>OU342795.1:0-10000000 GCA_910591515.1 Cerceris rybyensis
GAAATCCTTCCAGCAATACTTAAAGAATGAGGAGTCGTATGTGTAAAAGAAATAATAAATATATATTAATTCTAAATTATATGTACAGATTTTATCATTGTATTCACATCAATAATAGAGAGAGATCTAAATATAGATTAGTTCATTGTTAATCTTGTCCCAAAATAATCTTATTGTAATGAATTAACCTGATCATGATTTATATATTATGTAGGATAACGAAAGTAAGATAAAGGAGAGAAAAGCTATAATATGAGATGGCTATAAGAAAGAAGTATGGATTTTGATTTCAAAGAGGAGCCTTTATTTAAACAATATTGAGGTAATTAAGATATAATTACATGTTAACATGGTTAAATCTTGTCAATTTTTGTGACCAGTAAAAGAAAATAAAGTTTTTTTTTTTTTTTGTAGAAGACTGCTCTTTGAAAGAAAAAGGAGAAGAAAATTATATATATCTCTGAATAGAAGGAATATGTGTATGTAATGTTTTATATATAATGCAGCCTATCTTTTTATTTATATATGAGTGTTTTGTTAGAAAGATGACTTGATTTAAGAAAGAGACTCGTAGATAAATTTATTCAAATTATTGCAAATATGTAAATCTCATATAATTTCATGTAAATGCCTGTATTCATACGTGAAGGTATAGTAATTCCATAAGTGAAGAAAATTTTAAAACAAGGAGTAACTGATTATTTTGATTGATACGCTATTGAATTAAAGTAAATTTATAATTTATAGGATAGATGAAGCTCCACCTGGTCCATTACCCTCAGGTATGATTAAAAGGCCCGGTATCGAATCAGATTCGCCACCAAGTCATTTCTCAAGGAACAGTTGATATTTGTATCTACATGAGAAGTAAGTAGGGGCTTAGAGTAAGAAGTAGAGGGAAAAAGAATTACTGAATGTAATTAGTAAGAGACAGAAAGACTATATTTCTGAACTTTATCAAAGCCTATTTTTATTAATTTCACCTCTACTTTTAGGACATTCGATATCTCTATGATTCTGTCAGAGTTTTTAATATCTAATTCTATTTGAAGAGGAGAGAAATTTCTAACACGAGTATATAAATATATTCTTTGTATGAACAAATTGTTGGAGAATAATAAATGGATATATTCGTTACAGGCAAATTATAAATGGGTTGGAGAAGAACAAGATAACGTCATGTAAAGATTATGTGTAAAGGGGAGAGAACTATAGAAACGCGAATAGATATTAAATTTGGAAAATACTAAATTACAATGTTTACAGAAAGGGACACAAATAATTAAACCTAAGGCAAGAGAAAGAGAGAGGAATATAAGTAATTGTACATAATTTGCTACAAAATTGGAATTCGATAAGGAAAAAAAAAAGGGGGAATTGGTATTGGTTGGTGACAGAATGGGGGGGGGGGGAGGCCGATCGCCGTAGGCGTGAGGCCCGGTCTAATTTAGGACTTTAATTATGAATAGTTAATAAAAATTTGCAGCTATAACGATACACATTCGACTCTGTCGATAGTATCGTGAGTACGTATCAGCTGCTACGCTCTTACAAATAAAGGTATAAAATCATAATACAAGATTTGAAGGGAGAGATTTTAAAATCCTATTCAGCACGGAGGGGTCGGTATATATATTCTGAATCAAAATTTTGAATATAGAATAGAGATAGCATCGTTATAATTGATCTACATGGGTTTCGTACTTCACTTAATCTCGTCGGACATGTAGATCCCTACCTGTTCATTTTTGAACTCCTGATTCATTGATAATATTATTTAAATTATACATTCAAAACTGATTGACTATTGTTTTAACCGGATTCTTTTACAATAATTATTGCAGGCTAAGTTGTTAAGATATCTATGGACGATGAGAGATTTGTAGATTAAATGTTTTATGCGCGTCGAGAGAATTAATTTACATTTTACAAGTTAGTTCATGTCTTCAATTTTTGATTACCCTTCGTTCGTTAAAAGTTCTATCTTGTTACGATGAGCAGCAAGGGCAAAATTAACAATCTTTCCTGTTTCAGGTGTGCTGATCGCTAAAGGGCGATGAATTCCGAACGCCGGATGTTATAAATTCCAAATTTCGAAGGAACCAGGCACAATTTCACAAGAGACAATACAAGAAAATCTTTCCGAACGCTAATTCTGCAGAGTACAGTGTTGCGATACGACTGAAGATTATCCGACCGCGGACCGAAGATTTCTTAAACTTCCCGCACATATCGTAGTGGAAGGGGAAGAGAGACGGGTGAGGAAGAAAGAGGACTAGAGAAAAGAAAGAAGAAAGGTGGAAGATAAGCTATGAGTAATAGAATTTTTATATAAGGAAATAATTATTAGTTGAAAAACTTCCTCTCTTTATATAAAACAGTCTATACTTGTGCAATATATCAATCCTTTAATTTTGAAATTATCTAAATTATATATGTTATCAAATTTTAATATAAATTTATGAGTGAAAGGTATCTTTCTAATGGAATCTAGAGAGAGAGAAACAAGCATGAATAAACTATTAAGGTTGTATTATTTCAAGTTATGAAGATAATTTTTATTGTTGACTCTATGTTTATACTGGACAGAACCGTATATTCTAATAAGTCTATTTATTCAGTCATATCTATAGGACTTAAATCTAGTGAGGTTTTTATTAAATTTATGAAATGTTAATTAGCTAGTTTATTAATTAAATGAGATAAGAGAGGAAGAGTTCCTTTTTTGTTAAAGATAACGGTAATAAAATTTAATATTCCAAATAAATTCCAAATCAGATTATATTTATATTACTGAATCTAATTTAAACTTCCATAATTAAATTTTATTTGGAACATAATAACAGTCATTTTTTAGATTTATAAAACATGAATAAGCAGTGATGCGGAAGGAAGAAAATATAAAAGATAATTGTGTATAGTATATTACAGAAAATAAAACCAGTAAGGGATATTATTATTGCATATACTATAGAGAAGCCTTTGTTTACTAATTTTTCTTTCTTATATACGACCAAGTATATCTTGTAGGAAAGTAAATATAATTTATAAAATGTTATAAAGGAGAGCATGATATTTCAAAACCAATAGTGCAAGTCATATCCTACAATTTCCATCTCAAATGAATTTATTGAATGTTTTTTTTTTTTTTTTTAAAACTAGATAAGAACATCTATGTACACTATTAATTTAACAAAAAGGTATTTAACCATGTATAGATATAATCATGGATTCTCTCATTCATAGATACTTATTGGATAGAGAATAACAATTTTATCAACAATTATAAGTGAAGTTCGCTCATCCTATAATTGTCGGAGATATAAAGTCCCATTTATCCGATTGTCTCCCTTGATTCATTGATATTATTTATCAATAGAAAAGTTTTTAATATATTATTCTGAATCTATTTAGTTTGAACAGACTAATTACTATAATATCTACCGTCGATAAAATATTTGTAGGTTATGGTTATAAATTCTTTTGTGAAAGAATCTCTATCGCGTATGTTTTTATTAAGTCATATCAATTATTCATCAATCTTGTAAATTATGATTAAATGCATCTACTATATTTGTTGGGATCTATACAGTTTGAATTTTTATCAATGAATCACAAGGGTACCAACCATAGAGAATAGTTCCCATAGGGATAGCTAGTGCAGGATTTCATCTCCCCTAAATGTTTAATGCAATAATAATTCCCCGAGAATTAACTATTTATCGTTATTTCAGGAGATTCCTACGATTCAATGGGATTTATGAATAAGCATTGTAACCCTTAAAGGTATATTTAAGGAATTCATTCCGATCTATGTAAGCCGTCAAGACGCTCCTGACAGTTCCAGGTATTATAATAATTTTGATTGGTGTCGGTATAAATAAGTCAACATGTCATTAAAAAGCCAATATTATGTTATTTCTTGTTAAAATTAAAATGGCTATCATTCATAATTGATCGATCATCCAACCCGGAGGGATATAGAACTCATATATAGATACGATTTGAGGTTATCTCGACTCGTCCATTCTTCATATGAATCTCAAGTGTATTATATTTGAAGTAAGTATGAAAAAGGTATCCGCTCCCCCTGTTAATCCTAAGAATCCATAGTAAGAAGGAAATTACAAGAAAGTATTTGTTATTTGTTTAAATTCATAATTTCAGTGTATCCATTCTACTAATTGATATTACTTGGGTTCTTATATACCAAATCTTCTAACTATTGTAATTTGTTTAAGGAAAGCAAAGGTTTTGTTTTCTATAATTGTGAAATCTAAGTAAAGATTATATTATGAATAAGATAAATATAACAAAGATTCGAAATTTCAGATATCTAAGACTTGAATCCTTTGGATAAAATAAATCATCGTCCGGATGTGTGACTAGATTTTAAAAGTGATAAGTATCTAAATTGAAATATTGTCATGTTATAAATTAACTGATTTAATAATTCTAGTAAAAATATGAAGGGATTATGAAGAACTGCTACTACATTTTGTCAAATATATGTAAGAGATTATTTAAACTATGTTGAAGCGAAACAGATTTTATATTAATATGTAATTCTTTCAGATTCGGCATGGGGAGCAGTTCTCTCATTACATAGATTGCTACGTCTAAAATGCCTCACAATTCCCGCCCTACCTATTTATTGTCCAGATTCCGGTAAGAAACAAATAAAAATAATTATGATCCATATATAGACAAATTTCACTAATTAAACTAATTAATCTCTCCAAGTATAGATATATCAATCACCGAATTGATAGCGAGCAACTGAAAAATGCAATGATTCCTAATATTCAAAGAAAGCAGGGATCGATTCACAAGGGTGTTCTGAGCGTATCAAGATTCGATCAACAGTCTCCCGGTCACGAATTGTTAATTCCTTAAATAACCTTACGCACATTACGGTGAGTTAGAAAAGTAACATGGATGAGAGGAAAATACATTGAATGAGGGAAGAAGAAGAATGTGTGATGAATTATAGTCAGTGAAAGAATACAAATGTTAAAAGAGAAACAATGAATAGTAAAAGCCTTTCCTTTCCTTTTTCTCTTCTCTTTTATTAATTCTAAAATTATAACTTGTTCCTAACTGATCAAAGTTTTCTTTATTTTAAAAAGGAAATCCTTCCAGCAATACTTAAAGAAGGAGGAGTCGTATGTGTAAAAGAAATAATAAATATATAGTAATTCTAAATTATATGTACAGATTTTATCATTGTATTCACATCAATAATAGAGAGAGATCTAAATATAGATTAGTTCATTGTTAATCTTGTCCCAAAATAATCTTATTGTAATGAATTAACCTGATCATGATTTATATATTATGTAGGATAACGAAAGTAAGATAAAGGAGAGAAAAGCTATAATATGAGATGGCTATAAGAAAGAAGTATGGATTTTGATTTCAAAGAGGAGCCTTTATTTAAACAATATTGAGGTAATTAAGATATAATTACATGTTAGCATGGTTAAATCTTGTCAATTTTTGTGACCAGTAAAAGAAAATAAAGTTTTTTTTTTTTTTTTTGTAGAAGACTGCTCTTTGAAAGAAAAAGGAGAAGAAAATTATATATATCTCTGAATAGAAGGAATATGTGTATGTAATGTTTTATATATAATGCAGCCTATCTTTTTATTTATATATGAGTGTTTTGTTAGAAAGATGACTTGATTTAAGAAAGAGACTCGTAGATAAATTTATTCAAATTATTGCAAATATGTAAATCTCATATAATTTCATGTAAATGCCTGTATTCATACATGAAGGTATAGTAATTCCATAAGTGAAGAAAATTTTAAAACAAGGAGTAACTGATTATTTTGATTGATACGCTATTGAATTAAAGTAAATTTATAATTTATAGGATAAATGAAGCTCCACCTGGTCCATTACCCTCAGGTATGATTAAAAGGCCCGGTATCGAATCAGATTCGCCACCAAGTCATTTCTCAAGGAACAGTTGATATTTGTATCTACATGAGAAGTAAGTAGGGGCTTAGAGTAAGAAGTAGAGGGAAAAAGAATTACTGAATGTAATTAGTAAGAGACAGAAAGACTATATTTCTGAACTTTATCAAAGCCTATTTTTATTAATTTCACCTCTACTTTTAGGACATTCGGTATCTCTATGATTCTGTCAGGGTTTTTTAATATCTAATTCTATTTGAAGAGGAGAGAAATTTCTAACACGAGTATATAAATATATTCTTTGTATAAACAAATTGTTGGAGAATAATAAATGGATATATTCGTTACAGGCAAATTATAAATGGGTTGGAGAAGAACAAGATAACGTCATGTAAAGATTATGTGTAAAGGGGAGAGAACTATAGAAACGCGAATAGATATTAAATTTGGAAAATACTAAATTACAATGTTTACAGAAAGGGACACAAATAATTAAACCTAAGGCAAGAGAAAGAGAGAGGAATATAAGTAATTGTACATAATTTGCTACAAAATTGGAATTCGATAAGGAAAAAAAAAAAGGGGGAATTGGTATTGGTTGGTGACAGAATGGGGGGGGGGGGAGGCCGATCGCCGTAGGCGTGAGGCCCGGTCTAATTTAGGACTTTAATTATGAATAGTTAATAAAAATTTGCAGCTATAACGATACACATTCGACTCTGTCGATAGTATCGTGAGTACGTATCAGCTGCTACGCTCTTACAAATAAAGGTATAAAATCATAATACAAGATTTGAAGGGAGAGATTTTAAAATCCTATTCAGCACGGAGGGGTCGGTATATATATTCTGAATCAAAATTTTGAATATAGAATAGAGATAGCATCGTTATAATTGATCTACATGGGTTTCGTACTTCACTTAATTTCGTCGGACATGTAGATCCCTACCTGTTCATTTTTGAACTCCTGATTCATTGATAATATTATTTAAATTATACATTCAAAACTGATTGACTATTGTTTTAACCGGATTCTTTTACAATAATTATTGCAGGCTAAGTTGTTAAGATATCTATGGACGATGAGAGATTTGTAGATTAAACGTTTTATGCGCGTCAAGAGAATTAATTTACATTTTACAAGTTAGTTCATGTCTTCAATTTTTGATTACCCTTCGTTCGTTAAAAGTTCTATCTATAAACAATTGATAAATAAGAAAAAAAAATTTAGATTATTTAGATTTATTGTAGGACAATAATAATTTTATTTCTGACTATTATCGTAAAGATTTAGATAATTTAATCGCACCGATCGTATTATATTATTTCTAATGTAATTCTTACTCTTACCATTAATTAATTATTTGGAACCAAGTGTGAATTTTAAAAGCATTTATTTATCAATGAATCATAGGAGTACCAACCATATGCAAAAATTCTCCATAAATAAATTTCTATAATATCATCTCTATTCTCTAAATTAAATGAAGATAATATTTCCGATTTTACTTAACTATTTGTTAACTAGTAGAATTTTTCAAACACTCATTCAGATAAAACATTGAAATTTCAGATTTTTAAGCAAATCTTTGAGGAGACCATCTGGCCTTTACGAATCGCAACAATACCCTTAACGGCTCTAAGTATATATCGAGTTACAGCTCTTGAAATAATTTATGTGAGGACCGGCGAGTGAGACACTCATCAACAAATAGATAAGTGGATTCTTCTAAGGGTTTTTTGGTACGTTGACATTTGTTTAAATTTGTTTAGGTGACTCGCTTCGAATAGATTTATGAAAACAATCATTTATTTGTTGCAAAAGAGAGTATCCGACTATGGTGCAACATAGTATCGATGGAAATTGTGACATTTAGGTTACAAATTTAATTGTTGCGAACTATCGTTGATTTGAACGGCGGAAGATTTGAAAAGTTTGTTATCTATCCGAACTATTAAAGTTATGTTAAAAGTTTCAAAAATCAAGAGTATTTGGACTGAGAATTATGACAAACTGGCTTTAAATTGTTATTATTTAAAGTACTAAGATATTATTCGTAATTTACTTAAAGAAGAAACAAGATTTATATAGACTTATAGTCCAAGTTGTAACGTTAATTATTTCATTTCATAGAGAGCCATGATCGTACCTTGTCCCCCTTCTTCTCTTTTTTAGAGGAAAAGAAAGAGAGATTATTTCTATCTATGTCCATCCTAGAAATTTAGATAACGAAATTTATACTTCTAATTCAAATTGTTCATAAATTGCATACACTAAGTTATGATTAGTACTAATATTTGAGCTTTGTACATATATTATGTCGTTTAATTGTATTCAAATGATGGGATTTTGGGCTATTTAAGATATAGAAAAAAAATTTATTTTATATATTAATGCTATAGCAAATATTAATTAACAAATTACTTTTACAGGTGTTTGATCTCTAATTTGGCAATTATTTATTTAAATAAACTAATGTTTGAATACATAGCTATAAATTATATTCTGGTGAGTTGAATAAATATTATTATAATACATTGTACTAAATTGTTTATATCCAAATTATAAATTATTAAAGACAAAGAAAATAGGATAAGTTTTAAGAATAGAATAATACAATAAGTTTTATCATTCTACATTAATATGTTTTATAATTACATCAAAAAGTTCTTTATTGACTATATTTTTCTTTTTAGGATGAACATAGAATGCAATCATAATATCTCAAATGTCTCCTGAGCATCTCACTGGCCAGTTGAAATCCAAATCAATATGAGGAATAGTAAGAAAAATCCTACCTTGTTACGATGAGCAGCAAGGGCAAAATTAACAATCTTTCCTGTTTCAGGTGTGCTGATCGCTAAAGGGCGATGAATTCCGAACGCCGGATGTTATAAATTCCAAATTTCGAAGGAACCAGGCACAATTTCACAAGAGACAATACAAGAAAATCTTTCCGAACGCTAATTTTGCAGAGTACAGTGTTGCGATACGACTGAAGATTATCCGACCGCGGACCGAAGATTTCTTAAACTTCCCGCACATATCGTAGTGGAAGGGGAAGAGAGACGGGTGAGGAAGAAAGAGGACTAGAGAAAAGAAAGAAGAAAGGTGGAAGATAAGCTATGAGTAATAGAATTTTTATATAAGGAAATAATTATTAGTTGAAAAACTTCCTCTCTTTATATAAAACAGTCTATACTTGTGCAATATATCAATCCTTTAATTTTGAAATTATCTAAATTATATATGTTATCAAATTTTAATATAAATTTATGAGTGAAAGGTATCTTTCTAATGGAATCTAGAGAGAGAGAAACAAGCATGAATAAACTATTAAGGTTGTATTATTTCAAGTTATGAAGATAATTTTTATTGTTGACTCTATGTTTATACTGGACAGAACCGTATATTCTAATAAGTCTATTTATTCAGTCATATCTATAGGACTTAAATCTAGTGAGGTTTTTATTAAATTTATGAAATGTTAATTAGCTAGTTTATTAATTAAATGAGATAAGAGAGGAAGAGTTCCTTTTTTGTTAAAGATAACGGTAATAAAATTTAATATTCCAAATAAATTCCAAATCAGATTATATTTATATTACTGAATCTAATTTAAACTTCCATAATTAAATTTTATTTGGAACGTAATAACAGTCATTTTTTAGATTTATAAAACATGAATAAGCAGTGATGCGGAAGGAAGAAAATATAAAAGGTAATTGTGTATAGTATATTACAGAAAATAAAACCAGTAAGGGATATTATTATTGCATATACTATAGAGAAGCCTTTGTTTACTAATTTTTCTTTCTTATATACGACCAAGTATATCTTGTAGGAAAGTAAATATAATTTATAAAATGTTATAAAGGAGAGCATGATATTTCAAAACCAATAGTGCAAGTCATATCCTACAATTTCCATCTCAAATGAATTTATTGAATGTTTTTTTTTTTTTTTTTAAAACTAGATAAGAACATCTATGTACACTATTAATTTAACAAAAAGGTATTTAACCATGTATAGATATAATCATGGATTCTCTCATTCATAGATACTTATTGGATAGAGAATAACAATTTTATCAACAATTATAAGTGAAGTTCGCTCATCCTATAATTGTCGGAGATATAAAGTCCCATTTATCCGATTGTCTCCCTTGATTCATTGATATTATTTATCAATAGAAAAGTTTTTAATATATTATTCTGAATCTATTTAGTTTGAACAGACTAATTACTATAATATTTACCGTCGATAAAATATTTGTAGGTTATGGTTATAAATTCTTTTGTGAAAGAATCTCTATCGCGTATGTTTTTATTAAGTCATATCAATTATTCATCAATCTTGTAAATTATGATTAAATGCATCTACTATATTTGCTGGGATCTATACAGTTTGAATTTTTATCAATGAATCACAAGGGTACCAACCATAGAGAATAGTTCCCATAGGGATAGCTAGTGCAGGATTTCATCTCCCCTAAATGTTTAATGCAATAATAATTCCCCGAGAATTAACTATTTATCGTTATTTCAGGAGATTCCTACGATTCAATGGGATTTATGAATAAGCATTGTAACCCTTAAAGGTATATTTAAGGAATTCATTCCGATCTATGTAAGCCGTCAAGACGCTCCTGACAGTTCCAGGTATTATAATAATTTTGATTGGTGTCGGTATAAATAAGTCAACATGTCATTAAAAAGCCAATATTATGTTATTTCTTGTTAAAATTAAAATGGCTATCATTCATAATTGATCGATCATCCAACCCGGAGGGATATAGAACTCATATATAGATACGATTTGAGGTTATCTCGACTCGTCCATTCTTCATATGAATCTCAAGTGTATTATATTTGAAGTAAGTATGAAAAAGGTATCCGCTCCCCCTGTTAATCCTAAGAATCCATAGTAAGAAGGAAATTACAAGAAAGTATTTGTTATTTGTTTAAATTCATAATTTCAGTGTATCCATTCTACTAATTGATATTACTTGGGTTCTTATATACCAAATCTTCTAACTATTGTAATTTGTTTAAGGAAAGCAAAGGTTTTGTTTTCTATAATTGTGAAATTTAAGTAAAGATTATATTATGAATAAGATAAATATAACAAAGATTCGAAATTTCAGATATCTAAGACTTGAATCCTTTGGATAAAATAAATCATCGTCCGGATGTGTGACTAGATTTTAAAAGTGATAAGTATCTAAATTGAAATATTGTCATGTTATAAATTAACTGATTTAATAATTCTAGTAAAAATATGAAGGGATTATGAAGAACTGCTACTACATTTTGTCAAATATATGTAAGAGATTATTTAAACTATGTTGAAGCGAAACAGATTTTATATTAATATGTAATTCTTTCAGATTCGGCATGGGGAGCAGTTCTCTCATTACATAGATTGCTACGTCTAAAATGCCTCACAATTCCCGCCCTACCTATTTATTGTCCAGATTCCGGTAAGAAACAAATAAAAATAATTATGATCCATATATAGACAAATTTCACTAATTAAACTAATTAATCTCTCCAAGTATAGATATATCAATCACCGAATTGATAGCGAGCAACTGAAAAATGCAATGATTCCTAATATTCAAAGAAAGCAGGGATCGATTCACAAGGGTGTTCTGAGCGTATCAAGATTCGATCAACAGTCTCCCGGTCACGAATTGTTAATTCCTTAAATAACCTTACGCACATTACGGTGAGTTAGAAAAGTAACATGGATGAGAGGAAAATACATTGAATGAGGGAAGAAGAAGAATGTGTGATGAATTATAGTCAGTGAAAGAATACAAATGTTAAAAGAGAAACAATGAATAGTAAAAGCCTTTCCTTTCCTTTTTCTCTTCTCTTTTATTAATTCTAAAATTATAACTTGTTCCTAACTGATCAAAGTTTTCTTTATTTTAAAAAGGAAATCCTTCCAGCAATACTTAAAGAAGGAGGAGTCGTATGTGTAAAAGAAATAATAAATATATAGTAATTCTAAATTATATGTACAGATTTTATCATTGTATTCACATCAATAATAGAGAGAGATCTAAATATAGATTAGTTCATTGTTAATCTTGTCCCAAAATAATCTTATTGTAATGAATTAACCTGATCATGATTTATATATTATGTAGGATAACGAAAGTAAGATAAAGGAGAGAAAAGCTATAATATGAGATGGCTATAAGAAAGAAGTATGGATTTTGATTTCAAAGAGGAGCCTTTATTTAAACAATATTGAGGTAATTAAGATATAATTACATGTTAGCATGGTTAAATCTTGTCAATTTTTGTGACCAGTAAAAGAAAATAAAGTTTTTTTTTTTTTTTTTGTAGAAGACTGCTCTTTGAAAGAAAAAGGAGAAGAAAATTATATATATCTCTGAATAGAAGGAATATGTGTATGTAATGTTTTATATATAATGCAGCCTATCTTTTTATTTATATATGAGTGTTTTGTTAGAAAGATGACTTGATTTAAGAAAGAGACTCGTAGATAAATTTATTCAAATTATTGCAAATATGTAAATCTCATATAATTTCATGTAAATGCCTGTATTCATACATGAAGGTATAGTAATTCCATAAGTGAAGAAAATTTTAAAACAAGGAGTAACTGATTATTTTGATTGATACGCTATTGAATTAAAGTAAATTTATAATTTATAGGATAAATGAAGCTCCACCTGGTCCATTACCCTCAGGTATGATTAAAAGGCCCGGTATCGAATCAGATTCGCCACCAAGTCATTTCTCAAGGAACAGTTGATATTTGTATCTACATGAGAAGTAAGTAGGGGCTTAGAGTAAGAAGTAGAGGGAAAAAGAATTACTGAATGTAATTAGTAAGAGACAGAAAGACTATATTTCTGAACTTTATCAAAGCCTATTTTTATTAATTTCACCTCTACTTTTAGGACATTCGGTATCTCTATGATTCTGTCAGAGTTTTTAATATCTAATTCTATTTGAAGAGGAGAGAAATTTCTAACACGAGTATATAAATATATTCTTTGTATAAACAAATTGTTGGAGAATAATAAATGGATATATTCGTTACAGGCAAATTATAAATGGGTTGGAGAAGAACAAGATAACGTCATGTAAAGATTATGTGTAAAGGGGAGAGAACTATAGAAACGCGAATAGATATTAAATTTGGAAAATACTAAATTACAATGTTTACAGAAAGGGACACAAATAATTAAACCTAAGGCAAGAGAAAGAGAGAGGAATATAAGTAATTGTACATAATTTGCTACAAAATTGGAATTCGATAAGGAAAAAAAAAAAAAAAAAGGGGGAATTGGTATTGGTTGGTGACAGAATGGGGGGGGGGGGAGGCCGATCGCCGTAGGCGTGAGGCCCGGTCTAATTTAGGACTTTAATTATGAATAGTTAATAAAAATTTGCAGCTATAACGATACACATTCGACTCTGTCGATAGTATCGTGAGTACGTATCAGCTGCTACGCTCTTACAAATAAAGGTATAAAATCATAATACAAGATTTGAAGGGAGAGATTTTAAAATCCTATTCAGCACGGAGGGGTCGGTATATATATTCTGAATCAAAATTTTGAATATAGAATAGAGATAGCATCGTTATAATTGATCTACATGGGTTTCGTACTTCACTTAATTTCGTCGGACATGTAGATCCCTACCTGTTCATTTTTGAACTCCTGATTCATTGATAATATTATTTAAATTATACATTCAAAACTGATTGACTATTGTTTTAACCGGATTCTTTTACAATAATTATTGCAGGCTAAGTTGTTAAGATATCTATGGACGATGAGAGATTTGTAGATTAAACGTTTTATGCGCGTCAAGAGAATTAATTTACATTTTACAAGTTAGTTCATGTCTTCAATTTTTGATTACCCTTCGTTCGTTAAAAGTTCTATCTA
Source organism: Cerceris rybyensis (assembly GCA_910591515.1). Classification (NCBI taxonomy): domain Eukaryota; kingdom Metazoa; phylum Arthropoda; class Insecta; order Hymenoptera; family Crabronidae; genus Cerceris; species Cerceris rybyensis. The sequence goes on from OU342795.1 coordinate 13,863, forward strand.
TAAACAATTGATAAATAAGAAAAAAAAATTTAGATTATTTAGATTTATTGTAGGACAATAATAATTTTATTTCTGACTATTATCGTAAAGATTTAGATAATTTAATCGCACCGATCGTATTATATTATTTCTAATGTAATTCTTACTCTTACCATTAATTAATTATTTGGAACCAAGTGTGAATTTTAAAAGCATTTATTTATCAATGAATCATAGGAGTACCAACCATATGCAAAAATTCTCCATAAATAAATTTCTATAATATCATCTCTATTCTCTAAATTAAATGAAGATAATATTTCCGATTTTACTTAACTATTTGTTAACTAGTAGAATTTTTCAAACACTCATTCAGATAAAACATTGAAATTTCAGATTTTTAAGCAAATCTTTGAGGAGACCATCTGGCCTTTACGAATCGCAACAATACCCTTAACGGCTCTAAGTATATATCGAGTTACAGCTCTTGAAATAATTTATGTGAGGACCGGCGAGTGAGACACTCATCAACAAATAGATAAGTGGATTCTTCTAAGGGTTTTTTGGTACGTTGACATTTGTTTAAATTTGTTTAGGTGACTCGCTTCGAATAGATTTATGAAAACAATCATTTATTTGTTGCAAAAGAGAGTATCCGACTATGGTGCAACATAGTATCGATGGAAGTTGTGTCATTTAGGTTACAAATTTAACTGTTGCGAACTATCGTTGATTTGAACGGCGGAAGATTTGAAAAGTTTGTTATCTATCCGAACTATTAAAGTTATGTTAAAAGTTTCAAAAATCAAGAGTATTTGGACTGAGAATTATGACAAACTGGCTTTAAATTGTTATTATTTAAAGTACTAAGATATTATTCGTAATTTACTTAAAGAAGAAACAAGATTTATATAGACTTATAGTCCAAGTTGTAACGTTAATTATTTCATTTCATAGAGAGCCATGATCGTACCTTGTCCCCCTTCTTCTCTTTTTTAGAGGAAAAGAAAGAGAGATTATTTCTATCTATGTCCATCCTAGAAATTTAGATAACGAAATTTATACTTCTAATTCAAATTGTTCATAAATTGCATACACTAAGTTATGATTAGTACTAATATTTGAGCTTTGTACATATATTATGTCGTTTAATTGTATTCAAATGATGGGATTTTGGGCTATTTAAGATATAGAAAAAAAATTTATTTTATATATTTAATGCTATAGCAAATATTAATTAACAAATTACTTTTACAGGTGTTTGATCTCTAATTTGGCAATTATTTATTTAAATAAACTAATGTTTGAATACATAGCTATAAATTATATTCTGGTGAGTTGAATAAATATTATTATAATACATTGTACTAAATTGTTTATATCCAAATTATAAATTATTAAAGACAAAGAAAATAGGATAAGTTTTAAGAATAGAATAATACAATAAGTTTTATCATTCTACATTAATATGTTTTATAATTACATCAAAAAGTTCTTTATTGACTATATTTTTCTTTTTAGGATGAACATAGAATGCAATCATAATATCTCAAATGTCTCCTGAGCATCTCACTGGCCAGTTGAAATCCAAATCAATATGAGGAATAGTAAGAAAAATCCTACCTTGTTACGATGAGCAGCAAGGGCAAAATTAACAATCTTTCCTGTTTCAGGTGTGCTGATCGCTAAAGGGCGATGAATTCCGAACGCCGGATGTTATAAATTCCAAATTTCGAAGGAACCAGGCACAATTTCACAAGAGACAATACAAGAAAATCTTTCCGAACGCTAATTTTGCAGAGTACAGTGTTGCGATACGACTCTAACCCAGACCTAACCCAGACCTAACCCAGACCTAACCCAGACCTAACCCAGACCTAACCCAGACCTAACCCAGACCTAACCCAGACCTAACCCAGACCTAACCCAGACCTAACCCAGACCTAACCCAGACCTAACCCAGACCTAACCCAGACCTAACCCAGACCTAACCCAGACCTAACCCAGACCTAACCCAGACCTAACCCAGACCTAACCCAGACCTAACCCAGACCTAACCCAGACCTAACCCAGACCTAACCCAGACCTAACCCAGACCTAACCCAGACCTAACCCAGACCTAACCCAGACCTAACCCAGACCTAACCCAGACCTTTTTTTTTTTTTTTTTTTTTTTTTTTTTTTTTACATGAGGAAATCTTCAACAAGACACCCACTGCCTGAGGAGGGCAGCGGGTAGTGTGGGATTCTTACCCACTAAAACCTCATGGCAACCTCGTTGAGTCTTTAAGGCGGACCCCGGGCTCCAGCTCGCAATTTCAACCGCAGCCCGCCAGACTCGGATCTCAGTAGGACTGAGTCCTCACACACAATTGAAGCCGTCATGCGGTTAGCATACATGACGGCTTCCCATCCCATCATGGTGGACAAGTCCATGCCAGGCCGAGTCCCTCAACTCATACCTGGCCCATGATATTGCGCCGGGAAGCAAGTTCCGAAGAGGAGGATGCATGAACCTCTCCGTATACTTGATTCCCGACTACCCTTCCCCTAGAGAATATAAACACTCCCTAAAATAAATAAATAAACCCCAATTCATTCACTCACCATTCATACCAATAAATACATTCACTCACACACTCATTCAATAAATAACTGGGCGTTGGGTGACGCCATCAGTAGTCCGAGGGAAGGCAGCAACACGCATGCTCGCATCGCTACCCTCCCATTAGGACTACCGTCTCCTCGCCCGAGCTGGTCGGCGAGCAGATCTGGCTGCCACCCTGGACCCCTCCCGATCCCTCTCCGCGGCTTCCTTCTGCAGGAGTACTTCCTCGCAGAAGGTCACCGCTGCCTTCCACTTATCCTCAGTGAGGAGCATTTCTCTCACTACCGCACGTAGTGAGAGATCCCCCCCTAATGAATTTCTGAGGACACTGCGCTGAACTGCCCACGCCGGGCAAACCTCCAGCGTGTGCTGCGCAGTGTCCTCATCCGCATCGCAGTGGTGACACTCAGCAGTCTCCTCCTTCCCGATGTTATACAGGTACTCACCAAAGCAACCATGCCCGGTGAGCACCTGTGTCAAACGATAAGTGAGGCGGCCATGACTTCTACTCACCCACTCCTTGAGAAGCGGGCGAATAGCCTTCACAGCGCGACTTTCCACGTTGGCCGGATCGTCTAACCAATCCACCCAACGGTTCCAGACACGCTGCTCAGCCTGGCGTCTCACATCACTTCCGGAGACCTCTGGCCGTTCCATCCCATCTGCCTGCCGCGCAGCACGAAGGTCTACATAGACCTCCGCAGCCATATGCGCATAGCAAGAAAATGGAGGTGAACAAGCCAGAACTGTAGCGGCCGCATAGGAAATCGTACGGTAACCCCGTACGACCCTGATCGCCATTACCCGGTGCACCTTGCGAAGAACGCAATCACCCCGGGTGTTGACGGCCAGCCCGCCAGCCCATATCGGCGCTCCATAGAGCGCCATGGACCTGACGACTCCCATGTAAAGCCGTCTTATCCTCCCACTCGGCCCCCCAAGATTAGGCGCGAGACGACTTAGTGCAGCCGCCGCACGTTCTAATCGAGGAGCCAAGGCATCGAAGTGATGCGAAAAACGCCAGTAGCTGTCCACGATGAGACCCAAATATTTAAATTTGCGTCTCACCGGAACATCCACCCCACTTACCTTGATTGAGGCCTTCGGCGGCACGCCTCGACCGGAGACCTCGCACATCCAAATGGCCTCCGTCTTGGCGGCCGATACCTCCAGCCCCAATTCCCTAATGGCGGAGACTACCAGTGTCACCGATTCCTCGGCTGTCCTGATCACGCTCCTCCAGTCCGGACCGACGACAACGATCATTGTGTCGTCTGCGTACGCCACCAATGTCGTGCCGTCGGGGAGGGAAATCCGCAGAACGGCATCATAGGCTAAGTCCCACAGAAGCGGACCCAAAACGGATCCCTGTGGGACACCCCGATGCACGGCGTGGAACTCCTCGCCGCCCCTCCCGTACCATCCGACTTTCCTGTCCTGCAGGTAATCCCGGACCAATCTCTTTAAATAGGAGGGCACTCGATGAAAGTCGAGCGCCCTACCTATAGCTTTCCAGGATACGGTGTTGAAGGCATTCGCTATGTCTAGCGACACTGCCAGAGCAACACCGCCCTGGTCCACACCCGGTCTGGCGAGGCCACGTACTCTGTCGATTGCATCGACAGTAGAGCGACCCCGCCTAAAACCATATTGGGCATCCGAGAGGTCCGGGCCATCCCCGGACAGGTGCCTGACGATTCTACCGGCAATCACTCTCTCGAGCAACTTGCCGGCTTCGTCAAGCAGGCATATCGGCCGGTACGCCGAGGGCTGCTCCGCCGGTTTCCCCTCCTTCTGGAGGAGCACCAACTTCGCTTTCTTCCATTGTGAGGGGAACCGACCCGTCCTCAAACACGCGTCAAATAGACGCTTGAGGCCGGGCCGAAGGACGCCACACGAAGAACCCAGAACCTTTCCAGGGATACCATCCGGGCCAGGTGCCGTGTTACGGGCAGTCATGCGCCGGATGGCCCCGGAAATCTCCTCTTCGGAGACTCCCAGCTCGTCAGTCCAGACCCCACTGGCAACCGACTCTTCGACAGGCTCGTCGGCTTCATCCTCCTCGGGAGGGAATAACACCGACACTACCTGTCGAAGGAACTGGGAATCCAGCCTCTCCGTCAATGGAGGCGCCCATGGTCTGAGTTTCCCCATTACCATCTTATACGGGCGTCCCCACGGATCAGCTTGCAGACCGTCAAGGAGTTCCTTCCATGCCTGGTTCTTCGCGTCGAAGATGGCCAGTCTTAGAGTCTTGCGCGCCTCGGAGTACTCCAAGCGCCGCGCCAAGATCTCTTCCTCCGTGACCCGCCTACGTCGGCGGGCCCGGGTGTACCGGCGTCTGGCCCGCATGCACAGAGTGCGGAGATTCGCGATCTCCTCGGACCACCAGTACACCGATCCCCGACGTGGGGTGCCGACACGGGGCATTACCGCGTCACAAATTGTGTGCATTATGCCCCGAAACCAGTCAGCACCCGCTTCCGGATCGTCGAGAATCTCGCCCGGCATTTCCTGCCAGGCGACGACGGAGGCCGCCATCTCCGCGGCGCCCTTCTCTAGGCGTTTCAACGCCCAGCGCGGTGTCGGATCGAGCCGACGAGGACCGATTGGTGCTGGAGAGGCAATATTAAAATAAATATAGAGGTGGTCACTTAGGGTGGCCACCTCCTCAGCTACTCTCCAGCCGGTCACACGACGCGCAATACCAGGGGTGGCAAATGATAGATCCACTATCGACTCACCCCTGGCGTGAACGCACGTGCTCGCGTTGCCTTGGTTCAGGAGAACCAGGCCGCGACTCGTCGCCCAGTCTACTAGTGCATCGCCCTTTGGAGTGGTTCTGGGGCTTCCCCATGCCGTCGCATGAGCATTGAAGTCTCCCAGAACCAATATCTGGCGAGGTCGGCAGGCCTCAACACACCTGCCTAACTCATCCAGATACTCCACGAATAGGCCGAGGCCCATCGCTGGCGATGCATAGCATCCGATCACCGCGTGTTCCCCCCACGCTACCGCAACAAAACCATTGCCACGTTGTATAACGTGGCAAGTAGGAGCTCCATTGCTCATTTCCCATGTGATCGCCGCCACCCCACCTAGGTCTCCCGCCCAATTTGGACGATCAAGGACCCGGTAGGGCTCGGCGATCACTGCCAGGCCGATCCCCCCCTGCCGGAGGGTTTGCAACAACAAATCCTGCGCACTCCGGCAGTGGTTGAGATTGCTTTGGAGGAGGCGTGTAGACATTATTCAATGCCTATTTAGCCTCCCCCGTGGCGCTCCCTGGGTCGGCCTGACCCTCGATAGAGGACGGTTCGTCCCCGTCCTCTATCATAATCACCTCGAGCACCGGAGAGGAGCTCCTACTATCTGCCTCTCTTGGTGAGGCGGGTGGCGACCCAATCCTCACCTCGTCGAAAGGGACAGGGGAAAGGAGGTGTGAGAAGGGGGGAGGAGTAGGAGAGCAGGAAGGAAGGGGAATAGGAGGAGGAATGGAGGAGGGAATAGGAAGGGAAGAGGGAGCGGAAGCAATTTCCACCTCCATCGCCGTCACTTTCTCCTTCTCCTTCTCCTTAGCAAGGGAGGAGGTTTTGCCCTTCCCCTTACTAGATTTAGCAAGGGGAGGCTTCACTCCTCCCTTGTTCGGGGTGACCTTCAGCTGCGGCTTACAGGCCGGACCTCCCATCCTATGCCCGGCTGGTCTGCCATTGGCAGCACAGAGCGGGCAGGAGGGAGCGGCCCTGCAATCCGCAGCCTTATGGCCACCCTTTCCGCACCTATAGCAGAGGCCGGACCTGTCCGTCGTGCTAGTGCACTTCTGACGGACGTGCCCGACCTCCAAACACTTGTAACACTGTAGCGGCCTTTTCTCTAAGACCGCTACCTTTGCCTGGAGAAACTGGACCTCTATGTGTCCAGCTTTCTCCAGGATCCTTCCCGTAGCGAGGGGGCATCGGACCCAGGCCGAGAACAATCCGGAGGGCATCCTCCGGAGGCTCCCGACCTTCACCTCCCCCTCGCTGCAGCCGCCTGCCTTTGCGACCGCCTTACGGACATCCTCTGGTCCTGACATTTCTGTCAGGTCAGTGATGCCGATTTCGGCGGTCTTTTGAGGGCAGGCGACTATAACGCCTGTCCCCTCCGTGGCCTTTTTAAGGGCGGCCAAAAGCCCGGCAGCCTTGAGGAGGCTGTCGGGTCCCGGGACCTCGAAGACGAGCGCCCCGGTGACCGCCCTTTTAGGCCTCAAAGTGCCCTCAATTCCCAGGGCCCGCAGATTTATCTCGGACATAGCCCGAGACATCGCAGGCCCTAGAATGTTTTCCTGGCCAGCCGGCGCCGAAATCGTGACCGCCGAGTTCTTCGGCGGCCGCGGAAGTTTCGGGGCCTCTGGCTGGCCAGGTTTCCCCTTGGGGGCAGTCTTTGAGGGTGGTATTACCACCCTCTGACCACCCCCATTATTCCCCTTCTTTTGAGAAGAGGAAGAGGTGGGAGCCTGGGCTTTGGCTGCCTGCGAAGGAGAAGACTTCTTCTTCCCCTTCTTTACAACCTCCACCCAGGTTTCCACAGGCGGAGCCCTCACAGGAGCGGGAGGAGCTTGTGAGGCTCCCGTCGCTCCCGAGGTCTCAACCCTGGATCCCTTCTTCCTCTTCTTTTTCTTCTTTTTCTTCTTCCCGCCCTCTGATGGAGGAACGGGAAGAGGCACCTCGGCTTGGGCCACGGCAGCCGAGGGACCACCTTCCGGGCGCTTAGGAGCAGCCGAGGGCGTATTACCCTCTAGGCGCTTCCCAGCTGCCAAAGGTGAGTCTCCCTCAAGGCGCCTGATGACCTTGCCGAGGGCCAGCAGCCTGGAGCTGAAGTTCAACTCCAGGCTGTTAAATTTCTCGTTTAGGATCCCCATGATCCTAGACTCCGACTGATCAATATCAGCCGGAGCTTCGGTGGGGATCCCGTCGACCTCCATAGTCTCGCTTGTCCCAGGGACTGCGGCACTATGGAGGTCCGATTCCTTATCTCCGGGAGGGTTCCTGTCGGAGGTTGCCTCCTTCAGGAGTTCCCGGAGCTTTTCGACCTCCTTTTTAAAGGAGTCTCGCTCGCCTTTAAGGGAGTCTCTCTCCTTACGGAGAGAGTCACGCTCCCTTTTAGCGGCGTCGGACTCCTTCTCAGCCCTTCTGGCTCTCTCCCTATATCTGTCAGCGGAGCTGTCCGATCGAGACGTTGGCTCCAGGACCTTCCGGGACGACAAATCCGGAGCGGTCCCTCTCAACGCCCGACCAGTCAGCTCCTTAACACCTCCAAATGCGGCCCTGAGAACGAGCCTCACCGCCCGGAGATCATTCGTCTTCACGTTGGTGATCGAATTCACCACCGTGACGGCAGTCTCCAGGCAGCTGAGCGTCTCAGCGCCGCATTTTTCTCCAGTCATGGCACCGTACCGTGCCATGACTTGCTCAAGTTTTGGGAGCGGCTTCATGCCCGGACCCATCTTGATGGGCTCCGCGAAAACCGCTCCCCTCCCAATCTTTTTTCTTTTCCTCTCGGCATCGCTATCGGCCGCCCTGAGGTGACCGGTAACGGTGTCGAGGAGCTCCTCCTCCCAGCGCTCCCTTAACTCCCGCATGGGAACGAACCCGGGTTCGCCCTTTCGAGGAGGTGGTTTCTTCCCCCCTGCTGTTTTAGCAGCAGCGGCGGAAGATCCACCCTCTCCCCCCGTTCTGGACGGCTTTTCCGCCACCGCTGTTTTCACAGCCGTGGCGTACGAGCCCGTCCCTCCACTGCCTTTGGGCAGTTCCGTCCTCGAGATAAGGACGACCGGCATAGATGTCGGCGCGTCCTTATCTCCTCCCTTGTGGCCACCAGTCGTGGTAGACACAGCAGGGGCCTGGTGGCTCACCCCTGAGGTGCCGCGGTCATGGGATGACGACGCAGCCGGGCCCGCTTTACAACCCGAGTCTGCGCCGGCACTGAGGGATCCGACGCCCCCTGTGCAGTAAACGTTACGTCCATTAGTTGTACCGTCCATATTTGTTTAATAAATGTTTGCCGGGTCGATATATAAACTAGTTCCGTCCTTGTGACCCAAATGCTCTGTTCGCGTCAGCATCCTTGCAAGCAAGGACACTGACCCCGGAGGACACCACTTGGAGGTAGAGCAAAGGGAACCTTTTAGCCAGAAAGGCCCCCAACGTCGCCGAAGTCCCCCTTTTACAGATTTACAAGGTCACTACTGGTCGCAAACTCTAGAACCCCCCAGCCCGGGTCCCACAAGCCGATGTTCCGGCTTGTCTCTGGCATCCGCTCATTCTCTTTTCTGGGGGGGACTAAAACAGGACAAAATATCCAAAACAGTCCCCCCCCCAGATCGCGGAGAGGTAACCTCCGCGACCGGCTCTCTCTTTCTCTCTCTCTCACTCTACTTTCCTCCTCAAGCTCTACCATCACACCGTGGGCGACCTCCACCGATGTGATGGGAGACAGTCTACGGGAGACGGAGCTTGGACCCACCCACCGGCACAAAAAACCAACTAAAATCCCGGCCGGGCGTTACCCGGCCCTATGACTCTAAGCCGGTGGGCGTCCCACGGGTCCTCCTTGCAGAGGCCGGCAGGACTGCAAGTGCAGGGTCCGTGGCACCCTCGCCGACGGTGGCCATCCCGGCGGGAGCTGCCCCGAGCTGCTCCACCGCCATAGGTAAAGGCTCCGGCCAGAGCCCCGCACTAAAACATCTCCTCGGAGACAGAAACAAAGTGCGGGGGTGACCGGACGTGGCCGCTCCGTCTCTACCGTTCTCTCTTCAATTTATTGGCCTCATGGCGCAACTTGCCGCACATGAGGCCCTCCCTCTCAGTTTGCCCGTGGAAGAAAAGGCTTCCACGGGCCATTCGTTCCCCAGCTATCTGTTGGTCCCAGCGACCGAAGTCAAGTCTGGGACCCTCCCCCCTTGCGGATGCCAGGACTAATTCTTCCCCCCTTGCAAAGTGGCCTTTCTGCCACGCCTTCCGTGCGACCAGCAGCTTCCAAAACCTGCTAGGGATAGACATCAGCTCGGTCAGAGTTTTTCCTGGAGATAAGTCCGCCCCCGGACAAAGTCCAGGATTGGTCTCCAGGAGCCCAACGAGCCGTCGTCCTCCACCTAACCCAGACCTTTTTTTTTTTTTTTTTTTTTTTTTTTACATGAGGAAATCTTCAAAAGACACCTACTGCCTGAGGAGGGCAGCAGGTAGTGTGGGATTTTTACCCACTAAAACCTCATGGCAACCTCGTTGAGTCTTTAAGGCGGACCCCGGGCTCCAGCTCGCAATTTCAACCGCAGCCCGCCAGACTCGGATCTCAATAGAACTGAGTCCTCACACACAATTGAAGCCGTCATGCGGTTAGCATACATGACGGCTTCCCATCCCATCATGGTGGACAAGTCCATGCCAGGCAGAGTCCCTCAACTCATACCTGGCCCATGATATTGCGCCGGGAAGCAAGTTCCGAAGAGGAGGATGCATGAACCTCTCCGGATACTTGATTCCCGACTACCCTTCCCCTAGAGAATAAAACCCTCCCTTAAATAAATAAATAAATAAACCCAACATTCATACACCATTCATACCAATAAATACATTTACTCACACACTCATTCAATAAATAACTGGGCGTTGGGTGACGCCATCGGTAGTCCGAGGGAAGGCAGCAACACGCATGCTCACATCGCTACCCTCCCATTAGGACTACCGTCTCCTCGCCCGAGCTGGTCGGCGAGCAGATCTGGCTGCCACCCTTAACCCCTCCCTATCCCTCTCCGCGGCTTCCTTCTGCAGGAGAACCTCCTCGCAGAAGGTCACCACGGCCCTCCATTTCTCTTCCGATAGGATCATTTCTCTCACTACACTCTGCAGTGAGAGATCCCCCCCTATGGAAACCCTAAGGACACCGCGTTGAGCTACCCACGCTGGGCAAACCTCCAGCGTGTGCTGTGCGGTGTCCTCCTCCGAGTCACAATGGTGACACCCGGCAGTCTCCTCCTTCCCAATATTATACAGGTACTCACCAAAGCAACCATGCCCGGTGAGCACCTGCGTCAAACGATAAGTGAGGCGGCCATGCCTTCTATTCACCCACTCCCGAAGGAGCGGGCGAATAGCCTTCACAGCGCGACTTTCCGCGTTGGCCGGATCGTCTAACCAATCCACCCAACGGTTCCAGACACGCTGCTCGGCCTGGCGTCTCACATCACTTCCGGAGACTTCTGGCTGTTCCACACCATCTGCCTGCCGCGCAGCACGAAGGTCTACATAGACCTCCGCAGCCATATGCGCATAGCAAGAAAATGGCGGTGAACAGGCCAGAACTGTAGCGGCCGCATAGGAAATCGTACGGTAACCCCGTACGACCCTGATCGCCATTACCCGGTGCACCTTGCGAAGAACGCAATCACCCCGGGTGTTGACGGCCAGCCCGCCAGCCCATATCGGCGCTCCGTAAAGCGCCATGGACCTGACGACTCCCATGTAAAGCCGCCTTATCCTCCCACTTGGCCCCCCGAGGTTAGGCGCGAGACGACTTAAAGCAGCCGCCGCGCGCTCCAATCGAGGAGCCAAGGCATCGAAGTGATGCGAGAATCGCCAGTAGCTGTCCACGATGAGGCCCAAGTATTTAAACTTGCGCCTCACCGGGACATCCACCCCACTTACCTTAACTGAGGCTTTCGGCGGCACGCCTCGACCGGAGACCTCACACATCCAAATGGCCTCCGTCTTGGCGGCCGATACCTCCAGCCCCAGTTCCCTAATAGCGGAGACCACCAGTGCCACCGACTCTTCGGCTACCCTGATGGTGCTCCTCCAATCCGGACCGACGACAACGATCATTGTGTCGTCTGCATACGCCACCAATGTCGTGCCGCCGGGGAGGGATATCCGCAGAACAGCATCGTAGGCTAAGTCCCATAACAGCGGACCTAAAACAGATCCCTGCGGGACACCCCGATGCACGGCGTGAAACTCCTCGCCGCCCCTCCCGTACCATCCGACTTTCCTGTCCTTCAGGTAATGCCGGACCAATCTCTTCAGATAGGAGGGTACTCGATGGTAATCGAGCGCCCTACCTATAGCTTTCCATGAGACGGTGTTAAAGGCGTTCGCTATATCTAGCGATATCGCCAAAGTAACACCGCCCTGGTCCACTCCCGGCCTGGCAAGGCCGCGTACTCTGTCGATGGCATCGACAGTAGAGCGACCCCGCCTGAAGCCAAACTGGGCATCCGAGAGGTCCGGGCCATCCCCGGACAGGTGCCTGACGATTCTGCCAGCAACTACTCTTTCGAGCAGCTTGCCGGCTTCATCGAGCAGGCATATCGGTCGGTACGCCGAGGGTTGCTCCGCTGGTTTTCCCTCCTTCTGGAGGAGCACCAGTTTTGCCTTCTTCCAACGTGAGGGGAACCGACCCGTCCTCAAACATGCGTCAAATAGACGCCTGAGGCCGGGCCTAAGGACACCGCACGAAGAACCCAGGACCTTTCCAGGGATACCATCCGGGCCAGGTGCCGTGTTACGGGCAGTCATGCGCCGGATGGCCCCAGAAATCTCCTCTTCGGAGACTCCCAGCTCGTCGGTCCAGTCCTCACTGGCCACCGACACCTCTTCGACAGGCTCGTCGGCTTCATCCTCCTCAGGAGGGAATAGTACCGACACCACCTGCCGAAGGAACTGAGAGTCCAGCCTCTCCGTCAACGGAGGCGCCCATGGTCTGAGTTTACCCATAACCATCTTGTACGGGCGCCCCCACGGATCGGACTGTAGACCGTCGAGGAGTTCCTTCCACGCCTGGTTCTTCGCATCGAAGATGGCCAGTCTAAGAGTCTTGCGCGCCTCGGAATATTCCAAGCGCCGCGCCAAGATCTCTTCCTCCGTGACCCGTCTACGCCGACGGGTCCGGGTGTACCGGCGTCTGGCCCTCATACACAAAGTACGGAGATTCGCAATCTCTTCGGACCACCAGTACACCGATCCCCGACGTGGGGTGCCGACACGGGGCATCGTCGCATCACAAATGGTGTGCATTATGCCCCGAAACCAGTCGGCACCCGCCTCCGGATCGTCGAGAATCTCGCCCGGCATTTCCTGCCAGGCGACGACGGAGGCCGCCATCTCCGCGGCGCCCTTCTCAAGGCGTTTCAACGCCCAGCGCGGTGTCGGATCGAGCCGACGAGGACCGGTCGGTGCTGGAGAGCTGATATTAAAGAAGATATAGAGGTGGTCACTTAGGGTGGCCACCTCTTCAGCTACTCTCCAGCCGGTCACACGACGCGCAATACCAGGGGTGGCAAATGATAGATCCACTATCGACTCACCCCTGGCGTGAACGCACGTGCTCGCGTTGCCTTGATTCAGGAGAATCAGGCCGCGACTCGTCGCCCAGTAGACTAGCGCATCACCTTTTGGAGTGGTTCTGGGGCTTCCCCATGCCGTCGCATGAGCATTGAAGTCACCCAGAACCAATATCTGGCGAGGTCGGCAGGCCTCAACACACCTGCCTAACTCGTCCAGATACTCCTCGAATAGGCCGAGGCCCATCGAAGGCGATGCGTAGCATCCGATCACCGCGTGTTCCCCCCACGCTACCGCCACGAAGCCCTTACCACGATGCAGAACGTGGCAGGAAGGGGCTCCGTGGCTCATCTCCCACGTGATCGCCGCAACCCCATCCAAATCCCCCGCCCAGTTAGGACGGTTGAGGATGCGATAGGGCTCGGCGATCACGGCCAGGCCGATCCCCCCCTGCCGGAGGGTTTGCAGCAACAAGTCTTGTGCACTCCGGCAGTGGTTGAGGTTGCTCTGGAGGAGGCGTGTAGACATTATCGAAATGCCTATTCAGCCTCCCCCGTGGCTCTCCCCTGGTCGACCTGACCCATGATAGAGGACGGTTCGTCTCCGTCCTCTATCATAATAACCTCGAGCATCGGAGAGGAACTCCTGCTCTCCGATGCTCGCGGTGAGGCGGGTGGGGACCCGATCCTCACCTCTTCAAAGGGGATGGGGGAAAGGAGATGGGAAAAAGGAGGAGGAGTGGGAGAGGAGGAAGGAGGAGGAATAGGAGGAGGAATAGAGGAGGGAATGGGAAGAGAAGAGGGAGTGGGAAGGGAAGAGGGAAGGGAAACAGGGGTGGAAACATTTTCCACCTCCATCGCCGTCGTCCTCTCCTTCTCTTTCTCCTTAACAAGGGAGGAGGTCTTGCCCTTTCCCCTACTAGTTTTAGTAGGGGGAGGCTTTTCTCCTCCCTTGTTCGGGGCGGCCTTCGGCGGCGGCTTGCAGGCAGGACCTCCCATCCTGTGATTCGCCGCTTTGCCCTTAACAGAACAAAGCGGGCAGGAGGGAGCCGCCCTGCAATCCGCGGCCTTATGACCGCCCTTGCCGCACCGATAACAGAGGCCGGACCTGTCCACCGTGCTAGTGCACTTCTGGCGGACATGCCCGACCTCCAAGCACTTGAAGCATTGTAGCGGCCTCCTCTCGAGGACCGCTACCTTTGCCTGGAGAAACTGGACCTCTATGTGTCCAGCTTTCTCCAGGATCCTTCCCGTAGCGAGGGGGCACCGTACCCAGGCCGAGAACAATCCAGAGGGCATCCTCCGGAGGCTCCCGACCCTCACCTCCCCCTCGCTGCAGCCGCCTGCCTTTGCGACCGCCTTACGAACATCCTCTGGTCCTGACATTTCTGTCAGGCCAGTGATGCCGATTTCGGCGGTCTTTTGAGGGCAGGCGACTATAACGCCTGTCCCTTCCGTGGCCTTTTTAAGGGCGGCCAAAAGCCCGGCAGCCTTGAGAAGGCTGTCGGGTCCCGGGACCTCGAAAACAAGTGCCCCGGTGACCGCCCTTTTAGGCCGCAAAGTGCCCTCGATTCCTAGGGCCCGCAGATTAATCTCGGACATAGCCCGAGACATTGCAGGCCCTAGGATGTTTTCTTGGCCAGCCGGTGCCGAAATCGTGACCGCCGAGTTCTTCGGCGGCCGCGGAAGTTTCGGGGCCTCAGGCTGACCAGGTTTCCCCTTGGGGGCAGACTTTGAAGGAGGCGTTACCACCTTCTGCCCGCCCCCAGTATTCCCCTTCTTCTGAGAAGAGGAAGAGACGGGAGCCTGGGCTTTGGTCGCTTGCGAGAGGGAGGAAGATTTCCTCTTCCCTCTTTTCACGACCTCCACCCAGGTCTCCGCAGGCGGAGCCCTGACGGGAGCGGAAGGAGCTTGTGAGGCTCCCGTCACTCCCGAGGTCTCAGCCCCGGAACCCTTCTTCCTCTTCTTCTTCTTCTTTTTCTTTTTCCCGCCCTCTTTGGGAGGAACGGGAAGAGGCGCCTCGGCAAGGGCAACAGCAGCCGAGGGATCACCCTCAAGGCGCTTGGAAGCAGCCGAGGGGACACCCTCAAGGCGCTTATCAGCAGCCGAGGGTGCTCCACCCTCAAGGCGCTTAATCACCCTGCCGAGGGCCAGCAGCCTGGAACTGAAATTCAGCTCCAGGCTGTTAAATTTCTCGTTCAGGATCCCCATGATCCTAGACTCCGACTGATCAATATCAGCCGGAGCTTCGGTGGGGACCCCATCGACCTCCATAGTCTCGCTTGTCCCAGGGACTGCGGCACTATGGAGGTCCGTTTCCTTTTCTCCGGGAGGATTCCTGGCGGAGGTTGCCTCCTTTAGGAGCTCCCGGAGCTTCTCGACTTCCTTTTTAAAGGAGTCACGTTCGCCTTTAAGGGAGTCTCTCTCCTTCCGGAGAGAGTCGCGCTCCCTTTTAGCGGCGTCGGACTCCTTTTCGGCCCTTCTGGCCCTCTCCCGATACCTATCAACGGAGCTGTCCGATCGAGACGTTGGCTCCAGGACCTTCCGGGATGACAAATCCGGAGCGGTCCCTCTCAACGCCCGACCGGTCAACTCCTTGACCCCTCCAAATGCGGCTCTGAGAACGAGCCTCACCGCCCGGAGATCGTTTGTCTTCACGTTGGTCATTGAGTTGACCAACGTGACGGCCGTCTCCAGGCAGCTGATCGTCTCAGCGCCGCATTTTTCTCCAGTCATGGCACCGTACCGTGCCATGACCTGCTCTAACTTGGGGAGCGGCTTCATGCCCGGACCCATCTTTATGGGTTCCGCGAACACCGCCCCCCTTCCGATCTTTTTCCTCTTCTTCTCGACATCGCTATCAGCCGCCCTAAGGTGACCGGTAACGGTGTCGAGGAGCTCCTCCTCCCACTGCTCCCTCAAAACCCTCATGGGAACGAACCCGGGTTCTCCCTTGCGAGGGGGTGGTTTCTTCCCCCCTGCTGTTTTAGCAGCAGCGGCGGAAGATCCACCCTCTCCCCCCGTTCTGGACGGCTTTTCCGCCACCGCTGTTTTCACAGCCGCGGCGTACGAGCCCGTCCCTCCACTGCCTTTAGGCAGCTCCGTCCTCGAGATAAGGACGACCGGCATAGATGTCGGCGCGTCCTTATCTCCTCCCTTGTGGCCACCAGTCGTGGTAGACACAGCAGAGGCCTGGTGGCTCACCCCTGAGGTGCCGCGGTCATAGGATGACGACGCAGCCGGGCCCGCTTTACAACCCGAGTCTGCGCCGGCACTGGAGGATCCGACGCCTCCTGTGCGGTAAACGTTACCTTTAGTCGTTGTACTGTCCATGTTTGTTTTATGTTTGTTTAGCCAGGTCGTCATAAATAAAACTTGTTCCATCCTTGTGACCCAAATGCTCTGTTCGCGTCAGCATCCTTGCAAGCAAGGACACTGACCCCGGAGGACACCACTTGGAGGTAGAGCAAAGGGAACCTTTTAGCCAGAAAGGCCCCCAACGTCGCCGAAGTCCCCCTTTTACAGATTTACAAGGTCACTACTGGTCGCAAACTCTAGAACCCCCCAGCCCGGGTCCCACAAGCCGATGTTCCGGCTTGTCACTGGCATCCGCTCATTCTCTTTTCTGGGGGGGACTAAAACAGGACAAAATATCCAAAACAGTCCCCCCCCCAGATCGCGGAGAGGTAACCTCCGCGACCGGATCTCTCTCTCTTTCTCTCTCTTTCTCTATATCCCTCCTCAAGCTCTACCATCACACCGTGGGCGACCTCCACCGGTGTGATGGGAGACAGTCTACGGGAGACGGAGCTTGGACCCACCCACCGGCACAAAAGGAAACCAACTAAAATCCCGGCCGGGCGTTACCCGGCCCTATGACTCTAAGCCGGTGGGCGTCCCACGGGTCCTCCTCGCGGAGGCCGGCAGGACTGCAAAAGCAGGGTCCGTGGCACCCTCGCCGACGGTGGCCATCCCGGCGGGAGCTGCCCCGAGCTGCTCCACCGCCATAGGTAAAGGCTCCGGCCAGAGCCCCGCACTAAAACATCTCCTCAGAGACAAAAAACAAAGTGCGGGGGTGACCGGACGTGGCCGCTCCGTCTCTACCGTTCTCTCTTCATTTTATTGGCCTCATGGCGCAACTTGCCGCACATGAGGCCCTCCCTCTCAGTTTGCCCGTGGAAGAAAAGGTTTCCACGGGCCATTCGTTCCCCAGCTATCTGTTGGTCCCAGCGACCGAAGTCAAGTCTGGGACCCTCCCCCCTTGCGGATGCCAGGACTAATTCCCCCCTTTCAAAGTGGCCTTTCTGCCACGCCTTCCGTGCGACCAGCAGCTTCCAAAACCTGCTAGGGATAGACATCAGCTCGGTCAGAGTTTTTCCTGGAGATAAGTCCGCCCCCGGACAAAGTCCAGGATTGGTCTCCAGGAGCCCAACGAGCCGTCGTCCTCCACCTAACCCAGACCTTTTTTTTTTTTTTTTTTTTTTTTTTTTTTACATGAGGAAATCTTCAACAAGACACCCACTGCCTGAGGAGGGCAGCGGGTAGTGTGGGATTCTTACCCACTAAAACCTCATGGCAACCTCGTTGAGTCTTTAAGGCGGACCCCGGGCTCCAGCTCGCAATTTCAACCGCAGCCCGCCAGACTCGGATCTCAGTAGGACTGAGTCCTCACACACAATTGAAGCCGTCATGCGGTTAGCATACATGACGGCTTCCCATCCCATCATGGTGGACAAGTCCATGCCAGGCCGAGTCCCTCAACTCATACCTGGCCCATGATATTGCGCCGGGAAGCAAGTTCCGAAGAGGAGGATGCATGAACCTCTCCGTATACTTGATTCCCGACTACCCTTCCCCTAGAGAATATAAACACTCCCTAAAATAAATAAATAAACCCCAATTCATTCACTCACCATTCATACCAATAAATACATTCACTCACACACTCATTCAATAAATAACTGGGCGTTGGGTGACGCCATCAGTAGTCCGAGGGAAGGCAGCAACACGCATGCTCGCATCGCTACCCTCCCATTAGGACTACCGTCTCCTCGCCCGAGCTGGTCGGCGAGCAGATCTGGCTGCCACCCTGGACCCCTCCCGATCCCTCTCCGCGGCTTCCTTCTGCAGGAGTACTTCCTCGCAGAAGGTCACCGCTGCCTTCCACTTATCCTCAGTGAGGAGCATTTCTCTCACTACCGCACGTAGTGAGAGATCCCCCCCTAATGAATTTCTGAGGACACTGCGCTGAACTGCCCACGCCGGGCAAACCTCCAGCGTGTGCTGCGCAGTGTCCTCATCCGCATCGCAGTGGTGACACTCAGCAGTCTCCTCCTTCCCGATGTTATACAGGTACTCACCAAAGCAACCATGCCCGGTGAGCACCTGTGTCAAACGATAAGTGAGGCGGCCATGACTTCTACTCACCCACTCCTTGAGAAGCGGGCGAATAGCCTTCACAGCGCGACTTTCCACGTTGGCCGGATCGTCTAACCAATCCACCCAACGGTTCCAGACACGCTGCTCAGCCTGGCGTCTCACATCACTTCCGGAGACCTCTGGCCGTTCCATCCCATCTGCCTGCCGCGCAGCACGAAGGTCTACATAGACCTCCGCAGCCATATGCGCATAGCAAGAAAATGGAGGTGAACAAGCCAGAACTGTAGCGGCCGCATAGGAAATCGTACGGTAACCCCGTACGACCCTGATCGCCATTACCCGGTGCACCTTGCGAAGAACGCAATCACCCCGGGTGTTGACGGCCAGCCCGCCAGCCCATATCGGCGCTCCATAGAGCGCCATGGACCTGACGACTCCCATGTAAAGCCGTCTTATCCTCCCACTCGGCCCCCCAAGATTAGGCGCGAGACGACTTAGTGCAGCCGCCGCACGTTCTAATCGAGGAGCCAAGGCATCGAAGTGATGCGAAAAACGCCAGTAGCTGTCCACGATGAGACCCAAATATTTAAATTTGCGTCTCACCGGAACATCCACCCCACTTACCTTGATTGAGGCCTTCGGCGGCACGCCTCGACCGGAGACCTCGCACATCCAAATGGCCTCCGTCTTGGCGGCCGATACCTCCAGCCCCAATTCCCTAATGGCGGAGACTACCAGTGTCACCGATTCCTCGGCTGTCCTGATCACGCTCCTCCAGTCCGGACCGACGACAACGATCATTGTGTCGTCTGCGTACGCCACCAATGTCGTGCCGTCGGGGAGGGAAATCCGCAGAACGGCATCATAGGCTAAGTCCCACAGAAGCGGACCCAAAACGGATCCCTGTGGGACACCCCGATGCACGGCGTGGAACTCCTCGCCGCCCCTCCCGTACCATCCGACTTTCCTGTCCTGCAGGTAATCCCGGACCAATCTCTTTAAATAGGAGGGCACTCGATGAAAGTCGAGCGCCCTACCTATAGCTTTCCAGGATACGGTGTTGAAGGCATTCGCTATGTCTAGCGACACTGCCAGAGCAACACCGCCCTGGTCCACACCCGGTCTGGCGAGGCCACGTACTCTGTCGATTGCATCGACAGTAGAGCGACCCCGCCTAAAACCATATTGGGCATCCGAGAGGTCCGGGCCATCCCCGGACAGGTGCCTGACGATTCTACCGGCAATCACTCTCTCGAGCAACTTGCCGGCTTCGTCAAGCAGGCATATCGGCCGGTACGCCGAGGGCTGCTCCGCCGGTTTCCCCTCCTTCTGGAGGAGCACCAACTTCGCTTTCTTCCATTGTGAGGGGAACCGACCCGTCCTCAAACACGCGTCAAATAGACGCTTGAGGCCGGGCCGAAGGACGCCACACGAAGAACCCAGAACCTTTCCAGGGATACCATCCGGGCCAGGTGCCGTGTTACGGGCAGTCATGCGCCGGATGGCCCCGGAAATCTCCTCTTCGGAGACTCCCAGCTCGTCAGTCCAGACCCCACTGGCAACCGACTCTTCGACAGGCTCGTCGGCTTCATCCTCCTCGGGAGGGAATAACACCGACACTACCTGTCGAAGGAACTGGGAATCCAGCCTCTCCGTCAATGGAGGCGCCCATGGTCTGAGTTTCCCCATTACCATCTTATACGGGCGTCCCCACGGATCAGCTTGCAGACCGTCAAGGAGTTCCTTCCATGCCTGGTTCTTCGCGTCGAAGATGGCCAGTCTTAGAGTCTTGCGCGCCTCGGAGTACTCCAAGCGCCGCGCCAAGATCTCTTCCTCCGTGACCCGCCTACGTCGGCGGGCCCGGGTGTACCGGCGTCTGGCCCGCATGCACAGAGTGCGGAGATTCGCGATCTCCTCGGACCACCAGTACACCGATCCCCGACGTGGGGTGCCGACACGGGGCATTACCGCGTCACAAATTGTGTGCATTATGCCCCGAAACCAGTCAGCACCCGCTTCCGGATCGTCGAGAATCTCGCCCGGCATTTCCTGCCAGGCGACGACGGAGGCCGCCATCTCCGCGGCGCCCTTCTCTAGGCGTTTCAACGCCCAGCGCGGTGTCGGATCGAGCCGACGAGGACCGATTGGTGCTGGAGAGGCAATATTAAAATAAATATAGAGGTGGTCACTTAGGGTGGCCACCTCCTCAGCTACTCTCCAGCCGGTCACACGACGCGCAATACCAGGGGTGGCAAATGATAGATCCACTATCGACTCACCCCTGGCGTGAACGCACGTGCTCGCGTTGCCTTGGTTCAGGAGAACCAGGCCGCGACTCGTCGCCCAGTCTACTAGTGCATCGCCCTTTGGAGTGGTTCTGGGGCTTCCCCATGCCGTCGCATGAGCATTGAAGTCTCCCAGAACCAATATCTGGCGAGGTCGGCAGGCCTCAACACACCTGCCTAACTCATCCAGATACTCCACGAATAGGCCGAGGCCCATCGCTGGCGATGCATAGCATCCGATCACCGCGTGTTCCCCCCACGCTACCGCAACAAAACCATTGCCACGTTGTATAACGTGGCAAGTAGGAGCTCCATTGCTCATTTCCCATGTGATCGCCGCCACCCCACCTAGGTCTCCCGCCCAATTTGGACGATCAAGGACCCGGTAGGGCTCGGCGATCACTGCCAGGCCGATCCCCCCCTGCCGGAGGGTTTGCAACAACAAATCCTGCGCACTCCGGCAGTGGTTGAGATTGCTTTGGAGGAGGCGTGTAGACATTATTCAATGCCTATTTAGCCTCCCCCGTGGCGCTCCCTGGGTCGGCCTGACCCTCGATAGAGGACGGTTCGTCCCCGTCCTCTATCATAATCACCTCGAGCACCGGAGAGGAGCTCCTACTATCTGCCTCTCTTGGTGAGGCGGGTGGCGACCCAATCCTCACCTCGTCGAAAGGGACAGGGGAAAGGAGGTGTGAGAAGGGGGGAGGAGTAGGAGAGCAGGAAGGAAGGGGAATAGGAGGAGGAATGGAGGAGGGAATAGGAAGGGAAGAGGGAGCGGAAGCAATTTCCACCTCCATCGCCGTCACTTTCTCCTTCTCCTTCTCCTTAGCAAGGGAGGAGGTTTTGCCCTTCCCCTTACTAGATTTAGCAAGGGGAGGCTTCACTCCTCCCTTGTTCGGGGTGACCTTCAGCTGCGGCTTACAGGCCGGACCTCCCATCCTATGCCCGGCTGGTCTGCCATTGGCAGCACAGAGCGGGCAGGAGGGAGCGGCCCTGCAATCCGCAGCCTTATGGCCACCCTTTCCGCACCTATAGCAGAGGCCGGACCTGTCCGTCGTGCTAGTGCACTTCTGACGGACGTGCCCGACCTCCAAACACTTGTAACACTGTAGCGGCCTTTTCTCTAAGACCGCTACCTTTGCCTGGAGAAACTGGACCTCTATGTGTCCAGCTTTCTCCAGGATCCTTCCCGTAGCGAGGGGGCATCGGACCCAGGCCGAGAACAATCCGGAGGGCATCCTCCGGAGGCTCCCGACCTTCACCTCCCCCTCGCTGCAGCCGCCTGCCTTTGCGACCGCCTTACGGACATCCTCTGGTCCTGACATTTCTGTCAGGTCAGTGATGCCGATTTCGGCGGTCTTTTGAGGGCAGGCGACTATAACGCCTGTCCCCTCCGTGGCCTTTTTAAGGGCGGCCAAAAGCCCGGCAGCCTTGAGGAGGCTGTCGGGTCCCGGGACCTCGAAGACGAGCGCCCCGGTGACCGCCCTTTTAGGCCTCAAAGTGCCCTCAATTCCCAGGGCCCGCAGATTTATCTCGGACATAGCCCGAGACATCGCAGGCCCTAGAATGTTTTCCTGGCCAGCCGGCGCCGAAATCGTGACCGCCGAGTTCTTCGGCGGCCGCGGAAGTTTCGGGGCCTCTGGCTGGCCAGGTTTCCCCTTGGGGGCAGTCTTTGAGGGTGGTATTACCACCCTCTGACCACCCCCATTATTCCCCTTCTTTTGAGAAGAGGAAGAGGTGGGAGCCTGGGCTTTGGCTGCCTGCGAAGGAGAAGACTTCTTCTTCCCCTTCTTTACAACCTCCACCCAGGTTTCCACAGGCGGAGCCCTCACAGGAGCGGGAGGAGCTTGTGAGGCTCCCGTCGCTCCCGAGGTCTCAACCCTGGATCCCTTCTTCCTCTTCTTTTTCTTCTTTTTCTTCTTCCCGCCCTCTGATGGAGGAACGGGAAGAGGCACCTCGGCTTGGGCCACGGCAGCCGAGGGACCACCTTCCGGGCGCTTAGGAGCAGCCGAGGGCGTATTACCCTCTAGGCGCTTCCCAGCTGCCAAAGGTGAGTCTCCCTCAAGGCGCCTGATGACCTTGCCGAGGGCCAGCAGCCTGGAGCTGAAGTTCAACTCCAGGCTGTTAAATTTCTCGTTTAGGATCCCCATGATCCTAGACTCCGACTGATCAATATCAGCCGGAGCTTCGGTGGGGATCCCGTCGACCTCCATAGTCTCGCTTGTCCCAGGGACTGCGGCACTATGGAGGTCCGATTCCTTATCTCCGGGAGGGTTCCTGTCGGAGGTTGCCTCCTTCAGGAGTTCCCGGAGCTTTTCGACCTCCTTTTTAAAGGAGTCTCGCTCGCCTTTAAGGGAGTCTCTCTCCTTACGGAGAGAGTCACGCTCCCTTTTAGCGGCGTCGGACTCCTTCTCAGCCCTTCTGGCTCTCTCCCTATATCTGTCAGCGGAGCTGTCCGATCGAGACGTTGGCTCCAGGACCTTCCGGGACGACAAATCCGGAGCGGTCCCTCTCAACGCCCGACCAGTCAGCTCCTTAACACCTCCAAATGCGGCCCTGAGAACGAGCCTCACCGCCCGGAGATCATTCGTCTTCACGTTGGTGATCGAATTCACCACCGTGACGGCAGTCTCCAGGCAGCTGAGCGTCTCAGCGCCGCATTTTTCTCCAGTCATGGCACCGTACCGTGCCATGACTTGCTCAAGTTTTGGGAGCGGCTTCATGCCCGGACCCATCTTGATGGGCTCCGCGAAAACCGCTCCCCTCCCAATCTTTTTTCTTTTCCTCTCGGCATCGCTATCGGCCGCCCTGAGGTGACCGGTAACGGTGTCGAGGAGCTCCTCCTCCCAGCGCTCCCTTAACTCCCGCATGGGAACGAACCCGGGTTCGCCCTTTCGAGGAGGTGGTTTCTTCCCCCCTGCTGTTTTAGCAGCAGCGGCGGAAGATCCACCCTCTCCCCCCGTTCTGGACGGCTTTTCCGCCACCGCTGTTTTCACAGCCGTGGCGTACGAGCCCGTCCCTCCACTGCCTTTGGGCAGTTCCGTCCTCGAGATAAGGACGACCGGCATAGATGTCGGCGCGTCCTTATCTCCTCCCTTGTGGCCACCAGTCGTGGTAGACACAGCAGGGGCCTGGTGGCTCACCCCTGAGGTGCCGCGGTCATGGGATGACGACGCAGCCGGGCCCGCTTTACAACCCGAGTCTGCGCCGGCACTGAGGGATCCGACGCCCCCTGTGCAGTAAACGTTACGTCCATTAGTTGTACCGTCCATATTTGTTTAATAAATGTTTGCCGGGTCGATATATAAACTAGTTCCGTCCTTGTGACCCAAATGCTCTGTTCGCGTCAGCATCCTTGCAAGCAAGGACACTGACCCCGGAGGACACCACTTGGAGGTAGAGCAAAGGGAACCTTTTAGCCAGAAAGGCCCCCAACGTCGCCGAAGTCCCCCTTTTACAGATTTACAAGGTCACTACTGGTCGCAAACTCTAGAACCCCCCAGCCCGGGTCCCACAAGCCGATGTTCCGGCTTGTCTCTGGCATCCGCTCATTCTCTTTTCTGGGGGGGACTAAAACAGGACAAAATATCCAAAACAGTCCCCCCCCCAGATCGCGGAGAGGTAACCTCCGCGACCGGCTCTCTCTTTCTCTCTCTCTCACTCTACTTTCCTCCTCAAGCTCTACCATCACACCGTGGGCGACCTCCACCGATGTGATGGGAGACAGTCTACGGGAGACGGAGCTTGGACCCACCCACCGGCACAAAAAACCAACTAAAATCCCGGCCGGGCGTTACCCGGCCCTATGACTCTAAGCCGGTGGGCGTCCCACGGGTCCTCCTTGCAGAGGCCGGCAGGACTGCAAGTGCAGGGTCCGTGGCACCCTCGCCGACGGTGGCCATCCCGGCGGGAGCTGCCCCGAGCTGCTCCACCGCCATAGGTAAAGGCTCCGGCCAGAGCCCCGCACTAAAACATCTCCTCGGAGACAGAAACAAAGTGCGGGGGTGACCGGACGTGGCCGCTCCGTCTCTACCGTTCTCTCTTCAATTTATTGGCCTCATGGCGCAACTTGCCGCACATGAGGCCCTCCCTCTCAGTTTGCCCGTGGAAGAAAAGGCTTCCACGGGCCATTCGTTCCCCAGCTATCTGTTGGTCCCAGCGACCGAAGTCAAGTCTGGGACCCTCCCCCCTTGCGGATGCCAGGACTAATTCTTCCCCCCTTGCAAAGTGGCCTTTCTGCCACGCCTTCCGTGCGACCAGCAGCTTCCAAAACCTGCTAGGGATAGACATCAGCTCGGTCAGAGTTTTTCCTGGAGATAAGTCCGCCCCCGGACAAAGTCCAGGATTGGTCTCCAGGAGCCCAACGAGCCGTCGTCCTCCACCTAACCCAGACCTAACCCAGACCTAGGAACGTTAGGAACGTTAGGAAAGTCCTCAGCGGGAGGGTGACCGGTGCCACCCCAAGGCGATAAGCTGGAGCAGCGTTGACTCCCGTGCCTACACAATACTCCCCGGCTCGGCCGCTGTTTGGACCTCACCGGCGGAGCAAGGATCGCATTACCCGCCCGGTTTTAACCTGGTGCTAGGGCCCCTGGCTTTATTCGGATCGGCCCGGGCCATTTGCCAAGGGTGCTCCCGCAGTACAGGGTGAGATTTCATTGACGGTGCAGCCATCCCTACCTCTCCCACTAGCTGTTGCCTCAGGAGAAGCGTGATAATTCGTTGGGTTGCCCGACTCGATCTCAGTTTCTCCTGCTCGTCACTCCCCATCACCACTTGTACGTTCGAGCATCGAAGAGAGGCAGCACATCCCAACCGACGATGTGTTATTGATCACCGATCAAGTAATACGCGTTCGAGCGCAGGTAAGGTAAGGCAGGCCTGACATCGATAACCGAAGAGGCAGCACATCCAAGCCGACGATGTGCTATTGATCATTGATCAGATAGCACGCGTTCGAGCGCCGCCACAAGAGCAGCACGCCGGCAAGGCAGGCCTGACATCGATAACCGAAGAGGCAGCACATCCAAACCAACCAACGATGATGTATCATTGATCACCGATCAAGTAACACGCGTTCGAGCGCCGCAACAGGAGCAGCACGCCGGCAAGGCAGGCCTGACATCGATAAATGTGATGATAACGAGTTCCGAACAGGAATGGGTATCCGATGCTTCCTTGGGATACATTGTATTCCTATCGTACATGCATGAGCTACCATGCCTACATTGAGAAATCTAATATTGAGCAGAATTAAGCAAAGTTGCTCCCCACCCACCCACCCATCCTATTTGTTTAATTGAAATCTAACGTAATGTGAACAACAACAACACCAACAGCAATAAATAACAGCAGCGGCAGACATCAACAACACTTTAATAGATTGGAGTAAATGGAGTGTGGTAGTAGTAGTAGTAGTAGTAGTAGTAGTAGTAGTAATAGTAGTAGTAGTAGTAGTAATAGTAGTAGTAGTAGTAGTAGTAGTAGTAGTAGTAATAATAGTAGTAGTAGTAATAATAATAGTAGTAGTCGTAGTAATAGTAGTAATAGTAGTAGTGTTAGTAATAGTAGTAGTAATAATAATATTAATAGTACTAATAGTAATAGTAATAGCAGTAGTATTAATAGTAGTGGTAGTAATAAAGTAATAACAAACAATGTGTTATGTTATGTTAATAGTAATAGTAGTAGTGGTAGTAATAGAAGTAATAATAGGACTAGACTTAATGATAGTAGCGATGATAATAGAAATAATAGGAATAGTATGATTAGCATTAACAGAGGGTGATGAGAGAGGACTATCCATATCGATAACAATAATAAATTGATTGGTTAATAATTAGTTATAGAGATAATGATGATTGTAAATAAATATATTAAAATTGGTTCTCGATATCAATAGTGATGGTGATGATAATAATTAGCTAGTTGGCTAGTTAGTTGATTAGTATTGATAGTATTAGCAATAGTGATAATAGTAGAATATGAAGAAGAAGAGGTTGGTTATCCATATCAGTATAGGTGATAATGACAATTTATTAGCTATTTAAGAGTAATAAAGATATTAGTAATGATAACAGTAGTGATCGTATTAATAGTAGATTATCATCATCACTGTTGCCACCACCATCGCTGACAGTACCAGCAACAACAGTAGTGACAACAAATATAAGAAGTAGGAATAGTAATAAGATATATTATAGCAAATTACCAGCTTCGATAGTGATGAGGATAACAATAATAATTAGCTTAGTCAATTAAATTTAGCAATAATAGTGATTAAAAAATATCATAAAGAGAGAGTAAATATTAATGTATATTATTATTGACCCCACAAGTGGCAACAAAACTAACAATTAAAGTAACGGTGAAATTATTGATAGTAATGTCATCCTCATTAGTAACCCAACTGATGTATAACTGAATAATAAGAGGAAGGAAAAGAATTTGTTGATATCCCACCATCATCACCATGTGAGATCAATATGTTAAAAATAGTGTTAAAAATAGTGTTAATATTATAATATGAGAAGAAGAGAAAATGTTATTATGAATAATAGTGTTTAGTAGTAGAATTAATATTGGATGTATAAGACAGCGCTATTTATTGTATAATAATAATAAGAGAGAGACAGGGAAGATATAATGATGAGTTAAAAGTAGGCGAAAAGATAAAAATTTAGAAAAAAAGATAGTGGGTATAAGTAGGTAAATCAGAAAAAAAAGAGTGGATAAAGTAAGCTGTTAGTCGATAATTCGGTGCAGTAGGTAAGTCAATGGATAAAGATAAGTTATATTATTCCAATATGTCGGTCAGAGTAAGTCGGTAACTCGATAAGTCGGTAAGTCTGTGAATCGGTAGGCCAGTAAGTCGATAATACAGTGTAGTAGGTAAGTCAATGGAAAAAGATAAGTTAGATTATTCCAATATGTCGGTCAGAGTAAGTCGGTAACTCGATAAGTCGGTAAGTCTGTGAGTCGGTAGGCCAGTAAGTCGGTAAGACAGTGAGTCGATAAGACAGTAAGTCAGTGCGTCAGTGAGTCGGTAAGACAGTGAGTCGGTAAGACAGTGAATCGGTGCGTCAGTGAGTCGGTAATTTAGTAGGTAAAGAGAGAGTTGGTAAAAGAAGATAGCATAGATAGAAGTTAGTGTGTGTGTATGTGCTACCGCTGCCTATCAATTGAGCAGTTTTCTGCTCCTTCGATCTTTCTAATTTTTTAATTTTAACTATCTATTTGCAAACTCTATTCTGTTACCCTTCCACCCTTACCCTCGCCCCTCCTCCCCCCCCCCCCCTCGCGGTTTTCTATTTAATATAACGCCATACTTACATTTTCTCACAATGCAGGCACGACCGTTATTTGTTCATTTACCGAAATCAAACTAACTATGCTGCCTGCTGCTGTTGTTCTCTAAGTACAATCCTGCCGCGTGACTCTAAATTTTGTCAAACGTTTCGAATGTGACTCCCTTATCCGATTCGATAAGTGAGTCTAGCTGGATTCTAGAAACTGGTACCTCCCACCCTTTTTCCTACTCAAGGTCCCTGATGGAGAGCCCCTTTCAACTTCATCGAAGTCTCCTTACAGGTGTGACATCGAATCCATAGCGGGTTGAACCAGCCGGCTGGGTCTCTCCCGCGGTTGGATCGGAAACCCCCTCCCTTCCAGCGAGGTCTGGTGAAAGGCTGGGTTATTCATTCTCTAAGATACTCGCGTACTCGGCTTTTTAAGTTACGAACTCTAAGGTGACTCTATTTTTGGAAGCAATCGGATTTACGCGAATCGGTTGGGCGAGCAGGTCGTTCAGGGTGGTCCTCCCGGGAGGCTTCCTGAGACAGTTTGCTCGCAGGGATAGAGACTCCTGTTCACGAGGGCCGATGCAGGGAATCGAATCTCTATGCATTTTGCATCCTGCCTGAGTTCCGATTGTCCTACATCCGCTCGTATCTCGATTCCAAAGGTCTCACTCCCGTTCACTCGCCCCGCGAGTGTAAAATCTAATTTCTTCTTCTTCCGTTCTCCATTGATTCGTCTCCCTTCCTCAGTGGGTTCGTACTCCTGGTGGGCAGGATTCGTTCGTCGGGATTTGTTCATTCGTCCCTGAAGAAGGGAGAACGGAGCAGTGAGAGGGAGTGGAGGGGAGCAGTCATCGCTGCTTTCCTCAAGCCATGTCGGAGTTTCACTGATTCCGACACGAAACCGTGAATCAGCTACTTCTCTTCCTTTTTCGATGGCTCCCCTGGTACCCTGCTCATCGTCCGCTCCCTTGCGTTGTAAATTCCATCTGAAAATAAAAATCCCTCTCCTTCCTGTTACAACATGGCAGCAGGCAGGATTGGAGGTTCTTTTTTATGTTTTTGTTCGAACTTCTCATTCTCCTTACGGGGATGATAAGTTTCTGGAGAAAGTTCGCTTTATCTCTACAGAGATATTGCGGGTAACCTCAGACCTAGTGTTTCGGGTAAGCCCAGACCTAGTCAAAGTTACTTCGGGGTAGCTTAGACCTAGTATTTCGGGCAACCTAGACCTAGGTTTTCGGTCGTTCGATAGTTCGCTAATCGTCCCTTTCACCCCTGTCTCAGATCAACGTGCCAGCCAGACTCCTGGTTTGTCCGAATCCTCGAGCGACAGGAGATTCGAGGGACTTTTGCGGGTTCTTTGTTGGTTCGCCTAAAGCGTGTTCTCCATGGGTTCGTGGGCATCTCCCCAGCTGGTTCGGCTCGTTCGAGGAGTTGAAATCTTGGATTCCAACTTGTAGTTCGGGATTCTCGGTCCATCCCGGGTCGAGGGGTGAGTCGGAAGAGAAGGGAGTAGAGGGGAGCAGTCATCGCTGCTTACCAAAAGCCATATCGGAATTTCGCCGGTTCAGACACGAAACCTTAAACCGGTTACTCTTCTTCCTCGTTCGATGGCTCCTCCTCGTACCCTGTCCCTCGCCCACTCCGCTCGAAATGACAAGGATACTGCTCGCTGCTGTCTTTTTCTCTCTCTGCGTATCGCCTGATGCATGTTCGTGGGGATTGTTTGTGGAACGGGAGAACGGGGGGATTCCATCCTTCCTTGGTCTCCTACAGCCGTTCCCCGTCCCACGCGTAGAGATCCGGTCCCTGCGGGTCGTTCGTACGACGGCAAAGTAAGTCCGCCTGTTCAATTTTCTCGTGTTCTACAGCCATCCATTTTCCGCGATCCTGGATTCAGGGCGTTGCTATCGGCCCTAGGTGGAGGGTGAATGCGTAGGAGGGAGTAGAGGGAAGCAGTCATCGCTGCTCACCACGAGCCATGTCAGAATTTCCCCGGTTCAGACGCGAAGCCTTAAACCGACTACTCTTCCTCCTTCGTCGATGGCTTCGCCTCGTACCCTGCCCAACGATTTCCCTCCTGTGACGAGGATGATGACCTCGTTGATCGGGATCCCGGATCGATCCGAGTGAGGGGCGAGTCCTGCGAGAGGGAGTAGAGGGAAGCAGTCATCGCTGCTTACCGAAAGCCATATCGGAATTTCGCCGATTCAGACGCGAAGCCTTAAATCGGTTACTCTTCTTCCTCGTTCGATGGCTTCACCTCGTACCCTGCTCACCGCTCGTTCCCTCACGGTGATGACGATGCTTGTCTGCTCTCATCTCTTCCCCTACCTGCTTACTGCAGGCAGGATCGGAGATGCCTCTGGTACAGTCTTTCCCTACGGGTGAAAAGATTCAGATTTATTCGTGTCTCACCTGTGACGTGCTCATTGATATTGCTTATGGAGCGGGGAACGGGGGGATTCCATCCTTCCTTGGTCTCCTACTGCCGTTCCCCGTCCAACGCGTGGAGATCTGGTCTCTGCTGGTCGTTCGTGAAGTGGAGAAATTTTCTCCACCCTCTTCACCCGCTGCCGTCTATCCCTCGCAATCGTGAATTCAGGGTTGTTTCCCAGACAACCCTGTGTGGAGGGCGGATTCGTGAGAGGGAGTAGAGGGAAGCAGTCATCGCTGCTCGCCATGAGCCGTGTCAGAATTTCCCCGGTTCAGACGCGAAGCCTTAAACCGACTACTCTTCCTCCTTCGTCGATGGCCTCGCCTCATACCCTGCCCTACGATCTCCCTCCTGTGGCGAGGATAATAACCTCACTGGACGGGATCCTTGATCGAGCCCGAATGAAGGACGAGTCGGCGAAAGGGAGTAGAGGGAAGCAGTCATCGCTGCTTACCATAAGCCATATCGGAATTTCGCCGATTCAGACGCGAAGCCTTAAATCGGTTACTCTTCTTCCTCGTTCGATGGCCTCTCCTCGTACCCTGTTCACCGCTCGCTCCCTCGTAACGATGAAGTTCACGTCCGCTGCGTTCACCTTCCCTCACTGCGTGCTGCAGGCAAGGTCGGAGGTACCTAAAGTTCTGTTTCCCTTGCGGGAGAAAAGTCTTTTTTACGTAAGGTTCGCCTAGGGCGTGTCTTCGAGGAGTCTCCTACCATCATCTACTCCTCGCGTTCTTTCGTTCGTCTTCTTTGGTTCTTTGCTCTTTACTACTCCCTCACCCTCCTGCGTGTTGCAGGATGGATCGGAGGTTCTGTTGGTTCGCTTTTATCCTCGTTCGAGGAAAAAGTCAGTCCGATGGGTCGTTCAGTCTCCTGAAAAGGGTCGACCGAGAATAGAGAGAGAGAGAGAGAGGCAATGTCGCCGCTGCCTTCAGCCAAGTGAGATGGATTTCATCGGTCTTGATTCCGAATCATGATCCGACTACTTCCATCGCGTTAGTCGACAGCCCCTGTATCTCGATTCTCATCTCATTCCCTTTCCCCCCCCACAGGGCTGTGTTTGGATCGTTCGCTGTCTTTCCCATCACCTCCGCCTCGGATCGACGTGTTCGTCAGTTGCCCGATTCCCACGGATCCTCGAGCGGCTTAGAGAAGATGGAAATTTTTTGCGGATTCTGCGTCGTTCGTCGAGAGTTCTTTGCCACGTGGGATCGTGGACATTGTCTTCCACAGTCTTGTAATGATTTCGAATCGATCTCGATTTCCTTCATTCCATCTTCCTCCAAGGGTTAACTTCTTCCAAGAGTTTGATTATTTTCTCCGGCGGTACTTCCTTGATCTCCTCCTCGGAGAGGAATTCTTTTCCCAGAAATCTCTTTCTTTTCCGCATTATAGCCGGACAATGACACAGTACGTGTTTCCCTGTTTCCGTGGTTTCTTCGCATGATACGCAATTCTCAACGACTTCTTTTCCTATTCTCTTCAAATGATTTCCCAAGGCTGCATGATTGGTCATGATTCCTATCATCTTGGAGAGATCTTTTCTCTCCATGTTGCTTATCGCTTTCCTCTGTTTGTAAGGAACTTCGTCTCCTAAGAGTTCCTTCGCATGCCCGCATCCAGCGGTGTCTGTCCATTTTCTCTTCCTCTCCGTTAGTCTCCAATCTTTTATTATCTGTTTCGCCGTTGCCTCTGAGACCGGTAACATTGGTTCCGGTCCTATCGGTGGCTCGTCCGAGCCCTTGTTCGCTAGTCCGTCCGCTAGCTCGTTCCCTTGTATCCCTTTGTGGCCTGGTACCCAAATCAGTGTGATCTTGTTTCCCAACGTCGCCAGTTCGTTGAGTGCTTTCCTGCAGTCTATCACCGTTCTTGACAGTGATGCTCCGTTGTTCAGTGCCAGTAGAGCCGCTTGACTGTCCGAGCATATCGTGATATTCTCCCTTCTTATCCTTTTCGACATCATGTGTTCGACGCAGTCTCTTATGGCCGTAACTTCCGCTTGGAATACCGTCGGTAGTTTCCCGAGTCTCAGGATTCCTGCTTCGTTTGGATTTTCTTCCCTGATCCAGGCTGCTCCTGTAAGATCATTCTTTCTCGAGCCGTCCGTATAGTAGACTCTGCTGTTCGAGTCGTATGGCTTCTTTCCCTCGTCCCAATCTTTCCTTGGTCCTATATGGACCGTGTACTTTCTTTCAAAGTCATACTCCATGACTGTTTTGTCGGCTGGCA
Organism: Cerceris rybyensis; assembly: GCA_910591515.1. Classification (NCBI taxonomy): domain Eukaryota; kingdom Metazoa; phylum Arthropoda; class Insecta; order Hymenoptera; family Crabronidae; genus Cerceris; species Cerceris rybyensis. Next base: position 46,396 of record OU342795.1, read on the forward strand.
TGTGGAATATATCCACTATCTCTTTCGGGGCTTCCTTGTAGATTATATCTATATGTCTATTCAATCCTCTTCTGGTCTTTTTCTCTCCGCTCCAGAGATTCCAATAGTTGAGTCTATAGGCTGTTCTTAACGCCAATTCTTTGATTTTCACATCCAGAGGTGTGACATCGCACATCACTTCCAACGCTCTCGTCGGAGTAGTTTTGAACGCGCCGGTGATTCTTCTCAACGCCATTCCTTGAACACTGTCCAATCTCGTTCTGACGGTGGTCAGTGTCGTTGCTCTCCACCAGATTAGAGCTCCGAAAGTGATTCTAGGCACTATGATTGCCTCGTAAATCCATTTGCTTCTTACGGGGTCCAAACCCCATTTCGCTCCTACCATTCTGTACATCACGTTCAAGTTCTTCTTTGCTCTCTCAAGCTGTAATCTTATATGCGTTGACCATATCAATCTATCCGTGATATGTACCCCTAGATATTTAACCTTTCTCACAAAAGTTAAGGGTTCTTCCTTGTAAACCAAGTCATCTATGACTGGTCTTCGTTCGTTGGAAACGTAGCTCCTGGAGAACATCATCATCTCCATTTTGGCCGGATTTACCGATAATCCCGTTGCTTCGCACCATACTTCTAGTACTTGCAGAGCCGTCCTCGCCTTGTCTTTGGCTTCTTCCAAGGTTTTTCCTTTCGCCAGGAAATTCACGTCGTCCGCGTACGCCGCTGCTTCCACTCCGCATTCCTGCAACGCTCCTATCAGTCCATCGACTGCGATGCACCATAGCAGTGGTGACAATATACCTCCTTGTGGGCAGCCTCTGTTAACCGCCGCTTTCAGCTCCGTCGTGCCCTTCTTAACCTGAAGAGTCCTGTTGCTCAGCATCTTTACTATCCATACTCTGATCTCGTCTTCTACCTCAAAGTCTCTCAACGATTGCTCGATCAATTCCGTCGAGGTCATGTTGAAAGCCCCTTCGATATCGGCAAATCCTCCTATTGCTACACCTTTTTCATTAAAGGTGTCCTCCACACTGCCCACTAGATCGTGCAGCGCCGTTTCTACGGATCTTCCTGCTCTGAAGGCGTGTTGTTTTGGATTCAGTGGTTTCCTTTTGAAGGTGACTTCCTTCAAATATCTGTCCACTAATCTTTCCGCTGTCTTCAATAGGAACGGTGTTAAGCTGATCGGTCTGTACGCCTTCGGTGTCGTATAATCTGGTTTCCCTGGTTTGGGTAGGAAGACGACTCTCGTCTCTCCCCATTTCGAAGGATAGCATCCCGTAGCGATGGATGCTCTTATGACCTTTACCACGAAATCTTCGATCCATGGCAGGGCCTTTTTCAGTAGTTGTGGGTATATTCCGTCCGTACCCGGTGCCTTATACGGATCGAAGGACATTATTGCCCATCTGACTCTTTGTCTACTCACAACTTTGTTGGCCAGTTCCCAATTCGGTCTCGTATTTTCCGTAATCGCTTGTATATTTTCTTGATTATCTAGTAATCTGCAACATCCGGGAAAGTGTTCCTTGAGTAGCATTTCTAAAATCTCTTCGTCGTTGTCTGTAAATTCACCCGTCTTTTTCTTCAGGGCTCCTATACCTTTCTGTCCATCTTCGGATAACATTTTGTTCAATCTCGCCGTTTCCGGTAGCTTCTTCACGCTTTCGCAGTATTTTCTCCATGAGGTTCTCTTACTTTCGAAGATCATTCTTCTTAGCTTCCTATTGGCCTTGTTCACTTTGTCCCAAATTACTCTTCCACCTCGTCTTCTCGCAAGTTTCTTCAAATGGGAGATTCTGTTACTCTCCTTCTCCAGTTTCCTATTCCACCAGGGCAATCTTATCGTGTTCTTGCTCTCCTTTTCTTCCGTAGCTTCTTCCCAAGCCTCGTTCAATAGACGATTCAATGCTTCGATCGCTTCGTCGATCTCCTCTTGATTGCCATATCTCCTTGGCAATGTGTCTCTCTTCATTTCTATCAATGTCTTGAATCTTCTCCAATCCGTCTTCCTCGGATCTCTTTTCCATATTCTTTCCGTTATATCTTCTTCGGTTATTTCCATCACGATGTACCTGTGGTCGGATTTTGAGTCTTCTTGACTTACATGCCAGTTCTTCAACATACCTAGCATTCCTGGGGATCCTAATGTGACGTCCAGTACCTCTTCTCTTTGCATATTGCAGAAGGTGGGCTCGTTCCCTCTGTTTAGACAGGTTAGTCCAAGATCTTGCATTTCTTCCATTAGCATCTTTCCTCTTGCGTTCGTTTCGGTGCTTCCCCATACGGTGTTCTTCGCATTGGCATCCATTCCTATTAGGATCTCCTTCCCCTTGTCGTTGCTCCATTCGCATACCTCTCTTCCTTTCGTGCTGAGCACGGTATCTTTCCCGTCCCACTTTGAGTAGATCGATGCCACTATCAGTCTTCTATTTTCTCCGGACTCGCTTGATTTCCAGGATATCTCCGCCACCGTAGTGTGGTTGTCGTTGAACTGTGGTAGAAGAGTCACGTTGATTCCTCTTCTCGTTACGATACAAGTCCTCGAGTTCTTGTTTATCGCCGTACACCAAATACTCCCTGCGGCGTTCATGCCTCTTATACCTCCGTACGCTATGTACGGTTCTTGAACTAATGCGATATCGATGTCGCCTTTCTTCATGAATGTTGTTAGCATCGCCGCTGCGACCGGTGCATGGTGAAGATTTATTTGCACAATCTTCATTTTATATTCAATTTACTGTCGCGCTGTGCTAGAGATCTAAATAAAATAAATCTTATTGGATTAAGATATTGATTGCACCGTTCGTATAATGTATACCTTTTATGCTGCTGCACCCTGGAAATAATGGGGCGGTGCAATCAAATTATTAAATTATATTATCCCTTTCATCCATGTTATACATAGATTAAAATATATTTAATATATATCGTCTGTCATCGATATTGGGGTGTATAGTGGATTGAATCTAAACTTTATTTTATTTATTTTATTTTATTTAAGACTGAGTTTACTGTACTTTATTATATTAGATCATATCTGAATAGTAAACATTACTTCGTTAATTATTCTATCCATTTAATCAATATAGTGTTTCTATTTCATTTATTAATTATTAATCAAATACAATATTAATAAAGAATCTATGTATAACAGGATCACAGACATACATCCAGAAATAGAAGAGTATCCCCTATAAGATACTTCCCGTCTTACGTCACCTAAGGTAGGCTCTTAAAATATCGTGATTAATACATATATCCACATATGAATGTATATGTTATGTGACATAAAGCGGATTCGTATTTGATTAAACAATATATTTTATTTATATAGGTGTAAAGCATATAATGAATGTTTATGTGAGTTTGTTAGTACTCACCATATTTATAAAAACATATTATTAATTCGGGTACATATTTCATAAATCAAATTTCACCTGTCGTTAGCCACCACATTTTAGACATTAAATAAATTTCAGATATTAATTTCCATCTATGAATTCAGTTTTAATGTATAGAAAATATTTTAATACGTTTAAAAGCATAGATATATTCAGCTAAAGATTTTGATTTTATTTTTACGTGGCTAAATTATAATGGATGCCAATTCACAATTTTATTACTTGTTATAACAAATGCATTATTCGGAAATTGTATATCCTATTATAGATATAAAGAACATTTAACTATATAACTACCGTATCATATTTGTTACGAATTTAGATTATTTATCTATACGAGTATCCACTCATTTGTAAGATATTAAAACAAAAGAACAAGAGAAGGAAAAATTGTATATCTACAATTAATCTATAATCTATATTCACATATATCCTTCAGATGCATTATTGTAATTTTAGAAAAGATTTTTTATACATGGTTCAAACAATTTGCATGCAGTAATTTAATGTCATCAGTTTGAGTTCTAATATTAAAATTAATTGAATAGTTTGTTCTGGTTATGATTAAAGGTTTAAATAAATATCATTGATCAAGGGGAAAGTCCACATTGTTAATATCTTTGATGTAATCAAGTATTTAAAGCATTAGGAAAGCAAGTATAAATTAATTTCTATATTTATTAACTCTATTATATGTATTAGTATGTTAATTTCCTATTATATAGTTATATCTTCATAGACTTTTATAAAATTTACAAGTTGATTACTAATACTCTAGTATATTTATTCGATTTTATCAAAGTTTGAAGTATTTTAAGCAATCAAATGAAAGGACAAATCGAATAACATATCCTACGATCAATGATTAATTATTGGCATTATTGATGTTGACTGCATATAGCTTGTAAGAGTATATATCGAAACAAGTCAAGGACCTACCTTTGTATTCCTGTAAAATTATCTCACATAAATACAAATACAATCAGATCTTTATTCAAATGAATTATCTCATCCCTATCTGTTTTATAGATCGCATGATATATCATTCATTCGATCCTTCACTAGTTACTCAAAAGCATATTTCATGATTTAAATTTATTAAATATTGAATTAGAGTTTGTCAATGACTTAGTTTTATTATCCAAAAATTATTTGAAAGTTTATCTTATGTTTATTAAGGAAGAAAAATTTATATGAATGTATCAATTAGTAATTATTTAGATTAATTCATAATAATAAATATTCTTTCAGTATAAGACTTTTTCCTTGATTAAATTACCATAGTTATATGTAAGAAGATGGATAGTTATGTAATTTTAATAAAGCAGGTTCATGTTTCCTGCCAAAAATATATACATATATGATAAGACTTTTACAACGGTACAATTTTATGTGAATTACTCAAATTGAAAGCATAAATTACCGCGCTTTATTTGGAATACAGAATATATATTATTGATCCATACATGGCTCACAAATTAAACTTTTAACTTTCTTAAGTTGAGTTACTTAATATATCTCATAATCAACGGATAAATATCATTATTATTAACATTAATCATGCACAGATAAATATAAATGGAAACATTGAGATAAATAGAGGACCTACCTTAACATATCTGTAAATATTATTACATATATAGATATAAATGTATCAAATATCACAATTCAATTACATATTTCATCTTCATTTGTTATTTTATATTATTCACATATGTTATTCATTATTATTTATTATAGGTTTATCATTTATTAAATTAATATATTGTTTATAATTTAATACTATTCATTATGAGACCTTCTTTCTTAATAGCAATTTATTATTCAATCATGAAATTTATATATGTAAAACAATTTATTCTACATTTGAAGTTATTTACTTATTTAATTATTTAATTATCATTATCATTTGTTAAAAGAGAGTAACCCGAGTGATATAGTGATTGGATTTGATTAAATTAATTTAGGAAAGTGAAGAGAATTTCAATATAATTTCCCTACTTCAATTATAATATTACAGCCATATGTAAAGAAGAGACGGGTAAACTTCTTTACATTGGTATATCGTAGATAATGGTATCAGCTTTTATTTCAGTTATTAATAGAATAAAACTACAGAATAAGATGTATAGGTAGAGCAGATTATAGGGTCTTGTTTAATTTAATATTGTAAATTCTTATGTAAACTATTAATTTACTTGATTTGTATTAGATAAATTATAGGGTGGATAATAAATGGAATTCCAGGATCTGTCTATAAAATCTATATATGGGAATACAGGGGGATTTTGTGCAGGAAGACCCCAAGCTCAATTTGATCCCGATACAGATTCCCATGTGTGACTCATGAATATCAATCTCATGTTCAATACCGACCCCTTCATGTCCTCATCTGTTCTCCTCATATAATAAGAAGTTGTTAAGACAGGTGGAGAACTAACGTTTAAATTTTTATTTCATAAAGGTAGGTTATATCTTCAATTCTTGTATATGTTATTCATTTGGTTATATATATTAAGCCAGAATAAAGTCTAGTCGGTCCCCGCGTAAAAGTGTAGCATGTGACTTATTTATATTTATATGCAATGTAAGAATAACAAGGCAACAGCCATTCCTAAAATAGGGATAAATTTTAAAAATGGTCAAAAGTTCGCTCAGATATCTAGTCCCAGGGGAAATTTATCATTAGTTGTGAGTTCCCCAATATTATCAATTATTAATCCATATGAATCAAGTCTCGTATCAATTCAAATTATCTTTTAGTATTTGTAATTAAATATTTATCTATAAGAACTCTTTTAGCTACTACTAATTATATTGAGTATATATGTGATTTCCTTTTTTATATTTAGAATTTTAAACAGATTTTAAAAGACTTTCTTTTACAATTTAGGTTTTTTTTTTTTTTTTAAAATTTTAATTTCAGACTTTAAGACTCCTAGATACTCCAATGATCATATATATGATTTCATTTTACCCCATGAATTTAACAAATTTCTTAGTGACTTTTTAAGAATTCAAATTTCAAGTTTTAATTTTAGATTATTTTTGATTTTAGGTTTAAACCCATTTTGTATTTTATTTAATATTCTATAAATAAGCTGTACATGTATATCAATTACGTTTGTCGTGTTGTAATGTATTTGAATGTTGTAATGTACTGTAAAATATTTATATGCATATTAGTGTCAATATTAGTGTTAATGTCAGTGTGCTAATGTGTATATAATTAGTTTTTAGTAGGGGCCTCAGATTTTTTATCTTCGAGAAAATGTAATCTCGTTTATAGATTTTGATTTCTTCATCGGCTCCCTAATGTGTGATGTGTGGATATGTAAGTACTGATTCTATTGTGTAATTGTTATTTGTTAATTGCAGGTATGATGTGTATGACTGTTCGTGTGAATGGATGTGTGATTGAGCATGTTAAATTATTTGTATAGTGAAATCCTTAGCTTTATAACTCCCCCCACCGTCAGAGTATTTCCCTTGCTTCTAATTCTTTGAATAACTTTAGCCGGGATTTTATAATAAAAACGTCTACTTCTCCCATCCGCGTGACCCTTTCTTATCAATTCCCATTCCCCAGTACTCCATCCCTCAACCTCCATCTCAATCAACCCTTTTAGTACATCACTCTCCATTTTATGTGTTGAACACCAAACTACGATCTCCTTTTTCTTTTCGGTTTCTCCCTCTACACCTATTCTTATTTTCCTCCCTCTAATCATGACTCCCCTTGAAATTACCTCCCTTATCATGTCTATTGTTATTTTGCTCTTACTCGTTAATTTGACCGTACCGTTTTTAAAATTAATTCTGTCTATTTTAGCCGGCTTTTTTATCTCTAAGGAGCGTTTCATGATTTCATATATGATGTCATCTACATCATCCTTTTTGAGGACTGACTCAGGATGGTCCTCCATTGTAATTATTATGGTGATTGACTGTTCAACTGATGGTCCAGGTTCTTGACCTAGTTGTAATAGACACAGGTCATCTTCACTATCCAAAATTGCTTGACTGTCAGCCATTTTTTATTTTTTATTTATTAGGATGGAGATGATCAGAATATCCAAGAGTCTGAAAGAATTTTTGAGGATTTGAATCACATACAAGACCAGATTCAAGTAGGCTACTAAGATTTTCAATTTATAATTTATATAAATCACTTCTATCATTTAAATTTTTAAGCTATTTCCAATAGATGAGCGAACTGTGGGGTAGTAATTAATTGGATATTAGTTGTACCTGCATTTATATCCCCTTCAGCTATTTATTTAATTGTCTATTGCGTATTTATTATTCACACATTGAATACATATGATTAATAATCGATTCAAATCTAGTTTGAATAACAATTCATATTTATTGAAAGAAAAGGGAGGACATAATTTTTATAATGAAGACATGAAAAGAAAGGAAAAGATAATAAACAATGACATTGCTACAGAACGGGTTCGGTTTCCCTTGTTAAGAACCTCATCAACTCATAGAATCTGATTATGGAAGTTTATTAGAGGGATTATTCTCTAGCCCGTTTTCAATACAACATTTCATGATCGGGTGCAAATGTCAAAGCTTATGTACTTCTCCTGTACCTGAATCATACGACTAATTATAAGGAAAATAAGGGATTGGTATCTTCCCTCATCATGAAATCAACCGATTAGAGGGGAACTCCAATTCTCTTCCTCCAATTCTTAACAGGTCCGAAAATTATATTTGTATTATAGGGGAGGGAAAGCGTATACATAACAGTAATGGTAGGCAAGAGTAATGCGCAGGGACCGACCAGACACCTCACACTGGGCTCGTAGCTACTCATGTATCTCTTACTTGAATATCAATGAAATTATTACAATTTAAGAATTCTTCCCATAAAAACAATCAAGGGAGCCAGGTTCCCTTCCATCGTCCATTCCCTTAATCCCGGAGAGGATTCTATCTCCCTTCCCCCCCCCCCCAAGTTTGTGACAGGAAGTCAATAGTTTAATCTATTTATACTAATATATAGATTAACATTACATCAAAGAGGACAAATATTGACAATATTATTACATATAAGGAAGGAGGAAAATGACACACATATATATAACGAGTACAACAGAAGAGGGTAGATTTCATTGACATACTAAGCAGGAATGTAAGTATCATGATTAAAACGACTCCTATAAACATTAATATTTGAGATAAAATACTATCAGCATATTCAGCAAACCCCATTGTGGACTTCATTATGATTATAAAGAAACTTGATAATGCATGAGAGAAATAACCAATCAGTCAAAGATTCTATTACATTTCCATAAAAACAATTGAATATCTTGAACATATTTATTTGTTTTGCAAACCTGCAGCAAAGCGATCGTTAGCAGAGAGAGTTAGAGAAATAGATTCTTCCCTCATAATCTCTCCCTTAACTGAAGAGAATCCCAATCCCCTCCTTCCCACCCAGCCATGCGAAGGGAAGTTAATAATTTTTATTATTCCAGGTTTAGCGTGTCAGAAGAGAGCAGCATCACTAACATTCCTATATATATATATAGAGGGGGAAGGATATACATCTATTTTGACAAATACATAGGGGAAGGACGATTTTAACAATATATCAATTAAAAGAACCAAAGAAAGCAAGAAAATGACAAAGATAGAGCGTCCCTTGGAATATTCGTATTTGGGATAAGTATGTAAATCAGGTATTATCAAGGCATTCATTACAATCCGTTATAGATTCCTTGCGAGTGTAAGGAAGTCTTTCAATATTCTATGAAGAATAGGCTTTCAACATATAAACAATTAAGTTCCCTGTTAGCTATTAAAGGGTCTAGAACATGTATATTCTTTTTACAAACCTGCAGCAAAGCGATCACTAGTAGAGAGAGGGAAAGAAAAAGGATCCTACTTCACCATTTATCCCCTTAATTGAAGGGGGATTCATTCTTACTTTATTCCCAACCCCGAACATGCCACGGAAAGGTCAATAGTTTTATTCATTTATGTTGATAAAACATCAAAAGAGGTTAAATTCAAACAGTATTTATTTATACATAAAAGGGAGAGGGGGAACTCACATATGTGTAATTGGTATATGAAGGAGGGACAATTTCTTTGATATAACAAATACGGGAGTAGATTATGGAGATATGATTTCTTTTTTGGGGACTTTTTATAATTAGAATATGTCAGTAAAGCAAATGGTGTCTAAGCGCCCATTACGGTGTTGTGGGACTCTTAGTGTATGTGAAAAAGTCTATTAATATATTGAATAAACAAGTATTCAACACATAATTTAAATATTTTGTAAGATTCTTGAAGAAATTTTAAAGTATAAACATTTTATTAACCTGTAGCAAAATGTTCACTAGTAAGGAGAGCTAGAGGGGTAGATTCTCCATTTACAAATTCTCCCTTAAACAAAACAGAATCCTGATCCCCTCCACCCCATTCAAACATGTGATAGGGAGTTCAATAATTTTTATTAATCTAAATTTTAGCATGTCTAAGTAGAAAAAGCAATAACAACGTTCTTTACGTATGATGAGAGGAAGGATACACATATATATGACGAATACATAAGGGAGGGATGATTTAAACAGTATAACAATTATAGGGAACAGAGAGAAACAAGAAATTGACATAGATAAAGTGTCCCTTAGAATATTTGTATTTGGGATAAATATGCAGGCAGGTATCATCAAGGTATTCAGTATGATTTGCTATAGATTCCTTGTGAGTGTAAGGAAGTTTTTTTTTTTTTTTTATATACTGAGAAAACAGTCGTTCAATATATAATCAATTAAGTTCTCTGCAAATTGTTAGGAGATCTAGAACATGTGCATTCTTTTACAAACCTACAGCCGAACGAACATTAGCGGAGGGATCTTTGTTATTAATTGATTTAAAGGCAATTTCATTTCCTTATCTATTCTACTTTTGGATAGCTAACAAATTCGGTTTTCAAGACCTATATTTCATATAAATTAATGGCTCGTCAAGTAATAATTCACAGAGAGAAGTTCAATTACATGATTCAACTTGTGCAAATGGGGAAGAACATATTTATATATAATGAGTACGTGGACGGGACAATAACAATGATAGATTATTGATTAAAGAGAGGGACTTATACTTCCCATCGATAATTATAGTTATTCATATGTTGGACATCAGTTGGCCATGTATATAAACTAAATGATACTTGATTTCATATCATAAGGAATGCTAAGATACTTTTTACAAGAATGGAAGAATTAATAAACAAAAATACACTTATATAGACAATACTAATTGTAGGCGGAAAACACGCACCATGTGTATCTCTCCCAAAAATTTCTAGCATCATGTAATTATAAGTAGAGATGATCATAATAATAATACATATATTATACTATACTATTGACTTCCTTACAGTTGCAAGGGAATCTGCTATTACATTGGAAGGATAATCATCCAATCTATGATTCCATTATATTTATAGAGTCAGTTGAAGATTTAAGACATGTTTATTCATTTTACAAACCTGCAGCAAAGCGATCGTTAGCAGAGAGAGTGAGAGGAAAAGGGTCCTACCTCACCATTCATTCCCTTAATTGAGGGGGAATTCATTCTTTCCTATTCCCGACCACGAACATGCCACAAAAAAGGTTAATAGCTTTATTCGTTTATGTTGATGATGCATCGAGAGAGGGCAAATTCAAGCGACATTTATTTATACATGAAGGGAGAGGAGGGACTCACACATGCGTGATTTATACATGAAGGAGGGACAGTTTTCCTTGATATAGCAAATTCGGAAATAGATTATGAAGATATGATTTCTTTTGAGGGCATATATAATTAGATTGTGTCAGTAAAGTAAATAATATCGAAGCGCCCATTACGATGTTATGGGTCTCTTAATATATGCGAAGAAGTCTATTAATATATTGAATAAGCAAATATTCAACACCTAATTTAAAGTTTTTGTAGGATCCTTGGAAAAGAATTTCCCCTTTTTTTTAAAATATAAGCCTTTTTATAAACCTGCAGCAAAACGTTCACTAACAGAGAGAGCTAAAGGGATAGACTCTCCCTTCACAATTTCATCTTTAAACAAAGGAGAATCCTGTTCCCCCCTCTCCCAACCAGGCATGCAATAGAGAGATTATTAATTTATTATACCAAATTTTAGCACATCCAAGTAGAATATATAGCAACAGCATTTCTTTACACATATAAAGAGAGGAAGGATATACACATATATGACGAACACATGAGGGAGGGGCAATTTTAACAATATATCAATTATAGGGAACAGCAAAAGAAACAGGAAATGACATTGATAAAGTGATTCTTAGAACATTTGTATTTTAGGATAAGTATGCAAAACAAATATTATAAAGGTAATTATTATAGTTTATTACGGATTCTTTGTGAGTGTAAGGGGGTCTTTTAATATATTATGAGGGTAGGCGTTCAGCATATTACCAATTAAGATCTCTATAAATTATTAGGGGATCTAGAACATATGTATTCTTTATAAAACCTACAGCCAAATGATCATTAATGAGGGGTTCTGAATTTCAAATTGACTAGTTATTAAGAGCATTTCATCTCCTCCTTTCCTCTCTATCTCTAGATTATTAACAAATCTTAGTCTTAGGCCTTATCACATACAAATTAGTTTTTATAAATAACGACCACTCCAAAGAATCTAAGTTATACATTTATTTTTTAAAGTAGAAGGGGGAGAACTTATGTAATTATAATGGGAACATGGAGGGGATGATGGACAGTGATGATATATCATAAGTGAAAAATCTTATACTTCCTAGCCATAATTATAGCTATTCATGTATTGGTCATCATTTAGAACGTGTAAAAACTAATAGATAGGACTGGAACTTGTATTACATGGGATATTGTTAATTTTTCAAAGTAAGGGAGCTAAAGATGTATTAGTCTAGGACATATTAATCATACATTTAGCAACACTATTCTATATAGTGTCATAGAGTGAGTAAAGAAATAAAGCATACGTCCCTCTTTATACACTCCAATACCATGCAATCGCTGGTGCAAGCCAGAGAATCAAGACCTCTCTTCTTCATGATCCTCTAAAGAAGAAGAAGCCCCGATTTCTTCGTTCTTAGTCAAGTTATAATATTGGAATCGGGAGATTCCTCCATTTCCAATATATAGATCCTTAGGGAAGAAATCCCTACAATTGACTCAATATTTACACTCAGCATTATGAAAATTGTATTAAAGTTTTTGAAGAAAGAGATCCTGAAACTATGTTGAAGCACGTGCTTCCCAAAGACACCTATTCACCATTCGTTTGCAAATTTAGAACTATGATCCCTAAATTCCCTATATAATTCGCATGCATTGCGATGAGGGGAGAGGAGTATGATTAAAAGGATGGTCGAGACAAGATAAATTAGTAGTAATGAGATGACTTAAGCGTTGATAGAGGAGCAATAAGGGAGTGAGGAGTGTTTGATTATTACATGCCTTCATCCCATTTCTCCTATTAATATGTTTATTTATATTAATGAGTAGTTTGAGAGGGTTTATCCAACTTTAGGTAGTATTATTGCTTAGGAAGAGATAATTTCTGTATACAAAGGATATATTAATTAAACTAGAAGTTAGTCAAATTTGTAAATTTAATTTAATTTATGAATGCAAATCTTGCTGTTAGGTTTTTAGCTTTTATTAGAAAGAAGTGTGGATTCTGTTATATCAAGTCATTTGATCGCAGTAAGGATCTTGATACCGATATCATCTTAAGTTATGTCTATTTATTTTCCCTCCTCGTAATGAGATAACAAAAAGAAAAAAAGTTCCTTCTTGCTAAAGATGGAGATAATAGAATTGGATTCCATAAAGAAGTTCAAAGTCAGAATATACTTATATTATTAAATCTAATTTAACTTTCATAATTAGAACTTATTTAGAACATAATAACGGTTATCATTTATATTTATAAAACATGAATAAGCAGTGATGCGGAAGGAAGAAAATATAAAAGATAATCGTGTATAGTATATTACAGAGAATAAAACCATTAAGGGATATTATTATTGCATATACTATAGAGAAGCCTTTGTTTACTAATTTTCTTCCTTATATACGACCAGGTATATCTTGTAGGAAAGTAAATATAATTTACAAGATGTTATAAAGGAGAGCATAATATTTCAAAACCAATAGTGCAAGTCATATCCTACAATTTCCATCTCAAATGAATTTATTGAATGTTTTTTTTTTTTTTTTAAGCTAGATAAGAGCATCTATGTACACTATTAATTTAACAAAAAGGTATTTAACCATGTATAGATATAATCATGGATTCTCTCATTCATAGATACTTATTGGATAGAGAATAACAATTTTATCAACAATTATAAGTGAAGTTCGCTCATCCTATAGTTGTCGGAGATATAAAGTCCCATTTATCCGATTGTCTCCCTTGATTCATTGATATTATTTATCAATAGAAAAGTTTTTAATATATTATTCTGAATCTATTTAGTTTGAACAGACTAATTACTATAATATCTACCGTCGATAAAATATTTGTAGGTTATGGTTATAAATTCTTTTGTGAAAGAATCTCTATCGCGTATGTTTTTATTAAGTCATATCAATTATTCATCAATCTTGTAAATTATGATTAAATGCATCTACTATATTTGTTGGGATCTATACAGTTTGAATTTTTATCAATGAATCACAAGGGTACCAACCATAGAGAATAGTTCCCATAGGGATAGCTAGTGCAGGATTTCATCTCCCCTAAATGTTTAATGCAATAATAATTCCCCGAGAATTAACTATTTATCGTTATTTCAGGAGATTCCTACGATTCAATGGGATTTATGAATAAGCATTGTAACCCTTAAAGGTATATTTAAGGAATTCATTCCGATCTATGTAAGCCGTCAAGACGCTCCTGACAGTTCCAGGTATTATAATAATTTTGATTGGTGTCGGTATAAATAAGTCAACATGTCATTAAAAAGCCAATATTATGTTATTTCTTGTTAAAATTAAAATGGCTATCATTCATAATTGATCGATCATCCAACCCGGAGGGATATAGAACTCATATATAGATACGATTTGAGGTTATCTCGACTCGTCCATTCTTCATATGAATCTCAAGTGTATTATATTTGAAGTAAGTATGAAAAAGGTATCCGCTCCCCCTGTTAATCCCAAGAATCCATAGTAAGAAGGAAATTACAAGAAAGTATTTGTTATTTGTTTAAATTCATAATTTCAGTGTATCCATTCTACTAATTGATATTACTTGGGTTCTTATATACCAAATCTTCTAACTATTGTAATTTGTTTAAGGAAAGCAAAGGTTTTGTTTTCTATAATTGTGAAATTTAAGTAAAGATTATATTATGAATAAGATAAATATAACAAAGATTCGAAATTTCAGATATCTAAGACTTGAATCCTTTGGATAAAATAAATCATCGTCCGGATGTGTGACTAGATTTTAAAAGTGATAAGTATCTAAATTGAAATATTGTCATGTTATAAATTAACTGATTTAATAATTCTAGTAAAAATATGAAGGGATTATGAAGAACTGCTACTACATTTTGTCAAATATATGTAAGAGATTATTTAAACTATGTTGAAGCGAAACAGATTTTATATTAATATGTAATTCTTTCAGATTCGGCATGGGGAGCAGTTCTCTCATTACATAGATTGCTACGTCTAAAATGCCTCACAATTCCCGCCCTACCTATTTATTGTCCAGATTCCGGTAAGAAACAAATAAAAATAATTATGATCCATATATAGACAAATTTCACTAATTAAACTAGTTAATCTCTCCAAGTATAGATATATCAATCACCGAATTGATAGCGAGCAACTGAAAAATGCAATGATTCCTAATATTCAAAGAAAGCAGGGATCGATTCACAAGGGTGTTCTGAGCGTATCAAGATTCGATCAACAGTCTCCCGGTCACGAATTGTTAATTCCTTAAATAACCTTACGCACATTACGGTGAGTTAGAAAAGTAACATGGATGAGAGGAAAATACATTGAATGAGGGAAGAAGAAGAATGTGTGATGAATTATAGTCAGTGAAAGAATACAAATGTTAAAAGAGAAACAATGAATAGTAAAAGCCTTTCCTTTCCTTTTTCTCTTCTCTTTTATTAATTCTAAAATTATAACTTGTTCCTAACTGATCAAAGTTTTCTTTATTTTTAAAAAGGAAATCCTTCCAGCAATACTTAAAGAATGAGGAGTCGTATGTGTAAAAGAAATAATAAATATATATTAATTCTAAATTATATGTACAGATTTTATCATTGTATTCACATCAATAATAGAGAGAGATCTAAATATAGATTAGTTCATTGTTAATCTTGTCCCAAAATAATCTTATTGTAATGAATTAACCTGATCATGATTTATATATTATGTAGGATAACGAAAGTAAGATAAAGGAGAGAAAAGCTATAATATGAGATGGCTATAAGAAAGAAGTATGGATTTTGATTTCAAAGAGGAGCCTTTATTTAAACAATATTGAGGTAATTAAGATATAATTACATGTTAACATGGTTAAATCTTGTCAATTTTTGTGACCAGTAAAAGAAAATAAAGTTTTTTTTTTTTTTTGTAGAAGACTGCTCTTTGAAAGAAAAAGGAGAAGAAAATTATATATATCTCTGAATAGAAGGAATATGTGTATGTAATGTTTTATATATAATGCAGCCTATCTTTTTATTTATATATGAGTGTTTTGTTAGAAAGATGACTTGATTTAAGAAAGAGACTCGTAGATAAATTTATTCAAATTATTGCAAATATGTAAATCTCATATAATTTCATGTAAATGCCTGTATTCATACGTGAAGGTATAGTAATTCCATAAGTGAAGAAAATTTTAAAACAAGGAGTAACTGATTATTTTGATTGATACGCTATTGAATTAAAGTAAATTTATAATTTATAGGATAGATGAAGCTCCACCTGGTCCATTACCCTCAGGTATGATTAAAAGGCCCGGTATCGAATCAGATTCGCCACCAAGTCATTTCTCAAGGAACAGTTGATATTTGTATCTACATGAGAAGTAAGTAGGGGCTTAGAGTAAGAAGTAGAGGGAAAAAGAATTACTGAATGTAATTAGTAAGAGACAGAAAGACTATATTTCTGAACTTTATCAAAGCCTATTTTTATTAATTTCACCTCTACTTTTAGGACATTCGGTATCTCTATGATTCTGTCAGAGTTTTTAATATCTAATTCTATTTGAAGAGGAGAGAAATTTCTAACACGAGTATATAAATATATTCTTTGTATAAACAAATTGTTGGAGAATAATAAATGGATATATTCGTTACAGGCAAATTATAAATGGGTTGGAGAAGAACAAGATAACGTCATGTAAAGATTATGTGTAAAGGGGAGAGAACTATAGAAACGCGAATAGATATTAAATTTGGAAAATACTAAATTACAATGTTTACAGAAAGGGACACAAATAATTAAACCTAAGGCAAGAGAAAGAGAGAGGAATATAAGTAATTGTACATAATTTGCTACAAAATTGGAATTCGATAAGGAAAAAAAAAAGGGGGAATTGGTATTGGTTGGTGACAGAATGGGGGGGGGGGGAGGCCGATCGCCGTAGGCGTGAGGCCCGGTCTAATTTAGGACTTTAATTATGAATAGTTAATAAAAATTTGCAGCTATAACGATACACATTCGACTCTGTCGATAGTATCGTGAGTACGTATCAGCTGCTACGCTCTTACAAATAAAGGTATAAAATCATAATACAAGATTTGAAGGGAGAGATTTTAAAATCCTATTCAGCACGGAGGGGTCGGTATATATATTCTGAATCAAAATTTTGAATATAGAATAGAGATAGCATCGTTATAATTGATCTACATGGGTTTCGTACTTCACTTAATCTCGTCGGACATGTAGATCCCTACCTGTTCATTTTTGAACTCCTGATTCATTGATAATATTATTTAAATTATACATTCAAAACTGATTGACTATTGTTTTAACCGGATTCTTTTACAATAATTATTGCAGGCTAAGTTGTTAAGATATCTATGGACGATGAGAGATTTGTAGATTAAATGTTTTATGCGCGTCGAGAGAATTAATTTACATTTTACAAGTTAGTTCATGTCTTCAATTTTTGATTACCCTTCGTTCGTTAAAAGTTCTATCTTGTTACGATGAGCAGCAAGGGCAAAATTAACAATCTTTCCTGTTTCAGGTGTGCTGATCGCTAAAGGGCGATGAATTCCGAACGCCGGATGTTATAAATTCCAAATTTCGAAGGAACCAGGCACAATTTCACAAGAGACAATACAAGAAAATCTTTCCGAACGCTAATTCTGCAGAGTACAGTGTTGCGATACGACTGAAGATTATCCGACCGCGGACCGAAGATTTCTTAAACTTCCCGCACATATCGTAGTGGAAGGGGAAGAGAGACGGGTGAGGAAGAAAGAGGACTAGAGAAAAGAAAGAAGAAAGGTGGAAGATAAGCTATGAGTAATAGAATTTTTATATAAGGAAATAATTATTAGTTGAAAAACTTCCTCTCTTTATATAAAACAGTCTATACTTGTGCAATATATCAATCCTTTAATTTTGAAATTATCTAAATTATATATGTTATCAAATTTTAATATAAATTTATGAGTGAAAGGTATCTTTCTAATGGAATCTAGAGAGAGAGAAACAAGCATGAATAAACTATTAAGGTTGTATTATTTCAAGTTATGAAGATAATTTTTATTGTTGACTCTATGTTTATACTGGACAGAACCGTATATTCTAATAAGTCTATTTATTCAGTCATATCTATAGGACTTAAATCTAGTGAGGTTTTTATTAAATTTATGAAATGTTAATTAGCTAGTTTATTAATTAAATGAGATAAGAGAGGAAGAGTTCCTTTTTTGTTAAAGATAACGGTAATAAAATTTAATATTCCAAATAAATTCCAAATCAGATTATATTTATATTACTGAATCTAATTTAAACTTCCATAATTAAATTTTATTTGGAACATAATAACAGTCATTTTTTAGATTTATAAAACATGAATAAGCAGTGATGCGGAAGGAAGAAAATATAAAAGATAATTGTGTATAGTATATTACAGAAAATAAAACCAGTAAGGGATATTATTATTGCATATACTATAGAGAAGCCTTTGTTTACTAATTTTTCTTTCTTATATACGACCAAGTATATCTTGTAGGAAAGTAAATATAATTTATAAAATGTTATAAAGGAGAGCATGATATTTCAAAACCAATAGTGCAAGTCATATCCTACAATTTCCATCTCAAATGAATTTATTGAATGTTTTTTTTTTTTTTTTTAAAACTAGATAAGAACATCTATGTACACTATTAATTTAACAAAAAGGTATTTAACCATGTATAGATATAATCATGGATTCTCTCATTCATAGATACTTATTGGATAGAGAATAACAATTTTATCAACAATTATAAGTGAAGTTCGCTCATCCTATAATTGTCGGAGATATAAAGTCCCATTTATCCGATTGTCTCCCTTGATTCATTGATATTATTTATCAATAGAAAAGTTTTTAATATATTATTCTGAATCTATTTAGTTTGAACAGACTAATTACTATAATATCTACCGTCGATAAAATATTTGTAGGTTATGGTTATAAATTCTTTTGTGAAAGAATCTCTATCGCGTATGTTTTTATTAAGTCATATCAATTATTCATCAATCTTGTAAATTATGATTAAATGCATCTACTATATTTGTTGGGATCTATACAGTTTGAATTTTTATCAATGAATCACAAGGGTACCAACCATAGAGAATAGTTCCCATAGGGATAGCTAGTGCAGGATTTCATCTCCCCTAAATGTTTAATGCAATAATAATTCCCCGAGAATTAACTATTTATCGTTATTTCAGGAGATTCCTACGATTCAATGGGATTTATGAATAAGCATTGTAACCCTTAAAGGTATATTTAAGGAATTCATTCCGATCTATGTAAGCCGTCAAGACGCTCCTGACAGTTCCAGGTATTATAATAATTTTGATTGGTGTCGGTATAAATAAGTCAACATGTCATTAAAAAGCCAATATTATGTTATTTCTTGTTAAAATTAAAATGGCTATCATTCATAATTGATCGATCATCCAACCCGGAGGGATATAGAACTCATATATAGATACGATTTGAGGTTATCTCGACTCGTCCATTCTTCATATGAATCTCAAGTGTATTATATTTGAAGTAAGTATGAAAAAGGTATCCGCTCCCCCTGTTAATCCTAAGAATCCATAGTAAGAAGGAAATTACAAGAAAGTATTTGTTATTTGTTTAAATTCATAATTTCAGTGTATCCATTCTACTAATTGATATTACTTGGGTTCTTATATACCAAATCTTCTAACTATTGTAATTTGTTTAAGGAAAGCAAAGGTTTTGTTTTCTATAATTGTGAAATCTAAGTAAAGATTATATTATGAATAAGATAAATATAACAAAGATTCGAAATTTCAGATATCTAAGACTTGAATCCTTTGGATAAAATAAATCATCGTCCGGATGTGTGACTAGATTTTAAAAGTGATAAGTATCTAAATTGAAATATTGTCATGTTATAAATTAACTGATTTAATAATTCTAGTAAAAATATGAAGGGATTATGAAGAACTGCTACTACATTTTGTCAAATATATGTAAGAGATTATTTAAACTATGTTGAAGCGAAACAGATTTTATATTAATATGTAATTCTTTCAGATTCGGCATGGGGAGCAGTTCTCTCATTACATAGATTGCTACGTCTAAAATGCCTCACAATTCCCGCCCTACCTATTTATTGTCCAGATTCCGGTAAGAAACAAATAAAAATAATTATGATCCATATATAGACAAATTTCACTAATTAAACTAATTAATCTCTCCAAGTATAGATATATCAATCACCGAATTGATAGCGAGCAACTGAAAAATGCAATGATTCCTAATATTCAAAGAAAGCAGGGATCGATTCACAAGGGTGTTCTGAGCGTATCAAGATTCGATCAACAGTCTCCCGGTCACGAATTGTTAATTCCTTAAATAACCTTACGCACATTACGGTGAGTTAGAAAAGTAACATGGATGAGAGGAAAATACATTGAATGAGGGAAGAAGAAGAATGTGTGATGAATTATAGTCAGTGAAAGAATACAAATGTTAAAAGAGAAACAATGAATAGTAAAAGCCTTTCCTTTCCTTTTTCTCTTCTCTTTTATTAATTCTAAAATTATAACTTGTTCCTAACTGATCAAAGTTTTCTTTATTTTAAAAAGGAAATCCTTCCAGCAATACTTAAAGAAGGAGGAGTCGTATGTGTAAAAGAAATAATAAATATATAGTAATTCTAAATTATATGTACAGATTTTATCATTGTATTCACATCAATAATAGAGAGAGATCTAAATATAGATTAGTTCATTGTTAATCTTGTCCCAAAATAATCTTATTGTAATGAATTAACCTGATCATGATTTATATATTATGTAGGATAACGAAAGTAAGATAAAGGAGAGAAAAGCTATAATATGAGATGGCTATAAGAAAGAAGTATGGATTTTGATTTCAAAGAGGAGCCTTTATTTAAACAATATTGAGGTAATTAAGATATAATTACATGTTAGCATGGTTAAATCTTGTCAATTTTTGTGACCAGTAAAAGAAAATAAAGTTTTTTTTTTTTTTTTTGTAGAAGACTGCTCTTTGAAAGAAAAAGGAGAAGAAAATTATATATATCTCTGAATAGAAGGAATATGTGTATGTAATGTTTTATATATAATGCAGCCTATCTTTTTATTTATATATGAGTGTTTTGTTAGAAAGATGACTTGATTTAAGAAAGAGACTCGTAGATAAATTTATTCAAATTATTGCAAATATGTAAATCTCATATAATTTCATGTAAATGCCTGTATTCATACATGAAGGTATAGTAATTCCATAAGTGAAGAAAATTTTAAAACAAGGAGTAACTGATTATTTTGATTGATACGCTATTGAATTAAAGTAAATTTATAATTTATAGGATAAATGAAGCTCCACCTGGTCCATTACCCTCAGGTATGATTAAAAGGCCCGGTATCGAATCAGATTCGCCACCAAGTCATTTCTCAAGGAACAGTTGATATTTGTATCTACATGAGAAGTAAGTAGGGGCTTAGAGTAAGAAGTAGAGGGAAAAAGAATTACTGAATGTAATTAGTAAGAGACAGAAAGACTATATTTCTGAACTTTATCAAAGCCTATTTTTATTAATTTCACCTCTACTTTTAGGACATTCGGTATCTCTATGATTCTGTCAGAGTTTTTAATATCTAATTCTATTTGAAGAGGAGAGAAATTTCTAACACGAGTATATAAATATATTCTTTGTATAAACAAATTGTTGGAGAATAATAAATGGATATATTCGTTACAGGCAAATTATAAATGGGTTGGAGAAGAACAAGATAACGTCATGTAAAGATTATGTGTAAAGGGGAGAGAACTATAGAAACGCGAATAGATATTAAATTTGGAAAATACTAAATTACAATGTTTACAGAAAGGGACACAAATAATTAAACCTAAGGCAAGAGAAAGAGAGAGGAATATAAGTAATTGTACATAATTTGCTACAAAATTGGAATTCGATAAGGAAAAAAAAAAAGGGGGAATTGGTATTGGTTGGTGACAGAATGGGGGGGGGGGGAGGCCGATCGCCGTAGGCGTGAGGCCCGGTCTAATTTAGGACTTTAATTATGAATAGTTAATAAAAATTTGCAGCTATAACGATACACATTCGACTCTGTCGATAGTATCGTGAGTACGTATCAGCTGCTACGCTCTTACAAATAAAGGTATAAAATCATAATACAAGATTTGAAGGGAGAGATTTTAAAATCCTATTCAGCACGGAGGGGTCGGTATATATATTCTGAATCAAAATTTTGAATATAGAATAGAGATAGCATCGTTATAATTGATCTACATGGGTTTCGTACTTCACTTAATTTCGTCGGACATGTAGATCCCTACCTGTTCATTTTTGAACTCCTGATTCATTGATAATATTATTTAAATTATACATTCAAAACTGATTGACTATTGTTTTAACCGGATTCTTTTACAATAATTATTGCAGGCTAAGTTGTTAAGATATCTATGGACGATGAGAGATTTGTAGATTAAACGTTTTATGCGCGTCAAGAGAATTAATTTACATTTTACAAGTTAGTTCATGTCTTCAATTTTTGATTACCCTTCGTTCGTTAAAAGTTCTATCTATAAACAATTGATAAATAAGAAAAAAAAATTTAGATTATTTAGATTTATTGTAGGACAATAATAATTTTATTTCTGACTATTATCGTAAAGATTTAGATAATTTAATCGCACCGATCGTATTATATTATTTCTAATGTAATTCTTACTCTTACCATTAATTAATTATTTGGAACCAAGTGTGAATTTTAAAAGCATTTATTTATCAATGAATCATAGGAGTACCAACCATATGCAAAAATTCTCCATAAATAAATTTCTATAATATCATCTCTATTCTCTAAATTAAATGAAGATAATATTTCCGATTTTACTTAACTATTTGTTAACTAGTAGAATTTTTCAAACACTCATTCAGATAAAACATTGAAATTTCAGATTTTTAAGCAAATCTTTGAGGAGACCATCTGGCCTTTACGAATCGCAACAATACCCTTAACGGCTCTAAGTATATATCGAGTTACAGCTCTTGAAATAATTTATGTGAGGACCGGCGAGTGAGACACTCATCAACAAATAGATAAGTGGATTCTTCTAAGGGTTTTTTGGTACGTTGACATTTGTTTAAATTTGTTTAGGTGACTCGCTTCGAATAGATTTATGAAAACAATCATTTATTTGTTGCAAAAGAGAGTATCCGACTATGGTGCAACATAGTAAGTATGGAAGTTGTGTCATTTAGGTTACAAATTTAACTGTTACGAGCTATCGTTGATTTGAACGGGAAGATTTGAAAAGTTTGTTATCTATCCGAACTATTAAAGTTATGTTAAAAGTTTCAAAAATCAAGAGTATTTGGACTGAGAATTATGACAAACTGACTTTAAATTGTTATTATTTAAAGTACTAAGATATTATTCGTAATTTACTTAAAGAAGAAACAAGATTTATATAGACTTATAGTCCAAGTTGTAACGTTAATTATTTCATTTCATAGAGAGCCATGATCGTACCTTGTCCCCCTTCTTCTCTTTTTTAGAGGAAAAGAAAGAGAGATTATTTCTATCTATGTCCATCCTAGAAATTTAGATAACGAAATTTATACTTCTAATTCAAATTGTTCATAAATTGCATACACTAAGTTATGATTAGTACTAATATTTGAGCTTTGTACATATATTATGTCGTTTAATTGTATTCAAATGATGGGATTTTGGGCTATTTAAGATATAGAAAAAAAATTTATTTTATATATTTAATGCTATAGCAAATATTAATTAACAAATTACTTTTACAGGTGTTTGATCTCTAATTTGGCAATTATTTATTTAAATAAACTAATGTTTGAATACATAGCTATAAATTATATTCTGGTGAGTTGAATAAATATTATTATAATACATTGTACTAAATTGTTTATATCCAAATTATAAATTATTAAAGACAAAGAAAATAGGATAAGTTTTAAGAATAGAATAATACAATAAGTTTTATCATTCTACATTAATATGTTTTATAATTACATCAAAAAGTTCTTTATTGACTATATTTTTCTTTTTAGGATGAACATAGAATGCAATCATAATATCTCAAATGTCTCCTGAGCATCTCACTGGCCAGTTGAAATCCAAATCAATATGAGGAATAGTAAGAAAAATCCTACCTTGTTACGATGAGCAGCAAGGGCAAAATTAACAATCTTTCCTGTTTCAGGTGTGCTGATCGCTAAAGGGCGATGAATTCCGAACGCCGGATGTTATAAATTCCAAATTTCGAAGGAACCAGGCACAATTTCACAAGAGACAATACAAGAAAATCTTTCCGAACGCTAATTCTGCAGAGTACAGTGTTGCGATACGACTGAAGATTATCCGACCGCGGACCGAAGATTTCTTAAACTTCCCGCACATATCGTAGTGGAAGGGGAAGAGAGACGGGTGAGGAAGAAAGAGGACTAGAGAAAAGAAAGAAGAAAGGTGGAAGATAAGCTATGAGTAATAGAATTTTTATATAAGGAAATAATTATTAGTTGAAAAACTTCCTCTCTTTATATAAAACAGTCTATACTTGTGCAATATATCAATCCTTTAATTTTGAAATTATCTAAATTATATATGTTATCAAATTTTAATATAAATTTATGAGTGAAAGGTATCTTTCTAATGGAATCTAGAGAGAGAGAAACAAGCATGAATAAACTATTAAGGTTGTATTATTTCAAGTTATGAAGATAATTTTTATTGTTGACTCTATGTTTATACTGGACAGAACCGTATATTCTAATAAGTCTATTTATTCAGTCATATCTATAGGACTTAAATCTAGTGAGGTTTTTATTAAATTTATAAAATGTTAATTAGCTAGTTTATTAATTAAATGAGATAAGAGAGGAAGAGTTCCTTTTTTGTTAAAGATAACGGTAATAAAATTTAATATTCCAAATAAATTCCAAATCAGATTATATTTATATTACTGAATCTAATTTAAACTTCCATAATTAAATTTTATTTGGAACATAATAACAGTCATTTTTTAGATTTATAAAACATGAATAAGCAGTGATGCGGAAGGAAGAAAATATAAAAGATAATTGTGTATAGTATATTACAGAAAATAAAACCAGTAAGGGATATTATTATTGCATATACTATAGAGAAGCCTTTGTTTACTAATTTTTCTTTCTTATATACGACCAAGTATATCTTGTAGGAAAGTAAATATAATTTATAAAATGTTATAAAGGAGAGCATGATATTTCAAAACCAATAGTGCAAGTCATATCCTACAATTTCCATCTCAAATGAATTTATTGAATGTTTTTTTTTTTTTTTTTTAAAACTAGATAAGAACATCTATGTACACTATTAATTTAACAAAAAGGTATTTAACCATGTATAGATATAATCATGGATTCTCTCATTCATAGATACTTATTGGATAGAGAATAACAATTTTATCAACAATTATAAGTGAAGTTCGCTCATCCCATAATTGTCGGAGATATAAAGTCCCATTTATCCGATTGTCTCCCTTGATTCATTGATATTATTTATCAATAGAAAAGTTTTTAATATATTATTCTGAATCTATTTAGTTTGAACAGACTAATTACTATAATATCTACCGTCGATAAAATATTTGTAGGTTATGGTTATAAATTCTTTTGTGAAAGAATCTCTATCGCGTATGTTTTTATTAAGTCATATCAATTATTCATCAATCTTGTAAATTATGATTAAATGCATCTACTATATTTGCTGGGATCTATACAGTTTGAATTTTTATCAATGAATCACAAGGGTACCAACCATAGAGAATAGTTCCCATAGGGATAGCTAGTGCAGGATTTCATCTCCCCTAAATGTTTAATGCAATAATAATTCCCCGAGAATTAACTATTTATCGTTATTTCAGGAGATTCCTACGATTCAATGGGATTTATGAATAAGCATTGTAACCCTTAAAGGTATATTTAAGGAATTCATTCCGATCTATGTAAGCCGTCAAGACGCTCCTGACAGTTCCAGGTATTATAATAATTTTGATTGGTGTCGGTATAAATAAGTCAACATGTCATTAAAAAGCCAATATTATGTTATTTCTTGTTAAAATTAAAATGGCTATCATTCATAATTGATCGATCATCCAACCCGGAGGGATATAGAACTCATATATAGATACGATTTGAGGTTATCTCGACTCGTCCATTCTTCATATGAATCTCAAGTGTATTATATTTGAAGTAAGTATGAAAAAAGGTATCCGCTCCCCCTGTTAATCCTAAGAATCCATAGTAAGAAGGAAATTACAAGAAAGTATTTGTTATTTGTTTAAATTCATAATTTCAGTGTATCCATTCTACTAATTGATATTACTTGGGTTCTTATATACCAAATCTTCTAACTATTGTAATTTGTTTAAGGAAAGCAAAGGTTTTGTTTTCTATAATTGTGAAATTTAAGTAAAGATTATATTATGAATAAGATAAATATAACAAAGATTCGAAATTTCAGATATCTAAGACTTGAATCCTTTGGATAAAATAAATCATCGTCCGGATGTGTGACTAGATTTTAAAAGTGATAAGTATCTAAATTGAAATATTGTCATGTTATAAATTAACTGATTTAATAATTCTAGTAAAAATATGAAGGGATTATGAAGAACTGCTACTACATTTTGTCAAATATATGTAAGAGATTATTTAAACTATGTTGAAGCGAAACAGATTTTATATTAATATGTAATTCTTTCAGATTCGGCATGGGGAGCAGTTCTCTCATTACATAGATTGCTACGTCTAAAATGCCTCACAATTCCCGCCCTACCTATTTATTGTCCAGATTCCGGTAAGAAACAAATAAAAATAATTATGATCCATATATAGACAAATTTCACTAATTAAACTAATTAATCTCTCCAAGTATAGATATATCAATCACTGAATTGATAGCGAGCAACTGAAAAATGCAATGATTCCTAATATTCAAAGAAAGCAGGGATCGATTCACAAGGGTGTTCTGAGCGTATCAAGATTCGATCAACAGTCTCCCGGTCACGAATTGTTAATTCCTTAAATAACCTTACGCACATTACGGTGAGTTAGAAAAGTAACATGGATGAGAGGAAAATACATTGAATGAGGGAAGAAGAAGAATGTGTGATGAATTATAGTCAGTGAAAGAATACAAATGTTAAAAGAGAAACAATGAATAGTAAAAGCCTTTCCTTTCCTTTTTCTCTTCTCTTTTATTAATTCTAAAATTATAACTTGTTCCTAACTGATCAAAGTTTTCTTTATTTTTAAAAAGGAAATCCTTCCAGCAATACTTAAAGGAGGAGGAGTCGTATGTGTAAAAGAAATAATAAATATATAGTAATTCTAAATTATATGTACAGATTTTATCATTGTATTCACATCAATAATAGAGAGAGATCTAAATATAGATTAGTTCATTGTTAATCTTGTCCCAAAATAATCTTATTGTAATGAATTAACCTGATCATGATTTATATATTATGTAGGATAACGAAAGTAAGATAAAGGAGAGAAAAGCTATAATATGAGATGGCTATAAGAAAGAAGTATGGATTTTGATTTCAAAGAGGAGCCTTTATTTAAACAATATTGAGGTAATTAAGATATAATTACATGTTAGCATGGTTAAATCTTGTCAATTTTTGTGACCAGTAAAAGAAAATAAAGTTTTTTTTTTTTTTTTTTGTAGAAGACTGCTCTTTGAAAGAAAAAGGAGAAGAAAATTATATATATCTCTGAATAGAAGGAATATGTGTATGTAATGTTTTATATATAATGCAGCCTATCTTTTTATTTATATATGAGTGTTTTGTTAGAAAGATGACTTGATTTAAGAAAGAGACTCGTAGATAAATTTATTCAAATTATTGCAAATATGTAAATCTCATATAATTTCATGTAAATGCCTGTATTCATACGTGAAGGTATAGTAATTCCATAAGTGAAGAAAATTTTAAAACAAGGAGTAACTGATTATTTTGATTGATACGCTATTGAATTAAAGTAAATTTATAATTTATAGGATAAATGAAGCTCCACCTGGTCCATTACCCTCAGGTATGATTAAAAGGCCCGGTATCGAATCAGATTCGCCACCAAGTCATTTCTCAAGGAACAGTTGATATTTGTATCTACATGAGAAGTAAGTAGGGGCTTAGAGTAAGAAGTAGAGGGAAAAAGAATTACTGAATGTAATTAGTAAGAGACAGAAAGACTATATTTCTGAACTTTATCAAAGCCTATTTTTATTAATTTCACCTCTACTTTTAGGACATTCGGTATCTCTATGATTCTGTCAGAGTTTTTAATATCTAATTCTATTTGAAGAGGAGAGAAATTTCTAACACGAGTATATAAATATATTCTTTGTATAAACAAATTGTTGGAGAATAATAAATGGATATATTCGTTACAGGCAAATTATAAATGGGTTGGAGAAGAACAAGATAACGTCATGTAAAGATTATGTGTAAAGGGGAGAGAACTATAGAAACGCGAATAGATATTAAATTTGGAAAATACTAAATTACAATGTTTACAGAAAGGGACACAAATAATTAAACCTAAGGCAAGAGAAAGAGAGAGGAATATAAGTAATTGTACATAATTTGCTACAAAATTGGAATTCGATAAGGAAAAAAAAAAAAAAAAGGGGGAATTGGTATTGGTTGGTGACAGAATGGGGGGGGGGGGGGAGGCCGATCGCCGTAGGCGTGAGGCCCGGTCTAATTTAGGACTTTAATTATGAATAGTTAATAAAAATTTGCAGCTATAACGATACACATTCGACTCTGTCGATAGTATCGTGAGTACGTATCAGCTGCTACGCTCTTACAAATAAAGGTATAAAATCATAATACAAGATTTGAAGGGAGAGATTTTAAAATCCTATTCAGCACGGAGGGGTCGGTATATATATTCTGAATCAAAATTTTGAATATAGAATAGAGATAGCATCGTTATAATTGATCTACATGGGTTTCGTACTTCACTTAATTTCGTCGGACATGTAGATCCCTACCTGTTCATTTTTGAACTCCTGATTCATTGATAATATTATTTAAATTATACATTCAAAACTGATTGACTATTGTTTTAACCGGATTCTTTTACAATAATTATTGCAGGCTAAGTTGTTAAGATATCTATGGACGATGAGAGATTTGTAGATTAAACGTTTTATGCGCGTCAAGAGAATTAATTTACATTTTACAAGTTAGTTCATGTCTTCAATTTTTGATTACCCTTCGTTCGTTAAAAGTTCTATCTATAAACAATTGATAATAAGAAATAAGTTTAGATTATTTAGATTTATTGTAGGACAACAATAATTTTATTTCTGACTATTATCGTAAAGATTTAGATAATTTAATCGCACCGATCGTATTATATTATTTCGAATGTAATTCTTATTCTTACCATTAATTAATTATTTGGAACCAAGTGTGAATTTTAAAAGCATTTATTTATCAATGAATCATAAGAGTACCAACCGTATGCAAAAAAATTCTCCATAAATAAATTTCTATGATATCATCTCTATTCTCTAAATTAAATGAGGATAATATTTCCGATTTACTTAACTATTTGTTAACTAGTAGAATTTTTCAAACATTCATTCAGATAAAACATTGAAATTTCAGATTTTTAAGCAAATCTTCGAGGAGACCATCTGGCCTTTATGAATCGCAACAATACCCTTAACGGCTCTAAGTATATATCGAGTTACAGCTCTTGAAATAATTTATGTGAGGACCGGCGAGTGAGACACTCATCAACAAATAGATAAGTGGATTCTTCTAAGGGTTTTTTGGTACGTTGACATTTGTTTAAATTTGTTTAGGTGACTCGTTTCGAATAGATTTATGAATACAATCATTTATTTGTTGCAAAAGAGATTATCCGACCACGGTGCAACATAGTAGCGATGGAAATTGTGACATTTAGGTTACAAATTTAGTTGTTGTGAACTATCGTTGATTTGAACGGCGGAAGATTTGAAAAGTTTGTTATCGATCAGAACTATTAAAGTTATGTTAAAAGTTTCAAAAATCAATAGTATTTGGACTGAGAATTAAGACGACTGACATTAAATTGTTATTATCTAAAGTACTAAGACATTATTCGTAGTTTACTTGAAGAAGAAACAAGATTTATATAGATTTATAGTCCAAGTTATAACATTAATTAATTCATTTCATAGAGAGCCATGATCGTACCTTGTCCCCCTTCTTCTCTTTTTTAGAGGGATAGAAAGAGAGATTATTTCTATCTATGTCCATCCTAGAAATTTAGATAACGAAATTTATACTTCTAATTCAAATTGTTCATAAATTGCATACACTAAGTTATGGTTAGTACTAATATTTGAGCTTTGTACATATATTATGTCATTTAATTGTATTCTAATGATGGGATTTTGGGCTATTTAAGATAAAAATTTATTTTATATATTTAATGCTATAGCAAATATTAATTAACAAATTATTTTACAGGTGTTTGATCCCTAATTTGGCAATTATTTATTTAAATAAACTAATGATTGAATACATAGCTATAAATTATATTCTGGTGAGTTGAATAATTACTATTATAGTACATTGTACTAAATTGTTTATATCCAAATTATAAAATATTAAAGACAAAAAAAATAGAATAAGTTTTAAGAATAAAATAATACAATAAGTTTTATCATTCTACATTAATATGTTTATAATTACATCAAAAAGTTCTTTATTGACTATATTTTTCTTTTTAGGATGAACATAGAATGCAATCATAGTATCTCAGATGTCTCCTAAGCATCTCACTGGCCAGTTGAAATCCAAATCAATGTGAAGAATAGTAAGAAAAATCCTACCTTGTTATGATGAACAGCAAGGGCAAAATTAATAATCTTTCCTGTTTCAGGTGTGCTGATCGCTAAAGGGCGATGAATTCCGAACGCCGGATGTTATAAATTCCAAATTTCGAAGGAACCAGGCACAATTTCACAGGAGACAATACAAGAAAATTTTTCCGAACGCTAATTCTGCAGAGTACAGTGTTGCGATACGACTGAAGATTATCCGACCGCGGACCGAAGATTTCTTAAACTTCCCGCACATATCGCAGTGGAAGGGGAAGAGAGACGGGTGAGGAAGAAAGAGGACTAGAGAAAAGAAAGAAGAAAGGTGGAAGATAAGCTATGAGTAATAGAATTTTTATATAAAGAAATAATTATTAGTTGAAAAACTTCCTCTCTTTACATAAAACAATCTATACTTGTGCAATATATCAATCCTTTAATTTTGAAAATATCTAAATTATATATGTTATCAAATTTTAATATAAATTTATGAGTGAAAGGTATCTTTCTAATGGAGTCTAGAGAGAGAGAAACAAGCATGAATAAACTATTAAGGTTGTATTATTTCAAGTTATGAAGGTAAATTTTTATTGTTGACTCTATGTTTATGCTGGACAGAACCGTATATTCTAATAAGTCTATTTATTCAATCATATCTATAGGACTTAAATCTAGTGAAGTTTTTATTAAGTTTATGAAATGTTAATTAGCTAGTTTATTAATTAAATGAGATAAGAGAGGAAGAGTTCCTTTTTTGTTAAAGATAAGGGTAATAAAATTTAATATTCCAAATAAATTCCAAGTCAGATTATATTTATATTACTGAGTCTAATTTAAACTTCCATAATTAAATTTTATTTGGAACATAATAACAGTCATTTTTTAGATTTATAAAACATAAATGGGCAGTGATGCGGAAGGTAGAAAATATAAAAGATAATTGTGTATAGTATATTACAGAAAATAAAACCAGTAAGGGATATTATTATTGCATATATTATAGAGAAGCCTTTGTTTACTAATTTTTTCTTTCTTATATACGACCAAGTATATCTTGTAGGAAAGTAAATATAAATTATAAGATGTTATAAAGGAGAGCATGATATTTCAAAACCAATAGTGTAAGTCATATCCTACAATTTCCATCTCAAATGAATTTATTGAATGTTTTTTTTTTTTTTTTTTTTATTAATACTAGATAAGAACATCTATGTACACTATTAATTTGACAAAAAGGTATTTAACCATGTATAGATATGATCATAGATTCTCTCATTCATAAATACTTATTGGATAGAAAATAACAATTTTATCAACAATTATAGGTGGAGTTCGCTCATCCTACAATTGTCGGAAATGTAAAGTCTCATTTATCCGATTGTCTCCCTTGATTCATTGATATTATTTATCAATAAAAAAATTTTTAATATATTATTCTGAGTCTGTTTAGTTGAACAGACTAATTACTATAGTATCTACCGTCGATAAAATATTTGTAGGTTATGGTTATGAATTCTTTTGTGAAAGAATCTCTATCGCGTATGTTTTTATTAAGTCATATCAATTATTCATCAATCTTGTAAATTATGATTAAGTGCATCTACTATATTTGTTGGGATTTATACAGTTTGAATTTTTATCAATGAATCACAAGGGTACCAACCATAGAGAATAGTTCCCATAGGGATAACTAGTGCAAGATTTCATCTCCCCTAAATGTTTAATGCAATAATAGTTCCCCGAGAATTAATTATTTATCGTTATTTCAGGAGATTCCTACAATTCAATGGGATTTATGAATAAGCATTGTAACCCTTAAAGGTATATTTAAGGAATTCATTCGGATCTATGTAAGCCGTCAAGACGCTCCTGACAGTTCCAGGTATTATAATAATTTTGATTAATGTCGGTATAAATAAGTCAACATGTCGTTAAAAAACCAATATCATGTTATTTCTTGTTAAAATTAATATGGCTATCATTCATAGTTGATCGATCATCCAACCCGGAGGGATATAGAATTCATATATAGATACGATTTGAGGTTATCTCAACTCGCCCATTTTCATATGAATCTCAAGTGTATCATATTTGAAGTAAGTATGAAAAAGGTATCCGCTCCCCCTGTTAATCTTAAGAATCCAAAGTAAGAAGGAAATTAAAAGAAAGTGTTTATTATTTGTTTAAATTCATAATTTCAGTGTATCTATTCTACTAATTGATATTACTTGGGTTCTTATATACCAAATCTTCTAACTATTGTAATTTGTTTAAGGAAAGCAGAGGTTTTATTTCCTATAATTGTGGAATTTAAGTAAAGATTATATTATAAATAAGATAGATATAACAAAGATTCGAAATTTCAGATATCTAAGTCTTGAATCCTTTGGATAAAATAAATCATCGTCCGGATGTGTGACTAGATTTTTAAAAATGATAAGTATCTAAATTGAAATATTGTTATGTTATAAATTAACTGATTTAATATTTCTAGTAAAAAGATGAAGGGAATATAAAGAATTGCTACTACATTTTGTCAGGTATATGCAAGAGATTGTTTTAACTATGTTGAAGCGAAACAGATTTTATACTAATATGTAATTCTTTCAGATTCGGCATGGGGAGCAGTTCTCTCATTACATAAATTGCTACATCTAAAAAGCCTCACAATTCCCGCCCTACTTATTTATTGTCCAGATTCCGGTAAGAAACAAATAAAAGTAATTATGATCCATATATAGACAATCTTCACGAATTAAACTAATTAAACCCTCCAAGTATAGATATACCGATCACCGAATTGATAGCGAACAACTGAAAGATGCAATGATTCCTAATATTCAAAGAAATCAGGGATCGATTCACAAGGGTGTTCTGAACGTATCAAGATTCGATCAACAGTCTCCCGGTCACGAATTGTTAATTCCTTAAACAACCTTATGCACATTACGGTGAGTTAGAAAAGTAACATGGATGAGAGGAAAATACATTGAGTGAGGGAAGAAGAAGAATGTGTGATGAATTATAGTCAGTGAAAGAATACAAATGATAAAAGAGAAACAATGAATAGTAAAAGCCTTTCCTCTCCTTT
Source organism: Cerceris rybyensis (assembly GCA_910591515.1). NCBI lineage: Eukaryota > Metazoa > Arthropoda > Insecta > Hymenoptera > Crabronidae > Cerceris > Cerceris rybyensis. Next base: position 80,572 of record OU342795.1, read on the forward strand.
TTCTCTTCTCTTTTATTAATTCTAAAATTATTACTTGTTCCTAACTGATCAAAGTTTTCTTATTTTTTAAAAGGAAATCCTTCCAGCAATACTTAAAGAAGGAGGAGTCGTATGTGTAAAAGAAATAATAGATATATAGTAATTCTAAATTATATGTACAGATTTTATCATTGTATTCACTTCAATAATAGAGAGAGATATAAATATAGATTAGTTCATTGTTAATCTTGACCCAAAATAATCTTATTGTAATGAATTAACCTGAACATGATTTATATGTTATGTAGGATAACAAAAGTAAGATAAAGGAGAGAAAAGTTATAATATGAGATGGCTATAAGAAAGAAGTATGGATTTTGATTTCAAAGAGGAGCCTTTATTTAAAACAATATTGAGGTAATTAATGTTTAATTATATGTTAGCATGGTTAAATCTTGTCAATTTTTGTGACCAGTAAAAGAAAATAAAGTTTTTTTTTTTTTTTTTTTACCAGTAGAAGGCTGCTCTTTGGAAGAAAAAGGGAAAGAAAATTATATATATCTCTGAATAGAAGGAATGTGTGTATGTAATGTTTTATATATAATGCAGCTTATTTTTTATTTATATATGAGTGTTTTGTTAGAAAGATGACTTGATTTAAGAAAGAGACTCGTAGGTAAATTCATTCAAATTATTGCAAATGTGTAAATTTCATATAATTTCATGTAAATGCCTGTATTCATTCGTGAAGGTATAGTAATTCCATGAGTGAAGAAAATTTTAAAACAAGGAGTAACTGATTATTTTGATTGATACACTATTGAATTTATAGTAAATTTATAATTTATAGGATAAATGAAGCTCCACCTGGTCCATTACCCTCAGGTATGATTATAAGGCCCGGTATCGAATCAGATTCGCCACCAAGTCGTTTCTCAAGGAACAGTTGATATTTGTATCTACATGAGAAGTAAGTAGGGGCTTAGAGTAAGGAGTAGAGGGAAAAGAATTACTGAATGTAATTAGGAAGAGAAAGAAATACTATATTTCTGAACTTTATCGAAGCCTATTTTTATTAATTTCACCTCTACTTTTAGGACATTCGGTATCTCTATGATTCTGTCAGGGTTTAAATATCCAATTCTATTTGAAGAGAAGAGAAATTTCTAACGCGAGTATATAAATATATTCTTTGTATAAACAGATTGTTGGAGAATAATGAATGGATATATTCGATATAGGCGAATTATAAATGGGTTGGAGGAGAACAGGATAACGTCATGTAAAGATTATGTGTAAAGGAGAGAAAACTATAGAAACGCGAATAGATATTAGGTTTGGAAAATACTAAATTACCATGCTTACAAAAAGGGAAAAAAAAAGTATATAATTAAACCTAAGGCAAGAGAAAGAAAGAGAAATATAAGTAATTGTACATAATTTGCTACAAAATTGGAATTCGATAAGGAAAAAAAAAAAAAAAAAAAAAAGAAGGGGAATTGGTATTGGTTGGTGACAGAATTGGGGGGGGGGAGGCCGATCGCCGTAGGCGTGAGGCCCGGTCTAATTTAGGACTTTAATTATGAATAATTAATAGAAATTTGCAATTATAACGATACACGTTCGACTCGATTGATAATATCATAAGTACGTATCAGCCGCTACGCTCTTACAAATAAAGGTATAAAATCATAATACAAGATTTGAAGGGAGAGATTTTAAAATCCTATTCAGCACGGAGGGGTCGGTATATATATTCTGAATCAAAATTTTGAATATAGAATAGAGATAGCATCGTTATAATTGATCTACATGGGTTTCGTACTTCACTTAATTTCGTCGGACATGTAGATCCCTACCTGTTCATTTTTGAACTCCTGATTCATTGATAATATTATTTAAATTATACATTCAAAACTGATTGACTATTGTTTTAACCGGATTCTTTTACAATAATTATTGCAGGCTAAGTTGTTAAGATATCTATGGACGATGAGAGATTTGTAGATTAAACGTTTTATGCGCGTCAAGAGAATTAATTTACATTTTACAAGTTAGTTCATGTCTTCAATTTTTGATTACCCTTCGTTCGTTAAAAGTTCTATCTATAAACAATTGATAAATAAGAAAAAAATTTAGATTATTTAGATTTATTGTAGGACAATAATAATTTTATTTCTGACTATTATCGTAAAGATTTAGATAATTTAATCGCACCGATCGTATTATATTATTTCTAATGTAATTCTTACTCTTACCATTAATTAATTATTTGGAACCAAGTGTGAATTTTAAAAGCATTTATTTATCAATGAATCATAGGAGTACCAACCATATGCAAAAATTCTCCATAAATAAATTTCTATAATATCATCTCTATTCTCTAAATTAAATGAAGATAATATTTCCGATTTTACTTAACTATTTGTTAACTAGTAGAATTTTTCAAACACTCATTCAGATAAAACATTGAAATTTCAGATTTTTAAGCAAATCTTTGAGGAGACCATCTGGCCTTTACGAATCGCAGCAATACCCTTAACGGCTCTAAGTATATATCGAGTTACAGCTCTTGAAATAATTTATGTGAGGACCGGCGAGTGAGACACTCATCAACAAATAGATAAGTGGATTCTTCTAAGGGTTTTTTGGTACGTTGACATTTGTTTAAATTTGTTTAGGTGACTCGCTTCGAATAGATTTATGAAAACAATCATTTATTTGTTGCAAAAGAGAGTATCCGACTATGGTGCAACATAGTATCGATGGAGATTGTGACATTTAGGTTACAAATTTAATTGTTGCGAACTATCGTTGATTTGAACGGCGGAAGATTTGAAAAGTTTGTTATCTATCCGAACTATTAAAGTTATGTTAAAAGTTTCAAAAATCAAGAGTATTTGGACTGAGAATTATGACAAACTGACTTTAAATTGTTATTATTTAAAGTACTAAGATATTATTCGTAATTTACTTAAAGAAGAAACAAGATTTATATAGACTTATAGTCCAAGTTGTAACGTTAATTATTTCATTTCATAGAGAGCCATGATCGTACCTTGTCCCCCTTCTTCTCTTTTTTAGAGGAAAAGAAAGAGAGATTATTTCTATCTATGTCCATCCTAGAAATTTAGATAACGAAATTTATACTTCTAATTCAAATTGTTCATAAATTGCATACACTAAGTTATGATTAGTACTAATATTTGAGCTTTGTACATATATTATGTCGTTTAATTGTATTCAAATGATGGGATTTTGGGCTATTTAAGATATAGAAAAAAAATTTATTTTATATATTTAATGCTATAGCAAATATTAATTAACAAATTACTTTTACAGGTGTTTGATCTCTAATTTGGCAATTATTTATTTAAATAAACTAATGTTTGAATACATAGCTATAAATTATATTCTGGTGAGTTGAATAAATATTATTATAATACATTGTACTAAATTGTTTATATCCAAATTATAAATTATTAAAGACAAAGAAAATAGGATAAGTTTTAAGAATAGAATAATACAATAAGTTTTATCATTCTACATTAATATGTTTTATAATTACATCAAAAAGTTCTTTATTGACTATATTTTTCTTTTTAGGATGAACATAGAATGCAATCATAATATCTCAAATGTCTCCTGAGCATCTCACTGGCCAGTTGAAATCCAAATCAATATGAGGAATAGTAAGAAAAATCCTACCTTGTTACGATGAGCAGCAAGGGCAAAATTAACAATCTTTCCTGTTTCAGGTGTGCTGATCGCTAAAGGGCGATGAATTCCGAACGCCGGATGTTATAAATTCCAAATTTCGAAGGAACCAGGCACAATTTCACAAGAGACAATACAAGAAAATCTTTCCGAACGCTAATTCTGCAGAGTACAGTGTTGCGATACGACTCTAACCCAGACCTAACCCAGACCTAACCCAGACCTAACCCAGACCTAACCCAGACCTAACCCAGACCTAACCCAGACCTAACCCAGACCAATTATTAACTCCTAAATTAAACGTAACTGCTAAATTAAACGTAACTCCTAAATTAACGTAACTCCTAAATTAACGTAACTCCTAAATTAAACGTAACTCCTAAATTAAACGTAACTCCTAAACGTAACTCCTAAATTAACGTAACTCCTAGATTAAACGTAATTCCTAAATTAAACGTAACTCCTAAATTAAACGTACCACCTAACTCAAACCAATTCCCTAAAACCAAACATAAACACCTAAATTAAACGTGAACACCTAACTCAAACCAATTCCCTACCTCAGACCAATTCTACCTACCTTAAACCAATTCCACCTACCTTAAACCAAAAAACCTTAATTTGAACCAATTCCGCCTAATTTAAACCACCTAACACAAAGCGACAACCTAACGTATCCACCCACCTACCATGTCCAACCACCTAGCATGTCCAACCACCTACCATGTCCACCCACCTACCATGTCCAACCACCTAGCATGTCCAACCACCTAACATGTCCACCCACCTAACATGTCCAACCACCTAACATGTCCACCCACCTACCATATCCACCCACCTACCATGTCCACCCACCTAACGTGTCCAACCACCTAACATGTCCACCCACCTAACATGTCCACCCACCTACCATGTCCACCCACCTACCATGTCCACCCACCTAACATGTCCAACCACCTACCGTGTCCACCCACCTAACATGTCCAACCGCCTCTCATGTCCACCCTCCTCATGCTAGCATCCACCTAATATATTCACCCACCAAAAGAATCCGACCTCCTAACGTATCCACCCACCGAACTCAATCAACCACCTAACAATACCACCCACCTAACATGTCCAACCACCTGACATGTCCAAACCACCTAACGTATCCACCCACCTAACATGTCCAACCACCTACCATGTCCAACCACCTAACATGTCCAACCACCTGACATGTCCAAACCACCTTACGTATCCACCCACCTACCATGTCCACCCACCTAACATGTCCAACCCGCCTAACATGTCCAACCTCCTAACGCAAGTAATCACCTAACACAAGCCACCCACCTTACGCAAGCATCCTAACCCAAAGAACCACCTAACACAAGCCGTACACCCAATGCAAAGCAGCCACCTATTGCGAGCCGTACACCCAATGCAATGCAGCCACCTAACACGAGCCATGCTCCCGACACAAAACACACATATCCAACCACCTACCATATCCACCCACCTACGCGAGCGACCACCTAGTACATATCCACCACCACCAAACGTAAAGCCACTCACCTCACTAAGATCTATACACCCAACGCAAAAGCCACTCACCTCACACAAATCTATACACCCAACGCAAAAGCCACTCACTTGATGCAAATCCATCCACCTAACGCAAAAGCCACTCACCTCACACAACTCTATACACCCAACGCAAAAGCCACTCACCCCACACGAATCCATCCACCTGACTCAAATCCACCCACCTGACGTTATAACCCACTACAATTTAACTCTACCTACATAAATTACCTACTGATGATGTTAAATCACCTACTGATGGTAAGTTACCTACTGATGGCAAATCACCTACTGATGATACATTACCTTCTAATGGTAAAGTACCTCCTAATGGTAAATCACCTTCTGATGATAAATTGCATAAAGATGGTAACTCATCCAATACACACCGCGCAACACCCATAGAATGTCGCTGATACCTCGACTCCGCGCCCCTTCAAACCACCTAGCCACCAAGCCATTGTCACTCACTCCCGCATATATTTTGTATATGTATATATATTAGGGATACCGAAAAATAATCTAAGTTCTTTTCTTTTCTTTCTTTGCTAGCGAAAAACATTTATTTATTACAGAAATCTTAAATACCAATTAACAAAATAATTTCCATAATCTTCCAACACTTTTATATAAAAAAAAAAAAAAAAAAAAAAATAAATGCAAAAAGAAAATTAAGTATTTACTAATTACCAATTGTTTTTATTTTTATTATATAAAGCATTACAAAAATAAAATAATATCTCTAAGATATAGTAACTCCCTCGCGCTTTCACTCACCCATCTGTTTATTTGTTCAATACTCCTAGCAGTTAGTAACTCTCTTCACCACCCACTCACCCATCTATATATATTCTATACTTCTAGCAGTTAATAACTATCTTCACCTCACACTCTCCCATCTATATCTCTATTCTATACTCCTAGCAGTTAGTAACTCTATTTACCACCCACTCTCCCATCTATATATATTCTATACTCCTAGCTGTCAGTAACTCTCTTCACCTCTCACTCACCCATCTATATCTCTATTCTATACTCCTAGCTGTCAGTAACTCTCTTAACCTCTCACTCACCCATCTATATCTCTATTCTATACTCCTAGCAGTTAGTAACTTTTTTCACCTCTCACTCCCCCATCTACATATACTCTATACTCCTAACAGTCAGTAACTCTCTTTACCACCCACTCCCCCATCTATATATACTCTATACTCCTAGCAGTCTGTAACTCTCTTGACCACCCGCTCCCCCATCTATATATACTCTATACTCCTAGTAGTTAGTAACTCTCTTAACCTCTCACTCACCCATCTATATCTCTATTCCATACTACTAGCAGTCAGTAACTCTCTTTACCACCCACTCACCCATCTATATATATTCTATACTCCTGGCAGTCAGTAACTCTCTTTACCACCCACTCCCCCATCTATATATATTCTATACTCCTAGCTGTCAGTTACTCTCTTCACCTCTCACTCACCCATCTATATTTATTCTATATTCCTAGCAGTTAATAACTCTCTTCACCTCTCACTCTCCCATCTATATATATTCTACACTCCTAGCTGTTAGTAACTCTCTTAACCGCTCATTCCCCCATCTATATATATTCTATACTCCTAGCAGTTAGTAACTTTTTTCACCTCTCACTCACCCATCTATATATCATATACTCCTGGCGCCTAGTAACTTTCTCTCCTCCCTAACTTTCTCATCTATACATTCTATGCCCCGTGATCCTAGTGATTCTCTAGTAACTTTTTCTCCTTTCAGACTGTCTCATCTATACTTTCTATAATCGATGCGCCTAGTAACTTTCTAGTTACTTGCTCTCCTTCCTCGCTTTTCCGTCTATACGTTTTATCCTTCTTACTGCTAGTAACTTCCTAATAACCATCTCTTCCTCTCGCAGTCTACCATCTGTATCATGTAGCTTCCCTGCACCTGGTTACGATTTCTCTGGATTTCTCATTAGCCTTTTCGCTTGCTCATCTCGTATCCTCGTATTGTCTCATCTACTTACTTATTCTTGCCGAATAACCATTTTAAATAAATATTACTGGCATACTTCCTTTGGTTCTTGAATATATTCATTGCAGAAACTTGTAAAATCAAAGGGAAAACGAATAATCGTATACGTTCGCAAGTATCAACTCTTACCGTGTGCTACATGATACTTTACAGACCGTGCCGATATTATAACTCATTCGTACTTTGACATAAGTGTTACACGCCCGGTCATCTGCATATCGTCATAAAAAGAAATAACTTCCTTGTTCTTGGTATAATAATAGACGTAACCCGAAGCAGATGTAGAATAACGATATACGAAACGCTTGGAGGACAAGAAATTTATGCTCCAATCCAAATCTATTCCAAGACGAAATTATAAAATCATTGGATCTTGGTTTAGTTTTTAAAAAAAAAAAACTTAAGAAATTGGGGGGAAAAGAAAAAAAAAACATACGAATCTTGGCGATAATCCAGCCAAATGGACATCTAATCGACCCTTTCTTCCACTTTTCTTAATTTTATCTAACCCAGACAAACTACTTTGTACAGTGGCAGAATATCTCCGTATTACGTTCAAAATATCACTCCCTTTTAATCCTCTCTCCGTGGAGAGCGACACGGATAAGGCAGGACATGGAGATTTAAACGCGGTACAAAAGAAGAAGCATTTGTACGAAACAATGAAAAGAACGTACATCCTTTTTCTTCGATTGGATAAGGATTTAGGAGAACCTGGGATTAAAACGTCCCATGTGCAGTATAAGACCGGTAGGATTGTGCCGGACGAAATAAAGGAACGGTTGGTCCAATTTCAATCTAGGTCTTTCCTCCGATTTTTCGGAAGTTGCTTTGGTCGCGGTGACTTTGTTCGAGAGCGGTGAGGCCGACCGATAGTATTCTACGGACGACCGCCGGTATTCTTTGTCTTCCTCCGGAAGTTTTGTGTCTCCTCCGTCGATGGTTGACCGACGCAAGTTTCTCGACTGCGACGTTCCTGGATAAGATTCGACGTGATGTCGACCACTGGCGATATTTTCGTCGCCGCAAGTGCCAAACAAATTCATCTACATGAAAAAAAAGAACAAAACGTAAGGACAAACAGTTTCTAAAGAAAAAGCTTTCCTTGAGAGAAATAAATAGATGGAGAGATATTTATCGATGCAAGAAGAGCATCGGCCTAACAACCACGCGAATCCTCGATGTCAAACGTGTTTTGAAAGAGAGTGAGAGAGGGGGGAGTGAGTGAATGAGTGAGAGTGAGTGGGAGAAAGATACCGGGAAGATTAGATACCTGAAGAATGTCAGACAAGAAGAGGCGATTTGCAATTCCTGTGATGCCCTTAAGATCCGCGCGATCGGAAAAGAGTTGCTCGAGGCCCATCCTCTTGAGAGCGGCGGTAGCGTTCACGAGAGACCTATGAGCGAACTTGGGAACTTGGATCTCGAGTCCAGGTCTGGGTACGAGCACACGGAGAAGCTTCTCCCAAGCGCCGTCTCCTGAGGCACCCTCGAGAAGCCTGCGTTCGAGACGGTCGAGGCTGTCTCCAGGTGCGATTCGTCCCTGCTGGCCGGGCAGGAGAAAGACGGTCGAGAGGAGAGTCGCCGAACCGCCGAGAGCGACGCCGGTAGCGTCGAGACTTGGCTCGTACCCGGCCAAGACGTTTGACCGCCAAACTGTCGCCGGCACGGGTACCAATTTTCTCAGTCTGAGGGCTATACCGGGGGCGGCGACGGAAGCGGAAGTGGTAGCGGCAGCGGTGGCGGTGGCGGTGGCGGTGGCGGTGACGGGAGTGCTACCTGGATTCGTACCCGGTGAGACAGCAAAATACAACTCACCGTCCCTACCAATCGCACTGGCCGCGCTCGTATTGCAGTCCGTCTGAAAGACGTTACCCGAGATTGCCGCGAGCGGGGATCTCAGAGGAATTGCGTTGCTCCGAACGAAATCCTTTATCCTACCGCCGGTCTGCTTCCTCACCAGGAGATTCGTCCTTCGTCGAGCAAGATCGCTGATCGTAGCGAAATTCACCTCGGCGACTAGACCCTCGTAAAACTGTTGGGCCTGTTCCTTGTAGAAGGGCATGAGTTTCCTCACTTTAGCCTTGTCCGCGAAAAGCTCACGCGCAAAGGCAGCGTTTGCGACGCCTTGCTGCTGACGGGCCAAGCTGACCGCGTCGGTTACGTTCTGAAAGACGAGATGTGGGTTGAATGTCGCAACATTGTCCAAACCGAGAATCTCGTTCATTTGCTCGGACGTGGAACCTCGGGCACCCAAAAAGATCATTGCGAGTAGACTGACGATGCCGAACGGAGAAACAGCGAGAGATCTCGTATTGTTGAGACCCTCGTTCACAGCGATCCAAAACTTGAATGCAAGTCGATTGCAGAACCGCGAAAACTCGACGACATCAGTGCTGGTGCCCTTACTACTACCGTCAAGGCCGGAAGTCATTGTTGAAGATATGCCATCGAGGGGAACGACAGGTTTTGATTCCGTTGAAGACGGATATCGGTGAACAGGCTCATCCACCGAAGGCAATTCCGTGGTCGTTGTCGTTGTCCTCGTCGTCGTCGTCGTCGTCGTTGTCGTTGTCGTCATTCCTCTCCTCGACTGATCGAGTTCGGCGGTGGCTGTTGTCGCTGGCTGCGTACTTGTTTCGTACAACTTCGTGGAGAAAGCAAGAACCGTTTCTCGAAGCGGTATCAGCTGCCACTTGTCGTCGAAGGTCGTGCTCTTTGAATCTTCGACGGGCACCGTTTCCGTTGTGGGACGGTGAGAGGCTTCCGGGGCTCTTGACGAACCTTGAGCCGACGATGTGCTCGTCGATTTCAAGTAGGTAGATTCGGTCGAAATTTGAATGGAAAGACGATCCGCCAGTGTTGCATTCGTGAAACGATCTACGTCGACTTTGGATTCCGCGGTGCCGTTGCTCAGCGTAGAACTCGCAGATGTCGATTTGGCATCGGTCAATGATGCTTGGGTCACCGTCGGAAGAGAATCTCGCGCATCAGCCGTCGTCTCCGTTGTGGAGTACGGCAGTTTGGATTCGCCGCCATTCCCCGAAGAAACAGCGAGGACGGTAAAAGCAGGAGTGACGTCTGCAGAAGGAGGAGAATTTGCAATTTCGTTCATCGGCGTCGTTTCTTCTCGTTCTCCTCCACTCGACGAGGATTCTTCGTTTTTCACGGAAATTGCCTCTGTAGTCCAGATCGGGAGGATCTCAGGATCCTTATTACCGTTCAGTCGGCTATCAGGGGTCCTCGTAGTTGGAACGACGCCCGGATAACCCTCTGCCGTCGTAGCGGAATCAAGAATTTCCGTTCCCGCGATCGACGTTGGTACAACGGCGGATGTCGTCTCTCGCGTCTCGGCCAGCGAGCTGGGAGATCCGTCATCGTCGGAGTTCGAAACGGTCGAAGAATCTTCGACGACGCTAGTTCCACTCTGCTCCGACGAATCGATTGTCTTTGTCGTTTCTTCGCCGACAATATTCGTCGGTCGCGATTGAACCTTATTCGATTCGGTCGCAGTATCCTCGATGCGAGATAGCTCGAAGGAAGACGAAGACACCGAGGAGAGCGAAGACGGCGAGGGCGCCGACGGAAATCCAGCTATCAATGCGCTCGCCAGAGTTTTCGTTGGAAGATTCGATGATACGTTTGAGGTATCGGGTAGAACGAGAGATTCCACGAGCGGAGAAAGAACTTGTGCAGGAATAGTTTTAATAATATTATCGACAGCGGCAATCGCGTTGGACTCGGCAGCGGGAACTGAGATGGAAACGCCGATAGTCGATGGTCCGTCAACGGAATCACTCTTATTCGCAAGATGCTGCGAGGTAGAGTACTCCGTGGGTGGGGCCACAGTCGATGAAAAATTTGCATTCGTTAACGGGAACGTCGATTGGATCACTGTGACAGACGGGTCCGATTGCTCTCCGTCCGTGATAAACTCTTCTGCGATACGTTTGGTAGACTGGTCCTCTTTGTCCGGAGCCTCAGTTTCCTTCGCTGTTTCTCCCGTTAAACTTTCAGTATGTTCCTCTCCCTTTGCGGATGTATCGAAATCCGTTCCCTTATCAACAATAGGCTCCTTCGCAAAATTCGTTGGAACGGCGCCCGTAGTCGTAACTGTGTCCCCACCGATACCATCTTTATCCGCAAGCCGTTGCTTCTCCTCTTCCTTTTCCTTCATCTTCTCTTTGTCAGAATCTAGCTCGCTAGATACGGGTAAGACGGATGAAACACCGTCTGAAATTTGGTGCAAGACGCTCGACAGAGAGTTTATTAGTTCCGTGGATAATGATTCCGACGAGGATTGTTCGCTCTCGATATCATCCGATTCCGTCGTCGAGCTATTTGCGATCATCAAAGACGCGGGGGTGGTTGACTGTTGGGAAGATACCGCAACTGTTGAAAATGACGACGAAGATGGACTCGTGGTATCGGACCTGACAACATCCGAAAAATCTGTTGCCTTCGTGCCCATCGATGTCGTCATAGTCGTCGTCATCATAGTTGTGGACGCAGTCGCTGCTGTTTCAATCGGTTTCGATTCCAAAACGATGGGAGACTGAGTCACCGAGATAAGTAATAAGCGATTAGGTTCGGTCGATTGAACGTGTTGATGGTAACTTTTAGTAGAAATCAATTCGAGAACCGCGCTCTCCGAGACACTAGCGGTCGTCCGATTTGCGCCGGTATCGACGCTCGGAGGCCGTTTACTCAGCTCGTTCGGAGTCGAAAATCCGTTCTCGAGAAGAACGACTTGGGTCGATTGGGGAAAGGTCGAGCTCTCAACGATTTGTTGTTCGTTTGCGTCAGTCTGCCATTTCTGTTCGGCCGTAATGACCGGTACCGGGATCATTGGCTTCTCTGAAGAGTACAATTGACTCGTTGACACCTGATGACCAAGAGAATCGTCGCGCGTTCCGGAAGACGAGAGAAGGAGATCCACAGTTGCAGCTGTCGTTCTCGTTGACGGTGTTGTTGTCAGTCTCGTTGTCGATCTCGTTGTCGGCCTCATTGTCGGTCTCGTGGTCAGTCTCGTCGTCGGTCTCGTCGTCGGTCTCATCGTCGGTCTCGTCGTTGATCTGGTTGTCGGTCTCATTGTTGATCTCGTTGTCGGACTGGCTGACGTTAACGGTTCGACGGACGCGTCGTCGATTCTGTCGCCGGTAGCCAGAATAGAGGGCAATATATTACTCCATTCGGCGTTTGCCTGTTCCGGAATGGTGGGAACTGAACTGACCAAGGTGACCGGTTTGTCCAAGGCGCTCTTTAGCACACTCTGAACTCTCTCAACAACGTCCATCACCTGCAATGGGAAACAGAAAGAGGAGAATCTGTAGCTTCGGGCAAAACGAACTGAGGTATTCGTGGCCCGTTTCGGCTAGTTTCTCGACCAACCTTCTTTCCACCGGTCAAAATGTCCTCGGCCTTTTGAGGTTCCTGAATCTCGGCGTTCGATCGATCCGGACCACCGCTGGCGATCAGTGCCTGAATCTCCTGGGCGGTCATTCGTTTTGTGATCATATCGCCCTTTTCGTTGTAGGCGTAAAACTGAAATCCATCGGGCCTCAGGAGATCGGCTGGAGAAGGAGGCAATCCATGGAGTTCAGAGCCAAAAGATCGAGAGTCTGCTGAACGATTCATGGCCGCGGCCAATGGGCCGTTATCCTCGCCAACCGGCCACGCCACGATCGCGGTACAGTGCGTCCAGAGGACGAGCGCCGCTATCGGGAAGTACCACTCTTGCGTATGCATCTTGAGCGACTCGATCTGAAAGAAGCAAAATTTCCGGCTGGATTCGTTCTCTCGTCCATTTGCCGCAATAATTGCACCCCCGTTGAAACGCAGACGCCCAAATACCGGACGCGAGGAGAGGAACGAGCCGAGAAACGACGATACGTCCCAGCCAATGATCGAGAGTGCGTCCTTCTTTCGGTTAACGACCCGTGAACGCACATCGCGTACCGTCGATCTATCAGCGGCGACCGGTTTTACGTCGTCCCTCGAGTCGTTCGGGAGGACCAGGAGAACCCAGGAGAAGGAGTCGAGACGAGTCCGAGGAAGAAGAGAAGCGAGCCAACGAGACACAATGTATCGAACCAAGAAACTTACCTGTTCGCCGTCTCGAAGGGCCGAATCTTCAGCGGCGCGTCAAATCCATTCCGAAATCGGCCGATGGCCAATGCAGTCCGAGTGACGGAGTAACCAAAAGCCGCGGGGCTATTTAAAATTTCGAGCGGATACCTGTTGCCGCGGTATCTCTTTCTTCAATGAACAAACGGACGCATGACTCCTTCCCTCACCCTTCTTGATTCGACGATTCCGCTGATTTCAGTATATGACCGATAATTACGACAACCGGATCGTCCGTCCGTTCTGTCTCGCGACTCCACTCCTTACCCGACCCAACGAGTTACCGCGACCCTGATCTTTCTACCACGACGACGCTGAAGGACGACCTTGACGAGATCAATGCCTTTGTATTTCGATAAAGATGCGAATGACGTCCTTCCTCGTGTCTGCCGATACCACTATGAATTTTTTTTTCTTCTTCCAAAGTCACAGGCCGTTTCTAGCGCCGTTATCGCTTTTTACTGACTTTTGCCGTCTTTTACCGTCTTTTACCGTCTCCTACCGTCTTCTACCGCCTTCCGCCCTGGATAACTACGTACTGCGAGAACTCGGAGAATCCTTCGCCGGTACGATTGCATCGAGCCGTCCGAGAGAGGGAAAGAAAGAAAGAAAGAAAGAAAGAAGCAATGAGGTAGGGGAACTTGGTCTTCCAAAGAAAAGACGGAGAAAGGGCAAGCCTCGAGACTCGAGAGATGCTGGTTGGCACGTCGTCGGCGGAGTCATGCGCGGCGGAAGGGGCCGTTGGTAGATGCGTGTCTGACTACTTACGTACGCGGTAAATGTATGTACGCCGAAAGAGAAAGAGAACTATACCACGACCGCTGGACACTGAGTATCTGCCAGCGGCCACCGGCCATCGGCCATCATCCACCACCGGCTACCGGCTATCGGCTACAAGCTACCAACTGGTGACCAATGAAGCCGGAGATGGAGGTGAAGTCAACGCGATACCGATCCAGAGGAAGAGGGACGAAAGACCGAAGGGCCAACGAAAAACCAATGAAGATTCGGAGCTCCTCTTCGCTACTCGAGGGAAGCTAAGTGCAAACAGGGAAAATGGAGAAAAAGAGAGAGACAATCCAGGGGAGAAGAGGAAGATTGATAGTTCCAGGAGCAATACCGATAAACAATTTTCCAAATCAATCATTTTTAACTAACCGATCAATTGATCTTTTCAAATTTAGCCTGTCTGGTAAATATGTCAACCGGCAAACGATAAATATAACGGCGAATATAAAATGTACACTTGCCCATGTATGATGTATATAATATAATGTACACACGCGTATTTACGTGTCTCGTGAAGATACCGTTCCAGGGGATTCCAAGGAAAGGCTAAGAAAGACGTCGGAAGAGACGCACGCAAAGGTTCCGTTAAAGTCTCCTTGTACCGCCTCGAGGCCATTTCGACGAGATGTACTGTTTTTTTGCGATCCCTTCTAAACAACTGCGTATCTTGGCTTCTTGGCATCCTTTATCCGACAGGTCTTTCCTCTATTCACAATCGGCCAAAGAGGACTACCAACAAATCCACTGAAAATGAGCAGACGCTCGTTATCATCATCATCATCATCATCATTACCATTACCGTTATCATTAATCTTAACGTTATGATGATAATCATCATTGATTAAGACGAAACCATTGAGCGCATAAAAGAACGGAAGAATCAGAAATGACCGGATCAAGGACGATTCGAAGAAAGCAAAGAGTCGGCCCACGAATAATAATCGTGCGTATATGTACATATATCCTTCTATACATACATACGTCTAAATGCGTATACATGGTCGTAAAATAGAAACAATTGAATAGATCATATCGCGATACTCCTTTAAAAGTCTTGGCTCTTCAAATTTCAATCGTCACGTATTAGATGCAAGAAATTTTGTCAAAGGACACGATCTATTAGAGCTTGCCGCGTTGAAAAAGTGTTTTTTTTTTTTTGAGTCATCTATGCATTGTTAATTATCAGGAGCATGGGGCCGAACGAAGCAGATTTTTCACAAAAACGGGTTCGTTACGTCGACGCAGCGACGTATGAAGGTACCTGGGACACATTCGGCATGGAAGGACTTGGTTGTTACGTTCTACCGACTGGTTGGTACGATATCGTATATATTATCATGAACTTTATACTTTTATCTATGAGCAAAAGAAGCACGCTGGAGTAAACAGTATTCGCTAATGATTTACAAAAATGTCAAGAAAGACGAACTGGGATGAGAGTCGGACCACGTTGTCAGACCAAGCCGAGCATCGTCTCTCAAAATTCTGCGAAAAATTCTCGGAACTCCGGGATGGCGTTATCGGGAAGTGCTAACGTTTCGAAAATGAACGTCATCGCGCGTTTAGGCGATCGACCGTAATCCGCAGGCCGCGTACGTAAATACGCGTACCGGTTTCGAGGGCTCGACATCGAGCATTTCTCGCGCGTAACTGCTTGGGTACCGTTAGGCGACCGAAACCAATTCGGTTGGTTCGTGCTCGAAACGTTTCTCACTTATATCTCTCGCTCACGGATGCCCCGGAATTCACAGCCTTCGACGTCGAAAGAACATTTACCGCGGCGCCGTTCCTCTTCCTCCCACCCCAACGTGTCAACCGTACGGGGAGCTTACATACTTTGTTCGCTCTGCTCGCCCTATCGTACAAATCACGCTAGGGTCCTTACGTTTCCTTCCTTCCTTCCTTTCCTTCGTCGTTTTTCCAATTTTTGTTTTGTAATAAGGAAAAATAAGAATTTTTTCTCATCTCAGACGCCGTATTCACGGGAGAACTTCGGGATGGTACATTCCATGGCCATGGTAGCATGTATTGGCCACGTGGCCAAAGAATAGACAGCGTTTGGCTTCGTGGACAAATCAAAAGTAAACGTTACATCTTCGAAGATGGACTCATCTTTTGCAACGATTGGAAATACTGCCAATTTCCCGACAGGCGGTCGGTGAACTTTA
The DNA here is from genome assembly GCA_910591515.1 of Cerceris rybyensis. Classification (NCBI taxonomy): domain Eukaryota; kingdom Metazoa; phylum Arthropoda; class Insecta; order Hymenoptera; family Crabronidae; genus Cerceris; species Cerceris rybyensis. The sequence continues at coordinate 96,951 of OU342795.1, forward strand.
CTCGTCCCAATAAATTATGGAACGTAATACCAAAAATTACATGAGCCTTCCTTCAAACTTCCTGTTGGATTATCCACATGGCAATAACTAAAAACTTCAACAAAGAGTAGAGCCACGTTTTATTACAATTATGCCCCTATTTCAATTTTAGATTCCAAGAGTGCATAAAATATGGATTGAGGCCTGCCGGTGCTACGTTGCACGCAACTAACCGACAAGGACTCGCAATTCCACCGATGTGTTACGATTCGGGTAACGGTATCTTCGATCCACGCACTCGTTTCATAGCGTCTTATCGAGATCCAAGAAACGTACGAAAAAAAAACGTAGATTCTCTCTTTCTCTCTCTATCTATCTATTTATCTGTCTATCTCAAGCGCGGACGCATACTCCCTCTCTCGCCCGTGTTACACCTTACCCGCGTGCCCATGCGCGTAAGAGGGAGCTTCTGACTTTGTCGGTTTTGAAGGTAATAAAAGTTCCGACAACGGTAAACGCTCAATGGATAGAAACAAATTGTCGAAAGGCATGGTCCGTACCGACCGGACTTCGAGTACGGCTTTATCAAAATTGGTCTTCGCGAAAAACACATCCAAATTCCGTTTTTCCTTCTCCATCGTTACCTTTCTCGAAGAATTCCTTTGAACACTGGTGGCGAAGGTATGTATCATATCAAACTGCATCGCTCCTCGAAATTTTATCTTTATTCTGACCTTTTGACAGCTTTTTTTTTACAAAATAGGTTATCTGTCTTTGATCGTTGTAACACGATAGAAAAATTCGAGCCTCCGTTCGACTCTGATGCAGCAAACACGACTTGTGACTATTGTAGCAAACGATAATATTTAAGCTGCAACGTACGCATGGATTTCAAGACACGTCTGTTACATTCACGTGTCCCCTCCGATGCACATTTCATCAAGATCGTGCGGATTATTATTCAATAACGAGCCGCTTTTCCTCGTTTATCAAAACGGGACCGTCCGATTTTCGATAAACGCGGTATAGTACGCACAAACGTTTCGGAATACATTCGCTAATTTTGCAAGCGACAATATCCAAATTTACGTGTATCTCAGTCATTTGACCACCTTTTGGAACTCTTATCGATATTGGACTGGAGAGTTCGCCTCTCTTTGCCTCGGCGAACCATCCATTGGATGGTAAAACGATGGACCATGATTGCGGGGCTTCGGAATTTAATTTCATTTCCTTTTCGAGAAAACTCACGCTAAACTTTATATTCAAATCTCCTCCATTCTCGTCGATAGTTGTCTCAAAATCATACGTGTTTCCCGAACCTTCTGCGATGTCGTCATGATTCGTATCCTTCTCTAGCCCTGTTATTTCGATGGGCAACTAGATAAAAGAAGAAAAAACAAAAAGTATCGTAAAGAGAAGAAAAACATGGTGCCTCTTCTAAAATGCGAATCGTCCAAGTTTTATCAGATTAACGAACACACTCACCGTTACAATGTTTTGGCATTTCAGGTCTATGGCTTTTATCGCATGATTGTTAGTATCCGCCACGTAAACAACGGTTCCGTTCGCACCAACAGCGATCCCACTGGGTTCGTCAAACTGGAAAATACGAAATTGTCGTGACAAAAGGAACGTACTAACAATACGTACCTCTATTTATTGGTTACTCTTTTAAAACTCGCTAAACACAGTGTATACCAAGAACTTCTCGCCTGGTTTTCCATCGCCGTAAGTTGAATTACACTGTCCAGTATTTTGGTCGACAGTCTTTATTTTATGATTATAAGTATCAGCTACATAAGCAACTCGTTCCTGCGGATGCCACGCGACTCCCAGTGGATGTTGAAGCTTGGCAGCGTATCGCGTACCATCTATGTCACCGAAATCGTGTAAATCCTAGAAATCCGAGAAATCGTCGGAGGGTAACGATTGTATCATTACTATATTGCGTTATTGTATTAGAGTTAAGTGAAGAAACCGTTGGATTTCTGTTGGCTCCGCAAACAGCGGAGACTCGTCCATCCACGAGATCTACTTGTCTGATAGAGCTGCTTTCACTGTCCGCGAACAAGGCAATTTTACTCTCTTGTACAACGACAATGCCAGACGGTTGAGCCAAACCAGCCGCATGGGGATACGTATTGTTACGATTCTCCTCTCTGCCACTCCCAACAATAGCGATACAGGTACCTGCTTTGTACTCTCTAAAACACCAACGATGTCGTACTTGCCAAAAATATGCAATCTATCTTTTACTCGGAACCAGAAGACAACAGTCGAACCATTTACCTATTTTTCCACCATACCGTGTCTTCTAAAAAGAGCGACCATATTTGATGCGTACCGGCCATTGCGATCAACAAAATCGGCACTGACATTTTTTCAAACTCGTATTTGTAAATGGCTACGTCCCATGGTGAAGACAAAGGCTGATCCTTACCCATTTTACCACCAACGTAGTCGTGCCCCTGAGAACCTGTTCCGGCCACTGTGGTAACGACTTTTTTCCTCAGATCTATCTAAAAGCATGTATCCTGCTAATGTATCTATCTTGGCATTGAAACTCAGAAAAATGGTCACCCACCGAAATGTTTAAACTGCATAGACAAATGAATTTGTAGCTTAATTAAGGTATTCTCAGTCGACGACTTACCCTTCTAATGCAATGATTTTCATTATCTGCGACGTATATTGAATCGTCTAGCATACAGGCACCTTGAGGCGCATTAAACCTAGCATCTTTGAACTCTCCGTCTTTGTAGCCTGGATTATCGCCACCAATCGTATGTTCCACTTTCCCTGTTGTGTCGGTCAACAATATTCTGTTATTGCCTGTGTCAGATATTACCAACTTCTCTCCATCTTCGCTCGGAAAAACTTCCACCTTGCTAGGAAACATTAAGTTTGCTCTTTGAAATGTAGGCAACAGATGTGATGCTGTTTGCGAAGGAATACTTTTTTCGGATATTTGACCCAAGGATTTGAAGTATCTCAGGGCCACCTCTGCGTAAAGGAATAACTCTTCCCTGTGACCTTCTCCTACGAACGTAGCTAACGGTTCGCCTGATGGTCCTAAAGGGCAGAAAATTGGATCGATTAGCATACAGCGTGTAGCTTCCTGTACACTGCGCTGTCGTAGGTTCTTCTAAATCTCAAATATAAATAGCACCAGCGGGTATACCTATCATTACCAAAGTCGGCCAGCATGATATTCCTAAGCTACGCCAAGTAAAAAGCATCTCGTCGTTTACAACGGGGTGAGTTATGCAATATCTTTGTATGGCTGACAACAATTTCCTAGAATCTCGTTCGTTTGGAAATTTTGCGCTGTGTACACCGATCTAAAAAAAAAAGCGTACGCTCGAAAAGAGGGAGCTGTGGCATGCTAGAAACTTATTTGACGAGAGTACTAACTACGAGTAGACCGTCATGGACGAGAAATTTCTTTTCCAAAGCTGCCAGATCGGGTAAAACGTGCATGCAATTAATGCAGCAATACGTGAAGAAATCCAAGATTATTATTTTCCCAGCAAGGTGTGTCTTTATCGACAATTCTTCGCTGACATTGAACCATTCTAATCCTGACATGTTCAAAAATGTTTAAAATTCGTATAGAAATAAAAATTTTGAAAAAATTAAGGCAATGAGAGGACGGGGGAGGGAAAGAGAGAGAATGGGAGGATGAGGATAAAGTGAGAAATAAACAACATGTCAACAACAATTTACTCATCTTGACCGGACAAACGATACCGTTGATACAAGTCGGAAATCACAACGCGATTTACGGAAGCTACAGCACCGATGACTAATTGTGCGGCATCTTTGACATCGTTATATCGATGCAATAGTTCCATCGTTTCTTTGGTGGAACACAATTCACTTTCTTTCAGTTTTAAACCTAACATCTCCTCGTCTAAAACTTTTTCAACTTCTAGCAATTCGAGATACTCCCGTTTTTCAGTTTCCGTCAGTGCATTGTTTACTTCGTTTTTCGAACCGACCGTTTCAGGTGAACTCGATTCAACATCTAACACTTTGCACTGCCTCCTTTCTTCTTTCAATACAATATTTTTCTTGCACTGTGGACGCTGCATCGAATATATTAGAAATGCACGATAATGTGTATACAATTGTCCCTTCCGACGCTCGTCTGTCCTACACCTTATCGATTGTCTTATATATTTTCTGTATCTCCGCAACAAACTGGCGATTGATTGTAGCAAAAAACAAAACAAAAAGTCAGACGTGTTCACACTCGAAAAGACTATTTTCGTAATAATGCTAATTCGATAAATGCCGATGAATAATGTTCGATCCCGTTCACGTTGATTGACTGCGTACGCATACAATCCATTGCGATCTACATATACAGCTTAACTTAATCACGATACAGCGTGATTCTCATTTTCCGAACGCACATCAAAGGTATCGTTATTATTCATTGATTGAACGAAACTACCCGAACCGAGTGTTGTTCGGTCGAAACATGGAGAAACAATAACCTGTTTGAAAATCTTCGATTCGGCATTTTCTGTTTGCAAAAGTTTCGATGTGTTTCAAAACCATACTTTCCCGACTCTTTCTGTCGGGCGTTGATTGGAAATTGCGGCGCAGTTCAATGCAGACTTGCGTCAATTCTTCCACTGTATCGTGCACATCCATTTTCGACCAGACAACTAAGCGTAAACGTTAATGGGATTCAACAACAAACATTGGCAATGAAAATATAACATTAAAAAAAAAATAATAAGAAGAAGAAGCAATGAATCGCATAAGCACAGCCGAGACGAAACGAAATAGTAGCTGGCATTAAGTGAAACAGTGAAAACGAACTATAATTATGTAGCACTTTTGACGTAAAGTTTGCGTAATGGCACGCATCATCGGAATTTTCTCAGGAATATCTAGTGTATCGTGCTCATCATGCTGTACGTGACATATGCCATATGCCACAAACTTCCTTTCTTACAGTGAGAAAACAAGAGGAATTTTAATGTTTTCCATTGATAGGTCGGTAGTTCAGGCTCTAAATAAGACGCTGGAACAAACTGCATTTAAATCGGTCAAGAATTAAGCGACGTATTAGTGTTTAAATATTTGTCCTTTACAGAGTGCTACTTCCCGCCATAGAAAAAAAAGCAGAAAATGGCAGAAAACTAGATGACGCTCACAACGGCGCTACCAGGACCCCTCGAAGATACTGAGTTTCCACTCTTTCGACATTCGCATAGTTTATGACTTAACTTTAAAATATATCGAACATACCTTTTCGATTTACTCGATTCCTACTACCTCACGGTCATGACCTGTCGCACGGAGGAATGGTACATTGTTTAAAAGACAATCTTGTGAAATTGAAGTTTTGTAGTGTCACATTTTGAATTTAATATAGACGAAATCTCGCAGAAAAAGGATTCCTGACAAACCGTGCCTTTAAAGAGAAACACGTATCTGAGAAGTTTACAAAGCGTAATTTTACCACAAAATAAGAGGTTATGGCAAAACACTTGATACAAATAATTGTGATGGGCACGCGGGTAGTCGGCAAAGCGTTCGCTCGAGCATTACGGCAAGAAATTGCAGCGAGTCAAGAAGCTGCACGTAGAGCAGGCGGTGGAAGACGTGGCAATGAACACGTAGCCGCGAATTCTAAGACTGGAATTACTTTGGACGAAGCATTACGTATTTTGAATGTTGAAAAAACAGATCAAACTGACACGATCGAACGTAATTATAAATATTTGATGGAGGCTAACGACAGATCTAAAGGCGGTTCTTTTTATATTCAATCGAAGGTTGTCCGTGCTAAAGAGCGTATAGACGAAGAACTAAGAAATCAAAAAGCACATCAGAGAGATACAGATTCTACCGAGCAGGATACCTCCAAACAACGATAGTAATTTTCCTGTTTTAGTTTAAATTGAATTACTTGATCCTTCAGAACTGTACATATACCTCTATCTACCTATCTCTATCTCTCTTCCCCTAATTATATATGTGTATATATATATATGAATCATATTTTAACTGTCAATAAATTCTATAGAGTATGCCATTTATAACCGTATTATAATATAGCAATTTCTTTGATCGATTATAGCAATTGATTTGACGGTGGGTGAATAATATTTTTGAAAATCTTATCAAAGTCAGAGATAACGAAAATAAAACGCAAATGTGATACCTGTGTGTATATAAATAATGTGTATTTGTACAAGAGATACGTAGGTTTGTGTGGGATTGTCTCTTCGTTTCAAGTACTCGCTCTTATACGAGTCCTTTAAGATAAATATAAATTTCAGTACGCTAAACCTGCTATTTTTGCATCCTCCGGTTCTACTCTATTTTGCGATTGGCGAATAATTAATCGTTCCTGATTATGACGAACGGACCATAATTTTGGCAGAAATTTTGGTTTCATGGTAAACAAAAAATGTTCTCTCCACATACGTTCTAATTCTACTAATCCGCCTTCTTTCATTTGAAAATACCGAACAACCTATGTCATGAAAAATTGTAAATTAATTGTTGCATATAACTTCGAGGTATGTTATTTAGCTGTCACCGATATCTCTAATAATAACCTTTAAACCATGTGGTTGACACTTTGATCGATCGTAATTAGGTGTCTGAACCATAGATTTCTTTAATTCCTCATTCAAGGTATCGAGAAGAACCGATGTAACCTGACATTGACCGGTGCACTCTTGGACGTAGGATTCTAGTTCATCGCGTCGTGCGACAGGTAAGGTCGTGCTTTCTCTTAAAGCTTTGACCGCAGAATGTAATTTTCGCCAGTTATTCATATATTTATTGCGCATGTGTGTCAATGGTCCAGCTAAAGGTGCATCGCACATGTCTGCCAGCTTTCTTCTGAGCTGCAGATCATGATAGTTACTGATTTCGTGACATGCTGGACACAGTAATAAAATGTCGTGTGACTGATGTGCTTTCATAACCACTAAAAAAGAAAATATTTGTAACTGTTACGAGACACGTTGCCTTTCGATGGAAGTAAATAAATCTCGGGTTAATTTTAACTTACGAGGAAAATATTTTCGGTATTCCCTGGGTATAACATTTTTCCTAATAAATTTTTCGGACATTCCACACACCACACATTGATTGACCTTAACCTGCGTATAATACTGTCCTACTTCTCCCAATGCACGTCCGGAGGGTTCGAATTTTAGCCTCACCGTGAATGGTTCATTCTCTATTACTTCCCCTAATCCTTTGGTAACGTACCATTCAGCCTTCTTTCGATCACACGTACACAATATATCTCCGTCCGGTGCTTGTAAATGACAATTGTGGTACAATGGTTTGTTTCTGGTGGGTATGCTATTCTTATACAAGCTTTTATTGTTTATAATCGGATCTTGTACGAACTTTTTACCGTTTATACAATCTTTCGCGGTACTTGCTTGATGAGCCTTGAACCTTGAATACGAAAAAAGGGTAATTTGACACTCGACCAAAATTTTTAGTTTACAATAACCTAAATAGGATTCTTACCTCGTATCGATTATACCGCTGGGTAAATAATGAAATTGTACAGCTATATTTTTATTGTATATGCTTTTTAAGTAATTGATAAAGTTTTCCCATAACGAATACTTTCCTTTTATTCTTTGCACTATCTGCAGGAAATCAAAGAAGAATCCGTATTATAGCGTAAGAAATCGTTTGCATCGATAACCTATATGATTCGTTCGTAAGCTGTACCTGGTCATAAATAAGAACGGAAGCAATCGCATCGCAGGCAGCGTAAGCTACCTGCTCGTCAGTAAGAGTGCCAGCGTTCCAGTCACCGCATCTCACTTCTATTATTTTGTCCATTTCTAGACCCAGATATTGCAAACTCATCGCGGCTAAACTCTTTGGACTTGGCAAATTAGCACGTTCCGCCAGTGTCCTTAAGTCAAGAGTTCCGCATACTCTGCATCCATAATCTTTAACTATCTTTTGCCCATCTTCGTACGAAGCGACACCCACTTTCAGAATACGCTTGCATGCAAGTAGTTCCTGAAGAAATATTTTCATTATATCTATACGTTTCTATAAAAACGACTACTAAAGTAATGTACAGGCGTTTTTAAATACGGTCTCTTGTACCTTTAATTTAGACGGTATGTATCCAATTTTTCCAATGCGAAAAAGTGCGCACACGCCATTAAATGTTGCGAGTTGAAGAAGAGCAACAGGCCCCTCGTTGACCCACTCGCAGTCAAAGCCTAACACATCGTCGGACAAGTTGCTACGACAAGTTGAATATAAACGTATAGAAATGTACTTATAAAGTTCTGAACATATATTTTTGTAATTTGTGGTATAAATATATATATATATATTATATATATTGATCGAGGAATGTTAGAGCCAAAGTATGGCCAAGTGCGATAGTAGTGTAAGGTCTAATAATGGGAAGGGAGGAAAAAAAAATGTAAACACTGTTGATATTGCTAGCAGCTTCGACTTTACGTACGGAGTGAAAAAATATTAATACGCCGTCATACTATTAGTAAACTGTGACTACAGTGGCTATGAACGTACTGGTGAGTAAAATCATATCTTACCAGCGAATACGCTGAACGGCGTAATCACATTTTTCTGGGGAATCGGCCAAAATAATCTTGTCCAACGTAATTTTAAGATCTGTCTTTTCCTTACTATCGTGCTTGCTACCTTTGTTCCTTATGCTTTGACAAAGCTGTTTGACACTTTGAAGCACATTACTGCGATACTTGGAGGCTAGTAATACAAGCCCCACAGTTACGCACACGAGAAACATGTTGTTCCCTACTTGATGCATTAATTAAAGAGAAGTGTATCTTGCTTTTGGGAAAAGCGAATGTTAAAAATCTTTTATATACAATTTGTTTCTTTATTAGATATTCTCAAATCGAGATATTTAATAACGACGCGTATACATACATGAAAAATATTATACCGAACGAATAATTTAGTGAAACATATATCGTTACACGCGCAGATGAAATTTATGAGGCGATCAATTGTAAAATGCGAAGCGGTAGTTGAAAATTAATAGAAACAATAGGCTCCAAGAGAAATATAAATAAATAACTAAATTATGAATGATATTTGAATGCTCGCGCGAATGGCACATCACGATTCTAATTGTGAAATGTAGTTTTTGTTAACCGAACGAGGTTCAAGGAATCCCGTAGCTTGTTTGATTTCGAGAAACGGCCGACGCACGCGGCTACGGGTTTCACGCACGACTACGACTGCGGACTGCGGCCACTACGGCGCACAGTTTATCTAGCATTACGTACCATTACTTGGCTCTCGCTCTCGCTCCTGTTCTCCTTATTATTGTTTCCATACGCTCTAGTTTCAAAGGAACCATCTTGCTTGGGATTGGTTTGACTTACGCCATACAGAACGCACGGAAAATCGGTATAAAATTTCAAATGCGGATTCCATCGAGGTTACGAGCTTAACGCTTTTGTCCCCAATATGTGTGGTTTGTTTCGGGTTTCTCATCAAATGGATTCATATCGTTCACGATGCCTTTTACCGTACGAAATTACTGATTTTAGCGCATAATATATATATTGTATATATCGAAATTTTCAAATCCATATTTGCGATCTGCTTTCAAACTTTTACAAACACTTGAATAATATCTATTTATATCGCACTAATCTACTCATAATGTCATCGTGTAACTCATTATTCAAACGATACATACATCGATTATCCTTTACATCTTTCTTATATCTCTTTCTTTCGTATGTCTACTTTGAAAGTATAGTGTTGATTATTACGTGGTGTTAAAAGTCTTTGCGCAATATATATCGGTTATCTGGTAATGAGACAGAGTCTAAATGATTGCACGGTTATCATAATTCTTTGAGGGACTAAAACGTTGCAGGCCGGTCATTTATCTCGTCGGTGTTGCGCTATCGTCGACGAGTTCACACAGGTTCTATGAAGTCATGCATACGTGACAGCGGCCGGTAACAGTTGGCGAAGAGACTTCACGCTTGCGTGACAGCGGACGGCAGGGTGTTAAGCTACAGAAATTGGGTGCTATACTATATTGTAAGCATAGTAAATCACGTTTAACATTATAAAGAAAAAGTCTTGTTAGATAGGAGCACGAGGATAGCAACGAATAATCCATATTCTAACATCGCATGTTTGAAATTTAAACTGAGAATTTTCAAATACCAGCAGAAAGATATTCGAGATAACGATGAATGCCTTCGTATTAATACCTTCCGATATATCTACCATAAACGATATACTTTGAGGAAAGACTTATTTTGTGTGAAAATTACGATATCTCGTACGAAAATCATTTTCATAACGTGTAAATACTGGAGGAGCTGAATTGAAGCACGGACGTATGAGAAAGTATGCCGCGTAGACACCGTCAATGTATGCTTTACACTCGACTTTATTTAATGATAACGATACATACATATTGCGGTGTGAAATGTAAGATCGTATAAAAAAAATCGCGGAAGAAAAGTTAATCGAAAAAGAGAATCGAAGGAAATCTCCTGCATATGTAGTACTGCATGGGATACTGTAGGGAACTGTAGGTGGTTGATAGACCTGAAATGGTAGGAGAAATTAATGATGGCGGTAATCCTATCAGCTGATATCGTCTGCTGGAATGACTGTCGTAGTTGGTTACTTGGTTAATTCGGATTCGTCTGTACAAAGAAAGTACCTTTCTGGCTGATAATCTTTTTCGTATAGACAACAACGTTGACAGTATATATCAGAAGAGTTATCGTTATAAATGACGCAATGATCGTAACAAAGTGTAATGTGGTAATGTTACTTGAGAAGTACGAACTGAATCGCGTGCGTCACTGACAGGTGGTACAGGAATGTGGGAAAATAAATAGGATTGCACAGATCAACGATCATTTAGGCGATCGGTCAGTAAAAGAATCTGCCGATCAAAGAGCAGATTCGGTTGTGATGAGTGACTCTGAACAGCGGCAATTACACGTGCCTTACCGAGAATACCATAGTCAGAATAACACGAATACTTCCGCCCTGGTGGAAACTGATGCATTGGTGGATCTTTCAGTTACACCCAATAATTGTTTGTCACCTAACGACGAGCATTCCGAACTTATACCGGACGTCGAATTTGTTCCAAATCTGGGTAACGACCAAACTCTAACCATTGATTCTCCTGGCATCGACCGGGAGAGCCAGCCTCTCCTTGGTCGCTTGGAGCTCGACGTTACGTTCAATCGTTTTCCTGGTGCGCAGCATTTCTTTAACACGTCTATACGACCGTTTAAGAATTCTCTCGTTTACTTTCTAGTTTGTCTTTCTTACGTTTTCTAGACGATCCTCAGTTCTCAGAGTTGGTATGGCAGGCGGAATGCGCGATAGACAATGAGATCTTTCCCGAGAGGATATATCAGGGATCGAGCGGCAGTTATTTTGTGAAGAATCCGGCAGGGGTAAGGTACAATTTTTCAGCCGCCCTTTAAAGATATCTGAAATGGACGCGGCGCGATATAATTATAATTTTTGGAAAGTAGGATTTACAAACGATTAATTGGTATCTTGTTTCTTAGAAGATAATAGGCGTGTTTAAACCAAAGGACGAAGAACCTTATGGAAGGCTCAACCCAAAGTGGACGAAATGGATGCACAAGCTTTGTTGTCCGTGTTGCTTCGGAAGGAGTTGTTTGATTCCAAATCAGGGGTACCTCAGCGAGGCAGGGGCGAGCTTAGTCGATCGCAAATTAGGCCTCGGAATAGTCCCAAATACCAGAGTAGTTAAACTCGTCAGTAAAACGTTCAATTATCCTCGGTTAGATCGTCAAAAAGCCCGCATGAAACAGGCAATTATGGATCAATTCCCCACCGTCGGCTCTCACTTCAATCGTATCGGTCTGCCACCAAAAGTCGGATCCTTTCAAGTCTTTGTGGACGGCTACAAAGATGCCGATCATTGGCTGAGGCGATGGGAGAGTGAACATTTATCACCGCGTCTTAGCAGGGAATTTCAACTTCAATTCGAACGTTTAGTCATTCTGGATTATATTATCAGAAATACAGACAGAGGTATGTGGAGAATTTTGAGGATTGTCGAATTACGTGACATGCGGCTATATCGTACACGTTTCAATGTCTTCTTTTTGCAGGTAACGATAATTGGCTGATCAAGTATGACAGTAGCGTTGGGAAAAGCGGATCGGAACAGAGCGAAGTGAAAATCGCTGCTATAGATAATGGTTTGGCATTTCCCTTTAAACATCCCGATTCTTGGCGGGCGTATCCGTATCATTGGGCATGGTTGAGTCAAGCGAAGCAACCGTTTAGCGAAGTCACTCGAGAATTGGTACTACCGCAACTGTCTGATCAAAACTTTGTACAAGATCTTTGCGACGACTTGTATCAATTGTTTAAAGTAAGTGAAAATCGTCGGAAAGGTCGAAAGTTGTAACGTTTACGTCGATCCATGAGAAATCTGTATTGTATTGTGTATTTTGCTTTCGTAGCAAGACAAAGGATTCGATCGACACCACTTTGACAAACAAATGAGCGTGATGCGCGGTCAGATCTTAAACTTGCAGCAAGCCTTGAAAGATGCGAAGAGTCCTGTTCAATTGGTCCAAATGCCTGCCGTCATTGTTGAAAAGTATTTATTTTTGTCCTGGCGTGTATACATTACGAGGTAGTATCGCAACGTTAGACGTCGATTATATGTGATCGTTGTCATTCCTTTTTCAGGGCCAAAGGAAATGGAGCACCGAGACTGTTCTCATTCTCCGATACGTTTACACAGCGCTTCCAGAATAAGAGTCCCTTCTTCTCTTGGTGTTGAGTGAATTGTACGCAACAGCGAGGGTCCTCTCGCTGGCTAGAAGGAATTGCTCGATAAAAAACGGGCATTTTATTCTTTCTTTCTCTCTCTCTCTCTCTCTCTCTACTTTCTAGTTTTCAAGAAATTAATTTTATTTTACGCTATTACCTCTCTCTCCATAGAAGGTTATATCTAATACGCCACTCCGCAAATGAAATGACAATTATATTTAGCCTTACAACTAAAGATGTCCTTTCATAAATGGGATATAAATATCATTCGTACAATTATGTTGTATACAGTAAATATATAACATTAAAACTAAATATTCCGATATACTTGATATGGAAAGAACGAGGAAACGTTCAGACGCAGCAGAACTTTTTCCTACGATGAAGATCAAAACAGCCGCGGACGATTCTATATCTGTATCAGCGTATCTTTTCTATGTCTTCCTTGTACCTATATCTCGTTGCTGATTCGTAATCGTAAAGGACACTATTTTCAATACCGAGGACTACGATGAGTCAAGTTTTCAGCGGCTAAAAACTTGGTGGCTCCGATTGCCGGTGATTCGAGTTCATCGAATCACTATGACATTGATGCCTCTGCAGAATTTCGATCACGTGATGTACATGTGCGTCTACATAAATAACGTACATCGTAGCCTCGGTAGGTGGTAAATGAATCCAGCTGAAATTCCTCGACGATCTCCATAATTATTGTGGGAGGCGGCGAGAATACGAGAGTAACAATGAAACAATAACAATCACTGAATGTGAGTACCGACCATAAATCTCGAGAAGCAAGCAGATCTGTCATATATTTCAAGTAAACTGTGATTTAATAGCATAGCCGTTTTCACGTTGTTTAGGATAAAAGATGAAGTAATGTTAATAATAACTAATCATTATACATCTTATTGCTAAGAACGAAAAGAATAAATTTTTTATTAGTTGCCGAGACAACGCTGTTAAGCATTTCATCGAAAACTCGGGGTGATGAGATCTTTGAGATGCATCGTGCACAATAGTGCAGTTCTATTACTGACACTGTTCGACTACAAAATTTCGCGCGATCGCCAACGTGATCGCGTTTTGTTTATTTTTCGATTTTCCCATGTCAACGTTTCGTGTCTCTTCTGCATAGCATGATGTTTTACGGACCGTGACGTTGACGTATCGTAATTTTATTACTTGAAATTCTACACTCTGTGTCGTTTTATATGTTTTTTTTGTTTTTTTTTTCCACAGCGATACAAACGTACGTGTACAGATTGACAAATCTTGATTGATATCGCTGTTAAATCAGTAATATTGCAGTAAAATCTACAAAAGCATGGAGGTCGTGGAATTAAATGCAAAGAAGCAATCGCTACCGTTCTGTCATAGGACCGAGGATTGTCCATGCAATACTCAGGTAACGAGACCTCCCATATTTATATGATATCGTCGAACCAATGCAGATTTCGTAACGTCGATGTGATTCAACTTGAATGTTATACGTTATACGCAACAGTGTACTAGAAAGTACGTGCAGCCAGAGCGAGTAAAATCCTTCGCCCCCGAAAGGGTGTACAATCCACCGTCCGATCGACTCGAAGCCAATACCACCTATCACTTGTCGTATTTGAACTTGGATGACCGAGACACGTATCGCAACCGATCGCGGCTCATACGACCGAGGCCGGCTCTAGACAAGTCCGACGGGAAATTCGTCGACGAGACTACGACTAAATTAAGTTACAGGCCCGTCTGGAGCGTAATTCGAGCAAAGCCGATCATTCCGAAGCACAGGTAAATTCCTGATAAAAGCGACGAGTACAAGTTGAGAAGGTCAAATAATAAATTATACGAAACAAACAGACGAATGACGGGATCGGGGCTCATGGAATCTCTCACTACCTCTCGTCGTGATTACGTGAAGAAATGTAGCAAGAGACCAGACGTCATAGTGCCCTGTGGAAATATACGCACGAGTACCGGTCAATTGGACGGTACCACTATCGCGAAACTATCTTACGTAAATCCCGGAGTACCGGAGATTACGGTAAATTACAAACCTTTGAGGAAATATTGTCCACCGATGCAGCCGATAGCCGACGATACGACTCAAAAGCTAAGTTATCAGCCATTTTGCGTTCAAGAGAGAGAGTTCTATGCGTGGCAACGAAAGCCGACGTATAAGTATGTACATACGCAGGGTACACGAGTACCTATATATTTGTAGTCCCTATAAGAAGATAACGTTTCGTTGCTCGAAGAAATGAAATGAAATGAAATGAAATTAAAGGCCTCCAGATACCGCGATGTGCGGGAAGACGACCTACGGCGAGAGTTACCTGAAGAACGAAGAATCTACCATGGAAAAGCCTATTCGCCCAAATGGTACGGACATACTTCCTTACGGCGCTGAGTTTACAGGTAGAACTGTTTACAAAGAGAGCTATGTCCAGTCTGATACACCGATCCCCGTGACACCGTTTACTCCTTGCAACAGTATCTCCATGTCGGATGGGAAAATGGCGACGGATACAACCAGCAAAGTACACGCGTCTGGTTCACGTCTGTTAGCTCGAATCGAAGCTGGTTGTCGGCCGTGAATAATCCCATGTCTTTTTTATCAGTTAAGCTATCGTGCAGTGCGCGTCACGAAGCGTTCGCCGTTTCTTCCGCGATGTAAAAGCATTGTAGGCGTTGGTCCTATGCAGTCCGAGACGACCAATCGTCACGATTTTGTACCGAAAACTTCCTGCAGGCCGGAACTCGTTCTTCCGTGCAATAATCTTCAAAGTGCCGACGCACCGATAGACGATAGTACTACGACAAAATTGTCTTACGTAAAACCGGAATCGGTGGAACAGGTTCGAAGCTTCAAGCCTGCCGTTTCGTACCGGAAGTAAGTGTGTCGAGGACGGAGCGCTCGTGCTTCGAATCGTGACGAACGGAAATAGGCGAGACTGTTTGTTTCAGAGGCATTAGAGCTCCCTCCGTTTCCTTCCTTTCTTTCTTTCTTTCTTTCCTCAGATCCACCGATAAAATTGATTCCGAAACCGTGAGTAAGTTGTCGTATCAGGCATGGTCACCGGTTCCAAAGGGCAAAGTACCATGGGCCCCTAAAAGCAAATATCGCCCACCGACCGATCCGATGTGTGCCGACACTATTTATCACGTTAGTTATCTACCACCGGGACATTACGAGGACATTTGTTTACCTGCGAAATGCGACTGTACAGTTGACAGCGATACGCTTCAAATCGCATCGATAAACACGGCGAAATGATTGAAAAACATTGTAAATCGTTCAAACAAACAGATATTTTATTTCGTTAATAACGAGCTTATCGAGATTACAAAATTTAATTGCCACTTTCGTTCACGGAAAATTGGAGAGAAAATGGAAAAAGAAAAAATAAACCGATAAATGAAATTTCCCTTTATCTCTTTCTATATATACATTTGTACGCAATGTGTATTGCATATTGCAATCGATGAACACTTCGATCGGCCGACGTTCAAATTGAAGTTGACGGTTCAAGAAGCTTCAAGAATGTGTCAATCAAAGGATCTTTTTTTTATTAGGTCTAAATATGCAAATGTGTTTCATTATTTTACATTTATATATTATAATAATCGCTGTAAACGAGAGGAGTAAGAGTAATAATAATAATAACTTTTATCTTTTACAGATAATAAAATTGTTCTTCATAATAAAATAAACTCTAATCTTTGATAAAAGGATCAATAGACAATATTATAACGTACACTCTCTGGAGGCTCGGCTTACGGGGTGTATGTGTGTGTGTTTAATGCGTGTGCACGTATGGCCGTGTACACATAAATATATACGTGCTTGTATACATATTTGTTATACACGCACGCACTCGGTCGCACACACGTATCATATATATATATATTTATATTCATTAATTTATATTTGTATCGCCAAAAAGATAAATATATAAGGATAACGATGTGTGCAATTCTAATGGAGATAAAATTCGATATACGTTCAACCGTGTTTTACATGAACGCAACAACCGATAATTCATAATACAGTACACGTACCACAGGGGAGGGAACAGATAGTGGAGTACGAATGTTTATCTATTTAAGCTAACAATTGACATTTCATACGCCTAAGAGACTAACAATAAGATATCCACGGTGGATATACCAATTTGATCAGCTTGCTGCCTCTCGTCACTTTTTCCCTCGTCGCTTCGAAACGTCCCTTAAAAAGCCCTATACGTATAGACCGAGGCGAATGTTCGTCGCAAATAGCATTTAAAAATGAAGGAAACTCAACGAGGAATCGACGCTCAGACCTAAGTAAAAAGTTTTAAAAAATATTACTAGCATAGATTCGAAGGCTATAAGGCACATATTTAGGTCACAAGAATTACAATATCTTACAAATCTTCACCGAAATGAAAACTTTGTTCAAATATTCTATTCGATTGAACTAACTTGATAGGTGCGCAAAGATACTTTTCAACTTGTACCATCCTCTCCTCGTTTCGCTGTCAATCGGTTTCTTCTACGTCTCTGATAAATCGCCTTATCAGAACTCGTAACTTCGATATGTTATCGTATCGACGATATAACGAAAAGCTCCCGTGTACATTAATAGGCCGTTAGACCGCTAATGAAAAATACTTGCGAGGAAAATGAGGCTGATCGTGATCATCACCTGAAACTTTCTCCCGAAGGACTTCAATTTCATACAAAATTCAGTTTTATACAAAATCTTTAAATAGGAATTTGAAAACGCGCTGCTTCCAAGATAGAACTCTGAGAGAACTCGGTTAATTTGAACGCTCAACGTGCTTCCGTTATTTTCTAACGCGTCGTAAATCTTAACGTTTCCCGTGTCTTGAAGCATAATTTATGACACTTGGTGCTGTGTAGATGATTTGATCGACAGGACGCGACAAACTTCGATTGAAACGAGCGACCGTTAAAGAATAAAAAGTATGCGTTGTAACGACCCCTTCGAGAAATCGAAGCATCTCGCAAAGTTTTCTTCGATACAGCAGAGGAAAACTGAAATTTTGCCAAAGAAAGGCCAGCTTCTTTTGTTTCTTCGGGCGATGCGATCCAACTACGCTTCAATGTCCTTAAAAATTGGTTAATATCGTTGTGCAACGTAACAAATTAACTGTTAGTTAAACTGAGAGGAAAATTCAAGATTTTTGAATGATCGTGAATGGATAACGTCTGCTGATAGATAGATACTTTTCGTTCAAGTACGCGAAAGCACTTACAATGATTGTTTTCTTTCTCAAGATATTGCACTTCTACGATCGATCTAGTAAAGACATACATATATATGTATATATAACGCTCTTTAATGTAATAAACGTAACCGTATGATCGTCATGTAAACCCCGGGACCGTTTCTCTATTCCTCCCCTGTTAAATAACAATAGACTGATCATATAGGAGAAAGAATCGATCGACCGATTTGTTTATACAATACATCGCAACGACATACCTATTGCGGTTTAGCGTTGTACGATTGCATGAACTCGGAGAAGCCGAACCCGTTCAATTGGTCCAAGCTGAGATTTTCGTCGATCGAGGGCAGCTCGCTGTGACCCATCAGCTCCACATAGTCCATGTCCGCATTTGCTCGCCCGATGTTCGACTGGCCAAGGCCCGGAGCGTAGCTACCACAGATCAAAACACAACCCCAATCACTGGCAACTCTCATACGCAATCACGTTCTAACGTCTACAATGGGCAAGCTTTTAATCTATTCCCTTTATTGCGTTTCCTCTCCTTTATCCTTTCTCCTTTACCCTTTCCTATCGATACTCTTCCAATATCTATAATCGCCGAGATTCTTTCGTATTTAGTTCGGAGGATATTTTCTTCGTTGAAACTGAGATCGAGTGTGACCGATTTAGCCGGATAGCCGGTACAACACGGCAAGGAGTACAGACAACCACAAAAAAAGCCCACCCAATCAATCTCGATCGGTCACTTTAACGTTAATCTTATTTATACGGACATCATCGAACCCGCCGCCATAATTCCATCGAATTTTGTCACCCGTAAGATGTCTCGTTACCCAGTTCTTTGAGAACAATTACGATTACGCTGTCTCTCGGTACAAGCTAATATCTACGGTCAATTGCCAGTTGAATCTATCTTAACTAGTGCATGGTGATTGGAGCTGCGTTTTGCAGGAAGTAGCGCTTAAAACGTTTTAACTTTCCATTGTGGTTGTACCGGCTTGCTCCAGGCCTTTGCCTTCCGTGTTTCTTATTCTACTTTCCGTTTCATTTCTCTTCTTTCTTTCTATCTCTCTATATTTCGTCCTTTCTTTCTTTCTTTCTTTCTTTTAGTGGATACTTTAACGGGACTTTAATTGCACGTCAGTCTCATCCGGACTTTCTATCAATATCGTACCTTCTACGATAAATTCGTATTATATAGACATACATGTATACGTTCGATGCATATCGCAGCTCAAATTCTTTCTCTCAAAGCCATGGATAAGCCGTTACGCTAAAAAAAAAAACGTATCAAAAATTTGGCAGTTTAAGAAGAGATTATCAAACTAAGGTCTCTTGGTCGACCTTTCACCGATATTTACTGTTCCTGCTACAAATCAGGCATCATACATTTAAAAACAGTACAATAAACGGGAGAGGTGCACCTTACGTTCTAAGATCCTCCGTTTCTCCGTTTTACGGACACTGTGGTCAATTTCGTTTCCTCTCTCTTTTCCCTTTTTTCTTTTCTTTTTCTTTCTTTTTGAAACGATTTTATAAAATTTGAAGTACACGTAACCTTATAAATTAACGACAAGTTACAGAAATTGTATACTTTTATCGTTTTCGACAGTTACAAACAACGTTATCGTATCAAATTTGGTAGGAGGATCTTGAATATCTAATATTAATAATAATAATAATAATAATTGTATACTTTGTTGTAATTCTATGTAACGTAGACCGTAAACTTAACGATGAATAACTGCTACTATTGGAATAGAATGCTGGGTGGAAAAAGTAACGAAAAAAAAATAAAAAATATAATTGTACACACACAATTTCGTCGGACGTAAAATGAATCTTTGGAACTCCTTGTAAACGGAGTACTTTTGAACACCCAGTATTCTCCAACGTGCGTAGAGTACCTTCGATTATGGACAGAATTCTGCAATACCACTTACCTAATAATAATATTACTTATACTGTCAGCTCGCAATGCGATAATATATAAAAGTTTCGAATTCCAATGAAAAAAAGTTGAGAAAAAAAACGAATCCGTATCGATTATCGGTGCAATTACATACTTGCTAAATATCCGTAAAAAGAGCACGTAGAAAAACAATACTGACAATATCTGCACAGATAGAATACAGAGAAGATATGCAAAGCATTACATCCATAGGAATGTTTTATCATAAAACGATGTTGATAAATTTACACGTACTTTGAATAGGTAGAAACAGAACAGCAAACATAGATGCATACATACATACATACACGCACACATACATGCATACATACATGCATACACACACATACAAACATATACAGATACGTGTGTATGCGGATGTATTGTCGGTTTGATTCTGTCACTGAAAGTCGTCGTCTTGAAAGACATCGTCTCAATGATACCGCGGAGATCAATTTGAGCTCGGAGATATAACGATATCAAATGCCATCCACATGAGGGAGGATACTCCGATATTTTGCAAAATACTCTCGAAATTTGCGACAAGTTTTGGGAAATGTTACAACGTTAGAAATTGAGATTCAGTCTCAAAGTATAAGTATAGAGACGTGGAAAATGAATGTTTGCAAATCTTCGACTAATAATGTATCTATGGCAGTTGTTTAAATGGGAATAAAGTATCGATGTTATCATTAGATCCAGGGAACTGACCTCGAAGCCACCGATGGTGTGTCGCGCGTTACGGACGGATCGGGACTGTGCGCTTGAAACATCGTCGACGGTGTAGCCGGATAACTACCCCCTGGACCACTTTGACCGCTACTGCTTACCCCCACCACGGAGGAATGAGACGGTGTTTGGCCGCCGACACCCGGTCCACCCCAACCAGGCACGTGCGTTACGAGCAAAGGTTTTACATAGCCGTTCGTCGATGTAGATTGATTCTCTGCAATTAAGCGTTCGTTCACGATCCCACTCGCTTCCACTGACACCATAACTGGCTTCACTTACCGGTGAATGGTGTATAATATTTCGAGAACGCCTGATCTTTTGACAAATCTGGATACAAATAGAGCAAATGCTGCAGATCGGATACACGGTCTGCTAAACTGCGGATCGCAAAGTCTTTGCTTGTGAATGGTTGTAACATGAAAACCTCCGTTTGATCTGTAAATTTTCGATATCGTGATATACGGATATCGCGAATTTTAGGAAGAGTAGGTACGTATCGAAAGAGATCGAATAAAGAGGAAAGAATTTTTACCTCCTACCCAAGCGATCGTAACACCGCCGAGCTCGGAATCGGAGAAGCGCATTAGAAAAGTTCCAGACGCACAGTTGGCCAACATTTCTTCGGCCTGTTTCTTCCTAACGAATCCTAATATATATCCATCGATCCAAGGATTTCTCAAATGTTCTCTAGTTAACTTCATAACTGCGTAAAACCATTCCCAGAATGTGAAATTACGTTCGGGCAATGGCTCCTTGCAGAATTGAGCCCAGCTCAAGAGTAAACCCGAGTAATCTTGCCCTCCTGCATTTCCACCTCGAAATGCTTTCTCCGCGAGAAATCGCAAATTATCCTCTGTCAAAGATCGTCCCGTTGCCGATCTGAATTTCACGTTCAAGGCTTCGGCCACTTGACCCCATGGTACTTTGTCAGGAACTGCGAACGGCACTCTTCCCGGCTCGGCGAAGGCATTGTCCCAGGTAACCGTAGCCCACGCGTGTGGCTCCTGATTTCCGTGTACGATTACCACGACTGGTAAGCTCAAAGTCCATACTTGAAATACCAATTCACCTCCCCCGACGCTAAACTGAGATTGAAAGAGAAGGGAAAATTTTTCATCCATGACGGACTCGGTTCCCTTCTTCTCTGCCCGTTTAATCTTCTTCAGTTGCATATTACGGAAGCTCACGGAAAGTTGTCTCGTTGCCTGCGGAACACAATTTGCATACATTTCGCTGATCAGATTGAAGCTATTACAATGCAATGTGTACGAATTTTCTAAAAAATTTCTACTCTCCCTTACCTGATGATACTCCATCGTTCCTGTATTGTTCAATATTTCACCGCTTGCTTCACCGCTTTTTGCCATTTTGTCGCTCTTTAAAAGGGCATTGGCCTGAGCTTCGCTAATAATGCTCACTTTTACTTGGGGAGGTGTCATGTGAACGTTTAACTTGCCACCTACGAGAAGCCGCACCGTACTCGTGAAGCGAGTATTCGTCTTCATCACCTGCGGTGGTTGTTTCTCTATAATAAACGTGCTTGTAACTAAGGAACTAAGCAGCTGAGTGATCTGCGAGTTTAATGCAGGCAGTATATCTTGCATGCCCGGCGGATCGAGCCCAAATTTTTGTTTCAAGCGTTCCGCCTCCTTGATCTGCTGTCGATTCAGCCAAATTAATTCGGCCAAACTTTCGCACCATTCTTGAATTGAATCCAGGTTACTGTTAAAAGGGGCTCCATTCCCAGCTAATTGCTGATCTCTCTTCCATCTATGTATCAAAATACTTTTGACTTCCGACCGATGCAAAGAATATTTCAAATACAATATACAATGTAAGGTATTTACCTGATTAGCTCGTCGTCTAGAACTCTGGATTGTAGACTGTTTAATCTAGTAATGGTATCTTTCAGTTTGTCGGCCAACGTCAACCGTAATTGCATCAATCCCGCCACCTTATGATTCAACAGCTGTTCCTGTTGCTCCTTTTGTCTTTAATATTTAAATATTTCCATTTTTCATACAAGCCTCGCACGGTTCTCCTTAAGGGAATTTCGAATATCACAAATTACCTTCGAATCTTTTTCTCCAAATCCAAATTTTGTTGATTTTGCGGCTGCGTAGAAAGATGTTGAAGATGCGCGTTTAATTTAGTACACTCATGATAGCTAATAGCGAATGCTTCTTGTTCTTGTTCCATCTTCCGCAAATCCTCCCCAGTTTCTTGGGTTCTGCGTCTCAGTGATTCCACTTGTTGCGCTATTTCGGCAACTGCATCCCCCACCATTAGACCCACTCTACCTCCTGCCATACTCATTAGAGCACCTCCCAAATTTTCAACTTGAGCTACTAATTTCATTTCGGTTCCTAAACAGTGTCTTATTATTCTGAATAACGTCGCTGGATTCTGGCTATACCTTTGCTGCGTTCAAAAAATTATCGATCGTCAGTAAATTATGTTTGCACGGATTACGGAAATCAAGTAAAAAACGTACGCGAAACATTTTTGCGGCTTCCATTAACTTTAATTTTGTTAGAAACATGTCATCTGTATTTAGAGATGCCGCTTTGGATTCCAATTCTTGTATTAAAGATACAACAAGATTAGCTATGTATTGCTCATACTGAGGATTGTCAGGCTCGATATCGGTCCTGTAATATAATTTCTATAAGTTGGCGCACGCGCTGTTGCAATGGAAAATATAAATGCGATAAAGAAACAGTATTCCTCTCTTCGCATTACCACATTTTTTCTTCGATCCATGATGACAGAAAATGCCGCACCTCAATGGGAAAATGTTCTCCATAAACGGAGCGAACTTGTTGCAATGCCTCTTGAGGCAACTGTTGCGCCTTTGCCCAAAGCGACATTTCGATTGATACTTCAAACCCTTGGCTCTGAAACGTATACGAATGATCTTCTTGTGAAAACGTTACAGCACCCTTATCCACGATATTATTTTGGACTCTGTCCTATGTTAACGGTTTCCTAACGAGAACGATCCAAAATGTAGCAGCCTAGATGAAAATGTTGTTTGAGCAATCTTCATAATAATAACTGTCGATTAAAATTATGAATGCGGAATCATTTATTCTGTTCTAATAGAATTTGCAGCATAACCCACGAGCAGGAACGCGTATATGCAATCACAATATATTACAGAAGGAAAATGGACTGAGCATGCATTGGAAAATGTAATACATTTTTTTTTTTTTTATAATACTTTTATACATATATATCATGAGTAAAACGATGTACTTTATGAAATTAAAAGACGCAGCATTGAAAAGTGAATGTACAAAAACACGTTGAAAAACGGCCTAATTGTAAACAGTAACGCTAAAAATGACGAAAATTATTACGATAATTCGTAAAGTATCAATGTGAAGGAAACGTAATCTTTTCATATCAAACGTACAGAAAGTGACACCGAGGAGTAGAAGTAAGAGAACGTGACGTATCGCAATAATGCGTAAACGTATAGATAAGCGGGAGGGGCGAAACTATAAGACGTTCGTTTGAAGAATTTCCTCGGCTCACCTGCTGCTAGTCCGAAGACAGGAGCCACTACGATTTGTACAACGCAATTTTGCCCTCTCTATTTTTCTCTTTGATTTCGGTTGGTGGAGGGATAACCTTTAGACTGATGAACGCCAGTCTGCCGCGTAATAATCAAAACAAATCAAAAGTGTAACGACAATAAGGACCGGTTGCACCTACGCGCAGGTCTCATCAATAACTATCCCCCTTTTGTAGCTGGTAGCGTTCCTAGTTCTCCTGGTTCTCCTAGTGCCTCCTAGGTCGTCCAGCACCGTGGCCAACCACGGGCGACCACAGACAACCACGAACGACTACGAACGACGGCTGAGCACGGCGGAGTGCGGTGGTGTGCCGCGAACAAGAAATTCCGAGAATTTCTTACCGTAAATGGCGCGACGTTAAGGGGAGGGAGTGTGCCACGTGACGAAGCACTGGCGGCGTCTGCGCAAATTTTGTCATCTATCGGAGTTGTTCAGAACTTGAGCAGATCAGAAAAATTTTAAAAAGTACGATACGATATTCATAATTTTTCATTTCAATTTTTGTCCATTACCAACATTCGTATCAATTCATATACCAGATGACACCAGACAATATTGTTTCACAAAGGCAGCACGAAAATCTAATATAAAGAAAGTGCTAACGTTCATTGGAATGTTTGACATGTTATAGCCTTTTCATTTTTTTTTCCTTTCATTGTGTGTATACCAAATGTATCACGTACGATAAACAGTTATTTGAGAAGAACGTTCGTCAGTCGTTTCATTAATTATCGCAACTATTTGTCGGATTCAGAAGACTCGTAAACATGTTCGATTCTTACTAGTTTATTAATCACGGATTCAAATTAAAGTACGTATATAAGTCTAACTAATTGGACATGATTGGACATGTATGTGTTATCGGACACGCATCGATATCGTGATCAACGTAAAACACGATAAGAAACTTATACGCCAATACGAACGACTAAAAAATCAAGTGTATATTTTATATTAATCTTTCAATAATACAAGTATAAAGAATAACATGTACAATTTGAGAAACAATGAAATGTCGACGTATAATTATTAAATGTATAAAAATACTGTTTCAGTGTAAATATATCTGTAAATATAGTATAATCTGTATTTAAAATTCTTTTCCCAGTATGTTTCGATACTGTTCATAATGATTTTATGGTCCTAAGAACGAGAGGTGGTAGCAGCAAACATATAGCTCCGATGCAATATGTTATCTTACTGCCGATACACCAAAAAGCTGAAAGATCACACATACACTTTTACAATGGGCTTCCGTTTATTAATAAAGGTATGAACGTAAACAATTGACTCTTACCGGTGGATGCAACGATAGGTCCACAGGCACGAGCTAATGCACCGAGAGAACGAAATATTCCTGTTATAATACCTTTTTGATTTTCGGGTCCAATGCGTGTCACCAAAGTCATCATACATGTAACCACCATAGCTGTAGCTACAGGTATTAATTAATGATATGTTTA
Source organism: Cerceris rybyensis (assembly GCA_910591515.1). Classification (NCBI taxonomy): domain Eukaryota; kingdom Metazoa; phylum Arthropoda; class Insecta; order Hymenoptera; family Crabronidae; genus Cerceris; species Cerceris rybyensis. The sequence goes on from OU342795.1 coordinate 122,716, forward strand.
AAACATTTTCATTCGGTGTTATATAGGCATCAATGTTATACATTCGTGTGTGTGTGTGTGTGTGTGTGTGTATATATATATATATAAGTATATGTATAGAAGTATGTATACTCACAGACTGCAAAAAGAAGTATTCCTGCATATAATAGTAATACACTTTCTGCCATGCCGATACATACAAATGCAGGGATTATTAACCACAGGCCCTAAAGTTTTTAGTATTAAGAAGTGTTTTTATGGGTAGAAATGTCAGTTGTAACAACTGTGTCGATTAATTACCAATTCACTGACAGCCTTTGTTTTATGCGGGGGAATGGTTCGTACCCAACTTCCTTGTAATACCGCCATAATTAAACCTATCCAAAGGAACATCCAGCCTTGTTGCATACTTGTAAATCCAAAAGAATAATGGGTCAAGAACGTCAATGTAAATTCTAACCCGCTATAGACGAATAGGTATATGAAATACGTAAAACCCAATGTTTTTAAATTTCTTTTGTCTAAAATAACACATTGGAGTTAGAAAAACGTATATGTTACGAAGACAAACTAACGGTTACGTATATATAGTTCTTATGTTAAATTCTGTTGGCAAATTGATTTAAACATTACCTTGGGAATTTAGGCCGGATACTCTGTTAAAACAAAATAGGTTGACGGGATTGATGTAGGCTACCGTATCTGATACTCCGGTAGTAAGACCCGTTATCCTAGATTTTGGAGGTAGAGTTTCTCTCAATTTATAGGCAATGAAACACAAGTCGCTCGCTGCTAAGAAGACTGCGAACATGGCAGGTACCGTATACCAACTTTCTTCTCTTCTTCCGCTCGAAATCCACGCAAAGAAGGCTCCGATCATGGGTCCCACGACAAAACCTACAGAAAAAGCTATACCAACGAAAGCCTTAAAATCGACAAAAGTCTAATTAATTATTCTTCACCAGGAGTGCAACAATTAAAAAAAGAGAGAAATGAAAACGTTCTACTTGAATTCCAATCTTCATCATGTCGAATTCTTATATTTTTTTTAAGTATCTTTATGATTTACCATTGCCTTTCCCCTAGTTTTCGGAGACGTAGCGTCCGCTATAATGGCCATCGATAAATTAACGTTTCCTTTGCTAATACCACCGACGAATCTTGCCAGTACAAATATAGCAAAGTTAGTAGAAAATGCCCACAGTACGTAAGAGAGCATAATTCCCGTTGAGCATAGTAACATCAGAGGTTTTCTTCCGTAAATGTCTGACAGTGCTCCGATGATAGGGGAAGCCAGAAATTGTAAAAAGGAATACATTGACCCAAGAAAACCTACAAACATAAATTGCATAATTTCTTTCGTTAAAATTAAGATTAATTTTTTCTTTTTTAAATATGAAAGACACCCACCTCCATAAAGAACGGTACTAACTTTATCCGGGGCATTGAAAAATATTCTTACAGTTTGTATGTAACTTAAAATATAAGAATATAAACCTTGCCCGTTCTCAACTTCTTTATAATAATCTAACAATGCTGGTAACAACGGTAATATCATAGTAAATGCTAAAAGGTCCAGCAATAAAGAAATAAATACTATTAGGACAACATTGTCCTGAACTTTATTAATTGCCGTTGTCATATTTTATATGATTGGACGGCTTTTCAATGTAAGAATCCTGAATTTGATATGACATAAATTTAAATCGTTGAAACTTATATGTGACAGTCGACGAGTAACGACGAAGCTCTGAAGTATGAAAGTATTAAACGTTTCCGGGATAATATTTACTTATATTTAATCAACGGCATGATTAAAGTTTAAACAATCTGCTCGCGGTTCTTCCGCATACCGTACTTTATGCGACGCAGAATTTTATATCGGAAGGCATGGTGTGTAGGGTAGTGAAAGTACTTTCTACTTCTACCATAGGAATCGTCAAGAACGAGTTCTAGAAAACTGAAAGTAGTAACCCATTTTCGACTGAATCCTGTTACAGGAACTATAGCATAGTTTAAGTACAGGATCGACCTAATGCAGTACAATTCAAACATTGAGATTTCTTCTCTGTTTTAGCTCTCTCTTGTTTTATATTCTAAACAAAATATCGTTGTTTCACGTTTGCCGAGTTTGTTGAGTTCGTCAAATCTGCGAATCATTTGATTTGTATTATTCTCCTTCGATTGTACCGAGATTTCTATTGATATTAGTTGACAGGGTGATAAGAGATGACGCATCAGTCGCTACGTCGAGAGTTTCTTCCGCATTGCCACTAAGAGATGGCGCGGCAACAGTGAAGTCTGACAATGAGAAAAGTTGTGCAAATCAATCGGTTACACGATAATCGATGGTAAAGATTCTTTAATGCTTTATCTGCAAATGGCAGATTTACGGAAAACAAGAGGATTTACAGAAAGTGATGGAAATTTTGATTGATTAGCCTATCAAGAGAAGACAATAAAGCTAAAATTTACCATTTGGATTTAGTATGAAATAAATTAGCAAAGAGGACTAAAATCCCCACGATGCTTGAGATAAGAAAGTTACATTAGGTATTATTAGACGCATTTTACTTTACGCGATATACTTTCTTCACCAATAAAGAAGGTATACACTGAATTGATTATTATAACTGTAATGTAACATCGAATAATTAAATAATCAGATAAGTAAATAATTAGCTTTGAAGATTATAGCAGACGCAGAATAGAAAGTAAATCTCGATATCTCTATGTAACGTACGTTAGAAACGAACACTTAAACAAAAGTGTGAAATTTATAAGCGCGCGCATTAATAAGTTATGTTTGATCGTCATATTGTTTTTATTTGTCAGTGAAGCGAAAAATAGCTCAAACGACGCACCCAGAAACATTATGTATGTTTAACTTCCGGTTGCACATGGTATAGAGTGTTCGTATAATCGGAATACGAATACGTTTGCATTCGTGCACAGACCCACTTCCTCGATGCGAACAAAGATCTTTTGAAACCCGTCCCAAACTGTAACGACGCTTCGAACAGCCGCTTCGAAGCAAGCTGCAATTCTATACTTTGTCTTTTTTCTAACACATTCCTTCTGGCCGTCATAAAAATTGCCACGGATCATTTTTCGGATTGCGATCTTTATTTCAAAGATACAATGAAAATTTTGTCGATTGACAAAAAAGAAAAGGGAAAAGAAATTCTGCAATTTTACTTTCTTCTTCTATATAATCATTTGAAATAAGATGAGAGGTGCATCGACTACCGTTGTCAATTAATTATGTGTTGCCACATACATTTATGCAATTTAAGATTAACAATAGAATTTTGTCCCTTGATCGTATAGTACGATAATGACTTTGTGATGTATGAAGACGAACGTCACGTTAACGTGGACTAAAATAGGTTAAATCGTGTTTGATAAGGAACGGTGTGTTTATCACTCTTCAAATTGTATCTGACTGTATAACTTTGACGATAGACGTATCAAACAGTTCGAAAATCATCTTCGTCATTAACATTACCAATTGTTTCTTGAACATTTATGCAAGCACGAATAAAGATAGATTAATTGGCACACAGATCAGCCGCGCACAACGAGCAACAATGTTTCTCTAAGATTTCCGTTGAAGCTTAATATTCGTTTCTGTAGTAATCTTTATAATGGATCGGAATATTGAAAAAATAGCAGTGATCTACGTGTAGAGCAGGTGGCATGAAAAAAACTCAGCAGTGTTGTGTCGTGGTTAAAATTTAAGCATGGGATCCGACGCTTGCCATCTGGGCCCTACGGTGTAAAGCGCACACGGTATGTCGATGCCACTGTTCCATCGTACGCCATGGAATACTCCGAGATTTTCCAACTCTTAAAAACCATTTGCTTTTATATTTACAATGGTAGGGGTGTGGTACGATTAATAAATATGAGAAACGATGAACGTATCGGGAAGTCGAGTTTCACGAAAAACAAATTAGGATCGTCATGCGAAGCCTTTGTAAAATATAAGATATATGTAGTAGAAATCTGTTTAATTTTTTGTTTCGACGTCAAGTAACGATCGGAACTGGTGAAAAATCGAGTTTGCAGGACAGAACGGTTACTACCGAGGCAATTTAGTATAACGAGAGGGAGAAGGGGAGGGAGAAAGATAGATAGATAGATAGAAAGATAGAGATAGAGATAGAGATAGAGAGAGAGAGAGAGAGAGAGAGAGAGAGAGAGAGAGAGAGAGAGAGAGAGAGAGCAGGGTAACCAAAGAGACAAAGAAACGGAGTTTAAATCGAGGAGAGCCGCGCGAGTAGCACAGCGAGATGAAAAGAAAGCAACGGAAGAAACAAGGCGAGCGGACAAGTCCTCCGAAGGAGAGAAAATCGAACATTTTCTAGGAAGCACCGGCCTGTAAACGCCGAACAGTGGAAATCCTTTTGACAATACGGACAAAGAAATTTTTCGGGTATATAGCGAAGTGTATAGCGACTGGCAAGCTGCACCGTATTATAATACCACCACTACCGCGGCAGGGAAGGTCCTGCTGCTCGTCTAAGCCTCGTAGGTACTCGTAGGTAACTTAGGTACGCAGACTAGATGCGCGAGCCTTTCGAAAGCGGCCAACTATCGTATGCGCCATAAATACGAATACACCCTTCGTCCGTCTCTTTCTCACGGATTGTAAATCCTTACTAAGAAGGGTATTAAGGAAAGAGAACGGGGCGCGTCAACCCCCCGAGCGAAACGCGATGACGCGCGTACCACGTTTGAAATGGAATTCGAGTGCCGCGGCGAGGTTTGCACCTTCGAAGGATGAGAAGGAAGGAACAAGCGACCGAGAGGAAAGTAACGAGAATAAAAAGGGAGAATAAGAGAGGTTTGGCGATTGAGCGTTAATATAAACTGAACGAAAGAAAGCGGAAGGAAAGGAAAGGAAATTGTAGAAAGGAGTAAGGAGTAAGGAGTAAGGAGTAAGGAGAAAGGAGAAAGAATCGGGGGAAGGAAAGGAGAATAGGATGCGCGAAAGAGAGAAATGAAAAGGGAAGATGGAACGAAGGAGACGATGAGGAAAGCAGACGGAAGAGAATGGTGGAATGGTGGAGAAAGGAGGAGATTGTGCGTGGATCGTGTGTGCGTCAGGCCGCACGCACCTATATTACTATATCCAGTGTGGTGCTGGCGTAGGCATAGGGATAAGTATATGTAAGCGCGTGCTCGCGCAGCCGACAGCAGATGCGCTCACAGTGCAGCTGTCCTCCTACAAGTGGTTCTCAATCATCCTCATTTTTCCATTTTCCTTCACGCATCGAGTACGCGTGCGAACGAAAATAAGGGAAAGTATGATGTAACAGTGGAGAAATATGTCGAGAAAGAAACGTTTCAATCAGCCTGTTCGTCGGAGGATCGGTTTTCTCCCTTAATGAAAAAATGTCAATCTCGACGTCCCGCTCTCTTTCCATAATGCGAATTTGCAAGTACAGTCCTATTCGTTTAGTTTCACTTGAATTTTCACTTCATTTCCGAATTGCAAGGAACCGATATACATATATGTATAGGTACTCTTGGAATCCTTGAGAAGAATTCTCCATAAAATTGTATCGGTTCGTGGCGGCGAAGCTACGGTCCGATGACAAGAGCACGTGCTAAACGTAAAGTTCAGCTGTTCCAGGTGAAGATGCGTGCGAAGAACTTACCGGCACTGCGGAGCGAGCGGCTAAAAAACTTCATACTAATCGGCAGTAGTAGTCCCACGACTCATGGTTCAGCAGTGACAGGTCTTTGAGCAATTTGGCTTCGATGCTTAGACCTTTGCGTTACTAAAAAAAATATCAATGCTATTAAGAGTATTTTAGAAATGGTGGTAATAAAAAATTGTCGCACGAAGCGTACGATGAACATTCGAATTCAGAGAATGACAATCTTTTCCCTCACGAAATAGCGTTCGCGTTCTTAATATGCGGCAACAATGTATACTTTTTCGCTAAATGCGAGCATAGATACATATAACGCTCTCTAGAATTCGATAGAAAAGTAATTGATCCGTTAACGAAGCTAATATACGATTGCATGCACGACCACGGGTGAACTTGAATTTTTTCTCATGAGAAAACACCCGTGGTCGTATATACTTATATCCACATATACATATATGTACATAGCTGTATGTATGGCTGACTTTGATAGAAACGAAATCATTATTGATCGGAATAACGGATTTTTCATGAAATTGAATTCCCCGAAACCCATATAGAGCAAGCTTTTCCACGAGAAACGTTTCTTCGTATCGTACGTATGTACAATGGTAGAGATCGGAAGCATCGGCTCGGCGACGAGGTACGCGAAAAGCGTCACTGAGTTAATTGTAATAGCCTGAGTATTGTAAAATTCCACTGGCCCCTTTTTCTCCCACGGGATACCTAGGTACCTGGCAAGACGGAAGAACAAGAAGAGCGGTATATGTCATGTAGTTGACAGGCGGAGCAAAATCCAGGACAGCTGATACAATTTTGGCGGGTTCCTCCGGCTCCTCCGGCGAATCGGCTACGACGGACAAAGCAAGAAGGAAGGGATGAGCGAATACACGCAGAAAAGAGAGACGAACAGAGGGATAGACGGAGGGAGAGACCGAGGACGGCAAAAGGGAGGGCTAGACCGACGAGGATAGGTGAGGTGGACGGAGAAAGAGAGAATGGAAATTCGAGAGGGACCGAGAAAAGGGACGAATGGAAAGGAAGAAAGAGGGAGGCTTCGAAGTTGTTGCTGGTGCTTCTGCTTCGTTGCTGTTAAATAAGAATAAGCCCCCACCATCGGGAGGACGGGACAGCTATATAGCCAGAGGCTTTCATGTACTTGGGCCCAAAAGGAATAAAGAGACGGGACACCTGGTCACGGGCGGCAGTTTGCTCAAGAACGCTCGTCGTGAAACACGTCTTCCAGCGGTGGAAGACTCTTTCTGGACTTTGGTGGCCGGCTCGGGCGCGTTGGACATCTCCGAGAACGAAGATCGTCGAGCATTCTTCCCGATCATAGGAAGGGTACATACGCCGCAACGTATTCAACGTAGAGTGTCGGGACGGCAGTAGTGTTGTGCACAGTGGCCGCTCGCGAGAGCACGAGTCTCGCGCGGCAAATCGTCGCGCACGCTTTCGGCCGGTTTACGTCGCAACCTTTCGTCGACGAGGAGAGAGAACTACAACTGCGCCGATGAGCGCTAGAGAGAGGACAGAAAAGAAGAAAAGAGACGCGAGGCGAACGAGATGGTGATGATGCTGCTGCTGCTGCTGTATGGCGTGAGACGTCATTAGTTTTGATTTGGGGGTTAGGGTGCACACCGGTGCACGATGCCTGTGCTTCGTCGAAACGTGATCGCGTCAACGTTACGCGACGTTTGCTTTTAGACGTGTACTCGATGAATTCCAAATTTTCTCCTTTCCTTGCGTGCGTTTACTTGTTGCCTGTTCTTTTCTTCTTTTTTCTTTTTTCTTTTTTTCTTTTTTCTTTTTTTTCTCATTTCAATACACCGAAGGAAGGGAGGAAATCGAGCGAATTCGACGAAACTGTTTTCTTATCGTTCTGAACCACGCTGACTCGAGATGTGCGTCGTAAATTTTGTAACGTTCCGAAGTATTACGAAAGATAGTACGAATTTCAAAGTTTCCTCTCTGAGCGAAGTCAGTGCGTCGTTTTCACAGTGTTCCGTGTAAAGGAAAAAAAAAGGCTAAAAGTGATTTCAAAATCGCAATTTCCGATACGCGCAATAGGGGTGCGTGGAACAGTTTCTCGAACGTCGTTATTTTTCGTTTTGAAAGATATCATAGAATACTTTTCGTTTCTTCGGTTTCTGTTTGTTTGTTTGTTGTTTTTTTTCATACGTCCATGCTTGAAAAACCTATAATCCGTTCTCGGCGCGTGATCGTCGATAGCTCTTCGATTTGGAAACTTTTTCGATCTAAGACCGAATCGAAGAGACTGTACAAATGAAAATACGCGCTTGCGGCACAGTGTAACGCATTTGTTGGACATTTCGAATCTTCTTTCGACCGTGAATCACCTCTTTAACCCAGATATGCATGCAACCCCTCGTCGTTTGCGTTTGCGTTTGCGTTTGCGTTTGCGTCTACGTTTACGTTTACGTTTACGTTTACGTTTACGTTTACGTTTACGTTTACGTTTACGTATACCTTTACCTTCTATCCGCAATAATTCCCTTCTTAATGGGAAAAGTGTAATCGGCTCGTACAATTTAACGGTACGTTCCAACCTCGATGTTTACGGCACGTCGGGTAAATTGTCGATAGGATTATATGTAGGTGTTCGACGAAAAGCTTCCTTTTTTAAATCGAGCTTGAGATTCGATTTTGACGCGCGACATTCCGAGACGAAACTTGCATCGAAGGTAGGCCGAGATTTGTGACAATGTTTCGTGACGATGTAATACCTCAATATTGCACTTGTCCCGGCCTATCGGAATGCAGTATATTCCATCGAAGAAATGGCAAAACTTGAAGAGGATGTAATTGGAAGACGAAGCACCTTACGAGGATCCTCGAATCTTAAAATCGGCGATACCGGCAGGTGGGGATGTGGGCATTATTTGCGAAATTAGATCAAATTGCACTCGTCCCGGCCTGCTGGATCTGTTCGATATGTTCTTCGAGTACCGCTACGCTTCGAAGATGTACTTCGATCGACGGATGACGTACGTTTTACGATGTAAAAGCACTGTGGTTCTGGTATTCTTGAGTTATGTATTTTTTTACCTTTGTATGTATGTATGTACAAGCGAACAAAATTTCGAGAAGGTTGACCGACGGGAATCGCGTTTCTTCCCCTCTAGCGCCGTATCAACGTCGAAACATTTTGTAAGCATCGTTTCCATTTTACAACGATAAGGGTGACTTAAATGATAAGACGTTCAAGTTCACGTACAATTCGCGTGAAAAATTAATGTATTCGGATAAACGTATAATATGAATAAACGTAAGAATAAAATTGAAATAATTCTGAATCGTTTGATTATGACCTTTTCACGGTGACACATTATCTTATACATAGTGTTTTTAAATATTACAGCACGAGGAATAGACGTATTCATCGTCGAATTCTTTCAATTATCGCGTAGCCAGCGGTGCTTGTCTTTAATGGTAAGAGAGTGATGAAAGATGAAAGATCGTAAATTTGAATTTGAAACGTAATGTGGTAGTATAGAATATCGATCGATCAATTCCACGTCAACAGTTCTGCCATTAACGACTAATTGTGAGATTTAAGAGCAATCGATTCGTCGTCTCGTTCGATATCCATATTTTGAGCCACAATAATTTGATATATGAGATTGCGCGATTGCTTCGTAAGAAAAGTTGGAAAACGGAGAGGAATATCCGTAATTTCATTTCCAGGGTGTACTGATTCGGCGAAATCACGTGGAGACGTATGTCCAATTACTTCTTACTTCCCACTGCGTATCCAAAGAGACGACTTCTTTCAGCGCGGTGTATTACTTTATTTGCACCGCGATCGAACGAAAAAGACAGTTCATATATATACACATACATACATACACACACACACACATATATATATATATAGAAAAGTTATATATACATATAGAGGTAAATGTACATATTTATTATAATGCATCAGTGCATAGCATTCGGCAATTCCTCTCGTCGAATCTTCGTTTTTCTGTAAACACATATGCGTACACATAAAGCAGATCGACCATTTTAATTCGCGTCGTGCTCAAAAGAATAGAAAGAAAAAGGGAAACTCGATGAAAAGGAGGCTGTAAGAAGGAACAGGGGTTACGTTACGTTCGATCGAATAAGAAAACACAATAAAAGTAGTGGGGTCCCCGTGGAACATGAATCCTGTTTTTCATTCATATTCCTCAGGTAGAAGACGCGCGTAGAACGTGGTGCAAGCATCCCCCTTAAAGAGTCCCACGGTTTGAAATAAAACACCTGGCTTCTTCCTTATGCTCGTGCGTGTACGTATACCTGTACCAGTGCGTGTACGTGTACGTGCACGGGTATGTATACAACTAGTATGTACGGGTATACCGAAGGTACAGTCATACGTCGAGGGATGCGTGCACGCGCGCACCAGTTCTCACGGCGCAGAACGCAGGGAGCTACCTCTCCTCGCGGACTGGTTTTGGCTTCCTTATAAACTTTATTCAATTCTTTGTAATATGCCAAAGGGTTCAGCGTACATACATAGGTGGTACCATTCATATGCTAAACAATAAATTCGCTGAAAGAAACGAATCTCTATCTTGTAGGTACCAAGCGAACCAACAGCTGCCACATGTATTACATATATATATATATATATATATATATATACATATATATGCACTAGGCGCGTATCTATGTATGTACATATCCGAATACGGGTCACCGCGAAACATTTCTCCGATTATAAAACGATGTTTCGGGTTGAGAGCATTTAATAAAGAAGTTGCTCCTTTCAAGTCGACGCCCTATGCTTATGACATTACGCTTCGTGCACGCTACCGCATCTCTATGAAAAAATTTCAACGGTTATCTTCGTCCCCCGAAATCGTTACGATCCTAACCATCCTTCTATCTGCTACCAAGATCGTAACGTCTTTTCCCCCGATTCGGTTCCTGCGCAGCCTGCAAATCGAGAAAACCGGACTGTCGTTGAACGTTACTTCTTTCAATTTTTCCCATCCATTGTCTCGTAAGTTTTTTTGCCTCTCGAATCCCTCTGTATTGCGACGCGAATAACGTAGGCCGTATTTTCATCGATTGAAAATCATTCGAAATGATTCCATTCTCTTTTCAATTGTGGACAACAATTTTCGAGCCAACTATTAATTCTAATAGAATAGAAATTTCATTTTCGTTAAATACATATAGGTACATCGTGTCACGGAAGTCTTGCAGCTGAGCGAGCTCGCTTAAATTCAAGATCTGCCAGATTTTTAATGTTTCGTTGAAAAAATGGTATAAACAACGAAATGTCAGTATATGTAAATAATTTGACGTCCTATGTACGTAGACGTAGAATTTAAACGAAATATCTAAGCAAAGTTTCAAGGGCATGGAATAATTTTTTAACCGCCAATAGTACAATTTCCTGTCTAGATGTTAATTACCAAAAGTAACGAATGAAATGGAATAAAATGAAACGACAATTTACATTTATGGTATACTTACCTTATCTTACAGTCTGTAGTATACAATGTTATACTTTGATGCGTCTCGATTTCACGTGATGAGCTTTATTCGAATGTCTTCCAAAACTGATTTTTTCTTCTTTTGTTTTTTAATTTATATATTTGTACCGACTGTCGCGACAGTCAGAAGTCTAGAGATCCTGAAGATCCTGCAGATAGGCAACCAAACGGATGGTCGAGTAGAAAGGACAAAGGAAATTAGGCTGACTGTGTAATGCGTTTATGGCAGATAACTCTCGAGACTCGTGCTGTGAACCCGGAACCCAATACATACTCGATACAACTTACTCGAGTTAACCTTCCACTGAATGTCGGTAGTACACAATGCGATTGAGTTAAAACCCATTCCTTCGAAACGATATAAACGATTATTCCGCTACGATGAATTCGTTAAAAAGTATTTCCAATCGGTGAGTAATCAATTTCACTCGCTATCACGTTGCATCAACCGTTTATTCGCTATGAAAAGTCGTTCATCCTTTGTGAAAAATGTGAGCAGTACGATCTTCGAAAATTCGAAATCATTGTACATTTAAAAATTTTCATGTATATTTGGAAATGTTATGAATTTACGTAATGACGATGTTTTACGTAAATTTGAGAGTCTCTTGCATCGCACTACCTTCGTTAACCCAACTTTCTTTGTAAAGTCCGATTAAATATCTCTAAACATTCTAAACGTTTTGGCAGAAATTTATGGCACCAGTCGAAGAAACGGTTTAAAACCTCTGCTTTGTTGGCTTCGGAAATCAAAATTCCAGCTAGAATAGACAGGAGCCCTACTGACATTTTGAGGGTGAATACGCTACAAAACTCTTAGTACCATGAGCTTTATCGTAGTACAGGGAGGGTATGAAATAATGATTTCACGTGCATTCACATTAAAGGCTTTGGAAAAAACGATATCTAGAGATCCAACGGCGCCGCATTACAAATATCACGATGACCCATATTTGGCACCGATGTCAAGATTCCACCTTCGCACTTATACGTTGTCGCGCGAAGCAGGTAGAAAAGCAGCCATGTGGATTTTCAACGAGCATGGAAATTTATTTCCAGACAACCTTTCCGATCCAAAAATCAAGGTACGATGGTAGATTGTATGTCGCGAGGAATGTGTTTCAAGTTATGCACGATATTAAGAATATTAAGAATATTATCCTTTAGGCGTTTTCTCCGCCGGCATTGTACAAGGATAAAAGTGATGTTTCAGAAGAGTTACTTTTGAAATATATACAGGAAGGGAATGCGCAGTGTGCTTGTCAAGTTTATAACTTATTGGAAGGTGACATTTCGCTCAAAACGAAGCAAGCTTTTCTAGAATTATTATGTTTTTTCAATAGTACAGAGGATTCTTTACAACATTTCCCGGAAGAAAGATGGTACATGAATCCTGGTATAGAGAGATCAAAGTACTGGAGGTAGGTGAAGGAAGCCTTCGATATGTCCATCGATTCAGCTTTTTCTTTAATTTCCATATTTCAGACCTCTCCAGGAAATCGATATTTTATTTGAATATCTAAAGAAACAAGATACTGAAACTGCAGCCGCAGCTTATAACACGATGATACTTGGGCTGTGCAAGTTCCGTAATGTACGATTTCCTCTTTATCCCAGTACTTTTAAAATAAGTACGCCTCTGACATCATTTAATGATTATTTTACGTTCTTTCTATTTAGACATACAGAGCCCAATCACTGTACCAGGAGTGTAAAGAAAAGAAACTGCCTCTACACCTAAATACTTACAATTGTTTGATAGAACTAACTCCAAAGTTCAGAAATAATCACGACAATAATCATGCAATTGGCAGGATAAAAGAATATTGTCGGGAAATGGCTCAGAGAGGAATTCAGCCAAACGTTAATACGTTAAATTCTATCCTTTACGCTGTTTCCTTAATGACACCAAGTATGTTCACGGATAGTTTTACAAGGCAAGTCTTTGCCGAATTTAAGAGGTTGAACGTACAGCCATCTTTAGCCTCGTACTATCATGTCCTGCACATTTTTTGTTCCGAAGGTAATCGACTACTAATTACGCCGCTTGCAGGCACTTTTCTCTTGAAACATACGTCTTCGTAAACGTGGACATTTTTGCAGACGAGGAATCGTATCCTGTATTTGCGGATGTATTTAACACTCTGAAAGGAAGAGTTTTCGACGTTAAAGATAAAAGAGATTCCTTCTTCTTCCCGTTTGCCATGAGTTTAGCATCAGATTTGTACAATGATCGAAATGCTGCGGACACGGTGCACGAGTTTCTTCTCACCGGTGACAATTACAAATTTTTAACGACTGAAAGCAGAGTATGTATCTTTTTTTTTCTTCTTTCTTCTTCTTCGCATCTGAAATAACGCTACATCATCTTATCTTTCTGTTCATTAAATTGATTAATGTTAATTAATAGGAAAGTACATATTATCGAAAGTACTTATTAACTGTTTTACGAACGAGCAAGAACTGTAAGGAATTCTTTGAATTTTATGAGAAACTCGTTCCCAGTATTTATGCCGCAGAAACAGATGTCATGAAACAGATCGTCGAACACTTGGAATCCGAATCTTCACGCGTTATAACTGAATTTCTACCAAGAATATGGTCAGACATGGTCATTCTTAATATCGTAACGAACGTTCCTATTGCAAAGCGTGCATTACAGTTGATGTTGAATAATTGCCAGTTACCTCCCGATTCGCCTGTTCACGACGTATTTGCAAAAGCTAGCTGGGATTTTTGGATCCGCACGAAGGTCTGTGGTGAATTAACTCCTTATATATCACAGTGAAACTCGACTACTATCGAAAAGTATTGTAGTACGGTACAATACCGTAAAAAACGATTTTACGGAGTATCGTATGATCGTCATTAAATCGTATTTTCTTTGTTGATTGCAACAGGACACGAGAGGGCAGGTGAAAACATCCATTCAATTGGATGGTACAATGCTCGGTACTATCGCAGTACTCTTATTACGTGGTAATCATTACGATCGGATGTTGGAAGTGATTACTTTTGGAACGAAGCAGTTCACTTTCGTGACGAACGCGATGGATAAGAAACAGGTGGATGAGATATTGCAAACTTCAATTTCAAGGGGTGACAGTTTGGCAGCCATGGTGAGTAAAACAGTATTTAATAGGATCATATCTGGTACGCGGATCACGTGTGCGTGCGCGTGTGAGTGCGCGCGCGCGCGCCTGTGTGCGTATATATGTATAGTACATTCAATGATAAAAATGTATCTGGCGTTTTGGTCAGGCCATTCTTGAATATTGTATGAAAATGGAATTGGACGATATCCATTCGATGGCCGCAAGAATCTTCCACTCTCTGCCGCTTACTGAAACGGAAAAGGCCAAATTAATTGATCTCGTTGGCGAAGAAGTACTCCAATCAGCGTCCGGCGATCGATAATTATTTCGACGAAAAGACGATATACTGTAATGTAATGTAATGTAATGTAATGTAATGTAATGCAATGTAATTTAGTGTCATTTTTAATAATAAACTTAATCATAGCGGATAATTGCTGTTCAATCGGCGATCTCGCAATCAGTCGTTTTCAACGTCAACTCGGATGAAAATATTACACAGCAACTAAGATAGCGAGAGCTAGAGGTAAGTGTAAAACGGCATGCATATTAAGGGAATCTGTCATTGATGATAAATAATTAAATAAATTGAACAAATAAAATCGTTGGAAATGTAGGAGATGCCAATATGCCAATGGAATCGTGGCAATTATATTTAAGTTAGGACACTTTCAACCAGTTTGTCATTCAAAGAATAGAAATTACAGGCATGATTGACATATATCAATGTCCTTGTCCCTCGAGTCGAGGTACATAGAATTAATAAAGTTGTGCCACGGTGGGAGGCACTATCCCCTTGTCAGTCAAATACTCATTTCCTGCATCGCCCAGTATAACGTCGTAACTCCTCGGTAACCACTTTAAAGACTGGAATGCCACGATACCTAGCGATTCAAGAAGAATACAAATACGAAAGATCAACGGCGGGAAGAGTAGCGTGTAGCATACGTACGAAAATTGATTTTCATCGTTACCCGGCAGAACGATGGACAAGGGATACGCACGGCTCACATTGGAATCCGTACGAGAATTGATAACAAGGGACGAACCCAACGTGGAGATCAGTAGCTTGGACGAAGAGCCTGGATCGGGAAGAGGCGACAATTACACCTCCATGTTGTATCGTGTCAGAGCGAAAGGACGCAAGCTAATTAAGAACGGCGACTGGATTAATTATGAGCGTGCAATTATTTATAAAGTTTTGCCACAATCGAGAGAACGGCGAGAAGCGTTCAAGAGCGAGATGCTCTTTAGAAACGAAGTAGCGTTCTATACGTACGTATGGCCAGCCTTGAATAAGTTACAAGCGAATGGTAGAGCAGTGTTTGCCGGAGTCGCAAAAATCTATGCAGCGAGGGACGATCTTATCGCTATGGAGGATTTGAGAGAAATGGGCTTTAAAATGGCAGATCGTAGAAAAGGATTGGAAGTTGACAGTTTAAAGGTCGTGTTGAAGGCATTGGCTGGCTTTCATGCCCTTAGTTTAACACTTCGAGAAAGGAGGTACGTAGAAATTGATTTACTGATATTCACTGATTGATTTATTTAGACATTCATTACATTCATTCATTAATTCATTCATTCATTCATCCATCCATCCATTCATTCATTCATTCATTCATTCATTCATTCATTCATTCATTTATTTATTTATTTAATTATTATCTTGTATGTTGTTATTGCATATGCGTACCCTCGTGCACCCGGTGCGTTTGAAAGGCCGGAAGAGTTTGCAAGATTAACGAATCCGGATAGCGGACAAGGTATACAAGAGGCCCTCTTTAGAACGGAAAACGAAGACTGGTATCGACAGTATTATCAGGCCGCTGCTAAGAATGCCATTAGAATGGTTTCGGATAGTCTTCCCCCTCGCATGGAACACAGAAGGGAGGAGATAATGGAGAAGTTACGTTCCTTCCTTAACGACGAAATCTTCTTTCGTACTATGAGCGAATTAGCCTCCATGCAAGGTCCGCTCACCGTCTTCTGTCATGGGGACTGTTGGACCAATAACTTTCTCTTTAAAGACGATTTCGAACTGGACACAAAAGTAAGCTCGTTATCACTTGTCACCGTCTTTCCCCATTAATACGAGAGTACATCATTGTCGGCGCCATCGGCCATTGGTCTTGTTATCGTTCACGAAATTATTGATTAAGTAAAGAAGCGATTTTTCAGTATAATTTTATTATATAAATTTATAAGATTCTTATACTAAGATACTCCCACCTTTTGTCCCAATCTTATCGACGAGGTACTGGTTTAGTCAAATACGCGACGAAATACGTAGCTCATTATTCATAGAAACGAAGCAACAGTTCTTGCATTCTGCACAGTCGCACGAAACAACCGAGTCGTCAGATTTCAAAATAGCCATTCAAGTTGTTTTTTGATCGAGTGGAATCCGTTGAACTTGACATATCCTTTTTTACAAAAGACAGAATGCAAGAATACTTGCCTCGGACTTTTCTATTGCTTTTAAAAGCAAATGCAAAACAAACGAACGTTGAACGCGCGTTAAGAGCATCAGGAGAATGGTCGGAAGATAGAAGCGTAGGTTCAACATATATTATCGATAAACCAGCGCAGACCTTAAACTTCCCTTAATACTGTAATTTTGCAGGTTGTTTATCTGGTTGACTTTCAACTATCCCGGGTGGGTTCACTCGCGCTCGATCTCGTGAACTTGTTGTACTGCTGTACAAGTGGAGAGGTCAGGCGGGCTAACATGACGGAGCTCCTTCGGTACTATCATTCCCACTTGATGTCTTCGTTACATACGCTCAATCCGGAACAGCCAACGAAAGATCCATCTGTTATGTGGGAATTGTAAGTGAAAGTCTGTGATATTGCTCGCAATGTTCGTTACGCATCTCCCGCAATGTTTACTCTGCGAGGGAAAAGGTTCAAAGAAAGGCTGATCACTTTTCAATTAACGTCCAGGCTAAATAAAGAGATGCGAAGGTGCGGTCGATTCGGGGTGGGTCTAGCATTGGATATCTTGCCGATCAGCACGTGTGAGAGCGACGAGGCGCCGGATTTGTACGCAGGAGCGGAGACCAATGAGAAAAAGGAAATTGCACGAGCACCACCTCGAGGAGGAGCCGAATGCGCGCGACTCATGACTGACATAGTATTAGAGCTTGTACATAACCAGGCTCTATAGTCGAAGTTAGATCAATTTCATCCCCTGTAAGATCGTTGTAATCGATATCCAGTTAATAGTATCCGAATACTCTTGTTACAACTTTCACGTTGTTAGTACGATCGAATAAATCTATATTGAATATGGATTTGATTGCCTAAAAACGTTTACGCATGGATAAAACTGCACGAAACGTCCAATGAGACTCTTCGGTTCTGCAAAAAGTACCGATATTTTGCGCGGAACCTCAGAAGATTAGAACTTAGCATTGTTCGGCATTGTGACTGTCTCTGTTCATTTTAACTGTGAATGCCGATGACGAACAACAAAAGGGTTAAGAACGCGACAGTAGAGGAAACCAAAAAAATTATTCCGTACGTCAGAAATGATAATGTCGCAAGTATTAAAAATTTAATTTATATTTTCCGTCCTATACTCGTGGGTCTTCCATCGTCGGTGTAGCACATCGTGCTATTGCGAACAATAATTATAAATTAAAAATAACTCACAAGAGAGTTATGCCTGTTGAGGCGGTGTATGTGGTGGTGGTTGCTGCGTGGGACCTTGAGGACTCGGTGGTTGCTGCTGCTGCTGTTGTTGTTGCGGCTGTTGCGGCTGTTGCGGCGGCGGCGGCGGCGGCTGCTGCTGCTGCTGCTGCTGCTGCTGCTGTTGCTGTTGCTGCTGTTGCTGCTGCTGTGGCTGCTGTTGCTGCTGCTGTTGTTGTTGCTGCTGCTGTTGTTGAGCGGCTGGTTGCCAAGGTGGATGTTGATTCTGCTGTTGTTGTTGCTGCTGTTGTTGCTGCTGCTCCTGGGCCAATCGTTGATGCGCCTGCTGCCTCGCTCTAAATTCCGCTGCCTTCAATTGCTCCAGATGAAATTGCTGTCTCTCGGTAATGAGTTGCTGCCTCTGGTACTCCAAACCTTCCCGTTCGCGTTCCATCGTAGTTTCCAATTCCTCGAAATGTCGTAATTTGATTTCCAGTTTTTTCATTTGAGTTTCAACGAGCAACGCTACCAAAGACTTGATCTTCCTTTCTTCAACTGCTGCCAAGTGTTTTGCCTTGACGGCCGCCGCCGCTAGTGCCGCAGCAGCCGCGGACTGAAGTTGAGCGTCTCGTACGACCTAATTAAAAACGAAGAAAATCCATGAGAAATATGGAAGGAATCGTTGAAAGAATCGTGTTCGATAGTAGGGGAGAAGGCGACGGGGCGATCATCACTCACCTTGTCCTTCTTCTCTTTCGCTTCCATTGCCTCGGGATCCGTGGAAGATTTTGCCTCGTCCTCGGTCTCCTTCAACTCGTCCTCCTTCTTCGTGATATCGAGCTGAGTGTCCTCGACGTCGGACGCATCTTTGGATTTGTCCTGTTCCTCCTTCTTCGTGTCCATGGGAGTAGTAGGGGCGGTGGAATGAGGGGACGTGGCCGTGGTAGGTTGTACGGTCGCCGTTGTCGAAGGAGTCGGCGTGTCGTCGGGTGGCTCGGGCGGCCCCGTCCCGGCGATGCCTGATTGAGCCAGGCCCGCGGCTGGATCGAACTTACCATCCAAATTGGCACTAGCCTGAACGTTTCTCAAATGTTGATCTAACAAAGCGGCAGGCACTTGATCCTTTATAGCCGCGAACTCTTCCATAGCGGCTTTCGCGGCACTGGCCGCTACTCTTGGATCGACGACTGACGCCAAAAAGGCTACTGTACTCATAACCGGATTTCCAGCTTTGGAAAACGGTACAGGCTGATAAGCCAACGGTCCCAAACCTTCCGGACCGCCCTCCTCTAAATACGGATCTTCAATAGGGAGCCGCAGAAAGTGTAGTATACATTCGTCCTGCGTTCTCGAGCCGACGTGTTCGCAAACTTTGTTCCAATCGTCCTTATGTAACTCCAAGCCTTCCAGCAGTAACAACGTTTCCTGCTCCGTCCAATCGCGAGTGGCCCCAGCCGCTTGTTTGTTCTTCAATACCGTCGGCTTTCTAGAATACTGGTCGATCTTTAATCCGAAGTTTGCCATTGCTCCGGTCGGAGGTTTCTCATCCGTCCCTATTACGCTCGGTATACTCGACTTCTTTTCCAAGTCCAACAGCGTCTTCGCTGCCGACGGCTGTGGCGTTTTTGGTGGGTTGGGGTTAACTGGAGCCAAGCCAGAAGGGGTGTCCGATAGTACGTGAAAGTGCGAGGTCGGTGGAGGTCCCATTGGCGTCGGCCTAGATTCCGCGTCTACCTGATAATTTATAAGACCCCACTGTTCCAAGAACGCGTGAACGCGCATAATTGCGCAAACATCACCCGCTAAATTGCGCCTGCATGCAGTCGATGTGATGTACTCCGTGGGATTTAGCCGGTAAGTGTCGATCATAAAGTTTCTATACGCGAGATAAATTTCCGGTGTTTTCGATTTGTTTTTACCGTTAAAAAATTCCGACAAGGCCCTCTTCTCGATAGTATGGATCGAATTGTAATCGAACCAAGCCGAATAACTGGGAACAACGATATGGTGCGTCTGTTCCGTAACGTTGTCTTCCGGTTCGTCTCCTTTATTACCCTCTCCTCTCTCTTTACTCACGTCCCGTTCCTCTCTGTCTTGAGTACTCTGAGAGCTTCCTTTGTCCACCTCCATAGGCTCATCCAAATCTGCCATATTACCGGATTTCAATGGCTGCAACTCGTTATCCTGTTTCTTACTTCCAGTTGTCGATAAATTCGTCCCTGCCGTTGTCGAATTTCCCTGACCTGTAATAGGCGGATTCGTAGGAGTAGCGACTACTTCGACGATTCGAGGTTCCGCCGGAGGGTCCTCCATTCCTTGCGTCAGATCTTCCTCTTCCTCTCCTCCGCCTCTAGATTTTTTCGGTGCTGTAAGCGACGACGCCGACGAGGCACTTTGTACACCGGACGGGGCTCTCGCGCTCTTGCGTTTTCCGAGTTTTGGGGGTGGACTAGGAGATCTCTTTCTCTTTGGCTTTTTGGCGGGTGGTGGATGAGCCGGCTGAGCCATTAAATCTTCGACCGAAAGCCTGTATTTGTGTATTTTCTTCTGACCATTTTCATCTATTTCATAGTCCTCCTCGTTCATCCACTCGTTGTACTGATCTAAATCCAGAGCCCATGTCGCTGATACTTTATAAATCGATCTTGCGTTTGTACTCGTAATGGCTCCCTCGGGAAAATCCCACGGAAGATCCAAAGACGTCCAAGAATCGTAACTGTCTGGAAAGTAGTACCAATGAAGAAGAACGGACCTATCGCGTCTCATACACGGCCGTGCGTATTCCTCCTCCATGGGATCCACAGGAGGATAAATGATGTGCGTAGCGTCCGTTTCGTTCTCGGCAACGGTGCCTTGATGTCGTCTGATGGCTTCCTTCACTTTTGCAGCTGTCGGTTTGTCTACGTCGGGCCTGACGTATATACTGGGTATGGTGATACATCGGTTTTGAATCAAAGCACGTTCCGCTGCCATGAGCATTTCTACGGTTCGATCCATACGCGATCCTGCCTATAAGAACGATCGAAAAGTAGTACCACGACTTTTCCTTCCCAAAAACCGCAACGATTACCTTTCCAACAGGGAAATCGAATCTGCGCCATCCTTGTTCCTGTTTAAATCGATACGCCGTGGCCAATATATGACAGAGGCCTCCTCCAGGTTTGAAGTCTAAGAAACATTTCATCTAAAAATTGATCAAATTATTTTTATCGTTCTCGAGTCACACATGTAATTGTCGTTCCAATATTGGATAGTAGACTTACAGGAAGTCGGGTCATTGGCGGTTTGGAAACATTTTTTCCTAGATTGTCCTCTTGAAATTGCAACAACTGTACTATCAAAGTCGCTAAGCTTTTGTTAGTGGGTGGATCTGTTTGCACATACTGCAAGAAGTACATTAATGTATGTGAACGTAACGTGATCTCAAGAGACGCTTGTTTGTATAAGGATAAATATTCTCTACTATAATTAATTGGACAACAGAATGTACGTTAAGCAATCCGTCAACCCGTAAATGCAGCACAGAAATTTATAAAAGTGAAGAAATGCATAACCTTGTAAACGATGTCTTTTCATACTGTTTTAACATTGGAACATGTTTTTTTTTTTTCGTTTCGAAAGATCGTTACGATTGGAACACAGTGGGAAATATAATTTTGATCGATCAAATTAATCGGTTAAAAGAGACCATTAGGGAATAAGAGATATCGAATAGTTGATCGTATACGTTTCGATGCCGGGTTTTCTGCCATACCTTCTTGCAATTTTTTAAAAGCCACTGTTTAACTCCATCTAGCTGTGTAAGGGTCTCCTGACACTCAAAGAACTTTGTATTGGGACCGCCGTCTTTTTTTGGTCCTAGTGCAAGCATCTTTCACAAGATTTCGACTTAAAAAATTGTCGGGAACGCTACGAGAAAGAACGCCACATTTGTCGCAAACATGACACGCCTCTGAAGTTGGTCGTAATTGTATTTCTGCTCTATCACATAGTCCCCTTAAGATTATCAAAATTCTCCCCTATCGATTAGAATGATTCTTTTGAACTACAAACAAAGATCTGTTAATATAAAAGGGGAAACATTTTTCTTAACAATCGTGTATAACCTTAATGGAAAATAACTATTAATGCAACGAAGTGCGCTGTGACCGAAACGATTGGTAAACGTGACCGCGCAGGCCTCTCATGTCTTAAACTGTGCTGTACCAGTGGCTCAGGGCTTTGTATTAATTGGGCTTAAATAACTTTAGTTCTGTCCCTTTTGATCATCATTTTTCTGTTTAACGCAGCTTTTCGCTTTCTTTCAGATGACATATGCCACAAAGCTCGAGCCCACTTAAAACAATAATGTTACTTTTGGGACACACTTGGTTGTTATCTTTATAACGAACAAACGCGTAAAGTATTACTCAGTATTACAAGTTTCAATTAGTAGATCGATAGTTCACACTCTAAATAAGACACTGAAATAAGCTGTATCTAAATCGGTCAAGAAATAAGTGTTTAAGTATGTATTTGCTTTCATAAAGTTTCAATTTCCCGCCAGAGGAAAATGCAGAAAATTGTAAAATGTTAGATGGCGCTGGCATCGCCGCGGCCAGGATCCCTTAAAAATAACGAGTTCCCACTCTTTTATCATTCGCGTAGTTTATGGCCCAAAAGAATTTCTGTATGCCCAGAAGAAATCGAAACTGCTATTCTCGATTTTTTATATTAGACCATATTAGACGGATGACACTGATTAGATGATGCTGTCGGTTTCTATGCATACGCGGTATATATAATATATAGACATTCACGTCATGCTTGTAGCATTGTAATATACAGGAGGGACAGGATAATTATAGTTATTTATATGCACTGCACGTTCGGTGGAGTTGACTTATGTCATATGTGTCAATATCAAAATTATGAAACAATTATAAACAGGACTGTTGCAATTAATAGAAGAGAAGACAAGAATTATTTGAAAATTTAGTCATTCTAATTGTCATTTCCCGTAGTAGCATTCATTTAAATCGAGCTGAACGGAATAGCGAATCCGGAGTTTCTAATTGTGCTGCTGATCGTGCACCGTGCCAAAGAATCTGGTTGACTTTTAACCAACGTTAATGAACATGGCAGGAAATGAAGCGGATATTAAAAAGCTAGAACAGCTAGAATGGGTTCGGGTGTACGAAGAAACATTTCCAATGGAATCCGCATGGGATCGTGGATTACGGAAAATTAAGGAGGATCCCGCGATACCTGTAGGTGAGTATAACCTCCTTCTACACTTTCATGTATCTCGATTCTAATTTTTATCTTTATCTTTACCTTCACCTTCACCTTCATTTGCAGTCCCTTTTATGTACAACTCTTTTTTTTTTTTTTAAGTAAATATGAATCCGTTTGTTCCTATTTATGCATACTATCAGATAATGGATTTCAAAACGATCAAATTCCTTGTAGCATGTCTCATCAAAGATACTTAGGAACCGTGTGGTCTCCTTTTCAGGTTGTCTCTTGACAGTAGCTGCTCTTTCTTGCGGAATCTGGAGCTTTCTGACAGGACGTAGAAAAACTTCGCAATACATGATGCGTGCACGTGTATTAGCTCAGGCATTCACAATCGTTGCTACGCTCGGTGCCGTTGCCAAGAGCCAACAACGAAAAAAATAACTACAAAAGATTCCACTGTTAGGCTAAAAGGTAATGGAAACCATGAAGAGTTTTGCAGTCTCTTATTATGACAAATAGAAGAATTAGCAGTTGTTATTTCCACATTTATAATTTGTCCCATAATATTGTTTTTCTTTTTTCAACTTCTTTTATTTTCGGAAGAAATAGGTCTTACGGATAACCGTGAAACATTCCTAGACAATACAGTCCGTTAAGTACTTATAATTTTTAATTGTTCGAAGGCACGCAGATTTACTAAAATGGCATCGACTATGACTACCTAAAAATAATCTCCATTATTTGAGCGTTTATAAAATTGTACAAGTAAAAAAATATCTGGCACATGTTTTTTTAATAAAACGCCGCGGACTTGACATTATTTACTCACAAAATGGTAAAACGGTATGAAGGCAATTACGTGAGAGTGTATGTGACACTACTGCGGCGGTCGGCCACACACACACACACGCACACACACATATATATTTATATATATTTATACGCATCAGATGTCTTTTATATCGTTCATCGATGATGATTTTTATCGGAGAAGGCCCAATGAGATTTCAAAGGTACAATTGGGGTTGCCGAGAATCGAGAACGGCGCGTCGTTGTTCCATCGACAGTAAGCTCGCGATAACCAGCGA
Source organism: Cerceris rybyensis (assembly GCA_910591515.1). Lineage (NCBI taxonomy): Eukaryota > Metazoa > Arthropoda > Insecta > Hymenoptera > Crabronidae > Cerceris > Cerceris rybyensis. The sequence continues at coordinate 146,907 of OU342795.1, forward strand.
GGCGATTAACACTGCCAACAGGAAGAAAACCTTCTCGATTCGTAGTTTTGGTGGAAGCGTTGTCAAACGAGGCTACCGTTTCTGTGGATGCAAGAAAGGACGTCCGCAATTAAAAAAGTGGTAGGGGGTTGATTTACTTTTTATCGACGTCGAATATATTCCTAGAATTTGGCTTCTCGAGTGTATAGTTATCTTGTAAAAGGCTCGAGCGAAATGAATTTTCGCAATATTACCTGTCAACGGCGTTTCATCGTAAAGAGATCCCTGCCGTTTATTTTCGAGAAGGAGGAAATTCTTCGCAGAGGAGTTTAGAGTTTCGATCTGTGAGATATTTTGGAGCACAACTCCGGCATGCTTCCATCGTGAGTGATCTTTGATGAGGGCTTTAAATCGTTCGTGCCAATTATGGGTCTGCTCGACCGTATTGAATGTAATGGTATTATGATTCTCGATGTCTCCTGAACGATTAATTATCCGAATGCAATTACTCATTGACTTTGTGCGTCGCACTAACGTTTCCTAAAACATAACGTTTCAAGGAATAATTGAAGTAAATTTTCCATTTCCATGGAGACAAAAATCTGTGAGAGATTTGTTGGCAGACCTTGTCTAGAGCTATGGTGAAAGCGGGATTCTGTCGTTGATCCGCGAGCTGTTTCGATTCCCAGACGTTAATACGAAAACCTTGCAATTGTGCCCACCTATACCGATCGTTAATATTCGAGGTTTCTATGATAATCTCTTCATCGACGCAGTCGGGTCGGACAGCGAGACGGCAACAGAAATGTTCGAAAAGTGGCAAAGCGTGAGATTTGTTTTCTGTAAAAGAGAGTACGGATTTCTGAGCGTTGATGAATCTCAATGAGAACGATACGCATAAACGTAGCAAGTTGATGCAAGAAGAAAATCTCACCAAAGTTGGTCATTGTGAGGTCGTGTGTGCGCACATCGGGGTCGGTGTCATCGACAGTCATTCTCGCACGAGCCATTAAATCGAATCGCGGTCCACTAAAACAAATCTTTTACATTCAACAGATATAATGATAGATAGGCATAGGCATAGGCATAGATATAGGTGTAGGTATAGGTATAGACAGATGGAGAGAGAGAGAGAGAGAGAGAGAGAGAGAGAGAGAGAGAGAGAGAGAGACAACATACATTTTATCCCGATTGAATTCGTCTCGAAGTGACATAGCCAATTTCCTCCCTACGGTTTTTGAAATCGACGAGTGAATGGTTTTACCGATTCTTCTCGGAGTACTGGCAATACTGAGATCTTCTTGTAGAACATGACTGTAGATCTCTAATATTAATTCGAACTCTGGAGGAACGTTATTGCTAGAAATATGAAAGAACAGTTGTTTCGAATACAATAACTCCCGAAGAATTTGTGACGGTAATGTGAACAATAAAGGTATCGACGTTGTACTTACAATATTAAAACATCGGGGAAGCTGATGTCGGTGTGTTCTCTGTCTATGGGAGAAAGCAAGCTTGTGTCGAGAATATTGGTACCAACGCGTGCCAGACAAAAAACGGCGAATCTTCGATGATCGCCGCGATTTTTAAAGTGGTCCGAATCTCGCCACATGAGAGGAAACCTGAGATCAGAAATGGAGAGTCTGCCTCTACACCCCGATGAGCTGGAAGACGGGGAAAATCGGTAATTGAGGGTTGGTATTAGACCGAGACGGGTAATTGCAAAGAGAGAACGATACCTTGGCCTCACGAGGGTGTATTTTTTACGATGATGAAGTTCCGCCATGTAGGCGGACATTCTTTCGTTGGACGTGAGAAGAGCACGTGCTGCTTCCAGGCTTTGAGTAGGATGCCGCGCAGCGGCTAATAATCTCGAAGAGCCTTCTCTCATCTTTATTTCGAGCTCGATTTTGCGCTCCAAGTCGTATTCCTAAAAATTGGAGGAGTAAAGATTAGATGTTAGAGTATATTGTGCAAGGATCGATATTTCCACCTGTTTAAAATACAAAGTTTCTTTCAAATGGGAGATATTGAGTTCGTGGTTAGATCAACACAACTTTTTGAACTTGCGATTTCTAGAGACGAGTCTGTAGAGCGGAAACGGGATTGATGAAATGAGTAAGCTTATTTTGTGAATCGAATATATACACATATACTCATATTTCTGCTCGTTACATTTCGAAAACGCTCGACGAGTCGAATTTCGTTGTCGCGGCATGGACTGACGAAATCGAGGAAAAATCGGTCGAACGTTAGAGCAGTTTTGCCGATAAAAATTTACCAATCGCACTTTCGAAGAAGTATTGTGGTTCATCTGTTTTGCAATTATTATTACTTGTACGTTTTGCAAACGAAGATGAGACGTGTATGTCCGATAGGACTTCGCCTCTACAGGATTCTATGAATTTTTCCTTCAAGCGATTTCTCGAGGATACGCGTAGGCGCGTGAGCGTGTAGGGGCGTGGGCTCGTACTCGCTCAATCGCATTCGATACGCGTCACACAAACGACTTTTCTCGATGATGTTGCCCAAGGAGACATCACATGCTACCTACCTTCGAATTACGCGCGAGCTGTCGAACATAATACAAATCCAAGTCTCGAAGCGGTTCGGCTTGCCCAACTGAAGAGCCTCCACTACGATCCGTTGATTCTCTTACTTTCGAGGAGATCGGTAATGGACCGCTCGAATTTGAGATTAAGACTCCACAGTTATCAGCAGGGTACGAATTCTTCGTTTCGATATTGATAATAGAAAATCGATCGACTTCTGGTTGTCCGAGAATCGTCAAAGGTGCAAGGCACGAATCCATTCTTTCGGCGATTCAAAATACCTCTATGGCAACTATACTTCGTTGATGCATTTTAAACGCTAGGATGTAGGGATCGAGAGCGGGGAGGACAGAGATGGAGAGAGAGAGAAAGAGAGAGAGAGAGAGAGAGAAGGAAGACGACATTATTTATTGTGAAATGTAGTCATAGTTATTGGTTGATTGGAAACGTCCAATTTAAGTTTGATAGTTTGTCTTATACAGTTAGAATTTGCAGTAAAATGTTAGCTCTTTGAAACTCCACTGTTAGGAAAAGCTACAAACTTCCCGGATGCGTAGATCACTTCTCGTTCTCGAAAGCTTGTGAGTCGACAAATATATCACTGGTCTGGTCTATGCCGGTCCTATACCAAGAAATGGAGAGACGCGCATTGACCTGACAAAATTTCTGCTTTTATCTCCCTCTCTCTTTCTTTCTCCCTTCCTTCTTTTCTGGATCTTTTCCCCTCTTTAAGAATTATATCTTCCTGATCACAAGTTCTACTCTTACAAAAGACACTGCAGCTTTCTGGCAGGAATATTTTCTTTGTAATAATTTAAAACTGAAATAATACCCGACTGAGGAACGTGTCTCACTCGCGATGCGACGTAAACGACGAATGATGAAGATAATGTCGTACAGAAACGGCCGTTTCCTTTTTCGCGTAACGAAATGAAGGGAAAGGGAAGGGAAGGGAAGGAAAGGAAAGGAAAGGAAGGAAAGAAGGAAAGGAAAAGAAAGGAAACTAACCGAAACGAAACTGAAAGTCCTAATAGTTGCGATCCTCGTGGTCGTTGTTGGTGCCGTAGACAATCTCAAAAGCGGATTCGCGTTGTACTGCCACGCATCGCAAACGTCGCGACGAATTAGATGTTAAAAGAGAGGGAAAGAGAGTGGGGTTCATACGATTTACGGAGAGACGGTAAGCAGCGAGGAGTAAACGTACGATCAGCGGTTTACGCTTGTCAATCCCGAAGGACCATCGTTGATTTTAGGTTTTTGGCCTATGCAATAACAGTAAATCGATAAACAATGCTCTGGCAAACTTTTCTTCATAAGTGACAATTGCAAGTTGTAAGAGTGGAAAGAATAAGAATCAGTGAAAAACATTTCCGACACGAATTCATGGTATACGGATGATATACATTGTAAAAAGTGGATGTTGTCACTTGTGAAAGTAGCCAGTGGATGAAACTGCACGAATTGTAATCGCCGTCGTTTGAAGATTTTTAATAGATATCACAATTGAATATTTTTATTCGTCGTCTGGCCGGACCGGTAACGCCTGTTCATCGATTTACACGATAGAAATGTCGAGAGATAATTATTTCTTCTTTCCACGAGATATTTCGATAACGTTGCGCGTCGACGCTTCATCTTGAGTGTTTGACTACACCAAGAATTTTTTATAACTTTGTTACTGTGAAACTTGCACTTACCACGACATTTTTGCTGTTCCGTACACTTTCCCGTCTTCGTACTCTTGTCTGGTAATCGCTCAACGAACGTAGATAGACATTTTCTTTATTTGAGGGTGAGTTTAATGAGCCACGATACGTTCCATTCTTCTTGCGCGGCGCCATCTTGCCATCGTTTCCAAGGCGTCCATTAGTTTCCACTTGGCTTCGTTCTCTCCTTCCATCCCCGTACAGTTTGATCTGTTTATGCCTATAGTCCACTATAGCAGACTATAGGTTAGGTTCGTTGGATTCGAAACATTCTAAATGATTCTACATCTATACATCGCGTCTGTGTAGACAAGCTAAGAGTTTAACGATACATAGTTCAAGTCCAAAATCTCAAAACTTCGATAAGGAAATAACAGACGTTCTCAGATATTTGCAATTTATTAGAGCAGCACGTATGGAAAATAAGAGTACATGGTAACATAGCATGATATCTGTGAAACCTTTGAAATTATTCAATGTATACGTAACTAATTGTAAGATTGGGAGAAACGAAAAAAGATAGTATATCAAGAGGATAATATACGCGGGAAGGTTGATACTTTTAATGAATAAAAATTAACAAATTTGCAAAACAGAGATTATGTATTTCTTCCGGTCGCAACTATTGGCAATGTATTACAGAACATCCAGAAACTCCGAGTAATATTAACGTAAAGATGTAAAGGAAACAAAATTGTAGCTTCACTTCTTATCCTTTTCCTTTTCCTTCTCTTTCTCCTTTTCCTTTTCCTTTTCCTTCTCCTTCTCCTTATCCTTGTTTTGTTGAAGAGATCCGACAGCTTGACGTACCGCTTCGGAATGCGGATCTACGCCGGGTAAGTTTTCCAAAACTGACTGTAGAAAAGCTGGATCGGACATAACGGCGGCATAGTCTTCTTCCACTTCCATAGCTTCTTCCTTCAAAGACTCGAGATCCTCTGTAAAAGTAAAAGCCGAATAATGAGCAACAGAAAAGACAGCGACGAATAGAGAAAAATGAAACAGAAGGGGCTAACAAGTTATAAGAAATGAACGACGTACGTTGATCTTGCATAGACATTTGCATGGCAAAGGCTATTTGCTCTTCTTCGGTCATTCGCGTGAAATCTGGTACAGTTCCAGCAGCCGAGGTAACATTCTCAGGCGTTGATGTGGAACCTTCGGTTCCTTCAAGGGACATAGCAAGGGCACGCTTCAGCATCGCCTCGTCGTTAGGAGTCTCTTTGGCTTTTTCCGGTTGCTTGTTGGTTGCAGTGTCGTTTTCCTGCGCTCTTCGAGCCTCGTCCTCTTGGCGCTCGCGTTCTTCCTCCATTGAAACTCGCAGAGCCTAGATATAGACATGGAAAGGTCGCACACGATCTTAAAATTTTTCGAATTTCGGCGTAAACGCGCAAAATACAAACCAATGCCAATTCTGGATCTTCGTTCGGATCAACGCCGAATTCGAAGGCTGCACCACTCATTCCTGCGCCACCCATTCCATCCACTGCTTGTACTATCGGAGAGTTGATTAAAGCATTGGATAAATGTGGACACGGTGGAATGGTGATCAAGTAGTTCCCACCTCCGTCCTTTCCATTTAGCACATTGGTGAAGGCTATGAGAGCGTCATTGTTAACGCTCACCTCTCCGAAACTTACTACGTCAACGTTAACTTTTTCCTTTTTCAAGCGTTTCGCCAGTTTTACCAACTCTTTTTCGTCAATGTCGATCGGGCTCCCGACAAAAGCGACGATACGCATTTTGTGATTTTTACCTTGACGATGTTTTAAGGCCAGCTGTAAAATCGTATTTTGTTGCTTCGTTTAAGTTTCCAGTTCATTACACTTGATCCTAAAGCTCCAGATGGGCAAAGATCGACGATACTCACATGAGCGATTCTAATTCCAGTAATGAAACTCAAGTTGCCATTGGGTTGAATTTGATGGAGCTTTGAGAGTATTCTTCCAACATCGCTAGTCAGAGTGGCTAGTACTTTAACGCTATCGATAAAAGAGAAAAGGTATGGAATGGGTGAAAAAGAATATCAACTTAATCGTAGTCTGGCATCGTCGATAAGTGAAGATATACTTGGCCAGAGTTATGAGACCGACGTTGTTTTCGGGATTAGCTCGAATCTTGGAATGACAAAGGAAATTGATGGCATCTTGCTGCGCTTGGAGTCGCGTAGGTGGAAAGTCTCCATTCCGCATATAATCGCTGTTATCAACACTGTGAATGTTCAAACGAAGTTAAACAGTTCGTATTAGAAATTTACGAAAAATGAGCTTCATCTCCGTTTACAGCCACCTTCGGCTCTTGGAGATTGGATCGAACTCCTTCTAATACCGGTGTAAAGCACCTTGGTATATTAAAAAAGACATTCGATCGATTCAGGGGAGTTGACATTGCAAAAAATGTGTTCAATGTTCGAGAGTTAACGTTTCCTTTAAAAGGGGAACCGTCCGCGATTCTCTATGAATTTTCAACTTTGCACTGTCACTCGCATTGGTGATTGCGTACTGTCCAGAACTGAATTCGATTGCCGGACGTAATCATTATAACGTAGCAACATCCGACGCTTCACCCTTTGTCTATCGGATACAATTTTGTAACCGTTAAATACGATAAACGAATCGAAGCTCACCATATCATTGTACTTTCTAACACCATGTTGTACAGCTCGATGCAATCGGTACGAAGATACGAGGTACGATTCACTGACTCGCTTATTTTAGTTTCGTTTCATTCCGCTCCGTTCCGTTCCGTTCCGTTCCGTTCCGTTCCGTTTCGTTTCGTTCCGTTCCGTTTCGTTTCGAATCTTCTCACATTTTTTCATGATCCGACTGATTCCGTTTTGCAACGCAGGCACCCGATTGGTCAGCAGTGCCGATAAACGTTGCACATGTGCGCGTTTCGTATCTAACGTTTCGTTAATTTTGTTGATAATGCTTGACGATTCTTACAAAGTAGTGCGGTATATTAACGTTGATTTACGTGAGCACGAGTATTACATGAGTTTCAGGACTATTGTGACTTAGAGGTAGATATAGGTATCGCCAGAACAAATTTCGACATCGAAATTTACATTTAAGCGTACAGGATTCGAATGCTTAATTTTCGAACTAGTGCACTCGACGACTCAGCAGATGTTACTTTGGGCTAATATCGAGCGGAGCCGAGTGAATTATGAAAAACATTGATTCACAACAACTGAACGTGGTGTAAATCGTTTCACCGATTCTTGATCTTTTTCATATATGTAGCTTAGTACAGTAGGATGAAAAAGGGAAAAATGACGACCAATTAAATGTCTACGTGAAACGGCATCGATAGGAAATTACGATTGCAAAGGAATAGTCAGGTAAGTGAAGCGTTTACGAGAGTGTAAACAGAAAGTGTTGACAGTCTACTTGCTTACTTTTTGTGTGTTGCATGCTTGCTTACTTATTTAATAAGTACCGATGGTTATGTGGCGACGTGGTGCTACGATATAAAAGTGTGATGTAGAGCGGTGCGGGGCGAAGCGGGGCAAAACGAATGACTGACAATGAGACGCGATAGGAGAAATAACGGAAATTGACAGATGAATGACTTTGAAAGCAGTCGGGAAGAAACTAATCGTTAGAGGGAAACAGGAGAGGAAGACTCATCGATAGCGTCGAGACGAAGAGTCGAATATCTCGGTGCCTGATCCATAAGAAGTACTTGTTCGTAAGATGGTGGCAAATCTCCGCGAAACCTGGATATCGATGATCTTTTTTCTTCTCTATTTCGTCTTCGAGCATCGATAGCTCGAAAAATGACGATGATTGGACCTAACAGTAACATAACCATCCCGATCGCGAGCATAGTTATAGCGATAGCAGCACCGGCTTGACTTACGGGACGCGATGATTGTAACGGATAATCGGTTTTGCTATTTTTCATTTCCTCGACCGAGATGCTTGCGTCCGTATTACGAAGAAAATTACTTTCGATCTCCAACGGATCGTTGTTCTCGTAGTTTTCGTTGTTTTCAGAGTTCGATGAGCGAGCGGTGAAATTGAATGCTCCCGCGATCCTTCGAACGTCGGGCAGGGCTTCTTCACGTTCGTCAAAACCGGAGGATCGATTACGATCGTTGATGACGGCCCCACTCTTCTCCCTGACAGTTCGGATTCTCTTTTCCGGCTTCCCTTTCAAGAGCCGTTCACGATACCTGTCGCGATTTCTCTTTACCTGTGTGTACATGTGGATCTCACCGGATCGTTGAATCGTATCTATTTTTCCTCCCAAGCTGTTCGTTTCGACGCTCCGCTGATGTTTCGAATCAGGAGAAAGATAGCGCTGCACGAGCGAAGCGGGCATTTTTCCTTTGCCGACACCTTTAATAGTTTGCGTAGTTTCAAGAGGCCCAAGTGTCTGCGTTGCATCTGGCGATCTTGAAGTTTCTGACGATCCTAGCGATCCCGGTGATCCTGACTGTTCTGACATCATTATGGGTGCCCTCCTTATCCCCGATGGCTCGAATATATCAGATTCATTGACAATGCCGGCTACGTTTCCGTTTCGGAAATGTTTGCTGTTTCCTCCTCGAGAGAGTAGCGTCATCGGGATATTCGTTGCGATATCCAGCGAACCGTATTCGAGCGCACGATTATCGATGACAGGTTGAGCGGCATTTGTATTCGACAGCAAAGGGTCGTCGGTTCGAGGATGAGTGAAATTCTTCTCCGTATTTGAAATTTGTGATCCGGTCGAATTCTCTTTACCTTCCATTCTACTTTGTAACGAGACTGCTCCTTTTCGAAGAAGCACCACCCCGACTACGCCCCAAGTAGCCATTTGTAGAATTATTACCAACTTCGGTGCCAGTCTATTCGCGTCCGTGTTAGGTGTCATTTTTTTTCGAGATCCAAATGAGCCTATGAATCGTCGTGTTATCGCGGGTACGAGACTCCTGTTTCGGGATGGAAAGTCACGCGAAATCCTTTGTCAATTTTCGCGAGAGAGCAAATTGTCTGGAAAAAAAAGCAATGTCATTGATAAGGCACCTTGGGAAATCGCAGTAACGTTGCCGACGTCTTATTCGGTACTTATACCGACGACGACGGCGACGACAACAACGAGAACAGCGGCTGTCCTTTTTTTCATCTACGCGCGAAACGAATCCTGCTCGAAGAAATTTGTGAGGCAATAGTTTGCGCCGATCAAAAGCGTCGTACAATTCTCACCAAACTGTAGCGCTTCGTGGCGACGTAATATAGCAAATGTTTTCGATCTCTTGGTTGGACGTTGCGCTTCCTTCTTAACGAACCTTCCGTCGCTCGATCGCAACAAACCGTCGGTGAGAATCGACTTACGCGGACGCATCGACCGGGGTCTTGGTTTCTTCGATCTTCCGTGCTGGCGCGCGACCGTCGTACCAATTCACTCGCGCCATCCTATAGAAACAAGCTAGATCACCGAGACTGCCGTTCTATTCGCTCGTTACCACGATCGGTTCGTCATCGACGGTCACCGGCGAGTAACGCGCAAGTTCCGCCTCTCGGTTACCGCATCGAATCCAAATGCTCCCCGTGGTACCCCTCACCTCTCATTTTCTGTCTTCGAGCGTACATCCGACACCATGAAACCTTCGTCTTTGTGTTCCTCGTGAACCTGTACAAACACCTTGACAAACTCCACGCTACCGATTAATTGCACTATGACACCTTCCAACTTTCTCACGTTCTCACGTTCTGACCTCCGATCGAAATCACGACGCCCGCGTCAAAAATTCCCTCCAAAGCTTTTCCCTGGAGAAAGTTTTTGTTCTCTTATTTTCCCACTTCCGTTACTTTCCCGTCTAAAATCGACGCTATTAACTTTGGTTGGATGACGTTGCACGAGCGCTTAGGAAAACCGTGTCATAAAGGTTCGAATCGATGCTCGTGTCGGATGCACATGATTTCCTGTGCGTATTTGCACGCACGGTGCATACTTGGCACACCTTCTCGATGAATACCGAATACGATGTGCGGCTTAAAAGGTATCCATTGCAACGACGTCATCTATAAAGGGAATCGAGTTTTGTCGTCCGCTTACCCGATCGCGCACAGCCAAAACTAAATCATTTCAGCGAATCGGAGATGTCCCAACGCAAAAATCTTTCTTTTTCCAATGACAGTTATAAAGTATTGTCAAAGTTTTTTATTGTCGGTAGAAATCTGGCAAGGTGTCGGGGGAATCGACTGTTCTTTGATAAATTATTTACTCAGGACACAACGCGTTAATTTGAGTTACAAATTTCAAAGAAATCATCGAATTCGTTACAGAAACGTGGACTAGAGAAATAGAATTAGAATAGAATTTCAAAGATATCGCAATGAAGGATTCAATCGTAGTTACCGATGTATGCCAATTTGTGTTCGATAAGCGGCGGCCAGCACGGTCGGTAGTTTTAAGCGTAATCAGGTAGAAAAATGGCCGAGTGTTCGCCATCTGTTGGATACGGACCGAGACTTAGACTTTTCGTATGCCGTTCATGCTGTCGTTTTACAGATCATTGTACTTGTAACCCTTGTAACTGCTTGTAACAGAATCTGTACAAATCTGTAGAATCGAGTAGAAACGGTGGATGTTTTTTAAAAGTCGGAGATTGTTAACGTACTCAGTGCCAACGTGACAGGAAGGATCAAGAGAGATTTCACTGATAAAATCGAGATTAGTCTCGATCTGCTCCGATCGTTCGGCTCCAAGTAAGCGCTGTTAATGATGTAATAGAGGTTATAGTGAATCGACGTTATTCGGTACGCCAGAGTGTCATCGGGTACTTATCAATTTGGAAAGGAATTCTCTAGTACCATTTTCCGAATTATATATTTTTTTTAACCCGTTCTTTGTTAGATTAAGTCAATTCATCCTACGAATGATCAGCTGTCGATGTAAGAATATATAGTTATACATACATATATATACCTATTTCTACACATCTGCATATTTATATATATATATATATATATATGTGATATTCTGTCAAATCTGGCAATCGTTCGAAATGAGAGACGATAATGAATTCAAGTTGGTGACTCACAGAAAGAAACGCGGCCCTGTTCGATTCAAACGTGATATTAATATACCATTTGAAAGAGACAATTACAATGACGACGTCGAAGAGAGCAATGGGAATGGAATCGATCCTGAGACTCTTTTACGGTAAGGAATCGCTCATCTCTGAGTTCGTAGTTCCTTATAATTTGTTTGATCTTTCTAATGTCAGTATATACCTGATAAGTTTGTATTTACCTTACAAATTTGCAGGAATATAGATAATGCAGTGATAGAACTAAAAAATTCATCGTATGGCGATAGTGTATTCCGCAGAATGAAAGAAACACTGGATACTTTAAACGTCAGCAGTATCGCAGAAATAGTTTGTTTTGGTTTAGGGCAATTTTCTTTGAGTAAATCCTCCAAGTATCAGTTGGCGCTACTTCTCTCCTTCAAGAGACAATACGGATGCAAAGTATGCATATACGATCCGCTTTTTCTCAAAAAAGAAGTAGAGCTGCTTGAAAGAGTAGATTTTGAAATTATCCCAATTAATGAAGAGGGTAAGCACGTCGTCGATAAGAACCCGACATTGGTGTACATGCCGCACTGTTCGGCGCACTTAACGAATAACTTCTTATATGCAAATTGGGGACCGAAACTTAGTAGCTGCATTCTATTGACAAATAGCTTTTCATCTCTTACGGATGATATAAACAGACAAAGACAGCCTTTTTGCATTGACTACCTGTTGCGTATTTGTCCATACGTTACAGAAATTGCACTGAGAAATGATTTTACATTCAACGAGGCTTTCAATGATACAAGTATTCACATATTTCTCGAACGGAATATTAATGCCGTAACTCAAGACTTGTGGGCAATGAGGGAAGAGCCTCGTTATAGGGAAGCAGAGGTAGAATTTGTGTGCAGCATAAACTGCAAAAATAGTAAAACGGAGAGGTAATACGGAAAATGCAGATACAAAGAGCTGGGAGCGGCATTCCGACGGGACGAGGAATACACTGCACGAGACAGTGATCAGGAGTTTACAAAATTAGTCGTCCTCATCCAGAAAAGTTAACGTTTCGCTAACGAAAAACAGCTGCCATAGATGGAACGACTGATAGTGACAGACACTCGTTTCGAGCACTTCCAAATGACGTCGATTTCATTAAAACAGGGAACACGGATAATTTGTTCATACTGTGGATTTTGTGTTTGTAGGAGAAGGCCGGGATGAATTTAAACGTGAGATTGATTCGCTCGGTAGTACAAGAAATTCGACGAAATTCGCTGATGAAAAATACAAAGGACAACGTCATGATACGACACGTGATGGAACAAGCTCGGATTCATCGTGAAACTTCAGAGGTAGTGTGCAAAGCACGAGAAGAATTGAGGAATCTGGCCGAAACCTACCTATGCTATTTGAATTCTCGACGAGTATGTAGAGAAATTCAAGCTCGATATGCCGGGAAAGGAGAACGAAGCATCAAAGAGACGGCGGATCTAGTGGGATTCAAATTACCTCATGATCCAAAATGAGCTTATGATGCGCGTCAGCATAGATTGTGTACGATTTATGTACAGTAACTTGCATATAACTGATTCGTCCGATAAAATGAAATACTAAACGTTTCTTATGTACATATATAGATGTAGCTATTGGCTACTGTTCGTATAAATAAACAACTGCAGCCGTTCTCGACATTACACAATCGATATCATTCTTGTCTTTAACACGTTGAGTTCCGCGTCAGTCATCGGTGACTGACTATTCAAAGTTTTGTCTTGAGTTTGTATCGTTGTTTTCTACAAGTTTTGTATACTGAGATAAGAAACAGTGGCCCTAATATGTTTAAAAACCTGCATCGAGTAAATTAAAATTTGCTGCTAGTGCGCTTCCCATTGCCGTATCACGATAACAGCGCGCTTTTAAGCAGAGCGCGTGGCCTGACGGCAATTTCCTTATACAATCGCGTGGCACTCAACGTGTTAAAATGCAGCAACTTTTTCTTACTTGACGTGGGGTGGCACGACAAATGGATATTACTAGTAATAATAATAATAATAATAATATACCGTTTTTGCTGGCTCCACGGGGTATTGAAAATGGAAGATTAATTTTGAAAATTTCATTTATTCATACTTCAGAGTGCGTACAAAAGTAAAAAATGAAGTATTACGAATAGAGGAATAGGTAAGAAGGGAAATACGTTAAGTACGAATACGTACGGAACGAATGTTACGAGTACTGTTTGCGAATGCATTTCGCGATTGTTGAGAGTTGCATATTGCTAGTACCTTCATAGATCGTACCAATCTTGGAATCTCGGAAGTATTTCTCCTGAGGGAAGTCTGTCGTGAATCCAACGCCGCCCATAAAGTCGATGCACTTTGCGGTGACGCGTAACGCCGTTTCTATGGATATTATTCATTGAGCATGTATCATATATTATAGATTAGTAAGAAAGTGAAATGAGCCTATGAAGGTATCGCCGAATTCGAACGGAATACTAACCGGAAGCAACGTATTTTGCCATGGCTGCTTCCTTCATAATATCTTGTTTGGCATCCACCATTCTAGCGGCGTTGTAAACTAATAATCTGGCGCATTCGAGCTCGGTGGTCACTTGAGCAATTTGATGTTGCATAGACTGAAAAAGTTGCAATAATTGGAGGGAAGATAAGAAAGAATAGTATATGCATGTACCTAAGCGGCAAGGATTGCGGTGGTGGGATGGAATGAAATTGCCGGGAGCAACCGATTTCGATTACCTGAAAAGAAAATATATCCTTTCCAAATTGCTTCCGTTCTAGCGTGTAGGGTATAGTGGCGTCTAGGCAGCCTTGGGCAATCCCGATCATCTGGGCTCCAATGCCGACCCGACCTTCGTTCAAAAAACCGGCAGCGTATTTGTAACCATGACCGAACTCGCCCAAAATGTTACTCTCAGGAATCTAATGGCCGGACAAAATGACAAGTATATTTCTGGTAACCTTGTACCCTCGTACGATCGTCCCAAGACGACGAAGTGACTTTACTCACTCTGACGTTATCGAAGTGAATCATGCAGGTGCCAGAGGCCTTTATTCCGAGCTTATCTTCCGGTTTGGCAACTGTTATCCCAGGCGTGTCCCTTTCCACGAAGAAAGTCGTGATACCTCGGTAGCCCTGAAACGAAAAGTTCCCGATGGTAGTTGTCTCTTTGTACCGTCGAGCAATACAGTTGCGCCGAAATCGATGATTAATCGAGGAACTGGGCAAGGCCGAACTTACGGCGGAAGGATTTGCGTTTGCAAACACGAGAAATAGTCCTGCGATATCGGAATTGGAGATCCACATTTTTGTTCCGTTTAAGACGTAGTCTGCACCATCTTTTTTCGCGACGGTTTTCAGCGAGAAGGCGTCCGATCCCGAATTAGGTTCGGTCAGGCAAAAGCTACCAGCCTAAAAGACAGTGATATCTCGGAAGGTTTGCAAGGGTACTATGTATCTTTGTGTCAAAGATAGAACAATTCTCGGAGCTTACATGCTTTTGAGCCAATTCCGGCAAATATTTTTCCTTCTGTGCCTCCGAAGCAACCTTAATGATCAACGAGTTTACCAGAGTATTGTGAATGTCTACGAGGGCAGCAACGGCTCCATCCACCTTTGCCACTTCTTCGACAGCTAGAATCGTTGTCATAAAGTTACTTCCGGTGCCACCGTAATTTTCCGGAACTTCGATGCCCATTAACTGTCGACGTTTCAACGAATATTGTAATTACAAGTATGTTTCTGGTATGTATCTAAAAGCATCGACAAAATAGGAATACGTTCCGCTTTACTTACACCATTTTCAAAAAGTTTTTGCAAAACACCTTCGTCTATTTTCCCCTCCTTTTCCATCTTCCGTACGAGCGGTGCGATTTCCTCCTTGGCGAGTTTACCGACTGAGGACGATCGGCAAGTAACGTAATTAACGGTGCTTCGAATTGCGAGAACATTGAAAAACAAAGTACTTGCCGGTTTCTTTCATCATGAGTTCATCGTCTGTGAATTGGGTGAGAGGGCTCGGACACGGTTGAAACCGTAAGGCCGTTGCATGTACATTTCTTCTGTAGAGCAGTTTGCGTGGTATCTGAAAGTCGAGGAAATCCTATCGTTATCGAGTTCCTTTTCTAATAACAACAAAATGCCGTGCCGTGATGTGTCGTGCTGCCCCGTTCTGTACCATGCCCCGGCTGTAGCGTAGCTTGTTTTCTCTGCGTTTCCATCAATTTCCGTGTATTTTCGTGCATTTCTCTGCATTTCTCTGCATTTCTCTGCATTTCTCTGCATTTCTGTGCATCGAGTTAACTGCGAACAATATCGATTGCTCGATCTACGGAAAACGAAAGGGGCGGGCTGCCAGGAGTAAGCAGCAACTACGGACAACGATGCATGGTGCTGTTCGGTTCCACGTGGCTAAGTTGCCGGTATGGCATCTCTTGCCTGTTGTCTGTTTTCTGTTGCGTTACGTTTACGTTGTAAAAGATTTTGCTTTTTCTTTTTGATTCGTTCTTTTTTTTTCTAAACTCCAAGGAAGAGATTTAAGGAGAGCAATTCGGAGCAGATGCATACAATTCAAGAGCAACTGATTATGAGTGAAATAGAATAGATCTATATGATATGAAATGGGAAGAACGAGTACAGGCGGAAAGGTCATGAATAAACAGAGGGTTTGCCGAATACATACCTTTTGGAAAAGCGATTTGAAAGAATTCATGTTTAGCGGAGTAAACGAACAACGGCTCAATAATAATTCAGTCGCTTGAAATTGGCAGAGATTTCATAAGAGCCCGACCGCGAAATTTTGTAAAAGCTGCTAAATGAGCGAAAATAATATTTAAACGGATACAAGTGTGTTCAGCGAGTAAAGAAAAGTTCTGTAATTTGATGTTGCTCGGTAATGCTTTGGGCCGATACTGCGGAGGGTACAGCGTGCGAGTCCTCTCGAACGACTCATTGAAATTCCAACCAATTGGCTTCGCAACAACCGCAAACAGGTTGTTGCGTAACGAGATAAGAAAACTTTTTCTGCCCCAATGGCCGATCCTATTCGTTGATAATTGACACTCTTATGTTGCGTTATTGAAGTCATTGACGTAACAATTGTATTATTGACTTGGCTTATCTATCTAAATGTACTTGGTTCGCTTTCACGTGGAACGCGGACGGCTACGAATGGGTTCATACCAGTTCATACTAAGGAGATCGTTAAATAAGGGGGGCAGCGATCGATGAGTCGATTCGCGATCTTGCTCGAGGAAGGAAACTATCGTAGAAACTGGATGGCCGGAAATCGTCCTCCTTTGATAACGGCGAATCGGGGTGCAGTTGAGTCTTTCGTTAGTCCACCGATCTTTACCTTTCAAGTTTAAATGAACCTTTAATTCCGTCAACAATGGTAGCGTGTCAGAAACTACGTATTCGGGACGAACGAATGATTCACGTTTTATGCTTCGTGCTTTAGGCTTAATGCTTCGTGCTTCATGCTTCGTGCTTCATGCTTCATGCTTCATGCTTCACGTTTCACGAGGTGTAGTACAGTGACCTCCCTTACACGTAAATTGCACGAAAATGCATCGTAATCGAACGGTACGTGTTGCAAAATAAACAACTGATGCGGCTGAGACGAAGATTTCGACTCCACTTGCTACTTTATGGCGAAGATGAAAGACAATGATTGTATGTACATACATATATTACGGATGATAAAGGCGGCCATTGCTTTCCTGCCGATCGATGTAGTCTGTCTCCAAATCAATAACATTTCATAGTTCTAAAACAAATTAAATTGCAAAGGTATTTTAGTACTAACTGCAAGAGCATAATCACCAGGACATACAATCGTATGTATCGAAAATATAGAAGAATCGGTACGTACGATACTAATTGTAAGGTCCTTGCGTTTAAATAAAACTCAACTGAATCGCGTTCGTTTTGTGTGTTACTTTATATATATATATAAATAGGCTACACGGTACGTGCTGCCAATAATCCAGGATTTCATATCTTTACATGCATCAAAGAAAATTTCTTCGAATAGCTATTATGTCAAATATGGTAACGGGTATAAATAATGTACGATTATTATAAGAATAATGCCAGGGGAGTTCGAACCATTGGAACGATCCGAACTGATCCGAACTGATCCGAACTGATCCGAACTGATCCAAAATGAACCGAACTGATACGAGCTCTTGCAGCAAGAGGTAAAAAGTTTGTATACATTTGGTTTAAATTGTAGAGATGCTGCCATCTAGGTGGTCGACATACCATTGCTTTCGAACAATTCGAAACAATCGGCAATATTTCTTCATACATCAGTTCCACGGTTCGTTATTTTATTGTTAGGTACTTGTAAACTGTTAATCTCGCTTCGTCGTACGAGACTCTGCAAGTCTTGCACGGTTATGTATCTTTTACAACATGACCGATCGATCTCGACGAATGGTTGATTCTCTCCAAAGAGTAATGATAACGTGGCGATTGTAATACGTAGGTATTGCGGTGGGTGCATTAAAGTCAAATAACTGTCTAGAACGATGAAGAAAGTAAATTTGATCTTTTCTATCTAAGCGATACAGAGCTGTCCGATCGCATCCCGTTGCGTGGCATATCGGCCATTTAGTACAGACAGACGCTCGTAATTGTTATGATAAAATCCCTAGCGGTCAAGCACTTGGATTGGACAACGAGCGTGAAACCCACGAATCAAAAGTGCCGTTCTTTAGGAAGAAAAGGTCGAACTTCATTGTGCCTGGAGTTTCGCGAGTTTCAGTTAGTTCGTAGCTGCGTAGCAATGTTGCGCGTGTAGACCATAATCGTGCAAGAAATTGAGTAGAGGGAGAGAATAGGACGGGGCCGATAGGGCAGGACGGTCAGAAACGGGACGAGTAACTAAACTGACGCGCGTAACGGGCTGCACGGTAGAGCTACATTACGGACAGTGATCGATCGTTGTCCGGTACTTTGTGACGAGAACAAGAATTCTCGGCTATGGAAGTTTGGTGGGATCGTGGGATTATTTGAGGGAGCGTGAAGCGAAGCGTTATCGCAATAGGTGACGGTGTTGGTGTTGGCGTTGGTGTTGGTGTTGGCGTTGGCGTTGGAGTTAGTGTGGTGACGGTGAGGGTGACGGTGACGGTGACGGTGACGGTGAGGACGACGTGAACGGCGACAACGACGGTGACGGTGCCGGTGCCGGTGGTGCAGACGATACTCTCGGATAAGGTGGTACAAGGCAGTACTCTGGTGTGGAAGCAACTGTACCGGAGAAACGAGAGAAGGAAATTTGGAAAAAATTGGTCGGCCGACGGAAAGCATCCGACGGTGACGGTGACGGTGACGGCGACGGCGACGGCGACGGCGACGGTGACGGTGAAGTTGAGGTTGAGGTGGACGGTAACGGCGGCGGGGAAGGTGTTCACAAAAGGGAACAACTTCTTGGCGATTCGAACGGCGAAACGAGCGACTTTTCGAACCAATTGGAATATTTCGTGCCTCGACGGTGGTTGTGCATTGTTCGTTGGGTAAGTGGTTGCTAGAATATGACGAATCTATCGTTCAACTGGATAATTCGCTGATAGTCGAGGAGATGAAGGTAGCGGAGGAGCGGCTCGGAGCCATTGACAGAAGTGACGTAGAGGGGTGTGTCGTCGATCGAATGGCGCTCTCCGCCGCTTTCTCGCAAACGGAACAAAAACGATACCGGACGACGTCGAAGCTCTACCACCTCCAACCCTTTTTTCCTTATGACCCCGTTTCTCTCTCTCTTTTTCTCCTCGGAATCCCCTCTCCTATCTAGTCTTCCAAGCTACTGTCCTGCTGTGTCTCCTCGCTCTTTCGCTTTCATACGTAGATGTCGCGTTACGCCGACGTACAGCGTAGCGGCCCTCGTACGGTTTTCGCCAATTGCGGTTTATCGCCGATCACATTTTTCGCGAGTCGTGGTCCCAATGAAAAATGAAATATTCAATTTAGAGGAGTAGCTGAAGTGCAAGGCGAAAATTTGTATTGCTTGTCAGCTTCTCGTTGCGTGTAAACTGCAATCGTACTTGGACGCCCCTTTGGCGGATAAAATGTACCGATCGGACGCCGGCGACGCCTCATGACTTAAGTTATGACTAAAATAGATAAGAAGCGCGCTTCTTAGGAGGAATTTTTTTGTTTAAAGGACGGAGAAAGGAATATGAGAATCGATCATATGGACGTGTTTGCACGAATAACAATATTCCGAGTTCGTCCCGACGTTCCAATGATCGGCGTGAAGAACGTTACCGTGCGTAAAAGCAAATTCCCTATCCTGAAATTGATTCGAATCTAGTCACGAATTACGGTAGACACCGTGCACACCGTGCCTCTTGCGCGCACGAACTTGTCATCGACAAGTGTGGTGGGAGAGGCGGCGACGAACTTATGCTGCGTCGCGTCATTTTGGAGGTATGCGTTCTCTTACAATCGAAAAAAATTGTTGTCCTTAATGTGTCTCGTAGCAAATTAGAATATTTCTTCCACTCGCTAAAACGAGCGATACTCTTTCCAGTTTGGCAGATACTTGTTTGCTTCGTTTCTCAAACGCGTCAGTTTGTTTCGCGAGAACAGTTGATCAAACTGTAAAAACTTTGTCTCAGTTGTTACATCTTGACTACTGAATACGTGAAACGAAGGAGAAAGAGAGTGCTAAGAAATCCACGAAATTCGATTGAACGTTTGGTCGATGTTTTGCGAAACGAAACGAAACGAAACGAAACGAAACGGAACGGAACGGAACGAAAGGAAACGAAACGGAATGGAATGGAATGGAATGAAACGGAGATGTACGTTGCTGTAAAGAATGAAACGAAAGAGAGGAAATGGAATGAAACGAATCGACGTAATGCGAAATGCACGATAAAACGTATATTCTTAACGAGGCGGGCGATTAGAGCAGCGTGAAGCGACCGAAGTGACGCGCGGGAGACGCGAGGAAAAGTCTCGACAACGGTTCGCGGGCGCGGGCAAGGTAGAGAGGGCGATGAGGTAGAGCGAGAAAGAGACCGAGGAGTAGAGAGGTATCGAAACAACGGAGCATGGTTAGCAGGGTTAGCAGGGAAGCAGGGAAGCAGGGTGGCGAAGAGCACGGAGCGATGCGGTGCCGCCCAGCGGACGCTACGCGCCCGAGAGTAAGTCTCGCGCGTTTTAAGTTATGACATCATCGCGCGAAGAAGCAGCGGACGCGTCGCATTAAGCGACGAGATAGAGTCCCAGGGGACTGCAGAGCCCGCGGTACGGCGCGTTATCGCTTTCTCGCTTCGACTCTATCCTCATCGATCGTAAATACGATTCATCGTGTATTTGCTTTCTCGGTTTCCTTGAGAGGACGAAAATCGTTCATCCGCTCGTCTGCCCAACCACACTTCGTTTTGCGCCCTATCGAGTTCTCCTTGCACGAGAGAGATCGAATTTCGGTCGCGCGGCCATTTTCGGTGGAATGCGAACAGCACGGTAAGAATTCTAGCTCGATTGCACAATCGATCACGGTGATCGAACGACCGAATGATCGACTCACCTTGGTTGATATCAATGGCGCCAAATCGGTACGATCCGTAAAAAGGCGAACGTTTCGTCGTTTTGGAAAAGTTTACGTTCCGAACAGATATCGGCCAGTTTCGTCTAAAGCATTGATATAGGCCGATAATGGAAAATACAAAAGCAATAGCAATAGCAATAGTAGGGACGGCGATGACGATGACGATGACGATGACGACGACGACGACGACGACGACGACGACGACGACGACGACGACAATGTCGGGGCTAAGAGCCTTATCGATCGGTCGGTGACGGTTTAGTAGGAAAACTACAACAGTTTGCGAAATCGCAGCAAGCGACGCGCTATGCATAGTCGCCAGGATGAATTTTCGAAATATGCGTCATGGTCGCTTAGAAAATTCCGGCGTGTTTTGCATTTTTCAACTTGACCTTCGACCTAAAAGCTCATATCGACTATTGAACGCTATTGTTTCTAAGAAAAAGTATTTCGAAGCTTGCAACGAAGATGTTTTCCTTTCAGTCATAGGTCCAGAGCAGAAGAGAAGAGCAGCGAGCGATAGATCGAAGAGGCGAGAAAAGGGAGAAGAGAGAGTATAAGGAGGTGGTGGTGGTGGCGGCCACGAGACATAGTCGACTCGGTGTCCCGGTAGCGGTAGCGATAGAGATAGCGGTAACGATAGCGATAGCGATAACGATAGCAGCAAAAGTGCGAGCCTTGTAGCCGGTACATTCGTTCAGCAAGACATCTCGACGAGGAAAGCCAAGAAGTAGGGAAACAATGACGGATACGAGTCAACAGGAGCAATCCCTGTCGGAACCTCACACGAACGGGGTGATGGACGGTCTAACGGAGGAGGAGAAGAGCAAAATGCGGCCCGCAGACATCGATGCGGTACGTTTACGTTTACGTTTACGTTTACGTTATTCGATGATTTTAATGCGCGTAAATGGTGACTGAGCTTTATCGTTGTTTCCTCTTGCATCTAGGATATGAGAGAAATGGAAAGAAGGAAGAGAGTCGAAATGATGATGAATTCGAGGTTGTTTCGCGAGGAACTGGAACGTATCATCGAAACTCAAATGAAGGACGGCGCCGGACCGTCCGGCTTGTTGCAACAAATTTCCGACATGATGGGAGCTCAGGGCGCTCGATTTAACGGAAACGTCTTCAAAAGTGGGTATTCCGGTGGCGATGGTGATAACCGTCAGTTAGAGAGGAAATACTGATCGATTCCCGATTACAGATTCGAATTGTGTATTGCCCATCAACGATATCCGTGGCGTCGAGAGCATGGGGTACGCGAAAGGAGAGAAACTTTTGCGCTGCAAATTGGCAGCGGTATTCAGACTGCTTGATCTTTACGGTTGGACTCAGGGCGTAGGCGGATTAATGACGGCACGATTGAATCAAGATCAGGAGCACTTCCTTGTGAATCCTTACGGATTACTCTATCACGAGGTGACTGCCTCCAGTTTGATCAAGGTCGACATGCAAGGAACAATAGTCGAACAGGGTACCACCAATTTTGGTGTTCACGTAACCGGGTTTCAATTACACTCGAGCATACACGCAGCAAGGCCGGATATAAAGTGCATCGTCCGCATCACCACTCCGTCCGTCACTGCCGTGAGTTGTGTTGCAAACCACGAAATGTGGCTCGACCGTATTCGCCTTGAACCTTTAACCTTGAACCTTCAACCTTCAGTCATCCCGCCATCTCGACTCTTCCGCCCTTTGTACTTTTGTACTTTTGTACTTTTGTACTTTATTACTTTTCGATTTTTTAATGTTTTCCATTCGTTCGACAGATCTCGTCGCTAAATTGTGGTTTACTGCCAATCAGTCAGGAAAGTATAGTGATAGGAGAAGTGAGTACTCATCAGTACATAGGTGGATCCGTCGAACCGGAGGAAAAGGAGAAAATCGCGAGGAGTCTCGGACCGATAAACAAAGTTATGCTGCTCCCTAATCGTGGTGCTCTATGCTGCGGCGAAACTGTGGAGGAAGCCTTTTTCAACGTTTACAACACGGTTTTGGCGTGCGAGACGCAACTCAAATTAATGCCCGTCGGTTTGGAAAATTTAAATCTCATCTCGGGAGAATCGAAGAAGGCCATATTCGAAGCTTCTAGAAAGCCGCCGACGCCCCAGCAAATTGCCACGATCACCACCGAAAGTTCTGCGCTTTCGGAAAAGTTGGAAAAGCGTTGGCGCATCGGAGGAACGGAGTTTGAAGCTCTCATGCGAATGCTCGACAATGCCGTAAGATATTACAGAGGACTTTCTTCGTACCGTAGTTTACTCTCGTATTATCGAATCGGAATATCTCAAGAAAATCCTTTGCATTTCTTTAAGGGATTTCGCACCGGCTATATATACAGAAACCCGCTTGTAAAGGGAGAACCTCCGCGACCGCGAAACGACGTTGAGGTTCCACCGGCCGTTTCGTCCTTGGGCTATCTACTCGAGGAAGAGGAGCTCTACAAACAGGGGTGAGTCCATTTTTCCACTTTTCCTCTTTCCCCTTTCCTCTTTCCTCTTTCCTCTTTCCTCTTTCCTCTTTCCTCTTTCCTCTTTCCTCTTTCCTCTTTCCTCTTTCCTCTTTCCACTTTCCTCTTGCCTCTCCGTTTTAACGATACGAATAACAGATGGCCTGCTTCTTTGCATTGTTTTTCAGACTCTGGAAAGGCGGCCGCAAGGGTACGGATAGATCTCGTTGGTTAAATTCGCCAAACGTTTATCAAAAGGTCGAAATATTGGAAACTGGAACTCCGGATCCGAAAAAAATCACCAAGGTAGAAGTCATCACTTTTGAGAATAAAGACGAGTAAATGTGTAAAGCACAGAGACAATGAATATAGAGTTGACCGCGTAAAAACTGATTCGCGAAAAGTATATGATTTAGGAAAGATTCTATTAGATATATATATACATATACGTACGTGTACGTACACGTACATGGCATAAACTTTGTGCGGCGTCGTTGAGCGCCCGATTCTCGGAATGTGGTTGACAGTTTGAACCATCGTAATATTTGATTTGTGTTTTTTTATTAATATCGTTGCCGATCTTTCGATTCCTTGGAACGTTTGAATGGGTTCCGCATCGTACCGCTACATTCCAACGATTCATAGCATTCCAACGGACGGAGCCCTAACAGGACAGAAGGGCTCCGTCGCGCGGTATCGTCGTAGTGATGTTAATAACTAAAAGTATTACATGAAAATCTGAAATGCAGTTTGAATAATGAACCTTTCAAAGATTCGATAAGAAGGTTCCGATCGATTCCATGTTCCATCGATATCGATATGGAGTTAAAAGTAATTAATCGATGTATCGCGCTTTACTTGTAGCTTCTTGATGTATGAATAAACGTATACTCACTGTTAAACGTGTAATACTGATGGAACCTCTCGTGTTTGGCCTCTGTGAAAGGTCCGATCGGAGACCGCGTGAATCCTATTTACGCTGTTCTTTATCCTTCGATAAGTTTTCGCAACTGTGTACGGATGTGTGCCTATCGATCTTGTCGTCGAAACGTCAGCCGAACGTTCGACTCTGTGTCCCACTGCAATTGCAAAACCAGATCGGTTGACCCTGTCAAAATGAACTTTTGGGATTGAATCGCAAAAGAAGAAACGTAAAGAAAGAAACGTGCATGCGCGCGGTACCGTGAGCAAGGTCTAGCATTGATGATATCGATCCTTCAAGCACGAAGGGCCGAAGGGACGTTTATTTTTAAGCGCGAAAGTAATTGAACACGACAGAGCGGCGGTAATAATCGGCCAATGTAGCGATAAGGTAATAACATCGTCGGCGGCAACGACAGCAGGCACACACGCGCATACAGATACGGATAGGAGGCCGTGAATACGGGGCCCCAGAGGCAGAGCATAGGTAGACTAGACGGATCGCGCGCGCTCGTTCGTACGCAAATTGAATATTTCGACGTGGGTCGGCTAACGTTCTGGTTTTGTGTGCAGTGGGTGTCCGACGGATCTCCGACTCATAGCAGTACACCGGTGAAGATAGATGGTGCTCTTCAATTCGTACCGAAAAATACCAATCCAAAGGAATTTAAGCAAATACAGCAGCAGGTAAGTGTCGGTCTATTGATTATTTTCCATGACGCTGGATCGAATCGAATCGAATTTTTTTCGAGAAGATCCGCTTGACCGTCGGACTGCCAACGACATTACTTGTATGTACCGTGCGACGTGATCTCGTGTTTTTCAGATCAAAGACTACCGTAGAGCGGACAAGATATCGGCTGGTCCACAATCTCATATACTGGAAGGAGTTACTTGGGAGGAAGCGAAAAAGATGCAGGTACTTTTTTCACTATACGAACGAGGTTTCTCTGTCCCGTGCTACGTATCGGAGGTAGAATGTAGCGCAATTATCTAAGCGCATATTATTATTGTTGTTGTTGTTGTATATATATATATATATATATATATATACATGCAACACCGTTCGGCCGTTCGACCTGATCGGCCGGCAAGAGAAATCGCGCGTTCGTCTCGATTAGAAAGGTACCTTTTTGCTCGCTTCGACTTTACCATTTTAATGCGATGTCGCGCGAAGGATGCTACTATCAGCGGGACTGGAGAACAGGTCGTCCTGGTAGGAGCTGCCAGCAAGGGTATAATTCAACGAGGCTTTCAGCACAATGCCATGGTGTACAAGACACCTTACGCCAAAAACCCCTTCGACGCCATTACCGACCAGGAACTCGATCAATATAAAAAGGAAGTCGAACGAAAACAAAAGGGGGGAGATCCCTGTGAGTATCGTATACGAATTTACGGGAGGGAGGTGAATTTTTCAGTGAATTGATCGAATGATAAAACCGGGTCGTCATAAACAACATATATGCACGCAACATCATTAATGTATCTTGTTCCGATGAAGACGACGAGTCGCAGTCCGAGTCCGAGGGCTTGTCGTCGTTCAACGTTAGTCGTGCGACGCACGAATCGAGCACTGCCAAGAGTCCAGTTCAGTCACCAGTATCGGTAACTTCAGAAACGGAGGAAGAGAGCAGAGACGGTGAGTTCCTTATAGTCTGTATTCGCCGCCTCCTCCTTTTTGCCCTTTGTGATAATAGTTCAATTCCAGTGGTGTTTACTTTCACCTCACTAAACTATATTTGCTTCTCTTTCTTCGATAGAACCCCGAGTTTTACGGATAGAAACGAAACAAGTGCCTGCGCCGAGTCAACCCGAAGTCGTGTTGAGCGACGGTAAGTTTCCCAGCGTCTATGCTCGTTTGCCGTTCAGTACGCATCGCGGTCCGCATTCTCGTTGATATATTTGTTATCTTTGCAAGGCAAAGGAACGCGTGGGAGACCCGCGCATTTCTCGCCTTGTTCGTTACACGCTACGGACGAGAGAAGCGCTGGAACGTTCGCCGTCGACAACTTACCCCCTCTGTTTCACTATTATTACTATTATTGTTATTATTCTTTTACTTTTACTTTTACTTTTACTTTTACTTTTACTTTTACCTTTTCTCTTCTTTATGATCACTAACGCTTGCACCGCACGTCCGCCTGTTTGCCGCACCTATACACCTAATGCCTAATACGCCTTTACACCTATAAGCCTATATGCTCATAGAGCTACGCGCGCGTTTATCCATTTAAAGTCGTGTATCGGCGCTATACATATTTTCTTTCACATATTGTCTCCTTTCCGTCATTCCGTTCTGATTTCGACCCATTTTTTGTACCTTGGATTTTCTATGCCTTTCTCGCGTTTCTCCTTGTCAGTCTCGAATCGTCGCGTTCGTTGAGAAGAAGCTTTGGACATTTGTGTAGGATCGTTTAGTCGTGAACCTGCAGATATATATATATATATATATATATATATATATAATTACCAAGAGATAAAGGCTGTAGTACAATTGCGATAGTGAATTAAGTACCGCGCGTGGGTCTTCAATTCGTCCGAGCAGAAACCGCGATCTCGACGGCGTTTGAAGGATTTCAGGTATACAGGTGTGAGCATCCGTGATCATAAACGCGAATCTCTTCGTCATTCTTGGGAATGAGAAGGGAGAAAGGGAATAGTTCGGAGTTTGAGGTGTTTTTGGACAATGTCGTTGCAGATCGTGATTCCTCGAGCACATATGGTGAAGAAAGTGAAAGTGAATGCCAAAATGAAAATGAATATACGACAGAGGCCGAGCACGGGCAGGAGCACTCGTGCAAGCACAGGTACGAAGGGACGAGAGCAAAAGAGCACGAGGATCGTGATTATCCTCGTTTGGAGGTCGTTCGAAGCACCGTCTTTGCCGAGCGTGAGACAGCAACGTTTTTCGCGTGTTCGAATTCTTCGTCGAATCACGGCAGTCTCGAGTACAAGAGGAGCAACGAGCGTGAAGAGAAAGCAAGGACCCTTTGGCAGATTCCTGCCGACTCCCATCAAAACTGCATTGGCACTGCGGAAAATAATCTACATGGGAAAAAAGTATCGAGCAACTGTGCTATCTGGACCGAGGGGTCAGAACGTGTGGAGGGAAGGGTCTGCACGGCGAGAGAGGAAACAAACCGTGGGTCCTTCTTCTCGTCCGACTTTTCGACCAAGTACAACTTGGATTCCGCTGACATGACTTTGATATACAGCCTGACTCCATCCGTTCTTTCCAAGAATCAGAGGTCGTCCATCGAAGAAAAGACTTCTCCAGATGCCTCTTCGGACGTGTCGATCGATTCGTATTCGGAATTAGATTTTGAACGGTCGCCACTGCTGAACAAAGAAAGAGACAGAGAGGAGGAAGAAAGTAGCATTCCGGACGAGGAGTCTGATTTCATCTGGTTTGACCCGATTGGAAGCGGCGGAAAGCAGGACTGTTCCGAGCTTCCGTCCACCGACGTATATAGGACCGAGCACCACGATCATCGAGTAGATTTCGATTCGCCGCTCGAACGCCCACACAGGGACCAATCGCTCGCAAAGGACAGCGTTTTCGTCATCCGCGAGGTCGTTCATCACGTCGTCGATGCTACACAAGTTGAATCTTCGAGAGCTGAAGTCGCATCGTCGATATTTTCAAAGAGAGCAAAGGACAGTGCAAATGTCGAACTGAAAGAAACACGGAGATCCGAAGATAATGGAGTAATGTCGCTACGGTACAGGCTCGAAGGAAAGGCTGCCTCCTTTGGCACGGAAGTGGAGGACCATCCTTTCTGCAAGCTAGAGGAGACGGATGCGATTGAATCTATGGACTCGATTGAGAATGCAGTTTTTCATTTTTTTACGATCCCAAAGAGGAGATCGAACCTCGAAGACTCGGCGTTTGAGGTAAATTTTCGAGTGGAAAGCGCAGATGAAAGCCGCCAAAATGACCTTCCATTTACATGGAAAGATTAAGGCCTCGATTTGTCCGTCTCAGTTGCGGAAGCGTTTTGACTATTGCAACTTTGACATTATTTTTCGCGGTTGACTACGGCTACGAACCATCCAGACCAATCAGGGTAAACTCGAGTTGTCACGATTGCCGTCTTTGCGGTCGAATTCATAAGTATTTGTTTGATAGTTCGGACACTTGGATCATGAGTATCGGTATTTTTATTTAGTTATCAAATTTGCGCCGAAACAGCCGCGTCGCCGCCGAAGCTATTTTTTTCATGTTATTTTCTTTTTTCGTTTTCATTTTCATTTTCATTTTCATTTTCGTTTTCGTTTTCGTTTTCGTTTGATATTTTTCCGGATGTTGTGCGCACGACCGTCCAAAGTATTTCTTCGCTATATATATTTAATCATTTTAAGAGTGGTCATAATGCCATTCTATTCGTATTTGACTATACTTCCTCGCTGTTGACCACTGTATTTTGTTTTCTTTTGTCCAGTAAATAAATGTTCTCGCGAATCGAGCGAAAGGAAAAGTTGGTCGGCGTATTTTGGAAATTCCTCCTCAAAATTACGGGGACACAGCGACAATGAGGAGTTTGAAGCGTGAAGCGTAAATCCTCGTTTAATCAAATACCTGTGAGAATTCAAACCTGTCGTGTTTTTCTCCGATGTTGGGACGATTTCGCCGACGAAATATGTATTCAGACCATTTTCCCATTTTTCCTTTCCGATATGTTTGCACGGTCCTCTCCCGCATTCTACCCTCTTAAAGTTTTACACGATATACTTGTATAGAGTGTAAAGCGCAAATACAGGCCCTTCTCAGAGCCGAACCGAGTAGACTTATAAATGTTCATTTACGCGATACATCTTTATAAACTTCATTCTTGGCCTCCTTCGATGGGGCGTATGTTTTGTGTTTCAGGGGAAAATACCGTAAACGGCGATCATTCGGACGCTCATCACAGTACATTTTCTCAAAGTAGCAAAGAGGTTTGTCACTGTTATTCACACAAGTGCTCGCTTCGATATCGTCCTCGAGCTTTTTACGCGCTTGATTCGTTCCTTCGAATAGTCGACTCGCAGATAGTCTCAAAATTAAACTCTGTTGCCAAAAGCAAATACGCGAAGTAAGACAAGTTAGAACGAATGGATGCGCACAAAGAAGCTCCAGGACGCTGGCAAACACGGTGAAAGTTTTTCGAGGGAAAAAGAGAGTGAGAGTGAGAGACGAAAGATCGTTGATCGCTCTTCGTTCTAGTCTTCTTATTTCGCCACATACTGTACGTTTATTGCGCGGAACGAATTCTCGAATATGTCTTTTTCATTCAACTTTCGTTACGTCGTCGAAATTTTCTGCACTTTCGTCTTCGCGTTAGTTCGGTATCATAAATTTTTTTATTTTGGACGATCGAGTATCGTCGTATTTGATTCTCTTTTGAAAGTGTTTTTTTTTACCGACAACGCTCGCTCGCTCGCTTGCTCGCTTGCTTGCACGCATGGATTCAAACGTTACAATCAATTACATCGACTTTGCGAGTACAATCTTCGTAAATTGAATCATTACAAATAAGAGGCAGAGCCAAAGGCATAGAGAAAATGAATTAAAGGGACAGCCAGAGAGAGAGAGAGAGAATGTGTGTATGTGTGTGTGAGAGAATATGTGGTGTCGGTGCATGTGCATGTAGAAAGGTTTATGGTTATGGTTGGGACCTTCCGTGTTAAGGGTTCCGTGTCGCAGGATGTGAGCGTTAGCGAGGAATCGCCAAAGAAGGAAAAGAAGAAGAAGAAAGGCCTTAGGACACCGTCCTTCCTAAAGAAAAAGAAAGAGAAGAAGAAGCAACAGCCGGTCGAGGCGTAGGTAGTTGTAAAACAGGTATGTACGAAGTTCACGTAACCGATAGATTGTCCGTGGGTCGATGAGCAACCGTCACTTTTTATCCCTATCGCGGAATTACTTTCGCTATATTATCGTTTCAACGCTTACTTTTACCTCTCCATTCCGGTGCGATTCCTTCGAACAGAATTATTTCTTTATCTCAAAAATGAGGCGATGATTGGAACAAGGGACCACGATGCGGCAAGAGAGGAAAAAATAGCGGAAGAAAGAGAGAGAGAGAGAGCGTGTTTGTTTGAGAGTGGGAGGGAGACCGCGAACGTTCGTAACCTATCGTTTGTAATCGATGGTATTCATTTCGAGTTTATCTCAAAAGTATTTCTTTTCAGCGTGGTAGGAGAGGAAGGTAGGAGGAGATGAATTTAAAAGATTCTCACATCGACAATTTTCCTT
This sequence comes from Cerceris rybyensis, assembly GCA_910591515.1. Lineage (NCBI taxonomy): Eukaryota > Metazoa > Arthropoda > Insecta > Hymenoptera > Crabronidae > Cerceris > Cerceris rybyensis. The sequence continues at coordinate 177,350 of OU342795.1, forward strand.
AGAGTAGACGCGCTCTTGCTGTTGCTACTGCATTTCGCATAGATGCGGCAAACTTAGAACAATTCCTTTAGTCGCCAGATAGACCGAATAATCTAGTTTTACTCTTAATCGTACGGGAATTTTGCAGCTGGTGAAAGCATCTATCGTTTAACTTGGCGTCACGTTATAAATAATTCTGCTGAAATAGCGCGATTAGCGAAGCATTCATTAAGAGCGACATCGTCTAACACCACTTTCTTCTTATTTCTAGACACTGCCACGATCAAAGCTTACAGCAAATAAGAAAAACTAAGTTTTCGAAGGAGACTCAAGGGCTGGTAAATACGAAGATAAGAGTCGAGAAGTGCAATGCGAGGTCGCACGTCGAAATATTCGACGACGATTGACTACGATCAACGGCAGACACTGGACAGTGGACAACGGACAACGGACAATGGACAACGGACAACGGACAACGAATAACAGACGGCAGACAGCAGACAGTAGACAGTAGACGGTAGTTGGTAGCAACGAACGACGAGGAAATCGACGAAAGAGACGGCAAGAAAAAAATAGTCGCAGTAATCGTGCAACAATCAGCATCTTTCCAGGACTCAAGACTGCCATCGCATTACGTCTACGATAAGAAACTATATTGTACTGTTAATGTTTTTACGTTTTTAATTTGTTAAGGCGTTGCGCTGATGTATTTAATCCGCTATTTAATTTCGCCTCCCCTGTCCCATTTGTGTATCGCAATAAAAGAATAAGTCGCGCGCATTTTTGCGACGCAAATAAAGGAAGAGTCGCACCGAGTTATTTTTGACATTGCAGTTCTCCTTTTTCCACTTCAATAGTGTGTTGTGCGGCGATAGATGATGATAGATGATAGATGATAGATGATAGATGTTAGACGGTATACGGTAGACGGTAAACGGTAGAGAGTGGGAGGAAATTTCGAAAGACAAGGTAGAATCAATATTCGTCGGCGGAAGCCTCGGCTTCGAGTGCCTCGAGGTCGTCCGAGTCCATACCGACTTCCTCGTAATCTTTCTCGAGAGCAGCGAGATCTTCCCGGGCCTCGGTGAATTCTCCCTCTTCCATTCCCTCGCCGACGTACCAATGAACGAAAGCCCTCTTAGCGTACATGAGATCAAACTTGCGATCGAGACGAGCCCAGGCCTCGGCGATCGCGGTCGTATTTGAGAGCATACAAACGGCTCGCTGAACCTTGGCTAGGTCACCGCCGGGCACGACGGTGGGTGGTTGGTAATTGATGCCGACTTTGAAGCCGGTCGGACACCAGTCGACGAATTGAATCGTTCGTTTCGTCTTGATAGCGGCGATTGCAGCGTTCACGTCCTTCGGTACGACGTCGCCTCTGTATAGCATACAGCAGGCCATGTACTTCCCGTGACGGGGATCGCACTTTACCATTTGATTCGCCGGCTCGAAGCAAGCGTTGGTGATCTCGGCGACGGAGAGTTGCTCGTGGTAGGCCTTTTCCGCGGATATGACGGGCGCATACGTTACCAGAGGGAAATGAATCCTGGGGTAGGGCACCAAGTTCGTCTGAAACTCCGTCAGGTCGACGTTCAAGGCACCGTCGAAGCGTAACGATGCCGTTATCGATGAGACGATTTGCCCGATCAGCCTGTTTAGATTCGCGTAGCTAGGTCTCTCTATATCGAGGTTGCGCCGGCAAATGTCGTAGATCGCCTCGTTGTCGACCATAAACGCGCAGTCCGAATGCTCGAGCGTCGTGTGTGTCGTCAGGATCGAGTTGTATGGCTCGACAACGGCGGTCGAGACCCTCGGGGCTGGATAGATGGCGAATTCCAACTTGGACTTTTTCCCGTAATCGACGGAAAGACGTTCCATTAGGAGGGAGGTGAACCCGGAACCGGTGCCACCTCCGAACGAGTGAAAGATGAGGAAACCTTGGAGGCCGCTGCATTGATCGGCCAGCTTACGGACACGATCCAACACGAGATCGACGATCTCCTTACCGATCGTATAATGACCGCGAGCGTAATTGTTCGCGGCGTCCTCTTTCCCCGTGATCAATTGTTCCGGGTGAAACAGTCGTCGATACGTGCCCGCTCTTACTTCGTCTGCAAATTACGACAAAACGGAGACCTCTCTTATTTATTGTTAGACTCGTTCCTCTTCGTTACTCTTGGTTACTCGATCTCATGGCCCGAGTATCAAGAAATCTTACCGACCACCGTAGGCTCCAAGTCTACAAACACTGCTCTAGGTACGTGTTTCCCGGAACCGGTCTCGTTGAAGAACGTGCTAAAGCTATCATCCCCTCCGGAAACCGTCTTGTCCGATGGCATTTGTCCGTCCGGCTGAATCCCATGCTCCAGGCAATAGAGCTCCCAACAGGCATTGCCAATCTGAACTCCCGCCTGGCCCACGTGAATCGATAAGCATTCGCGCTGAAATTTTACGATCGAAAGTAGAATATGTAAACGAAATCGAACGATCGATAGAAATAGACCGCCAACGTTCTTACCCCTTTCAACACGCTTTAACCCTCTGAGTGCTATGGGCGCACATATGCGTCCAGCGAAAGCTATCGATATAGACATAGACATAGACTATGGACGCAAATACGCGCCCGGCGGAGGCAATTGTTTCTGTCGTATATCCATACCATATACTATGCGGTAAAGTATTCAGTCTCTCCGGAGCGCATCGGCAGAAAATCGTCCGCACGCAAAGGGTTAACGAACGCCTCTATGCTATCTCTTTTTTCTCTTACCATACTGGGCGAACTCCTTCACGATTCTTTTCTTTCGGCACTCTTTCCTCGCGACGATTTTCGAATCGAGACGGCGGCGATCAGACCAATTCGATCGAATCCACGACCAACCGGTATCTATGTATGCTGGATCTGATTTAACAAATCTTTCTATTGTCAGCGAAGACCAGCCTGTTGACGCTGACTCTCCTACTTTTAGACATCGGTGAGAACTACGAACGAGGCCGACAGGTATTTCGGTAGATGGGTTTTAAGTAAGTACTTGAAACTTACTACGCATCTCATCTCGATTGGATCTCATAAAAGGATATAAATAGCCTGAATCAGTGCCAGAAGCTCAGCGAGCTATCCAATTCCGCTGCACATCGACCATTTAATGGACGTTACGCGATGTGCGCAATATTTTCTATTTCTAATTGAGCACGCCTTTATTCGCCCTTTTATTACCTCCGTCCCACCTAATCTGTCTTTTTCCCATCCTAATCCTGCCTTTCCTGTCACTCTCCTCGGTCTCCTGCATCGCTCTTGTCTCTCCTCCGTCTCTACTGTCTCTCCTCTGCTACCCCTGTTTCTCCTACAACTCTCCTGTCTGCCCTACCTATCTCCTACTTGTTCTGCTTCTTTCTTATATACCTCATCTTCCAGCCTTTCCTGTCTCCTGCCTGTCCCTTTCAGTCTCTCTCGTATCCTGTCTGTCCCTTCCAGACCGTTCCAGACTTTCCTGCCGCCTACCTCTTTTGCTCATACCTGTCTGGGTCTGGCCAGTCCCGTGTCTTTTTCGTCTGTCTCTTGCCACTTTCTTCTGTTCCCTGTCTGTCATGTCCTCAATATCCTCCACATCTGTCACATCTCATTGTCAGGCGAATTTTAGATCGGTCGTCTATTCCTTACCTCACTGCCGTGCAACTCAAAACAGTGTATACCATGCCATATCGGAAAACTTTTATCATTATGATATGCGCGTTAAGTATTTATGGTAGTTCTGGTAGAGGAGGAGTTTTAGGAATCGGACAAAGATAGCGGTCAATAAAGTTTATAAGTGTTTTAGCTTTAATAAATTCTTTATTCATTAATTGTATTAAATAACATTATTTGTATAATACGTCATAAAATAAAGTTGTATACTTCTAAGACTATGAACATAGAAAATAAATATAAAGGGCGTTTCGCGCAAAAGGGTTGATAGCTTTCACGATGTTGAAAACGCGACCCGAACGAATTCCAGCTATCTTCTGAGATATATCTAATAACGATTTATGTAAAATTTCATTAAAATCGGAGTGTATATCAGTTGTCAGTTTGAACTGACAATGAGTTGGACTCGGTGTGCTGACACGGGCCCCCCGGGCCTTTCTAGTCTCCACTAGTCACCGAGCCATACCGACTGATACCGACCAACACCGACCAATGCCGACCATGCCGACTGATACCAACTGATACCGACTATACACCTATCCTCTTCAACCGTAAACTATACGAATGTCGAAAGAGTGGAAACTTGCCATTTTTAAGGAGTTCTGGAAGAACCGATACCAACGCCATCTAACATTTTGCATTTCCCTATATTTTTTCTGGCGGGAAATGAGACTCACTTAAAGGCAACTTCTTAAACACTGATATTTTGCTTATTTCTTGACCAATTTAAATGCGATTTCTTTCAACATCTTATTTAGGGTCTGCATTATCGACTTTCAAATAAAGAACATTTAAACTCTACTCAATTTGAAAGGGTGTGGAAAACTGCGTTAATCAAAAAATACACGATCTCTCTGAAAGTCGTAGAACGCCTCCTACAACGCTTCCTACAACCTTTAACACGAGAGATTTCTTAATACTTGGGCTACTTGTGTAAATCTTTGTCCCGTGTTCGAACGTCTGTTATTTGTTATCGTACGCATAAATAACCTCTGTCACGCAAATACGTTTTATCGTCGTTCTCCTTACTTTATTCGCCCCGTTGTCCTTTCTCTGATCTTCCAAGATCACGTTCAAAATAGAGTGTTTTTCCATGAAGTTTTCCACGGTACTGGAACCAGGTTAATTCCGTTGAATAACGTAAAGAGCATTCAATCGTTGAGGACAAACGCGCGCGACAGAATCATGGGACGTAGTCGGACACCGTCGCCAGGCAGACGAAGAGATCGTTCTCGGGAACGCGAACGAGAGCGTGAACGAGAACGAGAACGAGAACGGGAACGGGAGCGAGAGCGCGAACGAGATCGCCGAAGAAGACGTTCGAGAGAGAGAAGACGAAGATCCGTCGAGCGGGATCGAGTAAAATCAAGGGACAGAGAAAGAGATCGCGATCGCGATCGAGAAAGGCACAGGCGTTCCTACAGCAGATCGAGATCGAGGGAGCGCGAGCGACCGAAGGCAAAACTTAAGCCCGTTACGAACGAACGACCCGTAATAACTGGTAAATCATGTTTGGTTATGAGCTTCGTAACACCTTTCTTCTTTCTTATGCTCAAACTGAAACTCTTCCAGAGGCCGATCTTCAAGGTAAAACACCCGAGGAGCAGGAGATGATGAGGATAATGGGATTTTGTGATTTTGATACTACCAAAGGAAAGAAGGTCGAGGGTAATGATGTAGGAGCGGTACATGTCATTCTAAAGAGAAAATACAGGCAATATATGAATAGGAAAGGTGGATTCAACAGGCCATTGGACTTTGTGGCATAGAAACGGTTCTCCGTGCCGCTTTTCTGCTCTTGCAAACTTTCAATCATTCTCTGATAGACGAGGATGTTAAAGTCATACACGGCCCAAATACTATGAACGACCGTCATTGTTGTCGTCCGGATGCTAAACTAAGAAAGCATGCAAACGATGAGGATACATGTATATATACCAATGAAATGGTTTTTATTCCCCGTTGGTACAATTGCAATTAGAAATAAAGTGTAAAAGTAATCTCCAGAAATGCGGAGGTACACGTCGCAGAGTGGAAGGAAAAATTTTGAGGTTTGCAAGGAAAGGTTAAACAGTATTTTATAAATCCATGACCGTTCTGGCTCGTTTTGCCGAAGGTATGATGGCTTCGTCGGCGTTACGCTCCTCTTCGCTCTCGCTCGTTGATTCGTGCACCGCTTTTTCAACGACGTTGGAATTCTGCGACGCTAGCTGCAAAAATAACGAAGAAATGTCGAAATTTCCTACAAAGGTTATCAAGGCTGTTTTCTTGCTCCTTACCAGGCTGACATCCATTTTTTCGAGGGCTTCGACTAACTGAGTGTTTTTTATTCGGAAATCCCTGGTTACGCTGTGTTTTGTGTAGTTTTCCAGTGGTACCTGCATGAATACCAAGAATAGATGGACAAATGCATCGATCGACAGGCCGGATGGGTCTCAACCTAATTCTTATGACAACAATAGGTTTACGTTTTCACGCGTGGGATACTTACGCCTGTTTTTCTGCCGAGCAATAGTATTTCTTTGTTAAATTGCTCAATCTCATAAACCACACGTGGTATGGTCTTTGTTTCCTTCAAAACCTTGTTTCTTTGCGCGTGTGAATCCGACTTCCCCTTCGCGTCGTTTTCATTTTCATTTTCGTTGTCATTTCGATTTTGATCTGGATTTTGATTTTCCTGGAAAGCGAACAACAATTAGTTGAGCAACGCGACCAACGGTTAGGATAAAACCATGAAAATATGTTCAAATACCTCAACGTATGTGACGAGATTATAGAAAGCGGTCTTGAGCGGCTTACCAGCCAATTGTATTACTTGTATAAATCTACAATGCAAACATCAAATACAGAGAACAAGTTATAGGAATCATTTGACAGATCTTTTCAGCGCAACGTATGTTTCGTATACGTACTTGATCGTCTGGAATGCCACGTTATGTCCGTTTGACTTTGTATAAAAATACTTTGCAAGATCACCGAGAAAATGATACAGACATTGAAGATTCTTAAATGTCAAATCTACGCACGGCGATGGATCGACCGAAGTGTTGACGAGCGTATGCAGCGCTTGTATCACGTAAGACAGTTGTTTGCACAACGTACGTTCTTTTTCCCTTGCATTCTCTTGATCTGCAATGCCCTTTTAAGACGGATTCTCCTTTCTTTTCAATAACGTCTCGAGTCTTCGAGATTTACTACTAAAAAACTGATTCCGAACTTACGCGCTTCTTCCGCTCTCGTTCCCGGTATCCGCGCAATGTTCTCTTCTGCTTTTAGACGAACTAGTAACCAACACGCGTTATCCAATTTTTCTTTTATGCTGCTATTCAATGCCTGGTAAACGTCCACAGCTGTATCATGCCTTATTATTTTGTATTGCTCCTTCCCCTCTACTTGGATCTATATTCAACGAGTGACGATATTTGGCAATTAAAGCAGCCTAGGGTAGAGTGAAATGGACCGAGAAAGGATGGAAGGAGCAACATACATTATCGATGGTACCAAGTTTTTGGGATAATTCCAAGCTGATCTCATTCAGTGACTCCCCGTATTGTTGAGAGTAATCTTCTATGCGTAACAAAAGTCGCAGTATTATTGCAACTAGAACGGTTCGAACGTTGTCAGTTCGAGTTATTTCTTTTATCGAATCTAACACCTATGGGGAATCAAAGGACATGTAACGCCAAAGTGATGCATCGAACAGCGATAGTATTGTCCAGCATGGTTCTAGGTCCTCGTTTACCGACCTTCTGAAGATTACAACGATGAAAGTTTAATCTGTGAATAAATTGTTCCATGATTTCTAATAACAGAACGGGTATTCCCTTGGATGATGCAGGCTCGTCCTCTTCTTCGACGAGCCACGAATTCAGATGGGTTTTTAATGAAAACACAACATCCTGTAACCGCAAATCAAGATTCCTCGGAGTTCCTGCGTACGTCGATCCTACTGCAAAATCGAAGATTTTCTACTCACGAGTTTTGGACTTTTTTCCCCCATGAATCAGTGGGAAACCGGTGAAAATGGGCTTTCGGCAATACGCGAATCTGATCGTTACTTACGAATTGCATCGATAAATCCTCCCAACTCATTTGCATTGTCCACAGAAAAGAGAGTGCACGTGAAACAACATATCTCTTTGAAGCATTCTAAAGCCAAAAGTGCCGTACTTTCATCCATTATTAATGTGCTTTTTATATCGGACAGCGGGTGGGCGTAGAGTAATCTATAGAATAAAACAAATCTTTAGCTTTCGCGATATATTCATACGGTACAGCCTGACACGAAATTTGTTTCACTGTATTGTGGAAACACTCTTCCTTACTTTGCAATCTGGGTATAGAGAATTATGTGGCGACGGCTGCGATCCTCCGAATCGTTACATATCGAGGAATTCGTACGTTGCACAAGTCGAAGGCAGGTTTGCAGTATGTACCGGTGAAACCGGAAATTCGTCCGAAGCATGGTGGATTCGCTCGAACTCGGCTGCGTTGCAGATGGTCCATCTCTGAGATCATGGCAGCGCGTTAAGTCAGTCGATATAGTTTTTCAGAATTCAAACAATCAACAAGTGTCGCCGTTGGTAAGAAAGAGAAAAAAAAGTTATACTAACGAGTACAAGAGTGACAAGGCCTTGGAAATCGTGTCCAAATCCATAACTGTGTCCATAACTTTTACCTGACTCGACTTACCGAGCTTCCTCGTTGCCGTATTACTCTTATCCTTGTCCTTTTTACCTTTACTCGTACCACCGTCGAGCCTCTTTACCTTTGCATTTTGCTGCGAAAAGTATGGAATATTTGACTTGGAAGTACGAATGTAATTGAGAAATGAGCGAAGAAAAGGAATAAGAGAAAGTCTAGAAATTCTACAATGAGGGGGAAAGATGGTAAGGGTAATGAAGGTAGAAAAGGTGATAGAAAACGGCAGTTCGTCGTGAACAGAATACCGTGAAAAAATCAGCCAATCGTGCGTATCCTTCGAATAGATCGTTGATTTTAAGAAAGCTCTTTTCCTGGTCCAAAAAGTATTTTCCTATTTCAAAGGCTATGAGCGCCTCGAATATCGATATCATTAGCTTAACGTCATGGAGCTTTCTCTGGAATTTTGAATGATCCTCGGTCGAGGTTCTGCCATTTTCCTAATGGAGGAGAAACATTAATCAGAAATAATGTTTACAACAAAGAAATTATAACTGTCCTGTCTACTCGGGAGAGCATAATTCCTTCCTAAATGATAAATAATTTTACCAGATTTAAATGTTCCAATTTGGTAGCTGATATTCTTTTGGACAAAGATTCCAATATCCCAGACAACTTGTCGAAAGTCAAAGATTTCTTTGAAGATGCTGTGAAATGTATTCTTTGCATGAGGAATATTAATTCCGCAATAGGTTCTCGTGAAACGATATCAGCACCATGAGTATCTGTACAGAGATCGAGCTTCACCGGCGGTAAAACACATTCATCCGTTTCGTAGTAGATGTTGAAATGTGAAAGTAGCATCTCCAAGACCAAGTCCATCACTTCCGGGTTATTCGATACGGTATTGTACAATTCTAAAGGAACGCGTTGAAGGAAAACTCATTGAAAATTGTGCGACGATTGGAAAAGAGATCGTGAGTAACGAACGACAAATCTTCATCTGGTTTCAAACGAATTTTTCGAACGACGTACCTTCGTACATGTACAATCGGACTTGAAACTCGTACGTAAGGCATTTGTTTAATATATCCAATATTTCGTGACACAATGTTTCGTCGTATTCCAGTGAAGATTCCGTCGATTGTGTATTGCGTTCCAGTGTGACCTGTGCCAATAGAATCAGAATATCGAGTTAACATCGACTTACATTCCTAAGTAAGGAGAATATGGTACTTATGGACGAGATTGAGATAAAATCGTACATGAGTGAACGTCGAGGTGGAACTAGAACTAAGAATACGAGCACAAGTATCGTGACGTTGACTTAAACTGACAATAAGACCATGTCCAATCGGGTCGAAAGATCGTATTTTTGAGTATTTTAGTATCTCGAGAAAGCCAGTAACAGCCATGCGTCTCTTGTCGATCCCCTTCCTATAAAGTGCTTTCCTTAAGATCAAAATAAGGGTCTCCCTGATGTTGGGTGATACTCGCATCAGTGGGAACACCGCGCGTAAAACCCGGTTGGTCACGGTACCGGGTAGAAGCAGCGATCGTTCCAGAAGATTCGTTATCAAAACTTGATGATCCAACACGATTGTAGACAACTGACGACACGCATACGCCAAGCAGTCTGAAGGGTGTAATGAAACCGGGTTCGGTCCGTGTTTTAGAGTCTACACGCCGCTGTGTATTGCGAAAGATTCTGCCGAGATATTGACTGTGAATTTCTTACCCGTATAATAGACGGTCGATGCACCATCCGCGATTATTTTCTCAATTAACTCTCGTAAGATGCTCGGGACTGTCTCGTGGCGTTTTTTTATTACTTCCCGCAACATTTCTGCCCCCATTTGTTCCAATTTTGACGAGTTTAAGTTACCCTTTGTTTTCTGCTCCCTACTCATTAATGTAAAGGCCAATCCAACGAGCCCCTTTAATACCATATGACGATCTCTGTTACTGAAGAGGGGAGAATAAAAAAAGGAAAATGAAACTGAAATTACTAAACTTTTGAGAGTGAATCGATACTACGTTGAGGCGAATACCAAAGTGAAATACGTAGAGAAAATCTTACCCATCCTCTGTGCACTCTGTGACGATACCGATGGTGTTGGATGGGCACGGTAAAATATGTCTCAACCATGCGCTGTTACATCGCTTTTCCTTACATCGCATATTTTCAGTGATAGCTATTAGCAATACGTCGAAAACCTGACGGAAAGAAACGTGTTGAATAATAAAAATAAAAAATAAATATTCGTTCTTGTTTATGCAAGTAGTCATTACATGATTCTTATACAAATTGGAAAGAGAAAGCAGCACGGCCAATACGAAGGGTTGTAATATATACTCCGAAGCGTAAGATACATTTTTAAGGTAGCGAAGAATGTTTTTCGAGTTTTCGTAATCCAGCTCAGCAGCTTGGTACAAATGGTACAAAATTGTGTTTTCAGCGTCACGTATTTCTTTCGACGTGGTAGATGTACCTATCAATAGACGATTGAAATTAGAACGGAAATACATTGAATAGTACTTGTTCTACGTACCAACAACGTCGGGACTGTCTTTGTCTTCGGTCGTTGCTGCTCTTGAATAGGAGGATTCAAAGTATCTGCGTAGCGCATCCAAAAGATATTTACCTTCGTTGCGTCCCTGGAGTTTTAACGCGTGATATACGAATGCTGCCGATTTATCTACAGAGAGATTTGGCATAGCACGACACAGCGAGATAGCAACATCTCTTAGATCCGCTCTTTCCAAAGTCATATCCCTAAGCGAAACATTATGTTTTTTATGAAGAATGATTTCCTCTATTTCTTGAAATAAGTAGAAGTAAAGTCGAGGTACAGATCAGAGTCAAGGTTGAGGTTGAATGGAGCATACTTACGAAAACATTTTAGCCAAAGAAGGCAAAAGATCAACGTTCCATTTACGGTTACATATCTCTTTGACGATCAACGATTTGTATTCCAAACCGGAAACTTCTCTGTCCTTGTAAGCAATGTATTTTTCATTTTCCAACAGCTCCAGCAGAACAGGCAGTAAGTCCCTCCAGCTGAGATTTGCAGTATCAAGCATTACCGTTTATTTGTCGAAGGATGCAAGGTATCGTAGACAGTGTAACTGGATCGTAAGATCTTACTTACCCCTTGCATTCGTCGTTATCCTCGTTGTAATCACCATTATCGCCGGGAAGAAAATCACCGAGGCAGTATTCTACCAATTTTAGAAGATTTTGCTTAGAATACCTTGGAAGGTCGAGAATTATTCGATTTAGTATAGCATCAGCACGCCCGGTAGGTATTTTGACTCTGCGTAGAATCTCCAAAGTAGTTTCGACTACGTTACGACGTTTCAGTTGACAAGCATCGGAATCGGAAAGTGTTCGAAAATAATCATCCAATACGTTGAGAATTTTGTTGCTGTAAATACTGTCGCGCAGCATTTTCGAAAGCTGTAAAAAAGTATTATTTAATGGCTGTTGACTACTTGCCAGTCGATACTTTAATTTCCCTCCAGCAATCGTCACACCTACCTCTTCAGAGCCAGCATTGCGAGGAAAAACCAGCAACCCCCGCAACTCGGACCGATTCGCCGAACTACTGGACATGTTTAAACGCTTGCGAAGCGTGATTAACAATACTGGAAAATTATATTTGAAACATACCGAAGCATCTGCAAATAATTTCAAGCTTGTTCTTAGTTTTCGTACTCGATGTAAATTGAGATACTTTCCTTCCTTCTCTAACTTCGTTATAATTCAGTTTATTCCAGTTAGCAGGGTGGTTGACACATGAAACGAAGAAAACGGATTCCGCGCGCAAAAAGTTAGCGCGGGAGCGTATGTCTATTATTATTTCCACCGCCCTCTGGATGGTAAATCTCACTCTCTCTCTCTCTCTCTCTCCTTCTTCTCTATTTTTGGTACTTGCATTTTTGTCAACTGGTTTTAGATAAGTCGTTTTTTTTTTTCATGATAGCTGTGTTAGACTTTTGTGATGGAAAAAGCAGTTCGTCCGCCAAAAAACGATCGTCATTATCGTAGGTTTGGAGTTAAGTATTACCAGGGAACATGATGCAAAGAAGGCAGAGACTGCTCGAATTCGAAACGATTTCCGACAGAGCCGCAGGCTGTCGGTTGGATCGATCATGCTAGAGATACGATCCGATTTTGATTCGATCGACCGGACAATTGACCCTGCTCCCTTTTCGTCGAGCAAGCCCGTCACGCGAGTCCGGATCGACGGGCGTGCTCTCGATTTCGAGTCCAAGGTCGAAGAACAAACTGGCAATTTAAAAAGAAAAAAAAAGAGCCGGGTGTGGCCCGTTTCGGCAGCGAAAGTTTTTGACGGACACACGAAACACGCCCTCGCGCCCCACTCGGTAGGCGGACGCACCCGTTGCGACGGTTTCTCGCGGGGTATATAAGATTTCGGCCGTAGAACCGACGATGTGCGTTTTCTCTCGATCATCGCAGAAGAATCAACCTACTCGCAATGTTCTCCAAGGTGGGTTACCGAGAGCGTTCGACGATAGATAGAATATTGTTTATTCGGTGAGCCGTGAACGAGGCATCGTGAGCGGTCGTAACCGGTGGAGCCTCTCCAGGAGGACGCCGATACCATATTTTTCTTCTTCCTTTTAGATCGTCGTTTTCGGCTGCCTGCTGGCCTTCGGTAACGCCGGATATTTGGCGCCGGCCGCCGTAGGACAGTATACTCTGACTACTGGTGCTCTGACCTCAACCTCGGACAATATCCTCCGAAGCTCCGGAAACCTGGCTCAGGTTGCGACTCAATCCAAGACTATCTCCACCCCGTTCTCTAGTAGCAGCAAATCGGACATCCGTGTGACCAACCCGGCGATCTACGCCCACGCAGCTCCCTTGGTTGCAACCGCAGCCGGCAGTCCGCTAGCGGCGGCACCAATAACAGCCGCGCTCGGTCCTCACCCGAGCCCGCTCCTCGGAGTGGCTTATTCCCCGGCTGTGGCAGTCTCCCATATGGCCTACAGCAGCCCCATCGGCGTTTCTTATTCCTGGTGAATGTCCAAGCTCGACGTTTCCCCGATTGTGAGATGCGAGCGCGGAATTCGTTGATTACCCGTTCATTTCTTGCAACCGTAACTCCTTATATTTATTAAATTTTATGCATCAAACCTACCACAAGATATCTTTCTTTTTGCAAACCTTACAAATCGGCATTGTCGGAAAAGTTGGAGCGAAACAAAAACGAAAATGACAGAGAAAAATAGAAAAGGAAAATGTAATGGAAATGAAATGAAAAAGTGATGGTGATGGTGAGGGCAAGGGCGAGGGCGAGGGCGAGGGCGAGGGCGAGGGCGAGGGCGAGGACGACGGCGAGGGTAATAACGATAACGATAACGATGACGACGACGGTATATTTTTGATACGGCGCGAAAAGCATAGAAAGTATAGAAGAGTATAGGAACGAATTTATTCGTAATGGGTTTTGGACGTTACATTCTGTGAGAGTTATATCGCTTGTATATCCGGGTGACATCAGGCTGAAAGTTGTCGGGAAGTCAGAGAACCCTGAGGGCTCCGATGCCATTCAGAGCCAAGCCATGGAGTCCGATGGGAGCAGCGGCGAGACCGGTGGCGATCGCTGGAGCTCCCGCGATAGCGGTCGTCAGCCCGGGGGCAAGAAGAGCCGCGGGTCCTGTACAGAAACAAAAGCTTTGTACCGGCTATAGGCCGGGTAAGCAAGTAAAGGCACGGACTCGCGATTAGTAGGGGGGGGGGGGGGGGGGGAGTGGGCCCGAGTTCGAGTCCCTGGTAACACCTGGGGAATTTGTCTCGCGTGACGTGTACATACCGTAACCAGGGTGATTCGAGAGTCGCTTAAAACAATAGATCTTACGAAACAAAGAAAGAACTAGGTTTGAAGGGGAAGGAGAAGGAGAATACGAGCATGATTGTGGCAGAGTGAGAGAGAGGACTTCTCAAGGTTTCGCGGTTCGCGGTTCGCGGTCAGCAGTTGCCGAAGATGCGCGAGTACCTGGAAGAGCGGTATTCGCGACAGCGATCAGAGGAGCGGCCCCAGCGGAGGCCGTCACGATTCCAGGATTGTTAACGCGAACGTCCGCTCTCCTGACGCTACTGAACGGCGTATCTACGCTCTTCGAGTAGGCCGAAATGTCACCTAAGTTACCGATACCCCGTATCACGTTGGAGCTGGAGGCGGAGAGCGTCGGCACTGCGACCGCCGCCGTGGCCGCTGGCAAGGAAAGAGCAGCCGCTGGATGCACGGCGATTGCAGCAGGCCCGGTCGCTGCGAGCAAACCACCGCCGATTACGCCAGCCTGTCCGACCGCCAGCAAGCAACCGCAAATCAACAGGAACTGAAACAGGCAGAAACGTGAAACTTCGACTGACCCTTTTATTTTTTTATCGCACTTTCTGCGTTTTCTGCTACAGCTTCTCGAAATTCGCGTTTACCCTCTAGGCGCTCTAGACCAGTCTCGACGAGCGCCCTCTGCGTTATCCCCTCGCGTTGCGCGACGGAAGCGCCGCTATTGCCCGCCATCGTTGCAACCGTTGCAACTGTTGCAAGGTGCAACCGCGACCTTCCGGATACTCACCCTAAACATGATGCTGCCTCGATCGAGTCTTCTTGTCGGGAAAAAGCGAGAAACGAATTGAATACATCGGACCGTCTGCTCGTCTATTTATACGGTAAGTCCCGAGCCGCGTCGAAGCAAACCAGTCTGGCGATCTCGAAAGTCATTTTTTCCCGAAAACTCGGTATCGAGTGTCCGTGGTGGATGTCGAGGATATGCGAGGATAGAAGAGAATAGACGCTTCGAAATGAGAGACCGCCCGTTGCGTCACACGCATCAACTCTATTCGATCTCGTTAGACCGATATCTTTGCTTATGCACGGAGTTCTAGCAATCCTGTTGCGAGAGAAATCGTTTGCGGATACCCTTCGAGACTCGAAGGAAGGAAATAGGCATTTATTACATCGAGCGCAACTTTCGCTTCCTTCTTGTCCCAGTAAGATAAAGCGAACGAAAACGCGAAATTGTCATTTTGTCCGTACGGAACAGTAGACGTTCCTCCAAGGAACGAATCAAACGCGTGTATTTGTTAACCGATCAAATTAATATAGATTATAAAGATTCATCGAGGAGTTACGACATCGAGGGACCGATAGAAATTTCTGCTATCGGTACTGACGCAAACGCATCTCGGGTTGCAGCCGGTATAGCGCAATAGCATCCAGTCTGATTCTAGAAAGACGCTATAGAGTTACCCGCGAGTTAAGGCGGGCTAAGACGAGCTAAGACGAGCTAAGACGAGCTAAGACGAGCTAAGGCGAGCTGATGCGAGCGTCCATGACCGATCGGCAACCTGTCTGTTCAGTCTCGTCTGCACCTGCCCTGATCCAGTCTACCGCGATAATCAGCCACGATAACTCGACGCTCGATGAGACGATGATCCAAACGAGAACGGAAGTATCGATAGCAACGGAACGAACGACTTCGGAATTTATCGGCGATTCAAGCTACTCGTGCTGTTACGAGGGACAAATCTTGCCGAGGCGGAATCGATGCGGGTAAGATACTTGTTATTTAAGCGAGTTCGTTGTCGGCGAAAAACAGGAAACCTTTCAGTCGAGACGTAGTTTCAATCGAAACCGCTTTATTGCGCAATAATTCATTAAAAATTCATTGTCGAATTACGGTCGGCTGAACGGAATGTCGGAAAAATATCAAAGATATGTGAACGATCAAATTAGATTCGCGGTCGTCGATAATGAGATACCGAACGAAACAGCTTTAACGGCAAAATTTAGAGTGTGAGAATATTGCCGGACAATGTGTAGCAGAGGTCGTAGGGGAGCAATCTTGATAAATTCTCAACTTTTTACGTACGTGAATAATGTTCGATGATAACGAGGTTTATTTCTAATCTCTTAAATAACGTGGTATCGCTGAAAAGTTGCAAAAATTGTTACCACGGAAGTACAGAATGCACCGTTTTGCGGGAGATTCTTAAAAGAAAACCGGTACTACAATCAGTACACGTGTTGTATTAAATTACACGCGCATCTTCGAAAACAAAATTAATTGAAAGATAAAATTAGTTCCATCACCGATGAAACGAATGAATCTTGGAATTTATTAGCATGTATGATTCCGAGCAGACAAACTAAGAAGAAACTGATTTAATAAGAGCAGTGAGAAAGGGTCTACACACCGACCTTCGAAAAAAGGGACGGGAGTCAGAGGTGAGAGAGGCTTTTCTTAGAAGAGAAGGTAAGGAGGTAAGGGCAAAATCGCAAGAAAGTTCAAAAGATGATGGAAGGTAAAGATATTACATGGATGTCGGGGACCAAAAGTTCATCTCCCTCAATTCGGATGGCTTCGCTTGAAATACATTGCCGTGCGCGGTCGATTTCCTGGAAGCTTTCTCGTCGCTTCCGACGTAACTGAGATTCTGCGACGATATGGACTTCTTTCGGCTGAGCGATCTGGGTGGAACCGGCACATCCATGTTGCTTTCGTCTTCTTCTTCGATCTTTGCCGTCACGATTTCTCTTGATTGTCCCAATATACTTGCCAGTATCCAACCACCCTGATACTTCTCACGATCGGGTACAAAAGGCCCGGTAAAATATCGATTGGAAGGTATTCGTCGACGCGCTTTTGGCGAACTGTCTGGACTAACAACAGGCGAGGTCAGTGGCGTAGCAGGCAGAGACTTGCTACCCTTTTTCGGCGGCCTCCCCTCTTGCTCGGCCGCAAACATTTTACCGAATTTGTTCGACATCATTTGATTCGCCACCTGTACGATCGATTTACCGCAAAGTGCCGCCTCACCGTGGATTCCATCGTCGGTTCCTTGAGACTTTGCCTTGGTGTAGCCGCTCGCTACGTTCCTCAGAGGTTTAACTTCGTTGCCTGAAATCAACGAACAATTCCGATTGGTGAGAACTTGCTACTTTCAGGAAGCTTCCCGCAAAGGTATAAAGAGAAAGAAAGAGAGAGCGAGGGAGAGAGAGATAGTTAGATAGAACATTTATTTGTTCATTGCCATGTTGAACAAGCCTGATACAGGCAAAATTTGTGAGTACAGTGACAGCGTGAGCTTAAATTATAAAACAATACAAAAAAATAAAGCAAAACAATAGAATATATAGTGGTTGAGCATAACAAAATAAAATAAAAGTAATTTAGAAATAAAAATAGGATAAGATATAAAATTTGAAATAATAGTAACAACAATAACAGTATAGAGAGAGAGAGAGAGAAAGAGAGAGAGAGAGAAACTTCCTGTACGCGGGAATGGTCACGAGAGAAAGATCATCTAGATTTACCTTCGTTTACTGCGGCGGTTGTTGTTATGAGCGGTTGGCATGACAAAGAATGCTTGCTGAAATCGACCTCCTGGACCTCTTTTGAGCCAGACACTAGACGTTCTTCTGTTTTTCCACGGTTCGTCGAAGGGCCAACTTTCTTTTCATTTAGAGCTTCTTCAAGCGGTCGTAGTTCCTCAAGAACGGATGGCTGAGGTTGTTTCGCCTTCGAATATCGTACGTAGAAAAAGCTGTCGTCGTGAGACGGCGGACTGAATGTACTCTCGTCAAAATCGAACCTACGTGAAACGCGAAAGGCACAAAGAAATTACATTACTCCTATCATACGTTCTTCGAATTTTAATTAAAATATCAGCAAAGCAATTTTCGATTTGATAAGCAGACACAGATGCGTCGCGTCCGTGACTCTTCGATTACTTCCGCCACTGTTCTTTCCGAAATCAACTTTAACGAGTTTCGTGACTAGCACGATATGACGATTCTCTCTCGTCTGAGTTAATCCTCGCCGAACACGGCTTCTTATTTTCTGCGCTTAAATAAGTCCGATCAGCAGATTCATACAAACTATACAGATCAAAGGAAGAACGAAAAAGAACGTTCCGTATCGTAGCTAGAACCACGAGGTAGCCTCGATTGAAACTCGAATCTAATAATAACGTGCCCGTGGATGCGCCAGCCAAATTTTGCGCGTAGATTCGTTGATGCGCCCCCCCCCCCCCCCCCCACCAAACGCAAGTCACGGGGAGGGGCGGAATGGGGATGTCCACGAAATACCTTTTCCAAGCAAAGCTGTTGGATCGCTCAACGACTATACAAACATCAGTGCATCGTCATTGCATAGTTTGATCATCGTGTAATCGAGCTGACCATAACTTGCCAGAAAATATGGAAGGACACGTACTTGTTATCAATTTTTCCCTTCATCCACTGAGGTAAAGATATACCACTGCCGAGTGATCTGTCCTGTTGTTTTGTGGAGCCCATTTTTATCTCTGGAGACACAGAAATTGCAACGGTAGGAACGGAGCTATCAAAAACACAAGCTTCCAAGTATGTGCGTCGTCGCAGAACAAGACGTCGAGCGAGCGACTGACTTCTAAGAAATTGATCTTGGGATCATCTTGTCGATCTGAAAAAGATGTCATTGAATCGCCATTAAATCACCAAAAGGTATAAGCCATGGAAACAAGAGAAGTAATGTTCGAATAATGAGGATAATGCATGGTATAGAGTTTAGTTCAATAAGAAACGAGTCGATTATCTCACTTTGTAAAGGGCAGACTATTATCAATAACATGCAGAATCATGTTTTTGGGTGTGCGTGAGTACAGTCACTTTCGTAAATGGCTTGTATAGCTTTATTGACAATCGATTAGACAAAGGGGTGGCAACCTTTCCTTTTGTGAAGACCTATTTTTCTTTAAATTCGTTTGGAGAATTCTATATGCAGTCTACTATATATACAAATAGCTAAACAGCCAAATAACCAAATATCGTGCTGGGAATATTAATTTCTATTAATTTTGAATAGAAATTTTCGATAAGAATGCCGAAATTCATCCTTCGATACCAAGGCACAGTAAGGTACAGAGAACGGAAGGGTATCGGCGGGAGTTGATAGCTACATTACTATGTGACAGAATTTCTTGCTCTGAAATTGCTACGTGCAACATGGAGAAGTTTAATTCTTTTTTCGGCCAATGACTCTGTTAATGATACCTTTGTTACATTTTACTACACTCGTCGTTGTAGAGCAGAAAAGTAAGTGTTTTTATTCGACGACATGCTACGTACCGCATTTAACTATTACGACTTACCCTATTTTTGCGGCCTACCGAGTACCTTGGCGTAACTATAAGTTCCATAGCTTCTCGATATTTTCGTATATTATCGAAACAACGATGGAGTGTCTTGAAAACAATGCGACTTGTCAAACTGTTTGCAATGGCCGACAACGCTACCTGACGCTACCCAATCCTACCGTTGCTGATCACCGATCTCACGGATTGTCACGGATCTCGCTGATGACATCGAAAATCATGAAAAACGTAACTACGTCTTATTGAGCTGTCGACGTGAATTAGGAGTTGACAAGAGCCTATAGGAGCGCCTTTCAACGGAGGAATTTGCCAACGTAATTTGAAGAGGATGAAAGAAATGACTAAAACAAATCGAACGTAGCGACCTCATGTAGCAGTGTTAGTGTACCACTTTTATAACTGCGTATAGTAGTATAATGTGTAATGCGAAAATCATACAATTCGTTACGTTGCACAGTTTCACATTAACGCTACACTGTCCTTATATTTCGCACGTAATTTAAAAGCAAGGGTCGTATAAGAAAAGGAATGAAAAAGTGAACTGAACATATATCTAGGGAACTTGTAATACATATTCATAGTGTAAAAAAGTTTCGATAGACAACCGTTCACACTGTTTATTGAAAGTTACCTTTTTTATCGACGTAGATACGATCACTCGCTAGTATTGGGATAGCCAATGAGATCGTTTCGTATTCTTTCACTCGTGTGTTGCTAAGATAGAATTTGGAGGACGAAGCGCGTCGACTGCCTCGGCTGGCTGAGCCCCTTCTTCCGGTCGCGATCACGCTCTTGGAACGTCGACGGTGAGTGCAATTAGAAGCGAATCGTCCTCGATCAAATTCTAACGAGCATAATGCTCACAATGCTTTTCATTCGGTATTAAGCATTTGCTCGTTCACTCGCGAGAGCAAGTATTTTTTTTCACTTTTAAGGCAGACGTGAAATCTAAGGATTTTTGATATGGTGGTGACAGTGTTTACCATCCGTGCTCCGTTATGAAAAACGACTCCTGATCGAGTGAACGATTCAGTCGAATCTGGTCGATTAGGTTTTACCTTTTAACGTTTCAGGCACGATGAAGTTCAATCGATTGGTTTCGTCTTCGCGAAGGAAAAACCGTAAGAGGCACTTTACGGCTCCCTCTCATATACGCAGAAGGCTCATGTCAGCACCTCTCTCGAAGGAACTTCGACAAAAGTATAACGTCCGTTCCATGCCGATACGTAAAGACGACGAAGTCCAGGTAAGAGAGAAAAAAAAGCAAAGGTTAAGAAGTTTCATTTCCTCTGCAATTTTCTTTTTTATGACCATTATTGTCCGAGTAACACTTTTTTCTTTCGTTTCTTTGTTTTTTTCGAAGGTTGTTCGCGGACATTACAAGGGTCAGCAAGTCGGAAAGGTTGTACAAGTGTATAGGAAAAAATTCGTCATATACATCGAAAGAATTCAACGTGAAAAAGCTAACAGCGCGAACGTCTATGTAGGCATCGATCCATCCAAGGTAAAGAATTCTCTATCGTATAGTTTCTGTCTCATGATTTATTATCGAATGATGAATCAAACCATTCACGTAGAATTGGCACGGGGCTAGACATTTTGTGTCGTCGCTCGGGGTTTTCCCAAGTGCTGGCCAAACTGTCTCGCCTCAACCAATTGTTGCAGAAAAGTTGGCACTGACGATAAACAACAAACAATTGCGCTTTCCAATCTTCCTCTTCTCTTATCGTATAAAAGCTTGTTTCCTCTTGCAGACGGTCATTGTGAAACTAAAGATGGATAAGGATCGTAAGAAGATCATAGATAGAAGAAGTAAAGGTAGGCTCGCGGTACTAGGCAAAGACAAAGGGAAATATACGGAAGATACAACCGCAGCAATGGAGACATCGTAGCTTTACACCGAATTTTGTTTATGTACCTTAATAAAAAGTTGAAAAATCTAAGGCTGTTGTCATATTTACTGGTACTAACCTCGATGCCTGATATTTTCATTCCCACAAAATGTTGTTTTTTTTCCACGATAACTGTGACGTATATTATGCGCGATAAGTTTCCACTTAAACTTACGTTGATCGGGAAGCGAAGATTCTGCATGATTAGTCGTTCTGAACGACTTTTTTACGTTACGGTCAAGTTACATAGAATAGAAATAAGATACATATCGATACATTGAAATTACCCTGGTAATTTTGTTTATTGTTTAGCTGCGGCAAATATTCTCAAAATGTACAGAAACAAATTAATTACATCTAAATAAATGTTAATCGTAGCTAATATGTATTCTTCCGGCGATAGCGTCCGCATGATTTGATGGGTGTCGAAAACGATAAATAGGCAAAAGAGCAACGCTCCGCCGACACTAAGCAACAGCTCGAGGGCACTGCTCTGTAGAAATATGTGCATAAAACCACCGAGTAGCAATATCCAAAGTCCTGCGAATAGTCTGAAAATATATTAAAAATGGGTAAAGTTTTCGTTATACAACTTAAATTAATCAATACGAAACGATAATAAGCGGGTTAAAGACAATGCTGAAGACATACCCAAAACCTAAAAATGAAAAGTCTCGCTTGCTTTGGAACGTGTAGGTAGTTAAACCTATTAATATTGTCAATGTTACGATTAGAGCTTCCAACACTATCGTTGTATCGTACATAGACACTGCTATAGCGACTGTGTAAGCTTGGACTACAGTCTGTAATGTATAGATAACTCTTATAAAGCAAATAGGATTATATATTATTGTTATCATGTTATAGAGACACATCCATCGTACACTTACAAATAAAGCGAGTAGCACCAAATTAGCAGGATGTTGCTTCCTTTTGATGTACAATGCAACTAAAATTCCAATGGTAAGGAGAAATGAAGAAAGGGCAGTCCATGAACTAAAATAATAGGACATAAAATATAGTTTGTACAAGGGCATCAAAAACATTTTCTTACTTCTCTCGTACGAAGAGCTGGAATGGCTCGCATAGCATAGACACTGCGACTATCGAAACTGTTATCAGTAGCTGCATACTCAGTAAACCATACACCTTCCGTAAAAAGCCTAAACGATTTAATTTGTATAAGTCGATTCGAGGAAGTTAATGCGTGTACTGTACTACAATTGTTCGACATAAATGAATAAAGAATTAAATGTCGTAATTACCCATTCGTATGTTAATATCTGCATTGCGAACATTATTTTTATAAAAGAAGTCATTTTCGATATCGCTAGAATCATCTTTCTTTGCTCCAGCTTCAACATCTTCTTGAATTAGTAATACGGTTGAGCCCATTTTCCCACCTTGATTGATTTGATCGAATTGCGTTCGATTGATTCGATTGACTTATTCGATAGATCGTGCGATTTTTACGATTCAGCCTTGAAGTATTATTCACGATCTTCGAAAAGCAGCGTTTAACACCTTCCAGTCCGATTCAATCCAACTTTCCAGTGAATCAAATTGATCGTAATGTCGAATTGACAGCTACGAGGAGTATCAAGTCCAAAAAGGTGAGTTCAGGAATCCGTTTACGTCAGTCTACGTCTAGATAAGAACTACTCTTCCTTCAATAGTCGTTATCAAAGTAACCGACATTACCAACAGCTGCCAAATATTACATTTCCACAAGTTTGTTCCACTTAAGGTAGTTCTAGGCACTTATCATTTTTCGATAGATTTCCTTAAAATTTTGAAAATATATTCTTCATGATAATTTATAATTATAACCGGAATCTCAACGAGTTCGTCCACACGGTTTATGAATAAATCGTGTTTAGAAATAACATACTTAACATTGGCCTTATGGAAAAAAATTTTTGCTGACTCCGTAAAATCTTTTTTTATTTTTCTAATGGAAAAACGAGTCGATGGATTCTAATAAAAAATTAGCAATGTATTATTTTATGCTTTTGGAATATTATTGAATTTTTTCATAATTTTTTACTTCATAGTTACAGAGAAAGATGTTTTTTAATGTCTAAAAGTGAATGAAATGACCACTGTGAAGTTAGCCCCTGCATTAATTCTTACGCAATTTTTTTCATTTCTAATGAAAAAAGAAACTTTTAGTTCTGAACCCAGCTAGAACTACCGTTCTTTTCATTCAAACAGCATAGTGTGTTGAACTTGTGTGGGTGGTAAATAGTATCAAACACCCTGTTTGAAGATTTTTATAGACATTCAGAATTCCTCCTTTTTCTACAAGGTTAAGACAATCAGTATTCTATCGGTGACAATCATACAAAAAATTGATTGTGTTAGTGTGTGAGCGTTGAGTTGGTGCTGTTTAAATAAACAACTATTATTTTTGAACCTGTGTGCTTATTTGCTCGAATCCTGCACATTCCTATCTGACCTTACCGGTCAGGCTATTCCACAGTTGATATCCTTTTGACAGCAACACGTTATTGTGAAATTAACACGGACAATGTAAAGTAAACTTATGATTAATTCCTTAGCAATTAATCGAAGAACTGTTTTTATGCGAATATGATTTATCGCCACGATACGGTACTTCAAGGAATTCAAAAGTACTGTTTTTTTTCTAGAAATATATATATATATATATACATAAATAGACATAGAAGTAAGTATGTACGTTTTTACAATACGGTCTTTCCTCAGATTGTACTTGCTTCTCTTACATATTGTCCTCATTTTTTACACTAACGAGTGGTTAACTCGAGATTTCCCTCACCGTATTGTCTAACATTTTTTTGAAAGCTAAAATTCGCGCCGACGGTTTGATGTTCACTGGAAGAAAACGTAAAACACGTAATATGTAATAGGAAAGGAGAGGTTTGTCGCAACAGCAAATATATATATATATATTCTTTTCGCAGCACACCTGTTTTGTAGGGTTTCCGAGATTCACCGGTACTGAATACGCACGACACAGCCTCTGCATACTTAAACGTTGCTTTATATTTTTGTTTGCCCATCTTCAATTTCTCCTCCGTTAAAACAAACTTTTTTCCCAACAGCTGATGTTGAAGCACCTGCACGAATATCGAATATCAACGAATATTAATGAATAACAAATCTAATGTTCATGAATTGCATTACTTGTAAATTATAAATCGATACAAACAGCCTCACCGTTTTTGGAATTTCCAAAATAAACATGTCATCCTCGAGCAAATTCTTGAGCGAAATTGCGGCAGGACTCGTCTCTTCGATTAATCCTTCGGTTTCCATTAGTTCCCGCAACTGCAATAAGAAATGTCTGAACGATAGTTCGAACCCGGATTAAAAATAAATGCGCGCATGCATACGTTACACGGTCTCTTCTGGGTCATCGAATGTGTGTTTGAAATTTGCATTTCAGACGTAACATTCGCGGTTCCGGCCAATAGTCTCTTATGTTTGTCATGGACAGAATCAGTCCGACCATCCAAATCATTCATATCACAGTCGTAAGTTGATCCGTTTTCAGCTTCGGTCGATAGATCATGGCGATATGGCGTGTTCTCTTTATTATTTCCGATTTCGTTCGCTCTGTAAGAGCTTCTATCTAATATATTTTCAGTTAATGGCCTAGTAGATTGCTTCTCAGCGGACTCGTCGTTTTCTGAATAAACGTTATCCTCATAGTTCCTATGGTGTCGAGTAACTTTATTACTGCGTTCCATCGATAAATTGAAATCCAATTTTTTTTTTCTTCTCGAAACGACGCATTGTTCTGCACTGTTCATATCGAGCTCTTCTATTGATGTTTCATTAAATTCCTTCTTTCTCTTCTTCTTCCATTTTCCATGAACAACTCTTTCATCCGTGACGGAGAGAGTCTCACGAGGCTTTTCAATGAACCGATCATTAGGAGCTACTTCTTCTTCTCTTTCATGGTCGGCGCAGTCACTGTCATCATCGTCTACAGTTAAATTTAAACTCCTCAACTGTCTTAGCCTCCTCGCAATCGCAGGCGAGACACAATCTGCTGCATCAACTTCTTCCTCCAGACATTCCGAGATTTTATCGTCTCCAGATTGTCTTATGTTTTTCAACACTTTTCTCAGCTCACAGTCGCGGAGCGACGACGTATCGGTAGATACAATTTTGTATCTTGTATTCACGATTTCGGCACATGTTACTCTTGGTTGTAGTTTATGCTCCTGACTGTCGATGTTGATAATATTGCCGTCAACTGGTTCGTCGAGCGTCGTTACATTCCGTAAATTTTCTTCGAACTTCGTATCTGAAGATGTTTGTACATTGCAGGAAACTTTGTAAAATCTTTCATCCGTACCCTTATGATCGGTGTTTTTATAATTCGACGGTTCTTCTTCAAAGTCTTCGTCTATACCAGAATCTTTTGGTTGATTGGAAATATATTGACATACATTTTCTGAACTTTCAATAGCATCTCTACGTTTTTGGTTGTCCTCAGCTTTTGTGCCAGTTGAAAGAATATTTGTAAATGCGCCGTACTGCCGATTTGAAGATGCTGTGTTACGAAGACTCGTGCATAGCTTGAGAGTGGACGCTTCGTCGAGTGGTATGTCCGATGGGTTCAACGATGAATCGTCTTGGAAAGACTCCGCGTAGCTCATTATTTTGTTAAAGCTCAAAGTATCTTGGTTACTGGCGTCCCGATCGTAATTAAATGCTTGAGAACAAACTGTTTTATTCCCCTTTTTAATGATTTTTTGCCAGCCCACATTAACAGAATGAGCTGCTGTATTTTTGATTTTGTTTACATGGGCCGTTCCATGGTACTTGCGAGATTTTATTTTAATCATACTTTTGTCGCTTCTGGTATTGTAATCTCGATGTTGCGATTGCATATCCTGTGACGGCATTTGGATCAAGTTGTCTCGACCCGTAACCACAGTGAAACTATCCTTACAAAGAGATTCGTAATCTTCTTCCGTAAAGCTAATATTATCGTCAATTTCATCGTCGTCTGACAGACCTTGGGAAAAAGCTGCCTTTATTTCAATATATTGACTGTAAGGTATTGCGGATGATTTTTTTGTAAGCGCTGCATTTAGCGCTTTTGTTCTTTTTTGCAATTTTCTCGAAGGTAGAAGTTCGTGGATCAAAGAAGTATCTACCAATCTACTTGCTACTGTGTTGGCCACAGTCAACCAGCCGATGCTATTTTCGATGATCGACATTATGTGCTTCGTCTGCTAAAACTTATTTTCGATCTATAGTGATTACAGAAACTGTACTGTTAATTATGGACACACTGTCAGGCTACAATATTTCCTGAAACATGGAATTTATGGCGAGGTAGTCGTTTAAATTTAATAGCGTCCGGATATAACGTTTGAAACATTTCATATACGTTCTACAGTTTATCTTTGTTTAATAATACTTACACGCATATATCTTTGTTTCTTCGTCCTGCGACACGATTTAGACTACTTTTCGTGAAATGGAAATAGTTGTATACAGGGAACGTTGACCGTCTCTACAAAATCCCGCCAATGCTATCTGCAAATGTGCAGTCATAGAACATTGCGACCTATGGTTACAAAGAAGTCAGTTAATATCACCTGAAATGCATGGAATGCGTGGAACTTTTGTAATATATGAGCCTTAAATTTGTTTCTCAAAGAACACGTACAAGAGTAAATGTATCGTTTTATTACGATAAATGGAAAAGTTGCTAATATATCTATTTACACGGTTCATGTTCCAATGAAATTCCCTGTGACTTTATCGGCAATGTTCGTTTAAATTATAAACAGTGGAAGGTTACTACATTTTCTTCGTAAGAACGTCTAATAAGACTTCCTGAAGTAGTCGGGATTAGATGTGTGAGTTATAAGCGCTATAAGGGTGATAAAATATTCCGAATTAATGATAACTCAAGGTTTATTTCGAATTGTTTAGAATGACTCTACACCCTCTACACACACGACGTTCAACATCGCTAATTGATTGGCACCGCTTGCGTTGCCAACTCAACTAAACGTTTCTAGGTGCATTAATTGAGTCGATCTTATACACAATAGAGAGGTAGGTATATTACATCTGTGCGTGGCCGTTCGAGGATTTTCGATTAACGGTGTGGGTTGCCTCCAGTGGAAGAGGTGTTACTCTCCACAGGAGATTGCAGGAGATGAAGGAGTTTTAAAATGAATAATTTACAATGTACGTTAAAGAAATTTTAAATATGTTAAAGTAAATAGAACGATAACTTTAATTACTTTAAATATAATAACTGAACGAAACAACAACTTTGAACAATATTTAATAATTATGAGCAGAAATATTTCAAATAGCTTCGTATGACATTATACGTTTGATCGTTTCGTTCAATCTTTAAATCTATTGGTTCTTTACCGTATGCAAGACGAGGTTTTTACGCGGGAGGCAATGACTTGATGTGGCAACGCTGATAAACAATTGAAATCGAGTTAAATCAGAATTCTATGATACGATGTCGATTTTGCCGCCCCCAATTACGCACGTCTTGTATTTACAATGTTGATAATTTAGGTTCCTACATTAACCGTTCAAAGCTCCTATCTAACTAATACCGAATTTCCACATTGCGAATAACTCTCGTAACTGCGTTCGCATGAATTTATAAATGTGAATTGGTGTGGCACACAACACACATCTACTAGATAGATATGTAATTCGGTAATATTTTGTGTACGAAACAAAATCAAAACTTTGTTAGATTTTCATTGAAACGTTAAATTTGGATCTACGATAAGCATGAAACAGAGTTTTCAAGTAAATTAGAATACAAATCGGGAAATGCTTGCATTTTTACTTCTGTATAAACATTTATTGCGGTTACCAGCAAGAGTCGAAAGCGGATTGGGGAACACGACGCAACAATAAAGATACGCGAATACATACGGTATGTGGATACGATGGATACCAAAAAGAGAGAGAATTTTTAACCGTGGGATTCCTATCACTGGAATGCGTATACATTGGAAAGCGTATAATCATCGACATCATTTTAAACCGATATAAACTGAACAGTGGTAAAAAGAAAGAGAGAGAATGATAGTAATGTGACCAAAAAGAAAGAAAGAAAGTAAGAAGAATCGAAAGGAGTGGTTGACTTAAAAAAGGAAGTAGGAAAAAGACATTAGGAAGGCAGGAAGGAAGGAAGAAAGGAGGAGAAGCAGAAAGGAAAGAAGAGACGAGAACGTAAGACAGGAATGAACGGAAAGGGGCAAAGGGTGACAGAGGGAAACTGAAGCACACACCATAAAGCACGCAGAGAGAGAGAGAGAGAGAGAGAGAGAAGGAGAGACAGAGAAAGTGTCAAAACACTTTACATTCCTGCCAAGTAACACGGAGGTCGGTTTATTTTAACGAGTAATTTGTGGTGGATCTTTTTGAGTCAAATAGTCGATGAATGAGAATAATTATTTGATAGAATTGATTAAAGAAATTGTGCCATCGAAGAAATCGATGGACGCGCATTAGATGGAGACTTCAGTTTTAGCCTTTTCTTACCCGCGAATGGTGTCGGCTCGATATTTGAGACGATCGATAGATTTTCAAAACCACGATAAATTCGGAATTTAACAAAGATCAATGAAAGAGAAGAGTAAGCATGCACCACAACAGAAGAAAAAAAAAACGGGTGAATTATGGCGTGAGAGCCGTCGAGGTATTGCGCGGTTCAAAAGGATTCGGTTTCACGATCTCAGGACAGCAACCTTGCATATTGAGCTGCATCGTGCAAGGTAGCCCGGCGGAAAATGCTGGATTGCGAGCTGGCGATTATCTGGTATCCGTAAATGGTCATAACGTTGGGAAATTACCTCACGACGATGTCGTACAATTAATAGGCCGCTCCAAGGGTATTCTAAGATTACAGATAGCGGAAAATTATTATTCCGATTCTTCGGATGAAGAGGGCTTGACGACGGTTCGTACAAAGCCCAAATACGCTCATAAGCCACGTACCAGCAACGTCGGTGTTTCTCAATTGCAATGCAGAGTGGCTAAAGTCGTGAGAGACTTACATAGTGGCGCAATGTTCGATACGACTGGAAGAACTCCTTCGGACACGAACACGCAAAATGGCTATTCGGGTTTGCACTATCGATGGAACATGACTGGCCCACTTCCTCCACCACCGCCACCGATAGCCCATAAGAGAGACGCGGAGAAAATTGTACACAGAACGGTCGTCGGTTATCTAGGAACTATCGATATTCCAAGCCAGCTTCATCCATCCTGTATGACACAGGTATGCACATGCACACGTACGTGCTTACTGAGCATGAATGAGCTATGGATTGTAATTATATGGTATTCTGGTACATCAATTACGATCCTTATCATTCTTTCCAGGTATTGAGAAAATGCATCAAACGTTTGAAGGCCGAAAAGCGAAATCCGACTACTGTACTTTTGACCATACATGTCGCGAATATAAAGCTTACCAATTCGGAGAATCGTATCATTGCGGAATATCCTTCATATAGAATAATATTTTGCAATTCTTTCTCCGAGCAGGACAAACAGTATTTTGGTATATTAACCAAATCGGTAAAAGACAGGGAAGACATAGTCTCAAACTCGTGCCATGTTTTTACTATTTATTACAAATTGATCGACCATGCGGTACACTCCAGTGCGTGCAACGTATTTGGTTTCACTTGTACAAAAACTTCTGAGCTAAACGTGTGTCAAGAGTTTCCCGATAGTTGCAATGGACTCATAGGTGCTATACAGACATTGTATATATCTGATTCGGCGAGTACAGAATCAAATCCATACAATGAGTCGCGCAGACATCAAGATGCCGCGTCTCCCCAACCGAGTAACGTTAGCACGTCAACGGCTCATTCGAGCAATAGTGATTCCGGAATCGGATTTAAAGACGATTGTGCGGCTCGTTCTGACAAAAATACCGTACAAGATGTCTCCCGACGTGGCAGATGTCCTGCTTTGGAGTACAGGGTAGGTTCGATCTTCATTACTTTTAACAATGGGTAAACGTTTTTCGCGCATATCCATTTTTACCTGCTATAAGCGGTCTGTGTACCATCTGTGAATGTACCTTTCGCAGGTCGAAAGGATTCTTTCGATGGATGGACGAAATCTATTAAATTGTGTTGTTGTAACAGCAGCCGCGTGATCGTTAGGGAGATGCGACAACTACTTTTGTATGAGAATTTCCGAGGTAGTCGTCGTGATCGTGGTCGTTGTCGTAGCCGTAGTCGTAGTCGTAGTCGTAGTCGTAGTCTTAGCCATAGTTCGAAAATTCTTGATGGTAAATGTAGACAAACGAAAGACAGGTTCGAATAAAGCACGACGTATTTGCAGGAAGTGAGTGTACAGCGCAGCGCGTCCAGAGCGCAGAGTAACGATAGTGTCGACACGAGGCTGACAGTTCGGGCGGTATCCAGTACAAATTGGAACGAAGGGAAAAAATTGGAAACGCGTAAAAATAATGGAGAATTCTCTTACGAGAGGGGGAATTTCAATGATTTTTGCCACGAAACGAATACGTCTGCTGGAACGTTGGTGAGTGAGAATATGCTCTCCGATGTACAAAAAGGTTCGAGGAGGGGGAACGCGAGCACCTGTCCGTTGCCATCTGCTCCTACCGTTAAGCAGGGGTTGACTAGTTTGTCCGTTGGTTCCCTGGCGTCTGTTTGTACTACCGTGGTGCTCGATGACATGGAGGATCCTGTTCGGACGTTCGACGATTCTGCCTTCCAAGCTAGAGGATTAATAGGGTTAGCGGGCTATGCGGAGTCAAGGAAGGACGATACGCGCGACAAGCTTAGTCCAAAAGTTTATTCCGGAATCTCGAAATCTTTGGTACACAGTCTCGAAGATCTCAACACGAATATGGATTATACACGATCACTCTGTCATCCTTGTTCGGATAGGTCCGATAATCCACGTCTTTGGGGAAGTTTGCAGGAGATAAGAAATATTGGTAGCTGCACGACGGACGCATGTCGGGTAAGATGTCATTTTTCTTTTTTCACGCGTATCAATAGTAGGACGTGCCGCGATCGCAGAAAGTATTTGAGTGAAATTGTGGGAAATAAAAACGGGACTACTGCATAGTACTGTGATAGTGGAAGGGGGAAAATGGGAAGTATGCAAGTAAAAAGTATCTACGGGAGAAATAAGTCGGAGTGATGGGTGGTCGAAATGCGCAAGGAATACAGTGAATTGGTTGAATAAGGTGAATGAGGGGAATACGGGAGGTACGATGAGTGTGAGAAGCGTTGGGTTCTCAGTCGAGTAGTGGGGATTAGCTGGAAGTTATGAGGGAGGAACGGCTAAGCGAACGAGTGAATGGAAGAACGAGTTTCGAACGAACAAACTATACGAAGGAACGAGCGAGCCAACGAACGAGCGAATGAAAGAGCGAACGAACGAACGAACGAACGAACGAGTAAATTGGCCGATTGGCGGGGGAGGAGATCGGGAAGGGGTAGCCTCGTAGTTGGACCGTTGGGGGAGGTAGAGAGAGCGAAGGAAGGAAGCATGAGTGCGTATAGGTCATCATAGAGTCTGTAGAGTGACGACGCGTAGGTATGAGAGAGGAACGTGACGTCTGTCGTATGTATCGTGTTCGCATGTACGGTTGCGGTTGTGTCGGCTAGTACCGACGAAAGCACGATATTCGTGCGATTTAAGATTATTTTGTCGATCGGTCGATCGTTTGATCGTGTCGCGAAACGTAGAAAAAGTGCGAAGCGAACGAGCAAGCATCGCGTTTAACGGCCGTGAAGAGCCGCAATTGCCGGCGGTAGTCGGGTTGGCATTGGTGTACCGTCGGATCGTCGAATCGTCGGATCGTCATCTCATCGTGGTTGGGCGGAGCCCACTTCTCCGATTTCCCTATTTGCCTCGTTGGTGGTTCGAAAGTGTTACGAGTATATTGCTTTTAAATGGAATTGCGCGATTATTCGAGGAAATGTGATTTCTGGTTACGACATGGAGAACACAGAAAAATCGGTATGTGCGGCAAAGAGTTCGTATCGTATCGTATTCTATCGACACAAAGGTCGTAGAGAGTGGTAGAAAATTTTCTACCGTCCGTGATTTCGGCCATGCGATGAAATCTTATGGATCGCTCACCATGCCCGAAATTATTTCTACAATGGTGAGCGAGTGCGATACCGATAAAGTGCCAGTCGGAAAATGGCCTTGCATAGTGAGAAAGCCTAGCGGACCTTGTGTTATGACAGCGAGAAACGATTTTCCTCAAATGGTAGATCTCTGTTCGTTGGTATCGATCTTATTAGTTCACGATCGAAATATTACGAGTTTGATTAACTGTAGCTTTGCGGAAAAAAAATGTGTGACGATTACCCGACGTTTACTGGAGATGATTTTCAAAACTATCACAATGAATACGGCGGGAAATAGTCGTGCGGTCATGTATGGTACCTATATATCTAGATAGTTGTGTGCACGCATGGCGTGTCGTGAGCGCACAAAGCTTGGCACAGCTATAGCACCCTCGTTCATATATATACATACATATATATATATATATATATATATATATACGCGGTGCCTATTAATTCTCGTGTAGGTAGATGCATACTTGCGCATCGCTAATGACACATTACGATGTGCGCTTAAATGTACATTGGGAATTATCTCCCTTAAAATTTGCCCTGGATCTCTGACAAGGGATTCGGTCGTTTTTTAACGATTCTTCTTTTCGTAGCACGGCAGCACAGATCTGTACGACGAGAGCAACGATTGCAAGGATATACATGCATGGGCCAACGGTTTTGAGAAATTACTGGAAGACCCAAAAGGATTGCAAACGTTCGCGGTAAGAAGCTTACGAACCTTGTACCGTTCTGTACCGATCATATCGGAAATGCTTATTTTTTCTTTGCTTTTTAAAGGAATTTTTGAAGAAAGAATTCAGCCATGAAAACATATATTTCTGGGCTGCTTGCGAGAGATACAAGGACACTAAAGACATAGTAGGTCGACGTAAATTGGCCAATCAGATTTATCAGCGACATTTGTCGAATACGGCGGCGGAACCTGTGAACGTCGATAGCCATGCAGCCGGTCGAATCACCAGAGAACTGCTCGGAGAGGCTCCTGCCGATCTCTTTTTGCAGGTAAGATCGACGACCGATCCGAACTAGCGATAGTCGCCTAATCAGATTATCTTTTACCCGAACGAAGGACGGATCGGCGGAAACGTTTGAAACGCGAGAATGAAAAAATGCGGCCGTTTGTACTTTCAGGCGCAGAAGCAGGTATTTAATTTGATGAAGTTCGACAGTTACCCAAGATTTTTAAGATCCGACCTTTATCGTCGCTGCGTAGAAACCGGCGGCACAATAATCAGTAACGAGGACTGCGATTTAAATCTTACAAATTCGCCCGGAGTTAAGTTAAAGAAGAGTCATTCGGACGCCGAAGATAGATGTAGAAAGTCAATCCTACCATGGAATAGGAAAAACAGGTAATCAGGTGACGTTCGTTGGGCGATTTTATTATACTCTGGTACTCTCGTTACTGTGTGCATGACAAAAGTTTGATCCCCAGATCGAAATCGAAAGATCGCGGGGAATCCGATTACAACAAAGCACCGAGTAGAAGCGAAACGATATACAAAAGTTTTACGACGATTAAAAGGGAAGTAGAAGGTAACAACAATGATGACAGTATTTCTATATCGAGTAGCAGATCCTCGTTAGCTTCGTGGGATTTGGCATTGAGGCAATCCTTTCACAAGCAGGTGAGTATTGTGTCCTCTGCGTGATATCGTTTCGTAATTGCAGTTATCGATCGCATTGTCTTCGTTTTTCATTATTATTATTACTATTATTATTATTATTATTATTAATATTATTATTATTATTATTATTATTATTATTATTATTATCCATTGCTATTATTGTTATTATACTTGAACTCTCGTTCACGTAATGTCATTTGGGTTTGCATTTTGAAGATGTATCGGACGGTATCGCGCGCGGTGGCACGGTATTTTAATGAAATAAAATAGCTAGTTAGTTAGTTAGTTAGTTAATTATATAAATACGAATCTACATAAGCCGCTGTGTGTGTGTGTGTAACTTGTAGTCTT
The DNA here is from genome assembly GCA_910591515.1 of Cerceris rybyensis. Classification (NCBI taxonomy): domain Eukaryota; kingdom Metazoa; phylum Arthropoda; class Insecta; order Hymenoptera; family Crabronidae; genus Cerceris; species Cerceris rybyensis. Next base: position 211,843 of record OU342795.1, read on the forward strand.
TATCGTCCTACGAAGGACAGTCGAATGAAAAGAAAGAAGTTCGCGCCAAATGTACCGGGTTGTGTCGGGTTATATTGCCCGATGGATCGACTACGGTTGTGCCAACTAGCCAAACGGAGAGCATTAAAGATGTGGTTACGCGCCTCCTCGATAAAAGAGCTCTCCGATACTCTAACTATGACGTTCTAATAATAGCCACGGACGAGGTTTGTGTCTTCCCGTATTTATTTCATGCAAAATTAACGTTCAAGACTAACACGAGCAAATATGTTTCATTAACACAGGACTGTGCCGTTTATTGACGTGTAACGGTAAATTAGTAGCACATATTGCTCGAATAAAAATTGCACTTTTCCCTCGCTTTGCATCTTGAAGAAGAGATATTTTCCATCTGTCCGACGTGTACCGTATATTTCTTGCGATTATTTGTTGATTCGGCCGCGTTGCTATGTACTATAGTTGCAATTTCTCCGGGATACGTGACGTGCATGCATTTTCAACACGGCTCGCTACTTGCACGGCCGTGCTACTTTCTTGGTATCCCGTTTATTAGAAATTCTGTGGATATACTTGTCGCCGCGATCCGGGTTTGTCTCTCCGTTTTCACGATATTGGATTAATTGTACTTTCAGGCGGTAGACCCAAAGTATACGTCTTCGACCCTAGCTGGTCAGGAAGTCGAAGTCGTGCCGACGAAAGTGCTGAAGGTCGATTTACCTTCGAGACGAGTAATTACTGTGATTGCGCACAAAGGCAGAACTTTGAGAGAAGTACTGAGACCCCTATTGAATAAATATGGCTTTAGTTTAGATGCAATCACGGTATGGAGCGAAGATCGCTGCCTCTCCATGGATATTCCAGCGATCGACGCACCCGCCAGATTAACTTTAACTAACGCGAGCGAAGAAGGTACGTAAGTTTCGTAGTAACAAGGGAATCGATGAGTCTGACCATGGAAATATGAATAAATGGAAAAATAGTAAAGTAGAAAAATGGGCGAAAAATGTTTACAGAGACAGGATTGTGTAACGATGAAATTCCTGCTTTAGGGCTCCAAAGAGAATTGCACGTGGCCAAGTACACGAACGACGTTCCTCATGTTCAGCCGACTTTGGACGAGATTACTAACAAAGTGTTTGAAGAGCTCTTGGTGGGCAAAAGTACAAATAAATATCAATATAACGAAGGCTCGTGTAAGGTGAGAGAGAGCGCGCGCGCGCGCGAACGAGAGAGAGATTATGCGAGAGCATGTGTGCGTGTGAGGTTAAAATGGGCTGGTGTTGTATAGAGCAAGATGGTGCAACGTGGTGGGTAAGAGGAGAAACTGGACGGTGATTGAGAAAAGAGAGATAAATATAAGTAGAAATATAAGTAGAAATAGAAATCGAAATAGATATCGAAATAGATATCGAAATAGATATCGAAATAGAAATAGAAATTGAAATGCACGTTTATCTTTGTGTCATGATTTACAATATTTTGAATGGAACTTTTGTGCAGTCCGACGATCAACATTCAGAGAGCTCCTCCATACTGCCGAGTAAATTCTTTCTTCGAGACTCAACCATGCATGGAAAAAAGAAGGTACGACATACAATGAAATGGGTTGGTGGTTTTTGGCTCTATTCACATAGAGCCGTTAAATTGACACGGTTCATCGTTCGTTTTGAAGGGAAAGACAAAATACTGCAGCGCGAGTGAGAAAAGTAACACGAACGATTACGGATCGGAAGAGGGTTCCAGGTCTCATCCTCCCCTGATAGCAAAGTGGCGAAATGGCGTTAAATTGCAACTGCCAGGACGATTCGATGGCGAAGGTAGGAAATGAGAAAGTAAGAAATCGTGAGCTCGAGATGACGTTAGGTGGATGGTTAGGAGGAAGGTTCTCGCAACTAGATAGTGGATAGTAAGGTAATTATCATCGTCCCGTTATCGACAATTGAGAATGAACGTTCGTTTGTAGATCTGTACGAAGGCTTGAAACGAGCGCAAAGGTCAAGACTAGAGGACCAGAGGGGAACGGAAATCAATTTTGAGTTGCCTGACTTTTTGAAGGTAAACCGAAAGTCATCTGTCCTAAGAATTAAGAAACGTAAAAGACCGCGCGATCTAAGAGGAAGGCCGGTTGTTAACATTCGAGACAATACGGAAAGTCAATACGGATAGTATGGATCTTGGCGCGATGCTCACGACGTGGTCGCGCGAAAGATATCGTACTTGTCTAAAATCTGTCGTATTTCCGCGATACTTTCGTCGTGATACATTTCGACTGTTAAAGCTGTGAAATTACTAATCAGAACAAGGAAAATGGAAAACCGACGGATCGCAACAAGATTCGAAGACATAGAGCGATGTCCGCCAATTGCGAAGGAAACGCAAAATTTTATGGTTCGATTCAGGAGCGAGAATGTAGCAGTGGGCAAAATCGCGATACGTCGATTCCGGCAACGAACGGAAGCACCGAGGAACGTCTCGCTGTATCGGGCAACGCGATAGAATGCGAAAGTAAGTCTCACGTTGATTCGTTTCCCTTGGACGTGACTATCGGAGATAGAGATCGAACAATCGTGGAAAATGGCTGTCGGTCACGGAAGGACGGACTAGATTCCGTAGCGTTTGATGCTCGAATATCTCCCATCAGATCGTCGAAACCTCCTCCACTTCCTCCGAAGCCAAAAAATCTTGCTACGAGCGCAATAAAAAGTGGTGGATACGCCTTGGCAACGAGATCGTTGCAAACGCCGAACCATAATGTCCCTCCAAGTTCAACAGACTCTTGTAGAAAGAATGTTTCCTAACAGCTGAAGAATCGCCCTCCGCCGTTTCGACTGTTGACATGCCCTTTCCTTCCTTCCTTCCTTCCTTTCTTTCTTCCTTTCATCCGTTGTACCTACCTATCTGACTTTCTTTCTTTCTTTCTATCTATCTATCTATCTATCTATCTATCTATCTATCTACCTGTCCTTTTTCTTTATTTTGATTGTAACAATTCATTACCATAACATTGGTTGAGAGCCGAGAGGTACTTGACTAGCTGTGTAATACAGAGAGAGAGAGAGAGAGAGAGAGAGGGAGAGGGAAGAAAAATAGCTTTTTCTAAAGTAAAATTGGCGCTAAACATCACCTTAACCGTTTAGAGTCAAAGTATTATACAATGAATAGCGTATAGAATGTGCACGATCAAGGCATACTTTGTAGTATTGTTTAACGAGAAGTGGAGAATACAAAGCTTCGCGCCGTCTCGTTTATCTTTGTTTCAAAATAATAATTAACGACGGTAATGTTGGAAACCTCAAAGTGCCTACGACCCAATGATTTTCGTTTTGTTTGTAGTCATGACTTTTACGGCAATGTCGTAATCTATATATTTATGACCTATATAGCTCGGCTATTATACTCCTGGTTATACAGGATACGTATTAATAAAAAAATATATTTTATTGTAACTTATAACTGCTAAATGTTGTTGAATAAAAACAACGAAATTTATCTGAGATTTTGTGGAAAATAAATAAATTCTATACATACCGTTTTCTGATAGTAGTCTTTTCCTTTCTTTCCACCGGCAAGATTGTTTGGAGTGCAAGGTCCGATCGATGGTTCTCTGCGAGTACACGAGGAGCGAGATATCCCTCCGTTCCGATATATACTGGCAACAGCTAGCAAGTTATTAATCTAATTGTAAATAAAGTACGTGGTTGGCGCATAACAATAGATCTTAACCAAAGTGTCATTTCCCCGATTTTCGCTACTTCGATGTATCCGTGGTCCATATCTGTTTTCACAGATGGCGCCAGGACTAGGCTATCCCGCGTCAGGATAAGTAGCCATTTATGTTGCTCCAAACGGCAGAAACCAACGCCATTATCGCACCTTGGGTCAGTGATGCCAGGACGTTGGATTTTTCCCACGCATGCGCACTACCTAATCCTCAGTAACGTATATACTTACACTCAAATATGGGGTATCGTTAGACCCCTGTGACACTTGAAATACGGTAGAAATGACACGAAGAGGACATTTTACTAGATACGTCCATGGAAGCAACCGCCGTCGAGCTGTGACGTGACATGCACATGCGCACGAAGGCTCTCACGTGGGAGAAAATCCCACGTCCTGGCATCACTGCCTTGGGTGCGTAGATAGAAAAGCGAGAAAAGGAAACAGTTCGCATCTCTCGTGCGTTACAAAACTTAAGGAACGTTCCTAAAAATGCTACTATCAGATCGATTAGTATCGGCATACGGAAGTTGTTTATGCCCGGTTGGGTGATTCGTTGGTCGGAAGCTGGCGAAGAACTTTTCGTTGGACTCCAGTCACTGGTGGTCTTTCGTTATCGCATTTCTGACTGAACTCAACTGGGCCGTTGATCGTGGAAGAGATCGAAGTGCGCCAATTGCCTCGACGTATCTTTTCCGAAACTAAATAAATATCGTCAAGGTTTCGGCCAATACGAGAATGAGAATACGCGCGGGCATTCGTGTTCACATTTGACCACATTTTCAGTCCCTCCTTCCTTCTCTCTTTCTCTCTTCCTCGAGTCTGCCGGCTTCCCGCGACTTTTCCCTGTTCTTTCGGCGAGAGCGGTTTCTGCGAGATCACGAATAATGAAAGAACATTATCGCGCATAATCTGCCCGACGTCCGTACAATGTATTCATTTGTCGCTACGAGCAATGGTTTTCTCTTCTTCGACCAGCGATTTGAAAAGCGTATAATGGACGACGAGGAGTGGAGCGGAGAGGAGAGGAGAGGAGAGGAGAGGAGAGGAGAGGAGAGGAGAGGAGATGATAAGAGAGGAGAGGATAATTTGCACTCGTCGAATATGTATATCGAGGGACGAGAGCTCGCGAAAGGAACGTTGAAGGCAGTCGGTGACGAGCGCTCGATTGGTAAACAAACGCACGCAGAAAGATCGCGGGGTGTTGATATTACGATATCGGCAGGAGTCGACGCTAAGTAGGATGTTTTTGAGGAAAGTGACGTGCGGTCGTTCCGGTCGGTCGCGTACGCGTGGAACGTTTCGCGAATGTTTTCATTTGTGAATAGCTCCGCGGTATTCGGAGAAGAAACTCATATGCAGGGTTCGACGCGTTCGACTTGAACAGCAAGAAAGGACGGAAAGGCGTGAAGAGTACTCACGAAAGAAAGGGTAGAGAAGCCGATCTTGCGGATCGAAGCGGCAAAAAACAGCAGATAATAGAGTATGGAGTATAGAGTATATAGAATATAGAGCATAGAATATAGAGTATCGAGTATCGAGTATCGAGTATCGAGTATCGAGTATCGAGTATCGAGCACGGCCAAAGGCGGCATCGTTTCCAAATTTCGACTCGTCCGCGTCGGCCCCGAGGGCTTGAAGTCCCGCTGGCAAATCGATCAAGAGTAGCAATTGCTGGAAGAAGAAATGTCTCGTTTGCGTAGCGTCAGAATTTTGACGAGCATCGCGGAAGTGGAAGAGGATTCGTCAAGGAGGACTCGGGAAGAGGCGTCGGACACAATTCTGTCGCCCGTCTCCGACATTGCCAAAGATTTGAAAAAAACGAAGCTCGTCACGGAGAATCGTCGGAGCTGGCTCTGGAATCGGAAGTGCGGAAAAGAAGGTAAGGAACAATGTCGAAGGATTGACCGGAGGATCGATGCAGGAACGGTCACTCTGCTCGCGAAGTGCCTATCCTTTCCAGTTTTCTCCTTTCGTTTGCCAGCGGTGAAGTCGCGCCTCGGACGTCGGGCCCCGACCTATCCTATACTATCCTATCCTATCGTCTCCTCGCAGGCTGCCTTCCTCGTCGACGCGACGGAAGTTTTCCGTGCGCTACGAAACGGTTAATTAATAAATTGTTGATTGCTTACGAAAAATGTAAAGCCGAGTCGCACGGGCATACTTGACCCATGCAAGCGTATAAGCGTATAGCCGTATAGGCGTATGGGCGTATGGTCGTATGGTCGTATGGTCGTATGGTCGTATGGTCGTATAGTCGTATAGTCGTATAGACGTATGGGCAGCAAGCAACAAGCGCATATGCGTATGTACATGTGTGTACGCGTACGCGTCCCTAAGGTTGGCGAGGGGGTCTCGGCTCGGTGAGCCGGCTCGTGCCACGACGCGGCAAACGGGAAACACGCTTCACGATTACCATGCTTCGCGTCGTGGAAATTTGTAACGTTCTTCGACCGGTTGGATCACCTGTTCCAACGCACACTGTCTTTTCCGCCGTTAAATGTTCACTGTCCGATCGCTCCGTAGCCGCCCAACGATGCCCTCTTTTTCTTTGACTCTTCGTCGACGACATGCCGATGGAAAATTGAGAATTTAGAGCGGTCGAGACGGTTCGGTGGTAAAAGTCGAAGGATCGAAGAAAAAATTGTAACGAGAAAGGGTGGAAGGATGGTAGGATGGAAGGGTGGAAGGGTGGAAGGGTGGAAGGGTGGAAGAGTGGAAGAGTGGAAGGGTAAACGATTCGATGGCTGGAAGGAAGGAAGAAACGAAGGAAGAAGCATCGAAGAAAAGGGCTTCGAAGGGTGTCTCGGGTTCTCGGGGTCTCGAAGTTCGGCGGGATCACCGGTGCATTAGCATATCTCGAAAGGCCGGTAAGGCAGGTCTCAGAATGTTTCCAGGAACGCGACTGGGTCTTTGGTAACCTTTAACGGTTGCGATCCGAATTACTAATCTATTTTTTCTTGCTTGCGAATAATTTGCTCGAGACGAAGAACGGCCCGATCGCGCCAAAGGGGTCGACCAGGTCGGGCCAAGTCTTCTTCGGAAATAGCGTTCGGTTTTCTCGGGGATACGTTGAGGAATAATAGGCGCGAGCGACGTTAGTCGGAGAATTCTCGTTGGTCGGAACTCAACGCAACCGTTTATCACACCGGAGACGATAAGGGGCGATAGGAGGTAGGAGCCGACCTCGTTTCCGCGTCGGCAGCGAACTGTCTTTGATCGTCATTGCTCATGCCTGGTTACTGTCACGGCCGCGGCCGCGGTCGCGCTCGCCCTTAACGCACATCCCCGTATAGGTATATTCGAGAATCTAAGCAAAATTTCTGGCTTTCGAGAATTCCTTTGTTGGTGGTGTAACACGTAAAAAAAGAAAAAGAAAAATCTGAGTCTAATTGTAAGTGAAAAATGTGAAGCGAAAAGCAAAGTAGAGGAGCTTCTAGTCTCGTAACCATCGCGGGGAAAGGATTCGCGGAATGCTCGCGTCTTGGGAGGGGTAGAATCCTGCCGGGGCAACGGGAGCCCTACGCGTTCTCGTTCCCGTACTCGTACTCGTACTCGTTCTCGTTCCTATTCCCACTGCCGTTCCCGTTCCCGTTCCCGTTCCCGCTCCCATTTGCCATTTCTCGCTCGTGCGAGGGAAACAACAGAAGGGGGAGCACCGTACGTGCTGGGAGCGCACATGGAGCGACAGTCACCACCTGGTACGAAGATATGTACGTTTCTGGTCGAACGTTCACCACCCCTGGTCGAGTAGACGACCCTCTACCGTCTACCGTCTACCGTCTACCGTCTACCGTCTACCGTCTACCCCCGAAACTTACCGCGACCTCGACCCCGAGTCCCGTATCCCGCACCCCGATCCGGCTCGTGCCGTTCTCATTGTCGTAGGATCGAGCCTTCGAGAAGCGCGCACTCTTCCATCCTCTGGCCACCCCGTTGGACTCGGCCCCCGATCGATCGTTGCAAGTGGTGCCGTCAAACGGGATAACTCACCGACACGAGTATCGTTGCGCCTCCAAAGTTCCGAGTTCCCGAGCAAGCGATAGGTTCCCGACGTGAATACGCCATTGCCGTCCTTGGTGAGAGTCAACGAACGGAGTTCGCCTCGTTGCACCCTCGTATCGATTATTTTGCGCTCCCTCGCGTCGGAAACGGCACGTGCCGTGCCGATCGATTTTGGTCCGCTTAACTGAAAACGTTCGACCAGGTGGCTGGATAAGAGACGAGATGCGGCGAGACGCGCGACGCGGCTTTCAACTTATTAAACTCCGGGGCATTTCTTGGAGGAGCGGCGACAAATCGCGGCGTGGTTCCTGTACCATCTGTACCTCCGTCTCTGCCCTTTCCGTGTATTTATGGAACGCGATGAACGCTCTAGCGTCGGAAATAGACCTCGGAATTGGAGGGTGCCTGTCGCGTTACGAACCGATACGAGGATCTCAGTACCCTCCGTCAGCCTGCGTCACCCTCCGTCACCCTCCGTCACCCTCCGTCACCCTTGTGCGCGCAACCGCGAGAGCAAGCGCGCGCTTATATTTAACGTTCGCGAGTCGAACCCTCCTTCCTTCTTCTGCCACGGACCTTATGTCTCTCGTCGAGCAAACGGATGTCGCCGGATTACCTCGTCTCTCTATTCGCCGAGGGGGTCTCGCGGCACTTTTCCCTTCTCCAAAGATTCTCGTCGTAGCCCGCACGAGAGGGAAGAAGGGCGAAGAAGGCGAAGAAGAGCGAAAAAGAAAAACGTCGACGACGTGACACGACTCGGACGGTCTCGCGAGCAAAGAAAGTACGGGCATGCGGGGGAATGTTTGTATTCCGCGAGAGAGGAAATGAGAGGTAAGGTAACGAGGTCGACTGGTGGGTTCGGCTGACAATGAGTCTCGAGGAAGGAGAAGATCGGTTTCAAAGTTTCGAATACCGGGAGTCGAGGAATCGAGTGAATCGAGTGAATCGACGCGATCGTGACCTCGTTACGGAGAGTGGCTCCGTTTCCCGCGGAAGTCATTCGAGGCGGTTGGAAGTGCGGCGCATCAACGAAGATGCGATACTTGTATTGCCACGCCTCGGTTGATCCCGCCGGTGTCTATCGGATTTTTGCTCGGGCGTCGCCGTTACTGCGAGCGGAAACGGAAGCCGGCCGAGAATGAGGCTCTCTCTTCCTTCTTTCTCTCTTTCTCTCTTTATCTCCTCCCTACTGTCTTCTCTCTTCTCCCTTCTGCCTTTTTGCACACTACTTCGAAAGTATCTTTCTTCGATGGTTCTCCGTTCGGTTTTATTTCTACGAGATCTATCCGAATGGCTGGAAAACCGTGTGATCTCTTTGGGCCGAAATTCCACGTGGAGCGCATATGCCTGCCAAGTTTGTGCGGGCCACGGTACTCCCCGCCGCTCCCTCGGACCGCGAACCTGAAAAAGGGAACGGTTGCCCACCTCGTCGATACGTTCTCGAGTTCTTCCTGCCTGTGGAGAAAGAAACGGCGAATGCTATTGTCTCGAAAGGCCATCTACCGTGCTTATGGAGTCCGTTGAATCTGCCGTGTAGCCGATACCACTCATTTTTTCTCTTTACCTTAGGTCACTCGACCGCTTGCCGACGAACTGTCGTTGAGAGATACGAGAATTGCAACCATAGTCACGGGTATAGCCACAACCATGACTACGACCATGACCATGACCATGACCAGGACCAGGACCAGGACCAGGACCAGGACCAGGACCAGGACCAGGACCAGAACCAGGACCATGACCATAACCACGACTACGACCACGACCGCGACCACGACCACGACCACGACCACCACCACGACCACGATTACGGCAACGGCAGCGATCACTGCTACGGTAATCGCGCGGCAAACGCCAAGGAGGTCGAGGACACCGAAGATGCCGCAAAAGGGTAAGCAGTCTCCCGAGTAATTACCTTTGCGAAGTTTCAATAAATTTCAATAAATCAAGACAATTTCCAAGAATTTCCGAAAATGTCGGAGAAGACGTTTAGTTTCTTTGGACTGTGGCCAGTATATGCAGAGAGTTTATGGACGGTTCGCGCGGTCCGAGCCCATTCACGGTTCCTAGTTCATTCATCGAGCTGCTCGCGGGACGCTTATCCTCTCCGACTATCCCCTCTCACCATCACTCCTTTCCGCGCGCGCTTCTCCTTTTCTACTCGTTTCCGTCCCGCCCAACGTATTTCGGTGCCGCTTCTTTTCCCTCGGTTTTTCCAATTTGCTTCTCTTGTCTCTCCGCTCTTCGTTCTCCACTCGATCTAGCTTGAATTTTTCAACGATCAGGGGCTATCTTCCAGGACCGACTTGACGACGCTCGTGATTCCGCGAAAAAGCCGAAGTTTCCTAGCCATCGTTGTCGTTCAAAGATTTCAACTCCGATTCGCGGTGACGACTTGCTCTTTCCGTGTCTCGATAAAGTTAAGACAGACGGTAACGGTAATAGAAACGGTGTGGAACTTTGCTATGAAATTCTTTCACGATGCTGCTCCGTTGGTCTTTTTCCCTCCTCGAAAGTCTCCTTCTTTCTTTCTTTCTTTCTTTCTTTCGTTCGTTCGTTCGTTCGTTCGTTCGTTCTCCCTCCATCTGCACTTCTGCTCTTCTTCTCCCTTCGTTGCCCGTTTCCGTCGCTTCTCGGTCGCTCTCGCGTTGACTGTCGCCGTCGCTCTCGCGACACGACCGTTAAAAAATCGAGCAAAGCGATTCGAGGTGATTCGAGCGGTAGAGCTCTCCCTGTGACTCCGAGTAACTCCGAGCTGCACCGATCCAAACCGAGCTACACTGGACGATACCGGGGAGGGCTCTCGAGAAATAACGCCCACCCGAGGAAAGAGCGATAGCATCGAAGCGGGCAATTTTAATTCCCCCAAGTGTGACGTTACCTTTTTCGTCGATGGGCCGACATGAACGGGCCTCTTCGACCTCTAATTGTAAGAGCAATCTAGACTCACTTGATCCACCAAGGTTCCGCAACGATTCCCGTGGCACGCCGAGACTTGACCGGACCCAGCTAGGGCCACCTAGGTTTACCTAGACTCTCTGGAGTTCATTCGCTCTCTACCTACGTCCAACTCCATTCTTGCGTCGCCGTCGTCGTCGTCGTCGTCGTCGTCGTTGTCGTCGTCGTCGATTAGGAGGTCGCCGGTTCCGTGTTCGACGATGACGCGATAGCAATTTTACGTCCAATCGATTTGGGAAAATGCCATGAGATGCGGTACGGCATCCCATCGACCGTCATCGAAGTAAATGCAAGAGCTTGGCGTATACGGGCAAGAATCTCTCGCATCGAAGGCTTCTCGATCTCGATGATTCTAAACGTTCGACGACGAAAGAATCGTGACTCTCATTGGAGAATATTTCCCGCCAAGATTCCCGCGTCGAGATAACCGGTTTGCCGTGGCATCGACGGACCTCTCTTTCTCTCGCTCCCTCTCGCTGCCATCGTGTCTGGAAATCTCAGCTGATCGCTGAGACGTCGGGAGTTTGCCGCCTATTCCTTATATCGTAGCATTCCTATTGCCTGCACCATTTTTTTTGCCGAATCGGAACCCTCGGTTCGTCGTTTTGGGCTCGAAGAAAAATCGCCAAATTTTCCTCCAGCTTGAATCCTGACACCCCGTTTGCTAGATTCACCCGCTACCGTGTAGAAAGAGTCTTTGAGGCTGCATCTTTGATAAAAGAATGAAGAAGGAATCGATGGATCGATCGCAAACATGACTGGTTGTACGTTTACGAAGGTGTGAAGAGAAGATCTCGTCGGTTGGCCGACGAGTTACACTGTATGTACCTATACCGCACGGAACTACGAACTACGGGCATTTTCGAATAACCTACCTGTACCCCCTGCGGTAGAAACCCACGGCGAGGCACCTGTGACTTCGTTTTTCTTGCTCCGAAAACGAAAACGAGAACGGGAACGGGAACGGGAACGGGAACGGGAACAAAAACAAACAAAAACGATACAGCGATTTCTTTTGCGAATGCTTCGATCGTCCTAACTTTTTCGAATAGAGGTAAGTCACGCGGAGACATAAGGAAAAGTTGATGAGCGGAGAGGCCCTAAAAAGTACACGAAAAACGCGGTAAACGCGTGGTCGTTGAGTGAAAAATTTCAAACGACCTTCCTCGAACGTTTGCATCGTTATCGAGAATTTCTTTCCAGCGGACCGTTTGGCCGGAGAAAGCGTGCGTTGCGTGCACGGGTATATAGGATAGCGAGCCTGCGTTCTGCGTTGATGCAAGGGGCTTGGAAATTCTCGGAGCGGATCGGAATTATTCGGTGATTTTCGGTCGAGTTCGGTAGAAGCGATCGGGACATCGGTCTGTAGCGAAGGAACGAATGGATGGTAGGAGCGCAGAATCTCGGGGGTGGGGGACGAGGGACTCGCCCTGCTGGAACGTGGACTTTTAAATCGACGGGTACGAGGGATTTAAAAATGGCCACCAGCATCTATCTACCCTCGACATCCTTCCCCTCGACGTTCGAGGGAATATCGTCAGCTGACCGGTTTTGGAGGGAAACCGAGCGTCTAGCCCCCTTGGAAAAATTTGACGATTTGTCCGTCCTTGCTTGCGTTCCTTCGTTATCATTGATGTACAACATTTTCCTGTTCTCGTGGTGGTCCAAAACAATGACCAATTATTAATATATATATATATGTATATATACATATATATATTTATGAGAGAGAGAGAGAGAGAGAGAGAGAGAGCTGTTTTTCGCGTCGGAAGGAAGAACCGCTTCTCGTAGCAGCGAGTCGGTCCAACGACGGTTAAACGTTGCGCAAGTGTTCTCTCTTCCCGCCACCGTTGGTCGCACCTTCTCCCTTCTGCCCGCTAACACCCTCTCCTGGATGCGTATCCTCGCTCTCTCGGCACCTCTCCGCTTCTCGGTTAGTTTGTTCGTTGCTTCTTCGTTCGGTCTCTTTTCCTCTCGGTGACTTCGACACCTCCGTACCTTCTTTTCTTCCGTTTCCCTGCCTTCTCCACCTCCTCCTTCTCGCCGGCAACCATAACCCCCTCCCTGTCTCTCATCCCACGATCGTGGACGATCGACCGACGAGCACGGGACCCCGAGCCCCGCGACTCCCGCGACTCCCGAGACTCCCGAGACTCCCGCGACTTTCGAGACTCCGGAGGCTCCCAAGACTCCCGACACTCCAGAATTTACTTCTCTCGTCTGCTCGGCTCCCGGGTCTCGGTTAACCCGTTCCAGCTCGTAGTCCCTCTCCTCGATGCGGTTTTGCGGCGCGCGAGACGTTGAAGGCGTTGAAGGCGTTGAAGGCATTGAAGGCGCTGAAGGCGTTGTGGGGCAAGGTTTCGAGAAGAATTCGTGCCCCCAGCAACAGAGCCTGCTCGCCGGCATTTTCTTCCACTGGGGGTAAACGAAACGTAAACTAGCGTCGGTGCTCCCGGGGACTCCTCCGAAGCGAAGGAAAGTGTCTTTCTTGGCCGGTGCGAGCGTCCCCGTCTCGTATCTCCGAAGGAGTTCCCACGGAGAATGCTTTGTTCGTCGGCTGACCTTCGGCCGCCTACGCGAGGCAAAATCGAGACGGAAAACAAAAGCGTCGAGAGCGTCGCGACGAGAGAGAAAAACGAGCCACCGTCGTCGCGAAGACGCTTCGAGGAACCAGCTCGAGTTTCTGAACCCGGGACCGTCCTTGTCGTAGATCCGTCTTCCTCTGTTCTCTTCTTTCGTTCGCCCGTAAAGTTCATTGGTTTCGCTCGCGACATCCGTCGCGCTTCGAGGTCGAAGGATCGCGGCTCAGAAAAAGAGCGGGAAAGGAAGAAAAAGGCGGGAGATGCGGAGAAAGGTTGTCGTCGTCGTTGTCTTTGCCATTGTCGGAGTCGGTGTCGGGTCGGTGTCGGTGTCGGTGTCGGCGCGAAACAAGTTGTAACGGCTTCTACCGACAGCGCGAGAGTGATGAGAAAGAACGGTGGCCTGCTTCGTTCTTGAGAAACTACGGAAGGATCTCCCCACAGTGGGATGGAATGCGGGAGGTATCGAGGGAAGCGCTAAGCTTTCCCGGTCGTGGAGTCTCACGGTAGGCGGATAGAATTCTTTGTCGGGAAACTAGAATCACGCTACACGTTCGATGATTTGCCATCGACGTCGTTGAGAGGCGTCCGTTTTTTCGCCGATGGTCTCGCCTCGAGGACCGTGTACCTATGTAGTTACATACATAATAGCCGTTGCCCTCGTTGCTCCTCGTTGCTCCTCGCTGCTCCGGCAGCGATTCTGCCGTAACGATAAGAGTTTGAAAGTCCCGATTCGGGAAAAGACCGATGGCCGTCCAAGAACGCAAACTGCTTATGGTAGTATCTTGACGTTTCTGTTTGCAAACAAGAACTACCTTTTCTTCCGCCCACCTCTTTCGATCTCTCCCTTCTCTGACTTCGCTCCTGGCTCCTCGATTTTCATCGTTTCACATCGTCCCATGCTCCCTCGTACTCCCCCGTATCCTGCTTCTTGCCCCCCTCTATAGTTTGACCGTTGGCTCGTTGGCTCGTTGGCTCGTTGGCTCGATGGTTCGCTCGGTCTCTGGTCTCCGGTCTCTGGTCTCCGGTCTCCGGTCTCCTCTCTCCGGTCTCGGCCTTTGCCTCGCTCTCTTCTTCCGTCGAGGACGGCTTGGAAGAACGGCGTTCCATCGGCGGTTCTCCTTCCTCTCCCTTCGTTCCCTCGGTCGCCGCGAACCTCGCTGTCGCTCCTCCCCACTATGAAAGACCACGGCCGACCGTTGAGATTTAAATTCCTCTCGAGAGGACGGAGAGGAGTCTCGGGCACTAGCCTGGGAGCGTGAAACGTTCCTCCGCGGGAAGAGAGGAGACCGAGCGCGATCACGGAGAACAGAACAGATTTTGTTTTCGCACTTCCTTTACCGTTCAAAGGGTTACCCGTTTCTCGTCTCTCGTCTCTCGATTCCCCGTTCGACCGGCGCGCCGCCGCGACGTTTGCCAAACCGTCGAGGCTACTCTCGATATTAGGCGTGACGCAAGGAATCTCGTGCAGGCTCGTATATACACAGTTTGCTGGAACGAAGTATGTAACGCTTTGCAGTGCGAGACTCGATTTCTCCTTTACGCCCCCATAACACTTTCGTTCTCCCCTATGCGCGCCCCATGCGTGCCTCGTGCGTGTCCTATGTGGGCACCCTAACGTATTGTCTAACGTTGCCTCCTGTGATACGATATACGGGCACAGCTGTTACGTACGAACGTAAGTACGGCATGGTGCGGTTTACCCGTGCGTGCGCGTTGCCCGATAATCGATACGTCCGCTCTCGGTCTGACTTGCGGTATATCTTTTATCCGCCCCGCTTCTTTCCACTCCTCTTTTCTCATCTTCTCTGCTATTCTCTTCTCTCCTCCTCTCCTCCGCTCCTCTTCTCCTCTGCCCTCGCCCGTTTCCCCTACCCTTCGCGCCACTCGGCTCACCCCGCTTGTGTTTCTATACCCATTGCTCGTTTTTCCGATGCGAATCGATGCTCGGAGTCGCTAAACGCTAAGCAACCCGTCGTATTTTCCTGTCTGTTGTTTCCTTCATCGACCTATCGACCTTTGGCCGTTAGAGCGGCCGCAAATGGTAAATCGATTACCCGGAAACGTTACGCGGGTAGAGTGTAACCGCGAAGCGGACCGTTTTACGAACCGACGCGACGTCATTGTTCCTGATTGTACCTGATCGTGCCCGATCGTACCTGATTCTTTCGACGAATTTGGGAACAGGAGAAGGACATAATTGGGTCCCTTGTCGAACCGCGCGAAACAATGCTCACATCGAACAAAAAGGACAATAAGAACGATTACAAGGTTTCGGTCGGGCGCATAATTAAACGTACTCTCGGCCAAGTAATCCTACCCCGATTTTCTCGATGGAAAGAAAGCCGCTCGACCGGCTCGTCGGCTCGTCGGCTCGTTATCGTTCGCCACGACTGACCCACGGTATTCGTCGTAACGAATCTTTTCCAAAGAATGCCGTCGATTCTTCAATCTAACGGAGTACCGGGAATTTGCGTTGTTCGCGGCAGGTAGACGGCACCTAATGCGAACCCACGAAGGTACAGTCGGATTACGAGCGACTTCGATAAACTGGCCGTTGGGGCTATCGATGCGGTCGATGCAGTCGGCGAAGGTCGAAGGGAGACGATCGGTGGGTGGGAATTTGCCGCCGCCGACGACGGACACCTCGATCGACGCCCCTTTCCCGTTCCCAAGTATCGAAATATCTTTTCGGCTCCCTCTCTCGCTTCCTCTTCCGCCTCCTTCGACATTTTCCCGCGAAAAGGAAATCGCGAGGAAAGACCGATCGCTTTCTCGAAATTATGGGAGAATTTGCTCGCGAGGGGACCAACCCTCGTCTCTCCTCTCTGATTCGCGTCTTCGTCGATATCGTCGTCGTCGTCGTCATCGTCCTCATCGTCCTCATCGCCCTCGGGGTCCCCATGATTTTTTTCCTCCTCGTTTCTCTCTCTCTCTCTCTCTCTCTCTCTCTCCTCTCTTTTTTGGTTCTCTCCCCGTTGGAGGTATTGCGAATTTCGGCCTCTCGTTCGATGCATCTGCGGCGGCTGCTTATAACGAAAGAATAGCGGCAACGGGCAGCCATCCAGCCAGGCAAGCAGGGTGTCGTCTACGCCCTTCGGTATCTCGAAGGAACGGATGACGAGAGAGATCCCGTTTGAGAAGCTGCAAGGCTGTCTCGGCCGCTTCCAAGCCTCCCGGTTACGGGGTCATCATCGTCAGTGTTTCGTAGTCCTTCTCTTGTGCGGTTTTTCGCGAGCTCTCCGCGAAAGCGCGAGGCAATTCTTGTTGCCTCTACGAGTCAATCGCGACGCGATGGCTCGTTTTTGGGCGGAGAAGCGAAAAGCGGGAAAAAGTTGCCTGCTGGACGGATCCTACCTCTATCCAGTCTACCGAGGAATGGTGCTCGTTTTACAGGCTTATGGGTGCTTACGGGGGTTAGGCATTTAATCGCTGATTGCTGGTCGCTGATCGCTGCGCTCTACTCGCTCGTCGTTGGTCGGTGGTCAGGACAGGCTTCTGAACGCCCGATGTCCATACACCCAAGCACCCTACGTGCATGTACAGGATCGTGCGCACACAAGCATAGGTACATGTGCACTTAGCGGTGCACCGACGGGGGATAGCGTCGTGGCACCCTCGGTTGGCACGTGCCACCTATCACAATGGATACGACCATCTGCACTCTTTCTCATAGAAAAATCAAAGTCGGAGGGATGGAAACGCAACGCTTCTCACCCAGTTCCGATCGTTCCGGCTTCCCCTCTCGGTCGGATCCATGCCAGGGAGATTTCTCGAGAAACGAATCTCAGAGACGACCAGCGGCTGGGGTGAATCGTCCAGGGGAGAATCGTTTCTCAAAATTGTCGAGCTGGGAAAGTTCGAAAGATCGAAAGGTGAAAAGGTCGAGGGAAATGAAGGAAGAGAACGACGAAGAAAAATCGGAAATCCCAGAATCATCGAATCGTTGGCCAATTTTTCCTCTTGCTCGTTTTTTTCTTCTTTCCTTTTTGCGGGTTCGCGGGTTCACTGGTTCACTGGTTCACCGATTCGCCGGATCGCTCGATCGTGTCGAGTCTTGGGATCTTTGGGAATCGTTTCACGGATTCGCGTTACCTTCCCGGCGGTAAATCGTTTCAACGAGCAAAGGTTACGGAGGTATGGAGGTCCTCGAACAATTCCTGATGGATACACTTGCACGCTCGGATGGCACGAACTCGTACCTGCGTGTGAAAATCCTCGAAGAATGCGAGGGCGGCATCGAAGATCAGGTGAAGCATTGTGATCCTGAGAATGAAAAAACGGACCGAGTCGTACCTGCCGCGCTGCATCCTTCCCGAGCGGTCGGTGCATCGACCGACCGAGAGCTCTTTCAAACCGAACCATGGAGCGCCGTCGGTCAGAGACGGGGGAGCGAAAGAGAAAGAGAAAGAGAAAGAGAGAGACTCACGCACACACATGTGCCCACAAAGCGGAGGACCTTTTCAACGTAGTTTACTGCTTTACCGCTCCATCTTTCCGTTTGAACGAGTGATATCGCTGATTCCCAGCGAATACGCAGAAAATCTTACACCTCTCTCTGTCTCTCTCATTCTCCGTTTCCTTCTACATACTACCAGCTACTCCGATTTCCACCGCGCCACAAACAACGCCCAAGTAAACAGAGATATATCATCTATTCTCAGTTTATATAGAAATTTGACAATGGCGGGAATTTCATTGCTCGCGAGAGAGGGAAATCGTCAAGAATGTGTTAAACGTAAAAATGAAACATGCTTCTTAATCTCGGGATTACTGCACGCATACGCGGAAAAGGATAGGCGTATAAGTCGTGCACTTGCGTATGCCCATTTCCCGCCAGAACGAGGAATATATGCGGAAAGCGAGCGAACGGATTCGAACGGATTTGAACGGATTTGAACGGATACGAAGGAACGGTAGAGAGAGAGTGAAGAGGCAGAAAAGGGCCCCCCACAGTGACCGCCCGGGCCGTCGGCGGGGCGAAAGGGAAAGAGGGATCTGCTCCTCGTCCCCCTTTACGTGCCCTCCAAAGGTTTGCGCGGGCCCTTTCCGACGCTCCTATTGGACGTCCCTTTGCCCCACCGGGATCGGTTCCCTCGTATAAAGGCAAACTTTCCCGCCGAGACGAACAGTCGGTTGTAGCTGGTAAGAGTGTCGACTGGTCGACTGGGGCGTCGGTTCGGACGAATCGCATCCGACTATTTGGCGACGGTTCGTTCCGTCCGATAAGTCGACCCATCTACCCCACATTCGCCACCAACAGAAGTTTCCGTGCTATCGCGCGCGAATGAGACAAGTGTCTTTTCGTTTGCCCGTCTCGATCGTAATCCTCGCCTCCTTACACTTTATTTTACGACGTCGTTTGTGGAAATTTTCGCTGACATGTTTTTCGAAGATGTGGATTCCTGTGAAGTGTGGCAATGCACGAGGTATATATCGTTTTGCCTACATTCCTATGCTCCGGCAGATTAGTCATTTACGCAATTCAAAAAGTCTAGTGTTGTAGACGTTATCGTTATCGTCGCCGTCATCGTTGTCGTCGTTGTCGTCGTTGTCGTCGTTGTCGTCGTTCTCGTCGTTCTCCGACTCATCGTGCTTCATCGTCGTGATAACTTCCCTCTATCGAGTGGCGGGCTAAGTGACCAAGTTTTATACAGTCCCGCTGGTGTTTCATTTTACGTGAATCAACGTAGTAGCTGGACGTAAAACACGAATCTTTTGCCATTTCGACGGTGCGTTTGTCGTGTCGTCTCTCGGAGAGATCGAGAGACATATTTCTCCATTTACATTTTTTTTCTACCTTCATTTGTATATGTAGAACTTTTTCAATCACATTTCTTGTCAGCCGTTGTCCAAAACGATATCGAACGTTCCGCTCGTTTTCCTACTTCCACGGATCGATCTCGAAGACTGTCCGTTTGTTTACAGTCGTCGTTCGCTGTTTGTCGGTGGCGTACGATTCGATTCGGTTTGGTTCGGTTCGAATCGTTTGGATTCGGTTAAATTCGTCCGTTCATAGCGAGCGCCGCCAAACGTACGATTTCTTGGTTACGACGTAACGCGATACGCGCGAGAACTGACGGATCGTCAACCCCCGGTGACTCGAGGTCTACGCCTGATTACGAGAATTTTGGTAAATAGGTGGCAGTTAAATTTAAAAAAGGAAACGCGTGTCGCGAATGTTGGGTGAATGATGCGTGGACCGATGCGCGCGCCATCTCGGGCGGGAAGACCTATCTGGCGGTAGTTTTTTCGTCGATTCGCAGCGAGACCGGCGAGAGTCGCGGAGGTTAAGTTCGTCGGTAGGTCGTTTTCAAAGGAACGGGACAACGTGTCCGGACATGGAAACCTTTAGGGCTAAATCAAATCTTCTGTTTTTCGTCTTTTTCAGGCTCTTCAAGAATGCTTTCAAGATCAAAGGCACATCGGAGAATGCGGTAAAAGCTGCGCCAAAGGCGCGTCGATTACGCGGTATGGCGTCGCGACGCCTCTCGTCAACCTCTGGCGGCTCTGGCTCGCCATCTACCGACAAGGAAAACAGCATCGGCGCCTTTACGCTCTGTGGCTCGAGTCCGCAAAAGGTACCACGACTCGTCTTGCTTTCCCTTCTCTCCCTCCAAGTACAGTCGACATCATCTCTATCGTCCAAATTCGATTCAAATTGATCAGAGTCTAGCGATTAGATCCTGTTAGGGTCACAGTTACGCGAGACGATCATCGTCTGATTATGAATTCGTTGATTAGCATTGACGGGAAAAATGCAGAGAGGAAGCGACGACATCCGGGTCGACAGCTGCCGCGCCGTGCCGTTTACATTTCCATTCCCATTCCCATTCCCATTCCCATTCCCATTCCCATTCCCATTCCTATTCCTATTCCCAGTCCCATTTCCATTCCCATTCTTAATCTCATTCTCTCGATTTCAATTTGGATTTCGATCGGGCCATCCGTTAAATGAGAAATCAACATTGTTGACGTCCTTTTTTTTCAGATCGTTGGAATGAAAAAGTCCCGTTACCCGTTGGAGGACTGCGATCCCAACAGTCAGGACAGCGGATACGGAGCGAGCTACTCCGAGCGAGAGGACAAGTCTCGGGATAGTTTTCGATTCGCGGAGCCTCTGGCAGTAGCACCGCGACGAATGTCCGTCGAATCGGCCAGCCCCCTGCAGTCACCGGTGCGCTCGTCTCCGAGACGCGGCCGAGTAGGTAAACCAGGACGAGTTGCGCGGGCCGAGCGACCCTCGCTATTTCGAAGTCTCTCCTCAGGATACGAGAGTATGGACGATGGTTTCAACGATCTCATTGACGTCGAAATCCTCGAGGACACGGCACGACTACCGAATGGCATGTCGAGTCTCCTTTCCGGAGACATCGTCGCTGGTCTCAGCGGCGACGTTTCCCTCGAAACGGTCGAAACTGTCGATACAGTCGAGCCGGTCGGTTCGGTTACGCCGAAATTGGCTCCGCGAGCGACTACTACCCGTTCCATTTCCCTCCGAAACGAACGGCCGGTGAGGCAACCGGAGGAGGCACCGGCAGGTACCCTCTCCAAAGTGCGCTCTTGCCTATTTCGCTCACCGAATGCCAGCTCTTCAACTGCGAATTTACTTTTCGACGAGACCTCCCCGGTAACGAGCTTTCAGTTTCGTTCGATTCATCGTCGACGAGCTGGCCTAAGCTCCGGTTATGCCGCCGACTACTCTACCGACTACGCCTCGGATTGCGCCGCGGACTACGACATCGATTACGCCGTTCTCCTCGACTCCCCCGTCTCGGCGAGGACGCTGAAACGACGAGATCCGCCGATGGAGGAGAGTCCGAAGTTGTCGAAGAAGTCTCGTCAGTCCAGCGGTTTTCTCATCGACGTTACTCCCGAGAGAATTCCCTCTTCGAAATCTTCCTCTCTCCTCCAGAGAAGCTTCTCCGAGCCGGCCGCGCCGTCGGTGGTGCCGTCTGTGCCTTCGCTCGTGCCCGAAGAATTGAACGCGTCGACGGAGTCACTTGACGCGCGGATCCCGGGAAAATTGGACGCAGAGTTAGAGACGGAGACGCGGATCAACGACAACATCAAGTGGGCGGTGTATCGAAGCACAACGGACTCCGATCTTACCGGAGATTTTAGCAAGCCGTGCGTTCTGCCGTTGGCGGAGGGTCATCACGAGGACCTTAAATCTATTTCCGTTGATACCTTGGCTGCCCTCGTTCGAGGCGAGTTCAACGATCGCATCGGCTCCTTCAAGATAGTCGATTGCCGTTACCCTTACGAATTTGACGCTGGACACATCGACGGAGCTGTGAATCTTTACAACAAGGACCTCATTGAGGAAATACTTTTGAATCCCCTGACAACCACACCCGTTATTCAACCGGATTCGAACAAGAGGAACATTCTGGTCTTCCATTGCGAATTTTCCTGGGAACGCGGTCCGAATTTGTCGCGTTTCCTCCGCAACCTCGACCGAGAACGAAACAAGGAGCATTATCCGGCGTTACATTATCCAGAGGTCTATCTTCTTCACGGTGGCTACCAGCAGTTTTACAAGGAGCGAAAAGATCTGTGCTCGCCGCAAGGTTATCGACCGATGAGACATCCAGACCATGAGGAGGATCTTAGGCAGTTTCGAAGCAAAAGCAAGAGTTGGCAAGGCGAGAGGTCGAGAATCGTCGGAATTACGACGAGGACCAATCTTAAGCGGTTGGGTTTCTGAGACGTCCTCACTGCTTTCCTTTCCCCTCCTATTCTCTCTCTCTCTCTCTCTCTCTCTCTCTCTCTCTCTCTCTCTCTCTCTCTCTCTCTCTCTCTCTCTGTCTATCTATCTACCTCCCTCTCCCCTCGTACCTACCGTTTGTCGAGATATGCGTTTGACTCGAGAAACTATCTTTTGTCGCGAAACGACGTAAAAGTGCAAAACGTAACGGGGACGATGGGCACTTCGTCCATCATCAAAATACTCGTGCGATCGTTACTCGAATCTTGTGTAAATAGTTCCTCTCGCTCGAGTAATCGTAGTTGCTAAACGAATTTTAGTACAAGGAAACTCGAAACGCTTATTTTCGTTGCCAAACGACGACGACGACGACGACGACAACAATGACGATGACAATGACAACGACAAACTGTTGCAAAAGTTGCACTTAGTTCGATGTCGTTCCGCCCAGCGTTACGTAGAGATATATAGGATGATGTTGTAAATATGCGTATTGTCAAAGATAAGGTTCCTTTGTTCCGCGCGTAAAAACGACAACGGACAAAATACAACGGATAATTGTGACGTCGTTGTTGAATTTCGTCGCCGCTAAACGTTGAGTGGCGTAAACGGGGAACAGCACCGCGAAAGAGTCGAACAAATAATGATTCTTCGCCTACAGGCTCTCCGTTGAATCGCTCAACGTTTCGATTAAGTATTCGCTCGGGTGCGAATATAAAATTAAGCTATTTTACTTACGTCGTCGCGATATCTTTTCGGGACACTGTATCGCCAAAGTCTAGCGCTTATATACATAACTATATTATATTATATCATATCATATCATATATCATATATCATATATTATATTATATTATATTGTACATGTTATATGGCGTGCGCGCTTGCGCGCCCGGTCAAATCCGCACACATAGAGAAAATGTATAGAGAGTATTTTTGGACAGCGTATATTAAGATACGAGTAAATATTTACCAATTAAAAAGTTAAATTACGCGCTTATTGTACAAATCTGAAGATCGCTGTACCGTGGAGTGCCTTCACGTTGTCTGTACATCGATTTATAATAGAAATTCAGCGTGGCAAATGCTTCGCGTTATAAAAGTACATCCTCCGTCGGTCATTTTCCTTTTCCACGGGGAGATTCTTCGCGCAAATACAATAGTGACCTGATCGGATCGTTGATCAACGAGAGCATTGAAATTTGCGCGGTAAAAAAAAAATTATGAGAGGCCATATTATATTTGGCATCGATCGCCTTCATAAGGAAATTTCAACGGTTTAAAGTGCTACATGTTGCTCCATGGTCAAAAGACCGTCGATCATGAAGCCTGTTTCGCAACTCTCATGGCTTGAATAGGCTTGCGCAACTTCATTTTGCATATTTTGCACCAATCAACGAGCGTTTTCTGACGCTACTAGCGACACTAACGACCATTACTGAAACACAGTAGGTTAAAGTTCCATGAGATTGCCGGTGATTGCCGGCAAGCGCAAGACGGGGAAGATAGGAGGAAGCAGGAGAAGGTTAGTTTCTCTCGAAACTTCGCTCCTAATCGTTGCTAATCGTTTTCATTGGCCCGCGACGAAGCGCCATACTTCATGTCTCTCATGTTTTTGAGCGCAAGTATGTACACTCTGTTTTAATTTTCCAAAATTACGCATGTAAGTTTTCAATCGCTTTTTACCCTTTCGTTGGTTTCGTCCGTGATCGACTCGACGGTAGTTTTGGACGTTCTGGCACGATTCGTTTAGTCCGCTACAAGATTTTTTAACGAGTATCGCGACTGTCGGGTCATGGACGTTTCGAGGTCATCAAATGTTTTCTTTCGATTCACTTTTTAATCGGTATTGTCTGTGCGTTTTTAGCCAAGTTGATTGCAAGAAGGTCGATCGGAGAGACAGTTACGCGTCTATCATCCACGATGACTCAGGCATTACAGACTCACGGTGTTGTTCCCGACGTCATCGACAAAGTCCCTGCGAATGTGCTGAAGGTAACTTATCCCGGCAATTTGTCCGTCGAAATTGGCAAAGTGCTGACCCCGACTCAAGTGAAAGATCAGCCTACCGTCGCATGGAATGCAGAATCCAATTCGTACTATACTCTTTGCATGACCGGTAGGTAATTGTCGATCCCTCTTGGGATCTACCGTCCGTCTTCCTCCTTCTAATAGCTTGTCGCGACGACTGCTCGTAGATCCCGATGCACCCAAGCGACAAGAACCAAAATTTCGCGAGTGGCACCATTGGCTGGTAGGAAATATTCCTGGCTCGGACGTGTCTAAAGGAGAAACCCTGTCGGAGTATGTCGGTTCTGGACCACCCGAGGGCACAGGGCTTCATCGCTACGTCTTCCTGGTGTACAAGCAGCCCGATAAGCTGCAATTCAACGAACCACGCCTGACTAATCGCAGTGCAGACAAACGTGCGATGTTTTCCATTAGAAAATTTGCCAAAAACTATAATCTAGGAGATCCTATCGCCGGTAACATGTATCAGGCGGAGTATGACGATTACGTGCCAATTTTATACAAACAATTGGGCAACTAGAATCGCCTTGTTAGATGCACAGTGGGCTCGAGTCAGATGTTGAACTATAGAAAAAGCGACAAATTAAATTTCTACGATACGCACTTTGTCTTCTTTTCTTTTTTTTGCCTCATTTTACTTAAATTTTGTGGCCCAAATAGGGGGATGTCGACGGAGCAGAGAAGAACGACAAAGAATCGTTTGGCTTAGCGCTTCCGGCACGTTGTAACGTTGGCGTACAATGAACGTCGTTCGTCGTTTTCGACGACTGGTCCGGGAAGATGATCGCGCGAACGAAAGGTAAAGAAAGACGCAGAGACTGGCAGGGAGAGCAGTAGTCGCACGGTGGGGGCGAAGCGCATCTTTCGTGCTTTCGGGGCATATGTGGAGATCGAGGAGAAGCGGTACAACGAGTCGATCGGCTCACTTGCCTCAGGCAGTGATGCCAAGACGTGGGATTTTCTCCCACGTGGGAGTCTTCGTGCGCATGCGCATGCTGACGTCGCAGCTCGACGGCGGTTCTTTCGATGGACGTAACTATATGCAACAGTAGGTACGCGAAGTTGTTTCCCGCCTTTTTCGTTAAAGTGATGGTGAGTCGCGTAATGTTATATAATATATTGAATTTTCGTGCAATATTAGTGTATTACAGTGACAGAAACCAGAAGATGGACTACCAGCAGCCTAGTTGGAGTGGATTGGCGGATTTCAATTGTCACGGGGGTCTAACGATACCCCATATTTGAGTCAAGTATATACGTTACTGAGGATTAGGTAGTGCGCATGCGTGAGTAAAATCCCACGTCCTGGCATCACTGGCCGAAGGTGATCGCCGATCGTCGATCGATCTCGACCGTACATCAGTATCGTGCCAGATCGAGTCATACTCGTTTCTATAGCCGTAACCGTGCACCGACTTAAAGTCGAAATCGAAGTCACAGTCACAGTCGTAGACACGGTCGTACTAGTAATCGCAAGCACGGTTCGCCGTTACTCCGTAACGATGAAGCAGCATCTATCGGCAGGTATGACCTCTGCGTACTCCAATAGAAGCGAGATAGTTGTTACGAAACGAGAATTCCAGGATTCTTCTTTTGCTGTATTTGCGTCGCCGTTTTCGCTCACGCCTCATCTTCCGACTCCACTTCCGCGAGCGTGCAAGCAGCCTTTCAAGCTGCGAAGATCGTACCCGATATAATTGACGCCGCTCCTGTTAAAAAGATCGAGGTACGCGATTTCAAATTATCGATCGACGAGGCGGAAGTCGCTTTAATTCGGAATTGTACCGACGTTTCTTACTTACGTGGATTCCGCTTCGCCGATCCACCATAAATGCAAAGTTTGCCAAGGTACGGATTCGTCGGGGTTCATGAAGGATCGATCGATCGATCTATGTTGCGCAGATAAAATACGGAGACAAGTCGATTCAGCCGGGTGACGAGTTAACGCCGTCCGAAACGCAGCAGATGCCGGAGGTTCATTACGATCACGAAGGCGGAGTTCTCTATACTCTCGTACTGACAGGTAAGATTCTATTAAGAAGGAAAGAAAGAGAGAGTGACAGAGATAGATAGAGAGAGAAAAAGTGTGTTTTGTGTGTGTGTAAAAGAGAGAGAGAGAGAGAATGAGATCCGAGCGACGAGAGATGTGGCAATCTTGGCTGGGTTGGTCTTGTCCTTGGTCGTTCAGCGCGACTTTCCAGCAACGACTTTCACCGATCGAAGAGAATTTGTCTTCCTCGCTCTCTTTGTGCTCTTGCTCGACCAAAATTACATACGTTCCATTGCGCGCGAACTATATACGAGCGACGACGAGGATATTCGATTACTCGAGCGTCAGACAGTTTGAAGATTCAAGCAAGGACGCAGTCGATATAAGAGCGTAATTGGAACTAGGGCACGATTCTCTGGAACGATGGTTGAAATTAGTTGCAGGCGTACCTCGTATTCTCCGTTTGTTTGGACGGGGGAATACGAGGATACAGAGAGAGAGAGAGTTTCGTTAGGAGACTTGAAAGAGCGGCACCGTTTGTTTGTTCGGTAGATCCGGATGCGCCAACGGGAAAAGGGTACAATCGAGAGTTTTGCCATTGGCTGGTAGGTAACATACCGGAGGAGAATATCGGTAAAGGGGAAGTCCTTGCGGAGTACGTTGGTCCCGCACCGCCAAATAACAGCGGGAAGCACCGCTACGTTTTTTTGCTGTACAAACAAAATCAAGGCGCCATTACTTTCGACGAAAGAAGACTGAGCAACAGGTGAGTAAGGTCGATCGAACGTCTAGGAAGATTGTTTGCGCGTTTACTCGGTCACAGGGACGGGCCCCGAAGAAAGCGGTTCAACGTAAAGAAATTCGTGGAGAAGTACGATCTGGAGGGTCCGATCGCCGGGAATTTCTTCACGGCGGAGTACGACGACAACGTGCCCGCTTACGCTAAGCTGCTGGGATTTTAGGGATCTTCTGGAATCGTCCGACCTTCGTCTACTCGGACGTCCTGCCTTTTTTCCATTTTTTGCTTTTTTCGCTTTCCTTGCTTCCTCTGCTCGATCCGAAGGATCGTCGGAGGGATGAAGCAAAGTGGAACATTATAAAATAAAGGGAAGTGGGCTACGAGCGTAAGAGCAATTGATTTCCCTGCTGTAATTCGTTTCAAACTCGGTAACGGCGAAATCGATAGGGTAAGAAATATCGTTCCAACGATTCGTTTTATTTTAATTGTCGTAGCAATCTGCTGTATCACTAGCGTTTGAGATATAAAAGGTACGCAGACGATCGACCGACTCGCTTCGAGGGCTCGTCGTGGTCTCTCGGTGAGCTCGGTATGCTGCGTATGCTCGGTCGGATGCACGATCGGTCGAGAGTAAGGGGTAAAGTGGGAAAACTGGTGAACGATTGGATGTCGAGGGACGGGTGAGAACGGGGAAGGCCTTTCCTGGGTTCGGAGGATGAATCGTTCCGCGGGAGAAGCGTGAGGACCTGTAGCACGAGATGCGTAGCGGAATTTGGACCCTGTCCACCTCGAGGCTGCCAAACGAGAGCGTCTGATGAGGCTAAAGCGGGCAGCGAACCGCGAGAGGACGATAATCGTGGAGAAAATCGGATTGACCCGCCGCACAGTGGTCGATTTCGCTGAAATCCTGGTCGGATCCCCAACATTTTTTTTCACGACTTTCAGAATTTAGCAATTGCGTTTGATTTGTAACACATCAGAGCATCGTTTTCCATTAATCAAAATTTTTATTGAACAATACTCTTAGAGATATGCAATTTCAAAGTTGGCACTTGAATAATGTAACGTTTTCACGTCAAAATTGAGAATACGTTTTCGTATCGGTAGCTATTTATCATACTTTTAATTTATAAATATCTTTGTTTCATTTTTTTATTTAATATTTTACAACTGTGATGGTATGTACAGAATGTAAAACCTATACATTTTTTTCTCTTGCTAATGAAATAGTTGTAAAGGCCACAAGATGCCACCGCAATTTTTGTTCAAATTAAACTTTGAAGCTTCCCGAAGAAGACCTCGTTGAGTTCTCTTGCGACTTTTTGCGATTCTTCGAGTTATTGTTATTTGTTTGTCGTGCGCGTCATACTCGAAAAAGTGCATGACGTATTGCCGGGCTATCGTGCCTTACTTAATGCATACTGATAATCTTAATCTACAGGCACTCTGGTAATTTACAAAATAATATATTTATTTGGTCGGGTGGCAAATTGAAATGGGGTTAAGTAGACCGGTAGCCTGATAGTTTTATTTTGTAACAGCAATAGGTAGTAGCGTACGATTCTTCCACTGACCGCCATCCGTGAAGCAGTGCATGTATGACCTCAGATCAGGATATCGTGTTTTATTTATTGTTATTTTCTATCCATCAGTATATTTTAGGAAATTTTAGTTTCAGATTCGTAAGCAGTGGCTGAAAAAACTTTAGAATACCAATTTTGGCGCGTAATCAAACATTTTTTATACGGATGTCCGCCATATTGAATGCGCCATTTTGTTTTTAAATATATTGAGTTCGGATTCCTAATTAGCGACCGGGAAAACATAAGAATACTAATTTTTGTGCCGATCCGACAATTTTTCGATACTCGCATCCGCCATATTGAAACCGCCATTTTGTTTTTGGAAATTCTGAGTTCGGATTCTTAATCAGCGACCGAAATAATAGGAATATACCAATTTTCAGCTAAATTGAAAAAGTCCTTGGGGTTTTGGCCAGGATTTCGGCGAAATCGACCACTGTGCGCCGATTGAGAGTCGGGAAGCGGAGGCAAATGGCCTCACCGAGTGGCAAGCGAGATGGTCTCTCCCTCTTGCTCTCTTTCGATCTCTCTTTCCAGAGAAAGAGAGAGAGAGAGAAAAGTCGGAAGCGTCGGAAGACTGTTTCCGTGTTCGTTGGATCGATCGGATCGCGCAGATGACGCGGAGGGTGTCCGGAGGACCTCGTGCTGATCGAGAGGTCACTCGTGGGCCACGGTGATTGCGTTCAGGGTAAATCCAGATCCGGATCAACGGTGATATTCCAACAGAGCCGATGATCCCTAACGTCGCCCCAGCCACCGTTGCCCTTCCTGAGTTTCGTCTTCTTGGTCGTCCCAGCGACCGTCAGCGTCAGTCGTGAGGGGAAGAGATGATTGCGCGCGGCCCTTAGGATGCTCCGAACCTTGGCCACCGCGGCCGTCGATTCGCAGTTGTTCTTCTTGTGGTGTACTCCGCTACGAGAGAATCGAGAGAATGCTTCGTTGATGGAGGGACTAGATCGGGAGGTAGACCGGAAGGCGGCGAAGAGGGTTTTCTCACCATTCCCCGATGTGAAAAACTCGGGGCGCTCTCATCATCATGGCGATAAGGCCGGACTCGAGGCGAGGAGAAGGTCCGGCTCCTCTGCTGGGCGGAAGGCAGGTCTGCGCTATGTGTTGGAGGCTCCAATCCCAATTGTAGTCGTCGTACGCGCAGAATTGGGCGGCGCATTTTCTCAGTTTGCTCCAAGTAACGCGGTTAAAGGCCATTCCCATGTTGTGTTTGCTCGAGATCCAGGGAATAATTTCGGCCTGTCGGAAGCGAGAGAGACGGAGAGAAAAAGGGCGAGAGAAATAGAGAAGACGCGGTGGGTCGGGCGTCGATCGACGGTCGCGCGCGGTCATTCGGATAGGGTGAGAGGGGGAGGGTGTGGGGGGGGGGGGGGCTGGCGACTGGTAACGAGACAGATCGGGGGAGATTCGCGAGAAGAGAAAGATCCGTGGAGGCTCAGGTGAGAGAGAGAGAGAGAGAGAGAGAGGAGGGAGCGGAGCATGCCACGAGCGAGCGGCGCGTCGAATTTCGAATTGGGGGTGATCGCGGGTGAAAGATCTCGGCAACCTTTTGATAATGATCGTAGAGGCCTGGCAAAAGTTGAAATGCCCAGGTGGGAATGGGTCTCGCCATTCTGGAGTTCCATCGAACCAGCGGCCCGGCGAGGCTCGCGGTCGCGGTCGCGCTCGCGTTGCCCGGGCCGCGCCCGAGAGCGGGGGCCGTGCCGACGACTGGAACATCCTCGTCGGTGTTTGCGGTGACGGTTGCGGCGGCAGTGGCGGTGGCGGTGGCGGTGGCGGTGACGGTGGCGGTGGCGGTGGCGATGGCGGTGGCGGTAGCTGTGGCAGTGGCGGCGGAAGAGGTTGCGGTGGTGGTGGTGGTGAACGCGGAGCTAGCTCTGGCCGAGAGCTCGAGGGCGATGGAGTCGCCGGGTCGCGAAAACGTCGACGCGTTTCGCCTCTTGGATTCACGTAGTAGGTCCCTCCGCTGAACGCCGTTAACGCCAAGGAACTAATGGACGGGGCGTGCGTGAAACATCGACACAGAGGCATTCACAGGATGACATGGAAGCATGTTCATAAAGGCGAGCATCGGCGAGGAGGCGAGCGTGCTCGCGTCCACGCGACGATCGCCGCCGCGTGCTCCGTTTCCCTTGTTTCTCCCCCGGTTTCTCCGACTCCCCCGATTCCTCCGCCTCCCCCATCCCTCGAAAGACCCGGGGTTTGCGGATCGTTCGCGCCACGTTTACGACGGAGGCCCGGGTCGTATCGGGCGAGGAGAGCGAGTGGAGGCGGGGTAATCGACCGACAATGGGAGTCGGTAGCGTCTTTGTCTTTTTCGATTCGTTTCTCCGGTCTGGCGTACCTTTCGACCGAAATCGGGCAGATAGTTGTACGTCTTGAGGTAGGTACCGAGAGAGAGGACGTTGCACCGCTCGCAGCTGTGCCTGCCCGTTCGCTCCATCAATCCGAGGACGTGAAGAAAGTCTTCGGCCACGTAGTGATCCTCCTCGAGAAAGAGGACCATTCCCGTGTGATTTCTCGTGACTGCGAGCCGATCGAAGACACGATTCGCCTTCCACCACCAGTGGTGCTTGGTCTGAGTGAACTTGGCCTCCCTGTAGTGGCCGTAGAGGTCGGGATGTTTGGCGTTGAGGCATCCCAGTCCGAGGGCTCTGGTCGGACAAGACGAAAGGAACGTCGGTCAGGAGGATCGGACGGAGCTCGGGGCTCGGGGCTCGGGGCTCGGGGCTCGGGGCTCGGGGCTCGGGGACGGTCAGGTACTCACTGCTCTTTGCGAATATTTCGCGGACAGTCGCTGGGATCTTCGCCGGGAAAGCTGTGAGGATGGGTCTGTATGCTGTGAGGGTAAAATATCTGCATGACGCGACAAAAGTCTACGCTCTGCACGAGGTAGTTGATGTCCGGATTCCAGACGTCGTGACTGAAGACGACGAGAGTCTGCTCGATGCCCTTCGCTTGGGCGAGGGAGACGATCAGGTGCCTGAGGTAGGTGAGCCTCTGGTGTACCTGGACGACTATCACCGGCGCGTCCGGTGCCAGAGGGCCGAACGCTTCCTCGTTGTAGACTCTCTGTTCGAAATTTGCCCTCCGGACATTTCGACGTATCTCCTCTATCTCGAGATCCGACAAGGTTTCCGCGCTCGCGTTCGTCGTCGTCGACGAGCCGTTTCGCCGATCCTTGAGGAACCTGAGGGCAAGAAACGATCGTCAGCGACGCGGTGCTCGACGCGGTGCTCGACGCGGTGCTCGACGCGGTGCTCGACGCGGTGTGGTTCGGTTCGGTCCGGACGATCGAGAGGAGCGGGAGTAGGAGAAGATTGCGAAGGAGCTGGAGGATGAAGAAAGTGCGGCAACCTGTGCAGCTCTCTAGGCACGAGAGCAAAGAGGGTCTCGTTGGTCGAGGGCCGACCGTTTGAATCTCGCCCCGTCAGGCTGATGACGTGAAGCTGAAGCCAGAGGAACGTCGCCAGAAAGACGAAGACGAGGGTCCTGAGGAACGTTCCGCGGGCCGTCCTCGTCGCTCCCGGCAGCGCCGCTCCTACAAATTCGTCGACGGCTGGACGATGTCTCGCATCGAAGGCACAACGATATCAACGAATACCCATTCGATCCGGTCGGTGCTTCTCCTCGAAGATCGAGGAGACCGACCGGAACTCACCTCTCATCCTGACATTCCTAGGCGGTCGGCCCGAAGGAAGCGCCTCGTAAGCGAACGTCGTGAAGCGTCGCGGAAGGCTCTTTCGGCCGAAGAAGGTATCGAACGATCGGCTTCTCGTTCGGTCGTCCGTCCGCGCGTCGCTCGGCTCTCGAGGTTCGACTTACCTCGCAAAGCGAGAGACGCGCCGCGGCGGACGATCCTCCATTTTGACGAAATCTGAAACGGAAGATTCGGTGAGCGCGATGAAATCGCAGAACGGGAGACGCGGAACCTCTGGACGATCTCTGCCTCTCTCTGTCTCTCGTTTTATCTCCTTCTCGTCGTCCGCCGGCGAACGAGCGGTCGACGGAATCTGTTAGAGCGCGTCCCGGCGTGTTTCGTCCCGTCGCGTCCCGTCGCGTCGCGTCGCGTCGCGTCGCGTCGGCCGAGAAATCGAGCCGATGGGCGTCACCGATTAGCGGCTATCAGCGACGATTATTGCTCGATTACCGCTCCATCGAGGAGAACGCGACAGAGACCGTCCAAGGTCAATAGTCGTCGCGCGAACGGCAAACAAATCTTTGCCGTCACTTTGAATCTGATTTCACTTCCACTACGCCGAGATTCGTCGAGGCGGTGCTCTCGGCTTTTCCTCGTTTTCTCGTTCAAAGTTCCGCGGATCGCGCCACGAAAACCCGTCACTTTTTCACCTTTTTCACCTCTCGATATCAGAGACACCGTCCCCACCGCTCAACTTTAATTTTAGTGTGGCAAGCGGTTTTAAGAAAGATAGATAGATAGATAGAGGGAGACGGAGAGAGACAGCCGAACGACGAGAAGAAGAGGGGAAAAGGTCGACGTTCCGCGTACCTGAAATAATTTGGCGAACGCGTCGACGTTGGCTTCCTCTCCTCTTCCGGTCTCCCGTCGCTCTTGAACGGCACGCGAGGCTGCCGCCGGAGATTCCGTGAACGAGGCAACGGGGGAAACGGAGGAGACGAAAAACGATAAATGACGATTTGAGCGCGGTCGACGGTAGTCGGAGGCGGAAGAGACAGCCGGCAGACTGGACAAACGGAAAATGAGACGAAACGGAGCGCGAGAGTGGTAGCGGATCGGAGCTTCCGAGAAACGCGAGCGTGATTCGCGTCGTCGACGTGGATTCTTTGGAGCGGAGTTTTTCTCCGCGAAAAGAAGGAGGAAGAGAGAGGGAAAAAGCAGAAGGGAGGGATAGAGGACGACCGTGTCTCCGAGGTAATCCGTGGTGTAAACCGCAGTGGCGCGTCTCGAGGTCGCGGGGGCAGAGTATCGTCGAAAGAGGACGGTACAGGCATAGGTATAGGCATAGGCATAGGCATAGGCATAGGCATAGGCATAGGCATAGGCATAAGCAGCGCATTGTCAGCGACGTAACGGCGGTTTCTCGGGGTGGGGTGGAGTGGTATTGGCAATCGAGTCTACGATCGCGGAGGGGGCGTCGGGGGAGAACGTCGATCGGCCTAGACGAGCACGGAGACGCGGGTGCCTCTCGAACCGGAGTGGTTTTCCGTGGGCGAGCATCGAGTGGCCCGATCCTACCTCCTATCCGATGTAGGTCAGCTGACTCGACTAGATGAGACGAAACAATGCGGACGTTCGTGAGTGCCGGCTGCCAGTTTCCTCCTTCCTCGTTTCTCATCTTCGGTCTCTCTCTCTCTCTCTCTTTCTCTTCGTCTCTCTCTCTATCTCTCTCTATCTCTCTTTTGCGCGATTCCTCTCGTTGCGTCGCACGTTATACCGCGCGTTATGCCGGCCGCGATACTTGTCAGGATGCCTCCAGCGACGGGACACCGAGAAGCGGACAGAGAGGATGGACTTTGGCATTGACCGAGCACCAGAGCCGCCTCCGACTCGTCGTCTCTCTGCCTCGAAAACTCGAACCGCGTTCTCTTTCCGAACGATTCCTCCCGTCTACACGTTTCACCTCGTCCACCGTTCGATGCTCCGCATCGTTGGGTAGCAGTGGAGAATGCTCGAGTATCGCGGCTCTGGTTCAAGGTCGTTTCGTTGCGACGTTTTGGCTAAATCGCGAAAATGGGGCGGACGAGGGAGGGAAGCGAGCAAGAAGCGAGAGATCGACAAAGGAAGAGCGGGACACGTGGGTCACCCGTACCGATTCTTTGGACCCTACGCGCTGGAGCAGGGCGGAAAGAAGAAACAGCGCCGGTCGATCGTAAGACGCAAAAAGAGCGTTGCTCGCGAAAAAAACTTGGCCGGCGAGAGGCTCGAGGAGGTAGCAAGTGGCTCGCGAGTTACTCGGAGGCGCTACGCCACCCTCGAATATCGATCGGACGACTCGAGGGAGGGTCGCGGACTCGTTCTTTCTCTCTTTTCCCACCCCGACCCCTCCGTCCTCCGTTCTCCCTCGCGCATCCCTAACCCGGACTCTCTCTCTCTCTCTCTCCCGCTCCCGTCCCCTTGTGCCCTCTCGGCGATGGTACACCGATCCGCGAATCGATCGATCCCCCCATCGTCCGTCCGATGGTCGCTGAGACTTTTGTCGCCGTCGACGCAAAAAAAAGTTCAAAGGGGATGCGTGCGTACTTACGCGAAGCCACCGATCGTAAATTTCGGGGATAGAGGAGGACGGTCCTCCTGGCTCGCCGACGGGGTGGGATCACGTATCGCCGAGCGCACCGGGGAATATCGCGAAGAAGAAGAAGAAGAGCCGGGGAAGCTGGGTAGCCCGGATGGCCCGGGAAGGCATCTCGTCGAGCCTCGATTCCTCCGAGATGCTCGGCGAAGTCACCTATCGTCCCGCGGATATTCTCGAGTATTTCGGAGTCTCGGAGAAGGCGAACCGACGAGGACGGCTCAAGGGGATCGGAGCTCGCGAAACTCGATCGCGCGGGCTTCGAGCGAACTGAGCTGCGTTGGGGTGCGTCCGGAGCAGTCCGGAGGTGCGCGACTGGTCGCGCGAGCACGCGCCACTCGCCCTTCGACGATGCTCGCCTTCCGCCATCCCTCGGACGCGAGCCGCGGCAGCTTCTGCCGCCGCCGTCGCCACTGCAACTGCCACTGCCACTGCCACTGCCACTGCCACTGCCACCGCCACCGCCATTTCCTACACCATCGCCACCACCGTCCCCGCGCTCTGACGGTAACGAGATCGCGGGAGGGTTGAGCCTCGCAAGCAACGTTTCTCTCATCGCCGGAAGAGCGAGCACCCTTCTCGTTGTCGTCCCTGCCGCCTACGCAATCGCTGCCGAGAGCACCGTTTGCCCCGACCGCGACGACATCGAGACCTCTCGAGTCGGGTGGATCCGACGCTGCTCCCCGACCATGGCCGATGACTCGGTCGCAATCTTCCCGCAAAAGTTTTGCCGGGAAGTATTCGCGCTGATTGACGGTCTTGGACGGTGAATGCAAAGTTTCGTCGGTCGAGCGGGACGCGCGTTCCCACGTTTTTCCGACGCGTCGGGGCACGCGATCTATGGCCCCAGTCGGAGAACGACCGAGGGGCACGAGGATGAAACGAACCACCGACGAAAACTTCTTCGAGACGATCTCCGGGAACGTCTCTCTGCTAAGACTGGCCGGTCTGGTCTCGGTGGTCGCGGAGACGTCTCCGAGGGGAAGAGGACCGCGTCCCGAGACCCTCTCGGGGTGCGTCGCCTTCCTCTGCCTCTTCGTCTACTCGGTCTCGTACGCGTACGATTTTGCGATCAACGGCGCCTATCTCGAGACGGCTCTTCAGTCCCTCGCGATGGTGATCTCGATCGTCGGGGCGCAGCTGCGATTTACGATTCTCTGGACGTTCCGCGGGGAAATTGCCGGCATGCTCGCGCTCTGCGAGTCCCTCTGGTCCGGTCTCGAGGCCGAGGAACGGCCTCGCGTCGAGAGATACGCCCGAAAGGTCGGCAGAGTCACTCGAGGATACGCGTTGCTCTGCCTCTCGACCATCCTCTTCTACGCGATAGCCGGATTCCTCGCTGGATCGGGAGGTTCCTCCTCCTCGACCTCCACTTCGACCTACAATTCGACCTACAATTCGTCCGAGAAGTCCACCGTTGTCCCGATTGCGGGCCCGACTCGATCTCTTCCCTATGCCTCTCTCGTCGAGATACGGGAAACCCCCGCCTACGAGATCGCTTACTTCCTTCAGATCCTCGCCATGACGAACATCGGCTTCACCTGCGTAGCCATGGACACCCTGGGCCCTTTGATCGCGTTCGTCGCCTGCGGCCACTTCGAGGTCGTCGGATCGCGGCTGGTTCGTCTCTCGACCGGAGTGATCGCCGCGCGACCCGAGAAGGCCCTCGTCCCCTGTCTTCGCTATCATCAGACTCTTCTCGGGTAAGACCGCGCTGAACGACTTGACGATCTCACATCTCTCTATCTCTCTATCTATCTATTTATCTATTTATCTGTGTCTCTCTCTCTCTCTCTCTCTCTCTCTCTCTCTCTCTCTCTATCGATCTCTCTATCGATCTCTCGGCAGATTATGCGAAAACTTGGAGCGGCGGATGCACGGAATATTCTTGACTCAGCTGCTGGGCAGTACCTACAACGTAGCCCTGGTTGGCTTCAAATTGGCGGGGGTAAGCGGAATCCGAGGTCGGCCCGATTCCGACTCCGATTCTGAATAAGACTGCGAGGAGGCGAAAAGATCCCGGAAACGTGACCTTCCGCTTGTCTCCCGCAGAACGATCCAGACAGATACAAGTACTCGACTCAACTGTGCATCGCGATGATTCAACTGTTTCTCTGCAATTGGCCGGCGGACGTGCTCCGATCTGAGGTGAGTCGAACGAGTCGAGCGAATCGAGCGAATCGAGCTAATCAAGCGATTTGAGCGATTTAAGCGATTTGAGCAACTTGAGCGACTTGAGCGAGACGGGACAGCCCCGAGCCTCTTTCCTTTTTCTCTTTCCGTCAGAGCGAAGCGGTCGGACGAGCGGCGTACTCCCTACCCTGGTATCGTCGCCCCAGGGCTCTTCGGACCTCCATCGGAATTCTTCTCCATAGATCCCAGAGGCCGGTGCGTCTCACCGCTGGAAAATTCCTCCCTCTGTCTTTGGAAACGTTTGCCTCCGTAAGCGAAAGTCTCTGTCGGTCCGGATCGTCCCTCCGCGCTTCGAGATCAGACGTTAAAAGCTTCTCGTTTTTCTTCCAGATGGTGTCTACCGCCGCCTCCTTTTTTACCGTCGTCAGGAACGCAAGTTAAGGTAGCTCTTTTTCCAGCGAATTATCCTTTGGACCGTACGCATCGTATGCACGCAAATAAACTACTCGTTTCGCTCGTTTTTTTGTTCTTTTCTTTCTTTTCGTAATCTTCGTTCCTCCGAGCTGTTCCATCGTCCGCTGACATCGAACGCGACGTCGACATTGGCCGTAAGGCGAGGAAAGCACGTATCTGTGCGTCGTAGGTTCGCGAAACGACAGGCTCGCGGTCGGTTTGTCCCCCGTTCCACGATTTCCGAGCGATCCTCTCGGATGCCCTGACGTCCGGATGCTCAGCACCCTCGTTACTTTCGCGAATAGAGCGGCTCCATTGGCCGAGTCTCTCGACGATCACGTTTCCTATCATCTCTCTTCCTCCTTCTCTCCCAAACGAATTTTAACGACTCTCGAGCTGTTTTCCTCTCTCTTTCCTCTTTTCCCGTGGAAGCGCCACGGAAAAAGAAGAGGCCCTTCGGTTGGAAGTTCCGCGACGAGACGGTTGTCCCTTCTTCGAACATGGGAGTAGGGAGGGGCTCGGTCTTGCTCGAAGACTCGACGGTCGGGACGGTTGGTCGATCGGATTTAAGGAGTCGACCCGCACACCCTCGCGTACTTCCGCACCACCCCGCACCCCGACCAAGGAACTTCTTAGCTCGGCAATTACGGGATAAGTGAGTTCTCCTGTAATCTCGCGCCATTCGCTCGCGGCCATCGTCGCGAAGACCGACCGGCGTAACGCCCCGATTCTTCTCTCTTCCGGTCTCTCGCACCCTTTTTTTTGTCCTTTGACGATCACACCGAGCATCGGAACTTCCCCTTTCGTCCTCGTCTTCGTCGACCTCGTTGTCGTGAATACAACGGCGATGCTTCCCGACGCGACGAAAATCCGCTCGCTTTAGCAACAAGTTGTCGCGGCTGGCTCCTTTTCCCTGGAGTTTCCTAAAATCAACAAGTGAGTCCGCTTCTTGCCCGGAACTTGCTGCTCCCTCCCTCTCCTTCTCTCTATCTATCTATCTATCCATCCATCTATCTATCTCTTCCTCCCTTCTCTTCTTTCGTCTCGCTTCTCTGACGCTTATTTTCGCGTTATCGATCGCATTTTCTCGCGATTCACGAGCGGAAAGTCCAAGAGACGTTTGAATGGAAGAGGGTGATTCCGTAGATAGGACGTGATAAAAGGCGGTTTAATAAAGATCGGGGCTCCCGTCGCGGCGGTGTCGGGAGAGCGAAGGGTGCCGGAATTCTTGGAGATCCTGAGGTTCCTTTAGCTCCGAGGGTGCATTCTCTCGAACCTCCCGGCCCTCGTCCTCGCGTTCTCGCGTTCTCGCTTTCCGACGCTGTCGTGTTAATGGGGGTGCTCCGTCTCTCTCCCGTCTCCGGTCTCCCTTCTCCCGTCACCCGTCTCCTGTCTCCCGTCTCCCGTCTCCCGTCTCCCGTCTCCCGTCTCCCGAGGGTGGCTCTCACTTTCGCGATTGGACGAGCTCCACGTCTACCTGATTCTCTTCCCCGCAACTTCTCGTCTCCTGCCCCGATCGACGAGTGATCGTTCGACTTGGTCGCGT
Organism: Cerceris rybyensis; assembly: GCA_910591515.1. NCBI lineage: Eukaryota > Metazoa > Arthropoda > Insecta > Hymenoptera > Crabronidae > Cerceris > Cerceris rybyensis. The sequence continues at coordinate 250,571 of OU342795.1, forward strand.
GAACGCGCACCATTCCTAACTCGGTTCCAATGGGGAGCGGAAATGAAAATCGCAAGGAAAAGGATATCGTTCGGTCCCCGTATGCGCCCGCTTCGAGTAAGCCGAGCACCAAGCGAGAAAGAGAGATACGCGCAACCGTATCGGTAGGCGGAAAGTAGTCGATTCGTCGAGGTGGGAGGATCGCCAAAGCAGAAAGTAGGAAAATTGGACGGCGCGGAGAGAGATAGGAATCGGTGGTAAAGCCGGAAGACAGAGAGAGCCGACGGAAGACCCGGCGGTAGGGTCGGAGGTAGAATTGGAGGCAGAGTCGGTGATGGGGTCGGTGGTAGGGTCGGTGGTAGGGTCGGTGGTAGGGTCGGTGGTAGGGTCGGTGGTAGGGTCGGTGATAAGGTCGGTGGTAGGGCTGGGTTGAAATGAAACGAAGCGGCGAGAAGCGAAGAGAAGCGGAGAGAAGTGAATCGGTCGGAACGAGGGGGCGGTGGAGGAAAAGTGGGGGTGTTCCGGAGGCGCGATGGCGCGATGGCGCGATGCCGCGATGGACCATGCGCTTTCGAGACTCGACTGACTCGGGATCATGGGGGATCGTGTGGGATCGTAGGGGATCGTGGGGGATCACCGGGGAATCGTCGGGGTTCCTCGAGGATCGAGAAGAGGACGTCGACGGTAAACGGGGGATGGAGGATAGGGGAAGGAAAATGGGGGACGAGAGACGGCAATCGGGAGTCGGGTGTCGGTAGTCGGGAGTTGGGAATCGGGAGTCGGGAGTCGGCATGCGGGTGACGGGAGAGGAGAGACGAGAGACGGGCGACGGACGAAGAAGAGCCGAGGACGCGAGCGGCGCCGGACAGAGAGACCGACGGCTCCGAGCCGGAAGAGTCGGGCTGAGATGCACCCTCGACGCCCTCGCCGCTCTCAATCGGCCCCGGAGTTTCCATCGGGGAGCAACGCTTCTTCTGTGCGCTCGGAGCGCGGTATCGACGATTAGTTATCACGTTCCTCGATCCATCGGCTGATCGCTCCGAAAGCCACCAGAACCACGCAGGTAAGACCTTTTTTTCCCTCTTTCTCGTTCCTCGACGATAACGATCGTACGCGGTCAGCCGCTATCGCCCACGATCGTTTGGCTCCTAGCGAGCTGTTAGCGAGATCAATTCTCGATCCACCCGAGAGTCGATGACAATGACAATGACGATGACGATGACGATGACGATGACGATGACGATGACGATTCGCGAACCGGTGGAGGCTCCTGAGGGACGGTAGCAGCCGTTGGCTCGCCGACCGTCGACTTACGTCGCGACCCGACGAAAGAGTGAGAAAGATCGTTCCACAACTGCCTTCTCTTCCGCCGACTTTCATGTTCCTCTTTCTCCCTTTCATCCTTTCTTCCTTTGTTCGCGAGGAATTATTCGATCGTGCGCCCTCTCGTCCCTCGACTTTCTCAAAGGCCGGCACCGTTTCCTTTGAAGGAAGAAGCGCGCTCTCTCGCTCCCATCCGTATCCTAGGAAGAGTCTCATTGTCAGAGTCTCAGAGTCGCAGAGTCGCAGAGTCGCAGAGTCGCGCTACCGGTACTTTGACGCTTTAGCCAGTTTCCGATATTCGAGAAGAGGAAACTCGATCGGACCGTGCTCCCGTTTCCGTGCGTCACCCGCAACCTTCCTTCCGGCTATCTCTGCCTCTCGGAGTCTCTTCGACTTTTCGCCTCTTTGGGGCGTCACCGATCGAGAACGACAGAGAAATAGGGACAGATAGATAGATAGATAGATGGAGAGAGAGAGAGAGAGAGAGAGAGAGAGAGAGAGAACAAAACAGAGTGGATTTGTAAATATATTTTAGCGGCTTTGTCAAAAAGGGTTGCGTGAAACGAAGAATTAGGAAGGGACGGCTCGCGTAGCTCGAGTCGCGAGCTTAATGGAGCGATCGGTAACGAGGTTACGAAGCAATCTGCATAACCCTCCCCGGTACTTTGCTCGAGACTCGAGACTCGGGACTCGAGACTCGATCCCGGAGCCTCGAGCCCCGAACCCCTGCTGGGGTGAGTGCTTCGCAATTACCGGCTATAATGCGATTACTCGATCGGCGGACCCGGTAACCGAGAAGGCTGTCGCTTCGCGCTACTCGCAAGCCGCTTCTGCCATCTCGTTCCTTGCTCTTCGTCGCCCCTTTTACCCTTTTTCGTGGCCCATTGATCGATTCGACGCTAAACATTTCCCTTTCGATTTCTCGTCTTCGAGCAGAGGCAAAGAGTTCGATCGGTGACCTTTGGCTCTGCCGACCGCGCCCGAGCGACTCGCAAATTCCTTCTCGTGACGCGTATCCTAGCCGTTACCCAGGGGTCTCCGGTCGACGGTGAAATCGACGATCGGACGAGAGCCCCCCACCACCACCCACCCCCCCCCCCCCAGGGCCCCCAAGAAACGAAAGAGCGTCCAAGGTAAATCGAACAGAGAGGTAAATTTAATGAGATCTCCGTTTCGACGTGGCGCGCTACCTTGATATTTACGTCCGCGGCGAGCCGTCTCCTCTACTTGTTGAAACGTGGTGCAACAGTTTGCTCCTTGGAAGTTTTCTTTCCATCGCCGTCGCAGTTCCCCCTCCTCCTCCTCCTCCCCTTCTTCCTCCCCCTACCCCTCCTCCTCCCATTTGAAAATATGTCGGAAAATCGGCCATTCGCGGAAAATTTTCCGAAAAATCAAATATATCCTGCAATAGATGCATTGTGGTCCATAGATTTTTAATCGTAGAAGCGGCCTATTTCGACTTGGAGGAGAATCGAAGAGGGAGCCGAGATACGGCGAACGGGAGACGGACGCGTAGTTTGATCATGGGGCTAATTGGTTGTGAAAGCAAAGACAAAGTTTGCGCGGACGTTAACTCGGAACTCGGAAGACGCGAGTATAGGTCTCTCGCGGGGCCAACCTCCATATTCTCCGTATCCTCGGCATCGATCTACGCCTTTCGAGCCTCTCCGCAAAATCCCGCGCGTCGGAGATTCTTCGGTTCGTAGGGGGGAGCTCGCACCAACGGGAACGACGCCCGTCGGAATAAATCGCGCGACTCGACGGCAAACATGATTTTTCTATTAGCTCGGCACTCTCGGCGCACGTTCTCGGAACATAATCGTGGACGAAGTACTCGAACTCGAACTGGAGTGCTCGAGTGCTCGTGCGGGTGAGTGAAGAGAGGAGAAGAGAAGAGAAGAGAAGAGAAGAGGAGAGAAGAGAAGGGGGTGGTATATGGAGCGACGGGGAGAGTCCAAGAGGCGAAGAGGAGAAGAGACCGGGAGTGCTGCCATTCCCATCAAATCGGGATAACGAGGTCGGATGAGTCGCCGGTTTCGCAGTCACTTCATCAAGAGCGCGCGGCCGAGCTGTCAACCGCAAGCCCACTAGGGTGTCAAACCCTTTCGACGGAGAACGTTTCCGAGTCTCCATTTCTCCGAGCTTCGAGCCCCGAACACCGAAAACCGATTTTCGATCCCCGATTCTCCACTTCCCGCTATCACACAAATCAATCCCCCCGTTTCTTCGATTCGTCGATTGTAAAAGTCTAAAGATAGCACGGAGACCAAGACGGCAAAACGAGAGGTCTCGCGGTTCTTTGCCGTAATTACGAAACGGATGGGGAAATGTATCTCATTGTCAGAGGAAAGGGGTAGGATCAGGGAGAATCGTCGGAGCTCCTAAGTGCAGAGAGAAAAGTCTTCCTCGGTCTTTTCTCGGAGTAATGCGCGTACCCGGGGGACCGGACTTTCACGAAAATGCCGATTGCTTCCCATTCCCGACTCCTCTACTCTATCGACTCTCTCGGCTCTCTCGGCTCTCTCGGCTCTCTCAACCGTCTCGAGCGTCACCCACGCAAAGGAGCGGACCTCGCTCCTTCCTTTCCTCGTACTTTCCTCGATCGGCCGGCGCACGATCAATTCGACGACAGGCTTATCAATCTTCGACACCTTTCATGGACACGAAAATTGGACCTCGCTTATCTCGCAGGAGCACCCATCTTGTGCCATCTCCTTCTCCTGCTCCACCGAATTTCTCTCCTTCTTCTCTTCGTCGACTTTTTTCACCTACGCTCCGACGCGAGCAAACATCGAAGATTGTCGGAATATGGGAGACGGAAAAGGAGAGAAAAGAAACATTCGATCTCCTCCGGTCACCGTTGAAAAGGCGGGCTCGCTGAGCATCAAACGCGAATCGAGATGGAGATAGAGATCGAGATTGAGATTGAGAGCGGGAACAGGACCGAGAGAGAGAGAGAGAGAGAGAGAGAGAGAGAGAGAGAGAGAGAGAGAGAGAGAGAGCGAGAGAGTGCAAGATGAAGAGCCCCTAATGGTTCCCTATTCAGGGAGCGAGTGGGAAAATTAGCCGAGCTAAAAGCGTCGGGTAATCGAGTTGTTACGAATAAAAGAGGAGGGAGGGGGGGGCAGGGGTATGGGCCGCGAAACGTCAGCGCAAAAGACCGACCAAGGCAGAGCGTTAAAAGCACCCACCCGATACCTAATTAATACCAATAATTTCATTACGCTAACGCGCCGCCACTCCTCTCAACGTCGGTGCGTTCGCTCCGCGCCCCGGTTACCTGTCGAAGGACCGAAAGTGTTCAAAGTCTCTTTCTTCGTTGCGATTCCCTCTGTCTCACGATCAGAGCAGAGTCTTCCAATGAAGCGTATCCAATTTTCCCTCTCGAGCGCCGCTATTCGAAATTCCGAGCAATCGAGAAATTGTTGAGAAATTGTTGAGAAATTGTCGAGAAATTGTCGCCAAGTCCCTGCAAAATAGCTGGGAAATTGACGGAAAACGCTTCGATGGCGAGAGAAAGAAGGAAAACCGAGATGTTCGTTCTCGATGAAACGCGAGATAGCCGCGCACTTACTCATCTATCTCACCGACACTTTTCTTCCCCCGACGCGGAAAAGCAGTGCACTCTTCCGCCGGGAATATTCTCTCGCTCGACGTTCCTCGAGCGAGGGACGAATGGAATCGAGGCGAGAAAAATTTAATTAAACCCACTCCCTTCGCTGCTCTCGAGTGCTTGCCTTGCCAGGAGCAAACGCTCTCACGGTCCTTGCCGTCGAAATACGGCCAATCCAGCATCGCGATTCTTTGCTCGCGGCTCCCAACGATCTTCGACTCGTCGATTTTTCCACTCTTTCTCCTTTTCCTTTCCTTTCTCCTTCCTCTCGACCACCTCCTTCACCTCCTTCACCTCCTCCACCTTCTCCACCTTCTCCACCGCGTCTTCCTTCTCATTCTCCCACTTTCGCTTCCTCCGCGTCCCTTCGACAGATTGTCGCTTCGACGAATCTGATCTTCGATTCGGCGTTACGTCGTAGGTGGCCCGGATCGTCGAAGAAGGCGAGAAGGAGAAAAACTTGCAAACCGAAAGAAAGACACCGATAAAATGGCTGGTATCGAGTGGAACAGCTGGTTGCAACGATGCAGGGAATCCCGCAGGCTCGTGCTGGTTATCGTAGCCATTGCTTTGCTGCTCGACAATATGCTTCTGACGACGGTCGGTGAGTAAATTTTCCTCGATCGTCCACCCTCTCTCCACGGCATACTCTCACTTTTGGACTTTTGTAAAATCGCCAATTCCATTCGATATCTTTTGTTTCCGCGTTCGCGCAGCAACGGCAAGAGCGAAAATAAGGGCGACGCGTCGCGACGGTTCGAGAAAGAGAAAGGACGAACGAGAGAGAATGGGGGAATTTTCCGCTTTTTGCCTCTCCTCGAGTCCGACGACGACGACGACGACGACGACGACGACGACGGTGGCGGCGAACGAGCCAGGCGTTGCGTTTCGAGCCGAGCTCTCGAGGGAACGTCGTTTACTCCCCCTTGCACGATGTTTAATTCAAAGAGCGGTAGATCTCGGCCGGCCCTTCGACCGACTCTTTGCCGGCCCCGAGCCGGCGAGAGGAAGCGAGAGGGTTCTCCCGGGTTTTCCGTTCCGGCAATCCGGATAAGTGGTCATGCATTTATGGAGCGTATACCGAGAGAGGGACTTTTCTCCCGATAAATCGTTCCTAATAAATCTAACCGGCGCGAGAACACCTTCGTCCGTCTATAGCGGCCCTTTCGCAACGTTCCTCGGGGAAGGGGCGCTCGTCCATGCGCGATCACCCGCCGGCCACCTGTTGCTCGCGTCCACCGTCGATCATCGGACCGGCTCGATCGATCAGATCGGCGAGCCAACTCCGCATCGTCGAAAAAGACCGACGAAACGTCGCGCAAAAAATCAAAAGCGAGTGGGAAGGGAGAGAGAGAGAGAGAGAGGCACGCTGGCGATTCCGCTCTTGAAAAGTTTCTTCCGTTTTCCAAGTCCCCATAATACCGGAGTTCCTGTACGACATCGATCATCCGAACGCGACTCTCAGCCAACATCTCGAGGGTGGCGTCTCTCGAGGAACGACCGTCGGGTCCACCCCGGCGTCCAGTACCGTCAGTGGACGGGTCACCTCGACCCCGGCTTGCCCTTGCGCGTCCAACGTCGTCAACGACTCCAGGCTCGAATTCATCTCTCCGAGCAGCCTTTCGACGGATCCGTCAGCCGGCAACTCCTACGACACAGGTGAGGGTGGATCGAGGAACGCGCTATCCCGAGTCAACGACGATCCGTCGTTTCTTTCTTTCCTTCCTTCTTCCTTTCTTCCTTTCTTTCTTTTCGTCTATCTCAGGGGGCCCCGGGAGCGGCGACGTCGATCCTAGCACCGAGCAGAGACGGTCGAACGCGACCTCCTCCATGCTCGACAACGGTGAAAAGGAGCAGAGACATCGGGAGCTGCTGCACGAGACCGTCGCCGTCGGGATGATGTTCGCTTCGAAGGCGTTCGTTCAGCTGCTGGCAAATCCAATCGTCGGTCCGCTCACCCACAAGTGAGAACGAATTAACGCCTAACCGTGCACTGCTTTCTCTCGATCACGGTAACCCCCTTCGATCGACCGTTCCGTTTGCAGAATCGGCTACAGCATTCCCATGTTCACGGGATTCATCATCATGTTCATCTCGACCCTGATATTCGCCTTCGGACGCAGTTACGGTATCTTGTTTCTGGCGAGGGCGCTTCAAGGCATCGGTTCCTCGTGCTCGAGCGTATCAGGTAAATTCGACGAATCGCGATCAGCAGGTCCCAAGAGGGGGAAAAAGGTGAAAAAGGTGAAAAAGGTGAAAAAGGTGAAAAAAGAGAGAATAAGTTAGACGCGGAAAAAAGAGAAAAGGAAAAAAAATGTATTCTGCATCGGCCGGGAATCGAACCCGGGCCGCCCGCGTGGCAGGCGAGCATTCTACCACTGAACCACCGATGCTCGTCGAAACGAAAGAGAAATGCGAAGATAAAGTATCGCCGATGATGCCGATACCTCTTGTTCTCAGGTATGGGCATGTTGGCCGAAAGGTACCAAGACGACAAGGAACGCGGCAACGCGATGGGGATCGCTCTCGGTGGTCTCGCTCTGGGGGTTCTCATCGGTCCGCCCTTCGGTGGAGTGATGTACGAATTCGTGGGAAAGTCTGCGCCCTTCTTGGTCTTGTCCGCGTTAGCTCTCGGTGACGGACGTAAGTAATGACCCAAACCAATACTGGTTGAAGGCAAAGAGAGAGAGAGAGAGAGAGAGAGAACGATTCACAAGGTGCACACACGTACCGCTACGCGATTTACAGTGCTCCAGCTTTTGATGCTCCAACCCTCGGTCGTGTACACCGAGACGGAACCACCCTCCCTCAAGTCTCTCGTTACCGATCCGTACATCGTTCTGGCGGCGGGTAAGTCGCTCGCGCGTTCCCCTCAAACCGCAAAGAACGGTCCTGACCTTCCGCATGTTCCAGGCGCTATAACGTTCGCGAACATGGGGATCGCTATGTTAGAACCGAGTTTACCGATCTGGATGATGGACACGATGGGAGCGAGCAGGTGGAAGCAGGGCGCTACCTTCTTGCCGGCGAGCATCAGCTACTTGATCGGAACGAATCTATTTGGTCCTCTAGGACACAAAATGGGCAGGTGGGTTTCGTTAACCTATTTACGCGGCCCACGGCCTTTCGACGTATCGCCTGGATAGCTCAGTCGGTAGAGCATCAGACTTTTAATCTGAGGGTCCAGGGTTCGAGTCCCTGTTCGGGCGGATTTTTTTTCCTCTTCTTCTTCTCCCTCTTCTACTTTTTTTTTCTTTCCTTTTCTTTTTCCTTTTCCTTTTCCTTTTCCTTTTCCTTTTCCTTTTCCTTTCTTTCTTGTCGTAAATGCCGCCGTTACAGCCGATATCTCTCGTAGGTGGCTGGCCTCCCTTCTCGGTCTCGTCGTTATCGGTATTTGCTTGATGTGCGTAAGTATTTGCCAGCGCAGCGACGTCCGACCGAAACGATCTTCCCTTTCTCTGTCCTCGCCCTCACGTTTGGTCCGGTGTTCGTAGATACCGTTGGCCAAAAGCATCGATCACTTGATCGCGCCCAATGCGGGTCTCGGATTTGCCATCGGAATGGTCGACAGCTCCATGATGCCCGAGCTGGGATACTTGGTGGACATCAGGCACAGTGCCGTTTACGGTAGCGTTTATGCAATCGGGGACGTGGCGTTTTGCCTTGGTTTCGCGATCGGTGAGTGGAATTTCGATCGATACTTTCGCCTATACGAATTTATGTATATACGCGCGGACACATACCAAGAGCCGTCGCGGCGGCTCGTTCGAGTGCTGAGAACGGGACAGAGGGAGAGACACTTAATTTCAGGACCCGCGCTGAGTGGTACTTTGGTCAACAGCATAGGATTCGAGTGGATGCTGTTTGGTATTGCCATTTTGAACTTCCTTTACGCGCCCCTCATGTACTTCCTCCGGGCGCCGCCGACCAAGGAGGAGAAGAAGGCAAGTAGCAAGATCGAAACGTCGCAACTAGCGGTATCTCGAATCGAATCGAATCGAATCGAATCGAATCGAATCGAATCCAATCCAATCGAATCCAATCGAATCGATTCGTTTGATCGTAAAATTATCGTCGATTGGATTTCAGTCGCTCGTGATAGGCGAAAAGTCATCGGTACGGTACGTTACCTATCAGAACGAGGAGGAAGACCAGTAGAGCAGCCGCCGCCACGAGATGGAGCCGACTTTCCCTTCTATTCGTCCGTCGAGATCGACTCAGCCTGTTGCGTCCGGTAGTGGCATTTCTGTACGTATGTACCGTGCGGCTCCACGGCCGTGTCACCTAGGAGGTAAGCCTGTTTTGGCAGAGCCTGATTCGCCAGGCATCAAGCGTCATGCCTCTTGTCACACGTACGCGAAGGCACTTGACGTTCTACCTCGCGATTCGTTAAAAGAGCTACACATACAAATCGAACTGAAAGACAAAGAGAGAGAACGCTGCAGATCGGAGCAAGGGAGATAACGCGATTTGGGTAGCGACAGTGAGGACATCGGCGTAGCCACCAGATTTCTAACATCTCTATAGTGAAAACAGAATAAACTCCGGCAGAATTACCCCCACCACATGGGGAGATTCGCCTTGATGAAACGAAGCGCGCGACGAGACAACAATGTAATACAATGTCTCGCTCCTCCAGACAAACTAATAAGAATATTTGAATGCTACGACTTTGTCGGGTGCTTCCTTTAAGAGGCTGAGCGAGTGGACTCCAAGAAACAAAATGGTACGAATAGGCGGTTGAAAACGAGAAGCTCCGCCGCCCAGGTGACACGGCCGTGGAGCCGCACGGTACATACGCGGAACGCGAACCGTGCGCTCGTCGTATCTGTGAGAAAAGTCCGAGTCAACGGGAAACGATCGAAAGGGTTTCGCGATTCCAAATATCGAATTAGCGACGAATCGCGATCGAGGTGTTTAAACAAAATTCGCGGTAGTCGCGGGAAGAACCGCCCCGTCTAGTCGCGGATTCCCTGAATGGCTGCAGGGAAGCCGCGCGAGAAAAGCGATCGGGCCTCATGAAGAGTTCTTCCAATTCCCTCTCCGAGCATTAGAGCAGGATCGCCCCGATAGGGTCTCATCGTCGTTCAACGATTCGTCGCAGCGAAACTCTCACGAAAATTTTTCGCTCCTTTTCCGTTCGAGTGTTGGTTGAATTTGCAAATCACACGAAAAACTATATGCGAATTCGCGGTGGAAAACTTCAATTCTCTGATCGTTCATTTTTTCTGTAAATCGCAAAGCGAATTTAATGGCAATGTTAAAAGATAATGATAGGCAGATTTTCCGCTCGCTGAGGGCGGGACAATCAGTTCCGCCACGGAAACTACATACGTAGTACGCGTTAATTCATGGTAGCCGTGGTAGTTCGTCGTAATTCGTGGTAGTTCGCGATAGGCCTTTGTAGGTCTTCTTGGTAGTTCTCGGTAGTTCTTGGTAGTTCTTGGTAGTTCTTGGTAGTTCTCGGTAGTTCTTGGTAGTTGATGGTAAGTCGTATTCGTGTTTTTTCGACACCAGTTGGTTCGCGCCGACCGGCTAATTAACCGGCGATTAACTTGGCGCGCGATCTGCCTCCGATTTCATGGGGCCTAGCTGACCATCCCGCCTAAGCTTCACATCCGACACTTTTTTCCTACGATTCCTTAGGAAATTTACCTGTCCGCGCGTTTTGCTTCCCGGTGTGTTCCTACATGTTTCAACGTAGTTTAGTATATGTGGTATAATATATGATGCGATACGATACGATATAACGTAATATCTATATAATATTATTTTATATCACAGTTGGGAGGGGGTTTGAATAACCCGACCAAATTTGTTTCTGAAAATAAGAGATTTTTATTTTAATCTATACTATTATTTACAACTATTTACAACTATTTACAATGTTTAGACCGATACCTGAAAATAAGAGAAACGACAATTACGGTCGATTATTCGTCTCTCTTTCTATGTAACTTTTTCTTTATATCACTTTCTCTACTTCAACTATTAAACTTTTCTATTTTGCACGCGCTCTGTCTCTGATTAACTCTTCCGGTCTCCGCCCAGTGTTCGACGAGCCATCTATGGAACATCTCCTCTAAGGGCGCCCAATTTTAAAGAGACTGTAGTCTCTTTACATCTATAACACGCGAATTTACTTAGCAAAGAGATACTCTCCCCATTCTACGTTGTTCCATTTGTCTCTCTGTAGTTAGAAATGAAAGTGTTTGTTCCGTACGCCCGGCTTTCCACCGTGAATTTGGTAAATCCACGAGATGGTATTACCTTGCGCTCTTACTCCCGGTAAAAAACGCGAGTCAATTCGATTTGCGAATTCCTTACGAACACTTGCTGCATTCGAGTAGTTGCGCGTAATTAATGATAGATAAGAAGGAAACGAAGTAGGATAGGTCGGTTGGGGAGGTTTCGTGACACCGGACGATCCGGTCGAACGTCGCCATGCGAAATTATCATCGAGGCTTTTGCGCGCTCCGACTGTCGACCTTGGCTAGATCTAACTGATTGTGAGCTGCAGGACGGACGGAGCAGACTAGGCCGAGGCACATAGGAGGAATAATGTTGTTTTTGGTCGACGCGTTCTCCATCATGGTTTCGTTGGACACCGTAATGGAAAATCTTGATCGTTCGCGATCGGAGACGCTTTCCAATTGCTCCCCCCGATCCACGTATTCATGCGTATTCGTGTATTTTTAGGCCCACGACGGAATCGAAAATCTCGGAGTCGGAGCTAGAGATTCGACTAGTTACGCACGCGAGAATACCGAATATCACAAATTTCCGTGTCGACGGTTGCTATTGCAAACAGACAATAATTTACTTATGGTATATATACACCTTCACGTTTCTCGCTCCTCGAAACAACGGAGCAGAGAATATTGACCGACGGCGAACGGACCGATGTATAGGCGGATGACCACGAGATGTCCTCGTTGATCGGTTTTCGAAGATCGTCGATAATGTCGCGGTACGGAGGGGCGGGATTCTTCCGAGAGTCCACCTTTCCTTCACGCTCGTGCATAGCCGCGGCTAACATTCCCGTATTGTGTCTCGTTGTATCGTATATGAATAAATGTATACGTATTTATGTATGCGCATGATAAACAAAAAAAAATATATATATACATATATATATAGCTGATATGGTGAGCTGGTGCAAGGGTCCGATTTAACGTTCGATTAGTTGGCGAAAGAATACGAGGCGCCGCTGAAGCGCGATTAAAGGATCTTTCGCGCAAATGCCAATTCGGCCAAGTCGGTAAGATTCCCATCAAAATTTTCTCCGGCTTCGATAGTTCGCGATGTTCACTTGTAACGCCGATATGCTTGCCACTGATCGTCTAAGCGATTGGAGTCTCGATAATCTCGCTAGAATCTCGTCAGAACGGCTCCGAGGGGATTTTGCTCTAAACTACGACGTACGAATATTCACGTAAACGGCCTGCCGCAAGTGTCGGTTTCTTTGCTATGTTGCGATTCTTGCATTTCGTCCGTGTGTCGTGTCTATGTGCATATACTTGGAAATAACCAATGTTAAATAAATATGTTTCTTTGTCCCTCGATACTCGTTGCATACTCTTTTGACGTTTTCACGTTGGATTGGTCCCGCGTTTCTAACTTGAATTCGCAGTTTGTCTTCCCTTTTCCATTTTCCGCCAACGTAATTCCATTGTTTCTCCTTTGCACGCTTCGCGCTATTCACCGTACAAGTTTCGACTGTACCACAATGGTACGGTCGGGAAGAAATTCTTCCGAAATTGAATTGCAATGTAACCGTGCGCCTACCGGTGTTCGGGAAGAATGCTTCATGTCTGTTTTTGGTTAAGAAAGACCAACGCAGAATGACAATTAAACGCTTACAATTTATTACGAGATGTGCAAATAAGAAGTGTCGTATAACGTATTCGTCGGAAATTGGTAAATGTAGATTACGTGAGAAATGTCGTATAAAATTTATTCCTGCTATTCTGTACGAAAGCATGTAGCGTAATTTTCATTCCGGTACATGCCGACGATGCGATTCGAAAAAGTAGTAGGGTAATACAATGCTTATCGTTATTATCATCGTTACCATTGTCAGGTAAGTGTCGTTTCGATTGACCTCACCACTTGTACATTTTTGCAACATCGATTTTCGTAATGCGATTATAATCGAATTAACAAACTTTTCTCGTATCTATAGAATGTCCCATTGGTGCGCGTGTCTTCGTTCGAGAAGACCGAGTTACTCGACTAAAGTAACGATTACTCTTGTGTTGTCTGCTCGATCTTGTAGAAACTACGTAGACTCCACGCATCGACGCTAATGCGATTAGAGTCGGTCGACTAAGCGAAAAGGAAATACTCAAAATTAGTACCAAGTTTAATTTCAAGTGCGACTCATCGACGCAAGTATCGTATCACAGTAACCTAAAAATATATGAGCCTTGCGTCCTCGGGATTCTGTTCCGCGGGACAATACGGACACTTTAGCCTGAAAGAAGACCAAATTTCACTATCCTTCCAAAATCTCATAGCCCCATTTAAACAAACGTACTTGTTTGCGCTGGTTAGTTTGTTCAACGCGTCCCTCGAGATCACGTGACCGCAGACTAGCTTCATCGGTGGGTTGTTCGCTGTACTTTGTTGTCGAAGAATCGGACATGCAAAAACGGAATGATACCGGCTCTGCTTGCCCAAGTCTATTTCGATCTGCATAAAAAAAGAAACTTATAATCCGTACACTTGTCGTAAGGTTCGGTCGACGTCGTTCAGTATCGCTTACCGGAAGTTCGTCCTTTCCGCTCCAAATACCCGTGACTTGCCTCTGCTGCATAACTTGCTTTATATTCAAAAGAGCCGGCAAGGCCGTACAACCTGCGTTGATACTGAATGAACGAGTATGCTTGTTATTATTTCCGATCGAGATACATCGACGATAGTCGTCGCGTCGTTTCGAGTTTCAAGAGAACGTACCATACAGAGAGAGGGCTATCCACGCTTAAACCCAAAAGGGTACACGCTTCCTTTGTGAAAACGTCATGAATGTCGAGCCACAAAGTGGGATCTAATAAATGACTATACGGGGAGGATTGAATACCATTAGGTAAATAAAGTAATGTGCCCATTAAAGCTTGTACTTCCTTTTCGTGCCGCCCGACGAATTGAGTAAGATTCTGCCGAGCGTACATTATTGCCTCAGTTTGCTTCGCAGGGCCTTGTTGCACTAGTCTTATAAAATGTAACCTGTGTAGCTTAAATTCGAGAGAAGAGTTCTGTAAAAGTAATGTTTTGTTTTTCTGAATGCTTGCAACACCCGAGCCGATCAGTGGCGTAGGGAATGTTGTACGATACTTACTTGCGCCAGTAGCGCTTCTCTATGCTTTTTCGCCCATTCGAGAGCAGGTTCCAAGTTTCTTTGTTTCAAACAATCAAGTATGTAGTTCAGTTCCGTGAACGGTTCTTTTCTACCCTCGTCCATCTTAATGCCTGCTTCCTAAAACCATTGGTGTATGGTATTTCTTGCGCTATGAAACTTTTCCTCTATGTCGATGTCAAATTACCATTGCTAATTCATCGGCAATATCCAACATTCCCTGACGATAGAAGTGTTGGCAAATAACTTGATTCAGCAGGTGTGACTTTTCTGGCCCTGAAAAGACATCCTCTCTGCTGGTGCTTGCAAAATCAGCTATGAAATTCCTGTCGATAGCTTTCCCCACTTTGGATACGGTACTGTGCAAATCACGATGGTCGGTAGCCAAGCGTTGCGCCGTATCGCGAACTTTGGTCATCGTTTGTTTCAACACTTGTGCTTGAACGGTGGTTAACTCATGATCAGGTGGTGCTGATGGAAAACAATGAGTTCTTTGCAATATCGCAATGAAGATCCTGGATTCGAGAGTAGTAAATACTTTGATGCATGTTTCAACTTTTACTGTTGAGTTCGACAGGTATCGGAATTAATTATTTACATATTCGTACTGCCTATGCGCCCCATGTGGGTTTCAAAAAAGTATAAATAAGAAGTAAGGTGCAATATAAGGTTAGAAAAACTCAAGTCGTTGCGTCACGAAAGGAAAACATTCGACGTTTTTTGTTCAAAATGTACCAAATTCCGTTTAATCTAACGAAAGAAAATCACAGCTATAACTACTTATACATTTTGCGATGCCTCCAGGACGTTGATACAAAAATTTCAGATTCTATAGTTTTACTGTCTCCCCGAGGAAACGTCGATATGTGCGAGATAATTTTTAGTGATTCGTATCTCACCTTCTTCTAATTCTTTTTTCAAAGATTCTATATGATTTATCAAATCACGTAATACCGTTTCTGCATGTTCGTTTATCGCACCAAATTTTAAAAGAACTTTGTCAACTTCACGTTCAACGGTATTACAGGCCTCCATTATTGTTTTTCTCGATACTGTTGTGTCACTAGTTGTCACTGGCACCCCTACTTTATTCGTTGCTTTCGTTCGGGCAGTATGAATGTAAGCCTACACTTTTGTTCTTCCTTCACCTTTCTCTTTTTTTTCTTTCTTTCGCTCTTGTTGCGCGTATACTGTTGTGAGTGTATGTGCGCGCGCGTATTAATATGGTCAATCATCGGTAACATATCATATAGTACCTGATAACCCCATGATGGCAGAAATCTCTAGATAACATCAATTAGCACACAATTGGTATGCAGAGTGGTGATTGAAAAAAAAAAATAAAGTCAAAGGCAAATTGCCAGCAATAATGTAAGAAATACTTGAGGCAAAGAGGAAAGGTAACATTTTTTACAAAAAAAAAAATAGTACACAGATTACAACTAAAATTTCAACTTTATTATTAACATGGTAGACTTTAGACATATTTATCAGTATCACGCCGATTCCATTTCTGTACCTCCTGCAAAATTAATTTACATCATCATTGCATAGGGTTAAACGCAAAGGTATTTAATACTTTTCTATCCCCGTCAGATGTACGGTGGTTCCATAAGGTAATAGTGCTCGTTACATTTGAGTTTAATCTTAAGAAGACTATTTCCATTAATCGCACAATGCAGTTTGCTCGATTTCAAGCCAGATTACCTTACTGTACTTATAATGGTTAGCTTAGACGATAGAGCAAGATATACACGCATATATATATATACACACATCCGATAAATGCTGCCTGGCGTTATTCCTCAATTTCTAAATTACTCTGAAAAGAATATGTTTAATTAGAAATTGTTAATTTATAAGGTGTATCGTACAACCAATTAAGCATGATTACCCATTCACGAGCCATAATAAGAATCGTGCTATTCGATAGTTTTGGTCCGATCAGTGGATTCATTTGCGCCATGTAACAACATAACCAGCTGTAAAGACAATTGAGGCAAATAAGTAAATTGGCAGATGCCGTTAGATGTCATTGATTTGATGTTTTAAGACTTACAATAACCAACATGTAAATGCCGTCAGCATGAGCATAACCTGGAGTATGCTGTAAAGAAGATAAAAATGATGTTGATATTAGTGAGGTGAAAAGTTTTAAAACACACAGCGTAGAGTCGTAATAGAGTTTAGCTGAAGACAGTAATCTTTCGTTAAAAGGAAACTATTTTATGGCTAATTGTTCCAGGGTAATTTTTTCCTTGTCCTTTAAAAATAATGACAGAAACATTAGAATATATTCGAACGTTATGTTTTTCGATTATCAGCATCGAAGATGAACCTTAATAGTAGTTATGTGGATGCAAAAATTGTGGGAACCACTAAAAATGCGAAGTTGGAAGTATAATGCCTAACTTACCCGCGATTCGCTCCCTTAGGAACGAAAATAGGAAGGGCGATGCCAACTGCGCCCCAAAGTATCGTTAAAAGCAACATAGGTACCAATGACGCGCCCATTGTGCTTCCTTTTCGTAGAAAGTCCTTTGAAGGCTCGCAAAGGAGTGACTTTACTCGTCTAAATGTAAATCACGTGAGTACGACTGGAATTGACTCGGGCAACAAAGGCTAAAATACAACACTCGAATGCACTTCGACTTATCGATATATCGTCTGCGTAAACGTTCGATCCATTTCGATATAGATTTGTAAATGTAAATTAACTAGATTTCCTAGAGCTGGCGCGTAAAATCCCTGCTCCCTAAATGTTCAAGCTTGGATATGCATGACCCTGTTATAAACCATATAAACCTGACAACAGACTCTAGGGACAATTGTTATTTGCTCTCTCGAATTAGGTCTACATAGCATACATAGTCCACGTGAAACGTTTTTATAACAGCGAAGAGGTTGCTGACAGAATTCATCAAACAAATTGTAGTCGAATGGAATGTAACTGAAGTGAACTGAAGTATTTATTTTCATTCTTGACTTTTGACAGATCAATGTGGGTTCTGTCGTAATGCGAAAATAAGCTACGAACTAGTGTAAATGCATATAATCGTATCGTAAGAAGGGAAACGTGTTAAGAATAATAGAATTACGCTAATAAGGAAAATAACTTTAACGCGGCTGGCAAAGAATGCAGTCATTCTTACTTTTAATTGAATGTCAGGCGGTATTCTCGTAGATTAAAGTAGTTCGAAGGCACTTTGTGCATTTGTTTTGAATTAGGAAGAAGATAGGAGGATGGGGGAGGGTAGACGTCGTTGTGTATTCAAGCCTGCACGAGAATACTGTAGATACTCATATTCAAACGTTGCCGTAATCGTCTTGTGGCAAACTATAATGGGCCATCGCCGCCACCGACCGTGGAGCACTCGGTCGTGTTATCGGTGGTAATTACGCTGGACTGCGCTTCGATAGCCGTAACGAACGATTCGGTCAAATTCGAGACAGATGTTTTCTTCGACGAATCTTCCGTCGTGAACATATTTCCTGTTGGCACGTGTCGCGAGTTCGACGACGTCGATTCGAAACTAGCGCAGGAAAGGGAAAACTTTCCCAAGACATCTGAAAACAACTCGAACTGTACATCTTGAAAACTTTCACGCGTAATTGCGTTGCAGAATATGTTCCACAATGGAAAAGAAATATTGTTTTGTTACTCGTCAAATCCATGCTTTCTTCGGTTAAATTGTTACCGTCCTGGTAACCAATACTGTCTCTGCTAAATAGATGTTGTCTGACGCTGGACAACTTTCTCGTTCCAAGTCGAGTCTCATCCCAATTACGATTCGAGCATTCGTTCGCTCTTACTGGGGTTTTATACATGATCGAGCGTTCCGTGCGCATTTCTCGCCCTTTCTTGATGTAGGGAATCAAGCACGATAAATTCACCTGCGTTCTAGGAGCACTATTTGCCGGTTGTATAGACAATGGTGATTTGCAATTCCTCACTGTTGAACGATGCAGTGATCAGTACTTTATCATACATGAAGTATGTTTCGCGGAAAACTACGAAATCCTTTATGTATATGTCTATGCATTCAAAAAACACACATATACGTAGAGTTGGAGATAAAGATATAATTTTCCTAATGCTACTCGTACCTGTGTATGGCGTTCTGATGTACGTCAAAGTTTTTTCGTTACGCGAAGACTCGTAGATCGTCGATGGGAATTTAACAGGTGCATCTGAAAGAAAATTTGCTCTTGGAAAAAGCTGCACGATTCGTAAGGAGAGAAGAAAGGTGGCACTACCGTGTACGGTATCTCCCTGTCCTTTCCCATTTTTTCCATAACTCATGCTCGTGAAGTAAGTGTTATTCATGATGGCAGCTAAAGCTGGCTGTAATCTTTTAACAACATTTAGGATTAGTTCGCATCGCTTTATAACCCGCAACTGTTGCGGTTCCGTGGCGTTCCCTGTTAAAAGGCTCTTCGAAGCAGCGTCAGCTTCGATTATCGCTAGAATGTCGAACGGGACAAGTTTAATTTTCAAAAGCAGGATATCCATTGAGATTACGAAGAATAACACGACAAAATCATTCGGTGCCTTTACCGGTTTTTAATTCTCTGAGCATCATCATTGTTTGCCGTTCGACAATGTCACTCCCAATATCATTTATAGTCGCGCTAATTTGTCGGAACAGTGACAAAGATCTCTGAACGACAATTTGAACTTGCGTCTGTGTAACGGGTTCTCGATTATCCAGACAGTTCGACATTGTGGATATGCGATCCTGAAGATCATCTAAAACTACCTAATAACAGACAGCGCAGTTTATTCGAAAATATTCGCGCAGTTTGTTGCTTAATTGATCATCATTAAACTGAAATACGAAATTCCTGGGAAATTTCCGAATACCTCACAGTAAGCTGCTGAATCCATAACTAGATCTATCGTTCCCCGCAATTTGTTCATCTCCAGCTGCCACTCTGCGGTTAAAAGTTTAACGTTTGCGCGCATTTCTTTGCTATCTGGACGAAGGTAAAAGGCAGTTATCGCAGAAATCAATTCCGTTTCCAAAGATTCAAGGCCCGCTAAGCAATTTCGAATTTGACCGATCCCTAACGACAAGAGAAAGTGTAGAGCAGAAGGGTCGAAGCAGGCCATGGGTAGATAACGGGAACGATATTACGTGGATGGTGACTTACGATTTTTATCTTTGCAAGAAGCAACGGCAAACAGTCCGATCTGCATCGATTTGTCAATGATTTGGTCAAAATCTTCTATCACGTCGGTTAAATCGCTCTTTGATCTTTTCTTGGCGCTTAATGAACTGCCGCACGTCATGACAAGTCTTTTCAAGGCACTGAAAGGTTCGCTGAAAACTTCCATGACCATGTTCAGTATGGACACATTTACCTTACGTTCCAAACGATAAAGCGCGTCATTTAAAGTATTCAAGAATAAACTGTTTAGAGCTGGATCGGACGATTCAGAGTTTAATTGTAGTTTTAGGTTCTCGTATTCCGATATTATGGATTGACATGCTCCAGTTATAGCTTTAAAGTTATAAGGATCACAGACTTGAGCGATCTCCATTGCATAGGAAAATACATCCTCTATTCTCTGCCATAACTCTGTACACTCCAGAAACTGTTCCTCTCGCGTTTTGCTCTGCATTTCCGATATAACGTCCAACGCTAAATCCATTCTAAGTGGAAATAAAAAGGGCGAAGAAAATCTTTTATCGCCTTTCCACAGCCACAATTTCAATTCTATGAACGACATATTTATTACCTATAAACAAAATGATTTTCTTCGTTAGGATTCTCGGCGTCGTCCGTCGGCCAGTGATCGTCCAATACGTTTATTATCATTTTCAGACACGAGCAGAATCTTTCGCAGACATATTTCTTGCAATTCTGAATACACCAAAATTTCAATATGCTATCAAGACATGGTCGTGAAAATATATGCTTGTAGATATAAATATCGAATGGTTGTAAGTTACATATATTGGCGCGTTCAATTGATGCTGCTCCTCAACTAACTTTACGAGAAGCTTAAACACGATGCACAATTGGTAGGAGAATAGTTCGATCTTTTCTGCCAGCACGCGCGACGTCAAGCTCTTTCGATATATCTGTAATGGTTCGAGCAATTCTAAAACAGAAGTTCCCAGCTCCTAGAAACGATGAAAGGGTACTTGATAATTTTTATGCCTGGAGAGCTGTACAATTAATTGTTTAGTAATTATATAATGACAGTAGCAAAAATATAACAAAAATATTTTTAATGATACTAAAATAATAACAATAATAATGATAATAATAATAATAATAACGATAAATTGATTTTGTCATTGAATGAAAGACAATTGATGTTTGCACGCCATTACCTTTACATTTTGGAAATGCTCTATTTCACCTGCCAAACTCATGTCTTTGACGTATTCCCAACAATCTAATAATCTCTGTTTCAATGGCAGACATTCAAGTTTCTCGAGGGCTTCCAATGCCGATATAAATTTGTCAAAGATGTCAGTTATCACATTTTCCATTGCTTTTTCCTCTAATTTCTCAAACTGTAAAAAGTCATTCGCGATATACTGTTGTGATATCGCATCAATAGTATCGCTGTCAAAATAACAATTATTTGCACTTACAGGCTCGTCCCTATGTTCTAATGAACAAAACTCGTCCACTAAGTCTATGATTTTTGATTTCATTTCTTGGTAATCGCATATATCCTCCATTGATAAAGCATTAAATTTGTTGGCTATTGAATTTAATCGTTCAAAAAATACAGACTTTGCCAGTGATGAATCTTGGCCATCGAGAGAAATATTTGTGTCACGTTCCTTCAATTTGTGTACCTGAAGTCAAATTGTTTTAAGCCTGTTATAATGTTGTAATACTGCTTGACAAAATCGTCATGACAATTATTATTAGCTGCTTTAGCAATAATGCTTTGTACGATAGCGGTATAACATTAATGATTTGGTTGGTTACTTGTACTTCTATCGGTCCTAGTATATTTTTTATTTCTCTCGTCTTAATTGGCATATTGGCTATTCGATCTTCCAATCTATCGGTACATGAAATTTATGCCGAAATTACAGTGTTTCAGCTGGGCGACCGGTGATTGTTTATAAACAGGCCGAAGGTAGTTGTTAATCAAGGTGCTTTCCGTTTTCACGTTAACAGCGTCATTCACCTTTCACCGTAACGACATTTATATTTGACAGCTTTCGTTTCGTGAAACAAACACTGTCGTAGCGTGAAACATAAAAAATTACCTGCAATATCAGCCGAGTTTTTTCCTTTTATTTCTAGCATACGTGATACCGTTCGTTTTCCCGCGCATAGCGAAAGGCATGCTCACAAGTGTTTGCATTCGGCATATCGTGAATCGTTCAATCCATCAAATTCATTCAATCCATAGTGGCAGTCATAGAACTGATAACGGATTCACAAGTACTCGAGCCGTTTTGTAAACATTCTCTATCGGTTTTTATCAGTCTATTCAACCCATTTCATTCTTGTGTGCGTTGGAAACAACGTTTACATCGTTTAGAAGATTTACATGTAACACAATCTGTATAACATGCATACATGCGGTGAGCCTAGTTCTAACAGTGGCGAACAGCATCGATCGTCTGAACGGTCTGGTTCGATCCGTCCGATATATCGAATGCGGGACAATCGTTTTATTCGATGATAATTTGACGGTTCTTGCCTATTTCGACACAATTTTCCAATCCATTGGCAGAAGTGTAAAGGTCTCGTTTTAGCTTTATCAATGTTTTCAATGATATAGACGCTTAGATGGTTCATCGCAAGCGATAACGCACATGCGGTGTACTTATCGATCGCAGTTATTATTGTTCGTTGTTCATAGACCTCGGTGAGCGACCGTAAGGCTTTTCTCCCGGATATACCAGTTTTTGTAGCGATTTAGATTTCATGTTCATGCGGCTTCGTATTCCTCCACGTTACTGTTCTACTTGCGTTTCTTGCAAATCTGTGCAAGTATAGACATTGTATTTTTGAACCTTGGATCGTGCTCGACAGGTATCTTACGTGAAAAAGGGTTATGTAATTTCACCAATTGGTTCAGATGTTTGCCGTATATTACTGAAACTATCGTTCCCATTGACACTATACAAATGACTTGATGTCTTTCTGCCGAAAATTCTTTGCCTCTCATTCAAAAATTCATTCGTACGAGTTGCATTAGAATTTTGATTTTCCATGCGTGCTCGTATGCTCGTGTGTCAAATATACCTACCGTGCCAATTGTCTTTACCACCGATTATGTTTACAGAGTATGTCTGTAACTTTATTAACACCAAGTATTTAATGGATCGCCTTTCAGGAGCGAATTTAAGACAGAATGCTTGAAAAGCGACGCTTGACCTTCTTTGCTCCATTTAACATGGAATAACGCAGTCACAAATTCATCGTAAATATCTGTATGCACCGTCAACTTTGTATTTTCATCATTGACACTACTTAATGTTACAATTTTGTTTGGTCTATAGGGCAAACCAAAACGATCAACACAATGGTTAGGTATTATGAAAACATTTCTACTTTCCAATTCAACTGGAATCAAGTTGCTCAAGGGTTCTGGCTGAGATATCCGAATCCCAACAGGCATGTAAAATGTGATTCAGTATCTTTGTCGCAAAGAGCATGACAAAGGGAGCTTTCTCTGATATCTGTTCCAACAGTCGGGAGACTTAGTAAGTTTAACTTGATTTTTGTAGTACTCACGTTCTTACGGAAGACACTGTCTCAAGAGAAGTTAGAAATGGAATATTATACACAAAACGGCTGTTGACAAAAACCAGCAGAGTTCCAAAGTGGGGGGAGAGATTCATAAGCAAAAATATCGTCAAAGTGGTGGAAGAAAGTACAGTCGATCCAAAGACGAAAACTATGATTACGTATACTAGAAATCTTGGTTATACAAAAGTCATGGTAATGGACGAAATGAGCTCAATGTTTAATCATGAGTCTTAAGGTTCAATTTTCTAGCTATTTTTCTGTTTTGACAGAGCGTTGTCGAAAAAGTGGTTTACCGAGTATCCGAAGAAAATCCGAATTGGACAGTGGCAAAGAGATCGGCTTGGATTGACAGTCAAGTGTTTGGATTCAGCAGACCAATTCAAGCGTTCGGCGTGGAAAGACTTAAAAAGAATTGCGCGAAAATGTATACGGGTTTCAATTATGTACTTGCCCACATGTTTCCCTACACGGCGCAGTATATGAATCCGTCGCTCTCGCAAATGGGTTTTGCGCACATGGTAAGACAACGAAACGATGAGACGATAAGATCGCAATACCGATCGCGTAATGTTTTTACGGTATTGGTTTTGCGAGTTTGACAAGAATTAGGATGATATTTGCATTCCAGTTGGACGAGGGGGCCGCAGCGAGGCCGGGTCTTGCGGTAGACCTGCAGCATTCTTTGCAAGGCAAAGCGGAGAAGATGAAGGATGCTGCAAAAAAGGCAACGGACTTAGCGAAGCAAAAGGCGGGACCGATTTACGCGACGTGTCAACCGAATCAATCGTAAATGTCTATAAAGCAAAGAGATGTTACCCCATGTACACGAGTCTATTGAATAATGGACTATGGAAGAGGCTGAGGAAGGAAGAATGTTTTGGTGAATAACTGAGTGCAAATTGATGAAAATATTTGTTGCTTTTACGGCGAATAAGGGACAGTCCTTCGAACCATCTCGAACTTACGCCCCCGTTTTTCCGAGCAATTACGATATCGAAAGAATTCCATAAGCTTCTTCGATTCGTTATCATTCCTTTCAACTGCCAGTTAACAGTAAATCGACAGAGCCAATTGCAATCTCAGCCAATTTATCATAAAGGCGCGATCAACGATTAAACGTTTCCGATTATATTTAGCCACGCTACGCGTCGAAGGCAAGGTGATATTTTGCAAAAACGTTCGTTACGAGTCACGTTCTTTTTCGTGTTTACGGCGAACGTTTACGCCATTCGTTCGAGATAGAAAGTGTTGGCATTTTTGTCGCGTTGATTCTGCGATCAAAGTCTTGCATTTCGTCGGTCCGCACTCGATCCTGGAGCATAGTCAACGGAAAATCGCCGTCAGATTTCTCTCATTCCGATACACACGAGCGCGTCGTCACTTCGCAAGATATTAATTAGCGTATTTACGATACAAAGTATTTGTGTAATGCTTCATAGAACAATTGCGAAACTAAAATAGCACGTTATGTGCGCATTTGCGTCATATTATCTGTACAGATCTCGTTTCACCGTCGACGCCGGCCCGTATGATTGACTTGTATATATTAGAAATTTGTACGTGCGTAGCCGTACAAGAAACGGAAATATGAATGTAATTGCGCAAAATTGAGAGTTGCCAGTTTCATGAATTTTGCAAATGTAATGTGTGTATATACGAGTATCTGTAGAAATATACATAAATACATATATACATACATATTTATTTGAATATTTTTATGAGGTATTTCCAAGAGGTGGATGGCAAGTATCAGCAACAGTCGTTATCGTTTGAGGAAAAGAATCATCGGCGTTGCGGTTTCCACGGCTTTTCCGAGATTTCCAGCCTTTCCTGCTTGTCCCTTCCAGTCTCCTGCCTATCCTTTCTAGATTTTGTTGCCTCCTGCCTCACCTTTCGGAATTGTCATCTTAGCTCTGTCTGAATTATCACTGATTCGTTCTACTTGCCGACTTGTAAAATTTGTTCGAAAAATTTCCAACCTCGAAAGTAGTATAAACCAAAATATCTCAGACGGACTTTACCTCTGACTGGCTTATCTCCTACTCGTATTACTTACCTGATTGTGCCGCTTAAGCCGGTGTATAATACCATTTTAGAGAACTTACAATTATGGTACGCTCGTTAGGCATTTGTAGGGAATATGGAATCTTAGGAATAGAACAACAGGAGTTGTTAAAACAGTTCAACTATGTTTT
Source organism: Cerceris rybyensis (assembly GCA_910591515.1). NCBI lineage: Eukaryota > Metazoa > Arthropoda > Insecta > Hymenoptera > Crabronidae > Cerceris > Cerceris rybyensis. Next base: position 275,778 of record OU342795.1, read on the forward strand.
CGATTTATCAAATTCTTTATTCATCACTTGTATTACACAACATAAACGGATGTGTTGTAACTGATGTGTATAATAAATATCTTCCTGCACAAGTCTTCCAACCCTGTCCGGCGTATCCCTTCCAATACCGCACTTCCCTTTCAGTCCTTCCAGTCCTGTCTGTCCCTTCCATTTGCTGCCTGTCCCCTCTAGTCCTGCCCGTCCTTTCCTGTACTACCCGGCCCCTCCAGCTTTACCTGTCCCTCCCAGTTCTTCCTGTCCCTTCTAGTCCTCCCCGTCCTTTCCTGTACTGCCCGTCCCCTCCAGCTTTACCCGTCTCTCCCAGTTCTTCCTGTCCCTTCTAGTCCTGCCCGTACTTTCCTGTACTACCCGTCCCATCCAGCTTTGCCCGTCCCTTCCAGTTCTTCCCGTCCCTTCTAGTCATGCCCGTCCCTTCCAGTCCTGCCAGTCCTATCTAGTCCTGCACTCCCGTATCTCCTCGCTGTCTCCTAACATTTCTGGCCCATGGCTCAAAAGCTCAATTTTTTTAAGGAAATTTGTAACATTCGAATGAGCTTTTTAGTTTGAGCCTTCAGGTGTGAGCTTGCAAGCTCAGATGTCGATGCTCAAACTAAAAAAGCTCAAATTTTTGGGAAAAATTTGAAAATTTTATTGAGCTTTTTAGTTTGAGCCAACAGGTGTGAGCTTGCAAGCTCAGACGTCGATGCTCAAACTAAAAAAGCTCAAATTTTTAGGAAAAATTTGAAAATTTTATTGAGCTTTTTAGTTTGAGCCAACAGGTGTGAGCTTGCAAGCTCAGATGTCGATGCTCAAACTAAAAAAGCTCAAATTTTTGGGAAAAATTTGAAAATTTTATTGAGCTTTTTAGTTTGAGCCAACAGGTGTGAGCTTGCAAGCTCAGATGTCGATGCTCAAACTAAAAAAGCTCAAATTTTTGGGAAAAATTTGAAAATTTTATTGAGCTTTTTAGTTTGAGCCAACAGGTGTGAGCTTGCAAGCTCAGATGTCGATGCTCAAACTAAAAAAGCTCAAATTTTTGGGAAAAATTTGAAAATTTTATTGAGCTTTTTAGTTTGAGCCAACAGGTGTGAGCTTGCAAGCTCAGATGTCGATGCTCAAACTAAAAAAGCTCAAATTTTTGGGAAAAATTTGAAAATTTTATTGAGCTTTTTAGTTTGAGCCAACAGGTGTGAGCTTGCAAGCTCAGATGTCGATGCTCAAACTAAAAAAGCTCAAATTTTTGGGAAAAATTTGAAAATTTTATTGAGCTTTTTAGTTTGAGCCAACAGGTGTGAGCTTGCAAGCTCAGATGTCGATGCTCAAACTAAAAAAGCTCAAATTTTTGGGAAAAATTTGAAAATTTTATTGAGCTTTTTAGTTTGAGCCAACAGGTGTGAGCTTACAAGCTCAGATGTCGATGCTCAAACTAAAAAAGCTCAAATTTTTGGGAAAAATTTGAAAATTTTATTGAGCTTTTTAGTTTGAGCCAACAGGTGTGAGCTTGCAAGCTCAGATGTCGATGCTCAAACTAAAAAAGCTCAAATTTTTGGGAAAAATCTGAAAATTTTATTGAGCTTTTTAGTTAGAGCCAACAGGTGTGAGCTTGCAAGCTCAGATGTCGATGCTCAAACTAAAAAAGCTCAAATTTTTGGGAAAAATCTGAAAATTTTATTGAGCTTTTTAGTTTGAGCCAACAGGTGTGAGCTTGCAAGCTCAGTTGTCGATGCTCAAACTAAAAAAACTCAAATTTTTGGGAAGAACTTGAAAATTTTATTGAGCTTTTTAACTAAAAAGATCACTTGAATTAACGTGTATTTTTTCAGATTTTTAAACGTCTTAGAACGCACTTAAAATAGTATTAATAAATTAGAGGTGCCACAGAGTCGCCGTCTAGCGGTATCTCACCGAAACCTCTTTAGGGTTACATCACAATAACCTCTTTAGTGATGCCTAAGTGGCGCCATCTAGCGGTGCCTTACTGGAACCTCTTTAGTGATGCCACAGAGTCGCCATCTATCGGAACCTCAGTGTAACCTTTTTTAGAGATGCCACAGAGTCGTCATCTAGCGGTGCCTTAGCGAACCTCTTTAGCGGTGCCTCAGAGTGGCCATCTAGCGGTGCTTCTGAGAAACATCTTTAGTGGTTTCTCGGATTCACCACTAGATGGCGACTCTTTGCCACCACTAAAAGTGGTTCCACTGAGGGACCGCTAGATGGTGACTCTGTGGCATCGCTAAAGAGGTTACACTGATGCACCGCTAGATGGCGACTCTGGCATCACTGCAGAGGTTCGAGAGAGGCACCGCGAGATGGCGACACTGAGGCTGCACTAGGAGGCGACCCTGTGTTGCCGCTAAAGAGGTTTCTCAGAGGCACCACTAGATGGCGGCTCTGAGATATCACTTTAGTGGTGTCTCGAAGCCGCCATCTAGCGGCACCTCAGTGAAACTTCTTTCGTGGTGCTTCTGAGTCACCTCTCGAGTTGTGGCCACCCATCGTTTGGTGCCTGAGAGGCACCTCTAATTCTTAATTTTTTTAATTGCGTTCCAAGAGCTTTAAAAATCTGAAAAAATTATACGTTAATATGTATGGCGTGGTGCAGGTAATGTAAAAATATAAAAGTTGCCACTTTATGTTTTCAATAAGGAATCAAAGTTTATAAACTTCTTTGATTTTTTAAAAATCTATTGGCTAACCAGAAAATCTAGAAAAATTCCAAAGTATGCGCACCATTGGGTTAAACATCTGTGATTTTTTTGAGAATTTTCTATCGAGGCAAACGATAGAAATCGGGCAAAAACTGTGAAGTAAATGTGACAACTCTAGAGGTGCCAACGACTCACCAAAGGTGACTGAGAGGCACCCCTGGAGTTATCGCCTCCTGTGGATGGTGCCCGAGAGGCACCCCTGGAGTTGTCAAATGTATTTGACAGTTTTTGCCCGATTTATTTCGTTTGCCACGATGGAAAAATCTGAAAAAATTACACGTTAATATGTATGGTGTGGTGCAGGTAATGTAAAAATATAAAAGTTGCCACTTTATGTTTTCAATAAGAAATCAAAGTTTATAAACTTCTTTGATTTTTTAAAAATCTATTGGCTAACCAGAAAATCTAGAAAAATTCCAAAGTATGCGCACCATTGGGTTTAATATCTGTGATTTTTTTCAGTATTTTCTATCAAGCCAAACTGGAGAAATCGAGCAAAAACCGTAAAGTACGTTTCACCCTATAACTACCCCTACGGTAGTGATACCCGGTTCATACTTTGCAGGCAGGGTTTTCCCAAAGAGCTCTATCGAATGATATGCCTCAAGGTTAATTACCTTTGGGGGCACTTTTGCCATCCTTATGCAGCTATACCCTTTTTGTAGAAAATTTATAATTTGTATTGAGCTTTTTAGTTTGAGCCCGGATGATGACCTATGATGCAAGCCCGGATGTCGTTGCTCAAACTAAAAAAGCTCAAATTTTTTGATAAAATTTGAAAATTTTCTTGTGCTTTTTAATTTGAGCCATTAGTTGAGAGCTTGCAAGCTCGGATGTCGTTGCTCAAACTAAAAACTCTGTTCGGATTTTGACGATACATCAAAATCGGTGTGTATTCGTTCTCGAACTGCGGTTTTGAGGGGCTGGACGGACGAAGGTAAAACTAGCGGTCAATGGAACTCATTGTGGCGTGTGTGGGGAACAGGGAAGCGACGGATGACGGGCGGATTACGTGAGAGTAACGTGGTATGCGGGGGAAATGTACGCCTGCGAGGGGAATTCCAATGAGTCTCGATAAATTCTGATTCCAGAGTTAGAGAACGTAAAAGATAGCGCGAATTGGAGACTGAGCGTTCCTTGCCCTCCCGCGTGGCCGCTGAGATCACCGGGGTGACCTATAAAAGCAAAGACGGAGCATAAGCTCGGTAGAATCCAGTGGAGTCCAGCAGAGTTCAGTAGAGCCCAGTAGAATATATCGTTCGTGGTCCGCAAGCGTAGCGAAATGTCGTCGTCGATCTTTTTGCTGTTTTTGGGTTAGTACTGGCAGCGTTATGTCATTTTCACAATTTACTTTCGTTTATTTGGTCTCGAATGGGCCAAGAGGCAAACATATCGATAAGGTTACATTGATTTTGATCGCAGCGGTGACCGTGTTCTCATCGAGCAGGGACATCGTAGCTTTTCCGCAGGTAAGTGACAACTGCTCGTCCGTTCCTCCGTGCACCAGGGAAGCATGATCGATTTTATGGAAATTATGCCGCGTCTCAGAATTCCGGTTCCTTCGAGGTGGACGGATTCGTGTTCGACGGACCGGCCGATAGGCCATCCTCGATGCCTCTTGGAAGTTCAACGACGACAGCAACGACGCCCACAGTCCGGACGCCGACGCCGACGCCGACGCCGACGCCAACGCCGCCCAGTACCAGCGATGTCTCCTCGCAGTCACGACTCGACGCTTGTATCGCCGTTTGTCCGGTAAGTGCGCGATCGACAACGAAAGACGGCATGACCGGTGGGATCGATCGTTCGAAAGATACTCTTCGGGCGCCAAGGCGAGGCGCGATGCAATGAATACGAGGCGAATGAGTAGGTGAATGGGAGGCGAACGCGAGCTAAATGAGAGGCGAAACGATGCGAGTACACTCGTAGTTGAATAGGCCGAGACCGTTGGCAATTCGCGATAGCCCGCGATAGGAGGCGTGCAAGAATACAAGGTCACGACTTGGAAGATCAAAGATCGTGATTAACATACTCGTTTGTCGAGATTCGAAGAGGAAGGAACCTCCAGTAGATGGACCGAGACTCGTTTCGACTGAGTCATAGGCCTTCGACGTGTCGGAGACAATACGAGACTTTTTTTTGTTCAGGTGACTCCGGAATACAACCCGGTTTGCGGCTCGGACAGCGTCGATTATACCAACCCAGGAAGTTTGAATTGCGCGGCAACGTGTGGCAAAGGTGAGGGAAAATTGGTTACGGGAAAGAAGGATGGCGCAACGGTAATACGTACATTTGTGATTACAGCGGTTACGATACGTCATTACGGACGGTGCACGTCGTCCTCGCTGGTGAGAGGATGAAGTCTCTCTCGGGTGCCTGGGGAAGTCGTCGTCCATGGCCGCGAAGGAGGCCCAATTACCGAAATCGCAGCTTCGCGGATCGTTTGTTCCAGTAACCGCGAGGAAGAACTTTGTAATTTTGTAGCTTTGCAAAAGTGTGCACCGACTCGATAATAAATTTTTCTATCTGCCAAATTATCAGTCGGAGTTTGTTTCTTTTTCTTCGTTTCTAGGCCGCTCGTTTCGATTCCTTTTCTCGAGAAACGATTCTCTCGATCGCGCGGTTCCGCGACTTTGTAGCGCCTTTGTGTGCGAGTTGCCTCGTGGCTGCCCGCGACGTGTGCAAAGCGAATCGGAAAAATGGGTGGAAAAGCGGCGACAGACAGACAGACAGACAGACAGACAGATAGATAGATAGAGAGAGAGAGAGAGAGGGGGGGGGGGTGGATGGAGCGGGCTCTCGTAAAGCGAAGTGAATCGAGGAACAGTTCGAGAACGTTAGCCGATTTGCGTGGAGACATGGCGATCGGCCCATCTGACTTTTCGCGCCATCTCCGAGTTGCCCTGTCGAAATCCATAGAGATGTCTCGCGTGAACGTCGGCTCTGTCCTCCTCGGCCCGAATGGCGATTCTTCTGTATCGTGCGACGGTCACCAGGCATCCAGCGATCAGGCCGATTTGCACGATCAGCCAAAAGATAAGAAGTCCCAAAGCGAGACCGGCATTCATGCACAAAAGCCCCTCCAAAGAGTCTGTCGAGATTGAGATCGAGATCGCACGAAAGAGCAAGAAGGAGAGAACAAGAGGGAAACTCACTTTCTCCGGTCCTGGTGAGGAAAACGGTGTCGGGGGCAGCGGGCCTCTCGAGGGTCCGCAGTGGCTCGACGATGGGACCTTGCACGACGATCGAGAGCTGCAAAGGAATTTCCTCAGGTGCCTCTTTAACGGAAGACTCGCTGGACCGTCTTCCTCTCCCTGTCGACCTTCTCCTTCTTCTCCTCCTTCTCCTTCTTCTGCCGTAGGAGGGAAGGCCTCCTCTGCAGATGGCCTTCGGAGGCGACGGATCGAGTCGGGAAGAGTTTTCGTCGGGAGGAGTCGAATCGTACGAGGCAAATCGTACTCACCGGCGCGCATCGGCCCAAGCAGAACCGGACGACGACGTTGAATCGCACCAGTTGATTCTCCGGGAACTTGAATGCGGCAAAGCTCGAGATCAGGGATCTACCGTCGCTCGGATCCTTGAAGAGGCCCGGAAAGGCCGTTGGATCGGTCGGACAGCCGATCTCGTCGAGAAGGAGACAAGAGGCGTCCCCCGATGCGCTGCTCGCGACTAGATGACCAGCGGCGATGTCGTAGGGGCCTTCGGTTGAGAGAAAGATTCAGGTTTCTCTCAGAAATTCGATTTCGAGGTCAGAGAAGCGGATTGCTCACCGTCCGGCGGATTTATCTCGATCTTGAGGATCAACTTTTGCCCCAGCTGCGTGACCAGAGCGTCCTCGAGGTGCTCGTTCAAGATTCTCATGGTGACTCGCGGGGTTTTGATCGAGACGTTGGTCACGATTGAGGCGGTCGGCAAGAGCCCGGCGCTGAGGATGAGACACCGCGATCGGTACAAATACGGAGAAAACGAGAAGCAAACAAAGAGAGAAAGAGAGAGAGAGAGAGAGAGAGAGAGAGAGAGAGAGAGACTCACTTTGGGTGAAGAAACGCGTAGCTCGAATGTACGGAGACGTTTCGCGGATAGAGGAGATCATCGTCGTAGAGGGAGCATCCGACTTTGACCGCTTGATCCCCTAGACGCTGGACGATCGGATTGAACTGAACGACGATCGTCGTCCAGAGAAGTGTGCGCGATCTGGAGAAAGAGAAAGAATCTCGGAAGCGTGGCTGGATTTTGCTCGACTTTTCGGATTTGGAGCTGAACTCACCTGTTCTGCCGGTCGTGCGAGGAGGCGAGTCGCAGGCCACACTTCGAATCGGAGGAACGTAGCTCGCTTCGTTTCGGTAGAGGTATCTCGAGAACGGTGAGATTATTGCCGAGGCCCTGAATGCCGCAAGACTCGGCGTGTCCGCTCGCGTAAATTCGACCGTGAAATCTCTCCGCGGTCCTCAGCTCGATCGCCATTGCCGACTCGTCGCAACGTACCTTGACTGAAAAACGTTGACGGCGTCGAGATCGTATCTCGATCGGTGTTAATGAGTTAAGGAGGGAAGGAGAGAAGGAGAGAAGGAGGCACGGTTTTCCGAACCGACTTACGATCGAGACAAGGTTCTCGTTGCTTGTAAACGATATAGCGGCCGCAAGTCGCTCGATCGGCGCACTCGACGAGAGAACCGACCCCGAGGCTCGTCGTGTCCTCGGAGTGCAGGAGGCAAGTCGGCTGTCCGGAGGAACGATCGATCGTGTATCCTCTGCAAAAGAAGCCATCGACGCCGAGGTCGCATCTCCTGGCGCACTGGAACCGAACAGTCCTTTACTAGCACTCGGCACGAATCCCGCGGCCCGATTCGCGATCGAGCGAACGATCGATCGAACGATCGAGAGACGGGGAATTACCTCGTGGTGGTCGAGATTCGGTATCGCAGCGTCCGAGTAGGGCAGCGTCGCACCACGAAATTCAGCATACGCACAGTACTCCGGATCCGCTGTAAAGCGAGCAAATTTAGATCGAGGTAGATCGGCGACTCGGAGGAGAGTCGTCGCGTATTGCCTAAACGTCTACCGGCCGTGCAGAGTCAGGGAACCTGAGCCGAGTCCCAAGCCGAGAGTCAATCCCAACGATTCAATTGTACGGAGGCAATGAAAAAAATGTGGGCCCAGTCCCGAAATTGGTGCTACCAATTTTACCCTCCGTGTGGACGAGAACTCGAGCGGGTTCGCTCAGGACGAGAGGGAGGGGCTCAGATTCGGAGGAGAGAAGGGACTCACGGGGCTCGCGACATTGCTTCTGAAGGTACTCGTCTCTGTAGATTGAGACCCGATAGGCCTGCGGTCTCGTTGCCCTCTCGAACTTGGAGAGGTAACATCTGCCGACTTCGTCCCTCGCGGAGAGCGGTCTGCTCGCGCGAAACTGCGCCGACCTGCAGCCTCTTCCTGCAAAAATATTTGGAACATCGGGTGTCGTTTCCGTTCGCTCTCTGGGAGGAGAGACTGACGATGAGAATGAGAAGAAATCTGGAGGCCGCGAGCGCTCACCAGCGTTTACGCACGCCTCGTAGCAGCGGCTTCTTCTAACTCGATGGGGTAGCTCGATCGCGTTCGGATCGATCAGGACGGCTCCCGAGGTTCTCTCTATCTGCCAGAGCCGTTCTCCCCGGCATCTCGCTGGAACTGTCGACCGAACGTTCAAGACTGCCATTCGCTTCGCCAGTTTTGGTCCAGGCGCAACCACGACTGCTTCTACCTTTACCTTTTACGCAAATCTGCTGATAGAAGGTCGAATTAGCTTCGGCCAGAAGTTCGTATTCTCCGTTCCCGACGACGATCGCGGCATCGCCCTCGGTGTTGTCGGTGTGATCGTCATCGTCATCGTCATCGTCATCGTCATCGTCATCGGGTTCAGAGCGGTCGTCATAATCGATCGAGGAATCGTTTTTCCATGCCAGACCGTAACACACGCTTCTCTGAAAGTCCACGACGAAAGCGGTGCAGTTGACGCTCTGGCACCTGAAAGACGAGGAAACGGTGAGGGAGTAACTCGCGACGGTTCCTTCGCCGAAGAGCTGGACGAAGCGGGGCATACCTCTCGAAGCAGGACTTCGTAATGCCGTTCGAGTTGATCGCGCTAAAGAGGGGAAGACGAGCGCCGGAAAGTTCAGGTCTGACGCCCTCCAACTTCTCCCAGACGGGCTCTCGGCAGGCGCGGCGCAAATCTGAAAGAGCGTTTTTGCACCTTTGCTCGAATCGTCTCGATTGATCGCGAAAATGCGAGCCGTTCTCTTACCTGCCGACTCGGCGATGCACCAAACTGCGATCACGCCAACGAGTCGCGCGATCATCGACATCTCCCAATTCGTCCGCGACGATTCTTGCCGCGAACAACGTCGACGGTGATCTCTCCGCGAGATTACGTAATCGTACTTCGCGTCCAGAGGCACGGCCAACCTGGTTCTCGCGTTTTCCTTTCCTCGCGAAAACGGAAAACGGTGGGCCGTTTTCTTCGTAGAAACGGAGAGTTCTTCGGAGACTTAGATCGTCGGTCGTTCGTGGCGACGAGCGCGAGACGGCCGTCTCTGCGAGAGGGATCCTCCGGACGGGAAACTCAGACCGACCGATCGATCGATCGATCGATCGATCGATCGTTCGTCTTCGATCTCGAGACGACGGAAGATCGAACAAACGGCAGTCAGCCCGGTGGGAGACGATTTGGCTCGACGTGGTCGACCGACTAGCGTCCGCGAGACAAGCCTGGCCGCGTGCGTTTGCCTCTGCTTTTGCGTTTACGTTTACGTTTGCATTTGCGTTTGAGTTTGCGCTTGCCTCGAAAGGTGCACGAGCGCGCAATCGCGCGAGAGTTTCCGCCGTATCTACCGGCGGGCGACACCGATTTCGCGCGACCGGCATTCTCGACGCGGGTGCCCGCGAGTCCGCCGGGAGACCCGATTATCCTGCCGATTTCCCGATCGTACTCTGCCGCTTTCAAGGGTCCGACGATGAACGATGGACGATGGACGATGGACTATCGATGAGCCGCTCCCGAAGGCATGGCTCCGTGACGGTGCGGATGCAACGTGACATCCACGATGGCTATCGCCGCAACGCGTCGGCTCGTCGGCTAGTCGGTTCGCTCGCTCGCTCGCTCGCTTGCTCGCTTGCTTGCTCGGGCCGGAACCCGACGAGGCCGATCGTTCCAACCGGCAAAGGTCGGTTCGACCGACATTCGACGATACGATACGATACGATTCGCGCAACGAGGTTCGCTCTCGCTGACGTAACGGAAAGCGATTCTCTTGCGCGGTCCCTCTCCCCGTTGACCCGCACACGTCCGAGGCTCGTCCTTCGATTTACGTAACTCGGATTCTATGCCGCCTCTCGTCGAGTAGCGCGTTTCCTCGATACCTCGAGGAGAAACGTTCTTTTTCGGGGAAATACTTTTCCCGTTCAATTCTTTCGACACCTTCGCTTCGATCGGTTCGTTTCGTTCGGTACGTCATGCGTCAAGTCGTCGGGAACTCCGGATATTCTTGCTCGGCTTTTCGAGAAAATTTGCAATTAGGGGGCACGCGACGCATCGTGGCTCTGACTCACTCGAGGAAAATTTTCACGTGTCGACGGTGGTGAACGGTGAGCGACGTTGGTCGATATTCGCGAACAAAGGTCGATCGATAAGCCGTCGCCCGGATAGTTCGCGAGAATTTGCGCCGCACGATACATCCTTCATCATTTTTTTTTGTTCCTCGAGCTTATCGAAATTTTTCAAAGCGAGAACTCCTCCTACGGGCATCCGCCGTTGACTCGGATAGAAGAATCGATCGATTCGGTCTCGGATTTCGGAATAGAGGATAGAGAGAACGAGCGAAGGTGCCAGAGGAGCTGAAACAACGCGGTGCGTTGGCGATTTTTCTCGTTTCGCCGGGACCGGAGGCAAGAACGATTGTAATAGATTCGGTCGGATTTAGGAGAGCGGCTCGCGTGACCTACGCGTGCGATTACGGTTGCACCGGCGAGCGTGCAACCGTCCCCTTAATACGATCGAGGGGAAAGGACGCAGCAACGTCGACAACGTCGACAACGTGGACAACGTGGACAACGTGGTCAATGTAGACAATGTCGCGCGAAACGTGGAAAAGCGATAAGCGGAGCGATAATAAATGCACGTGGCTCGAAAGGAGACGTCGCGGTACACCCGCGTTTTGTGGGTGAAGGGCGAAAGACGAAAAGCGACGGATAGTCGGAGGGTGCTCGCGGCGGCGTTCAGGGAGCGGGGAGAGCCACGGGGTAATCGAAAACGTCGAGTTTTTCGAACTAGCTACGGTTGCCGATGTCACCGGCGTTGTCGATAGCGGTGATAGCGACGATAGAGGCGATAGCGCCCGGGCGGCTTTTTTGCATCGCAATTTCCCGGCTCGTTATAAAGAGGGAGACCGAGAGGCTCGTTCTCGTTCTCGTTCTCGTTCTCGTTGTTGTTGTCGTCGTCGTTGAGCCATCGCCTCGCGAATCGGAAGCATGAAATTCTTAACCGTTTCGGCGTTCGTCGTCGTTCTTTTGGTGGTGCGCGCCGCCACTCGTAGCACGGGCCCGCTCGGCGGAATCGGTGAGTAGATCGACTCGTGCCTCCACGGATCCTCTTGTATCTTACTTCCTCTCTCGTGACAGCGAAGCGCGCGATCAACAGCAGCAACGGGGAGGGCAAGGACGACGGAGGCAAGGACGTTCAGTCGGGATACAACGAGAGAAACGACGCGGTCCTCAATTTTATCGAGGAATTGGAACGCTTGGCGACAACGGTCCCGGTAATCGGTGGCGGTCTCTCTCGTCTCGCGAGTTTCGCCTACGCGCTCCTGCGAGACGTCGAGAGAACGACGAACGGCGCGCTGGACGGGATCGTCAAAAACCTCCTACCTTGCACCCTTTCCGTCGACGGTGGAGTATCCTGCCGCGGAACATTTGCGATCGACAATCTGCCGCGTTTCGTGCTCTCCAACCTTCTGAAATTCATGACCGGTTACTCCAGCGAAGGCCCGGGGATGAATCCGATCGTTCAATTGCTCCTGGGCTCCATTTCTCGCTGAATAATCGAAGAAACGGGGAGCCGGCTCTCGCGGGAAGGAGGATGGCAAAGGAGGAGATTTTGTTCAAACGATTTCAATAAAGTAACGTTTCAGAGCTATTTCTCGCGTTATTATCCTTTTATGCGACCATCGTATCGCACCGCTCGCGACGAATTTCAGCTTCCGAGACCGTTTCGCTTCGACGCAGCTCTCGCCTCTCTCTTCTAACGGCGTGGATCGCGAAATCTCCGCGAAAGAGGGTCGTCGTTGCTTTCAACGGATTTATTTTGATAAATCCGAGTTTTTTCACCGAGATTCGGCACGATCAGGAGACGTATCCGAGATTACGCAGGAGGTTGTAGAAGCTTTCGTAGAAGGCGGCAATTTCGCGAAGGTCTACCGGCAGAGGCTTCAGGTACTGCATCGTTATCGCCACTTTGTCCAAGAACGGAAGGAAGTAGTCCAAGAGGAAGTACAAAATCCAGCCGGGAATGTTCCGCGCAAGAGGGAGGATCAATTCGAGCGGCTGGACAGCAACGGGGGCGAGTCTCTCGAGGAAATCGGCGACGTTCTTGGAGCTCGAGTCGAACGGCTGGATCGCCTGTCTTGCGCCATTGCCTCCTAAAAATTTCTCGGTTTCGAGAAAGACCAGAGAGGATGAGAATGCTTGGCTTTTCCTCACACCTTCGTCGGCCGGACTCTGGCTGACTCCGGCCGAGTCCAGCATCTTCTCCCTCTTCGAATCGTACCTTTCGACGACGCAGTCGGAGCTGCTCCGACACCAGCTGTCATCGCCACGACGACCGCGATCAGAGAGACGGGGATGGACTTCATCGTCGATCTTTTCTTCCTCCTTGGCTCGGTGAATCGGTGAATCGGTGAATCGGTGAATCGGTGAATCCGGTGAATTCGATGAAGCGAATGAAAGGTCGAGATCTCGTTGCAGTTTCGTTCTCGTTCCACGATTTCGAGCTTCGGAGTCGTTTGAAAGTCTGACACCGGCTCCGTTCTATCGGGCCTCTTATTGCACCTAACAAATTAGCCTAATCGAAGCTTTTCCGCGACTTTTCGTGAGTCGGCTTTTAGCTCTGGCAATTATCGGCGCGGAGCGTTGCGCAAGCCCGATAGCCGAGGGTGGCGCGATCGGCCTTGAGCGAATCGCCGATACGAGCGCTCGTTTCTCTCCCTTTTCCCTCTGCCGTCCTCGACCACCCTCGAACTCCGACGTTGGAGCAAGAAGGAAGGTTCTCGAGACCGACCGCGAAGAACGTTCGCGAGGAACGGGTTGCGCGCGTGAGAAAACACCCGAAAGGTCGCAGATTTTGCAGAGCATGCAGAGTTTGCGGAGTTTGTGGATTTTGTGGAATTTGCGAGCATCGAAAACAGCTAGCCGAGGAGAGCTTCTGGACGAGGAAGAAAGAGAGGAATGGTGAGACGGAGGAACGTAGGAGAGGAAGAGGTGTATGTGGATGTGGTGGAGGAGGAGGAGGAGGAGAAGGAGGAGAAGCCGGCTTGAGCGTTATCGAGGAACTCGCAGCCTCGAGTCTACGACTGTTTGTCGTGGAAAAATATTCCTCACAAATTGGAAACGCGATTCGGGGGAGGAGTGCGCGCGGTCGGTAAACCACGGGAGGTAAGTTCCCCGAGAGCAAACGACGAAATTCGCGAAGGGTGGGATAAAGCAAAGGGAAAAAGCAAAAAACAGCCGGGAAACGAGGGTACCGAGAAAGTTGCCGAGTCGAACGAGGCCGATCGATCGCGGCGTTACATTTGTTGTGTTTTCGCCATCGACGGGCTAGGCAACTATCGCGGGATTAAACGGGGCACGTTGTAAATAGCGTACGATCGGCGGAACCTTCTTGTCGAGCGATCGTCGTGGGGGGCCGTGGTCTGGAAGAAGGAGAGAGCAATCGAGATGCGGTGGTCTCGATTTTTCGTCCTCGGTCTCCTCGTCGTCCTGCTCGCGGGAAAGTTGGAGATCGCGGAAGGAATTGTCCTGATCAGGCCGATTCGAGTGTACGAGAGCCTTATACGGGGTGTGCATGACTATTTCAACAATACGTGCATCATATTGCTGCACGGGACGCCAAATCCTCTGAACACCGAAGGTGAGACCCCATCGTTCCTATTTCTCTCCCGGGTGCCGGCGCCCTTGACGATAATTTCCTAGCGATGAGTTTCCTCTGCCTCAGAGCTGGAGCAGGTGGACGGACTGCTAGCCTTGCAGAGATACCTGAGCGCCGGCCTCAACGTCCGTACCGCTATAATGGACTTGAAGACCTTCCAGAACCGGGTATGAGCCAGGAAAGGGCGAACCTGTCGCGTTTCTCGATACAATTTCAACCCCTATATTCGGAAAGCATTTCTCGTGTCGCAGGTCGGGAAGACTTATCGACGCATCAAGAGGCCGCTCTTCGTTCTGCTCAACGATCTCGAGGAGGTCGAGGAACAGTTCGTTCTCGTAAGGGGTTTCGCGATAGACTCGATGAGCATTTTGCGCCGGAGACGAGCGGGACGAGGACGATGGATGGGACGAAAACTCACTTGTGGAAATTTCTCAGGTGTCCGACTGGATCACGATGGCCTATCCTACCTGGCTCGTTTTCCTGCGAGAGCAGACCGCGTTCGAGGACTTCCTTTCGAGAGTTCACGTGCCGTTCGACTGTCTCCTGATGGTCGCGCAAACGAACTCGGGGGGAACGGGCGAGATTGTCCGGGATGTTTACCGTATCGACAGGAGAGACGAGTTGCGTTCCATGATCTTTGGCTTCTGGGACGAGGATCAGGGTTTCCGGGGACCTCGCAATGGTCTCTATCAACGCCGAAACGACCTCCATGGGCACAACTTGCGAATCGTCTCGATCGACGTAAGGACAATGGCAGATATATATATATCAATATAATAGAAAGAGAGAGAGAGAAAGAGAGGGTTTGTTCCTTGCGCAGAACTCTCCGGTCTCTTGGCCGGTGCAGAACTCGGTCGGAGAGACGATCGACGTCCGGGGCTTCTTTGGTGACGTGCTGCGGCTGCTACGAGAAGGAATGAACTGCACGTGAGTCGGAACGTTACCATTTTTGGGAACGATCTTTCCGCGACCCTCGGTCCGTTCCATCCTTTTTCTCGGCTTTTTCCGCTTTCTCGTCTCTCTTGGCTTCCTCGGCCATCCTCTTCCGCAGCTCATTCAGCTGCCTGGCGGTCTCCTTTCTAAAGTATTCATCTTGGCTGGCCGCCGCCCTCTCCTCGAAGGCGTCCCTCTTTCTTCCGTCCCCGCTGCGACGACGCCTCTCGGCGAACGCTCGACCTTTCGGGCAACCGATTCGCCCGAAGGATCCGAGCGATCGCGGAACAAGACCGCGCAGCATCATCGCGGTCTCTCCCGATGGCAGCGTTCCCTCCGGTCGATCGTTATATCGTTCTATCGTTATATCATTCTATCGTTCGATCGTTCGATCGCGGACAACTTCCCGCCGGTCCGATCGAAACGATGAAATCGGGGAGCAGACGGAGGAAGTTGGCTCGGGCGTGCTCGTAGGTTCACCTACGAGTCGGCCCCGTCTTGGGGCACGCGTCTGACAAACGGCACCTGGACAGGCCTGATAGGGGCGCTGCTCAACGGGCAAGCCGACCTCGCAGCCACGGAGCTCATGATGACCTCCGACAGAATGGACGTCGTCCGATTCACGACTCCCGTCTACTCGACCAGGTATCGTTTCTTCTCTTTCGCGGTAAATGGACGGCAAATGTGCGGCGAATGGACGGCGAATGGACGGCGAATGGACGGCGAATGGACGGCGAATGGACGGCGAATGGACGGTAAATGACGATGAACGATTGGCCGTAGGTGTCGGACGTACATAAAGCGGCCGGAATCGACGGCGGTGAAGTGGAACGCGTACACGGCACCGTTTGCCGCGGAAATTTGGAAGTTCGTCGGGCTGTTGGTGACGGTGGTCGCCGCGACGATCGCGGGAATGAAGGTGTTTCTTCGGAGCCGAATGGCCGGGGAATTTCCACGGGACATCGATCGGGCGCCCTCCAACTTCCTCGAGACGGCGTTTTACGTGTTTGGGGCTTTTTGCGGGCAGGGAATGGAGCCGTCCACGTTGGACCCGGTGCGACTGGTAGAGCTGAGCGTTCACTTGACCGCCGTCGTCGTCGTCGCCGCGTACTCGGCCGCCCTGATCAGCTTCCTCGCGGTAAAGACGTTCGTCATGCCGTTCGCGACGATGAGGGGCCTCCTCGAGGACGGCACCTACCGGTTCGCCGTCGTCGCCGACTCGGCCGACTACAGCTTCTTTCAGGTGACGTCTCGCCATTTCGGCCTCGCACCCCCCCTTCCTCCCTACTCCCCTACGTCCCGCTCCCTGCGACTTCCTCCTGCGAGCCTCCAGGTGGAAGACAGAGATCGAATTAACGACGCGGAGGGCCGTTACCCCGAGACAGAACACGACCGACGAGGTGATGGCGGTAATGTTCGAGGAGCTGCTGAGGAAGGAGGAGGACCTGCCGCGAACGTATCTCGACGGTCTGAGGCGGGTGTGCGAGGAGAGCAAGTACGCGTTCATGACGATGGACACGATGGCGACCGTGCTGCGAGACAAGGTCGACTGTATCCTCGAACCCCTCGACGTAATAATGCAGACGACGATAGCCATGGCAACCCCCGCCGACAGTCCCTATCGCGGTATCATCGATAGCAAGTGAGCGTGCCTCTTTTCGCCTCACTTATGTCTCCTTTTCGGTCTTATCCGAGATTCCTCTTGCCCCTCTTCAGCATTCTCTTGCTGAGAGACAGCGGAATTCTTCAGCGCCTCCTGAGGCTCGAGTGGGTCTCGGAGACGAGCACGGTAAGTATCCCCGGACGACGCCCGTTCCTCCTCGAAAATTCTTCGTTCGCTGGACTCGCAGGCAAAGTCGCAGTGGGCCTCGGTCGAGCTCGAGGACGTGACGCCGCTTCTAGTCTTTCTGCTGCTCGCCTTCTTCCTCACGTGGATACTTCTTTTCGTCGAACGAGTCGCGGATCGCATTAGACGGAATCGGCTCAGCGGCACCGTCGGCAACGCAGCTACCGTTCCGATCCCCAACACTCTCGGAACTGTCGGTACTTTCGGCATTTCCAGGCCCGGGAGAAGAGCCGGAAGGCAGCGACATAGGCTCTAACGGTTAGGGGGTGACGGGGGGCTGCCAGGCACAGTCGTCGGCATCGGTATCGAGGGTAAAGCGAAAACAAACAAACGGAGTTTACGTCGTGGCGAATATGCCCCGCGACGACGCGCTGCCAAGTTTTTTTCCGCCAAATCTGCGATCGAGCTAGTCGATCGCGGTCGCCCGTTTCAACGACTGCTCCTCGTTTTGATCGATCGCGATCCAGGTAGAAGAAGGCTGCTCGTCGAGATGTCGGGAGGACGAGAAATGGCCGTTTCCGCGAGAACCAAGATCCCGCGAAGGGTGAGGCTGCCCGTCGGAAAGGAGAACGTCGACCCCACGGAACGCGGTCCGTCAAAAACGCGCCCCACGGATAATTCTGCTAGACGATCCAGGAGGCGATTCTCCGGGGCTTTCGAGAACGAGAAGCGTCCCGGCGGTACCTGCGGTGGACTCGGGGCGTCGTCGATCCTCAAGAAGGCGCCGTTTCGCGTTCACTGCGACTTCGAGGAGTCGGTCGCAGTCCCCGAGGGGAATCTTCGCCCCACGGCAGTCCGGTCGATCGTCCCTTCGACGGTTGCCGCGATCGAAGAGCCCAAGGCTCAGCGACCCTCGCAGATACCGCGATGGAGGTGGGGCCGGACGAGATCGTACGACAGGCTCGGACTTCCGGGACGCGACAACGATCGGCATTTGGGTAGGCCCGAGGTCGGGAAGAGGTGAGCGAATGAGTTTTCCGATCCCAGCCGCGCGTGCCGAGGATGGTGCAACGCTACGCGAGGTTCCTTTTTGTTGCAGATCTAGATCCGCGTCCACGGAGGGTGGACGAAGGATCCGCCGTCGTTCCGGTTCCCTCGTCGTCGAGGTGACCGTGGCTGGGGGACACCGCGCCGGCACCAAGCCGACGAGGGTGTACGCTCGCGACGGTGGTTCCGTTGCCGATGGATACGAGGAGAGGCGCGGCAGGCTCGCGGATGGAGATGAACGAGGAGAAGGAGAAGGAGAAGAAGAAGGAGAGGGTGGTGCACGTCGACGACGACGCGTGGAGGACCGGCAGGTCGCTCCTACGCGATTTCCTCCGACCGGCACGATGGGCAGGGCAGCGTCGTTGACGCGTCGGGGAGGACGGACGGCAGGATGCGTCGGAACCCCCCTCGGTGGACCGCCGCCGATTGCTCCGGTGGCGGTGAAAGCTAATCGCGAGTCGAAGGCGCGAGAGCGACGAGACGAGCTTTCCCGGCGAGTCCGGCCCGCCGCGTTCGGGTTGCTCGAAAATCGCGAGAAGAGGAGAAAGGATAATTGCAAGTTAAGCGCGGAGGAGCCCTTTTCGACGGAGATGCTTCGTCACGCCGAGTACTCGCGGGATCTGCCGGTCGTCGAGAGGGAGAGGGAATACCTCGGTCCGCGGCTGTCGGGAAACTTTCTGCGGGGTCGATTCAACGCCGAACAGCGCAGGCTCGTCGTCTCGTTTCTCATCCACCTGAGCGTAAGTAGCATCCCCGGAAGGGCGACGCAGAGTGGCGATCCGAGAGACGCATAATTCGGTGTCGCAGAGCCAGCAGCGGTATCCGTCGTTTGCCATCTACCAAGCCGTCAAGCTGTTCGACGTCGCCATGGATCGAGCTCCAGCGAGCACCTTCTACGTGCAGCTGACGGCCCTGGCCGCTCTCTGGATCGTCCTCAAGATGCACCAAGTTCGCGAAAAGGTTCCCTCGGTAAGTAACGCGGATATGAGCGATTCGCGAAGCTCCGTCTTCTCCACCGATCGAGGAAGTATTTGGGAGTTGGTTCGTCCGGGCAGGCGACGACGATGGTGTCTCTGGCGAGCGATCTCTACGCGGGTCGGGAAGATCTCCTGTTAGAGTACGAGCGGAGGATTCTACGAGCGGTGGACTTTAACTTGACCTTCCCGGACGCCTTCTCCCTGTACGCCTACCATCTGATCGAGTGCAGTCGCTACGCGAAAATACCGGACGGAAGTCTGACGTTTCTTCGTCACTGCGGCGGGTACTTGGTGAGTAAGTAACGGCCTCGGAGGCCTCGCGACGTTCGACCGGCAAGATCATGGCTCGACCCGATTCTGCAGATCGACCTGACCCTGCTCGACGAAAATCTCTGCGGGCTCTCGGGATGTCTGGTGGCGTTCGTGGCGGCCGAGCTGGCTCTCGGCCTGGTTCTCGACGAGGGCCCCGCCGCGTGGTCGACCTTGGGACAACCGCGATGGAAGTTTTCCCGAATGCTGATCCGCGCTGCCTCCCCCCGATCCCGAAGGTGGGTGCCGAGCGACTTCGCGTCGCCGAGCGCGTCCTCTTATTCCACGCGTTTTCGTAGATTCCGAAGCGAGGAGATCGTCGAGTTGCGCGGCGCTATGCTGCGACGGATCCGGAGTTCCGCGGAGAGCAGATCCGCCTTTGAGAGCGTCTACAAGAAGTACAGCCGCACCAAACATGGACGAATCTCCGAGACTCTCGTCCGCATGGCCAAGAGGATTTCCGAGACGATCGCGTCCGACCCGTAAATTCCCGTTCAACTTCCCTCGCGCGTCCCCTACCACCCCTCCCCACCCCCAGATCGTCGTTTTCCATGTTTTCGATCGCTTTTGTCTGCTGTTACGTTTATTTCGTTTGTATCGCTCCAATTTGCGCGCATGGAGGAATAAAGCGTAGAGGAGTACGTTGCGTTTGCATGAATTTTCCCGATTCTTCCACGACGAGCGGATCTATCGGGCCGCGGCGTAGTCCCGTCGAGTTGCCTCCCAGGCGGTCCACTTGTCCCAAGAGGAGTCCACGGAGACGAGGCCCTTGGCGTCGTTCTGAAAATCGAGACACACCGTGATCGGTGAACGAAAACGAGATGAAGATGGAGAAAGAGAAAGAGAAAGAGAAAGAGAAAGAGAAAGAGAAAGAGAAAGAGGTTGCTCACTCGGAAGAGGACGTTGGGTCGGCCACCCCAAGATCCAAAGAGCCGAAGAAGATCTGGCTGTTCCGCGTAGAGGGAGGTTGCTGCGAGCGTTCCATGAGTCAACTCCTCGAGGGCGTGAATCGACTTGGCGGCAAAGCCGACGACCGTTCGAGGTGGCTCGAGGCCCAAGTTGCACCGTTGCCACTCTCCGAGGGCGGCGACACCGCCGTCCGGACAGAGCAGAGCGAGGTCCGACTTCTTTCCTTCCGGTGAGCTCGCGTTCCTGGCCTCCTCGAGGGCCGTCAGCGGCAGGAAAGCGACGTCTCCCTTTTCGGCGAGGAGGCACCTGAAACGACGAGGGCGTTGATCTACAGATTTTGGAGGGGAGAGAGGGAGCATGGAGCCGTCGGCCCGCTTACTCGAGAGCTCCCTTTCCGCCGTTGAAAGCCTCGGCTGCGGTCGGTCGGCACTTGGTCGCGTTTTTAACTCGATCGTCGTTCGAGGCGACGTTTCCGACGCACTGTCGGCAGAGAGCGGAGTCGATCGGAGCACCGGGAGCGCACGAACCGCCGAAGAAGCTCTCGACATCGTTCCCGGACTGAACGAGGCCCTTGCTCGCGAGGGCGTGGACCGGTGCGGTCCAGCCGGCGAAGTCTCCCTCGTAGCCGCTATGGCAGGACCTCTTTCCTCGCAGGTCGGCTGAGATAGGAGCGCGCGTTAAATTCCCCTCGATCGGAAGGGCCTCGATTCGTGGTGGCGAGGCCGGGGGAGGGCACGGTAAACCCTTGGGGACCGAACTCACCGAATCCGTTGACTCGTCCGGAAGTCCGAACGACCGCGACCGCGGGCCTCTCGCCGAACTCGGTCGATCCCGGTCCGTAGCTCTCCGCCAGGATGGGCGCCACGTTGAAGCGGTTGATCGCCGCGCGAACCTTCCCACCGTCGAGGATGGTCAGATCCGCGCCGCCGTCTCTGACGGCGCTCAGGCAGGCCTCCTCGTCCTTCTCGAGGGCGCAATCGAGTCTCGGCCTGACGTCCCTGGGGCGTTCATCGAGAGGCGTCACTTTCGTTCTCGCGGACCGAGAGAGGAAGAGAGAAACGGGACGTTACCTGGAAAAGGCAGCTTTCGCGAGGGCACGGCACTTGAGCAGGCCGATCCTATCGGTGACGCACCATCGCGCGCTTCTCTCCGGTGCCCCGGCGTTTCTCTCGATGACGTCGAGGTACTTGGCGTCGATGAGGTGACGATCCGGGTCCACCGGCGAGGCCGGAACCGCCACCGTCTTCTCGTTCAGGAGCATCAGGTCCCTCCACCAGTCGGCCTTCTCCTCTTCTCCGAGTTTGCCGAGGTCCGTCAATTCCTGACGATGAAAGAGGAAGGGGAGCGTTCGATCGTTCGAGGTAGCGTAGGAGGGAATCGAGCGGTACCTTCTGCATCGCCGGTACGTCGCCTACACCAGCGTGGATCATGTATCCCTGCCAGGGTCGGGCGGCCCACGTGCAGGGTTTCGTGTTTCCATCGATCGGCACTTTGCTTCCATCGGGGCAGAGGTATCGAAATTCCGATGGATTCTCGGAAGTCGGAATGGCCGCGGACACGCCGACCGGTAGGCCGAAGAATCGCTTCACGTAGATCACCTTGGTCCAGGCGACGTCGCCGCCGTTGTGAACGAGACATCTCAGGGCGCCCTCGTAGCCCGAGTATATGTCCGGATAGTCGCAGATCTCCGGTTTTTCGCAGAGGGCACACATGTTGGAGTAAGTCTCCTCTGCGGTAGGGAGAACATAATTCAATGGGACTCGTCGCCGTCGTCGTCGTCGTCGTCGTCGTAGAAGGAGAGAGAAAGAGACTCACTTAGCCTTCGGTCGATGGCTGGATCAGGGGACCAGGTACCTACGAGACAACCCTTGGAGAAGAGAGAGCTGAGGGCGCGAAGCTCGTTCTCCCTCGCCGAGTACTCCGGATCGTTGAGATTGCGCAGGACGCCCATCGCGGTCAGCTTCGTTATGGGAATCTTGTAGCCGACGTTCCGTCCCACCCCGGTGTGGCAGGACTTGAGGCCCCGCAGGTCCTGGACGCTCCTCACCTCGAGGTCCTTGCGCACCACCGCCACCGCCTCGTATCGGTAGGGGGCCTCCGGCTCCTCCTTCGTCCGCACCTGTGCATTTTTTCGCTCGATCGTTTGGAGGATCGTTTTCGCGCGGCCTCCAAGAGATCCCGCGACGCACTCACCTGCTCGACTACGTTGTACCCGGGATCGTCGGCCGGACGGTTCTTCTCGATGACGAGATACATGTCCTCCGGATCTACTGCCACCACGTCCGCCGCGTTCGTGCCGACCTTCTCGATACACTCGTATCGGTCACGACCGGTCACGCAGGCGATCGGTATTCCCTTGGAGGCCGAATCCTCGACCATTCGCGCGCAGTCCTTCCAGTAGATCTCGGGAACGCACATGGTGACTGCGGCCGAACGAACGATCCGATGAGCGACCTCGAATCGGTCGAGTCCCGTTCGTCGATTAGGTACTCACATATTCGTTTCGAGGAGGCGTCGCCGGCTCGCCCGGACCCATCGGCAGCGGTTGACCCGAGGAGACTCGCGAGGATCCCGATGATCGCGAACCTCGGGAGGTCGATACGGCTCGATCCCATTGTTCGGTAGCTTCCAGTCGGTCGAGAGGGTCGAGAGTCTTCCTGGAGGGAACCTGAGAAGACGAAATTCTATCTTGCGCCGCGTTTCGTCCGCCTCCTTATATAGGAGCGACTTTTTCCTCCTCGATCGTCGGCCTCTTCGACCCGGAGGGGGGAATATATCGAAATTTTTTTCTCTCTTTGTCGTTTGCGACTGCGTCTCTCCGTATCATCGTCGTATTTGTCTGTTTTTCCTCTCGCTCCCGCGACTTCGACCGCGGCCACAATTGCCACGGACGATCGCGCGCTGTATCTCTCTCTATCTTTCTCTCCGTTCTTTCGCCGTGGTTGCGCTCATTCGCTTCGACGAGGGACGGCGTCCGTCGGTCCCGAGGCGATTCGCCTCGCGGATCCCCCGCGATTCGCGTGGACCAGCGGCGATGTCGCGCCACCGTGAAAGGGAGAACCGCTGACACCGACCTCGACGGTCTTTTTCTTCGTCTCCCGGCCGTATCGTTTATGCGCTACGCGTCTCCCATCTCCCGTCTCCCGCTTCTCGCGCCGCGCCAGTCGACACTCGTCTTCCGCCTCTTGCCTCTTGCCTCTTGCCTCATGCCTCTTGCCACTCGCGTCGAGCCACGATTCTCGGTGGTCGAGAGGAATCTAGTCCTGCAGCGGCGTATTTTTTATCGCCGCGAGGACGGGACGACGAGGACGGTTCCGCGATTAATCGGGCGAAAACATCGTCTACGTCGTCGGTGCTCGTTGTTCGCTCGCGTCGTTCGATAAGACGCGACCCCCGCGCACTCGTCACTTTCGATAGGGAAAACGTTCGTGCGGCACGGGAAAAACCGAGTTCTCGCGAATCGTCATAAGTCGTCGCGAGTCGCTTAACGCGTGGCATCGGCCAGCCTGCATAGTATAGAAGGGAAGTTGTACAACGGAACCAGACACACCGGGATTTTGTCGAAACTTTGTATAATTATTTATTAGACATATCGAAGGAAGTCGCGTACATTTATATTCCGTAGTATCTACAAACGATGAATAAAGAATTTGTCAAATCCCAGGACGAACAGGTCTCCGTCGCTCTTCCGCTGATCGGAGAAGACTCCAGAGACAGGGAAATCCCAAGCGATAACCCCGACGACCTCGGGGTCCCGCGTGATTCCCGCGACCTTGGCAGAAAATCGCGGTTCAGTCGGCGAGTCGTCTCACGATCGAAACCCGAGAGTCGGATATGTTCTCAGCCTCAGAAGGTCCAGTCGAGCGGACAGATCGCGCAGATCTCGCGAGTTCTCGTCGATTTTTCTTCGGAGGAGTAGCTCGCGCGCGGTCGCTGCCATTTTTCTCTCTCGCAGCTCGACCTCGGAGATCTCGACGATCTCCACCGGCTTAGCCTCGCGCTTCCCTCTCTCGATCTCGATCTCGATCTCCTCGAGTAAGCGGAGATTCCTTCGATGCCAAATTGCGGCCTCCCTTCGGATGCCGCGGACTCGACCGGTCTCCCTCGCCAGCGACCGGTGAGTCGTCGGGGGCGAGATCGGTTGCGCCGGCAAAGCTGGACACGATCTTGCCCGTGATCGGTCGCGCGAGCCGATCCGAGGCTTCGTCGCCGAAGAGATCTCGTCGAGGAGCAAACCGGTGACCTGTCGAGGACGGAGGATGAAGCCGATCAGAGGGGATGAAACGACCGGGTCTAGGGAAAGAGCGGATAGGGCGAAACGGGGGAGCGGAGAGGGGTCAATGGACTTGCCTTGACGCGACGAACGGCATGCAGGCGATCCCGCAGCTCCTCCGCGACAGCTCGACGCCGGGCGTGCCGGAGCTCCTCGCGGGAAATCCTCTCCTCCATTCGACCGACGGACCGAAGAACGGAGCGCCTTCGTTCCTCGGCGTCCGCGATAGCCCCGGTCGCGAGAGTCAGCTCCCTCCTAGAAATAGGGACCGCGTCGCGATAATCGGCGAGACATCCTCGCGGCTCCATCTCCAGCTGGCCCGTCGTCGACCACAGCCAGACATCCTCGTCGACGTTCCCGACTTCGTCGGCGAGCTCGCGCAACGTCTCCCTGCATCGGGCAGCCCGGGCTCTGACGGTCGCGGCGACCCTTCGGTGAAACGAGAGACTCTGCTCGGCTTCCGCGATCTCGAGTCCGTAGATCTCCATCTGGCGTCGAGACGTTCGCCGGTTAACGAGAGTTTTCATTTCATTTATTATTTTATTTATAATTGTTGTTAAAATTGACGATTTGAATTCTATTGGAGAGATAGGAATGAATCCACGATAACGGATTACAATTGAAACCCAGGAGGCATTTCATCAAGTCCAGAGAGTCGACCACCCAGAGAGTCCGAAGATAAGACTAATTGTAAGTCAAGTGTGTAACCATGAGAGTTACAATAGATATACGGTTCAGTTGGAAGAAATGATGAAAATACATATTTTCTAGAATAATTAACAGAGAAGAAATCCTGGGATCAATTGCTGGAGAGAAGGGGAGTTTTCGGCGCGATGGGACATACCTTGATCTCGGTCTCGAGCTTGAGGCTGCGGAGGGTGCAGAGATCGCGCCAGCGAGTAGAGTCTAGGCGGCCCGGGAGTCCCTCCGGCGGCGCGTTCATTCTCTCGAGGGCGGCAAGGAACTCGACGGTCTCGGCCGGCAGGATGTCCGATCCGTGACAGCTCGTCGAGTCGCTCGCCGGGAGGATCGCGCCGAGAAGGAGGTGGCCGGCTCGTGGAAGTTTCGGCCTCTTTCGCCAGTGTCGCAGCAGGTGCTCGGCCATCGGCCGCGTCGAGTCCGAGGCGAGGACGCGGAACTTGTCCTCGAGGAGGCCGTCTTTCCGGCGCAGAGCCTCGAGTCGACTCCTCGGCTCGGCGGCCGCGGCCTCGAGGACCTCGGCCTCCTCGGCGAGGCCGCGGGCCACCCCGGTAGCCCGAGCGAACTCCCGCTCGGCGGCTCGTCGCCGCTCGCGCCGATCTCTCGCTTCTCCTCGGTGAGCCAGCACCGCCCGCACTCTCCTCGCCTTCTCCCGCTGAATCGTTCGCTCCGCGCGAATCCTCTCCGTGGCGAGCTCCTCCAGCCGAGCATCGAAGGCCAGCGCGTCGCGGCGAAGGCTCCCTGGAGGGAAGGAAGCCAGGGGAGAACGACGACGGCGGCAGTGAACGAGCGGGCGAAGATCGCCACGTTTCGAGACTCACCTCGCAGGAGGGTGATCCTCTCCTCCAGCCGTCCCCGGAGTCTCTCCCGCCTCGCCCGTCGCAGCCGGACCTCGTCCTCGTATCTCGCGACCGCTCGGACTTCCTCCTCGGTATATTCCGAGGAATCCTTGACTCCGAGAAAGCCTGGTTTCGCCGGAACACCGTTCGCCTCGTCCTCCGACCTGACGGAGACGAGAGCGTCGGTATCGCGGGTCCGACTTTCTACCGATCGTCGATCGATTACCCATGTTCGAGGACGCCGTCCATCGTTCTCTCGAGGGTCTCCCGTCGAAACGCCTCGAGCTCGTCATCCGCGGCGACGTTCTTCCTCGCCGAGGACCGTCTCCTCGAGGGCAACGACCGAATCGAGGAGGACGCGGAGGACGAAGTCGACGACGACGATGACGACGAGAAGCGGATGCCGCCCTCCGCGCGCCAAACTGGAACCTCGACGGGGGACGGTTCCGTCGATGAAATGTCGCGGAGTCGCTCGACGCAGCGACGCAGCATCTCGTGGTTCCGTTCGGCCGATTTCCTTTCCCTCCTCTTGGCCGCTCGAATCTCCTCGAAGAGACCGTTGAAGCGAATCTACGGGCGGCCGGCAGTCAACGCGACGATCATTCGCGACGAGAGTCCTCCTACCTTGACGGCTCGCTCCCGACTCTCCGCCAGAACGTTCGTCTCGAGAACGTCGAGGTAGCCGCGAGGAGAGAGCCCGCCGATCGTTTCTAGTTTCCTCGGCCGCCCCGACGGACCCTCCCCGAGGCCCCCTTCCTCCATGTCGGACAGGAGCCTCCTGGTCACCGAGGAGAACTCGCTCCAGCGGGCGACCTCGGCCTTCGGGGGATCGATCGCCGCAAGAGGGTAGTTGTCCACGACGAATTCTCGAAGAACGGCGCGGATGGTGCGTGGCCGCGTCTCGAGGGGCTCGAGGAATGTCTCGCGAAGATAGCTGGCGACGCGGTTCCGGCGAGTCTCTGCCTCCTTGGCCGCCCGACGAGCGATCTCGCGCTCAGCCTCGGCAGCGGAAACTGCACGACGACGAGCCTCCTCGTCGAGGAGAAACCGGCTAACCGGAAGTTCCTCGTCCGCCGGCAGTCGCTCGTTCTCGTCCAAAAGAGCCGTCAGCCGCTCCTGCAGTCTCCGGAGGTCCCGGCAAACGTTATCCCTCTCCTGCGACTCCTTAGCCTCCAGGGCTAGACCGCGCTCCCGTTCCCGGCGTTCCGTCCACGTTTCCTCCTCCGTCCCATTGGGTGTCCCCGGTCGTTCCGGCACTTCCGCCACTTCCGCCACTTCCGCCCCCTCCGGCCCGCTCAAGAGCGAACCCGTCCCGAAGTCGGCGTCGAGTCTGCGAATTGAGGAACGAATCGAGCGTCGACGAGAGGAGGGAGATCGACGAGAGAACCTACCTCGGCCGAACGGCGACCAGATCACCGTTTTGGCCGACGGAAACGACCGTCTCTCCGACGAGAGTGGCACTTTCCGCTCCGGCCTCGCTGCGATGGTGACTCGCAAAGACGGCGACAACTCTTCGCGTCTCTCGTCGATCTCTGACGACTATCAGGCCGTCGTCGGCCCAGGTAAGGAGGCACGTCCTCCTCGGAATAACGGCCACCGCGATCCCACGAGTCCGATGGAGCGAGGAGAGGGCCTCTGCGATCCGGAGAGCCTCCCGGGGATCTCGCTCGTTCGCCCAAATCGTTAGACGCCGAAGCTGCCGCGAGAGACGGGGAACCCCGAAGACCCGGAGCGGTTCCCCCGGTTGGACCGACTCGCCCGGGGCCTCGTACGCGATCGTACGATACGGTCTCGCCAAGGGAATCGATCTCCTCGCCGTTACCCGGACGTCTTCCGCGATTCGGCAGAAACACAGAAGAATCTCGCTGGCTCCGAGTATCAGGAGCCTCGAAGCCTCGTCGCCCGGAATCGTCTCGTCGGGACTCTCGAAGAGGAGAATGTCGACGACCTGCGGGGGGAGAACTCGCGTTTTCGACGGGCGATCGGGACTCGATTCGGGGCGTCTCACCTCGACGTCGAGTTCCAGAAGACCCGCGACGCGTGGAGTCGCTGTCGCCCCGACGATCAGAAAGACGCGACTGAGCTCGAGCGAGGCGACTCCCAGAATTTTCCCCGCCTGAGAGAACCTCACCGCGTCCAAGGGTTCGCGCTGAAGCCGAAGATGGGCGCAGATCCTGGGCGACCGAGGGGCGGCCAGGTCGACGAGGAGGCAGCCACCGCCGTCGGTCGAGACTGACAGGAGCGGGAGCAGTGGGTGTGCGTCCCATCCAATGACTGCGCCGGGAGAAAGATCGAACGATCGCCGAAGGGTGGAGCGAGCGATAGATAAAATATAGATAGCAAGGCCTACCTGTGCCGTCGCGATCCAGAGACAGAGGACGCGAGACGGGCTTACCGTCGTGAACGTCGAGAAGGTGTAACCGATGTCGGACGTCGAGAACGGCCGCGAATCGGTCACACGGGCCAATGGGAAAGACGGTCGAATGAGCCGCGATCTCCATGGAGAGGAGGTCCGTTCGCGGAGAAGCATCGCGCGAGGACCAGACCATTCGGAGGATCAGGCCGTCCTCGCCGCGAAGGAAAACCGTCTCCCCCGGGGCTCGGGACTCGACGGCCGATGGCCACCACGGCAGGGAGACGGTCCAAACGGCGCGGCAATCGTTCGACGATCGCCTGTAAAACTGCGCCGAGGAGACGGATAGAGGGTTGCACCGCGCTCGAGTCGAACTATTGAACCTAGTTTCATGCTATTTACACCTATATGAACCTAATATGATACTTTTCAATACTAAAACTCCTAATTTAAACCTGTAACTGCTTCTCAGTAAAATGATACTTCTATTTAGCTATCACCAAAACCTTTATCCCCTGAATTGGACCTGTTGGATAGTAAAAGGTTCAAATGAGGTTCAATATTTCGACTCGGGCGGAGTTCGGAGACGTACCGTCGCTCGGAGCTCACCGGCGGAGCCGATCAGAAGGAAGCCGGCCCGATGGGCCGCCAGGAGGACCGTCGATCGACGTGTCTCTCCGGCTACCGCCGCCGCCGCCGCCGCCGCCGCCGTGGTCGTCGTCGTCGTCGTCGAGTCCTTCGACGAGTTCTCCGTTGGGGCGAGGAGAAGCCGCGACGAGCGCACGGTGCTCGGTTCCTCCGGGTCGAACGCCCAGACGCCGCCGAGATCGTCGCGAAGGAGAAGCTCTCCCTCCGCGGACCAGGCGACCGAGACCGGCCGACGGGACGGGGGCAGCTCGAGTCGCTCCACGGGAAGCAGCCGAACGATCTTCGAGCAGACCACCGGCCGATAGATCGAGAGATCGCCGGTGCTCGGCTCGAATAGAGAAAAGTGGGGCGGCGATCGCGGCGAGCACCTGCGAAGCGAAGAGACGCTCAGCCTCGGAAGAGGAACCCCAACCTCGAGGAGGCGCGACCCGGAGAAGGGACGGCTCGGCTCTCTCACGCGATCGTCCGCCGTTCCGGGTCGGTCACGGCCGTGTCCACCTCCGTGGCCCTCTCGCCGGTTCTCCAGTGCCAGAGAATCGCCCGAAAGTTTGGGAAGGAGGCGAGACCGACGAGGTAGTCGGTAGCGACGAACGCGCAGGCGAGGTATCCGTGGGCCGCTTGGCTGCCGGCGCACCGGGAGATTCGGCGCATGCTCGGATAGAGGAATACCGTGATCGCCGGGTTGACTCGTCTCTCCGCGAGGGAAAACACCGGCACGACCTGCGGGCAGACGAAAGACGATCGAGAGCCGCGGTGCTCCAACCCGTCGAACTCTCCAGACTCACCGGGTGTCCAGCCGGCCGAGACGCCCCGTCTCCCCGATCCCTTCCGTCGAAGCGCTCCGTTCTGCTCTCTCCGGTGTTGCGGTCGAGAAATCGGGCAAAGATCCCGGAAGTCGCGAGGATGGCCTCCTCCCCGACGAGGGCGAGCTCGTCGAGTCTCCCGAACTTTGCCCACCTGCGGGCCATCGAGAGACGCTCGAACGTCACAGAAACGGCCGGTGATCGCGGGGACGGAGTACTTACGCGATCTCGCTCGCCGTGTACCGCATTCTTACTCCTCGAGTCCTACGGGTTGGCCGGAAGTCGGCGGCTCGCGGCGCTTCCTTTCGACCGGGTTGCTCGGAGACGTCGCCGCATCGATCACGCAGCGAGGCGGACGAGGCGGACGATGTTGGCGTGGAAGCCAAGCGGGAGGAGGGTGAGAAGGGAAAATCCCTCGAGAGAGGAATGCGGTCGACGACAATGGGCGAGAAGCGGGTCACTGGATCGTCGCGATCGTAGGAGGCGGGAGCGATCGACGACGACCGTTAGCCCGGGCGTCGTTTCGCGCATAACGATCGCGCGGCGCCCTCGGTCGGAATGGGTCTCGCCGGGCCTGCCGAACTGGGCGATCGGGCCGCTACTCGTTTGGTATGCCGGAGACGCGACCCTCGCGCGGATCGTCGGGGCCCGCGTTCGTTGTCGGCCGACGGCCGGTCGCCAGTGATACCCCGAAGCTCGTGCCGCTCGCAGTCGTCCTCCCCGAGCCTCGTTTCTCCGAAGATGTCGTCCCGTGGAATCGGTGTCTCCCGAACGGTCGCGCTCTTGACGATCACGGCGATCGTCCTGAATTCGTCGGCGGACGGAAAGCTGGAGGTTAATTCGACCGATGCCTCGCGATCGATCGACGGGCCCGAGGGACGAGAGCGGGCCTCGTTCCCCCCGAGGACCGGTGACAGCTACCTGGAGGCTCTCTGGCACTCGCGTCACAGCGACGATCCGCGAGAGGGTATCGTCGGGACGGATCCGTCGGCCAGCCGAAGGGAATCCGCGCCGGGGGAGGAGTATCGTTCTCCGGGTACCAGAGGAGCGCGTCCTGGAACGGAGCGGACCGATCGGTATGACCGAAACGACCGAGTCGCCTACGGCCCACCCCCGAGGACTCGTCCGAGTCGACCCGGTCTCTCCGTTTCTTCCGGGGATTACGGCGACTACTCTTATCTGCCGACGCAGCAAGGTGAGCGGAGAGGTATCGTTTCCCCTTCTTTCCCGATCCTCGATCTCCGATTCCCGTTGCTTCGTGCGGACGAACCAACGCGACTGGCGTGTTGCAGCGTACGGTTCCTCGGAGCCGAGCCACCCCTACGGCTACTCGGAGCTAACTCCGTTCTCGAATCCTCCGACCGTCCATCTCGCCTGGCCATTTGCGCTCAAGCTCAACGCCTTCACCCTGGCCAAGATCCTCCTCAAGCTCGTCATCTTCAAGATGATAGTCAAGTTCGTCGCCCTCGTCTGTCTTCTGCTCTTCGTTCCGAAGCTCGAGATCAAGAGGGGCAACAAGGGCGGCTCGGCGGGCAACAACGGCGACGCCGAGGAGGAGGAGGACGAGGACGAGGACGGAGGACGCGGTTTTCTCGGAGGTGGGTGACCGACCCGACGCTCATTTCGCCTCTGTCGATGACGCTCATTGTCAGCATTGCTCCCGGTTTCAGGAGGGTCCGCCGATCGAACACTGCGGGGCGAACGACTGAACGATCTGACAGCGTTGGTGGAGAGCGCGATCGAAAAATACGAGTCACTGAATCGCTCGCGAGCGGATCCCGTCTTCGACGACTCGCCGTCCGCCTACGCTCGTCTCATCTACAGTTACGCGCTCGAGGAAAAGCGACCCATCTGACCTCGATGCTATTCCCCGACGATCACCATTGCTGCCGTTGCTGCTACTGCCACCGACGTCCACCGTGACCCTCGAGATGTATTCTCCTCTATTTATTTATTTACTTTTTTACCTATGTGCTCGTCTCGACCGTTCGGTCGGTGCCAATTGGATTCGCCAATAAAGAAGATATCTACGACACGTCCTGCCTCCTCCTGTCCCCGTCCTTCCTCGCGGTCTACGCCGTCGAGACGTTCGCGCGAGGCGCGAGCAAATTCGAAAATTGCTTCCGTTCCGTCTCGGTCCGGAGAGACCTCGGTCTTTTGCGAGAGTGTGGGGATAATTTAGGCTAATAAACGTTCCCGCTCTCGCGAGAAGGTTTCAGTCGTTTTTGCCCCGTTTCACGATAACGCTTCTCCGAGCAGGTTCGAGCGGATAGATCGGTCCAACGGGCGAGAGAAGAAAATACGCAACGGGGAGAACCGACGCTCGACGATGGAAAAGGCCGCGATCGTAGGTGCGTAAAACCAACGTAGCTCGAAATACGGGACTCGCGGGAATAACGTAGAAACGATTTTCCCGTCGACGACGATTGATGACAATTTCGCCTCCGATCAGCGCTGGCTTTTCTGCTGGCTTGTACGTTCGAGCAGCCAACGTCGATAGCGCTCGCCCTCCCCACGGAGGTACCGAGAAACGCGACCGCGACCACGGATCCTCCGAAGGTCACTCCGACAAGCCCTGCGACGGAGAGATCCTCGAGCCAGGGGAGTCTCCGAGACGCCGTCCAGGCCGGAAAGGAAGCCAGGAGGAAGAAGGAGCGCTGCGCCGACCTGTGCGAGCCCGATTACGAGCAGATTTGCGTCCACGATCCGGCCGATCCGAATTATCGCCCGAGGACCTTTGGCGGACGGTGCCTTCTCGAACGGCATAACTGCGAGATGGGATCCGGTGAGTGGCAGGTTCGTCGCGCGCGAGGCAGATTTTTCGCCATTATTTCCGTTTTTTCGTTTTCGCAGCTCTGGCCGTGAAGAGCGTGGGTCCCTGTCCCGGTTCCTGTGGCGAGAGGCTCCTGTAGATCCCCGGCGGAAGTGGAGCCGGGAAATGAAGTGGCCGCGCCACGCGTCGACTACTTCCAACTTGAATAGACGAGAATCAATAAACGAGCTTCAATTTTCCCGCTGACGGGTCGACGTTTCCTTTCCCTGTCCGTTTCAGCGTCCTTCCCGATACGAGAAACACGATTGCCGTTTGCGAAAAACCGAGGAGAGATTCGCGAGGCGAGACGGGAGGAAGCAAAGGGCCGCTCGATCGGACCTATTGTCCATCAATTTAGCCGATAACGAGCGGGCTCATTCGGGGAATTGCCTGAACGGCCAACGAAGATCCTCATTAGGCTCGCGGTCAGTCGGAAGAAGCCAGTCGAGCGGAATTCTCGATCATGCGGACCCTCCGTCTTCTGATTCTCCTCTCGGGGACGGTTCTCGCGAGCGCACTCCCGGAGGCGTCCTCGCGCTGCACGAGTCCGGACTCGATGGCGATTTTGACGTCGTCGTCGAGCACCGGAGCTGCGGCGTATCTCGAGGAACTCGAGAACCGATTGTCGCGGCTCGAGAGACGGTTGAGGGCGGTCGAGCAACCAGGTAGGCGTCCCCTCGATCTCCCTTCGGATTTATCGCTCGCTGACGATCGATGGTTGGGACGGGCGCAGTTTGGCGAACTGGCCTGACCGAGGAGGATTGGGAAGTGTGCGCCAAGGGGCCCTGTCGATGTCAACCGGAAACCAAGTCCGTTTCCTGCTGGAGGCACGGTCTTCCGGATCTACCTCCCGGTCAGACCGTTCCGATGGACGTCGCGCGACTGTAAGTCTCTCCCAACTCGTACCGCGTGCACCGTTGAACGTACCGAGCCGTTCATCCCGAAATTTCAGGGACCTCGGGAGCAATCGGTTGACAGCGCTACACGGAGACTCTTTCTCCGGCATGAGGAGACTGAATCGCCTGTGAGTCGGGGCCCATCGTCGAGCTCCGGCGCTCTACCCGGACGAATCGCGTCTCAGCGCGACCTCCGTCTCCTCCAAACTTCTCATCCAAAGTTTCCCACCTTTCAGAGACCTCGGCGACAACGCGATCGAGCACCTACCCTCCAACCTCTTCCTCTCTCTCGGTGGCCTCGTTCACTTACGCCTGGGGAAAAACCTTCTTCGCGAGTTGGATCGAAATCTATTTTTGCGGACCCGAAGTCTCCGCGTTCTGTGAGTATCGAACGATAATTCGTCGAGAAGGAGCCGCGTTTCTCATTGTCGCATTCGCTTCTCGATCGTGCGACAGCGATGCATCCTCCAACGGCCTGCGCGGCCTGCCAGAGACCATCTTCGCGAACAACGGTCTCCTCACCCTCCTCGATCTCTCCTGCAACCGTATCTCCTCCCTGCCCTCCGAAACATTTCGCGGTCTGGCCAACCTCGAGGAGCTGCTACTGGGAAAGAATCGGCTGTCCTCCCTGTCGGAGGGAATATTTCGCGATCTCGTCGGATTGAGGTATCTCGGTCTCGAGGAAAATCGGCTCAGGGAGCTGCCGAATCGCCCCTTCGTCGCGCAAGGCTCCCTAAGGGAGCTCAACCTTAGGGGCAATCGCCTCGCGGAAATATCGGCCGAGACGTTTTGTCATCTACGGGAGCTTCGATCTCTGGAGTTGTCCGCAAACGCTATCGCTCGGGTAAGCGAACCTTTGACCTCCTTCGTCCCTGTCCTTCCGTCTTTATCTCTCTCTCTCTCTCTGTCTCTATCTCTCCGTTTCTCACTCTTTTGCTCTCTCGTTCTCCGTTTATTTGCGATTCGACGGGATCTACTCGCGAGGGCTCTCGGACAGACCGATCCGTCGTCGTTTTGCGGACTGACGTCGCTGAGGGAGCTCCAGCTTGGCCGGAATCGCGTGAGCGACCTACCTCCGGGTATCTTCTCGGCCAGCCGGGCTCTCGAGCGGCTCGTTCTCTACGGGAACGGGATAGAGAGCCTGCCGCGCGGAGTCTTTCGCGGGCTGACCAACCTCACGTCTCTCTTTCTGCACTCGAATCGCCTGAGAACGGTGCATCCCGAGATCTTTCGTGACACGCCGAATCTACGAAAATTGTGAGTAACTCGATATCGCGGGAGGATCGGGTGGGAAAAGAGAGGGTCTCGTTGCGTTTCAGACAGTTAGAGTCCAACTACCTGACCTTCCTGCCCGTTCGGGCTCTGGACGGTCTTTCGGAGCTGGATCAACTGCGGCTCGGCCGAAATCCCTGGCACTGCGACTGCGCGGCTTCCTACCTGGCCTCCTGGCTGCGTCGGAGGTACTTGGGCCGGGTGAACGGCTCGACAAACGAGGAGGAAACGGAGTTCGAGGCCGGAGCCGGGGCGATCTGCAGCGGACCCGGAAGCTTGGGCGGCGTGCCGCTGCTCCGGCTGACGTTTCACGAGCTCTGCGAGGGCCAATGGGCCTCGATGAAGGGCCTCGTGCCTCGCTTGCCGGTCTCTCGCCTTCCAGGGGGTGACGAGGGCTCGACGGTGAGCCCGGGCGAGACCGTCGAGGAGGCGACGCCGCCGGCCGGCGGGACGTAGGGCCCCGGCGCGACTTTGCGGCATCGCGGCATCGCGGCATCGCGGCTGACGGCTTTAGCCGGAGAGTGACGGGGGCTCGTTCCCTCTCGCCTCGGTGAAAAGCGCGATCGGGGCGACCGCGACGGACCGAGTCGATTCGACTCGGATCGAGCGAGGCGTGGGGGGACGACCGAGGCGCGATCGTCGCTCTTTGCTCGCACTGAGCGGAGCTCCGGCAGTTTTCCTCTCGCCATGGCCGCGACCTCGTGCCCTGGTGACGCCGGACTGGCCGATCTCTTTCAAGATTTTTTGACGATCCTGCGGGAGGAAGAAGCGTTCGATCGGTCCACCCGATCGCCCGTAGTTCGATTCCTGGCGCCGAAGAAACTGCAGGTGAGCCTCGTCGATTCGATCGCAATCGAGCGCGTCCGAGCGGATTTCCGGCCGATCTTCGCCTCGGGTTCGCTCGTTTGCCATAGGTTTCCTCCTCGTTCTTCTTTCAGGATGAGCTCTCGCTCGGGCCGAGCGAGGAAGCGGCGAGCAGGGAGGAGATCGAGGCCGCTATACGTCGTACTCTTCGCTACTCGGTCCGAACGTCCGGACTGCACTTTCACAATCAGCTGTACGGCGGAGTCGATGAATACGGGCTGCTCGGTTCGTGGTTGACGGACCTCCTCAACACCAGCCAGTAAGTCTGCCGCGGTAAGGCTTATCACGAGTGATTCGCGAGTCGGCCACTTTCGACCTTCTCCAACCGATAATCGGTCATTGTCGCAATCTCCGTGATTTTCCAAGAGAACGCGGTTCCGCGTCTACTCGCGATATCGACCGATACGAGTCGATATCTCTACCTCTGCCTCTGTCTGCCCTCGGCGATAGGTACACCTACGAGGTGGCCCCGGTTTTCGCGGTGACGGAGCGGCGAATGATAGAGCGATGCCTCGAGTTGGTAGGCTACCCCCCGGCTCCGAGGGCCGACGGACTCTTCTCTCCTGGCGGAAGTCTCTCCAACATGTACGGCATGACGCTCGCGCGATTCGAAAAGTTCCCGAACGTCAAGAGGACAGGCCTCTCCGGGCTCCCGACTCTGGTCTGCTTCACCAGCGAGGGTGGCCACTACTCGATCAAGAAGGGGGCCCACTGGCTCGGTCTCGGCACCGATCACGTACGCGAGGTGAGGCCCCTTCCCGTACCGAGGCGTGCGAGCTAGCCCAAATCGATGCTTTTCCCGTTTCAGGTGAGGACCGACGATGCCGGTCGTATGCTGCCGGATGATCTGCGGGCAGCCATCGCCGAGGAGCGGAGTCGCGGACGAGTGCCTCTCCTCGTGAACGCGACCTGCGGCACCACGGTCCTCGGGGCGTTCGACCCGCTGCCGGAGATAGCCGCCATTTGCCGTAAAGAGGGCCTGTGGATGCACGTCGACGTTCGTACCGTTTTCTCTTAAGCCGTAAAGGTTCGCCACGATCCTCGATGGACGAGAGCACCCCCGAAACCGAGATAACGAATGTTGCAGGCCTGCCTGGGTGGTACCCTCTTGCTCTCCGAAAAGTATCGAGATCGTCTCAAGGGTATAGAGCTGTGAGTATCGTTTTGACGTTGCGCTCCATTGAGAAGACAAATACATTCCCGTCCTCTTTCCATTTACGCTCGCGCGCGGTATAGCTCGGACTCCGTGGCATGGAATCCTCACAAGATGCTCGGAGCCCCGTTTCAGTGCTCGGTCTTTCTGGTGAAGCGCGAGAACGCTCTTCTCGAGGCGAATCGGGCCAACGCCAATTATCTATTCCAGTCGGACAAGCCGTACGACGTCGGCTGGGACACGGGGGATAAGAGCGTGCAGTGCGGACGAAAGGTAATTCTCGATTACAGCGCGAGTCTCGGAGAGACCGACTGACTCACGGAGGACGATCGATTCAAGGTCGACGCGTTCAAACTCTGGCTGATGTGGAAGGCGCGGGGCACCTCGGGTCTCCGAGCCTCCGTCGATCGAGCCATGGCTATGGCGGAGTACTTTTTGCGGAGAATAGAGGCTTGCGAGGGCTTCCGGCCGCTTCTGCCGCGATACGACTGCTGCAACGTTTGCTTTTGGTGAGTATCCTCGCCTTCGATCTCGCCCGAAGCCCTTCGACCCTTCACCCCGACGACGCTTCCAGGTACGTCCCCCCGAGTATGCGTGGACGGAAGGAGACTGCTGATTGGTGGAAGCGAATATACGAGATCACGACGAAGATCAAGGAACGCGCCATGATCGAGGGTACACTGATGATCGGATACATGCCGCTCTCTCACAAACAAGTCGGAAATTTTTTCCGCATGGTCGTTACCTGTCATCCTCCACCGACGGAAGCGTCGATGGATCACGTGATCGAGCAAATCGTTCAGTTTGGCGCCGATCTCTAGCGGATCGTCGCACGGAATCGTGCCCGTTCGCTCCCTCCCCCTACCTTTATTGCCGCTGTCGACGTTGTTGCGATTAAAGATATTATTCTTATAATTATCGTTTCTGCTGTTATTGCTACTGATATCCTCGTCATCCCTATCATCATCGTCATCATTATTAAAATCATTATTATTGTTGTTGTTATTATTATTGTCGCGGCGCATCGTCGCGAAATAACTTTTTACATTGACTGTCAAACGCGGAAACTTTCTGCAGGATCTGTCCCTAGGTACGATCATAAAACCATACCTGGGCGCAGACCGACAGAACGAAAAAATCGGCAACGTTCGTCAAGTGGCGACCAAATGTTTCCGCGTTTGGCAGAAAGGTTGTTCCCCTTCTCCAAGCATAAGCATACCGCCCCTTGGAAAACACGTATATATAAGAACCGAGCACATCGGCTCGGGCTCTCTCTCACACAAGCAAGCTCAGCAGAAACGTCACGCTACACGGAATTTCATATTTTGTACATCATTTGTATAGTCGTAGTTTAGTCTTGTAAATATATCAAGTTAACCTCAGTGGACTTTAATTCAACTACCGATCGAGCATCCGCGATCGGAACGCCAAGAAGCAGACTTCTACGGCGTAACATTTGGTCCTTCGAGCCGGATTCAGCGGTCTACTGGAACTGCAGCCCACTGATCCGAGTCTACTGAGAAGCAACAGCATCCGTGCATCAACGGAAACATCAACGCAACTAGAAGAAACTACCTACTCGAAACAACCCAGACAAGCTGAGCAACGAGACAGAGAGCAGCATCGCCGAGACCAGCAACATCCAGTCATCGGTCACGTGAGTCGTATTATCGTCTTCCTAGATCATTTCCAAATCGTTCAAGATGGCTATCGATCTCAAAACCCTCGAGCGTCAACGCGCCGTAGTTAAGGGTAAGCTAACGCGATTAATCAAAACGGTCGACGATACAAATGACTCCGTCGGACTCAAGAGTCGTCTCGACACACTAAAACAATTAGAAACACAATTTGACTCGGTACAATTCGAAATTGAGGGTTTGGATCAATCGTCCGACCACGAATCCACGCGTGCAGAATTCGAAACAAAAATGCATGAGACCACGGTTAATATCCACCGAAAACTCACCGAGTACGATCCAACCGCAGCAGGGGTTCGAACGGCTTCGCGAAGGGAAACTCCAAAGGGGGCAACACACAGTTTACTGTCGCGAGTAAAGATACCGATGTTCTCCGGAGAATACGACGAGTGGGCCAAGTTCCACGACACTTTCAAATCTGTCATACACGACGACGAATCTACACCCGCGGTACACAAATTCCATGTTTTAAAATCACACTTGTGCGGGCCGATAGCCTCGGTGATGGCCGATCTACCAGCCACCGAGGAAAATTATTACGTCGCATGGGAAATATTAAACGAAGAATGCAGCAAACCCCGACTCGAGATACACGCACATCTAAAGGCTCTATTAGATTTAACGAAATTAACGCAAGATTGCCCGATCGCTCTAGGGAAACTAACCCGCGTAGTCGATGCGCGAGTAAGAGCATTAAAAGGTCTCAACGTCCCAGTCGAACAATGGGATGACATACTAGTATTTTTGATAGCTAGAAAACTAGATCGAGTCACGCGCAGAGTTTGGGATCGCGGTCTAGAAGACACAGACCGTCCATCGTTCCCGCAGCTCATGGCGTTTTTAAAAGAATATTCGCGAACCGATGACGTAGAACCGGTATCTAAATCAGTTAAACCATCGTCGGCAGGCGACAAGGGTACTTACAGGGGTTACAGTCCAGGTACGCGCGAGGCGCAAACGTACGTAGTAGTCGCACCAAACGTAGCCTGCGTTGTTTGCAACAACGAACATAAAATATGGAAGTGCGCACAGTTTTTAAAAATGACCGTCGGGAAGCGTTACGAAGCAGTAGAGCAGGCACGGATCTGTATCAATTGCTTAAAACCGGGTCATACAGCAAGCGAATGCCTTAGTTCCGGCTGCAAGAAATGCGGGAAGGGGCATAGTACGTTATTGCATACGCAAGAAACGAATCAAGAAAAAGCAATACATACGTCACGGGAAAGTCACGATGAGATGGTCGGTCATTGTTTTCTGGCTCAGACGAGCGTGGAACAAGAGCCGTGGAAATTCGGGAAGGGCAAGGAAACGGTCAATTCATTTTCTAAGCCCGACCAACAAGCGAAGACCGAAGTCCAATACCTGCTAAACACGCGCCGCGAACCTCCGGAGCAGGTACCGAAAACACGGGTAGCTACAACGCGAGGTAACATTGAAACGAAGCCGCATAATGTCGAGCGGTCTTACAATATTTCGCAACGTCCAAGCCGTTATTCGCGTTCAAGAAGAGGCCATCTTGAATTCCCTACCAATTTTTGTCGATCCCAACGTCCGCATTACCCTCTCTCCAAACATTACCTCATAGGCGATAATATGAGGAACGTATACGACTACACTGCAAATCCAATGTACAATCTCAGAAACGTGCCTATTAATCAATCATCTCAGCGGCAACAGATCCTGAAGGCGCAACAACACTTTTGGACCCGCTGGAAACAGGACTACTGTACGTACTGCACTCTTGCAGTAAATAGTACATGGGGAAACCGAGGAACGCACTAGACAATATTCACAACGGTACTGATCAAGGAGGACAGCACATCTACGGTCCAACGGAGGCTTGGAAGGATTGCCGAACCACATCCATGGCATCAGACGAGAGGCCATCGTCAAACCCTGCTCGAGCATCTGCGAGCCCATCAAGACCTGCGCCCCTTCCTCCCGAAGCCGAGACTGTCCCTTAACAGTACCACATACACACACACACACAGACCCATCCGTACCGGGATGGAAATAGTTTAAGCATCATCAACATAATCAACTCTACACACACGAACATAATTAATCTCAATGTAATTCATACAATCTTACAGAAGCGTGCATATCATGTTATTGAACATAACCGTTCAAGGGCGGCGGTATGTCGCGGCGCATCGTCGCGAAATAACTTTTTACATTGACTGTCAAACGCGGAAACTTTCTGCAGGATCTGTCCCTAGGTACGATCATAAAACCATACCTGGGCGCAGACCGACAGAACGAAAAAATCGGCAACGTTCGTCAAGTGGCGACCAAATGTTTCCGCGTTTGGCAGAAAGGTTGTTCCCCTTCTCCAAGCATAAGCATACCGCCCCTTGGAAAACACGTATATATAAGAACCGAGCACATCGGCTCGGGCTCTCTCTCACACAAGCAAGCTCAGCAGAAACGTCACGTTATACATCACATTCACACAACCATTGAAACCAAGTTGTACAGTCGTAGTTTAAGTCTTGTAAATATATCAAGTTAACCTCAGTGGACTTTAATTCAACTACCGATCGAGCATCCGCGATCGGAACGCCAAGAAGCATCTTCTACGGCGTAACAATTATTATTATTAGCATTATCGTCATCATCATTATCATTACCGTTATCGTTATCATCAATGTAGTTGTTGCTGCTATTGTCGTTGTGTCTGGATCGTTGTTTCCGCCGTTGCTGCGACCGTCGACGTAGCTGCCGCTGTTGCTAAATCAACGCGACCGTTATCATCGATGGCGCGAGCATTGCTCGCTCAACTTTGATAAAAAAAACTTATCCGCGTAACGTTCGTTTGTTTTGCTTCGATCCCGATAATACGCGGAAATGAGGAGGCTCTGGGTTAGCTGTGCGTTTTAAGAATAGTACGACCTTCGAAGAAAGACTTCGAGCGATTTTTTCGCGGTCGCTGGTCGCTGGTCGCTGGTCGCGCGTCTCGCGACCGCGTGGCGCAATGTCATTCGTACATCCACTCCCACAAACACGCTCGCACGCACTCGATCCTTGACATTCGTATCTCACGGCCAATTTGCCGCGCATTCGTCACTCTCACGACACGTTTATGTACAGTTTCGCGTAATGGCACTAACGTGATACTCGATCTACGTATCCCTCTGGGGTGTCTGCCGCGCGCATTCGCGACGTCGCGCGGCCTCGCGTATGTACAGCTCGGGGGTAACGAGGATAACGGGCCGCGTTGCGGGACTCGAGGCGCTTCGCGGCCGATCCTCGAAAATCGGACGTTCGACGGAGATCCGTTCTCGCGGTTTCCGTGACGCTCCTCCGTCTTTCTCTGCTCGTCGTCGGCGAAAATGAAGCAATCGACGCGTCCCCTCGCGCGCGCTTCTATGTGCCGATCAGTAGTACTTGTCCTGATCCAAGTCGGCACGAATGTGCTGCTGACCGTGGCTGTTGC
The DNA here is from genome assembly GCA_910591515.1 of Cerceris rybyensis. Taxonomy (NCBI): domain Eukaryota; kingdom Metazoa; phylum Arthropoda; class Insecta; order Hymenoptera; family Crabronidae; genus Cerceris; species Cerceris rybyensis. The sequence goes on from OU342795.1 coordinate 317,368, forward strand.
GCTTCAAGGTGGCGGACTCGTAATCGAGGCTCTTCGGATAGAGCTTTGGGCTGCCGAGACCGTTTACGTTTGGATTGTTCTTTCCGCGGAGGGTGCCGTTCCCGTTGGTGCTGCCGGAAAAGCTGGGCTGTCGTTTGGCGTTTACCTGTCGAGCGGAATATATATAGGCCGGATAACGATAACGGACGACGGACCAATAAGCAAAGATTGTTCTCGGGCTTACCTCCTTCAGTGGGACGGTCACGTACGAATTCTGCTTGCTGATGTAGTGAGGGCTACCGGGTACCTGAGGCTTTCGTCGTTTCAAGTAACAGAAGCAGAGCACCGCGGTCAAGACGAATCCTACGACGAATCCTACGACGCAGCCGACGGCGGCTCCCATCGTCACGCCGGAACGCTCGACGCTCGAGGGCAGCGCATTTGCGTCTAAAAGCGGAAATGCTTAATATAAGGTAGGAGAGCGGCGGCTAATATCGCCTGAAGGCGTATCGGTTGAACGATCGGATCGCTGGGGGTTTACCGTTGCTCGCGCAGTCGGGAAAACAGTCGCGAGTCTCTCTGGCCGGTCCCTCGCAAAATCCGCTTCCGTGGCGAAGGCACTGTCGTTTCCGGTGCTGCTGGCGATCGGCGTCGCAGGGCGTCCAACGAGACCAAGCGTCCCAGCCGAGGAGGGACTCGCAGGCAACCTTCTCGCAGCTCTCTCTGACGAGTCTCGGCCCGTCGCAGGCGTCTGGCCCGAGGCACTCCCTGGTGCGGGAACGTACCCCGATGCCGCAGGAGACCGAACACTCGGTCCAGTCGGTCCAACAGGACCACTGTCCCTCGGTTCCGCCGGGAACACCGGCGACGCTGCCGACGCCCGTAATTCCTCCGACGCTGGCGCGACAGGGTTGGGGGTTGCAGACTCTGCTCTGGAGAGCGGGGCCGACGTCGCACGGAGGAAACTCGCACTGTCTCACCTGCGGAAAAACCGTGCGTGAAGAAACGGTGGCGCGGGATCGCCGGGAGAGGAGGCACCAGGAAAGTCGAGGCGGAGACGTTACCCTGTGCTGCGATCCCCCTCCGCAGGGTCGATCGCATGGGCGCCAGGAAGACCACTCGGCCCATCCGCCGTCTGCCGCGACGTCCGCGTAGCCTGTCTGGCCGGCCCCGAGTCTAGCGTAGGTCCCGTCGCTTCTACAGTAGCGCTCCTCCTCTTTGGCCAGCTGTACCCTCACGCTGGACGGGTCGTCGGTTTGGGCGCGGCAGCTGAAGCGGAACCGCTTCTCCACGTATCCCGGGCTTCCGATGGCGGTGCCGATCGTCTGCGTGCTCGCGTTCACGGCCAACCACGGGGTCCACCCGGAGTACCGTTTCGTTTCGACGCACTGATGCTCGTTGCACTCTTCCACCTGAAATCGATAGATCGAGAACGGTAGCGAACACGTCCAGCAGTATGGGCCGCGAATTCTTCGTCGTCGCGAGGTTTACCTGAAAGTCGCAGCCGTTGCATTCGACGACGGTGGATTTCCGCGGCGACGAAACCTCGCACGTTCTTCTCCTTATTCTTATCCCTGCAAGGAAAGGAGGGTGCATGAGGGCACGATAGGTCGAGGGTTAGAAGCGGCGTAGAAGCCGGAAGCGTAAACGGGAGGCTACGTACCGCCGTTGCAGGCCCGCGAACAGGAATTCCAGGGTCCCCAGACGGACCACTGGCCGATCTGAGGCGGCGGAGGGATCTTCGCGGGTGTGGGACATGGCGGGAGCTCGATGCGAACCGTGTCGTCACGATCGTGTCCGACGCAGACGCGTCCACCGAACGCGGGAGCCGGATTCGTGCAGGTACGACGACGAGTCTTCATGGCGAAGCCGCAGGTCTGCGAGCAGTCCGACCAGGCTGACCAGGCCGTCCACCCTCCGTGAACCGTGCAATTGGAGACCCGAACTCTTGCGCCCGTGCAGTCGGCGCCACCGTGTTGCGGAGGTGGGTTATCGCACTCCCTCGTCTGACACTGGCAGTTATCGGTGCTCTGCGAGAAGAGAAAATCTCTCGTTCGCCATCTATTGTTTCTCGCGCGGTCATAGCGATCGACTCTAGCGACCAACCTCGGCGGAATCGGAATCGGAATGAGAATGCGGGTGCGAACGACCGTGGCCGGGGGAGTACTGCTCGGCGGAACCGTGCTGGCAGGGGCTCCAGGAGCTCCAGGCGCTCCAACCGCCGTCGACGGGATCGGTGAGCACGGGGCACTTCGTCGCCTCTTGATGCCAGTGATTGGCCAAATGATTCTGCTTGGGAGCCTGGGCACACTTCATGAGGTGTTCGTTCCAGCCGCAGTACGGTTCCTGAGCGTTAAGGCAGGCCTGTCGGCTTCGATGTCGGTGACACTGAGCGGCCGGTATCCTGCGGGCAAAGAGGAACGCGTCTGGTATGTCTGCGTCGACGAGATAGATAGATAGATATAGTTATTTCTTCATGGCAATATCGGACAAGCCATTCTGGCAAATTAGAGAGTACAAAAGAGAGCACAGTATATAAAGAAAATTTAACTCTAAAATAAAATAAAATAGTATAAAATAAAACATAAAATATACCATAATAATGTAACGTAACATAACACTAATAGCGAGGAGATTAAGAATTAAGGTAGAATAAAATACAAATAACAATAAAAATAAAATTAAAATTGAAAGAGAACTAAAGTAATAGGTAGAAGGGATATGCAAATAAAATGCTGAGTTCAAGCACCGTAGTAGAAAGCAGAAAGAGTAAGACCATAAGTCTAGCAGCGCAAGTCCTCCGTGTCAAATACCTATGAAGAAACAAGAGAGAGAGACAGAGAGAGAGAGGGAGGGAGGGAGGGAGGGAGGGAGGGAGAGATAGATAGTGGAAGAGAAAGAGAGAGCACACCTTAGTAGGCCGATCTCCGTGCCGACGTAGAGGCTCTGGGTGTCCTTGAGGAACTGAAGGATCGTCGGCATCGAGGGCAGGGGACCCCAGACCTCGATGACGCAGGTCTCGCTAGTTCGGGGTAGAACGGAGATTTTCTTGATGAGACCGCTGTCCGTCGCCACGTAGAGAACGGTGACGGCACGATGGAGTTTGGTCGGGGTGACGTCGACCGCGATGTGCGTGAATCTCTCGAGAACGGCGGTGCGAAGAGGTTCCCTGGTCGTTCCCTGGACGGCTTCGTCCATCAGCTGATATCGTTGAGTGTCGAGGATCTCGTGCGGGGCGACGGTGGAGGGCGAGCCGCATCGCTGCCGATCCCGATGGGAGACCGTCTTTCTCTCCCAGGCGGCACCGGCGTGCTCCTGATGCTTGTACGGTCCCTCGAAGCTGGCCGTTATGGCCGACAAGTTGAACGCGCAAATGGCCGATCCGGCGATGCCGTTTCTGAAACGGGATCGATCGTAACGCCTTCGTGACTTTTGAACTTCCCATCCTTCCCAGACCAATTCCGCGCGCTTTCCCCGCGGGCGAGGGACCGCTCGCCGATCCCAACGAGCCGACACCTACCTGCCGTTCTCTCCTCCGTCATCCTCCTTCGGAACGTCGGGAGCAGAGACAAAACAGAGAGATTTTTACGGGGCGAGCTCGCAACGGCTACGGTGAAGCGAACAGGGAGCGATACTCACATCGGGGTCGTGAAGGTCGCATAGACGACGCTCTCCTCGGGATGGTAGACCGCTCCCTGAATCTCGTCGTAGTAGAAGGGAAATTCACCGGGGATCGAGCAATTGAGCCGGGCCTTGCCGAAGGTCGTCCAAACGTCCTTCATCATGATCTGCCCGCCACGATCGTTCTTGCAGACTCGCGCTATCCTCGAGTAGATTTTCTGCGGAAAAAAGTGCGCGTCGAAGCGAAATGGTCGAGCGGGAATCGTCGTTCGGTGAGTACCCTTGCCCGTACCTTGCCACAGTTTATGTACTCGACCGCCGTCTCGCGAAAGAGGAAGTAGACGTGGTCCTCCGTTTCGAAGCTGCCGACGAACTGCGGATCGTTGAGCCACCTGCGAGAGCCGAGGCAGAATTGATCTCTCGATCGTCTCGTTCGCCCGCGTAAACTCACCTCGAGTCGTATTGTCGCGTTCGCAGGCTCGGGGAGGCGAGGGTTCTGCAGATTGCCGGATCGGATCCTGAAAAGTCGGTCGGCGAACCGGCGAAGAGTCCGACGGACGATCCTCGGGCCAGAAGAGCGGTCGCGTTCGCGCGGGGCGAGTACGGGCACATCGCCGCGCCCGCCATTTCGCTGGTGACGCTTCCGATGTTCTCGATCTACGCACGCAAGACGTCGGGTTCAGCGAGGAAGAGAATTCCACGGCCGTCACACCCGGAGCCACGTACCTCTCTCCATGTGCATCGGGGGCTGAAGGCGTAAGTGCCGCAGGTGAAGAGGCTCTTGCCGTTGCTGAGAAGGACCTTCACGTAGTTTCGACAATCCTCCTCGGTCTGTCCCTTGTTCTGACAGACGTTGATCTTGTCCTCCGGGGCGGCCCAAGCGGCATGCTCGAGGGGAGTCAGCGACGTCAGGGTCAGCCGGTACAGATTGTCCCTGTAACGAGAAAAACCGATCTGTCTTTCCGATCGATCTCCGTCGGCCGGAGTCGGAGATCGGCGAACGATCTAGCTCTCCGTTTCGATCCCGATCTCCATCTCCATCTCCATCTCCATCGCGAATTCGATCTAAGGAGAGTCTGCTCCGGTGGCAGTGAAGCATAAACGGCGCCTACGTGGGCGGCCGGGAAACGGAGGGAGCAGCGATTGTCAGACCGGCGTGTCCGAGCGGAGCGCGATCGAGCACCCTTCGCGCGGCTGCACCGATCGTCGATCGGCCGTTTGCCCGATCCTACCTTCGCGGATCGCCTCCTGCATCGACGGGCGAGGGAGGATCGTCGAGTCGCTCGTTCGAGCCGAGCGAGCGAAGACGAGGCGTCGCGACGACCCTAGGAGGGTCGGACGAGCACCTCGCGGGTCGGAGTTTCTTTCGCGAGAATTGCCTCTTGCACGAACGGAGCTGTCCGTCCGTCTGTCTGTCTGTCTGTACTTCTGTCCGTCCACCAATCTACCTACCTGTCCGCTTACCTGCCCTACCTGCCCTACCTGCTTTCCTGCTTTCCTGCTTTCCTGCCTACCCGGTCAGCCGATAGGACGGGTAGCCGCGCGACTACCTGCTGCCCCGCCGTGCCCCTCCGCCGAGCTACTATCTCAACCTACACCCCCCGTTCCTCCGCTCTTACCACAGCTGCTGCGACTGCGGATTTGCGATCGCGGTTTTCTCGCGCGATTATTCGAGAACAAGAGCTATTGCGTACACGCGCAGGACACGCTGGCGCCGTCTCCAACATTCTCCCGCTTCCTTCTCCGGTATTCCGTCCTTTCGAAAACCTGGCGCCATGGCGACACGCTGGACGCCGCGAGAAGCTTTTTCCCCCGTCGACCCTCTGCCCGCTCTGCCCGTTACGCTCTCGCGCGTCCTCAGCCTCTTATTCTCAACCCCTTCCCGGGGAAAGTTTTCAACGGCCAGGATAACGGCGCGGGGGCAAAATTTCACGCGGCGTTTGCCGCAAAGGCGCGGCAGGTCGTCGAGGAGCGGTGCCGGTCGCACGCGCGCAAGCGCGTAGGCGAGCGACTCGCGGCTAATAACCCTCTTTCTATTAATAGAAGTCGCACGGGGGCGTACTCCCGTTTCCACGATCGATCGGTCGATCGACCGATCGCTGCCTCGACGGCTCGATCGGGGTGAATTGGGCGAGTGAGTCAAGGTGCAGAGGTTTCGGTGGCGTTCTTGACCTCGGACCGTCCCTAGCCGAAGCTCGCCGAGATCGCCCAGAAAGGGAAAATCTCGCGCTTCGACTCGCGAAAAACCAACCCGACCGTCGCGATTACCGCGACCGTCTCAACGTCCACCCATAATCCCATATACGTACCGCGCTCCAACGACGACCTGCTGCCTGGCGACATCGAACAGTAGCTGCGAGTACGTGGTCACGCCCTCTTCGCGAAACATGCTACCATCCGTCAGATCTGCAACACGAAACTAGTTTATCTTCAGCGAATCGCCCGGGATCGAGAGGATCTACGCTTGGATCTTCGAGGGGAGAGGAAATGGAAGTGGAGACGCGAAGACGGAAAATGATGCGAGAGTCTTAGCCTTCCCCTTCGACCAGTTCGACTCGTACGTGGAATTGTTTTTCCTCGATCCGGCGACCGGTTGGACGGCGTGGAGGCCTCGCCGGCCGCTCGCCCGCCGATCTCGGGTCGTGAGATGCGACTCGATTAGCGGGAAACAAGCCGCGATTCATCGGGCAGGGTCGGGCGATCTCCGTCCGTCGTTTCCGTCGATTTCGTTCGAAACTCTCGTGCACCGACGAAACGCCATCGTCGTCGGAGGAGAACGAACCGTCGGAGCATCGCGCGAAGAGATAGTTAGAAAAAGAGGGAGAGGACGGGGCACGGTGCTCGCGTCGACACGAGTTTCTCGGGTATCGGTTTCCTTGGCTTCTTTCGTTCCTTCTCGGCTTTCGGCCGGTTTCGAGACACGATTTCAGAGAGGTGGAGCGCATATCCCTGTCTCCGCGAGGCCGCGTTCCTGCTTACCCACGTACGTTGTTACGCGGCTCGCGTACGACGCGGGCCCACGACCGGAGCCAGGCTCGATCGTCGAGTCGTGCTCGCGCCCGACCGGAGATAGGCAGGGGCCGGTTCCCAGCGAGCTTCCAGCGAGCTCCCAACGAGTTCTCAGCCGGGCCGCGGTCAGCCCCGAGATACGAGGCATGGCGGACTCGCGTCCCTGTATACCTCGTACGTGTGCTTATAAGTAGATACGTGTGGGACGTGCGGGCCCCAGTTAGCATAACCTGATCTCGAAGGTCTCTTCAACGTCCTCCCTTCGCTCCGCCGTGGTCTCTCTGAAAGGTGCGCGCGGCGCTCTTCTCTCTCCGTCGAGCTCCTCCCGCCCCGCGCTCACGCACGCACGAACGCACGAACGCACGCACACCCATCGCCGTTCCTCTTTTCTCCTTTCTCGGAGAGACAAACGATGCCACGAAGGTAAATAACGAGGAACGTCCGAGCGAGCCTCTCTACTCGCTCTCGCGCCGGACTCTCGGCGCGGCGGAAAGGAAAGCGCGAACACGAGGGTGGACGATCGAGGTAGGTGGACGATCGACCCGTGGATCCATTTTTCGAGAGCCAGCGTCGAACTTGCCGCGTTTCCGCCAAGGATAATACGGGGCGGGCGTCGCGCGACTCTAAACGAGAAAGGAGGAGATAGAGGAGGGGAAGGGAGCAGCCAGAGGTGGGACAAATTCGCGCGAGGCCGCGCGTGCCGACGCGTGCCGGTGGCGACGACGGCAACGGCGACGGCAGCGACGGTACCGGGGAATCGGCCCACGCGTCCTGAGCTCCTTTCTTCCGACTCTTTCGACACTCTCGACTCTCCGGAGAAGAGAAGACTCTCGTCTTTCTCCGAGCAGGATCGGTTTGCTCTGGTTTGCTCGTTCCTTCGACGACAGCGGCCGACAGGTCTCGCAAATTTCTCTCCGTTTTCGAGTCGGAAGATGGCTGGGGCGGCAGACTCGATTCTTTCTCGCGACGCCCTGCAGTCTCTGGAGGGTCCTCGTCGGAAGAATCGGGACGAGTATCCAGGGAGGGGAAGAGTGGTCGGGAAATTTTCCTAAGTTTCTCTCTGAAACGGGCGTGGCGTCGGTCCTCGACGGGCAGCGCGGTACACGGATCATGGATCGTGGATTATGGATCATGGGTCGTGAATCGTGAATCGTGGATCGTGGATCGTGGATCGTGGATCACGGATGACGACGCGTCCCACGTCTCGGTCGGGTCGCCTCTCGCCCACGCTGAAGAAGGCGCGTCTCCACGGGAAAGGAGACGCGCGTTCGAGTCGATCGTGGGGGAGGATCAACCGTTGCCCCCTTCCTTCGGGTTCCGGAGGACCCCCGATGTCTTACCTTCGTAGGAGATGTGTCGAAAGTCGACCGCGGCTTGAAGGATCCCGAGCAGCACCTCGAGGATCGCCGTGAGTAGCAGCCATCGCTCCATTTCGCCGGAACTCGAGTTACCGGAGGACTCTGACCCTGCGAATCAAACGACAAACACAGTCAATTTATCGTTTCCGGTCATTGTCCCCGCTCTCCGTCTTTCTGTGACGTCGCACGAGGCTCCCGAGGGAGAACCGGGACACGTCCGGGAACGGAGAGAACGGAGAGGGAATCCGGCTTCGGACGTCGCAAAAACTTTGCGAATCTGCGCTCTTCCCCCGCGTGCTTCCTTTTCGCGCGTTCTCCGAGTTCTCCGCGGTCGTTGCCTCGCGAAAGAAAGAACCGCCGAGGTCGCGCCGAAACGGAGCCACCCCTCGATCTCGGAGGATCCGTCGGGCCGGTTCTCTTCGTCTATGAATAGACGCCGGAGCTACCAAGGACGCGAACGCCGAGAAAATAGCGGACCCACGTGGTTCCGTCGCGGCCTCGTCGCTTTCGTCGGTCGCGTCCGCGATACCGCCCTCTCGAAGATCGCTCCTCCGTTTATTTCGGCACCGTCGTACCGGGGGAGTAGGGTCGTCGGACCTTCCGCGGGGGAATATTTTCGTTCCCGGAAGGTTCGCGCGATTCGAGAGGATCTTGCCGTCGACTCCGCGGTGGTCTCTCTCCTTCCTCTCGCGCCCGAACCAGCCCGAACTTTCCGCGGCGTCACGGTGATATTGAAATCCTCCGGAGGAGCATCAGGTAGAACGGAAGCTCGCGAACAGGGAACGGAGTATTCGGCGTGTTCCTCTCTCTCTCTCTCTCTTTGCCTCGATTTTCTCGCAACTCTCTTTTCGCTGGGTGTGGCGCTCTCTCTCTCTCTATCTTTTTCTCTCCTTCTAGTTCGGTCAGAGCCTCCCCCCTCGAGGCCGAGAACGGCACGCACCGTTCGGCCGGCGTCGACCGGGACGCGATTTATCTCGATCCGTGCTCGGAGCCGCTCGAATCGCTCGAACCGCGAGTAGGTTGAAAGTAGGTACGAGCAAGGAGCAAGGAGGCACGTTGGCGCGAGCGTACGAGTGTGCGTGCGCGCGAGAAATTTTATGGGAGCGGGTCGCCAAACATGGTAACGCGACCGCGACTTACCTCCCCGAAGGCTGACGATTCGAGGAAGACGAGTCGCTCGACCGACGCGTCCTGCTCGAGGACCGAGGAAGCTCGGATCCTCTTGACGCGGAGAAACGTCGCTTCCGAAGTAAATCCGGCCGATTAACCCTTATCGCTCCAAGTGTTCATCTCACAATCAGGCACCACCAATGTGCGGCGTTCTACTCCAAGTGTACTTTTTACTTTGGATATTGTTCGGGTCGTTATCGGTAATTGTTTATAGATACAAAAAAATGGTCCTCATCGGTCAGTTACAAGCGACCAGAAACGAAAGTCAGATCTCAACATGTTTTATTGTAAACCCATCTATTTTTCAATTGTGTCGAGAAGGAAAATAAAATATCTTTGTAAAGAAGCAATGCGGTAAAAAAACAAACAGTTTTCTACTGTAAGACCAGTGAACGCAAACCTAGTTTGCATCCCAATGACTGTTTTAAAAACTACCACGCATTAATCAATTATAATTAATAATGTAAATATTACAATCGATATTGTATTACTTCCGAAATGAATAAAGATTATTTAGAATGACTTTAATATTATTATTTACATGCCATTGTAGCATTTAAAGTCGGACACTTAGAAACTTGCAAGTCAAAATATGACGAGAATAAAATGGAGTTGCCGGTCGATATTGACACCGAAATGTTGGAGTGTTAAGGGTTAATATCGGTGCTCCGTCGAGGATGCGCGGGGGCAATCGGCCGCAGCGGCAGCCGGCCGAACGTGCCGCACATCGATTTCGCTCCGAGTGGAGGAACGCGAGAGAAAACTGATAAGAAAACCGGCGTCGATCCGTCTCCTCCGGCGGGCATCGGTCGCCTCGCCTTGCCCCGCCCAGCACCGCGCCGCGCCTCGACCGATCTTCTCGCGTTGCCTCCTCGTCCCTCCTCCTTCCAGAACAAACCGCCAACTTGCGGTTTCGAGCGAGCAAATCTTTCCTTCTCTCGCCATCTCGCGGTTCCGTGGTCTCGCGGTATCGCCGTTCGAGTTCGAGTACGCCGGAACGATTTGTCCCCGGTCGATGAGCTTGCCGTGGGACACGATTCGGACACGGTCGTCACGCAGTCGATCTTTTTCAAAGGTCGCTCGCCGGTTTCGGTTCGGTCGCTTCTCGAATCGCCTCGTTCAGACGGCCTGCACCGCGGCAGAGAGCCCTCTTCTCCTAACTCCGGGCAAGATCGAGGGGGAGGGAGAATTCCAAGAGTCTCCGTGTCGACCGTTCGTCCTATTTCCCGAAGAACGTTAAACCCGGCTCTTAGGTGCAATACGGTTGGCGTATCTCGCGACGAGCCAACGTCGCCTTATCGCTCCAACGTTTTCTTTATCGGTGCCCTGGTCGACGTACGGAGAGTCGTTTATCTTCGAAGAGCGCGCGCTCTCGGCCGACTCGAGCGGCCAGGACCGACGAGTCGAGGACGAAGCGGCAACGAGGTAGCGGCGAGACAGCGACGAAGTAGCGACGAGGTAGCGGCGAGGTTGCCTTGCCGCGGGCGAGAAAGTGCCGAGCGAGCCTATCGAGCCGGTTTGCGCTCCCGCGGCGCCTCTGCGCTCGGCCACGACGGGGACCGAATCGCGACGTCCGGAATACTCTTCGGAGGAAGCACCCGAGGTAGAGCGGACGGAGAGGGATTCGCGGAAGGCCGACCGAATCGGGAGAAGAGGTTCGCACAGGAGCTCGCGATCAGGAGGTTGTAGGCCACCGCCTTATACGGATTCGTGGAGCTCACTGCTAAGGAGAGTTCCTACGAGAGCGTTATTCGGTCCAAAAGGAAATACGAGAAGACCGGCAACTCGGGCCCGTTGCGGCCACCGCGAGTAGGGCGAGCCGACGCGCGTCGAGCGATCCACGCGAGCCGAACGAGCCGAACGAGCCGAACGAGCCGAACCAGCCGGAGAAGTCGACCGCTCCACGATAGAGCAACCGCCACCGAAAAAGAAAAAGAAAAAGAAAAAGAAAAAGAAAAAGAAGAAGAAAAAGAAACAGGGGCTCTCCTCTCGGCCCGCCGAGTGTCATTGTCCGAGGACGATCGCAGCGAACGCCCGCGCAGACAGGATTACGGGAATCTACTTAAACTTCTTCCGGGCGTGTCGATCCGTCCCTTATTTCTTCCACGCCCGTTACGCTAGAAGGGAAAAACCCACGGTCGTCGGCAGGGAATGCCGAGGCGCCGAGAAAATCGGTGACCCGAGCGACGATCCCCGACGCAACGAAGTCGTTCGAGAAGAGAGTCTCTGTCGTCCTCGTTCCCTCGTTTTTGGCCGAGCAAAGGAGCGAACGATCGTTTCCATCGTGGCGCGACGCGCTCCTTCGTCGTCTCGACCTCCTCGTTTCTTCGGACTCTCGTTGACTGGACGTAGAGGCACGAATCCACGCCTCCGCCTCTCGTTCGTGCCGTTTCGGCCGACTGGTCGCGGACGAAGCGAGCAGAGCGGAGAGAGCGAATGGAGCGAAGAAACGCGACGTCTCGTCTCTCTCGTCGATGTCCGCTCCTCGTGCCGCTGGAACGCGCGTCGTCCCGTCTTCGTCTCTCGCGAGACGTCGACGTCCGCGGACTTGGACCAGCGATTCCATGCCTCCCTCCCAAGCGACAAGTAACGCGAAGACGAGTTCGAAGAATCGATCGCGCTCGATCCACGGGTCGGCCTACGTTCCGATCCCGGCGCGGAACGGATCTCGTAAAAACTTCGAACCGCCAAACCGCCCAGAAGTGGACGTTTTTTCCTGAGAATCGAGCAAGATGAGAGAGGATGCCGAGTGAGAGACCTCGTCGTCGCCCCAGCGAGGAAGACGACGAGAAAGGGCCGATAGATGTATTTGCGAGAGCGACGCGAGAACCGTTCGGACGATCGGTCACCGCCGATCGAGCGCGTCGATCGTCTCTTTGCGCGCGATACTCACCGATCTTCTTGTCGAGAGCGAGAATCAAATTTCCTCGGCTCTCGCGGCATCTGTCCTCCTCTCCGACGATCTCGACATGATCGACGATCGATTTCCTCTCTCGCAGCTCTTTCGCGAAAATCGCCGACGCGGGCCACCAAAAACGTTTTCCTCGATCTCCGTAGTGGATGTATCCACGCGAAACGAATTCGTTCCCCGTTTGTTTACAACTGAACGGCAGGGACGAAGGTACGTAGATATGGTAACACTGCGATCGAAAACAATCGCTCGCGAACAACACCGAGTAACCTTCGACGGCCGAGCATCGACTGAAGCCACGGTAAACTTAGCAGTCGAGAACGGTCGGAGAACGAGTCGAGCCGAGTCGAGATTGACCGAGATTGGCCGAGATCGTTTCGGAGCGTCTACGGTGGCGCCGATCGCTCCGTCACTCTCGTGAGCGGCAGAAATGGAAAATGCGCCGTTCGGTCCGTTCCGAGAGTTGGACGATGGACAGATGGCGGTATTGGGCGAGGCGGCCTCTTCGAATTCTCACCGCGGCTTTCATCAGGGTGAAAGAGGCGACGGAAGGCGCGCCCGATAATGCGCGACGCGGTCGAAGACCAAAATAACGATTAGGATGCTGTAGACTCGCGAAAAGATCTTACGGACCGATCGTGTCGTTGGGACGGCCGACCTGGGGCCGCGTCCATAGCAGTCCGTAACAGTCCGTAGGCGTCGATGCGGTGAACGCGCCGCCCCGAAGCGTTGCCGGCTCGCGTAGCTGCGATAGAAGGGGAAAAGCGTAGACAATTTGCCCGCTCGCGAACCTTTCGAACGTCACCGCTTGGAAAATCTTGATTCGCTCGGTATCGGCCTCTCGGCAATACCGAATCGTTTCGTGTTTGACGCTCCTCGGTGATATATCCGGTTGATCGATTCAGCCGTTGCGTCGTTGCATCGTTAGATCGTTACGTCGTTACATCGTTACGTCGTTACGTCGGAGATAGAAGAGAGGAAAGAGGATGGAAGGATCCAGGCTTCTCGGTCTCGGATTCGCTGTGCTCCTCGGATCGTTGCTCTGCAGGTCAGTCGATCGATACCGTTTTCCTTTTTGCGTCGTTGCGAGAGTCGCCTCTCGCGCGCCATTCGATTTGCGACGGCTTCGCAAACATGGTTGATGAGCGAGATGAGCGCGCGAGATAGCTCGCAAGGACCGCAGGTGCCGTTCAAGTTTTAACGACTTGGGTCGCGTTTGCAGCGTCACCGAGGGCCAGGATCCGTTTTCGAGCGACTGGCTCAGAGGCACGCTTGACGGTATCCGCGAAGCCAATGGACAGATTCAACGAAACGCCTACAAATTGAGGGAGGACATTTTGGCGAACGTCGCGTCGCAGATCGAAAACGCAAAATCCAACGCTGGTAAACTATTTAGCTCGTATCGCGTTAAACCGCCAAATCCTTTCACCGTCGGCCGCGCAATTTCTTTTCTCCGTCCTTGGGGGAAACCACTGGTTAGCCTTCTTTTCGCTCGAAACGGAAAGATCGTTTCCCAGAGATCGAACGAATCCTCCAAGTTCCCTTCCTCGCGACGGAAAGTGGGTTTAGATTTAGATGAATCGACTTTGTTGCAGAGAAGGGAACCGGGTTTACCGGCATTTCCGGTCAGACGGGTGGTATCGTCGTCAACGGCGGAGGTGTCACGAGGATATCCGGAGTGGTGTACGATTCGCAGAAACGGCCCTTTTACAGAATCGTCGAAGATATCGTGGAGAACGGGGTCCTTCGTCATTCGGATACTATCCACGATCCCAGGAGAAATACGACCCGAGACTACGGATACACGTTGAATCTGGACGACCCAGCTGCCAAGCCGGTGCCGATCGAAACTCCAAACTCCCGAAAGCGCCGAGAGCGAGCCTAAATGGCTATCGACTCGAACTCCACCGACGACCGATCTTCAATGTTTCCGATTCCATGTAGATAGTAAAGTCGTTATTGCATCTTCCTATCGAGAGTTCCCACTATGCGATTCGTATTTTTCTCTCTACCTATCCCGGCGGCTTGTTTGCCGTCATTGATCATCGATCCTAGATCCTCGATCCTCGATCATTCCGCGGACCGTTCGTTGAGAGAGAGAGTCGACCCCTGAACGGTCCGTGTCCAGACACCGAAGACGCAAAGAGGGATGCATCGGAGAGGCGAGATGCCTATATAAGCGTCGGTCGTTCTCTTTTTGGCGTCTTTTGCCGGTGTTCACGGAATCGTTAGGTTCGATCGTGTCGCGCATTTTTCGAGTCGTTCCGTTCGCAAAGGTTCTCGCAGATGTGGAAACGAGGCAGTTCGGTTCAATGGCAGAGAGTGGCAGTAGCGGTGACTTTGTTCTTGACATGTTCGAGCGCTCTATTCCGCGAAGATGACCTACCCCTCGACGAGAAGGATGCGTTTCGTAAGTAAATACTTGTCTTTCGAAACTCTGCAACGGCTGAACGGGCGGACGGACGGATCGACATAAATCGATTGCGGGGATGTTCGATCGGTTTTCGGAATCGGGCAAGCGGGACGGTGAAATCGAGGCAACGGGATCGAGACAAGAACGTCGGCAACGTTGAGCGAGCCAAACTTCCCGATTCTCCGTTATCCGGGAATCGATGGTAACGTCTCCCTCCTCTGTCCTCAGCCAAGACCGGGGATCTCTCGTCCTTGCTCGCGATCCGTCCTGTCGGAGGGCAGGACTACGAGAGCAGGGCCAAGGATTCTCGAGGTTCCGGATCCCGGGGTTGCGGAACGACCGGAAAGAGCGGAACGAGGCTGGTCGGTGGCCGACCGGCGGATCCCGGCGAGTGGCCCTGGATGGCGGCCCTCCTCAGGCCAAACGCCGGTCAGTACTGCGGCGGGGTTCTCGTGACCGACAGGCATGTTCTCACCGCAGCCCACTGCGTTTACAGGTGAGCAGGGAGAGTCGCGCGAGACGTCGTGTCGCCAACGTTCTCGAGATTCCATCTTTCGCAGATACAGATCCCGGGACATCGCCGTTCGCCTCGGAGAGTACGATTTCGCGACGATCGGCGAGAGCAGATCTCTCGATTTCCCCGTCTCGGAGATTCGAGTGCACGAGCAGTTTGACCAGACCTCCTACGAGAACGACATCGCCTTGCTCAGGATCTCTCGACCGACGGTCTTCGACGACTACGTTTGGCCGATCTGCCTTCCCCCGATCGATCAGAGATTCGAGAACAAGAGCGCGATCGTGATCGGTGAGTAGAGCTTGAGAGGTAAGAAACCTCGCGGCAACGGAGACGGCGTCTTCCAGGTTGGGGTACGCGATTTTACGGAGGACCCGCGAGCACGGTCCTGATGGAGGTCGGAGTGCCGATATGGCCACAGGAGAGGTGCGTCCGCAGCTTCGCTCAGCGTATACCCGAAACGGCCATGTGCGCCGGAGCGCACGAGGGGGGTCGCGACGCCTGTCAGGTAAGAGATAGATAGATAGATAGATAGATAGATATGTATATATATATATATATATAGAGAGAGAGAGAAAGCGCAGAGCGCTCTGGCCCTTGAGGCCGATCCTCTTGACCGTCGGGAAATCGACAGGGGGACTCGGGCGGGCCGCTCCTCCATCGCCTCGGAAACGGCAGGTGGGTCAACATCGGAATAGTGTCCTGGGGCGTTCGTTGCGGCGAGCCGGGCCATCCTGGAATCTACACGAGGGTCAACGCTTACCTCGACTGGATATTCGCAAACGCCGTCTTCTGATCGGAACTCCAATGCCATAGAACGATTTCGAAAACGATTAAACTTTATTTGAGGAATAGCGAACGTTACATCGATAAAAGACATCGACACGAGTAGAGAGATACAGAGCTTGCTTGCTTCCCGGGATGCGCCCATCCTTTTGGCGCTTGCACTCTCGCGATTTCCTCGTCGATCTCTCGCCGATGCCTCGCAAATCCCTAGACTTTTTTTCCAATTTTCTCCATCGGCCCGACAACGATGCCAACGACAACGATGGCGATGGCGATGACGATGGCGATGGCGATAACGGCAACCGTCGGTATGGCGACGGACACCTTCGATGCTGCTTGCAGTTCCCCGCTATTCGACGATCGAAAATGCGCTGCTCGAGAGAGAATCAACGAGGAAAGTCGCGCAAAGGACGGAAGGACAAAAGTGGAGGAGGGGAGGGAACGAGTGGAGAGGACAAGAGTAGGAGAATGTTCATCGGAGGAGGTTCGCGAGACGCAGCAGCCGTTTGGCGTTCCTCCGTGGTTTCGGCGACTCCCGTGGTCCCTGTCAGCGATTCTCTCGTCCCGCAATTCCTTAAGTTTACTTGGTCGAGAAAGTTTCGCTCTTTGGTAGGAGTGAAGCCAAATTTCGTGCAGGCTCACCCCCATTTTAGCTGTTGAATTGGCTACTCTGGGCGAAAGGAAAGGATGCGCCGCGGGTGATCGGACGACGAGAGGAGAAAGCCCGCGGCCGTTGAGGAGAGTTAAACCCGAGGAACGGTCCCGGTAGAACGGGTCGCCACGAGAAACGGTGAATTTGGGCTAGTTTCCGCGTGATTCGGTAATCTCTCGCTGGTTCTTCTGCTGCGTTGACTAGGGGAAACTGCCACGTTCTCCGATTCGCCGCCATCGCCGCTGACACCTTCGCTATCGTCGTCATCGTCATCGTTGTCGTCGTCGTCGTCGTCGTCGTCGTCGTTGTTGACGTCATTGTCTGCCCCCTTGTTCTTGTCATCCGCGTCGTCGCCGATCCTCCGACTTGGAGAAGACGTCTGCCGGCGATGGTATCGAATCCTCCGTTGAATGGGCCGAGGCTGTTGCCTTTCCTGATCCATCAAGCGCTGCGAGCTCAATCGATTCGAAGGTCGCTCCGGATTCCTCGATCGAACATTTTCTTCCTCTCGCTGTTCTATCGCTCCTATTCTGCTGCATGCTTTTGCCACTGGTCGGACAGCGACGGTCGTCGTTGCCGTCGTTACTGTCGTTACTGTCGTTACTGTCGTTGCCGTCGCTGATGTTGTCCTCGTCGCCGTTGATTCGTTCCCTGCATTTGACCTGGATACCGGCGCGGCCGCAATTGTAATCGTGGTCAACGTGGCGGATGACGTCGTCCTCCCGCTGCTCGTCATTGACGTCGTTGTTGCGTTCGTCCTTGCGGTCGTCGTCGCGGTCGTCGTTACGGTCGAAGCGGCGGTCGCAGTGACAGTCGCGGTCGAAGTCGCGATCCCAGTCCCAGTAGCTGGGGTCTCGGTTGCCGAGGACACAGGGACCCGACAGATCTCGTCGCACGTGGATTTCTCCCCCAGGAGCCAGTACGTGGTCATCCGGCCTTTTCCCTGCACACGTCGAAGAAATGTATCGCAATCCCGCGTCAACTCTGGACGTGTCCCGACGAATTTGAACAACGGTCGAAAAAAGTCGGGGCGCCTGACGCTTGAATATTCAAAACGGCCACGTAGCGGCGTCGTTCGCGGAGGAGAAGATTCGAATGCTAATAGGCCGGTCGGTCGCCCGTTAAGTGGACACGGCAATATCGCCGTTCGGCGGGAAAACTTCCAAGTCCCTCGCTCGTTTCTACCTCTTTCTCGCCGTCTCTACCCCCCCCCCCCCCCCTCACTCTCTCTGTCTCTTCCTCCTCCAGCAAACGAGTCCGTTAAACGCCGACGGCTCACACGCGACCTCGACCGACGAACTTTGACCCGAATATTCTCGATCGCGACTCCTCGCGTTCGCGGGGAAAGCGCCTCGTCTTACCTTCAAGGTAACTTCTCCTCTGCAAACGAGATCGAACGTTCCAAACGTGTCCAGGATCTCCTTCGTCTTTGGACTGACGTGGATTTTGAGAGCTGCCGGGAGAAAAGACTCGTTAAATCTTTCGTCGTTGAGAATCGAAAAAACGAAAAAACGAAAAAGCGAGGAAACCAATGAACACAGGAGGATGGACGTTGGGGCGGAGGGCGAGAATAAATAGCGTTTACCTTCTCCGTTGCTCTCCATTCTCGATGCCGTGTTAACGGTGTCCCCGAAGAGGCAATACCTGGGCATCTTGAGGCCAACCACGCCGGCGACGCAGGGTCCTGAAAGAACGGAAAACTTGAGAAACAACGAGACAACGAAGGTGGATGGAGGACGGTGCCGTTGGCAGCGGGCGACAGTTCCGGGACGGGAAGTCGCTCGAGGTTTTCCATCATTTCGCGCCCCTTTTTTTGATCGGCGAAGAGGTGCCGGAAGGAAGTGAGTCTTACCGGAATGCATTCCGATGCGAAGTTTGAGCTGCTCGTTCGGCCTATGACGAATTCTAAAGGTCATAACGGTGTCGCGGAGGGCCAAACTCATCCTAGCGATTTCCCTCGCGTGATTCGTTCCATTTCTGACCGGCAGTCCCGACACCACCATGTAAGCGTCGCCTATCGTCTCTACCTGCGCAACAACGAACCCGCCCCTTAATCCTCGTTCTCGGAAAGCTTGCCGCGCTAGTCATTTGCGCTATCCTCACCTTGTAAACGTCGAAGTGCTCGATTATGGAATCGAAGCATGTGTAGAGATCGTTGAGCAAATCGACCACCTGAAGGGGCGTGCTTTCGGCCGATAGGCTCGTAAATCCGACGATGTCGCTGAAGTAGATGGTCACTTGGTCGTACGTTTCGGCTATTACGCTCTGCCCCAGGATCAGTTGCGACGCGACGGACCTGAAAGCGAGACGAGCCTGCCGAAAGTCCGCTCCGCTCCGCTCCCGCGATTCTCGCGGGCTGCGTCGTCGCACTTACTTTGGCAGGAGCTGATACAGAAGTTCCTCGCACTTGCGTTTTTCCTCAAAGTAATCCGTCGTGCGTTCCTCGACGAGGGTCTCCAAGTTGGTGGCGTATTGCTCCATCCGAGAGAGCAAGTTGTCCAAAATGTTGCTGCTTTCGTAATCTCTGGAAGAGAGGGACGACCGATAGCCCTTGTAGGCGAGGTTTGTCGAAGGGAAGGGGAGAAGGAGGGGAGGAAGACCGTTCCAGCGAGAAATTTGCGACAGAGTTTCGTTTCAAGGTCCGTACGATCGATCGGTCGATCCATCGACTCGGTGATTCAGCGATCCGGCGTTCGGTCGATCGATTTGCCCGTGGAAACTCTCGCCTCTCCTCTTCCGCTTTCCTCGGACTCGTTTTCATTTCTTTGTATCGAAAATAGGTCAGAGGACGATACGCGCGGCCGTATTTGCCACGTTTTTATCGCGAGCTAAGCTTCGCCACGCTTTACGAGAGGCATCGTTTTATTTTACGAGGCGCGGGTTTATGGGTATCCCGCGACGGAACCACTCTCCGGCTCCCTCTTTTCCCCTCTGCCGTCAATTCCCGTCGTCGAATTCGTAATCGCTCGAGAGAAAGGACAAAGTAAAAGAAGGAAGACGAGAAGTAGGAGGAGTAGGAGGAGGAGGAGGAGGAGGAGGTCGCGAGTTTTCCGGCCGGTCGGGGAAAAGGAGTAGAGAATCGATCGAAGGGGGACCTCGGGTCAGGCTATACTCACTTGTTAATTTTCCGAATGGTCTGCTTGAGAGCGGGAAAGTCCGGCCTATCCGCCGCGTCCTGCGCCCAGCATCGCCTCATCAGGTTGGCGACCTGTCGCGTGGGATCGTTCTCGTTAGTTACGGCTCTCGTTCCAGACCGATCGAGAAATTTGTCGACGGAAAACGCAGACAAGGAGGGACGAGGGATAGGCGAACGGGAGGAAGGGGACAAGAGAAAATTGTCGCTGTCGTATCGACGGCACGAGGCTTACTTCTTCCTCGACGGTGGCCTCGTCGATCGCGGGCCTCATCGGCGAACCGCCGCCCCTCTTCACTCCTTCGACGATTTCTGAAACAGACGAACGCGAAAAGTGATCCCCCGTAAACGGAAGATGTAACGGAGAAATCGAGAGGAAAGCGCGATTCGAGCCGGGCCGACCGTTAGGAAGGGATTGGGAGGATAGGAAACGAGTGGGCGACATACTGTGCCTGTAGACGTCCTCCAAGAAGGCGTTGCAGGACTCGCAGTTGAGGGTGCAGTGGGGTCTGCGGACTTCGAGAAGGGGACTGACGGCCCTTCGAGGACTGGCTCCCCCTTCGGGACTGGCTCCCGGCATAGCCGGCAGGGTCAAGTTGCTCGCGGTCCAGCTACCGCTCCTCTCTGTCATTGCTGCCTCCCGCCTCCCCCTTTTCTCGCTCTCTCCCTCTGTTTCTCTTTTCCTCTTTCCCGCTCCTTTATCCGTCACCGATATCGTCATCGTCATCGAAATCGAAATCGACATCGACATCGATATCGACATCGACATCGATATCGATATCGATATCGACATCCACATCGACATCGACATCCACATCGACATCGACATCGATATCGACACCCTCATCGATTCTTTCCATCAACGACTCTTTTCTACGTTCGTCGACGCTCGAAGACTCTTTTCTTTCCCTAGCCCAGTGAGGCACGGTACTTGATCATTTCGGCGTCCTTCGAGCAATCCCGCCTGCTTCTCCCAACCGTTCTGTTTCGGCCAACCAAGCTTGTCTTGCCTTTCACCTCGCAGGCTCGGATCTATTGGCGCGAGCGTGATAGATTAGAGATCATAGATCTCGGTCATAGATCCGAGCCTGCGAGGTGAAAAGCAAGACAAGCTTGGTTGGCCGAAACAGAACGGTTGGGAGAAGCAGGCGGGATTGCTCGAAGGACGCCGAAATGATCAAGTACCGTGGCTCACTGCCCTAGCCCAACCGGCCCCTCGCCACCTAGCCCTTTCTCTCACAACCGACGTCTCTCGTTCCTTTCGCCTATCTCTCCTATCTCGCCTATCTTGCCTATCTTGCCTATCTCGCCTATCTCGCCTATCTCGCCTATCTTGCCGCTGCGCGAGGACGACCGAATCTCGACCGAGGAGCAACGTGAGATCAGCGAAACAACGGAGAAACGCGCGACCTAGCCCACGATATTCCCGAAGGGGGCGCGCGTGACCACGATCTCTCCTCTCCTCCTACACCCCACACTGGAGGACCGTTTTATCTCGACTAGGAACCTCCGAGAGACGATCGCTAGGTCGACCGTTTCCGTTCGAGCGATTTCTCCCGGTCCGTCGACCAATTCGAAAAGGTACCTGGGTGGTCGTCGAGGAGCTGGAGTTTCCTAGCGAGTCAGCGCGCGATTATCGATCGTTAAATGGATTCGAGTGATATGCAGGTGGGCAGGTGGAAAGTGGTCAAAGAGGTCTAAGAGGTCTAAGAGGTCTAAGAGGTCGAAGAGGTCGAAGAGATCGAACAGTCGTCGATGGATGATCGCGGCCGGCTACGACTGTTCCAAGTGACCGAGAAGCAGGAGCGGCGCGGCCGAGTTTCCGTCGATCTTGCTCCATCCGCGACCAATAGAGCTCGAGAAACTTGAAGCTCTTGCCGCCAGGATTACCGGAGAATTTTCGCGAACAAGCGGTGGAATCTACGGAGGCAAGCTTCCTCGGGCCTCCCTTCTCCCTGCCTCATGTAGGGGATACGACCGAGACGAATTTTCCACGATGGAAGGGAGTTTCGGCCCCTCCCGATTAACGAGCCACTTTTTCCTCGAGGCCGTTCCCTTCTTCGCCGGAACGTGAACGGGCAATTTAGCGAATCCTTCGAGCTTACGCGAGTCAGGTCGACGATCGATATTTCGCGTGCTACGTTTGAACGGTTCCGACGGTCCTCTTCCGGATTCTCGCCTGTTCTTACGTTCCCAACTTTTCCGCTCGTTGAGTCAAAGATCCGTCGTTTCCGTCGATAGTCTTCCAGACGGAGGATCCAACTTTTTCTTCTCCATTCCACCCCTCGCTGCCCGGTCTTGTAGACCCGCGTCGCTCTCCATCCATCTATCTATCTATCTATCTATCTCTCTCCCTCTGTATCTCCCATCGGCCCCTTCCCTCGTTTGCCGAGACCTAGAGAGGGTACGATCTTCGGTGGCTGGAAGAGAGTCCACCGAGCGATACTTTTTCGAGGGAGAATCGCGCTCCGCCTTTCGCGTCACACACCGACATTACTCCGGCGAATACTCCAGGGAAGCATCGATTCGAAGTTTATCTCGCGCTCTTCCAAAGGCTGCACCCGCGAAAACTTTCCAGCGGTTTCGCATCCGATGAGCCATCGCTTTTCCGCTTTCGCCTTCGTCTTTGCCCCTTTTCATTGCCCCTGCAACTACCTCTGCGTTTCCTATCCTCGTTGCGACGTAAAAATCAAAGACTCTCGGTCGTATCGAAGGAAAAACGAGGGAAACCGAGAGAGGAGTGGCGTCTTTTGCGGAAACGTGCGCAAGTTGCGAGTAGCGAGTTTCGCGATCGCCTCGGAATGGGTTTCGCGAGGTCGGTGACGGACGGCTCTTCTGGAGCGGAAGATTCGTGCAACGATAGAATTCCGGGGAGAGAGATTGAACGGTGGGCTTTCAAGCGATGAGCGAAAGGAGAGATCGAATATCGCGCGACGACGTATATCGGGTCGGCAAATTGGGCCATTCGAGGGATTCGTAAACAGAGCAACGCAGCGGTCGAGCAGGCGGCCGTAGGGGCACGCGTCGAGCACCGAAACGCGCGTAAACCGGGAGAGCCGAAAGCACGGTGTCGGGAGGTAGCGGTCGAGATGCCGATCTCGCGAACGCATCGGAGAGTTCGCGTTCGAAACGCGAAGGACGGCCATCCGCGTTCCGTCGAAGAGAGCGATGGTAGGAAGGCACGAAGGGACGGAGGCACGGAGGCACGGAGGCACGGAGGCACGAAGGCTTGACCTTTCGACGATGGTCGACCGATCGGGATTGTCACCATACACCGACGATCGAGACACCGATCACGTCATAGACGCGCCTCACCGATCCGTCGCGACGGAGGTTACGGGAGCAGAGAACCGACAGACCGGAATCGAACGGAATCGAGCGGAGAAAACCGGAGAGAAGAAGGACCGAGAGGAGCGCGCACTAGACGCGTGTGCGCTCGTGAAGACGTAAAAGCTTCGACTGAGCTTTCGAGGCCCGTCTCGAAACGCTCCCAGTCGAATCGTGGCACGTTCCGTCCTGCGATCGATGCCGTCCTGCCGCGAGGAAGCGACTCGGCGACTTCGGGGAGCTTCGGAGCTTCAGACTTTCGGACCATCGCGATGCATCGGCGGCTCGGAAGGTAGAAGCTCCCGAGGTTTCGCGTTACCCCGCGCGTCCGGCGATATCGACGATGCCGACGATACTGACGATACCGACGATATTGACGTGGGGAAGCCAGCGCTGGGAATCGCCGCCCCCGAATTTCGAATTCCAAATTTCGAATTTCTCGATTCCGACCGTGGATAAGGGCGACCGAGAAACGACGCCCCTCGATGTGTCTGCGCGAACTTACCCTTCGGAGAGAAATCGAGGCAGACTCCCAGATAAAACGGTCCTTGACGCACGACGATCTCGTGGACGATTATCGCGAAACTGTAGACGTCGCCCTTCTGAGTTCCCTCGGCCGGTCGCCTCTCCATCCTCAGCAGTTCCGGCGCTGTCCAAAGCTGCTCTGTAACACGACCTCGTTACCCGTTACCCCGTTACCCCGTTACACCGTTACCCCGTTACCCGATTACCCGCTATTCGTTACCCCTTCATCCCACTCATCTGCCACCCGTTCTCCTCTATATTTCCCTTCGTTCTCGCTTTCCGCCTCGAAATTCCTTACTTTTCCAATAAGCGTAGCTGTTCTCGTCGACGTCACCGTTGTCCTCGGGATCAGGATCGAGGTCGACGTTGGTGCGCCCCGGACAGGGACTTCTCAGCTCGTGCAAGCCAAAGTCGGCGATTTTGAGAACGAAGCGAGAGTCGACGACGCAGTTCGAGGACTTAAGATTGCCGTGGCTTCTGACCTCCGAGGCATGAAGGTATGCCATTCCGCGGACGATGTCGTGTATCAGGGAAAATCGAAAGACACGGTCTAGCTTGAATTGCTCGTTCTCCAGAATGTCCTGTCGAGACACGTGAAATTTTTCCAAGACGAGCCGATATCGCGTATCTCTCGAACGCGCTGTCCGACAAGAGGGAACGAAAGAACGATCGCGACGTTCGCTCTACTCCTCGGGCTCTCACCTCCGTCCGACTGAGCGGCAGTTACGAAAGAACGGTATCACGAACCAATCGAATAGACGAACCTGAAGAGATCCTTTGGGACAGTACTCGGTGAGGAGGCAACAGTGCGGGGGCTCGAGGCAAGCCCCGTAGAATCGAACCAAGTGATCGTGCTGCAGGTCCTTCATCTGCGAAATCGACGGAAAGTTATCGTAATTTCCGAGAGGCAAGCGAATCTCTTCGAGTCGGAGCCGTCTCCCTTCGAGCTTACCCTCTTCAATTCGAGGAGCAGCGGTCTCGATATTTCCACCTTCTTCCGCGGTATCGACTTGATGGCAACTTTCGAGTTCTGCAACGAATCGTACTTTACTGGGCCGCGAGCAGGGGATACGAGATAAACGAGACGTGAGTCGCGAGTCGCGGCTGGGAGGATATACCGATAGAACCCGCCGACCGACCAACGAACGTGCTCGTGCAGCCACGAAATCGAACCTTGTAAATTCCCGTGGGAATGTAGACGTGCCTGTCCGCCCCGTCCGGCAGGCTCATGTTGTCGTCCGAGTATATGGTCTGCAAGAGGAAACGATTTCTGCTCGAGAATCCAAGAAAGCAGCGTGGAACATTTGTACGGCACGCGATACCCAAGGTACAGGGTGTTTCAAAAATATTTGTCATGGCTTTCAGGGGTTGTTTTACACCTCTGGATCGATGGAGATTTGCGAAAAAAACCTGCCGCAAAATTCGGGAAAGGGTAGCAAATTTTTTTTATTGGCTCATCGTATTCGTCTTGTTACGGAGGCAAAATGTCTGAGAGGAACCATGGGTCAGAAACGAACCGTTCTCTCACAAATTAACTTTTAATTGGGCCTTCCGATTAAAATTTCGCCTATAGTTAAAGCAGAGGCGACGTAAACGAAGCTAGAAAATAGGGCACTGTGTCACCGAACCAGAAGAGAAGTGTAAGTGTTTATACTCTTCTTCCCGGGTGGGCCCTTGAGTGAACCCGACACCGAACGCAGGTCATTGACATTTTCTAGACTTTTTCTCTCTCTTCAATTATGTTGCCTCTGTTTCAACTATTGGAGCTAGCAAGGGTATCGCATGTGTTTCCTTTCGAAAGGTCGGCGACTCGAAGGCTGTCGTATGGGCGAAATTTTAATCGTAAGGCCCAATTAAAAGTTAATTTGTGAGAGAACGGTTCGTTTCTGACCCATGGTTCCTCTCAGACATCTTGCCTACGTAACAAGACCAATACGATGAGCCAGTAAAAAAAATTTGCTACCCTTTCCCGAATTTTGCGGCAAGTTTTTTTCGCAAATCTCCATCGATCCAGAGGTGTAAAACAACCCCTGAAAGCCATGACAAATATTTTTGAAACACCCTGTACATACATACAAGAAAAAGAGGGAGAGATAGAGAGAGGGCGAAGGAGGCGATAACTCACCAGCTGACTACCTCGCAGTTTGTTGACGATCAGAGAATACACGGATCCTCTCGTCTTTGCGTGTGCCATCACGGTAATGTCCTCCCAGTGCACTTTCCACGTCATCGATGCAATATCCGCTTCGAGCTTAAAGTGCCTGGAAGATGGGAGGAAATATATCGGCCCTCGCGGCCGGTTTCCCTTTACGGAAACGCTATTGCGACGGAATAACGGAATTGCCGCGTCTTTCCGTTCCTCTTCTCCTCGATGCCAATCGATCGTGTCGATCTTAATTTAGCGTTGGAAGGAGATAACGATGACGATCGAGGGGTTCGGGCGAAAAGGACGGCAGACGAGGAGATCCACGCTTACTTACCTGTATATGAAGACCGAGGCGACGAGCAGAGCGACGACGATCGAGCTCAAGACAATCGAGAGTATCGCGTATCCTGGCAGAGCTGTCGTGCCGAGACGATTGAAAGGGAGTAAATGGTAAATGGGCGATGAGTATGGGATCGAGGAGATACTCACAGTTGTCCGGGCAAAGAGAACCGTCGAATCCGCAGGTAGGAGTATCGGGCGGTGGTTCCGTCCGGCCGCCGGACCAATGGATTCGCTTTCCGGGCACGTATTCCAGCGTCTTGTTGGCCCCGTAATAGTGAGCGACGATCTGCGAGAATCGAGAGAGAAGGGTCGACGATAGCAGTCTCCTCGGAGATTGCCGAGTCTGTTCTTACCTGGAACTTGGACGTTTCCGGGTCCATGTCCAGAAGAGAATAGTCGGCGATGCGATCTCCGTTTTCGTCGATATTCACGTCTCCGGTTATACCTGCAAGACGAAGAGCGATAGCTCGGAAAATGAACAAGCTGGAGCGGAAGAGGGAAAACGGGAAATCTAAAGTGAAAGAAGGGGAAAAGAGAGGGTGTCGGATTAACCGAGGAAGAGAAAGAGGGAATAGGGCGCGAGGGGGAATGCTCACCCTTGAAGGTCCTTCCCCACATTCTTCGGGTGAGGTTGCCGCCGTCCAAATTCACCTCGCCCGGGCCCGGCTGCTCCGGCAGACTCTCCTTGAGGGCGAGAGCGTAGAGTAGAACCGCGTCGTAAAAAGCCGTGACGAACGTGGAGACGGAACTGCTTCCGAAGGTGAAATTGTACTTGCTCTGGGCGAGGGACTTCACCTCCCTCGAGAAATTTAGATATTCGAGGTTATCCGGGGTGCGCGCGGTTACCGTGAGGAGAGCTTGATAAGCCTTTCGAGCCTTCTCGTTTCTCTCATCCGTGTCGCCTTCGACCTTCCAAGGTTCCTTTGAGTCGTTATCGCTGGAACGAGATTACAGCGAAAGAGCTCTCGATCCAAGGATCTTTTATGGCCTCTCCTCGTTACGCGGTAATTCCCGTCTCCCGCCGTAAATCGAGACTCGTGTTCGCCAATCGTCGCGGATTTTACGTTCCAACGGGCGATTTTACGTCATCTCGAGTTTTCATTCGCGATTTCACCGCGAAACGACGAAATGGAGCAGTGTCCGGACAGAGGGAGAGGTCGAGCGAGACCGGGAGACGACAGGAACCTTCGCGACGAGCCACCCTCATCATGTAGGCTTACCTGGACGTAAGATCTATGGAAAAAAAGACGTACTCTCCGGAGTCGACCATACCAAGTTCCTCGGCGGCCAACAGAATTTCCCTGATGGTCGTCGAATTGGCGCACATTACGATGACTGAAACGTAGAAAAGGTAGGTGCTGAGAGAGCAAAGCTTTCACGATTCCCAGCCTCTCTCGACTCGGTTTCTGTATGCTCGACGAGGGAGTCGAGGAGGATTTCGGAGGGTCTCGGAGGATTCAGGCCGGAATGTCGGTGGTTAAAGGGAAAGTCGCAAAGACCGGAAAGCAACTTACTCCGAGCGGATCTCGAGAGAAAGGCGAGCAACTTTCTGTAATCCTCGGTGGCGGTAATTTCCTGATCGAAGCTCTTGTAGGTGGGAGTCTGATCGAGAGCGGTGAAGACCGCGCCGAGGGTAAAGTGGCACTCGGAGTTACCTCGGCTACTGGCCATCGGGTGATTATGAAAAATCAGACCAGCGATTTTCCAACCGAATCTTCCGAGGATATGGCGAAGGGCCTCGCCGACCAGGCGATGGGATCCCATCATTCTGACCAGAGTGGGGTAATGCTCGGCCTTGTACCGGAAGGCCTCAGCCTGACCACCTGCGGTCAGCACCGGGATTCCCCAGACTCCGGCGTACCTCGCGACGGGCGCGATCGCGTAATCGCACACGGGACCCAAAAACGCATCTGAGTTTTCCCAAAGTACTCTCCCAATCAAATGATTGTCTGACTCCTTTTTCTCACCACCCCCCCCCTCATTCTCTCTCTCTATCTATCTATCTATCTATCTATCAATTTCTATCGCTCCATCTTCCGCTCTTCATCGAGAGAGGCCACGTTCGACCGACCGTTCCCCCTCCGTCTTTGCAAAACACAGTGGAACCGAAAATGCGACAGTGAGTTTCGACGAAAGCGTTTCTACGATTCAATGCTGCGACTCGGCTAGCAATTAGCGACGTAAATAGGGGGAGGCAGGAACGGTTAACCAGATTTCGGCGGTCGCGGTCGCGGTCGTGGTCGCGGTCCGTTCCGTTCCCTCCGAGCGACCCTTTCGAATCGATTGTTCGAATCCTACAAACTATTTTGCTCTCTTTGGAGAAGCGACCCAAAGTCTCTATGCCACCAAAACAAAGCGAACTAGTAGCGAGAAACGGAAGGCGGTTAGCCAGTCTGATCGTGGAAGCGAACATCGTCGAACAAAGGAACGTAACGTCACTTCAACTTCCGTCTGTACCCTCGACTGCTCTCCGAGACCGAGCAGTGACGGAAAACGGAGGGCACGTTGGCCGTTTCGCGATTCGAAATCCTATTATGTTTCGTTAATGGAACTCTCGAGCGAAGGAAACGAGTCGAAGCGCCGCGAAAATGTTTCGATGCACGAAAAGAGAGACGACGCGCTGGGAAGAGACGACCCGGGAGAGCGATAATGACTCCCAGCTGTCTCGATCTTCCAAGCTTTACTGCCGCTGGCCATGTAAACACGGAGAAACGCGAACGACCCGTCTTTCATCGTTCGACGTAGATCCCTCTATGGCGCGTATATATTGTTATCGAACCGACTGATCGTTCGATCGATAGAGAAAGAGAGAGAGAGAGAGAGAGAGAGAGAATGGAATCAACTATTCGAAATTCGCGAGCAAGTTCAAAGTCCTTGGAAAAGTGATAGGATCAGCGTAAACTTCGACCTGCGGTCAGCTTCGACCGATCGACCGCCACTTGTTTCTCGTAAAGGCGAGTCTTTCTCAAGCGACGATCGGTCGATTCCGTGGACCGATGTTATAGGGATGTTGTCAGGAAATAAGAGGCAAAGGAGTGGAAGAGAGAGTAGCTTTCGATGCTTTCGAGGACCTGCGGTTCGGTTGATGTAAAAGTCGAATGCAGCCAGAGGTCCGTGAATGCTGGAGCACCGGGAGTCCCGGTAGTCGATGTTGATGCTCCACCCGGATAGCGGTCCTCGCGGGGAACCGACAGTCCTAACCGCCAACTGAATTGCCGGCAACACCCTCGGGAGGCTCTGCTCGTGACGAGGATCGGCCGGCGCTATTACCGCGAGCTCGACTCTCCCCTTGCCCTCCCAACGGCCGTCGACGGTCTCTCGCCAGCTCAGGATCCTCACTGCCGAGCTCCTCTGCACCGGCGAGCTCGTCAGGAGCGCGAGAAGCGTCAGCAGGCACACCTGGAGCCTCGATATCCTTTGACGAGCCGATTAATCCTTCCTTTCAATTTTCGCCCACCATTCTCGAAAATCTCTCCCCTTTCCGGCTCGATCTCGATCTCGATCTCGATCTCGATGTCGATCTCGGTCTTTCCGCCGCGATCGCGAAGGACGATTGTGACGAGCGTGCTTCTATCGCGATCGTGCACCTTCGACCGAATCTCGATCGACTGCCTCCGCTTGAACTCCGTTCTGAGCTTTTTAACCTCGAAGCTTTTGAGCTTTCGAGCGAACAGGTTCATCTTTCGATGGTCGTCGTTAAGGAACGAAGCAAGATAGCCGTAAGGTTGAATCGCACGATTTTAAGATGGGACGATTACTGAACGTATAGGCATATTCAGAACATTGCCCGTGGGAAGAGGAAAGAGGTAAGAGGGCAAAAAAGGGGTATAGCGAAAGAAAGAGAAGCGGACAGGGACGCTCCTCCAACGTAACGTCGACGGGAAGGTCTCGGCGAACGACGAGGTCAAATTAGAATCGCAAATCCAGAGAGACCGTTGTCCCATCGATTCTATCGCGTGGCAGTTTTTCGAGACTCGTGGGCCGAGAGTGATTCGTTGTTTTCATTGTTGCCAGACACCATGACCGGCAAACCGATATATATTTTTTCCCGCGATTTTCGAGTAGATCGCGTGAGACAGAAAGTTTCTCCGAATATTGGCAGTGAGAGTCGAGTCGAGTCGAATCGAAAAGTCGAGAGCGCGGGGCGTCGAAGCGTGATGGCCGTGGGAATGAGGGAGGACGGACCGGTGGATCGGCGAGCGTTGACAAGAATCGAAACTATCGGTCCCGATCCCCCGGAGAGGGTGACCGCGACCGCGATCGCACCTGCCCGTCTCGAGATTTCGGCAAGCGGAGAATCCCCGAGGTACCCGCGACAGAACTTTTCTCGCGAACAAAGGAGACCACGTGGCGTCTCCCGAACGCGCTGCTCGGCGAGGTCGTGTCGAACGGAGAACCGGCGCTCGACTCGACCTCTCGATCTTTCGATCGATCCGGCCGCCGCGTTGTCTCGGCACCTCGACCGGCACCGTCCATTGCTCGCGACGATCCACGATGATCGGTATCCTCCTCGCTCGAGGAGAGCGAGCACGGGGCGCGCGACTGAAACTGCGCGAGCCGGAGAGTCTGTGTCCTCTCACCGGCTACGTTCCACCCTCTTGATTCTCTCCTCTCTCGTTTCTCTTCAATCCTGACTCCCATACGGCGCACCTGCGCGTTGCCGCCTACCAAGCTAAGCGGTTGCACCGCGCACGCGTCGATGCGTCGATTCGACGATGCGACGATGCGTCTCGCGTTTGCGCGTCATTCCGTTCTTTCGACGTTTCATCCTTGCGCGCCTTTTATTATCCCTCCTCGAGGAGCATTGCCGACGATCGGCAACAGTCTCTCTTACCGAGTGGTCGTACGATCAAGACCGATAAAGGGTAGCCGGGATTGCCAGCAAAAGATATCGTCAGGAAGTGAGATTCCAGTGGCGGGGCGAGGCTCGCCGTTCAAGAAAGAATAAAGCAATCGCCCCCCGTGAAACTGTTGGAAAGGAAGACTGTCCTAGAAAACGTTCCTCCGTCTTATCCGCGTGGCAAGGACCGATGAACGAAGAAATCATCGGCCGAGAAATCCTTGTACCACTTTAAATAGATATCGATACCTCGGATCATTTCGCCTTCATTGAGGAAACGTTTAAATATAGACGGCCCGTGACGCGTCGAAGAGCTATCGTACGGTGAGATAGCAATAATAGAAATTCTCCGGCACGATGATAACTGTCGCCGATAACGCGTACACAAAACGACACGATAAAGTTAAGCCGATGCGACTGATGGAAAGAGTTAGATAAACAGTATAACACGCCGACGACGTAGAATCGACGTAGAATCGACGTAGGTTCCAACTAGGTTCGACTTAGGTAAGTTTGACCAACGAAGGTTCATCAACGATTTGCTAGTGGCGGGACAATCAAACGAGAAGAACCTTTCGTGCCATTGATATGCCATTCCGTTCGTACCGTTTGTTGGAACCGAATCTCTGGGGAAAATGGGCGAGAGACTGTCGCTAATTGGGAATAGGGCGGAAGGGGAAAGATTTCGCTTCGACAATATCTTTGGATCGTTGGTCGGACGCTCGGACGGCTCGGTGGTACGATAAGCGAGAAAAAGAGGGAGAAAGAGAGAGAGAGAGAGAGAGAGAGAGAGAGAGAGAGAGAGAGAGTCGCTAAAAGCCGTGGAAAAAACTCTCGAGGTGATTGATGCGCTCGATCGATAGGAGCCACGTACGCGACTCCTCCTCGCCCACGGGGGAGCGAGTTTAGTGGCTGTATTGGAGCCTTTGTTAAATTTGCAAAGCAATTCAGAGTGCACCCTTTTAACTCCGGCTTCGTTAACCCGGACGTAAAGATACGAGGGTAGGACACGCGTCTCCGGCGATGAAAGCGTCCTTACGAAATGTGCGACTTAACGTAAGCATAAAAAACCGAGTCTCTTTGGATTTTCCTTCGCGTAAGGCTAAAACCGAGGAGGGCGAAGGAAAGGCAGAATACATATAAGGATAATGTTAAAGATAAGAGGCGAAGTATTTGCACTTCTCTCCTCGCGTATCCGTTCGACCAGAGTAAAACGTAAAACGACCGCGTCTAAAATAGATCAATGGAAACGGAGATGGGAAAAGGACGACGCGACTTACCACCGTACCAGTTGCCCACGTGATCTCGCATCGCCTCTGGATAATCTCCGAGCGTAGTAGCCTCGACATCAAAGGTGCCGTAGGTGAAGTTTTGCTGTTTTCTAATAAATTCCACCATGGACTTCATCATGAGCTGACAGGTGTGCCTACCGGCGAGTCGACTCTGACCGTTCGTCGCGTACACCAGATTCACCTTGCGCCACGAGTAGCTGCACATAGCGCGAAAAATCGTCGAGTTAGCGGGCGAAAGATCCAAACCCAATTCTCGAAATCCCCGTCCCCGTTTGATTATCCTACCCACCGATTCATGAGAGCGACCAAGAACTGGGCAAGATCCCTGAACGCCAGCTTACCGACTCTCGTCGTCATAAAGTATTCGTCGCTGAATTCGGTTTTCTTTTCGGTGAAGTCAAACGTAAATCCGCCCGTCGTGATCAAAGGGGCGCCAAAAAATTTTACCACCCTCCCGACGACCGCTGAAACGAATGGAGAAAGTACCGTTGATCGTTCAAAAGAGAGGGACGAAGAGAAGGATTCGAAAGAGCAGCCGAGTCCTGGAAATCGAGCGACACGCGACTTACCGACGCAGTAATCGCAAGCTGGTCCAAGAAACAAGTGCACGCAATTTGAGTAGCTGTGAATAGCCCCGATTTGAGCGTACATCGCGTCGCACTGATCGTCTTGCGGGAAAAACTTTAGTTTGAGCCAATAGGGCAGAAGACCTCTGGATCGAGCCTCGTAAACGGCCAAGTCTGCGAAAGATAGAGTCAAACTCAAAGTCAAAGGCGAATTTAACTCGAGATTTAAGGCGAAAGCTTCTCCGTAAGAGGGGAAAGTTGACTTACCGAGAACCGGGAGGACTTTCAGTAGGGATATGTCGAATCTCGAATCGGCCGGTAGAAGAACGGCGACTCGGAGCTCACAGGAAACCGCGCCTAAACGATTCTTCCCGCAAACCGCCCGACAATCCCGCTGCAGTTGTTGCGGTTCGCGACAGCCAGACCTTCCTTCGGCCGACAGCCAAAACCAGAAGCAAAAGCACGCGACCGTCAACGTGATAATTCGTCGGCTCTTCTCCATCTATGTATCCTCGCGCAAAAATTCCACAGCAGCAGAAATTTGTTTGGCTGGGCAAAGGAGATCTAAAGAGATCCTCGTTCGACGTGTTCCGTTTTCACGTCGTATCCGTTGCCGTGATGCGGGACGTGTCGTTCCCTCGAATCCATTCTTCCCCGATTCGCTCGATTCCCGGACGTCCGATTTACGTCTCGCAAATCCTCACAACGTCTCGCCAAACGGTGTATCGCTGTGCCTACCGTTTCTCTGCCTGTCGGTTCAAGGGTCAACGGAAAACCGTGTCCAGCCGGACCCAACCCGGTCACGGAGAACACAAGGGGCGGAGAATTCCGCTCCTTCCTGCTTTTATCGAATCGCGTTACGAACACCGCGATTTGCTAACCTTTGGTGGGAAAGCGTGCGGCAATGTTCCTCCGTCGAGCGATTCGAGGACCGAAACTCTCAAAAATCGACTCTTAAGGTCGTCCTCGTTCTTCCTTTTCCGTGGAAAGAGATTTTCGTTGGAGCGAGCACTGTGATTGGGTTTTCGTCTTCCCCGGTGCGTCTGTCGGAATTCAAGGAAGAGAGTAAAGAAAAAATGAGACGAAGAAAGGAGACGAGGAATGAAGAAAAGGAGGAAGGGAGGAAGGAAGTAAAGAAGGAAGGAAGAAAAGAGGGAAGTAAGGAAGGAAGGAAGGAAAGGGGGAGAGAAAGAGAGAAGAGGAGGAGAGACAAGGAAGAGCGAGAAAAGCCGCGACACTTTGAGATGGAAAAGAGTACTGACACTCGATCAAACGGTCTCGGTCTTTGGCTGCATTACCCGCTCGCAAACACGTAAGTAGATTTTTCGTTGACTCGTGTCGCGTTATCGCTCATTTTCTATCTCGACGATTGATAATGGCTATCGGAAGCTTCGTCCCGCGTGCACCGATCTCCCTCTGCTTCTTTAAACTTCCCGGCTATTATTTTCTCCCGTTACTTTGTCCTTCACCGTTTGTTCCTCGCGATACCGTTTCAGGGAACCTTCCGGGAACCTTCGAGAGCCAACTACGAATAGAAAAGCCCGTTTTCCCGATGCTTCGAAAACTACCGTCCCAATAGGAGAGACGATCGTCGAATCTTGGGGTGACCGACGAACCTAACGAGGGCGTAGAGTCGACTGTCGGCTGATTTCGTTTCCGTATCCCGAGACTCACCGCATCGGCACGCTCCAGGTATCGCGCACACAGCAACGAGCATCCTTTGCTTCCTTTCGTTCTCGCTCTCGACTCTACGTTTGCGTGATACAAAGATTCCCGAGTCAATTCCTCACTTTCAATTCGGCTTATTTTCTCCAACGAGGACACTTGCGACACTTTATAAAAGTATCGCAACTCGAATCGTCGAATCACCGATTGCGAATCTTTCCTATCAATGGGAATATCTACGTAATATGACGACATGTAACGCGAAACACATATCAATATTATAGTATAGACTACAGAGGTATAAGAATTTTCAAACTGCCGCGCTGTGTGACATCGATCGACATTTCCGAAGGTGACAAATTTTCAGGTCAATTTCGTCCGTCGGTAACGTAATTTTGCAGCCTCAAATTACCATCGACGGTATAGTTTCATCTCCTCGTTAGTAGCGCGTTCGTGGCGTCACGATGCTACAATAATCTCAATTATTATATGTTTCTGTACTAATTTCCTGACATTTATTTTTAAATAATATTGCGTATTGCTAAAAATTCATCCTATGTATCTCGAAATATATTATTCAATCAAATCTTTATGAGCATTGAATAGTAAATTACTAAATTGTCAATCACAACTTCACGTAACTTCACACCTGTAGCTTCTATTTGCCATAAAATGTATAAAATTAAGCAGAAACCCTTTGTTAGATAATCATTTTATCGGCAATAATCGATTATTGACGCAAATTGTTGTAATAATTAAAGTTTGCAAAATTATCTATCGATAAGGTTGAACGTAGCTTGCAAACACCCCGCTTGCGTATTACACAGTCCAACAAATTTCTTTTCCCGCCAGAGAAAAACGCAGAAAATTGCTAAATGTTAGATAGCGGTAGTATCAACACTTCCAGGGCCCCTTGAAAACAGCGAGTTTCCATTCTTTTAGGACTCGCATAGTATATGGCTTAAGAGGGTCACTGTCTGACCAGAACACGACAGAAGAATACGAAATGATATGAAATTTCGAAGTCCCCAACTGTTTACACTTTGCTACTTTTCAGAGACTCATGTCATATTAACATTTTTTGAAGTATGAATTCTCATGATTATGATATGTTTCTTCGAACTTTGTAGGTATTATTGGAATTTTGTAAATGGACCAAAGGTAGATATGTGAGACAATACTCATAAAATACAGTTGTGTATTTCTAAGGCTAGAAATGACTGTGGCTGTTACGATGCCAATCCTTGATATTGCAATTGTAGCTCATTAAATGGTAATTTTATTTTGGGGTTTTACCAAAATTAGACAAAACATTATTCAATTCCAGTATGAAAATTAAAATTGCGTGTCAACGGGTCAAAAGCAAATATGAATGCAATAAGTACGGAGAAATTTTACGGTCGAAATACGAATGATGATAATAATCAGACGAAATCTAAGCTCCGCTGGATAAAGGAGTGGCGCAAAATGCCCTCTCATATTTTAGGACCAAGGCAATTCTGGATGGAATTTGAGAAGCAAGTAAATGCGCTAAATACTGCCTTTGAAGAAAGCACCGAGCACGATATACTTTGCACGTTTGTTTACCAAGGAGAGAACGGCTATCGAAAGTTTGTCGTGGCGCATCCCGAAGTATATTGGTGGTACTACATTTGCCGGCCTCCGGAAAAAAGATGCTCCTACGAGGTAGGACATGGATCTTTTATCTATTCTCTGCTTATAAGTGACCGCAGTAATTTACGTCAAGTTTATACCTAGGTGATCCCCGAAAATAATCCGTGCAAGCTGTACTTGGATCTAGAATTCTTATTTCAATTGAATCCAAATAGTAACGGACCTTCTATGACAAGCAAGTTGATCGATATATTTTCTGCCTATTTGCTGGCACTCTGGGGTCTACCCTGCAATCGATACAATGTGATAAACCTTGATTCAAGTACGAATGAAAAGTTCAGCAGGCACGTCATTTTTAACATTAAAGATGTAGCTTTTAAAGACAATTATCATGTTGGGAGTCTAGTAAAATCTGTATGCAATGACATATTAGACTATGTATCGCTCAAAGAAAGGCATTACGACGTTTTAAGTGGCTTTGATAAAACCGATCTTGAGCAATTAGTTATTAAAACTAAGCATGGAAAAAATATATTCGTGGACACTGCGGTTTACACAAAAAATAGACATTTTAGAATATACAAATCCACTAAATGGGGAAAACAGTCTCATTTAAAGATAGCACAGGAATGTGTGCATGCTCCATCCAGCAGAAGTAACGATAAAGAGCTAAACATATTTTTAGATTCCCTTACGACCTATTTTGTCTGTAAACAAGATCTGATGTTACTTGAATATTCTGTAAGTCGTACGACTCAGGTGAAGCGTTTTAAGGCAGGAGGGGAGGGATGTAGAAATTACAAAGATGGTACGGATGTATCACAGTTTCCTGCATTGGACGAATATATTCGCAAAATAGTGTACCCTGGAAAAGTACGTCTTTGTAAATATTTTGATATTTCCAAGACATTGATCTATGAAACGGTTGGTTATAGATATTGCCAAAACATTGGCAGACGTCATAAGAGTAATAATGTCTTCTTGATCGTTGATTTAGAAAAGAAAGAAATGTGTCAAAAATGTCATGATCAAGATTGTGCTGGTTTTAAATCTTACCCACAAAAATTACCAGAGGAAATTTGTTTTTACATAGACGAAGAAGATGATTCCCTTCTATCTTGTGCTGTCATAACAGAAGATACATTGAGGCAAATTGAATTACTTGAACCATAAAGAATTATTTGCATTAAGATCTGTCAATGTTAACACATAGAAGTGTAATGAATAAACAAGAAGAAAAGGAAATATACGGTTGCTGTTTTTCAATACCTAGTTTATTAACGCCGCATCTTTCTTCGTTTTAACCTCTTAAACCTCTTTCTTTGGTTATCTTTAGGTTTTTGCGCGTAATAGTTGACGCGGTACCAGCCCCGATCTAGACATTTTGTACAAGTTGTAACGATCTTATTTTATCTAAACTATTCAAACTATCTGTGAAACACGTATTCAAAACAGTAGTTTTGCATGCAATGTCACTCCCATGTTCCTCTTATGAAACTATCTATATTTATACTACAACTGAATATACATCGATAAAGCGAATATTCTTCTGATTTCCATATATCTAACTTTTAATAAACGGTATAAATTGTTCATTTCGCATAATCATTTCAGATTGAAATTCATTTAAGGTATTACGAGATCAAAATGCTGCCTAATTTCTCCCGTAATACCACACACTGTTTTTAGATTGAACACGGTAACTGTAGTAAAATCGACAGTGAAAGCAGTCAGTCTCGTTATTAATATTTTATACGATACGATACCGTACGATGTTCTGTTATTGAAAACAAAAAATTGTAAAAAGTAAACATCGCGATGATATTTATTCAATGCGTTCTGATTGAATGTGAATTAATCCGAGACATTGTTATCCGCCAACTTGATAGATCTATTTATTTGGTTAGAAGCATTACGCTCAACCAATACAACCAGACCTTCAAACCTATCGACGAATATTGATATTTCTGCATCACATCTTGTAATTCTTTGTCAAGCAAATAATTTTGTAAGAAAAAAATGGTTCAGAAACCCTCGGTCTTTTTCCGATGTAGAATTTTTCGTAGTCTTATCCTTCTCTGAGGCCTCGTTAATGTTACTTTCTTCTTCCAATTCTTGCGATTCTTTCGTAAATTTAGTTTGATCGTCTCGATCGATGCCGCGTTCCGCTACTGTTTCACTTTTCGACGATATCTCAGTTTCCTCTAATATTCCGTCATCAATATCTACGATTTTTTCTTGTAAAATATCTTCTTTAAAGATTTCATAATTTGTATCGGAGATAATTGCACCTTGTTTCGCAGTCTTATATTTCTTATAATTTTTCGATGCTTCTCTCATGCGAATCAAGAAATTTGGTAATCCTAAATAATTCACAGATACAGATACGAAACATTAATTTACATAGAACAAATTTTGACTATATTTTTATTAGAATTATTATTTTCGTATGCGAAATAACACATACCTGACATTGCTACCCACGTAGTAACCGTTGACGGAACATTTACACCAGGATCGTCAAAGTAGGTTAATCCAAATTCAATGCCTGGCTGGTGGAATTCTGAGTAAGGCCTTATCACCATGTATGACCAATACGTTGTGACTCTGTTACGTACACACTTCAGATTATTGAGTGTTAAAGGAGAATCTTGGATTCTCCTAATTTGATACTTAATTCTGGCAGTCCAAATACTTAGTTATTCAATTAGGTCATTCCATAATGAAATACCAAACTAGAAAAGATCGATCGACGAACTTAACGATATCGTATTTTTCCGTACGTCTGTGCAAATTGAGAATTACTATAGATTAAACAAGTATAATACCTGTATATTCCTGGCCTGATGGGAACATCAGGATGTTCTGTTACTTTGCTAATGATGACTATTAACCCCTTCTCCTTGTCCACGACCCAACGTCGCTGATACACATAGTCTCTATTCGCGAAAAGTCTCTGTGAAAGGGGAAAATAAAGTCATCGCTAACACAGAAATTTTTGTTTTACGTATAATTACGTAATTACTGAGTCTTATTACAAACCGGCCATATCATTTCCCAATATATAATGTCGTTGCTATGATCCATGGACGATTTTAATTTCGGATCCGTATCAACGATTTGTAATTCCTGCGCAGTCGGATCCCACTCTTTTCTATAGTCAACATCGATTTGCACCTGGAGAAAATCTTCGGCACTGACGTCCGCAAATGAACCATACACCTTATAAGCGAATAGTCCTCCTGAATCAGGTTCTTCTCTTCTCCATATGAGCATATCCTTGCATTCCATAAATGGCATCCACCCATTTACTATAAATAAGTGAAACAATTTTTGCATTGATTTTCCTGACACCATGTTTAGTTCAATGTAAAGATCACCTAAAGCTTACACTCTCGACTTGAATCCTTGTTGATTTTTGAATCATGACAAGTACAGTATTTGACGCTAGGCTGTTCACTATCAATGACAATTCTCAATTGACACTTTGCACAAACAACTGTTGTATCTTTTAACCTGTGAATTCCTTCGATCTCTTGCTTGTAACTAATAAATGATATTTATTTTAAATTTATAACTGTTAACAAAAGAAAATAGAATTCATAAAATAAGATTGCAAGTAATGAACACAAACTTTACCTATTTAATTCTTCGTCGCTTATCCTCTCACGATCCCAATTGTACATTGTTACACCAACCGAACTTATTAAGAAATATCTAGTATTTTTTAGCACACGACGTCTCCAAGATTTGATAAATTCTTTGAGTGCCATTTCATCCCATATTCGTGAATACAGATGAAATATCTGCAAACTTCTTCTTACACGCTGAGCGGCAATAAATTCAAACTGTCTGGCACAAACCTGCGTTAATTGTGCGCTTTGGCCTCTCAGCCAAAAATTCAATCTCTTCCGGTAATCATGAAATTTTTTATAATTTCCACACTGTCCAAAGAACGATGCTAACCTATTGCTGTTCTGAGCATAGCACCTATTAAATCGTCTGAATAACAAACCGGGCAATTGTTGCGTATACATATTCAATTTCTTTCTTACTTATGTCTCTCTACTAATTCAGTTAATAATCAAACATTATATTAAAGTATTTCTAACCATTCGGAACTCGAAAATCGTTCATAAAAAGCCAAAATATACTACGTGCACGATGGAGCCATATACTCCCTGTCCACGTTACTTCCGCTTCTTAATCTTTGAATTAGTGCCACACAAAATTATTAATTCCGTTTTCTTAATAATGACATTAATCATCTATTTATGTGCGATACTTATTCCTAATGATAAAATTTTATATATCTTTCAGAAAATTTAGTCGACATTACAACGCAACAAACGCATTATCGAGCGTAGGTATAGCAATGCATGTAATGTATAGACATCTTTCGTTCGTATTCCTGCATTTATCGCTTTCGAACCACGCTTTTCGATATATTGGTTTAATTTTGATCCGTGATTTAACTTCATTCACGACCGTGACCGCGATTTTTTACATTAACCCTTTCGTAACGGCAGTACCTTCCGCCGGAGTACCGTAACTGTTTACTATATTTTTAATATTTATAACATTAAAAGACTTACAAAATTGTTAAGATACAAATCGTTTTGATGTTTAAAGTTAATTGTGCCATAAGTTTTGATATCGTTTCAACAAAGAGTTGTTTTAAGAAGTGATTAATCCAATATGTCAATTAAATCAACACAAAACGTTCAGCCTATAACAATAAAATATTGTGTAATTTGAATGCTGTATACGAACGCGCATCTCCTTTCCGTCTGCGCACGCGCATCTCCTTCTCGTATGCGCATCTACTGCGCAGTTGCGAATAGAAATAAGCGCGTTGAATATTTTTTTTTTATTTGTGGCTTCCCGAAACTTGACTCTTGAGGGGGGTCCTCGGGAGTTTTCTCAATTTTGATATAAAAGGAGAATTTGGGAAACAAGATGCAGCACCGGAAATGGGTGCGCGGGTTTATGTGCATTAGGTTTGTTAAATGTAGAGTTGGGATATAAATTACATCCCAGATGGATCCACGGAATTTTGTTACAATAATTATTCGTCGTCAATTCATCAGTACAATGAAGACGTATTAGGACTCTGTAAATATAGCTTTACAAAGTAAGAAACACCTTAAAGTGATACGATGGAGTGTGCCAAATTCAGAGCTTTTTAAGAATCATCAATTGATCGCCGCCTCTTTACTTGTAAAGGGGAATATGAATCGCTTCAGCACTATTACTTGCAGTAGAACTTTTTATTTATATACATTTTTTAAATTACTTGATCAGGGCAAGGAGATACATAACGAATTATTTAATGCATACCTAATTCCCTGATATTGCCAAATATTTAAATCACATTGAAGCTACGATACTCATTGAGGAATCACTATAGCATAAGACATTTGACATCCTTGCTAATTCTTAACAATTATTGAGTAGCTAATGGGCAGTAATAGGCAATTTTGTGCACAAAGAAGGGAATTGAAAGGGTACACACTTCTTTGTGGCTGGAGAATACACATTTCCTTGTGGACATGTGAGAAGATAAGCTTCAAGTACTCCATGTTCGTCACGTTCACACTTGTAGTATCCATTGCTGCACCTCTTGCCATATGGGAATTTGCCTTCTTTGGAACAGAATCTCGAAGACGGGGCCTCCAACTAAAATAAAACAGAATAGAATTTATTTGTTACTTAAAATACATTAAAAAAGCGTCTCTTGAAAAGACTTATACGTCTTTATTACAACAAATGCCAAAAAACTCGCAGGTTCTTACAATTGGTACGCTGTTCTTCTTCCTTCTTGGCTTGTATATTGTGCATACTTCTTTGTCACTATCGGATTGTGCTTTCTCTCGTATACACTGTAGTCTTTCCTTGTCATAAATTCTATTCTTTGGGCAACTGAACGTTACAACGGTAGCTTGCAAATTATCAGAAATTCTGCACTGATAGAAAATATTACAGTATTTTGGATGTTGTCTGAATCCAGTTGGACAAATAAGTGGAATTTGTTCCCCGGTCAAATTTCCAATGGGACAAATTACGTCCACTTTATTATCCGTGTCCGATGACGATTCGGTGGTTGTGGGAACATCAACAGGGGGTACTGTGGATGGTTCTTTCACTTTACAGTTTGCGTCTTTAACCGCCGAGGGGAAATTACATACTTTCAGACGATCATCCCATATAGTTTTAGGCGGACATGTAAATTCATACTTGATAAATCTAAAACCAAACCTAACACATCTATAGAACTTTGAGCAGTCACGAGGATCCCCAAAGAATCCTTGCCTAGTGCACACAACATCACGATCATCTTCTTCGCTACTGCTACTACTGCTGCTGCTACTGCTGCTGCTACTGCTGCTGCTACTGCTGCTACTGCTGCTGCTACTGCTGCTGCTACTGCTGTTATCGTCTGATTCTTCGCTACTGTTACTACTAGCATCTGAAATTTCATCACTCTCCAAACTCTCCTTATTACCAGATTCACTCTTATTTTCTGAGCTCTCAGATTCAGCCGATGAATCACTGGAATCTGGTAGAATTTCAGAATCCTCCTCATCAGGTTTAACAGTGGTTACATTTTCCTTTGACTCACTGTCTTCGCCCGAATGCTCAGAAGAGATTTCTTTCTCCTCCGAATGCTCCTTCGACTGTTCCTGGGAAGAATCCTCCTTCGGATCTGCTGTTGTCACCTCTTCTTGTGAATGTTCATGTGAGTGTTCCTGAGAATGCTCTCCAGAATGTTCCTGTGAGTGCTCTTCTGAATGCTCATGGGATTGTTCTTGAGAGTGCTCTACAGAATGTTCCCGTGACTGTTCTTGCGAATGTTCATGGGATTGTTCTTGCGATTGTTCTTGTGAATGCTCATGGGAGTGTTCTTGCGATTGTTCTTGTGAATGCTCATGGGAGTGTTCTTGCGATTGTTCTTGGGAGTGCTCCTGGGAGTGCTCCTCAGAGTGCTCTTGAGAATGCTCCTGTGAGTGCTCTTGTGACTGCTCTTGGGATTGCTCATGAGACTGTTCTTGAGAGGGTTCCTGAGAGTGCTCTTGGGATTGCTCTTGAGAATGTTCTTGAGAGTGTTCCTCGGAATGCTCCTGAGAGTGCTCTTGAGAATGTTCCCGTGACTGTTCTTGTGAATGCTCATGGGATTGTTCTTGCGATTGTTCTTGTGAATGCTCATGGGAGTGTTCTTGCGATTGTTCTTGGGAGCGCTCTTGGGAGTGCTCATGAGACTGTTCTTGAGAGTGTTCCTTAGAGTGCTCTTGGGATTGTTCTTGGGAGTGCTCCTGAGAATGCTCTTGGGATTGCTCATGGGATTGCTCATGAGACTGTTCTTGAGAGGGTTCCTGAGAGTGCTCTTGCGATTGCTCTTGAGAATGTTCTTGAGAGTGTTCTTCGGAATGCTCCTGAGAGTGCTCTTGAGAATGTTCCCGTGATTGTTCTTGTGAATGCTCATGGGAGTGTTCTTGCGATTGTTCTTGAGAATGCTCTTGGGATTGCTCTTGAGAATGTTCTTGAGAGTGTTCTTCGGAGTGCTCCTGAGAGTGCTCTTGAGAATGTTCCCGTGACTGTTCTTTTGAATGCTCATGGGATTGTTCTTGCGATTGTTCTTGGGTGTGCTCCTCAGAGTGCTCTTGAGATTGCTCTTGAGAATGCTCTTGGGATTGCTCTTGAGAATGTTCTTGAGAGTGTTCTTCGGAGTGCTCCTGAGAGTGCTCTTGAGAATGTTCCCGTGACTGTTCTTGTGAATGCTCATGGGATTGTTCTTGCGATTGTTCTTGTGAATGCTCATGGGAGTGTTCTTGCGATTGTTCTTGAGAATGCTCTTGGGATTGCTCTTGAGAATGTTCTTGAGAGTGTTCTTCGGAGTGCTCTTGAGAGTGCTCTTGAGAATGTTCCCGTGATTGTTCTTGTGAATGCTCATGGGATTGTTCTTGCGATTGTTCTTGGGTGTGCTCCTCAGAGTGCTCTTGAGATTGCTCTTGAGAATGCTCTTGGGATTGCTCTTGAGAATGTTCTTGAGAGTGTTCTTCGGAGTGCTCCTGAGAGTGCTCTTGAGAATGTTCCCGTGATTGTTCTTGTGAATGCTCATGGGAGTGTTCTTGCGATTGTTCTTGGGAGTGCTCCTCGGAGTGCTCTTGGGATTGCTCATGGGATTGCTCATGAGACTGTTCTTGAGAGTGTTCCTGAGAGTGCTCTTGGGATTGTTCTTGGGAGTGCTCCTGAGAATGCTCTTGGGATTGCTCTTGAGACTGTTCGTGTGAGTTTTCTTGCGAATGCTCTTGGGATTGTTCTTGTGAGTGTTCCTGAGAGTGCTCCTGAGACTCCTCTGAGGATTCTTCTTGTGAACGTACTTCTTCTTCTGGTTCAGGTGTAGTTGCGATTTCCTCAGAGTGTTCCACTGATTGCGAGTGCTCTTCAGACACATCTGTATTATCTTCATTACTATTTGAAGATTGTTGTGACTCCTCATCAGATTCAAAACTTTCCGAACATTCCTCGTCTTCGAAAGACGAGTCACTGTTTTCAGAGGAATTTTCCTCGCTAATATCCGTCGGCGGTGTAATTTCCTGTGAAGAGTTATGTTCATCTGAGTGAGATGTATTCACCTCATCCTCATGCGACTGCTCTTGAGAATGTTCCTGTGAGTGTTCCTGAGAAGGCTCTTCCTCCTCGGGTTCGGGAGTTGTCACCTCCTCTTGCGAGTGCT
Source organism: Cerceris rybyensis (assembly GCA_910591515.1). NCBI lineage: Eukaryota > Metazoa > Arthropoda > Insecta > Hymenoptera > Crabronidae > Cerceris > Cerceris rybyensis. The sequence goes on from OU342795.1 coordinate 361,968, forward strand.
CTTGAGAATGTTCCTGAGAAGGCTCTTCCTCCTCGGGTTCGGGAGTTGTCGCCTCCTCTTGCGAGTGCTCTTGGGAATGTTCCTGTGAGTGTTCCTGAGAAGGCTCTTCCTCCTCGGGTTCGGGAGTTGTCGCCTCCTCTTGCGAGTGCTCTTGGGAATGTTCCTGTGAGTGTTCCTGAGAAGGTTCTTCCTCCTCGGGTTCGGGAGTTGTCGCCTCCTCTTGCGAGTGCTCTTGGGAATGTTCCTGTGAGTGTTCCTGAGAAGGCTCTTCCTCTTCGGGTTCGGGAGTTGTCGCCTCCTCTTGCGAGTGCTCTTGGGAATGTTCCTGTGAGTGTTCCTGAGACTCCTCTAAGGATTCTTCTTGTGAAGGTACTTCTTCTTCTGGTTCAGGTGTAGTTACGATTTCATCAGAATGTTCCACTGATTGCGAGTGCTCTTCAGACACATCTGTATTATCTTCATTACTATTTGAAGATTGTTGTGACTCCTCATCAGATTCAAAACTTTCCGAACATTCCTCGTCTTCGAAAGACGAGTCACTGTTTTCAGAGGAATTTTCCTCGCTAATTTCCGTCGGCGGTGTAATTTCCTGTGAAGAGTTATGTTCATCTGAGTGAGATGTATTCACCTCATCCTCATGCGACTGCTCTTGAGAATGTTCCTGTGAGTGTTCCTGAGAAGGCTCTTCCTCCTCGGGTTCGGGAGTTGTCACCTCCTCTTGCGAGTGCTCTTGGGAATGTTCCTGTGAGTGTTCCTGAGAAGGCTCTTCCTCCTCGGGTTCGGGAGTTGTCACCTCCTCTTGCGAGTGCTCTTGGGAATGTTCCTGTGAGTGTTCCTGAGAAGGCTCTTCCTCCTCGGGTTCGGGAGTTGTCACCTCCTCTTGCGAGTGCTCTTGAGAATGTTCCTGAGAAGGCTCTTCCTCCTCGGGTTCGGGAGTTGTCGCCTCCTCTTGCGAGTGCTCTTGGGAATGTTCCTGTGAGTGTTCCTGAGAAGGCTCTTCCTCCTCGGGTTCGGGAGTTGTCGCCTCCTCTTGCGAGTGCTCTTGGGAATGTTCCTGTGAGTGTTCCTGAGAAGGCTCTTCCTCCTCGGGTTCGGGAGTTGTCGCCTCCTCTTGCGAGTGCTCTTGGGAATGTTCCTGTGAGTGTTCCTGAGAAGGCTCTTCCTCCTCGGGTTCGGGAGTTGTCACCTCCTCTTGCGAGTGCTCTTGGGAATGTTCCTGTGAGTGTTCCTGAGAAGGCTCTTCCTCCTCGGGTTCGGGAGTTGTCACCTCCTCTTGCGAGTGCTCTTGGGAATGTTCCTGTGAGTGTTCCTGAGAAGGCTCTTCCTCCTCGGGTTCGGGAGTTGTCACCTCCTCTTGCGAGTGCTCTTGGGAATGTTCCTGTGAGTGTTCCTGAGAAGGCTCTTCCTCCTCGGGTTCGGGAGTTGTCACCTCCTCTTGCGAGTGCTCTTGAGAATGTTCCTGAGAAGGCTCTTCCTCCTCGGGTTCGGGAGTTGTCGCCTCCTCTTGCGAGTGCTCTTGGGAATGTTCCTGTGAGTGTTCCTGAGAAGGCTCTTCCTCCTCGGGTTCGGGAGTTGTCACCTCCTCTTGCGAGTGCTCTTGGGAATGTTCCTGTGAGTGTTCCTGAGAAGGCTCTTCCTCCTCGGGTTCGGGAGTTGTCGCCTCCTCTTGCGAGTGCTCTTGAGAATGTTCCTGAGAAGGCTCTTCCTCCTCGGGTTCGGGAGTTGTCGCCTCCTCTTGCGAGTGCTCTTGGGAATGTTCCTGTGAGTGTTCCTGAGAAGGCTCTTCCTCCTCGGGTTCGGGAGTTGTCGCCTCCTCTTGCGAGTGCTCTTGGGAATGTTCCTGTGAGTGTTCCTGAGACTCCTCTAAGGATTCTTCTTGTGAAGGTACTTCTTCTTCTGGTTCAGGTGTAGTTACGATTTCCTCAGAATGTTCCACTGATTGCGAGTGCTCTTGAGACACATCTGTATTATCTTCATTACTATTTGAAGATTGTTGTGACTCCTCATCAGATTCAAAACTTTCCGAGCATTCCTCGTCTTCGAAAGACGAGTCACTGTTTTCTTGGGATTTCTCTTCAGAATCTTCTTGAGAGTGTTCTTCGGAGTGCTCCTGAGAGTGCTCTTGAGAATGTTCCCGTGAATGCTCTTGAGATTGCTCTTGAGAATGTTCCTGAGAATGCTCTTGGGATTTCTCTTGAGAATGTTCCTGAGAATGCTCTTGGGATTGCTCTTGAGAATGCTCTACAGAATGTTCCTGTGACTGTTCTTGTGATTGCTCATGGGATTGTTCTTGCGATTGTTCTTGGGAATGCTCTTGAGATTGCTCTTGAGAATGCTCCTGTGAATGCTCTTGAGATTGCTCTTGAGAATGTTCCTGAGAATGCTCCTGGGAATGCTCATGCGAATGCTCTTGGGATTGCTCTTGTGAGTGTTCCTGAGAGTGCTCTACAGAATGTTCCTGTGATTGCTCTTGTGATTGCTCATGGGATTGTTCTTGCGATTGTTCTTGAGAGTGCTCTTGAGATTGCTCTTGAGAATGCTCCTGTGAATGCTCTTGAGATTGCTCTTGAGAATGTTCCTGAGAATGTTCTTGAGATTTCTCTTGAGAATGTTCCTGAGACTGCTCTTGGGATTGCTCTTGAGAATGTTCCTGAGAATGCTCTACAGAATGTTCCTGTGACTGTTCTTGTGATTGCTCATGGGATTGTTCTTGAGATTGCTCTTGAGAATGTTCCTGAGAATGCTCTTTAGATTTCTCTTGAGATTGTTCCTGAGAATGCTCTTGGGATTGCTCTTGAGAATGTTCCTGAGAATGCTCCTGGGAATGCTCATGCGAATGCTCTTGGGATTGCTCTTGTGAGTGTTCCTGAGAGTGCTCTACTGAATGTTCCTGTGACTGTTCTTGTGATTTCTCATGAGATTGTTCTTGCGATTGTTCTTGAGAGTGCTCTTGAGATTGCTCTTGAGAATGCTCCTGTGAATGCTCTTGGGATTGCTCTTGAGAATGCTCTTGGGATTGCTCTTGAGAATGCTCTACAGAATGTTCCTGTGACTGTTCTTGTGATTCCTCATGGGATTGTTCTTGCGATTGTTCTTGGGAATGCTCTTGAGATTGCTCTTGAGAATGCTCCTGTGAATGCTCTTGAGATTGCTCTTGAGAATGTTCCTGAGAATGCTCCTGGGAATGCTCATGCGAATGCTCTTGGGATTGCTCTTGTGAGTGTTCCTGAGAGTGCTCTACAGAATGTTCCTGTGATTGCTCTTGTGATTGCTCATGGGATTGTTCTTGCGATTGTTCTTGAGAGTGCTCTTGAGATTGCTCTTGAGAATGCTCCTGTGAATGCTCTTGAGATTGCTCTTGAGAATGTTCCTGAGAATGTTCTTGAGATTTCTCTTGAGAATGTTCCTGAGAATGCTCTTGGGATTGCTCTTGAGAATGTTCCTGAGAATGCTCTTGGGATTGCTCTTGAGAATGTTCCTGAGAATGCTCTTGAGAATGCTCTTGAGATTGCTCTTGAGAATGTTCCTGAGAATGCTCTTGGGATTGCTCTTGCGAATGTTCCTGAGAATGCTCTTGGGATTTCTCTTGAGAATGTTCTTGAGAGTGTTCTTTGGAGTGCTCTACAGAATGTTCCTGTGAATGTTCATTGGATTGTTCTTGGGAGTGCTCCTGGGAGTGCTCCTCAGAGTGCTCTTGAGAATTCTCCTGAGAATGTTCCTGAGAATGCTCTTGAGATTGCTCTTGAGAATGCTCCTGTGAATGCTCTTGAGATTGCTCTTGAGAATGTTCCTGAGAATGCTCTTGGGATTGCTCTTGAGAATGTTCCTGAGAATGCTCTACAGAATGTTCCTGTGACTGTTCTTGTGATTGCTCATGGGATTGTTCTTGCGATTGTTCTTGAGATTGCTCTTTAGATTTCTCTTGAGAATGTTCCTGAGAATGCTCTTGGGATTGCTCTTGAGAATGTTCCTGAGAATGCTCTTGGGATTTCTCTTGAGAATGTTCTTGAGAGTGTTCTTCGGAGTGCTCTACAGAATGTTCCTGTGACTGTTCTTGTGAATGTTCATTGGATTGTTCTTGGGAGTGCTCTTGAGATTGCTCTTGAGAATGTTCCTGAGAATGCTCTTGGGATTGCTCTTGAGAATGTTCCTGAGAATGCTCTTGAGAATGCTCTTGAGATTGCTCTTGAGAATGTTCCTGAGAATGCTCTTGGGATTGCTCTTGAGAATGTTCTTGAGAGTGTTCTTTGGAGTGCTCTACAGAATGTTCCTGTGACTGTTCTTGTGAATGTTCATTGGATTGTTCTTGGGAGTGCTCCTGGGAATGCTCCTCAGAGTGCTCTTGAGAATTCTCCTGAGAATGTTCCTGAGAATGCTCTTGAGATTGCTCTTGAGAATGCTCCTGTGAATGCTCTTGAGATTGCTCTTGAGAATGTTCCTGAGAATGTTCTTGAGATTTCTCTTGAGAATGTTCCTGAGAATGCTCTTGGGATTGCTCTTGAGAATGTTCCTGAGAATGCTCTTTAGATTTCTCTTGAGAATGTTCCTGAGAATGCTCTTGGGATTGCTCTTGAGAATGTTCGTGAGAATGCTCTACAGAATGTTCCTGTGACTGTTCTTGTGATTGCTCATGGGATTGTTCTTGCGATTGTTCTTGAGATTGCTCTTGAGAATGTTCCTGAGAATGCTCTTTAGATTTCTCTTGAGAATGTTCCTGAGAATGCTCTTGGGATTGTTCTTGCGATTGTTCTTGAGAGTGCTCTTGAGAATGCTCCTGTGAATGCTCTTGGGATTGCTCTTGAGAATGTTCCTGAGAATGCTCTTGGGATTTCTCTTGAGAATGTTCTTGAGAGTGTTCTTCGGAGTGCTCTACAGAATGTTCCCGTGACTGTTCTTGTGAATGCTCATGGGATTGTTCTTGGGAGTGCTCTTGAGATTGCTCTTGAGAATGTTCCTGAGAATGCTCTTGAGATTTCTCTTGAGAATGTTCCTGAGAACGCTCCTGGGAATGCTCATGCGAATGCTCTTGGGATTGCTCTTGTGAGTGTTCCTGAGAGTGCTCTACAGAATGTTCCTGTGATTGTTCTTGTGATTGCTCATGGGATTGTTCTTGCGATTGTTCTTGAGAGTGCTCTTGCGATTGTTCTTGAGATTTCTCTTGAGAATGCTCCTGTGAATGCTCTTGAGATTGCTCTTGAGAATGTTCCTGAGAATGCTCTTGAGATTTCTCTTGAGAATGTTCCTGAGAATGCTCTTGAGAATGCTCTTGAGATTGCTCTTGAGAATGTTCCTGGGAATGCTCCTGGGAATGCTCATGCGAATGCTCTTGGGATTGCTCTTGTGAGTGTTCCTGAGAGTGCTCTACAGAATGTTCCTGTGATTGTTCTTGTGATTGCTCATGGGATTGTTCTTGCGATTGTTCTTGAGAGTGCTCTTGCGATTGTTCTTGAGATTTCTCTTGAGAATGCTCCTGTGAATGCTCTTGAGATTGCTCTTGAGAATGTTCCTGAGAATGCTCTTGAGATTTCTCTTGAGAATGTTCCTGAGAATGCTCTTGAGAATGCTCTTGAGATTGCTCTTGAGAATGTTCCTGAGAATGCTCCTGGGAATGCTCATGCGAATGCTCTTGGGATTTTTCTTGTGAGTGTTCCTGAGAGTGCTCTACAGAATGTTCCTGTGATTGTTCTTGTGATTGCTCATGGGACTGTTCTTGTGATTGCTCATGGGATTGTTCTTGCGATTGTTCTTGAGATTGCTCTTGAGAATGCTCCTGTGAATGCTCTTGAGATTTCTCTTGAGAATGTTCCTGAGAATGCTCTTGGGATTTCTCTTGAGAATGTTCTTGAGAGTGTTCTTTGGAGTGCTCTACAGAATGTTCCTGTGACTGTTCTTGTGAATGTTCATTGGATTGTTCTTGTGATTGCTCATGGGATTGTTCTTGCGATTGTTCTTGAGAGTGCTCTTGCGATTGTTCTTGAGATTTCTCTTGAGAATGCTCCTGTGAATGCTCTTGAGATTTCTCTTGAGAATGTTCCTGAGAATGCTCTTGAGAATGCTCTTGAGATTGCTCTTGAGAATGTTCCTGGGAATGCTCCTGGGAATGCTCATGCGAATGCTCTTGGGATTGCTCTTGTGAGTGTTCCTGAGAGTGCTCTACAGAATGTTCCTGTGATTGTTCTTGTGATTGCTCATGGGATTGTTCTTGCGATTGTTCTTGAGAGTGCTCTTGCGATTGTTCTTGAGATTTCTCTTGAGAATGCTCCTGTGAATGCTCTTGAGATTGCTCTTGAGAATGTTCCTGAGAATGCTCTTGAGATTTCTCTTGAGAATGTTCCTGAGAATGCTCTTGAGAATGCTCTTGAGATTGCTCTTGAGAATGTTCCTGAGAATGCTCCTGGGAATGCTCATGCGAATGCTCTTGGGATTGTTCTTGTGAGTGTTCCTGAGAGTGCTCTACAGAATGTTCCTGTGATTGTTCTTGTGATTGCTCATGGGACTGTTCTTGTGATTGCTCATGGGATTGTTCTTGCGATTGTTCTTGAGATTGCTCTTGAGAATGCTCCTGTGAATGCTCTTGAGATTTCTCTTGAGAATGTTCCTGAGAATGCTCTTGGGATTTCTCTTGAGAATGTTCTTGAGAGTGTTCTTTGGAGTGCTCTACAGAATGTTCCTGTGACTGTTCTTGTGAATGTTCATTGGATTGTTCTTGTGATTGCTCATGGGATTGTTCTTGCGATTGTTCTTGAGAGTGCTCTTGCGATTGTTCTTGAGATTTCTCTTGAGAATGCTCCTGTGAATGCTCTTGAGATTTCTCTTGAGAATGTTCCTGAGAATGCTCTTGAGAATGCTCTTGAGATTGCTCTTGAGAATGTTCCTGGGAATGCTCCTGGGAATGCTCATGCGAATGCTCTTGGGATTGCTCTTGTGAGTGTTCCTGAGAGTGCTCTACAGAATGTTCCTGTGATTGTTCTTGTGATTGCTCATGGGATTGTTCTTGCGATTGTTCTTGAGAGTGCTCTTGCGATTGTTCTTGAGATTTCTCTTGAGAATGCTCCTGTGAATGCTCTTGAGATTGCTCTTGAGAATGTTCCTGAGAATGCTCTTGAGATTTCTCTTGAGAATGTTCCTGAGAATGCTCTTGAGAATGCTCTTGAGATTGCTCTTGAGAATGTTCCTGAGAATGCTCCTGGGAATGCTCATGCGAATGCTCTTGGGATTGTTCTTGTGAGTGTTCCTGAGAGTGCTCTACAGAATGTTCCTGTGATTGTTCTTGTGATTGCTCATGGGACTGTTCTTGTGATTGCTCATGGGATTGTTCTTGCGATTGTTCTTGAGATTGCTCTTGAGAATGCTCCTGTGAATGCTCTTGAGATTTCTCTTGAGAATGTTCCTGAGAATGCTCTTGGGATTTCTCTTGAGAATGTTCTTGAGAGTGTTCTTTGGAGTGCTCTACAGAATGTTCCTGTGACTGTTCTTGTGAATGTTCATTGGATTGTTCTTGTGATTGCTCATGGGATTGTTCTTGCGATTGTTCTTGAGAGTGCTCTTGCGATTGTTCTTGAGATTTCTCTTGAGAATGCTCCTGTGAATGCTCTTGAGATTGCTCTTGAGAATGTTCCTGAGAATGCTCTTGAGATTTCTCTTGAGAATGTTCCTGAGAATGCTCTTGGGATTGCTCTTGTGAGTGTTCCTGAGAGTGCTCTACAGAATGTTCCTGTGACTGTTCTTGTGATTGCTCATGGGATTGTTCTTGCGATTGTTCTTGAGAGTGCTCTTGAGATTGCTCTTGAGAATGCTCCTGAGAATGTTCTTGAGATTTCTCTTGAGAATGTTCCTGAGAATGCTCTTGGGATTGCTCTTGCGAATGTTCCTGAGAATGCTCTTGGGATTTCTCTTGAGAATGTTCTTGAGAGTGTTCTTTGGAGTGCTCTACAGAATGTTCCTGTGACTGTTCTTGTGAATGTTCATTGGATTGTTCTTGGGAGTGCTCCTGGGAGTGCTCCTCAGAGTGCTCTTGAGAATGCTCCTGAGAATGTTCCTGAGAATGCTCTTGAGATTGCTCTTGAGAGTGTTCCTGGGAATGCTCATGCGAATGCTCTTGTGAGTGTTCCTGAGAGTGCTCTACAGAATGTTCCCGTGACTGTTCTTGTGAATGCTCATGGGATTGTTCTTGGGAGTGCTCTTGAGATTGCTCTTGTGAATGCTCCCGAGAATGCTCTTGAGATTGCTCTTGAGAATGTTCCTGAGAATGCTCTTGAGATTGCTCTTGAGAGTGTTCCTGGGAATGCTCATGCGAATGCTCTTGCGAATGCTCTTGGGAATGCTCTTGAGAGGATTCTCTTTCTTCTGGCGTCGCAGTCGTTACTTCTTGCGATTGTTGATCGTCTTGCGAGCTCTCCTCGTTGCTGCTGCTGCTCGAGCTGCTGTCCTGTTCTATTGTTTCGTCGGCGGATGCTGAGTCTTCGCTGGCCTCGGCCGACTCGTCGTCTTCTTGGTTGTCTTCCGCGTCACGCTTCTTTTGTCTATCCGTGTGTCGGTCTTCGTCCGATTTCTGCTTTTCCGTTTGTTCGTCTGAAATATACATGGAAGTTCCAGTATACGCGAGGTTTTCGTTGGTTCTATAGCGCGCAATGAACTTCCGATCAGAAAGGTCCAAAGAACAGCGTTCTTGCGAGGGCGACATTTGAAATTAGTACTCACCTTCGTGATTTGGATTTCCTCCACCGGGGTATCTGCATACTTGTCGACTTTGGTCCCACAGTCTACCGGTCTTGCAGGTAAACTCGAAAAGGACGTAATCACCAAATTTGGTTCGAAGGCACCTGTAGTACTTGTTGGGCTCTCGCGGATGTGGAACAAAGGTGTCTTTCTTGCAGGCAACTCCCTCCTTAACGTCTGAACGAATTCCGGTGAGTTCGGATTCGGCATTCGCGGCCGCGGCTTGCATCTCGCATTCTGGACGATCGGCTCGTTCGAGCGGCAGACAGGCATTACTCTCGCTCGAATAGATCAGGCCAATGTTGCACTTGTGCACGAAAAGCTTCAAACGACCGGATGTGTACGCGATGCACTCGTAGAAGTGATCGCAGCTCCTTGGGTCGACAAAATATCCAGGTTGCTCGCAAACAAACCAGTGAGGGTGCAGGTGTTCCTGCGATGGCACGGGGGTGGAGTCGCTGGGTCTTCGAGTTCCGCGCGACGGATCTGCGGACCGAGGGAATCGTCCATGAGATGGGTTCGCGAACCATTCCACAACACGTCGCAGAAAGGGAATTTCGAGCCACTTACCTGTATCGCGAAGGTGACGGGGGTCGCGCGGAAGATGGTCGGCGAGACTGAGTGCCGCAACGGCGGCAAGGGCGCAGAGGAACTTCCACATGCTGCTTGGCGCGCCTCAGCCTATAAGACAGAATACGAAACTGCTGGGTCTCTTCGGCAGATCACGATCAACGTGACGGAGAACGGAACGAACGAAGAAATGGTATGTGAACCTACCTTTGCTGACGGCGAACGATTCGTACGTTCGCACAGCGGGCTAAGTGGGCTGTGGCGATGGGGAATACTGGAACGGTGGATGATTTTCTTTCGCGTACGGCTGCCTCCTGGTACGAAGGAGCGACGGTCCTTGAATTCGTGCGATCGTCAGAATCCGATTAAATATATACGCGTGCTCGTTAATACGCGCCACGTGCGCGACGCTGATAAACCGAAGAAGCGATTGCACGCTCTTTCCAATCGAATACTCTCGAAAGAGAAATCGCTATGTATTCAGTTTGGGAGCATCGAATCGAGAGTTCCAGCTGCGTTCTAGGCACGATTGCTCGTCTCGCGATTCGACGGATGACGACCGAGGCTGACGAGGAGAACGCGGAAAAGGCAGAGGCCGCGTAGGACCAAAAGTACCGGGAGTAGTTGCCGGGAGGAAGAGAGGTGCGGTCAGGGACAGCTCGTTTGCACCCCGAGCAGCTATACTTCTCGGCACCGATCACGGAAAATAGATTTTCTCTCGCTGCGGTGGCGAGCAATTGAGCGGCGCATCCTTAAATTCTAAGCGGCAGCCGAGTAGAGCGTCGGGATTTTTCTCGCCTCGTCCCGCCGCGGGGTGCCACTTGTGCCAATATTGATATTACGATTCGGGAAAGGGTAAACACCGTCGGATGGATGAACAAGGGGATGGGACCAAGAAGTGGCTAAATTTCATCTGTTTTGCTAAAAAAAAGTTTTAATCTCATCAAAGTACATCGAAACGACCTCGACAGCCGGTCGCGGAGCGACGCACCGCTCGTCTCGACGAAACCCCTTCGAAAGGAGCTTCATCTCTTCGAAGGCCTCGGAGAGAAGGGCTAACGTTACGTCAGGTTGGCGTAGACTCGGAGTCTCCGGCGTTCTTCTCCGTTCAGCGGGCCCAGCATCTCCAGCGGGTCCGGCGAGTTCGGTGAGGTCAAGGAAGACGAAGAGTCGAACGGGAAGAACGGCGTGGACGAGGGCAAGACGGTGTCGGCTGAGACAGCGAGAGACCCGTAGCCCCGGCTTCCGGTAGAAAAGGGAAGAAGAGAACCGCCGCTCGCTAGCGACAATCCCCGGCGGAGAGGTTTTCGACCGATGGAGAGAGCTCGGCTCTCCAGCTACGGAACAGAAGAGACGACGGCGATAGAATGGGAAGACAGGAAGACAAGAAAACGAGAAGACGGAAAAACGGGAAGGCGGAAAGAAGGAGCAGGGAGTATGAGATAATTGCGTCGGCGGGGCGTACCTGAAGCAAACCGGCAGCGTTTGGCGTGCGTTCGCGCGCAAAGGGACCGAGGGGACCGGGGGCGTCGAGGCGATGCTCGAGTCGCGCTCTCCAGCCTCGACTCCTCTTGCCCCAGCCGGTCGAAAAGTTGAGCTGGGCTCGCGTTTCCATGGTCGAGATCAGCCAGAGTAGAAGCGTCATTGCGAGGAGACCTGATCGAATCCTCCTAGACCTAGGGCGAACGTGGTTCGCGATTAGCATTTAAGTCGCGCGCAAACCGATCTCCCGATCGATACCGCTCGAGAGCCGAGAACCGTAAAACGCTTCGAATTTTTTGCGCTTTTTCGACTTTTCATAAAACCGCGGACTCTCGAAGAATTCTCGGCCTTTTAGTTTTTCAGTTTTTCGGTTGCTCGATCTCGATCGGTCAACGCGAGTCGTGCGACCCGAGGAGGGCCGAGTCGGAGGGCTCACATCGCGCGACGCGTCAAGCCGGCAATGGAAGGGAGGAAACTGGCGAGTAAATCTCGGCTCGATGGAACTTTTCGCTCGCGTTGATACCCGGTTTCTCGTTTGCGCTCTCGCGCGCAACGTCTAACAGCTCCGTCGACGATCCGAGGATGCAAACGCGTTTGCCAGAACGTCCCGACGCGCGAGACGTTTTTATAGTTTCGCCGCCCCTACTTCACGGATCGAGGAACATCGAGCCCCAAGCCCTCCCCTTCCCTCATCCTCGAACGCCTGCCCGTCGAGACCGAAACGAACGCCCTTCGCTGGAGGGATTCTTCTGTCCTGAGACTTGTTCCCGTGGTGGAAAGGGACGGGAATCCTCGTTAATTGAGCGATCGGTCTTCTCCAGCCTCGCGAAGCCACCATTGACCGATGACCGAAGGGAATCTTGAATAACGCGCTCCTCTCCGCTCCTATCGGTCCCCCTCCTCTCTTCGCTTCTCTTCTCTTCTGACCCGTTGGTCGCGCCCTCGACTTCCGTCCGGGATCGAAAACTCCGAGTCTTTCGAATTTTGTGGGAATCGCAAGTCCGCGAAGATCGAGTCGAGACGCGAAGGCCAGACGAAACGAGACAAGATCGTTGCAGTTCTGCTTCTTTATTGTTTCGATGAAAAATGGTTTACAATAAATAAAGATGGTACAGGCAAAGTAACGAAGATGGCATATGATACGACGCACGTCGATCGAAACGAAAATTTTCGCAGAAATCGGAGTAAATCGTGTACGCGCGTGTATCGACGCACAGCTGCTTCGACGTAAAAATAACGAGATCTATTTTAATCTCGCGGGAACCGGAGTTGCGCAATCCCCGATCGCAGTGGCAATCGTAATTGCCGTAATTGCCTTGCTTCCGAGGAGAACGTACCGAGATAACTCGGCTAGACCGCCGTTATCGGAGATCCAAGATATCGTGGACTCCCGCGTGCCGAAGAACGCCCCGCTACATCCCGCCGAACCCCGTTACGTCTCTGCTATTCCCGGAGATCGGTATTCTTCAAAGTTCTCCCCCTAGCTCCCCGACTATCCGACCACATGGCTGTCCAACGTTCCACCGGCTCTCCCACGCACCAAACCGTCCGAAGAACACGACTTTCGAAAGTCACCTTCCTATTCCCGCTGACGTTTTTGCGATCGAAGCCGCGACGGCGAGACTGCTCCGTCAACCGTCGGAGCATCCGACGGCTTCCTTTCTGAATGGCTTCTCGCGAAAGGACGATCAGCGGGAGACGAAGCCCGTCGGCTGACAATGAGTAGCCGATCGAACTCCTCGCTTCTAGTCTCTTCGGCGCGTCGTTCCCTCTTCTTCGATCTCGGTCGGTTAGCGTTTGTCCGCGAAAACGCAGCGCCCCTTGGATCGCTCACCCCCACTCGGAACCGAGCAGTTGTCGCTGCTGGAAACAGACTGCCGAGGTGCTGCTGGAGCTCTTTCGAGCTCTTTCGAGCTCTTTCGAGCTCTTCCGACAAAGTAAAAGCGGCTAAGAGTAAGAGTCAAAGTAACGTTGAGAGTATAAGAGTAACACTCGCTGATAGACGATAGTTCGTGTATTCGAATTTCACTTTATTACTACAAAAGAGAAATTAAAATTAGTTACGTCGAATCAAGAGCGACGACGAAGATGCGGCAAGTTAAAGTTATCTTCCCTCTTTTCTTCCGTCATCGTATCACTCAAGGGCAGTGTTGAAAGAAATTCGTATCGCGCGGCGGCTCTCCTGCGTGCTAAGATTCCATGCGCTACGAAATCGACCGTGGACGATTTGTGCCTGGCCGGAAGCCGCTTCTCGAGAGGCTCGTCGACGGGGACGAGTTTTCCATCTACGACCAGGTATGCCACCAAACACGATCGCGGTCACTCGCGCCAACGGTCAACGGAAAACGTAAGTCACTACTTGACTGGGTCATTTTTCGTTCCGTTACCCCGTCCTTCTTTCTCCTCGATTAAGTACAAGACAACGAAGCTAATGGCATCGTCGAGATCGTGACCGAAAACCGAATCGCTCGAACGGAAATCGATCTTTCATTCGTCAGTGGTGGGCTCTCGCGCGAACCCACGGAAAACTCGTTAATTATTTCGCGGAGGTTTCATCGAGAGGACGTCTCGTCGGCTCAGCACCAGCTTTCGCTCTCTCGCTCTCCGACACCGTCGCTCTCCTCGTCACTGGGCTCCTCTCCGTACATGTCCGCTAGCTTCCGAAACCTCGGTCCAAAGTTCGACAAGTAATTGAACTTCAAGTCTCCGTCGTCGGTGCCTGTGAACAAGGAGGCCACGAGTTTGGCGATTTCAGATTGCTCTGTTCGCCGGTGGAAATTCGTGGAGAAGTGAGAAAAGTGAGAGAAGAGAGATGACAGACTCCAATCTCCCTTCTCTCACTTTTCTTACTTGGACACTCACATGACGCCAACGACGACAAGGATCCCTCTGAGTTGCCCTCGCCCTCGTACGCGTAATGTCTCACGTCGTCGAAAGGATTCGTGTCGGGGTCCTTGTCGCAGCTCTCCTTCTTGCCATCCAAGAAACCGCAAATGTCCGGAACCTCGTCGGGCGCTGGTAAACGAAAAGGAAGGAACGTGATTACGGGACTCCCGCGAATCTACCTAGGAACGAACGTTTAAACCGACGACACGAACGAGATTCGTTACTCTCTAAATACCTCTGCCCTGAAGTCCAACGGGAGCTATCTTAGAATCGATCGGCGGCGCGTCGTAAATCGTTCTAAGAACGTTCAGGTCGTAGCCGGTATCCACCTCGCCACCACCCTCGTCTTCGTAATTTATTATATTCTCCCTTATGTCGTCCATGTCCTTGTAGAGATCGTCGGTTTTTCGTCTGTGCACCACGACTGCCAGCAACAGTATAAGAAGAATGGCCACGCAGACGAGGATCGCGACGAGGAAATTCGTGTCGATTCCGAAGGACACGGCCTTGGCCATTCCATGATCACAGCCGGGATAGGCGTTTCTCGACAATGACGGCATTCCCAGATTGTACGTCTGAATGAGAAATGTAGAAAGGAGGGTTGAGATAGAGTCGTTTCCCCTCGATAAAGCGCGGAAATTGAAAAATTCGAAAAATGAAAGAACAGGAGAATACGTCGTAGGTATGGAAATGTCATTACGTTTCCGTTGAAGGTCATGTTGCGTATGCAACCGACGAAACCTTCGTCCGTGGGCTTGTGATCCCATCCCAGCTCCGAGGCGAGAAGCGCGAGATCGCTCAAAGTCCCACCGATCTGCATCGGACCATTCACGTTGAGGAACTCGTTGGAGCCCTGTGGCGCGTACAGACTCATGCAGGCCGATATTCCGCAGTTGTCTACCTTCATCTCGATCGCCTAAACGAACAAGCAGGAAACGAACGAGAAGGATAAGGAAAAATTCGAGCAAGGTGAGCAGAAGATCGAGGAGAGAGTGATAGGGAGGAGGGTGCGACGCTCACGTTCTTCGTCCAATAGACGTCTATGCGATGACTCTTGCCGTCCGTCAGCTTGATGTGTCTTTGGTCCAGCCTGACGGTACCAGTTCCATAATCCATGTAGAGTACCGCGTAGCCCTGCTGCAGCTCCAGCGCCATAAAGTCTTGAATGCCAACTCTAGGTCCGTAGGTGATCGGCCCGAAGTAGAAGACGAGTCCGTTGTCGACGTGGGGCGTTATCTCGAGACCTGGAAGGATCGTCCATCGTGTATTAGATGGGAAGGGCAAGGAAAAGGTCGAAACGAAAGAAGGGGGGGCCGTAAACGGCCGGAAAAAGTCGGTGTTCGGTACCCAGGTGAGAATCGTCGCAGGCTTGACCGGGCGGTGGCATGACGGCCCATCCGTCGCCATGGAATCCGATCCCGAGAAGCTCGCACCTCGGACCCTCGAGTCCAGGCGGGCACTCGCATCGCTCCGCGAGCGGAGTACCCCCATTCAGGCAAACTATCGGCTCGGCGACGTGGCAGGTGCACTGGGGATCCACGACCGCTCTCACGCCCACGAACGAGCTCGTGTTCGTGTAAACCGCGTAAGGAACCGTGCTGACATTGAGGAAGCTGCGGCACGAGTTGTTACAGTGAAGCTTCTCGTAGAGACACTCGTCGATGTTGACCAGCAGGATCTCCGCCTTTGTATCGCGACCGATCTCCGCGGCGTGCCGGGCCAAGATCGTATTGAGCTTCTCTGGAGCGTAGTAGGGACTCCCGTGAACGGAAAATCTCACGTCCAACAGGCTCCCGTTGTTGTGATGCGGGGAGTGGAGAACGGTGAAAACGTCGACGTTTTCCACCGAGGCATTGAGAACGCTGGCCAGCCTCTCCTGGAAGATCTCCTTCCTGCTGACGCCGGTCTCGTCGGGCGCGACGAAATCTTCGGCGCTTATTCCGTAGAAGCGCACGGAGCCCGACCTCAGCACCGCCTCCTCGGGAAGTTCCTTGACGGTGACGTTAACGTAGGCGTTCACCTCGTGCCGTCCAACGTGTAGGCTCTCCTCGGTCACGAGGAACTTGAGGACGAAGGTGTCGTTGGTGGTGCCGGATAGCAGGGTTATCATGCCGGTTTCAGAGTCCAATCGGAATCCTTGGCTCGAGGAGGCCCAGGCAAAGTGCTTGTCGGGCAAGTCCCAGTCGTCGGCGTCGTTTACGTACACCCGCCCGATCTTCGTATCCGGGGCCTCCCCCTTGTAGTTGTAGACGAATATCGTGCTCGAGCCCTCGGACATTTCATTGTCGTTCTCGTCACCGATGATGACCGTCAGAGTCGACGTTCCCGTCATAGGCGGTTTCCCGCTGTCGGTTATCGTTATCGCAATGTCGTAGCTCTTTCGCTCCTCGCGATCGAACTTTACCCGTGCGAAGAGCTCGGCGTCGCGGATCGCGAACTTGGCGACGATTTCCTCGTCGACGCTCTCGTCTATGCGAAATTCGAAGGGCGGGCCGTTCTCCTCGGAGTCCCAGTCGCGAGCCTTCAGCTCCGTTATCTTGCCCGGCGGCTTGTTCTCGCCCCAAACGACGGGATATGGCATGTCCAGAAACGGCGCGTTGTCGTTGATGTCTATCAAGGTAATGTTGACCATAATCAGCTCCCGAAGGGCCGTCGGCGAACCGTCCTCGTCCCGCGCCATCACTATCACCTACGTCCAGTCCAATGAAAATGATAAATCGACGAATTCTCGCGTGGATCTCACGGTCTTTTATATACTTACGGTCCACATGGAGTAGCCCAGAGGAGGGTCTCGATCGAGGGGCTTCTTGAGGGTCATGCAGCCAGATTTGTCGATCCCTATGAGCGGTTGCTGGTCCTCCTTGACGATAAAGTACGCGATGTGCTGATCGGCGTTTCTGTCCTTGATGTCCGGGTCGTAGGCGACCACCGTCGTGATGCATCCTGAAAATTCGAGCATCGTTAGTCCTCCACCGTTCCCGGCAAGTTAGTTACGCGGCACCCGGCCAACGACAGGGATCAGCAAGAAGGGCGACGATACGTCGCTGCGATTACCGTCCACGAGCTTCTCCTCCTCGATGGTGGGATTTGTCGTGAACTCCTCGAAGACCGGGGGATTGTCGTTGACATTCTCGATGAATATCTTGACTTGCGCGGTGTCGTTGTAGAGGCCGTCGAAGGCCCTCACGGTCAGGTTGTACTCTGTGATCTTCTCGTAGTCGAGGGGCTTGTTTACGCGAATTTTCCCGGTAGTACCCTCGATGTAGAAGCTGTCGTCGGTATTGCCGAAGATGATGCTGTAGGTGACTGGGCTGGCCGTATCGGAATCAAGGGCTTTCACCTCGGTAACGGGAGCGTTGACGTTCGCGTTCTCCAGGATGGAGTTTGCCGTATACACGGCTTGCGTGAAGTGAGGTGCGTTGTCGTTTTTGTCGGCAATTTCGATTCGAAAGACCTGCTGTCCCTTGTTGTGCTCGCCGGTTTTGAAGAGCGCACTGGGGGAATTGTCGACTGCGATCACCTTGACGTTGTACGTGTCCTCGATCTCTCTGTCAAAGGTGGTGAGAGTGGTGATGTTACCGGTGTGCCTGTCGATCGTGAAGAGATCCCGAAAATTGTCCAGCTCGTAAGTCACCTGGAAAATTCGAGAGGAAACGCGTGCGAGGATTTCTATCTAGAGATAGTGGACGGAGGCGGCAGGAAAGTTGGCGATGAGAAATTTGGTTGTGAGCCGAAACGTACCTGGTTGTGAGCCGACGTTCCGTCTGCGTCGATGGCTCGCACCTGCATCACCGGGGCACCCGGTGGCTCGTTCTCGAGAACGCTTCCCTTCTTCATTTCGCGAAACACGGGAATATTGTCGTTGACGTCGAGCACCTCGATATCGACGACCGTCTCGGCGGCCAGCTGGTATTTGTTTTGCACCCGCACGATCAGCGTGTAAACCGTGTTGCTCTCGTAATCGAGATGCTGGGCGAGCTTGATGTCCGCGACGTCCTTGGTGGACTCCAACCTGCGAGGGTTAAAACGAAGGTAGGGTAGAGAGGAGACGAGGGCGAGGGGGACGAAACGGAGAGAATCTCCGGCGGCGGAACGGAACGCGATACCTGAAAGTGTTTCCCTTGTTGGTCTGCTCCGTTCTACCCGGAACGAGCTCGAAGAGGAGGCCGCTATTGTCTCCGCTGTTGGAGACGGCTTTCAGTCTGACGATGCTCGCGTCAAAGTCGCTAAAATTCTCTTGTAATCGAATCGGCTCGGACGGTCGCGGCAGAAAGGCCGGGGCCTTCTTGTGCGACTCGACGACGCGGATGTCGAGATCGATTACGCTCGACTTTGGATTTTCACCCTGATCCTCGGCCGTGGCAGTCATGCTGAATTTGTAGTCGGGGTTCCTCTAGAAAATTCCCAAAGAGCGGAGCAGAGTGTCAGATGGAGAAGACGGGGGGTGACGAAGAGCGAGCGGGAGGGTCTGCCAGTCGCGACGGCGATACTCACGTCTATGGTCTTGTTGAGGAATATGACGCCGGTGTTGCGATCTATCCGGAAGTAGACACCGTCGTCGATTCTCTTTGGCGAGAGGCTGTAGCGAACGACGGAGTTGTTTCCGTCGTCGATGTCGGTCGCGGACACTCTCATGACCTCCCGACCGAGAGGAAGATCCTGAGGCACCGACTCCGTGTAGGCCTGAACGCGCGGAAAAAGAGAGAAGGTCAGCGTAGGCTCGAACGAAAGAGGCAAGTGCCGAGTGAACGTGCCACGATCGATGAGAGGATCGACCGGCATGCACGACAGATCGGCCGTTTTCTTTCTTCGCCCGTTCGTCCCATTTTGTCGCGTGGAACGAGATGGGAACCGCGGCGGCAATCGTGACACGAAGACACCGAGCAGGTAAAAAATTTCATTCGCCGTCCTTAAACGCATTTGCATTGGCATTCGCATACGCATTCGCATTCGCATTCGCATTCGCATTCCCAAATTAGCACAGAAATTACGTTCACACCGCAGGAAATTCGAAACCAACCTTCCACACGTATCCACGGAAGACCTTGGTTTGGGGAAAAGAATCGAAGCAAAAAGTGGTTAGTAGCGGCATAAAACGGAAGGAAGGAGACTCGTGTTTTCGCGACGGGTGGTTCAAAGAGACGCGTTTTCGATATCGAAGGAAAAATTGCGAGCCTGAAAAGGATCGAGCCGTTGGATAGGGAAGGTTCCAGAAGCATCGAGGATGCCGAGGAAGGTGGACGAACGAGCGGCGTGGCCAAGAAGCGGAGGAAGTGGCAGTCGCAGCCTGGAGCCGATACGCACCACTTTGTCGAAGACGGGAGAATTGTCGTTGACGTCCTCGATGGTGACTTTGAAGGTGCAGACATCGTCGAGCTGGGGTCTGCCGTTGTCGGTCGCAAGAACGGTGAGGTAGGCCTCCTTCTCTCGAGCGGGCTCGTCCCTGTCGAGCATCTGGGTCGTTCTGATCAGTCCGGTTCTGTTGTTGATCTCGAATTTGAGCTTCTCACCGGGAGCGGTGACGAAGCTGTAGGTGATGGTACCTGAAAGGATGGGCGTTAGACCATGGATGAAAGGGGAATCCTCTCTCGAGGACGAAACTACGAGCCGCTTACCACCCTCATCCGGGAGATCCCTGTCCTTGGCGTGAACTTGGATCACCACCGTGCCAGCAGGCTCCTCCTCCTTCACCACCGGCGCGTAGTTGGAGCAATTGGAAAATACGGGCTTGTGATTGTGATTTTCACCCTGCTGCGCCTGAAACTCCCGGTCTTTAAATATTTCACGCATCGCGAAACAGCAGACGGGAAGAGAATCCCCTTTTTTCTCACGGAGGAGAGAAAATCGAATCAAGGGGAAATGGAGAAGCACTTACCGTCAATTCCTCCCCGCCGACGATCTGTGCTCTAGCGTCCAGGTGTCTTGAGTGCCTCAATCTCGTGGCTTCGCCTGCAACGAAGAAAACGTACGAAATAACGTCGACGTTCGCCGGTGTAGATTTGATTTATCGAAAGCGGACGTTGATCGAGAGTGGCCCTCTGCCGCGATTTTTCCTCGTCTAGATACGCCACGCAACGCGAAAGGCGCGATTACAAATGCATAAATTGATTCGAGCAGATTCGCAGACTCGCCGGAGATATCCGGCTGCCCGAGAATCGTCGATTCTTCTTCGAGTGGACTTTTCGTCTCCGATCGCGGGAACTGCTGTCCCGGTCGAACAGCCGGATCGTTTCGACCGATTGGACCCTTCGAATCCGCCTGGGACGCCAGCTCGACCGGCGTCCTTCGGCAGGCTCCTCGTATAATTCACGATTAAAGGGAACGCGGAGGGGAAGGAGGCAGCGAGGGGAGTTCCATTAGCGAATTTCGAGTCAATACCAAATTAATCATCGGCGGAACGAGCGCGATACGAGTCTGTAATTAACAGAGGGGCCGCTGGGCGTGGGTTACGCTTCGGCTCCCCGAGTTCCAGCGAGGACGAGACTGGGCGATCGATCGCCGATTTGCAATTCGCGATTCGCGATCGTGAAAACAAAGTCCAAGAGAATTTGCGTCGACGAGACGGAGGGTTTTAGCAACGGTCGATCGGGGATCAACCGTTTATCGAGGGTTTCAGCAGGGGCTACGATAACGCGGCTAACTCGATCGCGAGGGAATCGCCGGGTTGGTCGGTTCTCTGGAGAGCCAGGGCTACTCTCGTGACTCGTTGTAAAAGACCTCCTCCCTCCGAAGATCGGGAGGAGCGACCGCAGCCCTCTCCCCCAAGGGAAACGATGCGACGCTCGGAAACGCAGCGAGCGCGCAACGTCGTTTTTCGCTTTTATCTCGGCGTTCTATTTACGATCCGAGGCCGAAGGCGAGCTGCTCCAGGGTCGTTCCGCGAGGGAAACCTTCCGCGGAGACGAGAAGCACCGGAAAGATCGAGGAGAGAACGTGGAGAACGTGGAGAACGTGGAGAACGGAGAGAACGGAGAAGCCGTCGCGGCCCAAAAAACTTCTAACTTGCCGCGGGAGCATAATTGTTTCTGATCGCCGTCCAATCTTCTCGAGATCCACCATTCGCGGCGCGCTCGTGCTTCGCTGATTTCCCTGTCCGCCCCTTCTTTTCCTTTTGGCTTCTGCAGAGACGTAACGTTCGAAAAACGTGGCTGGAGAAGAATACCAAATGGAAGTTTTCGCGCCGGCGAAGCGGAGCTTACGGAGTAGAATTTGGCAGGCGAGCGGCCACCTGTTGTCGAAAACTGCGATGGCAAAAAACGTGAGATTCTCGACAGGCCGCTCGTCGACATTTCGGAGGAGAGATCGCCGGATCCTGATATAGAGACCGCAGATCGATTTTGCGCGAGACGATTCGACGGCGAGAAATCTACGAAACCTTTTCGCGACTCCCCTTCGGCCCATTGCTTTCGGCGGCCGCGGCAGCAAAGTAGAAAACAGAAAGGAGGAAGGGAAGAGTCAATGACTGAAAGACGGTCGTTTCCGGATTCGGAGGTGAAATTACGCGACTCGACGCGACACCACGAAGCCCATTCGGTTCCTCGCGACTTGGTGCTTCTCGCGCTCCCTCGCTCTCTTGCTCTCTCGTTCGTTCGCCAACTTGCCGAGCGGATTCGCCGAGATTACAGGAAGGCTTAAGCTTACGCTAAGTAGCTTAGATATCTCCTCCTACCGACGCGTATGCCGATGACGATGGCGATGGCGATGGCGATGGCGATCGCGATGACGATGGCGGTACCGGTGCCGATTTCGCGAGCAAACAAGCCCGCCGCTCGAAAGAGAGAGCGTTGACGGCAATATTGGATTTCGGAGTTGCGTAGAAGCTGCCGCACGTACGCTTTTCACCGACGACGTTTCCGCGGACGTCTCGATAACGCAATTAACCTGACAGAGCCGCGAAGTTCGATCCGGACGGCCTCGTCCGAGTCCGAGTCTGAGTCTGAGTCCGAGTTTGTCGAACCGTCGACTCTGTTCTTCGGAGCATCGACGAATCCGCCCTCGCCTCGCTCAAAACGTGTCTGAGACTCGTTGGGAGTCGCGCGAGATTGATCGTTTGGAAAGTATTGCGAAAAGGGAAAAGGGAAAATTAGTCGCTGGCGCGCTCGGAAGAACTGTACTCGAGAAAAAACGGAACAAACGGCCGAGCGGCTTAATCCCGGCAACGTCGGGAGAAGGAGGAAGAGAGAGAAATACTCGCGACAAAGGATTAATAACGCGGGATAAAGCATTCCTTTTGTGGCTCGTGTGCGTGCCACTCGAGATCAGCCACGTCGGAGGTAACGCTTTCGTCGACCTTTTACCGGCCGTATTACCTTTGTCGCTCCTCTCTGGAAAAACGCGTCCCGTCTTTCGGGGCCGGGCGAGCGGAACAGTTGCGCGTTCCACGTGCCACTTTCCATTCTCCACGCTGACCCGTGGAACGAAACCGTTCCACGGACGAGAGACCCTTCGATTCGCGGGGACCGGGCCGCCCTCCCCCCTGCCCTATAAGCGCCGAACCGTCCGCTGCTCGAGGATCGGGTGTAGCTTTCGCGAATCTTTTCCCCGGGTGGTACCTACTCGCCCCGTCGCCACCCCCGAGGACAGCCGAGTACTACTGCTACGCTATAACGGGCGAAGCTTCGTTGCAGAGGCAACGGCGGCGGTCGTCAAAAGCCACCCCCGATGATAGAGTCCACCGACCGAAGGGAAAAGTTTCGGAGTAATTACAGGCTGCACCCTGCGAGTTCTCTCTAGTTTTCCGGCGTCTCCTGCTCGTTGCGTTTGAACCCGCGTAAACGGAGGACACCCGATAACTCTCGGTGCACCGAGTCCCTTCGTCCCTGGAGAACGAGGGGCGGAACGGAGAAATCCGAAGCGGCTTTCGTTCGAGGCTTTGTTTCGACGTTGCCGGAGCTCTTTCGACTCGAATCTCGTCCCCGTTGGACGCGAGGGCTGTTATTCGAGGAGCGCGGCACGGTTCTTGGTCTCGCAATTCCCACGTCTCACCTCTCGCGGACCGATGCGAGTCTCCGTAACGTTTCCGGCGAGTTCCTTCCGCGGCTGCTCGCTCGAGGATTCTCTCCCAACAGGATCTATCGTGGACCGCTCGCAACTACCCGTTCCGACGTTCTTCCGAATGGATATTCTAGATTCGCAACGTCGTTGCTCGTTCGGTCTTCGAAGGCGCGCTCGAAGGCACACTCTCCGACATCGATCGGTTCAACTGGGTCGCGCGCGTATACCTCGGAGACGAGTGGAGGCGAGTGGAGGCGAGTGGAGGCGACTGGAAGCGAGTGCACGCGCTTAGGGGCTCTCGGGACGATCCTCGATCGACGGCAACGAGCCTCTTCTCCTCCTCGTCTCTTTCCCCGTAGCTCGGAAAAAAAAACTGCGAGAAAAGTCGAGAACGCGAACTCGTTTGCCCGCGGAAGGGCCGAAAGGGGAGGAGGTCTCGGAGGCCGAATCGACCGTAAGCGGCGGGACGTAAATCACCGGCGACGGACGTAGGGGCGATAATGCTCCCGAGAGCGAGGGAAAATTGTCCTCTCGCGATACGGTCTCGGTGGAGCGCAAAAGCGAGGAACCATCGAGCCCGTCGAGCGGCCATCCGGGCATCCGGTCGCCCGGCAATCCGGCCATTCACACCTGGGAATACGGACGCGCGTCCGCGGATCGCGCCATTGATCGGCCTCCGACGTTCTCGTTACGTCAATTATTATCGAACGCACGAATTACCGGAAGCGCGCCACGAGCCTCCCCCTTGGGGTAATTTCCCGTCGGAGGGAGCGGCATTCTCGTGCTTCTCCCTCGGCAGCGTCGACCGCCTCTCGAGCGATCGAGGCCGCCGGTTGCTCCGATTACCCCGGGTCACTTTCGGGAGCGACGGCTCTCTCGGCGGCAAGGTAGGACCGCTTCTTCGCCGATTCGAGACCACCCCGGGTTTGCTCGATTTCGAGAGGGGCCCAAGTGCTCCTCCCAGAGTCTCCGGAGACATTTGTCGCTCGTCTTCGAGTTCGATCGCGAGCTCCTCGCAATATCGTTGCCGACCGGCTCTAGGAGGCGGTTCTTCGGCCGTGCGAGCGCGATATTTCCCCGGCGGCTCGTAATTTCTTCCGTCTTAAGTGCGCTTCATCTTCGCGGAGGCACACGGTTTCGAGCGGTAGTCTCCCGGGTGGCCGCCGTCTAACGTTTTCCGTGCTCGCGTTTCTCGAGCCGAGCACCGTCGTGGCGACCAGGACGCGATCGAGACGCGATCGAGACGCGACCAGCGACGGGAAGAGCGAGATCTTTGCTCCTTTCGTTCGTCAACGCGCCGCGGAAGATTGCTCGGTCGCGAGCCGAGGTCACCGCTCGTCCGGGCGGACGCGGTACGTCCTCCGATAAGAGCGATCCGCGCGTATTTGTCTCGAGTACTCTAGGAAGCGGAAGGAGAGCAGGAAATTGACGCGGAAGGACGAATTACGTCCGACGGATTGCGCGTATCGCGAGACAAGCGGGACAAACGGGAAGAGGGAAAAAAGAAAAGGCGGAGGCGGAGGTGGAAGGCAACGAGTTTATTTTTAGCGGACGACGGCAGCGGTGGTCGTGATGCAGGCTCGCCGGCAGTCGAGGAGATAGTCCAACCGTCTCGTTCCCCGATTTTCCTCTTTCGGCCGCGTCCGCTTTGGGGTTGAGACGAGGGTGGATGTTTTCATCCCCCGAGCGATCGGTTCTCTCCCCCTCGCGACGCACCGATGACTCACGATCCGAAAATCCCAGCCCCCTCGACGAAGCGAGCTCCCCAACGAGCAGCAACCTCTGACCCTTCGGGGCGTTCTCTCGCTTCCCGGCCTCTCGCGCAGCCCGCAAACGCTCGCGTCGAACCGATACGTGACCGTTGTACGCTTTCCCATTGTACCGTCGTTCGGGGTGCCGATGGCAACCGGTGTTAAAAATACCAAAAACCGCTCGAATCGAGCAAACGGGAAATAGAAAAATACGGAAACACGGGAATGGGAAATCTCGAGCTCGACGACCTCGATCGACCTCGGGCGACCTCGTCCCATCGAATTCCCTCGCGATCGCCCACCGCCCCTCTCTCTCGGTCCGCGTCCTCGTGCAGACAGATAATCTGAGAGCGAGCGCAACGGACATCAACCGGCGGGGAACGATACGAATCGAATCGTGTCGCTCGCCGTAGGCCGGCTCGGACGCGAAAGGTCGAAAAATCGAGGGAGAAGAAAACGAGCGAAGGATCGCGAGGGCTCGACGAGGCTGCCAGAAGGTTCGACAGCTGCACCCGATAGCTTTCAACCCCGTGTTTATCGGAGAAAAACATCGGCGGGCGTTATTTTGGGCGAACCGTCGGAGCGGAAAGAACGAGGCCGACGAGGAGCCGACTCCCCAGAGATCATCGTCGGGCCGAAAGGGAAACCGATGCCCCGCGATTCGTGGAGCCACGGAGGAAGGGAGATTCCTCGGACTTGGACGTTCAGCCTCCGTCGAGGGAGCGAGGGGATGGCCATTCGGGGTGGTCGAACGTTGACCGAGTCGGTGAACGAAAGAGGTTCCTGGGGAGATCCGCGGCAACCTCCAAACGGATCTCGGCACTCTCGACGTCCTTGATCGTGTCGGAACAGTTGTTTCGAACGCCGAGAGGGAAGCGTGTTTTCGGAGCGAAGGGTCCGCAGTTTCTTTGCGCAAGGGCCGAGAGGCGAGCTTGCCCGAGATAACTTTTAAAGGAGCCCTTTGCCCGACGATTTCGGCCGCTGTGCATCCGAGAAGATGAAAGAAGCGGGCGTGCCCCCGGGAAAATGGGGACATCCCGAATACGAAAGGGCGGCCATGACGAACCGACTGAAAATCCGATCGAACGAAATTCAATTAAAAATCCAGCGAATGCTCCTCGGGGCGTTAAGTAGCGACGATGAATTCATCCGGCACTTCCGCCTCGCGCGTCCAAAGATCCTTGATTCGTATCGAGTAAACGAAATTTCACGGTAGAACGACGAGAGAGAAAACGGGAAGAGGGTGTGCGCGAGAGAGCCGAGAACGATTTAAACCGAGATGGGACTGGACGGCGGCGGATCCAGCCACGAGGAGAAGGGGAGGCGATTTCGACGTCGGTCTCCCTCCGTTCGGGCGGACAGGCGGCACGATTCTACGGAGGCTAATCGAGTTACCTCGCGGAAGGTGGCTCGCGGAACGGGAGGGCAAAGGGAGAAACGTCGGGCGACGAGCGGACAATCGCCTCGGCAGTTTGTGGCTCGCGCGAGGGCGGACGTCGGTGTCCCTCTGTGCCGGAGCTCGCGGTCCTCGCCAACCTCCGTTCCTTCTGCCTCGTTGCGCGGTTACGCGAACCACCTCGGATCATCCCCAACACGTCCTGCTCTGCCCCCTCCGCGGCGCGTCTCGCTTTTCAAGCTCGCCCCTTCCCTCCGAGGTAGGAAGCTATCCGATCTCGGCTTTTCTCTCCGTCGAGAGAAGATTCGCGTTTCGCTCCTCTTTCCGGCTGCCTGTCGGGCGATCCTCCCGCCATCGAGACGACGAGCGCCGCGTTCGGCGAGGCGAAAACCCTATCGACGAGTTCGTCGAGAGAATCGCGCGTCATCGGCAGACGGCTCCTCCCGGTCTCGCATCGCCTACGTTCCCGCGCTCCTCGAGCCTTTCGACGGCTTTCTCACGAGCGTTCTCGGCCCTTTGTTCGCCGTTCTCGCATTACGCCGCAGGAACGAGGGACGAAGGGACGAACGAGCCGAGGCGTCCCTCCGCCGCGAGTCCCTCCTCGCGGTCGAGAGACCCGGCGGACTGACCCCGTAACCTTCTTCCTCGACTTTTCGCCGCTCTTTTGCGGGAGGGTCCGCGAAGCAACGAAGGTCGAGCGTTGCCCGTCGCCGGATCGACCGAAGTTCGATTCGGATCGCTGTATCGAAACCTCGATAACGCTCGAGAACCGATAACGTTCGATATAGGGACGGAAAGGTTGACTTTTTCTCGATAGAGAGAGAGCACGGTTATCGGCGATACGGCAATACGACGATACGGCGATACGACGATACGGCGATACGGCGATACGACGATACGACGATAACGCGCCGTAGGCCTCGACGGTTCCCGCTTGGACGCTTTTGCCGAGGACGGACCGGAAAGACGAGAGCCACCCTCGCTCTTGAGAATCCGTGTGCGTAAAACTCGAGCCCGAAGAAGAGAAGAAGAGAAGAAGAGAAGAAGGAAAGAAGAGGAGAAGAGGAGAGAAGGAACTCGTACAAGAGCCTAACGATCGTAACGCGTGACAAAAGCGACAAGAATGTCGATGACGTCAACCCCTCTCCGCAGGTATATCCCGGCTGAGTCAATTCCACGGAGAACGGAGTTCCATGAAGAGAGTCGAGCCGGGCGTAGGCTCGGTTATCAGCCACGCATACCGAGAGCAAATGCCGAAAGCACCGCGCCTACCGTGCACGAACGAGCCAACGCATCGTCCCGATGCTTGCCGCTTCTATTAATAAATGCACGCTCGCGATTCGTGCACGTATCAGCCGAGAAGGACGATCGGATACGCGCGCCGTCGCGTCGTATCGACTCCTCGAGGAGAACGGAAGATACGGGAGGACGCGACGGCTCGCTCTCCGACGGATGAACGATCTTCGACGACGGAGTCGCTCGAAACGAGAGGTCGCCGCTGCCATCGTTTCAAACGGAACCTCCAAAAATAGGCCGGGAAACCCGCTGTCTGTCGCTCTCTTTCTCGTCTCGCCGGGGCTTCCGGAGGGATCTTGCTCCTCCGCGTTTTTCTTCGCGCGGAGTGCTCCCAACTTCCGACTTCCGACTTCCGAGGGAGCAAAAGTACCGCGAATTCCGGGAATCGCGAAAGAGGAGGGCGCGGACGGAGGAAGGCAAGGACGAAGAGGTGTTGCCTTCGGGAGGGGAACGGCTCGAGCGACAAAAAGTTCGGAACGTAGCGCCTTAATTCTATCCGAGTGGTTCGTTAGGCGTGCGAGCCACGTTTGCGTTCTAAACACGACGAACGTGCAGCGACGCACAGGCACGTAGGTACGTGCACCTAAACTATCTACCTATCTATCCATTTCGCTCCCGCTATCTATTCCTTTCGCGTGGAAGAGGCGCCCGCGAGAGAAACGACGGACATTTCG
This sequence comes from Cerceris rybyensis, assembly GCA_910591515.1. Classification (NCBI taxonomy): domain Eukaryota; kingdom Metazoa; phylum Arthropoda; class Insecta; order Hymenoptera; family Crabronidae; genus Cerceris; species Cerceris rybyensis. Next base: position 389,735 of record OU342795.1, read on the forward strand.
ATCGATTCCCGAGCCGCTGTCGAGTCTCGCGATCATCGAAAAGCCACGAGTGGCAAAAAGGTTTTTACTTTTGGAAAGCGCGGCTCTCTCGTTCCCTCGATTCACGCGTCGCCCCGCGATCGAGGCATCTCCTCGTACATCCAATGAGATCTCTCTCTCTCTCTCTCGGGATTGTCGGCGCGAGAAGTGCTCCCATCGTCGTAATCGTGGGAGACGAGAGAAACGAGGTGAACGGACACGAGAACCGTCGACGGTCGTAGTCGATTCGTGGAAGAAACGGCGGGGAGCCGAGGGGAGACGATAAACGACAAACGTGGAGCGTCGATGAATCGACTCTCCTTGCCGGGGATTAGTCATCCTGTAATCGAGAGGCTCTTCTATCGTCGACAGGAAATTCGTTCGCTTCGGCGGCCAGAAGAGAGAAGAGCACGGGAACCGAGGGCGCGCGCCCTCCTTCGTTGGGGCGAAACTCCCCCTTCGGTCCCCTTTTCATCTCTTTCTCGGCCTACTCGATCCAAGGCAACGCAACGATCGTCGGTCGCGTTAAATTCGATAGATTTTTGGGCGAAATAGTGCTCGTTTGCCGAGTTTACTTCCGGCCGCGAGACGACTGCAGTCGATTCCGGGCTGCGCGTCAACCGATCCGAGCGAATCGAGGAAACGGATATCCCTCGCAGACGACGAGAAGGCTGGAAAAGACGTTCGAACTCTGGTAGCTTCGAGCGTACTTTTCCCTCGGTACGGATACTCCTTCTCGCGGTATCGCTCGCGTCGAGGAGCGAAAGGAGAGGCGAAGAGAGGGCAAGTCCCTCTCGGCAGGGACTCGGCAGGGCTAGGAGGATTCGACTTGCCTCGACTCGCAATCGGTTCGCCTCGAGTCTAGTCGCGACGAGCGCATTTCCAGTTGCACCGTAGGTATCGTGAGACACCGTCCCTCTGTTCACCGGAGCACCACCCCGACCTTCTTCCTTCGAGCGTGCGACCGAGAGAGCGACTCGGGAATCGAGAGTCGCGAGGAATTCGACAAAATCGAGGTCGCGAAAGATGGATGCGAGTGAATAATCGGCTTTCCTCGTTCGACGGTCTCGCGACTTCCACCGGCTCGGTTCGTCGTTCCTCGTTGTAGGCGCGACAAGATTCGCGAGGAGAGCACCGATAGCCGGAGGAGATCCACTCGCGTCGACTCGGGACCAGTTTTTCCGGCTCGGACGTCGCCGGCGTGCACGCCCAACGCCAGAGAGATCGGAAAATCAATCATCGTCGATCCACAACACCGCGAGCAACTTTCTTCCGAATTTCTCAATTGCGACGATCCAGCCATTCGTGAGCTCTCTTCTCGGAGCAAGTAAGCTCCGCCTGGCCCAAAGAGAGTCGCGGTTCACCCCCATTGTCGAAGGTTTAGCTATTACCTCTGTGGACACTCGAGTTCGAGCGCGACGCTTTTACTCGGGAGGAAAGTCGCTCGAAATTTCCATAACCGACCGAACCTAATCGCCATTTTTCCCCGTTATCGTCCGACCGAGTCTCACGTTCCGCCACCGAAGCTCGTTTCTCCGCGTAGCGAGATTATCCACGCTCCTAAACGAACGGTGCCCGACGAAAGGAGACGAAGAAGGGGAGGCAAGGCTGCGAGAAAGGAGAGACCGCTCGCCGTACCTCTTTCCACGAGAGGGAACGTTAATCTCGAAGGTCGCTCAACGCGGATCGTGCGACAAACCGCGCGAAAATTGCATCTGCTCCCGCGAATTCCAAGTTTCGTCGGGCGGAACACGAAGACGTCGCTTTTGAGCGATCCAAGTTCGTTTTGACGCAAAGTCGAAGAAGTTGGGCGAAACTCGGTCGCTCGATCGAGATACCGGCGCGGGCAAGACGAAAATCGTAGGGACCAGTGGAAACGAGAGCCCAGACCGTTTTCGGTTTCGTCGGCCGACCGATCGATCTCGAGGACGAGCGAGTCGGGCTCGACGGCGGAAAAGAGGAAAGAACGGGAAAAAGGATCGGCACGGGGCCCGCGAGCAGGACGGCCGTCCCTGACGGCGTAAAGTCACGAAAGCGTATTACACGGACCGTAGAATGAATCACTCGAGGATCTTTCCTTTGACTCGGTTCGACTCCGTCCGGCTCGACTCGACTCGTTTCGGCTCCTCTCGCCGAGACCCGAGGCTCGATCCGCCTTACGGTGGATCGCAGGTCGCTCCTCGAGATTCGAGGATATTTGAAAAGAAGAAAAGGGCCTCCCTCGTCGAGAGGGGACGCAAATACACCTTCTATCGGGCAAAAGTTTCGAAAAGCTCCTTCGGGACTAGGACGGTCGACGCCCCGCCCGTTACCGTTTTACGTCGAATCGAATTTCGATCTAATCGAGATCGGCGTCGCGACCGTAGGGGCGATAAACGTGAACACCGTCGCGTCTCGCGAAGGTACGTTTAGACTCGCGATTCATTTCGAGGGCACCGTCGAGCTTATCGAGAGTAACTCGGAATCGAGGAATCGCTAGGAACACGCGGGAAAGACGCGAGACAGGGAAAGCAGGGCGCAATGGTACGTACGGGCCCGAGGATCGTTTTCGTGCCTCATCGCGCGTCGACGAAGGCCCGTTAGGACGTCGCGGAGAATATGTATGCGTCACTCTGCCGAGGGGAGCGAAACGCGAGATAGCCACGATCGGCAGTTCGGCATGCTCGGGTCCGTAAACCGTAAGCCATAAGCTATAAGCAGAAAGCCGTAGTTCCCCTCGAGCCCGGTCGTCTCCCTCTCGTAGCCGTGCTCTCGCCGCATCTATACGGGCTGCACCTACGACAAACGGCCAGGGACCCCAACCGTTCTTGCTCTCGCTCTTTGTCCTCGCGGCTCCTCTGCCTCGGTTTCTCCTTTAGTCCCTTTCTTCCTTTCTCGGCTTCCCCGCACCAAAACTCTCGCCCTGTCATCCCTTCTTCGAAGTACGTTCCCGTTTCACGTTCGTCGCGTGCTCCTGCTCTTGCTCCTGCTCGTTTGGATCTGTGCTCGACATTTCTTTTCGCTCCGACGATCGGTCGACCCGAGAAGAAACCCCTACGAGCCGAATGTAGGTTGAGGATTAAAATCGAGTAGCGGTCTTCCCGCTGCTCGCTCGGTCTTCGCCCATCGCCATCGAGCGTCGCCACCTCTCCCCCCGACGAACGAGAAACGTGAAATTCCCGCGGGTTAAACCCTCGCTCTCTTCGAGTTTTCCCTCCGAGCCGAGGGAGTCCGATGAATTCGGGGTAGGAGAACCTGTCGCGAGCCTTCCTCTCCACGATCTTAAGGTCCCGCGATCAAATCTACGAGAACGGCGTCGAGCGTTTAATTGAATATTCGTGCTCGAGTTCGCCAGGGATTTTAGTTAGCTATTCGAAAGTAAAATAACGCCACGACTAGAAACCGAGCCACCTTTCCGTTTCCCATTCGGATCGGCCGTCCTCGTTAATTCCGCTTCGAGCGAACATCGAAGAATCGAGGGAAATTCGACGAACGGACGACCGTACGGGAGGCCGACGGACAACGATCCAAGTCCTCCGGTCACGATAGAGGAAGATCGGCCTTTCGAGGCGCCACAGAATCTCGAACGACGGTTACGAGCGGGCTACGTAGAAAAAAAGAAACCTGGAAGCCGTACGGTCGGTGGCAGATTTTTTGGAGAGAAGCCAATGAGCAGCCCGATTGAACGGAAGAGTAGAGGCGAGGAGAAATTCGAGGAATGCGACCGACAGGGTGACTCGAAATTGCCAACCAACCGAACCGAGCGAATCGAGCGAACCGATGGTTTACAATTACACCGCGTAAGGCCCCTGGTAAGCGCGTACCGAAACGCCAGCTTGGCTGACGGATCTTGGTGTCGATAGACGCCAACGAGAGCAACGCCATTCTCGATCCACCTTCACGAATTCGAGGGAAGCGCTCAGATTTCGTTCAACGGCAACGGAGGAAGGATTCGAGTAGCGTCGATGCAGGGAGGTTGCGGGCCAGCGTATTTTATCGTTCCCTCGAAACGTCCGACGCGAGTCGTACCCTTTGCGTCCACCGGCAATTATCGTCGTCCAACTTGCCGTCCGGACTGAAAATCTCGGTTGGCTGGACATTCTCAGAGACCGCGTCACGTATCGTTCGCACGGAGGCGACGGTCCGGCCATCCGATACGGCTGCCCGAGAAAAACAGAAGCGGGAGCTACCGGTTTTGAATTACGAGAGTGAAAAGAAGACACGGCATGCGGTGGTGGACGCATCGTCGACGCGCGACGAGTTCCTCGGAGCTTGGCGAGCACTCTTCCCAAGAGAAAGAAACGTTTTCTTCGAGAGGGACGAGGCCCGAGAGCGAAGGAAAATCGCCGCGTGCACCTTCTCGGGAACGTCAAAGAGGGGCCCGAGGCTCCGGATTCCCCCTCGCTGCGAGGTGCCCCGACCGCTTTGGACTGGCGCATGCGCGCTATGCCGACGGGCCCATGAAAGCGCAGCGCAGTCGCAGGACGCAGAGACGCAGACGCACACGTTTAATAGCGCGCTCGCGCGCACCAGCGAGTCGCGAGCGCGACGCGTTGCGCCGGTAACCGTCGAAAAGACACGCTCGACTCACCGATAGTTCCGCAGAGCAGCAGAAACGACAGAAGGAGATGCCGGGGCCTCGCCCAGGCCCGGATTCCGCGTCTTTCGTAGTTTTCTCGCGACATCTCGTTTCCCCCGCTCCTTATCCTTCTCCTCCTCCTCTTCGTCTTCCTCTTCTTCCTCTTCCTCCAGGTTCGGCGGCGTCCGACCGATGCGAACAGTCCGCTGTCCCGTAGTCGCGGTCTCCTGCCCTTGGTCCACTCCTGCCAGTAGCTTACTCGATACCGCGTTGATGGAGAAGATCTTGGTGATCGCTAAAGTACATCACCGCACCGCGTGCCACTCATCGCTGCACCTCCACTCTTCCCTTTTTTCTTTTTCAACCAACACTGATTCACTTGCCACACGCGCATCTACGGCAGGAGGATGACACGCGGATATAACACGATTCGTTGCACCAAACGTCCAAACGCACCACCGAGGACCGACGCTTCACAAACGCGACCGCGCGACTGAACCGTCTAAACCGAGCGCGGAGCGACCGAACGCTGCTGAGGACGCGATCCGCTTGCGTCGCCCTGCCTCTGCCTGCTTGCCTGTTTGCCTGTCTGCCTGTCTGCCCGTCTGCCAGGCTGTTCGTCTCCCTGCTGGGATCGTTCCTCCGCTGACTCGGCTATCCGTGCGTTCGTTTGCCCGTTTGCTTGCTCGCTCGCTCGTTCGTTCGCTCGTACGTTCGCTCGTACGTTCGCCTGGCTGGCTGGCTGCCTGCCTGCCTGCCTGTTCGCCTGCCGCTTGCCACGAATGCTTCCCCTCCCCCGCAAGCCGATCCCTTCCCTCCCGCCCTCCTCGTCCCAACCCCTCTCGACCCTTCGTATGCCCGCGCTGCCAATCCCGTCGTCGGCGTACAAACAGAACTCTCCCCACCGTTTCGTGACTACTTGTTGATCTTCCCTCAGGAGCGCCACAACGGTCTCTCGTGCCCCGTTCCTTCCATCTTTCCCCTCTAATTTGTTTCTCTCGATCCTTGCGTTTTTTCTTGCTCGATCGTGCTGTCCCACATCCTTGGACCTCGACCACGCGAAAACCACGATCGATGTCCCCGATCGAATCGATCCCACGAGTGGCTTCGCGCGTCGCTGTGCTCTCTCAAATATTTCCCCAAAGTTCGGAGCGTCGTGGGTACACTTAAGGACGGAGAATTTCTTTCTTTTTGGGCCTTTGCTCGTTTCGCGAAACCTCGTTGACTCGCCCTCGTTGGAAAAACGTGCGTCACGCTCGTTAAATTTCAATTCACCGTGGAACGTGCAAGACGAGAACGTTTTGCCGAAGGTGAAGCGCTAATAGGTCCCACACCGGGACCGGGCCGAATAGTATTATACGGCCCACGTTTCTTCCTTGGAAATTACCGTAATTAACGTGCTTTCTCTTTCTCCGTCACTTCTGACCCTCGTTCCCACTCTGGCCCTCGGATCGGTCGAAATGGAGATACCTGGGGACAAATTAGTCGAATCCATGATTCGATTGCACGGACGCGCACCACGGCCTAGGTCGGAAAATCTCGCACCTCGCTTCTGCCTGAGAACAAAGATTCCCGATCTAGAGTGATACCGATCGATCGAACTTGTTGCCCAAGGATAACGCCGACTTTCGAGAAGTAGCTACCTGTTGCGGATTCCTCAAAGGATACAAAAGTATGGACGTACCGCGCAAGATTGCGTACCCCGGGAGAAAAAATTGCTGGGAATATCGGCAATCCGCGCGGACTTTTCGAGTGGAGCGCCGGCGCGACCCGACCATCGCTTCAAAAATTTCCCTGAGACGAGAAAGATGAGAAACGAACGAAAAGGGGAGACGGAGGAAGAGAGAGAGAGAGAGGAGAGAGAGAGAGAGAGAGAGAGAGAGAGAGAATGGGACGACGCGGTTGAGGAAATTGGAATAATAGGGGAAGCAAAGTTTGAACGAGCGAAACCGTCGGAAGGAATTTTAGAGTATAGTTCCCAACTATTTTTCGATCGTAGTTTCACCGTTCAGACCTTTGCCGTATAATAGTTTCCCAATCAAGGTGGAACCGAGGAAGAATCTTGATCGGACACAGACCACGAACCCGGATATCTCTTTGTCGGCTGAAGCTCGAAATTGTCGCGCTCCTTTTCTCGCTGAACAAAATTCTTTCGTCGAAGAATGCCGCCACGTCATCCGAGTTCGCGATGCAGAGATACGTCGGGCGTGAATCATTAGTTCTTGTCCCACGTCCGATCGACGGTTTCCCTTCCTCGCACGGTTGCTCGAGTCGTTAGAGTCGTTAGAATCGTTGGAGTCGTAAGAGTGTTAAGAGTCGCAAGAATCGTTAGATTTGTTCGAATTGTTCTCACGATCGGCGGCATTTTCAAATTTTTCATCGGGGTGTTCGAGAAGGTGCGATCGTCGAGACGCGGAAGAGCGAGTCCATCTACGCGAGGATGAAATTTAGTTGAGACCGATTGATCGCGCGGGCGAATCGTCTCGTCGCGACGCTGGAACGGGACATCGTCGACGAAGACGAGGCGCCCGGAACCACTCGATCGAAGGAAAGAATTTCATGGAGTATTGAGAGCGGCATCGAGGAGGCCGATAATGGGCCGCGCCTCCTTTCGCCGTGAGCGATAAACTTGGCTGGAGTGGGCATCGATCGGAAAATGAATTAAACCGAGCCAGCACAGTGGAACGAAATGGATAATCTAGGCGGAAAAGAATCGTGCTCATAAATAGATTTTTCATCATTTTATCTTCATCTAGAATGTTTTCTGCTTTGAATGACAGGAATAGTATCGAGACGACCCGAGACGATCCGATGCAAGTCGACGGCGCCCGTTCCGCCGATACGGCAACAACGATAACGAGCGCTACTTTCTGCGGAGCGCAAGAGCTCGATTCGCCCGAGAAGTACCCCATATGCCTGGCTAGATTTCCGACGAAGGTCCGAGCGATTCGAAGCTGGCTGCGGGAGCAGAGGCCCAGCCCATTTCGTAAATTACCTCCCGAATCGCTTTCGGAGTCGAAACGATTTGCATACGGGAACCGCGATACGCTGTGGCGCGGTCGCTCGTCCGTTTGTCCCGTTTCTCGCGTACGTCGCGTTGGACGCGTTCGATCCGATTCTCGGGATATCCGATAAACGTTCGCGCGGCAAAAAGTCCAACTTGCCGCGACTCGATTGTCCGGGAGGAAAATACCACCAAACCCGGGACATTTCGCCCCGGTGAACTTCGGCGAACCGTCGCGGTTGAAATTCACCGAGAACGGTCGGATCGGAGCGATACGGGGTGGCTCGCGATTCTCCGGCGAAAGGGGAGATAGGGATCGCTCCCCTGCTCCACGCTTTAGTCCCCCGATTCCCCGAGAATCGGAGCATCGAACGATTCGATCGAGTCGATTCGGAGAGACGTTGCCTACTGGTCGCGTTTCGCGGTCGACCGAGCCGAATCGCGCTTCGACAGTTTTCTCCGTACGAGAGAAATCTCGAGAATCGGGAAAATTCTGCGCCCTCGGTCGAATGGGAGAGCCGAGGAGAAGGACGCGAAAGCAAAACGACCTCCGCAATTGGAGGGTCGCGCGAGCAAACGCAACGCAGAAATCGGCTTGATCGGAGAAGCACCGGGCTGTTTGTTCGGACATATCCGTTTCTCTCCCGTTGCCTTCGATCGGACGATCACGTTGCGATCGGACGCGCAAAATCTTTCGATGGCTCGAGGCTCGCTGCTCGGTTATTTGCCGCTGCATCTGGGTCGCGCGATGAAACGGTCTTATCTAATTAACGCGCCATCCATTCGTATTAATTACAGCTAAACTGGCAAGAGTCCGCCGTTGTCGCGGCGAGGCGGCCTGTAATTTTCTAACGGTCCACGCGGTAATCGACCGAAATTAACTGCGCGAATCGGCTTGATCCGTTGGATCGATCCTACATCGACGTTTTTGCTCCGCGCGGCTCGATGAAAAGGGCGTGGGCGAGAGCGAGAATGTTGGCTCGCTCGCTCTTCTCCATGGCGTAAAAGGAGCAACGTAAAAGGTAACGCGAGAGAAAAGGTCCATCACTGTCGGCGATGGCGGCATCCGAACGTTTCAGCTACAATTTCTCGCGCGGATTATGATTTACGCGCGAGGGTGAGGAGCTACGCGGACGGTCACGTTTGATCCCGGTCGATCTTCGTAGTCGCGACTACGCCTCGACCAAATCTCCCTCGAGGCTTTTCCGTTTATCGGAGGGAAAAACGAGCTTCGTTCGTTCGAACGTTACGCGACCATTTCGCGAACAGGGGACCGACCAAAAAGTCCCCAAGAGCCGGCAATTCCTCGTAATTCTCGTAATTTGTAAAACGGCCGACTCGAAAAAACGTTTTAGCTCCCCGGCTTCGCGTTAATTTATTAATCGACGAGAGTCCGACCAACTAGACCAGACGAGAAAACTTTCGCGACGGGTTTGCCAAATGAATCGCGACAATCTACGCGGCGAGCTTTTTTCCCCCCGATGGTTTTGGACGACGATTTCAAGTTGCGCAAACTATCGAGCAAACGTTTTCGCTACGAGACGAGTCGAATTTCAAAAAGTTTGCGGGAATCCGATTTCGCGTCCTTCCTCTTCTCGCTCGCAAAATTCCCCGTCGCCCTTTCGCTCATCTAATTGAAAGTTCCACGCTCTCTCCTGTATTCTCGACTTTTGGCTCAAAGACGTTAGACAGGCCCGGTCGCGACCGTTTAAATCCAAAATTACGGCAAAGCCAGCCTCGAACGAGCTCCCTTTTCTGTCGCATCGTCCCATCGTCGCTTCGTCGCTCTATATTTCACCGGTATCGCCGTTATTTATCCAATTTCTACCGCGGCAATGTTCATTCAATTTCGTATTTCATCAACGGAACGATAGAATTAACGTAGGGCAGGGGGAATTAGCAGTCGGTGGTCAACCCGACGCAAATTATCGAACGCGTTCTTGCCGATCGAAGCTACTGTCCGACCGCGCGCTGGTATCGAGAATGCAAAGAGACCGAATGGAAAAATCGCGATATTCGTTCGGCGTAGTCCGTCGCGATCCAACGAATCGTTCCTGCGCGTATCGCAAACTGCGATTGACGTCTCTGAACTTTTCTATTTTGCTTGGTCGCACTCACTCGGGGAATGAACGTCAAACTGAAATATTGGATTTACGTTGCGCGAGAGCGGTCGGTGATCGCCGTTCGCCTACTCGCGAGGACGTACACATGGAAATACGCGCCGGTATGCGTCGATCGTGCGCCTACCAGCCGCATACCAGCGATGTATGTCTAACTTGTGTATCGCGATCGCTTCGGACGTCTTTGAGCGTACATTTTTCACCCTGCGATCAAAAAACCCCGTCCTTCTCCTTCTCCGTTGCCTCTCTTTCCGTTTCTCGTTGCGAAAACTTACTTTCCTCTCTCCCTTCCCCGCTGCCAATTCCACTCGAACTTTTTCACGGTGTTTACCCGGATTACGTATCCGCGTTTCCGTCAAACCTGTCAGTCTGTAGCGTTTTCGTGAATCGAAAAAAGAAGTATTACGGTTTTCTCCCGATCGAGCACCATTGGGCATCGCATGTCGCTCAAGGAGGCCTACTGTATGTAATGCGCAGTTTCCGAGATACGATCGAGCGAAGTAGCCGAAACTGTTCAAAGTGGTCCATCGCTTATACAATATTAAGTCAACGTGAACTTCTTGGAATATGTCCTGAGATCATGCCATCGGAACTGTGCCCTATATCGTGCGGTACTTTTAAGAAATCCGGGAAGTTGAATTCTTTTATTATATATAGATTAAACTACGTCGGTTCGAAGTTTCCAGAGAACACTTTCGGCTACTTAGATTTTAAATTATATTTAAAATAGAAACATTTGAAATTAGGATAAAATAAATAAAAATCCATTCCCGGATACGATTTTTTCCCACCCAGCTTATCCATCTCGTTCCACTGTACGGCCTCACGTTGATAAATCCACGGGAATGATCCGTAAATCAATATTTGCGTTTACCTGGAACGCGTTTGTCCGCGTAGAACTCGCGAAATTTGCGTTTACGCGCTACTCCGCTCGGAGATACGATCGCGGAACAAAATTTCGCGAAACTGGCGAAGAAAAAAGCGCGATCCGTAGACCGAGGAGAAGACTCGCAAAAACATCGCGACACTACCTGACACTGCGGTTTGTTGTGCCTACGTCGTAGGCCCTACGAACTTGCTTGACCTCGAAAAAATTCTTGGCAAACGGTGACATCTGTCAATGGCGGTCAAGACGACTCGACGACCGTGGCGACATCCGCCGGAGGGCCTCGCGAGTACGTACATTGGGAGAATCCAAACAATTTTCTAACCTCTTCGGCTGCTTTCGATTGCTTTCGGTTCTCGAATACTCGAGCCGTTTCGCGTAGCCATCGGGAGGAATGTAAATGTTTTTCAGACGTAGCCGATGAAATACGACCATGTTCATCGTTACCAAAGAGATCGACAGCGAAAACATCAGCAAATTGTGTCGTACGTGTTTAAGAGAGGACGGCGATAGGATGGTGTGTCTGTTCGTTGGACCGGCCGGCTCGTCCCTCGCTGCCAAGCTACGATCTCTTTCGTGCTTAGAAGTAATATACTCTCTATGCATAAGGTAATATTGAATACCGTACGGCCGTTATTATCCATGGACCGCGTTTTCGCCAGGTCTGGCAGGGAGACGGTTTACCAGAGAAAATGTGCGACCGCTGCGTTACCAGAGCGGAGTCGGCTCTGCTGTACAGGGAACAGTGTCGCGCCGCAGACAGAGCCCTGAGACAAGCTGCTTCGAAGGTATCCAGATCGAGAAGTACGTACCTCGCCGGGCAACCGTGTACAGACCCTAACGCCATTGGGATCCTGCAGGTGTCTGGCTCGACGTCGTACATGACAGCATCCGGCTGCAAGCTGTATCAGCAGAGTCAAGGCTTCGTTCCGATCCAAAGTACTCGCAAGGCCTTGAGGCGCGTCGATCGTGGAGCTGCGTTCCCCAGTTATCAGGAACTGTACGGCCCCGGTGGGTCGCACTTGCCCTTCCCGCAGGACGACGCGTCTGTGCAGCACGCGCGAATCGTCGAATCTCAAAACCCCTATCTAAATTTCAACTTTGGCCATTTTGGACCAAGCATCGTTGACGACTGCGCTCAAAATACTCGCTCGTCGGTCTCCGTCTCGTCGAGCGCGACCCAAGCGATGGCATCGAACGCGGAGAGCTCCAATCGAGCTGCCTGCGCTATGCACTGCTCGCTCTGCAACCGCATCTCCGTCGACGAAACTCAATTGGCGAGCCAAGACGTCTCTCGCAATAACGAAAACGTAGACCTTTCGTGCGACAACGAGAACGTGGAAATTTGCGAGAATTCCAATCAAATCCCGCAGAATCTGACCTACGTGAGATCCATCGACTCGGTAGAGAACAGCATACGGAACTTGTCCTATCAGAGAGCATCCGCGATAAACGAGAACGACGCGATGCAAAACATGAGCTTTCCGGAGAATATAGACTTGGAGGAAGTCGACGAGGGTGAGACCGATCGCGTCCAACATCAGACAATGCATCCGGAGGCCGACGCGTCGAGCGCGCCGGTTCCGAGATACGCGAAGGACATCCATCGCCCGGAAGACGACGGTACGATCAACGGATATCGAGCGAGCTCGACCGATCTCGGGTACAAGCGGCAAACGGAGAATCGAGAACCGATCGATCCGATACAGCAAACGAAACGATACAGATGCGAGGCGTGTCCCAAAGTCTTTTCTCAAAAATCGAAGCTGTCTGCTCATCGGTTCTCGCACTCCGGCGAACAGCCGTTCAAGTGTTCCAGCTGCGAAAAGGCGTACGCGTCCAAGAGCAAGCTCAACGCGCACCTACGATTGCACACGAAAACGAACGTTCACCGGTGCGAGGTGTGCGAGAAGATCTTTTCGTATCCGTCTTATCTCCGGGAACATCTGAAGACGCACAACGAAAACACGGCGGGAAGGAACTCGACGGAACAGAGCTTCGAGTGTTCTCGTTGCGACAAACGCTTTCGACTGCTGAAGAACGCGAAGAATCACGAGAAACTTCACACCGGTAAAGGATCGATGCAGTGCGAGATATGCGACAAGCGCTTTACCCGTAATTCCAATTTAAAGATTCATCTACGGACTCACAAGGCGACGAGACTGCACAAGTGCGAGTACTGTAACAAATGTTTCGTTCAGAAGGGCAACCTCGTCGAGCACGTGAGAATTCACACGAAAGTGAAACCGTTCGAATGTAAAATGTGCGGCAAACGATTTGCGCAATCGGGACACTTGAAGAGCCACGAAGCGTCGCACGCATCTTTGAGGCAACATCAGTGTCGGTTGTGCGGAAAACGTTTTAAATTGGCCAACCACTTAAAGAGACATTTGACTTTGCACACCGGTGCTAAGGCGTACAAATGTTACGAGTGTAATCAGCTGTTCTCGCAGTCGTTCAGTCTAACGAGGCACTTAAAGAGGCACAACGAGTCACGCGCGTGACTCCAGCCACTCGAGCGTCGCTCGACTATCTTTGGATCAACGGGCCATCCTTTATGAAATTTCACGAGTCATTTTACAAAGATACGTATATTTAAGTGGAATTTCCTCCTCTCGAGTGATCAAATCGCGCACGATACAACTAACACGGGACGAATCTTAGCCGGATTTGTGATTTTCAAGGACGGTCTTTAGAATGTGCAGGCCCTCCCTGAGCTGCTCCTCGGTGATGGTGAGAGGTGGCGATATCCTTATTATTTGACCGTGAGCGGGTCTCGTCAGTAGGCCGGCCTTTATCAGCTTCATGCAGATGTCCCAGCCGTCACCGAATTCTAAATCAATCGAGAAGTGAAGGAGAGAGAGAGGAACGAGACGATAAACGAAGGAAGATACGATAAATACCTTTGTTTATGATGAGGCCAGCGAGAAGGCCGCGCCCTCGGAATTCCGTGGCGATTTCCTTTGGCACTTTTTCCAACTCCTGCCGCAAAACGATTCCGAGCTTTCTCGCGTTCTCCGCGAGGTTTTCCTCCTCCAGTACTTTGAGCGCCTCGAGAGCTACCCTATTGCCGAGCGGGCTCCCGCCGAACGTGCTACCGTGCGATCCCGTTTCCAGGCACAGCATCAGCTTAAGAGAGAATACTCGATAAATATCATTTTTCAATTAACAATCGAAAAAATCGGTTCGAAAGGAAGAGCCTCGGAAAGAAGCGAGTACCTCGTCGTCTGCCAGAATGCCGGACACCGGATAAAATCCGCCGGAGAGAGCCTTGCCGAGAATAAGAACGTCCGGCCTCTGATTTTCGTGATCGACCGCCAAACGTTTTCCCGTCCTACAGAGGCCGGTCTGTACCTCGTCGGCGATCCAGAGGACGTTGTACTTGGTGCAGAGATCTCTCACGCCTTTCAAGTAACCCTCCTGGAGAGACGTATCGGCGTGTAGTTGCGATCTCGATCGTTAACGCACGATAATACGCGTAGACACTTACGTGAGGAACGATCACGCCAGCCTCCCCTTGAATCGGCTCGACCATGAACGCGCAAATGTTTGGATTTTCCTTGAACTTATTCTCCAAGGCTTGGAGGTCGTTGAACGGGACTTTGTCGAAGAGCGGGACGTAAGGACCAAAGTCGGTGTAACAATTGGGATCCGTGGAGGCGGAAAGAGCAGCGATAGACCGTCCAAAGAAGTTGCCCTTGGCGAAGAGAACTGTCGCCTGTTGGCTCGGGATCTTCTTGATCCTGTATCCCCAGCGTTTAGCGAGCTTGATGGCGGTTTCACCGCCCTCGACTCCTGTCGACCGAAACGAGAGACGAGATTGAAAATACACGGAAGAAGAAATCAGATGAGGAACCCTGAAGACGGGCGAGAGGGAAGACCAACTTCGTACCGGTATTCATGGGCAGAAATCTGTCCCATCCCAGGAGTTTGGTCAGATATTCTCCCAGTTCACCGTGCGGCTCCGTGTAGAAGGCCCTCGAGGTGTGGGCCAGCTTGGCCGCTTGCTCCTGCATGACCTTCACCAATCGCGGGTGGCTGTGGCCCTGGTTGACGGTTGAAAAACCTGCCAGGAAGTCGAGATACCGCTTTCCCTCTATGTCCCAGAGATGGACGCCCTCGCCCTTGGTCAGGACGACCGGGAGCGTCCTGAAGTGGATGCCACCGCGTCGGGAATCGCGATCGATGACCTCTTGCGTGCTCAAAAATCTCAGCGCCACGCGATTCTTCGGCAGAGCGGAGATTCTCGGCCCGATCGATTGCATTTCGTCGATTCACGATACTTTCGGCTGACGGATAGAGGAAAGCTATCGAGCAACGGAGTGAGTGATGCGAGCGAAAAAGTTTGCTACGGAGGAAAACGATCGCCTCGTTGACTCGAAGAAACTCTACACTGACTTCGAACTCTGACGATCTCTGACTTGTATTTATATCGATGCGATCGAGGGTAGGGGTGCTTGTATATTGCTTGTTTACTCGAAAACAGTTTGTATACAATTGATACGACAAGGAGATTTAGAATAAATGCTACGATGCAGGCAAAACGATATCTGATAATGAAGTACATTGGGCGCCGCGGCAGACGGCGCCAACGCGTCAAGACAAACGCGAAACGGTAAACAGTATAATCCGCGACATTGTGTCTCGATTCCTCCGTTAAATCTCAAAAATGCCCGTGAAACGAGTCAACCGACTAAAACGAGAGAATTCGGTCGACTCTGGATCACCGACCGATCGAGAGAGAAATCGAAGGAAGATGAAGTTGCGCAAAACGCGAGGGCTTAAAATTCTATTGCGTAAACGATGCCTATCGGCCTCGGCGACGATGCGATCCGCTTTAACGAGATTATCGAGATTACAGCGGTGAAGAAAATATTTGGCAGAAAAAACAAGACGGTTGCGTTCGTCTCGCCTTATCGTTTATCGGTCTTTGGTCTTTGCTATGCCGATCGATCAAATCGTGAAAATCTAACGCGCGTTGCAACGGATACTCGTAGAAATAGAAGCTGGACGATCTCGTGGAAAAAGTGACGACCTCTTGTTCACGATTTTCCTTTCCCTGTTCGTATCGCACGGAAAATCGGGGCGGCGAAAAACGCGGCTCGATGCTCGAAACAATGACCGAATAATACGCGATAAGAGTATATCTCGAGCTATTAATATCGTTGCAACGATAATCGAGCGAGATGCTCGCGCGCGCGTGCCCGCACTCCCACAAGAGCTACGATCGGCGATCGAACTTTTCCGTTACGTTCTTCGCTCCCTCGTCGTCGGTGAGTTCGGGCCGTCTCTTTCTTTTTTCCATTGCCGGCATTCCGATTGGGGAGGAAGGAAAAGTTGAATTGGACGATAGATCGGAGCGAAGCAGCCTCGAGCATACGATATCGCATTAACGTTTACGGATTTATCGGTCATCGAGGAAGAAGAGGCGCGGTAACGTTTCATAGCCGGCAATGCGGCAACTGAGGGACGGAATTAGAGACAAATGGAAGATTTATTTACAAGTCGATTGTTCGAGTACAGAGGAGGTGAGGTCTTTAGGCGTACTTAGAAATGGTCCTAGAAATGATATCCGCGCATTCTCGTATCTGGGCTTCGGTAATGATCAACGGCGGAGCCAGTCTGATGATGTGTCCGTGGGTAGGCTTGGCCAGCAACCCTTCGTCCTTCAACTTCATGCAGACATCCATGGCGTCGATCTTTTCGTTGATAACGACGGCGTTTAGCAGACCCTTTCCCCTGACGAGGGTAACGACGTTACTCGGAAGCTTGCGAAGCTCGGCTCGGAAAATTTCTCCCAGTTTCTGGGCGTTCTCCGCCAATTTCTCCTCCTCCATGACTCTCAGGGCTTCCAAGGCGATCCTGCATCCCAGGGGGTTACCGCCGTAGGTCGATCCGTGCTCGCCGGGCTTGATCGTCAACATAATCGGATCGTTGGCCAAGACTCCGGAGACCGGGTAGAATCCTCCGGAGAGGGCCTTGCCGAGGATCAGAATGTCCGGCTTCACGTTCTCATGATCGACGGCCAAACGTTTCCCGGTTCGCGCGAGACCGGTCTGTACCTCGTCGGCTATCCAGAGGACGTTGTGCTTGGTGCAGAGATCTCGCACTCCCTTCAGGTATCCCTCCTACGGTAAATTGAAAATACGAAAATACGGCACGATTGGAGCTGACGGAATAAGGTAGCGCGTCGTACCTTCGGGACAACGACTCCGGCCTCGCCCTGTATCGGCTCGACCATGAACGCGCAAACGTGGGGATCGGCCAAGGCCTGCTCGAGAGCAACGAGATCGTCGTACGGTACGATCTCGAATCCAGGCATGAACGGACCGAAGCCGCCGTAACTGCTCGGATCCGTGCTCGAGGATACGGCGCTCATTGTCCTGCCCCAAAAGTTACCCTCCGCAAACACGATTTTCGCCTGATACTGCGGTATGCCTTTGCTCGTGTATCCCCATCTGCGCGCCAGCTTGCAAGCGGTTTCGCCACCCTCGACTCCCGTGTTCATTGGCAGCCATTTGTCGTACCTACAGCGGAAACTTGTCACTCGAAATTTGACGCACGGAGCGAAAAAGCGAAAAAGAGAAAAATAGAAAAATAGAATGAGAGACGAAAGGGAGGAACCGATGGAACACACACCCAAACAGCTTCGTCACGTATTCCTCAAACTCGCCCAATACGTTCGAGTAGAAGGCTCTCGATGTGAGAGTGAGAATCTTTGCTTGATCGATCAATGCCTTGTAGATCCTAGGATGGCAGTGGCCCTGATTAACGGCGGAATATGCGCTAAGAAAGTCAAAGTAACGCTTCCCTTCGACATCCCACATATGCACTCCCTCCGCTCTGTTGAGAGCGACCGGAAGTGGATGGTAATTGTGAGCCCCGTACTTGGACTCTCGCTCGAAAACCTCTTGAGACGTTAAACCTCGACGACCCTTTTCAGCCTAAGAACCATCGTGCGTTATCCATGACCATCCTCTTTTCGACGTACTTACGCATTTTCGCGAGGCTGTTCCGTGCGCTTCGGGAAAGAAAGTCAAAGGTGTTACCTGGCAAAGACAACCCAGAAGCTTGCTCCTCGAGGAGCCCACGTTTTTCAGCATCGTTCTCGTCAAATGTTCCATCGTTGAAAAGTAAGATTTCCCGATAATAATCGCAAATTATTGAAGTCGAATAATCACCGATCTTATCGTTACAAAACGAAAAAAACTCTCCCGCAAGATTCGCGATAATTCTTCTAGAACAGATGGAAAGAGAAAAAATCGAGGTGAATCGATGCACGATTCGGTGGCGTAAGCTTCAAACCGAAAAATAACTTTATCGATAAACTTATCGTGGAGTTCATCGAAAAACTAACGACGTCTCCGTGACGCGTTATCTCGGTGAAAAAAATGCGATATATCGGCGATTGACCGTTACGTCTGCCGTTACCACAGTATTATTATCCTTTTTTTTATTATTATTATTACTTGGGAAGTACTTGCCTCACGGAACGAGACGAAGGAGCTTGACGCTCGGCCCAACAAGGAAGAATTCACGACCGCTCTTTCCGCCCAAATACCCCGTATCGAAGGAATAGAACGTATCGAACGTTCTCCGCGTACTGTATGCCGATCGAATTGCTTCTACCCGTCTTTTCGTTGATTTCGTCTCGCTTCGGCAAGCTTGCTTTCTCTCCTCGACGCGTACCATCCGCGTACCGACGTCGTACCCATCCGCGTCGTATCGTAGATAACAGTTGCGATACAATTGGCCGCGCTATAATAGACAAAAGAAGTCCCCTTCCGTCATTCAAGGAAAGATCCGCGATTCGTTCTCTAGTGTTCGCTCGTAAATCCAAGATTCCCGGAGAACTTGCGTCAACATATCGATCGACATAAACGATCTGCTTTCTACGCTATAGTATGCTACATTTCGCTTGCTACACTATACCATATACTATCGTATCGTATCGTATCGTATCGTATCGTATCGTATCGTATACGGGTTTTACGCGATCTGCGTGTGCCGACGCTCTAAAGTAAATACGATATAGTATGTAATACGGTAGTGATAAACCGGCCGATTCTACGAACATCGCTTTGCTTTTCAAGCGAGACGCGCAGCTGTCTCTCCGTGCCTACCGTGAAAATCCTGGCACTTATTTACCAAGTAAACTAGTTACAAGACAAACACGATTTGACGTAGTCAAACCGAGCGTGAAAGATACCATCTTCCATTTGACGATTGTGCTTTTTGCCATATTTACGAGATTTTAGATCGATATTCATACATTACTATCATCGATATTGTTATTATTATTATTATTATTATTCTTGTTGTCGATAATACCGCTGTTATTAGCATTTCGTTATTATGTAAACGGTATTCAGCGGGGATTCTGTACGAAACACTCGAACGACCGAGGCCGATAAGCTTCCAGAAATCGTGTTTCGAGTATCGACCATATCAGCCATTGATCGTCACGATTTCACGTTCGAGAAGAGCAAAGTACGAAATGTATCGAATGTGCTTGTTCGTTAAAATGAGAATTAATATCTACTTCCCGTCACGTCGACTATACTTGTAAACCATCAACGGGTAACTTGGTCATCAAAGTAAGATCGATAAACACGAATCGAAACAACTACCAAATCGAAAGTCTATATTGACGTTGACGAAGAGTTAGGATGACGGATAAAAGGTTACATTCGAGCAATACTTTTCTAAAATAAGGAGAAAATGAGTAATCGAACTCTTCGTTGTTCGTAGAGCAAATCAAACCCCAAAGCGGCTGGTCTATTTTCAATTATGCGCATGCTCCGTAGTATTTCGATCGGGATTCGTTGGCAACTTTGCCCGCCAAATCTTCCGATCGATCCACCATACTTTCCTCACGTGGCCGTACGTTTCGTACAGTTTCTTGGGTACGCGCTCTTAGGTTAACGGCAGTTAACGGTTGCGGATAGTAGTAAGCGTCCCGAAAGCGGTTCGGGTGTTCCGGCTTTCTGTCGTTAAAACCGTTACCTTTGTTTGTGGTGCACGAAGATTCGTCTTTTGCTTGACAAACAACTTTCCTGCGATGTCTCACATGGACGAAGATGATTATGACCATCTCCGAAAAAGAAATATAGCCGAAAGAAATGCCGTAGTAAGTAACTTTCTTTAAAATAACGTTTCCAATTTATGTTTCGATAGGGAGATATTAACCGTCGACTATTTCATGTGCATAGTTTGCCGAGTTTTTTGACGATATAAAGAAACAAACGAACGAATTAAGAGAATCGACGAAGGAGAACGAATTAGACTACAATACAGAAAATGAGCCACCAAGGAAAAGACGCAGGACGATCGCCGGCGATAGGAGCACCGTTCGCACAAGAAACGTACCATTCGAATTTCGTAAGAGATACAACACTAGGAGCAAAACGAAAAACATGAGTAACGGCGACTCGTACGTTTCGGACGATGAGAATATTTCGGAATCAAGGAGGAACAAACGTAAGCTGCAAGTTTTATTTACATGGGCAAAACCGATTCAGCGATCGATCGATCTAATGAGACCTGGCGTCTGCGACGTAGACGAGGAGGAAGAACGTTATAGCGATGATAATGATGATGATTACGTAACGAAAAAAGTAATTCATAGGGTATCCAAATCGGAATACGATCCTAACAGTATACCATCGGTCGATGAGATTACGGAGGAAATGTTGAAGAACGTTGCAGAAAGAAGTATTGGAAAACAGTATTGTAAAGTGAATGGTACAAGTTGTCATCAATGTAGGCAGAAAACCATGGATACCAAAACTGTATGTAGGTCGGGGGAGTGTATAGGAGTAAGAGGACAATTTTGCGGGCCTTGCTTGAGAGGACGATACGGCGAAAATGCAATAGAAGCGTTAAAAGATCCTGTACGTGAGGAGTCTATTTGATTGCAGTTCATTCGTTTCGCAGAATCTCCTTCTTAAATTTACCATTTATCGAAATTTTGTATCTTCTAGAATTGGGCCTGCCCACCTTGTCGTGGTCTATGTAACTGCAGTATATGCAGGACCAGAAGCGGATTGCAACCTACAGGAATTTTAGCTCCCATAGCTTACGAAGAAGGCTTTTCCTCAGTTATGGACTATCTTCGATCTGCGGAAGGAGACGGAGACGAAACGGAACTCTAATTCAGATAGATAATAAAGGATGTAGAAACATACAATGTTGCAGCGCAACAGAAGACACAACATCAAAAACGGTGTGCCTCTTTTTTAATTTTGTACCTGTATTCTTATATTCTTATACCGTGTATGAGGAAAAAAACTTTTTTTATTAAATACCGTTAATCGTTCCTTCCTTTTTTCCACGCGATTATTTTATTGCTACGATTCCGTAACGTCTTGGAGATAATACAGGATCGAATAAGCGTAATATCGCAAGCGCGGAACATTTCGTGCTTTTTTGCAAAAACAACACCCTATCCAATACGATAGCCGCCTCCAAAACAGGAGCCGCATGTATCCGTAGCATTTGGAACATGTTAAACTTATTTTTTAAGTACACATGAAATTGGTATATAGCTTCCAAATGGCTTGTCGAAGGTATCTGAAGAAAAAGCACATATTTTTTGTTTACTTAATCATTACGCGAACGATGGTGTATACTCTATAGATAGGTCATTCGATATTCATCCTTTCTTTCGACGCACCTTCCCAATTTCTACACCAATCTTTGATAATCCCCATTTTGCATAGGTCGGAAAATCGTTCAAAGGTCCACCACGTCCTATCCTAGCGTCATAGATTTCTGTCGAAAACAGATACAAATAAGCAAAACGATTTATGGATACAACCATGCATGTAAAAATGTAATACCCATAGAATGTAGAACCACTTGCAAAACTGCGCGATAAAAAAGCGAAGGGGACCTGTTTTTCCCACTTCTTTCGACGGACTGTTGAGCCAACATTCTAGCATTTTTAGAAAAAATATTTCTTTCATATAGCATTTCGTTTGTCAGATGATAACAACAAGGCACTATACACAATAAACCTATATCGTCCGTATACAGAAAGGCTCTAATAATTGAATGCGCCAGAGAACCACAAGTATGTAATCCAGTCAAAAAAAGATTTTTATTTAAATTCCAACAGCTAAAGTTGTCTGTCACCAACTTGACATAGTCCGTCTCGTCGTTTATTTCTTCGATTACATGCCGAACCTGTAACACGGAGAAATTGTCTTCTATACTTTACAAAAACATCGCAACACATGACAAACATAATACGGTTACGTTTAAAATAATATTTAGATCGCATTGAATGTACCAACGATCGAGATAACCCCATCTTCTTTGTTAATTTTTCATGCCGCGATATTGCACTTCTATGACACACTTGTGAAGAGTCAATAGCAAGCACTGGAATGTTGTAGTTATCGGCTAAATGAGTCGATAAATAGGCTTTGCCTGCACCCGCGTCTATGACCAAACTATCTTTGGTCGATGCTGCCAAAGTTGCAATAACGTTCCCAAGGACCTCCACTTCGTGCAACTTTTTATCATTCATAAGTCCTACCTTTACATTCTTATGTTTGCATTTCAACTCATTATCACCCTGTGATAATGGTTCCACACCTATGTCTTTTAAATTTCCTACAGCAGAATATGATGCCAATGATAAAGATCGCGTTAATTTTATAAAATCATCTATGTTGGGATAACTGCTAGTTTTATTCCAATCATTTTCGTTAGTATTGTCTTCTTCAAGTTCCAATCTTAGAGCATCTGGCAAACAGTTTTCCCATAACTTCTTAGTAACGAAATCAACCATGTTACAATTTATTAGTTCATGGTAAGTCTGTACAAAATCTAAGATCAGATTGAAATGTTCTTCATACTTGGTTGTAACATTAGTCATACTGTTGCTTTATTAAAAATTAAGCTTATCCACTTCCGGATACAATGCACCTATTTTTGCTAATGAGCAAAACTTGGCATACTTTATTTTAATATTGTCAAAGGCATTCAGTACATCTATGTTTTCATTGTTACACTTAGGAAAATTCTGAATATTTTGTAAAACCTCTCGTGCAAGTAACACAGATTTCTGGGATTCAGATTGATTACTGCACAAATATTGTTCCAAAATACCACTGTAATATCCTAACTGTGCTGCTAACAAACTAGCTCTGTGATATCCAAGATGATATCCATCCAATAGCTGCTTCTTGCCAGTTTCATAACCCTCTGTGTAGCCCTTATTTATAGCGTTCTCTTCTGCGAACAGTAAACTCTCAAATACTTCGTTGACATCTAAATCCGTTTGCTTCGCAGACATAATTACCGTAATCACTGAGTGGACACAGAACCTTTTTGAACTCTACATGCAAATATAAGGTTATATAAAAGATATTCCATACATTCAAAAATAATGTTCATCGAATAAAGTGAAATTCTGTTGTGGATTGTCTGATATCTCAAATTAATACAGCTGAATATGATAAGTATAATAAATAATCAAACATAACATTCATCTCCTATCCGAACTTGGATTATGGGCGACACCTAACAGTGGCAAGAAAAAACATGAAAAAGTATTTAGTTCAGAAGGTTCAAAACAAGAGGTTCAATCGTTCAATGGGTTCAATGGTGACTATTGCTCGCCGTTAGTCGCTGTATGGCTAGAAGAAAGCGAAATTTCTATGCCCAACGTTTATACTCTGCCACTTTTCAGAGTCTCGTATCTTATTAACACTTTTTTAAATATGGATATAAATAATTATTTCCCAAAGGAAAGGGAAAAAAATAGAATATTAGCTCTGAAGAAATGATCCAGAAATAAATGTGAATATATAATTCTAATATAAAAATAAATTAAGTAATTTTCATTAGTGATATCGTTAATGATATTATTACTTTAGCTACTTCAAGATTAAATTAAGTAGAAGTCAGTAGGTCAGAAAGATTCAGTAATGCAGTAATGATGATATAAAACAAATATTATATTTTACTACAATTTTTATAATGTATTCTGTAGCTATATATCACAACAAATCTTTATAATTTGCAATGTCACACTTGTCTCCTTATTACACCTTGATGTGAATCAAGTGTTCGTAATAATGAGGATGAGATTTATTCATGCATATGCAGCCTATACAATTATAGTGGCTATATACAGGCCTCAATTAGAATGAATATTATCTTTTCTTTTTTGTATTTACATCTTTTACTATTTTCTTGGATAACCTCAAGAAATAACATTTAGTAATAATTGGTGAAAACTCAATAAAAATTTATAGGTTTCACATTCTTTATAGATACTTTTACTTCTATTAATAAACGAATTTATATATACACATTATTGGTCAGATTTATCATGAATCGAAATTGTCTCTGTCTTAGAAAGTAGTAGAAACATACTTCTTTATTTATTAACGCACTTTGACCCTCTATGAGCTGTAACTTTCAAGTCACAATACTGATTTATGGATAGACAGAATTCATTGTTAATCTGTGTTTATGTATAGATATTAGGTGACTTTACACAAATCTTTGTACAGTCGGGGAAAGAACTCGTTCCATAGAGGGTTAAACATCAGGTATATATTCAATTAAACAACATGCTGTGCATTGAAATACTTTAACGCCTTTTCCACGGCGCGAGGTACCAAATTATACACAGGATTTATTATTTCTACCATATTCAAATGATGGACTCCAATGATAGATGGATGTGGAGAATGTTGTGCAATTGATAACCCACTAAGGGCGTAACACGTGTGATATATGTCCCATATACTATAAAAATGGAAAATAGAAGAAAATCAATTAGTATCCTTCTCTTAAATCGCATCTCTAGCATTACATACTGGCCAGGTTTGTCGAAAAAACATCCTTCTGGACGTTGACAGCAAATTAATAGATATTCTTGTAAAGCCTCTTGATTGAACAACCAGTAATTAGTGTCGCACACTGTTTTGTCTCTCACTAAAATCGCATGAATCAGTGGATAAAGTGCACCCTGCCAAAACGAATAGCAGGCATCTACGAGTTTATTAGCGCGACCTTGAAATCCTCCTTCCAATCGCATTTGTTTGTTTACCGCCCACCTCTGAACAAAAGAAGGAGTTTTTCAGTGTTACATCGATAAATGTGTAAAATTGGCCGACCAGTACAAAGCATACCAATAGCGATTTTAAGCACACATGGTTAGATTTCCTAAGAAGTATCAACGCCGCTATTCCACAGAATGCATATCCTCCATGAGCTTCCATGCCAGGACAGCTGCCAAAGCCACCGTCCCAGCTTTGACATTTTTCTATCCATGTTTCTGTGTCTTCAAACATTTCGTCTATATAAACATTTGTAAGTCTTGCTACGGCGGCGGCGCAATAGACTCCTCTCATATCTTGTTCTCCACCTTCATGCATACTAAAGGAACCATCCTCTCTACGCAATGTCATCAAAAACCGGCGAAGTCCTTTCCTATGATTATCTTGCTATTAGCTTTGCGAAACAATATCTGTTCGAGTACAGTTATAAGAATTATGCATGCACCTGTTTATCACTTTGTACGCTTCACGTGTACCAATGATACACAGTGTATTTACTGCAGCAAACGTGGAAGCTAGATGGGGATACTGTCCCGGACCACCACCAAAACCTCCTTCCGGAGATTGACATTTAGCCATAAAAACTGTCACTTTAGAATACTGATCATCATCTAACCGTTCTCCTAAGATATCGAGGGAATGCAAAATCCAGTAGCATAGCCATGGCCTACTACAATCTAAGCACTAAAAAATAAAATGAAGTATATCTTTTACGCATATAATTATACAGATATAATTATATCCATCCCACTAATTTCAATGATTTTTGAATATGTTATCAGGATTGTAACTCAATCTACTAAATACAGCTATATGGTATTAATGTATTAAATATATTTACCTCGTGAGCTTCATCCAAACGTATTAGAGACTTTTTTAGGAGTTCTATATGTGCTTCTCTCATCAACAGGGGACTTTTATTATCTTTATATAATTTTAGTACATTATTTTCTACACAGGTCTAAAATCAAAATAACAATAAACTCGCTATTACAACTATTGCAAAGATAAGGATTATTTATACCACAGTACGAGTACATGGATACATTAATTTTCCTTTAACATCTTATTTTCTTTCAATAGTCTACCTGTTGAATCGACCATTCAGTTTTAAGTCCTTCCTCGTCTTGTACCTGTGCTAATATCTCCTTATAATTCCTAACATGAGGCACATCATCGCTTTTGTTAAACTTTGGACGCGACATTATTTATTATGATCGTAAGAGTCTCGTTAATTGTATCACTGTCAAAGTATAAATATTTGTTTGAAAAAAGCAAAGGTAATGTGGAAACAAGATACTTCCTTTGTTAAATCTTTATACAATTAATTTTCGCATCATAGTGAAATTGTACATTGAATTATGTTAAAATTTGCTCAACTCTAAGATAATATTACTATAACAATATCGGGCTCGTTTTGAAAAAGCAATAACTGCTTTAAGGTTATATAGCCTTAAAGCTACAGCAAATTTAAATTTTTGTTTGATGTAGTCGCTGATAGTTAAACATTTTTAGGAAAACTGACACATAATATATTTTATGTGCAGTAATGAGTGTTAAAATTAAAAAAATAGGACAATGAAGGTAGAAATTTAACGCGTAGTTAGAACAAATTCGAACAAACAGAACGTTGTAGATGATCAACTCCAGTTAACTTACCAAGTAAGTTCGGTAACTGATATACTCCGATTTCTATGAAACTTTGCATAAATATTTTTTAGACATATCTAAGAAAATATCTCCATTTCTTGCCCCTCTTTAAACTTTGAAGAAGCTATCAAGGAAGGCCCCTTTTTAAGAGAGATCCTGTCTGTTTCCTACTTGTGCCGCCGCTCTTCTGTCACTTCAGTCTATCACAGTTTATCAGCTGGATCAGCTGCTTGTTTTGTCTCTCTCCTGCCGCTAATGCTTAAACTTTAAGCATTAAGCTTTAAAGGGTGTAGCCAGATAATTACGGTAAATGTGCTCACAAAGCTAATTAATCTTAAGGCATATCTTGACACTATTTAATGGCAAGCTAAATCGATCAAAAAATTCCTCTGCGGTATTATTTGCTTAGTTCACTTATGAGCTGAAGTCCATTTCAGGCATTTCAGGTAAAGTATCAAAATTTGACAAGCGATATTTGCCGAGTCGACAATATATCAAAGAGAACTAAAAGTCGGTTTGAGATATTTTGGTTTATACTATTTTTCGAGATTGAAAATTTTTCGGTAAAATTTTGGCAAGAAGTACGAATCGGTGATAAATCGGTACTGCATGTTTTGTGCCTCTCCTGCTGTGGTACTGATTGCAAGATCCCTCGTAAATAGTGAGTTTGTACTTTTGCATCATTCGAATAACTTATAGCTTAATTTTAAAAAGGAAACGAGCATGAACGAACTC
This sequence comes from Cerceris rybyensis, assembly GCA_910591515.1. NCBI lineage: Eukaryota > Metazoa > Arthropoda > Insecta > Hymenoptera > Crabronidae > Cerceris > Cerceris rybyensis. The sequence continues at coordinate 416,787 of OU342795.1, forward strand.
CAGCTATCTTCTTAGATGTGTCTAATACATCGTTCCTCGAAAAAGGCGCCAAGTCGTCGCGACGGCACGTGCATGAACTAAGGAAGGATCTTTTTATAAACGTCACCTCTCTACATCGATTTACACTTAATGATTATTTTTCGATTATTAACAGTGCTAACAGTGTAATCGACATAATACAACTGTGATCACTGTGATAGAGTCGCGTACCGTTTACAGGGTTTACAGTGATGTATATTAGAACGGATGATGCACGTTTTGTTCCAAAAAATTTTGTCATTTACGTGTTCTACGGTGTAAAAACTTGTTTTTGCTGGAACGAGAACAAACTAGTCATATTTCCGTATGTGAGCGACGATATCGCGTCCGTTCATGTTCTGACAGCACCGTCTGCAATAAAGCAGATACGATGTTATTCCGGGCGAATTTTTTTGATTTGCGTACCACAAGGTATTTATAAGCTCTCAAAGGATCGAGAGTTTGCAGTTTTAAGCAAAAGCGGAATTGGAATGGGCACTATTTTCTGTGAAGTATTAACGTTTAGAAACAATTATGTTTGCTTGTATAACAAGCAGAAAATGTCACATACACAGTTATTTCCATCTTCATTCGTGGAAGACGGATCTAAGAATGTTTGTGTATATCCATTAGATGCAGTAAATACAGAAGAACGCTTTATTAAAGTTATCCGTGACGACGAATCAGAAAATAATTTCTGTTTAATCGGATACGAAAAGAAGCTTTTCAAATTAGTGAATGAAAGTGTTCAGATAATATACAGTGGAATGTACTTTATTAGCGATATAGTTCCTATATGGATGAATTCCAAAATTGCTGGTATATTATTAGTTACCGACAAGGATACCGTGGTTATAATGTATTCCAAGAATGACAAGTTAATCTTTGAAAAAATTTGCCTAGGCAGTAAGGTACAAGCGATTTGTGCGAGTTTCAGTCAACAAGCGAACGATACAATATGGATCGTGTACTCGGATGAATCCAAACTGTATTACGTAAAGAAACAACTGTCGGTGGATGAAATTCAACGTAGGAGTGTTCAAGATAAAAGTTTTATTTGTCTGCAATGTTACGACTCGAGGGTGATATTAGGACTGACATCTAACAATCAGCTGGTAGAATTCTCTACAAGTACGGTAGAGAAGACATTGTCCATGGAAAACGATACATTTATCAATCTTAATTCTGAAATGTTAAGGGGCACCCATTTTATAGTAAATCAAATTTGTACAGAGGCAAAAAATTTGCAACTTCTAAATGAGAAATTAATAGGAGAAGAAGACAAATTGAAAAGGATCAATCTTTATGCTCATAAACAAACTCTACGAATGTGCCCAAAACTTTTAGTTCTTTGGATTTTAAATCAACGATTTTTACGCGCAAATTTTTATAATGTATTACCCAAAAACAGTCACGTTGTATTGCGCTTAGAGTCTGAATTTGAAACGATTTTTTCAACAAAGAAGGTAGTAAGTTCTGAAGTTTCAGTCGAGATGAGTATACCTGAAGATGCAGCATCACGGACCACAAAAATTACGATAGATTTAATTACGCTAATAAAGGAAGGAACTCCATGGTGTCTCATAAGAAACTATATTAATGACCCGCCCCTTGAAGCAAAGAAAAAAGGCAAATCGAGAAACGATAAATTAAATTTTATAAATGCTAAAATATCGATGTTAAGAAGTTTTATAGCGGAAGGAAACGTCGATATGGCAAAATTGTCCGAAATTAAGAAAGCTATAAGAAAAGAAATTGGCGATGCTCCAAGTTTAATCGATGACGCGATTAAATCGTAAATACTTTATACAGAGATTACAGATAACCATTCGCTACATTGGAAAGATACTGTTTGGAGGAGTTGCTAGTATTAAAATATTTTTGTATTCGTTAGAAATGGAGACAATCAAGTTTTGCTTTTATATAAGATCCGTATTTACAAAACTTTCCATCATGTTTCGACACATCTCTTTCGTCACTTATTTGTGTGTAACTCAAAATTCAAGAAAATTGATTACAATCTCCGCCGAAGAAACAATGGATGACGAAATTATGTTAGATTTATCCATGAATGTCGCGGGTCGCCCAGTCACTGTAGTCCATTGTTCAGCGATTGCCGGGAAATTATATTTCGTACGTTCACAATTTTTCCGAATTGGGCATTTCGACGATACTCGCGATACTGCAGCTAGAGCTTTTTTTGGCCTGCTTTTGCGGATTTTTCAAGGTACTGGGGGTTCTAGAACCACCTAATCGACATTGTAGACCCTCCAAGGACTTGGAACTCTTCTTTGACTCGGCGCGTTCCTGATTTCTCGTACGGCTGTCCACGCCGCGTCTCCAAAGTTTAACGAAACAGGCTCGAAAGTTCTCCGAGAAAACTCCATAGAGGAGAGGATTAACTATTGTATTGAACTGCGCAACAACGATAGTCCAAACGAAATGGTGGGATCTCAAAAAAAAGTTCGTATCTTCCGTGGGTCTTCGGCTATCCAAGTAGATGAGCAGCATTACGATCGTAATTGGCAGCCACATTACCAGAACGGCTACCACATTTAGGAGCAAAATTCGTACGACTCGAAGATGCTTGTGTAGTCGTATTTCTTCATGCTGAGAAAGGCTGCCCGCTCGTCCTTGCCGGCCGGTTACCGATGTTGCGGATGACTTCCGTCCAGCCCAGGGTATCAACGTTCCTACCACCGATAACTCCGAATCTCTTCTACCTGTTGCACTGCCGTCTATACTCTGAACGTTTGCGTTACTTTCGTTTATACACAGACTATCATAAAAAAGCTAACCGCGAGAACGAATGGATAAGTCGAGTTTAAGTAGAATTAATAGACGTCGTTATTCAGCAATTACCTGTGCTACGCAAGGTACGGCCCATCTACTTCGAGTATCGAGAATTTTCTGAAAGATACGCTGATAATGATAGACTAGGAGAGCCATTGGCAGAAGGCAAGCCAGGACGATAATTGGTACTGTGAAGCACAACGAGACGTTCACGATCTCGCTTCGGGGGAAAACGAGGGTGCAGATCGTCAAATTTCCCGTGACATCCTGTACATTGGATTACGCATTAGTCGCGATAGGATCGATCGCTTAGTCAAAAATAATGTCTCTTCCTTCAAACGCGGCTAAGAGATCTCCTCGAGGTATCTATCGAGGAAAATCCTTAACGACAGTACGATATCGGCCATGGGTGAAGGTCAATCGTATCACGTGAAAATATACCTTCGACTTGAACCAAAATGCTACGGGTAAAAAAACTGAAGCAGCAATGAACCAAGTAATTAGACTCGCTGCTATCACTCTCGATCCTGTCAAGGCGCTCCTATAAGGAGCCACTGCTAAGCATCTGTGCCTGTCCATCGATATGAAGGTCAGCGTCCACAAAAGTACGAAGCCGCAAACGAACTGCAACGAGTAGAAGAAGCGCAAAGTATTAGACTTCCCGTTCAAATAACGTTAAAACGAAAGGTCGTTTCTTTCGCTCCGAAACGATTTTTTTTGATACCTCACCGATCCTTCGCACCGACGAATCTTTGCACCTCTGTTTATTGGAAATATTGCAAATATTGTAAATACTGTAAATACTGTATATACTGTATATACTGTAGCTATTGTAAATATTGCAAAATGAGAAACTGAATATAATAAATTAGAATTTGAGTAGATAATTCACTTTTCTTTTTTTTTCCTTCTTTTTCGTCGTATTGATTTATTAACGTAAACGAAGGAACGGTTCGTAGTATAAAAAAAGAATCGCTTTTGCGGGAGCGCAGGAATAATTTGCAGGAAAACATTTCCCTCGAAACGTATCGGAGAGGCGCATTATTTATAGGTCTTCCATCTCCCTTCGTGAGTGATTATAGCCTTGATCCGTAAAAGAGGAAGGTGCATCGAGTGACAACAAGTCGTCCTTATTATCGTTTATATATAATATCGCGCATTTTATTTTCGCTTTAGTTAAAATAAGCTATATCATCATGGTCACTTTGTCGTGCCTAGAAAAGGTTAAAAATCATCGTTGTTCTTAGTAGATGTACGCGGCATAAAAAAATTGTCCCGAAGATGGTGGATTTGCGGCCGCTCGCGTCGACTCTGTCGCAGTCTCGAAGGAAAATGAAACGTCGACTTGGAAAATAGCGAAGTCGCGTTAGAGCGGGGACGAGAGAGAGGAGGGAGAGGGGAAGTTGGAGTGTATTTACCTGGGAATAAGGTAGCAATCTGCATACAACTTCGCCGAGACGCCAGGACTGCGTCAACCTGGTGTAAGCGATCGCTGGCACCCCGAGGGTAAACAATAGGTCCGCTGCGGCCAAGTTTACCAGACACAAGTTCGTGGGCGTTCTCATTTCCTTGTACCTGAGTACACACCCGGCTATTCCCAAGTTGGCACCGACCGCTAAAACGAAGCTGATCGCCAATATCACCACCTGCAAATATCATTCTTTTTTCGATCGCCTCTCATCCCTCTTCTTTCATTTTCTTTTTTTTTCTTTCCTCGGATATCTCGATATTTGAACGTCTACTATGTGAACTCGAGGTGTTTTAATTTAACGCTAAAATGAACGAAATACCCGCCGAAAGGCAGGTGAAAAATCTTGTAGAGCATTTAAAAATGTTTCATGCAGGTATGGAAATGTACCTCTATGCCGCTGGTCTCGTTACGATCACCGAATTGACTGTAGTAAGTGAAGTAATATCGTGGACCCCATTCTTCGTCCTGTCCCCAGATATACGAGGAATTCATTTTCGAAGATTTCTCGCGGCAATTCTATTCACGATTCTCTTGGCGCTTTCCCGGCCCGCTCGCGGCAAGTCGTGCTCATCCTTCGAATCTTTCGTTGGGACACCTTTGAAGATCGAAAATCGCGTTTGCCCGATAATTCACCGCGACTTGGGATTTCGTCTCGTTTATCTTCTGCTTGAACGGTCAAATTTCCCATCGAATCCAACTTGTTTTGTCGAATTTTGTAGAAGTCGCGCGGCTGCCGTGTCCGGCCGATAGAATTTAAGAGCGACTTGACTTATCTGCAACAGGAGGAGCGATTCGTGCAATTCGATTTGATCTCGAGCAGACGACTTACCATCGATTAGACTCACTTGCGACAAAGTGGTTTGTTTTATTGATATCTGTACCGCGCGGAGTGGCTAATTACTTTCCCGGTTCTCGGTGTACTCTATACCCCGTGCGTTCCGGACCTACCGTATTCCGTAGGAAGTAACAGGTGGTAATTGTGCAACGATGCCATAAAGTCGGCCGATACAGCGACGTGGATGTCGATACGTAAATGAGGGATGATGGGAGATCGTGCAAATGCCTCTGGAATGTCGGAATTAACTTAAGATTGCATCGTACGGAAAACAAAGCACATTCCCGTAATACGGGGCGACAAGGGAGGATTTAAGAAACGAGCGCGATTATCCGGCAAAGACGGACGGGTAACGGGACAGCGTTTCGTCGTAACGATCGATCGACTTTGTTAGGAATCCTTGGTCGCGTGCTTTTTTGGAGACAATAAATGCCGGTCGATCGTAAAGTGCCAATTAGCGTCACCGAGATTCGTCGACGAAGACGAACGGCGAGATCTTGCGCTCTTTAGAGCCCTTCATTTTCAAAGCTCTTTTGTTCGCTCGATCTCAGGGTCGGTTCGAGCGATAAGCCAGGCAACGATCGATGGATCTGCTCTCTTTTCAATTTTTACCCTTTATCCGAGGAAAAGAAACGCACGTATGTACACGTATTGTACATAGGTTGTAGCTAAGGTGCTTCGAAAACCGGCAATATTTCCAACAGTCCCCGCTCGTTCTATGGCTCCCGTCGTTTCGGCGCTCATTTTAATCGCTGAAATAGCCCCAGATTTGTCTCTATATTCGGAAGCTTGGCAATCGATCTCGAAGGTAAAAGAACCGTGAATCCAGCGCAACGTCTCTCCGAATCTTCGACTCTTTCGCGACAGGTTTCAATGTCGTTCCCAGAGAGGATTCGAAGGGCTCTGCAATTTTTCATTCTTTCGATTGATTGAGTTTTCGTCGGACCGAGATTAATCAAGGCTACCGTTCTTTCACAAATTATCGTTTTCTTCGCGGCGCTCGGGCAGGGCGCGTTAGTCTTGCCGTAAAAGACTGCTCCGACGTTTATTCGCGTAAACGCGCACCCGTTGATTTACGATCGCTGGGATATTCGATCGGGTTTCGCTAAATTTCGGCTTTAACGCCCGTATCTCTCCTACTTGTCGTTCGTTCGAGTTTCGAGAATACGATCGTTTCTCTATTATTAACGCATTGCACCGATAAAAATCGTTTCGGAGACAATAAAAGGAGGAAATAAAGGGACGGGAGAAGAGAACGATAGGCGTTCCTAATCGGAAAAATCCGAGAGATCAAATAATGGCCGAAAGTTATTCGGAAGATGATCGATACTTTTTCATCGGTCATTTATAAATCATGCTTCTTCGAAGGAACGTCGAAACGGTACACGCAAAACGGAAATATCAAGGTTCGATTTAGCATCAACTGTACTACGGAAATATCAAAACTTTTTCAGATAGACATTTTTAGTAGCCCAATAGTACGAACGTTCTCCTCTCTCTTTAATTGAACAGACATACTTTCGGCTACGGTAAATCCTTTTCGAAGTGGCACAAACGAAAATCGCTCGACCGATTAATTTCTAATAACTCGGACAATTACGGACGACAGATTTGATGCTGACGGAAAGAATACGCGTTGCTACATTTACGAAATGTACTCCGATCTCTTTGGAAAGTCGACGCAACAACGAGCAACGAGTGGGATTTCCGGATAAATGGCTAGGTTTCGATAAATTCTCTTTAACGATTTCGTTGCGTTAGAGTGTTTGGTTCTTGGGTTAATAAATGATTTTATTACAGTTCATTCCTATGACTTTGTCGTTATCCCCCGACCCGGATCCGGATTTCTCAAATCGAAAATAGATAGGAAACTTTCGATCGCTTCCTACCTTCGTTACCGTTTTAACCGTTTCTGTTTTCTCGTCACGCCGAATAGTCTTCTTTCCGTCGATCTTTTCTTCTTATCGTTAATCGCTCGCTTTTTCACGTTCACTTGCGTCACGTTGGAACAACTTTAATATTGTCGTGCGTGTAAGCTTTAGACATTCCATGTTTCTGCAAATAAATTACTGCAACAGGTACTTACACTTTATTGTATACGATCGAGAAAAAATTGTCCGCAGATTATACTCAATTCGAAGTAAATACGTAACATGTTAAAACAGTAGTCGCGAATTCTTCTTTTACGAAGTCATTGAAGAATCAGAAAATATCGCTCTTTCGTTTAAAGCCAAACGAAGAATTTTCCGTATTTAAATATATCTGTGCAAATAAATACATCCGGATGGGTAGCTCTATTCCACGGTTTAATGCCAAACTTTAAATTGGCGAATGAAAGCTACGATGACGGCCTTACCGCGAATTTTCTATTCTGTCAAAAGTTTCAGCGACTTCAAAGTCAAACACTGAGCGTCGAGGTTCGTATCAAACGATATTGAACGATCGTAAGTTTCTCATCGGTAGCTTTGATATAATTTTAAAACCAATCTTTTCGTACATCTGAACGATAGGTCGGTGCTTACCGATTCGATTGGGGTCGTATCCGACGCGTCCGACACCCTTCGGATGCTACCCGCTGACTGACGGATCCGGCGCGTCCTCATTCATCGGGAGTTTTTACGCACCACTGCGCAGCCAGTTGTGCGCAGCTCGTTTGAAAATCTCCCACTGTTTTTGCAACGTACGCGCTATGAAATCCTCTGCGATGCGCAAAGAATCGTGAACGTACTTGCGCCTAAAAAAGTATTTCGTCGCGCTTGACGAGATACCATTTTACAGTCGTAAAATAAACGACGCGCACGTAAGAAAGTTTGTCACGCGACTGAAATGCGAGGTACCACGGGCGACTGAAACTATCTTCGGAAAGGTCAGGAAAGTGCGACGCTCTTTGAAAAGAAAAACCGAGACGAAGAAACGGCAAATCCACCGTGAGAGTTAAAGGCTCGGAAAATTTCATTTCTTTTGCAGAACTCCTGCGTTCTCGCAAAAAATCATTACAGAGTTGCACGGCGTATACGATGCGGCAAGTTGCCTCCATAATGGAGGGGACGCGGTCTGCCGTAATGAATCACCGACAATTTCAAATAGAAGAGAAACCGGGCGAGGATAAAAAATCTTTTTCTTCGTAACAGTCGCACCTCTCGTAGATAGATTTGAGTGCACGAAAGAATGAAGACATTTATTTTTGCGTTCCAGACGCCCGACAACATCGTAATGATCGTTTCAATGAAAGTACCTTTTGGAATAAGTTTTTCTACTAAAACAAGATTTCTTGTTCGCGATAACATAGGATATTGCCTATCATCGATCCATTACCTGTGAAATGTTGCGGGAAAACTATATTTATGCGGACGTTTCGGCAAGATATTCGTACGATTTTTGTAAGAGGCTTACATATGTACCGCGATCGATACTAGGCGAGAAAAAACAGTTGCAATCAAAACCGTAGTACTTTTATTTTATAAATACAATAATATTGCGTTAAGTATTTTGCCCATTTTCAAAAGTACAGCTTCAGCAACATATATGGCTCCGATGATGATTACGACGTTGGCGGTGGTAATGATAATAAATGAGTATAATGCAATATAATGCAATATAATATTGATATATAAATAATATACAATTAATTGAAAGTAAGTACATCGAATATTCCTGCTGCTGTATGCCATACACCACTAAGTGCATGAGCTTCTCTAACATCTATTTATTTTCTTAAAAAACGTGAGGAGCTATCTCACTGTACTATGGAAGATCAGAAATCTTAATTGTTCGTACGTTCGGTAAAATTGATCGATATCTTAGAAGGTATGGAATCGAAGTTGTGATAAATTGAATAGACATCGGTGTGAGCGGTGCGTTCGTTTGCACGTCGGGTACATTATCTTACGATTTGTTCGGAATATTTCTGAAAGATACGATACTCTATCTTAAAATACCATATTCGATGATCTTGCTCTACAAACACGTAGAATCGACGGTCTGTCGGAAGCTAACGTAAGACTCTGCAATTGCGGTGCTAAATTCGTGTCTATAGTGAAAATTATATCACTCTTATTGTCGTTAAAAGTTTAAGCGGCTACATAAAAAAGAAATAATGGGAATTACATCTCTGGCACGTTTTTTAATACCGTTCTAAACCGACAGCAACGAAATACTTGCGTATCGTTCAACGTTCATTCGATCATTGAACAATCAATGTTTCGAGACACTTTCGAAGTGTTCAAAGAACGTTAAGTACGGAAGGGAGCCGATACATATCGATGCCGTTGCCATAACAATTTTATACCCGACGAAAATACTCCTAACAATGTGCAAGATACAACATACGATAAAAAAAAGCAAGGCAAAACGATGCTTCACACATACAGGCATGAATTCTTCAAATGCATACGCAATACGTCTTCTTCTACCTGAATACTTTGATAAGTCGTAACAGTATCTTCAAGACACTACTCTTTCAAGACAACGCGTAACGGACGAAAAAGTGGCAATAATTTCAAATGTAATTTGTATTACAAAATATGTGTGGGTAAAAAGGAAAATGTAAGACTAACGGAAATACGTGTAAATGCTGCTAATCTACGATCCGCGTCTAAATCCTATATCGTAGGCAAAGATTTCGGGCGTTGAGTACACAGATGCCGATTCATCCTAGCAAGATACGAAATAGAGCAGAACGTAATATATTAAACACCTACGGTTTAAAACTAAGTGACAAGTTCGCACGAACAAACGCAATTCTAAGAGTGATTCATCTACGTATCACACGATCGTTTGAGAAATAAATATAGTAGATAATAACTAGGCTCAAGCAAAGCTCGCACATACATTACTAAATACGTAAAAAGAACGAGTATACGGAATTACGCGTAAAAGAGACTTAACGTCATAACAATTATCATAGTACGGCTCTGTTGAAACAGACGTAGAAAGTAAAATTTTCGTTCGGGCCGTACAAAGGAGCGATCTCCGACATTACAAGATTCCAAACGCTCACGAATTCAATATGTCGAAATTCTGGCAGTAACTATCTACCTGTTAACTATGAAAAGGAAGCAAAGACAGAGCCTGCAACGAATTGGTTGTCTAAGTTGACAATAATCGCACCTGGTTGTACAAGTCGTTCCGATTATTTCTTACAATTAGAGTAAGTACGGTGCTCGATTATTTTTGTCGCTCTCTCTCTCTCGTTCTCTCTTCAACTCTCTTTCATCGATAAAAAAGTTTAACGATAAGTTCTTTTCCCGGCTTCGTTATGTACTGTTGCAGATTTTTTAACGGCTTATCGTTTAATTATTATCTCTGTACGGGGGATGCTTGAAATTCTACGGATATAGATGCTATAGATGCTTAAGCTATCTCGAACTTAAGATATGTCCGTCGACTTTTTCTTTTGTACTGATGAACCATTCTCTCGCGTATCTTTATTACGAAAAGTAAAAGTGCGCATTAAGCAATTAGTCAATGCAACGTTGATTTTTCCGAGAGTATTTTATGGGCTATGGGGATTGTATCGCTGCGTAAAGCAACGCTTATATATTTTGAACAAAGTACGTAACTGTATCTCACTATATTACACTGTGCATGTGAATGTATCGATATATCTATGTACGTAATATACGTATCACGTATTGTTTCCGAATAATCGTAACGAAGGGAGAAAACCTACTTTCTGAATCAAAGACGACTTATTGCTGTAGTTACACTGAGCGCTGCATAGTAACAAGAGACAAAAAAGAATTGGAAATACGGACGCCTAAGGTGTTCAATCTGCTATAGAAATTGAGTCAATTTTAAACGAAATGCACATTCATTGAAGATAGTTTAAACGCAGTTCTATAAGATGATTCGTTAAGGCACTGAATAAAAATATAAAGAATTATGGTAGTTATATACCAAGGCTCTCCTTAAGTTTGAATATTACTAATATGACGATCGTTTAGAATCTTTCTATTCACACTATTCACACTCAATCGTATTCGAATACGATAAACTAAAACAATATCATCCCGAAGACTCCTTGTACTCGGATAATAGCTTAATTAAACTACTTTTCGATTTTGTACTGAATTCTAACATATATACACCGAAATGTTCTTGGTCAAACGACTGACTTGTACCGCTTCTCATCCTCAATTCCGGTGTTATGTTTGTAAAAAAAAAAACAAAAGAAAAAATATACGTGCAAGAATATTGACTTGAAATGTTTCCTGAAAACCTTTCTGTTCCCTAGACACTCTCCCTCTCTCTCTGCAACTCCAACAAAATACCACGAAATGTCATGTAAATATAATACTTTAGTAGAAAGAACAAAAAGAAAACGCGTATCTTAAGCGTTCCATATTAAAGGTTCTCCATAAAACTTGATGTTCAAAAGGAAAGCATACAGATACGACGGGAGAAAATGATATTTACAAGTGTCGAATGAAATTCCTATAGAACATATCCGCTTATGGCAGATATACAATGCTGAATAAGCCTTCTTATGAAGATTTATTATATAATAATGGAAATGAAAAATCACGAATGTATCATGGACTTTCTGCTTCCCTGAAAACGACCTTTCTACACGGTGTTGAAGTCGATGAAGTAACGAGAATGATCGATTCCTTAATCGAGAGTACGTGTAGGTCTTAATCACGCATTACGTTTTTCTTTACGGGGATAGTACAGAGGCATTAAGTATGTACGAATGTACGAAGTTTGGCAATCTTCCCTGAGCGTAATAAATTTTCCATATTAATACGATGTAGGGGTACAGCCTCCTAGGCAACTGTTCCAAAACTTAAAAGATGTAATACGATAGGCTATCGATTTGTTTCAGTGATCGTTTGAAATATTTAAGTAGTTTCATTAAGTACCTAATGCCGGGACTAAGATGTGTCATTGAGGCACGCCCTGCTCTTCATTACTCGATACTTTTAACACCGATGCTGCCGACGCAATTGAACATCGCCGGCAGTTCTCCGAACGTTAAGAGTCCTCTTTTTTAGGCAGGAGATTCGTTCTTTCCTCGTCCTCGATAGACTTTTTCCCCGACGACGACCTCGCGGCTTCTTGCCGGGCGCGAATCTCCGCGTCCAAGTCTAGCTTACTTTCTGCCTGGCTGGGACTCATTATAGCTGATAGCTGCAACACGCAAACGTAAAACAAAGGCTAATAGCAAACGATGTTCCTTCGGTATCCCATGCGATAGAAATAAAACGCGATAGATACCTTGATCGGTGAATTCTTCAGTCTGCCATTATGATCACTGTAAGACGAAATAAATTTAGAATTAGTATTTGGACTCGCACTAGCCGGAGCAGGTGATGTTGGAGCAGTGGCACTATAAATGGGTGACTGCACGGTGTCCTTTCCTTTGTTATTTTCTTTCTCTTTGTCTGTTGGTAGTATCGGGGATTCCGGGACGCTCCGGTCATCCTCGTCCAACGAATGTAACAACTGCAGACAATGATAAAACATTAGATTTATTCGTAAGATAATGTTTTTGGCAACATTGCGTTAATTTCTTTCAAGTTTATTTACCTTTTCGACTTCATCGTCAAACTGTTCCTGACTAGGCAACGGATCCTTTTGGCTTCTTTCTAACAGAGTAGCACGTTTTGCGGCCAAGTACAAGGATCTCTTAATTTTAACGTAGAACACTTCGGTCACAGCACGGACTGTATAATCAGGTATAAATGTGTGTCTCAACATGGAATCTAAGTTGATGGATTGTATACTTCCCACCGCTTGAGGATTTGCATTGGTCGGCGATTCCGCTGGTTAGGATAATACAAATTCAACGTAGAGATTAATTGAAGAGATCAATTGAGCCGACGAGAAAGCTAGATTGAATTATTCTTACCGATTCCAACGTTAACAGTGAGTGCTTGAGAACCAAAATACGTAAACGGGCCGCTTTCGAACATCATATTTTCTTTACCAACTGTAACTTCTACTCGACCTTCCAAAATTAATACGAAATAATCAACAGCCTTCCCTTGCTGATAAATCACCGCTGTCGGATCATTCCTGGCCTTTTCGCGTGACTTCACTTTGATGTGATAAATAATATCTTGTTTAAGCAAACGACGTAAAATAGTTTCTGATATTGTATCGGGCTTAAAAGCATCTACAGCTGTGAATCATACATTATACTCAGATAGGTTTTAAGTGCATTACGACACATTTTTATATACATATAGAGATATATATATCATATTTTCTTAAATGAAAGCAGTTCCTCCTACTTGTAGATAAATACTGAAACATGGCCAGTGTCAATTGCGGGGATATATGAATTCGTTGATTCTCTTTCTTCTCCGCGAAAACGGTGAAATCTTGTACTTTGTGTCTAGCTTGCCTTTTACGTTTAGTTCTGTTGTCCGCTGTAAATTTTGTTAGAATTAATAATCGATCGATGCTACGGTGATTATCGGAACAAATATTAAAACTTTGATACAGACTAACGTATTAATACAACTTACTAAAGACATCGGTTTCGTCCATAATCTCAGCTTGGATCAACTCTTCTATGACATCTTCTAGGGTGACCAAACCTATTACTTCGTAAAAGGGATCGCCCTCGCCTTCGTTATTTACTCTCTGCACAAATGCCATGTGACCTTTATGACCTAAAAGTATCATATTTTTTGTTTACCTTGCACGTTCTTTTAAAAATTCCGATCTACATATTAATTTCGTAAGATATGAACCTTCTTTAAACTGCTTGAACATAATGTCCAAAGTAACGTCTTCGAAAACGAAGTTACATGGATTCTGATAAAATTGACACAATGTTTTAAGTGGCATATTATCATCCGGGTCGACAAACGCGAGATCTTTGATATACAGCATTGTTACTATGTTCGTTCTGGTACCTTCGAAGACTGGTATTCGCGAAAAACCTAAAAATTAAAGATTTACATTTACTAGAATTGGTAAAAACGGGAGCACCGCAGTCACAACAATATCTGGAATGAATACGTCGAATGTACTCAATACATGGAGCACACCTGATTTCATGATTTCGGATACAGTCTCAAAATCTAGGACAGCACTGTAATCCAACATATATACATCTTCGATCTTTGTCATTACATCTGCGACAATCTTTTTTCGAAGTTCTAAAGCCCCTGCGATGATGTTTACCTCGTCTTTCTCTAAATCATTGTACCCGGTTGTTACCTACAAAAATCCATGTTAATTCGCCTTTTGCGTAATAGTATTGGAATTTTGGCGGCATTTTACATATATCGAGCACATGGGAAACGTTTTCAATATCAATTGGACGCGTCAATTGTCTTACTTATGTGTCAGCACAAATTCTGAACACGTTTATGTTACAGAGATATACGCTGATAAATACGATTTTAGATTAAATTAGCACAATACGAGTCCATAAAATTATCTTATTTAAGTTTCACATTGATAAGTAATCTAACACATATTCCGGAGAATATGAAATGTCCAAGCACACTTAAACGGATCTATATCTTAGTTGCGTACAATTGAATTTAGATTTCGGTATAGTTATCTACCCTATCCACACTCATTCCGATAAGATCCGTAATATTAAAGAGTATGGCAAGATATTTGGTAATACATAATTCATATTGATCTTGGACAAAGATATGAATTGTATAAAAAAAATAACTCTATGGGTTATACAATTTATAAGCATACAAATGCCGTTTTACCTTTACGAGCTCCTTTAGACGTTCTCTATTGTATACATTTCCAATTTCCTCTCCAAGAAGAAAATCTAAAATTTTGCTAACGGGATAACTTAATGGAAATGTCACTAACATAGTTAATTTCGTTAAGTAAATTGTCTTTGCACCGACGCATAACCCGTGTCTACTGCAAATAGCCTAAAATGTATGAAATATCATTACTTTGTCCGATGTAGCAAACCTTAACTAAATTATCTTGTCTATCTTTTTTATTTCTAAAAAGTGAATATATCGATTAATACGAATACTTACTTGTGGGGAAATTTCACCAAAAATTACAATAGCTAATGTTGAACAGATAACAGCAATTAATCCAGACGTTAAGTCGTCCAACAAAATAGTAAATATGGAATTCACAAGAACGTTTGAGAATAAAATTGAGCACAATAGATAATTCCCATGATTTCTTACTGGCTGTATCGTTCTTGCATATTGCTTTTCCTTTATTTCAAAGATAATTCAGTAATAGTGTTATAGTATTGTAATTATAAAAAAAAATCTATTCCATGTAAATATACTTACCTTTTCTGTACCGGTATTACAAAGTATTTTTAACTCTGTTCTGTCGATTGCCATCAATCCCAAATTCAGGCCAGAAAATAAGGCAGAGAAACCGAGACACGTAAGAATGATCATAATACTGAGCCAAACTGGTAAGAATTTTTCGTACGTATTGATCTGTAAGTATCGGCTAATAATACAAATGTTTTAACAATTTACAATTAATGATTGGTTATTTATTTAAAAATATTGTTGCTTACAGTATTCCAAGATGCTGTGCCTTGATGTTTGAAAAGTTCATGATCCGGACCTTCCTTGCCATATACTGGCTGTTTTACACACATATAAAATGGTGATCCAAGCGGCAATATTACTCTTACAATTGCTGTTGTCTCCCTCACACTTTCTACCTAAAATCAAATAGAATGAAGTAATGGCTCGGAAATACTTATTCAACTGGTTTCTCTAATGCTCACTCGAAAGTCCATAGTTTTGATCTTATCGCAAACAGTACCCCTTTCTCCTGGCATGTCTGTAAACGTAATCAAAGTATCTTCCGTGATACCACTGCCAAATAATCGTATGATTGCCTTGCTTCCAGCCAGAATCTCTGGAATACCATCATCGCCGTAACTAGGTTCCCTTTCAGCTATTTCTATTCTCAGACCCTCGATAAATGCATCTGTATGGATTTGCTCGATTGGTAGACTGTCATGGTCAATGACGGCAGAGGCTAATGAATTGGCACGACGCATACGAAAATATTTTCTGAGAATAAAATATGTAGTTCATGTAAAATATAGAAGAAAAAAACACAAAAGTGGAGAAAATTAGTGAAACTAAACAGTAAATTAATGGAAAAAGATTTATTTAACAATTACAGAAATGTATTTTATAAAGTAACTGCATCATAAATAATTAAATCAAATCTTTTGTATGCAATTATGCATTGTACATAAGTGATATGTACATATGTATCACTTTACAATATTTATAAGAGTCAAAATGTATGTTGCATACATTTAAAATTGATATTAGCTTACTTTATATCATAATGTAGTTTTGCATAAATTTAGAAAGTAAAAAATTGAGCCCCAAATAAAAATGCATCTGTAAATAAAAGCATTTTAAAATAAAAGTTGTAAACTTCTATTTACACTGTCTTAAGTAAGACAAGAAAAACAGAATGGATTATCTGCTTATAGTAAATTTGGGAAACTCTAAACTGTGTGTCAGAGTGTTTGTCTATATGTGATTATATATAGAGACTGATATAGATTACTGGGTCAAGGCTAACAGAACTTCTGGGCTTATAGTTAAATCCAAGAGTTTAAATACATATATTACTTCTTGAAAATCACGCAGTATCATTTACTTTCTTTTCTCTGCTACTTTGCAATTATACCTTCATAATTTTTACTGATGAACGATTAAATAAATAACTATTATTATATACCTAGTGCTTAACTGGAAAAATATGGATCATAAGAAAAAGAAAACGATTTCCATGAACGTGTTTCATGTATTTGATTATGTAGATGTATCATGTATTTGAGACACAGTTCAATTATGGCATTAGCATGGAAGAACTTGCAATTTTTTTGTGCAACAAATATTTCAAAGACATTCTATTGCTATAGCTGGTATGTAACACTAACGATCCATTGGGAAAAATTTACTAGAAGATAAAACTTTGGTATTTGAAATTTTACTCCCCTATACATTAATAATATAATGTTTGCAAGAAGAAAGATTAATCAAGATTAAATGCATATATGCTCTTTAGATATTTTTTAAAATATGTGCACTACGCCAAAGGTACAATATGCATAAATATACTTTGATATTATTTATGCCTTTGTAAACAAACACTTACTCTTGGTCATTCTTTTTTTATTATACAAGTATGTTATTTTCATTCCAATAAAGTAAGTAGTTTATGATAAAATCTATGTATGTGTGTATACACATCCGCAAGCACGCGCGCGCGCACGCCCTCACTCGTACACATACATGTACGATAAATATAAACGTGACAATTTGAGGTAAAAAGAATTTTATAATATTGTGCAATTATCCAACATATTCCTGTTACATTCACTCTACTTCGATAGGATCTAAAACGCTTCTATTTACTACCTCAATCTACGATAAAGCAGAATAAATTCCATGCCGTCGGTAATATCGGTACTTTCATTCTCTTAAAAAATTGTGTCACGTCACATGACGAATAATCTATTATTAGAAAAGAAGATTTTTCTTCGACGTCTCTCGATAGAAGCCAAATAACGAGTATTTCACTTACTGCGATTGCGTAGGCAGACTGACGGTAAAGTTGCTTCCAAGATTAGCCCATGTTTCGCCAAAGCTGCTGACAGTTCTCAGGCAGAAATAGATTCTGGTAACCTTAAAATTAGGAACTTCGAGAAACTTATATACCGCACGGACACCAGTCGGCGCAACCCAGATAACGTTCAATGCGTTTTTTGGGTCACAAATGTCAGAAGTAGAAGACCAATGTAACAAAACATCCTCCCTAAGGCCAGTACCGAGAATTTCGACAAAGTAACCGGAACTAACGGGTGAAATCTCCGCCGTATGCAATTGATTCGACGTTAAGACCCGCACCGATTTCACGCTTGGATTTCTAAATGCACTTGCTCTCATCAATGCATTTCCATTCACTAAGTCGAGTATTGTGAAAATGAGTAATAAAAGAGCTACCGGTGTACCCGAACGGTCAACATGTTGCGCCATCGTGCGACAAGTGCACCGTGATGCACCGTGACAACTTCACACGGTCGACAGGTAGTGCTGTATTTATAATCTCACTCTTGACATTGCGCTTGCGCACTGAGCAAATTCAGCCGTGCTATCACTCGAAAGTGGGAGTACCGTGAGGTATAATACATATATATATAACCTCATTTATGGTGGGGGCGGATGTAACTCAAACTTTGATCCTATATCTACGCCCTGAGTTACTTTAAACGAGTTTATTCCAGATTTTCGATATGCTACTTTAAGCACAATTTTAGGCATTCAATGTTAATATAAGGTCTCGTGTATCTTTATCCAATATGGTTGTGCCAATATTTGTGTTTTTTTTAGAGAACCCCATATTCCATACTGCTATTGCAAAGAAAAATTAAATTTCTTTCCTTTTGGTTTCTTCTTTCGTACATCGAATAAAAGTGTATTTCACTTTATCGCGATGTTTTGTTACATGCCGTTGGTAGTTTATTTACACAAGTTCCATGTACATGCTATTTCATCGGCAGGAGAGGGAAGGGCACGCATCTATATGTAATCAAACGGATGAAATTTACTTTTACGTACAATGGTAGAGATCTCTGATGTTTGTATGATTATAGCGCCACCTGTTGGTTTAGTTCATGGGAGTCGAACCTGATCGAACTGATATTTTAATTTCATAAAAAGCAAAGAGTGTACAAATTTTAGAGAGACATATACTACACGTGCTATTACGTTGCCAATTGAAGTCTTACATATTTTTTGTGCGGTGCAATCAATGCATGATAATAACGCAGACGTGAAAACTTGCTCCAATTCAAATTAATTAAGTGAGACCACACTATTGCCCTCTACAAATGAACGTATCAAACATTTTTTAAAACTTTGATCCTGTTATTCAGAAACGAACATGAAGCCAGCCTCTCGACTTCATTTTGTTCATTTTTTAGCGGGAACGGCGGGAACTGATTAGTCGATCCTGTCCGCGCGTACAGCATTCCCGTATTATAACGGTATATGTCGCTGGCTTTGAATTTATAAACGCTAAGTTTTAGGAAATATACATTTTTTCTGTTTTTCTTCATCACAATGACAACCGGTTAGTAAATGTGAAATCTTGTAGTAGCATCGTTTATAAATCGGAATGGGCTGTGAATAATATAATATGTTAAAGGACTGTATTTAAATGTTTTAGCGACATCGCCGACCATAATGCAGGAAATAACCGCCATTATTAAGAAATTTAAATTTCAAGAATTAGAGAGTTCTGTAATGCCCCTTTTCCCAGAAACATCATGGAACAACGTAAAATCACAGTTAGTGAGCCATTACAAACCGTTTACATCTGCCAATGTAGCTCAATTTATTAAAATTTGTTTGACTGTAAGTTTATTTACATTGGCACCTTGAATGAGTACGAAGAGATAATTGACATTACGATTACATTTCTTTTACCAGAATGCCAAAGTGCCAAATGCGGTGTTAAAAGATCGTCTCCTCACTTTGGAAGTAGTCGGTAAGACTTTACATTATTACTTTCATTTCTACATTACTCCGTTTCTTGTAATCGGTTTAGTGCAATTGTAGGCCTGGACTTATATGTTTCAGATGTGAGTCGACACAGCAAAAGTAAGATATGGTACAGTTACGCATTGATAGGATCGAAGAATTCTACAAATTATTTAATTAACAGAGATATCTTAACTAAGATCATGAACCAGTTTCGCACTTTTAATATGAAAATCAGTGTAAAACTTGTGACATACGATAATATTACTTATGTGTCTCTGAAAGAGGAAAGATCAAAGAAGAAAAAACAGCGCAGCTTACCAGTATTTTTTGCTTTGTTCGCGGGCCAGAAATATTTCTTTTGCTCTAGGAAAGATGTTACGAGCGATTATGTGAAAGCAATAACAAGAAGTATGGGTTACCAGGATAGTAAAAAATTTAAATTAATGGGAAGAGATTTAAAATCATTAAGTATATTGTGCTGGCAAAGAAAACAGTGTTCTTTAGATCTTGAAAGTATCGACAAAGTTCCAGTTTACGAAGATGCCCCTCCAGACATCAAGTAAGACTTCCACAATTGTTAGAAAAATATTAGAATATCATTGACCTCTTTCGGAATCGACATTTTATATGTTTTACACTTTTTAGATGCACGGGTGTGAATTTTGCACAGCACAAACAGAGGAAAAAATATGCAGATAAATGCCTCGGAGATGATCCGCCCACGTTAGAATTACTCGTTGTAGATGGAACGGATCAAAGTTGGGCGAGCAAAGATATGTTATCCGTATTACCGTCCAAAAATCTCAATATCACGTGAGTATCACATTTTGTACTTTTTAACAAACTCAAATATATAACGTTCAAAGTTTAATCATCGATGCAGGTGGGAATTCCGTAGTCGCAATATAGCCATGTGCTTTAAAAAATTAATAGAACGACGTATAATCGTCGTACCTGTACCTGATTATATATCTAATTTAATGATATTAGGAGAAAATAAACTTACACTGCAGAAGAATGAGTTACTCAGAAAATCTGACAACGTATGATGTTGTTCTCAAGTTAATCTTCTTTTTACCATTAAATTGAGGGTGCATTTTACGGAATAACATTTTTGTAAATTGTCCAGTTTTTATATGTAAATTGACAACATTAATTAACTTAATGAGAGCGCAAGACGTATTTTTTTACAATGATGAACCTCGTATAATTAGACTAATATAAAGTTAAATATAAATACTCCGTAATATGGTAGATCAATGTTTTAAAGGAGAGTACTATGTAAAGGCAGTTCTACCTTTACCATCAAATTAAAGTCGCTTACGTAAAAATGTATGGATCAAGATACGTCTAAACGTTTAACCTATTGAATGTCTGACATTCCCGGCCGATGCGTTTCCCCTGTACAACGCACAACCTGTGTTTGGGATCGTTGAGAGCGGAACTACTTTTCGCTACTTTAAACTCTGTGCGTTGACTATATAGAGCATTAATTTATTTATGCATTATTTTAAAAATAATATGTGTATTGTGCAATTTAAATGCAGAATCTAGTATGTACATAATGATTTGTAAATAAAGCAATCTCGTTTATAAAAATTATTTCGAATATAAAATACACGTATGGAGTT
This sequence comes from Cerceris rybyensis, assembly GCA_910591515.1. NCBI lineage: Eukaryota > Metazoa > Arthropoda > Insecta > Hymenoptera > Crabronidae > Cerceris > Cerceris rybyensis. The sequence goes on from OU342795.1 coordinate 438,024, forward strand.
GAAGTTTTATTATAATCAATACAGGGTAAATTAATAACAATCCCTTTATATTTTGATGCATAAATGTTTATAATATATCGATTGGTATGTTTAAGTGCATGCAAATGTTAGAAAAAGCTAGTCATTCATCTGTATCGATAAGAGAGGTGCGTCATTCGATACCTTCAACTAGACATTTCGTCATCCTGTTCTTCATCCTCTGACGTTAATTCCGGATCATCGGCTTGCGATAAACATCTATCACAGCGGCAAATAAACAAATATAATGAACTTAAAGCTTTTTGACGGGAATGCCTACTCCTTTCGAGATCACATTCATCAAGATAACTTATGCATATTTCTTCCCCGGGCTGAATGTGTCGAATTGCTTTCAATACTAGTACATTATTCGAATAAGGAAATTCTACAGTCGCGTTTGGGATGCAACTGTGGTTTACTGCTGACTGAAGAATGTACAAACCAGAACCTTCATTGTTTAGAAAGGAACCAACCACTACAAATAATAAAAGAGTTTCAGGTAAAATTGCCAAATGTTAATTGAGCTAGTTTATAATTTATGGAAAAACGTACATTCTTCCATATCATCATAAATTCGATCTATTAACTTGTCGACTTGAATCCTTTCGTCTTTTGGTAATTCTAAAGCAAATACATTTTTAACCCAACGACTGAAGGAACTTGTTCCAATTCCTTGACCATTTGTACCTATTAGAGCTAATAAACTTCTGAAGCCATCTGGTGTGAACCACTGTAAGAATATCAAACAATACAAGTATTACATTTGCCATAATACAAATGAGACTTTTTAGACATTACATACATCCGAGGTATACTCAATATTCACAGCCTTCTGCATCATTTGCCTCAAAACATCTATCTGTCCTATGAATTTTTCTCCCAATAAGTTATGTGCAATTTCATGTGTATCATTAATAGTACGATGGCAAAATTGTGAGAAAATTGAGAGGATTTCGCCTTTATTGTTGGCTTGATTAATTAAAGCTACCATTCGAGCTAATAGTAATATTGTTGCAGATTCGGGGGGATAATGCATTTGTTTCCATGTTTCATTCAACTGCACCAGGGGATGAAATTCAGGTTTCTCCCTCGAATGCAAACATAATGTTCTATGATATCTGCAATGTGATAAAGCAACATAGTTTTATCCATTAAAAATCGTTATCTTTAATATTACCTTTCGTACGCCTCATTTTGGCATTCAATGTTGCAATATTTTGTGCCGCAATCGGGACATTCTGTAACTAAATCCTTCTTGGTTTCGCAACATTCTGCATGAGGTAAAATGATTGTCACGTTGCCGGTCAGTCTTCGCACATTTTCCTCTGCGGTTTCTAAAGGTTTTAGGCAATTGTCGCAAGCTAAATATCCATAATCGGAATTCCACGAAAACTGGCAGCAAACTATAGGTTTTTCTTCTAATATCACATCGCCTTCTTTGAATGCACGAATAGCGAAGAGACCTTTACCCTATGACATGTTCGGCGTGTCATTTAAAAAGCTACGTTACATTTTACGTAGTAGAATACATATAATTTCATTACAAGTATTATATCATTATAGAAGTCACGTAAAATGACTACAAGACGTGACTCGCGCGGTGTGTTTTGTGTATTGTAGGAAGATAATTAATAGGAGATTTATTGATCACTAGCGTTTTACCTTTTCACTATTAATTAATTTGATCTGAAAATCATCGGATTCCATGATGCGCTGTTTCTTTTTACAAAAAGCGTACGTTAATATGATATTTTAAATTGTAACCCTAGCACACATGTTCTCGGTTGTCATAAAAGTACTGCACTGGTCAAATCGTCCTGAGTATGAAGTACTGCGAAAAAATATTTAGGCTTGTAAAGTCTGTAAAGATAATAGAAATCCTTTGGAATATATTAGAATAGAAAATTTCATTACACAGAAGTACAATTAAAATGAATTTTTAATAGTATTGCATGAAAAATTAATGTTATTATGTACAGTTCTTGCAGCACTTCCGCAAGGGCAAGCTTCGAGCTTCGGATGTGAGTTACTTGTCGGGAGCTGTGCAGAATTTCTTTATTTCATCGTACATTAGAAGAGTGATCTTATTGCGGTGGATTACGGGGGATAATGAACGGAACAATGGCTATGGTAAGTTGATTTTCTTCGTCATTTTCTAGCAAAGTAACGATTAAAATTGTCAATAGTAACAAACGACTTTGGCCATGATGGCGGTTGTAAAATGCTTACAATTACATGTGATAATCATTAATGATAGTTTCGAGAAACTAGTACAGTCCGTAGGCTATATTAATAACATCATTACGCCTGTTTTGAGGAATAATATTGGACAATATGTTGCTTTTAAACAATGCGTGTCTGAAATATAATTATCGATTTTTTTCCGTGTATTGTACTGCACATCGGAAACGGTTTTTTAAAGATCGTATGTCATGCTCTGAAACGCCAAATATTGACCGACTGTATAAGTAACTATAAATTTATTGCAAATTTGGAAGAAAACAGTATAGCAGTTTTTATCTCGAAAAATGAAACTCTATGATTTTTGTTTCCAGACACCGACGACCCAGAACAACGTGGAGCCACCGAACAAGAAGCCTAGAGTCGAAGGTACATTGCTAATGCAGCCAGATAGCTGTATGCCCATAATCGCTAACAAATTATACGCTTAAGCGTACAGATGGAAAAGACGGTGAACACAGAAGCAACGACAAGCGTAATATATTTTTAAGCAAAGGAAACGATGAAGAAAAATGTACATTATTTATTTAGGACAATCGGGTGCTAGCTTTCTCTTAAAATGCTGGCAGAGTGTCTATAACTATCGAGCGGTCTATTGCAGTTTCAGAATATATTTTGGTAGGCTAGGGTAATAGGTGATCGTTGGCCCTAAATAAAACTAATGTATGGTTGTCCTTCTGTTCTGAGATGTTACAGCGGAGAGACAGTACAGAATCTGTGGCCTACGACTGAGCTGTGATCATGAGCGTGCGCCAAACAAAGAAAGAGAACGCTACATTCGTTGAACAGAACAAATCTGAGTTTTGCAAACTCCCACTGACACAGCATCTTTTGTCGAGTACCAAATACGAAGCGTATTTTAGATAGGTCAGCATTTTAGGATAGTATATTTTTGATCTAATTAGAAGCCTCACTTGACTCTTCAATAATTTCCAAGACAAGGGAACAAAAGATAGAATACTCTTGTGGTTTGTTCAAATTTAGTACAAATTGTACCTTTGTTTACTTCTGAAATTACTTTTGCTTAATAAATATCCAAAATACAATTTTCATATTATACTCTGTATGAAAATTTTCGATACATTCGTCGTGACATATATTTGTAAATTATGAGAACTTTACAGAGGGAGGCTTATAATTAGGGGAGGCAATGGCGATATTTTTCATAATATTTTTGCAGAATGTTTACATTCGTCTCGATTGAACGGCTGATAAAACTTTTGTATAGCGGATACGGAACACGTAAGTGGCAAGAATGTTGTAGGGAGATGGACAATGCGAGAAAAGCCATTCGTAGAAGATACGCGTAGCGTCCGAAAAAAAAAAGAAAAAATTATATCTTTGAGCGATCATTTCGAATATTCGTTGCTTCAAATCGCGTTTCTTTTTGTCTGGTCGTTTTATTAATTAGGATCGCCATTGCCACATGGAAAGTGTTAGGATTATTTGCGTGGTAGGTTGGAAAAGGCAAACTGTAAGAAAATGGCGCAGAAAATGCACTGAGAGTGTTCTCCTCTGCTTTGTGCTTACAGATTTGTGCGTCGCCTCAATCTCGGATAGTTTGCGCACAACCATCATTGCTCAGCCCAGAACACGGTTAGCCGTTATTCGAATGCTCGAACAAAGCTAACAATCTTAATTCGTGAAACTGCAAAAGTTTTAAATGAACGAACGAAAAAGAATAAAGAAAGAAAGAAAGAACGGAGAAATCTTAACGAGACGTTTCAACGTGTTCTGATTTCTGTTTCAGAGACTAGCAGACCAAATTGGTTATGATCGTACGAAACCTAATCTAGTTATCAATAGTCTGATTTTTTGGGGCTGACAGTAAAAAAAAAAGTAATTTGATTTAATGGAAAAAAGAAGTCAACTCAATCATTTAGTCGTGTTACTTTTTTCCAAATTTTTACAAATTAAGATCGTTATTCATTTGAAATGCAAAAAACAAATTCTGTCTACATCGGCAAACAAAGAAGGGAAATCCGGATTCTCCTTTCTTCATGCGTATCCATATTTGATATACGTGTATATATAAACATATATATACACATATACATCCACGCACGTACGCACACATATATACACGCACACACAAATACACATACATCCTTACTACATATATTAAAAGATTAAATTGCAATACATATGATATATTCTTATGTATTCTTTCTTTGTACTACAAGAGTATGTTATTGTGTGTTCTTTGACTGTTTTAATTTCTTTAAACTTACAGTTTGGAGGAAGGTTCTACCGTGGGAACTGGTGCACGACATCGTTACTTTTTTCATCTCTTTTTAAACCATTTCATCTGTTCTTTATGCTATTCCAAATTATCTAAAGTTCTATTATATGTGCAGTAAGCTTTAACAGTATACATGTGAAATATCCGTGATAACGCCACTAGCTGAAAATTTGCTATCTCACGTTAGGAGTCTTTGATTGCCAAGTGTAACGAGACTCGAAAAATTGATCTGTTTTGCCGCCCCTCGCCCCATCACCCCTAAAACTAAAAATTTGCTATCATGCATAAAATCTGATATAATGCCTCTACCGTCACAAAAGATAAAAGTAAACTATAATAGTATATAGTTGTTGAGAAATCCTTACATACTTTGTTACGGTGGAAGCACAAAAGATCGTTATTCATTGTAATGAATGAGTCATTGTAATCTAATGCTACTTTTCTTCGTAGGAAATGCAACAGAGTTCTTGCCAGGCCCTATATATGACATTAATCAAATTGGACAAGTTGTCGCGGGTATGTAGAACTACAGTATCATTTATATTCCAGTATGATACGCTAAATTGGCTTCTTCTCTGAAATATTAGAGTGATGTATATACATATTGTGACAATTTTTATGGTCGCTTCAATTAAAGCTATATTGAAGACTGACAGCAACATAGTGGACACATAGCTGATAAGATCTGATACAACTTTTTATTCTGTATTTTCTATTTACTTCTCAGAAGCAAGTTTATTCAGGCAACTTCTAATTTGTTCTAGGACCTGGAGCTAAGTATCTTACATTGCCCGGAATTCTAGGTGCAGGTCTTCCAAAAATTACATCGGAACAGCAAGATACCGTGAACAGAGCAAAGAAGTATGCAATGGAACAGAGCATCAAAATGGTCTTAATGAAGCAGACATTAGCTCATCAACAGCAGGTAATTTTCGGTTACAAAGCTGACAAACTTTACTCGCCTAACATACGTTATTTTCTTCCATTGTACATACATAAATTTTGCGTCCAAGTATATTTAGTCACATTAAATCTCTAGTTACGTTTAAAACAACAGATGAACGAATTGTTGCAATAACACAGCAATAGCAATATTGTAATACAAAAACGCAAACTTTCGACATATGCATGAACAATGGACGCAACTACGATGATAAATATGGGGGGTTCCATTTTGTGCAATTTCACAAAGTGTGCAATTTCACAAAGTACTCTTTACGTAGCTCTTTGCCAGTAATATATACGCAATATATACATATACACGAATGTGTTTGTATGTGTGCATACACATATGTGTATGTATATATATCTGAAAAAAGATGCAGTTACTAAAGACACTGAAAATTTTGAGATATAGAATATACATATGTCCTTGAAATTTAGCTCGCCCCGCCGAGTAAATGTTAAATTCATCAATATAAGCCGTCGGTGTTCGTTAAACGTGCGAGTAAAGTAAAAATATAAAGAAATTAGAAACGAACACTGGAACCTAACTCTGATCGGTTGATTTTTTCTCCCTGCAGAAAAATAAGTTGGTCCTGCGGCAGCAAGTTTTATTGCTAATGTGCAGGTTAGTGTCAACCAAGTCAAGACCGAAACAATATGAATCCACCTTACGATCAAACAGTCCTAAACGTTTCCCTGAGTTGCTACCTGAGTTGCTAAGAGAAGGTTAGATATCTTGAGAATAGTAGTCGGCGGGAGCAGAGCTGTACCATCGCAAAGGAGGACAAGTTTTTGTGCATGAATCTCTGGATGATTTGAAAAATATAATCCATACGTACTTCCGAGCTCGACTACTCTCCTTTTTGGATCTCCAATTTTTCAATAATGAGGAGCTTTTTCGTGTTTTCCATTTCTGCCCCTCTGAATCTATTGTTTTTTTATAATCATTGTGAATTTCATGTTTCAAAAAACGGTCAATCTTTTCATCCCATGTGAGAGGCATACGCTGCAAGTCGCATTTATATTCAGATTTATATTGAAATGTGCACGGCAAAGAGGAGTAGTTGAGCAAAGAAGGAAAAAAAAATGGTAAAAGAGCTTGGGGGATTTTTGAGATAAACGAGACACGGTGTATCTGAGGGGGAGGGATATCAATAGAAGGCCTATGGTCCTTTGTGTTACAGCAAATGGCTAGTCAACGGAATCAGGTGCAGAGACAGCAGGCTCTCGCCCTCATGTGCAGGTTTGTTTGTTCTTTGTCTTAGACCTCCGAATTTCGTCCTCGAACTCGCGTCTTCCGAATCGAAGGCGGCAGCTAACTCATTGGAAGTATATCGCTAGTCTCATACACGTTCCATACATTTCGACTGATAGCATTCGTTTCGATATTAGGCGTTTTCTTAATTTCTTCTTTCACCATTAACGTCGTATTTTCATTGAGTCTGATTGCGTCCAAATGTGTACATTTTATATTTCAAGTATTCTTCTATGAACGTTAGCTACAAAAACTTCGTTTCGTATCTGGTTACAAGGAAATCGGTCAGGATATTGCTTTTATAGATTGAATTGCCGTTTGAGCATGAGTAAGTGAGTAACTATGTAAATAGCAAAAGGTATTTGGTATCTGGTGTTTGGTGAATTATCAAAAGTATTTTTTTTTTTTCAAAATTGCAACTTTCGCTCGTATCGATACAGTACAAGTGTTTCTCTGGAACTTGGCGTGAGACTTAAAATTTCTTTTCCATCGTTATCAGGAAGACCAGAATATATCGTAAGTTTAGTTTGACCGTGGTGATCTTGCCAAATCTTTGACAAAGTAGAACACGTAAAAGAAAGATTCGTGAAACGCAATAGAAATCGGACGGTCGTAAACTGAAATGTGTACTCCCCATACGACAGGGTTTATGTGGGCAGCATCAGTTTCGAACTGAAAGAGGACACTATCAGGCAAGCTTTCTTGCCCTTTGGACCGATAAAATCGATCAACATGTCTTGGGATCCCGTTACACAGAAGCACAAGGGCTTCGCTTTCGTCGAGTACGAGATACCTGAAGCGGCACAACTCGCTTTGGAACAGATGAATGGTGTCATGATTGGTGGACGTAACATCAAGGTAGCGGGACGTACCTATATAACGAATTTCCTGTCCCCCAGCAATCCTATCATCCCGCCGGAGGTCGGCAAATTTTTATTTAGTCTATGAAATATCAAATCTCTTTGTCCGTACTGCATTGCACATATTGTGGAATGCAGTTCGGTCAAAAAAAGAAAAAGAAAGAAATCGGAAAGAAAGAAACGTTCTTATACTTTCTCATGTAGATTTTACAATTATTCGTGGTACACTCTATAGCTTTGCATGGTTGATATCTTCCGGATATTTTTGTATTTAAATAGTATCGTGAGAAGTTTATTCGCGTAAAAATATAAATTTTCCCACCTTTTTATTTCTCCGCAATGATAAGGAAGTTTAATGTTAATTTGCGTAGTGATTTTATCGTGAAACTAATGAATCGAAGGATTTAAATTAACGTAATTTATATTGCGGGAGTATTCTGGTATAGAAGTTTATGCAAATAAGATACTTTTCTTCTTTTCACTCACGTGATAGCAATGTTTATAAAAATGTGAAGTCGTGGCAACCGATAGGGATAACTTTTTTCTTGTAAAACCTTCGGAGACGTGTAACTTGTACAATTTTCAAGTATTTGAACTCCAAAGAAATGCATTGTACAGTCGAAATGTTCACGTTGAAAAATTCACGTTTAAAACGTCAATGTAAAATGACCCTTCGGTTGCTTTACAAAAGAAATGTCAAAGAAGTCCTAAAAAATAATGCTCTAGACCGGAATACCCCGTTAATACATTAAACAATTCAGGTATAACTTTTTCCTAACTTGTGCGCGCAGACTCATTGAATTTCCTTTTGTTGTGCCGTAGGTCGTTGGACGACCATCCAACATGCCACAAGCTCAATCGGTTATTGATGAAATTACGGAAGAGAGCAAACATTACAATCGCATATACATTGCGTCTATACATCAAGATTTAACCGAGGATGACATTAAATCTGTATTTGAGGCGTTTGGTCCTATTACGTATTGCAAATTGGCTCAAGGGAGTTCTCCCCATCGACACAAAGGTTACGGTTTTATCGAATACGAAACGATGCAGGCTGCCTTGGAGGCTATCGCGTCAATGAATCTATTCGACTTGGGTGGTCAGTATTTACGAGTAGGCAGAGCTATTACGCCACCAAATGCGCTCATGGGTCCGCCCAGTGGAACCAGCATGATGCCCACAGCAGCGGCAGTCGCGGCTGCTGCTGCGACCGCAAAGATCCAAGCGATGGACGCTGTAGCCAGTAACGCGGTTGCTCTTGGATTGACGAAACTCGGTACAGCGGCTCCGCCGATTTTAAATCAAGGTACGCTTATAGATTCACAATCGATATGATATACGCCGACTTCTTTCTTCGTCCGAATTACTTAATCCTTTGCGCTTAATGTTCGTTTCTTTGCAAAACAAACAGCATTGCCTGGATTAGTACGACCTACAATTGCTCCCGCAACAATAATGGCACCACCGACTATAGCGACAGTCGCACCTGTGATACCTCCACCCGGTATCGCTATACCACAAACGTTAACCAGACCTCCTGCTATCATTCAACCGATACCCGGACAACCGGTTGTTATTCCACCTCCTGCTGTTGTTGCGCCCACAATAGTGGGCACGCCAGTAGTAAATAATGACAATTTTCTTCACGTATCGACAACAAATTTAGGGATTTATTAAATTCCCCCGTCTTTCCTCAGATACCAGTTACGACTACGACAAACCCCGATATAATGAGACGAGCCCAAGAACAAGCCGCTCATCAGAAGCAACAGGAGGAGTTGCAAAAGAAGTTATTGGAAGAAACGGAACCGCAGACTCTGCAGCAACAAGAGAATATGTCGATAAAAGGTCAAAGTGCGAGGCATCTCGTGATGCAGAAGCTCATGCGAAAAGTAGAATCTCGCGTCGTCATTTTGAGGAACATGGTCGCACCCGAGGACGTGGATGAGAGTTTGCAGGAAGAAATTCAGGACGAATGTTCCAAATTTGGAGTGGTGGAGAGAGTTATTATTTATAACGAACGACAATCCGAAGACGACGAGGACGCAGAAGTTATTGTGAAAATTTTCGTCGAATTCTCTCAAATGAGTGGTGAGTTCACTAGCACGTTGCACTGGACTTTCAAGTGCTTCGAATAACCGGATATAAATGTTTCAGAGGCGGAACGCGCGAGAGATTCATTAAACGGTCGTTACTTTGGTGGACGACTGGTAAAGGGAGAGCTCTATGATCAAGCGTTATTCGACAACAGTGATTTCTCTGGTTGATCGAAGAGTAGTTGTGCCGCGTATGGCGTTAAATTCCGTCAATTTCTCTCGAAGGGAAGAATTTGTAACCATTGTTGACTGACATCCTGTGTGTACTACCGTATTCGAAGTATCATCTATCGCGAGATCTTTCCACCGACGGTGGTATTATCGTATCGACGACTTCAAAGTTAGATTCTCCTTTCACGGGACCGTGTTCCTACTTTAAAGGATAGATCGAACGAAATCTTTCGTTAGTATGTAGAGCAGCGATATCTCAATTCAATGGAAATTTCGTAAGAGCGAATGAATCGTTAAAAAAATTATCAATTAGCCTTGCTCAATAAGACATTCGAGATATTGAATCCGCTAGATCACCGGTGTTTCGTAACGGGAAACGTTTCATATTCTAAATTTCTAGGTAAACTTCAAGTAGCATCAGTAGCGAATACTTTTGTTGAGTTTTCGAGAAGGTATGACTGACGATCGCAAGTATCGTACATAACATACGTGTATAGAGACATAGAGTATTAATAAATTGTTTTACATGTAGAATATACTTCATACTAACGGTACATGAGTTATGTGGTAATACAGGTACATGTTATAAAAATAAAATTTGTATATATTTACTAGATCTTCTTTATTTACAAAGCCTATCAGTTCTAATAGCTTTTGTTATTTGTACCTGGGATGTATTTAGCGACAGTAAAGCATATGTTGCTAAAATTTCAATTATTTCTACATATCTCTTTTAATTACCACTGTCACTCTTTTACCTTATAGTTCATGCCATTGTCTTTATATTCTTCATAAGTTGGAAAGCTATTTACAGTTGTTTTCGCAGCATGTTCCGACGAACTTCCTGAGTACATTTTGTCCAACTCTGCAGCATTTTGTTTTTTAGTCATGGCTAGATTGTAATTTTTTTCTATTTCTTCCGGAGTTGGTGGATCTCTTCTACGATGTCTGAGCCACGATTCCCATTCCCCGGGTAATTCTTGCTCGTGATCATCTTTATTTACCGGTTCGAACGAGCGGCCAGGCCTTTTTCTCGAGGAATACGACGACACAGCTTCCTCGTAATATTTCGTTCCATAGTAATCTTGGCCAACTAACTTTCTTCTACCAATATTTGGCCTCAGAGACAACGCGAATTGTTTCCAAATCATTCGAAATAGACCTCGTTCTTTTTGAGCCATTTTGTCATAGTACTGTAAACATATATTCAGCTCTCAATAGAAGTTTCCTTAACCTAAACATATAATCCAAATCTGATCTCACTACAGTCAAATTAAATGATTCTCTATATACGTAATTCTGTTTATTGGAATCTTATTATAATAGTTCAGAAGCCAATTTCAAACTACCAGTTGTAATGTATAAGTTAAAATAAAAAAATTATAGGTACAGTTCTTAAAGTAAGAACACATTAGGTCTATTCGATAAGTTAAGTCAGGTTTTAAATCATTTATTTCGAAAACGGCACATCCCAGTATGTTAACATTCTACTTAAATAACTGGACGAAAATCTGTAAATTACTAATTTCGCAAATCAATCCTTACTCCAAACGCTAATCTCCTCTGTCAAATTTGCTCAAACTGGCTCAAACTCTACAATGCTCTACAATCATCTACAATCTCTCTCTTCCGTCATAAACAAAGCGAATGCCGAAAGAGAGGAAACCGTAACGCTAGTGTCATCTATCGGAATGGCTTCGCCGAAAGTCGGACAACTTTATTTTCGTTTTTCTCGGTTTTTACAGGTGCTTGAGAGATAATATTTTTTTGTTTAACGCAGCTTTTCATTCTAGCCCTCTTAAAACAAAGATGTTATTTTTAGAAAACCTTTACTTGCCTGTAACGAGCAAATTGGATATAGGTTGAATATTTTCCATTGGTAGGCCGATAGTTTAGACCAGTTTAGACTCGAAATAAGACGCTGAAACAAACCGCATTTAAATCGGTCAAGAAATAAGCGAGGTATCGGCGTTGAAATATTTCTCTTTCAGCAAGGGGTTAGTTCCTGCCAAAGAAAATTAAGAATCAATCCAAAATCACAAATTAACATAAAATTAAAGTATTTTTGGAGAAGTTATCGTAATCTGACGGCATGTAAGTTTTCACAGCAACATCTAATAAGATTATTTGTACGTGGGGCTTCTTAACGGCTAGCGACCCATCGTGAAATCGATTCTATAATTTAATAAAGATCAGGATCGTTACTTAAGCCGTACTTATTACAAGTGTAGGAAAAGGGTCGTATTTCAACCTCCCGTTCGTTCGTTACGATTAGAATTTATAACAATTTTGTAACAAATAAATTTTTCGTGAATGAAAATTCGAAGGAACAACAGGGCACAATGACTACTCGTATATATCGTAACTAGAATTTGCGACTACGGTCGTCGTAGAACGATTGCGAATTACATGGAGGAAGAGATATCAATGGCTTTTTAATGAAGCGCATCGTTTAATGGTATTTCGTAGGAGGCACGAGAAACGATATTCATTAGGATATATTTACATTCAAGTTAGAGAGAGTCTCTTGCGACTACAGGCAGTAAACAAGAGGCAATAGGGAAGAGTGAAGAGGCAAGAGGCAGCAAGAGACAGCAAGAGGCACACTTGCCGATTGGTTACGTCACTTCCAGGCGTGGTGAGGTACAATGTGTGTTGTGCGTGTGGGACTGAAAATGGCCGTATACGTACGGCACCGTCTAGTTTACTAATTCTACGATACTTTCCATGCCTTTCTCGTTCGTACGGGGGTGAACTGTAGGGTTTTCTTGGATACTGCACTGTTGGTGAGAAATCGTAGAAAACGTTTATAGTTATAGATCGGTGGTAGTTGGAAAGCAAAACGGTCTGTTTTTCGTTTGACGACAACGGTGGATCATTAAAGAGAAGGTGAGCAGAGGATGTCTACGATTTTTTTTTTATTCGTATTCCTTAAGACAAACAAACTGCAGGAGTGGATTTTATACGAGATCGTTAATTCAACGATCTCATCGTTAAGTTAATTTTCGTCGTCGATGAAGCTGAAACGTTCTTTTGCGATCGATCACGCCTCTAGTCAGGAGAAACATACATATCGGACTTAGCAGACCGCCAACAGTATTGAAGATTTCGCGAAAAATTCTGTTGATGCAGTCAACCTATTATCGTGCCAATTTTAACGGCTCTTTCTTCGAACATCATTTCAACCACTCGTATTTATCATTGGTGTGGAAAATTCTGTCCCAATTTCATCTCCGTTTTACGAAAGACGGGGAAAGTGTATTTACAAAACGATGGCGGACAGATGTGACCGAAGGCTACTTGTCAAAATTGTGTCAATCCCGTGATTGCGAAGCATCAACACCTGTCCAACTGATTACCTTCGTTAGAATTTTTTGGGTGTCGAATGTTTCCATTCTTTCGTTTCGTTCCATTTATACGCTTATTATCTGTTATTGTGGTCTTATTGGAGTTACATTTTTGCTAAATGTAGTTAAGAGAATTCGAACAGCAGAATTTTTCGATTTTTACCACTGCAAGGATAGATTATTCGTTTTTTTTTAACGTGCAAAACGTCGCTACTTTGAAAACTTTAATACCATTTAAGAGATGAGGGGAGAAAGAATGTGTAACAATTTCTTTAGAGTTCCATACATTCTTGATAGGTCATCAAAAGATTTTCGCAAGAGACCACTAGACAGAGAATTTATGACAAAGTAATGTAACGTGAAATATATTTCTCCCTCTATGTCTTTAGATAATGATATTTTGCGAAAACATCAGAATATATGGTATGCCTTTATCGGTTAGAAAATATGTTCATATTTGTAATATCAGAAATGCTTTTAATTAGTCACTGGTGATCTGACAAATCTCATAAATGAAGTTTTTCAAGTTGACTCGCACTACTTCCTCTTTCCTTTGTTACATTATTATTTTTCACGTACTGCATGTTTTGTTCATATTATAGTTATCAGATAGATATCTACTTTTTACCTATTTATCATTATACCAATCAATGGGATATATATATATATCCCAATGATATACCTTATAATGCGTTAATAGATATGTCTGATAAAGGTTGATACATCGTGCAAAATATTTTTTTCCTACTGGTGGTGTGTTAACGGATATACATTAAAATTATAATAAGTTGCTTCATGTAATTTTCCACTTAAATGACAAGGTATTTATGAATAATTCTGCAATTATTCTTGTACAATGAATAGTCAATGAATTCTGCCTAAAATATATTAACCTAGAGGTCCCTCTTGTTAGAATGCATTTCTCTTAACTATGTCCTAGTTTTCTCCATTAGTGGAATTTTTATGGTATTACAGTGATTCCAAATAAAAGTAGGTTTTAATAGTGTTGTTATTGATTAACAGAATAGAAAAATAAGCTTAATAATGGTTATAATATTTTATTGAAGCTTATCTTCTCTTTCTTTTCAGCTGCTTTCTACCGCCTACCGTGTTTAAAATATACATCGGCTGTCAATAATGGGTTTCGTTCTTGTTACATACAATTCAAGCAATTTGTGCAAAATACATATCGTTTAACGAGTAGAGATCATACGTAGCAAGATGCGGGAGAGATTTGGCACAATCCCCTGGTATCCAATGGGGATTTAAAAACTTTTTCGCTTAGGACACTTTTTCCTTTATTATAGTAAATACGTTAATGTAACTACGAATGTGAGAGACATTGTTTACAAGAAAAGAATATACATCTACGTATGTATCTTGTTTCATAGAACAATGAATTCTTCCAAGTTTCATGCAAGATTTGTGTTTTAATGCAGTATCAAAGTAAATACTTATCGTCAATGATGGAGTAAATACTGTTGAGCACATTGAAACATAATGTAATAGAGGTGCAGTTTGAGCGTGCGAGTAAATGTACTGAAATAATTATAGTAATTATCGCAAAAATGTCGTTCTTGTCGAATTTAAAAAAAGCATTCCACTTTGGTGGAAATGATGCGAAAAAGAAGAAATTGTATAATAACATTAAGATGGACTGTAATCCCGAAGAATTTTGGGATATGATCGGCGAACTTGGAGATGGAGCATTTGGGAAAGTTTACAAGGTAAAGTTTCAAGATCTGTTACACAATATTCACCTGTGTCTATGATCTCGTCTTAACAAATATTATTGTTATTAAGGCGCAACACAGACAAACCCATCAACTTGCTGCAGCAAAAATGTGTGCATTGGAAGGTGAAGATGATCTAAGTGATTTTATGATCGAAATAGATATCTTATCTGAATGCAAACACCCAAATGTCGTCGAATTACACGAAGCATATTTTATCGAGGACAAGCTGTGGGTGCGTAAATGGTTTATTCGTACTTGTGCCGGTTTCTTAGACAGATCAAACGATTTTACTAAATAACGTAATTGTACAGATGTTGATAGAATACTGCGATGGTGGTGCTGTTGATTCCATAATGGTAGAGCTGGAGAAAGCATTAACGGAGCTGCAAATAGCTTATGTATGCCAACATATGACCAAGGGACTTGCTTTTTTACACAGATCTAAAGTTATTCACAGGGATTTGAAGGCAGGGAATGTCTTATTGACAATGGCCGGAGGAGTAAAATTAGGTAACCGCGATATCGTCGAAAAATTTTGTCCGAATCGACGGAGATGATTTATACAATTTCTCTTAACGAAAGGATTTAATTTATAGCTGATTTTGGCGTCTCTGCCAAAAACAAGCACACTTTGCAGAAACACGACACCTTCATTGGTACACCTTACTGGATGGCACCGGAGGTTGTTTTGTGCGAAA
The DNA here is from genome assembly GCA_910591515.1 of Cerceris rybyensis. Lineage (NCBI taxonomy): Eukaryota > Metazoa > Arthropoda > Insecta > Hymenoptera > Crabronidae > Cerceris > Cerceris rybyensis. The sequence goes on from OU342795.1 coordinate 453,636, forward strand.
CATTCCGGGACAATCCTTATGATTTTAAAGTAAGAGATAAAACCATTTAGGTCAGGCACGTCAAACTCGTCTGTCATGAAAAGCGGCTGTATGTTCGACATGCCTGGCATAGATCATTATAAAATATATTTGATTATTATATATATCTGTTAATATGCATCTTGCGATATATTAGATTCGATTTATGTTATCAGGTAGATATCTGGTCATTGGGCATTACTCTGATAGAGTTTGCACAAATGGAACCACCGAATCACGAAATGTCGCCGATGCGTGTTCTACTTAAAATACAAAAGAGCGATCCGCCCAAACTCGATCAACCGGGGAAATGGAGCAAAGATTTTAATGATTTCATTGCAAAAGCTCTCATAAAAGATCCAACTTCGCGGCCTACAGCTGACGAACTACTAAAACATCCCTTCATAAGTCGGAATTTGGATTCAAAACCGATCAGGGATTTGTTACTGGAGTACAAAGCTGATGTTGTCGAGGAAGAGTTGGTCGACGAGGAAGCAGAGGTGAGTTTTGCAGCTTTGCCAAATTTGAATTTTTCTGTACGCATAACGTTCGTTAATTTTACACAAGTTATGGTTTATGTCATATACACGTGTTATTCTTATGACATAAATTATAGTTAAATTGCACAATTTATTATGCAACTTTTCTAACTTTGTTTTCATAAACAAGTTTTCTCTTACGAAGAAGCTATTGTTTTTCTGTAAAAGAAATACATTAGTATGACGAAATATTACGTTAGGAATGTTTTAAGAGATAGCATTGTACAAAGCTTCGTGGGCAGAATTAACGTGTACATACATTTTACACGCTTTCACTATGATAGAAGGCCAAAAAAGCGAAAAAGCACAGAGAACAGTATCAACGGATTGGTAAGCTGCTTTTGAACAAAATGGGTTGTCTAATCGTTTTCTTCTTCTTTTTTTCTTACTGTAAAAAACCGGAAATATATATTTACAAAGTTGACAGTACTTTTTCCTAGTTCGAGGAAATAACTTTGCCTATTTAATAAGCAGAAAAAAATGATTTATTCGAATGTTTCTTCCGACAAACTTAACGGAGAAACGTTAACGTTGATACGCAGTACACATGTCATATTTGGTGTGTTTGTGCATGAAAAATTTCACAAAATTTTACGAACAATCAGGCATGCGATGATCAATGTTAAATTTTGCTTCTCTTTTCATTTGCGGACTCGATACGTCAATGTTAATTTGATTCAAGGGGAATGAGTAGTTAGATCGTTATCTTCCTTGATACAGGGTCATTTAGAATCATGATCATTAAATTTTATCGAAAGTATCGTTTAATCCTGTATTACACTCAAGTTGATAATACTGTACTAAATATGCTGTTGTAATTTGGATAATTTGGCTGTGCATGCGGCTCTCCTGGGCCTCGCCAGCCCCATCACCCCTGCGTTTGTCAGGTCAGTAGCTTATGCGATAAGCGCCGCCTATTTGATTACTTCTACCTCTTTGTCTTAGCTACGACGGTTTATTATTTATTTGTCCGACTGCAATGCATAAGCTATTTTCTGTGTACATTCTCGACGTTCGAGTCGTCGAAGCCAATATTGCCCATACAATGTTCGTCCAGTCTTGCGCATTTTCTATACCTATCGATACCGTTGTACTTGATTTCCTACACGAGACACATACCAAATTGCCTTTCATTTCATTTCATTACACACCGATAAACAGTCTTACGTTCCATTCCATCACACTTAAACAGCACAGAGTAATCGTTTCATATTTTTTAAACCTCTTGTATCGTACATTGTAACGAATTAGATTGAGTGCATTTTACATGATTGCTTAATAAGCATACAAATCAATATTTCAGGAGCAACGCACGTCTCAGCTTCCTCTGGAGCTGGATCAACTCGGAGATGACTCTGCGTCTATGCGCAGTGACGCTGATGTCAAGAGTACGTATATCTCTACGAACTACAAGTTTAACGATTTATATAATTGCTATTGAGAAAGGAGGAAATAACTATATTACCGCCTTTATCTATTTAGTCTCTGAGAAGGAAAATCTTGTCGCATCATCGGTATCTGCGAAGAAAGAGGAGAGTCACAAACGAGAGATCAATAGGGATGGTGAAAAGGAGGATAGAAATAAGAAATTACGTAAAGCAGAGTCTAAAGAGAACATACCGATCTCCGCGGAGAAGAAGCAAGTAGGTATAAGCAGTGGGTCGGTCGATCGGCATTGTTACTCGCGTCGTACTAAGGGTACACAAATTTGTCCTTCAGGCGCCTAAACCTCCGGGTTCGAGCGAAACGAATGAACGTAGAATATCTAGAGAAAAAGGTCCTGCCCCCCCTCCGCCGTCCATGCGCCAAGATAGCAGAAACGAGGACAAGGAAAACACAGCAAAGACTGCCGATAAACAAAGTGCCATGGAGGTAATAGATCGATGTAAGTTCACCGATGATAAGCAGCGCGAGAAAGCCTCGCAGTCTCAACAGAATCAAGAACCGACGACGACGACGACGACGATGACAACGACGACGACGACGGCGACAACAACAACAACGACGACGATGGCGAAGGAAGAGAAAAAGACGGACACGTCGATTGAGAAGCAGAGCGTACCGGATAACTCTGAGAAAGTGTCAAGGATCGAAACGATCGACAGAGCAAAGACCGTGCCAGAAAGCGGGAAGAAGGTCGAGGTTAGGCAGAAGTCAACGGACAACAAGACGAGTGTATCCTCGAAGAAACAGATAAGCGTAGAAGAGAAGAGGAAGTCAGCACCCGTCAAGCCGGATTCGTCCGAAGAATGGACGAAGCCGGTATTTAACAAACAGTCGTCCTTGGAGGAGAAGAATAGGTGGGTATATCTGTATATATCGCGTTTGATTTGAAAGCATTCCGTGACCTTCTCGATAACGTTGCTCTCGTATCAGGGCGGAGAAGAAGGCGTCGGTCGACGAGCAATTTAAGTTTGAGAGGCACTCTTCCATAGAGGAGGCTTACAAGAGTCTCCAGGAGAAACGGAAATCCGTGGAAGAGAAGTTAAATGCGGTTCTGGAGAAAAGATTTTCCATGGATTCCGATACGAGGCTACACGATTCTTCCATAGGAATGTTGACGCAGGCACGAGAAATTCCAAGTGTCGGCATGTCCGACAGAAGTACCATTAAAGCTAGCTCTACGGAGGACATCAAAACAAACTACACCGAAAACAAGGGGGAAAGCGTCGCGAAAAGTCATAGCGCGGGTTCGTCTAGACATGATTCTTTGGAGAACTTTTCGGAGGAGTTCGAGAGGAAAGGCGAGGAGACGAGATTGAAGGAGCCTGGCCACGAAAATGCCGCGAACGAAAGGAAAGGATCTTCGGTGAACGTGTCGGTTATCACGTCAACGCCTATTAGAAGTCGAAGCGCATCGAGAAGGGACAGTGGCGATAATATAGTTGTCATTACTGGTAAGAAATACTACTATCTTTACCTGCGTTTATTGGTCGTTCGTGCATCAGTGATGTCTTGTGGCGACGTTGATACGTTTCATCGTGATTTTCCAACAGAAAATGTCAAATCTCAAATAAATTCGAGAGAAATGATTATTACGTTGTTTTCAGGTAAGTCTCAATCCGAGCAAGAAATACGTCCAAACACGTCAACCGTCCGGATCACAGCCGATAGTCCAGATTTATCGAATAGCCTCGCAAGCAATATAAGTCAGGTAACTGTGGTAACGACGCATCCACCGGTGTTGGTGGACGCCGTCACCCCGGCACTCCCTCCTTGTCGTCCCTCGCCGACCTCCGAGGTCGTTATCGTCGCGAACGAACTGAACAAGACTCAGGTCAACGAGAATTCCACCGATGACGATGGATTCCCCAGTTTAGACAGCTTGGAGTACACGCCACAGGAGCAGCCTATTATACTTACCGACGTGACCAGAAGGGTCGGGAAGAAATTGGACGAATCCGAGGTCCTTATCGTCAGCCCGATCGTTGACGAATTGCAGGATACTAGTCACGTTTCCGTCGTCACCGTTGGAGACGACAAGGAGCAAGTGAAGGATTCTTCGGTACTTAATAAAGACAACGGCGGTCGCACATCTTCTCCTCACGGTGAATCGAACATGATTGAGAGATCGAGCACGAAGAGCGACAGCGGCGACGAAATCAGCAAAATGATAGTGCCCGGAACGAACGTCGAGAGCGTGGACGTGGACGATATTGTGGACAGCAATTCGAAGAAGATGAACGGCCTGATAAGGAACGATCGATGCTCCATGGGCCGAACCGACGATAGAGCGATAAAGACGATCAAGCAGAAGGAGAGTGGCAAGAGTTACAAGGAGAAACGTGTGTCTCCGGACAGCTTCGAAGGATCGAGGTCGCAGAGCGAATCAGGGTCGACGAGATCGCACACGCCGAGCAAAAGCATCGATCGCTCCGACGCCGAGTCCATCTCGACGACGATAAGTCAAGACAGCAGAGAATCGAACAAGGAGAACCACGTGAATCAAATTCAGTCGAGCGAGGTGGACGAGGAGGTCGTCCTACGTCGGAAGCCGGACTATAATCGTGACGGACAGCGACCGACCAAAACGAAGGAGGACATACAGATGATGAATTTGAAGAAGAAGACGAGAAAACGAACGAGAAAATTCGAGATCGACGGGGTAGTCGTTACCACGACGACGTCGAAGGTCATTTACGGCGACGACGAGAATGGAAAAGTATACGACGACCAGATATTCCGGAAGCAGGAGCTCAGAGAACTGAAGATGTTGCAGAAGATGGAGCAGAAGCAGTTTCAGGATTTGTCGCAGAAGGCTCAGTTCAACAAGGACCAACAGGAGAAGCGTTTCGAGCAGGAGAGGCAACTTCTGGAGCGAAACGCGGACGCCGATCTGGAGACTCTTGCTCGTCAGCAGAGACAGCAGATCGAGCGGGCGGAGGCGCAACAGGAGGCCGATCTTAGGTTAGCCTCGAAGAAGATACGCAGCGAGCAGGAGAGAGAGCTCAAGCAATTCCGGGAGGGCTTGAAGCAGGAACTGAGACTGCTCAAACAGGAGGTCGACCTGATGCCGAAGGACAAGAGAAAGAGCGCCTTTAAGATACGAAAGGAGAAATTGGAGGCAGAGCACGAGGAACGGGAGAAACACTTTTTGGACAAGCTCAACGAGAGTCACGAGCTGTCCCTGAGGAGGCTCTCGGACAGTCATCGAGAGAAGATCGCTCTCATGGAGAGACAATTTTTGCAACAGAAGCAGCAACTGATGAGGGCTCGAGAGGCGGCCATCTGGGAGCAAGAGGAGAGACACATACACGAGAGACAGCAGTTGCTCAAGAGACAGCTCAAGGACATTTTCTTCCTGCAGAGGCATCAGATGCTCATTCGCCACGAAAAGGAGCTGGAGCAGATGAAACGAATGAATCAGAGAAAGGAGGAAGAACTGATAAAACGACAGACCGTGGAACGTAGGAATTTGCCCAAGAGAATTCGTAACGAGATGAAGGCTCGCGAGATGATGTTCAGGGAATCCATGAGGATCTCTATGTCCTCGGTCATCGCTCCCGATCCCGATGCTGAGAGAGAGAAATTGAAGAAATTCCAGGAGAACGAGAAGAAGAGATACAGGGCGGAACAGCAGAGATTCGAGTTGAAGCATTCGCGACAACTCGAGGAAGTACGAGCACAGAGCGACGCTACCATCAAGGAATTGGAGCAGCTGCAGAACGAGAAGAGAAAGATGCTGATGGAGCACGAGACGTTGAAGCTGAAGGAACAGGAGGAGGCATACAATAAGGAGCTCCGCGAATGGAAGGCTCAGCTCAAGCCACGGAAGCAGGTAAGCGACTGGTTCGACGACCCGCTTTCTCGCGTTATTCCGCCTTTTTTTTTCTCTTTCTTTTTTTTTGCTTTTCTTTCCTCAAACGTTTCTTCCATTATCGCGGGCAAATTTCAGGCACTTCGCTCGGAGTGTCACGTTTTTTCAACGGCGATCTTCCGCCTGTTCTTATACTCGTTGTTTCTATCTTGTAATCGTTATTGCTCTTTACCAATTTAGATAGAACATGAAATTCTTGAGGCCGTGGTTTGCAAATCCGACGCGTAACAAAGTTTACGTTAAAACGGATCGTCCGAGCGGAGAGAGAACAGATATCTCTCGCAGATGGATTCTTATATACTGACATAAGTCTTGATGTACTTGTTATAGAAGATAGAAGCTGAACTGGCGACTGAAATGGAAGCATTGGAAGCTCGCTACCGAGACTATTTTCCTTCGGGTTTTAGCGGTCCTTCTTTCCCCACCTTAGACTATTCCAACGTTTTCAGCTTCGAAGGCTGGAAAAAGTCACCTCGTCTTCCACGTTCCACTCCGACCTCTCCCTCTCCTTTCACCATACCAAGGGTGTCGCTAAGAGTCGGTGGTTCAGATACCAGTTCTGTGAATGGCATGCTCTCGCGTAGTCATTCCAAACCAGACTTAGTGCCATCTTCCCCACCTCGTAGATAGTCTTCCCTTGGATTATGTTCGATGTGCCTTTGTGTGTCCGGAGAAGTTTCGAAATATGGAAGTAAGGAAATATCGGTCGCTGTCCGGAAAGATTTTTCAAAACTCACTTCACCGTTTGAATCTTTCATCGTCTCGGGACTAAACGAAAATATCTTTGCCGAACTTGCCGCATCAACTTTTGCATTTAATCTGAACTCTAAGAGAGAACGCCAAAGTTCGGGGCAAAGATCTTCATCGTCGCTCTATCTATTCCAGCCGTTTAATTTTTATTTCGAAACTTCTCCTTCGTGTATCGTGTTTCGAGCATCGAAACGTAACACATTTGCTTTACTCACTGTTGCTTTGATTATTTATACGCAATGATTATCCACGCGCATTCATACATGTATATATAATTCTATGTATGTATGTGCCTTTTGTACTAAATTTAAGAGAAATGCTGATCCAGGGTATACGAGTATCAGACTTACAATAACATGTACAGTCAGTAACAGGATATTATAGGAAATTAATTAATTTATAACACGGTAACGTTGTTTTTCTTTTCTTTTTTTTCTTAAACGTAAAGTTCAACGGGTGATGCACACAGAATGGGATGAGATTTTGATGTTCATCGAAGATGTGTCGTCTCGTTGCATAACAAGGTAGTATCGAGACAAGTTAATAACAGCAAGTTCGTAGCATTCAATCGGAGGATAAACAGGAATAAACAATGTATCTAGATTATGGTTAACGAAGACATGGGATTGTGTATCGCTCGAATTGACGTCTTGCAAGTTCCTTGCGCTCATAATGTGAGCGTAACGTTGCAGGATATCTGTAAAGTCGTCGTTGGTCGGGACGGCGAGGCAATACCGGATAACTGCTCGAACGATCAATTATCTTGTGTTGCTCGATGGACAATGTAAATGTAACGATGCGTGTAACGATCGTGTAAAGTTGTAACAGGGTAAATTGGTGGTTATCGTGGGCTATGTGTTGTACTCGTCGAAAGTAGAAGCAAATTGTATGGTAAACGCTTCCGTGAGGAGGGTTCTCACCCGGGTATTATGTCCAGCGTGTACGTTAAATATCGCATCGTTCTCCTCTCATTGCACATACCCCTCCGCAAGAACCTTTAACGGACGTGTATCTATAAAGCGATTCGACGGGTGGATATGAGAGCGGTATGCTAGGTGAGAAGGTCAGCGAAGAAAAAATCCCGTCCATGTCGACACGATACGTAAGAAGCAGAGACATTATGTATAACGCGGGTAGCGTTAACCGCGCAGTTTCTCTTTTCTTTCATTTTCTCTTCCTGCCTCTAATTCTCTTTCTTTCTTTATCTCTTTCTCTCTTTTTCTCGATTATCGCATTAACGCCCGCAACTTATTCACCGAGGAAACGCGATCTTGTTCCATAAACTATCGTGCTTGATATTTCAGAGACTCGAGGAGCAGTTTGCGCTGCAGCTGGAGGAACAGGAGGCGATATACGGGCCGAGCGCGATGCCGCTTTGCCTTCCTGCCGATCTTCCCGATTTGACTCATCACACGGCCGGATCGACCCGCAGCTCCCTATCGTCGGTGAGCGAAGGTTAGCGCCGATAATCTACGATAAACGATCAGCCTCGATCTTCCGATCGAGCCATCTCCCAAGACACGTTATACAGATCGACGGCGACTCCATCCAGAAAATCGCGATTCGTATCAATGACGTCGAAGAGGTAACTCGAAGCTCGAGTTTTCGCTGGGATCCAGCGACTCCAAGTATTTTGAGATTTTATTTTAGACCATTCGATCGAGGAGATTCGATCGTTTCGAAGCACCGTCCCTTTCGACGCGTCGATCGAGACCGCTCAACGAAGAATCGAACAGAATCGTATAGACGTTCGTTCCTGTAAACCGCGACCCGCCCTCGTGAGCGTTCGTTTCACGCTCCGCCTGCATGTTTTAAGAGCTTAAGGTAACAGAAAAATCGACAAAGTCGATTAGCAGAAGATTCTTCCTCCTTTCCCTCCTCTTATTCCTTTCAAACGAAAGGAAAGGAGAGTCCGACCCTGGGAGTTCGCGTAACTCGAGTCTCTGTACTCCTTCGAGGTACTCGCGTAACATATATATATATATATATATATATATATATATACACATACATGACACACACGCATATATATTTTGTATGTAGAGTACAGACTTGTTACATAAAAATACAGGTAATTTCTTACGATGTTTTCGAAGAAACTGTATCCGGTACAATCCATACGGTCCGCCCGATTGTCAGTTCCCAAGAACCACAAGGTCGTTCTTGCGGTCGTCAAACGAATCGATTGTATATTTGCGAATGTACGCTAAGCCCACTTATTTTCTACGTTTCTTATACATAACGTATTAGGTCCCGCAATGGGGATCGTATTTTGTGCGTCGATTTCGGAAACGATTGACCGAGTTTAGCGAGAATGATAAACAGACCTGCGGTGTTCTGCGTCTTCGCAGGGATGCCCAGCGATTTTATACTTGTGTACGGGATGCCTGCGTAAAGAAAGCTCTATTTTGTGTCGTTCGCGAGTTAGTCGCGATTCTCTCGTCTCCGTGCTCCTACCGATTTACCGTATCGCCGAGGTATTCGCGAAGATACCGTCGGTTTCGTAGACGCAACGTCCAAGATCCGAATTGGAATGCGCCGATTTCGAACGATATTGGTTGTTCAGGTACGCTGAATTCGCCGAATTCGCCATTCGTGATCGAACTCCCGCGTTTCGACTCGGGCAAGAGGAGCCCGTTATTCCTTGTTGCACTTTGCAGGTAGAGCAATGAATATGAGAAAAAGAAAATACGTTCCAAGTATTCTATCCGAGATACGCGTATATTTTTAGTAAATAAAACGTTTAACGCTACAAATCAAAGGTTTACACCAAATATATACACACGGTTATATGATCGCTTGTCGCGCGGCTCGACAGCCACCGACTATGTTTTAGAGCGTCTTCTCTGATGCGACCTCGAAACGAGCATGTTTGGTTAAAGCGAGTCGTAGATATAAGGAGGTATTTGTATAAAGTAATTATCTCTCTTTCTCTGTCTCTTTCTTCAGATTCTTTCGTCTTCCTCCCACCCTCCGCTCTACTTGCTGCTATTCGCATTTCCTCCTTCTTCTCCGGGATTAATTCTGCATTAATTATAATGAAATAGCCTATTAATTTCTTCGTTCGATAAGAAGCTCCGTGGACAAGACAAAATTCAGGACTAATCTCGTTGGGGATGTTTCGCGGATACCTCGTTGCACGGTTTAGCATCGAACGTATACAGTTTGCTTTCTTTTCTCGTAGAACAGTCCCTTCTCCTCTTTCGTTCAGCCTGCGAATCGTTTCCGCGTAGTAGGCGGATTTCAGGGTAAACTCGAGGGAAATTCGAGTTCGCTTTCGGCCCCCGACTTTCGCTCGAGTTTCCGGAAGTTGGAGCGTATTGGGCGCGAGTATCTTTGTAAGATAGAAAATCGTAAAGTAGTCGAGATTATAGGAAGAGAGACACTTGCCAAAGGGCATTTACATACGCGTATGTAAATGTATGTACATATACGCAAACGTCGGCACGTCCTCGAGGCGTCTGTTAGAACGTTGAGAATACAAGAAAGCAGCGAAAAGGTACAGGACACGGTGTAACTCGAGACCCGAGAGACCGTCCTTTGTCGAATTCGTGTTATTTATAGATGCTCTATATATTTCACAATACTCGAAAGACTTGAAATTACTCTCTATTTTTTAGAGATACGGAATAGAGAATGCTACGAAGCAAAATGACGATAGAAATACGATACAGAGTCAACTCGAAGATCCGCGAGCGACGAGTAAAAGTTCTCTCGCTCGCATCACCGAGGGATTCTGGTAGATTGTACATTAAACGAATTGCAAACGCGGGCATGCAACGTGTACGAGCAAAATACCGCGAGAAACAGAAAGAAAAAGCGCGGATGGAGATGCTCTTGTCAAATTTTTTTATAACAGCCTTATTCGCAGGCTCGGCGAGCCGATCGCGTGCGTTGTATACCGAAAATATTTATACGATGTAGCATAGAGCGTGAAGGTATATAATATATGCTCAGAAAAAGAAACTTATCGACGAATCGGTGCATCGAAATAATTTAACGATCGGTTCGTTCTAATAATCAGCAATATACTTTCTCCCTTTCTTCCCTCCTCCTCCTCCTCCTCCTCTCTCTATCTCACTAATTCTCCTACATTTTCTTCTAAATCACCCTATCCTCCCTTCTCTTCTTTCATCCATATTTTTCTGAGAATTTTTAATTCGTTATGCGCAGTATTTAATTAGTATGTTCGTAAGTTAATAAGCGGTTTTTCTACCGTATACTTTGCGCTTCCCATTTTTTTTACATTAGCCACATATACATTTTTCTCCGTCGATACGTTTGATAGATAGTAAATCTTATCGTGATACGTGTACTGCTGTATGTACGTATATATAAGTATACATATATATACACACATATAGATTACATAGAGACTGAGAACGAGAAAAAGAGAAAAAAGATAGAAACGGAGGGAATGAGAATCAAGTGGATATCGCAGATCCGTTCGTCGCAATTAACAGTCCGTTGATAGGACTACAAAGATAATACGATTAGTACTTTGAGAAATACTCATTAAGCTCAATGACATTAGTTGCACGATCGAAAGTTTATAAGCTACTATATTTTTATACGGCCCATGAAAAATCATACGAGATACTGTTTTCATCGTAAGGACGATACTGGCGATCTTCGTGGTACTTCGATTCCATCTTGATTTTCCTCGATGCATTTTTTCTCTGGGTACTTTAACGCGAATGTAAATCGGTTTTGCGCGACGGTGTACTTGTTCGTCCAAGATCGATACTATTTTATATAGTACGTATTGCATGGGCATATACACATACAAATTTATGTGTATGCGTATATACATAGAAATTGTCTGCCGTCGAAAACGATCCCAAACGGGAAGATCCAGGAGGATACGTTTTTGCGATCCGGTCTTTTTTTTTCACGAACGTCTATCGACCGATCGCGAGTCGTTCTCTTTTTGTACATAATCGTAGTATCGCTGAAAAAAATCAAGTCTTGAAGCGTCTCGCAAAAACGTAGCCCTCTGTTCGGCCCGCTTTTATATGCGACCGCCATGGAATATACCGGCGACGATGTTGGGAGAAGCGATGCGCGAAAACCAATTTCACAAACAATTTTACCGTAGCAATTGAAGCGACGAAGTCGTTCATCGTTATCTTCGAAGCGAGTCGTTACTCTTTACGCATAAACGCCAAATGGGTGAATTGTTTTTCTTTTCGTTTTGAGAAAGATAGATACATGTTAAACGTGAACGATCGCAGTACTGCCGAGGCGTGCGTCAATGCGCGCCACATGTAAATGGTCGCGCTGAGAAAAGGTCAGGAAGTCGGTCGAAAGGAATTTCCTGTATTTTTCTTAATAGTTCGACAGACGAACGATGCGAGTTGAAACTCGAAACGAATCCTTGCTTTTTCTTTGCACGGCAATTCTCAATCGATCGGTTGATCGTCGACCGACAATGAGAACTATGCGTATAGAAGTTATATCTCGCTGTAACATAGACTCTCTTTACAATTAATTGCTCAGTAGTAGGTATAACTAAATTCTGTACGGTTATTAATATAGAACTTAAGGCTAATGTTACGATTACTTACAGTGGTAATATGTTATTAAGAAATAATACAATAAATATTTTAATTCTACGAGGTCTTCGAACGATCGATCCTTCCCGCCATCGTTCGACGAGCTTCGTATATCGTTTACGTAATACCACTTGCTACTATCTCGATCGTTGTTTCATACTCAAGCTATATTCTTTCTTGGAACTTTCCAGCGTTCCTTTGATTACTAATTAATAGCGAATCTCCAAATATTCGCTTTTTTCGCGTGAGCCGAGTACCTAGTCATCGCGAATACGTCAAGTTTCCAACATCGTTATCAGGTTGATCCCTGTTATCAAACCGCGGAAATGGTAACGTAATCGCGACAAATATTGTCCTGGCGAGTTTGCGGCTTCTTGTTTTGTTCCGTTTTCGCACGAATTTTCATGCGATATAAACGACCGCGGATACTTACGGGGAAGACAGTGTTGATCTAACGTCAGTGGGTGAATACTCGCGAAAAAAAGTCACGGGATACGAAATACTTTGCGTATTGTGTACATCAAAGCTAACTGGTAAGACGATCGTTTAATGCGATACATGAAATTCTTATTGTTCGAGCGTGAGCTGTTTCTGTTTTCTGCTCCTCGTAACTCGAAGCTGCCCGTTGGCTCGCAGGCGAGAAACAGTTTGCCTAATTTGGAAGGAATCTGGAGAATCAGTCGCATTACTCGATCTACTCTTACCTGGAGCGACTGCCCGCGAAGCGCGCAATAGACGGACATCTAGATGGCGGACCACGCGAGAAAAGTGAGAGTTTGCGTGGTAGGCGCCGGCGCGGCCGGTCTCTGCGCAGCTCGTCATTTGGCGGAAAATTCGAACTTCGAGATGCGGGTTTACGAGCAAACGAACGATATCGGTGGCACTTGGGTTTATCGGGAGGAAACCGGCCTCGACGAGAATGGTTTGCCCATTCACTCCAGCATGTATCGCGATCTCAGGTCTGATTTCTTCCGTTAGCTTTTAAGTTGACGCGTTTAGTAAGTAAGCGGCAAAAATGATTGAATTTCTCTCTCGGCGTTTACCTCGTAGAACCAATTTACCGGCGAAGATCATGAATTTCCCGGATTACTTGGCGATGGACGCCGAAGAGCCGTGTTGCATCACTCACGAAGAAGTTCGGACTTACTTGCAGAATTACGCTCGTCATTTTGATCTGGTCAAGCACGTTCAGGTAACGGGGAAGTAGCGGCTTCATCGACGGGACAGAGGAAAATTCTTCCTTTACTCGACGCAAAGTAAATTTCCAGGTCCAAAGAAGAGTGGAAAGTGTTCGCCGCGAGACATCGCCAGAGAACAGGGACAGCTGGATCGTTCGGACGAAGAATCTAAAGACGAAGGAGATCGAGGAGGTCACCTTCGACGCGATAATGATTTGCAATGGGTGGGTAAAGTCGCGTTCCTTCGTCTAGTTTTAAGTAGCGAACGTTAAGCTCGAAATTCTCGCCAATTTGTCAGACACTACTTCGATCCCTACGTTCCGGCGATACCTGGGATCGAGAGCTTTCCGGGAACTGTGATGCACAGTCACTCGTACAGGAAGTCGGAGGAGTTTTCGGGAAAGACGGTCGTAATTTTGGGGGCGGCCTCCTCGGGAATAGACATCGGCATCGATCTATCCTCGCACGCGTCACGGGTGTACTTGTGTCACAACAACGAAAGGTACTGCGATTATTTAATGGTACAACGACAAGGAGACGGGAGGGTCGACCGTGTCGTCGATGCTCGACAATTGCGGAAAAACGGCTGGTTGAACTCTCGATCGGCGATCTCGTCTCCGAGGGGAGAAATACTTTGTTCGACTTTTCTTCGCGTAGGTTGAGCAGCGCCTTGCCCCCGAACATGATTCAAGCGGCGGGAGTCGAGAGGGTGGAGGGACAAACGGTATTCTTGAGGGACGGAAGCAGCCGGTCGGCGGACGTCTTCCTCTTTTGCACCGGATATCGCTACAGTTTTCCCTTCTTGGACGAAAACTGTGGCATACGGGTCGACGATAATTACGTGACCCCTCTGTACAAGCATCTCGTCAATATCGAGCATCCGACGATGTGCATCGTCGGCGTGCCGACCATCGTCGTTCCCTTTCCCTTGTTTCACGTGCAAGTAAATATCTCCTCCTGCTCGAAATGTCTCCCAACTTTTTCTGTTCCGCGCGTTTCCTTTCTCAGAAGAGAGACAAGAGGTGCCGCTTAAAGAACAATTTTTTAGGTGAAATATTTTCTGGCACTGTTGGCAAACACCGCCACTTTGCCGTCGAGGTCCGCGATGCTGGAGGATTCGAGCCTACGAGCGGCAAAGAAGAGACACGCGCACAAGTTGAGCGACAAACAGTGGGAATACAACGATTCGCTGGCAGACGCTGGTGGTTTCGATCGTTTGCCGCGGTTTTACAAACTCGGCTACGAAGCTTGGGGCACGGTCAGGAAGACGAACCTTTTGAGCTACAAGAAAGCTAAATTCGTCGTTTCAGAAAACGGAGAAACCGTCCGATTGATCATACCGACCGTAAGTGCGTGAGGTGTCGACGGGATGTCGATTCCGCCGCGAGGGTCTCGACGAGTCGCAAAACTCGTGTCTGTACAAAATAAAGGAAACCTGACCTATCGTGTTTGTCCATAACTCGCACATTCCTTCGGCTTGTTTTTCCAAGCGCGACAGAGTCAGAATTTTCAGCGGGAAAGGTGGAAGGCGGGGATAAGAAGGAGTTGGATTGGAAACGAGCTCCGTTCAGTTGTTCAGGTCCGTTTTATTTTGGATCCAAGGTACCAGAAGGAGAACGTCCGTGTAGACTCCGGGCGATCGTGGCAGGGCGCAGCCATCGCCCCAGGACGTTATTCCGATTAAGTAGTGCTCGGCCACCAATGCTCCGCCGGAATCGCCCTGCGCACAGCGATATCGTATCGGTATCGTGTCAACCGTGTCAACCGTGTCAACGATATCGACGGCACACAAGGACAAACAACGACGTTTTTGATTCTCTCACCTTGCAGGCATCCCGTCCTCCCTCCTTCAATCCGTAACAGATCTGTCGCGGTGTCACCGTGTATCTCCCGCGGTAATCTTTCACGCACGTCTCGTGGTCGACCTTTGGCAGAAGGACGCATTGCAGATCCTCGGATAGTATGGGATCGAATCCCTAAAGATCGCAAACGGTGAGGAATAACAAGAGAGACTATAGAAGGCGGCGGAGAATGGCAGGAAACGTCGACGAATATCGGCGAGAGGAGTTTACCAAAAAGTAGCCCCATCCGCAGACGACGGCCCAGGTGGAATTGGGAGGATGACGGGGATTCGGCAGGTCTAGCGGTTGCGTAACGTCGTCGAAGGAGAATGGCGGATCGACCTTTAGGACGGCTATATCGTAATCGTTGGTGTCCGGATTATAGTCCTCGTGAGGAATTATCCTCGTTACGTTATGAACGACTCCGCCGCTGTCGATCTGGCTGGATCCGCTCTTGACGGTCACCTCGTCCAACGAGAACGGCACTCTGCGATCAGATAGGAACGGGCGTAGAGCAAAATTAGCAGCGTTCTTGGGGAAAGGAAAAATATCGCTCTTACGCTAAGACACAGTGGGCGGCCGTGACGGCCCAATTTTTATCGAGAATGCTCGCTCCGCAAGCATGACTGCCCCTTATCCTGTACGATAGCTGTTTGGAAGAATCGTTTGATTATCCGTTTCGCACTTTGGACATTACGAATGCCACGCTTACCATGTAAGGGACATTCCGAATGCTTACGTCCATTCCACCGATGATCCTCTCGGCATAATTCGACATTAGATGAGACACATTTACTGCCCGGTAAACCGAAAATCAACGGAAGAAATTAGTAATCCCGAATTCGAAGTTGCTCGGTATGGTATCGCTATCAGTCACGATAAGACCTGATCGAAAACGACATCGTCGAGCGAAGAAGAGGACGTATCGTCGACTTACGTTCCAGGATGAAAATCAGGAACGGACACACGTAACGGCGGTGCATGCGGATCCGAGGTTTTTCTTCGGTGCACCTGTCGTTTTCTCGGTGTAGACCAAAGTACACCGGTCGTGCCCGATAGCGGCTTTTTTATTTTCAACTTATCGAGTAATGATATGCGCGTGTAACGCGCAAGATATGCCGGAACTACATGGGAATTAACATAATTACGAGTTACCACTCGTCCGATACCGTTATCGACGAGCTGTTATCGATTCAAGTGTCGCTACCGTTTCTCCTCGAATTGGGTGCTTCCGAATTCGATTTCCGCCGAGTATCGGCGACTTTTCGCTCCTCGGCGGAACGCTTCGTCCTCAGAATAGTCGGAGAGAATGGAGAAAGAAGAAATCGGAGGGCAGATAATATCGAAGGGATGCGGGCATTCGGAGCGCGCAACAGTTGCGACGACTTTGAGTACGAGTGGCGCGGCAACGCGATCCGTCAGTTCGGTCGCGCCGTTCTCTCGCGGCAGGCCCGTCTCGGCCCGATCGCAAATTATCGCTCGGATCGCGCTTTCGAGGGATCGATGTCGATGTCGATGCTTTCCAGTCGTTTCGTCCCTTCGCGCTCTACCGGCGATCGATGCCGATTCGCGGACGATTCCTCGATGACCGGTCGAGAGGACCCGGCAAGCTATCGAAGGACGAAACGTTTGGCGAGAAAGGTCGTCTTTCTCCCGCGACGAGTCCGCGATGGGCATCTCTGCTCGAGGGAGGCACGGAGAGAGGACGGGGGAGGTTAAGGGAGGTCGTGGGAGGTCGCGGGAGGTTGAGGGAGGTCGAGAGCGGTCGAGGACGGTCGAGAGAGGGCGGTAGTCGGGGTCGGATCGTGTCGGAGCGGGTCGGTTCGGTCTCTAGTGAGCCGATTGGTCGAGGGGTGGCGGTGCGGTAGTGCCGCGCCGAAACAACCCTCAGTCTGAAACTCAGCGCGCGGAGGCACGCATCTGCCTTTCCGGGACCTCGACGGGATTATTTCCGCATACAAGTGATCGCGTTAGTGTCCTGTCTATCTGCGCGTCTTCGCCGGTGATCCTCGATCGTGGCCGTCGCGAGGTGTCACGGGAAGAGGCCAGCACGCAGCTCGTCGAGCGGAGCAGAGAGGAGAGATTCGATCCCGGAGCTAGCTGGTCTACCGAGATTCTCGAACGTCAGTGCGGCCAGCATCGCTCGGTGAGACTCCTTTTCTATTTTTCCCTCTTTCTTTCGCTTCTTCGTCTCCCTGCGTCTCTTCTGATCCTTTGCCAGGCGCGCTCGCGAGTGACATAACGCGAGAAACGTAATTGGGCTCGTGAATCGAAAGCGGGAATCGCGGCTCGGGCGATATTGGCGAACGTTAATCGAGCAAACACGAATCACGGGCGAGACGCGGGGAAGTCGTTTTTTTTTCGGAATCCTTGCGCAACTCGTAAATCGTATATCGTAAATCGTAAATCGTAAATCGTAAATAGTAAATGATAAGTGGCAAGGAGCAAACCGAAAGAGACGCGAGACGTTGGCCAAATTGACGCAGCGTATTGAAGGAAACGAGCGAGAAACCCCGTTCGTCCTCGGCGATATTTTGGTAAACACGAGCGTCGAGGTCGAAGTCGTAGACGTTTCTCGCTCGGTGATGGGGGCGAACGTTCGTCTCGGTGCTGCTCTCGACGGTTCTTTGCTCCGAGCACCGAAAATCTCAGCGTTTTCATCTCTAAACATAGGTTATGGCGGAATTCGAATGGCGCCAGTCGATCGTAAGTAGAGCGCGCTGCAGTCGCGAGAAAAGTGTTAGGCCGATCGGACCGATTTCCGTCCATCCTGCATGAACCAAGTGTAGGTTTTCCGAGCGACGTAGCTCGTAACGGCAGCTCGATCTCGTTCTTGATTGCTGCCTCTCATTGTCAGAGAACGCGATCGGAAGCGCGGCTTCGTTCGTCGCGCGAATTTTCTATGCGCGCGTAAATCGTGCCCGCGGAGCGGCAGCGGGGTACCGCGCCGACACGGCGACTCGAGGAGCCGTCTGTCGGACGCTGTCGGCCGCAGCTAGTCGCGACTATAGTCGCAATTGAGCGCATCCCGGCACCGTTTGCGAAAACGAGTCCACTTCCAACTCGGCCAAAGGCAGCCGGGACGGCCCTTCGGTAGATAACGACATTGACGAATTCGATCCTGCCTCTTACGCGTCGCGCGATCAACGACAATAAATGTCCCTCGCTCCGCGGAAAACGTTTTTCGCCGATCGTCCTCGAGCGCGACGAACCGGACGATCGTTCGTCCAGGAGGAATCTCCGAAGGACGCGGAGAACGTTGACGGTGTGTTCCTCGATGCTCGAGGCGCGATTTCGCGTCAACGAGGATCGTTTTGCGTCCACGGCTTTCGCGGGCCTCCTTCGAGGAGCGAGGCTCTCTCGGACAGGGAGGAAGGCAGAGAGGAAGGTAGAATCGAGGGAGCGCGGGAAAGGGCGGAGTTTCTTTTCGGCCAAAGAGTCGAAGGATCGTTTGCATTTCGGCGTTCCGACGATGCGCGAGAACTAGGAGGAGCGTCGACGGTTTGACCCTCTATAACCCTGTGCCAAGTGGGTTGGCTGGCGAAACCTTTTCTCTTGCCGCCGAATCGTCTCGCTATGGATCGCGGTGCTACCGTCTTCGACGTTTCTCGTTTCTTCCGCGGTGTTCCCTTTTCCCTCGACGAAGCACGGAACGAAAGACCGACGAGGCGCGATCATCGTCGGAAGTTATTCCGGAATCGACGGCTTGGCATTGCGAGGAATGCCCCGATAGGAACGATCGTGGGCAATTCGGGGATTAGAATCGCAGGAATCGGGGCTACCCGAGACCTCTGCGGACTTCATTGTCTCGATCGACAAAGAACGGCCGAATCGGGGCAATTTGATCGAAATAAAAGCAGCGGGGAAGGTAAACCGGTGGGCCGGAGGTGCGTCGGGCGTTATTTGGTTCGATTTGGTCGGCAGCGTCCCGTCGGAGCGGCGGGCGTGCGTTAATGCCGGGGTCAAAAGTTCACGCGGTCTCGCGGTGACCGCCAGCGGCGCTTTCGCGATCCTTTCCGCCGTTTCTGCTCTTCCTCCGATCCTCCGATTCGCCCGAAAGAAACGTGCCGCGACTGCTTCCTACTTTCTCCCATCGCGAAAACGGTCTCGGCTACTTCGCCCGCTCTTTCGCTTCCTCGATCGCCCCTCTCGAGAAACCGGACGACAAATCATTTCCCATGGGATTTGTTTTTTCAAATTTATTTGAAAATGTCAAGCTCCCGAGGCGAGTTTATAAATATCGGGTCAATCGGTCTATAAATATTGAGTTCCTTCTATAAATATCGATTAGGGACGATGCGCGTGGAACTCGATTGTGATAGCCGATAGAGTTGCCGAGGTTTACCAACTTGCGACGGGTTTAATTATGTACCAACCTCGCGTCGACTTCGACGTCGATATCGATGTCGGCGGCGATGTCGATGTCGATGTCGCTGTCGTCGATGAAGCATGAACCATCTTTTATTATCATCATTGGCCAATAGAGTAGGAATTAGCGTTTCGAAAGGACGCGTTAAAGAGCGATTAATCGAAAGCGTTGGAAATAATTTGCCGACGTAGAGAGAGTATTCGTGGAGAACGGTCGATAGGAGGGTGTTCGAGGATGCGCGAGTCCTTTGGCGCGTTCCTCATCCTCGAGAGAAGGACGGGACAGAGGACGGGACAGAGGACGGGACTGAGGATGGGACAGAGGACGATGAAAAGGACGGAGGTCGATGAAAGAGCCGGAGTAGGCGAAAAAATGGTTGGCTCGAGCGATCCTTCCAATCGCGGGATACCTCGATCGCCCTCCTTTCGCGTCTTCGATCCTCGATTTCATCGGTGACCGAGTGGACGGTCTAAAAATAATTTATCGATTGGTCCTTGCTCGTACGCATGCCAGTTAGCGTTCGTTTTCTTCGCAGCGTGCTTCTTTCTCCCCGTTCGTCGAACTTTGCCCGATATATCTATCGATTGTTTGCCAGAATACGCGATAAGCGGCGAGTCAGTGGGTCGCGAAAGGAGCCGGAAGCGGCGCGGCTTCCTCGACCGCGGGCCTCGCGAGCCAAGGACGTTGCCGGCCGGTTTACCGACTCTCCCCTTTTTCTCGCTCCGATCGGCTCGGAGGCGGCCGAAATGACTGACCACCTGTAGTGGTGCTCGTCTCGTCGTGGAGTTCGTTATCCTCGAAGCAACGGGAGCTTCGGGTGCCCCGCAACCAGTCGGTCGGCGGCGTTCGCGAGGCGGGACTCGGAAACGGGGTCAAACGGCGCGTTCTTGCAAACTTCCATCGCCCATTCGTTGCTTCCGATTCCGATTCCGATTCCGATTCCGAGATGCTCGAATCCGCTCGTGGACAAACGAGCTCGTCAATTTTTGCCGCCGCGTCGCCGAGGATTCGCAGATTATCCAAAAGGCAGCGAAGGGTTCCGAATCCCGCCCGAGATTTTCCCTCACGCTTCTCGATAGGTCGCGCGAGGCAATTTCCCGAGCGCGCCGGTAAATTTTCTCGATCTCCGTCGGCGAGATCCGGCAACGTTTGAACGATAAGGAGCTTCTTCCTGGCCGAAGTCCAATCTGCCCTGGGTCTCGTCGCGCGCCATCGCGCCCCGAACGATACATTTGAGTGCACGCGATCGCGCGAGAATTCCGGTCGGCCACCGAGCGGACATCGTCTCTGGCGATCGTTTTCCGAAATTAATCGGTCGTCCCTGAAAAGAGGAGACAGAAAGGGAGAAGGAACTTCTACCTAGCAAACGGTGGGTTGTCCACCTTTGGAGAGGAACGAGTACAGTTGGGCGTTTCGGTATCGTCCAAGAGAAAATGATATTTCGATCGAGCTCGACGCCTTTAATTGGCCGTTTTCTCGGCTTTAACGGCACGAATGGGCGACGACGCCGGCGAGATTTCTACGGACGATTCGCTTAACGAGACTCGCGGACGTCGATGACTAACGGAGCCGACGGAGAATCGTCTTTGGCAAAGGTTTCGCGCGAGGCATCGTCGTAAAACTAATGTAGCGTCTTTAACCCACATAAAACTGGGTCTCGCGAAATCCCGCGAGCCACTTTTTTCTCTCTTTCTCTTCCCCCTTCTCCCTCCGTTTCTCTAACTCTTTCCGTTGACAAACGTTCTTGGCCGACGACATGCTCGACGAACGCCCGCCACGTGACTCAAACTTTCGAGAGTCTAGAGTCTACAGCCTCGAGACGGCTCGGGATGAAAACGAAGGTAGACGAGCCGATCTCCGGCCCTCCACCTCCCGCTAACTGTCGCGTATTTTCGAAGATTAATCTACGATCGGAGCAATTCAAATTTGGCAGGAAGGGAGGAAAGAGAGGAGGAAGACGGCACGGGGGAAATGTTGGCAAGGCGCCTCCAATTGCGCAGCAATTCTCGTTATTGTGCAGCCTCTGCTCCGCGATCGTTCTCTCTCTCTTTTTCCTCGACCGAGAGGCAAGAAACGCGAAAAACGTTCCGCTCGGTGGTTGGGAGGTTTTTCGAATTTTCACCTACTTTTTCCGAGTCCAAGGGGGACGAGAGCGCGCCTCGAGTTCCCGTCCTCGTCCGAGTTGCGTAACGCAATTTGTTAATTAAAAGTGCACTCGGTCGTAGTTTCCGTCTCGAAGGCGTGAAATCGGGTTAGCGGGCATTAGCTGAGATTGAATCACCGAGTCCGTTCTCTCCGGAGGGGGGAGAAATTCGTTTTGTCTTTGACCGCGTCCTCTCGGAACGTTGCTCGCGTCAGGAAAAAGGTCCGTGCTGGCTCGCGAGACGACGGGAGGACGAGCTTCAACCGCGACCAAGTCCCACCGCGGGATTTCTCGACGATAGCGAAATTTTATCTTCTGCAAGATAAATCACCGACAGCTATTAGGATTTACCATTGCCTCCCGCGTAAAAACTTTTAACGAGGAAAAATGTCCCCAGTCGGCTCGACTGGCCTCGGCCCGTTTCGCGAGAAAGGCGGCAAGAATTCATAGGTTCGAGCAATTGCCAGCTCGAACGAAAACGAAAGAGTTTTCATTTTGGCCCGCTTCTAATGCGTGATTTTATTTCGTACATATTTGGAAGAATTTTGAAAGATATCGTGCGCGTACTTCGCGACACGAAGGATCGACTCGTCCTTAGGAGGATCCACGTTGCGGGCTACCAGACGAGATCGAGGGGTCAGACTCCGATCTTGGAGGCGATCCAGTCGCGATAGGAGGCCACCTCGGTGTGAACTCCCGGGTATCCCGCCCTGGCGCAGCCGTTGCCCCAGGAGACGATGCCGGCGAGTCGTCCGCCGATGGTCAGGGGGCCTCCGGAGTCTCCCTGGCAGGCGTCCTTGCCGCCCCGAGGAACAGCGGCGCAGATCTGTCCCTTCGGGACGCCTCCGAAGTCCTCGTAGGCCTCGTTGCACTCGGACTTGGAAACTATCGGGACGTCGACGATCATGAGCTGATCGGTGGTGTAGCCGCCCTCTCGGGTCGCGCCCCAGCCGGTGATCGAGGAGCTGACGCCCTCGATGGCCTCCTCTCCCTGATCGAACATCGCGATCGGCTTGCGGGTGTCGTCCAGCTGGAAGGGCTTCCCGACGCGCAACACCGCGACGTCGTTCTGCGGGACGCCGAAGACGTTCGTGCTGTAGAGCTCGTGCCGGATCACCTCGACCACCTGGTGCAGGCTACCGCCGACGGACTTGGTGGCGGTTCCGGCTTTCACGGTGATCGAGTCGGCCGGATAGGCCATGCAGTGGCCGGCGGTGACCACCCACTCCTCCGACACGATGCTTCCGCCGCAGAATTGAAAGCCGGAGAGCTCGAGGGCGACCTGGTGCGGCGCTTCCTCGATCGACGCCTCTCGTCCTCCAATTATCTGCCCGTTCGGGGTGTACGGGTTCAGGGGGAAGGGCCTCGTCAGAGGATTCCCTGCGAAGACAAAATGAGATAGAGTGTGAACGGCCTCGGAGGCTGCGAGTCGGACTCCCCGACGAGTAGTAGGGGAAATTTAAATCCTTCAGTTACGAGGGGACGCTCGAAACTCCCGGCTTTAATCTCGCGTAACCGAGTTTCGCGAAAATCCTCCACTCACGGGATTAATCGAGTTGTCGTCCACCGAGTAGCGGCTCGATCGAGAGCGACGTGGAGAAAAAAAGAGCGATCGAGACGGAGCGCGGAAAATATACAGTGCGCGGTATTGTGGAAAAAGAACGACTATTTCGGAGACGACGAGTCCTTTTTTTTCTTTTCTTTACACTTACCCGCAGCGAGCGCCACCAGAGCGAGAATCGTTAGGGCCTGATACATCTTGCTTTGCTTCTTCGAATGTTTCTGTGTTTTTTCCAAAATTCTCCGCCTATTTATACGAACTTGTAAGAAAGCAGCTTAACGTGAAAATCAGCGAGCGACGTTTGGTGCATCGATAAGAGAGATTATGCGGTTGCAATCGCCGCGAAAATCTCTGCCGCGTTCCATCGACGAATTTCGGAAGATGGATCGTCCCTCTCTCCCGTCCCTCCTTGACTTTGCCGTCTCGTCGATGTTTTCGCGAGAATGGAGGACGCGCGGTCGTCGCGACGGGGCATAGGGAGAAAAAAGGAGTTCATTTGGTGTAACGTTGTTTGCGGTGTACGACATACTCGTAACGATTCTACGACGTACAATTACGCGTACCCGGCTAGTTCTGCCCTTGTCGCTAAAGTCAGTGGTTCCTCGGCTTCTCGTTGACCCAGCACCGGGCTGGCCAGCGTGATTTCCGCCAATTTTCGCTACCCCTCTTTCCTCTCGAAGGGGAACGGGCCTCTTCGCCCCTTTGGCCCTTTCGCTCCTCTCGGCCACGATTTTTCAGGCCCGGAAAAGTCGCCGTCGACTTGCGTGTTCGCGCTCACCTCGTAACGATTGCAATCGCCTATCGTCATTTCAGTGTACCGTCGCAAATATCGCGGAAACGGCGTATCGCTGTAATGCTAATAATTCAAACTCGCAACGAGGAAAATAGAAGCGTGAAATTTTTCGCCCGAAGCGAACGGATATCGGAGCGAATCGAACAAAATTCGCCGACGGGTCTCGACCCTCGCCGCTGCAAAGGGGCATTTTTTTCACGTCTTTGCGGCTCTCCCTTCGTCTCGAAAAATGTTTGTCAATTTTGACGAGCGATTCGCTCAAGATAGACAAATTCGCGCACCGTGAATCGAGTCTCGATCGCGAGCGTTCGCGAGGAAACGTCGCGAGTCGAGCGATACGTCAGCGGCTGGTGTCTGGATCAACCGATAGCCACTTAATCCGAATTTAGGAGAATCGTTATCGTGCGCTGACCGAGGACAACCTTATCTGCTCGCCTTATTTACAAACATCGTCGATCGGAGATTTCTCTTTCGCAGGGGAAGGATGGATGAATCGATTTCAAAGATAATTAATATTTATTGTTTGCACGGTGCTTGTTTGCCCCGCTTGTCTCGCGAATATTTACAAAGAATCTTGACGTCGATGGACAGGTAACGCGTGGTGCTTTTGTCCTGCACATCGAATCTCTGGGTAAATCTTTTTTTAAGCGCCCAAAACTTGCCATCGTCGACGTTCGAGTTTCTCCGAGGCGACTCAAATTCCGCATCGTTCCCGAATCCACTGTCGATAGGAGTGGACCTCGGTGTAAACTCCAGGATAACCGGGCTGTCCGCAGCCGAGGCCCCACGAAACGATGCCGACCAGTTGTCCGTTGACGGCGAGAGGACCGCCGGAGTCGCCCTGGCAGGCGTCCTTTCCTCCCTCCGGAACGGCCGCGCAAATTTGCCCCTGGGGTAGCCCCCCGAAGCTCTTGTAGGCCTCGTTGCATTTGGCCTTGGAAATGAGGGGAACGTTTACCTTCTGGAGAATCTCCGGTGTCCCGGTCTTCGTTCGACCCCATCCGCTAACGATGGCCAACGATCCCACCAGAGCTTTTTCGTCGTCCTCGTTGAGGGCGATCGCTTTCCGCGTCACGTCGAGCGTCAGCGGTTTCGCGAGTCGCAGAAGGGCAATGTCGTTCAACGGCACGCCTCTGCTGGTAACGTTGTACTTTTCGTGCTTGATGACCTGAGCGACCTCGTGAAGGCTGCCTCCGGAGCCCGAGAAGCTCGTGCCGGCGCGAATCACGTAGGAACTCGGGTCATAGCCGACGCAGTGACCCGCGGTGATCACCCAGTCCTTCGAGAGGATGCTGGCACCGCAGAAGTGTTCTCCGCTCAGCTGTAGACTCGTCTGGTACGGGGTGTTGAGAATGTCGGTGGGCTTGCCACCCACTATTCGACCGTCCAGCCTCGGAACGAGGCGCAGCTCCTTCTCTACGGGATTGCCTGCGGGAAAATGTTCTTTTCTCTGTATCTCGCAAACACAAGAAAACGCGACGGGGGAGGCTCGAACTTTCCCGTTCGAGGAACCTTCCCCTGGCGTGTCGATAGAACGAGGAGTTCGACTTACCAGCAACGGCAACCGCCAACACGATAATCGCCAGGAAATTCTTCATCTTGAGAGTTCGTCGGTGTATTCTGTGTCCCGAGTCGTCTCTTCTCGTCGTATTTATATCGAAGCCCTAGCCGTCGGAAATAGTTTATCTGCTTCTCGAAACTAATCTCTATTTTTTTTCCGCCGACACCAAGAGCCCGTTATCTCGAAATTGCGAGTCTCTTCGTTGAATCTGCCGTATCTTCCGCGTGGCGGAAGATAGCGCGAGACGCCGAACGATCGGATCCTCGAGTACCTTCCTACATTTCGATCTTCGATCCGCGAATCCTCTTCTCCGTCGGCATTGCCGCTCGACCACGATGGAAATTCCATGGTCTGCGGCCGTCCTCGGGATTTTTTCCCTCGTACGGGGAAAGATTGAGATCTCTCGAAGGGGTGGTAGGGGGTGACGATTGGCTCGTGCAACTTTAAAGGTCGTTCCTGCATGCCAACTTTTTATCGTCGACGCTGACCCACATTGATAAAAATAAAACAAAGTACACGCTCGCGGGGAAAAGGCGAGCAAAGTCAATAGTCCCTCGAGCGTGCTCTTATCGACTCGCTTCTCTCGTTCTATTGCTATTGTCGTCATTTCGAGGATCGGCTCTGTCCGAAATTTCTCTCTTCCCTTAGGGACAGGCGCAGCTAGGAGACGGACAGGCAGGACGCGTGGCAGGAGGACCACGAGGACCGGAATTCCGCGGTTCCTTCTTCCGTCGTCTTCGTCGAGGCGAAGGACTTCCGGGAGGGCTGGGCCGAGTCGTCGGGACTCGACCGGTCGAGGCTTTAGTGAGACTCTCCGAAAGTTCGTAGAGGAGAGAACGGAACAAAGGCGAAAAGTTTCGCGAGTCGAAATAAGACAGCTTTCCTTTCCGGCTATCGAGAGGAATGAGCTTTTAGGCGAAAGAGCGCGCGGGTTTCCGGAAACTTTGACCGTTCCGTTCGGGCGATCGCCCGCTCGAATTCTCTCTTTCTCGACGGTCCTGCGTTTTCTCGTTTCCCCAAATTCGAAGCTTTTCGAAAGCTCCGGAGAGAAAGAAAGGAGTCCCCGTTCCTATGAAGAGGCTTCCGTGCCGAATAGATTCGCGTTTTCGACGAAGCAATTACACAAATGGCGCACATTTGTCGGCATGCGTGTTCGCACCGTAGCGACGAGAAACTTTAATGAAGCGTGCCGCGCTAATTATTTCAAGCTTGTTTCCCTTTTTTTCCGTCCCTCGGGCAACTGGCTATATGTCAGTTTTACGCGCAACTGTGTCAGGGTGCGCGCGTCGTGTGCCGCGTGCCTCGTGCCGCGTGCACCTCGTACCGGGACCAACGAATCCTTTGTCCTCGGTGTCGTTAGCTGCTGCCGGAAGCACGCGAGAAACGTATATGCGAAAATGAAACAATTTGCGAAAACAGGTTGCCCGAGAGTCGCTGAATTAAGCTTTCGTCCCAAATTGCACTCATATCCGGACGAAAAAGGAAAAAATGCAACTTCTGCGAACTTTGAGTAGTGCTCGAATTGGCCTCGAAGCCGCAAGAGTGAAAGCAGCTCGATCGGAGGATCGAGAGGCCTCGAAAGCGGGTCGCGTCCGTTCACCGGCTCGTCGAGGATACTCGAGAGGCCGGGTTTCTGCGTTTACCGGAGTACGTAAGGAAAGTTTTATCGGTAGCTGTCGGATCGTCGGACCGTCGGACTGTCGTGGCTGTCGGTTCGTCGGGGCCGTCGTGCTGCCGGTGACGAGTTTGCTCGTCGAGGTTTCCGCTATATCAACGGCAGAGTTGCGCTTCGCTTCCGCTCGTCGAGGCGGCTCAACCGGCGCGAATAAAGGGACGCGGAGGTGCGGAAAGCAAAATTTCCCTCGAACGAGCCACGGCTCGATACATCGGCCTCATTGTGACCGTCTACCTATTCACGCGTCAGCGGCTTTTAAATCGTAACAGAAGTCTCGCGGAGGTAGAACGTGAAATTGACGACGTCGGTGCTCGATTCGATCGGTCGAGGGAAGGGGATGAAATTGAAATTCGTGGAGAAATGCGCGCGGTACTCTCTCGTGGCCCGCAACGACGAGCGACCGGTACATGACCAGGACAGGGAAGATCCGCGGATACGGAGGATCGGGTCGAATATGGCGTTACGATTCGACCTCGCGTGACCCGACACGGAAGCCTAGGTGGGCCACCTCGTGCGGACGGATCCTCCGTCTACCCCGTGACGTCAGAGCGACCGACACGGTGGGAGAAGGAGCCGAAGAGGCGTACGTGTGTATGCGAGTGTATGCGAAAGAGCGAAGAGAGAAAGGACGACTCTGCGTATAGCAGGATCGTGGACCGACCGACCCCATTTGCCAGCGCTTTTGCTTCTCACTTTGGCCCAAGAGTATCAGCACGGGCAACGGAGCGGGGCAGATTGGACGAGTCGTGTATTTTTTCGGACACAATTTGGACGCCGCTGGAGTGAAATTCGTTTCTGGCAATTGCCGGAGTAATTCCACTTTTTAATTTGGCTCGTTAGACGCTGGAAGATCCGACGCTCGGAACGTTCGCGGATCGACCCATTTTTTCGAAAGGCCTGCCTCGTTGAAATTTTAATTTCTTCAAGGTTACTTTTTTCCAAGTCGCCTCTCGAGTTAATAGGAAGGGCAAATTTAGCGGATTGCCGGCAATTTTTTTTGCTCGGCCGTACACTCGAGCAGATGTTATTAATCGAGAGGGATGGAGGGAGGCCGAGGAACCGCGGTGCTCGGAAGCTCGACGAGGAGAGAGGGACTCGGTCGGATTTAAAATGCAGATGCAGATGCAGAGTCCTTCTCGACGGTCGATTTAATTACCGATGGCGAGTAGGTGCAACCGTGCCAAGACTCATTGGGATTGACGCGTGTCCGTGGGTGTCGTCGAGTTATTTCGGGTATGCGCCAAGGACGCTCGGCTAGATCACGAAAATACCCTTCTCGGGGTCAAGGCCGTGCATTTAATATGCATTCGGACCGTTCGCAACGATTGCAAATTCTAACCTTTCCCCGGGGAAAAAATTGTCGGGGCTGCGTTTGCCAGGGGAGAATGGCAAGACGAGCTCGGCGGCTCAACGGCGGCCACGCGGAAGCGAGGGAGTCTCTCTCGGTCGCACCTCGAGTAACGCGCTACAAGACAGTAATTAGCATTAATTGCATTCCGGGACGAATTAGAACCGAGAACGGCCGAAATCGTCCGAACGGCCCCCAATTTCAGCTCGCATACCGTCCATCCGTCAAATGAAATTCCATCCCCGCGATCGAATAGCGCGAACAAGTCCCCGAAAGCGAGGAAGAGACGTTGCTCGAGCTCGATTCTTCGGCGAGACGCGACTTTTCCGGTGGTATTCGAGAAAGATTGGAAAGATAGAGGATGACCTCCCAGAGATACGGCTGAGTACCGCCGCACGCGAGTTTTAAAGGGACGTCGTTGCACGCAATTACCACGGGGACAAAGATCGAAACGTTTTCATTTTTTCGCGTCGAATCGAACGGTGGATTTTCCCGTGATTAGCCGCTCGCGGCCTCCTTATCGCTGAGAACTGCGCGACTATTTGCCGCGCGGAAATTAATTAAATACCGATAACGATCGGAAAAAAGGTAATAGCTCTCGACTCGATCGATCGTTCAAGATCGCTATGATTTCTTGAATCTCCAATTTTTTTATTTCTCCGCGATCGGTCGAATCTTGCCGCCGACTCGGAGTAGCCCAAGTTGTCGAGCGCGACGAAAACGAGGTAAACGAAATAATCGGCCTCGTCGGTTTAGGGGCGATCCTCGGGGGCGATACTCGAGAAAAATCAATCTCCGGATAAGCGAGAGGCCGATGCAGCGATGGAGCGGCAATTGAGATAAACGTCGGCATAATCGACGAGCAGAGTCGAGGAGCGTGTATCGGGTATAAGCGGTCGCACGATTCCCGAAGGTGAGAAGCGGCGTAAAGCGCGAAGTCGAGCTACGACGCCTCCAAGGGAGCCTCGAGGGTGGAAGACGGGGAACGGGGAACGGAGGCTGGAGGACGAAAGGGTGGAGGATCGAGAATACCTCGGGGACTAGACGTCTATCCGTGGCAATATCGGCTCGTCGAGTCGAGTGGGTACTCGAATCGGGGACGAAGGTTCTCCAGTTTCCTCCGTAAAATATCCGGCGCAGAGGCCACGAGCCGAACTATCGGCCCGGAAAGAAGAGCCAAAGCGGCTCGTTCCGCTTTCAGGCACCGAATTCCCCTTCGGTCCGAGGAGCCGAGATGCCGTCTCCGACCTGTGGCTGCCTCTTCGAGATCGCGCTCGAAGATACGATCGACGATCGTCGATTCGCCTTATCGAGTCGAATTTATTATTACGCGCCGGACGGTATCATCCGTCGATACCGATCCTCGTCGAATTCGGCCTCGCGATAACGCTATCGACAGCGACGTCACTGAAATTAGCTGACGGCAATGGAGGTGAGAAAGTTTTCGCGCGAGAGAAAGGGGCCAAACGAGAGAGGGAGAGGAACCGTCGAGCCGTTCGCCACTGTATCGGTGACAAATATTTGCCTGATCTTCTTATCGCCGTCGAGTCGTCGAAGGGGCGAAGCGAGCGTTAATCTCGTAATTGCTTCCTCACCCGATTTTCCGTTTCTTTCTTCCCGGTATCTTTCGAGCATCTACACGAGACCCGAGGTGCTCCTTCGTCGCCAGGATTCGTGTCGCGAGAACTCCACCGGACCGATCGTGCTCCGCGGAATCCGCCGATTCGTAGATCGGCCGCAAATCGTAGATCGTACCTCGTGGATCGTGGATCATGGATCGTACCGCGAGCGAAAGGTCCGCAGGTGGGTGAAGGTTGCGGTAAGAGGCGCGATTACGGTAAGGTGCGCGAGGAGGACGCTCGAGTCGTAGAACCTCGATCGATGATGTTCGAGCGAGGTGAAAAATAAATGTTGCTCTTTTTTCCCTTCGGCCTCGCTCGCGACGTGCCGCCCGTCGTATATTTACCGTTCAGATCGCTCCTTTTGCCGACTCTCTCGAGAATCGTCGAGGCATTCCCAGGGTTTAATTGACCGCAACTCGAATTGACCGCGCGGCGGGCGATAGGAAGGCGAGAAGAAACGGTGCCAAGGTGCGAGAGCGTTTCGTCGGCCAGACGCGTGCCAGGTTATTCCCGCCGAAACGCGCGCTCATCCTAGTCGCTTTGGCTCGGGATCGTCCTCGAGACGAGGCGCGGAAAAGGGAGATTTCGAGGACAGGCCTGCGATGGATCCTGCGATCGATCCTGCGATCGAGCTTGCTTGCGATCGGGCGGTCAGGGGAAGAAGCTAGAAGGGGTGGACGAGGGACATCGGCGGCCCTCGGTCTATAGCTCCGCTTGCAACTTTTCCGGAAGTATACCGGCTGCTCGAACTCACGGTCTATCGCTGACACGTTAACCTTATTCTCCATAGCTGACGCGAGAACGGCGTATATTCGTTCACGATCGTTAAAGCCACTCCAAATGGGAACCGCTCGATCGTTCCGTCGCGCCGAACTTCCCCTCGAGGCGCGAAAATTTCGACGAACGGCAAACGATTCCTCGGGGGACGATCGTCTTCCCAAAGTTATCCTGAGCGGAATGTTAAGATTCTCTCCTTCTTCTCGCCCGCGCCAGAGAGTGATTAAAAAAAAAGAAAACAAACCGCGGGGGAGGAGTCTCGACGGAAACGTGGAAAGGCTCTCGAGGAGCGAGAACGACTCGAGAATATATCTTCGAGCGGTCTCGTTCCATCCGGTGAGAGGCTACCTTCGACGGTTTTCCGCGTCTCGGAGAACGGAGCGACAAGCGGAATCGCCTGACCGTTCTGGGCCGGGTGCCTCGGCACCCGCTAGCCCCTCTCCTCGAGCACGTTAGATCGCCATTAACGCTCCAAGCCGTTCCGTGACTCGCTCGTTGATCGTTCAATATTTGCCCGCTCGCGATGCCGATTCAACGATACGCGCCGCCCCCTTCCTCTCGGACGTTTCAACGATAGCGCGAGAAATAAATTATTATCGACGACGACGACGACAATTTCTCCGACAACGTTGCAAACAAATCGTCCTCGACGGCTGGTCGTTTCGTTTCGACGAGTGGCAACGGAGAACCGCGATAACAATTTTTTTTCTCGAGAGGGAAAGGAGCCTCGATCGATGCCTCGTCCAGCGGAAGCGCGGCTGAGAGGACGACGTCGTTGCAAGTTTCGCGCTGAATTCCCTGAACGGGGAAGGAACGGGATGAACGAAGGGCCCGCGTATCCACGCGAAACCCCCGCAAATCCCATCGAGGGCTGCGCGAGACCCGCACGAATCGGGCCACGAGGCCAAGGCTGAACGTTGTTACTCTGTTACGTTCCTGGCAACTACCCGACGCCGACGCCGACGCCGACGCCGACGCCGAAGTCGACGCTGACGCCGACACCGACGTCGACGACGGCACCGCCACAGCCGTCGACCTCGGTCGGTCAGCGGCAATTCCGAGAGAGCTGATTTGTCGCCCCAACTTCCTCCTCTCGTCTTCGATCAATTTTCAGCTCCGAAGTTCTCAAAGTCTGACCCGCGGAATGTTTGATCCTTTCAGATGGCGATCGAGGCCGTTCGACCTTGAGAGAGGAATGAGACGCTGAAGAAACCGTCTGTTCGGCAAGGCGGACTGGAAGCGCCGAGAGGGAAGATGAGAGTCCACGAAAGTTGAAGCGAAGAACCTACACAACGAATAGCAACAGCCTGCCTCGTCCATTGCGACCAGCCACATATCTCACGTTAAGGTGAGTGTCTTTTTTTCCTCGATTCCTCGGAAGGAATTCCGAGCTTCCGTTCTAGATTCGACGGCATTCTTTGAGCGCAAACGCCTCTATCCTCTTCCACGAGGAATCCGGAATAGTTCGGGGAGACCGAAGGGTCCTTCTTGCTCGCTCCAAAGACGCGACCTCCTCGAGAGCACGACGGGAGCGTGAAGTTTCTCTCTCGAAACTTCTCTCGCGAGCGTTTCCCCGCGTTTGGAGTTCGTAAATTTCGAAAAACAGCCACGACGGCGAGGGAAGAGCGACGAGAGGAGATTCGAGGAGGTATTCCGTCGGCGTTTTTCTTCCGCTCGGAATATCTAATTGAGGGAGAACGAGACGCGTTTCCTCGAGCTGAAATATAAAAATAGGAGAGGGTCGATAGGGCGGAGCGCGAAGCGAGGAAGGAGAGAAGAAACCGAGGAGGAAATAAAAAAATTCCAGTTCGATCGAAGAATCGAGACACGTAATGCACGTTCCGGGAGAAACGTGACTCGAAATATTCGGTCCGATTGGTTTCCGGAGCTTCGAGATTTTCCCAAGAAATTCTCTCCAGGTTCGTTGATCCGATTCTCTCGGCTCTCTGAATCGATCTCTCGAATCGATTTCACGGAGAAAACCGGAATCGACTGTTTGTTCGTCTCTTCGTCTCATCCTCGTCCGGGTCCAGGGTGGGTCTGACGGCACGAGGTGAAGAGGAGAGAGAGGGAGAGAGATAGAGAGGAAGGGAAGAGAGACGAGACAAGAACGTAGGCAACTATTGCTCTTACTTTCCGGACGAACCAACGAAGAGCTTCTCGAGGAGTCGCGTTTCTGGAAATTTTGCCCGCGAGAAGCATCGCGACTCGGTGGACGGCTTTGACGGCCCGACGATTCGCGAAAGCCGAGCAACTTGAAAGTACTCCACGCCACGAAGGCGCGCCATTAACCTCTCCCAAGCTGTTGCCCTCGACGTCGAGAAAACTGGCGACCAAGCTGCCGGTCAACGGCGAGGAGTTTACTGTTAACTTGGGCGCAGACGGCTCGAAGTCCGACGGCGAGCCAATTCACCCCTCGAAGTCGAGGAACGCCGACTTCTGGGTCCCGGCTAAACCGAACGGCGTCTCGTTTCAATTTGTCCCAGTGACACGCTTCGTCGTAGGTTTCTCCCTCGGTTTTACCGCACCGTCGGCGCGGCAACCTTGTCCCTAACCTATTCCGTTCTCCGTTCGCCCCTTGGCCCATTCGCCCCCATCGGCCTTGCGTGATCCTTACGATCGACTCGTGACTCCTGACTCGTGCTTCGCCGTGATTAACCACATCCGCATTTTCTTCTCGACCCCTCCCGCCCTCTTCCTTTTCCTTTTCCCTTCTCTCCTCCCCGCCACTTTCCTCCTCCTCCTTTTCACTTTCCTTTCCAACTCTTCCCCCCATTTTCCCGTTCCTTCAGGGAACCGAGGGTGCCTCCAAAGACGAGAGGCAGCAACGTCTCGACCGAGAATTCGACGTTTCTCGCGAGAGAGGAGGCCGAGAAACTCGAGGGCGACGAAAGTCGCATTTGCCGAGAACGAAGAAGAGTTCGGCCGTCGTCGCGGTGGAAATACGTGGCGAATGAGCGGGGTTAATTTACGAATACGATCAATGCTGCGCCACTTGGTATTTGGGTCAAATAATATTATTCGCATTCGAGCGTTACCGAGAAGGGAGCGCAATTGTATGCCCGCGTATCGACGGAGACACGCGAAAGAATTCGTCCTCGCGAGACGTCTGTGCGTGGCTGCCGACGTGCACCCGTTCTTTGAGGGACACTTTTCTTCGTTCGCGTTAAAACGATCGTTAAAAATTCAACGAAGAATCTGGCAATTGCTCGAAGAAAACGCGATGACCCGCTTTCGAGGGTTAAAGCGTTGTCCTTAACCCGCTCGGTTAATTCAGCAC
Organism: Cerceris rybyensis; assembly: GCA_910591515.1. Lineage (NCBI taxonomy): Eukaryota > Metazoa > Arthropoda > Insecta > Hymenoptera > Crabronidae > Cerceris > Cerceris rybyensis. The sequence continues at coordinate 487,963 of OU342795.1, forward strand.
CTTCACCTTTGCGCGATGTTATCGACTTTCCTGGGATTAGCGAGTCGAAGGATTTCGCGTTTAAGCCGGATCGACGGGAGTCGCCTTCGAGCAACTTCAGCCTCGAATTCGAGGAAAACGTTTCTCCGGTCGAAATTCTCCTCGACGACGAAGTTGTCGCTGCACTGCTCGAGCAGCGGCTGCGGAGAGGGATCTCTGGGATCTTTCGTCGTCGGCCCCTTGGACGAAGCTTCCTTTTTTCGCTCGACGCGTCGCCGAGGAGTAGTCTTAATTACGGAAATGAAATGAAAGCTCTCGACGAAAATTGCCCCGCTCAAAATATTACGTGTTCGTCCCAGATCGCGCGACGTGGCGCGAGGGGTTTGGCGTCTTCGCGTCTGCCGTGCCAGTTACCCTCTCCCTCACCCTTTCTCTTTACCTTCCCTCGTCGAAGACCGTCTCTCGGTTTCCGCTTGCCGAGGAAAATTCTTCCCCGCGAATTTGCTCGGTTCTGGCGAGAGGAGAGACAATTTGAGAACTCGCGTTCGAGATTCTCGTCGCGAAAACCAAGAGTCCGATCCATTGGACGGCGGGCAGGACTCTCTCCAGAACGGGACGAGCGCATCGACTCCGTTTCCTCTTCCAGCGAACGAGCGACGGAAGAGAGAAGAGAGGGAAGAAGGAAGAAGGAAAAAAGAGTTGCAACCTCGCGTAGTTTTGGCGAGAGGTTGCGATACCAGGTGTCGGAAGTACCGAAGGTATCCCGCAGAGAAAAGGAGAGGAAAGAAGAGGAAAGGAGCGTATCGTGGAAAGGAGTCGCGCACTCGGACTCAGAATGGGACGGGCTAAAGCCACGTGACGTACTCTATAGCGTTTGGTGCCGCAACGCCCCGTATTGATCGAACGAACATCAGCTGTACGGCTGGCTGGTAGCGTTTACTCGTTTAACTCGTTCCTTCCCGCTGGCTCCGACTCGCTCTGACTTGCTCGCGAATCGCTCGTTCTCCATAGTTCTGACTTCGTCCCGTTGGCAATCGCCAATTCCAGCCGGATCGAATTCTGCTCCGAAAGACTGCGAACTTTCGCGCGGGAGAAAGAAAACGTGAGCGCGTTTTTGGCAATTTTTGAGAGAGGAGATTCGTGCAAGTTCCATCTGCACTTTCTCGCTCACCCTCCGACTCTTCCCGAAAGCTCGTTGGTCAAACGAAAGAATCTCCGCGAATTCGGATACCCTGCAAGTTTTCCTCTTCCCCGAATTTTCCTCTACAAAATCCGAGGAAATTTTCGGTCGAAAGGTCGGCAGTCGAGCGGGAAATCGCGTCGCTCGTGGTTCTGTCGACGTGAAAGTCAATGTCGCCGAAGACAAAGGCTGGGAAGAGAGCGGGGAGGAGGATGCGCGGCGATATAAACGGGAAAAGCGATTAGCGAGGCGCGCTTCACGGAGGATGCAAAGGATATAGTATCGGCGTCGGTGGGGTAGCAACCGCTTCCTTCTTAAGTGGATTGCTACACCGGTAACCCGATTATCGCGGGAGAGGGGAAGGCCCCTCTACGAGGGGATTGCTCGCTCAGATACGACTACCAACCTCGGATTAACTCTATTTCCTCGGGATAATGCGGTTAATTGAAAATCATGTCGCGCTACGGATCCCTCGATCGACTTTTCTCGCACGAATCTCTCTCCCTCTCCCTCGATCTTTCATCTTTAAGAGAAGAGTGCTGCCTACCGTCAAAATTCGAGAGAGTTTTCCATTTGAGCAACGAAATCCAAACTTGCAATCTTACGCCTGTTACTTCAAACTAAGAGCTCATCCCGATTTTCGGAGTTTTGTGCCAAATGTCCAATAGTCCATAATATCTTGTATGTACAAGACTAACTACGCTACTACAAGCTGTATCAGCTACTTTTGCAAAAATGCCAACCAGCCCGCAAATCAACTTGACTTTTTTCCGTATATATAACTAATTTTAGAAAACAGAGACTTTAGGAAACTTGAGCATGCATATCTGAGATTGTAATTTCGCATCTAATGACTCAAATTGAAAAGCTCAATAAAATTTTCAAATTTCCCCCAAAATTTGATCTTTTTCAGTTTGAGCATCGACATTATGAGCTTGCAAGCTCACACCTGATGGCTCAAACTAAAAAGCTCAATAAAATTTTCAAATTTTCTCGAAAAATTTGAGCTTTTTTAGTTTGAGCATCCACATCTGAGCTTGCAAGCTCACACCTGATGGCTCAAACTAAAAAGCTCACTAAAATTTTCAAAGTTTTCCCAAAAATTTGAGCTTTTTTAGTTTGAGCATCCACATCTGAGCTTGCAAGCTCACACCTGATGGCTCAAACTAAAAAGCTCAATAAAATTTTCAAATTTTCTCGAAAAATTTGAGCTTTTTAGTTTGAGCATCGACATATGAGCTTGCAAGCTCACGCCTGATGGCTCAAACTAAAAAGCTCAATAAAATTTTCAAATTTTCTCGAAAAATTTGAGCTTTTTTAGTTTGAGCATCGACATATGAGCTTGCAAGCTCACACCTGATGGCTCAAACTAAAAAGCTCAATAAAATTTTCAAATTTTCTCGAAAAATTTGAGCTTTTTTAGTTTGAGCATCCACATCTGAGCTTGCAAGCTCACACCTGATGGCTCAAACTAAAAAGCTCACTAAAATTTTCAAAGTTTTCCCAAAAATTTGAGCTTTTTTAGTTTGAGCATCCACATCTGAGCTTGCAAGCTCACACCTGATGGCTCAAACTAAAAAGCTCAATAAAATTTTCAAATTTTCTCGAAAAATTTGAGCTTTTTAGTTTGAGCATCGACATATGAGCTTGCAAGCTCACGCCTGATGGCTCAAACTAAAAAGCTCAATAAAATTTTCAAATTTTCTCGAAAAATTTGAGCTTTTTTAGTTTGAGCATCGACATATGAGCTTGCAAGCTCACACCTGATGGCTCAAACTAAAAAGCTCAATAAAATTTTCAAATTTTCTCGAAAAATTTGAGCTTTTTTAGTTTGAGCATCCACATCTGAGCTTGCAAGCTCACACCTGATGGCTCAAACTAAAAAGCTCACTAAAATTTTCAAAGTTTTCCCAAAAATTTGAGCTTTTTTAGTTTGAGCATCCACATCTGAGCTTGCAAGCTCACACCTGATGGCTCAAACTAAAAAGCTCAATAAAATTTTCACATTTTCTCGAAAAATTTGAGCTTTTTTAGTTTGAGCATCGACATCTGAGCTTGCAAGCTCACACCTGATGGCTCAAACTAAAAAGCTCACTAAAATTTTCAAAGTTTTCCCAAAAATTTGAGCTTTTTTAGTTTGAGCATCGACATCTGAGCTTGCAAGCTCACACCTGATGGCTCAAACTAAAAAGCTCAATAAAATTTTCACATTTTCTCGAAAAATTTTAGCTTTTTTACTTTGAGCATCGACATCTGAGCTTGCAAGCTCACACCTGATGGCTCAAACTAAAAAGCTCAATAAAATTTTCACATTTTCTCGAAAAATTTGAGCTTTTTTAGTTTGAGCATCGACATCTGAGCTTGCAAGCTCACACCTGATGGCTCAAACTAAAAAGCTCAATAAAATTTTCAAATTTTCTCGAAAAATTTGAGCTTTTTTAGTTTGAGCATCGACATCTGAGCTTGCAAGCTCGCACCTGATGGCTCAAACTAAAAAGCTCAATAAAATTTTCAAATTTTCTCGAAAAATTTGAGCTTTTTTAGTTTGAGCATCGACATCTGAGCTTGCAAGCTCGCACCTGATGGCTCAAACTAAAAAGCTCAATAAAATTTTCAAATTTTCTCGAAAAATTTGAGCTTTTTTAGTTTGAGCATCGACAGCTGAGCTTGCAAGCTCACACCTGAAGGCTCAAACTAAAAAGCTCATTCTAATGTTACAAATGTTCTTAAAGAAGATGAGCTTTTGAGCCTTGGGGCAGGAATGTTGGGAGACAACGAGGAGATACGGGAGTGCAGGACTAGATGGGATCGGCAGGACAGGAAAGCACGGGCAGGATTAGAAGGGACGGGCAAAGCTGGAAGGGATAGTTTGGACTAGAAGGGTCGGGAAGAACTGGGAGGGACGGGCAGGACAGGAAAGGACGGGCAGGATTAGAAGGGACGAGAAGAACTGGAAGGGACGGGCAAAGCTGGAAGGGATAGTTAGGACTAGAAGGGTCGGGAAGAACTGGGAGGGACGGGCAGGACAGGAAAGGACGGGCAGGATTAGTAGGGACGAGAAGAACTGGAAGGGACGGGCAAAGCTGGAAGGGATGGGTAGGACTAGAAGGGTCGGGAAGAACTGAGAGGGACGGGCAGTACAGGAAAGGACGGGCAGGACTAGAAAGGAAGGGGAAGAACTGGAAGGGACTGGCAGAGCTGGAAGGACTGAAAGGAACAAGCAGGACCAAAAGGGAAGTGCGGTATTGGAAGGCATACCCCGGACAGGGTTGGGAGAGTTGTGCAGGGCGATATGGGACGGGCAGAGCTGGAAAGGACAGGTAGAGCTAGAATGGACAAGCAAGAATGGAAGGGACAGGTAGGACTAGAAGAGACGGGCCTCTCTCCATTTAGTACTGTGGGATCGAAGCGGAGAATCCCTCCTATAAAGGACCTTAGGAGAAAAGGACGTGAAAGGAAACTGTCATCAGGGAGAGGTCGCTCGCGCAGTGGTTCCGCGCCGATGCAGGCGATCGTCGACGTTAAGCTACTCTGGCCGAGTTGCTACCTTGGATGGGTTGCCGCGCGCCTCTCGTTTATTTTTTCACGATCCTACAGTACTATTCGTTTTTCAAATGTAGAAATATTTAACAATTAAGTACATTGACTTTTTTCATGTGATATAGCGGATATTGTATATAATGTACTTACGTGAAATAAATGAAGTACTTCGATCATTCATGTGTACAATCCTTTGCATATTACACATGAGTAGAGGTCGGTTTTTCATTTTTTTCTATATGATCCATTTTTACAAAAAATCTGAAAAAATTAAAATTTAATATTTGTAGCAAGTTTGAGATATTGTAAAAATATCAACGTGGTTACGTTAATAAATTAGCTGGCAATTAAACAATTGTTGATTTAACATTTTTTTATGTGCGTTCCAAGACATTTAAAAATCTGTAAAAATTACACATTAATATTTACGATACGATACAAGTACTCTAAAAATATAAAAGTAGTCACTTCTTATTTTCAATAAAATATTAATGTTTATAAACATTCTTAATTTTTTAAAAATCGATTTGTCAACCAAAAAATCTGAAAAAATTCCAATGTATGCACGCCATTGGATATAACGTTTGTGATTTTTTTTGGAATTTTCTATCGGGCCAAACGGGACATATCGGTCAAAAACTGTAAAGTGCGTTTCACCCTTTAGCTATCCCTACGGTAGAGATACTCGATTCATACTTTGCAGAAATGATTTTTCCGAATAACCCTATTGAATGGTATACGTCAAGTTTAATTATCTTTGGGGCTACTTTTAAAACGCTTACCCGGCTAGACCCTTTCAGCGATTATTCGATTTGCCTCCCGTCCTCCTCGTCTTCGGCTACTTTTCGTTCCAGGCGAGAACGTCCCATCCAGTAAACGGCGTCGGAAAAAAGCGTTCTTCCTGCATTGTCCCGAGGCACCGCAACGGTTTGTTCAACGCTCCTCGCGTCTCTCTCTTGGACTATCGAGCGACAAAGCGCGCTTTGCTCGTGGATCGTCATTGTTCTTCGTTCAACGAGCGCTCTCGCGCTTTCCTCAAATTGACAAATTTGTCCGAGTCGTTGGATCCAAGCGTTTAACTCGGTCCTCTCGAGTCGAAACGTTGGCCTCGAAGGTCGAAACTCGGGAAAGAGGCAGATAGAGCGAGGTTCGACGAGCAAGTAGTCGGAGTCGACGCGAGAGCGGACATCTTCGAGCGTGCGGCGCTCCTCGAAGGGAACGGAAGTTCCAATTTCTTTGCGCGCAACCAGCGTCCTCAATTTATCCAAATCTCATTAATGTGGTCGAGCGTGCAACAACATCGGGAGAAGGAAGAATTTGGTCTTTCTTTCGCGCGAGGCGTACGGGCAATTGGAGTCTTTCAGCTCTGCGGCTTCTGATCCAATATGCTCAAGTTCGCGGAAGAATCGACCCTCGAGACGGGTGAGCTTTGACGCGCAGGAAATCGAGGATGAAACGTAACTAAATCGGTTTAGCTGGGAATCGAGGAATCGGCCCGATCCCAAATCTCGGTCGTAGACTCGAATTCGATTTTCGGGACGTCGTGTGCCCGTCGCGAATTCTCGAGAGGTGGGAGGAGTCTCAAAAGCGAACTGAGATGCTCCTCGAACAGGCCCGATTTGCAATTAACCGAGTCGGCTTCGGTGGCTGCCTCGAGAGGAGAGAGAATGCTCGTCGATGATCTCGATCTCGATCTCGCTCTCGTCGTTCCAGGCGAAGGAACGCGAAAGCGGAGAGCGAGATCGAATTCCCTCCGGCCGTGTTTCCTCGACCGAGAGAAATCGAACAAAAGAAGCGGAAAACTCGAACGCCCGGGTATTTATGCTCGGCGGTGAGCGCATTAAGAGCGAGGCAAGAGGTTGCCCTTCGAAGGTCGTCGTCGTGATTCTTTGCTCGCGATCATTGGCGCGATCTTTTGCCCAAAATGTATTTTTCCGTTTATTCTGTTTCAGATGACATAGAATGGGTTGGGTGGCGCTAGGGCGGTGTGCAGGTGGTGGCGGCCGCCTCTCGTCCGTCCTCACCCTGTCTCTCACTTCCCTCGCAAGCTCCCTCATTTTCACTATCCTCTGTATCCTCACACTTGCCCTCACTCTTGTCACCCTCGTGCGTGCGGAAGACATGTACGTATTACAAAACACGAGGATCGCGAGCTTCGATCGAGAGCACCTCTCGACCTTTCGATCCTCGATTCTCGACCTTGAACCGTGTCGTCTTTCGGCGTCTTCTCCTCGGCCGAGAGAGACCTATCGAGGACGACCTTCGACGAGAATCTCGACGACCTTGGGGTCGGGCCGAGAGGATCGAGAGGCCGAGATCGCGACACTAGAGTAGATCCTTTTGAGTTTTTGCTTGCGATAGGACAGAAAGAGCTAGACGGAGTGGGTGTGTACGCGACTGCGTGAGCGCGCGAGTGAGCACGGGAGAAAGAGAAATAGAGAGAGAGAGAAAGGGAGAAAGCGGAACGAGCGACGTTAAGGGCGACGATCGAGCGTTCCGCGGCGCGAAAGGGCGACACGCCGGGCTAGTAGGTCGGAAAAGAAGGAAAGATCGATGGTCGCTGCTAGCGTCGGCTCGTTTTACATTCGGAGAGCTCTTATACTACTCGTTCTACGTTTACTACTGTGCAAAATGGTCTCGTTATTAATCGAGGCGGCGGACGAGGGTAGAGGGAAGGGGGGGCCGGCTCTTTCGCTCCGCGTTGTTTCTCTCCAAAAGAGCACGTTCTCCGAAACGTTGTTTCCTCAAGGAAATTGGAACGCCACGAGGCCTTGGATGCTCGCGGAGAGACGAGAGAAGGCGCGGAATTTCCCGAGGAAACTTTCGAGGTCTCGTTAGAACGGTAAATGAAAAAAGGGAAATAGGAAAGTTGACCGATCGTGAAAGATCGAAGAAGAGCGAACACGGTCGACCGACCGATTCCCTCCACCTCGTCCGCTCCTCGTCGTTCGTTGAATTGCATCGTACAGTCGTTTAGTACAAGTAGACAAGTAAGAGGATCCTAGCGATCGTGATCTAGCCACGATCAGAGTAACCAAATTTCTCCACATAGCGTTCTTTCGATGGAAACGATTGAGCGGCGCTCCAAGGTAGAAGCTGCTCCACATAGGGCAATTTAGCGAGCTGTTTTACTTTCTCTCCGGACAATCCGTAGCTCCGATCCGTGTCTCTTTCGACTCGCCCGCGCAGAAAACGTTCCGCGTTGCCTCGCGTCCCGAAAGTTTCCGACGCGTCTCGATAGTCTCGAAAGGAGTCTCGCGAGTCTCGCGGGTCTCACGAGGTTCGAAGGTCGGGAAACGACGCCACGGAAACCGATTCCGGAAGCCTCCGAGGTCGACGATCGTCCTCGTCCTTCGGATAGCCGGGGGCGGGGAGGGGGGGGGGGGCAGGAAGAGCGGTCGAGATCGAGGACAGACGAGACGGAAGTGTTCGACCTCGGAGGCGGCGGGAGATTTCCATGGGAGAGCGACGTATAGACCGGAAGACGGAATCTGGAATCCGGAATTCGGCGCGAAGACGCAACAAGATCCGGTGTTTCCGGTGTTTCCGGTGGTTCCGGTGGTACCGGGGCTAGCTACAGTGCGTTGTGTTGCAGCTTCGAGGAGGGCAAGTCGGACAAGGAGATCCTGGACAACCTGCTGCTGTCGACGCGTTACGACAAGCGGCTTCTGCCCCCGGTCCAAGGTACACTGAGGCCCCCGCCCCACACCCGTCAAGACGACTACACCCCTGACCTCGTACCCAATGACCCAGACCATCCAGAGCACCTCGAACATCACCGGCACCGCTACCACCACACAGCACCACACAACCACAGCTCACTGCTCATCCCCCGCCGAAAGGGTACTCTATATAGAAATCGACCTGGCCACGCTAACAGGGAGAAAAGGGGAGGGACCGAGAAGACCGGTACTAGAAACCGAGCCGCGTCTACGAGTATGCTCGCTCGCGAACGCTTGCCCAGACTCTCGAGCCGGATCGCCCCGGCGATCGAGGCCTCCGTTTCGTCCGAGGGACAGAGAGAGAGGGACGGAGAGATGGAGCAGAGAAGAGATGGATAGAGGGAGAGAGCGAGAAGGTTGGGAAGGGTTGGATGCCGCGGTAAATTCGATGCGAGAGAGAAGGGAGGCGAGAACGAGGGTTAGAGAAAGGGTGCGAGTGTTTGTGCGATCGTTCAAAATCGGGAAAGAACGGGGAGAGAGAAAGGAGGAACTCTTCGGGGCAAAAAGCAGGGGCGGGGGCGGGGATTGGTAGTGGTGGGCAAGGATGGCAATTGAAAACCCCGGGGAGAAAAAGGAAAGGAGAGCGAGGTCCGTTCGTAGCGAAGCGAATACTCGACCGAGTCGGGAAACCCGTCTGACCATTGCCGTAACTCTACCACTTGCCGAGAATCGCTCGGCCTCGTCCGTCACGATTCCTCCTCGAGTCGACCCCTTCCTACTTTCTCTGTCTCTCTCTCTCTTTCCCCTTAACGAAAATTTCGCGACGCATTTCGATGTTGATCTCTCTTCTGGCTCGCTGATTCCATCGCGGCGACCGACGACCGTTCCCGTCGTCCTCGCGACAAAGAATCGACGATTTTCCGCTACTTTCCTCGTCCGGGACTCGAGAGCTTTCCAAGTCGGCGCCCCCAGCGGCTCGCGCAATGTTTGCGCGCGGCTGGAAACGGGTCGAGGACGCGATTTTTATTTTTCCACGAACCGTCGAGCATGAAAAGCCTCGGTGAGTCGTGGTACGGAAAGTACGGTGAAAGAACCCGCGCTTCGTTGCCTCCTGCATCCATTTTATCGCGACGAGCGCAATTGTCGTCGGTCGACGCCTCGAATCTCCCTCTCTCTTCCTCCGTCTCTCGATCAGTGGCAAACGCTTCTCGAGAACGGACGATCCAGACGGTCCATACGGGCAATTGGCTACGATCGAGTCGCGATTCGTCGGAGGGTTTCCTCGAACTCGGGCGCGCGGCTCGTGCTCTCGGAAAAACTCGTTCGGCTTGGATCGGCTTTGCAAGGGAAGAGGGGCCGGGGAAAGCTTCCAGAAAAGTTCGCGAAAGCGGTCTGGAGTGGCATTGTCGCGTCGCTACAAAAACTCGGCTAAAGTAGTGTGCAGCTATCGCGTCTCGGGGGCCTGTACAGAAGCCTATGTAAGCCTACCAACGCCTCGAGAGGCCCAAAGGGGTCTGCAGGAGCTTGTAAGGGCCTGAATGGCCCCGGAAGGACTTTCCCCGTATTTAGTGGCTTCGCGAATTCGTCCCCTACACCTTTTTCGGCACCCGTCGGCACTGTCCCTCGGGCACCTTTTCGATCACCTTTGGTATCCTACGCCTTTGTCCTCCTTCGCTGTCCTCCATTGTCCATCGTTATCCATCGTTGTCCATCGTTGTCCCTCGTTATCCCTCGTTGTCCCTCGTTGTCCCTCGTTGTCCCTCGGACCTTTGCGGTCGGCTTCTCTGCAAACCGCGAGAAGGAGGAGTGGTTCGAGAGAGAAAGAAAAGGAAGGACTTCCCGGCCGATGAGTATCGTTACAGGACTTCCGTCCCTCTCCGTCATACACACAAGCGCGCACACTCTCTCTACCTGCCTCCCTCCCTCCCGCCCTCCCTCTCTCCTTCACTCTCTATCTCTCTCTTTCTCTCCGACTGTCTCTCATTTTTAACTGAGACTTGTTTTTGCTCATCGTCGAACGGCTCCTCCCTCTTCGTTTTCTCCTCCTCCTCCCCTCCTTCGGGAAACAGGAGAAAAGGATATCGAGCGGACTGGCGTCCCATCATTCGAAGATCCTAGCTCCGGTCCTTTCGCTTAAACTGGCCGATTCAGGTAAGGATACTCGTTGGCTCTCGAGAGACAGAGCGGTCGTCGGTCGAGAAGTACTTCCACGAGCTTGCAGCTTGCTTTCGAACACGTCGGAGTTTGGTGCAGAGAGGGCAACTAGGGTACGTCCATCCGTGTCTCTCTGTGGACGAGAAGATTCGTCGGTGGAGATTAAATCGACAAATTTTGCCTTCCGCCGTCGGGCGAGGCTTCTACCTTCACCGTAACGAGTCCACTTCGAGAGCCGTCTCGCGACATTCTCTCTGGGAAAATACGTGAGACGTTCTTTGCGGAGAAAAGAGAAAAGAGAAGAAAGAAGGAAGAAGAGCGAAGAGCGAAGAGAGAAGAGAGAAAAGTTCTCGGAGATAGCTCGGGGCGGGTCGTTAAACTCGGCTGTTCCGCGAGTTATTCCGCGACACGAAGACCGGAAGCGGTCTCTTCTCGCCTCTCGCGGACGAGTGCTCGAGCTCGCGTTAACGAACCGACCGACGTTCGTCTCATCTGCATTAAAATCCAATTAACGTCCGAGCTTCCCTCGAATAACGATTATACGAGCACTCCCGTGGTGCTTCTTCCTCGCGGACTTTGTCGAGCTAGAAGTTATCGCGAAGCTGCCCCAGAAGAGAATGAAAGAACGGAGAGAGGCGGATGGAGAAAGGTGGCAAGGGGCCGAAGACCAGTGTCGCGAAGAAAATTCACGGTTCCATGCTGCTCTCGAGCTTGACTCGCCTTTCGAGCGATCGGCCAACGATCGACGGAAAATCTTGAAAAGTTGGACGAACGCGCAAGAATCGAGAGGTACGGTGATACCAGAGGGACCAGGAGTGGAGGAAGAAACGATGACCGGGAGAGAAATAGAGAGGGACAGCGGAAGAGCGGAAGAGAGGGAGAGACAGATAGACAGATAGACAGATAGATAGATAGATAGATACATAGATAGAGAGAGATAGAGATAGAGAGAGAGAGAGAGAGAGAGACAGAGAGAAAGAGACAGAGGGAGAGAGGGCCTTAGGCAGAGAGAAAAGGACGAGACGTGGGCAAGGGTTGTTGGGTGTTACAGATGCGGATTTCTGCTGCGGAATGCGGTGGCCTGGTGACGCCACCGGCCTGTCGAACCGGTCGTCGACCTCCTCTAACGACCCCAAGAACCAGAACCAGAACAAGAACCAGAACAATAACCACTACACGTCGCACCAACACCTTCGCACCCACCTTCGCGGTCCGTCCTTCTGTTGTTACTTCTCTCGTAACCTCGTCTAGAGAAATAATTAAGATTGCCACGGTTTTACGTCGACCCTGCTCTGCTCGACCCGACCTCCCCCCATTCACCTCTCTCCCTCTTTCATTCGTCCCGCGGGCATCCTCTCGATCATCGTCGATTCTTCGTAGCGTTCGCGTTCTCCTCCTTTTTCTTTTTCTTTTTCTTCCTCTCCCCCTTGCCCCTCACGTTTTCTCGCCTCTTCCCCATTTCGTTTCTTCCCATCGACAGCGGGGCGTCCCGAGCTCGTTGCCGGGGAATGGTTCGCTACCGTTCCGAGCGAACTCGCGACTTTGTCGACGCGGCAAGGAGTCGGCGATCGAGATAAGCGAGGGAAAAGTTCCGCCGGAAAATTGCTACGATTTGCGCGCTCGGAATTTCATCTCCGTGTCTCGTCGTCGATCGACGTTTCTTTCGCGACGAACTTTGCACGCTCCGAGTCCTTCCTGCGAGTTTCCCTCGTCGACGGCCATCGAACGATTCGAGAACCGCCGGCCGGTGGATAGAGAGGACTCCGTTGACGCGTTCCAAACCGATCTCCTAAGCGATTCGCGGTCGATCTGCGCGAAAAGTGGCACGCGTTTCCCCGGAATCTCGGGAGAAGTCGTTCCTCGATCATCGGCACAGTTCGCAGGGAAAAGCGGTCACTTTCCATCCTCCTTCCACCTTCCCTCCACCCTCTGTTTTCCAACGTAGACCCTCGGTTCATGTGTCTTTGTATAGTTGAATGCTTTTACGGTGCAGTCGACCGGTGGGACTCGCGGCTCACGGAGAGCTCGATCACCAACGAGGGCTTCGATCTCTTCCCGATCGAATACCCCGTCGATTCGCGTTCCGACGTCGCGAATCTATCCTGAAATTGACGTGGAAAGAGGCGATCGTCCGTGACGGTGCCGCGAGTCCCAACGGCTGAACGACGAGAGCTTGCCACCGTTACGGATGCGATTACGAGCGCGAAGTTAGTCGCGGCATGTGCCCAGCATGGCTCAGAAAAAGCTTTTGCAGTAATCGAGCATCTGCTTGCGCAGAAGTAGAGAAACAGAGAGAAAGATGGAGAGAGCGGGATGGAACGAGTGTGTGAGTGCCTGAGAAAGAGAGGGAGAGAGAGAGAGAGAGAGAGAGAGAGAGAGAGAGAGAGTGAAAGGAAAATATGAAAATGGAAGAAGAATACAAAGAGGCGAGACTAGCTCGGCGACGAAGGCACGTCAATTTCTCGCTCGATCGTTGCCAGTGCACCGATGGGAAACGAAAGCGCACACCGACCGCGTCCCAAGTTGGATCGGCTCGGCCGACCTGACGGAGCCGAAGCGAGCCGGTTGATATTGGCGTGCTCTCGCGAGCGATCGACCTTTGATCCTTCCTCGAGTCCAAAATGTTCAATTGTTCGCTCTGTTTCAGGGACTCTGACCGTGAACGTGAGCGTGCTGTTGCTAAGTCTGGCTTCGCCCGACGAGTCCAGTCTGGTAATTGACGTTCTCTCTTTCCTATCCGCCCGTCTCCGTATCCAAATACCTATCTGTTTATCCACCTAACTCCCCGTCTCCTCTTGAGCGTCCTCTTCCCTCGACGATCGTCCTCACTCTTAACGTCTCTCCCCTCTTTTATCGACAGAAATACGAGGTGGAGTTTCTGCTGCAGCAACAGTGGTACGATCCGCGATTGCGTTACAGCAACCGATCGCGGTACGAGTTCTTGAACGCGATTCATCATTACAATGATATTTGGTTGCCCGACACGTATTTCATAATGCACGGAGACTTCAAGGATCCCCTCATCCCCGTTCACTTTGCCCTACGAATATACCGCAACGGGACGGTCAACTATCTTATGCGGTATTTATGTCGTATCTCGTGCCCTCGGTGGTTCTCGCTCCTCCGATCGATCGAGAGGTCTATCGCGAGACGGGACCGTCGAGAGGCGTCGAAAACCAGGATGAAGGGGTTTACCGAAGGTTGGACCATTTTTTTTTCCAGGCGTCACCTCATCCTATCCTGTCAGGGTAGACTCAATATCTTCCCCTTCGACGACCCACTGTGTTCATTCGCGATCGAGAGCAGTAAGTAGCTCGACACGTTTTCCCGAATCTGCCCCTCGATCCCACGATCGAGGACAACCTCGTGCCTCCATCTCCGAACGCTCTCCTCTGCTTCAGTATCGTACGAGCAAACGGCGATCACGTACGTGTGGAAGAACGACGAGGGTACCTTGCGAAAGAGTCCGAGCCTGACGTCGCTGAACGCGTACCTCATCAAGAACCAGACAATCACGTGTCCGATCAAAGTAAGCTGGCGAGGTAAGTCTCGCGACCGGCGACGCATTCTTCGAATATACGAGTACATACGTTCGCGGGGCAAACGGTGACCTCGCGAGCATCGCCGCGCTATCCTTGGACGCGAACGGCGTCAGGACCGTGCCCCGAGAACAGGGACGGTCGACCGCGACCAAACGCGAACACCGCGAGGAAAACGGATTCGATGATTCGCCACCGACCGCTCGTTGCCGACTCTTTCACCATTTTTTCTTGCATCCTTCAACGACACGCTTATGTATTGTCGCAATGCACCGATACACGTCAGTTTCGTTGGTCCGCAGAGACGATCTTAAGATTAGTGTCGCTTTTTCCGCACCCCGAGACATCGAGCCCGTTTTGCGCCGTCGATATTGCGCGACTATTCTCCGACGTTATTCCAGGTAGAACGGCCGCGAATTATCCTTCCTTGCAGATATAACGAGAGTCCAAAAGAGAGAGGAGAAAAATCGACGGATTCGTGTTGCGGCACGCGGGACGAATATTAATCGCGGCCTATCCCGTTCTACCTGGAAGTCTTGTTCTTGGATAAAGGAGGTAGCGCGACACCTGCTACCAGATCGATGCACCTGAGGCGCTGCATCCCTCGAACCATGGCTCCATTCCTGGATCCCACCATTCCACCACCCTCGTTCCTATGGACGACGCCTCTGGATCAATAAATCCAGCTGGCTACGCCAAAAAAGGATTCTCCAATTTTGTTCGCGATACCTTGCCGCTTCCTTTTTCCTCTTTTCTCTTTTATGTTTCCACTTTCTGCTTTCCCATTTCCTCATTTCTCTTTTCTCGACACCTGGATTCATCGATTCAATCCCACCGCTTCCGTCCGGTCGCCGTTGTCCTCCTCGTCCTCGTCCTCGTTTGACCGCTCGACGCATCGACCAACGAGAACGGTCGGTCTTCTCCCGAGAGAGAGAGACGCGATGCAACTTCCGGAGAGGGAAGCCTTCGCTTCCGACGAGATCCGGAGAACCAGAACGCTCGGGCGATCGACGCTCGATGATCCACGATCCTTGGTCGTAATTTTGTTCGAGGACCAGCCAATTGGGTCCGTTTCGCGACCTCTCCGTGGAAGGAACTCGTTGAAATATTTGCAATTTTGCGACGATCGTTTCGTCGACCTGTCCTCGAGCAGAGTTCGCTCCGAAAGGAACGCGTCGCGGATGAACCTTTGTCGCGCACTGCAATTCGAGGATCGTCTCTCGTCCATATATACCTCTTTTCCCAAGAACCTCGATCGTCGATTCCTTCGGCGCGATTTTTTTTTTACACGACCCGCGTTTTCGATCGTCGCGCGATCTTTTCACGACCGGCAGGTAAGTCGCAATGCATGTTCAATGCATATCAATGTACGATTGGTTTTCCTTCTAACGTATGATGCTTGAAACTTGTCTGCACCGTAACGAAACCCACGGCACAAAGCTGAATTTTCTTTGCCGAAAGGGAGGGAGGGAGAAACGTGACGCGAATCTTGTCTCGGCTCTAACCGAATAATTCTTTCTCTCTTTGTTCGTTTATTTCGTTACTTGTTTTATTCTTGCCTTTTTTTTGTTCCCTCTCGAGGACAACGGGAATGATCCAAACGCTCATCGTCGTTATCTACGAATCGCAGATTCGTCTTGACGCGCGATAATGCGATTTCTCGAACAAATTTCAATCGATCCAGAGACCATCGATCGGCGCGCACTTTTTCGATCGAGATCCGCGTCGGACGATTCTCCGACGAAAATACGGAAATGCGATTCCTCGAGCTCTGCGATCCAGCGGTAAATACACGAGCACGAAACTGCGCGGACGTTTGATCGCTTCATCGTGTTCGTGGGCATGGGCGTGGGCGTATGCGTACTCGTAAGCTTACGAGGGTTTCTCCTTACGCGTACCTACGATCAGTGAAATAACAAGAAAAGATTTCTGCCCGCGAATCGGAGGAGCGAAGAATAGAGAAAAAGAAGGGTGAAAAATGGAGGACGAGACTGTGTGCATGCGACAAGTAGCGGAATTGTCACGACAGAACTTTGGTTTTTCTTTAAAATTTTTTGTTCTTAGCTGGCATAGATCAATTTTGTATTTATACGTATGTCTCTTTCTCTCTCTATACGTATGTATACATATTTTTGTATATGTAATATATACACGCACACACGTATATATACATACATACATGAATACATATATGTCACCGGGAAAAGCCGATCGGAGGCGGAAAAATCGGCCTTTACCGGTAGCACGTATGACAATACATAGCTCCTCTAGAAAGTGCATATTGGCAACCTTGGTTCCTGTCTCGCTTTTCAACCGAGCCCGCCGTGGTTTGCTTTTGGGGTGATGTCTTCTTTTTTCTAACAAACCATTAACGCCCCACTAAAACCACTTTTCTTCGCCGTCCATCGGTCTCGAAGGCGCCCGGGACGAGAATTTCGCTCCGCCATCGACGTCGGCCTCTGCGAAATTCTTGCGAAGAAACTCCCGGCATGTCGTGGACTAATCTTTTCCCTTATCGACGTGCTTTTTTCACGCTGTGGAAATAGACGAGAGTCTGCGAGGAAGAGAGAAATGGTGTATCCCTCCTTAACGTATTTTCGCTGGACGACGACGACGACGACAACGACGATGACGACGACGACGAGGAAGAAGAAGCCGCGCCGAGTAAATGCTAAACTAACGAACGAAGTCTCTTTCGAGCGAATTGTCGCGCAATCGTAATTACCTTGGTCGCTTAAAAGCTCTGAGTAAAGCTTACGCAGCCAGTGAGAATTTCGAGCGATTCGGCTTTACTTGCCTTTCCCTTCGTATATTAGTCGCTTATAATCATTCGCTCCAATGCGTATTTCTATTTCAGCTTTTCCGTTCGTTTCCGTGGCGGGTCTTCGATTCCTGTAACGGCTGCGCGCTCCGTTCGACGCTCTTCTTTCTTTGCTTCTTTCTTTTTCCTTTTCTTTTCTTTTTTTTTTATCGCGACGGTATCTCGGAAATCGGCTCCGGCAATCGCGACGAAAATGGACCAACACCGAATATCAACGGAATCGGGCCGAAATTCGAACGGATGCGGGACGATAGAAGGACGGATAGATCTTGCGACGAGAAGGCGCGTTCGATTTCCGTCTCGTCGTTCGATAATCCGACGAAGCGCTTCCGGCCGCTAAAGAATGTTCCCTTGGGACGGAAGGGCGAATTTTTCGAGGTTGTCATCGCGGCCACTTTGATCGGACGGTTTTTTCGCGTAGACGGCAAAAACGATCGTCGATTTTCCAGTCGATCGTTCGCCGCGAATCTTCTCTACTGTGTCCTCGACGAAACGCTATATTCACCGCGGAACGATGGAGGGGAATTTCTCGCGACCAAGATTTATCCGTCCCCTCGCGATCAGGGCGAAGGAAAAAAAAGCACGAACGATACGAAACAAACAAAAAAACAAATTGATAAGATGCAAAAGAAGAGAGGAAGGAAGATCGTGGGCTGTTCTGTTGCAGCTGACGGACATATCATGGTCGACTACGAGGACGAGTTCGATGAATTCGGGGACTCAAAGTGCTCGCTGTGCCAGCGCAGGTTTGAGGAGCAAGGTAAAATCCTCCCCCTTCGACGCGACCAACGTGTTCTTATAACCGTAAGAAACGGAGAGAGAGAGAGAGAGAGAGAGAGATAGAGAGAGAAAGAAAGAAAGAGGGGTTAGAATAGGACCCCAATAGATCTGAAATAGGTATTAGAGGGAGAGACAGGACCAAGATTACCAACTCGTCAGGCAGGCCTCGAAACACTGTGGAACCGGTGATTCCTTGGCTCTTCTCCCCTCTTCTGTTTTCCCTTACGCGGTAGAATTGTTTTGCGATCGATTTGCGAGATCGACGGCGAATGGTACGCTTCTCGTCAACTTTTTCACCGAGGAAGAGCAGAAGGCGGAGAGGAGAGAGTGGAGAGTCGAGCTCTTTGCGCGTCACGGCGTACCTTTGATCCTTCGGCCTCGTCGCGCCGAGGGAAAGGTCGATTTAATCGTCGGAGAATTCGAGTTTGGGGACGTTTCGCGACTTTTTTCATCGTTCCGAGGACGGCCCGGCAGCTCCTATCGAACGGAGGGAAGGGGAAACAATTAAAATAGCTCCAAAGGGCAGATTTAGTAGGTCGAGCCCCTTCTCGCCGCACAAAGCGCAAATCTCTCCCCTGGGTTTTTTCTTTTCGACCAAGGAAAGGACCGAAATAATTCCCGTTACGACGGAATCGAGCGAGTTTCTCGTCGCCGGGAGGGAAGAGACGAGAGCAGAGAAACAAAGCCACTTCTTGCGCGATACCGTGATTCTCGTTGATTCGCCGATCGAAAGAATTCCACGGCTAAGATCCTCGGGGAAGTTCCTCCGAGTAGATTCGATCTCGCGCATCGTATCGTCACTTTTCGATAGCCTCACCCTCTGCGATCGAGCTCTAGAACCGACTGGAGAAAGAACCGTTACGATAACTTCCGTTGGAGAAGCTACGTCGACGGAAGTCGATGGAAAAAATTGTTTACAGACGCCGAACCACTCGCGGGCGATGCCCAGGTATCGGCGAGGAATCGGTCCTTCGATCGACGATAGACAGCTACCAAAAGCGATTCGAGCAATGCGAACGTTTCTTTGGATCATTGAGAGCCTGCGCTTCGCTTCTGCTTCATTATATCCAAACTTGATTTCATTATTTTTTTTTACTGTGCCGCAACGAGGAGAGTTCGCGGGGTACCGTCTGGTTGCAGGGGCTCGATCGAGACGCAGCCTTTGACCAGACCTCCGTTGATCGATCGTCTACCGCAAATTTTCTATTGCACTCCGACACCATACTTTCCTCCTCTCTTTCGGTTTCACGGTAGCGGTGGTCGATCGTCCCAAACGATGACTCGTCTCGCGACTGTTTCCCCCCTTTTTGTTTATAACGCCACGGTCGCACCGTTCAATTCTGTCCGAAGCACGGTGGACCGATCTGGGCAATCCGGCCGTCTAGGTCTGCCCAGCCTCTGTCCCGTCTACTCTGCATCCGTTCCGTTTATCCTGCCGCTGTCTGTCCGCTGATTCCTGTATCCTGTTCTCTGTATCCTGTACTCTGTATCCTGAATACTGTACCGCGAGTCGTGATAGCCGACTCGATCCACCGTGCGACGGTTTCATTCTCAACGGTGGCATCTACTACGAAGCGCGCGATCGCGATCGACGGACCCGTTGTCCCGCAAGCCGGTCCTCGCCGGTCCTAGTCGGTTTTCCAGTATTTCTCTTCGCAACCCGCCTTCGTCCCCGTCCCCTTCCCTTTTTCGTTTCTCCTTGATCCTCCTCTCGGCGAGCCGATTTTCGCGAGAACGACGGACTCGTCGACTGCACTTTGGACGCGCGTCTGAAGAACGGAGAAGTAGAACACGCGCAGCTACTCCCCTTCTTTGGGAATTTCCGTCACGCTTGTCCCCGTAATTCTCCCGAAATTCCTGGCAAACGCTTTTTGCCAACCAACGGGCGCAACGACGAAGCTTCGCGGAGCAAATAGAGTAAAAATGACGTAGGTTCGGGCAAGCCGATCGGTCGCGCTTAACGCGACTACCGCGCGATAATCCACCGCTGACGAATCCGCGCTTCCTCCTATAATTGGCGAAAATAATCGATCGCTCGCTCGCCCGGCCGATGCGGAGGCCACGATTGTAATGGGAATCTGATGCATTGCCAACGTAGGTAACTACAGCTGCCTGAAGGTGGATCTGATTTTCACCCGAGATCGTGCCTTCTACTTTACGACGGTCTTCATCCCGGGTATCATTTTGGTGACCAGCTCCTTCATCACGTTCTGGCTCGAATGGAACGCCGTGCCAGCGAGAGTGATGATCGGTGAGTCTCGTCTTGTCCCCCAACCCCCGCCGATTTTTCTCCATTCTTCCACGACCCACAATATCATCATCCGCCGCGGAAGCGCGAAACGTCGGGTTAATAGCTAACGAAACGAGTCTTCTCGAGTGGACATTTTTCGGAAGTTCGGAAGTTTCAGTTAAAGTTAAAGTTGCCCGCACGCACCGCCGATAGGAGATATTATTTTCTCTTTCTCCGCTCCCGCGCTCCTGCTCGAAAACTTTGCAACGATGCGCGGCGAAAATGGCAGGAAGAGCGTCGAGAAGAGACGGAAAGTAACTCCGGGGAAATCTGTTGCAGGCGTGACAACGATGCTCAACTTCTTCACGACGTCGAACGGGTTCCGGTCTACGTTGCCCGTCGTCTCGAATCTGACTGCCATGAACGTCTGGGACGGCGTCTGCATGTGCTTCATCTACGCGAGCCTCCTCGAGTTCGTCTGCGTAAATTACGTCGGGAGGAAGCGGCCGATGCACAACGTCGTCTACCGTCCTGGCGAGAATCCCGTCACCCAGGTACTTTGCTCATCGGCGCGCCAACACCGACCGTGCATCCTCCTCCTACACCTTCGGTTAACTACTTTCTTCCTGTTGACCTTTTATTTCTTTTTTTCTTTCTACCTGTCTCTCTCGCTCTCTTTCTTTCTCTCTTTTGATTTCTATCTTTCATTCTTTCTTTCTTTCTTTCTTTCTTTCTTTCTTTTTGGTACATTTGCGAAGACTCAAAGAAAACCGAGTGCCGCTTCATTCCCTTTGATTATACCAAACCTGCTTTGATTTTCTATTCTTTTCACCTTCTGCATTTCTCGTTTTGTTCGTCGTACGTCCCGCTCTATCTCTCTCGCTCTCTTTCTCTCTTGCCCTCTTTCTCAGTCCCCGTCTCTAAGTCTCTTCTCCGCGCGTTTTCCTCCGCGTCTTTTTCTCTTCATCCTCGTTTCTTCGATCGCTGACGGGCGCGTTTCAACGAATAACTCGGTTTTCTTTCTTCGCAACTTCCTACCTTTTCGTTACTTCGGAGTCGGATTTTCGGCTTTCTATTATTTCGGTCGCTCGCCCGCAACAACCGCGCGACGTTTGCGTTACATAGACATCTTTCGGCAAGGGTGATCGATTCTCGGTTCTTGGATCCCAGTTCGTTGTCGTTTCGCGTCTCCTTTCCGGCTTTTTCTCGAGTTTCTTAAATTGCACTTGGTCGTGCTCAAACGATACCCCACGGTACTCGAAGCGGAAGCAACGCACGGAAACGCGTCTCTCCTCGTTCGATCCTCCCCCTCGTCTTGAGGGCAGCCTCTCCAGGATGATCGAGAAGACCCCGCCGAGGAGTAAAAGCGAGAAACATGGATTTTGCTAGTCACGCCGAGATAAGTTTGTTGCGTTTATCGGCAATTTGTTTGCGGCCCGACCGAGAACGCGACGCCGCGAGAAGGATAGACGGGAGGCTCGTAGCTCGTAGGTCGTAAGTCGTAGGTCGTAGGAGACGAAGAATCCGCGTGGCCGGACCAATCGAAGAGACGAGTCTTTCGGCAGCGCGCTTCGCAAATACCTCGGGCTTCTCGATGACTAACGATTCCAAAAACGAGCCGGAAGATCAGGTAAATCCGCGGTTTTGCGAGCTCCGCGTTAACCGACGATGCGATCGCGACGAGGACCGATCTCTCGATAAGTTCCGAAGAAATCTCGACGAACGATGTATTCGGCAAAAGAGGAGGAAGCCCTCGTCGCGCTTGCGTCCCGCACGCGCATACTCGTTGGCGTGAAAATTGCACATACACGGAGTATTGTTTGTTACTTGACGATCGCTGCATCTCTCGAGACTATGCCTCTCTCTGTATAGTTTCCTTCGATCGTTCTCTGTTTTCCAAGCGTTTCACGACATCTTCTTACCCGATCTCGGGGCGATCGACTCGACGAGACTCGTGGTACGGATTGTTCGCGGACAATTTCAAAATCCTCCTCGAGCCTCCTGTGAATTAATATTTTTGCCAATTCCGCGAGAAATCTTTGTTCTCCAAGACCGCGAGTCGCTGTCCGCGAACACTCCGTACCCTCGTCAGACTCGAACGAGGCTGCAATATTTGCATGTCTCCAGTTTCACTGTCTTTGAGCCCCGTCTTTTTCTCTGTCCACCTCTCTTCTTTATCTCTTTTCTCGCTCTTTCTCTATCTATCTATCTATCTATCTATCTATTTGTCTGTCTCTGTCTCTCTCGCTCTCTTTCTCACTTTCTGTCTTTTCTCTGTTCTCTTTTTTATCCTTACATTTTGCGACTTCACGAACGTCTACTGTTTTCATCCTCGGAAGCTGCCGCATTACTCTCCCAAGTGCGTAACCGTTTCACGACCAACTTTTTCCTCGGTCGAGGCGGCCGAGCGTTAAAGTCAAGCTGATCGTACGGCCCCGACTTCCGCGCGATTCCTGGACGACCTGACCCAGACGAGACCTATCGTTTCGTGCCGCATACGTCGAGGACAGGGCGCGAAAGGGAGTCCAGGAATTTGGCGAGAGGATGGGGCCGGCCGGAAGTTCGGAACGCGCGCCGATCGACCGTAGCACAGCGCTAACTTAAGTAGAGACAGTACCTCCTTTCTCTGCGATTCCTTCGAGTTCACGTGAGATACTGCCGGCTGAATCGCACCACGTTGCTGTTCTCCCGCTGACGAATTGTATTGTGTTTGTGTTTCTTGCATGTACAATTTCTCAAGGGTTGTCGAGTACGATAAAGAAAAGAGGAAAAAAAGGGAAAAAGGAATAAAGGAAAAAAAAGGAAAAAAAAGGAGAAAAAGAAAAGAGGAAAGAAAGAGTTAACCATCGAGGAAGGGACGAGCACGAACGAGTTTCGTTTGCCCGGAGGGATGACCAGTTGCGCGGCAGTCCTCGACCTTTCGCCGTCCCTTTTACGCGAATCGCGCCACTCGATCTCGCTTAGCCGATCCGTATGGACGTCCGAATCGCGCGGCCGTCTCGCGAAAAATCGCCGAAACGCGCGAAGGGTCTCTCGCGAACGAGAGACGATCACGATCGAGCCGTGTCTTCGATCGAAGACGGGAAGTAAACGTGCTCTTTCAAGCGACAAGGGCGAAAAAGAGATACGGAGGAAAGACGGAAATGTCCTGCGAAAAGGAGGGAAAAAAGCGCGAAAATGTAAAAGGTGCCGAGGGAAAGACAAAACACGCTCTTACACACAAAAAAAAACACGATTAGTAAGAATTTGGTTGGTGGAAAGGTTGGTGAGTAAGTCTCTTTGTTTGGTGTCTGTGATGTTGCAGCGGCTCCCAGCGGTGCTCAGCAGGATAGGGATTATATTGGCCAGCCCCTTGGTAAGACCCCCCGTAGCACTAGGGCGCGGTCACGACTTCGCGCGTACAATCGGTTTGCCTCTATCTTTCCATTTTTCGTTTTTTTTTGATTCGGAATGATTTCCCGTACATCGAGGAACGAGCGGAAAGGAGAGCCCGCAAGATCGTTTTTCTCTCTCCTTCTCTCTTTGCTTATTCCTCTCTTCCTATCTGCCTCCTCGCCTGTTCCTTCCATTCGCGTCTATGCTCTCGATCTCGCTCTCCTTTCGTTCGATAGGTCCGTTCATGCGTCCCCGTTCTTGGCGAAAAATATGTTGATAAGCAATATGCACGTGCAAGGTCTTAACCGCGTCCTGACGAACGTCACACGGACCCGCATTCGACCCACCGCGGACACGGAGGCGCACGGCTCTACACGGAGACGCGCGAGCACCCACGTCCAACGTACACCTACTCTCGAACACCCCCTCGATCACCCCCATCCCCTACACCGTCACACTTACATATATGCGCATAAGCATAAGCATACGCATACGCATTCGCATACGCATACGTATACGCATACGCAAACGCATATGCATACACGGCCAGCTACACGCCGACCCGAAGAAGAGCCCGTTCTCTCCTTATCGTCCGAGAGAACGGGAAACCTTTATCTACTTCTGCTCCTCCTTTCGCTCTTTCTGCATTTTATCGAGAAACCGTCGAGGGGGATGTTTCGCCAGAATCACCGGAAATCCTTCTCGTTGCTTCACCGTCTTTTTCCTCCTCTTTTCTCTTTTTAGACTTTACGGCGAACGGAAATGAAAATCGATTTTTGGGGGCAAGCGGCGAAGGATCGCCCTGGAAAGTACCGAGGAAGGGTGTCGCGAAGGAGCGTCGTTCAGCCGACGTTCTCTTTTGTTCCTTCGAGGGCCACTCTCGTGTTATCGGGACACCTTTTCGCGACACCCCCCATTTCTCGATAAGATCGTTTACAGTAAGCAAAACGTCCCCCTCGATTCTGATTGGCCCCTTCCATCCGCCTTTCTGCCGTTTTCACCTGTGCTCGTGTCATCTCTCCATCCTTTGTATCTCCTCTCTTCATTCTCTCTCTCTCTCTCTCTCTCTCTCTCTATCTATCTATCTCTCTCTCTAACTATCTATCTATCTATCTCTATCTATCTATCTATCTATCGCTCTAACTATGTATCTATCTTTTGTATCGTCTCTACTTTTCTCTTCATCTTTCTGTCTCTCTCCCACTCACTCTTTCCCTCTTTCTCTCTATCTATCTCTTGCTGATAGACGTAGCTGCCATTTCTTTGGCTCTCTAACGATGCACGAAGAATTGCACGTTTCTACGAAGGAGGCGATTGCACGAGCTTACGGATCGTCGCAAAATTCCGTGTCCTATTGTCGCGACCGCTCGAGATTTCCACTTGCAACGAAGGACGAGAGAACGAGACGCTCGAAATCCAGGCGATGAATTTTGCGAACGAACCAAGCAGACGTAAACTAACGCCGCTGGCGAACCCCGATAGATCCTTCCTTTTCTCTATCCTCCTCTCCTCTCTCCTCTTCTCTTCCTTTCCCTACCGACTCTTCGGAGGTGCTCCCTTAGATTTGCAAGATCCGCACGAGATTCGCGTATATCCGAGGCAGACGACGGACGGAGCGCGTTCATGAAGTCGGTGAAATCGACGGAATTGAGATTGAATTTCTCGAAGGTTCTATTCACCTCGAGGCGTCGCGCTTTGTCTAGAGAAACACGAAAGGCAAATACGTCCCGCGCTCGAGCGAGATTCAACGTCGATCGCAATAAAGCCTCGTGGAGCGGCTCCCCTTTTCTCGACGACGATAACGGGAGAAAAGGAGCTAGAGTGGCTCGCGAGGAGTCTCGCAAATCGGGGTACCTCCGATGCACCGCATGATCCTGTGGTAGCGTTTCGATAGACGACGACGGAGATTCGTTCGATTTTCGACCGTAGGTACCGACTAATACGCATGTCGTTCCGCATGGCACAGCACGCGATCTCACGTAAGAGCATGCAAACGCACGTAAAAGTACGTAAAGCGCACTTAAACTCCCGTGACCGCACTTAACGCATGCACGCGCGAGGAAAGTGTCAGGCATGCGAGGCATGTGGATGAAAAAGGAAAGATACGGTAGGAGCGCATGAACAGTCGTCCATAAAGTAAGATTCCCTTTGAGTATCTACGATAGATCGCTCTCGGATGTCCAAGCAGAGGTACTTCCTGACTCGTTTGGCTTCGTCGAGGACGAAGAGGAAAGTAAAAGCGCGTTAACGTCCACCCCTCCGATCGCTCTTCCGGGGCAACGACCGTAAAACTTCTCTCCACGAATTTCCACCCTATGGACGGACGGACGAACGAACGAACGAACGAACGAACGAACGAACGAACGAGCGAACAACCCAACGAACGATCAGTAGCATTTCTGTCACGCCTTTTGTATGCCCGCGATACTAAAACGCTTACGTTTTAACGTTACGCTTCCTTGACCGAACGTCACCGCGCGCAGTACAGCTTCAGTTTTGAGCGAACCTTCACCCGAGCCCCTTTACTTTCTCACCATCTTCCTTTCTTACTTTTTCTTTCTTTTTTCTTTCTTTCTTTGCTCCTTTCTCTTCGTTTCTTTGATCGTCGAGCGTTTCGATGTCGCTCTTTGGCTGACTAACCGTTTAACACGAATTTCGATGGGAGCGATCATCGATTCGGAAGAGCGACGTCGCTACGATCTCGAAATGCCAAAAATTCTTTCGTCGTATTGTTTTCAAACGTGCATCTTGTTCGCAAAAAGTTCGATGCACGCGAATACGTCGTTCTCCTCGAAACCGACGGTCGCCCTTCGTCGAAGCGAATCGAGTGTCCCAAACTCGTACATACACGCCCCACGACGCGTTGCCGAAACAAGCTCGAATTACCTAAAGTTTCTTCGCGGCTCTCGTCTTCGAAAAACGGGAGAAAGAAGGAGAAAGAAGCGTTGCCTCGATCACTCCGAGAAGAGACGCGTTCGCGTTTCCACGTTTTCGCGATTCAGCCCGCGGAAATTTGTTTGGTCGTGAAGAAAGGAAAAAAGCGCGGAATGTCGTCTACGACGCACGATGACGTGTTGTCATCTTCTTTCTTTGTTTCTTTTCGACGACGAACGAGTGGTATCGGCAGTTTATCGCGAATTTACGGAAATTCGCGAGCATTCGCCGTCTCCTCTTGTTTCCTTTTGTCGTGGCTAACACATTTTTTTTTAACCAGACCCAGTTTTCCCGCGATTTCGACGTATCCTTTTGAGGAAAAAAGTAACATAGACACTTGGCACACGTCCGCCTACCATAGATATACAATAGGTATTACGTACATATATATAATGCCTTGACTGTGATACCAACGATCGCTTTTTGCCATTGAACTTATCCCGATTGGAGCTTGACATGTAGCATAAGCTTGACACGAGATACCTTTCTCAAACGCAATTTAACCGTAATCGGGATTCCGCTTTAACGTTCCCTCGCAGTTTAGTGGAAGCAATTTTTTCCCGCAGATTCTCTGAGCTTTCGCGGGGTAGGACGCGGGAAAATTGACGTGAAAAGTTTTCGTGTCAGTGGGAATTTGAAAGTCGCTTGACGGCAATAGTGAGTCAAGCGAGATAGTTTTTGCGGAATTGTGCGAATAGCTCGCGAGAGCGCGAAACGAGAGAAAGAATTGCGGACATTAAGCTGCGCGAATGGCACGGACGGATTCTCGATCGAGGATCCTCGGGATTCTTTTGGCCAAGAATCTGTGTTCGAGGAAAGATTTCGCCGAAGCGACGATTTAGAGATGTACAGTTGTTCGAAGACAGTAACGTTCACGTCGGACTGCCAGTCGGGCAGAGGGCAGAGGGCAGAGGGAAAAAGACAGACGATCGCGAAGTCGGCTCGAAAGTCAAGGGGTACGAGGGAAAATTTGGACTCGAAGCCGGGTCGAGAGGGGTCGCGTGGGCAGTCCGACGTGCAACGAAACGTAGATGTTATACGGCATGTAATTCGTAAGTTCATCGCAGAGGCACGAAAGTGTTTATCGAGTATCCATACATGACCCACGTGTATTATTAAGAGAAACAACGATTCACTTTTCGACGGTGCGCCGAGAGTCCGTGAAACCGATTCGCTTTCGACGAGAATCTCGGAAGGGACGGGTAGAAGTCGTCTTTCGCGGGGGCGAAAATTTATCGCGTCACGAAAGGCGAGAGTTTCTCACCGAGGATCGAAATTTATCGCAACGATCCCCGTCGAATGGACGCGTCCGATCGGCAATGAATTTCCGGAAGACACGATTCTAATTTACGTTCGACGGGATCGCGGATTCAGGTGGGACTTTTCGAGATCCTTCGCTATGCCTCTACGTGCAAGCTTCTTCGCCTCTATCGAAGCCTACGTATCACGCTTAACTTATATTTACGCTTGTCATTTCGAACGATCGATTATCGCAGAAGCCGAGCGGAGCTGGCCGTTGACACGCTGGACTTTCGACTTTTTCTTTTTCATTGTCGTTCGGCAAACGATCGATCCGCCCGGTGCGACTTTCGAAGAATCGGAAAGGACGAATTCGTTAAAGAGCGCAACGACGAGCGGCGCGAGTGCTTCGGTCGTTTCCCCCTTTCCAAAGATCGGCGGGAAACGATTAAGCGCAAGAGGAACGATCCTCGCGATTCAGTTCCTACCGATCTCCGAGAGAAAATTGCGGGAACGATATCCGTAAATGAACGTTCAGCTCCGCGAAAGATCCGTAGGGTCTCTTGATTTCGGAGAGGACACCGAATCGTTCGTTTCCGACGATCGTAAGGGAATCGACTTCGAAGAATCTATTCGATAATTCGAGAAAAAGGGATCTATAGGGTAATACGAGGATACGCCTGTTGACAAGAGACTTATCAAGTTTAACGGTCGAAGGATGGATCGTTGTTTAGACGAAAAGTCGTAAGAATATAAGTTTCTTCTACGGAGACCCTGTCGCAGGGTAAAAAGAAGCGAGAGGGCGGTGCACCGACCGGAGCTACCACAGGACCGAACGAGATCGTCACCTGCACCAATTGTGGACCTAATCCTTGCACGCACACAGCGACCAACGGATGCACCGCCGAGGTACGTCCGTTGACTCGCTCCGATCGACCTCGAAGCTTTTCGATCCGTCGATCCGGGCGAACCGAGACCGAGCAGTTTCTTCGCTAACGATCCCGATTCTCCTTCCAGCTGAGAAAGAAGGAGCCTCCTCATCCGATAAGAGTAGCCAAGACGATCGACGTGATAGCAAGAATCACATTTCCGGTCGCCTATTTCATGTTCCTCACCTTTTTCTTCATTCACTACAAGGGCACCTCGTAGAGCCGCACCGGTGCGCGCGATTCTGTGCGAACTTGCGCGATCCTCCCGGCGATTCCACCGTCGATCCTCGCCAACTATCGCCGCCACTTGGAGGTGCCCGTCTTGCCGCTATTCTCGTTCCTCGACATTTAAACTCTTTCCAACCATGTGCCCGGAGAGGAAGATCTCGACGAACCACGTTGATCCACGTTCGACCACGACCGAGGGAAGATCAACGACGAAGACGACGAACGGCGACCGATCTCGCGACGATCGAGGCGCTCGTCGTGGAACTTGGACGAGTCGAGGTATTTGCGAGAAACGAGAATTATCAGGACGGAATTCCGCCTCGGGGTTTTGCGATGGGAAGCGTCTCTCGGCGCCTGTCCTCGCGGGAAAAGCTCGAAAGGGCGGAGGGTCATCCGGCGATCCTTCATTCCTTTCGGCTCTGTCTCGCGCGCGTTGCCACTCGAGGACTCAAAGACGCACCATAAAACGCGAACAATGGACAAAAGGAACGCGCGCTCCTTTCCTTTCCTTTCCTTTTTCTTCTCTTGTCGGGTAATCGCGCAACCAGCATTCGACGATGCTTATTAAATTTAGCCGAAGAAATCAAATTTTGAATTTACGGGATACCTACTTTAAGGAACACGTTGTACTTAATCTGTCGAAATTAGCAAAGTAAGTAGGGGAAGGGTCGATATGAAAGTGTCGTCCATGAAATCGCTGAAACTCGTGATTCGCCTTTTCACTGAATGATCGACCTTTCGATCGGTAATCATCGATCGCGGTAACCCGAGGCTAGCCGAAGGTGATTCGCGGGCTAGCTGTACATTCGTAGACCTTCGCTTTTCCAAAAGTCGGTGGAGCCAAGAAACTCCGCCGCGAGATTAACCAATTCCGCTGTACAAACATACGGGGATAAGAGGATGGAAAAACGGAGAAAAAGAAAAATAATTCTGTAAATTTGGTTAATCAATCGTCGTTCCATCGAAGCTTCACCTTAGCTATCGCGCGTCCCTGCGCACGCGATAGAAATGATCTTTTTCAATCGTTCAGGGTAGCTTCCGCGCCGATAGCTTCAACGATTTATATACCTATCTCTTGCATCGTCGAACGAAATCAACGCAATACCACGGACGAAGCGAAGTCTAGAGGCTAGGAGCCGACGGTCAGAGGCTGGAGGAACCGTGCAAGAGACCAAAGGCTACAGCCGATCGATTTTCGTCGATAGAGAAACGAAAATTATAAAACGGTAAAGAATGAACGTAACGTGATACTGTATGCTGTTAAAGTTGGACGGGATAGAACGACACCGAAACTAATAACGCGATGCCATTTCCGGCGAAAATTGCGGAAACGCGAATCGAGTGCCAGCAATTCTGACACGTTTCTCCGCGTAGCCCGCGAATTTTTAAGAGTTTAATCGCTGCGATGCTATCGAAACTGTCGACGCTATCGTGATATTAGTATTACCGTGTTATTGCCATATTATTACTGTTAATATTACTATCACTACTGCTACAACTACTACTACTACTACTACTATAACTCTTACTATTACTACTACTACTACTACCACTACTCCTACTATTACTACAACTACTACTACTACGCCTACTCCTCCTATTACTACTACTACTGCTACTACTACTATTACTACCACTACTAATACTACGACTAATACTATTACTGCTACTGCTACTACTACTCTTACTAATACTATTTATTACTATAACAACTACTTAAACAGTAAGAGGAGAATAACAATTACCACTGTTACCGATACCTACTGTTACCGCGTTACTCTATCGTTACATCTCTATTACGAATAGTTCTAAAGATTTCTCACAAAAGGACAGACGGACGGAAATTGAGAGCGAATAGATTGGCAGAAAGTAATCGAGAACGCCGTACCGTGTGAAGATTTTATTAATCGAGCCACTTTTTCATCCAGCGACATTGAGCGCAGACCAAGAAATTTAGGCTGACCGTATTCACGGTAGGTCTTATCGATAATCTTAATGATAATTTTGAGACGCAAACGTTAGGCATAATATTCGACGACTAGCTTTAAACTGCGCGCGTTGCCCAGCAGTTCCCTCGAGTCAAAGCGAGAATCTCTCTTCCTTCGCCGCGGGAACTCTCCGACTTCTTCGTACTGTCGTCCCGTATTTCGTCGAGTTCGCCTTAATCGAGAACGAAGGAAGAAAAAGAGCGAATTCGCTGTCTCCTGCGACGGGAACCTTGTATATACTTAGTCGATCAGTCTTGACAACGGAGCGCCCGTGGAAAACGTCCAAGCAACGGAATCTCCGTAACGGAAGATCGGAGTTCGTTATTTTCGAGAAATATTTTCAACCCTCGCCGAAAGCTTCTCATACCGGATGTTCGAGAATTCCCGTGGGAAACGCCTAGAATACGCCTGAAATAAAGTACGCGCGGATTTTAGTCTTTTGATCGGGGGAAAAAAGATCCGACTGCCAGAGGAATTATCGGTCAGCGCGCGCTTTTTCTCCGTCGTTTACACCTTTTTACCTTGTCCTCTTCGCGCTTCTTGCCTTCGACCGGTCCGAGGTATTTGCCATTGGAATCGTTTTCGTCGACGGCGGAGACCAGGAGAAGGAAAAACGGTATCTCTTCGTCGCGGACTCTCAAAGGAGAGGACAAATTTTCGCTTCGTCGAGTCAAGGAGGTCGGAAAGCCGGCAGCCTCTCTCTCGCGCGATCAGCAACGGATCGCGAGAGGAATAAACGTTAAAAGGAGGTCGAAAAAGACCGTGGGACAGGCGCAACGTGACTTCGTCGAGTTCGATACAAAGTTACGGGAGAAAGGGAGATATGTCTTGCTACGTGACTAGAGTAAATTGGAATCGAACACTTTACAATTATATCGATCGCCAGAGCGATTCGTCTTTAACCTGGCCTTCGCGTCTTTCTCGTTCGAGCGGGCACGCATCGTGGAAGAAACGCCCGATCGATGGTGGTCTTTTTAAGCCTCGAATAGGCGAAATAGCGATCAAAGAAGCGGGAAGCTTCGAGAAACTCTGACGGCCAGCTCGACGATCGCGAGGCTCGATAATTCTGCGATGATGGTAAATATAATTGTATCGTGTTCGGGCGACATTGACCGCGATTGTAATTAAGACCGTAGATCATATATCTGCGTTGTATATGATCGTGTTTCAAGTATCTCCGAGCTGACGCGCAATCGAAACAACGAATATTGTACAGAGGGCCGGGTTCGTCGATAGTGAAACGAAGCCGTCTGGCATCGGACTCTCGACCAGGGATATTGCCGATCAGAGAAAACGACGCTTCCTCTAGTTTTCGAAAAGTTACCGATCGATCGGCCGATTTCACCAAATTGCGCCGGGATTTGCCGAGGACTGCGTCAGGATTGCAGGGGATTGCGCGGGGGTTGCGCAATTATGCGGAAGCCGAAATTAGTTTGGACGATAGGATCGAGGGGATACGGTCCTTCCCCGTCTCCGGAGGGAGTTTGGCGATGCGATCGTTTCCTACTTTCCTGCTCTGTGTTTGCCGCGTCGACGAGACACGGGTAAATTGGTTTCGGCGTTTTAACGAAAGAAACGTCCTTCGACGTAGCAAGCTCTCTCCTTCCGGGACGGACCGCGATCATCGCCGCGAAAGATCCGAAGACAAGGCAGAATGGATGAAATTTTAGGAATGAATTTCGCCGAGCGCAGAGCGAACGAGATTGAAGCCGGACAAAGTTATCGACTACCTGTTATTTACTACGTATCATGTTTATGTTTTATACGCGTATCGCCGATCGCGGCCGAAAGGGAAGGAAATCGTTTAGCTGATAGGGAGCGTTGATAAGTAAAAGTAACGTAATCTCGTTAAAGTTTAATACTCCACGGACCAAGACACGTAACTTTGCGTGTACATCTTTAGCGTCATACCGTTAGCTGCACTTGTCGCGATGCCTCCTACGAGAAATTGCGTATTGTCGTTAATACTCGACCCTTCGTTTCGTTTCAAGGTTTTCGAAAACGCCGAAAAGAAAAGAGAAGCGTAGCTACGTACGTGCCAGTGTTTTGCGTTTTTCGCAACCTTTTGTCCATCGAACTCGAGACATCGGGAGCGAAACGAAGAGCCGATTGTCGCCGAACGTGCAAAAATCGCCGCGAGCCTCGTTACCGAATTTTTTATCAGCGATTTTTATGCCGAAAGGACGGGCCGTTTAGGCGCACTCGAAGATTCCGGCTGTTTGGGCGTTCGCCGGATATCCGCTTCCGAGTGCGACACCGTCGAGAGAACTCGTTCTCCGGAGCCACGATCTCGGCTCACCGAACGGAGACTCAACGCTAGACCTATGTCGACATATTCCGAGAGAAAACTCAAAATTTTTTTGCTTTTCGCGAGCTTCGCTCGAGTTTAGAGCTTTTGATCGACCGATCCATCCGGACGTATATGGGCGATTGAGAGTCGGTAGGTCCAGCGTCGAGAGTGACGCAGCTTCAAGGAGCGCGCGACGGTCGATGGAATCGGGGGAGGAGGAGAACCATTGTGATATACGTAGATAAAAATTGTGGAGCAGAAACTGTACGACTGCGAGAAACGAATGGCGAACGAACGGAAGCGATGCTTCTCGGTCAGCGATCGAGATCGATGATCGACGAACCTCCGTGCCTCCGTTCGATCTCGCGATCGAGTTTCGCTTTCGTTTCGACGGATTTAACGTTGCCCTTTGGCAAAAAGGGGCGATGCAAGGAAAGAAAGGGTATCGGAACAGCCGATGAAGCGTGTCGGCTAGTTTACGGAGGAGACGAGGAGATCGCTTAGACGGAGAGCCTTAGAAACTTTTTATCGTGGACAGCGAATTCTCCGTCGTAGCGCGAATCGCCGATCTGCCGTCCTTTGGCGACGGATCGAAACTTATCGATTAATTATTCACCGCGAGCTTTAACGATAATATCATTGTTACGATCAACCGCGTATCGTCATCGGCATATCATCGTCGTCTTTCATCTTCGAGTCGAGCGCCGTGGCCCTCTCCTTGTTTCCGTGTTCTCTGCCAGGAAGCGACGAGCGCTCGTGTTTCGAAAAAGCAGGAGACCGAAAAGGGTCAAAAGGGCAGGTCCTGAACGGCGGAACTCTCGGAAGCGGGGAAGAGATACCTCGATAAAGCCGGGAATGTCGTATCTCCGAAGGTGTTTCCATGGCGCACGACCCGTTTTATCGTTCACCGCGATCGTACCGGTCGTTGTTTCCGGCGGTCGATGTTGTACACGAATCTAGTCGTTAGTTGCAATTGTCGCAAACTCGATAACTAATCATCTGCACTTGCGTATACATAAATATTCTACGTTTATTAAATACATACGCATACAAACCGATATTGTATCTTTCGAGGCTCGCAATCGATCGTCGAGCGAAGTAAGAGAAGAGGCGCGCGCGCGCTAAGGTTCGACGGGAGCACGCGTTTAAAAAACGAACGAACGAAAACCGGAAAAAAAATACATAAAAGACAAAAAAAAAGATAAAGCTGTGATGTTATTAAAGGCCGAGCTACCGGCAACGGCTAGGAACGAACGCGTGACTATTTTTGCAATATTTAAGGCCAGTTAAAAAAGAAAAACTACTTGATATACATACGTAAAAAGAAATATATATATATATAAATATAAGTAAAAGATACTTAACTTTTTCGCCGGATCACGAAAGAGGCTTTGCAACGCATTCGTATACGTGTGTGCGTATATACATATATGTAGCACAAAAAAATTAAAAGGGGAGAAACAGAGACGAAGGAGCACGGTGCAATCGAAAGATCGAAGAAAACAGAAGTTGTGGAATCGGCGAGCAGACCAGTCGTCGTAACGTCCAAGAACGATAAGATTTTTGCACCCCTAGGGGGACGCGAATATAGTCGATTCTCCTTTCTCTTCCGAGGAAGTCCTCAATGTACCTACCTGTATGGGTAAATACGTGGATACATATATATGTATATGACACTCAATGATATCCACTTGCGTAACACTTTTCACGTAAAGTAATTGATTGTATCGATGTGTACGTTGCGTGAGCATTCGCGACGCACGGATAGTGATTTAAATAACTATATGCCCAATGATAAAATCGATTCGTCCGAATGCATGCGTATTTGGTACCACGATAAACGATTTTTAAACGTAAGCATAATTTATTGATTATTGTAATCGTAACGACGATTGATTATCTGATTTATCGGCTGTGTTTGTAAAGTACGTGATTAAATATTGAATTATCGACTAATATAGCAGTGTGCGTCCTTTCACTGTCGATAAGATATTCTCGCGTAATCGTTCTACGCGCGCTACAGTTCTACTTGCTTAAATATATCAATATTTATGCTAATATTCATCAAAATTGGAGTATATCAGTTCCCGAACTTCCCTTGCGAGCAGATGAGCAATCGAGACGTATCTCAGTGTTGGATTCCACAAAGAAAAGTCTACTTTTGATATAAAATTAAAAACTTCCTTTATTTACAAGTTATCTGTGCTTAACTCTACTTGGCGCTATGTAAGATTTCTTCGTGGAAAGGTCGTGCCAGCCCACGGGTCCCCTCTCACAATCGGCACATGCTAAATATTTTATATTGCCTACTGTGTGCGAGACGCTGATATTTTCAAACGTGTACATATCTTCCACTAACCAATAACTCGTTATTACTTCGTGCTGATCCGCGCTGCCTTCTTCCTTGCGCCGCATGTGTGGTAGATTAAACTGAAAAGTTACACAGTAAGTTACGTGAATTCGACTTAAGTTTTTAAAGAGACGCTTCGTTTCGGGAATGACTTACGCTCGTATAATTTGAATGAAAACGATTAAACTTTGTATGGTTTGTAAGTGAATGTAAATTGAGGTTAAGTTCGCCCGATAAACACGAATATTTAATGCGCGCAGAAAATGTAATAATTCCAAGTAACAAAGACATCTCTGATTATCGTTCGAGTATAATTTTTTACAACGATGTTACTTACCTCGATATTCGTAAACCTGGCTGTACCCGCATTAAGCATTTTCGATGGACAGTACGTGCAGTAAACTGTGTCCTTATTTCTTCCATTTTCGTCCCTGGCAATGTCGTGTTCGCCTTCTGACATTTTTTCTTTTTATTAAAAGCCTCGATATAAATATACTGTGCCGTTTTGATAGAAAAATTTGTTGTCCGTCAACGATAATTAAAATTGAAATATTCGTCCATGAACGAAACAATATTACGATCGATATCCAATGACACTCAACAGTCGACAACTGACAGTCGACAATCGTCAATCGAAATTGAACAATCGAAGAGGCAATCTCGATTGGTCGCGAGAACTTCAGAGTGGTGCACGAATTGCTGTAGGGATCTCCGTTTTTGAAGGAAGATGCACAATCTTCCTTTTTGCAGGTTTGCTGTACTTTTAATTGCAATAATTTCGTCCCACTTGTTCGCGTCGAAGGGAGTAATTTCAAATAAATCGACACGGACGTTCTTTTCGGCCGCCATTTAATAATTGCTGCTTGTGAAAGTAGCTCGATCGAAGCGATGATGCATTCGACAAAAATTGTCAAAAAACTTTCAAAACTCATTGAAGTACGTTCCAATAATACCAATAATTGAGAATGAATTTTATTTACATACAAAAGATGAATAAGTTTTTGCCTTAACGAATGTAAGCGGCAATGTAATCTTTCGTCCGCTCGATTTCTTTCTTGCTCAGTAACTTCCAGCCATACTTTTCAAATTTGCTGTCAAAAGGCAACGGATCTGTCGTACGATTTTGATCCTCCTTTGGTCCAATGACAAAAACAAGTTTACCCTTGTAGTTTTCCATGTAATTGCAAAACGCTGTCGCGTTGTTAAAGTAACAAAATAAAACGGCATATTTGTCCGAAATACGGAAAGATTTCGATCTATTTTCTTGAATGAACATAATGTTCTCCAAGAACAACGGCGGCGAATATTTGCTACACCACCATGACTGATCTAATTCTACTCCGATCACGTCTAGACCTTAAATTTCAAAAAAAATCATAATAAATAA
The DNA here is from genome assembly GCA_910591515.1 of Cerceris rybyensis. Classification (NCBI taxonomy): domain Eukaryota; kingdom Metazoa; phylum Arthropoda; class Insecta; order Hymenoptera; family Crabronidae; genus Cerceris; species Cerceris rybyensis. Next base: position 524,568 of record OU342795.1, read on the forward strand.
GCTGTTTCGAAGGAAAGTTATCATTTGATAATTTCATCGGGAATCGTATTATTATCGTTTAACCGTTAAAGAAATGTTTATTCGTCTATTAGTCGTTAATGAAATATTTATTTATGTGATTGCCGTGTTAGGAAGTATGTCATTGATAACGTGTAACTTAAAAAGTAGATCGATAGTAACTAGATTCGACAAGAAAATCAATATGAAAATAAAAGTTTCTTCGGCTAAAAATAATTTTCGCTCTAGGAATAACTTACCAGAATACTTTTGGAATAACCATTCTAATAATCCACAGCCGCATCCAACACTTACGAGCCCGATCGCATTGTATTTTATTATTATTTCGTTCATCCAACGTAAATCGTTAATAGTCGGCAATACCCAAAATAATCTGCACTTTTCTACCGCGTCTAAAGTGCAATTTAATGTAACAATGTCTTCCCACTTCTGCTCACTGTGCAACGCGAGAATATTTTCTTCGATATTTTCATTCATTGTATTAGCGATAAATAAACTCAACTGTACCTCGTTATTTTATATCGATTAAACAAAAAAAAAACGAAGCGGCGGGAGTACTCGCACACAGCGGAATAGGTCTTTGATTGAGAATGCGGTATGGATCGTTTATTAATAGTAAAGAAAATTTGACGTAGGAACCTCGAATTACGTAATTTCAATAATCCGACATATATCGATATTGCACGCTATAGCTTAATTTCGCTCCACGATCTTTGTTTTCTTATATAACGATTGCTATATTCATTGGTAGGTGTTCAAATTTTCTCGCTTGAGATTCATTGATGATCATCGCTCTTTATTAATTTTCAAATTTCATAGAATAAATAAGTATAGATAATTTCTTGGTCGAGAGTTTCGACGTTATCAAAATGGCAATTAAGGCACTTTTGTGAAAATAGAATGGAACACAAATTCATATGTACAAAAGTGTAAACCATTCGAATTATAATGACATTTATGTTGCATTTAAGTCCAACTCTTGTGTTGCGTAATGGATATCATCCGTCGAAACGTTCAATAGGATCTTCTGATGTATATCGTTCCTAGAGTGCTCGCAAATCAGTAATCTATACGCGCCCAATCTTCCGCAGATTGCAAGCACTTCCGTTACGGTAGGTATCTTGATGCCTGAAAGAACGAAAAAACGAAATTAGGGTGTAAAATTCAAATTGTTATTGTAACAAGTACGATATCAGAAGATTAAACGAACCGTCAAAAGAGCAAAGCGCTTCGAGCTGCCTGTACGCGTCTTTGAAGTAGACCTCCTCGATCGCGGTTCGCGTGACTTCTGCGGATACAGCTTGCAAAAAGATCTGCTCCATTTTCGAGCAATGCTTTATCGCTTGAATCTTCGCCGATGCGATCATTTCGGTTATAGCTTGAGTTACATCTTGAAGCGTTATCGTTTCTACGTTCCGCGATTCTGCGATTTCCATGGCGCGACGGCATATGTCCAAGGCTCGCCTAGCGTCCCCGGATACGGCAGAAACTTTCCTGTATGTACATCATTACAGTTTTATTACTTTGTATGGGTAATTTTTTTAAAAATTGCAATCGTTGGAAAACTTACCGTGCTATCAATTGTACCGCTTCGCTTCGGAAGCCATCGAAGTCCTTGAGCCGTGTTGATATTATCTCCTGTAACTGCTTATGATTGTACGGTTGAAAAGTTAATCGTGTAAGGCCCAAACGCGAGGTGACGCGGCCCATTAAGACTCTTTCCGGTAAATCCATAGTGTTAGCTATGGTAATAACGACCAACTGCGCCGATGCCTTTGTGGGCCAGTCCAAAAGATTGTATACGACATCTTGACGTTTGGTACACAGAAAATCCAACTGTATAATAAGAATTAGTAATGATTTAGCATAGTAAAATACCAATTTTTTTTAAAGTCAACACATCTTACTTCGTCAATGAGTAGTAACGTCATCTTAGAATTGGAGTTCGCAAATCTTTTTTCCAGCGCCCTGTACGCTTGTTCCCAAGTGCCGGTTTGACCGGTCAGCTGTTTTAAAATTTGCACGTACGATTGCCTTGGTTCAGTTAATTTCATACCGTTAATTGCAACGTAATCAAAACTGTCCAATTCACCTTTCGACGTTAATTTCTGTAAACATTTGACTACCTCGTTTACAGTTGCCGTTTTTCCAGTTCCTGGTACTCCACTGATATATATGCATCTGCAAAGATTTCCCATTCATTTATTTCATTCTATAACAAATATTTTTAATAAAAGAACATACCCGCCGCTGTTGTCCACTAACTTTCCTTTCAGAAACGTAAAAATATTGTTAAATTCTTCCTCCCTGCAGGGCAAAGATTTTGGTACTGCGCTAACGTGTAATCTAGACCTTGCCTTTTGCAAAGGAGTACCAGGTTTTAATAAAGCACTAAATCTCTTTCCCATGGATGGCGTTAAATTGCTGCACTTTATCGTTCGCATTTTTGGAGTAGACGGATGATCTTCCTGCAATTGCGACGTTGTACGCTTTTTCTCTAAGTTTGTTTCTTTTAGCGGCGTTAAGACACTCCTTTTTGTAGGTGAAGTTTTTATGCGTTTCTCAGCATCGAAAATGTATTCCTCGTCGTTGGTATCTTCTTCATCGACGTTCAATTTAAAGTTCGTTTTACGACTTCTAACGCTACTTTTTGTTTGTCTACGAGTCTTTGGAGTAACAGGGTGAACCGTGGGAGACATTGATTTCAATGAATCATCTTCGTCCGATATACCTGTTTGAGAAGAAAATTTCTTTGGCGCCTTGCTCCTCGTCTTACTTTCAATTACGCTTGTCTTTGTGGATAACTCATCTTTGCTCACTGTAGAGCATACATCGCTATCATTTTCGCGAGACTTTATAGACAATGTGCGATTTCGTTTTTTCTTCGTCGTAGCTGAATCAGATGTTTCGATTTCCGAATTCATTGCAGTAGTGCCCGACCCTGAATTACTGTCTGGATTTTCGACTGGTTCGTGTACTTTCTTCTCAATGGATACGGAAAGTAAAAATAGGTCCTCCTCGTTGTAATTAACACTTTTCCTCTTTCTCAGTGATGGAGAATCTTTTGAGTACTTTGACTTTGACAAGGTATCGCAGTGATAGTAAGAGAGCCTTAAAGGCTGTTTTCTGACTCTCCTGCTTCTTTGCGGAGTTTTATTTTCATCCTGTGATTCTGCAAAAGTCTGCGCCTGCCATATTTTATTCTTGCCTGAGTGACTTTTAGTATCGGAGTATGATGCATCACTTTCCATGTCGGAGCAACTTTTCCTTGCCTGTCTCAAAGCAGTACCGCGACATTTACGTGTAGGTCTTTCATATTCCGAATCGCTATCAATTTTGTACATACTCTGTTCTGTGCTACGTCTTAACTTTATTCTGAGAGAAACACTTTCCTTTTGCAGTTCATTCTTTCTCGACAATAGACATTTGGTATGATTAAACATATCCTCCGTGTCTGAAGTTTTATCCAAAATGTCTTTCAACTTTCCGTGTAAATGAGTCGATTTTCGTGTCGGTAATTTTTTTACATTCTCATGCGTTGTTCTGGATGTGTCGGACTCCGAATGGGAATCTAACAATATCACGATTTCGGGATCTAAGCAATTTTTTATTCTCGAAGCCATTGCCGAGCCTCATCAATTGTCCTGCGAGAAATATGAAAGGTATTCGATATTGCATCGATTATAATAATCGAATAAATTTTAATTCACTCCAATAAGTAATTGCGGGTTTATTTACCTTTTGATCATAAAACGAAAAATTGAATTTCGGCGCAGGGTCTTCGTATCATAGAGTCCGGTATTTTCAATTATTTCTTTCATAAAGTAAATTCAATGTTGTTTTGAGCAGTGATCATTGTATCTATTTAAGTTGTCACATTTAAATCAGTCATAAATGAGAAATAAAATCTGATTACAGCCTCAAGATAGGTTTGCACTGGCGATTATACATATATACCGCCAAATTGTGTTTCAAGCATCATGAACAATGTGTATCTAAGATATAACCAACACGCGATGAAGCTCTAGCGGCCTCTACCATTCGTCATAGTAATTGTTCGTGGAAACGTTTCTTCTGAGTTGGTCCGAGCCGTCCGAGCAGCATGCAGTAGCAGTGATGCCAGGACGTGGGATTTTTCCCACGCATGCGCACTACTTAATCCTCAGTAACGTATATACTTCACTCAAATATGGGGTATCGTTAGACCCCTGTGACAATTGAAATACGGTAGAAATTACATGAAGAGGACATTTTACTAGATACGTCCATGGAAACAACCGCCGTCGAGCTGTGACGTCAGCATGCACATGCGCACGAAGGCTCCCACGTAGGAGACAATCCCACGTCCTGGCTGGCATCACTGTGCAGTAGCAGGCGTCGTGCAAGATCAGCCTGGATCAGCCGGAATTAGTCGGATAGATGGAAATTAATTTGTTACGAAACGTGAAACGAATATTATCGTTGACCTGTACGAAGAATGTTAGCATAAACGTGAAGTATTTTAATAGAAGATTCATCATGACCACTCCTCAAAGAGTCGAAAAGGTTTTGGAAAATCTTCGGAAGAATCCTTACTTCGACAAGTATGCGGAAAAGATAGCTAAATTGCAACAGACCAGCCCGGAAGAGTTTATGCAGCGTGTCGAGAGTCAAGAAAAGGAGATTCATGAAAAAAAAGGTATACAACTTTTAACGTAATTCTCAAACGTTTTACATGTATAGCTCTCTTCGTCATTAGAAATAAGCACTATTTAAGAGTATGAAGTTTTCCTTATCTTTTATGTAATGAAAAATTTATAATTCAGGACGGTCTTTATCGAATTTTACCTTACCGGCATACTGTACAACTGTTTTAAGTTATTATACTAGGAGATTGTTATTTAATAATCCCAAATTGTTGGAGGTGCTACTTTTGGTGTATCTTACGATAGTTATTCTTAAAGACAAGCAAGAACGAGAAAGTAATCTGTATCAGAGCAAAAGTAAACCGCATTTGGATAAAGGCTTGCAGCCACAGGAAGCCCGACTAGACAGCCTAATGAAGCTAGAGTTGATTAAGGATAAAACAAGGGAGGAAATTATAGATATTTGGAAGGAGTATCATAAGCAAAAGGACTGTATATGCGGAGTTATGCTGCCCGAGCAGTATGACAAAATGTTTGAGCGTGGAAAAAAATATTCCACTTTTTTGCTACCTTTGCCAAGAGAGCAGGGTTACGAATTTATCGTCAGCCAATTCTATGGATCTGAAATTCACATGACACCGCTTTTGTGGTATCAAGCGCACAAAGAAAATGCACCGGAATGTTTGACAATGGTACACTATACGGAGTTGAGAGACAGCAAGAACATGATTCTCATGCGCGGGGAATTTGACAAAAAAACAATTAACGTACAGGAGGCGCAGTGCTTAGCAAATGAGCTGCAATTGTATTATTCTACGGATAGTCCTAGCAGATTACAGTTATTGGACACATTCACCAATAAGCCTGACGAGTTCAAACACATGGATCTTATATCGCAACTAGAAACAATATCTTTAGAATCGGCTAAACAATAAATGTAGAAAAATCTTTTAAATTGTATTTTTGTTGTTGATAAGCTTGTGTATATAAAGTCATGTAAATAAACTGCCAAAGTATAACATTTTACGATCTATCTCTGCATATATCTATAATTAAGTCACAGAGCTCATGATATTGTAGTTGATAAATGTACCTTGCGTATTGGAATACGATGTATATCAGTGCGATGCAAATATCGTGACACTGTTGCTTATATATATTTCATTTAGTCATAAATAAATTTGAATTTTAGTTAGCGTCGGTATATCAACTTTCCAAAGCGTTCAAAGTTTACGAACATTTCCGTTCACGTCGCAGACGGTACGACCACCGTGGAGTAACATTAGAAGAAGATATTACGCGAACGATGCATCTAGAGGAGGATTAATTACAACGCCGATCTTTTACGTTAATGCTGGTATACATTGCGCATAATATTTAGTTAAAGCTTTCCATTGAATTAAGTACCGATACGCTGCTTCTGTACATATACTTTTTTCGATCTGTAGGGCCTCATATCGGACATCTCTATACTGCAATTTTGGCCGATGCTATAAGTAGATACAATTCCATGCTCGGTCATTCCGTACTTTTGTGCACGGGCACAGACGAACATGGTACCAAAGTTCACAATGCTGCAAGCAGGGTGAATCTGCCAATTTTACAATATTGTACGCAAGTCTCACAGAGATTTCAAGAAATGTGTAATACATTTGACGTTGATTATTCACGATTCGTTAGGACTTCCGAGGAGCAACATCGTGATGCGGTTCATCACTTTTGGGTTATTAAAATAATTTAAATAATTTTGCATGCACAGGTAAAAATGTCAAATATGTATATGGAAAAGAACGAAATGATTTTAGACCACCCTAGAAAAACGCGGGCATATATATTTAGGAAAATATTCTGGCTGGTACTGCGAGTCTGATGAAGCGTTTCTTAACGACACAGAACTAGCAGAAACGCAAGATAGCGATGGAAAATCTATCAAGGTTTCGCTGGAATCGGGAAATCCCGTAGAATGGACGGAAGAGGAAACATACAAATTTCGGCTAAGCTCTTTTGGAGAAGATTTGCGTCATTGGCTTCGAAATGGTATACAAAGATATAACTCGATACGATTTGCACCTGTTTTCCTGTTCTGATTTAAAAATGATATTTAGAAAACACAGTGAAACCCGCGATGTACCATAAAATTTTATGTAATTGGATAGAAGAAGGGATATGTGAGAAAGATTTAAGTATTTCCAGGCCAATAAACAGAGTGCCATGGGCGATTCCTACTCCTTGCGATAAGTCTCACACCATATACGTGTGGTTGGATGCTTTGGTAAATTATTTGACCGCGGTAGGCTACCCGGATGAATCGTTCAAGAAATTTTGGCCACCGGCCGTACAAGTAGGTGTCTTTCAAGTTTGCAATTGTCCGCAATTACAGAAAAGAAAGAAAAATTATCGAGATCTAAGTGCCTGATAACATGCAGGTGATAGGAAAAGATATATTAAAATTCCATGGTATCTATTGGCCAGCGTTTTTGATCGCTGCTGGCCTCGAACCACCCGAAAGATTGGTGTGTCATGCTCATTGGACCGTGGATGATCACAAAATGTCGAAGTCAAGAGGAAACGTCGTTTCGCCGTTCGAAGCTATGAATACGTTCACTCAGGATGGTTTGAGATACTTTTTGTTACGACAAGCGGTACCATATTCGGATGGAAGTAAGACAACTTATTGAGTAATCGTGAAAAGTACTCAAATCTCATTCGAGTATTTTACTATTTCTTCTTCGTTTGCAGACTATAACGTAACGAAAATTCGGCGAATACTAAATTCCGAACTTGCCAATAAACTGGGAAATTTAATTAATCGGTGTTTAGGTACGGCCATCAACCCAAGTCGGGAGATTCCCGATCCCACGATTTACGCAAATGTTTTGAGATCCGATATTGCTACAAAAAACAAGGAAGCGTTAGAAAATTTGAGTCTGCGCGTTCAATCTCATTACGAGGAGTACAATCTCCACCATGTGGTAGATAAGCTTGTAGATATGTTTAACATAACGAACCAAATGATCGATTATCACAAGCCGTGGCAATTGGTGAAAGAAGACAACACAGATTCGGCCATGGAAGCCAAAGCTGTGATATCTCTCGCTTTGGATACCGTACGCGTTGCTACTTTAATGCTTTATCCGATCGTCCCAAGATTGGCCTGCAACGTTCTCGATTTGTTGCAAGTCCCAAAAGAAGCTCGCACTTGGTACGATACGAAACCATTGTACCTGTCCGAATCCTCGATCGGAACGAGATTTGTAAGTACGCAAAACACGATCTTATTTAGGAAGATAACAAATTAATAGAGGCAAGCGAAGAGTAGCAATTAAAGCATTTAATGTATCCGCTCGAATGTGAAAGTTAGGACGCAAATACGACTTTGGTCCTTTTTCTTTTGATAAATTTTGTACAGTACAACTTGATTCACGTAGGGCAACAAGGATAAATAAAACTGTTCGAGCGTAATACCTGTGTGGAAGTCTTATAATATATTTACAGAGAACGGTCATTCAAATATATCATTAGTATACATCAATGTCATGCATTTCTTATTCCAAGGTGGGAGAGAGAAAGATTTCCCTCCCTCCCCACTGCCCCCCCCCCCCACCGCCCCTCTTTCAATGGAATATAATGCACGATACATCGTAGATATAGATGTACGAAAGAAAATCGACGATACGCAACGATTGCTAACCGTTTCGCAAGGATTTCCTTCGTTTGGATATGTGATGCAGACTTGAGTTAGATTCAACGGGTTACACGACAGTTCTGCGATATCTCGGCATCTCGATCGAGGGTCGATCGATGCACGATAAAACGCGGATCGTGTCTCTGCGTCCCGTTAAATAGAAAAATAAATAAATGGCTATTTACAAGATGGAAAATGAATCTGCACGGGATCGACCGCGATCCTAATACTAATATAAGCTACGATTCGACAGACGTTACTAACAGTTATTTCGCGCAACATCCGTCTTTAAATCGTGGATGTACGCGCTATTCAGCATTGCTTCGTAATTACAATTGCTTCATAATAATGTATTCTAAACGCTACCGCTCAAAAATTTCTACAGACGCAACCGTTTTCCCTGCTTTCGTCTGATATTTTTCGTCTGATATTCCGTTAGTTTTCGAATCTCGGGTGTACTTTATCCGGGCGCGTAAAGTCTCATTGGATATGCCTTGAACTACCTTCTGGTGATTGTCTTTACGTAATATCCTCATTGATCTACCGTCTTCATCAATGAATTTCCACCATCTTCCGTCGTTTGTGAATAAAAAATACGGTGTAAAAAAATTCACACGGGAACCTCGCCGTTTCTTCTAAGCCATAATAGACGATGATAGGATTCTTTAAGTTTTAGCGCCGAAACAAAGAGACGGAGACTATGTTGAACTTTTCCTAACGCGTGTACTCGATATGTATATTTGCATCAATCACCGACGGGAAACGATTAAACCGGACGAGGAACGTTTCTTTTGCTTTTTATCACAATTGCGAGAGTTTTACGAGCCCCCTCGCCGTTCGAGGTACGTGCTCTTCTTTCACCATCGACGAAGGGACTTTGCGTTGTATTGTGATCTTCCAAGTTGCAAGGAAATTGAATTGTGTTAGACCTTTTGCGATATTTTTGTTCGAATTTCAGCTGTGGCTGTCTAATACTTCAAATTGCCCAGCCGGTGTTGCTTCCGCTGAACATAATTAATCTACAACATATTGCTCTTTGCTATACAAATTTCTCTCTCGCTGTCTCTCTCTCCCCTGTATCCCCTCATTTACGTTCGTCCATTCGCGGTGCATTGATTACTCCCGACTGATATGACCACGAATAATTAGGATAACCATACGTAATGGCGTGTATCGATGAGGCTATCGCGAGAATCATATTACACGGGAAAAGTTCAATAATGTACTCGGCATCTCGAAGAACTTCCGCGGAATTCTTTTTATCTTACACGAATGACTATAGACGTAAATTGTTGTCGTTAGTATTGCAATAATAATAGTGATTAAATGTTCGAAACGTTGATAGATGTCCCTCGACTCTTCGGCCCTCGACAGGCGAAAGGTTCAAGATACACGGATAATCTTAATTTAACTTATCTTAATTCGATCTAGAAATGTACAGATTATCATACGCTCCTAAGTTACGTATGAAACTAACGACGGAGAGGACGAAGTGTCTGTTCGACTGCTTTCGAGTACTTTTTTTTTTCTTCCGACAAATGTTATTGACGTTTCGCGTAGAAGAACCTGTCGACGGTCAAATAGTCGAGCGATTCGACGTTAACAAATCGTCAAACGTTTCTCACGAGATCGTAAGAGGATGAGAACGCGTGCGCGGTAGATCGTGCGCATCGGCCTCTTTGCGCGGGCAGCGTTCGACAGGAAGATCGATATATACGAAGAAGAAGAATCTCGAGCAAAGTTATATCGCACTGACGATGGTATCGCGATGTCTCTGCGCCATAATCCCGACCTGACAGCTATCGGCGCTCGATCTCGGACTGATGTTACACTCGATCATTGAGCCGTTTCGCTTCTGTACCACTACGGATCGAAATTCTCCGCACTCGCTGGTCGAGGGTTGATTGCCGCGTGCGCGCGCACCCTTAGTAAGGATCCTTTTAAATGCCTCCCGGAACTCCGTGTTGAAGATGCTGTAAATGATCGGGTTGAAGGCCGAGTTGCTGTAGCCGAGCCAAGTGAGGACCTGTGGCGACAAATTTCATCTCTATTATTTGCCGTTAATCGCGAAAAATTGAAAACTACGTCCGAGCCTCGTTCGATAGAATCGAACGAAAGCTTCCTCGATACGCGCCACGGATGGCGCCACCGTTCGTCATCGAGCGCGTGAATCTCAAAGTCGCGCAATTTCCTCGGTCCCGAGAGGAACGAGGGTTACTTCAACCGGAAGGTATAGAGGGTCGTACTTGGAATGCTCGAACCGATATGCAGGTCTTGCAGTATGCCGTGACGACGTTAACGCAGAAGAAGGGGACCCAGCATATCAAGAAAACGCCCATGATCACGCCGACCGTGATCGCGGCCTTATGGTCGGACACGTGATAGGGACTCGTCGGCTTCGTCTTCGTTTGCGGTTTCGGCGGTTTGTTGCGGGTGCTCTTCGCCCGAAAACTCTTGGCCATCGAGGTGTCCGGCAGCTTCGTCACCGCCCGGATGCTTTTTACGTGTTTCTGCGCGTAGCAGTAGAGCCTAAAAGCAGGTTGAAAGGTCGATGCAGAGAAGGTTCGAGGACTCGGAACGGACGGGGAGTCTGGATTAGGACTCACCTGCAATAAATTCCCAGCATGACGATGCAGGGCACGTAAAAAGATATGGAAGAGGAGACGACCGCGTAAGTGGGCGTCAGGTCTAAGGCGCACGTGGGGTGCTCCTGAAAGAGGTGGCGATGGGTTACCGAGGGGGATCGTCAGGAATCTCCGCCCGGACGGATGCCATCGAGGTTCCCTTACCTCCTTGCCGTCGTCGTAAACTACGGGTTCGTCCGCTCTATGAAGGCCTAGGCTGATCGGTACGAAGGATATGAGTCCCGCGAGGAGCCACACGATCGCGATGCCGGCGACTGCGATTCTTCTCGTTACCCATCGACCGTATCTACGAAATACCGATCTCTCCTTCTTAACGTCAAGGTTAAACGCGCGAGAGCCTAGAGCGCGCATCTTTCCTCCCTCCCGGGACAAGGGGAGTCTCTCCTCTCTCTCCTCTCTCCTCGATCTCGTCTCTCGGGAGTGGTTGGTTCTCTCGGGCCGGCAAGGGGAGTCGATCGGTCGAGGGAGAAATCGGCTTACCTGAGAGGATCCTTGATGTGGATGTATCGATCGAGGGAGATCGCGCAAAGATTCAGAATGGAGGCAGTGCTACACATAACGTCGAAGGCGATCCATGTGTCGCAGAAACGGGGACCGAACACCCAATATCCGAGGAGATCGTTCACCCCGGCGAAGGTCATCACCAGACAACCGACGAATAGGTCGGCGATCGCCAGGGAAGCCAGGAATAGGTTCCCTATCCTCCGTAAACCGCGATCCGTATAAATTGCCACGCAGACCAGGATGTTGCCGGCGACCGATAAAAATATCAGGATCAGAAAGAGAAATCCTGGAAGAAAGGAGCGGACCGACTGGACTAGCGGAGAATCGATGGACCTAGCGCGCCCGTTGTCGTTCACCCCTCGAAGAAGAAGGCGCGTTGTTCGCGCGATAGATCGACCGATCGATCCGCGGTAATATCGGCCGATCGATCGATCGATCGATCGAGACACTCGGACGAACGCGTTCGTGGGAACGTTCGCAAGTCGTCGAGGAGCGGCGAGAAGTCGATCGACGATTCCATCGACGCGGGAAAGAGGACGAAAAAAAGCTCGCTGTTTCTCCAGCGCGCCGTTGAGCGCATCGTTGATCGGCTCGATCCTCGAGTAACGCCGCTTACGTCCGAGTCAAGTTTTCGATCCAAAAGCATCCTCCGTTTAAATAGATCTCTCATATGGCACAAAGTAGGAAGACGTCTATTTTCGGTTGCACGGGAAGGATACGGGGAGGGAGGAAGGAAGCGGACGCACACCCGTTTAAGGGTTAAGGGGACTGGGAAGAATGATCGCGGAAAATAATAGCAAAAAAATGGAGGTAAAAAGAGTGTGGATAAAAATAGGCGAGGAGAATACTGTGAAACGAAAGGAGAATGGAGAGATTGAACGAGCCTGGATCAAAGTTTCCAAGAGGAGAGGCAAAGGACGGGAACGGGAACGGGAACGGGAACGGTAACGGTAACGGGGACGGGGACGGTGAGATAGAGGGAAAGAGGGAAAGAGGCGGTTTCCCAGGAGGCTGTCTTCGAGGGGCGAGTCGCGATCGATCAAATGGGAAGTTTAGCGAACCAACTAGAAGCACCGACAACAGCGAGAAAGCGTCTTCAGGCAGATCTTCTTCCCCGTCTGTCAGGTTATTCTGCAAACAGACAAAGGGATTCTGTGAATGCACCGAAGCTCCGTAATACATTCTGATTTATAGACACGTTGGAGCGGCGAGAATTTATCTTAACGCGGTGGGCGAGCTCCCGGAAAGAGAGCGCGCGAACAAATTCAAACGTGTTCGCCGCCCGCCGCCCTTCTCGCGCCTAGTAGTTGCTCGAGCGCAGCTCTCTTGGCTCGGAGAGACAAACGCGCAAATCTCATCGCCGACAGGTGCGTTTACCCGATAGTCGCCTCTTCGCTGCTCCCGTTGTCGACGCGCGCCTCGATGGACCGAGAGGTGAGAAAAATTCGCCATAGTATCCCCGCGCGACTAGTTTCTGCGCGGACTCGCCAGTCGCCGCGCAAACACGTTCGCGCGATAATGCAATTTCCCTTCCGGTCACTTTTATTCCCGCTCGTGCTCTCCTATTTTTTTCATAAACGAACGCTCCCGTTGCATCACGATCGTCCGTAAATATTCCACCCCTCCTCGAGGCCGTCGATATCGAGGTATTCGAGGGAATCGTTTCTACGGTACGAAAAATTGGAAAGAAACGCGGCAAATTGAAAGAATAATGCCCTCTCGATCGGTCGATCGTTATTCTTCGAGGACTCGGGTCGGAGGTAGCCGTTTCAGAGACTCCTTTTCCGTTCGCTTACTTCGTTTTCTTTGCCTACTTCCATTTTCTCCGCTCCGCTTTTACGGTTTTCCCAGCCCCGTGACTTCCGTTCCGTCTACCTTCTCTCTCGCTCGCTCCTCCTCGCATATTTGCCCACCCTCTCCCTTTTCTCTTTTTCTCTGCTTTCCGATTTTATTATCGGAATTTGATTCAACGCGCGCAAACAATTTTCCGCTACCTTTGCTCCTAGCAGCCCGTTGCGCTCTTAAACTTTCTTTCCTTCCGGTAGATCGCAGTGGAAAATATCTCTCTACCCCTCTCCGTCTCTCGGCCAGTCTAAAAGTGTACCGTGTTTCTAAGTTAAAACGGCACACTCCACCGTACATGTGGACACACCTGCATCGGCCTACGTACGTGAGAGCGCGGCTTTTTATTTTCTCCTCTTATGTTCTCCGATATTCTGCGTCGAAGTAAGGTGTAGATGCACCGGTTATACTCTCGAGATTCGTATTCACGTAAAATCGATAGCACAGACGGACTAAGATGACGTTGCCTCTTTACAGAGTCGTTAATTCCGCTCGGTCGGACGGCCGGTCGTATCGCTCGTATCGTTGATATCGTTCGTATCGCTCGTATCGCTCGTATCTCGAGGATGCGAATAAAAATATCGAGCCTGGAAGGGTAGGTCGATATCTCGCCTCGTTCGCCGGGTAATTACGATTACAACGAAAGTAAGGAAGGGAGGGAGAAAAAGTTGGAACGATTTCCTCTTTGCGTTCTCCGTCGACGCGGCCGATCGCGAAGATCCTGATCGTCGCGATCTTTTCCACGGCGAACGTCAATTTTCGACGTTACCTCCGCAACGACGAGTATTTACCACTTTCGTCTTCCTGCGCGATTCAACGCCGATCGTTTCGCCGTTTGTTTCCTTTCTCCGGTAACTTTCGTTCGACGGGACCGGTTCGGGTCGATGGACGACTCGTCCTGCGAACGATCCGTTTGCCGACCCACAGGTGAACACGAGTCGCGTGGGAAGAGGCATTATTTCTTAAATAGGGTCATTCGTAGCTAGGCAGATGGGACGTTGCCGCGAGAGCAGGTTGAATTTTGAGGACGCCCGATATTTGTCAATTTTCTCCGGCTCGCTTTCCTCTCATTGCCGAAGCCTACTTCCTCGATTCTCGCGCGTGCCTTTTCCATATGCCAAGGTGCCTATTACTCGAAGATTTATGGCCCCGTTTGTAAATATCGTTTCGCCGGCGCTTCTCTGCAAATGGAAATACGTGACTCGTCGTAAACATCAACGTTAACGATGTTTCTATTTGCAGAAGGGAGATGGATCGAGGCAATGGATGCTTTCTCGATTTCCGAGGAGCCGAATCGACGATTTCCGCGGGCCTAGCCATTCGTTCGATTCGAGGAAAGCGTGGTCGACTCGAAAGAGCTTGGAGGTAGGAAAGGTGGCCACCTCGTCGAGAATTGTTGAGACACCGCGAACGAATAGAAGCAACGAACTCTCCACTTTCGGCAACTGCGAAAATTTTGCTTAATCAGGGACTGGCAGACGCTGATATCGCGACGCTAATTGTCGGTATAACGGTAACGATAAAGTTAACGTTTCTCCCCGACGTCGAGGGTCGTTTTCCGCGAAGGAGCAAGAGGAGATCTCTCGCCCTCCTCGATCGCGGTCGGCAGACTCGGCTGTGCCTCTTCGGGGAATTGTAGCTTAATCGAGGAATTAAGATCGTCGAAAGAATTCGCCCCGCGGATCTTTCCGATTCGTTTCACTCCGGATCGATTCAATTTTTCCGATAATTTGCAACCTCGTTATTCCGCGCCCGCGACGCGAATCTCCGCAATCTCGTTCGCTCGAATCGAAGGAATTCTATTCGCAACGATTAAACGTTAAAGGTAAAAGAGGAGATGGTTGGAATTAACGTCTCGTTTGGTCGAGTCGCGAACAGTTGTCGTGCAATTCGAGAAATCGGTCGTTCGTCTTCGTCGAGGGGAGTCCGATTGCAAGGAAGGCCGCAACGAAGCCATCCCTCGTTAATTGCAATTACGCTTCCTTCCTTCTTATTAACGTCGTTAACTCGATCAACCCCGTCCCTTTTGTCGCGGTTTCCTCGTTCTCGATTGTAGCCGGATTCGATAATTATCGTAGGATCGTCCCTGTCTCTCATCCGGGAACTGTCGAGCAAACCGACGAGATATCGCTTCGGACCAACTTCCAAGTCGTTATCGATGCATTCTAGAAATTCCGAGCAAAGACGAGAGCACGAACGATAACACTATGAAGCACGAGAGCTCTGGCTCGTCCGATTAACTTAACGATCTCGCCGAACCTCGCGTCACGGTCGTTTCCTAACGTTTTTGAAACTTGTGCAATTTCGTGCAACTTCTCTCGACACGAGCGCGCACCGAGCACCAAACTGTCTTCTTGGCCCTCTTACGATGAATTTACATTTTACGACGGAGTTAAATGTTTACGTTTGAAGGGTGCCGTTGGACGACGAAGATTGAAATTCCTCTTAGACGAAATCGCTGCTCCTCCTCGGGACGAGGACTGCCGGGTTGGTCGGAATAAAAGAAGATCCGTCCTATAAATACCAATTCGAGCATTTTCGGTTTTATTTGACTGCGGATCCCGCGGCAAGGTGTTCCTCTGCGTCTCGTCCCTTCTTTCCCGCCCTCCCTTCTCGTCGGAGGGGTCGTAAGCGTCTCTCTCGCTTCGTATCGAAAGGAAAGATCGATTTGCTTCGAGACGGCGGAAGATATATGCGCTCGCGAATCCTCGCGAAGTTGCCTGACCTTTGGACCGCGGAGACGGGTCACCGAGAAAATCGAGTCGGAGAGAGCGCAGGAGAACGCCTCTTCGTTCGATTAACGGCCGTAACCCTGATCTCCTCCTGTCACGGAGAAACTCGTGGATCGATGCCTCTCTCGAAGATCGAATCTCTCTACGAGGTCGCACCGAATAAAATCACCGAAGATCGGGAGCACGCGTAAACTCGACTCGAAGAAAGTACTCGCGAGCGGAGAGTCGAGAAGAGGGCAAGTTGGAGATTTACGACTCTAGTCGGCCTCTCGGGACTGATCGATCTCCGCTAGGATCTTCTCGACGAGAATCGGTCTCGTTCTGCCAGGAGCAAAGATTTTTTTGCAGCTTCGCGAAGCATCTCGGTTGCGAGGGAGGACCGAGTCCTCTTTCGTCCTAACGGTCGACACGCGTCGATTCTTTTTTGCTCGGTGCTTTCTCCTCGTTCGTTTTCCTTTTCCTTTCCCATTTCCATCCCCGACGATTCTCGCAACGAAGTTGGTGGAAGAAGTTTCCGCAAGTTTCGCCCGGGCTCAAGTTCTCTTCGGCATCGACCATTAACGATACACTTAACGCGGCGCATTAAACCCTCTCGCTCGTAAAGTTCCTCGCCGAGCCCCGGCATTCGCTCTTTCTTCTACTTTCGGTTTATCAAGCGACGTTGTTGTCGTACGAGCGAGCGAAAGCGCCTAGGACGTTTCTTCCCGTCACGAGAGCCAGGAGCGAGAGTCAGAATTGCAACAACGGCTACGTCCCAGCCTTACTTTCATCGCAAAATCCATTTGGAGCGCGTCAATGCGACGAATGCTTTTAAATTCGTTGCCTTTCCCTGGGCGTCAAAGCGCGAAGGCGTGAATACGAGCAAACGAATTCGACGAAACGAAGCGCGAAATGCAATTTAACGTTTTCCAGTGAAATTCAGAATGTACTATTATGCGCGAACAGCCAGAGGCGAGCGCGAATTAGAAAGTTTCGCCGCTTTCGCGACATGACGTATTCTCCGTGAGATTTTCAAGTCTCTCACTGTTTTTCTATTATATCATTCTCTCCTTCTCGTTCTCTTTATGCTTTCGTCCCTCTCGCCCCGCTGAATCTATCGTCCCGAGTGATTTTCGGCACGTAGCCACCGGAAAGTTTGGCGAGTTAGAGCGAATTACGGCCGACTCGCCGATAATCTCGCACCTGTTGGCACGGAGGCCGGCCCGGAATCAATTTACCAAACTTCTCGTCGAGCGCGCGTCAGAGGTGAGCCTCGACGAGGACTCCCCGATATCTCGATATCTCGTTATCCTCGTAAATTCCGCGGGCTTAATCGATCGCGTAAAATGGCAAATACGATTGCCGCCGATAAACGCTCGAATTTTGCAAAAAAAGCTCGTCGATTGGAGAACATCCGGGCGGATCCGGGTTGCTGCAGAGAACGAAAGATCTCGCAAAATATTCCGCGACACGCGCGGACGACAGGATCGACGGGAATTTTGAAATTCGAATGACGAGCGTATTTGAATAATATATCTCCCTTTTTCCGTGCGCGGTGCACAAGAGAGGGCCTCCGGGAGTGTAACAAATATCGGTCGCATTAAATGTGATATTGAAATTTCCGTTATTCCCCTCACGAGCGCAAGAATCATGGCGGCTGACTAGCTACAGGACCGACAAATAGTCCCATAATTCGAGAAACTCGTTATCCACCGGGCCTCTCGTCCTTCTCGAGATTGCAATCGCGTGCGCGACTGCGATAACATTATTTTCGACGCTCAAAGTCCGATATCAAAAATATCTTATTTGCATAGAAGATTTCCGATATCGTTCGCCTCGCCGAATTGTCCGTTGGTAAATAATTTAATCGACCGCCGAATCAAAGTCGCTGAAAGCTCGCCGAACGAATGTCCGTCGAGGGCAAATTTTTTATTTTTATTGTGACTTTTATTTTTATTTGTTTTTCGCCGGTCGAGCGTCGCTCTCGTCGGGAAAGCGGGTCGCTGATCAATTTTTCGCAGCATCAGGTATATTTTCTCTGCGCGGATTGTCGCGCTTAATTTGGAAGCTGGGAATGAAATTGCAACGAACCGGCGCACAATTATCGTCGTTGTTTCGAGCATATTACCTCCACCGAGAGCGATTCTTTCGTTCGTCGCGATATTTTCCGACCCCTCGCTCCTCTTGTCGCCGCGTTCCAAGGATATGCGCTGCAGAAACTCGCGTTACACGAGAACCGGCCGCGCTCATAAACTTCTCCCTCGCGAACAATTGCGGTCCGAAGAATTGCCAAATTTGAATTGAAGTTTATCGACGACAATATCGCTGCTCGAATTCGTCGTTCCGTGTCGCCAATTAGTTCGGAACGGCAGAGTTTTCGTTGATCCCATGCCGGTCGAAATGGACGGTTACGCCAGCAAAGATCGTAGATACGCGTTAAATGCAAAAAGCCGGGGACTTGGAGCGATAAGCCGGGGTAGTGCCGCGATATCCGCGGGAATCGACCGGCGGATATTGAATGCCACTGACAAGCAGCATTGTGTTTTTAGCAGAAGCAAATCTATGGAAACGTCGCGAATTACGGAGCCGGGCTGAAAGAGGAAAGAGGAAAGAAGAGAGGGTTTTTCGTGAAATTCCATTCGTCAAGACAAATTTGCTCCTCCGTCGGATTATCCTTGAAAAATTAATTTCCATGTTTTCGCTCGTTCTCCCGGCATCGTATTTTAACCAATTATAATCCCGCGCAGGAATACGTTCGTTCGATCGGATTGCACCATCTTTTTCCTTGAATTTCACAAAAGTATCGAATATGTTTTGACGAATATTATGCTTGGATTACGTTTCCTCGTTTTCTCGGCTGCGACCGCGCGGATTGCGCTACGAATAGCGCCCTCGCGCGAATATAAACTCTGCCTCTGACGAACGACTATGGAACTCATTATCTCGATTAATCGCGCCCCGTAATTGAACTTTCAAATTCAGCCTGTCGTTCGTTCGTTCGTTCGTTCGTATGGTTGTATTTATAACTCGTTCATTTCCACGACGTATTTCCCTTCCGCCTACTTTCGCTCCTAGCCCGTAATTTATTCGTCATCGAATCGACCCGGCTCCGCTTCCACGGAAAATCGTTAACAACGTCCAACGAGGATTCCCCGTTATCCTCGCGTCCATCGGACGTCGTTTGCCCGTTCGATGCCCGGAAGACAAAGATCCTCCGATTAAATTTTAATTAACGATCGTTCGGTTAACTGGACCGAAAGAGGACACATTCCCCGATCGCTTTGCCCGCCGTCCGTTTATAAATTCCATTTGCGGCTTTATTTAAAGAAAGCACTCCTCCAATTGCCATTCAATTAGCATCGTTATTTCAGAGACAAAAGAGAAAGAGGCGGTGAGAGTCGAGTGGAGCAATTTTCATCCTCTTTTTCTCGCATTCCCGCGGAACGATACTCTTCTTTTTCCGCCCATCGGTGATTTTGATACCGACCGTCCAATATCGACGCGAACGTTTGTTCCTCGCATATAAATGGAAATTCGTTGCATCCTCGATGCCCGTTCCGCCGGTGCTCGATTCACCGGGGAGGGTTCGAGTCTGTTTGTAACTTATCAAGAAATTCATTACGAGCCGCATCGATCTTCTTTTTTCTTCTCTTTTACAAATTAATGTTTTTCCATAAATCTCCGCACCCCCCCCCCCCCTCTCTTTCTCTCTCTCTGTCGTTCCTACTTTCCCCAAAGTATCGTTCCGGTTCTATTAAACGCCCGATGTTGCGATATGTAATTTCGTAACATGGAATACGGCGCATAAATCGCAATTGTATCTCGATTAATTGCACGAGCGGTACGATAGCTTAACCTCGTGGAATTACTCTATAATTACTCGCCGACGAGTTTCACCCTTCGTCTACTCCCTCCCTCCAAGCCCGCAAGCTTCTACCTTCGGGTAGAAAAAATTCGCGCGCTTTCGAGTCGGGTGGTCGTCGAATAGACGGACGAAAGGTAAATCCGATGACATCCATGGAGGCAAACACGGTTTCTCCGTTGATCGATGTATCGCGAATCGCTGCCCCTCCGTAAGGTGGAATTTGCTCGGGGAATTGGAGTGATCGGTCGGCGTAAGGGGCGCATGTCCGCGCTAATTGGAGCATTAACGGGCTCGTTTGTCGCAGGTATGGCGGTGCAGATACTGTAACATCGCAGAAGCGATTGCACCGAGCGTCGAGCACGGAGCATCGTCCTGGGCACGCTCGAGGTTGGCTTTGCTGCGGCTCTCGACCTCTTATCCGCCGGAATCTAATTACGCGAGCCAGATGCCAGCCACCGACGGGGAGGCTCGAAAAGAAAGCAAGCCGACCGGCTTGACTTGAAAACAGTTTACCCTCCACGATGCTCCCGGCATTATCGTCGAAATGAGAAACAACCGAGCCATCGTCTCCCTCTCTTTTCGACGATTTACGTCCAGGGCGATCCGTTTACGAGTAACAATTATGTTATAATTGCTTCGCCACCCCCCCCCCCCCCCCTGCCGGCTCCTTGCTCGTCGAACCACGACGTCTCGAGCTACGCCGACGAGATTACCCGGGAATTCCTTCGCCATTCTTCGGTTTCGCTTCTTTCTCCGGCAATCCGACGCTGATTCGTTCAAATTGGAGGGAGACGTCTCCGTTTGTCGGGTATCGAGCGGAGGATGGTCAAATTGGCTTCATCGAGGAGCAGTCGCGTCGCGAGAGATTCGCCTGGGGCAGAAGATCGCGGTAATCGCTCGCGTTTACGGTCGTCGAGATCGTCGACAGAGGGTCGTTTCCAAAAACTCGACTCGCGAAGCCTTCTTCGTTTACGAGGATTTCCCAAAGGGAGCGGAGAGAAGTTGTCGGAGGGCCTGCAAATCAAGCGGTTACGTCGGCTCTGTCGTTCCCGCCCGTTACACGTGGACGGCGAGCGAATCGCGCCCAGCGTGGTAGATTCGTGTCGCGTATATCCTGGGATATTTACGCGATCATTAAAGTCCGTAACCAGGGAAATAGGAAGCCAGTGGTAGCTCTGGTAGCACCGGTAGCAGCAGTGGTGCAACGGTAACGGCTGTATCCGTGAAAGTCGTTCCGAAACGAGACGAATATCCAGGGCATTTTGTTCCGGGCATCGCTCCGGGACGTTCAGTTATTTTAGCTCGCAGGAATTGTTGCAAAAACAAAGCGCCCGATTATCGAAAAATTTATGCAACGCCCTGAAATTTCGTTATTTTACAAAGAGTCAAAACGTAGCTCAAACAAGTCTATTTGAGTGAACGTAAAAATAGGAACGGTACGCGCCAGCGGCCGGACAAAACGATCAACAACGTTGAAAGCTTTGAAGGCTTTAATTCGTCGTTGACCAAAGCAAATAATTACAATTAAGCGGAATTATTAATCCCGCTCGGTGCTCCGCCACGCGCTGGACACTTTGTTTTATCAACGTTTCACCTCTAGCTGTGCAATTGTTTTCCATAATTTTGTTAATCGAAGAGTGAAGCATCCGCGACCAATTACAATTAATACGAATTAACGTCGCGCGCGCGATCGAGCAAAGAGAGCACGACGCAAAGAGAATTTCAATTAGAAGCAGCCGTCTCGATGAATGCTATTACGGGCCGCGTTTTCGTTCCGATTTCATTTGCGATCCAATTTCGATCGCTGGACCTAATCGTTCGACGATCCGGCGTCTTAACGCGAGACTCCGTTCGTCCGTGAAATAATTATTTATTCGCTGCCCATTAAATTTCAATTGCACCCGGGAATTTCTTGTCGTTCGCGTTCTACTTTTTCGCGGATCTTGAGTTCGCGAAGATCGAACGAAACGTATCCAACGCGAAATTCCCCTGCGTTCGTTTCCTTGAATCTTTAAACTCTGCGACACCTCGGAAACTTTTCCCCTATCGACGATTTCACGGCGATATTCGCGGAGAAAATTCCATGGCAAATTCGAGTTTACGCGATCTATTGATAACGTCTCGTCCACTCTTCCAGCAGATTCGACAGTTTCGATAGCTTCGACCGGACAACGACGATGTCCCAGGGTATCCGATGACATGCGGAAAGGCGGTGCTCGGTGTTCGGGTGAAAAATACTCTAAATAAACGAGCAGAGGTACCGGGTCGGATGGAGGTCACCGAGAGCAGGGCATTGGTCGATATGCCAACGTCTCCTGACCGCAGGTGCACCTGAGGTCATACGCGAGCTAGCGCAACCTGCATCCACACCTGCCGCTACGTTCGTGAATTTTCCTTCCTCCCTGCGGCCCTTTTTCTCCCCTTGCCCGTTCCCTCGTTACCTCCTTGCCTCGTTACCTTCTCTGCCTTCGAATGCATTAAATTCACGGATTTAACGATAAAACGACGAGGAAGAAAACATTCCCTCGAGGACTCTGCTGCTCATCGTTGGCCAAATTAAGGGGCCGACTCGAGAGCGAGGCGAGTCGGGCAAAAGTGTTGCAGGGATTTTCGTTATCCGGTCTCGAGTGTCGCCACGCTTTCATCGGTACCCGAATATTCGTTTGCGCCAAGATTGCCGAGAAATAGGAAGCAGCAAAGAACGCTTCCCGTTCTTCCCTCGAGTCTTAACTGCACTTCTCACCGACGAGCTTTCATTTTCCCAGGGAGAATGGAATTTTCCCTCTTCGTCGTCGAGCGGGCGTTTCTCTTGGCGCAAAGTTTTGCAACCACCGCGCGACTTGCTTCTCGCTGCGATCAAAGAATCCCTGGCTTTTCGAAGACGTTCGATCTCGACTTTCCCTTGGTGCTGTTGTCTCGACGTACAAGGAAATCGTAAGAGGGATAAAGCGGAGTCTACATCTGCGAGGTTTAAATGAGCAAGAACACCGGATAGTTTCTAGGAATCTTGAGTTTCTGCGATGAGGTTTGTTAATTCAGTTGCAGAGCGTGCAATAGAAGCGCTAGCGGGGCGTCTTGCCTTCGAGGATAAGGTCCAAGTTTATCGTGGCAAAAGCATCGTTATAACCGTGCGGCAAACTGAGCTCATTAATATCTCGCCGTTCCATTCTAGTCGGACAAGCCAGCGCGTTAACCGCGCTCCACCTCGCTCGAATCCTACGCGGCTTTCCAATATTTTTCGTGCGAGCAAGTGCCCTCTTCGACCGGAAATTGTCGAGAGCGTCGGGAGGAACTGCCGCGCCTCCCAAATTTTCCCGGCAATCTCGACGAGTCCGACTCATCCGGGAACGGTATTCGATACTCCGATTCCTCCTCCGCCTGCATTCGAAATGAGATTTCGCTCGGAACGAAGTTCTCCGTGAAATGAGATCGGTATGGAAGCGGCGATTCGGAGGAGATCGTTTAACTTAAAATCCCTTTAATCGGCGAACGTTTCTTCGGCTCTCGGAGGAGATTAAGTTCGTGTCAGGTCGGAAGCGGCAATCGACGGGGCATCTCGTTCCCCGTTTGCGCCTTCTTTTCTCGCAAATTTGTTGAGCTTCGAGCGAATCTAATACCGTTCTCTGCGTCGAGAAATCTACGGACGACGATGTTTGACGTTATCAACATTTTCTCGCGAATTTCGTCGCTTATCGGGGGCACCCCGGAGAACGAACCTTAGAGAGGTGCAGAAGGTTTAAGAGTAGTTTCCACGGCTGATTGTTTAGCGACGTTATTTCATCAAGGATACTCGCAGGTCTGTGCGGTGACGAGTTTCAAAAGGAGTTCATTAATTTTCCACCGTTGGGAATGTCGGCGAGAGGTTGCATGTACGACGACTGAATAAATAAGCGTGCAAACAAGCCGAAATATCGAAGTTTCAATGGGCTTTGGCAACTACATTATGTTCTTGCCGCTTCGGCGTAATATCAATTTATCAAGCGAAGCGGAGAACTTTCATTAACGAGAGCTCGCGAACCGTGCCGTTTACGATGATCTTGGTCGGATCGTGGCCCGATCTTCTCGCCGTTCCGACGAAATCTACATTTTTTTTTAAGCTAATCGTCTCACGAGAATCCGACTTGCGTCGCGAAACGCGGAACTTTCTCGGCAACGAAAAAAAGTGATCGCTCGTCGTCTATTCCATCGGTCGTCGTTTTCCCTCGAAACGACCACGAAGACACTGGAGAGGGATTCGTTGCAACGAGCACGAGAAAACTAGAGGAGAATTGGTAGAACAACGGGCGGGACCGGAGCGCGTTGAAACGATGGTTCTTGTTATCCTCGGTGTTCGGAGGAAATTTTAAACGAGCACGGGAGCTAATTAGCGGGAGTCAACTGAAACTAATTTGGCGGCGTGAGAACTGCACTTTTGGTCACCGAGGACAGTTTATTTTCAAGGTATTCGCGAGGTATTCCCATGCCTGGTGACTATTATGGTTTCCTAGCTGGCACAGATTGCAGTCCCGTCTCTGTGGAGATTGTTGTCTGGTAACGACGTTCCACCCTTTCGCCAGACGTCTGTCCCGACTGATACAACTACCGCGACGCTTCTA
Source organism: Cerceris rybyensis (assembly GCA_910591515.1). Taxonomy (NCBI): domain Eukaryota; kingdom Metazoa; phylum Arthropoda; class Insecta; order Hymenoptera; family Crabronidae; genus Cerceris; species Cerceris rybyensis. Next base: position 549,058 of record OU342795.1, read on the forward strand.
ATCCAACCGTTAACCGTAATGCCACTCCGACGAATATCGTTCTCCTCGTTTCCCGGAGTGAAGCAAACATCGGGTTTCCTAGTTTCTCGGTATCGCCAACTTTTCCGCCCTCCGGTTACGCTTTAGCGAATTCTCCCTTCGTCTAACGCACGGCCCACGATTTTTTCCGACTCCGGCGATGCAGAAATTAATTTCAAACGTGGCTCCGTACCTGGTAATATAAAATTCTCACGGACGATATTTTCTCGGTTTTTCCGAGCTTTGAGAGTCGTATCTTCCACTTTTTCCGGAGCATAAAAATTGGTATTAATATCGTGCCGGTATTAAAAATACGGAGCCGCGAGGAGAAAACGTGAAGGTTTTGTAAACATCCGAGAGCCGCATTGGTATCCGAGAGTAGTTTCTTTTTGCCCTCTCTGCCGTGCGTGAAAAAAATTACTTTCCGTCTCTGGCCGTGGCGGGAGAAACGCGAGGTTGATTTTCATGTCGGCATTAATGCAAAGACGTCGGGACGCCGCCTCACGGGAGTGTCAAAACGATCGCAAAAACTTTCACAGGAAGATCGTCCGTTTGCTCCGTTCTCCGGAAGAGGCATCCTCATCCCCGGATATCGGACAGTTTTCTCCTTCTTTCCGAGGAAATTGAAATTCAAAAAAAATCCCTTTGACGCGGCAAAGTACGACGGTCGAGGGCAAAGTTGAAACGGTATCAGCGCGGGAGAAAAAATTCCATCGTTGCTCGAAATCACTAAATTTCTTCGGAGGTCGAATAAAAGTCAGAGGCAATGAAAGATCCGGTGGAGAATAAAAAGTAACGGAGGATCGCCGCGGTGAGCCCCAAAACGTTCGAACGACGCCGTCAGCGACGATGGCTGACACGAGAAGCGGGAAAGTTTTACGCACAACGAGATGGCTCGAGTCGCGAAAAGGTAACAGAGGGTCGACACGATACCCGAAGTTGCCGCAGTCGCGGACTTGCAATTGGATTTTTACGACGGTGACAGATGCGTGGGAGAAAGAAGAACAAGGGCGCAATAATGCGAATCGGTCATCGGGGGATATTCAGGGTTCCTGCCGATTGCTCGCTCGACGAGCGACGTTCTCCCTTAGAATATCAACCCCGTGTCCTACGTAACGAGGGACCCTCGTGTCGTCCTTCTTTTTCCGTCCCTCTCCGAACTTACAGCGGATCGAGTTCTGCTCGCGGATCTCGAATATTCCGCCGAAAACTTCGTTCGGACGGTTTCATCCTGAGAATTGTCCGCGGTCTTTCGACAATGACATTTAGCAGTTCGAGAAGAAGTCGTTCGATAAAGCAAAAATGGTCCACAGAGGGGCATTATATCGGAGAGAAGCAGCCGGCCCTTCGTGTAGACCGGTCGAGCAATTCAATTTTCATTGCTCCATCTCGATGTAACGAGAGTCGGATGGAACTTTGATCGGAAGCTTTCTCCGACGTAATAGTATTAATTGTTGCCAGACCGCGACGATCGTCGGCCAAGGTTTGGGCGTTCCGCGAGAGAATTTCCGCTTGTCCGTCTTCGCGATCGAAGTGTCTTCTTCGTCTACGTTAATCAGGCTTTCAAATCGCAATCCAACGTTTCGATTAAGCGCTCAACGGCCAAGACTTGTTCCAAGATAAACGAATGGATTCAGAAATTTTAATCAACGAGCTGGAAGTCCATTATATCGATCTCAGAGAACGGAATCGCCGCCTCGTAACGAGTCGAGAGCTCCTTGGAATTTCAATCGAGTGGGTTTCCTTTGTGCTCGCTCCGATCGAAGACGAGAAACAGACCACTTTGTCCGGTTCGATCTTTAAAATCGTCTTAGCGAGTAAGCGAGCCATTTAATAGTCTTACTAAAATCTTCGCTCCGAGGGAACTCCTCGGGGCTAAAAGTTTCCATAAAACGAAACGCCCGTAGAATACTCTTCTCTATCTCCTTCTTGGTATTTTCTCTCGTTCTCTCTTCCTCTCTTGCCCTCCTTCTCTCGCAATAAGTTTTCCGATAAAAACTTTTCGCTTATACCTCCGATGCGTTTGGAAAGTGCGCGAACAACGAACGCCGTATGGCGACTGTTCGCCGTATTCGGCGACGACTTTTGTCGTGTCCTCTTGAGGACAGATTGTCTTTGTCTCGCGTGGGCATCTCCTTGCGGAGAAACTCGGCTCTTCGAGGACTTCTCGACTCGACCGATCCACGATCGGCAAGATCGAACGACTCTTTTGAAACATCCAGCAGCATTTGCGGGCAACGATTTGGGTACTTTGACTCGTGGCAAGTGTACAGAGTATATTTCGCGTCACGCTCGTCGTTTACGAATACGAGCATCGGATTTTCGAGAGGACCAACATCCGGCAAACCTTCCCGATTGAGATTCGATCGAGGCGGGACCGAGAAAGGAGCCGATTGGCCGATAGCAAGAAGCTCGGAATGCTTTTCTCGAGGCGAGACGGAGGAAGATGGGATACTTCCCGTCGAATCGACGAGAAGCTGATTGACTGCGAGTCGTTGGACTAGAATCGATAAAATTTCGTGGTATCGTCTCGCGGTACGTCCTACGTCTTGCCTTTCCTGCATCGTGCGCCCTATACTCTACACCCTGCACCCTACGCTCCGCACCGCACCCTCGTATCAACGTATCTACGCGCACGGCTTCGTCCTCTTTGCGGAGTTTTCGAAGAAAGGGCGTGGGTCTTTCGCAGAAAATTGTCACTTTTCTCGACGATCGCTCTCGGGCTTTATGCCGGCAGATGTCGATCGAAAGATCAAAAGTGCATTTCATGGGTGAACGTAAACGCCGCGAAACGGCGGGCTCTCGAGATCCAAGGAGAATTCGACGAGTGAAGTTTTCGAAGGTTTCCCAGCACAGCCGGTACATCGGTGATGTTCGCTTCGGCCCTATGGCACTGCTGAGTCGTATTACGTAAATGCTTGTCTTTCGTTTAAAGGATGAACGTCACACGTCCCCTTAATTTCGGAGAGCAACGGTATCGCGTTATTATCGGCAAGTCTTCCGCGAGTTCTCTTTGAAACGAAGAAGATGAAAATTTGCTAGTGAATTTTTCGTTTCTCTCGCGCGAAAAATATCTGGGAAATTACAACTCTTTCCGTTAGAACGGAAGAGAAAGATCGATTGTCCTCGTCTTTGTTCGAAATTATGGCCGTTTGTCGCGGACGTGATTTTGTCGTTTGCAAACGGGACTTCAATTTTCGGCGGTTTAGCGGATTTCGTGGTTCTCGTGGTTTTGTGGGCCGTGTTAACGAGGAGGACGGAGAGAGAGGATGCGTCGGAGAGAGCGAGAGGAGTAGGTTGTTTCGAAATAGGCGCGCGCGTTTAATCACGCGGCGTAAAGGTTTATGCTTAACCCCCGTTTTAATTAATGTCCACGAAAGCGTCGGTGCTGCCGGCGATGGGTTTTAAGTTAATTAAAATTGACTCGACGAAAAGGAGTATCTTGTTGGTACAATGACGGCATGCTCGGGTGAAGAACGTGCGGGAGAAACAACGGGAAATAGAATAAAATGCATCAGTGCAAGAGGATCGAGACTCACGCGATGCGGAAACTTTTACTCGGGATTGCTCGACTTACAAAGGTTCTAGTCGTACAGGGATAGAGAAAGTGCCCGTAATGCAAATTAATCTTGAGGCATATCATTCGATTGTGCTCTCTGGAAAAACCCTCCCTGCAAAGCATGAATCTGCCGCTCCTACCGTGGGATTAGTTACAGGGTGAAATGTACGTCACAGTTTTTGCCCAATTTTTCCCTTTCGGCTTGATAGAAAATTCTGATAAATATCACAGTTATCGTAACCCAATGGTATGCATGCTTCCAAATTTTATCAGATATTTTCCCTGGTAAATCGATTTTTAAAAAATTAATAAAGCTTCAAACTATTAATTTCTTAATGGAAACATGAAGCAATCACTTTTATATTACTACACTACTTGTACCGTACCGTAAATATTAATGTGCAATTTTTTCAGATTTTTGGAGTAGCGGATAAAAGCGAAAAAAAATATTCACGGTACGATTTGACATCCAAAAATCTAAACAAAAATTCATAAGTATGTAGACGGAGGGGTGTAATATCTGAGATTTTTTTTAGAATTTTCGATGCAGCCAAAAAAAAAAATCGGGCAAAAATTGTAAAATACGTTTCACCCTGTAGCTACCCCTACGGTAGGGGTAGCGGATTCATTCTCTGCAGGAAGGTGTCTCCTTGAGAGACCTATCGAATGACATGTCTCAAGATAAATTTGCCTTGGTGGCTCTTTTTCCATCCTTACCCGGCTAGACCTCTTGTCGGGGTTCTCTGACGTTGTCGCGAAACTGGATGTATTTCCTTTCTTTTTGCTGCGCCAAAGTCGGATTAAGAGTGCATTAAAGAGTCGTGGTACGCGGGAGGATAAAAGTACGAGGTAAAATATTTGCATTAGGAATTAGAAAATGGGTCAGTCCGAAAGGTAGTCGGGCGCTTCGCGTATTTCCATGGGAAGTGTTGCGCTTGCGGGAGAAATTTCGTTGACAGAGCAATGAGGATCGTCGTGATTCCGGGCGACACGCGTTTTCTCGATAAATAATGTCAGCAATGACGTTTCTTCGCCCTAACTGCTACGCCGGATGCAATTAATTGGCGTTGACGAGCTCGCGGCTCTTCGGAGGTCCCTTTCGCGATGATTCCAAATTTGATGGCGCATTTGCTCGGTTTGCGAGCTATCGTCGTTAATGAAATTGAATTTAAACCTCGCGTTCCACGCGCGAGAGCTTTTAATTTAATCTCGATTAAATCGTAATGAAATATTTAAAATTAAGCCCGCGCAAACACGAGGGGAATAACGAGCGGGGCGTACGTTTAACTTTAACTGCAACTGGAACTGCAACTGCGACCGCAGCGACAACGTCAACGTCAACGTCAACGACGGCTCCCTGGTCGTAAATGCATTTCGGGCATCGGCCGGCCGTTTAAATGTCTTAGGTGGGTGTACGGCTACGATGCACGATGCACGATGCACGACAGGCTACAACACCGAATGCCCGGTTGCATTAATCCGTGTTGTATACGGCACCTAGCGTGCCGTATAATCCAGACATTGCGAGGCCGAATGCGTGCAAATGGACTACACCGCGGCACCGGTGCACCGGTGTGCCACGGTGGATGCAACGCTAGATGCAATCGGGCAGCCTACACGGAATTTCATCCTGGCACGCACGTCGCGCATCGGCCGCAGCCGGAACGTTAGAACCGCTACGGTGCATCGATGCATCGACTTAGGTGGGTAGGCGAGGCATCCGCGAGCCGTGGGCCGCGTGCAATGCTAGCACGCCGAGGCACGCAACCCCTCGCCTCGTGGCCGTGCGGATTCGACCGGCAGTTTACCGGCACGCATCGATAGGCGCGTTTCTCGACGGTTCGTTTGCGTCAAAGGGCCCCCATCGTCCGTATCGGCAGCTCGAAGCATCGAGGGAAATTTGGCGATTGATCACGATCAAATGCCGGGATAACGCAGGCGCGAGATATAGCGAGATGTAGCCAGATGTAACGATCAGTTCCTCGAGAGGGTTGGAGCGAGAGGGACAAAGAGTGCAGACTCACGAATCGGCGAGGTCCGGTCATTCCGCAATTTCCGCGATCCGCATTTATTCGAACGACGGCGGGCCGTCGACCGATCCGCCCCTCCTCGAGGAGCCTCGCGATACTGTTTCCCGGGGAGGCGCGTCCGCGGATTTTGCCGTATTGCAGGCCGGATTGGTATATCGACCAATGTCAGCCACTGACCGAACCTGGTCAACACCCGGCCAGATAAGCGTGCATATGCACGCGGTGTATCCATTATGCATGCATGGTGGGCAAATGCGGTTACGCGCCTTGTCCCGTCGCGACGCACCGTTCCGGACGGTGCGCCGATTGCGGGAGGATCGAGCGGAGGCACGATCGCGCGTTTTCCACGATTTTTCTCCTCGCAAGGTTTGATCCCCTTTTCGCCGGGTAACAATTCCTTCTCGCAATTTGCAGAGGGCATACCTCGGAAGCGACACAGCGGTCAAAGAACGTCGAGGATTTCCCGCGGGCGATGTTCAGCCAGCGGACATTTCGTTTAAGGCGGCTTCGAATAGTTCTCGTCGGTCGGAAGGATACGGATGTCTCGTCTCAAAGTGGGAAACGCGGTGTTCGATATTCCCACGACCACGGAATTCTAATATGAATTCCCCCGGAAATTCCACCGGGCAGTTCGTGTTCTGGTTACCGGCGGACTCCAAATTTGCAAGATAATTTCCGAACGTGTTATTTGTTTCGTTGCAATTGCGTCGAGCAAAGTTACATTACGCGCGCTATCTCGATACCTCGAAACTCCCCAGGAGCGAGGAGTCGTGATCTCGAGTTTGCCTCGAACGTCCGAATTTCTAATTACAAGTTTGAAGCGTAGGCGGTCGGCCGAGCTCGTCGGTCCCTCCGAATTTCCGCCTCCGTTGGTGCTGTTTTAAAAACGTTGCGAATTAGCTCTCCCTGCGTTTCTCTTTAAATCGCTAAACGAATTTTCGTAATCCGATTAATCTGGAACGACGAAGCGACGCAACGCGACAGCGCGTCCCGAAAAGCCTTCGTGCTTCGCAAATCCCGCCGCGGCCGCGCCGAGCATGAAAAAATCATTCGCCCCTTTTTCGCGCGTACCCGCGCATTCCCCCTCGGCACGAATTGCCTCTTTGCCCCTCGAGTCGATGCCAGCTCGAAGGTTCGCGTTGGCCGCGTTCAAAGACAGAATCCAGCTGTTGTCGGGGAGGAACCTAGATATCGCAACGACGTCGTTGTCGCGATCGTTCGCGCCTATATTCGGTCCTTCCAGTTCCTCGCTTCAGCCTGAATTCAGCCGATATTTTTATCGAAGCCGCTCGGATGCCGCTCGAATGCCGCTCGCTCGGTGCCTTTAAATCGATATCCCGATAATGCACGGAGACTCGCGAATATGCCGATGCGCGAATACGCGAATACGCAAATATACGACGGGGGACGTCGCTGCTCGAGGTGCTTTCTTGTTCTTTTCCGGTCCGTCGAGGATTTACGTTAACTAGGAGCCGGTCACGATCGAAGCGCGAATCGAGTCGAACGGTCGATGAGTCGACGAGCCGCGGCACGCCTGTATCGGAAAGAAACGTTGCCCTCGTTTCGATTTGACTCGCTAATCGCGCGCACGTCCGCGCGTCGTCGATCGAGCGGGTAGCCTCGATATCGTCGGAGCGTCCTTCGCGGTGGCATCTATTTCTTCTTGCTCCTCGCGACCTGTTCGCGCGCGCTGTCTCCGCTTATTTCGGAATACCTCGTTACGGAGACTCCTGCAGTGCTTTTATGATAATATTTGCCTGAATTATTCATAAAGCTAGGGTATCCGCGGAATAATCGGGCTAACGCTCAACGATGATTCGAGAAAGAACGAAACGTCGTCGCAGCGCTGAACGGTGGATGTTTCTGTTGCGCGTCCAATCCGTCTATATATGCAACACGACACATCCGACATTGTTCCCGCATCGAGGCTGTTGTTCGGCGCGGAGGCTCCGGATTATAAATGAATTCAAGAGTGGACGATTCGAGAAGAAATATCTCGGCACTCGAGGTAAAGATTAAGCGGCATAAGCTCGAACGAATTGTTCGCGAGGAGGATAAGCGTGTCGTTTGCCCTTCTTGCGAGCGATCAATTGACTTTGTCGGGAAGATCGCGGGGGACATTCTTCCATTATCCACCCGGCGTGCCTCCAGCGATTACGCGGCAGGGGCAAAGAGGTCGAGCCGTTTGCTCGGATTGATTGGAAATTCGCGCTCGATCGGCGGCGCATCGACCGTCGAGACGGAGGATTAACGTTTGTTGCGTGGCTTACGCTTACGAAGTGCTTTAATCTCGGAATTTACGTTTGCAGCCGTTAACGTTATTTGGTCGAAATGCAGAATTGCGCGGGGATATTTCAATGGCGGAGACAGGAAAGCGATTAACGAGCATGGCTCGCAATAAACTCCGAAGCCCCGGACCGTAACGAGGCGAAAGAAAAATTGCGAGTGAGAAAGTCGCGCGCGCGTGCAAGATTCGACGAGACTTCGGTCCACGAGGAAGCTTCTCGATGAATTTCCCCGCGAAAATCTCACCCTCGGATGACGATGTTCGTCGCGACTCGACGGGGAAGGGGGGAAAAAATGAGGAAAAATCGGGGGCCACTGGAGCGGCAGGTTGCAACGATTGCCACGATATCGACGAGGTCGCGTCTACGTGCACGGTGCACGGGATGAACGGATCGGAGAATTCAATCGGACGTAAAATTGCCGAGCTATCGATTAATCGTAGAAAGAGTCGCAAGAGTCGGAAGAGAGATTTGCCCCGTCGAACTTGAAAAACTGCTCGGCTCGGTTGTTCGACTGGGATAAACGTCGTTTTCGAGATCGTTTCTTTTCGGAGTTACGACAATTGCGGCCAGACTCGATAAAACTAGCCGAACGTATTTACGAAAGCTCGAGAAAATTCGAACGAGAGCGGTTACGAGGGGGACGCGCGGAGGACTGGAAACTAGCGAATTATTGGGGCAAACGGAGTCATCCGTTTTCCAGCAGCCTCCGATCGCCTCGAATGCTTCGAGGCGGTAGTTATTATTTTTAGAACACCCGTCGATATCGCGGCGACAAAAAGAGAAGGGATAAAAAGTTGAATGACGATGCCGCGGTGTCGCGTAACGAGCGCAAATAGAGCCTCTTCTCTCACAATCAGAGAAGTTTCGCTTGACCCTCGAGAGTTCTCCTCGTGGATCCGACGGACGCGGGGATCGCGCGATTCCGTCCACGGACGTTTCGTTCGAGTCGAGGACGAAAGTCGCGGCGATGCAGATCCGATTGGCCTTCCCTTGGCCGACGGAAGGACCAGATCGGGAAGAAAGTCGGCGGGTGTGGTCGAGGCTGTCCCGTGGTTCGTCCGGGCGTACAACTTTGGAAATGGATGCTCCGAGTTGCGGGGAAAGCTCCGTTCCAACTCGCGAAATCTCTTCGAGGAGACCGTTACGCTGTCGGCTTATCCGACGGAAGACAAGGGCGAAAAGATCGATAACGCGTATCCATGGGAAGGAGAAAGGGGCAACCGGGCAGGAGGCGACGGAGAAGGGTAATGGAGAAGCTGTCAGAGAGAGAAAGAGAGAAAGAGTGATAGCGAGTGAGAGGGGGGAGGGGGAGAGGGACGAATCGCGAATTTCGTGGGAGCAATGCGAGCCCTCCGTCGGATTATCCCCGATGTTTCGATCGCGTCCGTCGGGACGACGACTATATCGGCGACGATTAATCAAATTCTCCTCGAGCTAAATTGGACGTTTATCGTTCGGCTCGCATAACGAGATCTCGGAATGGCTCTTGACGACGAATCAATTGGAAATATTTGATCGTCGCTGGTACTCGCGTCTCGATAATTGGCCTAATAACGTCAAACAGAGGAAGAGCCTGGGAGGCGGAAAAATTTTCGCGAGACCGTAGCCAAGTCGTTGGAGTTGCCCCTTCTACCTGGTCGAGGGATTTTCGCGTTCCCGTTGCTCCTACGGGAGTGCGTCGGGAGAACGGGTCACGAGAATCATAAATAGTCGATCTCGCAGGAACGAGGGTCGCGAGATTTTCCTTCCTTTCGAGAACGACGTCTCGATGGAGACACACCGACGATAACTATGAGACGATAGCCGTCCCTCCGACAGTAATGGATCCTTCGATCGATACCACCGAAACTTCAACCCCTTTCGCGCGCTCGTCAGAGCCGCGAATCGCACTTTTACGGCCGTCCGTCCAATTTCGCGCTCTCTCCCCCTCCTCTCGCAGGCGAGCTCGAATTAATTGCGAAGAGGAATTAGACAACGGCGTCCGTAAATGCGAAACCTCTCTCCGAGGGCAAAAATTCTCTCGTATTTTCCGTAGAAAGACGCGGGAACGTCGACGTTTTTGCTCTCCGCTGCTCCGAGCCGTGATCGATGAAACGGCGCAGCTTCTAATTTTCATTTTCGACGTGGAAGGGCAAACTCGAAATTGCAAGCATCGAGCGGGGAATGCTTTCGCTTATTCGGCTGGAACAGTGCTTCCTGAAGGCCGGAAATTCGACGACGAGGCTTCCATGGATTTCGGAAATAACGTGTCTGCCGACGCGAGCGGCTTCTGCAACAGCTTCCTCCCTCGTCCATCTCGAATCTTTGCTTCGACGACGCTAATCACGATAATCCATCCTTGACTCCTTATTCGGTCATTATAGTGCACCCTTCTCGTCGTTTCAAGGGGATCGCAAATGGGCTCCGTCGCCTCTCGACTTTCAACGACGAGAGGCTTTACGAGCTCCGCAGCGACGTGAACTTTGCCTCTTCGAGAGGACACGCTCGATCTCGAGGTTAGGCTCTTTGGCAAACGATTCGCGAGAAGGGACGGATCGGAGTCCCAGCCTCGTCGATCTGTAATCTCGCCAAGGCGGTGGATTGGCTCGTAAAATTGCAGAAGCATCGTGAAAATTTCAATTAGTTCGGCGTACTTGATCGGGGCTAACGCGTCGATGATTCGCGCGAAACTGTATCCCATTCTCCGTGGTCGTTAAAAGCGCTTAAAGCATCGGAGGGAAGGAGAGAAAAATTGAAAAGGCTCGAGTTAAATTATCGGCGGTATCGCGGGCTCTGTTTAATCGGATAACGCTCTGCCGACTCGCCAAAATCCCCTTCGAAATTTCGTCGATTTTATATTTTTAAACACATCCACGAATTAGGCAGCATTAAACGTTAATCGTTAATGGTTAATCGTTGGTCGTTGATAGTTAATGTCCCAAACGCGCCTCGTTGCGAACGGGGAGCCGGATAGCTGCCAAAAATCCATGCTAATCGCGATATATTTGCTCTCGAGGGCAGCCGTTACCGAGCGGAAGTAGTCTTAATTGCCCTCTCGAATAATTCCGCGATAATTCCCAGTCGTTGCCCGGAGTCGGGCCTCCAAATCCACCAGCGATTTGGTACTTTTGAGCCGTCACTCGCGGAAATCCCAGCAGATTTCGCGAGTTCTCGCCCTTGCGTAGTCACAGGCATTCTCTCGTGGCGTTGGACGTTGACGTTTAATAACGGCAAAGTCGAGAAGCCTTCGGCGTTGCCGGCCATTTTTCCGCCCGACGTTTTTCACCGTGACTTAATCGCTCGCGACGATAAGGACGAATCTTGGGAAGCGCCTCTGGATGGAATCCTTCCCTTGCTACTCGAATAAATATTTAGCTCGCTTTGGCTATCAAGGAGCCGATGGTCCTGTAGAAAGCTTTTCATGTGGACTAAAATGGAGCGCGTGGTACGGTCGCATCCTCGTCCTTGCAGCCTAGGCTGGATAAATAATCGTGCTGCTCGGCTCATCAACTTTTCACGACCTCCGCGTCGCCGATAAAATATTCGCCCGGTGGGAGCCCAGCCGTCTTTCAAACCGGATAATGCAAAGTTAAATTAAAAGACCCCGCCCACTGGAGCGTGCCCCCGCTTCTTTCGCCGGAAAATCTTTCCAGAGCCACAGGAATCTCGTGAGCGGACCGAGGAAGCTTTTCCGCGGAAGCCGAGGGGACCGGGTGGTTTCTGCAATTCTGTCGCAAATGGAAAAATTCTTATCGACGTGGCGTAGGTCGGATCGATGGGGAAATATTCGATTTTCTCGTCTGCGCGCAAACAAGCCGGCAAACTCCGTTACGTCGTCGACGAAGATGCGGAAGGTTTCTGGGGAAAACGGGACGAAGTCGGGCAAAGAGTCCGAGAGAAAGAGAAGAGGGAAGGTAGGTGCTCGCAAAAGGCAGAACGGTAATATCGTGGATGTTTCTCGAGGTCGGCAGCAGTGGCGGTTATCTTTATTCATGCGGCCTTTGTCCCGCTGGAGATTCGGAATACGTCCGGAAACACGACGTCTCGGAGGATGTTCCAACGTCGCTTACATTTCGAATCGAGTCCAATAGTCCAACGCATTTCTCTCGTGTACTACGTAACATAGGAATGTAAAATGACTATAAAACCGTCAGAATTGATCGCCTTTCCGCGCGAAATCCTTCAGCTTCCGCGATTGCTCTCGGAGCACCGCGTCTCGAGGAACGGCGCACAGTTTGCAATTTGCGGCCAATTCGCACCCGTCGCGATGAAAGAGAAAGTCCGTTGGACGAAACGGAAGAGCGAGGGCGTAACGTTGCAATTTTTTTCATCGAGCGTATTTGGTCGGCTGCACGGGAGAGCGGAAGGGCGTTTCGCGCGAATTTATCGCTAGCGATGAAAAAATTGCGCGTCGCAGCCACGGCCGTTCGTTCCTGTCGCTCGCTCGATAAAGCTTTCTCCTTTTTCCCGCCTAACTTTTCTCCAGCGTGCCACGTAATTGCACGGGACGTTTTATCAGCCGACAAAATCGCACCTATCGCAACAACGGCCAGTCAATCGCGCCGATATCGAAAACAGCTCGGTGATGGGTTGGGTCTCGTGATCTCGACGACCATCGACGTTCCTCCGAACGATACGTCGAAATTTTCCGAGTGGAGGTCGCAGTAACGCGTCTATCAACGATCTCGCGAAGCTACGAAGATCGTTCTCCTCTCGGAGTGGAAATTTCGTCGTCGATGCTAAACTTTTGTTCCGAAATAAATCGGCAAGACATCGCAAAACGATGGGACAATGATAAAAGAAGTTTAAGACGGAGGTCGAGTCCGTGACTCGCAAAGGGCGACGGGTTTATATAATTATACTAGAGGGAGATATTTCGAAGCGCGGTGTTTTTAGTGGTCCTGACGGTGACTCGAAACTTTTAAAGCTCGTCTTATCGGAAAGTTTTAGAGAGAAGCGAAATTCACCCTCGAAAAGGGAGCTTCGAATAACGAATCGTCTTCCCTCGAAATCTGAGTAACTCGGCCTCGCAGGTGCTCCTCCTTGGAGCACGGGGGACCGAACGAAAATCCCAGATCCTCTCGTCGATGGGAAACGTCCTGGACCCTGAGAGATTTGTTCTACGATCCTCCCTCCAGACGAATCGATTTAACGACCAAAAATTTCGCTTACCCGTTCGATTCTAACTCCAACGATTTGCAACGCTGCGACTCGATTCGCCGAGGGAGACTCTCGACTCAGACCTCGTAAATTTTTTTATTCTTCGAGATTTGCTCGCGCCAATAGTCCATTCATTTCCATACATTTTTGGAAAGACTTCTCCTCGTCGAAACGCAAAGAATAACTCTAGAACGGCTTGGGAGAGAAAGATCAGAGACAGAAAGCCTCGAATTTGCTACTTCAATCCGTTACTTTGACGCTCGGCTTACGATCTCGACGAAGGTTCTCGTCGTAACGAGAGATTCGTGAAAATTTTCACGATCGTTCCAGTGGACACCTAACGGGGCGCTAGAAAAGCCAGGAAATAAAAACCTTTTCGTATTCCCCGCGGTCTGACGAGAAGGGAAGAAATATATCCGCCGTTACGGTTTACGAGAAACGATATTGCATTCGCATTCGCGGTCAACTCGACGAAACAATGTTAACCCGACCAACGGAATCGTCCTATTATTCCGGGAGACTGATATCCTCGTTATTAAAGCGAGGAGGAAACGCCGTTCCATCCTTCAATTTCAGAGATACCTGCCCCGCTCTCCCTTTCTTCCTTTCTACCTTTCTCCCTTTTCCTCGTCAGATCTCGTTGGACGAGAAAGGGCGGCGGGAAACCGCAAAGAAAATAATTCCATCTCGAGAACGTCCGAGGAGCGGTCTTCCGTCGTCGACAGCGGGTATAAAGTACAAAGACGTAAAAAAGTGCGATGAAGGTGGTACACGATCCGCGATCCACGAATCGCGAGAGTTATTTGATCGTCCTTGTTCTACGACCGAGACATTAGCTGGAACCCCCGGTACCAGGATATCTCTTCGAGACTGACGTGGAACAAATTATTGCGCCTCCGTGTCGCAACGGGTGGTGATTATTCATCGATGACAAATCGTCCTAGATAATTATGTAGAACGTCGCGCGTTCTCGCAGGATTTTGGCCGTCGTGCCTCGAGTATCGTTGGAATCCTTTTGTCCCCGCTACAAGAGGTACCTAGGTATACCTAGAGATACCTATGTACGTATCCACGTGCCTCGCGATTCCTCCCTTTCGACGATTACGCCAATTACCCCGAGGCGAACCGACGGAATTTTTTATTCCCTTCCAAATAAAACACCGCCGCTCCGGGAGAAAAGTTTCGCTTCAAGTTTTCGTCGTTGTGGCTCTTATCGCCTTTGCTCTCTTTCTCAACGATTCTCAACGATTCTGAAGGAGATGAGAAACGAGGGAGATTCCCGTCTCTCGAGTCACGACAATTGGATGGTTGGCCGCGATTATCCGATACTCGAGCCGCAGCGATTTAAGAACGATCCGACGTCGATGTCCAACCCTCTTGGCATTTGCTCTAGGACGAAGAAGAGGGCAAACATTCCGTAGCAAATAGAGGGCAAGACGACAAAGGAAGAGCAACCGAAGGGACCGACTCGAAGGAAGTTTCTCGGAGGAGGCGGGAAAGCCGGAAAAGCCGGAGAAATCGAAGGTGGCGGTTCTCCGTGGGTGAATGGAACGACAACGGAGGGACGAATAAATAAACAACCCACGAGCGGGCAAGTTTTAAAGTTCAGCCAATATTTAATTTGCCCCGGATGTTCGTTGTTTATTTTACCGAAAGAACACTTGGCAACCTCGATGACTGCAAACAGGGGAGGCATGCAATTACACCGCGTATCGGTCCCGAGTTCCGTTCTCCGCGGTGTCGAAGGGGGGTAATCGCGTTAAGCGATGTTTTAATGGACACAAAAGTATCGGCCACTATTCGGCCGTCGTAAATTACTTTTCTCGTTACTTCGACGTATGTAACAATAATAAGGTGCGAGTCAAGTTGTTTGCAAAAATGTCCGCACGCCGTAAAAGCACCTATAAACGAAACTCAAGATCGATATCGACGCTGCTCGTTGCCTCCTTCACGAACCATTCATTTTGTCTTTTACATTTTCCCTATTAGCTTCGCTGATGCCGGTAGGTGAAATATTCATGCGAGAATAGGAGAGTGCAAACTTCCCGGCGAACCTGCCGACAACGTCCCAATTATATCTCCCTGTCGTGCCTCTGTCCTCTTCCCGCTTCTCGCGTGTTTAAAGACGCGATCGAGATTCGGGAGACTTTGCATCGTGCCCTTCCACCCTCGCGCCCTAATGCTATCGGCGCATTTGCATCTGTTACTTTGGAGCGGTCGTGTCGAACGTGTCGAAGGTGTCGACCGAAGGAAACGAGCAATCAGCGCTCCCTTTCTCCTCGAGAGGCGCAAAGTGACTCCGAGGTTAATGACGTAAGAATCGAGTTTGGCTCTGCTCCGATCTTCGAGTCAAAGTTTCGTAGAGGAAGGTTGCTTGGGGCTCGCCGGTAGCCAAGTCGCGAGGAACGTAGCGTCTCAGAAATCGGCTTTAACTCGGAGCGAGACTACGAGGCGAAACCGCTTTTCAATTCGGCCGGGTAAATCGAGAATCCGGCTGCCCGATTTATATTTAATGGAGACACAAAGTGTTCTTATGTCTGAGAGGTCGTTGCAGCGTACGTGCATCAGCGATGAATAATGGATGTCGAGAAGAGGGATGGAGGAGGCCAAAACAGAGAAGCAAGAGAAAATCGGGTGGTTTCCAGCCGAAGAGATGAGTAGAGGAGCAAGAATTCTGCGACGCAAAGCCGAAGGCGGAATCGCCGAGAACGCGTCGAGCCGAAAGAGCCGATCGAGATCAACGCAATTGATCCTTCGAGTCATCAAGGCTTCCCCTTTTCCCCCGAAGGGAGAAGTTGTTCGTCGCGTAGAAGACCGATCAACCCTTACGGCCACGTCGACGGTACCGCGTCTCGACGGAGGAGAAAAACGCGACTCTGGATTTTATTTATCTCGTTCGGGGAAAATCCACTATTTCTGCCGGCCGGCTTCGAATGCAGCCGGTAGATTTGCACGTTTCGTTTTCTCGGCGTTCGCCGATACGTCATCGGCCGGACTTACGGAACGGAAAACGGAAGGGCAACGGGCCGGAAAATGAGAAAGGAAAGCCGAGCAAAGAGAACGGGAAGGAGGAGATGCACGAGCGATACAATCCCGAATCATCGGGCTTTTCGATTCCCCGATATCGGAATTGCGCTCTCACCCGTGAACAAAATCCGTGACCGGTCTATTATTTTGGAATCTCGCGGATTCCGCCAGATTTTCCGACGTTCCGCGCGCTTATCGCCTCGCGTCCCGGGAATGGAGAAAAATCTCGGGGTCTCCGTCCTCCGTTCCGAGATGTTCCAAGGGGATCCGTGATAAAAATCTGTCTCGAACGGTTGGAAATGGTGCTAGATCGATAGAGAAATTGTCAGGGAGAACCGATTCGACGAAATCGGCGCAATGTATCGATCGGAGAGTCCTTTGGCGGGATTCGATGACTCGAGCGGGAGGTTCTTTACGATCATTTTGTATTCATGGACGGCGGGAACGGCAGGGACGGCACGACGACCGCACGGTTGTTCGGCTGTACGCGCCAGCGCGCGTGCGATACTTTCACTTATGCGCGTTGATTAGCATAAGCCGATACGCGGTATTAGCATAAAGAAGCGATATTTTTTATTAAACTCCGCAAATTCTACGAATTCGAGCGCGAACGCTCTCCCACTGTGCCTCCCGTTTCTCTTTCAGCCGGGGCTTTTCCGAGAAGAATAAAAGAATCGGAACGAAAAAGACGTTGAATGAGGGCGGTATAATTCCACATGAGGCGTTTCCGGAAACTTATCGCATTCTGACCTATTTTTTTTTATTTATTTATTGGTATTTTTTATGGACTAAAGATCTTTAGTATACGAATTATTACAGCCATAATGAAAATAGAAAAGAATAAAGATTACACCAAAAAAAAGAAGCACTAAAACAAACAATTAATAGAAGATATAGTAAACCATGTCATATGAGAGAACTTTCCTCCCGTGCTCGATTATCAACTATTCGTTCTTGGTATATCGATATCTCGAAATTCGAGATATCGATAGTCGAACTTCGAGATATCGATAGTCGAACTTCGAGATATCGATAATAGAACTTCGAGATATCGATAATCGAACTTCGAGATATCGATAATCGAAATTCGAGATATCGATAGTCGAAATTCGAGATATCGATAGTCGAACTTCGAGATATCGATAATCGAAATTCGAGATATCGATAATCGAACTTCGAGATATCGATAGTCGAACTTCGAGATATCGATAATCGAACTTCGAGATATCGATAATCGAAATTCGAGATATCGATAGTCGAAATTCGAGATATCGATAATCGAACTTCGAGATATCGATAATCGAACTTCGAGATATCGATAATCGAAATTCGAGATATCGATAGTCGAAATTCGAGATATCGATAGTCGAACTTCGAGATATCGATAATCGAACTTCGAGATATCGATAATCGAAAATCGAGATATCGATAATCGAAATTCGAGATATCGATAATCGAAATTCGAGATATCGATAGTCGAACTTCGAGATATCGATAATTGAAATTCGAGATATCGATAATCGAACTTCGAGATATCGATAGTCGAACTTCGATATATCGATAATCGATATCGAATCTATATATATATCGTACTTCGATTATTTTGCGTTAATAAAGTGTTCGTGAGCAGCTCTGCTCCGCCGATACCTTCTACCGGATTCCAAGCAAATTTCATCCGCAAAGGGCCGGCGCGACAAACTTTCGCCATTCTCGATTTTCATCCTGGCTGGTCTCCCTTTAATTAGTAAAAATGCGCCAGCCGCTGCAAACAAATTCTCGTTTGCTCGTCCGTTACGCCGTGCCGTGATTTAATCTAATTAAGAACCGACCGCGCGATTCTTTTCCAATTAACCATTTTAATTGTGGGCGGTCGCCTTGCAGTATCACGGGATAACTTCCTTTTTTATTTGGCGAAAATTGTGTCGTCGGGAAATCGGCAGGAACGACCGTCGAAACGGTTATTAATCGTCGGACGAAACGGTCCGGGGAGCGAAGAGCGAACGCGACGCGTGCCCGGAACATTTGTAATCTTTAATCTTCGTCCGAGCCACCGAAAATTCCGACTTGGAAATTAATGTTCCCGCT
The DNA here is from genome assembly GCA_910591515.1 of Cerceris rybyensis. Lineage (NCBI taxonomy): Eukaryota > Metazoa > Arthropoda > Insecta > Hymenoptera > Crabronidae > Cerceris > Cerceris rybyensis. Next base: position 567,204 of record OU342795.1, read on the forward strand.
GGCAGTTCTGCTCGATGAATACGAGGCACGGCACGTCGATGCCTCGATTCTGTCCAACTTTTCCTCCTTCCGAAGTGCTTCGACTTTTCGATGGGTTCGCTAATTTTTAATAGTTGCCCTTAAAAGCTTGACTTTACAATGAAAGCTTCTCCGGAAGATGGGGAGAAAACTCGGCACCGCTGATTCTTCGGCCGGAGGCGCCATCGGCTCTCTCTCTCTCTCTCTATCTTTTCATTCTCTCCTTCTCCGGCTATTTTTGACCCGAGAGAGCACGAGGACAGCGAAAAGTCCTTACCTCGGAGACGAGGGCCGCGATCAAGGAAACGTCCGGCCGAGTCGTCTCCCGTCGAGGAGACTTTGATCGTATCGTAATCGAAGAAGATCTCCCTGCGCTCCTGACTATCGGCAAAGTTTCTTCCTCGATCCATCGTCCTTGGACCACCGAACATTGAGATCGGAATCGCTCGTATTTAATGCGAATTTCGAGCACCGGCATAAATCGTTTTCGTCGAAAGCGGTAAAACCAACTTCCGTCAAACGAACCATTTTAAGGGTATTAAAACGTCCCGAAGTTTCGCTCGAGGATAGCGAATATTTGGGGTTCGTCCTCGGCAAGTTTGCCGAACGATCGGATGTCTTGCCGGGGAAATCTCGGCTTCCCCCGTTTGGCTAATATCTTACCCTTCCCCGTTACCCCGCAACTTTCCCAGGAGCGTCTTAATAACCTCGGAAGATAATATCCAAACGACATTATTATATTTCCAAAGACCCCGCTCGCGAGGAGCATTCATCCGATATCTCCTCGTCGTTTGTACGACCTGCCGGAGATAGGCGTTCCAAGCGAAATTCGCTCCAAAAAGTGATCGACGAACTTTCACGATCAAGAGTAAACTCTCTCGATGAAAATTGCCCGAAGCAATGGCACAACCGCGACTCGCAGGCGCGTCGATCTCGTCCACTTTGACGCGATTAATGGAAATGTCAACCGATGTTTCCATTTCAGGAGAAATACCCGGGCCGTGAGTGTATTACGACAAATTACGTCGACGCGCGATCGTCCTAATATTTCGTTCCAGCCCGGGGGCAATTTGCATTTCGATCTAATTGCCCTCCGACTCGTCGGGGTACGGTTTATCGAGACTGCACTTCGCAACCCGATTCCGCAACCTGCGCCACAATATCCAGCACCGACCAGTTCCCATCGTGAAAGAGGAATTTTTTTCCTCGATAACGAGGTCCTCGATATTCGAGATTGTCGAGTCGATGGAAGACAGGACGGAGAGGGCTCTATAACGACTTAATAAACGAAACTTTAAATCGCGTCTGACGGTCTCGCTGAAAAGAGCAACGATTTCGTCCACGTCGGCCGTTCTCGCGGAAATTTAACGATATTTGTATTTACGAACGGGATTTTCTCCGCGGCAGGACGAAGCGAGACTAATTGAAAAAGTTAACTAGCTAATTAAAGAGGCAGCTCGGAGCGGCGGCGCGAAACACAATACAGGCAGAACGGAGGCGAAACGGGGTGCGAACGACGATTCGCCCCGATGACGAGCACAAAATGCTCGGTTTAGGTGTATTTGTTCCTCGGAATCGATAATTGATTAGATTTTATCGAGGGACCCGGAGAACGCGGTCGATCGTCGGAAGGCAGCTTCGAGAGAGAAGTCGGAGGGAAGAGAAAGAGAAAGGGAAAGAGTAAGAGATCGGGAACGGCACCGATATGATCTTACAATTTCAGTCGATAATCCAGTTAGAAGCGTCCACGAGCAGAATTCGTGAGAGACCGGTCTGTCATGGCTGCGGAACGACCAATTTTCTCGAAATATGAAGGAGAACGAAGACGAACGGCTTCGAATTTGCCACTCCTTTGGCCAATATCGCACGATTTATCGGAACGCCGTGAGACTCGGTTTTCCCGAAAGAGAAGCGTACCGCTTTTCGCTTTCCGGCGTAGATGTTTCGCGTCGGTGCCGTCGCAGCGCGGAAAATTCGACGATTTAAATGCAAATGAAACCGGGAAGATAAGCAGACTCGACGTCCTCCAACGATTTAATTTTCCCGTCAAACTTCGTGGCGCGCGTATGCTCCTTCTCGCGTCGAAGGTACAAAATGTTTCGGTGGCCAAAAGTCTATTTTTCCAGGAAAATAACTTTGAATTTGTAACGATAAAAAGGGCAGGTCGAAAGATACGAAATGTCGAGATTCATTGGCCGAACGTCGGCTCAAAAGCCGTAGACTTTTACCATCGAAACGTCGATGATCTTTCGCTATTCGACGCGAAAAATTTAATTCATTAAGATATTACTTTTCTCCGTTGCTCGTGCACGCGAAAATCGTTTAATACGTCGAACGTGCTCCTCGATTTGTCAATCGCGGCAAGTGGCGGGCTTCCTCCTCGCGACGACTCCGTTCTTCTGGAAACGAACCCCGCCTCGAAAAGTTCTCGGCACTTTTCACCTCCTCCGGAGCAAAAGGAGTCGATGCTTTCCTAATTTATTCACGGCCGGAATGACGACACTTGCGAGCTCCAGCCAACTGAAAGGTGGAGGACGAGGGGAAAGGGGCAAAAAAAGTGAGAGCAGACGGGCGAAAAACTAAGAGCACTATCGACGGCTTTTGGAAGATCGAACGGCAATCCCATCGAGGAGGGCTTATTTGTTCGTTTAATACCGAACGTTCCCCGAGCGGGAGTCTCACGATTTCCGATAATATCGAAGGATTTTTTCCCGCGAACGGCCGATAAGCGAGCGCGAGCCAAAGAAATAGGGAAGAAGAGGGGCAGAGTCGTCTTCTCGAGCAAGTATCCGATAGATGCAATTTATCGGAGACTATTAATATTCCTAGGGTAAGGTATTTTGCCCTCGCGAGTGACTCGATATCATTCCGGGGAATCGATGGAACGGAGAAACGCGAGGAACGAGAGAAACGGGAGAAACCTCGTTTTTGTTCCGGGCGTTAAAGTGGAAAGTTTACTCCTCCCCCTTTTATTTCATTACGAACTTGTATTAATGCAGGATATCGACGAGTAAAGTGAATTTCAATTTCCAGGGAAATGACTTTACGGAGGTTTTGTGCCGGGTTTTCTTGCAGCGTCTCGTACCCTTTGCTTTCACGTTGAGAAAAAAACAAAGGATTACGCCGTTGCGTTTCGTTAACCTTTTTATTTCTCGCCCTTTCCTCTCCGATCCTTTCGTTCCCCTCGTCGTCCTCGGGCATTTCATTAAGGGAGAAAATTACGACGTAAAGAAGAATTTACGACGTTAATTGTACTTCGCGAGTGTAACGAAAAACCGAGTCAGAAGATCCTATGAATTGTTCCTAGAAATTATTCGTAAAAATATCGAGGCTTCGACGACAACGACGGTGACAGTTTCGACGTCGTCTCGAGGTCGTGGATCCTTGACGAGGATAAAAACTTAGAAGCAACAGCGATACCTCTGAAACGTCGGGTCAAAGTTCATCTGGGCGATTCTTCGCGATTCTCGGGTCGTCGTGGAAGGAGGACCGGCACGGAGTATCCTCGTTATCGCGACAAAGGGAATGCTCGTTTCACGAGAGCCGATCTCTCCTTTAATCTCCTTTATCGAGGAAGATCGTAGGAGGGGAAATAAAGAGTGCGCATCTATTTTCCGGTTACTCGCGAAACCATCGTGCTTGGAGCGAAGGGGAGAAGAGGGAAAGAAGGGCTGTCGCTTATTACGGATTTTGTCGGAGGCTTCATCGAATTAGCTTTAAAGCGGAGCGCATAATTTCTCTTTGGATGCGGGCACGCGAACGAGCGGGCAAAGACTGAAAAAAGAGGAACGAAAGCGGAGGCGGAGAAGAGAGAATTCGCGAAAATTCGGTATCCAATCGCCCCGTTCGACGACCAGAGAGACTCGAGGAGGGACGTGGGAAGCACTCCGCCGTTCTTTCGCGTCCGTTCGGCTTTTCTTTCCCGGACGATAACTCGAATGAACCTTCGATCCAGCGCGTAATGGAACATCGAAGAGGGAAATCGTTCCTTTTTAGCGTCTCGATAGGATAGAGGAGGTTCGAGAGAGGACGAAACGGCGCGCCTCGAATTTCCCCGTCCATCGAGATAAATATCGAGTCAAGGAGAGGATAATAAATCAGATTAAATTCCCAACGGAGAAACCGCAGGCTACTTATTCGAGAGATCGCTCCGTTCCGTTCCGTCTGGAACCGAGGGGATTATACGTGAATTATAGAAATTATGGCGCGGCCGAAAGCGATAGGTTCGAACCATCGCGCCATTTCGCGCCATGCCGGCAATACTCGTCTCTTCGAGCGAGCTTAATCGAATAAATTTCCTTCGTGCAAGCTTCGCGCTTCGTGCTTCCAGCTTCCAGGTTCCAGCACCTGGCTTCCAACTTCAATTACTCCGGATGAAAGGAGGGTCGCAGCTCTATGACGGAAAAATCAAAGGCAAACAAACGCGCCGCGGAACAGGCTCGTCGAAACGAGTTTCTCGCTGGCACGCAAACCATCCGAGAAACGGTGCACTTCCAATATGCATTCCTCGAGAATCGCCCTCCCGTTCTCCCGCTTCAACGACCGTTCTTTGTCGAGGATGTGACGAAAACTAGGGTCGCGACGGAGAGATTGGACATCTCCGTCGTGCGAGGTTCGGCCGTCGGCTCTATTATCGCGTAAATGTATCCATGGTCCCACGGCACGAGAAGACTGCGCGCGCGAGATTAATTGACTCCCCCGCGGCCAATCCCTCCGAGGATCCGCGTGTTCGATACAACTTAATCCGACTAGAGGCGTCGAACCCGCTCTACCTTCGCAAACACGTAAATTGCGGATTACTCCTTACTCCCCCGGGAATTCGGAAAAACCGCTCGATCGAGCTACCAGTGCGCGACATCGCGACTCGGACCTCTTTGCCGCTGCCGGTCGACCACCGTCTCCCACATTGCCATCCTCGTTTCGCCGAAGAACGACTAATTGATCGATGTCTAGGTTTCGACGTGGCGACACGAGCGGAGTCGCGCACTGTTGCACGAAATGGCCAGACGGTGTCAACGCCGTCGCGATATTGCTTTCCGAGAATTTCGCTGTACCACCGATCTTCCATCTTCAGATCGCTCGAGGATCGATGGCCAAATAATTGAGGCAATGCGATCAATTATACGGCGATCCATCCGCGTCGCTCGTCCTCGCGTTCCGTCTCGCCGTTGGTTCGTGCGTTCGCGCGAGCCATCCATCTTCGCGAAAACAACGCGATGCTCTATTCTCGACGCGCTCGTCAATTTGCTCCGGAGAGAGAGAGAGAGAGAGAGAAGCGAAACGGAATTGCAACTCACAATTTTTGGGGACGAACACGATCCTTGGTAGCGGTAGAAATACGTCCGATCTTTGGCGTTTCCCCTCGCCGACACGAGCGACGAAGGAGCGACCAAAGTAAACGGAAAGAGGTCGGAGGTCCTTCGGAAAGAGGGAGCCCTCCGAGCGCTTCTATCTCCTAGGACGAGAGCTCGCCCCCGACATTAATCTCCATATTCCGTGCCACCCTAGCCGTGAAACAAAGAGCCGGATCTTGGCGCGCACCGCGCAAACGGACTTGGAAAATCAATTAGCGGGGAAAGCTCCGGCTGGAGTGATTAATCGCGAAAATTTCCCGAGCCTCGCGCTGGGTTTCTCAAATTCGCGATTCGCCGAATGCGCCAAATGCGCCGTTCGGGTGTTCGGCCATTCATGGGCAATTAACGAGACTTTGGAGGAGATGGCGCGAAACCGCGCGAAAAATCCGGCGCTACTGAAACAGAGCCTGGACCACGAATCACCTCCATTAATTTTCATAATTTGCCGATTAAGTGGCGACGGGGTATGCGAAGGAGAAAATGGCGCGACCTTCCCAACCTTGAATCTCGAGTTTCGAATCGCGGGACTAAATTTTCTTGTCCCGTGCCCTCGGTACCTCGCAGCCAAGCAGATTCCGGTGCATTGTCCGAATCGCCGTTGACCTTCCGATCAATCGGAACGGAGGGGAAAAGAAAAGGGGAGGGAAAATCGTTCCAATCGGGCGAAACAAATTTCCGTCATGAAGAGCGCGCGAGACGAGCAACCCCATGGAGGGTGGCCAAGGTCCTGGACGGGAGACGGGCGAAAGAGGCGAGAGAGTCGGGAGAGATAGAGAAGAAGAAGAGGAAAAAGAACGAAAGAGGTCTAGTCTACTCGGGCGTCGTAATTAAATCTCGTTTATCCTGATTGCGATCCGATGAGAAGAAAAAATCCGAATACCATCGACAAAACTGGCAACACCGTTTTCAATCTCGATTTAATCCCCTCCTGCAGCTATCGTTGGAATCTTCGTCCCGGCGATGGGACGAAAATTGAAACGCACTCGAACCGCGTGGTGTCGCCGACTCGTTTGAGGCATAACGACAAATATCGACAAACACCGACAAACATCGGTAGATATCGATAACGAGAGAACAACTTCCACGAAAAACTCGAGGAATTTTTGTCCAACGAGGGCACGTTTCGGGACGACGATCTCTCCTTCCGTTTTTTTTCCGTCCAGAGGATTTGGCGACGAGTTCCGGCCGCCGGAAATAGGGAACATTGTACATATCTCTGTGGGAAATAATTAAGTATAATTAAAGCAAGCGGGGGATCGCGGACAGGGCGCGGGCGATGGATTAATCATGGCGGAAAATGGAGGTTGGTTGCGCGAAAGCTGTTCGAGGCGAGGCGTTTCCATTGAATGGGAAAATAACAAACGACCTTACTGTCTATTAATTCTCGATACTGGAAAACTCGAGCGATGAAAGAGCCAAACGGAGCATACCGATCGATCCCGCTTCGACGTTAGTTGCTCGTTATTCGACGACCCACGATATCCTCGGCGGAGGAAAAAAGCTGAAAAAGAAGCGGCAACTGAACTCCAACGTGTCTAGAAGGATTCTCGCTTCGAAGAAAATATTGGTAGAGGCGCGACGCGTTGGTCGACCGCAGGCAAATTGCCCGTGTCTCCCTTTCTCGCTATTTTAATTCGCTGGGCAGCGCGCAAAGAAGCAAACCGAGAAGCGGAAAGCAAATTGCCTGCTTGAAAATTGTCGAATTTGCGAACCTCCTGCTCGCGTTTTCTGTCCACAAATGTCCCTCGACCTCTCGGAAGGACCACCGCGACTCGGGTCGAGGGAGGTCGATGGACTCTGCCGAATTTTTTGCGAATTCTTGGACAATGAAGCGCAGAGCGCAACTGCGAAACCGTATTCCGTTGAATATTCGCGAGTAATTGGCGTAACTGCGGCTACGAGAATACCTGAAACGTCGAGAAAGTTCCGTGGACGGTTAAATAGATTTCGAGGTGTAATTTGCCAGGGGAGGAAATTACTCCGATTCATGGTGAACTGACCGCTCGATGTCTCGCGAATCTCCGGATCCTCGAGGTCATTAAGGAAGCATAAAAGCCAAAGGAAAGGCGGTCTCGAAAGCCACCGATTCAATTCAGGGATCTGTGAAGAAGCGTGGAAAGAGAGCGAGAAAATGGAGCTTGGGCATCGATCCAACCTCGAAATACGTCGTCCGACGTTTTCTCGCAAAGACTCGAGAGAAAATTTGCCGATCGAATCGTCTCGCCTCTGAAAATTCGGGCAGAGACGAGGGAAGAGGCCGAGGGGCCGCCGAGGGAGCTCGCAAAACGTCGCGACGTCCCGATCGCGAAGCTCTGGGACGTGGGCAGAAATCCGGCACCGAGATCGGGCTCAATGGATGACCGTTAATGAAATCTACGAAGCGCGCGACTCTCGCGGTATCGAATTTCCCGAGGATGGCGGCGCGCGCGCCCTCGAAACGTGGCGGCAATTGTACGCGTTGGCTGAGAACGAAAAAGAAGAGGAGAAAGCACATCCGCCCGATGGAGTATCGAGCCGAGTAATTATCTTCCGGTTTGTCGAGCGTCAAAAAGGTCTTCGATCGGGGAACCGGATCGGCGCGAAACAAAGGCCAATCGAGAGGATCCGACGAGGGCTCTCGATTGACAGAGTTCTGTCGGCGGTATTAACGTCGGAAGTGTATGATCCGATCTAACGGAGCTGGAGCCAGTGGCGCACGGTGGAGCTTACACGCCCAGTGTATGTACATACGTGCACCCTGCGATTCTCGTTCCTCGAGAGCTTCCAGTTCCGCTTTCGACTGACGATGCTCGTTCGCGATTGCGGAAAAATTTTGTCTTCGAAGAAGGAGGTCGTCGTCGCCGAGGATCATTCGCCAGAGTGAAGAGCGTTTCCGGTGTCACGCATGTGTCCACTTACGCGGGGATAACTGGATTTCCGTGGGCGGAATAGGTACGCGTCGGAGAAACGTTCTCCGAGCGTCGAGGTGCGCGCCACTCCGCAGAGCCTCAGAGACGAAATTCTCTCGCGAAATTCCAAAATTGCCAGCGCGAGGAGAAAGGTGCGAAGGGAAAATTTCCCTCGGTCAGGATTACGACTTGACGCGGGAATCGCAGTTGACTCGAAGCGCCCGGAAAGCCGCTAGACACGAAAGAACGCGAGACGAGCTGATCGAAGGAGGAGATTTCCGAAGACGAAGGAGCCGCTGTCTCGCGAGAGAACGACGAGAAAAATATTTGAGGATGGAGGCGAGATCGGGCGATCGAGGCGAGATGTAATTGGGATTAATCGTCGATAGTCCCGCTCGAGGCGAGAGCGAGGTGGGAGAGGGTGGCTGGTCGATCTTAACGAGCATTGTAAGCTCGGTAATCCGAAATGGCGATAGCGCGAGAATAAACAGCGAAGGTTGATTAAAAGCGACGAGTGTTTGGGCGAGGCGAGCTAATGGAGTTAGAATTCTGAGCCGTAGCACGATCGTGAGCCCCTTCCGAGATCGATCGACCGCTCGATCGCTCGCTCGAGGGATTTCGTTTTAATCGAGGAATTTGCCGCTGGAATAATTAGATGGTCCTATCCCCGAACAACGCGTCGGTGCTGTGAATGCGCCGCCAGGACGGACGAAAATGCACGTATAAACGGAAGGATAGAGGGATAGATTGATAGACGGATAGACTGATAGACGGATAGCCGAATACACGAGTAAACGGATAGCCGGTTTATTAGACGGAGAGTAAACGAAGGAGATGGAGCAGGACGAAGTCGAGGAGGGAAAGCCGGCAAAGGGGCGCTTACTATGGGAGGGAGACGAATAGGGTGTCGCTGGAAACCTAATTCGAGCCAGATTCAACCTAGATTTTGGCCAAACAGAGAGCACGGGAAGAGGGTGGAACGGGAGGGCGAACCGCATTCGCGGAAAAAGAGACGGACCGAGCGAGACGACGAGCCGAGAAGAGAGACCGAGAGAGCAGCACGAACGAGCAAATCTATGCCAAACGCGCAAATTGGCTCGTTCTTCGAAAACCACGGACACACCGGTCCTCTTGAGATTCAACCACCGGAAAATCTTCGATACCGCCAGCTCGGAGATCATAGAGGACTCTTCTCACGAATATTCGACGATCCTCGCGCAGGTTCTCGAGAAGAAAGCCGAGATTCGAGCGCGCAACAGGCGCGAAACTTCTCCCTTCGAGGATCGAGGGTAGAGGGTAGAGGTTACGAGGAATATTCCTTACAAAAAAAATAGAAAAGAGAGCAAATTCGCCCCATCTCGACGTATTGTGTCACGATAGCGGTATCGCGGGTCGTTTCTCCATCCTCTCGATCGCCCGACACTCTCGATCGTTCCTCGCCGCGACCGACAGCAATTTTCCGAATTCGAAAAACAAATTTACGCCTTCGGTCAGTTCCATCGTCGTTTTGGAACTGTAGCCCATTTTCGGTCCGGGGTCCATCTCTGTTCGCCAGCCGCAGCCTCCTAAATTGTATATTTCACGTTTTCCATTATCATTCGTAAAATCTCCGTCCGTCGAGATAACGGTTGGTCGGAATTTACGATCTCTTATCCGGCGGTAACCGAGATAAATATAAATCTTGGTCGGTAAGCTCGGGGGTTACGTAAATCTCCTCCATCGTCGAAGGTTTGGATCGAACGCGAAGCACGGGGGCTCGTGTTTGAAAAACAATGAAAAAAAGTAGTCTCCTCGAGGAGAAGACGGCCGAATCCAGACCGAACGGAGGGATCTCGAGCAGAGCAACGTCGCTCTCGCTTCCCAGAGGCATTCCATTTTCGACTCGCCGACGGAATTTCAAAGGAACACTCGGGAGCACGCGCCTCGATTTTCAGATTTTCTCTCCGAACAGCCGGAATTCTCTTTTTGAATTCGATTCCTTCGTCTGGGCGTTCTCGAGACCCGGATAAAACCGGATCCGTCGAATCTATTCGTTTTAAATCGAGAAGCTTTTTTCTCCCTCTCTTCCTCTCCTCGTCGTCCGTCTCCGCCTCTCCCTTTCTCGACAAACCCTTTCGCGAGGAAAAGTCGTCCGATGTTCTTCTTTTCTTCTCGATTTCTCGATCGACCCCACACGTGTCTTCGCGGATCATTCGATGCGATTCTGGTAGACCGATTTTCGCGAAACGGGAGAATCTTCGGCCCCTGGAGACAGCCGAAAACACGTCGCCCCAGATAAATGTATCGCCAAAACATCCTCAGCCTCGGGAGGCTGGAAAACTTCCCTGGGAATTCCGTGTCCCTCCGGAGCTCGAGTGGATCGGAAAGATCGGGCGGATCTCGTTTCGTTCCCCTCGACCTTCTCGATTCCCCTCGAACCCTTCGATGCTCCCCTTCCCCCTCTCAAATGCGACGATCCTCGAGTCGATGTCGCGTAACGACCTTAATGTATGGAAATATTCAGGCACTCGCCCAACGCGATTGAATTCGCGAAAATCTTCGCGATAAAGCGGATCGTTCGTCGAACGACTTGGCCGTAAAGATATTAGCGTATCGCCCGGATCCTCGAGCCGAGAGAATATTATTTTCCATCTCGTCGTCCCAGGCAGTCGAGAGAGGGCCTTTGAAGAAGGAATCAACTGTTTGTTCAAACTTTGATGAGCCCAAAAAGCTTGAAATCTTCAAAAGCGTCAAATTCTAAAGTTCAAGCAAGACGTAGCTGGGACGTATTCCTGCATTTTAATTTGGACAATTTGCTACTTAACCGTAACGCGAGTATCCATCAAAGAAATTGTAGGGCAAAGGGTTGAGAGGTAGATGCGCATCTCGAGCGAGGAGGACGTATCGAGAGCAAAGTCAAGGAGGTGAAAGGTTAGTTTGGACGAAAGTTGCGTCTCTCGGTGGCTGGCTCTCGTCGGAGAATCGAAGGTTCGGACACGCTCGAGGAAGGCTCGTCCGATGAGGCAGCAAACTTTTCCCCGGCTAATTTTGCTCGAAACAATTTGATCGGGGAAAAGGGCAAAGGAGAAGGGGCCGAAGAGGCTAGAGAGCTGGCCGAAGAAGGACGAATCCGGGCGAGGGCATCCTCGAGGGCCATAAAGGCCGAGAACCGCGACTCGCTTCCGTCCTCGAGGGTGGAAAAACGATCTCTTTGTAATTACAGAGCAGCCACCCGTTATTCTTTGCGCGTCGCGTTCGCCCATAAAGCTCGCCATTCCCCTATATTCCGATCACGTTCCCCTTCTTCGAGGATTCGTCATTTCATCCGTCATACGTTTTCCCCAACCACGGATTTTCTTCGCCATCTCTTCCGTCACGGGAGCACCCATCCGATAAAATTGAATCGCATCGTTAGTTTCTTTGGAATGCCCTTTTCCATCGGGAAAACATTTCACCCACGGAACGGTCGACAAATTTCGAAATCCAGCACGGACTCTGGTGGGGAATTCGTCGCACCTTCCCGCTCGAACGTCCGGATTTCATCGCGAACAAAAGGAAACGTCGACGTCCGATTTCGGTCCCCATTCTGGTTGCAAAAACACGCTCACGAGTAGAAAAATATTTCTGCTGGAGGAACAATTCGTCCCGACGACGTGGCGATCCATCATCGAATCGACCAAACGAACCGAACGACTCCGCGTAGCTTCGTCGTTCTTGTTTCGTGCTCCGGGAGAAACGTGGGACGCAAAAGTTTGTCCACTTTTGACGATGGATCCGCTCGAAGAGGGAGACAAGAAGGTACACCGGCCGCCGGCAACTCTCCACCGACGACAAACTTTCTTCGCTGTTCAAATCCAATCGAAACAATTTCCGGGAGTTTCGTCGAAAGTTGGAAAACCGAGGGATCTCTATCGAAATGAAAATCTTTGTTGGATTCGGGTGTACTCGAGCGGTCCGAGCGAAGAATCCCTCGAGGACGGGAAGCTCCGAAGACGTGGGAGGTTTTAAAGTCGAGCCAACGACTCCTCCTAAAGAGAATACCAAGGTTCAAGGAGACTCTCACGTTCCAAAGGACCTTTTCCTCTTTGAGGAAAGATACCTTTGCGTCCGACTCCTCGGAACGCTTCCTCACCTCCAAAGTTTTCTCCGTCGGCGACATTTTTCGATAAAAATTACGCTTCTTCGCGATATCGTCCGCTCTGCATCGTGAAATTTGCAACGATCGCCAAACGGCCGTGGAATTTGGAGCTCGTGCTCGACCTCGCGGACTCTACGCGTCCTTCCTAGGAGAATACCTCGAGGTCTTTCTTCGCCAAAGTTCCGCTGCTCTCTCGCGAAGACTTTCTGGATGTTTGCGGTTGAAAAATAATTTTCCATCGTCCCGGAGGTGAGGCTGGGTGAGAATTTTCTCGAGAGGCGACCCGCCGCTCGTTTTCCGTCACTCTCGCCTCTCCGTCGCTTTTCCTCGAAATTGAGTTCCCGCCGGGAAGAGGATCTTCGTTTGCCGCGATTCCTGCCTTCTCTCCGAGATAGACGCCTCGAAAGAACCTCCGAGCGGCTTTGCCGACTCGAATCACCGTGGCAAATTGGCTTCATGCGATAATGGAAACATCGCCGAAGAGAATTCGCAGCTTCCCGCAAAATCGCGATTCCTCTTGCGAGCGAATCGCGGGACGAAGCCGAGGCGCGAGGTCGACGGGCCCGGAAACGTTGGTCGGTCCGTTAGGCTGGATAAGCTCCTTCGAGCTCCTCGAGGAGATTGGGCCAACCATAACGATCGAAACGCCGGAAGACCTGTTGCGGCTTCCAGGGGTCTCGGCCGTCGCGATTCTTTCGATGAACTTTTAACTGTCGAGTTTTTACGAGTCAAAGTTTCTAATCATCTCGACGAAGTCGTGGGGCGACCACTTTCTTCCGAATCGGCGACGAAAAGCGCTCGCCCTCGTCGATTCCGCGGTTCCGACGGTTCCACCGGACCCCAAAAGTTCGCGCGGCCGCGAGACTTTGCATTCCCCGTATGGGATCTTTCCTCTTTAACGATTCGAGGCCTTTTTTTGCGCGGAAATCGTCTCACGATCAACGTAGCGACAGTTATGGGCATGCAAAGTTCACTTGGAAAACAAAGTTTGCCGGCGGAACGAAAGTAGATACTTTGGGTCTTTTTGCGCGCGTCAGTCGATAGACCGCGAATCCATTTTCGCGCGTTCGACCCTCCAGCGAATGGGCGGAGGGGACGAAGAGAGCGAAGGACGATCGATAATTGACGGAAGAGAGATCGAACGAAAGACGAGCAATCCGCTGCAATTTTCCCCGCACTCCCCGACTGCCGCGAGTAGGGGCGAGAAAAGAGGAAAGGCGGGAAAAAGTGACGAAGGGAGGAGGAAAAGCGAGAGCAGCGGCAACGATGGGAAGAGGATCGTTGAAAGTTTGAGGCGGCACACGGAGGTCAATTTGTCCCGGTTGCACGCACTTGCACGAACGACGCCGGGCGTCGAAGAAGAGTCTCTAAATCAAGCCCCCCTCTCCGTAGATGCATCCCCCACTAATCTCTGTTCGCACAATCAATTTCGTATTCTCCGATCGATGTCACGTAGCCACTTTATATACCGTAATCCCGCATTCACTGGTCGTATCGCTATCCTTTCGAGACGGAACGCTCGTTTCGTTTCCGTCGGAGGATCGCTCGTTTCGCAGCACGAGCCGTCACGTACCACGGCCGGGGTATACAACGCTCTAAGAGAAAGAGAAAAAAGAGAGAAAGAGAAAGAGAGGGATAGAGAGAGAGAGAGAGAGAGAGAGAGACGAGAGACGAGAAAGAAATGCAAACAGGGGGGATGAGGAGCGGGGGCGAATCATGCTCGATCGTGGCGGGGAAAACGACAGGAAATTCAATGGGAAAATCAACGGAGAGGAGCGTTTCATGCAGGGAGGTGCGCATCTATGGTTCGCGCGTACGTATGTTGTACGGCCACGGATGGGTGAAACGTCTATAGGCACACAGATAAATAGATATGGAGATATATTCACGAGTTTGGTGGATTTCCCTTTTTTGTATCGTGCTGGCGGTGTTTGAGAGAGTGGTTTGTAGCTCACCTGGGGTAGAATCATGACGTGCGGCAGCTGGCGCGCCTCGCCGCGCACTGACTCTTCCGCACCCCGAGTACAGCCTCCTCTCGCCCTCTCCTATCCCCTTCCACCCTCCCCGATTCTCTCCAACCCTCTCCAACCCTCTACAACCCTCTCCGATCCTCTCCGACCCTCTCCGACCCTCTCCGACCTTCTCGGTCCGACGTCCACCGCCCTCCTGCCTTTGCCTCTCCTTCTGCCTCTGCCTCTGCGACTGCCTCTGCCTCTAACCTCTGCCTCTGCCTCTGCCTCTGCCTCTGCCACTGCCTCTGCCACTGCCTCTGCCACTGCCACTGCCTCTGCCACTGCCTCCGTCTCTATCTCTGCCTCTGCAACTTCTTCTGTCTTTGCTTCATCTTTTCTCTCGATACCGATTCCCCTAAATATCCCGGCCGTCTCCTTCGGTCCGGCATCTTGAAAACACTGCTCAGCTTTCCCCGAGGATTGGTAGCGCCGCTGCAATTGCAACAGGGTTGTCACTGTTTTGCAGTTTTCCCTCTTGCGAGTCTCTCGGCAGTTCGCGCGTCGCCACCGGTTTAATCGGTCCCATGTCCTTCGAACAAGTTCGACGATTCTTCGGAAACTCGCTTCGTCGATGTTCTCCATCGCGATACATCTCGCTCTGGTTATCGCTCTGTCTTGCGGCAATTGCCTTCACCATCTCCATTTTGGATACCGTCGTCACTGTTACGATCGCCTTTGCCACGCTGATCGTTCCATTGACGCTTTATGCGTCAATAACGATCCTGCTTACCGTATTGTGCCTTTGTCGCATTATATCGAATATAAGGTCCTTTCATCCCCTCGCTCGCTACCTCGCGCCTCGAGCGCGAAACTTCCCTCGCCTTCCTGCCTCGCCAGCTTTTAATCTCGATGAGTCGAAAAAAACCTCACCGTGACTTGGAAATTTCTCAAGTACCTCGGTGGTGTTTTTCACTGTATACCGTGCCCCATCGTTCCGTGGTTTTCGTCAATATTTGGATCGCCGCCGACAA
The DNA here is from genome assembly GCA_910591515.1 of Cerceris rybyensis. Taxonomy (NCBI): domain Eukaryota; kingdom Metazoa; phylum Arthropoda; class Insecta; order Hymenoptera; family Crabronidae; genus Cerceris; species Cerceris rybyensis. The sequence continues at coordinate 582,564 of OU342795.1, forward strand.
TGGCGATTGCTCGACGAAACGTGAGAATCCTGGAACGGCTTTGTCTCATTTTTTCCTCCCTCGCGGGATTCCTCTTTGCCCCCTGGTCTCCTCGTTCGTTCGTCTCCGTCGCGGCGATTCCAAATTTCTAGATTTCGATCCATCCTCCTGACGAGCCGAGCAACTCCAAAGGGAACCGACAAAAATCCTCGCCCTTCCGACTCTGAGGATGTAGCCTTAGCGCGAAGGTGCCTTTGTCCCATTCTTGATCCTATCGCAGAATGGTAATCTCAACTCCGACGATTAATTTTTAACATTATCCGGGACGACTCGCTGAACAGTGCAATTTCCAGCCACGGCAAGGGGGTTAACGGGAAAATCGTTCTCAATGAGACCGCGACAATGGACATCCCCGAGGTCCTCGGAAAGCTGCCGGTCGGATAATCGCGAAGAAGGTCGGTTAACTCGTTCGGAGTTGAATCGCCGTGAGAGCGTTAATCCGTGATACGATGGGTGGTTTGGTTTCCAAGGAGGATCGTCAAGTGCCAGGCAAATCGTTAACCTTCTTCTTCGTTTAATTTATCTGTCCCTTGGCACGCTCGATATCTGTTCACGTATAACCGTCCCCGTCGACGAAGATGCTAGATTTCGAGCTCGTCGAATCGCTCGATACGACGCGTTGTCCCACGAGCGGAAAGAGCTGGTCGGCGGAACGTCGAGCGGACGACTCGTCGACGGTGCTTTGTATCGTCACGACCGCAGACTGCCTCGTGTGCCTGATTTTTTATCCCGCGCAAATCTTTCCCTTTGCGTGCACGACAAACGGTAACGAGAGTGAAAGATAAGACTCGATCCGAAATATTTCTCTTTGTCGCCGGTCGCAGGCTCAAGAAGAATTCGCGCGATCAAAATTAACGAAGGATGCTGCTTCTCGCTCGCGTTAAATTACATCTTTTACACTTATTGCCGTATCCCTGCCTTCACCGGCTCTCCTTCTCTTGGAGTATCTGCGTTTCTATTCCAAAGGGCGTGCTCCATTGAGCAAATAAATAAATAAACATTCCGGAAATATCGATTTGAGCGTCCACTTTGGGCAAGGCAGGAGAAACGCTTCGTTGAAGGTCCTTTCGAGGAAGAAATTCCGAAAGAATGTTAACCGAGAGGTATTTCCGAACGGGAGAAATCCCGCGTCATTTTTTCTTCACGCCAGGGAGAAAGGAAAGCAGCGCTCGTAAATTCGAGTCACATTTTTCGGGTATTTCCGAGCTATATCCCCCTTGCTCGTGAAGAATCGAAGAAACGAGAAATCGAGGAATTGCGATGCGATAGGCGAGGTTGCTCGGAGGTTTCGGCCATTCGATCGTGGCCCTTCTACGCCACCGTCGGAAAATATCCTCGAGGCTGTTGAACGAGGAATGGGGATGACGCCTCTCCCGAGAAAAGATACGCCTTTATATATCTACTATGTATCTACTCGAAACCGATCAGTGCAAACGTTCCTGTCTCTTCATCTTGTCGCCGTTCTCAGAATCGAACAGGTGTATGCCTCGTTTCCATTCGCAACCCAAAGCCCGGATCGGTGCGTCGAGCGTGCACTATATACCCTGGTATCATGAATAAATATCGAGACGTCGTCCCCTGCTTCTAGACTTTTCAAGCTCTTGAGACTTTTGAGGAAACAGGACTACCGAACTACCTCGTCCAAAGGATCGATCCGCGCAATCGACGAGCGTTCCTCGATCGCTTCTTCGCCGTGGCGAGCGATATTTTTGTGACAGGATGCGTCCGAGGTAGAAGAGGAACGGATGGCGGAGCAATTTGAGATCTCCTTCGCCAATATTCGTGGACGAACCCAAAGAGGCCACTTAAAGTTGCAAAAAGACGCGAAATTGAGCGGGAAAGCAGAATAGAGCAGCGGTGAATCCGGTCACGCGCGACGCTCCGTTGGCGCGTTAATGAATCTTTTTTTAAGACCGCCTCTTTAAAATGAGATTCCGCTGCACGACTCGAAGCGCCGCTAATTTTACGACCTTCGGGGTATATTGAGATTCGGTCGGTCGTATATTTACGGAAAATGAGAAATACTTTTTAACGGAATTGAAAAAGAAAGCGCGATCATACGGGGGAAACGCTAGAAAATCGAGACCCTCGACGAAATAATATCGAGCGGATCGTGGGTCGTCGACCATCGACATTGGAGGGCGAACGACGCATAATTTTTTTTCATTAAATTAAACGACGGATCGGACGATAAATCAAGATTAAATCAATGACCGAAGGGAGAAGGACCATCGATATTGGTCCGCGGGAAAGGACGCGAGAAGTGACCCGTGTCAACCGAGATATTTCTCCAAAGTTTTCTCGCTCGAGAGTCAACGCGCTACTCGAACCTCGATCGGGGATTAATGACGAATCGAGGAGACCGAGGGCGTTATTTCTCTTAGCTCTTAGCTCTCGGAGGCTTCTGGGTGCTCCGACGAGCCTGCTCGAAGACTCTCGAGAAGAAACGATCCTTTCGACCGATGACGATTAATTGGCTCCGTTGCGTGGAAAAATAACGAAGAAGGCAACAAACTCCCAATTTTTCCCGAATGGCGTGCCCGCAGTCGGAGACGGCAGCGCCGACGAAAAGTCCAGGAGGGACGTTAAGACGGTGAAGAAATTTTCCACGCAACTTTCGAAGGCCGAGGTTCGAGGATCTTTCCGTGTTGCACTTTTCACGCTCCAAATCGATCGACGCGCCGGGATAAAAATCTCAATGTTTTCTGCGCGAAGAAGGAAAGAACGACTTGCCAAAAATTTCCCCGAGTTCAAGACGTAGAATGCAATTTCGTTTCCTTTGTCGTTCCACCTCGATGCTGGCTCGCTTTTCACCGTAAGCCGACGTCGACAGAAGGTTTAATATCAACGAACGAACAAACGACAGGGCGCTTTCTTCGTCGCTGAGGCAAATATCACGAATGAGAGATTAATTCGAGAAGTTTGAGCGTGTTCTCTTTTGCAAAAAATATACGCACACGTGTGCGCTTACCGGACGGCGATCGAGATCGAAATCGAGGTTCACGCGCAAGAATTTCGCACTCCTCCGGTCGCACGGCGGTTTGCAAGCCGAGAGCCTACTTGGAATATAAATGAAAATTTTTTCGACTCACCCTTTTTTCAGGGAAAGGTGAAAAGGGAAAAAGTCGACGAGAGACTTTTGAAAGGGGAAGAACTGCCGTTTACATTCCCGGCTCTTCCCTTTTTCCTAGTAATTACGTTAGCGGAGTGCACCTATTTCACGTTTGCTAAAATCATCGCAATTGCCGGTACTTTGCCGCCGGCATATCGACCGTGCTCGAGGTGCGTTGCGGGCAAAGAAATCTTTTGACGCGCCGCCAGCTCGAATCCAAGTTTTCGAGGACCGGCCGGAGAAAAAGAGGCAGAGATAAACCTGTTGCACCTCGGGCGAAACGAGAGAAAGAAATGAGAGACCCTGGCTCGGCAAGTCCGTCTCTTTGCATTCGCCGTGCCCCTCGCAGTTCGTCGGAAAAATTTGTTCTCTGGCCGTGTCCCGGGAAATTCCCATTTCGCCGATTTCCTAGCGACTCCGGTGGTGCAAGTGCCCTCGACCGCGATAAATCGCTGCCCTTCTGGGAATTCACCGATTTCCCCTCAAACCTGGCGCATCTTTCCGCTCTCAAAGATGTTACGCCGATGAAAACGTTCAATAAGTTCAATATCGAGATAAAAGTTTGCGCGCCACTTAAATTTGTTCAATTCGTTGATGGAACGCGAGAGGAAACGGCGTATTTCTCTTTTTCCCTCTCGAATATTGCACGAAATTTAATTTCAGGGAATTCAGTCGCGACAAAACGTAGGGACACCTTCGGGAAGAACGAGCAGGCAGAAGAAGCCCAACAAAGATCCAATTGGACCCTTTCGAATCCCCATTCGTTCATCCGTCCTTTTGGTCGCAAATTTTTCTCCACCGCAGAGTTTCTCTGTCGCCGTGCCGCGTCCTACGATACTTCCGCAAGAGTCCTCGGAAAGATTCTCGCGCAAATTTTCGCGCCAATTGCGACCTCTCAAGATTGTTTTCCGTCGTCGTAGAGTCCGTCGTTACCGAGGCGTGTTCGGAGGCGACGACCACCCTGGCTGGATTCGCGTAAAAACTGTATGACCCGATAAAACCGCAATCTCCCCGTACAGGACGGTGAAAGGACGAAAAGAGATGCTCGGTGGCTTCGAGAAAAGCCTTTCCCGCCCCATCGTTGTCAACCAACTTTTCCTCGCGTTCCCGCTTTTTTTTCTCCTCTCTGCGTTCTCTCTTTCTCCGAGCCTCTCGTGAATTTTATTACGGTTCGTCTTAATCCCTGCTTTTTTCGGCGACCTCCTCTCTCGCATTTACAAACGTAATATCGAATAACGTGGAGAGAGGAGCCGGGGATGCAAATTTCATCGCAAACTTGAGATCTCCTCAAAATTCATCGTGGAAGGAAGGAAGATTCGCGGAGGGTGCGAGGACGAGGGAAATTTCGCGGCGCAGGAACGTCGGGTCGTTCGTTGTTGGGCCGTTTCCCTCGCGTTTCTCGATCACGCCCGGCGAAGATAACGGAGCCGCGTGTATTCGCCCCCCGTCGGTTTATCGATCCACACCTGCCCTCTTTCTCGTATCACGACCGACTATATGCGCTCGATATCGGGGGCCTCATACAATACGACTTCCAGGACGATCGATCTATCGATGCGTATCGCGCGAAACAAACTTAAGAGCAAACCTTTCTTCTTTGCGGAGCTTCCGGTTAGACGCGGCTTCGCAGCCGGAGAAGTTTTTGGGGAAAAGCTCGAAGAGTCTCCGTCAAAAACGACGAGGAGGCGAAGGGAAGGGACTCATAATTATTATGTAATGACAATATATCGACGGGCGTAGCACGAATTTCTGCAAACATGACCCGTGGTAGTTTTTGCGCAAAGAGGAGAGACCACCGCTGAGAGGTAAAGTAAACCGAAGCGAAATTGAATTACGTCGAAGTGCTTTAAACCCGCGGTATTTCAAACGAAAAGTATCGACGTGGAAAGTTTCCGATATATCTCCCTCGATCGTTTCACGAAACGGCACCGACGAAAGCGAATTGCTCGTTGCGGTTTTCGCGGCCGAAGAAAGTTTCGGCTCGTCAAGAAGAACTGTAGGCGCGTTCAGAAAGGCAAACCTTTCGATTACTAAATTCCATCGATTCTTGCATTATTTGCAACGGAACACCAACTTTCGCCAAAAAGTACGAACGAATCGTCGACGGCACCGTTATTTCCGTCAAAAACCGTAGAATTGCTAATCGGATTTGAAAAGAGCTTCTCGATAATACTCATTCGCTCTCCACCCTTCATCGCGGCAAACGTACCTCCACGACGTTCGATTAAATTTCTCGAGCGTTTTATCGCTGTTATCGAGCGTTTAAGCGCCTTTCAACGGAGTCGGAACGATGGCGTATTTCGGCTCGCGAAAGAGGCCAATCGAGAAATTGTCCGACGACCTTTCGGAGATCGTGCCGTCTCGCGCGAGCAATTCGAGCTCACCTCGAGCAATTTGACCTTCGAGGATGATGCTTCGAGCGTGGAGGTTGAAACGTGAAGAGGACTCTTCGGAATCCCCGATTCAGCCCCGAAACTCTCGCCCGTAACTCCGGGTCGCTACAAATTACGAGATTAATTTTACGTCCCTCGGGCCTCGTTTCGACTCTTACCAGAAGATAGCATCGTTGCGTGAAAAGTGCTGGACCGACCGACGAGACAACGTGGTTTTACTTGCAATTCTCATCTCCGCTTCGTCGACGAGGCGGAGAAAAAAAGTTGCCGGGACGCGTCTGACTGTTCGATTCGGACGTCTTTCTTCCCTATAAGCGATACAACGTAACCAAGGGGCGTTCGCCGATACGCCTTCGAGGAACACGAGAACCCTCGCCTTTCCAGAGACTTTTTGCACTCGGACATTCTGGCAATTTGATCGCGAGATATCTCTCCGACCGGCCGAAAACGAAGAAAGCTCGCTCTTATTGAGCCGACGAGTCGTAAAATTGGGGAGAGCGCAAGAAACCGTCTATGCCTCGCGCCCTATTTTTTATACGATCGTTCGCGGTATTCCATCGATACCCGAGAAATTTGGGTAGCGTCGTAAACGTCGAAAGAGCCTTATAAATTTCGAAGGTCGGTCTACTCGGTATGGAAGGAATCGCGCAACGCCAGAGGGAAAAATGAGAGCGGCCGAGGTAATTAGGTTTCGGCGCAAGACGGTTGGAAGGCTCGGCCCGTCTATAGCTCTTAGGTAGGTCCGAGCAGGCACGGGGCTTCTTCACTGCAAGTAGAAGAAGCGAACGGGGAATGGCGAATGCCGCCCGACACCAGAGCCCGTAACTCATTGCCAAAGGGAGAAGAGCTTCCACTAAATTCCCTTTCTCGACCGTTTTGCTGCTTTTTCTTCGCGTTTTTCTCAAGCATCTTCAAATTACCGGGCGCTCCTTTTTCCTTCTACCCGAAGGAAAAGAAGATATGAAGTTGTCAACAACGAGCGCGTCCACGGTTTTTCAGCATCGGTCAGGAAATGTGCCTTCTCTCTCCCTCTACTCTGAATCCGAAAGAGTCATTTGAGTCTCATCCGTTCCTCGTGCCCATTGTCGCGGAGCAACAGTTCAACAAAGAGCCCCACCAATCTTCGATTCGTGCTCTTCCCTTCTCCGGTTTCGTCTCTTCTCCTCTACCTTTCCTGCTTTTTCCTCCCTCGAATCGACGATCTAATCGGTCGCGGAGGCCGGAAACGTGGAAACAAACGAGGGAAAAATAAGATTTTACGAGCTCCCGAGATTGATTCGTAGCCCGAGGACGATAAAAGCGATTCCGGGTGAAAAGTCGGTGGGACCGATTATTGGCACGAGATGCATAAACGTCGAGGAAATATAACCCGGAGGGATTTAGTAGTCTGTGAAATACGCGTTGGGAAAGCGCCGGTGTTCCTGTTTTATTTGCACGGTGCACGTTTAATTGGCTGCATCCTCCGTGCTCCTCGCTCCAAGACAATCGGCGATCGTACTTATGCTCCCACCTATTTTTTTCCATATCGACGTTTAGGTATTTTTTCAATAGCAGCAGGCGAAAATCGACGAAATAAGCTCGCGCGAAAAAAAAGCATCGACCAAAAAAACTTTCCCAGCGAGTTAAAGCCGATTTTGCGAAAAACATTTGTTGCCTCGATTTCCGGGAACTCGCGCGTATAATAAATTAACGAATTTGCGTTTCGATCAAGGACCGAAATTAGTTTCGCGGACAAGCTCGTTTCGCGTTCGCGCGCTCGAAAATAATAATAGGCAAAAAAGAGGTAGAGAGGTAAACGCTGGAACGCTTTGCGACCGACTCTCGATAGATTCATTTTTATGGAAATCGCGTTGGCTATTTTTACCATGCGCAGTCGTTATCCCGACGATTCAACGACAAGGTCATCCCCGTCCTTTTTCCATCAACGAAAAATCTCTTTCGCGTCGACGCGATTGGTTCGCTTCAAAAATTCACCGATCTCTCAACCTCTCGAAACAAATTCGTGGGGCAAGATTTTTCTCCGCGATCGTTTGACGCGGCAAGTACTGACGGCAATTTGGCAGGCAAGATCGATCGTGGAGAAGGAAATTCTCGATAGTGACTATTTTCCGCGGTCTTGTTCACGACTCGTTCTCAAAATTGTGCGCGGAGACCCTTTCTATGAATTTTCATCAACAAAAATCATTGCCGTTCCGTTCGGCCGTTTTGTACGTTTCCAAATATTTCACGAAAAATCGCAGGAATAATCGAACCTTTCGACGAGACCTTTTGAAAGGAAATGGGGGCAACGCGTTGTATTTTCGCGGTATTTAATGGCGCATAACGTGCGCTGTGCGCATACAATTTATTAACGGGCCAACGACGAAGAATTTACGTACACCCGTCCGTTTCCACGAGCCGATCGCGAAAATCGTTAACGTAACGCCGTTCGCGCGTATCGTTAAATGGCGAAACAGGTTTTTTTTTTTTATTATTTCGACATTACATTCCGTGGCCTATCGAGGTCGACGAAAAATAATCGCGGAAAAACAGGGGGGAAAAAGCCGGTACCTGCGATCGATGGCCGATCGAGGTGCGAAAAGTTGTAAATAAAATCGAAGCTCGGCGAGGCGTGACGATGCGTTTACGGCGGGCAATTTGCAAAAATGATTTTCGAAGCGCAAGGTGAAACGCGTCGACGATTCGTCGGACGCGAAAAGAGGCAAACCGCGCCGCGGGATTCGTCTTTCGAGGGGAACCGTCGAGCGCGGAAAGTTTCGTCGGAGAAATTAATTATCGCGATGCTCCTCTTTGTCTTCCTGGACGCGGAACATCGGTCATCCGACTCGAAAACGTTGCAAACTCGTAACGCGATAGGTGGGAACCGTCGCCGCGCTGTAATTAAATTTTTTTCACGGACTCGAAAAAGAGTTCTCCCGCTGTCCGCTCCGGAGAACGAACGAGGCGAGGCAATTTTCAAAGGAAACTTTCCACCGTCGCGTCTCGAGAGTATCGTTTTATCCGAACGATGGGGACGTACGTCCTCTCGAGGTTCTTTGAGATCTTTCGAAAGAAACGAGTCTCTTTCGCGAGCTTCCAGTTTCGTCTTTGGACGGCATTTCCCGACGATCGCATCGAAGAAAAAGTGCGCCTCGCGTTTCGCCGTTTAATGCACCTCCGACCTTAATTACCCTGTTACACGGTACTCCTCGTCGGAGAGGCGCGCTTTGTCATCCGTTTACCCGAGTACAAAGGTAAACCCTCCCGTGTTGCCACGTACATAGGTATAGCTGTCCGTCGCGCAGATGAATTTATCGGTCCACGCCACGTCGCTCCTAATCCGCCACCAGCTTCCGATCGATGCGAAATTAAAACGTCCCCGCTCCGGGAGAACGTAGCTCCTGCCGATCGACCGGCCATCTCGGACCGGTCTCTCCCGTTGACGGCCCTCGCCGTTCGTTTGCAGATTACGAAATCGTCGATCGATCGCAATATCCGGTTGCCCGGCGAAGGCACGCAACGCGGAATGACGTTGTCGAGATCGAGTATGCGTTCCGATTTCGCGACGAGTGGATCTGCGGGATACGTCGGCCAGCGTTGTTCGTCGTGATTCGTCGTTATCCGTCGTTAAAGTCCAGATTCGCGTTCCTCATAATTAGCTGCGCGGTTAGCCGATGAACAGGGAATTAAAAGGCCGCTCGTCGAGCATGCCGGACCCTGCTCGACGATCCTTCGTCGAGCAACGGAACGAGCCGACGAATCGAGGGCCGCTCGCTAATCGTTTAATCGACGAACCGCTGATACTTCGGGAGATTCGCGTAGCGCCGGGAGAGTCCGGAGATTCAAATTAAAGTGAAAAGCCCTCGGGATAGGTGGAGGTAGTCGGAGGTTTCAGAGAGAGTTACCATTCCGATAATTATCGCTCAAAGTCGAGAAGTCTCGGCATGATCCCCGCAATTCGAGGCAATCGATATCGCATTAAAACGTTGCTTACCCTGCACGCCATCCCCGAGTAGATCCTGAACAGATCCCGAGCAGAGCCCGAAGAGATCCCGGGGAGATCCGTTTGGAGAAGGAGGCAGACGGCAAACAACGCGACGAGCACGCATCCGCTCGACAAACGAGCTTCCCGACTCGAGAATCGAACCCTCGAGCGTCCTCGGTTCGATGCGCAATCCGCACTTTGCAACTTGCCGGCGCGTGCATCCTGATCGCTCGACGGTGCAATCGGCCTCCTCTTCCACCGGCAACGGGGAACGAGAATCTCGGAGCGAACGTTCGCTTCGATCGATGCCACCGAGATACGAGGACGTTGGGTTTGATATATTCCTGTAATTATCCGTCCACCCTAAATAAGGCCAAATTTATTGCTGCCCCTTTGAAGTACGTTATAAAAGTTCCTATCTTTCCTTGGATTTTTTTTTTTCTTTCTTCTTTATCGTGCTCGCGATAAACTGCGACGTTTCACGCGAACTCTGTCCTCGAGAATTCCGCGTTTCGCGAAAGCACGTACGATCGCTGGTGGCAAAATTTTGCGCGGTCGCCTTTCCCTTGAGACGCGTTCACCGATATCGCGATCGAGATCGTTCGATGGATCGGCTCCTCCGAACCTCGGAGAAGAATATCTACGACGAAACGTCGACGGAAAGTCAACGGAGAAAGGCGGAGAGACGGTCGCTTGACGGGAACGTAGGGTAGAGGATCGACAAAGATACTCGTGGGATCCTCGAGAGGGCTCGAGGAGAAGATGGAAGGTTCGCGGAGCATCGAGGCACCGGAGCGGTATCTGTTCCAAGTTTGTACACCGAGGAACCTTCGGCCCTCGACGTTTCAAAGCTTTCGAGCCTCGAACGTCGAACGTCGAACGTCTCAAGTTGCCGGACGAGGCCGGATAATCGTGTTTTCCCCTCCGACCAAAGCGTCACGAAATTCGCCAGACATCCTCGACGACGAGCCGTCATCGCCGTCGACCCGAAGGTGGATCTCGACGAGGACTCGGAGATGCCGAGGCTGCTCTTGCTCCTCTGCTCGTTCGAGCGATTTCGAGCAACTCGCCTCGCAAAAATTCGATTCGACCGAGAAAATAATCCGATGGGTTCATCTCGCGTGGGCAAATCCCCGACCGAGATCTTCCTCGCGTCGATAAAGATGCGCTTTGCCGTTTCGAGGGAGAATACTGTCGAGATCGTGCCGTAATTGGAGAGCGAAAGGGGAACGCAAATTAACGGTGAAAATTATCGAGAGCACGGTATGTCGTATTACAGCCGCGGGGGAGGGAAATTTCCCGGACGAAGATAATTACGATCGGAAATTTAATAACATCGAACGCAGGCGCGATCGCTTTTAAGCACCGCTAATACGGCTTGGAACGACGTTCAAGAACTATCGGCTTTGACGGCCAATGCCAGCGCGTAATCTCATTGTTTAGATTTACCGCGTCTAATCGCGTAGACGACTTCTCTCGACGATGAGAAATTTGCGCGACCGATCTCGAGGCCGACGAAAATCCCGTGAAAGCGACGTTATACGCGCGAGGCAAAGAACCGTTGATCGCGGAGGTAAAAGTGACCGATTAAAAGTAAAAGCGCCTCGCTCTCCTCTCCCATAAATCTTACTTCTCTCCCGTCCCGAGCGGAGTTTCGTTCAAAGTCCGCTCCGTTCCGAGCAACCGCGAAGAGACGAAGCGGTCTTAACTTTTCCTCGATCCTTGCGTCTTCTCGAAATCCGGTTTGCGCGGTTCGTGGAAGCCGCGAAAATAATTACACGCGGCTATTCGCTCTCGAGAATCCGAGATGTCCAGCGCTCGAAAAAGCGCTCAAAGTTAACGAGCTCATATTTTTCAGAAATCACGCCGGTGCTCGAGTTCCACTTAAAAGCGACTTTGACGATACGCGGAGGCTCGAGTCGTGACTTTTTCTCCGAGCGCGAAGCCCACCCTCCCGCCTCTTTTTGCCACTCGTTTCTCGTTATCGCCAAACAAAAGTTCCAGGCACTTTCTGATTTCCTTTCGAGACAATTCGAGAAAATCTCGCACGGTTTCTCGAGAACGACGAGGGAGCCTTTCTCTCGCGACGTTGAGAAGCCCTCAAAGTTCGTTGCGTTTTCCGCGAGACGCCGGCGACTTTGAACCGGCGCACGATCGTTGCGGATGAAACTTTTTAAATTGCACCTCGCTTTAGTTAACGGTTGGATGGACGTTCGTGGCGTTTCGTCGAACAAAACGGAAAAATGGGAGAAAAAACAAACGTTTCGAGGGGTGGATGCACCGGACACGAGAAAAAAAGTGAATGCCCCGCGTTCTCTCCCTTTCGGCGGACGTGTCGACTATTCGCGACACCTACGTCGACGGTGCAATCAAGCGTAATCGAATCACTAATCAGTCCACGGGCAGAGAATTTCGGCAAATTCGAGTCGCGATTCGTTTGGAGCCTTCCGGGATCGAAGCCGTATATTTTTGGAATATTTTCTAGCGACGAGATATCCAGGTAACCCTCCTGTTCCCCGATCAAATCTGCATTCGGGCCTACGTGGTCCCGGCTTGCGAGAGGATTCGGAGTTTACGCTTCGACCGTCGCTCTCGACGATCCAGAGTCGCGAGATGGTCGACGGAAAGGAAGTTGGACGGAAGTAATTTTTGTACGATCAATCGATTCGCGAGCGTCGTCGAAGCGTAGCCAAAATTAAATTCTATTCGCGGCCCGAACGGCGAAAGAGGACGGCGAACGAGTCGACTCGGTCGAGCATGGAGCGTCGTTCGAGGTGATATTTTTAAAAAATACTTGGAGAAAGTATTTCACCGGGGAACGTCTCCGCTGTGCACGTAACGAACCACTTTTACAAATATATTATTCCAAGTGTCGCGGCATTCCTATTCTACTTTTATCTCTGCGACCATCTCGCAAAAACGAGGACGAATAGAAGAGAATAATAGACGACCTCCCATCCCGGAACTCGACGAAGGATCGCGATTCCTTTTGCTCCGAAACTTCCCGAGAGCTCTTCGATTTTTCCACCGGAACGACGATACTTTCCTCGCGATCCACGGAAAATGTAGATCAGCGTCAAAGAGAGTAGGACGGCTTTCGAATTACCGATTTTAAAGTTCCATCTCGGACGTCGAATTTGTCCAATTGTCGAAGTTTCGCGGAAGCGAGAACGCCGTACGTGACTTGGCCGACGAAACTCGAGGATACTTCTTCGACTAGGAAGTACGCGAAGAAGCTTGAAGTCACGGCTCGCGAATAATTCTATCGCGAGAGATCTCCCCCGAGATCGTTCCGATTCGGACTCTCTCGCTGTCGCGTTTGGCAAGCTTTTGAGCCGCACCACCCCAAGAAACCGGACGATCCGTGCCTGAATTTTGTCGTCTTTAAGATCGTTGCCGTTTCGTCGATGGAAATGTTCAGCGGCTGAGGCACCGGAGGTTTTCGCGTGTAAATGTACGACGCTATCGCGAGAAACTCAAAGGGGAAGATTAAAAAGGGCGGGAAATGGGGGGACGGGAGAATGGGAGGTTCGCGATAACGAATCGCCGGGCACGGACTTTCCGACGGGTAGTTCGGTCCCTTGCTCGCAACCTCGGGAAACCTTCGGCGAACTTTCACCCTTTCGTCCATGTCGGTGCACGGGTGTGTCGCTGAGATACAAAAACACTGGACGGAGCTTTGCAGCGTTCCGGCGAACTCGAAAGCGTGCTGCCCCGAAGGAAAGTGGTTGGAATGTTCGTCAAAGTGCAACGATCGAATTAACGGGCAGTCGTTCGACCGGAAAATCGTCCGGGCGACGGACGACGAGACGTTGAAAGGATTCTCAGGAAAACTTCTCGATTCACAGTGGACAAAACACTCGTTCTCGTAATTGGACAGCCGAAATTGGGCGCACAGGGCAGGCAATTTGCGAGAAACGTCCAATTTCCACTTAAACTCTCTGCGACTCGAGGAGGGTTGGGAATTTAAATTTTATTATTTGCGCAATCACCGACAAACTTCCGAGCCCTCTCGTCGCGATAATTTCGGTCTTCGTCGGCCGGTTACGGCTCGAACAAGCAGAAATCACCGAGCGTGAAAACGTGCGACGAACAAATCCCGTTGGTCTTGGAAGGGTCAACGAGGGCAGTCTCTCGAAGGTCGCCCTTCGACGCACGTTCGGGAAAACGGCCAACCCCGAGATGGGAAGAAATTAAAAGAAGCCACGGAGAAAAGATGGAAAAGTTTAAGACGCTTCCTCGATTACCGGGCTCGCGAGCTGTAAACACCTTTAGTATCGCGGGAATTGCGGCTTCTCGTCTTGCGAATGCATTATCCTTTCTCTCCTCGGCAGGCGACGGCCTTATCTGGAGGGTAGGATAGAGGTTCGCGAAAAAAGAAGAATGCCGAGGCAGAAAAACGAGACTGGAGAGCGGAGGAGTTTAACGAGCCTCGCGAATCACCCCGTGCGGCCGAAGACGGGGAGGAGCAGAGAGAGAGGAGCGAGGAGACTCCGGCTTCGTTCTTCGACTCCCTAGAAATTCATCCCGCGTCCCATTGTCGTCTCATCGGATACTCCAACGACAAAAAACCGTGGCTTCTACGATCATCGACGAGGGAGCACCTCGCTTTTTAAAGGTGCCTGGGAAGAAGTTACAAATTTTCCTCGCCTTGGAGCTTCTCGATGACTCGGCAAAACGAGATAGCCTCGACAACGGGAAAATTCCAAGAAGCGTTCTAGCCGGTCACCAAGACTCGAGCTCTTTCGTGTTTCTACGATGGAGCGGCGCTTCGCTGTTGATCATGTTTTTGGAGAAAAATGGCAACATTGAGGTAACGATAATACGCGATTAACGCGGAATTCGATGCAGGATGTAGGTCTCGAGAGGGTGCGCGAATCGTCTGTCTCGGAGTTCCGCACAAAAGAGACCGCCGTGAATAGAGGGTGGCAGAAGAGGGACAAAGGGAACCGGAGAGGGCTGGGCGTAGTCTCTGCCCTGTCACCTCACAGCCGACTAGTTTTTCGTTAGCTCGTCGTCCCGTAAAATCCGTCACACCCTGGCTGGCCGTTTGCCCGGCCGTTCGAGCCCTCAGAGACCTCCGGAACCTCCGAACTCCCTCGACCACCGACGGAATTTTCCCAGGAGTCGATTTCTCTCGATCGTGCCACCTTTTGCTTCTTCGTCCCGAAGCGTCGGCTGGTCTCGGGGACTCATCGTGCCAAAAATTCGAGCCGGAGGGTACGTAAAAACGATCCACGAGGCGAAGTCTCTGTCAAAAGATCGACTCGCGCCTGGGGAACAGAAACTTCATCGTGCCCTCCGTCCTTCGTCGAATCTCTCCCTCCGCGAATTAACCTCTCCGCAAACGCCCGGACGAGTTCCCGCGAGATCAAACTTTTAACGACCCAAGTACAGTCGGAGACGTTTTCTGGAGAATTTTGCAAGGTCGAGTCGAGATAATCCACGAGCGAATCGTCGGAAAGGAGCTCCGAAAAGGACGGAGTCGGGGCGTATCGGAAATCGAGAAGACGGTGAACGGCGAGGGGTTGTTTTTCGAGTTTCGGCAAACGCGAAGAAGCTGCCGTTGGCGCTCGCACCAACGGTGTCGATCAACTCCCTCCACCTCCTTCTCTCCTTTCTCGCCTCTCTCCGGTTCTCTCTATTTACGTGTATCGGGCATTACGTGCTCGGAGAGGTGTTGGTAAACAGAGTAGCGTATACATGGGCATGGTGGTGGAATGGCGTTGGGGCGGTAGGGGTGGCTTCGACCCTATCGATCACGAGGCCTCGTCCACGACACACAAACCCCCTGCCTACGAGCCCTCCCCGCTGGCACAACCTATTTCTGCGGGTTTAAAGCCGAAGCCGAAGCCGAAGCCAAAGCCAAAGCCAAGGGAGGATCGACGAATCGTAAGGGTTGCTCGGTTGCTCTGTTGCTCGAAAGCTCGGTCGCTAGCTGGCGGTTGCTGGCGAATGAAAAGTAACTAACGACGAAAGAGATCATCGATCGTCGAGGAAAACTTCGCCGCGACGACTCCTTCTTCGGCGAGGCCGCAATCGGGGACAGCCGAAAGCGAGAGAAACGCCGACCAACGCCACGTCGATTCGGACGATTTCCTCTGCAAACACGTGTTCCGGCACGCGAGATAATCGAGTTACCCGAGATACTTTCGCGACCTTCTCGAGCAATCCTCGAGGAGAGCGAAATCAAGAGGGTCTTGGTTATCTTTGATATTCGAAGCGGGAAGGAAACGTCTCGGAGGGAGGTTCGTTTGTCTTGGCAGCTACTTCTTCGAAACTCGGGCTTTTCGCCTCGTCGTGCCGTGCCGTGCCGATCGAAGATGCCCTCCTTTTCACTTCCTAATCGCTTCCCCGAGATTCCAGTATTTAGTATTTTATTTTCTCCGCACTTTCTGCCGCAACCTCGATCCTTTCAAATTTGAAATTTCTACCGGGACTTCGAGGGACACGTAAATCGTTGATTTGTAATTTCCAGGGGACCTGGTTGGAGGCGGAATAGTCGATTCGTTGAGCCTCGCGAGCGCAAAACGAGCAAAACTGTTTCCGTAAACTCAACGTCGAACGTCGAGGTAGGAGGTTCGAGATTCGAGGCTCGAATCTGGAGGCTCAGAGTTCGCGGGGAATTTTGCCGATCGATCGTCGACGAGACATCGCGAATCGCTCGGCGGGCAAAGAAAAAAAGACGGTGGGAGGGACAGAGAGAAGGGCCCAAGAAAGGGAAGCTCCGCAAAGCTCGTCACCGGGAGGTATCCACGAAGAAAGGAGACCATCGATCCCCGAAGAGGATGGAATCGGGGCAAATTTCGTCAAATCATCCGCGCGAACGATCGCCTCTTTCCGCAAAATTCGTGGCTCCGGTGCCATTAAACAACCCTTCCAGTTGCGACGGTCGCGCGGTCGTTGAAGATTCGAGGAGACGAGGGGAGTCGGAGCGAGTCCCGCGGGTCCTCGGTAGCCTCCTCGACGAGGACGAGGACGGGTCGACCGAAAATGTGGATAAGATATACCGAGCAGACGCGATAACCTTTATCAAAGTCTCCAGCGGAGCAAATTTGTAACCAGAGGGTGAAAAGAATCGCGGAACTGAGAATGACAAGTAGGCGGAGGCCATCGATCACCGGAGAGAGAATGATCCGGCTGCCACTTCTGCTCGGATTATCAGCCAAGGGATAAAAAAAATGCGGCGGAGAAATAAATGATTCCGTTGCGGCTCGCTGTTCTCCGAGGCTGGCCGCGTTTCGATGTGGCAGATTGCGTTTCGTTGCGGGATTTCGGAAAATTTTGAAACATTTTTTACCGATAAGGGGATTGCTCGCGTTGCCGGCAACCTCGAATGTAAAAGTCGATTTTACTCGGTTCTTCGCTCATCCTCCTTTGTTCCCCTGGCGCGCAATGTTCGGCCATAAAGAAGCTACGCGATATCTCGCTTCTGCCGTTGTTCGCAGTGATTGATAATAAAGACCATTACCGGCACGGCAGAGGGGAGAGACTTAGGGGCGAAGATAAAAAAAACGGAGGAGAAGCCGAGCCGCGTAACGAGAGGGACACGGATTTTCCATAGCCTTCCGAGTTCTCTTCTTTGCCGGGTCTTAATTACTTAGCCCACGGCTTGATTACATTTCGCACCACGGTACATTAACCGTAATTGCAAATTATAGGAGGTGCGTGTCTCCGATGCGGCTCGACGAGGCGCGTCTGACGCTTCCGTGGCTTATTCCCCTGCTCTCCGAGGAGCCGTAGAAGCCGCACGGACCATCCTAGGCAAAGACTAAACGACCGAAAACTTTTCTCATTCGACCGAACACCTTTCTTCCTATATCCGACGGAAGAATTTCGCAGATGCCGTGCGGAATCGTTCTACGAGCTTGGTAAATGCCCGAGAGGAAGTTCGAAAGATTCCCTCGGGCTCGAGATCGGGATCCGGCGAGCTCTGGCTGCGACGAGCCGTCAAAACGCGCTCAAGCGTCCGTTCGGTCGTTCGTCGTCCAGGAGCGAAGCGGACGGTGCAAATATTCCAAACTTGCAAGGGAGAATCCCTGCCGTCGAATGCACCGCGCGTGGAACAGAGAGGTCGAGGTCGACGGACGAAAGATCGTTTGGAGCGTTCGCTGAATTTTAACGCGGTTGCTCCCGCGATCGTGACCCTCGGTCGGAAAAGATGACGATCCCATGGAACGAAAGCTCGCTCGAGTTGATCGACCGGAATCGACGAGAGAGTCTGACGGTCGCGGTGCGGGGTACGGAGGAGGAGGACTATCGAAGAAAAAATGTCTTTCTCGCAAGCGAGCGATCTGTTCCCTCGGAACGTCGGGAAATCGGGCCGATAGGAGCTCGACGGCTTCCTCCAGTTTCCCGCTGTCTCGGAGATACACGCGCAAACACGAGAAGTCGGGCACGACGAGACGCGAACGAAGAGACTCCGCCCGTAATCTCGCGCCCGACTAAATACCTCCGCCCAGATGGATTCACCCACGTCCTCCCGCCCACCTACGACAACGATGACGACGACGACGACGACGACGTACTTTGGGATAGGTGCGCGGAGATAAGGTGCCCTTGCCTGCGCTACATTTGATCCTTCCTTTCCCGGAGTTTCGTCTCCCTTCTCCGCCTCGCTCCGCCGGTGCTAGTCGATCGACCGAGCAAACTACCAATCTGCCAGCACCGATCCGGGGTCCAGAAATTTCTGGTACGCCGGGTCATTCACCGTGCGGGCCATTCGGTCCATCGACGACGGAGTCGAGGCTCTTCCGTTTTTTTTCGCGAGCGACGCGTATATCGTGTATGATCGAAAATTGCCAAAGTACAAGGGTAGAGTCGACGTAGGTGCTTGCCACCGTGTATCTCGAATACGCTTAATCCCTACGTGCGAAAAAGTGGCAGTTCCTGGGAATCGAGTGGCTCGGGTACCTCGGGCACGCCAATGCCCGTGCCAGGCCAGAATTCTGGCGCCTGGCCCCTGAGGGAAGTACAATCGCAGGAACGAAAAGGAGAGCGCCTCCGCGGACCCCGACTCTATTCGTTCTCTATCTTCAGAGGCTATTGTCAGAGGCTATCGTCAGAGGCCCGGTAGTTTCTCGCGCCTCCCAAAAATAAGAGGAAAGTGGACGGTCGCGAAATTTGAGCAAAAATCCTCGGAAATAGGAAGAGTAGCGCGCCTTCTCCGTATGTACCTATTTCCTCCTGTCCAAGCGGGACGCGCCTCCGAGAGAAAAACCGAGGAGAACCGCTTCCGTCGCGTGGTTTCACCGGCGAACGAGAGAGCATCGCGTGGCCGGGGCCATTAGCCGATGTGCCGTGAGTGGCTAAATGAAAATTATGGGATAAGCCGACAGCGATAACGACCCTGCCGGGACCGCTTCCAGTCGTTCGGCTCGCTAAATAATCTCCGAGCCCCGCAGCAAGCCCGCTGCCTCTCTCCCTCTCTCCCTCTCAGCCCCTCGGCTGCGACTTTGCCGATTCCCTCGATTCGGCAACCGAGGAAATATCGCGAAAACGGGCGGTCGTCGAGGGTAGCCGGGCAATTTCGTCGGCCAATATCGTCGAAGCGAGCACACGCCGACGGTGAAGTAACGTTATTGAACCTCGAGGCGGATATCGACGACCGCGACGCCGGTCGGATCTGGGAGAAGGCTTCAACGTCCGTCCGCAAAGTCTAATTTCCAGGAAGGAGGAAACTCGTTCCCGCGAAAACTCCCGAGCGTTCCTGTAACTCGGAAGAAATTGCCATTAACCGCGATCGGGAAGTTTTCTTATTCGCAGTTTCTACCGGCGAAGCTCCCCGTCAAATTAGAAAAGTTTTCAGCGACGAATCGGCAAGAGTGTCCTCGTATGCCGCGAGCGCAGATGCGTCCAAAGATCGCGCTTTTGGGGAAACTTTCCTCCGGGGCGATGCGGAGCGGAGGAAACGGGCTCGATTCTTCGCCCTGCAAGAATCGGACGATTTAGGAGTGTCGCGAAGTTGCCTCTACCTCAAACGAGGGAGGGAAAAAGATTCGCACTGAAATGTCATCTCACGCGTGATTCTCGCCCAACGAGAACGTGGAGCTTCGAGGTGGACTGGAAGTTTCCACGGATCTACTTCAGCGTCTCTCGGTTCACGGGGGCTCGACGATGAACAGCCGCGATCAAGGATGCATCCAAGAAATCCCAGGACGCGTCCAAGAGGAGCGCAAAAGGAGAGCGGAGGACGAGAAGGTGGAACTCACGATTCCGATGGAAAGCCTCGGCGGAAAAGGAAGTTACGGTTCGAAGAAGTTGGAGGAACGAGACGTCGGAAATTCTCAAAGTCCAGTCGATCGAGTTTGTAGTTATAATAAACTCTGCCCTCGCTCTCTTCCGCTCTGCTCCGCTCTCTCCGATCGACGAGCGAATCTTTTCTCGCGCTGCTCTTCCGATCGCATCGAAGAAGGGAAGAAGAATCCGGGTCGCGAAAATGCCACGATTAAGTTCAATCAACGAACCGAGGAACGGAAACGACGATATTCTTCCGGTCTCGATGGCAAACAGATCGGGGATAACCTGTTTCGAGAGTGCGTGTCCATCGATTTTCCAAATACCATCGTTTTTTTCGATTTCAACCCATTCCCGTCTATTTTCGAGGAGATTAATTCTGAATGAAGTCTTGCGGCAAGTTTCGTTGTCGCGCTATTGAGCAACGATGCGCGTTTAATCGCGATAAGAATTATTTATTCGAGTCGATCGAACGCTCGCGAATCGAAATCACGAGGGTCCGGTCGCGATTATTGGAGCGATTAAGCCGAGAATACGCTAATTGACGAGGGCGAGCGGCAAACGCGGCAGGGAAATCGTGGAACGCAAGAGCGAACTTGAACTCGAGGAGATCCATCTTTGATGGTCGGGCGATCGAGCCGGAGAAAAGTGGAAATACGAGCGCGCCAGGTGACGCAACCGATCCGCGGCCGATGAATCGAATAGAAAATTGGAGGCTTTCTCCGCGGAGAGGAGTCGAGGAAAGGAGAGACTCCTGAGAAGGAAGCTATCGAGACGAAGCGGAGATTGAGAGGCGCACGGTTCGTGGAACAAGTTTCTGGGTTTGAACCAGGTGTATCGGTAACTCCCCCCAGACGCGGCGCGTCGCGGTAGGAGCGGGCCGCTCCCGCGGCTGGTTGGCTGGCTGGCTGGCTGGTATGCAGGACAGTAGGTCGACATCCTCTCGCGACCGTCTTCGTCATCCTCCTCCTCCTCCTCCTCCTCATCCGTTATTTTCTTCCTGTTTTGTTCCCGCCACCTTTCTCTCGTTGCTCGGCTTTCCGGCATCGTCCAAAGTATCCTCCTTCGTCGCTGCTCTCCTCGTCCACCGTGCCGTTCTCCGATGGCCGAGAAAGACCCGCGAACACTTGCAAGGGCATCGACTATATCGTCGAATTTCGCGAAAAATGCCCTCCACGGACCGACTTGACCTTAAGAATAGGTATCGGCTGCTTTCCGAGCTCTTCCTATTCCCTGTTTTTGTCGTTTTCCCGGGAGCTCGTCACGCTCTTTTCCCGCGCGGTGCTCGTTCGTCCCTCCTCCGAGTTCACATCCTTGCTCCGAGTTTTCTCGCGATTCTCCTCTCCTCTTCGGTTCTCGATCCCCGGCACCCTCCTCGGTGAAACGATCTCTCCCGCGAGAGAGATCCACGAGGCGTTCGTCGGTTCACGTTCCACCTCCATCCGACATCTCCGAGCCCTCAGATCCATCCTTCGAGTCTCGGTCGAAGAGTTCGTCGCTCGCCGTCGACATGCCGGATCGTCCGGGAATCGCTAAAGTGAAAAATCATCGATCGTCTCCGCGTTCTCGCGAGTTTGCCAGCTCCGTGGCTCGATCAGTCGACCTCGAACCCGTCGAGCTTCAACCCGTCCCGAATATCCTCTCGACTGGCTACCCTCGAATTATTGCCGAACGGTGCGAAGAGGATCCTCAATTTCGACGTTAATTTTTCTGGATTCCTTCTCCAGCGGACCTTTGCTTTTGGAGGCCTCTCCGCTTGCAGGTAAGGTAACGAGCAACGAGCCGGGCAATCTTTCGCGAAAATCGTGCCTAGACTACATTGCCGGAAGAATATCGCGAGAACGGTGATCGACGAAAGAAAGGAGAATTCTCCGTGGAGCCAAAGAACACCGAAAGTACCTTCGAGAAGGGAAAGCTCGTCCGAATAATCCCCGTTAAATTCGTCCGACCAAAAGCCGCAGGAGCAATTGCCGCTAATTAGTTCCGAAAATAGCAACGTTGCCTTGCCGTGAATTTCGATCGTCGAACCGTGAGACAGTTACACGAGAAAACGTGCCAGTTATCCCGCGAAAACTATCATCTTTGAAGATGCTTCGTTAACGCTAGAAATACCAAAAGAAATACCAAGGCAAGTTCTAGCATTAAAAGACACCTCCATTTTCCGGCAATCTTCGATGAAAATCCGAATAGCGAGGTTTCGAACGCTCGAAAACCCATTGACCATCCCAAAACGACTCCCGCGCGATCGTTTCACGATCGATGGACGCAATCATCGAATCTCTATCGCTCAAATCCAATACAACCGCCACTTGGTTCGAGCTCGACGGCTCGCGGGTCCGAGAGATTTTTTCGCGGCAATAATATCATCGGCGAAATCGAAATCCTTACCTGAGAATCCGGAGAAAGGTGCGCCTCGAGCCACGTAAACTTTTGCTCGACAGAGACTTTCTCTCTCTACGTTTTGTTTCTCTTTCGTCGATGCCGAGGTCGAATCGCATAAATTTCCCGCAAATCCTTTCGCTATCCTCGAGAGAGTTCGCGGACGAAATCGTGAGACGTCCTTGAGAAAAGGGAGCGCAAAAAATAAAGAGACTCGATTGGGACCATCGTATTAGAGTCTGATCGGTGAATTATCGTCGCCGCAGAGCCGATCGAACTACGGTCGCGAGCGGCTCCGAGAGAATCTGCGCTACGTTTGCTATATAATATTCACTTTCGACCTTCTAGGTTGATCGAATCTAAGCCCCGATTGGGCGCTACGATCGAGGGATAGAGAAAAGCGGGGAAAGAACGTTCGCGCATCAATTTCGAAACGGATGCTGCAATCTCAAAAGGCTCAAATCATTTTGTTTTCCCCGCAGCAACGAGGAGGAAGATCGGACGAAGGAGGAAGGAGATCAAACAAGGGAGAGAGAGCGAGAGAGAGAGACTTCGAAGGGATACCGAGAGAAACGAGAAGCGACTTACTTAAATTACTTGGGTCCGGCGGAGATAAGTGGGCCGGTCAGGCCCGAGGCTGTAGGCCAGCCCGAGTTTCGTCCTCGTGGCCCGGCAGTGCGTCCAACCGTGCGACCGATCGACCGAGCGTAGAAAATTTACAGCAAGAACCCACTCTACCGATCCGATCGTCGCATCGAGAAAAAGGGTGGAGCCTATCGCGGCGAACTGAAAAAAAATGTCCAGAGGCTCGCAATTTCTTTGATCGTTTCCGAGCGGAAACGTCGCTTTCGAAGCGGAGAGTTCGAGTTCGATCTCTTCGCCCTCGACTTACGGCAGAGCAAATCTTCGAGAATTGAGTAGCGATGAGCAGACGAACGGTGCCCTCGTCGGGGCTGAACTCCTGCGAGAGAATAAGACCGGAACGACCGAGGAATCCCATCCAGAGGCTCGTATGGGGTCCGGGTGCGCAATTTCGGGCCGGTCAAATCGGAGCAGCGGAGGACGAGGGAACGAATCCTCGGATGGCTCTCAGAAGGTAACCGACCAAGTAAATTCGGCGAATTACGGGCGCGTCGCTGCAGATTCGACGCGAGTACAATTTTCGGTGAATTACGGAGGTGTCTCGAAAGGGAAGGGCGAGAGGGAGGGAGGGAGGGAGGGAGAGAGAGAGGGAGAGAATGAAATAGCGATAGGCTTATCGTGGGAAACGTCCTATTAATCCGGAGCCGGGAGCAATTTAGACGCGTCGTTGTTATCGCAACCAGTATTCGGCCGGTCGAAACAGATTGTTGCGCGCGTGGGTCGCCCAGATTATTATGGTCGCATCGATCTGAACGGACGACCAACGTTGAATGGGTCCGCCCATCGCCGGATACATCGCGATGGAACACGAGGAAACGCGATCGCCAATTGCGCCGAGTCAGCCGATATCCTCGAATCGACGATTCGCCGCCAAGGCGAGTCGCGACCTGGGGAATTTCGGGCGAATCTTGCGACTCGAAAGCCTTCTTAAAGCGAAATTCATCCCTATGTCCGACAGGCTGCTGAGACTGTACGAGGGTAGACAGTACCGAGAGGCCGCGGGTTTCCTGGCGAAGCTACCGCGGTACACCCTGAAGGCGGCTCTGCCCGACATTCCGGTCGACCTGTTGATAGAGACCCTGCCGCACAGCCTGGCCCTCCTCGAGACCCTCTACGCGAGACTTATCGAGCTGGACATCGCCGACCCCAAGACCCTGCGGGCCGAGCAGCTGCTATGGAGAATAGTTCATTTGATCTCGATCAATCAGGATCATCTGCGGCCGAGGATCTGGCGGAAGCTGCTGCTCTCCCTCGGCAGGCTCTCGCCGAGCGCGAGGAGCTCCCTCGCGGGGAGAAAGAGAGCCCTCGAGAGGACCGTCGAGGACCTCGGAAAGCACGGCCTGGTGCCCTCCTCGAGTAGATCGGTCGCGACCGATTCCGAGAGCCTCGGGGCCTCGAACCTGGTGCCGCTGCCGATCGCCCTTAGGGAGGAGCTCGAGGCGAGGACCGAGGCATACAAACTCGCCGTCCACAAGATCGAGAGCTTCGGCAAGCAAGCCAGAACGCACAAAGGTGGGGCAATTTTGACTTCTGACTTTCCGCGTCGAAACTTTGCTCGCTCAGTAGCGTTAATTGGCGGGATCTTGCGGGGAAAGTTCTCTTCGATGAAAACTTTGACCGAGAGCTCTCGCTGGATGATCGGTGACGACGAAGATCGCGCGAGAGACTGCTCCAACGGTTCACCTTTGAAAACGTCGGAAAGTTTTGTTCGAAGAGTCAGTCGACAAACGGGAACGAAAGAAAATGAACGCGCTTCTCTCGTGAGAGACGTTCGAACTTATCTTCTTTTCGTCCTTTCTAGAATTTATTAGGCGGTAGAGCGAACGGTCAGGACCAACCGGGGATTTTTCCGCATTTTCTACACTTGTCTCTTAGTTTTATCGCCGTGAGAAGTCGACTCTCCATCGTATCTGTATCCTCTCGATGCTTTCAGTCGACCAGAGCGTACAGGCCGCCTCCCATCAGAGGCAGCTCTCTCTCAAATACAGCGAGATCCAGCAGAGGCTGATCGATAACCAAAGCCTGCTAAACAGCCTCGAGAAGGCCGGAGACCCGAGAAGCCTCGACGACCTGCTGGCCGAACTGAAGAGAAGGGTGGAGCAGGACAAGGAGGCCCTCAGGCAGTGGACCGCCCTAAGGTACTCCTCCTTCGGAGGTCACGCTAAGAATCCCCCGCTCGCCGCGAGACTTCTACAATTCTCCAGGGGTTGTGGCCTCGCCCTGCAACTAATGACCGAGGACGATCCACAGGTAGGTTCACGAGAAACAGTTTGTTCCAAGGGTCGCGCAGGGTGTGCCAATTAGCCGACGGAAATTCGAAGAAGAATTTGGACGAAATCGTTCGCAAAAACGGGCATCGAGCCGACGCAGATGAAACTTTAACGCACAATTTGCACGGCGACTGTTGCTCAATACCTAAACGTACTCTCGCTTCCACGATTGTCGGACCTCGCGAACAATAAATATTTAATCGCGAGTTTAAGTAACAAATATTTAAACATTTCGACTCATAAAAATTGCAAACTGAACGCGCGACCGTGATTCTAGTTTCTATAGAGGAATTCGAAAATAGTAATGACCGAAAAAGTGAATCTGCGCGCTAGCATACGAATATGAATCTGCGCCAGCGCATACGAAAATAAACCTGCGCGTGCGCACACGAAAATAAAGGATCCCGAGACGACGAGAACTCGCGTCGATTCAAAGAGGTAAACGAGAAACAGTCTCCTTCGCAGGAGATATTTCGTGGGGAGGATAACCCAGACGAAGACGAGGAGGAGTCGAGTAGCAGCGCAGGATATCACACCGACGAGAGTTGCAGCCCGACGCCGGAGCCGATGCTTAGGAGGCTCCAGAGAATCAGTCACGAGGAAACAATTTTGGGCGGCAACGGTGATTCGCGCGGTCCCGACGATCCCAACTATCCGGGAAGCTCCTCGGAGCCGACGGCCGAGCGTCTCGCGGAGAGATACTCCTCTCTCTATTGCCAGGCTCATCTGCATACCCTCGACGCCCTCGACGCCCTTCGACCTCTCGACGATGCTCCCGAGCTGAAGGCCAAGATTCTCTACTCGATACTCGTGGTAAGTAACACCCCATCGTCCTTTCCACCCGGAAATCCTTGTATCTTCGAGAATCCTGTGACCTCGAGGGTCGTTTTTTGGCAATTAGCGAGCTACGATTGGCGAGCTGCGAGAAAAGAGCGAAACACGGAGAGACAGGCAGAAAAAGACAGAATGAAGCAGCGAAGGTTCGGCGAGAGGGTATACCGTGAATTTCGAGCGGCACCGAGAAGGGTGCACATACGCGAGCTCGTCCGCCCCAAGATTATTTTTGCTACGACGACGCACCTGTCTCTCCCGCGTCCGATCGATCGACCATTAACGTCAAAGCCGTCGCTTTGAGAGGGGCGCCGAGGGTGCCGAGGGTGCCGAGGGTGCACTTTTGCGATCAAGCGTAGCCGGCGAATGCCGGAGCCGCTAGTCCGTCAGCCTGGGGCTGCTACTTTGCATACATACATCTTCCTTTCGCACGGACCTGCCCGGGAAATCGATGAACTAAAATAAATAGCAACGACGAAAGCGACTTTGCGCGCGTGTATGTGTCACTCTTTCTCTTTCTGTTTCTCTCTCGTCTCTCCTTCGCTCTCGTCCCTCCTTTCCTCGGCGGTTCTTCTCTTCGCTTTCGTGACCCCCTCGGTTAACCGAGAATTGATTCTCGCCGATGCTCGCGGAATGCCAGAAGAAACGGAGGAAAAGCGGCAGAGAGAGGAAGAAACGTTGGGTTTCCCAGGAGTAACGGGATCGCGAAGACAGTTAGAGAAACGCCGAAGTGCACGTTCACGCAGAGAGAAATACCGCTTACGAGGAAGAGGTACGTGAGACGAGAATACGCGGGAACGGTGCTAGATCCGTGGCATTGTCCTCGCCGCGAGTGATCGTGAGCGTACGCTATAGAATACGCGCATAACCGGACCACCGGAAAGGACTCATTTCGCTCCTTTCCGTTTCCCAGATAGACCGTACCTCTTCTCGCGATAATTTCCTCGCGCTACAGTTTCTACAGAGGCTGAAAACGCGAGACAGAGGATCGCACGACCGAACGGTTCGGTTCGTCGTGGCAGATCGGCCATTTCAGATCCAGCGAAAATCTTCCCTTGGCAGGACTAATTAAAACGCGTAAAGTCGCTGCGCTCGAGATTTCAGTTTTCTCGAGTGTACTCGACTCCTCTTCCTGTTTGTCTTTCGCTAATTACCTCCCACCGTCAGCGTCGATGCGCTCCTCTTTCTTGGATCAACGAGCCGACCTTTTCGCCGCCTTCCTCCGACAATTCGCAGAGGCGATCTTATCCGATTTCGAGCTATCGCCCCAACGGGAATCGGTTATCAGTTATCACGCGACTGAACGTCGATTTCTGTTCGACAGCTTTCCTGGCGCCTGGCCGGAACGATCCAGAGCTCAAGGTTCATGGAGGCACGGAGAATTCTGAGCGGTAGGTCGAGTTCGCCGCTGCGAACATCGCCGGAGCTCGAAGAATGCATGAAGCGACAGATGGCCAGTTCCGGGGCCGAAACCGGTTGTCGCGAGGTCGCCGAACAGGTGGTCGGTCAACTCGAGAGAAGTCTGCAGGAGTTCCCGTGCGTGCGGGCCTGCGCGGAACTTAGGAGATACGCAGCGGCCTGCTCGCGACTGGCCTGGGCCTGCTTGGCTCGAGGAACGCCCCTGGTTCTCGACGTTGCCCAGGGCTCGGAGTTCAAAAAGGATATTCACGTGAGACATCGGGCCTCCTCCGACCCCAGCGGTACGAGAATTCACGCCGTTCTCTGGCCTGGGCTCAGGCAGGGCTGTCAGGGGCCCTGCCTACGTCGCGCGGTCGTCCTCACCGGCTGATTCTCTTTCCTCGCCCGTTCTCGCGATCGCACCTTTTCCCTATACCTATTCTGCTCTGTATCTCGTACAGTATCAAAACTTCCCTCGCTATCTTCGTTTCGGGACGGTTCACCCGAAACGGGCCGAACTGCAGGGTCCCTTCCGTCCCGGCGTCGCTCTATTTGCGGAGTTTCTCTAGATTTCGCGATAACTGAGCGTCGTATCGGTCGAGGAGGGGGAACGAGAGTCGAGGAAATTGCCGGTATACGGTTCGCGTAACGGAATCGTGTCCGTTTGGGCGGATCCGTTTTCCCGGGCCGACCTTTGACGTCATTGGACCCCGCGACCTTCGCTCAATGTCGTTCTATGTAAGCTAGACTTGTCTAAGATCATTTTATCTCGATGCACCTCGACAACTTTGCCGGAGCAATTTCATTTGAAATAAATAATCTATGAAATATTATGTTAGCCTCCCGTTTCTTCTATTTCTCAAAGTTAAAGGGTATGAGCCATCTCCGAAGCACCGGAAAGAAAAAGAAGAACGAGTGATAGTGTGGCAAGTAAAATTGGTGGTTTAGCGGCGGACGTTTTAACGTAGGCCGAATTGTACGTTTTACCATTGCTCCGTTTGTTATTCGATCGAATCGCGTAATTTTTTTCTCCTACCCCGCTTCGCGTTTTCAGGCTTCCGTTTACGAGACAGCGTGCACGAAAGAGAGCACAACCATTCGAGTATTCGATGGATACGGACGGGCACGGATAAAGTAGGAATGAAATTCTAAAGAGTACTCTGCGATGGTGGCTCTATCTCTTGCGGATCGTTCTCTTTCGCTGTCGATCGAGCACTGAATTACCGACGTTCGGCACCAAGGCAATAACACGAAGAATTTCCACGCAACGCTGCAGGAGGAAAACCTGGGAGACCCTTAGACTCGAGAGATATCAAATTCGCTTGGGGAACGGAAGAGGCGATAATGCCGAATCACAGAAATTCATGTATTCTCGGTCTATTAAAATAGCGATTTACAATATAATGTAGAATAAAATTAATGAATTATCCTATGATATAAATGTGATGCCAAAATACCGGTTGGGCAAGTTTTCCTTCCGCAAGGTCTAGTCTTCGCAAAGTTTTTATTAATATACAGTTAATGACGTAACAAAACGACGATGCTTCGATCCTTTCCAGTACATCCGTGCAAAATTATGCCTTAGGTTTAGATAAAGATACTTCGATCAGTTTCTGCTCAAACATCTTCTGGTACTTTTCTAGCGTTTCGCAATGCGTATCTTTCTTCTTCTCCAATGCGGCCAATGCCTCCTCCACTCGTTTTCTAAACGCAAGAAACAAAAATAAGTGTAGCAATATTCTTAATCTTTGAAATGACCATCAAAAACTTTCGATCAGGTCGCGCAACATACAATTCCGCAGAAATGTATTCCATGCGTTTATTCACGTTCTGCTTGGCTTCGCTCAAATCCTGCTTGATGAGAACTGGCCCGATTAACTTGAACACTTCGTCTTCGGATTTTAGAATGTCCAACTCCTTCTTAACCGCGATGTTTTCGTTCAACTGACCATCCAACTGTTGCCTCTGACTTAAGGTCTTCTGGTAGTCTGATACAAATGTAATTTACATATTGTAACATTCGCCCGTCCAATGACCATAATTTCCATAGAGAGATATCGCACGCTATGCAATAACAGTCTCGATCATTTACCTTTTTGAACCTTGTTATACTTCTCTATCTCTGCTTGCATATTTTTTTGAATTTTCTCCGTCATCTTTGTCTGAAAATGTACCTGGTGTAAATTCAGCTTACAACTTTTTTTTATCTTAGAATTAGTTAAATCGAAACAGACTAAAAATTATCGACCGTTTTAATCTATCGTCGCATTATTAGCATTGACCACTGTTTAACTAATAATGCGAACAATTCTTAAACCTATCTGTTTTTAAAGGTTATGCCTCTGGATAACAAGAAAAACGAAGTGTTGTACGTCCGATTCAACGTATTCGTTGAACATCGAAGACCTCGAAGACTGAATAATTGTTTTTAACGAAAATAACAGAACTTTTAACAACCATCATTACAAATGCAAGTTTTATATATCTCACTTATTATCCTACTTCGATGTCAACAAGGTATCGCGAGAAAATAATCTTCGCGATACTTACGGCGCACGATACTTGAATCGAAACTGTGAAATCCTATTCGAGAATTAATTCACTAATGAAATTTGTAAGGTCTTCCTTAATTAAGCTTTGCGGTTACTTTCTGTCGCTCAACGTGTTCCTCTGCGTGTGAGACGTATACACGTATATGGAAACACACATCTGCATCGACGTGAGTCATGCCCGTCATGCCTGTCGCCGGCAAGCACAAATTAGGAATTACCGATTCGTTGGGTCGGTTGATTCGCATAAAAATACGGACTCACTGACAAGTAGTGATAACGAAGGAAAAGAGATTTGTTCTACCTAAATTGTCATTATTGTTTACGGAAACTGTCAATTAACATTGAAATTAAAAGTTGCGAATGTGCAAAAACGAATTGCAGAGACGATTTCCATGCTAAGCAACCCGTGACTCGATTCGAAGTTTTTTAAAGTAAATACATAGAAAACAGTAAATTATCGAAATCATTGAAATCTAACGACTAGAAAGTATTTAATTCGCATTTGTAATATTTCTTTTTGGTCAATGAAAAAGGATCTACCGGAGCTACGCCACCTATCGACGCGTTAACGCGTTGGGGGTGCGCTTCGCGGAGCGCTCGATTCAATGCCGTAATTCCATCGGAATTCCAACGTGCATTTCCTAGTAAACAACTGGGCGAGGAAGATACAACAATCGACAAATAAACAAACGAAACATTAGTTAAACGTAGTACTTAGAGGAAATATGTAATCTTATCGTTTTCCTTCTCCGTCACGAAAATTCATATATGAAAACTTATTCTCAGTACCGAGGGTCAAATACAAACAAAAAAGCAAAATCGCCTGGACATATCGTACGAAAGATTTATACCTTGGAATATTAGCAAAATTAGATAAATTCTCCTAGCCAAATACAATGCAGCTACATGTAAATATATTCATAGGTAAGCATGTGAACACACGTATATGTATACCTACGTGTCGAATGCTAACCAGTTTCACAAAAAGTACAATACTGAAACAATCGCTAACGATCGACAATTTCAGAGGAACTTTTCTACAATGTTAATGTGCAAAAACGCTTCGATGAAGCTAGTCTGCTGTCTCGCGGTAGCTTTACTGTCCCTACAAATTGAAAGTGAGTAGATTCAAAGTAACGATAAACATACTCTGATTAATATATCTTGGAGAAATGAAAATAGAGACCATCGTTTTTTAATATTTAACTCGTTGAGACGAAGATCCGATAGCCGTAAAAAAATATAAGTCTACAAAATGTAGATGATAGTTTTGCACAGTAACGTGAAACACGTGTAACGCATGTTTATAGAGGGTGACTGCCAATTTACGGAGACGAACAATCATATAATACCGTCGTGCGTATTCGGAGTTGACTCGGTATCGTGGTACCTTTATAACAGGTAATAATAAACAACTCGTCGCTGGTTGAATACATTGCTCGTTGTAACGTAATTCTGCATCGCGTTTCAGAGACAATGCCAGCGGATTTGTGTTACCGCTAAACGACACGAAACCGAGGCTTCGGGGTAAATCGATAGTTTTTCTCGTGCACGGTTTCACTTCCGAGGCGAACAATACCGACTATAAGTACCTCATAAACATTTGGTTGCAGAAGGTAAGAACAAGAAGACTAGGAGAAGTTGGGCGCGAGCATGGCGAGGAGAGCGAGAATCGCGATCTTACTTATGATTGATTTACAGAAGGACGTAAATATTTTCTCCTTAGATTGGGCAAATGCGGCGTGCAACAATGGAATTAGCTTTTTCAATGCACTCGCATACGGTAGCGCGATTAATAACGCACGACCAGTTGCAAACATGATGGGCAAGTATGTTTCCATTTAAGGGGTAGTCTTCTAACAGCATGCGAATTAATCGCGTCATAGGAAGGTCGACTGTAGCCAATAATAGCTTCAAAACATCTTCATTTTACGTATCTATCGCGAAAGGAAAATTTAGACATTGAATACGAGAAACTGCAACGAAAGGAGACTCGCACTTCTTTCTACGGATATTTTGCTCAGCTCTTAATATAACTAAAGTCTCATAATCTCAGGTACATCATTGAACTTTGCGAAAGTAACGAAATAGCGATCGAGTCGCTAATAGTGGTAGGACATAGCCTTGGAGCTCATGTGGCAGGTTTTTCCGGGAAATACGTTTACAATCAGACGGGAACTAAATACGGTCAACTCTTCGGACTCGATACCGCTGGACCTCTCTTCCGGCTCAGTGGCTGTTCCGATAGGTTTTGTTGCACGGATGCGAATTTCGTCGCAGCAATTCACACCACCATTGGCTTCGGAATTTATCGACCGATCGGTCATGACGATTTTTACTTCAACGCTGGTACATCTCAACCAGGATGTAAGTAGTTGGATTCTGTGAGTAACTGAGCATCGCCTTGTATCGTATCGATCGTTATCGTAATTCCTCGATTTCCGAGGCGTTCACAAGATTCTGTTTAATTCTTTCTACACTAACGACTTCGTTTACCGCAGGTAACCTGGATATTGGTTGTTCTCACTCTAGATCCGTTGAGTACTTCGCCAATAGCCTCATAGCTCCGTACTATATTGGCACTCGATGGAAACCCGGACAAAAGTAATTCAAATACTTTATCAATTGATCAGGCTCAAAGAATATCAGTATTTTTACACAATTCACGTTCTTTTTCTACAGTCAGGCCTTACCAATTAGCAATTGCACTGCGAGTTCTTGCGCAGTTGCTGGAATTTCAGCTATTGAATACGGCGCTAGAGGAACTTTCAACGTGCGGGTTGGACAGCGCCATCCATATGCTACCCCGAAATGGATGGAGTTCAATATTAAGCCGCAAGCAGAAAAATATCCCGTTTCTTGTAATTAATCACGCATTATAAATCGATGTTCTAAACCTGTTAAAATTCAATTTAATATACATAAGCTCTATGAAATTCATGCAATTTTTCATTCCTTGATTTATGTATCGTTTCGTTCCTTTACTTTCGCAAGGAAAATTTTCCAAATTGGCTCACTATTATGGTAAGGTAACGTGAAAATTTGTAACATCGTTTTAAAAGTCGAGAATGGTGAAAGACATTGAGAAACGTCTAGATTCTTTAGAATTCGCAGCCAATTAGCCCGTTATTGCTTTCAATGGAAAAAAAATAAGAGTGTTCGAGTCATTGCGAGCAATAACGACCCAGGTCCCA
Organism: Cerceris rybyensis; assembly: GCA_910591515.1. Taxonomy (NCBI): domain Eukaryota; kingdom Metazoa; phylum Arthropoda; class Insecta; order Hymenoptera; family Crabronidae; genus Cerceris; species Cerceris rybyensis. The sequence continues at coordinate 615,574 of OU342795.1, forward strand.
CCACGTGGAGGTTTCTGCGATTGGAGACCCAAAAAAATGGCCAACCATCCACCATCACAATTTGTCTTTCGCGAGAAACATTTTCCCGCCAATTTTACAAGCTTATTCTACGGGGATGGAACACGATCGGGAAAATGTATCAGGCGAAATTTCTTGATCTACTTTACTTTCATTATCCATCTCTCACCGGCAGAGATGGATTTCCGACCGTGATGCGTCGAGAATCCGACACTTAAGGACTAGCACGCAACATTCATTCCATACATTTAGAGACTTAATTCTAAACTTAAAAATTCCGACCGTGATGCATCGAGCATCCGCCACTTAAGGACTAGCACGCAACATTCATTCCATACATTCAGAGACTTAATTCTAAACTTAAGAATTAGATGATAACGAACTTATCCCCTACCCCATTGTGACCTCACCCTCCCTTCTCGTATTTCAGTCTGACCGTTGATATGGGAGCAGTTGTTGCCAATAATGAACACGAAGGTGTACGTGCATATACTGTTCCCATAAAATCTTCGGTCAAATCGTCTGAAACACCGTTCCCCATCGCAGAATCTACCCGTATATATTTGAATATATTCTTCTTTCTTCAGCTAGCACTTGGAAATCTTCAGTGATGAATTTATTTGTTATATTCCCATATACCATTTTGGTATATTTGATATATTTTCGTATATTCCCACATACCACCCCAGCTCTCACGATGATAATATGTTGTTTATCCGAAAACCCTACCAGAGCAAAAATTGTAATGATAGTTTTGCTCCAAAAAAAAGCAGAAACTCGATGAGAACCTGAGTAATTAAAAAGAATGATTTCTTTGAGGCATACTGCCTGCCTCCTTATAGGTAAGCCAGAAGGTAAGCATTTTGACGAGGAACGAGGAATCTGCTCGACACAGAACGGAAGGAAACATTCAGTTAACAGCAGGAAAGAAAAACAAACAATCATCCCATGAATCGAACTTAGAGGACAATACAAACGAGACAACCATTCGAAAACCAAACACATCTAAACACATCAATTACTGACAATGTTGTGGAAACAATCGGACAAAATTTTAAAAACGATACTTGGAAATCTGACGCAGAGTTTACAACTCAAGACACCAGAGACACATGTCTATTGATCAGCCGTCGTAGTTGGGATTATCCATGAATTTCCTGCAAAAAATACGTATTTGTTAGTAAGATCACATGGCACTTTGGCTACCTTCAAAGTCTCCAGACATCCGTGTCTCTTAAACTTCATGCGTGGCTCATTTTAATTCCAATAAATATCCATTATATTTTGTTTTTAATCAAACAGCGGTATCAATGTCTGTAACTATTGGCCATCGACAAAATCATCTTTTATCAAATTCTCAAATATCTGTAAGTGCATTTCTTCAATCTGCAACAGACTCTCATTAATTTTGCCAACAAAAGGGAAAAAAAGGAGTTGCATGAATAAACGGAATTTAGCAACAGACTTCAATCGTTATTTTCCATCAATTAAAAAATGAAATAAGTGTATTCAGCCCATGATAAGTGATAAAAAGGCATTTATAACTTCTTTTTTTCTTAAGATTCTATAATATTCAATAATAAATTTTGCAACAGTAAATCTACTTAGAAATGCTTGACCTTCATGAAATGACAATTAGTATGATAAAGAGAACAAAGAATTAGGTGGAGGTTGGGGGGGGGGGGGGGGGGGGAAGAGCTGAAATGGAAAAATTAATTAGACATAAAAAAACCGAGCATCTTTGACGAATTCGCGAAAAAAAAATTGCGAGCAGCCACTGTGGGCGCTATCGTATCCCGTGACTTTAATTTATCAAATTCGCGAAAAAAATCGCGAGCAGCCACTGTGGGCGCTATTGTGTCTCGCAACTCTAATTGATCGAATTCGCGAGCAAATCGCGAGGATGAATTGTCGCAACACTAATTAGCGGCTGAAGAGCGCGGGCATTGAAGTCGCTCACAGAGTCGTCCTTTTGCAACTCCAGGGTACCAAGTCCAGTACCAGTACCGTCCATGCTGCTAAGTTCGCGACTCTAATTCACCGAATACCGAGCAAAGAAAAACCCGTCTGTAACTGCTTATCGCAACGCTAATACCGCGGAAACTAGACAAAGATGAATCCTGAAAAGCCCTGACTTTGGCAAACTCCCGCGCACCAATTTTAGGTGCTCCTTTGCTCCGCAACGCTACTTTACCTAGACCCCTGACACGAGCAAAACCCGTGCACCCTACGGTGCTTTTTCTAGTCTCGCAACTCTACAGTTTACAATCCTAATACGTGGCAAACCCGTGCACCAGATTCCAGTGCAGTTTCTTTTTTAGCAACGCTACTTTACATCCAAATTAATAAAACTCCCGACGACCTTCCTCAAAGGTCAACAGCTTCGAGACTCTACCTTAAGTAAAAACCTAAACCGAGCAAAATCCCGGGCACAAATTGTACCCTCTCGAAATGTTACTTTGACGAATCTAATATAAAAATTCACCGCGTTTACATTTATTCGCAACGCTAATTTCGCGGGAGCTAATACGAACAAAATCGCGGCTTACTAACTACTAACTACTACTACATATACTAAGCGAGCACAGTGACAAATATTCAATGGCAATGGCGCCCATTCTAGAATCCGAGGACTCGAAAATGGTCAACCATTCGTTGCGACCCCTTCTTGCGACAGTTTGTTCGGGGTCTCTTCGGCGGATGCCTCTTCTCTCTTCGGGCTCCTGCCCCAGGAACGTTGCTCAAATATCTCGGCAGCACGTGAACAATTTTCAGCTACCCCGAGGAGCTTTCGCGAGGAAACGACCCGAGCGATGTCAGGACGAGCAGCGATTACGGCAATCGCCCCCCGTGTCTGCACCAATGCTCGCGTTGCTTCCTTATTTGGCCATGATATTCGAGCAAGCTGAAAAAATAACTCTAAGAATCGCGACCGAACGAGATCCGGATCCGTTCGATCACGATTGATCCCAGGGGCAGACGTCTCACCCTACTCGCGCGCGATTGTGATAGCCTCACCACCTGGCCCTACCTACTTAACTTAATAAAACGTAAACACTCAGACGAGATGGTATGCTACCTACCTACCTTCCACCTATATTTAAAATGGCAAATCGCGGCTCAATCATCACAAAACATTCACTCACGATCATCATTTAAGAGCCCGGGTGCAGGGGCCTACACTAGAGAGCCACCCCGGGGTGACTCCGACACCCGAACTCCGTGCTCAACTTTCATCCTCTAAGTGTACGTACCATTTCCTGAAATCGACTGACAAGCGAAGCGGACATTGCGTAATAGTAAAGTGAATTTATCACCTACGTCGCGTACAATGGAACCGTGGTATCGTTGTATCTTTGAAACGTCGCGCGAGACAATTGAAAGCAATTTTAGAAAGAACGGTAACGCATATGGCTCGTGTTCATAATACATGTAAAATTGGATTTTACTTGGAAATTTAATATGGAATACCATATGCGTTAATTTATTCACCAAGCGGTGAAACTCGAGTATAAGTTACAATCGCGGAGGGTTCCTTCAGTAGAATGAATTCGAGCAAGAACGAACGGCAAATTATTGTTCGTTTCTATGAGTTTAAGATACGACGCAAGATCCACGGCCTAGCCACAACACACAATCGTGGAAATTACATCGTGCACGACTCGCCTCGACATTGTCAGTCGCTAAAAGTGATTAGTCCTACCAGAGCTCTGCTCGCTGCCCAGACTTATCAGCATAGCACCTGGGCATGCCAATATGTCTGAGCAGAAAAGCGAACAGGAGCAAGAGTCAGCTAAAGATTAGTGCTGAAAATCCTGAGCTTGAAAAATGATTAATTAGTTGGATCGAACGATCTATTTTTCTTTCTCAAAAATATTTCATTATTCAAGCAAGATGTGTATCAATATTGAAAGGTAACTGGTAATTTAAGCAAAGACTCTACCAAGAATATTTATAATATCTTCAAAAATCAAAGACTTTACGTTAAATTGAATATCATATTGAACTTTAAAGTGAATATTATATTGAACTTTATCTTGAAAATATTTATATTGAATTAATGCACTAAATGCAGTATCCTCGGGAGATTCCGCCATCGAAGTAAATGGTTTAACGTATATAGAAAGGATTTTGCAAACTGATACTTCGATTCTAGAATCTGCCCGTCGCGAAGTGTCTTCTTGCACATTATAGATGACAAAATTTTGCGGCTCTTTAGATCAACGGAAACGGAAAAAAGTCGAAAAGCAGCACGTAATCGTGCATTGTAATTCTCATTGCGCGATGGTTCGAGCAAATATAATAAAAAATACGAAGTCGAATGGTTAATCCGTCTTCAGACTCTACCCGTGCAAAGTTAATTTCGCGGAATTCATTCGCGATTTGAGCCTATCGTTCATGTACATTCATTCATTGAGCAATCGCGGCGTGCAAGAAGACCTACCCTGAGCTAATAGACACCCTAAATGTGCAATTATACATGAGTAGGATACTAATTATCTAACCCATGGTCACGGTGCTCGCAACAAAAAATAATACAACCAGTCGCCCTTGCCGATTCGAACCAATCGTCCTACGACATGAATCGGGGTCCCGGAGGAATCTAAATACGTGCGACTCACCGAACGAAGAAAATAATCAGCAGGATGCCCGTCCAAGGCCAGGTAAGCGCCACCCAAATGTCCAGGATCGTCTCGACGAGGCAAGCTCTAAAAGACAATAAAAGATTCTATTAAAATCAATTATCCTAATGTAAGCGCTGGAAAAAATACAAAGCTCATATATTTTAAAAGATTCAACTTACGGAATGAAATTCGATGTTCCAGTGGTGGTACATCTGCCAACTGGAATCTTGATGACTCTGACACCGAGACGAAAAATAAAATAGAAAAAAAACGCGGCCGTTTCCTTCTTTACCGACGAAAAAAGTGAATCTACTTTCTTCGCGATAAAAATATTGCAATGAGAGCCACGACGCTCTGGAATAAATGTTCTATCTTTTTAATGTCGATGCAAGCACTGACTTTACTCTCGCGGAGAAATTCATAGGCATCGGTGCCCTCTAATATTCTCTAATAACAAATTTTAAGGTTAAGTCAGAGACAGGTGCTCTGTACAAACAAAACTAGTATAACAAGGTAAAACGCAATTAACACTGACTCTAAGACCGCATTGCGCGCGACCACTAGTTGCTGAAAAGGAACATTAGGATGAGGGGGGTGGGGGGAGGGGGTACTTGTGGTAGAAGGCCAGAATGCAGAAGAAACGACAAACTTCTTATATTTCCTGTCATTCAAAAGTCAAGCATCTCTATTGAAGACGTTTTGCATCTAGAGGGACAAAAATTTGAGGAAATTATACTCACGAAACGCGAAATATTGGAAAATACGTCGTAGCAGCATCCCGGCCGGCCAGAGAGAACAGCACGAACTACATTTTGTCTCCTACTGTTGTGGAAACTGAAAAAATCAAGGGTTCCATATAATATTCGGATGCACAAGCACAAAGGACTATCTGAGAAGCGAATTTTTGCAGAATTAACGAATATTTCTTACCGAAAAATGAAAGAGATGCAGGAGCTCAAATTGTCAACTAGACGCGGTAGAACTTTCTAAGATGGCGGACGCTCTGCGTCTGCGTATGAGCAGGATATGCGCGTGAGCTTTCTGCGCAGCCGCCATGATGGTAGAGAAAAAGATAGAAATATAATACTAATTTTACTTGTGAATCTCGAGATACGATGAGACAGTTGAGATAATTTGTAACGAATTGTTAAGAATTACTTGTACTACGCGCCAATGTAAGGAAGAGAACTCACGTATTCTGAAGAATTCGTCCGCGAATCGCAGCAGCGACCCGGTCAGCGCAAAAGGAACAGCGCGAACCGCATTTTGTCTCCTATTGTTGTAGAAACAAAAGAAACCAATGATTCGCTATAAAATTCGGACGCACGAACACAAATGACTACCTGAGATGCGAATTTGTGCAGAATTATCGAATATTTCTCACCGAGAAGTGAATCAAATGCAGGAGCACGAATCGTCAACTGAACACGGCAAACTTTCCAAGATGGCTGACGCTCTGACGCTGCGACTGAGCAGGGCATGCGCGCGAGCCTTCTGCGCAGACGCCATAACGGCAGAGAAAAAGATAGGAATATAACACTAATATTGCTTACGTATCGTTAGATACAATGAGAAAACTGCGATAATCCTGATCCTAATGCTAAGAATTGCCTGTACTACGTGCCAATGTAAGAAATAGAACTCACATATTCGGACATATTCGTCCGTGAATCGCAGCAGCGTCCAGGTCGGTGAAAGAGGAACGCCACGATTATTTTTCGTCCTATCGTCGTAAAAAGAGAAAATATCCACGTGTCAGTATCATATCTGGACGCGGAAACACCAATAACTAAGTGGGACTAGAATTCAAGAACAGTTGTAGAAAATTTCTCACCAAAAAATGAATCCAATGGAGGAGAACGCGTTCTTGCATCCGAGCACGGAAAATTGGCGACAACGATTCTAACGCCACTGTTTCGGCAAGTCGCCACGAACCAGCGTGCTTCGGTGGAGGGAAATTCAAACAATCGAAAAATACACTGTTAATTATATTTGAATACCCCATGCATAATATTAAATTTACTAACAGATTTCTACAGCTTTAAAACATGAAATTAAGGATGGGGGGATGGTAGAAATATTTAGAGTCTTATAGATCTTTAGGGATTCACAGACAATTAGCCCGTTATTGCTTTCAATGTAAGAAAAATAAAATAAAATAAAAGTTTTCGAGTCATTGCGAGCAACAACGACCCGGGTCCCACCACGTGGAGGTTTCTGCGATTGGGAACCCAAAAAAATTGGCCATCCATCCTCCATCGTAATTATTTTGTCTTTCGCGTAACACATTTTCCCATCATTTTATAAGTTCAAACGGCAGAACAGAATGGAATAAAGAACAGAACGGAGAAATAAACGGGAAAATGCGTCAGGCGAAATTTCTTCTTCTACTTTACTTTCATTACCCATATCGGGCTTGGAGAAATAGATTTCTGGCCGAGATGCAACGAGCATCCGACGCTTAAATATTAACGCCACAACTGTTCTTTATATTCTAAAGCTTGATTGTAAACTTAAGAGTTAGGTAACAACGAACTTAAATTAATCTTATGAACAAGCTTAATGTAAACATACGACGAATAACTTAACGTCTAATCCGTTATCTGACCTTCGATATGGAAAAAGTTTTCTACGCAGTGCAAACTATTTATTACATTATATTTATTAAATATTATATATTTATATGCAAATTATTGAACATGTACAAATCATTGTGGATGTGCAGATACTTTTTACATAATTTTCCGGCCAAATTAAATTAAATACTATTTGCGCACGCAAGTACTTAAAGTTATCCTCGTTGTTCTTCTTTCTTCTTTCTTCAAGTAATAGTCTTGAAAGTCTTCTCAATATTTATTTAATTGAAAATAATAACCAATATAATTTCCAATAGATGGAAAACTATAACCAGAACAAGAGGCCTCTCTTGGTGAGAAAATAAGAAATGCATTCTACTTGATGCGGAATAAAGGGAAAAATCCTATTATTTCCAGAATAAGGGAAGTCAAAGGAAAAATATTTTACGAACCAGACTTCGCAGACAATACAGACGATACTTTGATCCAGAAATCAAACGTATCGAAACCATCAACGACGAAACCATCAACAACGAAACTATCAACAATGAAACCATTTATCAATGGTAGCAAGACAATCGAAACAAAATCTTTGAAGAAAAATCTGAAAACCTAGCACACAAATTGCAACACAAGATGTCGGCGAGAAATATTCATCCATTGACCATCGTTATGGTTTGATCCATGGAGTACCTGCAACAAAAACTCATTTGTCAGTACAAAATTACACTGTGGAAACCTCCAGGATGTCGAGACGCCTGCTTCTCTCAATTTCCATGGGTATGGTCCACTCTATTCCCCTTAAATGTCCATGATTGTACCTATCCTATATTCTGCAACAGAAGCTCATTAATTTTGCCCAAAACAGGGACGATGAAAGGGAATATCACCGATCGTTGAATATTTTAATACACGAGTATCGAATTTTACGAAAGTCAAGAGGAGAATGAGTTATTAAAAATTTGAGTAAATGCAAAAATTATATGAACATCACGATAAGAAAACGTTAAAAAACCGATCAAAGCAAAGAAAAAATTTGAAGTAACGTATCAAGTCGACAAACGCGAATCGAATAATATGAATAATTTGGGAAGTTGTGCAATGTTACTATCATTTGCCATCCAAGAAATTATTTAAATGAAAAATTTCGACGCGGTTACATTCGAAATTATTTGAAACCTTTCCATTATACGAGTATAAAAATAAATGCAAAAGACGGCTAATTCGCGACGCGATAAGTGTTAAATAAAGTCGGACTTCCCCCTTTGCTACAATATGACTCTACTTTTTATTGAAATAAATAAATGGATATTTAAAAACGACGCGTTTAATTTAGAATTATATTTCCCATCCGTCTATCGAACTGTAATGGCTTTATATATTTTTCGTGCGCAAGTTTCATATTTTCATTCATTTAAAAAAGTATAAAAACCCCGTTGTCCTTAATTTCTATAATGAATTTTCGAGAATTTATCGAAACCTCTACATCGACGCAGTTTTCTTAGAAAAATATCATCGCGATCAAAATAAAAACCCAGACAATTTTAAATTCAGAACTTCCACAGTAACAACCAGCAGCATGTTTCCTATCTCGCGAATTTTATTAAATTAACAAACACTCTTCTTATCTGTGTCATCAAATGTGCACATTATTTGTTGCACTTTTATTTGCGGAGTGGTTTCAATAACCACGATGAAATTCATTCTCTGATTAATTTCAGTAAATAACAAATAATATAATTTGAGATAAATTATATAAAAATCCTCAAAATTCCTTTTATTAGTAAAACATTTTCAGCAGTATTTCCATTTGCAAGCACTTGATTTACAACAGAAAAATCGCGATATGATCGAGCAGCCAAAAGGCGCTTAAAATCCCGAAACAATCGAGCAGCCAAAAAGGCGCTTTCAATCAAAATCGCGAAAAACCCGTGCCAATTTTGTCTCTTATTAATCGCAACGCTACTTCAAAACCCGCCTACTGCCATTTCATGGCTCTCATTGTTCGCAACGCTACATCAACACCCGCCTATTGCCATTTCATGGCTGTCATTCGTGATGTTATTTCATAAGCAATCGCGTTACTGCCATTTCGAAGCTTTCATAATACGCAACTCTAATTCAAAAACCCGCCTACTGCCATTCCGGGGGCTCTCATAATTCGCAACGCTACCTATCCGGAAAAAAAATAGCTATCGTTGGGAGCAAGCCTCCTGAGGCACTCCATGGGGAGTTGCAATTTTGCAACTCCAATGGCTGAGTCTCAACTCAGCAGATGCGCATCAATCAGCTGTTTTTCTATTTCGCAACTCTAATTCCGCGATTGATCAAAGAAAAACACATATGACTCATGTTTCGCAACGCTAATTTGAAATTTACAAAGAGCAAATTCCCGAACACCTATTTCAGGTGTTAAATCGTGATGTTATACTCTACAAATTGGAAAATAGAAAACAAACTCCCGTGCTCCCTGTTCAAGAGGAAGGTCGCAACACTAAAGTTACAGTTAATTATTCAAAGTCAAACCGGGCACTCATCGTGCTCCATTTCGCAACGCTACTTTACAGAATTAATATTTAAAGAAAAACCGGACACTTTTCGTGCTACATTTCGCAACTCTACTACTACAGAATTAATCGAAGCAAACTCACGTTCGCCATCTTAGACGACTTCTCTCGCAACTCTATCTCTAATTTAATATAATTATCTAATAAAGACAAAACCGAGTATATTCATATCGCAACGCTAAAAACTACCAATTAATTCGAACAAATCCGTGGGTAGCACCCGGTGCTACTTTAATTGCGCAACACTAACGGTCAAAGGAAACGCAACTCTAACTTCGCGATTAAAAACCGTGTACAGCCAAGATGAGCTCGTTGGGCGGGAATGTTACATCCGCCAGAGGACAAACACAAAAAGCGAGCATAGTGAATAAACAAATACTAACAATGACTTTCCATGCTAGAATCGAAAAAAGATTCGAACATGAAAAGCCATTCGATGTAGCCCTCTTCGTGACAATTTGTCGGGCCTCTTCGGCACTTGTTAGCCTCTTCTTCTGCCCCTAGAGAATGCTCGAATACTTTGCACCAATAAATTCTTAATATTATTCAAATTCAATAGTGAAAACCACACCACGAGCGTGCACAGCGTACCTATTCGCTGCTCGTGTAGCATAGTTTTCAAAAAAGGCAAAGTATTTGAGCCTGGCGCCGGGAGTTTCACCACGTGCGCAGAAATTTACATACTAAGAAACTAGGGTCAAAAAGAGGGGGACACTCAGTTTGACCGTAGTTTAAACCCAAGTCCAGGCATATTACGTGCAAACCTACACGCTAAATGTGATATCCTGAAATCCTGGTCCTACCTGCTTAAATTTAGCTCACATTCAAGAACGAGTATGCTACCTACCTACCTAAGGCCTATATTTAAAATGCAAATCGCGACACAAATTCACAAACACACATCGCTCCACGATTCTCAAACAGGAACCCGGGTGCAAAGACCTAAACTAGGGAGGAATCCCCGGGGACCCTCCGACACCCGAGTTCACGAGCAACTTTCACACTCTAAAATTGTACGTACCAATTTCCTGAAATCGACTGACAAGGGTGGCGATCATTGCGTTTTGTGTTATATTACTATCGCGATTTTGAAACAATTAGAGAATTCTCGATGTTTGTCATTGTACCGTTTGACATCGAAGACGATGTATATGGTATATGTTGCAAAGAGAAAGAGAATTTCATCATTGGGATACCATATACATCGATGAGTTGTGGTAAAAGTAGAAAAGAAAATTAGGTAAAGGATTCGAGTATGTATGAATTATTTGATGTGAGGAGAAAGTTTTAAGCGACGCAAGATCCACAGCCTAACACACAACACACACACATGTGGAAATTACGTCGTGCACGATACACCATCGCAGTGTCAGTCGCTGATTTTTCAAAAAAAGGCCGGGCCCACCGCCTTTATCCATTCGAGTAGCCCTTTGGCACTCGAATGGATTCGGGCTTAAAGTGAACACGGCAGGAATTTGTACTCACTGTGACTTTTGCTGAAAATCCTAACTAATAAAATGATTAGTAGAATTCTAACGGTTTGAGTTATTGAAAACTGAAGCAAATGACTCGAATTTTCTATATGACCAAACAAGTGACTCGACTTTTATATTTATTCAAACAAATGACTCTACTTTTATATCTGTTCAAGCAAGGAGAATTTCAATTGATAAATTGAACTTTATAGAAGCAAAAGACTCTACTTTATATATTTGAAAGTAAGGAAAATTTACTTTGAATTGAAATTGAATATTGGAAACTGGGAGATCTCGTCATCAGAGGAAGAATTTGAACAGGTAAACGTATCAATTGTCACTCTGACTTCAAGATCTACCGTCGCGAAATGCCTCCTTGTAGATAATATTATGATTGTCAATAAAACGACGCGAAACAAATTTGCAAAATTCCGAAACTACGTGCACCGCCAGCAAAAACCAACCGATTTATGTATATAACATATAATATGTATATAAAACATAAATCGTCTCGAAGAAATATATTAACCGCGATCTTATAACGAATTGCGTTATGAGAATATTTTTTAAATAAATATAGAGAACGCACAATATTCGTGAATTGGTCATTTGAATTGATAAAGTCGCAACGCTAATTGTAAATTTCAGAAATCCATTTTTAGGAATAATGCAAAAATCGCGCTACAAGGAGGCCCTGTCCTAAGTTAAAATAAATATGACAGTGTACATGAAAAATAAATGACAGTTTCTACTCACGAGTAATTTTTCAATTACTCGTGTTCACTATGCTCGCTTTATAGAACAATACAACCAGTCTCCAGTGCCGCTTCGAACCTTTCGTCCTACGGCATGGTTTGGAGACCGGAGGGACAGTTGAAATGTGTGACTTACCTGTGTACACACAGTGTACACAAAGTGTACACACTCATTATGATACCTTAATTTCTGCCTTGTTTTTGCTGTTACTGCCGCAGTCCTTACTGCCATCTTTGTCTCTGCCGCAGATCTCTCTGCCAAAGTTGTCTCTACCGTCGTTGTTCTCTGGTAGTCTCAAGGAAGGTCCAAGGTCTAAACAGAACAAAGCATTTCGCGTCGTAGAAGGCAAAGTTCGTAGTACGTTAAAGTGCCTCTCTTTTTCGATTTTGCAAAGAGATCGACTTTATTTTTAAAAATTGAGGATACACAGAAAATCGTTACTATATATCAAGAGACGTTAAAAGTAATTCGTACAAATCGATTAATTTATCTATGTTTTCGAGAAGTGAAGATGCATGGAAGAGTTATATGTTGAAGTATATATCGAAACTTTACGAAAAGTGCTCAGAAATAAAATTGACCTTGTCTCCGAGTCAAAATATCGCAGTGTTCACGTTACACTCACCGTGAAATCTCCAGGTGCGTCGTAGTTTCTTTGGAAATCCTTTCCACAGCTGCTGTTGCACTGACTCTACTTCCGGTACGTTGTAATTTAAAAGAAGACAAATCGCGACCGAGAATCATTTGCGACGAACAATTTGACTCTACTTTCGCGTAAAGCTACAATGAATTGAATGATTACGGAAATTTATATGTACTAAAGAAAAATTATTAAAATTCAAATGTATAATATTAAATACGAGGCAAACACTGACTCTACTTTCGCGTGAAATTACTAGAAATTTAATTTAATTATTAAAAATGTAAGCAAAATACGAAACAAACACTCCAGCGATGCCTCACGAATTCGGAGATAGTCTATAACAAAAATTAAACACAACATGTAAAATACCTGCTCACTGAAATCTTCCAAAATTTAGGTAAATCTTTAGTTTGTAAAAAATGTATTGCAAGTATACTGCAGGAAATTCAAAAATGTATAGCTACTTTATTTTCGTTAATTAAATTGATAGAAAGAACTAAGAGAAGTTTGCAAGAGAATTGACAACTATTAAATGGAAATTTTGAAATGATAAAGTGTTGTATTCGGTGAAACTTCAATTTACCTTCATAGACTTTCCCCATTGCCAAAGAATGATTGTCGCTGCTCAACCATTCCTTTCTTTGACTGTTCTGTAACAAACAATTAAACATTTTGATTAGTATATGTATATCTTTTTATTTTTTTTATTTTTCAATTAAAATATTTCATTTCTGGATTATGTGATGCTTACCATTAAAATTCGTGAAGCCTTGCCCGATGGAAATCCTTTCCACAGCTGCTGCTCGATGCACTGACTCTACTTCCGGTTCGATCAATTTAGAAAAAAATTATAGAAGCTACCGCGACCGAGAATTATTTCCGGCGAACAATGTGACTCTACTTTCGCGGAGAAAAGAATTGATAAATTGAAGAATTATCAAGAAATTATTAATAAGTAAAATAGCGGGTTGCAAACACTGACTCTACTTCCGCGCGAATTTATTACAAATTGAAATATATATATAAATATAATACGGAACAAGCACTGACTCTAGACCGCATTGCGCGCGGCCATAAATTTAGCTGAAAATAAAAGGGAGGGGAGACACAAAAATATGAAAAACCATGTTTTTCTTTTTCTTATTCATTTCAGTGCTTGCGTCAAGAAATACTGCCTTTCAATTACTTCTTTAAACATTCATCCGTCATATTCTTTGCATAATACAATATATTATTAATTAAATGTACAAACAAGAAATATAAATACTGTGGGCTGTCACTGTTTAAGTCACATGATTAGTCTCATGCTTATTCCCTGTTAAATATAAACCTTGTAATCCCCTTCGACAAATTGTCGAAAATCTTTATAGAAATTGCGGACGAATCTAATGCAGGATCTTAATATCCTACATCGGAAAATACGACTTTTAATTACTTCTACACTTACGCGTCGAAACCTATGTAAAACCATTACAGCGTCTCAAAACGGAAGGATAGGTCATAACATTTGTATACTATGTGCAAGCGATTCACGATGTTTTTGTAGCACAGAATTGTAGCCGTCAAAATTGAACACCAAAGTTTGTAAACACTGCCAGACTAGTGGGCAGATTTTTCAGAATTCGACTATCGTATTGTAAACATTCGCGAAATACTCGTATATTGTAAAAGGTTTCAAGTAATATCGAAAGATTTCAACCGTGGCATGTTTCCGTAGAATCGTAATAACGCGTAGAAATGTAAATTCAACTCGTCAGATGTTCGACTCGATACTAATTAATATGTAAACCGAGTAAACTGAATAAAAATATCGCGAAGACCCGAAGTAGATAAAGGGATTACTTGCGTATGGCGTCGTAATAGCTTACTCTTTGTTGTTATACCGTGTACCTGTCCGATCTGCCCGCAAGGTCGTCCGAGCCAAGAGTACACCGAGTCCTGCAAGCACGCACGAGAAAACTATTAAATGACTGCGTAGAAGAACAAAAATTTCGTATAATCAACTTTCAGAGCAAGAATAATCGCGTGATTTGTTAATAAAATGGAAATATGAAGAAATAGAACAAGTATTAGTGCAGTAGACGAGAAAGTGACGCGTAAAAGTCGCGAGTGGTAAGGGACGCTATCAATTGCGTCGTAGTTATTTCGCGATTGTTACTAAATTTGTTAATTATTATTGTAAAAATTAGTAGATATGGAACAATAGAAGCAATACTAGGTATCGGATAAACGAGAATACTGTGTTTTCGCGATCGGTAAAGGAGGAAAATGTAAAAGGAGACTCACGGTAGACACGTGTTGACGGCTCCAAGTCCAGAGAGAGAAAGAGGTAGACGACCGTTTGGTAGGAGTGGGGATAGCCTCGAGTGGCGCGACTACCGTCTGATTGGCGAACGGCGGACCAATCGGAATACGGCTTCGTGTCACGTGGTACAGGGCCTATCTTCTAGCGCGTCACAAGGAGAGATTTAAAAAGATTGTAAAATTGAACAACAAGTAATTGTAAAAGGATCTTGAAATGAAGAATTTGAACATGAATATTATTGAAATAATTAATAAATTAAAGAGTTTAGAGCAGAGAAATTGATCCTTTTACTTCATTAGATATTCATTTAGATAATCCTACTAGGAATCCGAACATTCGGCAGTCCTAGCTACCGAATATTCGGATTTCGTGGCCAATTCGCTCGATACCATTTACTATTCAGCAATACTATTTAATGAAAGATCTTGTTTAAAGCACATTTAAAAAGATTCAAAATTATAGTAAATGATATCGACCCAGGTCCCACCACGAGGAGGTTGCCACGAATAAGGACCCATAAATGGAAACACATTTCGGTGTAAAATTTATAAGTATCAAGGGAAAGTGTTTCGAAGGAAATACGAATTAAAGGAAAAAGGAAAGAAAGAAATACGGGACGAGAATAAATATTAGGCATTTGCTAGAAACTGTCACTTTATGTCACTGACATTTCCACACAAAATTGCTTTTACAAGACGTTGTACTTAATTATTAAAATTATGGAAAAACACTTGCACGTAATGTCACTTGACGTCACTGACACTTCCCCAAAACATTGTATTTAATTGATAAAATTGTTGAAAACCACTTGCACGAACTGTCACTTCAAGTCACTAACACTTCCACAAAACACTGTATTTAATTGTTAAAATTATTTATATGCACTGTTAATGTATTGATAAATTGATTTAATATTATGATCCATATGCACTAAAACACTTGCAGGTAACTGTCACTTGAGGTCACTAACACTTCCACAAAACACTCTATTTAATTATTAAAATTATTTATAATCACTTCTAATTTATTGTTTAATTAGTTTAGTATTATAGTCCATACGCGCTAATAGTCGTTATTGAATGTCAAAGGGGTCAAGACAGTGATAGGTAGATCGAAAAGTACACGTACGGTCCGATCGGTTAGATTTGATCGATCGGTCCGGTGGCTGAAGCTATACTGACTCACGGAGGCTCCTCGCTGAACGCGGAGTATGCGCACTACCTCCAATCGTCACGAGCCAGTGGCCATGCATCGAAATCACCTTCTTCCATGCAAAATTTTGCACATTTCGGTTAATACAACAGTTTTCATCAATAAATGTTTATTGCAAATGAAACTATTAATAAACAAAATGTCTCTCCTTAGTTTTAATTTCTTTTTTTAAAAAGAAGTTTTCTAAAGAAATATTTTTCATGTTATGGAAGTAAAATTGCATATGAAATACTTTCCCAAATAATTAAAAATGTATATATATAAAATATTATTTATTATTTATAAAATATTAATTATAATATATGTTATTTATTAATAAGATAAAAGTATTACATAAAGTATCAATTGTTTATGACCATTGAAAAATAAGTTGTCAATTATAAACCCACGTAACTTCACTCCCATAAGTTCTATTTATCATAAAATTTATTAAAATTAAGTAGAGACACTTTGTTAATTAATAATTTTATTTGCAATAAATAATTGTTGACGAAAATTATTGCAATAATCGAAATCTACAAAATTTTCCATGGAGGAAGGCGACTTTGCCGCAGGGTCACTGACTCGTGACGATAGGGGGTACTACGCATGCTCCGCGTTCAGCGAGGAGCCTCGGCAGCCACATTACCCTCAGCCGCTGACCCGACCGGTCGAGTTTGACAGGTCGGGTCCTACGTGTACCTTGGACTTACCTATCGGTCCCTTGACCCTTTTGACCTTCAGTAACGACTATTAGTGCATTTGGACTATAACAATAAACTAATTTAACAATAAATTAACAGTGATTATAAATAATTTTAACAATTAAATACAGTGTTTTGTGGAAGTGTTCGTGACATCAAGTGACAGTTACCTGCAAGTGTTTTAGTGCATATGGATTATAATATTAAATCAATTTAACAATAAAGTGACAGTGAATATAAATAATTTTAACAATTAAATACAATGTTTTGTGGATGTGGCAGTGACTTGAAGTGACAGTTCGTGCAAGTGGTTTTCAACAATTTTAGCAATTGAATACAATGCTTTGCGGAAGTGTTAGTGACATCAAGTGACAGTTACCTGCAGAGTTTTTACATAATTTTAATAATTAGTTACAACGTTTCGTGGATATGTCAGTGACAACAAGTGATATTTATCTGCAAGTGTTTTTAATATACTTCGGCAACTAAATACAACGGTTTATGGAAGTGTCAGTGACAACAAGTGATAGTTATCTGTAAGTGTTTTTAACATACTTCGGCAACTAAATACAATGGTTTAGGAAAGTGTCAGTGACAACAAGTGATAGTTATCTGCAAGTGTTTTTAAGATACTTCGACAACTAAATACAATGTTTTGTGGATGTGCCGGTGACATCAAGTGGCAGTTACCTGCAAGAGTTTTTACATAATTTTAATAATTAATTACAACGTTTCGTGGATATGTCAGTGACAACAAGTGATATTTATCTGCAAGTGTTTTTAATATACTTCGACAACTGAATACAATGTTTTGTGGAAGTGTTAGTGATATCAAGTTATGGGTTCCCACAAGTGTTCTTAAATTATTCCAACAAGTGAATACGATGTTTAGTGGATGCTTCAGTGACATCAAGTGACAGTTATCTGTAAGTATTTTTAAATAATTGCGATAAATTAATTCAATTTCGTCCGGTTTACATACACGGGTCTCGATTCGTGGCAACCTCCTCGTGGTGGGACCTGGGTCGATATCACTTGCTATTGCTTTCATTTTCTTTTTAAACAAATGTGCTTTTAGTATACTTTGTTCAATATTAATGTCGAATAGCAAGTGGTATCGAGCGAATAGCCACGAAATCCGAATATTCGGTAGCCCTGACTACCGAATGTTCGGATTAATATATATTAGGTATATAATGTAGTATTTATTCGAATGTTCTGTATATACAATGTAAAAATATTGCATCTCAATTCAACTATCTTGAAATACTTGGAAAAAATGTGAACGTTTTTCTCGTTCCGTCTTTTCTATATTTTTCTTAATTCATATCGTCACGCAATGACGAAATTTTTAATTAGAAACGGGACTCTGATTTTCGCAACTCATTTGGGGAACTGTATCGTTGTATTAGCTTAATATAAATATATCCAAAGTAATTTTCTATTACTTTGTTGCTCAATATTAATTCAAGCGACGAAAGTCAAAGTATTCGATCTTTTGTTTCAGTAGCTTATAATTAGAGTCATTTAATTAAATAAACGTAATTTTTCTTTGACAATCGCTTGCTTTAGAGTCAGTGCCGGGTTTTGTACCGCAAATGTAAAAAGATACTCGAAAAGAGTATTCGCGAAAGTAGAGTCAGTGTTTGTTCGTACCGCAAATCTTTTCAATATTTCGGTCGCGAAAATCGGTCGTCGCTATCGCGAAAGTAGAGTTAGTGTTTGTTCGTACCGTAAATCGTTTGAAAATTTCGGTCGCGAATATCCGTCGTCGTGGTCGTGGAAGTCGAGCCTGTGCCTGCTCCTGCGGAGAGGACCTCCATCGTGCAGTCGGTGGACGATGGAGGTGTAAGTTTCATTACTTAATTAATATTTTTATTAATCAATCCCGATTTCACTTGAATTTTAAAGTTTACGAATTCAATTAGAGTTTTTTTATGCCCACCCATTATTCATATAATTGTCTTTAGAGAATATGCAGTTTATATAATGTTGTCTTCTCTTTTGTTAAAGGCAGCACCGCAGTTTTAACATCGACTCAACTGCAACTTCGAGGTGGTGTCCGTTCCTGTGGAGAGGACCTCCATCGTGCAGTCGGTGGACGATGGAGGTGTAAGTGTCATTATTTAATTGATATTTTCATTGATCAATCCCGATTTCACTTGAATCTTAAAGTTTACAAATTAAATTAGAGTTTCTTTTATGCCCACCCATTATTCAAATGATCCTCTTT
Source organism: Cerceris rybyensis (assembly GCA_910591515.1). Lineage (NCBI taxonomy): Eukaryota > Metazoa > Arthropoda > Insecta > Hymenoptera > Crabronidae > Cerceris > Cerceris rybyensis. The sequence goes on from OU342795.1 coordinate 634,667, forward strand.
GGAAAATAATTCAGTTTATATAATGTTGTCTTCTCTTTTGTTAAAGGAAGGACGATCTTCCATGGACTGGTGCAGCCTGACCGACAACGCAGTTCTACCACCAATGCAGCCATATCATCGACTACGATCGGGAGGAAAGGTACATATCATATTTTTTCGCCGATTGGTGAGTGAAAAATTTCAAAGTTCCTCCGGTCGTTCGATCATGCCGTAGGACGAATGGTCCGAAACGGCACCGAACGACTGGTTGTATTTTACGTGTGCCAGTAGTTTGCGAACATAGTGACCGCGATTATGGTAATTAGTACCATAGTCGCGAGTAGTAACGATTTTTCTAGGATGTATAGTATGTAATATATTTCGCGGGTGGTCAATTCCATTGTCAAAGTAAAATTTACGATTGTATATTGAATTTTTCGAAGAGTTACTTTGACGATGGCTTTGACCGAGAAATTTCAATGTCTTTACTAGAGTCAATTTTAGTCAGTTTTAATTATTATTTTTCATTTGATTTGTATAATTTGAATAGAGCGTCAATGCTCGAATTAGATTCACTTTTAATAGATTTCAATTCACTTTCCAATTCATTTAGAATTTCATTTTGTTTCAAAATCATGTTATTTATTGAAATTTCTTACGCCGCTTTTTATTAGATTAATCATTTTCGTTAGGATTTTCAGGTATTAACCCTAATTCTTTTTCTGTTTCTTTCAGAATCTTCCCTGTAAGTTTATGGTTTACGTTATTACTTTGTCACTATGTTCGCTTGTAGTAGTTGAATTAGTAGTTGTGTGGTAGTTAGTTGCTTCGCCGAATCGCAGCAAATAACTGCGAATTCGGCATCGTCCGCGAGATTAGTGTTGCGAAAAATGATACGCGATTTTGCTCTTTTCATTATTTTATAAACTAGTGCTGCGAAAGTTGATACGCGATTTTGCTCTTTTCTTTATTTTTCAGAGTAGTGTTGCAAAACTTTATACGCGATTTGCATTTTTCTTTATTTTTCAGAGTAGTGTTGCGAAAATTTATACGCGATTTGCATTTTTCTTTATTTTTCAGAGTAGTGTTGCGAAAATTACACGCGATTTTGCTCTTTTATATATTTTATAAAATAGTGTTGCGAAAATTGATACGCGATTTGCATTTTTCTTTCTCCATTAAAATAGTGTTGCGAAACAAAGTACACGGTTTGCTCGATATTATATTCGCGATTTCAATTCTGCGAAAAGTCGCAGAACTGCGACTAATATCGCAAAAGTGCGATGAATGTCGCAAAACTGCGATGAATGTCGCAAAACTGCGACTAATATCGCAAAAGTGCGATGAATGTCGCAAAACTGCGATTAATGTCGCAAAAGTGCGACAAATATCGCAAAGTGCGAAAAAATTCGCGATTATTAGAGTTGCGAAATTAAAACTCCACCTCAGCGGAGGTTGCTCGCGATTTTGCTCTTTTCTATATTTCATAAAGTAGTGTTGCGAAAAACTTATACGCGTCTTTGCTCTTTTCATTATTTTATAAATTAGTGTTGCGAAAAATGATACGCGATTTTGCTCTTTTCTTTATTTTTCAGGGTAGTGTTGCGAAAAACGATACGCGATTTTGCTCTTTTCTTTATTTTTCAGAGTAGTGTTGCGAAAATTGGTGCGCGTCTTTTGTCTTTTCATTATTTTATTATAAAGTAGTGTTGCGACAAATTGTACGCGATTTTGCTCGTTTCTTTATTTTTCAGAGTAGTGTTGCGAAAATTGATACGCGATTTGCATTTTTCTTTCTTTATTAAAGTAGCGTTGCGAAACTAAGTACACGGTTTGCTCGATATTATATTCGCGATTTCAATTCTGCGAAAAATCGCAGAACTGCGACTAATATCGCAAAACTGCGATTAACATCGCAAAACTGCGATAAATATCGCAATTTACTGTTGCGTCTATGTTGTGACGCAATTACGGGACACAGTCCCGTCAATTTTATAAAAAATTCGCGATTATTAGAGTTGCGAAATTAAAACTCCACCTCAGTGGAGGTTGCTCGCGATTTTGCTCTTTTCTATATTTCATAAAGTAGTGTTGCGAGAGACTTGTACGCGTCTTTGCTCTTTTTATTATTTTATAAACTAGTGTTGCGAAAATTTACACGCGATTTTGTTCTTTTCTTTATTTTTCAGGGTAGTGTTGCGAAAATTGATACGCGATTTGCATTTTCCTTTCTTCTTTAAAGTAGTGTTGCGAAACTAAGTACACGGTTTGTTCGATTTTATTTTCGCGATTCCAGGCTCCGAGAAATTCTTCTTCTCGGTCCAGGATGGGACGTCTTTTCATTTTAAAAAAGTGCGCGATTGTTAGAGTTGCGATATTATAAAGTGGCACCTCGGACAGGTTGCCCGCGAATTTGTTCGTTTATTTTCCGCGAACTTAGCGTTGCGAACATTCATAGCGTCTCGCGAAGATGCTCGCGAATTTTGTTCGGCGCGAAATTAGAGTTGCGAAAGTTCATAGCGTCTCGCGAAGATGCTCGCGATTTTCCTCGCCGCGAAATTAGTGTTGTGAATATCGATAGCGCCTCGGATAGGCGCTCGCGATTTTTTACACTTAGAGTCAGTGTAATAAATAATGGACTTTTGTTTCGCAAGCCCTTGTCAACCGAAACATTGCGAAATATATGTTTAATCAATATATTGCTAAATATAGTATTTTGTTTTATAGTAGTATTTAGTTCGAATACTATAACTGCTCGACGTTCGAATTAAGTAGATTTTTTTTATTAGAATTGTAGTTTGGGAATTATAAAGTTCCGTCGATATATTTCCCTGAATGTTTTGCATCAATCATAGTTCATTTTTATCGCGTATTCGCGATTACATGAACTTCCGTACGTTTGCATTCTTCCTCTATTTTGAGATGTTATTGAGATACTTTATTTCAACGTATGATTTCTAGTTTAAGAGATTTGTAAAACTATACGTTTAAGTTAGTTCTGATAAGTTTGCGTTTAGATTAACTTATTTCACTTTAGCCGTTTGCGTCTCAATATCAAAAAGATTCTTTATATTTCATCATTCTAAAGAAATAACTTTTATTTTGCGTAAAATTTATATAGTACGTGCAGAGACTCGAACGGTTAAGTGAACTGTTAGTTCTGATAATTTTGCATTTAAGTTAATTTTTAAGATTTTGCGTTTAAGTAGAATGTAAGTTTCGCAACGATGGAGACTCAACGTTGGGTTGTAATTTCCTCTCGTATTTTTTCTTTTTTAATCTTTCGCCGCCACAACAGGAAGACGTCATTTGCCGTTAAGATAGTTATATCTTAGAGTTAAGATAGAATTGAAATATGTGTTTCTTAATATTGATTGTAACCAGAATTTAAGATAGTAATGTAAGTGAACAACGTACAGGGAGATCGACACCAATCGGCGGGGGTCTATCTCTTTTCGCGAAATAGAAAAAGAAAAGTAGAGTCAGCGATTACTTTGTTGCATCTTCTCTCGACACTGACGTGGTCAATGTCGAGGGAAAGTGTCTCAAAGGAACGCAGAATGCAATGGAGGTTGGTTGGATTTGCATTTTTGGGTCTCGATTCGTGGCAACCTCCTCGCGGTGGGACCCGGGTCGATATCACTTGCTATCGTTTCAATTTTGTTTTAAATGTACTTTTATCATGATATTTTATTAATTCAGATAGCAAGTGGTATCGAGCCAATAGCCACGATAGTTTAAGTTAGCATTAAGATTTCGCTTTTAAGTAGAATGTAAGCTTCGCAACGATGGAAACTCAACGTTGGGTTGTAATTTCCTCTCGTATTTTTTCTTTTTCAATCTTTCGCCGCCACAACAGGAAGACGTCATTTGCCGTTAAGATATCTTAGAGTTAAGATAGAATTGAAATATGTGTTTCTTAATATTGATTGTAATCAGAATTTAAGATAGTAATGTAAGTGAACAATGTACAGGAAAATCGACACCAATCGGCGGGGGTCTATCTCTTTTCGCGAAATGGAAAAAGAAAAGTAGAGTCCGCGATTCCTTGTTGCCGGGTCGATATCACTTGCTATCGTTTCAATTTTTTTTTAAATATACCTTTATCATGATATTTTAATAATTCAGATAGCAAGTGGTATCGAGCCAATAGCCACAATATTTTAAGTTAGCATTAAGATTTCGCTTTTAAGTAGAATGTAAGCTTCGCAACGATGGAAACTCAACGTTGGGTTGTGATTTCCTCTCGTATTTTTTCTTTTTCAATCTTTCGCCGCCACAACAGGAAGATGTCATTTGCCGTTAAGATAGTTATATCTTAGAGTTAAGATAGAATTGAAATATGTGTTTCTTAATATTGATTGTAATCAGAATTTAAGATAGTAATGTAAGTGAACAATGTACAGGGAGATCGACACTAATCGGCGGGGGTCTATCTCTTTTCGCGAAATAGAAAAGAAAAGTAGAGTCAGCGATTCCTTTGTTGCATCTTCTCTCGACACTAACGAGGTCAATGTCGAGGGAAAGTGTCTCAAAGGAACGCAGAATGCAATGGAGGTTGGTTGGATTTGCATTTTTGGGTCTCGATTCGTGGCAACCTCCTCGCGGTGGGACCCGGGTCGATATCACTTGCTATCGTTTCAATTTTTTTTTAAATGTACTTTTATCATGATATTTTATTAATTCAGATAGCATGTGGTATCGAGCCAATAGCCACGATAGTTTAAGTTAGCATTAAGATTTCGCTCTTAAGTAGAATGTAAGCTTCGCAACGATGGAAACTCAACGTTGGGTTGTGATTTCCTCTCGTATTTTTTCTTTTTCAATCTTTCGCCGCCACAACAGGAAGACGTCATTTGCCGTTAAGATAGTTATATCTTAGAGTTAAGATGGAATTGAAATATGTGTTTGTTAATATTGATTGTGATCAGAATTTAAGATAGTAATGTAAGTGAACAATGTACAGGGAGATCGACACCAATCGGCGGGTGTCTATCTCTTTTCGCGAAATAGAAAAAGAAAAGTAGAGTCCGCGATTCCTTGTTGCCGTGTCGATATCACTTGCTATCGGTTCAATTTTTTTTTAAATATACCTTTATCATGATATTTTAATAATGCAGATAGCAAGTGGTATCGAGCCAATAGCCACGATAGTTTAAGTTAGCATTGAGATTTCGCGTTTAAGTAGAATGTAAGCTTCGCATCGATGGATAGTCAGCGTTGGGTTGCAATTTCCTCTCTCATACTTTTCTTTCCTAATCTTTCGCTCTTTAACACTAGCTTTACCAAACCAGACAAAATGACTGGTGCACAATTTTTTCCAAAGAATGTAAGCTTCGCATCGATGGATAGTCAGCGTTGGGTTGCAATTTCCTCTCTCATACTTTTCTTTCCTAATCTTTCGCTCTTTAACATTAGCTTTACCAAACCAGACAAAATGACTGGTGCACAATTTTTTCCAAAGAATGTAAGCTTCGCATCGACGGATAGTCAGCGTTGGGTTGCAATTTCCTCTCTCATACTTTTCTTTCCTAATCTTTCGCTCTTTAACACTAGTTTTACCAAACCAGTCAAAATGACTGGTGCACAATTTTTTCCAAAAATTCTACGGCTTTATGAGAGAGCCGTAGAATAAATATTCTTCGTCCATCGTATAAAACATAAATTACCGAATCTATCATCTCCTCCGCATCTTAATTTTCCTTGCTTTGAGGTACATGTTTAACATATTTAAATATAGTAGATTTCACGCTGGTAAATCTAGTGTTAAGATTAAATCTGAAATGATTAACTATAAATATTAAATGATTAACTATAAATATTAAATGATTAACTATAAATGTTAAATGATTAAATTTTTAACGTTTCGTCTCGGAAGACTACGCCGCCACAACAGGAAGACGTGATTTAGCTTTAAGATAGTTATATTTTAGTTTTAAGATAGAGTTAAATTATCACGTAAGAATGAGCAAAACATTGTAAAATTATTGTGACTCGATACCGTGCTCATAGAAATTTCCGAGAGAAGACGAGTGATTTTCTTTGTTTGCTCTTTTTATCGTTCCGCTTTTTCCACCCGTTGTGCCCCTGCCCGGCTCGTACACCAGTGTTGTGTGGCGGCGGGGTGCGGTAGGTTGTGCGTTTGACAGGCGGTGTATCTCTCATTCGTTGGTATTTGGGCTGTAAGGTGGTGCGTTGACTTACGACTTTATGATCGGTTTGTCTCGGGGAGAACGGGGGTGATTGTGTAGGTTGGTATATGCCTGGGCAGAGGTGATGTACCCGCCGTCATTCGTGGCTATAAACCGTGTCATCGCCTCGCTACGTCTGGGCATAGGCCGCTGGCTATACACTCTCGTTCTCCTCAGCCAAACCTTCCATTCTGTCGTTCGGTCAACGCACGCTGACCCGCTTGTTCAAACGCTTTAACGATGACTTGATTCCCATATGCCCGATTCCACGCCCCGCATGATGCCCTTAGCTTGTCCATGCACACCGTGGTCACTGCGTGGCTGGGGGTGCGTGCGCAACGCGGTTTTACCGCAAAGATTAACTTCTTCCCCCTTTGTTTTTTCTCGCGATCGCGTTTTCGGAAATTGCTCCCTTCCCCCTCGAAACTTTCTCGGGCACGGTTGAGAGATTATAGTTTCCTTTAGATTTAAATTAGAAGTATTCGTGGCAACCTCCTCGCGGTGGGACCCGGGTCGATATCACTTGCTATCGTTTCAACTTTTTTTAAATATGCCTTTAGTATACTTTATTAATTCAGATAGGAAGTGGTATCGAGCCAATAGCCACGATAGTTTAAGTTAATATTAAGATTTCGCTTTTAAGTAGAATGTAAGCTTCGCATCGATGGATACTCAGCGTTGGATTAAATCTTAAACGATTAATTATAAATATTAAATGATTAAATTTTCTACGTTTCGTCTCGGAAGACTACGCCGCCACAACAGGAAGACGTGATTTAGCTTTAAGATAGTTATATTTTAGTTTTAAGATAGAGTTAAATTATCACGTAAGAATGAGCAAAATATTGTAAAATTATTGTGACTCGATACCGTGCTCATAGAAATTTCCGAGAGAAGACGAGTGATTTTCTTTGTTTGCTCTTTTTATCGTTCCGCTTTTTCCACCCGTTGTGCCCCTGCCCGGCTCGTACACCAGTGTTGTGTGGCGGCGGGGTGCGGTAGGTTGTGCGTTTGACAGGCGGTGTATCTCTCATTCGTTGGTATTTGGGCTGTAAGGTGGTGCGTTGACTTACGACTTTATGATCGGTTTGTCTCGGGGAGAACGGGGGTGATTGTGTAGGTTGGTATATGCCTGGGCAGAGGTGATGTACCCGCCGTCATTCGTGGCTATAAACCGTGTCATCGCCTCGCTACGTCTGGGCATAGGCCGCTGGCTATACACTCTCGTTCTCCTCAGCCAAACCTTTCATTCTGTCGTTCGGTCAACGCACGCTGACCCGCTTGTTCAAACGCTTTAACGATGACTTGATTCCCATATGCCCGATTCCACGCCCCGCATGATGCCCTTAGCTTGTCCATGCACACCGTGGTCACTGCGTGGCTGGGGGTGCGTGCGCAACGCGATTTTACCGCAAAGATTAACTTCTTCCCCCTTTGTTTTTTCTCGCGATCGCGTTTTCGGAAATTGCTCCCTTCCCCCTCGAAACTTTCTCGGGCACGGTTGAGAGATTATAGTTTCTTTTAGATTCAAATTAGAAGTAAAATAGTAATTTAGTCGATTAAGTGAACACTGTAAAGGGAAATCGACACCAATCGGCGGGTGTCTATCTCTTTTCGCGAAATGGAAAGAGTAAAGTAGAGTCAGCGATTCCTTTGTTGCATTTTCTCTCGATATTGACGAGGTCAATGTCGAGGGAAAGTGTCTCAAAGGAACGCAAAATGCAATGGAGGTTGGTTGGGCTTTTTTGGGTCCCGATTCGTGGCAACCTCCTCGTGGTGGGACCTGGGTCGATAATATTTGTCATCTCATTGTCCCACGTGTTCAATTAATTCAATAAAACATTGTGTGATGACGACTATTATCGAGCAGATAGCCACGAAATTCGAATATTTGGTATCTATGAATACCGAATGTTCGGATTTCTAGTTTAGTTTACATTTGAGCCTTTGCGTTCAAACTAGTTCTAAAGTTTTGTGATCAAATAAAAAGCTCTCTCCGTGACGACAAATTTCATTGGATATTTTTTCTTAAACTTGTACAATTAACGGAATTTAGCCGTTAAATAGATAGGTTTCATTAGCTTTTAGGAAAACGTTAATATTCATTTTGGAGAGCAACTCTAATTTCTCTTACTTGTTTTTCATCGTATTTCAGTTTCCTCAATGGGATATTCCATATAAGTATAATCAAAGAACACATTTCCTGTTCATATTCCATGTTTTAATCAAAAAATGTATTGTTCCTTCGTAAAAATGGTAAGAAAAATTATGAATGTAATACGAGCCAATGTTTCGATGGAAACTTAATCGAAATTCATGGAGAAAGTATTAAATAAATCGAAAATTGATAAAATTAACGAAATATTATTTGTGCTCCGAGAGATTTCAAAGTCACGCGGAGTACGGTCATGCGCGCGCCCGAGTCTTCACAGTGCGGGCATATCAGGCTCGCGAAAGCATGCATCGATGTACGAACGCGTCATTCGAACAGAAAAGAAAAACATTTGACTAATTGAGAGTAAAATTTGAGGATAGTTCTTGAAGATTTTGGATAAGAATAAACTACTGGAGCACACTTTTCACTACTCACCAATAGAATTATTCTCTAATGAGAGCCTTCGTTATACTTCCCCGACGTTATATCCATATCAAAAATTGTGACATTTCATACAATACGTTTAAGATGGAGAACAGAGGAATAATTTATGAAAACTTCCAGATTTTCCTGGATTCGCAGCCAATTAGCCCGTTATTGCTTTCAACGAGAATAAAATAAAATAAAATCAAAATCTTCGAATCATTGCGAGCAATAACGACCCAGGTCCCACCACGTGGAGGATGCTGCAATTGGGACCCAAAAAATGGCCATCCATCCACCATCACATTTTGTCTTTCGTGTGACACATTTTTCCATCGTTTTCACAAGTTTAAACGACAGAATAAACCGGAGAATGTGACAGACGAAATTTCTTTGTCTACGTTACTTTCATTATCCATCTCGTACCGGAAGAGATCGATTTCCGACCGCGATGCACCGAGCATTCGATACATAAAAAGTAGCACGCAGCATTCATTCCATACATTCAGAGACTTAATTCTAAATTTAAGATTTAACGAACTTATCCTCTACCCCATTGTGCCCTCACCCTCCCCTCTCATATTTCAGTCTGACCATCAATATCGGTGCAGTTGTTGCAAAAAGTCAACACTGTGGTTTAATCATCCGAAATACTATTTCCCATTGCGCAGTTTGTCCACATATATTTGAATTTATTCTTCTTTCTTCAGCTAGCACTTGGATATCTTCAGGGACGAATTTATTCATCATATTCCTATGTACCATTTTGGTACATTTTGGTATGTCCCCATATACCACCCCAGTTCTCATGATAATAAGTTTCCCATACGAAAATCCTACCTGAGTAAAAATTGTAACGATAGTTTGGCACCAAAGAAAAGGGATAATCTCAATGAGAAATTGAATAATTAAAAACAAAGATTCTCTTCGAAGAATCATGCCTGCCTCCTTAATGATAAACCAGAAGGAAAGCAATTTGACGAGGAATGAGGAATGGATTTTACTCGACACAGAATGGAAGGAAACATTCAGTTAGTACCAGAAAAGGAAATCAAACAAGTATTCCATGAATGGAACTTCGAGGACAGTACCAACAATACGAACATCCGAAAACCGTACACCTTGAAACCATCAATGGAAACAATCACGCAAAGTCTCGAAAACGATATTTGGAATATCCGACACAGAATTTCCGATACAAAACACCAGTGAAAAATATCCATCGATCAGCTTTTGGAAATGTGTTGATCCGTGTATTTCCTGCAAGAAAAAAGTATTTGTTAGTAAAATTATATAACACTATGGTCACCTTCGAAGTCTTCAGATATCCGTGTCTTTTAATTTCCATGTCCATGACTCATTTCATTTCCAATAAATATCCATGATTGTACTTTATTTTTGATAAAACGACGGTATCAATTTCCATGTCCATTAATCATCATAAAAATCATCTTCGATCAACATTTCAAATTATATCTGTAAGTGTACTTCTTCGATCTACAACAGACTCTCATTAATTTTGTCGAAAAAAGGATAAAAAGAAGAGTCACATGTAATCTAAATTTAGCAACTGACTTTAACCATTATTTTCATTGATTTTAAAGTTTCTATAATATTTAATAATAAATTTTGCAAAAGTAAGTCTGCACAGAAATGCTTGACTTTCGTGAAATTACAATCAGTATAAGGGGTTAGGGGTCAGTTGAAAAGAAAAAAGAATTAGACAGGAAAAAACAACCCGAGAAGCTCAATCGAGCATTTTTGACGAATTCGCGAAAAAATTGCGAGCAGCCACTGTGGGCGCTATTTTCTCCCGTGACTCTAATTCATCAAATTCGCGAAAAAAACGCGAGCAGCCACTGTGGGCGCTATTGTGTCTCGCAACTCTAATCAATCGAATTCCCGAAAAAAATCGCGAGCAGCCACTGTGGGCGCTACTGTGTCCCGCAACTCTAATGAATCGAATTCGTGAGCAAATCGCGAGAATCAATTGCCGCAACTCTAATTCGCGGATAAAGAGAGCGGGCATTGAAACCGCTCACAGTGGAGTCGTGCTTTTTGCGACTCCAGGGTACCAAGTCCGGTACCTTATCCGGTACCAAGTTCCCGAGTTCGTGACTCTAATTCACCGAGTATTGAGCAAAGAAAAACCCGCTTGTATGTTCTTATCGCAACGCTAATATCGCGAAAACTAGACAAAGATGAAACCTGAAAATCCCTGACTTTGTCAAACTCCCGCGCACCAATCTTAGGTGCTCTTTGCTCCGCAACGCTACTTTACCTAGACTCCTGACGCGAGCAAAACCCGTGCACCCTACGGTGCTTCTTCTAATCTCGCAGCTCTACATTTTACAAACCTAATACGTGGCAAACCCGTGCACCAGATTCCGGTGCAGTTTCTTTTTTCGCAACGCTACTTTACATCCAAATTAATAAAACTCCCGACGACCTTCCTCAAAGGTCAACAGCTTCGAGACTCTACCTTAAGTAAAAACCTAAACCGAGCAAAATCCCGGGCACAAATTGTACCCTCTCGAAATGTTACTTTGACGAATCTAATATAAAAATTCACCGCGTTTACATTTATTCGCAACGTTAATTTCGCGGGAGCTAATACGAACAAAATCGCGGCTTACTAACTACTAACTACTACTACATATACTAAGCGAGCACAGTGACAAATATTCAATGGCAATGGCGCCCATTCTAGAATCCGAGGACTCGAAAATGGTCAACCATTCGTTGCGACCCCTTCTTGCGACAGTTTGTTCGGGGTCTCTTCGGCGGATGCCTCTTCTCTCTTCGGGCTCCTGCCCCAGGAACGTTGCTCAAATATCTCGGCAGCACGTGAACAATTTTCAGCTACCCCGAGGAGCTTTCGCGAGGAAACGACCCGAGCGATGTCAGGACGAGCAGCGATTACGGCAATCGCCCCCCGTGTCTGCACCAATGCTCGCGTTGCTTCCTTATTTGGCCATGATATTCGAGCAAGCTGAAAAAATAACTCTAAGAATCGCGACCGAACGAGATCCGGATCCGTTCGATCACGATTGATCCCAGGGGCAGACGTCTCACCCTACTCGCGCGCGATTGTGATAGCCTCACCACCTGGCCCTACCTACTTAACTTAATAAAACGTAAACACTCAGACGAGATGGTATGCTACCTACCTACCTACCACCTATATTTAAAATGGCAAATCGCGGCTCAATCATCACAAAACATTCACTCACGATCATCATTTAAGAGCCCGGGTGCAGGGGCCTACACTAGAGAGCCACCCCGGGGTGACTCCGACACCCGAACTCCGTGCTCAACTTTCATCCTCTAAGTGTACGTACCATTTCCTGAAATCAACTGACAAGCGAAGCGGACATTGCGTAATAGTAAAGTGAATTTATCATCTACGTCGCGTACAATGGAACCGTGGTATCGTTGTATCTTTGAAACGTCGCGCGAGACAATTGAAAGCAATTTTAGAAAGAACGGTAACGCATATGGCTCGTGTTCATAATACATGTAAAATTGGATTTTACTTGGAAATTTAATATGGAATACCATATGCGTTAATTTATTCACCAAGCGGTGAAACTCGAGTATAAGTTACAATCGCGGAGGGTTCCTTCAGTAGAATGAATTCGAGCAAGAACGAACGGCAAATTATTGTTCGTTTCTATGAGTTTAAGATACGACGCAAGATCCACGGCCTAGCCACAACACACAATCGTGGAAATTACATCGTGCACGACTCGCCTCGACATTGTCAGTCGCTAAAAGTGATTAGTCCTACCAGAGCTCTGCTCGCTGCCCAGACTTATCAGCATAGCACCTGGGCATGCCAATATGTCTGAGCAGAAAAGCGAACAGGAGCAAGAGTCAGCTAAAGATTAGTGCTGAAAATCCTGAGCTTGAAAAATGATTAATTAGTTGGATCGAACGATCTATTTTTCTTTCTCAAAAATATTTCATTATTCAAGCAAGATGTGTATCAATATTGAAAGGTAACTGGTAATTTAAGCAAAGACTCTACCAAGAATATTTATAATATCTTCAAAAATCAAAGACTTTACGTTAAATTGAATATCATATTGAACTTTAAGGTGAATATTATATTGAACTTTATCTTGAAAATATTTATATTGAATTAATGCACTAAATGCAGTATCCTCGGGAGATTCCGCCATCGAAGTAAATGGTTTAACGTATATAGAAAGGATTTTGCAAACTGATACTTCGATTCTAGAATCTGCCCGTCGCGAAGTGTCTTCTTGCACATTATAGATGACAAAATTTTGCGGCTCTTTAGATCAACGGAAACGGAAAAAAGTCGAAAAGCAGCACGTAATCGTGCATTGTAATTCTCATTGCGCGATGGTTCGAGCAAATATAATAAAAAATACGAAGTCGAATGGTTAATCCGTCTTCAGACTCTACCCGTGCAAAGTTAATTTCGCGGAATTCATTCGCGATTTGAGCCTATCGTTCATGTACATTCATTCATTGAGCAATCGCGGCGTGCAAGAAGACCTACCCTGAGCTAATAGACACCCTAAATGTGCAATTATACATGAGTAGGATACTAATTATCTAACCCATGGTCACGGTGCTCGCAACAAAAAATAATACAACCAGTCGCCCTTGCCGATTCGAACCAATCGTCCTACGACATGAATCGGGGTCCCGGAGGAATCTAAATACGTGCGACTCACCGAACGTAGAAAATAATCAGCAGGATGCCCGTCCAAGGCCAGGTAAGCGCCACCCAAATGTCCAGGATCGTCTCGACGAGGCAAGCTCTAAAAGACAATAAAAGATTCTATTAAAATCAATTATCCTAATGTAAGCGCTGGAAAAAATACAAAGCTCATATATTTTAAAAGATTCAACTTACGGAATGAAATTCGATGTTCCAGTGGTGGTACATCTGCCAACTGGAATCTTGATGACTCTGACACCGAGACGAAAAATAAAATAGAAAAAAAACGCGGCCGTTTCCTTCTTTGCCGACGAAAAATGTGAATCTACTTTCTTCGCGATAAAAATATTGCAATGAGAGCCACGACGCTCTGGAATAAATGTTCTATCTTTTTAATGTCGATGCAAGCACTGACTTTACTCTCGCGGAGAAATTCATAGGCATCGGTGCCCTCTAATATTCTCTAATAACAAATTTTAAGGTTAAGTCAGAGACAGGTGCTCTGTACAAACAAAACTAGTATAACAAGGTAAAACGCAATTAACACTGACTCTAAGACCGCATTGCGCGCGACCACTAGTTGCTGAAAAGGAACATTAGGATGAGGGGGGTGGGGGGAGGGGGTACTTGTGGCAGAAGGCCAGAATGCAGAAGAAACGACAAATTTCTTATATTTCCTGTCATTCAAAAGTCAAGCATCTCTATTGAAGACGTTTTGCATCTAGAGGGACAAAAATTTGAGGAAATTATACTCACGAAACGCGAAATATTGGAAAATACGTCGTAGCAGCATCCCGGCCGGCCAGAGAGAACAATACGAGCAACATTTTGCCTCCTACTGTTGTAGAAACAGAAGAAATCAAGGATTCCATATAATATACGGATGCACAAGCACAAAGGACTATCTGAGAAGCGAATTTTTGCAGAATTAACGAATATTTCTTACCGAAAAATGAAAGAGATGCAGGAGCTCAAATTGTCAACTAGACGCGGTAGAACTTTCTAAGATGGCGGACGCTCTGCGTCTGCGTATGAGCAGGATATGCGCGTGAGCTTTCTGCGCAGCCGCCATGATTGTAGAGAAAAAGATAGAAATATAATACTAATTTTACTTGTGAATCTCGAGATACAATGAGACAGTTGAGATAATTTTTAACGAATTGTTAAGAATTACTTGTACTACGCGCCAATGTAAGGAAGAGAACTCACGTATTCTGAAGAACTCGTCCGCGAATCGCAGCAGCGACCCGGTCAGCGTAAAAGGAACAGCGCGAACCGCATTTTGTCTCCTATTGTTGTAGAAACAAAAGAAACCAATGATTCGCTATAAAATTCGGACGCACGAACGCAAATGACTACCTGAGACGCGAATTTGTGCAGAATTATCGAATATTTCTCACCGAAAAGTGAATCAAATGCAGGAGCACGAATCGTCAACTGAACACGGCAAACTTTCCAAGATGGCTGACGCTCTGACGCTGCGACCGAGCAGGGCATGCGCGCGAGCCTTCTGCGCAGACGCCATAACGGCAGAGAAAAAGATAGGAATATAACACTAATATTGCTTATGTATCGTTAGATACAATGAGAAAACTGCGATAATCCTGATCCTAATGCTAAGAATTGCCTGTACTACGTGCCAATGTAAGAAATAGAACTCACATATTCGGACATATTCGTCCGTGAATCGCAGCAGCGTCCAGGTCGGTGAAAGAGGAACGCCACGATTATTTTTCGTCCTATCGTCGTAAAAAGAGAAAATATCCACGTGTCAGTATCATATCTGGACGCGGAAACACCAATAACTAAGTGGGACTAGAATTCAAGAACAGTTGTAGAAAATTTCTCACCAAAAAATGAATCCAATGGAGGAGCACGCGTTCTTGCATCCGAGCACGGAAAATTGGCGACAACGATTCTAACGCCACTGTTTCGGCAAGTCGCCACGAACCAGCGTGCTTCAGTGGAGGGAAATTCAAACAATCGAAAAATACACTGTTAATTATATTTGAATACCCCATGCATAATATTAAATTTACTAACAGATTTCTACAGCTTTAAAACATGAAATTAAGGATGAGGGATGGTAGAAATATTTAGAGTCTTATAGATCTTTAGGGATTCACAGACAATTAGCCCGTTATTGCTTTCAATGTAAGAAAAATAAAATAAAATAAAAGTTTTCGAGTCATTGCGAGCAACAACGACCCGGGTCCCACCACGTGGAGGTTTCTGCGATTGGGAACCCAAAAAAATTGGCCATCCATCCTCCATCGTAATTATTTTGTCTTTCGCGTAACACATTTTCCCATCATTTTATAAGTTCAAACGGCAGAACAGAATGGAATAAAGAACAGAACGGAGAAATAAACGGGAAAATGCGTCAGGCGAAATTTCTTCTTCTACTTTACTTTCATTACCCATATCGGGCTTGGAGAAATAGATTTCTGGCCGAGATGCAACGAGCATCCGACGCTTAAATATTAACGCCACAACTGTTCTTTATATTCTAAAGCTTGATTGTAAACTTAAGAGTTAGGTAACAACGAACTTAAATTAATCTTATGAACAAGCTTAATGTAAACATACGACGAATAACTTAACGTCTAATCCGTTATCTGACCTTCGATATGGAAAAAGTTTTCTACGCAGTGCAAACTATTTATTACATTATATTTATTAAATATTATATATTTATATGCAAATTATTGAACATGTACAAATCATTGTGGATGTGCAGATACTTTTTACATAATTTTCCGGCCAAATTAAATTAAATACTATTTGCGCACGCAAGTACTTAAAGTTATCCTCGTTGTTCTTCTTTCTTCTTTCTTCAAGTAATAGTCTTGAAAGTCTTCTCAATATTTATTTAATTGAAAATAATAACCAATATAATTTCCAATAGATGGAAAACTATAACCAGAACAAGAGGCCTCTCTTGGTGAGAAAATAAGAAATGCATTCTACTTGATGCGGAATAAAGGGAAAAATCCTATTATTTCCAGAATAAGGGAAGTCAAAGGAAAAATATTTTACGAACCAGACTTCGCAGACAATACAGACGATACTTTGATCCAGAAATCAAACGTATCGAAACCATCAACGACGAAACCATCAACAACGAAACTATCAACAATGAAACCATTTATCAATGGTAGCAAGACAATCGAAACAAAATCTTTGAAGAAAAATCTGAAAACCTAGCACACAATTTGCAACACAAGATGTCGGCGAGAAATATTCATCCATTGACCATCGTTATGGTTTGATCCATGGAGTACCTGCAACAAAAACTCATTTGTCAGTACAAAATTACACTGTGGAAACCTCCAGGATGTCGAGACGCCTGCTTCTCTCAATTTCCATGGGTATGGTCCACTCTATTCCCCTTAAATGTCCATGATTGTACCTATCCTATATTCTGCAACAGAAGCTCATTAATTTTGCCCAAAACAGGGACGATGAAAGGGAATATCACCGATCGTTGAATATTTTAATACACGAGTATCGAATTTTACGAAAGTCAAGAGGAGAATGAGTTATTAAAAATTTGAGTAAATGCAAAAATTATATGAACATCACGATAAGAAAACGTTAAGAAACCGATCAAAGCAAAGAAAAAATTTGAAGTAACGTATCAAGTCGACAAACGCGAATCGAATAATATGGATAATTTGGGAAGTTGTGCAATGTTACAATCATTTGCCATCCAAGAAATTATTTAAATGAAAAATTTCGACGCGGTAACATTCGAAATTATTTGAAACCTTTCCATTATACGAGTATAAAAATAAATGCAAAAGACGGCTAATTCGCGACGCGATAAGTGTTAAATAAAGTCGGACTTCCCCCTTTGCTACAATATGACTCTACTTTTTATTGAAATAAATAAATGGATATCTAAAAACGACGCGTTTAATTTAGAATTATATTTCCCATCCGTCTATCAAACTGTAATGGCTTTATATATTTTTCGTGCGCAAGTTTCATATTTTCATTCATTTAAAAAAGTATAAAAACCCCGTTGTCCTTAATTTCTATAATGAATTTTCGAGAATTTATCGAAACCTCTACATCGACGCGGTTTTCTTAGAAAAATATCATCGCGATCAAAATAAAAACCCAGACAATCTTAAATTCAGAACTTCCACAGTAACAACCAGCAGCATGTTTCCTGTCTCGCGAATTTTATTAAATTAACAAACACTCTTCTTATCTGTGTCATCAAATGTGCACATTAATTGTTGCACTTTTATTTGCGGAGTGGTTTCAATAACCACGATGAAATTCATTCTCTGATTAATTTCAGTAAATAACAAATAACATAATTTGAGATAAATTATATAAAAATCCTCAAAATTCCTTTTATTAGTAAAACATTTTCAGCAGTATTTCCATTTGCAAGCACTTGATTTACAACAGAAAAATCGCGATATGATCGAGCAGCCAAAAGGCGCTTTCAATCAAAATCGCGAAAAACCCGTGCCAATTTTGTCTCTTATTAATCGCAACGCTACTTCAAAACCCGCCTACTGCCATTTCATGGCTCTCATTGTTCGCAACGCTACATCAACACCCGCCTATTGCCATTTCATGGCTGTCATTCGTGATGTTATTTCATAAGCAATCGCGTTACTGCCATTTCGAAGCTTTCATAATACGCAACTCTAATTCAAAAACCCGCCTACTGCCATTCCGGGGGCTCTCATAATTCGCACCGCTACCTATCCGGAAAAAAAATAGCTATCGTTGGGAGCAAGCCTCCTGAGGCACTCCATGGGGAGTTGCAATTTTGCAACTCCAATGGCTGAGTCTCAACTCAGCAGATGCGCATCAATCAGCTGTTTTTCTATTTCGCAACTCTAATTCCGAGATTGATCAAAGAAAAACGCGTATGACTTACGTTTCGCAACGCTAATTTTAAATTTACAAAGAGCAAATTCCCGGACACCTATTTCAGGTGGTAAATCGTGATGTTATACTCCCGTGCTCCCTGTTCAAGAGCAAGGTCGCAACACTAAAGTTACAGTTAATTATTCAAAGTCAAACCGGGCACTCTTACTACTACAGAATTAATATTTAAAGAAAAACCGGGCACTTTTCGTGCTACATTTCGCAACTCTACTACTACAAAATTAATCGAAGCAAACTCCCGTTCGCCATCTTAGACGATTTCTCTCGCAACTCTATCTCTAATTTAATATAATAATCTAATAAAGAAAAAACCGAGTATATTCATATCGCAACGCTAAAAACTACCAATTAATTCGAACAAATCCGTGGGTGCCACCCGGGGCTACCTTAATTTCGCAACACTAACGGTCAAAGGAAACGCAACTCTAACTTCGCGATTAAAAACCGTGTACAGCCAAGATGCGCTCGTTGGGCGGGAATGTTACATCCGCCAGAGGACAAACACAAAAAGCGAGCATAGTGAATAAACAAATACTAACAATGACCTTCCATGCTAGAACTCAAGAGATATTCGAGCATGAAAGGCCATTCGCTGCAGCCCTCTTCGTGACAGTTTGTCGGGCCTCTTCGGCACTTGTTAGCCTCTTCTTCTGCCGCTAGAGAATGCTCGAATACTTTGCACCAATAAATTCTTAATATTATTGAAATTCGACAGTGAAAACCACACCACGAGCGTGCACAGCGTACCTATTCGCTGCTCGTGTAGCACAGTTTTCAAAAAAGGCAAAGTATTCGAGCCTCGCGCCGGGAGTTTCACCACGTGCGCAGAAATTTACATACTAAGAAACTACGATCAAAGAGAGAACACTCAATTTGACCATAGCTTAAGCCCAGGGGGCAGACATCTCACCCTAGTCCCGCGCGATTGTGATAGTCTGACCTCACCTGGCCCTACCTACTTATATTTAACTCACATTCCAGAACGGTATGCTACCTACCTACCTAAGGCCTATATTTAAAAATGCAAATCGCGACACAAATACACAAACACACCTCGCTCCACGGTTCTCAAACAGGAACCCGGGTGCAAAGACCTACACTAGAGAGGAATCCCCGGGGACCCTCCGACACCCGAGTTCGAAAGCAACTTTCACGCTCTAAAATGTACGTACCAATTTCCTGGAATCGACTGACAAGGGTGGTGATCATTGCGTTATTTCATTATATGACTACCGCGATTTGAAATATTTAGAACATTCTCAATATTTGTCACTGTACCGTTTGACATTGAAGTCGATGTATATGGTATATGTTGCAAAGATAAAGAGAATTTCATCATTGGGATACCATATACATCAATGAGGAAAAGTAGAAAAGAAAATAAGACAAAGAATTCAAGTTTGTTTAAATTATTTGACGTTATGAGAAAATTTCAAGCGACGCAAGATCCACAGCCTAACACACAACACACACATGTGGAAATTACGTCGTGCACGATTCGCCACCGCAGTGTCAGTCGCTGATTTAAAAAAAAAAGGCCGGGCCCACCGCCGTTACCCATTCGAGCAGCCTGGGCACTCGAATGGGTTCGGGCTTAAAGTGAACACGGCAGGAATTTGTACTCACTGTGTCTTTTGCTGAAAATCCTAACTAAGAAATTGATTAGTAGAATTCTAACGGTCTGACTTGTTGAAAACTGAAGCAAATGACTCGCATTTTATATGTAATCAAGCAAATGACTCAAAATTTATACTTATTCAAGCAAAGAGAATTCGAATTGAAAAACTGGACTTTATAGAAGCAAAGACTTTACTTTATATATTTGAAAATGTGCAAAATTTACTTTAAATTGATATTGAATATTGAAAACCGGGAGATCTCGTCGTCAGAGGAAGAATTTGAACAGATAAACGTATCAATTGTCACTCTGACTTCAAGATCTACCGTCGCGAAATGCCTTCTCGTAGATAATATTATGATTGTCAATAAAACGACGCGAAACAAATTTGCAAAATTTTGAAACTACGTACACCACCAGCACAAACCGATCGATTTATGTACATATATAACATATAATATGTATATAAAACATAAATCGTCTCGAAGAAGTGTATTAATCGCGATCTTATAACGAATGGCGTTATAAGAATATTTTCTAAATAAATACAGAGAACGCACAATATTCGCGAATTGCTCATTTGAATTGATAAAGTCGCAACGCTAATTGGAAATTTCATAAATCCATTCTTAGCAATAATGCAAAAATCGCGCTACGAGAAGGCCCTGTCCTAAGTTAAGATAAATATGACAGTGTACATGGAAAATAAATGACAGTTTCTACTCACAAGTAATTTTTCAATTACTCGTGTTCACTATGCTCGCTTTATAGAACAATACAACCAGTCTCCAGTGCCGCTTCGGACCT
Organism: Cerceris rybyensis; assembly: GCA_910591515.1. NCBI lineage: Eukaryota > Metazoa > Arthropoda > Insecta > Hymenoptera > Crabronidae > Cerceris > Cerceris rybyensis. The sequence goes on from OU342795.1 coordinate 655,453, forward strand.
TTCGTCCTACGGCATGGTTTGGAGACCGGAGGGACAGTTGAAAAGTGTGACTTACCAGTGTACACACTCATTATGATACCTTAATTTCTGCCGTGTTTGTGCTGTTACTGCCGCAGTCCTTACTGCCATCTTTGTCTCTGCCGCAGATCTCTCTGCCATAGTTGTCTCTGCCGTTGAATCGAACTTGTCCTCCAGTGACTTCGAGGAATGTCCAACGTCTAAACAGAACAAAGCACATCGCATTGCAAAAACCGAAGTTCGTAGAACATTAAGGTGCCTGCTTTTTCGATTTTACAGAGAGATCGAATTTAATATTCCAAAATTGAAGATTACAAGAAAATCGTAATCGTATATCAAGAAACGTTAAGAATAGTTTTGAATTGAGAATGCAAGGAAGTTATATCTCGTACTATATATTGAAAGTCTACGAAAAGTTCTCAGAAATGAAATTGACTTTGGCTCCGAGTGAAAATATCTCAATGTTTACGCTACACTCACCTTCAAAGCGCCAGGTCCATCGTAGTTTTGAAGGGTGCAGCGATGCCTCACGAATTTGAGCAAAGTCTGTAACAAAAATTAGAAGCATATCTAAAATATTTATTCTCTGAAAATTTCATATGTTGGGGAATTCTTTACTTTGATTTATTTTATTGCCAGAATACGCAAAGTAAGGGTAAGCAAAATTGAAGGAAAACTAATAAGGACATTTTTGAGAAAAATTTCAAGTGGCAACTGAATCTTGGGAAAAAATCATGGGATATATGCAAATTCGAATTTCAGCTCACCTATGACAACGTTGCCCTTCGCCAGGGAGTGATTGTCGCCGTTCAACCATCCCAACATTTGATTGTTCTGTAACAAAAAAAAAAAAAACAATTTCATTAGTATATGCCATCTATGTATATCTCGATTGAAGATTTTTATTTCTATATTATGTGATGCTTACTTTGAAAATTCGTGAAGCCTTGCCCGATGGAAGTCCTTTCCACAGCAGCTGCTCGATGCACTGACTCAAATTCCGGTACGATCAATTAAAAAAAATAATGAAGTTACCGCGACCGAGAATTATTTCCGGCGAACAATATTGACTCTACTTTCGCGGAGAAAACAATTAATAATTTCAAGAATTTATCAAGAAATTGTTAATATGTAAAATAGCGAGTTGCAAACACTGACTCTACTTTCGCGTGAATTTATTACAAGTTAACAAAAAAAATTATATGTAAATATAGAATATAAGACGGAACAAGCACTGACTCTAGACCGCATTGCGCGCGGCCACAAATTTTGCTGAAAATAAAAGGGTGGGGTGGGGAGACACAAGAAAATCAAAAAACCATATTTTTCTTTTTGTTATTCAATCAAGTGCTTGCGTCAAGAAATACTGCTTTTGAATTACGTCTTTAAACATTCATTCCTAATATTCTTTGTGTAATATAATATATTTCTAATTAAATGTACAAACAAGAAATTTAAATACTGTGGGTTGTCGCTGTAAAAGTTACATGATTAGTCATGATTATTCTCTATTAGATATGGACACTGTAACCCCCTTCGATAAATTCTCGAAAATCTTCATAGAAATTACGGACGAATCTAATGCAGGATCTTGATATCCTACATATGCAATTACGCCATTTAATTACTTCTACACCCACGCCTCGAAACCTATATAAAACCAATACAGCATCTCAAAACGGAAGGAGAAGTCGTTACATCTTAAAACTAACAATAAGTACAAACGATTCGCGATGTATTTGTAGCAAAGAATTGTAGCCGTCGAAATTTAACACCGAAGTTGGTAAACACTGCCAGAATAAGGGGCAGGTTTCTCAGAAGTCGACTATCGTATTGTGAACATTAACAAAATACTCGTATATTGTAAAAGGTTTCAAGTAATGGCGAAAGATTTCTCGTGGCATGCTTCCGTAGAACCGTATTAACGCGTAGTAAATTCAACTCGTAAGATGTTCGACTTGATATTAATGAATATGAAAACTGAGTAAATTGAAGCAAAATATCGCGAAGACCCGAAGTAAATAAAGGTATTACTTGCGTATGGCGTCGTAATATCTTACTCATTGTTGTACGTGTCTGATCCTGTCCGTAGCGTACCCCAAGTCCTGCAAGCACACAAGAGTAAACTATTAAATAACTGCGTAGGAATACAAAAATTTAGTATAACCAACTTTTAGAGCAACTATAATCGCGTTGTTGGTCAATAAATTGAAAATATGAAACTATAGAACAAGTATTAATACCGTAGACGAAAAAAGTAACGCGTAAAAGTAGCGAGTAGTAAGGGACGCTATCAATTGCGTCGTAGTTATTTCGCCATTTTTGCTAAATTCGTTAATTATTATTGTAAAAATGAGTAGATATGGAACAATAGAAGCAATACTATAGTATATAATAATGGATAAACGAGAGGACTGTATTTCAGCGATCGGTAAATGAGGAAAATGTAAAAGAAATGGCTCTTACGGTAGAATACGTATTGAACGGTCGACATCCAGCGAGAGAAAGAGGTAGATGGTCCCTCTGGTAGGAGTGGGGATATCTTCCGTGGCGCGACTACCGTTTGATTGGAGGAAAGGCGGACCAATTGGAATATGGCTTCTTGTCAGGTTCTACACGTCCTATCCTCTAGCGCGCAACAGCCAGGTATCGAATAAATTTAAACAAATAATTATAAAAGAATCTTGAAATAAGAGACTTTAACATTAACGTTATTAATATGAACAATGAAAACAAGAATCTGGAGCAGTAATATGTAGAAGACATACTGTTTAGAGCAGAAAAACCAATCCTTTTACTTATTTAGATTACGAGAAGTGATATTTTATTATACATTATATTATATAGTATCTTTACTTAATTATGACATCTTCAAGCTGGCAAACAGAACCTATTACATATAACTTAGACTAGGAATCCGAACATTCGGCACTCCAAGCTGCCGAATATGCGGATTTCGTGGCTATTCGCTCGATACCACTTGCTATTCGACATTAATAGTGTACAAAGTATCGTGTTAAAAGGACATTTGTAAAAAGAATGGAAGTAATAGCAAGTGATATCGAAGCAGGTCCCACCACGAGGAGGTTGCCACGAATCGAAACCCGCATATGTAAGTTCGACGACATTGAATTAATTTATCACAATTATTTAAAAACGCTTACAGAGAACTGTCACTTGATGTCACTGACACTTCCACAAAACGTTGTACTTAATTATTGACGTAATTTAAAAGAATTTCAAAATAGGAGATTGAAACATGAATACCGCCTTCTTCCGTCTCTTGGAGGCACTACATTTGGTGACGATACCGCCGTCTACAGCTATTACCATGAAACAATTCTCGAAAGTCTATCCAATCTAACCAGTCTATCTAATCTTCGACCTTTTCGGGTGCAACCGTGAAATTTTCTATCTATCTATCTATCTAGATTTATATGTTATGGCCAAAAAGTTTTAAGACGCCATAATCAACCATAACCAATCTGTACTTACATTTTCGGCCGTTTGTCAGTCGATTTGTAAATATATGTACAGGTTGGAATCCGAATATATCAGAAAAAAATGGAAACGATATTGGAACAGCAACGACGTTATCACGAGGAGAGGGAAAGATTGATGGACGCGATGGTAAAAGAAATGTTGTACAAAAAACCTGGACATAGAGAAAACATAAATTCCGAGCATCGTCTGAAAATGCTTCTCGATCAGTACATGGACAGTACTCTGCATCTGCAGGATCTTTACGAGGATAAGGACGGGCAGAGGAAAGAAGAGGTACGATTATTTCTTTCTCTTTTAGCATTTATTTTGAAAATAACTTTTTGCCTTAAATTCTATTTCTCGTTTTTAGGTACAAGCGCTATCCGGGCCGAATGAGTTTTCGGAATTTTATTCTCGTTTAAAATCTATAAAGGAATTTTATAGAAGGCACCCAAATGAAATAAGCATTCCGATGTCCGTCGAATTTGAAGAATTAGCAAAAATGAGGGAAAATCCTACTGAAGAACTTTCAAATCTCGTTGAATTTACGGACGAAGAAGGGTATGGGAAGTATCTCGATCTTCACGAATGTTATGAGAAATATATTAATCTTAAAGGAATCGAAAAGATAGATTATATTACCTATCTGTCGACCTTCGATCATTTGTTTGACATACCAAGAGATAGAAAGAACGCTGAATATCATAAATATGTTGAAATTCTTTTGTGCTATTTGACTGAATATTTGAGCAGAGTCAGACCATTGCTCGACATAAATGGAGAACTGGAAGAAGCAAACAAAGACTTTGAAACCCAATGGGAAAATAGTAGTTTCCCAGGGTGGCCAAAAGAAACTGGCAGTGCTTTGACTCATGTAGGAGCACACTTAGAGCTTTCCGCATTCTCCTCTTGGGAAGAACTCGCGTCTCTTGGCTTGGACAGATTAAAATCAGCGCTAATGGCGCTAGGTTTGAAGTGTGGCGGGACGCTCGAAGAAAGAGCGCAAAGATTGTTTGGTACGAAAGGAGAGGCTTCTCTGGATCCTAATCTTTTGGCCAAAAATAAGAACAGAAAATCTGGAAAAGGACGGAACACGGAAAAACAAAAAGAAATAGCCCGATTGGAGGCCCAGGTATACAGGCTCGCAGAATTAGTTTCCACTCAGCGCGTCGCTACGAAGGAGAACGTTCAAAGGAAACAGGCAAGAACGGAGGGCGAGCGAGGAGATTCAGACGCGGAAGCTAGTGCGAGCGAATCGGAAGAAGAAGACGACAACGAAGTTCCCTACAACCCTAAGAATTTACCTCTCGGGTGGGACGGGAAGCCAATTCCTTATTGGTTGTACAAATTGCATGGATTAAACATTAGTTACAATTGCGAGATCTGCGGAAATTTCACGTACAAAGGTCCAAAAGCTTTTCAGAGGCATTTCGCTGAATGGAGACACGCTCACGGTATGCGATGCCTCGGTATACCGAATACAGCGCACTTTGCTAACGTAACACAAATAGAGGATGCTCTTGCTTTGTGGGAAAAATTGAAAGCACAGAAACAAGCTGAACGTTGGCAGCCGGAGCAAGAAGAAGAGTTTGAAGATTCCCTTGGAAATGTCGTAAATCGTAAAACTTACGAAGATTTAAAGAGACAAGGTCTTTTGTGAAATGGTCCTCGCTACTCAGAACATCACAATATCACGTGTTTCATTTACTTTACACGTATTAGTAATTACAGTTTAACTTATATTTTCCCATAATGTTATAAATAAAACAGTACTATAAAAATAAAAAGCAAAAAAACATACATTCGTAATTCATCCCTATCACATAAAATTTCCAAGCTATAGATGTATATTTCGAAATAAAAATATTACAGTAACTTCTTGGAGTTTTAGTTTCCTAACAAAAATGATCGAATAACGTTAACGATTAAGATTTGTGCATATTCGTAGAAATTGAATTGAAATAATCCGCTCTTTCCTGCCAATAAAATGAGTATGATCGAACAGTGCTTCCATTTGATAACGAAATTCTCTGGTACAAGTAATAACACCGGAACCAGATTAATAAATACGGTCGAAATTCAACATATAAATTTATTTCCGTCCTTTATAACTTTGAAAGCCGTACTCTTGTAAGTGGAATTAATTGGAATGAAATTCTATAGAATTTAATAGTATCACGGGGAGAATAGGGACTTTGGAGTTTAACGTGAAGTACACGAATGCAGCCAACAACCTTCTGTATCGAAAGTTTCCAGGCGTAGACTATGTAGGCTCACCGTTTCTAAAAGTGAATCGCCTCTCGTAATTTCATACTCCCTCGCAACAGTAATTTTTCCAATTCCGAGAAAACTGTACGTTGGTGTATAACCGTTTTTTTTTTACACAAATACGTTATCAGTGAGGTTAATCTTCCGGCAATTTAACGAAAGAACTCCTTGACCTTCTAAACGACGAATTTTAAATGTAACTCGTCAATGTTCCGCTTTCGGTTCAATCGAAAGCGCATTGTTCCGTCGTTACGATTAAAACCACGTGCTCATCGAAAGACCGATCACGTCTTATGGAGAACAATGCGATGTAATTATTTTCACGACTTAAACTTACAGATTATTGCGAATTTCGATAGTTTAGCAAGTTTTTTCTCTGTTTTAGAACTAATTATATCGCTTCAAATGACCAATAGTGAGGGGACCATCGATCGGAGTACAAAGATCCTTGCCACCATCGCAAAGAGGCATGCTGGAGCAGGATGACGGAATTTGTGGATGGCTGGATACTCGGGCACACTTTAGGTGAAGGTGCATACGGCGAGTGCGTATTTTGAACTTTTCCTTTTTATTTATTATTTTCTGCTCCATTGCTCAAAGTTCCTTTCAGACGTTTCTACAATTTTTTACATCTATTTCCTTATTTTCTCGCTAATGCAAAAGCCCTTATTCTTTTTATTTACAGAATTTTTCTATAAGAAACATTGTAGGATCCCCAATACGCTACCCTGGCTCAAATTTTTATATAAATTGATATTTGCAGGATTACTTGTTTCATATTAGTATAAGATTTCACATAATTATTTCAGTCTTTCGGAAATAATTTCATCGTTATTCAAAAGATACTTATACATCCTTTCTTTTCCCAGGGTGAAGCTGGTCCTAAATAAGTCGACGGGCGAAGCAGTTGCCATGAAAATGGTAGATTTAGAAAAACATCCAGATGCTAGACAAACAGTTCGTAAAGAAACTGCGATTCATCGTATGCTTTCTAATCCTAATATAATACAGTATTTTGGTCAACGTAGCGAACCCAACATGGAGTATATATTTTTGGAGTACGCTTCTGGAGGAGAACTTTTTGATAGAATTGGTAAACTTTGAAGGCAATTTTTGCCGAAAAATATCCCGGTAAACTGTTTATTCGGCTTAACAGAAATCGCTAATTCTCCTCGATCAATTTAGAACCCGACGTTGGAATGCCAGATTGGGAAGCCCAAAAGTACTTTAGACAATTAATCTCGGCAATGGAGTACATTCACAGTAAAGGAATTGCCCATAGAGATCTTAAACCAGAAAACTTATTACTAGACGAAAATGATAATTTAAAAGTTACCGATTTTGGCTTGGCAACGATTTATCGACTACAAGGGAAGGAACGCTGCCTCGAAAGAAGCTGCGGAACGTTGCCTTATGTTGCTCCCGAAGTACTTTTACGACCTTACCGTGCAGAACCTGCCGATATATGGTCCTGCGGCATAATTCTCGTCGCTCTATTGGCTGGAGGTAATTCAGTAATAATCAAATGTATCGAAAATCAGATACCGATAGTCACTTTTGTTCGATACTTGCTATTATATTCCACGTTATTCAGTGGTAACTGATTTTGATAAGTTTAGCTGGATTTGTCCGAATTGCACTAATAAAATACAGATCGGTATGCTTCCTAATAGAAATTGATTTACGTCTCTAATGTTTAACTTACATTTCTTAGTTTTTAACTGGTCCGTATGTAAACCGCAGAACTGCCTTGGGATCAGTCCTCGGCAGAGTGTCCGGAATATACGGCATGGAAAAATGGAAAATACATGTCTCTCACACCGTGGAAAAAATTGGACAATACTTCTTTGTCTCTAATTAAAAACATTCTTATACACGCTCCATTGTCGAGATACACGATACCGGATATTAAGCAACATCGATGGTTCGTCAAGAAATTCCAGAAAGGTACATATCGTTTCGGATAAACAGTACGTTTATATATCGTATGAAAGCATGAAAGCGCTGTCTAATTCACACAATTTCTATCCGTAAGGTTGAATTGGTGTTTACTCGGTCAGGTACTGAGTGACTCTGAGTATGTATCGAATTACTCAAAGCAACTTGGTACCTAACTGGGTGAGTACCTAATGCAACGTATTTCAACTGTGTTCGATATATTTGTAAGTCATTAAAGGATCAAAGTACTTTAATGTTGCTTGAGAATTCTGTGAAATTGTCGTATTATGCCAACATCTTTGGTTTCCAATAATACGAATTATTTTTTCTTCATTAAAGCTTCATAACAGCACAATTACTTTCATGTAACTTTTAGTTCTTTAAGGTCGTCATCAGTTTCTCAAAGCTTTTGCCTTTTCTTTGGTAATACAGCTCTATGATTTTAATTGAGGGTCATAAAGCTAGATTACCAAAGCAAAGAGCATTGGCATGTACATCTGTATTAGTCGAAATTTGTATTTGTATCATTTTTTGTTACGACGGTTTCTCGATTTGTCATGTTCTGGATGTTTCATTACTTCGAAGATTCAATTACGAAAAGCACAACTATTAATAGTTTTACGCATTGTTCTTTTCGAAAGAGGGGTGAGGGGGGGGGTCAAAATATGGCAATAATGTAAAGTTATACAAAATACATAATTGCTACACTTTTTACAATAGTTGGAGGATTCGAGGGATATGTGCGTCCTGACGAAACAGATTCAAAGCAAATGACAGAGGATGAAAATTTAACACGATTTTGCGTATCACAACCGGAACTTCCTGGGATGGAAGACATTAACTCTGTGCACATTAATTTGGAAGAACGACCATGTTTCTCATTCTCTCAACCCGCTCACATAGAAGATTTATTAGTTTCTTCTCAAGTGCAAACGAAATGTACACAAGCGAGCCAGGTAATTTTATTTTTGTTCGAGAATATCTATTATTTGAAAGATCGAACAAAAATTAATTACTTTTTTATATGTATCTGCTGCAGAGCACCTATCAACAATTAGTACGGCGTATGACAAGATTTTTTGTTAAAACTGACTGTGAAACGACTGTGAAGAGGCTGATCAATTATTTAGAAAGAGAAAATTATACTTATCGCGTTAATGACTTTGGAACGGTAAATTATCAATTAATTACTATTCTTTGCGTTAGAAAATGGGAGTAAAAATGTGTTGTCTACCTATCATTTTAGGTTACCGTTTTGACCATGGATCGAAGAAAAATGCCTTTGGTCTTTAAAGCAAACATTGTTGAGATGGACGGAAAGATATTAGTAGATTTCCGATTGTCGAAAGGTTGCGGCTTGGAATTCAAGAGAAAGTTCATAAAAATTAAATCTGTATTGGAAGATATTATATTGAAGGGTCCTGTTACATGGCCTATTGCCGCTGTAACGGAATGCATTCCGTAAATAATAATAATGTGTACGAATTGTGTCATTTTTTATGAAATTTTGAATAAAGATTTTATATTCCTTTTTTTTAATGAAACTATAATCTGACCCCAAGTCAATTTCCTCTTTCACCGATATAACCTTAAGAATTATCAAATTTAATGATAGCGAATCGATGATATTAAAATTCTCGTAATGAAGAACTTAACGATATGCAAAGTTATAAAGCCATCTTGTATAATATACTTATGTTTAACAAGTACATAGTTCAATACTTATCGTTTACTTTTAACGAAATTTTCCCCTGTGATAATATAAATTTTGATACTCGCATTGTACTGCCTAACCTCTTTACAGTTATCGAAATGTACATGACGTATAGTTTTCTTATATTGGCAGTGAATAGCATTTTTGCATTTATATTTACCAGTTACCTTCGTTTCTTCCTTTTTTTCGACATATACAGACACTGGTTCTACACTAATGTTGAGAATTTAGAGGAGTACGATTACATCGTTGGTAAGTAAATGCAAGAGCAATAATCACTCATGCCCGTAAATGCGGGTATATTTGACAAGACGTAATTTGAATTGTTACTTTATTTACGTATCATTGTGCGGATAATAACATTGAAATATTTCATTTGCACTTTGTGCGCGATATATCGTTGTTTCGATCGTAATTCTGAATACTTTTAGTTGGAGCAGGTAGTGCTGGTGCTACTCTTTCAGCGAGATTAGCCGATAATAATTATAAAGTATTATTGCTCGAAGCTGGCGGACTTGCACCACCATTTTTGGACATTCCATTGGTTGCACCATTGATTCAGAGAAGCTATCATGACTGGCAATACGTTACCGTTCCCCAACAACATGCTTGCAAAAGCTTAACCAACAATGTATTACATTTCATTAAAAGTTCTGTTTATTCAAATGTTCTATCATAACGATACTTTCAGCAAAGCAGATGGCCAATGGGTAAAATTCTAGGAGGTTCCAGTCGTTTAAACTACATGCTCTATGTACGTGGACATCCTTCGGACTATGAGCAATGGTTTCCAGACTTTGTCGGTACTTGCTTTACTAATTGACATTACATTTGTAATTTTCGATTCGACGTATTGATTTTACAGCTATAAATGTCCATGTTTTGCTCTCAAAATCCTTTTAGAACCCACCTTGGACAATGGTGGACCCATGAACATTACCGACTCACCATGGAGCAGTGATGTAGCCGATGTAATTTTAGAAGGATTGAAAGAATTAGATCAACACATTGGAAATATCAACAAGGACTCAAAGACTGGTAGAATAACATAATTCTTTTTTGTAGATACTCTTACTTATTTTATAATGTTCTTATTTTAGGTTTCATGAAAGCACAATTATCTATGGAAAATGGTAAACGATGGAGTGCAGACAAATTATTATATCAGAATTTAAACAATAGACCAACTATTATTACTCATGCTTTTGTCGAAAGGGTATTATTTCTATACTATTCTTTAAGATCTACTTCTTACTATGCGACGACCTGATGTTTAACAATTTACGTAGATACTCATAGAATCAAGTAAAGCCACCGGGGTACAATTCACAACGTTAAATAAAACATTTCGAGCTAAAGCAAGAAAAGGAGTTATTCTTAGTGCCGGTGCCATCGGTAGTCCAAAAATATTGATGCTGTCCGGTATTGGTCCAAGAAAAAGTTTGGAAGAATTAAACGTAAGATTTCGCGAATATTTATAAATTTTATCGATACTTATTTTTTAAGCTTATCCCCAACTACACTTGACTATAATAATCTGCTGATTGGATGATTGTACAGATAAACGTGATCAAAGATTTACCGGTTGGTAAAAATTTAGTAGATCACATAATCACTGGACTTGACTTAGTTACTCTCAATGTGAGCACTTCGTTAAGTATGACAGATATCTTAAACCCCGCATCGGCACTCCATTATTTCATTTATGGGAAAGGTAATGCAATAACGTAAATCATAAATATTGTAGTTGAATCGTATAACCAATTATGCGATAAAATTATTAAAACAACGCAAAACGATCACCTACTTCTTACATATTCGTTTTGATATAGGTCCTTGGACATCTACGGCAGTCGAGGTAGTAGGAACTTTTCACAGTTCTTTGCAAAAGAATAAATCAGAACCACCGGCTTTACAATTAATGACATTCCCACTTGGAATATCGCGAGACAACGGTGTTATACTTAAAGAAATGATGGGAATTTCGGAGAAGGTAATTTGTATATTTAACTTGCGTGAAACTTACAAACATTCGAATGTATCTCTCATCCTTCGATGTCCAGACTTATGAGGAATATTTCGCTCCTCTTTTGTATGACAATGCAATTACGATCGGTCCCGTTTTATTACATCCGAAAAGTACCGGGGAAGTCAGATTGAGAAGCAATGATCCCTTCGATGCACCTCTAATCGATCCCAAATATTTATCGAATAAGGATGATGTAACAGTTCTTATAGAGGGTATTGTAACTTTACTGCATTTTAATATCAAATGTTTGTAATACCTAATTTGCACTAAGCGAATTTTACGTGTCGTAAATATTCCATTTTACGTAGGATTGAATTTTGTAATGAAACTCGTCGAAACAAATGCTATGAAAAGTCTTGGCGCATCCATTTATAAGAAAAGTTTTCCTGGTTGTGAGAATAAGTTGTTTGGTAGCGTGGATTACTGGGAATGTTATATACGACACCTAACTTTAACATCATATCATCCCGCTGGTACATGCCGAATGGGTGACGTCGTTGACGCGTCGTATAGGTACTTTATTGCATTTCAATGAACTTTCTTGATCATTTTTACATTAGAAAAATTCGATGTTATCCTATATAATTCTATGTTACAGAGTCTATGGTATTGAAAATCTCTATGTGGTAGATGCTTCTGTATTTCCATCCTTACCGAGCGGCAATATAAACGCGGCGGTTATAATGCTTGCCGAGAAAGCAGCACGCATATTTAAAGAACATAAAAACAATTACATAAACAGTGGGAAATGTTATGCTAAATTACTAAACGAATATTACGATATATATCGCGCGTGAAAATAATGGCATTGCGTTTATTGTAACGCCTATAAACGTCCAGTTTAAATGTAATTTTCGAAAGATTATATCTCTATATTTTATTATGAAATCTTCATAAAGATTTTTTTTCATACGACTATATGTGTAAAAATAAAAAATTATGCTGCAGTCATAACAAATTATTTGTTACAACGATTTGAAATTTAAGAAAATATACATCTTTAGATGTTCACAGCTGTCTTTCAGATATTTAAAATTTAAATAACAATTTCAAATCTCTCGAATGTAGATTATTGCAAATGAACGAAAATTTACGTCGATTGTAATTATTGTGGAAATTGCTTTGTCCTGAACTATGTAATATCAACGGTAATTGTGTGTACTACTTTTATACCTACTCCTAGAGTAATCGCTCGAATGGTGATTATTGTGATAAGTTCGAGATTGGTGATCACTGCGATTACTTCTAGAATGGTGATCTTTATGATGATGGCTACTACTTCTATTGTGTTCTCTGCGATACGGATGTATCCGATTAGACCTTCTATCATCTTTTGAATGAGGATACTTAGGACAACTATCGGTTTGCATGGAATAACAATTCGATTGTGACATTAAATTCACATTGTACGGATCTAATCTTATACGAGACAAGTTGTTTCCTAATAGCATGTCTTGACCTAACTGTAGCAATTGGTTCAAATTGCAACTTTGCTCCGAAACATTTTCTATCTGAGGTAGCTCTATATTATTCCTTGTATTCATATGAAGACGACGGTTGAATAACATTGTATCATCAAATAAGCTTAAAGCATACGGTACAGAACTAATATGCTTATACGTTATGAAACCAAATGTTCTTTGCTTGCCGGCGCGATCTTTAGGAATAGTAACGTTTTGCACAGGACCGCCCTATAACATTCCAAAAACAATTTCTGTAAACGGACGCGTTACAACTATAGCCGATACTTTCTACAGCTAAAATCCACTCGATTTCTACATTCAATGAGGACACTCGAGAAATGAGACAAACAAGAGCGAAGTGTATCCAACATATAACCTATAATTTAACTTTGGAAAATGCATAATATTACGAGGATTTGGAATTCAATATGAACCTACGTATATTCAGAGAGATTCTTAAGGTTCGTATTTACCGGTAATAGCAATAATTTAAATGGAATTAATCAACAAATATTGTGAATTACATTTGTTTACGTGAATTACATATGTACTACGCAAAGACCATACCAACCTGTAAAAATAATTCGTACAGAATTTCTTCTGTCACTTTCTCGCTCAAATTTCCACACCACAGAGTACGTTGGTCTTCATCCATATCGACAGATTGAAGGAAAAATAGAGGATTTTATTATATTAAACTTGAAACTTTTAAGAAATATTTGTTACAACGTAAACGAACGAAAGAGAGACGGACGATTATAGTGTCACTCAGATGTCGCTAGAAGCTTCACCAAATTCTTAGGAACCGCATATATACGTATGGTTCTTTTCTCTACATCTATGAACGACGAGAGGTATTTTATATTTTTCACTCGGATATTTCTCCAGTTTCAAACGGTAAATCTTTAAGAAACAAAAGGTCGGCTTATGTATTCAGGAGACATTTTGTACGAGTTTCCAATAAAGTAGCACAGGGTTCCGGTACCGTCAGTGACGTATCTAGAGAACAGGAAAATATTTAAAAAAACGATGGCACGTTTGACCCATTTCGCCTTCAAATTCTCCTACAGCCGTGCAATTATATTTACACTCGCTCATTAAACTGTAAACTCAGATTACGACAATTTTCTTTGTACTTTTTCGAGTCTAATTATCGAAGTAATTCATCGACCGTATTCCATACGGAGTTTTACTCTCATCGAGCGCAAATATCAGTAATGTTAAAAAGAAGCGGAACAAACGTGTCCACGGCATCACAAGAATTAGATTCTTTTATATATTCAAATTCGTCGTCCTCAATACTGTCAAATTCATAAAAAATCGTAAAACCGTGAGAAGTTTGAATCTGTGCGAATTGTTCGTTACCACAGGTATCGTTACTATAAACGATCAAGTTTTCGCCCATCTTAATGTGAAGAATTCTTATCGGTTGATCGTGAAAGTAAAATTAACGGTAAAACGATAGTTTTCGTCGTAACGTCGCGTAAGAAAATGATCGTCACTTATTGTCGAACAGGAAGTTTCAATGATCTTAGTACGGCCTTGAGGAGAGCCTCCTACCGCGAATTCAAGCGAGTCACTTCGGATAATTATGTTTCCCACGAAGATATCATACTAGTATCATAGTTAAACGAGATTATTTTATTTTATCGTAATAACAGATTTTAAAGTAGTTTTGCTATTATCTGTTACGTGCTATCGCAAACGGATCTACCAATAAGGACGTTGGCTTGAACGTCGCCCGTCGTGACGCATCGTTTCCGCAACGTCAGTTGCTCTCGTGCTTCTAGCGAAAAGGAAAATGTCGGCGTGTTAGTGGAGTTTTGTTGTGCCACCAGAGAGTGACTTTTGGCTACGAGTTACCTGGGCACGTCTTATCGTAAAGAAATCCATCACCGATACGGTGCCTCGAAGAATCAAGATCGTCGAGTTTGCCAGTTATTGGCGAATACGTCCCAACGGGTACGATTAGTATATTAAGTCAATTTTGGTTCCGACACAGAGCCAGTTACAGAGTCCGTCGTCGGTTCGTACGGAAGAAGGACAGAACTGGGAAGCCAAGAGTGATATGTCGTTGCAGTTGGCGATGTCAGTAGCAAAGAATGACTTTATCGTGGGTGGCAAGTACAGGCTGATGAGGAAGATCGGATCAGGCTCCTTTGGCGACATTTACCTCGGTATCAACATCTCTAATGGCGAGGTAAGAAGTACCGTTTCGTTGGAGATCAATTGCCAGCATGTTTCATTTCTCTCTTGCCGTTCATTCTTTCTTTCTTACTTACTTTCTTTCCTTCCTTGCCTCCTTCCTCTCTACTTTGCTTCTTTCTTTCTTTCTTTCTTTCTTTCTTTCTGTCTTCCTTCCTTCCTAACTTCTTTCTTTCCTTCTTTCCTTTCGTCTTTCCTTTCTTCCTTCTGTCTTTCTTTCTTTCTGCTCATCATTTACTTGGATTTCTCGATACGCGCAGCGAAAACTCATTTCGTACGATTCTGTCATCGATTTATTACCAATTATTTTTACGCGTACTGGCGGTTACGTCTCGCGAGAAAATTTGCGCGATTAAAGTATTTCACAGATTTGTGTTTGGTTAATCGTTCTGTCATCAATTAATGGTTATCTATTACTCTTTTCGTGCTATGCTTCGACGTATACGTCAAATGAGCGCTCTTTTCCTGGTACGATTAACCTTCAAACGTTAGCACAAAACAGAATAGCAAAGTCGTAAATATTGTTTGTTTAAAGTGAACCTATTCTCGTATATTACTATTTGGAGAATGTACATTTAACACTTGTAACGAGGAAAATAATACTGGATTGGTATTTCTGTCACAATTGTCCCAAGTATGCAAATGAATTTATTATTACTACTAACAAAAGTACTATAAGTATTTCTTTTACAATTGTGTTTGTTTATACGTATCTTTTGCCATTGCTATTCCCATGGCCCACCTGATTCATTGTTTCGAAGGATAGATATTACAACCGATCCGATAGAGCGATACTAACTACTACAAAAATCGTATTACTAAGTTACATTAAACTAATAAAAAGTTTAAAATGCAATACTACAAGCATAGAATTAAGTGTTCTTACGTGGAGCAAAATATGTATATAGGTAAGTTATATGTATGAAGATCTTAATAGATTATCTAAGTCTGAATAAAAGATGTATTTAAAAAGATTTCTTATAGTTTGATTTGATTACCATATTTGTATGCTTGTTTGCTCGACAAATGCAATTGTCTTTAACGATTGTTCATGATTATTTCATTTTCTTATGTGTATATGATTTGTCTTTATGATACTGTATAGAAATCATAAGTTGTTAGCGATTGTATGATACTAAATAACTATAAGAAATATCAGCATTTTTCAGCATACAATTCATGGATTAATCGTGATCCAGGAATGGAAAATCTTTAACAGGTTTTACGCAATATATATTCTATTATTTAATGACCTCAATCATAGGTGGGCGACGACACACGAATATAGCGATCCTTTGTGCATTTATTGTGCAAGTAATTGGTTAAATCATAATTTAAATATCATTTTAGGAAGTTGCCGTTAAATTGGAGAGCATGCGTGCTCGACATCCACAACTATTATACGAATCAAAGCTGTACAAAATCTTAAATGGCGGCGTAGGAATACCTCACATACGTTGGTAATTATTAATTCTGCTTCTAGATACTCATTCTCGTGAACATTACCTTTTGCAAAGAATATATATAGTTACATAGCAGCCAGTTTAGGCAAAATTTAGTAATTCTGTGAATGTCAAAATTTGACGGTATAGTTAAATGTCGGGGAGAATCAGGTAAAATGGTGTCGTTTCAATGTTAAATGCAGGTATGGCCAAGAACGGGAATACAATGTTCTAGTAATGGATCTTCTCGGTCCCTCTCTCGAAGATCTCTTCACTTTTTGTTCGAGAAGGTTTACAACTAAAACGGTCTTAATGTTGGCAGACCAAATGATTGGTAGGGTCGAATTCATTCACTGCAAACATTTCATTCACAGAGATATAAAGCCGGATAATTTTTTAATGGGTATCGGTCGTCACTGTAACAAGGTATTGCACTAATATCACCCGTATTTTACGCCGTATCTTGACCTTCTGCTAAACGCAGCATTTACGAAATTCTTCAACTTGCAGCTGTTCCTCATTGACTTCGGATTAGCTAAAAAGTTCAGAGATACTCGTACAAGATTACACATAATATATCGCGAAGACAAAAATTTAACAGGTACTGCAAGGTACGCGTCGATTAACGCGCATCTTGGAATCGAGCAGAGTCGTCGCGACGACATGGAGTCTCTTGGATATGTGCTCATGTATTTCAATCGGGGGTCATTGCCCTGGCAAGGGCTTAAAGCTGCTACCAAAAAGCAGAAGTATGAAAAAATTAGTGAGAAAAAGATGTCCACACCCGTAGAAGTTTTATGTAAAGTGGGTCTTGCATGAAGTATATTAATGTTGGCTGGGCAAAAAAATTCGATAGCCTCTGTTCAATTATTTCTTTCGCAGGGATTTCCCGCCGAATTTTCGATGTATTTGAATTATACGCGAGGGTTGCGTTTCGAAGAGAGTCCAGATTACATGTATCTCCGTCAACTGTTTCGCATACTTTTCCGTACGTTAAATCATCAGTATGACTATACGTTCGACTGGACGATGTTAAAGCAAAAAGCGACGAGTGTTAGCGCTTCAACCACAGCAGCTGCCGCTGGTCCCGCTGGTCCCGCCGGTCCCGCCGAGGCCACTTACGGTGTTCCGGGGCCAGGAGTGTCCAAAGTTCAGCCAGGCGGTCAAACCAACAATCAACCAGGTGTAAATCCTTTTACTCTTCCACTTTATGCGTTGTTCAAACGCCCAGGATGATTTATATGTTATTCAATTCCATCTCAAATTTGTACAAGTCATTATATAATAATTACATAATAAATTATATTGCTATCACTTATATCGTCGAGATTTAGCATGATTTTTTTGTAGATTTATATTTTCATGAAGCATTTTCATAAAGTTTGAGAATAATAATAATAATTGCTATTATTTCAGTATTGATAGCGAATTGCAAGAAAGGAAAGATGCTGGCGTTTCTACCGCACACTGCGAGAGGCTGACACTATTATAATATTGCATTACTTATTGCTTGTTCTAGGAGCACATTAAGACTAATTCTTTGTCGTTGCATCAACCTTACTTGCAATTGCTAGAGTGCCCAAGACCAGGAGAATAACGATTACGGATCGATTACAGCTCAAGGACGCGAACGCACCAAGGTTCAACTCGACTTCAATCAACTTTTTGGACTTTGATTTCGTATAAAGGAAGACCATTACGATTACAAGAGTATTGTACGTAGGAAAGGACAATGCCACAAATCATCCCGCGTTTGTGAATTCACTGATTGGCAAAGAGTTCAGTGTATTCTCAGTGCTTACAGTTTTGGTTGATCCACCTCTGTGGGCTTTGATACCCGAGCAAAGATCAGCCTGAGGTGGCTTGTTCTTTTTTTTTTTCTTGTCATCTGTTTAATTCGCCATTGATAATCATTAAAAATAAAAAGTTCTCGATGTCCCGAAACATCTTTATAACGGAGTGCACGTGATGAAGTTTAACGGTGTAACGTGTGATTTAAATGAAAATTCGACGTATAATTTTCATAGAAAGAAAGAGAGAACCATTTTGACCATTCGTAAAAACGCTCGAAGTAATCGATTGATTAAATTATATAAAAAAATATTATATCTATTCTGCAAATAGAAAGCAACATACGTGAGAGAACGAGTGCATGATTTTGTGTGAGTATGAATAAAAAATATCTGTAAGTGTACTAAGAGATAAGTACAATGTTTTGCTTCCTTACTTTCGTTTCATTCTCCAATAAAGTATAAATGTAACGCGTGTGCGACTTTGAGAGAAATGTTCATATTTTTCTTACATATAAAGGTACCACGTCGACAGAGTCAAAGGTATTGCTTTGATATTATTCGACTCTGACACCGAACACTTTTTTTTAACAAACACACACACACACACACACACACACACAGCTAGATAAGCAGACAAAAAAATGAAGGAAAAAAACAGGTACACTACGACGTAAGACAGTGTGCATGAGTAAGCGACAGTATCTTCAATTAAATACTGTCGGGTAATATTAAAATATATTAACCTTAAGGCAGCAATTTAATTTTTAGATATATATAGATATATATTATATTGTAACGATCAAGAAACGAACAAATAACTAGCGGTTTTGTCGAAGTAAACTCCATTGTTTACTCTCTTTCTTTCTGTGGGTATTTAGTTGATTACAATGAATAAAAGTAACACCGAACGGAGTTTTGTTTTTTATATTGGAAATGAATTACAGGCTTACCGTTTTGTCTGGACAAGCGAAAGCTGACATAATGCTTGCTCGGAGGGTGATCCTGTAATCAAATCCAGCCAAAGGATTTCTTCCGTATAGTTTTAAATGACGGAGACTGCAGTGGTATATCTCCCGTACTATCGCTTTGTCGTTAAGTTTATCAATATGCGACTTAAGATTCTTAATCGATCGATCAATCGATATTTCTTTTTAGTAGGAACAATAAGTCGCGTTATATACAGTCACACGATACATGTAACGATTGTGAAAGAGTTCGATGAAACTCCCTCCTTTATCGAATGTTTTCTTTAACGTCATGTTTTATTAGATGCGACGACTTTCGTGGCCATGTCCATATTACAAGCACTACTTCCAAAAAGATTTATAATCTTTTCGTAACGGTTGTTGTTAAACGCGTCGAATCCACGTCGTTGGAAAACGGTAAAAGAAAACGTCCGGTCAGCCTTAATACGATTATAACGGTGCAAGGATAAACGCGACTGGATCTTGTATGTATATATATATATTTATGTGTGCGTATATATATATACATACATACAAATGTATCAACGCAAGTCGAGGCAAACGATGTTGTTCTCTGCCCGATGAAAAGTTACGAAGCAGTGATAAAGTGAAAACAGAATAAGATATAACCACTAAATATCCTCAAATGAATGTATGATTAATAATAATAATAATTATTATTATTATCGAAAGACAAGTAAATGAAGAAACAAGCACGAAATAAATGAATGAGTAAAAAGTAATTTCTCTTTCATTGAGCGTCGGTGTAATGACAATACGCGTATATTACCGTCATGTCGCGCAATAATGGCACGGTGAAGGTGTAATATATATTATTTTAAACAAGGAAGATGATATGCCTGCTCTTTAAAAAAAAATAAAAAAAAAGAACGTGCGCTTTACTATCGTGATATCTTGGATGTTTAGGTTGTAAAAAGAATCATTGTATAAATATTTTTAGATCATATATTTGACGATTCTTGAAACTTATACGGTACAGGAAGCCGCACAGGCACTGGTTTTTATTATCGTTTGAATTGTTAATAATTAATGCTTTAGTTTATAATGCATTAAACGTTGCGACGTCTACCAGCTACGATGCACCGGTCATCGTGCCGTAGTCAATCGGAACGAAATAAATAAAAATATTGCACGCCAGCAAATCGTATTGCTAGATTTTTAATCTTCAAACCTTTTTTTCGACCAAACAGACAACGCGTTTCATCGCCTTTAATCGAAATGGTGTTCCGTCTCGTTCACTTCGTAGAAAATAGTCGATTAAACGTTAGGCAGAAGTACGACGAAATACAATCGAATACCGTAGCACGCGTACGACTAAGCGCAAAAAAGAAACTCTACATGTTAATATCTTACAATGTTTGTATCTCACGTTGATCGTACGATACCATATTCCGCCGTACCGAATAAATAATACAAAGTAGAAAAACTAAGCGATAGGAATTAATAACATAGTAAACTGTGAATTTTTCGAAGTTCTTGAGTACCTACGTTGATAGGAACAACCTGTTCCGGGCCGTCATGGGGGATCGCGATTTCAGCAACTAATAGCGGATTTTCTTGCATCGCTGCGGCCATTTCTCGATTTGGGAAAACGGCAAAATTTGCTTCCGCCATACCACCTGCCGTCCGCTTTACAATTTCTTCCCGAACTTCGTCCTGAAAAAGGCAAATACTTTAAATATTTCGCGTTGCAGCTATTTTGAGCATGATGATCATTAACGAGCATTGGAACTCACGGCTAATTGATCCGCCCGTTTTTTTAAGTCTCTCATAACTATCTGGCGTTGCAGCAACTGATAAACTGGCATCGCTTTATCCAATACTGGAGATTCCACCTCGTGAGCTTTGTTTCGTTTTAAGTCAGGAACAGTTGGGAAAGCCATAATTTTCTTGATATCCTAAAAGAAGATGAGATTGGCCGTGTATTCATGTTCTTATTGCGCAAAGGTATAAAAAGAGTTGCTACTATCATTTACCTTTGCTAGATTATTGGTTCTTTTCTTTAGGTCCTCCATCTTCAAATCCGATGCTTTCAATTTCACCGGCGTCAGAGGCTGTAGATTCTCCAATTTTTGTCTCAATGCGTCCGTCATTAATTTCTTTCTTTGCTGATTCTCGTTATTCAGAGCTTCCTTGAGAGAGCTTATTTCCTGCATGAAGAACTTATTGTCCGTAGACTGAGGTCCCAACGTTGACATACTGCCGGCGCTACCCGCAATATTGTCCATCCCAGTTACGGACATCATTGTCTTCTTTCCAATAAATTTCAGTTTTTCTTTCAGCTGACCTCTCTCGATCTCCAAACTATCGATATCCGTCTGAAGGTGATCCATCGTTTCCTCGTATTCTTTCTCCTTTCGTTTCAATTGATTCTGCGCTTCTTCGAGCTTTCTCTTAAGTTTCTCAACGTTCAACTCGTGCTCGTGTTGCTGCGTTGCGAGTCGTTTCTCAACGATCTCTTTCCTCAGAATCATTTCACACAATTCATCCTGTTTTCCTCTTAAAGCTAACTTTGCTTCCCGTATATCGCTATCTCTCGCTTCCAATTTCTTACTGAGAACTTTAGTCTCCTCGGATTCCTTTCTCGCAGCTTGAGCTCTTATCGCAATCGGCGTTAAAGTTTCCTTCTCCGCTCCTCGTTCTTGTTTCTGAATCTGACCGCTTATCGCCAATTCGTTTTCGCATTCTGCCATCTTTTGTGCCAAATTTGCCGCCAGCTGTTGAATCTGCGCCAAGCTTCCTTTGATCGTAGCCACCGGCCCTATATCTTCGGCATCGTAGATCTTTTCGCATGCCACGGACGCCATCTCCTTCAATTTGTCCGCGCCAAGTCCCGTGTCGAGATCACCGTTTGCGATGATCTCTTGCACGGCACTCTTCAGCAAAGACTGCAGCGTTTTCATGATCTTTACAGCGTGCTGATAGGAAGTCGACAATTGTTCGTTCGAATCTTGATCCAATCCTAAAGTAGTCTCCGCCGAGAAGGGCAAATTGGTGTGATCCCTCGGTACTCGTCTCCTGGCGGACTTCAAGTGCTGTTGTATCACCTCACAGGTCGTTTCGATATGCTGACAGAGAAGGCCTATGTCACCGCTGTCTCCCTGAATCAGGCATTTTATAGCCGCCGCATCGGTGGCAATTGCGTCGCAAGTGCTGCTCAACATTCTTGTTCCGTTGATAACCAAACGGGCTTGATTGATACCAGTGAATTCTCCAAACAATACGGAGAACATCGTGGAAAAGTATCCGCAACATTTTTCTATCGCGTCCGTTGGTAGGTTCTCGTCGAGTTGGTCCTTCCTCGCTAAGTCTATCAATAGATCTAGCGACTTCTCTTGAGCAGCCATCTCCGGGTAAGCGGCTCCGACCTTAAGTAACATTTCGGGTGTACAAGAGTACAGAGCAGACTCGAAGCAGCCGAGGGCTGTTTGCAGTGCATACATATACGAGCATAGACGAGATCTGAAGGTGTACTGCGCCACCGAATGGCCCTTTATTATCGTTCCCCGATCAATCTTCTCGATCGATCTATACTTGTCTCGCACTTGTGTAATAAGTATTTCTGTTTTCTGTATCATTCTCGGTATAAGGAGAAGCGTCAAGATCGCGTCATGATCGGCTCCGCGAGTCAAAAACGCAGGAGGCATGAAGGATAACAAGTAGGCCACGTGATTTCGCGCTTCCTCCGCTTCCAACCGACGTAGCTCGAGATCGACGGCTTTCGTTTGGGCTCGCGTCTCCGCGAATGTCTTTTGAAAGTCCAAGATCTCCGCCAGCTGTTGTTCCGTGCCTCGCATTCCGGATTTCGAGCTCTCCGTTGACTGCACGCGTTGCTGCAACTGCATGCACTGTTCCTGCAACTGATGCGTTAGCTCGCGGAATTTCGCAATTGTCAACTCTCGATCCGCCAAAGTTTCCAATGCCGCATCTCGATGTCGATGAGCATCGCGTGCTGCTCCGAGAGCGAGATCCAATTCCTCCCGCAATTCCAATTCCAATTCTTTCGAGGACTCGGCGAGTTGATCGGACATGTCCTACGTGAGTTGGAAATTATTTTTAACAGAGGAACAAACATGTATATACCAATCATTGGACGCACACTGTCGGGTGATATACCTGAAGAGCTTCCAAATCTGCCACGGCTTCCTCCAATTCCGCCACCTTCTCTTCCAAGGCCATCTTTTTCTCTCCGAGTACTTCGACCATTTCTTCCGCACCTAATGCCGCGTCGACCTATTAGATAGAAAAAGAATATTTGCATGGCCATACAGAAAAGTGGTACAACTCTTATCCACGATTCTTACTTGTTCCTGCAAATCTGCTATTTGATGCTCCATTTCTTCGACACGGGCGGATAACTTCTCCTTCGTGCATCCTAGTTCTAAAATTTCCGACTTCTTTTGGTCGAGATCCTTCTGAAGCTTCTGGAATTCATGCTTTTCATGAGCAGAAAGATCTCGCATTCGAACCAAAGTTTCCCGCAACCTGTTGTTTTGTTGTTCCAATTGTTTTATCTCGTAGCTCGAGGCGCCCGTAACCGAGCCTCCTCCCGCAGCCTAAGTAATCGTTTGTTTGTATATTTGTTACATCATGGAGAAAAATCTTTTATATTTATCAAAGAAATTAGTCGACGTCAGGACCTAGCATGTAAATTAAACACAATTAATACTTTACCCTTTCAGACATCTCTGTACGCAATATCTCCAAGTCTAGTGTCTGCTCCTCCAGCTTTTCCTTGAGTTGTTCCAGCTCTATTTGCAAAGTTTCGGCCTTTTCTTCTGCCATTTCCTTATCCAACGTAGCCATTTCTACAGTTTCCGTGAGGTCGGCCATTTCTTCTTGAAACTGTTCCCTAGCCACATGAGCCTCTTTAGCTTCTTGTCGCGCTCGCTGAAGTTCTCTTTGGAGGCTCGTCTTACGTTGCAAAGGCAGATTTACGAATAAATATTTAACTCCGCCCAAAATACGAGAAGCATTTCAAGTTAATCGTGAACCCTTACTTGACTCTCCATGACTTTTGCCTTGAATTCGATAAGCTGATCTAGCTGAAGCTTCGTTTTCTCGAAATCTTTCATCTTCTCTTTGTCCTGCATTCGTTTCACTCGAAGAGTCTCTACCTTCTCATTGAGATCGCGAACCTAAGGAATTTTCGCCAGATCGATTTAGTTCGAATTGGAAATACCTATCGATAGTATTCAAAATTCTTCTTCAGCGATTTCCTGTTACCTGAGACTTCAAATTCTCATTCTCTTGCTGAAGTTGCAAATGTGAGAGCTTCTCTTCCACTAGATTCGCGGCTGCTGCAGAACCTGCCATCACTTGTCCAGGCACAAACTGTGGTTTCAAAGTTTCTACAAAACCTGTCTAAATCGTAAAACAAAGGTACAAGTTAGATGATGATTTAACGTGAGTCGGGTGTTTTTTTTATTATCGCATAAAGAAAAAAAGGTACGTCGCGCTTCCTCGGTCCCTCAGCATACCTGTTTCAACCTGAGACACGCATATGTTCCATATTAATGAAGTAATACATGGATGGTGCAAAGAAAGACATAAATATTTCTGATTTGCGGTAATGAAAAAAACACCCCATAGTTCCTATACAAAAACAATGCGTTTTTAAGAAGAGTTGTTTTTGTATATACACTGAATAGAATTAGTCTATCTTAAAGTGATTAATGAGATTAATCGTGATAAAAGACACCAACAAGCTACACCGAATGCTCTATTAGTTCTAACCGGTGAAGGAAATTCAGTCGATGAGCTGAATTGTGTTATGTTGCAAAGACTATAGTAACCATGGTACCAACTAATTCTTCTATTGTATTTTAATGATTCAATAAACATTGCTTGCATTCATACCAGGGACAGTAAAGTTTGAATGAGTGAAACATAATGAGAACAGGTTTCGATCGAATAACGATGTACCTATGTATCACGATGCTGTTAAGTGCACATGTGTATTAATATCATCTGCTATTAGATCGGTTGTACAACTGCAAAGGGGAATTCGGTACTCAGTCATGGACTAAACTAATGTGTACGCGAATACCCCTTCCTTTATCGTTTCATGTGCGGTAGGAGCATCGTAAAATTGAATTAATAAAGCAGATGTTTAAACATAACAATAAACACTGTAGAGGGAGAAGGGAAACAAATTCCATAATCCAATAGGAATAAGTAAACCCATCAAAGTGCAATGATGCTAGTTGTTACAAGGATATGTGTTACGATGTTTATGATCGATGAACAGCTAGTATGAGAAAGTTAAGATCAGATGAGAAAAATTGAGGTATTACAATTAATGAGTATTAATTACATTATTGTGATCATCTTGGGCCTTTGGCTTTTTGCCGGGAGGCGAGCTCGTGCTAGGGGACTTCTGAAACACGTACGTGCATTCCCATATGAATCATTCTGTGCCAACGGGATCGTCTGACTTGTTTTCTTCAATTATGCTTGTTCAATGTACAATATAACGTTTGATTATTCTGACAAAACTTCTCGGCAAGGTATTCTTCCGACCGTAAGTCACATGCACAGAATACATCTTTCGTTTTATTACCGAGTCACAGAATAGGATTCTTTAAACACGATAATAACAAACATACAGGTGACTGTCAACAACCCGAAATTTCGAAGCTACCAACATTACTGACTTCCTCTTAGATTAATTGTAAAAACTCATCGTGTTTAGATCATTGTGTACACTTAGATTTTGACCGAAAATGTTACACCCAATACTGCACATCCCATGCTTTGCTAAATCCTTCCAATAATCTCCTCGCTGTGCTTATGCCATAACTGATACCTTAAACTATGTACCACATGTTTATTAAACATCGTAATTCCGATAATAAAAAGACAGTACCTCGATAAATGAGGCTCGTTTCGTAGAGGTCGGAGCTGGTATAAGCGATTCTCCTCCATCTTTACGTTCGTGTTGCGATCCGGATAAACTTTCTGTGCTTGGGGCACTCAGCATGGTCCTACTACCGGCCAGCGAGAGTCTTGAACTGCAAAGATTGCAATATCGGATGATAATTGTAAATTATCGGTATTAAAACGACAATGTGTAAGGTTCGGAAATTGTAACTAATGTACCATACATACAACGAAAGTTACAAAACAACCAATACACTTATAACGTAAAACATACACAGTTACAAAATTTGTATTCTATAACTTTTATTTTTCAAAGTACTATAGTTGGTCAAAGATACAATTAAGTTATCTAAGAAATACGAAATTAAAGCAATTTTCGTTCTAAGATTAAGAAAAAAGTTAATGCTCTGTCGATCGTACACTTTTTTCGGCACTTTTATCGTGTACTCGGTAAGACAGTAGTAGAGAAATGTTACTCTCTACTGTTACTATATGCATATGTAATATTTTAGGCGCTACATACACAGTGATGCATTGTTATTGCAAGCCTACAGTCTGGTAAAAGCTTAATACATCGATCAAAATTAATAGCAACGATTGATAAAAATTTTGTCAATCATTTTTTTTTTGTTTGTCGCGACGGAAGTGCTTTAACAAAAAACCATTACACAAATATTTCTCAATGACTGACTTATACAAATTCTTACCCAGAAAGCTTGTCAGATTGCTGCCGGGTAACATGCGCAGGAGATGTTTTTCTCCTTACTCTTTTATGACCAGCATATGAATTTTAAGGATCTATTAATTATACTTGCTTCTATCAATTACTCCTCTTTCAAGTATACTGTGGATTCTATTTATATTAATGATTGTATCTTTTTCAATGACTTAATGCTTATTCTCTCAAAACAAGTAGTCGCAAGAAATAATTGCTTAAAAATCAAAACTTACGCTGTCGGTTCGTTCCTGCGACGTGTACTACTGTTAGCATGAAAGTTGCAACGACGTATTTAATATATACTTTTATATTAGGGAAAACAAGCATATGCTTTACACAATATTTCAATATATAAAGATAAAAATATACCTGTTTAACCGGCTTCTAGCACGTGCTGCACTTGTATCGTCGGGTGTAGTAGCACTACTACCCGCCGAAGATGGACTGGCAGGTTCTGTCCTGTTGCCAGCTTCGTCCAACAATATAAGTTGCGATTGTCGTACAAACATTCCATGATTCTCTGCGCACTGATATAACAGAGAAATAATGTAGAAATACACAAGTAAATCCTGAGCCAAATGAGTGATTGGCAGAGCCATGGTCTATTTGTTTTTCAGTAATATAAAACATTAAAAATAATATATACTTTAAAGTACGACTGTCCTTTGATGGTGCCATTATTCTTTCCCTTCGGTTCGTCGAGAATCACTCCGATCCATTTTCCCGAAGCAAAAGTCGGATGTCCGATGTAAGCAATAACTCCTTGGCAATCCTTGCCAGGAACTTCGACGCGCTGTCCAATTTTGTATGACATTTTGTGCACGCTATGCTAATCAAACCGCGATCTTAGACGAGTACGTGCATCGATATGTCTACTTTTTGTATTTTATGTTCCCTCGCAGTGTTTCGTTCTCTCTGTAAAGAAGTTTTATTATAAAATTCAAAAAGTACAACCTTTGATCGTGTCACCTTCTATCGAAAATGTTTCATCCGTCAGGGCAGTGCTACTAGACCTACAAGACATATGATAGCCTTTTATTTTCAAAGAGTCATCAACTTTCCAATTCTTGCAACACTTTCATCGTAAAAGTAAATTCTGGGTCTATATCCCAACAAATCAATGTAATAGC
Organism: Cerceris rybyensis; assembly: GCA_910591515.1. Lineage (NCBI taxonomy): Eukaryota > Metazoa > Arthropoda > Insecta > Hymenoptera > Crabronidae > Cerceris > Cerceris rybyensis. The sequence continues at coordinate 683,522 of OU342795.1, forward strand.
GATCTAACCGCTTCACAAGCAAATTTTACCATTAATATTTTTTACGCTTATTGCTTTGAATGAGAACCACTGTCATCTGGTAGTGGTGATCATTACAGTCTGCGCGCAAAATTTAATAAGGAATTTTATTACTATTCGTGCTTTCAAAAGTCAGTAGAAAATAAAAGAAATTACAGGGTGTGTATTGGTAACGAAGATATTGATTTGAAAAGCAGCCATGGCAGATATACTATTGCAATTTATTCTGTCAAATAATACATGGATGCATACATATAGAATGTGTATTCCATTTAATATTTACAATATTACGATCTACAATTTAAAACAATGTAAATGCTGTGGAGAATGTAACTTATGTCACGTATTGTATTAATACTTTCATATTTCTACATTTTATTCCCCAAATAACGTAGAAGGCAAAATTCAAATATTTATAAGCATTGAAAAGTCAATCGTCAATTACAAACTCTCGAAACTTGATTTCTATAATTTCCATTTGCTATAAAATTGATTAAAAATGAGCAAAGACACGTTATTAAATAATAATTTCATTTGCAAAATACAATTATGCAGGAAAATTCTTGTAATAATTCATATTTGCGAAATTTTTCAGGAAAAAGAGTGAATACTGTGCGCAGGGTGTACTGCGCATGCGCGGAATTCAACGAGAACACATATAAGGGATTCGTTCCCGTTTCCGCGCCATCACAGTTTCGATTCGCCCCCTATACGGTAGAGTGACAGATTGAAATGGCGGTTTTCGATTCGACTCGACTATCGATACCTGGTCAGTCTTAACTTAAATCAACTACCAACAGAGCATGTATCCGATAGTATTAAATTGTTTGGCTCATAAGCTGCATGTGATTTTAAATAATTTTTAACTACAAGCGATAGTTTCGTGAAAGAGTTAGTGATATCAAGTGATAGGCACCTGCAAGAGTTTTTAGATAATGACTTTATTGATTTTTGCACTTATTAGAATAAATATCGTTACCAAAAATCTGTATGAACCGTGAATAACCCTCAGTACCTATTTCTCGGCCATTAAATGCAACTTTCCAAAACGAGTAGTTTTGGTTTAAGACCAACTTTAAATACGGCCTGAATGTCACATAAATTGAAAACGATACAGCATTTATTGACACTATCTTGTTCGAGTATCGATCGCCTTCCTTTGCAAACATCATTAATATTATTTTTACGGGAACAGAAAAACGACACGTACATACAAGGAGATTGCAAAATTTGCGGGAAATGCCCCGTGTGGCCAATGCCGTTAACGACAACGTTACCCGATTCTAATCAATGGACACCTTCCAGTCTGTAAGTTTCATTAATTAATGAGCAAATCATAACACATCCTTCGAACAGATCGACCCGCTTACACTACCAGCCACTATATATACCTCGAAACATGAAATTTCTCATTGCCAACGCTCTCTAATAATAATTACAATTAAGCCCCAAAGTTGCGCTATATCCAAGATAGTATTAGCACAGCGCAAGCGCTAGAATTGAAGCATATCACCTGCACCGACAATCCGCGGTTAAACCCTAGATACGCGGGTAAGATGGGCGCAGGTTTTGTACAGTGTTTGCTCTATCGTTTTACCTCGAAGAGTGTATCGATCTTATCCCGCGCATTTAAACCGCGAAGTACCTGCGTTTACCTTTGTCGCATTCAGCAGGTACGTCAACCGTGAATCAGGATAGACATTAGGTATTTGCGTTCAGTAAGTGTAATACGTTCTATCAAACAGCCGATCGTGATTTTTTTTCGCCGTAATACGGTTGGCGCAAGCCCAATTCTATCACGTGACCTTGTACGCAAAGGGATCACAGCTACATTAGTATCGACGTGCCCTAGTGATGAGGGTTGGGTCGTTTACGAAGGGCACGGTGTTCTTTCGTACCGCGCAATAATAAAGTCGAACGATTACATGTAACGAAGCGTGCAGAGCTTGAAGTAGGATGTAATAACTTCGTTGAACTTCTTTCAGCAAGGATACAGAGAATTATGGACGATTACGGAGAACACAGTTTCAACAACGGCGATGAAGTGCTACTCGCAGAATCAATCTAAATTCATATCGCTCGGTCTAACAGTACAGGTGAGTTCCTTTGTCATGCAACATCGAGGCTGAATGCAAAGAGCTGTTTTAATGATTTCAATCATCGCGGTTTCTCTTGCTAATCACGCGTGTCTCAGGGCTATACGGAAATTTACCGATAAGGTTGCGGTTATCCTGTCGAAGGCACTTGTGTGTGGTGCCACCTACGATAATAAATAGGGGTCATCAACTCGTCACTCGGGGTTTACATGTTTACACGGGTACCTCGTGAACATAATGATTTTGCCTTATTTTCTATTAAAATCGGAAAATGTTTGAGGGTTTACTGTATTTCTTAAAAAGTGGAGTTAGGTGTTTAATCGGCAGTTGGATTTGGGGCCAGGTATGTAAAGTTTCAGTGACGAATTAAGATCAGCATAATTGCTATTTTGTCGGCAATGTATTCTTGCGATTACGAACTTTATTACCACATGTATTGAGAAATATATGCATGACGGAATAACGACAAATTAACGTGTGTTAATTTAACGCGCGTTTCTTTTACAAAACGTCTGCACGTTGTTTGTTATCATAGTAATAGGTGAGGTTAGCAATTAAGGTTAACAAGGCACGCTACTGGCTACAAAAAACCATAAAATTCCATCATTTCGAAGGGAAATATCGGACTAGCTGCATTTATTTTGCAATTAGAAACTCATCTCAATGCATTCGATAAGGCTGTTGAAATTGCTTGAATTTCATTGTTTGAACTTTATTCTCATAGAAACGTATAATCTAAAAATCGTGCCAATTAAAATATGCGGAAAAAAATAGTAAAAAGTATAAATAACATCGAGGACATAAATGTTTTAATAATTTTCTATACAATTGGAGTATTCATTGTTCGATCTCAATATGTATGAAACCTATAACGGCAATAATAACATTATACTCTGTATAATGTAACAAAGTAGCGGCGTTCCCTGCTAGATGAATTTCTGTAGCAGTACTTAAATTGGCAAATACTCAAAGATGAGGCTGTAGCATTATCTTTACATAGTAACCGACAAGTCGCACATGCCTTTTTGTATTCGCCGGAAATGCGTATATGAAGTAATCGACTAAGTTCGTGCATACTCGGTCCTCTTCGTGGATAGTCGGATCTACGACTCCGAACGAATAGGACCGAGCGGCGTTCGCCAATCGCATCGATCCAATGTCCACGTCGATGTCACACAACAGTGTACGCAGCACGTCGTTTCACTCTTTGGACATCGTGTGTTTTTGAGTACATTTCGGGACCAAGAGTCTGCAGCATCTATTCGACGTAAGTCTTCCTTTTCACGTTATCGTAGCGATAATAGGAACTTGGATTTTAAATAAAAAATCAAGAGATACTTGTGCGTGTGTTGCGTTCACCTGTACTTGATGCTTTTGTATCTCCAAGATGGCCGCCGTTTCATGAAAGTTCTCTTATGGCGTTCGCTTTTTCGTTTTCTCGCGCTTCTTGCACGTTTATCGGCGCTATTAGCGTTCATTGATCGTCGAATATATAAGCAGAGCATCGTATCGGAAAGCATGGTGCCTTCCTGAAGGTCGTTAATGTTCAAAATCAACGCCTGTCTCGAGAATCGAGGGTTTTGCCATCATCGATTTTACTAGCAGGCGTGCTTGTGCGTATCCATTACATTACTTTCATTTCATTTCACGGTTTTTCATATCTCTATCGATCATATGAGTCTTTGCATGATATTGCTGCGATCAGGGACTCCATCGTATTTTTCGTGTCACTGAGTATCAAGAGATTTTGGCGGGATTTCAGCTACGTTTTCACGCGGCAAATGAATTCTGTAAGTTTCTTGGGGTTATATTGCGTTTTGGACTCCTTAATAAGAGGAAATATTCTCTTATGTGGGATAGAAATATTTATTGCCCTTATGAAGTGGGATGTTCTTCTTCGTACTGCTAATAAGTCTTTACGATGCAACTTCCCACATTTTACAGAATTTTTTGAGCCGATGTCCTGGATATCATCACTCTTCGATTTCGTTTGGGACCCATTGAGCCTGTTTCGTTCTCCTGATGTAAGTACAAGGAATCTGGCTCCGATAGAATGGCTCTGGTCCTAGTATTTTTGTTGTTCGTACAATACCAGTGCGTTATACATCCTTGTGATCTTCGATTTCACCTTCTCAATGCCAGCAGAATATTTCTTATTCTTCCTCCGACAATTTGCACATAGAATATTGTGCAAGGATAATAGTAGGCTATTTTATCGTCGCTTCTTAATTTTTCTTTGATTTCTTCATTTCATGGTAGTGTGCAGCAATATAAAATAAATGCAAAGGCAGAATTCATTTGTCGTTTCATGCATCATCACTTTCGTTCAATTTACTGCGTGTTTCGTTTTGAGGATACCTCGAAATTCATTTATATACATGCATATGTGTAAAATTTCTATTTCTAAGAAATGTAAGTATGGTAATAATAATCTTTTTGCAGTTTGATGATGAAAATAATATTAAAATATATGATAATGCAATGACTAATTCAAAATTATTTATTAAGAAATAGGAAATCAGAGAGTAAGAATCGTCGGAGATAGTTACAATTCTGTTTGATGCATCTATTTGTTTCTCAATACTTTCTATAACCTTAAAGATATCTTCCTCTCAGTAATTTTCTTGTTAAGCATGCCTAACATTTTTTTTCTTATTTTACTTTGTTTGCATACTGTTTGCTACTTTTTTCTGTTTCACTGTGCCTATTTAGCGTAATAATTACAAAATGATTTTCCTGTTTCTGTATTTTAGTTCCTAGTTGGGTGCCTTTGATTTGAAATTGTTTAAATTAATACTTATATTTCCTCCACAACTTATTTTAATCCTACATAGTTTTTATGATTTGACATAGTAATCCATTCTAATTTAACTTGCTAACCATAGGGAGTAAAAGTGAAAGGTAATGGTTCAATTGTCTTTTTGGTCGTATTGCGTCCAAATATTATCAATTTATTCATTTTAGTATAATGTAAAATTATATATCTAATGGCAATGTTAAAAGTTATTGATTTCCAGGCAAATTTTAGAAAGCCGAGACAATCTCGAAAAATGAACTCTTTCTCGTTTGATAACAGCAGGTACATTATTTTGTTACAGATGCCACGAAGCAGGAGACGACATCGTTCTCGTAGTCATTCGAGGACTCGTTCACATTCGGCAGGTTCTCAATTCGAACACAAGAGGCGGCGCATCGATTATGAAAGTCCACAGAGCAAAGGAACGTATAGGTAAGTTCCATTATGTCCTCTCTTCTATCGATTTCTGCTCTGCAGATCTATCTGAGAATATATACACCTGTCCGACCGTCTTACTTGCATTAAATATTCAATGTCAATCCGTTCGATAGTTGTTTATAAATTATAACAAATACGGGAGTACGGTAGACGTTAATCATGTTACTACACAATTCATAAGCGTCAATCGATAAATTCTTCGGACAAACGTAACATAAACTGTCTCACATGTGAGAGAACTTCTCGGAATTCCCATTATTTGTAACGATCAAAAAAAATAAAAAAAAATAAGGGAGATGTGGAAAGCCATGCTCCATTGCCGTGATTTAAAGCATAATTAGCATCGTCGGTCAACTGGTACATGGCAAAAAACTTGCGCGAAAAAGACGAAGAAACGAAAGAGTGGGGAATGAGTAAATGCTACGTCAAGACCAATACCCAGGAACGATCTCCCACTCTGACCGTTTCTAGTCACGAATAAGCGATTCTCCATGAGAACCCTTATGGCTGCCAGTCGTAGTTGGTGCGCTCAACCTTCCACACTCTCATCGGAAGGTCTTACGAGATCTCTTTGCGTGGATTAACGACGGTTTAGTTGCACGGTCATTGAAGTGCACGAACTTCTTTTTGACTCTCGTTGTCTTAAGAGGCTCATGAGATATACGTGAGTGCAGATGTGGATTTCATTCGGGATTGTGTTCGGTTGACAAAGAATTGTGAGCTCAAGGGGATTACAAGTAACGCGCAAAGGGCCGAACTTCGTGATTGTTTTGAAAGGAAATTACGAAAGAGAGGTGTCGAGTCAATTAAACGACGATAGGGGAAATATTTCTCGTAGACTGTTCCGCGCTTGGTGTAGCTCGATGTCGGGACTTGCATGTTTTGAATTTCAGTCAATCGCTCCTTGGAATTTATCGCAGAGCGTTATGTCAAAGATACTCCATTTTGAGTACAATTTCCGCCAGAATAATACGCGAGCGAATCATACCTGTTAGAACTTGTAACCTTATCTCACAGAAATTTTCGATACTATTGTAAATCTTCAAATGATGGGGCTACAAAATACAATTTCAGCTATAAGAAATATCTTCGAGCATGCCAAGCTTAATGGCCGTTTAACCCTACAACTGTAAACTAGAAACTGTTTCTTAATTTTTTCCAAGAATTTTGTAAGTCTATAGGGAAACCATGAAATAGATATTCCACGCTTATCTCGTCTTTCAGTCAACCTTATTGAACCCATCACGATTCAAATTGAGAATAGAATCTTTTCTTCGTGAGAGATAAAGCAACAGTGTTCTTTTACAAATCGAACAAATTCTCGGGCTTATCATCACCCTCCCGGCGACGTTGCATCGTAATTAAACGTGCAGCAATGAATCACGAAGAAACTCAGGCTTCGTTTACATAGCTGCATTGTTACACTTGCCCGTGGCACCTTTTTTCTCTTTCAATTCCCGCGTTTAGCGCCGCCGCGTGAAATTCTCTTCCCATGTGATAAAATTTCCAGCAAAACGGAATGCGTCGGCAATTAGTGATTCATTCCGTCACGCGCGTGAGATATGCACCATCTGAAATTACTCGAACGTTACGAATTCTAACTTTATCCTAAATTCCAGCGGCTAAATTAACGATAGGTGCAAAGCGACGTAGCTTAAAGAGAGAAAGGCCCGCGGTTAAAGTCCAATTTGGTTTACTCGGTGGTTCGATAACAATGCGGAAGGATTTCGCTATAAAAGCGAGCAGGATGTATAATAATAACCTCTGTCGCAAAGAATACGCATAACATATGAGAAACATGGTTTAAACAGATAGGTTTGTCCAACATTGAAACACGAAGGGGCACTTAAAGACCAGATACAAGTATGGAGGAAAAATTTAATTAAAAAACCTCAACTGAAGCAGGATATATTGGCACGACGATCAATGTGTTTCTGACGAGATCGTTTAATTGAAATGCCCTTCAAAGTTGATTCTCGTCACTTTCCTCCGCCGCTAGTTTTCCGCTCCTCGAAATCATTAGTTGTTACGTTTTCAATCGCTCGATTGTTTATTCTCGCGTTTGGACGTTTGACTCGTGAAACGTCAATGATTAAGGAGAAACGTTTCGTCGGTGTGCTGCAAACAATTGTCCGGCTACAGAATTACAGCGGTGTAATTGATGTCTGTTTTAAAGGTAATTACGATGTTTATCGTAATATCCTACCAGACACTTTTTATTTGCTGACTTTTTTTTAAAATAAGAATAATTAATTAATTGACAGGAAATATGTTTCTTTTTTTCTCTTTTATCATTAAAATTCTTCTGTAACGAGTCTGCTTTTTTTATGTGCGAAAAGTAAATAGATAATTTTACTCTTTTATATCAGGAAAAAATTGCAATGTTTGTCCACGTAAATGTGTAACAAAAAAAAACAGTAATTACTTTACAGTGGTAACAGTTGTATTAACATTTTGAATCGACGAAAACGAGAAACGTATTTTTCCTAACGATAGAGTTATCTTGGCTTTTGAAAATTTATTAACCCATAAATTATCTCGTAGAGCGTCGCGATAAAAAGCGTTATTGGTCAACATGTTCAAGTGCTCGTAATCGTTACAACTTTCCTCCAAAGTCTCCGTTTAATACACACGAACGAAATTCTATGATATTATGTCATTGCGAATGCCGAAGAAAAATCGTGGAATTAAATCTACGTGGAATCGTCAATTTCACGTGTACTGTTAAGATCGCCTCAGTAGTTTCTCTTTTGTTTTATTTTTCTTTTTTCAATAAATATTTTCAATAGGAAGAAAATAGCGTTGGTAATCGATAACTGATCTAACAACTTGAAATTTTCTTCGCTAATTTAGTAGAAAAGTCTGTTAAAATTGTCCGTTAAATATAATGTCACGCAGAAAGAAAGAAAAAGTGTTAATTGTGGCAATTAATTCTCTATTTCCACGCAAATGAAGTTCTTGGTTCCTGTAGGAGAATAAAATTATGCAAGACGTTGACAAACACGAAATACATGTGACTTAATAGTATAAATTTTATACGTAACAAACCGTAATCCAACTGTTCCGATATAACGGTCGTCCACAATGATAAGAAAGTGAACTCTGAAAGTAAAATCCGAGCGTGGCGGTTTAAAGATACAGCCGAGGGGAGTCATTGTTCAAACGTTGTAACAAAAAATATCTTCCACTGAAAATATTTTAAACAAAATTATATTTCCAAAGAAATTTCTAAATTTTCACCTCAACTCTACTGATTAGCTTCTGCGATTTAGTACGCGAGTCTCCAAGATCCAGCGCAATTTAGAAATCTTTGAAAATTTCACGCCCAAGTCAGGCAATTAGAGAATTCCTTCGCCGCAATCGCAATAAAAGCCAGAACACGATGAAATCGAGCGTAAAAGTCCAAGCTACCGAGAATCGCCGGTGGAATCGAGAGAAGAAAGACGTGGAATTTTTTCGCTCAATTAATCGAGCATCTTTCGTCGTCGTCGAGCACAGCACGCAATGCGCAGATTTTCGTTGACGGTCAATTAAATCTTTAATCTTCTTTTCTCCGTTAATACGGGTTGCCTTTGGAAGTCGCATTAACGAGCGCTGGCAATTTCTCGTTAAATTTACTTCCTGATCTCGCGGGTCAACGACTGATCTCAATTGCACACGGTGTTATATCGTTACCGTTAGATCTCCGGATTCCATCGAAACGACGTTTCTTGTTGTAACAATAAATTATAACGATTCACGGATGCGCGAGGTTCTTCCTGGCTTATTCGGGCAAAAAGTCGCAATCGGTCGCGATCGATCGGAAAGGACGAAACGAACAAGGCCGAATTTAAAGTCGAACGTTTGATGATTCATCGCGCTCGTATCGGGTGTCGACGCCTTAGCATGGGTTGTTTAGCTGACCTTGGGTTTTGTTTTATTTTAGATAGGTCGAGCATTTTTGTTTGCCGAGGGAACGAAAAGTACGGAAGAGGAGGTGGGGTTGTCTTAAGAATTCCAACGGCTCGTTCGTCGAGAAAACTAATTTGGCATATTACGCGAACTTGGTGTATATCGAAGATTACGAAACAATTGAAATATATTCGTAGATAAGTTTTAAAAGTACTCTGAAATGTGAATATTGTTGCTCCTTCCAAGTGCGTAGGTGCTTTCAAAAAGAATGTATTTTTATTTCGCAATAGTTCCCCGTTATTTATCGGTAGACTTATTTTCGATCGAATGGCTCATCTTCCAAAACGAAGGGACAAATGTACGTTGCTCGGGGAAAAAAATCAACGTGAACATCTATCGGGTAGAAGAGTTATTCCACGATAAAACGGTCTGACTTTCGGACCACCCTGTTTTACGCGAATGCTTTGCTGGAGAACACTCGGTAAAGTGAATTAATTCGATCAGCGCGTAGAAAATTTCCGAAACCTCTTAATCGAGCTTCGTTTCGCATCCTTCGCACGATACTCATCTTTCGTTCAGTTAATTGCCTCCATTAGTAGAACGGTCTGGGTTTATGCGAGATTCGTTCGCGCAACGATAATAAATAATAGCGCATAAAACCATGCGTGCCTCGCAAATTGCTCGACGAAACGATAAAAATTTCACTGTCGTAGAATAACAACCTGCCCTCCGTCGAGTCTCTCGATGCTGTACCGCGAAAGTCTTCGATCGGCATGGCGAATTGTTCGCTCGTTACAAACGAGTTACATGCTTTTATCCGTTGAATCTTTCCTTTTTAACGACGCGTATATATAAATTATACATTTTTCCTTCTCGCCGGCTGATTCTCTAATTTCTCTGCTTAACATTTCAAATGCCTTTCGAGTTTTCTCATTGTTCGAGATCGGAATGTTGCATCGAAGATTTTTAGGTCAGCTTGGGCGGGAATGGCGGTGTTCGAAGGTGGCAATTGATAGAAAACTGTCTCTTTAATATCGATAAAATAGAAAATAAAGATATAAGCACCTATCGGATTCGTCGCATCGATAATTGTGGCGCAAGATTTTATGTTTTTTCCGTAAGCACCGTTCTACTGGTTCCTTTGCCGTTAGGGCTTGTCCAACATTGTAACAGACAACAATAAATATTTATCTATCTATCTCTTGCTGTTTCCCTACAGTATCGTTGAAGATCGTTCTGTGAAAAAAAAGATAACAGCGAATAAAGGCAGAAGTTGCTAAGTATAAAATTACCTCGCAGCGTCTGCGTTGTTGTCGCTTCTCCGAGCAGGACGAGAATTATAAAGGGAACATAATCGCAGATTCGCTCGGAGAAAACTGATCAGGCTTAGAATCTAGGTATATAGGTCTCGCGCTTGATTATTCTCCGTTACTTCGCTTCGGTCCGTTCGCAGATCCAGCTAACTAGGTGTATGTACAACTCTCGGCATTGCGCGTGGAAGAAACTCAAGTCGACTTTGTCGCAGATCGAGAATTTATCGCGTTACATGTGCCACCTTACTTTCTACAAAACGAATAAATTACTCGTTGCTGAAACATGGTAGGCAATTTCTTCAAAATCTTGCCCCGAGAGAAACTATTAGCTACCATGTTGCTACATCGTCGAGTCGGGCGGGCATTTCTGTACTTTGTCGATTTGGATCGTTGCTGGTACCGGTTTTTCCGGAACGGTTGTTTCCTGTTTCATCGAGACTTGCGTTTTTTTTGCCGCGTTTCCATTTTCTTGCGCGCGCAAGCTCCAGAAAAGTCCACGCGACGAAAGAAAGTTTGATATCTCTAAATTTTCGACTCGGATAATTTACATCTTCACGATCCCCAATCGGATCGATTTCTACGTTGTCCGGCATCTACTTTTAGATCAGTCTGAGCTTCCGAGACTATGATTCACGCATGATGCAAGAGGAGTTTCGTGAAGTCGATGGCGACTCCATTTCGCTTTTAAAACGCCAAACTTCCATACATCTCGCGACCATTCTTCCGTTATCTTCTAGTTATTTATTTCATTGAATGCAATCGTGCAACGCCTTGTTCTACATATAAATGTATTATCCAACTGTTATTCCATCAATTCGCTGTTCGTCAACTAAAACGCTAATAACGGTCTGTCGATGTCGCTTGTCAGAGCAGTGGAGGTTACTCAACGAGGTCAAGAAGTGACCTTTGCGCGAGAGACACGATGTCTCTATCGTGATCTAAGATCGTTCTTGTAACAGGTTCGTAGATGTACGATAGAAATAAAAAGAGAAAGGTAACTTGCTCCTCCTCGATGCCGCACAAAAATCGACCTTCGATATTCCGAAGCGACGCTTCCTCTTCCTCTTTCGAGGTACGAGTTGGAACGCAGCTCGTACGTACGTTGTACCTTCGGAAACGTCGACAGGCAACGACCGTGATTTTACGGTTTCGTTCACAGTTTCGTTCGTTAACCGGCGAAAGTGTTCCGCTAGATTTTCTCCGCAGGAAACGCTACGCTCGCGAGCGCGTGATTTCGCTTGGAACTCGAGACACGGAAAACGTCGAACGAAACCTCGGAACTTTGCCGCTGGGAAATGTTTCCCAATTTAATATTCGATACGTCATTGTCTCGATAGTTTGGACGGTGATTCGATTGTTTGTCGGCTCAAAATATAGCAAGTCCTCGCACGACCGTGGCTGAGTCGAACAATACAGAGAGAAAGAACTTGGGATTGCAGTCGCGGTCGGGGAAATAGCAATAGAAATTCTTGAAGCTTTCGACGAACTGTGGAAGCGAATGCTTCACCTATTTCCTTCTGCACTTTTCCCATCTTCGAAGCGCAGAGGGTTAATTCCGATATTTCGTAACATCTCCTCGGCCACCCCGCGGTATCGAGACCTCGAGAATTGTAAACCAACGTTGAAATTTCGTTCGGGTAAAGCGTTGCAATTAATACCAGCAGCCTGCTGGAAATAAATTGCGGTTATACTTAAAATAAGCGAAAGATCGTCCTCGTCGATGATGGGTCGGCGAAACGAGGACCTTGGGAAGGGATTTAAATATAGCTGTAACTGAAAACGTTCTCTCCTGCGGTAAGCCCGCGCTCACGAGCGCACCGCGAGGCGCCTCCGCGCGTCAAACGAAAAGCTTTGATAAATTAATCTCTCCGATCAACCCTCCTGCGTTTTCTTCGCGAACAACGAAGACACGACGCCACGAATGCGCGTCTCGCGATGCCGTATACCGTCTTGGAATATCGGGGGAAACGATAATGCGACACTTTGATGCATCGCTCACGTTACGAAACTATTCAATTGCAATTCAGGTCGCAGGAAAGACGGAAGTTAAAGGATGCCAGTGCTCTACGTTGCTCTCGCTTCCTGGATGCCAAGGTACAGTATCGTCGAGGGTCCCTTTAGAGAGAATTATTGAAACTGATTCTTTCAACAGTCTACGAGGAGAATCATATTTTTTCGAGACTTCGTTGAGCGATGAAGGGATGAATTTTACGGAAATTCAACCAAGTGGAAACGTGAATATCGTGAAATATAGAAAACGATCTACTCTCTCGCACGCTGCCATTTGTCCGTCTACTCGTCTATTCTCTGTTCCTCTGCCCTCTGCGACGTCTACTCGTCTATTCGCTCTGTACTCCAGAACGATCTAAAAAGATCCTCGTTGGTGTTATAAAAATATCCACGTTATTTTCCATTCGTCCCGAAGGAAAGGGAGCAGAAAAGATTAGCCGCGGAAACTTTTGATGGATCTCTTTATTATCGAAGATATCGTGAAAAAGATACGTCGCTTGCGTCACGACACAAAGCAGACAGCAAGAAGAGCTCGTCGATGGAATATTAGGATGTTGTTTGTTTCCTGCGACGAAGCCCGTTTCTTGGCATCGGGCTGACTAATGGGTGGGAGGCAACGTTGCGGACATAGCGTGGTCCTTTGCGCATAATCCTATGACCCCTTTCGCGTGGGAATCCGTCGAAAAGGATATACCGGGTGCTATCAATTCCAAATGCTCACCGTAGTTTCGAAGGACCTTGGACGGACTCCAAGACACGAGCCAGGAGTTCGAAGCCGAAAGCTCCATCTGCCTCTTTTCCCGAATCTTTATTGGCATTATATCCGCCCGCTGGAAAGCGTCGGACGTGCTTCTTGTACGTTCGTCACGAAGTGATTTACATCCAAAGCGACTTCCGAGCAGTTCATTGCGAAACTACGTCGTCGGTGGAGCGTCTCTGGCTTTGTTCCGCGAATCGTTCCAGTTAAATGTTACTCTCGACGCGGGCGGCACGGTGTTCTCGTGTTTCAACCATAGAGGCAATTGACGTTCGCCCAAATAGGCATCAAAATTTGTTTGTGGTTCGTATACAACCGATACTCTCGATTTCCGTCGAAGTTCGAGTCTGGCTAGTTCGTCAGGCTTGGGAGTTCGGCAAAACAGTGGAGAGTGGAAGAATAATTTGGTAGAGGACAATTTGTTTCCCCTGCGCAAGATCGCCGTTGAAACTCGACGGCACTGTCGTGGAACGTTGCTTCGACGCGAGTCTTTTGGTCGCCCCCTTCGCGTGAGTCATCTTGCGCGTCAACGAGCACTCATTAATTCTTGCATTATCATTTCTGGTTGACAATTCTTCCGTCTAACAATACGAAGCACGAGGAGAGTGTAGGTTACCCGGTATCGCGAAGATCATTTCGCCTCTGCGAGAGCCTGAAAGAGCCCACGCACGATTGTTGATCTTCTTTTCGGCAAATAAGCCACGGCGATTGTGCCACGAGGCAATCTCGATTGAGCAGCAGCGTCGCTCTTCCGCGACCGGGACGGTTCGAGGCGAACCGGAGGAGAATAGAGGGTGGAATAGCGCGTCAGGAGACGATTTTGGAAGATTGACCTTGAAATTCGTAGCATAGAAATTGCGTCGCAGTCGGCTTGATCGAGGCTCCGCGGAATACGTCAGGAAAGGCTGTTCGCGGTCGAAATGGTCTATTTGAAGCCAGACGACTCAAGTAGGTCAACTCGCTGTTGCTCGGAAATACGCGTACATCGCGCGTATCGCCCAAATAGCCCGATTTCTGGTCACCTTCGCTCCAAATTGTGTACACGTTCCGTTAAATGGGCTTTCAAGTAGCTGCTCCAATTCTTATTTCTCGTATTTGCTGGCTTCAACGTGGTAGCGTGGGACCTAAGACACGTTTATCTTCTCCAATCTTCACCAATCCCAGCCGGGTAGTTTTGTCGTAGTCGCGGATTTTGACCACCTCGCGACCCGCGGTTTTTTCGGCGGTTCATTTCAGATCGATGTTTCATGTTCGAAATGTCCTCGACAACTCCCAGCCGACTCGTCCACCGTGGCAGCCAAAGTCGAAGAAAGGTGGGGAAAGGAGACTAACCAATTGTCCATTTGATTTCAGCGGCGAGCGAGTGCTGAGGTCTCGTCAGCACGAGCGTGGAACGAGCCAGGAGCGGCGATATAAGAGAAGTCATCGGCGATCGCCCAGTAGCGGTCGACAACACGGTCACCGTGATCGTGATCGCGATCGTGCTCATATAGCGCTTCCCACCTCCTCTCGTCGTGCAAGAATCCATCGGCATCATGGCTCGTCGTCGCCAAGCCAGGAGCGGCATCGTCATCGTTCGCCCTCCTCCAGAAGTCAGGTGAGTCCGAGGGTGTCGACAATTGTTCGTTCTATTTACACGATGGCCGTCCACTTCTCATAGCGACGCTCTAGATTGTAATTTTACCCCCGATTGGTATATCGGGATCGATCGTTTTCTTGATCCTTCTTACCCTAGCCCTGTTCCCTGTGATCGTACAGCGGCAGGTGCTACCGTACTTTCTCGGTTGCAACGATAGGTTTCATTGCCACGCGAAAGAATCGGGGAATTGTACTTTCAGGAAGAATTTAAGAACTCTCACGGCTAAAAAGCGTTCTTGGCCGTTTCACCGTGAATATTTGACCGACATTTCGTACCTGAGCGATCCTTGGAATGAGCCCGTGGAAGCAAACATCCCTCGCAGCCCCCCTTAGTTGCTCCGAATGCCAGACAGCTTGAAATCCTGTCAAATCGCGAGATACGAACGTTTGCTGCAACTAAACCGAAGACCTTGGATAACCGAGACCCCGATAACGTGGACCTCGAGTAATCGCGAACCGGTTAATCGAGGACCTACTGTCCTATCTCCTCGATGTTTAGCGCTCGAGGAAAGATACGAGCACCCTCGACTTCTCGAACTTCCGAAGTCCGACGATCGTTCGGATACAAATGCCTCGCCGCGTCAAACTCCGAGTGCGGGAAGGACGAGGCAACAAATGTACAAAGGAACGACGACGAAGAGAAAAACAGCGAGATAAAGCCAACGGCATTGAAACTCTCCGGTGTTGGTTTTAATGCACGCCGAGCTTTTCCTTCGCGCGACCGACATTCTGCAGTCGTCGCTTCAGTTTCGTTCCTTGTCCAATGACGAGCGGAAAACAACCGCGCGGATAAAAGTCCGCGGTGGGTAGATAAAGATATTGCGGCGTTTTTCACTTTCTACCGTTCCCCGGATAATTATGGATTCGTTCAATCGATTCGGGAAAAAGCTGCCGTCCGAGCGACGCGACGTATCCGCGAGTTTTCAAGCCACTTTGGCCGGCTACTCCCCACTTCCCCCGACGACGACTATCTCCGTGCTCTCGTTAGCTGGAAATAAAAGAATCCAGAGGAAGCTGCAACGAAGACGTCGAGAAACGAGGCGAAATAGGAGGGACGGTCGCGCGTAACGGAGGAGTGTCAAGGAGAGTGGGGGAGAGCGTACATCGTCGACTCCGTTGAGTGTACACAGAAGAGGATCAGTCTCTGGAGAAGCTTCGCGGCGCAACGGGTACGACGCGCGTACCCGGACCGAATGCCAATGATTCTTCTTTCTTACCCGGCGTCGGCTATTTTCGACCGGCGACTATTTTCGAGGGGGACTCGTCACGCGGTTTCGCCGCGGTTTTAGTGCGAGTTTGCGCCAGATGGCCAGCGTAACGCCGTCCGCATCGTCGTCGGAAAACGTGCCGGCAGGCAAGAAGCCGGTTCGCCGGAAACTGCGATTCGCGGATTCAGTGATAGGAGAGTTTCGTCGCCGAGGAGATTACGAGAGATCTGGAATTCATGAAATTACGTTCATCCAGGAAGGAATTTGCGCGGAGTAGGATGAACGTTCGAGTTCCACGGATAGTGGAGCACTGAAGATCGCCGCTGGAGAGGTCATCGTTATCGTTTCTTTTTCCGGCGAAAGGATCCGAGATCTGGTCGAATCGATCGGAAGAAAGCCTGGAATAATCGAGGTGGAGTCGGAAGAGGGGAGAAAAAGTAGCCACTTGAGGCGCAAAAGGAAGAATCTTCCCTTTCACGAATCTTCCGAGAAGAAGTGGAGAAAAACTGGGGCTAGCCCC
The DNA here is from genome assembly GCA_910591515.1 of Cerceris rybyensis. Lineage (NCBI taxonomy): Eukaryota > Metazoa > Arthropoda > Insecta > Hymenoptera > Crabronidae > Cerceris > Cerceris rybyensis. Next base: position 700,208 of record OU342795.1, read on the forward strand.
GCAATGGTACTCGCATCGTCGACTATCCAAGGTACACTCTTCGCGCCATCGTTTCCCTATTCCGCTTGAAAACGCAGCGAACTCGGCGGTGACCCAGAATCGATTAACCTGGATTTAGAAATACACGTTGATCTTGGCAAGATGCACGCGTGAAAGAGGGCACGGCGCGTACCCTAGAGGTCGAAAGTGCTCTTCAGGCTGGCAGACGCGACACCGTCAACCTGGATCCTGGAAGCTGGACGATGCGCGGCGCCGGTGGACCATCCTCGGCCGCCTCGTCCTCGTCGTCGATAAACGGAGAAGAGTTGAAGCTGTTGATGCCAGGAAGCGTTTCCTGGTGGCCGAGACACGGCTGGGAGCCCTGGTTGCAACGGAACGTCGACGAAACCACGAGAAAGTTCGACGCGAAGCTCGACGTGACGCCAGAGTCCAATGACACGACATCGTCGTCCGAGGTAGCATGAACGAAACGGCAGTTTCTCTGTAGGGATCCTCGTGGATCCTTCCAACGGTGTGCGCTATGCGTGTGCAAAGGTGTCCTCTCTGATCGTGCTTTTGTGTGCCCGTCCGTGATGTCACCTCTAACCACCCCGGTTACGTTCAAGTATTCGACACGTAAGTCCCTGTCTCTGGTTGCGGTAGAGCGGCCGTATTCGTCCGCTGTCTTCGTCGTGGTATCGTTAAGATAGAATGCTATCGAGACGACGAGGGTCTCCTCGCGGGCCCTCGACGCGCTTAACCGTTTAAGTGGTTCTTTCCCCGGGCGCAGGCGCAGGCGCTTCCGCGGCGGGACATTCAAAGAGTCAACGCAACTTGCGCGACACCTCCCGTCACTGACGAGCCCCGTTCCTCGGGACGGAGCTCGAAAGATCGGAAGGGTCGAGGTGAAATCGAAAGAAGCGCGTCAAATCTCCCGCGCTACGCCTATAGCGGTATCGCGCGGGCACTTTTGAACCACTTAACTGGTCATGGTATCGCTCGCGAAGTAGTCAACATCGACGAGTACCGGGACGAAGAGGAGCACTAGCGCCTCGGGTCGCGCGATTCGCCCACGCATGCACGTATTGGCCCTTTGCCACGCCACGCAACGGCAACAGCAACGGCGACACGAGGGAACGAGCCGACGGAGACTGGTCAGAGGTGTTCTCCTCTTAACGTTTAAACGCGCCGCCCAAACCGCGCGACTCTCTCGTCTCGCGGGATGATCTTTGGCGCACGCGCTCACGCTGCCGAGTTAAATTTGGCACGGGAGCGTGCGCGACCACGTTAAACGCAGAAAGCGGCCAGCCAAAGGGAGAGGATGCATCCGATTTTCTCCTCGTCTCTTGCCCTTCTCTCCATCTCTCCCTCTATTCTGCTCGTGCCGTTCCTCCTCTCGATGCGTTTAAGCCCAATAGCGTAGCCTAACCTTCCTCAATGCCTTCCAGTAACGACGAAAGCGGAACCGAGGAACACGTGACACCGTTCCTCGCGGATCAGAGAAAATAAACCCCTGCCACTGACGATTCCGGCACTGCTTTTCGTTAAACGAGCCTCGACGATAATTGACGTTGAGCGAGATAGAGCGCAGACCCGAGACGCGCAGATGTAGAGCAAGGAGAATGAAATTCCAAAAGCTCGATCGAGTCCAACGTAATCGAGGATACGAACGTTTCGAGGGGTCTTCGAGGTTTTCGTGCGATAAGCATCTTCTGCCGGCGCTCTCCTCGAACTTGAATCTTCGATCTTGACAGGAAATCCATGGAGTTTTTCCTGCTTCTCGTTAGACTCGCAAAACACTCGATCTCGATGGTCATTCCGACGTTGTGCAACATCCTTTAACGTCAAATCCTCCTCGCGCACCAAATTAGTATCTGAATCACTTTCCAGAAAAAGAAATAGCTGGATGTCCCTCGAGGTCCTAATTCCTCCACGTTGCCAGAAAATTTCGATCCCCTTCTAGACGGCACACCTACGCGGGAGCGATTGGAGCGAGAACTTCGCCGCTATTTTCTAAACTACGCGTATTTATACTCGATATTCGAATTTGTGGAAAATCTACGACAGCCGTGCTACCGATATCGTCGAATTCGCGACCTTGAAGACAATTCGTGCTTTATTAATAGGACGAGAGAGTCCACGAACCCGCCCACCGTTGCGCCGACCAACTGCCACTGTTCTGCCCCGAGCTTCTAGGCGCGTAGAATTTATAATCGGCCGATAGTCGTTTTCACGGGTATCGTCGAGAGTGTCCGTCGAAAAAATTTTCTCTCGTATCTCTCGGTATATCGATTATAATTTGGCGATAGACAGCGGAACGATCCTTTCTTTTCGTCTCGAAAATTTATCCTCCGATGGAAGATTCTCCAAGGGATTTTAGCTAGTAACGGAGTGCTAGAGAAAACGATAGGAGAATCGCCTCGAGTCCCGCCACTGTTGTTGTTTCCTCGTTTCTATAATTAATACTTGAACCACGTTCAATTTCATTGGAAAATTCGTTTATTTTTACGTCGGATGTAACCTTACGCACGTTCATCGTCGGAGATCAAGGGTCATTTTGCGCTTTTATCTCATTGTTCGTCGTTTCTTCTTCCTTGCCTCTGCCACGTCGTTATCTCGACGCCTCGAGAATCCATGGTCGTTCGATATTTACGTTTCGATTCACCATGCGCCCTATCTATACGCTTTAAACGGATCGACAGTCCAATTGATCGATCGATCGGAATTTCATCGCGAGCCACGCACCACCGGGCTTGCTCCCATTCGGAGCTGTGGTGTAGAAACGATTTCGTCATTTCTATATGTGTCAAGGTGCAGAAGTGCCGTGGCGATTCTCGCGAAAACGGTGCACGTTCACCGTTTCCTCGCAACGCGTGCACCGTAAACTGTGCGCACGAACTCTCCAACGACCTCTCCATGCACCAGGAAGCACGGCGTTGCCAAGCTCCGATCCTTAGAGCGTGCCGAACTTCACCATTTCGAATAACCGAGGGACAATTTACGTAATACCATTCGCTCTTTCTTCTTCTTCTTCTTCTTCTTCTTCTGCTCGTTCCTGCTCTTCCTCCTCGTCGTCTTTCTTTCTCTTCGCGTTTCACCTGCCTCTCTCTTCGCCTTGTTTTACCCTATCGTTTCGCTTTCCGTCTCTCTTGTCTCTGCTTCTCGCAAAGTGCTCTTTTTGAGGGAGAGAGAGAGAGAGAGAATCGTTGGAGCGGAGCCTCACCACTGCTCCTCGGTATTTTTAGTGCGACGAGAGAGTATTTGGCGGGGCGCACCGATTTTCCTCCTCGTCTTCTTCGTGAACGGTCGACGTTGGCCGTCGTCTCCGTGACCGCCGTCGTGGTCGTAGTTTTAGTACTTTCAGTGGCGTCCCTCTTGCGCGATCGGCCCGCACGCTCGCGCCTCCGCGGAGTGATGTACCTGCGAGGAGAGACCGATCATCATCCCCCTCGACGATATCGCGGACGAGTTTCTCTCGGAACGTCTCGGCCGATTCCCTCCGACGTGATTTTACTCTTAAACGTAAACAAGAAGGCACAGGGGAGAGAATATGTCATACGTCGAGGATAGTCGGACGGTGTGGTCTGCCAAAAACGATTTCAAGCGCTTCTAAATCAAGGATCATCGAATCTCGTCACCCTCTCGAGTACGAGAAAAGGAGATAATTACACTCTGACGTACGAATCGACGAATATTCTGGAAACGCAACGTTTACAAAAGTTCAGATACAAAAACAAACAGCGTTCACGATTAAGAGGAAACAGCCACGAGATATATAATCGCGTTACTAAGATACGTATTTCGGTCTTCCAGGATCCTTCCGATTTTCCAAATATTTGCCACGAACCCCGGGTGTATTTTCCTTTTAGAATCGCTCCGCTGAAATCCTCGACCGTTGCATATCGGTCGATCGGGAGATCGATATCGTGGACACTTGTTGTGACCAGTTTTTCACTCTCGTTGCATTCTTCGACCTCTGATGTTCATATTCGCACCGCAAGACAATATGTCGACGTCTCGTCAAGGTTCGACGACTCGACGAAATCGGTACGCTCGTTCCTCGACGACAACGAGCGTGACGCAGCTTCTGAGCGATTCGTGCTCGAATCTTCTTCAACGTTTGTCGATGAAAGTTCGCGGAACGTCGACGATAAACGAGCGCGGAGTTGGAAGTAACGCGATAACCGGAAGACGAACGCCCATCGCCAATCGTCTGAGTACCGCGCGAAGTCGCTTGGAGGACAAGTACTCGAACATCTTGGAGATCTACTCGAAATGGAAGCTGAACGATCAGAAGGATCATCGTCCGATCTATTCGCGGCCTCGCGAGCGAGATCACAGCTACTATCGCCGCGAGGACAGCCCCTTCGTTCGCGATGACAAAACTCTCGAACCTTCCGTTGGTAGAACCGTGGTGAAAAGTCCCACGAGCGTGGTACTCACCGAAAAGGCCTATCCTTACGTAAGATCGGCCACCGGCAGAGACGCGAAACGCGAGAAGACCCCCTGCTATCGTCATCGAGTGGACAGGCAGGCACTTTTGAACTCGGAGGCCTACAGGCGATACGGCAGACACAAATCCGGACAAGCGGAGTCGCGTCCACGCAAAGTCCGACCTCATCGAAACGGCAAAAGCGAGCAGCTAGAATGCTACTCCACGGCTCTTCGACTGGCTCGCCCGATGAAGATCGAATCGGGAACGAACACGGAAAGGAAAGAGTCCTCCGTGGACCCCGACAAAACCCCCACGAGTAGCGCGAACTGCGACCCTGCGGGTCAAACCGTTCAAGATGCTCAGGCCGCTCAGGCCGTTCAAGCAGTCGATTCCGACGAAACGGATCCCATTATGACCGAACGTGTCGCGAAACGAAGAGAAATTCAAAGCCTGATCTCAAAGTACACCGCCATGGAGGACGTCTACAGTCAACTGGCAGCCGGTGGACAGGGGAAAACGCGACCGAGCACCACCGACATCATCGCCAGCAAGTATAGGAAAAGCACCCACCAAAGCGATCGCAAAGATGTCTCGAAGAGCGCGTTAGTTTCGGCCGCGATTGTCGCAAACAACCCGGACACGGTGCAGAACGCGATTGTAAGTTGTCGAGCCGCGTATAGGGATGCTACCGTGGCCATCGATCGGCGTCCACGTCGGCGCCCCGATGGAGGTGGCGATGTTTTTTCCTTGAGCAGAGCGTGCCCGTTGCTGTTGCCCCATCTTTGCCTCCTCTTTCGTTACTGTGTGGCTGTTTTTTTTTGCGTATGACTCGTTAAGTATCCTACCTCCCCCGACGGAACTCTCGTCTTCCCTCCTGCAACGAGTCTGCAGGATCTGCAGACCGGATGCTACCACGGGACTCGCCAAGGTCCTCTAACTTTTGCCGCGCTTCCGTCTACCATGACTTTACATGCCTGGCGCCTAAACACCGCACGTTTGCCGTGAGAGTTCTTCGTCGAAAATGAACGGTGCTCGAGCTATCTTATCGAGAGTCGAGGATGCCCTCGACGTTTGCCGGTGCGCGCGATCGAACGAGGCTCAACGATGTCGTTGACGTTCGAGGGGATCGCTTTTAATCGTGGGGTTGGTACATAGCCGTTGCATTTCTTTTCTTCGCGCGGTATTTGATCGTTGGCAATGCGAGATTTTATTCGTCGAGGACGATAAGAGAACGTACGATGGAACAACCGAGAGAGTACCGTAGCCCTGCTTTCTCTGCCGAAATTTTCTTCGCTGGAAACGAAAAGTTGCACACTTGGGCTCGGAACGACGATAGTCGATCGATGATCGGAGTATCGAGCCGTTTCGTGCTTTCTTACATGTACGTCGATAAGATAGGCTCGAAATGTCGATCGTTCGACGACCAATAGCGTTTGGAATGCACCACGAGGATCGATCGTTCGCGTCGATCCTCGTGGAGCAGCCATTCGCGAGATTCACGTAAGTACTTGGAAGTTTCTGCAAACGATTTAACGATTAACATTAACGACTTCTTCGAACGTGTTGGAAGAAAACGTGCGTAGATGAGCACTCGAAAGAAGCTGTCCGACGGTTGCATCGCTTCTCGTTCTTTCGCCAGCCGATATCTTATATTTTTTTTTACCATCTTTCTACGATTTTGCCACGATTTCGAGCAAAGTACGAACGAAATTTCAAATCTTCGCGCCCCATTCGATCGTCGAGCTGTGCATGCACGCGTCGTTGTTGGAATGGCTGGGCATTGTTTTACTCGCGATCGTAGATATTCGAACGTTCCCGCGTTGCTCTTTCTCCGCTTATTCTATCGGTCTGTACGTATGTCACGTATCGACGTCCGATATTTAACGTTCATTGTCTTAGAACTCGACGCTACGTAACGTCCCGCGCTTGTTGAGACGGCTCCTTCGAGGCAGTCGGTATTGTTAACGCGATAGACCGATTCTAACACGAATAGAGCTAGCATAGGAATAAAAAAAGAAAATATTGCCGGAAACGTAAGCAAAGATTTATAAGATACATATAGATACATAAATGAAAAGCGAGGTAAAAAGAAAACGCAAAAGTAAAATGACAAAAAAAAAGTTCGCTTTGTGCCGATGGTAAATTCGTAACCGCAACTTTCTGACTTGGCAAACCATTTTGCCCTCTCCCCTTTCTCTCTGATTGTTGGGTTACCATCTCCGTTGTAATGGAATGGAATGGAATGGAATGGAAACGGATATGGCACACGGATTGGGTCACTTTGGTCGACTGGGCGCTCGGATCGGGTGGTTCGATGATGACGATGACGATGACGATGATGTATCCCCCTACTTCCCCCCCACCGACACACTCGTACGTTCGTCCGTGCTTACACACGTCCTCTGCCGCGTGTTACACGGGTCTCCGCCCTCGTGGTGGTGGTGGTGGATGACGGTGTGTGGCGATCGGTTGACGCGACGGCCCTGGATCGTCCTACCGATGGAATGCAACGACGACGACGACGACGGCGCACCACGATGGGTCACCAACGACGCGATCCTGGCGAAAACGACGTCACCCGCTGCCGGGACACGCCATGGCTCGGCCTCTGCCCACGAAACCGATACACGGGGACCGATCATCGACACGATGCGATCCGGACCACCGTGTTGTGCTCTACCCTCACTGATTGGGTCCGCTCACTTGGCACGCGCCGCCGATACCGATTCCACCGGCCCAAACGTAGAGCCCACGACCGCCCTCCGTCGAGGACGACGAAGACGGCCACCTTGTTTACCATTCCGGCGACATCCTGGCAAATAGATGTTCGTGAATACGTGAATACATTCATTGTAGTAGATTTAAGCAAGCCTGAGATCGATGGATCGATCGATCGATCGGACGGTTACCTACGGTATCTGCCCATAGTCTCTCTCTGTTTCTCGCTCTCCTTTCTCTTTGTATCTCTCCGTCTCTCTCTTACACCTACGATATTTCACTTATTTACTTTCGGGAAGTTCTTCTTATAAGTTTCTAGCTTCTATTTTCTATCAATTTTTTTTTATATCAGATTTCCCTACTTTGTATCCATCTTTTTGCACTAGACGAGATTTTTGTTCCGAATGCAGGGCGATGCAATTGTCGCCCGCGGGTCAATGTATTTTTTTTTCTACAATTAACTTTGATCGGTTTCACGTACTTCCTTTTTTCTGTCTCTCTTTCTCCATCTATCTCTATCTCTGACACGCCTTTTCTCTTCTTTCCGTCTGAATTGTAGGTGTTGTATCGTAAAACAGTATTCTACACCGTATCAAAAAAAAAGGAGCCAAAATCTCCTGCGCGTATCACGTTGCTGATGATAGTAATGTTTTCACTGAACAATACCTTTGTTCAGTGTATACGTGCATAGTCGTGTGCACTGACACGGGCTACCATTTGTATGTAAAGTACGGAGCAAAAAAGACAAAACAGTTAAAAAGATTTTACCAACGCCACGCGTAGAGAGCGTGGCGTGATTTTCTGCAGCTCGATTCCCGAGTGAGTTTCCCCGACCGATGTCTTTTCAGATCGTCAACGCTTTTCCTCCCGCGCAAAGTTAGAATTCGCGGCAACGTGTCCGAATTAGCCTCTCTGTCTGTCTATCGTGTGACTTAATTCTAGAAATAGAAAAAAAAGGGGGAAACGCATTAGTTCGAGACAACGATCCACACGTCACGGAGGAAAGCTCCCGTCAACTCGACGACGATTATCGGGAAAGAAGGCGCAAATTCTTCCTCGTCCTTCATCGTACTCGCTCCCGGGTCATTTGCCGAAGGTGAAGGTGGACGAGAGACAGAGAGACGAAGGAAGGAGGAGAGACAAGGAGGAACTACGCTTGCGCTATCTCCTCGATACGTCTTCCTCGGGATGACGTGATTTCTCTCTCCTTGAATATCCGCGCTCGAGGACATCTGCCATTGACTCTCGTCGTCCTGATGACGCTCTCCCGTTCCCTTGCTTCGTCGCTCCTCTTTTTTTTTCCAACCAACCCTTTCGTTCTTTCCTGCTTTTGTTAAATGACCATGGATCCTTTAAAAAATGAAGAGAGAAAGAGAGAGAGATTGAGATTGAAAGAGAGAGAGAGAGAGAGAAAAGAACATCGTGATCGTAATGCACCGGGACACGAGGAGTCAGGATGCCAATGGTCAATGCAGTGTCCTGTGCGCCTCCATCTAACGGTTAGGATACCTCGGCCTCTAGGAGAGCAGCAATTCCGATTGATATCGAGCTCTATGATACCGTTTTTCACTTTATCATACGTCCTGCTCACGACACTGCGTACCAAACTATAACGATCGGACCGAACGCTCATGCGGAAGTTTCGTCCCCGTTTCTCCTCGTTGAAAACGAGTGTCCGCGTCTCTTGGTTTCGACGCGCGTCCTCGTTCTCCATGGGAGGCCATATTCCCTTATCTAGAGCCGGCCGTGCGGGTAGGGGGGCATATCTTGAAGGTGAGCAGGAGGATGTCCCGATGATCGAACGAGTAACGTGGACGAAAACCTTCCGTGGGCGTGAGGTCTTTAATCTGCCGGACACTTACCCAGGTTTTTGCATTGCAGATAAAGTACTGGCCACCCTAGGAGAGGGTACTTTTGGAAAAGTTGTCAAGGTTAAGGACTTGCAAATGTAAGTGGCAGCTCACGTAACTACGTAGGTAACCCGCTTCGCATATGCCTCCCCTTCTCTGTTTTATTCTTCGCTCCGTTCCTCCGCTATCTCCATCGATATCATAATCCTCCTCCGATATTCGACTCTTCCTCTCGATTCCTATCGATCGCTTCAATTTCCTGGTTTACTCTTCTCTTTAACCGTTTCCACGTTTCTACGAAGGAAAATCCTAAAGGTGCGTGGCGCGTCTCGAGTCTCTGCGGGATCAGAAATAGCCCATGCGGCACTGTCACAAAATGACGCGCGAGTAGTAGCAATAATAGGTTGGCCTTGCACTTTGTTTTAACGGACCAGGCAGCCAGACATCCTCGGCATCGGAGCGAATTATACTTCGCCGAATAATAGCGGAATCGGTGAAGGGATTCGGATTTTTCTCGTGCTCCCGATTACACGCTTTTGCGATACTCCGTTGACGCTTTCCTATGACTTTTGTACAGTGTGCCGGACTTGTCGGCTCTGCCGATCTCCATTCGCGGCACGGCCAATTCATTTGAGTGTAACGATGTTTCCAGGGATCACGTGATGGCTTTGAAAATTATTAAGAACGTAGAAAAGTATAGAGAAGCTGCGAAACTCGAGATAAACGCTTTAGAGAAAATCGCCACCAAGGATCCGGAAGGCCAACAGTTAGTATTTTTGGATGTTTCCTCGATAGCCCTTAATTATTGAGATTTAATAAAAACACATTTTTATTCCCCAGTTTGTGCGTGAAAATGCTCGATTGGTTCAATTGTCACGGACACATGTGCATCGCCTTCGAAATGCTTGGTCTCAGTGTATTCGATTTCCTGGTAGGTATTTGGACTTTTCTCGAGCGAAAGATACGATATTCTTTGTCGGTAGTAAATGTCCTCGATTTCTATACAGCGGGACAACAATTATCAGCCCTATCCACTGGAGCACGTGAGGCACATGGGATATCAGCTTTGCTACGCCGTCAAATTCCTCCACGATAATAAGCTCACGCACACCGATCTTAAGCCAGAGAATATATTATTCGTAGATTCGGACTATGAAAGCACGTACAACAGCAAAAAGGTGAGTGACGATAAGGATTATCGCGACTTCCGTGCATGAGTTGTGCCGACTAACGCTGAATTAACACCTACGAGACGATATTACGCTAAAGTGTTTCAAAGAAGATGTTTTTCTTTAAGCGGAAGGACGTGAGGCGCGTAAAACGAACCGACATAAGACTCATTGATTTCGGTAGTGCCACGTTCGACCACGAACATCACAGCACGATCGTTAGCACGAGACATTATAGAGCGCCCGAAGTAATTTTAGGTAAGCCAGTCTTAAATATACCCTCCCCGGTACAGTCTTCGGTAAACTGATTTTACCTTCGTCGGACAGAATTAGGATGGTCTCAGCCCTGCGACGTTTGGTCGATCGGCTGTATTCTTTTTGAACTGTACCTGGGTATCACGTTGTTCCAAACGCACGACAACCGCGAACACCTGGCGATGATGGAACATATACTTGGCACTATTCCACATCGAATGGCTCGTAAGACCAAGACCAAGTACTTTTATCACGGGAAATTGGAGTGGGAAGACAAGAGTTCGGCCGGTAGATACGTTCGAAGCAACTGCAAACCTTTACACGTGAGTATCGATTGTCTCGTTGATTGTTTGCGATAGTGCGAAATGTTTGAAATAACGCGGGCCATCTCTTCCAACGCGCAGCGTTACTTGCTTTCTGATGACGAGGAACACCAACTGCTGTTCGATCTCATACAAAAGATGTTGGAATACGAACCATCTCAGAGGATTGTACTGAAGGACGCGCTGACGCATCCCTTCTTCGATGCGTTGCCAGCCCATCAGAGATTGCCAGATCCCCGAGCGGCCGGGGATTCTCAGCAATCTCACGAACGATCGCACTCGCTCTCTCGATGAAGCTAGGAAAGGGACCGACTTCCCTACTGGACAGACACTCCACCGTCGATGACGCTACTGCCCCGTGTCGTTGCCGTTGCATCCTTAGGTATTACAAAGCTCTTTCTCCTTCGTAGTCGTGAGATTCGATGACGTTAGACGACACTTAAAGAATAAAGTCAACGTACGCGAATGATAGTGCGTAAAAAGATTTTTGATAATTGAATATATAGAGGAAAGAAAGAAAGAAAGCAAGAGAGAATGAAATAATTTATTCGCTGCAACTCAACGAGAACGAGGGGAATGTCTGCTAAAGAAATTGTCTGGTATGACGTTCCATGCGAGAGCAGTAGTGAAAACGGTGCTGTGGAACTTGGACACGATAGAAGTCGCGTTGTGGAGAACGGCCAGGACCTTTGTATTCTAGGAACATCGGCATTCTTGTCTCCGTTTGAAAATGTCGAAATGGATCGATTACTGACTTGGCTTACCGACGGTGTCCCTGATTACTGGCGCGCAAGGCCCAGGGTGTCTGCTCAGTGTAGCGTAACAGAGTCCCACACTGTAAACATTTTCTAAATCCTCTTCTGTACATTTTATCCTTTAATTTTATTACGATGTTACTATGCAACAAAGTTTGGAGTAAAGATGGGTCGCAGTTTATACTCTGTTTATTATAGATTGATGACCGTGGCGTGTTTTAGTAGTAAGGAGATAAGATTAGCGGTAAGACAGTAGTTATATGTACGCGTACGTGTTGACACGATTGAAATGCAACAAGGGAGAGAAAGTGAACGAGCGAACGAGGGAGGGAGTGTGTGAGGTACTCAACGAAACGCCATTTTATCGTCGTAAAGTATACGCGCGTTATTTTAAAAGAAGCCATGAAAGGATTAATGATTATTTTTTGAGACGTTACATGTCTTTTTTCATTTAGGATGGAGCCAAATTGAAATCTTTGTTTCTCGCGTGGCGTCCAATGTGTGCTTTTGGTTTCTGTCCTTTGCGAAGGTCGTCGAAGAATGAAGCAAAATTATTATCCTTCTAACGATGGATTTCGTGTGTGTAGTGAATATTTTTAATGAGAAAAATACCGCTGATTTGCTGGAGAAAATGAAACCACTTATATCCGATTCCTTTCAAATGTCAAAGAACCTTTCAGTTACAAAGCTGTACCGTTCGTGCGAGTCTTATTCGCCTAACTTCTTATACATACGACACAAAGGTTACATCTGCTGCTCGTACAGAATGTTTGAGCGTCGCAAGTGCTGTGTTTCGAGTAGCAATAAAAACACATTTCTTTTAAATGGTAATCATAATTTATTATTTCAACCGATAAATATCATCTCTACCCAATGACTTTAAAACAGTGTTTGGTCGTATTTTAAATTAAACAATTTCCTCGATAGAGTTTTTGTATACATACACACACATACACGCATATACACAAGCACACGAAATTCGAAATAAACGCCTGCTCAACAGGCTCATACGATATATCATGCTGAACAAGAAAAGGAAACACCAACAAGTTACTTCAGCGCAGAGCATATTCTTACATCAAAATTCTATCTTCGCATCGAAGCTTTACGAATGAAATTAAAAAAAGGAAATTATAATTTAGGCCAAGCATATGTTTCAGGTACCGACGGTGTGTAGCTTGTGTCGTAGAGTTGCGCCTTAATGAATTCCACGTAATCCGTAGGCTCTGGTAGAACACTCGCGAGACCTGAAACGATAAAGTCACCCTGGTACATCTAAACGGGTAGATAGACAAGTAGTCTAAGTAGAAAAAAATATTGCAATTGCTATTTATGCTACGGCAATGGTTACTTACAATTTTCATAAGCATACTTCATAACGTCAGCGGCTATTGTCAGTGAACATTTTTGGATATCGTTTAGTGGCGGATACAAGTTTCCACTGTTCAGGTCATCTTCCGATACCATGTCCGACAATGATTTCGCGGAGATGAGGAATGTTTCTTCAGGAATTGTGCGCATACCGGCGCAAATTACGGCGAGTGCAATTCCAGGGAAGATGTAGCTATTGTTACCTTGCCCAGGATTGTAAGTCTTCCCGTTGTACGTGACCGGTGGGAATGGCGATCCACTTGCGAAAATGCATCTTCCCTGTGCATATGGAGTTTCAATGGGTGAGATTGCGCATTAACGTCCTTTCACGCCACATATCGCTCTCACTATTTCAATTTAGTGAATGTTACAAAAAATAGAAAAAAGAGCTACCTGAGTTGCAGTATACGCAGCTTCCGCGGTACATTCAGCTTTGCTCGTCGGATTGCTGAGCGCAAAGATGACCGGTCTTTCGTTATTTCTCGCCATTTCTTCCAAAATCTCAGTCGTGAAGGCACCGCCAACAGCAGCGGCACCGATAAGAACTGTAGGCTTCGCAGTCTTGACTACTTCCAGCAAAGTGTCGATAGGCTTATGATCGCGAACAAAGAGCATCTTGTGCTCCGTCAAACCCCCACTCGGGCGATCTTTCACTAATAGGCCTTTCGAATCTACCATCCAAATCTTGCTCTTTGCTTCCTCTTCGCTGACACCTTCTCTTTGCATCGCCATGGCGCACAGCCATGCAATACCCAACGAGGCCTGAGAACAAAGCGTTTATTAACATTTCTTCCTAAGGGTATAATGAACGTAGTGCCTGAATTTCAACGTACCTCTCCAGCACCCTGGAAAACTATCGTATTTTCTGATAGTTTCGTGTTCGTGATACGAAGGGATGCCAATAGGCCAGCAACAGCCACAGAGGCAGTTCCCTGAATATCGTCGTTGAAGGTGCAATAGTCGTCGCGATATTTTCTCAGCAGTCGGAATGCATTGGCATTGCCGAAGTCTTCGAACTGAATCAGCGTATTTTGGCCGTATCGTTTTACAACGGCAGACATAAATTCGTCCAGAAATTCGTCGTACTCGGCACCAGTAACGCGCCTATGTCTGTGACCGATGTAGAGAGGATCGTCCAACAGAGACTGCAAGAATACGTTTGAACGTGTTTGCTCCATCATTAATTTCGTTAAATGGATCAATTATTTCAATCCTTTTTAACGTTTCACGGAGGTGGTCGGGTTGCAGAGTGATTGGCTCATATACCAATTGCGTTTTGCGATAGATTCACTTTACCTGAGTATTCGTGCCGACGTCCAAAGTAACGGGTAAACACTGATGGGGCTTGATTCCAGCCAAGGCAGTGTACAACGATAGTTTGCCGATAGGTATTCCCATTCCATGTGCCCCCAAATCACCCAGTCCAAGTATCCTCTCGCCGTCCGTGACAACGACAGCTCGTACATCGTGCTCCGGCCAGTTTTTCAGAACATCGTACACGTGTCCTTTATCGTGAATGCTTATGAAGAGACCGCGTGGTCTACGATAAACCAGACCAAACTTCTGGCAAGCTAAACCAACCGTTGGGGTGTACACCAGTGGCATCATTTTAGACACATCCTGCGCCAGCAGGCGGTAGAATAGCTTCTCGTTTCTGTCCTACAGTGATACATGAAATGTTCAGTCACTTTGTAGTTCGCGTATTAGGCGAAGCGGAAAGAAGTGTCCTTTCTTTTGTCCTCGCAGTTAATTTGTACTGGGCGCAATTGAAAGGTAGAGACTTTGGCAAAGAAATTATCTCTGATTGCAAAAAATAAGCATTTCTTTCCGTTTCAGCGGATAGAATTGCACAAAGATAAATTTTTAAGGCGGAAGAATACGCACGAGTAGGCCAATGAGATAGATGTACTTTGAAAGATCGTCGGGATAGCGATCCAAATTCAAAGTGCATAGCTGCAATTGCTCGTCCTGAGTCTTCACGGCAGCTGGCAGTAATCCATGTATACCCAAAGTCTGTCGTTCCTCGATCGTAAAGGCCATACCCTAGAAAGAAACGCAAACATCTCTTTTTACTGACGGTGCAAATCGACGGGCTAAACACGAGTTCCCTCATGATACGCCTCGCGTAGTTTTGCGGTGTCATTGATGTGCATGGAGTGAAATGAAATATGTATCGTAATGGGTCGACCTTGATGGGGATTACTTCATTAGACCCTGAAGTGGGTTAACGTCGGAATGCCGGACGCGAAGGAATCGTGAGTGAAAGGCGAATCAGCTGTTCGCTGACCCGGTTTCATATCACGGATTAATTTATCACTTTCCTTCGAAGAACATGTTAGAGGCGTTTAATAGAACTTCAAATAAAGCTGCCCTGGAGATATCGTGCTTGCCCTCCGGACACGCATTTCCATGATCCACATTCAATAAAGTCAAGGATTATTGCATTAAAATTGTACCGTGCAATGCCAGCAATATCGAAATTGAATATCCCGCGGCACGATCGATTTTAATTTGTAATACTTTCCAATCGACGTCGCCTAAGGAAGTGAGACGCTGCCAATATTAAAATACAATTAGAAATATTTCATACATTTGTATGAAAATAAATATTTCCGGTTAAATGTGACTATATTGTGGTTTATAAGGTCATTTAGTTGGAGCGTTCGTCAGATGTAGCCTAACTGCTATCGAAATCGCTGATACAGAACAGACAGCGTCTTGTTTCCAGGGTTAAAGGCACATTATGTAACAACTTATAATGGTTTTTGTTCATCGAGCCCAAGCTCGATGGGATCAATTCAAAATACGGCTTGACAATTATACGAGCGGGATCTTTCACTTTCTGCTTCGACAGAAAGTCTGTCGATTTCAATCGAACGAATAGATTGAGATACAAGAAGGATAGGAAAAATCCGTTAAAAATGTGTTACATCACCGTCCCAGCAGCTCTGATCTGCAATAAGTGACGCATTTTAATGGCAATGAAAGATAACGATCGCAGAAACGAGAATGGTATTCTTTTCATCAATTACATTATTTCCAACCGTTTGCTATATCGAGCCCCATGAATTTTGCCATTGCACTGTCAGTGCTCGCAATTCCCAATAACAATAGAGCTTGCGACAAAGCCATAAATATAGATCGTTAAAGTTCCTTGAGACAATTACGCAAGCGATAGAACATTGGTCACCTCGTCTAGACTTTATCGATTGCCGGTTGATGAACCATACCATTAATCGGAATCCCTCACCTCTGCTTTAAAAAGCAATAACGAGCACACATATTATGCATACGCATGCACGTATGTCTACACATCCGTGGCCCGATCCATACATCAATAATTAAATCGTCCACGGTTTCCTCTTACTAGACCGTTGTCTACAGCTCTGTTTCATATTTTTTCAACAACGCCCAGTACGTATTTTTCAGCTCGGGTGATTCGAAATTCACTTAAAACTAAAACAGGTAGGTGGTAGTTGAGGCTACCCATGACTCGGATCCGTAAAAGGTAAAAAGGAAGAGCCAGAGTGGCTGCAACGGTACGGGGTTGTTTCGTGTTCGTGTAATTTAAGCGAGATTACGTCAATTCTTGCGGTAGACTTTGTGCCGTATATTTTTTCAAGATGCAAATCTTAAGTATTGATTTACATATAGCCATTATTTTCGTTCGACCTTTGAAATATTGTTACCGTTTAAAGGTGTCACCTTCGACGATTATTTGATACTCGATCAGAATACAACACTCTATATATAAATATTTGTTGTACTTGCTAATCTTGAGCAATATCTATTTCGTTCCGATAAAAAAAATGAGATTCATTCAAATTTATCTTTTTTTTTTCACTTTACCATCGATTTGATAATGTTTCTATGTAACCAACGTATTGGAAATATTTTTAATTTAACTTCTCTATTATTACGTAGGCGACAAAATTTCCCTCGTACTTGAGAATAATATCTAACGCTATTATTTCGTATGGAAGATCCCAACGAATCGCCATTCTTCACCGTGATTGATTTTAATCGAGTAAAAGAGGGTCGTGACACCGGTCGAAAGTATTGTAGTAATTTTCCACCCGCTTCCAGTCGGGGTCGTTGACAATACCTTCTGTATGCACGATAGACAACTCGTTGACAGTAGCAATTGACTTCCACGGACGACAGTAGACGATGAAAGTAAATTATTCCCTGGGTGTCTCTACACACCGAACGATATATATCAATTTCATTGATTCGTGAAAAATATTGCCAAATTAACTTTGCAGTTTACTAAATGGATGTCGCGATTTCGGCGGATGTTCCATGTCTCTGATATTATCTTATCGACCGACGTTTGGATATGGGACCTCGTATTTGCCGCTTTAATGCACGCTGCATTGGTGCGGGACAAATATTTACAAAACTTGCAAATCTCTCGTAATTGGAAGAACTAATCCTTTGCGGGAGAGTTTCTACCGAGTAGAGAAAAAAGTTCATATCGAGCGAGAAAGAAAGAATGGACTTCAAATGTTACGGGCAAAATATGCTCGGAAACGACACGTTTTTAACGATAAGAAGATAACGATAATGTTACGCGGATAACATTAACAAGGCTCTTTAAATAGATAACAAAAAGAAATCGTTCAGGTTGATATTAAACGCACACTGTTATTTATTTTTCTTTCCTCTTAAAGCATCACTGTTACGTTCACAAATACTGTTCGTGCAACGAGCATGACTTAAAAGTGTATCACTTTTTTTTGTAAAAGTCTGACAGCCTGAGAAATGAATAATTGTATTAAAATTGCTCTAATAATGGCATAGCTTTTGTACAGTTTTTGGACTCTTATGTTAAAAGTACGAAATAATGCGGAAGAAATCGAGTTACTTGTGCATGAAAATTGCATAATTCTTGTGTTGTTTTAGAATTTGCTAAGAAACTTTCCCCAAAAGTAGTAACTACTTTCGCAACGAAGAATCGTGCACTTCTATCATACTAATCGAGGAGACATACTAAGCAAGCCACAAAAACGAATTCTCAAACGAAGCCATACGCGATGCCTAAATATCTTCCGTGCAAGCCCGCAAATTGCAACCAGAAATGAAACAGAAATACCGAAATAACTTGCATGCAGAAGCATTTTCCGAAGGAAAATAGTTGAAGCAAGAATACCCTTCCGTCCCAAGCGAGCAGAGGTTCAGGAATATGCGGATGCCTGCAAGGATCAGGAACGAGATCCCACCAATCCGTGTCCATCGTTCGAAATTTTTGCCGATCTACTTTTCCACGAGATTTCGTATCCCATGGCAAACAACCAGCCGTGGAAACGGTTGCCGAGGTTCTTGACTTCCACGAACGCGACCCTTCTCCCCCTGTACCGATCGATATGGTAGCCTTAGGACTTCCAGCTACTAACCCCCGACCTACTGCAAGGATTGCAGCCACCTCCTTTTCACGGTGGTTCTTTCTACGCGGATAACTGACAATGAGAGACGTTGGTTTTATGGTTTTCGCTTCGACTGCACTTTGTGCTGGATCTTTTGTCGGGCACTTGCAGGGGTGGGTTCGCCAAGGCCGTGGAAGAAGACGGAAAACCAAGGTGGAAGGAGTTCGAGGGTTGAAGCGGCTCTGGAGGATCGAATTGGAATGTCTTTGGCTAAAGTAGCTTTCGATGGACGGAGCCGTGAGATCGATTTGATGAGTTACTGCGAGCCTTTTCAGATATGGGAATTGAAATTTCATGCCGTGTATTATATCTTTGGTACCATTTTGATCTCATTTAAATTAAAGCTGCACGGTTAAATAACCGTGGACGTTGAAGTTGCAAATTGTCGAGAAAAAAACGCACAGGAAAGGAAGGTGTAACAAATTCTCCGGGATATGTGTATCGAATCGGAACCAAAAGTGTCGAGATTTCGTAACAATATCCAACAGTTTCCAAGTAGGATAATACAGCAATTTGCTCAGTCGTCAAAAGTATTTGCGAGTCTAAATATACGTCAATAAATTGCTTAATTTTTTTTGCGAGTCGTAAACGGTGCATTCGTGAGAGTAATTTCACGGATATCAGTGTCGAGGGTTATGAATTTTTTTTCAAATATTTCAAAACATTTGACAAATAATATTTCAGTGTTGCACGAAAGATTAAGGTTTCGGTTAATTACAGGACGAAAAGTTTTATATAATTTACAAGAGAATGCTAAAATGATTGATAAACATTGATTATGTAAATCGTGCTAATATATTCCAACTCCTGTGCATATACGTATGACTTTATTTAATTTATGTCAAATACCACGTGTAAAGAATTATGTATTTCATTTAATCGCTTACAAAATTATGCATATTTAATGAAACGTATAAATTATTTAATTAAAATTCGTTATATTCATAGTATTCATTATTCGTGCGGTATCTACGTCATTAAATTGTATGATGTACATATTCATACGTGATGAAAATGACCTAAGTAGAATTATTTAGAAACACGGAGTTTTGTTCAATTTTATTTAACTAATGGGAATTAAAGATTTGTTAATTCGAATATTGTTTAGCCAAGGAGGAAGTTTTTAATCGAGTGACAACTGTAATGCGTTAACGCACTTCCGCTCGGTAAGAAGCATCGAAGAAAAAGTCACAGCCCAACGAAGAAATTGAATTTTTTAAATGACGTAACGATTAAACGTACAAATACATTTACAAAGTGTGACTATCGTTGGATAATGCGGTCAGAACAATTGTCAACGATCAATGAAGTGGTCGATAAGAATCATCATCCAGATATCGAGAATCTTGTTGTATTTGCAAAATCGCGAGGCTGTTTCGTCATCCCAAAAATTCCGACGACGCAAGTTCCGTTCCACGATTTTATGCGTCGTGAAAGTATATTCCATGAAGAGCCTGATTCAGTCACGCGTACATGACTTGTCAAATATCCTGCGATTGCGTTTGCATTTTTTTCAAGGAAGAATTTGAAGATAGACGTTTCGTCACTTTAAATATCGAATGTTATATTTCGCGCATCTGGCGGATACAAAAAATTGAAAAGCTAAGTACTGAAAAATAAGACAAACAATGCCAAGTCCTTCGGCAAGAGTTTAAGTTTTAAGTGTGCGAGCGTTGCGTGTCACGATGACAACGACAGTAAACACAACACGAAATTCCATGACAAGGCTCGCTTGACATTTTAATCTACAATCATTTAGCAACAATAATCGACAAGTAACGAAACATTTTCAAGAGCCCCTGTCAAACACGAAGTACGTTATTAATAGACATCGAACTGTCAGTCGGCATGCCGGTATTGCAAATTGCATGACTCGTGTATATAATATTAATGCACGTACCTTGTTTAATTGTGGATTCTTGAGATGGTCGAGGCCACGAAGAAGGGCGGCGGAGGGTGCATCACCTGCACCTCGCTGTCCCAACCGATCACGCTTGAGGTTCGACATCGTTGATGTTTTGTTGCTGCAGTCCGACTGATTACTGCTTTGGATCCTACAACCGTCGAGCGAAGTTTAAGGCGGATTATGAAGGAATGTCGGTAGGGTAGAGCGCAGTAGCGATGTGGAAAGGTTAGGTTAGGGTGGTGTGGGGAGTGCAAGTCCCAACCGCGTATGCGTTACCTCATGCAACACGTCCGAATGGCTTGGAAGGGATACGCGTTTCTTTTACGGCATATAAATAACATTTTGAAGATCCACAAATCGCGATTAACACTCGCAAAGCTTCGTGACTCGCTACTTAGGTTTGAACGTTACGATTTATGATGTCATTGACGGAGTCATTGGAGGCATAGTTGCCACTGTCATATATTACTACATTTGTGATTATTCTTTTGGTAGGCCTCTTTTCTGCAGTTATTTAAGGTCGTCCATTCCACGTTTTGAACAGAATTGTATGAACGTTCTGCGAAAGATAACTAGTTGAAGTTTGTGTCGATGAAGGATAAAAATAATTTTTGAAGGAGGATGCGTTACTGTGCGATCAATGGTTCGATCGGGGCGAAATTGTTGTTTCGCTTTTAGACATATGCTTCGGTTTAAGTTACTGGAAAGGTTGAGTTTACAATGTTAAATCGTTGCTGAGGTTATTAAGGAAGCTAAGGGAGCATGGAACTTTAGGTACGGCATTGAAAGTACGATTTAGCGCAAGCGCGCGCTACGCGCAGTCGGGTGTTGTTCATCGAGCGGTGATTGTTGTTGTTGGCTTGCTCTTCATGGCCACGAAAAATGTTCTAGATAGATGCGCAGAAAAGTTTTCCAGTCTGTCGATACTACCGCTAATAATTGCGATTTGGATCATTAACGAGACAGACAAAATCTCTCCTCATGCGCTACTTATTACTTGCTGCTTATAATTCGCGATAAAGTATTGCACCGCACGAATTATGAATAGATAGAGACACGAAGTTGTCCGATAACTATAATTACATTCCACAGCCATGCTCTTTGGAATGAATCGGTGCGATCTATTTTACAAGTCTAAATAAAACTCGGTTTGAACGCTCGCGTTACATCATGCGTTCAACGTTGCATCAGCTAAACTTACTTCCTACTTCACCAAAAACCCGAAAAAAACGGCCTGCACTTTTATCAAAGTCATCAGGAATTGATAATGTACTGTACAGAAACTGAATATAAATGTAAACTTCAACCTCTAACTGCGGCGATAGATAGGAAGAGTACGGTATATCGCAAAATTGAGTCTATCGGATTACCTGTCGCAAGACCGATCGTGAAGCCGCGTTTCAGGTTCAATGTCAACGGTGGCATAACGCAATCGACTCGACTGCCTGAGAAAGCCGGCAAAATGGCACTCCAATCGTTTGAGGAAACGCTTCGAGGACATGGTCACGATCTTTGCGGACAACGATCACTTTCGTCCGATTTAACATCTCTCGTGGAACTGCCTATCGATCGTCACGAAAGGGTTAACTGCAACTCGTACGATTGTGTCATGACACGTACGATAAACAGCGGAACACGTGCACCAGTGACGTCACGTGAGTGACGAACCGCGACTGACATAAGGCTTCGTTCACACGAGAGATGTTTGCATATTTTCTTTTCTACCCTTTTCCCTCCTTAATTGCTATGGTTCTTCTAATTGCTATAAACGTTAATTTGCGAAAAATTTCAAACTAATTCCATCAATTAAAAAAATAGGTCTTAGCAGTTAGCTCTATGCCCGTCGATCTCTCGCGTTTGGAGAAAAATAATCTAGCTGAAGGAATACCTCAGTCGTACTTGAGTGATTTCTAATCAACGAATTCTATCTGAATTCTGTAATTAAAGTTTTATTTTCCGCAAAAATCGCAGAGTCGTAAAATCATCCGATTAAAGGTGATAGGGTGACGATGATTTTCTGCACTCATTTTGGCCGATGAGACGGATGTTTAATCGTTTAGTGTGTCGTACGATGATGATGATGCGGATTATGGGTCAGCAACCTGTTATCGCACGATAGTCACCTCGGAATGAGATTGACATTGGAAAGTTCCTTTTTAATCGTTGAGATCACGCGGAACGAGAGGCATTAAAGAGGCGAACGGATATTGGAAAAGAGCAAAAAGAAGGAGATGAGAATGCCTTTAATATTGCATCAGCGATTATTCGCGGTGATTATTCGTAGCGTTGATAATTTTAATTGCAATATCGGAACTCATTATTGAATGTGAAATGGCATCCTACAGGTGTGCAAGAGCCCCGCTATTTCCTTGACGATAATGAGTCATTGCAAAACATAATAATAACGATAATAGCAATAATGGTATGTTAATAAACAGTACGACTAAAGATAAACTAAGACAGCTGATGCTCAAAAATTTCAAAACCGCCGTATTGCGTAATCGACGGGCTGTAAAGTCATTTGATATAACTTGGAGGATTCGAAAGGAAATCCTTAAGTTCTGTAATTTTCTACTAATGTAGAAATAATTATTCACGAGTACAGCGAAGTAGAACAATTTCTCGAGAGAATCTGTTTCAATTTGTGTCGTAAACATTACGAAATTTATAGAGTATTCGTTGCAGACAAATTTAACTGTGCTTCTTGTCTGTAATTATTATGAAAGTGTTAACATGAAAATTGAATTTCCAGTAACGTGCGCCTGCAAACGTCAAATGGAAGGAGTTAGATCGAACAAATTGAAATTCCGAATACCCGATACCGATAACTGCTCGTCGCACATTTTTTCGCGACACTCCGAGGCAAAGTGCAATAGACCTATCTTTGTTATGTCTCCACTGTCCAACAGCGGAACGTTCCTCCTGTTTTTCCCGTAGACCGATGGGGGCCTTGCGTTAAGACGGAATTTTTTTTCCAGGTCAAACTCTAATTCGATATTAACGACGCAAAAATACCTCTCCACGAATATTTCATTTCACCACATAACATCCATTCCACTGCCTCGTTGCGATAAAACTAGGCGACACGTATGTCTGAGGTATCGAGATAAAGCCAAAGATAATTTTCAACAACAACGCGTAAACACATTTAAAGAAATCTACCCACAAGGATGTGTTTTCAAAAGGACAAATTATTTTCATTACTTACGCTCTATTATTTCGCGGTCCGTTGCGAATATCCTTCGAGTTTGCGCTACCCATTGCACGAAACGATGTTTTTATTTTGAATTCAAAGGCAAATTATCCTTGGGGCAAAACAATGTCCCATAACTTTCGCTCGGCGAACGATTTTCCTAAAGTTCACGAGGTATCCCGTTGATCTCCTAGGCGAACGAGAAATCAAAACGGCACGTTTGACTTGCGTCAGGTGAAATCGTATTTGCCGATCGCGAACAGATCGCAAAAGCGACTGACGAGCGCAACACACCTAGCCGGAGAACGTGCGCGATTGTTGCTTCGATGGAACTTCGTCATCGTAGAAATCGGCCTTAAGACCGACGTTTTTGGGGCAGAAAGGTGATTTGGATCTCAAGGAAAAGGATTGAGTTATGCAATGTTGCAGCCTCCCGCGAGAGAATACATTGTTGTCTCATTCGATACCGTACTTCCTTGTTGCTTCTACGCTTCTTGCGTTACGTAGATTTGCAACGGAAATTTTTGAAGTATTAGCTGTCCGTTGCTTCTTTGATTATGTTTCTAAATTTTTTCAACCGTGTGCACAACGAATCGACATATAATGACTCAATTAAATGGATTCTGTCGATAAAGAGACGTTTAAATATCTCGTACGCGCGTGCCAATCATTAATTGGGGGTAATACGAAATACTTTCACGTTTCTCGTTTCGATATGCTGTGTCATACCAGGGCATACTGAGTTCTCTTATCGCGCTCGCGAAAAAATTCGATACCTTGGCGCGATAAGGACGAGATACCATGAAAGTACAAATCAGACTCGCAGTGAAAGGTTTCACAGTCACAAATGTCATTTTAATGGATCATTATTAAGTTTCTTCATCTCGAAAATTTTGGTAGCAGTTAATTTGCTTACGTCGTGACAGAACCATTTCCTCTAATAATTCTTGGCACAATTCCAAGCGCAATTCTAACATGATTCTTTTAATAATTTAGAAACAGACATTTTTAATTATATCGAAAAGGCTTTGTTTTTAATAATGACTTAACTTTGAGATATATGACAGATTGAAATTGATCAGGAACTTCCACAGAGATTCTTCGCCGCAACTTTCAAACGAAAAATCCAATTCATGGCAAATAATCGCGGAAGAATAACCTTCACGGTAATTTCAACGCATCGGTCGAAGATATGCCGCTCATAAATTATAATTGTAGGAGCAACGAAGATCCGTTATACTCACGTGTTTCCACAGTACATCCTATCGGCGAAGGAAGAAGAAGCGGGGCATTTCGTTCTAGAGAAATCGTCAACATTAAAATTCACGATGTCATAGCGCGATGTTGTTATAGGTAAAATTCTCGTTGTTTTATCTTTACGCGTTAATCTATCATTTTTAAATTAACCAAATAGATCGTCGGTAGTTCTAGCGTCAATGATGTCTTGACGTACCCGAGGTGCTTCATCATGAGTGGTTTGTTGATCCCGCAAAAGATCTTCAAATAAAACATTCACCGAGACGTATGTTCCTCTCCTACTTGATTAGGCTGCACGTGTTTCGAAACTCAATTTTGCCTTTTGCTTTCTTTCTCCTAAGGACTATAGAGAGTGACCTCCATTGCAAAAACACCTGCGTGAAAATCATAACAGGTTATCTTATAAAAGTTGATTACACAATCGAGCATCATTTCCTGAGAGATACGAACAAAAGCATATCGCTTCTTAAGTGTTCAATGTATTAACGTGAAACGCAGGATTCTAGACAAAATATCGTGACCGTTGAAGCCAGAACAGAAAGTTAACGTTTAACTCTTTATGATCTTACTTCGAACTGCATTCGACTCTTAGTCTTTTTTGCCCCTGTTTTAGATAAGAGCCGAACAATAGGATACAAAGCCCGATATTTACTAGCGTTACAAATAGAAGAGAGATCTTTTACGACGAATTTCATAAAGCCCTCTTAACGTATCTCGGTCAGTGCGTCTGAAAGGCTCGTTAACGCACATTTAGCAACGATATTACTATTATGATCTATGCGAAAGTTAGGTAGATACATTTACAGATCCGAGAACGTTATGCCGTTACTTCAGTAATTGCCCATTAACCGAATAATGAGCCCGTGCGGTGAAAGTCGAAATTCGTTGCAAAAACGAGCGATTTAAAGATCTTTCCGACCGTGTTCACCATTTCCTTGGATATCGCGTTTCCGTAATCGACGTGTTAAATGAGAAAAAGAGCTATGCTACATCTAACCGTGGCGATACTTTTTGGCTGGATTACAACTAAAATTGCTTGTAAACGGTGTACAGAAACTTCTAGAATTATTGATTTATGCGATCTCCGTTCAAAGTGTAATACAATTACGTATTATGCACTCTATACGTGCATTTCGTAGAATGCTATTTAGCGAGCATCAAGGCGTGCATCGTCGGTTGACATGACCTGAAATCAATAGCGACGTATCAGATATATCATGCTTTACCTTAAGCGCAGACGGCATTAATTCACCCGCCGTTTTAACCGGAAACCCGAATAACCAAGGTGCAGTTCAAGGTAGATCCAAAGCAACAGGATATGCCGTATATTACCTCTTTGACTATTTTCTGTAAGAGTAAACTATATATGTTGTATTTTGGCTTTTGTATTTATTAAAGATATTTTTTCATCGCAATTGCCGTTGGTACCAAAATGACCGCTGTATCCGAATAATTAATTTATTTTGCAATCTATTTTAAAATACAAGTAGCTGATTTGGGAAATTGAAAATGTAGATATTTGAAGAGTAATGATTTACCTTTTGTTCAATATAAATCAGTTTTAGTCGGATTTCCTACTTTA
Organism: Cerceris rybyensis; assembly: GCA_910591515.1. Lineage (NCBI taxonomy): Eukaryota > Metazoa > Arthropoda > Insecta > Hymenoptera > Crabronidae > Cerceris > Cerceris rybyensis. The sequence continues at coordinate 726,427 of OU342795.1, forward strand.
TGGTATTCTATGTATCACTTCAAATGAAGCGAACAACCGTCGGTGATTCTTAGGATGTTCTTGGAGTTATAAGGGAAAATGTTTAAAAAAGGGAAGTGGGGCGGTAATTATAGCTTTATGGGATAAATATGTTGCGTAAAAATGCTTGTAACATTCGCATTCTGCGACTTGAAATATGTTTCGTGGCGGGGAAACTTCGTGAAGGCGAGAGCAAAGTGCATCGGTATTATCGAACGAGACGTATCTCTCTGCGGTGAGAAAGAAATTTATCCGGAAATATGAATATTTGTGAATTAATCGCCATCGTAGAAGTAAGAACAATGTGCCTTTATGAATATCTGAAAGTAATTTAATTGTTCAATTTATTTGAACCGGATCATCAAGGAATATGTTGTACATGTAGTAGAGTATGTATCTTCCACTAATTGCTGAAGTATTCTTCTTGCTATTCGACAGTATAAAGTTGTGAATTAACTTAATAAATTTCCTTAATGTACTTAATGAAGGTATTATAGAAAAATGAATATTTAAAGATAAATATAAATTATCTTTGACATATATAATGCTTAGGAGAACGTATCTGTTACATGGCTCGTTGGTCTAGGGGTATGATTCTCGCTTCGGGTGCGAGAGGTCCCGGGTTCAAATCCCGGACGAGCCCAAGAAAATTATTTTTTTTTTTAGTACTGCAAATTATGTACACTTTTAAATAAATTTATTTAATAACGCAATCATTCGGAAACATTACGAATGTAATACGTTGATATACATTTTTCGAAATAGTTTCCACTATGTTACTCTAACCACCTTTGCATTTCATTGATCGATTGTACCGTCCGATTATCGAGAACGCAAAATATGGCGCTGGCGTGGAATCCGTCAAAAAAACACAGCGATCGTGAAAGGTAAATTATTGAAATACAATTGTTAACGTATCGATACGTTAAATGAGTGCTAGATAAAGTGATCTAAGAAAACATTTATGTTTATTGCACTTGGCGCATACGAAATAGATCACATCTGTTACCTAACCTCTATCGCGTTGACCAACGGAAACAACAAAACGTAATACTTTTCACAGGTGGGTTTGCATTTATCCTGTCTACTTAAATAGTAAAAGAACCCTAGCCGGTGGTCGCAAACTAGCGAAGGATAAGTGCGTAGAAAATCCTACGCATCAAGAGATTCGCGATGTTCTACTAGCAGCTGGTTTCAATGTTGGAGTTGAAAATAAGCTACATCCGAGAGAACGGAGTAAAGAGCTGTTATATCGAGGCCGTATTCGTGTACAGTTAAAAAACGATGATGGTACACCTGTGAAGCCTGAATTTCCTACCAGAGAGTCGCTTTTACTTTACGTTGGCACAACCATACCGAAATTAAAGACACGTCAAGGTAAACAATCTTCCGGCGACCAGGCTTCACAGTCCTCAGGTTCATCTTCGAAAAAAGGCAAGGGGAAGGGAAGAAGGTAAAATCTCATTGTCCGAGCAAAAGAGAGTTTCTTTATGCAGTGTACAAAAACAGATTGTATTATGATTAATATAAAGTAATTAATAATTGTTCCCAATATTGTACATTGTACATCTGTATGTTTAATTATTTAATACATTTATAACAATGCTTAATAATGTCTTTCCAGCAATAGTATATCCCGTGTATTTGATTGTGTTTGAATGTTCCACATTATTTCCTTACATTTTTCTTCATTTCCATAGTTTTTGGAGTTACCGTTTGCTTTTTGTTTCATCGTTCCTACCCCTTTTACTAGGTTCAACGAAGATATTCGAGTTTTCTAATTCCTCCTCCTTATCTAATTTTACCGTATTAACAGGAGTTTTGCCCGTGTCCACCTTGGGGAGATACAGCTGCTGTAAACCTGATATTGGAAATAATAATGCTTGTTGATTGTTAGGCATCATGTGTACAATATATGCATTAGGTAATGGATTAGCCACTGGCTGGTACAGCATTGGAATATCGGAAGTTCTTTTCAAGGCCGATCGTGTTTCATGCTCATCATCCTGCCCATTTATCTATGAATAAAATAGATGTATAAGGACATTTTGTATCTACAAAATGTCTCATAGTCTTTTACTTACTCTACTTGATATAGAGGAATGTTGCTGATCAATATTTTTAGTATCAGATGATTCATCCTCTTCGCTATTACTTCTCCGTGATGCCTAAAGAAGAGATGAAATATTTGGAAACTCGTTGATACACACCGATCGTAAATATTGAATTACTCACTGAAGTGCTGCCCCTTAATATCGCATTGCGCTGGGTAATGAGATTGTCATACACTATCGGTGCTGCTCGTAATACAGTGTAAGGAATTTCGCTTAATTTGTGCATGTACGAAACTATAGGAGATAGCGGAGTCGATGGTAATGAATTACTTCTGGCCAAATGGTGCAATGTTCCGCGTGGGTGAAGTACAGAACGTAAGTTTCCGATTACAGACTTTAATCCATTCGTTCCAGCACCCCTTAATAGATGCAAAGGTTCTGAAATGCGATGCAGTAGAGAAGGTCGATGATCGCCAACAACCGGACTTTTGCGTAAAGGTTTTCGATCCCTAAATGTTCGTTTGTAGCTTTTATTAGCTGGTTCATTCGTCACACTATTATTAACGTCATCGTCCTGGTCGTCGTTTTGGCCAGCATTTTTAAGAAAATGAGAATGACCTTTCAGCGGACCTCCGCGAATAAAATATTTCGCTACCTTATCGGCGTCCTCTAAAATTCATTAACAATATATGGAATTTCAACTATCGATTACGATTACTGGTTAAAAGGTAATCCCCGATTTGAATTATATCTTTTACCATTTCTAAGATGTTTCCTGCGCCCTTTGGTACACCGAGGAGTTCTCATTTCCTCAGGAGAATCATCAGATATTGCCGCGAGATCAGCATCCCTTGAGGTTCTTTCTACGCAAAAGTTGTCGTAAAATAGTCATTTTTCGAGTAACTAACGTAGGTTTAGAAGATACAAATACCTTTTTCATTATCGTTGACTATATTGGAACCAGTATCTCCATTTTCCTGTAATTCTACATTATCACAAGTTGCACCGAGGATACTACAGTTACATTTATCGATGTAATATAATAGAAAAACTAAGATGAAAATTCGAAATGGTAGCATACTGCCAAAAACGATCGACAGCTGAGAAGTAGTTTTGTACTTTTTGTGAACGTCTTAAAGATCGAATTCTTTACTGAATATGTACATTGTGTTATCCTCGATTTATAGACTTTGCGTTGAAAAATTTGCTGACAATACAATAATGTTTATATTGTCCACAATATGAGCGCTTCCGTTTAAGCAATCGAGACGAATTGCATCAAAGTTTAAATGAAAAATGAAGCAATGTTGTATTTACAATTTACATTTTTCAGAGGTAACACATTGCATGTGTCACTTGCGAGCGAAATACTGATGTTCGAATAACAAAATTTTGAGGTTGAATAGCGAAGAACATTCTGAATAGTATAAGTATTTTTGAGAATAATTTAAGCTGATTAAAATAAAAGTAGGTATGGCATGTGTGTTGTCAATGATTTTGATCGAAAAAAAAAGTAAAAGAAAACCTTCACCGTGACAATGTTTGCACATTGCCGTGACCAGGATTCGAACCTGGGTTACTACGGCCACAACGTAGGGTCCTAACCACTAGACGATCACGGCTATTGAAGGTCATACCAAGTTCGTTTATTTTTTTCCAGAAGTAGGAATATTTTTCCTGCAGTAATAATTAAATATTCAATCCTATTATTTTATCATCCAATTGCCGTATAATTGACATAATTGTGGATATAGGTCTTGTTTACTGGAGAAATCGAATTGCCGACAGTAATTTAACTTCCGTAAACTCTCGCAAACCGAGAGAATTCGTATAGGGGTATAGTGATCGATATAATAGATGCATAACAAAAATTTCTTTTTTGCCAAGATAATAAATCTAGCCTCTAAATGTGTTTTGTCAGGTTGAGACGCATAATAATTAAATATAGACTATTGCTGCCATCATTGAGTGCGTGGCAAATTCCTGGAACATATATTATAGTTCTTTGTATCTGTTTCAGGTGGCACCACGTGGACCATTTTGAGGAGAGAAGACTCATTGGATCCTCAGCTTCATGGTTCCTTGTTCTTCCTGTTCTCCTAGTAATACCGGGCTGTTAGCGACCGCCGTTGCTACCGCGGCGTCGTGGTTTTAGCAACAGTGTTACAATTCGGATAAAAAGTTGCCCGCTAGAGACGTACGGAGATGCGACAATTTTGGACAAGGTGTGACGAGAGAAGATGCATCCTATAATCATCGTAAAGACGTGAATCTTCACCATGGAGAGACATCAAATGAAAGGATCGTGCGCGAGCGGTTCACAGGTATGTACCTACCTATTTCAGTTACCTGACACAGGATTCCTCCGAGTACTCGATGAAATCACTCTGAAAAACTCCGAGGCATTCTCTCATCTGAATATGCAGTGTGTTCGATGATCTTAGTTACGTAAGTTTTAAATTGGGAAGAATCAGTTTGTCAGAAGACTATGCGTTTATCATTATCGATGTTGGATATAGTTAAATGTAAGTGATCTATCGCGGCGTGGACCGATTGTCTCTCTAACTTTAGAATCATTTGGAAACATTATGATATCAATACGGCCCTGTGGAGAGCAGACGTCTAGTGATCACCTTCTGGATCCTGATTCCCTGCTCCCAACTGTCTCTGAGAGAGCCTACCCCAACGATATCAGTATTTAACGATGTAGTTTAGGATCGCTTGTATTCGTGTCGTTCTTTCCTCTCCCCCTCGTTTCTTCCGTTTCCTTGCATTATGACGCGCAAGGAGTTCAGACGATGACGGAATAATCATTGAATTTCTCAAAGATGTTTTGAGACTTATTTGTGGTATTCTTCACGCAGTAGAGCGATGGAAACTTGTAAGCCAATATAGCATGTTGCTATTCTTTCTCTCATTGTGTCGTGGAAAAAGGGACGATGATACTTTTTTTCGTGCCTAGACATAGCGTATGTTTTCGTCTCTTTCGAAAATAATATGAATCTATGACTGAATTGTGAAAATGTTTCTTAATATCCGCGTATGAATAATTTAACGCTGGAACTATCAAGGCAGTCAAAGAAATATTCCTTCATAAATGGCACACGATTATCTCATTTGCCGCTAGATTCCTCTGTGTTCAAAGTACTTATTTGGCGAATTAAAATCAAATTTATATAAATATAACCAATTTAATACCGATAGATTCAGGGTTGAAGTAGTACGTGCAGATTTCCTGTTTTAAAAAGCTGTTACCAAGTACAGCTTTGTAACGCTATGTGGCGCTTCTTTGCCGCCTATTCTTGACGAATTCATCGCATCGCGGACGAAGGGAATAGGGAATAACGTGCTCTCCTGTTCATGCAACTCGATTAATGTAAATTTGTGCCACCAGGAAAATCGTTATCCGATGTAACGAGAAGAGCGAAAGTTTAGGACGAGTCGAGGCATTCGATTGCATATTCGGATTTGCATTTATTTGTGCGATCACTTTGTCCTGAATTCCCGTGCAATCGAACGGGATACGAGTCGCTATTATCGTCGATGAATCGATATATGTAAGAGTTACAGACAATCGCATACCAGATTTGCATTTATTTGTTCAGTCACTTTGCACCGGTTTCTCGTGTAATCGAACGATGCAGAGCTAAGTCTCTATTACCGTCGATATTAGATATTCAAAGGTAATTTTATTTTCGTTTCTGCACCTCGTTTTTTCCTTCAAAGTTTTGTTGTTCGTTGGTAAGCACAAATGACGTTACTTTGCCGCAGCCTTTTCAAAATCTTTTAGCAAATTGGTGATAGATTTCCCAGCATCTGTCGAATGCTTACGGTCGACGTCGTTTATCTGTTATTCGAAACGCACAATTAGGAGTTGGACACGAGATTCGGCCTAACATCGCGAGAATGAAGGAAAAAGTGTCGACCTTTACCTTTTTAATGAAATCTGCCTTCAGTTTTTTATCCTCGGCCTCGTTCTTCTCGCCCGCCTTAAGATTATTGAACGTTTTGGCTCTCAATGGACCGAACTTTTTTTGAAATTTCTTCACGTCACCGGCAGCGCTACCCTCGAGCTCCTGTATATCACCGTGAATCTTTCGCTGATCTTTCCCCATTTCGTCCACCTTCTTCGACAGTTTCTTGATCTTCGCGTACGCATTTTGATAGTCCTTCCGCATCTTTAGTTTAAGTTCATCTTGCAACTAGGTGTGCAGAATTGAAATAATTATTAATTTTATATATTTAAATATTACATATACCTAAAGCTACAGATGTAACAGTGACAAGCAATTTTTTCAAATTTTTTCACACTCGATAGCACGCGTTTTGCTCGAATTGAAATCAAGAGCTGGATCAAGAGACAATCACATTAGGAATTCCACTGGTTAGTTTGACCCTCCACTGCTTGGAGGAACGTGCCACTAAAAATTTGACTCAAATATAAAACAATAACTGAATAATTACTTTCGTAATTCCGTTGGTTAATTTATCTTTGCACTGCTGGGACGCATTCGGATATTTACTGATCGCCTCGTCGATACGCGCTTGATGGCTTTGAATCCATTCCTCGATCTTGGCGTCGATCTTATTGTTGTCGTAGTCTATTTGAAAGGACTCCTCCTGCCTAATATTATCCGTGACTTTCGACAAAACCTCGCCGCTCCAATGCAAAATGCGATCCTTCTCCTCGAGTAGTGCCTCCCACGTGTCAGGCATACGACCCAACTGTTGGGTCATGGTGTCTCTCGATGATCTTCCTTACCTTGGTAACTTCCGAGCTCGCAGAAAATACCGATTTCGTCGAAGGAATTAGGGTATCGTCGATTAACGTGCCCTTTCGTTGGATCGACTTGCTATTGCTGGGTTACACGGAAAATTTGGAGAACAGCCGCTAGTACCGTGAAGTTGGCTCTGTTGCGGCTGACATCGTTGCTATTTTGTTCGAAACGCTCGGTGTACTTTTGTTTTAAAGAAACACGATGATTGACTCGTGGCTGGGAACGCGATGGAATACCACGCGGAATAGTGATTTTAATTAATTAAAATGAAACTTGTATCATATTCAATTTCATTTCTCATTTAATTACAAATTGATCACTTTTATTGTTCTTCTCGAAATGAAAATAAGTGTGACGGACGTTTACGAAAGTTGTAGGGAATATTGCATGGAATTTGTAAAAATATTTTCCTCGCTGTTAGGGAAATAACGGAGAACTGGGAGCTGGAGAGACGAGAGACGGATCTATTGATATATAGATTCATAAACTCACTGGTCGACGAGGAACTTGAAATATGTACTTGACTCGTTCCTTCGAGTAAATATTATTCCCTCGTGGAGAGAGGACAGATGTGAAAGAAAAACATTAAGTTCGGTAACATGTGGCACGAACTTTGAACTTCTCGCGAATCTATTCGACCGATTAGGACATGAATTTAAGAGTACAGGTAGAAGTCTCGTGGTAAATTTGCAAATTTGCATCTCGACAAATGACAATAAATATCCTTGAAGCTTCCATACTATGAAAATTTGTATTTTACAACGACAAGACGATTATTTAACGTGTCACAGTCCCAATATTTCGATAGGCATCCAAACCGGCAAATATTAGACGAAATAATCGTAGCAGGGAGAGCAAAACATAAGAAAAATAGTATAAATTTCTCTACATAAACGCCTCGAAAAAATTTCAAGCCTCGCGGCGTCTGTTTTCCCCAACGATTTCCTTCTGCAACTAAAAAAAAATAATGTCCACCGCTCGCTGTCACCGAGGCGCAGTTACTTCGCATTAGCGATTCGAACGCCGGGACGAGGTTCGCCGTTGAAATAATTCTTGCATTCCGCTCCCGCGGGTGCATAAAGATTTTAAACGACCGAAGTTGCGCGTTCGCATTCTTTTTTCTCGCGCTCAACGGTATATAAACGCGAAGCATAACGTTGCCCGTGAATAATAGCATCGGACCTTGCTTATTCTCCATAAAAGGACGCTCCGAGCTCGGCTCGCCCGTGAAGATTACATTGAGGGTGATTCTACATTGGCAGACGTGGAAAAAGGAACTAGAGCGGACGTCCGGCTGTCTAGAAAGTCCGTGAAATTCAATCGGCATGCGGCTCCTGTCGAGGTGTCAATTCGAAGCAACGTAATCTCCGTTCAGCTCGGCCTATAATCGGCTTATTGATTTTGATTCGAAACCACGTAAAGCGACGTTCACAATGGGAAACGTGAGGCGTGTTTGCACGCTTGAAAATCCGTGGTCTCATTCACCTCCTTGGCTCTGAGATTTTGAACGATTTTTTTTTTAATTCAAGTAGAATATTATATTTATTGCAGCAAATATATGTTGGTGATACGCTATGAAAGATTTGTGTGAACATTTGTCCTAGAAGATTCGAAATGTTACCTTCGAACGAGAATTTTGTGCTCGATGAACCGTTAAGTACGATACGCCAGCAAGTAAAGCAGATGGAGCGAAGAGAGAATGAATACCAGCCGAATACGAGGCTGAGGTCAATTAAAAACTGGAAATCATTTGTGCCGCTTTATTCTGGAATTCCGAAGAACAAAATTCTTTCGTGCCACTTGAAAAAAAATGTTAATCGTTTGGGATCGATCTAATCTGCAATAATTTCGCGCAGATAATCCATTAGCTTTAACACGATAAATTCGTGGAACGCTGGACACCCTGGAAAAACGTTCTTGCAGATAAATTGACGCATAACGATGGAAAATATTTAACAAAATGTAATTTCCGTTATGTTCATGGAATACGTGGAAATGAATGTACATTTTGTTGGTTATCCTGGCATTGCGGTCGTTTTGTGCCGTTAACATTGAAAACTCGTATCCCGTGCTATGTTTAATATTGGGGAAAAATTAATTAAACAGCTTTAATTTCCGGCTTGCGCGATTTTATCAAACCTGTGTTATTAAACGCGAAATACCGAGGATTCTCGGGAAAAGAGCGGACGCTCTGCGAGGACTAACGTTCATTCTGTGACTGTGAAATTCTTGCAATTTGAATTAATACACATTAATTAATTAACGGGGATTAATTAAAACGACTCGGCGCGTCTTTGTCGTTTGCTTTTGCCGCGAGAAATAGTCCAGAAGAGTTGAATTATCGTGAAAGGATATCCCTTTGCGATATCTTCTTCTTTTTTTCATCATAGAAGTACTCTTTCAACATGGAAGTTCTATTTTTTCATTGCGGATGAAAGTTTCTTGAGAATTGGCTCGCATTTGCCTCGACGCTTTTTGAAGTTACACAAAAATGTTGTAGATCGTTGCAGAGTATTTTTTAGGTTTGCAGAATCATTAGAGAAATTAGTCTCTCACGGTTATTCTGCCTCTGTAGAATGTAAACAACGAAATGCAAGAATCTACAGCTCGGAGATATTTTGCGTAATTGCAATTAGTAAAAGTAAAACAAGGGGGCAATACTGTTTAATAAGAAATTCTCCTATTACAGTAATACAGTACTTCGAAGTTTTTTGAGAAAAGTCGAAAGCATTAATTGAAACCATTCTGTTCCTATTGACCATCCCTCCCAATGATGTGACCTTCGTGATTTTCTGTTCATGACGACCACCCGACCACCACTGTTATCGTATCCGGTAGTTCATCGACCACGTCCAAAGTTCCTCGGTGTACGTTTCACGCAAACGTGAAAATCCTCGCACACGCGCGTATCGGTGGCGGACGAATATATACGTATGACGTAGGCGGGCACGAGGACGTACATATACGTATTTCGCAGACAAGCATGGTGTTGCATGCGAGTGAGGTTCCTCGTTACACGGAACGTGTTATTCCGTGGCGACACGTACGTCGAGTAGATTGCTACTCTTAGGCACTCGCTTTGCGCCTCTGTAAATAGGGGATGCTCGGGGAGGAAAGGAGGTTTTTATCGCGGAAAACTGTAAGTGCGGATAATTGTAATTTACGAGCATGTAGACGCGTGGAAATATAGGGAAATATGAAGAATTCTGTAAAGCAGGACCAACGGATGATGGCAGAGGGAGGAAAGGGCTCGACTGTGGAGGATGATGTTTTATTGGGTGAACATGATTCAACACTTTGGGGGTCTGGATGATTTCTAGGATATTTCGTGGTCTCGTTAATATTGATTTGTCGAAATTTTCTGTAGACTGTTATTATTAGGCGAGATCGATAATTTGGAGAAGAGAGAAAATTCCATTGCACCCAATGCAAGATAGAATTCGCCGGAGAATAATTCTCCAAAAGGAATGCTATTTTTCCTCGGTGGTATCGCATTTAAATGAAACAGAAGATATCGTTTCTTTGGAGCCCCCGACGACGGTATCGAGTATTAAGATGAACATCATTATACGACGAAATGATCTGTATCTACTTTGCTCTTTTTCGATGTCCCGTTCATGTGTTTGTGAATGCGCATCGAACGGCTTCTACAGCTCGTTTCAAGCTCGTTCCAGGCTTCTATACCAAGTTCTCCTGTACATTTAAGAGAGTCCAATTATATCTGTCTCAAAGAGGCGCATCTAGACGCTACATTCGCCAAATCCTCTTCCACTACCTCGAGATGCGTTATCACTGTACATCTAAGAAGCTTTAATTGCAACTGCAAGCCAAACTGTTATATGTACGGCAACAAAAGCAGCAGGAAAAACAAAAGCTACATCCTCTGAAATCTGTAGCTTTCCTTTCCCCTACATTTTAAATAAAAAAGTGCCAGGAAGAAAAAAACTTCACATAAAATTTCGCAACGGAAAAAAAAGAGAGGAAGAGGTGGACGAAGAGAAATGGCACTTTTCTGGCCGAACGGAAATTCAACGTATATACAGTGGCGTTGAAATATGAAATGACACGTAAAGCTGTGAAACGACGTTACCGTGAATTTGATCAAAGGACCGGGACAGTGGAACGATAAAACCGGAGGTTTCTTTCCATCGGGCTAACTCGACACATTTAACAACGCTACTGACGTTTAGTCGTGGCCAAGAGGACGTGAAAATTTCCGTAGGCCGATACACACGCGCTGTTCACTTTATGGTATCGTTCGAGCGACAAATTGAACTAAAAATAACCCTTTGCGACGCGCCGTGGTACCTGCTTATTCGTGCGTACCAAGATGGCCTCGAGGGGCATGGAGCATGCACACTTCGCTCGGTTTCCCCTTTGAAGTAAACGATTGGAAGTCGCCTTCTGCGAATTATCTAGATATATGTCACACATCGACACGTGCGCTATCGAGACGTGCTCGAGTGTACGGTTTTGCGGCCTGACCTACCTTTGGGGGATCGCCTACCTGATGGACTTAACGAATCGAACGATTCTGCGTGATACCAAGTAATTGCCGATAATGGACGGAGAACCGACGAAAGAGGGAGAAGAGGATGGCCTTTTTGGAAAATTATTATTTAAAAATCGACGAAATACGGTACAGGTGTCGGATACGAAGACACTTAGGAATCAGAGGTATTTGTAGAGAGGTGGACGAAGAAGGCACAATTGATCCACCTAACCGTGCCATCCCATACGAAACCCATCTAAAACTGTAATTTTCATTTCAAATTTGGCAGTCGAAGATGCCAGGCAAACCTAGTTAATTGCAAGAATACTGTATAAAAATTGATTCTCGACCCTGTCGGAGGAAATAGCTTCCGCCAAACATTGTCGTTGCAACTTCCCCATGGATCAGGCGTGCGCGAATAACGTTTGAAATTTATACGAAACGAGATTCCGCGAGACCAACGTGACGAAATTAATGAAATTCCTCCAACTTTGTCTCCATCGTGTATTATCATGTACTTCCAAAGAGCTTATCGATATTAAAATTCTTCCCCCATGCTGACTTCGCGCTGAACGCTATATCATTCCGATCCGCGGGTATTTACCGTTTAGAATCGGTTCGCGAGCAACGTTTCAAATCACGCCGATAATTTCACGTTCTTGGGGAATCGTGGGCGGAAACTCTTCAGCCGTGTTGTTTTTCCTCCTCGACTCCGTCGATGCCAATTGGTTTCCGTTTCGAAATGTCGTTCATTATGTTTACAAGTGGGCACTTATCGTCCATGGGATTGTCAGAGAGGACGATCTTCAACCAGCTGATCATGGGTTTCGGCTTGCACGACTATGCTCGCCGAGGTACCATAACGATCCGGTTCTTCCGCATGGCAGATCAAAACCGAAACCGGGCGAATCGACATGCTCAACGAGTACGGGCCATCTGGCACGAAAAGAGAGACATCACTTCCGGTTCTGTTTGTCGAACCAGCCAGAAAGAATTAACCGGATAACGCGCGTACTCGTCTGTGCATCAAAGACAGACGAATTTATTGTAACTCTGCTTCCATGTGAACTCGATCTTCTTTTGGATACGGTGCGCGCAATTTTTTTTACTTAATTTGTCATCCATTCCACGGATTTCAAAGGATATTTTTGGTACGTTGGAATTGCCGCGGCTATAGGATTTATACGCTGGGAATCAAATTACGAGCAAAGTCTAATTTTCAATAGTAATCTTGCTACAGAGAGGACGAAATTAATAAATTAGAGGTTCGATTTTCGCCCCCTCCGACTCGCTTTTATCAAATTATTCGATGATTTGGGAATCACTTATAATTGAAGATCCTAGGCCAAATGAACGTATTAGTTGCAGCAAAAATGTGAAAGCAACGAGGATAAAAGAATTGTCACCGCAATACCGAGCCCGTAATTCAGTGGAATCAGTCGACAAAGTGTTGGTCGCGCATCGGCTCGCGAGATGTCTGATCAGGCACGGAATTCTTCCACGTGAAAGGCCGAGCGGTCGGTTGAAAAAGCAAGGAACGTTTGCCTGGCCAAATACACGCAGTTCGGAGGCTGCGGTTTACCGATTCAATTACCTTTGAAATCCCTTGTCGTCGGACATTAAAGCCAGGATTAATCCTAGATTCTCGTTGCCGGATAGGACCAGATGCTCTCAGGCCCGTGTTGCCGGCGTTAAGCTTCGCCTGATATTCTATGGGGTAACGGTAATCGATAAAAAAAAGTTAAAACGGTAACAATACCTCCGCACCAACGGCAGGATGCTTTTTCTACCCTACTCGATGCGAATAGAGAAGAGAGACAATGCACGGCAACGTTGTTTTCTCGCTGTCCATGCGTTGTTTACAGTTGGCATGATATTTCGAATATAAATCAGCTTCGTGAAATTGTTGTTTCACCTCTTTCGTGTAAACGCATATTTTCTCCACATTGCAGCGGAGACGAGTAGGAGTTTTCGCTTGAATTTTTTCAGATTCCTCGTGTTTGTTCATATTTGATAATCCGTGGAAAAATTGATATACGCGAGCTGACGAGGCGATGGTATTTGGAATCGAAGGTTTTTGGGGGATTCGTCGGTGAATCGTTGGTACTCGATGTCATAATTCCGATAAATAATGTACTCGCCCAGTGAAATACGTTGATGCACGAATTTAAATCCCGTCGCTGTTAAATATGCGCTTATCGTTGAACAACTTCCACGTTAATTCGTGTTCGACGACCTCTCACCGTCGTTCATCGGAAGAATCGAGAGTTTTTGACGTTTCGATCGGAATTCTCTTTTTGTCCCGTTTCCCATATCTCGTTTTTTGCGTTTTTGCGAATGTAGAAGCCGCCTGTAACGAGGATAGCGGCCTGTATTTCTGCCGTACGTGAAAATGTGCCGAAGGAGCGTGACAGGAGAATAGAGAGTCGGGATGCCAAAAGGAACAAAAGTAGGTGAGATCGAATTGGAGGAAGATGCGAGGCTGCATCCTCCAAAGTAATGCAAATATTTCTCTTCATTTTTCTACGACGCAACGCCAATATTTGCGACACGGTCGTTCAATTTTTATATGCATTTACATTTAATTCCGTGTATTCTTCACTTCCTACTCAGGATGTTCACGGAAAAACAAATCGTTGCAGGATGATTTCATTGGCGTCGCGAAATCTATTCGTTGAACGAATAGAAAAATTAATTCCCGTACAGAAAATTGCGGGTTTTCGACGGCAAACCGCCGAACACTAGATTCCAGGCGAGATTCTGCGACTCTATCGTCGATCTATCGGAACCAGGATCCGTCTGGGAATCCCGTCGAAGGGGTTGGAGATGTGGCGGGACAACGGTAGCCGGATTCGAAGCACGCGCTCGCTTTTCAGGCGAATATTTTCCGAAAAAGCCTCGTCGAAAATCGACTCGAAGCCGTCCATCGCGGCTCGACCTTCGACCTCTTTTCCACGAGCAAGTGCATCGACTCGTCGACGATGCTACTTTCCGTTTCTTTCTCTTCGTATTTTCAACCCCGTCCACCTTCAGTTTCCGCTCCTGTACTCGGCGTTCGCCGCGTTCTTCATCCGTCTATTTCCTTTTGGATGGTTAGACCTTCTATGCGCGAAAGAGTGCAGGCAGGAAACGGCGGTAGTTGCGGTTATTTTCGAGCAGTCGGCCCGATCGTAGAAGCCATTGTTCGTGCGGTCCTAGTTTGGCAGTGATCCTCGGTGTCAGCCGGTCTAATAAAAGCCAGGTCGAGCTCGCGAACGACTACCGATCGGACTCGACCGTGATTCATCCCTAAAGGCAACATCGGCCTGGATAAACGACCTGCTTCGAGCACACGTGACGAGAACCTCGCTCTTTGCCTCCGTTTGACGAACGCTTTTTGATTATTTCTTCGCTCTCGCTCAATGTCGATTTTTCTCGACGTATCTCTCGATGATTTATTTCCAATTTTTTCGAAAAGTTCCTCAAATCGACTAGGACGTCGGGCGGCAAAAATCCCTCTCCTACCTTATCAAATCTAGATTATTCGATCCATCGTCTCTTCTACCTCCTGATTTCTCTTTTTCCAAGGTAGGTCGACTCTCCCGGCACGTCCAGATCTAACCGCTGAATTAAATTATTCAAAATAAACGCGTCCGGGGTCCCAGCATCGTGTGCAATTTGGCATAAAGTCAATAATCGATTTTGCAGTTACAATATCGTAAATGGCACGTGAAACGGCCGACGAGAAGATCTCTCGGATGGAACTCGAATCGATGGTCACCGATAGGGCGCGTATAGAGGCTGCAGCACGGGAGGCGCATCCCATAAGATTCTCGGTAGATGTTCGGCCGATGGCCGGTTGCCAAGCAGACACAATCCATACTATAAATACTGACACACACCATCGTCCCACCCCGGTCGCTTCATTCCGTGCCGTTCCATTCCGTTCCGCGCGACTACCCTCGTCCTCAAACTTTTTCGTCCAGGAGCGTTCCGCGCTTCGTTAACACGGGCAAAACGTCCGATGACTTTAGCGCGTTAACCGTGCTTTCGTTCGCGCCTCTTCCCTTCAGCTCGCGTCGTCCATTCGCGATGAAAGATACTCGGTAGACTTCATTGTGCGCCAAATATATATCGGATGACGGTCCTTGCTTCGGTTTGGATGCTGGACGCTGGCAATTGTGGACCGGTTGCGTCTTGAGGAGGTTTTCCTGCCTTACTTTGAAATTATCCCTTGGATTTTGTAGCTTACTTGAACTTGCGAGGACATCTCGTTTACTTTCATCTTTCATCTGCAAAATTGATAACGGCGAAGGTCTAGACGGTTAGGTTTTATCGATGTAGGCCAATTAAATTTTAATTGTGGTCGGTAGCTTTAATTTGTCGTTACCTTTCAAAAATGCTCCAAACCTGTTGGGGCAGACTGTCCAACTTTTCGTCGTTTCTTTAGTATCGGCTCCTGTTGGTCCCACTCGCCGGCGAAAAAAGAGGGAGAAGGAGAAAGCTTTCTCGATCGTCGCAAGTCCGCGAGTTTCTTCGAAATATCGATAACACTTTGCCGTTGAAACGATCTATAATAATGAAAAAGTGCTAACCTATGGCCAGGAACGGTATGTGCTGAGAATTTCCCGACAATTAGATTCAACGGTGCGCGCTCGATACGCGATAAAAGTTGGCGGGACTTTCCCATTCAACGCGAAACTCCGGACTCCATAGCGGCAGCTCATAAAACTCTGGGCTACCTCTACTAGCCGATATTAGTTTTCGCCCAGCGACGGGAGATTTGTGCGGATAAAATATCGCGGCAGGCGTAATCGATCGTTTTAACGTGACACGAGCAAGAACGTTAAGATCGCCGACGTTCGTGCCGGATTGGGTGACTGTTGCGGGATCGGGCAACGCTGCGAGTCGGGAAATTAAAGACGAACAATGAAAATAGAGGTTGCGAGAGCCGGAGATGGAGACAGGTAGACGGATAGATAAGCAGATAGATGCCGAGAGGGAGAGTCAAAGAGAGCGAGTCAATTGAAGAAAGGGCAAGTCGGAGGAAGGGAGAGCGATGCAAAGACGATACAGAGTTAGAAAAACGAAAAGTCTAAAGAGACGATTAGACGGAGAAAGGGACAGTTGGAGAGATGGAGGGTCCCAGAAAGAGAGAGAGAGGGAGATAGAGAAAGGGACAGTTAGATACAGGGATAATTGGAAAGAGAGAGGGACAGTTAAGAAGTTAGAGAGTCTAACGAAAAGAAAAGGAAGATCGTTTATTGGACGTTATTAAATATAATGCCGCGAGGCATGTCCCCCTTTGGGAACTTTACCGATAACTTCGTAATTTCCTAAAAGGATCCTTGCTGCGGGACTTTTAAGACGTTCCGTTGCTTCCTCGCAAGGTTACCTTCGGTCTACTGCTGTTTTCTTACCACAGATACTCCGGCAGCTTCCTGAAGAATGGACCATTACGTTTTCGTTCTTTTTCTCCCCTCAACCTCCACGTTTTTTTTTTCATTCGGCCAAGATCGATATAGAGTTTTGTCGTCTTACCGTCTGGAAAGTAGACTCTTAGACAAACCCTGAAATCTTCTCGAGCTAACTTCGGCATTGCTCGAATTTGGCATTGGAGGACCAAGTTTCCGCGGAGAGTGAAAGATACTTTAACGCGACGTCTGGCCGTTGAATTCTATGGGGGTTTTGAGACGGAAAAACTCGAGGGAGGACCGCTCTGGATGGGGCGAGGGCAAAATTGCTTGTTTTCGATCGCTTTTGCTTCTCCTCTTGATATTTTAGTGGAAGCTACTGAAATGGGTGCTGATACTTAATTAAAAGTAGAATTGACTCCATCAATTGTCACTCTGTATACGATTGTCATATTTTTTAATAAATTCTATACAAAATGGGAGAAAATTATTAGCATTCCAGCCAGCCTCCTTCCAAGCAGTTCGTTTTCACGATTTCGAAGCTACTTCTTCGGTGGACCCTGTACAAAGTAATTTCATTAGAAAAAGATCCTTTCGAAGCCGTATTAAGAGACTTTTAATTAAATTTAGAGTGTAATCCAAAGTTCTCCTCCAAGTGCACGCTAGCCGATTGAACTTAAACTTCCGTTGAATTTTGAATAGACCCGTAAAATCCATTCAGACCGAGCGAGTGTTACGTACTTTCATCGATTTCCAAGTAGTTTGTCACTGTTAGACTCACCAAAGGTAAACTTAACTGCTCGAACGTCTTGAACAGAACGACAACAGGTAACACTGTTCGAAAGCAAACTTTCCAATTTCGAAAAATCTTTCAGTCGCATTAATATTGATTAACGCTAGAACCTCATCGAAAAAATAAGTAACCGGCCATTTTGGCTGCCTTGGTAAATTCAGGGTTAATTCACCGAATTTCTCCTGATATATAAATTTTCGCTCAACACTTGAGGCATAGGGGAACCCTCAAAACTTTACCCTTTCGGGGAACAATTCCTGCTCGTTTTTGCTTATTAGCACGAAATTCGTTATCCTTGTATAAAACGATAAAAGGTAACATATAAAGCTTTACGACTACATAGCTCGAAAAATAATGAGATCATAAAAATTGAGAGAAGCGCGATACTGCTAAGCTTGAAAGGGTTAAATTACAACTTCCTCCTCTTCGCGAGGTCGCATGATTAGCTCTGCCCGGGTGACTGTCGCAATTATTGTACAAGTTCATTTCCATCCGTGCAAACGTTATTCCTGCAGAATTTCCAGCCGTTTTGCACAAAGTGGTATTGCCACCGTAACGACAAAGTCTTTATGATATCCGTGTGACGCGTATGTTGGTTATGACATAACGTTATGCGCGCAACTGGAAACAGTATCGGTTCGCCGTTAGAACGTTGAGAGAGTAATGGAGGTATCGCGAACTTTATGCTTCGAATCCCTGTGTTACGCGACATTAAAGCGCGAGCTAGAATCGCGAATTTTGATTTTACGCTGTGGTTTCGCCATTTACGCGGTAGCCTCATATTTCTTATTTTCATAACACTTGACATTTGCAGAAATAAAAGTTTATCGGTGATTTCTAACACCCTACAATTAAAATTGGCGATTCTAATTATATAATTTACTGTACTAGCTATAACATGGATATAATTTTATCCCGTCGCGTTCCAGTGATATTTTTAATTCGACACTTTTCTGAGAACTTCAAAATTTCCTATGATTTTCATCGCGTAACGAATATCACTCCGGCAGCGAGTTAATTTCCCCATAAGCCTCCTTTAAATCAGGGCGGAAAATCATGTTCGAAGCCACTCGTAATAGGAGATTTTTCTACCAAAATACAAACTCGCTGGAGATCGCAAGCAGTAACTTGCGGGTCGGCGATGTCGGGAGGACCTGCAGCTATGTTTGGACCAAATCCGCAGCACTCCGGCTAAGAGCCATGGCGTGTCGTCCTAATGGCGATGTTGACGAGTGAAATTTACCTGAAAATCGCGTTACCCGCGAACTTTCGGCTGACGAGTGTTTCCGGCCAGGATTATCCCGAGTCGAGCGGCGTAACAACGCTCCGGTTTCAAATTAAATTGAAACTACGCCGTGAAAGGAGTATAAGTACTTTCTTTCGAGCACGAGGAAAGATCTAAGCGAGTGCTCTTAACGGGGTATCGTGCTAAAGCGAAATTGAAATTGAGTCTGCAACACAATACCGTCTCTCGCTGTATCACGCTGTAACCTTCGAGAATGTCAATATCTTCAGAGAGAACACGTCCTCGCGTTATATACATATGTGCCGATAGGCGTATACTTCACTTTCTTTTTATCGTCATACCTGAAGTTTCCATTTTAACGCGAAGATATTGCGCCACTGAGCAAAAAATATGTGATGGAAGCGAGGGATGCTGCACGGTGTTATTTAGAACGGAGGGGCGTTTCGCTAAGTCCACCGTCGTCTATCTTCTCTAGAACGAATGGAAAAAAAGCATCTTTCCTGTAATTTTGCGTAAATTAATTTTTCTGTCGCGAAGGTATGAGGACACGACGGTAGGAAAAAAGAATCCAAAGGGCAAAAGTGGCACACATCGTTCTAAAGGGTTTTACGAGCTGGCTGCTCTCTTGCTTTCAGTAGAATCGACTTCTCGTATCGGACCAGACAAATTACATTTCTTCCGTACGTTCCCTCCGCTCGGAATTAAATGAAATCTCGCCGATTGCGTATCGTCGGAGTAAAATCGGAATTAAATGGTGGTTGTAACAACAAGCGAAGGGATTGCGTTTCATGATTCAACGCTACGTTGGATATGGAGTAATTAAAAATGGTCTCGGCGTGGGGCGCTTCCTTTATTCATGAAAATGTTAGCCCCGTCGTAGCATTCTTTCCAGACTCGACTTGGAAAATCGCGGAGAAAGTGGTGGAACGAGAATGACGGAAATGCTACGCCGATTACGACCGATACGTTCGGAGAATTGGTAAGGTAGATTAAACGAACGATTGGATTTTCAAAGGAAAACCAAAATAGCTTGTTTGTGATTTTGGAAATAAAATAGTTTCACGGAAAAATTCTGGAAGGAAATGTTACTAAAAATTTCTCATTGGAATAATTCTTTGTGCAACTGAAAGAGGATATTGGATAGATTATTGATTTTTATCTTCGAAGCGTTCGAAGTACTTTCAGTGTAATCGATTTTTCTATTTAATTTCATCGTTCGATTCGCGATGAAATTTCATTGGCGATTCGACGTTTATCTCGTTTAAAATCGATTGGTTTTCTCTTTGTCTTTGACGGCTATATGGGTCCGTTTCCTGGCGGAGATATTATTAAAAAGAATATCTTCACTCACGGAAAATGAAGAAAAATATTCGTCCTGTAAAATAGGGGAAAATATTGTCAAATCCTTTGAATTTTCTATTCCATGAATTTTCATTTTCAGTGATTAATGCATTACGCGAGAATACTGAAAAATCTTCGCTGCAGATTTCGTAGAAATATTATTAGTGTACTGCTTTCAAGAGCATTAAACTAAGTGGTAAATTCAATGCGCTGAATGATAAAAAAATATTAGTACAAAAGCAGTGTCCGCGTCTTTCACTTGGAGGTGAAAAGAATTTCTGTAAACGTTAGTTCATGGAGTCTTTTTTCGAGATGAAGTAATACTTATTATTATTGCACTGTACTAACTTCATAAAGTTCTACTTTCTACATTTATTTACTCCTGTCGTACGGTGAGATTTGCGCTGCAACCAAAACCGACCGTACCTCAAAAGCGTAGAATGCCGGTCCATATTTGCAGAAACCGGTATTTCAGTTTCCACATGAAAGAACCCAGCCATGAATGTAGGATTCTACTTTAAAATAATATTTCACGTATCTAAACTATTCACAAAAAGACCAGAATAAATGTAATTTGAAATTCTTTAATTGCCGTCCAGCTGGAAGGACTGAGAATTCGCGAGAACGTTTAGTCAAGTTATTAATTCAGGCTTAAAGCATGAAAAATGGCAAGGAATTTTCGTATAAAGGAGGCCGGATGTTATTAACAAAATTATACCAGTTCAAGATCTCTGTTGATATTTTCAACTATGAGCCAGACCGTCGGAAGTTTTAATAACGGCGCGGAACTTTTATCAGTTGCCTCAATGAGCTGAATACTCGAATTAAGAGAAAGAGATAAAAGTATCGGTAAATATCATCCACTCACACTCAGCATTGTCTGTTCTTTAGAAATTATTATTATTTCTATTGCTATTTCATTATTTTTCTTCGGTTGAAAGAGGTTTGTAATTAACAGGGAATAGAAAAAATCCATCTTGTTTGTGTCCGATACGTTTTTCCAGTCGCTTGTTTGACGAAACTTTGAGAAAATGCGACAACGCTGAAATCCATATCGTTCTTTCTCGGAAATCGTCACAGTCACGCAGTGAATTCCATACTCGTACGCAGTTAATTAAAAGCTTGACGGATCGAGTAATTAAAAATATCGGACGGGACACCGTTATCAGACGTTCCTTTAATTAGAAATGCTTTCAAACTTGAAATACTCGGGGCTGAAGAACGACGAGAAATTAAAATTACAAAATCCCGCGGAATTAATTGCATTATGTTACGACCTGAAACTCCGCGAGAACGGCGGACATCCTCTGTAATTTGACCAAAAATTTTTTCAACCAACAGTCGCGAGGTTTTTTCGTCGTAATTGGAAGAAATGATTTTTCGGTTAATTAGAGTCGTAGTACTTCCATTGAAAAAGGTGAAAGACAATTGTCTGAGAAAATACTGCACGAATTATCGAGGGTTAACTTCGCGTGACGTTGCTCTCTTTGAAGATTCACCGATGCACTTACGAGGTGCTCTTGCACTTTGCTTTTGAATGCAGCTGCGCTTTTAAATTTTTTATTAAACATTTCATTCATTCTTTGCATCGTTTTGCGCGCAAAAGTGGTTGCAATGGGTTATCTGAAAGTGAATATTATGTTATATATATTCAACGCTTTAGGATAGGAATTTATTCGCGCCGATAAGTGCACCCTAATAGACTACTGGATTTAATTGCAGATTACACTATTGTATTACACTGATAGGCAATATTGATCTAACGAGGCGTAATGAATCGTAAATACATAGCAGTAAATGCATTATCAGGGATGCTGTAAATTCACCCTAAATGCTGCTACATCCGACTTATTAACAAGAATCTTCTATCAGATGCTTTAAATTGTATCAGAGAGTATTCAATTGCCTCACTTATCTTCTACATAAAAATTATGCTTTTTTTCTACACATGTTAGTATTTCCACAAACTGTAGAAATTTTCTCTTTTTGTTTATACAGCCCCACAAAATGCTGCAATTCGGCCAAGCTGGAGGAACCATCCCATCGTACTTGGCCATACTTTTGCAATTTTCCAAGGCGCGAAAGTCGGCAACAAACGTTTTAATATCGCGAGGAAGGTAACGCGACACGTCGTAGAACTTGGTGATCCGCCTCTGGGCACACTTAGCGGATGGACTATCCTCGTAGAAGCTTAGCCGCGAATCCGTGCAAATTGAGCTGCGGAGCGGCGTCTTAGGAAACGGCTCGTGTATCTCCACCTCTTTGAGATTCCGAAATTTCTGCTCCACGGCCTGCGAGAACGAGCAAGTAAGTGAATCTTCTGGTTTAATCGATTATCCGCACTGTTGTGCGACAAACGCATTTCCCGCGATTACTATAACAGCTTTTCACTTGCCGTCCGGCTGATAGGTTTACTAACGTTCATTTAGCCGAGGCAATCAAAATTACTTGCTCGGAATTTCTTCGATGGCGTTCTTACGACTTCTAGCGCTGTTTCTTTTCAATTTTCTGCGTCTATCTGGGGCTACGGTCGGCAAGGAGGTCAAGTTTCTCGTAATTAGTGAATCCGAGCTCATTTCTTATTAGATGTCGGAAATTTCGAATTTTTCTTGAACGATACGTCATTTATAGCCTCGGCGATTTGGTCGCTAATTGAAACAGCAGGTTTTAGTAAAAAAAAAGAAACGTCTATCTTACAAATTGCAATCAATTAAATCGATCAAGATATTTTTCTCCTCTATTTTTTATGGAAAGGTTAATATTTTTAAATACGCGAGGCAAATCCACCGAATAGGATTCTACTGGGATTCAGGTATCGTGGACGAAAGGAAGCAGCTCTATTGGCGGAGTTTTGAGGAGTTTTTACGAATGAAGAGAAAAAAATTCGTCGGCGAGGTTGGGTTTTTCCCTCGCGTTTTCTCTTTTGGGTTCTTCTTACGTAAGGATCTCTGCCATTTCCTTAATGAGTAATTGCCGTGCGAGCGATTAATTAAACGTGTCTCAATTAGCTAATAGACGTCTCCAGGGTGATTGCTAGGTCTTTGATTCTATGCACTTGCTGCAGTTGAATGTACGTAGCTTGAGTCATGATGCCTCTGAATCGAAATCATTTACCCGTTGGATTTTACTTCGGCTTTTGGTGGTAAGTGGAATTATCGTGAGAAGCTCTATATAAGCAAATTGCGAAATCACAGTTGCACGGTAAGTCGAGTTTATTTTCCTGCGAGAATCGTTAAAAAATTCATCCACTCCTTTTTCCCAAAAAAGCTTTCCCACGTTATTTCATTCGAAAGTTACCTGTCTATCCATCTGTCTCGTCGTACTCCCCAACGAAAATCGGTCGTATGCAATAAACTTCCTCGAAACTCCTTTGCCCAAGTTTATTTTCACGCCACTTTGCTCTGTCTCATCTGCCGTGCGCCGTGTTGTCATTTCCTCTCTGCCTCTTCCTCGTTTTCGGTTATTTTGCCCGTCCCAGCTATCTAGTCAAGAGAAACAAACCTCGTAAAGGCGTCTACGTTCATTACGAGCTGCTGTCAACTAGCTTGGGAATTAATTTAAGATTTTATAACTTATCGAAGAACGGTCGTGCTTTTAAACGGCGACGTTTCACCTTGCCGTGGAAAATTCTGATAGTTCATTTCGCTGAAACATCGTATCATTGAAGTCTCAGATTATCTGAAAGTCTTTTCCGACTCTTTCATTTCGATTGTATATTTTAAAGGGTTGTTAATTTAAAAGTTGATTTTTCTCGAATTGACAAATCTTTCATGTCGCAATCTTGGCGGAAAAATATAAAATATCCGCTCTCTCTCTTTTTAGCAATGGAATAATATAGCTAGCAGCCAATTTCAGCATACTCCAAAAGGGTTAAAAACTTCCAAAAACCTATTTCAAACTTTCCCACGCCTCGAGAAAGTTTTGCAACGACCATAGGAATATATTCGAGTGTTTTAAAACACTCCGTGGAATTCCAGACATCATTTTCTCCGATCGTCATTTCCCCTGAAACTCTATTACTCTCGTTGCCGTATTATCGAGTTCGATACAGACGGATCTAATATTTCTCGGAACGTTAAATTTCATGGCTGTCATTCTGGGAGTTTGTCATGGCGCAGAAATCCACGGTTTACTAATCAAGGAAGGATGATTTGACAATAAGATAGGTTAGATGCCGTAGCCCCGGAACGATTTATGGTCCCGCATAAACTTGGAAATAGCGTACCTTCCGCGAAAGGAGGTCGTTGTCCCCGTGTTAATCGTCAATGAGCATTTCCCGTAATTTTGCACGATGATTCGCGCTCCTACACGAAATATGCTAACCAGTTTCACAGTCGAATAAAGTATATACGAAAAATTGAGTTTCTTTGATCGCTCCTCGCGCAGAGGGAAATGTAAATTCACGATAAAAGTTTAATTAAAACGCAGTGAAGTGAGATTTCGTCGTTGGATATTTAACTGAGATATAAATATTACTGTGAATTTAACATTTAAATATTATCTTTGAAATTACAGGAAACGCGTCGGGGCTATTTTACGTGCTAATAAGTTTATCCATTTTTATAGAATGCATTTTGAATTTTTATTGCCAAGTTACCACTTAGCGTTAGTTATCGAGGAAGTTTCGATGCATGGAAGTGAACCCAGCTGCGAGGGAGTGCACATTAATATATGCATTATATCATTATTCCGTTGCGACCGTAGATGCACAAGTATCGACGAAAATCCAACATTGTTCTTGCGTCGCCGGAAGTGGGAAATGGGATAACTTGCCACCATAAACTATCCCTGCGACATGGGCTGGCTACAGAAAGAACTGTTTAACTCGAGACATGAATTTCGAGATGGCAAAAGGACGAAAATAATGCTACGGATTTACAAGTTTTGCAAGATTTCCAATTTGTTCAAAATATTTAATTTGCTAAAGCCAAAAGAAAAATATTCGTTAAAGTCGAAAAAATGACAACGAAGGGGATGAAATACCTCCGCGTTAATCCCGGATATTTTCCGCGTTAGCCACCCTCCACAAGTTCGCGTTATTAACCACCAGCGTGCTTCTCCAGGCCGAACGACAACGGTTAAAAACCATTTACACGAAGCTTCCAATAGCATGGAGCTTATCGAAGCCACAGGATAGAAGATTCAGCGCGGAACGAAAGATGCGGGAATTGCTAAGCGCCGTAGGGGCACGAGTATAGAGAAAGGGAGAGAGTAGACGGTCCAGAAACGCTTTTTAGAATGTAATTTCTTTCTCTACATGTACGCCACGAGTAGCACGAGAGTATTTCCCGTGGGGAACTTCAGATTGGAGATTACGATGCAGTTATCTTCCTTTAATCCAGTCTACCCCCTTACACCTACCCCGAATGGTCCCCCACCGGTTCCTCCTGTACCTGCCACCCTCGGCGAGCGCGACCTACGTTGCCCTCTAGCTCTTCATTACCACGATACCTCTTGGGAAGCATCCGTGCTTGTTAAGGCCTCACGGCCGTGCCATTGTTCGCCGCTCGATCGGAATTTTCCGATTATGGAATTGCCGCGATTCGAGGGTCAAATCGAAATTCGAGAGTGGGAAGTTTGAATGGAAAGGTGTAGTTAGCCGTGCAGGCTTGAGTAGGTTTTTCATTGGCCCACTACGGGGTTGTTCGTATGTGTGATTGCGTTTAGAATTGCACGTTTTGCGAGGGTTGTATTTTAATGGGCGAAGGAAATTGCGGTGAACTCTGTCGCCGGAAAGTTTCGGGCAAAATGGGACAGCGGTGGAATTGTCGTAGGGGTAGTTTCCGGATAGACTGGAGTCGATGAGTCGTGCGAATTTAATTCTCGTGTAGAGGGACTTTAGATCTTTCCGAGATCGAAGTAGCACCGTGCCGAGGCAATTTTTCAGAACTTTTTTCAGGAGCATCGAGACTACGACTCTCATCGCTCGCTAAACTTCCTTCCCCAAGAGTTTGGTGCAAACTGGCAGTTTCCGGACAACAACTGCAGGCGATCGAGTCAAGGAAGGTCTATTAAAGTCATTCGACGGTCCCAGTTGGCCGAGAGATGGCGATCTCGATTTGTCCTGCAGCCTCTTGGGATTGGTCGGCGATTTTTCTGGCACAACGTCTAAAATCATTCCTCCTCCTCCTCCTCGTCTCCCACCGATTCTCTCCGTTTCACCGAAGAGCAGCGTCGTTGCAATGTGTATTGTATTCGTACCTTTGCTCCTTCTTCGTCGTCCTCTTTCTCTCTCGTTCTCTCTCCCTCTCATTCGTTTCGTTTAGACCCCTGTACGGCATTCTAAACTTAGCCTACCTTTCTCTCTCTTTTTCTCTTCCTTTCCCTTTCTTCTTCATTCTCCACGGATGAGAAGTCACCAGGTTGTCGTCGTGCTTGGTCGTGTCGCCTCGTAGCCGATCCGTATCCTCGTTCTTTCCGATCCCCGGCCAACGTCGGACGTGTATACGCGCTTAAACTCTTATCACGGCCGGGTGAGTAAATTCGAAAGGGCCCCCTTTTCACGATCGCTCGAGAAAAGCCACTTCTTCTTCTCCACCCTTTGTATTTACCTTCCGGCACTTCAACGGCGAACGATAGAGAAATTTGCCGCGGTGACAGTGTCACGAGAGTGAGCAAGAAGCGCGAGTGATACCAATCAACCGGTGTAACGACCTTCTCCTTGTAGACTCCAGAGGAAAACGGCCGAGACTTGGGTATCCGGCGCTTGTTGACCAAGTGTCTTCAAGCTGGAGCTGGCAAAGAGGGCTTTCGGCCTGAGGGGGTGAGTATGTTTACGTCTTTTGACTTCTCTGCAACTTTGGTTTTTTCCTCCCCTTCCGTCTACCTTTCTTCCTTCCTGTCAGTGCCGAACTTTCTACTCGGCGACTCGTTACTCTTGCTCTCCTCCTCGATCTCGTATCTTCTTCCTTTTCGTTCACCCCGATCGTTTCGTCCGGGGTCCTTTCCTCTTGCGCGTTAATTTTTTTCCCCCTGATCGTGCAGTTGTTCTCGATTTTTTCACCTTCTACGCTGTATCTCCTCTCAGTCTTTCGATCCAAATTTTGCCTCCCGCCCGTTCGATCTTCCCGCTCTTTCTTCACCTTCTGCATCTTCAACTTAATCTCTCATTTCTTCAAGATTATCCGGTCATCGTCGTTGGCTCTTTCTCTCGGGAAAGGGTCCTCGTTAACGCCGTATTTGCTCCTCGTGGGCTTCGCGTTGTGCATCAAAATCTTCGCTCATTACCGGTGTGCATTTTGCAAGCTATCTCTAGCGAAGAAATTTAGAAAAATAGTCCAAACAGCAAAAGAGGCTCTCATAGAAATCTCCATAGCCCGGACCTCTTCTCCGTCGTGCTCTCTTCTCCGTCTAAATAAGAGGATAAAGCCGTGACGGTATCTTGAGTAAGGAAAAAAGCGCGACTGGTAGCAGCTTAAAGTATCGCCTCTACCGACGTAAGGCGTCAAAAGAAGGAGGAATTTAGACTTACGACGCTTGTTGACCGAGTATCTTCAAGGTGCTACCGGCAAAAAGGGCTTTCGGGCCGAGGCAGCGACTACTTCTTCTTGCTCTTCGTTTCCCTCTTATCGCCTTTCATCCTCTTTCGTTTCTTGCTTTTCACGGACTCGGCCCAACATTTGACAATATTTATTGTTCCTCTTAGTTTTTACGCTTGCTGCCGAAACGCTGTTTGTCCTGCTTCTTGATTGACAGTGGCCGCGCAGCCGCTTTCGCCAGATTTAAGTCAATTAATTCCACAATAATTGAGTCATTGTCGTTTTCGTTGCCATTTTCTGTACAGTAATATTAAACCGTCTAAATCATAGGGCTTACAACCCATTAATTAATAATTTGACAAAAAACTCTCAAAGTTGCCGAGCCTTTGAACTCATTCTTGGCAAATTGAGGCTCCATCCTCGCCATAGACCCCCACATCTCTATCCGGGCATTTTCTGAAGGTGAACAACGATCAGAAATCTTGAAATCCTTCATCAACGTCCCTTTATCCACGAAGACGCGCCAAACGAGACTCGCGTCGTTCGAATGCAAACGTCGACGTTAACGAGAGAAGAATTCAAGACGTATTAATTGCGACGGGCCATCGTGACCGGCACATTTTGCCAATTTACTCCGAGCAGGGACGTTAACGTTCTTGGCAATTCGACGCAATGCAACTGCCTCGGCAGTTTGATTGCTTGCCCAAACGCGCACGTTTCCATGTATGCACACGTAGAGGTGCACCTCGGTGACCTGACTCTGACGTACGTTTCACGTGGGATTGTCGGCGTCGTTTGAGCGAAAATGCGGATTATATATGAGCAAACCGAGGGGAAAACCGAGAGTGAAGTCTGGACGAAACGAGGAAAGTCTCGGCGACTCGAGCCGTTCTGAATTCTCGACGCAGCCGATTTAACCTTTGTTCGATCCTCAGGAAAATTCCAGGTCCCTAGTTATGTTAAAAACCTCTATTTCCTATTAAAAAGGAAATTTTTTGCAGCGCGAAAAGCTTGTAATTTTTTTTAAAGAATGCGGAAGTCCTTGATCAAATATCGGATCCAATCTGAGAAAAATAAATTTCACGCAGGAAGTTTTGGTTAAGCACCGATCGCAATTTCCGGGCTATTGGAATTTATTGCCTGCTCTATTACGTTCCGATTTATTGTTGCGAAGTGGAAAATAGTTATCGGAAATGGCGGATCGGAAATATTGCCAAAAATTGAAACTGGTCACTGTAACAATATTGCAGAAAAAGACACCGTTTATCGTCGAAAGGAATTCATCGTTACATCTATGCGAATGTCGTATTTTTCTTTCTATTCGGTCCTGTCGGTAACTCTGGTCGGTCAATAACTTAATCACCTTCCTAGAAATTCAAGATTGCAGTTTTACTCTTGCACGACGTGAAATTGAAGCTCTTTGAATGAATTTGCGAAACAATCCAGGTCGCAAAACCTCTTAACAGAGAGTTAAAGTTCTCGATATAATTAAGCTACGAAAGAGCAGGAAATATTTGATAGTACAGCAATTGTTTCGGTCAAAAGGTAATTGCAACGTTGAAGAAATCAGCCAGCGTTGCTTTAAATAACTCGGCAATGATTTTATTCGCAGCCGAGAGCTTCCAATCGGCTATAACTTTCCGACGTTTACGTCGCGGCAAGAGGTGGAGACTTTATTCGTGCTCCAAGGGGTGAAAGGGGCGAAAAGGGGCGGAAGGGGTGAAAGGGGTGATATATTGCAGAGTCTGGCAGGGCCGACGACGCAGTTAATAATTAACTCGGTGCGCCTATTTCGCAGAAAGTTACCTACCTGTATTCTAGGTGATTTAATAACTTTACGGCCAAATAGAAATTTTTCATGAAAAATAAACTGTAGAAAAAGGGAAGAGTCGCGCAAAATTGCCGGTCTCGTGACACCATTAATTCTCTGCACCTCCGATTTTCAGTTGTAAGAGGTATTTTGAGTGTCCTAAGAAAAAGGTCATATGTTGGGGCTACTCTTCGTCGCGAAGAAACCGATGCAGATGTATCGTCCGCAAGTAAATATTATATTCTATCGAAGCCGCATTTTCTCTACGCTCGTTGCCGTTAAAACATTTTCCCCTTCGCTAATAATAAAACTCGCGCAAGAGTGTCTTAAAAAAATCAATAAATTGCATTATATCGCATCGTCTAATAACGTAATCATAGTTTACGATCCAACTCTTTCTTGCCACTCTTAGCGACGTTTCCCTCTT
Organism: Cerceris rybyensis; assembly: GCA_910591515.1. NCBI lineage: Eukaryota > Metazoa > Arthropoda > Insecta > Hymenoptera > Crabronidae > Cerceris > Cerceris rybyensis. The sequence goes on from OU342795.1 coordinate 756,257, forward strand.
ACGTCGTGGAATCGATTCGGGCTGTTCGATAGCCGAAACTTCCCAATCGCCTGTTCTTTCCTAGATATTTACGCCAAGGTGAAAGACGAAGTGACTTTACGTGAATCGTGAAAGCCAAAAGAGAAAGACCGAGTTGCACGTATGAGAGAAATAGAGAGAAAAGTACCTAGATGAAGATAGAAAATGGGGGGATGGTAAGAGAGACAGAGAGAGAGAGGAGAGGTTGGAAGAGCGAGAAGAGGGAAAGAGGGAAAGAGGGAGGTATTGCAAGGCCTGGCAGGCACGACGATGCATTTAATAATTAACTCGCTGGATACACGACGATGGATGTCTGACGGGGTTTCGCCGGGGGCTCGGCGAGTGCAGGGGGTGGTTTGTTGCAGGAGCAGCGTGGGGATGAAGCGAAGCAGGAGGAGGTCGGAGGAGAATGGTGGTAGTCCGGAGGAAAGTGGGTGGGGCGGAGGTGGGATGAGGGAAAGGGGTAGTGCTTGGGGTAGGTAGGAAGGTTGGCAGCCGGAATGGCTCTCGTGGATGCTGCGCGACGATCAATACACCACGTGATGCCACGCGTCACGTCTCTCTTTTCCACCCTCCTACCCTTTCTCCCTTTTTCTCTATCTTTTTCTCCCCTTCGTTTCTTTCTCCTTTGCTTTATGCTCCCCTTTTTCCTCCTCCACCACCTCCCCGCTCTCTCTTCCTCCGTCTGTCTTTCTCACCCTACACCACCCTCTCTCCCTACCTTCTCTCTTTTCCCTTTCTATTTCACAACCCCCCTCGTTCTCTTTTTTCTCTCGGTTACACCGTCTTGTTTCTTACTTCTCTCGCCCTCTTCTCTCTTAGGTTCTCCAACTTTCCACCCTTCATTCTTTCTTGTCCACTTTCGTTTCTACTACCGTTGAAAAACACGTGTCTATTTCAAATTCACGGTGCGACTGTAGTTCCAGAAATGAAGTAAAGTTTGTATATACCTGTTCCGTCTCTTTTTCTCTCTGTCTTTCTCCGTTTTTTTGAAAAGGGTGTTGAACGTTTCGAAACGGAAGATTACGTTTCGCCGGATACGCAGCGTAGATTTGCGCGTTGGACCGAATTCGCTGTTCGGTTTATCGAAAGTAATGCTCGATTTTTATTTCTCTTGGCTTCAGTTTGGATACTTTTTTGAAATTTCTATTTTAAAAGGGACTACTTCTCGCTCGTGACCAAAGATATTGGAAGCCAGAAATTATTACTGCAAGTTGTGTTAGACCGAGTACATAGGAATTTGCATTCTTTCAAAATGATCGCCTTCAATTTTCCCTCCGTAGAACTTATTGTCACGATGAATTCGCCCAAGTAATAATGCAATACATTACAATTTAGAGTCAGAGTATATATCTTCCTACCCCCATAGCCCGTTCGAAGGCTTAAGAGGCATAATTTAAATTGCACGTTTGAAAAATCAAAAATCCGCCCTCGTTAACGTCCATGGGGGTTGGTAAACTCGGGTTAAACCGCTTAGAGTCGACGGATTTAGCAGGTTTCAGGGTGTTCTATTAGAATCGATAGTCCGTCATAACTGCGCCGAAGATGCGGTAACGACGGCACGTCGTGTTTCGCGAGTTTGCTCCTCCGGAGTCGAATATCTCTCGTTTCTCCGTTATTTGCAAGAGTCTACGATGTACTTGGTATCGGCAACGCGGTAGAAACGAAGAAAATAACCAATAGAAGAGGACGGAGCTACCGTGAACGGGGGTGGAAGCAATCGAGAAAACAATTTATAGAAATAACAGGACATCATTAGTCTTCCCGGGGATCCGTGCAAGTTTAATTCGATGTAACTGGATCTCATTCGGGGAGGGAAGGACAAATAATAAGAGGAAAGAAGCAAAGTAAGACGAAGTTCTCGGGGCTCATGCCAGTTTGTTGAATTTCACAGAAATGAATATTAATTACCGTCCGTAGCGAAGGATCGTCGTCTCTCGATGGGAGGGCGATACAAAAGGTGGTATAAAATTTCAATTTGAATTAATCGGGGGAAAAGGTTCGTTGAAGCGATTGTAATTGCAGGTTCGGTGGTTCGGAAGGTGAAACTGTAGGTCCCAGACAAACAGACCTTAGGACCTAAAGCTGAAAAAATGTCAGAAAACGTGCAGAAATAACGTTTGTATTTCACACGCAGATTTTAATCGAAGAAGTTCGACTATGTTTTTAACCGAGGGAGCAGAGCCAACTCTCTCTTCCTTGCGACGATCTTATCGGACAGTTTTTGTCTCATAGTTGAAAAATGTTTAACACGCTTACCCGATGTAATTCGCGCAACTTCCGCTTACCTCCTCGGGCGGAATCCAGCCGATAAAATTTAATTTGCGCAAAGTACCGTGGCTCGCAGAGGTTCACCACCATCTGTAGGACGATGTATCTCCGCCGAGGGGTAAGATGGGGGTGATAGAGGCAAGAAAAAATTTAACTACACGAAACGCAGAAAATTGCGAAAATTTGGTGTCAGTGGTGTCGTGTTTGGTCCGGTTTTAGCGGAATTTTTGACAGTTGGAAGTCCGTTCTGAAAAGTGATAGAGTTTCTCATGTATCCGGTGTACTCTCAGCTTCAGATATTTTTTCTCATCATGTATAAAATTTTTATTTCGTCACCTTTAAGGGAACTTCAATCCTGTTCCTTCTCTCCTTCGGATTTAGCGTCAATTAATTAAAATTGATTTAAAAAATGTTAATGCGATGTGCATGCAAACCGTCGATTCAGGTTCTATTTAAAACGGTAGGTCCTAGGCGAAATGACCAGAGCAATTAAAACAGTAAAATACCGAAAGCGAAGTGGAAGACGAATAGAAATTGCACAGGAAGGAAGGATAAAATTTGTAGATGCTATCTTCTGAAAAATTAATCCGACATAATGACGGGAGCTATGTAATTAACGCGTGCGTTCACGTAGACGAGATTGAAGTGGAGCGAGGAGGAGAGGAAATAAGAGACGCGACATGTAGGCGGCTTAAATATTCATCCGAGATCAATCGAGCGGATTTGCAATTTCGAAGCGTTTGTACTGCACGAACGAGCCGGAATAAACTGTCGTCCACTTCGCTTTACATGAAATTTTCTTTCTTTTTCTATCCTGCCCTTCTCATCGTTCCTCCCTTCGTCCACTGCCCTACGAAGTTCCTCTGTCCGGGTGAAATTAAGATGCAAATAAAATTTTGAGTTAGTTAGAAAAGCTTTGAAAAAAATCGATTCCCTTACGTGAAAATTGTAATTCCTATGCTCTCTGGGAAACTAAGCAACTTTGTGCGATGCAAGTATACTTTTTATTCCGTTACAGCTTATCTGTATGTATTTGAATTTATCGAGTTATTCGTTTTGCATAAAATACATTTAAAAAATATTCGAAATGCAGTATCCGATAAAAGACGTTACTGCAGGTAACTGGAAAAGTGGCTCGAATTAAAAAATTATTATGTTGCATATATCCATTTGCAGAAATCTATTCTCACTTCATTCTTCTTCATTGAAATCTTTAACAATTTTCTCCATAACAATAATACAGCTTATGCAGTTAATATGTAGGAATTATTTATCGTAATGATCGACCAGTGTTCTTTTATTTTTCAAATCTCAGAGTTATTTGGGTCAATTTAATAATCTACAAGCGATCTGTGGAAAATTCACGATGGTTTCATCGGTAATCCGAAAGATCGGTGTCTCGTGTCAGGAGGTAATCTGCGGTTAATGCTTAAACTTACTCCCGGATTAGAATCCAGCGAATAGATCGGTTCACCTGTAATCCGGAATTTTCATGTACCATAATCCATCATTACGTGCCTCAACCTCGGTAAATTTAATAATGGGATAGAATTTAATGAATTCTGACGAGCTCCCTCGAAGCGCGGTATAATAATGGATCGCTCAGAATTGTCCGAAGCTGTAACACTTCATTTGCTTTTATGTCAGTTCACTTGGAACCTACAATTTCAGCTCGATTGCGGACTATCGATGCTACTATATATTGGGAGTACAAATAAGTTTCCGCCGTTTTTTATCAAGAATTGGGCATTTATTGCGAAAGAACGGTACGTTATGTTTTATTCAAAGTATTGTCCATCGTTAGCTATAACTTTTGCCCATCTTTCTGGCAGCATACGGATACCGCGTCGGAAGAACTCTTCGTCTTTTGAGGCTATCCATGATTCGATCCAATTTCTGGTATCTTCATATGATGTTAAATGCTGTTCAGACAGGCCATGTACCATCGACCGGAATAAATGATAATCGAAAGGGGCAATATCTGGTGAATACGGCGGGTGAGGTAGGACTTCCCAATTGACAGTTTTCAGGTAGGTTTTGACCGGTGCCGCAACATGTGGACGAGCATATTTTCACATATGCAAAGTCGACGTTCAATGTTCCTCGGTTTCAGTTCGTATGAAACCCAATTCCCTTGCTTTTGAATCATTCCTAATGATTTTAAACGGTGTGAAATTGCTTGTTGAGTCACTCCTAAGGTAACTGCAAGTTCTTCTTGCGTTTGGCACGAATCTTCTTCCAATAATGCTTCCAATTCCGCATCTTCGTACACTTTCGGCCTTCCGCTACGTTCTTTGTCTTCGACGTCAAACTCACCGTTCTTAAATTTCGCAAACCACTCACGACAACTTCTCTCACTTAAAGCAGCCTCACCATATGCTTCTACAAGCAATCGATGCGGCTTAGCAGCAGATTTTTTTAAATTAAAGGAATAAATTAAAAGTTCCCGCAAATGATGCTTATTTGGCACAAATTTAGACATTTTTGGACGAAGAAAAATATATGATGCTGATATGAAGTCAATAATAATTTAAGGTTCTGTTGTTACTAAATGACCAAACTTACTTTATGCCAATTTTCATCAGGCAATTTTAACCTAAGCCTTGTGCAGCACCATTTTCTTAAAACGGCGGAAACTTATTTGTACTCCTAATATTAAACGGTAATATTGAAAAGGAGGTCCTCATCGAAACCGTGTCCCCGTTGCAATTGGCTGCAACGGAATCTTTGCACCTCCCAAATCTGCGTGCCAAATACAAAAAGAAAATCGATCCCATTGATTCAAAGAACGTAAATGGAATTAAAGCGCATCCAATCAGGTAGTCAAAAATTGCATTTTTCCGTCACGCCGGTGATCCCAGCAAATGAAAGCTCGTGAAACTCTCGGCAAGAGGATCATGGAGCACGGTAACCCTTCGAATGACATTTTTATCGTCCTCCTCGAGGAGCGCGCAACGTGCCCGTAGAATTTGTTATTCCGCTGTTTGTAAAAGTGTAAATGCAATGGCGAAGATGCATCTAGAACGAGGACCGATGTAGTCTACGCGAAACGTTGAACGGTGCAGTTGCAACGGTGTACCTGCAACCTGTCCGACGGTGCTTGGTCTCCGGTGTAATTGAATAGAGAGTAGCAGCAACGGCATGGAGAAACTACGTGGGAGGAAAGAGAAGGAAGGAAAGGAGACGGAGGGACGAAACGAGAGAGAGGACTTCTGACAACGTAGGCCGGCACGTATACACGGTTGCGCGCGTCCCAACGTCATTGTTTACGGATAAACCGACGTTGCTCTGTTTCGTCACTGTGAATGCGTTTACACCCTTCAGATTGCATTCCGTGCGTACGAGCGCCTCTGCGCGTTCTTTCGTTCGGAAATGGTTTTTAAGCGTCGTCGAGAGAAGGGACGTTACGCGTTCATTCGTTCGCGCCGTCATGTTTTTCTCGACGGGACAAACGGGGGTGTTTGATTTAAAGTATGTTTGCCCTGTTTGCAATTTTGCGACGACATCGATTTTTCAATGTCGTCGAGGTACTGCTATTTTTAATGGGCTTTCAATTATTGAGATAACTTTTACTCGGCAAAGAATAGGTTTGACGCATTGAATTTTTGTAACAATATACTGCGCAAAATATTTCAATCTATTAGCATCCTGATAGATATTATTTTAGGTCGAGAATTTGTAATATTTGTTTTGCACGTTACGCTTCGCTAATTAAATTGAAGAACAAAAAGTATTAGGTATGCTTTTCAGAGCATCGTGCGTGTACAATACAAAAGGGTTTCCATGCTACACGCATCAGGTAGTTTTTCGACGGACTTACATCAACGAAATCTAACTTGTTTTGAGCGAAAGTGCATAATAGGTGAAATCAGGACACGAAGTGTTTTGTGTAGTTGTCGAGGTTTATTACGAATTGTGGGAAAGATACCGCGTACAGTAGGAACGGGAACAAGAGGTAGTTTCTAGCCAGTTAGGATGTTGATGGGTGCTAAAGGGAGAAACGAGGTTTCGGACCCTTGAAATTTTGTAAGCGCGAAGGAATCCCTGCAGTGCAATACTTGCGTTAACGTAGAAATCCTATACAAACTTTAACTCCGTTACGGTGCAACTGTTTCAGCTATAATATTATTTATATGGCGGATAACTTGGGTACGCTCGTAATAACGATACACGACGATTTTAGAGCATTAAAAAAGTTATTTTACATCTTACGTCCTAATGACTTTATATGACCTTAGTTTTCCCATAATTTTTCACGATCAATGCAGTATATTAAGTATCAAATAAATACGGAAGGATAAAAAAGATATAGGTAGAAGCGGCAAAAAAATAAAATATTGTTCTTTGATAGAGAATAGACCATCGATCGGAGAAGTTCCTCCGAACTTTGGGATGATTTTTTGAAGGGGCGGACGAAAGTTAAACGAATGCCACACGGAGTCACTTTGCACGGCGGAAACTAGAATCCTTCGTAAAAATACGGGGCTAAATTCCTGTCGCGTACGTTTCTCATTTGCTTGCCGATATTGGAAAACGCTTCGGTGCGGTATCAACATCGGTAATGGATTAAGTATAACTTGTTTTCATCCAGTTGGTGCACGTACTCCAAAGACGAGCTTTGTGTACGATCTGTTACCAGTTTCGTACGTGCTTCCTCGCGAAGTGCTTCTCCAAACCAGGAAATCCCAGCGATACGGGGATAGAGAGGAATGCAGGATGGACGACACCTGATGCACGTGCACCTCTGGTCGTTTCAGATGCATCGCTCTTCCAGATACGTTAATAATCCGCGACGCATCGTGTGCCCAATATTTGCATTCCGAGACTTCGAGCCGCTGCTTCGCAAAGGAATCAACCTATGCAAGATGCTCGAATTGTCCTCAAAAAGATCTTCAATTGTTTCATTAATTTATCGTGTAAAATACTTTTCTCTCTTTAACCGAAAGGCTAATTTTCTCTCGGCGAATGTTCATGGGAAATTACATTGCTATTCGACTCTTATGTCCAGCTGAGATCTCAGAGAGTCCCATATACGTCGGTGATTTACGATTCGCAGGGTTTCCTAATAAGTAACAGGCGATTTCCGGCGGTAAATACACATCGATGCTGTTAGAACGACGACTGGCGACTCGGTAAGGCTACTAATCCCGTTACTCCTGTTACTGTGGGAATTTGGACTTTGCTTAACTCGTTGCAACCATACCACAACCAGGTCAATACGGATGTTTAAACGTAAGCCTAAAATGGTAAACCTGCAAGGGCTCACGTTTAACGTTCCAATATTAACCCTTCGCAGTTCTACGTTGGATCGAAAAATCGATTGTGGCCCCAAAGGGAGAAAATGTTTTGTAATACCAGAAGAAAGGGGTCCAATTGAAATCAACGAGTACGTTGTCTATTTGCCAAATGACGTTAGCTGTATGGATACAGCGAGATTAAATATAAATTTTCCGTTAATTCGAAACACAGAGATAAATATTTGCAGGTAGTTCAATATCTCCCTGTATTAGCTCAAATTTGACGCAGTCTACGTTCGGCAAGCAGATCGATAAAACGGGTAAACGAATTTTTGCAAAACGAAGATCTTTGACGAAAATAGGTGACGTACAATGGAACCTGGAAAACCGAAGGCACTCTTGGCCGTCATCAAAGGATCGCATAACGTTTCATCGTTGCTTGTACACCAGTGTATGCGTTTTAGCGTTTCCTGATTGTACAACAGCCCGAGTACATATACCTGGCTGCCAGAGACAGAGTCCCTAGCCTTCGGTACTTCCAAAGGAATTCGCGAAAGGCGGCGGTAACGCGACTCGTGCAATATATCTGACACTTGCTTTGTACCCAGTTTGAATTCGACTCGGCGACAAAGGAGGGCTTCGATTTTCTTTCGTAAATTGCACCTTAGTTGCTTCTGACGGGACGACGTTTTCGGCGATTTCCAATAAATTCTCATTAGTTGGTGCTACCATAAATATAGTAAGATTAAATCAATGGTATAGCTATATACCAATATTGATAAGTAGTTTGGTCATTTACAGGTAATAAGTTATGAGCGGTATTGGAACTTTTTTCCTCCCCATTTTCCGTGTAATCAGAATTATGAATATTTACCGTCGCAGTTATCTCATTTGATATCGTAACGTTGGGCTCGTTCGCTCCGGGGGTCGATTCAACAAACCATTTTCATGGACACCGTCAGAGAAGTTGCTACGGTCGATTTAATGGAGCCATGTACTCCGAACAAATCTTGTTTGCCTTTTGAAATATTCCACTTTTGTCGATAGAATTTTCACTTCTATGGTCACGAAAATACAAAGGTAAACTAATTATTTGAATCGAGTATTTTAACATGTATACAGCGCAGAATAAATATTGAATTTTTCAAATCCAAATCTAACACTTCTCGATTTTTAAACATATTGCAATAATAGGGAGAAGAGTTAGTGTTAAAATTCATTTACATCGTGACAGGCAAAACGCTATCAGGAGCGAAGAGAACAATTAGTTTCCATATTCACTGTGTTGATAAACACGAGGACGAATGTGCGCGTGCATTTCGAAGGATGCGCCTCGAAAGTGCGTCCTCATGAAACATTCATGTGGACCCTGCCACCGTGACACCGCTTAAATCCGCGTGCAAAAAATGCACAAGCTGCCACGAGGGTGATATGGCCGGTCGTTCAAACGATTTCGCGGTTACGTGGTTTTCCGCCTTGACTTCTCGTTTAGGCACGTCGAAGGGACTTTCCCCCGATCGTTTCCCGAATTTTCTCGCATCTTCTTAGCGCTAAAACTGTTTTCCACGATGGATCGGGACAATTTAATTTATTTTGCTGGAGTGATTGACACTGGAAGCTCTTTATCAAGATAGGGGGAAGGAAGATGATGTTATTCTTTTCCGCAATTGCTGTTCCGTTTTTAAAGATATATTTAAAGAACTAATGCGAGCACATGGTGCACAAAAAAAAGGAGCATTTTTTGTCGTTTGAGGTTGGCTTAACGGGTCGAGTCGGAGTTGGTAACCTCTGCTGGTGCAGCACACCGGGCTCGTGTTCCCATTTTTTATTCGCGCATTAGATTCTATTTCGGTGGATTTTGCATGTTCCGGTTAGGTAGAATGAAACGACTTACCTTATTACCGGCCTACTTAACGTGCCAACTGCGTACTTAGACGAAATTTAATTGAAATTAATTGCTCGCACGAACGTTAGAGCGTATATCGCGGAAGGACTTAGTGCTTTCTTGCTGAACCACCATTTATATTTCCTCCCTGGAAATCTAAGGGACCTTTCTCCTTCTGCGGCCCCGTAGCTGGGAAATTTTTGTTGGAAAGAAATGAAAACATTATTTCTATTTCCATAGTACAAGGTATCCTCTGTACTTCTTGAGCTTAAAGAATTCATCAAAGAAGAAAAAAAAAGAATGAAGAAATGATGAGTATTTGAGTGGTTTAATATTCTGGACAGATATCGTGTTGGCTTTCAGCTATAATACTGTAATTCAGTTCCCGTAACCGTTAATACCGTGGATATCGCTTTTATCTCTGTAAAACACAAACCGATACGTTTCCATCGTGTATCATATGCTGGACGCGCGAACGTGGAACGTGGCATTATTCTATGCAATTTGATGAACTTCGTTTGCCGCGAAATTATATTTCGTCCGAATCATCGTTTCATTCCGCCGGCCCGTTTAAACGCGAACTCGGCGAATGCATTTCAATTACTTCGTCGGAAACCAGGTGAAGTTATTAATGTTTCAGAAAATAGATTAATGGTGTGTTTGATGCATGCCGCCGCATTAATCGTACCGGTAGAGGGTGAGGCAGGGATGGAGATAGTTCGAGATAGACAAATAGAGAGATGCATGTATCGGGGGTGAGTTGGAGAAAGACGGATAGAGAGAGAGAGAACAACGAAAATGAGAGATCGAGCGAGAGAGCAAGAGAGATAGATTGATCGAAGCGAGAGAGAGCGAGAAATCGAGAGAGAGAAGAGTGTACTTTGCGGGTTCGTTTTGTCCGTGTTACTCTCTGTTTAACTTTCCGCTAGAAAGCTCTGAAACTATAACACAAAGGTGGCCGCTCGCGTTTGTTGCGTTACAGTTTCTAAACACCTTCGGACTTCCGAGTCCACGGTGCCGGTTTCTCGTTCGGATGTTGTTTGAAAATCATAATTAACAAATAGCGTCGTTTGATCGCGGTCTTTGGCATAATAAATCAAGCGTTCCGGGTATTACTTTTACGTTAAACAAAAGCAAGTGTTCGTGCATCGATAGTTTGTAATCACGACAGAGGATTTTTAAAATCTCCATTCAAAACCTCTGTTTTCACGGAATTATGTTTCGTAGTTGATATTGTTTCCTGGTATTTGCATGCAACCGGTGTGACGATAAATTAAATATTTCCCCACCTTTTCGTGGTCCAAGAGCAAGCGAGCGTGCAACGATGTAGCTGATAATTTCAGAAAACAACAGCGTGAAACATTCGCAGCTTGTTCGTGGCTGTTTACCTGGCAAATGTTATTATTAATTCATAACTGTGATTAACAATTACACTCTCGCGGCGTCTTCTTGAAATTAACTAAGGATAAAAAGTTCCATCTCTATGTTTTAATTACAATTGGGAGCAAGAAGTAATTTTCACGATAAAACGTCAAATCTTCTTTATCCCTTGCAATCCAAACGAAAGCAAGGGCACCGACAGAGTCGATAATTGTCGAAAAAATTCATAAGATCGATCGTGATTAACGGTGGAAGAACTCCAATTAAAAAGTGGCCGGCGTACGCCTTTATTCTAATTAGTTTCGCGAGAACTCCAGCGGACCTCGATAAGTGTTTTTAGCATCGTTAAAAGCGAATTGCAAATCCGTCGTCGCGATTGAATTCCACGACGAATTAATTATTCAGTAGCGACGTTCCTACATCGAAAGATCCATAAAATCGATGCTGAGTCGTGCATACATAGAGGCCAGGAGAATCTCACTCACGGAAATGAGAAGACATCATAAATATGATAATCGACGTTTTAGACCCGTCGTATTCACGGCATACCGATAAGTTTCTCCTCCGCTTCTATCCTTCGTCCGTTCTCATTGATTTGAGCAGCTACCTAAGAGATTATTCCCGGAAACTGTGATACTTTAATACCGTGACTAATGCGAGAACAGTATTTATTTTATTATTAAGCCTTTGCAATGGTGCTCTCTCTTGACGGAAACAGAGTTCTCAACTATTAGCTGATAGAAACCGTTGCATGAAAAAATACCTTCTTCTGTTACCTTTAATCGTAGAACATATCTTTACAATCGTCAGGGTCTATGACAAAGTGTTTTTACTTTTTCCTAAGGGCCTTTGGGGAGTGATTACTTATGTAAACTTTTAGCGAAACCCTCTGAAAGCAGCGGAGTGCGGCACTCTTAATTATCGCGAAGCAGTTGCTTTCGGTCGAACATTAAACGTTTTATTACATGCATCCAGAGCAATTCCTGTCCCATAAATATTCACCGAAGCGTCGCTGTTAAACGGTGTAATTAGATGCTTCAGAACGTCCAAGTATTTTTCTCTCCCTCCCTGTTGAAAGCGCGCGCAAACGCGTGCCCGTTTAACATCGTAGAACTGCATAGATTGCAAACTCGAACTCGACGTATGCGGACTCGTTTTCTACGCTTTCTTTTTTCCACCCCTTAAAATTCTTTTTTTTTATTCCGCAGAAATCGCAGGGAATTCGCCGTAATTTTTCGTCACGTCACCGGCGACGTAAACAATACGATTATATTCGGCATGCACGTTTACGTAGGTGTTCCCATTTCTTTTTCTCTCCTCGAGCCTTCTCCTTTTTTCTTTTTCTCCTTCTATCTCTCGTTCTTTCTCTGACTTTCGGTGCGCCCCTTTTCGTTCCTTCTTGTTTCTTCAACGGCAGCGAGAATTAAGAATATTTAATTAAAATTAATGAAACAGCCACGTCACACGTGGGAGAGGGAAAAGGTGGCAAGCTCGGTAATTGGAGAGGTCTGAACTGCCGGGGATTTTGCCCCTTTTGTCCGTGTGGTACCAAGTATCCATCCTCTTCCACCCCTCTCGGCAACGAGGGCGGACCTCATTCGTCCACCTCTCGCCTCTCTACGTGACTCTTTCACTCAACTTTTTTCTTCTCCGTTCTTCTTATCTTTATGAAAATACTTGTTTGGAAGAAAACCCGACGTTTTGACTGGCCCGGTTTCTCTGACTGCGAAAGACGTAGAGATAGAAAGTCGGATGACGAAGACCGTGGAAATTGAAACATTAATCGATGAGAGTTCGGAACATCTGGAAACGATATCAAGGAGAAAATGTGCTCTTTCTTTGTCTCTTTTCTTCCAAATATTTATTTGAAAATTGCACTTCGTTTCACTGCTTTTTTGGTAAAAATGTGAATAATATCGTGACGAGCGCATGAATAGGAAGGCGCGCGTCTACGTTAGCAAGAGGGCAGCATACACGTTGTTCGTTTTCTTCGTTGTCTACGTCGCCGTCGCGGCAGAAGTGGAAAAATGAAATTTTCCGCTAGTTTTGTCTGCATGGTGTGCGGCAGCGTGCTAACTAACCGGTTTACTTTCGATCGTGAGAAATAATAACTTCATTTCCTTCGGTGCCGGCGCCCGATGCCCGAAGCTGAATAGCCAGTTAAAAACGTGTCGCTAAATTGATACGATTAATCTGCGATTTTTATGCGAAAACTTCGTATTAAATTATCGATGCGCTCCTAATGGAGAACGCAGGAATTGATACGGTAATTTATGGACGAATAAATTTCAATTTTGCTCTCGGCATTTACACGCGTTTAAATTGTAAATGCAGAGAATTAATTTTAGGATATAGGTTGAATAATTATCACGTAATAGAACTTTCAAAATTTTGTCGTTGCTGACGCCAATAACGGGATTGTCAATCTCTTTGAGGCATTCCCTTTGAATTCCATTTCGGCTCGTTCTAAATATCAAAATAGATCTAAATATTAAAAAGAATCTCCTAGCATCCATCGCGCCAACAAATCCTCAAAAATCCTTCGTCATAAGCCTGTCCAATTCTCCGACCCAGTTTATCTCCGGTTATCCGGTGCCGCCGCGCCAGCCCCTCCGATCCATCCCATAAAACGTAATCCAGTAATTAATTATCGAATTAGAACTTTCAATACGTCCTGCGCGAACGTTCTCTCTTTTCCCGTCTCTCGATGGCGCGATACACGCATTCACGGTGTCGTGAATTCGTCCGAGGCCTGGCCCTTTAAGCCAGACGGGCTTTTCTATGGCCTCCACCTGCAAAGCTGTATTGTAGTGGCCCCTCCCTCGCCCTCGCCTCTTGCAAAAGAGTTTTTTGCTTCGTGCTCGCACTAACACACGATTTTCCCTACGTGTGTGGGTGGTGCATGCATGCAACCATGCATTCGTGCATCCATCCACATCCGCCGAGTGTGCAGTCGCACAGACACCCCCGTAGACTCGTGCCCGCCGACACACGGTGAACGGACATAGGCATACAGGCTGGCTGGTACACGCGTCTGTATGCATACACATCCACGATATATATCCCATATCGTTTTGCTCGGGTACAGAAACTCCCCGACGGTGAGGGAGAGGGAGAGAGGGAGAGAGGAGCTTTCGAAGCTCGCGCCTCTCGGCCAGACTGTCATTTCGATCCCAAAAGAGAGAGACTCAGCGGTTCTCAGCAGGTTCAACTCGCCGCATCGCGAGGAGGGTGGAAAAAAAATCCGAGGGGCTCTTCTGCCGTGTACGAATGCCGAAGAGCTTTCCGGATGTCCGATCGTGTGAGGCCGAATGGAGATACGCGGAGTACGAGGTTCCGGTTCCTGCGACCGAACTAATTCAAACACCCGTCCGTTCGGGGTTTTTTTTTCTCCGGTGGATTTCAAATTGCACGATGGGAAAACTTTTCGCTTGTAATTTTCGAGGGGAACGACGATGCGGAATTTTTTTCGGATGGTTATTCGGTTTGGTTTGATGGTTTGACGTGAGATTCGGTTTGGCGAGGAATGGGGGGTTGTAATTTTTTGAAGGTCCGACGCGTGGATGTTTTTGGGTGAGCTGATTTAGAGGTTTCCCGTAATTTGGATATTTTGAAGGTTACTTTGGGGCAAGAAGTTGACAAAAATTGTTGCAGCGGAATACTTTAATGGTATTCGTTCGTCATCGCGTTCAGAGGTTTCATTATACTTTTACAATTATGTGCCGTACAGGGATGCTGAAAATCACTTCAATAAATAACGACGTTGATTCACAATCCCATTCTTTTTTGGGGTATCACCGAAGGTGAACGAAGCCAACGTGCATGGACAAGAGAGGAATTTATTTCACGTTCAAAATTATTATTTAACTTCGTTACTATTTAACTGGCGGTTGATGTTTCTCATATGTTTAATCACAGTTTTTATCGTCAAACGGTTAAAGCAAAAGTGAAATTTGTGTCCTCTGTTTAATATCGCTTTGCAATTCGTTAATGAAGAACGCATACCGATGCGTAACTTGGTACAACTACATTTATATGTGGCCGACGATTCTGCCACGAGAATATTTGCAATTGGCTGAAAACGCTAAGGATATTTTTCACTATTATTTCGCTATTATTTCACGTCGTTATTTGCGGTGGATTTAAAACGTCGCTACCGTTAGATATGCAGGGGTGCATTATTCGCGGTTCACGAGCGACGGTTATGCAAAATGCAGGAAGGATTATTATCGTTTCATAGATGCAATAACGTTTCCTCCTTTTTTCTTTGCTATTTTCGGAATGATTTACGTTTTCCTCGTCGCCACGATTCTGTTTTGCCGGCAACACTGTTTCTCATTCGCGGATATTAAAGGGAGAGGACGTTATATGGAATTTTTTATAAACCGAATGATATAAAGCGTGCAAACAAACCATTGCCGAGATAAACGTTAAAATTGAAGGGAACAATAATGACCGTGCTGTAGATTTTACGTTTGAGTTTGTCGGCTATTTTTTTGTACTCCTTCCCTCTCTCTTTTTTTCCCCCTCCGACGCAAAGCGAGTCGATTTTTCAGCCGTGCAAAATAAAAGCGAAAAAGAATAGACCCGTCATTCGAAGCTTCACTGTTCATGAATTTCACTTTTCAATTAAAGCCGCATCAAAACGACTTGTATATTTCATACTCAGTGTAAACGATTCGTTGATATCCGTTATTATTCTCTGCCCTGTCTTCGTTATCGTTTTCTCCGCTTCGTCCCGACATTTTCAAATTAATTTCACCGATACCTTTCGCGGTCTTTTCCACGTTGCCGTTTCAATTTACCTTAATTTCGTTGCATCGCTTATTCTCGTAATTTCCATCGGTCCTAGAATTCATCGAGCTTTAAGTCCGAGCGATGCACGTTCATTTGCATCTACCATTTCCCTTTGACTTTTGAATCCGATGATTGCACTCAAATTTGAGCATACCATGCCACAAATTTCTGCAGCGTCGTGGCTGTCGAACGGTCTCAAGTCAACGCGACGGATTCATCATCGATCACCGCAAAAGTCTCCTAAATTCCAAAATTCATCAGACAACTTCTCAAATCGTCCGCAAATCGTTGAATCGCCGTCGATGAATTTTTCTCCCAACGTTTAACGAGCACCCGGTAGAATCGACGAGCGCATGCAACGAGTGGGCCCGTTGTAACGCTTCAGTTAGTCCCTCTTCCCTCTTGCCCCTCACCGTCGGCTTTACCCCTCAAGAGAGGGATGTAGAGAGAGAGTAAGAGGCGGCGCGGCGGAGGAGGAAGAGGCAGAGGAAGAGGAGGACGAGGAGAAAAGAGGAAGAGGCCTGGAGGGCGAAGGGGGGACTTGCAGACACCCCCGTTCTCCCCCCTGCAAGCCGCCCACGCCATGATCAATATTACGCCCCAGAGCTACGGCATCCAAACCGACCTCGAGACGGACTTCTTCCTGTTCGAAGCATCCGACCAACGTGCCGGGGAGATGCAACTTTCCGCCAGAAAGTTTGCCCCCTGCTCGAAACCGGAAGCCAGAACGAGAAATTAGAAGGACGAGAGGATAGTGAGCGAGAGAGGGGGAGGGTAGATGGTGAGGATCGAGACTGAAGAATCCGTAGGAGGAAGTTTCGAGAGAGAGGTTTTTCTTTCTCGATGAAACCTAATATTAAGTCGATAATTGCTGCGGTAATTGCAACGGGCGGACATCGGCTCATGGGAATTGTCTTTCTACGGGGATGGTAACGGTGATTCGGGTTGAACTCGCTGTGGACGGCACGTTACGGTCCGGGTGTTGCGGCGTGGGATGTCCTTTGGCGAGCTTCCTTTTTCTTTGGGTCTGAGATCTTTGTTTTGGGTGGAAGTTCTGGCGTGGTTGCTCTCTTTTTTTTGTTTTGTTTTTTTTCCCGGATGTGGGAAAGCAATCGTTTATATTGGCTATAAAGAGCCGAGGTCGCAACTTCTGTAAGTTGCAATGCGTGCGATTAAATTCTGGTGGACTATTACAGAAGGATTTGCAAAATTGATATTTGCCGAACAACGAAATGTTACATTTTTGAAGAAATAATTCACAAGTTCTGTACATGCTCGAATTTCTAGGATTATTTCACGCGATGGGGAGAAAAATTGTTGTTACAAAAAGTTGGAACGATGAAGTTTCGCCGACAAATGCAACGCTATCGATGTATGGCTCTCGAGCATGGAAATTTCTCCATCGTTTATCATACGACGATGGGGGTGATTGGTACGCACGTGACGCGACGGAAGACAAACGGTCGAAAAGCTTTTCGATCGCCGTGCCAAAATGCTCCTATCTCCGTGGTTCTGGTATTGGAAGAAAAAAATAGGCGACGCGATACTGCACCCCGATTGTAAAATAGCATTGCGTAACGTAAAATATAATACATACTTCGTGTTCCTGCAAGATTTAGCGGAACTCTAAACAAAATATCTCCAACAGGAGTATGCCTGATTCAATGTCGCTGGAGACGTTAATACATTTGCGCCATTATAAAATAATTGGAAACATCAGCTGCCATTGCCCGAGAACCTCCTGAATTAATATTCAACTCCGACCGAACGTGGTCACGAGATTACCACCAGCAAGGAACAAGCCGAGACAGGTGAGAGAAGAAAAAAGCCAAAGAATAAAAGAAAACGAAAAGAATTGGCGCACTCAAATGTCTCTTCTATCGGAAGAAAATGGCGAACCCCCGCTCGAGGCAGGAATACGCCGCCTAAATCAACCTCTTCGATAGAATTACAGTTCTCCAATCTCGATACCAAACACGAGTAAACGGTGCTCCGCGTGGCGCGTATTTCCACGTTAATCCTCCCTATCGAGGCGGAATCGACGACGTTGAGAACCATGACAAACCATTCGAGCGGTACTTCGCGACACGAGGGTAGGAGGCATATATTTGTATTTGTCCAAGTAGTAATATCGCGGTTTGGTCGGGGCAGGATCGAGCAGAGCAGACTGCTAGGCGAGAGGGTGGTTTCAGAGGGGTAGAAAGAGAAAGAGGGTGGCAGGAACGAGCATTATTTTACGCGGCGGCTGCCGTGTAACCCTCGAAGCGGACTGTACGCGACCAGGTCAGGGACTGTACGTCTGCCTCTCCAATCTGCAGGCTATTGTGACACTCCTCTAGTTCTCTGCCTCCCTCTTTCCACCCCTGCCCCCTTTTTCTTCCACCGGAGCCCCCCTTTCCTTCCCCTTCGACCTCCCCTTACCTCTCTCTTCCTCCCTTCCTTCTGTTCCAGCCTCTTCTTCGCCACCCCTGCGAGTTCTTCTTTCGCCACCCCCTTACGTTTCAGGGTATGAGAAAAGCGTGCATACCAGGCTGCCCTTCGGGAGTAGACGGCCTCCGCTTCGTCCCTTTTGCTACCACCCCCTCGTCGACTCTACGCGTGGCGTCGACGCGAAAATTATTTACGTTTTTCTTTCCACTTCGACGGTGGGTTCCTGGGTCGCGTGAAAAAACTCAGCTTCCGATGGGGACGTCGACGAGGGGGAACTCGAACGAGAGATAAGACGATTGGAGGTTTGGTGGTTGAATTATTCGAGAATTATTGGAGTGACACGAATGATGGGGTAGGAAGGACGTGGGGGGTTTTTAACGACTACGATTTCTAAACTTGTCCGAATGGAAAGATTGTTACACTTGTGGAATTTCGTTTGTCCCTGTGTATTATTGTAGGCTTCGATTCACCGAAAGACTAAAATTGTAAATAAATGTCAACAATATTCGCAAAATAGTGGAGAACCGTTGTCTCGTTCGGATTTGAGGATTATGGGTTAAAATGACGCTGTTGAAAAATTATGTCTGCACCTTTCCACGTCCAATAAAGAGTATACGGACGCGAGGACGAAACTGAAGGAAAAATATTTTAGAGAAAATTTGATCTGTTACAAAATGACAGATCATCCGGGAAGTTTGCTATTGAAATATTGAAAATATGAATTTCTTCTCGTGACATGTACGGTGAGTCATCGGTTCCATTGAGACAGGTGATGCATGACACAGATGCTGCATCTTCCGCTTTCGAACGAATCGATAAAGGGAGAATTTTTCGAATGTTTTCTGTTTATTTGATATTTGTTTCGTTCACGTTTAACGGGACCTACGAAATTTTCTAATCTCTTTAAAACAGCGACGCGCAAAGCCGAGGGAATTTACGGAGAGTCATACAGAAGTCACAGATTTTCATGGAGATTCGCGTAAACGGATTTATAGAACGGCTGGGAACCTTTGAGAGACAAACTGATCTTAAGTCACTTATGTAGCATTTAACAGGATTTAACGGAAAATTTAAGGGGCGCAGAATCTCGCGTACGTTGTTCGATCGTAACTGCATTCTGATGTCAGGGTAAGTTAATTAGATGGAGTCGGTGTAGCTGCAACGCTGTTGCAGTTTCGTAAAGTGAATTAAATTGTTTGTCACCGCAGCTAATTCGTTTACCGTGGAACCTAGACGCAGAGTGTATGTCCGAAACAATGTTCGAAAATGCCACAGTTACCAATTATTTCTTCCATCTATCTCGTTTTCGTTTCGGCGTTGAAAATTTTCTAAACTCAACGTCCCATAAAATGCAAATATTAATATTTACTTTGTTCTCTATTTAAAGGAATGAACTAGTTGATGCATTTTTCTGTTTCTCAAAGTTCTCTCATAGATTTCAAATGATTATTGCTAAATGGAATAAATATTTTAATCCTTTCGCTGGAAGGAAGCCTCACTTTTAATCAATACAATATCGATGCAACGTAATCAAAATTTTCTGCAAGTCATTTTAATATCTCCTTTTTCGGAATACGGCAATCCGAGCACAGAATATTAGAATATTTAAAATAATATCTGTTAAAAATTGTTATGGTATATGAGGCCATTCGGTAAGTCGATTTCCAGCATTTAATTACAAGCTATCAGGTTCAACTATAAAATTTTCATCAAAATTCTCGTAAGCGTCGGATTAATTTTACGGTATATTTCCTTCATTGGATAACGTCGTTTTTCTTATTTCCATTTTCTAATGTTAAATTTTCCACAAATTTGCTAGCGATTACCCGAACGCCCGGTTAGCCAATTTCGCGATATAATCTGCGAAATCTGTGCAATCTCACTCGTCTCACCAAGTCTTCCTCGTCTTGGATCGCGCTAACTTAATGAAGTCCTTATTAACCGCGAGGTTAAAGCCGCCAGACGAGAAGTCCTTCAAGTTCCTGCCGGTGCAGGAATCGATCGATTCACTTTTCGTTTGCAAATTCCTTGCGAAGAAAACTTCGAGGCAAAAAATTGCAACGCTTGCGATATTATTTGACCGAGAGATGTTTACTTTTAGTCGGGAAATTTTCATTACCCTGCTTTACACTTTTCTCTTTACCGTTCACGATGGTTCTACAATTTACAGTAACCACACTTTTGATGCGCAGGATTTAAAAAATGTTACTCCACGAGAAAATCCTTTGAGCTCCGTTCAACGTATATTTCTTCTTTATGAAATATTCCTGGGGCATGAAAAAAATTAGAAGGATTTACAACTAAATCCTGATCTCTGAAAGACTCGACTCACGTGATTGTTGGAGAAATAATTTCCCTCGCTTTGACGATTCTCAAAAAAGGATATATATATAGGTATATATGTTTTTTTCTCGGGTGATCGAGGAATATCCTTCTTTATAGGATTCTTATCTTTAGATCCTCGCGTATCCCATTGGCAAGAGACAGCTTTCGCGTGCTTAGTTAAATAGAAAATGGATTCGTGAAATCGCAGGGATTGCGAATACTTTCCTCCATGAGGCACAATGGCTTGGAAAATTTTTCCAATGAAATTCGTCGCATTTCAAGAATAATCGGCCGACGGGGATTTTTCTCAATAACGTGACATCGATGGAGATATGGATTGAAAATAAAAGAAATTCACCTGTGCACAGGGATATAGACGTAAAGCTTCGGACAAGTTTTTACTTTATAAATAGAATAACAATCTTCGGTCCCTGGGAATTTTTGCACGTCACTATGTATAGCGTGATCTCTTTATCTTCATTATTTATGAAGACTATCCCCTATACTTGAACTTCGCATTATCATCGTTCAGATTAAAATCAGACACCCTGTGCGACGGAGGAAAATGTCGCTGGGTTTTCTATCGCATAAATCCACTTTAGGACGGTGCATACGGTGACGCGTGCGACGTCTTGTCAGCCAGGAAGAGAGAAGACGACGTCCTCTTGGTATATAATATATATCTACACATTCTCGTGTTGTGTGTCTCTCTATATAAACGTAAGTGATGCTACCGGGTGTGGAGATCGTATCTCGAATTATGAATAAAATATCATACATCCCGACGTGCGATGGGAGTATCGACCGTGTCGATTCCACTCTCGGTGTCCGTCTACGTCGACGGCGTTAATTAATTCCGCAATTGCATTTCGACTTAGCCGATCAAACTTGTCGAAATTTTACGCACTGTAATTGAATCCCGGCATCCTCGGCCATGGAAATGTATTTCGAACGAGCAACGCTTTAAACTTTAATGCCTTTAACTTTAATGAAGTTTCGGTATCGTTGACGCGTTCATTTGAATTATCTTGTAGACCGAGCGGCGATAATTACAATTAAGAATGTATATTTGAAGGTGTTCAAGCAATACTTCTCGACATCGTCCCAAAGTCCAACATCCAATTCCTCCAACCGAATTGATTCAACTTCCATGCAAGTGAATACTCCGGAAACCTGTTTCCACGCTCCTGAATATTGTTCTGGCTCTCTGATAGAAGGATATTTCATCAGGGAAATCCAGTTCCGTATAATAACCCTTTCCTTCGGGCACCGCGCGCATCCAGGTAATTGACTTTGCAGGAGGCAAGTGCCGATGACCGCATCGATTTTCGTAAACTGTCCCACCGTTCTATGTATCCCAGTCAGGATAATTGCGAGGCAGGATCGATCAGGCAGGTGTGGCAGACGTCGTAGGACGGACGTAATTTGCCGATTTAGTGTTTTCCTATTATCGTGTCCTGCCCCCGGCGGTGACCACCCCTGAACTGTGACCCGACGCCGTTAGTCCGATTGCTCCCAGGTCGATCGCTTTGTACGTCGATAACACGATGTACGGACTAGCCCCTATGGGGTTTCGGATATGACGGTGTAAGGCAGGCGTGTGCACGATCATTGATCATACGTTTCGCCCCGAAACACTTGCCAGCTTGATTGGGCGTTTCGACGGTTTTCAGAATTTCTCGCGTGCAGCCCGTTTACGCTAACCGTTTGCACGTGCAAACGATAAAACACGGAAACGGTTTTTCCGTTGAGAATCGGTTTGTTTTCTTCCTAGTCACCGGCTTCTTGCGTTGCATCGCTGTTCCGGTTAGTCTCCCTTCGTTACTAAATTTCAATTAGATCGTTTCGAGATATAAATTTCAAATCAACAGTAATTATCTACCGTATCCTCATCCATCCTCCACCAAATGGCTCTCCTTTTTCCCTTTCTGGCTTGCAAAGGACGCGCACGAGCAGCACACGGGGCAGGAAAATTTCAACCCTTGGTCTCGAATATATATCACCATCCAGCTTTGGCAGGAGCGACGACTACGACAATGCCATCAGCGTCTGGTGCGTCCTGTTGGTGGAGTGTCAGTGCGAGGCACTCTGGCGGCCTTAATTGCCGTAGACTCCCTGCTAATTAGTTTACATTACACTCTCCGTATCCTCTAGGTCCTGCCCGGTTGCTCTCTATCCTCCTGCCTCCTCCGATATTGCGAGGGCTCTTTAATGTCGAGCTACCCGCTGCAAATACACGTGTACGAACGCCTACCTCCACATGTGTGCACGTACGTCACGTGCAGCATGACGTCTCGCACCTACGGTTTCTCCGGCTTGCAACGTGGCTCGCCTGTCTTCGTACCAATCTGTACTTATGTTTGGGACAGTCCCTTTAATAGGCTTTGATTCCGTGTTATTCGTACGGAGAAGGTTGGGGAGCTTTGAGGTTGCACGCGTTAATCGGTTGCACGGGCTTGTCGGAAATTGTTCGATCGTTCTGATCTGCTCTCGTGGGCTGGAGCTAACTTCAACATTGTATCGGTGGCTCGGACTTTGAGGCAAGGGCAAATGGGCCTGTGCCGTTGTTCTTTGAAGTAATATTTTGAAATTGTTGGAATTTAGTCGTTGAAAGAAACGTTTTGTACACCTGGTAAGGCAGAAACACTCGCTTATAGTGTCGCTAAATCGGGCAATGATGGATCAATTTGTTATTTCTTATCGTGCAAAGTACATATATGTCGGAGCTTCGACTAAAAGTGTCAGGCAGATAGGGATCTCATTATTGTTGTCAATATAGTTATTTTGGATAGTATTTTGGGATTATCAGTTTCTTTGCTCAAACTCTTGCGAGCAAGTTAAACAGTTGTTAGATTTCTTGCAAAAAAACGGAGATTTCCATCATTGAACGAACGTCCATCGCTACATCCTACGAAGGAATTTTCTCTCTGAAGTTTACACGCAATGAAGCTCCGATAAAAGTCCTTTGATATCGATCTCATTATGAGATTGAACAGAATGTAAAGTTATATTACGTGTTTTCTTAAAGCTAACGATAAGCTTGGGAAGCAAGAGCTCGATATCACGAGAAGATGCAGTGCTAAAGAATACGACTGAAATCAGATTATGAAAAGCGAGGAGCGATTCAACGAGAGGTATAAAGAATACCCGAGAAGATTATTCTTACGAATAAATCGTGGAATTTCCTGATTTCCTCTTTGCTTTATATTCTCATTTGAAATTTTAAAGAATTCATCGTGAAAAGACTCGTAATTGACATAAATAACAGAAACGTCGGCGCAAAGCCGTCAGTTTATTCAGCGGCCGGATAAATCTTTAATTGGCTGATTATCGACGTTCGACGAGTATCGTGGCAGAATTGTATCGGAAACGCAAGACGTTCTAGCGCCGTTCAAATTTTATTCCGTGAGATATGATTAAAAAATTTCCAAGTCTACCTCTTTTTCGTAAATGTAGGATCAGATTCGCTATTAGAATGTACAATAAAAAATTCCAAACGTTTGTAAGATAGTGGACAAAACGATTTATTAATTTTTAAAAATAACAGAAAAAAGAAAGAACAGGTAGACACGTCCGTTCCTTATTAATTTCGAGTTATATCGTATCTCTGGCCCTGAACAGCCACCACATCTCGCAGCACTATGCGTCATGGTTATTGCTATTAAAAAATAAAAAATATCGTCTCCACGTAAATGACAGCAGAGAAATCTATCGCCATTTCGATCGTTCCTTTCTCATATCGCATTTCCAAGCTCAGAATTTAGAGCGACCCCGCGTAAACTATTTTCTAGCCATGTATTTTCATTCACCGAATTACAAGCAGCATTTTCTGCTCCGTGCTCGCGTCAAATAAGGAATAATATCAGAAGGAATCGTCAGGGTGGGGAGAAAGTTTTCGCGACGTCGAGACGACGATATTACGTACAAATTGTACGAACAAATCGAGCATCGATATTCAGGTCTGCCGAAGGTCGACCTCGCGAAAAGTTACGTGCCTTTCTCAACGTCGGTTCTCACCTGTTGCCAGACAACCGCTCTCGTTTCTCGATCCTCCCGCGATTTCGTCTGTCTTATTTTCGCTCCAGCTCACGATCGGCCGCTTACACTTTCTTCACAGTTCGACTTTTTCTCACCCTTGTTATTACCGAGGAGGATGCCGTTTCGTTTGCAGCCGAGAAAAGGAAAGTGGTTCGTGCGAGAAGTTTGTAGATGTAGAAGATGATCGAGCTGAATCTTTCGAAGATTTCACGTAGCAAGAAAGAGGCAGATTTTTGTAAAATTTTCTTCGAAGAGCGTAGAATTTTGCCGATGCAGAGAGAATATTGGCAAGATAGAAATTCATAGGAGATTGGTGCAGCACTCTCGCTTTGCAAGGCGCAAAACTTTTCACTTTTATATTACCGGCCAACTCTCTCGAACCTCGGCGGTGTTGTTCATCAAGTTTCTGTTTTGTGATGGATAAAATTGCAAAGTAGAGCATTCTTGAAGAACTCGGAGAAATGTCTCAACTTCGTTGCATTACGCGTACAAAGTTTCCTGACGTTTCTTCCCATCCGATGCGAAGATATTTTTGCAAAAGGATTCTTCAGTTTCAGCGACAAAGATTATTCTACAAGTTGCACATTCCCATATTTCCTTACAGTCAAAGTTAACTGACAATCATTGTCTTCCTGATCTTTTAGAAATACATGACAACTTTTTTGAGAAATGTGGAAAAACTCTTTCCATTTCATTTCACTTGAAAATGTCAGAGAAACTTCGGAAGTTCACGGTATCTCTCGTTATTTTCCTCTCACAATCAGGGAAGTTTTATCTCGTATGGGCAACAAGACTGTGTATCGAAAGGAAGATCACGAATCCTGCAAAGCGTGCGGTCTCACCTGTTGCGAGCAAGCTTCCCTGTTGATCTTAATCGAGAGTCCGCTGGCCAAAGTTCAGAGGTGCCATAATCTTTCGTTTCTAGTTCAGAGGTCACGTCGTTCACTGGTATTAACCCGGCGATGCAAACTTATCGCTGATCTTTTTCCACGTATTTTCGAGCAACCTTGATGTTTGCACAGTCCTGTGTTATCTCGAGCCTGTTATTTTGCCCCGTTATTTAACTCTTCGCGATAGGATATGTAGCACGAAATTAAAGATGCGAGCGATATGCGTTTTCATCGTGTTCTATCCTTTTGCTTCGTATAGAAGGTACAGAAGATACGAAGGGTGCCGCATGAAATTCGGTCGAAATAAATACTAGATATTGCACGATGAAAAGCACATTTTATTAATTTCTCTCCAAAATGCAGCGATTAAACGTTATATTACGCTAATATGTTAATACAGTCACTTGAAGAAATCCATGCCACTTTTTAACTCAACATTTTTATCAGTATCGTGCACAGCAGCACAGATAAGAGATAAGTTGAATGTACTAGCCATTCGATTTCAAGTGAATATAAATATTACGATCAATTGAACGTTCAATAAGATCTTATTACTTACAAAGAAGTATTTTTGCGCAGGAAGGGTGCCCCGTCGAGATCGTGTTTCAAATTCCGCGCCCGAATCAGCTACCCGGTGCCTGCGCGATTTTCGTGCTCGTCCGTCGCCCTTTATTCCGCTTCCGGGATTGGCTATATCGGTCGGCGCACATGACGAGGGCCAATGCGCGTAGTCGGATGCGCGTGGACCGCGCGCGTATACGCGCCCGCGAGCAGTGTCGCGTCAGCCCCCGGCCCTGCTACACCACGTACCATCATCCAGGTCCAGAACCTATACCTGTTCTTTCTCTTTCTCTCTCTCTTCTCTTTTACCACCGACCGACCGACCGACCTAACCCAATCGACCCATCCACCGACACCACAACCTGGCTAACTTATTCGATCGCCACGTTGTCGAGGCAAAAGTCGATCGAGCAGTGCTACATCATCGTGGTTGCTGTCCTTTGTCGTCGTAGTCGTCATCATCGTCCTTGTGGTCTTCGTTCGAGCACGCAGCACGCTGGATTAATCGTCACTGGCAAGTCTTTGCACATTTTATTATATATCTCCGCGATATATGGCCATCAATGACATCGATTTTCGATCGCGCCGCGGACAACATGGTCGCCATTGATTCCGTTCGAACGATGTCACGTGATCGTCGGACCAATGCACATAGGTGCACGTAGATGGCGATTCCGCCGTAGATCATCGAAAGTCCTGCGCAATTGTTTCGCACGATGAACTCGACGCGTACTTGCGATTTTGTATCTCTTTGGTTTCAACGTGCCTCCGTGTGTTTACGATTTTTATCGTACTCGGTGTGTTGAGAAGTCGATCACTATTGCCAGGCTGTCCGCTCTGCTTCATAGCAGATTGCAGAAGGATGTTGGGTAGGATTCTTATATACCCCGTTACACTTTACCCGATAAGACCATGAGGCACGCTGACACGTTTCACCCCAGGTAAATAATAACCCAGTATTTGAAGTCGTCAAATCGTTGAATCGACAAAAGGACGCGTAGTCGTGAAAAATTCCTAGAACTTCCTTCAATGAGTTCTGGCATCAAAACATAACCTCGGGTGGAACCGCTCCGACGCAGCGTACCGTTTCAACCTCCTTTTGCAATGTAAAAACGATTTGACGACCTATCCCCGCAAAATTAGCTGAAAACTGTAGAAATAGCGTACACGCGTACCGGTATATCATGGCGAATGTGCCTGTGTACGGGTGTACGTATACATCTATTGCATGAACTACACAAACGATATGTGCATCGGCGGGTTCGCAAGTACATTATATTCGGATGCACGCGTAATATACATCACGGAACAACGCATGTACGGTAGGCTATCGTATAATGCGGTTAATGTGTACATAATCCAAAGTAGCATGTCTGAAATTACTGCTGCTATGCTACATTTTATTTTCTATGTATTATCCCGCAGGACAGTATTTTAGAAATGAATTGCATATACGCGAAATCGAGAGAAAGGAGACTATAATTCTTAACATTAGGTCTAAGGAAACGGTCAAATCGACGGGTTGAGATTTATTTGTAAACATTTTTTACATTTATAGAAAATCAGCAGAATATCTCCTTTGCGTTTCATAATGCACAAATTATTTAACCAATTAGCTGTTATTCCGCTTAATCCCAACTTTTTTAAAGTGCTTGCTTCATATATTTAAGTATAGCAGATTTAATGCTCCTAGATCTGCAGTTAACACGTTCACGACGGAGTCTGAATTTAGTGTTCCCACCGTGGGGATTGTCCGAACAAATATCATTTTACTGCAGCTGCTCAAGAAAATCATTAAAATACAATATTACATTATATTATATAAAGACGTAACTAAATTTGCCACTGACAGTAATCAGTTGTTTAAATGTGTCCCCACTGGCGGCTCAGCCCGTCGTGAACGCGTTAAATCAAGTAGTTCGTGCGTTTTATGGTCCGCCACGTTCAATGGAGACTCGTCACGTGAAAATAATAATTGCGATATCTTTTTCGCGTCACAGGAATTCCACATTACACGAGAATATACTGCATTACATTTGCTCATGGAGACATCAATGTTGAATAACGATGAACTCAATGCTCTCCACCGTTTGGAGAAGTTTGTTTACGATTCAACGGACTCTCTCATCGTGGTGTTTTCGTTTTGCGCGAAAGTTTGAGCAACTCTCGCTTTTCATTAAAAACTACCGAGGTCGAAGAGTAGTTAACAGGGAAGGCCAAAGAAAATTTAATAGCTTTTAATCCGAATCGGCGTAATGAAAATGCAGTAAAACCATTTCCCATGGCGATGCGAAAAATTTAATCGAGTTCCTCGGTTGTTTTCTCACGACCGGTTTTTCTTTTCCGACGCTCGTAATTGCAAAAGTTGCAGCGTCGGGGCGCCCCTCCCGCCCTTTTCGCGTCCTTTTTTTTCTCTTCTTTGCTCGTTCTCCTCCGTCGCTTTGCGCCAACATTTAAGTAACTTTCTTCCTTTCACTCGGAAATGAAATATCGTGACTCCGTGCACTTTACAAACCCCGCGACCCGTAATTTACACCCAAGAAAACGCGATATAGAAATTTCCCTTCCTACCTTCTACCTTCGTTCTCGTAAGAGAATTAAAGGATTTCCTTGCAAAACGTTTGGACCTCAAGTATTACGACTTTAACCCGGAAAAGCATTAATTAAATTTTTGTTTCCTACTTTTGTAATTGTATTTCCGCGTGACCCGTGTATTTGGTATTTCTGGTCGACGGTGACCTCAATTTTACGATGACAATTAAGTCTTTCCTTGAATTTTAAAGATAAGAATTCGTAGATCATTGAATATTCTCAAATAACATCGACATCACGGAGAAAGGTAAAAGAGGCGATAAGGGCGTTAGAGCCACGAGGGAATCGAATCGTTTGGTATCTTTGACCCGACCTTAACGACCGCTCTTCGGTATTCCGAGAGCGTGAGGGAAACTTTCGTTCCGTAACTTCGAAGGTCATTGCACGTAAATCGCATCTTTGATGCACGGACAGTCGTAGGGTCGAAGGTATTATAACTAGCTAGTCTGTTCCAGGTATTTATAAACCGCGTAAACTCTTGCCCGACTCGTAATTTATGCGTTATAACTGACTAAGTAAGTTATGCGTTAAAACCGTCCGAGCTATGACTAATATACCGGCATAGCTTATCTCTGACGCCAGGTCTATCACGAGCTTCCACAAAACTAACACGTGCAGAATCACGGAGAATCCTATCGTATCTTTATTACCGTATCTAATTGTGGCAGACTAGAAACGTTTATCGAAAGATTCTTGCTTCAGGAGCCTCAGTTCTCTGGTGTATTTGGCCCCTACATCCTGAATTTTCTATCGTTCCTAATTATTAAATGTTTACTTTGTCTCTTCTTGATTGACGAGTAGCTAGTGGGAGAGAGAGAGTCTGGGATTTTGAAGAGTTACATTCCGATAGTTTGTAAAATTAAATGATACATTTTCAGTGACCTCAAAGTTGCAAGGACCTTTGGAGTGTCGATCGAGGTGTACTTAAATGTCTGACGTTGTCTTCTCATTCTTTAACATCTAAGATTCGTTTCAACCTTTGCAATCTTAATGTAATTACTTTGTTTTCGATTCTTTTTACTCGGATTTCATTCTAAGTTAGACTACAAAGGTTTCAATATTATTAAAACATTCTGCAATTAATCTAACATTGCACAAAAGGGCTTCTCAACTCCTGCGTCACTTTGCAAGTAGCTGAAAGGAGAAGGAGCGAGATTGACTAACTTCTGGAGATGTTAGGATGTTAAGAAATGCAAAGTATCGAATTACGTCTTCAGGGTTAATGTTCATCCGGCAATTTTTGGCATAAATACCAAGCCAGTAGGAATACCTACAACAACGTACATTCTTTCCGCGAAATGCGCCGTAATACAGGTAATATGCCGTTTCTAATATACCCTCGACAAAGGAGCAGACTATTTGCACTATTACGGAGCACCGTGTCGTTGCGATAGAGCCAGACGGAAAAGCGCGGATCGTGTACGCTCGTTTGTTCCGGCAAATATTATCGTTAGAGGAACTATTATTACATCTAGACAACAAGTGCGACAGAGTATCGCCGGCTCGGGGTGTAGATCCGCTAATAACTCGCAGTCGGCGAAAATAGACGGCGCGTTAGAGAGGAGTAAATACGCGCGTACCAGAGTGCGGTGTACTTGGACACTTGCGTTAGATCAGGTCACCGACTGCTTGCTCACGATCAAGATATTGTAGATCATTTTGAGCTTCTACTTTCGTGGCGGTAGCTTTATTTTGCGCACCTATCTCTCGAAACTTCTAAAGATTTGAACCTACGACCCTTAACGCTTTGACTGCGGCGCGCTCTCGAGTACTCGAAAATTTATCACAATTCTTAGAGTTTACAAAAAAATAATCATTGCAAATAAATTGAAATTAAACAATTGCCGATACTTAGTTGCCCTTACAATTAGTTTACTAGGAGTAAAGGGTCATGTAGTAAGAAAAATGCAGGAGGCGTAAATTTAAGTCTCTCGTATACAGCGACGGATACGTAGGGGCGTATATTTGCGCCTTTCGTATATATCGATAGAGTCGTGAAAGCATATATATTCGCGTTTAGGAGTCAAAGGCTCGTAATTCCCAAAGAAAGGAAACAAGTAGAAACGTCCAGCATCCAGGCACAGTTAAATTCCTATCTCGTTTCACGAACTTCCTGCGGCAATTAAAGAGCCTCTTACGGCGATTTCCCCGAATTAATATCCGCACAATGGTCTCTGTTTCGTCCATAAATTGCAACGTCCAATTTTAAGAGATTCCAAAGGCAGACGTCGGAGGGGCAAACGTGAATCTCTTAAGTCCCGTTTCCTCGCTTCGTCGTTTCATCCGCGGTTTCATCTTTGCAAACTAATTTGCGGTCGCAATGCCGTCGAAAAGTGTGACTCACCTTTAAGATCCTCAATGAAACGTATAATGAGGATGGGAGGAAAGCGCAGGTAGCCATGAAAGCTGTGCACCTGACAGATCCGATTATTAACTCGGCAGCGAACCTTAATGGTGGATGTCTCTGCTGTTGCTTTTGCGACCACCTTGTTTTCTTTGTCCATGGCAAACGTCACAGAGGACGAAATTGCTAACGTTTACTCGGTACTTTATGAGAACGAAGTAAAAGGGACGTCCCGGCGAGACAAAGTTACAAACTTCTGTAAAAAAAAGATAGGAAGCCACCACGAGGCTCTTAAAATCTGACGGAAACCTCCTCCAGCAAAATACATCCGCGAAACGTCTGGCAATTTCATCGCATTTTAATGTTCTCCTGAAGACTTCCAAGCTATCGTTTCTCCGTTCTCCTTCGTTATTTTTAAACGTTGTCTAGGTGTGAATTCTTCCTCTTTGGTTTTTATTTCCTCTCGTTTCTTTTCTCTTCTACTTCTTCCTGCTCTTCCGCTTCACTTTCCTCTTTCTTCTTGAGCGTATCTCGTCATGCTCCGAGAGATATCGTCTTTCCGCTGTGGCAAAGTGAGTAAAGTGTTCTGTCTCCCCCCGACGGCAACTTATTCGATTTCTGGGCTACAATATTAAAATGGTGCAGCCACGGAATAGCTTCGGGAAAGAGAGCTATATTCCTCGCTTCCTTCCTTCTTGCGTTCTTCGTTCCTACGTTTCTGCACTTTCTTCCCTTTTCGCTTGCCGTTCGCGTCTTCCTGGAAGTGTTGCGTTAATATTGTAGGTGATCCAACGAGGGGAGCTTTCGATTCGAGAGACTCGAAACGTGGAGATCGTATCGAGGATGAATGCTGACCCGAGTTCGCGAACCGGACGTTCGGTGCCATTTTCTTTGGCGAACGTGACGTTCGATTTTTCTGCCGTTTCAATTATTTCTGAACTTATTTTGAGGAGAGGGAGGCTCTCTGTTCCTCTTATTTTTGTGCTGCAACGAGAACCCAAGGAGATTTTTCAACCGGAAGATACAAATTAAACGAAGAAATTGTAGGTGAAACTAATAAACGTGAATGCGAATTGAAGCGATATAGACGATCGTTGCCATTTACCTTTGTGAATGCTCTTCCCGATTTCAGTTATTTGCATTCTTCCAGTTTCCTCTTCCTCAGGAAATAATATTGTTATGTAACTGTTCTCTTCATTAGCTTCTTCATTGGGAGTTTTCGTTACTTTATTCAGTCATTGCGTCATTCAGTTACGAACGTTAACATTTTGAGTTACATAAATTCCTTCTGAAATAATTGATATTTCCATCTAGTTTTGCGATTTTTTCCCCTAAAAATTTCAATTTATTTAATAATATTGTTTAAGCAGAAATTCTTATTTCTCCACAAACGAATCTGAGGCAGTGCGCCAGAAATTACGAGAGAAAATTAAATTATTAGCCGGGAAGAATGCCTGACAGATCTATGGTAATTGTCTCAATTCACAAGTTTGAAATCATACTCCAAAAACAAAGTCAGAGTATCACGAGAAGAAAACGACTAAAATCAGTGTCACAATTATCGCCACGTGTTCTTGAATTTGTAGGGAAATTTAAAGCCATAAATAAGATTCAGAATTGTATTTAATTCCTAAAAAGTAAGACAGTAGATTTCTGGCACATGTTTCTTTGTTCCGTGTATGTATTCTCGTCGCATAGACATTATATTGTCCCGGCTAAACGCGCTCCGTTTATGTGTTTCTGATCGTGTCGTGTTTGCATCTCGCATTTATCGTGCAACATCATATTTCAGTATTTGTAATGTCACGTTTAGAAGTGCAATATATTTGATGCGCTCCCGCTATTTCGCCCTTTTTCTGCCGTTTGTGCGCGTTGCATTAAATATCGTGGAGGAAGAAAAGAAGAAATAGTCTCTTTCCAGGTAGCACGCAAAGCAGGTGGATTCGCATAAAGAACAAACCCACATTTCCACGTAGCTTTTGAAAATTCCATAGAATTTCACCAACGTTTTTCTTGTTTTAAAAAAAATAGGATATGATTTTAATTGATATTTGGAAATCCCTTCTACGAGCGGTGTGTAAGTAATTGGTTTCGATTCGAATCTAGCAGATGCTTGTGCTTGGACTTTTACAATTTGTAGAATTTTATCGATATTAACAGTAATTTTAGGTATTTCAAATACTTCGGGTGATATTTGTTCGCTTGAACTCGCAGTTCACGTTTAACGGGGTAGAACATAGACATCCAAGTTTCTCACGATCTTACATATGGAGGAAAATTGTATTCAACGCTGTCGGGGTCCGCACCACTGACAAAGACTGTCAGCGACAGGCTAATTACATCTCTGCGAACAGCCAATGACTATTTCCAATTTGCTGCCTATAATACACAATCTAGCAGCCCACAAGACATGGTAATTTCTCTGTTCCCTTCTCAAGTTTTTAATTTAACGGCTTTACTGCAAAAATATTAAAATTTCGTTTCAATACTTTCCATCCGACGAAGGTATTTTCCAAATTACTCGATACGTCGATGAAGCTTCTATCGGAGAAAATAATTCATGTTTTTTTAAGTATTTAGTTATCTATATTAATATATTCTCAGCCGATTGCCAACCCTATGTCGGACGTTTTGCATCTATTCCGTTTCTACTTCGAGTTGCATTCGAAAAGTGCATCCCTTCCTTTACACCAAGTCGCAATTACCGCCTTCCAGGCGACAAGAAACTACCCCCAGCTCCGCGTCTGCCATTGCATTGCTTTGTCTTTAAAGAAAGCTCTCATCCCTCTCTCCCTTTTGCCCTCTTTCTCTCGCTCGCTCTCTCTCTCATATGAGCCTTTCACGTTATCTCCGACGTGGCAGTTGACAGTGTGCGTCGAAACTTTTGTTCCAGTTAGGTGTTCATAGTACCTGAGTATTTACTAAAAAGGGGGATAGATAGAGGGAAAGAGAGAGAGAGGGAAGAAGGAACAGATAGATGGAGACAGAGGGAAAGGGTGGCCGAGAGAGAGAGAGAGAGAGA
Organism: Cerceris rybyensis; assembly: GCA_910591515.1. Taxonomy (NCBI): domain Eukaryota; kingdom Metazoa; phylum Arthropoda; class Insecta; order Hymenoptera; family Crabronidae; genus Cerceris; species Cerceris rybyensis. The sequence continues at coordinate 790,047 of OU342795.1, forward strand.
GAGAGAGAGAGAGAACAGTTGAATAAGTGGAAGAGTGAAAGAGACGGGTGTCTGTCAAAAGAGGCGTCGTTACTGCCAGGGGCGTAATTCTGCTATCTCCGTCAGCCCCTCCGTCAGTCCGTTTGTCCGTGCGTCAGAGAGGCACACAACGGGGGAGAGAAAAGATGCAACTATATCTATACGTTACCCGCCACTCTCCAACGGGTGTCCCAAAAACAAGTGGCTGGATTTTCGAAAATTGACTGCACCAAGAATGGGGATGATCGGTCGAATAGCATAGGTTGCAGAGCCAATTGACGATGGTATACTGGCATTGAGGTATTTTGCAGGGGCGATGTCACGTTGTAAGATTGTATTAAAGTCCTCGCAAGTTTTAGAAACTTTGACTGATCTTCTGCTTTTTATAGATCGAAATAATATCGAAATTATAGAAACAAATAGTCGACGTGCACGGTAACTTTTGAAATCCATCGTCGGCTCTCCACGCCCCCCTTGTCCCCAAATATTGCCCCTAACCTCGAGACCTAGCCCTTTCTTTGTTCTCAACGCAGCGGAATTTTCATGAACACGAAAATTTGGTAGCACCGCTCTAGCAAAGCTCTATTTATGTGTCACCCTGTAGACCCCCGCGTGTCAGAGGCACAACGCCTGAAAGGCCCACGGGATCTCTCCTCTAGCGAGCCCATTCGCGCGGCAAAGGAATATTTTCGAGTATTAGATGTTTTAATAAAAGCGCGGAGCGAGGAATGCCGAAAGAGGCAGCTCGAAAATTTCAGCCCTTCGCCGTTGTTTGTGCGACAGGAGACGACGTAAATACGGAAACGCTCCGGGGACGTTGCATCGTGCACGGAATTGCAAGTGCAATGACAAAGGATTTTCGAATCTCCGAATGGTGATCCTTCGGAGTTACGAGGTGGATCTCTCGCGTAACTTACGACGTGCACGATGTTGCTTCTGGATGCTCGTCGTTTGCTTTCGTCGTCGTTGAAATTTCGCGATGGCGGGAATTCTTTGATGTCGAGAGTCCACGAGATGCGACTCTGTCGTGGGTTGAGGTTTTCAAGTTTATCGGATGTAACGTTAATTCTCCGGTTGAAAATACGGAGAAACGAGAAGTCGTTAACTGTAGGGAATAATTGTCCCAGGGAATACGTAAAGCTTGCAAAATCTTTTAGGGAATTTAATTAAGCGATATTGGCGCACTTACCGGTCTCGCTGAAATTGGAGAAGATGGCAATAACAATAATGCGCGACGTAATACCTTCGGGGACTGATGCGTGCATGAAATATGCCACGCGGAAAATTCAAACAGTTTGCTCCTCGTTTTAGCGATACATATTTCCTTAGTGGTGTGCAAAAAGCTTTAGAAAATTGCACAGCCTCAAGAGAGATTATCTGTTTGAAAAATGTTTCTCGGTGTTTAAAGTAATAGGAAGAACTACTTTCACTGTGATAGTATTAGGTACTTAATTGTATTAACGTCGCATCTTCATTTGGATTAAAATATTTGGATCGAAACGTAGAGATTAATTTTCAAACGATCCTCGTGGTAATCCAATTTCTTCGGAAATTCCGGGAACTTCGTAACATTAAGAAACGCCATCAGAACCCCGAAGTCCATAAAAGCTCGCAGTAGTCGTCGCATCGCGATTACACCGCGGAAAAAGTAAATCCCAAAGCCTTTAAAAAGCAGCAGGAAATATTCCATCGTATCTTCCTAATGCTTACACGCATCCTTTTTCTTCTGTCTCGGCGAGGCGTAGTTCGTACGTCACGGGATAAAGTATCGTGATCATAAAATGCATAGAGATCGGCCGTGACTGACAAGAACTTCCGGCTCCAGATGTCTCGACTTTGTGCGAATACAATGGAAATCGTATCGTAATCTCGTCGCTTTTGCATTTCCTTCCGTGTCACGTGTTTCAAGGAATAAAAAAATATTCCTATTCGAATTCGACTCTTTTCCTCCGAGTCGGAACTTTTCCTATCGGCGTCTATTTCGATTCGTTCTCGAGATTTCAAGAAAATTCTCTTCTCGTCCTCTCATGGTGAACGGAGCGTTTCGTAATTTTGCGAATCGTCCTAGCAGAAGTATCGAATTGACATGTAAATATTAAAATATTCCGGAAGAAGTTACAGAAGGTATGTTACGTAGTATCGAGGCCGCACTCGAGAGATACCAGAAACGCTGTCACCCTCGAGTTTTCCCGCCAGAGATGCGCATACACGACCACGATAAAGTATTCATTTCAAAAATAATACTTCAACTTTGAAGTAATATTTCAAAATTAATCTAAAACGATTAATTTGAATTGAAAATTGAATAACATTAATATTTGGCCATTATATCGCAAAGAATTAAGTCGGTATCCAGCGTTTATTGTAATCAGTAAACTTCTAAAACAATTTATGGCAAAGTACATATACTATATACTAAAAATATATCTAAACTATCCAAGGAATGATACTCGTTGCAATGTTTATCGAGTGCAACAGATCTCTAGATAGGTTCCCCTGTCTTAGCTGCATTTGTTAAACTTGAAATTTGCATAAACATCCAGAGTCGAGTAACCAGCAATAGAGTATCGTTACATCCGCATACGACCGTGCCAAGCAACCGACACATATATTAATCTTTTACAATGGAAAACAGCGCCGAAATGATATTTTTCCCCGTTAAATTAATTCTGTAGGTAGGCTACTGACAAGGTTGCTCCGTTTCGTATGATCTGTGAAATCTCTGCCAGTAATTCACTCTCGTACGAGGGCTGTGCCGGGTCTGCCAGTGACCGCTAATTTATGTGTCCAGAGATATTCAAACAACGCTGTCAGTCGATGCGTGCTCTCACCACGCATAAACATATCCCTGTCTTTTTCTCGGATTAATTATAATTCCGTGATCCTTCGGCGGTGTGATCGTTGCAGTTAATCTACAAATTTCTTCCTTCTTTCGACCAATAAATTGTTTATACTCGTATAATTCATGAACCGAAATGAAATTCAATATTTGCTTAACTCGAATTACCCGCGGCTTTAGAGTATTTGCGGGGATTTATTTATTGTTTAGAGTTATAACAAACGATGCTTGTTTATCGTTAGCATTACGTCAGCATTTCCATTGGGTATCAATGAAACGAGTATTTTTTAGAAGTTACGAAACGTAGAAGCATTCGGTATTTTGAAAATTTCGGATTACAATTACACGTTGGAATTCAGTATTGCCTGAATATTCGGTTATTTGGATCTATTGTATTTTGTTAACACAAATATCCCGTTATCTCTTACGTAGCTTGAGAAGAGCGTATATTCTTTCGTTGTACCGATAAAATGTGAAGGTTCGATAATTTTGCGGGCTTTTTATTCCTGGAAATATGTATTCTCCGGTTTCCCGCATTTTTCAAGGGAAGAACGTAAATACTTTTGCGACGTGGATAACGCGCAAGTGGCCAATAATTTACATACTTTTATTTACATAAATATAGATTCACTCTGCACGCATTTTTCACCCGCGGATCGTAAATACTTTTTGCAACATGAATAACGGAAATGTCCGATAATTCCCATCTCTTTTTATTCGCGATAAACCAGCTACATCGGATTTCTGTCGTTTTTCATGGAAATGGCTTAAATACTTTGACAATATGGATAACGAAAAAGATCGATAATTTCCATAGGTTTTAGTTATGAAATTCATTACTCAATCAGTATCTGGATATAGGAGAACTTGAATTTCCATTGAAATTATCTACTGCGTCGCAAATGACACAATAAAGATTGAAATGAAAAAGACAAGAATACAGGAGTTTGAAAATGACGGATCAAAGAAGGCGATATCAGTTTTAGCGATGCAACTGTTCGCTCATAGCGACCAACGATGTAAATACTCAGGAGCGAGAGGGAAGTCCGGTAAACCAATGGCGATTTCATTATCAATTTAACCGGCCACTGAAATATGGACCGATCGATAATCCATTCCAGCCTCGTACGTTATCCGGCTCGCGAGTACCGCGTGCTCGCAGATGATATTTCAATCGGACAACGAGCACCGCCACTTCAGACCGGGAAAAACGCTCTTTACGAGATCCACTGGGCGGCACGGAAAATCCTCCGTGTTCCTGGTTAGATGGAAGAGACGTAGAAGTAATAAATAACTCGTTTGTCCCGAGCTTCTTTCTTTTATCATCATCGTGCATCGGTCTTCGTCGAAAGTTAGGGGATATCGTTGATGGCATTGTTTACGTTCCTTTGAAGCTGCGTTATTTGGTCGTTAGCTCTCTATTCGGTTCTACGTGAGTTCGAGATGTAGCGTTTTTGCTCGTGAGTTAGCAGAAACTTGTTGCTGATTCGGTGTCCTTGCGGTGACACGTGGGTCGACACGACGTTTGTACGCTTGATTTTAAGTAGACGTCGAAATATCAAGGGTGATTGGTACGGGATCGAAGGAAGATTGTAGGGAATCACGTGCAGGGATTGATGAGAGAGTCGAATGGAATATAGTGGTGAATGTAGGGGAGGCGAAGCTTCGAGGATGAGAGTGGAAGAATGACTTTGGAGGAACTTTAGTTATTTGCTATTTCGATTTTTACGCTTGTGCCGAAGTATCGAATTCTGGAGTAGCGAAAGGATGGATGGATTGCGGATAATGGAAGATCAGGACGCTGGAAATGATGTTTTAGCAGTACAACGAGCTTCGCAGCAAGTAATTTGATCCTTTGCCCCCTTAATCGTCTATCCAGCGTTTTTATTAGTTGGCTGATATTGATTGCATAAAGTCAAGTAAAACTCAATCGGAAAATAAAAATTCTCGTCAAACTGTACCTTCAGTTCAAAGTGAAACGTTAAATATTCACCCCTATAAATAACACCCAAGTTAGAAATGTACCCTTCCATCGAAAAAGACGAAAGCTGGCAAAAGTAAAAAACGCTGATTCCAACGAATTGAAAAGAATATCCATCGAACAAACAAGTAATTGTTCTCGAACCCGAACTCGACATTTACCCGACTCAAACGATCTCGAATTACCAAAAGGAATCGATGTAAAAAAGGAATTTTCTTGTACGTATCGCTCGGGTATTCTCGTAAGATAATGGGATTCCATCGGGTAATGGATCAAAGGGTCGGCCGCGAAGGCAGATTGATTTTTAAAATTCTCTTCTTCCTTCGTTTCTCCGTCGGATCGAGGAGCTTTTCGATTTCGAGGGTACGGGGAACAAGCGAAATATCGAGAGTGACCTGGAAACCTTTTGCTTCAATGGATAAGAGGAGAGAGAGAGAGAGGAGAGAGATCGATTTGCCAGGATCGAGCTGCAAGATCATTTTCTCTGCGGCCTCTCGAGGATATGAAGCAGGAACTCGTCTGAAGTTACAAGTACTACGTCGAATACCATCCACTTTGGAAATTCTACTCGGTGATATATAAAATGCGACCGGATTATCGAAGATGCCGGGAGAGCTTAATGGCTCGTGCTTTCCGTGGAGCTTGTCGTGGCTTGCAAGATCCTCGTGTAAGATAATTCCAGACAATTTTTGCGCTTTTAAGCGATCGAAGAGGAATCTTTTGGTTATGGATTGCGAATGTCGATGCAGCTATTACGAGAGATTCGTTGAGAACGTTTGAAAGCAACGGGCCAATTAGCATTGAGAAGAGCTCTCGAGAGTTAAGTCCTTCCGATCGTGTGCCACGTTTTGGGTCAATTATGGAGAAATTTTGTACGTTGAATGATAATTGTTAGAATGGCGATGCGAGGTACACTTTGGAATGGTCGTTTTTGCTAAATAATTAATTAAAAATGGCACATTCGCAAGAACCGACGTCCGTAAATCCACGAAAATCGAGAATACAATTATACACCTCTTTCCACGGTGGAACGAGTCGACGATCTAGGTGGAAAAAAGTAATAACTGAAGAACCGCTCGTTTTAAAGAAAAATGTTACTTATACTTTTTCTAAATTCGACAATTTTGAATTTTGACAGAATTTGTTGGGTTTAAGCGTCGATTTTTGCACGCAGATGATTGCAAAATCAATTGTTATTTCTATCAGTGGTCTCAGCGAACATTCTGGATTATGATCGAAGTATTAAAAATCAATTACCTGGCTCGATCGCTTCTTCAACCTAGATTAGCCATTTCGTTCCACTGTGCGCTCGTTTCGAGCAGTCTCCGAGACTTTGAGATCGATAGAGGATTCTCATCGTGGCTGCAGTTTCGGCGGGTCGCTTGGTCTATAATTACGCCGTGCAAAAACAATCCGTACTTGATGATGCATCCGGACGATGCGTGTTTCTCGAATCGACTAGGTAATTAGGCCCATCGCCAAGACCACTCCTCGAAATCGCATAGATACACGCCGAATGCGAACAATACGGGCATTCGGTTTGCCTTGAAAATTACGTAAAATTAGCGAACCGTTCGATTCGTCGGATTTCGACGATTAAACGATTTCACCGTCTTTTTTTTCTCCGTCTGGCAAAATGGCCAACGCTCGGGTTTCCGTTTCGATGGCGTAGTTCGGGGTGAATGGGAATCGGTCGATCGATTTTCCAGACTCGAAGGGTCTCTCGATTAGAAGATTAGTCGAACGAGGAGTGGAAAGAATTTTTATCGTTTCTGGTTTTTACTATTGTCACGGAGGATGGTTTTCGAAGCGTTTTGTGAAGTTGAAACTTTCGTTTCTTACAATTAGCATTTCTCGACTGAAGGAAGCTTTGCATAGAATCATGATTTTAATATGTATGCAGATCCACCAATTTTTGGCTGATATCAATTCTCCGCAACCAGAAACGTTCGGCTTCGTCTATAAATAAATACTTTTTGCATTCAGGTCCGTTTAAAATAATTTGAGCACGTTCTTCGCTCTTGAATCGTTGAATTATATATAATGCTTGCCTGCTAATGGAACCTGGAATTCATCATTTACGATAAATCGCTTTGGTTTTCCGAAAATACATGTAATATCTCGGTGAATTTATGTATTATTTAACTCAATAGGTATGCATATTTTTTATTATTTACAAGTTGGACTATAGCAGCAACTGTTACTATAAATTGTGCCACACTCTCTTTCAATATCTCTAGTTTTAATAGGACATGTCTGTCAAAAGCTGAAAACTTTTTCAAATAATTGAAAATAATTAAGTACCGAAAAAAAAATTACAAATTAAACGAACAAATCAGGATCACATACGGTTTCGATTCCCTGTGCAAACATCGGTCTAGTGTCATCCATACTTAATCTCGTGCGATTTAATATTGCAAGTCCATTAACGGCGAGGAAATTAAGAGAAAAGGGTCGCACAAAACTGCCGGAAGACCGAGAAAGAAGAGAAGTACGTATAGAGTGACGGTATCCCCGTGGAAAGTTGGTCGAGCACCGGCACGAGCGGGAGTTATGACTTGCCTAGTACCTTTTGTCTCTCGACAATGGCCAACTTCGCTGTGCTCGACGGTACCTGCTGTCACCGTCGTAAGACCTCCCGATTTTCATAGTTAAACCCCATTCTGATGGTCGGTGTACTCGACGGATAAGAGTTTTATAAGTAAGCACTACCTCGCGTTTGTATTTCGTCTATTTAAAGGACGCTAATTAGAGTCCACAAACCGCTGGGAATACAGTTTAAACAAACTCCTAAAGGGTAGGGACACTCGTGAACGTTGTTTCGACGAGGATTCGAACGAGCAAACATTCGAACTTTCCCATCGTGATTTCATTCGAGAATTATACCTAGGATGGGTCAATATAGACCGGATAGACTGTGAAGTCCCTCTGCATGAGATGTATATATTGCAATCCGTAGATGTTCCGTAGGGGTGGATACACACAGCACATTTCAAGGTGATTCCTATTTTTTTTTCAAGAGAATGCCATGCTTCCTTGTCGCTTCAGTTCCATTCATTTGCCTCGAGTCGATGCGAGGAACTGTTTGAAAACGTTTGTGTATAAATAATTCTCGCAGATTCCATTCGAGAGGAAAAATTTATCTCCGCCGAGTACACGGTAGAGGTCGAAGGGACACGGGGGGCAGGGAAAGGGAGAAAAAAAGGGGGGGGGGGAACTGTCGTTGCATATTTAATAGGCAGGATTTACGTGGTGGCGGTAATGTCGCACGAATAACCCAGTTTTAAGTCCCGGCTGTATGAGATTTCGCGGGTGTGTAGGTGATATATAGGAAATAGGTCGAGGGTGATTTCAGGCGTATAGGTGGTTTCGTTAAATGAATATTAATGCGTCTCACGTCGCGAAAGAAACCGAGCCTTCTTTTTCTCGTTTTGTTTGACCACGTGGATACCTTTCCATCGACGAAATCCACCGGAGAGTGGAAGAAATTGCTGACCATGGAGTTTTGAAAAACTATTTGCCGATCGCTCCAATTTCCAAAATATATCGAAACATTTCTCTCTATAGGATCCTTGGAGATACCGGCGACCAACGGCGGCATCCCCTTTTTTGTCACGCGTCGATACAATATTTAAACTTCCCTCTCAAAGTGACCATCCACAATTCCACTTTCTTCCATAGCTGCCCAACGATCGCATCCTTTGGAATTAGAATTTCAATTATCCCATTCGACGTAAGAGTTCCAATCAAACCGTCCAAATACTCGAACCAGATCGTCTTCCATTCTAAGCTCTGCAGCAGGCGATAAATTATCGTCCTTCAGACGATTCCGAATGTTCATCGAAACAGTTCCCGTCGGAGGATCCGCAATTCGTCCTCGTTATTTAGCCGGGTTCTCGAACAACGGGGGCATTCCTCTTCTTGCACTTGTCCGGGAAACGATGGAAGCCATCGCTCGTCCTCGTTTTGCCCGTAGATGCGTTAATCTTCCCGCTTTTCGTCCGCGTTCTCCCATGGCCATTTGGTAACCGCCGGATAGGATATTTCGTGCACGTAGTCAATTTACCCGGCTAGATGGCCCGGCTTCCCAGATGATGGATTCCTCGACAGCATGACATCCTCCTGGCTTCGAGGGAGGAAAGATAAGCCGCGAGCAAGAGAGAACTCCGACTGAGAACAATAGTTGCACGGATCCCGTTACAGATGAGGAAATAGCGAGAACAATAGTTGCGAGACGTCTGTGTCTTGCAGTGGATAGAAAAATAGATCAATTCGGATGTCCTCTTGGCCGTTGTAACGAACACTATCGCTCGAGGGTGGGTTCTTGAGGGTTCACGGAGGACTTTCGTGGTTCGAGGGATCTGACTCTTTATCTTTTTGGAATTTTTCAGATTTAGTTGCGGATGCTATTCACGTTATTCAATCCTCATCCAGGCTGATGCAGTCGAGATTAGAATTTTATTATTTTAATTTTGGATTTCGGTGTTTACACTTCAGCGAATCGACGCCTATTAATTGCTAGCAATTAAAAACCGTTGGTACCCGATGAAACGATCGAAGCGATCGAGAAAATTTTATAATTGCAGCAAACAAACGTGAAATTAATTTAACGGAAAATATCGATAATTTGAACGTTCCAGAGGGAACGTTATTAGCGAACTAAATTTTTCGTTCACTCGGTCGTCGATGTGGGACAATTTCCTCCCGACGGCGCTTTGATAAATCAGATTTTGCGTTAAAATTTTTGGTGCAATTTAATTAGAATTCTAATTGTACCGGGCGATGCGAAGGTAGAGCTATAAATTGGATCACACGGGGGTTGAAATATAGATCCCTAGGGTTACGATGGTCAGCCGGTTAAAATCCTGGATTTCTACAGGGATACCCTGTGATTCAAATCCCATGGCTTCTGCCGTTTACATTTTTCAAGATGGTCTTTCATCTTCTTCCTCTCCTAATTCGTCCAAACCTCTGAAGTTTTAGCGTCAGTTCGAGCAGATTTGCCATTATTCATCTCGAAACATCATCTACTCTATGCTGATCTTTGCTCAGATAGATGTCGACAATACTGACGCACCTCCAGGACGACAAAATTCACCAACTTGCCAACGATTTATGAACTCTGCCGAAAATCCGCGCAAATTGTTGCAGGTTAACGAAATCCGTCAGCACGAAGTAAATTGGGGTTGCAACGTAAACAGTCACGTTCTTACTTCGCGTTTCTCAATGCACGCTGTACATATCCTAACAGCCATTGAAATACCCAATTTCTCTGTTTATTCTACGGAAAGTGCACTGTTTATTGCACGAAACGGCGCACTTGCGGCGAAATTTATCTGATGCACAAACGGTTTCACGGTAATTAATTTCCCGAAGGTATAATACACTTGCGGAACGAGGTCGAAAAGTGAAGCGATGTCGCATTAGGGAACTAATATATTTCCATCGACGTATTGCTTTATTTTAACTCTATTAAATATCGTTCGTGTATTATAGAGTTAAGTGTATGTTAGTGAACAATCAATTTTCCATAATTAATTTGTATTTCGGTCGTGTTGCGGCTTCACGGAAGGAGATTTTATGAACGGAGGCTACATTTTGTGGAGGGAAATTGAATGTTTTTGAAATTCGTTTAAAGTTTATGGGAGAAATTGGTGGAATGTAAAAGCTTGAGTGATTGTTTCGTGAGATATCCGAGAGTGAAAACTGTTTGTGGATGCCGAAAGAGACTTAAGATAGACGCGAGTCAGCCGAACGAGCCACCTGCTGAACATAATGGATATAGCAACTCGGTGAAGAGTGTTTCAAACGATTCTACTTTGTTACCGTATGGCATTTAGGTGGTTGCTCTTGAAAGTGACTTGGAAAAACAATCTGGGGAAATTTTATTTACGTTACAGTAGATGGCAATACTATAAGGCACAATAGAGCGTTGATTTGCAGATCTTGCTATTCTAATTTTATAATTTTTCTAATCATTTCGAAAAGGGAAACCAACGCTCTGAAATATATAATTACAATACTCTGTAACTCCAATTAGCCCAATCGACAAGAGTGTTAAGTTATAGATTATCGCGTCAGCAGCGCGTTCGAGTAATTTCCAACGAATCATTTTCGGGCAACTTTGTTAATTATCGACGGTTTGCAATTATCTCGCAGATGTTTGCTCGCTCCGTCCAACACCGTTTGGTATTTCATACGAAAACGTTATCGAATCATTGCGCAGAAGCTTGTAATTGGTCATTACGAGGGTGCACGTTTAGATGCGTCGGAATATCCACCCCCTATTGTGTGCGTATATATTTGCGTGCACATGCGTATATGTAAGTACGTGTGTATTTTGTCAACGACGAATCGTATCGGAAAAACGATCGGGTCGCGATTCGATTCCGATTCCTCTCTTGGACACATACGTTAAACGATAAATCAGCGATATCTCGTTGTCGCGTTGCGCGAATCAGAGCAACGATAATATAATTTATTTACTGCGTCGACACTCTCCTTCGACTGTCGGGACATCATTCGTGCATCGCTGATTTTAATATTGACAGTCGAAATGGGGATAAAGTAATTGATGCAACGTGAGTGTTGATTTTATTTCATCGCTATTTGTCGCGTCTCGATCGTAATTTGCGTATCGGCGATGATTCGCTGGATCGAGAGATTCCATTTTTTTTCGTACAATCAAATATTTGCAACAATTGCTTCTATGTAGCCCGAGGAATATATCTAAGAAGTTTGAACCCGGTACCTCTTTGATTGAAATTGTTTTTGACACAGGCAACCGGTGATAAAGAAAAGTAGGTCGCATTGAAACGACGAATTCAGTGCAATGTATTAGAAATGCAACAAATGAAATTGTATAATGACGTTAACATGCCGACGCGTTAAATCGTGCTCGACTCCGCGAGGAATTTTCGTCGGACATGCATGTAACGTTTCTCGAGGCCCACTTTTCGCAATGCAAACACTTGCGACGTCGACTTCGCCGAGAGTCGCAGGAAGATAAATTATAAAGAACGGGCCTCGAGCCAGTTTTGTTACGCTGTCAAGTAACGTCACGAGCCGAGTGCAGGCCAAATAACGAGTAACGCGATCGACCACCATCGTAAACTGCACACCTTTTCAGCAATGCGCGCAACACTGTAAAATAACGGGGAGCTTCTAGGAATAAACGAGATGAATTTTCGTTTCGAGCTTTCGAGAAATCTCCTTTCGTTCGTAGTTGTGACTCTTGAAAAAATTCGTAGCCTCTGGAAATTTTTTCTAAATTCGAAATAAAATTATTTCTCATAGATCAGTGAAACAGTAGGTCCATAGTGGTCTAAACCGAAAAGACATAATAGAAGTACATAATAGAAGCCGCTGTATTTCAATACGAGAGACGGAGACTTACATCGAAACATGAATTTTTCTACGTCCTCGTAAAATTACAGCAACTATAAAAATTAAGCTTCGAGCTGTCCAATCGTTTTCCTTATTTTTCTCATTTCCCCGTCGCGCAAAATCAGAATTCTGCAATCCCGTTTGACGCAAAAGGACCTCCCATAAAGTAACCGTGTGGGTCGATCCCGGAGAAAATGAGGCGGAACGAACGATACTAGCCGGAAGGGCCTGGGCTCCCACGGTTTCGAACTTAATTATCGTCTCGCAATTAACGGGCGGTCGCGCTCGCGAAATAGGCAGTTTACGAACTGCGCGAAAGTTCGACCAACCTCGCGCCGTAATGCAATTGAACCGACGTACGTGCACACACATCTAAATGCGTCGCTGATTGCGTATCCATCCTGCAAATAATCGACCTTTTCGAGCGTGAGCCAACTGACCCAAAGGAAATTAGTAGTAACGCCAGACAAAGCTACGAATTTATCGAGAGACTTCTCAGATGAGCTGTGCAAACGACAGAGTCAGAAAGATTCTAACGCAGAACCAATGCTTCCAACTTCTGTGCTACGGTCGGTCTTCTACCCCTTGCGCTCTATAAGAGACAATCGCGGCCCTTCTTAACGTAAAAAAAAATAATTAAACTCCACACATGGAAAAAAACAACTCGAAAGGACTGTTCGTTCGAGCAGCGAAAGACGCAAGTGTGTCGGGGTCGTGGCAACGCGAGGATAGAGGGATGACGAGTTATTTAAAGCCGCTTTCCTTCGACAAAGCGACGTGTTTCACGTCCGAGCCGCTCCACTTTGTGCTCCGTTTCCCGAGGAAAGGAAATGTTCTACGGAGCATACGAGGGGCCTCTGTCTTCGCTATCGCGTGCACGGGCCGTGTCTTTCCAACAGATTTGCAGGTTTGCAGGTCGTACCACGGGGGCTTCCCCTTTATTGGATGAGACCGTAGTACTGCCGCTAATTATGAAATCCCCTTAAAGCCGGCACTCGGTGCGCGCTGGCAGGACGCGAATAACAACGGCTGGGCTAAATTTTAATTAACACCAATTCACCAACCGCGAATGGTATCTATTTTTGAACGCAGCTCCGCGTAGCGACGTTTCGCCGTTTGAATTTTCCTCGGTTTCGCGCACATTTGGCCGGCAAGGGAAAGGACATAATTATTGGACGGGTCGAGGCAGGATAACGAACGGTGACGATTAAAGAGGAGAGGAGGGAGAGACCGGTGCTCGTTTGTCAATTACAGTATCGCTGGGAAATTGATGCTACGCTCCTTGGCCGGCTCGTTACGAAATAAGAACTCATTAAAACTCGCGCTCGCGTTTCAGCCACTCCGGCGGAAAGGAGTCTCTCTTTCTTTCTTTTTTTGCGTTTTCTCTCTCTTTCTATCACTTTGCGGACTATTAAAATGGAATAAAGGACAACAAGGCACTCCTTGTTGTCCCTTTGTAATGCTGTTTTTACAATGTTGTCCGGATTGACGTCTATCCACCGCGATAAGTATCCGAACAAATTGGTCCTTATTAAATGTGCCACGCTGTGCCGACAAAAGAATCGACGATAAGCCATAGATCGGACTTTATTATCCTACTTCTTGAGAGGATCTCCTGGGTGTATATCCCTATTCTATGGAGATAAAGCCTCTCGACATTTTTTTTCTCCTTCTGCACGGTTCGCTTCTCCTCGCGATCGGTATCGTAAAATGTCTCGCGTTCAATTATCCAACGGTCTCTTACGTAAACATCTCTTTCTTTTTTGCTCTTCCTTCTGCATACATAATCGAGAGGGAAGAGTCGGTAGGGCTGTTGCCGCCGTTACGAATCGCGCTTTTCGATATGCTCTTCCTCGTTCGACGATTCCGTTCGCGAAGTATTCACTCCTTGGAGTTTTTTTTTCCTTTTTTCACCATAAATGTTCAGATCATCGTCCTCGCTTGAAAGCTCTGAAACGAAAAATGCGTTTGATATTTCGAATGCAAGAAATATTTGAGTCGTTATTTTTTCAAGTGATACAAGTCCTCTTTTGAAAAAGTGTGCATTAGTTCATTTTACCTAAACGTAGATGCCTTCTTTTCGAAATGACAAAATACAGGATAGATTTTTCGACTTCGAGAGGTCATTTTGTCTCTAGGACCTGTTCGTCAATTGCATTCTCCTTGCTCTACAAACCCGTTTGCAACTCCAAAATGCAACTTCGTAGTGCCTCGTAAACATGGAAATCTGGAAAAACTAGTTGAACCGCTTCCGCGTTCATTGCACATCGAATATGCCGGGGCAATTTAAAGTTGCACTTGCGACTTCACGCATCTGCGAACTTCGATCGCGTAGGATTTGGCCGCGTGCCCTTTCCTCTTATAAAGTATATTGCATTTACCGCCATTCTTCGGGTATCCTCGTAAAAGTGGTAGTAAAGCTTTTATTGTCTTATCGTGTTCGACAGGCGCGAAATCTTTGCACCTGCGGTGCTCTTCGGTTTTATGGACACGCACGCTGGGAAAATGTCTATTTTAAAAGGAGATTTCGATGGAAATCTCTTTAAAGTACGGAACGCTTCGACCATGGAAATGTCGAACGTCCATATTATACGGTTTCACCCCGCAGAGTTTAATTAAAAGTAACGGGGTAAAACAAAAAGGTGGCAGGAAAGGGCAGGAAAGAGTTGTCGAAAAATTTGTATTCCCCTTAAATCGGATTTCTGTCGGATTTTAAAATAACCCATGTCTAAAATATCGAAAACAGTTTGAAATTGTTCGGTTGAAGCAGAACAGAAAATTAAATTCTCCTCTCCAACGCAATCAAAATGTTCTTGCTCAGTGGTGACCTTCGTAGTGGAAGTAGTTATTTAAAAAAATTCCCTGGTTTACCAAAGTGCCGGAAGATCCACCTTTCAACTATCTTAAAGTTAAGAGCAGCTCGTATTCCACTTTCGAACGGCAACACTTTACGGCGTACCTAAAGTAAAAATCCTTTTCTAAATTTCCTTAAAAATACAGTGAAACAGTAACCGATGGATCGTCGCTCTCCAGGGGATCCGCCTTAATCAAATCGTAAATTTTAGCATGAATCTTAGAAATAAATTTATGTTCTCGCGCAATTACCGTTCCGCAGCCCTTCCCGCGACTCTCGTTCTCTTTTTTCACCGATAGAAGGTACGATCGGGAAGACCTTCTCGGCGATGAGAGACAGAGAGCGAGGGAGAGAAGAATAGAGAAAAGAACGAATGAGAGAAAGGGACGTATCCAGAGAGAATGAGAACGACAGGCGGAAAAGAACAGAGACAGAAAAGGCGAATAGACGGAGGGCAAAGGGAGAAGGTCGAGAGCGAAGGTAATTCTCGTACGGACGGCGGAACTTGAAGGGCTCTCGAGACAAAGTCGATCGCGGAAGGACGGTACAATGGAGGAGAGCCAGGAGGCCGGGGGAGAGACGGCCAGAAAAGTTTGCTCCCTCGTGTCTATGCCGTGGAAACGACCGATCGATCTTCCTTTCTTCCGCTTGCCGTTCGACCGGGATTTTACCGCGCAGTCAACGTCTTCTTCTTCTTCTTCTTCCGGAAATTCTCAAAGTTTCAGGACGAAGTCTCTCGCTAGAGACGGTGCTACCAACCCTGGTAGACCGGGGACATCGGCGTGCAAGAGAGAATCGGCTACAGCCGGATGGCAGCTCGATACAATCTCCGTTTTGATTTCCACCCTTGGTCCCTATTCTCCGCCAGACCCTCCCGGAACGATCGTCTAATTCAACGTTAAATTTTATGGCTTTCGAGGCCGATTGCGGAAAAGCATTATCTCCCTACTTTTGCGAGCGAGCTATCTGCTTCCGGTGGATGGTGATTTCATTAATTTTTTAAGTATTTCTGCGAAATTTCATGGCAGTTGGCATGTTAATTAATTATAAAACGAACGAATATTCTTTTCTCCCTTGGGGTGTCATTGTAATTTGACAATAATACCGCAATGTCGCGGAAAAGTGAATCGAAACGTCACGACTGTCTTTTACCGTGCCATTGGCAATTAAAATGACAAAATCATACGCTAAAAGGGAGGATTGGTGGACTGTGACATTCCCTCCGATATTTTTCACAGGAAATTTAAAATATCATAGCTTACGACCGCAAATATCACATGTCAGCCTTGCACTCTCGCAATTGCTGTGATTATTTCAAAACTACTTATCTGCCGGTTGTACAAAAAAAATAGTACTTTAAAAATTTAATGGACGGCGGGCAAAAATTCTGTGGAATTAAAATTCAGGAAAATTCGCGGATATTGCTCCATTTTGCGAATTCTATTCTGAGAAATCGGGGTCGCTCAGACAATGGCACATCGCGACACAGAAAGATAAGGGACAGTCGAACTCGGTTTTAACAAACTGGAGCAAATAATTCATGGTTGAGGAAAAATGACGTAAAATATATGAGAATTTAGGCAGAACTGTGTTGTAAGATACGAAATAATATATTTGATTAGCTTACATTTTTCATTAGTTTGAATTCATTTTCGACGAACAGCCGAATAGAAAATAACATTCATATACTTTCTATGGTCATCGAAAAAGAATCGATGGTCTCGCAGTCTAACAAAATTCTACAGGCACAAAAAAGTGGAAATTGACGAGGCTTTAAAATACTATTTTCCTCTTTTACCGCCAAATCCGATCTTTGATGTCAATTCAAGACAACGAGACCTAAACGCTTCTGTCGTTCCTTGCCGGGAAGTAATTAACAAGGTGAGAATTAACGTGTATCACGAATGCAGGCAGATTTCATTACTTTTTTCGCGTTAATGATACCACTCATAATTAAACTTTCTCCCCTTTCATGCTGATGCACAAAATACAAACGCGGCACATATTTCATTAGGAGCTTTTTCCCCATAACCGTAAGATTCATCTTTTTGGATACTCCCCGCGAGAGGAATATTTGCTGAATTATGAAAGACTTAATTAAGAGAAAGGGGCCGGTGTCTGTACTCTCGTTGAACCGTATGTTTGACATTTTACGAAGCAGGTCGAGCGTTTGGGAATTAGAAAAAACGACAGACAAAAGCCGTTTAATTTATTGCCAACTGTCTCGAACGCAATATACGAAGAATATCTCTCGTTTGCGGAATTTTTCCAGCTTTTCTCTTCGAGACGTCACGTTAAAGGAACTAATTTTGTTGTATTTCTTGACTGAAACTCCTACCAGTCTTCTATAGCGTTTCACTTAAAACCCATAGCTTTAACGCCGGCTGAACCACCGAGGTTCTATCGTTAACTCCATATTCAGGTCCTCAGAAGTCCTACTATTAATGTCAGGGGGGTGGTTCTCCTTTCGAGGAGAGCCGAACAGACGGGACTATCTGCCACCGCAAAAATTAATCTCTTACAAGGCAGATATAATTTGATGTAATCGGGTAGAATCTGATACGAGCCTGACGGAGCCCGGTATAATCCGATATTACCCGATGCTATCCTGCAAAAACCCTATTAATCGACCTTTAGCGCACCGTCATCGAGGAGCGCCCCGAATTTTCAACCTCGGCTCTATGTCATCGATGTGAATTTAATATCGCCTCCGTGCCTGCCGGATTTTCGAGCTTTTTGTTATTTATTGCATGCCGAGCCTCGCTGAACTTTGAGTGTTTCATTTTTTTTTTTTTAAATAATATGACGATACTTTTTCGAAAGCTCTCGAAGAGGATCGGGAAGGAATCGGGGAAATCGGGCTTTCGTGGGGTGAATTTGAACCGAGCTGGATTAATCGATGATTTATTTTTAGAGTTGAAATCGTGGATTTATTCTTTCTGCGAGGATTTTTTTCGCAAGGACCAATTACTTCGATCTACGTGGAACGAAATAAATCGATGGATAATTCGATTGAAATCGAGCGCGGAATTTCATTCGACTATCCAATGACAGATCCAGCGATGTATCGCGTTAACGTGCATTTTATTTAACGCTCCTGCCGATGTGTGCATTACTGGCATATGCAACGACAATTTTTGCCCATTATTTCGACAGATACACATGCCTTAAAACGCAAAAGACGTTTCCACTAATTATTGATCACGATAAGTTAATTTATTCGACGATTTCTCACACTTTTAATTTGAAATATCTATTCCACCGAAATTTCGCAGCTGAGGAACAGCCAATGGGGCGGCGATACATTTTTCGATGAAATTTTTCCACAGACTGTGAGACGGAATGTAAAAAAGCTTTGAAAACTGTAATACCGCGATTCATCGTGTAATGGAATTATCCCTGCGAACGTGAGAGGATCGAAATTAACCTTTTCAATAACGCCGTCGACTATAGTCGACGGTATTCGTGCTCTGTCTGCGTTTTAACGTCGAGAATAGTCGACGGTTTATAATTCAAAGTATGCACTTTAACTCGATGAAGCTTATTTCCTTTCTCCCTCTATAGAAGATGGACATTTAACTCAACTTTGTATCGTTTTAAATTCCATTGTATCGAAGAGCTCATCTCGTACAAATATATTACATAAATATGTTGATTAATTGCCAATAATCCTTTGGCGTGCAATAAGAGAAATGATTACAATTACTTTGTGCTGAGTTTAACAAAGTTCAGACTTCTTCGCAAGATTAAATTTAAAGGAGTCAAGCGACAAAAAGTATCTGTCGAGTAGCTCTAATTATTTGCGTCGAGGATTGAGCTGTTAATAGGATTTAATTAGTTTGTCGAATAGGGCATCTCCTTTTCGGAAAGAGTGTAATGTTTGGAATTTGCTCCGTTTAAATAAATAACCATTTTTTTCTCTTCTATTTGAGATTACATATAGATTATCAGCATAGCTGGCTACTGTCAGCGAATGGTACTATCAATATATATATATATATATATATAAAAAATAAACGAATGCCATAGTCTCTGCAGGGTTTTATTTTACGAAAAAAACAGAGCTTTCAGAGCTTTCTATTACAATGGCAGTACTTCCATTGAAATAAAACTATTGCGATAAAGTAGTATCGTGACTAAATTTCTCCGAACACCAGCAAAGCTTTTTGACCGATGCCATTGATAGCAAAAGAAAACGAACGCAATATCCACACGAGGTTTATTTTACAAATAAATAGAATCCAGTGGAAGGTTTCCCATTTAATGAAATGGGTCAAACGTGCCTGCACTAAAAGACTTGCAATGGAAATACTATTGCAAAAATTTAATATAGATTTTTTTAATCAACTGCAGCGTTTTTTAGTTATTGCCATCCAGTTACCGGTTCTATTGTAGCTGAATTCTGCATTGAATAAACGCTACTCTATCGTGTTGTCATATGTAACTTGCTTTATATAAACATTTTATGTTTATGAGTTCCCTTTGGACAATAACGCTGCATTAATATAATTAAATAATATCGTTCCGTTCCGTTTACAATTTTAAAATTAATTCTCTGAGCAACGAGAGAAATTATTTCCAATTCACTGACCAAGAAGTACATTGATCTTCGCGTGTTATCAAAACATTCTCGGCTGAGCTCGGCGGCCGTAACCTCCAGGTATCCTGTCCGAGAATTTTAACAATAAGGCATTTCGATGCTCACCTCGCCTCGCTATCAGTTCCCCCGTGACCGCCGACGAGTAAACAGTGCTCCGCGATCGAGTTCAACTACTTTCTCCTATTAGTGTGCGTATAAAATTTTCGAAGACGAGATTCTGAATCACGAAATACCTCTCTTTCTGCGAGCTACTTGGTAACTCGTCCTCGCAGTGGTATCATCCCTTAGTGGGCGGCCATACGTCTACCCTCAGCCGTCAAAGCACTTTCACCGTTAGAATTGCATGTCTTCTGTCAGCCACCGGAGCAATGAATCAGCACGTTTTTGAGGTACACATAATTATTATTAAGATTTTAGTAGATTTGTTTTAAGTGCGATTACACATTTATTTTTTAATCAAACCCGTGCTTTTCTAACTGGTTCGCTGACCCAGCCTATTTTCTAATTTCGTGTAGCACTGGTAAAGATATCTCGTGTGTTTCTTTATGAAAGGTAGGAGACCTAGAAGTCTGACTTGCTCAGGCCTAAAACTCAATCATAAAGACACAATTAAAAGTTAATTTCTGCGATAACAGTTCGTTACTGACCTATTGTCCCTCTCAGACGTTTTATCTATGTAACTCTCTTGGAATTTAATTCATTTTAATGGACAGTTGCTCTGTGCTTGGCAGGAAGTTCCAATTTATTTTTAAAAATACCTATGTTTTATTAAAAAATACGTATATTGATAGAAAAATATACATAATATAAAATATAGTCGAATAATTGTAATTATTATTGAAGATAATACAATATTTGTTGCCTCTTTTGTGGAAATGAAAATCGGTTTAATTTTGACGAGGTAAAAAGAACGCGAAGGTGTATATCATTTCGTAAAATATGTTTTAGAAGATTCTAATTTTTCACGTGCGAGCCTTTGACGCTCTTAACTTCATTTTTATGGAGTACGAAGTTTTATACGCCGTAAAGTAACGTGGTTCTTTAAAACACATAAAAACACTTTGCTATGGTAACGAAATTTCGTTCGTTGAACGATCACTCTGCTTGAATTTTTATTCCAAGAGAACCATCGCTCGTTAGAAACTATTCGATAAAGTATAAATATATTAGAAAAACTCGCTCAAGTAATGATTCTTTTTATATCTCTCTTTTTCTTTCTGAAAATAAACGACTGTGTCAAAGTCACTGACAAGCCCGCTAAAATATGATCGCTTTTTGCTTATTCGTTTCCGTCGCAAATCGGAATAACGAGCGTGAATTTTCTGAAAATAATTAATATAAATGTACAGGGTTCGAGCTTCCGTCAAATTGTTTCACTCACGTGATTCCGTATCGTTCCACGATATCGTTGAAAACGAGACACATGGGGCGGCGAGGGGTAACATTGCCAGCCAGCAAAGTTGCTAACGACTCGTTCGGTAACGAGGTTTACTAAGCGCTTTAATTAACGCCGTTTGCATCGCATCGCGTTGCGACGCGTCATACCGTCGAATCTCAAAATTTCAGGGGGCGTGAAGGGATTAGTCGTGACGAATAATCGATGGCTATTTCAAATTTGCAATTATAAAATTGCTGTTTAAGCCATTTACGATGGGCTGAACCACCGATTGTGCATTAACGTCTGTCCATCTGTGCTGCATAATAAGCTAACTGGCTCGGCACCCGCCTCAATTCTCTTTCTCTATATATCACAAAAATTCAGAAAGGACAATTAGCATCGCCACCAGGAGCAAAAGACAGAATCAGCAACGATAGCGTCAAAGTCAATCGCAAACCGTCCAAAATCAAGGACTCCATGCCCACAGAGTTAATTGACGTCCCATACAAATAGGAATTTTCTCCGCGAGCTTAACGAAATGCATTCTTACAGTCGAGCAGTTTATAGGGTCAATTTCGTGCACGAAGAATAGTTAATACGTAGAATTCGCGAAGTTGGAAGCTCGTTCTGCCGGCATGGCACGTTAACCCGATATCGGAAACGGAACTGAAAGCGACGTTGATATCAAACACGAAGTACGGCCTCTCCCGACAGCGATACGGAAGACACGTTTATTTAAACGTCCCTGAAGGAGTTACAACTTAAAACGAGTTCCTTCGGTGGAAATAAAGTTAACAGTGGTTCCATCGGACTCGATGAAAAAGTGGCAACAACGTTTCGCGAATAAAATGCCAACTTTCCGAATAATGGACACTATCGGTGCACAGAACTTTTGTCTCTCATCGATATTCGGAACTGGCAGACAGGCGGGACGCGTCTTTGCTTATTTTTCATAGGATCTCGTGAAGCATGGGATGGTCAGGTATCTTATTTACATAAAACCAGCAAGTTAAAATTAAATGAGATTTTTTCGTTAGCCTGGGACGTGTACATTACTGCCGCGATTCGTTCTACTTTCCTTTGAATACCATGTAGAATATCTATTTAATTTATCGTGATGGTTATAATTCCTCCTTTGTCAACTTCGTATTATCATTTGTAATGTTAATTTTGTACGTTTTATGATATCTCGTCATCCCCGATGAAATTAATCCGATACGTTAATAATAAATAAATATATGACGTTTACAGCAACACGCGTGTCGGGCGATACGTCGAGGGGAAATGCGATTTTGGATTTTATTCCAGGATATTTGTAGGTTCTCAATTTCCTCCGTGAGATTCTAGATTTTGCAGATTGATACAGTTACTCTGCAATTACGTAGGTCAAATAATGGCGAGTCGTTTAAATATACCGACGGTATTAATAATCTGTAAATCGGAGTATCTCGAAGCAAGCTAGCAATTATCTATGGTCAACGCCTCCCTCGTATGGCGCGTATAAACAAATCTCGTGGGCTCCGCATTTCCGGCCTGGCTGAATTTCCCTTAGAATCGGATTACAAGGTCCAGAGGGTCCTCTCGCCCCGAAGAACCGGCATTTCAGGAATTACGGCTTGTTTGCACGGCCATGGTTCGAATATTCTGTTCAAACGGTATTCCGCTCAGATTCTACTTGTCCGATGATAAAACCTCGCTGGAATATGAAGACGGATTTAAATGCGACGCGAGGGAAATTAAACGTTTGAAATTTTTTTAAAAGACTTAATCAATCTTCGCGTTTTGGAGCATACCAAAAATTAAAATATTAGACAACATATAAGAGGATAAAGATTAAATTTTGAAATCGTTTCTTCGTTTCTGTTAATGAAAGAAACAAAGCTTGCAGGATAAGAAAGCAAAGTTAACCAAATAGGAGAACGATGCAGGCCCTCAAAAATGATTTAAAATTAAGTGTCTCTAGTAATTTTAATTGAAGAAGATTTATATATACGTTTGCAAACCTGCACACGAGAATTTCAAATATTCGCAGTACTTCTTCGCTCTTCTCTGCTAAAGGCGTTTTAAACTCCTGCTAGAGGAATTCGTTGCCAGTTAGGAATTAACAAAATGCAAGTTTAGAATAGCAGGAATGACTCAATGATTGAAATTCTCATGCACAAAGCGAACGTGCAAATCGACAGCAGCGTCATTCGGTGATACCGTGATTAGAAACTCTGATTGCACGTCGTCGCACGGTGGTTAAATTGTTTTCGCTTACGCGCTGCTTTCGTTGAAACTAATGAGAGCCTAAATCGATTTACGAGCGTGCAAATGAATTCAGGGGGTGTTTCCGATATAAACGAAGGGTGACGACAGTTTCAACGCCGAAGGAATTCGAACTTGTTCGGGTTAGTTCCGCGACCTCCCTGCTTCTCGACGTGGATAGACGTTAATTTCTCGTATATTGAGCGATGATAACTTTCGTGCTGCTTGAATTATAGAAATAACAGTGATTAACGCAAGACTGAAGTCTGTTCGTTCGTCGAATTAGTTTCACAAACTTGCAACTTTCTCACGATGTAAATATTTTCTACGTCAAGCGTTCTCTATGCATTTTTAATTAAAAAAATAAAAATAAAATGCGACATTTAATGTAAAACTCAGGTCGAAATGTATTTGTTTGGTTTTTACTTTGAGTATCGCGCCATTTGTTTTCGTTTATCGCTTGGAAGGAGACGAGAGAAGCGTAACGGGAGTTTTTAATTAACGAGTTCCGTGGCTAACTGACATACGTGATGTACGTCACTCGACATCGTGAAAATGCTGAAACACAAAACGTCTCGTTGGACGCGCGATATAAATTATTGACGAGCGAGCTATATTTCATGGAAGCGCAAACATTCCTAGTGCCGGTGGATCCCACGTTGGATAGTTATCGATGAAAATATCAGAGAAAAATCGGTCTTTCGTGTCGGAGGGCACGTTTGGACGTAGCTCCGTGCGGATTAAAATTTATTCTAGAAAACTTCGAAATTTTTGCGCAATTTTAATATCAACTGTTGAAAGAGAAGATACAGAAGGGAAATAGAAATTGGCGTTTTACGTTAAATATTCTTTATCGTCGGAGTGAAATTTTGAGAGCGAAAGTTGTACGGTTCAACGAGTTTATGCGGAGGGTACATTTGGGAAAAATGGAACTGGAGGAAATTCGGTATTTATTCTGGCGCAGGAATAATTTAACAACATCGTAGTTTATAACGAATGAAAATTAATGTATTTATTTCGCTCATCAGGCAATACAAAAATAACAAAATCCATAGGAAAAATTCTAAATTTTCCTCAAACCAATCGAGTCGAAGAAATCAATTCTAGAACTTTCCCGATCCCACGAGGACCAATGCAAGTCGAGATTTCTACCGGCGCACCTCGAGAATCTCTTAAATGGGAGAATTTGGGATATTCATACCAAGATTATCCGTCGAAGCAGCAGGCCAAGGGAGATCCGTTCCCCTCGAAGGGATGGAGAAAGACGCGGGTCGGTTCTCTTCGTAAACTAAGAGGGTGGTTAGCGACGGGATTTATGCGCCTGCATTAATATGCAGCGTCGAGAATTTCAATGGGAGAGGTTTCACCGTCGACGAGCGAAGACGAGGAAGGCAAAGGAGTTATTTCGAAGGTTCACCAAACTCGTCGATGATCGATACTTTTGTCTGGGTAGACGCATCGGCTAACAGGATTGAATGGCATAGATCAGAAATTTCGAACTAAACACTATAATGATTCTCCTAAAAAAGGTCCTAATATTTATCATGTACAAGCCCTTTTTGATGGTGAAGCAACTTAGAGAGACAAGTTAAACCCTAACACGTTGCTCCGTGTAAAAGAAATAAAGCTCCGCGATAAGTAAAGGAAAAAAACGTCCTCCAAACTTTTGTAAATAGTTTTATCCGTTGACAATAAGTGCCAGATCTTCGCGAATGAGACAAAAGCGTAACGATTAATTGCACGTACGGATGGATTTCCGACGCGTCTACCAGCATCGAATTGATTCCTGGAAAGGGTGGATCGATTACAAATCGGGGGTGGATGGAAACGTGCTGGCTTTTGTAACGAACGGACCAATCGCTGCTCCACGGCTAAGTCCTCGGTGAAACTGGCGAAAGCGAAAAATTCAATTATGATTGCGCGCGCCTTTGGGAAGACTGATATTGCGTTATCGGGCTTCGATAAAAAGTGCTGCTGATAAAAAGTGACGCCCCTTGATTCGATACTGACGGCGCATCGAATCGAAGACTCGATGGCGCGAGGAACCTCTATGAAATTCGAATATTAGAGTTTTATTACCTTTTCCTATTGTCATGGCTTTATTTGACGGTCTAGTTTCAATTTTTTTATTGAAACTGGACGGATGTAGGTGAGGCGAGGATATTTCATTCGATATTAGAACTCCATACTTTCCAGATTTATATTTTTTTACAATTCATTTTCCTATATTCCCATATAAATGGAAAATATTCTCAAAATAACTTCAATTAGCTAACGACCTACTGGGTTTACATAGTAAGTATTAATTTGGACAAAATAGAGAATTAATAATTTAAAAATTGGTATTGGGAAAGTCAAAGTAACGTATATATTTTTTTTAAATAGAAAACGTAGGATTATCCATCGTTGTATTGCACAAATTTAGCTGGAGTCTCGTTCGAAGTCCTGATAAGATTCCGTTAGCTCAACGACAGTTAAAGGGGTGGAGGATGAGTATGGCGCAAGGTCGATGGGGTAGGGGCGTGATATAATAGCTTACTTAGGATCCACTTGTGGCCAGTAATCGGATTGTAGGGATTGAGAGCCGGTACAATGAACGACATATGGTAGATTGCGGTCTTCGCTGTACCGTTATCTCCTTAAAAACCTGCAGCTTGATCTTTTTCCTTCGCTCGTAAAATATCACCGTCATCCGGTTTCCGTTGATCCACTTGCCGATTTGCCTGCAACAAGTTGCGCCGCGAGGGTGCATTTTAACATTCTAATCTATTATTCTACAAAATTTTCTTCATCTTGAAATAACGATAAATAAATTCACCTCAATTACACTCCCCGTTTAATTAGCAATGCAAATTTTTAAATATAAATTATGTCATGGTTAACTTCATGATACCTCCCTGAATTATTGTCATACCCTTATTAGCATAAGACGGTCTTCCGAAGAGCAAGGACGTCGCGGAGGATTTCTGCAGCGCCAAATACAGCGATACATTTAATTTGAAGCGAATATAACGGGATTAGCAGGTATCGTTAAATTACAGAGTCGTTATCACGTTGACGGTATATAATAAATTGTCGAAAATGATGGTCGGCTTTGTAGGATCAACGACGCCTGCACCCTGACAGATAACAACCGCTGTTATGCTCCGTTCTCCGTATGCGTCCTGTACACAGGTCTGCGTTAGTTGTTCATTAATATCACGACATGCACGAGTGAATATTTGTCATCGGAACTGCCACCTGCTTCTCCAATTCTCTCCGATATAATCTCTTCCGTTCGTTGATTTTCCAAAACAGTCAGAATCTTTGCACGACTCTTTGCTCTTGAGACGAGAGATCGTCTATTTTCAAGGAGAAACGAGTTTAAAGCAATACTTTACAGTTGCACGGTTATGACGTTGATTTATTGAAACGTTCTGCAGATATAACTTTTTGTCAAACTTCGTCAAAGTCGAGCACGAGATCATCAACACCCTTTAACCTTTCCTGTCGCACTTGCGTTCGTCGCCTCTAAAGTCTAATCCGTTTAATCGACCAACAGGATAATTTACTCGGCAACTGCCAGCAATAAATATCTCGCGTCCTTGCGCAATAAAAACGCCGCAAAGAAACGATCGCCATCGAGCGCACCCCCGTTCGACGTCGAAGCTCGACTCGATGGCACTTTATGGCTTCTCCTATCAGCAACGTTCCATGCCGATATCATGCACGTTTAATACTTCCCGGACAATCTTCGCCAACGACGTTCAATAACCCTGGTAATTAAAGCTCGGATTCAAAACCATTCGTATCTGTCGTATCCCCTTTTTCACGGGAGGAGGAAGGGGGATGAGAAGGGACGCCGGCGAAAATCGCGCATCCCGCGGCCTCCTTTTTTATCGGATTTCAATTTTCACATATCGTCCACGTCGGGTACGTTCGCGTATTAGTTGGGACCGAGTCGCGCACGAAATCGAAACCCATGGCGAAGCCTTCGGGACGGTGAAGCGCAGAGTGAAGCGCAGGGTGAAGCGCAGGGGGGCTTTCACGGGGCGTTTGAACCGTAGAAGAGAAAGAGGAACGTAGGATGGGAAATGATATTATCGGTCTATTGAAAATCTAAAATCGAAAAGTATCGAGTGATCGAGTTGCGGTGAGACATCCCATAGCTCCGTCCTCGTGTCCCGCTGCCTATCCTATTACCGTTGAGGAGGGAAAGAGGACTCGCTACGAAAGCGGTAGCAACCGCGAGAGGAAGGTTTTATTGATCGGCAATCCATGGCTGCATGGCGGAGAAACGTAGCTGGCTGGGTGGTTGGTTTGCTGGCTTGGTTTAGCCGTCAACGAGCTGCGAGTTGCGAACTGCGAGCGATATTCGGAAAGTCGACGCCGTGGAACACGCCACGGTGACGGAGTGTAATGAGAGCTCGGCAATTAACGGAGAAAAACCGGGTTCTCGGGGCGGTGAAGTAGCGCGACCCCAAAAAGACCTCGGCGAAGCCGTCGTCGACGTCGGGCAGGATGGTGCGTTTGACCGAGTTATACCGTGGAATTCTTTCCACGGGGACTCGTCTAGCTTTGTTTTCACTTTACGTTCCGTTGCCTGGCCGTAAAAGTGAGCCGGTAATTAGGCATACTATCGGGGACCAAACTGTGCGCTAAATGGAGAGACGAAGGGAGAGAGGGAGAAAGACGGTGGTCAGGAGAGAAAGGGTGCCGGCGGTGGTCTCCCTACTTACAACATAAATACACGGCAAACGAAGGACCGTAGGTCGACGGTTTGGATTCAATTTTCACTAACTGGAGCGTGGACTAATTAACCCGACGCGAATAGCCGCTCGAGAAACAATGCCGGGCCGGCTGAAGGGGATAGTCGGTGGTGGTGTGCGCGAGCATAGAGGACAGTTAGAGGGTAGTCGCCCGGAGAGACGGGATGGGGCAAATGTCTCCGCTCGATGTTCGTGCAGAGGAATCACCGAAGGACGGCAAAAGTAGCGGATGCCGCTGGAAGGACCGAGTTTTACATGATTTTTTTTTCTAACTTTCCAAAAACTCATTCCGTTTAGAAAAGCGACATATTTATTATCGAAAGCACGGCACCGCCCTCAGAGACGTGCGCTTACACGCAAACCCATTTTCTCGTCCAGGAAGAAAAATATCCGACAGATTTTCCGTACGAGCGGCTGCTCTGAAAATAAGCTGCCCGGATAAATAACGAGTGAGCAAAAGAAATCGACTCTCGAGGTACGATAGAAGCGGAAAAACCGAGAGTACCTTGGTAGCGTATCGGACGCGAGGCACGCGGCCGCGGTACCTGGTAGCGGAGATTGTTGAAAGAACTCGAAGAAAGAGGTGGTAGTATCAAAGGATCTACGTGTTTTGACTGGTAGCCGGTTCGAGGCAACGTTATCGGGACAAAGGGGGTTCGTAGAACGGCGAGAAGCGAAAGGAACCGGCTCGAAGTTCCGCCCTTCGGTAAGAGCAAACCGTACGTACCTGGTCGCGCGAGCCAAGGTGGAGTCTATGGGGTGGGTAGGAGAAGTAAACTACGAAGGAAAGTGCCTTCTAAGATCGTAGAGACGCTGTACCTACCGAAAGCTAAAACACCTCGGCAGTTCTCCAGCCGGCAAGACTCTCTCACCCCTCTTTGCCCGACTCACCCCCTGTCTTCGGCTTTATCTATGTCGTTCTTAGCCCGAGGCCAGGCCAGCTCGGTCGAAGTGGCGTGCTCGCGTATGGAACGTATGTACGTACACGTCGTGCTCTTGTGTAGACATCGCGTGGGTGTGCCGATACACGAAAACTCGTGCACGAATCTCCGTTGGTGTAGCACCATTCGCCTCGGTATACGTATTCATCGGGAACATGTACGTATAATTCAGAGGTAGAGTCGAGTCGATACTGCCGCGAGAGATTTTCATTTCCGCTGCTCTCCGAGTAGCTTTTCTCGCCATTAGAAGGCCCAGAAAAATGGCCCTTTATCGCGCACCCTCGTGCACCGGGAAATAGAGTTTATCAGGTGCGGACGTTTCTTTGGAGAACGCTGAATTACCGCTCGAGAGTGCAGCAACGCCGAAACGCTCACGGAGATTCCCCGTCGTTATTCTTTCGACGTTTCTTTAATGCTCGCTCTTTCGAGTCGAATCTTTTATCTTGAGTTTAATTCTAGCTAGAATTTATGGAGATCGAAATGGTAGAAGATTTATTTGAGAACCGTTCCTCGCAATTCTTTTGCCTCAGTTATGTTTCTATTTTATCGAATCGTGCGAATTAATTAGCCGGCGTTCCATCCTGTTTGTGCTCTGTCTCGAAACCCCAAATTTTTCAAAGATTCGAGCCAAAACCACAAACGTTCCAAGCGCTTTAACGATATCTCGAAAAACGCTTGATCCCAATTTCCCTCAACAGCCCACGCTCCATCGACACGAATCGTTCCAACGCTCCACCTCCTCCTCGTCCCATTCCAAACCAAAAATCATCCAACAACCACGCAACGTTTCCCGCAGATACCAACAACATCGAAACCACCGTCGCTAAGTCGATTTCTTTTTTCATTTATCACGCCAGCGTCGAGTTAATGGTTTTACAAGATTCCCAGCGGGCCGGAGTCGCTCCGCGACAAGAGGGGTGGCAGAACGCCCGCGGCGCTGAAGAGGGGGATTAAAAGTACGTTTAAGTATCCCCACCGCCCCTTCCCGTCTCTACCTTCCGTACACCTGAAAATATCGTGCTTGCAATGAACCTTATTCTCGTGCTCGCGTCGGTGAAAGCGGCTTAGCTTTTAATTGCTATAAAACCCATCCTGGAATACTTGCCGCGGTGTCTCTCAACTTTGCCCCCGTAATTCGGGATCTCGTATAATACCGATACTTAGCTACGACGGTGCTCCGACGTTTCTTTCAACGATATTCCGTGAGATAGGATATTCATGGTGAAAGGTGACCCAAGTGATTCGACGTTGAGAAAAGTGACCTGTATTCGTTGGGGTGGCCTGCGCCGCGGGGATAAGGACTGCTTTCGAGGGGTTGCAACGAGCACGGAACTCGCCTCTTCTGCTACCAACATACGAATCGATGAAAAGCTCTCCGTCGGTGTAATCCAAGTTTCGGGCGGTTCTTCGAATCGCTGATTCGGTTCGAGTTTCATCGGGGTAATAATGGCGCTAACCTTTTCCCCCCTTCGAGGGTCCCTCCGGCTGGAAATGGCTAAAAGAAAATCGAACCTGCCTCTTCGCGTGTAATTCTGCCGGATGAAAGTTTAAGGTCCCTCGTCGAACAGCTAGATTGGGATGTGGGCTTATTTAAATTGCACACCGAGATTTTTCATTTCTGCGGTGATGAAAGTGCGCTGGGTCGGAGGATGAAGATTGAAGTTAAAGCTGACGGACGAGGAATATATTTTCGTGTGTAGCGTTTGACAAGGTTTATACCAATTGACTGATGACTGTTGATAGGGGATAATTGAAATGAGAAGTATTTGGAGGAAATCTTGAATATCCTGACAAATTGATGGTTCAATGTTCCGTTGCCAAAGAGTAATGCCTGGAAATAATCAGCTTGAAATATCGCAATAATTGACAATTAACAAAATATATATGCAGCTAATGCACCGTAACGCTTAATTGTCGATATCTACAATTGCTTTGTCTCACAGAATTGATTTTCTCCCTTGAAACAAGAGAAAAATCTGCCAGGAGCAACGAGAACAAGAACACGTGGCCACTAATTGGAAATCCGAGCCTTTGACTCCATACTCTCATAGCTTACATTCTCGGAATTCCTGTTGTTTTATATTTCTACGTTAACTCCTGCGATCATTTTGCTTTAACGCTAGAACTGCTTTAGATCTATCACGATCAAATATATTAAATAGCAGCCAAGTAACTTAATAATTGG
Source organism: Cerceris rybyensis (assembly GCA_910591515.1). Classification (NCBI taxonomy): domain Eukaryota; kingdom Metazoa; phylum Arthropoda; class Insecta; order Hymenoptera; family Crabronidae; genus Cerceris; species Cerceris rybyensis. The sequence continues at coordinate 821,224 of OU342795.1, forward strand.
AGGAAAAATACTTACAAATACCTAGAATTTCAACTCTATATCGTTAAAAGGTCAAGTCCTTAATTCCATCCTTCCCACGGCAGCACAGAATCGCTTCAAACGCGAGACTAACCCACGTTAACCACAATTTAACCACCGCATCCTCATCAATCCATCATTTGCTAGATTTCAAAGGCGATTCTTCCAGAGATAGGAGATCTCGTGTCAAAACCACGATCTCGGTAGCCACAGTATCTTTATCTCCCGTCGAAACTTTTCGTGACTTATCTCGTTGGTATTCGCGATGCAAGTAGTTCTAGGCGGCGATACGAGGGCAAGAGGCAGACAGAAGGGTGGCAGATAGGCAGAGAGAGAATCGATCCGTGGCTTACCGATATTTCTGCTCGGATAACCTGGCTCGAAGCGCCGACCTGAGCAAGCAGATTTAAAATTTAAGCAGATCTAATTGCGCCCCACCGCATGGAAAAACCTAGCGCGACGTTCCGGTCGATATTTCGGAATAATTGACTCGATCTCGATACTGATGAAAATCGACCCTGACACCGCCATTACGATCTAACGTAGAGATGCAGTTTCATTGATAGCATTTTCAACGAATACCAGGCAAATACCTGACAATTCCAAAATGTTCTTGACAAATGCTCAAGTATAGATAACGCAGTTGAAAAATATTGTTTGTTGTTGCTCTTCGTTATGAGTTGTTCGAAGGAATTGCTTGGACAAACGAGTCGGCCAATTTTCCCGCTAATTGTTAATCATTCGCGTAAATTGTATCGTCTGGTTTTGTCTCGCGTCGCGTTACTCGATCGATGGTGGGTTCTGTAACGAGAACGATTATTTATGTCTATCAAATCGTGACAGTTATGTATTTCCTGTGCTTATTAGATTAACGCGGACGCAGCTCAGCTTTGGAATGTTAATGCTGTGATCGATAGTTTCTGGTATTCTTGATGTTCCTTGTCCTCAAGATTGATCTCCTTCGTCGCGTTTGGTCTCCTTCTTCTGCCATTTCGTGTCGTCGGGTATGTATTTTTCATTTAATTTGCATTATTTAACGCCAAGAGATTTTGTTACAAAAAAGTAATTAGGAACGAGCAATTTTCCCTGTCTTGGTAGATCCAGAGATAATCGAAGAATTTTTCCAAATAGTTTCGTGCCCGTGCGACTTGCTATTCGAGGAGGATTTTCGCGGGATAAGCCTGTGTCGTAAAAATGAAATATTATCGTTATTAACACGATATTGCAACAGCGAACAATTTAGTTGGTAGCCTCACGTGCAGCCGCGTGAAATCGAACTGGCAAACTCCTTTAATCTCTTCTTTCCAACGATTCGAACTTCTCGGTTAACGCGGAAAATTGGACGTCCGATAACATCCATGCGATTCCGCCATCCCTTCTTCTCCTCTTTCTCGTGGAAACTTTAAAAAGTTGTCTCTCCAAGAGCAGAAAATTGTTACGTTTCTATTTGCACCCAGGCGCGAATGAAATCACCACATCCTCGTATCGAGTTCGCCATCGAATTCGCCCATCGTCAAAATCTCCGCGAAACCATCCAAAAAGTGTTCCACCTTTTTCTTCCACCCGATAAAAACCAGATAACTAAACCGAAACGTAATAATTGACTTGCTCTCCTGCACATCCATCACCGGTATTTTTTTAATACTCAATTCTCGTCCAATTGGACGCGAAAACGTCGACTGATCAACCGTGGAACGGCAGAAAATGAAAATAATTCCCCACGACTTCGTTCACAAAATTCCACCCCGTTCCAATTCCACCAAAAAAAAAAGAAGTGAGAGAGACTCGCTTCCCCTTCATCGTTCATCGCCATCGCGCGACCGAGGTAAAATCAGATTTTTCTATCCGACACATTATCCCGCTCTAATTAAATCCGTCGATCCCACAGAGGATGAAAAAGAATCGCCCCCGTTCTAAACGGAACACGCGAAAACTCCGATTCGCGTTTCAGCTCTGCCAGAATCGTCGACACAGAGACGAAAGAGAGAGTCCGAGATTTTTCGCATTTTCCCGACTTTTTCCACGTTTGTTTCCAGCCGGACGTTTCGCGGCCACGCGCGTCATGTGAATCTGATTGCGAGGAGCTCAATACGATCTGCGATACATGGGGGTAGGGGGTGATAGAGGGAGAGAGAGGCAGAGATGGTGGAAGAGAAAGGGTGGATCGTGCAGGAGCATAACGCGGCGCGTACAATCCGAGGGGTATTGCCCGCGGGGCAATGGTGCATGCGGCGAGCCTGACACATATCAATCAGGCAATGGAATCCTCGGCCGTACTGACGATCCGACGATCCGACGATCCGACGACCCACCTCCTCTTCGTTCCTCCACGTGGGTATCGACTGCGACACGCGCCCCGCGTGCATACCGTTATCGAGTATGGCCTGTCGTCGGCTTGGAATTTCAATGCTAATCAGCTGTGATGTCTGATTGAATGGCTGATACCGTTCTCCTTGAACATACCGTCGCGACGTTTACGATTGCAACGTGATGAAATTATGGATAGCACGATACCACCTGCACGGAGACTGCGAGATCGTCTTCGAAGCTAGAGGCGAAGCTGCTTTAGGGGTGGCTTGGAGGTTACTGTCGAGTGTACTTGGTTTGTTGGTGGCGATGATTGTTTCGCTTTTTCATCGTGATGGTTGGAAAAACAATGACTTACCGCAAATTCTGGCAATTGGTCAAACCAGGAGGTAGCCTCCCATCGACATTAATCGATTTCCGCAGGACATTGCGATAATTTCAGCTGTAAAATTACGAATCCATTCGCCATAAAAAGCTTTTAACATTGGCGAATAGTAATTTTTCATCCTCTCTTCCAAACATTTCCCGAGGCCTAAACGGTCCGCATTTCCTCGTGACGATTATCTTCGACCGCAATTGAATTCGCTCTATCAGCGGGTAATTAGAAATACGTTTTCCGGTACGATATAGTCCTTCCACCGGGTACCTCAGCAATTGCAATACGCAATCTATCATTGTTCGGCATAGACTATCCTCGGCTTGGAATTTCAGAGTTGATCAATTGCCACGAACCGTTATCTAATTGCCAATCTCCGAGAGTGGCTTTCATCCCCTCGACACAACGACGAGCAAGAATTTATCCTACGTTCAGGAAAGCTTGAAAATGGCAAAATGACGAGCGTTCTTATTGGTTTCCGTTCGTAACGTGTACCGGACTGCACCGTTGACGCGAAAACGAGACCAATTTACGTCGGAGAGTCGAAGAACGGTGTATTTTTGAAAAGAGACTTTTGAAAAATTGTCGAGACTAGCTTTACTTCTATGGGTCATACGTATGTCCTTTGCGATTGAAGCAAAATCATTGGCCATTTGCTATCATCGTTGAGCATTTGCCGTCGTTGAATTCTATTTACTTTCCAGCGAGAGAAATTAACAAGTTTGTAATAATGAAAATACAAAATGGAGCAAAAGCTTTACACCCTAATTCTCCTTCCAGGGTATAATTCCAAACATTTACGTGCTTACTTGAATGCCAATTTAAATTAACTAAGGTGAACCGATTCATCGGTCGATTTGATCGAAATTGGAAGGTCGTCGAATGGCATGGAAATTGGTATTTTACTTTTAGATACGTATTTGGGGTATATCGGCAACTCCAATTGAGACATTGCGGATGTTCCACGTAATACCGCTGCACGCGGAAACGTACATCTTTTAGGGTATAATACCGCTAAAGCTCGATTGGCTATGATCTTGTTTTGCGGTTACCTGTTTGAATTGCATTCTCGAGCTTCCCGACGAACTTCCGTGCTCCCACCGAATTAGTTCTCCGATTTGGGAATTACTAGATCGTATTCTAATTAGAATCGACGGAGATGGACTCACGTTGAATTTGCTTCCCGCAATGTTTATCGATGAATCCGGAAGAGCCATGAATGTTTTTGTGTCTCGCAAAATATACTTTATTGTACCTTCTTAATACGGCAATTTTCAAAAATATCAGCTTTGCAATATTTAGAGAGAAAAGTGGAACAATCGAGAACGACAATGTCTTTGATGACGTAACAATACGCATCAGGGTAACGCAATTAATTATAGAGCGGTGTTTGTAACGAAATTGGTCTGGTTTCGAATAATTTCCGTTAAGAAACTCGTAAGGGAACTCATCACGGGGAAAGAAAGTTTCGCGAGCACTTAAGGTCGCGCTGAGTGTCTCTGTTTCCTAATTCCACGCTGGTAAATGACAGCAATTTTCAACTAAATTAAACAAAGTCCGTTCTGCTTTGGAGATCGACGGAGAAAGGGTTGGGGAGTTAACTGGAGTTTCTTCGTTTAGTCGTGCAAGACGTCGGAATCGATTCTTTAACTTGTAATTATAACACCCAAGGTTGTTAATGAGCTCTGACTAACTTTAATATAAATCGGTCGTAAAATCGTCGCCACGGTATCGTTTCAAACTTCCATCCTAAAAGTACTCTTCGATTCAACGTCTTTCTCCATTCTCTCCATACTTTTGCCGATCTCTGTTGCCTCTTTGAACCTGAAATTGTCACAAAGTACTGCAAACTTTTATCTAATTTCCACCGGTTCATCGTTATCGTTCCATCTCATTTAATTCTTCCCACTTCAAATTCTTTCCCGCATCGTTGCTAATCAGCCTTCTAGAATTAAATAAAATAATACTTCGTGGAAGTAGGAAAAATCCAGCGAACTAAACGGCGAAAAATCAGTGACAAACGAACGACGCCGGTATCGTCATCGGCGACGCCGTCGTCGTCGAGGCAGAGTTGGTAATTCTGTTTACTCGACAAATCTTTCCTGTACAAGTTCGAATTCGTTTTGCCGAGCTCGAAGGAAGCGGAGGGGCCGGCTGTTCGGAGGTAAATTGCAAATTCAAAGTTTCTCGGAAAGTTTCACGCCTCGCGCCTAGGGACACCTCCGTGTCGTGGATCGCGCAAAGAGCTGCTTAATGTCGCGAAGGATACGAAGAAACCGTGATCTCTTCAAAAATTCGTAGAATTTTCCACTCGAGATTTTTGTCTGCTTTTGCAGATCCTGTGCGAAATTCCTGGGTCAACTTTGCGCTATTTTTCCACAAAAAAATGTATCTAGAAAAAATATCATTCGATGGAATATTTTTTGAAAGAATTCTCGAATGAAATGTGCACGAACACTCTGCCTTTCTCCGTTGCATTTTACAGAGTACTTCCTTTCGAACAGAAATGCCATGGTGGAAGGTAGACAGTCAGTTATCTGGCGAGCATTTTACATACGCTTCGCGAAACTCGAAGGGCGTTGCAGATGATTCGTCGTCGACTCTCGATCCCCTTGCATCCTATCTCCGAGTCTCGAGTTGACCGGCTCGATAGTGAGGGTAAATCGGCAGATTTGACAACGGCGAACTCTCCGAATTGAATATGGATCGGCCATTGGTTCACCGAGGCTGAAGTTGCGTCTCGTGATTTGTGACTCGTTTCATTTCCTCCTTTCCTTCGTGAAACTCTCGGCTTCCTTTTTTTATCTATCTCTGTCCCCCTATTTTTCCTCTTCTTCCTTCCCCTCTCCCTTTCTCTTTTTTTCGCGACGGATTTTCCGGATACTTTATAACGTCAGGCTGAAATATTACGCGTCGTCGGAGTCGGTAGTCGCCTACGGTGTTTCCATTTGGAGCATAGGAATTTGTTTCCAATCGCGCGGAAAAAAAAACGATGACTCTCTCTGGCTCGTTTAGCTCGCTCGGCTTTTTTTTCCGAGTGATCATTGCGACTCTTTCCCCTCTGCGTATCGAATATTTAGGGGTTCCGGCTGAAATTGCGAGTGTAATAGCTTTTTTAATTTAGCCTCGAAATATCTTATTCGGTCACTCGCGGTTATGTAAACTACTTCGTTCTTTGTTTTTCTTTCTTTTACGGGGCACAAATGGACATCGTTATTTCCCTATCGAGTTGACGCAAATAATGCGACCCGTATTCCTCGGCCTCTTTCCTCGAAAGTTCCCTCGTTGCTCTGTTCTTTCATTAATACCAATTTTATTCGACGGGCCAATTCCTTTAACCCCGACGTCGTAGATATTTCATCGCATTTACGATCTTTCATTCCTCATTCCACCTTAAGCTCGGTAATTCTCGAACAATTTCGTCTCATCCGCTATCTCATTCTTTCACTGTCCAATTTCTTACTTCCTGAAACAATCCTTTACTTTGCCAGAAAGAAGCGGGGATTCCGCGGAAATAAGGTGAAAACTCCAGCCTTTTCGGCAACGCTTTACGTCCCTACTATTTATACCTTCGTTTCTCAACCTTTATTGAACTTCGTTTCGACCGAGCATTCCCCTTCTTCTTTCATTGCGAATTGATGTTTTATGGACATTTGTAGGGTTGCTTTTGCTGGCTTCGCGGAGGCTTCGATATCTTCAGCGACCTACCGCAATTTGAATGCCACGATATCGCAAAAAAAATCGGTATAACCAATTATTTCGTCATCGAGAATACAATGCAACCTGGAGCCTCACTCCGTCGAAATCGTCCACTTCACGATCGCGCGAGAATTCCAAAAATTCGGCGCGATTGGTCGTCGAACGATTTCGAGTGACAAACGAAATCGGTACAAGTGAATCGGCCTCTGCCAAGTCTCGTCGGTACGTCTGCTTATTGATTGTGCCAAATTCCACGCGCGTGCGTGCATTCGCGCGTGTGTGCGTGAATGCACCTTTATCTCATCGAGTTTACGTGTGGATGGCTCTACGAAGCTTTTGCAGTAAGCACACGTGAAAAGCTTGCACGTCACTGAACGCCGGGGTTTCGTTTTCGCCGGACAAAATAGCCTCCTCTTGACCATCGATAGAGGTGGGAACAAAGACGGCCGGATTTATCGGCGAGCTTGCAGACGCGCGTTATAAAATCAGTATTCTCGTTAGTCGTTAATGTCTTTTGGTCCCGCGATAAAACGATTTCGCAAGTTTCATCTAGGAGATTTTGATTATTTCGTATACCAGGATATAAAGCGTAGAATAATTTCTTTACAAATTCGATAACTTGTTATATGGGCATTGCTGTTGATCGTAATTTATCGCTGAAAAGTATCATGATGAAGCAGTAATCGGTGCAAAGGAGAGCTCATTAAAAAACGATTTATTGAAGTTCACTTGAAAACTCATCGTTTGGAGCAACGTTGAAAATTAATTCACTCGAAAGACGAGGAAATTGTAACGTAATGTTCCGACACGGTTAACGTTTGCCTCGAATTAAATTACATCCGTTGGGAGGTAATTGATTTGTAGTAAAATCGTACGATTTGGTTTTCGATTCAATTTCGTCCCGCTGCGAAAATGAGATCGAAGTTAATTAATGCGACGGGCTCGCAGACGAGGGCGTACCGTTTTGCGCGATTCCCAGACGGCGAAATGTATCGCGAAAAATAAAATATTTAAATAACAAGTTGATCCGAGTTTACTTCTCGCAAACTCCCGCGCGTTCCATGCGAAACAACTTTTTGAAGGTATCGAGAAATAAGAGGAAAAATAGAAAATGAAAGAATAACGCGTAGCAATGGAAGCAACAAAAACAAAAAACCTAGTGTCCCTGCAAATCAAAATTTGACTCCAAGATCGATATCGGTCGAAGCAAAGTGCACTTTAATATCACCGATACGCAACACTTTAACGGCATAAATGCAATGCATGCGTGTAATTAATAAAGCGCAGTTCACGTTTATTTGAGCAACGCCGTAAACAGGTCAACGAAGTTATCGTATAACATTAACGCGATTAAAATATAATCGTGGACATTATAACGTTATTCTTCCATCGACTCAATAATAATCGCCCACGGCGCAACCTGGCGCAATCGCCTGTTTCGTCGGGAACAAAAGAGCCGGGAAAAATTCGACTGCCGAATCGACGATCGCCAGGAAGAAAGGCTCGAATGAAATCAAAATCACGAGAAAAAGAGGAAAGAAAAGAAAGCAGCAAGAGGGTAGGTACGAAGTTGAAATGAATCGGAACTCTGCTCCTCTTTCATTATTCATTCGTTCGCTCCGAATCCGCGTTGATCCATAAACCAGACGGAATAAACAGATCTCTCGTTTTCTTTCTCTCCCTTTCTCTCCCTCTCTCTCAATCTGGCATTCTGGACTTTAATTAAGCAGCCAAAAAAGGGCCACTCGGCACAATGACGTCGCGAGAGGGGGCCGGCAACGTTTCGAGATTTCACGTAGCCGCAACGAAACCCGGAAAGACAGGGACTTCCTGCAAAAACTCTTCCGTCGTGGAATAATTATCTAATCGACGTCTTCCGCGATATTCTTGCTTTCTTTCGTTCCAACCCTCCATCCCTCGCGCGTCCGCTCCCCCATCGGTTTTCGCTCGGTAAACTTTCGTCATTGAAAGAAAGACAAGCCCGTTAAGTAAGACAAATAAAAATGTTAATTACGAAAATTCAGTTTGACGCAAACCCACGCAGAGCTCGGTCGGTTCTATGGTCGCGTTTCTTTCATCTCATAAATCCCTCGGGAGTCGTCGAGTTCTTTGTACACAAAAGTTGCTTGGGGAGAAGGGATGCTGTTAACGGGGCAATGGGTATACGCGTTTGATATTCCACCTTTTTTTCGATGGATCGTTGACTTTGGTAAAACTTTATCCTATAGTTATATAGAATAGTACTCACGGTATCGCAATATTTCTTTCCGTTTAATTGTAAATTCTCGGGCATGCAATTGACACTAATGAAAGTGTTAATCGCAAACTTTCATATCTGAGAATATATGCGCAGCTATCGAATATAGATCGAATATAGGTTGAACAAATTCCCCCCCTACGAACGGGTCAAAGGTCTTTCACGTATGCAATCCAGCCTTTCTAATCTCCACGATAACTTTTGCTAAGTCTAATATCCCAGATATTGTGATAAACCAGCATATTTTACGCTATGTGACGTTTTTTAATGGATCGCCCCCGAGAGAATTGAAAGAGTGGATCCACCTCTGTCGTTAAGGATCAGGAGAATCGCATTGTCGCAGCCTTTATTACACTTCGATCGCAGATTCGCAGGTTGCTCGGAGAATTTCATTTCAGTGCTTTAACAATCCTCATCGTGGCAATATTGAGTCTAGGGTAAGGAAGCCAGCATGGAAATGAACTCTCGGAAGGTACTTGGAAAAGTAGTTTAGGGCCCTTTACTCTTTAGTATATAAAGTTAATTAATAGCGAAACACCATGCAACTAGATGCTCTGAGAATCGTCAGTATTATTTTCTTCAGGTTCCCTGAGTTAAGAATATTAATTGAAAAAAAATTCGATCGCCACATTCGATGCGATATGACGATAATGAGAATCTGAATTTCTACGTTGACGTCTCGCTTCAAAAAATAACTAATATGACCGTTGAAATATTAATAGCTTTTGGTAAATATCGACAAAGGAACAATTTAAACAATTAAACCTGGTTGTATAGGTTCGACAATTTAACATAATGAAATTCCATCGTGCAATTCATCGTGACCCTCTGACCCGAACGTCCATAAACCTCAATTTGCCATTTTCTTCGCGAACTCCTGAAAAAAAGTCACCGTCCGTAATAAACAACGATAGTTGTATGGAACGTCACAGCGATGTTCTTGAAAAAATAACATAAATATTTTCAGCAAGAGCCCTCGAGAGCAATGCGCGCGATACGCAAGACCACTTTCCCTGTCGAAACGCCACGATACACCGAGATAAAACGCACACCCACGTTCCTCCTCTGCAACCGTTATAATCGGAACACCCTACAACCACGGCTCTCGATTTTTTAGGGGTGTAATCACCCGAAATTCCGTGCAGCGAATCAATACGAAGCCGTCGACCCTCCGACGTTCCCCCTGCGTCCTTTCGTCCTTTCGATTTCCGAAACTTCCGCCTCGCTCGTCGTCTCCGTCGCGTTATTACCGCAGCCAGAGGCATTTTCATTTCCTAGCACGAAATTTTCCATTTTCATCGGTTAGACTTTGCCCTCCTTCCGGCGAATCCGCGCCTCTTCGCCGTCGACTAGGGATAAGCCGTTGCCGGGTCCTCTCCTTGCCTCGATATCCAAGTCGAAGGGTGAACTACCAACGGTCCCTGCTCCAAGGGCTTCCAGAACCTCCCTTTTCCGTCGTTCTAGCCCTATCCCGTAGACACTCCGACGGATTTCCATCCCTCGTAGCCGGGCATCGACGGATAGATGGAGCTTTTGCAGATTCGTCCCTGGTTAACAGCGGTATGGAGATTTCGACCGGGATTATTGCCTGTTTCGCGTTTCAACGACGAGGGTGAAAAGAGAGCAGATGGTGGCTGTTAATGTATTCTGTAAATGGGTTTTTTCGGAACCATTGCTGGAGGAACTTTTTTCTGTATTATCGTTGGAACGGGTTTTTCACAAATTACTCGATGCATTTGGAGAGGCAATCCGACGTTCGGGATGCATTATTTCACCAGCTTACAACTTGGTTTGTAAAAAATCTCCTCAAGGAAGTAGCTTCCCTCTGCTATTCAGCAATGTCTCCTCCTCGGCAATTCGCTCCAGGATCATACAATTTTGATCATCGGGCTCTTTCAATGACAGCCGAAAGCCTGCCCTTCATCTTTATCAATGTTCGCAGCGCAAGATGTTTCTCGTTTCTCTGAAACTTCAAAATAACGACCAACCTCTAGCTTCGAATTAAGCTTGCATCCTTGATTCGTTTTAATCGCGGTACAGCGTGTACGATCTGTTTTAAAATCCTCAACGAGACTCAATATCTCCAACGAAAAGGAAATCCACTATGGTTCCCGTAGAACGAAAGGAAAGTCAGGAACGTTCTGACGCATTGGAAAACGAATGTCGTTGAAAAGGCACGAAGCCACTTTGTCCCACTTTGACGGCTCTTCTCCCTCGCTACTTGTAAGTACGTAAATTCAGGCTTCCAGTTGGTCTCGCTTTCATGCCGCCATGAAAGACTCGCGAGGATCGGGTAACTTTGACGTCGGCATTCTGCGATTCTTCGTGCCTTCGTCAATGCAACCTTGCTCGACCTGTGTATTATATTGTGCACCGGCTGATGTCGATTGCAGAGGCGGGAAAATTACAGCGTTAGTCGGCCTAGGATCGAAAGAGGTGATGCTTTCGCGTGGGACTCGATCGTGGGTGCTCGATCGGTAGTTTAAGAAGTCCAATTGAATTGAAATTAAGTACATTTGCCCTTGCTTATTGGATTTTCGAGTATCTCCGAAAAATGTCGACGTGATTCAGAAGTCACCCTATGAACATGGAACCGGCAAGTAGCAAGGGTACCGTCCCTACTCAACCACGTCCCCTCGCGTTGCTAATTCCTAAATGGGTAACGCCTTCGTTGTTTAGCAACGGCAGATAAAATTTGTGTTGCGAGTGTCGGTGATTCCCGTCTGAAATTGTTACGAGGGAGAATGACCTTTTTCCTTCTCGAGTAACGTTGCATCGACGAAGCGTGGAATGTTCGATGCACAGGAATGTGCAACGTATAGCAAGGTGTAGAATATAGTAACGTATTAATGGCAAATAGATAGGCGGTCGAACGAAAATATCGAATAGTCTATCTAGGAGGCAGTTACATATTTTATTCTACCTCTACCCTTCCGTGCGCATACTCCCAGCGCAATGTACTGACCGAAGCTGAAAAGAAGACCGTCTGCTCCAATTCGATCTATTCTACTGGGGATCAGTTATCTTTGAAACAGTCTCACGAAGAGCGTCTCCTCTTCAATTATTTTCGTAACAACAGCATCAGTTACTTAGATTATCCAGCTTCTGACAATTTGTATTTCCCTTTCCGCTCAAAACTCCTAGCGCCCTTGACTACCATTCATCCCACCAAATAAAATCTTACCACGAATTCATCCCAACAACGGCGATCAACCATCGACCAACGACCTCTGACCCCTCTACATTCAAAGCCCCACCCCAATCGAAGACCCAAAAATATATCAATCCCCTGTCCCAACCTACAACCACGTTCTACCCTCTCTGGATAAAACTCCGCCTAGCTTGTACCTCGAAACCGACAACTCGAGCGAATTTAATAACTCCACTTCCTGTTGGCCCGTCCGGATGAAATGAAGTCGGACTCGGAGATTTCGAGCGGCTGGAACACATGTAAGACCCTCCGAGTAGGAGTTCCAATGGGGTGGTTTATGGTCGAGGATGTATGCGAGGGTTTATACCGTTGCGTATATTGGTCCGAGGTGTACTTTCGACTCGTCTGAAAGTAGTACCGTCCAAGCTTCGCAATTCGCTCGGATGAAACGCGAGATCGCGCATAGGCTCGCGCTTCGAAGCCATAAAGGTACCTACGGGCATACATAAATGCATCAGCCGTTTGCTTGCTGCGTTCGAATATATATCGATGTATCGTTGCATTCTTTCCCCTGTATAATTCTCGCGTCTGACGGACGGCTGGCAAAAGCGCTTTGTCGTGCCCGGCAGCCTGATATATCCGGGATTTGCTTCGTGCCGATGAAAACGCTGCTATTATGAGACTCCAAGTCTTTCTGTCTGCGATTAGATACCGTCGGCTTTGTGCTGCCGTTTATTGTGACAATGTTCACCTCTCTCGCTCTTCCCTCTACCGTGTCGAGTGGATTTTCGTTTGTGTTTCAGGAGAATTCGTGTCGGTGTCATAGATGTCCCCCTTTTTTTTTGCAAAGCCCGAGCTGGTTTCATGGGTGGTTATGGCAATGTTGCGTCGTTTCGAGTGAATCTGGGAAAAGGGTCATTTTTATCGGTTTTGGGATGAAATGACGCGTAGGCGGGGATTATGTTTGGCATGGTTGACCATATTGTGGAGTCGATGTCGATGGGACAGGGTTTGGTGGTTTGCGACCATCGAGCGCTTTATCTCTCTCTCTTTGAAAGGAATGGCAGGAATGAAAGCGAATCTGGGAAAAATTTGACGTTAAAAATTGTTGAGATTTCATGGTATTTGAGCATGAAACGTAATCCGTTCGGGTTGATATTTTTCATGCTGGTCTAATTGAGATCCTCTGCAGAACGCGCGTGACAAATTGAAGACACAAAAACTGCTAACTGCTTTGGGGAAACTTTTATTTCTCGAGCTGCGTTCTAAACATTTTTTCGCATCTTTTTTTTGTCCACCGCGACCCAGTTCTCCCGTTTCTCCATCCATTAAAAAGTTTTGTACGTTTCGTTCACATTTTGCAAATATGAGCTGAAATACGCAAATCCAAGTGATCCAAGGAAATGTAGAGTAAACGATAACAATTCCAAGTCTTATCTCGTACATCCACGCAAAAGCTTCTTCAACGTCGGAATGCCCGTACTCCATCCATCGTTAATAATACGCCGTTAGCTGCACGAGCGAACCTTTGTCATTAGTTAATGTTATTACGACGTGACAATTTCCTAAGCGCCGAGACAGGTCCGAATTCACAGGCTATTCATGCATTAGCGAGCAACATCGGCGATGGTGTCGGTGCAGTTTCGTGATCCTCGTCACCGTGCGGCTGCGTCGTCCTCCTAAGTACCCGTTTGTGTCTGAATAACGACGTATCCGCTAATGTCAGTCTGGCTGTCAGTTAGATCGCATTTCCACCGTCAAACGCATTTTCAGCGGAAGATAGTCGCGACTTTCGCGAGACCACAGACTGTCGAGCCAGCCTCGCGGGCACCAGCGACGTTAAATGCTGTCCTTCATGGTAACGCCTGGAAGTGATTATTGAAATTGAAGCCGAAAAGTGTAACAAAAACGTCTCGGTTTCGCCGAGACTGAAGTTACGTCGCAAATTTTCAGAGGATGCTGTCGTATTCGATGCGAGAACTGGAGAGATATATGACTCGTTCTAGCATAAATTCGATTCAATTGTCGAATGGAAATCGTCGTTGCGTTAAAGCTTAACCGTCGATTAATTATCACGCGTAATTATCGTTGCTGGAGCGGATTTCATGGATCGTTCGCATTCATCCGCGCACTTAATTAGAGAGTGTTATTCGAGCTGAATTTCGTAAGGTAACAACATTTAATATGCGCGAGCGAAGACGTTCGAATGGCTGATACGGTTAAATGGGGAGATTTGCAATTAAATACGGCCGGCTGCAGTAAGTCTGCGCGGAAACTTTCGTCCTAGCGCGAGATGAACTTTCGACGACGTAAACACGACGATGCGAGTCAATGCTAATTACCATCTCGAGTCTCGTGACTCCGAGGAACAACGGGAATTAACTCCGCTTTAATTACCAATCTTAATGAGGGAAAGAGAGAAATGCCGTGATGGGGCTTCCAGACCGAAGAAAACGGAACGAGGCGAGAGGGAGGCGGGCCGGAAAACGAGAGAAATTGTCGCAGAGGGACGCGTTGAATGGGGGCAAAAAGACCGAGGATGATGGAGAAATGGAGAACGTGTGGTATATGGATAGATAACTAAATAAATCACAGATCATATTCTACTACTACTCATTTCTACGAAGCAGTTCTACGATGATATACATCGGTGCAATAGAGAATTGATAGTACATTAACTATCTCCAATTCTTGATTTTATACCATTCTGACGATCAACGGCACAAGTTCAGAGAGCAAAAGAGGAGATGGAAATCGAGAATTTCTGCCAGGCAGACGGATAGACAAATAGACGGGAAAGAGCAAGAGGCGCAGGAAGCGAGATCGAACACGATCCATTTTGGAGACCCCGCGAAGCTTCGAATTTGTCCAATTTCGATTCTGCCTCGGAGGCTAAAGGCGACGTCGACCTTCGATGTCGGCCTTGTGTGTTTGTGCACGCACAAGTTCTGTGTACACCGTATTCTCGTGCCTTCGTATGCATATGCATGCCAGCGTTAGAGCCACGAGACGCATAATGACGCCGGGCAGAATTGAATTCCGGCGATTGCTAAATCGTCGACAAGTAACCGCCTCACTCGAGACTTTGCGACGGAATTAAACCCTCTCCTGTAATCGATACGTATTTTGCCACGAATCCTTGCAGTTAGACGAATTCTTTTTCATCCGTTTGCGAATTTCCTCGACAATTCTGCTTGCACCAACTGGGGGTGAAAGAAGGTTAGGCTTGGGAAAAGACGCGAGAGAGTAATCGTTAGGTTGGATAGTTTATAATGAACAAATAGGCTACCGCAATTATTTAACAGGGCGCGTCGGGGATCCCGCTAACGATCAGCTTGAATGCCGCAATATCAATACTCGACGAGCCGAAGCCGCAGAATCCATCATATGCAGGCAATAGATTTCATCCAATTACGGATCTGTTCGGCAATGCACGACAACGACGAGCTTTGAAAACCGGAGTACCTGTTCCTCCATTACCCGACGTTCGTCCGTAAAAAATGTAAATCTCCCAAAATATCAAAATACGAGAGGGTATTTTAAGGTTCGAGAGATTGAGATATCGAGGGTGAGAAAGGAAAATAAATAATTCGAATGAATTTGACAATTCAAGTCTCTTTATTGTGAAATATTTTTAACAGAGCAGTATTTTTTAACGATAGAACGAATCTTGTGCGTTGATGCTCGATAAAGATTTTTACAAGACTCAAGAATTGGGCGTAATATAATTCCAAGTCAAGTGCAGGGACGAAAAACGGGGAAGGATTAATAATGAAGTGAATGTCTAATCAGCAGGCCGATTTGCATTCTAAACTTCCGACGTAATAACTTTCCCATGCACGTTGGGTCAGCTGGAATCTCGATTCGAGGCCGATTCGAAAATCATCTGGAGATAGGGCGGATGAGACGTCGGATACGGAATGAAAACCCAAAGTCAGACGCCGAGAGACAGAATATACGCGGAGATTAACCATAATGGAGGATGAGAATCGCGTGATTTATGGACTTGCGCCCAGCCCGAGAGAAACTGGCAACCAGAACAGGATATCGCCAAAATCCTCAGCTTTTGGTCCGTCAACGTTTCACTGAGAACTAAATGGAAACCTTTGTGGATTTCCAAGAGACGTTCGCGCGGATCTCTCCCTTTCCCTCTCTGCATTCCTCTCCGTCTCTGGTCTTCTGTCTGACCATGCGTCTACCTTTTCCATAGTTTTTCCTATCTACCTTTACATATTTTTCCATCTCTTCGTCTAACGAGTCCACCGAGTACTCCAACGTTTCCATTATTGTGAGATCGAGCGGGAGCGCTCCTAAAAAGAACTCTCTTTCTCGATCCTACATTATTATTCGACTCGCGACCAGACTCCGGATCGTCTTTCGGGTTATCGAGTTTTCGCCAGGCGACTCGATCTTCGACTGGCCGAATAATATGGAAATTATAACCCACTTAAGGAAGACGTCGACTCGTTAGAATTTCATTAGCAGCAGCTGCGAGGAGAATCAAGGGAGGCGATACCGGCCCCGGGGCTATTTCTAACGAGGCCTGATTAAACAAGTGAGTGCACGCTCGCCTAGGTTTCCGGTCAAGGTATACCGGGGGGCGAACTGAACCTAGCTGAAGCCTTAAACCCGTCACGGGGCTCGGAAGAAACGGAAAGATCGGGCGAAAAAGGAGGACGGACGGTGAAGGAAAAGATAAAGAAGAGCGGAGAACAATACGTCGCAGATGAAAGAGTTTGCAGGCCCCGGGCCACCTTTCTGTTCTCTCTGACTACTCCCTCTGTGCTCGTTCTACTGATACTGGAGCATTCACAATTAGTCGCGCGAATTGAAACAAAACAATGACCTTCGTTTTCTTTCTTTCATTCTTTCTACGTTGCTTTCGCTCGCTCGTTCTTCCTTTCTTCCTTCGCTCCTCCTTTTTTTCTATGAGATCTCTTTGATGGTATGCTCCAGTAAATGAATGAAGAGTTAAATTTTAAAGACCCGGGCGAAGAGCGGAAAGCTTGCCGGTTAACGAAAATGTTTGTCTGGATGGCCGTCTGGAATTGTACGCGATAGAAGTAGCCGCCATTGTTTTATGTATTTTGTAGATTCTCTTGCACGCGAATTGCCGGCGAATTTAATGAGGAATTTTTCAGACCTTTCTTTCAGAATTTCATCAATTTTGTATTACTTGAAGAAGGGATTTTCATATACTTTTGCGTTTAATGTAATATCATCAGTGATTTTTAAAACATGCCTGATTTCCCCAATATCCATCCATCCCTTAATGACGCAACCTCAATCTCAATCACATTCGCAATATCGTGCACTGCTTTCAATTTTCGGTACCCGTTAGAATTACCGGGTGGGAAGGTGTTAACTATTCCATCAATCCATGTCTATCGTCGTCCCAAGGGCGCAAACGGCACCCCACGTTCACCACACCAGCAATATTCATACGAATCGGAACGATGGCGGCCCGCGGGAAGGAATTAGACGTACTCCAATAACCGTCCGTAGAACTCCAATAACCATACGGCTTATCCCGATATTATCGTTCCCCTCTTATTTTTTCATTCCACTTGCCATCCAGAGGCAAGAATTCCCTTCGTCGCAGCCGGAGTCGCGATCGAAATCGAGTCGCGCTCATCAGACGTCTGATTTCCGTCGTGGGCTGTGTTCTCCGGCGGATCTCTTGGCTAAGAAATTTCCTGGCGAAACGAGGGGTAGTTTCTCCGCTTATGAGCGGAATCAGTCATTGGCTCTCACCCTTGCGAGGGACGCGAGGGAGATGGAAGTTGGAGTTTCTCCGCGTAGTCAGTGGAAACGATCGCGGAATAACGGCAAATTCCGCGTCGACGAAGGAGATGTCTGCGCCGAGGGCAGACGGGACTGATTGTTGGAAAAAGGGAGAGCCTGAGAGACGTGGAGGAGAAATAGAGAGAAAGAGAAATTCAAAGATAGAGAAATAAAGAGACGAGGAAAGAGAGAAGTAGCGCAGTGAACAGATAGAGGGATGAAAGAAATGGAAGATAGAGAGCGATAGAAAAAAGAAGAGATCGAGGAAAAGGGAAAAACTGTGAAATAGAGAAAGAGAGATGGAGAAACTGCGAAAAAGAACGGTGAAACCAAGTGGCGGAGGTGAAACGTCGGAGGTCGAGCTCGATTTCTACCCCTTGGTTCCCCTTTCAAGCCTCCTTCTCCGCTGAACGTGCGTTTCTTTTCAGGATCAGCTCGCACACCGGACGCTCCTTTTGCTTCCAGTTCCGTGTCGTTGTTCAACGTGAGATGCGATTCCATTGTTTCCCGAACATCTGAGATTTCTTGTTGATTTTGGCGCGTCACGGCTGCCGTGAGAACGTCGATAAGAATCTTGGCTGGGCCCTTTTTTCGTAGAGGGTGGAGAAATAAATTGTTGTGGTACCAACGGAATTCGGGGGTATTGTAAAAGGTTTGCAGATGTTTCGACGGCTTCTCTTCTTCCTAGGGGTGATAATTAAGGGTGAAGGAAAGAAAAATATCCGATTTAACGGTGCTACTCAATTAATTTCTCGCGCATCTACTTATTTTTTAGCTTCCAATTCGTTGCATCGGAAAAATTTCAACAGGTTTAATCGAATAACGTGAAAATTTTTAATTGGAATAAATAAAGTACGGGTCCTGCTTGCCAGGTGCAAATAGAGAGAAGGAAATAAGCGCGACGAACTTTGTTGAAAAAGTTTTCCATTTTCCACTCCTGTTTTCCCTTCGCGTATGAATATTATTAAACGACGAGAGGAAAGGTGGGAATTCAAAAGGACTATAAATCGTGGAGCGAGTTCGTCCTCGAAAATTAAGAAAATAAATGAAATGGCAGACAATAATTTCGCATTGCGAGAGGTTCGCATGAAACTTAAACCGGGTTTAAGCTTTCGGATTAGCGTTCTTTCGGCGCTCTAGCTTGCGGCCGGAGTTGGATTTGAAGTTAGTTTACATTTTAAGTAGATTCACGAATACTAAGCGCCAGAGGGAACACTTTACTCGGTTAATCGTCAAATTCTTCTGCCATTCGCAAAACACAGAAAAAAGCGTTTCCATTTTATTTTAATACAAATCTATCCATTATATTTGCCAACGAAGTATGCATTTTATATTAAAAGATTGAAGAGACTCAATTACTATTTACTTATCGCAGTGCTACAATTACGAACGAACTTTCAGGAAGTTTTTCAATCAATTCCGATTGCGCAGAGAGTCACGGAAAGCAATGTTCGAAATGTGTTCTTCCGTGCTTTCAATGACGAACGATTTTCCGTGCGGCATGGAACACTTCGTGAATTGTATCGCAACGGGAGCATGCATATCTCGAGTTCTAACCACTCAGAAAATACATTCCTTCGATCTCCCATATTGCTATATTACATCCCGATGCTTCGATTTCAAGAGGGCGACGTGTTGTTCGAAGCATCGCAACTATCCGCAGATTTACAGCATGTCGAACGGGCAAACGCGAATTCATTGTATTCGAATTTCACCTTTAAACGCATCTTTACGTTGTTCCAAATAATATTCTAATTTCCAGTCACTATGCTGCTTTAGATGGATTGCGAACCTTCTAGGCTGCGATATATTAAAGAATAATTTAGGAAAAATTTCCCAAAAATCGCGAAAGAGCGTTTACAAACTCGAACCATCGCCTCCTTTTCCGTCATTAAGTACCGCGTGAATTTACGAGTACACCCAATATTTATAATATCAGGGCACAAAAACGTCGCGTCCACGGTAAATTGCAGGCACGATTTTAAATGCCATTCTGTTCGAGCATATCGAAATATCGAAAATTCACGAACGGCTGCGATATAGTCGCATAGAAAAGGAGCACCTAACGAGCTTGCTCTTTTGCAGCCGCGTAGAAGCAGCAGCGTTTGCCGGGTAGTCTAGACCAAGGTTCCATTGGCCATTGCAAACTGAATTTCCGATAATTGCTTTCCGCACCGCCTAAAATGATAATTAAATTCCTGGTTGCGCTATTACCCGTGGCGAGCCATTGTCGTCATAATGGCCTTTCCACGGAGGACCGTAAGGGAAGTCGTGGCTACATTTAAGGATGTTCGACAAACAACATCTCCGAGTACACTACGTAATGAACAAAATGCACGGCCGTTATGGAACGGCCGGGTATGGAGTTACGTTTAATTAATCGTGTATTTAATGTGGACGTTCCGTGCACTCACTCCAAACAATCCGTTTATGCGCGTACTTGCACGAACAGCTGCGTGATACGATGGGAATTATGGCACATGGAATTGTCCACCGTTGCAGGAGTTACTTTAGTTTGCGGAGGAAAACGAGGTGTCGGAATGCGTTTTATTTAACGACTCCTTTAATAATGCTCGACTCTTATGCCCGTGTTGCCACCTGAATTGAGGTGTAAATATGAAGTTGAGGAAAGTTGGGAAATTAATTTACATTAAAGCGTGGTCCGTAGCGGCGTCGGCGGTGGATGAAAACTTTATTGTTTCACCTTTATTGTTCCCGGGAACTTTCTTTTCCGTCTGCTGCATCGCCTTGTTCGGCAGCATCCTTCTCTGTTTCGTTATAATTACGTTATTATATGGAATATCTTTGAACGAAGTATACCCTCTGCTATTATCCGTTGTACCCCTTCCCTATCTTGGTAAGAGCTATTAGTCTACTTCATTCTCTGCTCTATGTTTTTATGCCATTGGCGTTAGAAATTGCTAGGAGAGCTTGCGGTTGCTAATTCAAATTGATCCTAGATCTACGAAAGCCGTCAAGCCCACGGATTTCTACGTTTTTATTAATAAAAATTCTCTGCAACTTGGTCAATCTGTATCTCAACAGTGCAATGCGCTACGGAATTGTACTTGAATATTTTACGATACTGTGACACTTACAACATCGCTCTACTTAAATTAACGGCACGTTAGGTTGAGCGGAACGTTTCCGACGTTCTACGTCTACTCCTGCGGAATTCGAATTTTGTAAAACAGTATTTAACGATCGATAATGGTAGCCCCTATTAGTTCCATTAGCGCTACCCAAGTACGGATGGGTTGCTCGTAGTCAAGGGTCGTCGGATTTCGTCGAGCAAGTGATTTCTGGAAGGAAAATTCACTCGACAGAGCGTATAAAATGTTTAGTACGAACGATCGGCCCTTCGAGGAACGTCCAGTAGGGTAAGGGTCGGACACCCTCCACCCGCGTTGTTGTTATTGTCCCATAACTTATCGATTTGTCGCCGTTGGTCCTTCCCATTGCATCTTATACGCCCGACGTATATAAACGACTATTACGTCGGCTATATTATTTATCATGGAAATCCGATATTCCTCTTAATAGCTCAAAATTCTGCCCATTGTGTAATAACGTTGGATAAACCGTTTATCAGCTGCACCACCGACTATGTAGATCAAGCGCAAATTTGGAAATCACGTGCAACAATTTCCATTTGCGTGACCGATGATAAATGGAAAAATAATATGCGGACTTTGAATGTTAAAAAAATAGAGAAAGTCTATTTCGATAGCTTTGCCATATTTAAAAGCAGCGGACAGGCGTCTTGAAAGAAACGAGGAAAGAAATTGGAGTAATATGCTTTCCCTACTTGTAGCTAAAGAAAGAAGCTGTCAAAACGTTCTATTGTTTCGTCCAGCTGTTTACATTTAATTATTCGCAACGCGGCGCGCTGGCCTTCGTACGATTATTCTTTTATTTATTTTACCTTTCATTATCAAGTTTGATTCGGCAACGTTCACTTTTACGTCGTCAGCGCACAATTCATTTAACTGACCGGCCTTCGAGTCACGGAGAAAAGTTGAATGGCTAGCAGAAACGAGTTGGGAAATGCGGTAGACGAGTTTTCAATGGAAGTCAGTTAGTCGCAAATGTGGGTGTTCGGGCAGATTCTGCGGAACGTTTAGCTACGACAGATAATCCAGCACAATGCCTTGAAAGCATACACGGGAATTACAATGATTTATGTTACTCGATGCAGTTGCTGATTTATTATAATTACCGTAGACGTTTAATTTGCGATAATTACCGCAAACACGTCGTTAACAACGGTAAATTAATACGGTTCGCGTCATACTTTGATACGGTCTAAACATTGCGAATTATTCCGCGTAAGCGAAATTTCTGTTGGGAAGTCCGTACAATATTTAATTATGATTAATATCCACGTTGAACTGAAAATCCATCGATAGCTATTAATTATCTCATCGAATCTAATCCATATCGCTATTGTCTCTTATTAAAATGCAGGTTTTATTGGCTTCTGGAGAAAAATCGATTCGAATATACCGCCAGGTTTAAAAACTAGGATTAATGCTCGGCCGTGATTGGTCAGCCAATCGGAGAGCTGTTCGCGCATTTAGTAATCGGATTGGTCGCATAGCGGCGCTAGTGGGAGGCAGCGACCACGCAACCAGCGGCGCGCACAGCGCCGAACATCGACGGAATAGAGCGAGAACGGCCGAAAGAGAGACAGACTCGTCCGCGTTCCGTCGAGGTGGTGCAGTTTTCCAGTGTCGGTTAGAGTGTAGTGTTTCTCTTCCTTTCCCGTTTCCGCGCGTCAAGTGTAGTGCGTCGATGAAGCCATCCAGATCCATCCCCGATGACTAAGGAGTGCATCTAGGTAATTAAGAAATATTCTTATAAAGCCGCGCCCCATTAAAGTACGATACTCGAGCCACTCGGGGAGACGCGGTCCGCAACGAGGAAGCACGGTGCGCCACCATAGCACACACGCCGCGCCGGCGTTATTGCCGTTCGTTTTCGTCTAGTCGGATATTAAATTCGCGAGTAACGTAACCGAAATCGTGGTCAGAGTGTTCCGCGGATAATCTCGATCGTCATTTCGACGGTAGAACGCGTGTGTCCGTAGAATCGTGCGCAAAGTGTGCGACGTAAAAAAAAGCCTGCCGGGACGGTAGACGATTCGCGGCGTGGTGTGACGCCGCGTCAATGTCGGTTCGTTCGAAAGAATCGTTGGCAGGTTCGTCCGGAGACGAGGCTTCTTCGTCTGCCTATTTTCCTCTCTTGTGCGGCGAACAAGCGTGTGCTACGTAGACGGAAAAAATACGTTGGTGCTCGATTATCTTATCGTTGGCGTTGGGAACAGTGGCAGTGAAAAAAAGAAGTGTTTTCGCCGCCTTCCCCTCCCCGGCCCCTCCAGCGCCCTCTCCCTCTCTCCCTCCGCGTGTACGATGATCGTTGCTTGTGTATCTCGTGCGTTCCTCGTTGCGACGATAATTCCGCGGGATGCGTAGTTTTCGAGCGGAGATCGAGCACAAAAGAGACGAACAATGAGGAAGATAGGAAGCTCGTGTTGGCGAATCGAACGATCGGCTCTTTTCCCCTTCTCCGGATATTAACTAAAGAGGGAGAGCAAGAGAGACGGAGATACGAGGAGAGAATGAGTGTGCGTAGTTGGGTATGTGTGCTAGACTGTATGCATGCGTGGAAGAGAGATGGACGTTCTAGGCTTACGATTGCTTTTCTCTCGCGACTGTACCGCTTCTGGTCGTCGACTTGTATCTGCGTACCTTTTTCCACGCACTCAATGCACGCCATATATACATACTACCGCGTGCTACTGTCTCGTCTGAAACAATGGGGCTTTTCGCTTCGTGCTTTTTGCTCCGAAAGTGAAAGATGTAAACTAATACCCGTATACCTTTGAAACGTGCTGCTTAAACGATAGGATTCCAGTCACCGCCGTTATTTTACCTACAATCGTTAACCCGCTCCTCTATCGTAATATTTACTTCTCGAAATACGTTAACGTCTAAGGACGAACGCGCAACCTTCCGTGAAATCCATGTATACAAACGAAGATTCGCACGGACGGGAATAACCTCCAAACATTAGACTCCAATATCGTACCTCTCCTTTTAGATAGACGCGTATCCAAAGAGCCGATAATGCATGAATTACGCGTCGAAGTAGAATAATTAACGCACCGTGGAACTCGGTGAGCGTTACCTTTACGGAGAAGCCGGTTTGTGCGTTATATAAAGACTCGTATGTTTGTATCAGTGCGTATAAATTGCCGTCGGTGAAAGAGGAAATTTAGCGCGAAATTAGTAATACAGTTTCTGCCATCGAGAACGTACCATTCGACCTTGGATTTCGAACGCGGAGCTCTTCAACTTCGACGTGTTCTATCTACAAAACACCATCATTTTCCGCGTACTTCCGTCATGTACCCGTAGCAACCGACACAATCATTTAATACGAGCGTGCTACGCGTGATTCACATAGTAAAGGAGAAATGCATAGATTGGCAAATCGCACTGATAGGACATACCGGATCGCACAAATTACGAATGAAACGTGATTGCTCGATTTGCCCGGCGAATTGTCGGTTATCATTGTGCAGTCGTCGGTGAATTGTGCATGCAACGTGGACATTAACGTTGCGAGGCATACAATTAATCAAAATACGAATATATGAGAATAGGCACGGAATAGTTGGACATATTAGATCTACTATACTTCGTCGCCGTTATCGCCATTTGATCTTTGACGCATCGGCGAAACAACGCTCAACAATTTCAGGCTACAAGAAATACTGGAAATTCGAAGTAGAGCACAATAGTTTAGGTTAGGTCAAAACACAATCTTTATCGTCATCATTGTGCAACCGTTTAACTGTTCGTGCAGCATGTACAGTACTATTGGAGAATGTAAAATTATCCGATAACTGAACGGAATAACTATTGAGCTTTGAAATCATATTGAGTTAGGTTAGGGTTAGGCGTTTATTAAAATCGTCCCTCAAATAACTCTTTGAGTACCACCGACGCACGTGTTCGTCCAAAGAACCATCTTTATCTATATCTCTATGCACAGCCTAGTTTATTTAAATATAACGAGATAAATACTTATTTATAGTTTTTGCAGCTCAACCTTCGAGGTTCTTAATGAAGAGCCAGCCTTCGTGCGCCAAACAATTGTTTTTCAATGTACAGAAACTCTCCGTCCGCAAAGTTTGAAATATTTTAGTTCGAAGAATGCGCAATTAATTGAGAGGTCGAAGTAAGACGTTAGAGTTTAGGTTAGTTTCGCGTTTAGACCATGGCTATTTTCTTCGTCGTCGTACAATCGTTGAAAGAATTATTCGCGAACGTAGACGTGGAAATTAATCGAAAACCGAAGAAGAACGTAATGGTCGGTTTTGAGGCTGAAACGATCAGACAGCATTGCTTGTCGCTAAGTCGCACGTACACGCAGAACGCCCTGTATAACGGAACGCAGATTGCACTAAATTCCACAGTCCAATTGCATTGCGGACAGCAGCAGAGCGAAACGGTCGCAGCGGCCGGTATAAATGTGTGGTCGATTAGAAAGACAGAAGGTTGAATGTATAGCATATTTACGTCGGCTCTGTATTCAGATTGAAGTTGACGTTTTTCTAGTACAGGCATAATGTCCCTGTAATTATTATAATTGGCGATATTGAGAATAGATGTAAATGAAGGAGCAGAAAAATTTGATTTTAATCCTACAAGTTATGTTTAATGATATTTCATGTGTGAATTTCAATTCCAGATTTCTCCGTTTAGCTTAATTTTTATTCTACATTTTCAGATATGTAGACTTTAAGCTCCAATGTTACATGACCATTAAATCATTGCTGATCTCTTTGATTAATGTTATATTTGTATTGCGTTATAAGTTTAATGATCGGCAGGTGTGCCGAGGGAAATATTCTATGATTTTGTTGTGACAATAAGGAATTTCTAGGTTCTACGTTTACGTCCTACTTTAGCATTATATTTCATCGCTGCCAGGCACAGGAAAACTGCTAATATCTAGCACACTTTAACGCTGTGGAATATCGTTTCACGAACGATAAACTAATAGTTTCTGCGAATGAAAATAGATTTATTTAGCTCCATCCACGCATCGTGCATTAAGCTACATTAAAAGTACAGTAGCGAAAAGAAGATAAGCACTCGGTGTCCGATAGAAACAGAATTAAGCGCGTATATTAAGATGCATTAAGAACTCACTGGTAAAAAAAAGTATCAATCGTATAATTTTAATCGCCGATATTTTCCAATAAAACCCCTCATGAATCTCTTTTATCAACAACGAAGTAACGTCTGCTCGTTAAGCTCGCATAAATCTCACGATCGTCCATTAAAAAGACCAAGTAATTAATTAACGTAGTCTCATCCTTTCGAAGAGAAGCGAATCGGAAAAAAAAGAAAAAGCAAACAAAGACTCCTTTGTCCCCAAAAGAAAATCCCCGATTTGCCCATCGAAACGTCCGATAATCTTGGCTAAAAGGCATTTTATCGTCAACACGGCATAGATAAATACGGCTCTCGATCGTTGAATATCATTATTCCGTGCTTCCATCTGGATATTTCGAATCTGTTTACGCTTACCGATTATCGTGCTTTTATCAGTGCACAGGCAGCCTCGGTATCGTTTCAAAAGCGCTACCCAAAATTTGACTGCGGAAATAAGTAAATACGTTGCGTGCCCCTCCATCCACTCGCAAACAATTGCCCGCCTATTTGCGCTTTTGAATATCGCTTATCCGTCCGTTCTTTCTCGATTTATTACGACTGAAATTCTCCAATTAAAAGTAGAATCTCCCGGAACAACGGTATCGCACAAATATTAACCGATCGTATCGCGCATAGACATGTCGAAAATTATTATCCCCTCCTCCGTGAATTTTCCTTCCGGCACGTCACGATAATATTGCGGATCGTGCGAAGGCGTATCGTCAAATGTCAATATTTACGTCGATAATCGTGTAACATCGCTCGGAGTACACGAGTCGTCGAAACGAAAATTAAGAACGCGTTAAAAAGATGCAGTAATACGGACGGATATCCGATATGCGAGTGTACGTATACGAAACTGCAACGATATCGCGCCACCTAGTAAATGCGATAAAGCGGCTTTCTTTGCTGAGAACACCGAGTGCCTTAACTACGTGTACGACACGCAGCCAGACGTACGTATGCAGGCTTAAAGAGCATTCTGCAGTTCGTAACGGATCGAGCAAGAAACCCGTCTGGCGCGCTTTTGTGGGGGGGACCCCTGTCGAGTCAGGAACGTAGCCAGCGTCGCGTGGGCCCTGTGCTTTTTCTCTCCTCTTGTCGTTTGTTTTTTGCGAAATATTAACACTCTGCAGGGAAAACTCGACATACTTCTCATAAGGCTACTTACAGTTACGCGCGTCGGGATGCTCTTGATTGAGCAAACGGTTATTTAGACATTGAAAATTAACTTTAACACGTAGTTAACGCCAAAATCTAAATATATATGTTAGAAAATTCATAAATATTGCAATTTAATCGTAACATGAAATTTCATTGAATTTAATAGCGCCCGTCACCGGTGACCCCCATGGGAGTCAACGTGTTGATCGACGTTATTGCAACGTGAAGTCCCTTCTAAATCGTTTCGTTGACCCTTTAGCTGGAGGAAAAGGTTTGGTTAATTCAACAATTACGCTTGAAATACGATTAACGAAGCAACTATTATATTTTTTTAAGTCCAGCCTAATTGAGATGAATCAACAATTATTTCTTCTGCTCGGTCCAATGATCCAACTTCAAGATATCCTGCATGAAAGCTAAATCTCTCAAAAAGCACAATGACACATTGAAAATTCTCGAAAAAGAGAATACTTCATAAGCGTAGACAATGCTCGGGAAATCCTTGGTACAATTGAAAGTAGTAAGGCTATTACGCGATTCTACGAATTTCATTGTTCATCGTAACTCGAAGGTCTTTCGGTGTAATAAAAAGCGTTGCAAATTTCGTATGAAGCGAGCCATTAGATTTATTATTCTCCATCGTTTCAACAGATTGATATAATACTCATGCGATCGGTGGGACTTATTTACAGTGTTTCGTGTAATTCAGTATCTGCAATTACACCGTGTATTCGTTGAATGGACGTTGTGAATTATTGCGAATAAAATGCATCGCATGCATTAAACGCTGTATTTGAATGTAGACATGACGTTGCTACTGAGAATAATTAAAATTGTTGGCACGTTCCCTTGTCGTGCGAATTTTCAACAATTTTCCTCGCGACAAAGTCTACTCCAAAGTTACGTCACGGTGACTAATTATGCTTGAATTATCGGGTACATTTAGTTTCTTGCGGTCATGTACATGTTTCTTTGTTGCATGTTTAATGTCGAGGAATATATTGTAGTAATAGAGTTACTAGGAATATTTTACTTTTGGTGAAACAATGTCGACCCTTTAATTAAACCTTTGACTCGCAATATCGACCTGGGACTCGCACGAGAGAAAATGAAGCCGTGAAACTTGAAATTCCATTCGATAGGACGAAAAGCGATTGAACAGTTTTGACATCGTTTAACGTTGAAATTTAGAATTTAGCTTTGACTACTTCTGGTATTTTTAATTTGACAATTTACCACTTATTTAATAGATTTATAATTGATGGGCTTATCATCGTTAATCCTAGCGTTAACGTGTTTGTTTCCAAATCTCGGAACGCAATCACCGATATAAATTCGAAATGAAATAAACCGACGAAATGAAAAGCACAACAAGTATCAAAAAGTATCAGAGTAATTGTGCCAATTAAAGCAAATAGAAATTCAATGAAATATAAATCGAAAGTCCGCATCCGACGAGAATCAATCGACGAGGGTTTCCTTGTAAAACAATCGCGCGATTTAATTCTTCTCGTTGCGCGGTGAATTTCACTCCCTTTTGTTCCAGTATACGAAGAGTGGTCGAATGATAACGAGATAGCGATTAAATTAACCACGAGCCTCGAGGTCGGAATTCCAACAATTGTGCCCGCTGCTCTATGAAAGTATAATAACACGGTGCCGGTATTTTTCTTAACGCATTGTCGACGGAACGCGGAAATTGACGTCGTCTCTGCTTCCTTCAGTGTCGCGCAAAGAAATTAAAATTGCAGCTAATTAGCTAATGATTCAGTGAAATCACCAAATTTTCTTTCAAGTTCTACATGCAAACGACTCCTTTATTTATTTGATGACCCAAAATATTAGCGCCATGAACTTCCACCTCTCTAGCGGCGCACATGGACACTTATCTGACTTATCTAATTGTAAGAGCTTCAATTAAGAAGCCGTACTTGGAAGTGTTAAATATCAGTTTCTATTAGAATAACTGTAGCTTCCTGTGGCTTTGAATCCCGCTACCTGCGTTTCGTTTTAGAGTTTAGATCCTCGGTTGTTGGGACTTTTGCAGGGTTCCTAATCCTACTCGATGGCCGCGCTTGTCTCAGGGTCTTAACTATTTACCTACTGGTTTCTTAAAGGCGTCGATTGAAAGTGAATTTGGTTGATCAAATCCGTTATTCCACGCAGAAAATTGTAATGTTAATTCGTTCCAGACAAAGATCCAATTTTCCTCGATGTTTGAACACGAACGTATGTAATTAATTCGCCAAAAAACTAGAAACAACGCGTTACCTTAGAGGCTTGCAATTTCGCAATTGTGCCGCACAGTATGTCCCGCTACGAGATAAATTATGCACCTTGATTTAAATCTCGCGCCACAACTCTCCAACGTGTTATTTCGGCAGATTGGTCTAAGTAACGAGCTACTTTGAATGTAATTGTTAAATGAATATCTGGACACCCCGTGCGTGGCGAAACGATATCAATGTGGTCATTGACATTAGCGTTGAAACTAAAACTTTCTATGTTTCTATCATATTTCATTTTACGGCCACGTAAAAAGCTAGCTTTATTTGTAGAAAAGTTTTTTAGCCAAGAAAGCAACTGTTCCTTGGCAATACTTGGTATAAAAAGTTATTTATACAAATAAATTGTAACTGGAAGAAAAGGAAATTAGCATTATTATCAAACGAAAGAAAATGATATCTATCTTATCGAGAATATGACTCACTACGTCCAAGAATATCGACGGTACGCCTGTAAAAAGAAAATCGTTAATCGTCGTCGCCTAGGTTAACGTAATTAAATCAGAAATAGTTGGATATGCTTCTAAGTAGATGTAGTTCTTCGTCTATTACCGAGTTTGCATGCGATCTAGCGTGTTACATATTTTATAGCGCTTCCTGAAAGCTGTACAAATCGTAGCAACCATAGCCTCGTGTCTGCGTCATAGCGCCGTTACGAATACAATAACTGTTTTCGAACAACATGGAATATTATCGTTAGAACCACTGACGCTTAATTCAGAATAATTAGATATACTAAATCGGTATGTTCAGAGAAAGGGAATGAACCGTCATAACGACAGCAATACTCAATTCCGTAGCTAATGAAGTCCCTGAGTTAACGGTGAAGAAGGTTTAGTTATGGCGAAAGACGTGTCTTTTCGTGGATTTATCGTGATGTATGATTGACTTGAACGAAGGGTATTTTGTGGCATATGCAACGAGAGCTGTACTTAAATATAAATTGATGCTTTGTCCAGAAATTCATTAATATTTAGGGGTTGCGGGAAAGGAATTTTAGTCAGTTCTCTTCGCCCATCTCGGTTGCAAGAAATTGGAACGTTGACATTTTTTTTTAATTATAATACAAAATTGTAGAACACTATCGATCATCGGTTATTATTGCGGAGGATATGTTAAAGAACCTCTCCTAAATATACTCGACCCCGCATTAACACGGTAGATTGGCTAAATCAATGCCGTGAAAATTGAGACCAATATTACCATAGAACATACAAAGCATCCACCTAAATGGAGCAATTTATTCTCATAATAAATATTATTAGATTTAATAAACTTCGCCGAGCGATTTTATCAACCGTTTCATCGACTATTGGACCGTATTAGGTGAAAATCGTTTAAACCAGAACATCGCCCCAACGGAAATTAAAAATTCTATACATTTATTGCGTCCACTAAACAGTACGCAATAATTCCAATCATAATTACAAAGACTCTTAATCAGTGAAGTGTAGGAAAATCGCTCCGGAATATCGTACAAATGAAAAGTGTAAAACGGAAATCAGGGGCCTTGATAGGTGGGCACGAGGTTTGCGACAAGAGGGATGGGCCCGAGTAATATAATATTAAGTCCCGTTGCATCGCCGGAAACGTCTCGAGTTGCTCCTTAAAATTCGAATTCTTCCTAAGCCAAAGACACAGGACAATAAACCTCCAAATTTCCCTGGAAAATTTAATCTCGCCATGGCATATCTGGGGAAAGTTTTGTTCCGGCGCGTTGCAGCTTTTATCGTTCCTTTTGTAACCGGAGAACTTTTATGATTTCAGTGCAAGGACTGAGCATACCTGGGAGCGTTTGAGAAGCACGTCCCCCGAGACCCCTCCAGCCAAAATCACTCGCCTAACCTCTCCCCTGTCCTCCTTATCCTCCTCCACACCCTTTCCCTCCGCAAATCTCGAGAAGAAGACCTCCCATCGTAATCACAGAATCCGTGACCTCGGTATGGACGGCATGGACTCGAAGCCAGTTTTGAACGACGACCCCTCGGTCACCCTGACCATCCGGCTGATTATGCAGGGCAAGGTAAATATGGAACATGTTTTCTGCTTATCTGTTTCGTCGTAGGCGTTGCTGAATTGACGACAAGCGTGTCGACAATGATAATAGTTCAGTTATTGTCCGGATAGAGTAAGAAGTCACTCGATACGAGGTAGGGGGTAAGAGAAGACTTTCTTCGCCCCGCTCTATTCCCATCGTATCGGCCCTTGAAACCTGACCTCGGCAAATGGCGATCGAAAATTAAACTCTTATTTCGTCGTTAAGGGTTTTTTTCGGTCAGTCACGCATTAGAAACGAAACCACTTATTAACCCTTTCACTACGGATTGCTCTAAGTTGAAGCGTTTCACGTGAGCGGCATGCAGTTTGCACATACGACAGAAACACCTTCCGAATATACATATAAGACCGTAGAAAACAATTAAAGCCTTCGCAGAGCGCATATATGCGTTCGTAGTTTCCACCGATAGATTTCACAGAGCGTATATATGAGTCCATAGTATTCAAAGGGTTAAGTGACTTCTTCCTATACTCTTGCCGGACGTATTCCTCGCTGGGAGATAGACCGTTTTTGCACGAGATGCTTTGGATGGAATTAATGGCAGCTCGATGCGCTTACGATAGGACTATGAGCGATACAGCGATCGAATGTAGGCGCAAGTCGCATCAATTATATTCGATGCTTTGAGTCATTATCGTTGGTCTTTTGCACATCGATTATAGTTTACGATGGAAATTGTAATCGATAAGTTTCTACAGCGTGTCGATTGTAGGAGATAGGCTTTTAGGACACGACGACTATAGTCGATGAACTTTTAACGCTCGTCGATTATAATCGACAGCCTTTCAAGGAGCGTCGGCCATAATCGGCAGCCTTCTACCGTTCGTCTCGCGTCGACTATAACCGTCGATCTTCCAAAGTGTATCGACTATAGTCGACAACAGCCTAATGCGCAGAGAAAGTGCTGCAGCTATAATCTAATGAAAATAAAATATTACTTTCGATTTTACAACAATCGGCTGATAGCGATATTTCTTTGAAAATTACAAAATGTCACGTCTCGGAGTCCTTACCGCAGGAAACCGCAATGATAAATAGCAATTTATTAATTACCGTGGCAACCGATTGATTGATTCAAAAGTGTTGAGCCCGACATGCCCATTAATAGGCTACTAGACATTATTTATTTAAAGTTAGGGAACTACAGCAACTCTAGTCTCAAGAGGTGCAGACTATCCTTGCAACAAGGAGCGTCTAACGAAATACATCTACTATTCAATGACTCGTTATTAACATTTGCCAACTGTTTCCGACACATCGTAAATTGCGCAAAATACAAATTACAAAGTTTCGAACAATTGTTGCACAAAGTTTGAATCCTGAACACAAAGTGCCCATTGTAACGCGATCTACGATACGCGAGACGATAGAAATCTGATTGATCGCAGGCAGCAATCGCTATTTTCACCGTGTAATCCAAGTCTGACGGAAATATCAGGGTGCCTAGCGTTCGAAAATAAAAATCGTAATTGTCGAAGCTCCGAGACGAGGATAGCATCGTCTTGGCTCGCGTCACCGTTGTAAATTTAAGCTTCGCCATTTGCCGATCCGTTTGCCGCTTAGACTGTTTGCTTTTGACAATTATCGTGGAATATTTATGAGCCTGCTTCCCCGGTTACTACTTCCCCTTCCGTCCTCGCATTGTGTCCCGTTCGAGGCTTTTGATACGCTTCAAGAAATTCACTTCTCTCCGAGGGCAAACTTCGTGCCTTACTATCCCTGTTTATGAAACTCGAGGCTTCAAAGGAAAGGGCTCGAGTAAAATTACACTTTCCCGCAAATATTTGATTTAGTCGAATTTCCGGGAAACCCCCATTCGACGCGTATCGCTCCAAGACTGTATTTCTATTTTATACCATTTTTCCTCTGGGAACAACTTCAGATTTAACGCTCCAAAGTTCACGCTTCATCTTTGCCTGGTGAATTGAGGGAAGGTAATTTGGCATATTCTTCAGCTTTCTATGGTTATTTTTGTTCTTCTGTGACGCAAGGTGGACATCGAAGGACCGTTTAACCCTCTTGTTTCTCGTTACTATAAAACCAGAGATGTGAAATAGTTCTTACGTTTAGAGTTCAGAGTTTAGATTGCAATAAATTTGTAGATTCTGGATGGCCTGGAAAATAGATTAATAGGTATGCCGTTCCAATATTAATTATATCTACAAATACTTAATTCCGATTTCAGCTTCACACAGAGGTTTTGCATGTTTCATAGGACGGAAGAAAAGTCTAATTTGCCTTGCCCTAAGTGATATATTTTACCCTTTATACAATCCTTACAAAATACATCGGGATCTTAGCCTCGCGGACGGAGCTTCTATTGAGCACGCTTGATATTATTCGATTCTAGATTTGTAGAAACGCTAGAAACATCTGCGCGTTGATAAATAATGTAAGCAGAGTTTCAAGCTACATATGTGAGCTTCAGGGGTGTATTATTGCTCCGCGACGCTTATAATTCAAGTATTTTAATTCGCAAACCACAAGTAGCATACGATACCCGAATAAATGCTCAACACTTGCACAGCGTTAAGATTGCGAGGGCACTTGAAGCCAAGATCTTATAATAAAACAATCCTCGGTAACCGGCGTTTGTTTTGTAGTTGCAGCGTGACGCACACGTTTAGTCACTTCTTCAATCACTCAGGATGCACACGTGCCATTCTACATAGCGTTAATTTTGCACCGGTGCTATGGTGAAAAGTAGCTCGTACTAGCCCTATAGACGATTAAGTCTCGATTAACCTAAGACCCTAGCATCCAAGATAACCGATAGTAATCAGGCTATAGTAAAAGATGTGGAAAGAACGCGAAACCGACATTGACAACTATTTCGAGAAATAATTGACCGACCTTTCGGAAATGTCGCACGAATAGAGCCAAAGTTGGAAATAGGCGGACGCGCAAGATACGTGGAATTATAGAATAGATATATTTAGTTGGATACTCGCGGTTGCAATGAAAGAGGAAAACCAGGAACTCGGGTCGAAAGAGCAAACCCGTGTCGATGCCGTTCGAAAATAAAATAAAACCGTGAATCAGAGCTCCGACGGTCTTCTTGGCACACGTGCTAACCGATTTATTATTGACTCGGGTCATGGATACGCGTGCAACCGTTCTCCATGCGACTTAAAAAACAAATCGACCATGCCTTCGTCACTTCTTTTGCAACGATTGCGACCGTGCGACGCACGAGAATCGAGAGGAAAAATAAATACAAAACGACGAAGTTTCCGTCAATCTAAATTTACTTAAATTCATATAATTTCGGACCGCGGATTATCCTCGATGATTAATGAACTTCGGCATTTACGATCTCATCTTCGTATGTCAAATCCACGTCTTACTCTCTTGCGAAGACCCCTCCACAAATCAGTATACCGGAGTCGAAACGAGTACAGCAATTAAAGGCAAAAAAAAAGTAATTTAAAAAGGGGAGTAATTGTAGATTTTGAAAACGACGAAACCTTTCAAAACGACGCTGGAGAACCGCGCATTCGTGCCGTATAGAGAAATCGTACAGAAAGATGGAAAAATTCGGAGCACAATATTTCTCCAATTCTATGAGATCTATAACGTGACACGAAAGAACCGTGGAAGATACCAGGGATCGCCCGAAGGTAATGCGAAGTCATTCGTCGTCGATAGACGGAAATTGAAAGAAACCCTTCCGTTATTCTGCATGAACGACGATATCACCGATATCCCGAAGAAAAGTACCTGGCGAACGAAAAAGAAACGAGACGAAAAGGTGAGAGAGAGGAAGGAAGGGGCCTTCAACGTCGCACGAGGCAAACAACGTGCCTTAAAACGCGCTCGATCTACAAAGAATCTGGAGGCACTGCCAAGAATTTGAACTTCCTCCTCGTTGCCTTTAGACGACGATCTGATGGCGGATTCTGCTGCTTCTATTCTTTTCCGCCGGTAGATAAATTACGCTGCATGGCCGAGGTGTTTCACGATTGATCGAGCCGACAATTTGTGAAATTGAGGGAGAAAAAATTTGCACACTATTTTTAACGTGATTGAGATTTATTTATTATTGCTTTAGAACTGTTTAATTTCGCTCTATTCAGGCGACATTCGACGAGTCAATGTCCTATTTTTTGCGGGGTCTTTCGAGAAGTGGAAATTACCTAGACACAGAATAGGAAAATTGTTTAAAAGCATAGACAGAATATAAACGCAAGGCCGATATTCCGGAGTCCAGAACTCCTTTCTCGTCGGCGGCCATATTTTTTTAAGGTCGTGACGCGTGTACGATGGCAAAGTTCACTTTGTCGCCCAGTACGGCCTGTTTTCTCGCTTTTGAAACACGAGACCTGGCTCTACCTTCGGCCGAATCCGTAATTAATTATCGTACGGGCATGGCTGGCCGTAGCAAGAGCAATTAATGTCCGCCGTTTTAGCAATTAATCGTCTTAAGGCCGACGACGTCGAGCAGCGCGAACATCGTGGATCTTTTGCCTGCGCTCATTGTACGATCTTCTTAGCTTCTCGATGTCCTCTTTTCCTCCATCTATTTACCTAATCGTCCCAAAATCTGCCCCCTCTCAATTTAAAAATTTGTCCATGTACGCAATTCCCTGTCCTCTTTTCTCCGTTTGAAAATGTCTATCTCGTTCGGTGTTTCGCTCTCTTGCGATCTCTTTGTCGCTTCTTTCTCCCTATCCGTTGGAAAGTTCTCTCTCCCTCTAGTTGTCTCCGTTCAACCCCTGCACATGCACCGTCACCCTGGAACACACAGACGCTCCCAGCCGATGCAGCCCCCGTTGGTTCGTGCTAAAGTGCGCCGCGGAAATTATTGCACGTTTCTGCATATCTGAATGATGCTCTTGCAGCATAGGGCTCTCTCGCCGTGGATGGTTCAACTCCCTTTATCCTATCGGCGCGTTTCCTCCACCGGCTACCCTGCTTGGAGGGTTTCCCTCTCGCTCACCCTGCCCGCCATCCCCTTTCCCCTATTTCTTCCTCCTTTCTTTCGTGCTTTTTTCCACCCGACAACCCCGACGACCGCGTTCCCCCTCACGGCTTCCTGCACCGGTCTTCTCGCTCTTCGTGCTTCTCGCTCTCGGGAAGTACTTCCATGACAAATCTCGTTACACCCACGTTTTTATGCCTCGACGACGACGACGACAGAGTAGACGGCGACGTCGATGGGGCTTCCCTGTGCCTTGCCATCCTTCCTTTTTCCTCCTTCTATGGCAGCTTCTTCGCCCTCCTCCTCTTGCCATCGACGGCTCTGGAGGTCTCTTCGTTTAAAGGATCGACACGGTGGTTTCTTTTTTATACATATTTCTCTGTCTCTCTTTTTCTTTCTCAAAGGGCACGTCTACCTGCTAAGTTTCTATTACACCGATTTTTTCCCCATTTCCTGCACCGGTGAAAGTTGTCTCCGTGGCTACGTTCGATAGTCCCCTTCAAAATTGAAAATACGATGCAAATTGGTGCAAATGTCCATTCCAAAATAAACACCACTTGCCGCATTCACGACCACTTCGAGCAGAATCGTCGGCCGAGTCGAGCATCTCCTGGTCGCTTTAATTTCGCAGATTTCCAATTACGCGTTCCTCCGTTGACTCTATCATCGTCGCTCTCCTCTCCTTATTACAAAACTGTCTCCTCGGAGGCGGTGCAAACGAGTAAACGGATACGCGGACAGTCGCTTTCGCGTGAAATAAATACGTCTGGCCGCGTTTTTGGCCGGAGAGGCATTATGTCTGCGGGCTGAGCCATGCACCGCGAGCTCCTATGGCTGGACTCTGGCCAGGGATACCGGCCAATCGCCGGCTCGACCTAATGCGAATTATCATAATTCCATTATCCTTCCAATGGCATCCAAACGCCACCCAGCATTTCCCTCTTCCATCGTCCGTTTCTTCATCTCTGCGAGGAACCGCTGGGAGGATCGCAGGTTGCTTCTTCTACCTCCAAAGTTTGAGAATCTTCGACGTCCTCGAAGAATGGAGAACGGCGAAAGCACTTCTCTCAAACAAGTTCACCGACGATTTATATCTCAGAGGTTTCCAAGGCACCCCGGTCAACGTAGAAACGACTCTATCGAGGAATTCGTGGCGCCGATCTTTCAAGCTCCTCGGTATTTTCGAGCGCACGTTCTCGCTCTCTGCTCCGATCCGCTTGAATCGCGGAGAACTGGTTCGCCGTGATGTCCCATTCGATAAAATCGAAATTTCCAGCCCTCCCTCTCCCTCTCTTCCTCTCTTCCTAGGAAATCGTCACGCGACACTATTTTAATCTCGGCGTACCGTTTAATTAAAACGCCCGGAACCAACGATGTAGCGCGTTTTCCCGCGGTTTACACTCGCGCGGCTTTATCGGTGAACCTCGACCGACCGAGGGCATCGAGCCCATGGCGACGGCACAGAATCGATTCCTCGTATCCTGGACCAGCAGCCAGCAACGTTTTTTTCATCTCCGATTCAACCAGCGAACAATGTCACGGCCGTTTCTGCAACCGCCGTCAGAGACCGACGCGACGGCATCGACATAAATATCTGGCGCAAATCCAACCTGCGCCTTATCTTCTCGAACGCGACTCACCCTGTCGTTTCCATGTTCCCTTCCGAACCCCCGATATCGCGTGTTATCGAACTCTTTGTAAACATTTCGGAGCTACCCCGTATCGGCGAGGGATCGAGCGGAACGAGAGAAAAATCGGAACGGAGAAAAAATGGACGCACGATGTGTGCACGACTACTCGATGCCTCCTCGAGGGGGTAGGCTTTTGGAGGAATTTTCTGGATTCCAGGAACGGCTGGAGCGAAGCCAGGAAACTTCGCCAACCGGCTTGGTCCACGCGATCTTCTACGTCGGACCGTCTAATAATTCGAAGACGATCCAATTTTTCGTGAGACGTTCCCCGTCCGTGGAAGTCTGCGAAAGTATGGAGCTCAGGTAGCTCTTGATCTCTTTCTTCTTCTCTTGGACTCAGCGTCTCTCCTCGAACGGGGATGAAAGGATGTTCGAGGGAGGTTCGTTGATACCGTTGTTCGATTCCTGACGATCTCGCGAATTTCGCCGGTAGTGACCCCAACGATTGGCTCTTCGCCAACGGTGGCTTTTCTTCCCTCGTCTCCCTCGGTGCCTTCTTGTTCCAGCTATATTTGCTTCCAAGGAGATTCGTCGACGATGACGCGCTTGTCCAGTTCTCAGTCCTCTCTCCAGGTCTCGTTGCGGCCGTGGGCCAGACATTCGACGATGATTTACTCTCGGTTGGCGCCTCCATGAAATTCATCGAGTTAGTTTATTTCTAATGAATAATTCGTCGCGATTCTACGACTATGTTCTCGGAAAGTGGCAGCGATACGGATTGAGGAGAAGTCGAGACGGAGTAGGATTCACCCTCTACGCTTGGGGAACGTTGGATCGAAGAAGGACCATCGTTGGAAACGTTTTAGCGCAGTTATCACTGTGGCAAGGATCTGCGGTTTTAAGAATATTTGATAGAAGTATCTTAGAAATTGTCCAAAAAATCAAACTCCAATGCCATTGCACTTTGAGAGTGCACCAGTCGCAGAATACTAGAATTCTGCGTGGGCAGGGTCAATAAAAACTGAAGCCAAAACGTGGACAGTCCTTGCATAGAATTTCGGTTGTTCTCTGAAATGTTAAGGCAGCACCAGAAATGGGCCGTCGTACAAAGAACTGCAAAGTGGCCAATTAAATATACAAGCAAGTTCTCGGGGAAGATTATTAACTTGGCCGTCTTTCGAGTCGAGACGAACTTTTTTTTTTCGTGAAACGTATACATATATTCAAGAGCAAGCTATTGTTTTCCTCGTGCGCTTTTCTTAACGACGATTTTCAGCAAGCAGCGCCGGAGTTTTGTTCGTTGATTCTTTAATCCCTTGCCCCACGATGACGAGGGACCCTCGTTGAGTGGAATAACAAATTGGAAGTTTTCTAAACACCGTCAGAAATCGAGCAAAAATCATTCACCCTGTAACTACCCTCACGGTGGGGGCAGCGGATTCATACTTTGCAGAAATAAAAAACAGCTCAACCGAACCGTATGCCTCAAAATGAGTTAACTTTGGGGGTATATTTAGAATGCTTATCCAGCTAGAGCCTTTCTTCGAAATTATCGTTAATCGTCCCGTTGCCTCGGCCGTTCAAAACCCACCTAAAACAATAGATGCCATTCAAAACGGCAGCAGCGGTTAAGGTTGAAAAAAGATCGTAGGACAGGAGGTTAACCGATATCGTTTTTGTTCCCCGTTAATGCACGGTTCGGAGTAAACTTCAGGCGTTTGTGCGAAACTTAAGGATAATTGATCGTCTTCCTTCGCACGCGCAAAACCCTTTTAATTAGTCATGACATTGAGGTACCGAGCGGCAATTAAGGGAGGAAAAAGTTGCCCCACTTTTTATTCAAAGTTTCATATTTGCCAAGCTTGCAGGAGGACTCGACTACTAAGCGATTTACTCGTTAGCCGAAGTAGCTAAGTAAACGCGCGGACTCCGCCCGGTGGAGAACTAACGTGAAGTAAAAAAGAAACGTGCCCCTTCCCTTTTACGGAGATTTTTCTTTTCCGCTGGCACGGGAAATCTTTTTAATGGTTGCATTCATGTTAATTGATATCCCTAAGTCCACGCTATTCCTGGCAGCCGAGCTGGAAAAGCGCTTTAAGAACTAATTGAACACATGGGACACCTTGGTCTTAAAATACGACGAGGCGTGCACGTTTAAACGGCGAAGTGGCCTTTGTAATGAGGAAATGAAATTTATGCTGCCCGATGAAATTTCTGTGAGGATAAACGGAACGGAATGTTGTGGCGGAGACTCCTAGAGAAGATATAATGAGTTCTTGCTTCTTTGGGAATGGTTTATTTTAATCTCTGATTATGTTACAGTCATTTTGCGATGGCTACTACATTTTGTTAATTATACGCAGGCTATGTTATCAGATTTAGTGGTATTCCATCCCGGATATTTTCCAGCTTGGAAGTTTTTAACGTCTTAAGCAGAGCAGAATTTTACGCAGGGCTGTTTCTCTGTATGGCAGAGTCTAACGCAAATTGCGTGTCGTGTCATTCTCAGTCGTGAAACTCCACTACCAGCACGTAAGATATTGCAAACGCCTCGCTTCAAAGATAAAAGTTTTCTCGCAATAATAAAGAATCCTTCATCGGCATATTCAAAACTTCCCTTATTCCTCGATAAAATCAATAGACAATAACGTCCCTATTTCGACGAGCATGAATAGACGAAGGAAAGAATGCGGCACGAGACGGAATATGTAGAGAAGAGAAGAGAGTCGGCGGCGTCGTGTCCCGAAGAACGAGACACTGGCATCTCGGCCGGCTCGGCGGTGAGGCGATGATGTGGCCACCATCTAAGTTTAGAGGGAGCACACGGACGCATACCTGCTCGCCCAGAAGCCTAAGCCGGTGACATTATCGTGGGGTCAGAGCGTGTCAGGGAAGATACGAGATCTGGCTGGACATCGGCTAGTAGCTACGTGCCGCCTAACTAATTATAGGTCCCGAGTACCGAGCGTCCCGCGTGTGGTTTTGCCACGGCGCGTGCGGCTACCGCCTATCTCCAATCTATCGTCGCAGCGCGGTCGAAATTGGGTTTGCTGGGATTTCGATAGAAATCTCATCAGATATAATCGTTAGTTTATGGAAATATTCCGAGAAATGTGTCTTTTAAAGATTACGATAGGTAATTTTGAGGTTCCCGCAGAGTTGCAAGGAACAAGAGTTGCGAGAAGCGATTAGCTAATCCTCCCTGGTTGTCGTTTAGCGAATTCTTTGAAGCGCGGTTTTACGGTGAAAGTCCTACGAACAAGAGGGTTAAATTCCATCGAACTCCCGAGTTTACGAAGTCTCTGTAGGAACAGCTGTAAACGTATCGGCAAAATCTCCAAGTAAATCGGCGTCGAGACAGTGACACCCGTTTATATATCGGTTACGTGCGCGCGTCTAACTAATTATAGGTTCGCGTGCCGAATATCCTCGTCTATATATTATGCGGATAATTGGACGCGAGCGAGCGATCACGGACGGTGCAAACATTCGCATTACGAGGGAAACGTACGC
This sequence comes from Cerceris rybyensis, assembly GCA_910591515.1. NCBI lineage: Eukaryota > Metazoa > Arthropoda > Insecta > Hymenoptera > Crabronidae > Cerceris > Cerceris rybyensis. Next base: position 862,617 of record OU342795.1, read on the forward strand.
CCCATATCCTCTCGTTTCGCACCGTTATGGTATTCCTGTTCGTACCGGCGACACGGCGAAGGCGAATTTCGAAAGATACACGAAGTGGAAGCGATATTTCACAATCCTCCAACGAATGCGCCTATAAACGCGAAGCTTCGTCCTCTCTGACGATATTACGCTAGAGAATTTATTTCGGTGCGAACTAAGGCGCGGTAAATTCATTAATTTATTGAAAAGCCGCATTAGACCTGGCTCGCGTCGTTGGTGGCGTTAAACCATGGCGTATTTACGAGCAGTCACCCCGCCATCGTCCGGCTCTATGGTGCGCGGTAACTCATAAGCTTAATCAAGGGTGGATTCGAAACTTTCCGTGTCTGCGTCCCGTTTTACGTGTCGTAAGAGTTCATTCGAGTTTTAACGTTCAACTTTGTCTGTTTACAGGAGGTCGGCAGCATCATCGGGAAGAAAGGAGAAATCGTCAAGAGGTTCCGCGAGGAGGTAACTGATCGATTGCTCTTTAAGACTTCTAACAGTAGTATCGTTGTCGAAGCATTATGTTGCGCGTGTAAAACATTTTTAACGCGCTGTTTTCTCTGTCTATCGATCTGTCTCTTTCTCTTTCTCTCGCCGCGCGAGATTTCTACCTTTCACGATTAATCACGGCCGTTCGACGAACGGAAAGGAATAGTTAGCGGCACGATTGATCGGGCTATTTTTATCGCCCGGCGATGGTGTGTATTTCACGGTTTGTCGACGCGCTGCCGTTTTGTAGCGCGATTTGCCATTTTGTAGTGAAATCTTCTTGGAGCACGGATCGATGGGACTTTTAGTCCTCTGGTGTGATAATAATTTGTCAAGTCGACCGGAAGTTCTCTTTCTTTGAAACTTTCTGCGGACTATTTTTCCGAGATTTAAATATTTTCGATAACAATTGATAACATGCGATATTAACCTTTTCATTGATGCTGGCACTTAGACGGACGTGACGACTTGATATTTATTTCTGAACTACTCGTTTGATACAATTACATGTAAGAAATTTCGCGCGGGTAGTTCAGGGATTAATTCGAGCGCACGAAATTGTTAATAAGAAATCATAATTTTGGCAGCAAGATTTTCGAACAGATAGGGGCAATATTGGAATAACGTTCTATTTTTGTTTAGAACTTAAATAATTTGCGCCTGAAGAGATTAAGGAGATTAGTAACGACAAAATTGTGGTATTAGCGGCTCTAAAATCGTTCTTGTTATGCATTAATCGCGCTATTAGGGCTTACAAGAATACTCGGAGCAATTAACAAAAGTGATAACGTTTATTAACGACATTATCAATGCTGTACAACCGGAGTACTTTCCGTTCTACATGAATCTAATTGTTTGAAATATCCAATGAAAGTCTCTTCTAGCCGTTACTTAATCCGGAGCAATCATATTTCGGTTCGAGAGATACGCCACGACAGAAGCGAGCGACATTTTGTCGCTCAAATATCTTGGATAGCTTCGACTTACAAAAATAGTGCTCCCCTAATCGTGTTGCCAAAATTGCCGCGCACAATTCTGATAATCCTATCATGTATTTAGTATCAAAAACATTTAACAACTTAACATTATTACCTCGTTACGTTCTATCCTCATAACTCCGGATCTACCTGCGGCCAATCCAATGTGCTTGAAAGTGTCAAATAAATACGTCGGAAGAAACTGACCGAAGGAAACAAAAACACTCGGTAGACTTAGCTGCTTACAAATCTACAAGATGGAAGTAAAAAATAAAAAAAAGTATCGGCCTTAGAAATTTCTACACCATTTACAAAACATTCGGAATAGGTCCGTGCAACCACTTTGGTAGACTTAGCCTCAATCTTTTTGTTGTCGGCTGGAAAAATTGATCAAATCGCCAATATAGCCCGAGAAAATGATATAATTCCGCGAAGCACGACGTCAGAGGCTTGCTACCGACAATATATCGTTGTTCGTCAACAAAAGAGCTAAACGTCGCTAAGTATTTCTCCATAATCGTGACTCTCCTGAAAATCAGCCGTCTTAGCGCACAACCGTGGATCCTCCGGCTAAAAATACCCTCTTGTGTCGCAGTCCGGTGCAAAGATCAACATCTCCGACGGATCTTGCCCCGAGAGAATAGTAACCGTCACCGGGCCGACGAACTCGATCTTCAAGGCGTTCACGCTGATATGCAAGAAATTCGAGGAATGGTGCTCGCAGTTCCACGAGATCCAGGGCGGCGGTGCCGGAGGCGGCGGTGGCGTACCGAGGCCGCCCATCACTCTCAGACTGATCGTGCCTGCATCGCAATGCGGCTCCCTCATCGGCAAGGGTGGCTCGAAGATCAAGGAGATCCGCGAGGTGACCGGTGCCTCGATCCAGGTCGCGTCCGAGATGTTGCCCAATTCGACGGAACGTGCGGTCACCATTTCCGGTACCAGCGAGGCAATCACGCAGTGCATATATCACATCTGCTGCGTTATGCTAGAGGTACGTAGGACGGATCGAGGGTATCGAGTTGATTCTTTTTTTTTTTTTGAATTTACGCCACCTGGTCCGGCGAGAGGTCCTTTAGATTTTCAGAGAATGTTGGAACGTTTTTGGAAAAAGAAGAGGTACATTTTGCTCCAAGCGTGCCGGGTGATATCTTCAAACGGAGGAAGCTGGAAGTTGTTAATTGCAGTCACTGAGTCAGGGAGATAAATCGGTTGAAATATACCGGAGATAACGAGCAGGGTCACGTCTTGCACGTTTGGAGCGATAACGGGATAGTAAAGAGTCTCGTGTAACGCGACAAAGATACCGCTAATTTCTACAATACGATACACAATCGTCGATCTGGCTCTCGCTGGACCAGGGTCAAAATCATCTCGATCGAAAAGCCGACCGTCGAGCGATGGTTACGTTTAAACTGCCGCGCGAGGTTGCAAGATAATTCTCGATGTGTGTGTATGTACGGGCGACGAGGCAGTTTAAAGTTTAAAGATCCAAAACAAAAACAAACGTCGCTCGTCTACCTTGAAATGGCCTTCGTCGTTGTATTCGCACTGGTGCGTGTGTTTCTTTCTGTTTCAGTCCCCTCCCAAAGGTGCCACGATCCCTTATCGCCCCAAACCCCAAGTTGGTGGGCCAGTGATCCTGGCTGGTGGGCAAGCCTACACCATCCAGGGTAATTACGCGGTGCCCGCCCACTCGGACGTAAGTACAGTATTGCCATTGCCCGCGCCCGCTGCCGGGCCCACCCCGCCCTCGCTGAACACCCAAACTTTGACGACCTCGCCCTTCGCGGCCCACCCTTCGTCCTCGGCCTTTGCCGCTTCTCATGGGCATCCGCTCCTATCCACGGCCCACCTTACAACCCCACATCATCCTCTCCACCCGAGCCCCTTACACGCCAGCGTGGCAGGCCTCGCCGACCCCCTGCTGAAGAGTGGACACTTGCAGGCAGCCCTCCCGCCCGCACACCTCGTGGCAGACGCCGTAAGTCTTTTGTTTTTCGTGATCCACCCTCTCCTCTACCCCCTCGAGATACCATCACCAAACGACCCTTTGCCGGTACACATATATATGAGACCGCGACCTATCACCCTGACCCCGATCGCCGTTATTGCCACCTGATCGGTCTTCACGTTACACGCGATAGACGTTCACAGTCGATTTACACCTCGATCGTCGACGGTGGCTGGTGGAAGTTTCGATGGATCCAAGGGGAATTAATTGCGTTGGGTTCGATCTCCGCTTTTGTAAACTTCAGATCTTTGTCTGGGAGAATGCACAATTAAATTATCATTATGGGTTTGTAGTCTTGAAGATTGGGGTGTATTTGAAAATGTAGGGTTTAAAATAACTATTTCTTTTGGAGAAGAGTACTACTTTACTTAAGAAACGATTGTGTAAGGTTGAATTTTTGTTGTCTGGGGGAAAGTTAGTGTGTTGTGATATTTTTATCAGGTAAGGTAGCTCGAAATCTATAACCTGTGAAATATAGCCAGAGAGCAAGGAAGCACTGGAAACTAAACAAAACTTCTTAACAGAAATTTTAATTAAAGCTAGGATTTATATTCAAACTACGATTGCAAACTAAAAAGAATCTTCTTTCAGACATTTCAACGTTTTAAAGCTTTTTCACCTATTCAATCGTTGAAGTTTGCTTGAAAAAAATAGGGTTAGGCAATTAACTCTCAACTTTCACTTTCGATTTCACCCTTAAAGTGAATTAACTTGCTCTCTCGATGTAACTAGAGGTCCAACTTCCACCAAACACCAACGATGTCGCGTAGAATGGTTATCCGCGTGTACCGGAATGCCCTACTATTGTTTAGGCCACCTGGTCCACGTTCCCATAAAACCATTTTACTACCCCACACCCTCGACCACGTACATGCATCAGCACCCGGAACACCTTGGCTTTCTGCTCGACACCCTTGTACAGTTTCGAGCAAATCGACCAGAAAAAGAAAACCTTTCGATTCGATCCCTCGGTGCAACGACTCGGTGACCGAGTTGCAAAGAGCGGCGTCTCCTTTGAATGCAAACTCGAGGCTGTACATTATGCTGAATCTTTTCTAATTGCGTGACTTCGCGTTTCTCTAAAATCATGAAAATCTTAATCGATCAAACGATGAAGTTGGAGTTCGTTGGATTATTCCATATTCGAGGACGTTGCATTGTTTACATTAAATTTAGATAACTATGGATCAATTATTTCTTCGTTGAAAATAATTGAGACGATTATAGCCTAATTGTATACTTTTGATTATTGTCTCTGTAACTGTGTACCTTTCAAGTTTGAGGCATTTTTCGATAGAATTGAATCCTTTACTTTTTGTAGATAAAATTCCCGAAGTTACGCATTAGATTGAGCTTCGCTTTTTATGTGAACCGCACGTGTCTGTTACATGTACGCTCCTCTCTGGATTTTTTCGTTTTAAATGTTCAGCGATGCTTGTAGCGTGTCTCCAGCCGAGTCTCTGTATACACGTTATACTCCTTTTCTTGTGCTTGCGATTGGTAGTGGGTTGGTTGCTTTAAAAACCGCTTGCCGTCCTTCGTCGTGCACAAAATAATTCGTTGCATGATATATATGCGATTGTACGGGATTGCGCGACAAGCACAACTGCGAGGATTGTACGAACGAAGCGGCCATTCGATAATAAGCGGCGGAAGATTATCGAATTACAACAAATTTGAATCTTCCGCTCATAGATGAACGATACGAAGTTTAAATTTTCAAGTACACAGAATTGTATATATATATATTTTCAGTTTATCTTGGGAATTGTTGAAAGCTTTGCTTACTTCTCGAAAACGCCACACAAATAGCCCAAGGGTGTTGTTTTGTGCGCAACTATTTCAATTACTGCGCTACGTAAATCGCGAACGCGGTGAAACATAATCTTGTCGGTGAAAATATGTTTATTCAGTTTCAAATTCAATTTGTGACACATTTCGTATCTTCAAATTACCTGTTATTATTTTTCTACTAGTCCTACTTTATTACCGCAGAATCAAGATACAAATTTTACCGCTAAAAGACACTTACGATACTCGATTAACCGCACATCGTTCGTGCACCATTCCACTGTGCTTATCGTGCACCAAGTCGATTCACCCCAGGTACAAACTTCACGAAAATCGCAATTCGACATCGACCAGCTTCAAACTTCATCCCTCGGATCAAATCCGATTTAGCAAGTAATTCAAACAACTCGATGTTTGTGTTACCTCAAATGAGAAAGGATAATCTACAAGATCGTTCCGATGTACGAGCTTAGAACGTTATCCAACACCTGGTTACAGTCTGTTCGATCTTCGTGGAGGTTTCTTCGTTGTCCTTGGGAACGAGGTTCGAGAAAATGTAACGAAGTTAAAGTCGAATCGGCGAATTTTCTCGAAAACTCGTTCCTAGCGATCGATCCCGCTTAGCATGGAAACGCTTTTATTCACGGGTCGCACGATGGATTCGTCATGGCTTGTCGGTGGATTCGGTCAAAGAGAGAGCCACACACGTTCAGAGATCTCACGTATCGGTATTTTGGAGCGCGGCTGATAACCGCGTTGCTTCCTCTTTGCCGGAAATAGGAAGCTAACAATGGCAGCGCGAAAGTAGCCAGGGAATCGCGGGCTACAAAAAAGAGGCGGTCTCTCTGTCTTTCTGGAAGTTGACTCGTTCGGCCGATCGATCGGCAGATGCCATGAAACGCCACCTTGATAGCTCTTATTAACGATTCAGATGTATCAAACTAGGCAATTTATTCTTAAACGTTAATTCAAGCCTGAAAATCGGATGATCATTTGTGCAATTACGTACTTACTTTTTACACGTCAAATGAGACTCCAACGCAAGACTATACTTCGAATTTTGCAAGAATCTTATCGCTAAATTCCGATGCAACGTGCATTATTTGACGTATTGCAAATTCAGTTCCTCTATCTCCACGTCGGATAAAATTTCAATGGGAAATGATATTTTCCAAAAGTCCTGCGGTGTATCCCCATAGCTAGCTAATCTTCGAGCGCGACGAAAATTGAATTTCCGCACCGCTTCAAATACAATTTCACCTGAAAATTACATTTTCTATGAATCGTTGAATTTTTGCAAAAATCTTACGGTAAATTTCCACGCCGCGCGTTATCCTCGAACAAAGCGCAATTTCAAATTACTCTCCGCACGCCAAATAATATTCCAACGAGAAATTACATTTGCCAGGTTGAATTTTTGGAAAAAAATCTTACGGGGTTACGTGTCTCCGAAACGAAGCGCGAGTCGGAGTTATTTTTTCAATTGGCAACGGGGCACGTTCGTTTGCAGAAGCGATTGATTCTGAATTTTCTATCTCTCATCGACGCCAACGAGCGACGCGGTGTCTAGCAAACATAATTACCGGCTTTTACGCCGACGTTTGCTAATTAGGGACTCTTTTTGTGCGTACGTCGGAGGGTGAAGGGGGTGGACGGAAAGCAAACATTGCTGCAACGCTCTGCGCCGAGCCTGTTGACAGACTGAATTATTAAAAGGGTGCGTTCGAAACTCTCTAACCCCCGTTTCCAAATAAACTCCGCTTTCGGGTTGCAGCGGAATTTTTAATTCCACCTGGAGGGTGGCTCGTAGGGAGAAAAAATCAGGAGGGAGGAGTCGTCACGCGTGTTTTTTTTTCTCGCCGGCATGTAATTGGCTTCGCTCGTTTCGACGGCGAAAACGATTCGTTTGAGGAAAATCAATTTTGCCAATTGACAGAATACCTTCGACGCGCGTCAAATTGAAAAATTCCGCGCGCTCTTTAACCCCTTGCCCTAAAGATTTCCTTCGCGATCGAGTAATCATCCGATCAAATTAATAATCACCTTTATTGCAAAGAATACAAATATCAGATACAAAAGAGAAAACATATTTTCAATTTTCATTTCATTGAATTTCATTCGTTCGGCAAAACCAAATGATCATCCGCCATCCGATTTTCAAGTTACATTCAAAATACCGCTGTCTGGGAAAGCATTGCGATCCATCGGGAAGTCGTGACCTAGAATCGTTGAATTTCTAGTGCAACATTGTCGTTGAACATATTTCGTCTACTACGGTATCAGGGTGGCGTATCATCGTGTGTGCCTGACCCTTTCTATCCTGCCTTCTCTTTCTCTGCGCTTTTCAACGACCGACGACTGACACGGAGCCCGACTTCCTCGATTTCGGTTTTTGCAAAGAGAGCCGAGCGAAGAAAAGAAAAAAAAACGGCATACGAGATAAACGGAAAAAGGCAGCCAACAGGTTACGGCTCATTACCTTTTCACGTATTGCGGTCCGATGCATTTCCTTTCTCTTCTTTTTCTCTCTTTCTTCTTTCGCCCCTTTCTTTCTTTCATTCTCTCTTTCTCTCTCTCTTAAACACACACTTTGTTTTCTGCTCCGTTCACCACTTCTTCGGCTTCTTCCATCGTCTATTTCTGCTGTCTCGATTTCTTCTTCTTTCTGTTCGTCTATCTTTTATTTCTCCCCGCGAAATATCACTTGGTGAGACATGGCTGAGAGAAGGGTGGGTTTATTCGAGAAAAACCGGGCGCAACAGAGTGAGCGAAGTGTACAACAAAACAAAGACCAGTATGCATGCGTGGCACGAGAAAAGGTAGATTACATTTAGGTATATAATTACTACATTGCGCTTTACATCTCTTCACGATCCCACCTCTAATATTTTTCTCAGTTTCTCAGTCTGCCTGATACAAAAACTCTCGGCTTACAGAACACGATTTACTTCTTGGCTTCTTGTCTCCTCCTACATACCGTCTTATTGAGTTCTCCGTTTACATTGTATTACGTTATCTCGACGCGTTCTATCATCGGAGACGCTTTGTTTCTATCGTTCTTCCAACTTTCTACTTACACCTGTCTCCTCTTTCATACTTCTCGCGAAACACCACTTTTGTTCTTCGTTGTGTTTAACCTGGGGTCGATTTAAAAGTCAAATTAACGGACGTGCGTGATTTTAATTCGGTGATCGTTTTGTAGTCGGCAATTAACATCGGGATGTCAGTCTTATTCGAGCGTTATCGAAGCCGTATTTGGAGCTGATTTACATTGAATATTGATACTCGTCGGAGTGAAAATTTATAATTGGGACGAATTAATGCTGACCTTTTGCCTCGTCGTTCCTTTGGAGCTACGAGCGTTACAATTAAACGTCGAGTTGCCGATACAATATTTTTATTTTATTGCACACTTTTACATGACAGAGATTTGGCCCAAATCTCAGTAAATAATTCCGGGTACAAAAATTCTTGACAATCACGTTGCTCTTCCAGTTCTCGATTACTCGAACGAGACTCGGGCGACGCACAAATCAACAGAACGATCCTCGACGCTCACAATTTTACTATACTATCGCCAGCAATGAAAACGGCTTCTCGCTAAAAAGACACGTTCCAAAAATTCGCCAACGACCGTTACGATCGTTTTCGATACGTTTATCGAGCTCTCAGCTCGAAACGATCGAACAATGTACACGCTTATCGCTTGACACGGCTTCGCAAGGAATTTCCTCGTTTTCCGTCGTATCGTTCACAAGCTCATCAAGTTTTTCTATTCATCCACCGAGGACACACATCCCAGGACGTTTCTTTTCCGATGTCCTTTCGATGAGCCAAAACGGTGCTTCAATCTCCTTCCGATTCGACAAATTAAAGAGACATCGATATACCCTCGTGACTCATTTTCGGTAAGTTCGAGGGTATCATCGACATCCGTTTGATTCGACGAATTAGGACAACATCCCAATATCCCTTTGACTCGATGAATTCGAAGAGCATCCTAACATCCTTCTGATTCGACGAATCGAAAGGACATCCGCTGAAACGTCCGGAGGCATCGCGACACATTTTCTTCGTTTCTTCGACCCCTCGCCTCTCCTTCGTCCGTCCTTTTCGCCCAGTTCCCCGATCTTAGAAAGAGCATGGCTTTCCAGCACTCTCTTAGCTACGAGTTGAAAAACGTTCAGACGCAAGGGTGGGCTGCCCTGACATTACGTTTCCACCATCTTAAGCAGGGTAGAAGTTACGTCGTGATAATTCACTTTCTTTTAGGCCACACTCGTATCGTTTAACACTAGAACCTCCGCTGATAAATATATTTGAGTATGCACATTTCAATACATCAAAGAAGTTACTTTGAAATAGAGGAATCAAAAGTTAGAAAAGATGGTCAGTCGAGTAATTCATGTTTTCCTCCATAAATGTGAGGAATTTTTGTAGCAGAGATTAGAAATTCATCGATTTAACCGCCTCGGTAGTTCTAGTGTTAATAACCGATTGAAGATCGTATCTCGACGATGCTTAGCACTCACGTTTTGTTGCCGGAAAACTCTTCTTTCCTGCTCGGACGTTGAGTCGCGCTTAACGCTGTTATTAAGTCCGAGCAGGACGCGAAAGGTTCGGGGCGCAGAATGAAGCAATTCGACGCAGTCGGGACACGGTTCTCCAACCTGTTATTAATTCAAGTAATGGCTATATACACGCAGAATGACTCGAAACTACTTTCGAAAGCCTGCGAATACCGAGGAGAGAATTGTTCCGCGTTCAAATTGATCAGCGACTTTATCCTTCGGCTGCGAAGAGCTCTAACGGCTTTTGATCAAGATTGAAAACTTTTAGCGGAATAATTGATATATATTTAACTACCTTGGAGAAAGTCCAGTTTCTTTTAAGTATTAACTGTCAATATTCAACTATGAGATTGAAAGTCGATGAATATTGTCGAATCTTTGAATAATTTCTTCTTAAAACTTGTTCTCAGAATCGAAACGGTATTTGCAGCTTCGAGGACGTGGTATTATTATATTTTTCATGTAATTACGAAAGTCGCGTGCACGTAGGCTAGTTTAGATGATATTGCAGATAGAATATCGAATTTACCTTCAGGTTTTCGTATTTTAGGAAATACACACGAGAAGAGAGCCCTCCCCTTTATCCCATCGTTTGTCCAATTTAAGCGAAGGAGCAAAAGAGAGAAGATTTTTTTTTTTCTTTCATTTGCAAGTAGTAATTCTCTTAAGCAACGACTCGGAACGATGCAAAGGATTACTTGGCGTTTTATGGCTTGCAAAGTGTCTTTAACGACGCCGTATTGCGTACGTTAAGGGCTTTAACTTATCGCCTACTTGTTTGCATCATTTTGCCGACGAGTAGGCGAGGAGAATTATAAAAAGAAGCAATCATTTTTCACGTCGTTCGTTCGGTTATTAATTTAGGAATAGAAAGATCAAGTATAATTTCATGTCTTGCATGACACAGAAAAAGTAATATAAGTTTGGTTTGAAAATTTTTTAATACCAGAATACAGAATCAACCAGTTGGAAAAGAAGAATGTTAGTTACGTCAAACGTTTTTTTAAACCGCCGATTGGATTAAAAACGTTTGCAGTTCAATTGAAGCTACTTAACCTGAATTTAATCATTTCACGAATGAAAAAAAACATGATTAAATTTAAAATCAAAGTATAATTGCACTATCTTGCACAGTATTGTGTAAAATTTAAATTAGCAGCGCTTCTAGCTAGAATTTAACGCGAACTCAGAAATTCTCTCTTTTCTCCTTCGCCACAAAATTACCCTGTAACCTATTAATCCATTGCATCGATTTCGACGATTTTTCAGCCAACTTGTCTGCAGAAATTTCAATGCAAATTTCTCGACGGGACCGGCAAAAAAAGATACTTTGGAGCAGGAACGGAAACGTTCCAAAGAAACGTACTCCAATCGTCGTCGTCCGATTCTCTGTCCGATTCACGAAACATCCCCTTGCGCATCCTCTCCATGAGTTCCTCTTCCCCATAGTGCAAAATTCTTCCCCCCTCAGAAGACCAAGCTGTACATTGCTATACACATTGCGAAGTAAATCATTTCTACCAGTTACGTGTTTTTTATCATAGAGATCTCTAGAAGAATGTTCAACGAACCATCGACACTGTTCAATCGAGGTCGAAATAAACGTAGTCATTCACGATTGTTACGTTGTATTAAATGAGTAACGTTTTGAAGTTGCGAGAGTAGAAAACGTCATTACCATTCTCTCTTAAGTACTGCATACAATAGTATTTTTAATTATCGATCATTGTGGCAGTTTGCTGAGTCTGACGTTTAAAGGGAGAACACAGGGATCAAATGATGAATCCTTGCGGTCTCTATTCTTTCTTTGTTGGACCAAGCTCTCCTTTTCCGTAGTGTTTTGCAACGTAGTTACTACCACGAATTACAGTATACTAATTGGTCGGCCGAAATTGTCGGGCTCGTTATTATTAATATTATTTTTTTCTACAAATTTATGATCTAAAAAAAACAACGCGCTCTTAGGTAATCGATCTTCCCAGAACTTTCGCAATTATTGCGTTTCTTTCTGCAGTCTCGAACGTTTTAAATTGTATGGGATCGAGTAACATTACGGTTTTCATGTTATAGAAAATTATAACGGGTATTGTTTTACATAGAAACATTCTCAATTTCTTAGATAAAGATTTTGTTCAGAGAGTCGATGTTTATCACTCCCCTTCGATGTTGACTTTGTGAATCTTTTGTATTGAAAAGTATTCCTTTCTTCTATGATTATTGTTAATTTCTTTGCTTATTCGTTCTTTTTTCACTTTTCAATTTCGTTGCGCAGTCTGGGAATAAGATTGAGTACACCCGGGAGCAGCATGAAAATTTTCTGCTGAGACGTCGGTTATAAAATAATGAATAAAGCTAATCGCAGGAAGTCGGGTCAATCCTGCTAGTCGAGATTCGTATCTTACGCGACGCAGACTTCAACGAAAGCTCCGGGCTCGTTGACACGACCGTAGAATCCAAGACGATCGTTGGATCATCGACGAAGGAGAATTCTTATAAAATTAATATGAAATAATTCGATCTTCGATCGCTCGATGATCCACGAACGACGTGAGACGCGCGAGGAAGCAGGCAGATATCAAAACCTTCCTTATAGATATTTCTTCGGTGTCTTCGTATACCCCTGAAAGTATCCTCATGATTGTCATCCACGGGCGCGTCCGTTTGTGTTGAGCGATGGATCTCTTCGTCGTTGTTACAGATGGGCAAACTTGGTAGCAATCCTTTGGCCGGACTCGCGGCTCTTGGCCTCGGTGGTCTTGCGACACCTGCGAATACTGGCGGACTTAATCCAGCAGGTGAGATAATTCATCCTTTTGTAGTTATCGAATTTACACTTTGCTCTCTGCCTATCAGAGGGTATCTCGGTCTTTAGTAACAACAACGGGTTAACACGTTCACGACGGACAAAACAATTTAGAATTAGAGAGAATTTTCAAAATTTGCGGGCATAGAAAATATGAATTGATATAAACGATATAAACTTCATATACACGTTTCATCGATTCGACATTGTTATTTGTTGCCAAACACAACTCTGTCAAATCTTCGCAACGCGTCCTATAGAAGAGAATACTAAAATGTTTGTAGCACTGGCAGCTCTCGCTGGCAGTCAGCTACGTACCAGCAACACGAACAGGCAACAACCAGCGGCGAACAATCAGACACACGAGATGACCGTGCCGAACGAGTTGATCGGCTGCATCATCGGGAAGGGTGGCACGAAAATCGCCGAGATCCGTCAGATCTCCGGCGCGATGATCAGAATCAGTAACTGCGAGGAGAGAGAGGGTGGTGCCACGGATCGTACGATCACCATAACGGGAAATCCGGACGCCGTGGCGTTGGCACAGTATCTCATCAACATGAGGTGAGTAGGAACAACAGGGCCAAAGACCAATCTTGGGTCCTGGGCGACGATAATCGAAGACACAAGGTTCACGAGGAACGTTGGACTAAAGTCTAGACAGGGGGAGAAAGGGAGAGAGTGAGAGAGTGACAGATATTTCAGTAAACCGTCCAAAGTTCCTTGGAGCTTAAATCTCGTAATGGACTTTAAATAGTAGCAACATATACATATATATATAAACATATATATATGTATATATTTATATTATTATGTTCCATTTCCCATCGGAACAAGTCGAACTCGTCCCGGCTACGTTTTACGGTGGATCGCGACACATTTGCCCCTTTATCTTCTTCTAATTTCTTTCTTTCTCATCTTTGGCAATATATCGCTGGCCACCATTTCGAATTGTGTATGTCGCCGGTGTGTAGAGTACACGTTTTATTATCCTTGACGGACAACGAAACCCCCCCTTGCCCCCCTCGAGATTCACCTGTTTTTGTGTTACTCGTTCCTCCCGCAATTTACCTTTCTTAGCGCCCTTAGTGTCTCGAAGGTGATCAATGAGACTATGAAGGGGAATAGTCGAATCGACGTCATCGTGACACTTTTCCATCATCTTTGTTATCGTTATTATTGATTCCAGCGACGACGCGCCGATAAACGGTACAAAATTCTTTCCACGTCTATTGCTCTTGACAAAGACTGAGATTTTATTTACTGTTTCAAGAGGTTTCTTATCGTATGGCAATGTTTCGTGAGAAAGAAGTCGTTTATCTAGCGCGTCGATGCAAATTAAATGTCACGAATGAGATGGCGATACTTTGAGAAACCTGTCGCGTCAAACTATGAGTAGAAGCGTTTGAAAATATTTACATATTTGGAAGAGTTGCAAAAAAGAAAAAGGTCGGAAGGTAACGCCACCTCGGTCTGCAGCGAAAACAGGTGAGAAACAGTAGTCGTAAGGTTACATAGCAGTGAAGACGTCGGAGCACCATGAACGCGAGGTTATCAGCGTCTGCAGGGAGTCGCCGGAAGTCATCGTCGTCCACCACGGCGGAAGAGGATCTTAATCCTTTGTTTCCAGGTCCTGCCTTCCAGGTCCAGTACCTTGAGTATCCTGCAGACACAACTCCGCTCAACATCTGTTTCCCATTGTCGCTGGCTGTCCTTTCAAGTAAACAAAACCGTCTTGAACAACACGTAGCTAAATGATATTAGGAACTACGTTCCGTTAGTTTACGATTGATCCCGAAAGAGTCCCTATGCAAGCATATCACAAAGTTCCTCCAGTCAACTTCATTTTTTTTTTAATTTTTTTAACGATCCCGTTTTCTTTCCACTTGGGAAGACTCTCGGCGAAGGTCCTATCCCAATTTTTTATAATCGTTCCCAATTATCGTCATAGTCATCGTCATCGTTGTTTCCGTCGTTATTGCTATTTTTACGATCGTTGTTTTACATTATTGCTGCTTCTCTTCCGACCCTTTGCTCGTTCGATGTCGCAATAGAAAGCGCTTCTGTCATTCTTTAAATGTCGATGTCTCACCTCCGCACGAAGCGGGCGAATTTTCTGAGCGGCAATCAAAGGTAATCCACCGTGTCATCCACCTTCGCCGAAGGTCTTTCCACGTTGCATCTTTTTTATATTTTGATTTGATCGCTTCCACGCCTATTATTTATCATTGCTTACATGAATGTTCGATAGTCAGTGTTTTGACGGCACAAGAAGCCTGTTTCCTAAAATCGTGCTATGGGACTAATACACCTCTTTCCATCATGGCGACATTTCGAATGCTGAATACGGGACTAACGTAGTCGTCGACGAGATTCGAGGAGATTGAGCGCGTCACGGTTAACAAAAGCTATTCCCTTCCGGAGGGAGAGAGAGAGGAAAAAAATAGAGAAAAACTACTTACTACCACTATTACCTCTACTACTACTGTTACTACTACTACTATTCACCTACCAGCCACCACCACCCTCCCCATTAGCACGAGCGTTTTAAGAGAAACGTCCGCCACTTTGGCCGCTTGAAAGCGCGGGTCGAAAGCCTCCAACACCCTCGCGTTTTATGATTATAATCCATTATATATTTTATTCCAGATTGTCACTCACATTTTACTACTACATATTATAATAGCGACCGACTATATATACTATATATATATATATATATAAATATAATCATCATCATCGTCATCGTCATCATCATCCCTGATACTTCTGTACCTGCTCATAACTTGGTCATCATGATTATTACGTATCGTGTACATCCCCCCAGCACTCCCGTGGCCAAGATTTGCACTCTGCCTATCCATTCAATCCCGGCTTGCTGTCTGGTTGCGCGTGATATACGAGCCAATTATCGACCCGCCAACCCCTCGTTCGTAGCGGCTGCGAACCTCGAGGCGCGATTTGCCAAATCAGCGCGACACACGCCCGTCTCGCGTGCAGCAAATTTCAAGCTAATATCACTTCTGGCAGAGTGCATATCGTGTTGCCTCGTTTAGTTCGATTTCCGCTTCACGATAAGCCGCAGAGCCATGATGCGTTCCTTCGCGTTCAATTCCATTCTTCGCCGCGATGCACGCGCGAATTGCCTCAGTGGTCTCAGTGGATCAGATAAATTAGCGATTAACGGTAGACGCGCTTGGAGAAAGAATTAGAAATATCCTCGAGATTCCTGCTTGCACAACGGACTATGGCTCTGCAGCATTGGGACAATGGACGCTGTATTCGCGATGTTCAACAGTGGAATTGGATAATAACATCCCCGCGTTTTTTTTATTTTTTTCTCCGTTTGTTTTATGTTTTTCTTCTCTTACTTTTTTTTTCTCTATTATCAATTATTGATCCTATACGTTGTGCGCAGATAGCACGGGCGCGAATACATGTCCATTTTTCCGATGCCTCCTTGCAGCGTATCCTCCGCGTCGGAACGTAATTCGATCGGTCCCGAGGTTGCGCGCGTCGAACGCGATTCGCCGGTTTACTGGCACCGTTTTCAAGCTTTCGTGTTATCTGGCAATCGAACGAGACCGGATAAGAGATACGAGGATTCGTCGCGCGAAACGTCACGGAAGTACCGCGAAAATTCGTTCCGACGCGGCACCAAGACTTATCTTCCCCCCCACGAACCACGTAGCCGGTGTACGTGAGAACATCACGCTCCATAGAGCACCTGTGGCATAACTCTCTAAAGCCTCTTATACCTTGCGACTGATTTCTTTCTCCGATTTCGTTTTACGTTCTCTCCCTTTTCTGTTAATCGGTAACTCTTACTCTCTCTAAGCAGCTACTATAGTTTCTTTTCTATAATCACTTGACATTTTCTCGTTTTCCGTTTCTATCTACTTAGACGCGATTCTTTTCTTTCTTCTGTCTTCTTTTCCATACACGCATACATACATGATGCACGTACGATCCATTATAAGAAGGTACACCCACGACCCGACCAATTTTCGTCCGCTCTGCGAAACTCCCTGCCCGTTGTTTTTCACCCGAAGAACTCGTAGTCATTGGCACTCCGGGGATTTGAGGTAGAGGTCATTTTCAAACGGTAGCTGGAAATTTTAAAGACTCCCGATCGAGGGAATCGTTGCTGCACGGATCGTTGGACCGCTGGAATTCCAAGCCATCCCAAAACCTAATTTAGCTTAATAGCAATATCGATACAATTTTCCTATCATTTTTGCACAACAGTATTAACATTCCTCGGCACAACTTCAGTTTCAGATCATTGACATTAAACTCAACCTCGACAAAGTTGTTCCGCTACAGTGACAAAAGAATTATTCCAAATAGAAATCGACAGATGTACGTTCCATCTACTTTTACGATCGCAATACTTAGAAATTTCGCGACAATCGTCCATCGCGAGCATGTCAAGCTTAGCTTCTAACACGGGCCGAGAAAGCAAGGTTTAAGTTCATTTGTATTATATTCGTCATGGGCCCCACGTGAATCGCGATGCACGTGCTTGACACATATACTGTTGGGTATTCGAAAGAGGATCAATGGTAGGAATGCGAATGGAGGAAATTTAGCTTCCAGCCAGAGGCGGACCCTCTTCTCGCAGCCCTCTTTCGCATACCCCACAGTATATAGACAAGCTTTGGCATAGTAGTTTAGCTGGGCCTGACGGACATTTTCTTTCAAATCCGCGTGGCACTCCTAATGGAAATCCTCACCGGAGTCCCAAACAGTCCCACCCAAAGACGCAGCACGGAGAGCACCGTAGAGCACGAGAGAAAAACAGTTTCCCATTTCAATTTCCGATCCCAATCGGTTGGTCGCGCGACAGCGGCGGGGGTACCTTCTCAGAATGGGTCCCGTGTTATACATAGACACGCGCGCACATTGTTTTTACGAGAGGAACGTTCCCGCCCTCACCTTTTTACATTTTGTGTCTTTTCCCCAGTGTCGAACTGCAGAAAGCTAACCTAGAGGCCCAAAATACCCAAACCCCTGGCAGCGGTACCACTCCCGGGGCATCCGGGGCCAGTGCTTCTCCCTCTACCACCACTACCACTGCCTCTCCCTTGGCCAGCGCCATTCCCTTGGCTCAGCTGCTAAGCAAGCCAGGCGCCCTCAACGCCCTATCTAGCCTGACCGCCCTTGGCGGACTCACGGAATTGCTAGGTGGTGCTGCAGGCGCGGCTGCATCCGCGCTTCCGGTCCAGACAACCGGCGTACACCGATCGCACAAGGCGTTCACGCCGAGGCTACGTAGCCCGGGCGCACCCGGGCCCACCGACAGCGGAAAATTCAAATCCGAGCGCACCAAGTACAACCCGTATTGAGCCCCGATGGACAGCCAAAGGAGATACGTGACAGGGAGATCGTAACACTCATTTATACTCTTAATCAACGACACGATTCAATTACCAGTAACCACTTGACACACACGATACACACGTACACGAGCATATACATATACACGCAAACGGGAAAAACCATTACAACTTAACATCGGAGAAAATGTGCGTACGGACGCCAGGGTAGCGAGTCCGGATTTCAAGACTTGGCTAAGGATCGGACCACACACGATTATTTTCATGGACTTCTTCACGACGGTGACACATATTAGTAGGGTAAGAGGCGCGCGAACGGAGGACACTCCGGTGTCGCCTGTTTTGGCGCGTCGCGGATCATTCTCTTCTTTTTTTTTTCTTTTTTTTCTTTTCTTTCCATCCTTCTCCGACTATCTTGGACCTCTGTCGAGGTATTTTGCGTCTATGTGCCCCACAAAAAGGGACCGGCGATCCGATGCCGAGTCTTCGGGCCGACAGACTAAACGCGATACGCCCTCCGAGTCGTGCGCTGTGACTTCTGCGTCCTACCGATGCGGAGCAGCTCCACTCGTGCTATATTGAGCGCGAGAGTTTGTTTCGAATGATTCTTTTTTTTTATTTTGATAATTCTATATACGTGTATGTATATATACATATAAAATATACATGAATACAGTTAGCATGGAATAACAGCGCGCCTTATCGATCTACTCGATTCTCTTCTTGCGGCAGGCGTCCCTGCTGACTCGGAGGACACGGTCGCTTGTGCACCGTCGCAAGACAGCCTTTTTATATATATACATATATATATAATTATATTATTATAACTTACAATTGATTAATGTTTGAAAGCAACAAAACTCTTCTTAATAGCATAGCGGTTCCGATGTAATTTTTTTCTTGTAGCTATAGGCGACCACGTTATCAAGAGAGAAAGAGCGGGAGAGAAAGAAAAAGTGAGAAAGAGAGCGTGCATGAGGTGAATGTGTGCTTTAAAAGAGAAAGAGAGAGAGAGAGACAGAGAAAGTAAGAAACTGGATTTAGAACGTATGAGAAGATATTACGTTTTTTCGATTATGTCTTTTTACCTTTAAGAAAAAAGGGCGTGTTAGATGCATCGTGTCGTAATCATGTAACGTGCTTTAACAAAAAAAAGAAACGACGATGAACTATATTCCCCCGTGAAGATAGTTCGCGGGTGTAATCGGAGAGCTTATCGTACCTCGACGGAAGAGATCATTCTTCGTCGAGGGTCGTCAGTGAATATCGCTATACGAGAATAATCAATCAGTCTATACACGTAAGTGGTCGTTTTACTGTAATAATAGTTGTACGATGAAGGAAGTAAAAGTTTAAAAAAAAAAGGAATACGATGCACGCTCGAGATCATGCGCGAGGACAGTGAAAAGCTCGCTTTTCCGCGATTCTGAAATCGGCGTACACACATCATACTACTCACACGAACACGTCTGTACACACAGTGACACGTTTATACACGGAAATACGAATACGATCGTGTCTTTCGTGGCAGAGAAGCGCAGAGATCGTTCGCTCTCCAAAATCTACGGTCTTTTCTTCTTGCGTGTTGCTCTACTCGCATACCCGAGGCACTCGGAGGAAGAAGCAAAATGAATTTTCTACAATTTAAATCGAATTCCAACGTCATCGTGAAGATTCGAAGATTTTCATGCGATTCGTAGCTGAGAATAAAGCCGAAAAGGCTAGAGAGAAAGCAAAGAGGAAGGAAAGACACGAAACGACGAGATCGACGAAGATCGTCCATCTTTAAAACGCGAACGATCGGCTGTCATAGACAGGAGTTCTCAGAGATCAGTGTTTGTGTGCTCAATTCTAGTTTGTAGCGAGAGATAATACATGCGAATAGCGGTCGATCAAGGTATAGATTTACGATCGGGTATATATCACTCGTACCGACCTGACACGATCGTGATCACGAATCATTCGCGATAGAAAATTGTTCATAGATTCGACGATCGAGAACGGAAACGAAAATTGAAGAAAAAAAGTAATACGAGGAAAATTACCTTGTCGAGGGTCCACTGTTTGTCAAGGCTCGAATTATTTTGGAGTCTCAAGAAGAAAACGCGCGCGTTTTATAAAGAAATCAAGTGTCCATACGTGACAAAGTCCGCACGATGAATCGTGAGCACGATCGTGGCCGTAGTAATACACTTCATTACGTTTTTTTTTCATTCTATATTGTATAGTCTCGTCCAATTTTTTTTTCTCTCGTCGAGACAATAATGATTTCACGCCCGTCTTTACCCCTTTCCCATCCCCCTCCCTGTGAACAGCGTTTGGCGATGATTTTTTCGTGAAATCGGCAAAAAGGTATGAGAAAGTGACATTGTGCATTCTATGCGCGATACAAAAGTAAACGGGAGGTTGAATCAAGATTTCAGAGAATAATAATAAAAAAGAAACAGGATTCTGTAGGTGATTAGTCTTCGGCTGTATATTGGTCTCTTATAATGATGTCGCAGAGCTTGCGTGCTTAACAGACATTAGCTAACTACCCTGTATCACCTTGTTAAATAAAGCTAGGCGTGTTTAACACAATACGAGAAGAAAAAAGAATCATATTTCGGTTTTCCTTCGAACGAGGTCTCGCAATGCACTCGCGGTTTAAACTTTAAACGGATACTTGGAGCGAACTCGTTAAGCCTCGTCTTCCGGAAGGGGTGAGATGTTTGCAGTCTGAAGATCGGTTAACGCGATAGAATTCTTGAAGGGGAATTCCTCGGCCAAGAAGGATCGAACGACTAATTCCGAAGTACCTTGCGCGACCACGTTTCGGGCGTACAGCGTTTTATTGCTACCTTCTTTTTAAATGGGGCTCAACGTAGTGTCTTAATAAAGGTTACGTGTCGTTTGAATATTCTTTCTTTAAATATGCATGCGAAGGTGAAGATAAAATTGGAGTATGGCGAGAGAGGTGGTCGATACTCCGTTGCTTTGTTTCACTGAATTATTATTAATCGTGACTCGGAGCAGGGTCGATTCGCTCCCACTATCCGAGTATTATTCTTTTTTTTCCAAAGTAATCATCTTCGCAAAAGGGAAATTTCCGGAACGAGGGTTTCAATAGATCTAGCATTAACATTTACTGCACAGAATTTTCTACGACTACGGGACACTTAATATAGAGTGAACGGTAAATAATAGACGTTTATCGTCGTCCAAAAGACCCGGCTAACAACTTGTTACCACGTTGAGCCCCGTTAATCCGTTAACCGGCGAAGACGACTTAACTCGTCGCTTGAAAGCGCTTCTAACGGCACATCCGAGTTAACTCGCCTCACATTGTTCATTATCCCCCACATTGAGAATATTTTTATTAAGAAAAAAGAACAGTAAAACGACAACCATGCCGGTTAACAGACAAAACCAGAGTTTTCGTAAACCACCCGCTACGAGTTGCTATCGATTGATCGCAGCGTTTCGTAGCGCAAAGAATATGTATAAATAAACGTGCATACATGTATATCGTGTTATGTGTACATACGTGTGCAAGTGCATATGTATAATTTATATATAAACGTATCAAGAGCGGAGAGAGAGAGACTCGTACAGAGAGATGTAGAGAAAGGGAGAGAGAGAGAGAGAAGATGTATCCATCCAACCAACTTGACCCAGGCTCCTGCCCATCTTTGGTAAGCACCATCCGCTCCTTTGTAGTCCCATTAAACGACATTATCCCGATTTTGACCGTTGGCTACAAAATTTATTTATCTCACTATATTTATTTATCGGTTTTTTGTTTTTCTTTTTTTTTTCTTTCCTTAATGGAATCGCGAAACACGGTAATTTCGGCCAGCCAAGAACACACGACCAACCGTCCATACTCCTCCGGGAATGATTCAACGAGAAAATAGAGTTGGTGTTTTTCGGGTGTGCCCTATGACCGCACGGTTGTGGAACAAACTTTCTACAAACCAACGTCCGCGGTCTTGGAAACGTCGCTCGTAAATGTCTTACATCTCGTGGTAAATGAGCATCCCCTTTGAAAGTTTGTATAAAATTCTTACGCATATCCGTCAAGCGAGCTATAAAAATTCGACGGACGAGTCTTCATCGAGGTTCGAGGAAACTGCAGAAATGGAGATTCGTCGTGAGAAGGTGGAATAGCTCGGTTTCCTCGGGACGAGATGTTTAAAATTATTCATCTAATTGAAATTTGAAATTTTTATTTATGCATCTAATTTGAATCTAACTCGGTATTGAGAGAGCCTCGAAGAGACGGAAAAATTTGTCGGTGGAAGGAGGAAAAATGGAAAGAGACTAAAATTTCTATGAAATTATAATTCCCGAAAGTATTTGTCACGTTTGAGTGGGTCAGTTATCTTATCTACGATACGGATACAGGTTTTCATGAATCCGATTATCTCCCGGCAACTACGTGGACGCAAATGACTCGGTATTTTGCATAAATCAATCAGCAGTCGTTTACCGTGCGTTCTTAAGCGGGGTATCAGGGTCCTACGCGTTTATACAGTTTGCTCCTTTTAGTAGTTTGCAAATTGCAGTCTGAGAACGTCACGTAAGGCTATCAATATTTATGAAGTATACTCTCTCTTAGAGTTCTCCGTGAAGCTTTGCTCCACGTTGATTACATAACTTTCCGTACGGATACAAGTTCCTTCAAAATACCTCTTCGCCGAGAAATTTCTCTCGTACTTCGAGGACTATAAAAATCAAGAGACGAGCCACTTTTCCGTCGTTTCTGCCTCCTGTCGCGCGGTCCGCTCGAACGAGCCCGCGTATCTATCCGGATATCCTCTCCGTTTGGCCGATATCACGTGACGAAAAGAGAGGGAGATTCGAAAGCGCGAAACCCTCGGAACTTACGATTCGGCCGAGTGGAGAGGGTATCCCCTCCAGTGTTCATTAATCGAGATGACTGTACGTCGAGCGGCGCGACATCGCCGAGACGCGTCGCCGGAGTATATCGCTCTATCAAGCTGACAAATTCGGCCGATTCTGTTTCAGGATAACGATGGAAGCGTCGGGGGTCGGGATACCCGCTTACCACTTCATCCCGCCGGAACACATCGTTAAATCGCCGATCCACTAAAAGTGGCGACGGACGTACGGTCGTTGTCGTCGAATGGACGCGGGGCGTCACGACGCACGCGAAGCTGTCAATGGCATCTGGGGCTGAGCCACGCACTGTGTTCAACCAGCTTGCTAATCGACACGTTTGCAAAACAACAACAACAACAAAAAAATCATACAAACAATGAGAAACACAACGGAGGGAGAGAGAAACACTTACACCCGCACTTGAAACACTTTAAACAAACACGTCGACACTGGACACGCGGAGTTGGCATGGAAGTTGATGGAAGACTGGTAACAAAGAGAGAGGTAGAGAAGCAGGAAGAGGAGAGGGAGAGAGAGATAAGGAGAGGCGGCAACGAGATCCGATTATTTGGATGGAAAGACTACACCCACGTAATAATACATACATATATGTACGCATATATACGTGCACGTGTATGTATATATTATTATCAACACGTGCGCGCACCTGATAAGACAATGGCGTGTATATAAACATGGGCGCGCACTTTTACACCCGCATATACACAATTACACGAGTAGAGGGACGAAGAAGGCACGCACGCGCGTACACGGATACACTCGAGTGTACAAAACTTGTACAAAAGATATTTAAACAAACAAAAAAATGATGCACGCCGCAGTCCATCACGGGCTGCTGCCGATTGGTAAAGGGAACAAGCCAAAGATACGTTAGTTTTCATTTTTATATTTAAAACAAAAAAGATACGAGAGAGATAGAGAGAAAGAGAGAGAGAGAGACGGGAGAGAAATACGAGAGAATTATTATTATTAATTATTACTATGAACAATGACGATGCTAAATACTATTAGGCCGATTGTTAGCGTCTTTTCTATTCGCGGGTGTTCCGCCGCGTCGGCGGCCGTCGACGAAGCTCCGCGATCGTTCAGGTCGCCGGGGAAAGGACACGGATAATCACGTGCATCACGCTGCGGGGAAGCGCAGCGGTAATTTTCAATGTGCCAATTTCTTTGTAGACAGAGAGAGAGGGAGATGGTGACCCAAGGTCACCTCGACCGCGACGTGCTTCCTCCGCGCGAATTCAAATTTCTCCCGGGTCCTCGTTGCTCACTGCGAGTTTCGCTTTCGATCCTGAGCGTCCGAAAGCTGCCGTAGAGTGTCGTTGAACGTAAACGGCACCGTTCCAACGGAACCTTTGAGAATACGGAAGAGAGAAGTTTTTCAAACGTTCCCAGGACGAGTGAAGGGACTCTTCTCCAGAAGGACGAGACAATTCGTTTCCCCTTTGTCGCGTCGCGAGCGTCGTCGCGCGCGGAACATCGGAGGGAAAGTAACAATTAATCGCGCGCGGTAATTACGTGTAGTTCCGTAGCTTTTGCATGCGAAACTCGACTTCAAAATTAACGATGAAACTACCCTCCCCCTATGAACCCCTTTTTTTTCTTTTTTGTGTTTTCCTATCCGAGAACGACTTGTAGACCGTCGCAGGTTGAGTCGCATTCCGCTCCCAGCCTTGCGCCTCCGAGATGGAGTCGCCAGAAAACGCGCTGAGAGCGGTGAGCGCGAGGTAAACGCACGTATTTTAACGTGCGCGTCTCAGCGTCGTCCTCGACGAGTGTTTTTTTTTTGCATCTTCGAAGCCGTCGATGTCGTTCGAACGATCGGTACGGCCGAAAATGCTCGTTGCGAAAACGTCGAGCCTCTGCTGGACGCGCTCTTCTGTTGAAGGAACAAATGAAATTATTACGTGGAATATAAATAACGATATATATTATATATACATATACATAATATAAATATATATATGTATATATATTTATTATACGATAAAATTAGATGAGATAAATAGCGATGAAAAGGTACGAGCTCAAAGCCCAAGTTCGATCAGGAGGCGTCTTCATCATCATTATCATTATCATTATCATCATCATCTTCCTCTTCTTCTTCGTCTTATTCTATCTCCATTTTTCATCATTTTCATCACAAAATATCAATTTATATTGCAGGACCTGCTTCGATGACATTTGAAGGTATGAGAGAAATTTTGAGATACGTTCTTCACAGGGTAACAATTCTGTCTCGTAGAATTCCGAGCGCAGCTCATTCGAGGCGGTCTTGGATTTCGATTATTTTTTATCGTTGTAGCGTAATGCTTTAAGCGTGTGCAATATGTTGTTACGTTTCGTTGATCTAGCAAGGTTGTTTAGACGTATTAGAAAAAAAAGAAGGAAATTAGTAACGCTGAAAGGCTGTCCGATAGCAATTGAACCACGGATTGCCAAAAATCGAGTCCTCCATTTGCAACTTCCAATCTGTGCCAAAGATAGCGCAATTTCGAGAAAAATGTTATTTACATTGAGAAGAGAAAAAAAACGGAGAAAAGGTATTCACGTATTCTTCTGTGCTTCCTATTTCAAGCTATTAAGCGTCGAAAATCGTGATCGACGATTTTTAATTCTCGTGGTTCGTATGTTTCTTTCGCTGTACTTATCGCCTTTGGGAATTTTTTATTTTCCAAAAACGAGGAAAACGATAAGGTTCTCGCTGATTTGCGCGAGGAATTAGCGTAGCGTGTTTTAATTCGTGCGGAGTGGCACGAAAATAATTTTAGATGATGACGAATTTCGCAAAAAATGTTTGTTTCACGCGGTATAGAATATCGTTTCATCAGCAATCGAGCAGGCGACGCTCGCTTTCGTTCGATCGCGCGAAATTCTTGCGATCATCGTGTATTCGATATATTGAATTTGTAAATATTTCATTTCTCGTTGTACATATTTATTCGCCTCGATTCATCACGTTTCCTGTTCTGTCATTAAATCAACTTTGCGATGTTTCGAGTTTATTTATTGAAATCTGAGTCTCCTTTTATTATCGGTACATTTTCTCGGTCTACATCCTCTTCGTTTTTCTCTCGGACGAGAGCCTTCGACCGATCGTAAAAGAACTCGAAAAAAAAAATCCACCGAAACCTACAAACGCCGTGGTTTTTCGTTATGAATTAGCGGGTTTGTTTTTTTTTTATTAATTTCGTAATTAATATTGTCACATGACTGTTTTTATATACCGCGCGGTATAGTTGCGCACGTCGCTGATTATTAGGACATGGTGTTTTTTTTTCTTTTTCTTTTTATACACGCTAGGTTAAGAAAACCTAACTTATTTTTACTGTTATTATTTATAATTATTTATGGTTGTAAAGGTGAAAATTTTATTGGCGCTATTCGACGAAGCATTTCTCTCTTTTCTCACAGTGAACACACGCATCAAACGAACCTCCATCCCCTGCCTTCTTCCTCGACATCTTTTAATCTCCTCCCTCTTCGTCCTGGCAGTTCTAACGCTAAATCTACCAAAACAATAAATCCAACTCAGTTTGAAACTTTTTTTAGAAAATATTTTACTAATTTACAATGGTAAAGCTTCTATAATGTCCTGTAATTATCTTGCAATATTTTCTTTGTCATTTATGACAAAAGCAATTTCATGCAGTTGCTTTCCTTTCTTCGCCCCTTTTCTAATACCTTTTTCGGTGTACTTGAATAAAAAATTCATCGCTGGTAATTCTAGCTTTAACATCTCAGCATTATCCAACTCCCTGACCATTCTTCATCGAACCCTGCTCCCCTTATAACCCACCCTCTGTTGTACCACCCCTTCTCATCCCTTACGCACTCTTTTTATCGTCGAATGGACGATGACGACGTACTATACTGGATAAAGCTAGACAGCATCATTCGTGCGAGAAGTAGCCTCTGCTGAAAAGTCGAAAAAAAAAGTATATATATATATATCGAGATAACAATTAGTGAGAGACGCTGTATGATTGTGTATATCAACAATAAATAATTGCTGTGATTAGAATCGATTATTAGTAAGTAGTTAAGGACGATTTTTAAGGCACATCGCAGAGAAAATAAACAAAAAAAATGAATAATAATGGCACGTGGTTCATGGTCTCACGGGACCCCGTCATCGGGAGGTTTTCGAATGATACGCTGCTCGCAAAAATTGGGGGATGTTTCGGAATGAATATGAGCAAGAATAACAGAGGATCTCGGTTAAATTGCTGGACAATCTCATCGTGTCCATATACCATCGCTTTCAGAGTGTTTTTGGCAGCCTTTGGGTGACCGTGAACCCCATTATATACCAAACAGTCAACGTGTGACGCTCTCGTTCACCCCCATCGATTTTTAAACTTGTCGTTTCTTAATTCAGCGTCTCTGTTTGACAAAAACTTCTTCTTTCTTCTAGCTTCATATTTATTCTGAAATATTTGCCATCTCATTTTTGTGAGCATAGTAGTTGCGCGCGCTTTTCTGTGTGACTGTGTTATAACTTCGTACATGTCCCGTATGAAGGTGGACTTTGAAAGGAATGCGCGCACGAAAGATCAAGGGTGTAACGAGAAGAAAGGGAAATTTTAGGGGAGATTCCTTTTTATTTTGTTTTAACTTATAAAAAAAAAATCTATTTTTTTTTTGTTAGGGAAGAGAAATTGACGTAGGTGCGCGCGTGCGTGTAATCCTCCTCGATCGTCGAGAGGCATTACGATTTATTCGAACAGAACGATCCGTGTAAGGGTAGGGATCTTAAGATCCGTCGGAATAGACTGATCTACATTAATCGAGGAAGATGTACGTATCAATCAAGGAGGCAACTGCCGTGCGCGTTTACGTTTGAGATCCCCTATGGTCCTCTCACTCGACTCGCCCGCATTGAGAAACACTTGGGAGATCGTATTTCTAGAGACTTTAAAAAATGAAAGATATTAGCATTTCGGATCGATGAATCTCTTGCACTCGATTAATATCATGACGCATAGGAGTATCAGATATTGAAGAATTTTTATAAATCTCAAGTTTTTCTAGCACTTTTCAGACATTTTATCGGACTATACGGAATTGTAGTCTATGGCGCTGTGTAGACCAATGTAAATCAATTTTAATCTCCCGATAATTGAGTAGCGAACGTTTAATTAAGAATATTTTTTAAATATTATATATAATAATTCTATATAAATAACAGTAAAGCTTCCAATTCGAACAGCAAGGGTCTGACGACTGGTTTGTAAAAAAGAAATTTTCCAAGAAAAGTATAAAAAAAAATACCGAAAGGGTGAGTCGAGGAGAAACGCGTTCATCCCCAGATGCGACGAAGATGAAGAAACTTCGTCGCGATGAAAATGGGCGACCAAGAGCAACCTGTGTTCCGAAATGTTCGAGTAATTTTGGATTCTCGATATTTCTCGTGGAGAACGATGGTCGGGGGTACGATCATTCTTCCCTTTTTTTTTTCTCGTCTCCCATCGCGCTGTCTATATTCTTGGATACACGAAATATCGTCACCGACCATCGATCTCCGAACGAATCCACCATTTCTCCTTCACCCTTCATCCCTTTTCATATACCCTCGTATAAAGTCGATGGTTTTGTCCCGAGTGCAAATCCCCTAACTTCCAGGGAACGTGTCTGCCCTCCCCTCATGAACGGAAATCATCGTCGAGCGCGAATGTACTCCGAAAGCATATCCGGTGACACATATGACTAGGCTACGAAATAATTAATATCTCTTTTGCTCCGTGATAAGCAAGCTCATATTTATTCGGCGTATATTGTCAGTCTGAGGGAAATGAATTAACTGTATTCTTCGGGAGATCTACTTGTAGATACTATACTTCGATCAGCCGATTCTCCATAGTGTCTAGTAAACCGCTAAGGTATCGTCTATCACGTGTAATTTCGTATTAAAGTTAAATCGGTATATTTAAAAGCAACAAAAAAAAATAAAACAGAGAGAGAGAGGAAGAAAAGAGGAAGCGATCGATGAAGTGGGTCTTATCGTTCGTTCGAGATCCAGAGGTGCCAAACGTTTCGTTGATCCCTTTTTGATCGCTGTTCGGAGGATGATTCGGTGGTGACTATGTGATAGATTAACAGACACGCAGAGAGGTAAAGAATGAGATGGAGAGAAATGAGAAAAGTGACACGAGGCTTACGGCACTTGGAGTAGCCATGCCTGTACTTTTTAAATCTTGGAACTGTTCCAGCGTTACGAATTTCGGGCACGTAACGCTCCGCGAGATTTCTTGACAATTCGGCTCTGCTGGAAGGATGACGTTTCAAGATATCCTTGCCCATTTCAGCGGCGTTGTCTTTTCTCGCTTCTGGTCCTCCGTGTAGCAAAGTGGGATCACCGGATGCGAAAACTCGGGGAAACGGAATAGGAGTTGTAATTTTAGTTGATTCAAGAAACGAGATGTATAACGTCAACGCTGAGTTCGATCCTCCGTATACAAAGCTAAACGGGGATGATAACGACGATCGATCCGATCTTCGCCTTTCGCCCTCGTCATTTGCCCTCGAACGAGGCTTATTTGAAGGAAGAGAGAAACAAAAATGAAGACGTTGCACACGTCGATAGGAATGCGATCGTATCGTTGTGGCGTAGAGCAATCCGTTAGTGCAGGGGCCTTAACCTTACTGCGAAGGTTCTGCCTGGGACTCGTCACGACTGTATCACTCATGTTGGATTACAAGTCCGCGTTTCATCAGATCTTGGGAACATCCCTTGCATCGCGGAATAGCATCGAGGCTGGCATTAAAGTGGAAATTTACGAAGAACCGCGGGAAATTTTGCAAACAGAATTTTTCTGAATTGCGACCGACATTCGCAGGAAGAAAAAAAACGTATCAAGTGGTAGAACATTCGTGACGATCCCAGGCAGACGCCTAACTTTACCGTAACGCAAGGCAATCAGCTAAGAAATAACTTAGTTTTTATAGGATATTGTGCACGCGCCCTACTCAGGCAGGGCGCGTAAAATTAAGGGCAAGGCCTTTTATTTCTCGTACATAAAAGGGCGCGTCAGGAGAAAAAACTCGAGCGCGATCGGGCAGCCGCCCAATATTCGCAACGGCATATTTTTCTGTAGACGGTCGAGAGAAAAGATAACGAATACGCGTATTTACAATGGAACACATTGATGATAATAATAAATATTAATAATTAATTATATTAATTATAATAATAATAAGGAGAAATATTAATAATGAGAAACTCCGAAGGAGCTACTCCGAGTACCGCGAAAAAGTACACTCGGAAAGATCGAAACCCGAAGGCGCGTAAGAGTTTCGTGTGCCAAAAATCGATCGTGAAAAAAAAAACAAATTCTTCAGCGAGCGGCTCAACCTTGTGCCAAGCTTAGATAAATTGCAAACTGTAATACGTGTGCCAAATCGTCGTTACATGCCGCTCCAACTATTTCGAAGCGGCTTACTCTCCTTTGCTCGTTGACTTTTCGTGCTCGTTGACGAAGGCTTCAGCTTGACTTTTCGCCTTCTTGCAATTTTATTGTTTACAGGCAATCGTTCTTTTATAATCCTCGCCGATTCGATGACCAAACAAATTTCATCGTTCAGCGGGGTTAATCATTAGGGACATTTGTTTTAAACGCAGAGATTTAGGATTCAATTAAGTATTTCAATACTTAAATTAAAAGCATAAAAAGAGGTGGAATTCGTTTATTCTGGAAAAGATAAGCACGGAAAGTCAACGGTGAACGAAAGGGTGAAAGGAAAGATATGAATAACATTTTTGATGGCAGCTCAGATCGTATGTAAATTAAGGATGCGCCCTTGTCGGGTGCGGCAAGAGACAGGGATTATATAAAGGTACGATATTATGACCTTAAAGAAAGAGAAAAAGAATCTGGAGCTTTAATTTTTCGCGTAGGCATCCGTTCGAAAGGTCGTCTCGCGTTATCATTCGGATAGAATTCAAACGATAACGGGGTAGCGCGATTCCGTAGCGAGAATGAAATTAGTGCACTTTCTCTCGTTAACTTTACATTTCTTCTCTTTTCTTCCGATCCTCGTTCAAACTATCCCCTTCCCTTTTCTCCACTTTTGTCCGCCAATCGAGAAGAAGTAGCCCACGTGCAAAAGAAAAGGAAAAAGAACGACGAAACGTGTACTTTCGACGTTGCGAACCGTTCAACGATCTGCAATAGGGTCCAATAAGGGCAAAAAAGTCTGACTAAAAGTTAACACGGCGCGGATTCGTTAGTGTTCGAAGTCTTTTGTATGAAAATCCTTTCCATCGTGCTCACGACGACGATGGGGCGATAATCATATCATATGCTTTAGAGAGAACAATAAATTAGACTTTAATCTTGGATATTACAAAGTATCGTTGAGTATATCCTCGTAATAGGAGTAAGACACCCTGAAATTGACGAGATGAAAGAAAACGTGAAAAAAAATGAAGCAACAAAAATATTCAATCCCGCCGGTATTTTGTAGGATTTATACTCGTATTCTCTATCTACTCGATTTTTTACGCGGATAAGGAACTCGTCGAGAAACGACCGCTATCGCAGATCGCTTGCAACAAAGTGCATCCTCAAAGTGAACGATGATAATCTCGCACATTAAATCTCTTCGTTCGTCATCCGGTTATCCTTCCGTTTATTCTCGAGAAACGTCGAAGGACGAATTCTCAACGACGCAGAAAAGAAAGGAAGAGAGGAGCAAAAAAATGAGAGGAACAAGAACGTCAATGAGACGCGAATATAATCTTGATCATTTCCCCTCGCACGGCTGTCTGTGAAATCCGTTTGCATTGTTCGGCTCGGCCGTTTCTTCCTCAATGTTTTCTTCCCATATTTCGACTCTTCTCGTCCTCGACGGCTTTCCTTTTATCACCTTCCTCCTCGGCCGATATCAACTTATGTTAAAAAGCCTTTACGAAAACAGGGTCATAAATACTTACGTATAATACGAGTATTTTAAATTTTTAACGCGAAAAAAAAATACTAGGTGAGAAAAGGAGAACAAAGCAAGCGTAGTGTGCAATGTAATGCGACGATGAGATAAAAAAAAATGAAAAGTGAGAAAAAACTTTTTACAAAAAAAATGGAAGATAAAGGAGAGAGAGAGAGAGAGAGAATAGATAAGAGAGATGTAAATGCTTGTGAGGAGAACGCGTGAAAGAGACACGTCGCGAACCGCGTCTTTCAAAGTGTTTCGTCGGGTAAGAGAAGCCGTTGCTTTTTTTTGTAACTGCTGCGAAGATATATATGTATGTATATGTGCTCATAGAGGAAACGCATTAATTGCAAACGCAATCGAATAACCTGAACGCCGTTCTAGATCGGGGGAATTCAAAGAACGATCTTAAAACGTCACCGTTTCTTTCGAAGTTCCTTGACACTCTTCGTTGCGCTACTTCAAGAAGGCATTTGCTACGGCAGTTCTTCCAAGGAATATGTGCTCCTTGAAATTAATACACTGTGAATGATCATTATCGCCAGTCGCAACGTGAAAGTAAGTGTAAAAAGAAAAACTCAGGATCAGTCGTGCCAGAACGCGTTCAAGATGGCTGCAAGCATCATCCTACTTTTAATCAAGAAAATACCAAGATACGCAAAAACTTCAAGGCAACGCTACGAATCGTCAGAGGTGGAAAATGAATTATTCCACGAACCACAGATACCACCATTGGAACGAGTTATCGATACCGCGTGTCGAACGTTTACGTTTGATTTTTCAATTCAGAAAGCGAAGGAACTTGCGAAAAAAACGGCGACGTTGTTAATCGTTCGAGATACATTATTCCAGGGTAATGTTTTCCGAAATTTGGAACGTGATATCCGCACGAGGATGCAAAGAAGATATACGTAAGCGAGATTGGTGATAAACGAGCTAGAACGGCTGAAGGTGAAGGCGACTGAAGGAAAGGACAGGAAAGTCCGAGTGTAGAGTGATCGTAGAGTTAACGCGAGGAAATAGAGGATAAGAGACGAGTACATCCGCTGTAATTGGGTGGTACGTACATACGTATATATACGTGAAGGCATATGTGTGTATATATATATACGATATACAATTATTGTAAGTGTATAAGAGATATAATTTATATAGCTGTATTCTACGTCGTCGATACGTGTAGGGCAGGCTTGCGAGAGTGTTCACACATGATTCGTCTCGGCTGGCGTGAGAGTGCTTTAAATTTAGAGACTGCGTGAGTGAGAAAGATATATATATATATATAAATATAAATATAAATATATAAATAAATAAATAGATTGCAGAGAGAAAGGGAGAGAGAAAGAGAGAAAGATATACACTATACCTAGTAGTCGACGTTACATATCTTTAAAAACTCGTTCGTACGGATTAACGCAATCGTCGCGTGTTCGGTGATGCTATTTTATTTCCTTTTTTTTTTCTTCTCGAGGACCGATCGCATTATTCGATTCGACGTCACCGAACAGAGCGACGAAAGTTGTGCTAATCGCCATGGATAGAAGCCAATGTGTACAGACCCGAGAATAACACATAGGTGACCCTCGCCCAAAGTCAGTCTACATATCAGACTCTAGTTAGCGTCAGGTTCCTTTTACTTCGCGTCCGAAAGTCTCCCTTCAACCTCGAATTCCTCGATACTTCGTAAATTCCCGGCATCGTTGCATCGACGAGATTCGTCTCTACGAAAACTCGCAAAAAAAAGTCGTTGAAACGAGGCCGCGGAATTTGGAAGTAATTTTTCTTTTTTTAGAACCCCCCTTGAAAACTTTGAGTCACGATGTTGCGATTCTCGGAGCGAATTCGGATCAGTTTCTCTCACTGAGATCACTTCGACCACTGAGAGTAAAGCGAGGTAACCGTGATGAAGATAAATTCACGTTTGTAGATCCGAATTCGCGAGATCTTTGTCCCAGATCTTCCCATTGTCCTCGATACGACACCATTACATCCCCTAGCACTAGAGAGAATATTTGTATTGTCAGTTACTATTGCTACTATTACTACTACTACTATTATTATTATTATTATTACTAACACTACTATTTACTGCTACCAATTACTATTGTAACTATTATTGTCATTAATGCTGCTACACGGTATCGCCCCGTTATCTGACACGCACCGCGCGCAGCTGTATTACAGCCGATGGGTAATCCGTCGCCCCTAATTGATGACCAATTAGTTGCGGCCATGCACAGAATCGACCCAGTCATTAAAACAGGCATAACGAGAGGCCGGATTCTTTCGAAAGGAATATCGTTTCCCTTCTTTATTCACGTAGAACCGAGACGGTTTTTGTGCACGCAACGTGATATAATAACGCGTGCAGCTCCCTTGATATTGTCTTGTCTCGATCCCGCAATTTTCTGCCGGTACTTTTCATTCGTTGGACGTGCCGAGATACAATTGTTTTGATTTCGCGTTATTAACTTTCAAAGTTATTATCTCTTCTACTGAAAAGAACTAAACCGGTGGAGGTATTTCGGTTAAAAAGAATTGCTAAATTATTTCAAGTCTGCATCGATTTATAGATATATTTATTTAGTGTTCGAGACCTATTTAATTCTAAAGTTAAAATGGTAGTGTCAACTTGGTCTGGCAACTGGCAAACTTCAAAAATTAACTGAAGCTCGCAGTAGCCCTGATTTAAAATGTCTCGTCATCTCTGGGAAATTCTTGCTGAATTAAGAGTTAATGGGTTTAACTTCAGTATCAACAGATTTGCAATTGTCTCTCGGCACACCGTTGCATCGTCGTTTCGATGTGCAGTATTATCGAACCTCTCGAAAGTCAAGAGCTACTCCGTGAAAAATCGCGAGTCGAAGTATTGTGATAATCGTAAGGAACTCGAGAGAACGTTAAAAATGACATGGAATCAAAGTCAGCAACGGAAATCGAACGAACGGATGGAAGTGGTCCGGCATATTGAGCTCTCGATGATAAAAGCAGCTATTATCCCTGACATTGTCGTCATTATTATTATTACTATTACTATTAGTACTTGGATTATTGCCATTAATCTTGGCCCCGTAAAAAATGGACACGGAAGCAATGTTTTCGCGCAGCGATCTATTTGTTATGTATTAGTTATCTCGTCGAATCGTCATTTTTAAATTAATAGCTTTCTATCACGTAAATTATAAGTTGTTGATTAGTTGCTACTCGCTGAGAGACGGAACATCGTTGCATTTCTCTGACTTTGGATCGCGAGAGAAGAGAATTCTTCACTTGATACGACTGTATTTGAAAAAATGCACCTTTTCAAGGTAATAGCTGACGAATTACTAATTAGCAATTATAGTGAAAGATCTCTTAAACGCAGAAACGATGACTTCCGTCCTCATATTTTGTTTCGTATAAGCTTCAGTTGCTCAAAAAATTCCTCTCCGCCCCTACGGAGAATTTGTCCGCTCATCGGAGAAACTCGTGGAATCTTCTTGCACTGATTTTTTCGATATTACGGCAGAACTCCACGTTTCCATTCTTTTGCTTCTACGATCAAATCTGTGTTCTATAATATAATGAATTTATCTGATCTAATTTTGATTGATTCAAAAGTAGGACATTAGAAGTTAGATACTCGTACACCTCTGAGATAAAATTTTCGATATTTTTTCCTGTCCGGAGACATGATTTAATTATTGTATCATAAGCTATTCCAAAATGGAGCTCTAACGTAATTTGAAAGGGCAATTGCGATGCATCATGGCAGATGCTAGTGCAACAAGATTCCTCATTTCGACGGAACGTATTTAATTTCATATCTTCTCGAAAGTTGTCACTCGTTCAGTAACGAGCATCGTATACGTACGCAGATTTTAATTCTAAGCGACTCTTAGGCTCACCGTAATAGCCAATTTCTCTGTTACAATCTATATTACGAGGAGAAGAGAACATATAGTCAAGCGAATTTACGTTTTTACCGCGAACATTTCGCGACCTATCGATCGTACGATCGATATGCTCGCGAAAACGTTCGCGCCCACGTTCAATTTTACTTTTTAATATTGCTGAATTCAGCAATTGTATATACGTATATTTAAAACGTGCACACACATTGTAATTTACTGTCGGTGTTACTTGGATGCCAGTTAACACTTCCGAGCGATGATCATTCTTTTCGATGGGTATACCGGCAACACGTATAACTTACTTTACGCGTAAAGTGTGGCTATACGTTTTGCATCGTATACAGGCATATACATATGTCCCGCATATTTGACCCAGACCAAAAGAAAAAAAAAAAGATAATTGCCGAAGAATCGGCGAATCGATGAAATAATAGAGAAAGAGAAACTGGTACATCGATCGCACTGTTTCGATTACAATCGAATCGGCGATCGCGATTGCGCAAAGAGGCACGTGTTACCACGTATTATAAAAACGAGTTACTCGCTTTGTACGCGTACACTTAAGTACGGTGCGAAAGAGTCATACAAAGTAGCTTTCACGTACACGACACATACAGAAAAAAATAAACAGAGAACACGTACTCACACATTAACAGATTACTCCAGCAGCAGCAGCAGCAGCAAGCTCTATACTTTTTTGATTCTCGCACGCACTCACGATCTTGAATCAAACATTCTTTTCGTTTTAGCGGTCAGAAAGAGAGAAAGAGAGAGAGAGAGAGGGATCGTGGAAGTTTACCACCGCTCGATGATATAGAGATTTAATGTTTGTAAGGGCAATAAGATTGTAAATTTTTCGAGTACACTGTATTTGAATGTGTAAGTTGCATAAAAAAGACAGATTTTTTAGATATTGCACTATAATATTTATTATTCTAAGGTAACGAGACAGGGTCGCGACTTGCCGCGCTCGCGATAGCTCGACCGCGCTCCCTTCGGCCTCGATCGGTCAATCAATTATCGTTTCTTTCGTTCTACGACGATATATCGATAATCCTTCTCGATTGAACACTTAGATTCTCTCGGTTAACGTCGAAGCGCAATATCTCTCCATGGGGAAAAGGGTAAAAGCGAAGCTGAAGTTTAAGTGTTGACTAACGATCGATGCCAGATCGCGAGCGCGGCTGCTGCGCGACAATTATGAATTAATATTAATTAATAAAGAGGCAAAGCGAATGCATTGTCCTTTCCAATAAGAAAACAAAAAAAAAACAAGAAGCAAGATTTTTAGTGTTTACACTACAATTGATAAACGATTCTATTATTACATAATATTATATTAATAACAATATTATTACTGTAATGTTTGTTTTTGGTTATTAAAGTGTGTATATAGCAATATATTCTAGAAATGGTCTCCCTATTGTTGATTGTCTTGCAAGCGAACCCTCTAAATGCATTATAGTTTTGCTACTTTTAATTGTAATTCTCGAATTATTTGTTAAATATTTAAATTAGGCATTTTTCTAGATATATCAAATTATTCGTTATGCTGTGCAGGGTGTTGCGAAAGTAATTCGATATCTGTCTTACAAAGCACTTGTTTTAATTTAATTAAATATAACAGACGTACAGCCAAGAGGGCTAGATTTAATCTTATATTGTTTCTTCGGTTCTTTCACTTATCGTTTTATTTAGTACGCCGCTTAGTTTTACGTTGTTAAGAGCAATATTTGATAGATGCATAGAGATATTAATCGAAAATTAACTAATTCAAATCTATGGCAGTATATCGTATATGAAATGACCAAAAGATCGAAGCCGAAAAGTCTGAGCCAAGCAAAAAGCTATTTTAAAGTTAATGCTATAAGAAAAATGTATTACTTTAAATTTGTTATTTTATATTCTGTATAGAGCGAGCGAACTTTTATTTTGAATCAAAGAAAGCGTTACGTTCTTCGCGCCCTTTCTATATGGCGCTGCATCTCTATTCTTCCCTGCATCGCTGCACCATCTGCATTTACAAATGGAAAGCATGAACAGTCAATGCCTGACAGTTAAACACGTGTTTCCTGCTTCTTAAATAATTCTTTGCTGAATATGACATCAAACGAAATGGAAGTTGACGAAGAAAACGAAGAGAAGCTAAAGAACTTTCACGAATTAGAGCTCGATGACAGAATTTTAAAGGTGATGCAGCAAAATATCTTTTATCTAGTTCAAAGGTTACATTATCAAAATATAACCCCAAATCGTCGTCATAACAATTGTATCGTATACTTTATTAGAAACTATATCTCATCGTTTCATAGGGTTTTGCGTTTCCTTGAATATTCATACGTAGCTACATTGTTAAAAAAATGTTTCAGGCGATTGCAAAGTTAGGTTGGATGGAACCTACTTTGATACAGGAGAAGGCTATTCCGTTGTTATTAGATGGCAAAGATATCTTAATCCGTGCTCGTACAGGTTCGGGAAAAACGGCTGCATTTGCCATACCTCTTATACAAAAGATATTGTTAAATAAACGCATGCAAGAGAAGCAAGAGACAAAGGGATTAATTATAGCTCCTAGCAAAGAGCTTTGTAAACAGATATACGACGTTATTGGTAGTCTAACTATAAAGTGCTGTAGAGAAGTAAGAGCGGTGGATTTGAGTCCACAGGTTGATCTAAACGCTCAAAAACCATTATTAGCTGAAAAACCTGACATTGTAGTAGCAACACCTAGCAGATTGCTGCAACACTTGAAAGCAGGAAATATGAAACTAAAACAGTGTCTTGAAACTTTGATTATAGACGAAGCTGACTTGGTATGCAACTTATTTGTGGCAACAAAGTCACTTTTCCTAAGTAATTTTATTATTTTGTGATTTTAGATATTTTCGTTTGGTTATGAAGATGAGATTAAGAGCGTATTAACTTATTTGCCGACCGTATACCAAGCTGCTTTAGCATCCGCGACGTTGTCCGAGGACGTTGTCACTCTTAAAAAACTTGTGCTGCATAACCCGGCGATTTTAAAATTAGAGGAACCTCCGTTAGCTCCTCCGTCTCAATTAGCTCATTATACTCTTGCCGCGGAAGAGCCCGATAAAGCAGCTATACTCTATGCTTTGTTAAAATTGCATTTAATTAGGTAATTGTGCGACTCGAATATATTAACATTGCATAAATCGATCTTTAACATACTTCTGTTATTTGCAGAGGAAAGACTATTATTTTTGTAAATACTGTAGATCGATGTTACAAGTTAAAATTATTTCTCGAACAGTTTGGTATACCCACTTGCGTGTTAAATTCCGAATTGCCAGCTGTTTCAAGGTGTAGGGCAGTTAGTCAATTCAATACCGGAACGTACGATATTATTATAGCGTCGGATGAAAAGTCTCTGGACGAAGTAAGCATTTGCAACATTTAAAGGGCATTTGAATATTTTAAACTAATTCCCTATATTTCTTCCAGCCACACGTAATGAAAATTAAGAAAGGAAAGAGAAAAAAAGACAAAGAATCGGGCGTCGCGCGTGGCATTGACTTTCAATTCGTCTCTAACGTAATTAATTTCGATTTCCCGCTGGATGTGAATTCATACATTCATAGAGCAGGACGTACTGCCCGCGGAAAAAATCAAGGAACCGCGTTAAGTTTTGTCTCGATAAGAGAGAGACCCATGCTCGAAGAAGTCGAAGTACAGCTAAAACGCAGCTACAATCGAGACACCCTGTTTAAAACTTATCAATTTAAATTAGAAGAAGTTGAAGGTTTCCGGTATGTAAAATTAAGATATGTTCTTCTCTTTAGGAAATACTAATAAACTTTTTAAACACAGATATCGAGCCAGAGATGCTTGGAAAGCCGTAACGAGAATAGCAGTTCGCGAAGCTCGTTTAAAGGAGATAAAGCAGGAGGTGTTGAACTGCGAAAAATTAAAAAGTTACTTCGAAGATAATCCCAAAGATTTACAGTCATTGAGACAGGATAAAGCACTTCATACCGTAAAATTGCAAGCACATTTAAAAGATGTGCCGGAATACATAGTGCCGCCCACGTTAAAGAGACTCGTGGGAATTGGCAAAAGAAAACGCGCATTCAATAGGGACGCATTAGCGTCGAAATCTACCGCCACGAAATCACGATACGATGCAAGAGCATCGAACCCTTTAATGAGTTTGCAGGTAAAAAATAAGAAGTAAATGTTTCTTGTACAAATATTAATATACTTTCAATGAAGATGTTTATACCTCCTTCTCATATCATCGTACATAACATTTTATTAAAATGTACCGCGTAACAAAATCTCGTACATTTTAAATTTATACATTTAAATTTTGTAAAATATAATCAATATAAGAAGCTACGATATCTTTGCAGTTCGTGAAGGTTTATATTTTTCCCTTATGCCGTCATTGAAACCTTCCCGATTTCTCGCGAGTTCTATCGCATAAAATTGAATCCTCGTTGTGAGTATACTATTCCTTTCGGTATAATCTCCCTGGCAATCTGCTCTCAATAGAGTTCCAAAGCTGTAATCCTCCACATCATTTTTGAATTGCTCACAGAATGGTCTCCATTTCTCTTTTCCTTCCACTGACTTTAATTCGTCCTCGTTTATCTTGTCTACTTTGAGGTCAGGAAAAACTTCTCTGAAGGTCTTATAGATCTGGTCGTCGTGAGGAGTCAGTTTTAAAAACTTTGGATCGACTGAACATAAAATCTAAAATAAAGAAAGACATTTTGCCTTAAGAATCTCTTTCCATCGATTTCTTGAGAGTACCCGCTTAAAATGTTATTTTTCATTACATTGAAATATACTTCTGCATGTTCCATTGCTTTTATCGCCCACATAGCTTCCACCGAAGGCTAAAAATAATAACTATTATTGCATCTAATTGATGAAAATAGTACCTACGGTTGTTTTCGAAAACTTACATCATTTTCAAATTCCTCTGCAGGCCGGGAAAGTACACTAGAACCAGCTATCAATTGATCTGCAGACTTAAAATTGTAATTTGTTACACTTATTGTAAAAAATTATAATTTGCATAAAGAATCGTACAATATAAGTAACTCGCAAGAATTTATATAAATAATATATTATATATATGAACGTATATAAAAAAAATCAAAGAGCAGGTTAAGAACCTTGTGCTTGGACTTAAAATTTTTTGTACACTTACCACATTTCCAATTTGTGCCATTTTCGCGTTTCAGAAGAATCAAGCTGATAAAATCAATCAATTTTTCCTCAAATTGTTTATAATATTGCGTTGCGAAGTTTCAAAATGATATAAATACACATGTCACGCCGTAGAGGTACACGTTCGGTGAATGGGTATGAGAGAGGAGTAAAATGCTATATACCATATACACGCGTAGTATCTCGTTTTCTGAGCATCTGTTTAAGCAATTTTACGAGATCGTTCTCCAAGAGAATATTATTTCTTTCGTCAATTTTTTAACATAATTTAATTACGATCGAAAATTCGGATAAAAATGGTCGGCGCGGGGGAAGGAGATGTTAACGAAGGAGTATTAAAATTGATAAAGAATATCCATTATGGGTAAATATCGAAAGTGTTTTAACCTTAAATGTAATCAATTTTATTTACAATGTTTCATGTTTCAGTAACATTAAAGGTACACACAATATTGTAGTAGCGACGATATCTGTATTAAAGGAAATTATAAACAACACGGAATGGACGACTGCGAAGTAGGAACAAAATTGTTTATTATTTCGGTCATATGCGGTTTATTTGAAAAATATTTGTTTTTATATTAAATTTTTATTTATAATCTTTTTTTTTAATTAATTAGGAACCTGACGGATATAATTATTCGTAATGGAAAATATTTAATTGAAGCCATTCCCCTTGAATCTTCCATTGGGAATATGGTTAGGAGGATATTGCAAATAATTCGGGAGGAATATACTTCGGAATTAAAAAATAAAACCGATGAAACAGATCCCCAGGAGTCATTACATAAAATTCTCACTGCTGAGGGAGATCAGCAAATTGACTTCAATATAACTGTACCCTCCCTCAAATCAGCTCTTCTAGAACATATTAATGAATTTGAAGCCGAATTGGAGACCTGGTTAGTTGTAGTAAATAAAGGTAGCATGTCGCCCAATATGCTCAAAATACAAATGGCATTTCCTTTCCAGCGCTGAAAACATTACCCAACAGGCTTCAGAACATATCCATTCGAATGAAATTATTCTGACAATAGGTAGATCTAGATTAGTAGAGGAGTTCTTTAAAAGAGCTGCTACAACTAGAGCATTCGAAGTTATAGTAGCCGAAGGTGGACCACTTTTAAATGTGCGTACATGTTGAATCGCAATGAGCGAGTATAAATGTACAATATGTAATTGTTAAGATTAATATCGTTTATAGGGACACGAAATGGCAGTTAATCTTGCCAAAGCAAAAATTAAAACTACATTAATATCGGATGTAGCAATTTTTGCGATGATGTCGCGCGTAAATAAGGTAATAATCGGCACGCATACCGTTATGGCCAATGGAGGTTTAAGAGCCATTTCTGGGTCTCACAATGTTGCCCAAGCTGCTAAACACTATTCCGTGCCTGTAATGGTTTTGTTGCCACTTTACAAATTATCGCCACTTTACTTTTGCTCGCACGAGCAAGATGGATTTAATATGCATATTTCGCCGATGCAAGGCGTAATTAACGGTGCTAATGCACCTCTGATGGAAAGAATTCATGCATATAATCCAGTCTTTGATTATGTACCTCCAGAACTTGTTACATTGTTCATTACAAATACGTAAGTTTTACCGAACGTAATTAATCTTTTGCTGGCGGGCTTTTCCCGCGTCTTTTGCTTCTGTAGCGAACAAACCCGATAAATTTTACAAAGCGATACAATTTCATCTTTATTATTTATTTCAGGGGTGGAAATGCGCCATCGTATGTTTATAGATTACTCAGTGAACTGTACCATCCTGATGATTACGAATTGTAAAAAAATGGAGAACTACTTTCGGCGATAAAAGTTCATTCGCTTCTGTCAATTTTGTCATACAATATTGTAGGTGTACAAGAAAAAATAGGAATTACAAAAACTGAAACTCTTATTTATGTTTCATAGATGTATTTATTTACATTGTATGTTTAAGGTATGTACAAAAACAGACGTTTTTTACAAAAGCATTCATATAATTTGGAGATTGAAAATGACTGACTCTTAACTCATTTGCATCACAACTCTAAACACGACAGATGATCGTTACTGCCGCACATTTCCGCGCACAAATTGTATTCCACGTACGAATGCAAATGGGTTAATATGAATAGAATGTATAGAATGATTCCTTTCATTACTTAAAATTCGTAAAATGCTTTGGAATTTACAATTAGATTGCTATACATAAGGATTCCAATTACTACCATCTTCAGGTTGTAAGTAATCCATCACTAATAATATCACGTCGATGATCCACCATACTCCAAGGCCACCCAATGATATTAATTTCATTACAGCCTGATTAGTATGTCCCAAACAAAACCGATCCATTCCCACGACACCCAATACTATGCTATGCAGCAAAGTGATAGCGAAATAATGTTCGCTATATTTTATACAAGGGACTCCTTCCCGGAAAAATGTTCTAGGCCCGAAACATTCTATGTCCGGTAATACTGTGCACGATACTTTCGTCCTTTCGACATCTTCGTATCTGGAACCTCCAAACTAAAACAATAGCGTCAATTATTCTATAAAATAGATATTATATTTCGTATAGATCGAATGCATTACCTTTACACAACCGAATCCAGTTTCCTCTTTAGCGGTTTTGTTGCCTTTATGATCGAACGGATCGTCACAGTCGATAAACTCCTTCGGTCTACGATGTAGCCATTACGTGATATGGTTTG
This sequence comes from Cerceris rybyensis, assembly GCA_910591515.1. Lineage (NCBI taxonomy): Eukaryota > Metazoa > Arthropoda > Insecta > Hymenoptera > Crabronidae > Cerceris > Cerceris rybyensis. The sequence continues at coordinate 906,255 of OU342795.1, forward strand.
TCAAAGTAAAAACAAACATCCGATTACTATCGAAAATCAAAGTAGAAAAAAGATATAAAACAAGCGTATACCGTAAACGTCAAAACAGTACGCGCTTACTTACAGAAACTTGCACATCACCAGTGGACCCTCGGGCCTATACTCCTGCGGTATCTCCGTACTTTTATTTGTCATCGTGACCATTAGACAGTCGCATAGCAGCGACAAGAAAGTAATAAAGAAGATGAATGCGTATTTTAACCTCATCTTAGCAACGGGAACAAAGCGCATTCTCAATTAGATTTCTATTCCCAATAGAATTTAGTATCTATAGTAAACGATAGAAAGCGGTAGCGTCACTGAACTTGTTTTTCTGTATACAAAATAATTTAAATCATAGGACGCTTAACTACTTTCTTCTCTTGTCTTGCTACTGTCATCTGTCTCAGAAAAAAGAATTTATAGCCTTAGAGACTCACAATAGTATTTTATGGATACCATATTACACATGTTGTACAATACAAATAATGACGAACTCATTAAGACGAAAACACTGTGCATTTATTTAAAAAATTCTTAGCAATAGACGAGTCTCGGAAGAATGCAAAGGAGCATAACAATTTTGTTTTCTTCTGGCGATACAGCGACTCCCTTCAGCCATAAATTATGCGAACACTAAAAGGATGGAAACTCGCTATTTCCAAGGGGTTCTGGAAGCGTAAACGCGCTTTCTGCATTTTTCTCTGGCTCTTCCAGAACCTCTTCAAATCGGCGGGCTTCCAGTCTTTCAGCATCCGCATAATTTATGGCGCAAAATGGTCGCTGCAGAAGGCTCTAAATGCGTCGTCGCCTACCGCTTTCTATCGTCTTCTACAGATACTAAATTCAGTGACGCTACCGCCTCCTACAAATACTAACATGGATACGATGGATACCTTCTCAGAGCACTTCAGTTTTGTCAGTCGGACGCAAGTAAGACGTACGTTCTGTGTTCCTCGTAAGGTGCGACCAGTGGTTGAACGACAGTAAACAAAGTAATTGCATATCGCGTATTTGCAGTATCGTAAAAAAGCTGTGTGTTTCGTCGGCGAAAGTCCGTATTTATGTACGGAAATATGCGCGAAAGGGAAGAGTTTTGCCGTAGCTTTGCACCGGGACAACCGACCCAGGTGCCGTCAGCACGGGCCTTGGGCCTGGACGCCTTGCACGGTCTTTGTAAAGAGATCTATCCTGACCAAAGTAATCCGCTCACTGTCACGGCTGTCGTGAAGTATTGGTATGCCTTCTGTCTTATTAATTAATCGTGATACAATTAAAATATAGCAATCTTATAACATGGAATGCCGAGAATACATATTTAATGTTTATGTCAGAGCACAGGACGTGGAATAACTATATTATTGTTATACCTTGCGCGATGCAGTCCTTGTTTAAGTATTTTTTATTACGTGGTAGATCAACATTTACTAATTCAAACTTCTATACGATGCATTTAAGTAATTTAACCTTCATTCACTCTTAATATCTTTTCCGTACTGTGATCTATTTTGTACAAGAACAAGATACTTTTTTAGCTTTTCTTTGAAATAACTGTATAGAGTAATATGTATTTACTGTGCACGATTTGTCTCGAATTATATATCGATCCGCGTGAAAAAAGGACGAACGAATGTTAATGAGAGGTTCTTATTTAAAAAAGAATTTTCCCAATTTTGTATTGTATGTAAAGTCAAGGGGACTTGATTCTTTAGAAGAAAGGTAGTTTATGTCTCGCGTGTGGAGCTCTTGCGGTAGACAGGAAGGGAAAGACAACTTATATTTAGCCACCCTTAGTCGTATGTACGTTTAACCGGATGTTAAACGAAATAACTGGGATTTTCTGTACACCTTTGCCTAGGTTGGGAGGTCCGGACCCTCTTGACTACATAAGCATGTACGAAAATCCTGGATGTCCCGAATTGGGTGTACCACCGCACTGGCATTACGTTAGGTAAGCTTTATTTTATATTTATTAACCCAAATTCATCCTAAATTAAAATTAGTTTACAATTTCTTCTTATTAAAACATGATTGCACTTCGATTTCACTTTCTAAAATTTTTCGTCACGCGTTCATATTATCCGCTTGTTTGAACAACTCCCACGTGCGTGTTTATGATAGTTAGTAAATATTCCATTAATTCCTCCGATATATTTATAATTTTAATGCATTTTTCCTCTACTTCTACCAGCTATCGTGAATTGGCGATTTCCTTCGTATGTGCGATGATTTAGGAATTCTTTTTCCTTGTTCCTCGGTTATTTGGAAAAGGGAGATTGTCTTTTTTGTAGCACAGGAAAAAGGGAGGAATCCGAAGGGAAGGAAAAAAAAACGGGAAGTCGGATATTCGTCAGTGTCACCCTGTTGAGTGGGTAGAAGCGCGTCCCTGTTTTATGTGAGCGCGTGTATATATCTTTCGGCGGCACGTGTATACTTAACTCCTTCTGTCACTTCGAACTTTCATTCATTACGACGTCACGTATAATATGTAAAATGCAAATGGTTTCGCGTCGTTGAAGACTCTACTTTCAACTGAATTTCTAATCGATTAAAAAAATGTATGGTTAGATTTAAATTTCAACGAGTATACGTAAGCGTGCTTAATCCTTTGCGGTTGATATTTTTCAGCGACGGGCTGATTTTTTGTAAGTCCATGTTCACGATATATTTAAATAGAATAGATTTAACGCCGATAGTTCTTGTTTACTTCAAGCTACGGTTTTTCGTATTGTTTTCCTCCTTCAATTTAAAGATACGCTGCCTTTGAAGTATCATGCACTTAGAATTAAAATTTTACGGAAGTGAGGCGTCCGAAATAAACTTTGCACAGGGACGCTGGCGGCACATTGCCGAAAGATAAATGGTCTCTCATTTCAGGAATTCCTTATTAAAATCTGGGCGCCGAATGACGAATGGTCTGCTGCGAAAGGGTGTCGATTTTTTTTCCTTCATCTTCCGACCCCTCTTTCTTGAGTTGCGGCAGCTGTCCTAATAGTTCGCTCTTTTTCTATATATAGAAAACGCATAGTACGGGAAGATAAAGTCGTTTGAAGCGCGACGCGTCGGAAACAGAAGCGCGCGGCACTTCCCCTTTTTCGTCTGTTCCAACTAAATATATTCTCTCATTGACTGCATCATTCTATTTTTTTCCAGACTAGGTCTCTATAGCTATTTTTTCCTTCTGTACACAACACACACAGATTGTACGAACCAACATATTTTTTTTTCATTTTTATATTTATTATAATATGTCCATTTTGGAAATGAAAGAGCAGAAATGTAACATTGCCATTGTTCTTTGAAGTTTGGGTCTGTCAGATTTGCACGGAGATGGTCGAATACATCCTAAGAGCGGTCCGGGCCGTCCAAGTGGCTTTGGATTTGAACTGACCTTCAGATTGGTTCGAGAAAGAAACGAGATGACTCCTCCTACATGGCCAGCAAACGTTATGCAGCAACTGGCAAAATATGTTTTCAATTCTGGCAATATGTTATTGCCTGGAGATCATGTCTCTTGGCACGCTCCATTGGATAATGGCAATGGTCGTGTTACACAGATACTAATGGGTAAAGATCCACAATTACCGTCGTCAGTTTCTACACCTCATGGAGATGTAAGTCTATCCTACCTGGACGTATCTCTTTAAGTTACTTTTTGACCATAGTCTTCAAGAATTTCAACATTGCTATAGGTTTCGTTTGTCCAAATCGTGGGAGTTACTTCGGAAGAATTGCAGGCTGCACAGCACTGGAATGGTTTGGGTGTCGTAAATTTGTTAAAAACCAGTCGCGGTTGTGGGCCATGGTTAGTAACAGATATGAGAAGGACTCATTCCGTTATGGAAGACGATCCTTCCATAGCACAGAAAATACAGATTGGTATAGAGCGGGAGGGTTCGAATTTAAGTGGAGTATCTGCAAAGTGTTGGTATGTGTTTGTACGATACATGATTAAATAAAGTGATGACGATGGTAATGACGATATAGGCTTTACGTGTAGAACAGATAGTACAGAAATGTTCTTTTTCTTTTAGGTGGGTCCAAGTAAACAGCGATAAGAGTACAGAAAGATATCGGGAAAGGAAGGATGATTCCGATGACGAAGAGGAGGATATAAAACCCATCGTTAAGTCGGAAAGATTGTCTCCTTGCGAACAGGATACAAATTTGACCGATGATAATTGCATTAAGGTTTTAACAGGACTTCATTTAACGTTTAATCTCGAAGCTGGCTCTCTGTTACCGTTAGCAATAAAGTGAGTTATTTATTTTTGTGAAATTTTCCTTTTCAGTCTGTTTTCTTTTTACAATTAATTCGTAAATTTGTCTGCAACTTTACAGAGGCCGCGTGATGCATGGGAGGCATTTTACATTTAAATCGATATTATCTCACATGGCCGTTACAATAGTAGCACCATCAGTTACGGGTACCTTAGTTTCCAAGGAAAAACCATACGTCGTTCACGGACCATGGTTGCAGGTTTTGCTCACAGAAGATTTATCCGAAAAAATGGCTCAAGAATTTCAAATTCTAAGTTCGCCCGATCAGGTAATGATTCTCAAATGATATTATATTAAAGTTAACGGTACAATCGTGTGATATGTTTTCAATAACATTTTACAGATTCAATTGCCAAAAACGTTTTCTTGGCCCGAGTACAAACTGGTCATTACCGTAGTGAATGACTAGAATGTGTTAAACCATGTTGCTAGAAATCTCAAAAACAAGTTCATATTAATTTGATACACTTAGATTAATTTAGGAGGTAAATTAACATGATCGAAGTATTAACTGATTCTGGTAACAAAAACGGGTTTCACGAATATTATTTATAATTGAAATTTTTATATGCATTTATCGACGTAAAACTTCGTAATTTATAAATTTCTATCTATCGCGCGTGTACAATCATCGTGTTAACGACGAAGCTACGAAAGGTTCGAATAACAATGTGTAAAAGCAGAGGCAAGATATATTTATATATTAAGATTTTTGTCAAGCAAAATATTTTATATATCGTAGAAGAAAATGTAGGTCTCTCTTTTACAGATTGGTGTCTGTTAACATTTTATATTTAATTATGTACATAATAGAACGAAAGTTATAAAGTGTAATTGTATTTGATATACGAATTTACACGTTGTTACGTAATAATAACGATAATAAACTTTTATGTAAATATCGAATTAAGTATTGACATCTTAAACGAGATATACGAATTTTTACGAAAGAGATTGTAATAGTATAAAATACAAAGTGCAGTATTTATCAAAAATATCCTGATACAATTATTATATTACATGCACATCAACATCGTACGAAATTTTACGAAGTCACAAATAATCGATTATTCTTAGACATCCACGGTCACGTGTTTAAATATTGCCGCCAACCAATCAAATACCGCACTTCCGGTGCTGAAAGATCGAAATAATTTATTCTACATGGAAACATCGTAATTAAATTTACGGAAATAGTTAATAATATTCATTAAAATATTCAACAACTAGTTTTCGTTAGGTATTTTAAAAAATCCTCGGCTAAAATATCATCTTACTTTTAATCATCATCCTCCTCATTGACGTCAGTAGTAGGTTTCTTTTCCCGCCGTCGATGTAGCCTTTTCGTCATTCGTCTTTGAGGCGGGCAAACGTCTTCTTTCATTTTCGACACAGCTAAGCTATCTCTGTTTACATCGTTCGGACGCGTACCGAACACGTTGAACGTGTTTACACCAGGTGCCTGGCGAATGACATTGTAACTGAATGTATCGAATCAGTGTGTATTCTGCCGCGGTGCCGAGAAGACCGTTCCCGCGAAGCTTCGTAGCTTTCGGTTTTACAATCTTTCGGGTACAATGAATGTTTATAACATTATTGTATCGAAATTTATCGCGCTTCACGTAGAACTAGGAGTATAAGGTGTTGTGCTGTAGGATAGAAGGAAGGTAAATGAAGTCTGCTGCTATAACGTCTCGGTCAACCTTACGAGGGATCAACGAATTCGCAGAGAATATCGTTTCGTCAGGTACGTTTATATAACTTATAGTGTAACTCCTGTGCGAATTTTGTAATACAAGGAAAGATTCGTACTTTCGTATGAAACTGGTGAACCAAAAACCAGATAATATTTAGTAGAGACATTGGCCCACTGACTTATAATTCATTCTTTGACGTATATTTAAAATTCGTTAATGTGAGTCGTACAATTAATAATCGGAAGACTGATATTAAATGAGAATTAATGAAATTACCTGGTTTTTGCGTCACAGTCTTCCATTGTATCCCGGAACACTTCAGTGTTTCGCTTGAAAATTCACTTCGTTTTTCGACTCTAAAAATGACAGGTTATTATCTAATTCGTTCGAATCAATCGTTAGAATTTTTATTTGAATCCAGTTGAATTCCGGTTCTAGTGTTAATACAAATGGGTAATAAATTCGACTAAATAGAGATAGTTTAATTTCATACTCGATTAATGAAACCCTTGACGATTCGAAAAGCTCCGATCCAAAGTAGGACAACGATGCATGCCGATGCGAAATCTTCGACTTCGTCGCAGCTTATTCTACTGACGACGTTGACGATTCCGTGAAAGACATTTGCGAAAGTTTGCATTGATTCGATACAGAGATCTCTTAGAAAACAGACAACCTGGAAAATCAGGTTCATCACCACCAATATCAGCTCTATTATCCGCGCTAGGAACTCGAGAATGATATCCAATAACTTTTCCAGAGTTTCCCATAACCAGCAAACGACGCGCGAGAAAAATTCCAGGAATTCGTCGGAAACGCTTGAAATACGATTTTTCACTCTTGCCATTTTGTGTTCGATGTTTCTCCCTTTATTTCACCCTACTTTCTTTTACATCGTTGATTAGATTGGTAACGCGAAAGAGTAATTTAGGTTTGACACGGTTTTAGGGAACGATGACGAGCTATCGATATGATTTTCGGTCGTTTCGAGATTCTTTGTTCTTCTCTTTGTGTGCATATTTTGCAAAGTGAGATGAGGTGACGAAAGGTACGTTTAGATGGAACGACGAGTGATTAGCCTATCTTAATATTTTTTTAGAAAGATGTTCTAAATTGATAGCAGAACTAGGCGAGAAATATTCCATTTCTGTTTTAGAATATTGAACGGTATGTTTTTCAGGAAATGTTTCAAGGTATTTCAAGTTTAATGGCAGAAATGGATGTTTGTATTTGCTGGGTTTAATTGACGAAGGTAAAATTTAAATCGATCTCCGTGTATTCGTTATTTAAACATCGAACCGTAACTTGTTTACTCAAATAATATATGGATAATTTGCTTTCAATGTTAGTGTATTTGTTTGAAAATAGGGGAAATTAAATTTCAAATTACCGAATAAAATTTATTTCAAGTCAATTACTTGAAATGCATATTGCAATATTTGAAATGTATATATGAAAGTAAAATATTGACACAGTAATTAGGCCAGCAACCGAAAATCTATTTGCTTTATCCAGATTAGTAATATTAATTGCATTGTTTTAGTGGTGAAGTACAAAGGTTTCTTTCAGCCGTCGAAATATTAAAGGAGAAGCGATAGTTTAACTTAAATTTCTCTTTATTGAGTATTCTATACAGTCTATAATAATTGTATAAGTTAATTTTGATTGCTGGCAAGCATTCGCTATATAATCAATAACATATCATAACCTTCGTCACAAACCACTTTCCCGGTTGCCTGAAAAAAAATAATGCACGTTTTCGTCAATTCGCAATGAGATCACTAAAACAGTTTGCTCTGGAATTTCTTCGATATTCCGCTTAATTTATTAGCGAGATAAGAACTTGAATCGCAATTATTTCTTCCATTTAATATATCGGCAAATCGGGAAAGTGGTAACAAGAGAAAGGTTGCAGTCGGCCATGGTTTCTATGGTTCTCTGGGCCTTGAGGGCCCTCAAGTCCAAAAAAGACTCATATGGCCACATATCTTCGCTCAATATTGTTTGAATAAATTTCCCAATATCTATTTTATCACTAAAAAAAAATAAATTAAATAACACTTAAAAAATCTCAGAAATCTCTCCAGTTTCTGACTGTAGCCTCCTCTTGCTAGATAATAATAAATATATGTTAACGATATACGAGTTATATAATTAATTATTATATTTTATAAGGAGTACATCTTCGCAATTGAGATGGCAGTTTTGGTATTTTTTCCTATATGCAAACTATAGAGTAGTATCAAACGACGAGTATATCTTTGGATTTTTACGTTATTTCGTATATTAATAAGGTGTATTTTGATTTCTCCGTCACAAAATGTATAGTTGGACCTTAGATTATTTATGTTTGATCGAATTGAAAGGTTGGATTCAACGCAACGAGAAGCAAATATATACTTTCGTTGCTATCTACGATATTGTTCCTCCATTCTCGTTGGTCCTCGACTAAATTGGTCGTTTTAAAGTTATACGTCCAGACGTGGTCCATGATACGAATGCTCGTTAATTGTACGTGATATTTTGATATTATATACAATGATCAATTCTCTATTATCATCATTTTCTTATGGGTTTACGTGATATGTAAAGTATCCCCATTGTACTAACACGACGAGAATCGTCGAGAGTAAAAGCATCGACGAGGTTGATTGTCGCGATGAATAGTTGCAAGCGTCTGCATCGTTGCAGGATTGGATGCAACCTCGAACGTATCTGTAAGAGTTCAATTAATTTAGAAGAGTCAATTAACGGCTGCAGGCAGTAACCTGAACAGGATTTCCTCAAAAATGCGCCTAATAGCTAACATATTAAACGTCTCAGCATTCAAATAATCTGAAAGGAAGCGGAAGAAGAATTTGATCCTCTTCCGAAGTCCATGACATTCAAGCAAATGGAATTCCAAAGAAAACAAGGATAATATTGTAACTCAGCACAAACGTACTTGTCATTGAAGTAGAAGCCACCGCAATGAGACATCCTAATGATCTCCGAGTCCGTCGTCAAAGTTCCGCTATCCAACGCGCAACTTCTTACCGTCAGAGAAATTCCAGATTCGTCTAATCAGCAAGAAAAATCACATTTACATATCCTCCGCGTCTGTATTGAAACATTTAACTAATTAAAATGAAGATTTACCATATATGCCGGCTATTTTGATGCAAGCTGTCGCCGGGAAAAGACCATCTCGACCTTTTCGGCCTCCCAAGCAGGGCGACTTCAAGAAAGACTCCTCGAGGCTTCCGTTGTTGTGAAAGGGATCGTCGCAAGGCTTATTATCCCCGTCGATGGAGACACACTTGAAACAATCAATGGCCCAGCCTGTGGATGAAGAAAGAAGGGACGCAATAATGAAGGAGTGATCAACATTTTCAAACGCATGCCTGTCTCCTCGCCACTTGGCCTGATCGATCCAAAATTTGTCGTCGTGAAGAAACGTGCGATTCTCTATTGATCTCGCTCGGCCAGACTCGAGATTTCTGAGCACATCTACTGCCCCAATTTAACCTTTTTGCTGCGAAAGCCGTATATGCACGATCTCGTTTGTTAACTACGTTTTCTTTACGTACGAGGCGCAGGTGTGCAGTTTTAGGTGTTCTTTTAGCTTGATAAGAGTAGGGTATGTACACTGAGTTTCGTTTGGTGTAGGCTCACTTTGTTTTCCTCGACCCTTTCACTCTCAAATATTTCATTGTTTCAAAAGACTCCAGTTTTTTGTCTTCATATTAAAGACAAGGAACTAAAGTAGCATTTTAAATATTTTATCGCAAAGGAGAGGACTTTTCGGTGTCCAGTACATATGTATTCCACTGGGCGTTAAATTTGAGCGCGTAATTCTCCCTCGGCTAGTTCGAACGACTTCGGCGACTCAATTCATTGGGACCGAAAGGGTTGAAGTGGTCGAGGAAGTAGCTGAGTGTCAGAATGCTCTTACTTCTTTTACCGTTTCATTCGATACAACCGTGTTTACGTAGATCAGCTGATTTTTTTGCGATAAAGCTGGCTAGTGGCTAAGGGTATCGGCGATAGCAGAGATTTGGTTATTGTTTGAAGCGCACCGAAGGTGGAGAGTTGATATGTACTTTAAATCCGAATTTATGCGTTTCTTTTGACTTATTTTTCGCAAGATTCAAATAATTCTCAATCTCTTCTCCGTTCGTCAAGTTTAAATTAGGTCTTCGAGTGAGGTACATCCAGTACAAGCTCGAAAACTATCAGTACAGGTCGTAACTACTGATTCAGCGTCTCATTATCAGCCCGTGACATCGCGAACAGCTGTCGTTTCTTGGCCAGCGTTATAGTCAAAGAATAAATCGAATATTCCGCAATAAGAACGTACCTCTTTGCGCGATGAAAAGAACGAGCGCGAAAAACGCGACGATCCCAGAAAATCTGTCGCCCATCTCTTCACGATCGCCGAAAAACTCCCTTCTCCTAGGAAGAACGATCGTCCAGTCGTTGCCGGTCGTCGAATTCTCGAATGACCCAATTCGATTCGTCTGTCAGGTTCATGTCAGTCGGATGAACGACCTTGAAACTCGACAAACAAAACCGATCGACGTTTCTGCTTCCCTTTGATCACGCTCGCCGATTGCCGTCGAAGACGAAGACGGTTGATGCTTGAGGAAGCGGCGCGCAAGTGTTTTCACGGTGATGTCCGTCGACGTATTAAATCCGCGTCCTGGTGACGGCAGTGTTTTGCACGACGGTTGCCAAGGCGATTATACGTAGCCGTAGATCCGAAGTCGCGCTCTCGTGAAATTTCTCGCTGATCGATGATCTCCGATGATGCACCGAATCTCTGGCAAAACGTGGGCGGACAACTGGTACCTTCGAGCTCCCTTTCCGATCTGCTTTATTCGACGAACTGTCCCGACGTAGCCGCGGGTCTGACCCGACCCGTTCGGGATCTATGTAGAACACTTTGGAATAGAACACTTTGTAATCGCGTGATCTTGTGCCGCGACGAATGATAGAGAGCGAGCGTGTCACACGCGAGTTGTGGGTGCAGTTGCGACTTGTAGGTTGAGAGAGGTATAAGTAACTGGAATTAAGTTTCGACTGGGGGGTGTACATGACTGCTGGGTTAATGCGACATGTTTTACAGGTACAATAGGTTTTACAGGTGGTTGATTCTTTAATTGCGTTTGTGGCGAGCGGATGAAGATTGTGATGGAAGCGTATCAAACTCGGAGCCTACTTTTTTATTTTCAAGACACATTTAAGTTTCCAAATAAAATAGAAGTTGTTCCTTGCAACCCTCGTAAACGTAAATCTTGCCTAGGTAGATCGTTTTAGCCTTCGAGCTTGACACGCTTGTCGCAGAGAATATAGGGGGTATAGACGATAGGATCTTAATAATCGTGCTCGGAGATGGATGAGGGGTAAGCTTACTATTTAGGCCAAAAGAATAAATGAATTTGTACGTTGTCGCTGCTGTACGTGCCATTATTATGTTAATTACTTACAAGAAACAGGCAGAGCTAGTAAACACTTTAGGCGAGTCCTGTTCGCGGCGAATTCGGCATCCGAATAGCGAGAAGGCACAAGTAGATTCGAAATTCCGCGGGCCGCGCATGCGCCGAGAGGAACGGGCCAATCACCTCGTTGCCTCGCAGCGGCCGTCCGCCTCTGTCGTAGCGACACTGCGGTTACACGATGTGATAGTATTTTTCGAAAAATGTGTCGGTCTTTCGCGCACTCATGCATCCGCTTTTTCAGTTGAGCCCGCCGCGATTACCGAGTGTTTTATCTCGTGCCTGCCATCGCCGTCGGCGCAAGAATAATGGGCCAGTTGTTGAGCAACATCGGACACAACGGTGAGTGTCGATTTTATATACGTATTCGTAATCGTGTGTTGTCGGCCGCCTCGACGTTTTTTCGAGTTGCACTGTACGCTTGACATGTGTCAACTGTGAGGGCTCTTGACTTTCCTGCCATCTCCTGCGCAAGTTTCGTTGGCTTTTTTCGTGGCATTGCGTCGTTCGCAACGAGAACCTTCTCGACGTGCTCGTGTTTTTCGTGAAAACGACGTAACTTCCCTCTGTTATTTCCTCGTCCCGGATCGTTTTTGAGGTTAGGTCGAGAGTACGTCGATGTTGACTCCGATCCGTAGAATTGCCTCTTGACTCGTCCGTTTGGTTGCCGCGATACGTTACACCTCGCTACGGGCTTATCCCGTTCTCGTTCTACGTTTCTTTCCGATATTTTAACCGTCTTCTGTTGCCCGTCATCGATCCCCGATTTTCCTGCCGCAGTGGTCGAATCTGCGCAAAACGATCGTTATCGTCATAGCGTTTCTCCTCTCTTTCTTTCTTCATTTCTTTATTTCCTTCATTCTTTCATTCTTTCTGCATTTTCTTCTTCTTCCATTTTTTTTTTATTTTTAAATCTCGACAGATCAGACGTAACTTTTGCATTTCCTTATCAACGCTTGGGACTCTCGTATCTTATGGCTTCGTGCTAATAGTTCACTTATTTTTTCACTCCTTGTTATCTAAATTGCTGCGCTCCGAACGCTTAGGGTTTTCATTTATTTTGCATAATTATCGGCTCAGAGATAAATCGGATGTATCGCTACTTAATTCTAACAATAAGTGACAGAAGAAGATCCGATAGTTCATTTGTATTTATTTTGTGGCTGAATATTCTCTCTGATACTGCAGCCAAAGCATTGTACATATTGGAGTGTCGAGTTATTTATAAACGTATTTCAGCGAAACGTTTGCAGTATTGTTTTACCGCTTGGCAGAGCGAGTGTTTTAATGATAGATTTTGAATAATTAATTTGGCCGATAGTTAATATTTATTTGCTTTGTAAATTCGTTGTTATCGTGTCTTTCTTTCTTACCGACGTGCTTGCGTGAAGGCTGCTCTTGAGCGACATCTGCGACCAAGTTACATTTAATTTCCTCGTCGGTAAAAATGAATAGATTGTATTAATTACAAAGACAACATATGCAAATCGATTGCTTGTTGATTTGATATTATACAAGTATCGTGTTACTAATAGCAAGATATAATTCCGCTCCAAAAATTTGACGAGCCAAAGTTAATGCTCTTGCATTTTGCAAATTTTGCGACATTCATCTCCGCATTTCCAGCATCGTAAAAAATTATAAAACACGGTGTTACATTACGCAATCATGAGCTATTTCGTGTATGCAATAGTTTAAATGAAACCTGATCAAATTTTTAATGAATCTCTACTATCAGTGACGATGTAAATGAAGAGTTACGTTGCTTATAAATATTTAAATTGAAAATTAAACTCTTTAGTAAATAAAGTGTTACTTATTGGAGGAATAGTAAGCTGATAAATAACGATTGAAATTGAGAAAGTATCCTGGGACTATGGTGGACAAGAGATACAGCTCCCAGTCTATTAAATAATGGACAGGAGTTTGAATTTCTTGGCCGTCACCTCTGGGGAATTTTTCCCATGTGATATGCATATTATAGTCCCGGTGGTTCGGAACCCACCTAAAACTGTAGGTCCACAACGATATCATCGTGCATATTGAACGAGATGATTACGAAGACAGAGAAACAAAGACTTAAGTAACCTTAGTGATAGCAGAGATAATATTAGCTTACCGACAGATAGATTTAATTCCAAATTCTTTCTCAGTCAATGTTAGGAAATTCGCTTCAAGTAACACGTTATTCTAGTCTTGATAATTTGTAACTTACTTAAACATTGAAGAGTCGCTATAAAACTTTCCTTTAAACTTGTAGGAGTAACTAAGGACTAAAATATTAAATTCACATTTCCTGCTACTGTTAGCCTCAAATTTTTAACACTTTACCAATCGATAGCCTATTAATATCAATATATTGATTAATAAATTAATTATGTCAATAAAACGGTATCAAGGGACTATTTGCAGCCAAGTAACCGGTCAGAAGTGGGTAGACTCTTAAAAACAGTAGGTAAAGTGTTAATATACACCATCGCGTCGTAAAATTTCAAACACACGAAAATCCAGAGATCTTCGGTATCACAACTACAACCATTAAACAATATCCCACATTGTGCGAAACAGCTCACGAAACAACACAAAAACACGTTAAACAAAACCGTAGAATCACTACACTTCGAAGACCGTACAATCCACAGGCTTCTGTCCATCCGTAGCAAACAATTGCTCAAAGGCACTCAATTATCCCAATATCAATAATAAAACGTGCAAATTTGAGACACTCCGCGTTATTCTCAAGCCTGCACGATCCTAAAACAACACGAAACTCCGACGATGTTTTACCGTAGAACGACGTGAGCGGTATAAACCGCGAAATGGCATAGCAAACGTAAGATTCACGAACGTTGGAAAATTAATTAACAAACGGCACGTTATGAGTGCAACTTACCAACGAGGCGTTCTCCTTCCGTACAAATATTTTGCCAGCTGCATATCTCGGCGCGTCCTTTGCGAGGAACACCTTTCGATTTCGTTTGGTAAGGTTGGGTTTCGAGGCTTGCAAGATGGTCCCGCGCCGCCGTAGTACTATGCAGGTACGCCGGCGTGTATACCTTGGTGTGGGCCACAGATGTTATTGTCATATGGCAGACACACGGCTCAAGATTCGGAGCCGTAAAACCGCGAATACAGCTCCGCACAAATCCCCCCGTTTCGATGAACACCGAAATTTACCACCTCCACTGCGGCGCGGTGTTAATGCTAAAACTACCCTCAGGATTTAGACAGAAGGCACTTGATAAGAGGTTTGCTGTGATTCTTCCAGATAAGAGATATCCTTAGTCCTCCCACACTTTCGATTCTAATGCGTGACTGGCGGAAAAAGTACTTAGCGACGAAGTAAGAGCTTAGTTTTCGGTCGTTATGAGACGATGCGAGGACAGTCTATCCTTACCTTGTTCCTCATACCGAATCAGTTCTTTTTAAATCAGGGGTGGCCAATCCAAATGATTTTGTGGGCTACTTTGGAAATGGACCATAACTCTAAGGGCCGCATATAAAATTATATAACCCAATATTAAATTTAGACCCATTACAGGTATCTTTTCAGAGTGAAAAATTGAAATATCTATCTATCATGAGTTCGCAGAATGTAATTTAATTATTGTGCAAACTCATAACTGTACATTCATAATTAAAACAGGCAATATCTGTCATATATTCCCAAGAATATTATTTTAATATCGAAGTTAATTTTTTTTTCACAATTTCGACATTTAATTTTTAAATACATGAATGCACAAGTAATGTATTCTTCAAATACATTGTTTTCACTACTTTGGCCATTAATAAATAAATGTATTTTGTAAAGGTGTGATAAATCTCGCGGTACGGAAAAGTGTTTAAGGGGGGCGGGTTGGTCACCCCTGTTCTAAATCCTGAGAATACCACAGTGGTCAAAATTCTCAGTGATAAAATTTTCGATGAAAATTGTATGGCTGTTTTATAAAAAAAAGTCGATACATGGATTAGAATAATTTTGTGCAGCAGGTATCAATATTTAATTTAGTGGAATTTCGTGAGTTTGAGTAAAACGCAATGGGATATAAGTTTGAACAGGAAATTTGTAGGTTTCATTAATATTTCATAATTCTAGCTGAAATGAGTTTCTCTAAATTAAAGCTCTATCTCTCCGCTGATCCTCTTCAATCAGTATTTCGAGAAAAAATATGTTTTTTTCCCACTCTTTTTCCGTATAATATTTCTCATTGTTTCGAATTTTCCGATGCCCTGAAATAGCAGCTCATTTCCGAACTCATAACCGTTAGAGAACACGCCGTATGATTATGTGCGACAGTCTGCCAGAGAAGGCAGATCATTCTCTGCGCGCAGAGTGGTTAGGACTTAACCCAGAAAAATGAGAGGTCAAATAAAACAGTAGGATGAAACAGTAGTTTCGCGTTATGCATTCAGTCCAAAATCAATTATTCCTTTCTTCCTTCATTGTCATTCTTTCTTCCTAAATTGGGATGCAATTACGAAATCAGGCAGTTGTGCAATTTTTAAATGTCATTAGAATTCAGAATTAGGTATCACTCTGCTATCGATCCAGATCGATTCAATATCGTTTAGGAATTTAGTGATTATTGCAATATATCGACAAAATATTAATTTTATCGTGGAATATTTGAAAATTTCTTCACTTTTACATGTAGAAATTTGGATAACAGTAATTGAAAATAATTTGATTCCTATACAAATTGAAATTCTTAAATCGAAGTGACTTCTACATATTCAAAATTTCTCCAATTTTCAAATTTACATTCTCTGATCTTCGTATCGTAGAAACAAGTGGATAAACGCAGTTAGAAATATTCCTTCCCTCGTTTTATCCAATTAAGAATTAGCGAAGAAATCACAGCGCAAGTTACAATTCTATATTTTTTTTCCATCGCGAATCCAACAATCGCAATCATAGAGACGAAAATATTCGAGAAAAAAGGTCGCGCCTAATTACCGGTGTAAACGTGAAAAAGGTTTAGTTGGCGAAGTTGAAGGGTCAAAGGTAAGACTTCCGGGGAGCGAGGAGGAGAGCCTCGTAGACGATGTAGTGGCTGGGGTTCAGGGCAGCGACCCAGTTCTCATATGTATTTATACCAGAAGACGCTATGCCGGCTGCGTGTGGCCATTTTGGAGACCTAAAGAGAGAAAGAGAGAGGAACGAGAGCAAGACGAAAAAAAAGGAGCGTCTCGTGCGTCACGAGACACACCGCGGAGACTAATGAATCTGGAAATTTAATTCCGAGGATTCTGCCGGTTGCAGAGGAATCGATGCGCTTTCAGATAGCTCAGTGTTATATACTGGATAGCTGCCGCGACGTATGGCTTTTCAATTTCGTTGAAAAATTCTGTAGCCATAGGGCTCGAGGTTGCGAGGAAAATTGTGTCGATAAAAGCATTGCTCGGGTTTGGAGCGGATATTTTATGGCGTCTTTTAGGAGGATTGAAGTGAGATTAACGATAGAATTAGAGATGTTGTACCTCTTGTACTTAAACATATTAAATAGTTTGCAAATATTTAACGTATTAAGTAAGTGAGATGAGAAGAGGCTTAGCGGACAAGCCACCGTAGTTTGGAACCACTTAAAACTGCAAGTCCAGTAGAAATGACCACATTAAATGAATCTTAAAAAAATATCAAAAAGGGTCGTCTAGTTTGCTGGCAAAGTCTCGAAAAAGTGATCAAAGTTTTAATCTTGGTTCGTCTAATTGAGAAGCCGATCCCTTGCTACTTCCCATTAAATAGTTCTGTTTCTCCTGCTCGCAAATACAAGTCGATACCCCCGTATCTCCCGGAAATTACCGTATCGCCGAGTTTCCGGATCACAAGCTACTTTTTCTCTCGGATTTTCCCGAACCGTAGAAAAAAAAGCACCAACGAAATCTCAGCTGCGAGATCCTCCCACGCGACTCTACCCAGCTGATTTCAATGAGCCAGGTCGTGTCGTACAATGACTTACCTTTAAACCTCGTCACTTTAAACTGCCCTTTGTGAAGGACGACCGGGACTTGGAGGAAACATCAGGGAAAAATAGTGCTCGCGATTTAAACCGGCTGGGTTGCGTTCCCGTTGAATGTTCGAAGGAAAGGAGAAGGTTATTGTGCAAGATGGCGCAAAACGAAAGAAGTTTTCAACCTGAACGACATCCTTTGTCCGAAAGGAGTCGAGGATCAGGTAGCCTCGATGCATTTGAGGACGGAGGAGATTCTGGAAACCGCAAATGCCCGTACAAGTTGAGATTTTTGCATGGGAAATGGAATTCTCACGATTTTCATTTCCTATTCGTTGAATAGGTTTGAAATTCTAGAATCTTAATGTTAATTTTTGTTCGTTTACGCGGATTAAGAAATTTTACCGATCATGATTAATTCAATAATTTAAAAAAAATGGCAACAGACGACCGTCTTGGTAGTTTTAGCATTAATTCGATTTTATTTTGTTAACGAATTCTCCAGCAACGAAATTTCTCTCCAACGAAGGCATTTATTTGATACTGCTTTCATACAGAATCAAGAGAATCTCGTAATTTGTGCAAATATACTTGAATTTCATGCGTGGCGTATTATATTACGCGTCTGCATTGTTTTCAGCTATGCTTTGCCCTGTCTTATTATTTTATTCTTCTCGTAATTTAAACATCTGTTAATCATATTACTCTCTCTCTTTAATTGTGCTCTTGCATCGAATCAATTGAGTAACAAAAATGAATTATTCTGAATGAAAGAGACCAATGGTTAGCCAAGAGATCGAAAGTGTCTCAGACGATTAACACCGACCGATATAAGAGCTTTGGAGTTGCGTAAAATAGTTTATGCGTTCCGGGCTTTCGAATCTTGAACGGAAGGAGACTAAATTAATCTCGCATTACCGCAAATCGTAAATAAATAGGGATATGGGGTTAGCAGTGGTGCATAAACGGCGCAGATTCTCGCAGATCATAACTGGGGATTGCGTCGCATGACCGAAGCGGACTTATTTCTGGTATTGCCGGCGTAAATTCGCTGATGCTCTTTCTCTCTCCATTAAACAAGAGTGATGCTAGTTTGAAATCGTTCGACGATCTGTCAATAAACTTTGACGTTCCGCCTATCGTATCGTCTGAATTTAGGTCGTTGTGTTCGTTCGTTCGCGAAAAATTACGCGCATCGCCGTTTTCGCGTATAGTCGGCTCGATTAATGTTGCGGGAGCTGTGATCTCCGTCTTTCTAACATTAAATCAAGAGTTTCTGACTCGTTAGCATTATTAATTTAATTAGATTTCATCATAAATAATGTGGATTTAATATTGAAATCGATATATAATTACAGTGTTACGTTTTCTGAACAATTTTTCTGGCAATGAAAAATAAAGGTGTCGCGTTTGTACCATATTTTTCTCTGAGATAAAGAATAATGCGATACCGGGGAAAATCAGAATTTTATATTAGCAAATTAGTAATCTCACCAATTAAAAATTCCTCCGTATTAATCTGCCAATTAAAAGTTGACGTAACAAACCGAATGAAACTTTTTCTCGTATTTTTCGTGCTTCCTAATTTGAAGAAAAACACAATGCCGTAGAAAATCGAATGTCTACATTAACAAAATACTAAATTTGAAAATAACAAATTTCACGTATTAGACAAGTATCAATTGGAAATTTCCACTTATCGATTTGCCAATTATAATTATTCTGTATTAATCTAACAATTAAAAATTATCGTGACAAATTGAATGAAGTCAAATTGCCAAAGAAATTCCAAATTCGAAGCAACGAAAGCTCCTGGCACGTGAAAGAAGAAAAGCTGCTCGAAGAGGACGGTGGCCTCTCTGAACACGGAAATATATGAACGTGTTACTGGCTACATACATAGCTAAATCGCGTGTCGCATCGTTTCTCTGTGCGAAACGGTAATAAACCATGCATACACGACCGTTAATACTCGAGCTATTTTTGGGCAGGGGTTTCTTATGGCTAAGCATCCGCCTCTTAATTTCCAAAGTAGCCAGCAGACCCTTCTTTTCCGATAACGTTGCGTGGGAGCGTCCAACGAGAGACACATATATCAAGATAAATTTTATTTCAAAAATTACTTCCGAAGTGTTATTCTTTGTGACTGAAATTTCTCTTATTAGAAAATATTGTTCGATATCGAAGTAGCCTGAAAGAAAGAATCGTTGGAAATTTTTTCCACGGATGCGACAGTTGTTGCATGGGAAAGTGAAACTTTCAGCGGCCCTGATGAAAGTACATTTCCTCGTTTGAATCGACGTTGCTCAAAAACTCGAAGTCTCACCGACCGTAAATCCGCGGTAAAGAAAGATCGTTAAAACGATTTGCAAAGGAAATTGTGCGGCGAAAGAAGATTTCTGCTCCGATAAAAATTTCCAAGTTATTTGATATCGCTGAAGAAATTTCACAACGTCGTTTAACAACATCGCGTTGACCTTGATTTTCAGTGGGAAAACTGAGGCGGATTCATATGTTGTTACAATTTACAGCTGGAATAAGTGACTCATTTTAGTAATCATACTAAATCTCTAAAACTTCCAACAAACCTACCCCAACTTCTGCTCCAACCACCACCGTAAATCTCTAACTCGAGATGACATAATCACGGCGATTCCACCTAAAATTTCAAGTCCTAGGCAATGACCATGCCAATTGCAGCCGTAAGATGCAAAAGTAGAAGGAAGAACCCGATGAAAGGTAGCCAGAAAATTGCCAAGAATTCAATATATTTTCATAACCGCGACAATTCGTAACTCTCACTTGCAACTTCAAGTCCCGAGCGAAATGACCATATCAGTCGGATCTGTTACCCGCAAAAGAAGAAGGAAAAAGTCGCCGAAAGAGATCGGAGACAAGAAGAGAATGAGGAATTCGAGAGCGTAGAATCCATCAGCGGAGAGTGCAAAACATAGGCACACAGTCTCGATAGCGGCCGTTAATTCAGCCCTGGCCACTGGCTATTCCCAGTGCAGAACGTTGCAACACATAGGCCGAAAGTAATCCCGCCACGCTGTATTCTTAACCCGTTAGACGGTGGGGGCGAACGGGGCAAGAGGTACAGCCAGATGAGAGCGAGAAAGAGAAGAGAGAGGAAAAAAGGGCAAAAGAGTGCGTCTATGACGTCAATTGGAAAAGGTTCCTCTCGTGCCACGGGGCGCGAACCGCGGCTACTCTCATCGGGCCCCTATCTTCGCCACTGCCTCGTCTTCGTAGCCAGTTTCCGTCTTATTCTCACCGACTAGCAGTGGCATAGAATCAGCTCAAGATTACCTTTTGTATTTTACTTTCTTCCACTTAGAACGATCAGCTATTTGAAGAACAGGGTATTGGTTTCAGTTCGAATGTTTATGGTTGCTGCGCTTTTTTAGAACGGCTGCAGGAAGGAAATGGGGTTGGAGGTATCTTATGAGATAGATTCGGAGTTTGGAACGAGAGAAATTTGAAAAATTTTTTAATTTTATCAGGTACAATCCACACTATATATTGGAATATTTATTTTTCCAAGAATACTTAATGTTTCAAGGGACCATCATTAAAAATTCATAGCTACCAAATTAACACTTCGAAGCGAAACTTTGTCAAAGAACTCTCTTAAAATACTAATTCAAAGTCAAGTCATTCCTTGATAAATACAAGATAAAAATACTAAGGTAATAATTAATTAAAAGTTTCTGAGCCCTTTGCAGCGTGCAAATTTCCACGTTACCCTCGAAAAATTGATTCTATACCACTGTACGATGCGTCCACCTCTCTCTTTCTCTCTCTCATCGTCTCCTCTCGTCGGTCTTCTCCTCGTTAGAATAGGCGAAAGTACGCAGGGAGTGGCATCCACGCGATTCGCACGAGAGAATTGGCCGCTCGTCAAAGAGGCTATTTGCAACCCTCGCGGATTAATTTTAAGAGGGAACGACGGTTTAGGAACCTCCTCTCCTCCTTCCTCCCGACTCTTTCTTCCTCCCGTCGTCGTTTCGTCCCTGTCTCTTTCGTGCTTTCCGTTTTAATGCCCGCGAATACGTAGACGAGTTGCTCGTTTGCAACGGGAAACCGTGAGAGACAATACGAGGGTAAATTTGTGGCCCTTCGTCGCAGGAAGGACGTCGCTCCTCCACAGTCTCTCGTTGGGGGAGTCGCGGAGGGCCGCTAGGAGTTGCACACTTTTGTGGTGAGCTAGAGCTTAAAATTGAATCAGTTGCAACCTTTAATTGTCGATGTTTTGTATGGTTTTCTTTGAACATTCAGCTTGCAATGAAAAGGACTATGGAAAAGGACTGTTTACTGTACCGAGGACTCAGTAACGAGAATTTATAATTTTCGTAGAGATATCGGTATCAGAGAAGTATTTGCGACTAAGTGACTGGTCAGAAGTGGGTAGGATGTTAAAAAATACCGGTCGGTAAAGTGTTAAGTAAACTTTCCATCAAAGTGCTCTGTTCGTTAATTAATCATTCGCTGTTAAGGACATATAGTACTCTACTTTAATACCATACAGCTTCACTCTCCCTGAAATTCGCTCGCAATTCGCATAATTAATCTGCTAGCCAATGCTTCCCCGGTAATTTCACTAAATTTGAATCGGCCATACGGATCGATGTTATGCCATCGACAAAGTTCCAAACGAAACACCAGCTTTTATACTTGCTCGCGATTAATTATGCGAGCCCGACCCTTCCTGCAATTAAAGCAAGGCCTCGAACTTCCAGCATGCACAAATGTCAGGGTCGACGTATGTATGTAGGTATATAAGCGAAAGGAGGGGTAAAGGGGGTGAGTTTCCAAAGAGAAGAAAGGAGGACGGAAGAAGGAGGCAAAATAGCATCGCGAGAGACTTTTTATCCCTCGTTAAGGGCGCGGACGATGGTTACCCTCGCAATTACAAAAACCACCCTTCGGCGAGGCTGATGGGGTGGATCGTCGAACCCTCCCGGGCAAGTATTTCCCGCAACTACAAGGGGTTAAGCGTGTTATTAAGGGATTCGGGCAGATACTTTTCGTCTGCATTAAGATTCTGCCATTCTGTTGAATTTGTTGGGTGTCGAGATGTATTTACGGGGTTGTAGATTATACTTTAGTAACAAGTTTGCGGGGTGGTATTATTACTGACCAAGGATATCGAGAAGGGATGGTGCTTTTATTAGAACTTTTTTCATTGAGATACTTTTTTTTTAAAAAAAGAACCGCTTTGGTTAAGCAAAAATAGAGAACGTATCGTGACCGACATTAACGACAAAGGGGTTGAGAGGAATTAAGCAAATTATCGTACTAATATTTTTTAACCCAGGTTCGTAATTTACGTTGCAAGTTTTCTAAGATTTATTATTTACTATAGTACAACAATTATTTATTTCTTCCATCGAGTCATATTTTGAAAACTTCCTTTCTATTCAGGGCATTTTCTCCTTTTTTTTATTTAAGTTCACGCAAACCCTGCGATGTCAAACAGTTTCAGTATTTTTTCACGACCCACAAAAAAAATTGTACAGATGTCTGAAACACGTTTGGGGTGGCTGCGCTAGCATTCCGATCTCTCGCCTGAGATGAATGGTTTCTACGTATTTTTTGCCGCTTTACTTTTTTTTCGAAAGACATCCCTTCAGGAAGGGTTGCGTAATTCATGGCATCGTGTTCGAACCGTCGTAACTCATTGATTCATCGAAGCCGTTGGAGCAAACAGTGGGAAATGTAGCACTTGTCGCGAGAACAAGTGTTAATGGTCAGAATTTTAACCCCTTCCTCGTGCCAACCGATTTGCACCCTTCTCGGTGCTATTCTATGCACCGCATTTCTGTTGCAAAACATTTTGTCGGCTTTTCTCCGATCCTTTTTATCTTCTTTTTCTATGCAACGGTGCAACCTTGATTATTCTCGGGATTAATGAACCTACGACGGTTTTGAAGTTTAACTACGTTATAATATTCTAAGCTAGGCGAACTACGACGGTTAATTGTCTTTGGTTCCTAATTTCCAGAATTCTCCGTGGAATCAAAGTTGGTTTCGGTAATACCGTAAATTCCTGATGACCGAGAAATCTAAGGAACTTCCTAATGATCGAAGTATCTACTGAATTATAGCGTAATTGCCGCTACTCAAATATCAGTTAGGAATTTTTATTTCGATTAACCGATAGCCTAGTAATAGGACATTCTCATTTGCACAGACAAATAAATTTTTGTAAGCACTTATTGACAATAGTATAGTAGCCCTCAGCTGTGACGAACCGGCCAGATTTTAATAATTCAAAATGAATCATCCTCGATACATCTTGCCAAAGAAATAAAAAAACAATATTTCTTTTCCCTTTTTTTAATCGATCGCGCAGCTCACATCGCTGACGTATATATACGCCCATAGCAGTCAAAGGGATAATTTTGGAAGAGAGATCTCGGAAGAATTTGTATAGAACCCGCATGCGAGCAAACGTTGATCGTTCGTGGCGTTGTCGGGCGAGAAAGTAAAGAATGAGAGGATGACGATGGTTAATGTCCAATGCGGAGGTGGGGCTGCAGGGCCCGGTGGACGTCTGTAAGTACATTGTGCTGCGAAAGGGTGCATCGGCCCACATCGCGTTGGATTTCGCATTCACTCGGCAATAATAAGGATTCGATGCTCCTTCCTTCTCTCGTCAGGAAACAAGCGAGCCGAGGGTCCGTTTTGCCAGACGGCGGACGAAGGGACTCGAGGGAGCGGGCCGTCGTTGCAGAAAGATGTCACCGGTTTCGTGCTCTTCTGTTTTATTTTTTTTCCGAGCAAATACAACATTTAGTAGAAAAGATGTCTGTACGTTCTAATTGCAAGACTCGATAGCTTTTGAGTATTTCAGAAAACTGGACAGATGGTACTCGATGTAAGGCCCAGCGACCCAATTTTGAAATAACTAAACGGTAGAAGTAATTACGTGTATGAAATCTGGTCCAATACGATATCGCACCCCTTTCGATCATTTGACGGACGTCTCGCAATTAAAGGTATTTTCAATTCTAGTCTCGAGCAGAAATAACTGTGCGCGAGGTGATGACGTAGTGGCGCGCTAATTTTAAACAAGTTTAAAAATTCACGATGGCCCTTCCTCGCTCTGTTTGTCCTGCATACTGTTTCCCAATCGCTTCGATGACGCTGCGACAACTTGGAAACATTCCCTGACATCGTTCCTCTCGTCGATGACTACGAATTGAACGAGGGAAAGTGCCTTCGCGATATCCTCGATAACGTTCAACCGCCTCAACATCCTCGGCGATGTCCTGCGCGAGATACGTTTTACGTGGGTAAAAAAAGTAGTGTGTTACAAAATTGTACATTGTTGCAGGACACAAAATTAATTGGCACCTGCTTGGTTATAAATGCGGACACGTTGCTCGCGGCATCTCTTTTCCTCTTTCTTCATCCCCCTTTCGACGTCTCGCTCCCCCTCTTTGAGCTCCTTCGCTGCAACGAAGTTATTTCGAATGACCCGAAGAGAAATATTTTTTCCGACCACCTGTTTGTCGCGCATCGTAATAACGATGCATGCGGGATGCATTTATGCAGGCTTCCGTGCAAATTGCGCAATAAGAGGGGGAAAGCTGTCAATAAGGATCCTAGATTTGCTCGCGCGTTTTGACCGGGAGAAATTTGAAACGAACGGTTAATTCCTGCTGGTTCCTTCTTAGTCCTTATTTTTCAACTTACCATTTTAAATTATATCACGAGAGTAAAAAATATGTGCCAAATTTCAGCGAAATCAGATAACCCTAATCGCATCACTCTATATCTAATTTACCTAACATTGTAGCTTCCAATCGAGATAACGATAGCAGTTGATGTCGAAAAAAGCAGCAAAAACAAACAAAAATATCCCGTCGATCGAACTCCACGCTCCCATTAACCAACGGATACCGATCGAAGGACAATTCCCGGTTGCACACGCACGCGCTCGCAAAGTAATTTTAATGATTAATAATTACAAGCCGCGCGCAGCCTCCCTTAAGGCGTTTTACACGGCGCACGACACTCTCCCCGCCAAGGTGGGAATGCTGACACGCGCCTGCCGCGGTATTGTCGCGTGGCTTCGTTCGCTCAAAGAGAATACACCGAGACGGGAGGAAGAGAGAGACGAGAAACGTGAAGCTAACGTGCCATCGACGAGGACGAAGAGATCGAAAGTGAGACAGTGAAAGTTGTGGAAGCAAGATGGACTGATGGAACGAGAGAAAGAGGGGAAGAAGAGGAGCAGGAGAGAAGCGGATAAGTCGCCACCTGCCACGAATGGGCAGATGTGCCGGGTCCGGCACGACCAACGTCCTCGAATTGCCTCTTGCTGCTCCCTGACAGGACCAAACCGTGCTACACGCGGAAGAGAAACGCCGTTCGGCAATTAAATGATAATTTTAGCTGCAGTTAGACGAGTATTTGAAAATGTGAGAGACCAGGATGGGATATTAAGTGGAGGAGGTTGATAGGAACTTTCGGTGGAGGTGGTTGATCGAACTGGACTGAATAGAGAGTGGTGCAATGACCGGTGGATGAAGATCAGTAGAGTGGTGTAGAATAATAATCAAGTCGAAATAGTAGAGTACCAATTGAAGTATATTCCGTCACTGAATTACAATTTCTCAACATCTCAATCTCTCCCAACGTTAAGAGCTGCTTAGTATAATTGCAAACAGCGCATGCAGGATCCTAATCCCACAAAATCTCCGGAACAAGCCCGACGACGTCAAAGAATAATCCACCATCGTCCACCCCACTCGGAAATGAAGCCCAAGTCCCGTTAGTTCCGATGAGGATCTACAAATTGCCAGCGATACCTGCATTTTGTTCGCTTCCGCATAGTTAGCCCACATTCGGGTGTTGCATAATTCAGGAGGCAGCTAGTTCAGGTTGAAAAAGTAGCGAATCCTCGAGTCACTCCTTTCGCTTAAGAACAAGAGCCATCGGTCGTCGTCCCGTCTCTTGGACACGATGATCCAGGGATTTCGGGATCACAGGAAGCAGCCGAGGTATATAGGAGGATGGCGCTGTTACCAAGTGAACGTATTAAGGGTGGTAGGAGGCTCGACAGATGTTGAGAATTTCAGTCTCGAGAGAAGGACCGGGAGAGCGAAGGAAGGAGGAGAAAACCACGACGAGGGGCAACGGAGGAAGAGAGAGAGAACGAGAGAAGGAAAAGGGGGACAAAGAAGGACGGAGAGAGAAAGAGAGAAACCGTTGGCGAGAAGACAATGGAGCATGGTGGCGCGTGGCTATTCGGGCGTTGTGGTGGGGATAAGTACGGGGTGTAGGAGACACTTAAGACGATGATGATGATGACGAAGGAGAGGAAAGGAGAATAGGGGTGCACTCGCAAACTCGGGGAGCGTTGAACCGTCCTACCTATCTTTCTGAGAGCATCATTCGAGGAATTAGGAAAAATGCTGGAAGTTTGATGTCAGGTGATACTTGCGGCTACGGACAAAGGGTTCGGAGATGACTCGCGATAAAATACGTAAGTCTGCCATTGCTGGACGGTTCTCCGTGTATTCCTTATACATGTCATTCAGTGGCGCTACCCTCCCTATTGTCTTCGCCGTAATTCATCTTGGGTTTTGCCGTCTCGTGAGCACCATTTGGAGGATTGAAATTTCCGAGCTGATTGAAATGATTTTTATGGGATTTTTTCGTCGAAAAAAGCTTCTCGTTGGACAAAAATAATTGTAGGCTAAAATGTAGGTGATGCGTTGCAATTATATCGATAATTGAGCACGAAGCATGGAAGAAGTCTATCGACAGCTCGTAAAACAAACTTCAACATCCTCCTCCCCCGATATCTTTCTAGCAATCTCACGTGCGCTCATGCTTTCAACTTTCCTTTATTTGCTCATGTCAGTAGCCGCTAACAGCATTCAGGAAAAAGAAGGGCGTAGATATTGCATCGAGATAAAAACCTGTCGACCTATCGAAAACGTATGGGTACCGTTCGCTGATCTTCGCCAACTGACTCCCATGGCACGTGCCGTGTTTTATGAGAACGAACCTACCGTATCTTGTGCATTTTTTTCGAATCCAGTTTATTAACGAGTCTATCCTGCGATACCACGTGTTGTCCAGTCGATAAAAATCGTATTGCCCGCAAAAAATGCTACTCGTCCTTAATGCAATTTACGATTATCCCGTCGATAGTAACTCACTGCTCTCCGTTCAGTCTCGGGGTGAAAGGACAATACGTCGTTCGATAACTTGATCGTTGAATGACCACTGGCCATACCTGTCCTTAGGGATGGACAATGGATGGATTTGTTCCGAGAGTCATAAACAATCGGACAATCGATGTAACGATTCGCTGATTTTCCTGGCAATTCTTCTACGATCGTTGCTTCTAATTATTCCCAGGCGCAGAAAAGTCTGGTAGAGAGGTTTGGTGTCCTTTGAAAGGACAGATACCATTGGAGATATTATCAGTTTTGTTCGCAGGAGAGAAACATACTTTGCCCTGCGAGTCTGCTCTTCGATTGGAATTTTTTTCTCATTAAGGACTTTTCTTTGGTTTATTCAGAGAAATCTGTTATTTATTCTCTCACTTATTTGGAGAACTTTGTCCGTTGCGGAGCAAAAATATGCCCACGAAGCTCACACGTGTAGCTTAAAACTCAGATTATTTATCAATATGGAGATGTTTCTTTTTTTTTTGTTTAAATGACGAATATTCATTACGACCATCCCCATGTTTGATTATACATTCATGGAAGACTCTGACCCAGTTCACTTCTCATTTCTTTTCCCTTCAACGTCCGAAAGAAGGGATCATCTCGAAGGTGATACATCATCATCCGTAACGATACCGAGGATTCCAAGTCCTCGAGATTCTCAAAGACGACGAGAGAGAGAAAGAGAGAGAGGCACGAGGAGAAAGAGAGAAAACTCTCGTGGCCTGCAGCCAATACATAAAGGGGCTCTCCTGTTACCTGAAAAATGTCAGGATCGTGCCCTCGGTTTTCTCGCTTCATTGGTTCCAAAATCTTCCAGGCACGTGGTATACTTGCACAGATTTCGGCTCCTTTCGACGAACAAAGATTAAGACCAGCACCTTTCAGACGTTCGACCGAACGACTAAAGTTGGAAGAGGAGCTGGTGCTTTGCACCAACTTGCGTCAGGTAGAATATCATTTTGATATCAATAGAGGACTACCTGTTACGAAGCTCTTGGATTCAACGTTATGTTGGATACCGAGCTAATTCTTTGCGATATAATAGCCAAATTATTAAACGTGATTGAGGGTCCAAACAGCAAATGTGCCTTATCCTATGATACAACACAATTTTGGTGTCAAAAGTGGGATACAACAATTAGAATTTTCTCCTCGAAGATTATCGCGCAATGCGAGTCAACTTGTTAAATTAATTTTTCAAAACTCAAAGTCAATATTAAAACCCAAAATACATTTTTACCCTTTCTTCTCCTCTTTGGCAAAACTCGTCGTCTTCGCTTTACCAAAAATGCCCGCAGAAATAGCGTACAACGCGCAAAAAGCCTCGCGAATGGAGTGTTTCATAAACAACCGAAGAGTTTGAAGAAACGTCTATGAAGAAGGAAAAAAAAGAAGGGGTTCGCCGAAGAGGGTGACGGCTTCTTCCGCAGAACGAATGGACACGACGTTTTCTTCATCCTCTCGTTGGTGCCCCCGGCTTCCCCCTTATCCGTCGGGGGTGGGTACCGGGGGTAATATAAAGTGGGTGGATGAGATGAATGGGATATGTTGTGAGCGGTTCGGTTGAGTATTGTTGATCGAACAATGGCGTCTGGCTTGTACACGCCGAGAGAGACCCCAGGAGGCAGCTGACATTCCCTGACTGCGAGGAAGAGCACCTCCGCCTGGCAACAACCGCTTAATAAAATTATCGCCAGGAAGAGAATATAGTAACATCGTGTTTGTACAGCAACATTTTCGTTACTTGTTCAACAAAAGATACTCGTGTTAACGTAAATGCAAAGATACATGTTCAATCGAGTCCCTCATTCTTGGAGGAACCCACCCCAAAGTACTTTAACTGGTGTCAGAGTGATCTCAAGTTACGATATCCATTTTCACGAGACATGTGCACCCGAAAATCGTATCAGCACCTTTTTTCATCTCAAAATGACGGACATAATCGTGCAGAAAATGAATTCGTGAATTGCGCAATGAAAAGTAAGCATGAAAAACGAGTCTTTCCTCGTAAAAGGAAGCGAGAAAAAATGAGCTCTTTTATCGAATTGGGTTATCTACTTAATTACTCGATTATGCAAATCGCATCGGGCAGGACTCGGAGGACTAGTCAGCCCTCTTTCGAATTAAGGATCCTCTTTCGTCGGACCCTCGAGCTTCTTAATTATGTAGTACCAACAACCGTGCTTCATTGTGTGTGCTCTGCAACCTGTTACTCGTGCAACCTTTTTACGAGTTATTATCTTCGAAAGAAAGAGGAACCTGGGACGCAGTATGTCGGATAAAAATTAAGCGAAGGCGGAGTCGTACGGCTACATTTGCCACGGATGTACTTATGGCATCTGTGAAAGTATAACTCTCTTAATTTACTTAACGGGTCGATTCCATGGAGGGACAAAAGATCGATGGATTATCTGGTGATGTTCGGGATGTCCGTTAATGGTATCGAGTTTCTCGACTTCGTCATGCGGGATGGCCGGAAAAAAAGGCTATTTCCTGCCGATAAGACACGTGGCTTATTCAGTTACTGCGCAAACTCTTCTTGCCGAATAGCAGTTGCCCCGTGAAAAAGCGTAGGGTGGCCCATAGACAGCTGACAGGAGCACGTGAAAATGCGATCTCAAGCGTCGCGGAGACTTTTATCTAGCGTTAATCTTAATCGCTTTTTAATCGTTGTCCGGTGAGATTTAATAACGATTATACGATTGCGAAGTAATACTTTGGTATTCTCCTCGAGATACAATTCAAGTTACAATTGAAATATTCTATTAAAACAAATTACACGATGATTGAAAATACGTCAAATATATGCCAGCATCTTGGTGTAATTGGTAAAATTATGCAGGGTAAAAATTGCCGAGAGCAAGAAACATTGTATTATTCGCTACCCGTCATTCAAATTTGTCCGACTTCTGGCATGCAGCTGGGTACCTTCTGGATGATCAACGCTTGCCAAAATCAATGGTTTCAATCCGAAATCTATTGAAGCTACTTTGGAGTATCGGCGGACGACCTCGAGCACCTGGGCTTTCACGGGAAATTTCTACGGCTAAATTGACACCTGGGTGCCACATGCCGAAGTCCCGCTGTTTGGACCCCTTCCTTTTATTTGCCACTTTTGCGTTCCGTTGCATCGTCTTGTCTCTCGTGTCACGCGCATTACATTGATATTTGGAAGCGACAACAATTAATATCTGCTATGATAATTTAAAAACAGATCTGTCTGGACAAATTAAATCTCACTTTGCATCATAAAGCCCCCAGATACCGATAAAGGTTAATCAACGACCTCGCAACTACCCCTATTAAAACACTTGGCTCAAAATGACCAAAAAGTCAAATGGTTAAATGCAGCAGAAACTCGGTCACGCCCAATGATCCTCTCTATCTGGTTGAAACCCTGGACACGACGCGATCATTTGCCTTTCAATTTCTAAAATCAATGGAAACCGGCAATACAACGAAGCCGATCCGAGCCACGTGCCCTCAACGCGTGCTTCCTTCGATTCCAGTTTCGTCCTATTGTTCGCCGATCGCCCAGGCAGCCGGTATTCCGCATTATTTTGAAATTCAGAGAATCACATTCACCGTACGATCGAGGGCATTAACCAGTATCCTGGAACAGTCGAAGGGTGGATCATAACGAGAGCTTCAGCTGGTTTTATCGGCCAGGGGAGAGCGGGATTGTCCAAGTTGAAAAGGGGGACGATACATGTATATATACACCGGTACCTTTGGTTTTATTCAAATATATTCCAACCCCACTGCAACCCCTCCCTCTTCATCCCTCTGCAGAAATTCCGATACAGTGCACGAAACAGGGAGCCATTCTGGCGCCAGATGTTTTCACCTTTTCAACCCTCCGCCACGCGGCTTTGCCTGTTGCACATTGAATTTTTCATTTCCCATTCGCGGGATAAACTCGTATTTTTCAATCCACGGCAGTGTTTCATCGGGTAGGATTGATTTATCGGTCGCACGGATTGCCTCGATCTTGACGAATAGAAGCGATGCGGGGGATTCTTCACGGTGGACCTTTATTTATGGTGTTTTCTGTTTTCTTTCAGGTAAGTGCTGCTAGCGCGTTGGGATACGACAAGGAAGTGGAACATGCCTTCTTACGGTAACGTTTTGTTTTACGTTTAATTATTACATTTTTCTAGATTGTTTTTCTATTTTTTGTCAGCTTGACTTTAGCAGCTTGACCCTTCTTAGCACTGAGAAGAGTCACGCTTCCTGCGGCGGCCTGTCGTAATTAATTGTGAATTTAGAAATTGATCAAGAAAAATCGAAAAATATTCTTCCAACCTGTAAAAGGATCTTTCTCGTGCACGTTGACGAAGCGTGCAGAATTAATGAAGTTGTCGCAAATAATCGGTCGTTTTTAACAAACCTCGCGCTTAACGATCGAAAAGATGAGATTTCCTAGCGTCGATGAGTATCGCGGCACGAGTTGCCGAATGTAAGTGTACTTGGCGGCAAAAGAACTGAAATACCTTGATTTTTTTAATCCTTCCCCACTCGAAACTCCGTTCCCTCTTAGATCCACTCGACGACCGTCTGTGTGGAGTGTTGCAGCCACGCATTGAAACAGTTTTACTTTGATCCACGACTCGTGGAAATTGCGTTTCCTCCTCTACACCATGGATTTTGTCCTTGCACTGCGGTAGGTCGATTTTATTCCTTGCCTGTTGCGCTTCGAAGAAATTTTTTTCCATATCGCTTCGATTCATTCGATTAACACTAGATTTACCGGCGTGAAATCTTGTATATTTAAATATGTTAAATATGTACCTCAAAGCAAGGAAAATTAAGACGTGGAAAAGACGATAGATTCGGTAATTTATGTTTTATACGATGGACTTAGAATATTTATTCTACGGCTCTCTGATAAACCCGTAGAATTTTTGGAAAAAATTGTGTACCAGTCATTTTGACTGGCTTGGTAGTTCTAGTGTTAAAGTGACGATCGAAAATTACATTGCATCGAACTTGAAACTGCTCATGAATGGGCAAAACTAATTTATTAGAAATATCGCAGTCATTTTTGGTGCCAGAGTTTACTCCAACCGAACATGAAAGAACTAATCAGTAGCAATCGGGACATAGCTTCACTGTTTTATCAAATTTTCTCGATTATTGTATTACTTGGACACCGTTGTATATAACTAGCGATAAAGATTCTAATGCACGACATCTTTCGCCGTCAATAATGCCCTCGCCCATTACCATCTCTGTCAGAAACTGCCGATAATTTTCCAGAAACAAGCAACCGCAAAGAATACGGCTCTTGATACGTTAACGACGATAAACCTTTTTTTCCCTTATTCAGCGACGTTTGTTCGCTGAAGCACGATTTAATGCTCTTCTTGTTGGTTTACCGTGAATACCGTGAATACCTGGTCCTCCTGTGAATACCTAACGAACCGCTCTCAGAGACTGCAGACGATTCGAGAATGGGAGTCGTCGAGAGACGTGACTCAACCGTGTCCTTTGTGCATCTCTTAAAGACGATCGCGAGGTAATGAACTTTGTTTAAACGATCGCTCGGTAAACGTGGCACGGACACGCGGCACCTGCCGGCTCGTGCGAACCTCCTCTTTCGTTTATTAGCGGATTCCATGAGATACTTTCACCTCGCCCACATTATTGCCTCTGCGACCGAAAAGCCGATGGGCTACGATCATCAGAAATGTTTTTTGCCGAATTATTTGCACGATCTCCACGATTTTACACCTCGCCCGGTTTCATGATATCAGGGGAAATTAGTTTTTGCTGATTTGTGGAATTGTTTGCGCATCGGGGAATGCTAATGAGAGGGGGGAGCTTTGGCTGGTCTCCTTTTTAGTTTATGGGCAATACTGTCGGTAGCTGTGGGCTTGCTGGGATGAAATGGCGATGGTAATGTGGAATTTGAAAAAGGGCTGGAAGAGAAAAGGACGTGCAAAAGAATTGCCATCGGGGTGAGCACGCGAGCGCAGTGGTTAGGGAGCTCAGCCGATCATCGGTGTTAAGCCACTCCGGCCGAGTGCGCTGCTTGGGTGGGTTTCCGCGACTCTTTCTTTTTCACGATGTTGCGGATAAATACAAAATAGCGGAGTACGTGCGTTTTTCTTGTCCATTAAGCTGTTGCAGTTAATGGGAAATAAGTGTTAATTGTACAAATAATGATAGGGCTTCCAGCAGTAACGTTACTTCTTCAACCACCATGTACTTGGTAATGGTACCAGCAACGCCGCTTGGTAGTTGATACTTAAATTGTGGACGTGCGACTTTGTAAATGAATTCAATTACACTTTAACGATGCAGTCCAATTAGCAGGATAATGACCTCGGCATTCGATGTCTCAATAAGAGACACTAATGACACCTGATCAATAATCGATCGCACATTCGCGTGACAAAAGTTACATTCAGATAATTATCAGAAAGTGGTGGAAGATCAATTTCTTTATCTTCAGCCTACAATTCTTGTCGCTTGTGCATGCGAATCGAATATTTACTTCTCGTTATCCATGGCGCCATTTGACCTCGTAACGCAGAAACGTCGTCGACATTTATTAGTCCCATTGGTTATCGCTCGTTTCGAAAATTTATCGGGCGATCTACAACGCTGGAACAGCTGCGAAGTCGAAGAGAAGGGAATTTTACGACGAAGTATCTGGAACGGATACTTTAAAGCGGGATAGGAGCTCCAAACGGGAAGAGGTTCTATTCGAAAGCTTTAGATCTGATGCGCACTGTAATATACACTTTTTTTTTTTGCTACTTCAATATCTGAGGAGATATTAAAACTGTGACGTGCGATCAAATGCAGAACGAGTCAACAAAAGCGAGCGACCTAAATAACTCTCTCGGTTTGTGGGGTTGCAGAGAAACGTTTGATACAAAAGTCGTTTCGTTTCGGGTGGAATATTAAGTAATGAAAAACATTTTTTTTTAAAGTAGAAGTGCTTTCAAATTTTAAATAGTTCCTTCATCTTCTGAAATGGAGTCGTACAATTTCGAGTACAGTGGTTGATTTATTTGAGCATCTCTTGTAAAAAGGTATTAAGCTACTTCTTAATTTAACGAGAGGAAAATATCTGCTACTTTTTAAACATCGAATAAGCTGTTACGTGGAACACTTGCAAATTTTGACGCACATGTCGCACATACTTCTTCAGCGTTTATCGCTCCAAACGATTCTTCAGACACCTCGTGCACCTATGTAAACGTGCATTCAATTACACGGTATCAAGTGCAATTAATAATGGTAACAGGACGCTTTTGTCTTCCTCTCCGCAAACCGAAGTCGTATTTCATCGTTAAACGATCGATCGCGCATGCAAATGGTCTTGTCCGGTTAATCGATGAACGAGTGATCGCAATTCACCTGTCGGGCTCGATGGAACGGTCGGTATTCTTTTTAACCCTCTTTCTCTCTCTCTCTCTCTCTCTCTCTCTCTCTCTCTCTCTCTCTCTTCGGCAGACATCTTCCCTCGAATTCTCTCCGTTGCAGTAGAAAGCTGAACCTGTTCTTTGCATGACATCGGTTAAAATCGTACACAATATTTCTTGTTCGATTATCGTGCAGTGCAGTGCGAGAATTTAAATTTCTATGACGAGGAATGAAAAATGATCGACAGAGTTAGTGCGAGGGAGTACTTAATTTCTATTTTTAACGTATATTATTGGAAGGAGACGCCACAGTTTCCGAAAGGGATGGTTTGACGCGTATTTGACCTTTGTCTCTTGCTGGAGACACAGTAACTAATCATTCCGCACAAATTCGCCATAAAAAGAGTTGCAAATTGAATCTCCGTTCTCCAATCGTCTCCTTCGCCTTATAAAGAATCGCAGCTATCCCGAAAAAAAAATATATTCATCGTGACGAAACTAATTAACAATTAGAAAGTGTAACGTTGGAATTAGCGATTAAATGTCTTCGATAATTTCAAGGATACTTCGTCGAAAAGTGTACGCCCACGATCAGTCTTCTAGCGAAAACATTAACATCCTTCTCCGCTTTCCAATGAAATAGTTTCACTACCAAAACCTACCGCAAGGAACTCGCTATTTCGCAATTTCCTGGCCCAGTTGAGGAAACAAGGACGATACGTTAGTGCATGGAGCACACAGCAATTGAACGTGTGCGGCACGTGGCGTATAAACAACCGGTGGTATAATTTCATTTATCCGTAAGCGTGCAACTGTGCCGTGCGACGTTTACGGCAATTAATTCAGCGGTTGCCTTCTTCGGAGGACGACAGTCCAAGAGGAAACTTTGCTCGAGGAATTCTCTCCGCAGTCAATGGATCGTGCAAGGTGCAACTCAAGCAGTTTCGTTTGTATCTCTCTCTTTCAATATTCCATTTCCTTCCTTCTCGCTGTTTTTCTTTCATTCGGATCTTCGTTTATTGTTTCTCTAGAAATTATTAAACGTCTAATCTCCTGTAATTGCAGCACTTCGTCAACTTACAATTTTCAAACGAATCTCGGCCGATCACTGTTAATTTCCTTCTTCTCGAACAATGTCTTCAACCCTCTTTTTCATGGTCGATCTCAATCTCCCTAATTTCAACCCCGCAAGTATCTCTTGAAATTTTTCCAGGATACTCTGCAAATTTCTCGCTCTCCTAATCTCTCCTAATTTCAACCCTGCAAATACTCTGTTCAAGTTTGCTTAGTATACTCTACACAAATTTCTCCTTCCTCCAATCTCTTCTAGTTTCAACCCCGCAAATACTCTCTTCAAATTCTCTCTTAATCGCCCTCTTTTTCTTTCTCTTTCGTCTCAGCTCTCTTTGTCTTTCCTCGATCCTCTTCTGCCCTCACTTTCGTCCTCTTTCGTCCTCTTTCGCCCTCCTGCTCATACTTGCTCCCTCAGGTCTCGGTAGGTAAGACACACATAAGCCGTCTCCCCCGTCGACGAGGCACACGGCGCGATGGTGCCCCATTGGACGACGGGCACGCGTACGCACCTGCCACGCATCTTTTTCGAGCCGCCTTTGTCGAGCCGACCAAGAACAAACGCGTACACACCGAGGCAAGAAAGTTCTGCCCTGTAAAATAGCTTATGGAATAAAGAGTGACGGAAATGCGTTCGACCCGGATAAAAGAAAGGCGTACACGTATGGGGCGATTCTCGCCGAGAATCGCGAGATTATTTCTGCAATTTGTCAGTCGACCGAATCTATAGTCCTTGTCGTTGATTTCAGATTTTTGAGTTTGGCTTTAAGCCGAGAGATAAATCTAACAAAATTGTTTTCATTTTGTATTAAATAACTCTTTAGATCCACGAATGTAATATAATTAAATTCCTCCGTAAAAAAGTGGAAGATTAGCAAGGAAACTGAAAGGAGATTCGTCGGACATGGAAAAAATTAGGAGCAAACAACTTCGTCCGCTCGTTAATGAATTAAATTCACTCTTAAATTTCCCTAACAGCATTTTCCTCGCGCGAAAGCAATTTCCAAGACGTCGTTTAAATCCTTACGAAGGACGAATCTACCCACCTGATTTTAAAAGGAAATTCTAAGCGGCTCAGCTGGAGCTGTTTTCCTTCGTCCTACCGTTTTCTCGATCCGAAGACACCGACTTTTTACCTGCTTAGTGATTTAAAGTCAGGAACAGGTCGGAACTCAGCTGTTCACCGCATGAGGGAAGTGTTGCGTAGATGTTGCAGGTATAGTCGAGGACGTTTAAAAGGTTTCACGCCTTTGAATTTCTTCTATCGGGTCTCAAAGCAGCGTCGAGGCTCTTTGCAAGCATTTTTAACTGTCAAATTTGCAATTGCAATTGAAATATTCCAAAACCCTAGATTCTTGCAATTTTTAGAGTTGCAAGAAAATTGATTTTTTAAAAATATTTTTCTAAGTCGAAGGTGAGAGTACACGTTCTGTGAAGAACACGTGTTAGGGATTTTCGAGGCCTCGGAAAACTTCGCAATGTTGGTCGTCTTTTTGCCTTTTCTTCGACAATTCAGCGCGAACCTTTGAGGTCACGTTCCATTCTGTTCACGTGGCGTGGAATCTTTCACAAAAGGTCTTCAGTCATCCGAAACTATTTAAGAAACCATTACTTCAGAGAAACTTCGGTTCCCGCTGCTTTCAAATCTTTTAAACTTTGACTTCGACGGTTGATAAACGAACGAGGAGGAAATTTCAAGCTTAAATTCATGCCTATGTCGTTGAATTTCGTGAAAGTATGTTGTATTTTTTCAATCTTAAATGACCACGATAAAATTTCCATTTTCTTCTGTGAATCAATTATTTAATGAAATTCTAAGAATGGAGGGTTTCTCGCCTACAGGCGCAGAGTATTAAAATTCTCGATGCAACCATTCACCTTTAAAGCTCGGAGAGGATTTTTTTACATGCACCTGTTCCACCTAAGAGCATTTTTTGGGGGTTGGAAGTCAGGCTCTATCTCTCAGAATCAAACAGCTGCCTCCTGTAACAAGCTGAGAGAATCTAATTTGTGAATGTTTCGACTGCTCTTTCCAGCAAAAAGACAATAATGTTGCATCCTGAAAAAGCAACATTGCGTTTCGATTTAAAAGCACAATCCCGTGCACCTCGTCATATCCGAAACGACGATTTCACGTTCGTGTCAGATTAAAAAGACTCCGTGTTAACGTTCAAAATCTTCCTTCCTCCTAAAGAGATTTTTAAATCGATGGTACACGTGTTGTATCATTATCTGATCGAATTACCAAAAACTTCGGTGTATGCATATTTGATGGCAATCTGGTGAATATTAATTCCTCGATAAACGTGAATTTTAAGAGCTTGTAACAATTAATTGCAGACAGAGTATTTAACCCCTTGCCGTACAATTTCTTTTGTAACTGCCACCGCAATAATTCAAAACTAAATTGTTAAGATAAAAGTTAATCGGTAATTCTTCATTATCGTATTATTTCATTTAATATTAATGTAAGATCCCGAACGAGAGGAAAACTTGAAAAATTTCTTTCCAATATATCCCATCGCGAGTGTCTCTTGTTGCACTGCAAGGGGTTAATTAAATCCTGCCACCGCTTATTTATTCTCAAATTCTTTCAGAAATTACGGTAGAAAACTTTTACCATTACTTCCTTTGAATTATATTACTTGTAGATTGTGCTTGCACTGTTTTCCATTTTTTTTCCTGTTATTTGTTACTCTAATTTCTAGCGTATCAACTCTGTCTAAACGTTTCCATTAAACGGAACAAAGTAACGTGCACCAAAACCCCTGCACGAGTGCACGTATTTCCATGTATCACGTATACTCAGTTCCTTTCCCTGGGTTGATGGAAACCAGTTTGGTGCGTCGCAATTACATTGCACGACATACTCCGATGTTTGCTCTTTCGGGTCTGAATTTTTATCATCGTTAATGGTCCCGACCGCGTGCACCTGATCCACTTTAACCGCAAAACCACGCGCCACTTACTTCGCGAACACGCGTGCAAAACTGTTTACGTCTCGCATCGACGTTTTCTTCTTCGATTCGTCTTTCACGAGGATTACGCCATACTCCACATTGGAGAACTTTTCAGCGAAGAAAGTCGACTTTCGCGTGGATCGTTTTCAACCAACCTATGTATTTAGGTATTCGTGGGATTTTTATTGAATTAGTTGCAAAAGAAATCAATATCCTGCGCAAAATTAATCTAAATTTGGGATGTTAGGAATACGACTTTCTCAATCTTGTATGCCGTTTCTGCGCCGGCTTATAGTTCAATTGCAGCCAGCGATAAGCGTTTTATTTGAGCAACGAGATAATGGGCTTCTTTGTCGCTACCAAAAAGCCGATTATACCCTGATTGTTCGTTAACCGTCGCTTTTTGCTTTAATTTATATCACGTTTCTAAACGCACTCGACAAATCGTCCGAGTACACGTGTACTGCAACTATGTACTATGAGCACAAAGTATCTAATTTGTCAGCTTGCACATTCAAGTCCACTTGCACTAACATTTGGCTAGAAATTGTTTCTTCGCTTTAATCCAATCAAAGTGACGGCATGAAAAAAAATCTCAGGCTTTCGCTGTATTAATTGCTCAAGTATTTAAATGTTACGGTTAATCTTTACAGGTTGTCTACACATTTTAAAAGAAATGTACACTCCCTTTGCTAAAACACCCATTCCCAAAAATCCAATAGTGGAGAGATCCAAATTGGTAATAGGGCATTACATCTATAACACTGACTGCAATGTCTGGTCGTTTGTTAATTAACAAACGACCCGCATTGCCACGAGACAAACTCGTACGAGCAACGTAACTCGGTGTATTCCACGAGTACCGAGAGTTTCCTGTCTCTCGCGAGACAGGTGTTCTTCGTATTGTCCATACGCACACCATGAAGAATATCAGCCGAGGAAGGCTATGATAACAGCTGAGAGATACTTGCATGTGAAATGATGCCCGTATGCAGCTGCTATCGGCTTAATTGCCTGGAGAATAAAACTAATCTATACCTCATTGTGACGCTCTATAGTGCTAAATCGTATCGTGGGTATGATCTATCTCGTTAGTCTCATTAGAATCAACCTCGCGAGCATCCGATCGATTCTTTCGTTTGCCCGTTAAGGTTTAATATGGATTCCTTGATACAGTTTTAATTAGAATTCGGGAAGGTCATGGACTCAACGTGCTATTTGATTTCCAATTAAATGTATATTCATTATTAATTCGTTGCTTAAGATGTTGAAGATATTTGCAACTCTTGCCTCACTTTACTTTTCTTTCCTTATTGACGCTGGAAATATCGGCGTTCAGGGTCATATTCAAATTTATTAAATAATTGCGTCGAAAAGATAGATACTGCAATTAATATTTTGTAAAATTAGAGATTAGAAGCTTGTCATATTGATAGCCTTGGTAGTTCTAGCGTTAACAAGAGGAGACTTTAATTATGAAAAAGACATTACGATAGGGCAGAGAGTTAAAAATAAAACAGATCCACAAAACGCTCACCGTGGTAATTTCCACGGGACCTATATCAATTTCAAATCCGAACTCGAATCAAATATAGAACCCTTATAATGGGAGTGACAACCTCGAAGCACGTTTTGCAATTATTTTGCCTCGTTCCCTTTCTTTTTTAGACATCCGTGGATTTCAGGTCACATTGTATTTTCCATTAATATTCCCTCCGGATGTCGATTCACTAAGAAATCGGTCTCGAACGAAAAGAGCTCGATCGCTAATCGTAATCTTTGTACCACAGCTGACTTCCACAATGTTGCGCGCCACTTCCGCTCCACCGTTCTCCAATACGCCGACGCGGGAAGTTTCAACCGGTGCACGAATTTTCAAAAGTCTTTCGAAGA
Organism: Cerceris rybyensis; assembly: GCA_910591515.1. Taxonomy (NCBI): domain Eukaryota; kingdom Metazoa; phylum Arthropoda; class Insecta; order Hymenoptera; family Crabronidae; genus Cerceris; species Cerceris rybyensis. The sequence goes on from OU342795.1 coordinate 947,181, forward strand.
TTCTTTCACCAAGGATGGATTCCCCGAGGGGGAATTAGTCGAAAAAATATAGTTGGAAACATAGAGTGTGCATGGTCAGTCGATGAATGGAGCACGATTTGCACCGGTGTTCCGAAAATATCGAAACATCTGTTAAAACTCGTGCCTACTCGTTGCCCTCGAAACCGGAAGGGCGATCAAACGGAAGTTTCGAAGGTTTCTCGTTACATAGAGAGGAATTAGGGCGATTTAAAAACACGTACAGCTAATAATTTCATCCTAATTAATTGCAGCTTCAATTAAACAGAATTTATCGTGGCAGCTTGTTACCAAAATACGCCATCTTTAATTTAATTAAACACGCGACTGATTAATTAAGCGACTACGAACGGCGATGTTTATCACGGAGATATTAAAACTTAAGCGTGAACTCTGCACCCGAGTTGTCATTAAATCCAATTCTCTCTACCAATTACAGTTGATAACGATGTGCGCGTACCCTTAACACGATGAGCTCCGGCTGCTTTATTACCCTTATTACATGCTGAAAATCTCCCTAAAGTTTATGTGATTGGCAAGTCGGTGTGGCTCGTTCCATGTGTTAACCGTGCAGTGAAAAATCAGGGCCGCATATATGGGGTAAATAGTAAAATGTATGGGGTAAAGGAGACGAATGTGCAAGTCTATTTCACAAGAATTTCTGAAATTTTCTAAAATATGATCCCTTAGTGTCATAATTTGTCTCTTAATCCGTTTGCTGCTAGGGTTTAGTAATATTTTTTGTATGTTTGAATCATCGTCAAATGGTTTTTATATTCGTCCCTGAAGGCAGGAGCGTATCGTAGTTGTGGTTTTAAGTACGTATCTTTCTACATGCGTGTCTCAGCGAATTGAGTGATAATGGAATGATTGCAGTACAATGGGGTCAACTCCATCTAGAGGTCCATGTCTTCTGTAGTGTTCTTAAGAACGTTCGACACTGCACGGACTCGAATGGTTAGAATGATTGTGAGTTTTTCGTTATTCGAGCACTTGAACTTCAACCAATTGTACGATCTGTATTAATACATGGCCGACATTTATTAAAAATAATTTCAATTGCGTGAACTTAATGCTCGGAGGGACCTCAAAGGAATTATCGATAATTCGTTAATAATTATTACATTCTATTAGCATAGGAATATTTTTTTAATATTTTGAAACATTCGGCAAATTTTATTTCACATTGATATGAACTTTGTATATTTTAAAATCCACTGGCAGTAAGAGATTTATACAATTTTTATTTATCGTATGAGGATTGTATTGGAAAAATTTCAAAATTCGTAAATCATTCAGCCGCTGCGAATCTTCCGCGATTTACTGAAATTTCACGAAACATGGTGTTTGGCGTATACATTTCGAAATTCTTGAAGCATCAGGTTGTAAATCGTGGAGCTCGCTGTCGGTTCGACGCCGAAGTCGATTCCGCTTGGAAGTTGCCGAGCGTATCTCCGCTTCCTTGCTGGGCCAGCCGCGACCACGGGCCCCGTTTCTTTTTGTTTCTCAAGGTGCGATGTTTCATTGAATCACCTCGGAATTCGGCTCAAGAGAACAAACATTTCCGTGCATTTTCCGTGAAAACGAAAGCGGTTGAATGTCAAGAAAACCAACGTTGTCTATTAAATAATAATAACATTCTCAAACATGCTAATTTAGTAATCAGTTATTAACGTATCAGATAGATACTGGAGAACGCTGGAGTGTGGAATACTTAAAGTACCCATTTCTTGTTTGCAGCTTGCGTAATTGCCCCAGCTAATAGACACGGGCACGATGATTAACAATTTTTCTAATGTCTCTGATTTTTTAAAGATAAGAACCTTTAATGCAATCCAATTCAATATGAAATTAATGAACACCTTCCTGGAAATTGATAAGCACGCATATCGACAGGTGCAAAAGTGTTAGCTGTACGTAAAATTGATCGAATTGGCAAAGGCATTTGTTCAAGTCCCTTTTTGTTTACTCCTTTTTAGGTATAATTGCGCATAAAGGGTTGCTCCACCGTAAATCGATGTCTGACAAATTTAGGCGTTGAAACACGTTTCAGAAGTAAGAAAACGAAAAAGATATATCTTGATGTCCTTGTAAAATTTTATCCTATCGCCACGTAATGTTACCATGTCCTAAATAAAAATAATTATCACCCTTATGCCCCGCATAACTCACTAAATTTTTAATTTCAAGTGCACAATGTACAGAGAGGTAGCCAATATTCTAAAATTACTTTTTACAATTACGACAGAGACTAAATTAAAAAGGTTCGCTTTTGGAGGGAGGGCAACGTGTTTTCAGCTTGCAAGGGTTTCAAGATTTGCATTGCTTCCTTGCCTCTCATTTCGTGAATGAAAATCTCGTTCTACTTTAAGCCCAGCCACGTATTTACAAAAATACTGCATCTTTGTTTGAGATTCGAGATAAATTGTATCTCGATTCTCCACGTATTTCTCTCCAACATCAAAATCCCAAGAAAAACGACTTGTACTCCGAAATCTTTCCATTAATCGCGACAGAGAACAATCACGCAAATTCTCGAGTGCGTATCGCAAAGTTTTTCGACGCACGCAGATTCCGCGATTTGCATTTCTTTCTTCCTATCTCCCGTTTCATGAATGGTCGAATATGCCGCAGTGTTTCCTCAAGGGCTTCCTAATTGGCTGTCCACGAGAAAGGGCGCATTCGGGCAGCCCCCGTCTGGCAGCCCGTCTGTCTTCCCGAAATAAAAACCGGAGTAAAAGATTGTATTTTCGGTCAATGCCTCTGTCAGATGTGCTCTGCTCTCCCCGGCCGAAGAAGGGGCGGCGGACTCGGAATGGATTGCAAGGGGTGCCCTATAAAACGGAGGTTCTCATTTCAATGACGCACTTACAAGATACTAACGACTAACGAGCCACCTTTCTTCGTCGTCTTAATTAGAAATTTTCATGATAACGCATTAACAAGTACACTTTATCACGGCACATCTTTCGTATATTCATTTTTTTCCTTCGCTCTGACACCGAGAGCATTAGCACTTGATCCAAGATAGTGAAAATGACTAGTTTGCATTATTTCTTCAAGTAATCCTCAAAAGACTGTCTTATTTTTTAAATTCTCAATATTCTTTCAATTCTCTTTCAAAACTACAGGGGATTAAATCAAACAATTATTTCTTTTTCTAACGTATTTATTTGATTTATCGGAACATTACATTTTTAATAGAATCATCGATTTGGTCGAATTGAAAACGAATTCAAAGGTTGACAACCATCCGAGGATACGCAGTCCATCCCTTCTTTTTAGGCCATAGTAATCCGAGCCGACAATACACTTCTAAAATGCCTCCGTCTTCTATATTTTCATGGGGGGTGCGCACGCGCCAGTCTCACCGACTTCCTGCCATCCGCCTTGCTTCCGCTATTTCACATTATGTTATATGCACACGGGCCTCGCTGACATCCTCGCCGGTACCCCATAGGAAACGCATCTGCACTTCTCCGCCAAGGGGCCAAGGGGTATCCTGAGGTTGAGACGCTGCTGGAGACAGATGCCAAATCCGATGATATTGGCGTATGGTTTGCACTCGATACGATTTCGCCATGATTTCAGGGGAAATCTGTACTTCGAGGGTAAACGGTTGGGCTTTTATGTTACTTCTTCTTCCATTCCTTTCTTTCCGCTCGCTCAATGGAGATGTGGAAATATTGCTGCCAAAGAGAGATTACATTCACTATACGTTTATTCACGTAGGAATTATTAATTGTATTTATCGAAATTAGTAATTGTTGGTATCGAAATTTGAAATTATATCTATCGTTAGAAGTTGGCAGTATAACTTTGCGATTTTGATATCCGTGGAAATCAATTTTGAAGATAGTCTGGGGGAACATGGTGTGTCGAAATAAAAAATGTTTATTATCTTGCCGATAGAAAAGCCAGTGTACCTCTTGCGATCGTCTATGGCGTCCGGTTGTTGGCAGAATACGGTATTAATTAAATCCACGTAAAACGGCGTGTGCGCCCGCTTTTAATGGGTATGATATCGCTGCGGAATATATGCAGACACTCGAAAGCAATTACACTTAGGGCTGGTACACACGAGCATCATGCAGCCATATAATATAATGATCACCTTATGGAGCCGCCTAGTCTGATCATAAATTCTACAATGAAGTTAACAGAGGAAGTATAACGGTGGAACGTGAACTCTCGGGGAACATTGCCTAGTCACGGATTAGCTTTGTTCGACGTTTCTACATAATCGTTGAATCAAGGATAGATTAACGTTAACTGTACATGTTACTCTACTGCAAAATGAGATTGAAAGAAAAGTTGAAAAAATTGGGTATAATTCCGGTATGCTTTAATTAAGAAAATTACAAAAAATGGCAAATTATCAACTTGATGGGAGCCAAGATAGTCATTTTTTTCTGATATTTTCATGTCAGGAAATAGTTCTGCAACTAGTTTGGTAGAAAGTAGGATCAGGATTTCAGAAAATGATCTCGAGGATGATTGGTTTCAGTTCATTAAGATAGGAAACAGCTAGCTAATCCAGCTAATTGTCAGTTTGCATTCGAACCACGCTGCACGAACACTTTATCTATTATACTTTGCACGACAGCGTACAGAAGATGTAAATTATCAAATGCGATTACTCTAAGCGCGATAACTAATTTTCCACGTCCAGCATTAGTTAAATGTTTCGGTAGCAATTCAACGCAACTGATAACAGAAAGTATCCATTATCTTTTTTCCTTCGCTCTTCGTTTAATTGCCCCCGCGATAGAGCGCCTTGCAGTACAAGCTCCCCGCAGTGTTTGTTGCATGGAGGAAACTTTGATCTCTCTCTCTCTCTTTCTCTCTCTCAATTTTTCCTCCCTTCTCTCTCAATATCTCAATCTCTCTCTCGATCTTTCCTTCTCCCTCTCTCCACACTTCTGCGCGCGTGTTCGTGTATGCAGGAGTAAACAACCGAGGCGTGTCTCCGTTTCCTCGAGACCAAAGTGGTCCCCGGATTTACGAGTTTCGCCATAGCGCCCATGGAATTGCCGGAATCTCCGAAATTACAGGCAACCGAACGAGAAACGTTTCCTTCGGTGTGTATACGTATTACCTGCTCGCCATTCACCTCGACGTTTCGTACATCCTCCCGTTCATTCACACGTTTCCTTACAATTCACGATACTTCCTACGGCACCCACGTACGAAAAATGACTTCACGGTTAAGCTCGTCGAAATAAGGACCTTCGAGAGGAAGAGGGACGGTAAATTGCGAAGACCGTCAATTTGACGGTGGTTTGATTTTTGCAATGGAGAAGGGATTTGTCTTGAGCGCTGTCTATAGAGGAATTCATGTTGGAGTTCTTTTTTACATGAGTCTTACGTGACATTATTATTATTAGCCATTAAAATAGAAACGTAGAATGGAAGGGTCAATTCTGAAGAACATAGTGTAGTTTTTAAAGAAGGATAATTTAATTTTTGCTGTTGCGTAATGTACAAATCATTTGATTATCATTCTATGAATATAAATGTTTACATAGGCTGTGAGAATAGACTGCAAAAATAGTGAGAAAGAAGGCAAAAATGGAAGTCGTCGAAGCAAAAAAGGAACAATTATTTCGTAACTACGGATTCATCTTGCGCGTACATATATGTAATTCTTCTCACGCGAAAGAAGAATCCGCGAATTTCACGATACACCTCCATTTTGCAACGTGTCCAGTTTTCTCCATACTTCAACTTCTTATCTAAAGAACATTACAAATTTCTCGCAAAGAAAAATCTACGGACAAAACCTTTATGAACGTTCAAACTACGGTTTGAACTTTATGATTTTGCATATAAATTAGGAAAAATTCTGTAAATGAAAAATTCAAAATGCAATGTTCTTCAATTAAAGACAGTGAGTTCTAACGACAAACGGGATGCGTTGTCATCGCATGATGTGTCAATTGTACACACAAGCCGGTATACACAGGAGCACGTACAGTTACGCACGTGCATTAACGATCACGTATGCATCGGGTCGCGTGCACTCGCGTGCATCCGCATGCACGTGTGAGACACGTTCACGTGCTTCGAGAACAATGCCTTGTTTCCGATGTGCGTGCTCGTACACATCGAACGTACATAATGGTGGACCACGGGAAAATGACTGGTTTGCCGGAAAACTCACAAGTACTGCTTCGTATATAATTACTTGGTAATTCCTTCGTAGACCGTTTTAACTGCACCGTCTTCTGATTAGTCGTCATGATTAATGAGATATTGTTGAAGTACTGCACGTTGCACTTGGTATACGTTTCACGAGGTAGTGGAAAGATAAATTAAAACTTGGAATTAATTCCTTGGAAGTTACGATCGTTAAACGAATACGAGTTTAAACTTCCATGGGGTTGTTGCCTGAGGAAAATTTTCCACGTGACTTATCGTACTTTCCGCGGTGAGCAACTTTAAATTGCGCAAGATGAATTTCAAATTTCTGAGAACAATTAAAAATATCTTCGGTATTAAATATCCAGTAATTGGAAGGATCGCAAGAAAGTTTCGAACTCTCGAATACCGATCTCTTGGGAGGTAGGGCCGCGGTGAGCAAAGAGGTAAAAGCTCAGACTGGCAATTAGGGTGGCCAACCTCAAATCTTTCATCATCTCTGACAAATTTGTTTTAAATTATCGTTGCCTCAACTTTTTGGCCCATCTAAAATACAACTATGATAACACATGATATTAAATCAAATCAACAAGTCCGAAACAAGAAAATTTTAAATCGGTGCAATTCAATCTACCATCGACTTTAGAAAAAACCACCCCAAATGGAGGTACCTATCTTCGAATTTGGCACAGCGAGAGTCCCAAGATGGAAAGTAATTTTAACGCAGTTGGAACAAACAGTTTCCGTTACTTGGCGTACGATTGTTACGCAAGAAGAACGTCGGTACGGATAAAAAGGATGTGCGAAAGGAAGCCAGAGAGCTACGGTGCCGTGGGCATATTTCCCATCCTCCGAGGATGTGACTCTGGCCCGTTTCCTATTCCTGGCGGTCTACGTGGATGCACGAGTGCACGAATGCACAATGCACACGGACGAGAGGACGAGGAATAGTGCGTGGAAACCGCACTCCGTGACAAAACCTCCTTCGTTGGGCGTCCTTGTGGGCGTATGGCTTCTGTCTACTTTAACTTCTCGCCAGCTCAGACAATAATATTGCTTGAAGTATCAGTTGCGCTAATGATTCCAGGAACTCTCGTTGACGGTGCTAATTCTTTTTTGCTCGCCACTTTCGTTACGTTGATTGACGAGGCTTTCCTTTTTCCCCCTTATACAACCAGTTGCACGAGGTCACTTCATTTTCTTCCTAGCCTTTGGATGATCTTTTGGAAACGTTGGCAAGGTGCTCAAAAAGTTTTGTAATAAAAATTCCAAGTTTCGCTAATGTTCCACGTCTTCCCTCATGGACAGGAGGCCTCTGTGGTAGTTCCTCGATTAAAGTCACAGGGGTGCATAATCCTTTGGATGCACCTTGTGCGCGCAGTGTAACCTGTTACCTCTTGGTCGTTAAAACTCGAGGGGTCGAAGACAGGGCTTAAGGATCAAGGAGGTTCTCTTAATGCGGCACTGCCATCGAATCAAATGGGGTGGAAAAAATGGACGCGGTAGTTACGATCGAAGGCAAAGACCCTGTACCAGGAGGGTCGAGTTTCCCCTTGGCAATAAGCCTCTAAATATGCGTCTTCGTCGATGTATCCCTCGATGCTCGTGCAGAATGTCTCCTTTTTTTGCACTCTGATAAAAAGCTGCTCGACGTCGAGAGTATCGTTCTTCGAATTCTTCGTACTTACCGCTGAGACGATTTACTCGGAGGCAAATGACGATCTTGGATAATAATTGGAATTTTAATTCAGTTAATATAATTCTAATTCGATTCTCCCAAAGAATTCGACCCTTCGAAGACGCCGCAGTGTTGCAAATTTCAAGAGTCTCGAAGTAAAAATCTACGGGGGATTCAATTCCACTAAAATCACCCCCAAATTTCCTTCTATTATCGCATCCGTTTTCCATCGACCTTGAACATTCCTTTGATGTCTGTCTCGCCAAAGTGACCTTTATTGCACCAGCATCGATGACATATTGCATGGCAAAGCACGACGGCGACAGTGAACGCAGTGTCGATTTCTAACGAGCGTTTTCACCATCGATCCACGCTCGGTGACACCATCGATTTCACGTTCACCGTTCGATCCAATTTCCGTCCTTAACGTCGTTTCTCCTTGCTCGTCGAAGTACACGGTACGTGTACGTTGACTAAGTATCTCCTTTCAGAATCTGAGTGGCCCGCAAATTGAGTTTCGCCCAGCTTGAAATGTACAAGAATGTTACCGTGGAACTGCAATGCGGTTTCCCGGGAATAAAGCGGGAAAATGGTCAATTACCCTCGCGTTTGTTTCACTCTGTGCACGAGTCTTGTTTTTACGGTATTTGATAAATTATGGTGCCGTTTAACCAGGCGCTACTGGGATAATCCTTTCATTGTGAGTCAGCTTTGGTAGATTTTGGATTCTTCGACAAGTGAATTTGCCCAGAAACATAGTTTTTGGAGAAAAGTGTTAGGAAGCATTGCAGGCAAAAATAAAACACTTGCATCATTTAATCATTTTTTAATTTGGTCAGCCTTGAATTTTTTCCATCACGAATCAAAATCATTTGACATATATATGCTCGAACATGATGTTGCCCGCATCGACACGATCTGTCTCTGGAATTCGATTACTTTTAATTTGCTTCGTTCGCTCAGGTAAGAATTTCTTTATAAGGGTACCTCTATCTCATCCACGTCGTTTAACTTTATATCTTCGTCACTTTACATCTATCTTAATGACAAGTGACTTCGTTAATTTTCATTTTTCTTCGCTAATCGTCGACTTCGTCATTTTTATAAATGCACGAAACGTACATGTTTCTGTTCGTCGTTCTGGACGTAAACTGCGACATATTGCAACGCGGTGGTGACTTCGTGTCATGGGACGAGAATCGTATCTCGAGTCCCATGGAAACACGATATTTCTACCGATGTTCTTCGATCCTGTAATTCGAAGTGGCAAACCAAAACAAGGCTTGGCCGTCACGGTGAGGAATTCGCCAACCTCGCAGTCTTATTTGGACGATTCGGAAGCACGTTCTTTTTGAAATAGGAATTACAATTGTACCGACGATTGTGACAGTCTAAATCGACTTATTTTCCCGATATCTTACGTTCTCGATATTTCAACTTTTACAGTTAACTTGCTCATGCAAATGCTCTTCAGTTTTATCGAAAAATCCAAAGTTTAGTTGCACGGTAATATCTTGGAATGCCCTCCTCGTGCTTTGGAGCACGATTTACATTATTCATGATAACCAACGTTGCCATTTGGGACATTTTCAACGACACAATCCTACCATACTTCATCCGCGATATTCCAATGACCTTATTTACATATTTTCATATCACTGCATCACGACGGATGATAATCTTCCCGGCTTTGGTCTTTTACCGCACTGCGAATCCTTCATTTCCCATGAAATAAACATATCGACAATGGTTGGAATATTAATTGACGTTACTCTATTGGATTAGTCAACGTTTTTATACCAGATTAATGTAACCTTTTCCATTATATCGATTAATTCTTCCAAGTCAAAAACAACCATCGATATCGGAACGGCGTTTTAACACCACATGCCCACAGTTCAAGAAACATTTGTACATACGGTGGTACAATTTGATCTCACCATATTCCATCGGCATCTAAAGCATAAGAAGAAAGTGGTCCAGCGGAAGCGTCGCCATAGCAGGATGAAACTGATGATCAATAAAACGAAACTGAAGCTTCGGTCTGTCGCGCTTAAAATCGTTTCCTCCCGCTGGAAGCGTGTAGGAGAGCGCGCAGGAGAAGAAGGAAAAAGGAGAAAAAGAGAGAAGAGAGAATAATCGCGTCCAGCAGGATCAATGCTCGTGCAGTCGGCGGGCAGTTTGAATTTCCAACCCCACGCCTCGCAGATCGAGAAGGCAGGCAGGCCACCCCGACCTCCCCGCGTTGGCGCACGGGGTGGCCCGGTGTGTCGTGGCCAGGTAAGGGGCAGCTGTCCACCAGGTGCCAGCTACCCCTCCACGCTTAGCCGCAGTCGCGGCACCTACCGTCAGGTAGTGGGGATAGCTCGCCTCTGATTGGTTCGTGGCTCGCGCGCGGCTCGGCGATACTCTAGCGCTCCGTCGAGGAGCAGTCAGTCGTCCCTGGGCGCTCGAGGGGCACGCAGGCGATACATATTCGCGCGTTTGCTCTTCGACCTTCGTGTCACGCGGTCTCTCATCGAATTCGTTATCCATAACCGGCATACTCTATTTACACTTTGTTTTTTTCGTCGTTTCTTCGCCCTCGATGCAACTTCGGTCTAGTGTGTGAAGTATAATCGTATCTCGGTAGGACTGGGTTTCTCTGCCTACTCTCTTTCGACGATTTTCTCGTCCTCGCTCGTGATTCCACGAGAATACGTCAGTGTGCTCGATGTGCGATCAGTGAGTCAGACCGGTGTTGTCGCTCGTTACGCTCTCAGGTTTATTTACACTCTCGTCCTTGCCGTCTCGTCAGGCAGCAATTCGTCGTTCTCTCGCGCGCATATAGTCCTTCTCGTCCTCGGATTTCACGGCCGCTCTCGTTATTCCGAGAGCACCACGGCTACATTTATGGGGGTGTCCGGAGAGTGCGCGGTCAAGGGCAGCAAGAGCCACCCCTGTCACTGCTGCTGCCACGTCAGCAGTCCCGGCGCGAGCGTGCAACAGCAGCAACAACAGCATCACCATCATCATCATCATCATCACCATCATCACGAGGGGCATAACGCTCAAAATCAACAGCATCATCATCACGCCGAGAAGAACCCTACGGAGGTGACGCCACAGAACAACAACGGGGATAGCAACATACTGGCGCCTCTGCGCAGCAAAATGAAAGTACTGAAGAAATTGAAACGCAAGATGGGTTTAGGTGAGCTAAAACTCCACTCTCATCTTTTATTTCGGTTCGGGTGTACGCGTTAGCTCGATGGGACGATCACCTGGCCGCGTAATATGTCAGGTCCTCGTGTAATCGTTGGAGGTCATTGGTAGCAAGACCCTGTCCTGCGTTTCGTAGCGGACGTTGGGTACGTTAGTAATGTCAACATTGGACGACACTTGGAGCATCGCAGGAAACTTTCAGTCGAGCTACAACTTCGAAGTAGTTCCTGTCCTTGGTTAATTCCATGGCGGAATTAATTCCTAAAATAAAAATTTGTCAGTGACTTCCCATATACCGTAGACAAATAGTTTGACTCTTTCGCAAATCACTGACATTTTCGATGTAATAGTTTTTGGAAAATCTTAGGTATTCCAATTCCCTTTGTCTTGTCAGGAGTGTCCCTCGTTATTGCAGGGCAAGACATTAATAATACGCATTTGTTCGTACTCACTTCTTGCCAACTAGCCTAGCATACAGCCCTAACATATATCAGTATCCATAAGAACACTCCGAGTACAAAGGGTTGACATTTTCTTCAATCTCGCAAACCGCAAGAACCTCAGAAACAATGTACATCCCAGCGTCACACAATTACAATCGTACCCACCCTGACCTTCATCAGCTCCTCAAAGAAACTGCACAAAACCCCTTAGAGTCTTTTTCAACCCATAGTCTATTGTCTATTAAATGTCTCTGTAATAACTGTATTGAAAATAACTGGTATTTCCTCCGAGCAATTTGTCTCGAGTCGAAGGTTAACTCGAAGGTTAGCTACATAATGCTATCTGCTTTTCTTAATTATTCTAAAATTAGAAAACACCAAAATTCCCTCACTATCTTCGATCCAAAGTATCAATCACAGGGAGTCTACTCAGCTGACGACATAACTCGCGTTAGGAAGACAGGCTTAAAATTAAGATGGTAGGAATATCTCGATGAAACCGGTCCTACGGTGGGTTCTGTACCAACGAGAAGGGTGGTTACGGGGTCTTTTGTGAGCCAACTTGAACGGGAGTATACCTATGTCGTAACAGTACCTACATGGTGGCTCTCACGCGTATAACGTTTCTGTATGGGTACGTGCACAAGTACTTACGTATACCGACACGAGATCGGTAACCTTTGCCTGGTACTTTGTCAGATCGAGCGTGTTAACTGTGTTACTTGCCGGTCTACAGTATCAAAGGAGCCACGATAATACGGTATTACATTGTAAAACTTCCGCGATGTTAATAAATTGCAGTTCATCCCGAGATATACTTTGTCGGAACGATAGCAGACGAGACTTGTTTTTTCGTTGTACGCTGATTTTTACGATGTTTGACTTGTCACCGGTGTCCTCGGCCCGTTAATCTTTGAGGTGTACCGAGATAAGAGTGCGTTGTCTGTATCTTATTGCATTTATTTTCTTTTTACTTTAGGTTTTAAGAGAGTTATTAGGCGTGGAAGTTAGCGACTTGTTGATTCGCGTAGGTGGAGGTGTGAGTGATTAGGAATGGAGGGGATATGACAACGGTGAATATTTGAAATCTGTGACGTATCTATTCGGATGATGTAGGTTTCCATAAGAAATAGCAATAGGAGCTGAAATCAAAGTTTAAAACAAAACGGAAGGAAACGATTCAGTGATTGATCAGTGATTGATCAGTGATTAAAAAAGGCCACAAAGCAAGGTGTTTTCTGGAAGTAGCAGGGATTTTTGGTATTGCCTTCGTAGAGAGCGATTACCGTTCCTTTAGTATGGACACCATGGAACTTGATAGAGCGACAAGTACTATCGACATTGCCTTGTTTCGTTGACTCGTATAGACGATGAAAAATCATTAGCTTTCACGATTAAAATTCAATGTATCCTTTGCCGTTTTTAACCCAATTATCAGTGGAAATGACGGCTTTGTAATCCTTTATTAAGTTCCATAAAATTGAGGAGGATGCATTTAAAATGTAAATTATAAAATCCATTAACTATATTTCTTCACCGTCCCATTTTCCATGGACATTTCAGCGACAGAAGATTAATATGTCTGACAATTAGTAACGTTAAACATCAATTCTAGATACTCCATGCGCAACAATAGTAATTAGTATTAATTAATAATCATCCCTATCTCTTATTCGCAAATAGTATATAAATATATCTCCAAAGCTGCATAAAATTATTTGAAAAAGAAGTGATGAGGTCATCGCAAACGCTGCAGAGACATCGAGAATTTAATAATCCCGAGTTGCATCGAATTCACTCGATATTTATCCATTCGCCGTTACGTTAAGAGTTATCAAGTTATTCCCGTTGAATCGGCTAACCTATATATTAATATTCCATCGTCCTCTTGTCTTTTCGCCCGGATGCAAGAAGGGAAGCCCGCCGAGAGCACAATGTAAAATAGGTCGTGGAAAAGTCTGCCATCAAGAGCCGTCATTTTGGTTTGTTCCATTTTCCCTCTCTTTTTCCCTTCTCCGGGTACGTCCGTTCCCTCGGTTCGCTCGTTTCCATCATTTTCCGCAGGGGTAGACCATACTTATCCTGCAAGTCTGTCATGCACGTGGCTTTCTGTATCATTACAGTCTGTGTGCATCGTTGACCGACTTTTTCTTCAATGGATGATTTGCCGGTATCCCCCGCGAGAGAAAAAGAGGAGTCTGCCACGAGAATTCGCCTTTTCTTCTTCCCTTCTCTCCTCTGCCTTGCTCTCCTACGTCCCCTTCGCCCTCCTGCTGCCCCCGTCGTCTTCTATCTTTCTCTCCCCTTTCGTACCAACCCTTTTTCTTGCCGCTGTTCAGTACACCCCGTTCTCATCAGATATCTGTTGTTCTCGACCACGCCGTGGCCCTTTTTCCACGAGCAGCCTCCATTGTCAGCGACAGCTTTCGCGAAGTGGAAACTCTCCTCTCGGGTCCTTTTTCTCTCGAGCGACTTTTGTCTACTATGCCGGCCTCTCTCTTCTCTTCTCTTCTCTTCGCTTCGCTTCTTTTCTCTCCTCTTCTCTTTCAACTTCGTTCTTCGATGTTTCGCGAATTTCGAGCGGATCGATGGAGTGACTCTGTAGACAGACCATTGATCGTATTAGGTCCGAGATATCTTGAAGGTAGGCCAATGTTTCGGATTGAATCGGTTGGTAGATGTAGGGGTTGATTAAGGCCCGTTTTAGGATGAGTCGACGGGGGATCGAGAGGAAGGGTGCGGCCTTGGGTGGAGGTGAGAGGCTAATCGGGTAGGGAAGAATTAGAGGTTGGAGTGCAACTTGTTGGATAATGATGTGCAACAGTTTTGTTTCTTTGTGTTCGATGTATGAGAGCGTTCGATGTATGAGAGCGTTCGACGCATTGGACGACAGGAGGGCACTTCGACGAATTTTTTGGAGTTGAAGGTATAACTGAATTTTGGAGAGACGAACTTTAAATGTCTGGCATCCAAATCGTTAGGGATAATCAGAAAATAAAGTGGAAAATTTATTCTAGGAGTTAAGAATTAAAAGTGGAACATCGACGTAACGTTCGACACAAAGGAGCCTTTCTTTCGCTTCTTTATCGATTCACATTCCGTCCTAATCGATCGTTGAAATCTCTGACCATTCCTTCGTCGTAACTCACTCTTCTAAATGACTGTTCTATGAAGATTCCAGAAGAAATTTCGATCAGGATCTTTTCTCAGATGGAAACTTATTTTATCTATAGCGATATGATAATAGTTTTATCTCAATGCAATAATTTTTATTTTATTTTCTATTCACACTTCAGAACAATAGCAGCAACTGCAAATTAAATGAAGTTAATTCAACAGAACGCTCTACTTCTCTATTAATTCTTATCTAGCAGCAGCAGCTAGAAGCACAGAACACTTCAAGAGGATATTTCCTACAATTAATTTTCCACCGTGAAATTCTCCCCTTAAAATCACAACAAAGAAAGGAAAGACCCAGCGCATTCTCAAAAACACTTTGCGTTTTGAATTCCCGTGTCGCTTTAACTCTCGAATTTTCCCGCCACGTTAAATTCATCTCATCCAGCTCGGAGGAATTTTCAAAGGGCGACCTTTGACATGCCGTTTAAAAGGTTAAAGATTCATTTTTACCTCGATCGTTCGTTTCAACGTGTCAACGACTTTTCCTTACCGGGAGGTTCGCGATGGACCAACGCTGCGACGACCCTTTTCGTGCTTGACACTTTGTGGGAGGTCTCTGAACCGTGCACGGTTAAAAAACATCTCGGATAAAAGTTTTTCACCGGCCCAACAGTGCACGTTGCACTTTATGCAAGCCTGTGCTTCAACGGTTATATTTTCATTCCACCCCCTTTTTATCTTCACCGAAGTTCCCGGCTCTTTGTGTCCCCTCTACCATTTCCCGAAGAAAAAGAGCACCCGATTCCACTTTTTTCTCTCTCCTCTTTCGCTTCCTCGGACTAAGAATCTCCACTCACGTCGCGAGAAACTTTCTTTCGCTATGCCGGGATAAATTTGAAGTTTTCTACGATTTTTTAATGGCCTCTCTTTCCCCGAGGAGTTGGCGCATTAATCCTAGGGCGACTTCTGGGCTTGACTCGAAGGGTCGAGACATTTCGAGAAGCTTGATTCGAGGATTTCGGATTTATTGGAGTTGAATAAAGAAAGATTGGAACGAATGTTGCGCTCGGTTTTTTACAAATGAGGAATTGTTGACAAATTCTTAAGAAAACTTCGTAATCGATCGTTATGATCGCAATGGTAGCTTCACCGTTAACCAGTCAGCTGGAGAGCGGGTCTAGTGACGGGTATAGTTGTCAACACTTAACTGATTAAATTGACTATTTCCAATGATATCTAATATCAATCTCCACTTTTTCATAACCCACAATATCACAATATAATCGCGAATATGTAGAAATCCATCATAATTTGTGAGCGACGTTGTCGAGCTTCGTCGAAGCATCTCGAGTCTCACGGAATTCGCATCCCGTTGATTATTCTTCGGGGGTAGCAGCTGTTCGGTCAACCCTCCTAGTCTTCTCCCTCGCCGCCCTTCTTTCTTTCCCCGGCAACAGAAGAGAAACGACGACGGCTCGATTTCTCCGTCTCTCTTCACCTCAAAGAGGCTGCAGTGCCTCGAACAGCTGACGAGCCGGTCGGCTTTAAATTTTGGAGATGCCTTTTTACCTGAGCTCTCACGTTGCAGGAAAGAAGGAAAGAGCGTTGCCTCCCTTTCGAATCTCGAATCGCACGTATACCAAGGAGCACGGTCATTATCGGGACAATGAATTTGAAAGAACTCTCGGCCTCGTGGATCGGCCAAGTTCGATCGGTGAATAGAAATCCTCGTGATCCTCGAGAAAGATCGTACGACAAAAGGAAACTTCGCGGAGAGACCTTCTATTTGCTTCTTTATGTCGCTCGACATTGCGAAACTGTCGTGATGAAACTTCGACTTCTATCTTGCGCAAGAATCGTCAAATTCTTCGTTTGCATTGAACGTAATCGGAATTACTATCTGAAAGATTTTGCAAGGACGTGGAAAGAATCTTGCGACTATTTGTTTTTCGGTGTGTTTAGTGACAATTGAACTACGTATAGTGAAAATTAGAAACCCTAATACCTCATTCGACAAAACTGTCTCCATCAATGAACGTTTAAATTCCTCTGTAATCTCTCAAAAACAGGCTATTTTACTTGACCACTTCGTAAATCGACCTCTAACAGTTCCTACTCCCCGCAATCGCGTGCTTTCAATTCTTTACCCTCGTCCGTCGAATGTGACGAGAAGATCGATGCAGTGATCGATGCAATGATCACAATTCACCCCAGAAACAGTTGCCGGACATCAATCGAAACAACTAGACTCGCTCAGGGTGAACGAAGAGAGTCGCATTCTCAATAAGGGCAAACAGTTTTATCTCCGAGCAAGGTTTATCATGACGAAGGGATAAGCGCAAAAGGAGGAAGGTTCTCCTTTCCTGTGTGCCCGTTGGATCATTCCCTCGGCGCACGGTTCGTTCCCTTCCACTCTCTGGTTGGCATTTTCTTCCCTTTTTACCGCGGCCGGTGAATCACTCGGTCCTCCATGCAGAGATTCTCAGTCTCGACGATGACTGCGTCGCCGCAGGTGAACCCCAACGTCATCGGGGTAAACAAACGCTTTCGCACACGTGTCTCACGCGGTGATCGGTCTCTCTTGGTTTTGCCCGGCGAGAGGAAAAAGGAAAAAGGTGATTGCTTCTACCGGTAACCGGCGGGATATCTGACTCATGGTTCCAGGCTTAAGGTCGAACGGTGAATTATTGACTACCTGGTTCGTGACGGAATTTCCAGACAACGTGGAACGGGGATTGCGTAATTCCAACGACGCGCGGCTGATATCGATTGCGGACGATATATTGTCTCGATTGCGAGCGGGAGAGAGGTTTTAGGTGGTCCTTCGTGATTGGATATGTTTCTGGGAGGAAATTGAAGTTGATGATAGTTTTGGTCGACGATGGGCTGATAGTTTGGAAGGATGGAATTTGAGGGAAGATTTTCAATTCATTTAGAAGAATTTAACAACAAAAAAATAGCAAGAATATATGCTTACTTTAACCCTCCATAGGCCGAATTTTCTGTGGCATCTGAAGATCAGTTGCACGATAGCTCATTAGAAAATGATAAAATAATTATTATAAATGATAGATTTAACTTGATTTTGAAACATTGGATTGTAAAGAATTTCATGACTTTTAAGAGCTAAGTTATAATACGTGAGAAAGTTAAAAAATTGCCTTTAAACAATAAAAGCTTATTGTTAGATTAGTCTTGCGTTACTTCAAAGTTACATGGGCACATAGAGGGTTAAATAATCAAAGTACATGATAAATTTGCGATCAAGAATTTCTTCGTTCTCCAGCTACAGTTTCGTGTGCTCGTATTTTCCTGCACTTTCGCCGGTAGGGAAATTCTGCTTGGAAAGGTCTTTGACGGGTGTTTGTATCTTGGTATACCTTCCAAGAGGGCGATCACTGACCGTCCTCACTCGTTCCTGAACATTAGTGTGCGCTCGCACACCCATCCACCCACTTTCCGCTTCGCCTGTGACGTCAGAATCGCGAATGAAACCCGTCTTTGTTCCGAGAAGCGTTTTGCGAACCGGTTTACCGAAGGTTCCGCGTATCCTGTCAGCTGGTAGGACCGTTTAATCGGTTAGATACACTTATTTTAAAGGATCGAAGGACCTCGTGCCGATGGAATTTCTTCCAGGAAGCCTCCATTCACTTCTAAGTCCATTCGCAAACTGAGATAATAAACGGTCAGCGTAGAAATATTATTTTTCGGTATTTCCGTGTCCTTGCTGTACTCTTATCACTCTTAAGTCTCTTCTTAAATATTTTCTTCGAAGATATGTCCTTTCTTTACAATTATAGGTTTTCTTAACGAGGGAAATTCCGAGATTTTATAAGATATTTTTGAGATAAGAGTACCGTGGATGGAGATAAAGGAGGAGTACCTGGGGTTTTGTACTTTTACTCGGGAGACCTCTTTGCCCTTGATGGATTTATGGAGAATGCGTTTGTCACTTTTTCTATGATCTATTTTCGGCTGCCCATTTCGGAGTGCTTCCTGACGCAGGTATTCCCGAACGCCCCGAACTTCCTGTTGGGAGATACTAAGAGCGGAAGCGAGCTTGAATCACAACCGGAAGTCGGCGTCATCGGTGCAACGTATCTGAGGACGTTGCGGAAAAGTGTCCCCCTTTTTTTGCTCCCGCTATCTGCTATTCCACTTTTCGTGCAACTGAATAGAGATTGCTCGGATATTACGAATTCTCAAGTTTATTTCATTTCACTTGCTAATGCCAATCTCGTTGCTGTAGGACGACCTACAAAAATAATAGAGACATCCAGTCAATTATTCAATTTACAAATCTGTCGTATCATTCACCATAATCTCAATCTTATTATCCCAATCTTGAACGACAACAAAACCTCTACAAACTCGTCTAACGTAATTCCATCGTTACACAACTAATCCCACGCAAAACCAGAATTCAGTGAGCGTGCATCCCAGCGACAAAAACGTTTGCATCGCCGTCCATTCGCAATTTCCTGGCCAGCATCCGGAAAATTCATTCGACCAGCGTCGTTAACTAATCATCGGACGTTCGCCGAAGACTCTAGGAAGTAATAAATTCCCAACGATTAAAATCTTAACAAAACTCTGCGCCGTCTCTCAACGAATAGCAACCCAGACCATTAACCTGACACGTAAACCGTAGTAAAACCTCCTCCGACCGCTGCAACGTTATTCCATCCTTAAATAAAGCGCACGACGGCAAAAAAGTTGAAGTCGATGACTATGCAACGGCCGAAGAAAAAGGCTGTTAAAAGTTCCGCGGAAGGCGCGCGTCTATATGCAATTTCCGAGCCAGCAGCCGGGAAAATTCAGCTCGAGGAGGGATCGTATCTTCAGATACATACATTTCAAAGTAGAACTCACGAAGGCAAGGTGCGTGAACACCATAGAGTTCGCGAGCACGTGCGTCAGTACCTGCACGCACCGGAAGTGCCAGCCGGCGGGGACTTAATGGTGCGGGCATATAAGCAGACTCTCCTCCTCCGCGTATGTCAGTGCGGCGCACGTGCTTGGATCCGTGGAAATTTGTGAAATCAGCGGACTGAAACCGAGGAGAAGCGCTTTTCCACCGACACGAGACTTTTTTTCTGCCCTATAATTCCTTATCTCAATGTGCATTAGTTTAGATACTTTAGATTAAACGTGGATTTTTCCATTTACGCGGCGTTGGTGAGCGTAGCGCGCGGTAACTTCAGCCTTTTAAGTTGAACGAGAGATTTATAAATCTTTGAACTTTTATTTATTATTAGATAGTACTTTTGTATTGGTTTAATTCCATGTGCGGCTACTTTCCTAATTTCTCAGCGACTTACATTGTTTGTCACGAAGCAAAGAGGAACTTTGGACGTGGAAAAAAAGTAATTTAAATGAGGCTCGAGAGTATGCAAATTCAGAGGGCAATTCAAACAGCAAGAAATCGAAGTTGAAGTGCAAGAAACGTTTGCACTCAGTCAGTCATATTTTCCTGGGATCTTAGTAAAATACGACTGACTGAGCAGCTCTTGAGGCCTCAATTTTCTCCGTCTGGAAAGCCATTAAGCGATTCTCCTTCGTTCTTAATACGCTTCCTGCGAGTGAAAAAATAATTTCATTATCGAGGCGCGCTACCGGTGTATACCCTCCAGCTGACTTAAAAGTAGGGTGCAGCTACGTTCGAGCTGTGGAACATCTGTCGTCGATAGAAGTGCTTCCAGAAAATGCGATCCAAAGGAGGAGAGAAGAGAGCTTTCACGTGAACAATTTCCAGCAGTTTGTTCGATGATCGTTAGTAGCTCCTGCCTCTTAATGCTTTCTCGAGTTAAAGGGTGGAAGGATTTGGGCGATTCGCAAATCTCTGCTTCTCGAGAAGCTTTTTTGCGTAATTACTCAAGACTTGCCTTCGTAATTCAACTATTTTTAGGTGTAATGAGCAGGTAGATCCTATTCTTTTTAGAAGTAGCAATTATTTATTCCAAATTGCTCTGGGCATTTAAGAAATTAGAATTAAAATATACGATAGCAGTTAAAAGTAGGAATATATTCTTGTTGAAGGTATTAGATTGCTGTTTCGTCAACAGTAGTATTTCAAGGTGATTAAAATGCTTCTTTCTCTTTATTTTTTACAAACAAATTCCATGTAAAAATTAACGAAAGTAATAGAAAAACGTTTAATCGATCATTGATAAACAAAACGACGTGTACGTTAGCAAAACCACGGAAATGACTCGAAGAAAAGGGAAACGTTTCTCCAAAGGAAAAAGAAAGTTGAGGGGGTATCGTCGACGATCTTTCCGCACGTGCAATTCATCAGTCTCTCGAACGAGCGGGAAGACGTTGCAACAATGAATTTTCCTTCGCGTCATCTCAAACCTCGGGGATGGAGAAGCTCTCCTCCTCTGAGATTTATCGTGGCTGCCTTTTTTGAGGTTTCCTTTTTCTCCTGCCTGCTCCCAATGCACCCCCGAGCTACGCTTTTAATGGAACAAACGTTGAGACACCGAGGCGAAGCCATTTTTCAAGTCGAGAGCGTTTGTCTGGCATCTTCTAGGCTTCTTCCTATCAATTCACAGTAGTCATGCACTCGATTGCAGCGAACCGATCTTTGGTTGTAAGTTCTTGTTCCCCAATCAGATCAATGTTTTTGCTTTTTATAAAAGCCACTTGGAGAAGAGTTTTTAGAGAAAGAAACGATTTGTCGATACTTTCATCCTTCTGCTGCTCAAATTCGAACCACCCTTCGATAATTCTTGGCTATTGGAAATGGTATTAGAATAAATCCATATACTTTGAATTAAAAATTACTTTATTGGAAGGCAAGATAAAATGTACTTTATACGTTTCGGGTCTAAAATCGACTGACTGGGCACGATCAAAATGTAGAACTCGGGCCCACTTAGTTAGTAACATAAACTGTTTATATGACTCTTCCCTGCACTGCAGAAACTCTTCTGTTTAGTCTACAAATTCCTAGAACGGAGAGTCGTTTTTGTATTTATTCAATATGTGTAATTATATATCGTTAACAAAAACCCTACACTGACATATGCAAAATAAAGTTACGAAATTTGTTGCTCCATTTTTAGGGGCCTAAGTAAAATTCTCGCCCTAACTAATTGTCAAATAGAAAACCTTTCAGTTAGCTATCCTACAAAGTGAAACAACCGTTGAAATTCTTACTCATTCTCGGGCAAAAGTTTGAACCGAGATTACAGTGCAACTGCGTTGTCTTATCGACTGTCAAAGAGAACGAAGAGTGAATCATTTTTCTGAGCAAAGTCGGTTAGTCCTGTACGACCGAATGGCTCTCTCAGCCCTCGATCGGAGTCTGACTTTTTTAAGGGTCGTCCCTCGGAGCCCTTCGCTCGCGATACATATTACTCCTGGGACTACGGAACTGCCTCTAGACTTTAATGGAACAAATGTTGCGAAACCGCAAAACGAAGCCCTTCGCGTTTATACGCGAATCGAACGATGAGGATGAAAGGCAATGCTTTTCACTCCTCGTCAGTTTCAGACAGCTCTTCGAGCGGCCTTTTGTTCGGTTATTATGTATTCGTTAGAAAAGAGTACCAAGTAGTGCGTTCTCTGTTTCTGTAATTGAAACTTTACGTCGGCCTGTTGCAATCGTTTTAATTGCTGTTCGATGAAATGAGGTGAAAATACTTGGGCCTTCAAAAATGGAGCAACAAAGTTCTAAACTTTATTTTACAGATTTCAGGAATTAATGGAATGTTGAAAGTAATTGTATTATAGAATTTCTCTTCTTTAATCTTTCTAATAATAAAATATTGCTCCAATCGCGAAGGCACCTTTAAATTCCCGGGTCCGTTCTAATCGCCGGAAGTCTGTTAATTCCCGCAATTTCTCGCTGATTACACGACGCATCCTTCTCGCCCACCTTCTTCGACACACATGCAGAATATAATAAAAAAAGAAAGAAAGAAACGTGAGGTCCAAGGAAGGAGAAGTTACGTTGAACGACCCACGCTTAATTTGCTGAGTGGCGCCTCAATGAAAGGAGTTCAATGACTGAATGAACGAGCAGATGATTTAATTGTCGCGTGTCAAAGTTCAAACATCAAACGTGACGTGAGTGTTGTTTAATCAGTGTTTCTCATCCCCAAAAGCAACCCACGCGTCGGCCTTCCAGCTAATGCGCGCGATATTATCGCTCCTAATCGCAGGAAGCATTCCGATAGGAATCGCGTTACTGTAATTGCATTAATTAGCAGTTTTGTATTCGAGAGATCTTCGCCGGGCTAATTTCAACGGTATCTCGATGTGGGAAGAATATTTGTGGAGCAAATTTTCAAATTAATGGAATATATTCCTGCGTAATTTATACGTTGGAGGTAATGTCGGATAGTTCAGTGATAATAATTCTTTTTTTAATTGGAAGCGAAGAAGAAATCTTACGATAGAATCATTGACTTTATTTTACTTTGTTTTCATACGTTGCTGCAATCTGCAATTAATTCTTTTATTTAAATATTATAGTGACTCGTAGCGCAGGGATTAAACGAATATAAAATTCACAAAGTGAAGTTCGACAAGTACGGCACAAAGGTTCCATCAAACTCGGAAATCGTCAATGTTTTGATAACATCCAAGGTTAACTCTTAATCGCCATCGTCTCGCCGGCAGCTGCTATTTACT
Source organism: Cerceris rybyensis (assembly GCA_910591515.1). Taxonomy (NCBI): domain Eukaryota; kingdom Metazoa; phylum Arthropoda; class Insecta; order Hymenoptera; family Crabronidae; genus Cerceris; species Cerceris rybyensis. Next base: position 970,428 of record OU342795.1, read on the forward strand.
TTCGTCGATCCGCGAAACCGCGAACGACACTACGAAAGTTAATTTACATCGGATTCCCCGAAATCTAGGTACGGTCGATTCGTGAAAATCTTCGCGCGATAAACCATTCGGGCATTTTCACTCGACGAAATGGGAGCACGGATTCACGGCGCCAGGAGTAAACTCCTTGGACTTTTAGTCCCTTTCGGTCGGTGATTTACGGTGCAAGGAGAATCTGCAGAACAGTGCGGATTGCATTGCGGATGGCGTGCCGTGCGAAATTTCGCGAGTAAGAACGAGTCGATTGGTAAACAAATGAGATCTTATTTAGCTCGTTTGCGGCAATTCGCGTGGCCAATGTATTGACCTACTCTTGCGGCTCGTAATCGTTGTCTTGGAATAAATGCTGGCCGCTGCTCGATTTACGACGACGGGCTGTTTGAGATGAGAGAAGGAATTGTTTTGAGGTATTTTTGTCCAGATTGGTAATTTGTAATATGTATTCTGAGAGACACGGTGTGGAAGAAATTTGCGGGAGTTGCATCGAGCGCAGAGGTTCTCAGAGCTGTCCATAAATGTATGGAGGGTCCTTGAAGTTCTCTTATGGGGTAAGAGGTTATTATTAATTAGATAAAAATACTTGGAGGTTATATTTTCCTCTTTTACTCTCATTTTCTATTGACGTTGCGGGGTAATTTAAAATAGGAGAGTGTTATTTAATATTTTAGTAGCTGATATAAATTAAGTGGAAGGATTTACTGTGACCATTAATTAGCTTTGATAGTGCAGGAAAGATTATTAGTATATTCAATAAATTTTTAATATTCTTTCTTCACGGTATAGTCTAAAGAATATTCCATGCCACGATCGATCTCCAAGTAAATTTCTACATCGGCAAATATTCCGTTTCGTATTCAAACCGAAGAATCACGATTGTAGCAATCAATTACATTGACATCCGTTCCACAAATGGAAACGTGTCACGCAAGGAGGCGTTTCGTATTCGCAGCAAATCAAATTACGATCTCAAGCGACCTATTATCTTATAAAATCCCACCGTTAAAACCTCTACAATTAACAATCGCGAAATCCAAGTATTTACACGTGTTTCCAATTTGCCCGCTTACATTTCGCATCTTCGCTCATTTTCATCAAAGTCAACGGAAGACTTAGCAATATACCGAGAAACATTCATCAGTTTAATGGTTCTCACCCACGTAAATCTTGTCTTTCGTGCATTGTCTCGATTCATGGGGAAAATCTGCTATTTTCTCCTCGTCTATCAACGGCAACTTGCGTTTCTGTACTCGTGATTCTACCTTAATGACCGGTTGATAACCCCGACAAGAGTATCCGTAATAAGAGTTCAAAGCAGGACTGTATAACGTTGAACACGTGGATGGTAATCACTCTGTGATTTCGAGGCACGATGTCTTCCTTGTAAGATTCTTGCATCGATCCTCGAGCGATCTGGAGCAAATTGTTGCTTCTGCATTCTAATCGAATACCGGCACGTGACCCTCTAAGCCCTGCTCCGATGATGATAGAGGGATAGGAGGAAAATGCAAATGAGGAATGAAACTAAAACGGAAGTATTTTTTTCCTACACAGTATAAGTGGAGATTGAAAGTATAAAGTCGTTTTAAGGTTTGTAGGTTTGTTTATTATAAGATATACAGTGGAAAAAAGCAGAAACTCGTAAATTTGACCGTGTAGTTCAAGTGGTAGAAATCGTATAGGGAAATGTAGAAAATTGTCTTTTAAGAGGAACATCTGAACTGAGAACCACGGTGAACCATTGACCTCTGCGTAAACTGAGAAAGTTCTCGGACAACGGTGAGCAACCAACGAGAGCAATAGGAGGAAGATGAGTAAAGGACTTTAAGGTTGTTGTCTTAATCTCCCGGCGCAGCATAACCCGTGTATTCCCTTTTGTCGTCCAATTATACCTTAACCAGCTCTTCTCCGCAACCTGGAAACTCGAATGACTAAACCACTGACGGATAAGCCGCGATAATGTCAAAAGGTACTTTAACCGAGAACGCTTAATCTTCGCTGCGATTAAGCCGCCCCCATTAACGTGTCACGTTGTCCTTTCAATTAACGTTTGAAATTCTCAAACTCCCACGTGTGAACATCCGGTCCAGTGGGACTGATTTTTTTAAATTTTTGAGGTAATTAAAACTGTGAGATTTCTTCGAATTTGTTTAGTTACTAGGTTTGTTTGAATGTAGAATTTTGAAGCTTTGAGATACTGCAATCTTACCAGAAAAATTCATTTAATAACGGTTTTAAAAATTCATAAAACTAATGAAAGAGAATTTTGATCTGGAAATTTATAATGATTTTAGGGCGATATGGTTCATGGCTCATCTGCCACGATATCCTCAGAGGAAGTCGTTGGTCTCGAATGGTTTCCCCTCGTGCGATCTCTTTTCTTACTTCCTTCCTTCCGTCCTAGGAGGACTCGATCCTTTCCCCTCAGGATTTGTCTGCACAAAAAATATCCGTACTCCGGATCGGGAAGTCCGTGGGAATTCACATGCAAATCCTGATGACAACAAGGTGCCTTTCCCTTTGTAGAAGCACGTGCAAATGCGAACATCTGTTTTGCAGGTACAGAAATTTGACGCTCAGCGGCAAAATTGCCGTAGAAATTTTATGACCTGCTTCCCTAAGGTGTTTACAAATTTTACAATCGTCTTTGATATATAACGGTACTGTTTTTACAACTTTATTGGTTAAACGACTCTCCCTAATGTTGGAGTTTGCAGAAACTACTGAAGATAAAAAATATTGTTTAAGTATTGAACGGAAAGAGGTAATTGTTTTCATAGAAGTTAATTTATATCTATATAACGAAGGAGGAAAAAATTGTCACGGATCAAAGTCCAACGTTAAATTAACTCTCGTTTTTCTACGCGAACCTTCTCAGAAATATATCCGTTGGATTTTCCCTGAGGTTTCTCCAAATCGTTCGTCGATTCACCGAACTTGTGGAAAAAGTGCTCGAAGCAAATCGACAGTGCTCTCTCGAAGCTATCAAAGCATATTCGCGCTTATCGATCATCCGACACTTCACTCACTCCGATATTTCTCCCCAGTTTTCAAAAACTACTCTCATCCGAGTTACGCGACGAATTTTCTCGCGATTTCACGTATTTTTCATCTGACTAGGAACCATTTAAACAATTATTGCAATATCAAGGCTATTCTGCACAAGTTACACGTAACTTCGTAAAATCGTTAGCCTAGTAGCTCCTCCAAGTCCCTCTTATCACCATAACGGTTGAAAATCCTCGCCAAAGATTTAACAGACCTTCCAAAATCTCCACATAGTTCGTTCCTCTCGCAATCCAGTTTCTTTTCGTTATATCTTCGCAGTTATCCTCGGCACGTTACCATCCTCCCATCGTAATCCCATGCATTTTGTCCGCGCACCATCGGAATATCTTGCCGCAGAAACAACGTATTTGTTTTATTCATGCCGACAAAAAAAATAACCCCGCTAAATTTCCCAGTGCAACGAGACTACAACAACCCTCCAGAGTCCTTTCTCGAAGTAGCAGCCCCTCCAGCTTCAGGCCGAGTTTACTCGTTTCCACTCACGCGGGCAAAAAGTGGCTAAAACTGTCACAGAAGACTCCCATACAGGCATGGTAATACCGTCGGTGGTTCAAAGCTACGTGGAGCTTTTAACGGTGCTATCTATAGCGCGTGCAGAGCTTGCATATCGTTATCAACCCCCTGACAACAGCCGGTCTCGTGTCGGGCCGGGATCGATAGAGCTTCTATTGCGATATCAACGCGCAAACCCCATGAGCGTATGGTGGGGGCGGGAGGTAACCAAGGGTTGCCAGCGACTTCCATCGTTACTCCCCTCTGTCCTTCCCCTTTCATGGAAATTCTATTGAATCCCGCGTTGCAGCGTCGGCTTAATGCGTTAATTTGCTCCGGGCTACGGGCTCGTCTCCTCGTTTTTCTTCCCTTTTGCTCCACGGGAATCCAACGGGGTCCCGTGATCTCGGGAAGTGTTCCCGGTACCGTGGAAACGGGCTTTGAGGATTTCGCTTCAACCCTTTTGTCGGAGAGGCAGCCTGTTACGAATATTCTTTTGCTTTAAGGGCGTGCTATTAACGGTGCTCGATGGACGACGGGAGAGATTTGTCTTGGAGTTTTGCAATGGATCGGCGATTAAATGAGTTTGGATTTGATTTTCAGCTACCTAAATTTCTATACAACTATATGGTAGAATAAGTTATTACAAATTTGTTGAAACAGCAAGTGTACCGATAGCAGTAGTCCGCATTTTAGCACTTACGATTAGAAGCGTGTTCGCCGTTACGTTGTAACCCGTGTTTCTGCAAAACGGTTGTAAGCGAACGCCCGTTGGGGTTCGTTTCACCCCCTAATCCGATCCTGACGTATTATCCTCCGAGCCATTAATGCGATCAAGTATGCTAATACCCCGTGAAAATCATTGGTCCGTGAAGTGCGAAAATTCGCGTGCCGCATCATTTATCGTCGCTACGGAGCAGGGAAAATAGATCCCTATAACTTCTTTTCTCCTTCGCCGATGCAAGAAAGCAATAAGTCACTGGGAGAGAGATCGTTGGCGAAATCCTAATAACAGCCTAAATATATGGAGCGTGAAGAAAAATGACGGCGAAAGTGAGACTTGCTTTATTAGCGAGACTCAACGTGGAATTTCATTGGGATGAAATTATTTTCTTTTCTTTTTTTCTACATTTTTTTCATGGCCGATGGCTTCACGGAAAACGGCAGCCAAGCAGCACTGAAATAATTTAAAGTCGAAGATACCGCGGAATGCACGGCTCTTTCTTTTACGTGTGGTAACGAATAGCACGCAGATGCGTTCGCGATATTAACTAGGGGAATCGGCGAGCCGAGTCGAGGGAAAAAAATTCAAGATTCGCCGACGAATGAGACTCGTCGACGCCTTCATTCGCGAGCGGAAATTTATTTCTGCTGGGTGACGATTGAGAGGAAACATTAAAGAAATTCCGGCGCGAATATTGAAAATAATCGACTCCTTGTACTTGTAATTTTTCAAGCGTTTTTATAAATTGCTGCAACCCCTCCCACAACCACCATCGCCTTATCCAATCTCGTAACGCCCGCGCAACTGGTTGAACTCTCCCAATAATATTACATCGTCAATTATCCTCGTTCCACCGCAAAACTATAAAATCCACCGCAGACACGAGTCGCGTGGACAAACAATGACGAATTCCGTCGCGCAGACATGAACGAATATAAGGAAAGAGGGGGACCTTCGATCGGTGCAGAAAAAAGGGTCGAAATCACGAGGAGGGTGCCGGAATTTGGAAAGTCGGGGCCCGTTCATTGTGTCCCCACCATTCATCCCCTATTCTCTATGTCAGGGCTCGTTCTCCTTTGGAACGAGGTCTACGCCAATGCCGAGGCCCGGTGCTGGCTTCCTGAGGCCAGGTGGTGCGCAACCGTTGCCACGGCGTTGCCATCCCCAAAGCCCTGTGTTCCGTTCTTGCAGGCAGCTGCAGCTGCGACATACACGGGCCCATACTCGCACATCGGAATTGAACGCGTACGTGCGCGCGTACTTGCGACGAGGATCACTGTCGTGTCTTAAGTTCTACATGTCGAAATTCGGCAGCATCTTTTTAATTCCTTTTCTTAATTTGAATATTTTTTCAATCATTCTTTTCTTATATTTAGCTACACCGTATCAGTAGTTTCGGAAAGAGAAATCAGAAAATGAAAATGACAGATTAAGTACTACCGACACAGAGAAGATAATAAGAAACAGCCCTTATCATCTCACCGCCACAAATCTCTAAAAGAGTAAACTTCCTCTACACTTTGAAACGTCGAATTCGCATATACCCATCTTATCGGCCACACTCGCAAATCCTGATATTGTCCAGCGTCGAGTGATCGACTTTCTTATCAGCGCGATATCCGCAAGGTGAGATCCGTCAGATATGCTCGCGCTCCTTTCCCCGCGATCTTTTTCCGTTCGTAAGTTTCGAACGCCCGCCTGCCACCACGCGCCAGTTGTCTACGTCTCGTGGTTTGCGTGTATGGGGCCTTCACGGACGTTCAGTTACAAAGGCGCGGCCCCGCTCACACATTCCCATAATGACAGCAGGGAGTTGGGGCAGCAACCAACACAGCAGATGGGGAGTTTGCTTCTGCAACGAAGCCAGTCGTTGTAGTGGCGCGGTTCAAGCTGCCCGCCTTTTCCCGGCAACTCCGCGTGAATTCGCTCCTCTTTCCTCCTCTCCTCCTCCTCCTCCGGTTTCCTCGTTTGTCTCTGCATCTCTTATAGACAGAGAGAGAGTACAAGGTGCACCTCAGGTGATACCATGTGAGCGTCTCGATCATTCGCCACCTTTTCAACCCTCCCAGCGCCATCTCTTCGAACCCTCTTCCTGGGATCGAGAGTTTCCTTTTGCAAGGACTTGGCGCGATTTTGAAAACTTCATCGAGGACGTTGGCGAAGAATCGGCCTCGTTCTTTTACGCTGTATTTGTGTTTTGTGAGTATTTCGTCCTTCTTGCTAAATCGTTTGATCGTTAGTAGATATTTGTGAAAATATATCTGCTGGTAGAATTTAATTGGGGCTTTTTAAATATTATGGAGCTCTTCAGCTGTAAACTTCGTTCTCAATTTAACCTCAGTGATCGCTTATCAATTGTTTTTCGGTAGAGATATCTATCACTCGTCTATTTCAATTTCATTTGCACTTTTGTTGGGATTCTACGTATACCTCATTCTCAATCAACGACTCATCCACCCATAATCATTGGATTTTCTATACCTCGATAAACATCGCAATCTAGAGGTAGGCAACCGAAACCCTTCCACCTCGCCTCCTCCTCTCAAACGTTTCCATCGGAGCTGCAATTAGAACCACGCGAGAGTTTCCTCTCTGACAGTGAGATTTTCTCACGAATTCCGGTAATACGTAGTGCCAACGAATCCCTCGATGTCTTTGTCTCTGTCCTGTCAACGTCCGAGGAGACCACTGACCGTCAATAGGGCCACGAGGGTCGCACGGTTGAGGCTCTCGGGAAATGCTTTGGGTGAGTACAAAAATCGTTCGACCGTTTTCGCTTCTCCCCCTCGTGGTGCTCATGGTGCGTACACCATGAGACGATTCTCCCCCGCTAAGAAACTAGGATACTTTTACGGCCGTTTCTTCACATGTGTTCCGAGCCGTTGTGAAGATGCTGTGCTTACAAACACGACAGAGTGGCAGCTGCTTGTAGTTACTATTGCTGAGATAAACTGTAAAGATTTTTTTTTTCTTTGGAGAACTTTAGATTTAAATATGCACGCGAGGAACGTGTTACGATTCTGATTGGTGCTTGAAAGTTCTCGGGGAAGGAGTTTGAAAAAAATTGAAAACATAAATTAATGAGTTTCTTCTTTATTTCTAACAGTTTGTATTTTCTTTTTTCATGAAGTTTAGATTTAAAGGAAAAATACTTGACTGACAATACATCAGTTATACTCAAATATATCAAAGAAGTATGATAGATGTAATTTGCGACTTGAGATTTACTTGAACGTCTAGATCAATCGAGAACAGTTATCTAAACAAGCGGAGACAAGAGTAATTAAAAGTTATATCAATTATTTCTGCAGCGAGCTCGCTATCTTCAGACGTACAACTGTTAGCAAACTTTTCCTAATTACTCAAAGTTGCAACAATACGCCAATGTTCTCGTGCGATACGTGACAAATAATGGCAGAAACATTATTAAAAGTTAACGCACTTTTCTCCACATTCACGTTGCACTTATTTCAGCCATTAATTTCCAAACGTAGAAATAATATGAAAATGATTCCAAACATCCTCGCGACATAATTAATTCTTGATCAAACTATAAATATATTCAGCGACCCTCATTGAACAAACAGTAAAAACAGTAGACTACAATTTCAATAAAACCAAGAAACAAATTTCCCTCAAACAAAGTTTCGTCAAATCAAAAACAAGTTGATTAGCCCGCCAAAAGAAATTGTATTTTCCCGGTCCCTCCAAAAACGCGAGAAATCCGTCAGCAAAGTGTAAATATTTGCAAAGAAGCATCAAGAATACTCGCTCAAAGCGCAGGAAATGGAACATTTACAACTCGCCCGACACGGAACCATTTCCTTCGTTCCAATGGCGATAAAAAGAACTGTGCTACTATCGCATTTTCGTATTTTTAAACGACCGCGCGACTTCCCGTCGTTCATTCAACGGACGACTCGTCTCGCGGACGGTTAGTTTGCGAAATTAGCGCACAGTGCACGACTCCGAGTAACGAGGAGCGAGACACGCGTTTCTTTGTCGTACGAGGAAGCGGAATTTCATTAACGCGTCCCATGAGTCATCGTCCGCAACTTGTCGCGAATAGTTACCGTGACAAAACCCCATGCGAAGTGGCTTCCCACTTGGTAGGACGATTCTCTCGCGTAATCGAGAAACTACGTGCGAAAAAGAACGCGATTTGATTATCCCCAATTGAAACGGCCATTTTTCTGCAAGCAATTTCTATGTGGATACAAGTTTTGATTTTTGTATTGTAAAGCAACTGCTTGTTTGAAAGATGTGGGCGAAGATTAAAAGACTCCGTATACGATGGTAATTATGACACTAGCTTGAGGCTGAATGACCCGGTGAGTTAATTTGGGTAGGCTATTAAAAGCTATGGGCCTTAGGCTCCCTCGTGGGCAGAAATACTGGCTATATTTGGAGTTCCACGTTGCGTCCCTTTTTTCCTTCTCACATTCAGAAATTCATAGTAAAAATATCAATTTAAAGTCAAGTTCAACTAAACATAGATAAGAGACAAAGTCGTAAGTGAGTCCATCTAATTCATCCTTGCAGTTCACAAAATTCTTAATTCCCCATTGAGAAACACGTAGCTGTTTGTCGATCGGCAACCGCCCTATCAGTTCTGTCCCTTCCGGCGGCTCTCGCTTTTGAAGTTAACCGAGCTCACTCTGTTATCGTTAATCTTCCATGGGGGTAAGAAGACCGCACGGGGACTGGTCCCTTGTTTCTCTTCTTCGCGCAACACCCCCGCAAACTCCTCCGCGAGCCTTTACGTGCGAAGTGCGACAGATGCGGTGCAAAATTTCGTTCAGGGGTGAAGGAAGAAGGGCGCATTACTCTCGGACCACCCTACCGTTTAACTTCGTTAATCCGATTGTTCATAGAGCAGCCATGGTGGTCGTGTTTAGAAGTATCGCGATGGGAATATACACTTGTCGTTCTGGGATTCGGGGGCGCGAATTTGCTTGGGGCATTTAAGGAACTTGGACGTTCGGGGGTGGATGGCAACGATAGAAAAACATGGATGGTTTATCGAAGGATTATGGCTTAGTCGAGGCATACACATATGTTTTGGGTGTTTGTTGCAAACGAGAAAGATACGTAACGAATTTTGGAAAATACGAGAGTGGAGAATTATTCGCAGGGAATTTATTTCAGGCATCAATTAATTTGAGACAATAATTGTAGGTAATAGAAATGTATTTTATTGTGCCAATGTACAAATTTCTCAATAATACAATCACAAAACGTTATCTTCTTCAGAAATCACGCATTATCTTGAAAGTCGCAAATTTCCGACTAGTCATCGGTGTTACCAGATAATTTAATCTCCGACTGTATTAGCGGCGTATTATCAGGAACAGTAATCGTCGCGTAATCGCATGAAGTTTCGCTGAAACGCAAGTTCGAGGACTTTGTTCGTCGTTTAAATCGTTTCCCAACGTTCGATTGTTTATAAACTTCGATAGCGTGCAAGGAAACTTTTTTTCTCTCTCTTCGATTACTTGAACCGTGTATAGCTCGGGGCACTGTGGCTTTTTCTCAATGATACATCCACGGCATAAGCTAATTTCTTACGACACGTTCAAAGGTACTGTTTCTCCGCGCCTGAATCATCGCGGACTTTCTCTCTCTCGCTCCCGCCAGGTAAACTCGTCTCGTTCCCCCTCGCCGGTCTCTTTGTTCCTATTTCTGTTTACCTGTTTCGTGCCCCTCGACTATTTGTCTCCCCTCCCTGCTCGCGTTACGTGCGCGTTATTATTATTTCAGCGTGCCGCGAGGCTCGCACATTGCCACCTTACGTAACCCTCGTAACAGGCGAGAGCAAGAGACAGGCTATCCACCGGTTCTCGCGATGGCAACAGACACAGGTATCCTCTGTTTTCATAACAGCGAGAAACGGAGTATCCTTTGGTAACGAGTTAGCGGGAGATGGAGTATCCTTTGGTACCGTGGTAGCGAGAGACGGAGTATCTTTTGGTACCGCGGTACCGAGTCTTTGGTCCGCAGATGGGAAGAGACAGATTGTCCTCTGCGTTCAAAGTACCCAGAGAAAAGATACTCTTTGCTTTCAGAGGGCAAACGGTAGATCGTTCTCTACCTCCGAATTGGGTAGGATAGACTATCACCTGCTGTAAGATTAGCAAAAAACAGGCTGCTCTAAGTTTTCGAAATAGCAGGAGAAGAGTTATCCTTTCCTATGTAGCAAACGATAGATTGTCCTCCGTGTCCGAGTTAGCAAACGACGGACTATCGATCATCGGTCTAGCAAGAAAGACCCAATCCATCGCAGCAAGATAACGAGAGACAGATCCTCCCGCATCTCCAGGATAGCAGGAGACGGAGAATCCTCTATCTCCAAGTTAGCAAAAGACGAGAAGTCCTCGTTGTCCGAGGCAGCAAGAGAAAGGCTATCGTTCGTTCTCCTTCCAGCAACAGAAGTCCTATCCTCCCCAAGTCGGCGAGAGACAGAGTCTAGAAGCGAAAGAGGAAAGAGCAGAATGATAGAAGGAAAGGTGAGTCGAGGAGTGGAAGCCAGGTTGCCGGAGAGAGGGAAACCTCCTCCTAGTGCAGGACTAGGTAGCTCGGCAAAGATCACGGCACCGGGCGTGGGAACAAGGCCCCTCCTGGCTCTGTGTGCTCCTCCGTGTACACTAAGAGCCGCGCCAGAACACCGCGGAGAAAATTACTTGAACTTCCTCGGCGCTGTGATGGTACTTAACAGTACCTGGAGTGCCTTATCCGATCGGGTCGTAACGCCAGCCTCGTTGAAAGCGGCACATCCTTAGCAGCACGCGACCTAGGTCTCTGATCGCCGCTATTTTTCTTCTCTGCACGTGGAATTATGCTGGTCGCGTTCCTCGATGGATCTCCAACTTGCCAGGCTACTCTCTCCATCCTGCCCTAATACGCCGGCCCGAGCGATTGGACTTTATGGATATCGAGGTCGATTAGAATTTGGGAATTTCGTAGATTTTATGAACGTGGATTTGGTAATTAAGAATAGGATAAGTAATATCTGATATTTTCCCAGGTGATAGTTTGATACGGCTCAGTTTGTTTTGATTATAATCTTGTTTGCAAATTGAGTGAAATTCCGAGAGAAGGGAGAGAAAAAAGTTCGTTGCTTGCGATCAAGTGGAACTCATTCGTCGATTAGCGCTGAAACGTTCAACGTTCGCGCGAAAATCGTAAAAACAAAGTCCAATCCCGTAGCACTGATCGGATCTACGAAGCTTTGATCTTAGAATCCTGTTCTGATCTAATTCTACGCTGTATCATCGCAACAACGAGGACGATAAGTGTCATCTATCAGTACTTCTAATCTCGAACAATCTTTTACGATTACGCTACAGGTTCATCGAACTTCCGGCCATCGAGATGAGCCAATTGAGACGGAACATCGTGCTCGGCGAATCCGTCTACTTTTGTAGTTAAAGTCCGTGAGGAGACGCGCAAATAGAAATTATTGTAGTCAATGAACCGAAGGGTGCTAGCTCGGTCAAGGCTCCGTTTATTTACATCGCGCAAAGGACATTGCGTTCACATGGCGAAGGCGGCTCGTGGCGAATCATTGTTACATTGGCGCCCGAGTCAGGCGGCAAATTGCTGTCACCTCGTTCACACATTGCGGCCCTAAAGTAAATGATAGCTGCAACAATTTTTATTCATGTGGTAATTGCAGTTTATCGTAGAACTATTAATTCAATGAAATATTTAGTGCGTGCCTTCACCTCATCCACCATAGACCCTAAACAGTCATTTCCCTAATGACCTTCGCTCTCAAATATTCCTCGAATCGCCACAGCCACGATATACATATCGGCCAAGAAAAACGATCGAAAGGTGACGGGTTACTTGAACTCTGAGCCACCGATCCCAAGTCCGCACCTTCACCTTACCAACCGTAGCCTCCCGCAGACCAGTTGCATCGTTCGCCAACGGCGAGTTGCCATCGTCCTTTCGAATCGAAGTTCGGCGCGTGTGTCGCGCAAGGATCCTCGCTCTATGAACGTCAGCCGCAAGGATCCACTGTTGCGCGATTCTCGAGAGAGGTACACTTCCGTGCAAATGTGTGTCACGAGTTTCCCACGAGATGAACCAGCGAATGGCAGCATAGGCGCGGGCATAGACCAATTACTACCGTGATTCTCATTGACTCGGGGATTTACCTGCACGATCGATCGGCCAGCACTTGGCAACTGCGATTAAAATTTCCACAGGACGTTTGCACGTACCTACGCGTCCCTCGCTTGCATCCTTCGCGATCGCCGCAGGAGCACACCCGGAGGATAACTGTAAACGCGTCGACGTTACTTTATGCGGGTAATGCGCTTATAATTCATCAAACGCGATATTAATTCCGGCGGTTATTCGCGGATATTATCTTCTTCGGAGTCATCCTGGAGGAGGAGAAATTTTTTGCATTCGCAGATGACGCGGTGTGAAGGATTTTTGCGCGGCTATCGATTTTTCGTTTACCGTTTGCCACTTGAAAAGGTTTCGTCGATGGAGGAAGAATGTTTGGATTTAAGGACGAATAGGAAGAAGGTATAATATTTTGCAGAGAGAAGTTTCTGCTTGAACTTGGATTTACAATGAATATGTTCTTTAATACGACGACCAGAGGATGCATGCTGGAATGAGTTTTCTTTGCGGGAAACAATCTTACTTTATCTTTACTTTGAATGTTACAAAGTATAGTGCCTGCGTTCGAATCGATTTTATTCGTTGGAACGATCAGACAGTGGAGAGAAGTCGTTGCAAACTTTTTGCGGAAGTATAGGACAAAGAACCGTGACATCGTCATTCGTCGCGGCTCTTTTTCATCCTCTTTCAATATTTTTTTCAACGTGGTGTAAGAAATTGTAGTTCACGTGGAGAACGAGCTCGATTTCCCACAGAAACCAAGCGCAATCTTTTACTCAAAACTCTCCTAATTTCGCAGGACAATTTCTACGCAATCTTAAAATTTAGTATTCTTAACAGGATCGCGCAGAAACACTTAGGAATTCTCAACAGCGTCAACTAGAAAACAATGCCAATTCCTCGACGCAACGAGGTCAGAGTCGCAAAATGTCGCGACCCAAAGTCGACCGGAAGTCCCATAACCGTGGACGGCCAAATGTTCGCGCTCGATACCCCATATTTTATGGCGTTGGAAAGATAATCACGTATCGTCGTTCGCTAAAATTACCGTGATCTCGACTTGTTTGAGTTTCCTCAACGAGAGACCCAGTGGGCGCTACTTTTTTTCGCGTACTCTGTACCTCGCGAATTCTGTTTCATCTCGCGTGACCCTGAAAGATTACGAGAACGATTCCGCCGCTCGGAAGGTTCGTAAATAAAAGCCGCCCAATTTCTTGGCTCCTTTTTTTCTTCTTCCTTCTCTTCTTCTTTTTTTTCAACTGCTCGGCGTGTTCACTGTTGGATGAAATTGAGGTACATGCTAGAGAGAACCGGTTGGAGCGAGCTCAATTCGATCGAATCGACGACTCGCTTCGGGGTGATCCTCGACAGAAATACAATGGCTATTGCTCGAAATACCCTGAAGAGTGTCGATCGCGACAAAAAGGTAGTTTACTGCAAAATGAGTGGGACATCCGCGAGGAAAATGTGGCTGTTTCTTGTGCAGGCGAGAAGCGGTTCACACGGTATAATAATTATTGCTATCGATGGTTCGGAGTCCATCTAAAATCTTGAGCCAAATGATCGTTGCAGTCAAACATCAGTCCTTTTGCGATCTAGAACTTTTAAGACCACACTTTTCCACTACTTTTCTAACTTCCTACTTTTATTGTTAGTCATAGGTTTCCATAAATGTACGCTCAATTATTTTTTGTCACTTTGGATATCGACATTCTATCTAAATAGGAACACGAAGGTCACGCGTGTAGCGACAAAGGGCTGGTATACAAAAATGAGCAAACTTTTCCTGCAAATCGAACGCACACTTTAAGCTGCGTTAAATCCACAGAAGGCGTGCACGAGGTTTATTAACGGTCCTACGCGTTCCTGCGTCGATCATCGGGTTCGATACCTCGGAGGTCGAAGGCTAGATTTACGATGATCGCCGATGACCCTCGGTGTAATCATCAAAGTGCCTTCTCGTTCGTAACTCGTGCGTTAGCTTCGTGCCGAGGCTGATCGATGATCCGTTTCACGATCGTTTTTCGATCTTCCGAGGTACACGTCGCTACCGAGCTTCTTCGGCGCAGAATCGTTCCGTTGTTTTCCAACGTGCAACCAGCCGCTCGTTTCTACTGGAATTATTATCGTTGCAGAGTAATGGAGTGTAATTAAAAGAAGAAGCAATCGTGACACTCGCGTTATTACGAGACTCGCTGTCTTCGCGATGCTCGAGATTGGATAATTGAGACAATAGACATTAGGGTTAAGAGTATGATAAACGAGGAAAAATAAATTTACACCTCCTACCGTTGGACCACCTTGACGTAAACCTTCGTCCTACACCTCGCAGCTCTATCGGTCAATGTCACGCCCTCGATAACCCCAGGTTCTCGAAGAGAATGAAACCAAGATACGCCTTCAGGTGTCTCGAAACCGAAGCCTTGAAAATCCCAATGATTATCCACGGTGAAGTGTATTTCCTCGACGCGGTTTCCTAGGCGCACCTTGGCAGAAAACGCCCGCTCGTAATGCCACGATTCACCGTGGGAATCTTATGACGTATACCGTTGCATCTCGTCGTTCTTGTTCGTCTCGGCGAACAAACCGTGACTCCATTTACCCCTCGGCAATTGCCACTTTATTCGTCCCTCGAATCCGAGGAGAGTGGCTGTGCCGGCTACTACGAAACGGAGCCTTGTGCAAACACCAGTGTCTTTCGAGTTGCCATTGAGAAATTTCCTGTTTGAGGCTATTACTGTGCGTACTTTGAGATATATTTGTGATATTGTGGGCTATCGACTTGATTCTCTGCGATATAGACAAGTATTGCTAAACGTCCATAATCGTCACGGTACTTTTAACAAATATAATCGTTAAAGTGGCAGGAAAGATTGAACCTTGCACTCTCAAATAACACTATTTAAATTCTTTCTTCGAAACATCTTCTCAAACTTTTTTCTATAGAGGACGTAGACTTCTCGGTAAAATGATTATTAATTTGCAAATATAAAACCAACCGTGAATTCTAAGAAGACGCTTGACGAAAGAGTATCAGCTCCTCTTCCGTCGACCGCGGTGTCTCGGATGATGCACGAGCGGCACTTCCGGCTACACAGGCATATTTTTTATAGCCCGATATCCGTGAATTTGTTTGTCCAGCTACAGGATAAAAATCATCCATGAGTCAGCCACGGGTACGATTTTAAATCACGGGCGGAAAGCGTGGCATTTGCAAAACCGGTCGACGGTGATCTCGAGCAATCGGTGTGACTGTTTCGTCGCCGTTTCTTTCTTTATGTTTCATGGAAATTTGTTAGTAAACTTTCACGATCGTGCCGATACCAGTGCGAGATTCGACGGTTAAAATGAGGAAAGTAACGTCACATCGATTCGTGTTGAGACTTGTTCGTCTCGACGAAAGATGATGCAAGTCTGGACAGGAATTTGCAATCACGGTCATTGGGAGGGTCAATACCTGCTCGTCGAACGAGTTTGCCACTGTTCGTTATGCAAATATATTATTTTCAAATTAACTGCGTAATTTTATCTCGAGTTATTGTTTCTCTTAGGAAAATGAAAGTGCTCCAAATATTGCTCACGAATTAACGATTTCCACCCTTCAATTCCACAATTACCCTTCGTCGGACTCATCGCCAAAGAAATCCCCCCAAGTTTCAGCCGCAGTTAACGCGCCAATAGTCTACAAAGTCATCAACCGTGAAGCTTCCCGCAGGAACGATACTCCTGGCAAAAATTGCACTTGCATTTCGCGCGCGGAAAATTTCGCGCTCGTTAATTCCCAGCCTCGTGAAAGTCTTCTCCCTACCGATTCGACTAGACGCGATCGGTGGTCGAAGAACCGTGAAACGTTAGGTAAAAAAATAGCCGTTGAGAATTCCATACGCGGATGAGAAGAGAGGCTCGAGGGGCCATTCTGCCGTGCAATTGCTCCTCTCGCGGTTATTATTATCCTCGGCAGTTGATGATAATTCTTGTTAAATCCTGGAGTTCGTACTTTCCACCGTTACCAGGTGTAATAACGGTACAGGGGTAAGAAAGAAATGCAGAGAAATAAAGGGAGGAAGAAGGAGGATGGAGGCGAAAAAAGAAGAAAAGTGGAAAGCCCCTTTAGTTCGGGGTGGCGAACGAATTAGAAATTACAATTGCCACCGACTGGTTTATAATACGCGCCTTACCAGGAGCGTGAGAAACTTGTCCGTTCACGTATTTTTGCTGGTGATCTATAGATCGCGAATGCCTTCCACGATCCACGGCGTTCGGTTTCGGTTCGTTAGCGGATTAATCGCGGCTCGTATTAATGTCTCGTATGCCGGTCCGTGGAACTTCTTATGAGGTTCCACGAGATTTTTCACGTCCCACGAGTCTAATTAAGTCGTAACGATGCGTTCGATTTCACGTGCTCGAAAGGGAGGCGCTGATTTCTGGTGCCGTTCATGTAAATCTAGCTGGGTTAACGGGGAATGGTTTTTTTTTGCACATATTCGATAAGATTGCTTTTTTGAGGGGAGGAGGTCGATACAGGCAGGTTCGTAAATTGAGGAAATAATATCCACGGTTAATAAATTTAGAATGTTTGAACCTAGTTAAGGAAATTGAGAAAATATAGTTGGAGTGTAACTGTTTAATTTCGTAAGAAAATCGTGAATGTTTTGATGGTACTTTTTCTATCTTGGAGTCAGTAAGAAAAAATTTCGAACAAGGAGAGACAGCAGGTATTGAGTACAGATAATAAATCAGGAAACGGATAAGCCAGACCTGAAAAAACGTCTTCGAGGCTGCCTAAAATCATACATCGTTCATTCCAATCGCAAAGCGGTGCGTCAAGTTTGCCAAACGATTGCGTGATGCCATGCAACGCGTTAATATCTGCAGCAAGTTCCCCACCCACAAAGAAAGCCGATAACTTTCTACAAATAATGATTCACGTGTCACAAAACTCATTCTTCCGCATCTTACAAAAAGGACTTCCGCAAATTTCCTCAAACCCTGTACCAGCCACATTGGCAAAAGCGTTCTCCAGGTTTGCCAAAATGTGTGTTGGAAGCTGGCAGGACGCAACACGTGTTTCAATATCGTTGGTTTCACCCGAGCGGAAATCCCCGTTCACAGAGAAATCCTTACCTCTCTTCCGACGTACTTCCCCGTTATCCTGTTCTCCGAAAAGGTATCTCTGTGAGACCTATCATTTCGAAGCCTCTCTCCTCCCACCATCGCACGCGTCCTCTCGAATCGAGGCAGAGGAAGCGCCCGAAGCCAGAAAAGAGTCGAGGCAGTCGACGTTTCAGTTTACTTCCTCGCGTTCTTCGGCCATTGTCGCAAATACGGCGGTTTTTGGTGCATCCGCTGGCGGAGAAAGCGTATCGGCTTCTCTCGCGCGCTTTATGCGCAGCCCGCGACGCCCGTACACGGAGACCGCTTCCGCCGCGAAACGTGCGGTTTCCGGTGCGTGGCGCACGTACAATATCGACTACGGTACACCTTCCCGGTCTGCATATCGATAGTCAGTCGGAACTCGACTCTCGTTCGTGTCGGTCGCGCCCTTCGTTGTAGACTCTCCGTGGCTTTGCGTACAAGCCGGGGAGTCAATATTTCCGCTTTGCCAATTTACCCGGGACGCGCGGAATTTTAATCGAACCGTGCACCCACAACTTGGCACGGCAAAAACCGAAATTGTGATTGGACAAAGTGTTATTTCAAAATGGAACGTCGTTTTGGTGATTTTTTTTATGGTGCGTGGTGCTTTAAGTTCGAAGTAGACTGGGATGGATTTTTGAAAGTTTTCGAGGCGAAGGGGAGCTATTTAATATTGTGAAGTGAATTTCATGCGACAAGGAAGTGTTACGTTTAATAGTAAATATATATTTAATTACTTTAAAAAATTATTTAACTTGACAATCATCGGTTAAGCATCGTGCCTCTGATTTACGTGATATTGTGCCATTTAAATTAAACTTCTTTAATAACTCATAGACACACTTGTCTTTAAAAGAGTATAACTCTACGTCAACTGCAGTGAATCGTTTCCGAGACATCGTATTAGATATAAAGAGGACTTTACGATATTCTATGGAAATCAGTTTGGTCTTTCACAAAAGTCGGTCGAACCGGGGTGACATTCGATTTTCGATTAAATCGTTCGCAAAAATCGAGAGACCACCTTCCGGAAGACCAATCGCCTCATCGATTCGCATGGATCTCGAAGGACCGGTCCATTTCCATTCACGGTCTGAATATCCCGAGCGCGTCCTGGGAATATCCTGCGAATACTCCCGCATTCCAGATCGCCGAGTCGGAGTTATGAAATACCAAAGTGGAAACGCTCGACCTGCTTCGAGAGGTGGTTTTGCATTTCAGTTTCTCGATCGAATTCCCACCTCCCTCCTCGCCCATTTTCTCACCGTCTCGGTCTTTCGCGTTATCCTCTTTCTTTACCACCTCTTTTGTCTCATGCGAACTGACTGCTTCGAAGGAATTTTCCCGACCACGAGCACAGATAGACCAAAGTCTTTGCCTCGTTCTCCAAGGAACCTCGATCTTGAAGGACCAAAGTTATTTCTGTCGGGAATAGCCTCCGATTCCTCGATATCCAGAGATAATCTTACAATTAATATTGGATAGTTTTGAAATATTTCGTCGTACGATAATTATCACCGTGGAATTTCATCGGGGATTGTAAGATTTGATTTAAGTTCGACCGCCTAGAAATGATTGCTTCTGGTCCATGACCGTTTGTTGATTTCAAAGAATCCCTTTTTCCCTCCACATGAGAATGAGTATTAGTGTTTCTGTAACTCTCGTTGATAGTTTTTCGTTAATTATTGCCTTGGAATTTTACTCGGACATCGTAAGATTTGATTTAAGTCCGGCCTTGCCGAACCGATCGACCTGGACCCCAGGCCTTTACTCGAACCCTTTTCAAATTCCGTGAATTAAATATCGCGGGTATCCTTGAAGTGTGCGGGTTGTTTTGTTTTGTACAGTTGAGTCATTCCATGGGAAACTGACTTTTAGTAGTCCACGGAATTGGCTTGTCTAGGAGAGGAATTAATTAGAATTAAGCAGAGCGAGACTCGATGATTGCTCCGTAACATTATCAATTTTTCCTCCACGCTTGTTGCACAACTCGCTGATACGATTTTGCTAAGTGTTTACTCTATATTACAATAATTAACGGTAGCTCATTTTCTTATTGTTTCAGCACCAAGATCCTCGAGTGCAGGTACGAACAATCTACCACCTCTGACGTTTCATCTGGTTCATGGTGACAATATCAGACTCTGCAATGGCGGAACCATCGCCAAGAGGCACGAGAGCTTCTGCAAGGGTGTCACGTTTAGCGCCAGACCCGTCAGGGTTGGCGAAAAGGTAGATATATTTCGAAACACCTTCAACTTTCTACACATACACCTATACAATCCAAGCTTACAAAAAAATGCTTCAAAATTGCAAACATTCAATCCATCGCCTCAAAGGTACTTTGTAAGTTCACCACACTCTCCAATCCCCCGCCATACCGTCGCAAGAGGTTCAGTTTCCCCTCGACCTACACTTTCTTCCCTTATTCTACTTCGACACGATCATCGTCGTCTCCAAAGCTCCGTCAACCTTGATCGTCGCAACATCGGTATCCCAATTTCCTTCGTTCCACCGATACCGTAATTCTCACGCTCAAATCGTATACACCAGCCAGATCGTTAATTGTGAGAAACAGGTGACTTTTGTTACGCTCGAGAAATCGCGATTTGCATTCTCCGTCTATCAGAGTGTGGCTCGACCGAGCTCTCGACCCTGAGCGGACGTATTTTACGTGGGTCGACAGTTTAGCGCTCCTCGTCACCAGCCGGCAAGAACCTTCCATATCCACGTTATTCATCCGTTATGAAGTCAGACGCCGTGTATCTAGGTGTACTCGTACATGCCGAGTGTGCGAAGCTCGTGATTACGTTGCGTGTACACCGCTCTCTTTCCCTCACTCTATCTGGGACCTCTTTCCTCTCTTCCTCTTTCCCTCCGAGGAGGAGAGATTGGCATAGCGTGGGCGAGGCATTCGAAGGTTCTTCGTGGATTTCACTAAACGCCTTGGAATTAGATTTTCACCGGCGTTTTATCGAGAACGTTTCTCACCGTTCTTGGTTCCCATGTCGATGATCGGTGTCTCAGTTCCGCCTTGGAGAAATGGAGAACGTTTGACGCGAGGATTGCATGCTTTCTTCTGGTGTTTCTTGCCGTTGCACTTTTCGACAGCAATTGTCGCTGACATTTTGAACGAGAGTTGCGGCTTAAATGGTCGTTTGATAACGGAGGATAAGGGATATATTATGTAGGAAAATCTCTTTACGATTTTACGTCGTGGCTAATTTAAATAAAAGCAACTTACATTTTGGAGCTTCAGAAATTATTTATTCAGGCCCATAGTTGTAGGAAAAAGATTGGTAGGATTGCAGTTTTAAGTGTCCAGGATAAAACAATCATTATTAGAATCACGAGACAATTGATCGGAGTGTATCGTGATTCGCTCCGCTTTTATTTCAATTGGTTCCCCCGTCAACGGAGTGAAATCACATCTCGATATTTCCAAACCGCGACGAATTCTTCCTTCCATCTTTTGCCGTGTCGACGATTACATTCAGTTTTTCGAGTTGATAAAATGACAATCAATGCTGGCTCGATTTCCGGCATTAGAGAAATTTAATGTCTACAATGTTCAGTGCTTCCCAGGATTTCCGGAAGTGAATAGAATGGTGAACTTAATTGCTGAATTGTAACGCCATCATAAGTGGATTTAACGTTGAAAAAAATGTATATCCCTCCGTTATTGAGTTGCCGGTGTTATGTCACGGCGCGGAACGTGACGAAAATCCCAAAGTGAGCGAACTCTTCAGGAAACAGTTACGAAATCAAGTCTCTGCGCCGGACGAACGATGTTTCCCTTTCCTAGAATGGACACTCGTGTTCTACCTTCGTCTCGTTAACGAGCTATTTATACGGATTACAATAATTGACGCTATTTGCCGTCGAATTCTCTCACAAAAGATTCGTTGATGGAGAAAACGGGATATACCAAAAGAGATGAGAAGTCGTTCGAGGGATCTGGTCCCACGATAGGGCTATTAAGAGCGCGCCAATTATCGCCGGAGACAGGCATCGTCGAAATTTCTGGCGTTAATTTTCCCTCAAAGATAGAAGTTTCGATGTATAAATATATTTCGCAATTTCTATATTTTTTAAGGTGTTCCTTGTGCAATGTTTCGACGCAGGAAGGAACGCGAAGGATTATGAAATTTAATTATTTCTCGGCGTGAGTACTTTGCTCGTAGAAGTCCGAGTTTACCTGTAATCAATTGTGCCAGGATCGTAGCCTCCTAGACAGAAAATCATTGCAAAAAGAACGAAACCAATAAAATAAACGATCAAAAATTCCTGATGTAACTATGGAACTATTATTTCAACGTAATTTTTTCTTCTTTCAGGTATGCGTCAAGTTCCTCGAAATCTCCAACAACTGGAGTGGCGTAATACGGTTCGGTTTTACGAGCAACGATCCGATAAACCTGAGAAACGGTTTGCCGAGGTACGCCTGCCCAGATTTAACGAACAAACCCGGCTACTGGGCTAAGGCCCTCGCGGAGAGACTGGCCCAAAGGGACACGGTTCTCTTCTATTACGTCACGTCCGCCGGTGATGTTCACTTTGGTATAAACGGCGAGGAAAAGGGACTGTTCTTCAGTGGCGTCGAGACCCGCGGTCCCCTATGGGCCATCATCGACGTCTACGGGAATAGCACGGCGATCGAGTTCGTCGATCCCAATAGGCAACACTTCAATAACATCAGAAGAGGAGCCGAGCATAGCAACGAGGACAATGCTCAACACAGCAGGCACTCGGCGATGGACGATGCCAGCAATGCTGGCAGGGACGTCGAGAGGATCCTCGTTCCGTCCATGCAAAGCGTTTCGGTCCATCACGAGCCCGATGTCGAGTTACCGGGACTCAGGTTTCAGCCCGCCGGTGTCATCTTCACGCCGTTGCCCTTCCATTCGTAAGTATAACATCGCAGCCACGTTTCTCGGCGATCTTGGATAATGGGTGATCGACCTCCAGATCATGGCATCTCTGCGCTAACATTCCGATCATCCGAGAGGATGCATTAACAAAATGTACCGGGACAGTTCAAAGTTGATAGCCTATAATCGAATTTTGAAGTTGCTTATTCGGGTCGTGTCCAAGATCACCTCACCGGTAACCGTCGCACGGCCGACAGCTCGCTAACTGCTTCCTGCTTTCTTTTCTGTTGCAGCACTCGAGGCAGGAACATCCGCTTCAGCAATCAACAGTGCGTGGCGACGCGCACCGACACGGAATTCTGTCACGGCTACGCCTTCACGAGCAGACCGTTGCTGCTCGGCGAACGGCTTGTCGTGCAAATACTCTCCACCGAGCCGATGTACGTCGGTGCCCTCGCTTTGGGTCTGACCTCCTGCGACCCCGCGCGACTCACAGCCGAAGACCTGCCGGACGACAGTGACCTTTTGTTGGATCGTCCCGAGTATTGGGTGGTCTCCAAGAACGTTCACTCGAGTCCTCAGCCTGGTGACGAGATCGCCTTCACCGTCACCCATTTCGGGGAGGTTCAGATGAGCAGAAACGGCGGACCTTCGAACGTTGTCATGCACGTAGACCAGAGCTTGCAACTCTGGGCGTTCGTTGACGTTTACGGTATCACTCAACGGGTTAGAATGCTAGCCAGCAGGCCAGCGTCTCCCCCGCGGCAACGACAGAGCAATCCCTCGCCAGCGACTATCGTTCCGCAGCAGCAACAGACGCAACAGACGCAGCAGCAACAACAACAGCAACAACAGCAGCAGCAGCAGCAGCAGCAACAGCAGCAGCAACACGCGAATCACAGCAACGCCGCGACTGAACTCTCGAATTTCTCCGAAATGGTTCAGTTCAAGCCCGTAGTAGGTGGTGGTACCATGCTGGTAGTAAACCTTCCGCCTCAAACCGGCTATCCAGCTCCACCTCCTGCCACTCCTCAACCGATCTACGCCTCGGCAGCGCACAGAAATCCTCCTCAAACGGTTCATCTTCCCTCGGTCACTGCAGCATCGGTATCGCACCCAGGTTCCTCCAGACAATCCTCGCCTCCGCTAACGGGGACGATGGCCAGCACGGGATCCTCGACATACATAGAACCGGTTAATTATCAAAGTTTGGACGGCACGTTGACGTCTCAGGCATCGTCGCATCTTCAACAGTGGAGCGAGAGCCTTCAACCGACACCCGGACAACCCAGCGAGTGTTCGATCTGTTACGAGAGAAGCATCGATAGCGTTCTTTACATGTGCGGCCACATGTGTATGTGCTATCCTTGCGCGATTCAGCAGTGGCGCGGAAAGGGTGGTGGCCACTGTCCGCTCTGTCGGGCGTCGATCAGAGACGTCATTCGTATATACAGGTCCTGAACGATAGTACATGAACATCGTGGCAGAAATAGTTCCAAGGGCTGATGCCTCGTCGAGATTCTTTGTACGAAAAGACAAGTGTGCGCTCTCCGTGCTTCCGTCGTCGCCAATCTCGCACGGTGCAGTTCAGTTTCGTGTCCCGTCGTTCTCGTCTCTGAGGGACCAGTATCGTGGTTCGAAAGGTGAACGAACGATTATCGTTCGTATCATCGTTCCGTGTTCTCCACTGCCGATTTTTCTCTTGGTCCGCCGATAGCAGGCTACGACCTTCGCACTTTTCTGCAGTGGTTCCATCGATATTTTCGCGATGTCACGGTGAATTTATGGAAGATCGGGTCTCAAATGGCCTGCCGAACGGTCGGAGAAAAATAGATCAATTTACGTAGCACGGAGTCGAAATCGAAGCCCAGGCAGTCTTCGATGAGGCCTTTGCCTCGATGCTGAAAGAGAGTCCTGTCAATTAACACGTCAATAGAGAAATTCCCCGTGTATCTCGCGAAAAGAAAGAGCTATCGCGGCGCCTACACTGCCGGCGTTACTGTTGCAACCGAGACGAGAGCACACGAAATTGCGTTTCTGCAGATCCGTCGAGGAGTCGTGTCTTCGTTTATGAACGATTTGCTATCCTCGATCGTGTCGTCGATGATATTCTTTGTGCTATTGACAATTATCGTTTTGTGTGCGTGGGAATTGAATGAAAGTGTGAACGAGTGCACGAGGTATGCTTCTGAGAATGCTGAATGAATGTACGAGAGAGAATGAGGAATATCGATCCTAGATGTTTTAACAATTGACATTATTATCGCTACCTTTGCCCAATTATTATTATTGTTATCATTACACTTAATTGCTATTAATTTTTAGCCTTTAGTTATTATTATTTCTTATTTTTCTTATTATTAGTAGTAACATTAATTACGACTCTATCATAGGGATCATTATTGTTCTCATTACAAGTAGCATCGGACCTGCGATTACGATTACAATTATCATTATTTTTATTTACCACGGATAACCACTATCGACACTTTTAATCGTCGTAATTAACGTAGTCACGATTATTGATCGTAGCATGACTATTATTTAATATTCTCCCCCGTGTGATTACGTAGTGCGAGCTATTTTATAATTTGGCGCCTAGGGCATTTAGATAGGTTCTTCGATATGCTTTCTTTACATTTTACCCTTCATTCTCGTCCCCGTTCATTTCACGTGGCAGAGTCAAATGGAATCTCGTCGCTCTGCGTTTAGTCGCGCGGTCAAAGCGCGTTGCCAGTCCTTCATCAAGTGCGAACGCAAACCTTCGTTCTTTCGCAATCTCCAATTTCCCCCGGGTTTTTACTTTTTCGACAATAACGCTTCGAATACGTAAGTTTCTCGAGAGTGTGCGTGGCTGCTGCTCTCTCTTTCTATATATAAATATATATATATAAAAAGTATACATGTATAGATATAAATATGTACGTATTACCAAAGAAAAGATTTAGCGCGCGACACACGTTCATCCCCATCGTTGCAACAGCAACAGACAGCCGTTTTACACTTTCAAACCGACGACACTTCAAGAATTACCACGCAGGCAGCCTTACGAAAAAATATCTATTTTTTTTGTACGTTTAGACGAAAACACAGTATCGTTTTCTCGAATTTTACGCGCTTTTCAAACTCGAGCCTCGTCCATGGTAATTAACCAGTTAAGTGATTTTTCTTGCAGTTGGAATTTAAGTACTTCAGGGCATATGTTACTTGTAAGCTAATAGAATTTGTACACCACACCATCGGTGGTTAGCTCTGTTGCTTGCATAAGAGCTCTAAAGATTAGAAGGATCAACTTGAAATCAAAACACGCACGCTGTACCCACTGATGTATGCCTGTCGTATGACGCATCATATTCACTTATCTGGTTAATTAGCTGTAATGTAATTTGTACTGTCAAAATTTTACTTCGATTATCTTCGACCCAGCGGATAAGCAAACATCGAGATTAATGTGGAAAGTATTTCGCGAGTCGCTCGCACGAGTATTGTACGCACGTATCTATGATTCGAAAATTTTTCTTATTCCCGATTATCAAAAGTGAAGCACCGCTTATACATCAGGGTCGATGGTACCCTGGAGTTTTCCCCAGATAGTCACGCATTAGGTTGGCTAAGTGTCTAATACCTCGTGCGAGCGAATCGCAATTAAGATCACAAAATGATCTTCGATCGCGCCAATTATCCGTGAATCGTCAAACGAGTAGCTCGAGTCGCACAGTTGAAGAAGAAAAATCTCGAACGATTAATCGACGGGGCGTGGGACG
The DNA here is from genome assembly GCA_910591515.1 of Cerceris rybyensis. Classification (NCBI taxonomy): domain Eukaryota; kingdom Metazoa; phylum Arthropoda; class Insecta; order Hymenoptera; family Crabronidae; genus Cerceris; species Cerceris rybyensis. The sequence continues at coordinate 996,659 of OU342795.1, forward strand.
ACCTTTGCAAAAATTCGTGCCACCCTCCGTCGACGAGGATCCTCTCCACGTGAGATCAATTTATTTTCGTACATCAGCGAGACGTGTCAAGGACGCCGGCGTTTCCTTCACTGGTCCTCGGACGCGGTGCGAATCCTATTGATCGGACAAATGAGAGAGAGAAAGAGAGAGAGAGACGAGCGTCTTCGAGGCCGTGCCTTATAAATATTACCGATATGCGTCTTGTCATGTTGCGTTCACGGAGCTTTCTAACCCGATGGAGATGCTGCCTTAGGCAGAGATTCATCTCTTAACGTTCGTTTCGGCGATTACTGCGCTATGTCTTCGCTGCGTTAACACTTAAGCGACCGCTTTCCTACGTTTTCTTACATTTTGCGATCTCTGATCATTCGCGCGTGTTTGATGATGCTGCAATCGCTGATGCAATTGCAACTGGAATGACTGGAATTTTCTGATATTTTTGAATGTCCAGAATTTAATTGCTCGACATTATTTAAGATATTGCTTTAAACGCAGATCTTAGCGGATTCTGATACCACGGGGATATTTAATTTGGCATCTCGTGTTGAGAAGTAAAATTTTAACTTGTAAGGGAACTAAAAATCAAACTGGAGAGACGACTGAGATGATCGGTGATTTGTAAACGTAATATTTAATGCTCAGACTGTAAGTTTAAAGATTCGGGTGAAATTTTGAAGGAATTTTATCACGAAGATATTAAGATTATCGAACGAGTAGTTTCAAGACAATTTTGTCAGTATGTAATAATTAATTCTAGTATCCGTGAAACTCAATCGATTGCTCAAGTTACAAGAAAAACAAGTGGTTGAAATAACTTCCGGACGCTTAAGTGTTAAAGTGAAACTTCTCCCATCGAATACTGGGTCACTTGTAATCTGCTTCGTAAGCTAATTAACGCACGACATTCTATGTCGAAAAAAAAGAACGCTTTAGAGCATTGGTTCTCGAATTAAAATTCTCGTATCATACTCTTGGCATCGTGCTTGATAAAGAATCGTAACTTTTAGGACTTAAGAAATAGAACTAAAATCTCATGGTTAATTAGAAACACGCTTATGATACATCTGCGTGCCACGAGATAGCAAATGAGAGCCTCTGCTTCAAAGATTCGATAAAATCAAAATTCCTTCTAATATCTATGTAACCAAAATATTTAAAAAAATGACCCGGTGTTCGGTAAAAAAGCACTTCGAGGATTGTAACAGAAGCGTGTAAATGCTAAAGTGCGATGAAGGATCGACAAGTCGTGCGAGGTCTTCGATAATTTCAAAAATTATCTACTTATCTTCCTTGTTGGAGTTGCACTTACTCGTCGATCTTTCCTCGTATCAAAAACAAAGATTGTCGTGAAGCCTCGAGCAAGTTTTCCTAAACGAAATCCTGTCTTTGACGGCAGAAATTTTCCTGGTTAAAAAGAAAAAGGAGAGGCTCGAGTCTTTGCGAAAGATGTTCGATTCTTTTCCCAAAGAATCGGGCCATTCGAAAGAACGAAAGCGTGAGATCGCGATGGATTTGAACGGTTCCTGGCACAGACTGTCAAGTAAAGAGCGAAGCGACGAAGAAAAAACTACGAAATGAATTAAAAATATGCTTAAATGAAGATGGAAAAGAAAAGATAGAAGAAGAAGAAGCTACGAATATTCTTTCTCGATTGTAATAACGGATGCGCAATAAAGCAGTAGTGAAATCTCTAGTCCAGCGAGCGGCAGCTTTAACTCGCCTGCCAATCCAAAAGAAGTAACGATGATGATGATGATTAAGAAGAAGAAGAAGATAATGAAGAATGATGCGAACGATTTTAAACGGTATACATACGATGAGCGAGCGAACGAGAAGAATGAGAGAGAACGAGAGAAAAGAATGAGAGTGAGAGAGAGAAAGAAAAAATTTTTATAGATACAAAGTTAAAGAAATTGCAAATTATTGTGCGCGCGCTTCGTTGTTGGCCTCTGAATTCCCAGAGGCGGTCTGTAGCGCGCCGAAGATTTCATATTAGAACTTATGATAATAGAATTTATTATTATTGTATTGATCGTCGATGAGAGATGGCAAGGGAAATTTTACGATGTTTCGATTGATTCGCTGACGTATAGGATATCATAGAGAGAAAGAGAGTGGAATAGATACGAAGAGAAGAAGATTGCGTTTGGAGTTCCGATAGAAAGATGAAAGTCTTTTCTGCTAGTTTAATGCAGAAGATAAGAGCGAATATGAAGCGGGAGAGTAGCTCGTTAATGATTGTACGATAGGCAAGACTCTTATTGTCATTTATTATTGTTAATGTCATGGATGATCATTGTCGTGTTGTCATCCTCTCGTCACCATTGCCGTGTATCAACTCATAATAATGAATGTTTTTACTTTTATCACTATCTACGCTATCTTTATCCCCTTTTAAACGACCAGCGATTAGTTAACACGTTCACTATTTACGTGACGCACGTTGCATGCAAATCTTTCGGTGAATAGTCTGCAAGTTCGTTGCATCTATCACAGTTGCGCCTGAAATTTTTTTATATTTGCTGCAACAAAAATTTTAATCGAGTTTTTTTGCCTCTTTTCCAAAGAATTTCTTCAAAGTTGTCGGTAGTGTTTCATTTAATTTGCGATAGAAATTTCGCCATCTCATGCGTCATTTAATTGGATTTGCACCATTTCCTTTTAATTATTTAATCTGTCTGTAAAGTTATCGAGATTTTTTTAGATTTTCAAATTTCTACATTTTATTCATTAAAACAGGAAGTTAATTTTATCATCGTTGATAAGGGCTATCGTACCGCATTCTGAGTATGGCTGTCGAAATGCGGTGAAACTTCTCTTGAACGTTCTCAACTTATCTGGTAAGAAGTAACTTTCTGCAATTAGCGACTGAAGATTAATAACTATTGAGCAATTGTACGATACTGCTCTCACATTTAAAAATTCCGAAATTGCCAATAAATGAATTATATATAATATATAATAATTATATATATAATAAATTAATAATTAATAAAATAAATTACTATTGCCTCCTCTAAGCTACTAGCCATTTAAATTCATGTATTAAGTCATGGCTGTCCATAATTTTTCCTCTTAATATTAAAACAATTAAAATCCAAGCCCCAAATTAAATAAACTTGCTAAAATTATAAGATACGCAATTTTCCAAAAGTGTTGTGAGCTAATGTCTCAACAACTAATAGCCACAAATAAAGTCTATCAATAGCTATTGCAAATAGCAAGGAAGGAAATAGGCCAATTAAATAAATCTGGTAAAGCGCCTAACAGCAGAATTTCGAAATGTGCCACGAAGTAACGAACGTGTTAATTTGTCGCAAAATCGTTAACGAGTCCCGATACCGTAAGAGTTAATTCCTTCTTTCGATTGTCGTGCGAGGATCTTTCCGGGTTTTTTCACGCTCATTGTCAGTGTGATAACGCACAAATGTGCAAATAGCGTGCATATGGAAGAAGACAGGCGGAAAATGTTAATCGTGTGCTAAACAGGCGTCATCATATCACTAACTGAATATGCTGTCCGTTACGTCATAGTAAGCTGTCACCTTGTCCTTGAGAAACGAAGAGGAAGTCTATGCGAGATGAGAATTTTCTCCGAACCTAACTGTAAAGATGCCGATACAAATTTATACATATGTAATATAATTCGTGCAGCCGTGTGTGCTGTTCTACAGAATAAAAAGCCTGTAATATCTCGGAAATGTCGTTCAGCAACCTTTTATCCTGCATCGGAATTGGACACGTTTATCGATGGACTATTGAGGATGGTACACCCTCTAACTAACACTATGCCCTATTATGTTTCTTTTACCTTATACCATGGTTCGTAAATTTGCAGAAATAGAAAATTTTTTAGAGGCTTCTTTTATATCAAAGACTTTCAAACAAAGCTGATAATTTGATGGTAGCGCAATTTGACAATATTTAGAAAATATCTAATATGTGTTTCGAGGAGAGGTGCAAATGAAAAGTCAGATTTTAGAAAAGAATAAATTTATTTTATCAGAATGTGGTTGTAGCTTATATACATATCATAAAAATAAAACTACATAACAAAACAATATATATAGACAAAAACAAGGACGATAGAAAATATACGAATTATACAAAAGTGTGAACCCGCCAAACGATATCTTCGTTCCGCTCAAAAATATAATCGTAATGATAAAAATGCCGTCTCGTTGAGGAACGGTAATTAATTTTCGTCTCCACCTTCGCCACCTTCCGTAGAATCCATGCCGACTTCTTCGTAATCCTTCTCCAAAGCTGCCAAATCTTCTCTCGCCTCGTTGAACTCACTTTCTTCCATACTTTCGCCAACGTACCTGAAAATAATTATCGTAATTAACAGCACGATAGAGATTTTAAAAGTCAAAAGAATATTAAATCCGACCAGCGCACTGAATATTTACAGCATGCATTCAAGTTATTTTAATCATTAAACTAATTATTGCAATCACAAATTAACTTACCAATGTACAAATGCGCGCTTTCCAAACATCAAATCAAACTTTCTGTTCAGTCTAGTCCACGCTTCGGCAATTGCAGTTGTGTTTGCCAGCATTGCCATAGCTCTTTGCACTTTTGCGAGATCACCCCCAGGTACTACTGTTGGTGGTTGATAATTTATTCCCACCTGAAATACATAATTAGTTGCTCCAAGTTAGTCACTTACGTTAGTATTTGCACGTAGAATAATTCAAATGTATTAAAAACTCTACCTTAAAACCCGTTGGACACCAATCCACGAATTGAATCGCCCTCTTAGTCTTAATCGTCGCAATCGACGCATTAACGTCCTTCGGTACAACGTCACCTCTGTACAATAGGCAGCAGGCCATATATTTGCCTTTTCGCGGATCGCATTTAACCATTTGCATAGCCGGCTCGAAACAGGCCGAGGTAAGTTCCATCACCGTGAGTTGTTCGTGATAAGCCTTCTCGATGGAAACGATAGGAGCATACGTCGCGAGAGGGAAGTGAATTCTCGGATAAGGTACTAAGTTTGTCTGAAATTCCGTCAGATCGACGTTCAAAGCACCGTCGAACCTCAACGATGCTGTGATCGAAGAAACGATTTGTCCGATAAGACGATTTAGATTTGTATACGTTGGCCTTTCAATGTCAAGATTTCTCCTGCAGATATCGTAAATTGCCTCGTTGTCGACCAAAAAAGCACAGTCGGAATGCTCTAAAGTAGTGTGAGTCGTTAAAATTGCATTATAGGGTTCAACGACAGCGGTTGAAATTTGTGGTGATGGATAAATCGCAAATTCAAGCTTCGCTTTTTTTCCATAATCCACCGAAAGACGTTCCATGAGGAGACTCGTGAAACCGGAACCGGTACCACCGCCGAAAGCGTGGAAAATTAAAAATCCTTGCAAACCGCTGCACATATCGGCGATTTTTCGGATCCGGTCTAAGACAAGGTCGATGATTTCTTTGCCAAGAGTGTAATGTCCTCTTGCATAGTTATTCGCAGCGTCTTCTTTGCCGGATATTAATTGCTCGGGGTGGAAGAGTTGATGGTAGGTTCCTGTTCGCACTTCGTCTGCGTCGAAATTGTTTGTTGATGAATTGTCAAAGTTTTTGGAAAGTTTTTAAAACAGCATTTTAGAACAAGATAGATAAGTCAAAGTTTAAGTTTGAGCCACGGCGGAATTAAGTTTGTAATCCATTTTTTGTCCCACCTCGAAAATACAAATGTAAATATAAACCAACATTAATCTTTAACTTCCTGTGCCTCAAAGAGTTAAAACATAGAATTTAATGGATACTCTGCGTCTATAAACATGGAAGAGGCTTCCTAAACTTTGCTGTTTCAAAATATTAAAACTCTTGCATACCCATTCTCGCGTTTAGTCTGCCATAAGTATTTACCTATTACTGTTGGCTCGAGGTCCAAGAAGACAGCTCGTGGAACATATTTTCCACCGCCGGTTTCGCTAAAGAAAGTCTGAAAACCGTCGTCACTGACGCATGCTTGTGGTGGAAGCATGCCGTCGGGTTGTATTCCATGTTCAAGGCAATATAATTCCCAGCAAGCGTTGCCCATTTGGACGCCACCCTGGCCGATGTGGACTGACAGTACTTCGCGCTGATATATTTAGAATATTATTTTCAAAGCTCCCAGACATTAATGTTTCAATGAATCTTAAGCCCTTGAGTGTTGTGGAAGTTATCTCCTTTTCTTTCCGTTTGGAACTTTCCGCTTTTAATTTCTGTAGTCACTTCGCCTAATACAATTCTATATCTTTAGGAACTTTAAGATAAAAGCTTCCCGGTTACTTAACAGTCTGTCTCTCTGTCCGGTTAATCTAATTTTTAGTATGAGTCGCCACGAACAATAGAATTATCTTGTAATTATATTTTAGAGGTCAAATAGTTGTCCTCGGATGAGCGGTTGAATAATAAGTTAAACTCGGCTTCGCGAATTTATTAATTAGGAGACTAAGCAGTTAAATGCTTTCCCTATTAGAAAAAAATGGATGAGGTCCTATGCAATTTCAATGTACCGTCCGTAATAAGCATTTGGAGCAAAGATATTTATAACGACACTCAAGGAATTAATATTCTCCACTGCACACGAACCAAAGTCTTTTTAAATCTAAATAACTATATTTCCGAAGACCCCATAATTAATTTTCCGATTAATAAGAGAATTACCATATTGGAAAGATGATAATTGGCGGAAGGTGGAACGAAAAACGAAGTATCTTGATGTTACGAAAGCGGGAGTTCAACTGAAGATACGAGACGGCTTTTTAATAAATAGCAAAATTTGTTTTCTTTGCCGTGGAAACAGCGATCGTGTTTTACATAATATAATGGGTGTTTTTATTTAAACGGATTAAAGTAACAAATATAACATAACTAGTCTACGTTAATAGATGCTATGTTTGTTTCGCTACACTTGGTACATTTGGTTGATTACTTGTAGAAAGTTATTTATTTGTTTCGTTATAAATTTAGACAATCGAAATTGCTCGATTTAAATTAATACTTCAATTTTATTCGCCATTGACATGTAATATTATCTTACAACAACTTTTAATTTATATTATAATATCCGTAGTGGTTTCTTAACATTGCCAGGCACATTTCACGATTTTATATAGCAAATCAATTAATTTCCCTCGCTCACCTGTTTCATAAATGCTAAATTAATAATCAGAGATACAAATTATTGTTATACATATACAAATTTAATATCAGGCAAGTTAAATATGAAATATAAAATAAAAAGAATTCTAATATATTTAGACTTTCCCAAGTCTTAGAAATACTTAATGTGTAAAATTTAGAATGTTGTTATATTTTAAATTACGGATTTAAAATAATATTGATGTCATTATTTTAATCGAGGAAGGGTAGTCACCCCTGTTCCAAGGGCATTTTTCAACTCCATACAAGCAGACGAGGTGGCCGAGAGGTTAAGGCGTTGGACTGCTAATCCAATGTGCTCTGCACGCGTGGGTTCGAATCCCATCCTCGTCGGCGTTTTTTTTACTTTTGTTATCGCAAAATTATTGCTCCAAATTCATTTGAATAATAATAAAATATTCTTACGGTTAATGCTTCTAAATATACAATGCGTTAATCAAGTTATTTTTGCCATACTAAATTATGCAGCGAGCAAGTTTTCGGGTGTCTTGTTCAATGGTAAAAATCATTATTTTGCATTATAATTAATGTTATTTCAGAAGTTGCAATGTAGTTACGTTAATTCGATTGTTATTTGGTTAATATTAATTATCGGGATAGGAAATTGTAAGCACTTATGTACAATGAGTCGTTAGTAATAGAAGAAGGATAGCAAGTGTTTAAAGTCCGGTGAGAAACGGGTTTCGGTTATCGAAACTTGGATATTCTCCTAAATCAGAGTACACGTACGAGGTTAAACCAATAATTACTTTATTATATTATAGTAAAATATAATTCTTACACAGATCATAACGAAATACTTATAAAAATATTGTTTGGTATACAGTGAGTTGCTAAATATAAATATTACATTAACAAGTACATATCTATTACATTTGTAAACAGTACATGATTCAAATGCGTAACAATAATAGATCTGTTTGTTAATCGTACGTTTAAGGCACTTTTTCGTCAGTAAATTTATTAGAAGTTTTAGTTTACTGGCAGTGAGGGAAGTAAAAAAGGTAGCATCGCAAGTTAGTTGAAAAAATAGATCTACGGTGTTAATCAGTTATGCGTTTAATCCAATTTTACCGAGCTCGGGATATTTTCTTACTCTTGTCGTTCTCGATTGGTGGCGGTGGCCCCTTCGCACTTTGATGTCGATTGTAGACGCTAGAAAAGATTTGTAATTTGTGATTTGTAATTCACTCGACGGTAAAATTAAAGGTTTTAATTGATAACATACTATCTGTAAGTTTCGGAGCGTATATAGTCGATAACGTGGGATATGCCGACTTGTAATTGATCTCCAATTGGTGTTACCCAGGGATTGAATTCCATTCGGAATACTGCTTTATTGCTCACTAAATCTAAGTTTCCTGTGAAATAAAGTTAAATAGGTTGCATACAAAATTAAACCGTGCAATAAACAAGTGAATAAATAGTTAACTGCTATATTTCTATATGATAGTACCAATTTCCGGCGGTAACACCGTCAATCGATTTCCTTGAATGTGCAATTCTCGGAGTCTTGTTAGTTCTCCAATTTCTTTCGGCAATTCAATCAGATCATTTTCTCTCAGTACAAGCTGAAAGTTACAAAATTAAAAAGTATATATTATTTAGAAATAAATTATTAAGCATTTGAACACTTACTATTTGCAAATTCTTCAACTGCCCGATCTCTGGTGGCAAATACTCAAAATCATTGTCAGCCAAATAAAGTGCTCTCAGGGTTTCTGTTGAAAAACATATTAAAATATATGTTTCAAGAAGAAATTCTTGAAGTTGTATGGCTAAAAATCAACTCACCCATCATGAAAAAGTTTCCTGGTAAATTTTTCTCACTTAGATTATTGTATGTCAGATCTAAAACTTCTAAAACAGGAAATGCCCCAAACCCACGAGGTAAAACATCCAGCCTATTCATTCTGAAAATGTAATTAATATTGCAATGAGCATTGCAGCTATTATATCAAACATTAATGCACTTAACTTACCCTGCATTCAATATTCTCAGCTTGGGCATTTGAGACAGTGAAATGGGCAGCTCGGTGATGTGATTATTAAAAAGATTCAGTATTTCTAGATTAACTAGATTCGCAAGCCCTGGTGGTACAGCTATATAAACAATTTAAAAACAGTTGTTTGTTACTTCCACAAAATTTATATTGCTACAGCGAACTACAACTAATCATGGTAAATTACCTTGAATTTTATTGTGGCTCAAAGTCAGCCTAGTGATGTTGATCATATTAACTGAAACGAAAAATATATATGTATAATTGAAATTATAAAAATAAATAAAAAAGCAATGCATCTAAATTCCAAGCAGTCAAATAAAAGTATTGACTATTCAAACATAGAATTGTATTAACTTTATCAAGAATAATATGCATTCACTCTATACCATTTGTCTTGAACTGGGTCAAAATAGATTCCAGAGTTGGATGGAGGTAATACTTGAATCTAAATTAATAGATATCGAAATTCCCGTTTCATTAAAACACAAATAAACATTTTGTTTTTAAACAAGTTTTTAAATAATTCCGTGCGCATGCGCAGACACGCCCACGTTTCAGGCAACTGACAAATGGCCGTCTTGGATTTCATCCGCTCCAAAAAACCAGCCACGACAAGTTGCCTAATTTGGCGAGTGTATTACAACCCACGAGGGTGTGGAAGACTCACGCAATCCTGGCATCTCCTCGAACGTAGTAATTCCCTTATCCGCGAGATCCAGCTCCGGATTTTGGATCTCGCGGGCCTCATCGAGGACCTTCTTTGCCTTTGACATCTTCCCGGCTGGAATACACGACACTGGTGCTTGATTCATTGCGCGCGCAATTGTACACACACGTCAGAGAGCTTTAAATAAACATGCACGCACCTTCCGTGGCTCAGTGCACGTTCCACTAGCTTCACTTTCGGACGTGGTTGGAAGGTGTCGTTGCTGTTTGCCGACAGATGGCACATTATGGCCGGTACGAGTATTAACCGCCTAGATATGAAAGTGATGAAAAGGATATGAAGTTACCGATGGAAATAAAAGCGAAAACTTGGGCTTGCAATTAATACGGGTAAGTTTAAATTATCCATTGTCGTCTTTGGATATCTATATCTTATTTTGAGCCTAAACTATTGAACTATCAATGAAGGACATTACAATTCTACTTGTTTTCCAGGACAGCCAGAGAAAACAGAGGAGAGCCACATTAGGCAAAGGAAAGCCAGGACAGTCAAAGGACAGCAAGGACACTCACAGAACGTTCAGGACACTTACAGGATAACGTGGACGCTCACAGAACAACTAGGACACTTACGGGACAACGTGGACACTCACAGGACAACTAGAACGCTCGCAGGACAACAAGGACACTCACAGGACAACCAGGACAACTCCACTGAACAACTTGTAGTTTTAGAAACACAAATTTTATTTTATAAAGTGTAATACAAGGAATATTGTATAATACAAATATTAAATAAAGATTTTGTTAAATCTCAAACAGTGTTAAACATTTTTAACCTCTACTCTCAAAATTCCAGATCCCATTCAAACCAGTAACATATAAGAGAAACTTTTGCTGTCTTATTGAGCTCTTTAGTTTGAGCCATTAAGTGCGGGCTTGCAAGCTCAAATATGACCTTGAAAAGAAGCTTGCAAGCTCACACCTAATGGCTCAAACTAAAAAAGCTCAAATTTCTTGAGAAAATTTGAAAATTTTATTGAGCTTTTTAGTTTGAGCCATTAGGTGTGAGCTTGCAAGCTCAGATGTCGGTGCTCAAACTAAAAAAGCTCAAATTTTTCGAGAAATTTGGAAAATTTTATTGAGCTTTTTAGTTTGAGCCATTAGGTGTGAGCTTGCAAGCTCAGATGTCGGTGCTCAAACTAAAAAAGCTCAAATTTTTCGAGAAATTTGGAAAATTTTATTGAGCTTTTTAGTTTGAGCCATTAGGTGTGAGCTTGCAAGCTCAGATGTCGGTGCTCAAACTAAAAAAGCTCAAATTTTTCGAGAAATTTTGAAAATTTTATTGAGCTTTTTAGTTTGAGCCATTAGGTGTGAGCTTGCAAGCTCAGATGTCGGTGCTCAAACTAAAAAAGCTCAAATTTTTCGAGAAATTTGGAAAATTTTATTGAGCTTTTTAGTTTGAGCCATTAGGTGTGAGCTTGCAAGCTCAGATGTCGGTGCTCAAACTAAAAAAGCTCAAATTTTTCGAGAAATTTGGAAAATGTTATTGAGCTTTTTAGTTTGAGCCATTAGGTGTGAGCTTGCAAGCTCAGATGTCGGTGCTCAAACTAAAAAAGCTCAAATTTTTCGAGAAAAATTGAAAATTTTATTGAGCTTTTTAGTTTGAGCCATTAGGTGTGAGCTTGCAAGCTCAGATGTCGGTGCTCAAACTAAAAAAGCTCAAATTTTTCGAGAAAATTTCTAAATTTTATTGAGCTTTTTAGTTTGAGCCATTAGGTGTGAGCTTGCAAGCTCTTTTTCAAGGTCAAATTTGAGCTTGCAAGCTCACACCTAATAGCTCAAACTTAAAAACTCAATCCGACTTTCGATAAATGTCTCAGACGAATTTTTGAACGATTTGTCTTGCCGTTGAATGATGGTCCCATATCAGAAGACTTATAATTATAATACGCCCGCTGGGATTTTATAGAGAAATGGAATTTTAGGGATGGAGTAATGGTACCGGTTAAAAAATTGTAAGAGTGTTTTTAAATTAAAAAATTCTTTATTCATCACTTGCATTATACAACGTAAGTATGGGATAATATGTGATACAATTTCATCTAATACAAATTTCTGAGATCACAAATTACTTATTTATAAACACTGTGTTAGCCGTCGTGTGATTGTGCTGGCTCTGGTATGCCTGTCCTGCCTCTGCTGTGCATGTCCTGGCTCTCCTCTATTTATTCTGGTTTCTCTCTATCTGCCTTCCCTCTCTCCTGGCTGTCCTAGCTCTGCTGTGCTTGTCCTGCCTCTGCTGTGCTTGCCCTGCCTCTGCTGTGCATGTCCTGGCTCTCCTCTATTTATTCTGGTTCCTCTCTATCTGCCTTCCCTCTCTCCTGGCTGTCCTAGCTCTGCTGTGCATGTCCTGGCTCTCCTCTATTCATTCTGGTTTCTCTCTATCTGCCTTCCCTCTCTCCTGGCTGTCCTAGCTCTGCTGTGCTTGTCCTGCCTCTGCTGTGCTTGCCCTGCCTCTGCTGTGCATGTCCTGGCTCTCCTCTATTTATTCTGGTTCCTCTCTATCTGCCTTCCCTCTCTCCTGGCTGTCCTAGCTCTGCTGTGCTTGCCCTGCCTCTGCTGTGCATGTCCTGGCTCTCCTCTATTTATTCTGGTTCCTCTCTATCTGCCTTCCCTCTCTCCTGGCTGTCCTAGCTCTGCTGTGCTTGCCCTGCCTCTGCTGTGCATGTCCTGGCTCTCCTCTATTTATTCTGGTTCCTCTCTATCTGCCTTCCCTCTCTCCTGGCTGTTTTTGCAAACCGCATTTAAATCTGTCGAGAAATAACCCAGATATTACTATTCTAAAATACTTGTTTTTCACAGAATCTAATTTCGCGCCAGAGAAAAGGGAGGGGGGGGGGGATTGTAAAATGTTAGATGGCGCAGGCTTCGGCGTTTCTAGAACCCCTTGAAAGTAGCAAGTTTCCACTCTTTTAACATTCGCATAATATATGGCTTAAGATATTCTATATGGTCAGCGTAAAACGAATTAGGTAAATAACTGCATCCAAAATTTATATTTTACTAATGATGTGATCTAATGGTTGCAAAATACAATTGCATGTTTCTAAAATTACAAATTATTAATTTAACAAATGAGGACTTAATATTACCTTGTTCTTCTGTGATGATGATTATAACACTGATTGCTGCATAAGTGTTACACTTCTTTTACCAATTGTGGTTGGCATGATAAGCATCTCTTATATCGCAATTGTAGTTCAGCAGATGCATACTTTCTTTGTGGAGTTCCACCTGAAACATACAAAATGTTTATTTAATTTGAGTATCCTTAGATAATGTGGAGAAATTAAAGGAACAAGTAAATGGCTTATTTTTCTATCACTGTTTGATAGACATAAGAGTTATAATTATCTTTGATACTCTGATATATTTTAAATTATTTTCTGGTTTTACTTGTGAAAGGTGTGATATTAATTGGTCTTATCGACAGAGCATCGTTACCGACGCTAATGTCAGCGCAATTAATTTTTGAAATATCTATAATTCAATTTATTAAAAACAAATTGTACACATATACCTCATATCTAGAAAACAATTTAATAATAATTAAAAGTAACAACAATACCCTACAACAATTTGTTCGCTAAGCTTGAAATTGCATTCGTACAATCGCATTGGGTGAATACGTTACAAAACTACACAGAAAATATGAAAGTATAATATAAATTGTTAATATTTTATTATTACTCTTTAACAATTACTTAAGTAGTAGATTAACAAGCGTCAGATGGCGACACAGCCTCTTACTTCGTGAAGTGATTCTGTCTGCATTTCAATTCATATGCGATTATTAAATATATTAGTTATAGAAGGTAAATTAACGTTCATTACACTCACGGAAGTCTTTTAGTACAAATTGTTGCATATATAAGTAAGATCATTGTTTTTATTGCACAGAACGAATACGTAACTTTGGAATTATGTGATAGTGCAATTATAATGCCCGTTTGGTATTAGCGATTGCAAATGAGGTGTAATCCACGACTGAACTGCACCGTACAACTAATTAGCATAGATAAAAAAGAGGTTTATGTAATTGCATCTCGCAATTACGGGCCGATATCATGTGGATGATTCGATAACCTCACAGCCGACTGGTTTTAATAATGTTAAGAATTTTTGCCCGGTCGAACTGCGGTTGAAATCGGAGCGGCTCGCATTCCAAGATGGTTTCAGTGTAATAGTGATGAGCGATCAGCGACATTAACGACGATGAAAAAACGAATTCTACCTGCGATTTTTAATTACATACGAGAATGAAAATTGGAGATACCGAGTAACCAATAACACTGTACGATTTCTTTGAATTACACCGTCTTTAATACATTAACATTCACCCAGCTAACGCATCTAAATCCTTAAAATTCAATTTCTATCCGACTAAAAAATTGGGAATCAGTTGTAATTAGCTAAATGAAATTCGATTTATGCTAATGATAAACGTTGCAAACACGGTGTAAAATGTTCATTCGAAAGTCGTACCTAGACGAAACATTTTATCCACCGACAGAATGCCGCAATAACACGGGCAGGCTAAAAGTACGAAGAGAGTGTGGCGCCAAAGAGTACCCGAGGGCTCGTAAGGTTAGCGACCTTGGCGTGCGGACCAAAGGACAGGCCGTGCCGAGGGGAGCCCCTCTCGCATCCATCATTGCTATCCAGCAATCAGTGCCAAGCAACATTATCGGTCAATTTACTGACGGCGTGACCGGTCTCGCGATGTGAAAAAGCAAATCTCGTTACGTCGTCTTCGCGAAAAAAAGATAGGACGCGCTCAGGAACGGCTTTCGACCGCCATCGCGCGCTGCGCTATTCTTTCTATTATACCATAATGATAGTAATTACCCGGCAACGTAATGAGAAGCTTTTATACCGACGAGTAGTATTTATTAATTTCCATCGAATCGTATTATATACCTTCGGAATTCATTATCATCGTAGTTCGTTAGGTGGGCTTACTTGCAACGCTCATTTTTCGATTCGAGAATGAACCGAGACTCGTAACAATTATCGTGACAGCTTGTACGTCGATGCATAGCTTCGAAAATAGTTTTTAAAATGAATATAAGATGAACCCAGTCATCTATGGGAATTTTTGATGATACGTTTGAGGTAGATTGCGTGGTTCGGAACTTACAATCAGTCTAGGGCCAGGGTGGAAGAAACGATAAATGCTCAAACTTGCAATTAGGGAATGTAGAAATTTTTCATTATTTAATATATCGAAACTACTATGGTTCAGAGTCCACCTAAAATGGTAGATCTTGGCCGCAAATATCGTAGCAATTGAAATTCGAATAAAAGGGGCAACAGAATGAGATACAGCCACAGCAATAATAATGAGACAATCGCTATTATTTGAAGTAATTATTCTAGACAATATATCGTAATATATATCGATATAAATATATTGCTAGATTTTTACGCGGAGAAAGAAACGAGGCAGTGAGATCATCGGCTTAAAGTCACTCTCGCATTAAGTAATGCCGTTTGTGTTTGCACGCTTTGTAACGTCGCGGGTCGTAACGTATAAATTACAAGTACCGTGGCCTGTAACTTATACGCCGAGGGTGTAAGTTATAAGACGTCGTACGGTCTATGAATTATAACAGCTACGATGGTAATTTATAAGTAACAAGTGCCGAAGTTATAACGCTCGCAGTTCCACGAGAGGACTCGCGATGCTCTTATCAATTTGCGAGAGGTTACGAATCGAGCGTAAATTTCACCTTCGAGGTAGGACTTTAGGATCCCTCGCGACATTTTGAAATTACATACGGTAAAATATAACCATCGAATTTACAATCGAAATGCTTTTGCGAAAATGTTATTTTGTAAAACGCCCGGGTATCGTAATGACATGATGGTGGTGGATCTGTGTCTCTCGAAATGGAATATCTCTCGCGAAAATGCATTTATTGGTATCTTCGAGCTATCGCAGCGATATATAATTGCGCATATTCGAATGAATACACGAAGAAGCGCCACATGGATTATTTTAACCCAATAAATTTCTTGCGTACTTATTATCGTTCCTTTTTTTCTTCTTTGCAATAAAATTTCGAAGGTTATAGCCTCTGCAACCTTGTATTTACCGTAGCAAGTTTCAATTCTTTATTATACATGCAACTGGCAGGGTTTAAGTAACGCGAGATACTATATCTTACAACTGTTTTTATGTGCAGTGTTTAAACTTAATCAAGGGACTTAAAGTGGGCATTAAATATTGCAAAAAATACATTAAGGACAGGTAACGTTCTCATTAGTAATCAAGGAGCATCGCGACCACTCAGATGCAATTGTAGATACGAATCTAATTACGAGGGGTAAAATGCCCTATCTACAATGTCCGATGCATCTTGTATTTATATTATCTGCTGCATATACATGACTCTGAAATACGTCCGCGATAATTACAGATGGGAATTAATGAAATGAGATCCAGTCGAACAAATTTGTCGCGCCAAAACTCTTTCAAAGTGGCACGCATGCGTGGTAATATGCAATCGCTGAACTGGGTCAGCGTTCTCCAAGTTGTAATTCGCGATCGATTATTGGATCTTAAATTCAATTTGCGTTCTGATATATACTTCTTTTAACACATAAAATATCTCGACTGAATCTCGCAGATTCTTTGGGTTTAATTAAATTTAATTGCATATGGGAGGATCTAGTGGAAAAAGAAAAAAGTGAAGTAAATCAATGAAACGTAATTTCATTAAATGACGATTTAAGTATAAAGCACCGTGAACCATATTCCATTAAAACGACGTGTACGTACTACTTCTTCCGGAAGGTAATTTACTTCAAATATTACGTAATACGAAGCAATTACAGTTAGCACAGCTCGTTTCCAACAACGTAAGCTGAAAGCGAGAAAACTCGTGACCGGTCTTTAGCGTTTGAAGCGTGCTAAAGGAGAAAACTCGTGACCGGTCCCCTTTAAAGTGTCGGCATTGTACGACCTACGGGAGCTGTGTTTTCCACGGCAGATTCGCAAATTGTTGGGAAATTGCAAAATTCACGTCTGCAGTCGCGCTTGAATTTCGTTCGCACCAGTTTCATTCATGGACAAATCTCCCTGGTTCGGAATATCCGTGCTATATCCGCGAGAGAAAAAAGAAGCGAAAGGACAGGAATTTGAATTATAGAAGCACGATATAGGAAAAGTCTGAAATTCAGTAGCAGCAAGATTTTGAAACACAGCAGCGAAAGGAAAACGACCGAAACAGAGAAGCAGAGAGAGAGAAGAGGTAGCATAGGAGAGAGATGCATAAGCACGCATACGACTCCACGTGGAATATCCAGTGCAGCATGTAAAAGCCCGTTATGCTCGAGACGTGAGCTTAGCTTGGTGCATAGGCGCATATGCATTAACATGGCGTACGCTATAAATAGATGTAGCAGACCGCAGAGATCCTAGCCACCCCGCCTCCTCGTGCACCGGCGTGCACTCGGTAGCCCGGCATCGCGAAAAGTCTGCAACCCCGGCTAGTTCTACTCTCGTATCTCCAAACGAGATGCACTCGGATTACGAGAGGCTTAAGACGAAGGGAGAACGAAAAGAGAGCTCCGAAGTAATTACGATGACTACTATAAAATAGCCCTGCTTAATACTATTATTAATCACCACTATTAAATATTGAGAACTGATAGGACGAAGACATAGGCCACTATTGGTCTAGGAAATTTCCATATATAACATTTTTTTTCTAAAATGATTGTCGATTCGTTAATAAGGCGCCGAAGTAACGCCAGTGTGCAATTTAAAAGACCATTTTCGCGACGTAAGCCGTTATGAGATACCGGTATACCGGCCGATCCGGGCTCCAGCAGCTTCTGTTTTCGGCAATGAGGATGTCAGACAAGTTACGACACGGTCAGCAGGTGTTACGAAGAGGCCCGACGAGGCCCGCTTCAGGCCCCGGTACTTCCTCTTTTTTTTCCCTTCATTTTTCAGTTTCCGTTGATTTTTTTTCAAGGCCCCGACTGGCTGTCTGCGTACGCAGCTACTGTTCGACCTTTGTCGTATCGGGTCGACGATCGGATCGGGACCCGTTTAATTCGATGTAACGCAGTCTGAGATAGTAATACAATTTAGTTATTTTCAATTATAATTATCTGTCCTGATCTCGATTATCGCGATTGTTAGAGATGGGAAGAAAATTTGAGAAATATAGTTGAATTTAAAATGGGATGATTAGTTATAAGTAGAATTTCTTGTTCAGTTAGGCAGACGATGGCGTATTTAATTTATGTTAGTAAATTTTAATAAGAGTATTTCAACCGGTAGATTTCATTTAGGATTTTGTTGCGAAGATGCGAGAGATCGAAAGATGTAAATTTCCCCAGAGAGACCGTGATTTGCACGACGCTACCAATAATTTGCACGTAATACGGTGCGTTAATACGATTTTGCATACAATGCAACGTGGATGCCTCTGCAGTTCGTGCACGTACTGCGCCTAAGTGTTGGCAATGCGGCGAATGTTTCTGCAACCGTTTTATCATCGCTTAGGCGCGTTCGTTATCCCTGATATTGAATGCGAAAAAGGAAAAGCACTATTACGGTATCGCTAGGTTCCCATGGGCTATAATAGCCATGGGAGCGTAAATTGAAATTGTCATACCTGGAAAGATTCACCAAAATCTTTAAACCGACTAAAACAAAACATCACGCGAAGAGCAGGGTGAAAAGAAGGAGGATCAAATCTGCCGAATTTATCGTCCTACTCCCTTCCACTTCTAATCCCTCATAAATGTGCCAAACTGGGTACCGTAACTTTGCACGCTAAAATATAAATAGAAGCTAATCTGACGATACATTATACCGAGTTATTTCAATAAGCGGTATACGCGTTACACACTGTATAGACATATATTCGCCAGCTTAAAGGAGCTAAAAGCCGAAAGCGGGGTCGCAGGATCCGAGAGTCGATCGTGATGCACCGTGCATCGCGGTGCAAAACTGCAAGGTCTTCGGAGGCCTCAAGGTCAGCGATAGCATCGATGCGCCATGGAGCGAGAGAGAGGTACCGGCTCGTTGCATAATTGCGTCACGTTGTCCGGGACTCACTGGCCTGGACGTGCACACCGGCAGTTTTGCAAAAACTCCCGGCAAACTGGATTCCTTCTCCTTCTTGCAGAGAAGAGTACGCGCGAGTACGTTTCGCCGCAAACTCCACGCGTATTCGCAGTTTGCATTTATTTAAAGGGGCTTATGGGGACGAGAGTGCGAGTGCTATGGGATTTCGATCGTTAATTCGAGGGGATTTGAAGATTTTCAAGTATCGAGGTCCTCGTGGGGATCAATGATCGCTAAGGTACGTGGATGGGGGTTTGAGACGTTGGTTGAGGATTCCATGGGTGACTTAATTCATACGTTCGGTTTTTTTGCTCGGCTCAATCAGCCATCGGCAAATTAACAAGTGTGGCTCCCAAAAATAATAAGCCATCTCAAATCCCTAATGCACAGCTCCATGTCCTTACGTTAAAGAGACGCCAACGATAACTAGCTTATCACTCCGGACAAACTAATTCTTCTACTCACCTCAATCGATCATCCATCTCTCATTTTTGCGAGCAGCAAGCTTCGAGAACCAATCGCTTTTTTTCCTCCCACCCTGTATACTGTTTTGCGGGGAAGATGTAGCAACTATCCAGGTATTCCATCGTTCGTCAATCGTCCGCGCTATCCGGATGGCATTCCAATTACGCGCGATCACGATTCCGCCTCGGCTGCATCCTAGTTTCTGGGATCGTCTCTGGTAGCAGCGAAGCCGATGATCGATTCTTCAGGATCGAGGAGCGCCAAGCGAGTTTATCTGGAACAAGCGGAATTGAAACGTGATTTTATTGCGGGCTGCCTTCTCACGAGACGAGAAGCTCGTCGGGTGCTCGTCGCGGCGAGCGCTCGATTTACGCTTCTTCGAATCGACGCGGATGTTTTGTTCGATAATTTAATTATAGGGATTTTTCTCCTGCCAATGGAGAACCACGGTGTGCACCGGGAATCCTGCAAAAAGTAATGGTAATTGCGCTCGATGAGTCGGTAGAACAAATTGCTCGGGCGCCTTTTGCGCTCGTTGCGATTCGTGCGCTCATGTTGGAGGTTTGCATGATTTCATAAATAGATCGGATGATAGTCAAAGATCTTTTTTAACTAATAAAACAAGGAGAATGGGATAGAGAAAGGTTTTGTAGATTGGCTGGATCAATTCTCATTCCACGATCACTTCACGTGTCTTCATCCGTTTCAAACTTCAGCGTAACTTTGTCAAATGAATTCTCCGTTGCACCTTAATGAGCGTTTACACTTATCGAAATCGTAGCGACTCCTAATGAAAGCAAAGAATACCGTCATTCCTTGGCGGAGGAAAGATGCGGGAGGAATAGATTGCCCTTGAACGTCGACTCGCAATAATGGTCAATTTAGGAGTATATTGTTCGCCGGAATTGCCAGTTGCAGTTTGCGCTCGATGCATTAAGGCGCAAGCGGCGACGACGACACGCGGTGCAAGAATTTTAACGGAATCACACGGAGAGACTACGGTGCACTTCGTCGTTGTTTTTCTTCCTTTACGTTGCTCTTGCGCTACTCGACGAGCGTACGCCTTTTCTAACAACGTAAGTACAAGGTACACGTGGACACTTCATAGTTACACTACCACCATGGCGAGTACATGTGATCGCGATGATGGAAAATACTAGGCACATTGGCGTAAGCGTCGATGATTCGCGAGAATTTGCTGTTTGCGTTGATACGGGGTTTGTCGAGCGATTCTATTTCTTTTCTTGTTCTTCTTCTTCCGTTGTTCCTTTTTTCATTGGCACTATTTTTATCAAGATATTTTTCTCAAATGACAAATGGATCGCATGTGAATTAACTATGAAGGGGAATAATATTTTATGCCGGAAAGTTAAACGTAGAAAAGGATTTCAGTTTGGAATGTTAAAATATTAAATTGAGGATCAAAGTATCAGATTGTCTCTTGTCCGCAAGACAGCACTACAGAAAGTGGTAACTGATCGCGCTTGAGTCGTATTTATATCAAAATTGCGGTGAAAGATGTCACTCTGCGATTAAACATTCAAATAAGATAGTCTCCTTATCGAGAGTCGTGCAGGCAACGATATCTCATTTGAATATAATCCCCAAGGCACCGTAGTACCGAAGTAAACGTATGCAGCGGGAGCGACGAATTAAAGAAGCGTCTTATCGAAATAACAGGAAAAACGAGGCGTGGCAAAATCCTCATTACAATTGCAACCGATGTAATTGCGCGCTTAAATACGCTCGAGAGCCGAAGAAGTAGCGCGCGACATAATTTTTATCGCTGATTAAAGCACGCGGCACGATGGTGCCTCTGTGCCACCGGTTTTTGCTGCATCGTTTCCTGGTCTACGGTGCAGCGCGTTTCTACGTACAACCAGAGAAGATTATGGCGGTTGGAGGGGACTTTTTCTTGAGACTATGGTGGGCATGAAATTACAATACTTTGCATCGTAAAGTCCAGACGCTCTCTCTTTACAATTAACCCTTGCAACCAGCATATTTACTTAGCTCCAGAAAACTTGTATCTTATTGTTAGATCAAGTACCAATACACTTCTTAATCCAATGATCTCAACCGAATTCTCGAAGAAACGTTAGAAAAAAAGCCGATATTTGATAATTTCCGTGGTCATTAAACCTCATTATCCTCGTATGCCCATTAACGCCCATACATCGTCTCCTCGATTGGACGTTACCATGGTGAAAGGATCGATGCGATAACGAAACCAAATGATTTTTTTAACGGTCGTTACCGAAGCCGTTACCAATCAAGGAAAGACCGGGAGACTCGGGGACACCTCGTATAGAAAGGGTATCCCTTCCTCTCGACATTTCGCAATTATTCTGTACCTGTCGATCGTACGGCGGGGCGATTAAACGATAGAAACGATTAAGACTACGTGTTGGTGACCGTATGCATACGTTCGCGTAGAAACGTGTGCGCGCATACCTCTGCAACGGCTACCATGAAATTATTAGCACTGGCGCCAGTTATCTCGCCTCTCTCCTTTCCACCGATACGTCGACCCATCGATCTCCCCTTTTTCTCTCTCCTCTTTTTTTCTCGTTCGATGGAAACGCGGCATTACCAGATTACCATGCACCTCACCCACCGTGCTGTTTCCTCGTCTTCTTCTTTCGACTTCTGTGTCAATGCGGCTTCGAGCATCCCAGGAATTTCACGTCGTCGATGTTACAGAAGTAACGTGTCTTTTCCATCGGATTCCTCCTAGCCGATTTCTCTCTCACGCGGCCAGCCAATCATATTTTACAGCCCTCCGAGAATACCTTGGAATCGGAGCCACGATGAATCGTGCGATGTTATCGTTTTCCGATTTTATAAAGTAGAATCCATCGGACACCGACGGTTTTGGTTCAACAGGCATGGCGATTTTTCAGGGATACGTATTTTTTGCTTTTCATTGTAGCGTGAAAAACTTACCGCGGAAATATGTATAGAATGGTTCAAATAAACTGTGTTTTATAAAAATTACCAAAGCTTTTTTCTTACAAAACCTAAATTACTTGATTGTTCATTTTTCCTCCTTTTCATTTCACTTGCTCCAAAGTACTTCTTCGGTGTAATTAAATATAATCGACGTGACGCTGATTCTCTACATTATTTGTAGACCATTATTGTGTACACGGCTACTTTTGGGATACCCTGTATTTCCTGCAAGATACTTCTCTTCTTCTTTTTCCACTCCAAATTCCAAGTCGCTTAGCTTACATAAAAAAATTAAAAAGATTGAAATATTGACATTCAATTTACACGACTCTGGCTGTCAGGCATTTGATTTCCCTCAAAAAATTTCTCCAAAGCAACGTAGGCACGCGCATCGTGGAATGCCGTGTTACAGAGCGTGGAAATGCTCGCAAATTTCGCTAATGGAACGGTAATGCAACGTTGAACGTGATTTTCGGTGTCTCGGCATCCGAGGATCTTTGGCGAGCCGCCAGGCTGTCTCCGGGCGAAATAAGATTCGCCAACAGGGCCGAGAGCTGGCTTTTGTTTACACGCTTCTTTTCAAGCCGACTAAGAATGCGAAATTAACGCTCAAAGGACTGCTACCCTATGGTATCTCGTTTTGGAATAAAAATAAAAACTGACAATGTTTTTCTAGTAACCTCCGGCTTGCAAGAAGAGGACTCTTTGAAGGTTTCGATCGTCGCGAGGATCGGTGAAAAAATTGCGATGTTTACAGAGATACTTAATCGGTACTTGCAACGATGTCGATGTCACTTGAATTTTCTTTGAATATTAAAAATTGGAGATGAACAAATTTATCCCTTTGCCGATCAGACTGCTGATTTATTAATTAGCTGCAGCTGCATTTTTAAGAACTTAAATAGGGTAGTATATCTTTCGAGTCTACGGTGCATCTATTATTCGGAGCGAAATTGATATTAAAAATTAAAGTAGGTATAGCAAGAATAAAGTGAGAACATGTTCTTAATAAAACTGGATTAAAAGTGTGTCTACGCCATTGGTTAAAGTAATTGCCGTGAATTGCAACCGTGCGTAGCCCCAGTTTTGTGGAGGCATTGGCAAGTAATCTTGGTATTTCTCCGTAATCCAGCTTTACCAACCTTTCATCAGCTTTATATTTCTCCTTCTTGACTCTTGCAAGTCTCTTTGTCTTTGAGCCCATCTCTTTCTCTCTCCTCCCTCTCTGGATTTCCATGATAATATCAGTAGCAATATGTATCGGCTTGCAAGTGTCGAGGATTAAGGGCAATTAAATAAATCAGCGTGATCACAGAAAGGATTATGCGACGGACATCAATATACTGAAACGGAAACAAATCTCTCTGACTCTTGAGTTAATTGTTCTCCCGCTACAAAGTCCTATTTTATTCTTTATGTGCACGCGTAATGGGGAATAAGTCTATTTCGATTGTCTGATATATTAAAATTTTTTTAATTGCCTCCGTCCGACTATCACTTTAACGTGCATACAATGAAAGGAATTTCAATCTTCTTAAAGAATCACACGACAAACAATTCCGACAAAAATGCGAAACGTCAGCGTATAGAAAGCAAGTTGAATTCCTCTTACTCTCAACTCCTTAATTGACCCCACGATCGGCGAGAAAAAGCGCGTGAATTTTTTTCTTCAAATTGTATCAGTTCGCAGATTGTTCGCAGTATCAGGCAGATACAGTCCGATTTCGCTAGTTAACCTACTTGGTCCCTTGCAGATTCGCTTTCATCATTTTTTGTCGCGCTCAGTTTTGATAGCGAGCGAGGAAGCGGGAGAGGAGAAAAGACAGGGACGCGGTTGTTCGATTAATAGAGAAAGTTGTCCCGTTCGAAAGAAAGGACCACGGTGCCCCTTTGTTTATATGGAACACCTTCTAAAGCGATGAATGATCCTATTCAATCGCGAGACTGTCCGTCACCGGGTGTAATAACGTTCCTTTGGGTTCCCCGTGGCCTCCGACGCTCGATGACTCGCCGTAGAAAGAGAAATTAAGGCGGTGTTAGTTTAGCACGATAAATTAATTGGGAATCCCGTATGACACGTGCGGTGCTCTCGTTAATTACGTCAGGAATCGTGGTCCTTGACGTAATTACTTTTACTCGGTTGATTTGCGAGAAAGGTGAATCGCGATTCCGTTCTCTCAGTTCTTTTGTTCCGGTGGATCTAGAAGAGCGAATAGCCTTATTCGCCATTACACAATTAAGTCAAAAAATGCAGAGCAAAGGAACAAGCAATCCTGGACGCAATCTTCTCCTAATCCGTCATCCAAGCTGGACCGAGTGCGAGCAGCAAAAAGCGTGGGCATGTTAGCCAGGAGAGCATTATCGGTTCCTACAGCGAGAACTGGGCTACGATTCTCCGAAGGAGGCAGATAAAAGGGCTTCGTCTGACAGCACGAATATATTATAATTCGAGTCCCAACTCGCAATCGGTTTTCGCGTTGACGAGAGAGAAGGAGAGCGAGACAAATAAATAAATAAATAAAGAAAGAAAGGTCAACCGAAAGCCGAAGCGCGTCGAGCGAGCGCGCCTCTTGGGACAGGAGACGAGCGGATTCATTAATAATTGCACCGGTATCGTTACTTCATATACGCGGCAGAACAGGTAGATAGGTGCACCCTCGTTACGAGAGACTGTGCTCGTAAGCCGGGGACTTTCACATTCTGCCAAGCTCGCGCACGAAGCCCATAAATTCTTATTAGCGATTAGCCCATCCGAAATGTAATAACGATGGCACGGCGCGCCACCGGGGATTGTATCATTAGCCGATGATAGACGACGTATTGCGCAATTAACAATTACCTGCGCGCACGTCCCGGCCGAACCTCGTGCCGGAGCAAACGGGACGAGTACGCCGATGGGATCGACTCTGCGGCTAATGTAAATTAACGTATTATGTCGGCGATGAGGGAAAAGACTCGGAGATGATTGAAAGCGCTACCCCGTCGGTGTCTTTTGTGCCTGACGTTTCTTGCTACCGTGAATACGTGAGCTCTTGACATTCGTTGGGATATAGGAATTTTTTCTACCTTTGAGCTACGAAGAAAAAGTTACTTCGTTTACCTACTGTCTCGGGTGGGTTCCGAATCACGTACCTTACCCTGTACGCGTGGCATAGGAAAAATGAATTCCTTACATGCAAAGAAAACTTTTTCAATCTTCTGCTCTCGCTCTGTACCAACCGGAAAACGCAATCCAGTCAAGAAAATTTGTCGAGTGACGAATTGCAGAGCAACGTCCAGAAACAGAGTAAAATCAGGTGCACCTCTCCATCCTGAAAGCTGAGCCACCTCAATC
The DNA here is from genome assembly GCA_910591515.1 of Cerceris rybyensis. NCBI lineage: Eukaryota > Metazoa > Arthropoda > Insecta > Hymenoptera > Crabronidae > Cerceris > Cerceris rybyensis. The sequence continues at coordinate 1,022,418 of OU342795.1, forward strand.
GTAACACCCATGCCCCGTAATTAGTTCCGAAACAACATTCTCCCGGAATATATGCATACATAATGCGTCGAAATTAACCGGTCCGATGCACGCGACGAAAGGAATCCTTCCTATCAATTAGAGTTGCCCCGTTGCCACGAATCGAACTTTCTTTCGTATTCTCCCTCGTCTCTCCTTCGAGACCGACGATTCGCGGATCATCGATCACTTCCGATCGATTAAACTTGCTCTAACTGAAAGTCCATCGGTGGAGGCGGACGAAGAAGGAGGATCGAGAGCAATCGAACGCTCCCCGATATCTCAATGTGTCCGATGCGAGGTGTCGTCTTAACGCATCGCTGGAGCGAAAAGACGTCCCGAAATCCCGAAAAGACTGGTTATCGTGCCTCTCGGTGCTCCTCGAATTCTCTCTTGGAATTTCTGCCTCGAGGACGAACAACGACACTTCCACTCGAGGGGATGAAGCGTCGAGGAAACACACGGGAGTTTCTCCTCTCGATGGGAACGATGGTGTTGGACTTAACGCGCGATCAGAGAAAGTTTATAATTGATCACGATTGCGTACACTCGCGCGTATAATGCATTTGTGCGCATTTTTTCGTCCTGCTTCAATGAAAACGTGTTTGACGGATGACGTTGAAGGAGGAAACGCTGAGGGTTGCGAGGGTTGTAGAAGTATGACGTGGTTTTCGAGGAGTTGAGATTCTTGGTGGAGATTGATCTGGCTTGAATTCGTTTCGATGGTTGCTCGTAGTTTGAAGGCATTCTTGAAATGCTTGAAAGAGTTTAAAAAACTTGACGGTATTAATAAAAGGTGGACGTCTGGAGAGCCTTGACGGTGCTGGGAGTCTTGAAATTCTGAAAGTATCGAAAGCCTTGGAAGTGTTGAAGGGAGGGGAAATCTTGAAGTATCAGTTTTATCTTGAGCTCTGATGTTTAAAAATGAATGAAGGATGAACGGGTCAGTTTGTATATCAAGTTTGAAAATAATGCGGAAGTGCGTAACGATTCACGTGGTAATTTCGCTAAGTCCTTATTAACAATGAATTTCCATTCCACAAATTTTTCACAAAAATTCGTGCAAATCTACATTTCCAAGTAATCAAATTTGCTCTCAGTCGTAAGCCATAAAAATTCCACGCGTTGCATCACCGAATCCAGTGCCACATATCCCGTCACTTTCGACCGACGATTCGCGACCAGAGACATCGAATCTCCTCGAAACAGGGTTAAAAGCAGAGTGCAACCATCGAGAATAAAGAGGCAGGTGACGTCTTCGAAAAGAAAGCAGAATTTTTGTCGAGTACTGGAAATTCCTTCGGGCGATTTTATCTCTCGCCATCGACGACGGCTTTTGCGAGTGAAAAATTCACGTTGCAGCGTAAAATCGACTTTCCTGCTTGACAAATGCGACGGATCCGCGGCAACGTGATCCTGGATTTAGGATGAGCACGTTGTCCCTCTTCCGGGTGCAGGTTCATTACCGTGAAAGTGCCAATTTATGGTAGCCGTCGAGGAGGAGCCAAAAAGCATCCCATACGACGACAAATCTTGCCGTATACCGCTGTCCCAGAGGCGTAATCTCCTCTTAAGAGCATCTCTCTCCGTTTGCTAATCTCTATTTACGATTTCCCAGAACGAGGTTTCACTTAAACGCTTTGTGAGAACTCCTGGATGCAAACTTGCGGATAGAACATTGTCGCTGATTCGACCACATCCACTATGGCGGAATTCCGCTGTAGAGAGATTTTATATTAGGAGGAAGGCGAGAGGTGAAATGGGAGGAGTGCGTCGAACAGTGAAGGAAGAAATGATGTTTGTAAATAATAGATTTGCGGATAAACTGGCGAGATGATTCGGTTATGATTTGAAGCGTAGTTGAGTCCTTAATTGCACGGTAACTTGGCAAAAGGGCTTTTTAAATTCTGATGTATTCTTCGAAGTTAAGTTCCATCATAATACAATACTTGAGACGCAATGCATTGTATTGATACCAATTGCAGGTGTTAATACATTTTTCGAAGTTACACTAGAACTTTACGACCATGCCTTTAATAAAAGTGTGGCATTTGAAGCCAGCCGCAAAGTCCCGTCGACCGTACTAATTGCGATGTTTCAAATAATTAAAACTCATCGGCTTCGGGAGAGTGAATTTTTTAAAGTTATCCTTGTAACTTCAGGAATCCGTAAAGATTTTTCTCGTCTCCGTAAACGCAAGTATAATCGTGGGATCGCGATGTACGTTTTGAAAAGCGCAGGTATTCGACTGGGGGATGAGATTCTAAAAGGGCTGTCGTACGAAGATCTTTTTAAATTCTTACGGTATCGTTTGAATTTAATATTTCCACGGAGTACCAGCATACTAACGAATTCCTCGCGGTTTCTCGATTTCGAATTGAATCGTTCCTCTTTCGTGAAGCGCTTGAGAATTCGTAAGAGTGTAATTTGAATCCGGAATACCAGAATGCGTATCTCTGCAATTTCGCAGGGCACGAGGGGAAACTTGATCGTTTGCTGCCCAAGGGATCAACCGAATTATCGTGCAATTTTCGTAAAGTTGTTAATGAAGTCGATTGCGGTGTTTCCGTGACGATTTTAATCATTTCGCTTGAAACATTTTCCTTTAAGAGGTTTTTGAACTACCGAAGGTACAATATGTTGAACGTTAATTTAGAAAAAAACCCCAGGGGCAGCGAGCATTTAAATTTGCATCCACTAATTGGAAGTTCAAATCTCCATCTTCTTCCTAAGTGTTAAAGACTTCTTCGCATATTCTCCTCTCTTGCATTTATCCGACTTTAACCCTATATCTACGGTCGTTAAGGCTGTCATTTTTAAATACAATTTACATACGCAAGTTTTTGCAATTTTACGTGAACCAGGATCAAACGTAGAATTCCAAGAAAACCTTGGTCTTGGATCTACGCGCTTAAGTTCCCAAAATTGATGAAAACCCGCCAAAAATTAATGACTACTCGAGCTTCCCGTCTCTATTGGAAGTAGAAGCCTTCAATGTTTCAGCAATCGTAGTCTCTCAACGTTTGCAACGCCGCCGATAATTAAGATGATTATCCATGCAGTCCAGCTACAGTTTTTTCCACGGTTTGTCGGTTTTCTCGAGCGAACAGATCGGCGCCGCAGCACCGGCAGGCGCCTGCACCGGACCTCCGCGGCAAACTCCTAATTCCGCTGCGCTAAGGCGCTCCTCAATTAACGTCACGGCGCTAACTTTCACCGCGAGGCAAAGCCGCTTCGGTTACGCCCCATTATCTTATTGCTCGCGTTGCACGCGTGCCTACCTGCCTGCCTCCCTTTTCCTCTCTTTGCCTCTCCATGCCTTCTTTCTTGCTCGAGTGCGTGACTGCGTGAGTGCCTCAATGCGTGCATGCGTGAGCGCGCGCGAAAAGGCGTCCCCCGGCGCCACCGATCGGCTTCCGATCTGTGTTGGTGTAGACGGAAGTAACGCGGGGTAGCGACACGGAAAACGCACATGAAACGCTCGGAAAAACCGCGGGCCGTTCTACGCGGCGCCTTCGTTTTTTTTTTCACGTTGACCCCTCGCCTTATAGCGAGCGCACGGCCTCGTGGAACTGATTATGGGTCGAGCGCGACAAATACGAGTGGTTCATGGTATCGCAATGTGGTGTAATTATCATTTCTCAACTGACCGAGCGATACGGGAGAACTGTGCGGCGAGAATTCGCAGGTTGCTGCAACGGGAGAGTTTGAAGTTGTTGGGGTTGTTATTTAGTGGGTTTAGAGGAGGGTGGAATTTGTATCAGGTATGAGCGCTGCTCGGATTGGATAAATAACTTTTTTTGCCATGTTTTCACTCTGGAATATTGCCATTTGCCTGGTAGCATCTTCTTAGCATTCGTTTCGCATAACTCTTTTAGCTGATAGAGTCACGTAGACTCTATCTGGAGTGGGTGCATCCCTCCAATTATCTTGGCAGGGAATAAATGAATGTCCTGCTAATTTAATACAGAAGGAGAAACCCCTCTTACCTAAATGGATCTATATTGCTCTAAATTATAATGTTATACCTGGTAGAAATTAGAAATAGCCGGGAAAATCGAGAAAATTGGCGACTTCGGAGAAGAAACGTCGAAAAGCTACGAAACCCTACAGTTGCCTGTATTTGTAAGACCGAAGCAATTTTATCGCGTCTACCTTATGGAGATGAAAGTGCGTTGTTTCGAGGGATAAACATGGCAGAACTCCGAGAACACCGTAGAAATTGTAGAGCGATGACCAACCGGTGGAAGAGACGAGGCACGTTGCCATTAGCTCGTTAAGCGCTACTTCGCTGCCAGTATATTAAAGATTGCGAATGATGCATTTTATGTGTTCTAATGCCAGGGTAACTTTCGGCTCGGACGAATATCATGAAACGTTTTCATTTTAGTTAGAACAAAATTAGACGCTTTAATGTCTCGTAATACCTGAATTTCTTTCCAATTATACCGATGCGCGCGAGATATAAACCTGAAAAAGTGCGGATCGACTGACAGCAACTTAAAAGTAACCACGATAATGGCAATCAAGATAAAATTAAATGTATACGAAAGTTCTATTTGCAATTTGTAATGGAATTCCTATAAAATGAGCGAGAGCAAATGTTCAGATTATAGGTGGACATGAAATCGATATTTAACCCTTTGCAAGATAACTTCTTTTCTGACTGCTTCCACAATAATTCAGAATTAGTTTTCTATCCAATTTGCCTTATCACGAGTGTCACTCGTTATTGCACAACAAGGGGACAACATGTGCAAATGTGCATTGGCTTGCGTTATTTTACGGAAAATAAGTGTCGTTTAAAATTGAAACGCAGAATATTTGGAGCCACGTTGCTTTAAAAAGATGTATAGAGATTATTCCTGCTTTTTCAGTCTCAATTTAGCGCGCACCATAAATAATTCCAACTGTACATCCCCCGTAACGTGCACCGGAGTGAATCTACGCTGCCCACGCGCGCGCTCATGGTTTACGTGGGCGCCCGACGTTCCTCGAAAGGGGAAGATGCGTGCAAAATGCTGAGAAAAAAGTGCATTCATCGCAGAAAAAAGTTAGCCACGCATAGTCTCTCGTTAAAGGAGGAATCGCGCCTCGGGATTAATGCGTCGTAAAAGTGGCACAGTTCGCAGTTAATATCGGATAACTTCCACCCTAATACCTAGCGCAGATAATTGCGGAGAGTATTTTAATAAGTCGATACTCGAATGAAGGGGAGAGAAAGGAGCTATTTTTTTTACTAATAACAAAACGGTTTTAAATAAACTATCGTACGGTGAAGTGGGTGGATTCTATTAAGATACTCAACGGATACTTACATTCCTTTGTTTATAGCATACTATTTTCTGCTAAAATAATTTTTATTTTAAGTTTCAAAGTTTTTCCCTTTCGATATCATCATTTTTCCTTTCGAGCTGGAATTATCATTGAATTAATTCCAGTCAATAGTCAATAAATTTCAAGTTTCAAAGAACATGTAAAAAATAAAAAATTTACAACTACCGCCGTGTATCAAGGACGATGCACATGCCGCTGTTCTTCTAATGGTTCCCTGGTTACGATGGTCATTGATCGGATGCTCGAAACTACAAGAGATATCAATAATCGACGAGATATATCCGGATATCCGTATACGTATCAGAGGGTACGGGGTATTAGATGTTCTCGAAGTAATTCGAAGCCTCAAGTACGTTGATTAGCCGGCCATCCAAGACGGCTAATCTTTCGGTGTAACCGAAGCATCGTACTTTCACCGTTCCGCCTTTCCTCGTTTGGCTTATTTTCTTTTCCGCGGCTATGAGACACACGGTGTGCACCAATGCACCTGCAAATGCACCGTCGATTTCGCGTGCAGCCGTCCAAATTGTCAACGCGAGACGACCGAATTGCATCGTCCGCTCTTAACAAGTTCTGTGAACGATATTGCTAAGTTCATGTAATCGATGCGCAAGAAAAATTTTGCGCCAGGAGTCAGGCTTGAAATCTCGATTAGAAGTAATTTTTTGAAAATTAGAAATGAATAAAGAAGTAGAAAAGAATAAGATAACAGTATTACAATATGCCGGCCATTTTACGGGAAAGAATTTGAATAGAGGCAGATCAGGGACTTTCTATTTCATTGTGCCGGGAAAGGTAAGAGTCGTATTCTCTTCTAAGCGGTTTCCGCTTCGTTACGTCTTCTTCAGTCACAGTTTCGACAGGTATCAGAAAAACGTTGTTCCTATCCTTGTATCTCTTCACAGATCCAAATTGAGTTCAAAGATCAGAAGACTCAATACCGAAGAGTGCATCGTCACTGTGCCTATCCCTTTGAAGGATGTTTGCATCAACACTACCAACATCGAAGGGATCTCTTCATCATTGTGTCCACACAAAATCACTTTATGTACGTGTACCAGAAGAAGCACCTTTCGGCCTTTCAATCTTATTGTCAGAGCCGAGGATGAAGTCTCTACGAAGCTTCGAAAAGATCGTGTTTTTTCTCTTTATGCATCTTTCCTCGGTCGCCTCAGGGGTGAATTACGTAAAATTCCCAAGTCAGAGAGATCTGGCGATGAGCTGCGTCAAAATCTATAAACTCTACACTTTATATTTACCATCGCTTACAAGAAGCTGCGCAGGATTTTAAGGGAGCTCAGCAAGTTAAAAAGCTCTACAAGATTTCGTGCTTCTTCGCAGGAAATCTGACAAAACTTCGTTTCCCATCCACTTTTAATCCGTTTCGAGGTAGAAAAGGGAGACCTGCAGAAAAATGGCGGGAACTTTCTAGACGATGTCTCACATTTGTCTCATCCGCCGCGGGATTATCTCCACCAGCGAAAGAGATAGGAGAACACGAGGGAGGCGCAGGAGGACGTCGACGATGCATCATCGTAATTGGACATTCGCATAATCCTGGCCTCGGGTTCGCTTATGGCGAATTAGGAAAACAATTAACGCCGGGGGCGAGGAGCACGACGAGCTGGTGGAGAGTTGCTCGTTGACGATGTTCAACGCTGGTACCCGCTGGGACTGCATTAATCTCCTTCCAGGAGCGGTACATTCAATTGATAGTATCTTACGAATCGTGGTAATAAACAACGACATGTTCGCGCAACGGACAGCTAAGGAGAAACGCTTCCATCGAACCGTTCCACCTTCGTCCTTTCCGTCCTACATCTTCTTCGTGTTCTATGGGATGCTGGAGCCACGGGGAAGAAGGAACTCGAAGCGAAGGGGATTTTTCCTTTCGTTATCCTTGGCTACGAGCAAATCGCTTGACTCTTTTGTAATTTTGCCCGTTGAGATGAACTCTTTGCTCGTTTGCACGAATCCTCGATGGGTGCGAGTTGATCGTTTCCGAAGAGCCAATGGATCAGGATGAGGGAGGCTCCAGGAGTATCCCTCTGAGAGACGCAATTCCCAGGAGCGATTTCTTTGGATGTCGGACATTCTTGGACTCAATGAAAAAATTCCAGCTGTCTCTGACACCTCAATTAATACAATCACTGTAGCCCCTTTGGTAAACTTTTCTCTTCAACGTCGAGCAAATCCTGCATCACAAAGGATCAAAACCTCTACGGCAATCCAAATGAAGAAGCGTCACGATCAAGAACATCCAACATCCTCGGCACATCTTCTACCACCTCGAACCTGTTAACGATCATTGCGTTGATCCCTCAATCAGAACCGACTTTAACAATGCGACGACACGCGGCACATCGATCAACATCGTTCACGTATCTCTTTGTGCTCAGCCTTTAACGCTCTCCAATGATTCCCCCGATGTACCAGGACTACCGACAGGAATATAGTCGATCGATCCCGTTAATAAAAGGCGGTTCAACGCACGATGACATTTCATGCCGTACTCTCGATGATTACTCGTGTAATGCGTGAGTGACGATGACACGATAGCGTTCAAGGTGTGCGCTTTCCGTGTGCTGAACTTTTCGAGCGCGATGTTATCGGGGGCTTTGGATAGGGCGTAGGTGGCGAGACAGAGAGCCCACGTTTGTATTAATACACGAGCTGATCGTATCAGGTTTTGACTATGCGTAGGTACCTATAAATTATATAGGGGGCGAGAACGACCAAACGGCCACTTTTAATGACAAAGTTCGTGGAACAAGTACCAACGTATGCACACGGGATGGAGAAAAATACCGGTGCTTTTTCATGCCGTGCCACGGGTGTGAGAATGCTTCCGTGTGAGAAACCCGATTCACTTTCTAGGTGGCGTATCTTGTTACCAATCGTTTTTACTTATCGTACGATCATCGATAATCGTTTAATTCGTCATCTGTCGCGGGATTAAAGCGTCGGGAATGTTCAGATTGGTGGCTTCTTTTTTTCCATGGGGTGGAGTTTTTTTTACTTTAGATAGAAGGAAATTAAGTATCTCCTTGCCGTACGATCTCTTTTGAGACTGTCTCCGCAATAATTAGAATAATAAAATAGAAATTGATCGATAATGAATTATTGAAATAATTTTATGCTATCGCGTCTCATTGGTATCTTCAATTTGCAAGGTGTTGCAAAGCTTGAAACTTTCTTATTAAAAAAGAATGTCAGATTATTTCTGAACGCGACTCAATGAAGCAACGTGAGAATACTGTAAGACGAGGCGCGTTTAGAGTCGTTCGGGCTGAAAATTAATTATTTCTTTCGAGATAGCGTTCACTTGGCGCGGAATCTAGATTGCCATAATTTTCACCGGTACACATTCGTTTGGCTCCCCCGACAGATCTTTATACACATCTAGACCGTTAACTGCGAAACTCGATCTGCATTCAGCACGCGGACTCAGAGTGCCGTTTCTCTTGCCGGTGGATCGCAGTGACGTTAACGTTTTTCAGTATTTTTATTCTCATAATTTCTTACTTTTACATATTATCGCGATATAATATTAACACTCCCATTTCGAATTCTACGTACGATGAAATTTACGAGGCTCATTAAGGAGCGAAATAACGAATCTCTATCGGGAAATGTTCTCTTTTCCATCGCCATTTACACACACCAGTTTCGTTCATCTTTGAAATTATCTAGGCGTCTCGTAAAATTCACGAAAACACTCGTCCAAGCTTTCTAAAAGATTTTCACGCATTTTTAACGTAGTCTCTTGGCGACGAATGTCGCGAAGCCACGAAAAAGAAGCTGCGCGAAAGAAGTGGTGAAAAGAAGTCGCGATATTTCGACCGATATCGCCGGTTATCTCGAATCGCTCGAAGGGAAACCCGAGATTATTGGAAAAATCATTTCCATGGCGGCACGCTCGTCGACTTTCTCGCTGAAAGACGAGTATCTGGAGGTAAAATGTAGGTTACGTCTATAAAACGCGCGGAGGGTGCCATCGTGTGAGCACGTAGTGCCACTCTTCTTCGTGGTCTGGAAACGGCGGTAAGGTCAGCCACGGTACGGTGGATGATTTCACCTCGGCCATATTTATTATCCTAATCTTGGTGCGGTGTGTCTGGCCTACATTCGTTGCAAATTGCTCGTGCTCGCAATATTTCGCATCTTTTGCAAAGATTCGATGAAATTGGGAAACCTTTTTCCTTCTATTGTACGCGCAATTGTTCCTCTTAGACGACTTTTGTGAGTCTATCGACTGCTTGCAGAACACGGGTAGTTTTCTAGATTGCATGTATGACGAACGAGGAAAATTGTTCGTATAAAATACAAGATGATAATGTCAAAGTCGAAGGAAAGCAGAAACTAACTTTTAACCCATTTCCATGAATCATCTCGGTCACATATCTCTGGCTCGATCTCTGCCAAGAATTTAGCAAGCTCTGAGTGGTCGGACTCTCAATCTGCATCTTCAGCATCTCTTGCTCCAAACAGTCTACCCCGAGTTGAAGCTACCTTCGTAAATTCAGAGGAGATTGCAACTTTGAGAGTTCCTCTTTCACGAGTGTCACCATTTGTCTCGGCAATGACACTTTTGCGTTAACGTCCAACTCCTAAGCCTGGGATTTCGATGGAAGAAGAAACAAACCGTATATTTGTTTGAAATAAAAATGTATAACTTGGAAAAATTACTTCAACGGTGGAAATTCTTTCACGAGTAACATCCTCGCTCCGCGATAATCCAAGTGGATCATCGTCGTGCATTGCCAAAGTCTGGGTCGGTTTCTGCAATTAACGGACCGTGTCTAATGGCGCGCCGGTACCGACTGACTAATGACACGATTTTCACCCACGCATGAAGCGGAATATCTCGATATCTCGGCGCGTAATTACGTCCGCGTGCGACATTAGCTTACAATGTTCCATTGTTGGCGCGGTCATGTTCCGCCGTAGTTCTACGCGATTGCTTACCGTAACGCCTTCCTCTGCGTTGACTTTTTCCCTCATAGCGTAGATCCACGTGGTCCTTTGCACGCTTCATCCAACAGGTTTAATGTCTAGGCCAGAGAAGATGCTCCGACAGATTTCCAATAATATTGTTCTCCACTCAGTGGTTCACAGTTCACCTGAAACAATAGGCCTTACAATTAGAAAAAGCCACGAAGGATTTAAAACAAACATATGAATTGTTTATTTCGAAAGTGGTGTAAGTTCATTTGCAGCCTGTAGAGCAATTTATATAGTAAAGAAATCGAGTAAGATAAATTTATATAGTAAAATTACATATTGAAAATGAACTTGCACCAGTTTCAAAATAAACGATCCATATTATGATTCTCTCCGACTCTGTGCTTCGTTCAAAGACAAAATGCCAACATCTCTATTGGAGCGGATCTCTGCACAGTGTATCCAAGAAACCAGCAAGATAATGAAATTCAAACTCGGCAAAGCAATCTATCTCTCACCGATCGTTCCAACTTCTTTTCAAAGCGCCGCGAAGGTCGCCAAGATATTAAAACCAGTTCGATGGTGGTGCAATTATCGCGGCATGGCGGGAAGCCACTGTATTGCACATCAACCCTCGTCGAAATTCCAGAAGGGAGAGCCGAAATGAACGTGGCAGGCCGAAGTCAGCGGCTAACCACCGGCACGGCCCGGTATTCACGTTCACCAAGATGTATCCCCGCGATGACCTTTTCACGGAGGAAAGGCTCGACGGCAATACGCGTCGGCACGGTTTTACAGCCGTCGCGTGAAATTAAACTGCCACCCTCAAAGTTGCCGGTGTCGGTCGTTTCGTTTGCCAACGAATGCGAAGGTGGGAAAAGAATCTTTGGTTGCTCGTGGAGGATTCGAAGAAGTTCGTGCGTCGTCCGTTTAACTCGTTTGTATCCTAACTATTTGCTACCAAGAAGTCAATTTCTTTTGGAGTTTATTTCACTGGAATGACATTTCGATGGTGGCATTTGCTAACGGATATTGCGGACTTAAATGTGGAGTATGGTTTGTTACGTAGGGAAATTTGCTTAACAGCGGGTCTAGGAATTATGGAATATTCAGATTCTTGAAGAATGCATCAGCGAGTGAATTTGTTCACCTTACTTTCCAAGTTTTCCTGCAATTTTGCAGATAAATATCTTTATAGACATTAATGCTATTCGTTCGCCATGTTATTTCCTTTCATCTGCAACCCATTTGCTTCGGGTACGACGGAAAGTTTTCATCAACCTTCTCTCCAAAATAAAGGTAACAATCTTCTACACCGGAAACCATTGCTCCATTTTATATAGGGTGTCAGAGATTTTATGGAGCAGAAAGGGGGAAAAATATTTATCACGCATTCAAAATGTCTCATAAAATAACTACGCTATGCCCACCATAAAATTATTCAGACACAAAGTTGAAACGTAAATTAGCATTCCTAGAGCACCCTTAATTCCATTCCGATCCTTTAATATTGCAAAAATCAAATGTAACAATTAAATCTCGTGCTTGCATTATCATTTGCATCAGATAATACATTTGTCCAACACTTTTTCTATCTGGTCCACCGAAATAATTCTCCCTATACGTCATAAATCATTGAGAAATCATGGAGAACAATTCGAGACACCCCATACACCGTAAAATTTCGTCTCCACAGATCGTCGCGTCTCGATAGATACGATTTCCCATAGCCTCGTGAGATCCTACATCGGCAGCTCGCATTAACGTTCTAGGAAGAATTACCAGCAGGGTCGTTATGGTATCTAATAACAAAGAACTCGATACCGTGAGTTATGAGACGAGGTAAGTAATATGGTAATAAGCCAGTCGCGAAAACGGGCAAAACATAACGAGTACGCTCGACTGTCCGTTTATCCCGTCGAGAAAAATCACTTGGCTCGGAGCGTATGGTAATAAAGCCGACGAATAAAACGCAGGAATAGAGATATCAGTGAAAGCCGATCGGTCGCCGTTCGTTCGTACGTTCGTCCGAGGAAATAATATCGTTTCCCGCGTCCAAACGTCGGAAAGGGGGAGTTCATTGTTTTTGCGATACTCGTTTAAAATCGCGGAAGTGAAAAATCTATCCCCATTCCTTTTTCCTGGTCCACGGTCGAGCGATTTCGCGGCGAATGGATCGTGTAGGCTTCTTCCATCGACGGATTATCGAAAGGGATATCCAGCTGGGCGATTCTTCGATCGTTGACTGCAGGTCTGCGGTGCACACCGAAAGTGACATAATTCACTTTCTGCAGACAGTAATCCCTCTCGAGAAACCACGGGTAACGGTTGAAAAATATAATGCATCGATTGTACGAAAAAAAGAGTCCTTATCTTCTGGAGTACTTTTGTGCTCGACGATCGCACGATGACGTTTTGGAGGAACGATCGCACGCTGAGCCTCGTCTTGGCGATATTTTGCAACTGGATTGGGCAATGGGTGGAGAAAATTTTTAACTTCGACTTTCTGCTGTTAGTGTGCGCTTTTAGAAAGTGTTCGTTGATATTTCATGTGGATCTATTTGCCACTCTATGCGATTCACTTGACGTGATTTAAGATACTTGGTCGAATATCTATTTAAATCCACGAAATGCCAAATCGTCTGGGCTGGTGTGCCATAAACGACATTGTTGAATTCGCAGGCACGTTCCACGTGAAATCCATTCGCTACGGTGAGCAACGGCGAACGAGAAAACGACTATAAGCGGACAGCGACTCCTTCCCTCGGGAGGGACAGCTGTAAAATTGCAGTGGAATAGCAGACATCCTGACACTCGGCTCCGTCGGCCGATACCGATCGTTTCTTGCCGATCCGAAGTCGAACGTTCCTCGAAGGCAGTTCCATTTGTTGTCAGAAAGATCGTAACCGAAGATGTTTCGATATAGAATTAGCTTAAGGAGCTGGCATCCGATGAAATTTCCTCCGCAGAATTCTTCGACTAGATTCAAGTCTCTCTCCTTCGAGACGATCTCAAAGGATCGTTTACGAATCATTTATAATAATTATATTACACGATGTTGCAAATATAAGAACTAACATTTGCTGCCTAGTTGTGGACGGTCAAGATCGAGTCTTATCTTGCAGAAAGCAGTGCTCCAAAAGGAAGGCAAGTCTGATTAAAGTTGTTTAATCATCTCAGGAGATTTCTTCTCATCGGCCCAAACGATACGTAGATAAGAAAATTGAAAGAACAACGTTTTATCCGCAGAACGAAGGTGAGATCACGGTAATTCGATAAGCGCCGAAATTAGAATAAAAGCAATTACGCTAATTATCATATCTACTATCTTCGAGTTTAGCGATGTATATGACATCGGACACGCAATAAATCTCCGTGTCTCTGCTCTGAAATTCCTTTTGTATTACCTCACCGCGCCCAGATACGACTGTCGTGGAGATATCTCTATACTTAACTCTCCGTCTTACGTAAAGTGACGGACAGATGTGCCGAATTACAACTCAATACTATAACCTTAATCTCCACCCACCTTCAACGCCTCACCATGTAATACAATAATTACATTCTTATTACGTTTATTGCCACAAAGCCCTCATACCTAGCAGATGATTTACCGAGCGCCTCATAAACGATACTAATTAATGCCACAGAGCGTGCAATCAAGTCGATCGTTCTGAATTCTTTTCTTTTTTGTTTTCCTTTTTTTTTTCATGTTTGGCAGGAAGAAAGAGAAACAAAGTGACTAAGAGACGGAGAGAGAGAAAAGACGACACTCTGGCGATTTAACCGACGATATCGGGCCCCGCGCGGTCCTTATCGCGGGGCCCGGCAACTTGGACATTCGGAAGTCACGTCGTAAATCAATACTACGTACCGGGCGAACGTTGGTGGACATGTACCTAAATGAATATTTCGTGCCGACCGGCTGGATCCTGATTAATGCGATTCGTGCCACGACCGTGCGCCGTAAACTCGATCCTGATTAATACTGTTTACAGCTCCGCGAGATCCCGAAAGCCATTAATCAGGATCGAGTGACGACCTCTCTCTTTCCCTCTTTTTCACCTTCTCTCTTTTCGTCGCTATCTCACTCTGTCCTTCTTTCTCGTTCTGTCTCCCCCTTTTTCTTGGTTTACTCCTCGTGGCCTCTTACGTGGGCCTGGCAAAGAGAAAATGCCCATTAATGTTGCTCCTGCGTATCTTGGTGAATTGCACGCTTTAAGAGCGGATTCCTTTGGACTCGCATCGAGAGAAGTGAACTCTCGAGCCTCGTTCAACGGGGTGGCGGTCATTTCCGCATTTTATGACATGCGATGGAAATTAACGCTCTGAGTGCTTTTGCGGAATGCCTTTGTCAGAATGCGTGGTATAATTGGATCGATAGTTTGAATCTGGGAGATTTTAATTTGTCAGTGATACCGAGTAGTTTAACTTTCAATGAGAACGACCAAAGTGAAGATATTTTTTACAGTTTGCGACACTTTACTTCCTTCGAGTGAGTAGAATGAGTTTCAATATTAAACCCCGTAAAACTCCTATCCGCCATCAAAGCACGGCGATGCGGAGCCAGCTCCGAAGATATCCCCCGTCTTATCGAAGATCGTAAAGATTAATTCCATCCTGGCAAGACTAATCAAGCCCTAATCGCATACCCCAACGATAGTCTTCCCATTTAATGCAACCATTAAATCTTCGAGAAGAACACAGATTCTCTTAAACTTCGTCCCACGATGTAGAAAATTTCGATGATGGAGAACGTGCAACGAGAAGTCGTATTCGTTCGATTCCTGGCGATCGATCGGTCGAAGCGCAAGGTGTCGCGATGATGCGAGATGATGGCCGACGATGCAGTTTATTCGCTTAAGTCAATGCACTTAGAACGGCGACGTAAGACACGTAACCGGGGCCTGGAGCGCTCCCAAGACGTAGGCTCGATCTCGAGAGCCATTAATCAGGATCGAGCGACGACCTCTCCCCGAGTTACTCCTGATCCTCGTATACCATCGGCTCTGACCTTGGATCTATGGCGAGAGCGCGACACCGTAAGAGAGTATCAACCGCGGGGACGCGTGCAACGACTGTCTCGCTACGCTGCACCTTTTCCTAGCCGCGGTTTGCACCTGCACGAATACCGACAGTACGGCATGGATGACAAACGAGGATATCCGATGCGTGGAGGCTAATAAATATCTAGAATCTACCGGTTGCATGGTATGCAACCGGACGCGCAAACCTGCAACGGGCTAATTTACCGCGCTTTTTTGCGGATCGATGCTGGCCGTTGATCGATTGGAAGATCGAGATGGATGGGATACTTGAGAAGGATTTTTTCTCGATGTTGGTTTTTGCATGGTTGAAAGTTATTGGTAGGTTTGATTTGGAATCTTGTTATTGACGATTTGCGAGACTGGTTTGAAGGATTTTGTGGTAAGTCAGCTTTGGTGGTGGATAGAGGAGAGTGATGACTAGACTCCGGATGTTTATGTAAATTTCAAGTTTAACAAATGTAGATGAGACAGGAGAACCTATTTAGAAATTCGTTGCACTCGATAAATATTACAACGAATACCATACTTTGGATATTTTAGCCGTATTAATTTAGTCATAAATGCATAAAAATCTGAAGTCTAGGGACGATGTTTATTAACCCCTTGTCGTACGATTTCTTTTGTGACTGCCTCCGCAATAGTTGAGAATCGAATTGGTAATATAAAAATGAAGAAGAATCAGTGATTCTTGACAGAGAGTGTATATATTATGGAGATTATATTGGTGGCAAGATTTCAACTGCAAATGATACTAGCGTGGAGTAGAATCATTTCTATCTATCTTCATAGAAGTAGTGGACACAGGGATCTCATCGGAAGTAATAACTATGCTTTCGGTGTTTAAAATTACATTCTGACTTTCGGAAGGTAACCTTTCGCAACGGCATGACAAATTGCTACTGAAAAGTGAATGGATTATCTCCAGCAGGCTGTACGATGCTACCGTATCAAAAATGAAAGATCACGCGCGTCCGTCTGAAATAACTTCAATTTAATTACGGACACCGTCAGATGCGCGACGAAAGAAAGGCAGTATCCTATGATCAATGATATTAATCTGCAGAGTGAGGAAATGCCAGTTTCTATCTCCGCATTAAAAAGTCGCTAATAAAATAATCACGGTAATAATCGCTTTCGCCGATATAAAATGAAATTACACCGTATAGTTGTAACACAGTATAATTTCATTGATTCTTGCAAACAGCAAGACGGATCGATGATAAACTTTGTAACTAATCATTAACTTTGTAATTATAAATCTTAATCGATTCGTAAATTCAATCGATTTAAAGTACAATAATTTTCTTTAAAAATCTTACCACCAATCATTTAAATAACTCTGCTAATTCGGATGTTAAGTACGGCGATATTAAAACGTCCCATTTTCAAATAATTATCGAGCCATTTTCCATTCGAGGATCTTCGCGATTCTAGGACAAACGTTAAATAAAACATCTCGTGCCGCGATTAAATACACTCCTCATTCATCCTCGCTCATTTAGCCAATTGCCAGTTAACGTTTCATAAACTCTTTCCTCTCGTTACTACAGCGTGACAACCGGCAATCAAACTTTCATTTCGACAAAGCCTTCATTCATCTCAACGGCAGCGGGTACGTTCTCTTATTAACTCCATTTGGATGCTGCCAATGTCGCCGATTTTCACGAAGCAAACATTTCCGCGATTCGACATGCCGCATCTGTAGGTTTTGCGAGAGAGAATTCGGCGCCGGGATGGCGGGAGAACTTTCTCAGAATAGGTGATAAGTAAAAATTCCTTTGTATGCGTGAATTGTTTGTTTGTGCCGTAAAATAAAGGACGAAGGTAAATTACCTGTTGCACGAAGGATGGATAATGGTTACGAAAAGTGAAAAATAAATTATCGAGTAAAACAGGTGCTACTAGTTGCGATATTTACCCCGTCGCATTGCAATTTCTTTTCTCCCAGAAAGGGGAAGAAAGGGGAAGAAATTTCTCCCAATGTTCAACGATCGAAAAGAATGTTCGACGGTTCGAAGACGCAGAACGCTTCCCCGCAAATGTGATTGGCCATCGTCGGTGTCGTTGCACCGAGGTGCATATCAATTTCAAGTCCGGAGTAAGCCGCGGTGCAGCGTGCTAATGAACTGCGCGCTGTGCACTCGCGAAAGGACGAGAGACCGATAAAGCAATACGAGAACTGCCCAAGATGGAGAAGAGACTTGACTCTGATGCCGCGAGAAGGTGAGTCGGTCCCCTGCATACTGCAGGTGTGTCGGACGTCGTCGGCTAATCACCGACTGATCTTCATAATTAATATTTTTCAATTTCGGTGCGCTCGATCGAAATGCTGAGAGCGAATCGAAGCCGACGTTTGGAGTTTCGATGAACGTACAGGTCGTTTCACAAGGGGGAGGAATTTGTAGCCCTTTGCAATCCTTGTCGTAGCTTTCAGTTGCAATTAAGCTTCTATGGGTGACTTGACTTTTCTATTATAAACGTTGCCATGAATATATTTCAATGTTTGCATGCTCTAAATTCAAGCTATTATGGAAGTTGCAGGGAATAACGAACGATGACGAAGCTTTTGCAAAAGTTACTTGGAAGTTGTCGTATGCAAATAGCTTTACAATTAAGTCCATGGAGAATCTTCTTGCCTGTATTAGCTCGTAAACTCTCAAACAGAATCAGAAGTGAGCGTTTCGTAAAGTTTTAATGTCCCTGCTTCGTCCTACGAAATTGAGGCAACTACTTCTTACAAACTTTTCGCATTACGAACCTTTCCGTCGTCGAAATGAATCTGTTCGCGGAGCACGGTGCAGAAATTAAAAAGTGAAATTACGAGACTATTTTGTATTTCATTGAAATTAATCCGTTGCACGGACATTTCGCGATGCACACGTTAAAATAATAATCGGTCCAGGATCCTCGAGACTCTGTACATTAATGCTACAGCTTCTTGCAATAAAACCAATTTCTTAGAAGCTCAACGTGTTCGGTTTCAACCTTAATCCTTAACAGATTGAAGACGCTTTTTAAATTCACTCTATTAACTTTCACCGAGCCGTCCTTTCCATGGAATTTTCCTAATTACATTTCTAATCCGATGCCCAGTACACAGTTCGTCTTCAATGTGTTAAGGACTTTTCAAAAGGTTTATTGCACGAACAGACCCATGGCTATCATTCAGAAACGACAATTTTAATTTTCAACGAGTCCTTTCCAGGAACTCGAACATCTGGTGTTTGAACAATTGGAAATTCGACTTTGCAGCTCAATAGCATGACCGTGCAATAAACCTTGAACGTCGTCCAGGTTTGCCTTTTTTCACCATGCGTGAACAAAGAACATCGCCGAGTCGTTCGCAGGAGCGGACACATCGCGGTCACTCACGGGGTGAACACGTGATAAGTCCCGTTACTTTCGACCTCTGCGCCTTCGAGAGGGGGCGGACCTGGACGATGTCTCATCTACCGGAATTTCCACCGATATTCTTCCCTCCAAGGAACCTTTCCGCCACTCAAGGGACCTCGCGAGGGTGGTAACCGCCCTTCCGCCGTCACGATGTGCGACGATTGGCGAATCACTCGCCCTACCATGAGACCTCAGGCCCTCATTCTCCAAATTCCTTGGAGGGGAGAACTTTCAGCTTTTTTCATTTTTCGCGATTTTTCCAATCAGTATCACTTTAGCAACACGATCAATCTTTCATAACAGTATTCAAGTCCTTCCATCCTCTCAACCCGAATTGTTAAGTTTTGTTTTTGTATTTAAATAGTTTTTCCTTGTTTTAAATAAAGACATCAAAAAACAAGTTACGTCTCGTTAATTCGAAGCGTAACGTACCGCGACTTATCAAAATCACGGTACATTAATTGGTCCTTCGAGCCGGATTTCAAAACAAACACTAACCGTGTCAAGTGCAGTTCGGGAGTGAAAGTGAGAGTGATAAACAACAGCAAGCAAATAATCAAAATGGCATCTGAATCGCAACGAGTCAAGTTCCTCACTCAGAAGCGCGGCGGAATCAAGAGCCAGTTAACAACGATGGAGAATTATCTCCAGTCATATCTGACCAAACCAAATCCCAAATTATTAAAGACTAAACTCAACCGCCTCAAGGACTGCTTCGCCTCATTCGACGATATCCAAGCCGAATTGGAAGCACTTCGGAATAGCGACGAATTGGACGAGGAAAGAACAATAATCGAAGACAGGTATGTTACCGTAGTTACCGAGGCCGACGACTTTCTTACCGCCGCAAATTCAAACGGAACAAGCAACGCGCAATGTCCGTGTCCAACGCCAACATCACAAACAGTCAAACCGGTTAAACTTCCAAAGGCAGAGCTACCTCACTTTGATGGTAAATTCGAACACTGGCTGTCGTTCAGAGACAGATTTACGTCGATGATCGACAGCCAGGAGAACATCTCCAACTCCGAGAAATTAAATTTTCTGAGATCCGCTCTGTCCGGGGAAGCGTTGGAAGTCATAGGATCCCTTGAAACCACCAACGAAAACTACTCAGAAGCATGGGAAATGTTAGTGCACAATTACGCAAACGAGAAACTCATCATCGCGCGCCACGTGCAACTCATTCTCGACGCCCCAGAAACCGACAGAAAAGTACCAGCGACATTACGGAAACTTTCAAACCACGTACAACAACATCTGCGTTCATTAAAATCCTTGAGTGTGCCGATCGACAAATGGGACCTGCTTCTAATTCCTTTATTACTGCCTAAATTAGACGAAACAACGCGCGACGAGTTCGAGCAAAGCATGAAAAGTAGTGAGTTGCCTACCACAACGAAATTAATCAATTTCATCACGGACCGGGCACGAACGCTGGAAGGATCGGCAGCCTCCCAAAAACCTAAGGCGAGCAAGGAGTGCTGTCAGAAGACACCGCTGCGTAACCACCCAGCAAAACAACAGAGACCAACCACCACCTTTGTCACGACGACATCGACGACGCAGGATTGCGGATTCTGTGAATCCACAAGTCACTCGATTCATCGCTGCGATCAATTTATCACAGCATCCGTGCCGGAAAGACTGGAAGCAGTGAAAAGCAAAGGATTATGTCTGAACTGTCTAAGAAAGGGACACTCAGTACAGGTTTGCCGATCATTCTCTTGCAAATTGTGCAGCAAGCGGCACAACACCCTGGTACATCACGAAGACTCGGCCAACCTACCAGCAACGTCGCAAGCATGACCATTCGAGGAAAGGAAAACCGGATGCACGTCCCTTACAGCGAATGCCGCAGCCGAAGAACTTATGCCGACCGCCCTCGTAAAGGTACGCGACAATCGAAATAACGAATTAACAGCACGACTACTTTTAGATACCTGTTCGACGGCAAATTTCATCACGGAGAATTTGGCCAGAAAACTACAATTGCCGAAGTCACGATGTGCCATACCTGTCGGAGCACTCAACGACTTGACAACCGTAACAAAACATCGAATGACAGTAACCATCCGATCGATGCACAACGGGTTCGAGAAAACTTTAGAATTTCTCACCATTCCACGCATCTCGGGCGCAGTTCCTGCTCAGCAAGCAGATCGCAGTTCCATCCGGGTGCCTGCAAACGTCAAATTAGCAGATCCGGAATTTCACAAGCCAGCCCCGATCGAGATGCTCCTCGGGACTGGACCAACGCTGTCACTCCTCAGCGTGGGACAGATTTCACTAGGCAAGCCTCGAGGCTCAGACCTGTTTCTCCAAAAGACGTTATTAGGCTGGGTAATCGGCGGCAACTCCAACGCATCGGCGAACACAGAAGCCCCACAACAGAAAAATTGTCACATCACTCAACCAGAGTTCGATATGAAAAATTTCTGGGAAATCGAAGAGTGCTCTCCGAAACCACTCCTCTCTCCAGAAGAGCAAGCATGCGAAGAGCACTTCAAGCAAACCATATCTCGAGACGCAACTGGACGCTACGTTGTAGCACTGCCATTCAACACAAAAAAGAGACAACTTGGAGACTCTTACACTGCAGCTCTGAAAAGATTTAATTCTTTACAGCGCAGATTACTAAGGGACGAAAAGTTCAAACTGGAGTACAGCGCAGTGATGCAAGAGTACATCGAGCTCGGCCACATGTCCGAGACTTGTATCACACCGAACGAAGCCACATATTTTCTACCACACCACGCCGTTTTAAAAGACACCAGCCTCACAACGAAGCTGAGAGTAGTATTCGATGGTTCAGCAAAAACGACCACAGGCATCTCCTTGAACGACGCATTGATGACCGGACCAACCATACAGGACGATTTATTCTCGCTGGTTCTGCGCTTTCGACTGCATCGGTTTGTAATCACAGCAGATATTGAAAAGATGTACCGTCAGTTTTTAGTACGAGAAGAAGACAGAAGATTCCAGAAGATTCTGTGGACGGATTCAAACGGGACGGTAAAACCGTTCGAATTAAACACAGTAACCTTCGGCCTATCTTCTGCTCCCTTCCTCGCCACACGTTGCCTCCTACAACTAGCCGAAGATGAAGCCGCCAAATTCCCAAATGCAGCAAAAATCATAAAAAGGGACATGTACGTGGACGACCTCTTGACCGGAGCCGAAACAACTGAAGAAACGATAGCCCTCAGGGACGAGATCATAGCACTGCTAGCTTGCGGAAAACTACATCTCAGACAATGGGCCTCCAATGTACCCGAGATATTGAGGGGCCTACCACAAAGCTCCATTAATACCAAGCTTATTTCAGGCAATGACTCCACTCTCAAAACGTTGGGAATTTCCTGGAACTCACAAGACGACACAATCATTTATACTGTTAAACCATTGCCGATGGATTTCACAACGACAAAACGCATGATCCTGTCCGAGATCGCAAGAATTTTTGATCCTCTAGGTTTGTTGGGGCCAATTATATTGACGGCAAAACAGATAATGCAGAAAATCTGGCAGTTGAAGCTAGACTGGGACGAGTCGGTGCCACACAGCATCCAGACCGAATGGACCACATTCCGAGAACAGCTGCCATCCATCAACAGTTTGAAATTCCATAGAAGGCTGTTACTGCCAAACTCCACCGATGTGCAGTTACATGGTTTCTGCGACGCCAGCGAGATAGGATATGGAGCCTGTATTTATCTCCGCTCCACAAATGCAGAGGGACAAATTCAAACGAGACTGCTCTGCGCAAAGTCTCGCGTGGCACCGTTAAAAACTGTTTCCTTACCACGGCTGGAGCTTTGCGGGGCGCTGTTACTCGCTACCTTATTTCAGACAGTTAGAGAATCCATTTCAACAGAATTCAATAAAACAATGTTTTGGACGGACTCTATGATCACTCTACACTGGATCAACACATCGCCACATCTTTTGAAGACGTTTGTGGCGAACCGCGTGGCAGAGATACAATCTCATACCGAGGTCAAAAATTGGAGACACGTCGGATCACGGGACAATCCTGCAGATCCTCTCTCTCGGGGATTGTTTCCAATAGAACTCAATCGACATCCAATATGGCGAACCGGTCCAGAATGGCTGAGCGCTGATGAAGCGTACTGGCCAGCGACGAACTTAACCGAAGCACCAGAACTCCCAGAAACACGAAGTAAGACCTGTCTGATTACTCTTTCAACACCCAACGAATTGTTACGCAGGTACTCTTCAACTCAAAAATTGAAACGCATCATCGCCTATTGCCTTCGCTTCAAGAAGGACAACAAAAACAAGGGGACACCCAACATCGAGGAATTGGAGAATGCTCAGCGGGTCATGCTGCGGATGTTGCAGGAAGAAGAATTCTCAAGGGAAGTCCACGATATGCGACATGGGCGTAGGTTGAATACACGGAGCAAACTGACGCCCCTCGACCCATTCTTAGATCAAAATGGTTTGTTACGAGTAGGAGGAAGGTTGAAGAACGCGCAAGTGACGTTCTCCTACAAACATCCTATAATTCTTCCTCGCTCCCATCACATAACACAGCTGCTCATCGATGAGGAACACAGGAAAAATTTGCACTCAGGAATCCAGACTACATTATACGCCGTTCGGCAAATGTACTGGCCCCTGGACGGACGCAACCAGGTAAGAAGAGTAATTCGACGATGCGTTAAGTGCTTCCGTCTCAACCCGCCA
Source organism: Cerceris rybyensis (assembly GCA_910591515.1). Classification (NCBI taxonomy): domain Eukaryota; kingdom Metazoa; phylum Arthropoda; class Insecta; order Hymenoptera; family Crabronidae; genus Cerceris; species Cerceris rybyensis. The sequence goes on from OU342795.1 coordinate 1,045,874, forward strand.
AACATCGATTACGTCATGGGAAACCTGCCACCACAGAGAGTGACAGAAGCACCTCCTTTTGAGAACGTAGGAATAGATTACTGCGATCCTTTTTTCGTAAAGGAAAGAAAATTTCGCAACAGGAAACAGATAAAGATTTACATCGCTGTCTTTGTTTGCCTGTGCACCAAGGCCGTTCATTTGGAAGCTGTCACCGACATGACTACGGAGGGTTTCGTTGCAGCTCTACGTCGATTCATCGCCAGAAGAGGAAGATGCAAGTCAATTCACTCAGACAATGGCTCTAACTTCGTCGGAGCCAATAACGAGCTGAAAGAATTGCACGAGCTCTTCAAATCCGACGTGTTCCATCAACGAATCAAGGATGGTTTGAGCGAAGATAGAATCGAGTGGCATTTCATCCCGCCACGATCTCCACACTTCGGAGGATTATGGGAGTCGACGGTGAAGAGGGTGAAACATCATTTGCGACGCGTTATCGGCACCGAATTGTTCACCTTCGAAGAATTTAACACATTCATCACCGAGATTGAAGCCATCTTGAACTCCCGCCCTCTCACTCCGCTCTCCTCCGATCCAAACGATTTGACAGCACTCACTCCAGGACATTTTCTGATTGGCAGACCTCTCAACAGTTTGCCAGATCTAAATTACAGCAGTATTCCGTCAAACCGACTCTCCACCTGGCAGCATATCCAGAAGGTCAAACGCGACTTCTGGACCCGTTGGAACAAGGAATATTTAAACGAACTAAATATTCGTCATAAATGGACCCACGGGAATCACAGCATCCGGGAAGGTACAATGGTCATTCTGAAGGAGGATCAGATCCCGCCGATGCAGTGGACTCTCGGGCGAGTTATCAAAATCCATCCTGGATCAGATGGAGTGATCAGAACGGTTACTGTTCGCACAGCCGGCAACGATTACGTCCGAAACGTACGCAAACTTGCACCATTGCCCATCGAGGATGTCAACCAATCTCAACCTTCACAACCAGGCGATAGTTGATCATTACTCTCTCAACGGGGGGAGTATGTTCGGTTTCAACCTTAATCCTTAACAGATTGAAGACGCTTTTTAAATTCACTCTATTAACTTTCACCGAGCCGTCCTTTCCATGGAATTTTCCTAATTACATTTCTAATCCGATGCCCAGTACACAGTTCGTCTTCAATGTGTTAAGGACTTTTCAAAAGGTTTATTGCACGAACAGACCCATGGCTATCATTCAGAAACGACAATTTTAATTTTCAACGAGTCCTTTCCAGGAACTCGAACATCTGGTGTTTGAACAATTGGAAATTCGACTTTGCAGCTCAATAGCATGACCGTGCAATAAACCTTGAACGTCGTCCAGGTTTGCCTTTTTTCACCATGCGTGAACAAAGAACATCGCCGAGTCGTTCGCAGGAGCGGACACATCGCGGTCACTCACGGGGTGAACACGTGATAAGTCCCGTTACTTTCGACCTCTGCGCCTTCGAGAGGGGGCGGACCTGGACGATGTCTCATCTACCGGAATTTCCACCGATATTCTTCCCTCCAAGGAACCTTTCCGCCACTCAAGGGACCTCGCGAGGGTGGTAACCGCCCTTCCGCCGTCACGATGTGCGACGATTGGCGAATCACTCGCCCTACCATGAGACCTCAGGCCCTCATTCTCCAAATTCCTTGGAGGGGAGAACTTTCAGCTTTTTTCATTTTTCGCGATTTTTCCAATCAGTATCACTTTAGCAACACGATCAATCTTTCATAACAGTATTCAAGTCCTTCCATCCTCTCAACCCGAATTGTTAAGTTTTGTTTTTGTATTTAAATAGTTTTTCCTTGTTTTAAATAAAGACATCAAAAAACAAGTTACGTCTCGTTAATTCGAAGCGTAACGTACCGCGACTTATCAAAATCACGGTACACAACGCACTCTACGATTTTCCCTCCGCTCCAGCTGAGAAATTTACTTGAAAATGAAAAAATGGCACGCTAAGCCATTTCGCATTAATGTAACTTCTTCGTTAACCGCTTCAGTTAGGCAAAGCGACTAATGTAAGTTCAATCTGAAAGGCTCGAAGCCGAATTACAGGAGATTACATCGAGCCATAACGAATTATGCCAAACTGCATTTCACAGATCCCCATTCGGTGGTGCGCGAATACGCATGCATGCACGATGCGAATATTCACGCGAATAAGCTCGCGCAGGTATGCGCGAGATGCAACCGCGAATCTCGAAGGAAAGAGAGAGTAAGATAACGTAGCGAGAGGAAGAGAAAAACGAGTCCGACTGCCTCGTGGAAACTCATTAACTCCGTGGTAATTGGACAGTAAAAAGCAGAGGCCGATTAACATCTGCGAGCGCGATCGATTTTACATCGCGATAAAAAGCACGCCTCACTGATACGATTTTATTTGTCTCCAAGTGCTTCGATGACCGCGTACCTTTGCCTTGGAATAATGTACTTCAAATTATATAAATTACAGGAATTCCCTGAGTATCCTCGACGTTTCGTGTCTTCGAGGATATTAATACGTTGACGAACGTTTTATGTTTCGAGTTATTTTCAATATTCCGACAGAAAGGTGATCAGCGAAACTGTGAAGGGAAATTCGCAAATTTAATTATCTCACCGTTGCAACAGATCTACCTATGAAATAGAACAGCTTACCAGGTTAAATATCAAGGTGAAGAGATTCCCTTCGACCAAGCAAGGACGTAAATACGTCCTCGGTAAAAAGATACCTTCTGCTCGGTCGTGCAAAGACTTAATTACCGCTTGGACGCGATCGAGAACAAGACTGTCAGACGTAGAAAAAGGGATCCCTCGCGGCGTGTACACCCTTAAGCCTCGTGTCGTTGCTTGTTCCCCAAGATTAGTTACTCCCTTCTACATGGCGGGAGATATAAACGCTCGAGAAAGAAACAACGAGAACAAGCCTTGCCTTCGGTTTACGGTGCGTGGTAGTCCAGGGTCGCGCGGCCCTTGAAACCGTCGAGGTTTTAAGGTCAACTATTGTACTTGTACAAATATATCGTAATATTAAATATATCTCTACAATTCAATATCAGAATTAACCTTAATTTCACCGTCGAAGTTCTTTATTAATGCTATTAATAGCAGCCGTTATTAATAGTAACCATCTTGATGTTTATATTTATAATCCCGCGGACTTTCTATCGTAAAGGGAAACTTGTTTCGTGCGTTCTCATAATGAACATGTAACTCGTCATGGGTAAGGAGAACCGCACGACTGAAATTCGTTTGATGCGGAATTATTGACGGAGCAGTGATATGTCGCTCCCGAGATAACCGCTGATACGGCATTCACGCGTTACAGCTGAAGTTTCGCGCCTGTAATTTTAGAAAAGGGAAATAACCGAGAGAAATTTTACCGAGCGACAGCCAAGCGATACACCCGTACCGAATGGAAGGTACGCGAAGATATATTTGCGCTGCAACATTGCAAAGAAACTTGTTGTTGCGACGAAAAATACGAATTACCGGAAACTTTTGCCACGTCGATTCACCTGTAACACGTGGAAATGGCACGCCTTGCGACTATGAAAAAAAAAATCCATTTTATATATCAATCTTGGCAAGATTGAGGCGAGTCTGGAATATTAGTGTTTCTTTTTTTTCCGTTGCAGGCGTTACATGACTACGAGCTGCGGTAAAAAATAATTAAGCGCGTTAATTGGTACCAGTCGAGAAACGGTCTTTCTGGAAATAGATCTCCGCTGCTATGTATAGTGCAGTTGGAGGGAACAATGAGAGGGAAAATACGCGAGATGAGACGATAGAGGATTTAATAGTAAATAGAAAATTCCCAATGGATTCTGTCAGACTACCTAAACAGCTTTTAATCGACAAACTACAAATCCGAGCTGCGTTATGCTATCGTTGGGTAAAAGTGGGCATCGAGAAACATTACAAGAGGTGCGAAATTGGAGCAGCATAAATCCAGAAAAAGCCAACGCCAAGAAGACGTCTCTTTTCTGGGTCAACGTCGATTCTTGCACGAAACGTGCTGGCGATTTGCGGATCGTCGCACTTGCCCAACTGGATAACAAGAGAACATGCGGCAAAGTTATTCGCGAAATGGTGTCGCGTCTCGACAATCGTGCCTTGCGAATGATCATCGCGTGAATTCGCATCGTAACTTTCCAAACTGATTTCCATGACGATTTGGAGGCACGTGCAACGGCAAAACAAGAATCGCTCGAGAATCTTTCCAAACGACTCCGTTTGGTAGGAAAAGATGAAATTTGGGCTAAGAATATTTTGTTACTCTTGCGAATTAATATATCAAGGGTAAAGTTAGACAAGCGTCTCATTCTATTCGGCAGAATGACTTATGTAGCACTTAACTAAGCGAGAGAAATCTCCTTATCAGCCGGCACCAGAGGTGTCACATTCAATTTCCATTTCGTCGACTCCACTATCGAGGGAACAGTCATCGATACCGGGAGTAGACTGACAAATCTTTCGACCGAGAAATGTCCACTTTATCTTCGGCGCCGGGATCGAGAACCGGGGGCACCAACTATCGATAATCAAATATTAGCTCGCACACTGTGGGAGATTAAAGCGGACACCGGCGGAAACGAGATTAATGGTTGACGACTAAATCGCGGAATAATAACGGGTCGTCGTTGGGGCGTAAATCACAATTTCGCAATGGCGAGGCGCCACGTCGGACAAAAGGGGGTTGAAACGATTACGGGAGCGAGTGTACTGTTAGAAGCGTATGATTAGGGAAATGAGAGCTCGTTAAGCGACGGAATGGCGGACAGTTTTTGCAAAATGTCCGTCGGGTATGTCGAGTCAGTGCTACGACTTTCAGAAAAGTTCTGGGTAATTCTCTCAGACGAAGGGTCCTAGGAATTGCAAATAAAAATTAATCCTCCACTGCAGAGTGGAATGGAATCTAGGTGGAAAAAAAAGAAGTCTGGATTTTTAATAATTTCAGTAAAATCTAGGATATCAGCTGAGACCAGTGATAGGAATAATAATTGATTTTGCAATCATCTATGTGCAAAAATTGCTACTTAAACTCAACGAATTTAAAAAAAGAAGTGTCTTTCAAAGATCGAACATCGAGGAAGAATTTCTCGGTCGAAATCAACGATAGGTATCGTTGCAGATTCTAAGGTATATTTTTGTTTTGGCCATTCTAGGCTGTTACAGCTAGACCCTCACGTTTGGTTACCGCTTTTGTGTGAATCGCGATTAAGTAATTGGCAAGTACCGCTCGGCGATCGTTCGATTCGATACAAGTCCGTGTTGCACGCACGTGTTTCGCCGTTATTTCTCGCTCGTACTTTTCGCCATACCCGTACATTTCTACACAAACGTGGCTCAACGACAGTTACATGAATTTCTCCAAGATACAAATTCTCTGAGCTACAAATTCGCTTTGGCATGACTTCGTTGTTTTCTATCTTATATTTCACGAGTGAAAAGAAGAAAAGAAATTTTAATTAATCACACTTTTGCTCAATGCTATTGGATATGTATAGATAATGCAAATATTAGAATTTCTATGAGATAAAGCGAAAAGAGCTTCTTTTGCAGTGCGAACAAATTGACTTAAAAAGAAAATATACAATATTTATTCCTTCCAATTGCGGAAAGTATGTTAACGTTAACCCTCGATCTCAAGTAAAAGTTTTATATTAAAATGACAATGCAGAATCTGCGAAACGTTGCGCAAAAGTGTAGATAAGAATCGAATCGACTTCGAAGCTATCACAATACCGATCATCGTGCGATTACGTAAAAGGATAAACGGAGAAAGTAAATTTTACAATTATGTCGTTTCACGGGGCGATACGTGAATAAAAATACGCCAACAACGATTCCGTTAAAGGTTCCTCGAAATATACCGGTATTACGTTCTGTCAGACAATTCGCAAAAAGAGAACGAAGAGGAGAAGGAATTTTAGTCGAAGCACACCGGAAATCGGTGTCATTATCGCGCACAGTTATATAAATGTGTTCGTAAAGTAAATTCTACCACTTGACTGAGAAAACCTTTGAGAAATGCATCAGCATTCCGTGTGGGTGAACCTGTCGAGTATAATTGCTCCCTCCGTTATTATTAGTTAATATAATTCAAGCGAAATTATTTCTACATCCTTGGATTATAAAGTTGTAGAAATTACAGCGTTTCAGCGGGCCGCAGTCAAAGGGAGAATTTAGCTGAAATAATGTCGATACGAGGGGTACCATCGGGCGATTACATAAATTCCATCTCACCCTTCCCATAGAAATCCCAATGGAGTTTTTCTCACCGGGTTACGTTTCCTCGAAGCATCGTCGCCACCGATGCTACCCGCGGCTACGGGCGAAACGTGTTTGTGTCTCCTATGCGTGGGTGGACCTGTTGAGCATAATTTGTCCCTCCGCGATTAACGAGCGATATGTTTCGCACTAAATTACCCTTATCTCGAATTCGCCGAGCGGTGCAATTACACAATCCCCGTGTATCGAGATGGCGAAAAAATGCTGCCAAGTGTGCGAAGCTGGGTGAATGCACGGATGGAGGATTTTTGGATCTTTCAAATCCAACGCGGATGCGGATTTCTGCTTTAAAATGATAGAAAATACTGAACCGTAATTGTTTCTCTATCTTCCTGTCTACCTTTCTGATCTACGCTACAAAAAGTATAAGCGCAAAAGGCTTGAATACTTGCTACATAATATCTACGTTGTTTATTGTGTTCTGTCTAGGTACAGTTGAGGTTTTTTTAATTCAATTTTTCGGTTACCTATAGGACAAATTTATTGGTTTAAAACATATTTTCTCTTATGTATCTGTTACTTGTATTCTTTGCAATAAAGATTATTATTATTATTTCTTTGTGCGTCTGGTTCTTGTGTGTCCTCTTCAACTTCCTCCAACTTGTAACTAGCGTGAGTCGCAGATGCGCAACGTCCGCAATGATACAGTATAAAATGAAATCTATCTCTTACTCCAACCGTGGTTATTAACATTTGCCTAGGTTCTCTCTCGCAGCTCATTTGCCAAAGTGAAAAGAAACATATTGGGTCACAGGGGGTTAAACCAATTTCCCGAAAGGTGCATCCATCCGCGTACGAGTCCATCGGGTACGTGGAAGACGGACAGAAGGAAAGGCCAGGGTATAGAAATCTCCAAAGCGGCTGGTGGTATCCTTTCTACAATTAATTACTCTTCGGCTCACGGAACGTTCCGTTAAACGGAGAGCGCCGAACAGAAGAGACACGCGAGCCGTGCAATTTCGTGTCGTCCAAGGATATTTACAGTGCGAGGATATCTCGCCGGCTCTCACCATTTATCAGGAAGTAATCGCTCCTGCCGATAGTGCCAAATGGAAGGCTAGGAATATCACCCGCAGAGAGAAATATAAAGGCAGCCAGGAGTCGCGTATGTCATACATGGATCGATGACTCGCGCAATTTTTCCGGCTGCCGTCTTTGACCTTCTACGAGGATCTAAACACCAGGTGGGTTCACGTAGGTGTGCGTCGATCTTGCTCTTTCTCTCCTTGATATCGCTCTCATTCTCTCTCCTTGCCTATCTCCGTTCCTCTTCCTTTTTCCATTTCTGTCTTTTCTCGGCTCTCTCTTTGTCTATAACCCTCTCCTGGCGAGAGATATTCTGCACGGACGTCTCGCGGACTCCTGTCGCGATGTCTGGACCTTTTGCACGACGACGAAGTCATTGCGTTATAACCGTTGATCAGGAAATACGGAAAATAGCGGCAACGAATGTGTTTCGTAATTGGCGGGAAAAATACAAGGGCGAATTTTGAGAATGCTCAAAAGTCTCGCTCGGCGATCCTCGGTGAAATCGCGATGGTTGTTTTCAGCGTGTTTGCATAATCGGCAGTAGATAAGAGGTGAGTCTTATTCCGTTATCAATTAATAGCGCAATTTGTATAAACCGTGCGGGTTTCTCCTTTGGTTAATGGGGCGATTTGCACGAAGGCGGAAACGAGAGGATTTGTTTTTCCCCGGTGTGTTTAATTTACATGGTGTACAGGTGACACGCGTGGGATTGGAAGTATAGAATACAAATATACCTTTCATGATATTATTGTAGATTTTCGCATATAGGAAATTTGTAGCTCCTTAGGTTACATTATTACTTAACGCGTTTCCTTATTATCTCCATTTTCTTTCGTACGATTCGTACTTTATTAAATGTGCGGAAACATCGGCGTAAACTTCAAACTAATAAACCTAACGCATCGAAGCACGTATTTATGGAAACGAAGCTTGCAACCTACAATTCCGCATAATCTGTCGAGCGAGATTATACCTCAGGCTCGCCGATGCCGATAACAATATAATCGTAAATAACCACAATTTCCTTAATAAACATCGTGTAATAAAAAGTAGTCTTAAGAAAATTGCACGATGTTGCATCCGCAAGACATTGGCTGCCCTGTTCGAGTCACTTGGCGCGATAAATTCCGCGTAAGTATCGATAAAATCGTATCTACAACATTGTTGGAGATTCAATCGGCACAGTAATATGATAATTCCAGATGCAATCCCTCGAAATTGCGCGCGTATTGCGCAAGAGCATTCGATCCTTGATCCACGTAATCTAACTTCTGCTGAGATTTGTCCCGCACTTTTACCTGAATTCGCAGTTTTAGATGGACTCCGATTCGCCGAGGCTGTGATGCAAATATGCAAATATCGGACAAATGGGACAAATTTGCCGGAGGTGACGGAAGCGGACTGGAAGTTGGTCCATCGATGGCGAATCTCAGCCTTTACCTCCTTATCCAGCGTAACTCCACAATAACCGTAAGCTCGTTCCTGAATATCCTTACTTTCTCCGAGCATCTCGAACAATAAAAAGAAGTGCAATGATGCGCATAAAGTCGCACCCACGTTACGGCGTAAGCAAGTGTTCTTAATTTCTCCGGTTCGGTGCGAGCAAGTAGGCAGGAACAGGATATTAAGGAATTCCCGCGAACGATACCGTTCCCTGTAAATGCTCTTAGCTCCTTTCCGCGTTTCAGGGCAGAGAAATTCTCTGACATTTTAATATCCGCGTCTCGATACTTTATCCACGACGTGAATTTCGAATAGATATAATCCGTTGTTGAAATTCGCTTTAATGGAAAATCTGTGCTTGCGAGACTTCTCGTTTCTTGGAATACATTTTATATATTTTAGAACCAAAGATATCGACTGTTCCAACGGTAGAAATGCTGCTCATTGATGCCACGATATTTAAATATATAAAATAAGTATTGTTACGCAACACTCATGCATGTTACTAGGTTACGAGACTTGTAAGTTCTTTATAAAAGAAATAAATAAGTGATTCTACGGTCAATTGTCTTGGTCGACGAATGTAATAAAACTGAATCATGCACCATGTCCCTTATCCACAAATTTCTGAACTGCTTTCAAAAACTGTAGATCAAAGTTTCAGAAACGAGAATACGCGAGCGACAAAAAAGGCAGAGCTCACTAAAATTAATCGTTCCACCTTAAACAGCTCAGCGATCCCCGGCGTCTCCGCTGCACGCGATTACTCTCCTGGCTACTATTCGTCTGTCGTTTGTAGATCTATAACTTATTGTATTTTTGTCGAACCGGCGAAAGTGCAGCCGCCGCCGAAGGAATCGGCACGATAAGTGCACGCCGAGACCGACTTTCGGTAGTTTATTACACGCTTGGAAAGGACACGCCGGATACTGCGGTTACAAATTACGTTGTTCTGGATACGATCAATCTTTCGGATCACCCTCGATGCTCCGTTCGCCTTTGCGGTTTAGATGGAGGATCTTTTTACGAAAAGTGCAAAAAAAAAGCGGAATATACGCTTCGTCAATGATCCAATTTAACGTGGATTTTTTCGCAATCAACGAAGGTATCGGTGAACAACGTTCCTTTCCTAGGAGTTTGAGGAAAAATCTCAGGTATATTCGTTAACCCGATGGAAGTTTCTAACAGTGGAAAGGTATATCACGGCAGCTCGAAAGCCACTTCTTTGGAAAGAGCCCTTTCACACGTGTGAACGATACAAATGAGAGGGGAAGTTCAAATCAGCGAGATATTCTAATGAGAATTTATTGCATAGGTCGGTTCACGCTTATAGTGTTAGACTGAAATTATTATGATCGTTGGAATATCGAATAGATAATAATAAACTCCTAACTTTCCCATTCTCTGAGACTATACCGGTTGGCCTTTGAATTTTCACACTTCAGTTATCGCCATTATTATCGTAGCTGTCCTAAGACCAATGAATTTCACAATAATAATTACAAAGTAGAAGAAAGTATGTGTCAATTACTTTAACGAAAAATTGCAAGGTAGATTGATTTCGTTAAACGTCGCCCAATGTTCTCAGCTGCGAATTAAAAATGTCTCGATGTAAGTAATTGATAACCGCGCAACTGGCAACTTAATGACTGTTTTCGCCTACACGCATTAAAAGGCGGTAGCTTTTGCTGCACCTTCGAGATCGCAAGGAACACCGAATATTAATCATCCCGTAATGCCGACAATCACGCGTTAGCCGATGTAAATACCTGCCGCGACGCGTGCAAAGTAACACACATGCCCGTGAGACAGGCTCGAATAATATCCACGGTATATTATATACAAATTAACGGAGCGCAATAAGTCATATGCAGTTACGGAGAGCTGGTATAAACGACAGTAGTATCAATATCACGAACAAGCACCACCGGTTTGCCACCGTCCAGGAAACGCTAATATTGTCGATACGTTTTGTATATCGAAAAAGCTGTGACGGCGTAACGCGCCGTGCAGCAAAAACGCGCCGCGCCGCTTAAGAACGAAATGCGACTCTATTCGTCACGACCGGTGCACTATCCATTTCCCAGCTGCTGCCGGTGCAACGTGCATTAGAAAAAGGAACGATCGGAGAGCTGTTATTACATGGAGATATACAGGGTGGGACGGGCAAATCAATTTTCCCAGAGACTTCAGCGTTTTTAGCCGGCTCCTGACGAGAGGTGTGGATTTGCTACTTACTTTTCTGAACGTTGATCTAATACGTCAAAGATTAGGGTAATTTAACAAATTTTTTAAATATTAAAATTACCTACGAGGTCCACTGTACAACGTGGCGAATGTATTTCTACAATACTGACTTGAAAAATAAGAGATTTTCCGTGCGCTCTAACTTGAAAGGTACCTAAGATCTTTCATCGTCTACCGAACAATGATAACAGATAGAGGAGATGCAATAAAAGGAGCTATCGTTGTCTAATTCGCGATACACCCTGTATACCGGCATGCAACCGGAATATCGGTCCGCTTTCGCGGTGCCTTCGAAACGAATCTCCTCTCCCGTGGCATAACTGTATAATTCCTTTTTTTTCCGCCCTCTTTTTTTCATCAGCCGGTCTCTGAACGTGGAAACGAGGAACCGCTGGTTCCCGGACGATCGATTCCGCGTGGATCGAGAAAACGATCGGAGAACGTTAATCGAAGCGGGGCGAAAGACGGAAAGATGGAAACCCGCGTGGCGCCTGCGAATCGCGATCGACCGGCCAGATTTCCGATGCCGGTTTCAGACGGCAGGCTAATTACCGTCCGACGGGGTAACGAGATACGAATTACTTTATAATTGCTTTTTTACGTAAGGTAATTTGAGGGCAAATGGACCGTGACAAAACGGACCGATGTAACGTCGGGAAAATTGAACAAAACGCGGACGCATTGCGGCCTAGGAATCGGTCCGTGGGGGAAAATCGAGATAAAAGGTTTCCTGTATTTAATTATCAGGAAATAATAAGGCACGAGGTGGAGTGCCTTGGTTTTCCGAGTGCTGGGAATTCATTCTAGCTTCTGGTTTCATGGTTCTTGGACTTTGCAACGTTGCTAAGTACCAGGGTTGATTGGTCGACCGGAGAATCGAGGATCGTTGTCTCTCTTCTTTCTTCTTTTTTAAATATCAATTCTTCCCAAGAATTGTTTCTCTTGAATGACCGAGTAATCCGGAATAGCCACCGGAGACTCTTAATTACGGTCAATTAGAAAATCACTGCTCCTCTCTCCATCTCGTTGGAGAGTATTCTTTCAAGGTCTCGCGGGAATTAAGGATGCGCAATTTGTCATCATTAATCACAATGATAAGCGTATTTTGCGCACAAAATTGGCGATCTAAATGTCCACCTGGCACTTTTACTTTCGCCTCTACTTTTCTTTTCGCCCGTCTGCCTAATTGTGCCAATAGAAGTGACCTTAAATCCACTTCAACTCGTCAAATCGAACAAAAAATCTCCATACCTTCGTCCTCTAGGCATCGAGCAAAACAACTTCAAATAACCGTCGAGGTAACCACCTCCAAGGATCATTCGCCGATAATCCGCGCGTAATTCGCGCACAAAAGAGCAGAAGAGCCGAGACGAAAGCGGAGAGAAGAAAAGTGCACGAAGCGATTCGAGAATGGGATCCTAAGGTGTTTGGCTTCCTGTGCGCCCGGTGCACCAGGCTGATTTGCATACGTCATTCGGGCAAAGGAGACCCCCGTCTCACCAAGAGTCGAGTTGACGTAGGAAATTCGTCACGGCGAATTGCTCGCGGCTCGGCTCTACGCGTATCCGCCGTTAAGAACATCTCGCGAGGTCCGGTTCTCTCGGACTGCCAGAGCTCCTATCGTTGCCTGTTATGACAAGTCGGCTATTAATTTCGCTCTCAGCTTAGCTTGGCTCTCGATGCACTCTCTTCTCGGATGCACTTACGGGCTTTCCTCCTTTTTCCTCCTCAGTCCCGCTCTCTATCCGCTCGAGCTTCCTCGCGAAAAAGGATCTCGCGCGCCGGCCATCTCTCGACCCCGATTTCGTTATTAATGGCCGGCTCGATAAATAACGGCCATTACGTGCAAATTGTGCGCGCGTTAAGATGGAAATCGCTCGATGACGTTTATCTAAATTTAATGTCCCTCCGTGAGCGGACAGTTGGGAGTTTTAGGTTGACGATGGGCTTCGGGAGCTCCAAGTTGCGCTGGTGGGTGGCTTAAGGCCGTGTTTCATGTAGGCGATTCTTCATCGTGGGTATTACGATGGTTTTTGTTGAGCTTGGTATTCCGGGTGTTGCAGTAGTTTCTTAGATTGCAAGATGGTTGGGGACAGTTGCTCGATTTCGATTAGATCCTAAACTGAAGCGGAGCCTCTGTGCTCCTCATGCACAGATGTTTGTGAAAGATTTCATGGTTTTTGTCGGCTCGATTTTTGTTTCTTTTTGTTGAGTAAACGCGGTTGGAATTATTTTTCAATTCTTTGTGAGCTGTGGAAAATTTTCTTTAGCCTCATTACTTGGGTTTCATGATATTTTTCTAGCTCTAAGATTCCGCGGAATTATCGCTGCAATAACCTTGCATCCATTGTTCACCGTGTTGTTGGATTAACAAATAAAGCCCGGCAAAAGTATGAATTGCGCGAGTGAAAAATGATTGCTCAAATAAAAGTTCTACTCGTTAGCGGAGAAAAGAGAGTTATGAAAACATTTATACGTAATTCCTTCCCGAAATGAAATTCCGTAGAAATATTCTCGAGAAAATAAACAGCGCTTCTCCGAATTTCCAAATTGTGATTGCGAACATTTTTCATCTCTTCCATTGTGTCTTACATATCGATGTCATACACCCTCCGCTTCTCTCAAAGAAAGAATTACTTTTGCAACAAGCTTTTGTCTTTTATCGTAAAGTATTCCCTTCAATTTATGGCACAATTTCGATCGATCGTCATATTTTTTTCGTTTATTTGTTGGACGGTTATAAATATCTTCCGGCGTATCTTCGGATCGACGTCAATAAAATGCTCGAAACGCGTAAATATTTAACGCATTCTTAACGCGATTTCAATTTCACTTGGGAACGTCCTCGTTATGTTTCGCATCGTACGGTGTTCGTAAAGATAAGACGGCTCGCGGGTGAAAGTTATTAAAAACTGTACACCGCGAGAAACCCGAGCTTAGACGGCCTACTGTGTCTTCGAAATACCGGAAATGATCCTCCAGAATCCACGGTGAGCCAGCGTTCTTAATCGTTTAATCGACGATTTTAATTACTTACTTAACCCTTTGCGATCTCGTGTCAAACTATACCTGATACAACTTCCTGATGCAGCCATTTTTCTATTCAAACCATTTCAATTTTGATACCTAATCGTGACTTTCTATGTTTACGATATTTCCTTACATTTCTACATTTCCTGTAATTATTCAACGTATATTTCTCTCACCGTCAAAAATTAATAAATACACAATACCAGAAAATATGAATCAATCATCATCTATCGCTAACAATAACGTAGTTAAATATATTTTTCTTTCAGCCAAAATAAATCTTTATTTCACCTTGAAAATAAATTTCCAATTTCTACCAGCTCGTTTCCTTCAAAAACCGTGTAACTCAAATACTCTACAAAAGTCCAAGAAGGGTCTAAAAAATACTCAACTAAAACGATTCACTTCTAATCCACGATTTAAATTCCTCTTCCGCCAAGTAACGTCCGCCGGCAATAAAATATAGAGTACTTAAATAAAAAGAAACTAAAATATCATCTCGGTTAAGCATCCGGCAACGTTCCGAAGGCTCGTCCCGCCTAGGAAACGGCTACAGGATAAAATATTTGCTCGAACGAGTCGTTTGAGCCGATCGCCTCGCGGACCTCATCGTTTCCCTTTTAACTCGGCACAGCGAACTTGTAAATAACACCGGAGACAGGAATCAGCTACCGTGCATCCACGGTATATTGTGTTCCATTGGTCGTGTTTATCGCGGGCGCACCACCGAGTAAGAAACATTACGGCAGGATACGCCGCGCACGCCGAGATTATGCTCGCCAGTAAATTCAACGCTAGGACATATTGTCGATGACTTTAATGCTCTTATTAGTTTCGACGTGCCGGCGAAATATTGCGGGCATACGCGACCCGACGACGACGTCTCGAGTCTTGGCGCCACGTTATCGTAATCGTCTCTGGACTTCCTGGTACGGCGATTCGGACGCCTCCGGGAAAGAGAGAATCTCGTGTGGGCTTCCTGGAACGGTGGTATCGTGGATTACTCTGGTCGAAACTGGGCTTATTTTGACCCTTGGATTGCGAAAGGAGTGTATACAGATATGTACACGGTGGTGCAATTACCACGGTGGTGCAAGTCATTTATCTCGGTCTCATCGTAGAACGTATTGAAACTCTAACTTGTTGCGAAAGATGCTAATTCTTTGATTTGAAGTACCTAAAAGAGCATTTACAGGCATCGTATCAATTTCGCATTAAAAGAGAAATCGGTCGAAAACATCGATTATCGAAAATGGCTCTCTAATTAGTCCGGATAATGAAGCTACGTTCGTAACGTGTGGAACGAAAATTAGACTTTTCTTTTCACCGTGGCACGCATAAGGCCACGAATTCTCTCCTGTAATGAAACACGTAATCTCTCCATCCTGGTAGCAACGTATGCCTCGACGGAAGGATAATTGCGCGCGTTCCTTCGGTGGCACGAAAGAAGACGACGATACGTATGGACGTACAATCGTAATTAGGCATTGCACAATTGCACCGCCGATAATTGAAAAACAAAATTCCTCGACGTCTTGCGAAAATTCAAGATTTATCTCCTACGTGGGATTTTTGCCAAGAAAATTGGCAAAGTTTTGCAAATTTTAATATAAGGATTAAACGAATTGAAAAAATTCATCTGAAGGATCGCAGATATCGCGACACAGTTATCTTCGAGATTAACAAATTCTGCACGACGAATTGTAAATCGCACGTGCCAATGGATGTTGCAATTCGATAGTCGTCAGTTTAATAAAGACATCCACGAACTGCGAGAAGATTCTTAACACTTCCGCATAACACCCACGACACGAATCGATCCCACAGAAGACGAACCTTTTCTCCGGTGACCATTAATAATTGATTACTAAGCTGACACGATAATGCATCGAATGCCCCTACATAACGGCTATTTTAGCGTCACCTTTCTATCGTGAGATGCAACGAATACCGGCATTACGTAACACCGAATACATCGGTGTATACACTTGCGTAACATACGTTCTGCGTTGCGTGGATAGAATACGGAAAAACGCGATCCGAAAATGGACATCCGCTTAATTGGACACCGTTGCGTTTCTACGGATTTTTCCTGTCATTGAGGGTAACTAATGACTCATATTACTTTTCGATGTTGAGATACACCGACACAGAGGTATTCATGCTCACGAAGATCCCTTTAGAAGAGATAGGGAAGTGCACCTTCAATTAGTTCCTCTTTTCGTACTCTTTTCGATAGCTACAGTTTTTTCATCTAGGACCTGTGGTTCTAGCGGTAATTTACTTCGTTTAATTACTCTCATGATTTTTAATACTTTACCGACCGGTATTTTTTAAAATCCTACCCACCTCTGACCAGTCACTTGCAAAAATACTTCTCTGATACCGATATCTCTGCGGAAGTTATAAATTCTCGTTACTGAGTCCTCGGCACAGTAAACCGCAACGATATATAACAATTTATTAATTCCTGTGGCAACCGATTAATATGTTAAAAGTCCAAAAGCGTTGGGCCTATCGATAGGCTACCGGTCGCTAAAGTGTTAAGAGTCAAATTATAATACGTGAGAAATTTTGAAAATGGACTTTAAAGAATAAAAGTTAAGACTTGCCGTGTGTTACCTCAAAGTTACAAGGGCCCGTAGAGGGTTAATACAGCTCGCACGAGGCGCA
Source organism: Cerceris rybyensis (assembly GCA_910591515.1). NCBI lineage: Eukaryota > Metazoa > Arthropoda > Insecta > Hymenoptera > Crabronidae > Cerceris > Cerceris rybyensis. The sequence goes on from OU342795.1 coordinate 1,062,597, forward strand.
GCGTATCTCATGCATTACGGTACAATAAAATAAGCTTTTGCGCGAATTTATAGGCTAATTGTGAGCGTAGCTTCTCCTCTTAGAGTTTTTACATCGTCGAAGCTTCTCGTGATTGCAGATTTTTCGCAAGTGCGCGCGGCGAGTTTCTTGAAATTGCTGCGCACTTAAAGCTCCTAACTTAGCATTTGAAATTAAAGTTTCCCCGAACGACGAAAGATCCTCGAAGTAATCGGCATTCTCTTTCGGGCTTAGAGAAGCAAGGATTTTAGCCGATCGTGCGAGAATTTGCACGCGATTGGAAATCGAAGGGGGACATAACGTATGCGCATCGATGGAAACGTCCGCACGACAGATGGAGATTATAGCGGGGACTTAGAGCGGACTTACATTTGTACAATAGCGCGTGGTAACGTCTCGGCTGAATTATGTAAATCCATTTTATTCGCGTTTTCACCGGCAATGACACTCGCGAGAGGTTTCACTTGGAAAGTCAAACGATTTCCATGCGGACGATTATCGTTCTGAAAATAAATACGTAGAGTAACGTCACAATTTAGAAATTGGGACGTCCCCGATAATACCTAGGTGGCAAAACGACGATAAATTCAATGAAATAGTGTTAAACGTAGCGTTTCATGGATCGTTCCTCCTTTTTTTTCGTTTCTTTGCTCACAATCAGTTCTTTTTTCTACAATAGAAAAAAAGAAGGAGGGATTTAACTACCGAAACTGTAAAGGAGCAATTTACGAAATATGATATCTCTCTTCGAGTTAAACAATTTTTCTCGACTCATTTCCATGTAAGTTCGCTAATGAGATCCACCATTTCCAATTAAACCAAACATCCTGCACGCAATCAGAGTGCATATGCAACGAACGCATGAAATACCGAGAAGCCACGGATTGATCCATCGATCAGCGAAAACGAATGCAAAAATCAACGGCAAGGTGTTGCTTTAACGAGCAACGAAGAAAAACGGGCTTGCAAGAGGTGTCAGTCCATCGGGTATCCGCGTTGCCGAAGGAAAACGAAAGAAAGTCGCGCGACCTCGATAAAAGAAAGCTTCGACGACTGTGAAAGCAAGCTGTCCGTGTCAATTAAAAAGTCGGAGTGTAAGCAGATAAAGCGGGAATAACGCATGGCGACGTTGAATTAAAATTGACAAAAAGTATACACGCCTAATGAATTAAAACAGAAACGGGATTAAGCAAACGCGCGCGCTCGTGTCGTCGACGAAGCGCGTGCGACACGATACGCGAGTGCGAATAAATTTATGTAAGACGTGGGCAGGTGAAAATGCTTCATGGTTGACACTTGACAGACCCGGCTTTCGATGAACACCGACGATTCTCGCGTTATCCGAACGATGTTCAATGAATGCGCCAAGTTCACCGGGAGAACTTCCGCTTTCGTGAACGCGCTCGAGAAACTCCGTCAATTTAACCCCTTGCCGTACCATTTCTTTTATAATTGAATGTGCAATAACTCTGAATTAATTGCTGGAATTACAATCTATCCCTAATTTTGAATATAGCACATGACTTAACGCAATATTGAATAACACAGAATTAATTTTATTTTATCATAACCCGCTGATACTTTTGATTCAATGATGTTTGAACCACTTCAAAATTGACTATTCTATTTATCACGTCACGAGTGGTATTATTGTACGGCAAGGGGTTAATGGCTTTGCAGAGAAGAAAAGGGTCCTTCACCAAAAACTACCCCGTTAAAGACCCCCATAAATGTAGATCCAATTCCGGGTAAATTTGAGACCAAAGTTTCCCAACTGGAATAAAAATTCATCCTATTTTATCGCATTGCTCCGCTACTCTCCCGCTAACCTGTCGGCCCCCCACCAGCGAATCGCTAATTAATTATTTGCGGCTAACTCTCGTACGTCTCGCGCGAGTGGCGCGTAGGAGGAAGGTCGGTAGAATTCCAACATGAACGTTAATCATCCTATTCATCGATCCAGTCGAGATCGATGGCAACTGGGTGCCGTATATAGGTTTCATGGAGTTGAGCCGACCTTTCGACTTTCGAAAGAGGCTTGGCAATGCGAAATCGCTTTGCACGAAAATTGCCACTCTGGTGATACCGATGTTCTTGTTAACTGGGACCCTTTTACTCTTTGCATGTTTGCTGGAGCCCTTTGGTGATCGATCTGCGACCGATTTGATAATCTTCATCTTTTAATTGAAGATATCAGGGGGTTCGAGACGCGATCAAATTGCCTCTTTGTTATTAATATCACGTTAAGTTATGAGATATATAAGAAATTATTGAATTGATCGCAAGAGAAATCGCGGGGCAACAGCCTAAAGCATTTTGCACCGACGAGCGTTCGTTCAAACACCTCGGACATAATTCCGTGGAAAAGGGTTAACCATTGTCACCCCAAAAAGTGAAAATAATACTCTCCAGCAAGAAACTATTATATATTCCAACTCAAGACGACTCGCCAATTAATTACTACAATCTCTCCCAGACAGTCTCCCTCCCCGGTCCCTTAAGGGCCGTATAGCAACGAAACATCGTACTTTGGTAGGTCTCTATAAATAAACCCGCGTGTAGCCTGGCAGAGCGTGCGTCCGAGGAAAGGACGAGTTGACTTTAGAAGTGAACGGACGCAGGCGGATGTAGAACTAAAAATAGCCCGCAGGACCTCTTTGTTCCGCGGATGTCAGTGCACTTTGTCCGGCGACCTCGACAATTGCATTTAATTGTCACGAACGAAACGGCATAAAACGAGGACCCGTGAGTATGCTTCGCTTGTTCCTCGCCGCTCTCCTTGATTCGCGAAGCTCGCTCGAGCTCGTCCAATGGAGGTCCTTGAAGAAGAAGGAAGAAGACATCCTCCTCCTGTGGCGCTACGCATTCTTTTCCTCCGCTTAGAGTCTCGTCAACCTTGCCCTGAGATTCTCTCGTGGCGCCGGTTTCGAGAAATTTATCGAGGCAATCCTTTATCGCGTCCTTGAGAAAAGTTTTTGGCGGTGATCGGCGCGTTAGGTGTTTGAGAGGTAACATCGAATGTAACTATGGGAATTTCACATAGAAAAAAAGTGTACCTACACTTTTAGCTAAGTTGCAAACCGGCAAGGCTCTCGCAAAGTCATTTCTATTTATTTCATATTTCGAGGAGAGAAAATCGTTGGTCCCACCCTTAACAGGATCGACGAAAGTAAAGCCGAGAATACAAAATGAATCTCCCCGGCGAAGTCGACATTCGCAAATCATTTCCTGATAAACATCGCGCGATATTAAATTGCAAATGAATTTCAATGTGTTCGGTGTGTACGTAAATTTCTGTTTATTCAAGTTTAAACGAGTCTGCTTAATTTGCAAATAAATTGTTCATTCCCTTTCAAGGTTAGATTTAACAAACATGATCACAGTGCGCTTCTCATTTACTTTTTGTTCCCAGGAAGATTGAAATTTCTTCAAATGAAATTCATTCCAAACTTCCAAAGGAATTTTCCTCGTGAAAATACAGCTTACACGTTTAAAACGGCCGCGTAGCATTTCCTTTTAAACTCAAAAATTCAAATTTTGCGACAACATACAAAAAAAAACAAAGCCACGACGCGAAATTCGAACCGGATGGAAACGTTAATTGTCTAGCAATAATATCGATGAAATAACGCGATTCTTTGCAATATCATCTCTTATCGCGCATACATCCCAGTGACGTTTATTTAATTGATAAACACGAGGAATCTTTTAATATACATGCCGCCGTAATTGCAACAAACACGTTGGATGCTTGTGCTCTCGTTGCAAGGATCGAACGATATGTTAATCGCGCTACGAGTTTCGTGAGAATTAACATACATTTCCGAGGAAATATCCTGGATAATAAAGCGAATACCAGCCACGAGCAATTATGCTCGATGCTTGCGAGGCTGCTCCTCGGTATTCGGTAATGTAAACGTTATTTCTCACGATCTTTGTCCACCGAGAGGAATTAATTAAGAGGCGCGTCGCCTCGGTAAAAACGATTCGAGGCAAATCATGCGAGCGAAAGGCTTGGATGGATTTACGTTTTACCTTCAAAAGTTGAAGCTGCCGCGCCTCGTTACGGTGGTTCTCGCGCCATGATCTCCATGGGACTTGGTGTCATGGCACTGCGAATCCGGTCGATCTAGGTGAGTGACGTTGCTTACGTTTTGCCGTTTGTGGAATTACGAGGAACTTGCAGATTCTGGAACAGACGATGATTGATTCGTTATTGCTCTGTTCTGACTGTTAGATGCGTTGGACAAGTAAGATCGCCGAAGAGCAGTGGAAGGAAAATTGTGTTTTTGTTCTCCAAAAGTATGATTTTCTTTACAAAAAATTGCAGCTTTATGGAAATTACGGAACACGCGAGATACACGTGTCGTTCGAAGATTCATAAAAGTAAATTCTGCCGCAGTAAAACCCCGGAATGCCATCGTGAAATTGAAGAAAAAATATTCTTACAGTTAAACCAAAGTAGCATCCTCGTAGAAATATTTTTCCAAGGGTCCACTCGCGAAGGAAGATCCGCAATCTTCCTACGGCAGTGATCTCTGAGAACTCAATTTATCGTTCTCGTCCGATTACTTCCGTATTCTGCATCGAGATGTACGATGATTAGCGTTAGATTGGCGCTAAACCGCGACTGGAACGTCGTGTTGAATGGCAAATGAGGGGGGAATCCGTTTTCCCAGCAACCGGTGACAGGAAATTTATTCGACTGAACGCGCATATCCACGTTTATTTCCTTCGATTCTTTTTCTTGTCGCGGTTATCTTCGATACTCGCATTGGGCATTGCCTCTATGGCCAATCCGATTGATCGGATCAAATTTACCGTACTATTCTCTTGGTGTTCGCTCGTGGAAAAATTCTGTCTGATCAAAATCGACACGGAAGCAACGGTGGATCGACAATTTTTTTTATAATCGTCCGAGCTGGTCTTCTATGCTTGTCTCAATAGTTTAGATAAATTGCGAGTCTTGTGGGAAACACGCTGTAAGATGATTTGTTTCTGTTGCACATTTCATTGGTCCTAGCTGACAGTTATGATCATCTTGCTTAGAATCGCCTCGCTTGAAGAATCTATTTTTGCTCCGCAACGTCGATTTTATTCTCCATTAAATAATAATTTTAAAAAATATTCCATAAGGCTAGGAACTCGAACACAGCTCTATCGATTGAGTGTATATCTTCTTACCAGCCGCAATACCAACGCCTCGAGTAGATCGGATTCCGGTTCGAAGTTGGTGGTCCGATTCGGGAAGCTGAATCTCCTTCTTTTCCCCTATTGGTTTCGCGAGGGGTTCATTACTTGGGCTTTTTACTCCGGTGGCATGAGTCACGAGCGATATTCCGGTGCCGGCGAACGTCTCTCAGTAATGAGCATTCGGTAGCAGAGGAGGAGCGGGCTCGTTTCTGCGGCCCCTTCAAGCGCCGATAATTCACGGCCGGACCTTTGTGACTGGGGCCACACCGGCCCGTTCTCCATGCAAATACTTTTTGTGGGTCATATACAAGCGCAGTGAAAGCAGAGATTTGACACTGCTATCATTTTTCTCGCGCCCCTGATAATAAACCGGCCTTTATGGGATGCCCCCGTAATGCCTCGTTTATCATCCCTCTCCTCCCTGCCTTTTATTGATAATAAAGATATCGTCCTATTGTCCGAGCTTGCTCGGAAACACAATAGGCGAGACGAGATGGTAGTTGAAGGAGGTGGAACGTTGATTAAATTGATTTCGAAGGAGATAACTTGAGAAGTTATCGTTGAAAGTGAATTCCGGTGGGTTAAAAGTAGAACTACACATCAGTTCCTCGATAATTAATGCGAAAGACTAGAATATTGATAATTTAACATCAGAATATGACGTTGATAGCCAGTAGCAAGGATAACGGTCGAATCAAATATCGGGGTCCATCAAGTGGTTCCGTATTATTTACGCCTGTCGCCCAAACTCAATGAAATGGTACTCGGTTGCAAAATAAACTTCGTTTCGCAAGTATTCAATTTAATCTCATCCCTAACATCTCAGATACAAACCTTCAAAGATAATATCACTTACTCTTTATCCTTTTATGCAACGCGATGCAAGGAGCACCTACGTACGTGTATCCTCATGGCGTTATTTCGCACATTTTGATCGTCCAATTTATTATTCCTCGTAAGTTTACACGCTCGGCTGGCCTTTTTCGGGTGTAGTTTATGTTTATCGTTCGTGCAAAATTAACTAAAGACCAATCGAAATTTTCGCGCGAGCAATTTATTCTTTGGCCGATAATAAATCAAGCTCGACCCCTCGTGCCCTCGGCCCACACTGCTCGCCGGCATCGGACGAAGACAGTTTGTGGGTCATATACAAATGCAGTGAAAGCAGAGATTTGACACTCGCATCATTTTTTCCCGCCCTTCGAAGACCGGCGGGTTTCATCGGCGTTTCGTCTTCTCCAGGAGATCATCGAGAGTTCGAATATATTTATGGTGTTGTTCCAGAGCTATTGGAAACTTTGATACGTGAAACTTCGAGGGAAGCGTTTGCGCGAAATAGTCCTCTCCTTTTCATTTGGAATCTTCCTCGAAGAAAGTATCAACATCCCGGCATTTTAGAAATTCGTCGAGAGTCCCCAAAAAAAAGAACACATTCGTCATTCTTTAGAGTCGTTTCTTTAGAATTACGAAGACGAATGCGCACAGTCAAACGATGATTTCTAAATGTCCATAATTTCTCGAGCTTTGCCTCGCCGTTAGAGAAAACGTTTTAAACCGTACTTATTCGTACGCATCGTCGTAGAAATTGCCTCTTTTGTTTGCGGGGACCGTTTCGAAATCGGCGGACGAAAAGTCCTTCCAAGGAACATTAACTCAGCGGCATTAATTCACGGCTGTGGGGCTTGCTTCTCTCTCTGTATCCAACGAATGAAAGTATTTATCCACGCTAATATCTTCGCGAGCCTCGGACGAATACGACAGAAGCAGAAATTTAACAGTCGCATTACTTCTTCCAATTCGAGGACGGGCATATTTTCAATTTCATCGACATTTACTTTGGAACGTTCACGGGAATTCGATATTTAATTAGTTCGTATTTTAAAATAAACATTTTTACGATCAAAACTTTAATTTCTTCTTTATTTAATTTATCCTCGACGCTATTTATGCTCGTCGAGTGTGGAAACGAAACTTTGGATCTTACAGTCTTCGATGGTGTTAAACTTTGTCAGTGTGGCAACAAATATAAAAAACTCGTAACTAGACTGTGGATTTTTGACACTCAGAGTGTCGTACAACACTCTGAAACTGGTCTCAATAAACTACACCTTTGAATTCACTCGAATCTTTGTGCAACATTAAAATGAAGACTCTGACGAATAAAGTCTCTCCGTTTGCAATTAATTTCTTCAAACGATCCAGCAAAAACATTCCACCCGACTACGTTAAACCATCGATAATTCACGTCTCTAAGCCCCTCGTTGCTTCCTCTGTCCCCCATCTCCCCATCAAAAATTATTTCTCCTCGCTAATGTCTCAGGGGCCCCATACGAATGCAGTGAAAGTAGAATTTTGACGCTTATGAAGCTACTTTTTCTCACCCCGAAACCATAACGATATTTCACGAGACCCGGCGCAGACACGCGCTGAATATCAGCCGTGCTGGAAAATTAACAGGAACATCCAGCCCACAGAGAGAAAGAGGTAGAGAAAGAAATTAAAAAGAATGGAAGAGAGAAGTTCAAGATAACAAGAGAGACGCAAAATGAGAAGAAGAGAGAGAACGTCAAAGACGGTAGAAGAAGAAGAAAATGAGAGAAAGAGCCGGTGCCCCATCGGGTTCCATTTTGAGGAAGACTTTAATTCTTCGACGTTTAAGAGCCTCTCTAACGATCATTACGAGGAGCATTAAGCCGCTTAAGGCCATAGTCCCTCGGTCTCACGTTTAGAAGCGCGGTTATTTGAGACCACAAGACAAGCCAGAGGGGGTTGGACGAGGGTATACGCGTTTATTAATGCCATACTACGGCGTATATACCGGGAATCCGGGTTTGTGCAATAATAATGCGTTATACCAACCCGTGGCATATGTGCACCGGCAACGTCTCTCGTGTGCACATACGTATGGGCATACGCGAGTGCATACCTCGTTAAGTTACGGTACCGAATGCGCTTACATCGGCAAAGGTCGACTTTCACGCCGGTGGAGTCGTCTCGTTGGATCCTGTGGCTGAGAAACGTGAAGATGAGAAATTAAAAAGAATAACTGCTCCATTACGAAGGTAAAACGAGAGCGAGGGTGGAGAACGTGAAATGAAACGTTAATGGGGATTTTGGGGGGTGTCTGTAGGTGTGCTGTGTTAGCCAGGGTAATAGGGTTTTGCTTTCTGCGGTGGCGGCCATGGGATTTGTTCGTGAATGAATAATGCAACAAGGTGGAAGCTAGGAGTGAGCGATGGCGGTGGAGACGTTTAAGTAGACATTAAGGTGGATGGAAAGTGAAAGAGGAGAGGCTGTAGAAGTGTGGGAATGAATGTGAAGGAGGATTGCAATGCGAGAGACTGGTAAGTTGAATTTAAGTGGAGCGAGCAGCGTTTAGGTAGCGCGATAGACGTTGGAATAGGTTGAAAAGGATTGGGGAGTTTCGATGAGATTTTTCTACATGGGAGAATTCAATTCTACTTTAATGGGTGAAATCAGTAGTGTGCAAAATATAGAGTTTACTCCGGCGATTTTATCCATTAGCGCACTTCCTCTTGCGTAATACAAAATGAGATAAAGTGTAACAACCCCGGATCTACGTCTCGTCGCTTCCTCGGCAATATTGTTAGCGGCGGATAACGATAGCAGGAGGTCAAGGGTTAACGACGATACTTTTGCACCTTCGTAAAGGAGACCACCCGGTATAACAGTGTCGTATTCGATGCGACGACTGTCCCGAGGGAATTTAACGCCGACGATAACGAGACTGGAAATATCCTTAAGCCGTGCGAGTCACTTTTTTTCTGGCTGCAAAAGTCTGCGACGCCGAGAGCACACACTAAATATATATTTCGCATTCACCGCCGAGAGGATGGCACGGATTGTCTCGGTGTAAAACACTTAACCCCCTGGTGCGAGAGTTTTTATCTCTTGCAAATTTTTACTCGATTGTTTCAATATTTGTGAGTCGAGAGCGAAGGTAAAAAGCTTCTTTGTTGCTCTTTGGTATCTCAGCTCTTGGTGCTACGGTCAGTTGGCGGAGAACTTATAGTTTTGATCAGAAAATTATCTCTATTGTAAATTCTATAGTGGAATTCTCGTTCTCAGTGATCGAGACAGATCTAGAATTAAAGACTAAATATAGATGTAACCGTTCAACCAGCGCTCTCTTTTAACTTATTAATCGGTTGCCACGACAATTAATAAATTATTATTTATCATTGCGATCTCCTGTGCCAAGGACTTAGTGACGAGAATTTATAATTTTCAAAGGGATATCGGTATCAAGGAACTATTTGCGGCCAAATGACCGGCTAGAAGAGCCGGCTAGAGAAGTCATTAAAATGTTAAATTGTCAGCAACTTACAAAAATGTCTTCTCCCACAAACAAAATTCTTATCGCTCTCGATGAAGTTTCTACCGTTGGAATCATTGTAAAGGTGTAAAAATGGAAATAATAGCGCAAATCAGGCAACGTGAAGCGGCAAAATGAAACATTTCCGGAGGCATTCCCATCCAAGAGAGGAGAGAAACCGCGCTTACCGAGGAAGGCAAGATTTAATTACGAGGACTGTGGTAGGCCCCCATATCCGTCCACGGTAAATTATAAATTACGGAAGGAATATTGCTTCTCGGACGAGCCGAGGAGAAAAGAGACAACAGTCGTTCCTATTTGCATTCGCGGCTCGCTACCGAGTAATCGTGCATCTTCCAATTCAGAAGCTCCTTTGTGAGATACTACTGTACGATACTCATCGACACGCTGCTTGCGCTACTGTAACTCCATGTTGACTGGCATCATCCACCGAAACTATGCGACTAAACGATGGCATGGAAAAACTGAACCTTGACGCTCATAAGAACGAACTATTGAAAAACAACTTTTTTTCAGATTGTTGTCAGTACTCGGCAGAGTTCGACACAAAACCGTTGTTCTGTATTTGGGCGTCGAGTACGGTAATTCTGGCTAGAATGTACTATATTTTTAATGGTTTCGGTCTCCGAGTTTGAGCCGCGTTCGAATTGTAAGTCAAACCAATCAAGAGCCATCGAAAGCCATCAGGGCTTCAGGGAAACTCTGATACTGCGGTATCGGTAGAGTTTCCTTTAAACTCCTTAAAATTGTTGGCTTAAGCCCCAAATCTATTAAAAATCATTCTGGTCGCGAAAGTCTCAAAACTATTATAGGTACTACATTGGTGGATTTGACTCCAAAGTAACAACGATATTTTAACCGGTAATATAATTCTGCCTTGTTTGCAGCATCTCTGGATTTGTGCGACGTTACTTAAATATCACCAGGAGAGTGTTCGCCACCGACACAAAGTGCGCGCGAAGAGTCAATAAACTTAAAATCGAAGCGCCAGCTCAAAGCGGACAAAAGCTTCGAGTTTCCGACCGGAAAATGAGTAAGAGAAGGCGGGCTTTTACGTCGTGTCACGAATTTCGCTCGGTGACTCAGTTGGGGTGGTTGAAATTTACGTGGCTCGATTGCGTTTGAGATTTTTCAAGAACGGATACTGAAGCAAAAAAAGAACAGGTTCGATGGCATTGCTTGAGAGATTCGTTCTGCGAGGGAAAGAAATTTATATTTTAATCTCAACCGTATTCGTCGGAGAGAAGACTTCTTTAGCAAAATTCACCAAATATGAAACCTAGAGGTTTGGTGAACAATTGAATATATAATTTGATCATTGTTCGGGGTGAATCTAAAATCTGTTTCAACGGGCGCATCGAAGTGACGGTCATAAATGGTCGATGATCGAAGGTAAAAAGTATGGCTAACTGAAAAAGGATATTTACTGTTTTATACGGTTCAATGGAATGTTTGGTTTCGTGCTGAATATCCAGGAAACAAGAAGAGAGCTTTCCATCGTTCACGGACGAGCGAGTTCCCGATCGAGCGCGACATTGTGCCGTGGATCACAATGCCTCGGATCCAACGAGATTTTATCCCTCCCGGGACATTCGAAAGAAAGCCTTCCGTGTCGTATAATTTATAGATAAGAAATTTTCCTCCGAGTGCAATTGTCAACTGGATGCCAGCGGATCGAGCATTGCAAAGTGCGATACACACTTTACGTTACCTCGAAAACGAGATGAAGCGACGTTTGAAGTAAACTTAAATTTAGTCGAAATATTGAGACAACAATTTTGAATATTTTAGCAGCAAATTTAACGATAACTACCAAACTAACTAAATACCGTCACCTACTTAACTGAAACAGGAAGACTAATCGACCAGACCCAATCTAATCTATCCAATGTCAAATCCAAAAATTCATTCCTTTCCTCAGCAAATCCACTATGCTCAAAGAAAGCAAAATAAATCTCCAAGGCTCACCCGAAGGGACATTCCACCGATCCACGCCTCTAAATCCGATCTCCGCCCTCGCCATGAGCAACATTTCCTTGCCATTATCCTCAGCATCCAAAGAGGTAGCACAACAAAAAAGATCCACCCAGTGCTACTGCACATTTCGTACCTTTCTCACGTTCTCCCCGATATTCTTTCCGATCGGTCTTGGCAATGGTACCTTCTGGTTTCATCGAATAATGGGGGAATACACGGGTATATGGCGTGTGGCTTTCTAATGCCCGCTCTAGAAGTCGATTCCAGCAGGCGGATAGAGGTTATACGGGTGGATACAGGTGGCTCGGCGAACAATGCTCACGACGCAGTCGGTACAATGGAGATCATAATCAACCTCTCGACGTGTAATGACTTATGGGCCGCTCTCGGTCGTCCGCGTGGCGAACAATAGATCGGCGACAGAGATGTTTATGGCTGGAAACCGTCCTGAACCGGCGCCCGTTTTCTCAGTTATCCAGGTAGCCCGAGGCTCGACTTCGTCGATCGAAGAAAATTGATCCTTCGTTGCGGATCTTTCGAACTGAATTATCGAAACAATGAAAATTATCCTGCGGCCGGCGAGTTTGTTTGGCTTTGCGATGGAAAGTTGAGCCGGCAATTGGTTTATTGGGAATGTGCATGAAATTTATTCTTAGGGGTGTTGCTTTTGTGACTCATTAATTTACCTAGTGGTCAGTAATTAACTAGCCCGCTGGATTTTCCTAAGATACCGGATTTAAAGCGGTAACTACAAATGCCGATGACCGTATCTAATTTCTGGTCATTAAGCGCAATATCCTAGATTTCTACAGGGATCTAAATTCGTTAAAAAAACATAAAACAAACGCGTGAATGTACCGGCTCATTAATTTGCCCGACGTTCAATCGCGCACGACGCGTCCGAAAATTGCATGGGATCGAAATACGGAACGTTCGCGCGCGTACTCCATCGGCATTCTGCAACTGCAAATTAACCCGTAACTGCGGTTCGATTCGACGGATATTTCGATCAACGCACGACCACGATGCAACGATGTAACGTGCAGTTTCGGGTTGCGCGAGTATCGAGGAATGAGCGCGACTGGTCGGTCCTCAATTATAACGGCTCGCATGAAAATGCAGTTTAAATTGCAGGTTCACGTCACTGGAGCCGCGAACGAGACGATTTTCGTTCGCGAGAGTCGCTTTCGAGTATTCCGATCAAACGTAGGAAGCCTGTCGAGTTGTACGTCTTGCGATACAGCCGGAGGTCAAACGATACGAGACTCCGTTATGCTCGTATTGACCTCGGATGTACGAATCGGGAAAAAGGAGAACGCAGCGTTCGGAGACCGAGTGTATTCGATAGCCTTTGGATTGTTGAACAAATAGGACGAACGAGATGAACCGATATCTCGATGAATTATCTTGTATTTTTTTCAGTATGAGCGCATCGAAGGGTGGGTTCAACGTTGTTGATACGCAAATAAGAAAATGGACGAACGCAAGATCAAGCGGTAACAGGTGTCTTTGATATCCACTTGCGAATCGGTTGGAAAATGTGGGAAAGAAGAAGTTTCTTTGGAAAATTCTGTTCATGCACCGTTAAATAGAGGTTTCATGCGACACTGCAACTGTATTTTGCGTGCATTGTCCCTGCATTTGTGAATTGGAGGAAAAGGAGAACACGATGACGCGTGGCGGAAGGTATCTTCGATAGGCTGACGTGAATTGCCTGGAAAATGAGAGCAGCCGAGAAGTTGCATTGAAAAAATTTGTTAACACTATGCGACACGAGAATAACGCACGACAGAAGGCGTTCCTTGAAAACGATAGATGATTTTGGACAGCGAAATAAGGAAAAGTTATTTCAATTAAATGTATCGTTAACGAATCGTAATATGGATCGTTGAACGACAGAGAAAGTCGAAGTTCTACTTGAAACCATCGGTTCATAATTCAAAAGATGTTAATGTTCCCGCCGTGTTTATCGTGACTTTCTTGACTCTTCTAATTCAGTTATGGAGGTTAGAATTTCCTCTACGATTATCGTTTTTTCATCGTTTCATGCACCAATTCATCTCGTCCGTCCATTCCATTAATCTCACCGAATAAAATGACACAACAAGTTTCCTTTTATCGTAAAGTCCACGCAAATGAAAATGTTGGTTTGTTTACAATTCGATGATCTCGAAAAGGTGATGGGAGATCTGAATTCTAATTGGGTCTCAGTAACCATTATCGCGGCAGCAACCGTCACGGTAATTTGACTTACGACTTTTAGTTATCCTCCAAAAGCCACCCAAGCGGCTGTACACAGAATACATAGAAATTTTCTCAGAGACGGCGACGAAGGATTTGACCCTCCTCGTTTCACTGATTACGAGTCTTTACCTCCTTGCCTACCGTAACTCCCATCAGGTTCACATTCCTTTCGAACTCCTTCCGCGGGACTTCTTTCCAGCACCATATAATACCTATACGCCGCGGAAGGTTTTTTGCCGAGACAGTGCCAACAAGACGGCGCCAGGGAATTTCTCATGTCGGGGAGCGTGTTTGCCGGCAATTAACAGGGATTCCAACGAAATGAGCCACGTCCAGTGTGTACCGACTGCAAATTTATTTTCGGCCAGCACCATCGCCGTGCCTCGTGCAAAATCTTTGGTGAAATGCGACTTCGAATTCGCACGGTGAAAGCATAGAACGATCGTTTATTAAGCGCGGATTATTAATACCGACGGTAAATTGAACGTATCGCCTAACTGAATCTCGGATAGAATAACACGCGCGATACGAGCGCGCAAACGTTATTAATAGCTCTTGATTAAATTCAACCTATCGCGAGCTTCGTTACTCGACTTTTCTTTTACGGACGGTCCTGGGCTTTTAGAGATAGGCAATTCAGCCGTGCTGCCGTAAGCGATAGACGGGGTTCCGAGGCTGAGAAACGATTTCCTTTCGGGATTTTATGGCGAACCGTGAAGTGGATATAGCTTCTTCCTGGCCACGATCGTCCAGTGATAATGGATCGTGGGGTCGAAGGGAAAGGGAACAATTACCATCATAGATAATTGCGATGAATATTAAAATCAGAACGAAACGGCCGATTGTGAATTATAGTTTACGCTTGATTTCAATATCGATCATATGAAGATAGTATATTATAATTGGAAATGATCGTCAGAAAACTCAACAACCTTTTCAAGTTCGCGATCGCTTTCGCTGAAGTCCTCCCTCCTTCTCTTTCTTCCGCAGAACGAAGCGAATCGAGTCGATTTTATTTATTCTATCGAACCGCTCGGCCGACGGAAAAATGATCGATTCAATAGCACCGTGGCTAGAATGCAGTTTGCCTGAAACGGGCGCAAGAAATCGTATATCCTGCGCCGTACAAAAGACAGAAATCACCGTCCCCGTTTCACAGCGAGGCACGAAAAAATAGAAATCTCCGTTCACGGTCAGCGACGCGTTAAACTTACCGATAGATATTAACGTCTCTTTCACGCTCGACGTTATCGCCAGGTAACTTCTGTTTCCATTTCACGATGTCGAGTATCTTTTTCCCCTTGGAAACGTGTCCGCGAGATTTTCCTGCATTTTCTCCCGCATCTCTAGCGCAGAGGCTCATTACGATGCGCGATTATCTCGTAGTTGGACGGACGTCTTCTCGCGTTAGATTTGCAACTTTGTTCTTATCTCGCTGATTCGATCTCTGCTCCTCTTATTGCTTATTCTTTGCGAGCGAGAAGATCGCATTAAGTCGATTAATACACCCTGATACGATGCACCGTGAATTTCCCACGTTGCATTGTGCACATGTACGAATCGAGGTGGACGCCCCATGTGTCGCCGATCGACGATTGCTATCTCGGAATGCAATGAACGATGAGCATCTTCTTCCAAGGGTAATTGATCGTAATACGCATTGTACAGCGACGAGAAGATAGGACGGACACGAAAGACAATTGTCTTTTAACCACACGTGCCCGAGGAAGCTCCAGTTTTGAGGGTTGAAGATTTGAAAATTAGCATTTTCACGGTCGATTCTCCTCCAACGCGATTAATTCGTCCTGAGTTGCAGGAAACCGTGCAAGTGAGATCAATTCGTCTCGCCTTGCATGCAAATCACACTATGAGAGTACCACGACCCTGATGGGTCACCGGAAACCGAGTTATAGACGAGTTCACTGTACGAAATTTCGGTAATTAGGATGTCCCCTAAAACTGTGCATCCTGGGCAAAATAATTGTAGCAGTTAGAGCGAAAAATACAAAACGACCTAGAAAGACGCAAGATCCTTCGATCGAGCCGACGGCTATCACGTCCGCTGGAGCTCCGTCATCCGAGGATTAAGAAGCGCACAATGAACGGACAAGCCGCTCGTATGCCGGCTATCTCGGATGATTGGAAAGTATTGCTGGTATTCCGTGCCGCGAGTGCTCGTGCCTTTCGAGAATTAATGGAGGGATCGAAGGGTCTCGGCAGACACCGTGAATTGTGTAAGCGGCGCAATGTTGTCCGCCGGTTCTTCTTCGATGGCCGTACGGATAGCCGATAGAGCAAATAGAGAAGAGATCATCGTGCACGAGCAAAGAACGCGGGGAACGATGAGTTCTCTCGCGGAGCTAATGGAGAATGTAATGTAAGGCGTATGTGATACTTGATAGCCGTTCTCTACACGAGTACAATGTACAGTGGGCTCGATAAATGGCGCCATGGGATTCCCCCTCTGGGCGTTCGCGGATGTCTCGTACTGTGCGGAAATGAAAAGATGGTCGGCAGGACTGGGAGGGGCAAATGTGGTGCTGACTTAATTTGTCTCATTCTACTTTTACCTGTTCGTGGCACTGTAATTATATGCAGCTATTGTGCCACGGTATACTGTATTATTATATCCACTATGTCCAACTGTTATCTTATTGCCTGATAAAGTGATTCAAAATTCCTGCGAACCACCGGCAATGGGCCGAAGGCGTTAATCCTTTCGGTACCACTGGGACCAGCACACTGCTGGAGCTACCGTTGACGCTAATGTTTATGTACAATGTCCTCGATATCTCATTGATAAGATCTTATACCACGCTATGTCGATTTTAAGAGAACTTACCAAAACTTAAATGTCGATCGAGATGAAGTATGTGATAAATTTACTTTGTTCTCTACGAGATTCTATCTACAGATGTAATTCAATCTGCCAATTATAAAATGTGGGTGACACGAAGCTTGGCTATTACTTTGCCTGAACTTTGCGTCACATCTTGACCATGAGATCCGTTCCAAGAAGATATTGTCAGTATAATTAAAACTGGCATGGACAGATGACGAGAGTTATCTTAGAACGAAACAATGAGCACAATACGATAAGTCTTTCGCAACAGAATGATGTATGTGCATGTTGAGATTATCTCAAAACTTCATTGTTTCACGAACGGTTAACCGTAAATAGGGAAAAGCTTCGAAACTGGGAGACAGAAGTAGGCGATCACGTTTGTTCGCCTTTGAGATGTGTACGTTACCTGAAAACCTAGACACGATCTAATGATGCTTCCTTCTCACGTATTCTGCAGAGGGTACAAACTCCTACCAACTGTTTAGTACCGCAGGGGAACACATTTGTTCGCGGTTTGTTTGCACCGTAGAAGTGCGTGTACAGGTGCGTATACAAGTGAATTACTCGACGACGAATGGCAAAGGGTACGAGTGCTCTTTCCGAGAGTTTGCGTTTGCTTCGTGTCGTTATTTGCCGAATATTCCCAGAAACTCCAATAGCTTCTTAACTTTTACAATATTAGTGACAAACGTTGAAAAATTTTACTGCAAAGTTTTATTCCTCGCGAGTCATATTAGAAACTTGCGAGTCGTAGACGAGTAGTCAATTTACTTCCTTCCACATCCCCTAATCACTGTGTCAAGTTCAAAAATCCCTACTTTCTTGTTTTGACCTTTCAACTCCCTAACAGTGACAACCTACTCTCACTTCTTTTCGGAAAACCTTTAAAAACCCTGAGCTTCTTTACACCAACCTCAGTTGGACTCGGTTCAGTCGCCGTTCATTCATATTAAGTTCACAAGTCATTGGTAATTCTAATTTACTGCTAATTCTAAGTCATTGATAATTCGAATTCATTGCTAATTTATCACAGGGTATCGCCGATTTTGAAAATTCCGAAGGGAAGCCTGGGACGATTACGTGTCGAGCAGATTTACGTAAACGTCCTTACGATACCTTTCTTCCTCTATTTGCGAACACGATCGACGATTAATGGCGCTCAAATTGAATTTGCGGTGTTTAAAAACGATACTTCGATTACCGACGGGGGATTAGCTCCGCTCGAAATTGACGTTTCCGGCCGCGCCTATTCCCACTGACTGTTATTCCGTCTATGCTCTACACTGACACTGACGCCGTGAAAGTAATTCCGCTTGCTTGTCAATGCTATCCACTGTTAGTGCCATTTTTCCCGACAAATTCGTTTCTCCGTCTTTACGGATCACGCGGCACGGGGCGAGCTTCTTTGGAAGTCCTCGAATGCGTCAGCGGATACACGAAACGCAAATTTGAAGTGGGAAGAAGTCAAAATTCAAAGTTATCTACTTACTTGTAAAACTCTGTACCTTGAAATAAACATATTAAAATACAATACTCGACAAAATGTCTAATATTTTATTTGACCATCCTCCCTATAAAAACCCTAACATTAATTTATATTCCAAATTTTCCATTTACTAGTATCGTGCCACTGCAGGAAATACAAAAACGATTTCGAGTCGTCCAAGAGAATTAGACGATAAAAGTAGCCATCTTCAACCTTCCTATCCAGTGAAACGTATCTAAACACCGCACAAATGTGCGCACCAAGAAAAAGTAAAGGTTACATCCTCCAAATCGTAAAAATACTTTCTCCTCGCCACCGTGCAATTTGTACGAGCATCGTTAGACGTGAAAAAAGAAAAAGAATGAAAAGAAAAAAAAAAGCATAGAAAACGGCAAAGTACATCGCGTTGTCTCTCTTCTAATTCGTGAATCAGCACGGTTCGCCTCTCGTTACGAGCCGGCAATCTACCGTCGAGTTGTGGGAGATACGTGAAATCCGATCTTACATTCTAAGCGCTGGTCTTGCGTGCATGAAATTGCCATGGCTATCGATAAAAGCCAGCGTAAAACCTTCCTGGCTTGCTATATTTCTCAATAATTCCAACTTTTTATTATCGGAGCAGGTAAATAAATTAGCCGACCTCCCCCGTCGCAGCCCCTTCTTCGAATGGCGAAAAAGTCATTAGATAGAGAGAATTGCCCCGTCGAAACTATAGCCATGACGAACACACCGTAGTCGGAGGCGGGAACGGTGCCTACTGTGAGAAGGTGCGTTAATAATCTCCTTCTTTCTCGTCGACACGTCCGACCGAAGCGTATTCTGGATCGGTAACGAGAAAATTATGGCAAATTAAGCGAACGAGCAAAAATACCACGCTGTGAAAGGTGAGCCGGTATCGAGTGGAGGAATACGTAAACGCCGGTTCCGGAAGTTCGAACGACAGTCCGGGTTGGACTGATTTTCTTAGGTATAATTAATTAAACATTGGTGAGGGATGGCTGGGGAAGTTGATGGAAATTTTTTCCATGAAATAAATGTATAAATAAAACGTTCAAAAATATCTTGAAATATCTCCACGTCAGAGTAAACACTTTGGCTAATAAATGGCAGAGAGGTAAATCTATTAATATCGACTTGATTTGATTTTCTCGTGGTATAAAACACGTTTAATTAAATTGACCTAGCAACCGATGTCACGGCAGCACTTTCACCTCGTGCATCGTCTAAATTATCGCAGAGACGAGCGATACGCTCGAGTTTGCGTAATGCTAATTTTCTCGTTTCATAACGTTAATCTTGTCAACGCCGATGCACGTGAATTCCACCAGCTTTTATTTTTCGTAAGGGACTCACGTTGCAATTTAAACGATAACAACACCCCTCGATAAACAGAGAATCGCGTAAGCTCGACATGAATACGTAAGTGCAAAAACATTGCGACGGAGTGACATGTAACAGGATTGACGAGCGGTAGAAATTATTTCAAAATATGGTATTAAAATTATAGTAGCCGGATAACGGAAACCATTCTACTTATGGGGTGATACAAGTCGTGAAACTTTTGTCAATTGAAACAAAAGAGTTCTAAAAGAGGTAAAACTACAAACATGGCGCGCAAAAAGATACAATAAATCTCTTCTGTCGCAATCATCCCTCCAATCCACATATTCGCTGGGAGAAGTTATCCGCGGGCGAATTAAAACTCTGATTGCCTGGAAGAGGAATCGGAGTATAGAGCCGCGAACACGGCATTTCACTTAGCGAAACAAATATGTAAATAGTAGTTGAAGCATCGAGTTCAGCGGCCTCTTTCCACCATGAGAGCCTCCTTCGGATCATCGTGGTGAAAACCTGGTCCAAGGTCATCGTTAAGGTTTCTATCCACGGCTGATGGACGCCTCGACCCCAACGAAGGCAAAGCCCAAGTACGCAAATATTGAATCTTCGGAATCGTGCGATGGGACTTCGTCGGGGAACTCACAAATTGCCGACTCACGACACTCTTTGACGAATCTTTTTTATTTTTCCTCAAGTTTGCGCTTAGCTAGGGAGGTTTTTTCGGTAGATAGTTGAGAAATTTCAGAAACTTCAAGAAATTAATGCCAACTTCAGAAATTTCTGTACAGAACTTCTAATATATTCGGGCATATTCCGAGCCTCCAAATTTAAGAAATTTTTGGAACTTTCCAAAGGTTTGGTTGTTTCTTGTAACACTACCACGATAAAAGTTAATATGTTAAGCGTTAGAGAGGAATGTATTGTGCAAAGATAGAGCGATTTCTGAAACGGTACCAAAAACGTGGCGGAAGTTGTACCAGAACAGAACCTTTCCGACAAATTCGATGGCGCCAGGAGAACAAAACCGTTGCCCGACAAATATTGAATTTCGCGGCGACAAGGCTGCACTTAACTCGAATCTTGAACGTGACACGCGAACAACAGGATTGCTCTCAAACGATTCGAAGAAGCAGCACCGTGCAATTTGCCGGGACAATCTCGCGGGGCTTCTAAGGAGAATGGATTTTAATATCTTTATGGGTTCGCGGAATGAGATTGCGCGCGTATCAAATTTCATTTCGGCGTACTCGCAATAATTTTCAATTACAATTCAACGCTCGAACTAAAAACGAGAGATTGCGCTAGAACAATACAATTTTTATAGCGAAAGTGATAACGATGAAAATTGTAGTATACCACGAGTCAAAGTTATTTAGAATCTTCATTATCATGGGAAGTAAAGCAAACTCCTTTTCGACTTTAACTCTAAAAACACCAAAGTAGTTAATTGGCTCCGCATTTGTTATAATGATTCTTCGCATTTACAGATACTAATTTAATTCTAAGGCAACTCTAACGTTAATTCCTACGATCATTTCACCTAGCCCCCACCGTCTTAGCTAAGTTCTCGGCCACCATGGCCCCCATTAATTTTCTTCTCGCTTCCATTTCCCTTCCTTCCTCCTTTATCCGATATTGTTCAGAATATACCGTACAAATCCTCAACGATTTCCGCCTCGATCCTCTCATTTCCACGCAAAGACCACCAAAAGAGATGAAACGTGCTCATAAATTTTCAAACAGAAAATCACCTCGTCTCGGACAGGCACAGAAACCGTTAGAACGAGCTGTTGGGAAAATTACAATAGGATCGGTATAATCGAGTCGCGCTCATAAGCCGCGTACCAATATCGATTCCCGATGGGAATGAGATAACATTCCGAAGCGAGAGTAGGAAAGCGTGAAATTGAATTACGACACACACAGCCACACGTTCTGGCAGCGGTCTGTTAAGGTGACTTTACGGTGTAGCACAAAGTGCAGTTTAACGACCGGCAGTGAGTGAATTTTTTTACGCCGCTTGCACGGCGTGTATCTTAATTGGTCGGCTGAAAACTATGTTGAAAGCTGTGTTGAAAGCTGCACTGCCGCGGGTGCCTACGAATCTGTCTTTATCTTCGCCGGGGTCGTTAAGGCATGTACTATTAAAGGTTTATTAAATTTAATTCGCTTTTATGTCGTTATAATGTCCGCGCGTTGGGTCCACGAAGGTCTGCCGCTAGACACGCGCAAAATTATGCAAGACGTCGAAGAATTTCGCGTTCAAGCTGCTTGAAAACATCGACGTGTCTGTTGCGAGGATATCGGCGAAAGTCAGCGACGATGGCTCTGGCAGGGTTTTCAAGCTAATGGATCGGAAACATTTAAGAAGAGAGAGAATTTCTCAAACGAAGTACAATCTGTCCTCACCGATGGTCCTTTCCTGCCTTCATCTCTCAGCATTGCCCCTGGAAAAGATATTCTCCGCTCGCGAAGAAAACGGAGGATACCGGGAGACCACACGTGCAGCATTTATATCGTTTTACATTAATCGAGTACCGGTACTCGGTCGTGTAAACTCGCTTTGAAAGCCTCGTGTTACATTACGCCCTCGTCGACACGTTGCACGCGTTACAGCGTAACGTGTAAAACGTTCTCGCCCGTTGCTGTTACAAATTACGCGTTACAAGGAGAGCCGCCGAACGAGCCGACACACCGTGCCGGCTCTCTACGTGCACGTACCCGCGGTCTCCGATGGCCGTGTGTCTGCCTGCGTACACACTAATTAGGACATTTGTGCTGACTTATCGCGACATTACATCGCGGAGAACGAACGTGATCGAGATAGAGATTGAACTGCATCACGTGCATTTATCATGCCGTTTCCTCCTGCTCCTTTTTTACGGATCATTATGTCCTTGATACAAGCGCCACGAGGCTGTGCCGGTATATCATCGCACGGGGTTTCGCTGATTCGGTGCGTTGCAGCGGACTGGATGGGAACGATACCGTGTTTGGATGGGAACGATACCGTGTTTGCACGGGGAAAGAGAACCTTTGCGAGAAAAATCTCTACTGTTGTTGACCTACGCTTAGAATGTGGGCAAAATAAAAATACTGTTGGTCTTATTAGTCATTAGAAATTAAATTAAATTTTTACCGGGTCTCTGAGTAATGTGGTTAATCGCTCGAATTCGGGAGAAGACTAGAATTTTGTGGATAGGGTTGAGCTGCAATGTTGATGGATGCATTACCTAATTTGAAGTTAGTTTCGAATTCCAGCGAAAACAGGGACGGCCGATCTACAGCGATAAATTTCCGCGTAGGAATAATTTTTGCCTTCGATTCGCGAAATGAAGGTTTGAAGAAAATTACTTGGGAGAATTTGGGAAATAAGAGACATCACCGAGACTCATCCGAGAATCGCGCTTGGATTTCGCGGGGCTCCTCGATCGGCCGTGATGAAGATTCGTTGCGTCGACCTTATAATTCCACGAGGTATAATCCCCGAGTGGTACCGAGGATAATCATGAACATTAAAGGAGAATCCTCATCGGAGGTTACGGGGAAACGATGTGGTCTCTTCCCGCTCGATGCACGCCGCGCTTAAACATTATTTTCGATAATCAAAAGGCGCTACGTACGCGACCGAGAAAAATATTTGACGGTAAAGATCGATCTCCATTACGAGAGAATGAGAGAAAGAATTCTTTCGTAGGTGGACACGGCTGACGAGATGGTAGACATCGATGTCAATGACTTTTTGGGAAATAACGTCGACTTGTAGCTAAAACATTTTCACTGGAACATGCTTGAGGCTCAACTTTCAAAGATCATTAAGTAATTATTTAATTCTAGAATAATAAATAGGATCGAAGTGGCAGATGAATTGTTAAAAAGTCCCGCGAGTGAAATAAAAATCGAACGAGCCTCGTGGCGGATTCAGCCGCGGAAGAAAGTTTCGTGTAAAGGATACGCACGACGAAACTCCGTAAAAGGCACAAATGGTCTATGGAATTAGCCTCGTGACATTATAATGAAGACGAGAGCCAAGACTAATGGCGGCAAAGTGAACCACACCGTATACCGACGTGGCATTAATCAATGTCCCTTGCATCCACGAGAACGCTTTGGCACAAAGAGTGTTTAACATTGACCCCCGTGGAAAACTTCAAGAAACATCGGCCACCGTCACGATGACAAAGAGCGTATGATTATATTTCTCTACGAGAAGGAGAGAGAAACCCTACATTAATTTCAATTCCCCTTTTCAAGATTTGGACAACATTCCAATCCATTCTCCTCGAATCTACTTCAATTTTTATAATTACATCCAAGGCTAATTTCTCTCGGGACAAGCATCTCACAATGATTCTCATCTCCTAACGATAATTCCGCAAAATGCAAGCCAATCCTCGCAGACACATCAAAATTCTAAAAAAAAAACCGCAACAGGAACCCATTCTCCTCGATCTTCCTCAAACGCATCGCTAATTACCCAACATCGCAATACATAACGTGCACCATAAACGTCGTCGTTTCGCGCCATGCACGTTCTCCGCAAAATCCCCGTCGTTAATTAGTTCCTTCCGCCTACCACGGCATCTTCTAACGTCTTCGTCGTGCTTAATTTATCGGACGGACATTAATTCAGCGCTCACGTGCCAACGACGTTGACAAAGTCTGAATTATGAAGCATCCTCGCGAGGAAGTGGACGAATCAACCGCAAGAAGAGGAACAACAACAACGTTCTTCGTTCGGTGATCGTGAACACGAACGCGACATCAACCGTGAACGCGTCTAACGACGACGCATTATTCCCTGAGGGAAACGCCATGGATTATCCTCGGCGACTGCATTCGATCTGGCGACCTCCCACTAAGCACAATGGCGCATTATTACCATCAGGATTTACCTGTGCAGCGACCTTAATATTAAAATTGAACGATCGACGATACGCATGCCTCGGGTCGTCCGAGAATAGAGTCCACATTGTGGTGAGCAAGAGAGGGTTTATGGAGATTTTTTGGAGATGAATTTGCGGACTTTGTTCGATGGAATTTATAGTTGGAGGTATGGCAAAAATTTGTAAGGGTTTGGCGCCGTTGTCGAGAGGAGTTGGATGACTTTGCGGCCGATAGAACGTGATGGAGTCTCTGGGGTTGGTTTTTTTTTAGTTGAGTCGACGATTGAAGATTGTTCGGAGAGACATTAGTTTTTTTTTACGGTTATTACATCCTTGAGAAACACCCTTGTTACTACACACCCGAGTTTCGTGAACAGATATATGTAACTTTCCAGCTAATAAATATCTAAAAGCTGCACAACAAGGAAGCAAAGTGAAGCAAAGTTCACTTGGAGTAAAGTCGCTCAAAGATTTTTCGCCCGTCGTTCCAACCCTGACGAATATCCTTACTCTCTCTTCGTTCCAAAGTAAGTCATCATCTTCGCAATCTGTCACTACTCACTGACATTTCAGGCGTAAGACAAATTGTGCAAAGGCGATTCTATCGTACCGTGAGAAACCGCGGATTTCTGCGTTAGACGGCTGGCACGTTCGCAGACGAGACGAGAGAGTTTCTCTTCTTGGTACTACGTAGAGAAACAGCGAAGCTGCATTTGGCAAAGTGGCAAACCCGCCGGATTCGAGACCGACAATTGCCATTCACGAGATACCGTTACCACTTTTCACAATTCAATACCGCCACTCTAACACACCGTGTTTCGCAATGAGAATTAGATTTATAGGTTGACTGTATTTTTGGTATCGTTGTCTATCCTTCGTCCTTCGTCGGAACAGGTTTCGCCACGTTTTTCCAATTGAAGCTTCGTGAAAATTCTGCGCGCGAATATCGGGCAAAGTAGTGCCTATTGTCGTCTGAACGAAAAGAGCTATGTCTATTCATATCTATTCAAATGTTTAGATGTATTTTCTAAGTCTAGAATGGCCAAATTCGCCGATAGCGAGATCTCATTGAAGGTAACGTTTAATCAAACTCTCTCCTTTTCTCGTGAAACAATCGAAAATAACCATAGAATAACGAAAGAAGAAGCGACGCTTTTCTCTTCGAATACCTCATAATTTCCAACCGCGACAGTTCATTATGCGAGAAAAAGTGCATGCTGTCAAGTGGAAGGACTTCTGTGGCTCTCCCGGTACGTCCAATTTTGGAGTAGCCATAAAGATGGAAATTCGAGGAGCTTGAATAAAGTAAACCATTCGTATCCGGCGAGAACGCCTACGGGAGACCCATAATCTCGGCACGAAAGGGCCTGATGGGACGATCTTTCGATTTACAACCGGGCATCTTTCGTCCATGCCTCGTCGAGGACACCATAGGATGGGAATCGCGTTCAATGTCCACTTGGAAGTCCGAGGCAATGGGACATTCGTTTCATAAAAATTGACAAGTCATTTCGTTTCATTGTATTATACTACAAAGTACTGAGCTCGATCAACTGAACGTCCGATTAAAAAACAAAATCTACCTACAATCTTACTTATCTATTTCTTTACCACTAGATTTACGGTCGCTAAATCTGATATACTTAAGTATATTAAATAAGTACTTTGAAAAACGATGGATCAAGCGGCAAAAAATACGATCAGTTAAGTAATTTGTTTGTTATAAAATACAAGTGAAATATATGTGTACCCCTTGTGTATAAACTTGAGAAATATTTTTAAAAATGTGGAAACTAGTCAAATTGACCGCTGCCGTACATCTAATGTTGAATCTATGCCTTCAAATTTATCGATCGAATTCAATCTACCAATCTATCAATATCATTTTTCTAAAATACTGCGATGCACTTTTGATCACGCTAAGTTCCATCCCCAAGGACTTCGCTTTGAGGTGCGCGACTTTGCGCATGCATTATGCCAAAAGTACACGTTTTCTATGTAATCGTCCTCCTTTTCCGAGTGCACTTAATTGTCGGGGGAAATAATTGTACGGCTCGCAATTAGTCTTATTACGTGCGACTGCGAGTCACGCAGCCTCTTTGTCGGCTCGGAACGTCCTCTCCTCTTGAGCTATTTAGAGCAGCTGAGAAGAAGCAACGAAGAACGGACGCGCGAGGATCGTTTCGAAATTAAGTTAATGAACCGAGTGCATTGCGATGCATGGTAAAAATGATTTTTTGTAAGAAACCGCGCGTTATAATTTCATACGCACTCACCATTTTTTATCGCCGCTGATTCGAGGATGTGCCGTCGTTCCGCGACAAGTTGCGACTCCTCTCTCAGGATGCTTGGAAAAGTGAGACTGGCTTCGTCTGAAACAGGATTTAATTTGTATTTAATGGTGGGTTTGCTAAATGCTCGAATACTCTTGCATTAAAGTTGAATTAATCTGAATGATATTACGTTCAGGCAAGCACGCCTGCGGAGCTTTGAGACACCGTCGGAAACGTCTCGAAGCAATTGAAAGAGGAATCTATTGTAAAGTACCGACCCTTCGACAATGAAAACTCTGTGACCCTTCACGCAAGAGCTCAGCTCCGTTCAGTTCAGTCTCAGTTCATTCAATTAAGTTCACGATTCCCTAAAAAAAAAATTAACGCAAAGACCTAGAGCCAATTAAAAAGACAACCTACTCCAAGACGTTCCTATCTCACGAGTCATCCGTCACAAGCTAGCGCTACGAGCGAAAGTAAATTCTAATTTGCGACCTCTCCTTTCGTTCGACGAATACAAATTACTCGAGACGAGTCGAAGGGAATCGCAGCTTGAAATCTATCATAGGCGTTCCAGATCCATCGTCAAGTATTTTGGATGCCGATGACCTTTCGATCTTTCCTGTCCCGTTAAACGGCTGTAAATTAATTTTGTCTAGCGCGCCGTAACTCTCGTCCGACCGCCTACGAGACTCCAATCTTTTGTTCGTACAGGATTCATCGGTGTTTCGTTATTCCTACCGGGTATCTGTTAGCGCCGAGTCGAGGATCTATTAACGTCTCCCTCGGTCCCTTATCGTGCACTTACGTCGGTCCTTTTATGGGCCTTTTCTCGCCAGAAGCATCTCGCGTGATGTTCGATCTCTCGTACTGTCGACCCTCTTCATTATTTACGCTTCTTCTCTCCTCGTCTCGCCTTTTAGTCCTCTTTCTCAGTTTCTCTCTCGACGGCTTTTGAATTATGACCGAGCGATCTTATGAAAGACTTTTTTTTCCGAGGTATAAGTATGCGCGGGCTTTTATGCGAAAAAAATGTGTACGGTTACGTAATAGCGATGTAATACGTCTGCTTCGACGTGACGCCGTTCTTCTTCCGTTTTACGGCGTATGTGTATGAGATGCAAGAAATCTGTGCATGAAGATGTATCATTTTTTTTTTGGATCTTGTTGCTACCGATTTGAACACCGAACGAGTAGGTATGATGTAGGACACGGTGTTTTTTGTGGAGTTGTATTTTTGAAGGGAGAAGTAGCTGCTGAGATACAATTCTTATACTGTATTACGAAATTTTACTTCGAAGTATTTGTTCCACTGTGGTACAACACACAGTGGACATTTTCCGCTCAATACTCCACTCCATTGTGCAAACAGGTGAATTCTATCCTCACGATAGCCTCTCAACAAAATTTCTCCGTTGAATAACAACAAAACATAATTCCCCCTCGACTTGAATCCGACACGTGACCGCAAGACACGCAGCACGCGCCCGTCGAGCGCAAATAAAGCATCGGAGCCTCGTTAGGCTTCTTATACATCGAAAATAATCCGTTGAAATTTAATGGCTGGTCATGGCAAGCCATGGACCACCCAAAAAGTGCTAGGAAGGTCTCCGCGGAAAGATCGGACCACCCATTTCATACGTAACAGCGTCGACGGTTGCAATTGTGATAAGTTGCGATCGATCGATCCGACCGCATCATTACGAAGCAACAACGTGCCAATCAGGGTTAACGGCCAACCCGTGCAATTATCAAGGATAGTTGCATGGGAAGAGGAGCCAGCGATGATACATCGTCACGTCGAAAAAGGACGACGTTGGTCCTTGAAACGTGAACGGCGAACGTGTCCCCTTGGCCGAACCCTTTCGAACGATGGTACAAAGATATGTGTCGTTGGCTGAGCTCTGTGAGCGTTGACATTAAGAATACCGATACACCGTGTTGCTAAGAGCACTAACGCGCAATTAAACTTTGGAGAACTTTGAGCTCTTGAATTAAACCCATTTCAGACGGTGTATTTTTTCCGAGACCGTCTAGAGATACTGAGAATTTTTTCGCTCTGTATTTACCATTTCCTGACTTTCATACTGACTGATAATTGCAATTCACTATAACTGCACCCACGACGTGCAATCCGTCTCGCATGGGTCAATTAAGTGTGAGGGGTGGTTATGGTATTCGGTAGAAATGAACCTGATTTGCATTAATTTCGACTATCTTGGAGCACGGTTTCCACGTAGATCCTGATCAGCCAAAATACGATCGTCCTCGACCGGAATTCGTCCGGTTAAAAACGAAAGCGAAGAGGGACTCTTCCGTGGCGGGTAGGTCACTTTCTACTAAAAAGCCAGCGGCGAGAGATGCGACACGGAAAACGAGAGACCTACAATGAATTCATCCGCGAGCCACGCCACGGAGCAAAGTCGCCGCAATAAACTTTACGACATTTAGTAACAGTATCCGCGGCAGATAGCCTCGCGAAGGCGAAACGCACGCGAGTACACGCGCACCCCACCCAGGCCGTGCCGCGTATCTTTATCACCCGGTTTTACAGCACCACCTTCGGAGCCGTCATAACCGCGTCTCGTCGTCGTTGTTCCTTATTAAAATCGACGCCGAAAAAAAAGCTCGCGCCCACGTACCGTAGGAATCGAACGCGGTCACGCGTACGTCCGCGTTAAGGATGATGCACACCTGACGACTCTGTCTTTCGGCTTCCGTGGAGTCTAGATAGATCCATGATGGGAGCTTTTATCTTCATTAGAAATAAACAATTAAATTTTTTGCTCATCCTCGATCTTTCTGTCGTAAGATACTTGTCCGGCAGATAAGTTTAAACGTATCGGCTTAATTCTCGTTACTTCTAGTGTTACAATAATAAGGAGGGAAAGTATCTTGAGTCTCGTAAAATATTTGAAATTGTATCGTCATAAATTCGAGTCTCTATGTACACTGTAATTAAATCGGATTAACTTACGAACGTGCACTCGGAGTCGCAAAGGGAACTTTCTACTTTGTTAAATAAACTCCGGTCATCGTTTATAGTTTTAATTATCTCTCAAAATCCTAATGTTCACCGAGGAATGCGCCACGATTCTATAAAACGGTGAGTATACAACGTTCAAGGCGCGTTAAATTAACCACCGCGAAATAGAAGTTTAGCCAGTACGCCATAATTTACACAAGTTTATACCGACTTGAAATTCTCATTAGAAGTGTATTAACGAGATCGTAAATCGCATTAATCCCCGTCGAAGCTATTACACGCTATTGTACGGTGGATCGAAGTTGGCCTCTTTGAGCTAGATTAGAGTGATTACGGTGTGAAAATACCTTTACATCGGCGCGTTGGACGCGGAAGTCGATTCGCGGGAGGTTAAATCTCCCACGTTTTCTATACCTGGAAGAAAGGAAGGATCTCCACGGAGAAGGAACCTTCGCGAAAGCGAGAGTGGCCAGTAAGTAGTGTACGTGAAAAGAAGCCATGTCGGGATCCAATTAAAATACGCGGCAGCAAATCATCGCCCGCATATTGCAGCTTCCAAATGAGAGGATGAAGCAGACAGAGAAGAAGGATCGGAAAGATTGCAAGACTGAAAGAGAGAGACCAGCAAGTTGACGGGGATATGGAGACAGATGGAGGGCAAGAGGGAGAGAAAGAGAGTCGAAGAGTCAAAAGAAAAAAAGAGAAATGGGAAAAACGAGAAAGAGATAGTAAGATCGCCGAGCACAGAACGAGAAAGGGAAACAGTGAAGCATACGATAATAATAACTCATCTTGCGGGAACTTTCCAGAGAGCCACGCTATCCGGATCTAATTAATAGAAATTAATTGCTCCCACTGCCGTGAATTTTTTTCTCGTTTCCGCGGTTCTTTTAAGCCGCGACGGATCCTCGAGTTGCAAGATTTTCATGCAGCATTACCTTAAGCTTCCTAATTAAAATACTCCGACGCTTTTACCCTGACTTGTGTCCCGTGTAATCGCGCCGTTTAATTACCATCGTACCCATGCTGCATTCGCGTCGCGTGTCACATACGCAATGTACATGGTTTTCAACACGGGATAAACAAGTGCACCGCTGCAATGCCATTCTATCCCCATGGATATTCTCATCTACAGCAGTGGATCCTAGGCGAGCAGTTGAAGTAAAAAAACTTCAAGAGGCAGAAAAATGGAAATAAGAGATCCTTCGGCAGAGCCAGGAGTTAAAATACTTCACTAAATTCTTCAAAAAGGACAACACCAACGACAAAGCATCTATCGACTCTGATACGCTCATGGTTCGCCGATATCTCTTCTATGCAGCCGCATGCCACGCGTTAATAAGCGGTGTTCGACCATGTGTGTCCTCTGCATCGGTTATTTTAATTGGCCGTTCGCGATATAAAGGACGCCTCTGTGATTGCCGACGTCGTCGGATAATTAAAAAGACGTTAAAGGCACCTTTCTCGCTTCTGCTGGCGTGAGTGTTCGATGACAAGGAAGAAACTGGACGCAAAGGACGTCTTCGAGGCGAAGAAAGCGCTCGTCGAGATAAGACGGAGACCGAGTTCTCTCTCGGTCTGCGATCTGTCTGGGTATCGATCGTCCGATTTTCGAACGTCCGGATGCACGTCCAAGATAATGAAACGGTTTCTCGAAGGAGCTAATTTTAGCACGATTTATAAAAAGAACGAAAGTTTCAGGCTCATTTGGAGCAATGGGTCACATTGCATAGCATTGCTTACTTTTCATTTAATTGTTTGCTACGTGTAATAGAAATCTTTCATTCGTCCGAAGTAACTTCTCGATTTTGCCACCGAACGAATTGCATCTTCCTTATCACCGTCCGTAGTATTTCAGTATTTCCCTGCCGTTATCGTAGGAGCATTGGTGTCATCCGGCAAAAGAGGCTGCTCTATCGAGATCTACATAGTTGCATAACTTGAAACGAGTATCGATGCTCGCAGGCGAACGAGTTGCTGCGCCGGCCGCGGTGATCGCGATGCACCGCGTCGAAGGGCGAACGAACGAAGGGAGGAAGGGTGGAAGGGAGGGCCAAGGCGTGATGAGGCCGGTGCACCCAGCCCGATGTCCGATAACGAACCACCGGCGCTTACTCCTTGCAGAAAAGGATCTCTGCTTCTTAAACGTCTTACGGGAGATCCTTCTTGCGCTCGTCGTCACTTTGCCGAGTCTGCTCTTCTTGGAAGAGCGCGCTCTTTTCTTGAGAAATCCTATTTCTTCGTCGATTCTTGGCGAAACCTTTTCAGATGGATGGTGTAATTTGTGTGGAGGATATCGAGGGGAATAAATTTTCTCGATAATGCTTTTTTTCCTTGCGGTGACGGCAGAGATTATATGGTGGATTGTAGTTCAGGTGGATCGTGTATGGGAGTTTTAAATTGATAACATTTTTTAATCAATAATCAATAGTAACTGGCGCACGAGGCAGTGGGAAGGATTTTCGAGGTATCGATTCTACGTGGAATCGTGTTTTCTGGAGATGAAGGACGCGATTGGAATGTAGAGTATCGTGTGGAATAAATTATGCTGTTTTCGTGATACTACTTTATAGCAATTATGCGGAATGTGACGGTTTAACGGTGGGAATATAGTTTAATAGTTTCGTGAATTTTTAATCGAGCAGAGATACGAGCAAGGATGTCAGAATTTTTCATTGATATGACATTTTCTTGAAATGAACGATGCGGTTGGAATATGGGCTATCGAGAGGGATAAATTTGAACGTATAAATTTTCTCGATAAAGCTCACTAATTATGCAAACTGTGATGCTTTATCTATGGAAATACGGCGAACAAGCAAGATGAAAAAGTACTTCGAAGATATGAAATTCCTGCCTCTTTTTGTTGCTGCCTTCGAAACTGACCGATGCTATTTCAACTCCAAGTCATGGAATGCAATAAATAAAAAATATTCATCTAATGTCTACGTGCGAGACATATTCCATATCTATCTCATAATTAAATTAAGCATGTCAAAAAATCGTACTTTATCCTAAAAGAAAATAATTTCTTCAAAAACTCTGCCTCAAAAAACGAACAGATGAGTCTACGATATAAAAAAATAAATTTGCAATCTACTCTCCCCTTCGTTGAGAAGAATTCAAGGATCATTCCCATCGGAGTGGCATGAACGTTAAAACGAAAGGAAACGCTTATAAAGCACAGGAAACGGCCAGATGACGAGGTTTACGATTCGATGAGAAACGACGACAACCTCTCGGAGTCGTGTGTAATAGGATATCTGATACTACTCTTCGATGTTCCAGGATAACGCCATCGAGTCCAAGTTCGATCCTTATCTCGATCGGTTTAATGTATGCAAATTACTATGGCTCGAGGTATTACCGAGATTAGAGCAGCGAAATGCAGATTACAGTAATATCGGGGAGAAAAGTACAAGTCGATGTTTCGGTATCCGATTATTTTGTGTCTTAATATACGTCCTTCTAATTTTAATCCATTCGACTGTGGCCTCGTGTTCCTCCGTCCGATCCAATGGAAGAAAACGTGAAGAAAGCGTCTCGTTCTCGAGGATTCTCGTATAATTGCGACAGAATTCTTCCAGTATAATTGTCAGCTTGAATAATTAAATTTCGATGTCCGTAACAATAACTAAGCCATAGAAAATACGTGCAAACTCTGTCCAGCACGGAGACAACGAGCGGGGACCTTATTTGGGGTCGGCATAACGAGACCTACTATCGGTCTAGCTGGTATCTCGCATTCCGATTCGAGAACACCGTTGTAGAACAATGTGGAATTGGGGAAGTGTGCCACTTGGGTGGCTTGGTCCACGATCTTGCGAATTGTGAACGCCTTTCAACGGATCAAGGGCCTTCCCACACGTGTGCAAATCTACCAGCACATGCGCGAATTTTCCAGCGTGTGTGCTCGCACGCTTATCCAGCATTAGCGTAGCGGGCGAGTTCTCGTGCCACGAATATCCGAAAGGCTGCTCTTGCAACGTTCACGTTCGCTCCCCTGGCGATAATCCGAACTTTACGAGATCCCCTTTCGATCGAATTCGACTCCGCGACATTCGAGTTATTCCTTGTTCGGAGTAAGTGACTTAACGATCATGGACCACCTATAAGTCCTGACCTTTTCCAAGTGCGAAGCGCATTGTTCCGCGCGACGTGGCGCGGTGTAATAATAATATAGAATTGCCGATGGAACGCCCAGCAGAAAAGATATTAGTCATCCTCGAGGATATCTTGTTTGTTGTAAACTAGAGATTCGAGGGCGTCACGATGATGGCGCGTTAAAGGCTTCGAGGTTTAGAGAAGCACGAGGAAGAGTGATTAAAGCTAAGATGGCTGAAGTGTTAATTCTTTACGAAATGAAGCTTTGATGGTGGTATCTTTCGCTCGGAGACTTGGAGCTGATCCCTCAGCAATTTGAGTTCAATCAAAGAGAGATAGACCATTTGACTTTAAAGGTGCATTCTGCTCTGCATCGATAGGGCTAATTGTAAGTGTGGGATACCGCATTACGTGGGATTACGTCCTCCCCTGCGTACCTGCTCTAACGTGTCTCGTAAGCGACATCTCCTCTCGCCGGTACCGGCTCGCCTCGCTGCCTAAGGCATGTCTTTAATGGCGAACACGCTGTTAAATATAGCCGAGGCATTCATAAATCAGGCGAATACCGGCGATGTTAAAGGGGCGGTCGCGTTGCGTGGGCAGGCGAATGCGAATGTGAAGAACGTTAAGGCAGGCATAATAACCACCGAGAGAAACAGAGAAGGGAGAAGAACACAGAGAGAGAGACAATGAGAAGGAGGAATGGAGAGAAGGGGGAAACAAAAAGGAAGAAAGAGGAAAGAATGGAGAAAGAGAGAAAAAGAAAGAGTGGAAGAACGAAAACAAAAGAGAGAAGACAGCAGGAAGAGAGAAGAAGGAGAGGGAAGAGGGGAAAAAAAGGAGAGAGAGTCCGCGACTAAATTCTTCCGGTGCGATGTCGATCTCCTCTCCGGTTTGACCCCCTTCTACAACCCCTCCGTTAAATCGTGTGCGGCTTCCTTTAACCTCCTTTCGTCCATGAACCTGCCTCCCCTTTCTCGATAATTACTTCCGTTAATGGGACTTCTGCAAAGGTGATCGTTCAATCTCCCCAGGAAGTCCCTTTCTAAGAGCGGCGAAGGCGCTTTCGATGAGGCGGTGGATGTTGAGAGTAATGAATCGAAGTTTCGCGTTTACCGGTGGAAATTAGAAACGGTTTTCGATTCTTATTTTCAACAATGTGCTTTTTCCTCGATGACCGAAGTGGATACAATTTTGTGGCGATATTTTGCAGCAAGAGATCGAAGGAGAAAACTCCGTTACACGAAGTTATTGGAAATGTTAATATGTAATGTGGAGCAAGAAAGAGTGTTTTGATAGGAAATTGTTGAAAAAGGTGCGAAGAGAATCGTAGTTCGCAAATAAGAGCCAAGTCTTAATTCTTTCCAATCCACCTTCGCTCATAAATCACTTATGGCTTCCGCTTAGCATACTCTACGCAGAAGTAGGTTATAAACACGATTCCACCCTCAAAATAAATACTAAATCCTCCAAGGCCGCATCTGCGTCAAACGTTGCCGTTGAACTTCTCAACGGCGCAATACGTCGAATATCGTTGCTCCACGTTTCTTCCTCGAAATCAGCCCCCTGACCTCTGATCTATACGAAAATACATTTTTCCAGGTATCCCAGAATCGAGTCATTGACGTCGAAACTCGTTTCCTCTTCCGATTCACCATTCGAACATCCCGTTTTCTCATTTAACATTGTTTCTTCAAGATCCATCTCACAAACTGCTCCTTTCGTTGCAAGTTTCCAATCATTTCGATTAAAAGGAGCCAACCGAAGAACAAAAGAAACGTCTATCTGCCTCGAAGTGAGAAGTGTAAGACAAAAATGCCCAAAGACCGGTTCCATTTTCAATTACGCGAGTTCGTAGGAAGAACTCACAGAAGAAAGATAACGTGGCCTTTGAGGAGAGCGAGAGAGACGCATCAAGAATCGTCATATATGGTAGCGCCAGGAAGTCAAGCATCCCTCCATTCATTCGGCGTTTGTGTGTCGGCAATTTGTGCAGCCGCTATTCAAACGGCGTCTATGGGGCCCCGTTTTCACGCCTTCTCGCGTCAAGAAAGACGATTCCCTCTTTCTTGCGAGTCGGAACTACCGAAGCTGGGTCGACGGTGGCGATTATACGTAGATAGCGTCATCAATCTTCGTTCTCTCTGTTGCTCGATGTCATTCGGTCCATCCTCGCGATGGTGGGCGGGCAATGTTTGCATCCTTCACGGCGACACTTCCAATTCTTTCTTACGCAATCGACGAGGGACGCTTCCCTTTCTTTGGTGCTGATAGTGAAAGTACTAAAATCTATTGAAAGGAATCACTCTCCTCGAGCGATGGTGCCGACTCTACTCGAGTCATTAATCATTCGTTGCTTCATTTCCGGTCCCAGGTGTCGGTGATGCTCGTTGAAACTAGGTTCGTTACGGTTCCGCTCTCTTTCCGGATTCTGATCACTTTTGCGTGACTGTTCGATGCTTTCTTGGATGTCTTGGAAAAATGGAGGCCTTTTGGCGACGATCGAGTATTTTGGGATGAATTTGGTGAAGTTTCTTGGACGACAAATAAATGAGACGTGGGAGGAGGTCAGCGTTGACGGTATATTCTACTTAGAACGCCGACGAAGATGTGAAGGTCTTTGAAAATTCAAAGTCTCCCTGAGTAACATTGATTTACTTTGAGCCTCCAAAAGGTCTTCGTTTTCCAAAAAACTGCTCAGGGACCAACCTCAGTCCCCTGTCTTTCCATCGACTCAATTAGTAGATTCTCGAAGCAGGTCATGTCGCAATATTTACAGAACACCCCGTAAACATCGACCAACTAAATTAATTCCCCCCTAACGAAACCCATCGTTTGCAGCATCGTGTAAAAAGGAATCCTCGAGAGAGAAATTTTTCGCAAACATTGTGGCAAGTAGTCGAGCCTTGTTTCCGAAAAGACAATTTATTCCAAGGAGATAAAATCTCGCCGTGGAGCACGATAACAGCTCCGTTAAAAACGATCGTTATCGTTAAGGAGTTCACCGTTGTCGGAGGAACTCTCGATGCTGCTTTTTTTTAACGAGGAAAGAAGAAAAGAGAAAAAGCAAGAAGCATCGAGGAGGACCCTCGCGTTTGCTCTTCGATCCTCGATAAAATTGTGCTCGCGATCTCGCCACTCCGGAGGCGAGGCTCGAATTAATTGAGATTCTCTTTCTTTACGTCCACTGGAACGTAAGTTAACAGTGACAGTAATTTGCAACGATACAACGAAACTGCTTCGATTCGAGGATGTTTATGCTTGTCGCATGTAGTCGAGTGACGCAACTCGATCAACGATATTTAAATCTTACAAGCACGAACCGGTGAAGTATCCCAAATTCCAACTAAATTGCTACACGGGACACGGTGAAACTTGTACTAAAAACTACATCCGCTCCATATGTGACACAAAATCTTGGGAGAATATTCAACGTGTCCCTCGTCCTCGGCGATTCACCAGTTTTTTTCCGTCTCTCTTAACCTCCATGTTCCTCTTTTTGGAATCTTTTGTAATATTTTAGGGACACGATGACGATAGTGTACCGACTAGACGCAAAGTTGTCTGAAAACTTGCAAAAGTAACGGTTGGATGTAACGTAATAATAAATTGAACAAGCTGAATAACACGATCCTATTTTCCGCCCGAAAACAGGGCGAGTAGTGGCATGGGGCAGGTAACACGATGCGTATTAATGACGACACAAAAATAGTTGAGGGCAAACATTTTTCTCCTACGCCATCCTCTATCGAAATTCTCCCATTTCCACGACCATCTCTACTTACAATTTTTCACAAATCATCCTTTCCCAATAGTTTCAAGCGGCGCTAATTGCAAAAACCATTCGCTAGTTTCTCTAACACGCTTTCAATTAAAAAGAAAAATTCTCGGCTTATCTCCAAATAAAACTTCGATCAGGTGCTAAAACGGTTGGGACTCCTTACGAAATAAATCATAAAATTTCACTTTATCTCCAACTACGAGCAGAAGACCGAAGGTGATCAAAATTAAAAAGAAACAACTATCAAAGATCCCTCGTGTTCTCTAGACAGGCATACTTCTAAGTTTTACGATCTCCAACATCAGTCGAGAGCCTCGCCTCTCGTCCAACGCTCCGCAATTGGAACATAAACGTTCCCCGGCTGTAAAAGAAAAAGGGTAAAAGAAGTGTTGCAACGGGCCGAAGACTTTTTCTTAATTTCGTGCAGACCGGCGGCCGATGCGTCGGGAGAAAATCAACGTGGGCAGTAGAAGTGAAATCAATATAAAGCTCTCATAACAGAGGAACACGGCGAGCAGCACACGTGACGACGAAATGTGCTGTGCGTGAATACGAGGGCACCGTGGGAATGAGTAATGGCCTGGACGATAGGAACATCGGACACGGGACCGAGTAACGAATTTGCTCGTATCTCTTACACCGTGATCGCGGCATGGTAGGTAGGTAGGTAGGTGTAATCAGGTACGTGTCCCGATTCTCCTGTACCCTCCTCCGGATTTTTCAGGAATTTCGGTATCCGCTGCACGATCTTTGGACGGAGAGAACTTTTGGCGGGAATGCTGACTAAAGTGACGGATAATGGACTTGGAGATCTGACTTTTGGGCAACTTGGAGGACTAGCTGAAGGGTGGAAAGTTAATTTGAGAGGTTGAGAAGAGTAGCCGAAATTGAAGTGTAAGCGAAATTGCGAAGAGTAGTTGAAGAATTGTACGCTGAGAAGCTAAGGGTAGTTTACCTGACTGATAAAGTTTTTCGTTGGAGGAAGGGAAAGCTGGAAGACGATCGAATGGCAGAGAGGTTTGGGAGAAGTTGCAGTCTACTTCGAAGGGTTTCTTGCGATCGTGGATTGTAATTTGGGCGAATTGATGTTACGATTTGCGAAAGAATTAAGCGATAGAAATAATGCGTGTAGTTAGTCGAGGTTGAACGTCACTGGGACTATTTATTAACTTGCATCTGATGAGCATCGTTTGCGCAATGGTAGTGATATCATTACCCTCGATGTTCTACCAGGACGTGGAAAAATAACTTCAGGATGTAACACGATAATAAATTGAACACGTTAAATTACATGACCCGTATTTTCTACCCAAAACCAGTACACGTTGTACTACGCGAGCCACCGTCGGTCATGTATTAATATTAACATCGATCAGAATGTGTTTTTCTCTCCGTCGTATTTTCAACGTGTCACGAATTTGTATCATTACCATACCGCGTGTTCTAGCTGTCTTAAAATAAGCGATATCGCGATACCAGTTATCCATTCATTCAATGAAACATTGATACTTGCATCGAACGTGTCTGAAACTAATGAATTACTGAATTTCCGCCCTGATCGTACGTTTCTACGAACATGCGATCATACATCGCCAGTAGAAAAAAAATAGTCAGTAGTAATTGATTTCTTAATGAGAAATTGCGAGTCCACACCTGATTCTAGTTAGTGTTTCTTTCGCTCCCATCTGTTACAGGTATTTTACCAAAGATCAATTGTATCGATGGGTCCGAACAACCGTGATTGCCGACACGGCAAAGTTTCTCATAGATAATGAAAGATTTGAAGCGTTGCTGGCCTTTTTCTCCGTATGTAGGCGACCAACGTGATCTACCGTGCTAATACTCGACTGGTCCGCGGACACGCGATAAAAGCGATTGCTTTAAAGTAGCCTCGTAAAGCAGAGGGGACCCCCGGAGGTACCTTCTTAGAAAATAACGAGGCGCCCCCGGACGATTTATTTCCCCGGGCCTGCCACCGCTCGAAAAGCCAACGGCTGGAGAAAGGAAGCGCGCCTTCCTCCTCTTACCGGTAGCCACAATTCAGATCTTGAATTCTTTTCGCTCGGTTTATGGCGATCGCCAAGATATCGTCTGATGAATGCACCCTGCCGAACCGTAAGCTCATTCTCTCGCTATGCCGACGCTCAAAATGGATACCGATGGGACAGAGAAATTTTTCGAGTGCATGCCTGCCGCGAGGATCGAGGTTATAAAGTATCGGAATTACTTTTTGCGTGTCACCGGTAGTGCGATCATTGGGAGACGTTTTTTTCAATGGTTTCTTCTTTGCTCGTTCTTTAACTTTCGTCCTGGGACTTTTCTTTGGTTGGTGATAAATCTCGCGACCGATTTTATCGAACTGTTTTCACTTGTTTGGCGAGGGTTCCCTTATGGAAGACTTCTGGTACAGTTTATGTTTTGATCGAATTTCAAATTGCCGAGAGTCGTGTCAGGAAGAAACTCTTTGCCCCTTCTCTTAATAAGATTACGTACGGTCATTGACTCCGGCGAAATAATTCCGAAAACATAAAGAAATCAGGAAAACTTAGCCATCAAATACACAATATCCAAAAAGGGGAGTCTCTCTTCATCGTCTCTCGTGGGATTCCCATTCTTTACTCCACGATACAGAATGCGAATTTACGCGCGGTCGTTCACCGTATATGTTCACGTTGCACACAGCCGAGGAGGAACGTGGCGCAGGTAGCGAGGACGCCGATTATTTATAGTCGCTTGCACTTACAAATGCATCGTGCCGGTGCACATCACGAGGGGGTCGCCGCGATAGCATCGGTTTACTTTCCAGGCAAAATACAGACACGCGGTTTGCCGACAACAGAATGGAGCAAAACGTGCATACATGTACGCTCCACGCACCTGTCGAACGATCTACGTCCAAGTCAGGAAGTATGCGCTGAAAGTAACGAAATTATCTACCGACGAGGGTCCAAGATCGATGCGATCGTCATAATTGCCTTCCGATCTATACGAGCAAACTGATGCACGTTGGCCCGCGAGATTTTGAATTACGCGAGATTTTTTCGTGACGCGTAACGAGGCAATTAATCTACGTAATAACATGGACAGACTCGTTCATTTTGCCGGACGAATTTCGTGGTGGTATTGACGTTGCTGAGTAATTTACGGAATGACCTATTATTAAGAAAAATTGGGGAAGAGGACTGAGTTATAAATAGAGTCGTGGAAGTGGACACGCGGCAACGGTATTTTGGTATCGTTAGATATTTTTAAATTGTTCCCGTGGATTGTCGTACTGAATTTCAAGTCGTTGAGGGCTAAACGCTAGAATGTTACTTTAAATTATATTAAATAAATGCTTTGGCGAAGGAGGTATCGAGAGGAGTAACACATTCTGTAATTTGTGATTTACATGATAAATGAGGAATACTATATGAATTGTATGGCTGTTCTGAAGATGTGCAGAATTTAAAAAAAAAATTACAAAACAGCGGTTTTAAGTGACTCGATAGTTTTAGTTTATGACGAAGAGACACGGAGGAACAATAAAGATAGGAACGAGATAAAGATTGTGCCTGGGTGTTTTAAAAGATCCAAACTCGCGAGATCGACTTTGTCGCGTGCTCCGGTATTTCTTTTTTCCTCGAGCACGTCACGGTGATCGTTCAAGGAATTTTATCGACTTATTTTTTATCAGAGCTAACAAAGAGATCGAGGGAAGAGACGGGATAAAGAGGTCGGTGGCGTCTCGATTCTTGAGCTACACGATTCCATGAATTTTTTAACTTCGACGCAATTTCGCGATTGGGAAATTGCGGCTTGACTTTTGTGATAAATGAGACATCATTTATCTCGTTTAATCGATGTAATTATACGTAAGATCGAACGATGCTTTAATATGATAATGAGAAGTATTTCGGTCCCAGCGAAAGTTGAAGTTTTATATGCATTGCACTTTAAAGGTTTATCGAATTGGGCTCGTACGTTGCAACTGCATATAGTGTTTTACTTTTAACAGTATCGATGAATTATGAAACGGCGATGTCGGATGTAAAAACGATCCTTTGCGTATGAGACATTCTCCGAAAATTGTAGCCTTCCTCGTGCCACAGAAATTACTCATCGAGCATCGCCAACAGTTGCCAAATACTTCAGAAAAAGAAATGAAACTAATTTCCTGACAATAATACGGAGATTCCATTGCCAATAAAGATAAAGTAATCTCCTTAATATTTTAAAAATTGGTTACAAAATCAATGCAGGCTATCAATTAGAATTTATTGAAAAACAAAATTCCTTGGTGGCAATTTCTGCATCTGAAATACGACAAATCGGTCGCACGTGCTCCAAAATATGCATTGCAGATCCATTAATAGCGGCGAAGTGTTAATCGCGAAATCGCCGAGCTCGATATACTCTGGATATTATAATCGTCATTGGACCTCCAAATTTATCCCTCTATTTGTTTGATCACACCGATTCGAGCGCACGGAAACGTCATCGAAGAGTCCACAAGACAGAAACGATACGAGGAAAATCTATTTCCGTCGAGCAATTGCCTCGAAATAGAACGATTCGCTAGGAGACGCGAAATAATATTATCCACGTGCTACAAACGACGACAAAAAACTCTTTGCGTCAAACGGTGAACTCGATGGCTTCGAAACAACATTTCAAATCTCCTACCTACGAGGACGATTGTTTTCATTAATCGCTTCCCTAAGAAAGCAGCTCTTAGGCAACATGAGTGTAGGTGTTGAAGTCGAAAAAGTGCAAAGCAGGAACGAAACGATATCGAAAGAACGTTTGCCGATCGGAAGCGACCTGTGAAGTGGGTGAGGACAGATACATGAAATATTGCAGGATGGAAAATGGAATTCAAGCGATTAGTAGATAACGGTTGCGATAATTATCGCCGCATAAATCTGTCGACGCGGCGTTCCTTCTTTAAAGCTAATCTCGCCGGAGGAGGAAATCGAAAGAATGTCCGAGGGATGATCCACGAGCACGGAGTAACCCGTGATCGTAGGAGGAAGAGAAAGGTATTATTCAGGAAGCTGCTTCAGATTGGTACGATTTATATTTCTGCAAATTTAGCGGAGGAAATGAGAAACTATTTATATCGAGGAGTTTCAGTGTTGAAAAATGGTATTCGCATTTTGTAGATGAGAAATATCGACGTTCTACGTTTCTTACTTTTGATCACTTGAGAATTCTCTCGACAATGATAAGTGATTGATACCAATAAATATTGAAATTCGACAGAAATCTAACCGCCTCTAAAATTGTTCGTAAGAAACGTAAAAGGTGTATTACTCAACAGTTACCTTAACATTCTTGCGATAGAAACTTTTGAAAGTGCGAAGCAAAATAAAGTGGACATTCGAAAGAAAGTATTAACGGTCGCAATAAGTCGCGAAACGCGGAGAAAAGGGCAGTTGTTCGTGCCAGCCGATTCTTGTATGGCTGAAGGGACGGGCATCGCAAAACATCGTTAACGATTTTAATTAACTCCGTTAGTTCGCGGAGGTCTTACGTACGCAAATGCACGGACGGATTTTACCGTTAGACGGCTGATAGAGAAAAGATGCAACGTTCGTGTTCGTGTCTAAGCGCAGGACGAATCTTGAGAAAAATCGGGAACATTGGTCACGAAGAGTAGTCCTTTTAAACTGTCCGTATGGTTACTCGCATGGAATTCTTAGCACTTGTACGGGATCAACGGAATCGACGGGAGGAATGTAGAAAAGTTTGCGAAAATATGCCCGTGACTCGAATGATAGAAGGAATGCCACAAAAATAAACAGTTTTACAAACTTTTGTTCTTTGTGATCATTACACAAGTCTAAATTATAAATAAAAGAATATTTCTGCTCATTCCTATAGATTTTGCGGAATAACTATAGTGGTGCATTAAACAGAGAACTACATTTGTAAAATTTCATCATATATATAAGCAATACTATTCAACTGCATTCCCAAATTCAAGATTATACAACTTATTAAATGCACGAGTGCTCGTAATAAGAGAACCCTACTGAATGAAGGCTTCATGGAAAACGAAGTGCGTGATAGTACTTAAAACTAGCAAATTCTTAGTAAGTATTGTATGTATGTACCTGAGAAAGTTTTGATACTCTGTCACGGTGGCTGAGAGTAGTCGCAGGATGACAACGGTAAAAGTCTGTCGGTGGCTGAGAGTAGACAAACGACTAACTGAGGGTTGAAGTCCCTGAAAGGATGAAGCACCACGTAGAATGCAAAAAGAGAGGTATGTGGTGACTCCGAACATCGTCTACGAAAGCACTGTACGCGCACTAATAAAAGAAAATGCTAGAACTCGATCACGGAGTAGTAAATTCCTCGTCGGCAGCCGAGGGCAGACTGATAGCGGGGCCTCGAAACGACTTGTTATTGTTAACGGATCAACGAGGGGACCACCTGCGGTGCGCCATCGCCGAGGACCGCCGAGTTTGTTTTGATAACACGAGTCTAGTGACTTCAAGGACCATACTTTTCACCTCTCGATCTCTCTCCTTGTAAAGTACCTATTTGGTATATCTAAATATAACGGACGTAATGCAAATGTTGCTTAACCACCGGGGGTTATGGTGTTAAATGCAACCTATCCTTGCACTCCAGCGAACCGCGCAAGAATACGCGATTTAGGTGTAACATTCAAGTGCGAGGAAGTCGATGATAAAGGTAAGAACATCGCTCTGGATTGCTGGGCGTGTCACGTCAGTGGGTCGGCGAACAGAACATATCGCGATAATGTGTTTCTAGGTCACTCACCGACTGTATATGTGCATGCCGCACGCACGCATTCCTTTCTCTAAATCCAATCGTGAATCCCCATGAGTTTTAGCCTCTAGTGTAAATAGAGAACCAGCGGTATTCATTATTCGTC
This sequence comes from Cerceris rybyensis, assembly GCA_910591515.1. Taxonomy (NCBI): domain Eukaryota; kingdom Metazoa; phylum Arthropoda; class Insecta; order Hymenoptera; family Crabronidae; genus Cerceris; species Cerceris rybyensis. Next base: position 1,106,974 of record OU342795.1, read on the forward strand.
CGAGTGAAATTGTAACTTTATCGTTAATCCTGCACTCTTATCCGAGGAGAATAGCTTTTGAGGCATACGAAGGAATTGCTGGGAAAAGGGGTGGTTCTGCGTTCTTGAGAGAAAACTTGCCATCTTTCGAGGATTCAACTTTTCTGGAATTTCCTTTCCCACGACTACCTTCCTCCTCCAAGAAGCCATCGTCGACGTTAATAACAATCATCGACCCTAACGTTCTCCCTCGTGGTAGCTTAACCGGTATAATCTTAATGTTTTTTCCATCCTTAGCATTTAGCAGGAGACTCGTCGAGGCATTGGTTCGATCGATAAGGGACCGCGTTAATTGCCTTTCCATTAGACCGCGAGAAACAAGGGGCACGTGCAGAGAGTCGGGGACTGGTCCGTGACCGGTCCGCAACAGTCGGAAGAACGATCGGTTGCAGAGGGAACGAGAGACAGTACGAGAGAGAGGCACGGTCGGATCTAAACAAATTAGATCCCTCGGTGGGTTAAGGCGTCGGTAACGAGCGCGATCGTCGGACCCGATCGTGCTGGTAAACAACGGCAAAAAATTAATTAACTTCCTCGGGCAGCGTCGCAACGGTGAAAGTAATTAAATCGAACACGAGGTACCTGCCTCGCCGAATAGTAAAATGGCTTGCTCTATTGTCGCGGCATGTCGTCAGGGAAATTTCTGATGCGGGAAAATTCGATTGATTCGACATTGATCTTGCGCCGATCGTTGAGCTTTCGCGTTACGAATGACTTGGAACGTCTACGACGGGGGAACGGTAAAAATTTCAAGTAATAAAGTGAGAATAAATTGGTTTTTAACGAACAGGAGACCGGAATAATGGAATTCGAAAGGTAGAGCTTCTGGGAGCACCTTTTCTCCTTCGATAATTGAATAGCAACCACGGATTACAAAAAAAGTCTGAATCGTAAATCAATTTAAGTTCACGTTTTACTGAAGAACAATAGGAGATCGGAATTGAAAGATTGCTTCTCTCCAGGTATTGTAATTCCGAACGTCCATCGATGGAAGGAGTCTCGAAGGTATTTAGATCAGGTAAATCGTTAGCGCGACGATCAAAGGTGAAATTGTTTTTTTTTACATTTACAAGCCACGCCACAAAGGTGACCATTGTCGATCGAATCCTACGAGACGGAATGCGTCTTCGTTGCCTTAGCTCCTTTTTTTTTATCAAATTTTTCTGCGGCCTTGAATCGCCGTACGGTAATAGGAACGAACAGTCCTGGTGAACGCGAGGAGACATTACGAACCGTTACAGCTGGGTTCGACGGACAACTCTCTCTTTTTTCTCGAACGAGAGACACTGTGATAAGTCGTGTCCATTCGTCTCGTGTAATGCGAGGTAAAAAAAAAACGTGTCGGCATTTAGTAGATTTAATTGTCTAACGACTCGAGAGCCGCGATAAGATAGGCAAGAGTGGCTCAAAGTTGCACCGCTTTCGCTTTTAAATTCCTTCTTGTGTACTTCGGGGAATGAGAATTGAAAGGGGAATGGAAACTGAGACAATTTGTGACGAATTTGATTACCTGGCTAAGTAATTTTATTTTAGAGAGTATAGCTACGATTTGATGACAAAGCCTAATGATATTGGATGCTACGAGGACAGGGGTGCAACTACAATTGTAGAAATTTGAAATTCACTTCGAATGCAATTACCCTCGAATTAATTATATTTCAAATTTTATAGTTAGAATTCTAGTGAGCCCGGAAGCTTGGCAGAAAACCTCTACAACGGAAGAAGAGAAAAATGCAGAAGTCGCTTTAAAAAATTACTTAACACCGTAACCGTAAATCTCGACAATTTCCTTCCACGCAAATAATAAAATTCAATCGATTCCAAAGAACCATCATCCAAGACACGCCAAATCAATCGTCGTCAGTTCTACAGTTAAGTGGAACGGCAAATTCTCGGCCTTTTAAACGAGCAAAAAGAAAACAGGGACTTTCGCATTATTTAACGTCTCATATCCTATGTCAGAAGGCTAAAAACCGTAGACGTTGATTGATAAATGAAGTTCATCGCGCGGAGGCTTGCGCCACGGCTCGAACTCAATGGAAATTCGCCGTAAAAATGTTTACCGTTAAGCGAAGTCGAAAAATCGACGATATCGCCAGGGTTTCCTGGTCTCGAGAGGCAAGTGGACACGTTCGGTTCGGCCGTGTATACCGGCTTACATATTTATTTAACTAATAATAAATGGCGGTGTACCTCGAAGGCGTACAACTTGCCGCGTATATAAAGACAATACATCTCTATTTTATTCGCCGGTATAATGGATAGCGGGCTTCGCGTGTACATACACAGTACACCACTGGTAACAATATAATCGTGATCCCATGAGAGCGCTCTTATAAAGGCGCTTTTGCAAGAATAGCCGCTCACGCGAGACAATATGCGGAAATCGCATTATTCGAGGCCGCGGGGTAGAAACCGCCACCGAGACCGGGACAATGAGATCGACGATGGCGAAAGGGCAACTTTGGCACCGTGTCCGAAGCTTTTCCGTCGGTTCCAACTTTTTTTGCCACTTCTCGATGATCTGTGATGATTTGAGATTTGTTTCTGTCACTTCTAGCTGGTCGATGGATCGATGCGTGCATCTCGACTATACAGTTTGAGGCTTAGAAGAGTTTGCAGGAGTACAAAACTTCGAGGAGAATTAAACAGTATTTCCGGATACTTATATCATAGGCCACATCGTAGAAAAATAGTTGCAACGATCTATGATGCAGGAATTATAGTGCGTCGTTTATAATTTAAGTCGTTTAAGTCGAGAAACAATGGAGGTATCGCGAGTAATAATACCTTCCTGATGAAAACTCGATCTCAGGAGGAAATCCCGCGAGTCTCTGTTCACGGGTAAGTTTCGATTATCATTAAATATCATCTAACCAGTTACCAAAAAGAATACAACGGAGAAAGTGCGTCCTTGGTCCACGTCCAGGTTGACGGAAAAAATTCAAATATTTACTGAAATCGTTGATTTCGTGTTCGTCATGTATTCTCGTCAATGCGGACTTGGATGACGAGGCACACGATCAAGATCGTACAATTTCGAAGCGGCTCTCTCGAAGACGTTGCTTCGATCGTGCCAGCCACCCGAAGAATGCGAACGGTCAGAGTCCCCTCGACAAAGACACCGCTCGGCCTAGTTGATGATACGAGAAACAGGAATTGCGCAACCAGCTTCGACATTCGAGTCGGAAGTATGTAAAAACGTGGGGTCCCTTGTTCATCGAGGAAACGTGACGAAATAAATTTCACATCGGTTATGTGAAAATCAATATCAACATGGTAGCGAAACGCTGATCCAGCAGGCTACGAAGTTTGCAAAATACGATCGAACGTTCGAGAATCGGGAGAACTTTTAACGAAAACTACCGAAGGATACTGCAATGAATGTATTCTAACCTGCAGAGGACAAAATACGGCTTGCCGCAGATTTTGCAGTAACACATGAAAAATTTTCCATTGCAACCTGTTTTTGCAGATGCTAAATTTTTCATAGAAGTTAATGTGGAATCGGATGGTAGAATTCTTAAAAAACAAGAACTGTAAAAGAAAAGGACATGAAAAAGAAGTGAAATTAGGGAGAGCAGGTCGTGCAGTGGTTCTGCGCAGGCGCAGGCGGTCTTTGAAGTTAACCTACTCCGGCCGAATATGCTACTTGTTGATGGGGTTACCATGACTCTTTTCTCGCAATTTTTCCTTTGATTATATTGAAACGCCCAAATGTATTGTACATAATAGCAGATGGATCGCAATCTACCCAAACGTTAGATTCTAGTCTTCTAATCTCCGCAAATCTGCCCACGGAGAATACAGTCACATAGGATACAGAAAATGTCCATAGGTTGACGCATTCGATGTATTCTGTCCGAATGCAAAGATTATATTCATATTTTTAGCACCGTCAATTATAAACTGCTGTTTTGGGTAGATTGCGGAGTATTAGGGTATTATTGGGCAAGTTAGGGTTATTGCATACAATGTATAAGTTCAAAAAAGAAAAGAAGTTCCCATAAATGCCCAGATAGGCACTCTAACCTCAACTCGATTCCGCGTCATTTTGCCTAGCAAGCGAAGATGCGCTAATTCCATAGAATTCTACTCTTAATATGACTTTACATAAGTAAGAACAAGTAAAAGCAGTCCAATTTTGAGTAGCAGTCACTGACTGCACATCTTTACATCGTAATTTCATGCAGAGGTTAAGAATGACCATTAGCATTGACATACCATTGCTGCACATCGAGGCCGCCAAAGCAGTAGAGTCCCAATGTCCGCTATCCTTCCTCGTATCCTCCGATCGAGTCCATTGCGTCACTTGAAGCACAGAAAATTGTTCCAATTAAAAGTCGCGACAAGAAATCAACATTCACTTTTAATGACACTGCCGCTAGACGTGTGCAATCGCAAGGAACGCAATGGCGCCACGCAAAGCACCATCCGGTACGACGATAAAACCCGGCGAAAAATCGCTAATTAAGCCGACTGGAAGAAAAAACGCGTAGTTTACGAGGTCGCCTAACAGGACTTTTAAATCGGCAAATCGGTAAATCGCTACACTTTTTTTCGGAATCGCGGAAAACCGATTCGGGCGGACGCGTGAACCTCGAAGGTGCAGGAATTCCGTGCGACTACCTCCGCGCGTCTCGCGGTTGCGCAGGAGTTGCGCGCGCACGCGGGGTGAAAATTATAATTGGCGGCAAAATGCAAATCGGTCGCGTGGCACCGCGGAATGCGACTGTGGCAATTAGGCGAGCGTTTACCGTCGTTTCTCGCTGCTGTATTTATTGCGCATGAGAAGACCGGCTGTCGGTTCGTTAGAAGCCTCGCCGGTTAACACTGTTTTCCCGTAGCCTCGAATTAATGTCCGGCCGGCATTAACTTTGACATTTTATGCCGTCGAATTTTCAAATTACCCGAGCGTGCAGGCTCGCGCGACAACGATGAAATTAATTGTTAACAGGCGTAACGAGAGAAACTTGATCCGATCGACACACGTAACGTCTCCCGCCAATGCGATCGTGCGCTTTTCTAATCCCATTGCGATTTAGATGCTTATTGGCCGTCCTAACGATATCCATCGAACTACTCGAAATTGCACTTAAGAGACAATGAAAGCCGAGAAGTTTCGCGCGGAAAATACAGTCACGATCGGCCGTTACACCTTCCATCTTTTTCCACGATATTGTAGAGAAAATTACATAAGCTTTATGTTATAACGGGACCGTTATAGTTTGTAAGAGTAATTAGTAGATCATTAACCGAGAGAAGAATTATTTATCGGGAGGTATTTGTGTCGTTGGAGGACGCGGAATTAATAATCGTTAACGATCTGCAAATCCGTGCCCAGTGTAATGTGGCAAACTTGTCGATAATCGCCAAGTAAGATCGGACTATCGCGATAACCGGTGGAATTATCGATACTAATTGGAGCAATAACGGTTCAAAATGTCACTCATTTAATTCTTGGTATCGTAGCGGCCTGATTTTCTAATTGCGTGAAATACTTACGCGACGCTTTACCGTAATGTTAAATCGCGAGGAGGAACGTTTCCCAGGTAAACTGATGACAGAATGTTATCGGCGATCTCTTATCAAGGCCCTGTGCAGTATGATTTATTAGTCGAATATTTTCTTCGGTAATTGAAATTAATTTCGTCAAGTTTTATCCCTATTTGACGCTCATTTTTAGTCAAAGATGTTTGAATAAAGGAGACCAGAGTACGATTGATAATTGCAGAAGTTTGTAGATACTAGTTATTGGGCAGTTATTGAAATCTAAAACGATTAGAAATGTCGCCCACTTCAACCCCTCGAGTCGCCGCATTCGATCACTCTCATAAAACCCATTACGGTCGGCCAACAGGTGGATAGAAACAGAGTAAAATAATTATTCTCGAACTACTAAATCACCATTACATTAAAAGGCGCAACACAACGGAAACCAGTAAGATTTGCACCTTTCGCGATACACAATTCAACGGCTCTAAACACCGTGCTCCCCGAGTTACGAAAGAAATCACGCGGCGAGGGATTAAATCATATCAATGCAATTCTTGCTGTCACTGGCGCAAAAACAAATTCGTAATCGTTCGATAATGAGTCTAATCCAGGAGACAAGTTACTCACGTCGAATACGCTCGATTTATGCCGTTGAAACTAAATCAAGAAAATCGCAAATTCACGATAGTAGCGTAAAATGTTTCCGGGTGAAATCCAACGCAACGGGAGTTTCGATAAATACGTATAAACGTTACACACGTATACGTCGTTACGGGTTTTATTCTATAGGAAATACGATTATCGCGATCGTGCTTCTGGGCCAGTGATAATTAGAAGTGATTATCTACCAGCGAGACTTTCTACGCCGAACAATGGAGACCGATAAATAGTGGACCGGCTTGTTGCAGAAGGCAAAAGACTATCCGTAAAGCAGAGGCTAAAATTACTGTTCTTAAGATATCGCCCGGGTACCGGCGACGATCGTCGCCCGGTAGGTCGCCCGGTCTTTTCGCGATAAGAGATTTATCGTGGAAATTTCTATGGTCTCACCCAAACGTGCTCGCTGTTAAATTAATACTTAGCTGGACGGGAAACATGCCACGGTGGTTTGCAATCGGCCTATTTAACGATCCTGACACATTCTCGCTCGCGAATTACGTTGATCGATGAGGTTGCAAAGCTAATGGGTACAGTTTCGCGTGAGGTTCAATGGAATTTCGTAATTTCGAGGCGCTTTGGAGCGATTCATGTTGCGGACTGGCAATAAATAAGGATTGTTTTAAAAGTCGTTCTTTATTGCTGGTATAATGTAGCTTTGGGGGATTGGAATTTGCCCGAGAGTATTGGCTTACTATGAAAATACTGTACGAGATATACTAGTAATAATGTTGAGAGAAAGGAGGGATGCTTCTGCAAAGAAATGGCTATGTTGTGTTTGGGGAAATATCATTGATCGACAAGAATGTTAGGCGATTGAAGATTCTATTTTTGGTTGGGAGCGATAATATGATTGTTGACTAGATGGTCGGAAAAGCTGCGCAGAAAACTGATGGTTTCGTTAGCTCGACTGCGGATTTCATAATAGCAGAGTTTTCGTCTCAAACTTCAAACAGGTATGCTATCCGTGAGTCATCGTTTCGCGTTTTACAGAGTAACTCGTGCCGATTGTTCAACATTTTTGTGACGTGATGCATTCCAAGAATTCTCCTCGTACCAACAGGCGCTAAATAAGTCCGCCATTCATCACTCGATAAGCCAGTCTCGAGAAGACGCCAGTGTTTACGAAAAAAGATACGACTACTGAACGTACGGTTTACGGAAAGAAGCTAATCGAAGGGAAGACAGTTTTCCTCTATGAGTAATGTAAACCGAAAATAATTGTTTCGGATTAACACTTTCGAGAAGAAAGACCAACTATCAGCCGTTATTAATGTTAACTCCAAATACGAAGCGATTAGTTCATTAATCCCTGAGATTTTTACGATCCAAATAGAGATTTAATTTCAACGATATAGAGACAAATTATAGAAACTAGACTGTGACTTAAGAAAAAGTCAAGGAATTTTATTTCGAGTAATTGAGGATGGAATGAAGGTTTCACCGGAAGAACACATCGATTCCTATTCAGCATCATCGCGTCTAAACTGCTAATATAAAATACAGTACCAAATAACAGAACCCAACGTTCCCTACGAATGAGAAGCATGATTTCTCACCGATCAAAATACCCCCGAAGTCGAAATAACGAAAGCGTTAGGAATAAAATGCGAATGCCGCCAAAAGACGAGAATCGAGGCAGGAATGAAGGTGTTTTCAGACTGCCCGGTCCTGTTTGTGGACATTATCATCGAAAATGTCCAAGAACGAATTGGAGCGGCCGAGAAACCGGCGCCTCTCGGCGGGCGCCTCGGCGTTTCTAATTTTACGATCACAAATACGGATACTCGCGGAGCACAGCGGGACCGTCTCTCGCAGTCGTCTTCGAGGAGGAAAAGTATCCGACGTTCCTCGTCGTCGCCCTAGTATTTTCTCCCCCTCCGCCCCGTTAGACACCGTCGCGTCGTTTACAATCGTAAAACGTCCACGCGAGAGAGCTCTGAGCCGGATACGTATTTCGAGAAGTGAAAAGTTCATATGAATTTCGGCGGGTTCTGCGTTGCGCGATCAACGAACGATTGATCTTTGCTCGCGCTGAACAACTCGCTATTTTGCGACGATGAATAATTAAGAGATTCCATTATATTTTTATTTTAGAATCCCAACAAAAATTCAAAGTTAAAATTCGCGCGCAAATTCAAAAAAACATACGCATGCGCATACAAAAATGACCTGCGTACGCGCAGGTCTTTTTAAATTTGCGCGCGCATTTAAAAGTTGAATTTTGGCGCGAAATTTGAATTTAAAATGCGCGCGCAAATTCAAAAAAACCTGCGCGTGCGCATTCAAAAAAACCTGCGCGTGCGCATACAAAAAAAACCTGCGCACGCGCATCCAAAATTAACCTGCGCACGCGCAGGTTTTTTTGAATTTGCGCGCGCATTTAAAATTTGAATTTTGGCGCGAAATTTGAATTTAAAATGCGCGCGCAAATTCAAAAAAACCTGCGCGTGCGCATACAAAAATAACCTGCGCGTGCGCATACAAAAATAACATGCGCGTGCGCATACAAAATTAACCTGCGCGTGCGCATACAAAAAAAAACTGCGCACGCGCATCCAAAATTAACCTGCGCGTGCGCATCCAAAAATGATCTGCGCACGCGCAGGTTTTTTTAAATTTGCGCGCGCATTTAAAATTTGAATTTTGGCGCGAAATTTGAATTTAAAATGCGCGCGCAAATTCAAAAAAACCTGCGCGTGCGCATTCAAAAATAACCTGCGCGTGCGCATACAAAAAAACCCTGCGCACGCGCATCCAAAATTAACCTGCGCGTGCGCATCTAAAAATGACCTGCGCACGCGCAGGTTTTTTTGAATTTGCGCGCGCATTTAAAATTTGAATTTTGGCGCGAAATTTGAATTTAAAATGCGCGCGCAAATTCAAAAAAACCTGCGCGTGCGCATTCAAAAATAACCTGCGCGTGCGCATACAAAATTAACCTGCGCGTGCGCATACAAAAAAAACCTGCGCACGCGCATCCAAAATTAACCTGCGCGTGCGCATCCAAAAATGACCTGCGCACGCGCAGGTTTTTTTGAATTTGCGCGCGCATTTTAAATTCAAATTTCGCGCCAAAATTCAAATTTTAAATGCGCGCGCAAATTTAAAAAAACCTGCGCGTGCGCAGATCATTTTTGGATGCGCGTGCGCAGGTTTTTTTTGTATGCGCACGCGCAGGTTAATTTTGTATGCGCACGCGCATGTTATTTTTGTATGCGCACGCGCAGGTTTTTTTGAATTTGCGCGCGCATTTTAAATTCAAATTTCGCGCCAAAATTCAAATTTTAAATGCGCGCGCAAATTTAAAAAAACCTGCGCGTGCGCAGATCATTTTTGGATGCGCACGCGCAGGTTAATTTTGGATGCGCGTGCGCAGGTTAATTTTGTATGCGCACGCGCAGGTTATTTTTGAATGCGCACGCGCAGGTTTTTTTAAATTTGCGCGCGCATTTTAAATTCAAATTTCGCGCCAAAATTCAAATTTTAAATGCGCGCGCAAATTCAAAAAAACCTGCGCGTGCGCAGGTCATTTTTGGATGCGCACGCGCAGGTTAATTTTGGATGCGCGTGCGCAGGTTTTTTTTGTATGCGCACGCGCAGGTTTTTTTGAATTTGCGCGCGCATTTTAAATTCAAATTTCGCGCCAAAATTCAAATTTTAAATGCGCGCGCAAATTCAAAAAAACCTGCGCGTGCGCAGGTCATTTTTGGATGCGCACGCGCAGGTTAATTTTGGATGCGCGTGCGCAGGTTTTTTTGTATGCGCACGCGCAGGTTATTTTTGGATGCGCGTGCGCAGGTTTTTTTGTATGCGCACGCGCAGGTTATTTTTGAATGCGCACGCGCAGGTTTTTTTGAATTTGCGCGCGCATTTTAAATTCAAATTTCGCGCCAAAATTCAAATTTTAAATGCGCGCGCAAATTTTAAAAAACCTGCGCGTGCGCAGATCATTTTTGGATGCGCACGCGCAGGTTAATTTTGGATGCGCGTGCGCAGTTTTTTTTTGTATGCGCACGCGCAGGTTAATTTTGTATGCGCACGCGCATGTTATTTTTGTATGCGCACGCGCAGGTTATTTTTGTATGCGCACGCGCAGGTTTTTTTAAATTTGCGCGCGCATTTTAAATTCAAATTTCGCGGGAAAATTCAAATTTAAAATGCACGCGCAAATTTAAAAAGACCTGCGCATATGCAGGTCATTTTTGTATGCGCAAGCGTAGGTTATTTTTGGATGCGCAGGGGCAAATTTATTTTTTAATGCATAGAGCGGCTAATATTTTCGGCTTTAAATGCTACTGAACTGCTTTATATGAGTTGCGAAGTACCGGGGTTACGGTAAATATCACATGGCTCAGGCGGTTCAGAAGAAGGTAAAGGTTGGGACATGTAATCAGTGGGCACGAGTTCAAATCCCCTGTCGCCTAGAACGTACTGTGGGGTATTAGAATGCGAGTGGAATGCGGTTCTGATTCACACATTTAAATCTGACCGTAGGATGGAAAGAATGACTGGGGCACATCAAAGCTAATTAAGTGCGAGAAGGTTCGAGCGAAAGAGTCTTCTTTCCTCTCCGCTGTTTAGGTAGCCATCTTTTTTACAGCACACTGTGCTGTTTAAGCTGTATCCGGAACCACCGAATCATGATAAACATATCACGCAGCAAATATTTCTCAATACAAGAACATCCACCCATCCCAGTTCACGGAACGGTCTCAACCATCTCCAAAATATCTAGTCCAACCTTCGTAATTTGACTTCATATCCGGAATAAATTCCGCTAAAGAAAAAAGGATCATCAACAGTACCGAAACGTTACAGTTACGGCGCCGTGTTAATTATTCCGTTTGGTATCACCACAAGAAGGAATTCCAGTTCGACGATTAAAAGCACATTCGTTGGGACATATGGCGAGGAATACCTGCCGTATTTATTGCTCCCTTCTTCGCCGATGTGGTAATGCCACGTTAATTAGAAATATTCGCGCTTCTCGCTTCCGCTCGTTGATTTAGTGTTATGTTATCTCTCCACCGTTTATAAGCGTCGACCGGGCAAGTGTGCACATTTATCTTTAATTTCTCCAAACGCCGCTCCTTGTACCAACGAGCGAACCGTGTCCTGAGAACGAGCTTGCGACCGTGCTTCCCCATCTCTCGTCTTTCCTTTTATCTTCCTCCCTCGTGCACGGATCGGCATCGTTTTTATTTTCGTATCAACGTGGAATAACCGAAGGAAATTATATTCGTCGGTGGTAGGTAGATCTTCGTGGGCCTAAATTTAACGGTTTTTTATGGGAAAAGGCTGCCAAGTGAGTTCTTTGGCATCGGGCGAATATTCTTATTTTTCCTCACACGGGGGTTTATTGGGAATTCGGTGGCGCCTGAATGAACTTGGACTTTGCTTTATTATGCCGTTCGACGTTGGCGTTTCGAACGGACGAAAAAAATAGAGAACTGTGACTTTATATTGCAACGAAACCGAGAACTGCGTTAATGATCTGGGTATGAGCAGCGATCGAGCGTAACAAACCCCTTTGCACGGTCGCCGAAGGCTTATTAAATGTATCAGTGCCAGTTACGGCCGATCGGTTTTTGCTGGGCTAAAAAATAATGTGCGTACTCGGGACACATGAGGCTTGAAATAATTGGATTCCAAATGCAGCTGACAATGATAGATATTTCGGTCAATATGCAGGAGCAGGAGAACGATCGGCGGCTGTGTGGCGAAACTACTCGTGTTGTTCTGTAATTACGAGATTGCTGTCTTCGATACATTAATATCCTACTGCGAAAACATTGGACTTTGGTATACCTAGGTTTCCACGCGAACAGTGCACAAACAACGCCAGTGTCATTGTCGTTAAAAACTCTGTCTTCCTACGACTTTTCACGTCACACCAGGATGACGTTGCACCGTTTTTCACCGGCTGACAAAATATAGCCATTATACGCGTCTCAACTTATCGCCGAAGTGCGAAAACAGCCTCGCAATCGAGTTCGTTAGGAAGTCAGCTTTCAAGTAGCCTAATTCAATATTCTTGTCACTCGGTGGACTCGCAAAGAAGAGCTTTGTTCGTCGGGCTCGTAAACCGTGCGATTTTCTTATCTTTCTGGAATGCGGGTGCAGTGACGCACCTCCTGAGTCAATTGACGATCAACGAAGTCCGACACGACTCGCCGAAACCCGCCATTTTTATCGCTGCTAAATTTGCCGAGATATTATCACCGATTTTCTGCGTTAATTCTAGAATGATAAAGTGTACAATGGGCGTTGTAAATACGCGCGTAATACAGTTGACTCAGAAAATCAACCGAATTGCAGCCACTGGCGTCAATACTGCACACGAGATGATGCAGTGGATTTCACGATTAAGAGGGAACTGCTGATGTCATAAATGTTTTTATTTTTAAGTAAATAAAAAAATTTTTCTGGCTTTTGCAACAGCTGCGGTCGCTTGTTCTCTCAGTTTCTCCCAGGTAAAAGCCAAGCTTGCCCTGACTAATCCTTCCGCGGATCGAAATAAATTTTCGTCCGGAAAATATGCACAACTACAAGCTATCGCTGAAAATTCCTAGCATTCGCGGCGACGCATCATAAAATAAAGAATCTTTCGTGGAACGGTACCTCAAAATTTCAAGAAAATTCCAACATATTTCACGATAGCGTATCCTTTCGACGAGTCTTCAGTGGTGCCATCGAGGGCGATTACCTGTTGAAAATGGCTGCCTTTAAAGACCACCGGTTCTGACGTTTACGGTTACTCTGTAAGCTTGATTTATCGCAGTCTACACCAGCAGTTTCTCATCTCCCCGTGTAAACCACTGTTTATCGAGCCTCCCCATGGATACGTTCACCCAAAAAGGATTTCTCATAGGGCGCAAACCACCGGAGAAAAAGACCAACTGTGCTCCTTGCTTTAATAATACGTCTGAACCGCGATGCTCTGTGAAGCTTCGAACGTAAACACGTTGCCGCTGTTTTCGACTGTCATCGACATGTTTTGACTGCACCGTGTTCCAGTTCCATTCGCGACAGACACGCTGGATTTTATATGTTCGAACTTGTAACAGCTTTCAAGCGCCCTGGAGGCATGAAAAGAACGTGGACGCTGAGAAATAACATAACCGAATTCTCGGTTTTAATAAACATCTCGTTTTCAGGCGGCTGAAATTCTTCTCTCGCGTGCTCCTCCACGATGACATAGTTTACGTCGAATGTTTCTTCGTTCGAGCGACAAATCGCACAAGATTGCCGTGGCGTGTAACCGTTTGATGGCAACGAAATTATTCGTAAGTGCAAAGAAAGGAGATTACTCCGATGTAGGAGTCGTAGGTCGAAACTGGCAAGAATTAAACCGGCCTTCACCGAGCTTCTCGCATAACCCTGGTGACCCTTGAAGCCCTCTTGAACGATAACCTATGAAAGGTTCCCCTAGGTAGATTTCAGTACAGGGGACGACGACGAACCCCTCGGGGAACGAACAAGTATCGAGAGTTATGCGCATGTATTAAATTTCAACTCTCGCCCGAGGGCAGACACGGTGCGCCTGGTTCCTACCTTCCAAGGTGGAGGTGCAAGGTGCAGCGAGCCGACCTACGACCTTGGCAGTCACGACTGCGACCATCCACCGACGAACCGGCGTGCATCTCTCGCACGTGTACCTGTCTTTGCTTATATCTCTCTCTCTCTCTTCATCTCTGACTCTTTCTTCGTCTGCTCTATCTGTTTTTCTCTTTCTCCTGCACTCTCTCTCTGCCTACTTCAAACTAATTCCTTCTTTTTCCTGCTCCCCAACTTCCTTTATCTCTCCTCACCTCTGTCTATCAACTCTTTCTCTCTTTTCCTCTCCCTCCGTCTGTGCCTCTTTCTTCCTCTAGCTCTACCTATCTCTACTCACCTGTGATACTTTCTTTCTCTCTTTTCCTCTTCTATCCTTCTCCAATCAATGATCTCCAATGATCTTTCTCCGAAGCCTTTAACTCTTTTCCTCCTATCATCTATAACTCTTTCTCCCATTTACTCTCGCCGTTCACCTCTCTCTCTTCTTTCGCTTTCTCTCTTTCCAGAACCCCTTCTAATACGTACTTTTCGCAGCATCGTCTGCGTGCACCGCCAGCATCTACGTGGCCACGCGGAATACCGTTTTCTTGCGCCTCATCCAACGCAAGGATGCACACCGGTGCGATATTGATACGCTCGACGATACCTGTGAAACGGAACGAGAGAGGCTCGAGTTCTCGGTTCGGGTTACGTCAAATTATACGCCGACTTTTTTTTCTAACGCGACATTACGATTTTGACAAACACACTTGTTTCGTTCCGCCGTCTGCAAGATCGTTGGTTTATTTAAGTATACCTTTGGCTGGCTCGTTCTCCTGGCGCTACATTGCCAGTCGGTGAAGCGTTGACCATGGGTGGTCGACTTTTATTAATTTTACGAGCAATTTGTATTATGTTTTATCGAAGAATTCTTTTTATCGTGTATTTTTGGTTGTAATTAGAGATATTGTTAACTGTCGATGAGGCTAATCAACGACTTTTATAGTTTCTCATAAAAATTTGTAGCAATTATGAAAACCGTAGTAATATGTTATATCATTGTGAAACGAGTAGACTCACTTCCGGTCGTTAATGTAACGAGTTTTGATATTTGCGACAAAAAGTCCTTGCACAGAGAAAAAATAATGATCGGGAAATTTTGTTTACAAATAAATATTCGATTCGACGATGTATTCGCTAACTTGGTTATTTCTTGAGCGATGCAATTCTTTGAAAAATGCGGAAATCGATATGTAAACTTATTAGTCACGTCAGTTGCATTATTCCACGTGGAGTATACTTCATTAAGCATTGAAATTTAGAAATTCATCGGTTCAAATTTCACGACTAGCTATCGATATTTATCGCGCTTGTAGTAGCTACAATAACGTGCTCGCTTTATCGCTCCGAATTAAATCTGAATACCATTAATCCATTGGCACAGTTACTAAACGTCTATTTCTCAAATTTCACGTTCGACGTGCAAGCATTTGTCACAAATCATTTGCAGCTGCGGTGGTGATGAAAACATAGCTCAGAAATCGCAAATTATGGACTCAAGTACTGTCCGACAACTGAAAGATCTCTTTTTCTACTTCTCATTTTTGTTATTATGTTTTTGAAATTCCCGCGCCTAGCCTTCCCAATGTAAACAATTATACAGAGTGTTTACTTTAGAAGACTAACTTTGGGATTTGCAAAAACAAAACGGAGGGGATATAGCTATTTTTCAGTTGTCAAACTGTAAGTACTTACGCATTCTCTTCGTCATAGCGAGAGAATTTTCAAGTAACATATATATCATTGAGACACCTTATCGAAAGCTTTCTTTCACTTTACTACGATCCCCTGAATAATCTACTACCCGAGTACATAAGATATTTCAATATCCTGGGAGAATTCCGAAATCATTCAGAAGCAGCCAGGACTCTGAAAACGTATTTATCCTCGTGAACAGGTTGCCAAAGGAGGGGAGATAGCGGCTAAGCATCGTTTTCACCATCGAGTCGGATAACGCCGATGGAAACGGTCGCTTTCGCCGTACAAATATCGCGCCCGCGCGAGATTCTCTCATGTTTCTCTTTTCTCCACCTCCGTCTTCCTTTCTCCGTTTCTACGTTGCCCCGTATGCGTTCTCCGTTTCATGGCTCTCTAGCCGCACCGTGCACCGTTCCTTCGTGTTATCGTCCTTGTCGAAAGCGGCCTCTAGGATCGTGATCGGCAGGTGGTCATTGTCGAGAGGCCGTATGCTCACTCTGAATTTCTAATTGTAAAGCGGTGCCATTAATTAAGAGAGAATCGAGGTAGAAGGGAAGAGAGGAGGTAGAACAAGCGTCGCCAACGTACACGGCCGTGTGCAATTAACATCTCGGTGCCGATTTGGAACGGAAGAAAGGGGGGTATCCGATTTCCTTTTGGATGGGGCTACGATACGGTGTTCCGGCTTTCCATGGAACGAGAGAAGAATGAACAGCGTTAGGGAGAACGATAAGACAATTAATGCAAATCGTAGAAGATAATATCGATGGAGGAAGACGAGGGAGGATCGTGGATATCTTGGAGGGTATCTACGAGGATGATAGAGGGGGTGGAGGATTTTAAGAGGCGGCCGTTATCGGGTAACGTGACACGTACCACTAAAGTTGCAATTTCGCGGCTGAAATACGCAAATTGGAATTATCCCCGTGGCTCGGTGCGAGCCAATATAGTTCTCCAGCGACATTGTCCCCACGCGGAGCGCCGTTTCGTGGCGATAAATCGACGACGGGCATCGTTTTATCGGTACACAGGGATCGTTTGTCTTCGAGGAACTGCGGGCAAGAGTTGACCGAGGAGGTGGCAAGGGGCCCGCGTTCGGTCTCTGCACAACGAGAGGGATGCAAAAGACGAGGTAATATGAGAGCCGCAGCCTACGAGGAATTCTCTAGCGGCTTAAAGGATCGCGCGCGCGCGCGCCTCTTCTCTCCGTCTTTCTCCTTCGATCTCTCGATCTTTCGATCTTCCTTCCTCTTCCTCCTTCTCGACGACCTACGAGTTATCTGCCCCGGGCGCCTGGAAATCCTAAACCCGATCACGTTTTCAGACCTTGTACCTGTCACCTCGTAATGTCGTTACCCGGTGCTCCGGTCTGTGAACGCATAGCGCCGGAAAAATCCTCTCGCAGCCTATGTTTCTTCGTGCTTTCCTCTTTTCTCCTACCAATGAAAGTCCCGATGTCGCTCGTCCTTTTTCCATCGCGAGGAAACGACGACGACGACGTCGACGCGACGACGTTCACTCGAGTTTCTCATTTTTCGGCGAGAACACCGTCACCGTGGCTCTCGCTTTCGAATTACAAATTGTTACGAGATGGTATAATTGATAATTTTATCGTTGAATAATGACCAAGACGATATTATTAAAGCTACCGATAATACACAGCGTGGCCGTTCGTCCATCCTATCTTGCTCGCACGAAACGAGTTTCGCGATCGACGGCTTGTTACTTCTCGTGTACGTAGAGACCAGAAAAGCCACAATTGCTGTGCTGAAAAACGAGAATCGAGGACGTTTTTCCTGCTTTCTGAGACTACGCGAGAGCAAATCGCCCGTGAAAGACACGCGCCCCGTATACGCACCGAGGCTTTTCTTTTCTCTTCGAGCTTATTAACGATCCGTGATTCACGCAGCAGGGGAGCCGAAATACCGGCCTCCTTATTCCTGTGCTTTCTTTTTCACCTTTTTTCTCCTCTTCTCTTTTGCCGCCTCCCTCTTTCACCTTCTCTCTCCTTCTCTCCCGTCTGACAACGTCCTGTGCGCACTCCTTCGCTTCTTTCTCCAGTTCTTAATCGGCGAACGGTATCGCCCGTGTCGAGATATCGTGACAGCATTGCGAGAGAATGCATATATCGGGCCACAGAAGCCGTATTTTATTTCTGTATCGCGGCTGACAAACACGTGTTGCACCCAAAACCTTGGCCTGAATCGCTAGTTATTCGGTCAGTCCATCGTTGGTTCCGTGCATGCCTCAGCACCCGAGATGTGCTTCTCAAGTTAACGAATTGTCTAATTTTGCTCGGCGAACGAGCCGTGAAATTATCTGGCTGATTTTTCAAGAACCACCGGCTGTCAGGTTTTCTGTGGATTCGAGCTTTTTCGACGAGAACGAGACGTTAGTCTCGAGACGAATAGCGCAACCTCAGACTGAGTCAGAGAGATGTCAAGGATTCGTCAAGGTGTCGTCGAGTTTATGAATATTATTCGTGATACGAATTTAACTTTTAATTAATTTTTGTACTCTGTAAGCTTCTTTAACGCGGATAGTATTATCGTGACATTTCATTACATTTACTTTTGCATGTACGTATCTCTATTGTGGAAATTCATTGAACAAAATAATCTAATTTTTTCAATTTCCGATTTGAGGTATTAATTGGTCAGTTGGATGTATCTCAAATTTGACTCCACCTCCTTATCTTATTAGTTCGCCACAGCGTTAGTTTGATGGTTAGTTAAGATTTATTGAAATGGAAAGGATTGCGTTGCACGATGGATTTTTTGGATGGCTGACGCAAAACACATTGGTCCCTAAAGTTTAACAAAAGAATTTTATTCTTTCTCAATTTACGATAACAAGTGACTAGCACTTAAAATACAGCGATCGATATCGGCCAGAATTCGAAAACCGTATTACACACTCACGCCCTTTACTCCCTAATTTCACACGTTTTGGAATGTATCGATTAGGCACGCGCTGGAAGAACATTCATTCACTCTCTAGATCGTAGCTAATAAGAGAACCCAGACCTAACTCAGAAAACTGAATGATACTTGTATGGCAATTGGCTGATACGTGTAGCAAGGAGCTGAGAACATGACAATACTTGAGACAATCTTCGGAGATAGATAATATATCGATCTTATTTTTCTCGGTGAAACAGTTTCACAGGTGTATAATAAAAAACCGAAAGATTTCCTCTCGAAATGGCACTTTGCTCTTTCATTAATTAACCACTTTTGCTTACAATTCTTGCACGATTGGTGTATGTGAATTATTGTATTTCTGTGATAATGTACGTGACTGCTTTCTCAAATAGGGGATTACAGTCAACAATACGTGTGAGAATGCGCCTTCTCCAGTTGCTCGTTGTTGCTATTGTTTTGTATTTCGACATCTCTGGTCGTTTGGCCTAGGCCCTATTCTTTAGGTTGTCTCCGCTCCACCGATTCAATTAATCATACTTATTATTTTTCTTAAGTGTCACTTTTCAGCTCCCTACAATATTTAATTCATATAACTTGCATCTCTCCTATCTTTAAGATCACATCTGCCACCTCTGTTCATCTCAGCATCGTCGAAGTGGAATAGACTCGAAATGGTCCTCGTATTAGCTAAGAAAAATCACTTTTACTCGCGACACTCACGATACGAAAGGCACTGAAAATATACACGGCTTACGTAAGAAGACCTTAAGTTGTTCGTATTTCCTATCGTACGTTTATTCGTAGAAAAAAAATGGGGGACAATTTGCAAAAGTCCTCCCAACCTGGTCTGTCAGTCTCGCGAACAGAATACGGCGAGGACGAAGTTTTCGTGAAAGGATGCCGATTTACGACGGCGTTATAACGATAACGATAGTTTAATTGGTACAAGTAGACGCGACACGATTGGTAGCACCGTTGAATACTTCGTGAAAGTCTCGATTTGTTTCGGTATCAACGGTATCATAATTATCGTAACAGCGATCCACGAGATCCGCCATTGAACGCGGTAAGTAAATGTGCGCTATTTACACTTAGGCTATTTTTCTTTAGGAACATTAAACATGTCGAATCAGTTACACACGTCGCGAACTCGGAAGCTCCTTCTCGAGAATCAGAGGGATAAAGTGTAAATTCTATTTTTATTTGTTGCTCCTATCTCGGGATTATGGCAGCTGGAAGTAGGAAATGGTTTGGTTATTTTTCTGCTCGATGAGAGAATTCGCAATGGATTACAACGTTCCTGAAATAAAAATGGAAGACGATAATGATAAATTTTGATAGCGTGGCGTCCAAAGTCTGGGCAGTTCCATTGGCAATTAATGGGGTTGATTTTTTTTTCAACCGAGCCACCATGAAGATCTCAGCGATCGTTCCCGAGAATAAAGTAGTCTTCGAAGGAAAGACTCGATCGTGTCGTTTAACTCTGTCTCGACTTTCTATTGAAAACAGAAAATTTTTAATTAAATCAAGCAAAAGCAAAAAAAAAATTTTTTTTTAAACAAATTGCAGTAAGATAATTTGTTCCATTATTCACATATCGAAATTCTGAGAGAAACGAAAATTAACTAGGAAAAGAATCAAGAATTAAATTGATTAAAAGTGATGCTCCCAAAATAAATTAACAACTTTGCTCCATTACTAAATGATTTGTAAATAATTAAAAAAAAAAAGTCAAGAGCCATCGCTCACTTAATTTTCGCTTCTACTTTCGATGTTGCCAATAATTTCAATGTTGCAAATTAAAAAAAAAAACTGTCAAGAAAACCACCAAAGAAACACTTTCGAGAATCTCCTCTCGCGTAAAAGTGTCGTGTATCGAAATCGCGCGTCAGTCGCCCCGAATAACAAGTTTATTCCCGCATCAAAATACGAATTTCACCGTAAAATTCTTAAAACCGCTAACAAAAACAAACGCTATCGAATCGAATTGCAATGTCTCCCTACGAGTGAATATCCTCCACTCGCTGGAAATTGCGAAACTTGAAAGACTCTTGGGTTTCGTTCGAAGGCGACGAAGATAGTCCGCACTCACAGCTCGTTTCCATAATTTAACTTTTACTCCAAAGTAGAAACGAGCTCAGAATCGGTAATTTTAAGTGTTCCCGGTCAGTGTCCGAGTACGAGGGAAAATATCACGGGGGAAAGTACAACAACGACACCCTCGTCGATAGTCCTGTCCCGTTTAAAACGAGAAACATCCCCTTTAAAGACACCACAACTCTTTCGTCATCCGCGATAAATATTTTTCATTATACTCTAATTTTTTTTTTCAATTTTATCAAATCCAAATTGGGAAGACGATGATACGAGTGGAATAACAGGGATAATATTTCTTCAATTTTGCCCGGGAAAATTTCTCTTGACGAGTTTCGATCGATCGTTTCACCGTCAACGCGCCTTAAAGCTAAAACGTTCAGGAACAGCATCGCCGCAACGTACAACATCGATCACTCGAGGGATTTTCGACGATCTCGAGTGATAACTTTGACAATGAATTCATCAAAATCAAAAAAAAAGAAAAAAAAAACAGAGACACAGCGAAACGAAGATACAGTCTTTCGTACCTTCTCGAAAGTCTCGGAAAAATGGTCGATCGTTAGTACGATCGCGCACCAATCTTTCACACGCCCCGATCAATCCACTGTTCTCACGAATGTTTCTCTTGGCTCTTCGGATGCTAAATGGAACGTCTCTGCGAGCGTCTCTCACGCAAATGCCAAGCAAAACGTCTCTCAGCCTGCGAGGTACGATTTCTGGTACCCATACTTCCAAGCCGAGTCAACGACGATGAACTTCTTCCCTCGACTTCATCCTCGACTCTCAGGATGAGCTTCTTCGGAGGTGAAAAATATTCGGACGTGTTTCCTGCACCCTCATCCTACTTTCGGTCGATCCAGAACCACTTGTCTCGCGTGCCAAGGACACACGGTCGTCGAAGCGTCCTTCCGGGAGTTCCTCCAACGTTCCCATCCTTTCTGAACCCTCGATTCGTCTGTCTTCGAGGTCTAGGAACGCGCAAGGACAACGAAAACGTAATTCGCTAGAAAGATGAGTCTCCTATTTTTCTCTCTCTCTGTCTTCCTCTCTATTCAACCGATCTCTCTTTCTCTCATGGCTTCGCTTTAGCGTTTCCGAGCTTCTCCTCAGCGATTTGTGTAGACGTTACTGCTGAGAACGACGACGTCGGTCCTCCTGTCGGGTTCATCACGACCTCCGAGGAGGAGGGCGCAGAAGAGGCGTCATATGCTCAACGAGGGCCTCTTCTTGCGGTCCTTGGTCGTGTTCTTGCCGAAAATTGTCCCGAGGACCCTCGATACCGAGTGGACACCCAGTTTTCGGCGAATGGGAAGGGCTCGGAGTAATTGGACAGACCTAGCCTCTCGGAGAAGAGCTTGAAAGGCCAGCGCCGCTCCTGCGGGACTCTCCGCGGCGCTGACCTCGTAGAATTGGCACCCATGGGCTAGAGACAATTGCTGCCCTTCGTCTACGCACACCTCTCTGGAACAGAAATGAAATTGTTCCTTTTATTCCCGAGTTGTGGGGAGAATTTTGGAGTAGAAGGTGGGGAGAATTTTGGAGTAGAAGTTGCGTTGAGGAAGGAGATAGAGGCTTGGACTCGCGATCCGTGGGACCGGACTCTAATCTTTTGATATTATTAACTGTGGTATTATAGAAATTATTGTTTATATAGAGAACGTTATAGTATGACAAACTGTGATTTTTATTCTATATCGAACCGACTTATTTCGAGAAATTGGAGAATATCTTGGAAAATAAATATTTTCCAAACTCAATCGTTATTTGTTATTCGCATATTTTCGACACGTAGCATACGTTTGCCATTTGAACCGTTGTCAATCTGTAAATCTGCCAGATCTTCTCAAGATGAGAATCACGTTTCTCGAAGGGCAAGAAAATTTTCTACAACCTCGACTAACATTTTGCCAATCCAAATAACAGAGACATTGACACACTTCTCGCCACTTCCCTATCGTCAAAATTAAAAATATAAAAAATATCCATAACGTCGCTTCCCCTCATTCTCCCAATGTACCGTCAACTTTGCTAAACAATTCCAAAAAAAACTTTCAAGAAACCTCGCCAACCAGGCGCCCGAGTGTTTTCGCGGCGCCAAATTTTCACGATAACGAGAACTCGATACAAACAAAACTGCCGGCACCCCGGCAAACACGAAAACACTCTGGAACATCGAATTTAACGTCCAGAGTGGAAAACAGATGTCGTTTTGCGACATCCGGTGACCGTAAATCAGCAAAAGAAAGACCTCACCCCGGTGACGATGTTCGCCGGAAGTTGTCAAGGTTTACAAGGACCTTTCCGGTGCGGAAAGAATCGGCGCAACGACGGATCGCCTGTATGTTGACAAAGGGGATAATAAGAAAATGAAAAAGGGAGAGTAAAAGCCAAGAGAGAAGTGTGGATAATCTCGACGAACGAGCAGGGCGGAAGCGAAGGGAGGTGAGTGAACCATTCGGCTTGTAGAGGCCGAAAGAGCGCGAAGACCGAGTCACTGGAATTTCGCCAGGATGGACGCGCCAGGCGGCACGAGATATTTATAATAATATTCATTCGCGATCCGGCAGGATGCACTTTTTCACCGTGGCTCGATCGAGTCTCGAAACGAGCGGCTGCACAGCGTTGGGGATGGAAGGGAGAGAAGGGGCGAGAAAGGGCTGGGGAGGAGCTCTTCTTGCTGGCGTTTCAGCCACGGTAAGCGCACCTTCACAGATATTTATGGAGGCAATTAAATTCGCGAGAACACGTGATACTCTCCGTGCATCGGAGAAGGAGGGATGGTAAGCTCGAGATGAAGGGAGAAAGAAACGTTGGAGAGAAGGGACGAGGATGTAGAAGAGAGAGGTAAAGAGTAAAGAGAAAAGTAAGAGAAAGAAAAGAGAAGAGAGAAGAGGAGGAAGGATGAACCAGTGGCGCGTGGGAGGGCCGTGCACACGTCTAATCGCGCGCACGAGTCTCGTATGCATACACGTGTGAGCAGGCTACGTTCACGGCCGTTAATCTGTCCCCTTTTATTTTATACGAGGCGATCCGTTGCTTTACGAGGAACGGCGTTAGATTCGAGACCCTCACGGCTGTCGTTTCCCGCGCTCTCCCACGATCGGAGATCTAGGAAGAGAAGGAAGAAGACGGAGGCGAAGGGTGCTTAGAAAAAAGATAGTTGGAGGAAAATTTAAAAATAAGAAGATGAATAAAAGAGTAGGAAAGTTGAAAAATTCGCAGAGGCGATGCAGCGAGGAGCAGAAGAGAAGGAGAGTCGACATTTCAAAGCGCGGATGCTCGATGCAAAACTGGCGAATGACTCGACCTTTAAATCATGAATAAACGAGAATTCACCCGGATTGCGAGCGAACAGGTCAATCCGTCTTGAGACCACCGTGAATGCTTCGAATCCACAAAAGTGTTCGGCAAAAATGATTCTATGATAATGATCTGGAAACTTCAAAGGAGATCATCGATTATTCCTTACGATTGATTTAGGAATCGCGGAAAAAGGAGGAAGCTGGCGTTGCTCGAGTAACCGCATGTCCGGAGAAACGTCCATCTAAATGTCAAACAATCATCGAGATAAGTGGCTGAACTTTTGAAAGAAACTTTCCAAAACAAATCGAACTGTCCCAAGGAATCTAGAAAGCGGTAAACTCGCAAGATTAGAATCCCGTTTACAGAACCACCCAACGATTCCGCTCGGCGAACGTCGATCGGATAAATCACCTTTCGTAATAAACTACCCATCGCGTGCTTATCGCGACCAAAACTGCGTCCACTCCGACGAAGCGTGAATTATCTAAGTCGAGGATAATAGATCCGTCGAATGAATTCCAAGGAACGCATTAAGGAGAAATTTTCTAATGACTGCAGCTTCGATTTTTCTACGAAGGAGCCTCTATTTTATCGGGAGCCCGCTAAGTCTTAATTGTGGAGGATTTTTGTATGAAATGAGTTTTAATTGCTTGGAAAGTATCTTTTACATTTTTAGGTTAGTGGGTTCGTTCATTTTGTTCCGTTTTCTGGGACATTTGAGGACTTTTATATAACAGAATTTCATTCTGGAGGCTTTCAATAGCCTCTATTATCCAGAGGTTGCTCTCTCGAGTGGATATCGCTACGTCCACCTCATATTTTGCTACGTTCCCCTATCTAATTCGATATCTAATTTTAAAACGCCCATCCAAGTAAATAATGCGCATTAATCCGACATCTCGAAATGAAATTCCAAAGCAACAGATTGAATTGAAAGCAAGTCACCGATGCTTCCAGAGAATTTTTCAATTTGAGTGAATTACTTTTAAAACGCTCCAAGATAAAATTGTTGCATCGAGTGAAATAAATTCCCATGAACGCATTAAGGAGAAATTTTCCAACGATCGAAGGAATCGTTTGACCATAGGTCGATTCTTCCCACGAGCGGACCGAGCGCGTCTGTCCTATCCGGTAGCTGCTCCGGCCGTCTTAATGGAGTTCATAAAGATTAGACCGAAGCCTGCTGCTGCGGGGCTGGTGAAACCACTCTCCCGAGAACGAGTTATCGCCGCTTTAGATACATCCGAGGCGGCGTCCACGGTATACCGGCCGCGAATATCGCGCATCGATAAACTTATCTCGAAATATCAGCTGGCGAATCCCTCCGAGCCACGTTTTACCGCGGCAACACTGACAAACTGGTTCGTCGGCTGAAAAGCCACACGCTGGAAAGCCACATTTTGCGATGTTCAACTAAACTGTAAGAAGTTTTTGTTCGGAAGCCACCATGGAAACGAATGGATAGGAATGTTAACAGGTAAGCTGAAGTCGTAAACTATTGTCTACCGTATTTCTCGATGAGGAATGAGAGAAATCTGCGAATTTGAATTTTAACTGGTTGAAACCTAATTTAATTTGGAAAATTCATAGGTTCGATTCAGTTTTGAGTCTCGTGAAAATAGTTTGTCAAACCCATCGACTTCTGTCTTCGAAGTACCCATTTTCCCTTTAAACGATATTTGATCCGGCAAACAAGAGCCAACAATTCTCGCACAAAATGCAATTCGAAAGTTCACCGCAAACGACGTCCACGCAAATCCGCGAGATTAATTGCAAACAAAAGGTTTCACGGTGACGAAAGATAATCCGAGATGATTGATGACGAACGGTAATCTACCTTCAAAGGTGGAAGGTGGCTAGGAGCAAAGAAGACTTCCTGAAAGCATTTCTCACGATCCCTCCTTACAACTCAAACTACGGACATTCGCAAAAAAAATCTCTAATCGCAAAAGAAAAGAAATAAAAATAAATCCAACGAAGTAACCGAAGACGTCTCCGAGTTGCGCGACGATAAAGTTATATAGTTAATGACCCCGTAATAATAGGAAAAAGGAATCGGTCGGACGATACTTAAATATCAGAAAGTAAGTTGGGAAGTATACTAATAACGTATACCGGTTAGTATATCGCGTATAAATTAGCCGAGCCGAGCGGTGTAATAGTGACATCGTCCTCCCTATTAGATCGTTCACCGGCGCTGCCTCGGTATGCAAAACCTTCGCAAACGAATATAAGAACGCGTAACGTGAGCGGCGGGCAAAAAAAGCAACATGAGGAAACGCGTCTTCGTTAACGACGATCCGCATTCCTGCGGGAATCATCCAGGAAATTCCTGTTTCAAGAGACGTCACGAATAAGGGATATCGAGTGATATCCGGTTCACCTACGTGTCGTTGCCTCTTTATAGCGGAGGAACTATCGAGCCGAGAGTCTATCGATTTAAGGATTTTTGCGAAAATATCCCAACGGCGTCGCGGGGTTATCGCGAGGTCCGAGAAGATAAGGACGACAGTTTCTTGGCTTTCTCTTGGAATGAAACGCGCGACGGTGACGATGATTGCTTGCTCGGTGTCGCAGGGAAAAGGTGAAAATGGAAAATTAGTCATTTTTGTGTACTTTTTTTTGTTAGCTGTGCAGTACTCGATGGGACAAGAGGGAGTAAAGAGTTGTGGGACTTTTTCTTTAGAGTTTTTCCCGAGGTTTGATCCCACGTTTCCAGGCTATACTCCAGATCTCACCGTCAAAAATATCGTCAGAATAGTTCCACATATTAGTGTCAGTTGGCAGAAGATGGAAAAAATCGGCGTGAAACTTTGGAACTCGTTCCGAAGGAGACTCAGAAACGTAGCGTTTCGTATAAAGCGATCATAGTTACTTGTTCCCGTTGGTACGCGTCGGTACACGGTCTTTTCCAATTCTCGTTTTGTTTCCGAGACGCGACGTTAATTCAGATTACTATCACTCGCGCGCTAAGGACAGCGTAAGACGACCGTTGATTTGACAAGGTTAATTAGCTGCCGCGTCCGGGGCAATCTTTATCGAGAGCGTAATGATAAAAAGGCGACTGGTTAATAGCATTTCCTAGGTTTCTCTCGTTCGAATCTCTCACGATAGAACGATGCACCGTGAGCGCTCGATTGCGTAAAATGCGAGTACCGATCGTCGCCCGGAAGACCTGCATGCTAATTACGTATGACAATGATTCGCTCCTCGGAGAACCGTTCGTGTTATTGTGCAACATGCACATGGCTACGATACCGTGAAGCTTTCGTCTTACACATTTCGATCATCTCTTCTCTCGATGATCATATGGAATTTAAAAGTGGATGCCTTACTCGGCACCAATACCTTGAACCTCCTATCCTTAAAAAATAAATCGCTCCATCTCCATAACGGATCAATCCAAGCGCGAAAGCCGCCAAACCATCTGCAGCAGGAAACACGAGACAGCTCCGTCGAGGCCGACAGAAAAGCCGACGACGAAGAATTCTTGTAAAGCCAAAACAGATGGGTTACGATGCACATGGAGCTCGATTCGCTCCGAATTGCGGCCAATTAATGCAAGACTCGAGAGTCGCGAGTGCTCGACAGAGACTAAAAAAATTAGAAAGGAATCCCGACGATCCTCCGACTCCTTCGACTCCTCCGACTGCTCCAACTCCTCCACCTCCTCCGAGATACCCCCGAAACGATTTCTGATCAGCGCAAAATCGTCGAATAAAATCGGTCGATCGTCGCATGCATCGAGTTTAAGGAACAGCCCGATTCAAGTCGGTCAAGCGACGCGAGTAAACAGATCTGTCGGAGTGGCGATCGCGTGAACGGTTTCTAGGTGAGCGACCACTCGACCACTACCGGGTGTCGCGCTCGAAACAGTCTCTGGTGTCGGAGTGCGGTCGATGTGGCGCCTCGTTTCGCGTTTCACGCCACGAGGCAACGATAGCGACGATGATCTCCCTCGTTTCACGGATGCCGGTGCCGCGACGAGAGGAGGCTGACGTTAAAAGAAAGAGGTACAAACGAGACCGGCCCTCTCGGTCCGGTGGCTGCGAATCGCGTGGCGCACGCGAAATCTCGCCTCGTCTAGGAAACTCTTGCCGAAGATCCTGTTACCTGGGTGCCAACGCAAGGTGGAAAGTGAACTGTTGGGATTAATAGGCCAAACACGCACATGGAAGAAAGTATATGCTCGCTGCTGGAATCGTGCCGATCGATCGGCAAAGAGAGGATAGAACGAGAAGTGTAAGAGAAGAAGGAGGAAAAAAAAAACGATCGCGGTAACAGAGAATCTTGAAGGATCGCCAAAGGCTATGCGTGAAGTCAGCGAAATCGAGAATTACTCCAACGTGATACGGTTTTGCGCGAGAGTTAGATGACAATCGTGAAAAAAGTGTGCCAAAGACGCGTTGAGATTGGTGGCGGGAAAAAAGAGCGTATCGGTTGTAAGAAAGGTGTTACGTCTCACGATAATTCTTAACGGTCCTCCGAAGTAATTGAGTCGTGATCGTGTGTGCGCCCCACGTACGCAGCAACCTTTCTTTTCCTTTTGCCAATGATCAAAGTAATAACGTGTAATTTCATAAGTTAAGTCGGACCGTGCTTCTCGCCGAGTATTTTAGATGTAACTGTTAGCGTGAATAGTGTCTTCGAAGGATTCAAGGTATCTTGAGCTTATCCAAGGTGATGGGGGATCGGAGTTATGGGATTTACACTCACCGAGCATGATCCAGATCTCTCTTGTTGCCAAGCAGGAGGGCGGTGAAGTAGGATGGAAGGCGTAAGTCCGCCAGTTGTTTCAGGAGCCCTCGCGCTTCCTGAAAGCTTCGTTTACACGTCACGCTGTAAACCACGACGAATGCCTCGCCCCATCTGATGTGAGAATAGAGACAGCCATTTTCCTGCAACATACGAAAAAAACGAACCGATTAGTTGGCAAGAAATTTCTTGTCTCTGTATGGTACTCTATTTTTGTCATTAGGGAAATTGAAAATAACGAGCGAAGGTTAAATGTTATCCGTGAATTGGTCAGAGGTAAACTTTCTACGCAATCGAGTCCATTCCGAAGAGGCATCGATTACAACCTCCATCGTATTTTCCTCGAACGAGGGAACATCGAAAGAAATAATGCCCAGATAAGCCTCTACTTCGATACTCTACGAGAAATTACATAAACTACGCACCGACACGGCCATCGATGTCGAAACGTTAGGTAAAAACAGGAAGAAAGGAAGGGGGGAAAAAAGAAGAAAGACGAAAGAATAGTTACTCGAGGAGTAAATTATTTCAATTTGCCATTGGCTCGTGGAGTTTCACTTTGCACACGAAGCCTAGGAGTTGGGATGTAACTCGTAATTCAGTGACGATTAATGCCAGCAAATTGCC
This sequence comes from Cerceris rybyensis, assembly GCA_910591515.1. Classification (NCBI taxonomy): domain Eukaryota; kingdom Metazoa; phylum Arthropoda; class Insecta; order Hymenoptera; family Crabronidae; genus Cerceris; species Cerceris rybyensis. Next base: position 1,136,169 of record OU342795.1, read on the forward strand.
GATTCGAGCGGCGAGCATTGCGATAATTGAAATAGAAACGGTTAACTGGTATACCCCACGTTCCATTTCCAAGGCACGCCGTGAGGTTAACCTCTGACCTTACGCGACCGATTGTCGAAGGTAAAAGACTTCCGAGGCAAGAAGAGCCGTTCCAATTGTTAATGCATCGATCACGACAAAAAGCGAGCCGCGGATGCAGCGATTCGTGTCGAATTTAATTGCACACGGATAGCATCGATTACCGGTCTCCGTCTTCACCGGATGTTCCCTCTTAAAAACTTATCTTCGAACGTAACTCTCTAGGACGATACACGGACCAACGATTTGCCGGCAGAATCGGTCCCAATGAGACGTCTTCCTTTCGCTCTTTACATTCTCACGCTGATCGGAACGAGGAGGATTATTTCGCGCTGGAATAATTAGCCGGAAAGCAGGCGGTATTGGAAATGGGAGAAAGAGATATAGAGAGAAATGCATGACTTTTTTGCGTGCTCGTTGCACAGGGGTATAATAAACCGTGCACGACACACCAAGGATTCGACTTTCAGTCGGTGTATCGACCTACGATCTGCCGCGTTAGATGAAAGACTTCCGAGTTAAGGTACACCGCCGTTCTAATTGCCAATGCATCGATTGCCGACTCTGTTTCACCGGATGTATCCGATAAAAATGTCGATTCGCCCGTGACTCTCTAAGTCCGTGCACGGATCGGCGGATTTGAGGATGAAGAAAATTCCCTGGCGATATTGAGTCGCGATATTGCTGATTTAAACCTCTCGGTACCAATTTTGCGGGATGCCGGCAAAATTACACGAAATACCTTAACCCTTTTAGCGCCGATTGAACAAAATTGATTGAATTAATGATAAATGCAGTTGCGAATAAAAATAATAGTCATTTGACCATAATTTGATATAGACCATGCAATGTAGGGCATGAGTTGTGTATTTACAATTATCTGTCAACAAATTACTGATATCGTATTGGAAACTGAATAATAAGCTTGCGATGCGTAGCGTTAACATTGTTACTAACGACGATATATCGTCCTCCAGCACTAAAAGGGTTAAAAGCAAAACCATTTTCTCCCCCTTAATTTCGAATCTTTGCCACCTTCGAATCGGAAGCTTTTGTACGTTCCAAATCCAAAAAAGAATCGCCAAAAATTGCATTAGCTCCGCGACGATCCAATAAAACCCATCGCAGCATCCACAAGGAGCATTCCACGGTCCACCAATGAATCATCCGACCAAGAATAAATCTTCCCGGTTCGTTAATTCCAACAATGGAAATAGAATGTAATAGAGCAACACGACCCAGCGGTGATTCGACTTTCAGTCGCTCTTTTCGACTCGACCCCCGACCTGGCGCATCGGATGAAAGACTTCCGAGTTAAAGAACACCGGGACGGTGGCGTTCTAATTGCTAATGCATCGATCACGATGAAAAGAGAGCGACGAGTGGTCGACGTCGCGGTGCACAGCAGCGAGAACGTTTCAGGTTTAACGACCCGCGGAAGCTGTCGATTCTCCTGGCCGTTCCAATGGTTTCCCATTGACCTGGCACTGACAGCGAGCCAGTAATTATTACCGGGGAACAGGATCGACGGGATCGTGATCACCGGGATCTCTCTATAAGAAGGGGGGCCCCGTGTGCATTAGCCCGGCAGATCGGCGAAGGTGAACGTGGCCCTGAACCTTCCGATCTGCCAAACGGCCTAGGCACCGGTCACCGTAATTGCCGTGATTGATCTGTGTAAACGGTAGACATCTGTCAGACCGAAGACGGATTTTTCGATACGAAATGAGCAACGACGAGGGAACGCAAAAGAGAGCTGAACATATCGGAACGTGCAGCGACGCGCGCTTTTATTTGACTGATAGTGGAATAAGCTGGACAGCTGTCAGACTGGAAAACAAGACTAAATCGCCGATGATGGAACAGTGATAGATGTATTTCGGGGGGAAAAAAATGATATGGTATTTTCATAGTCGACAGCTATGATCGTTTCACTACAGATCGTGCGAGACGCAAAACGGACGACTTCGAATGGCGTTCGAATGGGATAAATATTGATGTGAACTTTTCGATTGTTCTTATGCTCACTATTTTCTCTGAAAGTAGGCCTCACGCGTTAAAGTACATTCCGTAGAGTCGAGTGTCGATAGGGCACGGGGAATGGTTGATATTTCGGACGAGCCCGCGATGAAATTTATAACGCTGATCGAGCATGCAGCAGTAAATTCCACCAGTCTCCTAAACCGCTGCACTTTCGGCGGGAGTGAATTTTATAGCAGGAGATAAATATATAGTACGTGGAGCAGGTATTAACGGGCGTTATTTACGGTCAAATCTGTCGAATTAACATTGCGTGTAACGTGCTCGTAAATAAAATTCGAAGAAACTCCGAACGATGAGAGCAAGGTTTGTGATTTTCGCGCTCGCCGACGTTTCAATTTCTTCGATGTGTTATGAGCCGAGTTAAATTGGAAGATTGAAAAAAGAAGAAAGAACAATTATCAAAATTTTAAGTCAATTATCGCCTAAAATATATTCATCATTTCATAACCGGCTGAATGACAGGCTAAAGTTTGAATAGCTGCACAAGTCAACACGATTGGTGTACAGAGCATGTATTGAGCTACAAAAAAGCTGACACCCTCCCGAAAGAATGAATTTCGACATTGTCTCGCGCAGAACAAAAGTCTCGAAGTCAGTGCCAAATATTCGCGATTGGAAGACGATGCGCGACGCATCGATAAAAGATCTCGAAGCGCGCGACGTTCGGTACACGTCGTGACGGTGCTTTAATCGCTCATAAATATTTATCAATCAATTGTATTCGAGACAATTGGACGCGATGCCGGAATTGCGTCCGCGCGTGCAACGCGAGTGCGTCGCGAATTGTGCAAGCCTCTTTGCGCATATTCTCGGCAACGTAATATAATTCCTATTATGAAATAAGGCAAAAAGCGTGCACGCTTCTCTTTGGGCTCCAATTGGTTTGCGTGCGTTGCAACGTATCGGACCTCGAGTTGGTTTTTTTTTCACGTGTATCATAACAATTCCTGGAAGAGCGGCGCAAACTAATCACTGACGAGGTGGTTCTTGCGACGAGGCACGGTTTGCGAGAAATCGCGGTGATAAAACAGTAACAAACGATTTGGAAAGAGGAGCGCTTTTGCAAATTCCTCGGTGGAGAAAACAAAGAAACAATTACCAACGTGTATTGGAAAGCGGATTAATAATCGATACTTCATTTGTATCGCATTTCCTGCGATTATCGAGCAACGTGCTATTGTCGAGAGAAAATAAAATACTAATAAATTGAGAAACGTGGACGATTCGAGTAAACAATTGGATTCCAATGTATCTTGTTTAAATTATAGGTGATATAGTATCAATCGACTTTTACGAAAAATTGAATACTTAGAAATGGCGCCATGTGGGCGAACATTCTGGTCGTCGGGATGCGAGTGATTAAATTAGAATTTCAAAAGTTTTACGATAAGTACCAATTAAAAGCTGCTACCGGACATTAAAGACCGTCCCACCCATCTGACGACTGCCCACGAGAAAAATCAGCAGCGCACAAATGTAGCCAGAAAGGAGGCTCCAAAATGTGCGCAACAACTCCAAAGAAACATTCGGCACAACGATCAACCGGTATCTAATTATCGACATTGGAAGAAACGATAAGGAAAGTGGGATTGAACGGCGCGGCGAGGGGAAGGGTCGTAAAAGGGCCGAACAAAAAGCGACCGATGTACCTTTTTAACGGTGGGACCGTTAACAGGACACTCGAATAGGAACGAAACGAGCGTGCGACGCTCGTAGCGGCCATTTGAAATCGATTCAAGTGGGCGAGAACCACGCGCTTCGACACCCACGCGATCCCACGGGATAAGGAACGATCCTCCGTACCAAGTTACGTTTCTTCGTGTTCACGGAGCAGATAACGATCCCCCGCTATTCGCATTCGCAGATAGCGAATGCCGTCAACCGATAATGCGCCCTTCGATTGCAGCTGGCACTTTGTACTCTCCGCGTAACCGACCTCCGCGACCAAATTGTTTCCGCAATTCTCATAGTGGAAGGGAACTTGTAAAATGGTTACGCTTCAACGGAGTTCCAGACTCTGAGAGAACATTATCCCGCATATTTGGTCGAATAATGACGATATAATCCACAATCCGACAATTCTCTCGGAGGCTTCTATATAGAGCCAAGTTTCTCGTCTCCCTCTTTCCTCCATTCTCGCCATCTTCGTCCTTAATTACAAAGTTGTCGAGTAATAAAGCACGTGACCAGCATTTCCACGCGAGATAGGGACGCCCTTGGGAAGAGGGCATTGTTTCGTTGCGGAAGAGAAGTCCAGGGACGCGGCAGAAGCAGAAAAGATCCTGCCGTAGCCACGTCATCCCGTGTCTCGTGCGTTCTTTCTCCTCGACCAGTCTTATGCAACTCGACTGCATGTACAATGTAACTACCAAGTGCATGTAGTTGGTACTTAAGCATAGGCGTCGAACGTGAAAAATGCCGGGGAATCCGGCGCTCTTAAATGCCCGACGCGTTAACGGGGGAGAAGAAGCGGCGAACGAGCCGATCCGGCTTGGTATTATCGATGATCCCACGATCATCCGAAGAGAGAGAAAGGAAGAGGGAGAGAGAGAGAGAGAGAAAATGAGGGAGAGAGAGATCGCAGAGAAAGAGAGAAAAAAAATAATCGCATGTTCTCGTACACTAACGATGCCTTATTTACGAGCCTCCGTAGTCGTGCACTTTAGGGCATACGCCTATGAGCATAGATCGGGCCTGGCTGCAGCGCACACCGTGTCTTCCTCTTTTTCTTTCTCTCCCGGACAGGACACGTTTCCACGAAAGCGACGTACAGCCGCCTCCGCGGGAAGCCGGTGTTATTACTCGACCACTGACAATGAGTTACAGTGTTATTACTCGTAGTTTTACAGCGATACAGTTCCTACCGGGTTCGCCTTCCCTTGCTCCACGTCCCTTGTTCCCTGCTCCCTCATTCCGCCCCCGAGGAGGTAGTAACAGTAACTTATGGCCGGTGTAACGAGCGATGGCCGTCTCGTGGCTACGGAAGGGTGCAGAAAACGAGGCGATAAATTGAATTATCACCGTAATGCTTCGTGACTGGCTATCTCGAGGGTTTCGGTACGATGTGGAAAAAGGGCATCGGAATAGCTATGGTGGGTGGGTAATTGGAAGGCTTGGATTTCCAATTAGTGGAGCCCGGTTCAAATGTCATCTATGGGAAATCCACGGTACTTTGCTACGTTATTTTTTTACGGTAGAACTATTGACGACTAAATCGCCACGATAGACTCTCGGATATATCTGACGCTCGTATCGAAAGGGTCAAAGCTATAGCTCCTAGACCAAATTACCGCAACGGTCGAACCTGAAAAAAAAAGTCAGCGAGAAAGGAAGATCGCGTGGGTGCTTTTTAAGTAGGGAAATATTATATTATGTTTTATCGCTGTCCAACGGGAGAAAAGCCGAATGACTGTCCGTAAAGTCGCGAGACGTTTATAACTCGATTCTCCTGTCTCCTGGCACTAAAATCAAATTTCTGAAAGTCATCCCCGCCCACTGACTCGTTCTTCCGCCTTCTCGTTTCACGAGACCTCCGCTTCGTCTTAATTACACTGTTCGGACGATGTCCGATCCGCATACGGAATCTGGCAGAGTACACAATAATTAAGTCGGCTGTAACGCCACTAAATGTCCGCGCTTCCTGGTTAGAGAGCCGGTAGCGTCGACGACGATGTAGCCTTTGTGGAACGACCGAAGGAACGAGAGAAGAAGCGATAAATTTGCAAAACATACGTGCAGAATTTCAACTCAGTGCCGTCATTTGTAATAACTTTGACAATTAACAAGTTTCCGAATACTGTCAGTCCTGAGCAAAATCATCCTGGTATTCGAAGTAAAAGTATTGTTCGTTTAAAGTATCCACCGTCATCCGATACCCATATGCCCCGCGAGCACCAAGATCAACTTTAATATCTATCTCTAAGCAAAAACTAATTTTAACGAAGCCAACAATTTCGTTGCTCCCTTCAATGAGAAGAGTTTGCTTCCCATGAAACGTAATCTTTGACCATAATACGCGAAACGTTGCCGTCTATTCTAGCATCGCGAATGACTTTCGTCATGCAACAACCACGGGGTGCAATGCTCCTCCAAACTGCACGCACCGTTCAGGAAATATCCTGTTATTGTTATGTAGACATCCAGCTAGCTGTATCCCTCGAAAGACAAAGTATCGTATGGTGTGTAGGTGTGTCGTGGCAAGTTTAGAACAGTTTCGGTCCGTGGAACATGAACTACCTGACGAAGCTGGACGAATGAAAGTGGTATGTAATGCGATACAGGGAAAGGTGGAATACCTTGGTTACATTGAACTCGCTAAGGGATCAACGAAGCTGATCAATGGGCTTCTTCCATGCGTCGGTCGTTTAAAAGCTTTTTATTCGCTTTCTATTCATGAGAAACTCTCGCGACGTTAATGCCCTTGTTAATCAATTACGGATCGTTGAATTGCTAACGATTGGGCTGATTAAATTCAGCGCTTGCTCGATTACGGAGTTTACGAGGTTCAATAATAATTTCATTTGCGACAACGGCGAAATTGAGGATGGGCGGAACGAGGTTGCGAGTCATTCCTTTGGAGTCAAATGAGAGGAGGTCCTCGATCATTCTGCGTGCATCCTACAACTCCGGAAATGCTAATTGTTGCGGCGCCAACTCGAAAGGTTGCTTTTGTATGCACCCCGATCGCGGATGCTCGATCGGTAGCGTAAAAAGTCCAAATGGGTTGAAATTAAATATATTTACAGTGACTTAAAGTTACTGTGCGAGGTGACTGTAGAATTTCTAATATAAATTGGCGGAATAACGTTGCGTAGCTGAACTCGTACGACGAAAAGGAGAGGTTGAGCCTCTCAGTGTCTCTTATCGTAAAAACTGCACGCTAAACCCTATACAATCAGCTTCCTCTGCTTGGATCGTTCAAAAACTTCGATTCACCTCTCGCATCTTCAACTACGTAGATCCGACCGCGAGTCCGCAATAAAGTAACACTTTACGACCGTTGTTCGTGAAAGTTCTCCGGATGAAAATAAAAAAACAAGCCACTGTGGCGCATCAAGTTGCATCATTGACGAAATACAGCATCGACGGGAATCGCAAACACGGTGATCATGTAAAATTTGGTCATCGGTGCATCGCATGGACGCACGTCGGACGGATTTTTCTCATTTGCGCTGACCTTAATTGCCGGACGGTCAGGAGGTCGTTATGTCGGGCCTCGCCACTGCCCGGAGAAATAATTAATGCTCGGAGTTCTTAACGGTTCGGCTTCCCTCGACTTCCTTCGCCGTGGAATGCCAAGCCGAGTCTTTTGTTCGTAGTCGCGGCAGCGATGTCGCTATTTTTGGAGAAACAAGCCGCCGGGGGATACTGCCGTTTAAATAATATCGGCGAACGAGTGTTTGTACAGTTTTGTACGGGCTGTTTGCACACTTGCGCGACGGCGTAGAAAATTCCGATAAGGCTAATGGAATTTCAATGACGAGCGTTGACGATCGTTCCGACGCAAATTGGAAGGTACGAGAATGAGTTTCGCGGATGAATTGCGCGGGAATCCTGGGAGAGGGAAAGCCGCGAGAGATTTATGCCGCAAGATTTTCCGAAATTTGACGATCAACTAAGTCGACGATAAAAGCAAAAAAAAAACACCTGATAACAATATCATAGCGCTCGATTAGAAGTCAAAGCCTCCAACATCCTGCCGCAATCATCATCCCACACGCTCACATTTTCCCCACCTATTTCCTCAAAACAATCGCAAAGGTCGTCGCATCCCGCAATTCAAAACGGTGTTTCTTCAATGTCGCCGCACATTTTGGTCCACCCTGTACGTCGTAAAGTTTGCAAAGGAGAAAAAAAAGAGTAGGATGGAAGCAAAGTATCCTCGAGGATGCGAGGCAAGCAAAGTTGCAGGTAGGATGCTGACAATAATTGACAGAAGATCCTGTCTCGGTCGTACGTTGTGGACGTAACGACCGTACGAGGAGGCAGGTTATCACTCGACGGTTATGAGGACAGCAATAAGTTCGTGACCGTCTTTACCTTCGGCATGTCGCATTATAAATGTAAAAACACCGATCGCCGTCTGACTTTTCAGTGCCTTTCACTGGTCGTTTTTCGATCGGCGACGAGCGGCGATGCATAACGCTCGAGAGCCTCGCACGAAATGGAAACGCTCCAGTGTGTATGAATTCTAGACACGGAATACAATCGTTCCGTACAAATGAAGTACACGCGATAACGCGTGCGCGGGAGAGATAAATTACGAGACAATACGTTCTGGAGCAAATCGCTGATAGCGCGGACAGAAAGCTTGTCGCGAGTGTTTCGTTCACTCTGAGGTTTCCGAAGTCTTCAGCTATTTCGACGGTTGATCTGCGAAACTTGATTAGATGGACTTTGCAGACTCTATAAAGAATTTTTGACTTTTAGATAAAACAGGAAACTTTAATTTATTGGAGGTGAAATTGTAAATAGAAATATATGGAATATTTGCAATGAATTCTAGGCGGCTACCTCTCATGAAATAAAAACAAAAGGAGGAAATATATATCGTTTGTATCCAGAGAGACCAAGAAGCATAAAGAGTCCATCTCGCCCAGTCAGAACACGACAATGTCCAGAATATTCCACCACCCACACGCACATCCTCGATTACCTACGACTCTCGTCTCTCCGAGTACGTCCGTGCTAACTGTTTCCTCGTGTGCAATCAGAACGAGGATGCAGGCCAAGTTAATCCGTTACGATGATTTATCGGATTATTAACGCTGCCCGGTGAAACGGCGTCGTTAAATTCGGTTTTCAGCGTCCCGCCGAGACCGGTAGACGACGCGATGTTTAATTATCAATTACCTACGGCCCTCCCACGAAAAGCAATTGCAATTATGAGGCCGGTCAGGAGGCCAGATGTACGTAGAACGCGACCGTACGTCTCGCTCCACCCCCTCTTCAGCCTCGAGAGATTTATTTCGAACGATGTACGCGGATGAAGAACAATGCGAGAATTGGGGAAGTGTGCCACGAGGCTGGTGCACTCCTCGTGTTCGCCGGCTGAACACACCTGGACGCCCAGCGTGGTGCATCCATGATGCACCGAGTCGTTAGGGACACGAGATGACGGCCAATGATTTCTATGCGATACCTCTGCTATACACGACTGGATTTTGTAAGAGTTATCGAGCGCAATGGCTCATGATTCGGTGGATTCTTTTGCGAATCCAGGCGTGGCTATTAAGAAGTTATTGTAATTGTTGGACGGCTGAAGTTGGTTTACTAGTTGGACAATTTTTCAATATTTTTGTCGGATAGGCAATCTAGCGTTGACAGATCGTAGAGGGGACTACTATGGGCGGATTCGAAGGCTGCTAGTTCCTTTTAATGGGTACAAGTTTGAATCAACGTAGCGACCGATTTTTCTACGCGATGGGCCTGCAAGAGCCTCGGTGGTTCGCCGCTATGGTGATTTCGCCCGAGGTGTAGTTTTAAGTGAGTTCCATGTTACAGAAGTTAGACGTGTCGCAAGTTTCCTAGAGACAGAGGGGAGCTGAACTCGAGGATCTCGGTAACAGGACCAGGTCTTTATCTTCGTCAATTAATCATCCAATAAATCTGATTACTCCAAGGGTTGCAAAGTGTAAGTATTAATACGAAAGATATATGCGTATCCGAGGAGAGAAACGTCTCGTCCCGAATTGCCTTTCAGACGTCTCTTGTATCATGCTGTGAATATGCTAATACGAAATCGTAATATGTTAATCCTTCACGAAGAGCGTCGATACGTAACGCGTACGAAAAATAATCCAGTCCACTTCCTCTTACGAAACTTACGGTTCACCGTGGAAACACGAGCAAATCAGTCATTCCATGGGATAGACGATCGTCAAATCATCCTCGTTTAACGCAATCCTTAATCATGGTGAATAAAAAAAACAGGCAAGGCAACAGGTCAGACACTACGGCCCGACCTTATAAACGATTTCCAAAGAGTTTATCTCACCATGGAGATTTACGCGACGAGGAACAATGCACGATGGAAATATTAATCCATGGTAGGACGAGGTCGAGACCCAGCCAGCAGCCACCTACCCATTTGTTGCTCGACTTCCTACGTGCTCGACTCCTCGAGCGCCTACCTGAACTCCGTTGCCCTTGTTAGCCGGTTATTATTATACCTCGTGGAACACCTACCGCGATCCTCGTGATCGATCGTGCACCGGGAGGCCGCGCGCGAGGAGAGAGACTCTCGGAAGCTGGGCGGGCTAGCTGTGGTTCACGTTGTCCCAAGATATTCGATTTTACGCTCTCCGTTCGATCTCTGGCTTTCTATGGCATCGTCGCGGCGATTCTTCAACGTAGGCAAATGTTGTATACACTTTCGCTTCCGCGTTACGTCAGATAGCTAGAAAATTGAGTTAACTTCTCATAAATATCGCCGGCGAAAAGATCGCTGTCAGCGTTCACCGCCAGGACGCATTCGGTCCATGGTGCATCGGCCATCGAGATTTCAACGTCTACGGGGATTACGGCCGAAATAAATCATTTGAGTGGCGCATTACCTATCCCTCTTCTTCGACGGTGTCTCTCTCCGATGCAAATGACGGGGGTCTAAGAGTGCGTTCACATCATTTATCTCGTCCCGGCAAACGGGCAAAGAACCGCCAGGTACCGTAGAAGGGAACGAGAAGCCGGCAAATAAAATTATCGTGCGGCTAATGGTGGCACGTACGGCTTATCAAGTAGATGCCGTGCCGGCGCGGTACGTGATCACATTATGATACCGGGATGCAGTGAATGCACTTACGAAATCGGGAACGATTAAAATACAATAGATACGAGAAAACGTACTCACTTCAACTTCCACCGTCTACAGCCGCAAATTGACGATGGGGATCGAGACTTCCGGCGAGCAGCGGGAGAGGAAATTGGCGGGAAAGGACGTTCGATTGATCGAGACCTCGTTGGTTCTTGAAAAATGTCGAATTCCCATTGGCGATGTAGTTTCCCCAAACAACAGTTATGGCTCGAGATATTCGTGAACCAAAGAAGCTTTCTAATGCGAAGCCCGGGGAAAAAGGAGCAACCCGAACGTCCCTGGCATCGCGTTTACGATGATCCATGAAACAATCGATGATTAATGATGCGACGAACGAGGAAGAAGATTAATTAAGTTCCGTCTCGGAACGAACCAGGCATTTACATCGGTTACACCGCATTACAAGAAACACGCAAGAAGTATTCGAGGAGAATTTATCACTTGGAGCAACACCGGTCCTGGCGTCTTGTGAATGTGCCTTAAGGCGCGTGCCGCTGTCACTGAGATCGCTGCAGTGACAGTCGGCACGGTAACTGTCTTCATTGGTGATTGACATCACGATCGCGGAGTGCACGGTGTTCTTCGCGTACGAGGGACTGGCTGGAGGATACAAAAACTGCCTCGTCGGTCTCCTTTCGTCCGTGATCCAACGAGCCACGTGCCAGGAGGCCGACATTTTTCTCGACAGCCATTCCAGGAATTGTGCTCCCTTTTCCCAGAGTCCGAACGATTCAGGGAATGCGAGGGAAAGTTCTCCGATTCGAAGGGACTCCTAAATTCATCTGGCATTTCTTCGCATAGGAATTAACTTTGATGACGTTTCTCCGATGGAGATTGTATTTCGTGCGTGTGGCGTTTAGCGAGATGGAGATAAAGCAACGTGGAACGTTTAATGGTTATCGCATAAGGGATAACTCGTCTCGTCGTTGACCGATGCAATCTTGCGCGTAATTTATCGGTAGGTCAATTTTCAACTGTTGCGATAATTATTTCAACATTTTTGTCTCAAGCTTGAATCGAGAATTAAGGAACGCAGAATCGCAATTCGAAGGAAAGTCGGAGCTTCGAATTCCAACGCGCCTCTTTGCCTCGTGGCTCCTCGAAGAGAAAAGTAGCCTGTTTTACCGAGGAGGTAGAAGTACGTGAAAAGAGTCTGCGTTTTGTTATTGCACGGCCGCAGAAATGACGACGAAGGAAACCGCGACGACCTCCTCGGTCCTCGCGGTTTTGATCAACCCAAGAAGGGAAAGAAGAGGGTCGTGGTTTCAAAATGGCGCCGATGGACCGCGAAGGTGCGCATGTAATGAGGTGAATCGAGACTGCCCACCGCATTAGAACGGTATTCGTCATTAGCATGACGCGTAAGACGGTCAAAGGTAGGCAGACTAAACTGGCACGAGCGACTGCCAACAGCTGCCGGCACGTAAACCTTCGCGTGAACGTCAACGGGACAGTGGCGTAGAAAGCAGATCGAAAGTTTTCTCTCTCGAGAAAATCCCACAAACGTCATAAATCTCATCTAATTAATCAGGGCTCTCAGGAGAGGAGCAAAGTTACTGAAAATATTCCCTAATTTCTCAATTAATATATCGTAATACGACCACGACTTTGTCTTTGCGGCGGAATTCGATGACATCTCTTTCATATCTGTGCAATAATACTTGCGCGAAAGGTTGAAAATGCAAAGGGTGCCAGTTGCAGTGACGATGCAACATCGGTCGATTGAAAACCACCTGAAATAGTAGCTCGTCGACGAAATAGCGGGCAAAAATTGTCATTTCCGTAACGCGCAGTCCCCAACCAAGGTGCATCCACGACGTCCGCCCACGCTCTGCATCCGAAGCTCGACATCCTCCTCGTTTCTCGTCCCGACCCGACCGCGAGCTTATCGGCAAGGACATACGTTTCGTGAATGGGCGCGTGGTCACGCAGCCGTGCAATTTCCGCGCGATATCTTAACAGCGATTTGAGATTCGCAATATCCGCCATCCGACCACCGTTCTCTCCCGATGGCCGTTAGCCGAGGAGATCGGTAAAACTGCGGACGTTGACCACGTGCAGTCAATGGGTTTGCGTACTTTAAGTGCCCAGTAGTATCGAGAGGTGGATTCGCTATCGTTTCGGTGCGCTTTGCACTTACTTCGTGCACATAGGACGCATATATACGATGAAACGCGCGCCTTCTATACACGGCACCGGTATTTATATCGCGGCGCGGATCGATATCGAGAGTAAACGTTATGGGAAAGGCTCGAAGGAGTGGATAATTCGGAAGATTAGAGAGCGTTCTTTGGACGGGTTATATGCGCTTTAAGCGGTAACATCGAGCCGCTAACTTCTCGCATAAAGTTCGTGTCGAAATAGTAGGTGCCTTCGAATGGATTTTATGCACGGCTCTCGGGGGTCTGGAAGACGTTCCTAGGAAATTCTATATGTATGTATCTACATATACATATCTCGACTTGTATCTAACCGAAGGAATGAATGGATGCGTTACATCGCGCCGGGATAATTGGAAAGATTACACCACGTGTGCCCGATGGGTTGCGGGCTTTAGTGCTCGTCCTTACTTCTATACACTACTTGGCTATTCGTTATTTGTTTTAATGCCTTTCGCATCGCTCCGCGTTCAGGTAGTCCTCCAGTTCGCATCCGCGTCTATCTGGATCGCTGAACAGATGGCAAAGAAGCGTGAAACTACGGATATTCCACGCGGACCGTGTAATAACGTCGTTTTTACACGGGAGAATCTAATTCTCGCTGGTTTCGCGGTAATACGCGACTAATGGCTGAGTTGAGTATAGAAATTAAGGGGATGTTTTGTCGACTCGGTGGCTCCAGCTCGAGACACGGAAGGCTACGTGTCGTGGCTTGCAGTTCCGACCAGGGTGATTGAGTTAAAATGTTTTCTATTTTTGAGGAATTCTTTTCAATTTGTTATTTAACATATAATTGTCTCGAGTGCAGCAGAGCTCGTCGAAAGTTATGGATTTTAGGCAAAGCGACCGCAACGCCTAAAGTGGAAATGCAAAACAGGCGCCAAAGGCGCTTCCTCGTGGAGCGATTGGATATAGCTGCAGCACCGAAATCTCGAGAGTGCAATTTCTGGTTCCACGAGAACGAAATGATGGGAATGCACGAGCAACCAGTGACGCCGTAAGAACAGGATCTACGGAGATCGATATCGATGTGGATCAGTGTGGCACTGGTGCACGTAGAAGCCGAAGCCACTCTGGTCTACGTGAGCATGATCGTTAAGTCCGCTATCGGCTCAAACTACTTTAATTCCTTTGTACCGATACGTCCGCATTTGACATCGAATTCCACTGCGAACGGTATCTTGCTCCCATCTCGATTACTTGCATTTACCTTTTACACGCTTATTTCATTTATCCTATTTTCGATTTTGCAAGCGTCAGACGACCGGAGGTTTTAAACTTTTGACCCAACATTACGTTGCGTTACCAGAAGTTTCTGAATTCGATCGATAAAAGGTTAAATGTCAAAGTATATCGTATTGTTATTTTCTAGAGAATTTTGAATAAGGAGAGCTCCACGGAGAAACGATAGAGGTATACTTCGTTAGCGAGAAATTCTATTATCGATGTTTAATGATCGGCAAGCCAAACTTTCGATATCGATCGAACGAACGATCGGCGGCTGAATGCACGGCTTTAAGAGCGTATATACAAATCGATGGTATGGCTTCCTGTATCGCATTATTTGTCGAATCTATGCGGTAACGGTGCATGCATCCTTACGCGTCTGCATGCAACATTCCCTCGATGCATTGTTTACATTGCATCGTCGATGGCGCAAGCTGTGCCCGTTGAAACGGTGTTCCACGAATGTGTTAAATGCACTTTGAAACACGGGACGGATAAACATCTCGTACGCGGGAAATGGTGCAATAAGAATCGCCGGGGATAATTGTAAAGCCGATAAAACGACACACGCACGAGTATCGAATATTTTAAGCTGAACAAACAAAAAAAAAATTCCAAACTGATGTATTTCTGTTAACATTGCGTTTTGATTGACAATCCACTATATTTGCTGCGAGGTTAAATAATATAAAGAAATATTTCTATTCGCCGATATTGACTCAAGTCCACCCCCATTTCAACTGTACCACTCTGTATATACGATAAAAAGGACAACACACATTTCATTCGATCAAACTCGCAATACTGTTCTCGCGCGTGCCGCCTTTTTTCTCGACAAACATTCATTGACTCCTTAATAATGTATTTGCAGATATAATTGGCCGATTATTGCACGCTCGTTAAACTCGTATCAATCAATCCCCGAGACAGTCGTATCGCGAGAGACTTTTTCGCAAAAACTCGAGAGACGTCTCAACTACTTGAAAATCTTTGGCGCAGACTCCAAGGACTAATCCGAACCGCCAGGTATGCCGTCTTGCCCCATGGCTCGCAGCCTTTTAAGCGACAGGTGCAAACATTTGGGGGGCAGCGCAAAAAAGGAAGCCAGTAATTGTAAGCCCCGGGTAGAAAAACCAGTTTGCTAAAAACAACCCAGGCCCGATCGTGTCTTGTTGCAGGGCTACCGAATAAGCCGGTACGAGTCAGTGTACCGTGCGTGCAACCAACTTATAAGGAATATGTCGGATTCCTTTGGAAACGCGGGAATAAGAACTCGCTGATTCTTCTTCTCATACTTTTCAGTCAATGGGTGTAAATGGATGTCGACCTCTTCGACGTCAGAGTACATTCTCAGAAATGAGATAAAATTAGATTTTTTCTTCGAAATCTTCCATCTTTAAAGATTCAATTTGTACAATGAAAAATAATTTTTTAAAATTTATTTATCAATTTGTTCAGATACTTGGACGTTTTGCGTAACGAAAGGACTGTACTTTGTTTCGGAGCGTTTAGAATTGTATTTCAAACATTTCAAAAATCCACAGTAATTCCGGCGTAATCTTTCAATGTCATTATCAATCTGAACCGCTATCCGTCTTCGGCAATCCTCGTTTCAATCGACCGAAAGGCTTAACCCAAATCTCCCGGCAATCCACCGTCCACGATCCGATCGCGTCGACCTGACCTTCCTTAACCCGATTCTTCTAGATCGCGGTAACGAACCGACCGATGAACGTCGAAGCGGAAATCCTGCGAGGTGGCCCGTTATCCTCGTATTTGAATTGAATAACGATCGCTTTTAAATTCGTATCTAGGCGAACGTTGGTTCGCGCTCACAATCAGCTGCACGGGCTCACGTATGGTGTTCACCTGTCGCAGGTAGAGCGGAGTAGAATCCTCATTGAGATTCCGCCGTGGTCTTTTTATATTGCCATCGTAGAGAAGCCATTGTTCTCGGCACCGTAAATTATTGCTACCGCCTGGGACTCGAATTGCTTAAAAACTGGAGATAAATCACTCCCCGTTATAAGGTCACGTCGTCTTAGGCGATTGTCTGAATGTTATTTTCAAACTGGATGTATCTCTGTGTACGTGTACCTATAGTACCGTAAGTGTTTCTGTGCATATATGGACACGTAGAAACGTATCGATATCAATGCGAAGCCAACAAATGTGCTCACCGGCAAGAACGACCCAGAGAGTTTCCTATTCCATCTCATTGTGGACCCTGGACATTTATTGTTTGCAAATCTATACCTACTATACAAAAGTCTAGACCAACTCCAACCAGCGCACAGTGTACAATTTGGACGATCTATCTGAAGAAAACAGTTTTTTTTTCAAAGAAATTACATTTTTCATTAATTTGTTTTCACTCATCAATGTGACTGATTTGAATACAACGGACAAATGTGCCACGAAAGAAAAGTACAAGCGTATCGCTCGAAAGACGTCGAGTTTCGCAAATGATTCATCGTGACTTTCACAATGATCATCGATGAAGTAACGTTCCCCGGGAAGAAAGAAGGAAAAAAAAAGTTGGACGGTATTCTTCACGGCTTCTTCGAGGATGTATCGAAATAATCGGTGTTTGTAGGCTTGATAAGTGCAAACGATGAAACGTATGCAACGAAGGAAATGGAAAAGGAGAGCTTGAAACAGGAGAACACGTTTATCGCGCGTGTCCCGCGAGCTTTACTAGCGACGATAAGTGGCTGAAATTACGCCAGCACAACGGGCTGGAACCTTGTTCAATATCTCTAATATTGATACCGTCGTTGACACTGATCCATGAAGGTGTCTGGCTATTAGTATCCGCGGCAATGGCTACGTTAACACTTGGAAAAGAAGTTGAGTCGTGCCAGAGGCCAGGTGGCTGTTGGGCAAACCTCTTAAGAGACAGTTTACGCACGAGTCTTAGTCAATATTGCGGGTAATGCTATTGTCGTAGAGAGCGGAAAGTGTCCGGGAATGATTAGATTAACAGCTGGATAAAATCTTGCGTTTTACGGAGGATGAAGTGTCGGTCGGGCAAACCTTTTAGCTCTTTGACCGCCACGTTCTCATGTTCTCACGTTAAATTATGTAGTTTTTGCTCGACTGTTACAATCTACTCGTGTAAATTATTACGAAGTGGTGAGTAAACGCGAGAGTATCTTGCTTCGATGCAGGACAATATTCAACAGCTGCCATGAAATATTTACCACCTTTGGAAACCTTTCTCCTGATTCTACTTCCCATGAGATGGAAACAATATATAATTACACATATTAAATAAATAGAAGAACGACTCTCCGTTCTAGGAATTTGTAAACTAAACAGGAGACGCTCTGCTATGCAGGGGAGAGTCATATAAACAGTTTATGTTACTAATTGAGCCCGAGCTCTACTTTTTGATCGTGTCCAGTCAGTCTGTTCTAAACCAGAAACGTGTAAAGTACATTTTATCTTGCCTTCCAATAAAGTCATTTTTAATCCACATTACACGGATTTATTTTAATACCCATTTGGAATAAAATGTATTACTCTTTTTTAAATCTATTGTTCAAACAAGAATAATCCAGTCTCCGCTCGACGCAAATACACGTTCACGTCAAGTAGTTAATTGGGCACGCAGTGTCGCCGTGCGTCAAAGAATTAAGCTATTCCCGCTGCGGAAGACCGTTAATTAAGTTTCTACGAACAGGTCGCGTACACCGAATCGTCAAGAAGAGCCACGCAAACGCAGAAAACCAGGTACATTTATGGGGTATACGAGGAGAGAAAGAAAGAGAAAGAGAGAGAAGAGAAGTCTGGTTGGTGCACGCCGGCTCGTTATTCCCCTGCACGGCCGACGTATGACGGACATGGGCCTTAAGGGCCCTTTCGAGGGCCTCGGGGGTCCCGTTGAAAGAAGATATATTTAGACGGGGCCCTTGAAAAGATCGTACCTCGGCAGGTACCAGAATCCATCGTGTGGCAGAGCGCGAGGTAAATTCGTCTTGAAAATCGACGATTCACGAGGAACTCGCGGAGCGGTCAGTCTGGTAGAGCGTAAAGCAGAAATCAAAGACGGGGAGATCCCGTTGTAACCATGGATAATTTATCGTCGGTGTGAAACGCATGTAACCGAGCATAACTCATGCCGGCAAATCGTTCTGTCAAATAAATGTATGACTCTAAATGTGCATTTCCACCGAGCCCGTGTCCGAGTAAGATTTTAACGCCAATCTATCCCGAGTCGAAATTTTGAATTTCTGTTGATTCTCTCGGACCCTGAAATCATCATTTATGATTCTCTTACATTTTCTTCATATTTCTTTTATTCTCCTTAGTTCTCTATTAGCCGTTATAATTCTCTTTTGATTCTCTTTTATGTTCGCAAAATATCCCGAGTCGAAGTTATGAATTTCTGTTGATTATCTCGGACCCTGAAATCATCATTTATGATTCTCTTACATTTTCTTCATATTTCTATTATTCTCCTTACTTCTCTATTAGTCGTTGTAATTCTCTCTTGATTCTCTTTTACTTTCGGAAAATAAATATACAAATTTTTATTAATTAGACATCGAATTGTAATTTAATAATTTAATTATTTCCTACAGTATTTTTCAAAGATACGTAACTCTTTTAGTGTTGCAGCAACACAGAGTCCAGTAATTTTCGTAGGTACAGGTGAACATATAGACTAAATAATAATATTATTATTAAATTATAATAATTATAATATTTATAACTATATATTATAATAATATATAATTATAATAGATAATATTATTATTAAATTCTTTGGAAAGGTAGAAATTAATTTAATATTTAATTGAGAATATGGAAACAATAGATCCCATTTTGGATCTTGTGATTAGAAGAGAATTAGTGAAAAAGGGAAGGTATGAATTCTGTAAATAATTATTTCTGTTAATTTATGCTTTTTCCAAATTTCAATTCTGAATTAAAATATATTAATTTAATACGATTAGACCCAAAATTCTTTATTACCAATTGATTTTTTCCGTTAATTTATCATTGTATCAATCTTAATTTTTAAATTTAAGTATATTAAATTAGTATTATTATTTTGATAAATTCAAATATATAATATATAAATATATAATATATAATATATATTTATTATTAGAGTAAAAAATTAATTTAATTTTTAACTGTAAGCGTAAAACGGCCGATTATAGCGTAAAACAGCCAATTGCAGCGATCCTACATTCGCTAGCAACGGCGAACAATTGCCCTCGCGATTTAAAGGAGAAAAAAAGTACTGAGCGTCGCGGCGTGTCGTAACATGACGACGTTCGCGAAAAATCAGGCAGTCCAGTAAATGATGTGAATTATATGAAATTTAAGAGTGACAATTGACAATAATATTGGATTGTTATCAAGTGTAGAAATTACTAAAGAATAAACTATTTAGTGTCAACAATAGCTTTAGAATAAAGTGAAAAATGCCGCCAAAACCTAAAAATCCATCTGGTCGTAAAAAAAAGTGGGCACTTATTTGGTGGATTCAGAGTAAATCTTCGAATATTATATCATTAAGTGCAATACCACTAAAAGATAGAACAATTCATTCTATAACTACCTTGTCATGGCATAATGTTTCGGGAAAACAAGAAAAAATTCAAGCAAAAGTCACGGCTATCAGTCGTAAGTATACTTCTTGTTTATTTTTTATTGATGAAACTTTACTGCTGTTTCATTGAAGTTAACAATTTATATGAAGTCAAAATCACTTTCTATTGAATAACTTATAATACGATATACTACACAATTCGAATATTACATTATATTATAGATGATCCAACGTTTGGAGGGAACAAGTGGTAGCAAAAATTCAAAAGGTATATTAATTTTGCTTTCAAGTACCATATCTGACTCTTGAAGTTCAGACATTAAACGCTAAATTTTTGGTAGCATCAGATAGTTCTTCGAAACAAATTATCGAACCAATGGCATCACATGCTCCAGTACAAGCTCCAGTGGAAATTAATAAAACATTGTATAATATTATTTTTCTATTAGTTACACGTCAAAAAATTTGACTATCACGTGTAAATTGTGAAAATGATGCAGTTATTCTACAATACAAATATCTATACTTTTCAGGAGTATCAGAACCTGAAGAGTACGAGGGAAACATTTTAGAAGAGCCTTTGGAAATAGTGAACTGGAGTAATAAATTTTACTTCAATTTATAAACCGCATAAATATTACTAATGTAACTAAAATGTTATAACAATAAAGTTTCCGTGAAATTAATTTTTTCGTAGTTGTCACTCAATTTACTTTTTAAAAAATTAAGTAATATTAATAATTAATGAATAATGAAAAATTCCATCTAAAATACAATGAAAGAGGATCAAAGGAGAACCTAGAAAATCTTTTTATAATACTCTTTTGATTCTCTTCAAGTGTGAAAACGGAAATATCCGCATCCACAGAGTACCAACAGATAATCAAAATAATATAGAGTTTAATGGTCAGATCATACAGATTATAATTCTCTTTTGATTTTCTTCAAGTGTAAAAAATCGAGAGAACCAACAGAAAATCAATTCTTCGACTCGGGATGTCACGTAGCCATCGATAACCGTGATCGTTAGATGGGAACATTAAGATGGAACAGGTGGATGGCTTTTCCTCGTTAAATTTACTCACGGATTCTCACGATTACTCGGATGAATAATCGCGAACAATACGCACGATGTTCGCCGTTGTTTTGCTCGCGATGAGGAAATAATGAGCTCCTTTGCCTCGTGGTGATTCGTTCGCTCGGACGATGGAATACTGATCGCGATTAGACGAGCAGTAACGAAAGCATGACTGCTTAATCGCTTTATCGATCAAATACGCTAACATGTTACTGTGCTATCACCATTTTTTTAGATCGTGTGGCGGGAATTTGACGTGGAGCGAAAGAAGATCGAATGGTCTTGTACATCCTTATCGCCGCTTTAAGTATTTTTCTATAGTACAAAGCGAAGAAATAAATAAAAATGTGCAAATACTCTAATAAGATAAATTCTGAGACTGCTTCCGACGAACACCGATTGAAGAATTTATCAAAAGAAAATGAACAGAAACTCTGTCTAATATCGAAGCTACCGCTATTCTCCACTTTGCCTAGAACCCACAGTCTTAGGTTTACTCTCAGCCAAGTTTGCCTACAAGCTAGTTTAACCCTTTGCGCGCAAAAACTGTCCAATGATTGTAGAAACTCAAAAAAGTATCTGGAACTTACCTCGCACCTGGAAGTGTCCAGTATTTCGACCTCGGTAGTAACGTTATCGATGGTAACGCTGTGCCGGTACAGGAAATCTGCAACAGAGCAGAATGAGATTATACTCACGCGTTGATGAATGATAGGTAACCATTCCTGAATCACTATCGCTATGGTTAGTCTACAGGACTAGCGAAAGGAGCTCAAGAGAAGACGTACGAGCTCACTTGGCAAGGATAATGAAATCGATCCGTCAGTCCTCTTCGAGGATCGAGAAAGATCTTACTGGTTACTGAACGAGCAATCGTTGGATCTAGCTTAACGTCCTTGGTCGAGTGATCTAAAAAACGATAACTGAAACTAAATCCTGAGCAAGATCGATCTCGAGGTACCGCTAATATTAATGTAGGCGAGACCGAGAAACAGCCGTGGTAAGATCTACGTTAATTCTTGAAATCACTTTTTTACGTTAAACTTCTCATTTACCGTGATTTCCGTTTACTCATGATTTATTTTCCACCGTACAGGCGGTGTCCACGATCGTGGGCTTTCTAAGGAGGAAACCATTTATTGTGGGAGTTAATTCCTTGCCCTATGATTTCTTTTGCTACTATATTGATAGAGAAATCCGCCTAAAAAGACGTTCTATGCCCTGACTTATGTGTAAAATTTCAGGTTTAAATATGAACAATAAACTAATAATATATAAGTCAATAATTAAACCAATATAGACATATGGTATAGAAATGTGTAGAACTGCTGCAAAAAGCCATATATCCAAACTTGAAGCACTACAATCCGTTATTTTTAAAATCATAGTTAATGCACCGTGAGAAATGATCAAATACGCGAGGACCTCGAGATCAATTCCGTGGAAGAGGAAATAAACCGTCTATGTAAAAGATACAAATCCAGACTGGCAAAACATCCAAGCTAATCAGCAAAGAAGCTCCATTCAAAATACCTGCCTAGACGACTGCACAGGAAGCATCCAAAGGATCTTCTACGACCTAAGTTGCGAACACTAAAAAAGTATTTTCTAATTAGAAAATATCTACGGGCTAAATCCACAAATATCGTTAAAACGATGTACATACTATGGGAGAGATCCATGGTACTATTCACTAGGGACAAATTGTAGAGTTTGAGGGCGAAAGCGTATATATACGCCTCTAGCAGTCAAAGGTTTAATAGCGCAGAATTAATTCGCACGTCTCCTGACCCACTGATCCGAAATCTAAAAATGTGCGGCGACAATTCGCATCCGTGATTGTCGAATTTCTAAAAAACTGAAGGACGATCAATGCAGAAGAATTAACTCAAAGGAGGACGTGAAATTCGAACGATCTCGAAAAACCTCTTGGCGAGTAGCGCTTAGCAGATGCTCGAGGAAAAAGCATCGCCCGTACTATTTTCCTGAATAGAAAACGCGGTTAATGCGCGAAAGTCCCTGGGAGCAGTTGGTAAGGACAATTTCAATTTGACGCGGCGTCGTTGGGCGTCGCGGCACTCTGTCATTACGACGCGCACTGACAATGACACGTAGCTTTCCCCGTAAATCCCCGTGTCCGTGCGGCACGAAGCCCCCGGGAGATTCGAATCAATTTCGAAAAATTGATTTTGTAATCGTCCCCAGCGCACGCGCTTCTCCACTTGCGAAAGGAATACATTAATTTGTTACGGCATGCCGGGTCGATCAAGATTCTTAATTGGAATTCACATCGTAGCTGGGATTCAATATCGCTGTTGAATTCATTCGACGTACCCTATATCTGCGATGATGCCTCGAAACGCGGGAAATACTTTTCTAAAGAGAAACTACACTATGCTGATACAATAAGGCTATCAGGATGACTGGAAATTTTCGAAAATCCTTTAAATGAATTTTCGAAATTCCTTGAATCTAATGTTTTACCTGGAAATTCTTTATTTCCAGTGCCACTGAATGTACGGAATAATGAAAGATTAACACTTGAAAAAACACCGTTATTCCACGATTTATCATCACTCTACCAATTCAATTTTCTGCCGGAAACTATTTCTTTTCAGAAGCTACTTTAATTGGACAAATGGGTTCGTAATTAATTCCAAAACGGTGCAAGTACGTAGGTTACCTAACGTGTACAAATTCTATGGAGATCTTTTACCGTTGGACGAAACCAATCGAAAAAGGGGGGCGCTCGTATTTCTTCGGTGGTGATTGGAGTTAGAGGTGCAGGTAACTCGGGTATTCATCGAAGGTACGCTAGAGAAGACACGGAAGCATTCAGCACAGTAGCTCTAACAGGATAGAAGCAATAAACAAACGATAAATAAGCTCATAAACACCTCGTGCTCGGTGCAATGTCGAAGCGTTCGAGGCGCAGGAACAAGCAAATAAGGATGCTCGTTATATTAGCAGCCGTTACGCTCGAGAACGTTTTATCGCCGGACAATGCCGAAGGGGGAAACGATTTCAACAACCGTTGGCAAAATTTATTGTACCCTTTTAGAAAAATTATCGAGACGAGCGAAAAAGGACACGGAGAATGGCTCAATTGTCCAGAGGATTCGAGACTTTTGTTTCTTAGCGCCTAAATTTAACAGGTTTAACGACGGGCTCTTTTTGTGAATGTAGTTTATTAGGGTCTGATATATAATAAACTAAAGAAATACAATATTTGTGAAGGAACTAGAAAGAATAATTATGACGGCGCATGTCGTATCTCGATTATAAACAGTGACTAAACGTAACTTGAAACTATTGAAGGACAATAACTTAAAGTGAGAATACATTGTATGTAATATATGTAGGAATATAGTTGTAAAAAGAAGATTATTAGTAGACAAAGAGAAAAAAAAACCGACAGCAGTAGGTTCACGATGGGCTAAACCACCGGTGGTGGCACATTTAAACAATTGCCAATTGCAATTGATAAATTACCAAATTAAATTCCTTGTCATCTCTTTAACTAACAATTTACTAATTGGAGGACTACTTTGAGATTGGCGTTGCACGCGATCGCACATTTTCTCCTCCAGCGTGTCTGGTATTAAGCGAAACGAAAATACGTCGATGATTCGCGCGATTCGCATGTGCACCTATCTCGCTATCGTGAACACTTTCGTTCGTAGCCGCTGGAGAATCACTTTTCCGAAGAAACGCCCTCGAACGGTGAAAGCTGGTGCATTGATTTCCTTGGGCTAGCTGCGTAGGCGATATGTTACTCTAATGTTTAAAAAATAAACCACCCTGAGTGGTAGTTAATAGAAATTTAAATTTCCTTCTATCTCGTAAGAGTTACGAGTGCACGCGATGCAGAGTCGAGATGAACGATGGAGGATTTTGGAGAATTTCTTTTAAGATCTTAAAATTTTCTTTTGAGCTTCGGCTTGAATTCTGGATAATTAGACTACTTTGAGCTCCATTAAACATCGCTGTTGAATTTGTTGGACGGTTGTACCAAATATACTCGCAAAGCAATAAAAGAAAAGACAAATAAATGAAATTCCTTTGTATTTGTATCACGGTTCCGTTTGATCGCGATTCCAAAACTACATCGTATCTCCGGTTGTTATTCCGTAAGAAATAAAATGTATTTTAACGCGTGCAGTATCGCGTTTCTAGAAACAAGCCTTTCTTTATATACATAAATCCTCGACCATTCACCCATTTTTTACCAAAATAACTCGCCATTTGTTGTCACCCCCTAAAATTAGCTAGAATGAAGTCACCCGAACCCCATTGGGGAGTGCTTGGCTAAAAAAAGTGTCAAAGATTCTATTATCGTCGCCATAAATTCAGTCAGGAAACTCCATAAAGTTAATTGCTCCACGAAATTTTTTTTTCTCTTCGACCAGCAATTATCACCCAAGCAAAAACCCCTAAATAAAAAGTACGGAGTCATTGCAGCAATAATCCGCCACTTAGCGAACAGAAAGCGCATCAGCTGCACAGAACAGCGATAAAGAATCATCCGAATGAAACTTTTGCTAGAAATTCATCGGCACAACGTCAATACGTGATCCATCGGTGATCCACTGATCGATCTATCGTACGATCGAACATCACGATTCTAATCTCCTCTTGTGTTCCCCATGGACCAACGTTGGACGAAACGTTCCCATCCGACGAGGATATCGACAATGTAAGGAGACTCGCTTTCTAAATCATTGCCTAGAATTATTCCACGCAATGAGCGGCGGAGAAAAGAGATTTGCATTGTTAATCGAGATCGAAATAATCACAAAGCACGCCGTGCATCATGGCAGGACGCGGCGAGAGATGAAAAAGGCCGATTACACGAAACTCCGTAAACGTCATGGTGCACCGGGATAGCTCGTAATCATCTTATCCCAAGAACGGCCGTCATTGCTATTCACTACCACAGATCATCGACCTTATTCTCCTACGGTCTGAGAAATCAAATTTAATTCGAGTTATCTTCGATTAACCATTGCTTTCTACGTTCCAGATTGTTTCGAGGGAACGGTAATCAATTGTTGGACTCCATTCAGGAACGGTTTGCCCGCAAATCGACGATACGATCTTCCTGGTTAATACAATAGCCGTCAATGGCGCGTCTCGGTGAAATGTGTGTTTTGTGCGGATGAGATTTTATTTTGGCCGATATCACAACCCAGATTTCCTCGAGGTAATTTGAGAATGAATTTGAGGATCGATTGGTAGCCTCTTGAATGCATCTTGCGAAGGTGGGGTTCCCTCGACAATATATGAGCATAGAGAAGCAATAATTCAGCATGTTTATCCCTTGCTCGGCGGTCGGTGGGGCTATTAGGACCCAGATGGGCAAAATCAGGAGTTTTGGGGTTAATTCGACCAGAGGCAAAACCGGCCACGGTGATATAATTGCGACAAATGCGGCGCATATTTCCGCCACGCGGCAGGTTGCAGTTTGTTCTAATTTTTAATCGATCGTTACGGAGCATTGGCTATCTAAAACGCCGGCAGCGTCACCAGAGTTGACTTTGAGGGTCGATTAAGCAATTATCCCCCTCCGATCATCGAGGCATACGAGATTACCTGCTTCCTGGTTACGTCCATTGGCCGATTATCCACTATTTTCTCAGGAAATTAATTAATATCGCTCGTTAAATCTCGTGTACGCCGGTATCATTGGTTTCGTGCGTCTGGCAGCTCAGGCATCGCGATTCGATTTATCGATCTCGATCGATTGCACGGCCGTAGGAAGGAAAATCGATAAGTCGATGATTGCCCTATTGTCTTCGAAGAAATTTCTTGCAGCGTACGTAGCGTTCGCGCAACGGGAGAAACGTCGATTGTACACATCGAGATCTCGATCTTCGGTGTATTCGATTTCCGAGTATTTCTACTTTTTTTCCACCAACGAAGAACGTAATCAAACTCTACGCGGCTAATCGCTCGCAGGAAGAAAACCACGGAAGGGAGAAAAGTTAATTCAAGATATGAGAGCACGTTGCGTAGCAAGATACGCGCGATCGAACGTTTGAGGATTTTTATCATCGTCTATTTCTAACTTCCCAACATGACGCCAATTCATTTTGGCGCGAGGGCGTTTCCTGGTAATTTCGTGACAGGGCAAACACGCTTCCAGAAAAGAGAGCAAAATCGGAGAAGTACTTTTGAGCCGAGAGTCGGCAGCTACGATTCGAGAGAGGTTCCGGAGAAAAATCTTAATCATGGTGCCTTGCGAGATACGACAAGATCTCGAGGGCATTCTAGCGGTTACAGAAATACATCGCTAGATCGAGAAAGATCGAGAGAGGGAGGGAGAGGAGGAGAGAAAAAGAGAGGGCAGAAACTGCGCCAAGTCGAAGAGGGCGGAGATTTAAACACTCGATATGAAATAGAGCCTATGGGGAGGTCCTGTAGAATGCAGATCTCTCCCATAACTCATGCAAGCTACCTTGCCATAATAATTGCTGTGCATGCCAGTGGATGTATAAGCTATGACGCCAGGGCTTGCGGATATCCGCAAGTTGAAAAACTTCTGCCACCACGCTCAGGCAGGTGTGTCCTGTCGTCGTAATAGCTCTTTCGCCAAGATCGAGACAATGATACTTCAAAAACATTATGATTATTTTCAATTCGAGACCTTTGGCGTGGCGGTGTTCCTGGCGAGATTGATAATAAAATATGTAGGAATTAATGAAGCGGAAGAGGCAAGGGTTTGCTGGCTGAACGTGGGACATGCTGGTACGTTGATACTTCACTGAAGAAATTCCATGATTATGGTTCCAATCAATTTCAGATATAAAATAATTTTACTAACTGCTATTGGACTGCTCTGTAACTTCTATATCCTAGTGATCCTCCAAAATATTCCACTCGCAGCGCGTCACGCGTGAAATAGCATACAGATATCGAAGGAAACCCAAAAGAAACGATTAAATCGATCTAAAATTTCCAACCGCACTCACCGGGAACCCCGGCAAAGAAAACCACAAAATTGCGAATCTCCCTGACAGCTTTCCTGTCCGTTACTCACGCTCGGACTTTGTCGAGCGCGATACGTCGGAAAACAAGAGGGTGAAATCGAGCGATTTCTATTATTTACCAAAGTGAAAACTGAGACGAAGCCAGTCTCCTCCGCGATACCAAATCGTTCTCCATTATACGCGCGAACGCACGCATCAGTCATCACCGGTGCGCTCGACGGACTCGAATAAAGTGCATGAATTCGTCGAGTGGCACAATTGGATCGAGTTCTCGATTGCTCGACGTTGCACTTGGAATTTTCTTCATTCTCACGGTACGTGAAATAAATCGCGCCTCTCGGAGAACAATGAGCGATGGGGAGCAACGGGTATAGTTACGTGGCGCAATGAAAAGCCTCGCGTGATCGAGCTACGTCTTTAACCCTTTCAGTGCGCCAGGTATTGGCCGAAATGCATTACGATTTGTTGAAGCCTTACAAATCATAGGCACACCGCGGATGTTTATGCAAATTTCAACTCTGATAAACTCAAGTAGAGATCTCCTCAGCTCAGCAATCATTATTCTCCGCTATTTTTATCTTTGCAAAGTACAATCGCCAATGAGAAAAATTTCTCTCAACCTAAACGCAGTCCAGGGACCATTGGCGCTTGGAGAACCCTAACTTCTACCATCAAGAGCAAAATTAATAGAAGCCAACGGTGATAAAACTGTGAACGAAGAAGTTCTACCATAAGTGGACCACTAACCTACCCCGAAATTAACTGACGATATTTTCGAGGAAATGAAATTCTCGAGACTCTTGTAGCGATGCGCGCATCTATAGATAATACACTTGTCCAGGAGTTTTCTAAGGATATCAAAAAGTCAAAGAGAATCGCGTGGGACGGTCCAAGTACCTCGATGTTCACTTGAATCCTTCTGCCTCAGCGTAAGCCGCTACTACCGGCTCTTTATGACGTAAAAAGACGGAGACATATCTTCCTGAAAATCTTGTCGTTCCACGGTACACGATTCTCGCGCGCATGGCTTAAGGGGAAACTGGAACTCGCAATGCGGAGTCTAGATAATCGCATTTATATGGCACCGTCCAGTCCGCATTCCGGGAATTCGATATTCCGCGGGGAAGAAGTTGTTCTACCCTTTCGAGAGGCAATTTCTACGATAGTTCAATTTGTATCTCTTCGAGTAACGATTGCTCTTTAAAAACTCAACGAGTCCGATGATTTGAAAAAAACCCCAACCGACCTCTTTTTCTACCTTAATTTACGTTACGTCCGCCGTTCATGAGGATTATTATCGGTGAAGAAAATTTTGTCGAAGGGGTCGCATCGTTAAGAACGTAATTTCACGTTTAACGGAACAAAAAGGGATACCTTCGGGGCTTCGGAGAAAATTATGGCCACCTTGGGATATGTAAAGTTCTCTACGCTGGAACACTGAACGGAGAAGAATATAATTTTGTATTAATACGACAAAAAGTAGAAGATCCACTATTAAGGACAGACGAGACGTAAAGTAATGTAGGTAATAAAGCGATCAGACGCTCGGCTGGCGGGCAAAAAACCTTACGGGTTAGCCCTACTATCCGCTCGGGTCTATTTTCTTTTGAAAAATGTTAAAACATATGGTGGAAGACGGGCATGTGGGAGCAAAGTAACGTTACGTGGCTTGGTAAATTCTGTAAGAACTTTTGTCTGAAAGATGCAACGAGAAATCGGGTTAAGGAAAGTGGATTAAACGTTACAAAATTTTCTTGCTCCTCAGAGATCTTTCTCTCTCCTTTTCTACCTATTTGTATCTCTATTTATATGTCTATTTCTTAATGCATTTATCTATTTGTGTGTACATCTCGTATTTTCTAGATCGGCGAACAATTTAACACTAAAACTACCGGCGTTGAATCTATCGTACTTCAATATATTAAATAAATACTTTGAGAAAGGAGGAATAGAGTGGCAGAAAAAATGATCAATTCAGTGATTTATGTCTCTTGCGATGGACGCAGATTTTTCTATGATTCTTCTACGAACTTGGAGAATTTTTGGAAAAAACTGTGTACCAGTCATTTTGACTGGTTCGGTAGTTCTAGCGTTAAAGAATGTCTTAGGAGCATTTGCGACGATAGGTGTAACTTAATGTTAAATTCTTGCACTTCCAAATGATCGACAGAATCAGTATTAAAAATAGAATAAATTTGGAAAACGTGTACTTCGATCATTTGAAAGGCATGATTAAAATATGAGACAGAAATCAGCATAAAATCTCTTACCGCTGGTCGAACTGTACTCGCCGATGTATCGCCTCGTCAAATATCGCACGACCACGGCTGAAACAGAAATAAAACGACGAATTAAATCTCCGAATCTGAAAATATGCTCATAATCTACCGAGACACTTTAAATTTTCGACCAATTCCGTATTCAAATATAATTATTTATAATTTCTACCTCAATCTGAATAATTGGTCTTTCATTATTACTTTCTGCCTGTAATTTAATACTTTGTTAATTACAACATTAAATAATGTATAAACCAAAACGATCCGATTACTCGTGTCCTTCGTAACTCATTAGACCGATACGTATAATGAAGGGATTGGTTGATGTTTGGAAGTTGAATTATTAATATGTTTCGAAAGAATAATTAAATCGCTGGAGATCCGGCCCTAAAATACCATCGACTGACCGAGTTTCACGGGAATATAAATCGAAAACACCTGACAACTACTTACAGTAGCCGATGTGCATATATGTAACGACACATCAAGGATAATTAACACGCTTTTCCTGTCCGGTCAGGCTAATTGATGCCGATAAATTTGACAGGTATTTCTCAGCCGTTAGAAAGTAACCTGTTCGCTTTATATTCCCATGCTCGACTTATGTTGCGCTTATTTTGCCATCCATATTGCCACGAATGATCGATATTGTCTTCATCGTTTTTGCTCCTCGGCAAAATTTCCACGAAAGGTGAAAAGCCCTGCTTTCCAATTCGTAATAAGCTGATAATTGAGCTAACAACGATACTTTCTGCGATTTGCAAGATTTTTGGATCGACAATGGTGAAAAAGTTGCAGTAAAAGTTGTTCCTAGCGACAGAATCTCGTATTAAATTGTTCCTAAGTCGAGAAATGATTCAAAGTAACTAGGATAAAAGTAACGGTAGAATAATTCAATCAAAAGTATTTATAAACACACACACACACACACTACCTTCAATACTTTCTAAAGTCTAATTATATAACTTCTTTCCAGGCAAAAGGAAAACTTTAATAGCAAAGTGTCACCGTAATTCGAAAAAAATCCTAAAATATGAAATATCAAATTCCGCCGTTAAAACTCACCCGACAGCATTCGATAATAAAACAAATCCATCGTTTCACTCTCACGCATTTTATTTCCATCTGAAACTACGATCTTAATATTCATGTTGGACGAATGTATAACCGTGTAATTCTATAAGCTATTGGTAAATTAATGCCAAAAGACCATGCGTGAAAATTTCCTCAACACCAAAGGCAAATCACTTTTACCGCGTCGTTATGATACGAGCCGATATCATTTCAGTTCAACCTCACCGGGAGTGCGAAATTTGTGACTTCCACTTTCTTATTTCCTCTGAGAAAGTGCGTTCGAACGTTTGCTCTCCGTCTGCTCTCTAATAGCTCACGTCAGATAAGTTATATTTAATTTCCCGCCATCGTGAATTCACTCCGGCCGATGGAGAATTAATTAGAGAGCCATGGAATCGATATATTCGTATACTCGTGGCTCAGTGGCTTAATTGAATTTTCGTCGCATCCCAGGCGAAGTGTATGGTGTACCATAACGCGGAATAGCTAGGTATATACAGGGTGAGTCGCCAAAATTGAGACCGTCGGAAGGATGTGTAAAAAATTATAAGAGTGATGCTGCATGGTGTGTGTATGAAGGCATGCGTGTGATAAAGTATACAAGCGATTGAGTGACTGCGGTTAGAATGATAGGTGTGTATATGTCGAGATTAAGAATGCGTGAAGAGTGCGTGTGATCTTTAAGACCAAGCGACCGTCGAGAAGAGAGTTTTAGAGGACAGTATGTATGAGAGCGCGCTAAGAGACGGACGAAAGTATTGCATTTAATATGTATAGCTAATTATAATATCAAGAGGCTGTTTTGTTCATTTGTGTCACTCCCTGAGTCCCTCACACATGGAAAAAAGGGCACAATTTGCCTAATGCCAAGTGATATATTTCACGCTTTATACAATGCTTAAAAAATACATCCAGGTCGTAATCTTGCGGACGGAGTTTTTATTGAAAACGCTTGCTGTTATTCGGATCTAGTTTTGTAGAAGACTAAAGTCTTGAAAGCGCGGGAAAACGAGCTTCGTCAAAGTTCGGCGGGGGTGGTCATTATTGCGAGCAGGAAAGCAGCTGATTAGTGGCACTTAATTGATTTATGTGACTCGCTTTTGGCGTCTCACCCTGTATACGTTCGGAAAGAGCAATCGTGGTTGCACGGATCGTACGTCATTAACTACATACGATAAAAGTATTCTCTTACCGGTACCACACCTCCTGTCGACAGCTCACCGACACTCGCCAAGCATGCGAGGAACCTTCGCGCCTGCTGTTTCTTTGCCTTTCAACCCTGCAATTTTGCGTGAAGCAAGATTGTACCATCATATCGATCCATAATTACACGCTATAACGACCTAACACCTCGAAAAATAGCCCTATGAACCTGTTCTACGGACTCGCCCCGCGGGAGAGGAGATACCGAGATGTCTGACTTTTCTAAACGATGTCCGATGGAAAAGCTGTGCTCAAGGTTTTGCCCAGACGAATTATTCAATCTAAGAATATTTCTTGATAATTTCACTTTCTAAATCGACATTAAACATGTTAAAAATTTATTTGCTATTGTGTTTATACAAATTTGTTAATAGTTAAGAGCTAAAGTGGGCAAGGAGCCAAAGGTTTGGGCTCCTAAGTAGCTGGTCCCAGGTAAAATCCTTCCTCGTCAATTTTTATTAGTATTTCCTATCTAATTTGCATATTATAGCACCAATGATTCGGAGCCCACCTAAAACACTAGGTCCTAGCAAAGTGACTCTAGCTATTAACGCCAAAATTGGCCGGCTTCAACGAAAATTTCATCGTAAAAAATATACTCCATGGCTCAGATTGACACGCTATTTGTGCAGATAACTTTGAAGGAAGAATAGTTGGCGAAACGGATTTTACATTTTGCGAATTGCCCTCGCGTCCATCTCCTCGTGAGGTCTCCAACTCTGGAGTCACCAACCGCTGCGACGACAGATTTATAAACGGTGTATATACGAGAACTCGACGAGTACAGAGCGGCACAGATCTATGTACTCAATAAGTCTTCGAAGGGTCGAACGAGAGGATACGTACGTCGGCGACATGTTAAGTCCTCTCGTACGTTTCGCGGACTAACGAAGAAATTTATGAATCGAGCCTCTAACGCTCGCGTAGTACTCGGACATTTATAACGTCACGAGAATTCCTTTTAATCTCGTTTCGTGTACTTCAGAATCATCATTTAATATTATTGCATAACAAACGTTGCCTGTTACTGCTCGAGGAATGCTATGGCATTTAAAATATTTTTTAAACTTAGCAAATACTTCTAAATATTAATCTCTATCTAATCGTTCTCCAATGAACTTATCTTGTAGCAGAGATAAAAGTAACAATCAGATAATAAATATTGCGAGCAAAAGCTAGATTCGCTGAGCAGAAATACTTGATACTTCTCAATCGTTAATCGACTAGGCGCCATGGTGAACCATAAACCATACTCAACGTCCATGCTAAAGAGCTTAAGACCATTTCGTAGTCTAAATCATATTTTTCATTTTTTTCTCAACCGAGCTAAATTTATTTCCTGCAAATTCCCCACCGTTACTCATTCAACGACGATACCTACTATAAGAAACTTAAATTTTGTTACTCATTTTCTCTGATGTTCAGGGACTTTTTTTTGTTCACCCCTTGCAATCCTTTTGCATCGATTCTTAAAGTTTCTACGATCACGACACTCTCCTTGCACGAATGCAGGACACACGCGCATAGTTGGCATTTAGGATAGACACAATTTGTATCTTTCTGTCGAACGAAAATACCGTGCAAACTCTCCATCGCGTTGAACGAAAGTTCAAGCGCGAGGGAAATCCGAGACCACGTACCAGATACATAGAGAAGTTCACCACGTGTGACGAGAAATTTATAGCAGCTCCGACATCCCAGAATCTGTGCACGCGAACCCAGCTGCATTGTTGGTAATCGCTCAACACGCGGACCTCAATATCGTATGGTGCTCGAAAGAAGTGCCGTTTTTTTCTTTATTTCATAATTTTCAGCTTTAACTGTTGTTGCTGTTTGACCTCCGGCTCCCTGCTTACTAGACCGAGCATGTTTCAATAGCTACAGTTATTTAACCCTTAACGTTCCAACTTGTAAGTGTGAATATCGACCGGCAACTCCACCTTATTCTCGTCATTTCTTGGCTTACTAGTTTTTAAATGTCAGACTTTAAATACTACAGTGACTGGTAAATAATAATATTAAAGTCATTCGAAACCATCTTTATTCATTTCAGAAATAATATAATTTTGACTGCAATATTTATATTATATAATGTGTAGTTCTTAAAACAGTCACTTTGATGCAAACTAGGTTTGCATTCACTGGTCTCTTTGTAGAAAATTGTTTACTTTTTACCGCATTACTTCCTTGGGTTAGTTAACAGTTATATCATTATAGATGGGAAAATCAAAGTTGTCATCGACGCTATCTATTTTTTCCTCACAAAGAAAATGTATTTTCCTCCTCGATATAATTGAAGAATAGATGAATTTACAAAAAAACAGGTTGAAATTAGATTTTCTTTACTAATCGCTTGTAACTGACTGAGGAGTACTAATTTTTATCTATAAACAATTACCGATAACGACCCGAACAATATCCAATGTAAAAAGTACACTTGGAGTAGCAAGCCGCACATGGGTGGTGCCTGAGTGACACACACGGAGCGATAAGGGTAAATATCTATTTTAGATGTGTGGAAAATTACCGAAGCTACAATATCCACTTCTACTTTGACCGATCAGACATACATTCCTACGAAAACCTTTCATGGGACTTCTTTCCAGCAGCTCACGCTACCTCGCAAGTACTGAATTGAGCGCGTCAACGCTCTTATCGAGTAAATCTTGAAATGTCGCGGATACCGCGCCCGCGGTCGTAAATACAGCATTATCCGCTCGATGATACACGATAATGCGTATCGTTAAACAAATTCGTAATGCGCCAGACAATCGGAGTTATGCACGGCTTAATCACGTAACGCTTGTCTCTCGCGGGTGTCGCCATCGTCAGAATGCAGGCGGCATGGTACTTTTTTTTTATTTTTCTCTTCTCTATCGCGAATCGCTCGGCAAATTTACGACCGAGACGTCCGCGGCTCGCGTATCCTCGGGGAAAATTGATATTTTAATTTATTTCCTCGCAGTCCTGCGAGAAACTTTGCGAATAAAAATCGCTGATGGGATTCAAATTTATTCGGGCGTAAGTTACGGTGTTACGATTACAATTTATGAGGTATAGCTGCTGAAAAATCTCATAGATTTCTGTCCTATCTGAATTGAATTTCATCGAAACTACCAAGGCAAGTTGAAGTAAAAGTTCCAAAGAGAAACGACAAGACCTAAAACCATCAACAAAATACAAAAGAGAGGGAAAATAAGAAAAAGAATAAGCAAGTATTCCCCTCCTATCCGAATGACTGGCGCTAAATGTCTGCAGAGTCACGACGACTCAAACCGTAACCAGAAACAAACGAATTATCCAAAAACGCGTGACCTGGCCCTCCGCGTATTCGCATCTGCATAGTAATTCCTCGTCGAAGGCGCGATAAAGCCGAAGAAAAAGAAGACAAGAGTCACGTATCGGTTAAAGGATGCGCTTCGCTGCTCTCGCCGCGCCGTGAATCGCCCTTTTTTACCATCCTCTTCTTATCCAGGCTGATCGTGGCCGTAATTACTATTTTCTTCCATGCACCGAGCCTTATCTCCCGTGAATCTATCTATAGACCACTGGTGTGCAGCACAACGGACATGCATCGCGCGTCGGCGAATGGCACTGCATTGGCACCGGCTGCTGCAACGGCAGCCCACTATTTTGATCCTGCATTCGCATCCTCCATGTTACGCGGGATTCCACGTCTTCTCGCCTCATTCTTCTTTCTCGTCATTTTGCGACATCGCTACCTGAGATCTTTTCATTCGAAAATTTTCACTTTGAGCAAATTTTGTACTGTAGGAGCTACGACAGGGATTACGCGCGGGACGCAGTTTGTTTACATTTGCGAAGGTCGAGGCTCTGACTCGTTCGCTGTTATAATTTCGTTGGCCTGCACGGTGGAACGAATCGACAAGCTATTAACACATTGTTGATCGGTAATGTGATATAGGTAAATCATGTCACCAGCTATTTTTTCCGTAATTGAGTATGACATTGAAAGAATCTATGTAAACTTCAGTATATTTTAGTTGTACAATGAATTTCAATGAAACTTCGCCCATAGTTGCTGTATACTATAATTTATAGATGTTATATAATTTAGTAATTTTTTTGGTGTGACACAATTGGAAAAAGAGGGTATATGAATTAAAACACGAGTTATCTCGTGACTGGTCAACAACTTTTGGGCATAGAAACAAGAGTTAACTCGTGAGCGGTCAACAATGTGTTAAGATATCGAATTGAGCGCTGATTTTTGCGCTTAGATGATTACAAAATTATTTATAATTCCTATCGACGGTCTCAGCGAACATTCTAAATTGTGATACAATTATTAATAATCGATTCCCTGATTTGATATTCCCATTTATATTACCCATTCCGTTTTACTGTGGCCTGGTTTGTTTTTATTTTAAAAATGGATTAACCACGTCTTATTTTCGTTTGAATTTCAAACCGTAGGAGCCTGTCGAAGGTGTAAGAGATATTTAGCTAGCAGAGATTGTTTCCCAAGAGACAAGTCGATTTACAGTTAAATAAATTTACTATCGGCAGAGTAGATCGCTATTCCTCAATGAATATCGGTCTCAAAACAAGTACATTTGTTCTCACCGTAAGAAAAATTCACAGCTCTCGCGTAGACGCGATCGTACATACGTACGTTTTAGGAAACGTGTAAGTACGAGCATAAAGAGTGAATCAGCGATTCCCGACGATTTATTATTGCAGCTGAATTCACGGCCTGAAGCTCCGTTCGTGCATCTTGATTCATGCGACTGGGTCGAGCCCTGAAGTTACAAATACGAATAACCAAACAGAATGATGGAGTGACCGAATAAAACGAGTGACCGTATGGTATAGTGGTATTCGCATAATGATACGAAAAAATCGGGACAGTCTTTGCGCGAGTCGCATTAATGACTTCCCGGTGAAAGATAATTGTCTCCCCCCCCAATTTCAGATTTTCTCTATTTGGAAAACTCTCTTGCGTCTATTCATTTTCTTCGGAATATTCTCGTGAAAATATTTTGGATGTCTCTTTGATACGTGAGAAATCTTCATTTCCGCTCTATTCGTGCTCAATTCTCGGCTGATTTGCGCAAGGAGATTAAAACGGCAATGAAGAATTACGGAAATCATTATTTCTCCATTTCCACGGTTTTGCCCGTAGATGAGCGCTACTCGTTAAACAGCTGCTAATGTTTCGTAGTTTTATGGTGCGCAATGTTGATAAAAAAAAAGTGGTTAATGTTCCTATGGTTAATGGTAACGGATTAAAATAAATTGGAAAATGTAGGATCGATTATTCTCAATCTACTTTACGCTCCTGACCGATATCTGTAATTTCTCGCATTACAAGTTTCCGGAGTTCATTACATTGCGATGCTACAAGAGGATGTTGTTCTTACGTCCTGCCTAATGAGATTTCTTTTCAGACTACGTGGAAAATAACTTGAAATTAATTCTAGAAATTATGCTTTTCTACAGGTTTCTCTTGATGTCTTCGTACAAATTTAAATGCAGACATTCGAACGAATAGCTTTAATAATGTAGACAAAAAAATCGCAACAAAATGAAGTCTTACGAAGACAATTTCAACGAACGAGACAGTTTATTATCTTTTCTTCGTGTGCTCATTTTTCTCGCGACTCGATAATCAAGCGAGTCGCTTAGCGCAAATGAATTTATGAACAGTTCGCGCGACAGGGTAATGTGCACCAACTTCCAATTGCTGCTTCAATGAGCGTTAATGTAGATAAATGACGGTAAGTATAATCATTGACATCCCCCGAGGTTGCAGCATCTTTTTTCCATCAGCAATCTCGGACGAGTCAATTTCGACATTGCACAACTGCCGATATTTTATTTCCAAGTCTACTCGTATTTTTAAACAAGAATTACTACGATGCAACGAGTGACAATAAATTCAAATTACGAGTAAACTTCCTTAGCGGATGAAATAATTCTAATCAACTCTTCCAATCTCCAAGACTACTCTTTTCTTTTAAGAACCGTCAGAAGCCAGAGAACGGCAACAAATTCTAATTATCCAGCACCCTAATTAAGAATTACCAAAAATTCCCATCGCATTCGGATCTTCTGACAAATCTCCTCCATCTAGGAATTCTTCGAAATTCCAATTGCCCCGCAATTAATCTCTCTCTATCGCAAACCCTGAGAAACGACCTGAAGCGAATCGAATTCCTAATTGCGATCGCATATACCCAACACAATGTTATATTCTATGCTTTCCGTCTTTGAAGCAAAATCAGAAAGTTTAATTTCTGATATAACTTTCAAATATACGTTCCAACATTGTTATATTCTAATCTAACAACATCTTATTGAACGACAATGTAGAATATCTTAAAGGTAACAAATACAGTATTCCCTGGTTATATGCACAAGGAGGGGCCCTCGATAACTGCATCGCGACCATCCCCACCACATAGGGGGATCCCCCTCGGCGAGCCGCCACATTCAGCGACGGGGAAGTGTAACATGATACTTTCGGATCGTGTCCATGAGCCAATACTAATCGAAGGACTGAACTTTTCCGTTTTTGATTATTTTTCGTTAAAAACTTCGCTATCGTGTTTGTGACAATTTTGTGATTAAAATGATACCAAACACGACATAATTTGAGCAACATTTACTTAATATTTAAATCGCTTATTTGCTATATAGATAATTCAAACATGTCGTGTTTGGTATCATTTTAATCAGAAAATTGTCACAAATACGTTAACGAAGTTTCCAAAACGAAAAAATTGAAAATGGAAAAGTTCAATCCTCCAATTAGTATTGACACAGCGATATGTTCGGGCCGGTCCCCCTGTACGTTGGGCCTCTCTGTCTCTTCTACTATCTGTCTTTTTCTAAGCTCGGCACTCGGCTCGAGCCGTGAGATAAACACAGTGTTGACATTCAGCTATGACCAGTGCATATAAGTTTTGCACAGGGACTCTATAGCAGTGCATATATAGAGTTTGGTAACTATTCAATGTTTACGAATTTAGAAAGGGGTAAGCAATGGGACAACGTCCTCCCCCCCCCTCCAGAAGATGAAGGGGTTGATGGAACCGAGACTCGCCTTCGATGCACACGCGATTGACGGCGATGAGTCCGTTTCTACGAACGTTTTAAGGAGCATTCTTTGCTCCATGCACGAGCTGATGAAACAAATTTTTACGATGCCTAAAGTTTGTTAAATGCCTGTGCTATGGAGAGACACGTTCCTCAAAACGTTTGTACATACATACGAACAGAGTCATCGCTGTCACAGTTTTTATCCTTTATCCTTTGCATCTTCGACGGGGTGGTTTTTCACTGTTTTCCGCTTTTTAAATTCGCGGTCAACTTGAGCTGTATGAAAATACCGAATTGTTATTCACGTCAATAAAAGCACAGCAGTGTCGACAGGTGTGCAATGTTTAAATGCACTGTGCTGTGTTTACGTCGCTGCTCCAATTGAGCGTCGAACTTAGAAAAGACAGTAAGTATAATTCAAACCATATCGTGTTGGGTATCATCTTAATCAGAAAAATTTCACAAACCGGAGGATAAAACTTTTCCATTTTTGATATTCCATTTTTTCGCAAATTTCGATAACGTATTTGTGAAATTTTTCTGATTAAGATGATACCCAATACCATATGCTTTGAATTATACTTACTGTCTTTTCTAAGTTCGGCGCTCAATTGGAGCAGCGACGTAAACACAGCACAGTGCATTTAAACATTGCACACCTGTCGACACTGCTGTGCTTCTATTGACATGAATAACAATTCGGTATTTTCATACAGCTCAAGTTGACCGCGAATTTAAAAAGCGGAAAACAGTGAAAAACCACCCCGTCGAAGATGCAAAGGATAAAGGATAAAAACTGTGACAGCGATGACTCTGTTCGTATGTATGTACAAACGTTTTGAGGAACGTGTCTCTCCATAGCACAGGCATTTAACAAACTGTAGGCATCGTAAAAATTTGTTTCATCAGCTCGTGCATGGTGCAAAGAATGCTCCTTAAAACGTTCGTAGAAACGGACTCATCGCCGTCAATCGCGTGTGCATCGAAGGCGAGTCTCGGTTCCATCAACCCCTTCATCTTCTGGAGGGGGGGAGGACGTTGTCCCATTGCTTACCCCTTTCTAAATTCGTAAACATTGAATAGTTACCAAACTCTATATATGCACTGC
This sequence comes from Cerceris rybyensis, assembly GCA_910591515.1. Lineage (NCBI taxonomy): Eukaryota > Metazoa > Arthropoda > Insecta > Hymenoptera > Crabronidae > Cerceris > Cerceris rybyensis. The sequence goes on from OU342795.1 coordinate 1,176,850, forward strand.
TATAGAGTCCCTGTGCAAAACTTATATGCACTGGTCGTAGCTGAATGTCAACACTGTGTTTATCTCACGGCTCGAGCCGAGTGCCGAGCTTAGAAAAAGACAGATAGTAGAAGAGACAGAGAGGCCCAACGTACAGGGGGACCGGCCCGAACATATCGCTGTGTCAATACTAATTGGAGGATTGAACTTTTCCATTTTCAATTTTTTCGTTTTGGAAACTTCGTTAACGTATTTGTGACAATTTTCTGATTAAAATGATACCAAACACGACATGTTTGAATTATCTATATAGCAAATAAGCGATTTAAATATTAAGTAAATGTTGCTCAAATTATGTCGTGTTTGGTATCATTTTAATCACAAAATTGTCACAAACACGATAGCGAAGTTTTTAACGAAAAATAATCAAAAACGGAAAAGTTCAGTCCTTCGATTAGTATTGGCTCATGGACACGATCGGGCCGGTCCCCCTATAGCTTAGATCTCTCTGTCTCTTCTACTGTCTGTTCTTTTCTAAGTTCACGCTCGGCTGGAGCCAGAACGTAAACACAAAATAGAAACCACCACTTCGTAACTCCACAGTTTCGGTCCCGAATTCTGTGCATATATCCAGGGTTTACTGTATTCGACCTCCAAACGTCTGCAAGAAAAAAAAACTCTGCAAGATTTCAGCTAATTGGAACTCCAAGCCTTTAACTCCATAACCACCATAGGCCTCTCCAAACGAGGAGGGTTCTCCTCCCGTTCTCCATATTAGTGCGCGTGGAAACACGCGTTCTTCGGGTATCGCGATAACGGTTGGAAAAGGAGAAGGAAAGGTCGGTGCGTAAACTCGGCATTCAGGGTCGAAGGACGATGAGCGTGTGCTCCTCTGCGGGTAACAGAACGGATGTATCGAATGTCCAGATCTCTGAACCTGCTGCCGTGCGGGATTTTTCGTAGCGCAACGACCCGTTGACCACTCTCCTCTGATATCCGATAACGTCCACGGAGGTCCTTATTATACTCGCCAGGACGCGGCCTCTTTCGCTCTCTCACGACTTTTACGGATTCTCTCGCCGAGAATATCCGTTTTCCGATCGGACGCGCCTTCATCGGGGAGGGTACAAAGGGGTAGCCGCGTGAGAATACAATTTTCGGATCATAAGGTAGATAGAACGGTGGTTCGTGAGTCTTTTATTATGGGAACGGCGTAGAATAATGTAAGGTAAGAATTGGGACAGTATTTTGTCGTGGTTTTAACATATCTTAGAAATACTTCTGTGATGAGATATCGTTACGATGAGCTGAAATTATTATTCGAAATGAAATTACATGTTCGGCTACACTAATGCGTGACTATATTGATGCGAGTCGATGGATCGCTCGTCGATCATCGTGTCAAGGACGTACGACAAAAACAAGAGAGCCTGGTGAAGACCTCGGCGGAGAGAATACAAAGTTTTTCTTCGGGAGTGTTATTACTGTAAATAGATTGACTCGTACTTGTAAAAATGTGGCGAGCTGATCCTCCTGGCGCAATATATTTACGTATAATTGAAATAGGAGAAAGGAGAATGCAGTTTGGAACCTTAAACTAAACGACGCAAAGATTTGAAATGCAAGTTACGCAGAAAAAAACCTAGGACAATTTTTTTTCAATTGTCTGCTCTTCCAAATTCCTTCTTGCATAGCTGTCCAGTATGTCTAAATACACGATATTCATCATCGATATGATTAAAGGTTGCGATAAAAAGTGACTAGAATGATTCCAGCAGCACGGTGAAGCCAGCCGCAAAAGTTCTCCTAACACGACAGAGAAATCAATTCGTAACAAATTGCGACTACGTTCGTGGAATCAGTTGCAGCGCTTATTAATAGGATTAATTTGAGGTCGGCGAACTACCTCATTGCCTTTATTTGCTCGCTTTGTAAGCGTCGTACGACTGTCGAGCTAACTAATGCAGTGTATTATACGAAAGACTATACGTATTCATCTTAACGGCACTTTCATTCAATCCGTCGGTGTGGTATTAGACGGACGTGCAGAAATTATACGCTACACGCAACACTATATTTGTGTACTGTCGATGATAATTAATATACCTCCGATATCTTCAAATAAATAGGGGAGAATTGCTATGAAAGGGGCAGGCTTTCAATGGGACAAATTGCATTGCTGAAATGGATATGCATTAAACATACTAGTTAATTTTCTTCTTTTGTGGCTTCAACTATTGTCCTCATTTTTCCCACGATTTGCTCTTTTACCTGGATGACGAACTACCGAGGCTATGATAGGTTAAACGACAATTTTTGTAGAAAGTCTTTAACTCCTCACCGTACAATAACGAGTGACACTCGTGATACGATAAATGGAATAGTCAATTTTGAAGTGTTCCAAAAATTATTAAATTAAATATATCAGTGGATCACGTTGAAGTAAAATTAATTCAATATAGTGTCAAGTCATGTGATAAATCTGAAGTTAGGGATAGATTGATGTATCAACAATTAATTCAGAGTTATCACACATTCTCAAAAGAAATGCTACCGCAAGGGGTTAAAAACTCTATAGTCTTACTTGTCGAATAGTCTTATTTGCAATTATAGGTGGATTATACGTAATGAGTTAGAAACCTGCGACTGATTTTTTGTAGATGTAAAGGTAACATTTTATATAAATTTTCCAATTTATAGGTAGATTCTAAGACGTTGTTAAAGCTGTTTGAGATAAGTATATTACTATTAAATCTACTGTATCCTAATAAAGAAGCTCATTTTTCACTAAATTGTATCAGCATCGCGAAACCGTGTGGAAGTACCTACAACCAATTAATTTACCGCAATCGCGACACGATGACGCTTATTGTTACAGGCGTATGTGTATTATATTTTCACGGATCACGTCGAGATAACGCCGAGTGTCGTTTAATTACTTTGAATGCTTAACCAAACCAACAACGTCCATGAAATATGTACACGATCGAGGAAAACGCGTTATTATGCTTACATTGCGACGCGAATGTGCCTTGTGCGTTGTTAAAATTAATTTTTTTCTTATAAGAATCATCGGGGCCTGTTTGAAGAGGAAATAAATGCAGCATGAGTACTTGGAACGTCGAACATTGTTTTTGCGAGAGCAAAAATATGAAGGAAGCGTTACAAGCGACGTTAAATTTGCAAATCTTTTAACTGCAAATTCATTTTTAATTTGGTATCAACCGTACAATTTTTCCTTCTATTAAATCTGACTGTTATACTTTTATTACTTTCATTGCGATGTTTGTAGAATTCCTCTTAATTGTTAAACTTGTGAAGATATTTGAAATAATGGAAGTAAGTAGAGATCTTACAACGATACGGATTTATGATTAACTGACTGTAAATAAAACAATTCATTCTACGTTCGATCACAGTAGTTCGCTCAACTGTCGGGTCAATGTCCGAATTTCTATTGCTTCCTACTAATCGGGTATCCCCGTATTCAAACACCAATTTGTATCATGTGTTCAATCAATATTCGATATTTGATTATATCTATACAATATCTACTATCTAATATAAGTTTTGCTGCTTCTTGGTTCTCCAATTCAGGCTCTTTGGCTGTTCCACACCAAGTTCAACACTTTATACTATATTTCATTCTTGTCAATTCCGCCTCAAATTAAGGTATCAAACCTCAGGTGTCAATTTTGAGACAAAAATAATTATATTACGGAAAGCAATCTCGGCAATTTAATCTCAATCGACTAATAATATTAATAACCTTTATTGCAATGAAATACAGTTGACAGATACAAAGTAGACCAAACGTTTTAAATCAATAGGTTTGTTTAACATTCAAACATAACGGAGTACTTAAAGGCTAATGACTAAGCTAGAAATCATTATAGAGGAAAAATTGTCGTAGAAAAAAAGTCTCGGCTGAAATCGATTAATGAGCAACTAAAGATCCAAGTCACAGCATGAAAAAGTTAACGCTCGCATTAGCGAGACGAAATTCCACGAAAACAACAATGACAAACGACAATTAACTTTGGACTCACCTGATTTTCCAACTCTGGGGCCGCCGAGGACGACCACCCTGATCCTGTTGACGTTTGTCATCAGACGTAGATGTTAGGTGTCATTCGAACCTCGGCTACACATTATATGCTGTCCAATCGGCACTACTCACGTCACTTTCACTGTGCAGTTCGTTTTGCTGCAACCGTATTATGGTCCATTCACATCGCGTATGCACATCAAAGTCCTCGCGACTTGTATTCGATAGAACACTGACCCACTTGTGCGCGAAAGGGCAACTGCCGTAAATGTTTGTAGATAACGACGCGAACAGCACGCACGCCACGCACGCACAACGCAATGTCAGACGAGTCTTTGCGGAATAACGATATCAACGAAACTGTCACCGGCTATGACCTTCGAGACGACGGAGCCACGGTGACGACAATGCTTCCAAAATAGGGAGGCAATTTCAATCTCTGCTTTTTCTCACTCCGCTTCGTCGATGATTCCGGGATATCGATGATAGATCATCGAAATGGTCAATATATCTCGTCCTTAGGAAGGTTTTCTTCGTATCTGCCTCTCAGTGGTCGGCATTCTTGCGGCAAAATTCCGAACTTCGTTTCTGAAATCCACCAATCACGGGCGACTCATACGGAGACAAGTTCACTTCGTACTACGGCGCACAGCGCCATGGGTATTTTCAAATTTGTTGATTCGCAATGACCGATGGCTCCTTGAAGTTCAATAACTCGTAGATCTTACGAAACCTCGGGAGGTTATGATTCACTCTTCTTCTATTATTGTACAGTTGCTTCAACGTCTCGCGAGCCAATCGACAATAGCGTGTGTCGCAGACGTGACACGCGTACGCCGATGTAAACAAATTTCACTCAGACAACCTCTCGAGCTCGACCGTTGAACGTCGCACGTGTAGCTTCTTCCCGAATTACCAGAATTTCGTCCAGTCACTTTTGCACTGGTTGATTTTTAACTCGATGCTTCCGAGAGTCATTATGCTGACAGGTGAAGCGGCGAGCATGCCAGGAAAGATCGTGGCAATGGAGGTACACCCGACAGCCGTCGTTCGTCGCGTCGTCAGATATGCCACACGATCTCCTCGGTTTCTCACTCTTCTTGATTTCTCCTTCCTTTCGAGAACTTCACTTTCCACGCTCGATGAGACTCGTGTCGGCCACGTCCGGCGTATCCTCGCAATAATGCTCGAGAGACGACGACGGTGTTCCGTTCGCGTCGCGGGGAAACATGCGGGCTGATGCGCCGACACGCTGCGAATAATAACACAAGAAACGATTCAAGAAATGCTGCCTCGCTAGTTCCATTTATAACGGGTCGACGGCCTCCCTTCTCGCTTGGCGCCGCCAACGATGCGTTCGTATTACGAAAAAAAGGTTAGACGGTCGCGCGGGCACGCACAGTTACGAGCACAACTTACTCCGCCGGGCGTCGAACGAATACTGGAGGCGAGATGCGCAAACGACTAAACTCCGTACACCGCCCACGTGCTCGCGCAGCTCCCGTGTCACGGTGCTCGGATACATTTTTCGCCCGGGAAAATGGACTATTTTTAAATAATTAAGTATTATTCTAATTCTAATTCTTAATAATAATTATAATTCTCATAATAATTATAATTTGTATAATAATTGTATTTCTTAACGATAAATAATATTAAGTCAATTTATTATTAAGAAAATTTAAGAAGTGAAATTTATTAGGTATAATTATCCGTTAAGAAAATGTATTAGATGAAGCAATATTTAAACTTATTACATAAGGTTTTCTATTCATGAGGCCTATCCAAGAGACACGTCATAATTCTCAAATTTCTTCAAAAAGAAGGTAGAAAATATACTGCTTGACATTGTTTGAGTTTACTTTATTATCTACCTTGTTCTATTAATTTTTTTTCTTCACGAAAATAAATCGTGCAGCAAGGGGATAATGAATGACCGTTTAGCTTGACAGATTCGTCAATTGATATAGTATTATGACCTACTCGAGATAAATAGCTGCTGTGGCAAAGACGAGAATAGAGTCTCGGATTCCAAAATAGTGAGCTCGGGTTTTCGAATCTCTGTTGTCAAGAATTTTTTCAAGACAGACATATCCTAACACCGGTAAATTCTAAAATCACGTAAAATTGCAGTTCCGCAAAACAAATGATAGAAATTTCGGATCAAAATATGAATATAAAATGTCTTATATAAAAAGGTCAAGTTGAAAATTAAAAATGTACGATCAAAACGACTTTCTCGGGTGTTTTTCTTCTCAGTTCAAGTATTATATTTCAGGGTCATAAATATTTCGTGTTTTACTTCCTTCATTTCGAATCGTCGTAAAGATTAGATAACATTTCTTATCGTCCATCGAAATTTATTATTGTTTCGAGAAACACGAGAGAATGTATTGTTCGCGGGGAGCTACGATTCGATCCATGTAAAACCGAGAGGTATTTAAACATTGCCACCATAAATGCACCGTACCTGCATTAATATTAGGTAAAACGAAGAATGTTTCTTTTTGCGTTACAAAACAACTTACTCGCGAAAAGAACACATAACATTTATTCTTTCTAATTGCGAAAAGTGAACCCCAACTAGGATAGACCAGATATTAACAAATCAAAGTGAATCACTCACAAAATATTCTACCAAACTTATAACAAAAAACCAACATTTCTTTCCGCTCTACCTAATATTTGTTTATCACAAGTCAGCATTCGTCCACAATACTTAACCGCTCAGCATTTCTTTTCCTCAATAAACAACAACAAACACCGAACTCAAATCGTTTCCCACCTTCCTTCCCACCTCTGCACAATTCTCTCTGTAATCTATTGCACGAACAACAATCGAGTCGACATATCTGCGACATAATTAAAGCCACGAATCTCGGTAAGCCTCTCATCAAAGACCGATCCAACCGTAACGAGAAAGCATTTAATCTCCTATCAAAGCGACCTTCCCGAGGTCGATCGTGGCGTGCAAACATGAAACAGCTCGCAGATGTGCCTCTCGTGTTTACTCAAGGAAACCATCAACCCCGAACAATGAACGCATACGTTTCAATCCAACCCAACGTAACAAAGTGGTACGAGGAACCCACCTATATAAATACCTGATGTATCCACTCGCAATTACAATTCACTCAACGTGTAACTTCACACTTAACGATTAATACCGTCCACGAGGGAAAGACATAGACCTCATCGAGCTTCCAAGTGTACACGGTACGGAACAACGACGATAAAAATTGACTGGCGAGAGTGCGCAGGTGAGAACGGAATTTAACGAGCCGTACGAACAGGCACACCTCTGCACTACTCTCACCGAGCGCTCGCCGGCGAATGCTCGAGCTCGACCGCCTCGCACCGTCTAATATGCACTCTCCGGTTTGCCCACTGCAAGCCTCGACCGCGGCATGGCGTACCACTCCACGGGCTACAAGGTGACTGCCGTGTTAACAGGTAAGCAGCGTAAGCAGAGATGCCGATGCAAGCGCGTGTCCGCAAGCACAGCTTAACCGGCTAACCGCGCGAATACTACTTTTCCTCCGATGCGCCTTGGGACTCCCGGTTCTCGAGTTATCGTTAATGTTATCGCTATCAAGCTTGGAGGTGTTTGACGCTGATAATTTTCGATGGCGTTTGTTATTCTTCAAATTTATGATTTATTTTTCATTCGTATCGAATATAGACTATTGTAAGGTATATTATAGAGAACGATCGTGCGAATAGCGTAGATCAAATTCAAATCGGCGGCGTCCAATGCATATTGTAGGGCAAATTTTGCCACGATAAGCTATGCTCATTGCAGTCACCGCAAACTATCATTTAGGTGATCCACTATCTATATTCAATTTTTTTTGCCACCGAATGAAGTACGGGTCCTATAATGCAACACCTCCAGAGTGTTCTGTCTTCTGGAGAATATTAATTGAAAAATAAAGTATAAATAGAAAGTACGTGCAATTTGGTCATATTGTAGGTGGACTTTTGAATTGGATTTGGGAAAATTGTATTGATTTTAGGAAATGATAAGGGTAATTTACACTTTGGCGTTTGACGTGCGGAAGTGTTTTTGTACGTGATTAAATATATTATTGGAGTAACATGAATATGGAAATGATTTCGGTAAAGTTAAAAGGTAGGGGGTATTTGAGTGTCTAATGATTACGACGGTCTTGAACTAACGAAATAGTAGATATGATCGCGCACCGACGAGCCTTCGTAATTGAACGTCGCGTTTGCATATTTTAAACGTGTATTCTCTAAGCCGCGCATTGGATATTCGCCCTGAGGATTACCTGTATTATCGGTTGAGCCCGAGACCAAGTATCATCGTGGATAAAGCGTACAAGCGCGCAGAAAATCGACAATTTGATAGATATATGACCATGGCAACCAAACTAATTAAATTCTAACAAAACAAGATATCCGTCGTTTAACACGGTACTACCTTCTCGCGCCATGAAGGACGAGGAAATGAACATAATTAGCTGTGCAAAGACGGGAAAAAAGTCTTTGCTCGAAAGGTATAACATACCGGTTGAGCATCTCTCGTACGAGTACATATCCGAATGCTCGAACGCAAAAATATTGGAACATATAGTAATGATATTACGGTACGTAATTAATGCATGGTAAAATTAAAATCAAGAATTATTTTGTGTGAATAAATTATACAATTAGATGAATAAAGTGTACTTAATGGTCGACAATGAAACATATGCAAAGAATAAGCATGTCGTAATTTCAACGTTGCAAGCTACTTTTTCGGTTTGCTTTCATTAACAGTTCCGGCGAGGAAGGGGTTTATCCAGATTTAACGAGACACGCGGAAGAAAGACTGGCTGTTATTAAGCCGACGAGTGTAATATTAAGAAAAAGCGAACCCGTTTGCACGCGAAACATGTTGGAACCGAGCGAACGGAAGGAAATAGAGAACGATATCGATAACTGGGTGGCCGAAATGCAATATCGCGAGAGAGACTTGGAGGAAGGAAAAGCCACCTTAATAAGTGGATCGCTCAATCACGGAGATATTAGACAAATTAAGGAAGAAGTTACGAAGGTACAATTAGTTTCATTCGTTACTAATTGCCATGAACTACCGGTTGTTGTGTTAATGTGATTTTTCAATCAATGATACTAGATTTTGTGATACTAGATTTAAAAGAAACGTTAAAGATCAATGTTATAATTCTTGACAGAAAAGTACAACGCAGGCGTCGAGCAACAAAAGCAAACGAATCTCGTCGTGCGATTACGCGGCGTGGGATAAATACGATGCCGATACGGAATTAAATAAAATTGATATTCATGAGGAACAACGGCAAGCGGCGATTAAAAGGCTCCAAAAGAAGCAGAAGGAATTAAATGAAAATAAAAAAAGCGCCAAAAGTGTGACAATTGAAAAATGTATGTTACTCGCAACAAGTACATAAAAATCATAGAAAATTATTTCAAAAAGTAGCATTAAAATGATCGTTTGATTAGCATCACTGACTGGAACCGAATTAGAAATCATGGCGGAGCAAGAAAGAGAGAAGGGAAATGAAGCTTTTAGAGCAGGAGATTACGAGGAAGCTCTCGAACATTATAATTCTAGTATAAAAGTCGATTCGAATTTAACTGCGTTCAATAATCGCGCCATGACATGTAAGAGTCACTGTTTAATTAGATTTATAGAAAGTAACAATGATATTTGATATATTTTTCTTACCTTTAGTTATAAAACTTCGTCGCTATGAGGATGCACTGACAGACTGTAATTTGGTGCTCAGCTCGGATTACATGAACATCAAGGCTCTACTTCGACGAGCTGTATCCTTGGAACATCTTGAGAAGCCATCGCAGGTACTGGAATAATATTTATTTTTGTATATTACAATCCCAATATAAAATATAATTTTAACAATTAGGCATTGGCTGATTACGAAGCTGTTTTGAAATTGGAGCCAACCAATAAAACGGCGATTGAGGGAGTGAAGAAATTGAGAAAGTCTTGCGGTTCTAGAAAAGTCAGGTAAAAATAATGAGAACTATAGTAGATGCAAAGTTAAAGGCTCAAATTCTCCAAAAGTGGACCAGATTTTAGATACAACTCTAGGGAGATTTTTTTAAAAATTAGTATTTAATATATTATAGCCTCTCCACTTGAAATTCTAGATCCTAAGATCCTAAGTAAAAGTGTCGTATTTTCAGAATGGCTATCGAAGAGCGGGAAGTAAACGCGGTACGTTTGAAGCCCGTTGAAACCGAAGAAAACAGCAAACAGGTTGCACAATTTAATATGAATCAAAATATCAAGAGTAACATATGTTTCTGCGACAGAGCACCGGGGCCGTCGCAGAATTTAAGACCTCGGCCACACCTCAAGGCTGATTACTGTCTCGAGAATGAAAATAGACAAAAGCCAGTTATTAAAAACGATACGACAGATCGTGTGAAATGGTCAGTCGAGAAAATGAAATCCGATTCCCGAGTGAAATCTCAGTCGCCCAAGACTTCGGCCGTTTCGTCAAATACGAGCACTCTTCCTCCTAAAATATCTGATGCAACGCGTGAAATGAGCAATTTTGCGTCAACGAAGCAAAAATCCATATTTTGTTACTCAACGCCTCCATCCAGATCGGTTATCATTGAAGAATTACCTAATCAATCGTGCGACAATAATACAACGGTTATTAAAAATAAATCGAATCAAGCGAGCGCAACGAAAAGTGGAAGAAAAAATTCTAAGCATAAATCGGATAATAAGGAATTGTTAAATAGCATGGAAGCCAAGAGCACGAATAAGAATAAAATACAATTTGACAATTCACACGAGAAATACGAGGGAAACCAGTTGTTTCAAAAAAAAATCCAAGTGGCGGAAAAGTTTGAGAATAAAACTAGCAAAGCGGAGAATAATGTTTGCAAGGTATGTTTCTTTGTTGACTCTTGCTACATTTTGATAGATTAATTATTGTATTTTGCAGAAGTTTAACAATGTAGAAAGTCCATATGAATTTACGCGCGTATGGCAAACTTTGAAGAATGATAAAGATTTGAGGTTACACGCGGAGCTATTGCGAACTTTGAATATTGACAATTTGCGCGCGGGTACGTACGCTTCTTCGTGCGCGCATGCGCAGGTAGAGGATTAATTAAAGTTTTTAATTTACGTTGTTCCTTTAGTTATAGGTAATAAACTTGATGGAACGATGTTCAGCACTATTGTACGTTGCTTAGAAAAGCATTTTTGCACACCGAATGATTTAGAATTGCTATGCAAATTCTTAAAATCCTTTAGCCAAGTACATCGTTTTTCGATCGTCATGATGTTCATGGACGCAGAAGATAAAAAAAGTATTTCTGTACCACTATTTCATAGATTTCTGTCTAATTGCATGACTTATCGAATCGTTACGTGTAATTTTACAAGACTGTCTATACTTTGCAGTTGTAGGAAGAATAATCAACTTTCTAGAAGAGCAACGGACTTCGGACGTTCCGTCGTTACGAGAAGTTTACTGTATCCAATAGCGTAATTTGTAACAAAATAAGTAAGAAATATCGATGCAGCCTTTTAATACTCTAGTTATAGTAAATAATCATAAACATATTGGCACGTATTACCTTTAATTCCAAGTTTTAATCCCGACTTCTCCTCCGACACGATCCAACTTCCAACTTCACCGAACCATCTTGCCGCGTGGTAGGTGTTCTCATGAAACTTCACTGCCATGAAAAAACTTAACCGCGCGTTTCAAACGAGACACCGTCCCATTGGTGGAATCGTTTGGTGTCGCTGCATCGCTGCATGTAATCCTTGTACTTCCGTTTATCACCGTAACGGTGGCAGCACATATCGTTCGAGAAGCGAGTGCGCACTCTGGCTTCGTTCTCCGACATCCGGACTCCGTGATTTTAGCGCTTCGTCAGTTGCGTACTCTTCCGTTCAAGCAGCTTGTGACATTTTTTTCTGTTATTACAAGATGTTTACTTGGATGAGCCGTGCGAATTTCGATGAGGATCCCGATAATACCGCATACAAAGCCGCTATGAAACTGTTAAGGAGGCAACAGTAACTGCAAGGTACGTGATCCGGCGCGGTTACAGTCGCCCCGGGTATGTTTATAGCCTGCAAACTCTGACATAGCAATGGCGTACTGTCGCCGTAAAGGCCGTGCCAACAAAATTGTCCTCTGCCTTATCTAGCGTAAGTTAATCGTGCACGCGGGACTCCACCGGAAAAATGATCCTCTGTACATGGTGATATGACTTATGGTGACGAAAACTCCTTGTGATTGCACGGTGATGAAAAGTGGCGTTTTTCGGTGATTATAGTGTCTCGATTTTCCCCAGTGTGGAATGACCGCCGATTGCCGAGCGGCACGCCATCCTGCTGTAGCTGACTGAGCTCTAGACTGTAGGGAGATTATAAGCTATGTGAGTTTAGATCGAATCACGAGTCGATGTTTTTTTTTCTTATCGTTAAAAAATACATTTTACAAAGGAACTTTATGTTTATTTGACTTCGAAATAATATTCCTGTGGAAATTTATAATGTGGCCGCGGAAATGAAAATTGTCACGTAAGGTACGATTGATGTGTTTTTCGTATCACCTGCACACACAGATTTATCGTATTAATTCGGAAAAAATTGGCGCCGTTTCTTCGTGAAGATTTTATAAATCTTGTCTGGAGAACGATTATAATATGCTGAGTTCCTTGCAGTTATTTGAGACCGTACATTCGTAATACTGATCTATCTGGACATAATAATGTATTACTACAGAAATACTCTGTATTTCGAAATCCCATGACCGTAGAATTTTGTGAAAAATATAATATAAATCGCTATATCGGTTTTACAAGGAATAACATGAATAAACATTCATACACTTTGCATATATATTCAACTCTAATTACCATATATGTGTATGTATGTGTATGTAAGCATGTATATATGGATAATGAGTATAGTGGAATACTTTTTGTAGTACGAAATAGATATTCTAACATATATTGCTGTATCTGAAATGGATAAAAATGTTTTTTCTTCTATCGTTTCGTCCATGATGTTGTTTTCTTCAATACATTAGGTAAAGTGGAAAGAAATGTAGCATTTTCCAATGTATATCCTGGGATATTTCAGGTGTGATCTTTTAGAAATCATCAAAATCTCGTCACTCTATCAGCTGATATCTACTGTGTGCAATTAGAAGGAATAAATAATATGTATTTTTTTCATCCATAAATCTTTTGGCATTGTAAAACAGACATTTGTTTCAGCTTTGCCTACCAATATAGCATGTGTATACAATTTTGTGTATTAAGTTTTGATCCCAATATTGTGATAGATGATTCTTCAAAACAAAGTAATATTTCATTTGAAAATGTAGGAATACATAGCAGCACTGGTCTAGTAAAGGTGCCATGGATGATGAAGAGCGTCTTGAGGGTGAGGAAGAAATGGAATTAGATGAGGCTTCTGATGGTGAAGATGAGGATGAGGAAACAACAGGTATTCCTGTTTCTCCGGCAAATTCTGATCAGTTACTTGGTTCTGCTCCAACTCCTGGTAACAGTTAGTATCTGCTTCTATCAAATCCTAATAATTGTTTCAACTCACTAGTAGTTCATATTGTAATGTTGTATTGGGGTATTATTACACAAAATATATATGAATATTGTTTTCTAGTAACCCCAGATGAAGCTTTTCATGATCCTTTACGGTACCAGAAATTTCCACTTCCTGGAGGTAAACCTCTTAACATTAGACGGGGTCCTGGAAGACCTAGGAAAGAACGTCCACTTGGAATTACCCGTGGTGGGGGTACTCGTAGACCTTTTGGAAGAGGAACCACCAGGGGTAAAGGGTTAGTAAATTCGGGCACTCTCAAATTGTATTATTATGAGTTATAAAATATTGTTATGTAACACATGACATTATTTGCATGTCCAGCCTTGGATATGCTAGAGGTGTACCACGTCGCACTAAGAGTAAAGACGATGACACACACTCAGAATCACCGAGTCCTCTCCGTCTCGGCGACGATGCTTCCGCCGACGGGGAGTCATCTAATGCCGACAGATGTATGCCAGCACCAGAGGAACCACCATATTTTCCAGAACAATGGCATGATTATTTTTTTTTACATCAATCTTGCACAGTCAATTCCATTACTTTGCAATTGCATTACTGTGCAAATACAGCACTTTGACAGCCGTTTTCGCGTACGCTGAATAGCCACCAAAGTGTGCGCAAAGAACGATTTCAATAATAGGGTTTCCAAATATTTTTCTAGGCCAGGAAAAGTATGTGCACTGTGTAATTTGGGGGAACGAAGTCAACTGGGTCAAGGAGAATTGCTAAGATTTACGTGTCCTGAAGGTTTTACGCCTGAAAAAACTACTAATCGTGACGAAACAACGGATCACCTCGTGGATATTTCTACTGGAGATAAAAGCCCACGAACAGCAGGACCCGGAGCTGTAACTTGTCGTAGACAAAAAAGTTTAGCAAAGTGCAGGTACTATTAAGATACAGATGTTGGCATATAATTTATCGTTTCTTCGTCGACCTTTTCTCGATTAAACATTTTTTTTATATTTTAATGTTTCAGGAATACTAGTCTAACGAATTTTTCGGAACCAGTGGAGGAATTAACTATAGTTGGCTATTCGGAAGAACCGGAAGTAGGAACATTATTTGAATCGACTGGGCACTATTATGTACATCAATCTTGCGCTGTATGGTCGAGCAATACCCAAGACTTAACAACGGAAGTTGTAAGTCCCGCGGTAGTGCAGGCTTCATCGCGGCGCTGTGCTTATTGTTCTCACTATGGAGCTGGAATTCCTTGCAAAGTGAGTAATTTTGAAAAACTCCCCGTTAGTTTAAAATTAACATTGAATCCATGACGATGTAACATACTTAATTGAATTTTAATTAGGTGGCATCGTGCAATCGTTTCTTTCATTTACCATGCGCTGCAGCATCGAGTTGTTTCCAAGATACAAAAACCTTGTCCCTCTTTTGTAGTCAACATTTGGGACAAGTTCCACTTTTGTGTAAGCTCCATTAGCATATTAACGATCGAATATGTAGATTAGAATATGTATCCATTTACACGTATATTATCCTTCTATTTTAGTGAATGGTGATATTACTTGTATGCAATGCTATGGAATGGGGGATGTTTCGAATCTAGTAATGTGCTCTATCTGTGGTCAGCATTACCATGGTAGTTGTGTTGGTCTAGCGTTACTACCTGGTGTTAGAGCCGGGTGGCAATGTGTATCCTGCCGAGTATGTCAGGTGTGTCGTCAACCAGAAGATGTTTCAAAAGTAATGTTGTGTGAACGTTGTGAAAAAGCGTATCATCCTAGTTGTTTACGACCAATTGTTACATCTATACCTAAATATGGTTGGAAGTGTAAGTGCTGCCGTGTGTGTACAGACTGTGGCTCACGTACACCAGGCGCGGGTCTCTCATCACGGTGGCATTCTCATTACACCGTGTGTGATTCGTGTTACCAACAAAGAAACAAGGGTTTTTCGTGTCCTCTTTGTAGAAAGGCATACCGTGCCGCCGCGTATAGAGAAATGGTTCAGTGTAGCGCGTGTAAAAAATTTGTTCATGGTACCTGTGACCCTGAGGCTGACCCATTAACATACCAACACCGTAAGGAAGCTAAACCTGATTATGAATATGTTTGTTTACATTGTAAGAGTATGGCTCTTGTAAAAAGAAAGGATAACGTAGATGACTATGGTGGAGATCTAAGTTTAAGTGCATCGCAAGAGAGTTTATATGGTGATGGAGATTCGTCTGAGTTCGATTATCAAGGAGGCTCAGAAGAAGCATTGTATTCCATAGGTCTTGGAAAGGGGAAACCATTTTGCGCGTCGAAAATTGCGAAAAAGCGATTAGGTCTTGGAAGTGGAATAATTGGCCGACCAAAGGGAATTGGTAAGCTCGGGTACCAAAAGCGTCAAAAGATGACGGAATTCGGAAGGAAAAGGGGTCCAAAAGCAAAAATGAGAGGTATTTTTGGGGTACCTGGAGTTGGGTTACAGGTATATTTCCCAATTTATATTTTAAACATTTCGATTATTCGTAGTACTATCGCTAAAACATTTTCTGCTCTTTATCAACATATCATTGCTTTTCACAAAATGAAAATATGTTCAAATACCAATTCTTTAAACTTAACATCATCTTCATCATCGTTTCAGAGACCCATGTCGGACTCGTATTCCAAGGAGGACGAACCCGGCATTGAAAATAGACTTGTATTGTGTTCTGCAAAGGATAAATTTGTATTGACTCAAGATATTTGTGTCATGTGTGGTGCAATTGGCACCGATCAAGAAGGATGTTTAATCGCATGTGCCCAATGTGGTCAATGTTATCATCCTTACTGCGCTAATGTCAAAGTTACTAAAATAATATTACAGAAGGGTTGGCGGTGCCTTGATTGTACAGTGTGCGAAGGTTGCGGCGAAAGAAATGACGAGGGTCGTTTGATATTGTGTGATGATTGTGATATCAGTTATCATATTTATTGCATGGATCCACCATTGGATTATGTACCGCATGGTACGTGGAAATGTAAATGGTGTGCACACTGCCAAACATGTGGATCAAACGACCCCGGTTTTAATAGTAGTTGGCAAAAAAATTATACACAGTGTGGCCCCTGTGCATCTCACACTGCCTGCATATCATGCCAGGAAGCATATAACGAAGGGGACCTTATAATACAATGCATTCAATGCGAGAGGTGGTTGCATTGTGCCTGTGATTCGATTAAAACAGAAGCAGAAGCAGAAAAGTGCGCGGAGGAAGGCTATATTTGTATACTTTGTCGTCCAAGAGATGTTCCTCCGCCGCATCTTTTGTGCAATCAACCCAAACCACAGCCAAATAAGTATCCTCGTTCTCCGCCGCCAACGGTACGGAGTCCAGAATTATACAAACCTTCTCCCCAGCAATATTTGGTCGATGGTGTTTACCTATCCGAAGCTGGGATGAATCACATAAAGTCACTTACATCCGAACACCAACAGACTAGAAAAAAGAGAAGAAAGCTGCATCCATTAATTGACAAAGAGGCAGATATAATGGCTACCATCGAGTCTGTCGTTGCTGGTGGTAGTTTAGATAATTCTTTAGAAGAAAATGGTGGAAAGTTAGATTTAGTGGACGTTAAAGACGAACCAACCGAAGTACTCAAGGAAGGCATGGTGTGGACACCGCGTGGCGATCAACCTCCACCAGAAGGTTTTAGTATCTATACAACGGAAAATGGTATACCAGTTTTGAGACGCAAACGTCAACGCAATCTGCAGAAACTTGGTATCGGCGGTTTCGTCGTCAGATTGAGAGGTACGCGGAAGGACAAAGAGGAAGACGGAGATCCGGAAAAGTCATCCGACACGGCGTTAGGTGTGGCGGATGATAAACCACGTAGAAAGCCGCAGAGAAGAAAACCAAAGACGAAACTCTCTGAATGTTTTCCTCTCTACATGCAAGAGGCTTTCTTCGGCAAAGATCTTATGGATACGACCAAAGACAAGGATCTTGAAAGTAGCAGCGAATCTGACAGTGACCGTAACGTATCGGGAAATGCGGATACCATACAATTGTCTCAAGACGAATTGAAGGCAATGGAACAAATTAAAGCCAAGCAGGAGAAGGAAGAGGACAAATTGTCCACGGAAACTCCGATAAAACGGGAAGAAATAATGGACGATGAAGGTAGCGATACCGAGGCGTTGGGTGATATTTTACCGATATCGGGAGATTTGCTCGACAGTGATCTCGTCAACACTATCATGAATGAACCGGACGAAGACTTAGCTAAAGCTAGTGAAGCGTTGGATGAATTGGACGATACACCGGGAACTAGCAAAGACGAACTGACCGACATCCTTAGTCCACATTTCAATTTGGAGTCAATGGTCAGAGATACAGGTAATGCTTTGTTGAAGATTGTAAGATAATAGCATGTGAGTAAGTGACAACTAATTGAATCTTTATCAGGGCTACCTAATATGGATAGTAAAGATATCGAAGAAATATTCAAGGGAGTTTTAACTGATGAATCTCAAGAATCTCAAGAATCATCAGTGTTTTCTGTCCAAGCCCAAGCTCCACATCCATCATCGTCTACGACTCCTCTCGTATCGCCTTCGCCGCATCCTGGTAAATATTTATGCGTTCCATGTTACGTTAATTTCGAACGATTTACCGTCTAAGTCAAATAGGTCACCGTACGTGTAACGTGTCTGTTAAAAAGATATATGATGTATCTACATGTTTGGTGTAAACATAAAAAGTATATGTCATACGATCGATGCTCGTCCACTAGGTATACAAACAACGATGGCTTTACCGAGACCACAAGTACCTGGTACACTGCCCCCCGTTGGTCAGTCTAACTTAAATTCTCCCATGAGCTTTCCACCGCCATCTCCATATCACTCGGAGTACAGCAAGTATGTTTAAAGTTACACAAATTAAATCTTTAAATGAAATTTTTACAACAAACTTGAAAGTTCTAGCTATTCATACATATGATGGAATTTTCATTTCTTGAATATTTTGTTACTTAATGTTTCTTGTTATTTTTTATTTCTACAGTAGTCCACAATTTAGTCCTGCTTTCTCGGAGCCGCCGAGTCCATGGGTAAATCCTGATGACGAAGGAACCGCGCCTGCAGGAAATGCTACTATCTCATACAACCAAAGAAGTAATCTTAAAATGGAATCCGACGAAGCTTTAGGTACAGGGGCCACTATATCTTCCGTACTTTATGCAAATATGAATCATCCTGAATGGAAAACGGAGTATCCAGGTATTCCATTTACAATTATTATAGAAGATTATGGTATAACTGTAAACCGTGCGGGTAGTTTTGTGCTGGAAATTTTGCAATTAAAATGTATAACGTATAACAAAAGGACATTCCACTCGATTATTCCAGCCTGGTCGGAAAGATGCAAGCAGATATTGAAGAAGTGGCGTGCTTTACCAAATGAAAAGAAAGCTCCTTATTTAACACAGGCGCGGGATAACAGAGCGGCGGCACGTATGAAGAAAACACAACAGGTAGGAATAGTTTCTATGGGATCTTAATAGCAGCAAAGGAGCTCCACATAAGCGTCAATATTCTATGCGATGCGTATACATTTTCATCTTGAAAAATGTCTTGTGCTAACACATAGGTCAAACTAACAGCTTGTCCTCTATGTCCAATACCTATAATTAAGCTGTTAAGGTTTCAAATAATCTTTCTACATTAAAAGTCGCACAAAACGAGCGATAATATGCAGGAATCCAAGAATTTGTAGATAATCGCATCGGTCTTGATTCGCGTATTACGACATTTCAAATTATAATGTCCAAGTCGATATTATTCCTCTCTTCTCTGTGTTAATTGTCATCGTGAATGTTATTACTTAATTACATATACATAGTTACATGTTCCGTACTCTTGAACTTAACACACCACTTATCTAACAATGTCCCATATCATTGATCGATTCATCTCTCATTAGAAACGTAGAATGCTAATTTATTACATAGGAATATCGATCTATATCTAGTCCCCTCTAATAGCGTCCACCAAATGTTCCTTAGCATCCTTGGGAAATTGAATTTACACTGTTACCATTGTATGATCTATCTTGGAAATATGTAAGCCATCAATACTATAACGTAAAAAGTGTGTGAACGAGGCACCCCTTGAACCGACAGATATCCAAGGATATACCAAGCACGACCCCAGTCACTGCAACAAGTGCACCTACCATCATCACCAAACCTGTCACAACTATGACATCAGCTCAAGTTTCTCCAGTAGTAGCTATGGCCTCCAACCAAAGACAGATTGGACTATTGACCTCAGTGGGCAGTGAAAAATCGCAGGAAAAGACTGGAATGACAGTGTCGACAACAGGAGTGACAGTGTCGGCAGCTAGCAGTAATCATCATGCGGAGGTGTGTGCGGTGCAGGGACCGCCGAGGCAGCTAACATCTACTTCCCCGAGTCCTTCTCCAACATCCACGACCCCTTCTTCTTCACCCAGACCCAGTTCTGTGAATTCTATAAACTCCATTAACAGCCTGGCGCACCAAGAGATTGCCGGTAGCCAGGCTAGAGTAGCTCAGTCGCCAGCCACGCCTTGCACATCAGCAACTGCTTCTTCTTACTGCAACACGGGCGCCGGTGAAGGGCAGCATCAAACGTCACCATCCCAGCAACGTCCTACACCTACTCATATCACGATCAGTACCAGTACTATTGCTAATAGTCTGAGTATCTCTCAGGCATCCCCCACTACCAGCGTTATGGTGGGGGTAGCTCCTGTTCGCCAATTATCCTCGGTAGACCACCAGATTAGAGTGCTCACCCCATCTGAAATCATGCGCACCCTCCCATCCCTCAGCCAGGAGCACTACGATCCGCCACCCACTGCAATTATTCACACTGTACCTGTACAGTCCCCGGCTATGGTGAGCCACCTATACTGTGCCTCTAGTGTCTTGCCTTGTGCCACGTGTCTGATCGACATTTAGTGTCCTTTATCCGTTTTAGAACGAGAGTATAAGTTGTTTATAGTCTACTGTGCTGCAACACATCATGCAATGAATTCTTGAATGTTTGTGCTGAAGACTTAAAAACTTTTACGATGTTCCATGTAATTTGTAAGATCTTTGGTATACGATTCAAACATTTCGATATAGGACTTATTGTTGACTTCTTTTTTTATAATAATTTGTTTCTTTGTATTTCTTTTTTCTTTCAATTTGGAATGATCAGATATCTCTTGTAATGTCCATCTTTATCGAATAGCTACAGAACTTGACGTTGATTATAGACTGTTATCATTTTTAAAAAAAATTTGTTTTTATTACGTGAACGTTATGGCATGCCGAGGACAACTGGTAGCACATTCTTTTATTTTTTCCTACTCCCTTGATATCCTAATGTATTATTCACGGGATTTATCATATTGTTTCCCTCTTCCTAAGTAACGAAATAAGTATCTCGCTTTTTGTGAACTGTATTATGAATGAATGTAGATATTTGATGCAATGTATTACAATGTTTCCCTTTGTTTAGCAATATTTTAAGTAGTGACATTAACTTTGGTTGCTTCTTACAGTTTCAGATGCTTCTGTTTCGATATCAAATATGCATAAATTATTGTGTACTACTTTTGTATTCTTCATATCGTAGAGAAATTACCACTTGCTATTATACGACATAGTCCACCAGGAAAATTTTAATTATCAAAGCTGTTTTTTTAATAGCAAATGATTGCAATGATAATTCGAAACGTATGAATTACTCTGTGCACATTTAACAAAATAATACTGCAAGTAATAGCTTATTTACATAGAATTATATCCATCAAACTTTGATACATATAACAAAGCTTTGTTTCCTCATATTATATTTCCGGTATGTAATAGGAAAGGTAACGTTGCATACTTCTTATAACGATTTAGAGCAAAAAATTCACCTATCCACGTATAATCTCATAATGCAGTGCATGAGTATTATTTGAAATTAATTGAAAATGAATGTTCATGGGTGTTTTGTGTGGTAAAGCAGAGATAAATTATTACATAATATTTATTCTAGATGGTGGCTGGTTAATTTTACAAACTGTGTTTACGCATACAATGATACTGAGATTTTTGCTAATCATATTAATTTAGTAATATTCCATTACTTTTATGCGAATGTTCAAATTGAAAGTACACTTTTGGCTGATTGTCAATTTGCCTAATTAAATATTTGACATTGCTTCAACGAAACGGATCATTATACCCTTTTGCAACTAAATTAATCTACTGATCTCATCGAAATACATTTCATTGATACTTCATTTTTATTCTAGCTTTGGATAAGCACTTCAGCAAGGGTATAATGATTTCTTGATACATTCAAGATTTCTATTCTAACGATATTATTTTCACAGGAGCAAGAGAGACTTTCGAACAGAGATCGGTCTAGCCGGGAGGCTGAACAAGAACGTCAATGGAAACAATTGCAAGCATTGCGACAGCAACAGGCACAATTGCAGCAACAAGTCATTCACGAGCAACGCGTACACGGTATAAAAATAGATACCTTTATATCACCTAAAAAATAACATTAGCGTTATACTGAAAGCAACCAATTTGTCAACAGCAATTGCCAGAGTCCATCGACAAATCAGCGAAGATAGCACACCTCAAATAAATACCGACAATACCCCTGGACTGACGACACAATTGCAAGTCTCCACGTCGCAGGTAAAATGAAACGCAAGCAATATACCGTAATTAATCAAACATACATTTACAACCATTCCATCAAAATGACTTTCAGGATGGAAATCACATGGGACCATTGGCATCTCCCTCTCCTGGATCGCGCAATACATTTGCGGCTCCTCCTGTAAAAGTTACGCGAGGTTTAGCCCCACAAAGTCCTCATCAGGGTATACCACGTCTACCTAATCAACCTTGTGCAACCGTAACGCGTCCCGTTGGAACTGTGATCAGACCGGGAATGCCAACAAACTTCCCCCAACCACCCTCACCATTTTCTCCGCAAGCTCCGCAATCTCCTCATGATTTCCCACAATCCCCGGCTTCTTCGCAACCCCAGGATCATTTCCAACGTTTTGACAATACCGAGGCTTACTCCCAAGGCTCCCAAACCCCAAGGTCACAAATATCTGGCACACCTTCGTACTCCACGTCTCCTAGAAACGATGTATTTTCTCAACCTCCAGGTACACCGCGGCCTATTTTTAACGCTCCTACTACTCGCCCCTCTACTCACGTATACGCACCATCTCGTACACCTGATCCATACAGCAGTCAGCCTCCCACACCTTCTCCAGCTCCAAATTATCCTTCGCCAAGACCAGAATCTCGACAAGATTCTCAACAGCCTGAAGTATTCAATCAGCAGCCAGAAGTTAATCGGCAGTTGCGTGACCTTTTGCAAAGGCAGCAGTTTAACAAGAAAATCGAGTCAACCACATGGAATCAAGGTATGTATTTTCCTTGCTTAGAAATTATTATCATGGTTGGTTTAATTGTTGCATTAGAAATTCACACATATATTTGTGGGTACTTGTAGAAGGACAGAGTAGCTCTGAGAACAATCAGCCGCAGTTCGAAGCAGCACATGTACAGCTTCCTCAGCATTCACAGGCAGCGAGCAATACGGGAGAGGGAACATTTAGGCATCCTCTGCCACCTGGTATCGTTAGGCCTCGAATGCCTGTGCAGCCGAATGTTTTAATAAGGAATCCGATTGGTACGTTTGTTGCAATAAATTATTGGGATGAATTATTCTATATTTTACATGTTTTTTATCATAAGGAACGTTGTGGTTCTTAATGAAGGCTACATTTTTTTTCAGGCATAAACTCAAGACATCCTGTAGCTGGAAATGTAGACGCCAGGGTGCAAGGAATAGATCCACGCACCAGAATGTTATTGCAGAGGCCTCCAGCAGCCCCAGGTGTACCTCAGCAGCATTTTCAAGGAACGCCTGCTTTGCAGGCGAGAATGCCTGCTGTAAGGAGTGCAATTGCAGAACCATACGAAATTCTGCAGCAACAGAGGTTTCCAGGTATGCGATAAATAACGATAAATTTCTATAACATATTATTTTTCACTATGTTATATTGTTTTATATTCACAGATCCTAATCAAGGACAAAACCTCGCGCAGCGTATAGTTCGAACGCCACAGGATACCTTAAACCAAGGCATCAGAATGCTAGGTACCCAAGGAATGGTCAGAGCGCCGCTTATACCAACGACAGTCGGTGAGGCTACTGTTAATCCATCTGAACCGTCGGAAATTCCTGACAATGTCACTGCGGAACTTGAAAAGTTGGAACAAGAAGGAGCACCGATGGTTGAGGTCGAGGGCGTTAGTGCAATACTAGGAGATTTAGGCGACGACGATGACGAACTCCTCGGTAAGGTTTATTGCCAGTACTTAGTAATTCTTAAACATCGGAGTCCAACGTGTATCATTGAAATAATCCTAATTTGTTAAGATCAAGCGCTCAGAGTGCCGATTAAATTCATTGCAGGTATCCCATAATGTTTTAACGATATTCACCGTTACATATTCTCGTTGCAGCGGAAATGGGAGCAGATTTTAATATTCTGGAATATGCGGATCCTGAACTAGACAATATAACGGGTGGTGAGAAGACCAACATACTTGACTTAGATTTAGAACAAGTCGAGGTAGAAACAAAAGAAGAGAAACAGAAGAAAGAATCCAAAGACGAGGAACGAAAGTCGACAGATTTGGGCTCGACAAATGTTGTGCACCCTGATATTGGTGGAACATGCACAACAACTACTGTGCAAACACCGACCGAAACAACCATCACCCCGGCTCAAGCTCAACCAGTGACACCGATCACCGCGACATCGCAAGCACCACAACAACAATCGGCAATTTTGCCACAGTCCCATGCACAAGCCGTTGTCGTGCAACAGCAAATGCACCAGCACGTTCAACAGGCTGCGGCAATGGGCAGACCTGTCCCTCCAGGAACTCGATTGTTATCGCCGGATGGAGCTGTTGGTGTTGTCACGTCCACTAATACCGTTACAGTCAGTTATCCGTCCACGTTTCCCGGCCATCCTCAGAGGATACCCCAAACACATATACAAGGTTTGCTCGTTTCTAAGCTACAAATTTTTGGACTAGAAAGAGTTACTTCAAAGTATTATTGTCTTTTTAATGTTCTAGTATCTCAACAACAACAACAACAACGCCTTGGTATGAGAGTAGCGGGGGTACCAAACGTTGCTGGCAGAGTAGTTGCTGTAAATCACATGATCGGACCACGAATGCCTCTAGCGCCTCCACCTCCGCCACCTCCACCACCATATCCGGGACCACCACCCCCTTACCCTGGACCTATACAGGTTCGTATAAGTCCTATGCGTGTTTTTCATATCTTGAATCTTTTGCATCGCTTTAATCTTCAGTATTTTTACGTAATTATATATCTAACACTTTTTTTTCCTCTAACTGCAATGAAAGAAGACAAACTAAATTCCGTGCAATCAGACAAAGATAGAATGCTTGACGAGTAATACAATAAAAGCAATTTCCTAAGACACTATCGAGATTGAAGATTTAACAGATGATCACCTGCACAAACGGGTACCTTTGACGAGTGATTTAATATTTATTGTTACAATCTTGACACTACTTTTTTTAACATTGTTATTCACTAACTTCATAGCAAAGTATATTAAAGTATCCCATGTAATATGACCGATCGGAATTTTCATCAAATTCTTTATTTTACGTATCGAAAGCAAGAAGAAAAGGCTCGAATTTGCTATGAATGTAGGTGTAGACGAGTAATTTATTTAATATAAGAGTATTGGCTGGTAAAGTGGTGTTTTGGCCTGGGTGTTTGCAATGCATTGGTGTTGGTGCATGTCTAGATGGGGCTGTGCCCAGGTGGGCGGGGTATGACGCGGCCCCCAGTCCATATAGGGCACCCAGTGCCGGTGGCAGGTCCACCAATGGCCCCTGTGGTACATACTGGTGCGCCCACAATGACACCTCACCCTCACCGAAGACCCTTGCTTCTGCAGGTGAGCAAGACTTGGGGCATTTATCGTGCAATTGATCAAAGTCACCTGCAAACTGCTAAGAATTTTAAATACCATGAAACTCCGTTTTTAATGTTGTTGCACTACTATTTTTCTTCTTTTTTTTTTATGTTACAGACTATAATGTTACAACGGACATAGTATACTTTGTCGACTAAAGTTTCATGTCATTTTCCTAGCATAAAATCATTCTGTATGCGAGTTCATGCCTATACTTTCATTTATGAGACTAACTGTATATTATTTCATATGTATTCTATAACTCTGATCTTGAATTAACGTAGTATCGTAATGCATTATAATGGAAATGAACACAAGTATTCCTCAATGCCTCAGATCATAATGGGTTCTTCTATTCAAAGATCGTTATACATCACTCTATGAAAAATATGTTGCATTATTATATGTGTGCATGTCCATGAATCGAGAGGGAGGATGATAATCCTTTCTGAGCTACGTACTATTGATGCTACAGTATAATACAGTAAATGCGGTACCTCTCTCACATCTTTGTATTTTCATTTCGTTCGAACAACAATTTACGTTGTCGAATTTATTGGAAATAACTGCAGCACATTTTTTGCATGATCGTTTTCGTTTACAATTGGTCGTTGTAAATTAAATGTTACAAGAAATATATGTGGTTTGTTTGACATACAGCAAGATACCATTACGAATAGAGTACAAATAGAGTGTCATGCACAGTCGACAGTTTGCGTAATTATTCATATATATATTTTTTTTTGTTCTCCATTTAATTAACAGATAAAGACATTGCTTCCTTTACGTACACACCATCTTATGTGACTCAATTGAAAATTAGATAAACTGTCAGCAGTCATGTTCACAGGAACAACCGTTGTTGTTGGAGGAGCTACTGGAACAGGAAAAGCGTGAACAAGAAAAGCAACAGCAGCAACAACAGCAGCAGCAGCAGCAGCAACAACAGCAGCAACAGCAGCAGCAACAGAGTGACACCACAGCTGCCGGAGGATCGATTCTAAGTGATAGCGAATTCGAGAGGTTTAGAGCCGATGTCCTAGGATCTGCGCCACTTGCATCACCTCCGCAAGGAATTGCAACAGTGCCAGGAGCTGTACCTGTAATTAGACCACCCTGTACGCCGAGACCACCGTCAGCACCAGGTACAAGTTGGCCGCAACCAGTGCCCGATGCAACAAAGCTGGCAGTTCAAGTGCCCCGACAACCGATTGCTACACAAACACCACCTGAACGTCAGTACCTCTCATTCTTTTAACAATTAATGCTTTACTCAAAATTCTTTTCCCTTCGTCTGTTACAGCGAGGGTCGCTACGTTCAACATTACGCAAATTCCTGCTCCACCAACGCCGCCGGAGAACATCGTGAATGAACAGGATCGTCAGGTACAACTGCAGTACGAGCAATGGCTAAATCACCAACATCAAGTATTGACACAACAGTTAAAATACTACGAAACAGAGGTACAAAAGCTTCGTAAAATCCGAAAAGTGAGCATTAAATATTTTTCTGATATTTTTTTTAATTATTCGTCCACCTTTCTTGGGATATGTTATATACCTTTCTTTCTCGTTTTACAGTCTCTGAACAGCAAGCAACGTCAGCTCAGGAAATCTGGAAACGAGTTAACGGAGAACGATGCGGCCGAACTGCAACGCATCTCGAGCGAACAGGCGATATTACAGAAACATTTGGACGCCAGCCGAAAGCAAACTCGTCAACACGGAATGCTAATTCAAGAGTATCACAGTAAACAACAGCAAAGACAACCGCAACAGCAAACCAACGAGCCATGTTCACCTCTGATGTCACCATCTCAACATTCGCCGATGCACAGTCCTGCCGCCCTCGTTTCCCAAAGTCCAGGGCCCGGTAATGTCCCAACGAGCATGATACAGCATTCGCCGGCAACGCCTATCATTCAACACAGTCCCAATCCACCGTTATTGCAACACAGTCCTGGAAATCCACAGTCTGGAAATCCAGGCACAATGTCGCCGCATAATATGCAGCAGTCGCCAAGAATTGGAACTCCACACTCTCAAAACGAAGAAAGCCCATTCAGTCCCGGTGCAATGGCATCGCCTGGAATATGCGGACCTGCGGCCACGAGAATGGCATCGCCGCAACATCGTGCAATAATCAGTGGAAGACTCGCGACCAGTCCGGGAGCCTTCCCTTCGGATGCGCGGAATACGCAGCAGATTATCGGAGATCAAGGAGTCAGAGTTCACAGTCTTAGTCAAAGATTTGTCCGTCCACCAGCGGTAGGAGAACCTGGACAGAGACCCAGAATGCAGTTGCAAGGAAGTATCGTCTACGGTCAGCGTTCACCGCTCGGAAGTCCACAGCCGAATCAGCAGGCGTTGATGAGTCAACAGCATCAGCAGATGCTTCAAAGACAGCAGATCATACAGCAGCAACATGAAGTTGTTGGTATTTCCCAGGATGGACAAAATGCGCTAACACAACGTACGATACAAATGGTACAACAGAGGCAGCAGATGCTGCAACAACAGCAGCAGCAACAGATTGCGCAGCAGCAGAGGCAGCAATTTTTACAGATGCAGCAGCAACAACAACAGCAACATTCGATGCAGAAGCCACCGAGTTCTCCGATGGTCTCTCAGCCGGCGAATTCACCGAGTCCTCAGCTGCACCAGCAGATTCAACAAAATTATGGCCAACCACCGAGCTCCCCGATGCCTCGTAGCCCAATGGTACAGCAAACAATGGGATCACCGATGCTTCAGCAACAATTGAGTCAAACATCTCAACCTCCCAGTCCCATGAATTCGAGAATTCATGCCCATCCACCTAACTCACCGATGTTGGCACAGTACCAACCACCGAGTCCTATGTCTCGCAATCATCCATCGACTTCGCCGATGTTGCAGCATCAATTAAACAATACACACCATCCTCCAACTTCGCAGCCGCCCAGTTCACCGATGCCGCGTAGTCCAATGGTGGGCGGTTCTCCCCTGCAAATGCAGAGAAGACAATCTACTGGCAACAGCCCGGCGATGCCCGATCGACCACAGAGCGTAGAAAATCCAGGAACGCCAAGAACACCGCACACGCCTCATACGCCCCATACTCCTCATGGTTCCTACGCCTCTCAGAGTTCAGGTAACATCGCGGTATCGAATGATCAGCAAGCTCAATTGCAACAGTCGCATCAACACCAGCAACAACCGCTCCAGCAGGAAACTTCGACAGTCGATCACGTGAACAGAGGTGGAGGCAATCCTCATAATCCGATGAATCCGTTGCCGTTCCTCAGTGGTTTCGGAAGATTTGGATATTTCAAGCTGGGATTGAGAGGCGGTTCTCCAATGTGGTCGACGAAAGCGGAAACTAGCAAAGGGAAGACATCGGAATCTCACATTTTGAACATGGATGATAAACCAAACACGTCTGTGGTAGTGCACAGAAAAACGGGTATACAGCAGTCAAAAATCAATTCCCTGGTTTGTGCAGATTACAATGACTTTGACGATGATTCCCATACACCTCCCCAGACTCCACCGACGACCATAGAAACCAAGCAGACGACGTCGTTGTCCGACAATGGGCCTCTGCCTTTGGGCAGTCCCAGCGATAAAATGGAACCGATTCCCGACACGACGGATTACGATGACGATAAGACTATTGTAAATACAGAAGTTACGTTAAGTTCCACCGCGCAACGGGACAGTGACGATATCACCGTCATAGAACAATTCGGAGATTCGGAGTTAGTCGACGTAATATCCGGAACTCTCGAGGGCGACATGCAGGAGGAGTATGTACTCTTCGAACCCGGCATGGTCGTAGACCTATCCGCCGACAGCAATGATTCTCTCTGTCATGCGCTCGTGAATGACGGCACTCAAGGCCACGACTTAGTACAAATATTAGAGATCGAGAATCCTGAAACTCAAACCGACGAGCCGATCCTCAGCGACGAAGATCTGGTACCATCGCACACAAGGAACAAGAAAGGTCTGAGACTCGACATAGTCAGAACATTGCAGTCTGGCAAAAGACTAGTGGCTGTAACGGATACACCGGAATCACCTGATCAGGAGGAACTTCGCGTTGACCCTTCACCAGGACCTTACATGGACCAATCGCCGGAACAGGGGCTCATGGTATCTTTCGTTAGTGAATCCGAAGTAGTTATCATAGATCCAAGTACAAAATCACCCGAAGATAATCTCTCGAAAGAATCCTGCACGGAGGAAGCTGAAAAGGCTGATCCACCACCTGTCTCGGAAGCTCCAAAGGAAAATGTAGTCGCGGAACCACCTGCCGAGGATCAGTCTAAGTCGCAGAAAGAAACCAAGCAGAATTCGAGTCCTACTTCGTTCGTGTTTCCAGAAAAGACCATGTACAATCAAATTCCACCGTCCAGCGTGCATCATTCGAATATTGGTGTACCATCAATGTATAGATCAACAGTTTCTCTGTCCAGCGTCGGAGGTTCGAGCATAATCGCAGAGAATACAAATACCACGACTGTATCTACAAGTATACCAGTGACGTCGGATACATCAGTAAAGTCAACTTCGATATTCACGACGTTAAACCTAACAAAAGGCACCGTCTCGAGTTCATTTAATAGTCAGAAGCAGATCACGTTACCATCTACAATGGCAAGTATAGTGGCCGATGCTAAAATCGCGGCTAAACTTAGTCAAACAGCTTTGCAGAATATCACAGTTAGCACACAGCAGAACACGACGAAGGTGGATTCCTTGCCGAAAATTAGTTTGCCAAACACAGAAATTTCTAAAGCACACGTTACAACTACGGAGAAAGTTACGTCATCGGTGCCTAATGTACAGAGCGTGTATACGAGCTTTGTGCAGAACTCAAGTACAAATGCGATGGAACCACTTAGTAATCCCACGAAATTAGTTTTGACCGTGCAACCGACGTCCGTTACATTGTCAACTCCAAAAATGTCTATACCTGATCTCCCTAAGAAAGATAGTAATATTTTGGTAACAGATACAAAAGAAACCCAGCTACAAGCGTTTGAGAAGTCTATGATGGTCAAGGAGGAGAAGGACGAGCCCGATCATTCCTGCAAGAAGGATAACGATAATAATGCGAATTCTTTGAATGTGACCGTTACGACTAGTTCTGCCGTGA
This sequence comes from Cerceris rybyensis, assembly GCA_910591515.1. Lineage (NCBI taxonomy): Eukaryota > Metazoa > Arthropoda > Insecta > Hymenoptera > Crabronidae > Cerceris > Cerceris rybyensis. Next base: position 1,207,676 of record OU342795.1, read on the forward strand.
GTCAGGATACAGCGTCATCGGAGGATAAGAAGAACGATCCCTTAAACACGACCGACGAGCTGGAAAGTATGCTCGAAGCTATACACAATCCTGCTGAAAACACCATAAGTCGAGAGAATTCTCATACAGATAGTAAATCCGATGCTACCACGTTAAAAAGGATATCTCCTGTTACTGACGACTTGTCTCTTGTGAACATCTTGGAGAACGATTCGGAACCAGTCGTCGAGAGTGAGAACAAGGAGGAAAACGTACCACCGGAGACGCAGAGAATGAGTAAATCAAAAGAAACAGAAGCAAATACTGCGGAGTCTAGCAGTTTGCCACAGAAGGAGAAGAAGCACGATGAATTGTGTACAGATATAGAAACATCTAAACCGTACCATTGTTTGGCTGAGGAGAAAAACTTGATGGAGGAATCATCCGATGATATTTTAGACATGTTGCATAATATAATATCGTCGAAGCCGGAAATGGTGAACAGCGAAATCCTTCAGGAAGACAGGTCAAGAAAGTCGAGCTTGATATATCAATTGCCAACCCCATTGGACACTTTGCCCTTGAATATTTTGCAAGATTCTCTGATGGACTTGGAACAGGAACATTTGGAGAATGAACATCTTCTGCCGAGTGAGAGCAAAGGAACAAAGGTACAAAAGATAACTTCACCCCCTGCAGAAATTGCGCCCAAAAAGAGTTCTCCTGTGCCGCAACCGAGTACTCCACTGATAGTAAGTACCGTTGCACAGTTGCAGAAATGTACAACGACGGTACCTCATCTCTCGCCGTTATCGAAACCTACGGAATTAACATCAAACGTTGCCAATGTCTCGCATCAGCTGCGCACGTTGCTTTCTTCTTTGCAGACCAATCATTCGCAGAATTGCACAACTGTAAATCAAACCGCCATCGTTACGATGGTGTCTTCGGTTATCTCTGGTCCAAAGATGGGCAACATCCTCTCCACAGCGAGCACGTCCTCGCCAAATGCAGTGAACATTATGCACAGCAATGCTAACATAAGACTTCAGACATGTCCAACTACTTCTCATCCCACGGCAACGACCAAGACTGATCCTGAACCACCGACATCCAGCTATCAGCAACATCCTAAAGAGAGCACGAATTCCACGGTGAGCGTTATTTCTACTCACAATAAAGTTACATCGTCGGATCCATTTTTAAGAGTAACGTCAAGCGGGATGCAGCAGTCGCAATCAAACAGCAATCACACGATACAAACGTCCTCTGTGATTAATCCAAGACCACCGACAAACACAGGCATTTCCATTACATCAAATGCAATGCTGAACGCTATGCTGGCTGGAACGAATTCTGCCAAAGCAACGATAGCAGGACATCGAGCGAACACCGCTTCGACCCAAGCCAGCAATTTGTTAAGTTCCGTTATGGCATCCTCGGTACAACGCACACAGAGCCTTCAGGCTATACTTCAAGTGAGTTCAGGATGTTCTTCGGCCTCTTCACGAGTCGTTGTAAATGCAACAACAGCAACGGTGACAACGTCTATGCAGTGTGTAAGAACAATCGTACCTCCCACCGTCACTGCAAGTGCCAACAGTATTAATGTAACTACGAGTATACTTCAATCAACTTTGTCTCAAACACCGACTCTTTTGCATTCTCAACTAACGTCTGGACAGAATCAGTACAAACCACCTGGCCATTTGCCAATAGATAATAAGAGCACGGAAAACGACAGGCATGCCCAAAGCACGACTGTGAAGAGAGAGCAAGAGGAGTCGACGAGCAAAGCTCAAACGTCGCTTGAAAAAGCACCGACAACGAGATCGGAATTAGACATCGGAAAGGGTAACTCAGGTTCGCATAGAATGGAAGAATCACAGAATGTACTTCTGAAACAATTGTTACAAAATACCGCGTGCGCAACGACAACGCTATCATCCGGTTCTTCCCAGGGCTCTAGTTTGCCATTGGTACCGTCTCTGGAAGCACAATTGGCAAGGCCAGTACCACCAACTCCGTCTTCCCTTTTGCCGCCGTTGCTGAACGAAATGCCGACGCCTAAGCCATCCGGAAATAAACAGGTTCTCAGCAGAGAGACGTCGTTTCTGTCTCACACGGTGACATCCTTGAAAATGCAGAGTCCGCCAACCAAAGAAGAGCCGCCGAAACCTCCTCCGCCGTTGTCGACCTCCGTGACAGTTTTGACCCAGCAACGTATGGCTGATACTTTTGCGAAACAATTGACAACGCAACCGACAAAAGCAACACCGATTTCTACCCAAGGGAATCAACAGTCGACGACGAGCGCGGTAACGAAGCAAGCACCGTCGCACGTAACGAAGCCATCTGACGTTCCGACTCCTATAAAGCAGGAACTTATCACTACGCAATCCCAGGCAAAACCACCACCGCCGGATCCCGTAATTAGTAACGCTCTAACGATTCATCAACAGTGCGTATCTACCCCCATAACTGTCTCACGAGTGGTACCACAGAGTAAACCTGTGATCACGACAGTAGCTGCTAAAAATATTCAATCCACGACTCAAGTTTCGAGTACCGTTCAAGTGACGCAAACTTTAACGACCGTAATGACCAGTCAGCCTCAGACCCAGCAAACTCAACCCCAAATAGCAGTAACTCAAAAGTCCATTGTCACGACTCAGCAGCAGCCTTCGCATGTTAACACAATACAGCCATCAGTGCCTCATACGGTGCCCCATATGGTGGGTCATCAAGCCCAGGCGTCACAGGGTGCAAATGCACAACACACAGTGCCTTTAGTGGAAGTAAAAAAGGAAATTCTCGACGAAGTTCTATCTAGTGGTACACCTACCCAATTAACCGATACCAAAGACTTTCTTACTGCCAAAGAGGAGCTTATTGATGGGTCAATCGATGATAAAACTGGTACGTTAACTTACATTGATCGTTTAATAATAAAATATGTATATATGACTTCATTAGATACAGGTAATCAGATGTATTATTGTTCGTAGATCTCAAAAAATTGAAAAGGCGACAGTATCAGCAAAAGCGTAAACAGATTCAAGGAAAAGATGCAGCGACAGCACCTCAAAAGAAACGTTCCAGAAAGGTGTCTCGTTTGGACGAAGATTATGACACGTTCATTGACAATTTAATGATACAATTGCGACAACTTCAACCGATGGCAGTATTAGAACCCCTTTTAGGTAGAAACTACGGCGTGTGCCCCATCTTTGGCTCGGGAGACTTAACGAAAATAGGAAGCCAGAAAGATTACAGCACTAGAACGGGCGATTTAGCGGGCTCGTACGGTTCCGCTACGTTGCCTGGTATATCCGATCACTATAACACCCAGCCATTTGGTGAATTAGATCCTTTACCGCCTCAGCAGCCTGCTTCTACTCAAAGAGGATTTTACGATCAAGAATTCCCACCGCTTAAATTGGACGATTGTAAGTGACACTCGATGTTTCCACAAAATCTATATAGACACGATTGTGTCTAATTTAACGATTAAAAAAATATTCTTTTAGCCGACGACAAGAAGGAAAATGCCCTGTCGATGAATCGCGACGTTGATTCTCCAGATACAATAGTTAGTTCATCCTCCCCCGAGTGCGTTATCCCGGAGTTCATGCACCGATTTCCGGGTTTGAAGCTTATCGAAGAAGAATCGGATGAAGAGTCTGATTGGCTGAAACGAGTGTCACCTGTGATACCCTTAATTTCTCCTATACCAATTAGACTTAAACCAGCTTATACTAAAGATACGGCTAAGCAAGACAAAGAGAATTTGGGCATACCACGGTACGTTAATCCGATGAGCTTGGAAATGGCTGTGTATTTGACAGTCAGTTTAAGTTTTATTAACTTAATATTGTAATATGTAAATATTATAACGTGAATTTTTGCAGACTCGGAAAATCGCCTCCCATACCTTTAAGAGATAATGGAAATGTGACTGTTACATTGACCTTGAACAGCCAAGCTGCAGATGACATAATGGGAGTACTTAAAGACTTAGCTAATATATTAAACATAGCTCCTCCCACTGGTTACCAGATAGTTGAACGGACCACCACTCCCCCTAGTCAAAAATTGGGACTTTACAGAACCAAAGGAAAAGATGGTAAAGAGGGAGGTTTGTATTTAAACGAATTATTTTCGGTTTGAACGGTTGATCAATGCGAATGCTCTGTGAATTGACCCTTTGCTCTGCGATAACGAGACTTCTCTAAAAACTCTCAGCAATTTAATGCCTAACTGTGACATCCACAGTTACAAAAGAAATCGTGGGGCAAAGGTTCGATAGATATTGCAAAGACATGATTCGTTATTATTTCTTTCTAAATTTGCCCTAACAATTGTAGATAATGAATATGCAATTTCGTAATTTTGGAATTAATATTTCAGCTCCGATTGACATACAAAGTATTTTAAATGGCGCTGCTAAATTCTGTCGTCATTGCGATGTTGTGATATTGAATAGCTTAATACGAAAGAAAGTATCGGATTTGCCATTTTTAAGCAAAGAAGAAGCAGAACCCGGGGATGAACTCTGCTTTTGTTCTGCTGCCTGCTACATGCAGTTTGCTCTTATGCATAGAACACCGACAAACACGCAGGACAAGGTAATTAAAATCAGCACTATTTACTGAACAAAAATTAATCCTTTGCATAAACTTAATATACAATTTTTCATCCAGGCTGCAACGATAGTAGATCATTTGTGTCACAAAGTAGAGAACAAACTATTGGATGGCGATTTTAAAAAGGGGAGCAAGTTCGTAGTTAAGCAATCCGTCGATCATGCTGAAAGTGTGGAGAACGACCAACCAGAAAAGGAATCAGAGATCCAGATAAAAACGGAAAAGGAAGACCAAGAGATCCATGAGACTAAAGAAGAGATACTTGAGGAAAAGAGGACGAAAAAACATTCGGCTACTGAAGAACTTTCCAGCGAATCAAACGAACCGCCACCACCGCCTACAAAAGTATGGAGAGGTCTGCGCTACAAAACATGGTCTCTTGGTGCGATGCAACCTGCTACCAAATACAAGAAACCCACCGACAGAGAAGTCACGGAGGTACTTGTCGAGCAATAAACGAGAATTTTCGCCTATGCAACATTGCTTTATCTTGCATTGTTACATTGGTATAGAATTATATTTATATTTATGCTCATATTCGGTTTTTTCCAGATGCTTTTCCGAATGGGGGTAACTGTGGTTCCTGCAAAAACAGAGGACAGCCGACGATGCATGTTTTGTCACAGTCAGGGAGATGGTACAGCTGACGGTCCTGCTAGATTACTTAATTTTGACGTCGATAAATGGGTGCACTTAAATTGTGCCCTATGGTCTGAAGATGTGTATGAAACTGTAAATGGTGCCTTGATGAATCTCGATACTGCTCTTCAACATAGTCTTGTATTAAATTGTATCGTTTGCGAGAAGCCGGGAGCTACTGTAAAATGTTTCAAAATGCGCTGCACGAATGTTTATCATCTCGGCTGCGCTGTTAAAGATGGCTGTGTTTTTTATAAGAACAAGGTAATGCTACGTTTTTCTTTATTTTTATCAACTTTAATTTTCTAACTACGAGACATCAATAAAACTGATACATTTAACCAATTCCAGAGTACATACTGCTCTCAACATGTGCAAAAGAATGAGAAGGACAATGAACTGACCACGCTCTCTGTATATAGAAGAGTATACGTAAATCGAGACGAGAATAGACAAGTTGCAGCTGTGATGCATCATTCTGAACACAATCACCTCTTAAGAGTGGGCAGTCTAATATTTTTAAGCGTCGGACAGTTGTTACCGCATCAGTTAGCAAATTTTCACACGCCGAATTACATATACCCCGTCGGATACAAGATAGTCAGGTTCTACTGGAGCATGAGAAGGCCGAATAAACGCTGCCGATACGTGTGCTCCATTCACGACGTTTCCGGTCGTCCCGAATTTCGAGTATTAGTACAGGAACCTCTCCAAGAGGATGTCGAATTACGTGATGCCACTCCACGTGCTGTTTGGAGCAGAATTCTCGAACCGCTTGCTGAATTACGTAGATCAACGCACAGTGTTCAACTATTCCCGCGTTACGTTTCCGGCGAAGATCTGTTCGGACTGACCGAGCCAGCAGTTGTTCGTGTTCTCGAAAGTCTTCCAGGCATTGAAACGTTGACCGATTATAGATTTAAATACGGCCGTAATCCACTACTAGAATTACCATTAGCGATTAATCCTACGGGAAGTGCAAGAACGGAGGCCCGTCTGAGAAATCAACTTCCATGGAAGAGACCACACACACAACGCACTGGCTCTTCGGCCCGAGCAGCCTTTGTTCCGACTGCCACCGTTGCCGGAGAAGTAGCATGCCCATATTCGAAACAGTTCGTTCATTCCAAAAGTTCGCAATATAAGAAGATGAAGCAAGAATGGCGGAACAACGTGTATCTGGCGCGCTCGAAGATTCAAGGTTTGGGCCTGTACGCTGCGCGTGATTTGGAGAAACACACTATGGTCATAGAATACATCGGGGAAATTATTCGTACTGAATTGGCTGAAACTAGAGAAAAGCAGTACGAGGCAAGAGTACGTATAGTCTTCTTATTTTATGTTAAGTTCAATGCTTTAACACCTGGAGATTGAGCTTTCATTTTTTTGCACATTTGAGCACAAATAAGCTCTTGAATCTACGGATTTCGGACATCGAGAAGAAGTCTTGGAATTGCCCCCTACGTTTTGTGCAATGGATAGATTTAATGATTGATTCAATTGCTTTCAGAATCGTGGTATCTACATGTTCCGTTTGGATGAGGAAAGAGTGGTCGATGCAACATTGTGTGGAGGACTCGCGAGGTATATCAATCACTCATGCAACCCAAATTGTGTCGCCGAAATTGTTGAAGTCGAACGTGACCTTAGAATCATAATCTTTGCTAAGCGAAGAATCTCACGTGGCGAGGAGGTACGAGATTCGGTGTGAACGAATATTTAATCCGTAGATTGTTTATTACTAGAGATTAATGACTAATAAACGTATTGTTTCACATCTAGCTGGCATACGACTACAAATTTGACATTGAGGATGACCAGCACAAGATAGCATGCGCATGTGGCGCGCCTAACTGCCGCAAGTGGATGAACTAAAGAGCTCGATCCACCGTTGTTATTGTTACTACGTTATTGGGTAGGTTTTACATGAAGAAAAAAAATATATATATATGATAGACACATTATTTAATTTGTAAAGTGCCATTGCAGTTTGACTAATTGATTCATAGTGAAGTTGGTGCTATGCCATCACAACATTCCTCCAAAGTTGTACAATATTAGTTTTACTTTACAAAACATAGAACATTGATCGCTTGTATATTACGGGCACTCTTGAGAAAAAAAGGAATATGACGCGGCGTAATGATAAAGTGAATTTATGGGCCGTGTATATGTATACAGGAAGTTTGTATCTTTGTATGTTGAGTAGAGTCGACAAACGTTGACCGAATATTGTAATATAAATCGTTTATTAATTATTAATTGCATATACATTACACTGTATCTGTACATAAGTAGAGGTCCATGTTATTTTGAATCGCCAGATGAATTATGTAAAGTGATAGTATCTAATTTAGAATTATATACGATTATAACTATTTCATTATACGATAATAAATCCGTACAAAATCTATCGATACCTTCATTTTTACAAACACACTCGTACGATCCAATTTTTCAATCGCGACAATCGTGTGTCTCTGCGATCTTGAATTTTCAAATCTATTTGAATTGTTCGCTGCGTGTAACTTCATCTTGTATCTTAATAATTTCATAATTGTGTAAAAATAATGTATATTATATTGTTATTTAGAATATAGTACATACAAAGACTCAATTTATTGTGATTTTATTTTCAGATTTTTCAGAAACACTTTGCTCTACGATTACCGACGTTTAGCTAGTTAAACATTAATCTTTTACAGTGATCATATGATAGTGCCGATAACAGAATTGTCCAATCATTTTTTAAATTATTAACGAGATATTATCTTTCAGAAAACACCTATCACAATATACTTTCCTATCGTAATATCCTCAATCATTTTTCCATATCGTTTTACTTACAATAACTGTTAATTTAGACTTGACACGAACGTGGTCAAATAATTGCGGATGTAGATCATTGAATTTCCTATAAATCACCTTGCCTTTGACCTCTTCCCAGAAACACCATAAGAAAACAATGCACTATTAAATATTCACGACATTTTTCAACTGTAAATTGACCCCACTCTTTATTTTTTGACCCACAAAATGATTCACCTTACCTCAATCGCTGGATGGTCTGATATTAAAACTAATAGCAGGGTGACCTCTTCGTATCTCTCTTAAGTGTTTTAATTATGCACTTTGCAAGGGTCAACCTTTTGGGGCAGAGTGTTATTTCCCGAATTCCGGTATCATTCCAAAAAAAATTGAAAAGCGATCATTTAGATCGTGTTGGTAATTTTAGCATTAAAAATAATTAATTAGAAAAAGTCCATCGCAGCCAAAGAATTAAAGGCACAAATACATACATGCTCGGTGCATAATACTTTTTTGATTTTAATATTTAAATTTTCAACGTATCAGAAAATTGATTAATATTGCAAATTAAGAATTATATAACGAAAATATTGATTTTACTATACTTCGCGCCAAAACGAGGGAACTTTGAATCGAAAAGGATAAATATACGAAGCGCAGGTATTTCTGTCTGACTAGTTTATACGTGGAATTTGTTATCGATGAACAATTGAACGTGATATGAGATGAAACGAGATATTTTACGTACCTGAATTTTTATTTCCACAATTGTAAAGTAATATTTACAAAGGAATCTAATGCATATACATAAAAGTACAGTCATTCCACTCGAAGATTTGTTCTGTTGAACGTACGTGAACGAAGGGAAAATTACGTGAAATTAAAACTTTCTATACAATGAGTATTAAATTATGATCACGCGTAGGAAAACGTCTTTATACGGTTTTATACAGGAAACGTTTAAGTACGTCGATAAAGCGCGTTCGATTTAAAATGACGAAATCAATCAGCCGCAACTAAAGCAACATCGTGGAAAACCTCGTGTTCGCTTTTCCACTAAAATACGCGACGTAATTAGCGTCTACTTTATTTGTCCATAAACGTATGAAAGCAAAATCGTGTAATTAATCATGCATATGTATGTAAATGCAAGTAAAAAAAAAAGAAATACATTGATTAAGAAAATGTATTTAAATGCGATTCTTTGGCATTTATGCACACTATCATTCCGAGGCTACTCAACGTAATAATTCGTCTATGTACAATTAAAAAAAAAAAGGTAAATAAACGTCTTAAGCGTAAAAACAAGTGCGTAAACAAGATACAACGCTTGTACTTGTATATTTTCTCTGATACACTTTTATATTTGTAGGTCTGCGATTTAAGCGATTCATATAAGTTTTATAAATTACTTCGTTCGTGTTTGATCGGATTAGTTTTAAGTAATTTTTCATATAAGCGTACGCGACATGCGGATAATATACGTCTAATTTACCGTAGTTTCTATTACGAATTTAGCAAAGATTCGCCAGATATCTTAAACCTCCCTGTTGGACGTTTAATTTACATCGTTTCGCGGATAAATGGTTCTTTACTCTATAAACAATAAACGTTAACAATTTTTTCTTTACCTAGAATCTGCATTGACGATTTAAACGTTTTCGATTATTTGGATAGAACACATAGTTAATATCTTACGATAATCTCATTACAGCAACAATCTCTGCGATGATTCACGTATCGAGAATTCTATTGTTCCTTCTTCGTTCGAATTTCTCTAATAAGAAAAAGTATTCTCAGGTGTTCTCGTTGCTTTAAAATGTTACCGCGTTGAGCGATATTTAAAAATGATCCTATATACAATTTGTATCGAGCTTACATAACAAAGTATCACGTTAATTCTCCTGTCATTAAAAAATGGTAAAAAAAAGCTAGAATAGTTCTTCAACGAAACACTCTATCGCGATAAACGATGATTAAGTCTGACATTAGATACTTTTAATCTCTTAATCGGCGAGGATGAATCACCCTGCTTCTTTCAAACGGCAAATTAATTAATCAGTTCGTTTGTCGTTTACATAAACGCGCGCACCTTTCGTTTCGAAATCAAAATGATAAACGATTAACAAGTTAAACGATCGATAAATTGCTCCATAAGATTTTGAACACTCTCATCGTCCGACTCAGCGCATGAGAGATTTATTTGAACGATGTATCAGAATAACTTTCCAAATTGACGTTAGTATTTTCTTCCTCCTTGATAAAGAGAAGCGTATGCTTACCATAGCGGTACATAGGAATAAACAGGAGTCCTAGGAAAGAAAAATTTCTGATAATCTTTAATCGCAACGTCTGTACATATCGTAGGTCCGTGCTTGTTGAAACACTTTGGATGATGAAACTGCTCGTCCTTGTTCACGATGATACCGACTCGATCCTGTTGCATGCAACAAATTAATATTTACTGTTAAACAATTATATTTGAGAATTGGTCTTGCATATCTGGTTTGCGTGTCGTGAATTTAATTCTTTCGGCTGTTAATTGAGAAAGATTTATTTCAATTAATAGAGCTAATCTTTAATATCAATTTTAATATTATTCCGAGAGACATAGAAATCAATTATAACAGTTCCGAATTGTTTAACATTCTCGGCATGTCTTCCCGGCTGAAAAGAGACATTTTCTTTCAACATTTCCATTATTTGTACATTCTCATGCATAGGAAAACAAACTACATGCTTAATCAAACTGCACGATGCGATGTAAAAATAAAAATAATTTTTAAACTCAATAAAACCACTCGAACACCAAAGATGAGAGATAAGAATCATGCAATGCTAGCATAAATGTGTTAGTAATTGATTAAGGTGCCAATTTTTTAAAAAATCGAGAGTATACATAGTTCCCAATTTGTGGGATTTTATTTTAAATTGCCACCTTATCTCATTCATGCACTTTTGTACGTGAAAGTAGAAAAATTACAGAGTTGTAACGATGTGAAACGGGAATATGAATTTGTGCAGAAATTCTATAAAATCGATCATTTCCATGGTATAAATGCAGTAAAAATGTTTACGTGCAAATGCTGTAAAACCACATAGATACATAGAAAACGAGGGTACCTACTCGTGTCTGAAATATGGGGATTCGTACATGTATGAAAATCGTGAATCTATATAATTTGGAGACTTTATTTTTATTGCCATTAGCATTATATAGTTTATAATAATCATTATATTATCCACATATAATACAGTTTTTATGTACAAGGGATCTAGTATACACTATGATTAAACGTAATCGAATCGTCGCGAAGAATGTGAGGGGAATAATAAATAGTTGAAACGGGAAATCGAAGAACTATCTACAGTCAAAATATAAAGATAATGATATTTATATATATATATATATATATATATTTTTTTTTTTATGTATATATGTATATCTGTATTTCTTAATGTATTTCTTTAAATAATATATCCGTAGAAATGATTTACAGGAACCACATTAAGAATACTAGTTCGACTATTCAACAAATCAATCTCTCGATAACTTACTCCTGAAAAGAAATGATCTGCGATTCTTTTAATTCACAATACAAAATATCCTGAAAATTGCTATACAAAAATGTGTTTCTATGCTTTGGATTTTGATTCGCTTCTTTTTCTGTTTCAACTAAAAATAAAGCGATAATTGTTGAACGTTAACACTGATTTTCCAAGAACAGTACAGTGTTTTTTTTTTTTTTTTATTAGATACAGGACACATGGTAAAAGAATTACGTAATAGTTGAGGATGCTTCATTTCCTGTTCATCGATTAAACGATTTTTAATTATATTCGATCAACGATGGCGTCTCTTCTTAAAGCTATACGACGTGAAAGACAAGATTTTTAACTAAATAGATTTTTATCAATGATCGTTTAATACAAATGTAACGGAATGCTCTAATAATTGACCCAATAATTAATAATAACGATGTATGCACATTCGTTGATAATCTTATCAAACATATCCGAGTTCGAGGAGCCACAAGTTCCGAAAGCACTTTGTCTATTACGTAATAATTTTACGAAAGAACAATTGTAAGTATACATATATATTTGTATATATGTACACGGCATATATAAATACGGTATTGTATAATTCTTTTAAAAAGACTACAATAATTTCGACAACTTACTACCATTATGCGACTAAACGTAAATTCGAACAGTGATTAGAATAATGTGAGGCCTACGTATTTGCTACCTGCGATATTTATTCCCTTTGAAATAGAAAAGAAAACAATATGATTTTGTAAAATGATACTCTCGTAACTGAACTACCGAATGACACTCATTCGTAGCAACAAATCTACGAAAACAAGGACACGGTATAAAAAAAAACGAGAAAAAAAAGAGAGAACATACAAATGATTCCAATGATCCTTCATGCACGTTTTAAAATTTTTTTTTTTAAAGCACTCTCAGATCCCAACGCATAGAACTCGAAAACGTGAAAGACCGTTTATGAAATATAACATCCGACTACGGCGGCAAAATTACAAAATATAAAAATATATCGTACATTAGAAATCGTAAAATGACTCAACACACAATTTCATCGTATCACAACGAAAACTTCGAATTGAAATATGGGCGCAGATATCTTTTATCCAGTCTTAACTTGCATAAAGTTTCTTCCTTTTCATTCGACTCTTAAATGACGATATCTTTAATTCGTATAATCGTTACCATTACGATCTAATGGCGAATTTAAAATGTTAGAATATGCTTTCAATTAAATACTATCAGTTTTTGGAATGCGATTCAATGAGACACTTTTGCCCTACGGCAACAAGTTTTTAATTAATGACAAAAACTAACGAGTGTCCGTTCGACTAGAACCTAATCGCGAACTTTGAACTTAAATAAATCGAAAATAATTGCAAAGAAATATTGTAGAGCAACTAAGAAATATAAAACACTTTGCAATTCAGTATCACGTAAAATTTTGTAAATATCACCTGTCATTTATTCGTTACGATCTACCGATTAGTAATATATAATGTAAGGAGCCTTACCTATCGGAGACATACACTTGATGATAAAAAAACCTAATCTGTTACATGAGAAATAAAAAATAAGTTTTGGAAGTTGAGATTATCATGGAAATATTAATAACAGTCCGTTATAATCTATATTGTAAGTAGCACTCAAAAAAGTTCGCCCATTGCCATCGTCGTCTTTAGTAAAGTCCTTAAAATAGCAAGGGAAGCGGATGGTTGCTTTGCATCGTCGAATCGTGTGATGCAAAACGATACTAGTTGAATACGTTGTTATAGAATGTTAGCAGCGAACGCAAAGCGGAAACCAGAAGCATGAAAGAATGTATGAAGAGATGTTTATACGAAGATAGACGCAGTTTCGTATAGCAACAAAGTGCAATTAACAAATTTGACGCGTTAGCTTCGAATTAAAATCAATAGAAATTTTCATTACGATCATCGATTATTTTTCCTTATCGTTTTTCTGCACCGTTTCGACGTTCGATTCTCCTTTCCATTCAACGCGAACTATTAAAATCGTTCTATACATAACTGGTCTTATCTTCGAGTGAAGGCACGAGTATTAATCGAGCCTTTCTAAGTCTTTTTTTTAAACGCTTTAACAATCTACTGGGTATAATTAGTGAACAATTTACACTATTATCGAGTTAACTGTCAGCTTCGACCCAATCACCAGTTTTTTTTTTCTAATCGTATCTCATAATCGTATATGCGATGGCGCTTAAGACAGCAGGCTACCCGTTCGAGTACCATCGACAAATTACTAAATAAACTTTCCAATAGAAAAACGTAGCAGTGAAAAATTTGAGCGTCAATGAAGAAATGAATGACAATTTCGGAGAACTTTGCCACGAATCGTTAATGAAAATAGGCATTTAATGGTTGAGAATCTGCTGTTTATAGCGCTCGTATGAATGGACTACTGCTACCGGTGTAATATGGCCGCTGATAAGTCACGATTAAATATTATTAAAAAGAGAATGTGAGTACACGGTACAATGAAGTACAGTACTTAACAAGTGATGCGTCGAATACATCGTTAGGTTTTCGTTAATATTTCTTCCAAAATTCAGCTGACACTGCTGCCTGCATACGCAGGTCAGACTAGACCACACATGCTGAAAATACACCCATCACACGTCAACCAATGTCCCCGCCGTAGTCCTGACCATTTAGCAGATTACGGTTGTAAATGGCAGCCCTGTAACTGTACCTATTTATGGTTGGTCGATCGGGAACCGGCGGTGGAATCAATGCCACGTCGGCATTCAGCAACGCTCCGCTACCTTCGTCTACTTCGCCGATGCTGCTCTCCACCAGAGATGGTTCGACCTCTGCGAAGGCCAGTCTTGATCGTAACAAGTAGGCATAAGTCTTGTATCGTTTCAACTGTGGACAGAAAACGAGACACTGGCGTTTAATGCAGGTTTTTCAAATAGTTTTAGATGAATTTTTTAATCCTTTCCACTTTGAAGTGGGTGAATTCAATTTTAATAGGTCGAATGTCGCATGGAAGAAGGTGATTAGATACAAGATATAACGAACAACTTGTCGATGCAAAGAGTTAAAGATCGAGTGGATGAGAAAGATTCCAATGATTTATGAGAAGTGATGCTTACCTCGTGATGCAAATAGGCATCTTTTTCCTTGTAATTCTGTACAGTAAGAGCTTTTGCCCCTCTCTCAGGAGGATGCCGCCTGTGATCCTCCAGTTCCGCTTCCAATTTGTTAACCCTATCCTCGTGGTCCCGTAACTGTTCTCTCTGACAACACGATTAAAAATCCAACATACCGTCAGTTAAATACTTTCGAAGACAATAATCGTAAAACTTCAACAAGATTCTATTAGCTTCCTACATCACTTGTTTCAAGGTCTTTATTTTCGTGGCATTTAGAGAATTTATTTCTGTACGATGGTTCTAATCTTGTGTCCGAAAGGGATAATTTGCGTTTTCAATGTCGTGCATGTATTCCTTTTTTTTTTTTGAAGGTACGAACTTTAGAGAACGAAGTTCGCTTCAGGAATAGTAGAGGAAGGCTTGTAAATAAAGAAATAATGAAAACAGATTATATTCACCGCCGGGGCGACGGCAACATAGTTTGAAGTTAATTACGCTATCGTAATAATACTCACAGGAGTTAATTTGGTGTGACTGCATGGAAGCAAAGGTCGTTGGAACTTTCGTTGAGAACCCACGGCGCCTGCTAACGGCTGGCAGGAAAAACTGGCGCACACGAAATTGATCGTGTCGATCCACGATTGCAGCTCTTTGGAATCGCTGCAAGTAACGTTCAATGTTAGCGTTATCGCTTGAAACTTGTCTCATCGATGCCAAATCAGTCTCGGAAAAAATACCTACCTCGTTTGGAAGAGATACTCCGCTTGATCGGCAGTTTGCAACCTAAAGACGTGCTGCTTTTTCGTGTAATCCGATGCTTTCGTCGCTAGCGCATGATGAATACGTATCGCATTGTGTAAACTATCGTTACGGAAGCCATGCTCATCTTTGTGCAAATATAATACAAGTTCTCTCAATGTACAATAATACATCTTCCATCCACGTTTTCCAAACGGAGCTGAAGAAAGAACCGAAGTGTTAATTTTATACCAGAGGGTGGAGACTTATTATCGAGGATGCTACTATCGCGTACTTTTCTTTCCGTTGGAATCGTAGCAGCATTTTCGCATAACGTATCCCTTCTTAAATTCTGTAGCACCCGTAACATTTGGCACGTCGAGAAATGGATTACCGGTCCCGGAAACCGCTGGTCCGTCACCCTGCTGAGCCACCTGAGTTGCCGTTTCATCTCCTTCTTCGTCCCTGAAACGAACGAAAGAACGCTGAATACATATTTCACGCGTTACTCGGCAAAAATGTCGACTCTTCTCGAATGGTTACTTACAGAGCCCATTCTAAGGGGAACGATTTGATGGCGTTGTAAAGTTGCTTCAGTACCTCTCTAGGAAAATTATCACCGTCATTTAGTTCCGAAAGGTTTTCTATAAATTCGGAACATGACATTTTTCTTCCGATATTTTGACCGTGAAGATCTGTATTGAGCAGCATTATAGCACACGTTAAGGTATGAACAGCATCTGAAAATGGAGCGAAACAGCCTCTTAGATCGTTACATTTATCAAAGACTGAATGATGTTTAGAACTTAATCATAGTTGCGCTAATCAACGAAAATTCAAATTACCCTGAGAATTAAAAGTCCCAGGATTACAATCGAGAAATCTCTTGGAGAAATGTACAAGGACCCTCTCTCTTTCCTGGGTTTCCCCCGTCAAAGAGAACTGGGCAAGGAACTTTCGGAGAGCCACGTCCAGCGTGTCCCGTTCAAAGCTGAAGTATCTCAAGTATTCTTCGGCTACCGCTCTACTGAAATCGTTGCTGGAACAAGAACGGAGAAGCAACGTGATCGAGCTGTTGCTACAGCTTGGAGAAAAAAATAACCGGAGCCAATTCTCCAAACGTCGACCTACTTTTTGCTAAGATGCCTAGAGACATCGGACTTCTTGAAACCATCTAAAGAATACAGCCTCTTGGCAAGCCGAACTGCCGATGGTAAATCCACCGCTTTTGGGCTGTAATGAAAGCTGTGCAAACTTTCGATGTCGCTCTCCTCGTCCGCCGATTGAGGTGGAGATGCCCCGCTGTACTTCTGATCATCGTAGATTCCAGAGTTGAATGCTTCCCGTTCGTCTTCGCTTTCCTTCAGTTCCTGCGTGAAACAGTTTCCAATGGTAAAGATCATGCACCACGCGAACTCTCCATCCTCGCCATCAAGGACCGCTCGTTACCTGATATCCAACGAATTCCGGGGTAACGTTTCCGGCAGTGGTGGTCGACGTCGATCTCTGCGCCATGGTCTGCGAGGCAGAGGTAGCAACGAGGTCGGCATTGCTAGGATTGCCGCGTCGTCTGTTCTGCCTTGGACTGGTGTTTCTCGCCGAAGCGGAGTCCTTGTCCGGGCCTTTAACCTGTATCACTATCCTATGCTCACTAGGGTCCTGCGAGGAGGTGTAGGCGGCGGAAGCTGCCGCTGCCGCCTTCAGTCTCCTCTGAGGTGGCTCACTGGCCAATATCGTCGAGTCACTGTCACTCGGATCACTGACCATCATAATATCGCGTGCACTGAGTATGTCCATGGTCTCCTCGTCGTTGTAGTCGGGACTGGACATGTTGCTGATGGCCTCGGACTGGCTGAGGTCACCGTTGGTGGGATGGAGACCGGAGGCCGAGGAGGCGGTTCCGTCGCCGGAGGGGCCCAGGGCTGACGCGGCGGTGCCCGTGGGTACCGGCGGTGGGAACCTACGGGATCCAGAATTGGAGGACATGACGGAGGACGAGACCGAGGTAGGGGAAGCGGGGGATAAGGATCTCTGAGGACTAGTGCCCTCCGTCGAGGAGCTACTCGAGGAGGATTGGGAGGAACTGCCGTTCTGACAGCAAGACGTGCGCTCCGAGGCGGACGGCGAGCTGACCGGGGCGTTGTACGTCCAGACGATCCGCTCGCTCGAGAGACCTTGCCCGCTGTCCGGTCGGGTGTCCAGCAGGGTGTTGAGACTGGACGTGACGTCGTCGTCGATGTCGATGTCCACCGCGCTCATCGACGGATCCTTTTGGAATTGCAAGTGGTCCTCAGAGCGCGAGGTACGAACGAACCCGCTCGAGTAACCGAAACTCGCGGCATTGGGCTTGCTAGTGTCACCCTGGCCGGGGCACTGGCCACCCTCGCGCTTGCTGATCCCGACCGGCGAGGTGCTGGCCGAGTTCGAGCCAGTGCACTTGTAAGCACGATGATGGCCCAGCATCTCGTTAGGACTGGTAGGTACCGAGTTATGATGGTGGTGATTGTGGTGATTATGGTGATGGTGGGTGTGATGATTGTTGTACCTCAGCGAGTCCACCTTCTTCTGATGCTTCGGGAGTAGACCGCTGCTTTGCTGCGTGCGCGACAGGTTCAGCATGAGATCGCCGGTCATCATGTAGGCTTCGAACCTGCGTCACGACCGCGGGATAAAAATTTATCGATTGCTTTCTTCGAGGGTTGCGTTCAGAGACGTCGAGGGTTATTGCCCCCCGTTATCCTTTCAATAGCGGGGATCGCGTTAACGACCGATTAACGATACTACGAATAGCGGCATGGTTTAACATCTGTTACGCTTAACGCTACTTCCCTGCACTTGAAGTGGGTGCAAACATTTTTCGAACAAAATACGTCAAATACAAAAGAAAATAATTCTCCATCCGCTACTCTGCACCGTCGTCAAACTTGGACGGTCTAAATATTCTATTCGACTCTTCCGACTTCCTGAATCCAGCGTCCTGGAAAATCAGATACTCCTGACATTTCGCGGCATCTAAAAGACAACGTACCTAGGCGTATTCTTTTGCCTGGTGAACTTATCACCGGAAAGGGGTTCCCACTGGGCCCGTTCTTCCTCCTTGAAACTGTCAACGGGCGGAAGGAGCGCTTCCAGCTCGGAGGAACCGGATGCATCGCTATAGGAACCGTTGCTTCTGCTGGTTGTATACTGCGTTGCCCCGGTTGGTCCCTGAGGTGAACCAACCGGCAGCTCTGGAGTTCCTGGTTTCCTTGGCTCTTTCTCCTCGCAGTTTCCCGACGTTATGGCCCTGGGGTTATTCGTGAATGTCGTTGCTTCGTGGGATATCTTCGAGGAATCCGTGTCGTCGCAGGCAGGCTGCCCGGGTGATAGCAGTCGACGTACGTGCGCCTTTATCGCAGGATCTAAGAAAACGACGATGTCACCTTATCCACCTTGCGGCCGATTACACATTTTTGCGTCTCCTCTTAGATATAACGTTTTCCTATCGACTCAAAAGAGTTATCGGATAGACTGAACGCGCAATGTTTCCGGCGGAGTAGCTTCGCTGAGAGGAAACTTGCCGGAAGCACTCTGGAGAACGGTAAAGACGCGCGGTACCGGCGAAGACTGTTTCGGAGCCGCTGCATCTGGCATCGATTTAATTCCCTGCGATTATTCGTGCTACTGTAAATGAGACACCGTTGGTTGACGAACGGAATCAAGATGGTCTTGGATATTTGCCATCTGTCTTCTTTAATTAATAACAAAAGGCACCAACCTAGAGAATAAAATACTCCGTACTTTTGTCCTTC
This sequence comes from Cerceris rybyensis, assembly GCA_910591515.1. NCBI lineage: Eukaryota > Metazoa > Arthropoda > Insecta > Hymenoptera > Crabronidae > Cerceris > Cerceris rybyensis. The sequence continues at coordinate 1,226,947 of OU342795.1, forward strand.
TATTTTTCCAAGTCTTTGATATTTTAAATTTTGTCCTACCACCCTCTTAAAAAATTAAATACAAACCCATCCTTCCCAGGATCATTAAAAAACCGTGGACTATTCTCGCGCAAAGGGAATCTTGCGACAAACGAAACGACCCGACGTGGATCGCAAAGTCCGCAATTCTCGGCAAACTTTCCGCGACATGGTATCACATCTCGAGTGTACGCGCTGTAACGACGCACGGGGTATATTTTTGCAGCAGAAAGGAGTGCATCTCGTATCTGGGACAAGTCTTTCGGCCGCACGGAATATGCGCGCGAAGACTGATTAAAAAGCCGCCGCTCAGTTATTTCGTTCTCTCCGACCTGAAAATTTATTGCCAACGCGTGGAGAAGAGGACTTCAAAAGCCAGAGTTGTTGCACGCGCCGATGCCAAAGAAAACTCTTTCCTGCGAGGGTTCGCCGTTGGTCTTAGACGGACTACTTCGTCGAGGAAAGAGTCGTCGGTGGATCGCGAGAGAAAGAAAATAACGTTTCGATTTCAGGGAAGGCTTTCTCGTGGACCGACACGATTTACGAGCAACGGAAGGCACGGTTAAATAATATACAAACGGTCGAGCCGATATTGCGTCGTGCTGGAGAAGACAACGAGGGCTGACTTTTACGTGTACTTTCGAGGAAATGCCATTCCGTAGGGTTTACGAGCTTGCAACGGGGAAAAGAAACTTTGTACGGTTGGCTCGAATAACGAAACCTAGAGAAGTTTCCCCTTTCAGGTTTACTTAATCCACGGTGGAATAAATTTAACAATTATTAAATGTGACGTTCGCGTAAAAATTAGACTTCCAAATTACTCAAAAATCCACCTCTACCCCCATACTAAAAACACCGCAACAAGACCAATTTCTCCGGTATCCCTCTAACTTCTTGCCTCTGAAAATCTCTTCAAAGATCGTTTTTTAATCGAAGAAAAATCGTTTTCACGTAGGCGTGCGTCGCGTGGCGAAGCATTCGACGAAGAAATCGAAGGGGGGCCTTCGAGGTTGAATCAAGGCATCGTCGTAGACCGTGAGCAATCAATGAGTCACTCTAACAGAAAATCGTTTGTTATCTGAACGCATCGTTTGATCGTTGGCTCGTACAGTTAATTACGTTCCCCTACGTGCTACTGATCGTCGGTCTCTTTCCCTTTTTCCGTTCTCCGTCCGTGACGCGAGAAACGTGACGCGCCGCTGTGTTTCAGCCATGCAACCCTTTCAGCCTCGCGTTTCCGCAGACCGTGGCAAAAGTGCAGCCAGTCGGCAGGCAGCCGTGATGGCATTCTATCGGTTATTATCGCGCAAATTCTATTATTACTATCGCGCCAGGTTCAAGAGCAGCTATACGTGTCCAGCGTTCTATCATTAGATCGACGTTGCTGAAGAGAGAGAGAAGGAGATTCAGATAGACGGAGTTAGAGACACAGGCGGAGATGGAGAGATAGAGCAAAAGCAAGAGAAAAAGAGAAAGAGAGAGGGAAAGTTCAGTCACCAGACAGACGGTCGGTGTTGCAATTGCAAACCTTTCACGGCGATGACTGTCGGTGCACGGTATAAATACATGATCGATTTGCACGGGCACGCGAGTCTTGTTTTAACTGAAATTAACTCGCTTACATCGAGGATTAGCGATGAGTAAGCGCGCCTGATTTTTGGTTTTCGCCGTAGATGGGCGAGTTTGAGGATTGAAGATTTGATATCAGGGACTTGTGCTCCGGTTGGAGAGGTTTTGGAGATTGAGTTTTATCAGAGAGTTTTAATTCAATTCTATCGATAGGATTAACTTGGAAGTCAAACCGATTGATTATAGAGTACTTTGAGATAAACTTTGTGCTAGATATGCTTCCAACCGGATAGAAAAAAAATGAATGAGTAAAATTGCTACCACGTACTTTCACAATTACCAGGCATATATGTAAATTTTGTTTATCATCCATAATTTAATACACGTCAATTCTCTATCAAAACACGATACCGTAAGTTTCGACTGGAGCGACATATCAACGTAAAATTGAATAATTATCGGTCAATATGGTCGAGCGGGGTTGTGCAATGGCGCAAGAGTGGAAAAAAGGAGACGAGAAATCTTGCATCGTGTCATTAAATTACTTCTCAGCGTGAAATCATTAATCAGCGCCGAGGGAGCGTGCACTTAGGCCTACCTTCGAGAAAGCCGTGATATATGCCCGCGACATCGATTTATGTGGGATATTAGTTGGCGCTCTTCCGTGTATTTGCTAATGCGCTCGTCAGCGAGCAAAGCCGTAGAAAATCGTCTTGTTAGAAACGACGAGGAATGGTGTTTGTCCCGTCAAGATCGTTAAATACAAAATCCTTCAAGTTGGAAGTCTTATAACAACGCGATAAAAAATTCTGCGGTCAATTAAATGGTTATTAATTAAACCAGAGATTTAAGTAACATCAGGTTGCGCCATCGCTCTTGGTTTCGTTCACGTTTCCTCTATCTTTTGCAGTGTGCGTTGCTTTTTCAGTTGGGAATGTTCATTGATATTAAATTCTGAACTTTATTTAATAATGTTCGTGATGCGTTAATAAAATATATGCCGAATTCAAGGTCGTGGTGTATGTCTACGGTTTTGCAGGTGGCGCGCATCGAGGAAATGAAAACGCGATAAAACCTGGATTTACAGAAGTTCCAAATGACCCCAGGAAATCATCGTCAAATCGTTTCTATCGCGACAGTCATTTAATTATTACGTGCGACTTGGATTCTCGCGTATTCGCACCGCGTAATCTTTTTTCTTGCATTAACGACACGAAAACACGTCCGATGAATAGCGACTCGTGATGTAATCGTAAGTCATTGCTGGCAGGTTTGCCGCTTTCAGCTCATTTCCGATATAACATTCGAGGACAATTTAACTCGGTGACAAACTAATAGCGTCATCCGCCACATTGCACAATCGAATTATTGCCTCGATTAACCTTTTATGATGCAGAGAAAACCCGTGGGGTGCAGAACCGCGCTGTGTACTAAATAATTTGTTTGTACGTTATTCGGGGACGAGGAAAAAATTATTTTGCATTCTCAATCGAAGGTCGAAATTGGCATGAAAAAGTAAGGATGAATCCGCAAGTAGCAAAATTCAAAAAAAGAATTTGATGGATGACTCTCAACGCTCATGTAAATTCAAATAAGTGGTACCTCGTTTCCTGATAATCTTTCGCGACCAAGAAACACCCCCAAAATCTCAACAAATTCGCAAATCCCCGAGAAAATCCATCTCTACTCCAGTCTATCCTCCCAACGACCCTTTTAAACCTCGAGAAATCCGCAAATTGCAACTTCAATTTGAGAAGTCGAAACGAAAACGCGCAGACATGCAAATCTCGTAACCTTTTCCGCCATTAAGACTGTTTCGTATTATCGAAACAACGACTGTGAGACACGCCAGCTGACGTTTCCCCGTCGTTAGTTTAAATTGATACTGTAATTATTTAATGGGGTCATCACGCTCCTCGGCTCGAATTTTATTAGTCGACGGGGGACCTTGCCAGGGAACTATCGAGCGAATTGTAGGATGCACGTAGGGCGATAACGATAATCCGGTGTAAATCGAGTAGATACGGCTCTGTAAACTCGCCGTTGCATTTCGTCGCGCGGTATGTTTACATGGGGAATCTATGTACACGGAAGGCCGGATGTCCGTCGATGGATTTCGCGCGTATGGTCATTTTACGTGGACGTATCGTATAGTGCAACATTCGGAAATAATTTGGCGGGATTTTGATGGGAATGGAATGATTTCGAGAGATACATCGCGAATTGTATTTACCGTTTGCGATACAATATCAGTATGATATCGTTATTATATTCGAGTTGAAATATTCAGAGGCTGAGAATATAAAAATACAATTACCTTTAATTGAGTACAGCCTCGTAAACGAGCAGATACATTGCATCATTACGGAATGGTTGGTGATAATGGTTCAACGTATTTTAATAATTTGCGAGGCGAATTAATTTCCCGTACTCCGAACAACATCTGCGCTGCACGTGTTTCCCGTTGGAAGAAATTGATGAATGATTCGTAGCCTTAAAATATGATACGAAAACATGTTGCAATAGCATCGCATTGTACAGGCGATGCACCGCGGTGTTTGTTTTACGGCGTTAAAATTACAAAGCTTTGAAAATGAATAGCACCCCGATAATTGCAAATTCAATTAACGTTTGACACGAAGAGATTAATATGGAACTTCTAATTCCATTTCCGTCAATCCCTCGCGACTGACTGTGTCAAAGTATTCTTAAAAAATTACATAAAAATTTATAGATAAGAGAAGAAAAAAAGGTATAACTGCGATAAAAATCTACAAATATAAACATTGTGCCGTATCTGGTATTTTGTCTGTCAGAAAGGCACTGGGCGGGGAAGGATCGTGAGAAAATTCGAAAAGGTTACACGATAAGGCGTTTACACTCGGAGCAGTGGGAAATCGAGGCAAGAAATTCGCTCGCCCACGCGGCGCAGATTATACAACGTTTATCGATGGAATGCGAGCACCTTTGGGAATGCGAGCTCCACGATCGCTTCGTCATGGCTTTGTTTTCTTCCAATTTTCTTGCATCGCTCCCGCTTTCACCCTTTGTATCGTTCAACTTAATCGGCTCTCGCTAATGGCCACTGAACGAAACGCTTGCTCGCTGATTGGAATGAATATCCTCATTAATTCCAAATCCCGTCAGCCAAAAACCTTTATAATCGTATCGCAATCGAGAAGTCACGAGGACGATTGTTCGCAATTTCACGAATTAATTGTTACTTCATTCGAATAAAATTATTCAAATACCGTTTGCAATTGCTACGACATACTGAATGATCATTTAGGTAGAATTTTCCAACGGAGAACCGATTCAAACTGAGCTCAACCGATAGCTAGCCCGAGATCTTATCTTCTCCCCCACAATAATTCCCACGTCTCTCCACTTAAAGTTCCACAATCGCTCGATTAATCTCCCAGACAATATCCTGTAGCATCAAATAGCATAAGTTCAACGCTGCATCGTCCGCCAAGAAACTCTCCGATAACGTTTTCATCCTCTCTAATTGCAACTCGAAGAAATCTGTTAACGCGGAAGCCATCTTCCTGGCCGAACGAACTCGAATATCGCGGGAAAACTGGACGACTCTTTCTCGTCCATCGAGACACAGCCATGGAACGGTTTCTAACGGGTGTATCGCGATCGGAATACAATGGCATGGAAACAGTCGGTCTTTTGTGCGAATAAAAGAATTCGTACGGTGCACTTGACTTACCCCTTCGTAGCTTCAGGGTGACGGGGTCCGACGAGAGCCGCAGACATTTCAGCACTGAAACACAAAAAGAAGCGGAGAGAAGAGAGACGAGACTCGAGTGAAAGGAAGAAGAAGAAAGAAACTATAGAGAGCGAGAGAGAAGAGAGAGAAGAAACGGAGTGCTCCTACGGGAAAAGCAGCCCAGCCCGGAGAAGTGGGTGGGTCGCGACTGGAATGGGAATTACGTGGGCCGGAGCTGGTCGTGTCGCGTGTTTGCGAGCAGAATTTAGAGACGTTATGCAGCACTGGAGCAGTTGAGATAGGTTAGGGAGACTATCGTCGTGGATTAAACGGAACGCGGAGCCGAGCTTCTTCCGGCGGCACCTCCGTGCGAAGGGATCATTTTGTCAGGCTACCGGTAGAAGAGTACCGCTTATGGCGATTAGAGAGAATCAGAAATACCTTCAACTTCTCCCTTTTCCACTCTCTCATTCTCCCATTCTCTCTCCCTTTCTGTATGCGCGCAGGTAACTGCACAAGTTCTGCACGTTTTTCGTGACGGCGCGGGGTAGGTCAACGACCTACCTGCATTTGCACGGGAAAATGGGCGATATCGATTGCAAAGTATGATTAACCCTTTGCCTGGGAGAACTATGTGAAGGAGCGTCGAGAAATTCTCAGTCGGTGGGATAGATTTATGTTTTTAATGAATTGTGGGACAAGTGGGATAGCATCGGTGCCACCCCATGGAGATTCCCCTAGTGTCACGTAAGTTGGTGATGTATGGGCTGATTTTCGTGTCGCTTGTAATTTGTGGCGTACGAGTAACACTTTAGGATCGAAGGGATGATATTGTATTAACGTGACGTCGGAATTTATCGTCTCAAGTGATATAGAAAATAAGGAAGGTGAGAATTTCATTTGTGATTTACAACTGAGAATATTGTGACGATGGAAAATTATGAGAATTGCAATCGTATGAAGAGAACAACGTAGCTTTATGCATAGAGTTCTATTTTACAAGACAATAGGGGAAATGTAATATTTGGACGTCTTTGAGCAACAGAACAAAAATAATTCTTGTCTAGAAATATCGTAGAAAATATATGAGGAAGTGCATTCTTCTTAAATTAAACCTGGCACACTTATTCATAGTATTTATGAAATGCGAGTCCATCCGAGTTAAATGGTAGTTAAAGTTCAAAGTTCACGAAACACAAACGAGAGTTAGGTTTCGCGAAGGTATACATCGCTGTGCATCGATGTGTCAAAGTTAAAGAGATATTGATACCGATGATTAATTGCATTAATTCCCAGCATACTTGCTTCACGATGTAATTTTACTACGGAGACTTCCAATTTAAACGACAATACGAACGAAATGTATCTGGAATTCGACGTGTTAAAGGGCAGCTCTGATTTGATGCGGGACAAAAGAAAATAACTGCATTGCCGATATGACATTAGTCGGAGGTCATTCCATTTAACGAACAATGACGACCTAGGGCAACGTGGTCAATTCGATGACGTTAAAGGCGAATCAAGTGGCGAACAAATTCACGCTTTTGCATCGATTAATTGATTTGCGGTATTCTGTCGTGTAACTTTACTTTCGAAGCGTAAAAATTAATCGAATTAATTGCGGTGGAATGTTTGATCAACGGTTCGAACTTGTCGGACTGTCGAAGAATCGATTTTATGGAAGTTTCTATTTAAATGTTTGCGATTTTGTTAATTCTTGTAATTTTATTTAAACGTATAAATTAGTTATCGAGTCATTGAGGTGAAATTATGTTTTTTAAAAAAGTTAGCAGTAATAGAGATTCATTAGAAATTAATATAGACACGCAAAGTTACACATTGCTGCCGATTGATGAAACGTGTCGCATAAGAAATGAGCAAATGTCAAAAGGTTAAGAAAAACGCGACGATTGAACAAATAATTGTAATTTCAATATAGAAACATTGATCCTTACGTATTCTATTCTCGTTCGTGTTATCCAGCTCAATTTCGATGGCCATGCCAGTTACTGGAATCTGGGATTTTACAAAAAAGACTTCAACGTTAAATTTATTAACTGAAAAGACAGTGAATTGTATGAACAAATGCGAAGCAAAGTAGCGTAGAAACCAAACAACGTATTTAAAGGAAATTTATACGGTATTCTCGGCGAAGACAAACCCCCTTGGAAGAAATCATATTTATGCCTTTCAAATGAATTCGCGAGGCCGCAGAAAATCGTTTTCCCAGCAGAATTTTATCACGGAAAAATCACAATATCAATTTTCCTTCGACGCAAGCTTCTCTCCAAAGTGTACGCGTTTTATTGAAAGTGCAACCTTCGAAGCGGGAAGCCAATAAATATTCCAATAAATCCCAATAAAATGGATACTGCCGATGAGTTACTGCCAGTGTCCTCGCTCGATTCTGAATGAAACGTTCGACGATCGTGAAATCGTAAATTTTACATCTTACGCCGTGAACGATGATACTTAATAAGTTCGAAAGATATATGGCGTGAAATCCTTGCCTATCTTCTTGAAATAATTATTTTTTGGTTGCGAATTCGAGCCTCACTTTCGTATATTTTCAACTGCAACTGTTTTGGTTATTGTAAGCTGAGGGGTTAAATGACAATTTAATCCACCATAGCCATCAAATAATCTTGGTATCGTTATAAAAGAGATAACACTCGTAACTAAGTAAATCTAGCATGTAAAACAACCTAAAGACTTCATGGACACCGTGTAGAAAAATTGCAGCGCACCTTCTGAACGAATTTAATTGGCCTTCGTGGTGTGCAAGTTGCTCGAGTGATAGCATCGGAGGATAAAACTGGTTCGACTTTCACTTGTTCGTACCTGCTGCTCTGAACTACCTCCGAATGCTTATTAATCCGAAACTTTACGTGCAATACAATATTTACGAAGGGGTTAATTCGATTGACCTTAGATTTCGCTTGTTTCACGATGAAACAACGAAACGAGGAACTCGCTGGAATTCATCATTTTCGTCGGGGCGGAAAAAAAACATTAGCGTGTTTAATTGGCCAGAGAGACTCGTCCGAGGTAGTAATGTGTTTCGTCTATTATTCGCGTGGACACACGTAATTTTCCACGATGACCGTTTTAATTAAACACTATAGCAATAAAATTATTCGACGGCTTAATGAAAACGTATTCTGTGAGAGTTGGAGAACACGATGGAAATGATATTTAATTAAAACAGCTAGAAATTTTCGTGTGATGGTACTTCATTAAAAGAAATGATGGCTTTGTAAAATGTATGCCTTGCAAATGGAAAAAAAGTGTATTTTGAATGATAAATAATATTTTTAGTATCTAAGATGGATTTTTGACGATAAGATTAGGAAACTTGAAGGGTACGACAGGAAAAATTGGAGTGAAAGACACAAAAGGCAATTTAAAAAATGGCCCTCAAATAATAATATTCTTCGCATCCAAATTGAACTGAACACGATGAGATAAAGCTAAAAGATTTTAAATACACGAACAGACAAATTAAAGAAATATGGAAATTCAGTTATTTTGATCACGTACAAGTTCGGAATAAGGCAATCTTCGAAAATGTACATTTTCCTTGATATACACAGTCGATAAAAAGTATACCAATTCGAATATCAAAGTAGTACAACGTGCTCGATCGATGATGCCCTATGTGATTTATAGGTAAAAGTTGCTGCACCGTAGCGGCGGAAAGATAAAACGAGTGCACTTTGTCGGATAGATGCACCTTCGTACCATTCGTGTATACTAAAACAGGACGGTTTTCTTACCTTCTTTAGTACTGAATCGGTTGACATCGACTTCGTTCACCCTGAGTATAACGTCACCGGCCTCGACCTGCAAAACGAACAGACATCGTTTCTATTAAGACGTATTCCGCGGGAGGATTAATTAGTTGGAGAACAGAACAGCTGAAACAATAGAATTTAACTATTTCTCCTGCGAACTGTTTGTATCGTGGTAGAAATTGTAATTGAATTGAAAGTGCGCCAATAACGGTAAAATTAAGCTGCGTAAATAGTGAAGATTAACTTCCTGACACGCAGGAGAGACACAAGATCGGTGCAGGACAACCAGGACACACAGGACGCGTATACGACAGCCAGGACAGCATTTATTAAATAAATAGTTTGTGGTATTAAAAACACACAATTTTGTTTAATGAATATTGTATCACATACATTAAAGGTTTTGTAGTACAAATGATGAATAAAGAAATTGTTAAATCTAAAACACTGTTGAACTTTGTTAACAGCTACCATTGTCTTTCTCTTGCCTGTCCAGCCTACACCCACAAAGTGCAGTTAAGTTAATCAACGCATTATGCGGATTTCCTGGTAGACGAAAGAACGACGAGAATTACTAAACTTATTTGATTCAAGAATCAAGCTTTTCCCGGAAGGTCTTCGACGGATGCTCTCCTCTTCGACCCTACGTTGTCTCCACCCCCTGCGAAATTACTCCTCGTAAACAATTTTGTTTTCTAGGCGAGCTGCCACCCCCGGAGCAAAGGGCAGAAAATCGGGTGGAAAAGAAGAGAATAGAGAGACAATTTTCCTGGGTATTCCGAGCGAGCGACTCGTAAGTTGACTTTAGAAAATTATATTCCCTGCAACGAAGTCTCCAATCCGACCGCTTTTGTTCCCGTTTTATTTTCTTTTCAGTAAATAAATGCTCGTTCGCTTCTACGACTCTTATCGTTTAGACTTTGATCAGCGAAACGTAGAAGGATAAACCGTGAGCTTGGATCAATTATCTAATTGAAATTACGATGCTACGAGTAATGTAACTTCAACGTTCTTTTATTTGCTTCGCATACTGGTTCAAAAAAGCTCACAAATCGCACAAAATTACCAATATTAATTAATGTTTACATTAAACGTTCTCCAAAATCAATTTTTCAGGGCAATTCCCTTCCCTGTTTAGATTTGGTCTAGGTCTATGAGCATTTAAACACGTTACTCCCCTTCGTTTGGTATCGTCGTTGGCTGCCAAGTGGAAAATGTAAATCTTTCAAATACACATGGCAACCACCGCCCTCGTTTGTTCGTGTAACACGGGGGTGACACGATAGCATCCCCTAGCCTGTAATGTCACGCATGCTGCATCATCAGCAGCTACGAGTAATCTCCTCTCGGTGATTTAATTATCCTCGCGTAGAGACGCTGCAGGATTTTCGACAAGCGTGAGATGCACTTGCAGTTAGACGGATGGCTGTACGTTTAAGTGACGCATTTTGGGGCCAATGTTTAAGAGCATGTGTGGTATTTGGCATTTAATTGTTGGGGATGCTTTCCCGAGACTGTCTTTGACGGCGATGCCATGAGAAAAAATTTTAGTTTCGATGGTGGAGGGTATTTTTGAAACTCTGTTCTTTCTTTCAAGAGTTGTATTCCTCTTTTGACACCAAATCTTGTGTTGTATCCCATGTAGTAGTGGTTTGCAACACTTTACTTATTGAAGAAACTGCTTTCGGCTTTTAATATAGATATTTGACTATAATGTTTCTGTTTCGTAATATTTGGCTGTTATATCGCAAAGATTTAGGTCGGTATCCAACACAAGATTAAAGATTTGTTGGAGCAGAAACGCGAAACGGACGTGTTCCTTTGATGTACGATGGCTTAATTAAGTTCCTATGGGAGGAAGAATGTTTGCTCCGCCCATTCATTAAAGAAAATACTCTCTTTTTGGATAGGGGAGTTGCGAAACTTTATTTCAACATAAAAACAGACCGTAGTCGAGAAGGAATTGCTCGTGCTAAACACACTGCACGGATGCAGCGTGACTGTCGGCAACAGCACTCCGTAAATCTCTTTTATGTACGGAAATTGCCAACGACGATTGTTTCTGTCGACAAACTTTTACTCTTGCATACAATTTATGAACATCAACAATAATTCTCCTCGTAACTGTTATTTAAAGATGTAATATCGAATTGTCGCTGCTTACCGTGCGATTCGTGATGGGAATAAAAATGGCGGGAAATCGCGCATCGATCATATCCATCGAAATACGAGAAGATCGAATCGATTGTCGAGGTTTCAGCAATAAATCAATTTTGAGGGTGCACTTCCGTGCACGTTGATGCATTCGGTAATGGATTTTGGTTAACCGGGTCATAGCCAGAGGCAAAATTCTCTCAAGGGGTGGAAAGGGGTGTAAACAGGATCGTAGAGGCTCTACTTCGACGATAACATCAGATAGGGGGATGCCAACATCCATTTATACGAGAGAAATAACAGAAAATGATTTGAAAGGTGAAAATATACTCTCGAATGAGCCTCAATTACCCTTCCAATTGCAATTACAGAGTGAAGTTGATAATTTTGTTAGTTGAAAACTACGATAAAGGTAAGATCAACGCTGAGACTTAAAAGTTACAGATTTTCGCTTCATCTACTGTGGAATTATTTTTTAAACAGGCAATTCTTTGACAGAAAACTCCTCCAAGCTGAACAATTTCTAAAAAATTCTTTTCTACTTATAATTTCCATAATTCGAAACCTTTTGAAGACTACAATTCCATCAAGTATCCTGGCACAAATTAAAAATTGTGAAAACCACCTAGCAGAATGCAACCATAAACTGCAAGTTGAGAATGCGACCGGTTAAATTAACTCTCGTCTCGTCGCGAGAGACGATTCCGAAGTTTTAACGAGGACGACGATAACATCGCTCCAATACATATCGTCCATACGAGAAAGTACACCCACGCAATGTCGCGACGTGAAAGTCAGAAATCGAACGGAGTCCTGTTACGAAATAATTCCATGGGAGAAGTTCGGGCGATCGAGTGAAACGACCGAACAGGATTCCAGGTAATCCATGCTGGTTTCTGCGTGGGTAGTCTCAACAATTACATGGTACACGCACCAGCAACCCATCGTACGTGTAATTGCGTGAGTTCGTTAATTTATGGTCCATACGCGAAGCCATAATCTCGAGAGGAGCCTTCGAGACTTTGTGAGAGGGCGAGTTAGAATATTTAGAATTCTTATTGATCAATGTGTTTATTATTTTGTATAGCTGTATAATATATTTAATAAAGTTATTCCTTGTTATTTTCATACGTTTAGTTTGCTGTTTGGGCTACATATCAGTAGTTTAATGCATACAGTAATTTAGGAGAAACTATATAGGAAAGAAATATATCTATATAGAGATTTATAGTACTGTTATTAATACTAGAGTATTAATTTGTGCTATCCTTGGTTCGTTTGCTTCCTAGGTACGACTTGACACACCGGTTTTCTCCTAACGATGTTGCTATTTTAAATTTAGTCGACCCTTTAGTCTACAACGTGTAACACTCGTGCGGAAAATGGAATAGGAAATTTTAAGTCTTTCAAAAACTAATGAATTGAAAATATCAACCGGACGAGAAACTGCCTCATTATTTCTATACTATTGACATTACATTCAGTTCTACAAAATGTCATAAGTGGGAACTTTTAATTTTAGGAATTAATTTTGAGTTATTGCACGCCTAGTGAGAAAATGGTAGGCTAAAGGGTTAATGAACTTCGATCGAGCACGTGTTTGTAGATTTTTTTTAAATAAATGGAGGACAATTTTATTCTTTGTTTAGTAAAATCTGCAGTTTATAGACCTTTTGTCTATGGCGGGGTGAATCGAGCAAGCCTCCCCTACGGTTAAATACGATGGTTTTCATCGTCGCTTTATCCTCTTTTGTAATATCGGAAATGAGTTTACTTCAGGCTCTGTTAAACGCAATGAACGTTATTGCTGGAATAATTAATTGAGTGGAACTTATATAGCCACTGACGGTGAGCATCTCCTTCCGATGAATTCTCTTTCTTATGGGATGCACGATACGGCTGCGATACCTCTTTTGCGCCAGACGATGTACTGTTAACGAGGCATATTTTTTTATGAAGAAATAAAAACATACAACGGTCTTCGTGGTGAAAAGATACAAAAGTTTTTGCTCGTTTCTGAAGAATAATTCTACCGCTGTGCGCCAACGCGAATGGGGATGCAATTGAAACGGCAGACTTAGAACGTGTTTGTTTTTTTCTTTTTGAGTATGTGCTCTTTTCAATACAAATTTGGACTGTGCGCTTTTTTCAACGACAGTTTAGACTACGCAGTTTTTGCTAGAAGTTTAGACTGTTGGCTGTTTGCTAAAGAGATAGACTATACAGCTCTTTACGGTGAATCTGGACTACACAATCTTTTGCTAAACTTTGTAGCATGAGCTCTTTTCACTAAAAATTTAGATAGAAAGCTGTAGGTGAGCCAAATGAAATTGCTATTAATCCTTCGCGCTGCAAGTGGCACAACGTTTGGCACAGCAGCGCAATTTTTTTCTTTTTATAAGAGTTAAGTCATCTTTGACGTGGCACTTTGTACAATTGATAATGCAAATTTGTACCAAGCAGTTTTACTGAAAATTGACTAAAAACTACCAAGACAATGGTAGTGCAAACGGTCAATTGATTTGCACTCATTTGGAGAACACTTTGCACTCAAAAATTTCAAAGTTCAACTTCAACCACAATGAAAAAAGAGTAAACACAGTGAGACAGCATCGACCAACTCGTTAAAGCAAAAGGCGGGAAAACTGAAATTACTACCAACTACCAACTTTACCTACGGCATAACTTTGAACAGAGAATTTTCACCTGATAAAGAGGGGTATAGTCGACGTAATCGAACCTGTCGCTGTGTCTCGACAAGAATCGATCGACAGGTCGACAGCAGCACCATAAACAGTAGGAAAAATTGGGCATTTGAAGAATCACGTCTCACTTTCGCGCCACGACTGTTCTCCCAAGGTGGAAATATTCTTTACGCGTTTTCGCGGATGTGCGACTGATCGAGGATCTCGGCCGTGGATTAGAATTCAGAATGTGTCCCACTGTCAGCCACTGTTGGTATTTTCGTCCACCGTGACATTGACTTTCGTCGGGCTAGAGTCCAACTAGAAGCGCTTATAGGACGGAGGGAGCTATAAGTGATTCGGAAGCGAAGGATAAATAATAAACAGTGCTAACGTTCATTGTTACCAAACCATGCACCTCCGGTGGAAGTGTTTTTTTTTGTTTTGCAATTTTTTGGCTCGAAATGCCAATAATCTACCTGAAGACTGCTGTTTTTGGCGGCTATTCTATCGACGTTCTCATATGAATGGTCTGTCCGGAAAGTAATGCAATTAAGTTCGTAAAAAAATGTATTAAAGTTGTTGTTCCAAACTTTTTTTCTCTTGAGAGGCAAGGCATTTGACCGGTTATGAAATGACGATAATATTTTGTCGAAAGAAAAGCAAAATTGCAGAAGTGCATTTAGTTAATTGTACTTTGTATATTAAATGATAATTTCGAAAAAAAATTGACAGGGATAATGACGATATTGGGCAAAAGTGTCAAAAAGATGCCACGTTGAAGGAAACGAGAGCAATTGGATTACTCTTTCCATGGAAAATTCCGAGTGGACGGAAATTTTTCCGACAGAATGCAAGAGAAATTCGATTGGACGTATCACTGTCCAGCGACTCGATCAAAACCGGATTTACCAGTGCCGGTGTGGAAAAGTGATATACGTCCAGGACATTAGAGTCTTTGGTCATCCAACAGGATAGCGCCGTTAATTGGCGTCTGGCAATCGGCTTTAATTAAAACTGCTTTTTGCCATCGTTCGAAGCAACAACGAATCCCCCGTGCAAACTATCGTACGTGAACGATACTAATCGATCTCTATTTGCAATCACTTCCTGTCGTTTAGGAAGATCTTTTCATTCATCTAACTTTTGTACAGCTTGATTTCTATCTCCTATTTCATTTCTCCAAAAAATTCACAATAGTTCCTTAATTAAAAACATCACGAAAAACTCTCTTTAGAGAAATTATCAATTAATTTCAAATGTATCAAAAGTTTGCAGAATTAGTAATTTACTGGTATAAAGCGTGACCTGAAATTTCGCAAAGGTCTGATGCACGTATGACGTCATTTAACGAAGTATAATTGAATCTCATGGCAAGCACTGTCGGAAACAGCCTGCTACGGTGTTGCCGTTATAAATAGTCATCTCTAAAAGGAGACAGTTTTCATACGTAACACATCGCAACCTTAAACGCCATTCGTTTTGCGTAACGAGAGCCGTTAGGTTAACCACCATTAATGAATCACTTCCCACTATTAAACACCATGCTGCCTTCCGCAAGGTCATACATCTTTCTCTTCCGAGACCAATCTCATCGCACTTTTTGCAGCTTCTTCCTTCGCAATTTTAGCAGAGTCTGTTACGGTCACTTAAATTCCTCGCTTAAAGAGCATAATTGAGATGGTGACGTAAATGTGGCGGGAAAAATTTTTAGGAACGGAATAACACCACTGTGGTCGTTTCACCTGCAACGTATCCTTTTTGGCCGATTTCGAGTGACCGTGGATGTATTAAATTGTTGGATTAAAGTAAGCTATATTAGCTGGAGATATATTAACTCTTTGCACCCCCATATCACTCTGTTGCACACTGTAAGAGGACCTTCGAATTTATTAGTAATTACAGACACTGAACTTATTGCACCGCAAGGTTTTAAGAAACATATGTTTACTTGAATTTTTCTATTGAAATAGCACAAAATAGCAAAGTGCCGACAAGTTACTAATAGATAACATTAGAGATTGCTCGGAGTGCAAAGGGTTAAACGATAATTGAGGAAAATGTATCTAAAAGCGATGGGAAATTTCTATTTGGAGTCACAGTTTGCGAGACATTTTTAGATGACTTCGATAATCTATTTATCGATTAGAAAAGTGTTTTTCCGCTTTTTCACCATTGTTGCTTGGAATCGAATTGGGAATATCAACGGCGTCTTCTGTTGCAATTAATAGTCAATCTGCTTCAACGAAGCAGATACCTTGAAGAGTGGTTTAAAAAAAATTCAAATGCTAGAAATTATTTGAAGTTTCCTATCCACGTCTCATCTCAACCTCCGTGAAGGAGCAACGTTCAAAATCAAAGGTCAATGAGATTCGACTACCGAAGAAAAGAGATTGGAAATATCGGAAATCTTTGTCTCCCTTATTCTTCTTCTCTCCCTTCTTATTACGATTTACAGCGAGATGTATTCTTACGGAGGCAATAGCTTTTTGTCTTCAAAGGGTTCAGTTTCTAACCGTCTCGACGAGCTCTTTGCACGCTTCGTCGAACACGTTTTTCAGTGTCGAGGATCGATATCGAGATGCCGGCAAGAAATATGTAAATTTTCGACTCGTGGTAGACGTCGACGGGAAATAATGTAAATTCGATTCTACCTCGCAGAACCGAAGAACCTTCGTGGCTTACTTCGCGGTTCTGAGTCGAGCTGCACTTGGAGGTGGCTTTTTTTCCAGAATTTAGAATTTAATTAATTTCTACTTGGAGCTTGACAGCTTCATTTTTATTGCTTCTATGTTCTTGACTTGAATCGCTGCGGTGAAAATATTCTGGATGAATTTGAAGTTCGAAAGGGAAAGAAAATATTTGACAAATTAATTTCACTTAACCGAAGCAAGGTAAACGAGTTGAAATGCAGAGGTTTAATTCTCTTGTTGGAATGAAATTCACGTGCGAATTCGATCGTCCTCGGACGAAACGCCACGCGATGCGGTTAGCGATCCGATGACGAATCGGCTCGACTGACTCATGCTAATGAATACACTGTGCACGGAGTTTATGGTTGTTTTTACCACGGGGTACACGCATTCGTGATGCGAATAGCATAGGATACTCGGTCGTTTTGAGTTACGTGGATGACTAAAAATATTATTGATTAATCGATGCAACTTTGTGCACCTTGACGACTCAGGTAATAGCTCCAAGTGCAAATCGGACGTTGAACTTTCTTCTCGAATAGTAATCTCTTGGAAGAAAATTAATTTTTAGATTGCACCTACGCAGAAATAATTTATTAATTATCAGTTGCACCGTTATCTCTGGAAAATAGTTCTGTCGTTCGATGCATCACTCTTTTCGCCCTCCAAGTACAGTGACTTCTATCCAAAATACCCACGACAATTCAACCCTGAGTGAATACAAAAGGATCGAAAGTAGCCGCTAAAAATTTCCAATTGACCAATCATCTTTCCACGATACGCAATCAGTTTCGATTCTGAGGTCACGTGCCGTGAGAAAACAAGCAGAGGTACGGTTTGACGATAGACACGCGATCACGTAACGAGCGTTACCGAGGCGTCATTGACAAACAGGTTGACATGTCATTCTCGTCACGCAGAGGCCACCGACCGAATGGCCCGGTGTCGTTCACGCGTGCACGCATCGAATGCACCCTCGTGGACACGCGCAGCGCGAAACGCACCGTCTAGAGGCCACGTGCTGCCGGAAAAGCCGTGACAGAGTCAATTGTCACGCTACGGTATACAAAGCCACGTGGGTGGAAAATAATGGCTATTTATATCGGCCTTATCGCCCACTGCCCGCTTCCGCCTTCTATTCGATGCCCCCGCTGCTCTCTTCGTCGCTCTTCCTCTTTAGAACTCTGTGCTTATAGTCGTGGCGGCGATATAGCGAGGTTGAAAATTAAAGGCTCGAGAGTCGGACATCGATTGACGGTCTGACACTCGGGAAAGTATAGAAAAAGTATTTTTTACTTCGACTTCGGCTGCTTGGAGAACTTTCGCTGGGGGCTATGTGTTGTAGCCTGTTAAAAACTAAAACGATTTTAAAAATCAACAAAAAACCTGGTTCGTGATTTAATAATACGGTAAATCCACATCGTCGCAGGGGTTTGCGCGAAAATTCACGTGCAAAATGACGGCTCGCCTTCCATGGCACTTTCCACGGAGATTTCTGATAGCAGCCTCGGGGTTACAGACACGCCGAGGAGAATGTGCTACCTGAAAGAACTGGAAAAAGTCCGACACAATGCAGCTAGCCGAGTCGCCTGCAGTCGCAGGCCGATTGGTGCACCTATATCCTCCGTATGCGAGCTACGGCAAGTGCATGCATCCGGCTTGTCGCACGTGCATTACCGTTAGAGTCACCGGAAGCTACCTTACCTAACAGGGTCTAGGAACATTGCGTGTTTCTCGGCAAAACGTGTTTTTCTCTTCGACAAAATGTCGGTTTCTGGAAGACGAACTTGGAATATTCTGATTTTAAGCTGCTTTGAATTTTTTGACCGTACATCTGCCGACGTGAAAATACTTCTATAAAAAAATTCAAGTGTTGTAGGGGATTTTTTAGAATTAGGAAATAGTTTGTAATTAGGGAGGGTGGATCTTGACCCAAAGATAGAGTTGAGACATAGACAGAGTTGAGCCATAGACAGAGATGAGCCATAGGCAGAGATGAGGCATAGACAGAGTTGAGTCAGAGACAGATTTGAGCTATAGGCAAAGTTGAGCCATAGACAGAGTTGAACCATAGAAAGAGTTGAGCCATAGACAGAGTTGAGCCATAGACAGAGTTGAACCATAGAAAGAGTTGAACCATAGAAAGAGTTGAGCCATAGATAAAATGGAGCCACAGACAAAGTTGAGCTATGGACAGAGTTGAGCCATAGGCAGAGATAAGCCATAGGCAGTGTTGAGGCGTAGACAGAGTTGAGCTGTAGGCAAAGTTGAGCCATAGACAGAGTTGAACCATAGAAAGAGTTGAGCCATAGACAGAGTTGAGTCAGAGACAGATTTGAGCTATAGGAAAAGTTGAGCCATAGACAGAGTTGAACCATAGAAAGAGTTGAGCCATAGACAGAGTTGAGCCACAGACAAACTTGAGTTGCGTTAAGAACAGTGGAGAGTACAATCTTCCGAGGAGAGTTAGAGAATTTGTAAGAAGGCGAGTTTAAGTATTTAGAGTTTTTATTGATTAATGTATTTATTATTTTTCATACCGTATTAATAATGCAGTCAAAATCAAGATTGCTAAATTCTCCCACGATATGTATATTTATAAAACAATTTACCACGCAATTATTCCGAGGAAAAACTCCTCTTAATGAAGTTATCGACGAAGAGAGCATTGCTCACCCTCTTTGCACGTTACATCACGAACGCGCATAGTGCATCGTTCGTTGTAAATGTACGTGCATTATCGTTATATACGCAAAGTGGCGGCTCACAAAATTTCAGGGCGCCATATCTTTCCCTGGTTTCGTAGACACCAGAGAACTGCCGGGGATATTGCCTCCATGATGGAAGGTAAAGTGAGGATAAAACGGCATGAAACGATGTAAGCTTCTTTTCTGTAGCATTTTACAAGAGGAGAAACACGAGGGACAAACGTCCCATGGGTGAATTCGCGCTCCGATTGACGGATTAATTTCGGAGAATGTAAGAAGATCGCTCGAGGATGCCTTTTGTTGATTGTGCGAGAACAAAAGGCTGTTTTGGGGCTTTGAGTATTTTTTTTTTCATAATTGCTAAAGCATTTACGTTCGGGGAGAGGAATTATTTGAAGAAGGTTCTTTGGAGATTTTATTTGAGGCTGCGGATCGGAGCTTTTCAAGCGGAGTTTGTTTTTTGGTGGAATTAGCTAATTGCGATAAGTCTGTGGGTGGAGAAATGTTATTTAAATAAAAAAATTTGCAGACGTTTTGGATTGAAGTGCTATAAATATTTTACGTAGGATTTAGCGTTTATATCTTCGAGGTACCAGGAAACATCTCGTAGGAAAAAGTTGATAGACGGTACTAAAAGTAATGTCGATATTTCTCAGCATCCTAAAAGAGGTCTTTCGTAGATCGATAATCTCTGTTTTAGAATTTTCGCTCGTGAGAGTATAAATTCTTCAAACTATAATATTTTCACTGTAAAAAATCTGCCAGGTAAAAAGTGTCAGGAGCGATACTTTGTTAAGTAAAATAATGATATCAATAGAAGCTTTTTAACACGAGTATCAATTTTCCAAAAAGGATCGGTCAATCACCGATATTCCTGCATGAAAAATTTCCACAAAATTCACTTGACAAATAGCCAAACATCCTTGCCCTTTTAATCCCAAAACAAAAACAAGTTCCCAACGAATTAATTTCGGATGCAGCAAGCTCGTTGAACAACGTCAATACCTTTTGTCATCGGGACACAAAGCGAACGGATCGCTGTCTGCCGGTAAAGTATTAATTCACAACGAATCATTCCAAGTTCAGCGTTTTCATTTTAGAAAATATCCGAGGGAAACTCTTAGGAGCATCGCGAAACGCAATGGGTTTTTAAATCAAAAAGAGAGCCGTGAAAAAAGGAGAACACCGAGAGGGAACCTGCACTTTCTCGCTTTCAGTGGAACGCGGAGAATATTACGAAAGGAAGCCGTACTTGTACCATTCTCGACTGAATTTGTAACTCGTGGATACAGAAGTGGAAAAGGAAACTGGAGAAAGAGAGAAAAGACGGAGGAAAAAAAAAGAGGAGAAATTTACAATGTACACAGAACTTACTAAATTTCTACTATACTCGTAAAAGACTCTAAGTTCTTTACGCAATAAAGAACGAGTTTATCCATTTCAATCCTGATATACGTTAGTTGCATTAACCTAATGCAAACCGTGGATACTTTCGTTGGCAGAAATGACTGCAATCTCCTTCGATTGTTTCGAGCATGGGCCACGAAACGAAATCGTCTCGAAGAATGCCGAAGAATTCGTCGACGAGCCAGGACATCGAACCAGTCGTAGAATGCAGCAGCGCGTCTTTGCAGAGAGAAAAGAGGAATTCTAATTCGAAAAAGAAACAGAACGAGGATGGCAAGGTGATCAAGTTTCGATGTGACTTTCCGTCGACTCAGGTTAAGGTGATGCTGGCCAGAGGATGGATCCAGGTAATGAAGAATTCTTTTGGAATTACGGGGATGGTGAATATTGAAGGACTTTTCTGCTTGTTCTTTCATACATCCATAATTAGAAAATTCTTTCGGGAATTTTAGAAAGAGGCCGATCAATGCGTTAAGGACCGCTAAGAAATTTGTAAAACTGCACGTTTTTAGGGAAACTTGTACGTTATTAAAATCATCACAATCTTTTTCGTAATAGGACGGATTTCAAGAATAGGATGTGTTATTTAGAAAATCTGTTTTCTAATAATTGTCATAAAGTTTTATTTAAAAATAGATTTCAATAAAATACAATGCAACATGACGAATTTTCTCTGAGAATAAGCTGTTCTTATTCCGGGTTCGTACATTTATACAGTTTTCCGTAACTTGTCTTGTTCGGTTTCCATCAATGGGATCGTTTTCTTCGGTGTGGACGAGACGAAGGAGAGCCGGCGATGGTCCTTGTAAATACTTCAATAAATAGAGTAGATACAACGTATCAAAGTAGGTGACATCTAAAGCCAGCGTGTAGAAAACAAGGATTATTTCGTGATCCGTCCATAAAAGATGGGGCGAGCAATTTGAGCAAACTCGTGAGCGGTCTCTAACGTGTTGAAAAATAAAATTGTGACTATCCTTCCGCAACTCCGATTCCTGACGACTACGATCTATAAATCTATGACATTTAACACTTAGCCGACCGCACGCGCCACAGAGACCTGTACAGTTTCCACCGCGCTCTGAAAGCCAAACTGCGCTGTCCACCGCGCATTTTTCTGCATAGAGCCGTAATAATGGCGAATACAAGACTTCAAAAATTGGTGCATTTTATTATATGTTGTATTCTACAGTAATAAGAAGCTCTATAGAGAAAGAAGCGCGTCTCAGGTCAAAAATAATACCTGATCGGTCGGCCACCGACTAGTTTGGAAATGGGTAGATCTACCCGATCGGTCGGCTAAGTGTTAAATATACCAAATAAGTATTTTAACCCTTTGCGTGCGGACTATTTTCTGCCGATGCGCTCCGGAGTGACTGAATACTTTTCCGCATAGTATGGATATACCACAGAAACAATTGCCTCCGCCGGGCGCGTATTTGCGTCCATAGTCTATATCGATAGCTTTCTCTGGACGCATATGTGCGCCCATAGCACTCAAAGGGTTAAAGAAAGATAAATCGAGATATATATATAAACCATACAGCCACAAATCCAAGCAAAACAATAGGAATAAATTGTTGATAGAGGTATCCGATCCTACCGACACCAGTTGGCACGTATGGTGGTGCGAGACCAGCGACGTGAGACAGGCACTGGACCTCAAGCTTCACAGTTACCAGAAGATACCACACTTCCGGAATCATTACGAGCTGACTCGGAAGAACTATCTCTACAGGAATTTAAAGCGCTACAAGAAACTCCTCCAGAAGTCGAATAAAATTCGTGAAGCTGAACTTTGCGACTCGATGCCGTTGACTTTCGAGCTCCCAAACGACTATAGAATGTTCATCGAGGAATATCATCGTCAACCCGGCGCTACTTGGATCGTAAAGCCAGCCGGAAGGTCACAGGGCAAAGGTATATTCCTCTTCCGAAAATTAAAGGACCTGACCGAGTGGCGAGCGAGGGAATTTGCTCTTTTGCAATTGGACAACCCGTCTGAAACTTTCATCGTGCAGAAGTACATCGAGGATCCTTACCTCTTGGCAGGTTCGTATGAAATTTCTACCGTTAGCTTTCGAAGGCTTATCGCGCGTTGAAGAATAGTTGCTTTCTCGAGAGGAGGTGGGATCGGATGCCTCAATAACCTTCTAGGAGTGAAAGACGCCTCGAGGTAGAATTCAACGAAAGCTTTGTCGAGGTAACGTCGATTCGAGGGGGAGCTTCAACGTTGAACGTTTCAGTGCCACTTTCTTCAATGGATGTCGCCAAGTTTATGGATACCTTCCAAATAGTGCGTGGGGTTGTTTGGGGGATGAACGGGGTAACGAGGGACGTTTGACAAATTTTTGGACAGACTTCTCATCGAATTTAACGTATTTGTGGAGACGACGAGGGTGGAGGGATTGATATTTCTCTGAGGGGAAAAATATAAGGGTTGGGACTTCTAGGGATGTTTATCTTTGATGTTTTGTATCGCGCGTGGAATATTGTTAGAATTTTAGCATCTTTCTCTTTGAAATTGGAGTTAATTAAAATTAATTTACATAGGAAGCTACGAAAAGTTTTTTTTGAGATGTCGACTGCAGAGGTAATTAGCATGAGCAATTTTAGGTAGAAAATTCGACCTACGAATTTACGTTTTGGTGACGTCCTTCCACCCCTTGAAAGTCTGGCTGGCTAGAGAGGGCTTTGCTCGCTTATCGGGAGAACTGTTCGATTTGGAAAACATAGGCGACAGTAGGGTGCATCTGACGAACATGGCGATTCAATTAAAAATGAAAGACGACGTCAAGGAGGAGGAGGGTGAAGCTAGGAAGGAGGACTTGAAAAGAGGCTGCAAGTGGGCTCTGATTAAAGTTAGAGAATACCTAAGTGCTCGTCACGGTGTGCCTACTGTCGAAGCTCTACTTCATCGGATTTCTGGTAAGTCGTTTGTTAAGAATTGACATAAAAATGTAGGGCAACTCGGTCTTCCTGGATTAATTTAAAACAGCTAATAAAAAAAATTCAAAATCCATCCTTGGAACAAATTGAAGTATAAATAAAATGCTGAGAGAAAAATGTTCATTAGGTATAATAATGGCGAGTCTTCTGGCGGTGCAGCCAGTAATAATGCAAGGAAAACACTCCTTTGAGCTCTACGGCTACGATATTCTACTAAACGAAGATCTAATACCATGGTTATTGGAAGTAAATGCATCTCCAGCTCTAACAGGCACAGACAACGAGGACTATCGACTGAAGTTCGAGCTCATCGACGACGTACTAAACATTCTTGATTTCGAGGGCTCCTTCTCGGGCAGAGAAACGAGAATCGGTGGCTTTGATCTCCTTTGGAACGACGGCCCAGTTTGGACTACGTGCCCTAATCCTACAATTTGCGGGGAACCAGTTAATCAGCTGAGAAAACTCAATATTTTCCTGGGCGCGAGAAACGAACGAGATGGACAATTGCGACACTTGCGCAACTATTTGAGCGAAAGACGGAAAAAAATGCAGGACGAACGTTAGAGTTCTTCGTTGCTATTGAAATTTTATAACGATATTAAGTTAATATAATTTAATTTTTTCCAACGAAATCGGCAAATTCCATCGCAAGATCTCAACCTCCTCCGAAAAAACCCTCAAATCCGCGAGTCAATGTGAGACCAGTCTCCACCCCCGCGCATTCCATCGCAAAATCTCAACCTCCCCCAACGACCCCCCAATTCCACGAGTCAAAGTGAGACCAGTGTCCACCCTCTCGCATTCCGTCGCAAAGAATCACGTAGGCGCCGCAATTTGATGCCGTCTCGACGGAGACAGTTCTGTTTCATTGCCTGCGAAAAAAAAGATGCAAAAAAGCAGCACACTTTGCAGCCTTTGCATTTTTTCCCCTAACGAGAGAGAAAACGGAGCGACGTTTCTCATCCCCCACTCGTTGGCCGGCTAAACGTGCGGTGTCATAGTCGTGGCATCGAAGCTTCATTTTTCTTCTCCAATTTAATTTCATTGTACGCTGCAACACCGGCTAACAGTTGTGTCAGCTGGCTGAAACTAACGAGCAGGAATTCGTTCGGTTTCCGAAGGACGGTACAGGCTGGACATACGTAAGTTTAATGCATATTCATGAAGTATTCCGCGCATGCGAGGAGTGCGCGATTGCGCTCTTTACGCAGGAAACATCTTTTTCAGCCTCGAATTCGTTCCGCTTCCGTGAAACCGATTCTTTCGACGTGTCACGCAAATTTCATCAAATTCGACGAAAGAGTTGTTCCGCCTTTGCGAGCTTCTATTTGTTCGATGCGGTCTCGTTTGTTTCTGCCGATCCATTTTTAATATTCTGTTCAATCGCGGTCGACCGGGCGGATAAAAGTGTGCGCTTTTTTTTAGGGGATGGATAACTGAAACGAAGGGGATTTGCAGCGGGTTTGCGAACTGTTGCGGGAAGATATTAAATGTTTTTAGTCGGTTGAACGGCGACAACAATTTGGCGCGTCGAATGAAATTGCAAAATTGGGAGAACTGATTTTTTTTTTAATGCGATGGTTTGAGAGGAATTTTTAAAATAACGCAGATGTTTAGTTGGTCGAGGTCCTGCCGAGGAGACTTATTAAATTTGCAAAACTGTGCCGCCATGCGAAAGAATGTTGAAGGGGGGAGATGGTATCCTCTCGCTTTTATGCGAGGCCTTTCTCATCATCATTTTCTCTTCTCTTTCGAGAGAGACTAAATTTAGCGAGACAGTCGCGTAACTTTGTAAGTGCACTCACATTATTCTGATTCTTGCCAGGGACAACGAGGAAATTTGTTGTAACGTTACTTGGCCGACTCTCTTCGTTTATAGAAGCGTGGACATTTTTCAGCGAAACATCCTTGCGAAAACCATATAACGGCCTGGTCATTTAAAAAGAAAAAGTGATTTTTCCTGAGAGTTGCTGTATTTATAAGTATCAAGCCACCAAGTCTATAATATATAAAATATGGTAACAGACCAGTGTCTCTCTCATGCCAGGTGGATTCCAAGTCGCTGATGCTACTATAATTTCACTTTACAAAACAATCGAGCGTTGTCACAAAAATTTCTCCGAGGACAGAAGAGAATTTGGACCGAATTCCATAAATTGCAAGTTTGAGATTTTGCCTCTGCTCATCGGGACCCCCGCAAAAATTCTGCCAAAATGAGGTACTAACGGTGATCAGGAGAGAAACAAGTTCATCGAAATTCTCGCCGATGCAAAAGATCGCACGAACGTGGAATCTCGTCGCGCGCGTGCTGGAATCCAAAGAATTTGCACACGGTGGCACGATAGGTGTAAGACTACCTAGAGAAACGAGTGATCGATAAGAGCACAAGACCGATAGATCCGATAAAATACCAGACAAAAGTGGCGGGAATGAAGCGGCAAGAACAATTCGTGATTTTACGTCGATAGCACGAACAGCAACGTGAAAAATAATATCGGTGAAGTATAATGAACAATTGAAATGCAATTGAAGCATCGTAAGAAGGAGCTACGCCACGATAAATACGCGTCGTTATGAAACGCTTGGTAACGGTATGATCGATCGGGAATTAAAATTGAGTTATCGACGAAATGCACGTCACATTGGGCGCTTAATGGGACCGAGGAATGTATAATTGTTAATTGCCCGCTAAGTGGATTCATTTCGTTCGAGTGCACGTCGAATCCTGGCAATCAGTGTTTAAGCTAATTTTACGGGGATTCGGTGTAATCCGTATGCAGCCAGTTCTCGATCATCAGCTCATTTTGCTGCCTGTCGAGGATCTTTGGGTGGTTACTTCAAAGATTAATAATTAATATTGTTTGCACGTTTGCTGTACTGCGGAAAACCTAGACATTTTTCTTTATTATTAACACTAAACGTACCGACAATTTTTCTTAAAAGCATGTTTACGTTGAAAAGGGGTCAATTGACCCCTCTGTGGTAGTTTTAGTGTTTATCTTCTGTTCTCTTTCTCTCACTCTGTCTTTCTCCGCAAAACTGTTACGAGACTCGATTGAAATTTCTCGGCATTCAAATTGTCCCGCGCTGGAATCAAGTTCCGCTTTGGATATAAAATCAGAGCTGACGAAATTCGTAGGCTGGACATCACTTCCCTTCACCTGGCCCTTCTCGAGGGGCCTTGCATGGTGGGAGCACATCAATGTCTACATTCACAGAAAGGAAGAGACCGAGGTAACGCTGGGGGTTCGAAGGGCGAAGACCCTCGCACCTGGACAGAATAACGGTTCTCCAGCCAAACCCATGGGGTTCTCCTCGGCCTGTTATCTTAGGTCTACACGGAGATACCTACTCACTTTTCTACAGTAACCTCTATTCGAGAAATTTTAAAAAGAATTAGAAACCGGTCATTTCGACCTCCTTTCGGCGTTAAATTCTTTATTATTGATTTTCTTAAATTACTGAAAAACCTTCTTTCGATAGAATATTGTGATTTGTGTAAATTGAAATTTTATAATTAATTTGCAACTCAAAGCCCGGTCAGCGGGTTTTCCTCAAACTCGGAAGTTTATCCCGCAAACATCAGCAGCCGCGGATACGTACGAGGTATCGGACCCGCGTAACTTCCGAATGGAATATTTTCCGGCACAAAGGCGGCTTAACCGCGGGTAATTGCAAAGTAAAGCTCGGGCTACGAAGTTCTCTCTCCTCGTGAGAGAGCATCGCCATAGGGTATGCCTGTTCTCTCTTCCTCTCGTAATCTCGGAGACGAGGGTTGGCCTTAACGTCCTTAACCCATTTCCCGCCAGCGTTACGTTAACGCAACATAATGGTTTAGCTTCCTCCCCCTCAAACACCCCCGTAACCCCTCGTCGTGTTCTTTCTCTCTGGTCGGTCCCGCGTCATTCGTTAAACCACAACGATGCCCTCTTTTTCTGCCATTGCGGACCTCGATACGACTCTGAGATCCTTAACACTTTTATTCGATTGGCAATTATCACGGGAAATGCGGTGAAATTGCAGGGTGCGAAAAGGGTGCTTGGTGTTATAGGGGAAAGCGAAGTCGATTGAAAAATTATAATAAATTCATAGCATTTGGTGCTTTGAAATTAGCAGGAGAGGGTGTTTTGTAGCACTGAAATGGCTACGATCCTGCTAGAATTAAAAAATATTTTTGCTGGAGAGAGGATTGATTTTTGGGAGGGTTGAAATTTCAAAAATTGAATACTCGCGTCGTTAAAATTAATAACACGGGATTCTGTATAAACGATCTGCCAATAATTACACGAGCTCAACGAATTGGTAGTGATGCAATTTAAGAATTAATTATACGACAGACCTTTTACCTGTTCTTAAAAGTCACATTTAACCGATAAATTAGCTTTGTTAATCAATTAGGAGCAATTATTCCTATCCGATAGGTTCCGCATTATTCTCTAAACCGCAACGATGCCCTCGTTCTCCGATAAAACGAACCCCACTGAATTGTAGATCCTTAATTAATACTTTTATTCGCTCCCTCATTATCACAGCCAGCCTTCGGTGCATTTACTGGGCACGAAGAGGGCTGCAAGTGCAGCAAACAGAATGCGGTAAATGTAATTGACGTTGCCATTTAGTAGATGGGATTTTTCCACCGTTTAAATCGCTTTTCTTATCATTGAAATTAATGAAACATTTTTAAATTAATTACACTGCAATTCCAGTATCATTGAAATTAATGTGACAATTGAGAGCAACTTGTAGCTTGTGCCAACATAACACTTTACCGACCGGTAGCGATTTTTAGGCCTAACGTTTTCGGACTTTTAACTTATTAATCGGTTGCCACGGCACTTAATAAATTGTTATTTATCATTGTAGTTCATTGTGCCAAGGACTCAGTGACCAGAATTTGTAATTTTCGAAGAGATATTAGTATCAAAAAAGTATTTACGCCCAAGTGACCGGTCATAAGTAGGTAGAATGTTTAAAACTACCAGTCGCTAAAGTGATAACATTCATTCCGAGTTCAAAGGTTTAAAACTCACATTTCCCCAGCTAAATAAGTACATTTCACCCCTCGTCCTAATAAAAACACCAAAAAATAAGAAAGGTTAGAAGATAGAACACTTTAATTACCAGAAGGACCAGTTTTTTTCAATTAGGCCCGATAGAGGGTTGATCTCAATTGTAATTTCTGCCCGTGCATCTTTAACATAATTGCACGTGCACAGAGAGGACGTTAGACGTAACGTTGGAAAATGTAGCAGTAGACAATGGAGGTTAATTGGGCCCGAAGTAGAAGTCGATTCTTATCGACACTTATCGAGAATACTCAAAGCTTCGAGCGCTAAAACGCCAAACGACAGCAAGAAGACGATTAACGTCTACGGTCGGTGGTCCCTCAAATTCCAAAGTACTCTTTACGCTCTTTAAACCTTTTCTTCGCGTAAAAGTAAATCAGCTCCGATGGGCCGAGTCGATATTCCATTTCGGATAAGAAAATAAAGTGCAAGACTTGAAGCTCTTGGCACAGAATGCTGGAACTGAGAGCAATACTTTTGTCTTAAAGACTCAGGATGCTTTCATATTTTCCTGCAGTTCTTCAGATTCCTACGAAATCCCTCTCCATCTCGTATCCGATATTCTTCAGGCACAATTTACGAAGAGGATCTCGGAGGATTTGTTTCGTAATAGTAATTTAAATTCGAAGAAGAAAACGTTTCTGTAAGATCTGAGTTAAATTTTATATTTGTTGGTAATAGTAATTGTAAGTAAAGAGAAATGAGCTCGATTTGGCAATTTTTGTTATAGGTAAAAAGTTATTTCAACGATGCAATTAGGTAGCGGAGGAAATATGTAAATGTATGCTATGTTACGATAATAAATATTTTTTTTATCGGTGATAATATTGTTTATTTTGATGAGCCACTTAATTACTCTAATTGCTGAGTCGACAACGCTTCTAGTATTATTTGCACATCATTAGCAGCCCCTTTATTAATTTGAACGGTGCAAGAATTCTGCCTACTTTGCAATACTCGATATTTATCTCATTCACCCTGATAATTATGTAACTGACAATAAATATAAACTGAACATATGCAAGTACATCGTAACCTGAACAATTGGAAATTTCATACTCTCAAATTTAACAATGACTACCCAAATAAAAATAAACGTGTATCGTTAGAAAATATATCGAATTATTTTCATTCAAGCCATATTAAATAAAACAAATCAACTTATACCTATATGATAAAAATACACAAAAATCGCAAAGAATTCAATCAAAATGCTCTCCCAAATAGAATTATCCTACGTTTGTCTAAAGAATCGAGCAAAAATCAAATCTCTTCGAGACGATCGCAGAAGCAGCCGACGGCGACGAGGAGACCGTCGACGAGTCGGCATTATAAGGGGTGAAAAA
Organism: Cerceris rybyensis; assembly: GCA_910591515.1. Lineage (NCBI taxonomy): Eukaryota > Metazoa > Arthropoda > Insecta > Hymenoptera > Crabronidae > Cerceris > Cerceris rybyensis. Next base: position 1,257,056 of record OU342795.1, read on the forward strand.
GAAAGTAATTCTTTCGCATTTCGCGCAAAAGCCGACAATTTTTCTGGAGCAAGGAGAGAGGCTGACGTCTAGTCCGCAAGTGGCACTATATCCCGACCCAAATTGGAATCGATTCAACCTCGTAAAGCAGCCATCGAGGTAACGCGAAAAGAAGGGCTAAAGATTCGAATTTATGTGCCCGCCGGGTCAATCGTTTTTCTTCTATCGCGTTTACCGGGGAGAGTCACTTTTCTTTGCGGAATATACTTAGATCAGACGCTGATCCGAGAGACCATTTTTCACAGAGGTTTGCCGCTTCTTCGCTGCGAGGAACTTCGATGAGAATTTTTTTTCTTCCTAACGAGAGGTAGGATTAATAATGGAAAGAAGATGGTCAATGTTTCTTTAGAATTTCCTAATTACTTGAATTTCTCAGTTACGGCTGAGCAAGTCGATTTTTTCGAACGGTCTGACACAGTCCTCGGAAACGATCGTGCTCATAGATTTCTCGCTAGCTCTCGACTATCCTTGACTCGGTTGAAGCCCTCGTAATTGCATATCTAATTACAAGTTCCATCGATCGTTATTCAAATTCAGTCGAACTCGTACATCGACTAATGAGTGCATTACGGCCACGTCGGTTAACGATGCCGAATGTGTCTTCGATGGATGGATGGGTATTTAATTAAATTAATGATTACAATATTATTCTTCGTTATTATCACAACTCTAATAACTACCGAATCACTCAAAGTGACTGATTCCTAATTTTTCTAAAAATTTTCCATTTCCTGTAGATATTTTAGATCAGTCTTGCAAAACATCGATCATTAACCCTTTGCACTCCTATATATCTACTAAAATTTAGACATATTGAATAAGTACTTTAGAAAAAGAGAAATCAAGGGGTGAAAGAGACGGTTAATTATCTAATTTAGGTTTTATAAGGTAGAAGTAGAATATTTACTTACTTCATGGCTTTCCTATGACATTGAGGAATTTTTTGAAAAATTTAGGAACCACTTACTTTGACCGGCTTGGTGGGTTTAGTGTTAACCCATTAAGGGCTGAATTTTCGTCAAACTAAAGAGTATAAAATGAGTAAATATATATACTATAAAATATAATCTGATAGTAACGAATATTATTAGAATTATAAAAAGTAATAAAATGATAATTGAGATACAATCTAAGTATTATAAAAGTTTTAAAAATATACACTTAATGAATTTTTAAACATTTTAGTATATTGCGTTTTGTGGTATTTATAAGAACCGCAAGTGCTTAATGAGTTAATAACGTTCCGCAAAAATCTCTCTCCTTAAAATCCTCTAAAACTATCTCTCAAAGATTAATTGCTCAGCGATACAATAAAAATAAACAAAAGTTCTCTGCATCCGAAACGTTATCGCATAACAACTAAATTTACCTGAACTTTCAACGAGATAACATCCGTCTGCGGGATCGCCGTTATCGGAAAAAGATTTTCAAGCTTTTTCAAGCTTTGCATTCTTGGCACAGTGGCGTCAATTGAGGAAGAATCTTCTTTATTAAATCCAGACATTTCTTCCGTAGGAGAGGAACGAGGTGATGCAAATACGAGGGCGGTTTATGTAATAATAACGCTGGAAAATGATGGTGTCGTTGGTGCGTCCCGATGATAGGCTTAGGAGCCGGTGAACGAGCGTGCCAGGAAATGGGCGCGGCGAACTTATGGGTATATTATACACCCCAGGAATCTGATTCCATGGATGTGATCAAAACGCACCTTTACCTGTGAATGCGCTAACCATCGATGTAAACGAGATACCAGATACTATTGTGGAAAAAAGAAGTGTAGATTATCAGATCGCATTTTTGTATAGCTGCCAAGAGATACACGAGTGTCTTCAAATACAGAAAAAAATGTTTCTCATTGAAATTTCCAACTTTGCAATCAGAAAGGAATCACGATGGCCCTCTTATCTCGGAAAGGAGGAACGATAACTTCTCTCGTACGAGTCATCGAACGCTCACTGTATCGGAAGCTTAAAAAACCTTTTTGTCTCCCGGCGAAGAGTTGCTATTCACGGTGGAGATAAGATCCAATGATACTTCGGCGATTCTTCACCTCCGGAATTCTCAAGATTCGCGTTATATGCCGGTCGAATGATCGTCTCGAGCAGTTGCACGCTTCTCCAATACGTTTTGCGGGGGTTTGCTCGAATATATAATTTTTGCAGAAATACATAATGTATAATTGTTAATTGAACGTCTTATCGGTGTCAATGGATTCTTCCTGAGTGACTGTTACTTTTAAAAATGGTGTGTCTTTCAGACAGGATTCTTTTGTCCACGCTAAGCCCGCTTGCGTGTTCTCCAAAAGCCATAGGCGTTGGCGCTAGACTGGAACGACTGGAGAACACCCTCGAATGGTATCGCAGACACGAACGGAGGCAATCGATACCAAAGACAGACACCTATCGTTTTACCATTTAGATAAGTCGTTTAAAAACTTTTCCATGCACGCTCTGTTTATTTTAATTCCTCCGTTCGAGAAATTTTAATTATCAACGCACGAACTGTTTGGAGTCAAGTCATACAATTTCCTCTTCGCCTTCCAAGCGAGTGCAATAACGATCCGTTTCTCGGATACACTTTGAGCGAGATTTACTTCTCCATTCTGTTTGCCATCGCACTAAAGCGAGAACAAGCGGCGCAAGAAGGAAGATGGAAAGAGGAACATTTCTTACGCTTTGTTTCCTCGTTTTTAGCTCAAGTCCATCTACCTTTTCTCTTACTCTTCGTTCAACGGCTTTCCTTCGGATGCTTTACGTGCCTTCGAGCAAAGAACGGGAGTTTAGGGCAATGCAGACGAAGGTTGCAACAACGAGCGCCACTCGAGCTCGTTGAAAAAACCAATCGATCTGCAACGATCGGCTGGAATCGTTTCTTTAAGGCTTCCTCTTTTCTCGTCCCTCGAAGAGCGAGGCTCGTGCGACGGAATAAATTATCGATATAGCCATCTACTCGTTTGCAAACTCATTATCGTTTGGTCTGCCTTCCTCTATCTTTATATTTATTTTTTATTTTTGCCACTCGGTAGCAACACTTTTAACCTGATATTATCGACGAGATGAGCTATATTGTCGTCGAGGACGATGGCAGAGAATTTTAAGGACGTTCGAGGAAAATGTAATTGCAGAATTGCAGGAGACTGAGAGATTAAGTCTGAGAGCGTGAAGGGATGACTGAGAGAAAGAGGCATTTGATCGACTAGATTTCTTGCTAAAGCAGAATCATTGTGTCTCACGTTGTCGCATAGCAATTCATAATTGTACAGATATTTACGCTAATGAGCGCAGATAAGGCTAACCGAAACATTCATTTCCTTATCGTCAAGTGTTACTTAACGCTTAATCTTTCCTCACGATTTTCCAGCACGTGTTCTACTTTCGAGACAATCCTAACTCTATCGTGGAGATGGCACTTGGAAAATGGTGCACTTCGTTAGCGACTTAATTCCCGCCAAAAGTAATTGTAGGAAAAATAAATGTACATATGTATGAGATGGTCTCCTTTTATCACTGTTCATCCTTCAATAGCACAACTCTGATCGTTGATCAGCAAACTCTTAAATTGTGTTCCTCTTTGCAACGCGAAACAAGAATACCTCGCTTTGGCGAGGGGTCATTGACCCCTTTTTCCTCGCGTAACAAGAAGCATCGGTGAACAGCGCTGGAGAACTTGCTCGCGAAAAGGAGACAGGGAAAAAAAGAATGGAGAAGAACTACTAAAAGCTGCGTGGTATGCCGAGTATCTGTGCCACGTGAAATGCAAGTTACGAGATCCCATTAAGGGCACCGGCGAATCTTCTCCATGCATTCCCACACGTGCCACCATAGAACCGAGAGAGCCGAGTGCAGCTTCATAGTCGGTCAGTTGGGAAAATTACATTTTTACCTCGTACATCTTGTCGTCCTGGCCTTAATTACATTCGAGGATGTTTGACTCTTTATTAAGTGCAATCCTTTTGTTATTCGATACTTTTCGCCGATGACAATTTTTTCTTCCAAGTTTAAACGTTTAGAAAAATTTACTCTATTCGAGAGAGCCAAGTGCAGCTGCATAGTCGGACAGTTGGGAAAATTACATTTTTACCTCGTACATCTTGTCGTCCTGGCCTTAATTACGTTCGAGGATGTTTGATTGTTTATTAAGGGCAATCCTTTTGTTATTCGATACTTTTCGCCGATCACAATTTTTTCTTCGAAGTTTAAACGTTTAGAAAAATTTACTCTATCCGAGAGAGTTTGTAGAACGAGAATAAATATTCTTTGGACAAAAAATCCTATTATCCAGGATTATTGGCAAACTGCAATTTATCCCAACGAGAGCTACTTAACGTTGTTTCACGTACACTCACGAGGATGATATTTGCAGAGGGTGTGGAGTATCGACATGGTTAAATGTCAAGGCTGAAGGATTAAAATAAATAACGATAAAATTTCAACGTAACTCCCAACGAGCCGAACGTTCCGATAGCAAATTTCTACGTTCGATATCGTGCAACGAATGCATCGGGAAATAAACTGCAACTGTGAGATGCTGCAGGAATTGGGTTATCACCGTTGCACCGTAGACACGGGGATAATTATTCTATAAGTATCAAACACCTTGACATATGGAGGTGCACGCAATGCTCCACTTTCGATCGTGATCGATTTATATCGGGTTACGTGGAGCGATAGAAATTCCACGGAACTTAATACCAGCCCTCGGAGGCACGCCATGTAAGATCGTATTGATGTAACGGCGATCTGACGTTGTAGTAATTGCAAACTGACAAAATTGTCGGTTTTGAACTTCGAACAAGCTATTCTTCAATCACAATAGTCACAAACATTTCATAAAATCTGCTGTTTCAGAGATCATGTATCATAGCCGCCTTTGAAAGCTGCAATTCCTAGTTGAAAACTGTAACTCCTAGTAGAAAACTGCAACTCCTAGTCGAACTGACCACAGCGGTTAAAGCCAAAAACACAAAGCATCATCCGCATTGCGGCAAAATTAAGAAAACGTATCGAAAGTTACGCTCGGTACTTTAACAAAATAACTGACTTTCGAAAAGGCTAAAGGCCGTCCACGTAGATGCCCGCCTTTCTTTCTCGACGTACGTATATATACGGCGGGCACAGAGTAAAGGAACAGCCGATCGTACGTGAAGATACGATATTTTCGAGTCCCGTTCTCCACGGACAGAATGGTAGCCGATTTATGTACCTCTTTGTATGGCTCCTCTTAAATCGAAATGCACAAAGTGACGGTGCGAAGATCTAAGAGGCGAGAAACTCTATCGAGGAATAATTCAACGACGCACTGCCATTCAACATACTTTCGAAAATGTAGAAAGTACAATTCATAGAACGGAGAGAATAATCGCAGGTTTGGTGCAACGATTTGTGGAAGACAATTTGATTGGTAGGTCGAGGAAGTTGAGGGTAATCAAGCTGCTTTCGAGGAAAGTGGAAAGAACCTTTGAATTATTTGGAGAATCCACGATGATTCGCTAATATCACAGTGCTGTTTGCGAATTTTTGTGTCTTCTTTGTTTTCCAGATTTCTGGATGAACTTTGGGAACTAGGATCTTCCTCTTTCGAGTGGCAAAGTTTATCGTTAATCATCTCCAATTAACGAACACCGAGGTGAACGTGAGGGATCGCGGACGATTCTGCGAAGCTCCGAAGGCTTTAATTATGGAAACTAGGTGGTACATTCGTCTTAGAGCTATCAAGAAAGTGATCGATCGATAGATTCGAGAATTTCGACGACGTACACACGCTTTCGACTAATTACCGTCCCTCGCGTGCCACGAGCTTGAGAACTCGCGCGATTACTTCGAATCTTTCTGCCTCGGAGCACGCAATGCACGCCGTTGCATAATAATTGCCAAAAGCTGAATCATTAACCGAGCCGATCACTCAAATCGGCAAAAAAGTCATTAAGGCTTATTTCGAGAGAGGCGCGACATATTCTCCCCCAAAATTCGTAACATGACATACGTTAATTTGTTTAATAATTAGCGATATTTGATAGCATAGTTAGTATCTTATTATAAAATATTGAGAGTCTTATTGTAAAATAGAGAAATGATAACAATATCCAACACAAAATACTATCTAGAAACGGAGATCGAATGACTTGGACCGCTGCCATAATTGCCAGTAGAATTATTTCCAATTTTTTGTTCCAAAGATGCAACTATCTGCAGCGATAATTAAAGAAGTGTCGATATCAACAAAGTATTAGCAAAAGCAAGTCAAAGTTCATGTCGTATTTGCATTCGCCGGTTTGCGACGGTGCAACCAGAAACGTGCGTGTTTCTTATCGCCTGTTTTTCTATGTGTTCCTTTTAATTCCCCTGAATAAATTATTGCAAACCGGTAATCAAGCTTGGTTAAACGACGAATGAAATATTGGACAGGTGTTTGCTCCCTCGTGTTAATTGTATCATGCGATGACTTATTAGCAAATATGTTTGTATTGCGGATGATTTCCGGTCACTTTTAAATTTACGAGATTGCCGTTTTTATTGGAATTTATTTTAAATTTTATACTGGATGTAAATGGAATTCGATTTAGTATCTCCGTTTATTAGTCAGGAGTGAGATTAATGAAAACTGTATTTTGTAAAAGTATAATTGGAAGCTTCGGGGACCGGAAATTCTACTTGCATGATACGTAGAAGCCGCTGAAGATGATGGATAGGAGAATCTGATCTTTGATTCGTTAATTAAGAGTTTAAGGAGAGACTCAACGAATATGATGGAGGTATTATACAATACTGTTTTAATTGATGTCTTTAATTGCACGTCGATACGATTGTTACTCGGTTTTTCAAGGTTTCGCAATTTTAAATGGATGAAAAAATATTCAAGATACATGACAGGAAATCTTCGAATTATTTACTATATCCGAAATTAGGAGTTAGATTGTTATTTTAGTAATTAATTCAGAGTCATTGCACATTTAACGCGTTGAACGTCAACCGTATTTCGCTAATTTCTCTATTTCTACTGAAGCGAAATTTTTTCTCTTAAATTCACATCTTTATAAAACAGAAACTTTAAAGATACAGATAGATAGGTATTCAGCAGACCTTTATCTTTTAAACACATATATTTAAATATATAGTATGTCTAAAAATTCATAAATATTGCAATTTCAACGTGACATAAATTTTCATTGAATACAATAGCGCCGGTCACCGGTGACCCCCACGACAGTCAACGTGTTAATCACAAAAGAAATGGCACGGCAAGGGGTTAATAATTTAAAAGTCCAAAAGAATTGCCCCGTAAAAGCTTAGACTACAGGTCGACAAAGTGTTAATATCAACCTAAAAAATCCAAAATAAATCCGTGAAAAATCTTCACCCTTAAATATATTTTCTCAGCTAAATTATCAAGATATTTCTCATAAAAATGTCCCCATCCCCGAAGCCAGATTCATTTAAGTCCAAGACTCCATTCCCACCGGCTGGCACAGTCCCTCTATCATTACCATTGAGGATCCTCGCGCGGTGCTTTAAATCCTCAGCGATTTCCTCTGATTTCATTTCGCTGGCGGCGACGCCGTTTTTGCAAAAAAAATCCAACTAAAGCCCGGGCGCAATCTGACGAACAATGCAAAATGTATTACGCGTTCTTTGTACGAAGTCGAACAATGAATCCCGTGGCCGTCCACCGACCCAACGCCCCCGGAACCTGCTTGAAAGTCAGGGACCACCACCATCGCCACGGGGGTTCTGCCCATAGTAATTAAAAGAAAAGTGTATTATTCGTTTTCTCCGATTTCTATACACCTGCCTAGCATTTTCAAGGAGGAATTTACAAAAGCGAGACGTTCGATAACGGTGACGATGTTTATGGAGGGAAATTCCGATTGTGGAAGTTTCGAGAAACGAGGTTGGGTAATGTGCAATTATACGGTAATGAAATTTTTCTCGACGAATTGCACAGATGTGAGACGAAATGTGGGAGTGAAGTGTGAAACATTTGAGAGAATAAATTTATCATTTGTTTAGGGTTGCAACGGAGCATCATTGAACTTTTGGGGAAAGTAATCTAAGTTTAATGTTTGAATAACCAAAATTATTAGTAATTTAGCATTTCCCCAACTGGAGAAACTTCTTTTCATCGGTGTACTTAAGAAAGTACTTTCCCAAATTGTAATTTCAAGCTTGGAGTATCTCTGTAAATTGTAATTTTTAAGTTTGAAGCAGCTCCTTAAGTTCTATTCTATTCTATTATTAATTCTGTCCAGTCTCTGTAACAATTTTATCTGTGGACTAATATTTCTAATGTATTTCTAATCATCGAGGTCATCATACGTTAATTAACGAATCAGAAGAAATTTCTCCGAGGTAATAGGGGATTTCTAATCTTCGTTACGATGGATAATTACAAGTGCTAAGGGCTGTTGTTAATTCTAACGGTTAAGGAAAATTCAGAGTGATGCGAATCTCATTGAAAGTAAGTTAAGCGTCTCGAAGCGTATCGGCCGAACTGCGAGGACGGTAATTGAAGGTGATCGGATAAGAAGAGGGAAAATTGCTTAGAGGTAGAAAATGAAAAGACGGGAAGAGGACTTGTTTAATTTAAAAACCTTGGATGTCTCTCAGCCGTTGTTTTTCTCAGGTTCTATTTTTAAGACTTAATAATACCAGATTATGCTGATGAGAGGGCAAAGATTGGAAGCTAACGTTTAGCTGCGATGATTCTTTTTACATTTAGGACGCTCGGTGAATAGTATTAGTATCACGAGTACGCTAAAGTCATATTATTTTTAGGAAATATTTCACTTCGGTCACATAAAACTTAAATTACTTCATTGATCATCTCCTTCGCCTTTTGATCTCCCTTTTTCCAAAGTACTTGTACAGTATGTCTGAATATAATAGATATGACGTCGGTTGTTCCTACGTTAACTTCTCAACATAGTTATATGGAATTTTGTCGAATATAGATTTAGTATTTGTAAATATTGCTATTGCTATAATTACTATTGCTATCGAGTTAAAATTACCTGATGTTAATCGGTTGACGAGAGTCGAACGAGACAAGTTCGACCGCAAAGGGTTAAAAAAGTAGCGCGCAAATTCAGGTATATTTGCACAAGGCACTTATGCGATACTTTCACGCGTAACTAAACGATCATCGAACGAAGTCATTTCCGGCGATTGTTTCCACGAAGAAATGACTAATATCCTCCTGAGAAAATGATGCCGATTCGTTCAATAATAAGAGAAGATACGATGCGCCACCCCTGATAACGTCAAGTTTCTCCCCTTAACGACACGTTTCTCGCTCTCTCCTCTCCTTTTATTTTGTTATTCACGCACCGAACCGTTCAAAACGACGGTTGGTGCGACACGAACGTGCCTTCTGTTATTACGAATCTTCATCCTTCCTTCCGCGAGAATATCGTAAACCAGTTTCCAGCAGCGCAATCGATCTATTCTGCGCAAAATCGGGGGTAGGGATTGCGTTGAATTTACGGCACAGTAATGTCATGGAATTTTTGGAAAATGAAATTCTAGAGTAACCCTCGAATTCTCAAGTTTCTTGGGTATTTTTGTCAAATTGTTTAACCACGGGGAGCTATACGGAATGTATTACAATACGTGCTATTTCTGAATGTCAATAAAGTAAGCAACGTTACGAAAAGTACGCTAGCACGAGTCGTAATCTGTGAACACTGATAATATTGACACACGAAATGTTCGATGCCTGACGAAGGTGCACCGAATCGGGTGTGTAACGTCTGGTACCGACCGATAAACGAGAATACATTTTCCATTCTACCCGCGAACATTGCTCGATGTTGAGCGTATCATTAATATCAAGCGTCAGTAACAGAAAACAGAAACATATTCGATGTATATCAATCACATAAACATGGCTACGTTTGAAGTACTCGAAATAACGCTCGGTAGCATTGAGTAACGAAATATTACGTTTACGCGGCGAGTCTCGCCGCTAAATTCAACTTTCCCACTTTGCGAGACCGTCGAGAAAGGGCGCGTTACTCGAGAAAAGGGAGAGAAAGAAGGACGAAAGGAGAGAATGAACGGAGAGACCAAACAGGGGGAGAAGGAGAGAGAGAAAAGAGAGGAGAAAGAAACGAAGAAAGAGCACACGAACGAACACAGAGAGACCGACCGACAGGCTGGAATGTGGCCGTTAAACCGATCCCACCCAGCCAATCAGCATCCCCGTACCGTCTACGTTAAGACGACCGTACACACGACAAACATTTCCACGGTTCAAGAAGCGCGAGAATAAAAGTAATCAAAGGTCGCGAAAGAAACAGACAGGGCGACAGAGGGTGCTCGCGATAATAACACGGGTCGATATACACCGGGCGTTATTTTGAGGCCCTTACGACGTTCGCAGGACTTTTCGTTGGGCGCGAACGTTCCGTATATACTTCTATGCAAGCCGGGGTTGCACATTGTAATTCGTTTCTCGGCTCACGGATATCGAGCGACGTGAAGTAAATGCATACAACTAAACTTACCTTGCCGCTCTTCGCTGCCGGTGAGTTCTCGACGATGTCGTAGATGACGTGCGGCAACCCTGCGGTGCCGAGGAGCGAGAACCCAAATCCGGACGAGTCGCCGCGGTTCAGGGTGACCAGCAGCTCCTCAGCCATGTTTCGGGCACATTGATCACCTCACTGTCATTTGACGCACCTTCACGAAAACTCGCACACCGTATACAAGGGATTATCCGGCCGCCTTCGATTCTCCCGTCTTTCTTTATACACCTTATTCTATACGGCGTGTGTCACTCGTCAACGGTTTTGCGTGTTGCTCTCGCGCTCGGTGCATGCATGCGCACCAAACACACGTACACACGGGAAGAAACAGGGGCCCCCCTTTCGCCAACACTTTTTTCGCACTGCACCGCGATAGAAACGCGTTCCGTCTCGCTCTTCCCTCTGGCTCTCCCTCTCCGCCTCGAGATCTCGCTTCTATTCACGAAACCCACCGACAACCTCCTCTCTTCTATTCCGCTGATCCGACAACCATACAATGTAGCAACGATATCGGAATGATACGTGGAAACGCCACTCCTGCGCTCTTCGCTGATACCGCCTCGAAAACACGCGCACTTCGTACCTGTGCCTGCGCGAACCGCGACGCCGTCGCGGCAACCGACGACGTATCCTTGCGGACGACGCAGGCACCTCCTCCCTGCCCGGCGAACGGCCCGCGACTGGATGGCGCCACTTACAAGACTGCTACTCCGACCCCACCGGTCCTTCACCTCTGCTACAACGTTGATCAAAATCTCCCGGGTAACAATGAAATTGAAAGTGTAGCTGAAAAAATTACATCTTGGAAAAAATTCATGCAACGTTTAATCATTTTTTTATTGCTGTTAAAGCAACGTCGTCGACGATGCTCGCAGCTGAGCCGATGCGAGATGTTTATTAGTCGCGCTTTACAATGAAATTTGTATTTCATTGTTACAATGTATATTACGTTCGTATCAACATTGTTACATGTGTATTTGTAACAATGTATGGTTGCGTTGGCGCCAATGAAGCATGGCTGAGTTGATAATAAATAATTAAATTGAAAAGAATGTCTTTGTGTTTGAAAAAACATTCTTTTAAATACGTCGAATGGCTTATGGTTTTGTTTTGATTAGACGTAAGATATTTGTATATGTTGAGGAGTACGGTAATTTACGAATTTCTTAGGAGGAATGAAATAAATGTTGTGTTATTTTTATTTTTCTTAGGTATTAAGCTCGTAATTTAAATAGTCGATTGTGTACCATAGTGCACGTTCGAAAGTACTTGCAAAGTATTTTGACTAGGGCAGTAGTAAAAGCAAACATGGAGCCAGTTGCGCACCTCGTTAAAGTGTCTATTCCAAATTATTTGGCTGGATTACCTATTCCAGATTCAATTGGAGGATGGTTTAGACTAGGAGGTATGAAATTAAACATAATATTTACAATATGCTAATAATCGTGCCGTGTTATGCGACATGTCATTCGATAAATCTGTAATCGTGACACTGCAAATCAGCATAGTTCCGCTTTCGTCGGATGTTTTTTTAGTTGGAATAATTTCGTATGTAGTATTACATGAATTTCGTATTTATATTTAGTGAGAGATTGGATATCCTTAATTCCGCCCACTGCGATGCTGGCTGGTATCGGTTATATGTCCTACAGAGCATTTTGTCCTGTTGCCAGACCCCGGGTGAGTACCTGTTACCAGAATATCAAGGACATTGGAATAGTGTTTAAGATTTCTTCTACTTTCTTCCCCGTCGATTATGCAATGACGGAATCTTTCTTATATATTAGCCATTTTGCTTCTCAAACATGTACATATGTCCTTTGCTACACAGCAAGGGACAAAGTACTAGAATAAATTTGAAAGTATAAAAATAATTATATATGTTGACATTTAATGGAAAGTATGGTTACTTATTTTCTTCAGCCGTGCGGACGCGTTAACCTTTGCATTAAGAAAGACGTCGCTAAAGTTGTAGACACAGTTGACGTAGAAGATATAAGTGAAAAAGCTGTATTTTGCCGCTGTTGGAGGTCTGAAAATGTAAGTATATCTGCATCTCTTTTGTATTTCTACTATACATTCTGTATCAGAACGTTGTTTACCCTTCTGACCTACTTTAACTGCATCTAAGAATAAGATTATGAAGCCTATGTTATGTAACCAATATGACCTTATTTTGTAATACTATTATGTATGGAGAAATTTATAAGTGTCAGATTTGAGAAAATGAAGAAGAATGAAATGAAATATAATGTTGCTATGGCAACAACTATGAGCATATATATTGTAGTGCAGAATTATGTAATGTATTCTTGCAATTGCAGTGGCCATATTGTGATGGTTCGCACGGACGTCATAATAATGAAGTCAATGATAACGTAGGTCCCCTTATTATTACAAACAAGGAAGAAGAATGAGATATTTATTGTATAAAAAACTTATATATGTACATTAATATGTACGACGTCATACAATATTTAAATGATGCTTCAACAAAGCTATAATGTAGATGTTCTACGTTATAACAGAACTGGCTGCAACGATCAGTGTAGATAAAGGTTAAAAGCTGAAAAGAGAACGATATGTACCATGAGGATACAAGGTATTTGTTTGTTATATAAATCTCAAAAGTGAGTTGTATAACCGTTTTCTAAATAAATATACAATGTTAACTGTCTAAACAAATATGTGAGCTGAAATACATGAATCGTAAAACTGCAAAAATGATCATTGTTACTTTTTGTACTTGGTTGCTGTTACCAATTATTCTAGTGTAGGTGATGGTTGATGTATGAAATAAAAGGAAATTTTCAATTTGCCAATGAAACACGTGATCATTAAAAAAATAACCTATAGATTTATTTAGTCATTGATATTTACAAACGTGTCACGCATAACACGAAAGGAGAAAAACAAAAGCACTGAGACGATAATAGTGTTACAAAAGATAAATTTGTAACGTACACATCCTAGATATCCATACTTCCAAATACTAAGAAACAACATATGACAACATCAAACAATAGAACTCTCATCGCACAATCTCGCAATTATAACTCTCTCATGTAGTTTTGAAAGATTCGACCGCTACTCATCATACTATATAACTTAAACAGCGACTCGCACGAAAGAATTACCGTGAAAAAAATATCATGTAATAAAAAAATAGTCAACAAGTTGCAAAAGCTGAATTGTACACATACAAAACAATTACAGCACAGGAATTACATAGTAGTATCCAAACGTATTTGGTTTGTTGACTGTTAGACGCGACACATGTCCATAATATCACAGATGAATGAACTTTCACCAGTTCTGCAATATCAGCATTACCTGTGAATCACTTAACAGATTTTATTCTCAGCAGGGATACGTGTTATCCTGGAGTCAAAGCTGAAAAAAAAGCAAAATGCATAAACATATTATCATCTACTAATTTCATATTAATATCTACTCACTTCGAAATGACGCAAGTCATTCGTATCAAATTCTAATTCATTAACGAGCAATTGCCGATGTCCATATCGATATCTGAAATCATTTTTAAATAATATCTCCGTGTTTTCAAGCCACGACAAGAAATCTATTATTATGAATGAAATTATTTCTTACTCGACGTATCGTCTCCAAACGACCATGCCGATATATGCAATAATAATGACTATTGCAAAACTGATCATAGTAACAAGTGCAATAAGTCCCGTCGACATGCTGTTACTATTAGTTGCATTAGTAGATTTTGTTGCACCATTAACATCTTCCGCTTCTTTATTACGGACATTGTCTGCTAATAAAGGAGCTACAGAACTAATCGAATCTTCTGTACTGACGGTTGTGGTATTATTAGTATCGACTTTCGTATTGGTATCTAAAACAGCTGATAGTACAATAAATCCAATTATTTTCTGTCTACGCAAAGTTCTTCTTCGCAATTGTTTTTTATTTGTTACATAAAAGGAAAAACTCAAAGGCTAAGGCATCGACAGTGATATACAAGTTTGCAGTGAAATTAAAATAGTATTTGTGTGTCATTCGTGTAGTTATTAAACAAATTAACTGGAAATAGATAGCACGTAACTATTTGACGTATAATCAATCGATAATTGTGAATGTAACATGCATATTTCCATACCTGTTGTACTTGTACTCATAGGATGATTAGTCGTCGATGAAACATTATTGATAGTCGTACGATTTAACGGTACTATAATTGTCTCGACACTCTTTTGAGTAGTATTATGAACACTTTCATTTAACGATGGTTTCGTGGTATTTTCCAAACTAGAGTTATTTGCGGTGGGCGTCAACGTCGTTGATCCTTATTCATAATACGAAAGTTATTAGATTTTGTGTATTAATTTTACTTAACACTACATATATCAAGATGGACGAATTCCAATTTCTAACATAGCTAAACGAAAAGGAGAGCAAAATAATCTCAGCACCCGTTTTAATTTTACTTACCCGTAGGACTTAAGGTCGTTCCCTTTTCAATAACGTCATCATTGTCATGCACCGTAACGTAACAATTCATCATATCATCCACTTCTTTCATAGAATCACACTTGTGTTTTCCCTTTCCGATTTTTTTCTCCGCATTTATCACCGGCGTACTTTCATTTCCATTTGATAAATGACCCGGCGCCGTGTCATTATTCGTAACGTTCAATTGTAGTGGAGCTGAAACGAAGACAATAGTCATGAAGACATCGAAATGTAAATTTCAACGGTATTTTCTGTACGAGTGGTGAGTATGTATTTAAATAAAAATAGGTAATCGCTCGTTGCAATAATGAGACGATCGGTATCTTCCCATGACAATAACTACCTGTTATCGTTAGACGCTAGCACGCGAGGAGAACATTAAACAATTAATAACGAGTCGGTGGAGTTCGTTGCACTTACCTGCTGTATTATGTTCCAACTTAACGGTAGGTTCTACCGTTGACGTATTATTTTTAATTAACGTACCGGATGCATTTTTCGCATCCGCTGGAACCACAGTCGTCGAATTCTGCCCTTCCTTTTGCGTCGTAAGACAGACTCTGCCAACTGAAAAAATCATTTTTTTTATATATTTCCATAGCTAATTGAAAAGTTTGGACGATAACTTTCACAAATTAATGAGCATTTAATCGCGTTTCGTAGTCTAGCTGCAGGAAGTTGTGGGTATACCAAAAAATATTTTTTTATTATATAATATTGGAATGATACACTCAGGTGTGTTAAACTGTATTTAGTTTGTCATATGAGACTATTTATTTATTAATGATTTCACTAAACGATGAGGAACTTGATGTAAAATTTCACAACGTGTTATCTGTTCGTTATTCTCAATATTATCACGAATATCACGCATGGAAATATTTATGGCCTTACCGAATATCGAAAGTGTGAAAATAATTATCACTGTCGATCGAAGCATGATGCTCGGTATGCAATAATTATTTCGTGATCGTCCTTCCACTGGTTCCTCTTCTCTTTTTTCGTCAGTATATAAACATATATAGAAGTTGTAGCAAACTTCCTCCTTTTAGCTGTTTTATCGGTTCGCGTCTTAATCGCGAAACGGAATCGAACCTGAAATCAACGTCATTATCAACGTCAGTTGGCCGTGTGCCTATCTCATCTGTTAGATAAATTAGTTTATCGATAAATGACGAGCACATTTGTTGTCGCAATTCTATCATAAAATTTGTCTTAGACGTTCGACAGTATTAATATCATTATTGTTAATTCTCCCTTCGTACCAATTCAAATCAAAGTACCGTGTATAATTATACCGATTAACATCACTTATCCTCAATCAAAAAATGAAAATTATTATGAGAAATTTTATTAAAGTTTAGGAAATTTTAATATATAAAATCAGTTAATTTTAATTTCTCACGATATTTTTTACACATCGTACGTAAATCGTGAGTCTGCGTCAGAGACCTGTGTTACACTTGAATTTGTAAAGCAGATAGAAGTCGATTTCAAACATGATATATTTGTACAGCAATTCCAAACATAAAAGCAGCTTATCACGCGTTTAAATCGCAGCCATCAACGGTGCGTCGACGATCGTCTTTTCTTAAAGAGAAGTCAAACGCTGAAGGTGAGAAAAATTAACGGCATTATATATTGACGACAATTAGCCAGTCTATTATGTACGATGCTACAATCGGGCATGAATTTTTATGACACGCCGGTCACATCTATAATAACCTTTTGCACAGCCTCTGTTAACAGAAACCATCTACGACTAACGTTCGTTTTCACGTGTACCGCAAATGTGTGTCGCAAAGAGGATCCATGTGGTTCGTTGTGTGACAAATTTTAACACATTATTAACATTAGAACTGTCGAAGTGCTTAAAAACAAAATGGAAGGGTAGAATCAGGCATTTCGATTGTCTTGGGAAATCTGTCGTTAAAGGAGCAACTTTCGGTTAGAATTTCGAGAATAAAATTTATAGTTTAGTGTGTTCGAACTTTGTTCTTAAAATGAGTGACACTTTTCAATCGTATGGATAATTAGTGTAGACCAGCGATGGGTAAACTAATTGTCAGGCTCGCTAGCTGATGGAGGAAGGCGACGTGTAATAACTTTATTAATTTTAATTTCATTAAGCTTAATAACTTAATTCACTAATTCAGTAATTGAAGTTGTACGGAACAGAAGAAAAATATTTGCTGTACAGCTCTCCCATTAGTTTGGCGAACTTTTTCACACTTAACGTCTCGGTAGTTCTACTGTTAAAGTAACCGCATACAAATTTTCAATTTCAACTTCAGAAATATTCATTTCCAAGTACTTCTAGTGTTTTACAAAAAATTACATTGACTCGCCAAAATTCTTTTCTCGCTTTTAACAAAGTTTGCCCACAGTTCTAGATAGAAGGAATACAGAATCTCTTTTACATCTCCCGATTTTTCCATTTAATTGCAAATACGGTATTTTCCTCCATCGAGAATAGCAGAATGTTTTTTCTACACCTCGATTATGCCATTATCTTGGAGTCTTTAGAAGTCTGAGAACGCGAAGGTCATCTAACAATGATCGCTCCTAATTTCGGATAGAATTCGCTGCCGGTGCAGAAAACTTACAAGACCTGAACACGTGGACTGGGTTTCTATGACAAGGTTATATAAACTCCCCCCTACGGTTTATGCTGACTAGAAACATTTTTGCGGTATTGCGCGTAATACACGCTAACGAGTACGTCTCACAGGAAATTGAAAAACACTGGCCGCATTATGCGTCGAAATTGGAGGGCTGTTAACGATACGTTTCATTGTTTTACGTGGCTTTTTGTTGTAACCGAGCAAATTTTCCTGGACGATTTCAAAGAACAATTCCATGAAATTATCGCAAACGCATAATTAAGTAAGATGATAGTGTGCACGGCGATAGAAATATCGATGTATACAAACCGCAATGCTTTAGCCACGATAAATGGAACGAAATGTCAGAAATTTGCAGAAATTTTTACTCTAAGGGGAAAGACTGGAAGAAATTCCATTTTTTTTATATTTTTGTAAGTTTGTGGGACCAACCCATTGTCCTAATATTACGAACGATACTTGGGACGCGGTGAATGGAGCAGGGGGCCTTGAAGATTTCTAGAAATTGTTAAATTAAACGTTAACGATTGTCGAGATTTTTATACTACTACAAATACCGGTTAGTTAAGTGTTAATAATGTTAGGAAGAAAGTTCTGCGCGAATTGAGCGATTTATCTTAAAAGTTTACAAAAAAGTAGAAACTCGTCACTTTGAACCCCTGAATGTCTCGATGCAAAAAGTGACTTGTGCCAATTTCAAGATAAACTGCACAGTTATCAGTACAAAGAAGTAAATTTGAATTTATGTAATAATATAATCGTCTAGAATCGTATCGTCTAGACTTATTCTCTAATAGAAAAAATGATTTTTCATTGCACCGTTACCAACCTTCGATAAGGTGCACAAGGTTTGAAAAGTTCAGTACCGTTACGTCCGATTAAAACTCCCAACGTACGATTGCAATCGTCACGTGAATTCCAACAATCTTAATCATCGTAAAAAATTTACATGAGATCCGGTTGAATGAAAAAAAAAATGTACGATTCCCATTACAAAATGAATTCGCTTCGTCATAAAATAATACGCGTTTTAAGGATGCATACCTTCGTCGAACGTGAAAGTAGAATGCTCCACTTTTTCCCTATTTGCAATCGTTTAACGAGGGATCACTGTGTACTTAAAACAGAGAAACCAGGAAGTAGAAACTGTTCAAATGTCAGCAACAACGATCTATTCACGAGAAGTCACGATTCACACGAAATTTCCACAGATAAACCGGTCCTTTCACGATATTACAGAATCCATTGATCGATCTCGTTGCACTTACTTTATATTCCTCCTTGGAAGATAAACTATACGTCAATTATCACACTTCCTCCCTTCACTTTTCAACATCCACTAGTTCCATTAGTTCCTGTAAATTCTTCAAAATCACCACGTTCTTTGTAATTCAAAGAAACTCAAAAAAACAAAACCCACGTTGCATTACCGCATACCGACGATCACATACTTTGGCCTTACGATACTATTCATAGAAGAGTCAACTTTGAACGAACTTCTCCCGTGTTTCACGTTCTTCCGACGACGAAACGTAGCGTCATTTTTTTCCAATAATTAAATACACTTAAAATTATCATTACAATTGTACATTTGAAATAGATTTGATACACGTTTGCTTTGTCACTTGGTATCGTGAAAATGACTTGAAACAGATGCGTTCGAACGAAGTTACCGAGCCTCACTTACGACGTATCTTTACGTCGTGGCTGCTACTTGGCGCAGGAGCAATAGCACACTGCACGATCTACACGTTTCGAAAGGCATACACGCGTCGTGAATGCGCGGGGAGAAACCAAATACACATACAACTCTTATAAAAGAGTGGTAACACAGGTAAAAAAAAAGTACGGCTCGACTGTGAGTTCAGGAGAGAGTCACTAATTTCTGAATGATTTTCGCATGGCGATAATATCGAACGTTTCATTTCTTTTCTTATCTTTGCGCTTCTAAAATAATTGCGAATTATCGTCGTGCTGTGAATCATCGTTGATTTAAGTACTTTTTTGTTTTGTGAATACTTCAATTACAATGGGGGATTAATTGTGCAAGGAATCAATGGAGGTATGGTTCAAGGGCAAATTCAAGGACGCACGAGACTGAGGATTGTATCGATTATGAGTAATGCAATTATTGAGATGATCGTTTGCTTCGATATTTTTAGTGAAATATGTATTTTGCGGGAAAAACTGCAGTAAGTTTCGTTTGAAAAGGTGTTTGAATGTTAATTCTGGCGGATAATGACTAATCCTTGGAATCGTATATCGATAATTATAACCATTACATTGTTCGATAGTCGTAGACTGTATTCTGCAGTTATCAGTATTTTTGCGTAAGTCCGTGACGTGTGCGGAGAAAAGAATTTCAAATATGTAGATGAGTCAGAGTTCGAAAGATTTTTTTTTTGGACCAATGAACGGCGCGTTCTACTTTTTAATTTTCATCTTCCTGAAAGTGTTAAGATTCCATTGCCATGCTCGATGAAAAATTTTCGTACCAATTATATATCAAAATAACGTATCTTACAGTGACGTTACAGTAATTAACAATTTCTCCTAAATATTCTATGAATATTTCACTTATATTGATAGCAAAAGTGGAACAAACTCTTTGCTTCGAAAATACAGAAATTTTTGTATAATTAATGATATCACGATCGACATGCCATATTTCTTTTACATCGATATCGCAATGTCGACATTATCGATAAATACAGTGTTTGATTTATTCATATTCATCAAATCGATTTACATAAGTCAAATTCTTATGTCAAACATGATCCATCGTTAGTGTAAAAAGACCTGTAAAGACTTGTTCAAAGATGACATATAACACCGAAAGAGAATAACGTCGTAGACGTTAAAATCATATTAATACGTAATATTTTCTAATTCATCCACCGTTTCTTATACGATTTAATTAATTCCATGACTAAGCTGGGAATTTCGAAATGATTATCTGATATTTCTGGAAACATTGCAACGTGGATCTTCTCAGTAGCGGAAAAGCACGTGAGAATTATCATGACTTTGAATCGATAAATTCTTAACAAGTAATTACAACGTAGAAAAAAAATGTCGGCGGTTAAATGAGTTCCTAGTAATCATCAATTGCATGTATCTATTCTACGATAAGCCTTAGACGCGCAAATGGTATTAGGTCCCCAAAGTGTAGTAAAAAGTTCTATGAGAAATGCATACTCGTGGTATGATTTGTACATACACTCTCACGAAGAATACACAAGGTACTACGTAAAAATAGCATGACCCTGCCGCCAATAAAAAAAAACCCTGTAAAGCGCGAAACCTTTCAATGTAGGTAATTTGATATACGCAAGAAGAGGTGAGTGAGGAGATGCAATACTTGAGCATTCTTATGAAATGTTCGTACAATAGGTTCGCTTTAGAATTTTGCATCCTGCCTCGAACAACCCTTTCTTTTTGGTATATTTTTTTATGTCGTAGTCGTGTGAGCGAGGAAGTTGGAACGAAAATAGGGGAGAAATCCTTTGAATGTCTTAATAATTTATTTCCTTCTTCAAGTATAAATGTCCTGCTAATTAAAATAAAACGTGATATTCGATCTTACGATATATGTATATTAATTTACAAAATATAATCCTTGAAGAATCCAAGAATCGTAATAAAAGTCGAACAGTGATGGAGGATTGGATTAATTAATAATTTATTTCATTTTTTCGAAATATAAATTTTGCTTAACAATCGATTAGTTACTCTGAATAATACGTTTCAATGCGTTGTTTAAATATTATACGCTTCTGTATAGGCCTATGTTAAAATAAATTATTTCTTGCGATGATATTCATTAAAATTCATAAATTAATGCTCAACATCGCGCGTCATGCGTTTAAACGTGTCTCGAAATATTCGATTATCGATCGCTACGCTATAAGCTGAACGTCACGTGACACTTTTGAATGAAGTCATTAACGCGATTGTAGAATGATTATTTACAGGCAATAAGTAGTAGAAAAAGAATGTAACGTCGTAAACAAATATATTAATTCGTAGTCGTGCAAGTACACAACTAATTCCAGGTACCTAACACATCTTACTAGTAGAATGTTCGTATTGTTATCGTACAATACTGCGACAGTTAGAAAACACGTAATAGCGTGAATAATACTTAATAAAAGCATCGAATAACCTCGAATTTATATTATTATGTTTTCCATTTATCAACACACTTCACAGTAAGCATCATGGAATAGACTGTGACTAGTATAATGTGCCTATGTATTTTATTGACTATTCAGTCGTGATTTCTACGAATGAAGTAACCTTATTTAGCGATCTTAACACGATTAATATTAGGTGTAAATATCACATACAAGCTATAGCTTAATATTGCACACATTTGGTGTGATCAGCATGAAGTTATGAACACCATTATTTTTTTCTCAAAAGGCACGTAAACTTATAGATAAACAGATTTTGCATGACACTAACATTCATTCATGATTCCTTTTTCGAACTTGTACAGTTTACCTTTAAATCCATAAGATAGCAATGATATTTGAGCATCTTGATGATTAGCTGTTGATGATATTAGTCAAAAATAAGGCTGTTATGATAGCAATTATTTAGTCTATAAACCATGTACAAGTGAATTGGTTAGTTTTTTTTTTCTCTTTACATATGTTAGGAATTAAATTTAATTGGTCAAGCTGTTATTTACGTACTGTGTCAGACGGAAGTATACGAAATCCGTCGTGTTCTACTACGCATTGAGAACGTAAATATAGATACTGTTTTTTATCTTACTTTGTAAATTTAATAATCGATATTTATCATATATTATCGTTTAATGGAAATCATGATCAACAAATGTTCGAATAATGTGTAAACGAAGCTCGTACATTCGGAACAATATATCGCGCATTAACCTTCAATTTTCAGTATCATTTATCATAAATATTGAACATTTAAATATACGATAACTTTATTAAATATATTTAATTACTTCGTTTCTATATTATTCAAAGACTTTATTGCATAATTTTAACACATTTTGCTCGGGCACTTTCTCGCCAAACTTTCATAGAGTAGCAGGCGATTTTTTGCAATTCTTTTAGTTTCTCTTTAAAAATCAATTTCTCTATTCACTTTAAAAAAATAAAAATACTTTCTCAGAAATCAAAATCTAAGAAGATCAAGAATTTAAAAATGCTTTGACTAGTGATATCTTTCAAAGCACTTTCCTTTGTGCAAGTGTACATATAAAAATTTACACGTATATGTATAATTTATGTGAATGCATAGCTGGAAGCTCCGGCGTCGAGTACGCTTATCGTAGCATAAAAGCATCAGCAAAGCGCAATTATAGGAATGCATTTTTGCAACGCACATTTTAAGTTTAAGTGTACGGACGTCGACCTAGTACTCATGTGTAGCTGATTTTATTGTAAAAACGTTACACAAGCCCACTAGTAACAATAATCCATCAATAATTCTTAGAAAACGACTTTTGTCGTTACCCGCGCAAGATGTGTTAATTGAGAAATGCGAGAGATTTAAATGCAATGTCAAAAATAGCTCTGCAAACAATCGTTAGAAATATTAGCGATATCTCAAAAATTTGTATTCACGCAAGCAAAATTATTTGCGTCTGGCTGCTCATACGCGATGTGCAGTACCTGAAAGTTGAAATCCTAAAAATTATTATACAAAGAATCATACTGATAAACGTCGTTTGCCAATTTTGTCATTTTCTTCTTAAATCAACTACTTCTATCGATGCCGTTACGTCCAGTTTACAGTGTTTTGCTTTCTGTAAAAAAAGAAACACCCCTCTTACAATAATAGCAATTTACTAATAGTAGTAATTTTTTATTTTATTCAAGTCGACGTATAACGTGCCACTTATAATAATTACCGTGTATAGTGGTTGATCGGTTGGATGCGGATGAAATCCTGTTTCTCTGCAATTAGCAATAAAATCTAATCCATAGTCTGGAGTTAAGATAAAAAATCCTGTCCTATAAAAAATGAATTTTATTCGTTTCATCGCAAGGCAGACAATGCCACATTACTGTTTTTTGTGGTGCACAATACTACTTACTCGTCGTATTTAGGCGCGCAAACTATAGCAATTGCTTCAGCCATCATAAGCTGATACGAGCAATGTGTATGAAGATCGACACTAGATAAAAATGCAGTTTGTGTAGGATGTGTCTGCAAAATATTATTATCTCTCCGTTTGTAAATCTTTTTTATAGAAAGTACAAAAACGGATTTAACGATTGAAAAGTTATTTACATACGTGTATCCATCCAAGAGTAATCAAGTTATGTTGGTCTTGATAGTCGAATATATCTTCCTCGTTGTGAGTCAAACAAGAATCCGGAGATCCAGTTTGTTCAGGTATTAGTAAATGTGTAACTACTAGTATATTTCTCTCTACTTTCCCTGCTAGAATGCCACACGTTTCTTTATTGTTCATCGTATTATTGAAAGCCAACATAAGAAAATTGTGCATTAATTTAGTTGGTAACACTACATCTCTCAAAGCAAGGTTATCGCTCATAAGCAAAGCAGGTTTCGTCGAACGATCTATCATAGGTGTTCTTCTGTAAAGTAAAAAAATTTTATTCAACCACATTCTTAATGAAATGTCCAACTTTTAGCTTTTGAAGTATATACGAACTTTTCTTTAGATGTTTGTGCACTGATATCACTCACTGGAGTCACTAATGGTTTGGGTGATACACTTGAAACTTTGTGAATTTTATTGTCATCAGGAGAGGCAGCAGCTGCATTTGAAGCAGCTTTTGCTGCTCTAATAGCAGCTAATGCCGCCAGCTTGTTCCTCTTCTCTTCCTCTTCCTTCAATCTAAGTAAATAGAATAAACTCCTTAATCAATATGTTATCATTTTAACTTAGATATCATTTATCATTATCTGGAATTTAGTAGTTCCCTATATATATAGATTATTATATGTATACTTTTCTAATTCCTCCTGCTTTAATCTTTCTTTCTCCAGTCTTTCCCTCTCTTTTACATCTTCCAAGTATTTATCCAATTCTGCCTGATACTGTTCCAATAATTGTTTTTTTAATTCTTCAGCCTTAGGAATAACCGTACGTAAAGTCTGTCGATTCATTTCTTTATCTTTTGATGGCACACTCTGATATTGTGGATGATTTCTTATTTTGTCAACAAAAATGCTGTAAAAGTATATTGTTTCGTTAAACGTGATCCATGCTATTATTTAGATGTTGAATATAAAAATTCTAAACACATCTTACGTTATAAATTTCATATATAAAACATATGCAGACTCAAAATCATTATCCTGCATGTACATATTTGCCATTCTGATCATCTCAACCCCAGAACGGTAGTATCTGAAATTTTCAATTGAAAAAAATGCATTTTTTTTCAATAAACATTCAATGTGTAATTAGCATTTATAAATGATAATTATTCTTAAATATTTGTATACCTTTGCGGCGGAATATTACGATCCATTTCTACGCTAGAGGCATAATCCGAAAGAGATTTTAATTTCGCTTTCGGATCTACTATGCCAACATCCTTTAGGGGTTGATGTTTGACATTTCTGTTTGCTGCCTTGTCCTTATTCATTTTCAAATTTTAGGTTACGTTCGGATACGTATATACATATATATGTACATTTGCTTGTATATACACATATAGAATAATTTGCGATAACATTAAAATCACATTGTCGGTGTGTTGAGAATTGTAGATTAATATAGGTAGTTATAGGAAAACAGCTATCTCATTCTGGCAATACTTTAGAGCGATATAAAATGTAAAAAAATGATGCAGCTCATCAGAAAAACAAGAAGAAACTAATGTTTTATCAGCTGCTATCAATTACTAGTGTTACCTGGTGTTACCCAGCATCACCAATTGTTACCAGTCAAAGTGGATGAAATCATACACGAGTTATATGATACCCTATACCTCATTTACGATTAAACTTGGAATATACAATTTAAAAGTTGTCCCTTTTTTTATTATTTTCTGAGAAAATAAGAACATTCACGTAGGTAAGAAGCGATGAACGTAACTTAAAAGCACAGACAGCAAATAGTTTCAAAAGGTGTCATTATAACATAACCAAATGACATTAACCCTTTGCTCTACAATAACAAGAAAATTGTCAATTTTGCAAAGCTATTGAAAAACTGTTAAATGTTACAATCGATTTAGGAGTGAAAAGTTGTACTCTTTGTATGGTTCACGGGTCTTTTAGAAATATTATGACAAAATGAGTGATATACAGGAGAAAGAAGGAGGGGACGATCATGTTTCTCCACCAAAACAATCAAAAACCGAATCATCTTTTCAATGTATGTACTATTAAAGTACTACATTTTATTTTAACAATTCGGAAATTTTCTTTTATGAAAAGGATTAGAAATAATTTAGGAATTATTTTGTTTGCAGCTGCCTTTAGCGATTTAAAACAGTCTGAATTTTATAAAGAGTTACCTGGGCCTTCCAAGGCTAAAGAATCTACAAAATTTAATGCTCTTTTAGTTAGCCCCAAGCAGGTGAGGATATTTTATTTTTGTTTAAAATACTGTATGTTTGACTTTACTATGATATACTAAATCGTTGATTTTCCCAGAAAGGAAATCCATTGTTAAAATTTATAACAAATGTACCTTGGGAATATTCACAAATAGTACCAGACTATGTAATGGGGAAAACTACTTGTGCTCTTTTCTTATCTATACGTTACCATCAACTTAATCCTGATTACATTCACGATCGATTAAAAGCTTTAGGAAATTCGTACAATCTTCGAGTACTGTTAGTTCAGGTTGGTATTACTAGGTCAAAAATGGTATTCGAATAAAATAAGAGTTTAGAAAGACTCTATGATGTCTCTTACGTACATAGGTCGATATCGCAGAACCGTCCCATGCTTTGAAACACTTAACGAGAATTTGTATTCTTGCGGATTTAACTCTAATGTTAGCATGGAATGCAGAGGATGCCGGCAAAATTATTGAAACATATAAAGTCTATGAAAATAAACCACCAGATGCAATTATGGAACGTAGCAATACAGCACCTCATCAGAAGGTATTTTATACGCTCGCATGATGGTTTAAAGAACATTACAATTATTACTATGAACTCATTATCTGTTTCTACTGTTTATTTCCAGTTAGTTAATGCCTTAACAACAGTTAGATCGGTTAATAAAACAGACGCCACGACTCTTTTATCAACATTTGGTACACTTGGTGAAATAGTACAAGCTCCACCTAATATGTTGGCTCTTTGCCCTGGTTTTGGATCACAGAAAGCTCAACGACTTTACAAAGTCCTTCACGAACCGTTCTTACGTTCTCCGAATTCGGGGAAAAAGTAGCGCATTTACAATAATACGTAAAGGACAAAAATTTAAAAAAAACATATCTGTACATGTCGAACTTAAATAGTGAATTTCAATATTTAAGGTAATGTTTGAAACATTTAAATTATATTTTTTTATATTCTTCGTACATAAGCCAACATTTATTATAATTCCTAATCCTCTTTCTGCTTAATAATTCTTGGAGACCATGATAACAAAGTGAATTTTATAGAAATAAACGATTATTCTTTAACATCACATTTTGAAACGACAGGCTTCCTAATCATATTGATTTCTCAATATTAAAAATTGTAATAATAGATAAATAATTTTTGAAATCATTAGTTTGAAATTTCATGGTTATAGCGCGCTGCGCGTAGGCAGTGAGTCACGCCAGACGTAGCCGCGCTCCGATTGGTCCGCCGCTGTCCAATCCGCGGCAGCCGAGGCGACGCGAGCTCCCCCCACTCCTTCCAAATGGTACGTCCGTCTCATTCCCTCGCTTCACTTGGTGCCGTATACACGAATTTACGTTTAGTGATTTTTAAACAATTTATTAGTTTATCGGGCGTGAAATATTAGTGCTCCCGCGTATCTGCTATGTAGTGTCACTTCTATTATTGCATATTTACTAATTATTGTGACATTAATTACGAATTTATTAGACATCACGAAGTAATGACGCAGTTAAGTGAACGCAAGGAATCTCGATATTTACGCTTTACTTCTCTTGTTTATAACATTGATTCTTCAACTTATTGCTCAGTATTATCGTCGTAGTAGTGAATAACGTGTTTAACATGTAACGGTCACTTGAAATGTGTGTGTTCCTGGAATTCGGCGTCAGCCCACGGACGACCTTGCGATCAGCAGATTCTAGCACATGACAACATGGCCCGGCCCAGTCCAACCCGAAGCAGCATTAAATACGCAGTAAGTTTTGATTCTCTTTATACTTTTGCGATAATTCGTTACAATTTGTTCAATATTCATATTAATTGACATTGAGTCGAACTATTGACGGGTTAAATCTACATTCGTACAAACTGATACGATTCTACGATAACATGTGACGGTTGAAATCTTTCGACGTTGCTCCGAAACCTTTTACAATAAAGAATTACTTAATAATTACAATACGACAGTTGACTTTTGAGATAGTTGTGACATATTGGAAGTTGTCTTCAATTATAATATTAAATTTCAATGGCTATAATTATATTTCAATGCTACATTGTACACCTGTGTCTTGAGACTCTGTAAGAAATTTGTGTGTGTTTCGTGGAGTGAATATAAACGTATTAAAATTCGTATTTGGTAACATAGGTCGTTAAAGAACATGTTACAATATATGTATATATTTTTCTGCACTAGTTCTGATTTATGTTGTATGTAAATAAAATTATTACTATTATAGTGCACCTGACTATAATAGACTAGTGATAATAATTTGGTGACTAGTGATGGTGATTTATAACTGTAACTAGCTGTTGGAATTTCTCACATTTATATATCATAATGTAAGTTTGTATGAAATTGCGACAAGTAATTATCTTCAGTGACAATATCTACAAAGTGTTTCATATTGGCACAAGTCTTCGTCTTTGGCACAAGCTGTTTTCTTCGGGTCTTCGCTTGCAGCAACCTCCACGTGGTAAGACCTGGGTCTTCGTTACATGTGGCACCCAATTATTAGCTTAGTCAGTGTCATATGTAATAAAGGGCTAATTGGCTGCAAATTCGTGATAATTCGTTACTCTGCAATGTTTTCTCGTGATTCAAGTTATAATTTTGTGCATTTGAAAAAGCAATTGTGCCACGACGGTTTTAATTCCACCTATTTTGTGGAACAAAGTGAGAAGACTATTATTTATGTGTTTTTATGGTTTGGTCAACTATACCAGTTAAAAAATTTGTGTAATCCATATTCTTTTCCAGCCAGAAGACTTAATTTTATTTGGAGCAGTTTAATCAACGTTTATTGTATATACATATATAACCAATACTGTAGCTAGTTAACTGATAAAAATTTACCCTATAACAATTAGTAATTATATAGTTGACGACCTGTCCTATAGACTTCAATTATTTTTGAAAATATTGCCAAAATCATGATTCTAAGCAACTCTTTTTGTAGATATAGCAAAAGTTTTTTACCAATATCTCAAAAATTAAGCCTAGCAAGTATAGCAAAAAGATGCTTAGAATCACGACCTTCATAACATATTCAAAAATAATAGAAATCCGTGGGACAGGCCATCATCTGTATAATTACCCAAAAATTAGCTGTACATCAATCTTGTATTTTTTTTTATTTTATTTCTATTTTATTCCTACAGTCAGAAAATTGCATTTATTATTATATTTCTTCGGAAGGGAGGCAATATAATTTTACCTCCTTCCGGCACAAACCCATTGGGCCTGCATGACGGTACAAAAAAATGTATAATAAATATAGAATTGTTTTGAGCAACAATTACAGTACATATTTGATACAACCATGAGATTTTAGCGCTATACACTTCTACAACACACTGTTCTACCTCTACGTTGCTATAAATAAAACGTTTCTCAAATGTTTACAAAGGTTCATCCTGAGCCTAAAATCGCACTTAGCTATTAGATAAATCATACAACTCAAGTTTCGCGCAACCAGCTCAACTCATCGGATTCATTCGTACATTCATCACTTTTCCAAGCAAACCAACTTACAATTTAATAAGAAAATTTGATTTAACCTTTCTTGAACTTTATCAATAATATCGAGATCGTCATGAAAATGCTGATCCAGATGAACGTACTGATAAAACCGGCATAAACGGTCGGATTTGAAATTGACCATCCCCTTGCTAGCATTGCCCTCATAGATTCTGTGCTTTTTGTAAGAGGAAGGACGTAGCTGATGTCTTGTAAGATGTAATGCATTCCTTCGATAGGCCAAATTATACCGCATAACATGACGATAGGTAAAAATGATCCCATAGCCATATAAGTAGCGCTTCTCTCGTTTTCGCAAACTCCAGCAACAACGAATCCTGTAGTTCAGCAGTTAGTTCATTAGATGAGACCATTATGAGGTAGTAATACGAAGGATTGGAATTAATTTGTTAATTAATTGTATCTCTTACCGAAACACATTCCACACAATCCTGTGAGAATTGTTAGGACACTGACCAAACCGATGTCGCCTTCGCAAGTTATATTAAATACTGCGAAAGCGAATATCAGGACCATTGCGGTTTGTCCTATCATTACCACGAATTGTGTGACGACTTGGCCAAAGAGTATTTCCGGTCCCGTGAGACCTATGCATAAAATGAAAATTGAATTTTTACAGTTAGAATTATTAGATTAGCGCTTTTCTTATTTACCTGAAACTAAGCTTCTTTCTAAAAGTCCCTCGTTTCTCTCCAACAGCATCGCTCCTGATGTTAAAGCGACCGACAGGAAGAATATTATTCTGTGACGTCATAAATAATATGTTTAATCACTCAACTTTTGAGGAATTAATAAACAAAAGTGAAGCTATTAACATAGAGATAGGAATATTTGTAATATTTTTAATTAAATTCAGAATATAGCATAGGAGTTAATATAGAAAAGTAAGATAGTATAGAAACGAACTTTGACTTACGTTAAAATAATTCCGGGAGCAGCAAAATCCGTGAAATTAGGATCGAGGGGACCGTAAATTGGTTGTTTGAACTAAAAATTCGAAAATGCATAATTAAGGAGAAATAGTTCCGAGTAGTATTAATTATTTTTCTATAAATCGACATTTTACAAGCTTCCTCCGACTTACCGAAATTGGGATGCTACTTAATTTCTCGCTGTAATTGCAAGATACTGTGACATCACGAGCAAAATCCTCAAACGAATACAAAAGATCTCTTTGAAGTAGCTGTCCAATCTGTTGATCTGAAATATCAAAGTATTTTCGTATAATTCCACAAACTTTAATGTCGCTGAAACGGTTGAATCCAAAACTAGCTGATTTTAATTTTGCAACATTTCCAGAAGAAAGTAATTAAACTTACTAGACATATCCATGACGACGTTTATATCAGCGCTCAGGGCACTCCAATCATCGACGTTTCTGCCCTCGTCTATTAGAGCTGCAAGGGACTCACTGTAGTTGCTAGAAAATTCTAACATACCCCATGCACTTCCAACTTTCACAGCATTTCTTCCTTCCTCTTCGCTATCGTACGTTGACAGTACTACCGGTCTTTTTTGTAGATGTAAAAGGTATCGACAACTCAATTGTTTCATAGAACAGCCAACAGAAGGTATGCAAGGATCTTTGCTGTTGTTTAATTCGTTATTTACAATAGCCAGGTGTAATCCTACCGGGTCTTTGCCGATAGAAACGCAGAATAGGATGATTTGGATAACTGGCAAGCCGATTATAAATGCCATAATGCTGAGAAATAGATAAATATGTGTTAGTATGTTTGTTTATGGAAGAATAGAGAAATATTTATGGTTATAATTACCCTACGTTCCGCCACATCCAGAGGAAATTCTTCCAGATGAGGGCTTTCATGTGTTGAGGATCTAACATTTTAAAGTTGTAGGAACCTTTTTCTTCCGGCGGTAATTCCGGCATCTGTGGATTGAGAATTAGATTAATTTTTTTGTAACAGTACTTCTATATTAATGAGAGTTTGAAAACTTCTGTTAGGAGAAACATATTTAAATTTTTCGTGCACGATATAGAGATATTTAGTTTTACAAGACTTACTGGCAGAAATAGGTAAAATTAATGTTGTTGTTGCTGATATAGTTTTAGAGATACAAACGAAATATTAATAATTATTCCTTGTGCTAAGAATACAAGGTGATAAGAGATATAATTAGAAATTAATTTTAATGGAAGGATGAGGATATCTTACGTTTGTTTCCTCTGTAATAGCTATGCTCTTTCTGCGACTAGATATACTGACGTTATCACCAAATTCACCGCTCATCTCATCTTCCGTATCCTGTAAAGAAAACCGCAGTATTTAGGAAAATATTTATCACCTGAAGATAGATTTAACACGTCGAATGTCAGCCATATTTTATCGCTCACGTTATTTCAGTCGTTGTGAAATTTCTTAATACATTAAGAGTAAAATTATTTTAGGCTAAAATATTATTAAATTTATTAGCTAGCTTGAGAATATTATCGCTTAAAGTTCGAAATTTTCTCAAAACATAGTGTTATTATCGAACTTCGTCAACACAGCAAAAGTCAACTGGCAGTCGTTGACCTCTACAGCGTAAATGTAAACTTTGAGGATCATATCGAGTATTCAATTTTAAATCCTTCAATATCTTTGAAAAATTTTCTAAATTATTGTTCAATATGTTATAGTCTCGTTAATTCAGTATCCAGCTAAAATGGTAGCTCTTACAATTAGTCAAAGTGACCATAGTAGATGAAACCGACTAAATAGTAAATAAAAATAGATGGCATTCAACGTGTTAATATCCAAAAACTTACAACTTCCGGCGGAACACCAGTAACGCTGCTGAGTATACTGCTCCTCCTTCGAAGTCCCATGTTCTGTCGTTTACTGAGTTTCAAAAATACATCTTCCAAGCTGTCCATATTATGCATTTCCATTAGTTTCGTTGGTGATTCTTCGGCTAAGAATTTCCCACTCCTCATCAAGCCTATTATACCGGCTTGTTTCGTCTCGTCGATGTAATGAGTAGTGATAATGATCGTCTTATTGCCTCCTTTTGTTAAGTGTACCAAATGATCCCAAATATTTTGACGTAGAATAGGATCGACACCTACTGTTGGTTCGTCCAGAATTAATAATTCCGGATCAGCTAAAAGAGCCGCGGCAAAAGATACTCTTCTTTGTTGACCTCCGGATAGATTTTTCACGAAACGATTTTCGGAGGGTAGCTGCAGGAACTGTTGAAAATTTGAAAATCAATTTTTATAGCATATACAAATTGAAATTATTATAGTAGTATAGTATTTCGGCAAAATAGCTTTAATTTTCCCTGCCTACAATAAACTTTTTTCAATTATATTTAATTCAGTTACAACTTTCAATCGAATAGAATCACCAAAGATTAAAAAATCGTGGCAGAATCGAGAAATATCAGGAACAAAGTAAACTAAAATTGCTAAATAACGTTGGATTACCTTCAAAAGAAATTCCATTTTCTCGTCCACCTGTTCCGTCGTCATTCCGGCACACCATCCGAAATATATGAAAGTTTCCCGTATGGAAAATTCCCCATAAAGCGCTATTTCTTGCGGCATATATCCAACTCTTGGACCAGGAACACCAGATCCTTTGGATCCTGGTCGACCGCCGAGGACCCATATTTCTCCCGAATTTAATCGCCTTCGTCCGACGATGCAGGATAACAAAGTCGTTTTTCCGCAACCACTCGCCCCCAGTAGACCGTATCTTCGTGTAAGAACCAAAGTAGACAGGCAAATAAAAGAAAAGGGAAGAGAAAAAGTAGTATAGTATATAACGTCCAAAACAATATGCAAATATTACATCTCATAATGCTACATACACGCTGAAAAACGTTGTTACGTAAAGAGGATAAAGAGGAAAGGTTGAATCTAACGACATGGTGAGAATTACAAGTGAAATTTCTGATTCCACCGACAAAAGATTTCTCATTTGACTTGCGAAAAAGGGCAGGCTTAAAAATAATGACATTCACTTTCGTGTCCATCGATGGGACTCCGTTTTTTTTTCATAGTTGTACCTCGTTCCCTCGTGACCCCGTTCCTTTTTGAAAAAACGAGGCAATTATGCAGATATCGTAACTCTTTTAAGACGAGATCCTCTTTCTGACTTCGTCCAAAGTGGGACGTTAATGAATTCATTGCCGACTGAAATGAACTTCAAACTAACCGTGGACTTTGAATGCCTCGACAATGAGACACGTGTTGAGAAAAAAAGCCACTTGGACAAGTATGTTGTCAATTTGATAAATATCAGCTTCACGGTCAATTCTGCGAGAAAAAATATCTTAGAACGTCCCTGATAGTTTACGTGATCAGAAAAGAATGAAAGCCGTAGGGTCAATTATTCGTTTTTCGTCTTTCATTGTTATAATCTTTGGTCACAGTTAGAAATAAAGTAATAGAAAAAATAAAAACAGTTATATAGAGAATATATTAGTTCCCCTTTTTCTAAAGTGCTAATTTGAAGTATTTGACGGTAGTATTTCTAACGTAAATTCTTCGAGAAATATTAATAGAAGGTGGAACAGTTTGTAGTCCATTGTTAAGAGAGGTGCAGAGAGTCAAGCGTATATTTGTCTTTGGAATTTGACCTTTTAGGAAACTTACATTGTACCCTTTGGCACCGTCATGTTCAGTCCATCTAGTACGACGTTAGGATTCTTCTTGCTTCCATATCTTTTGCAAGCTCTTCTCACGCAAACTGCCTGTCGTCTTCTCGTGTCCAAAGTCGATGCTTGAGTCTGGAATTGTGCTCTTCGTGTCTTCAGCTCTAATGAGGCTGTTGGCACAACCGCCGGTGTATTTGCACCTTCCATTTTTGCTGAAAAAGGAGAGAAAAATATTAACACTAAAACTACCGGCGTTATATCTACTCATATTCAGATACATCCAATAAGTGATTTGGGGAAAGAAGAATCGAGACGTGAAAGCGAGGATTAATTAACTAATTTACGTTTTATAAGATAGAAGTGGAATTTTTGATTCATGGTTCCCTTATTAATTTAGGAAATTTTTAGAAAAAATTGGAAACCGGTCATTTTGACCGGCTTGGTAGGTTTAGTGTTAATACGTTTGTTAGAACGATATAATTATGGTTAAACCCTTGCCGTACAATAACGAGTACCACTCGTGACGTGATAAATAGAATATATAGTCAATCATGAAGTGCTCCAAAAATTATTGAATCAAAAATATCAGTGGGTTATGATAAAATACAATAAATTCTATAATATTCAATATTGCGTTAAGTCATTTGCTATATTCAAAATTAGGGATAGATTGTAATTCCAGGAATTAATTTGGAGTTATTGCACATTCAATCACAAAAGAAATGATACGGCAAGGGGTTAAGGGTAGATGAAGTTGTTAAGTTCGCAAATTCCATAGTTATTTCAAATTAAAATAGTTAACAAGAATTTCAAAACCTTCGCGTATCGAGTTCGACGTTTGTTAACGTGCTTGCTAAATTATGCAATGCAAATTACTCGTAAATTCACATGGCGTCACAACCGTAACACGGAGTCTCGTGTTGTAAGAGATCATACACGTGCACGCAATGACCTGACGTATTCGCTGCCATACATCTGTGCATGGAGTGTGCGAATGCATTCAATTTTTCTACGATTTTCAGGCGGGAAAAGTCGACAATTCAGGTTTCACCGACTAGAAATATTCCGATTCATGCCGCGAGGCATGGGACAAAAACTAGAAAGAAGTATTTGATTATTTTCCTATCGATTCTAAGTGTCCTATTACCTGCACAAATTATATCCTCTGTGACACTTATGGTGGAGATTTTTATTCGGAATTTTATTTTCAAATTTCCTAAATTGATAGGAGTCCCCATGATACATTCCACTTCTATCTTAGAAAACCTAAATTACTTAATTCATTATCTTTTGAGCTCACGAGTTGCTCAATTATTTAAAATCTTTCCAGCGTCTATGTCACGCTGAAGGATACTTGACGTTTCGAAAGTTTCTGACAATATTCAAATTCGACATTCCCCACGGACGTAAACTAGAACCTGTTTAACACCCGCGATATAGTAGAACTTCGAAAATAATAGAACATTTCGAATCCACTAGTTATAAATTCCCATAAAGTTTACAATTCGAAGAATGCCCGCCTTTCGCGAGGCACGATCTTCGCGAGTCGATGGAACTTTTCGATACTTTCTACTCGAAACACCTAGGAAGAGGGGGCTATAGTGGGCAAGGAAGTAAAGGCTCAAACTCGTAATTAGTAGACCTGAGTTCAAATCTCGAGTCACCCCGAGGAATTTTTCCTACATGAAATAACCGTAGACAGTTGCAGTTGAAAAACTACAAAATAATAGCAGGTGCAGTTGAAATTACAATACCAAGGAAGGAGAGAGGACTTGGTTCAATAGTACCTCTGCCATCATTCTTAGCTTAACAGATTGTTGATCGCTCACAAACTAACTCGTGTTTTCATGCTCAAACTTTGTTAACTGGATACGAGATTACTCCTATTTGCATTTGCATTAGATATTTCAATTTTGCCACAACAAGAAAATTACTAAAATAGACAATATGTGTAACTTATAATCTATATAGAATATGTATAATATTAAAATTTATTACGTATAAATAAAGTATACCGAATTTTATTTAGATTCTTCCAATTTCATACTCATTTACGGAAGAAATATCAGATGACATGAGTTAATTTCTATATAAAATTGCCGGTCGACAATGTGTTAATAATTCTCCCATAGACGGGGCTCTTGGCGGTCAAAAGAGTCAAATATTTAATTTCATCGTCAAAACATCCATAAAGTAGCAGATTAGAAAGAATCTGTTCGACGAAGGACGACTTAATTGACTCTCAGGGATCGTTTGTACGTAATCGACGATATCTCGTAATTCGTCAAGTGATGTAACGTTGTAACAAACTCTCACCTATCTCCAGCTGGCTCAGCCAACCGGTGAAGTGATTTCGCGAATACGCGCACACCCGAGTTTCTTTCCAATCATTTTGCTCGATTTATTGCCTGCCACGCGGAGATCCGTGGATTAAAAAAACAGTCGCTTTTGCTTCGTTCTGCACTTTCCATTTCGAAAAAAAACAAGGTGCCTGACCTTGTTACGTAACGGTGTACCTTCGGGCCAAATGTATTCCGGGAATTCATGGGGAATATTTAAGTATTTAAGATATGCCTATAGATTTCGGAGAGATCATTGTAATATTGGACATAAATGTTTTATTTTTATGTGCAATTCGTTTTATGGTATACTTTGGATTAATTAATTAATTAGTTTGAAGCGAGGAACAGCATGCTTGGTAAAAGTGGTGTAAATGCACCTGTTTTGCATTGAAACAAATTATAATTCGAAATAATTTTAGGAACCAGAAAAATTTGACTTTTTTTTGTAATTTGTTTCGATCTAAAGTGGGTGCTATTACTCTGTTTTACGTTGTATATGTTTTCATTAGTTATCGCTTAAAAGTAATTAATTATATTGAAAATAACGACCGCGAAGCGAAGTTGGATCTGATTGCGATGTGCTGTTATCAAACGATGCTTTCTACGTGACTATGACCTCAAATTGAATTTGATGACGAGGTATTATTAAAAAATAATGTTTAATACGTGACCGCGAAGGAATGACGCTTTGATTTGATCATTTGAAAAGCCACGGAAAGTTTAACTTTTTTCTCGTTCACCTTGTAAAGCATAATTAGCAACACTTTTAACGAATAACATTACCTTTTTACTAATCTTTTTTACTGTAAATAACTGACATTACTTGTAGCTAGGAAATATTGTTTATCGAAGATTTACGAAATGAAAAACAAATGTAGATGACGTTCACACAGCGCAAAGTAAATTTAAACAGTGAGATCATTCTTAAATATTTCTCAACAGTTTAAATACGCTGTTTGAGCGAACTACGTCGACAAAGATCGCCAGAAAAATCTCCAAATTTACGTGAATTCTTTCGAACAGATTGAAATAAAATGATTGTTAAATTATCTCTGAGAATATCCATCGAATTGAAACTTTCGGTGCAACGTACACAAACGTAGTTTGCGTAATCTTTCGTTCTGCGGCATCATCGTTTTCACGGGTGTGCAATATCGTTGGAAATTTCTCTCGTATTACAGACAATGATAAACAAACACCACACAAAGAGAATTATCGTCACGGACATCGCGACAACGTGAGATTTATTAAATATAACCTCCTTAATCAATCGAACGTTCATAAAAATCCTGAGGCTGATTTCGTCGACGTGTCTGATTTGAGATTTCTCAACGAACCCCATCACGTAAATGAATTCGTAGAGAAAACACGATGTTTCGATCGTGAGTCAGACCTTCGTTTCGAAAGAATTCAAAACTTTGATTTGCTGTTTCCTCGGTTCCATCGATTTTATTCCTTTTTCTCCCAAGGAAGCTAAATAGTTTGTGGTCATTCATTTTGCACAGACATCATCAATATTTCAGGTTTTTCGTGTTCTTCATCCAATGTTCAATGATAACTTTGAAAAGGTTTATTTGACTAGTAACAAAGCATTTTGAATTGCGCCACAAAATTTCGATTCGTTAGATCGCTGTAAATTGCTGGAAATTCATGAATGAAAAGTTAAAAAACAATTGTCTGGCTACATTGTACGTTAACACGTTTACTCCTATGGGGGTTTCTAGGGACCGGCGCTATTGGATTCAATGGAATTTCATGTGACCTTTGAATTGTAATTTTTAGATATTTTCTAATACATTCAATATTATATATGGGTGTTCAGATAATCTGATTTTAATAGGACAAGTTTCACTTTAGTAAAAATAATGAAAGTAGCGAATTAGCGGTGGCGTTCAGCGTGTTAAAGGCTGACGCGTTCCAAGTTCATTGAGAAAAGACGATCCATCTACGCGAAAGTCTAACGAAATGGAAAGTGATTAGACGTAACCTTAGATAGTCGTGCCTTTCGCAATCTAAGTCAACTCTCATGAAGAAACTAAGCTTTTAGAAGAAATGTTACTCAGGCGGAAGTAAGCCAGTCAATTTTAGCAGAATATTACAAGATTCTTCTCGTGCCATTTTAATTTTACTCCCGAAATTGCCTGAAATCCAGAGTAACAGTTTATCACAACAGACGTCTGTTGTTTCTGAGGAGACGATGAAAAAAGTTATTGAGTCATCGATGGAGGTCGTAAATATATTATTTATTCATCGAGGAATATTGTTGATTGACAGCGAATAGAACGATCGGTTTAATTTCAGGAAATATCGCGATTCAATGACGCGCGAATACTTAATAATTGATGTTCTACAACTTGTTCTACTTTATGCTTCTTGTTTTTCACAATACCGTCTTCCTTGGTTCGTAACAACCGATAAAAAATTCATTTTCACTTTATTAATCCTGCCACTCTTCCGAGAACTTGTCGCGGAGATGCAAAGGAAGAATCATAATGGCAATGTTGCACGCGGTAGGCTGCAAAAACGGTTGATCTCTATTTTATTCGCAACCGAGAAGAAATTAATCGACAGTCCGGGACTTCCTTGTACGTCGAGCTAACGAGCGATTATTTAGTCGGATTCCTAGCTTCTTGTAAATGCTCGCCGCGAAAGATCGGTGCGAATTATTGCAACGAACGATTGCAAACGAACTGCAAACGAAATTCATTATCCTTTGCAACTAACTTTGGAATAGGAGAGCAACTGAAGTTGAACTTGCAGTCTGAAGAGTTCATTTAAAAATTGGATTCCAGGTTTTTCTTATTCAAAGTCGTTTGTTCAGTTTTGTTCAAGCTTCAACAAAATGATCTAAAAATCAATTTTCACCGATCAAATGAAATAAACACCAACCTGCGAGAGACAATGACAACGGCAGAAACCGCGGTAATTCTCGATCTACCAGGAACAATGATAAATCCTTCCTTGCGAATCTTCCTTTCTCCGGCACAAGTTACACGCCGATCAGGATAATTCCGTCGTAGCACAATACCAGGTCGAAATTCATAACTGCGCGTAAAACTTCATCACTTTTGAGGATCCCGATACGAACGGTGACTCACTCTTCGCGAAAACCGACAGACCAGTTTCTTTGTTTGATCCTCAAAACGATCTCTCATAATATTGCACTCAAACCAGTTTCTTTCATATATCCTCCGTCATTTACATTTTCTCAAACAGAAATAGTTATTAAGAATCGCGAGAACTTTCTATGAGAAATATCGCTTCATTCAATTTTCAAATTCGTAAGATCGAAGAAATTAATTCGAATAATGGAACCTCGACGCGTCTACTTGGAGAGAAGGTCTCGAGGAATGTGTCCTGGAGACTCGAAGGAGAGGCAAACAGGAGCCGGTGAATGAGAGATGCCAACCAGGAAACCGGTGACGTGAAAGCAAGAGTAGCTTGATCGCAGTGCCACTGAGAACTGGCTCGGCCGACTGCACGATGGAGAATCAAAGCTTGTGCAACCCATCGAAGCCGACTTGGTACATACGTAGTACACCGATGCGAGAACGACCAGTTCTAGGTTGCAGTGGGGGCAAAACCTGAACAGGTATTATGAATACGTATTTGCAGGTTGTTCAGCGAAGATTTTCCAAGGATTGTCGTCGCATCTCCTAATATTAGAGTGAGAGTCGTTAACGGAGGTGCATTCGTAGTTGTGATCGATGAACAGATAGATTTTTTATTTCTCCATCTTTGTTTTTACTTATTTCTCTTTCGGTGATATTCTTTTATGGACTTTGATTGCGGTTTAGAAGGGTGGACTCTAGGTAGACAAGATACGGGCAAATGAGTGACGTTTTCGACGAGGCTTTATTGACGAGAGTGCTTCATTTGTGATTCATATTATTTAAGGAATTTTGCGGACAGGAGGTTGACGAAAAAATTATAATTAGGACGTTGAGTTGTCAAAGTGACTGATTCAGCATCTTTTACAAGAATTAATAATTGTTTTTTACCTCTCGATTGCTCATCACGGCAGATTTTGATAAGACGATAAGACGACAGAAATTCAAAGTGTAAGAAAAAATTATTGGAATAATAGCCGGCCTATTTATCAAATTTCGCTATTTTGTAATTGTAATCAGATTTCAATTCATCAGAATTTATGCTCACCGGTACTATATTTGTTTTCTAATTTATTCTGCTTAAGTTATTTACACACGCGACAAGAAACGTGCATACTGAATTGTCTGCATTAATTTTCGGGCTTTACCGATGTTTTTACCGTTTATAAAACAGCGATACGTAACGGATTGTTTTTCCCCTCTTTTATGGAATTTTTGGTATACCAAGTCAATGTAGTCACGCTTTTATTTTAAGTATAATTACATAGTTCCTTTAGCCATGGAAATTAACATTCCCTAACCTATTTCCTTATGGCCTGCATTCTCTCTCCAGGCATTGAAGTCTCTCAAAACTGCCAGATTAAAGCTTCTCTCACACTGAATTCACATTAACACCCTAACTACCGGTTACATCATGGTTAAGTGTGCTATATTTGATTACATTTAGATATATTAAATAAGTATCTAAAAAAGGAATCGAGAGGTGAAAAGATGATAAAACCCTTCTATACATGTGGCGAATTTATCTAAAAAGAAATTGGAATTAGTGATTTCGACTGCCATGGTATTTCTAGCATTAATTTATTAAAAATTCAGTGGCGAAACGCAGAACTCGGAACGTATTGCAAACATCGGAACAAGAGTGAAATTCGAATAGAAATCGGACCGGCTATTTACCAACGCTTATTGCCAAATAGAATTTTCCTCTTCTTCACTTTACCAGCGTAATAACGCCGTTGAACTGCAGTTATGTGCATTGTTTGCGTCACATTAAGAATTACAAATCATTCATCATTGCCAATGTAGATCTCAGAGTTAATTAAATGTCGCATACATTGCCTACGTTCAATACATTTCCATGAATCGTGTATCTACGAAAATTTATTGTTTTTATTTTCATCGACTGGAAAATATATACTTCCTGCTGAGAATTATTTGTTACGTCATTAACGTTTTAATTGTATGCAATCGTGACTATTTGACGAGAAAAACGAATGTTTGTAATAGTGCAAGTATTGTTGAATGTGTAACAGACATTTCTATCCTGTTAAAAAAAATGATCGTCTGAGACGACATTATGGAACATCGGTGTTATTGCTAATTAAAGTCAAGGAGACACTTTTTATTAGTTAATCGGTAGTATAAGATATCTACGGCAAACAAGTTGTAACAATAGCTCAAGAGCGGTACTCGAGCACGGAATCAATCTTCCTATGTTTTTGCCACTTAGATAATTATTTCCAAGATAGTACACCAGTAATAAGATTGTGATTAATCTATGAAAACATTTACGTACACGAGTATTTTGTTTAAACACAAAAGCTGAAATTTTGCCAGGACGAAATATAGCGGCCATTGACCTTTCCGGACCTTCTTCGAGAAAGAATTTCTAATGAGGTGTTAAATTAATTATCTTCAAATAATCAATTATTCCAACTTAGTTTTGAATAGGTAACGTAATTAAAGGAGCACGATTACTATATACTTAATTTGGAATGTCCTTTTCAATTACTCTGCCTTGATTACGTTTGTTTAATTACCAATCCGAAGGTGAGAAAGGAAGGAACATAAAAAGGACACAATTCATGACATTCCGTTCTTTTAAATATGCAGATCGTTGCATCAATAAACCACATTTCTACACAGCACTCATTACTGCAGAAAAATAATTAGTCATCATTGATTGAAATGCTACTGTGCACAGTCTCTTAATGAGATACGTAGTAATATAGAAATTTGCTTGTTTTCTTTAACAGGAGCAATTCTAACAAGTACAATTAACGTTTAACTCAATAAAAAGTTCTTTACCATTTTAATTGATCGTTTTAGAAGTATAATTTTGTTGTCAAATTCACCAAGAATTTTCCGTGATAAATAAATTTTGCAGACAACAGTATCAATTTAAGAGGAAACTTTGTCAGAGTGGTTTGATTAAATGACAAAATAATAATTAATGTCACAGATCCATTGTTGCGCATAGGAAATGATGGGAGGTAAAAACGTAATAGGAGAAAAAATTGTGTACGCGTGTAGACGTGTTGTAAATTGAAAGCCACGTAGGAAGAAAAAAGAAGGAGTTTGCGAGGAAGAAACCCAACTGAGATACTAAAAAGAGGATCTCCTTGACGAAGTTGATCCGCCGGGGAATACATCCAGACGTTCAACTCGCGACTGTTCTCTTTTCCAAAATCGTTAAGCCGCAATATTGCAAGCTTTGCATATTGTAAACCTCATATTAAGTTTTTACATTTTCTTAACGTGAGAAGATTAATGGGGAAAAAAGCTATTATATTTTTACTCGGTGTAGGTTACTTTTGGGTTACCTCGTATTTGTATAAAATATTGTTATTTTCATTATTATCGTATGGGAAAAGTTTCACAATAATAGTAAATTAGTCGACTCTCTTATATATAAAAAGATTGACTTTGGATTCTACCATAAGTGACATCATTTGACATTATTGGTTGAATGTTATAATTGAAAATGTTATTAATCGCGGTGTATAATCGTATGGGTTGCAATTAGCCAGTAAACATTATTAGTTTGCAATAATTCATGAGCGTCAGTCTTGTCACTGCATCAGTAGACGAATGATGATGTTGGAGAAGAAATATGAATTCATATTTCTTTATTCTACATACGCGCTCTATCTTTACGATCCATTATCCTAAAAAATTCTCTGCCATGTTAAAAATACTGTGTTCCCCAGTTCCCTGCGTAGAATGTCAGATGATTCTGTAATAAAATTAAATCCTATGTGAATAAAAAAATACCCCAAGGGCGGATGAAAGTTAATACTGAAACTATGAGGGTAGTAAGAATTTCATATTTGCTACAGAAATTGTTTAAATTAATATAGATGTCATAGGTTAAATATTCTGCGTCTAGTGAAACATAAATAGCTATATTGATTATATTTTCAGCTTTTATTTCTAAATAATAGTTAGTTACTCCATCCAATGATTATGCGCGACTGGCAGAAAAGTAGCTCCATCTTTTTTTACATTAACTTTTTTTCTCCACCTCCATTGGCAATCACACTTGACCTATGTTACGTATAACGAATAATCATCTTCCTCATTGGCAGACGTACCAATATTTTTCATTGCCAGAAAAAAAACATAATCAACGTGATTTGCAGATACGGTTAATTCTCAATTACTTTCAACTCGATACAGCAATAAAAT
Organism: Cerceris rybyensis; assembly: GCA_910591515.1. Taxonomy (NCBI): domain Eukaryota; kingdom Metazoa; phylum Arthropoda; class Insecta; order Hymenoptera; family Crabronidae; genus Cerceris; species Cerceris rybyensis. The sequence continues at coordinate 1,301,049 of OU342795.1, forward strand.
CTAGTCAATGATATTTTTACATTGCATTCTATCCATTTGCGATAAGAACGTATAACGATACGAGAAGAGCATTATACAATTTTCAAAATTTCCCGGAAGAAACGACAAGAAATTGCATTTCTTCGTGAGATAATTTGAAGGTGCAGATTTTTATGTAACAGACTCATTAAAATGTACATGGGTATCACACCTGCCCATCGTACCATCGTATTCTCAAGTCGATCTTAAATTGCAGCCTTTTGACGAAGACGAACCCTCATTAATTTACTTTCACGTGGTTATTCGCATGGAATCGTTTGTCTCTTGCCTCTAATTGTAATTCAACCTTTGTAACTTGCGCAGATTCTATTCGCGGAACCATTTATGTGTTGTTACAAGCTCATTCGAGTACGCTGTTCATTACGTGGCAATGTCACTATGCTGTAGAGTTGAGAAAAACCAATGGAATGTTCCTGGCTCGACATGTTAATTGCATGACTATTCTTGAATTCCTAAAGGGCGCCAACAAGTTTCTTCGGAAAACTTACTAATTCATTTATTCATCGCTTCTGGACAAAGAAACTTTTCGTGACGAGGTGAAAACGTTTAGTCGTTAAAAGAGGAAACGGTGTGAGAGAATATTTATTATAAAAGATGAAAATCTCGGTATACCTTCATCTGTGAGAGATATATTAATTTATTATTTAATTAATGGTAGATGTAGCAGATTTGTTAGTTTCTAGAATAAAAGAAATGTTTGTTGTAATTAAAGTTGAAAGATACAAAGGACAGAGAAAACCAATTTTGTCGTTAAAAGGCAAATAGAATATTTAAATTATGGAAAATTGTTTTTGTTAAATAATCAGTTTGGTAAGCGTAAGAAAATATTAAAAATAAGGGAAAAAGACGAAGAAGATGCCTGAACGTTCACATTTAAGAAGACAGGATCTCGTTCGGTCCTCGTCGCTTCTGTCAATTACATAAGAGCGCGGTCTTTACTTTCTTCAGGATTATTAGCGGCGGGTTGTTACACAAAGAATGAAAGTCTGAAATCACCTGAAATTAGGCGTACTTTCGACGGTAATATTCTCTCCTCCGGGCGCTGGTTTCTAACGTTCGTTTTAATAGAAATGTTTCGCAAAGAATTGTGAGATTCAACGAGGAAAAACAGAGTTGTAGAATAATTGCACGTGCACGAGGATGGATGCAAAAGGCCGGTAGACCGTCGTAGCATCGCGAAATGAAGTGCAAACCTTGTTAAATAACGACACTGACACATTTCGCGAAGAGTGACAAGGTCGGCCAGTACGAGAGTAAACCAGTTTTCATTTTCAGCACTTATCGTTCAGTACGAGCAAAGAATTCGAAATATTGCTCTCATATTTTCGTAGGTCGAAACGGTGCTAATAAAATCAGGTTGTTTCGATGTAATTTCTACCGTGGTTTCTCTTCATTATACTGAAAAGTTTTACCATTAGAGATTTGAGAGCAAAACTTAATTATTTGAATAATCAGTTTTGTTATATAAATAGGAATTATAGTTAAGTAGTGGAGGAAATAATTAAATTTGATTTTTGAAGATGGATATAGGTTTTGCCAATTGCAAAATACTTTGTTCCTTCACTGTTTGAGGTTCTCGATTTATGAGATGACATTTTGACGACACTTTCATTCATTATTCATGAATTTTAAATAAATGAAAAATTACTTCTTTCCTCGTGGTGATTTTTACTCCGTGAAGTGATATTTCGAAACGTTGAAATTGATTGATTATTCAGGAATTTTTAATTATTACTTAAAATGGCAGGAGTTTATTTAAAAAATGTACAGCACATTAATTGCTTATTCGACGTTTGCTTTTTAATAATACTTCATATAGTTGGACTTGCATTTTTTAACATTTATAATGCAGTAAATATTTTGAAAAATGAATCAGCCCGGGTTCCTGTTGCCGGTAAATTAATTTCCTTGATCAACTGCAGTGTCAGAGTAGGAGTCTACTTTTTCTTGAGTTGTAGAAGCAGATCTGCTAGCTAGCTACTCTTGATATAACTCTTTTCTACTCCTTCGATTCTATATTATCAGTAAAAGATAATAACACTATAATCCATGATGCTTTGGGATAGAAAAACTGAAGTATCGACAGAGCAAAGCTAATTTTTCAAATCGATGATAAAACTTCGATATTTAATATTTCAAACAGTACAGTATTACTATAAAAATCAGTAAAAAATATTTATTTACTCTATCACCACAAACTTTCTCTCCTTCCTATTTAAAAATTCAAAGTGCACTATACCTTTCCATCACTGCCAACTAAAAAAACTTCCCAGTTAAAAATTCTTCCAAATTAAATAATTTCGCATAAGAGGAACCTTTCTCTAAATCATCTAAAAAAATTAATTTTCTCCAGTCTTTCCTATTTTCCTTTCATTCTCTCCAAGAAGTCAATATTTGCTATTTTCCTCCTGACAACACCAAAAGCCACAGTATAGACTTTTCAAAAGCCAGGGATGGTTTAAAAAAAGACAATTTCCAAGTGAACAGTTACGAACGTGTCGAGTCATACGGTTTTACCAGACAAACGTAAATTGAATTTAAACGCAACGTTTAAAGTCTAACCGAACAATGCCAAGGTAACGAGGATGTTTCTTCGGTGCGTTCTCAGAAAGCGTGGTGTACCTTGTCGAAGATCGAAAAAAGGAAGAGGAAGTTGTACGCGGCACTGTTTCCTTCGGTGGACGACTTGCATTCCCCTTTCTTCAACCTCGTTTCCACGCAAAAAGTCCCATTGATATTCCGCGTATGGGCCGACGATAGATAGAATGAGTTATAAGAATCGAAACGTTAATTCATTCTGTGTATACCGGCGTGTTCTGTCGCTTTTTAAGCATCGATAAATCACTGAGGCTCTCTTGCCACGTGAATGAACTTGAACAGGAACGATTCCATGATTCGACGCGGTGCTCCGCATATTATTGTGGGCAGAAGAACGGCGGGGATGTTCTTTTTTTCTTATGTTTCTTCCGGCGATTAAACATTATCTAAGGAATTGGCGAGAGGGTTGATAGAATTCTTGTTTTTTTTTGGTATTATTTGTAATTGCGGGTTTAATTGGTAATTACGTCAGGAATGGTGGCAAATAAGTTTAAGTATTTTATGACAAATTAATATCAAGTTTCTGAGGCATACAGTTTTGTTCAAAGTGGGAGCTTGTTAGTGCAGTTGCTAAAAAACGGCGTTTTCTATGGCGCAATTACTAATAGAATTAGGGAAACAAACGAGTAAATTTATTATAAATAGTTCGATTAATATTCAATTAAGATCACGCGAAAAGTTACCTTGCTTTTCATGGCAAACATATTTTACACTTTTGAATATGCATACACGATATTTCCACTAAGTTTGCCGGAATACTAGTATCATTTTTTGTGTAGGATACAGAAACGAGTTTACCATAACCCATGTATTTCCTCACTTTTCCTTTCTTTTCGTTGATTAAAGAAAAAAAATCCTGGACATTCGAACGGACACCTTTCGCTTTCACTCGGCCACTTTGGACGGTCTCGCTAATAGTCAATAAGAAGCGTTTTAATTCGTTAATCTATCAACGTTCGTCGGGGCAAATTGCACTGTCCCATGTAATCACCTTCCACCGTTTCGCCAACTAACAGTTATTTACGGTTCAATACCGTTAATCGAAAATAACTTTTCTCGTCTTCCGCCGAGGAAAATGATTTGATTAGTCTCTTGTTAAGGACTTCAACTTGGTGCAGATGGTGAACTCTAATTGTTTCGTATATGACAGTTTTACAGCGTGAATTATCTCTTCTCTTGAGAGTGAACAAATCTTCAATTTCTCGCTAGGGGATTCGAAACATCGGAAACACTATAGTTTCTAATCTAGAACCGTACAACCTATGATCGCAATTTCACGATTAACAATTTCACCTAATTCACTTCGAAATTACTACTTCATAAATCTAAAATTACCCCATATTAATTGTAAAAACAATTATTATCATGGGTCGCTAGCTAATGAGGCAGAGTACCACACCCATCAACGAGAATAATTTCATATCCGTATTTTCCACTTAAAAATCAAACTCAATTCGTTCAAGTCAAGAAACATGTCAAATATTGCCGTTCTTGTGCAAATTATAATTACAATCAACCACCGGAACGAAATGGACGTTTTACCGGAAGCAAGGACGATCCGTCGAAGGCACTCGCGGAAAGGACGATCAAAAAAGAGAATCACAAAAAAGGACGATCAAGGAAGGATCAACGGTAAAAAGGACGAGTTGAGGAAGATAACCAAAAAAAGAACTACTAAAGAAAGATACCCAGAAGGAAGAGCAATTAGAGAAGGCCAACCAGAAGACGGAACAATCAGAGAAAGATAGCTAGAAGGAAGAATAATTAGAGAAGGCCAACCAGAATAAAGAACAGTCGGAGAAAGACAACCAGAAGGAAGAAAACCTAGTGAAGGACAACCTGAAGGTAGAACAATCAGAGAAAGATAGCTAGAAGGAAGAACAATTAGAGAAGACCAACCAGAAGATGGAACAATCAGAGAAAGATAGCTAGAAGGAAGAACAATTAGAGAAGGCCAACCAGTAGGAAGAACAGTTGGAGAAAGACAACCAGAAGGAAGAACAGCTACAGAAGGGCAACCAGAAGATAGAACAATCAGAGAAAGACAGGTAGAAGAGCGAAGAACGAGGATCGCCGACACGAAGAGACGACGATCGCACGAAGAACCCGGAAGGAACAGGTCATCTCATCTGCTGCTGCAAGCGGATTCACGCTGGCCAGGTGGGTACAGGTAAGAACACCCGGTCCAGTGCACTGCTAGCCGTCGTCTCGGTAGGCAGCTCGTGCAGGATTACACGGAGAAGAAGACTCGAGTGCGTGTGACTCGCAAATCGTGTGTTAACAACCTTCGAGTGACGATCAAGACTGGATAAAGCTAGGACAAGATGACCGGGACGAAGGAGTTGAGCAATTATTGTCGGTATGTGCGCACTCCTCGAGATAAGACACATTTAGACCCTTTGAGAAATATTTAGGAGGATTTTCAAATTTTTTTTCAGGGGAGAAGTTGATCTTTTGAAGTTTGGACTTTGGTGATTGGTGGGTGAGCAGTTTAGGTATTTAGATTTTGATTCTGTACAGATTGAGATTGTAAGGTCATATAGGATGTATATATGTTTTTATTAATACTGCTTCTATTTTTTACAATTTCTCTGACTTTATATTGTGTCTGATTTTGAGTATTCACTCTTGCTTGGCAATAACAATAGACACCGAAGGGTACCATAGTTGAACACAAGCTGCTATCAAAAGTTCAAAAGTGAAATTAAGTCTATACAAAATCTATACGTCTTTAATTACTCCATGACCTCTGCAAACAGCTAAATCCCATAACAGTTCTCTCGTCTCTCTAAATGGAAGCATTTCCAAGGCAGTCTTCGTACGAAACTCTCTTTCATCCTTAAACGTGCAGAATGCGCGCCAAAAAATCATCGAATCCTTTCAAGTATATCGCGCACGTATTCATTCGTCTGAACGTCCGCGATCTAAACTGGTTCTCCAAGCTTTCGATAATACGGCACACCTATCTCACCGAAGAATTGCAGATTCGTCCGACGGACTTTGCATTCGAGCTCTTCCGCGGAAGAAATTCACTCGAGCACGGCAAAACCGACGGGATCATATATTTATTCGTTGCTAAAGACGCGCGATTCGACGCGGAAAGTCGGAAAGCGGGTCACCAGGCTATCGTTGGCCTGCGAATGCAAGACGAACGGGGAGGAGTAAAAAAAAAGAGGGGAAAAGAACGTAGAAGAAGAATAAGATGGAATATTTATTCCGCGAGCGATCGGCCGTAGAAGCCGCTTGAATTTCAAATCGCACCGCGCTGTTTCGTTTACGAGGGGAGAGTTTCTCGCGAAAACAAGAGGCGAGGATAAAAAGCCATGGGCTATCGGCTCACTTCGATCGGACGTTTTTGCGGTATGGGACGTTAAACGGGGCTTCTGTTATTCCAGAGGTGGTGCACCGTTTAGAGGTGGCGGAGGTTTCTCTCATTGACGAACAAGTTTGCAGATTTTTTGCAAGATTTGATGGAATTAAGAGGAACTCTTTTCTCATCTCGTTTATCATGTTAAAGCAAGGAGTTGATCATTTATTTTTAAGGGGAATAAGAATTTCTGCCTGTGAAGGGTTCATTTTTTGGGATTCACGAAGAAAGGGGTTGGTTTATGGCCTATGTTTTTTTAACTTTGGAAGTATTGACGATGAGGATGATATATTTAGATACATTGGAGAAGTATGTTGCAAGAAAAGGTGTAGAGTTGGGAGCAAAATTGTGCGATTTGATCGTTCATGTTTTGCAAGATGATTGTAAAAACTCTCAGGAGGAGTAACTGTAGAAATTTGATAAATTGTTTGAAAAAGGATGAGACTCAGCTGTCAGGAGCAGTTTGCTTTGTGTAGAATTAAAAGTTTTGGAGAATAGTTCGGAAAAACTTGTACAATCTGGAGATTAGAAAAATATCATTGATTTAGACGAATTCCGGGATCAGAGATATCGTAGGCTATCTAAGGGTAAGATTAGTGGGTCGCATGGAGCAGGATGATCGTGAGAATGTTTCAATAGATTTCTTGCGAAAGCAACGAGAGCTAATTAATGCCAATTATAGGCTCATACGTGTTCGGCAAGATTGTTCGTTATTGTTGTATTATGCGTTTCCTGTACAATTGATTAGCGAGAAGTAATCGTATAGAATTTCACCGCAACTGTCTTTGAATATCGGCGAGTTTTCACATCGAACTACTTGTTAGCCTTTAGCATTATAATTCCATTGTCCAATGCTAAACCCACTGTATAATAATTAAGCAACAACGTGAATCCTTTTACAATACATTGCGATATATTACAATAACATTTTTCTTAAATTTCACAATTCCCTGGGTGATTTCCCTGGGTGAAATTGGAAAACTTAAGAACTCTTAGTCATTAAATTATCTAATTGAAGCAAATTGGAGCAACTAGTAACTAAGCTCCATCCCAAGTGCAATTTAATAAGGCAAATTATTTTTCACAATTATAAAAAGTCTGTTCAACACAATGAAAGTCTCTTTTACCCCTCAAGAAGCTTTGCCGCATCGCACAAACGTATCGAACACTTTCACAATCTTCCAGAATTCCTCGTATTCTTCGCATTCTCTCGCGTATCTCTCACGCACTCATACTTTATCCCATTGACAATAAATTGTAGCAGCAACAGCCGCACACATCTAGAAAATTTCAATTGCAATTCATTCAAGAATGCGAGATCTCTTAACGAGTACATCGAACGATTAATCTGAATGAGGTATCCAACGACTAGGACTCCAGTGGCCCAGTTCGAGGAATGCAAAAGTTTCAACCGAACAGATGTCGAACGACTAACGTTCAATGCATTATCCAAGTGTACTGGTTAATCCTAACGGGCTAAAATATCAGTCGTTATTTATGTACGATTATCCCGTTTCTGCGCTGTAGAAAATTGCTCTCTCTCGAGAATGAATAGCTACGCAGAGAGTAAATAGATTAAACGGTACTACCGGTAGAACTTGTACCATTACTGACCTCCCGTGAAGTCGGCTGTTCTCGCGGAGACGTTGCAATAGCTGCAGAAGGCGCGATTACTTCGTATCCGCGCGAAATACCGGAATTCGTGGCGATTATCCGCTTGTGCATCGGTTGCGTATATTACGAAAATCTTCGAGCAAGTATCTCGCAATGCGACTGACCCGTCCGGTGAAAAGCGGAGATCTCAGCTGAGATTTGAAATTTCTGTGGGCTAGTAACTGATTTCTGCTTGCCGGGGAAATGGAGCAATCGGGGAAGATTGTAGAGCTTTGATTAGGATAAATGTTCTATTAGATCTTTACCTTCTATTTTTCTTTGGTCATTGTAGTAATTATTAATCATCAAAGTCTCAACTATGCTAACAAAATATTAGATCGTGCTCGTTATATCAAATACAATTGTCAGAGAGTTTGCAATAAATGATGCTACCAGATGTAATTAGCAAAGTAATAAAACACAAGTTATAACCGTCTGACTATCAACTTAATGTGATTAACGATGGAAGGAAGAGAAAACGTACGTGTGCAGGGACTTTTTATTTACGACGATGTGAATATAGCTATCTATCACTCGTTTGTGACAAACGATAGTAAATGCTATGGATTAGTAATAATATACTTCGTAATTCAAAACAGATTACTTTGTAAAAACGTTACACCATAGCTGTACGTGTCCCGTTACACGTAGAATATATGACATAATTCAAAATACCACAACATTAGACTAAAACTTGCAGGAAACATTAATATAAACGTCGCACAAGAATTTCAGCTCACAATCAGTGTCATCTCATTAAAAAAATCCACTCTAACGATCACAAGTTTTCCCAGGCTAGTAACTCATCTTTCCCCCGAAGTTTTATTTGCTTTAACTCTTCGAGGCACAAGAAAAATTATTTTTGTTTAAAAAATTTCTAAGTAGCTTTAAAAAGATCCCGCTACAACATTGCCGGGTTCCTAGATTCCTTCTAAATATTTCTCAAATTTGTAGAGCATCAGCACTTAGATATTTCACAAGTATCTTGTAATCCAAAAACGACTTAACCGATCATTTTCTTCCGCTTGACCTCTTTTTTTCAAAATGACTTAATTTCTATGTATAACCGTAACAAACTCAACGACCGTGCATCTAGTGTTAAAACCTGTTTCTGATTTCCTGCAAAAGTCGTGGCGAGATGATTAAAGAGTTAAATTCACCAGAGCCAAACAGCACAGGTTCTATCGACATCACTTAAATAGGTTCTTTTTGTCGTTCCCCTTAATTGCATAATGAAATCGCTTCGACGTCCATGCCACAACGTCCAGAAACGATCGAAAACCGGCGTAACTAACCGGTGAACTAATATTAACGCTTTACTAACTTTCCTGCAACGTGCGGAAAACGCAGTAAACGTGTAGGTACTCCGGTCGTCCGCATTCCTCGTGAAAGGGCACCGCGATACGTGCTACTCGATGCATTTCTGATCTGCAAGGAGAAAATCGTGACCGGTATCGAATCAGGGAAAAGACCGGCTCGCCAAACGGAAACGGGAGGCTGGGAGGTACGATTTCTAGCGGAATGTTCCTCCGATTCGCTTGGAATGACGGTAAGAATATTAATAAGCGGGAATAGTCGTTGCATCTCGAAACGATCATTGAATTATTCTACGTTCTCGTCGGGGAGGAATAAATTAATGGGACCAAATTGCCCCGAATCGTTGCATTATGCATTCGTAAGATCGTTCTTCAACGGTGGGACTTTAATCTTTGCTCAGGATTCTGCGAGGATTCCGTAATTATTGCGTGACTCGTGGTACTAATTATAAAGGAAAATGGAAGATTAATTGCTCCTGTGATTTGTTTCGCGGCTGTTTTTTGGGGGTTTGGAGGTCTGTCGAGATATCATGGGGCTTGGTGGTTCAGACAGATTTGAAGGGACAATGGATTTCGGTGATAATGGAGAATTAATTATTTAGGGGCGTTGCAAAATTGGAGACAGTTGACGAAGCGTGTAATTTTTAACTTAGCTTTATTATTTCGATTATTTTTTTATGTTTAATGTAGCAAGTAGGGATAGAGGAACACAAAGGAGAAGTTTGTTGTTCCGCCTTCAGATATTTCACTGTATATGCCATCTGCTCGTTTAAAGAGCCATTAGTTTTCTGTATTATCTCATTATCCAGGAAGTTCTCATGTAAATCGTCACAGAGAAGTGCAAGTTGCCCTGCAACTTATCGTATTTAACATCATTTTCTTAATCCTGCACTGTCGGCTCGACAGCCACTGACTTTCTCCGTCGACCGATACAAAAGTGTATCTATTACCTGCTGAAGTGAGGATTAAACGTTCACCGACTGGAATTATGAAACTAACAGGTACGAATATTATTACGAGACTCCGCTAATCTTTCCGAGTGCATTAATTCGATCCTATGATGTATCTTCTTGATCAAATCCAACTTAAAAACCGCTGCGTGATTCAGTTCTTCTTACCGAGAGATTCTCGCGATCCCAGAATCATCGCGACTGATGAAACTTCGGAGGATGATAGAGCGATCCATGATATAAAAACATCCAACCCCGACTTTCTCCGGTAAGCTACAAAACTATATCCATTACAAGCTCAAGTGAGAGAATCGAACGTTCACCGAATGAAATTATGAAACTAACGAGAACGAATATTATTACGCGATAGCCACTTCAACTTGATTTCCTGTTAAATCCACTTCGAACCTAATCGGCGCTCTTACAAAAAGAGCCTCGGGTGTTCAGGAATCGTTCGGTTTAACGAAAGTTTATGATATGGTCCATGGTGGGTACTGGCAGCTGAACACTCGGCGGTGATTGAAAGTGGAACATTCTCTTTCAATTTAACAATTTGTTCTCCAAATCAAATTTCCAATTCCATTGTCAATTTAATTGAAAGTAGTAATTCTCGTCCGGAAGTGATGGAAATACGAACACAGGCAAAGCGAATAGTGGTTCGCGTTAACTTCATGCCCACCATAGCTCCATTTTTAATTTTCTCTGACAATAACGGCAACCATAGACCTTGCGATAGCTCGGAGCTTTCCTAAAATCGTAGGTTCAAAGCACAATAACCCTAAACCTGAAAAACTGTAAAACAAATAAACACGTATGCAGCAGGAGTCTTCAGCTAATGTTAAAAATATCAACTTTAACAAAAGAATACCTGCCAAACAGTTACATCCACTGAACCGCGAAGGAACAATAATAAATATTGTCCTTTTGCCACCAGCATATAAGAGACTTACCGTTATTAAATTCTCAGTTCAGCTCTAGTGCCTGCTGCTCTTCAATTACAGTAAAATAAATATTTTTATCTAACACCGACACAGAAGCAACGCAGATATAAAGTCAGGTATACCAATCGGTGGTCCCTGCCTTCAACTACGTATCTACCGTAGCTCCACTTTTATTTTTTACCAATGGTAAGAGGAAATTCGAGATTCCCTGTTACGAATTTCTTAGTTGCTCCTATTACAACTGTGCAGAGCTACCTAAAAATCGGCGATCCAGAGTTAGTCTGGTCTCTTTGTAAGACGCTTATGCAGCAGTCCGTTTCATCGGGCACACCAAGTTGTCCCGATAAAGCCGACAAAATCATGATTATCGGACCGATGATTCGCTCGAGCGTGTCTCGCCTCGCAACGCGCTCGACGATCATCGCTCAAGCGTGATACGCTTCTAGAACGCTCGAGAGATCGCTCGAGCGATGATCGGTCCACCGATCTCGAAGGCGGCACCGATATCCGTTTCTACGCTGCGTTGCATTCCCGAGGAATATTCTTCGGGTTAAAGCGTCCGCGTTCCGAATCCATATAAATATTCCTCGAACGTCGTCGTCGAGGCGGTCGACGTGAACCGGATACGCCTTCAGACGGAATGGTGCACCAGCGCTCTATGAAATTGACGGTGAAAGAATTTTTGCGGAGTACTACGCTGGGATGAAATTTTATTAACACGTCGCTCTGTTTCCTGCATTTCCGAGAATATCGATGGAAAGGAATTGGTCGATTTGATGGTCGAGAAGCGTTAGAATCTATGGAACTTTATGTCGATGGTAACGGGATGCTTAGATGGCTTAGATTTCTGATTTAGGATTTGGTATTGGCGAACATTGAATTGTCACGAGATAAAGATAGGCCTTATATTCTTATTTTAATCTTTATTGTAATTTATATAGAATACTGACAGAATACTATTACACCCTACAATTACACACCCTAACACAGGGTGTATTTAACCCCTTGCCATTTACTTTGTAACTGGTCCCACAATAATTCAGAATGAAGTTAGTAAAATAAAAATTGATCAGTGATTCGAGACATATCGTAGAATTTAACGCAACACTAATATTATAGGTTTTGCATAATTCGAAAATTTGTTATCCAATTTACCGCATCACGAGTGTCACTCGTTACAGTATGGCAAGGGATTAATTGATCCAAGTAAGAGATAAATGTTCAGAGAAGAAGCAGAATCACGAGTAATTAGAGAATTGTCAGGATGTAAGTGTATAGTTGCCGCAGGGTTGTAGAATTCCGAATCAATAGGAGGAAGATAGGAGAGGCAACGATGTACTCGTTGTCTTCGGATCTCATCGTTGTTCCGAAATGGAAGTAATCGAAAGAGTAGGTAATACCCCCGGACGTTTCAAGGGCGATAAGAATCTTTTCCGAGCGCAAAGCTTCCTTTGGAGCAAATCAAGCGAAAAAGCAAGGAGACCGGGGCTGATTGTCGAAACACTCTTAATTCGACTCTGCCACGTTTAGACGTAATAATTACAGAAAACATTGTAAATTGAAGTGTTTCCAATTGGTTGATTATTTGAATACAAACTATTATATGGAAACCGTTGGACTAATGAGCTGCCACGTTTAGAATCCGAAGCTGGCTTGAAGCAAACAGAAGATGTGGAAAATAAAGTGCAACAGGCTGCTAAAGGAAATATGGCCGATCTCTCTTTTCAAAACGGAGAAATCTCTCCGTTCGGTTGGCAAAGTTTTAAAAAGGTTGCAATACATGCACAGCCATTGTTTGAAAGTTGCGTTCTTTTTAAACTATTTCAATTTCATATACACCAGAATGCATTGATAATGAAAAGACACAAGAACTCTTCTATTTTTTAGATTACACTTGAGAACAGATAGTTTTTTTTAATACAAATGTCTCGAACGCTGCGTCAAAAGTTACAGGTCATTCGATCGTCGAGCAAAGAACGTACAAAATGAAACCTTCGTTTCCGCGTTTCTATGAAGTCTGTCGTTACTTTCGATCAGCCACGTTCGACAGTGGGAACAAGAAATCTCGGCGATTTGTTACATATCAAATCGATGAAACAGAATTTGTCGCAGCCGATGGCCGATCGATTTCCACGCGATAAACGCGTAATCGAGCATAATCGGTGAAACAGCGAATGGCTTTTCGGACGATAAGCGAAGCCCTTAAGTACAACGCTTTGTTACAGCTCGAGCGGAAAAGTGAAAAAGCGGGCCGAATTAACGAGCCACTTTCCACGGACGCTTTCGATAGATTTTAAATTGCACGAGGCGTCGTCGCCGGGTCGAGAAAGAGCAGATGGCCGACTTCGTAGGATACGCAGGCTACTCACGATTTGCAGTGAATTGCAGCAGAAGAAAGTACTTTGCTCCCTGTTTCTTCTTACACTGCACGCATCCGCGACACGCGAGCATGATGTTATCTTTGATCGGAGACGGTAAATCTTGTGGATGAAATGAAAAGCGTATTTGTCAAAAGGTATTTTCGTTGAACTTTCAACTCTGACGTTGTGGAGTTGGAGGATTGTAGGCTTATTAGTAGACTGCGGACATTTATGCAAATTTCAAGTTTAACAAATGCAGCTAATACAGGAGGACGTATCTAGGGATTTGTTGCACTTGATAAATATTATTTTGGATATATTTTTAGTATACATAGTACTTACATGTATCTTGTCATAAATGCATAAAAATCTGAGTAGTTTAGGTGTTCTGTGCTCGATAATTATTAGGTGATTGGGAGAGTTTGAAATGTGTGTCTAATTGAAATTATAAGTAAAAGGAGTTACCCTGATTACAGCCCCTTTCACGGCTGCTGTGTTAAAAAGCAGACCAAAAAGAGAGGTTGGTTTTTATATTGCCGGAGCATTAGTTTTTGCAAAACTGTGGTGAAACATGGAAGAAAAGGAATTCTAAAACAAACTTCATGTCCAATTAAAGTAATTAAATCTGCTACTTCCTATAAGGCTGTTATTACGACTATTATATCTTCTTTGCTGTAACATAAAAGGCCTGTGAACATGCAATCATCATTTTTACGAGAATGCAATAAATTTCAATTGCAAATGGAAAAATCATAGAAAATTGTTAAAGTGAGATGTCGGATCGTGATAATCTGCTGCCGAACGGTTAAAACATTTTGTTAATACGTACATTACGAATTCTACGGTTGTACGACACATCGGATATCAATGCAGACCATCGGTGCAATAACTATGAATTTCTTGCGCTTGGAATGATCAGGAATACCTGAATTTCGCACAAAACATCGATAGTTCGGATTCACATCTGGTATGCTAATACAAATAGAGAATCATGGATATCAATATGAACGATATACAGATCGTTTCACAACAGATGGCATAATTTTCGAGATCCAAGGATGTAACTACTTCAAAAAAACTTAAGCAAACATTTACCACATATTGCAATCATTTATTTTGAAATGTCTATCATTTTTACATGGTCTGAATGAATTTTCAAGCCGGAGAACAGCAATATTAATACCATTTCTGTACTTCAATCAGTTGGAATAGGGTAGAAACTCGTAGAAATTTCTAAAAACATTCTTTTCCTTTTAACTCTACCTTCAAAATAGTTCTCTGAACGTTGTGAAACAGCCTGTAGAGTCTTGCTCGCCTCATGAAAACTAAGAGGAACCAATAATCCAAGCAGCTTCGTGCTGCTCGTCGTAATTGCTAGCTTCTTTCTTCCATCGACTATGTATCCGTAATTGAGTTGATATTATATGCATTTATCTCTTACATTTTGCCCGACACGAAAGGAAACTTCCTTGCATACGAACGTATGCATGCGAGAAGCTATCCTGCACAGAAAATAGCTAATTTCTACCCAAGAATCGTCGTCTCGAAGAAGGGCAAGGCCGAGGAACCAAATATATTGTACATCAAGCAGGGTGGTATCCGCAGAAACGAGAGAACGAAAACCGGTGTCCAATGTTCACTGTAAATTACGTTTCCCGATTTTCACGCCAACTGCACGTGAGGTTTGTCTGTCGAACGTTGAAACTACCGTTTTAAACGTTCGCCATTATGATTCTATAGGTTCTCTGGGGCAGTCGTGTAACGCTCGTATTCTTGAAATATCGTTATTCAATTTATTGTCACGAATTAGGAAACTTTCTGTTACAAAATATTGTTCTGTAAAGAATTTTTACGTTTGAAGAGTTTGGGAATTTGGGTTGTTTTACAGTAGGCGAGATGTTGAGGATTTTGTTAGTGAAATTTGAATTTACATTGAGATCGTTAGGGAACGGTTTTATTTTCTCAAATTATCTGTTAATTTGCGATTAACACGATTCACGGTGACCTTAATAAGCGATCACTCTCAGCGGTACACGCCGATGCGTGTAAAAACGAAAGTCGGAGCGCGTGCACGCGACAAGAACGGAAGTTTTGCGGTAATTAATATTATTATGCGCTCCTTCGCAATCTAAACGCTTTATCGGTCAGTCGTCGAGATGCGTGGAAAAACGTAAGTGCTTCTTTGTCCGTTTCTCAACGGCCGTTTCGACGGAGAAATTTTCTTATTGCGAATCGCGAAGGTTTTCACAACTCGGTTAAGATTTCAAACGGTGTACATTGTTTTCCGGTTAATTACAATGGAAAGTATTGTGTCACATAATTTACTGTAACGCTTGTTACGTAATTATGTGCAATAGAACATGTTTGTACGACAATTTTTGCACGAACTGACAGCTTCTATTAACCGTGCATTATTTTATACGAGCTATGAATCATCCTGTATATACGTTCACTGGATGTCAATTGATTAGCGGCGTGAAATTATTACACGGTTCTCTTTGTGCCAAGCTATTTAGGTTTTGGAAGATCGAACAATCCGCGTCGTAACTTGAATCCCGTGCCAAACGGTGCTCGTAAACGAAAATACGAAATTCTATGAATTTTCGAAATTTTTCCCATTGCAAAAAAGGTAATACTTGCTGATAAAGTGGTTGAATAAATCTTGTCTCTTAAAGAAGCTGTAATCTCTCTTCGATCTTTTAAATTGTAACTTCATAATATAATGAGTTTTTACAAAAAACACGGTATTCATAATCGAATATACGAAATTTCAGAAATTTTGGTCGTCTTTTATACTGTGGGAAAAATAATATCTACGCGTAACCTAGTCAAACATATTTCGTTTCTGAAATAAAGTATAATTTCTATTCGTTCCTGCTAAGTATAACGACAGAATAGAATTATTCTGTAAAGATAAAATTATTATTATAAGCAAACAGTGTTTCCGACTGTATACACAAAACACGACATTTTCAACGGTGTTTAAACTAAATTGCATCCAATCACCTGGCAATTGACTAACAAATGAAAACCTTATCGTAAAAGAGATTCCCGAAGAAACGTGAAGCACGCCGAATGCAAAACTGTTCATAAGTATTCATCCAACGGAGCTTCCATGGAAAGTAATGAAATCCACTTCTAGCTTTTCCCTTTTCATTCGTGATCCAGTTGATATCCGAACAGTTGCACGGTGGCCGATTTCGCAGACATCCTGACCAGAACCCCACAAATTTCTTTCTCGTTTTTCAAAATCTCCAAATTGCATTTGATTTGTGACACATCAATGTATCCCTTTCCATTATTAAGATTTTTTATTACACAATATGCTTCCGGGCAACTTTCAATCTTTATTGATTTAATTTCGGATTTCACGTTTCCATCTCGGGTTACCAGCGGAAAAATTAATCATTGCAGGGTCATTTCTTAGGCATAGTTTGAAAGCATAGAGTCTAAGGTAGACGTGGAAAAAAGTCTCATCACGATAGGCCCAGAGACAAGCGAGATATTTAATTTTAAAGACGACGGTGTCCGATTTTCGGATGAAGGAGCCCGACCGGCCAGATAAGCGATGCAGGCTTTACTTTGAATTTCCGTCCGTCGGCTTCTGATGGTCGTAAGTGGATGATTTTTGTCTCGCTTGAATCGCGAAAGTGCGTAGTTTAACGCTCTCTAATGTAAAAGTTTCCATCTGCGTTGATTTAAAAGCGTTATGCGGTAAAAGGAGCTGGTTAATATACAATCCTCGTGTGTCAATTTTCGTCTAAATCGAAATTCGTTTTGAGATGTTGGTCAGGATTTCAACTTTACTTCGCCGGTTACAACGTTGTTTTCTTCCGACGTATTCACCGACACGTCCAGCTTTATCGACAAATAGTCGGAAGCCCGGTAAAAGGGTGGAGCTTGTCGAAATTCGTTTGCAGAATCGATTCGCGGGAACGATGCAGACTCGGACTGTCTCTGCCACTAAGGAAAACCGGATTGGCAAGGATCGATGAGCGCTCGATCAGCGACATTCGGAGGAGACGAATTAATTCGGTCCTTTGGTGATTGTGATTAATCTCCCTCGCCCGGAGACTGGGACTCACTGCCAAAATGTAAATTAGGAAATCCCTGCGTTACCCGAACTGTCCTCGACGCGAAACTAAACCATTCCCGTGGAGACATCGGCGGGAATATTTAAATATTCGCTTGCAAATTGTTCCTTGTTGTATCGCCAATTTCTTTAATATCTTTGTTTAGTGGGGCTGTAGAAAGTTTTGAAATTGTGCGAATTGAAGAATGTATTCGGTATTGTTAATGTGCAATTTGTGAATTAGTACATTTTCTTTTTTTTGATGTGTAGTTTTTAACTTGGAAAATAGTGTTTTATTTTGTATTGTTTTTCTGCAATTTGGCGCCAATCTTGTCATGCGTTTGATCAGAATCGAAAGGAATCGTGCAGCGAACAAGAGAGTAAATACACTTTGCACATATCGAATGTAAAATCGTTGTCGGTATATGCGTGACTCGTCGCCGACGTGCTGAGAATTTAATGGCTCGGTAAAAGTAACGGTGAAATAGGAAATTCTCTGGAAGAGAGGGAATTTGGAAAAGTAATTAAGTCTTCTCTTTTTGCAGGTATATCAGTTATATTAATTTAAGCTACATTTATCTCCGTAGACCTTCTATTCTTCCTTCATTCTTCCCGTATCGCACTGTTATTCTAAATTTTTCTGTCGATTCAAGTTTCCTATTTTATATAACATTGGCGTAAAATATTACAGAAAAACAAAAAGCATAGTTTTACGTTGTAATTAATTGTCTACCGATTTAATTTTACTTATAGCCGTCTCAATTCCATATAAAACTGAACAATTAACATCATACAGTTTCGCGAAATTAATTTCTCCTCTCTGATAAATTGGAAAAACAATTTCAACCGCAACGGTTCAGCGGCAATCGACAATTTAATTTTGTAATTTTTTTCCAATTTCCATAAATTGATTTTACGTCGTCCTACAATGAAAATACTCCGTAAATGTACCGGTGTCGAAGTTACAATTGAAAAGGAACAGTCACGATTCGTAAACGGTTCGATAACTGTTCTTCTCGGGGCGTGCGAACATTTTTCCGAAGTTTGAAAGCGAGGAGCAAGTCTTATGATAATACGACGGCGACGTCGATGTGTCCATCGCGTCGATTGTAGCCGTGGCAACTGCTGCATCGTCCTATCCCGACAGAAAATAGCGTCTGGATCGATGCATTTGGCGCCCCTCAATCTCGATGAAAGTGAAACTCTCTCGATGCGGTTTAACCGTCGAAGAAAGCGCCATCGATGGCTAACCATTTGCGACAATTTTATAAGTTTTGTTATGGAATTATTCGACGGTCCATTGCCTTTCGATTTTTCACTCACTTCCTCAATTTGTTATGCAGAAGGGAATGGTATTAAATTCAATCTTCCTTTTTATATATTCCATATACTCTATAGCCCGTGCTTCCGCTACCATGAGACTTTGAGACCGAGTATTTGGCTGGAGTTTCCTACGTAACTGATCAGAGAACGGTTCACTTTGTGTCGATTCTGCATCCGGTGTTTTCTCTAAGAAAGACCTTAATGCAGATGATCCTACCGAAATTTGCCCGCAGGAGATTCTCTAGATCGATCCCATCGACTTCGACTCTAGCATTATTTTGCAAGAAAAATTTGCATTTTACTTAAAAAAAAAAACTTTAAGATCCGACACTGCAAGTTTTCGTGTCAGCTTGCAGAAATTGTGAAAATAGTCGATCTAAGAAGGAATATTCAAAAAGTGTTTGACGGTCTAAGAAAACCTTGAACGAACCAAGGAAGAGTTTCCAAGCGAACCGCATTGTATCTCGTCACGGTGCATTCAGATCAATGCGTCCGATGTCCCCGAATCTTGACGAAAGTGAAAACTCGGTGGTCGGAAAGGAAGATAAAACCTGAATGCATTCCGCTTCCCGTTTTCTGCCACTGAAATCATCGAAGCGGAGTCTCGCAGAGCATGAACATCAGAACGGAACCTTCGCGCGAACGATTCATTTTTATTACTCCCCCTTCGATCGACGTATCCATTGTACCTTCGCTCTCCTCGAGCAAAGATTCGTCCCACGAAATTAATCTGTGGCGTCTTTTGGCGCGTTCGCTTTTACAATTTTTCTTCCATCGACGTGTCGACCATTGTTGAGCGCTGAATAGGAAACTTGAAAATTAGAAGTGACTAAGGTTTACAGACGGTTCCACGGAGACCTCGATTCTGAGGAGGGCCGTTGTCAGGGTCGTGCTGTGGTCGTCATTGAAATTAACCTCTCACAATGCCATTCGTTTGGTTATGAATCATACCAGAATGACATTGATAACGCTGACCTTTATCAAGTTTCGCGAATTAGAATTTTCTCTCGGACTGCCAAGTGCAAAATTTGCAGCTCGTCCTGCACCTGCGACCGTCGAACTTTTGTGGAGTCCTAGGGACGAAACTTGATCATCCCATGGACACGACCACCCCCTTGAAACGAGCCCTATAAGTTAATTTAATTACATATGGTTCTTAAAAATTCATTACACGATAGAGTTAGCGAATTCACCCAAAAGGGCCAGCAGTATGTCTCCTCTCGTGAAAAGGTCTCGTATTAAGTTCTCGGGCAGAGTATGATCCATTTTTCCGGCTTCCCTTCCATCGACTTCCGTCTTCCATTGTGCGCGGATTCGACGGCGCGGATTCTCGTATTAAATTCTGAAACACAGACGCGCCGATGTCGTCGTCGCGCATTGTTCGACGTGAGGAACCGTAACAACGACGATGCAAAAGACTCTTGACCTCCTTCCATCGTAATGTCACACTTGGAGCTTCTCGTTGCCACGTGATAATCGGGATGTACGAAAGGACGGATGCATCTAACGAGTTCCTCCAGAGTTTCTGCGAATAATGCACGCTTCGGCGAGTTTTTTGGCCACATTCACCGAGGAAGTTCGATATATTAATACCGCGTGTATTATACCTTGGTTTCCTTTTAACGTTGAAAATGGCACGGTGTAGATATCAAGGTGAACATTTTCCTTTGTTTCGGTTTCAGAGAGGGTCGTGGAATTGGTGGAGCTTCGTTATCGGAAGCTGGATAAAACCTCGAAATTGTCTTCAGCTACTTTAGAATTTTATTATTCCTAGTAATTTGATAGTTCTTGGGTTTTTGTGGAATATTCTTATAGATTATTCTTAGATTTTTCTAGTGAATTAAGAGCGAACAACATCTACTCTTATCCGTGCCTTCTTCGTCGCCATTTTTTGTCTCACGTTCGTCCACTACTATTAGATCTTAATTTTATTAACCTTGTGGCATGCCAGACGTACTCATTTATCAATATATCCATGTAATTCTCCGTACATTAACGTTCGATCGGCTCGAAGTCGCAGGAAAGACGAGACCAGACGAAGGATCACGTCGAAGGATTAGCCTTTAGACGAAACGGCGCCGTCGATGGCTCCTTTCTTTCCCCATGGCGAAATTCTGCCACTTAAGATAACGACGACCAAATCAGAGAATATTTTTGGAACGAAGAAGAATCGCTTCGGGAGAAACGTTGTTAATTTTCATTCGAATCGTCGCCGCGATTCTGTCGACAACTGTGATGAAATTAAGTGGCGAATTGAAAAGTACGGATTAAAAATTCATCGCGGTTTCCACCGAGGAAATAATAGAGAGCGTTTGTTGAATTATCGAATTAAATAGTTCAAAGTATTCTGTATCTTTTAACGAAAGAAATTGTCAGGATAGTTATCGACATAAAGAATATTTATATTTCCAGCAATTTTCATTTCTTAGTGTACTTAATTTAATAGAATTTATATAAAAATTGTAGTACAATTTAAATATCGATTAAAGTTTAAAGAATGTTCTTCATTCTTCGGAATAAAAAATAGTGCAAAGTAGAGCATTGTCTTCTGGCAAGGGATTTAATGCCATGCAAATGTCCGTGGTGAAATTGTTTAGCATCAATAGGGAAAAGTTAGTTGCGTACGCGAAAAAAATTCTACGACGGCACGTAGTGAAATCTGAACTTCTCCTTTGACTCTCGATGGAGTTTTTAACGATGTGCGAGATTTCAATCGTTGATAAACATTCCACAAATTACGCACTTTCGGAATAATCCACGAATATTAATGTTAACGTACAGTAACAACGTTGTAACCGTGATCCAGCGAAACGGTGAAAATGTCGGTAAATTAAAGTTGAAGATAATTGCTCCAAGGATTCTGCACGGTCTTGCACAAAAAGATTTATTTTCATGGTTTGTTCGGTTCTCCCCGGTTCTATGATCTCATGCAATTTTAATCGCAACGCTAATCTAATCTACCGAATGCACCTTTTTATTTTATACAATTCATAGATGCTTTTTGTCCTGAAATTGTAGAAACACATTTTCTCTTTAATACCGTTACGTGTCTTTACGTGGTTTCTCACATCTATCGGTATCACCGATTCTTACGAAAAATAATTGGACGTTTCGTTTATTCAGGTATTTGCATAATTTTATCCACGAGATACGTTCACTTTTCCTCGCTTAATTCGCCCGCGTCACGATCACCTTGGAAGGTTCTTGCCGATTGAAACGATAATTCTTGCAGGTTGGAAACGATAGAATTATCATGCTCGAAATGCCATTTGTTAATTGTTGTCGCGTTGAATGTATCGATAGGGTTATTAAAATTGATTTGAACTCTTTCATCGGATAAAACAATGTTCCATTTGCGGTGGCAATTGTACGAAACGCGATCAACCTTTTAATTTGTATTCGATGGGCTTTCTATTTATCTTCGAGTGACATTTGTAACGTTCAACTGCAGGTGTTTCTATGCTGGACACAGTTTAACTTGCCAAATACATGGCATTTAACTCGCCACGCAACATTATCCATTTTGTGCTACAAACTGAACTCCGTGTATGCACTAATTTCACAATTTCGATCGATCTGTTGCACTTTTAATTGCATGTACAATAGAAGGGGATGATATTAAAGAATTTTGTAACAAGAAATAGTATGGGATGTCCTGCGATTGTGTAACTACCCTCAGCAAATTGAAAACCGAAGGGCTGAATTGCCATCGCTGTACTTCAATGTTCCGCAGACTACCCCAAACCAAACCGATATTTCAAGACTGGAACCATTGCCAATAAATTACATCGTCCACTGAACAAGCAAAGAACCAAGAGTCGCCATCGGTTCACCACGAATCATCCCCTCGATACTCCAACCAAACTGAAGCCAAAAGAACAAAAAATCGCCACGGTCAGTTAACTATCATCCCCCGAGCAGCCAAAGATCCAAGAATCGCCATCGCTTCACCACGAATCATCCCCTCGATACTCCAATTAAACCGAAGCCAAAAGAGCAAAAAATCGCCACCAGTAGTTAACCATTATCCCCTGAGCAACCAAAGAACCAAGAATCACCATCGGTTCACTACGAATCATCTCCTCGATACTCCAACCAAACTGAAGCCAAAAGAACAAAAAATCACCACGGTCAGTTAACTACCATCCCCTGAGCAGCCAAAGATCCAAGAATCGCCATCGCTTCACCACGAATCATCCCCTCGATACTCCAATTAAACCGAAGCCAAAAGAGCAAAAAATCGCCACCAGTAGTTAACCATCATCCCCCGAGTAACCAAAGAACCAAGAATCACCGTCGGTTCACCACGAATCATCCCCCTATACCTCAACCGAACCAGACCCCAAAGAATCTGAATACCCCAGCGAAACCCAACCGCAACGAAGGAAGAATCGGCAGCAGCACCTGACCATCGTCCACCAAATACCATAGGCAAAGCAGAGGGCAAAGAAGAAGGAATCGCGGCCGGTGCACCGTGATCGGCCATGCGAGCGAGCCGCGTTGGTCAGTGGCCGCTGAAAGCGAAAGGACGAACGTCCTCAGCGCGAAAGGGGGGTAAATGGTGGATATACCGAGCTCACGTGTAGGTGCGCTTACCATTTGCTCGTTCCTTCCTTGAGACACATAGGCAGTGCCGATGGTTGCTCGGTAGCGCGAGGAAATCTCGGCGTAAACGATACGACGCACCTGGCTAAGCTACTCGCACGGAATAGCGCTCTGAAAGTTCTCCTCGTGGGGAACTTGGTGGACCGAAAGTGGTGGACGTACGACGCGGTCAGACCGCGGCCAATGCCAGTCACTAGTGAAACGTGAGACGCGAAACTGGGCGAAAGTTTTGCCTCGTTGGTGGACACTACGAACAACGAGGAGGGAGTAGAGGGAGGGACAATTCGACAGGATCAGGAGGAAGAAGAAGAAGAATTCGTTCGGATTCTTGTTATAGGACGTTACGAGGATTCGAGTGGGTCAGTTGGATGAAGAGTGTCGTGCAGTGTCCTTGCACTTGGTGTGTTCGCGTATCCTTCGCTTTGCGCCCGGGACTTCTTCGGTACGGGTTTGCGGTGGAGTGTCGCCTCGATGAAGGTCAGTGTGAGGAGTTTTACGTTGATCCTAGAGATGATTTTTTTCATAGTTCTCCAAATAATACACTTGCCAGGTGAAACGATATCGTTGGATATTTGCTTCAGTTAGGATATTGACTGATGCTTAGGATAAATTGTGCCTTTGTTTGTTTCTTTGATATAGGTTGTCGTTTTGGATTATTAGTTATTGAATAGTTCTTGTTTCAATTTATTCTGGCATCGTGTATCTACTTTACTCGGGATAGTCTCGAGGATATCACCTGGTTTCCGAGGAGTTTGCACAAATTTCACGATTATTCTCTCACAGCTGACTTTGTTCACGATATTTCGTCCTTTATAGTTTAATATGCTAAAATTGAGGCTGGAATATCGTTATCTCGCGACAGATATTCCATTCACTTCTCGCGAGATCGGGCAAGCAATCGAGCGAAAGTACAGCCGTTTGGTCTCTGCCGGACAAAGCGGAAGTATCATTGCATTAGCTCGTGAACTTTACGAAGTCTCCTCGGAGGCTTTCCCCCGTGTCGTCGTATCATCCCAGTGATTCGGTTTAAGGAAATTCCAGTCGATCGTTTTGGTTTAAAGCGCCGAAAGTTATTTGCATACTCCGTAATCCGCAGGGCAATCTGGGCTTCTCTGACCGCAGCTTGCACGAGATCAAGATTAATTGTTCTTCGTTAGTTCGACTCGTGGATCGGCTTTTTGTCATTCGTACCTGATTTAATGGCGGACGTGAAAGAAAGGTGGACAAGTTGCCAAGATAGTTGAAGTTAGGTTTTGGTTATAAATTTCAATATATTTTCTTCGATATTTGGGAAATTAGATTCTCAATCAAAATTCTATTCTATTCTTCTTCCCAATGATTCGTCTTTCTTCGTTATTGTTGAATATTTCAACTTGGAAATAGACAATGAATATCACGGAAATATCTTGTGTGATTGGAAGTTTTATTAGGAGAATATTTTTAATATAAATAGTTTGAGAGATTAAGATCGATCTATACCGGCTGGAGGTCAAATTAGTCACATCGACAGATTACTCAAAACGTCTTTGTCTCTTTCGAAAACTTACTTCAGAAAGAAACGGTCCAAATACGCGTATCTTCGGTAAATCGAAAGAAAAATCGCCAAGGCACATCGCTAAGAAAACGAGTTTAGATTTAGAAAGCGTTATAACATGCACTCCGCTAAAATATTTATGGCTTATACATCTCAAAGAAAAATCGGAGAAATTACGATTCTCCTTTTAAGCTCTATCGCCCGAAGATTCTTATTCTTGCAGCGTAGAAATTCAAAGAGTCATACGATACTCAATATTTCTCCTCCCTCGCATCCTACACTTTCCAAGTATCTACAAATCACCCATTAAACTTTTTCTCCATTAATTAATAACATACTTAAAATATCCATCGATTAAAAACATTACAAAACCACCGCAAACAGCCTCAAAGAGCATCCCCAAGTTTCGTATTCATACGGCAAAAATGTTGACAAAACAACACAATTACACGGCAAGTACTAAATCCAAGCATTCCGGTATCTCTCATTGTGTCTCTCGAAAAGACAGGGAAGCATTGAAACACAGCAAATGCCGTTCTTTCGTGGTGCACGAAACGGAAGGAGACCCTTGTCTTTTGTCCACGAACGAAGGCAACGAGGGAGGAAAGAGCGAGAAGGGTAGAGATCCCCGATAATAATCCAGGAAAAAGGATTCTCTTAAAGCGTTGCATCGCATTCTACGGATGCTCCTATTATCTCGTCCTGTGTAATCCGATCATATCGTCCTCGTAGAAAGCGCGACGAAGTGTGTCCTTGCACTTGCCGCGCGTTAGATTTATATAACTTTCATCCTTTGCCCCTTTAAAGTAGGTTTGGTATTTCACTTGTACCCATTTCTCTCTCCGCGCGATTCTTGCTTCTTCGCGTTTATCAAGGCCAGCTCGACGAGTCACGTCGCGTACGAGAGACGGTGATATACTCCTAGGATTTAATATTCTTCCACGTGACTTTCGAGGAATATTTCTATTCGAGAAGCCTCAGAGATCGGATGAAGTTCTTGATGGTTTTTTGGAAAATTTTGCGGATGAATTCGATGGTTATCCGATGGCCATCGAAGTGGAGGCTGAAATGTTTGGATGTTGCTTGGAAAAAAAATGGGTGTCTGAATATTTTCAAGGTGTTTTAATTTCTGTAAAATTCTTTTGCAAACTTTAACGATTCTTCGACAGCAATTGAATCAGTATCCGTCGTTGGAACGTTCGAACGTTATTTACAAAATGAAGTTCGCTGTCAGTGGAACTTCCGCTCTAAATTTAAAACTAATTGGAAAGAGTTGCTGGGCTGAAATCGATGAAGTATCGACGCGTTAATTTAGAGAGTAGGAGGGAGACAGAGAAACGTGGCGGTTTAAAAGTTAATTAGCATTGACGGATAAGGAAGAATCGAACGAGAAGAAATTTCTTCCGTGGGGAGGAGCGATCTCCTCAATCTGTCCGTGTATCATGAGATTCTCCGGAATACGTCAAACTGACTGACAGCCGAGACTAGCGTAATGCCAATTTGTTCGAGTTACGGTCACCAGTAACGTCGAAAGTGAAATCGTCGCGTGTAAAAACACCGGCAACGATTTTTGCCATAATTTGTCGTCGAGTTCCTAACATTCTCAACGTCCAAGTGATTTTCAGAAAATTATCAATTCCTGCTTCCGTTCTCCGTATAATTGACAATAATTATTAACACTATTCTTCACTCCTAGCTTCACAGTTGAAACATGGACATCTCACTTTATTTCTTCTTTTTCTACAATTTACTTAACACCTTCCGTGCCGCGTGGAGCGTATGTACCCCCCCACTAAACGTTTAGTTCAGGTTTCTTGCAATTTCTCATTGCAAAACAAAGAATTTTATTGTGACAAATATATTGTAAAGTTAATTATAGGCATCTTAATATCATGTATACTGCAAAGAAATTTATTTAATTGTAAAAGTGTGGGTCGTATACGTCTCACGCGGCCTGGACGGAAAATCTTAAAAAATGATCCGGCACGGAACGTTTTAATTAGCCTCAGTTAGGGTGGGTGTCTTGGGGTGGTACCGATCAACCTCTTAGTCAAACTTGTCTAATATTCCTCGATCTGAGTTAGATCTAATTATTAACCATGCCAAACATTTTGGCTCCATTTGAAAAAATGACATTTAAAAACGAACTGTAAACTTTTATCTCTCAATTGAAGCCGAGTGTTTAGAACGTCCCCATAAAAATAATCTATTTACCTGTCGCTGGGAGTTTAAGTTTATCACGGCCGTACGATCCAGTGCTTTCTCTTTAACCTGAACTTAATTGCATGGCAAACACAGGCCGCTTCCCTCTCAATGCAAACTCGGCTGCACCTCGAGCCGTAGATACAACATCGTTTCCAGAGTCGGATCCCAACTCCGTAAACGTAGATACACATTGTTTTCCCCTCCTCGCCTATGGAACCTAATTGCATCGCATCGTTCCACCGACGATAATAAAAACCTTACCAGCCGCCACCGTGAAACGCGTATGCACCTCCTTCGCCGTTGAATCGCGCGCGATGCGCGTGGCCTGCACGTTGCACCTAAGTGCAATCCGTGAAGATGCAACGTCACGGTGCCGCGCTCCCGGCATTCGTGGAGTCGACGACTCATCGTAAATAATTTCAGACATGTGCGAGGGTAAACCGTGACTGAGGAAGCCCAAGAAGACCGAATATGTCGCAACGAGGGAGAACGCCTTCTCTGGTTTCGCCGGTGTTCCGTTACCTAGCTCTGACGACGGTTTTCGTCCTCGTTATTAGAGCGAACCACGTGGCAGGTATGTTTTCATTATTATTTTTTATTACTTTTATCAAACGCGTCAAATATGCTAGAGGGTTGCGAATGATTGGTGTCAATTTCGGCGAAGTTTCTTGGAACTTTTGACATTTTGAAGGTCAAGGGGGTGGAATGTTCAAACTTCTTTTTATACTTGAGCCAGAAGATGGAATTCTTTAGACTTTATTTAACATTAGATTTACGGAGACAATTTGGCTCATTCAAAATTCGACTACTATATATATAATATATCGGTTGGTTAATTTTTTAATAATAAATCCTTCATTTAAATTGATCGGGAACTATTTTCTTTCAGTTTTCTTGTATGGGTTAAATTGGTTCACTTCAGAAAAACAGGTATATCAACATCCGTAAATCTAGTGTTAATATTTTAAAATATACCTTTTTCTTTTTAATATATTCTACAGGAAAAGATAAATAGTTAATTGTGGTACACGTGGGTACTAAAGTAAGACGTATGGCAAGAAGTTGGGGGGAGATCTACACGAGATTACATTCCTCTTTGAATTACGGAGTGTATTGTAATAACTTGAAAAATACCAAAATAATTACTTCAAGAAATATGAAAATAACCGGTGTTTCCGTGCGGATGAGATAAGGGTGCATAAATGTCAGCACGGAAGAATCTGTTACCATTGTTCGCCACTTGAATCGCGAATCCTACCATCTTATTCGACTTGGCGTAATTTCACTGGTAACGTTCTTGTTTTATTGATGCTCTCGGATATCGCGCCAGCCAGTGCGAAGTATTGGCATAAATCTGCAGCTTTCCCCGACTCTTATGCCGGGGTGAATATTCGCATTATTTCTTTTCGATAAGCCATTTGTACGCGTGACATATCTTTCTTCTATTTTAAGAAAATGGGTAAAAGAGAATGGACTATAGTTCAGGCTGAAACGGATAATAAAGATTTAACTCTTTTCAATCAGAGGGTCCAAATTAAAATCCCCCTACCTTGTGGAAAATTTTCTAAATTATTATTTAAGCTCTAGCAGCCTCGATACCTTAGAACCCTCCAAAAATAAGAAATCCTAGACGAATTGGCCATTGCAATTAAAGTTAAGATAATATACATATAAAAGAGAAAAAGAAATCGTCAAAAATAGAACTTGAAAGGAGACACTTTCCGACGATTTAACCAGGTCGTCGTGAATAATGAAAAATGATATGAGGGAATAAGTTTAATGTCATAAAGGGCACATGGTGAGATTTGATATGCGGCAAATTGTTTTCCCGCCTCCTACGCTAGCTCGCATACGTGGAATATTTTCTATATTCCCGAACGAACGAACGGATCTCTATAACAGCGAAGAAGTTTAGGTTTCTGAGATTCTAGGCGAAGATGGACCGCTGGATTCTCATCGTTACCATTTTAGATCGTGAGATCGTGGCCTCGTTTGTATTCAAGCCGTAATTCGTTGGCTGTTAATGAATCTTCGCTTATTCGCTCGAGCAGTAATTAATTAATTCAATATCTCGTTAGGCTCGTCTCTATCTCCTTAAAGCTAGTTTCAACGGGGGATGATTCTGGAGGGACTGCGAAGCGTAGCGTGGAAAAATTCTACATGGTATATTTAAAAAATGACAAAAATCTCTCAGTAGGCAAGTTTTTAATATTTTAGAGAGCACACGGTTCTCCGTAGGGGGGTTGAAACACGAAAATCGTTACTTCACAGACAATTCGAGGGTTTGCAATTTTTTATTCACACATTTCTCACAAAGTACAATTATTAGTCATATAATCCGTTATTATTTAAATCGACGATGTCTCTTTCCGTATTCATCACCTTAAACTACAATTTAATTGCAACCACTTCCACATTCCATTATTCATTCCTTAATGAGGACGTTGAAAGTCGACACAGCGTGAAGACATCCATCAAAACTGATCATCTATCATTAAATATCGTCCGTAAATTCTCCACCGTTCATATAGATATTCTTTACCGTAGAAAATGCTTCGCGGTTAAATCTCCGTCCTCGAGTTTCTAAATACCACAAAACGGTCGATTTCAAGTGGCATTCTTCGTTCCTCAAAATCCTTCGACGAGTATATACGTAAAAAGCTATCCCCCGTTCTCCGCGATCCCCTCGTTGCATCGAGGATCGTAAAATTTCCATTGCTCGTCCAAAAAACAAATGCTTCTAATCGGTTTTCCGAGGTGCATCCCCCTTCCACGGTATTAAGGGAAAATAAGTCGAGGCCGCTTTGGCGGTTCGATCGTTCGGCGTGCGCGTACGTTGAGTCTTGGTTGCGCGCACGAAATTTTCGAATGATCGTTTCTCACGGGGTTTCAACCCTCGGATATCAACAAGGCGAGTCTTCGGGAAGCGACGAACAGGAAAGAAACACGTTGTCGACAATGCGCCGTCGCATAAACTAGTGCAGCTACTTAGATGCACATATGTCCCGACGATGCTCGAGTCCGCTACTTTATTCCCAAACCAAAGGAAGTGCGGAAACGTGCAAAAAGCCGGCCGACCTTGTCCCACTTCCGTCAAAGCTTTGGGGAACGAGCTTAGTTGTGTAAATGTCGCTATACATGAGCGGACATGGTCGCGCGAGCGTTCAAGTAGTTTCGTTATGTAAGCGGTTCTATTATGTAGATATTTTCTTTTTTATATTAGGTAGCGGAAAAAGTTCGTGCGGTTTTCTTTCTACCGATTAATGTCAATCGGAATTTAGGTAGAAATTGGCTAGGTATTTTGACGCGGAGAATCCGCAGACTGGATAGACTTGGATCATTATCTAATACTGAAACTATCGAGCCGATTAAAATGATTTGTTAACAATTTTTGTGAAAAAATTCCCATATTGATAGGGGAGGCATGCAACATATATTTCACGTCGATGTTGTAGTACCTGAATGACTTAATTGATCACCCTTTTCTACTTTAGATTTTTCTTTTTCCGAAGTATTTATTCGGTACATTTAATACATTTTTGCACTTACCTGACACTTAGTCTGTAACCTACTAATTGTACGTGTAAAAATCACCGATATCTATACGGTGACCTGAACAACAGATGAGCATACTTTTAGGGAATTCAGTGCATATTATTTTTCTGCAGTAAATGTGTAATTTTTCTCAGTTAGTATAAAACATTAGTACAGCGAAGTTATTAAATATTTGTCCCCCTTACTTTTAATTTTTAGTGTTCATAAAAGATGGTTGGCAGGTGGTTGAAATTTTGCTGGTTTATAAAAGGTGAATGTTTCTATGTTTAGGATTATTTTATCACAGGTTTCTTAGCTGATGTATTGTAAAAAATCAAAGTAGTAGGTATTTTCGGCTCACCCTGTACATTTATTGTCGCAGTGGGCGAATACTGCACCCTGCTGAAGATGCAACCCTCTCGGTTCGTCCGTCACTGAAAAATAATCCTCCTCGAATCGACTCGACGGAGACAAAAAGCGGGACGAGAGACAGAGAAAGGAAGACTGCCGCGGGTAGTAAGAAAGACGAGATTTGCGAGGGGATTTCTTTAAAACGTCTGCAGTCCTTCTGTTTACGAAGCGAAAGCGCGCTTCAAAGTGATTC
The DNA here is from genome assembly GCA_910591515.1 of Cerceris rybyensis. Taxonomy (NCBI): domain Eukaryota; kingdom Metazoa; phylum Arthropoda; class Insecta; order Hymenoptera; family Crabronidae; genus Cerceris; species Cerceris rybyensis. Next base: position 1,332,150 of record OU342795.1, read on the forward strand.
GACAGTTTCTGCGAAGGGTGTGCGAAAGTTTCAGCGAATTGCACCCCGCAAAATCACACGGAAAATCGTTGAGAAAAATTTGAGTTTTAGAGTCGATTGCTTCGAGGATATTGCTACTTTTATTTCTCGGCTCGACAATTTTTCACGTACCCTTTGACGTCTCAATTACAATGAAATCTCCTCATATTCGAAAATCCCGAGGAATATTAAATTATTAGCTTTAATTGTACAAAATTACTGCGTTTATTCATCAAATCTATATCGTTTAATCTTTTCTACGTTCTCTAGTGAAATTATGAGAGTATCTGCTTTTTCCTTTCACCCGTTCGAAATCAATTAAACATAAGATATTTAATGCAATAGTTAGCCAAGGGAATCGATCGTGTATCAGTGATTGTTAATCACCAATTTATCCTTTTCTTTTATTAATGAAAATCTGCTGATAAAGTCTTTGATCGTTTTCAAATAAAATGAGAATTATCGCGTGAGCTCAATTCGTATCTTTTTTCAAGTCATTGCACAGTAAAAGCGTTGAGAATAAAATTAATCATCGTTTTAATAATTCTAAAAAAATTAATATCCATATTTTCCTTTCAATTAAAGTCTCTAAATGTCTAATTTCCCGTCAGGATCCTTACTCTTTCTAAATTTTAAATAAAATTCTAAATTCTACGGCAAGAACCGCTAAAATTACGGAGGTCTGCTGGTCAGACTGTAGTTCAATCTATCGTTAGCAGCCAAACTAGCAATTATAACATCGAATCGCTAGTCAAGACTCGGTGCAGGTAAAAAAGCAAACGTGGAAATGTCAAATTGTTTGGACTATGACTTGACCGTACGCTTTAAGGCGAGTCGAACTGTTACCGAGGCAGTTCGCATGGTGAAAGTACTTCGGCATAGGCACACTGCTGCAACACCTGCAATGTTTGAAGTTACGTGAAAACCACAACATCGACAGCATCACGTTACACGATTACTGTACGAAATAATTAGCAACAACTCATGGCAATTATTAGCTGCACAAATAAAATGAATTATCAAAGAATTCAGCAGCGATTTCTTGCTCTCCATTGGCATCTTGTCGATTGGTAGCAAGGAAGACAGACGTGCAATTGCTTCTGGAATTTCTCAGCATAATTTACTTTATTATATTCATTAGATACTTCAGTTTAATAGGAGATTCTGTCATCTGTAATTAGCATTCATCCAGAGTTTATAAAATAGATGGACTAAGAAAATTCCATAATTCTCTAATCGACAAATTTTTATTGATGTTACAGTTTTATTTAAATATTACAAGAAAATTGTACAAATAGCTTAGAACAAATTCTCGGTAGTCCAAGTAGGAATAAATCACTTGGAAATTTCTCTTCAGTGTTCGATAGATGTATCTCGATATATCAGTGGCACAGTTAGAATCAAAGTCGTTTGAAATCGGCGAACAATGCAGGGCGTACTGCAAGTTCTCGATCAGTTAGCTAGGATGATCTCGATAGAGGCTCGAATAAATTGAGATAAAATCTTTCCGTAGGCGAGATATAAAGTTCCTTGGTCGACAGGTAGCTAGTGGTAACTCGGTTGCCGTATCGTCCCTCGATCTGTTCCCTTTCGCAGTCGGAAACAATGTTTCACGCTTACGTCCAGTTCGTGCAAGCTAATTAGTCGACCTGTTCGCACCGAGTTGAATTTAACTCGCGGTGAATTAATTTGAAATATGAATCTCCTATTTACAACCTGAGGTCGAAGAGAATATAAAGCCTAACGGTATATTTCGAAAGAATCGTCGATCCTGCGGGATTTAAAGTTTGCAATTGCATTCATTTGTGCGGACGTTGAATTTACAAAGTTGCTTCGAGACGACAAATCGAGCGTATTATGCACGAAGTAACGGGCAAATGCAGTTCTATGGCGGATAGTTGACGACCTTTCGATCGCTTCCTGAAACTACAAGAAAAACTTGATTACGTTGGCTTACCTTACCGAGTAACTTGCTTCGAGCATCCCTCGAGCGAAGTGCAGATTTATATTGTTACCGGCAGAAAGTGCATCGTCGATGAGCGCGAAGTAAGTTTGTAATATGAACGGATTCAATTATCTTGCGGTCTTGGGAAAATGATTCCTTGGACGGAGTTACTTTGTTTTTAGAAGCCCTTAGGAAATTAATTCTATCGAAAAGAATATGAAATTAATTGATACATTGTGTATCCAATTTATAAATAAAGTCAGTTGTTAGAGGTACTGCAAGTTAAGTGCGGTTTAACCCTTTGCAGACTAGCGACGCATATATGTGGCCTGAGAAAAAATTCAATGAGAATCTATTGTCGCATGTAGGCGCGATTGAAGTTTAAAAATTGCAATACAGCCATTGGAATACAATTAGACAAATAGTAACTTATAATTTCATTACTATTCTAACTTTTAACAATACTCAAAAATGTCTCTGTTAAAAAATTCCTTATTCTTTCGCATTTAGATGGGCTAGCGGGAAATTTAGGACGAATCTTTCGGTCGACGAACCGTATTCCTCTCGACTCGTTTATCATGGCGTGCACGTAAAGCTTCGGCGAGCTCTTCGTGTGCCAACAATAAAAGAACAACCCTCTAATGTGTCTCTCTTTAACTCCTAAGTAGGCGCATTATTTTTCCTAATGCTAGGCATTTACGCCAACTGTACAATGCTATTCAGAACATTTTCTTTTTATTCCTCATTATCTCACTTGAAAATACTGCGAAACATTGTGCAGTAAAGGGACTTTAGTAAAATTATTCTCATTAAACTTTAACTTGTTAAATACAATTTAGAGTCTCGGCATATTTAGGAGAGACGACTATGAGATTTTCAACTGGTGGAAGTTTCAATTCCTGTTATCTATCGGAATATATTTCTATGTGTAAAACTGTAAATCCTAGGCAAATTGACCACAGTAATTAAAATCGAAATATATAACAAACCTTCATCCTTGTGCGATTCACATTACGGACCGATAAAATTTCCAACATCTCTAATTATAATATCTAGATTCCGGATGTTCATGAAAATTTCAAGTTTAACAAATGCAGCTAAGACAGAAGAACTTATCTAGGCACTGGTTGCACTCGATAAATATTACAACGAATACCATACTTTGGATATTTCAGATATATTTTCATATTATGTTTTTTTTATATATTTTAGCAATATTCATTTTGTCATAAACGCATAAAAATACGAAGTCTAGTAATAGCATTCTTCACCTTGTACAATTTTCTGGTATCTAATCAAAAATCTATCAAATTATTGTAACATCAAAATGATACACCCTGCCATTCCATATTTTCAACCCTGTCAGGAAGTTTGATCATACTCCTGCGTACACCGTGCCTATTTAACACCAAAGGATGGTGCACCCTATTCTCGTCTATTTCGTTCATTTCCCTAATACCCGACTGACGGGTACGTTATTAAAACTTTCTCGGTCCAATTTACGTGCTTGTGGTCAGTACTTCGAGCAGTATGCTTAAATACATTGGAGGAGGGTGTCGAACGACCCACCAACTTGCTATGTCGAGGTGGATCTACACGTGAACGACGCGAAACTTTGACCTGTTTGGTTGTTTCGTTGGCATATATATGGATACATGTGTATAGGCAAGCATGGTGCTTACAATTAGAAATACAATGGTACAGATCTTCCTGTGGATCGAGGCAGTGATTGAGATTGGAGGGAGATTTTTTTCGCGCGCTCATTATGCCAGTATCTACGGATTTCTAAATGGAAATTTAATATCGAGTAAAAGTAGGCTGGTGCACTTTTATACGATAGAGATTACTGGCTACGGGAGGAAACTTTTTAACTATCGATGTTCCGTGTTTGCGTTTTTGCGATTCTTGCTGCTGCATGCATCATTGGATTACTGGGAACCGTAGAAAATGAAACGTACTAATCGTTTGCGAATAGTCGAGCAAAAAGGATGGTGTGTTTGTCTTGTGTTGGATCAAGGTATTGAGAAATCTTTGAAGTTATTTTTTATCGGTGGAATATGATGAAGCAAGGAATAGAAATTTTTCTTCCATCTGTCTAATAATTAATAATTTATTTAGTTATTGTTACTGGAATTTATTGATATTGTGGATGGATAAATTGTTGTCAAATTGCGAAAGAACTACTGTATTATTTCTGGGAATAACAGACCTAACTCAAACCTAACACAATAGGAAAATCAAGAAGTATCAATGAATAAATTGTTGATTATTCTACACTATTTATTATTAGTCGAATTTATTATTATCGTTGCAAAGATTCCGCATATTTCTGTTAAATAACGAGTAAGAATTTTGCGCTGAAACCTCTCACTGAAATTAATTAGGATCGTTATGTTAAAGTACGATAACACCTCTGCCAAATTTGAATTTAATTCGCATATCAATTCGATGAGAAACGTGGCAGCCTTGCAGCAAGACTTTATGAATATGTTATCTCAAAGTTGGAGTTACTTCCATCGACCCAACTTCTTTCCATGAAAGAACAAAAGTTCCTTTCGAATTGCGCCCTTCGAAAATGTACCACGCAAACATTCTAAGTACTCGAACGTCAAGTTTTAACGTGCAATGTGTTAAACTAGTTTTTCGACACGCTCGATGATTGGGCACGATAATTCGCGTTAGCTGAATTGATAGCCACGCTGATATTCAGAATCCTGCGGGACACCTTTCACTAGAAGCCAGTCAGACCGTTTTCAGAAGTTTACACGTAAAACATATTTGCATTATATGTAAGAGTTACGTGCAATTTATATAAACGAATATGCACCCGGTTTCTGTCGTTGCAGTAGAGAAATTTTAGTTTATGCATGGACGGAAGTACGGTTAAAAATCGTGAATAAAACACGACGCAACAAATCAAAAGGTTTTCGACGTGCAAAGTGGCAAAACTTAACTTTCAACTTTGCTTGAAATACTTCGTCCACACTACGTGCAATAAAAAAGATTCATGTTTTTTGAAATTTTTCAAATTGCTTTTCTCATTTTACAAAAGAGTCAAATTATTATTACGTAGCATAAAGCAGAATGGAAAATTGTGAAAGTTGATTTCAATTTAGAGTGAAGAGAAGTTGCAAATTTTTTATATTTATTTTGCGAGAAGGAATCGTTATTATTCTCCATGCAACAATGTATTTCGTAAAGAATTCTTGATGCATTCCAAAGGAAGAGCGGACGATTCGTGCAGCTATTCCATTAATCTTCGAATAAATTACCTATCGGCCTTTCTCCCACGTAGGATGTCAGTTTTACCCGGTAGGAGAATACCTGAAATTCGTGAGGGTGCCGGAGAACCTTGCGAAAGGAACCGAGGTCCTTTCGTTAGAGGCTCATCCCCGAAATCATCTCACGATCATGCCAGTGGACAAGGTGAGACATTACTGTGATACCCTTGAAATTCAAGTGTCAATTAAATTCTCCATTTCTAATTAATATTCGCATATAATTACCACGTATTCCAGGACGAAGACGCTCGTTTCTTCGCCTTCAAGGACACGAATAGAACTCACGTTTCCTTGATATTAGCACAATCTCTGGAAGATTTAGTGGACACGGAGTCACCGAGGAATCTCCTGAAATTCCGTGTCGTCTGCGATTACACCGACGGTGGTGATTCTTTGGTAAATTATAAAAAATACAGTTTTAATCAATTCCTTTTTTTATCCGCAACAATTGTGAAATTTAACTAAACGATGAACTTTTTTGGAGCTATGAAATAGATATTTTTATAACACTTTTTTACAATACAGCCACAAAGGCTAAAAAGTAGCATGGTTATAAATGTATCAGGTCGTCAAGTATGAAATTTGTAGAAAAATAGGCAAAGTTTGCCTATTTACTACAAGTTCCATTCTTGACGACCTAATATATAGTTAGAAAAAAATTGCTAATGAGCCATTTCATTGTGTTAGATCTAGTTTTAAGTATTATTCGCTCTCTGCATGCTTCCGTGTTCTCCACGAATGGAGTGCGACAGGACAGATTAATAATCGACCGGTTTGATATTAAAACGTTCGAGTGGATATCGTGCTCGTGCCCGTGATCGAAAGTTGTTCAAAATTCCTGAGCACGTGCCATTTCATTTGCGGTAAAACGTTCGAAAATATATTTTTTTTTCCTCTCTGATATCAAGTATATACTCTCTGAGTATTTTTTTTTGCACATGAGTAATTAGAGCGTGCGAGTACCGGTCTTGAGATAACAAACGGCTCGGGGACCCTTACCGGTTTTGTCTCGTGTGGTAGTGAGAGTTTATGTAACTATTTGGAAGGAATGCTGCTGATTGACGAAGCTGTTACGATACCGATTACTGTTCTTACTTAATCACACACCGTGGGTAATCATTCTTGTGCATTATACGGTCATCGCTCTCGGTTTTTGTCGTTTCGATTAAAATTAATGCATAAAATATACTATATTCTTTTTGAAATTAACAGAAATCAATTCTTTTTTTTTTCAATTTAATGGGCACGTGAATACGATAGGATTGAATCAAAATTTATTCGTTTTAATCACAGGTACTTTGTAAGCTGATATTATTATTCATTTATAATTGCAGATAAAGTAACGCATATATTAGAATATTAAATTTCTTTGCACAGTAAAAATTCTATCGTAAATTATATGGTTTTAGAAGATTGAAATTACAGTAATTTAAATCACGAAATAATATAAATGAAATCCCGAAATTTTGCTTCAGGATGCCAATCAAGCCGCGCAAATAATAGTGATTTAGCTACATTACGAAACAACACAATATAAACTTGCAGATCAAAATAATATCAGCCACAAAACTTGTACAGTCGAGCATCGATCGAACAGAGCTGATCACAGTAATCCAGCTGCCTTACGAAATTCACCGACAACCCAGAATACAATTATCTCGCTCAATTAAATTTCAACAAAGGAATTCCAAATGTTATAAATTATAAAAAATACATATCCAACGCTTTTAATAACGTTATTCATAAAATACGCGTAGTATGCTTCGATTGTTTTCCCTTCGATACGATGCGTGGCTAGTCTACAAGAAAGTATGCATTTCGTAAGAAGGGAACGCAATGAAATATTAGAAAGTACACAAAGTATATCGGTGCTTACACAGTCCTTGATTTTTATTCGCCAGAATGATCAGATAGGTTCGTTTTCATGTCTTACCGCGCGCAAGAAATGCATATCGAAGGATATTATGCACTTTGATGCAAGTATCGAAAGCGGAGGGAATGAAAAGATATCGCGATGCGCGAAAGTTTACGCAATGAAAGTTGAATATGCAGGTTAATAACGCGTCGTTTATGCTTAGGTGTCGTCGCATTTATCAGTTACGGTCTACGTGGAGGATATAAATGATCATGCGCCAGAATTTGTCGATGCACCTTACCACGTAACCGTGGATGAACTTACACCGGTTGGTGAGTAGATATGTTGATTGTAAAAAAGATATCGTTACGAGATACTGACAGATGTTAGTTTAATTTCTTAAACTGGTAGCAATTGCTATGAAACGTTGCTATCGTCGGAGTTTAACGTGTTAGGTAAAATTTGTAAGATAACATCTGTACCTGACGTGTTTCAATTATATCGTCGCGTAAAAGTTGAAAATCAATGAGCCATTATCCTGTTTCTATTTAACATTCGGTCTATTCCTCCATCAGTCAGTTTCTCCCAATGATGAAATTCTATTAGTCTCGTGCGTCATAGCTAAAAACTGATCAACGGCTCTCGGTTCTCTGTAAAGGGTCGATTTTCTCTAATCGACGTTCAATCGAACGTTAAAAGTAACGAGAAGAGTAAGAGGGGAGTACAGGTAGTCGAGCCTGAAAGGTGAACTCGTTCGCCCGGTGAAACTGCGGTGCTATATAGACGAATTAGAATTTCGAAAGTGCAAAACGCCGGACAATTGAATTTAGCGTAACCGATCGCAGGTGTAACGATATTCCGTGGGATTCACGCGATCGACGGTGACAAGCCGAACACACCGAACAGCGATGTCCACTATGCGATAGTGAAAGGCAACGAGCAAGGTAAATTTTCACTCGAATCCGGACACAGAACGGCTCTGATACTTCGCAAGCCATTGGACTACGACAGCGGCGATCGAGAATTCACGCTAGTTATTGCGGCTACCGTGAGTACACGTTACAACCTCGAACACAATGATCCCAATTCCTGACGGAAGACCGGTGAAAGTTTTCTCCTGGCGATATTATCGTGACACCGGCTCATTACGAGCCGCGTAATTATTATACTATCTCGACGTAACGTTTCAGGATCGAGGCGCGCCGACGAGGAGCACCAACACCACCGTCAAAATAACTGTCTTGGACAATGATGATCTGGATCCCAAGTTTACGCGGGATGTTTATAAGGCGAAGATTTATGAGTTCTATCCTATGCCGGTAAATTGGATTTTTTTCTTTTATTACTTTATGCAGAAGTTTGATTATTTTAAAGCTACATTTCTGGGAATTGAGTGCTTTCGTGGATGTTGAGGCAAGATGATCGTATAGTGGACATTGTATAATATTGATTCACAATTTTATTTTTTTGATCAACTACAAGTTGAAATATTCTCTCAGGACCACTCCATTTCGAAAGCCCAGCCAACAAAGCTATAGATTTTTTCCAAAATTTTATTCAAAAAGAAACTAGTACATCAAATATTTTATTTCCCATCGAAGCAACATTAAATAACTATCGCATGTAATTATCTAAGGGGGAACGAACGCGAAAGTCGTCTTGGAGAATCGCAACTCGGTAATAGGAAGTCCGCAAGGACACTGCTAACATAATGCAATAATACATGCAATAATAAATCCAATTGAATACGCGAAGAGTCCTCGTTACGCAATTATAGACAGATGTCTGCCGTTTAAACATATCCGCCGGTAATGACCGCGTTCATGCGCCCTACGATTGCCGATGGAAGTCGCGAATTACAGAACGATCGAATTGCGAGGAACTTTCTACAGGATCATCGAGGCGCATCGCTTCCTCGAATCCTACGTTTTCGCGACGTTTCTTCGTCAAACTGAGCGATAGATAAAGTGTTAAAGTTAAAGAAAAATTCTTCACGATTCGACATTGCTGGGCTACTTGCAAGTTTATTTATCCGACTGGTTCTCCGCGTGTGCTAGATGCAGTACGTGTAATACGTGAAGCATAGAACACACGGTGAATGTCAAAGGTCATTATTCTTTCTCGAGATCATTGCAAGTATAAGTTTTCAGTCGATGGAAAATACGTGTAATTCCATTCGCAGCGATGTTTATCACAACGTTCGACTTTCGCACGATACTTCGAGGCCTCGATCGCCTTTGAAGATTTATCTGTCTTGCGCTTAAGGCTGAGTTTGGAATCATGAAACGTTTAGAAAGCATCCGTTAACATGCCAAACTGTCGGACGATTTTTCATAAATTTCACTCGATTCTTGGATTTTCAAGTTTACGGAAAATTTCTTCCTCTCCTCGATGACTCAAGTCGTCCCAATTTTTCCTACGGTGTCCTTGATTTCTCTTGAAATCTTCTCTTCCTTCCACCACGAAACTGAAAGTCTTCAAACGCATCGTTCTCTTTCAGGACTATCCTATATTCACGCGAATTAATTTTACCACTCCGATTCACGCAACCGATCGCGATCGAGATATCAACGTGCCCGTTCGTTACGACATAATATCCGGAAACGAGCGAGGATTCTTCCAAATCGATCCAAAGAATGGAACCCTGTTTTTAAAACGTGCCATCGATCTCGACGCGGAAAGAAATTTGCCTGGGAATACCTTCACCCTTCAAATCCATGCATCCCAAGTGGACAATCCTCTGAAGACTGCGGTTGCTCGAGCGGAAATAGAGGTGTTGGATCTCAACGACAATCTTCCGGAATTCGAGGTGGACCTTTACAACATCAGCATAGTGGAGAATCTGCCGAACGGCTTCAGCGTTCTCCAAGTGGTAGCTCGTGACAGGGATCAAGGTGAAAATGGTGAATTTGTCTACGAATTGAAAGATCCATCCGGTGCATTCTACGTGGATCCAAAATCAGGATGGTTGACAGTGAAGGATCAATCGGTCTTGGATAGAGAGAGGAGGAATCATCTGAGAATGAAAGTTTTAGCCATAGAGAAAAAACCGAGCGTCGAAAGATCCAAGGGAACATCTTCCGTGGATGTTGCAGTTACGTTGCTCGACGCGAACGATAACAATCCTATTTTCGTTCCTGGAAATCTGTACGAATTGATCGCGAAAAGTGACTACAAGGTGGGAACAGTCCTTGGACAAGTGCACGCCGTCGATGAGGACTATGGTCCGAATGGGATTGTCAGGTATAGGTTGCAGAAACCTGGAAATTCGACGACTCGCACTCCACCATTTACCGTCGACGAGATGACGGGGATGATTACGGTTTCGGAAAGTCCGGTTCTCGAAGGAAGACACGCCATTTTCGTCGAAGCTGCAGATCAACCAGCGAATCCGAGCGAGAGACGATTTTCCTTGGCTGTTGTTACCGTGGATGTTCTACGATCGAATGGTGAGTCGATGTTACTGGGAATTTTAAGATTGCGTTTTTTCGATAGAACTGATTTTTACATTGTACAATTTTTATTTGAATTTTTATCCGATCTGAACCATTTATCGTTCGTTTCTCGCAACAAATTCTCTCGGCATTTAATGTTCTCCACCTGATTTGCAACGACATGGGAATTTTTTCCTACGTTTATAAAATTGCAAAGTAAACATTCCGCCAGTTAACGGGCAAAAAGTAAGAGTATTTCAGAGAAAGCATGCCCAACTGGTTCCTCGAGTTTGTCCGTCTCGTTGGCATTGCAGGTCCAGAACCGTTGGAACCAGATTTCGTGGGAGCCCCCTATGAATTCTGGGTCGGTGCCAATGTGCCGGTCGGCACCAGCGTCGGTCAGATCCGATTAAACGACGCCGTCAAGACGAACGATCTCATCTACGACCTTCTTCATAGCTACGAGGAGGGTGGTGAGTAGCCGAAAAGAAATGAATTCGTTTCAATCGAATTCGTTCCCACGCGACGTGCCGATACATAAAGTAAAAACGATGAAATTGATGTTACTCAATCTCGATGCATCAATCGTGAAGCACGACGAGACGTGTATATTATTCATGCTAATGCGTAACACATGCTGCATATATACACGTAATTTCAGTACCATTTGCCGTGGAAGAGCGCTCCGGAACGATCACGGTCGTCGAGGAGATCGATAAGTTCGATCGTTCCACGTACGACTTTGAGGCGGTCGTAACCGACGAGAGAGACCTGATGATAATTACAAACGTCTCCGTCCACGTGGTCGATCCTAATGACGAAAGGGGTATTTTCACGAAGTGAGTGAAACCTTCACTTACGTCCGGATCCATGAGCTTTATGACGCGTTTAACGAGCACTAAGTGAAACCTAGGTCAACCGTGACATTTGTTTCTCTTTTTTTCTCGCTCTTCATAATTCTTAACGACAGTATGAGCAACGATGGCGAACATAATAGTTTCTTAGACGTCTCGTTACGGTAAATGGCCTCTTGCAACTTTAACGAGCAAAATTTTCACTTTCCTACACTCGTAATAGATGCTTCAACGTATATGGGATTAATCTTATCCTCTGTTACTTTCCTTCTCTCGAAAAATTCCCCCGTAACCTCGAAAAAGGATGAGAGGATAATCGATACGTTAAATTTGCCGTGTTAACTCGAGCAAACGCAAAACGAAAGGTCAGAAGTCGACGACTCCGTGGAATTCTGTTTGCTTATTCTAAAGTCGATGCCCGTTGATTGCAGGGGAACGACCACCGCTCCTCTCGTCTTCCACGTTAAGGAAAATGTTCCTGGCACGTACATCGGGCAAGTACTTCCGCAGAATGGTACCGCTGTGGCTATGCCGGGCACTCGTTTCTTTATCGTCAATCAGCAGGATGTGCCCGATATCGCCATTACGGAGGACGGCGCCCTTTACGCTCCTCATGGTCTCGATCGTGAGACCAGACAGAATTATAGTATTACCGTAATTGCCGAGAGTCCACGCGGAGTCGGTGTTTTCCAAGTAAGTTTTCCCTCTGCAATTAAGTCACATCGAACTGTTTATCGACCGTTATCGCGAGGGGTGAGTTCTACTCGTTTGCCGATTACCGTGGTTATGACTTCTTCGGTGAAAGTTGGAGGAAATTTGTGACTGTCTTTATTTGGATATAAACACATTTTCAGTCGATGATCGAAGAAGAGATTTGAGGCTTTTTATGTTGGATTTTCCGAGGGAGTTGAAATTATTGGTATATGAATTTTCTGGAAAGTTTTAGGAATTTGCTGGGGTGTAATTTTAAAAGTTTTGATATCTTGAGTCTTTTGATTGCTCGAATTAGGATTGTTCAATTTGTTTTTGTGGCTTTGTCCAGTGTGAGAGGTGCAATGATGTTAAATATATTTAAAGTGGTACTTATATTTCAAGAAACTTGATGATTATTTTCAGGTGAGCGTCGTTGTCATCGACGAGAACGATCATCCGCCAGAATTTACATTGCCGGTTTACGAAGGACTCATTTTCGAGAATAGTCCTGCCGGCACCGAAGTGAACATGACCAATCCTATCGAGGCGATCGACAAGGACGAAGGGATGAACCAAAACTTTACGTTTAGCCTGTACGGTGGAGGTAGCAAATACTTCAGCGTCCATCCGATAACCGGCTTACTCTACTTCGAAGGAATCGAGGATCGCAATTTGGATAGGGAAGCAGCTGCGAATTACAGTTTCAAGGTCGTTGCCGAAGACAGAGGTGAATTCTAGATATATTCCTCTATTCATCTACCATTTCTCCAGGATTTTTCCAATTGCCAAGACACAAAGTTAAGTCCCTCGTTACGCTAACTACAAAGGTAGTCAAAATAATCGATACCAAATTTTTTTAAAAACTTTCTCCACTTCCACAAGTTTCATCCTCTTCCACCTTTCGAATCCTTTTTATCTAAGCTACTTGTTCGAGATATTTAAGTATAACACATTAAACGCCGATAATTCCAGGGTCAACCGATGACTCCTGAGCTCACGAGGTTCCTCCTAGTCCTCCAATTATTCCTAAAATAACAATGCAATTTTCCTTGGAACATCTAGGAGGACTGAAGTCAGAATCCGAAGTGAGGATAACGGTTCTCGACGTGAACGACAATCCCCCGAGTTTCATCCGCATGATCGTCCTGCCCGACCAAGGTGTTCGAGTATCGAACGAGCCAGATATCGAGGCACCTTTGGAAAGGAACGATGTTCTCGACGCGGGCGATACTGTTGCCGGAAATCGACCCTCTGCCGCCGTCAAACGTCGTTCGCCTCTTCTCCTTGTCCCGGAAAACGCGACGATCGGCGCGCCGATAATCCGGCTCCTAGCCGAGGACAAGGACGAGGGGGTGAATGCCGCGATAACGTATAGCCTGGGGAACGAGACGACTTCCGGCGACGATTTCGGCACGAGAAGGTTCGAAACTGCTACCGGCCGCAGATATTTCCATCTCGATTCAAGGTCCGCGGAGATATCGGTAGCTCGTGATCTTCCAGCCGAAAGGGATGTACGTTTGTTCGTCCTGGCAAAAGATAGCGGCGGTCTCACCGACAACATCACCGTCAGGATCCACGTGGAGGACGTGAACGATCATTCGCCGATCTTTGACAAATCTTGGTACACCTTCGACATCCCCGAAGGCGTGTACAGCGGCTACGCCGTTGGCACTGTTCGTGCCGTCGATTCGGACTTTGGGGTCAACGCGAATGTCACTTATGAATTGATTTCTAGCAACGAGATTCCCGAGAATTCCAGAAATACCACGTGGATGTTCGACGTGGCGCCCTACGAGGGAATAATTAGAGTCAGCGGGATCTTGGATAGAGAGAGCATAGCTACGCACCGTCTGGTCGTCGTGGCACGCGATAACGGTTCTCCTAGACTCAGCTCCACGGTGGAGACCGAAGTTAATATCTTGGACGTTAACGACAATCCACCGTTGTTTTACGGTTACGACGATATCGAGACGGACGAGCGTGGTGTACCTTTGGCCGTTTATCATGCCTCCATTTTGGAGAACGGACCGATTGGTAGCCAAGTGGTGAAGGTGTACGCGAACGACACGGATTTTGCCGGCAATGGCAATGGTTTGATCCTCTTCGACCTGATGCACGAAGGACAACCGGAGACACTGTACTTTGCTATCGATAGTAAAGAGGGTATCATCACAACGATAGCCAATTTGGATTACGAAACTCGCAAGAGCCATCGTTTATTGGTAACAGCCAGCGATCTAGGGTCTCCCGTAAGCCTAACATCCACGGCGATCGTGGTCGTCACGGTTCTAAACGTCGACGACGACGACGAAGAGGACGAAACTGAGAACGAGGTTCAGAAATTTCCAACTTTCCGTCATCGATACTACGAAGTCGAAATCGAAGAGAACTCTCAGGTGCCGACACTAGTCGCCCAATTGGATCTCGCCGATAATTATCAAAGCGATCTCATCCGATACAGTATCGTAGCCGATGGCACCAATTCGAGAGATCACTTCTCGATTAACTCGAAAAACGGCTCCCTCTATCTAACGACTAACGTCGACAGAGAGGTCAACGATCGATACGAGGCGAAGGTCAGAGTGGACAAGGTGAAGATAGGTCGTGGGATGCCCGTGATGATCTACCCGGTCGTCGGTGAAAGGCTCAACGGTCTGGCACCCAACGAGGCCAGGGTCGTCGTCAGGGTCAAGGATGCTAACGACAATGCGCCCAGATTCAAGTCAAAGGGTCGACCCATCCTTGCAGCAATACCCACTACTGCCCATTATGGCTATGAGGTCGTCAAAGTGGAGGTACGTATGCGTGCATCTAAGTGCGCTTGTCCGCGAGTGGGCTTACCTACGAGTAACCCGACTTTAATTCATTTCCCTTCTATTCTCGCCTCTTACGGTTTTCTCTTCTTTTCATAGTCGTTTTAGAAGCCGCCGTCTTTCTTATTTTCCTTCTTTTCTTCGCCTCTTCATCCGACCCTTTTCACTTTGTGCCAGACGAATCCGTGGAATGGCTGCGCTTTTACGTTTTCTGAGAATAATCGTGGAGATTTTAAAGAATCATTTCGTGGAGATTTTTAGAGAAATGTATTTCTTTTTTATCGATGTTATTTGAGTGACATGTGTCGCGATGATTTCAGAACCGATGGAAAGAGATGGAAAAGATGGAAAAGAAGTAGGGATAAACGATTATGCATTTGAGAGATGTTGCAAGAAGAGCATTAAATTTTTAGTGTTATTGGAAAGTCAGTTAAAAGACACGATTAAGTAGGATATTAAGTTTTTTTCTATAGGAAGGCAAGTTTCGACAAATTGAGCACTCCGAGTGACGTTTACGAGGTGGATCAATTTTTTAACGACATTCTATAATTATTTCGTCGGGTAATAGGGGAAAGAAAATTTCTCATCATCCTCTTTAAACCTTCGCTCAAAGAGGACTCGTCCACTTTTAATCGAAATAGAGTTTCACGGTTATTTAGAGTCTGATGTTAATTAATGATCCCATACAGGATTAAAGTAAATTAATTTTAATAAACCTTTATCCCTTCACGTTTGGGGAGAATTAAAAACAAAGATGCAGCGAGGTCAGAGATGTGGGTAATACTTTACGAGCTTACCAGTTATATCTTCCGTGAAAGAACCATATAAACCAACATAACGCCTGTTTTTTAATTCTTCCGGTACTAAAAGCTTCGATAATATTAGTCACACCAGCGCAAAATACTTTTCGGATAACCAAACGTCGTATGATCCATTCCTTCAATCGATTTTTCCGTAACAGAGATTTCACTATATACAAAAGAAAAACAAAACTTCCAGGCGGAAGATTCAGACGAGGGTATAAACGCGGAGGTTCGCTACCAAATTCTTGGCCGCGAAGATGCCCCACGATTCGCCATTGACCCACTGAGCGGTCAAGTGCGATCCGTGGCAAGTTTTGGCCGCGACGCCGGACGCGTTTTCGGATTCGACGTCAAGGCTACCGACAGACGGGGCGCCGAGAATGGACGTAGCAGCATTGCCAATGTCTTTGTAAGTATCTCACAATCAGTTGTATATCGAACCCCCATCCACCCTGGCTGCCTTAAGCGTTCGCCGTTAAAGTCGAGATAGCATCGTAGCTAATTTCCCTTCGGGAAGCCGGAGATTCCGAAAGACCCCTGAAACTCACCCCCTCATTGTCTCTGCCATTATCTCGCGCTGTCTGATCGAACGTAGGTGTACGTGCTAGACGACCACAAGCAAGTAGTAATGGTCGTTGGTCGGAGACCCATGGACATTGAGCCACAGCTTGAGAACATCACCGCGTGAGTAAAATTTGAATGCGCCTGGTGTTAATTCCGGGGGATGTTTTCCATGGGAATTTGTAGCTTTGCATTTGTTCTATGTATTTGACTTAATTTGATTTGTCGTTACTGATTTTTCCGCGAAGTGATATTAACTTTTTGCACTCCTATGTCAAATTTAACTCGATACTAGTTTGTATCTCAGGACTTTCTTTGTTGAGTCTCGCTCGATATTTTTTCAAGTGCAAACCAATAGATGTTAACGTATGAAAGAAGAGCGGGATTGCATCCTAGAATTTTTTCAAGAGATATCAAGCACTTGCAAATTACAAGATACCTTATTTATGTAAATTGTTCTATTTTTAGTTCAAGTAAAATTGAAACGAAATACTTAAAAGCGTTAGGAGCTAGTGGTAACAAAATTGAAATATAATTCGGAGTGCAACGGGTTAAACAACTCGATTTAGATTACTTTTCACATTGTAAAATGAACAATTTAGAGTACTGCAAAACGTGACGGGTCTGGACGTGCGAATTCGAAAGCTGGAGCCCCATATTGAGAAGAATTTGATAGACACCATGTCGTGAGTGAATTCTTTCTCTTTTAAATGACGTGAGAAAAGGAAAAATTGTGATTCCATGGAGAAACTGAATTTTCAGAACCGACGTTTACCTATACGCCATCGATCCTCATCTAAACGTGATGATCGATATGGACACCCTACACAAGTAAGCGAAAGCTATCGGTTGAAACGTATCCCATGCGGCTAGAGATTTTCATTTTCTCTCTTGCATTAACCTACAATTTCAGCGTATTTAACACAAAGAAGACGGAGATAAAGCGCGAATTGGACGAGTACCGTGTCCTCGACATAGCCGGAAGCTCGCCGCGACGAGGTAATCAGCGTTACCTGCTGTCCACCCTCGAAGTGGGTGTTGTCGTCCTCGGCTGTGTCGTCTTTGTGGGTGCTCTCGTCACGGCCCTTTGTGTCACTTGTGTTCGCCGGAATAAACGGTACGCGGCTTTGCCACGATCATCCCCTTTAACGACGGACTACTACTCTCTTCGCATTGACCCACTAACTCGGTAGTTGGAGTAAAACAACTCTGTACCTTTAGTCGGGGCTAAAAGCGGTAGAAAATTGCTCCAGTTACAAGATAATAATACCGTAAGATCTTGATCAATTAACACCCCATTAATTCTCCTAACGGTAACTTGAAATTTAACGAGAGGATTAACAAAGAATTAAGAAAGACAGAATGAATTAACATCATAAAATAGTGAATCGAACGAACTTAGACTAACGTTGCACGATATGGGAAACACCATGGACTGGTACGGCCTGCTAATTTCCCAAGATCGTCTCAAAGTCTGCACACTGAACGGACTTCCTGGATTCGTTAGACGCAGACGACGCGAGAAGGCGATGTTTTCGACGACCAGCCCGATCGGATTCGCTCTGGCCGATCCAGCCGGAACCCTGCAGAAGCCATCGCTATTTCCAACTTTTGTCGATGGTCTACACTATGACCCCGAGCCCTTCTGCCACGACATGACGAGGCGCCAGAGTATCTGCGAGCACGGGGCTAATTGCGTACGCTTCCACACGTGAGTCTATTAATTGGCACGATTGTATCGCTGAGCTCTCGACGATGATACGGTGTTGCGAAACGCGTTATGCAAATATACTACTCGACGATACGTGGAACACAACGGGTAACCCTTTGAACCGAGCCTCTCGAACGGATATTTTCAACGAACAAATGACGTCTGCCGATATGTGCGTTAATCGCTTCGGAGAAGATTATTTTATAGTTCTGAATCGAGGACGTTGCGGAAGACAGCTTTTTGGTAGTCCGGGGTATTCGGTGTACCCCCTTTTGACCTTTGAGCAGAGCAGCAAATTTTAACCTCTCGACCTCTCGAGATCCTTCAAATTATCCTTGTCCAAAGCACCTATTCTCTTGATATTATTTATAATTTGCATTTCAAAATTCTTCAAATTTTCATTCGAGTCGACAAAGATCCTGTAAAATCACTTTTATCCCCTTTTGGAGGGAGTATTCACTACCCTCTAGAAAATTCGTGGCCTTCAAAGAGAAAGCGGTCGACATTTTTAACCCCCTCCCCCACAGATTTCTAATATTTCATATACCCAAACGCAATATTAATTTCCTCTCATCCCTTCAGATTAATAATTTTTGGAAAACCTCAAACTTCCCATGTCACGAGCGTCACGCAAGTATGAGGCGAAGTGGTTAAAAATTGCAATTAGATCTCACAGTTTCATGCGAAATAAGAGAATAGTTTTCTCGGTAGAAAATTTATGCACAGAAAAATCAACCTCACGTCCTTGAAATCTGAAAGGAATGCAAGTATTGCCGGAGCATTCCATCTCGTTCACGGTTAACGGGAATTTCGGAAGTATCGTATGAGAGAATTTCCATATCTTTTGCAACGTCGATCCTGGAGACGGGGGTGGTTTTCAGGATGGGTGGCGGTAGTAGTAAGCACGCTGGGAGGACGACAGGGACCACCAAAGGCCTCGAGGCATCCGCGACGTCCTTGCATTCCAGCGGTCAGGATTCTGGGATCGTGGCGCGCGCTTCCTGCCACTGCAGTCACTCCTCGAGCCCCTCCAGTGGCGAGAGCAGCAAGTAAGTCGAATTACTTTCGGTTGTCTCTCACTTTTGACTGATTTTCAAAACGAGATCAATTACTATACCATCGAACGTTGCAAATGAGATAAGAATTCGCGCGAATGTTTACTCCCTGAATGAGAATTTTAATGAGAAGAACATCTGCGATCGCAAGGTTATGGTAGCCGCGTGTATTTGTTCTTTCTGCTTTGACGAGCGAACACTGGAATTCTTGATTTTACGTTAAGATATTCTCAGCTAGGAATTACTCTTTTGTTGGATCTTTGTATTTGGGAATTCTTTTGTCTCGACTTTTGTTCACGGTGTTTGCTGTTTTCGTTAGGTTCACGTATGATTGCTTGAGAGGAGGTAGGAAGTTGGCTGAGAATTTGAATATTGAGTTGTACTTGGAAATTAGTTATTGAATTATGCCGTTGTAAATTATACGGAGTGTGTAATTATGCGGCAAAATTGGCATGCTGGTTTAGCTTCCTTGTTTGCCTGATTGAACGTATTTTCGAGGGGATTAAATCGAGGTGTAAAATTTCCAATGCATCTTCCTAAAGCGAAAGATTGTCTCTTTTATCACTCTAAAGTTACTTCCGCCTTTCAATAAAAGGATTCCAATTAAATGTACCACACGCAGAAATGTACATAAAAGAGAGGTACCGAAACTTTTTGCAGCGGGTACGAGGACTCTTTGAAATCCTTGCAACGCCGTCAAAGAGGAAATGAAGGTCCTCGCAGTCTTCACGACACCTCGAGCGTCGTTGGAAGGCGCGCAAATCAAGCTGCATCGAGAAGACGACAACGTTTTCATTCGTTCTCCAACGGAGAATCCGTTTACTCCCAGGAGATGACGTTGCAAAGGGATCAACATTGTTGCGCCAGCTCCGAGAAGAGGCGAAAGAATGAACATAGACGGGCGCATTCCGAGGCGGAGAACAACATCACCGAGACGGTGATACACGAACATCCTGGAACGGAGATCTCGTTGTCCAGTTCCTTGCAGAACACGTCGAGTCTTCACGGTAAGATTTTCTCGTGTCAACGGATATTGCGATCGCTCAAAACGGTAAGATTGAATGGAATTTTATGAAAACAGAATTTCATCTTTGATTTGAGACGTGCATTGAACTTTGCAGAAAGGTACCACTGTCAACTTTGATCCACAGGCTAGAAAATATTAAAGAAGAAGCTTCAAAGTCATTTCATCACCTGATATACCATTAGTACATTTCTCAATGATTAAAATTAACATTTTCAATATTATGATTAGACTACGGATGTTTATGTAAATTTTAAGTTTACCAAATGCAGAACTTATCTAGGCATTCGTTTCACTCGATACATATTACAACGAATACTATACTTTGGATAATTTAGATACATTTTTTCAATTTGTCTATTTAAAAAAAAAATACTGGCTTGCGGTTAAAACAATTTGGAGAACGATTCTAATTGATTTGTATTGTTCTCTCACAAAGATTCAAATGTTTTTAGCTTCTCCGGCAGAAAACGACGAAATTTTCCTACAACCTGTTGAAACCTCAAGTTTTGCAAGTGTTCTCTATTGACACAACGAGCAACGGTATCGTATTATCACTCGACATCGATTCGGCTGAATGGCCATCGTTCGATTGCTCGATGTACCATCAGATCAGCTAGATAAAATATTTACACGCGCGTAATCACGCACTATTTTCGATGCTCTTCGTGTCGCGTGAAAATTTAACATCGTACGCTTATGCAAATTATCCTCGCGACATGTATTAAAAGGGAGTTCAGTTTCCTCATAAATCCGTGATCGCCCCACGGGGACTCTCTGGTTTAATAATTCACCCTCTTTTCGATCTTACGTCAGAAGACACCCTCCGTCCGGGCAATTTCTAATCGAGAGACGTCAAACGCATGTCTCAAAACACTCGCGTAGCCGAAGAAAGTTATTAGCTTCGAGACCTCGTTCTCTCCGAGGAAAGATGGATCGAAAAAAGGGGACCGGGGCTTCTGACAGCCACTTTTTTCTGCTTTTTCCTCCACGCAAAGTCACTGGGCTGATAATACATTATAATAAGCCCCAGGAGTCAACGGGAGACCTCCATCCTTGACAAAGTGCCGAACAGTCGTATTAGCTTGTGTCACTATGGTACCAAGTGGTATCTTTACTCTTAGTCTGACTAAGTCAAACAATAACTACCGCGTACAGATTCATTCATTATTACTATTTCTTCCAAAGAGCAAAAATTTGCATCAGTTTCTCTGTGATACTAAATAAAGTGAAGTGAAATTGGATGGTCGTGTCGTAAGTAAAGTGTCCAGGTTCTTTGTAGAGTTCTTGCCAGTAAAAATTGTTATGATTAATCATGCTCTGAAAGTTGTGCGCAATTATTATTGATGATGTAAAAATAACTGTCGAACTCACCCTTGTTTCAGGTACAACGAGAACCACCCACATGCTGTACTAGCCCTGGTAAATCTTAAAGGGACCAGAAACTTCTGATGAGGGGGGTGAGATAATAGTCTTTCCGACCTTGAGTTTTTCTTGCCGGCATCATTTTCCGCGGTTGATTCGCGGATTTTCCAACGTGTACACAAGCTCAAACATAAACGCGACGAGACAAACTCACACTCTCACCCTCTCTCTCTCTCATTCTGTACACGAAGTGTCTTCTTACACGATGTTTTCGATGTAACGAGAAGTAAGATTAATTTCCTTCGATCATCCGTGCCGTAACGCGATACAATTCCGTCTAGCAAGAGGGGCGGTGTTTACTTTTACACCTCGCGATGCAAGTTTTTCCACCCCTCTTGCAAGCAAGACGCTTCGTCGTTTTCTGTACAAAGTGGAAAGGTTTCTCGGGAGATATTTATATCGGTATGTTTTTCTCGCGATTGTTTCGACACTTTATTCCGCACCGATGATACGAAGGAAAGGCACACGTTTGAGGCAGCTCGAATCCGAATGGTGGAAACGTGTACGTAAAATGTGTCATCTCGTTGCCAAAGCAGTCGTTCATCATTGATTCGAAAGTCATTCATTCTTGTAAATACGCGGAAGGATACTCGGTGATGTGATTTTCTCTCATTACCCCGCCCCCTTCTTTTTTTACGCCTTGTTTGTATTTTGTTGATGCGAGGATAAGCGCGATTTTTATTTAACGCAGGGGCGAATTTGTGTAACGTGTATAAATGTTTAAATGTACAGTGCGATATAAACAGTTTACGTTAAAGATCGCTTGGACCGGATGTATCCAAATTTTTCTGTCGATTTAATATTATTATTGTTTCAGAAATGATTAATAATTGATTTGTATTTAGCGGAGGGAATTTAATTTGGCAAATTGTTTGGATACAATTGCGTCAGGCAGATATTATATATATTTTTTTTTAATATTTACAATGCCAATATTGTTAACAGAGATAACTAATATATTTAATGAGTGTAAGAAAGTGTAACATATGTATAATTTATACCGTGACCCGAATGGGTCGTTTATGAGATAATTGTGTTATAAGTCGTTAATAAATGCAACAATTGTAGAAATGTCAGGCCTTCGTGTAATGCGAAGAAATTAATAACACATTTATTAAGCATTCGTAACTTTTTCAATCTGCATTTATAAATGCCAATGAAGCCGTCATAAAAGACACATCAAAGAGGAAAAGAAAAGGAGAAAAAAATCGTAGATCAATGTCCGGCGTCAAAGTTATAAATTACAATATACTTTTTTTTACCAAAATTTCAATTGTCACGGAAATTCCATTTATCAAGCAATTCAGCTATTCGATGAATAATTACGAAACCGGTGACCGATTCTCCAATAGCGTCTTTCATTCGAAAAGGTCACCTTCGAGACGACCATCCTGACACACTGCAATTAGTCCCCGGTAGTACTTCGGCACCTCAGGAATTTCCCTGCCGCGATCAAATCAGCGTGGGTGTTTTAATTACGGGCAAATGAATCGTACGAGTAGATTCCTGGTCCCCGGTGTCATCGATATATCATCATTTGACACCGATCGACAGTCCTTGAAGTTGCGGTAAGGCGTTCGTAAATGAAGCGCGTTCTAGGTCTCCGGGTCCTAGGAGTCCTTGAAACGCCGTGACAGTGACATTGAAGCTCCGACCAAGTAGATCGAGGAATTTCGCTGATTTTCAACGCGTTCCAAAGTGAATTTTTGAAGGACATCTCTAACCGTGAATACACCATGTAATAAAATTTAATTTTTCAAAATTGTCAGGTCCATTTCAATCCTTATTCCTTGTATTATTTTTTTTTCTTGACATAATGTTCCATTAGATCGTTGAAAAAGCTTGGGATGGGTGTAATGCAGTCTATTTGTGTTTGAAGTAGCTTAGGATGACGCGTGATTGTTTTTTATCTGCTTGTTTGTATAATTTCTATTTTTACTCGCTGAAAGTGAGGTAGAGTATCTTTTTATGTTAGTTTTTCTTATTGAATGTTTTGAAAGGAAGTATTCTTGACATGGTTGTTAATGGCAGAGACAATGTTGATCGGGAGTGACCATTGCGATGGAAAGTTTGCAAATTGATCTCACGAGAGAGAGATAAATTTGTCTGGTAATGCATGAATAAAGGTAGAATTTGTATGCAACGTCAGTCAAACTCTTTGAGTGTCTTTTGAAGTAACGGATACATATGGCAGTGTTTGTTTATTCTTCGAGTCAACTTAATTTTTCTTCATACTAAATATAGAAACCATCGACTGATTATTTCCCTTGCAAGTCAGTTTCAATGTCGGCACAAAGGTACGATGTAATTTGAACATTCTTGTCCGTAAGTCAATCGAATCAACATATTCTTTATATTTAATTTTAATATTTCTTAATAATCTCTGCTAATGTAATCTTCACGATACAATTCTCCGAAAAATCTTACAAACTACACGCGTGAAATTAATTAAGCAACCAATGTCAAAAGTTGATTTACAGGCACCAGGAAACAACCGTCGAAAAACCTGTCGCCTCTCAATGTTTCATCTCGGTGCCAACAAAAACTAGCTGGAGCAAAAAGAAGAGTCGATGCCTAACGTATAAAACAATCTCAGACGGTTGAAAACACTCGATCTCGTTTGCAATTGAGATCGACTTTTTTCCTCTCCATAACGTAGACTGAAAACAGTCGCGAAAGAAAATAAAATGACAAGCCTACCGACAAATCGGATTGTTTATGATAATTGCCGAGGGTGTCGAATTGAGTCGGAAAGCGTGAACCTTGTTTCCCATGGCGATCGTCCCTGACATATTCCGAGGCTGTACGTTCGTGTGAGTGGAACAATTACAACTGGTCCAACCCATTTACAGATGATTTATTTCCGTCTCTTATGAGGGCACACCGAAGAATTAGCACACGGGCGCACATAACGACCTCCCAACTCTTCTGTTGCCGCGACACCACCTTTTCTACCCCTTTCAACCCCCTCCGTTCTCACGGCTGTCCGAGTTCTTTCGTACCACTTTACACGGGCCGATAGAAAATCAGGATTCAATGGCGCGACCGAGTTACCATTTCCTTCGAGTATCACGAGAGAGATCGTGCAGCACGTTGTTGCAAATTAAGCACTCGGTGGCAAAAGGGTAGGCGCGTTTAAGTTCTCGTGCACTCGTTTCCCGCGTAAAGGAGAACGATTAAGATTCGTTTTTTTTTTCTGGATATTTTTATAAGAATTTTTTTTCTTCTGGAAATTCAGTAGTTTGTAGGGTTGCCTGGAAAGTTTGTGAAATTTTTGTTCAAGGGTATGGCACTTTGGTAATCCATTTCTGACTGTTTACATTACTCGATTGATGGCGTTATCGCTCGATGGCACTCGTATTATCTGCATATTTGCTAATATTTTTGCCGGTTATCGTCCTACTCTTTTCACTCTGATAAATCGAGATTACGTGAAATTCTTTGTCAATTTTGATAGAACTGTTTACTTAATGGATGCTTACCTGATGTAATAACGATTTGGGGCAGTGGTTTTAACAGTTTGTTCGTGATACTTTGTAGCGATAGCATATCAATTGAGCACGCTTTTTGACCTCTTCGACATAATGGAATATACATTGGCGTATCATAATTAAACAATGAATAGAACCAAGCAATTAATAATTCATCGAAATACTCGATTCAATGCTTGCAACAATTAGCGCACAGTAGCAAAAATAAATTTCTCAATAGTGGTACTTTAAAAGTATCCCAAGAAGTGTTACTATATCACAGAATTCCATATCCAGGGCAGTCAATATCAAGGTGAAGTATGCACTGGAAAAATTAAATAGAGGAGAAATTCCTTTCAGAACCGCGTCGAGGGTAGCAAATTACATTTATTCGTTTCATCGAGTTATATCTTTTTTATCGTATTTGAAATTTCTACAAACGTAATGTCAGCTAAATTCTTCCCTCTGCGTCTGCGTAGCCGAAGAAGATGAAGAAGATGACGATGATGATGAAGAAGAAAGCGATGAAGAAAAAGTAAAATACACGTATCGCGCGAAAAGTCGCAAGACGAGGTAACGGCATCGACTAAAAAGCTCGCACTGCGGGGATTATCGTGCTCGAGATCGTAAATCATTTTTGAAGCACGAGAGGATGATAGCTTCGAGGTGATTCTTGCGACGACTATCAGAACTTGAGCGTTAATCGCGCAGGAATTTGATGGGAGTTTGATTTATTAAGCGCGATGAATGCAAAGCGTTTGAGTGGCAAAGAGTATATTTAAGAATGTGCAAAGGTTTCAACTGAGCACCGAAAGACCTATTGAGCTGAAACATTAAGGTGTTGATCGTGTCGATAAGGATTATCAGCTTTTAGAGTCTCGTTCATAAGATTTTTCGATGATCCGAATGAATTTGCTTGAATAAATGTATCAAACAGTTAATTACAGTGAAGAAATTAGCTGGAAAATAATTTTAATCTGAATTTAAAACTGTAGGGCTAAAAGAAGCCCAGGAGAACGATAATTAAGCGTGTACAACGAAGGAGAATTGCTTTCAATGTACAGGTTTCCTTTCCATTTTTCTTCCACGGTATTCACCTTTATTCGCGCCTCTGTACATTGTCAAAAAACATTTGAAAAATTCTTTTCAACCCTGGGAATAAAGGAGCAAAGAAGTGTATTGTTACTTTACGAAGAAAACCACCGTTATGTGAAAGTAGCTATATTTTAAACAATTACGATTATTTCAACTTGAAGTAAATTTTTGAAGAACCGAAGAATGAGATGTTTCGAAAATTTGTTAAGTGCAGAGAAATGAAAGTTGCAATATTAATAGATGTTTGGTTAGTTATATTTTGCTTCTCTATTGATTTTATTATTTAAATGAGTTACGTTTGAATATGTAATTGAAGAAATTACGAGTATCTTTTCTTCAAAGAGCTGATGGAAATTCTCTTGGTAACTGTACGGTACAAGGAAAGAGTAATTATCGGCATGTAGAGAGTTTGACATTGATATAAATTGAAGTCTCATGCATGACTACGTTAAATGACGTTTGGTTGGAAAATATTGGCGCTCTAATGTCAGCCCGATAACAAAAATGTGATTTCATCGGGAAGAAATTCCATCAATCTTATTGATATTTCGGATAAAAAAAGAGGGGTATGCGCATGTTATATTCATGTTAGGTCAATTTACTTATCAAGTAAAAGCCCGCAAATTCGTTTCCCCGACTTCGTCATCCTTTTTCTTCGTTACGGAAATTTTTTTGGAATTACCATTCCAGCGAAAATCGAAAAAAATATTGAGAGTAACTTCATGATTCCATTATTCACTAGAACAAAATGAATTAACATTTCCAATATCGCGGGAGAAATTGAAAATTGTATTGGCACAGAAATAAGTGAAATTCTTACAATGAAAACCATATTTAATTTTGCTAATATTACAATGTAATGGGATAATTCATTTAACAGCTTTATTTAATTCATTGCAATGTTTATTAAAATATAATTCCTTTTTAGTGAGAAACGAGATGTTGGTTGAACAAATAGGATTTAAAATAGTTTGATTTTAGTTCTTTTCGAAGAGTAATTCTTGAATCATGGAAGTATTCTCTGCGAAGCATGGTGTTGCAAAGATTCTATAGATCGAACCGATTATCCCGATCGCCTTGAACAACTCCGTTATTGGTTATCGATTTAACGGGAACTACTTTACACAATTTTGTAGATTTTTTATGAGCCCTTCCATCGAGCTTTCAAGGTTCTCTAACTTTTTTATGAGACGATATTTTTTGTCCTATCTTTTAATCGACAGTCCGATGAATTTAAAATGCATAATAAAACGTAACGACTTCCAGAATTAAAAATATATTTGCAGAGAGATTCGTGATAGCGCGAAAATTCCTCAAAATGCATATTCAAATGTAAATATTCAATCTTTCCATATTTGAGCTCATAAAAAATAATTTCATCCAAAAAGTATAAGTTGTTCGACACATTATATCGCATTACCACGTGTTTCACTTCCAGAAATGAATTTCAACGACAGTAAAAAGACGTTTTTGATCTATACTCGGTAAATATAGAGCCTGCAATTTTCATTACCCAAACTTTTTTCCAAATCTCCGTATTAAAAACCTAGATCTCATTCGCTGCCACTCGGCAAGAACTAAACGCCTACTAATCCACTTAATCCCTTCCCCCATTTCCATTCTTT
Organism: Cerceris rybyensis; assembly: GCA_910591515.1. NCBI lineage: Eukaryota > Metazoa > Arthropoda > Insecta > Hymenoptera > Crabronidae > Cerceris > Cerceris rybyensis. The sequence goes on from OU342795.1 coordinate 1,359,812, forward strand.
CTCCACTACCGCAATTACAAAAACATTAAAACCGAACCATCTTTCCTAAAGACCCACCGACAAAGGCCACCGTCATTCTCTCATTACCTCAGATTTCTCTCACTCCAACAAGAAACTCCGTATCTTCTCCATCCCATCAACAATCTATCGCATTTACAAAAATTAACACTAAACCTACCGACGTTATATCTGCTAAAATCTAAATATACTCAATAACGACCTTACACAAAGAGAAGTGGAGAGATAAAGAAGATAATTAATTGACTCATTTTGCTTTTGTAACATAGAAGTGGAATATTTACTTCATGGCTACTCTATTAATTTAGATCATTTTTAGAAAATATTTTGGTAGCGGTCTTTTGACCGCCTTGGTAGGTTTAGTGTTAATTCCCTCTCAACAACCAATATCCTCCAATGCTGTTCCTCCCGCCCGAATGTTAATGTTCTAGAAATAATAGCATCAACATCCAGAGCAGGAATAACAGCAATAGCAGCGGCAGCTTTGACGATGCAACCGAGGATACATGTATCGCATCGGTTAGGTGCATTTGACGTGGTCTGCATTGACCGAGCATCGAAGTTACGGGCGTTTGTCATCGGAGAACACGCCGATGGTGTCGACTGCCACGAGGTTTCCGCGTCGGGGCTATTCAGCTTACGCTCGAGATGCGAATAATTCGCCAGTCACTCGGCACATTCTGCCTCGACGATCACGTAGGATCGAGAGACTATCCTCGTTCCTCTCGTTCCGATCTCATCCTGATCTCGTACCGATCTCGTTTCGATCATGTACCGAATCCGTTTTCGGGGCCTCTTCGAGCGAAAACCTCTTTCCGGCTGAGGTTTTCGGGAAATGAGTTTTAGACGCTCGATCGGGCCGAAACGAATCGAATTACGTTGCGATTAATGGGATCGCGAGGTGTCGCGAGTCGAGGCCACTGTAAAAGGACGACGATTAATGCACGGCCTTGACCTTCCGCAACGAAGGCCATCGTGGTTGTAGCGAAGGTTCGGTTAGAGGGATGCGAACGATTCGGGGATGAAAGGGGTGGCAAGGAGAGCCATGGAAAAATCGGAAATCGTGCCGTTGCTATAAGACGGGGTTAGGAATGAGGGGATAATATTTCGTTGGAGAATTCGAGGCATGCTTTGAAAAGCTGCTTTAGTCGGAGACGACGTCGAGGAACGAGGAGGAACTGCTGTGATTTTATCGCGAGCTTGAAAATCCTTCGTTGCTCGATGTTTGTTCATCTGCGAGTGGAGGAGTTAAGAGCTCGTATTGTTTCGTTTCTTGTTTTTTTTTTATTCTGTGAACGAGCAAAGAGTCTGTTTTGTGGGGGAATTCGAGTTGAAGTTGGGGGAAAGTCTGGTATCCTCTGGTAGATAGTCTTTTTTTTGGATGAAAGTGGTATTCGACGAAACCTTGGTTTTTGAGGGTTCGTTCGTTTTGCAAAGTAATATCGACGGGGATGATTGTCAGAGTGGTAGGTATGCCGTAATTTAGAAATAGCTGGAAGTATTTGAATAACGTTCCGAGAGGTTACGTCTCGCGAAACAAGACGGAATCGCTTGGCTTTAATGCAGAGGCAAGGCTGCAGCCTTCGATTTTACCCTGGGGGCATCGAAAGTTCTCGACAACCTGGCCTCTGTTCTTGTTCCATTTAAGGGTGGATTTACACTAGACGAAGGGGCGCCTCATTTCGATTGTGCAGAGTTTTCATTTCACGGTTACCGTCCGTCTTTTAATTACATCGGCAAAGATAGGTCGAAAAAGTTTTCTAAGAGGATTCCCGGTGTCTTGGGAAATTAATTTCATACTAACACTATTTTATCGGATTTTACTTTCATCGATGTATCATTTATTTCTCGCGCAACGGGACGCTCTCGCTAAATATTCTTTTAGGCAAATTGTCTGACGTCTTTGATATGTTTCTTTAAAATTTAAAAAAAAATTTATACATATAATGTTGAAATGTAAAATATAATTTTACAAAGTGAAGAATTTGGAGTGAAATGCGCTGGTTAATAGGACAAGTTAATAGGATTTTCTTCTTGCAGAATAAATAATAATTTGACCGCTATGTTGAGGACGATATCGATGTGGGAAATCTGTTTAATTTTATCGATAAAGGTAGATGAAATTGCACGCGAAACAGATGGTAAATTGCTGTTAAAATACCGGTTTGATGTATCATGGTCAAAGGGGTTGCAGCTAGCTCGGCTGGAATTAAAGCATCGCTCGTGCCATGTGTTACGAATGATCTTATTTATTCCATGTATATTTTATCATTGTATATCCACGATCGTGTAAGTGTCCTTCGATTTTCCCAACGAATTGCTATACCTCATCTCAGCGCCTTAGAATATTCAATGTAGAAAATCTGTCGCGCGTAGATTTCTACCTATTCGAGACAAACACCGTGGCAGTCGTATATGTTCGCTACATAAAACACAAAATAATTATCAAAATTACTCTGAGACATACAATATATCAGCAATCATTGATAGATTTCTATTTTGGCAATTTATTAATTGTACAAGCCATCAGAAGAAGTCAAAGGTTAAATATCTGACATATTTAATGGCGAACGTTATTAAACGAAACGCAGCAAAGTCAATTTCACTGTTTTGATGATCAAAACAACCAATGTCTCAACTTCCTTGTCATTCTATGACCTTGCCCTAACATTTCACCCTTCGTCGTTCTATCTCCACGGAGTGCGATTAAAAGACGATTAATTCTTCGGAGAAAGAATCACGGTATGCTCGGAGTATAAAAACCGTTTAATGGAGGGTATGCACTATGCATCGGCAATGGCGCTGGAATCTCCGGGTAAAATTAAAATTGAGATTCTTTGCTTAAACTTTTGACTCGGAGGTACGGCCATGGCCAATTACTTCGCGCATTCCGCGTCTTGGAGTGCTATGAATTTTCAGTCAGATCGGCTCTCTAGAAGAAATTTATGCTTCCACTGACGTTCCTCGGCTGCTTCTTTTTAGTCGATTAAAAGATCGAAGAATACCTACGATATAAAACACCCAAGTAAAATGGCACCAAGTTCAATTAATTATTCTCAAGTGAAACAATTTGACTGGAATTTTTTAATCCTGAGACGAAGCAACTTTAGCTGGACAAAAAATAAATTTTGATCAATACTACTTTCCCTACGGCAAATTAAATAAATTTTCTATCCAAAGCAACTTGGAAAATGTGTCTTTTCTCAAAGAAAATTCTTCGGAAGACTACAACTCTTCTCTACTATACGCTTTGCTTCCTAATTGTACCCCTTTCGTCTAAAACTTAAATTCTTGAGTGAGTTCCAAGTCACCAAAACAACTCACATACCAACCATCATTTAAAAATTTCTCAAGATCAAAATTCGAACCTTCTCAATTATTAATTCCATTCTTGAACTCTATACTTTCCTTTCTCCCCCTATTTTTTGGTCCCCAAAGTTTTTATTCATCATTCAAACCCCGTTGACTTTGCCACGTATCCAAGAAACTTCTCCGATTGGAATCCGCCAACGAAACAATTCCATCGGTCTGCAAATCTGAAAAAGCCGACGACTCGGTACCGTTTGCTCCTTCAGGATCGTCGAGAGAGTTGCGATTTCTCTTGGAGTAGTTGGCTCGAGGGGCACCAGTTCCAGAAGAAGTCGATAGAGTAGGTGAGACCAGCACGTCGCCAGCGAAGACCACGACGAAATCGACATCAGCGATGTTCAGAGATTTATGATGCGAATCGAACTTTCCGTTGAGCTTTTCTTGCACGGCCAGTCTTTACCTTGAAGTGTCAGCCAACAGGGTTGAGTCGATGGTGCTTCATAAAATCTCAATGGGATTGTGATCGTTTTCCATCGCTGCAAAAAATGATGGAAACAACATTACATTTATTTCGCACAATTCTAAGATTCACGTTAACGATGGAGACTTTCGAAATGAAGCAATCGGACAGGCAAAAGCAAAGATAATTTCGACGATGTTAATCGAGGCAAAACTAGGGACTGACGTGAAAAGTAAACGAGAGATTATTCAGGGGGAGAAAATAACCGATGGACAAATGGCGTGAGAACGAGAGCCCGGAAATGTTTCGATAGTCATCAAAAGCTGGCCTTTCATTGGACGTGATAAGAGTGATAAATACGTAACAATACCGCTATACAATTATTCCTATGTACACAGGATATCGTATGATTAAAAAGGCCAACTTTCAGAGATCTTGTCGAGTGCGACGAGTTGTTTAAACTCAAAAAAAACGTGAATCTACAAGGAAGAAAGTGAAATCGTCGCGTGTACCAGCGGCACGAAATGGTCGACGGAAGATTACTGTCAGCTGGAGGAAAGTAAAAACGTGATCGTTACTTCGGATGGATTCTTCCTTCGGAATAAATCATCCGGTAAAATCAATTTTATCGAAGGACGTCGTTGAGTTCACTTCGATCGAGATAGCTGTGAGAATTTCGAAGTAGAAGAAAATAATGAGGGAGTAGGAGGAAAGAAAAAGAAGGAAGAAAAACGATCGGGATGGAAAAATCGCGGGATGTAAAATATATGAGGGAAAAGAGGGAAGTGCTCGGTTAAAATCGAAGGAGGGTGTGAGAGACTAATCGAGATTCTAATTGAGTTGCCTCGGTAATCGCATCTTCGTCGATAATTCCCCGGGCAGATAGAATATGTCCACAAATTTCGTATCTCATATCCGTTGATTAAACCGAAAATTCTCAACGATGCTGTTAGGTTCGCTTACTCTCGATGCCAGGCGGCCATGATGTGCGCCGATGGGAAATTATAAAAAGAGCAAGCAAAATTAACTACAGGCAGGAAATTGAAACGGGGATAATTAGGTAGACGAAGAGGGAATAAAAGTGGGAGAAAGAAACAAGAAGAGAGGGAGAGAAGAGGAAGCGAAAAAACGAACGGATTGAAAAGTATTGCAGGGAGAGAGTGAATAATACATAAAATTGTATTACAGCTATAATGGAATGAACTCGACGAGAAACGAAGTAACTATAACGCTAGGAAAATTGCGAGTTGAGCTGACGCTGGAACACGGAAGATCTTTCAACTTGCAAAACAATCTTGCAAGTCGAGCTGTAAATGTGCTTCTTAATGGACTCCATCTTTTTTAAATCAGTGCCTTTTTAAAGGCAAAATTGAACGTTGAAATATTTCCACTTGAAGCTACCTTCACATTTCTTTGTCATGATTTAATATATTTTATTTGTAACATCCTTTTGGATGTTAGTTATATAACGACACTCGTCAAGAGACTATTGTTACACGATTTACGTAATGATTTTTCACATAACATAATGTAATATTTGTAGTAGATAATCGAATAGTCAAAGTGCTACGGAAAACTTTATTTTCTAATTACTATGCGCTTGAATACACAGGAAGAATGTATTGGTCGACTTTTGTTTGGAGAGAAAGCAAAATATTTGACTCGTATACACAAGATTAAATCCAAAAGCAGGTGCCGGTGGTTGTCGATACTTGGCAAATGGCGTGTTCGTTAATTTGACGTTTCATATCCAGCAGATAAGTCGGAAATTCCTGAACAGCACAACTATTGGTGTTCCCTTCTACGTGACCGGAAAAAAAAGAACTCTAAATGGTCACACGTCGAAGCGTGGGTGGTGTCGCCAGAGAACTGGTAACAAAATCAACCTTTGGCACCAGAGAAAAACTCCGTGATACAACTTTCCGTAATACCTTCTTCCCAGTTTCCTGGTAAACCTTCCTTCGCTTTTTGATTTCGACTTTTTCTAATAACCGAACGAAAATCTGCAGCGATAATAAAATTCTGGCCAAAAACAGAAGACAATTCAGAGAAGAAAATGACCTATTGACAGTTGAAAGCAAAGGGAAAAGAAGAAAAAGAGGAAGAAGCTGATGTGCAGATTGGAAAACATCGAACGAGCTAAGAGAAGGAGTTAAATGAAAAGAAACGGATGAAGGATTTAAAAGAATTCCGAACGAACGGAGACATTAAATGAGGAGGAAATAGAATTGTTACAGCACGTGTGAAAATGAGGACGTCTTGTGATATCTGATAAAATCAACCAAGGAAATTGAATGCTCCGTGTACAACCAATGACTGGGTTTGCGTGCCCTTGCACGATCACGAAACGATTCACGTGATGGTGTACATTGGATGAAAATGACGATAAGAAAATTGGCCGAGTATAGGGACAAGTATATCGAATGAATCGCGAGTACGAATAAGAATTTCACGAGCATTGTAAAAGTATTGTTGGAAGTGTTACGTTTTTGAATTCAGAGTCGACTGTAAAATGTATTTTCGGAGCGTTGTGTAACTCTTGAAGGTACCATAAATTTGAAACAGCGACGGAAAACAGATACGCTTTGATACGTAATCGTAGAAGAATTCACGATTCGATGATAAAATTAGTCGTTGGATATAAAGCCAAATATGTTCGAGTTTAGCAGGGAAATATTGCAGAGACATTTCGACGAGCGAGGTGACATCCTTGAAAGACATGGTTGTTCGGAAAACTAGAGACATAAACCACCAACTTTCACGTGGAAACATGCATCAGAAACTCAGGGATGTTCGGATGGCTTCTGAAGGAAGGGGGCGAATCAAAATACTTTTACATTCTCAAAACTTCAATATGTTTCGATTGCACCCCCATGAAGACGAAGTTTTGCAGTTATTAATAATGAATTCACAAAAAGTCGTGCATTTTACGAAGCTAATTGAATTCTGCGAGAAGACCAATCTTCCAGTTTCAACAAATTCGTCCAATAAAAACTTACTTTTTATTAATCATCCCATCAAGAACATACGATCAGGAAGACACAAGAATTAACGGGCAACTCTTGAAGACTCTGCATGAATTTTGAAAGAAGAAGAAAATACCAAGAAGATTAATCGAGTCTGCCGATTCTCCTCGCGGTCGAATTCACCGTTTCGTCAATTGGCCAGCGTCTGCAAGTCGGTTGGACTTCGTTTGCAGAAATTTATGTCCGGCAAAAATGTCTGCTCGTAGAATAGAAAATATTATGGTTTCGTACTTTCTCTCGGCCGTTGCTCCTCTCGAGCAGAGCTCTCATTGAAATGTACGGGGCTTTCCCTGCATTGCGGGCTTTTATTTTGAGACGGCCGAACGTCTCGCAAGCACGTGCCTACAGATCGATTTTGCGCTCGTGTCTCCGGTTTTCCTATCCGGCGAGAAGTTGCGTTGGATTTTACGAGAGATCGTGTCTGGAGACCGGACGATGCGTGATTTTCATCCTTGAACGGACCGATCTTCCTTCGATCGATTAAGTCGTTCACGATGCCAAAAGTTCTCTTCGAATTATCCTCTGTTTTGTATGGTTGTTTCGCGGTTTTATCGAGTCGGGTAATTTTCGAGGAACCATGGAAGATTTTACGATCGCCAGTTTCAAGATCGACTTGCTGTCCTCGTTGCTGTTAATTCTGTCGATGATTTTTACGATGGGAGGGAGACGTTGGTGGAAAAAGTGGATAATTGCGGGTTGAAGACTGCAAATCTGATGAAATTCTGTAAGTTTGACGATCAATATTAATTGTGCAGTTGGAGATGTTGGAAGGAATGATCGATATTTAATTGCAATTAGAGAAGTTTGAGGGGAAGTGGAAGGCGAAGAGTTTGAAAGCTGCGATATTTCACAGAGAGGGAGTTTTCCTTGCGATGGTAAGGAAAACCTTACGGTGACGCGAGACTGAAATAAAACGAGTTACGAATTTGCGAAGGGTCGCCTAAAACGGATTACCAACTCGTCGCAACTTCATCGGGAAGAGCTCGGCGTGAACGAAGAATCGTGAAGAGAAATCAGCCGTTTCCTCTCGCTTCGACGGAGTAGAGTGGATTAAATAAGAAAAAAAAAAATCGAAATCCAAAAATTACATCCTTCCTGAATCTTTACTTTAACTTGAATCCGGAGGAAAGAAGCTGCAAGTCTCGAATCCCTCGCGATGCCACCCCTTTACTTTTCAAACTTGCCAAACCAAGAAGAACTGAGTTCTATACACTTCAAAATAAAATCTGAAAGCAACAATTCAAAATAATTTTTCAAATGAGCATCCAAAGAGCAAACGACAGGTCAAAGAAAGTTGTTCGATCACGCAAATCAGATGCAAATTCAATTGGTATCTCATCGGAGAAAATGAACCGAGCAAAGGGTTGAAAATGCTAAAATATCTTCACGTTCCCTGATCTTGAACCTGCAAATTCTCGAATTCTCCACCTCTCCCAAAATATCTCGGCAGTCTTGGATGACCATACACCCTATTCCACCCCCAATAGTCAACGTGCGACACCCTCCTCCAGTTCGATACGCTCCTCTTCACCCCCTCCGAAATTTCACTTATCCCTTCATCAAAACAGATCAACAATCGTCCCTACAATCTCAGAATTAAAACATCAACCCTCCCTCGTTTCACGCAAAGGAGCAGCTTATCCCACATCCTCTTCTCAACGAGACATCCCCTTCGTGCTCGATCGAAACCCTTATCATCCGAATCAGAGAATGCTTCGTCGAAGGAATTATAAATTCGTCTCTGTTAAGGGAAAAGGGAGAGAAAAAGTACGACGGTGTCGGGTCGAGAATCGCAAAACGTCCGGCTCTCTTCCTATTTCCCTCCACCGTTCGTCCGCGTTCCTACGATCGCGAGTACATCGCATGCGGGTGCATGTGCCGGTGGATGTAACGCTTGCGCAGTCCTCGCGTATCGCCAGACAGCTCGCCGCTACGGGTGCATCTCGCGGCAGTTCGCGGTCGTCTTCTAAAGCAAGCTCATTAGTCGCTCAGCATTCGGCCGGGACACATTTTTCGTGCACACCCTCACGTATCACGTTAAACAGTCTAGCCTCTTGTTTCAGCGTTTATCTCAACAATTATCGTTGCTATTTCCTTTTCTTTTTTTTAAAGCGTGGAAGCTTTTCGAACGAAAGTATTGTGCGAGGAAAAGGTCTCGCAACTTGGACCGTCCTCCCGTTTCGAACGGTCGGCGCTACCCTCTCGAGAGGGGATGCAACTCGACTCGATGGGCTCCCGTGCACGTGCGAGCTGACTCTCGAGGAGCGTCGAACCCGATACGACCACGCGCGCTTCCTCTTTCTCCCTTCCACTTCGAGCTGGATCGTAGTACGACTCTTGCGGATTCGACGATCGACGAGATATTACAGTTTCGGCCGATTCGTTCGTGTCACGTATCCGTCACGCCGCGACTTCCGTCCGATTTCGTTAGGGATAGATTCCGTGGGAGATCCGTCGCGAGGGAGATCGCCGATGATCGAGAGGTCGTCAAAGGGAGGTTCCAGAGGACGTGGGTAAATCGTAGGAGGAAGAGAAAATTACAATTGAAGGTGGAAGCAAGAGATTTTGATTAAAGTTGGAAAGAAAAATCGTCAAAGAATCCACGGCAAAGACGGAAGGTGAACCGAGGTCGTCGACTCGACGACACGGCGCCAAACGTTAACCAAAGAAACAACGAAGACGACGAGGAAGAACATCGTAAGCGGCTTCCGGCCGTGCTTGGCCGATGGTGGAGACGCCGATACAAGACTTCACGATAAAGTTCTCCATGCTGCAGCCACCGTCTCCCCTCTTGGAGATGGCATCCCTGCGTTTGCCGGACTCGGAAGAGTTCGACGTCGACTCCCGTCGTAGGAGTAACAACGGCAACGTACCTCCTACGACCGTCGCGGCCGTTACACCGGCCACAGGTACCTTCCTGCAGATGAGGGACGACCTTGGCGATTACTTTACCAACCTCATTGCCGAGGTGATCACGACGAATCCACGAACAACGATGGAAGATCAGAGCGGATTGTTGAACGCCAGTAAAACGGCAAATTTGTCAACCGCTGAACAAATTCCTGACCGTCTTTATAGACACAGTATGGCGATGTCGGCGGTATATTGCGTCGCCTATGTTCTGGTCTTCGTCGTGGGTCTGATTGGTAACAGCTTCGTCATCGCGGTGGTTTACCGATCACCGAGGATGAGGACCGTGACGAATTTCTTCATCGTGAATCTCGCTGTGGCGGATGTCCTCGTGATCGTCTTCTGCTTGCCGGCTACTTTGATGAGCAACATCTTTGTTCGTGAGTATATCGCTTTTTCACCAGCTACCGGAGTGATTCTTTTTTATTTGCACGCTTCTAAATTTCAATTTTTTTTGCGTGCAATTTTATATACTTTTGTACGTTTCAATTTGTATTATCACGTAACATTGGATTGAAAATTTTCACGCGTGAGATTCGATGAGAAAAAAAAGTGGAAACGCTTGAAATCGGCGTTAATCAGATTCCCGCAGAAGAGGCATCGAGAGCACGAGAATCGGATCGAAGACGATTAAAGAGGGTGGTCGGGGGTGCATAGGATTCGTCCGTCGATTTGTAGTTGCAGGCCCGCTATTCCCATTCCCCTCTGGAGCTCGATGGGGGACTGGTATGGGGGGTTCCCTTGGTACTACGGAATCGATCCCTTCGCGACTCTCTCTGCCGCTGTTCACGCTCGTTGCACGAGGGGACGGGTGGAGTATCGCGAATCCGTTTTTCAGGGGCTGACAGCTTCATTTCGAGTAATTGCCAGATAAATTATTCGATAGAGAGACGCGCGAGATTCTCGAAAAACCGTTGGGGAAAAAATCGTGGGGAATTTCAGATAGGATTTCACGGCCGTGATACGAGCAAACGTGCGCGCGTGGATTTCGTTAAATAGGTCGGTTAATTGTAAAAAAGAAACGCCAGAGAGGTAATGAGGTGTGCGTTGTACAAATATATACGTTCGTCGCGGTCGTGGCACGTAATTGAACGCGGATCGTTACGCTTACAACGAGCATCGAATATAACGTCTGGCTAATTACAATTGCGCGAGTTACGGGTTAAAACCGAACGAAGGACTCGTAGACTCGATGATAAAATATTTCTGGCAATTTTCTCTGTCATTTTAATATCACTTTCGCGGGTTATAGCCCACGATACGCTACGCACCGAAATTAAGTAGATTAAGGCGACAGCACAGTGGTCAGACACAAATCCCAGAGTATTCCACAGTCTTCTGATTCCAGGATTAAAAATGAATGTTCCTTCTCTCCTCTCTTCTTCTCCGATATTAAAAGAAGTCACTGATATTCCAAAATAATCTGCTACAACCTCCAACAATTGCAACAAAGCCCTAGTCTCACCTAATTCCATCGTATTTAAATTTCAACCCTTCCTTTATATTCGTCTCCCCTTCAACCTCTCAAAAATCGATGTCTCGGTCCACCAATCGATTGATACGTTCACCAGAAATTCCAAAGGTCGCCGTAATTGTCGACAGAGATCCACGGCAAGACCGACGACCCTGAGCCTCCAGACTCTCGCGTTTTCTTCGCCTCGGCCGGCCAATTGTCAACAAGTCGCATGACTAACGACGTCATTAGCACGCGCTCGTCTTCTCAATGCGACACGACGCCTTCCTTCTGTCTCCTCTTCCGCGAGGAATTCAAGTGCCGGTGCACAAGACTACGATACCGGCTTGCCAGTCATTCTGCATACGAACGAGGCACGTACGTTCGTGCAATTCGCACTCGTGAATTTCCATTCTGCTGCGAGTCCAACGCGATCGTGTTTCCCTTCGACGAATTTATTAAACATTTCTGACGATCGATCCTGCCGCACCTTGCCGGTCTTGATTATTTATAAGAGCGAAAAGTAGGACGATAGCCGACTTCGAGTACAGGAGGTTACGATTCTTCGAGGGGAGGAATGGTCAGTTTTAATTAACATCGGCATGGGGTCGTGTCTGCTGGCCATTCTATTTCTGTTGCGTTAAGAGAATTTTCATGCGGATGAGACTTTACAACGTTACTAGCTTCGATTGAAAGTATACAAATTTTTGGGATTCTCCATTTTTTGCAGAAATATTTCACATAAAGTCCTTTTTATAGAGAAACGATAAATATTTCACGTGAATTTTGAGAGATATAGATTGAATTTTTCTTCTGTTATCTATAATTTGAGACGTTTCTCGCGAGATTCTTAACTGGGGAGCCATTTTAATCTTATACGTTCTTTTTTGCCGTTGGACCGATTCTAGACACTTAAACGACTAATTACCGGAAGAGAAAAATGTTTGTTCACGTTCCGACAAATGGTCGTCGATTCGCGTGAACTTGTAGCTCGCTTGAAAGTCGATAATATTATCGTCGTGAGCGTGAAACATCGTCAAAATTTCCGTACATATATTTCGTGTTTGCTTTTCGAAAGAACCCATGTGCATTTAACGGAATTCCGTTGGTCTGCTTGTCTGGGTGTTTTTTGTTCGCCAGACGTCGCCGGAGGAGCGAACGGCTTTCATTCTCGTGGAACGAATTTTTTAAAGAAAGTCAGTCTCCCATTCCGACGATTATTCGTCGTTTCTGCCGCTATTATTATTCTTTTTCGATTTATTTCTAGTTACGTGTCCGTGATTATCTTTGCCTTCTCTCAAACACTCCACGCTGGTGCTTCTCTCTTTCGTTGTTATTTTTAGAATGGTAAAAAAGAGATTCAATCGTTTTACTTAAACCCCTTAAAATCACAGCTATAAATAATACTACTTAATTGCCAATCTCCCTTAGTTATTATTATAAAAATGATTTCATCAGTGTAAGTGTCAAGTAATGTTAATAAAATTCTTCAAACCGCAGGAAAATGGCAGATGTCGATAATCGCTCTTATCTACGCTATACAAAGCCGAAATTCAAGCTTCCTTTATCATGCAGATGTTGGCAAATTTGTTTTCGACATATTGCTCGTTCAGATTAGAGTACGAAATACCTGAGAATATATTTGAGAAACGAAATGCTCAACGATCTTGCCGATTTTCACGCTGAATTCTCAAAGAGGCGTACTGTTGCTTCAATGAACTGTCACGTTGCGAAAACAATACATAAAGTAGAGCCGTATTATCGGTCGGGAAAGTGCTAAAGTTCCATAAAGTTGCATAGTTTTCTAAACTCGACTGGAAGTTCGGCTTTGAAATTACGCTTCAAGTACTCTCGCAGTAACCGAGCTTTCGCCGTTTCGAGAGTGCGACTACTGAAAATCCTGACGCTTTCTTGAGAATGCCCGGAGTGGGTTTTGAAAACTGGGGTTTTACTGGAGATTAAGCTGGGCTAAGAAAGCTTTATGAGCTGCTACCACTCTCACGGACCAGCGAGTGCGATAGCAGACTGTCAGGACGGATGTCTCTTATTGGACGATTTCCTTCGTTTGCGAAATTAATTCAGACGCCATTCCGCGGAACTTCTTATCTTCTTCTTAACGTCCTTAAAAAGTGTACGTTGGATTAAACGCTATTAAATATACGATCACGTTGGACATTATGGAAACGTTTATTTATCTTTGAAACGATAACTGTATCTTGCATTGAGAATTTTTAGTGCCGGAAATTTGCAATGAATTTTTATATTACCGTATCTTTTAATTGGATGTAAAGATCTCTAAATGATAGATCTCTAGAGGACTTTATTTACTTTCACCGAGATACCTGATTTTTATATTTTCAAATGTTACTTCCACTGTAACTTCCGGATAAATTCTAACATTTGATTTCTAAGTTCAGGCAGATGGAAATCATTAAATAACAAGTATAAATAGTTAAAATCCAAGTATATCAAACAAATGATAACAGCTCGACCGCAAACGACATTCTTATCTTGTTCGCCGGTTTTCCAGATTGATCAGGCTTGTTCAAACAATTTCTACATTATGTACATAATTTTCTGTATTCAGTTCTTTGAATCCACGGTTATTTGGTTTATTAAAGTACCCAAGGCACAATATTAAATGGTATACTCCTCAGTCGATAGTTTCGTAAACGGAACCGCGCCTAGGAAAGAGAAGGAAGTTAACGAGGCTTCCGTGAGCGAACGAATATACTCGACGTCAGAGAATATTTTCCGGCCTCTCGCGATACGGGAGTTCCTGCTCGACGGTGATATTAGATCGACGACACTGCGTTCGACGTCCCTAAAACGGAATTCCTGGCGCATGCAATATCCGCCGGAAGTATTCCGTACTTCTAGCCGCGCCCGTACCTCTCCGCAAAACTGCATCTTCGCCATTCCTTTCTTCTCGAGTTTCCATCAACCTATGCCGTCATATGTTTATTCACGTCTGCATATGTACATATATAATAACTGTCATACGTAGTACCTCCCACGATGTACTTTTATTGTAGTACATACCACGTATACGCAAGTACAGCGCACATACTCCTATCTAAGCAACGTACATGGTGCCGGAGACTTCCAGCAATCTGAACGGAATAGATATATGGTGGTTGAGGGTTGGAAGTCACTGACCGATCAAATTAATTGGTTGTCAAGGAGCTAGAATATTTTTAAAATTTTTTAACATGTAGAAATAAGTATTTATTTAAAATCTACGGGGGTCATGGAAAAAGTAAGTAGCGAGTAGAATGAGTAGGACATGGCTGACCTAGAACCTACATTTTCAGGTGGGTGTTAAGTCACCAAGTTAACTGGTGTGTCTTGGTCACGTATATTTGTTGCTATCTATCGTTATTGATTGGGTCAGACGTGTATACCGGTCTGTCGTGAAATAAAATGGGTGAGAGGAAGAATCAAAACTATTGTAACTATAGCGAATAAGAAGTTGAAAGCTCGGTCTTCCAATCAATGACCAGAGTTCAAGTCCTCCGTCCATTTTGTCAATATCTTCCTACAGCTCGAAAAAATGTATATGAAAAATTGAATTTATACACGATCTTCAGCAAAGATGTACCCCATGAATATGGAAATATTGCTCCCATACGTTGGAACCGCTAGGCTGAATCAAACGGAATAATCCCCTTGTCTCTGTTTCGGTTCGTAGGGCTTCCAGAATTTACCGTTTCCACGTTATAAATGCCTGTCACAAAATTCCCTCGGTCACCAGTCCAGCATTGAAACAAACCTCCCTCGTGGTCCTTCAAACGAGGGTGCACTTTAGATTATTTATCTTCTCCGAGGGTTCTCTCGAATTCATCGCTTCACCCCGAAAGAGGGGAGACAATACCACGGAAAAAATGGCAACGAGATAGGATACAGGAGGAAATACGTCGAATAAAGAACGATGAAAAGAGACATCGAATGGAAAAAAAAAAGAACGGACAAAGAGACATAGCAGAACGATTTTCCTCCTGACACAAAAGCAGTCCTCTCGAGCGGGCCAGTTGTTCGGGATTGAAAACGCAGGGTGCATTTTCCAGGAGCTACCCATATGCATCCCTGGCAAACCCCGTAACGTATGCATGCGGCCGCGGTCGGGCACAACGGCTAGGCTTGCTCCTCGTTTGCTTTGAAATGGAAATTGGCAGTGATCTCGGGATTCTCGACTAACGACACGGCAAATCGAATTACTCTCGCTCAGAGTCGATCATCGGAGGACGGTGTGGGAGCCGACTGGCCAACCGGGATGTCGGAGGGACGTCGTATGGGGGGTGATTTCATCGCTCGCGCCCGTTTAGCCGTGCAGAATGCTTTTCAGAGGCGCGTTAATGCTTCCGTCGGGGCTTTTCAAATATTTACAGGGAGCCACAACGGCCGACTGTGTTTCGACGGATGTGTTTCGAGAGTGGATGTTACTTTGACGCGCTTTTCAACTTGGATGCATCGAAATGGTCTGAGGAATGTGCAGGAGAATTGTGGATTTGCGAGAGCAATTTTAGAGCGAGAGGGGGGTTTAAGAATTTTCTGGGTTTTGCGGTGAATATATGTCGGGGCTGGGGGTGCATGGCAGTTTGGAAGGTACAAGGTTACTTCAGGTATAAAAGTTAAGTAAAGGGATTCACCGAAAGTGTTCTGGATCTGTGACTCTATCTATTCTCCTTCGCTGGGCTTCGTGGGTTATCCTTATATCCTGAAAGGCAATCTTCTTGCTCTTAAATTGTTCCTTCGCTTTTTCTATTTTCTTCTCTACTTATGGAGTATACTTTCATCCGTTACTTTGGATTCAAATTCAAGTATGCCGTGATAGGCCTGGCGCCATGGACCCAGAGGGAGTAGAGAGGTCATGGCAATTTTTCTTTATTCTTGCTTTGTATTTTTTGGAATCAACAGTTTTAAGTAAATTTTGAATCTTTGAAGTTATATTGGATTATATGACAGTATAGGGCAAGGGTTGTAGAGACGGAGAGTTGAATTCAGACGCCATGATTGAAAATCAGTGATTTCAATTCCATGGCCACCTTGGACCGATTATAGCGGTTAGACGAGCATCCTCTCAGAGGCAAATAAAGCCATGGGTAATGTAATATTCATATTACGATCTCCGCAATATGGAATTATCGAGAATTTTAAAAAATTAATTTTAAAGCTACCGATAAATCTGGATTCGAATAATCAACGCTAATTCCGCGGATGAATCTTCTTTGCATGGATGATTCCACTTAAAGAGATTTGCGTTTAAAGCATTTGCAGAGGAATTTCCAGGATCGTTTCGCAACGGAGTGCCTCGTGAATCGTTTCGGAAGGATAAAACAGCTACGTAACGAAATCCTACATTCTCATTGCTCACTGACAGTCTTGCGGCTGGTTACCGTTCATTGCCATGATTTCCTCTTTTCATTGAAAAATAATAACGATCGAATTCCACCCCAAAGTCACTTTAGAATTACGAAAAAACGAATTTATTTTTCATTTTATCACAATTAATTTTTATCTCGAAAAAAATTGAGGATCATACGCCTCATTCGTCTCAATTTCCCATTGGCATTCGTCGTTAGAAATAATCCAAAAATTCGTCGACAATTGAGAAAATTTGTTAGATAGGTAAATCAAAGAATTTTCAAGTAAACTTCGCGCAGCAAGGTGGCTACGTTAGAAGTCTAACAAATTCGAAAATAAAGCACGTTGCCCGGCAAATATTTCGCAGGTTACAAATCGTTTTAATAAA
The DNA here is from genome assembly GCA_910591515.1 of Cerceris rybyensis. Classification (NCBI taxonomy): domain Eukaryota; kingdom Metazoa; phylum Arthropoda; class Insecta; order Hymenoptera; family Crabronidae; genus Cerceris; species Cerceris rybyensis. The sequence continues at coordinate 1,376,740 of OU342795.1, forward strand.
GAACAGCAAGCAGACCACCGCGGGACTTGGATCTCATTAATCAAGGCCGTTCTCGTAGCTTCATTGCCTGGCCGCCAAATAGTCTTTGGTTTGCCAGGCATTCCGGTTAGATTTAAGGGCCCTCGTCAGGTCGTCGGTAAATCACGAGCACGGAAATCCGTCCGACGTAAATTTCGTTTGGCCTCCTGCGGCGTGGCGCGTTTTACAGCTTCGTGCTTTCACGTGGAACTCTCTCCGTTGCCGCTTAAATACTCCTCAAAATACGATAATACGACTGTAATGTGATTACGAAGACGAATCGACGAATGTTGCTACAATTTACCAGGATTTCCGCGTTTTTTTTGCCGCACCTTTTACCCTCACCAGAACGCTCTTGAACCGTTTGGCTGAGCTTTGCCGGCTTATTCTACTGATCGGTGAAATACCGAGGAATTAAGGAGTTTTCGAGTTAAATTCTTGAATTCCAAGAGTAAATTCTTTTTAAGCTGAAACATGGCAAATTTTTTGCAATCGTTGTAGTAGTATATTGCCACGTGATTATGTCAGAATAATTTTCAATACATCTTGCAGGTGCTTTTAGTTTAAAAGATGAAATCTTGTACAATGGGTGTAAAAGTAATATAAAGATATGAAGACCGTATGAAAGAATGAGTTTATTGATAGTACATGATAATTTTAAGAATATTTTTCCATCGATACGTATTCGTCGGGGTGGTAGTTTTAATAGAGAATGGATTACTTAGAATAGAGATTCTAGAATATCCTTTGGACCTCAGGCAGACTTAAATAAGAGGTTTTTTTAACGGCAAACGAAAGTGAAGTCTCATCGATCCGTCTTCATCCATTTTTCGATGACTCATTCGGCGTATTTTCATTTCGTCGATGGCAAAGATAACGTATCGCCAGAAGAAATAATGTTGGCGGGCCCCAATGACAATTTGTTTGACCAATGAATAAAGCCGATATTACATGATATGCATATACAATATTACAGATATCTAGATATACATACATACATATCGAGGCGCTGGTTACAGTGGCACCGGGTGTAATCGAAAAATTCGCAAGCGGGGCGAAAATGTGTGCACGAATCCGTTAAAACACCGCTGCCGAACGAAGCGGCATTTATATTTGTCCGATAAACCGAGGCCGTTGTTACATCACACCTGCTCGACGAGAGAGAAACGTCGGCAGACGACATCGCGAAAATTCCATAATTAAAGACACGACGAACTGTTCCACCTTTTTCCTTCTCTCTCTCTCTCTCTCTCTCTCTCTCTCTCTCTCTCTCCATCACTACCCTTTTTCCATTATTTCCAAAACTTTTCCAACCCATCCAGAGACCAATGTTTCCCATTTCTCGTCGCATCGAGCCATCTCTCCACCCCTTTTCATCCCGTCTCCACCGAGGGGCAGAAAGAGAAAGAAAAAAAATGCGAGAATAAAACGGCGAACGATAAAGAGCAAGGCGGATTAATTGTTACGATCGATCCGCCGATAATTAGGTCGTCGGATCGGCGATAAAACGATAACCCTCGATGAAACGTCGCGGGCAGCGAGGTGGGTCGAGCCCAGTCGATCCCAGTCGAGCCCAGTCGAGCCCAGTCGAGCCCAGTCGAGTCGAGTCGAGTCGAGTCGGGCCGCGAGAGAGATTATGCAAGGAAAGGGTGCCGGAGCGAAGGGGTAGTAGACGGGATATATAGGTGCAACGGTGCACGGCAGACTCTAGGTCGTAGGTTGTAGGTAGCGGATACGCTTCGTACACCTACGCCCCCGTACACCTACCTAGACGGAGGGTGAGTGTATCGAGTGCGCTGGCTGCACGGGGTGAACGCCCCGAGGTGACCGCGTCCCGCACCCTCCACCTGCATCGCTTTCGAGAGTCTCCTTCGGAAACTGGGGCTCGGTTCCTCTGTGCCAGGTTCTCGTCGTTCGATCCTTCCTTCCACGATGGAGACGACCCCTCCCAGACGCTTACATCGACACCCATCATGGTTTATAACTTTTATTTTCTCTTATGTTTCTTCGGCTTCGATCGCCGGAGACATTTCATCCAGGATCATACCGTTTTAGATGGGTTTTGAATCACCTAGGCTATGATGTGGGATTCAATGATTTATGGCAATTTGTTTACTGTTGGAGATGATGGAAAATTTGTATTTGGGTTCATTGATTGGTTGTATGAACGTTCATAATATTTTGGCGACTTCAATTGTTGCGTCATAGTTAGTATTTTGTTTGGGACCAATTGTTTTAGATGAGTTTGTTTAGATTAGTTGGATTATTTTAGATGGTTGCTAACTACTTACGTTTATCAACAATGTCGAGTGATTTGCGGATCGGATCGTATTTTTTTTTTGAGGATGTTTGCCCCGTAGGGTTAACTTGACCTGCCGGTAAGTGTATTTACCCTTGCGGACTGGTTTCATGTTTCGAGCTTTTTGCCGAGGAACGTGATACCGGATGATTCTGGAGTTATTTCTGTGGATGTTGTGTTAGGTGGACGTTAATGTGGTTCTGTTGTGTTTCAGTTATAGTTTATTAACATACGAGAGTATCTCTTGTAAGAGGAGCCGTTAAAGGCGTCAGTCGAATGTAAGGGGAATGTGTCGGCCATTTGTCAGACAGTGACCAATGTCCCCGGTTCCTTTCCAATTCTGTCACTTTCTTTTTATTTCTTTGACTTTGAGGACCATTTCAAAATTAATTCAAAGTGCACTTTTACCTTGTTACTTCTCTAAAATATCCCTTTTTTTAAATTATCTCAAATACCAACGTGTACACCTTCCACCCTTCTCATTTAATTACACTTCTAATACACAACAATACACACTCTTTAAGGAACTGTAACTAGAAAAATTACAGAAACCTGTCACAAATCACCACAGAATCAAAAACAACCCTTCTTCCATCACAATCTTCCCTTACCTCATTTCATCCCTCTTCAACGTTCCATCCAATCTCTGAATTCTGTCTCCGTCGCAAACGAATTCCCAATTATAGTCGCAATTAGCAGAAAAGGCTTCATAACAGCAACTCGCTAGAGTCCTGTGATAAATCATCGACCCTGACACATATCGCGAAGCGTACACCTGAATGTGTGCATAGGCGCATCAACAAGACCGACTACGGATGCACTCGAAGGGGTGCACATGCACCGGCTAACATTATATGTGTATGCACGGCCTGAACGTGCCTATTCGAGTGTTCGTTTCTCATGGCATAGCAAACCGTCACATGCTTCGTGCACGCTTAATTACACGTTATTGAGCTTAGTTGGAATACCGTTAAGTTTTCTCCGTTGCATCTGCTGGGAACGACGGCATGTTCGACGGAGCGTGCCAGTCGTTCCGCGCTGCAGAATGTTCAACGTAATCCTGATTTCACGATCCAAAGTGCCAGGAGAATGTCGTGAGCAGGATCGAGACTGTTTCCAGTTTGTTGAAACGTTCATTTACTTCTTGTACGAGCGATTCTCAGGGTGCGCATGATTTTCTTTGTGCTCATGCAAGTTTTGATGTCGGTGAACACTTGGGAGGATGAGAAAACTTATCTGGATGTTTGTGGGTTAAATTTTGATATTTACAATGGTCATGTTTGGTCAAATATTCTTTGGAATTACGCGTCTCGAGGGGTTGATTCCTTGCAAAGTGGTTATCGATAGTGAAATTGGCTAATGTTTTGGAAATGCGAATTTTATCGCTTCAAAGTTTGCAGCATCCTTTTGGCTGAAGTGTGTGCAAGGAATAGTATGAGCGTAAACATCGGAGAGAAAGGAAATTTATATTTTGTCTTGAGAATTTTGTTCCGAATTTTTTGGAGCAATAAAATGTAATTTCTGTTCAACGAATGACCGTGAGAATATGGAAGAAGTTTGTAGAATTTACTTATAGCAGACACCAGTGAAATCATTACTTCAGCCTCGCTCGTAGAAGTCACCCAAATCTCTCATCCTCTTCGATTCGAATCACTTTAAATTCAGTTTTAACTTACAACTTTTCTCATTAAGTCGTGCCACTTTTTTTTCTTCTCTTCTCTCGGTCCTATCACCATCGCGGATTGCCGCGAATCCTCTCGATTCGCGAGCAAATGAAAACGCAACGACGAAAGAAAAAGACGACCGAACGGCGCCAGAATGTTTCCTCAGGTGGAACGCAAGAATAGTGTGCACAACTGGTATCGTCTCGTAACGACGAATATACACGTCGTTGAAAACGACAGTGGTTATAATTGAAAACGCCTTATTGTCGAAAAAAACGATCTCCGCCGCGCATTTTATCGCAGAACTTTGTGCGATTCGATATATCGTGTTTGACCGTTTTTGTGCGTGAAATTTTCTGATAAAAAACTGTATAACGAATGTCATTCGTCTCGATCACTGGACGAAAAAGAAATCCATGATATGTACGTAATGTGTAAAAATTTTGACGTCGATAATCCATCAAATGACTCGTGCAATTTTGCTATTCTGCGAGCTAGGTATCTGGCCATTTTTCTCCTGTTACGAAAATTTGAAAAATTGAACTTATTACTTAACTGTAATACAACAATGTATATTACAAAATTGAGCAGCTTTGTCAAGATTATTTCAAAAGGTATTCTAAAATTTCTCGAAAATTCCAAACGTATGCGAATTCTGTAAAATCCACCAGCAGTCACACAATAATTTGCTCATTGTTCCACGCATTACAATAAACGAGCCAATATCCTTCGCGCGGCATTCTCCTATAAATTGGAATACCGGGTCTGGTGTTGATTTAACCTTGACACGAGCCGTGCCAAAAGTCAAGTGTGCCATAGATCGTTAAAAAGCACGGACGAATTCGACATATAAATATGGTAGATATAGACACCCACTGAAATCCAGCAGGCAGATAAAACTTCCCCCATCTCGAGTTCTACCCTTGGCAGGTGTTTCGCGAATTAATTCTTCCCACATTAAACCCCAAAATTTCAAATTCACCCACCCCGTTATAACTGAACCTTCCAAGTCAATCAATACTAGTTGCACATTTAAAAAAAACCTCCAGGTCATAGAATAGATATTCTACGTTTATCTTGTAAAATGAATTAACCATCTTTTCCACCCTTTGAGGGGTAGAAACAGTTAGGTAAATAGATGGAAAGATAGAGAAAAATGAACAGTGAAATACATAGATAGATAAACGTAAAGAAAGAATGATATAGAGAGGATAACGAGAGAGAGAAGACCAAGAATCATTATAATCGGCCATTATTTCACCGGGTGAAATCGTCGAATTGCATTTGTATATTCGCCTCGCAGAATTTCAAGAGTTCCGCGCATCGGTAACCTGACCCAAACCGAGATCCATATAACCTGTGTTTGTGTCAAGGCAAAAGGGGCCAACACTCTCGCCTGACCTACATCGGCCGATCACACTCCTACCCTCCGACTTCGACCCCGTTCGCGAGCGGGCTTCCCCGCCTCGATCTGCCACCCCTTCTCGTACCTTTCGCGATGCACATACCCCGTGCACATCGCCTGGACGATTCGAATTTTTACAACTCCACCACGGTGGCCTCGTAAAAAAAAAGAGAGGGAGAGAAGACAGGAAAAAAAAAAGAAGAAAATCTGACGGGATCCTTCGAGCGTCTCTTGATAATAAAGAGAGGAACGGTCGTTGGATGAATCGCGACAAACGAGAGAGCAGGTTCTTCTTTTCAGAGGACTCTCCCTTTTTTGCATAGCTCGGGAGAATAATTTGTAAAGGAAAGGCAGAAAGACGACTGTGTAATAAATATTCCCTCCATCTTCCCTCTGTTGTTACCTCTACGAGAAAAAAAAAAATAGGTCGATTATATTTCACTGTGTGTGTATAACTTTCGAATGTTTATTGGAAGAAGTATAATTCGAGATCGATGATTATCAAGTGAAATGAGAATTTCGAGAACGAAGAAGCTACTGCAAAGTCAATTTTATGGAATCTGATAAGAGATTGTTCCGTAGGATCGTGAAGGGGTGGGAAACGAATTAGGGTGAAATCGTATATGCGTGACGTTGTCGTCTTACCTCGGCAACGATAAGGAACGATTCGAAAGGCGCCATTTACAAAAGGATTCGCGTGTTGCGTGTAATGGAATTGCAGCCGGTACGTGGATATCTACAGGGTCGTGCGTCGACAGACCGACATCCATGGATAGGGGAGTGTTGGCGCTGTTTCTACAGGTATACTAACTGGGTCACCGTCCCAGTTGATGGGGGTGGCGTAGGTCGTGGGTGGTGGTCACCGGGCCGACATCCAGTTTACCTGAAGACTCCGTGTTCCCATCGAGCCCGGCGACGTGTAACTTTGCTCGATCCAACGGACATCTTCTTGAAAGCCAGCTGGTTTATATGTGTCCATAAATTTCGAAGAACCTATAAACTGTTCGCTTGGAATGCATCGAAATTCTTGGATGGCATACGCATGGCCTTCTTGGTGTCCGATGTTCTTAATGTCTCTTTTGGTTTGTATCGAATAATTGGAGGGTTGTAGAATTTTGAGAAGTTATTGGAGAATTTTATTGTTCTTAAATATTATATTTTTAGGGTTTAGAGAAGAAAGTAAGTGGAATAGGGGTAAAGTTGTAAATTGTATTAAAATCATATAATGTAGCCTTTTGAAGATCTACGTGCTGATAATTCGTATATTTATGTTAGGTTCATGAAAGTTGAAAGTTTAGCTGGAAATTTATAACCTGACAAATTGCCAAGATATTTTTTAACAGTCTTAATAGTGTACCAAAGAAAAAGCAACTTCTACTTGATTATCGCAGATTGCTTAGGGTGCCAAAGGTTAAAGCAAGTGCAAAAATTAACCCCAAACGTAAAAAAATATCAGAATAATTCTCTCTGTAGAAAATTTATTATATCCATCGTACAATAACAATCAGTAATACCCTCTGTCATAGATTAACTCGGCAATACATCGATATTTCTCTAATTTCCATGACATTAGTCCTCATCTGACGGGATTAACGAGATGAAATCGTGCGGATTCGCGCAATTTCCATCGGGCGCAGATGAGATTTCAGATAATGCATTAAATCTCCGTCAGCGAGGACACTTTCTTGGCGAATAATTAAAAAACTTCGGTATCTTCGGTCTCCGTTAAAGCGTATTAATTTAATTCACCGCCCTCGAGCAAAACCCGGCGTGTTTCTCTGCTGAAGACGATGCTCTTGAGTACATCCCGATTCTCCTCGAAAGATTCCACGGAAGAGAATCTTACGAAGAGAAAGGGTGAACAGGTAACGTGATGTACGAAGTAAAACTGGCAGACAGAGACATGGCCCAGTTCGGACTTGGCCCGTCCAAGGTCGTGCCTCGCGAAAAGATAATTACGTATTTAGGTCAGACAGACGGGTATCTGCACGGTTCGGCCATGATACAGATAGTAGGCAGAGATGCCTATGTACATATATGACTCTATTAATTCTGATAATCCAATCAGTTTCCCGCGAAAGAATCGTCTTCGGTGTCCTCAGGTTCCGTCCTTGGATCTGATTGTTGGGGAGACACTTATAGAATTTCATAGGGATGATAAATCATTTACCTGTGCCCTTGTACAGAGAATGGACTGTCTAAATATTAAATAAAATTTATATTCCAAAAAATAACGATGGAAGAAGCTCATAAGGAAATGTAGGGATTATGTTTTCTTCAAGGTCATGTTCTCCAAAGGCTTCAAAGTTAGTAATATTTTCTTAAGTGGTATCATACAATTTTTTTAAATATAAACAGATAGGAGGATCAACTGAATGGGTAGAAATACTCATATTATTTTTCTTTCACCATTAGAAAATTGCGAGAGGTGTGGAGAAAGACAGATAGCTAATTTTTCTAATATTTAGTAAGCTTCGCGTGAGCCTTTGTGCAATCAATTTAAGAGCAATTGCGAGAGAATACTTTGGGAGTTGTAGCAAAAAAGGGAAGCCTGATGTAATTGTCTTCTCGAAGAGTGTCACACGGACAGTTTTCTCCTTTCGAGTTGACTCGTCCCTCAGACCACAATGTAATTTTCAGTCGAAGCTTCTCCATCGCTCTTCGTGGTTTCGTTCAAGGTCGAAGCGCGGCTGGCTTGCTTGGATCGAGTTGGCCAGTTGTAAATCAAGTTTCTCAGGAAATTCGCTGAATCTGGCTATGGATTACGTTTACTTCATTAGCTACATTCGGTGTGTTCGTTTTCATGGGTGATTAATCGACCTCGATGATTCTCGCTCTGCTCCCTAAGTCAAATGAGGTTTACCAAACTACAATGATATCGCAGATGGTATTATTCAGAAATTCGTTGCTACCTTCATGCAAGAACTACCGAGTTTCAAGGACATTCACAATCCTTTCTATGCGATTGTAACCCCGATAAAACAAACTTTAGAAATCCTAATCTTTCGCAAGATACTTTCATCAACTTCCTATTCAATGGCTACACAATCTTCCACGATTCTATTCGCTAAAAAAGTGATAATTGACTTTCCCTACTTCGACAGAACCTATTCTCAAGCTTCTAGAATCAAATACGTTCAGATCGATTGAGTCTGCAAGCGAGGGTGACTTATTCTCAGACGACTTAAACTTTGCAAACTTTTTCTGCTCTAGTCCAACCAAGATAATGACTGGAGAGTCAGTCATCGATGGGATTATTAAAAGCCTTGTCCCGGTTCATTGGGACACTTACCTCGATCAGCTAAGCTTCTATGTCCTCTATAAACAGCCGTACTTCCGAGTAATTCAGCAAAGGCAAAGAGCACACCTTCGATCGATCTACTTTTAGCTAGTTCGCCATTATGTAGATTCGCTGTTACGTAACCCCCACGATTACGTTGTAGCCGGCCGACGACCGGAATAACGAAGCCACTTCATCGGTTAGTCCTCCTCTTAAAACCGTTGCCCCTGTTATCACTGCCGTGTTTGCATCTTGTCTAAACGGAAACCCAGAGGCCCCGGTTATCGATATTGAAAGATCGATGGCATTTCTCTTCATCCCCCGGGATCTCATAACTCTTTCGCGACCACTACCATCTCCGAACCACTACAACCATGGATGGTAGTATCGCGTTTGAAGGCACCGAGTGCCTAGAAGAGGGTAGAGGCCAGTGGGACACACACCACACCTGTACAGTACCGGTATTCGGGTCATGCATCTCGGCCACTTGTACTAGGTCACTCTCTCCCTCGTTCGTCCCGATTCATCCCCTGCTCCGTCTGGCTGTTCGAGGTCCGTTATGGGATTTGAGAAGGTTATGGAATTGATGTAGAGACGATTGCAGTCGATTTCGATACGCCACTTTGATGGCTTTTGACGCGGATCCTTGAAAGATTTTAACTCAAGGGGGTGTGAAATAATTGTTGATAGGATATTGGGAAATTAGAGCTATAAAGTTGTCGATAATTTATCAAATAGGAGGTAGGGAATTTGTGGAGTATGGATATTGATTTAACAGGTATTAAAATGGTTAGTAGTCATTATTCTTTTTGTACTTTTTGGATTTAATTTGTATGATTGTTTCGTTGAAAATGTTAGAAAACCTTTAGTTAAACTGCAACGACGTGGATGCCTGGAGGAATGCTATTTAGAGGAAGGACGTTGGGTTTCTATGTTTTTAATTGTTTCTTAGGAACGATTCACATTTTTCTTCGCTTGGTGTTCTACCGGTAATAAGAGTCTACCCTTTTTGTCGCTTTAAATATCACGGAAAAACGACCTATCGCCTCGAAGGTCCCAGTGATTAATCGTTCAGACGCGACGGCTTTGTGACGCTTCTTTCTGATAGTTCAAGGCGATATTTTTCCTTCGCGATGTTTCTTTCTCGTGTCAGGCCGACCTGACAGAATGGGACTTCATCCTGAAATGAAAATTCCTCGTTATACCTCCCGCAAATTTTTAACAGCACCGTTAAACCAAAGTGTGCATCGTAACTGACCGTATTAAGGCTACCGCTTCGTATATTTTCTCCTGTAAGCAGCTTATAATTATCAAGAGCCACTCACTGCCCGCCATTGTATAAATTACGATCTCCAAGACTCCTTCAACATAGACACGAAAACTGACCCAATTAACACATTGAATGCCATGAAGGTCACGGTTGATCCTCTATTCAATTCAATAAAATTCCCTGCAATTTTTAAATGACAATATTTACAAATTTAATATTAAAAACAATACTTAAAAATCGAACTATTTTCACCTTTAATAATTGCGGTTCATGAAGACATAATTTTGATAAATTTTCACCTCAGTCAAATAAACTTCACCCTACACTTTCTTAACGTGTGCCCATTTCTCATCGACTCTCTCTACGGCCAACTAGATAAATTAGCCTGATAAATTAACAAACAAAAGAACAACCCCAAGATGGAAAATTCCGGCGTAAGGAAATACCGGATAGGAGGGAGACTTCCGACGGTACCAAGCACGATGCCACCGCTTCCGGTGCATCGACGCACCTGGTGGGGCAGGAAGAGAGGTTGGACGGTGGTACCGCGGGACCTTGAAGGTACTCGAAACCGGGGCAGTGTCCCGAAGAGAGTTTCGCGCAATCGCATAGCCACGACCGTCTACACCGAGAGGCAAAGCCAGGTTGCCCTAGATAGGTGCTGCTCTACTACTAAACTCTGCGTTCACGCCCGGCGAATCTAGAACAGAATCCGACCCCCGTTCGATTCCCCCGAGAGGATTCGTTCGTTACTCGCGACGACTTCCGTATAAATCTCCATTAAGGGTTGAAGATGAAATTTTTCCGTCGTGCGAGAGAATCTCGCATTAAAATCGATAAGAGATTGATGCAACGACGGCCATTTGAGAGTTGGATTTTGGTGGAAATGGTAGGATCTTGAAGGAATTATCGAAATTGAGCTCTTTTGTCGAGAATTAAGTTTCGTACCTTAGATACATTGATCTCCTTGTTCGACGATTTCCATTTCGACTTGCACGATAACTTGGAATTAATTCCAGAAATAAAAATTTCCCAATCGTTTCTCAATGTTTATGTTTAGAGGCAATCCCATCGTCTCTTTTAATCAATTAATTTAATTGTACAGGAAGGGCTTAATACGAGAATCATAAAGAAAAAAACAGCACTACAAATGAAATCACATAATTTAAGCTGGCAACGTAGAGAAATCTCTGTTTCCTTTTTTGTACTTAACGTAAGCAAATCACCAGGCAGTAAAGCTAATTGCTTAAATCACCCGACGCAATTACCTCCGTTCGATCGGGCAACGGGAACAGAGCATCGTATTCTCCGCCGTTTAAAACTTCATTAAAATGGCGAACCATAGTTCCCTCAGTTCGAGCAAGATAAATTGCATTTCTGAGCGACTCCGTCAGGAATCGTCCCGCAAATATGTACTTACCGAGAAGCGATAGAATAGTCTTGTACTATTCCATGGCAAGTTCCTCCATTCTGCCCCTCGATATCTGTTCCTCGCTGAGCGTAATCTTCGGGGACCTGTTCGAGACACAACGAAGGTGTCCCGTCCCCTTTCATTGTCAGTATAGATGCATTGCTCGTAAAATGCTGCACGAAGCATACTCGTATTTGTAGCTAGCACCAGATGCCAGACAGTCACGTATCAGAAAGTGGAAGATAAACGGCTCGCACAATGCCCAAGAAGCTTCTGTGTGTCCTGATGCAAAGACGCTTACGTTGGCGGCCATTGTTGGAGAATTGAGACGCGATAAATAATATTGAAAGGATTTTATTAATCATTGGATGGGTGGAATAAAAAAAGAAGGGAATAAATGGTGAACCCCTGGTGTTTGAGGGATTACTTGGCAGGGTAGAAATAGTTTTTGCGTTGAATTACTTCACGGGGTGGTTTAAGGGTAGACCTTAAGAGTTTCTGTTGTGATAGAAAATTCGGGCAAAATGTGTGGTCCACTTTAGTTCCATTAGAAGTGTTCTAATTTCTGATAAAATTAGGTGTCACTTGAATTTACACGATGTTTATTAGCAAATTAGAATATCTGCAAATGTAAGAGATATTAAAAATACAATAGTTAAATTTATTTTTACAGTTCTAGAAGATTTTTGTATATTACTTTTCAGAGGGAAATCGTTTACAAGTTTTGAAATATGTTTCGCATAAATACGTAAGGAATAAAGATCGAAAAGTGTATTCATGATGCACGAGATGACATTGAATTGGAATACTTGCTTGAAGTTATATTGTACGTATCGTCGAAAGGATTTTTCTCGCATAAAAAAGTAATAGTAACACTCTTTAACCGAATACACTTTTCCTGCATTTCCCGTGTACTTTTTTTCAATTTGTACTTTATAGAAGTTCGCGGGAGAGCCAAAACGACGATGTATAGGGAGTGATCAAGAGTTTGAAACGAAAGTTTTTGTAGCGCGTCTTCAACGATTGTTGGCTTACGTCGTGCTGGCATTGTTGCGAGGGAATAACACTTTCTTCGCTTGTTTTTCTCGGCTCGTTCTTTACTGTTATACTTTTTTATTTGCCATTGTATTGACATCACAGTTTTCGTTTATAATGGAAACAACACGTTCAACCCACATAAATTGCGATACCATAGTGAAGAAATTCTCCCAGACGAAGCAAATAATTCTCGAGCAAGATATCTTTGATAGATTTCTCTAAAAAATTAATTTAATTAAGCAAAAAGATTTCTTTAACGTCCCTGATAAAAAATAAGAGAACCGCTTAAGAATTAATCATGTAAAAGCAATGTATATTTCAATTCTGCTACTCGCAAAAAATCTATACAAAAATTTAACAATTAAGGGGATGATATTTTTCATGAGCGTTGACACGTATTCATAAAATTAATTACCGGCAGATTTATAAAATAGAGAATTCTGATAAGAGCAATTGTCCAGTTAATATTCAATTGGAAGAATATCAAGTGAAATAAAAATAAGTGTAGGAAAATAAATATTAGGGGTAGTGAATATGAGAAGACGATTAAATATGTATTACAAGAATTTATTGAAAAATCAATATACATTGTAAGAATAATATAAGTTATTGCACATCTAGAAAGAATTATGAGGTTGAACAATAAAGCCTGACGTTTATAGTGACAAATAAATTCAAATCGGCCGTAAAAACATTCGTTCCAACAAATAATCCAGCAACAAATTAATAGTTCGATACGTACACTCGAAACTTGCACGCTGTAACGTTGCACATATTTTTGACAGCGCTTGATGGATTAGTTTTGGAAGAACAATGCCTTTTGTACCGTGCAAAAATAAATCGCCCAAGGGAAAAACTGTACTCTCCGTGGACAGACTCTTAATTCCTTCGCAGATTGAGCCGCGGAGATTTGCTCATAGCCACCGTCCAATCAGGTACGAAAAAGTTCGCAAGAAAACGAAAGGCTAACAATTAAAAGCCGCATCGAACCGATCTAGTAGAAAAAGAATCCGCTGGCTTGAGGTGCACAAAAAAATTCCTGAACTTCGAGACACGTCTTTAAAGCGTTCAAGAAACGAGCCATTTATTTTGACTTTTTTAAACGATTTTTATAAAATAAATTCACAGCGATGGCAACTTCTGGAAATTTTCCAAGTTTATTTGACAATAGTAGAAGTATTTTTTAAATATGCTGTCGACTTTAATTATTACGATCGTTTCACTTAGGACCTGCAATTTTCAAGGGGTACTTAAATCAATGACGTACAAGTATTTAATCGTCCCGCCTGACACCAAGAAGAGCATAAATAATTGTTGTGGCTAGAAAATAAATGAGCTGGCAATTAAAAAGGTCGGCGAACAATTTTCGTAGAATGAGGATCAGCCATCTTAAGGCACAAAAATATTTCAGGATTTCGAATAAGTTTTTTGCTTGCATTAAATGCACGACTCGACAATTTAGACAACCGTTTGTTTAAACGTCATAGAGTAAGTACGCGTTATTGCGACGTTGACTTCAAAAAAATTTCAACATCTTTTTTCTCATGATTCAAACATTTATCCACTGTTACTCGAAAAAAGTGTGTAAATAATTGTTACGAATAGAAAATAAACGAGGCGAGAGCTAAGAAACGTGCTGAACCGTTGTAGTAGAAAAAGGATCGACCAGTCTGCGAAGAAACGCGAAGTAAGAAACTGGTGGACCTAACGATAATTCTCGCGCCATTAAAAGAATGGGAACTCACCAAGGATAAGGAACACGAATTAAATGAGGCTTATAGCGTGTAATAATGTCGGGGGACGCGGCAGGAGAAATGTTCAAGGCGATGTGTCGTTTTCAAGCGAAAGCCAGGACTTTCTTACGAGTCAAGGATACGTGTTCCGGTGCATTTTTCTTTCCTCTTTTTTTCTTACTATTTTGCGTGATTAACGGTACACGGACTTTCATTACATTTCATGCTAATAGCTTTTCAAGCAAATGTGAAAGATAATTCAGGGTTAGAAGTTAAAAGTATCAGCCCCGCGGAAACGAATCTGGTTTTCTTCGTTTTTCCATGAACTTCAATTATAATTTGTGTGACATTAAAAATCAGGGAAATAGAATTTTGAGAAAATAGTAGAGTTCCTTTTAAAAAAATGGGAATTTATCATATTGAAAACCTTAATAAATTTGGCCTTAATGATGACAGTCGTTCCACTTTAATTGCAACTATTAGAAGAGAGGGATCTGCATGGATTACCTCGTTCAAGGTCGACACTTTGCAACCCTCATCTGGTTCACGGCCCGTCGATAGTACACGGTCGATTATACTCATCGAACCGATACCTAGATGCTATTACAGCGTTTGATTCTTCAACGAATGAATTCACTACGGCAATTAATTCGAATAATAGTGATTTCGGCGTCCCTCTAATCTTCGATGAAGAGAACCAAACCTATTCTCCCTTCCACGATTCCTTCAACGAGCATTATCTCAGTATTTTAGGATATGAACATTTTAGATATTGATAATTTAGACACAAGAAATACTTGAAATTATTCTCACTAATTCTACAAGTATCTAAAATTACTTACTTAATGTCTTAAAGAGCTTAAAAAGATAAAAAAGAGACATATCTTGAACAAACTGATGATAACGCACGAAGACGATACAAATCCCAGCATACTTTGTTGTCTATCTCCCTCTAAACTGCATTTCTCAATAGGAACCTCCCACGTTGAAGCACCCATCACCTAAAGCACGTACTATCGTCAATTTCAAACTACAGGTTCGCATAATTTTCCCTTTAACGCAGTCAAATATCCTGCATCGAGAAAACCGTCGGAAGTTTATCGCTAGTAAAACCGTCGCACCGTTAAAGAGGCAATCGCAATGGGAGAGGCGATTCGGCGGATCGTAATTCATCGAAACGATTCCCCGTAGAAAGGACGATAAATTTACTTAACAGCAGGAAAATCGGGGGTGTGGTATCTATGAACTGTGTCATAATGAAGTGGTCGCGGTTTTAAACCTCTCGCAGAATTATCAGCTCCCCTTTGCGGCAATGGAAGCCGTCGGTTTTATAGTTGTACGTGGTACAGCTGCCAGGTGGTATTCAAGCGAAGCTAAACACTCCCGGAGGAACTCTTTGAGCTTCTAAAAAATATATCTTTCTTCCGTAATAACGCAAGTTCTCGTGGAAAAAGCTGCGGTTCCCTCTGCTTTCGCAATTCTGCGCTATGGTGCAGAGATATTTTGGCTGCGATAATGACAGGCAACCCTTTTTAACGAACCTTCGAAATGCGACCCAGCGTTTTCTAAAATATATATATACATCGAAATTCTGTCGCGATTTTTAGTAAATGAAGTACTCAAAATAATTGGAGGTTCGGCCTTACGTTTTCTTCAGTTTTTTTTTGTTTTTTTTTAGTTGATGCTACATAACTCAGATGTGAAGTCTGCAAATGTTGAGGATTTTTTATTTTGTATAGCGAGTTGGAAAGTATAATTGAAAGGATACGTCGTTCTATTGTAATTGTTGAAATTATACAGAGGTGAAGTAATTTAGCATTCTCGGTTTTTATATCGTTTTATTACAGCAATTTTGCGCGTATTCTCTCGAAATAACGAGTATGACTCTGGAGCGACGAAAAAGACAGTTAATTAATTGCTACACTTCTCCTTGAGGAATACCATTTTATTTCCTCCCAGTTCCTTTTTTTCGTTAATTTTAAATTCAAGGGACACTGCCGAAGCTGATGGCTAGACTCCAATTAACGGGGTTTGCTAATAACTAAGAACCCTATAAAAAATCTGGCAGTTCCTTATTACATAACATACGTATTTAAGAAACTTATTAACCTTCAATATGACATTGTATTATAATTAAAGTGAAGTTCACAATGTGCGAAGTACAAATAGGCGTCGATTTAATGGACACAGTGCACACGAATGAGATTGTTACGTATTTAAACAGACAAAGAATAGACTCGCAGATAAGCCAAAATTGAAAGCTAGGATAATAGTTAGTGATGATGATCATTTAAGGAAACTTTCGTGTCGCGAGATGTAAATTTCAACGAATGTTCGACCACTGAAACTGCTGATAAAGCCACGTTTATTACGTCATAATGGGATTCACCGGGTGCATATAATGGCGATGGTGTCTAGGTCGAAAGAATGTGAACTCTTCGACGACCTGGTCTTCTTCTTCATCCTCTTCATCCTCCGCTTCTCTGCTTCTTTTCCTTCTTCTTCTTTATACGTCGTTGCCTTCGTCGAGATTTTCCGGCGACGATAACGAGTCGCAGCTGGCACAATACTACGGGTGGTTTTTCTCTCAAGGTTCTCGATATAAAACGAAATTCTTTCCCTTGACCGACCCTTTGTTCGCTAGTCGATGCTTCCGTGATTTTTGAAAATAATTACACGTCGTGGTTGAAAATTCACCATTCACGCGGCCGCTACAGGAATTCCTTCCTTCCATCTCCGTTGAAATTACGTGCTTTTATTCTCTGCACGAAGAAACAGGGAGGATGAGAATGTAAATACGTCGAGTGTGTTTCGTTGAGCTTCAATGCCGGAAAGGATCTGCGCTTCCGGCGGGAAGGATTCGTACGGATCTCCCTTTCTTTCGGAGTTTTCTTTTAATTAAATTCGATGGAAAGTATCTCGCTATTCTCAAATAAACTGCTATCTACAATATTAGAGATTTAATTGCACTTTTCTTTAATACTGTTAGAGAATTAAAATGTCTATTTTAGTCTTTAAATGCTCCTTTATGTTTGAATGTTAGTCAAATTTATCGGTTATTTTTATTTTGCAATAAGGGTTGTTGTCACTTACTTAAAGCGCGTATAATTTCGAACAAGATTCTGTGAAAATTAAGATAGACATTTACATGGATACGAAATTCGATGATTTTAAGTAGCCCATAAAATGCAGATGCTGCAGGAATCTCTATATTTAAATTGGAAATCGTTCACAGATACATCTCTCTAGAGGATTCATTAGATTGGTGATAATTTGGAATTGGCAAACGATTCTTGCATACCAATCGTTTAACAATATTATAGTAATTCCTCCAAATTGAAATATTAGGTAAAGCGAGAAGAAATGTGATTTTTTTAAATAGTGACTTTAATTTAAGAAAAGAATACGTAATATGTATTCCTTCCAGTTGCGTAAAGTTCTTCTCAACTTTGTTAAACTCAAGTTTTAATAATTTATAATGAATCAAGAAAGAAAAACATGTCTTTCGTTTCACTTAATGTATTCTATAATAATTCTTCTTACAATGCACTTCGCTGTCTTGAATTTTCTGGATGACATAAAATGATTTCCTTTGTATCATTCAATTCGATGGCGAATGTCATCGACGTGTCTGAACTTTTCGTGCTGTCTGCTTTTCACTCGAAAAATTCAATATCCAAGTCTCGGCGTAGCATAGCCATGGAATTTTTCCGATGCACCCTACAATGTCGTTCTAAGCTGAGCTTCTCTCCTGATTTATTGATATCAAATCTACACAGCGGTAACCCCGATGGCTTTTATCTGATAATACGCCGGAGGATTTTCGTCTAGACGCAGGACCAGGCAGGACTACGTAGATAGATTCAAAGGATGTTCATTATTCGGGATTCGCAGCTACTTTATCGCATTCGCTGCCAGGAAAATTAAGAATGCTTTGTCCTGGACGTCGAAAGATTGTTTAATACTAGAACTACTAGGGCAGTCAAAATGTCTTATTTATCCTCTCATATTTTTATATAATTTTATATAAATTTTCTGGATCCTCAAGGAAGCGAGGGCTGAATTGCTTTTGCGAGTACTGTGTCAACGAAGTTATGTAAATAATTATGTACGACATGTAAGCAATGTTAACAGGAATTTGCTTTAGACTGCGTCAAATGACTTTGACGTTAGAGCGAAAAGTAGATCAGGTTTTGTAGGCGTGGTGGCATTAAATAAAAATAGATAGTCTTATGGTGCTGCAGAGGAGGTGATGGTGTTTGAGGATCGAAGGTAAATAATGGACTGCGTGGGAAAGGATAACGATGGATAAAAATGTTCGTGGAAATTTCTTGTTGTCAGAAGGTTACTTTCTGTGTTACAGTAAGGCGGGTTGTTTTATTTAATTTAAGGCGAAACTTTGGAATTAAATTTTCGACGGTTACGTTTTTCACAATACTATTATTATATCTTAAATATTCGTTATTCTACAATTTACATATTATAGTAATATATTTCTGGTTGTGCAGAAATATTTAAAACAGCGACGAGCATTCTCATTTTAAGGTGCTTTTGAAAATTGCACAGTGATAAAATTATGCGACATTGGCCAAATAATGGCTCAAAAGGAAACGGAAAAGGGGAAAAAACGAAAACACAAACATTCATGCCAGAGACCGCTATGAAATAAACGTCGCCCGTGCAGTGATATTTGCTCGACGAAATCTTGCAAGTATTTTCATGGTACTCAGTTCTGTATCCACTTCTCTGTCCGATAAAATCGCACAAATTGCATTTGTACCTGCATTGATTTGGATACCGGCACCCGGCGCATTTTCATAAAGGAACACAACGTAATCCCGTCGATTATCTGATAACTAGATTGTTCCCGATGATAGCCCATCGACTACGTACACTCCCGTCCATAAACTATGCTCCCGTTTTAGCATTATTGCATGTTGTCAGAGTCGAAGCAAAGATTTCGGATGATAATCTATTTTATCACTTAAAATTGCATAATATTTCTTATTATTAAATTGTCAACATCAAGTCGCAAATCAAACTATTTTAATCGGTACTCCAATAAGTATTTCCAGCATCCTTTACTGAATTTAATGCCCGTATAGTTTGAAATTATTTTGTCAAAGTCAATTATCATCTCTGCCTTTCAAATGAAGTAATACAAGCTGCATAATAATGAAAAATGTCGTAAATAATTACTATCGCACTGGACTCGTTAATTATCAAAATAATTCACCAGCAAGAAGCCTTTCATTTTTAATGCCAATTTAATTATTGCCACGAATTATTTCACTCATTCCTATTATTATTTGTGTTAAAATACAGAGTCGGAGGTGTATTATATTCGGCATTTTTCCCAAAATTTTAATGAATTCCAGAACTTATGGACGGGGGTGTACGTGTTCTCCACGTGCACCAAGCGACAGGGTGAACGGTGCGACACACGCGGCACTCTCGAGCATGCCGATATTATCGGCATGTATATTGTACATGGAAACAGAGTTGCATATATGCGGTACTCCTTCCTATCCTGGTTTGCACGAGAACTCTTGCACGTCACGCGACATTGCGCGCTGATTTGCCTCTACCTTCCTTCCCTTTTTCTCCCTGTTCTTTTCCGCCTCGAGCCGTCGCACAGTGGTCGATTTCGCTGAAATCCTGGCCAAAATCCCAAAAATTATTTACGTGGTTTCCAAATTGTAACAGTTGCGTTTGATTTGTGACACATCAAAGCATGCTGTTCCATTAATAAATGTTTTTCCGAAGAAAATTTTTCGGAAGATCTCATTTTACGTCTCGGGATATTTACGGAAACACTAACCGTTGCAGAATGCTTTTATTGGAGTAGTTTGAAAGCTAGAAGCCTAAGGAAGACGTGGAAACAAGTTTTATCACGATTGGCCAAGAGACATGCAAAATATTTAATTTTAAAGCCGACCATGTCTGATTTTTAAGCGACTCCTCGAGGAGGGGTCCGAATGGCTAGGGAAGCGGTGCAGGGTTCACTTTAAATTTGCGCTCCTCGGCTTCTGGTGATCGTAGGGGGATGTTTTTGATCTCATTTGAATCGTGAAAGTACGTAGTTTAATATACTCCTACGCAATATTTTCCATCTCTATTTGTTCAAACATGAGAGAAGTTTCTTTCGGTCTCGGGACTCTGGTACAGAAACTAATCGTTGCAGAATCATTTTATATGCTTATTTTGAAAGCTTAGAGTGTAAAGAAGGCATTGAATCAAGTTTTATCCCGGCAGACTCAGAAACAAGCGAAATATTTAATTTCAAAGCCGATGGTGTCCAAATTTTAGTGGCCTTGGTGAAAGGGTCTTGGCCACTAGGGGAGTGGTGCATGCTCAACCTTCAATCTTGGTTCTTCGTTTTCTGAAGGTCGTAGAGAGATGATTTTTATTTCATTTTAAATGGAGAAAGTATCGAAGGTAATGAGGTAAATGGGTTAACAATACTTTTCATGGCTCATGTGCTCAGCAACTCAATTACTAACTAACAAAATTCTTAATTGCATTTAAATTTTGATCTCTATCCAATTCCTCCTGACAATGTCAAAAGATTGACACACTTTCCAAAATACACTTTAATATGAAAAATCAACTGTGACTCTGAAATTCCGTTAAAGCTTCACCTTCGACAGTTCAAGGTCTCGCGTTCGGTGGCATGGAAGTTTTGATCGAGTGATAACTTCACATATCCATATTTATATATCTTTTTTAATGGAATCGAATCACTCGAGGTACTCAAACTCGCTCGCTAATTGACACACGTGCATCGTGCATCGTGCATCGATCGAATGAGATTTCTTCGAAAGCTCACATGTGAAAGGAAGCATACAGAGTTTTTACAGTCGGCGTTATCGAGCACACACTTTGCGAGACGAGGCAAAGAGGGAGAGGAAAGAGTCAACGAGTGGAAACGAAATAGTAAAATCGTCGATTATCGAGGTCACGGTTTTACGATTGAAATTCTTCCGACTCGACTGATAGTTGAAGTTGACCCTCGACTGCTGAAGAGGCTCGCTGGCTGGCTTAGTTCGTCGAGAGCCTGTGACAATGAATGCGCATTCGTTTTCGCTTCGAATTTAAATCCAAACGAGTTGCACGGAAACATTTAATATAAAAGGATTTTTTCGCAGTTATTATTGTTATTCTTTATTCTGTCGAGTTATCCAAATATTTCAGATGAAACAGAGCAGAATTGTATTTAAGGTAATTTAATTAAGGACTTAGGACAACAAAAAATAAGCTATGATAGTTTGTTGTAGCTAAAGAGGCAAAGGCATTACTATTTGTGAAATGGAGTACAACTTCTCTGTCGTCTCTAGAAAGTTTATCTAATTTTTCATTACACATGTCCTTCAATAATTCATCTGATACGGTGGTTGTTAGGCAAGATGACTATAACCATTGAATTCAAAACAATTAAAAAAAAATAGCAATTACCATCAACGGGCCCCGGGTAAAATCCTTTTTTCTTTGTAATTTTCATCTCAATATTCTTTGATCTCTGTTCTCATGAAATTTTCTTCGGTAAACGCTGGCTATTACTGCTGCTGTGCAAAGCGCACGAAAACAGATAAGGAATTCACCTGCGTACACATTGCACTTCCTACAAAGATTACACTTTACGACGATCGATGCAAGTTTTTTTTACCATTTCGTTTACTTGCGAAAAAATTCTTCTTCTGTATGGCGTGTAGCTACGTAGATCGTCGCCGGTGAAAACGTTGAAAAATCTTGGCCCGCAGTGGGTGAGCTTTTACAAGCAGCTGAAATGCCTTTCTCTGAAAGTAAAATCCGAGACGTTATCTACACTCGGTGCACAGAGTTCTTATTGTAATGTACTTCCGCCGGATTCTAGTATATACCAATGCCAACTGGACGAGCTTGGCGTCAATTTAAATGCAACCCTCTCCTTCTCGCCCTTTTTCAGGCAATTATTTCCCTGCGCAAAGCTTCAGCCGAGCGAAGTTTAGAGAACACTTTTTTTAAAATTCTTTCGATTGAAAATTGATCGTTCACTGAGCAGTAAAGAAACTCTGCTTGTTTCTTGCTCAATCAGCTTTTCCAACGTTGATCAGAATTTTATTTAAATTTTCTACTACACAGTATTAACTTTCTAAAGAAGTCTTTTTCGTCATTTTTTGCACATTTTTTCTGTAAATTTTGCGATCATGTTAGATCTTTAATATGGCGGTTACCGTAAATAAAAAATGTCTTTGCGAAATTAATGACAGATGATATCGATCAATGGCCATGAAATATACATAAATCTCGGAAGATTGAAAGGTTAATGTGCAATAAGCTTTTATAATCTGTATCATTAAACCGACAGTAAATAATAATACGTATTTGAGATTGACGTGGGACAATCGATCATTATTAAACATGTTGCATTATTAATTCTTCGCTTAGATAATTACAAGTAATAATCCGTCATTGATACTTCGTTTGCAAAGGAAAATAAGAGGCGGAAAACTAATCCTCAGAATATTCTCATGCTGGTTCATTCTTTTATTTCAAAGTATCGCGTTGCACGAAGCTTTAGCAAGGGCTATCTGAATCTATGTGCCCTGAATCGCCACTTTTACGAGAAACTGATATCACGAATGAAAGAAGCACAAAAATCGTGCCGCCTTATCGAGGAAAAGGGAACGGGAGGAATTTAGCCGGTGCTTGCAAATAATACCGGGCAAACAAAACCGCAAAGTGCTTTGGAGTTGCGAAGTAACTTCCCGAATGGTTATCGTATTACCGTTTCTATCCTGCACAAACACGATGGATAGAGATACACCGAAGAAAATTCTATACTCTTTGCGTCAACGTCCATTGAAGTTCAAACTGTCAAAATTTTGATCTTTTAATAACTTTATCCTGCTTGAATTTAATTATGGTTAAAAGTAAATCTTCATTTCTTTTGTGAATAACATTTGCACCTTCGTGGCAGCAAATGTGATTGAAATGGCTATTGTGAAAGACAGAAATCTACCTGAAATAACACGTTCCGTCGATAATAGGCATGCAAAGTGATATTGAAACGAAGGAATAAGAACCACTTTGTCAGTAATAATGACAGAGTCACTCAGGTTTCTTTTTACCTCCCTCCAATTATCATGGTACGCAGAAAGTATTTATCAGTATTCATTAACTCCACGGTTTTGCTTTTATAATCCTGCAAACGTTATCGTTATTACTCCCATTTAATTATGCACTTCATAATTTTCGAACGTCTCCTTAACTCCCCGTTGCTTGTTAATTCCAGTCGGACCTTTCGGTTTTTGCTCTGTCTCTCGCTATTTCGACAGCACATGTGAAACCGTGTGGGTCTCGTTTCGTGGGAGAAGTGCGTAAAACTTATGGTGTGTCTTGTCCAGCAGAGCGTAGACAGTGAAAGTACCGAACGAGTCACCGATCGGTGTGCATAGTGCACCCGTACACGTAAAGCGAACACACCGCACTGGTGATCAAGAAAAATTTGACATTTAGATTACCGTCAAGTTTTTGTCCTTTCGATCGTTCAAGAGGCTTTCATTAATTCGTATCCCTCCCTTGGAACCGCGAATTAATAAGCACTTTGTACTCACGATTTTCCAGCGATAAGAGCGCAACGACAGCGACACAATTTTACGCTCGACGAGGGTTAAACGTTTTGATTTTCCATGCTATAGAAGTGTCGCTTGAAACTGGTGGAATTTCAAGAGAAACAGAGAGAAGAGAATACACGATAATGTACGGCCAAAGCATTATCCGCTTAGCATGCTCGGGGAGGCTCGGAGTAATCGGAATTTCGCGTACACGCGCCGACATTTTGCCCATTAAAAATTCCGAGCACCGTTGGAAAAGCTCTCTCGCAATGGTACGTCCCGTTAAAGGGGATATTCTGCTCTCTAAGTACGAAAAAAAACGGCAGACCGAGATGAATTCACCGAAATAAATCGGATATTTCACTGGCGTGCTTCAACGTCAACCGTAAATCGTATCGCTCCTGGGTAAACGTTGTCAGTTATATAAATTCGTCCGATTAATTCGCGAAATGTAAAAGCTGCGAAATAATATCTAAATCCCCTGTCTGACATTTATACTCCCGCAAACCTGACTTTTCGTCACGACAAATAATATCTATTTCGTTATGCAAATTGCCGTTACGAAATTCAAGCCGTTCAGAAACGCGCGTGCGCGCGAGAAAATGAATTTGAATTCATTTTCGAGGTAAACGCAAGTGGGCCCGATCTCGATATTATTATGTAACGATAGGGGGGGAGGCAGAGATTAATACGAGTTTTGTAATAACCTTCTCTTTGATTTAATCTCGTAACTGACCGTGGATACAGTTTATTCCATTATACAACTATCACGCACCTTTAACAGCGGCATTTAACATTAATCGCCAACGGTATCTTACGTTAATCGTCCCTGGAATGCGTGCCGAGTTATTTCGCCTTTCTTTCGTTCATAGCACGCACACGATTGTACGTAAATAAATTATCCACGCCGTGATTATACACCGAGTACCATAGACACTCAAAGATTTATTATTATTTCATTACTCACCGTGAAATTCTGACGATTCTCTATCACGTATATCCTTACGAGATGTTATTATAATACGTTCCCGTTGCATTCCATTAAACGCGATCTTTTATGCCACGCGTATGCAAACTGCAATGAATGGGATGACCGATGGCTATGAAAACGAAGGTTATATCACATCGAAATCGTATCTCTATCGCTGAAAGTTACACAAGGGTGGAGTTTATTACTCGATGGAAAACTTCAAGAACATTCCGATCCTCCGTTGCGATTGCAACTGATTGCAAGAAAATCTAAAAGATTCCCGGGGATTTTGGAACAGTTTCCGGCAGCGACGTGATCGCCTTTTGATTCCTGCCTTCTTCAGAGTCGATTCAAGGTGGCACTGCGGTAACATCCTGCCGGAAATGACACCCGGTGATGTCGTATTTTCGTGAATTAACACGATTCTACGAAGTCACTTGCTCTCGAATGACATCGACGTGAATGAAGTTTTGTAATTGTAGGATGGTTGGAAATCGAATTGGAAAATATGACTTTATGCATCCAGAGATTGCAGTTTGTACGAAGTTACGGAATTAATTGTTACGATTCACGGTCGATCCTTCGTTCGCGAGTCCCCGGATCGTTCGGTTGCCAATGTAATTTTGCCGTGTGGTTCTCTCTACCCTGGCATTATCGTTGAACAGAAGTTTCTCATTCCTGTTTAACTCGTTAATTTACGGTTAATTCTTGTTCCTCCTACTCTACCGTCGTTAACTTCCACCGTCTGCGGTACGGTCGACTAACTAATGTCTCTCGAATACATTTACTTATTTTCTGTGCACGAATCAACGTTTCCCCGACCGAAGACTAATCGATTTATTTGCAAACGTAATTAACGCGACATTTACCGCGAGCATTGTGCGATACAAGAGTATAATCCAATCGTTTAACAATTCGCTGGCTTTCAGTACGAATAGCTGTTTAGAATTTCAATTAGAAATGCAATTGTAACAGCTACGTATATGTTTTATATTTTATTATTGCTGTTGCATTAACATCTACCTTTAATTACTATTCACGTATGTAAATGGCCTAGACTTTTCTTTATAACATATGAAAAATGAACGGTCCCTTTGTCTCTCTCCTCCATCGCGCAATTATCATTCCATTATTGAGTAACACACGACCATCGTGGGTGTGTATAGACACTTCTATGAACCACGACAGAGTATTATAGATCTGAGTTCTAACCAGTGCATTTTATAGACAAAGGTACATGTTACACAACGATAATTCACTTTCTATTATCATTGTCACAAATTCTTTTCCAAATCAATGCTACCGTCACCTCGTTAATCGTTCATCTCAGGTATATAATAGTATAAATAAGAAAACAATGAGAAATGATTACAATCCAATCGTGTTTCACTCTCTGAAATCTCATTCGGAGCGATCGGAAAGCATGTGCACTCGACTGCACATTCTGAAAGATAAAGGAAAATCACTTTATTACGGGCGGCTGCAACGGTGCCGAATTATTTGCGATTGCAAATCACCACCCGTTAAGCAGCTATTAATGCACGCAACGTTCGGTCTGTCTTATCGGAGAAGTAACGTGTTCGATGGAATAAATAATTATTCGCGTAACGCTCGATCTGCGGCCTACGGGAAGTTCCTTTCTATGCGGCCGCACGCGTACCCTTCACTTTGTACAATACTTTCGGTGCCAAGTGGTGCTAAAAGGCCACGAGATCGGAGCAAACGGAGGCTGAAAGGATTCTTGGCATTTTGTTGGAAAAAAGGGACCTTCGGGAAGCCCTAAGGTGGATGTAAAATGGTATTTTGTTGAAAAAAGGAACTTTAGATGAGGCCTGCGACTCCTTGCGTATCTTTGGTGAAGTCAGCAGGCTTGATGATAAAGAAATTGTGTGCAAATTGATATTTTAATGTACTCTGGTAAAGTTTCGTTTGGAAATCTGTAAATTAAAAAATTCAATACTCTGGATCTATGGTTACAAGCTAGTATTTTGTTCTCGAAAATCTGTATCGGAATTGTCATACGTGAAACATTACTTTACCTGTCAAAGAGACGTAGAATTTTCCATATTTTCAAAGGGATAAATGATATGTCACCCTTTAAAGTGGCGTACGATAATATTTTCTGTAAAAGCAGCAGCTTTTGTAAGATGATCGTGAGGAAATTCAGGGCGGAGGATTTAGATTCAGAGTTGAAAAGTTAATCTAGGAAAGTAATAGTTAAAGAATCAAAAGCGGTCTACGTAACGTATTCCATAGCAAAAGAAAATGAACTTCATTTCGTGTACAAATCACGTTTCGAAAAGAAGCAGAATAATTCCAATTAAAAAATATCAAATGCAAACACTACATCATCCAGAAAAAAAATACTTTTCATCCATCTACCCCGTTTATACAAACACATAATTCCACGTCGTTAATTTCAATAACACATCAGATACTAAGAGTTTCCAGTGAAAAACCAAATTTCTATCCATCGCCACGTTAAGCATTAAGTTCGCTCTTTGTGTTCACCGTTAAACCTTTACGTCCCCGTTCTAAAGCTCCTTGGCGGTAATTGCAGCCTAAACTTTTGCATGTCGCTTCAAACGCTGAACTTTCAACTTGTGTTTCAGCATGGTTCCTGGGATGGTTCATGTGTAAAGCCGTCGCTTATATACAGGGAGTTTCCGTGGCAGCTTCCGTCTACAGCCTCGTTGCAGTTTCCTTGGACAGGTACGTGAACTTATCCCTCTTTTTTTCCCCTCCATCTCTATCCCTCTCCCTCCACCGATATTTATCAGCGACAAATCGCACCTCGTTACCGATGCTCACTATTCGTAAATTAATTGTTCCCCGCACGAAACAATGTAAGCAACGTTCGGCTAATTGGTCAGTCACGAAAGCAGGACTCAACAGCGGCACGTAACAGATGCCGTTTTCGTGCAACCGATTCGACGGTTCAAAGTCGTTCTCTATGCTGCGCAACGAAATGAATCGATGCACCGTCCGATAGTGCGTCACTAACTGGTTTTGATTGGTGCAGGCATGTTTCAAGCCAAGGTGCGAAAGAAATATGAGAAACTATAGGAACGTGCCGTTGAATCTTGCGAAATACTGTGGCCGTTTAAACGGCATACCGTTTACGCGCAGGCCTTCCATGACACATTTAGTCCTCATCTGCATGGTGATGTATTCGTTAACGGGCAATTATAGACCCCGTTACGCTACTTTTCGCATTGTTATGGAATTACGATTGTTCTCGTAAGCTCCAACGTCGATGATTGGAGAACGTTCGAGGAATGGATCGAACGGATGCTGAGAAGATTCTCCTTTTTTTTAGGGGGATGATACTAGAATGTTCGTGATTCACGGTTTGCTATGTATACTCACGTTCGCATAGTAATGGGTCGATATTGCAACAGTGGACGGATTGTCACGGGAAATTCAAATTCTCTAGCGGGGTGGAATCCTGAGCGTATGAATAACGCTCGTGCGAAATGTAGATTACATGGAAATGCACGAAATCTCGATCGTGCGTGATTGGGGATTAGAAATCGTCTGGCATGCGAGAAAAGCGTATTGACGGTGGTTTAGATGTAAAGTTTGATGTTAATGTTGTGCAATGAATTTCGAAGTAACGAGGAGATTAATCGAGGAGGAAGATAATATTTAATATGAAAGTTAATTCATGTTGGAGATATTAGCATATGTTTGATTTTAGTTGGATTAATTTAATAGAAAGGCAGTAATGAAGGGAAAGAAAATTAATCGATGGTAATATAATGAATTTCGTAGGATTAATTGTGGGCGAAGATTGTAATTGGCTTGAACCTTCATTTATATTGTGATTATTAGCGCGACATTGTATTACGAGTTTTATTAATTGCATGCCGTCATAATTAAGTATTTGGAAAAAAACTTATCGCTGTTTTTATATAATCGCAACTTCCGGACGTAAACTAATGCAATGGCCTACACGTACTTTTCAATTCTGTAGACTGAAAAACGTTCTGAGCGATTATTAGTTTCGAGATTATTCATGCGTAAAATTTACGAAAGATAATTGCATATTTACATTCAGGCGCGCATAAAACAGAACATGTTTACGATCACCCTGTACATTGGTCCATTTTCGCTTCAAGTTTTACGTCGTTTTGAATTAACACCGATTTAACTGGTCCACTTTTCGCGAGATTGTTCATTATCCTTTCAATTCCGTTGATTTATTGCTAAAACGAGACAAAAGGGGATACTAATTACCAAATATAATTACTTTCTGATCGATCAAATCGTGTTCAATTTTCTTTGGCATTTACAGCAATTTTTATGATACTTGTGGAACTTTTTTTTTTAATTTAGTGATTTGTAATTTCCCGTAATTATTCTGCCGTAACGATTCACGCAGTTTTGTCCATCATGTCGTAATGCAATTGTACAAATATCTCGCATCAATATCTCACTCAAGTTTCACTTTTTTTCGTAACATATTTGTTGCGAGAGACACGCAACGGTCAAATCGCTTTCTAAGCAACCCCGATAAATTTTTCTGCCTGGTTAAACAGCAGGTACTTGCAACTGTGTAAAACAAGTTGGGTTAATCTTGTATTACATGATTTTTTACACGAACTATTTGATCATTAAACCTCTGAATTTTTCTTATTGACTCAGACTTTCACATATAACTATTATCATACAAATTATCCACAACGAGTTGCTAAAAGCCGTATCAAATTGGTCGTTAAATTACAGTTAAACCCTCAATCGTGCATATAAAATTAAAAGACAAAGTTACACAGCCCAATTATTAAAAATTCACTTGGTTAAAGTCAGGTAGACTTTTAAATTCAATTACGCAATGTGATATATTTGAAAAATTTTAATTCTATAAAAATCAGGAAAAATTCTCGCGCAAAAACTCGAACAGAGTTTGAAGAACGTTGAAACGATAAAAAAAAATGTCAATGTCAAAAGTTAACGACGTGTTTCCGGCGGTGCAATCTGTGTTGCATCCACTGTAACGCCAGCTGTTGCAGATGAAACAACTCCACTGACTGGAAACCGGCTATGCCCTTGGAATATCGACGATAAATGATATTCTATCAATTTCACGTTAGACGCTCAAGAATGAAAGCCCTGTCGCAAGACCGTGAGATAGTTTTATAGGATCCTCCAAAACGATCGATTTCGTAGAAATTGCCTGGCGAAAGAGATCCCCGGTAACTTCGAATTGTCTCCTATCCTCTATCTAGCCCGTTCGATCGGAGGATGCATTACTCTCCTCTTTGGCACTTTTTCCGCTTGCAGCCGACGGTGCAGCAAAGTGCCACTTTGAAAATATATCTTCTTTGGGCTCCGTGCCCTGTAGTCTCGCGAGAACTAACGCGGAGGATACTTGAGTGCAAACGAAATCCGGTGAAACGTCTCGTGCTTCCTCCTCTTTCTACGTACAGTACGAAAAATTCCTGAATTTCATTACGAGAACTATCCGAGCGAGAAATTGAAGAGCTACGTTAATTGTTCGATCGGCGAAGAAGGAGATCGAACTCTCGAAAACTTCGTTAGCGGTAGAATAGTGCAGGAGAATAGAAACAGTGTAGGAAAATAGGAACAGTACGGGAGAATAGGAACAGTGCTGGAGAATAGCAACAGTACTGAAGAATAGTACCAGTAGGATAGTTATAGAAAAATGAAGGAGTAGAAGAATTACAAACTTTCAGAATTTATCCAAAAAATTAAGAACCAGCCACTTTGGTTGCGGCAGTTCCAGCGTTAAAATCACGTCGAACGTCGATGCGCAAGTGAAATAGGTACGCTTATGCACAGACAAAAAATACGAGATGTTCGCGCGTTGACAGTCATCGGTTAAATGCTTCGAACGATCAATAAATTCAGACAGTTATCGGTGCTTTCTCCCGGCAGCAGATTTATTCGCGATTGGAGAACGAGGGTAAAAAGTTACCGGTGGTATTAATAGACCCGTAGAAGAGTTATCACGTTTTAGGGATGAAACTCGATATCGTCCATGGAAGGAAAAAAAGCATGGTGAAATTTTTATGAACCAATTTTCAAGATACGAATCTTATGTTACAGTTGCATATATACTGTGTCACGTAATAATACAAGGGATAGTATACTATGCAAAAAGTCGCGGCCAAAGACTTCCGTAAAACTGACACACGATACGCAGCACACTTGCTATGCGTCTCGACGTTACACGGTGTTTCTAATCCGTGTCAGCATATCACGTCGCGCTTCCGAATATGGTGCAACCCGGGAATGGGTCCTGGGTGCAGTTGAATACGAAGACCGCAATTATGTAAAGTAACACGATGCTAGGGATGAAAGAAAGAAAAAGAATCGAACTCCTCGATGGATTCGTTGGCACTTCATTCTTCGACGAAACGAGACACCTCGTGGTGGTTGACTGGTTGGGCTGATGAAATTGCTCTTTCGTTGACTCGTGGTTATTTTCTTGTGCCAATGGTAAGAAGAGAAACGAATGCCAATTGGTTCAATGGATGGAGATGTTTTCATCGGATTTCCATCCAAGTTTCCCATTTGGGGATGAGAATAGAGGCGTAGAAGTACAGTCGATGGATGGATGGATGGATATGGCTCCTTGTAGTTTAACAACTTCCCTGAATACTCGGAATATACTTGAAACGGCGATAGGGGATAGTTTCGATTATCTGGAGTAGTCGAGTTAGAATTCATCTTTTCTTAACCAGTTAGCTGTGTTTGACGAGTATACTCGTCATGCGTAAAAGCTACAACTGGTTATTTAAATTGTAATTTTGACGAAAACTAGAATATATTCGTAAATTTCAAGGTGTTTGGAACATTTTGAGGCCATGCCGAAACAAAACGAATAACTAAAGGGTATAAATAATTTGAAATAGATTTATGCTCGTCTGTTGATTTTCGTGACTCAAAATTCAAAAGAATTTTCGCCACAGTTAACTTGTTAAATGAGCTATCGAGATCATTGTTGACTTGCTAGATATTTGATGTGATTGTTGTTTCTTGTTCAATTGCGAATAATCATTTCATATAGATTGTAATATTTTTTGTTATCTGAGAAAAAATTGGATTTTATTCACTTTGAATGAGAATATTACTTTGCAGCTGGAGAACACGTTTTTAATCGTTTCACGAGAATTATGATTTGTAGAGCAGCGGTAAATGTAAATTAAGTAAGTTCACGATATAACCAACCGTGAAAACACGTGTAATGATAACCTTCTAACGTTTAAGTAATTTATCTCTCCAATTATCTTCGGTCTTCTTGTCAATATTTTTACACACTCTATTTTATTTCTCTGCGAAAGGAGCTTCAATTTAAAAACCATTATTATTGTATCTACACGAAAACCTATTCTCACATTTTACCAATCGACTTACGTAAGACCGAACGATATTGCATCAACACGAAATCGGTTTTACCGCTATGGGGTGAAAATAAATCTCCCTCTCTAAGAAAAAATAGACCCAGCCAGAAATACGGTAGGGTTATTTTTTTCAAGGATGGGTACAACTTTTGATCATACCAGATTTAAAGTAGATCTGGTGTTACTTAAGTTTTCACCCCGTCCGTTGCCACAGGACCACCGTGGACATTGAATATCGATGGGCCGTAGGCGATTTTTGTGTCTTCTCCCCTTCGACTTCCATGGAATCCAAGAAGAGGATCGCTTGTACAAACGAATCGGATGGCAGGCGTACAAGGTCCCCTGGCAGGATTCGAATTCCATTTAAAGCGAGGTTCCGGAGAATACGACGCGCATCCCGGCAATCTCAAAAGATTCCGGACGAGTCCGCCCTCCCTCATTCTACCCCTCTCTTTTTCTCTCTTCCTTCTGAAAAGACGTAGCGCTTATATCTTCGGCGCTAGGCAAAAGAGGAAGGTCGCGACGGAAGAAGACCTTGGCTGGGTTTTTACGAAATGAGTTTGCATTTAGAGCGTATGCCTCGCTGCCTGTTATTTTTCATAGTTACACCGTATATTTACCCCGGTTTTTACGCGAGTCCGTCTTACATGCACGCTCGCATACGTACCAATACATGGAACCGTGGTATCGTATTTGTTATTATTTCCATAGAAAAGTGTCTTAACCTAATTCCCCCGTGTAGTTCGCGAAGGGTTGAAAACGTTCTATTGGCCGTTATAACGATATTCAGATCGAACTTTCAAATCCGATTGGTTGAAAGGTACCCCACTCTTTTGACCGATCGGCTGACTCAACCGGCCGGTGTATAACGTCAGACTGTCGAACGGCGGGCCACGTGATCAAATTTACGGGGATTTTTAAAAAAGGACTTTCGTATAAAAGGGCCGTGGCTTGGTAAATCCAGCATAAACTTAGTTACTTCCGAGAAGTAAACAACAAACCTTCAATCCACTCAAGATGTTCAAGTTGGTAAGAAGAGAAACATTTATTTCATCTTTATATCATGGAATTTTCTACGCTGTTTTCCAACGATTTTCAATCGATGGAAATTCGTGGATTTTCCGTCTACAACGATTCCAAGGGAATCTAGTAGAATAAATTCGTGAATGGACTGTACTTTCGACGGTGTTCGAACGGTTTCGTATAACTCGAAAATCTCGTGAGCTTCTATGATCGTATTTAAGCTTGCATATCAAGATGTCCATTAGAATAACGTAGAATCTCGTAGAAATTTCAATCTCTCGATATATATTCCAATTTATATCGAACGAAACGATAATTTCAAACGGTTACAATACCAAGGAAAGAATCTATACAATTCTATAGTATTTTGCATTCTCATACGAAACCGAATAAAAGTGTATCGCCAAAGGCACAACGCACAGAGGGTAGTCACTTTAATTCCAAGCTGACTGAACTCTTTCTCTTTCATTCTTTTGCGGATCGATACAAAAGACGGGTTTCCATGAAAACTTCAAATCACCGTTGATTCGTGCTTCACGATTGACCTTTACGAGACACATTGGACACGTAAACGTACATACCGATACGGGCCCTTACGTTCACTCGAATGAACGTCGAGTTTCCGCCGGGTCACAAAAATCACAGTGAGCGAAATCATTGGAGCATGCACATTGTTAGTCAATACCGGCTTGCAGTTAGATTCGTTCGTCGAGTGTGGCCGGACAAAGTGGAATGCAGCTCGTGACGGGAACTTTATGCATCGGGAAAAGAAAAAAATCAGCCTCACGTTTTCTCCGTCGGATCGTACGTCGCTTATTATCGCTGGGAACGGCACGTGGTTCGCGTTGGGCGTGGAGATTCTTGCGAAATCCATCGACACTGGACCTCGAGTTATTTACTTGCAATTGGAATAACATTCTTAGCAATGTAAAGCCAGTCACTCGATATGGCAGCGAACACTCGAATTGATATATTTCACTTGTGGTATCTCATTAACTCGAGCAACGTGAGATCGAGATTTCTTTTGCAACTTTTATACACATTGTTTTGGAGAATCGGATCTATTCTACTGTATCTTCGTGGCTGTTGAAGTAGTCTTTCAAGTAGCTTTTGAATCGTGTGGACTACGATTTTACTCAGCTTTTTGACAATTAAAAATTGTCCCTTTTCCTCGTATCATCTGGAGGGAACTTAAATCAACAACTTCCTGCATAACGTTTCTACAATGACAGACAGACCTCAGTTGACCGAACTTGTACAGCTACGATTAAGCAAGAGAGATACAAAAGGTTGAAAAGCAAAAGGTAAAAGCAACGTTAAGTATCATCTGGAAATATTCCAACAGGCCGTCTTCGCCGCCCTTTTGGCTGTCGCCGTTGCTGCTCCCGGAGGTCTCACCGGACTCGTTGTTGACCATGGAATCGGCCCGATCCATGCTCCGCAGATCGTCAGCCATGCTGCCCCTGCTGTCCACGCGGCAGTTGTTGCCCAGCCCATTGCCCCCATCGTCCACAACCCGCCTGTAATCACCAGGACTGTCTTGAACCATGCTGCTGTACCCCTTCTTGGAGGTCATGGTCTCCACGGTTAAATGCGAGCAGTTTCTATCTCACCACCACCACCACCAAGTTACGACGAGACAGCCTCCCTCCCCCCCCAAAAAAAACATACCCCCAGCCCCCTCAATTCCTCGTAAATTGTTCTCGTAAAACGAGAGGAAAGACCGTAGCACGAAGAACGGAAACAAAAGTATCATACGCAATATCCTCCCTGATATCTGTCTGAGGTTACTTTGCGGTTTATCGGGACACCCGTTCGCCGCGAGGATGAAATCAGCGTTTGAAGGGACAAAAAAAGAACTGGAAATTGAGATGTAGCCCGACAAACAGGCTGACATCGGAAAATCGGCTATAATCTTTCCTTTCTTTACATCCGAGTCTTCTTGCTCATCGACGTAATTCGGACATTCGCATCGATCATTTTTTGCACCATCATCCCGGAACCCTCCCCTTTGGTCATATGGAATTTTAATAAAATTTTACTTACAAAATTACAGGCTATACCTCCACTCATTTCGGATACATCCGTGTATCCCGTCAACCCCTTGAGTTTAGACACCCAAACGAGAAAGAACTATTATTTATTGCGTTTAGATGTAATACTATAACTTGAGACAAACATTATGATTTGTCTTAGCTTCGCAAGATCACCGTTGATCATCGTGCAACAAATTCTTTAAAGTGTGCTCTTATCGGAGGAACAAAAGGGTTAAGCGTTCATGTTGCATTGTCCACGTGTATGTCACCCGTAACCGCATCGTCCTTTTTCCTTGAACCTTTCGGAGCAATCTTGGTCCAAAACTTTTCCCCCGATTTCGAGGAGAAGCCAGCTATTCGAGATTATACGCGAGCTATACCGAAATTCGTGTGCCTTCGTAAATGTTCCTGGTCGATAGTACCGATAGTGGCAACCCTCCTACGACAGTGTACCGTTAAGGGTGCAATAAACGGGGACTTGGTTAAACGTAGTTCTTTCCGTACATTCGAATATAGAGACACGACTCTGACTACATGGATGTACTGTGCGAAGGCGCATATGAATGTCGATTGTCGGTTATATAGCTACGTCATGCATAAATCTAGAGTTCGAACACCCTTGGAGTTGCTTCCGTTTTACGACCACTTTTGCGTATCGTCGCCCGAAAATGTTGGATGTCCTCTTCCGTATTCCCTTTTACCGGGAAACGTTCTCCGGACTTTCTTCCATCGTTTCTCCAATTCGTATTCTTTCTTTTCTCTCCTATTTTTTTTATTTTTTTTATTCAACCCTATACGCGAACGCTCGCGTAAATCAGGATCTTCGTAACGAAGCGGTCGCCGGTTGAATTGGGAAATTTTCAGGAAACGTTGCGGCAATAAATCGAGAAGGGATTTCGATCATTGTGCGAATGTACCATTCTCTTCTACGTCGAAGATAATATATGTATCTATACATTATTCTCATCGATCGCTCTATTATTTACCGTGGAATTTTCAACACGCAAAACAGCTTGCAGTTATTCTTTTACGGCCGCTGCAATTTACCCCGTCGATTACCGTCCGGAATTTATTCCGCATTCGACTCGTTATTCCGATAAAGTTTCGTCGCACTAACGAATGTTGCAACTAACGGACGAAACGGTTATTGGAACGAAACTTCAATAATACCTCCCCGATGGATTGTCGCGGGAAGAAAAATTCCCTTCGTTATTATTCCACGAATAAGAGATTCGCATCCGGAGATTCCGTTCGACGAATGAAATTCCGTCCAATTCCGTGCCACGAGGCTACCAAACTTGTCGCACGGACATTTTATAACCGGTGTAAAAACACACCGAGGCGATTTTACCGCTTGAAATTAATCCGACGAGAATAAAAAAACGTGCTTCGTTTCGACTGCAGTCGGTTTATTATGTGAAGTACAAAGTAGAGGAAACTATATGGTACAAAATCAGTTAAGTGTTACGTTTCGTTACTCTGCGGAAAATCAGCATGGCAGAGATTATTGCTTGGATGATAATTAATCCTTTAATGGCGTGCCAATTGTCAATGTTGTCAGTAGAGATACACCGAGCCTGGATGTATCCATTTGTATCCGTGTTGATAAGACAATGGAACGACTCCTGGATGAATCGGTAGTACCTTCACGTAGGGTTGAGAATAGACCAGAGGGTGCGATCCGATTAGGGGTGGCACCGGCGCTGGGGCACACGTGACGGCCACGATGGTCAGAGCCATTATAATTGCCTGTGAACGTCGAAATTATTAATTGACAATTAAGTAATTAATTCAATTATTTAATTAAACTTATTCTATGGAAGTAATTAGCCCTGTCGCTAACACGACAACCATCGGGATGATCAAAATGACCGGGTCCCAATTCTTTCAATTCCCGAAACTGATAGGCGAACCACGCAGTAAATATTTTACTGTAATTTTATCAAATCAATATTGATTAATTGAGAAAAAAGAGAAATTGTTTAATTATTCTATAAAAGCGAAACTATTCTGCTCGGACCGGTGCGATACGTTGCACGGCTCGATTGAGCAACTGTTTGAAAACTGGAACGCATTTGCGTCAATCGGTTATTGTAATTCCAATCTTATGTAAATCACATTATCGATCGATCGCGAAAGTCAGAAACGAAGCGTTTTCGCGCTTCGATTTGAATAACGTTGCTTAACCTGTTACACCGGAAGATATTAATTTCCACCCATCATAACATCCGCCCACAATGAATCCAGATAACTATCCGCTATTTTTTACACCACACACATTAATTACAAATCTGACGATTATCCATTACAAAAAAAAACTAACAATCGTATTTAGTTATCCCACGATATCTCCATACGTAAACGCGGATTTGGGTATATCGGATATACTTGCCAGCTTGAACATGTTAAACGTTTTATCGGCTTTTCCGTTGGCAAACACGAAAGGACGCAAATCGATACTGTTGTTAGCACTATAGAAATCAAACTCTTTATATATACTTGACAAAAGCTCTGTCATCCTCATTGTCTTCCCCACTGTGCGTGCGCTTCCAGCCTTGATCGTTTCGATTTCCCCGCGTAATCCGGGAATCGAGCGATTTTTTTCGTCCTTCCATCGTTGATCCTTCGTTCGAATCGGTGCCGTGTACTTAAGCATCATAAATATGCAACACTCAACGTTGAGTTATGCCACTCGGAAGTGTAACTCGACGATGGGAACGTTTCGTAGATCGATATCGGTAACTTTGATTTATAGAAGGACTCTTCAGCGTCGACATCGATAACATTTACGTTCGTACGTTTCTTAATCGAAGGACACGATGTGTCGTGTAACAACGATAAGAATAACACGCGTTACACGTAAGGGAGAAATCCAAGAATGTCGGACCTTCGATGGAAAATTGTGCAATAGAAGAAAATCTGACATTGGTAGAAATTACACCGTTAATAGATTCATGGACGATGGTTCGATGTTTTTCTTATTTTTCTTATTCTTTCTTCATTTTTCTCCCTTTTTTTTTCCTTTTACCGCGATTATGCGAAAGTCAAAAAGAACGTACTCGGCCTTCTCGCGAAAGGAATCTGCAAGAGGTGTTTAATTAACGAAGGGAAAGAAAAGTGTTCTTTATACTTCTTTGATATGCATCTACTCGGTCGCTTCTTTGCATTATAAAGCCGTATCTGCATGCGATCTTTCTCTCTTCTGTGGATTTTAACGTGTTTCATCGATGTCGAGGGAAGTTCGAGACGGTGGGCGCTTTGACGACGGGAATTTTCAGGCTGAAATTGAATTCGCCATTCTGTAGACGTCTATATACCTTCGACATTTATGTTTTACGAATACCTGCGACATGGATTCTGGTTTTAATTGCAACTTTATTTGTCGTAAGGGCGCACTACGATGAATCTGAGAAATTCAATTTATTCCTCGCGCATCTGGGTAAATCAAAAGGGAAATCAACTGTTTTATAATAGAAAACGACGTTTCCGTGGATTAAATGAACTTTTTTTATTCACATGCTACGGTATTTCTCCTATATTTTTTCAAATTTTTACATTTTAGATTATATCGCGTTCTTTTCTGTTTTAAAGAAAAGTGAAGTATAGAAATATGTACCTAACTCATGTCGTCTCTCAACTTGCCATCAATTTGTCAGAAACTCGTGCAACATGAATTCTGCTGCGTTCTATATTTCTACTGCAGTTAATAAAGTAATTTCGCCTACCATGAACATTAGAAAAACTAGTCCAAAGCTAATAAAAATTTTCTGCACCGAAATTCTCCAATTAGGAAGCCCAGCCTCTCAACTGCCAGAGCAACCTTCTCGAAACAAGTTTTTTCAAACGTCCTATCATAAAGTACCTCTAATAACAACCAAAGCGAAACCTGTTCGATCCAACGTCGAGGTTTCTACAATAAATTGCACACTGTCTTATCTTGAGGTATTCGCGAAGCGAGTGCCATTTAGAAATTTTTTTCTCGAACCGGGATAACAGAACGGTGAATTACAGTGTCGCTTAAAAGGACCTCGCTGTTTCTATTCTTACGCAGCTTCTGTGCCCGTCGAAGCGTAACGGAACCGAGTGTCTTTCGAAACAACGTGTAGAATATTCGTCGGCATTTCCATAATGGTCCTGGAAAAAAAAGCCAAAACGATCGCGTGGGTGTTTCGAATATCGCGAACTCGTATTTCTCGATCGTAAAACGCCACCGATTCTTCGTGTTGATAAACAAAATTTACAACCGATTGCTGGCTTGTATTCTCGATATTAACACTAGAAGCCCTGACACTTTGAAAAAAGGGAAATGAGGTGCTGGAATGATCAATAAAGTAACTCTTTGACAAGATAACAGTGGAATATTTTATTTCATGGCTTTTGTATTAACTTGCAGAATTTGAGAAAAATGATGGACCAGTCATTTTAAGTCTCTTAGAAGTTCTAGCGTTCAAGATCAACATTTTATTGCCATTTCATTGAAGAGTACATTTATGAACGCTACAATTTTTCAATCTGAATCGTTTCACCCTCTCGTCCACCCCCATCGACGAAAGTAAATGCTTCTCGGACGTTTATCGCACGAAACAGCATCGTAAAGAACAAATCGCGAAACGAATTGGGAATAAAAGCATAGAAGACGCAAAAATTTCATTTATCATTCAGGCAGATATTCCCATTGTATTTTTATACATTGACATTTCAAACCTTTCCGATGAAACCAACGATACCACCTAACCCAGATCTACGAATACCATAATAAAGGTCGCATAATTAATAACTTCGTTCGTCTCCTCTTTCAGGTTCCTGGCAATTTGGTGGCCTCTTAAATGTCAGATCACGAAGAAGCGTGCGCGAATGATGATCGTCGTGATCTGGTTCATCGCCCTCACAACGACCTCACCCTGGTTGATATTCTTCGATTTGGTCGCTATCTACGACGACGATCCAGATCTTCGACTCTGCTTAGAAACATGGCCCCATCCCGAAGATGGCACGTTGTTCTTTCTCATTGGAAATCTGACCCTCTGCTACGTCCTACCGATGATTCTGATATCTCTCTGCTACATTCTCATCTGGATCAAAGTATGGCGGAGGCACATACCAACGGACACGAAGGACGCACAGATGGAGAGGATACAGCAAAAGTCTAAAGTGAAGGTCGTCAAGATGCTGGTAGTCGTGGTGATATTGTTCGTCCTCTCTTGGCTTCCACTTTACGTGATCTTCACGGTGATCAAGCTCGGTGGTGACGTGGCTGAGAGGGAGGACGAGATATTACCGATCGCAACACCGATCGCACAATGGCTAGGGGCAAGCAATTCCTGCATCAATCCGATCCTCTATGCTTTCTTCAACAAGAAATATCGTCGTGGCTTCGTGGCAATCCTCAAGAGTGGACGTTGCTGTGGCAAGCTCAGGTACTACGAGACCGTGGCGATGATGTCCTCGTCCACCAGCATGCGGAAGTCCTCCTACTATGTCAACAACAACAACAATAATTCCTCGACGAGACGAGCCTGTCATGGTCCTCCCGTTCACCAGGACAGCAACGTTTCCTACATCTTTAACCACACCGGAGTCTAAACAGGATCACCGAGCGTCGCGGGCACCGCGACACGGGACCTGCTTTATCGTGGATGATGTTAACAATCGAGTATTCCGAGGCTGGCTGCCCGGAGCGGATTTATTAAGTTAGCTGGTCCGAGATGTTATGGGTCAATCTATCTGATCGCAACGATTGTCACTCGGACCGGAAATCGTCGATGCGGAAGTATTGCTATACGGCTGGACGATCGTTTCTCCGCGAAGAGAGTATTTGTCCGTTGGGTGAGCCGCGTAAGAAACGAGAAGCCGTCTCGTGTTGTAGAATCAGCGACGATCGTCTCGGTAATGATGTTTCGAAGGGAGATGTTGCTTTTGGATTTCGATATTCTACGTTCGTTAGATGTAAATGTATATTTTGTTGAAACGATCGCATGGTACGTCGTTGCTCCTTGTCGTCGTGGAAATATTGTCTTGGAAATTCGTAGATCGATGTCAAAGATATCCTAAAGGTTGGTTTAAGATCGAGGAAGAATTTTAGCAGATCGAATTCAGTTGGCAAGGTTTTCGCGACGAGAGGGAGGAACGTGTCGCGAGGGGAGGATTTAAGTAACGCTAAGACGGAAACGAGGGGTGGCATTACCGCAACAGGAAGTCGTAGCATCTTGTTGTTTCTCGTGGTTAAACTCGAGAGTATCGCCACGAGATACAATTAATTGCGCGCGATACTTGCACAGGATTAAATAGAGTCGTAAGAGTAAGCCTGCGAAGGATAATGCTTAGCTACGATCCAAAGGAATTTGCCCTTTTATCCAGCGATCCATTACGATCCTCGTGAAGAGAGAAACGTTTCACCGTCGATTTGTCTCGGCGATTGCGATTACTCATAGAACCTTAGGCTAACACAGAATTTGTCCGTGCATTGCATGCTGCGTTTTAAGTGACACTAATTACGTAATACCTACCATTTGCCCTATACATTGATACAAAAAAAAAATTATATGTACGCGTGCCTGGCTGCGTGAAAGAACAACTTTGAGCGAAAGACGGAGAGAAAGAGATACGAAACGGGTCGTTGCGAACGAGAGAGGGAGAGAGTGAGATCGAGAATCGATCGAATTTCGATCGAACACTACCTCCGCGTGCAAGAGAAGCAAAATTAACTCAGCTAATCTACTTGTACTTATTCTAGCACGATCGACTCCAACAGGTATATAATATACATATATTTTCTTATCGGAACGTTAGAAAATCTAGTCCTTTTGGGGTTCTTAAGGTGCCATATTATATACACGCCTATATGGGGCTACGATTACAACATTTCAAAACACGTAACGTACAGCAAACGACTCTGTACGAATGCAACGAGAACAGCGGGGCGCAGGACGGTCCTAGCTTAATTGATCGGGTCGGATTTAATTATTAACGCTTTCGTCTTTGCCGCGTTATTAACGGCTGCCCTGTCTATCAAATCCTTACCTCCATTCCACCCTCCCTCCCTCCTTTGCATCAAGCCTGTCCTATCTCTGTGCCAGTGTGTCTCACAGGGAAAGGCGGAAGTGACCGATATACCGTTTTGTCACAAATTGTTGTCAATCGATTATGTACAGCGGCGACTTAACGCGGTCACTGGCGACAATAACGATCTTATACGATCCAGGAGGGTATTCCCCATAATGAGCTAGTTCAGAGACCATGGGGCGCACGTACGGCGAATCGTTGTCGATAAGATTGTCCGATTGTTTGAGAAAATTGTTCTGCGTTTCGACGATCGGAGAACGAGAGACTTTGGAGAACGGAAGTGGGGATGGTGTTATCGGTGACCGTTCACTCGTACGTACGGATCCGTATTTTTCTAGAGCTCGATCTCTCTAATCGGACCCGTAGCAAAATCATATATACGTATCTGTCCGCTATTTCTTACGATTATGTAAGAATTACGTTGGTCTTTTGCGAGACGTCGACCGTCAATGTCGTGGGTGGAATTTCACTTTCGGTGAATCATACTTTGACCTCTGTAGAACGTAATGTTAAGTAATAAGTGACTGGTTTCAATTGCGTTCTCGATCGATATTGAAGATGGGGATGAAAATACTGGGAGTGAAATTTCACTTAGGACAGAATCAACGTGATTTTTTGATGATAGCTTTTAAGGGTTTAATCGGACATTCAATCGTAGGACCCTTGTTGTCGACATTTTCGATGACTCTTCGTCGACAATGGCCAAAACGTGACGGGACAATGGATTTTTCTTTTCTCGTAACGAGAGTTACGAGATGGAAAGCACAGGTTTTGTTGTTCAACGATAGGCATGTCAAATTTGTTTACATTCCTCCTTTAAACTCATAGTTTTCGAGAATTGCAAAGAAATTTCGATGTCTCCGGGACACAGAAGTTTTTAACTATTCTAGAATTCGATAGAAAATTTTTGACACTGCAATAAGAATAGCAGCAGTCACGTAGTTAAATTGGAATACAATGTCCATTATGATAAATCCTTGTCAGACAACGAGTTTGACATGTCTATCTTTAATTTCAGCCGATCAACGAATGGCCAACAGCGTGAAAATCATGGAAACCACCGAGGACTCGTGTCCTGACCCAGAAACTACGTAACTAATGACGAGGAACACCATTGATTCTTTACCTAATGCTTAAGGCGGTTAAGCCGTAAGAGTTGCGTGGGATTTTATGATAGAGCAACTATTTTCGTAAGGTTTTTATACGTGAGACGAGACAGGTTTTAGATACGTAACTAAAGAGAAAAAGAGAGAAAGAGAGTGAGAGAAAGAGAAAAAAGAGAGAAAGAGAGAGAGAAAGGTCCGAAGTATGTATAATGTATAGACGATCGTGAAAAATACACTTTATTCATATCC
Organism: Cerceris rybyensis; assembly: GCA_910591515.1. NCBI lineage: Eukaryota > Metazoa > Arthropoda > Insecta > Hymenoptera > Crabronidae > Cerceris > Cerceris rybyensis. The sequence goes on from OU342795.1 coordinate 1,420,267, forward strand.
ATCGTGGCTCAATAAATGCAAGAGAGTCGCGTCGTTTTTTTTTTCTTTTTTTTTGAAAAAGTAGAAAATTAAGGGCGTTTTAACGTTAAGGAAAACACAGACACACCCACATGAACGGACTACATATTATATGTGTACATACATGCATAGGTATATGTGTATTATTTGGAAACGGAGGGCACACATCGAGGAATATAAACAATCTGATGTATGCGACTGTATACGTATTTAATGAAATACGCGATTAAGTTAAGGTCAATGAGAAAGAAACTCTAATGTCGTAAGAAATATTAATATTTATATAGCATAAAGAAAGGTGAAATTAAACGTCTATCTACTGTTTGTACGTAAATCTATGTATATATACATACACGTGTATATTATATGTGTATGTATCATACATCCTTATGTATTGTATATACGTATATGTATATCGTTGCTACGTTGTTATATGTATATTATAGTCATCGCGAATAATCTTCGTTCTCGCTCTCATTGTATCATCTGCGAATTTTTCTCATTAATTTTCATCGGAGCAGAAGCTCGTTGTCCACTTGTTGCGAGATATCTTCTTGTATTGTACGCACATCTGAGCAAATTCAGGCTTTTGTCTAGCTTGCGAAAACGATAGAAATCACCGGGAAAGGAAGGTATGGGAACTGGTTCGATCGATGTCGAATACTTCACGCTTAATTTGCCGCCTGTTTTCAGGATAAACACTCCTGACCGACATTATCTTAAGAATTTTATTAATTTACGACTGTTATGCAATTTTAATAGCACGCAATATTTCTACGATTTTTCTTCGGCTAATTTTTCTTTTGTCTCTGTAATTCTGTAACGCTGATACGATACCTGGATCTTGTTGTTTTTATTTGTGAAATAGTTTAATAAGCGTGGAGCTGGAATACTTGATATATCCTGATTTTATCAGGGTAATTAAGCGTTGAGTAATCGGCGAAAGATCTCTGTGCCGACGATTTCGTTTGCAAACGAAGCTGAATTGACTCTTAAGTAAGGACAAGATTCGTTCCTATGGTACGTTCGTGCTGTGAAAATATATGCATATAAAATGAATAATATCGATGAAGATTTATTCTCACAGGCTCAAAGAATTTGTTTCAATTTTTTTTTTTCAAAGCTTATTATAATAATAATTCTCTTTATGAAACTGTCGTCTCCGTTCCTCCATTGAAGGAGAAATTTTTATAAGAAGCGTTAAGTAACTATTTTTTATTTGGTGCCAGTATTTAAAGTATTTACTTACCGAGAAAATTCTATTTCTCCGTGAAATGATAATTATATTGCCTTGAAAATACTTTTAGACTTTAGAATACTGTTTTTATTAATTTTTTTAACAATTATAGCGATTAGTAGAAATATAATTAAAAAGAAAGTAATCAGCGCTGATAAATCAAAGCGATATAAGTGTAATTTCAAACACGATAGAATTTTCTCGGATAGAAAATGTTAATTAATATGATAAATACGTTTTATATGTTTATTATCTTCATGGTGAAAGATGTACGGACGAGGTGGCACTGTAATTACGATACGCTCAGAAACGAGAAAGCACTTTGTAGCAAGCGCTGATAGGTATATACTTCTGATAGTTAACGAAGCCGGGGGATATTTGTAATTAAAAAAAGCCGACTAATTGTCATCGACAACGAGGGAGCGTGAAAAGCAGAGAATATAATTTTACCAAGAGAAAATCTCTGATTGAACCTTGAATTGCAGACAGTTCGAACGATACATAATATTAATAATTCAAATTCAATTTATCCATCGATATTTAATTACAAATTAGAACGAAAATTAGACCGATTAAATTCTCCGTAATCTCTCGTATAAAATACACTTCACTACTGTACTTTTAAACGTACGACTCGTTATTTTCCATCCACAGTGCAGATTTTAGGAAAAAAAAACAAAATTCTAATGGAAATGCATCTCGTTTAAAACGACTTTCCAAAATAATTCTTGCACGGAGATTTTGACGAACGAAGTCTTCGCGAATTTGAAATCCCCTCGCACATCGTGGAATTTAAATGGCACAAAATTTTGTGAATATTTGTAAATCTGTTACACGCAACAATATAACGAAAGAGAAAATACGATGGTCTTTCTTTTTTTTTTAAATGTATGCTTTACAATATAATCTAGTTGCCGTTAAAGATTCAAGTGAGATACTCGTGTTATTCTGTAAATAGTAAGCTTCGATTTTGCGTCAAACGCTACGAATTCCTTAATGTCTGTTAATAACGATTGCATAGAATGCAATAATAATTCGTAGACGGCCACCTTCTGTCGCGATAACGGGTATCTGTGATTTGCAAGTACCATCGCGGGTATTAAATGGCACAAAATTCACTCGAGGGACGAGATTCGCAATTTTCTTCGGGCTATCTAAACGCCTAACCTTGCACAGTTAGAAATGTGTCTTCATTACGAAGGATATACACCAATTCCTTGGCGAATGCTGGATGAAATGGAATGGCTTCGCGTTACACGACACGATGGAATATTTTTATGGGATAACGTCGGATGATTTATGTTTCCCCTCTCCTTTCAAATGAGCTACGAAGGCATCTAGAAAGTTTAGCATAGTTTATGAATTTCAGTTGGAATTATTAAAATACGTCTACATTAATTGCAAGAAATATCGATCACAGAGATAATTAATATTTCAGATGACGAAAATTGTAACAACAGCCTCTGAAGTGTTGCAAAGCTTCGAGTAGGGATGTTCAATTTCTTCGACTTAGAAATTTATTTACAGCAAGATATATTTATCATTAGCAAAATTTTCAGCACGAACTATTAATAAATGTTTAATTAGACTATCAGTCAAATATTAAATACAACTTAAGAATCTTTCATCGTGTCGTGTCGACTCAAACTGATCCTCAGACTTCACCGAAGTTTCTTCGGGAAAATTTATGGCATGTTAGTCCATACACTTCGCATAGAAAAGATTTTATGCTAAAATAACACATAGGACTGACGACGCACAATTTTTTGAAATTTTCTGCTTTCGCGAAGTTAGGACGCTTCGATTTCTAAATATAACTTAAGTGCGGATGAAAATAGTTTATTGCGGTTCGACATTTTTTTTACTTTCGTATAGATATCCTTAGTTTTAATTGTACGTCGCCGATAATCTCGTTCTGTGAATGTGAAACTGACGAGAGAAGTACGGCAATCCAGAAATTCTAAATTCTTTTCAAACTTTGTACATAAGTAAAGTAATTCAATCATTATATAATAATTTTTTTCAACGTTGTTTGCCAATTTAGATAGATATTTCATCGCATAGAAAATTTAGCATTTTTTCCAGAAGATAGTTTCACCCGCAAATAACAAAACAATTAAAAAATACATTCCTGTTACACGTGAATTTTTCTACTTGTACACAAAGTTTAAAAATTTCTTGAATTTAAGTAAAAGTTAACGTTTTTCTTATTGCAGCTATTAAATTGATACGTAAAAAGTTGCAAGACGATTCGTACAAAATGTTATTCTGCAAATTCCGCTAGAATGCGAGCTCAAATGGCAAAGATTCGCTTTTCGAAAAACTTGTCCCAAGGTTAGGCATTTAGAGGAGTATTATCGGTGACCTTCTACGAGATAATAGTCTATTTAGCATCCGTTAACCATGGAAAATGAATGCTTTCGTCGACGAACGGAATACGTTGTGTAAATACGTGAAAATGCATCGATGCTAAGCATCGAACTTCGTGATTTCGAGCTTTCGTTGCAATTTTTAACGCATTAACGACAGACGAAAGGAAGAAACGTCGATTTGTCTGTGATTCTTTCATGAATCCTTCGAATTCCGGAGCGATTGCATTACTGTCCTGGAAATGAAAGTGTAGCTTGTACAATATAAGAATGGCCATGTTTATTTTTGTATCAAACATTCCGAAGGATATGTGCCATAGAATTTTTAATCATACGTGTTATACGAATTTCATGTGTCGTCAATGCGTTACAAATGGAAACGATAAGAAACGATCGAAATTTGATAAATAAAAGTTTGCGGAAGATCGAATGTATTTGCAGTCGTTTTTCATCGCTTAACTGTTGAAAAAGGTAAATTACTAACGTTATCACAAAAAAGAAGAACATTAATAGAAAATCTCAACAGAATTGAAACAAAGAAATACAATTTTCCTCGACACTCGAACGATGAAAGACGTTTGCAAAACCGCAAAGAAGAATCGCTTTTTCGATAGTTTTATACGCGTCGTTAAATTCCAAGCGGCAATAAAGAGCTAACTTTCCATAAAAAGTCAAAGAAAAAGAAAAAAAGAATTTACAAATCAACGATCATTTCCGTTTAGCGGATATAAGTTTCGTCTAGATGATATAAAAGAATCGAGTATCGATATCTACGTGTGATTAAATAAGTCCCTCGGTTAACGAACTTTACATAGATTACTCGTTGCAAAACGATACGCCTACGTTTTTACGTTCGGTTTTACGTTGCTTTGATGGGTACACGTTATATGGATAAGCAGGAATTATCCGAATAACAATGAAATAATAGAAACATACTAGGTAAGGAAATGTTTGCAAATGAAATTGATAAGTGTTTTAATAATGTAAAGGAGTGTGTGTGTGGTACCAATGGAAGGTGTTACCGATGTCGATGCCTCTTACACTTTACTCACTATAACATAAACGTGACACTTAACATTTAAGAGCCCTATACGTAAGTTCTAACGAGGGATAGTTCTTCGTTTGTTGTACGTTTAATTATAGCATATAAAAAATGCCGTGAAACGGCGATTCAGTGTTCGACTCGTATATGTTCTTTCCCGAGACGTGATCCACGCGTATGTTTATCGTAAGTAGCAATAAATTTTCATTTATCTCCTGCCTGAGAGTTAACGGTAGAATCGATTGCAACACTGAACCGTGTTTCACGACGATCAAATTACACCGAGTTGCGAATAAGTATACGTATTTTCTCAAAAAAGAAGATAAAAGAATATATATATAATAAAATACTTCCACTGTATGACGTTTTATAATATTTAATTACCATAGCTTTTTTAGTTTCTAATGGATGTTGATAACTATGGAAAATATGGATAAAATATTGCTCGCAGAATTGAATTTTAACGAGAACAAAAAATGGTTTTCTAATATTCTAAGTTTCCAGCTTCCATAACTTCGATCTGAGAAGTTTCCCGATTCAATTTGCATTATATAAAACTTCCTCAAACTAGATAAATTCTTTGCTAATTATGAAAGTCAAAATTTAGAAAAAAAAAACTGAACGTATAATTGCACAGTACACAAAACGAATTCTTAATATTTGAAAACAAAGACTGTTTGTCTCAAACTATTTTTATAATTATGAGCACGCACCTTGTTTATACTTGGTAATTAATAATTCGTAGAAACATCTTGCATTATTCATTTTTAGGTATATAGGTGTTCAAGGTTGGAGAGAAATGGTAGTTAATCCTGTCTTAATTCCCCTCATTTTTTTTCCTATGAATTTTCTAAACGTTTTATCATTCCCGCAGCGTGCTACGCGTTCCATCTACAGGAATTTCATGACATCGAGTGATTGGTCTCCAGAAATTGATTGCTCCACTTTGAACTGGGTCACTGGAATGGCACGAATACTCTCCGTTGCGATCGCTTCGTGTCAAAAAGTGTTATTTAGAGTATACGAAAATATTTTGAAAGTGACCAATCCTGTCGTACGCTCGAATTAATCAGATTCCACTCTTTCCTTTTTAATCAGATTGCATTCTATCAATTTGTTTTTTTTTCAATCCATTCCCAATCCCCTCGTGAAGAGGTCACGGTCACCTGTCTTTTATATCTACTGTAATCCTTCGCTTGTACATGCAATTAAATTCACAATTAAACCACCATACAAAGCTGTAGCTATCTGCACTGAATGTGTTCCTCTTCAAGCCCGGTAATTAATTTATGCCATTATCACTTTACCACTGGATTTATTTTTCAACCTTATTGTTAGTTGACGGAAACAGTCCCTTTGTGGTACAAATAATATCTCCGTTCTGTTGTCAGGCAATAGAAGTTAATTTAATAGTATTCTCTACCATTAAATATTTATTATCCTTTGTCGATAATTATTGCCGTAGAACGCTTTGATTAAATGATCAAAATAGTTAGATTACGTAAGAATTGAAATTGTTTTAACCGATAATAGCTTATGACGGTAATTAGTATCGATTATAGCTCGTGATAAATCCTGAGGATTGCTTAACATTCTTCAATCATAACGATAATTAACACAGTAGAAAATTATTTATTAAAGTGTTCCAATTAATTTGAAAAATCAACGTCACCGGATGACACCACACATTCGTGCTTAGCCATCTTCGTCTTTCATTTAATTCACTGATTGACATCGTTAAGAATTGCAATAATCGTTGAATTTACCACTAAACCTTATCTCACTTCGTGCACGAAAGTAGTACGACTTAAACGACATGGAATAAAATCACTTAAACGTCCTCCTCGAAGGAAGATCTTCAACTATGTCAACGAAGAAAGGGGTTTATGGTAGCTGTCATTCATTCATATATTCTATACGTTGGAAAACGTTGAAGATAAATTGCACAAACGTTAAAATAGAGTTCAAAGAGGGTGTCATGAATGACATGACACGTTTGTCATTGAAACACTGAATCTATAATCGTCCGGACTTGCTTGGCTTGATTGGCGTTAAAGGAAGAAGAGGCAGTTCTATCGGGAGAATGATGACTACTACGCCCAAGTACTACTCCATCAAAATTACGGAATTCCTTATGAAAACCGTGGGTTTCTGGTATGCAGAAACGGAGAAGGAACGACTCACCCTCGACGTTATTTTAACGTACATGCTATTCGCCATTTCCATCGCTCTCGGTATAGAGTCACTCGACTTTTACTACAGCTGGGGTAATTTTTACGTGAGTGCTTATTCTCAAAAGTTTTTCACCAATTTTTATAGTTAGAATAACAAATATGGCAGTGATTATGAAAGTGGTTTAATTTGATTTGACAAACTGAGCTTATTATTTATTTTCAATAGGACCGATGTATTTGTGAAAATTTGTATGATATGGCGATTGTTAAGAATCACTGAGTTTGACGGATTTGATAATTAAAGAGTTAGTCAAGTTTTTCTTTTTCGTACACAGTGATTGATTTATATTATTGTAATTATGAAAAGCTATTTGTAGCTTGAATTATCGAAGTTTTGCCGAATAATTTGAAGAGAAAATCTGATTATATCGAAGTGATTTTTAGGCAATCACGTATACCGCTTGTGCCGTAATGCCCCTTGTTATAATTTTAATTAAAGTCATTGTATTCATGCATCGACGGAAGGAAATATTGATGATAATTAAATATACTCAAGATAATTTTTGGTACAGAGAGTATGATCAATTTGGGCGAAGTGTTTTAGATGCGATTGACAGAAAAGGTATACTATTAGTTTGTTCATTTACGTTCTTCGTTCAAGGGACTGTTTTCACTTACATGATGGCTCCAATTGTTGGTAAGTTAATTTTTAATTACATTCTTTATCGACAATAAAATGTTGTAAGTCAAGAAATGAAAAATTACCGGTAATACTTATACTTTACGAATTTCACACGAATATAGTGATAACAATAACAGAAATTGTTACAATTTTAATACAGATTTCTTACTCTAGAAAATATAGGAAAAAATGAGACAGACAGAATCTTGCCCTTTACTCTATGGTTAGATATACCGACATCAAAAACACCGTACTTCGAAATTGTGTTCGTCATTGAGGTACAATTTCAAAACACAATTTCTACGATTACTACTTCTTTTGTTGGGTCTCCTTTTATTTTATTACGTCAACATGCGTAGACGGTCAAAGTACAAAGAGAAATCGAAATTTTTCTCGTTCTATCCGTTTAAAATTAATTAATCGAAGAAAATGTAAAAAAGTAGAATTATTTTTTCTAGACCTCTGGTTTCACAGACATTGGCGCTCATCCAATCTGGATTATGTTTCTGCTGTTTCGATAATTTCCTTACGATACTTTGCATTCACGCCGCGGGACAGTTTAAAATCTTGCAGCACAGACTCGAAACGATTTTCGAGAGCAATGCCACGACAAACTCGATGGTGGCATTCAAGTTATCGAATAAATCGGACGAAGTTTACAATAAATTCAAGAGGTGTGTCATGGTGCATTGTAAGCTCATAGAATATGTGCAAAACTTGGAACGCATGTTCTCCTATACGACTCTGTGCCAGTTATTAATATCCAGCGTGATGTTGTGTGTTGCTGGCTTTCAAGTTTGCGTGGTGAGTTAGTGAAACGATTTTCGGACGACTTGCCACTTTAGAAATTTCATTAATATCTCATATCAAGTGATTACTTTCATATTAAAAAATTTATAAGCCTTTTCACCATTCTAATTACTTTTTCTATCGAATTAACTTTAATTTTGGAGTTGCACAGTGATTTTGTATATTTAAAAAATTCATGATTAATGCTGTAGAGAATTCTACGGTATTATTTTTAGTACTCTGAATTTCATAAATTCGTGACATTATATTACATAATTAATTTATCCTGTCGAGGAAGGGAAGGGGAACTTTAATAAGGCGATCGATATTCATTGCTCACACGTTGGGCTGCTTTTTTCAAATATTTTCGATAACTTTAACCATTAACGAACTGATACTGGAAAGCAACGCCGTAGGCGATGCAATTTACAAATGTAACTGGGAATCCACGTATCACGAAAGAAACAAACGTCTAAGGCAAGGAATATTGTTCATGATTCTTCGTTCAAAACGTCCGTCTTACATAACAGCAGGTGGATTTTTCCCCGTTTCTCTCGAAACATTCATGGGGGTAATTCTATTTTTCAATTCAACTCATTACTTTCATAAATAAAAAAAAATGGTATCAGCAATTAAAAAATCCTCTCTCATTTCCAGGTACTAAGTACAGCCGCCTCTTATTTCACTTTGCTACGTAACATCGAGATAAATGAAAGTTGATCTTAACAATCGGAGGGGATAAAATATAATGTGTATTATAAGATTCTTCGATTTATCATTACGAAAGATTTGATCATTTCTGCACATTGTTAAATGCATAAAATAAAATAAAGTAAAACATCTACTGTTCATACTTCTCTATAAAATTTGAGAACTGCTTGTAAAACGTAGAAATTCGTCTTTATCGATTCCGTAAGTTCAGCGTTAAACGTCGTTTTTCCATTCACAAAGTCAAAAAGGACTTCTAAGAGTGACAGAAAAGATACACCCTTAAAGTGTCCACTAGTTACACTATAGTATTCTCTCGCGTGAACATAATTGCAGCCCTTTACAGTACACTGATTAAAGAGTTACTTTGAAAAGAAATTGCAAGGAGAAATAGCGTGATTAATAGTAAATTCTCTCTTATCCCTCTAAATAACAAGGTAACGAGGAACGTATAGCACGCATGACAAATCAATAAGACAAAGGTATCCCATCAAAGAGACGTCGAACTTAACGCGATACACTTGTCATTACGCGGAGATCTATGTCTATCGTCGTGACATATCGTTGCAATTACTTTCTCGACGTATCGGTTTAATGTAAAATGGTGACAACTGACAAATTCTTATCGATAAAAATCGCTCGGTTCCTCATGAAAGTCGTCGGTTTTTGGACGGTGGATACACAGCGGGAACGAAAGCTTTTACTTGCACTTCAGAAATATACGCTATTTGCATTAGGTTGCGCTATTTGGGTGGAAGTGTGCGATTTTTGTGCAAGCGTGGGAGATTTTTACGTAAGTTTTTCATTTTGATGCATAGTTTATCGCTGAAGATTTCTTTCTTGTTCACTTTATGTAGAAAAGAATTTTTTTTTCTTTTTCATATTGTTTGTCATTGTCTAAGTTATAATTTGTGTCAAATATATCTGTTCGCAGACTATTCTGGTTCTATGTTTCTTAATTTCAGGCCCTCACGTATGTAGCATGCAGTACTATGCCGGTAGTAATTGTGCTCGTGAAAGTAACAACATTTCTCTATCACGAGGAGAAAATGTTAAAATTGCTGAGATACACGGAAAAAAATTTTTGGTACGCGGAATACGACGAGTACGGTAGAAAAATCTTGGATGAAGCTGAGAGAAAGGCATTAGTGTTAATAACCATGTTCACTTTTTTCGTTCACGGGACTGTGTTTTGTTATATGGTAGCTCCCATGATAGGTGCGATGATTGTCAACATTTTCATGTAAGCCCATTGCTATCGTAAAAGTGCACCCTTAACAACAACTTAACGCTACATCTACCAGGACTATCAAAATGACTTGTTATTTTATTACAAATATTCCTGACATTTCTAACTGTTGCTTTGTCAATTTTTACGTTAATTACTATAATTGCTAGCAAGTAAATCGAAATTTTGTGCCCCTTTCGTTTCTTTCAGGTGACATTTTAAAATATACTGGCTTAATCATTGGTAGATACAGTGTTAACGGATATCCACTAGTTTGTATTTAATTAGAATCACAGATTAATTTCATCTTTCATATTTTTGAATGGCCACAACATTTTTTCATGCAGCTCCGTATTTTTTCTTAGAGAACATTGGAAAAAACGAAAGCGATAGAGTACTTCCATTTAATATTTATCTGGGCGTTCCAGTATCGATCAGCCCTTATTTCGAAATAGCCTACGCGATGGAGGTAATTTTTGAAAAATTATACCTAATAAGAATTCTCGATGATAATAATTCCCTCAGGGGCCAGATCCAGCGAGTGACTGGATCTGGTACGGGCCTAGCAAACCCGAGGTGCCCTAGCTATTTTTATCCTTAGATCCTACCATTATTTGAAATCCAACTCTTGATGATAATTGCCTTTTTTCATTTATCATTTCGCAGATAATAGCGCTGATACATTCGGGTTTGTGCTTCTGTTGTTTCGATAATTTCTTCGGTCTTTTAAATATACACGTTGCCGCGCAATTTAAAATCTTGGGTCACAGAGTAGAAGAGCTTTTTAATAAGAGTTACGAGGATAAGTCGGACATGAGCAAAGACCAAAAAATCTATGAGGAATTTAAAAAATGCGTTTCACAGCATCGTAAGCTTATATCTTATATCAAAAACATGGAACATATATTTTCATATGCCACATTGTGCCAATTATTGGTTTCAAGTGTGATGCTTTGCGTTGCTGGATTTCAAGTTTTTAAGGTGGGTTTCTAAGATTTTCTTGCAAACGTAGATGTTTACGTTGAAATAGAAATTGAGCTAGAGGAATACGTCATCGTGCTATATAGGAGTTGAGTGTTCGTAGCTCAATTAAAAATAAGTGCTATCATTGAATAAAAATTAATTTTTCCAATCAAAATTATTTAACTGATCATAGATCATCCGATCGTATCGATTTCTTATGTATTAGATTTATATTGCAAAAAATTTACTTTACTTTTATAGTACCAAGTTATCGTAGAAGGTCAAGACGATAGTTTTTCATGTAACGATTAACAAATTTTAAATGACAGGGACAAGGGACATTGCTTCGTCGTCTTATCTTTATCTCGCATACAAACGGTACATTTTTCCAAATATTTGTAACAACTTTAACCGCAAACGACGTGATGTTCGAGAGCGGTGCAATCGGCGATTATGCTTACAATTTAAACTGGGAATCTTCTCTCGCCAAAACAAATGAATACATGAAATACGGAATTTTAATGTTAATGCTACGGTCGTCGCGAATGTGCTGCATTACAGCAGGTGGTTTCTTCCCAGTCTCCCTTGAGACTTTTACCACGGTAATGATGGAATTAATTGGAGAACAGATTAATTACAAAATTAACCTTTGCGTATATATACAGCAAGGAATGCTAAAAAATCGTCTGATTTTTAGGTTCTAAGCACAGCAGCTTCGTATTTTACGTTACTCCAGAAGTTTGATCTTGATCTAGAAGGAACATGAATTATGAATTGTTTGTGGCTAATGAAAGAAGAGAATTAATGAATGTTATAGGCCGTCCATATTTTTGTAACTGGAAGAGCTTAAAACCGATAAATGAAGCTGTAGAAATTAATGTTAAATCGGAATATATTGTTGTAATATAGAAATGTTGAAATAAATGTTCACGTTGTGCTATTGGAAGGATTATGTGAACGTAATAGGTATTTGCATTTTCAATTAATTAACATGGATATTTCCATGTTATGTAATTGGAAAATTATAGTAGAGTAATCAAAGTTTATGCAGTGTCGCAATTAAAATTTTTATTGCATGCAATTGAATTCAACGTCAAGATACCAGCACGATGTAGTAATATAAATTGTTTCAAGGTGTCGGAAGCTTATTTACAATGGTAATTAGATTGTACAAGTTGATGAGATTTTACAAAGACCATAAATGACTCACGCGCAAAAATACATTTTTCCCACGACACCATTAAAATACAATAACTTATTTTAATAATTTTCAATTCCACCTTTATCATTCATTTAACCATACTCTTACCTCCAAGAAAAAAAAAACAGTTCTCTTTCCATGTTACAGATTTCTTAATTAACACACACCCAATTATTTCGTACCATCTGTACAATATTCGATACAATTCTTCGCAAATTCTTCCACAATTTTGTCACAAAGTAATTTAATATCTTTTCCAGCCTTTAAAATAATTAAATTCTCTAATACATCCTCAAAACTCCAATCACCAATACATTCACGTTACTGATCACAATATGATAAATTTCAACGATTACTTTCCACCCTCTAAATCCATTATTTCCAACGTCCACATTTCTTCCTCGGCACATAGAGTCCCACGTTCTCCATCATCCATGACTTTCACAGAAGACCTTTCAGTCATCCCCATTGAATAATTCATTAAAAGTCAACCTGACACCTCGCATCGGATTATCAGGTGAGAACGACGATTACATCGATCACCTATATTCCCTTTTCAATTGTGTAATACTTCAAGGAAGTTCTCTTGAAGATGCGTGATCGCTTGGACAAAGGCAAACGTAGGGATCAAAGTGGCGTGAAGGTTCGATAATCCCAAGGGTCTTCCCTTTAATCGATCTGTCAGGCATTCTCGTCTGCTATTCCGATAGACCCTTAGAAGCTTGAAATTTGCCATGCATTCTGGAGAGAATAAAGACATTTCGATCACTTTGACGTCTTTTTTCATGAAATGCGTTGGCTTCTGGTTGGCTGATAATGAGATAGAACAACGGCGAAGGACCTTTGCCTTGGTTTACACGGTTTGCGCGGTCCTTTTTGCGGTTTGGGTTGAAACCAGAGATTTTTATTATTCCTGGGGCGATTTTGCGGTGAGAGTGACTCTTAAATATCGTTAGGAGAGTGCGGATTTTTGTGTATTTATGGAGGATTGAAAGGTGCAAAAGTTTATGGAATTTTCACACGTTAGAATTGAGCTGTTTGTTTTAAAAGTGGTATGGTCACTGTTCAGTGAATTAGTGAGTGAAATAATTTGTAGCGAGGTTTTATTTCTTTATTTTAATTTATTAAAGGTTAATTTTATTTGTATACAAACTTTATCAAGTTCACTGAATTATCATTCCAGAATTGCACGTACATTGCCTGTAATATTCTGTGTCTGGTGATGGTGCTGTTCAAGATATTTATCTTGTTTCTGCACAAAATGGAATTCATAGATCTAATATTGTATACGCAAAGCCACTTCTGGCATTCTAATTATGATACTCACGAGAAAGCAATAATAGATAATTGTAATAAGACTTGCAAATTTTTCATATGTTTCTTCACTTTCTTCGCTCAGGGCACACTTTGCGGCTACGTGATAACTCCTATTGTTGGTACGTTGATAGAAATTACCAGAATATTCTTATTTCAATCAATAAACGATATTACGTTACGAATTTTAATTGTGTTGTAGCAAATCTTGGAAAAAATGAATCTGACAGAATACTTCCATTTAATATGTGGCTCGACCTGCCACTGTCGTATTCGCCTTACTTTGAAATAGTCTTCGTGACCCAGGTATTGCAAAATTCTTTAACAATTTATTAACAAATTTAAACAATACAATAATTTAATGAAATAGTTTGCCCGTTGAATGAGGCTTCGATTCAAACGATAATATTCACGATCTTCGTCATTAAAATATTGGTATAATTTAAGCAAACTGTTATTAAATATATAAATATTTTTATCTTCAAAGATTTTACTCCCAAAACTCGTAATTTTAATAGAAAATCTTTCACTTCCATAGAAATGACAAATCAGATAAAATTCACGTCCGAAATTCAAGTTATTAAAAGTAGAGAAATGTGGTTGCATAACGATTGACAAGTATTAATAAAATGGTTCTCGTTTTCTCGCAGATATTAAGCTTGTATCACGTTGGCGTGTGTTATTTTTGCTTCGATAATTTCCTCTGCATTATGAACGTCCATGCAGCCGGGCAATTTCGCATATTGCAATATAGACTGATGAATTTATGTGGTTTAATTAAAGAAGCCGTGGATATCGAGAAAACGAACGTCGCTCTGACAAATTATACGGATAAATGTTACAGAACATTTAAATATTGCATACGAGAGCATCAGGCACTCATTGATTATTGCCAGAAGTTGGAAAACATATTCACAATGATCGTTCTTGGTCAAGTGTTGGTCTTTAGCTTGTTGATGTGCCTTGTTGGGTATCAAATACTTTTGGTTGGTATATGTCCCATTTTCCACCATATCTGATTGTTCACATTGCAAATTAAACATACACCGGATACGAAATGAATTAATTTCATACTAATTTACAATTTCTTTCGTTAAATTATCGATTTCTATACAGTTACGATACCAATTTGATTACTGTTATATTTGATAAGAATTGATCGAGTGCAAGTAGAAAAAAAATTAAGTGCGGAAAGCACGTCGGGCAAAATTATTGAACACTTTTGTCAATCCGTTCTTCCAGCTTGTAAAATACATAGCACGACGTATACACGCAGGCAGAATCACCACCTACGAGACGAATGATTTTTATATTCCACATAACGGGCAGCCTCTGTCAGCTGATGATGTTTACATACAGTTGCGATGGTTTAATAGAAGAAAGTGGCAATGTGGCCACAGCATCGTATACAACGCCATGGACGTCTTTGTCGATGACTGAAAGTGGAAGAATGATGAGAAAGGATCTCGTAATGGTTTTTGCCAGGTCTCAACGACCTTGCTGTTTGACCGCTGGAGGATTTTCCCCGGTTTCTCTGGAAACTTATACCGCGGTCAGTTAATGATATTATTCTTTCTTCGAGCTTGTCGAGCAAATTGGAGGAAGAATTCGAAGTTTTTGCTCTTGCGAGAAATATTAGAATTGACTAATTTCGATTATTATAATATTGGTATTTCAGTTCTTTGTTAGTGCAAGAGACATTGGTATTTACAATTTCCATTATTGTTAGTATTATTGAAATTACAGTTCTTTGTTATTATGGGAGATATTGGTATTTGAAATTTTTGGTACCGCGAGAAATATTAAAATTTGATGTTTGATTGGGAGTAGATGAAATATTAATATATTAAACTGTTGTTTTATACAGAGTGTATTAAATATACAATTTTCATTGCAGGTTCTAAGTACAGCGATGTCATATTTTACACTGTTAAGGCAAAATGCTGGAGGTTTAGAAGATTCATAATTTTAACTAGAATTTGCAAATAAGCAACAACAATTGCGGTCATTTAAAAAACTAGAATTACAGTAAGAAACGGGAAGAAATAGTTTTCTTTTAATTTATCGTTTGTGAACTTTTCCACTCGGAAATGCATTACACACACGCTGTGCAATCCATCCCAAATTTACAATTTGAAATTCTCAAAGTTACCCTATTTAATTCTTATAAATTACCATGACATTTATTTTTATTTAAATAATACATGTTGCATAATTTCATGCAGCTATGGATGCACAACGTAACTTTTATGCTGTTTTTTTTTAACCTTCAATTTGTTATGCCAGTCAGCGTGCAATAAAATATCCAGCGGTTTCCGTTAAAATAAATATTCGTACTAAATTATATTAACTACTTACGTGCGTACTATAGAATTCCAGAAATCTGCTCTTGGCTGTTCTCATAATCCCGAATGTAAACAGAATCGTCCGACGACTCTCCATTCATCGCGGCCCATTGTATACCTCGCGCCATTGAGGGATCACGGCGCCTTACCGAAATCACAGTCAGTCACAGTTCGATCGCCGTGCCGTCTGGTTGCGAAAAGTAGGGGCCACGGATATCTTTTCAAATTAGATTCGTATTTCGTGCACGATACTATTTCTACTATTTCAAGATTAAGTGTATCAATACTAACATCCTCGAGCATCTGAATTCGTAAAGATATACCGATGAATTGGGATTTTGTAATAACAAATTATGATGCAACACGTGCATTGTTTACGCGATTTGACCCCGTCGAAAAGTTCACAGATTCTGATGTAATAGTTTCTCTTACGATTAGTTCTCGTGTCACGAACGGTAAATAGAACTTGTTATTTGTTAATTGTTATAATTAGCTGTTCTATTAACTTTAAATTTGTTTCGTTGATTGTTAATTTTGTTTGGTTCACTTTATGTCCGCCATCTTGAAATATTACACTCTGGCGGGAGTTTTAGGATCGCGACCAATGGCGGTTACGGACGAGTTTCCTACGCAGTTTCGTTTTCGATTTACATTTAAATGTACAGTTTTCCATCTTACGCGAAGTTTAAGTGAGTATTTGTGCGACGATTATGTATTCCACGGCGAGCAGCAATCTTCCCCACCTTCCGGAGAAGAAGAATCGTGCCTCGTCCGCTTTTGAAGAAGGAGGAATGTAAGTACGCAATAACAATTCAAATAACGTTTCTATTGCTGTCTATGTACGTTGAAAGTTGTACAATTGAAACCTGTTTGTCTCTTCCATGAAAATAATCAGACTCGGGCTCATATGTAATCTGTGTGTTCTCTGCTGTAGCTTCTAGTTCTTTTTCTCTCGAATATTAAAGTTGAGATAACCTAAAAATAGCTACTTTGATTCAATTATTGCTGCTTGTCATTAGCAGTGCGTTTTGAATTGTTCAAATGAGGTGTCGATTTCAGAAAGTTTCAAGCATTCATGTTTCGTAACCTTACATATTGGTTAACATAAATTCTGTACTATCAGTATTGGATACAAGTAGTCTACAGTTTGCGATGGTAACATCACTATCTGTACTAGCATTGGAAGGTCAAAGCCGTTAGTTTCATACGCAATATCGCCTTCTCCTCACGTGTTTCCAGGAATCGGTACATGCTGGTGATGAGCCAAGCTGTTTTTCCGATATTATAAACAAATTTATACATATGACAGAGTAAAATCAGTAATTTATTAACATTACTAAAATAACTGTGGAACAGCAATATTGCAGTACTATTTTCGCAGATCTTTTGTGCCTTCTTATTCAAAATTTACAAGAAACTCTTGCAATAGTTTAATTTTATTTATAATTTTATATAATTCGGTTCTCTAACAATTTGCTCATCACTAGATATTGTATAATATGTTCTTTCTAAACAAACATTCTTTTTAAAATCCGCGAGTATTGAAGAAAACACAGGTTACAATTAATAGAACATTAATATCAATACAGTTGAGGTTTTATTAATTTAATTTTTCCTCTTTACCTATTTCCAATTTAACCTTTAGTCTTAAAGTGCTCCTTCATGTTTGATTGTTGGACAAACCTATTGATTTAAAGCATGTTTCTCTCATATATCTGTTATTTCCACTCTTCGCAATAAAAGTCATTATTAGTATTATTTAAAGAAATAGTATTAACAAAGTAAAAGTACAATAGAAATTTAGCAGCAATGTTTCTATACACTAGCTGTTTACTCCGAGGAACCTTCAAAGAGCTTTTTTAACATTTGAGTTCCTTCACCATTGGCTTTTCGATATCCAGGAGCCGATGTTTTAATCCTTTCCATCCACTTCGAAACGTTTTTGTATTTTTCAACGTCAAATCTGAAAGCCTGAAATTTTTTCTCGAAATTATTCAACCACTTGAGCACTAAGGACGCATATATGTGCTCAGAGAATCAATCTTATCTTTGTCTGTCAGCGCATATATACGCTATTAGAGTTGAAATATACATTTTCACCCCTTGACATTCTGATAAAAAAATGGCTTTCGATCGTCGAATTACTAAGTAATATCTGATATTTTAAAAAGCTTCTGTCTGTGAGGAGTTAAATTTTTAAATTAAACGAATTACTTTTGTATCTCTTGCGTCGATTACCTCGCACGTAGATACTGTAGCTGCCAAAGCGAGATCTGCGATCGTCAGACTTCGTCCTACAACGTAATCTTGACCTTCAAGGAAATTGTCCATGATTTCAAATGCGGATACTAGCTTCTCGTATTCCTCTGGATCGTAGTTTTCAGCGTTTCCAAACACAACAGGGTACTGTTGAACAAATATTCGTATTAGATTCTATGTCAACAGTATGTATTAACCTTTCGTTCTCCCGTTCTAAGTTTAACTAGTGTGTTGAATTTTCTAGTGTGATGAATTTTTAATCGAAACGACAGCCTACCGGTACTTTCAATTTTTTTAAAAATTGAATACGACATTGTACGATAAATATTTCGCGATTAAATTCAACATTTTTCTCTATCACTCCTTTGCAGTGCTGTTCTGCATTCGACACAGCATTTCATTGTTAATTAATTTTCTGCTGATTAATTTCAAACGTCTGAAGTTGACAATGATTTTTTATTTTCAGTTTAGCGTTCTATATTTTTTGTTTCTTGATATTTGTATCTATTTTTATTATTAGACGTACTTATGTCAATTTTGTTAGTATTGATAGATAAAGAAAAAAGTATGAATTTATTGTTGAGAAAATATGTTTGAATGTACGCCTTCATAAAACTGTTCCCTCGTATTTACCTTTAGGAATCGTGCATTTTAGCATCCAGTTATAAGCACTACCGTCTACAAAAATTAACTAAACAGGAAAAAAGATTTACCAACGTTAATTTAAACCCGCGCAATGTAAATTTGAGGGAGAGAGTAAATATTTTTTACCAGGCGTAGGATTGAGGTTGTTAGCAGAGCGTGTAATTTCTTCATTTTATTCTTTTCGTGAAATAGGCCAAGCAAATAATTTCCATAAAATTGATAAGTAGAGGTGAAAAAAAATTCACCGACGTCTAAATTTATGGTGGCATAAATTCAACGAATGTTTTTCAAACACATAACTTTCAAATATAAGAATTACATTCCCATAAGGATATTTTCCTCTAGGAATATTTTAATTGAAGGAAAACATTGATATTCGATAACGCTTACAATTCAGATTTGTTTCTGTTTCTTCCATCATTTTTCAATTTCACTTGTTTCTCGTTTGATGTTTTATGTGGATTTTATATAGAAAAAATTTAAATTGATTCCTTTAATTAAAAATCCTAATATTTCTCTCTCCCTGGCCACCATAGATCCTCTCAGTTTAGATTTGACAAAGATTTGATAAGTTGACTGATGATTTTTTCGATCTCAATACTTACGTAATAATATTTGACGGCTTTATACAAAGTACCCATATCAAAATGTAATTTTTGATTGACCAAAGCCCGAGTTGAGACACTTTGCGGATTCAGCCTCATGTTTTTTCCATATTGATCGACCAAATATGACATAATGGCTCGGCTAAAATATTTATGACATTGCTTTTACAGTCCGAATGAAAAACTATCGAATATATATTTGCCCTTTCGTTTATATTTCACACGGAATAAAAAAAAAGCAAATGTAGCTATTAAATAACCGGTACTCGATATTTCTCTACGTTGAAAAGAAAGTATTTTATTACCCACCTCTCTGCCAATTTATAATCACCATCCACGAGAAATGGAATAGTTTTTAGCGGGTTTATCTGCAATTGAAAGCCCAAAAGCAGAAAAAAATATCAATTTCTTGCCCAAAAATGTTGTTAAAAATATTCAGTGACTCTGTGCAATCGTTATGGCGAAATAAAATCTCTCGTATTTTATTTCTATAAATAATACCATTGTTTGCAAAAAATGAGAGTAATAACGGTTTCGCTCTTTCATTTCAACATTCAATATATTTTTTGGTGCACTTTTAATTCATCAAAAATTGTATAATATGAGATTTTCTGACCTGCTCATATTCTGGTTTTAAATGTTCACCATTGGGGAGGTCGACGTGTATCAAATTTACTGGCAAACCAATTGCTTCTATTGTCAACATAACCGCTCGACAAGGTGAACTTAAAGGCCAGTAGTATAAATCGATCGACATAGCTTCTTTAAACTAAACCAACAAAATAATTCCCCTGTTATCCATTCTTGAAATTATTATTAACATTACCATTAAAATGTTTCTCGTCATTAATTTTTAAATAATAGGGTTAACAAGACACCTTGTATTTTTCGTAATAATTGCAACGCAACGAAACGCGCTCATACAACTTTTCATTTCCCTAAAAGCGTAATACGATCGCCCGAAAATATTGAATTACACAAATTTTTTGAAAAATGAAATCCTGGAAAAAAAAAGATTTAAAACCAAAAGACATTTAACGTTGGAAATTTATTCTATTTAAACGATATTATCTTTCGGATTTAATAAGTTTCACGCGCGACTTAACCCAATTCGCACAGTTTTTCGCGATAAGATTAGATACACGTGATAAGAAGTCACCGTGTACGTATCTGGAAATGGCATCAGATCGATAAACATAGATAAACCATTTGCAAGCAACGTCCTTGTCAAATGGAACTCATCGGCCGATACGTGTAAACGTTATTGTAGCTGCGAAAACAAAGCAGATGGAAATAGCTGGATTGAAATAACACCATTCACAATTACTTCTAATATCCGTAATTTTATGTTGCAAAGTAGAATAAAAATAAAACTTATTATACCTGCAATTATGGTACTATTACGAGATTGCAGTAGCAGGCTTATGATTTAGTTTATCATAGCCTTTAATATACGTTAACGATAATGATAGTTTATTCGTAGATCGCGTGTGGTTAATTATTACTCTACTTACGATATATTTTATGGTGAAATGTGTTGAGACTATGTAATGTTTAGAATCTGTTCAACGTACTCCTTCGAAGGTTGGGGTGGAATGAAAGCACCTACCGACTGGCAATATGTTAACTGTGTTCTTCGATGCGTTTCACCCTGTAGAACTCATCAACCCCCTAGTGGGGGTGGTTTCTTAGTTCTTAACCCTTTGCGGTCCGAATTATTTCATTGATATTGGTAGTGAGCTAATTAAATTTAATTTCACAATATTTTTTATCATTAGTTATTCATGTTTAAAAATTACATCAATAACTATATGTAATGACGGATATTTAGGTAATATTACAAGATCATTGTGAAATTGGAAAGTTGATATTTAATTATCAGAAAATGAAATGAAGTGAAACTCTATGTCGAGTACTGCTCGACCGCAAAGGGTTAAGCTTTGACGGTGTTATGCTGAAATATTACAGGAAGTTTAGCACAGTAATATTAGTAGATACAGTAAGTTTATTAGCTACGAAAGTAATTTAATCAGAGGACAGCTGTTATTATTAGGAAATATGGAATTGCACGTGTAAAGACTTAGTTATTTTATATATTTTTTGTTCATGAATTATATTATCTAATGGAGAACGTGATGACGCATTTTGGAAAATGACAGCTCACTTTTGCAGCCCATACATAAACGTTTTTCGCAAGATGATTATCCATGTTTAGAGAGCGCGTATTTCAGGTGTTGCATCTAATTATCTTCTCCGTGATGAATGGTTCCAAAGAGCAAACACGTTGGAAGGAAAATTTTTCTTCGTTATCAAGGTTCAGACCTCCGTTTCTAATGTCATCCGTTTCTTCACACGGAAGAATAAATTTACATTTTTCTGTATACGTCAGGATAGAAATAATAATAATAGTAACAACCGTTATTGCAAAGAATACAAACAACAGAAACATAAGAGAAACACGTTTTAACCCTGTGCGGAGACATTTTTGAGTATTGAGAGATAATCATTTATTTGGCGATTCAAAATCGCCGTTCAAGTGAAAAGTTGGAATATCAATATGAAGAAATTATAAATTACTATTTGTGTAATCATATTTCAACGGCTGTATTTCAGTTTTTAAACTTCAATCACGCATACATGTGACAATAGATGCTAATTGAATTTTTTCTCAGACCACATAAATGTGTCGCTGGACCGCAAAGGGTTAAACCGATAGATTTGTCTAACATTCAAGTATAAAGGAACACTTAAAGACTAAATGCTAAAGTAGCAATGAGTATAGAGGAAAAATTAAATTATGAAAACCTCAACTGTAACGCGACAGAAATATGAATGCTTTCGAACACGTATGTAAATTAGCGTATGAAATGTATAACTATGATATTATATTTATTTGTTTACACTGTTTATATATCGTAGCTGCACATCGAATTCACTTCAATCAGAAAATTCTCCTTTGAATTATTGTAGCAGTTAAATTTGAAAAATAAATAGAAATATTTTGATTTCGACCACCCTGTAGAGGTTACCATAGTGACAGGGCAAAATTATCAATCGCAACATTTCTATGGCATTGTGACTCGTCGAACAGCAATAACAGAGGCAGTTTAAGATTAAATTCCGTATTGACCTGTTATTGCAGTTTGAAGGAACGGAGCAACTGAATTATGAATTGGTCGACTGTATGTTCTATTTATGGGAAATTCCGATTGGTTATTGACTTTGTATTTTGTACAACTGTTTTCAATTCTGTCGAGATCACTTACCTTTCGTTTCATTAAAGTTTCGATTGCTTTTCTTCCCCCAAAATCAATAACGTATAATACTCTTTGAGCAATCCGAGAAAACACACATTTTTCCATTAATAAACAACATTCAGAATAGACAATGACGTTGAACATCATTCGAAATATATTTAATTAATTATGTTTTTTTTACGTAAATTATTTTTAATCATATCTATATCATGTAGAAGTTTTATTTCATTTTTGAAGAAAAATCCTAACAGAGTATAAAATCATGGTAGAATTAATAATTTAGCGGTTCACCGATGTAAAAATGTAATTATCTTTTTACAACAAATTAATCCACGTAAGGCAGTAAGATATGTTAGCTGATATTGAGGGTGCTAATTGTATGAAGTCTTAATTATCGTTTCATCTAGTATAAAAGTATCTATATAGAAAAATAATAGGATAAGCGGTGGTGGCTATTCTCATAGTTTTAACATCGATTAGAAACTGGCGAGTTAAATAGCTCGTTGGCCATTACGTGGTAATTAAAGTATACGTGAAACGGAGGTTAAAGATAATAGGCAAATGAGCATCGAATCAAAAGAACGGCCTCCATTGAGGTAAATTGTCCGCACAACGAAGTACCAGTTCGATAATTACAAGGTTCATTAACTCGTGCTCGACGTCAATTGCGGTATTTACGAAATTGCCGAGCGTAACGCGACCTGCAATTTCACCGAAGAAATTTTGAAAAATCAACTTGCAGGAATGATACTTCATCGATCTTTTAAATACACATTTAGTTGTGATAATTGTTTAAGTCATTTATTCTCCGTTTCGAAATAAGTAGACCACCGTTTGAGGTGTATGTGTAATTCTATAAAATAAGATAATTACAGTAGAATAAAATAAGTGACACTTGTCACTCGACAAATAGACTAGTCAATTTTGAGGTGCTCCAAAAATTATTAAATTAAAAGTATTAGTGTGTGAAAATAAAATAAAATAAATTCTATACGGTAATAATATTAATTCTAATATTGTATTAAGTTATATACCATTTCCGAAATTAAGGATAGGTTGTTATTTCAGTAATTAATTCACAGTTATTGCTCATTCAGTCACGAAAGAAATAGTACAAGGGATTAAAACACTCAGTTTTGTATCATTTTTTCAAAGTCGTTCCACCATATCGCAATATACATTAGTTAATTACATTTTCCAAATGTGTTCTCCTACTCACATACATTACAATGTGGTAGATCTACTTTGTAAAAATGATGACAAAGTTATTATCTGTAATTTCTCATTAAATATAATTTCAACCAGAATACTACACCAGTCACCAGCAACAACCCTAGCAGTCACGCATCAACATCATTACAATTTAAATTAGAATTCCCAACATTGTTTAATTACTTTCCGCCCTATCAAAACATCCATCGAATTCTCTATCTGTAAAATTCTATCATGGAATACCACAATTGTAAAAAATGCAGGAACGCAAGATGACTAATGAATTTATTAGATTATTCGCGTAATATTCACGCAGTCTCGTGAGAATCTCGCTATAAACGCGCGATACGGTTGAACATACAGCACAAGGACGATAATTGGTGCTACATATATACTTCATGGAAGTTGGTGCTTTCACTTTGGATTCGCAATGTCTCTCTGTCGCGTTAACAGTAGTCTGGTACATGCGCTGCAAGTCATTGCACCGAGAATCGCAAGAGGTTCTCAAATTGTCGCGATTCACCGTAGGGAATTCCGGTATTGGAGATACAGAAATTCAGTTTGTGCCGATCCATGCAATTTATTTCATTCAAACGTGTTCTGTACAAATCATAATAATGAGTATAAAAATAGAATTAATGGTGCGAATTCATTGTGTTCTATTAGCCATTGGAAAAGACGTATCATGAGTTAGATTACTTCTTCTTGAGAGTGTCAATGTAACCCTTGAAGACTTCTACACCATCTTGGTTCAGTTTTTGGTAATTTGGGATTTCGGTTTTCATCTTTGCTAACCACCTGGTGACGTTCTTGTACTCCGAAAAATCGTAATTCACGCCCTGGAATTGAGAAAAGTTGTTGAAATTGGCATCGAAGAATCGTGTAGATGTTATATCTTCGAATTGAAATTCTATTTTCTATTCAATTCGAGATCTGTATTGTGCTCTTGCGATATTGTGTTATGCTTCGAGTAGATATTCAAAAGAGATGCAAGGACAGTAATTTTAAGTACTTATTTAGTGTTAAGTGTCAAATATCGTTAATGATCGAACGATCTATGTAGTATCGATATAGTTCCAATTTTAGATCGATGATGACTATCTCTTTCTATTAATATTACGAATAGTACCTCTATTGTTGAGACAGTCGCAACGAGACTAAGGTCAGCGAGTGTTAAGTGGTCTCCGGCTACGTAATTGTGTCCATCGAGGAACATGTCAAGGAATTCGAAGGCTTTACCGATCTTCTCGTACTTCGTTTTGTCGGGTTCCGCTCCAGCGAAGAACATCGGGTACTGAAAGTTTAAAAATTACTCATTTCATATATATGTCATATATTTAAATCTACTAGATTTAACCCCGGCAGTTCTACTATTAATATAAAACATAATGCTCCAAAATTTATCTAGAATTCTAAAATTCAAAATGTACATTTGCACCGTCTATGTACTACTTAACACTAGAACTACCGGCGTTAAATCTATCATATTTCAATATATTCAATAAGTACTTTGCAAAAGGAGGAATCGAGTGGCGAAAAAGATGATCAATTCGGTTATTTATGTCTATTGCGATGGACGCAGAATTTGTATTCTATGGCTCTTCTATGAACTTGGAGAATTTTTGGAAAAAATTGTGTATCAGTCATTTTGACTGGTTTGGTAGTTCTAGTGTTAATTTCGATCTGTGTGGTGCTTTAAGTATCGCGTGGAAAACGTTTAAAAATAAAGTTTCCAACGCCAGTCTATTTTAGAGTTCAAGGTTTACATCCATCGCTAGAATCATTCCCATTCTAACAACGAGAGACGCGTTCAACGCACCATTATCCAATGAGGAATTCAATCGACTTACGTAATAATCAGAGAAGGAATCGTACATGGTGCCCATGTCGAAGTACAGCCTTTGATCGACAATCGCACGTTTCTGGGGGTTCTTTGGGTACAAAGAATCATCCTTGCCATATTTGTTCGCAAGGTAGGTCATAATAGCTCGGCTGTAACAGATAATTATCTTCGTGAAATTTTTCTAATGTCCTCGTTAACAGTCGTAGCTTCTTCTTGCCTGGTTTGTAATAGTAATATCAACTACTTATCATTTAATAATTCAGTTATTTATTAACCCCTTAGCTTACAACTACGTGCGGGACTCGTAGCGGTGAAAATGGAATAGGAAATTTTGAAATCTTTCAAAAACTATTAAATTGACAATATTAGCAAGTTACGAGACGGTCTCATTATTTCTATACTATTAAGACTAAAACTACCGACGTTATATCTACTAAAATTTAAATTTATTGAACAAGTAGTTTGGAAAAAGATAAATCAAGAAGCGAAAGGATTAGTTAATTAACTACTTAATTTAGGCTTTATATGGTAGAAGTAGAATTTTTACTTCACGGCACTCCTATCAATTTAGGTAGTTTTTTGAAAAAATTGAGAACCGGTCATTATGACCGCCTTGGTAGGTTTAGTGTTAATATTACATTCAGTTACACGAAACATCAGAAATCAGTGAAAACTTTTGATTTCAGGAATTAATTTTGATTCTTTGCATGAGAAAAATGAAATTGTAGGTCAGGGGTATAATATATAATTAATTATTTATAATAGTATTTTAGTAATAGCCATTTACCTAGAAACTTGATAAGTTTAAAGCTTTTGCGACTGTAGCGTAAAAGTTTACTAGGGCAACGCAATTTTGAATGAAAATTATTTAATCTTATCTGTAAAGGTTCATATTTGCGAATGTCACAGATATTTCAAGATATTAGTTAAAGTTTTCAAACAAATATCGAGTGGTTATTAGTTGAATTGTTAAGTTGTTTAAAATGTTATCGAAATGAAGGACGTTACCTTTCCCAAAGGCTGAAGCCATTGTCGACGATGGTTGGAATAGTGTGTTGTGGGTTGATCTGTAAAATATTCGAAATATGGAATTTCCGATAATTTTTAATGTTAAAGTACGATAGTTATTTTAACGAGATTGTAATTATTTCTACCTTAACAAACTCGGGCTTCAAGTGGTCGCCGTTCATCAAATTGAGTTCTATGTAGTTCATCTCCAATCCAAGCATGGAAGCTGTTAAAGCAACGGAGCGGCACGGAGCACTTCCGTTAAGTTGATAGAAATCGATCGGCATTTTGCAATCTAAAACAATTCCCAATGAAATAATTATCCGTGAAACGAGAAACGTTACTATCCTCCACCTCGTCCACCGAGTTTCCAGTTAGAATTCACGTTTTAATATTACCAAATTGAGATGATCTATTAACTAGATCTACGAAGATCCAAATTTTATTTAATGTTAATGAATAATGTTAACACATTGTTGACGGTTCACTATTCAATGACGAATATATAGTTAACGTTGGAGCTTTCAAAGTATCAAACCTACTAGTACCAGAATTTTAAAAGAACAGACAACTTCTATTGCTTAACACTAGAACTACCGACGTTAAATCTATCATATTTCAATATATTAAATAAGTACTTTGAAAAAGAAGGAATCGAGTAGGAGAAAGGATGATCAATTCAGTGATTTATCTCTTTTGTGATGGATGCAAAATTTTTGTTCTATGGCTCTTCTATGAACTTGAAAAATTTTTGAAAAAAATTGTGTACCAGTCATTTTGACTAGTGTGGTAGTTCTAATGTTAAATTTCTTTGACTTCCTCCGCCTACTTTTCAAAATTCCAACGATCGAATCGATAAGTTTTCTTGTATTATCTACCATTTTTTAATAACCGTCAGTCTACCATTGTACTAGCTAGCGAACAATAAAACCTTTTGATCAATAATATATCAATTGTTACAAACTATCGCATTCAGTCACTATCAAGTGCAACAAGAACTCTCATCAGCAGTGATCGAAAACTTAAAACACACGAAATCGCGTCCTCGTTGAACAATTTGTTAACACCTAAGCACCCATCGATTAATTTTGCATCGATCTTCGTAGAAGAGTAATACGATGGATTCCTTTTGACAATCGCGCACTTTTATTTTCAATAGTAAGGATCTATAGATTCAGTTAGAAGTTAGAAGGATGTTTGCCGATAAGCCGGCAAAACATCGAAACTCTACCGGCACTTCCGAAACTTTGGTGGACGATTGGTGACAGATAACTGGGAAACGTAAAGCAAGCCAAACCAGAAACTCTCCAAGGACGTGCGATGAGATAATCACGAACTGTCTAACCAAGTTGTGCCACTCCGGTCTCTTTATAAATGCCACACAAACTGCGATAGAGCCTCCTTTTCAAGCACAGAAACGAACATGCGCAGAATACATCTCACGTTTGGATACACTCTGCCAACGAATGGGCGTTGTCGCTTTACCGATCCGAGAATTTTCTGTTCGTTCTTTCATAACTGAAGGCACACGTTGAGAATCCCTGTCGATGATATCCTATTGTTAGAATGTATCTGAAATTCTTAACTGATTTGAACATTTCATTTGTCTAGTGAATTTTAATTAATTTTGTCAATATACAGTTAGGAATTTCCGATATTTTGGTAGAATAAGAGAATTTTAATGATTACAGAAAGTAAGTGGGGGGAAAATGGAATTTTTGGAAATGTCAGTGTAGTTTCATTGAATTTTATAATTGTAGTTATTGAATTGTATCCCAGTTTCATTCACTTTTAGTGTAACTTTGCAGGAAATATTAATTATTGCTGAGCTGGTTCTCTTAGAGTTATATTGAGAGAGGAAAATGTATTTAACGCTGCCGTTTTATTAAAAGTTAATGTAATTTATGAAGGTATAGCAGTATTACCGGGGTAATTGTATAAAGGCAACAAATGTATTTAACGTTATTATTTTATGGACTTTTCCTGCGGACACCGCTGTAAAGGGCACCTTAAAAAAAGGTCCGGTTTCTGAACCATTGTTCTTCAGAATTAAATTTCACTCGGAGGACTGTATTCGAAAAACTCGATTAAAATTTCATGTAATTATGAAGAGAGTATTAATTATGGCGGTGGCTGTTTCTTAGAAACTATAGTAGAGGAGTAAAATTGATTTCATTTTATTAATTTATTTGTTCCTTCTGCTACCGTTGTCACAACATGAAATTGTAATTCGTCGTTCATTATATACTACACACCGGAAATTATATGAAGCGATGATTTTTGAAACGTTTTATTGAAATCGTAAAATAGAAGTAGCATCGTTAAAAAATAGCTCGTCGATTTTTAATGCAAAAGAACTTCCTTCGCAACCTTTTATCTGATTTCTTAACGTTGAAAGTAATTAGAATTTCTATTAACTACCAGGTGCAATTACTCTCTCGTTTTACAGGAGACGACGGAATTGTAATTTGCAAAGTAACCGCCAAAAACGCCATGTCATAATGCTCGGGAGAGATGACACGACTACTTTTTGACGGATTTCAGTTTTCATGTCGAGTAAGCCTGTGAGATCATATCGCGGATGTAAAAAAGAGGATATCGTCGATTTTATGTAAGCTCGTAGTATAAAACCGCACGAAAATTACACGAGTTACCTTTTTATACCTTATATATCGCTTCTTTTTTACGTCCAAAAATTTTCCTCAGG
Source organism: Cerceris rybyensis (assembly GCA_910591515.1). Taxonomy (NCBI): domain Eukaryota; kingdom Metazoa; phylum Arthropoda; class Insecta; order Hymenoptera; family Crabronidae; genus Cerceris; species Cerceris rybyensis. Next base: position 1,449,873 of record OU342795.1, read on the forward strand.
ACGAAGACTTTGTCGGGAACGTCTTTAATCAAAGAGCCAAATTTCGTACGCTAAAATTACACATTCCCATCTTAATTAACGACTCATTTTCTGATTTTAATAATTCATATTTAATTTCCAAATAAGACCTACACAAATTAGCAAATATTTTAAACATATTAATCATTCATTCAAAGTTATTTATTCAAAGTTAATCGCAACGTATGAATAAAATTGTATGATTGTGGAAGAATAAGTTACACTGACACGAAGATTATAATAGGTACGTTGTAGTTTCCCTTGAAGAATAACGTGAAAAACCGACGAGATTTCAATGGCAGGATGTAATCTTGTTCCTTTTGTCCTTCGAGCCGATTGCTCGAAGAGAAAGTGTTGCGAGATCTGACGAGCCTTGAACGCGTATTCCAAAGTTTACAGAACCTGTATTATCATTATATTCAATCATTCTCAGTATATCCTACAAAAACGTAAATATAACCTTAGAATGACTATCGTTAAATAGAGAAATATTAATTTCCTGATGTACAAATTATTAATAATTCCTCCAATGCGAATTATTCTTTCCGCTGATATTGTTTAATTCGAAAGTAATTTTGGAAATTTTCTACCGTCGGTTAAACGTTTTTATCTGATAACAAGTACGTGCAGCGAAGGATGAAAATATACAGAATGTAACTTTAACATCGGTTGAATACACAAAATCATGTTGAAACTCTGGTGATGTAATTCCTCCGATATGTTAACACGTTTAATTGACGCGCCGGCCGACGATGTCCGAAGATAAATTATTTTATGAGAATTGTCAATTTCGTTGGCTCTTTGCAATGTATCATTGGCAAATAGAAATTCATACAGCTTTACATGTACTGATATGCATCGAGGAATTACTGAGGTACACTTTATAGATAGAGATACTTATTTTTCCATTTCTCAAAAGTTCTACCATCTATTTTTCTAGAAATTTCTAAGTGCTTTAAGTTTTACGTTAATTTTATAACAATGGATTCGCCCATTAATTGATTTCGAAGTAGCTTGAATCTTATCGAACTTCTTAGAGATTAACAATTTGAGTTGAATTTAACACGAATTTGCCCGTTAATATTTCACTTCTGTGCGATAATCAATTACACGATGTCGATGAGGAAAAAAGGTGCAAGTAGAATCTCAGGAGGATAATAAAAATTCTAAAATCGAAGTTTCTTCGATAAAACGTGAACTACGACAGAAATCTATCCGCCATAGTTCGCCATAGAGAGGAATAGTGGGTCACATTTCAAGGATCGATGGCACACAGGAATTGTGTTCACTTTTTGTTCGAATTCTAACTCATTTCTTCAGGTGGTTCGTTAAATTTACAGTACCCTTTCCCGAGAAACAATTCGAATACGTGACAGTCGTCGATTCTACACCACGAAGATCGATCACGAGCTTGTAAATGGTCTGACCCACTTTTTTTTCTTCGAATTTTCATTGTAATACATATATTTTCACCGTGACGCATCGTTGTAATGCATTGGGACCAGATAAACAGAGAAATTCATGCAAACTGCAGATTTTTCGTGGCGAATAGGAATTTCATTTGTTCTGTGTTGTTCAACTTTAACGTGATTACTGGAAATATAGCAATTTTTGTGTTCAACCTCTTAGCATACAACGTGTGACACTCGTGGCGGGAAAAAATGTGGTAGGAAATTTGGAAGTCTTTCAAAAATTATTAAATTGAAAATATCAGTCGGTCGCATTATTTCTATACTATTAATGTTATTATCAGTTATACGAAATAACTGAAATCAGTGAGAACTTTTGATATGAGGAATTCATTTTGAATCATTAGACGGCTAGTCAGAAAAGAATTCGTAGGCTAAAGGATTAATACAGTAAGGGAGTCTATGCAGACCACAAATTCTTCGGCTGCAAATTAGTACCCTGTGGACGTGCGTGTGGTTGAAATTCAGTTCTAATCAGTTGCGGTCATATCGACGGAAATCAGGCACGCTCTTTCGAAAACCGCAGGCTAATTAAGGATAGTGCTGTATCGAAGACGAGGCATCGTATATTGAGATTATCATGCTATTAAGGTTCAAGACCACTCTTTATGTCACCCATATATTTCTTACTGCTCAAAATTTATTTTTTCTTGCAATTTATAGCTTTTTTATTCTCCCGTTTCATCAATCAGCATTGCTTTCTAATGGCATAGGTTTCTGTTGTTTGAACTTCTCTCAAATTTTTGCAAATAATGCGATGGACATTGTAAAAAATGGGCTAGGTATTATATAATTTAAGTTTGTCCAAGTAGGACAAAATTATATATTTAGAATAAGATAAATCTTATTCAATTACGTAATCGCAATCATACGCGCTTTATCAACGAGAACACTCCATGGATAATTCTATCTCTAAAGAGTTTTGAAAACATGCAAATTTGAGAATCACAGAGACCGTATTTCTAAAGGAAGCAGCGTTTTCTTTCAAAATAGAGAGTCACGTTGGATTGCATCATTGACTGTATGCTCGTCAGGAGTAATTATTAGTCCTTGCATAATTCCTGGAAAAATGGAAATATAGGTATCTCGCTACAATGGTACAAATTCTCGTAGTGAAATCTGTAGTGAATATCTTTATTACACGAATTAACGAAGATAAGAGTGACTTTATAACGATGAAAGCAAAAATGATAACATATCTGATCGCTATCATTATTTTGAGGATCTCATTATCTTCAGTTATTATCCTTTTAAAGAATTTTATCTACAATTCTTACAATTGTAATGAAATTTATTTATTATAATTTTAATAATTAAAAATTTCCTCCTGTGATGTATGTATCGCTATTATTACTTTGAGGTTTTTACCATCGAGCTATTTATTACTTTAAGCAGGAGATTATACTGAATATTTGATTATTCTAAATGTATTTATCGATTCTGATTATATTAATTAAAAACTCCCACCTGTTTATTCATGATAGCATCAGTGTTACGTTCAGGTGGAAAGATCAGAATGAATTTGCACGTCATCGTCGTTTAAATTGATTAGAAACTTCGATTGTTTAATTACCTTGTCAATAATTGACAGTGGCTTCTTATTACATATTTAAATGATAAAATCGAATGTATTAACATCGCATTTCTTTTTGAGAAATGAATTTCATTATCATTTCTAAGATTTATCAAGATATTGGCTACTTACTTTCAAAGTTAGCAATGTGATGACACTTTGTTGACAGAGTGTCATCAACGGTAGATTAGCTGTGTTCAGCTGTTAGTGCAAGTCAGCGTTTAGTGACTAAGCGTGAAAATGATTAAGCATATTTTTAAACTCACAGTATCCTTCGATAGGTATATTATCTTGTTAGCGACTTCTATACTTCTATATTTGTAAACCGAAAAAGTGTTTTCATGGGAAGTAAGAATACAAATTACACTTGTAATTAGTCAGACCAATTTCAAAATTTCTATCACCTCCCGGAAATTGAACACTTTATATATTATTAAGGCTATAAAAAATCAAGCTAACACGGTAGCAGGCAAAACCAAAAATAATAGAGGAAAAAGGGACTGCTGCTTTATTCCAGTAGCTTCATCAATAATCAAAGTATTTATCTATTTGAGTACCATTTAAACACGAGTTCATACATTCTCTTTATAACCCTCATTCATTATTTACACCAAACAACTAAATCGAAATGAGTCAGTGTATTTTCAACACTATTAAAAATTGAAATCACAGATTTATCTGCTTCTTCGTTATCCCAATTTATTATTAATTGCACGTATCTAAATTAGAATTGTCTCATATATTTTCAACCCTTCTTTTTCGGTCGACCATCCACGTGACTTTCCAGAAAACTCCTCTCATGTGATCTATAGTTCCAAACGATTCTTAGCCATTTTATGCAGATGGATGCCCCGTAAAACGTTCTCAACGATTGCATAGTAGTGGCCACTTTTTCAGTATATTTTACAGGGCATCCATTTGCACAAACTGGCTGAGTCTCGTTTGAAAATGTGGGTTACATTGCTAGAGGTCATCTCATAAAAATGCACGGTGGACGTATTATAATATAGGTGCACGGAGTAGATGGATTGAGCACCGTAAAAAAAAAAGAAAAAACATAGAAGAACATTTGTTCTTTCCGACCTTCTTTCGAAACTAAAATAACGCTTTTTCCCGCAATTCTCTTCATACATACAATTTTTCCATTCCACTGTTTACAAGAAATTTAATGAGATCGCGCTTAGAGACTTGCATTCACCCCAAAGTGACTGGTTCGGGAAATCGTGAAGAGAAGTAGATAACTCAGGGCAAAGAGAAAAGAATTTTAACCTGGAAACAATATAAAACAGGATAAATATTTCTACACAATTTTATTTCATTCGTATCGACATTCATTCGTAAACTTGAGTATACGGTTAAGAGGTTTTATTTAAATTTTAATTTCTCTCTTTTAATTAAATTTAAGTTGTGACAGGAAAGTAAAATTGTCAACCTAGTCAACGTCATCGGGGATCTGACTCCAGATAAGCGAGAATATTACCGACTCGCGTTCGAAATTCCCTCGTAAGGAAATGGCGCCGTTAATTGTAATAGACAAAGGGCCAGCAGAGGGCGAACATCTTTCGGGTTCGATCGCCGATCGAGCATGCGACACTCTGTCCCGGGGAATCGACTGGTGAAGTTCGAGAGGGAATTCCCGTCCCATAAGCCGAAGAGAATAAAGAGTGGCTATATTAAGAGTACATTTTGCGATACAAAATTGTAAAGGCGACGGCTCTAATTCATAAGTTTATACTGTCGACAAATTAGTGTTAAGCAACAAATATTGTCAAGTAAGTGGGAACTATTTATCTGAAGTAAATAATTTTGTCTCATATATTCGACATTCCATTTCTTGTATTTCACCTTTGGGTCATCCGACCTACCCTCCCCTGAGAGGGCCTCACCTACCGCTGGCTCAACTAGCCTTATTTTGTTAATTAAAACTTGTGTTGGTCAATAGAACCAACTGGCGCCCAACATTTATTAATTTATATAAATTTCCAATAGTTTGCCCAAAATTACGTTAGAGCCCCGGCAGCCACTGACCCAGGCCGCGCCGGGTGACGCCTTTCGGTTGAAATAAATATAAATTTTCAGACTTTTAAATAATAAAGAAAGGTGGTTGTCTCATTTGGCGCCCAACGTGGGGCCAGGTTGGAAAATTTTGCTATAAAATTTAGTATTTCATTTAATATTGTTGTTTGGGCAAATTTTGGAATTATATTATTGATATTAAATGCTTAAAATTCGAAGTAAATGTAAAGTTCTGGTAAATTCATTGAATTACGGTTAAAATATTTTCGTAGAGCGAACGACCGTTTCGTATAAGAAACGTCCGGTCGCAGCGACCTTGTTTGGGCTTAGTCGAGTTGTTTACGTTGAGCGTTATCTTCACAAGGGCTTTCTTCCTCTTACTTTCATTTGCTAAATACGTTTCAAATTCCTTGGAATCTTGGTCTGTTGGTAACAGTTATAAAAAAAAAAAAAATTTTTTCCTTGAAATCTTGGTCTACTGGTAACCGTTATGAATATTATTTGTGAACATTGAATATCATGCAAATTATTATTGATGAATATTGCTTATTATGAATATTATTTGTGAATGTTGAATATTATGCAAATTATTATTGATGAATATTACTTATTATGAAAATTATTTGTGAACACTGAATAATTATGCAAAATGTTATTGATGAATATTGATTGAAATATTATTTGTGAATATTGAATATTATGGATGTTATTGATGAATATTGATTGAAATATTATTTGTGAATATTGAATATTATGGATGTTATTGATGAATATGGATTGAAATATTATTTGTGAATATTGAATACTATGGATGTTATTATTGATGAACATTAATTGAAATATTACTTGAGTGTACTAATAGTAAGTACTAGAACATTTATCTTGGCAATTCGTTCTCCGAAATATTATATAATGACTTCATTATTTCTTTCTCCCCCGCGGAAGTCGAAAGGAACGGCGCCGCGGAATACGAGGGGTAATACGAAAAAGGGCAAAGAATCGACCTCGCTTGAAATGCCGAATACAGCTTCGCTAGGAGGAGATATATCGGGAGAGGAATCTGTCGCAAGTAGCGTTCAAAGTCAAACCGATAAGAATCCGCGAAATGCTAAGGCAACGGTCGACATTGAAACTGTTCAGAATGTAGAAACAGGTATGTTAAATGATAATACTATCGGGCCACCTTCCGCGTCTGTTCGGATAGGGACTCCGGTACAAGTTGAAGGGGAAAGGGGAAGGAATACCCCCACACCCCACGAGACGTTAGTAACGTGCGTCGAAGATGCTCAGTTGACAGGTCTACGGGCTGAGCTAGACGCTAAATTAAATGAATTTCAGAATAGAATAATAAATGCAATGCAAGGCTTAATGGGACAGAGTCAGGGACATAACTTGGAAAATTATGTCAGTATATTAGGCAATAATAGTTCGTCGCGTTATAACCACCGGTCTGAGGGGGGAGACGCGTCAGGGTTGCCATCACGAGAAGAGGAGGGGTCGAATTCCCCCTCACTCAGTGAATATAGTGACGAAGGGAGGGATCCGGGAACCTCGCGTCGTAGGAATCGGCGAAGGGGGGCCTCTGCTTCGGAACGTGAAAATAATAGAACTCGGGGTAAACCGTCTGTCGTCGAACCCGGGCGTAGAGCAAATAGAAATAATTTTTCAAAGAGAAATATGGCAATTAGAGAAGGATCGTCTATGGTCCGTAGCGATAATTCGCAATTGATTAATGAGAGTCAGGGAGAACCGTCTGTAGTTCGAACTGATAACTTTGTTTATGAAAATCGGAGAATTGTAAATCCGTGTCTTAGTCAGGGAAGTCAAAGATTATTGTCAAATAATAACCCTGTCAGTGATAGGATTCGAACAGGCAGTCTCGAATCTTATCCCCAAAATTTGATAAATTTAGAGATTAACGATCCTACGTTTAGTGGAAGGGCCGAAGAATCGGTCGAAAGGGAATTTCGAAGAGTACACTTCGATAACCCAATTTTTATAGCACAAGATGGTCAGAGGCGAACCATATCGGAACGAAGTTCTCTTAACGAACCACAGAAAATTAAAACGGTTTATTATCTACCGAACGGAAAAAGGGTGTTCGAAGAAAATTTCGTAACAGCCGATGAATATCGCCGAATATCCCGATTAGACGAATTAATCGATAATAACTACAATTCCTCGCTTCACAGATCAAGCCAGAGAAATTCACGGTTAGAAACGCGTCGTTTTAGTAACGAAAGTTCTGATAGTACCAATGACCCACCACCTTCGCGAAATTTTCTAGATCGTCGTAGAGGATCGACTAGAAGGGGCGCGTTCTACTGGCGAACCAGTGAATCCGGCAACAGCGACGGGATAAACAGCTCGGATAGAGACTTTTACAACAATAGAATTAGACAATCCTCGTTATTTTCGTCCGTACGCGGTAGACGAACGAGTAATTCACCTACTAGTACAAGCACTTCGGATTCTAACTTAGCTCTCAAAATAGGTAGAATAGTAGCCGGTTGGAAAATTAATTTCCCACGCACGGAAAAGGATCCGGACCATTTCCTATTAATTTTGAAAGATCTTCTTAATACAAGCGGAGTCAATAAAGATCTATTTGTTCCGTGTTTGTCAAATATATTCGAAGGTGCTTATAGAAGTTGGTACTTGATTAACAAAAGACATTGGCGTACTTGGAGAGAGTTCACAAGAGCCTTCCGATACCAATGGGGAGTTAGGAAAGCTGACGGCGATCTTTTTGCTGAAATCCGAGATTTAAAAGTAGAAAGGGGCGAGAGCCTCGCGTTGTTCACTTGTAGAGCTCGCTTCATATTCGAAAAAATGAAACGTCCACCATCGTTTAAAGATCAATTAAAACAGATCTTGGTAAAATTCAATCCGCGGTTAGCTTTAGAAATTTTAAATTTGCCGATCACTAATTATGAAGATTTCTTACATTATGTAAATGAAAGATATTACATCTATAACCGTTCGATCGAAAGCAATAGAGAAACGCGGACCAGGAAAGAAAGAGTGGATATGCGAAAATTACAAGGGGAAATTTCAAGCGAAGATAATTCAGAAATCTTCCAAAATTACAATACCGCCGCGAACTTAGAAGCTTGTCAGCCGAAAAATCACTGGTCGAATAAAACTAATAGAGAAATCATATCTAATTCCAAGTCGTTAACACACCAACGGTTAGAACGAAACTTATCTAATTTTGACAAAAAAATCAAACGGAGTAATGTTTCGTCTAAACCGGACGATACTTCACAGAAAGTACGGCCTAATACACCGCGAGATTGGAGTAAGGTATTTTGCTATAATTGCGGTGAATGGGGACACCTAGCTCGTTCGTGCTTCGTGGAAAGACAAGAAGTGTGCTTTATTTGCAAGAAAAAAGGACACACTAATAAAGATTGTCCAGCATTCCAGGGAAACCTGAAAGGCCCTCAGTAGCTTCTCCTTCAGTTACTGGACGACAGGGCGTATCCGAGGGAAATAATTGTACTAATAAGGATAATAAAAATACGGGAATAAGAATTAACCAGGTAAAAGATCTTGACCAAAAGTCTAGCAACCCCGTGGTACATACTTTGCACTATGTAGGGGATAACCCGCAAGTAATTCAAAATAACGTTACAAACTTTCTATGGGAAATAGAGGACGGAACGGAGGACGAGTTAGATCTTACGGATAATGAATTACACGCAACAATTTCTAGTAAATTAGTAGATCCACTCGAACTTGTGACAATTCCGGGAAACGAATCGAACCAAGTTGCCATATTAAATTCTATTTGTGACCAAAATTGGTATGACACGAAATTCGAACCTGTAAGCAAATATCCGGATAGGTCTCCCGACTGGAAAGTAGAGAACGATAGACTTATGTACCATAGGCCCGATTATGCTAAAGCAATAATAGACGATGAACATCCTTGGAAAATGGTGCTAAAACGGTAGTTAAAGCATTGGACGCTATTTTCGATAGATGGGGTACACCTCAATCGATTATCTCCGACAACGGTAAGGAGTATCTTAACAGGGATGTCAGCAATTTCTTAGCCGCGAGAGGAGTAAAACATATTACCACTCCGTTAGTGCATCCACAAGGAAATCCGGTAGAGCGCGTTAACCAGACAATAAAACCAATGATAGCTGCATTCGTCAAAGACAAGCATAGCGAATGGGATCAATATTTGTCCAAACTTCAGTTCGCGTATAACACGGTACCACATGCAGGAACGCGAATATCGCCATTCTTCCTAAACCACGGGCGAGAAGCAATTTTTCGACATGTCAGTAGCTCAGAAAATGCATCTCGTGTTTCAAATGACGCAGTAAACCATTAGGTAGAGAGAATGAATAACATCGATGAGTTACGGCATAAAATCGAAATGCAATTAAAGAAATATTCGGACGAACGTCTCGCCAAGTTCAATAAAGACAGGGTAACACAAATTAAGGTAAAGGAAGGGATGGAAGTCTATCATCCTAATAAAAAACTTAGTAATAAAGCAGAGGGTTACAATGCTAAGCTGGCACACAAATATCTTGGAGCAGCCAAAATAAGAAATGTATTAGGACCTATGACTGTGGAGCTAGTAGACCAGAATAACAAACTCATTGGTAAATACTATCTAACAGACTTAAAGATTCCACGCCGTAGTCTTAGGAATCCTAACACTCCTCTGTAGATGTCCTTTTCGTCACCTTTATGTTTGTCTTATCCCCGCGTTGACCATGAACTGTATTGTCAAAATGGACGCATCAACCCCTAATTTGGCAAGAACAGAAGACATCGAGAAGAGGAAGCAGGCGATTCGACAACTCGCCGACTTGACAAAGGAGCCCATAAACCTGCAAGCTCCGATAGGCAGCGACAGCTCTTCCGGTGCCACATCGGACGATGAGGATACCGCCCTGGCGTCGTTAATCGATGAACAACTAACCGTCACAAAGGACAAACCCGCTCCCACAGGGCAGGGAGCCATACCAAAGTCCGACAAGCGTTGGCCAGTGACAACCATCAAGGCAGGAGCACCCGAGGAAGCCCGCACTTTGTTGCAAAAGATACGTAACAAACTGCCTTCCAGGCTACAGACTTAGACAACTGTCATCACAGAAGCAGACCTCCACCAGGAGAACCTGCTACGAAAACGGGCAGACAGTACAAGAAGACACCCCGATCGACGGACAACCCGTCTGCACAAGTCGCACCGTCAGTAGTCGAACCAGCGTCACTACCGCGGGAACCAACCTTCAACCAAATAATGAAGGAGCGCCCAGAGCTGAGCGGAGACGAGAAGATCAAGGTCGTGGTCCCAACAAAATTTAAGAAAACTTTCGACAAGACCCAGCAGGGATCCCGTTCAACTATCAACGACTCCTCAACTGGACAATGTCAGCGTGCGAGGATAATCTGTTAATCATTAGAGACTTTATTTATTGTGTTTGTCCTTGCCTACCTACTACTCCTTAACAAATGTCTCATAGTAACATGTCGTGACCGCGTGTGTTTCCGATAATCCCTTCCTTCCACAGGAAATGGAGTGAGGAAATTATGGAGACAAGATTTTTCAATTTGTGTCGTGGAATACTTCAGGTAAGACTCTAGTTCTCAACTTGCTAAAGCCTATTTTAAAATTTATAAGATTGTTAACTAGCCCTTATTGTAGAGAGACCGTTTCGCAGCTTCGCTGAGATCATCCCTCTCCGACGTTGAGGTTTGAGGGGGGAGAATGTGACAGGAAAGTAAAATTGTCAACCTAGTCAACGTCATCGGGGATCTGACTCCAGATAAGCGAGAATATTACCGACTCGCGTTCGAAATTCCCTCGTAAGGAAATGGCGCCGTTAATTGTAATAGACAAAGGGCCAGCAGAGGGCGAACATCTTTCGGGTTCGATCGCCGATCGAGCATGCGACACTCTGTCCCGGGGAATCGACTGGTGAAGTTCGAGAGGGAATTCCCGTCCCATAAGCCGAAGAGAATAAAGAGTGGCTATATTAAGAGTACATTTTGCGATACAAAATTGTAAAGGCGACGGCTCTAATTCATAAGTTTATACTGTCGACAAATTAGTGTTAAGCAACAAATATTGTCAAGTAAGTGGGAACTATTTATCTGAAGTAAATAATTTTGTCTCATATATTCGACATTCCATTTCTTGTATTTCACCTTTGGGTCATCCGACCTACCCTCCCCTGAGAGGGCCTCACCTACCGCTGGCTCAACTAGCCTTATTTTGTTAATTAAAACTTGTGTTGGTCAATAGAACCAACTGGCGCCCAACATTTATTAATTTATATAAATTTCCAATAAATTTGCCCAAAATTTCGTTAGAGCCCCGGCAGCCACTGACCCAGGCCGCGCCGGGTGACGCCTTTCGGTTGAAATAAATATAAATTTTCAGACTTTTAAATAATAAAGAAAGGTGGTTGTCTCAAAGTATAATAATTTAAGTTGAACATTATTTCAATTGTTGAATTATATTATACATTTTTTATTGCACTTTCTGATCATAAACAACGTTGCAAGTTCGCTAGTCCATGACCTTCATTTGTCCCTGTGGCTTTTTCTGACGGTTGTTTCTGTTTTCTATATTGATAATCTCCTGCATTCTTTTCGGAAAAGTATCATTGTTATTTCATAACGAGGCAAATGATCAGCACCGAGAAGAATAGGTGTATATAAAGTGCTAGCACGTTTAGTATTAAATAAGGCTAAAAATGTGCAGTGCCTCAATAGAATTCATGTCTAATCTCGATCACCGGTAAACGAAGTATCACAGTGTCAATAAACCCCAAAGGTTTTATCGTTCCAGCCCTCGTGAGTGTCATCGTTAACTGGCACCTTGTATTCCATCGCGATACATTTTGGTAAATAATTTTATTCCTGGTTCGTGCACCTCGTCGAATCCGGATTTATCCAAGATTTCCTTGCAACGTTCGTACCATGCTGCCAGGTTATCGTATCTGCCGATATCAAAGCTGAAGCACTGTAAACAGGCTATATTACTTTCCGTGGCAAGGTGTCTCATTTTTGACTTTTAAAATAGCCAAGCCAAAGGTGTTTTCGATATATCGTAAAAGCATAAACGTTCCTCTCCAATATCAAATCCATTATGTCCCCTTTACCGTCGTGTGTTCTCCGGTAAGAGGGTTTATTTTGGCAAAGTTTTCTCTTTTTCGTATTATGGTCAAAGAGTTATTATCTTTGGAGGATATTACATGCATAGATAATTGTTTTCGAAATTCATACGTTTGATATTTTATTGTTTGTGAGACTATTATTTATTATCTACGCATTTTGCGACAGCTGCATGCAAACAAAGTTCTAATACAATTTTTTTTTTACCATTTGATGGGAAACATCTATGTAAGATTTTCTTTCGTTGCAATTTATAACAATTTTGTTTTACAATCATATTTTGATTGATTAAAAGGCAGTCGAAAAAGATTACTGTCTCCTATTGAAATTTGTTTGCAAAGTGATTATAGAATCGAGGTGAAATAATTACACTAACTTGCAAGTTGCAAATTGTAGTGCTGATGCTAATATCAGCGATCGTCATAGTGTCTCCAGCTATAAATTCGTTGCCTTCCAGGAACATGTTAAGGCATTCGCAGGATTTTTCCAAATTTTGCATCGCCGTTTCGTCAACTTCATTACTTTTGCCGAACATTACGGGAAACTGAAAAGAATAAATTGGTATTGTGATCTTGGATTTGCATGAAAATGGTACAAATACTTACGTAGCAGTTTACAAAATTTTCAAAAAGACTTCCAAGATCGAAGTACAATCTTTGATCGACTATACCTCTCTTTTTCGGATCTTTAGGATATAGAGAGTCATTTTTCGCGTATTTGTTCACCAAGTATCCCATAATGGGCCGGCTAGAAAAGCAAGTGGATCAATTGTTCTCAAAATAAAGTTATTGCGGTATAACGAGGACACACCTTTCGCATAAAACGAATCCGTTATCGTCCATAGTCGGCACTACGTGTTGAGGATTAATCTACAAAGAACTTAAGCTCCTTAACAATGTCAGGAAAGGAGAGGAATATTTATGACTCAATTAGAAACATGAAAAGAATGGAACTGAGTCTCGTCAACTTTATTGCATTCTTTCTTCTCGTTGGCAATTATTTAGCTTATTAAATTAATATGCGGAATGTTCTTTTATATAGGATAATTAGGATCGAGATTTTTATTCCCATAGAATTGAAGTGACTTCAAAAGATAGAATTCCACTTTGAATTCCTGACTGAATCTAAAAATATTTCTTTGAATGGCACAATGCCTTAAATTATTTCATTACATTTTTTTATGAGTCTCAAACGAATAATGTGACAATTTGGAGTAACAAAAATTTCATAATCTTTTTTGCTCCAAGTTTTGATTTAAGTTATCGCGTTTCTTTATAAAAATATTTTCACAAGTGTTCTTCCCCCTACATTAACACTTCAGCGGTATTTTTAAACATCCTACCAACTTCTGACCGGTCACTTGGCCGCAAATACTTTTCTGACACCGACATCTCTTTGAAAATTACAAATTCTCGTCCTTGGCGCAATAAATCGTGATAAATAACAATTTAGTAATTGCCTTGGCAACCGATTAATAAATTGAAAGTCCAAAAACTTTAGAACCGAAAATCCTATTAACCCTTTAGCCCATAACTACTGTACGTGAGACTCGTAGCGCGGAAAATTGAATAAAAAATTTGGAAGTCTTCCAAAAACTATTAAATTGACAATATCAACCGGTCTCATTATTTCTATACTATTAATATTGCATTCGGTTATACAAAATATTAGAAACCAGTGAAAACTTCAGGATTTCAGGAATTAATTTTGAGTCTTTGCGCGCACCGTCAGAAAAGAAATTGTAGGTCAAAGGGTTAATAGGCTACGGGTCCTGTAAAGTTGTTAATTTTCAGCAACAAGTAACCTTGAGAAATTCAGGCTTGTATTGTTCCCTCTTAAATATATCGACTAGCTTCAAGTTGAGATGAACTCCGATCACTCTTGCCAGCAACATAACCGATCGACAAGGTGGACTTGGCGGAACATAATAAAAATCAATCGGCATCTTGCAAATTGCAACTTCTGTCCTCTTCCCGCTTCCACTGCTTCTTTTTTTATATTTTTTCCTGTTCGCCTTCGATTCTATCCCCTCTCCCTTGTTTCTCCTTTTTCCTCAGTTTGTTTCAGTTGCGCATCCTTGCTGTGCAAACGAGATTTTTATACGCCAGCGCGGAGATAAAAAGACAAACTTTCGTATCTCTTGGTCTTATCTTTGCACTTGTGTGTACTATCCTCGAATACAAATATATTCGGATCTTGTAGCTGCGATTTTATGGATTGAATGACCATGGACAAAATTCCCAAGATTCCTGTGAATTTTGGAATTCCTTTCATGAATTCGATGGAAGTTGTAACTACGAAATCCAACGGGAAACGAATTTTTTTAATGACTTTTTGTAACTTTATCCATATAATTTATTTGGTCTGTTATCAATTCATCGTGACACGATACACAACGTATCGGCTGACAGTGAAAAGGGATAACGACCAGTGCTCGAAACATAAATTAACAAACTGAATCATTAGCGGTTGAACGTTAACAGGTAGGTGGCTGTAATTACAGAGGATATTACATTTTATGGAAATATTCCACGCATCTGCAACGGTTTTAACAGTCACCAGATATAATTCAAGATTTCCTCTGCGAATTTTATTATAAATCCTTTGGCAATTAAATAGGAATTAATGATTCGATCCTCGATGTTCTGTGAATCAATGAATTCATATCTTTTGATTTTCAATTGTTATTAACGTCAATTGTTGTCTATTTTAGAACTGCTAATGATAAAATACAGAATCAACTTGCTGTCCATCATTAAAGCTTCAATTACCCGCGTGAAATTTGCATATTAAATAAATAACTTTGAAAGTACACAAAGAAGATAATTGTAAAGTAATTTATCATATATATTTGAATAGTTATAAACACTTACGTTTCCTATATCGAACTAATTCGTTATATCGTGACCTTGAAGCACCAACTTCCCTCGCACAGACCTCAAACGATTTCCGCTACTGCACGCACGCACAAATGACTTTCTAATTGATTGCCTCATCAACGACGGAACACCATATCGTGGTTTCATTGATCAGCAACGGTGCTCCATTCAAGAGAATCGCACCGCCCATGAAAGCGTGCTCGGAAGCGAAGTCGAGACGAGAAATGAAAGAAACATGGTGTGCTACAGTGCCGAGTTTCCATGGCGATCATTGTAATGCCAAACACGGGGTATAAGAGAGTTACGGTGACATTTTACGTCACGTTTGAAGTTTCCATCGGAAACGTGCTGGAATCGATATGAAAACAACTCCGAGGAGTTGTTGTACGATGCAAATGGAGACTTTCATTTCAACGCGTGGAATATTCTAATAAGAGTTTACCGCGACACTTATAAAAGGGAGAGAATTGTATTGAAGGGAATAGATTTTAATCTGTGGTAGTTTAACACAAGATCTACAGCTAAATTTGCTACATTTGACACTAATTTTTACAGAAGCCGTCAAACTGAGAGGTTCCTACTTATTTTATTAACATTTCTCAAATCTACAAAAAAGCTGTATTTTATGATAGAATAATAACTTAATGAAGTATTTTATCATCAGACTTGATCCCTCTTTTTCCAGAGTCTATTCAAATCCAAATTCTATTTTAGATCAAATTCAAATCCTGGTCTATCCAAAGTATATTGCAGTGTAACAGATTTCACGCCTGTAAATCTACTGATAAATATATTAAATAAGTGCTTAAAAAAAAGATAGATAAAGTGGAAAAAAATACGATCAATAAAGTAATTTGTATATTTTAAGATACAGGAGAAATTTATACTGTACTGCTTCTCTATGAACTTTGGAAAAATTTTTAAAAAATATGGGAGCCCCCAAATTTGACGGTCGCTACAAATATAGAGTTAACGGTTTGTATAGTGTGATTAAAATCGAAATTTCGTAGGAAAAGATACGTTGGAGTGGATGAGAGAAATGTTTATGATGAAATTATTGTTGCCAGGGGTATTTCTATTGGTCAATTGTTTCTTGTGATAATCTTGTTTTTGTCTTTCTAAAAACCTTGTGTCTACTATGGTTGATAACCTGTAAGCAGTATCTTGAGCGTGGATTACGGACAGCGACACATAATTCAAATCAGCTATGAATTTTTACGAGATAAGTTTTTCTTCGGCTGAGCTCTCAATATCCATTAATTATCGGGAGTCTTTTTATCGCGATCGCACATTTTAATGTTGATTAAAAGTTTCTTAGTCAGTTTTAATTTTAGAATCGAATTTTAATCACCTTTCGCGAACGTTCCACTTTGGTAGATTCGAATTTGTCGTTTTAGGTGTTGCTTGTATGATACAATGTTTATCAATTGTGAGTCATGTAAGCTGCTGGGCGTGTTTTTTTATCAGTATTACAAAACCTACTCCCTGTATCCACTGAAGTACAATACTTACAAAAAACACTTTCCAACTCCTCCTACATATTACATTCTTCGTCACAGTTCGAAATTATTTTCGTAACTCTCCATGCATTTTAATTTCTAATTTCACATTCTTAATATACATTTAATGTTAAAGCCAACTCAAAGTCATAAATTCGTGGAAATTACATTCACCATTTACACTCGCTTGATTCCGCATTTACGAGTCGCTGAATTTTTAACAGCATTAATAAACAATGTAGAAAAAAGGTATTTTCATTCTACCGCAGAAAAAAAACGACAGGAAAACTAATGAAAGAAACTATCCACAAATTTACCAAGTGACTTTTATTCTAGGAAATTTTAAATATTCAGTAGCACAGTCTTTCCCATTTCGCTGAATGAAAGTTGCATTTCGATTAGCCGAAAAATCTGATACCCGTACTTGACAATACACCATTTGCATGTAAACGTCGAGGGTTGAATTTCCCCGAATCCCTGGCTCGTCTATCTCAGTAAATTTCTTTCATTATTATCATCACACGGGAACGTGTCCCGCGATCTCATTTCCGCGGACAATTACATGTGACTTGTTACTGCGATATAATTTTAATTGACTGTGAAAATACAAGCGCGTTTGCGCATAAGATAACCATGCTGGAATGGCATTGTAATGCGGCGCGGAGTTGTTCATAAATTCATACTAAAACGGAGGTTTCCCTTTACCGCATACCTATACGCACTATTCCACCAATTACTCCTGCATTTAACATCAGCAAAATGCATCGTTTCAACGATGTCACGGGCAACTAGAGCCATCGATTATTCGACGAATAGCCACGTAATTCTGTTACGAATAAACGTATCTCCGATCCATTAGTACTTCACTTTATTTATGACAGAACATTAATTGAATAATTGGCCACTCTCTGTAAACTCTCGAACAATTCCTTCCATTCGGCAACTTTCAAAACGAACAAAAGAATCGCAGTTAAATCCAACGACACTGAAACTCATCAATTATCTCGTTCCATCGATTATTCTACAATTCAAATCCACGATGCGACGGCGCGGGAAATTTAATTTGCCGTAAGTACAAACGAGACGGAACTAGCGTTAAACTCCGCACAGAAAATTCCGTATCTACAGACGGTATGAATTTTATTATAAATACTAAAATATCGTGTGATTTCACGTTGAAAAACATCTCCATCCTGACATTGTAGCAGATAGTTTGAATTTTCGCAAATACACCGATCGAATAGCGAGGGTTCCACGAGTTTCGCAGAACTTGCAGTTCCTTCGTTCCACGAGTTTTCCCCGCGTCCCATTAAATTCACCGAACGGCGCACTGATACGGTGTTATCGCGTCTGCCGACCGTCGATAACGTCGTGGAATGATTTTGCATCTGGCTTCGAATTTGCTGGCCGGTTATCGCGGCAGTGAGCGCCGGGCGTGTCTACGCGCCGTGTGACTATCGATTAGACGAGCGGATCCACTCAAATGGAAAATGGAATAGCCGCGATCGTTCTCGGCTCATCGACGACGTCATGGAAATGCAGGATCTATCCGGCCGATAGCCGCGTTTTGTTTCGATGCTGCTGCGAAATTATCGGTAACCTTTTTTTTTCCCACGATTCGATAAAGTTTCTGCTTGTTTTACCCCTTTTTATTTTACCTCTCTCTCTCAATTTTTTCCCTCATTTTTTCTCTCTCCGGTTTTCTCACCTTTTTTTGTCACTATTGGAAATGAGTGATTAAATAAAATATAGAGAGGATTTGACGGAAAATTGCACATAATTGGAACTCGGAGCTAAGTAAAGAACAATGAATGAAGAATATGGAAAATGAAGTAGAATGCGTTGGTGAGGGAATTATTGGAGATTACTGCATTCGATTATGTTGAGACATACTTTAATTCTGGATCTACCGGCGTTAAATCTATTATATTATAAGTACTTTGGAAAAAGAGGAATCGAGAGGTGAAAGAGATGATCGATTCGGTAATCTGTGCTTTATAAGATCAACGTGGAACATCTGCGCTACGTCTCCTACGTACTTGGAGAATTTTTTAAAAAGGATTGAGAATCATTCATTTTGACTTGCTTGAAAAATATATCTTACGCATATAAATTAAATTAAATTTAAAATTAATGAAACTATTAAATTAATTCCTAAATTTTAATGATTAATACAGAATTGAATTTAAAAATTTGGAAGGAATTAAAATTTACAGATTTTATAGAAGATTTGTATATTTTAAGAAAAAATTTGTAAGTTTTGGTTCTAGTGTTAAAATGTGTGAATTCCACCATGTAATTGACTAAGTTTTAAGGTTGATGAGATTTCTTATTCTTTTTTAGATTATAATTGTTCTTATTGGAATAAGAATTTCCAGAACGTTGCATTCTTTTTCTCACGTGATATAAATAATTTGTCGTTAATGATATTTAAAGAGTCTATTTCCATATCTTCTCTCTTTTTGACTCGGTAAATAGAAGAGAGAAGATGCGACTGATAAGCGTTAAGTTTGCATTCGCGTGCGCGATGCACCGCGATGTCAATATTTATTTGGGAGGATAATTCGGCCGGGTGCCTTGTAAATATGTACGTATGGTTCTCTTAAGTCGGTAGATGACAAAATTAAATTATCATGGAAGTAGCTCGGTTAGATGTCCAGTTAAAACTGTCGCGAGACAAGATGTATTAGCAATATTGGAATATTGGCCTGGAGAGAACGAGAGACGGTAAATATTTGCGTGAGAAGTTACCTAACGTGGCGAGGGTATTTGGAGAAATAACTTGAGCGGTACGAATGTACTCGCAGTCTAATGGAAAACTTGAAGTCGTTTGTCGAGATAGAACTACAGTGTCGAAGGTAATTTGTAAGTGATGTTCCTAGTTAGAAATGTGTTTCATTTTTAACGACGAATCAGCGATGGTTTGCTGAACATATTTGCGAACTGAATAGCTTCAGACTTGATATTTTTCATAGTCAAAATTGATTGCCGAAATAAAACTTTATCACTGATTGCTGTTATACCATTCTAGCCGAATGCAATATTAACACTAGAACTACCGGCGTTAAATCTATCATATTTCAATATTTTAAATAAGTACTTTGAAAAAGAAGGAATCGAGTAGCAGAAATGATGCTCAATTCAGTGATTTATGTCTTTTGTGATGGACGCAGAATTTTTGTTCTATGACTCTTCTATGAACTTGGAAAATTTTTTGAAAAAATTGTGTACCAGTCATTTGGACTGGTGTGGTAGTTCTAGTGTTAATATCACAGGAATAATTTAATCGTTTTGCGACTCACTGAAGAGATTTGGGAAAACTTCGAAATATCCTCGAGTTTTGCACATTCGAAAGTAGAGATCTGACAAGTGTTAGATTTTAAAATTGTTTAGTTATAGGAATGTAGGATTACACGAACTATCGCTGTATTTTAAATTCTCAGTTTTCCCTTTCCATAAAGAAGCAAAAAAATTTAAATACTCACCATAAACCCTTTCAATTCACCGTCCCGTTTAACTATCCCCAAAACGACAATGAACCGTTCACCAAGCGATCCTTTCCCCTCTGAAAAAAAATTGTCAATATCCATTTGGATCGGTGTCGAAACCATTACCAGTGTTAAAAGTTAATCAACATTTACATTTGCATCGTTACTCTCTCGATTTATCCATTTCGTGGTGCATCTAGCGATGTTTATACCATGGCAGAATCGTGGGGTGCATTTTCGAAAATTCGTCCGATCGTGGTACACAACCCCGTCGCACGTTGAGAGTCGATATATTTTACGAAGCCGAATTCTATCCAAGTGTGATAAATTTAATCGAGCAGAACGTCCATTATAATTTAACGGATCTACGCTTCTTCGTTGGCGATTGTATGGAGAAAATGGCGCCAAAAATTCAACGACACGTTGGAGATTTGTGTAGCGACCATATTCGTCGGGACGTTCCTTTCGTAAACTGCAAGGGAGACTTCACTTAATGAAATCAAAGGTATTGGGATAAAAGTGCGCAAAGGGGGTCGCACGAATATTCTGTGCTGAGTAGGGAAGAGCACGATGGTCGATATGGTTGGACGAGGTAAAAGATCAAAGGCTTTCAGTGACTACCGACGACCACGACCACGACGACGACGACGACGACGACGACGATGAGGAGGAGGAAGGGAAACGAAGAAGAGAAAGAGAAGGACGAGGACGGTGGAGGCGTATACGAATAAAAGCAGCCGAAGGAGGATAGCTTCATCTCCCTCTATACATTTTCAACCTATTCCCTCCGTTGTCACTCGAGAAGTAGCAAAGATATTACGAGTTCCAACGAGTTCCAGAGAGTTACGAAGCAACGTCTTCCAGGCAACGCGTTAGTTTCCGTCTGCTTTCTCGAGGTGCCACCAAGGGAATTGGTTGTTAGGAGACACGCTCGTTATTCCGTATCCGGCAGGAGGGCCACCGGAGCTTGTAGAATTTTAAGCTTTATTTTAAGCTCGTAGAATTTTGAGCTTGCAATTTTCAGCTCGGAAAGTGGAAAATCAGATCAGTGACCAAGCGAGTCGACTACCGAGCGTAAAGACTCTCGTTATTACGTTTTAGCTTAATTTACGCGAAACGTATCCTCAAAGAAATGCACGGAAGATTGTTTATATTCAGCTAATTAGACGCCGCTGGAAATTTGCGTTTTAGCAAACGTCTGAAATTATGTGGAAGGTATAATCCTGTTCTTCCCTTTCTACGGACAATTTTATATAATTCTCATTTAACCCCTTGCCTTACGATTTCTTATAACGCCCAATAATTCAGTATTAATTATTGGAATAATAATCCATCAGTGATTTCCAATACACCAGTACAAGATAAAGCAATATTGATAGCATAGAATTAATTTCTCCTAACCGTTGATATCTTCCATTTAACAGTTTTTGGAAAAATTAAACATTTTCTGTCACTGCATCACGTGTGCCACGCGTCATGGTAAGGCGAAGGGTTAATATACATAATTTCCTTGTTTCTCCTCCAGTATCTCTCAATATCTATCTTCGATTCTTTTGAAATTTTCCAAGAACTGAAATCACAGAATACTTAATCATCTAATGAATGAAGTCGAGGAAAAAATTCGTATCTCGTCAACTATTCGAGGAGAGGTCAGCTGCTCCATGAAAGTCACTCGCCTAATCCATCCTTCGAGGTAAAGTCCCATGGAAATCCGCGTCACGTAAGAGCCCTCGGAACTTACTCGATCACGATCGACTTGCACGATAACTCGTAATTGATACGATTCCCCGTCATCCCCTCTCGAAAGGTTCAAAGAACCGATGAGCTTACGCAATCGAGCGCCATTGTATCGGATCCTTTTCAATATTTCTCGCGGACATCGGGGGTAGTTGAGTTACTCGATCGAATGGGGTAGCACTATTCTTAATTAATACCCATCTTCGCTAGGATCGTAACAAAGCGAAAGAAAGAGAGGAAGAAGGACGAAGAGAGCTCCATCATTGAAATAAAATTGAAACGTTTCCATCGTAGAGCCAAACTTTTCCATAGGATAATAGAAAGACACATAGGTACCTTTATCTTTTGGAGGGAATCGCGAAGAGAGGCGCTTCACCATTGCCTCAGGAGTTTCCCCCTATCTTCGTCATATCTTTATTACTGTCATCGTAAACGATATGCGATATGATCTCTGATAAAATGATCCCTCGCGATGATAAAAGAACGGAAGACAAAAGAAGTAACGGCGAACATCGAAGGGTAGAGGCTCCAATCAATTAGATCCTCCGGCTTGGCTGGAAACGTGAAATATTTTCGAATTTTCAAAGAGAGAGGATGACACCAGGGATGGAAAGGTGAATGACATAATTGGCTCATAACAATAGCGACGCAATTTATCAGCAGTCAGAGGGTAATAGACAATTAGTACTAATCATCTTAGTTGCTCCTCCGATTATCCCTATCTACATCGTACCATACCTGCGCTATTACCATTTACTGATCGCTGCTATATCACCCGACTGATACCTAATGCCTGCTTTCACTCTTAAGCGCCCAGGGAACCGAACGGTCGGGGGAATCGGATGTTCCTAACGACGAGATATACGCGTGTATATATGAATCGTTATTAATTCCGGCCAACAGTTTGTGCTCTCCAGCATTTCGATCCTCTCGTACTCTATCTGTCTATTTCCCTCTCTCTCTCTTGCATTTGCTGGTACCTCTCTCCCATTCACCGCGCTCAGAATTACAGAGGAACGCGGAGGCGCACAGAGAACGACATGAAAGAGTGGATCAGGTAGAGAGAGAGAACGCTAGAGAGAGGATTGGTACAAAATGTGCGATAAACACGTATATATCTGAGCTTGTAGCTCGCTGGAAGCTACGCGTTTGACGTGTTCAGCTAAAAGCGCAGAAGGGTCCACCGTTGCCGGTGGAAAGTCAACGAAGCGGCTGCCTCGAAAGATTATACGTGCACGGTATGTCAAATTCTATCAGGAAGCTTCCGACGTCCGCCCCGGAGTCTCTCGCGAAAGGGCAACGTTTCTACGAGCACGTCCACGACTTTCGAGACCGATAGAGTTCCGCCCGAAAATGTTGCGCGTTTGCGGCATCGCCAACTAGAGACCTCGCGGTAATAATATTCGCATAAATAACTGCGTCCCGTCGACGAAAAAGAGAGAGAGCAAAGGTAAGGAAGGGAAGGAAGAAGGGAACGGGATGCGCACGGAGAATGGAAATGAATAAAGTTTGCATGATATTAATTTAGGCAAAGATGGCCACACGCCCTGATGTTTGCGCGGTACTACGTGCCTCGTCTCGTGTTTTATATTTATACGAGATTCTTTGGAATAATGGCAAGTCATTTTTCCCGACAAATGAAAACGTAACTTCCTCCAGCGTTACCTCTACCCTTTAACGTTCACGAGCGATTGCACGGTTAAATGTTCCACGGAGAATAGATTCGAAACGATTAGTAGAAAATTGAATGTTACTATTTTCCTTGATATTACTTTTATACGATATTTCTCTTATGATCGACGAAGAAACGACACATTTTGTCAATTTTCTGGAACGGCAGGAAGAGAGGTGAATTTATCGTGTGCTTAAATCGGCCATACTAGGAGTAACTATTATATCCTTTGGCAAAACGTCTAATTCTACTTGAATATACGCGGAGACCGTGGTAATGTACATTTACGCACGTTCAGAACGCGTCGTAACGTTGTTGTTGAGGGAATTACTGGTGTCGTGGGAATTACCAGTGTCGAGACATACGTATCGTCATTAATTCACCCATACTGCTCCCTGCGATTCTTCCTCTTTGTAAAATACATGCCCTGTAAGTATGTACTTAGCATAAAGCATGCAAAATATGTATATACGTGTATGTATGTATGTATATATAAGAGCTAAGGGCGATCTTGAGTAGCTGAAATATTGTTGACTCGAAAACAGGACGCGCTGAACTCCTCGGAGTGCGTTCTCCACCGGCGTCTTCCATATTTATCAAGAATTCTCGTGTTCGGAATGCGTTTTGTGCAGCGGTGTATAAAATATTTTTCACAAAAGTAGCGATATAAAGTAACGGCGCAATGAAATAAGAAAACTGGGGGGAAAAGAAGGCACTTTAAAGAAGAACGATCTTACCTCCCCTATTCCCATCTCGCTCTCTCTTCGACTCTCGCGAGGACGTTTCTTTTTTTCGACAGAATCTTTAAAAAGATGAGAAGTTTTTCACAGAGGCGGAAACCAATCGGTCCATCGGCGACGTCCAGCAAAATGGGGTTGGTGTGAATTGATCTAGCAGCAAATAGTATCGTAGAATCTAGCAAATTAAATTCCTTCGAGGTTCAACGTCGACCATCTTTGATTCTCGAACGAACGAGATGGACGAACGAGAAACGGAGATTCGAGTTTCCACGAGTTCGAGAATAGTTTCGTATTTGACGTAATTTCGTTCGATCGTTCTTCGAGGATTTTGAGATACGCGGACGATGAGACATTTTACAAAGTAACAATGCGAAACACGAATGGATCGTTGAAGCTATACGTGTGCTCGTTCCACGGTACAAAGTCTCGTCGAACGGGCAGGAAATATTTGAGGAAAAATGCCAGCGAAATCCTGCAAACACCGTCTGGCATGTAGAGGTCCTTAAGAGTTCCGTGGAAGTCACGAGAGTCTAACTGTTAGTTGCGCGAAAGCATACGCCACGGCATTTATATTTTCTACCCACCACGGTCTCCGACGCGTCTCCTCTTATTTACCGTGATGCACAGTTGCGTGTTCGTTTGTGCACATGTAGCTTTGCAACGTTGCACATGCATCGTCGCGTCTTCGTGTACGAGCATACAGGGTGGACGTAATGACACGTTCTCTTTCCAGGTGGAAATGTTTCTTGCTTTGGAGGCGAACGAGGAAAATTAACGATACTTCGAGATGCTTCGAGCAGCTGACTTTCAATCTTCGTTCGACTAGCCACTTTTGAGAACTGCTGGTAACTATGCTCCTTAGTATTGCTAGATTTTGTAGAATTTATAGTTGTTTAAGTCATTCACGTCGGTACGTACCACCGGTGGATCACGCTTCAGGATATTTCAGATGGTGATCTTCGATCTCGTTCAATACACCGTATCTTACACATAGGCACATATAGTCACACTTATCCCTCACTCACTACAATTTTTATTTCTGACAAATGAACAATAAGATTTTAATTATAGAAATAATTTCACTGTCTGCATCATCGAGGAGGCAATTAACACGTTGAATGTAATGAGGGTCATCGGTGACAGGCGCTGTTGAATTCAATGAAATTTAATGAAATTTAATGAACTTAAATACTTAAATATTGACATTAAGGTAAATTCCCGTTGACTATATATCTCTTTCTGTTTTTAAGGTTTCTGGTAAAGATGTAATTTCAATAGAAAAACTTTTGCCACAGTAAAAATAACGAACAATTAAATGCCAATGACGTTCAACGTGTTAAAAAAATATATAAAAGCATCTTGCATTCTACGCACGCATATTTGTCAATTAATTCCGCCGATTCAACGTCATACGAAGGAATCCACACGACGGAGTAAATACCAATTAATACAATTCTCAATCAGTTCCCTTGAAAGCATCAACGACCGCTTACGCAATCCAGGGCCCCTTTAACGATCCCCCTTCGATATTTCCCCTCAAGCTCCTCAAGTTCGATTACCCGAACGAACGGACTTACCTCGAAAGCTTCATCCCCCATAATGCACGCCGAACGATTAATTGCACCTAACGCAACGCTCATTCAAGAAATACAAATATCATAGTCTATCAATCGCGCGAATCCCCGTCGTGTCTTAACGCTAACAACAATGGTAATAGGTTTCGACGTAAAACGCTTTACGATCGCAGTAACTTCTTTGACGGTTGCGTCGTCGATCAGGGTTGGCGCGTGGTCCTCGTCGCGCATTTCGTCGATCCCAGCGTGAGATTGCTCTCGTTGAACATCCACCGCTCGAGTGGCAATTACCGAAGAAAATTCGAGGGAGAGATCCCCTTTGCCCTCTTCCGCCGTTCACGTCGTTTCGGGCGGGAAGCTCGTTAATCGGACACACCCCGCGGGCGAAGAAGTCGAGCGAGGGTTGACGTTTCGCGGGCCAAAGAAGCAACCGGTGAGAAAGGTGTTTTCGCGGACAAACAAGAAAAAAGGAGCAAACTTGATTTCTCTTTAACCCCTTGCACTATTTCCACGAGTCTGACTCGTGATGAAAATTTTAAGCCAAACTTGAATATCACGAGTCTGACTCGTGGTATTAATCTCGGGCAAAGTATTCATATCTCGAATAACATCGTATGTCCCCGTGCAGGATTATTAAATTTATACTTTGATTCAAATTCATTTGAGTTTCACAGAAGTTCCATTGCACGAAGTAAATATTAGCGCGGTAATCTTTGTCAATCGCAAGATATCGTATATCGAGCGTTCGGTTTAGGCATAGATTCTTGCGAGTTTACCGATAGTGTAAGGGGTTAATACCGTGCCGACCGGTGACACCACGTTGGTATCCTCAAAATTTCGTGAAAATAGGACAGGATTGAGAACTCGTGACAACTGACAACGCTCTAGTAAAAATTAACAATTTATAATCTCCCGCGAACCTCGAAAAATCGCCACAGACAAGTGAAATAATTTGAGTCAGTTCTACCGGCGCCAAAAATCCTGATTAGAAGTGGAAACGGCATAGTGTTAAAACGTTGCACGAGTCATAAAGCAATACGGTAATCTATCAGAGGGTATACGGAGGTAGTCGTCGAGGGGTAGATCCCCTTTGCCCTCTTCCGTCGTTGACGTCGTTTCGGGCGGGAAGCTCGTTAATCGGACACACCCCGCGGGCGAGGAAGTCAAGCGCGGTTTGACGTCTCGCGAACGAAGAAGCAACCGGTGAGGAAAGGTGTTCCCGCGGATGGATAAGGAAAAAGGAGCACACTTGATTTCTGGTTAATAAAACGTTACGCGAGACATAAAGCGATACGATGATGTATCACAGGGTATACGGGGGTGGTCGTCGAGGGGGTGAGTGGCTAGGAGGCTACGTGTTGCGGCTGAGGGGGACGAGGCGCGGGCAAGGGGTTGGTATACCGTGCGCGCACGCACATACAAAGGGGGAACTACCCCCGAACGTTATTATAGGCGAACGCGAGCCCTGAGCGCGAGCGCACGCTCGCCGGCGTGTTACCTTTACATCGTACACGCTCACCCTCCCCACGATAAGGTCTCGCTAGCGTATACGTGTGTTTATGCCTGTGCGCGCGAACGGGTGAGAACCGTAATGGGTTGAAGAGAGGCGAAAGGGCGCAGTCGCGAAGCCGGAGCCATCCTCGACCCCCGGCGGGCAACGGTGGTGGCGGCGACGGCAGCGTCGGCGTCGGCGTCGTCATCGTCGGCATCCTACCTACGCTCTCGAGGACCACCGAGAGTACGTCTCGTGCGAGGGTGCGGGACGCACACGGTGCGCCGATCCTCGAACGCGCTAGATTCGCCGGTAATCGCGTACACGATTCATCGACGGTGAAGATTTCGTTGTTGGTGCTTTTTCGAAGAGGCTTTTTTTCCATTGGAAAAGAAAAAAAAAGAGATATCGGTGAAAGATTAAATTTGTTTTTTTCTCTACCACGGGGTATTTGAGTCGGTGAATCGGTAAGGTGTGAGTAAAAAAGTGTAAAGGGCATTCGTGTGATCAGGAGGGAAAGTAGCCTCGAGAGGCCAGGGGGAAAAAAGGTTTCTTTCTTTTAAGGTGGAAAAGGGAGGAGGATTTTATTGCTCGTCGGGGGAAGAATGATCCAGTGAGGATCGGTAGGAGAATCGGCAGTAAGGGACTGCTTTTTATATATCGAAGAATCTTGGGGGACCTTGCCGCGGAACTGGCGCGATTTATATCGCTCGATATTACATCGCGATCATAAGTTTCCGAGAGGACGGAAAACGAGGGATTTCGCCAGGGTGCATGGGTGTGTGTCTCGGTATGGCCAGTTACGATTGAGTCTCTCGCAACCTTCACTCGTACCATCCCCCCACTCGACGAACACGTAAGTGCTGATTGCTTCTCGTTATTGTCGTCGTTAAAACGCATACTATTTTTGTTACTGTAAACTGGATGCATGAGAATTCTAATCTTTGCGTTTAGAATACTCGATGAGATGTATACGCGGTAGTCGTGCGTAATTTTGTAAATGAGACCTTGCGAAATAAGCTGGAGGATATCGCAAACCGGCGAGAAACGAGTAAACGTGATGTATTTTGCAATTAAGCGGCACTCGAGGCGATTTATACCGGCTGATGCGTTTTAGAATGAAAATTACTTTATCTCGATTTCTCCCGGCGTTGCTTCGCGATATTCTATGTTACTCTTTTCGAGGATTTAACGCGAAGGGATGAAAAAACTGATTGACGCGAAGTTTAAAACTCGATGGGGTTAAATAGGAAAAGATCATCGATGTCGTTGCAATTGTAAAAGCTCGTGGTAGAAATGGACGACGATATATGCTGAAAATGGCATTGCAGCGGTTTCAAAAACACTTAACACCTACGAAGTCATACATTTGCACGGAACAAATGGAATTTCCCCGACGGTAGAGAGACGAAGCGGGAGAAGAGTTATTTCAGGAGGATTTGAAGATTCTCCATATTAATCCACTGAAATTAATTTCCACGTTGTCTCTCGGAATGTGTATTTTTCAAGATACGTAGATCCCTCGTGGTTCTGTCGGATAGAAAAGTCGCCGATTGCAGTACCGTCGGTAGAAAACGACCTCAAAAGTTAATTAACGAACTGCGCTGAGTTTGTCCTCGAAAGTTATTCCAACCTTTCGTCCGTAACGCATTCTTCCACACATAAAAATATTCCATCGCATTATTTATCGTTTCCAACGTCTCCTTAATTAAAACCATCGGTACGTTTGGTCCTCTCATCGAACTTTTTCTCGTTAATCCCATTTCTTTCTGTGTTAACGAAATGCTCGAGCTATTTGCAACTTTCCATGGAGTTGGAACGCGCCCACTCTGCCTCGCTCGCTTAATTATCTACCGTTCTTTGACGTTCCACGCAAAGTTCCGTCGAATCAAAGCAAAACTAATCCCCCTTCCGCCCTTGCGAAACCGTAAATAAGTTTCATCGTCATCCACCTTCTCGATTCGCTCACGAATCACGTCGTTGTTCCGTCCGAAACAAGGGTGAAATCGATGTCACCTAGGTACTAACGCGTTAACGTTAAAACCCAGGCCGAAGGTATATCCTGGTGAACGAATCAATCGGTGTCTTGCAAAGAGGACGTAAAACGAGCCATCCTCTGTCCGAGAAAGTATCCCAACCGAGTGAGGAACGAGAGTTACGAGGTTCCCCAGGTTCGATAGGTATTCCACGTATTACCAAGACTTACCGGACCTCCGATACGTTATCCTGGTCACGTAAAGGTACGAGTGTAACGCGAAGGATCGTCCTTGGATAATTTCATTTTTTAACAAGAAAAATTTCCAATATTACACTTTCTCCTCCAGAATGCGTAAAAAGAAAACCGGTGCATGCGGTGTATCTTAGCCTTTTGCGAATGGAATCCTGCGATTCGACGTAATGATATTACGTACCATAAATTTCATGGAAGAGGCGGTAATTCCTGAACATCGACCGATGTGCTCGACGTGCGTTACCTTGGCGCGCGGGCTTTCATCTCGTTACGGGGCTCTAACGTGCTCACGTGAATGGATATGCGCGAACGCAAGGTGGCCTGGTAGAAATTGGAAATACGGCCGTGCTTTCTTGAGGCTTTCCGAGCGCATAATGCCCGCGTTATTAAATTCACAATTTGTGCCACGCGAATGAGACCGGGCCGCGATTCTGCTGTAATTATAGATCTCAACCGTGTGGCGATAAAACGTAGCCCATGGAAATGTTGGTGTTGTGTTATCGCATGAATTTACGCGACGAGTCCTGTAGAGGTAGTTTCACGACTTTAAGAGATTTTTTTTGGGTGAATTTCGTTCATGATAGAAAAGAGAATGGACGAGAGAGTCGATGAGAGAGGGATGATTCGAGGATGAAATCCTATCTGAATATATCTGGATTTACGTGGTTTTCTGTCAGTACTACCCATTTCTGTATGAAATTTTTAAGAGCGCGAATATGCCAGCCACGTATGAAATGAAACTTTATATCCTTTATATCCTTCTGTAGATATTGAAAATGGGGAATACCTTTTCACGGGTTACATTAACTGCTGGTACCTGATGCGCCTTAGAAAGGTAGCAACGATGAGTTTCGCGCTCGTTCTCTTTCATCTTTTTATATCCTCGCCATTCTGAATTCCATCGTATGATACATCGGAAAGAAAGAAATATAATGGAACGACCATGATGTATTAAAATCAACGATATTCTAATTAGAATTGCATAGAGGTCATGGTATCTCTACAATCGTCGAATAATCGCAATAATACCGGCATATCTCTTGTAACTATAACACTTTCCTGATTAACCTGCCAGGCTTATCTGAAACTTGCCCTGATTCGTGTGAAACACGAGCGAAAGTGATTTACCACGCGAGTTTTCCACCGATTTTCGATGCTCTCTTCAAGTTACCAACCCAAACGAGTCCTCCCTCTGACGTTTTTCGCTGACGTGTTTAAATTATCTGCCTACGAGTACGAACACATTCGACAATCCTATACACGTTGAAACGAAATTGAGGGAGGATGAGAGAGAAAAAAAAGGAGGAGAGAAAGAGAGATAGATGCATGTAGAACGACAGAGAAACAGAAGAGGGTTGATAGGGTGAAACGCGTTTCGTACGAACGATTCGATGGAGGCGCATTTCGCACGTCGTAAATCATAGATGAAAGTCCTCTTGGGGGTTTTTGACGCGTTTTAGAACGCCTTAAAAGTAACCATTAATTATCAACCAGTCAGAGGCCGTTATTGTGCTCGTTTGCCAGTGTGAGTTGCCAGTTTCGTGTCTGTGCATGAGCGGGTCATACCCCTTTACGAGGGTCACGTAAATCTCGAGTATACATCTGTCGCTATGCCAACCACGTCCGAGGAATAAATTCCACGGTAAAAAGAATCGTAACAGGGTGTGTGTTGTACGTGTTCGAGGTAGGAATTAACGCCTGTTGAACGATCAAGGCCATCTTGCCAGCTTTTTCTTACCTTTCCTCGACGAATATCTTTAAAGGTTTGACTTATTATTTGGATCGACTCCATGGAATAAAAGGCACTTGGTATTTTACGAGTGGCGTGTTTAAATTATATCAGCGAATTAGGGAATATTATGATTTAACCCTTTGCGGACTAGTGACTCGTGTATGTGACCTGGGAAAAATTTAATTACAATCTATTCCCGCATGTATGCACGGTTGAAGTTTAAATATTGAAATACAACCGTTGCTATATGATTACATAAATAGTAATTTATAATTTCTATGCATGAATGTGTTAACTTTCTAATTTTGCGGTGGTTTTGAATCGTTTAATAAATGGTTGTCTCTCAATACTCAAAAATGTCTCCGTTCGCAAAGGGTTAATATTGCTAAGATGGTCAAAATGACCGATTCCCAATTTTTTATAAAAATTTTCTATTTGTGGTAGAGCCATATAGTAGTTATTTCAAGTTTATTTTGTAAAAATTAATCAATTGAGATAAAAATAAAAAGTCCGAGGAACTGCGGGCTTAGAGGTCTGACTTATTATCAGGCTATACTACTTACCGCGGAATACAGGTGAAAAGGGAGAGGAATAATATCCATTTTGCGGTTATCCGATGTATTGCGAATTTCCAAGCAACCTAGGTGGTTTGCGACTTGAATATTTACATTTCTGATGTATATTAGTATCATTTTATTGTCGGCTTCGCGCGGCTTATTCTTGAACCACCTACTTATGGCGGGATACGGATTACTGGAAGGAATTAACTTTGGTTGTGCAGCTTTTCGGGTGTTGCGGATTTGCGAGCACTGTACCTGGTCAGAAATTTCTCTGCAGCCCTGATGTGTTTATTACATTTCTCCATTAAACGTACTAATACTTGCGGCATACTATTTAAACCACCTACATGCCACAATACCATTGGTAAACTATCGATAAAAATTGTCAGTTAAACTTTCTTGCTTTTCAAATACTATCACCTACATGCCGATCACTTAAACAATTACAAAAACCAGTAGTACCAACTCGTGACTTTTATTTGAAAAAAACAATGTAGAAATATGGAAAGTTAGAATCAAGATAGAATTATATAAAATTAGAATCATTCAAAAGGGTTTACCGCGTACTCTTTTACGCTTCATCGATTCGTACCTACTCACCGATAATTGTACATTTTAATTATTTCTCCTCTCCTCTGATAATTATTCCAAAAGCGGCCGTGTAAAGTTGTAATCGTTAATCGGTCGCCATTGGTATAAAGCAATTTAATTATTCATTTGTTTTATCATGGATTATTATATTCGATGGATGAATATTAATACGTGCTTCGAGTGGCGCAAAAACGCAGGGATATGGGATTGAAATAGGTAGGAAATAAATTTCATGAGAATTCCGTATGGACAACACCATCGAGGTATTCCACGAGCGGGCTATTTATCCACCTAATGTCTCTGCATGATTCTACCGATGCTAATGCGTTTTTTCTTATTCACGTTCGATATGTGATAACGATCTGCCATGACAATTCTATCGTACCGTTCCTTTTTGTTCCTGCCACATTTCTTTTCCCACTCTTTTTCGTGAACGCGCATTGCTTCGTCACTAATCGAGGGATATCTCCACTTTCAGTGGATATTTCTTTTTTTCTCTTGCAAATTAGCCGTTTCTTTTTCACCGACTTGAATAACATGGAGGTTTAAGTGAGATTGAAACGATCACGAGAAGTGTACGAGTGTTGATAATAGGTTAAAAGTGTGCAGACTTTTCACTGGCGAATCTGAATTTACAGACTTAATGACGGTCAGGCGTTCTCTCTTTTTTTGTTTTATTCCAGTGACACAGATTGCAGAAATGAGTAATCGATAGTGGGACGTTTTGTATCGTAGATCTTGTCGCGCCACTTTGTCGTGATTAACCTCTTTGTTTGACGATTTTTTCTTAGTTTCGTGTTTTAGTTTGGAATTTCTCGAATGCTTTTGAATTGTTGCTTTGTCTATGGAGAATTGTTTTATTTTTGACGATGTTCTATGTTTTGGTATGTGATGAAAGAACACACGAAAGAATAGCAAATTTAACGAATTCATTTTAATTAGCACTCAACAGTTTGGAAAAATAATTCCGACTTCAAAGGTTTAAAGTGGAATTTGTACCAAGAGTAATCATCGTTTTTGTTATAATTGGACGATCATTCACAATGGCGCTTTGACGCAGTGAAACAAAGAGTTAAAGTTGAACACATCGTCTGACAGAATATTTCAGGAAATTAGTTACCGTATTTTTTTAAAATATCGATAGACTCCACTCATTAAAGATAAATTAGAAACATGAAATATATATATAGTTCCAGTTAATTATGATTTCACGTAGAGAGCAGTATTGGTAGCTATCAAAAGCTATCTTTTCGCAAGTGCCTTGCTCAAAACAGTAAGACAGACTTGAAGGCACATTCCACTAGGCCTTTGTTTCCGATATTTTCCCTGTTAAAGTTTAAAGCCCAAGACGCTGTCCATTGCAAGCTTGAAACAATGCCACCCTTCGAATCTTCGCCTGAAAAAACTTCCCTTCCTCCTTCAAATTTCTGATCTCTCAAAATCGTCAAACTTGAAGCATCCTTTTTCATCTCAACAAAGATTCTGACCGATGAATAATTTAATAATTACAAAAGTGTAACACTAAACCATTTTCCCCGGGGCTATAGCAAATAATGAGGTAAAAACTCGTACTCGAAATAAGCAGATCTTTTGCACAAGCTTCTCAAGTAAAATCCCTATCCTTCCTCGCTACCTCTGGAAGGCATTTCACATAAAATTCTCAGTACAATCAAACCAAACTCTATCTAAGAATCGCTCATGCAAAAATTACCTAAAAAATTAATTCTTCTTTCTTTCCTCGCGCCCATGGAAAAAACAAACTCAAACAATGCACCGATCCTCGGTTGCAGGGAGCAAGACGAGATAAAGTTATTACAAATTGAACCTTGGATCGTTCTGAACAGCAATACGGTGGATTGTACACTTTAGCCGCGTTAAGGCCTGAGTATCACTAAAGCGAAATCGTATGGATAGACCACTAGCGTGTCAGAATGCGGTGCAGGAAATTCTTTGGCTCGCCTGCAGCTCCTCCTTCCAGCTCGTTCGCCGGTATTTCGCCGTAAAAGCGGTACC
This sequence comes from Cerceris rybyensis, assembly GCA_910591515.1. Classification (NCBI taxonomy): domain Eukaryota; kingdom Metazoa; phylum Arthropoda; class Insecta; order Hymenoptera; family Crabronidae; genus Cerceris; species Cerceris rybyensis. The sequence goes on from OU342795.1 coordinate 1,484,305, forward strand.
GGTACCGTACACCAAATCCGTGTTCTAATCATAATGATTCTTTCGGATCGTGCACGCCTCCTCCATTATCCTTCTTCTTCCGTTACCGTGGATTTACTGCATGTACGTTAATTGGCTCGAAATCGTGAATTATCCTCGCACGGTAGTTTGATTTTAACACCGAAAGTTATTTATGTCTCGGCCTTACGGTGAGAATTTTATCGTCTATGTCTTTTCCGGTAGAAATAAGTGAGAGAGGATGAACGCTGGCAAAAGTATGGATGTAATTTTGACGGGAAAAGTATGGAGAATTTATGGAGCACGTTATCAGACTTTTGGCTCATTTTGAAGGTTTAACATTGCAACTGCCGACGATTAACTTGATATATTTATTATTAGATTTATGGTTGTTGATTATCTACTTATCTTCACTGAAATTTCTCAGATTGACTCATAAATAGGAATGACATTGAAGAGAATCGGAGTGTTAAAAAGAATCGGAGAAATATGTTAGAAGAAAGTTGTTAAAGTTAGAGTATTTAGAAATTTTAATAATTTGTTAAGGAGAATATAGAGTCATCTTCATTGCCACGTTAGATTTAGTATCAGAGATGTAGCTTTTATCTCGGTTCGTGAAAAGCGATCTTTACTCCTAATGGAACATCGGTAGCAATGTCGAATCACTCGTTTGCAATGTGAGAGGATTTATTTTGCTTCTTATAGCTGCTCGGTGACTTTTATACGTAGCTAAACACACACACAGATGGGTGAACGTAAAATCAATTCGAAATCCGCGCCATTCCTGTGTGCACGATCACTGTCGTTCTTTTATCTTCCGGTACCGCCTACTTGCGGTTCGTTTGGTGTCTTGTCGTGGAATGTTACGCCGCTTGCTTCGAAGAGTTCTCTTGCTTCTTGATAAAGGAAGTAGGTGATAGCGTTGATATAAAAGAACCACGATTACAGAAGCAATTGAAAAGGAACGTTGGACGGATTAATGTTTTTGACGAAATTCTTTTTACGGAGAAATCGAGAAACGTCGCAAAAAAAAGCAGTATTCGAGCGACGCAGTGATTGAAATTAAATAGAATAGAAATATTTTTGTATATTTGACAGTTTTAAATTGGAACGGACGCAGTTCGTTATAAATTGGTCCTGGAATTTTTCAAATAGAAGGAGGTACTCAAAATATAACGAGCTGAAACGAAAGATTAGTCTTGGGATAAATGTTCGAGCGCCATAAAGAAGGACGGGTCTTACGACTGACGTCGTAAAGTCGAGAAGTCGAAATTTAATTAAATCTCTTGCGACTGATGGAGGTTTCTGAATTCTTTAATTCGTCAAATCCCCCTGGAAATAATGGCAAAACGTAATATTTTGAGAATTTCAGAAAATAGAAACTTAACGAAAGTGTGAGTTAGGGAAAAATTGAAGAAATCAAAAAGTATCTTGCACTTCTTTGCCTATCGGTTTCTTTTTACTTTGTTATTATTCTATATATTTTGAAAATAGTCTTTCACTTTAATTATTTCATTTTCAACGGTCAACACCGTCGAAGTAGTTCTGTAAATTCAATATCTATTCGTCCTGTAACTATAATTTCATCAGCTACCAATCCGTACACTATCTCCTGCACTACCTTTAAACGTATCAGATCAACTCTTGCCAGAGGCCAAGTAGTTTATCAGCTAATTCTCGTTTCTCGGCGCCTCTATGAGTCGTAACTACGTGTATAAGTGTTGACTAAAATAAATTACATCGAGCCAAATATCAAGAGGAAACTCGCATCAAGAGGAAATTAGACTCCGACGCATTAATTTGTCGGGGAACGAAGGTCCTGCAGCCATGTCAGTGAACACTGTTCAACAAGGAACCCATTAACCCTTTGCCTTACGATTTCTTCTCTAATGTGCTACAATCAAGTATTAAATTCCTGAAACGAAAATTTATCACCTCACACCCTCTACATTGAATATACTTCACGCTAAAATTGAAGCGTTACACCTGAATTTTTCACATTACACGAGCTTAAATTTCCCCTTTATCTATTCCTTACCCCTTGAATACCGACTGGATATTAAACTTTTCGAATTGGGCCATTAAAAATATTAAATTTCACCTTTACTTTATCCTTTACCCTATAATTGTGACTAGACTCCGTAAATCAGTCAATTAATCTCGATAGAGGCAGAATATTTCAAGAAATTTGTTACTTTCACATTACACAAGCTTAAATTTCTCCTTTATCTATTCCTCACCCCTTGAATAGCGACTAGATATTAAACTTTTCGATTTGGACCATTAAAAATATTAAATTTTACCTTTACTTTATCCTTTACCCTATAATTGTGAATAGATTCTGTCATCAGTCAATTAATCTCGATACCAGCACGATACATATAAAAAGAAAACAAACGAAAAATAATTTTTAATTACAAACGCTCGATTTTACCCTGCCGGTACAATTTCGCCGGGTGAAAGCACGTATTCGAGCGGGCAAAAAATGTCGAAAAATCCATGATCGAGAACTCTCCTCCAGCTTCCTCCAGAATTGGAACAATCGAGTGCTGTATCACAAACGATCACTCGACGCCGGTATTACGCTTTGGATACCCTTTCCTCTATTGAAGAACGAGGAACGATTTTCACGGTGGCGTTCAGGAGACTTTCGAGTTTACCGCGAAATGTTTTCGAAGCCGCTGTACCGTGAAACGACAACAACTTATGTGTGCGAGTTCGCACGGAGAGGCGCGTTTGTACGGCGAGTAATTGCAGGCAGGATATTCGGTCGCTCAGTGCCAACTGGAAGTTTCTGACGACTTCCGTTTCCCGCACAAAGGCCCCCCTTGCTACGTATAGATATATATGCTCGTATACGTACACCTTTGATTGGCGGCGGGCCAACTTAACGAGCACCACAGTCATAACGTCGATAAGAACTGTACGGTCGGCGTAAGAATCCTGGCGTGGAAAATGCAGATGGAAAGATAGGAGGAGGAAAAGGTCGAAGGAAAACGAAAGAATGTTGAACTCGACGTTGACCATTTGAAAAATGAATGATTTCGAGATCGCGAGTAATCGAATTAACCATTTACCGTGCAACATAGAGTGACATTTCTGATATGATAAATTGAAGGAGATATTTGCAAGTTTTGCAAAAATGATGAAATTGAAAATATCGTGAGACGCGGCGGGATTAAATTATTTCTATAATATTAGTATTGTTAATTTATACGATCAATTTTTATTTCTCGAATTTATTTTGTGAATTATTACGGAGACGGGGAAAAAAGAAATGATTGCGCAGTAGGAAGGAGAGGGCTTAATTAATTTTAGTCGAGGATAAGTCGAAAAAATAATTTAGATCTCGATGAGATAACGATACCCCTGGCGATGAGAATTAAGCCTTGGAGGATAATAAATTGTGTAATTGGATAGCAGTGTAGGATTCGGAAATTTATTTGTGAAAACTATTGGAACGATCGCATGAAATACGTGATTTATTCGAATAAAAGTTGGATGAAATTAATGAGCTTTGTTGAATATTTAAAAAGAATTGTATTGGTCTAACATCAGCAAACCTTTGTACCAGAACATGATATATAATTTTTAATTAATCCTGATATTAACAAGGGTAGTTATACTCTCGCAGGGTTATCCTATATAAAATGAAACTTGGTTACCCATAGAAATTTTAATAGACCGCAGTTCCACTATCATTTGACAAACCAACGGAACATTTCTCGTAATAGATTCTCCAACGAAACATCCAAGACTTTAGCAAAGAAACTACGTCATATAGTCCTCACAATTTTGTCGGTTATCAACTTTTACTTCCCTCTTAAAAGCCGCCCTAATGAAAGGGTTGATAACGACATTTCTGCTTTACAGTTAAATTGGTATAAAATCGTGAGGAATTATAAAAGAAAGACAACCATTTAGATACACGGTACAACGATTGTCATTAAAGTCACAACGAGTCGCGGAAGATTTAAGGAGAATTACGTAGAAAAACATGGACAGTCACCGGCAAGTTTTCCGAGGGAGAAACGCGGGAAAAAATTCATATTTGACGAGAGAAATGCGCGGATGGAATCATTTGTTACGAGCCGCGATAATGCCCCGCAGGTGCGCCGGACGAGCGTGGAGTTTAAAGGTAGAACTGCATTAAACAGAAATTACGCTGTCAAAAAAGAAAATCCTGGCCGGCGGTAAATTAATGCGGCGAGTTATTCCGTCGAGGTTTCAAGAGGGGAGAAAAATTGAATCTCGCCGGAAGAATAGAAGCAGGTCCTTCGTGACACTCATTGCTGGATTTAATTCCAACGGATCACGCTCCGGGAACGACATGTCCTACAACTCGATGGAAAGTGTCGTAGTCTCACCGAATAGCGATGCAACTTCCCGACATTCTTTTAGAGGGTATTCCAAAAATATTTGACCCACTTTTCCAACATTATTCTACACCTCAAGTGGACAGAGATTTCCCCCCCAAAAAACTCTGCAAAATTGCTCTTGACCTTCTAATTCGAGGTCCAATTTTTCTTCTTTTCCTAGACAATACTTTAAGACCTGTAGAAATCTTTTAACACGATTGAGAGGGCTATATCATTTTTCTTCAACAACAATTAAGTTAAGTGATAATTACAGTGCGACGATTAACGTTTCAATCCAATCAGTAACTTGTTACATCTCGCTACAGTTGCTTGAAAGCACGACTCAAAGCTGAACTCAACCTTAACCCCTTGACAGACAAATAAAACGGAATTCGACGCGTCCCAAAAATACTATTTAATTTTGCCCAACTAAACAGTTATGTGCAAACTTAAAAACAGAACATTTTATTTTACAATTTGCATTGCTATGTAACGTTGAATGGAAACTAATTAAGTAATATTATAAAATAATAAATTAGTATTTCTGTTGATGTAAGTGAAACAATTAAATAATATAATAATATGCCATACGTCGTCCTTCGGAGACAGTTTATGACGTCTCCCAGACGTCATTGTATGTCAAGTGGTTAAATCTTTTTTCCACCTAGCCAATTTCGATCATTAATAAATTAATACATAGATTCCCAATAGAACGACAGGAATTGAAACGTGAAACGATCGTGGAAAAGAAGGAAATACCATGGATTGTACCCTTCATCGATTACGTCCCATTTCCTCATCACGCGCGGCACTTAGATCATCCACCTTCCCGAATGAATTTATCGTCGTACTTTCTCGAATTAAACGCGTACTACTGTGGCTTTTAAACACTATACAAAGGTCAATTACCGATAAACTCGGAAGGCACGTAAGCTCGCGGGGTATAAAAGACGATGGCCGAGTGGTATGAGGGGGTAGCTGGCACGGCAGAGGGGTGTGCTTTAGGAAGGGGACACAAAGTACCGCTCGTAAACTCCGAAAGGGAGACAGCCGAGCGGTCTTGGCTATAAAACTTCACGTACGTGGTAGCGAGTTAAGAAATTGTCACGTGAACCAACGATAATAGTCACCCTGTTCAACCCCCTGTTCAGTTCCCTTCAGTTCCCCCCCCCCCCCCCCCCCCTGTTACAGACAGAAACGGCGAGAAAACCGGACAACAGTGGGAGGGAGTCAGGGCCGATTTTTGTGAGATTTAAATCCTTCGACCGACCTGTATATCTTCGAAGGCTTCACGTGACAGGGCGCGTTTAAGGTACGACGGTTGCACCCGGGGACACGCGATCTCCTCGTAAACGAGCAAGAAATTTTTGACACGTTTATCTTCGCCAAGTTCTTTGTTGGCATAGCCGACCAACGGTGTGGATATACTGGCCTCGTAACGAATGGACAGATAAGCGACGTAATTTATAACCGGATACGAATATTCCGCGAGATCAATTTGGATTTTAAATAACGATCCAGGAAGCCCGACGACCAACGGCGAATCATGTGAATGCATTTAAATGGCGTACACACGATGAATAGGAGATATCCGCATGCCCGCATGCAAGTTCGAGGGGAGATGAATAGATATATGAGCTTAATAACGTTGCCACTGGCGAATAGAAGCTAACGAATTTTTCGCGGTGTCTTTGAGCTCGAATCGTCAACCTCGACGAAACATTGGATAAATGATTCTCTTTTCGACGTATCCTTTTAATTTCGTAACGTATCCTGGCAATTGCCAACGAACTATCTTTTTCGTTCGGCCTCAAAACCTTCTTGGCCAGGTATCGAAGCTTCAAATCACGATTCCATGGCCAAAGCGAATTTCTCTGGACGTTCAGGTTTACACGAATACCGGAATCCTTCGCTGATTCACGGTAGTTACGGAAGGATTACCGCGGCAACGTCGAGAGAAATGGTTTTCCGCAACGACGATAGCCGGCGTACCGGTAAAGAATGATGGCTACCGTGCATGGCCCACCTGTGAACGATCTCTCTGCCTGAGTGCAGGTAATTAGTTCGTCGACGACGAAAGAGCATCGATAATTATTCCTGCGATTGTAAAGCGCTCGTTGACGCTGCTGGTTCCGTGGAAATGATTATTTTAGGTTTTTGTGGATTGATTGGATGAGAGGATTATAGAGGGGTGGGAAGTGATGACGATACGAGAGGATTTGAGTGGTTTGAGGAAGGAAGGTAATTTTAATGTAACAAAGTATTTATTAAATCTACGTTAATGAGATATTATTATAATAATTTCGGCCAAGGCGTTAAGAGGAAGTAGTAAGGCTTTAATCTCTTGGGGTAAGTAGTTGTCGCTCGTGGTGTGGTAAATTGGATAAAAAATTTGCAAGTTTTGCAAGACGTGTAAAATAGAAAAAAAACAGTGTGAGGTGATATAATACAGTTATTTCTATGAAGAATCAGTGAGCGATTTTTATATTATCAATTTAATTATGAATTATTGCAAGAGGTTTAAGGAGTTGCGCTATTAAAGAACAAATATATATAACTAGCTGTTGTAGTTGAACTATTCCTTACATTATTCTCGCGAGTGAACTCAACAGAATTCACCCGGCAGGCAACGTGTTAACTCATTCAACCCCTTGCGACCCTCGGGTATATTGAACATTACATTTCCAGTTTCCGTCCTCTGATGTATAGGAAAATTATTACTAAAACTGTCAGAAATTAATTCCAAATAATATTCATCCTCAATTGTCAGGCGAAATTTTGAAAACATTTTGAATTATATTTCACTCAACGTGAACGCGCTAAAAACTCCACATAGATGCTCGTAAATTCAAAATACGTTTAAATTTTCAGTTACAAGTCCACAGAATTCTCGGATAAAGTCGAAAATTTTCCAGGCTTGTATTTTTTACCGATCCACCATTGACACCTATGTAACAATTTAAAAAATATTAATCCCAAGTCGAAGGTAAAAGGAGCTAAACGGGTTTATGGCCCACGGGACACGGGCTTCCAAGTAGGAATTGTTCTCACCCGTATGTGGGTCAATGGACAGAGAACGTGTTAAGAATAACGAAGCATACTTTATAGAAACAAGTGAAATAAGTGAACTGCTCTGTACACAGTTTATTCGAGGACTGGAGTTTTATACGATTAACGCGTTCAACGTTGGACGTATTTCTTGCTACATTTATTGAAGCTAAACTTTCACCGTTAAAATGCGTTATTGCTGGAATACATTGACGGCAATATTCGCAATAAAAATAGGAATATACAAATAATACAGAAATAAAAGTAGAAATGATATTGGGATTATGCTTCGTAAATAATATTACAAATAAAAGTGGGATACTTGTGCGTATTTGATCAATTGTGTAAACGATATTTAACACGAACTTGTAAAAACAATATTTTTTCTCAAATTTTATAAAATTTAAATAACAGAGAGTAAGATAAAATTGCAAATATATAATATTATTTGCTTAACGAATTTTCTAAAAATTTTGACAATTAACGCAATAATACGTTCATAAATATATTTATCTAGCACGTCTAAAAATTCTGATATTCCTAAAGTTAGATGTCAACAAAAATTAAATTAGTTTAAATCACACTATCAATTGCCTAAGGGGTGTACTTTTCGAAATAACAGGCTGCAAGAATTCTAATAGTTTCCCTCTAATAGGATACTTTTAAAACAGTCTCCAGAGAATAACAATACCATAGAAACTATTTCCATACGATACGACTTGGTAAACTTTAGCAACATTCGTATGGCACGAATTTTACCAAGTTTCTTTTACCATTGTTTCGATAGAAAATGGAATAAATTGACCATGTTAGAAGGTTTCACTGCGATTCGATAACGAAAGTCTCTACAGCGAGTTTGATATTTGATTTTCTAATATTCCTTTAAGAACACTTAGTCGATGATGCAAAACGCAAAATACTTGTCGCTCGTTAGAGTTACACCTTGGAACGAGGATCGCATAAATATGGTAATAATCTTGAGGGTCCTTACGATATTACGAAGCGGTTGAGAATGCGTTTAAATCGTGTTAATTTTTCACTCCTGACGTATTAGTCGTAGGCATACTTTTAGTTAAGTGCTCCACGAAGGAAAACGATACGTAGATTTGCACGAAGGAAATAGAAAATATGCGGACATGAATTTTTCCATTATATTCTGACAATTTAAAAAATAGCTGGGGCTATTACGTGAAATAACATTGTTATTTTACATTTTATCTATGCTTCACAATGTTTCCAGCTACTCCTATCTTCCGAGAAGCATGAATATGCAAGGGTGAAGAATATAACCAGATTAATTTACAATTAACTTACAGCAAGCTGAAATAATTATTCAGAAATGTATATTACTGTAAAGAGCTAATTTTCTTGAAATTATACCCTTGTTTGTGAGTTCTTTTAAGAAATTTCTTTAGCTTCCACACAGTTTGCAGTTTAATACCGTAAGAAATAAACTTTTTTTTTGCAATTACTCTCCCGCTTTGCGCTTTACAAATTCTACGAATTCTGTTAAGAAAAATTTCCATTAGAGTCTATGCTCTGTGCCATAGTATATTTCATTTTATTCAGATTCTTACGAAACTTTGAAACCCAAAAGGTAAATGTATTTCTGGCAAATTCAAACAATCGTGAAGAGCTTCTCAATTCCGACGAACCAACGAAACATAAGCGATGAACGACACTTAATCCTGAAGTTCCATGTGCACAGAAACAATCATGGAACAATGCTAGGAGTACTTTATAATCCGTTTAAAAGAAAATGAAATTCAACTCGAAATTGAACTATTCGCAATTTCTGACCGTTGTAAGCGGCTAATTGAATTCAGCTTTCGTTATTCTTACATGAATCCAGGTATCGTGACGCACGTAAATTCCCCGTCATCGAGATAACAGTCGTATTTACTCCAAAAACTGCAATATCCTTGCAACGACATAAAAAGATAGATGGTAACGGTGAGCGTTGGAAAATTGAAATAAAATCCGTATTAATCACGAACTCACGCACGTAAAAATCGAATTCGCAGCATGGCCTCCTTTTTTTCTCTCTCTCTTTGCAATCGTTGAGCACTAACGTGATCGCGCATTTAAACCCCCATGGATCTCTCTGTAATCCATTTTTCCGCCAACGGGCAGTATTATATTTCGATATTGAATTCCTAGATTTAACATCCGCGCAAATTCTCGTTGCGTATTATTATTTGCTGAAATTCGAGGCCTCACGTTCCCCACGATTTTTTCCCTAGAATTAAAATACTGATAACCCTCGATTTACCTTAACCCTCTATAGTCCGAATTTTTTCTGATATTTGAAGATCGATTGCACGATAGCATACCAAAAAATAATAAAAATGCAATCTTTAAAAAGTGAAGTCTACAGAATTTCACTAATTTCCAGAAAAAAAAAACGTAATATTTGGTAGAGTTGAAAAAATCATTTCGAAGAGTAGAACCTTAACCCTTTCAATACAGCGAAAAATCCAGCCCGAGTGGGCCCCATTACCAGGATCAGTTATTTCTCCTCCAAGCGATTACGAGATAAAATCATTTTCATACCGAAAACTGAGCAACCTTAACAGTTGTCGCTTGTTTGATTAGATCGGGGACGATCGAGATGAAAAATGTATGGACTCAGAACGATTGAGAATCAGTTTGGAGGCCCAACTTGGCGTTATTTTTTGCCCTAGATGTTTTTCAGTAACTGGGACATATGTTGTCCCAGCCGTAATATCAAAAATTTGTCAGACTAGGACAGCACATGTCCCGTCCGGTGCGAAAGGGTTAAGGGTGATTTGTGTTACCTCAAAGTCACACGGGCCCATAGAGGGTTAAAGAAATTTTTTTTCACCTCGTATCAATATGTCATCCAATAACACTATCAAGAAACAAGAAACCAAATTATACCTTTTCATGTTTAGTAAAAAAAATATAAATAATTCTCTTTTATACAGATCTGATAAATTTATTGCATCTGTATTCCTTTTCAATTCGAATAGCGGGATTTCAATTTACACGACATTTTCGGGTTACCAATCTACCGTGTAAATCGAGGGTCACCCGTACAAAGAAATAAAAGGGATGAGAAGGCAAACGAGATGGGGGAGTAGAAAGGATAAAGAAAGGGAGACGACAGGAAGGAAGAATCCGTATCATACTAACAGCACGTAATACATGCCCCATATCCGGTTATATTGGCTAATGCATTGCAGTTACATACTAAAAGGAGATAGCCCACAGAGCCAAGTATAATAACGTTCCCCAGGGTACGATCAAATCTGCTTTGCCGTCTAGTTTCCAGGACTCGTTGCATCAACGATACGCCTCTCTCAATCTCCGAAAGGTACGATTCCGTTTAAATGCCATAGACGTAATTCGCGATCAAAAGCGGTCCGGCGAGAAGGTGTGCTCGCATACACGGAAACACGGCATACGCCATGGCTTGGCTGGGTGAATGTGAATCTCAATTTACGACAATGCCAACAGCGACGAGGAGAGAGCGATCAAGAAAATTACGGGAGCGTGTAGAAGTGTAGTTATACATGTCGTTGTTACGATCGGTTGGGCTTTATTATGGTAGAGATTAGAGAGAAGGGTGGAGATAGATTCGAATGAGAATGCTTGGAGAACTAGCGTTCTCCAGTCGACGTCCTTGTGGCGGTGGCAGTATGGCGGATAGAGGTCGTTCGACTTTGAGCGTTGACTGGATTTGTCGTGGTATAAACGCTTTAAACGGCAAGTCGTAGTCACGGAATTCTCAAATGGGGTGGTGTTATTTCGTGTGGCTTGGATCGAGATAAGAATGTGGAGAGATTTCTGTAATTCGATGGGGGAGAGTTTGACCCCATGCGTCACACTAGTGATGCGGTGAATTGGATAGGAAATTTGGAAGTTTTCGAAAAACTTATGAAATTGAAAATATCGTGAGACGCGGCAGAATGAAATTATTTGTGTAATACTAGTATTGTTAAATTATCTATTATGTGAATTGTTACGGAGGCGGGAAAAGAGAAGTGATTACACAGTAGTAAGTAGTGGGGCTTAATTAATTTTAGTCGATCGAAGAGGAAATATGAAAGTTTTACAAAACCTATGAAATTGAAAATATCAGTGAGACTCGATGAAATAAAATTATTTCTATAATATTAGTGTTACGCTAAATAATACGATATATCAAGAATCACCGATCAATCAGTTATTTTATCAATTTAATTCTGAATTATAACGATGCGAGTCACCAGAGCAAATGCATGCAAGGGGTTAATTGAAACACAAACAACAATAGTAATTATTATAATTGTATTTACAGTATTTACAATAACGTATTAACAAATGTATACCAAAACTAACAACAACAATTGAAGAGAGGAGATTCGAGTAATTCCAGTATCGATTGGTTTGGTTAAATTATCGAATATGTAGAATAACGCGATGTTTTCCTTCGACGTTATTGTCTCGTAACTCGAAATGGTGTCCTGCTAATGCATCTACGTGGAAAGGGAAAGAAAACGTTGTAATTGTCGATCTCCGACATCGTTCCAGCAGCTCTCGCATTGCCGAGCCTCGTTTTCCATTGTACCTTGCCGGAAGTGGAAGTTATATATTTATATGCCAGGTCTATTACCTCTGCCTTTTGCCCTGTAGTCGTCAAACGATCCCACGAGCTGCGACCTTAAATGTGGGATATTGGTTTGCCGACGTTTTTACGACGTCCTGGTATAGTTAAGGGTGGCCAGTAAAATATTTTATGATACGCGTACTCTCAACTACCAAATAACACTTTTACAAGACACATTGTCAACTTTCATAATTAAATTCAGGCTGAAAATTGGATATAGTCTGAAGACACGTAACAACGGCTGTCGTACAAGAGATACGTCGTAAAAGAAGAGCCCCGGAGATTCATGAAATTTCATAAAGACATTAAGTCCGTCTTATCAACTTCGCGGAGTTTAACGTTAATCCCAAAGCGCGTTATCTCGTTGATAAGAGAGGCCCACTTTATCATCCTTTAATACGGATAGTTCGTAAGCTCCGAATACGACGTATTGCTGTGTTGTTTGTACAGAAAATCTTAATTGCAGGTCCAATCCCGGAAAAATGATCCGCGATTATCTGATGCTACTTTCGTGGCTGTGCGCGGTACAAGGAAAAATAGGTAAATAATTTATAATATTAACAATAATCTCATATTTTCTCTTGTCTTTGCATATTTCACGGTGGCGCATGCAGCATCCTGCACGTAAAGTCGATTATCGGCGCGAGAGAAATTTCATCCCCGTACACAGGAAAGGGGTGAAATGTTTTCCAACGATCGCGCTCCATAAAAATTTATTTAACGCATACACCGATGCCAGAAAACGTGAAATATGTTTCTCGACGATTGAATTGACAAGCTACACTTTTCCTCCTTGCCGTTATATCAGCTTACCCGCGGAAGATACCCCGCGAAAGAAATGTCGGATGCAAATGCGAGCCGAAAGACGCAAACAAAACCCGAAAACGCGAGCTCAGTGACCCCGTTCTCCTCTGTTCCAGGATATTTCTGGCACATCACCGACATCCACTATGATCCGAAGTACTCCACCCAGGGAAACACAGCGAGCAGTGAGTAGTTTCATCGTTACCCAGTTACAATCTACCACGCGTTTCCTTTTTGCAGCCCGCGTTTCCCCAATTCTTCCTTCTCCCTCCTATGTTCTATCTCGGCCTCTTTTATATTCGGCTCCCACTGTTTTCCGCCGCATCGACTCTTATATCCCAGTATTTACCGATCGTTTTAAAGTACCTGGCGTGTCTGGCTGGCACGAGGTTTGCATGAAATAGCGCTGTCTCAAATTGCGTCCCAAACCACCCCCTCCCGGAGGACTCACCCTTTACTCGTGTCATTCGTACGTTAGCGAGGCTATACGTGACCGGGCGATGCCTCTCCCTTAACCTCTTTGGGGAAGATTCTTTGTAAAGTGAAAAGAAAACGATTTAACTCTTTCTTTTTATTGTGTCCTTCATTTTACATCTCTCTCTCTCGCTGTCTCTCGCACTTATCCCATCGCGCTCTCGCATCCTACAAAATACGAGGGTAATCCCAAAAGTACTCGAGATGATAAATCGCGGTTGTTGTTTGAAAAAAAAAGATTGTAGCAGAAACTACCAACCTTATAAAGTTTAGGTTTACAGTTTGAAAATGCTACGTTGTTTCATATTTGTTTGGCAGCCATCAATAGCGAATGCTTTCAGTGAATTTGTAGACATGAAAAATTGATCACTGTGAATTAATGTTTGAATTACTTCCACACACACTCTATTCACCAGATTTAGTCCCCTTGGATTATTTTTGTTTCCAAATTTTTAAAAATGACTCGATGGTAAATGATTTGCCAACAACAAAGAGGTGGAGTCTGCTGTTGATGGCTATTTTAAAGAACTCGATGGATCTTACTATAAACAGGGTATCGAAGCTATTGCACATTGCTAGGAAAATTGTATCTACATAAAAGGAGACTTTGTAGAAAAAGACATTTTTTCCCAAATTTGTTGTGTTTTCTTTGTAAGGTACTTTTGGGACTATCATTTCTTATTATATTAAAAATAATATCCAGATTTGTTGTCATAGCGGTGATATTCGACAAGTTTTTTTATTTTCGAGGGATTTTGTAGCGAACAGTTTTCAGATTTTAATTTGCATAATTTCAATTTTGAAAAACTAAACGTATAGGTACGTGTCTCAATGTCCCCGGAGAGTTTAAGGTCCCACGTCTGTATTTCTTTTCTTTCATTCTGTGTCTCCGTTCTTCCACTTTACTCTTCCACCCTCTTTCATCCCTCTGCTTTCTTCGTCCGATAGCCTCACTATCGGGGGCTCGTTTACCCCTGTTTTCAGTGTGCTGGAACACGAGGAACAGCGTCGATAGTGGGCGGATACGTCTCGACAGAAAGCTGGCTGGAGAATTCGGCGACTATAGCTGCGATTCACCATGGGCCTTGATCGAATCAGCGGCACGGGCAATGAGATCAAAACGCGGAGAAGGAATCCAATTCGTCCTTTGGACGGGGTAGGTGAAGGGATTTCTTTCTTTCTCTTTTTTTTTCTTCCAACAAAGCAGAGGTTTTAATTTGTTTATTGCACCGGTGGATGAAAGTTTCGAGGAAGAGGGAAGTTTTGAGGGTGAGCTGCTTTGCAGTGGAATTGTGTTTGAGGTTTTAATGCGTTTAATAAATCGGAATAGCTAAGTCGAAAACTGAAGCGTACTTGGCGGAAAGTTTAATGGAAGTTTGTCGACGATTGCCTCAGTTTCGGGGATGATGGAATTGAGCGTAAGAATTTTCGTCGATTCGATATTGCACGTTGAATTGATATTTCCGGGAGAATTATGGTAGCTCGATGGGGTGAGTTTTGTTTGAACGAAATTCACGTTTAGAACATTGCGAGAATAAACGAGAAGCATTATCGGACGTTTAAACATTGTTACTGCGATGTTTACGTACACTAAGTAAATTGGTTGGTAATTTAACGATGTTCGATCGATTCTTAATAGATAATTGCAAAATTGCATTCACCAATGGAGAATTCCCGATTGACAGGATATAATGGAGAAATCCAAGCTCGACGTGCAAAGATTCACGTTTCAACCATCCGCGTACAAAATGTCCCCTGTGTTCGTGCAACGGCATAAATGAAACTGTACAAATTAGTTGTTTAATTCAGCTTGATCAGTTTCCCAACGGCCGAATTGGAAATGTTAACGCGGTTATGGATAAATTGTTTGAATTAATCAAACAATTCCTTTTGTTTCACGTCGAATCTATCTATAATTTATCGTATTACCAACTTATTATATCGTGCGTGTCCGTTCCACTAACATTTCGTGTCCCAGATTGAACCGGAAGAAAATTACAGTAAACGTATCACACGCATTCCCAGTGAGCTCAATTTAACGATTCAACGCAATTACAAATTCGCGCGGACGCGTATCCATTTCGCGTGTCAGCACACACCCCGGTGAATTCGTATTGCGGGACCCTTTTCCCACCTCCATTGCAACCCTGTTAATCCCCATAGTTAGCTCGAGTCGCAACCATCGTCGCCTTCCTCGGCGCGTTACCTACGTACTTCCGCTCGAGCTACGGAGGCACGTGTGTCTACACGCATTTCGTGTACCGTCGTTTCTTCGTGTTTACCGTCGATTCGAAACACGACGGTTCGTAATTCTCGCAAGCTCTACGATCGTATGTAACCAACGCTAACGAGGCTGTAACTACTTGTTGCAGTGACGCGCTGACGCGCACTGCCGACATGAGCACTGAGCTACGTCTGCAGTGTTTGCGGAATTTGACCGATCTGTTGTCTCGCACGTTTAAGGAACAATTTGTGTTTCCTGCGCTCGGACACGAGGACATCAGCGTGAGCTTCGAGCAGCTGGCAGTGCTTTGGCAGCAATGGCTGCCGCAGGACGCCCTCGATACCTTTGGAACTGGTCAGTGAGATTCAACTGTCTTATCGCGTGATAAGGAATTATTGCGCGGGTTTCCTGTGTTTCGGATGACCATTATGTCGTGTGCAAAGTGATCGAATGGGTCGGAGGAGATTAGGTGATGGGGTCGAGTAATTGGATTTAATTGATGATAGGTTCTGACTGGATGATCACCAAGACGATCGATAGTTTTCATTGTTTTGAAAAGAATTGCCTTAATGTGGATATTATAGCTACTGGTAGCTAGCCAGATACAAGTTTCTTCCATTTATCGATAACTTTGAACGCGACAGAAAGATTGATCCGCAGTGCCCGCAATTAATTAATTGCAACTTTAACATTGTATCGTCCGAGACGGGCAAAATTATTGTTCCTTAACACTAGATTCACGGCAACCGTCAAATTGACGGATTTCTACTTTTCTAAAAATATTTTTTTTTATAGAGAAACAGTGCAGTAGATATTAACTGATTCTTTTCGTGTCGCTTGATCCATCTTCCTTTAAAGTACTTAATTAATATATGGTAAATTTAGCAGCCGTAAATCTAGTGTTAATTTCATGAAAAAAATTCCTTCACACTTCTACTCGCAATATCGTAATTTTCCCAAAAAAGTCGAGCAGCACCAACAACACCTTCCATTTTCAATTAGGACACGTCAATCTTGAATTTATCCGTGCAACGTACAAACGCCACTCTCGAAATCCCTGAAAAATCTCGGTATTTATAAATTCAACCGTGGCGAAACTAATTCCGTGCCATATTCAAAGCACGACGAAATATCAGGAAAAGAGTCTATTTCACGATCGACTTCGTATTTCTAGCAATCGAAGCGACGTCTTCTGAATCTCGTTACAGGCGGATATTACACGATAGAGCAGCGCTCGGAAAAATATCGAATCATCTTCCTGAACACAAATTTATGGTTGAACACGGCCGACAACCGTATGGTGCATCGTACCGGAAGTAGCGCGGTCGATACCACGCAGGATCCTCACGGTCAGTGGAGTTGGTTCCAGAAGAACCTCGACAGCGCGAGGAAGAAGAAGGAAACGGTAAGCTCGATTTTCTTCGATCCACGATATTAACTCTCGAGTCGTTCTATTACCGCACTGTCGGTTTCCATCCTTTTCGTTATATATTTCCACGAGAAGGAAACACGCTTGGAGAACGATATCCCGTTGCATTAACTTCGTGTAATATCATTAAAGTCGGAGTATCGCGAAGTTGTGTATATTCAAAGCGCATCGTGTAATTCGATAAAATTCTACCCGGAGTTTTGCATTTAATAATACACCGGTTGAAGCGGTGGGTTTGTTTCGTTCCTTTTCGTGATTTACGTTTATCGTATCTCCTCGGTGTTTCCAACGTAAATTACTTTTGATTTCGAGATGAAGGGTCTTTGGGTGTTTCCTTCGTTATAATATTTACGCGAGGAATTTTGTACGCTTGGAAATTCGTTGGTTTTAATCGTAGAAGAGAGATTTACGGTGGCTTGAATTTGTCTCGTAGGAATATTAAAAATGGTGAGCGCACAATTACGAGAAATAACGACGGGACAATGGGATTTAAAGTTTTAGAAACGGCAGGATCACGCGTCGTGATTTTTCTCAACGAAATTATTTTATATATGCGTTATTTTCTACCTCTTCACCGGTATACAGGTCATCTCGTGTACTCGCGTATTTATCCTTCCTTCGTTTTAATACATCGCGAGGATATCGAAGTATCGTTTGCACTGGTATCGTTAACGTATCAAAACAGATCGTTTAATTTGGGTCGCAGTGCGGAGTTATCGATTGAAAAGCTTTCCCAGCATCGCGTTGCACGGTCTAAAAGCTTTATTAAACAAAAATACATGGAAACATTTAGGACGTACGGTAGTGTGTTCCTTTGAACTTTTATTAAACTCCAAGTTATGCTTTTCATCGGGACGATATAAAATTGCCTAGCGTGTTTATTTTACATCAAAGTAACCGTCGGTATATCAATTTTCATTATGAGATTTCTTTCCAGTCCACCTCACGCACTCTGCGAAACTACTGAAACTAAGTACGGTCTCTAAACTTTTAATTGCAATTTCTTTGAAGAGGCCCTTTCGCCGAGTTGCCCCATAATAGTGGAGGGTAAAGGGAAACGAGAAAAATTTTACTCCAACAATGATACAAGGCTGAAGCTTCGAGTTCTCGGTTTTCCTCTCTTTGTCGAATATTATCCCACGAACGAAATGCATTCGTTAAAGCCAGCATATCCTAACGAACAAACAAAAGGGTGGGGTGTAGATACGAGGACAGAAGAGGAAGAGAAGCACACGAAACGATATTATTTGCGTCTTCCTGCTCGCTAGACGTACCCGCGGATTCCTCGTCGCGCAGTTTCCCGTACAAAGCTATTTCGCGATTACAGAGAATAGGTCGCGAGCTGATAGAGGGTGCGAACATTATTGCGAATGTTCACGGGGAAAGCGTTGCCGTGCTGTTACGTATATTTAACTTGCAGAGCGTTCCCCTTTCGCGCGGTGGAAGCAAGTTCGATAATTAAAAGGATCAAGCGACGCGAATACGCTCGCAGAAGTGTACTCCGGTTAAACGAATCTTCGGGAATCTAAATCTACGAGGAACACGTGGATTCCACCGCCGGCATGAATACATAGAAAGAGAGAAAGCGAGAGAGAAAGAAAAAGAGAAGGGTATCGATCCGACGTCAATTTGCGTAAATGAAAATCCTTCGGTTGCACTGAGTATCGGTGTCTGGGTGACTTTGTTCTCTACGTTTTTGGTCTCTGTCACGATAAATTATTTGCACGACCGTGCCCATTTATCGCCCACGGTTGACTGTCATTTCGTAACGGAATTTCCGTTCCGTGAGTTTCTACCTTAAATGGCAACGAGACGAATCCTACGCTTTTGTGCTTGCCTTCCAAAAAATCCGATATTGTGCAACGGAGTTCTCCAAGTTCTTCCGAGGAAAACATCTTGAAAGGGACGACCATGTGGCATTTTTCGTTCGAGGGTCTATAAAGGCTGCGTCCTGTTGCGGACTATGAAAGTTAGGTGGACGTTTTCCAAAGGAGAATTTGACAGTCTTCGGACAAGATTTATGCTTCTACTTTTCCTGACTGTTTTTGAGAACTTTTTTATGACAATATTTGAAATTGTCATGGTTTGAATCCGATACAAATATAACAAAGCGAACAGTTATACTTAAACATTTCGCTTTTCCAGAAATTCCATCTTTCAGACATAACTTTGTGTCCTTGGTAATATTCAGAATCCTTCCTTTAATAATTGGAGAACAAATCAATTCAAACGATATAGTCATCGTGGAACTATTCGTCTACTAAAAGCTCGGAGTATTAAAACGTTACATAATTCCGCGACACGTGACTATATTAGACGCTCGAAACCTTAAATATCGCGACTGCTAAAATAGCCGTAGCACACGTATTCGTCCCGATTCTTAACACCGATCGGTGCTCCTGTTTGAGAGCCTAACTCGGAGATGTTTGCCAAACGCATACAAGAGTCCATCGACCGCGATGACTTCCGTAGAATATAGAGATTCATCGAATAATAATATTTGAAATTGTCATCTTTCAAAAAGTCCAATTCAATAAAAGGAAGAGTTATACTTAACACTTTACCGACCGGTATTTTTTTAACATCTCTTCTGAC
This sequence comes from Cerceris rybyensis, assembly GCA_910591515.1. NCBI lineage: Eukaryota > Metazoa > Arthropoda > Insecta > Hymenoptera > Crabronidae > Cerceris > Cerceris rybyensis. Next base: position 1,503,846 of record OU342795.1, read on the forward strand.
CGATCACTTGGCCACAAATACTTCCTTGATACAGATATCTATTCGAAAATTACAAATTCTCGTCACTGAGTCCTCAACATAGGTAACCGCAATGATAAATGATAATTTATTAATTGGAGTGGCAACCAATTAATACGTTAAAAGTTCAAAGGCGTTGGGTCCGAAAAGCCTATTAATAGGCTTCCGGTCGGTAAAGTGTTAATTATTTCACTTTGTCAGAATGCTAGAAATATTTAGAATTCTGGCATTAACAATGGAGAACAAATCACTTCAAACGGTCTATTCATGGCGAAACTATTCGTCCATGAAAAGCTCTGGATATTAAATCGTTGCATAATTCCGCATCACGAGACTATATTGAGCGGTCGAAACCTTAAATATCGCGACTGCTAAAATAGCTGTAACACCGATCGGTGCTCGTGTTTGAGAGTCTAACTCGAAGATGTTTGCCAAATGCATACAAGAGTCCATCGACCACGATGACTCCCGTCGTATGTAGGGGTTCATCGTTCCCAAAGGGTTAATATTCCTTCCTCCCTCTTTTAATTTCCTTCCACCCTCTGGAACTGGCGCTCGGCGAAAACCACGGGTTACCGGTCACGATGTATTTGCAAATAACGCCTCGGTATCCCAAAGATATAACGACTCGAAGGAAACCGATCCGCTACTGAGAAATAGTCCGATAGAAAATGTGCTTCGGTGGCCGAACAAACTTTCAAGATTTACTCTCCGCCGTAATAACGCACCCCATCCCTTAGACGCCGCCCCGTTCTCCAGTTTTCGTTCTCCCTCCTCGCAGAATCGATCTGTCCGGAACAAACGTCTATTTCATATCATCCTCCGTGGCTGAAAGAAATTCCGGCCTGGGGACTTTATGAGTTTGCTCCGCGGAACGAGATCGCGCGAATTTATTCCACGGGCAATTACTAAACCTCTCTACCCCCATCTCTGTGTCTCCCCTTTCCTCCTTCGTTCTCCCTCGCACCGTTTTTCTCACTTACTCTCTCCTGCTTCTCTATTTTTCCACATTTTTCTCACTCTTTCTCACTCTCGTTATATCTTCTTCTCTATCTTTCCTCCCCTCTTTGTCTCTCTCTCTCAAATCGCACACTAATTTCCATCTTTCAGACTCTGTTTTTTTTTGTCTTTAGTCACTTCCTTCTCATCCTTCTGCTAACTCGTCCTCTCGGTCTGTTTTTACCCTTTTCCATATTTTTCTCTCTCTCTCTCTCTCGTTATATTTCTCGATCCTTCTTCATCTCTTTCTCTCTCGAAAGCACCCACTAATTTTCCACCCCTCAAACTCACCACTACTCGAACCAACCTCTCTCCCTTCAAAGCCGACCCCTCGAGCTGCGAATTCGCGATCGTAACCCTCGATCTGTGCGATCTTCCTCACGGTATCGGTGTTGGATAACGCGCCTTCGAGATATCGATTATCGATTACGCCCGGAGGCGTTTAGAACGAGGAGAATCCTTCAACCGGCTGGATGGTACGAGCAGCGATAAATTATGGAAGGACTTTGAATTCCATACACGGGACGAAGATCCATATACCTAAACCGTTGCACGACGATCCCATTGATCCTGATCGTATTAACCGCCATCCACCTCGCATTCTCCTATGACACCTTCGCCACTAATACTCAGACGGACCTGTTCCTGTACGTGAAAGACTGCGATGTCACTCTGTACGTCGTCAATCGCGAGATCGAACGAGTAGCGTTATTATTGTCGATAGAATTCAGAGGAACGACAAAAAAGAAACAACTCCCTCCGCGTGGAGAATAAATTTCGCCGTTTGGATCGGCTTAATCGGATGATGTATCGATGGGTAAATTGTAACTATTTTTATAGTCGATTTAGTATCGATGGAACATCCGATTTTGATGGTGTTTGGCGAATGGACAACGCGATTAGAACGAATCAGACATCGGTGGAGACAAGAGGAGTATTTGAACGCAGATTGTTTTAATACCGGGGATATTAATCGTTGAAGATTAACGTCGATCAATCGAGGACGAAAGTAAGGAGGAAACGATGGCGATCCAATCAAATGAGATTCTCTGAGTTGGTGAAATATCGATGAAATTATGAGTATCGAGAATTGAAATTAAATATGGAAAAATGGAGCGAGAGTAATATCGGGTCATTTGAAGAGATTTCTGTGTGTTACTTGGTTGCATTTTAATGAGGGGCAAATGCTGCTGAATGTGCTCATAGACATTGGATATAAATTTCTTATTTATGAGTCTGAGATAGTCAGTATTTTTTAATACTCAATGGGAAGGAAATATAGTCGGAATTATTGATGTGTCTTAAGAGAATCGATTAAGGTTTCTTAATTTAGTATCTGTAAAACAGTTTCTACTGATGGTTTGAAGACCTCCGTGTCTTTTAAAACGTTCCAAGTGTATCGAAAGTAAAATACACCATATCAAGAATCATCTCTATGCTTCACCATGATTTTATAGTAAGATTTCTAATTTTCCATAGATGCTCAAAATAAAAATTGCTCGGAGTGAAAAGTGTTAATTTATATTGAATTTTTTTATTAATTCAAACTATATTTACTAGAATTCCTAGTTATTTATTAATAAATGAACCGAGCAAAGCAACAATTCAGCCCTGAAACGATTAATCACAATAGCGCAAGAATTGGGGAACATTAGAGCAATAAAAAAAAAGAAGTATTTGACTTTAAAAAAAAATTTATTAATGACAACATCAGAAAATCGTACAAGTGAAAAACAGTTACTCGATTATATAAATGAGACGCATACTGAAGTATCCTGATTGAGTAAATTAAATCGTCCAGATCCATCGTGTAAATCCATTAAAAGTGGTCGGACAATTGTAGAAAAATAGTTTACAAACAAATCCAACACATGTCGCCATAGCGAGGCAGCTCGAACGAGACCCAGCAATAAATCTTCTCCAGCGTCGAGAGTACGATAGCAGACGGCGCGGTATCTCCCGAGATTTTCCCGAAGAATTTTCAGAAATCCTGCGGGTCCTCGTGTATCCGTCCCGTAAGCGGCTGGACAGAAGATAGAAATCCGATTTGCCGTGGACAGATATAATCCTCGGTGCTCGCTCGTAAGAGCTTCAGATTCGCCGATCCTCCCACGCAGACGAGGAAGAACGAACAGCTTCGCGAGAGGGAATACGGAAAATCGATCTTCCCTTCACGAGATAGGATAGGACGATAATGCGATTACAAATTACGAGTCGTTTAAGCGCGTCAGCGACAAAACTGACCAATCAGCTCCGCCATTGTTGTATCGCATCGGCAATTTTTTCTTCGGTTTCAATGAGCGCCATAATTCTTAATCCTACCATCGTTTTACTTTCCAATTTAACATCAATGTCGGTGTTTTACAGTCTGTGGAATTTTACTTCAAAATTGAATCGCTAATCTAAAAGCTTAGATCAAGTTAATCCAAGTACAATCGAGCATAAGTATAATTAATGTGTCGTAAACGTGTTAACCCTTTGTGGACTAACGTCACATATATGCGGTCTGAGAACAAAATTAATTATAGTTTACTGTCGTACATATACACGGTTAAAGGAGAAAAATTGAAATGCAATCGGTGAGATATGATTAAAAATGAAGTAATTTATAATTCATATACAATAATTAAGCGCAAATTTCTGATAAAAGGTTTTGAATCGCTAAATAAATGATTATTTGTTAATATTTAAAAATGCTCCGTCCGCAAAGGGTTAAAGACTCGAAAATAATGTGGCGAGAGGTTGGAATGCCTCTAGGCTTTTTCCACTAGGGCTCCAAAAAGTAGAATATTCTTGCATGACCTTCGTCCGGTCAAAAGTTCATTAGGAACACCGATGGAAGCAAGCAATCATTCTCATTTGGAACCTCAATCCCTCTGGGTACATTTGCAAAATAATAATCTGTAAAAAAAGTAGAGAGGAGTGGTACTTGAGCGGATTAATTAAACAAGCAAATAAGAAGAACAAAGTAGAGGAAAAGATAACAATCACGAGCTAATACAATACTATGTGGCTTTCAGCAGCGCAATTAAGTAAGAGATTCCCTGCCGGCTCGAGGGTTGCCTTTTTATATCCTAAAATACAATAAAACTTGTCCCAGCTTTTCCAACGGTCCGAGGATATTTTGCCTCCACTACGCAACCCTTAGTTGCACATGCTAATTAGACACTTTCTAAAACTGTACTCGAACTGTCGAACAAGCAAAGCAGCTACCTCAAACGAGCACCGAAGTTAAAAAGCGCCTACAATATTTTATCGATTTTAGACGAGCATCGAGCTCAAAGTGGCTCAATTTCATTGGCGTAAAGCAGATATTTCTTCCGCATTTCATTTAATACCAACCTCTCGATTTCTACCGGTGAATATGCACGAGTGGAATGGCGGAAGTGCGCTTTGGAGAACGGTGCGTTGTACTTTTTTTCCACGGTGCTTGGCGGCTTCTTTGGAGGGTCTTTTAGAAAGGCGAAACGGCGAGGCAAAGATTACGGGGTTGGTTTTACGTTTTAGTTTTGAAAGGGTAGCTCGAAGCAGGCTTATATCTTTTACTGGGAATTATTAGTTTCTATAATGATATTTGAGAGTAGTATTTTGTGTGTATCTCCGGGCTTGCTGAGTTTTCATATCTCCGCGGTTTTATGGAATTTCATACAGAAGAATGATGAATGTTGAATGTAATATAATTACATTTACCGTATTCCTTTTTATCACGTTTATTAAGCGTATACGAGGGAGAAAGAATTTACATTGAAATATGATATTTGACACAGAAACTCATTAGCTGTATCGTTTATCGGAATTTAACTTGTGCAAAAATACTTGAAATTTGAAAAATTTAATTACGGTATGACCGATAAATGTGATAATATCTAGTTAAATCTGACATACTTAAATCTATTAAATAAGCACTTTGAAAATAAGGGGAGCAAGTTGCAAATGAAATGATGTATTAAATACATTATAAGCTGCACATGAAATATTTACAGTATTGGTTCTCTGCTAATTTAAAAAATATTTTATAAAAAAGTAGAAATCCGTTAATTCAATGACTTCCGTAGATTCAATGTAAATACTGAGCACAGTCAAATTACATTTTATTATCCTGCCTTTCTTCGTTTCTGAAAATATTTAAAGACAAGATGACCCGACTGAAAAGGAGATACACAGATAAAAGCTCGTTAGCTGTACCGTTTATCGATGCCTGTTATTTTTGAAAATAAAAATTGAATTCTGCCATTCCTCGACAGGTCGACTTTCTTTGGAAATAATTCTGGTAGTTTTTATCAACATATTCTCATTACTCGTACAATCTGCATGTCCCGTTCAATATAATCTTTGCGGTCATCCGATACACCAATAACCGCAAATGCACCACTTGATTATATTCAAGATAACGAAAGCTCGACAGCAATTACACGTATGCTAAAAGAGTGGATGAACTTTCTCATCCAAATAGAATCCATCGATCAAAGCTGCATTTAGGAAGTTTTTCGAACTTTCAAATCTTTACTTATATTTTCACCGACGACAGGATAAAAGCCATCGATCGGCTCACAATCGAGAAAAACGTCAGTTGATATTCGACTGCCGAAATAGACTGTTGCATTTTTGAAATAGATCCAAACATTAACCTTACGTTTTAGCTCGTATCTGGCGGAAAACGTTTGACGTTAAACTCGTTATCGTTTTGATAAATTGCACAGGATTACCGGAGAGTTTTGAGGCTCGCGCGAGATTTCAAAATATTCCTCCGGTTGTCGATATGTATCCAGTATCGCGTTTCACCTGTCGCTTAACGTACGAAAATCGAGTAACCACTCTGTTCTCGTTGTATCACATCGTGAAGGTACGAGTTCATAATATCGAGAGAATCGTTTTCGTATCCACGGTATTACTGTCTCTCTTTCTCTCTCATCGGCACATCTCTCATCTTTTCTCTCTTTCGACCGACAAAGTTTCGTTCCCCGGTGCGCGATCGGCGGTGCTCACCGTTTAAAGAAATCTACTTTTTCCCAACGGTACAATTCGTCGAGAAAGGATATCCGCGCGAATGGAAAAGGACTTTTTTCTCCTTTTCCTCCTATCAGCTTAACGAGCTTTTCTTTATCCATCCGACAACGCCCCTTTTCCTCTTCTCGTTCGTCCTTCAACCTCTTCTTTAGGTGCATTCCTCATCCCTTTCTTTTTTCGTTTGCTGCCCTTTCTCTTGCAACTGTATGCAGCTACCCTGCGAGTCTCAAGTTTCGAATCAACGTGGAACAAGATCATCGCGTTGCACCGGGGCTTAATTTCGCGAACGTGCCCGATTAGCTACCTCATACTGTCTTACATCTCTCGACATCCTAAATCGATCTTACGATCTGCCACTGTCGCATTACGGTATTCCGTTTACCGATCCTAACGAGAGTTCCTTGTTACGGGGATGTAGCCAAGTATTCTCTGGATAATATAGAAAGCTCGGGCAAGAACAATCGTGTCATGGGATGACGAGTGGACGGGATATCATTGTTGCTATGGCGAGGTATTGTTTCAGGGTCCTTCTTGAATTGTGGTAGTTGAAGAACAAGATTAATACTTTGAACATCACCGGTATTTTGCTAGTTTTATCACTTCTACTAAAGTGAGACTTTTTTTATTAAATCCATATATTTATAAAGTGGAAACTATAAAGGTATACAGACAGATAGATATTTGGTAGATCTTTATCTTTTTAAAGATGATATTTAGACATTGAGGATGTCCGAGAATTCAGAAATGTTACAATTTCATAGTTACACGAAATTTCACTGAATTCAGTAGCTGCGGTCACCGGTGACCCCATTGGAGTCAAAGTGGTAAGGATATTGCGAACGTGGAAAGAAGAGAGGGAGAAGACCATGGTGGATAAGAGGGCAAAGGGCAGATTTGTGAAAACTGAGGCTCAGGTTAAATATCATTCGTCACCTCTGAAGAAGAGATTATAGAAAGATATAATAGCAGTGAGGTTTAGATATACCAGCGGTAGATATTAGGTGGATTCACCGTGGTCGCCATTTTGGAGAACAGTCTCCACAACAGTCCGTATATTAGTTTCACGATTTCAGAAGATATTTAAAGTAGCAGGTTTCTCCTGCCGCAACCATAAATATTCATATCAACGATATAAAGACAGACAACCCCAACGTGTCTCTGATACCGGCAGAAACACTACCCCAAACATTATCCCAAACTCCAACTACTAACCCCTCTCGTTGTATCCCCTGAAAAGCCTCTCCCTCACAATTTGTCATAGTCCCTGCGGTTCGAAAATGACCCTTGCCACGTACAGTAACATTCGAAAGTGCACACGCAACCACCCTATCTCCCTACACACCTACACAAACAACGCATCTCTTCCGTCGTCATTTTGGGAGGCGACCCCGAATGCCTCGAATTCTTCACCCCCTAATGTCCACTGGTCTACGCAATCCACGTCACGTTACAAAAGTTTACACAAAAAACAAGAACTGCGAGTTAACCCCTTGCCGTACTGTAACGACTGATACTAGTGATGCTATAAACTGGAAATGAAATTTTCAAGTTTTAGAAAATCTATTCAATTGAAAATATCAGAGAGATGCGACACGATAAAGTTATTTCTGTAATATTAATAGTACGTTCAATTATACTACATGTCTAGACCGATCAATGTTTATTTTATTAATTTAACTCTGATTTATTATTGAGGTAATATAGAAATACTCGAAAGGTTCCAATCTAAAACACTTCGCATTCTTACAAACTCACCGTGGTACATCACAAACAAAAACATACAGAAAGACGTCAACATACCGACTGTAAGAGAACAAATCAAAAACTTCACCTCAAAATATTCTGAGAAACTTCAGAACCACCCCAACAAACTTGCAAACGAATTGCTTGAAGAAGAAGAAGATATGCGTAGATTAAAATGTTTTAAACCGTTAAACAGTAATTCTAGATTTTAAGAGATGAAGTACTGCGTTAAATAAATCACATATTTTAATTTTTTTTACATATAGTTTAGCCTTATAGTTGTAACTAGTTATATTTCTACCAAAAACCTCATGCAATAATAATTCTAAAGGTATAAGCCATTGGGCGAATTACCTACAAGCGTCATGGTGATATTAGTCATTAAGCTAGCATATTAGTTTATTGTTACTTTGTAACAGATTGCTAATAAACTGTCTAATTAAAAAAAATTATTGAGGCAGTCACAAAGTAAATGACACGACAAGGGGTTAAGAGACCAGTCCAGCTCGCTGGTCAGGTAGCACCTTGGCGGTGAGAGGATTGCCTGAGCCAGGCAAAGGCGAACCCATAAAGGTTTCACAGGAAAGAAGTTACCTCAGGGGCCTGACCAGCATGCTGGTCAGGTACGGGTTTGGCGAACCCGGGGTTACCCGAGCCACACAAATGGAAAGCCCGCAAGGGCTGCAGAGGCAAGTTCCTCAGAAGCCTGTTCCACTTGCTGAATTGGATCTTGAGACTTTAGTCCCGGTTTGGTTTTAGTAACAATTATATAAAATAACCTGCAATTAATACGGAATCCACTTAACCCCTTGCCGTACAATAACAAGTGCCACTCATGACGCGAAAAATGGAATGGTCAATTTTGAAGTGCTCCAAAAACTATCCAATTAAAAATATCAGAAGGTCATAATAAAGTAAGATTAATTCAATTCTATTCAGTATTGCTTTAAGTCATCTACTATATGCGCAATTAGGGATAGATTGTTATTTCAGCAATTAATTCAAAGTTGTTGCGTATTCAGTAACAAAAGAAATAGTACGGCAAGTGGTTAACACTAGAACTACCGACTATTAATTTAGTATATTTAAAGATATTAGATTAGTACTTCGAAAGAATGAGGATGAAATGCTTAAGAAACTAAATTAATTTAATCTCTCACATTTTACAAAGTAGATATAACAAATTAAGCATAGTACAGCGCTAAAAATTTCTTCAGTATTTTAAAAAAATTCAATACAAGTCATTTTGACCCCCTTGGTAGATCTAGTGTTAAAGCAGTTGGTCCAAAAACATCCGCAGCAGTCGAAGTGAAAAAAAAAAAAAAATACAAAACGATGTCACCCGAGTTGCTCGATTCTGTCGCAGGTTTACATCGTCGGACACACCGCACCAGGAGTCGACGATCGAGAGAGCGGTGCCGCGTCGCTCAGCGAGAGACACAACGCAAAGTACCTTCAACTGGTTCGCCTTTACTCGGACATTATCCGCGGGCAATTCTTCGGGCACTGGCACTCGGATACTTTCCGCGTGGTTTACAGCGATACCGGTAGGTCTGTCTCCTTTGTTCCCATTTTGTATGCGGCGAGCGTGCCGTCTGTTCCAAGCGGTCGGATCGATGCATCCGTTGAGCTCTTACGATCCGAGGTATTTTCGCTGAGTGTGCCTGCTTGTTCTGACTTACGTTCGCTTCGCTGGGTGCTTTGTATCCCGGGAATACTGTCTTTTTAGTGCGCCGGCTCGAATTAATGACGTTGAATTCACCTTAGATCTCCCCGAATACGCTGTATTGGCGGAACGTGCGAGTTGGAATTTTATGCGTCATGGTGGACACGCAAACTTGCCATGCGCGAATTACTTTGAAAGATATTTTTAAAAAGAATCCTCTTTGTTTGCTGTTCTATCTCAATTTCCATTCTCCACGTTACGTTTGATCGTTATTACATAAAAATTCGATATCATCCTCGATCTTCGGTATTTGAAATTATCGGCATACATTTTTCATTACTTTGAAACGGTGCTCAATTAAAGTACAACAAGGAGAAAGCAAGTGGAGAATATTTGCAAATCCTATCGTGGCTTTTTCTTTTTACCTTTTATCTACCTCTTCCAATATATCGTCCTCTCGAAAACGCTAGAAGCGAAATTGCCGTTATCAATAAATTCCTTGTGTATCGCTTACAACCGACAGATTTTTCCGGCTTTTATAAACCTCGATATTGAATACACGACACAGGCCGAGGGCAAGCTTTGCAAGCCGTTTTTCCGTCGAACGTCCTAATAACGTCTCATATCCTCGTAGCGAGTAAGGTTAGAAGGGAAATAACCAAACGTAGGAAGATAATAGGAATTTACGGAATTTATTATCTCGTGAAACGACATTCGTGCCGGCAGGTCTCCCGGTATCCTGGATAATGATGGCCCCAAGTATATCGCCAAGCACGCCCGGAGGACCCAACAATCCAGGTTTGAGACTGTACAAGTTCGAAACTAGTACCGGGCAGGTACGTTTGAAGCGCATAGAGCGTCAATAATCTCTAGCTGTCCGTAATAGTCCATTTCTGTGACGTTCCGATTGAAAGAGCCGGCTAACATACAATCTCTCTCGTTCCGTCGTGTCCAGGTTCTGGATTATACGCAGTACTATCTTAATCTGCCGGAAGCGAATTCAATCGGGAAAGCGAACTGGTTGGTCGAGTACTCTCTGCTCGACTATTACGAGCTTCAGGAAATAACAGCGATCACTCTTCACGACTTGGCCGACCGATTCACGCAATCCAATGATTACGCTTTCGTCAGGTACGTAAAGGATTGGAAATTGAAGGATCTCTCCCCGGTCCTCAAAACACGGGGGATACGTGACCGTGGAAATTGCATCGCGGACAGACCTTAGTTACGTTCGATTATCCTATCATCCTTTCTCTCGTTTTATCCGTTAACTCGATAACCTTTGAACGATAAGTCGCTCGATGGAGGAAAAAAAAAGAAAAACAAAAGAAAACATCTACCATCGTCTCGTAACCATTCCATGCTGAACTTTCCAAGCTAAACGAGTTACGACCTTGCAGAAGAAACCTTGAAATATTTATAACCTCTCTCACCTTCCTCTTGTACGACTCGAGACACGACAACGGATGACTGACATAAATTACCCGCGACAAAGTTCCAACGCACCACCTGTACCCCTCGGCGAGCAGCCGACTCCTCGATTGCCAACAACATTTACATGATCCCACCCAAGCGATTGCGTGAGATACCCAAGGGTAGTATCCACCCGGTGGATTAATAATTTCCATATTTCTCTAGCAATTATCCCCTACGATAATTTCAAACGGGCAACGCTGATAACTGTCTACCCTTTTCAACGCAATCGCGCCATTACGATGCTAATGACTGTCCCGATACGGTTTTAGTCGCGGCTCGCGTCTCTCCCAAGGTAACTTGGTACCGGTTCATTATCTTTCCGTGTACTTCGCCTTCTCTCACAAAGTCTCTTTCTCCCCTCTCTGTCTTTTCGTGTCTCTCCTCTGGTACACGAACCATGCAGATATTACGCGGCGAACACGGTCTCCTTGCCGCGCGAAGTCGAGCAGATTTGGGGTTGCGGTGGTCCATTGAACGGTGCCTGTGCCCTTCACCATTACTGCACGGTCACCCGATTAAATCCGGAGTCCTACAAGGAGTGTTACTCGTCGTACGCTTACGCCCTAGCATCCACCGGTCCATCAACGGCACAGGTCTACGTCTCGTTTCATCTTCTGCTGCTCCTGGTCTGCCTGGAAGTCCTACGGAATCGGTAGGTTAATGAAAGAGGAACGCACGCACGACAGCTGCCGACGACGACGACGAGGATGAACGTCTTTGATGTTGCGTGCAGCTATGCGTCAAATTCCGATAGTACTCGGCCACGATTTCTCAGGCTCCGTTCGAACGTCCCGTCGGAGATGACGCGTATGTCCGGGTAGCATCTCGCGCGTCAAGATTCGTAGATGAGCCCGATGAACGATGAATAGGAGGAATATTAATCGGTATGTCGCGTGCGCAAATCCGTTTTGTCTCTGTGTCTGTCTCTCTTTGTCTAAATCTTCTCTCTCTCTGTCGTAACCGACGAGTCGCGGGAGATTTTCATTTGACGTCGCGAGGATTTTTGCTTGGTGAGAAATGTAGGGGGTTGAAAATGGGAAAACTTTACGAGTGACCCGATACTCGTTGACGATGAAACTAACCGTTCGACCGGAAGCGCTCCGCGATGGTAGCCTCGAGCGAGACGGAGGGTCGAGGTGCGATCGAACGCGATCGTTAATTGCTCGAAATTTCACGGTCTCGAGAGCGATTCGTATCCGACGCGGAGGAAACGGTTGGATGGGGTGAGATCGAGTTTGGGGTGTCGCGGCTCGATTATGGGAATCGGCAATTAACCGACGGCGGAAATGAGAGCATGGGAGGGAGGCTGAAGATCCTCGGGTGAAGTCTTTTTAAAAAGTCATTGATGTGGTATACTTGCTTTACTTAAACGTTTGATGTGCTCGTTTCTTAAACGGGGGAATGTCAAATAGTGCATCGTCTTGTAAATCCTCGGTGGAGAATGAAACGTGTAACGTTCGTTGTAAGAATGGGATTGTATTTGAATGTAATTGATCTCAGAAAAGATATGGAAAATGAGATTTAAAAAAAAGATATTACGAAATACGTGGAATGAGAGAAAAAAGGGAGGAGGAACAAATGGAACATAGTATTAACGTTTGTTCGGTGACGTGGCGTTTGACACTTCGGTCGAGATTTGACAGGCTTTTGAGCGAACGACTCGAAATGATGACTGCATCGAAGCATTATAGCTTAAAGAGCCATTATATTCGTACCACCATTTCGCGATTGTCGGAACAATACAGTATTTCTTAATAAAGGACTCATGGATTTGTAGGGAGTGGTGACTTATTTAATCCTACCGTTCGTTGCAACTTTCGTCGCAAGTTGCAAGGGACAGCCTCGTCGAAGATCGTTATGATTTATTTTCTTTGATATTTTTAAACGAATCGTTTCACGGTAATTCGTGGGATTTGCAAAGTATCAGATTTTGAACGACAGATTCGCGATTATTTAGATTTTTACTCCTTGGTTTGCATTCCAATTATTTTTTCATGCGATTGAATTTCGTGTCTTTACATAAAATACGAGCCATAATTAAATATCAGGATACTACAGAAAATACTAGAAATTGATACCATAAACAAATTTAACGCGACTTATAATCGTCAACGCGTTAAGTACCACTTGAAGTCTATGAAAATTTATCGGATACATATTTAGAAAATCCTAATAATATTTAATTACGAAAAATTTTAAACATCCAAATAATTTAAAGTTCTAATTAACTTCCTTTGCCAGCTGAGATACAAAAGGTTCGAATCATTCGCTAAAATACAATTTAATATCGGATACAAGTAATTATCCAACGTTTACGCGGCAGTTAACGTTCGAAAGTAACATCGGAAACCGTTCAATTCCAGTACCAAAGCCTCCCTCCATCTCCAGAGAAATTTTTAATTTCCTCCTATTCACCGCCAGCTTAATATTTCTCCCCTAAATGACGCAAATTCAATAATTCCCTTAATCTTAATTCGTGTTTACTTACTTAACTTCCTTTTTCCAGCTGTCTATTTGCCATTCCAGTTTGCAATCGAAATTTTTTCTCTCTCTCCTTACGTTTATAATTAGATGAATCCTCTCCGTCCCAGCTCGTTTCCAGAGCCCCGATGAGCGGTTACCGGAATTCCGAATTTACTCAGATAACAAGATAGACCGAGGAGGTCTCAATTAATTCCGTAGTTGCTATAGTTAGCAGCTAGCCAACTTCCGTAAACGAGCTCGGTCCCGTGCGCGTGGTGACAGCAAATATGAAGATAAGTCGTTCATTAACACGAAGCGGACATTTAGCGGAAAATGTGAGAATTTTGTCGGCGTAATGGGAGCACCGGATTTCCCTCCGCAGGACCACGAACGAGGGAAAACGAAGATCACCTGGTTACCTTCCTTCTCGTTTGCATATTTGCGGGGGTAAGTACACCCACCTCTTTTCTTCTCCCATTACTTTTACCAACAGGGAGATGCAGGGGGTTGGAGTGCATCCGATGCATTATGTATGAAGCCTGCGATGGAGACGCGAAAAAAAAAATAGAAAAAAAGAGGAATTCCAACGTACAAAAATATGAGCGTAATATCGCATGCGTAGATACTACATTCGCGCTCCGCAAATTTCTACCGCACGCTATGACGGCGATGGTATGGGGATGTACAAGGTAACGCGTACAAGGTAATAAAATTTCTATTGACATAAACTCTTTTACGCCGTTTCATCTCGTTTTCCGATATTTTTCAACTGTACCCTTTCGCGCGCGCGGTTTCTCCGTTAAATTTCCAACCCTGCATTGAATGCGGGGGTTGTGTTTTTCTTGATACACATTTTTCATATTTCACGTTAACTTCCACTATGCAAAGGGACAAAGATGTCAATGTCCTTTCGGTGAGATGATCAAGGAGGATCTGTTTCGATATTTTTAATTCAACCCCTTGTCTATCATATCAATTAACTTCGTGAAACATTAAAAAATGCACAGTGTCCTCGAGGCTAAGCGAATTTAATTCTAAAATATATTCTTCATTATTTGTCAAAGAAATTTCGTCATCAAGCGGCGTTACCCGTTATTAGAGCGTTAGAAGGTTACACGCAAAAACAAATAACATCCTCGTTTTTCTCGTTGGAGGAAAGCCTTGTACTTTTGTGTATCGAGTTCTTCCGTGAAACAATCGTAAGCCTGCATTTACCGCACGACGCGTTACGCCCTTAACTCGAACGTTTTTCATTACCATATGCAGACAATACGGCTGTCTCGACAATTGAATATGTGTTTCCGTGCAAGTGCGCAACAGCATCTAGGCAAACGAGAGCGTGCATATGCTGATACACGTGCGCATCCGACGATGAAGCCTGTCACACACCGGTAGCTAAAGCCGTACGACGCCATGCGTTTCTCGTAACTTGCCACCGACGTAATGCAACGGGGAACGAGCAAGGATAAAGTGCATGTGGGTGATAGAGGAACCGAGAAGGAGATAGGAAAGTCATTGGTGTCGTCGATCACTCGCACGAACAAAGGGTTAACTGTAACAAACGTCGAGGCATTTATTAGGAACAGTCGTGCTGCCTAAATTGCTTTTTAGGAATTGAGAAACATTTTGTTGAAGTGTTGAGTGTTCGGGATTTTAAAAATTTTTAATACAATTGATACACTTGCTCTTTTTATGTAATACTCTTCCGAAGAATGTTGGTTCGAGATTCCTTCGAAGCACGCACAGCTTGGAATTAATTTCATGGCGATTAATTTGTTGAGAAAGGGAGGTGTAACGAGTGGACTTTGTCCCCTTGCGTGAATTGCATTTTTAACCCCTGACGACGCAGCAGTTTCAAGTCGAACATCCCCCAGGGGATGTTTTATCTCCATAACACGTGCCTGGAATTATTAAAGCAGTGATTTTGAAAATCTCACGTCTGTCTCTAAACTTTAACGACCATCTATCATAAAATATTCAAAATAGCTTGTTCCAAATTTTTGTAATTCTTCTTCCACCGTATCGATTCAAGATCTTTAACATCCCGCGATATTCATCATCAGATCCACCGTTAAAAAAGATTCCTATCCACCTTAACTTACCAACTCCACCCTACATATCCTTAATTTAACCATCACCCCCAACAAACTCCCTTCCTGCAGCATACAAGAAGTCCTTAAAAATTGTAAACTTGCAAACTCAGACGACTCGCAACATCCAACCCCCTTATCGATACCATTCACAATGCACCGTCGCAACAACCGTAGAATCGTCTCGCGATTTTTCCGGCCTGGTGGTAAAACTCGTCCAACATATCGCGAAATATTTTAACAAGCCGTACACGAATCGGCGTTAGCCGCGGGAACGCGATTACAGCGGCGTGGGCGTTCATTCGAGTGTACGCACGCAGAATCGCGAGGGTGGTGTTACACGCGGATCACGAGACAGCCGTACCCGCCAAATAGTTTCCATATTGCGATACAGGGGAATGTGTTACAGAGGCTTACGCGAGCGTAAAGCTCAGCCGACTATACGCTCGGTGCGCGTCATTGAACCATGTCAGTGGCGTAGGACCATCAAAGCGACGGTAAAACACGGATACTCGATGTCATTTCGCGCTTTGCTGGACGGACTTTCATACGCTGCCA
This sequence comes from Cerceris rybyensis, assembly GCA_910591515.1. Lineage (NCBI taxonomy): Eukaryota > Metazoa > Arthropoda > Insecta > Hymenoptera > Crabronidae > Cerceris > Cerceris rybyensis. Next base: position 1,519,866 of record OU342795.1, read on the forward strand.
TTCCTTTGTCGCGAGGGGGATCAGACTCGCCGACGCTGCGCCACCCCCTCTTGGTCTTCCTCTATCAGTGGAGTCGTTGCCATTAAAAATACTGCTTTTCTATGCGTTGAAAGACTGAAATATGGCTACACGGAGAGGACGAAGGTTTAGGGATACTTTTTGAGATGTGAGATGAACTTTGGGACGAATCGGTTTTCTTGGGGATGCAATTTGAAGGCTGGGAGGATGCTGAGATGACTGGTTTGGAATAGACACTGAGCCACACCCTCTTGGTCTTCCTCTATCAGGGTAGTCGTTGCCATTAAAAATACTGCTTTTGTATGTGCTAAAAGACTGAGATATGGCTACACGGAGAAGACGAAGGTTTTGGGGTACTTTTTGAGGTGCGAGATGAACTTTGAGACGAATCGGTTTTCTTAGGGTTGCAGTTTGAAGGGTGGGAGGATGTTGAGTTGATTGGTTTAGAATAGACCCTGAGCCACCCCCTCTTGGTCTTCCTCTTTCAGGGCAGTCGTTGCAGGGGTTGCAATTTGAAGGAAGGGATGGTGTTGAAATGATTGACTTAGAATAGGTTTTTTATCGACGGTGTTGGGCCTGATAAAATCTGCTTCCTCCGGTGAGTCTCAAGAGAAAGATAATTACACTCCTCTTTATCGAGTTTATAGTACAATGCACCCGCACGAGTACAAGTTGGCGTTACAAAGCAAGCGGCTAAAGAGACATTATGCCGGTAAATTTTGCATGTGTGAAAATCGGCCGCGCATTAACATGCGGTCGATCAAGTTTGACAACGAAGTAGAACGCTTATAGTCAACCCAGTTAGCCATCGGATTAATGAGGGTCAAGCACGACGATAAAGCATACTCACGGTCTATTTTCACCTCGTAGAGAACAAACTTCCGTGGTCTATAAAACAAAGATACGTCGGGTAACATGTCGCAATTTACAAATTTAATAATTTCCTTACATCGATTACCACTCCACTTCTAACACCATACTATCGGACAATTTTCCAACACATTCGTTCGATACTTCCGACAAAAGCCCTCTCTAGAACGCTGACATCTAATTTCCCGCCATTGTTTCCTCGCGGCAGTACAACGGTATATCATACATCCCATACGGAAACTCGCTCAAGTTTCCAACAACAACGCATCGATAAAGCAATTCCGAAATTAATATCTCCCGGAGATGTTACACCTGAAACTTGCCCAACTGCTGCCTCGTTGTACATGCAGAAATTTCTGCATACGAGCCATCCCCTCGGACACCCACTGTGCAATACAACAAAGTGGTCACGGTCGAGATGCAGTGATAGATGGGTGGAAAGAGAGATAAATGACTATGGAATGAGAAAGGAGAAATATTACTTCAAATATCATATAGTCTCCTTGGCTTTAACAACAGCGACATATTCCTACAATTTCTAGTACCTCAAGAAACCTAAAAAATATAATTCAAAATAACGTGGTTGACGAGAAATATTATCTATTCAACGAAAGATGTCAAGTTTGAATCTTTCTACACAAGTGGTTCATTATAAAATTCGTTCGTGATTTGGTGCAACACAGTTGATAAAAGCAATCTGACGACCAAAACGTAGCAAGATCGAGTCCTCGTTTACAAGCGGTTCATTATGAGACCCGATTATTTTTCCAGCACCTACAAATTAGTCACGTCCCAGTCTTACGGGGCATAGTTGACCTACGACTGCATCGGACTAACGAGGTGACTTCTCGCGATGTAACTCACGTTTCTGACCGTACCTTCGTCACTTTATGTAGATTGATGCTCGGTGTAACACTGTGTAAAAAGCTGCCCATCAAAAAGGTTATAAAACCTACTATTCGATTACATTTTACAAAACGTCAATCTCCACAAATTGGACGGGTTTCATTCGAAAACGTGAGCTACATCGTGAGAGATTTCCTCGTTAGTCCAGTACAGTATCGAAGTTGCGAAATTTCCATAGCTTTAAATAATCTTCTCCACTGCCCAGTAGAGTTTCCACTTTGTGTATCAAAACCATCGTCGTTATAACTTCGTCCCGTGGAACGAACTACTGTACCCTTTCATCTTGCATCGATCTCCAATTAAAGTTTAATCGGTATCATAAAATCGTTCGTTCGACAGCCATAGAACAAACTCCATCGTCGTGGTGTCGTTCGATGAGCACTTAAACATAGTATTCCTACCTTTGTTGAAATTGTGCTTCATTGTCTCTCGTCTTCGTTTTTTTTTCTCCCCCAAGTTCATATCGCGGCGCTCTTTTCCCTTTCATAAACGCGTCCAACGTTCATTCTTTCGTCTCGTCGGCGGATTCTTGGTAAAATTTGTATCACCGGTATGCCGTGTATGTTGGCCGTGTGTGCGTGTGCATAACTCGCGCGCATACCCCTCCGAGACAAAGCTGAAAGTTACATAAAGTTGAAAAAAAACTTGGGAGGTAAGAACGTGAAAGAGGTTTATGTCTTTTCGCCTTCCATTGAATTACGGTCTCCACCCCCGCGGAGAGGTCGAGTTGATGAAGTCTGAAATTTATGAATGTTTAACCCTTCCCTCGCGTTTGCATTTTTCTTCTCTCTGTCTTTCCTTTTTTTTGTTTCTTTTCCTTTCCCTTTTGCTTTTCATAGCGTGCACGCGTTTCGGGTCAGTTATAATGGCGGACTGGGATATTACGTGAGAGCATATAATTCCAGCGTTAAAATGCAGGAAGAGTAGTGGAACTTGAACGAAGTTTACACTATTAAATTTCATAATTTATGCAAAGAAATTTAATTAATTTGCGCGTATCGAGAGCCAACGATGTTTAGCTGCAGCAGGGAGAAGAGAGGGATCTTTGTTGGTATACTTGCGCGGATAGAAACGAAGATAAAACTTTGAGCATTGCTTCGTTATATTTTTTCCATTAATATTTATCTTTTGATCTACTTAATGTAACAACTTGGTGGAAAAAATCGGCAGTGATTACTTTTAGCTGAAGTGGGAAATAAAATTGAATATTATGAACTCGTTTTATTAGGAGAACAGTTTAGAATTTATTGAATTTAAAACTAAAAGTCTGCAGAAAAATTCAGTCGTTTATTCAATTCAAATATACTCTACAAGAGAGTACACGTTTCACTCACAAATGTTAATTAATCTCCAAAGTATGACAATAGTAGAGACAACTTTCTAGTGGAACCTTACAAAAGTCTATTTTCTTTTATATTAGCAAAACTTCCAGACGCCATTTCCTACGGGATATATTAATTCCTCCACTCTGCATTCTTTCCACGATGTTTCCTTTATTCCAGTTTATCGCGCACGCGAATGTTCCTTACAATTCAAATCACAACTGCAATCGCTGTTTATTTGACATTGTGCATGGCAATAGTTGCCAAGTTTTGCAGTGCCAAGAGCCATGCCGTTGCGTCCACGTATTTAAAAGAACCAGGAAAAAGAGGAAAAGCAAGTTACATCTGATATAAAAGAAATTACAAGCACAGTTTCTTCAAAAATTGTTCTGAATTTTTTTTTACAAATGTTCTGAAATTTCTGGCAACATCCCCATTTCGATTTTCTTCATATAATTTACAAATGATTACATCAATGCAGTACAATTTCAAACTTATTTGATACTTTAACAACGACGGCCACAATAAATGCGGTCTGAGAAAAAAATTTTTTACAGTTTGTCGTACCACGTTTTTCAACCGTTGAAATATTATACAAATAGTAAATTTCAACTTCTGTTCATTAACATACTAACTTTTTGTTAAAAAAGTGTTTTTCCATTGCCAAATAAATGATTCTTTCTCAATTTCGAAAAGAGTGTGCATGCGCAAAGAGTTAAAGTAATCTAGATCAATCACTAGTAGACTTGCCATCAAAAAACTTTCATATCTCAGACTCCAGCAGCAACTCCCACCCCAACTCGCCCCTCCCAAGCACCCCTCCCTCTTCAACATTCCCAATAACTGTCAAACCTATCAAAAGTATCTCAAAACAAAAGACTCCAACTACCCTCAAAATCCTCGACACAATTCCAAATTTTCCAATCAAATTTGTATCTCCTCCATCTAATTCCCATCGGCGCAGGAGTTATCAAAGGCACGACGATTTCTATAAAAACGAAGCCTAAGCTAACGCGAAGGTTGAATCCCCTTTTCAAGATAGGCCATCCATCCGTCCAATGTGCCCCAACGACCAACACAGGCCGTTGCACGTGCATTTACTTCTCCGTGCGCCCTTTTTCCTTCATCGTCATCCACCCTTTCAGCGAGCACACCGCGGAAACGACGAAGGCAGGAAGGTCGGTTGTCGGATCGAATTTTAATTTAAAACTTGAATCCTGCCGTAAGATTACAGAGAAAAGCCGGGCAATTAATTCACGAGAATTACGTGCTCGGCAAGTTGCTGGAAGTTTGACCCCCGCGCGTCCTTAGATTGGCTCGGTGACCGGGGGATGATGAGCGAATGCGAGGCTCGCCGATGGTCCCGGTTCTCCTGGTGCCTCTACGCAAACTCATTATAACGGAATGTCGAGCGATCTCGGGATGTCACTCGCTTCGAGTGGAGAGCATCGGGTTATCGCGTTAACGCTCGTACGAGCTATCGACCGGCTGTACACCGTAGGATAAAGTAGCACGTATTACGTACCACGGTGACACGTGTATTACATAGGCGTACATACACCGATAGAGAGGGAAGAAAGGAAGAGGAAGAGCGAGTGAGTGGGTGAATGAGAGAGGGAGGTAGAAAACGGGGGTGGAAGTGAGATAGAAACGGACAGAGAGAGAGAGTACTGCGTTTGTGCACGCTGGAAGCTCAGCTGGCAGACTGGCGAGTTTCCTCTTCAAAGCTTGCAGTGTTTGCGAGTGGACCTCGCTATTCCTGTCACATTCTACGAAGCCGGGGTATCGTTTGCGAGGATTAAAATTACAGGAGAGATTAAACCGCGTCTCGACTCTCGGTGATCTCCTTCCTACTGATGCTAGGTACTGCCCGGTTCCGAGAAAACCGAGGGCACGAAATAAATACCTGGAGAAGTTTCCAGTTGACTTTCGACCCACCACTTTCAACGGTAAAGTCAATTTGTTGGTATTAATCCTTTTGGGACTTTGTCACGTTTCGACTTTAATTGCTAGCGATTTCAAACGATCGGGGGTTGTTTCTGAAAGTTTTGAAATTGAATGTACGCGAGGAAAGGAAATTAGAATATTTGTAAGTTCTGAGGGTGAGAATTTAGTGGAATTATTTAGAAATTTCTACATTCTTGTATAATTAGTAAATATGAAATAATGTGGATTAAATTAAAAATAGGAAAGTAAAAATTCGTGTTAGATAAAAAGAAAATGGAATTGTATTTAAATGTTTCACTTGGAAACATTACCTCGCGGTATCGTGTCTCCATTGAAATTTTTTTTTTCTCCAGACAACGCGGGCAAACGTGAGGAAAATATTTGAAGACAGAAATTCAAGCGGAACAGTGGTTGAACTTTTTTTTTCAGGTTTTTATTTACCAGAGAATTTATAGTATATTATTATCACGAAATTCAGTGTAACAAACGAGAGATATCGCGTGAATAGGAGTGGCTACTTGTGTTCGAGTGCAGAGTTGAAAAACGAAAACGCGCGGCTCTCATTTTCCCTCGGAAAACGGGGGATGTTCGTTGGTACGGCTGCAGCTAAACAACGCAACTCATCTTCATTGTCACAGCTACATGACTCTGGTATAGTCTAAGAGCACCGCGGCCAGCCAGTTAGTCTCTCGAAAAATTTGTAGGATTTGTTTTGTCTGCCTCTCCCTGTTAATCCATTCGCATGCGTGCACGCTTTCACCGAGAAAAAGCATCGTCGACGGTTTCGACGATTCTCGCGAGTTCATCGAACGTTTCGCCCCGTATAATTCGTTATACTTGTGTAACACGAAAAATTGCTGCACTGTCTAACAACGTTAATTATTTTTTACATAGCGATAAAGATAAATTATCCTGGATATGTTGACTGCCTTGGGGGTCACTGGTTGTCACTGGGGTCACTGGTAACCGGCGCTATTGTATTCAGTGAAATTTCCTGTAACTTTAAGTAGTAATATTTTTGAATTCTCAGACATACTGAATATTTCCATATTGACATTAAAAAGCTAAAGGTCTATCGAATATTTGTGTATCTGTATCTTCAAACTTTCTGCATTATAAAGATGTGAATTTAGTAGATGAAAATGGCGAAATATCGGCGGCTATATTAACTCCTTGTCGGATGATTTATTTTGTGATTGTCGCCGCAATAACTTACCATTAAATTGGTAAAATATAAATTGTCCTGAATATTAATTACGTGACGTTAAAAATTCAAATTGTCCCGATGAAGGAACAAAGTCATGAAAAATATTTCTATAATTGAAAAGGCGGTAAGACCCTTCGCGGCAAGACAGCGTCCCTCGGCGTTTTAAATTAGTTCAGAAAATCCGGCACACTGTCCAACTACGAAAGAGGTCGAGTTACAGCGGGACTGACACTGTCGTTTCTTGTTTTAATCGCGATAATGGCCGCCCACCTCTTTTACGCCCTGAATATTTTCTGAATACCTTCGAGAGAAACGGCCGTCCGTCCAGCCGGTGAAACTTTCCCGATGAACGTTGAAAAAAACGTTCATAAGAAGCCGCGAAAAGTTGCCGACTAATTGAATAGACCGCCATGAACACGTGAAGAATGTTAATTACGTTATGATTGCATACCTTTGCAAACATCAACCACAGTCACGACTAACAAAACAGTTGAAAAGCGACGTTAATAGAAGTTAATTAATATAGAAACGTAATCAGTGAATAATCACACAGAAAGCCCCGGGAAAATCGTTAATTGAATGGAAAGTTTCCCCTCAAAGGTACGTTTTACATTAGCCCAATCTTCGAAATATTTCATACAATTCAAAATGGAAAGTTTCTTGAATCGAGTTCTAATCTAAATATTAACCAGTTAGCGTTTCTCTCGTTTCTGTGATTTTACTTTTTCAAAAGGGACGAAGGGTATACGTTTCAAACGGAGTGGTGTGGTGCTTTTCAATTAAATTCCATCCCTTTCTACAATGTTTATATTTCATCGACTCCCACGTGAAAATTTTCAAGAGATCTACATTCACGAAGAGGATAGAAAAAGGGAAGTAGATAAGCACACCCATACAACGAATTTCGTTTATTGTATTCCCCATGAGTCGTTTGTTTATTAGACGAGGACACTTCCGCAGGAATTAACCCGCAGTTTCGGCGCAACGGCGAAATTGCGAGGGATTTCCCTACGTGAAACACAAATCGGATGATCCGTGGGTGATTACCGACTAATCTTTGTATGAAACCACTTCAGTTTGATTACACTAGTCGCCGTGTGTTGACAGAGATGACCGTCTGCTATCCGTTCGTTCTCTCAGGCTACTGATCAAGGATTTAAAGTGCTCAACGGGATACAACGTAATGAACCTGTCTCAGGTGAAAATTAGACTGACTCCTGACTAAATGGATTCCAGGATAATCGGGTTACTACGGTTTAAACATTACACGCGTGTGTGTAAACGCGGCTGTTCAAACGGACACCGTGCAAACAAAACAGTTCGAAAGCCGCGAAAACAGTGACTTCGATCGTTGATCGATTTGAAAAATACGCGTTTTTTATATCCTGTCTCTTAACGATATCACGCATGTTTGCGTGAAACATCGAGTACACGAGGTTTTCGTCGAGTTACAAATACAATTAGCCCTTTCGTGTGGTTCGCATTTGTTCCTCTTATTTTATCCCGTTTAATACACGGATAGACGCGCGAAATGTTTGTGGATGTTAAATAATTATTTTTGTTTAATCGCTACTGTAATTTACAAAACATCTCGTTTCTCTGGCCGTGGTTAATTTGGTCGATGTGAAACGCAACGAAATCTGGCTGGAATTAAATAGGAGGAATTTCGTGGAGGAATTATTTTCTAGGGAATTAAAATAAAAGATTTTCAGGGGATGCTATTATTTATATTAATAATAAAGGAGTGGTGGAGAGAATTGAGAAAAATGTACAAGACATGTCGGGAAAGAAGGGAATTCGACATTAAATTTACAAGGTTGAAACGTGATTTGTAGAACAGCGAGGTAAAAATAAAGTAGCTTAACCCGTTCGCTATGGAAATCGTGGAAAATCGATTTGTAACTCTGCCCTCTCTTCTACTATCGATGTCATTCCCTTGGAGGTATATAATTTTGCACGATGTTTCTGCTACCAGCTGCTTGTGTTTCCAATACACGTACCTTTGCTTTCTCGCCGCATAAAATTGCAAATTACTTTACTCGATCGTGTCGATAAACCTTTTTGATCAAGAAACAAGTGACAATTATTTCAAAACAATATAAAAATCTACCTAACATCTAGAAACCAAGGATAAAAAATTAAACTATCCGCAATATCTTTCAAATATCTCTATCTCACGAGTGATCTTCGACTAACTCCATTCTGATTATTGCCACAAAAGAATCTCGTAGAAAACAATATCATTCGGCAAATGAAAGTCTTCGTCCATCTGAATACGTTAAAACTTTTATTCAATATTCTTTCAAGTTTCTACAAGACTCCTCGCACAACAGACTTTAATAAAACTTTGTGGGTCACCATGACAAAGAACAAACTCACTCTACGTCTCTACCATTCTCTCTCTCTCATTCTCTCTCCGATACACAATATAAATCAACGACCATAAAGCTCCAGCTTTCCGGAAGCACACGTGAAAAGACTCCTTCCGAAAGAAGCGACAAGATTAGACGGCTTCGAACGTTTAAACGCTTCAAGACAGGAAGCGATAGAGCGAAGAGGGGGTTGTGCTAATCGCTAAAGTGCTTTCTCTCCGGCTGCCTATCCCTTTCAGTGAAAGATAAAGCCCCATGCGATCTCTAGCTAGGTCAGTCTCACGATGAAAAGTCACGGAGACCCTCGCGGGTCCGCGTGACAAGATGACAAACGCACAGACACGAAGGCGAGCACGAAGCAGAGGAAAAAAGTGGAGAAGTCTCGGGGTGTCGAGGTATCACCCTGTTTTTCTTTCTTTCTCCAACGTCTATGGATGTTCTTAGACAAAGCATTTTATCAGACGCAACTTGCTCGACGGCTTTGCGAAACGCATCGAACAGACTGTTGACGGAGGATACTGTACAAAAGTTTATTTTTGTTCACGTCGCTAGACACTGTCTCGGATGTACGAAATAATTCATTCTTGACTGGAGGTATCCAGTATCGATCTGGAAGTGGATTTATAAATTTTCAAGAAAATAAGGTCTCCAAGTAATAGCGTCGTTTGAGAATGTACTTCTTCGTGAGCCATCTTTTACATTTCTATGAGAATGTCTTCCTTCGTCGACCGAATAAACAGACTTCTAGTATACATATTAGAAAAGTTGCATCAAGAATACCATTCAGGGTGAATGTTGATCATCCCCTTTCGAAGAATCTCCCTGAAAGTTCTCATCTCCACATCCAAAGGTACATCAGCGAAAATGCAACACAAAATGGACTGAAATGAAACATGAAATTTTTCCTATCATTCTTCCATCACCAATCGCCACCCCCCAGCGCATCCATTCTCTCGACATCAGCGTTCTCCATCGACTTCCCAGCGCATCCTCGAGATGGCTTTAAAGCGTCATTTGTCATTCGTTAAAGCCAACATCCCTAAGACGTTTTGTCAGCGACATTTTGCCCTGAAAGCCGTATGCGGCCAGTCAACGAGATAGAACTCCAAGCGAGAATTTCCAGACCCGTGTACCAACGTACGTCCGCCGAAGGAAGCTGGTGTTTTTGTTTCGCGAGAAATGAGAAGCGATTTCGGTCGAAGGAGAAGCGGCGCGGTGTCACCGTGTAATGGAGTTAATATTTTAGCAAGCCTCCACGAGGAGAGAAGGCAAAGCAGGTTACTTCGGTGCTTGTACCCTGAAACGGCGGAATATCCCCACGAGTGCCGGGGGAAATGACTAAGGAACTTGCACGAAGGAACTACCGGCGGCCTGGTGGAACGGGAGCCGCATACATTTCACGCCTGTTTTCGTGACAAACGTTACGCGGAATTCCCCGACACGCGAGAGAACGAGCCGCGAGAAGAACAAAGTATCCTTTCCACCCCTCACCACCGAGATATCGCCTCCTCCCTTAACATTTCGAGAGACGAGACGAGGACGAGGGGCGAGAGAAAAGGTCTGTTTGCGAATCCGAGGTGGCACGTACGTCAACCTTTATTTCTTTCCGGCGACAGAAGCCGGCAATGGTGCAGGGTTCGCGTCTTTCGACGATCCGTTTTACTCGTCGGCTTGTCACCCCCTCCAACGACTTCGATCGGTCTACGTCGAAGCGTGATAAATCAGCCGGGATGAATATTATCCGACGTCTATGGGTATCATAAAAGTCCCGACTGTTTCGCGATGCTCTTTGACTTTTCCTGGATGCTGGAAGTGGAGAACTCTCCTTGCATTGGCGAGTGCTCGTCTTTGAAATGGAGCGAGTACCTTTGGAATAACTTGGGTCTAGGGGTTGTGCGTTTCATGTCGGGCGACAAAATTTGTTAAGGTGGAGAAAACAATGGAATTGGATAATTTTGAAGGAAGTTTCACTTCGATTTGTTTTTGTACCGATAAATCAAAATGGATCAATGTCATGTGATATCTTTATTTGTTACGAAACTTTCAATTTGCCTATGCTTCTTACCTTGGAATAATCAGGAAAATTCTCTACGTTACGACAGTGACTTCTTCTTAAAAGATACGTATGTCTTTCCATTAAAAACTCCTTTCATGAAAGCGGGGAGCAACACGATAAAAAGAAGCGGAACACAATTTTGATAAATCAACGTGGATGAATATCACCGAACAATAAACCAGACATTACAAAGTGACGAGAATTTCCTTCTACCCTTTGACCCCGGCAGTCGCTTTGAAAATCTCTAGAAGTCTCTTTTCAACTTTGCGGGCGTGCCTCATTTTCATGCACGACAGAAAGCAGCCAGAATGAAAAAGATTGTTCCAACCACCAATTGTCATCGCAAAGACGTAGAATTTGAAAAGAAACGTAAAATCAGGTGGCACGTTTAAATGTGTCCTGGCAGTTTCAACGAAAGAGCGACGATTCCAAAGGTGGTGCACTTGTTTCGATGATTTCACCCTCACGGTGGCATGTTTTTACGTACGAAAGGTCCTCGAAACGCCCGAGTACCGTGCAACGGGGCGAAAGAAATCAGCATCGGTGAATATGTGACGTGGTTCGTGATTATCGTGGCTCGCTCACCGATGGCAATGCGGGCGCACGAGGTTTAAAGAATCGGTACAAAGCGTATTCAGGGGACCGCTTGAAACTGAACGCGAAGTCGTTCCACCGACTGAATAATGAAATCTGTTTCAATAACGTCTGCTTATTTTTCCATTCTATCCTCCACCGGTGTACACTTTTCCCCGCATATTCAAATTGTACGCCATTCGGTAATCGTTGAGTGATTACTGTACCCTGTGAGTTGAGCTTTCAACGAAAAGCACCGGGAAAAAATATGATCGAGGATGAATGATTTTCTCGTTGTATCGACACAGTTCGATGTTTTTCTATCTCCCACTCTCCTCTGTCCTCTCCCTCTCTATCTCGTTTTTGCTCCAGAAATCGACACGACTCGGCCTTTATTCGCGCGGAAGAAAAATACTCGCCGGTGGTAGAAAATAGGGAGCCGCGGAAATAAATTGTTGACCGGCCGCTATATTTATGCATTTATTTATTAACCAAGTTTTATTTGTCCCTTGGGTAAAATAACGCGCGGCGTAAACAAGTGGCGCACTGCAGTGACAACTCACGACCTGCCACCGCCAATTGCGACGATTCGTTTTATCCCGGTACGTCCTCGATCCGTCTGCGTCGTACGTCAAGGCATGATAAATCAGTGTCGCGTTGATGGTGGGTGTCGTCAGTGATAGGCAACTGCTGTGCTACAACCTTCCTCCTGCGTTCGCTTGGATATTTCGTCGATGCACGGTTTCCGCCCAATGTTCATCCCCCTCCCTTCTCTCTGCACCCTCTTGTTTTTTACCTACACCCTCGTTCACCCTCTTCCCGCCCTATTCTCCCTTTTGCTGATATTTCTACGCTTGGTATTCTTCGCGCTTCTCTTTCGATTCTATTTTTGATTTACGCTACCTTTCTATCTTTCACGGTGTGCATCTCGCGCGTTCAGGAAAATGGAACTTCTTGCGGAGACTGTCGTTTACGCTGGGATTCGAGATGTCGCAAATTGAACGCCCGGGAAAATTCGGAATATCAAATAAACGCGAGTATTGGCTGCGACTGGAATTTCGAATGAATATAAATTGAACGGTACAGAGTGGAGGGAGATATTTAAGCTCTTTGGGGGAGAAATTATTTGCGAGTGGAATTAGAAAGGGTTTCTCGTGTTCTTGCAGTTGATTGGAATCTGTATCGTTCGATTATTGGAAATGTTGCTTTATAAATATGTATTTGTTGTAATTATTTTGTTATTCGAGATGTACATCTGCTATGGAATAGATAGGGCAACTTTTTTTGGGGGAACATTAGGACATCATTCAAGGGACTCGGTAATACTTGGTCGACCGTTTTAGACCTTTAACTTATTAATCGATTGCCACGCCAATTAATAAATTGTCATTTATCATTGCGGTTTACCGTGTCAAGAACTCACTGACAAGAATCTGGAATTTTCAAAAAGATATCAATGTCAGGGAAATATCTGTGGCCAAATGACCAGTCAGAAGTTAGGAGGATATTTAAGAATAGTTCCACGGCAGCCGTCAAATTGACGGGTTCCCACTTTCTTAACAATATTCCTCGAATTTATAGAGAAGGAGTACAGCAGATATTTCACGCGTATCTTATAATAAACTTATAATTATTTAATATATTTAAATACACCAGATTTAGCTGCCGTAAATGTAGCGTTAAAAAATACCGGACGGACAAGTGTTACTAACTAACTCAATCAAGATCATTTTCGTACCGTGTTCGAGAATTTCAAAACCCCCGAAAATCGTCACATCTTGGACAAATCGAGGGAGCACGCTTCGACGATCCGATCGAATATCGGGCAATTTCGTAGCTATCTAAATACGAGGAAGGACGATCACGTCGTTTCGGCTCCAGGTAGTTTGAACGACGCGAGAAGAACGTCCCGGTTCGTGACGTCCGACTTTGCTGACGATGAATGGAGGAGTTGGATGTGCGGCGTTCTCGGGTTCGCCTCAACTTCCACGCCGATTTACGTCGGCATTGTGGGAATAGTTGGTCGACTCTTCGGTATCCGCCGACCAATGTTTATTGCATACCGATGTCGGATATCGAGAACCATCTTAGATAAGCTGTACTCGTACAGCCATCGGATCAAGCCCCGATATTTTCGATCGACTCGGGGAAGAAAGTTGTGGGCGACGAGATCGAAGATGGAGGAAGATAACCGAAGAGAGAGGAAAAAGTAGATAGATAAAACGATAAAAATCGAGAGGATGGCAAGAAACGTAAAGTAGATAAATACAGAGAGGACTAACGGAGGAAAAACTTGATTGGGCTGAGGAGAAAAGTGGATACATAGATAGATAAATAGATAGGAAGAAAGACAGAGAGGAAGGTATAAAAAAAAAATAGTAGATAAATAGATAAAAGGAAGAGGAGAGCAAGAGAGAAAGTAAGCTGCATGAATAGATAGACAGGTAGATAAAAAAAAGAGGGTGGAGAGATAAGAGTAGGAAGAAGCGTGGGAGGATCCTGTAAAAAGAGAAGTTCCACGGTTAAGCTCGAACTCGAAGGACAGGGCTCGAACGAATGATAATCCTTCGGCCTCTCTGGACACCTTGGCAAACTCGCCGGTGTAATTCAAATACTCGCTCCGTCGTTAAGGAGACGACCGAGGGGAAAGAAAGAAACCGGTGCATTTTAATTTACTTAATTGAAACGGGACTCCGTTTCCCCTGTTTCGCCAGGAAGGTTCACTTTTTCATCGCGTCAACGGCAATTCGGTTGCCGTCGAGAGACACGTTTTCACGTTTGTCTGCGTTTAGAAATGGCGTGTATGAAATATCATCGTAGAACTCGGCAACGGATTTCCCCGAGATGCCGGGCGTAGAAGCGGAAATGACGTAACACGGAAACCGTAGCATGATGCGATACTTTCATAGGTAATTAACGTAATTCTCGCGTCGCCTTGAAGTAAGAAAGAATTTAAAGAAGTTCGCCGTAACGAGAAAGAGGAACGGGGAGGGAAGGTCGTAGGATTAATATAGGAGGGAAAAGTTGAGAAGTTTAAGGCGAACTTAGTGCCGTGTGCGAGTACACCGTTGAAGAACGAAGGGTGAGGGAAAATTTTTTTACGTTACTCCTTTTAATTCCTGGAACGCCTATATTTACTTGTTTCTTTAGGAGAATTTAATATTAAAAGGAGCCCGTTTTATGCTGGAAATAGATGTTTCGGAGCTTGAAAGACCTCATCTCAGAGACTCCTTTTCGTTGGATACTGAATTATTTTAAACTTGTCCGAAGGTAACGCGGAAATAAAAGCGTCCAACTGGCAGGAAAGATTTTGACCGGCCACCAAGACTGGATGGAATTCACTAAATCTGGGTAACGAGTATCGGATATTACGAGTTGAAGTGCTTCAACGGACTTGAACGTTTATTCTTAATCTGTCACGGTGCATAATAAAACGCGAAGAGCTTCGACTGTATTAAAGCTTTAGAAGGAAAATTCTTCGAATGAAATTTCCTTCGATGCTGGAACGAGGGAATTTTCATGATGCGGATGTAACTTTTACACTTGACGTGTTCTCCGTGGACGATTTTGACGATAATATTCTTTAAAAGGATGGACAAATTTTTCTCCCCAGATCTAATGGAATAAAGGTACACTTTATTTCTCGTATCGTCGATAACGGATTTTATAAACGAACCTTTGGAATATCTAAACCGTATACGCGAAAGCATACGCAACAGAAAGTTTCCCATGCATATACAGCAAAGGTCTCTAAAAAATTGTACGAAAGCTAAACTTTGTCTGGATGGTTGTTTTATATCGATACCGACATATGACCGGTCGTTTGAGGTATATGAAGACTAAACCAAAACGGTTATGGCAAGCTTAACCCTTTGCAAGTGGAATTTTTGTTCTTTGACCTGCTCGGCTTCAGAGAAATTCCAAATCTGAAATTATAATTGTTTAGAGGTGGAGAGCTATGGTGACGGTGCAAACAGAGCCATGGATTTCTATGCAGTGGGTGCTCGATATTTGTGTCATACCCTAGATGGCTCGAAACCTCCCTGAAACTATAACTTTCGGATGAAATAACGAATGGCGGGTGATTTATAAATATCGGTCGGTGTTTACCAAAGAAATCCTGAATGAACTAACCCATCGATTTTCAAAAGAATACCTGCATACGAAATAGACTTCATTGAAATAACACAACTTCAAATAAATTCGAAATCAATTCTGTAAGGATAATTTATACATGTCGATTATTTCGAATGTATGTTGGAAAGTCTGAATTTATTTCTCCATAAATATGTTCATTATGAAGTGTCATTCATAACAGCCATCTGTGTCGCGTTCATCCATGAATTTGTGAAACTTCGGCAAAGCCACTTGCAAAATTAATTTTGCGTGTGGCTTATTTTGCAAAAAAGCAAACCATAGAGAGAAGTACTCATGGGTTTGCATGGCAGACGTTTTATAACGGTACCTCAATGTCCAGCCATGCACAGATTTTCAAACCGTCAACCAGGAAATCCCCTCGAAATCTCTCGTACCCTTGATAATATCTGTACCGACAATTTCAATTATTGTAAACAATGTATTCATTTCCAATCGAGAAATGTTTTTACATAGTTTACTTTGTCATGTCATAAACCAGGGTTTACCGAGCCGTACTCGACGCTTCATCGCATAGTTCTACCCAAGTATTTTGCATATCAGATCCAATCGTGCGATTAATAGTAGCTAAAACGATGGCTACATACGTGACATTGTGAGTACACGTATTTTCAAAATATTTCACGGGTCTTGAAGTGTTCAGTGTGACAGAATGAAAATAGAAACAATAGTTGGAGCTTCGGACGGCTATCTGAAAAGTAAGCATAGCACAGTAGCCACCGTTAACGAGTGGCATCGCTCAGGCGGAGCTTAAACCCTCGTTAGGAGGCTAACAACCGACCATGTGTCTTGTAAATCGCCGTTCCAGAGAACGCAGAGCAACATACTTGCAACCTGGCCGAATCTACAAATTTATGCGGCCATCGAACGTATCCAATCTGGACAATCGAGTCGCAACGAGATCGGACAGCCCGGTTAGGTGGCGAAAGTGCGATTATAACGAATTAAACGCTGGAAACGGCAGAATAGAGATTCCATTAAAATGTTTTCATAAGATATTCACGATACATTATCTTTTAATCTTGAAATTTCAACGAGAACATCGCTTATATTTAAAATAATATACCCGATGTGAGTAATATTTGAAAAATCGATTGTTCCTACTTTATAAAAGATATTTCATTTCTCAAATTTATAACTGAAATTCGTATCAGTGAGTTTCGACATTTTATCTCAAACAACGTGAAGAAATTCTATCGATATCGATCTCCACTCATGGAAAATCGAGTTTCCATCAAGTCCATCGACATTTCCTCCCTGAACTTCGTACTTCCGGTGGAGGCTGTCCGAACGACGACCGGTAACATCATTTATCCTATGCCCCTTTACGAAATACTCGAACGTGTACGTTCTTTCTCCCGTTGCCACGATGATTCACTCTGGCCGTAGGAAATCATACGAGTAAAGTCGTCTTTATGCGTTCTGCGTGGCGAACAGGCCACGTTAACTCGTTCGTGACCGGACTCAAGAGATTCTCTGCTTCCCTTTCTCCAGCAAGAGGAAGGAATATCTTATTTGCGCGTGATCAAAGGATCCTAGAATCTGCGAAACTCGCAGAACCCCGTGCTCTTTTCCTGGAGATCTCTCCTTGGAGAACAGGAGAGCGGGAAAGATAGAAATCCAGAAAGAGATGGAAAGACACAACGGCAGAGTAAGAGACTTACTTTCCAAAGTAACTGACTTCCAACGTTATCGTGCGTCCGCGAGGAACTTTGGAATTTATTTATTTAGATTGTTACCTCGCAAGCAATTAGCAAGAAAACGGGCCTCCGGAGATTTCTCGGAATTATTCCACGACCACTTTAGATAACGGTATCAAAGTAACGTCCGATACGAGACATCGGAATTACCGAGAGGCTGGTAAGCAAATGAAAAAAAAAAGGAAAATCTATGACACGAGAAGAGGGAAAAAATATAGGACGAAAAAGTACGTACAACGAGACTGACAGGAAAGGGAAACGGTATTCGACTTGCCATGTCGAAACGACCGCACGTTGGTCGGGGAAGTCTCTCGATATTTAGGAATATGGTTCAATATCGGTCGAATAGGTGTGCGTGCTAGTAGCAGCAGACTGCTACGAGTATCCATAGCAAAATTCGTATCGAGGGGAAAAGCTCAGCACCTTTCTAACTCGGGAAAGCCCGTATTCTCCCGATGTTGAACCGGAATTTCTTTCTTCCCCGGTATTCCCTTACGGTCTCGCAGGCACGGTTGTTCAGGCTCTGCTTAAAACGAGGTCTGTCGAGGCCGGGTTTTAGCGGTTTCGCGAAACTTCGCAAACGGGCATCTCTTATTTGCTCTGCGGCTAACGGGGTTACGTGACTGCCAGTTGGAGATCGACGGTTCGCGTGACAGTGAGCAACGAGTAATTAAAAGACCTTTAGAACCCACTGGCTAGCTACCCCTCTTACGTTCGAGCCTATGCACCGCACGCAATTTGCAACACCACCTATTTATCCCTACTCGCGAATTCAACGGCCTCGGACCGAGACGTCCTTTCGCCGGGAACCAAATCGTGCACGGTTAAAATCACGGAAATTCAGTTTGCACGAGACGGCTAAGTCGTTCGTCGTGGTAGCACGATGTCACGTGCAACCTTGTATCGCATTTGTGAAACTCGGCCCTCGTAATCGGGCGATTGCAAAATTTTCTCGTGTAGGAAATACGAATTCGGGGTGAAATTGAATTTTAACACTTGGTCGAAGACGTGGTGGGTTGAACTGTCGAATATTGGAAGGGCTGGCATCCTTTCGATGGCATTTCGAGGGAATTTCTTTTGGGTGATGTGTATATTGGAGAGTTGGCGAGTTTTTTCGAATTTCAAACTTTATGCATAGTGGAATATAAATTAAAGACTTTGATTAACACTAAACCTACCAATGCGGTCATAATGATGGGTTTGCAATTTTTTCAAAAAACTACCTAAATTGATAGGGGAGCCGTAAAGTAAAAATTCTACTTCTACCATATAAAGCCTAAATGAGTTAATTAACTAATCCTTTCACTTCTTGATTTATTTTTTTCCGAAGTACTTGTTCATTAAATTTAAATTTTAGTAGATATAACGTCGGTAGTTTTTGTGTTAAAGTAAAAGCAGAACGATTGCACTGTAAGATTATGATGATTAAGTAATAATATCGTGTTTCAAAAATGGAAATTCGAAATTGGATTATCGCAGTTTGCAACAGAAATTTGAAGTTGTACATCTTGGAAGGAAGGAATTCATTGCTCTAAAATTTACGAAATGAACGTACAAAATTAATCACATTACGTTCTTACTTCCAGAAGCTTTACGCCAATAAAAATAGATCACTACAATTTAACAGATATATTAATTCTGAATGTTCTTAAATTGAAACAAAGTTTCTTGAACTTCAACCGTTACATTGTACCTGGTACAAAATCCAACAGAATAATACGAAAAACCATATACGAAAGTGTATGATCGATAGGACATTTTTTTTAACAACTTCGAAACAGCTTCGGATTACAATTTGCCCAGGAATAGGCAAGCTGTATATTTGTTGCATCCGCGTGTAAATAACCAGAGACTATATTGGCTAAGCGGATAGAGAGACTCGTATTTCGATGCTTCAGATTTGGATTCGAATTTCCACGCCCTCCGGAATTTTTCCCTTTAAAACTCATACTCCCCATTCAACGTATTCCAAAACTCATTCCAAACTCTAATCTTCTCCATAAAATGACCAATTCATACCTTTAAAAAATTTCAAAACCTCAAAGATAAAAATCATATCTAATAACCATAATCTCCACCGATGATTACTCATCCAAGAAAGCATCGACTTTATCTATCTCACATCCCTTCAAACTTTCACCAGGGAAAGAGAAACGTTGAAAGTACGTTTTATCAATGACCGCAAAATTGCACACCGTGCACAAATTAGTGCTTTCGAAGGCGATAATGAAAATTACCGAGAATCCCGGTTAACGAGGATCGTTAACGCCAGACTGTTATTTTCCTCCAGCACTTCTTACGCTCCGATAGCTTTAGTTCCCCGTCGTATCGGATCACGTGTTATCCACGGGTATCAATTAATCGGATTTGACTTCCGTTGAGTGACTTGATTCTTCGAAACTGCGCCACTTTGTCGGATGGACTGTTTGAGCGAATGTCGAACGATCCGATATACTCAAAGGGTATCGTTACACGTTGCTACCAGGAGAACAAATAAACTCGTGCACCGACCGTTCGCCGTAAAAGCGGATCACACGTGTTGCATGCAATAGGACTGTGTGTACAGTTGTCGTCGGTGGCCGAAAGGAGAGGAATAAAATTTGAAATCAGTTTGAGCAACGGTACGTGCGGACGTTTGCCGTTTGATCAGACGCGATCGACGGGAATCGCTGTTTTGCATCATTCCAGGATGTGCTGATTTTACGGGGAATTCCATGGATACGTGCATCGTCGAAGAGGTCGAAGGGAATTCGAGGATGGAACGAGGAGGGTTGCTGAAAATGGCTTGGGATTTGTTAAACGAATTATGAGACGATTCTGGAGAGGAGACGAGAAAGCTGTAAAAGATGGCTGGTGGGAAAAGTGGATGGTAAAGGTGTAGCTTTGAGGGGAAGAAAAATTTACAGGGTAGGTGAGAGGGTGGAAGGTGTATCGAGAGGACGTGTGCTGGGGTGGCAAAATTTGTGGATTCCGTTTTGGAGCTGTTTTAATAAATGATAATTTTGGAGATTAGTGGCTCGATTAGATGCGTAGCAGGTTTAAAGGTATTAAAAAAGGTAATATTTCACCCTTAGCCTGATATTTTTCTAATTACTATCAATTCAAAGTAATTCTAGATAATGCGTGGGTATTGGAAAAATTGTAGATAATATCTTTCCACACCAATTAAATTATTTCTAATAACATCCTTATGAATTAATCAGCACGCACACCATGGCAATTGCAACTTAATGCAAAGCGCGTCGAGAAATTCCAGACTGTTGATTTTCAACGATTTTTATTTTTCCATCGATAGTCGCAATAGCGTCTCGTTAAACAGTGTGTATCGAAACGAATATGCGATTGCTCATTAACCAGGAATATTACATCGTTACCTGCGTTATTTCCAACTGGAAACGCGAATGGTCATTTTCCACGAGGGTCGATTTATCCTGCAGATTTGCCGGGAACCGTGTCCACGGATTAATACCGCGACAACATTGGATTTGTGTTTTTCACGAATTCGTGATACCGCGATCGGTAATTCCACAGTTTTTGACCTAAACCCGTAAAACATCGGCCGGCATGGCGCTTTACGGATCAAAGGTGCGAATTCCTTTTTTTTCCAGCCTTGTTTTCGTCATTTTTCCCTGGCGCGCGAACGTCAAACGTTTCGATTTCGGGAATCGTAACGCGGTCGAATAAATACGATAGCGACGGAACGATATCGAAAACTGGTGTATATGCGAATTTCAGCGTTATGCGGGCGATATAGGAGCTTGAGATTAAGGGGGAATACGATACACGACTTTGCATTTTTCCGTATTGCTCGTGGTTATATACGTAGAAATGGAAATGCTGACAATTATTTATACCAATATTTCAATATTCCTGTTATAAACGATAAACACATTCCCTGTTTAATATTAACAGTAGAACTACCAAACCGGTCAAAGTGACTGGTATACAATTTTTTCCAAAAATTCTCCAAGTTTATAGAAGAGCGATAGAAGAAAAAATCTGCGTCCGTCACAAAAGACAAAAATCACCGAATTGATCATCCTTTCCGCCACTCGATTGCTCCTTTTTCAAAGTACTTATTTAATACATTTAAATATGACAAATTTAACGCCGGTAGTTCTAGTGTTAAATATAATTTTATCAGCTTTGAAATTTACTATACAATTCCATATTACAGTCTCTCCCCCATATCAACAAAAACTAAAATTTAAAAGTCAAAAAAAGTCCATAACGTTTGTTCTCTTCACACTTTTTCTGCATTCAGATTTTTTCCCAAAATTCTTCTTCTCTAAAATGCCTCTCCGCAGTGAAATAAGAGTGACAAAGAAAGAAAGGCAGGAAAAGGTGTGTACACAAAGGCCTGAAAACGTTGTTCGAAATTAGTACCTCCCGTTTTGTCCATGCATACCGCATAAAGATAATAGCGGGTCACAGAGAGAAAGCCATGGTAGTAACAGAATGAACGAGGTTCAAAAGACGTCGTTCCTTCTAACGAATCTAAAATCCGATCTTCGTGCGCCGTCAGTTCGGCGGTTAAACAAAGAAGGGAACACCCTTACGTTTTATCCTCGCCGCTAATTAACAACTGCGCGTTAAATGAGGGAGTCGCGTGTTTGCGCCGTGCACCTCTAAGGCGGTGCACGTAATGCTCAAAGCGTAAAGAGGTTCTTGCGAAGTGTCGCAAGTCTGGCCGAGTTCTGAATGGGTTTTTCACACCCCGCCAGCCGGTTCCAGTGCATCCCCGTTGCACGTGTTCCTCGAATTAACGCGAAGCCACCGACCGGTTAATGGCATCCATGGAATGTTACTTCTCGTGTGTTACCAAGTCGTTATAAACAGTCGCTTTTTACTTTACTCGCCGAACGGATCGTTCGAACAGAGAGTAGACGCTGGAAAATTAATATATCGATGGGATTTTAACACTTTAGCGACCGATATTTTTTAAGGTGCCTACTTCTGAATGGTCACTTGGCTGCAAATAATTCCCTTATACCGATATCTCTTTGAAAATGACAAATTTTCGTCACTGAGTTCTTGGCACAGTAATCCGCAATGGTAAATAGCAATTTATTAATTGTCGCGGTAACCAATTAATAAATTAAAAGTCTAAAATTGTTGAGCCCGAAAAAGCCTATTAATAGGCTACAGGGCGACAAAGTGTTAATATCAATCTCAAAAATCCACAATAAACCCGATTATTTCATTAACATTTGTATCGCTGCTCGAAGAACACGTCGTTTAAATATAACACACACTCAAAAACAAAAAGTTTTCTTATCCCGGTGAATCCAGAAGAGCGAATAGCCTTATTCGCCATTACAAAATTAAGTAACTATGAATCAAAATAAATCAGGTTCGATAATATGTTACTTTTATATTTTCCAGAAAATTACCGTGAGAATTTAATCTTTTAATGCGTGCATGAAAACTTGATCCTAAGAATGTAGTTATTTCTCGGAAAAATTAACGAAAACACATATAGTAACTGTATATATACGTGTAAAGCAATGGCACAAAAAGCTGCGTACACGCTTTCTAAATTATGAAATGCATTCAGACTCTTTGCATAAAAATACAATACAAGTAGTGCAGACCGTGTTGGAACTGCGTACGCGAACCTGTTTCCGGAATAGTGAAAAATGAATATTCCCATGCTCTATATATTAATTGTTCTAAACTACGATGAAAGAATAAAATGAACGTTGTTACGATGATTCGAACGAATATTAAAATAATAATGCCTCGCGTTGTTGCGTGCACGTAAAGACCACCTTATCCATGCTTGATTGAAACCATATGTCGCACAATTTCAACAGCGTCGAATGAAAACGTACCTAATATGATTTGACACAGCTCTCAAATGTGCGATTCGAGGAAGGCGATGCAAAATGTGCTCGATAAATGAGACGTGTAGAGTACTTCGCAGAGAGTAAACACGTTAGAGTTTCAGTGAGGAAGTGAAGTTAGAACTTATTAGCGTTATTCTGTCAAGAGTGAAATACGTTTGTAAGGTTCTTTAATTAGTTACACTTTGGATTCGTTAGAGACTAATTATGGACGTAAGTCTAAGTAGAAAATTGTATTTGCCACTTAATTGTACGCGACGAAACTTTTGAGCTCTTTTGCAATTTTGAGCATAGTGTAAGATCAAAATAAACAATCAGTGCAGAAAGATAAGTTTGCACAGCAAGCCAGAAATAAAGATTGTGGTCGATGAAAGTAGTATAAGTAGTTTCATGTCAGACAGCAACCAATGGAGCGACATATGATACTACAAGAATTTTGGTTGCTTGTCGGACAGTTTACAAATAATTTACCACTTGAGAATGATAATTCAGATAATATAAAATATTAATATCAATAAAAAAAAGAATAAGAAACGTAGAAAATTCCTTAAAAAAAGGGATCCAGTCGCTCGGACCGTAGGGAAAAGCAAATCGAACGCAAAAGCCAGGAAACGAATCATCGTCCTTGCTGACACAAGAACAATAAATTCCCACGATCATGCGGTTTCTCGGTAACGTTGTCAGTGCAAATAAAACGAGGCTAAATATCGTGACAGACCAAGGAGAATTTCATTTCCGACATAATTGTACGTATCCCCTGGTAGGCGTCCAAGCATCACGGCTCTCGGTCGTATAATGTAAATGAATAAAAGAGGCAAACAGAAAGGAACGTGGCATTATGTACTCTCGTTTTCTCATTTATTCATGCTCAGTATACAAAACGCTGAAAACGACAAGTAAGAACTGTGTAATTATCTCTTAATCGCCGAGCCGAGTAACACGCGCGGCCGCGATGAGCCAGCCACTCGTGTGTCTCGGCTTGCGCCACGATCGCCGTTGGAAAGCGAGAGAAAGAGGAAGAAAATAGAATTGATCACGATATACAACCGTTCCTTCCCTTCTCTCGTCGTTTCCACGTCCCTTGTAAATAGACTATTCGTTCCGTCGCTCTTCCTACACGCGATCTGAAGTGGTAGCGCGCTTTAAAGGTGACGCCTGACGCATTAAATAATTGCTCGCGAGCTGCCAGATCGACCGAAGTGGAACACGGTGAAGTTACCTCGGCAATGTCTGAAGTCGTTGAAGCCCCGGATCGTTCGATCTATGTTGTAGACTTGAAATGTACTTTTAATAGACTCACCCCACCTACTCCTCGTGTTTCCCACTCGAGTTTTATCATCGATTTTAACTTAACGAGGGACGCGGACGACGAGTGTGAACTCGGAAGATCATTCGGGCTTCTTTTTTTTATAAGAATTTTAGATACTCAGATTGCAGGATTTTACGCAGAGGAATATGTGAAATTGAATTTTTGAGATTGTCTTTAGCCATTTGTAAAAATTGGGGGATGTGAGAAGAAGTTAATATATTTTGAGAGAGACGACTGATTTCTTTGGAAAATTCGATGAGCAAACTGGTGAATAATTAGACAAAGTGCCTGATAACGCACTTGGTTAAATAAATTAAACGAATTGCTTGGCATCGGCTTCCATTTTGAAAATTAAACAAACTACCTGAAGTAGGAAGGAGCGATTACCGTTTTCTAAATTAAAGAAACTCCTTGATGATAAAAATTACTATTAAAACTGAAAATCTCTCAGGACGTGTATACTTTGCGTGCATTGCTCGAAAATTAATCAACCCAATTTATTGTAAAACTTTAGCCGCAACGATGTCAACCATCGATGCACCGCACAAACGTGCAAAATTCGTTTCATTTATAATGCTCCTAACGGAGTATTAATTAAGTTCTAACGAAGTGAAACAGTATCGATATTTTGTCCCTTTATTTACCTCAATCTCAATGTTAGATGTAATAAATCGAATGGAAATTAAATTGAACATTCCATCAATCCTTAATGAATTATCTACCGTGCTTTAAAATCTCTCGCCAACGCTCTTCCCGACAGACTCCGATATATTTAACT
The DNA here is from genome assembly GCA_910591515.1 of Cerceris rybyensis. Taxonomy (NCBI): domain Eukaryota; kingdom Metazoa; phylum Arthropoda; class Insecta; order Hymenoptera; family Crabronidae; genus Cerceris; species Cerceris rybyensis. Next base: position 1,544,925 of record OU342795.1, read on the forward strand.
AAAGCAATTTTTCGCGAAACGAAATAATCGAATACCGATCGAGAGCAATTCGCACGATTCTTTAAGTGGCGAGAAATTGAATCTGCAGGTTGTGGAAAGCAAAGCGGGCTGAAAGGAGACGTTAATGTACCTGAAAAGGAACGATGTTCGAGGTGAATTCGCAGGCACAGAGCCAACTACGTCACGTACGGTCAGTACGTTAAAGTGATTAGAGAGTTTCTAACACCCGCCTCAAAAATTACCCGGAAATTAACCAGGATACCTGGTTCTCGAGGAGACAGTGCGACGTGTCATGCGGAGAACGTCGCACTCGACGCTTTACAATGCTGTTTCCGTGGAACTTAATTTGTAGAAAGGATCTCAACGCGTGTCCCTATGATCTTCTTTTATCGAGATACTTGAGTAACAACGGACGCCTGCGTCCAATCGTCTGGAAAGCATTCTGCATTTACAGGAGAAACTACGAGGGAATCAGATAATGGGATAAATTATTGTCTGCAGGTGACCCATGACTTTTACGGGGCTGGCATTGCACGCTTTCAATTTAACTCCTTAGGATACAATAACGTGGCACTGTAAATGCAACAAGAAATTTTCAAATTTCCATAAAACCTATAAAATTGAAGATCAATGAGAGACAACATGATATAACTATTTCTATGATATTAGCTAGATAAAGCTTTTAAAGCCATTTCTTTTCTATTTTCAACTATAAACATTTCCACCCCTTCTTGTTTCTTCTTTTAACACATTGAATAAACCGTCGGTAGATGTAGTTAATTAAATATTCTGTACAAAGGAATACAAGAGGTGATTTTATAAAAATTCAGAGCCACTCTATCTCAAATTCATCTTTACAAAAATTAATTCGTAAACTACACAATTTTCACGATTAATCGAAACCCTTCGGATTCATTACGTAAAACAATGATAAAGTACCCGAGGAACAGAAATGCTTAAATGTAGAAATACACGGTATAAATAAATCCAAGAAAAAAGAGGAAATGTCCAGCATTAAATCGCGGAGAAAGATCTCTTCGTAATTCATACTCGCAGAGATTAAAGTGTAAAAAGTACACGGCAGATTCGGCGCAGCTTGAATCTCGCGCGCTGAAAACAATTAGCCGCGCATTACTTTTGTCGCAATCACAGAGCAAATTCACCGACTGGCTGAACTTGGAGGTAATGAAGTTTCTGAATGCATGCTGCAGCGTCGGTTCATCGTCGTATGCTCGCATAGTTTCGCAGGTACAGCGGTCGATAGCGGAACATTTACCGGCGTGATATCAGTACGTCAGCGCCCCTCTCGCCGAGCAATTGGCATGTGCACTTCCGAATTGCATTACACACACGCAGTCAAGTGAATTTGAAATACTTCCTGACACTTGCCACCACTTTCCCATCAAGTGCCTAGGAGCGATAAAAATCAGCGGGCTTACGGTGCCTTTTGAATCGATCTTTCGTGCAAATCCGTTGAAGGAAGGGAGTTTTCCTTTAACGTGGATTTTGAAAAATGTATGGACTATACTCAGCAGTCGAGAGCACGTAGAAATATTTGGGTCTTTCGATAATCTGAGAATTCTTCTGGAATTTCTTGCTGCTTGGGGAAGAATTTGTCACACAATTTCAATGCCAAAAATCTCCAACCATCTCGCGACGAAAGCGAAGCTCTACGATCCAACTTTCAAAAACGAATGAAGACATTACAGCCACCAGGTCTCGAAGAAAGTAGGAAGAAGGTGAAACATTTAATCGTCGCATAATTCATTTACGCAGCAGTCGAAAACGCGGCACGGCCGTAAAGCCACGCTTTAATAGACCTTTTACGAACGCGCCAAGAAATTATGAAATAATGATATCGTTAAAGTCGACTAAATGCCGGACCAAGGGTTACTCCCTGCACCAGTGGAAGAGAGAAAGAGGAGGCGCGAAATTGCAGAGCTTCCAAAGTAATCCCGTTGAAAGAGTCACGATACCAGCCGAACCAGTTGCAAAGATATACCAGTGAAAATTCATCGTACGAATCGGCTCGATAGCGTTTCACGAATAATTCGCCGACGCGTCTCCACCTTCCAGCTGGCGAACAGATGAAAATTGTCGACTCGCCGTGCTGCAACGGAGAACCATGAGCTGCGCGATGCAACGTTACGTCGAATTCTTCCTCTCTTTGCCCTACGAAATGCGAGAGATTGAACCACCGATGTAACACAGCCACGTTTCCATTTTCCAGCTGTACACCATCCCCGTCGTGTCGGTTCGCCTGTGTACACTGAACTTCGATAGCGCAACACGTTGGCAACGGATAGGTATGGCGTCTAACGCCGAACCGTTTCTGGAAGCCATGGACGTTGGCGTTCCAGGAGTTTGCAAAGCGTTCGCCACGATGCTGCGGAGAACCGGTGGTAGTTGCTCGGGCAATGCAAATTCCAAGAACACCTGCACGAAAGAGACAGAACCGAACGGTAATACCCCCAACGTAGACGAGGAACGTCGTATCCTCTGGCTTCTATTTATCTTCCACCCTCGGAACGATAGGCGCGACGTGTTCGTGGATTATGAGGTACGTGGAGACCATCGAAAAATGCGGACTACGGCTGGAGAAGTATTTTTACCGAGTTTTAGAACTCATGGAATCCGGAGAGCAATTTTTACTGGGATAATGCCCGCCATTTCTTTGGCCGGATATTCGACGACTGCCTTTGGTGGACCGTTTGAGTTTTGAGGAAGGGGGTTGAATTTTTGAGGTGGGTTTCTTTAGATGGAAAATGAACAAATTGGGTGGTGGCTATTTGTTGAAGGTGTATTGCGAAGAATTCAAAATTTAGGAAGAATTATTAGAGAGGAGGTTGAAGAGGAAATATGAAGGGAGGAAGTCGTCTTTGCAGTTGTGGAGTTATGTAAAATTCTTGGGTTGGTAGTCGATATTATCGTAACGGAATGCCGGAGGAAATAAAGAAAAATTAATATGGCGTTCGCTGGAGGGTTTGGATTTCTGCTTCTATTGCATGCAATTTTTACGTAAGACAGCGAAGGATATTCTTTTCAAAATTGTGAAAGAAACAAATCGTAGAGTTGTGCTAAAAAATGTTCTTTTTATTTCCAATTATTTTTTCATAAATCTAAATATTAGATAAATATCATTATTACCATTTTTAAAGAATATTGAAATTGTTGTGATTAATTTAATCAATTTTTTTAGTAGCCACTAAAATGTTTAACATGACAAATCTGCAATATCGCGGAGAATTTGTTTCTTACATGTAACGCATACAGATATTTCTCGTTCCTCTTCAAACAACGCTCGGCTCGTATGCTCTGTTGACTTTTCTCACCTCCGGTTCCTGGTCATATGGCTTTCTCATTTTACGTATAGTGAATTTTTCATGCACTGAGTCTCCATTTTATTTTACTCTATTTGCCTGCATATTGTGTATCTTTCATACCCCCACCGTGATATTGTACCGTGAAATGTATGCGTTCTGAAAAACGCGATGTCGTACCGAATTTCACTATTGGCTCTTACAAAAAGTTCCCATTGATACCCGTAATAATACCGAGTATCGAAAAAATTTCTATACGTGAGTATACCGCGTTTCACCATTCCCACAATTCCCAATTTTTCTTGTCATTTTCTTCCGGCTACAATGCTACCTCGCAATAAGTTCGTGATATTTAAATAAAAAAAAAGAACATATTCTCCTCGGGAAAAAATTGGGACTGAGAAGATTTAATGCTTGGAGCACGGAATCGATAAAGTAACGCGGATGAATCCTATTCGACTTAGGAAATTCAATGCACTGAATGGGAAAGGTGACGGCGGATAATAATACACTGTGGTATTTTTATAAGAATCATTTTTATCTCAAGTAAAATGCAATGAGCGAAGAATTATACACTTATTGACACTTTGATAAAACCGTACGGAAATAGGATAGCTTAAAAATACATATTTACTTTGACTTTTTCTTTTACGCGGATGAGAATAAATTTCAATAAATATTTGAATGAGTAGGATTGATCGCCTTCCAAATTACGTGTTGTAAAGATTTACTCTCGCTCGTATAATTAGCTATTTCCTAATTCTAAAAAATTCCAATACTACACAACTATGAATTTAATTCAGTACAGGCACAATAGGTTCAAAGTTAAACGTTATGAAAATTGATGTATCCGGTAAACATTCAATATTTATGCATATCTTACCAACGAATAGACATTTTCCTTTACCTCAAAAGCAACATGAAAGCTTTTCAAAGAACGCAACGTACGTCGAATGCAACTGCAAGATCACGGACAAGAAAGGACAACTGATTTGAATGTAAAATTCGCAATATCGGATTACCTATTCCTACCTGTTTTACTCGTAGCAGATTGGCAAACTTGTAGATTCCATCCTGTCGTGAAATGTTCGAGGTAAAATATTGATTCGAAGGATTTCTATATACAGTGAAACCTCATGATTCGTCGAGTTAAACGTACGATTCCGTAAAATGAATTTATTTCACGAACGAGGCGCCGTTGTAAGAAGATGTTTGGTTAATGCCGGGGTTTTATAAGAATGTTATTACCCTACAGCGATAAATCATATCGCGTGGAAGTTAGGCGGAGCTCGAGCGAGAACGATAAAACCACACGAACGAAGAATGTCCTGGGTATTTTTCGGAAAGCGAAGATTCGCCAGCGAGCTTGCTCTAATAAACGGACGTTATTCCGTAAACTTTGGTATCAACGGTAAATGTGAATCTGACATGCGAAAACGGGGCTATCAGCATGGGATAATAAACGAATAATGACGTAATGGGATCAACATCATCCGATTACCGGAACTTCGGTGATCGTATATCCGGATAACGCGATGAAGGCTATTATCTCGAACGTTCGCATAATCCGTTTAATGCGTGCACATTTATTTTTATTCGGTTGTCCGGTTATATACGATTCGAGATTAATGAGAGATTAACGCGATTTTTCATATTGATTAGCAGCTTATCTCGGACCTTTCGGGAGAATTTGTACTTGTCCGTGAATTGGAAATTTAGTTGACTTCGAGTTTAGTGTTTACTTTTGTGATAATTCTTGGCATGGTTCTGATAACGTGTTATCGTTACACGGTTGTTAATTGTAAAACTGTAATTTTTTTATTACAAAGCCAAATATTTCAAATTATCGTAACCGTTTCTACCTACGAAACGTTGTATCCGGTAAAAAGACGTGAGTCGGCTGTAATTAAAAGTAATTAGGACGGAGTGACCCTGCAAAAAAACGACCCGATGCGGAGGTAATTAAATTATTTTTCGTAGGTATTTGAAAGTTTCTCCTTTTTTCTATAAGTTTCTAAAGTTGTTTGAAGTTTTTTGCTTAAACCCGAGGTAACTCTCTAGCCGCAGAAAATGTGGATGACGCTTTTTAACGTGGTGGCATTTACCTTCATTTTTTTCCCTTGCTGCCTCTGTTTAAAAGCGTTCTACTTCTATCGTAAAATTAGTTATTTGCGTCGCACGAAAAGATGTAAAATTAGGAGGGGAAAAAATAAAACAAAGACGAGCAAAGATTATAATATACATCCATTAATTTATTTGGAAATTACAAAAAAAAACATCTTTAAACATTCCAACGATAGCTCGAGCTGGGAAACTTCGATAAATCATCCAGAATGGTCGATAAGAGTACGATATGCACGTTTGTACAGAAGCGTTGCATATCGTATCGCATAAATTACGTCATAAATTGCAAATAAAGCTCAATGGAAAAGTATTACACAGTAAATAAGTACGTTGCATAAAGTGCTTTGTGAATCCTGAGAGGGAATATCAAAACAAGCGTCGCAAGCGCCCGGGAGATATTACAAGGAAAAATTCCAGAAGCACGGCGATGGGATTCGAACTCGAGTTTCCAAGTACTCTGTAACAATCACAGTCTCTGTTCGCCGTGGTACCGCAGTTCCCAAGCAATTAAAATTTCAAATGTACAATTTCTCTCTCGAACGGTTCAGCCCGAAGAGCAAAACTTCCAAGCATGCAAAGGCTAAGATTACAGAAACATTTCACTTCGCTGTTCTGACCTGGTCAGAAAACAGAGTGTACGTTTATGTTACCGAATTTGCATTTGTTACGGTGAGAGGTATTAATGTGATGGAATTTTGTGATGGAAGATGAACTTGTTGTTTTTATTGTCGATGTCAAATTCAACGATAAATGTGCGATCTTTGAAAGTAATGGGGTTGAAGTCTGGATCCTTCTATTGAAGTAGCGATTAAAAACTTTTATTACAGCGGAGAAGTTCTCTTAATGATTGAGAATCTATAAAACTGTGCTCTTGATGAAAAAACCATGCAGACGGAAGGTGAAGTTGTTGGGGGAAAGGAATAAATCTGATGGGATTATGAGTATGACACGGATGAAGCCTGAACCACCAAAATTACGGTCCGGGGTTCATTATCTCACCCTACCACCCCTGAGAAATATCCTCCCCTGCTTGTATCATTCTCTGGTTACTTGCGAACATTTTCAACATTCTGAATTCTCAATAAGAGTTTTAAAGCTGCGTAAGAAATATAGAAATCGATCGAAAGTTCAAAAATGGTGTCAAAAAGGTTCAACTTCACAGCCATCAGCAGCAATCTCATCTTTCTAAAATTAATAAAAAAAATTAGAAGATGAATAAACAGCTTCATAGCATTCCCCATAATCACATCGTCCCACAAATGGGCCAATCGGATCGATCGTCCAACAAAATACATACATCCCGCATATCCGAAATTTCAACGGAAGAATCGAGAAGTTTTTCTCCCCCCGCTATTCTCAGACGTTCTCCACTCCTGAAGTGACTCGCTGGAAAGTCATCCGGAGAAAATGTTTGGAAGAAATGGACACGCTGTTGGAAAGGAGTTCTCGCAGATGGTTTCCCACATTATGACTGCAGCGGATGCCGTTTCTTCGAGGGCAGAAGCCTCGAAAAGTTCTGCGGGGTCGTTTGACGTTGCGCCAAAGCAAGACCACGTTGTATCGTAAATATTAGAATTCCTTCGAACACGAGAATTTTACCTCCACAGAAAGCTTCTCGATCTTCCACCCTGCTCTTTCCTCCAGTTTGTCTATTATGTTTACGCAACATGCCAGACACGAAGAGGCCAAGATCGAAGAGCATCGATATTACTTCTTACGTGATTTCATCATCGCGATGAAGATCGAAGCCCTAAGGCAACTTTATGGTGAGTTAACACCGAAGAAAAATAGACATCTCCTGACGAACGGTACGTGAAGAACATTCCTGAATGTTAGAAGAATCCGCGGTATCGTTGCAATAGAATCGAAAGTTTTAAAAATCAGTTCGCAACCTCAGAAGATAGATATTATCGGACAGGAATATTCGGCAAACCGTATCTCCCGTTTCGATAAAACGATATCACTGGATATCCTCCTTAGAGCGAAACTACACGAAGAAGTTTGCCTCCGGCATAAACGAATCCTCGAGTTATCCGTAGGATTTGAGTTAGCCCCCAACGGTTTCCCGTAGTCGATGGAGGAATCTTAACAAATGCCTGCAATCCGGATGAGAAATAGGACGTGCCAGTTCATTTTTTAAGCGTATTGGGTAGCTGAAGGAACGTCAGAAACGTCGGTGTACGATTTTACATCGGGTATTGGAGATTACGTGTGGCACGTAAAATTCATTCGTTGATTCGCGGCTTCTACCAACCGTGAACTCGAGACGGCTGATAGATTCGTGACAACAGATGCTAGACCGAATGACACGTCCTATATTGAGACGTGAGAATACGTTTCCTTGTTAAACGAGCCCACCTCGTGCCGACCATTTGCAAAGCTCGCGCGAGCACAACCGAGCAATACTGTAAGCGAATTCAGTTGGGAATGCAAATTCCAGAAATAGCTCGGCAATGTAGACGGATGAGCGTTGTACGTCTAGTCTGCCCGCCATTCTTGAGCTGCGGTATTTATCTTAACCGTTCGCCGCGACAGGCCTCTAGGATACTCGAGAGCCGCTTTTAGTTCTGTGAAAGTAACTGCGCTAAACGGATTCGGATGAATCGAGGATAATACGTCATTCGAGAGAGGGTGGCTTCTTATTAACACTAGAACTACCGGCGCTAAATCTATCATATTTCAATATATTAAATAAGTACTTTGAGAAAGAAGGAATCGAGTAGCAGAAAGCATGATCAATTCAGTGATTTATGTCTTTTGCGATGGACGCAGAATTTTTGTTCTATGGATTTTCTATGAATTTGGAGAATTTTTGGAAAAAATTGTGTACCAGTCATTTTGACTGGTTTGGTAGTTCTAGTGTTAATTAACGTAGCCTGCGTGAAGAATGGTGATACGTTTATTTCTCTCTTTTTTTGGATTCGTTTTTAGTATTAAATGTTTAGGGTTGAATTAAATTTAATTAGGAGGCGATGTAGGGAAGAGATTTGCTGAGATAGATTTGATTAGGTATCGAACGATGGTTTGATTTGTTAGTTGGATACACTTGGATTTGATAATTAGATAATTAGATTGCGGATGTTTCAACAAATATTGATTTCTAGGAATATTAGATGAGGGAAATTTTAGTTGAGCTGAGATTTCCTGTTTTTGAATATTGTGAGTGCTTTTTTGATAATTTATATTACTTTTTCATTAATATTTTCAGTTTCCGAGTTCTCATTAATACGTTAAAATCCGGAGTTTTCTGATAATTATGTTGGAACATGTGAAATGTATATGCAGAGTACTAAATAGAACAAAAATCGTATATTTATATTTTCGGAAACTGTAATTTTCATAATTGAATATAATTTTCATATGTTGCAAATTTTACATTATTCAGTGCACAGTTTTCGGCTTATTTTATATCATCGACCAAAACGGTAATATTGCGATTAGAATGAATCATGCATTTGAAACGTTATCTATTAATTAACGAACCTCCACAGTTAATTAGACCTTCGGATTATAACAATAATGGAATCACAAGCTTATCCAAAGCTGGCGTGCAAAATTTCCTAAACAGAATTTTCGAAAATGTGGATATTTTATAGTTTGATCTTTGGGAGCTTCCACGAAATATTCGAGATATCCCCGAAATCAAGACTATCCAAAGCCCGATCTCAACGATGCCCAGCTCGTGCCAAGAAATTCAACCCCATAAGGTTTCTCCCCTAAAACTAAGACAAAATTTAATCGAAACTTCAACCACCGACGACATTTTCATCCTCGAAATAGTAAAAATTGTCTACCCATATACCGAAAACGATTCCGAAAGAATAATCACAGCGGAACGTTATTAAAAGGGCAGAAAGAAAAAAAGATGTCAATCTCTCCATAAATGTTAAAAGCACTTCGAAATGTTCAGCGAGCGGCGCTCTACGGTAAATAGTTAAAATGAATGCACACTTTTCCACGGCGAAACAATAATGACGAATAGTGGCAATCGTGCGAGGCACAGTGGTCAATTTCGTTGGAACCCTGTAAAAAATCTAATCCCATCCAAGTGTTTAACCCGATGCAATAAATATATTATTCGCAAAGTTACCAGTCATTCTAGAACAGGATCAAATTTATTCCTTAATCAAATGGATTTCAGGACGACAGTAAAATCATTTTAACACGATTAGCGTTTGCGTGTACCTCTCACGACGCCGAAAAATGATCAACGCTTAAACAAATAAAGATAGAAATTATTTCATAGGAGCATATTAAACTACGCACTTTTACGATTCAAACGCACCAAAAATCTCCCCCCTACGACCCCCAGAAGCCGAGGGATGCAAATTTAAAGTGAAGCCTGTACCGGCCCCCTTACCGCGCTGGCCTCTCACCACAAATTGGACACCGTCGGCTTTAAAATTAAATATCTAGCTCGTTTTTCGGCCGATTGTTATGGGACTTCTACGTCTTTTTAAGGTTTTTGTCAGGATTTCATAGAAATCTACCACTGTGCGACGCTCATTAATCCAGGGAATTATCTGTCGTAACCGTTGCTATTATCGCTATTACTATTATTGCACGTATTACCGGATGCAATTTTCGCGGAATTTTGCAAAGGAAACCGAGCGAGCGAATGCAAATCCTGGGAGGAACAGCACGCCGAGGTTTAGGCAACGAAACGTACGTGACATCGTGTATGTTGCATGCGATTATGTCCTCCGCGGTTGCATGAGAATTCATAATGCGTGTTGTGACCCACGGATACGTGAAAAATCTTCAACGGTTGGAATGGTTTTAAAGCTGCCGTTTCTTCCTTTTTTTCATTCTGTTTCTCTGTGTCTCTCTTCGGGAAGGAGAGCATAGAATATCATGTTTTTGGAGCAAAGAATTTTTATAGCGCCGTTTTTGGACGAAAAAGAGAGACAGCGGTGAACGTATGATTATACGAATGGGATTGCGTCATTAACACTCTTTTATACGGTCTTTCGTCGAGTTCGTATAATGATGGTATTCTGCGGGCAATTTTTTAGAACGTCTATTCTTTTTCTCGCGTGTTTTCGCCCGCAGAATTTGCTGATGATAGTTTCTGCATCGTGCGGTCCTGTTTGCTCCAGGATACAAAGTTTATCGTTAGAACTGCAAAGGTAGTCAAAATGACTGACTCCTCATATTCAATAATAATTTTAATTACGGATTTAACAATTATGTCCAGCTTTTTAACCCTCTTCTTGTAAAGTACTTATGTAGTTCATTAAAAAAAATTTTGTGGCTTAATTTTCTGTCTATTAGTCAAAATGATTGATTCTACAAATTCCGATGAACTTATTTAAGTTTAAATCACGTACAATTTCTTTAATTTTCCACTTCTTTAAAAATGTAAGTGATTAAATCACTCATTCCCTTCCACCCTTAATTCGTTTCATTTCAACGTCCTCATCTGGCATTTTTAATTGCACCGAATTAATCGTTTACAGTTCTAGCATCGTACTTTTACAGTACCGGTATTAATAACGCCAAATGTGAATCTCCATTAACAACTAAACATTTCTTCCACCGTCCCCTGTAATTTACTGGCAACAATGAAATTATATTTGCCTCTCGTCACAGGTTCGCATTATCGCGGTGGTCTGCATACTCGACGAAGAATGCAAATAGCCGACATAATAAACATATGAAATCATTATCCACGAAGCACAGTACGATACAGCTTACCATTATTGTCGGAAAGGCAACGAAAGTGCGCTTTCCATCGATTATCGTCGAAACGTTAACGCAATCGCGTTCGTCTGCGCGACGTTAATCGCAATTACAATTGACGTGCAATAATAATAATTGCGAACAATCGACAATGTCCGAATGTCCGATCTGTGAGTTTCCACGATGGGATCATCGATTTTCCACGCTGAAATCACGGACATATAAAAAGAATTTCTGGCCAGCATAGCTTTTGCGTTCAGTTGCATGCAATTTGCCCCACTTGCGACGGTAATTCCCGGTTAAGAGAGAAATTTCCGCGTGGTGATTATATCCATCCAGCGAGAAAGAGAGAGAGAGAAAAAGTTAACGAAAGAGGAAAAGAGAAAAAGTAACGAAAGAGCGAGTAGGAGAGAAAAACACGGTCATTACACACGTAGCGGGAAGAGACGTTTAAAGGCGGCCACGATTACCTTGGCAGTCGTAAGTGAATAATTTAGGAGCAATTTTTCCGCTTTTCGAGTGGTCCGGAAGAATCCTAGAGGGAGATTCGGTTAAACTGCCTCCGAAAGTGGTCGTTATCTCGGTTGGTCGTCGTCTACGTTTACTTGTACATAGAAGCACGTACATAGAGTCAGTACAGGTGTGTATACACCAGGCCGGTCATGATTATTAATTACTGTACAACTCACCGGTCGAATTTAGAGCAAACCGCGCGGATAATGCGTGCGTTCGTACATTTGCATATTCAAACGTTGTGTACGACGTGGCGATTATGCGACGAATCGGCCTCATATGCCAATGGCGATGTACGTTCATTCGTGTAGACGTTCTCCTCGTATAATCCTGTCACGTTAAATCGTACTTATTAATGGATCGTCAACGGTCCCATTTTAAACTCCATATAGATCGTTCGATTACTATCGATATCACCGAGTGATAGAACGAAATTCTCTTCTAATCTTCAAACAGAGACTTCTCTGCGTCAAGCTATTACAATAGTCCATTCGAAGCGTTATCCGCTGGTTGGAAAATTTCACATTTTTTTTCCAATGGTTATCCGGAGCTTGGAAAATATTCCATTTTTTTTGCACTCTACCTACACGCTATCCCCGCGACGATTGTGTCGATACTTGAAATGTTGTTTTAACGCTCGAAGTTCATATTGGTCAAAATGTGGCTGTACAGAAATTTTTACTTCGGTCAATATACCAAGTTATATGTACAACATTCGAATGGCTACTTTCCCATTGTGTATAAAATCATCAACTACGTTTTAGACGTTTTCATGTAACATCAAAGTTTCTAGAATCAGTTGGAAAATTCAGGTATACGATAATTTCGATCTTCCTACTTTCCCTCCGACGAAACGTACCTTCCCTCTTGGCCACGTTATCGTATTCTTTTCCAGCTGTAATTTCGAAACACGCGAGAGAATCATAAACGATTCGCGAAGCGAAACCTTACCTCGAGTACCTGCACAGGGCTTCGGGGAGACTCGAATGCAAACGCAATGGTAACTCTCCACGCCAGCGGTGTTTCAGGGAATCAAACATTGGCATAGACGAAGGAAGAATTTGCGTTGATACATATTCATACGTCATATGGCCGCTCTGACGTTTATGCAATGAATCACCCTCATCGAGGGTGCAGCGTATGCCGTGGCACAATTCGTCTTGTTCGCTCGGACGAATTGCCTGGTATAAAGACACCCCGAAAAATGTGGGAAAATCCTTCAAAAGCTTTTCTACTTAGTGCAACAAGTGCATAAACTCGTCTCGTTTGTTTATCATTTTTATGCGTTTTCGGGAGAATTTATGGCGCTGCGAAAAGAAACCCTATTCACTCGTATAATAACCGTGGAGAAAGGGGGATGAGGAGGAGGGAAGAATTTTAAAGGATTCGGGGAGAAAAAGAGCCTAATGGGTTGTCGGGAAAGCGAGGGAAATTCTTCAGGTACTGAATCTACTGTGGATATATGTTTGAAATTGTAAAATGAGAATTTATTCGGTAGGAGGTGAAATTACCCGAGATGGAGAATAATAAAGCAAGTAATTGCAAAATTGCGGAAGTCTAAGTGGGGGGAGTTTGAACACCATTTGCAATCAGCATTAAAAAATTTACATCAACAGTAACCTACAGTGTAAATTTTATTTACAACGAATGTTCAGCCAATTGGAGAAATATCAGAGGGAATGACGGTAATGGAACAATATTCGTGATTCCTACAAATCATTTTCCGATGATTTACCTCGTCGAAACAGTGCTCGACGTGGTACAACGTTCAGAGAGAAGGCACTTGAACTCTGTTGGTTTATTCCGTTTATACATCCAGTCGTTGAACGTTGTTTATTATTAATCAACTAAATAGTTGCGTCGATCATGAAAATTGTCTGGCAACATGGATGTTTTAATAAATACCGGCCCATTTAAATTTACCCGTCGTTGCAGAAAATTCGCTCGACTACCCTGGAAGTAGCAGAAATGTATTGGCTCGGATGTAAAATTAATGCGAAATAATCCGCATCGATATTTTTCCAAGGCATAAATTACAAAGTGTTCTCTTAATCATTAATTCTCAACATTTCTCACTCCTGGAGTTCACAGTTAAATTTCTTCCTTGCAACATGCCTATTGAAGAACGTGCTGAGACTTTAATCGCACAAAGTGGTCAGACTATGTTCTTTCACTTTTAAAACTTCAAGCTACCGGCGTTAAATCTCTCATATTTAAATATATTAAATAAGTTCTAGTAACTAAAGTACTAGTACAAAACCTGGAGACTTTTTTTTCTAAAAATTGAAGAACACAATTATTTGACTCTTACGTACATCAAATATTTGATAAGTTGGCGAGCAAGTATAAAATACCAGGGACTATTGAACTATTGAAATTCCTCCGTACGTAATTCCCAGCTAAAGCGTGCAGTTTCCTTGAAATGAAACGGAGATGCAAACACTTGCCCCAATCATTTTGCGATACGATATTCGAAATAACGGACGAGGGAATTTCGAATGGAATTACGCGGTCTACAAATATCTCGACTCTATGTGTTTCTCAGAGCAGCATGAGAGAGTAAATCGGCTGGCATGCACGGGGTGGATTCGAGGAAAATTAAACGTCAGTGTGGAGCAGAGCGTACCGAAATTCGCGGAGCGTCGAGATAGGTTTTACAACGAGCATGTGGAACATTGATGTGTCACTGAACAGCCGCATCTCGAACAGTTCAAAGCTTTCCGCCTATTCTCCCGGTCGTCAAACTCGCCCTATATCTATCATTTTCAAAAATATATCATCGAAGAATACACAAAAAAAAGTGATATACGCATACGGACATGTGGACACGCAGCATCGAATTAAGGGCAAAAATCGTTTGCAAAAACATCAGTAATTGTATTCGTCGCTGGCTGTTAAATCGTTACGCGAATAATCTGTAATAAAATTTGCAACTGCACGTACGAATGTCGATGGGAAAACGCCAACAACACATCTGCCGTATGGTTCGCATGAAAACTCGAAACAATCTCTGCCTGTTGTGCGTTAAAATAAAAAATTGCTCTGCGGCGCGAAACAGATTCGTATGCCAGAACGTACACGTTGATCCATTAATGGCGAGTACACCGGTGATCCCCACTCTTCTACTTAAACCATGCGATCATCTGTGTTCCAATGGTGAAAAGAAGTGGAAAAATTTGCATTTTCTTCTTCTTTGCAGAAAAAATAATTCACCAGGAAGTAGATTTTCATCTTCTACCTTCAAAACTCCAAAACAATAGAAAATTGTTCTACAACCCCGAAAAAAATCCCATGAATCAGATGTTTACTAATATCCGTCAATTATTTCTAGAAATTCTATTGGCTTCTAAAGAATAGGATAGGGTACCGTTTGAAAATGAAAATAAGCGTTAATTTTCGTTTCATCGGGAACGAGTTTTTGCGCTTTATGGTGCACCACGGTGATAGATGCTAAATGTCAGGGTATCTAGTGCGGCATACGTTCGGCCTGTTTGCACGTCATGCATCAACCTGATTCCCAGCCACGTGGTGGGACGACGCAGGCATGCTCGCGGAAACCCCATGTTTATAATTTACGAGTATTTCTTTTCATAAATCTTCCCGGCAACGTGCTGTTCCGCGGGGAATGCCGGCTCTGTCATCGCGTCTTCTCAGATTTCCACCCGGCCGAGACTGCTTACGTACTTGGCGACGTTGATTTGTTGCAGCCCGTTTTACGATCGAGATTAACATTAAGTTTGGTTGAGGTTACTCGCTTCTTCCACTTCTTCTCTTTTTACGCAGAGAACGACGCTAATGCGATTTTGTCTGGGCGATACGCAGCCAGGAATATCGTGCTTCTGGAGACTTTGATTTAGGGATGTTTAGGAGCTACCCCTTTAACATACTGTCTCTATTTGTCTAATTTTTCTATTGGTGTAGTTTGCCATGCTTACTCTTCCTTTTGCTAATGTAATTGTGCACGTATTTGAGCAAACTTTGCATTTTTTAAATATATATAAATATGTGCAATGATCATTCGTAGTGGGGGACTTGGAAAGAGTAGAAAAAGGATCAGCTGGGAAATTAATCCATTTGAAATATTTGAAATTGTGGTTGCACTGGATATGAGCATAAAGGACTGGTCTATCAGTTAGCCCGAGGTCAAATCCTTCATCACCTTTGGGAAATTTTGCCTATGGAATATGTAAATCGTGGCCTCAGTGATTCGAAGCCAACGTAAAGCGGTGAGTCCTGCGCGAAATAACTGTTGAATGTAGACTTATTTAAATTATCTGTGTTAGGTAGGTATTTCAAATCGGAGAATAATCCACCATAAAAGTATACGAATAAATGAAAATTAGTTTCAGCGAATCACAGCAAAATCGCCAAAGAAATATGAGTCCTTGATGAAAAACAGTTCCACTGGAAAGTTGAAGCTCAGTTTCAACATATTGCGAGATCAACGGCATCCCTTTCATTAGGTGGACTTTAACGCAGTCCTAGTTTACTTCTCTCCGTAATACGACACCGTTTTATTAAACAGCAGCCAGCACTATAATCGTTAACCTTCACGAAACTCCATCTCTTACTACCCAGATGAAGTTTCCTAAGCGCGGTAAGCACCAGCAGGTGCTAGTAAGCTTAAAACTGATGACTGCATTTTGATGCCCTGCGAATTAACCACAAATAGAATGTCCAGACCACATCGCGAATACTTGCGGCAACCCTGAATGCGAATTTTATCGAAACTGAGCCGTAGTCTCAGCCTGAAAAGACTCCATCCCAAAAGGTCGTCAGAAACTAGGTATTTTAAATAAATCTTCTGGATACTTCATCTTTTAAAAAGAAATAATTTTTCATAAAGGTACTTTTTGATAACTTTGATCCCTGGTGAAATATATTTTGATGCAACTTTGAAAAATATTTGATTCATCGCTGATGAAATTTAACCGGTTTCAATTTTGAATTTTCCTTTACATTAAGATGCATAATCTTCCATTGCTGCAATTCTAGAGTATTTTAAATACGATGCAATTTTTTAAATAAAAAGTTTCTCACGATCGGTTAGTTGCGTCGAACAAACAGAAAATTCCGGAAAGTTTGAGGTGTAGTTTAACCCCTTTAAATGAAATTTCCGCAGCAAGAAAAAATTGATTCTTTAGCTGCGTGCTTTCTACAGTCGCACAGAGTTCCATTGAAACACGAATTTTCAAGCTTGGAAAACCTCAGCTGTTAGAAAATACTCTAGAAAGATTCAGTACATTACGTAAGCTCTCAAGAATTCGTCACACGTTTCCGCAGCATTCTTTGTATTTTACTTACATTCTACAAACTTCCATTCTTACATTTCAACCAAATCCATGAAAAAAGATGCTTCGTTAATGGCAAAAGGTAAATAATAATTGAATCCTGCCATAGGAATTAGAATAACAATTTTATTCTCCTTCTTCGGAAGGGGTTAAATATTGTTAAACGACCGTCTAGAGTAACATCGTTTGGCTTTCTACGAAGGAAGCGAAGTAATATGCAGAATGTGCTCAGATTGTCTTAATCAACCGTCGGGTAGACTGGCCCGATGGGATTAATAGATGCGGTCAGCCATAATCCCCCGACAAATCACCTGCTTGAAGGTAATTCTGCTAGATCGACCGGCTCGGAGTCCATCGCTTAAGAGAAAGAGTACCGTTACCGCTGATCTTAATCGTTAAATAATGCATCTTCCGATCGTTAAATGAATTAAAGTAGCTGCTGCGCCAGATTGGTAGGGATATAGATTTTACTCGATCGTTTTCAATGATCTTACTCTTCTGCTACGACTACTATTCGACCCTTTAAAGACTTTAGCAATTACAATTCTCCATTCTCGCGCTTTGTAATTTCATTAGGAAAAATGTCTATTTTCCGAACGTGAACGTTCCATTTCATGATAAAAAGCCCGGTAGCGACGATAATTAGGTCTACGTCGTTGAACTGCTTTCAGGTTTTCGTTAAACGTATTCCGAATAACACGATTTCGTGAGTCTGTGCTGAAATTTAAAATGAAAAACAGGATGCAGCGCGTAGAGAATGTTATTATCGACTTTCACATGAGTAAATGCATTTTCCATTTTCCATAATAACCGACATTCTACCGGCATTGTGTTTTGCATGACTAAAGCCTGATTAACACGGAAACTACTGTTGTTATTAGCACCTTGATTATTCTGACAGCGGGATATGCCCGGGGATCGGCTGGATTTCATGTCGTATATCCTTCTAATTTCCTTAGACGCGTTTAACTCGCTAATTAACATGCTTCATATTAAACGCAAAAGCGACGGCAAATATTTGATCGCAACAATATGAATTTACCCTCTAAAGTTTGTGCAAGTTATTTAAATCAGTTGCGCTCTCGTTCGTTATGCAAGACATAAACAAATATTTTACAACGGAGATATGCATTTATTACATGATAACCGAGCAAATATTTTATTTCGTTGATATGTACTTATTATCCGAACCATCAGCTACTGTTTTATTTAACCGACTTGCTATAAAAATATTTTTTCCCGTACTTCACGTCCCACGTGCCGCTACCTCCACGACCAAAAGTTCATTAACGTATATTTGTTGAACTTTAACATTTTCTACACTGCCTTGCAACGTAAATTGTTTTAGTATAATCGTATCATAACGTAAAGTATAATCGTGAAATGAAAAATATCACGAAACAATACTGCTTATTTATATGATGCAATTCTACGAATATACATCTTTATATTTGCACTATAATTTGTAATAGTTGCTTATATAAATAAACAGTATCGTTTAATCTCATGTACAACTTAAAAATTAATTTTAGAAACAATGGGAACAATTGTTTCCACTTGATTGGCCAAGAAGGACGAACGAGCTCCGCGTGTTGTCAGAAAAACTCAGCGATCGCACCTTGAAGATATTCCTCTTGTCGGTCCTGTAACAATAACAAACCGTTTCGATGTTCACCTTGCCATCAGTTTGCCCTCAACCGCCGACGAGTAATCAGCGCTCTGTGATCGAATTCAATCATTTTTACATACTAGTGCGCGTATAATACCTTCGAAAACGCTATTCGGGTTTACCAAATACCTCTCTTTTTGCGGACTGCTTGGTAATTCATCCTCACAGTGGTATCAACCCTTAGTTAGCAACCGTACATCTGCTCGCAGCCATCAAAGCACTTTTACCGTGGCCATCATATGTCTACTCTCACCCACTAAAGCAAAGAATCAACATGTTTTTAAGGTATAATTAATTTTTACTAAAATTTTAGTACTTTTGTTTTAAGTGCGATTATGCACTATGTTCCTAATGAAACACGAGCACAAAGGGTTAATCAAGATAGTTATCTGAATTCAAATATTTCTCTTTCAACGGGCTTTCATAGAATAATGAAATTTTCCCATCGTTCTTTTACAAATGGTAACATTCATCAAGCATATAAAGGCCTTTCATTATATCATACGCACGATAACAATGGAATGTCCTCGAACTGACAAATATACGTGTGCTCCAATGGCAGTTTGTCAATCCACGCTGATCGACTAATCTTCCTATGTTCTCCGCTGTTCAGATCATTGCCGATTGCTACAAAGCACACGAACTACAATGCAATATGAATCTATCTTAATCAGTCGTGTCCGATTCAATCGATTCTTGTGGGATACGCAGGAGCTTAATGATAAAGATCATTTGCCACGTCAATCAGACAGAATTTGCGAACACTTGATTTAGTATCTGCAAGGATGCTTCTCGTTGATCGCAATCAATGCCTATCATCTTTGGACTAATAAACGGGCAAATTACATTGATGATACTTGAAAAACAATTAATGATTTTTTTTTTACACTGATGAACTTTTACAAATATTTGATTTTCTTGCCCACTTCTACTTCGCGTATAGACATCACCCTAGCGATCATTAAAACTAGACACAATTGGCGAACGTTTTATCGGCATATCGCAAAAATGCTCGACGTTAATTGCAATCGACGCGAACGAACTTAAAACTGTAAAACCCTCGTGTTCCATCTGCATTAGTTGAATCATCGTCAGTGTCCTCCAAATTGCTATAAAACGTATTCTTTTCTATACCATCCCCTTCGAGCGCGTCACGCGAGTGTTCGCCATTAAAACGTAATCATACGTCATTGGCGAACGGTCGATTGACTTTTCACGAGAACAGTCCAACCTCATCGACGTCGACCATCCTGAAACTGCTAAACGTACTGCGTTCTATCGGCGTTACTCGAATTACCGTCACTTCTCGCTGCGACATTCTATAAAACACATTCTTTTGCATATTTCACCTTCGGGCGTACCGTGCGATTGTTCGCCATTAAAGCGTAATCACGAATCTCGCCGACGGTCATTGGACCGTTTGCTCGTACAATCGACAAAAATGCAAAGCATTACGTCCTTTCATCTCGAATAACATTATTGTAAAAATTTCACGAATGGAATTCACCGAGAGTTTTTCCTTTGCATGGGATTTTACAGTTTAAAAAAAAAGTCCTTCGTTCCAGGAGACTTTAAACGATTGAAACGAAGTGGGGAATTCGGCAGGTCATAATTAAAGGAATAATCGTTGAAACGATACGTAAAATACGGACATTTCGATGATAATTACCACGGTACTCACTTTCGCCCGGATTTCGACGAGTCGTTTAATTATATGACTGAAGAAATATACGATCTAGGATGGTGCATATCGTAGGGATAAAGGTAGAAATAATTAATTGCAATCAACGTAATTGCCGGCGTTATCGCGCTTAATCCGGCACCGATGTTCGACTCGTAAATCGACGCGGAAAACCGAAAATGTTCGATTTATTATTCGCGAGTAATCCATTTCGTTTCCGTGTCGAAAGTAACCAATGGACCGAACCGGAGGGGTAATATCCGTTTGGATGACTATGCCGAAGAGTAACAACCACCACGATTTACTTTAATTGGAACTAAGGGTGTGATATCATTTTATGTTATTCTGCTTACGACTGAATCGACATGATATTCTCAAGGAATATCATTTTAATCATACAGCCAGCGATGATTAATTCATTGCTTGATTCAACCATACCGGCACTTTATAACTACAAAACTTAATATCTATTTTAACCGATTATGAAAGAACGATAACTCTTTCTCAAAGAATTAAATATAGGAAATAGCACATACTGCAGCCTTTAATTAATAATACAGATAATTAAATAATACCATTCCATTAAGCAGATTATTTCACCACGTACGTTGCGGTTAGTGTTAATTACCTTGATGAACATACCATAAATCATCCACCACTCGAAATTCGCTTTTCAAGACACAAATTCGAACGTTCACTTGCCAAAAGCAGGAAACAATTAACGCAAACGCATATATCGAGGGATAGCAGGATATTGGTCGCCTTAAATAATAGTAACAGAGAATTTAATTCTAAATTATCCCTTTATTTAATTACACCAGGCATATACACGTGTGCAAGTAGATCGATTTTCATTTTCACACGGTACAGTCGCTTAGCCGGCTACCGTTGAAAATTATGCTCGGTTCATACGGTCCTTCTGCCCGACCGAAATTTCGACACTCGGTATTGCACGAATATAGAGTAACCACGGGGCCGATGCGGTAGAACATTGTGGGAAATATACACGCTGACGAAATCGCACATTTATGCATAGAAACGTGCGATCGGTGGCAGAAGTGATTAATAAGAGGCACAAAGCGGAATACCCTCACCGACGGATGTTTGCGTGTTTCTACACTTTCCGCGATGTAACCCGATGATTTGTCGATGTACAGCCGGCATTTACAATCGTCGAATGTCATCGGAGAATTTTTGGGAGTGCGAAGATAACGCTTATCGTTTGCTTTCTGCACGAAATGTTTCATAATTTCTGATCGTTTCGAGTGTAAATGGGATACGGCATTGTCAAATGTTGATTGTAATTTCGACGTTGTGTTTTCTAGGTATATCGTGTTTCTTTTGGATAAATGTATTTCTGCTATAAAGTATTTTAAGTTGAAGGGATGGAAAATTTAAGTTGTTAGTTATTTGTGAAGGTGGAAACCTTTCGGAATCTTCTACCTCTTTGATTGCAGCATTGTGAGAAGTCTCTTACGACACCTGAATTATATAATTCAGGATATTTTTCACCCTTTAATCCCGTTTTTCAAAGTACCTATTCGGTAAATATCAATGCAGCAGCTATAACGTTGGTGTAGAGTTACCTAGCTTGTTACAAGAAAAACAGCATGCGGAAAAATTCGTTTACTTAAATTCTTTTAATTATTTACACGTCGAAAAAGTACGCAGATGAAACAAAAAAGAAAATAACATAGATACCATCGGATTACAAGCGAATGTTAAATTCATACCACCGAACATATTCGACATGGGAGACATTAAAAATACAACGGCTCAATTAAACCCTCGCCTGCGTTTGACTTTAATACGAAACGACAAATTTGCTCGCATTAAATTATTATTTACATTTGCAAATAATCCGTTGTGACATGCATGATTAACATTTAACGTTAAACACGTCCGTTCAAGCAAAGTCGTGTCGTTTGTTACGATCGGTTTTATTACATTTCATATGCAATCATGGTGACTTTAATGTGCAATTATTAGACATTCGGTAAATAAAGGAGTCTGCATTCGACGTGAATAGCCGAGCGTGGCCGCCCTGTAACTAATTTATACGAATCGCACCGTCGGACCGTAACAAATTCTTATTAGCCGAACCGCTAAATTGTATAACGTGCTTTGTTTTTATATCCTTAAAATTACGAGGTTGGTTTTAAGCCTCTCTCGGGCGTCGTTATTAATTCAAATTATTCAAGATTGAATTCCCTCAGCCTCCAACGTCTCGCACAAAGATCCCGTAATATTCATTAATGCTACTCGACGAAAAGAAATTCTCCTCCGACAGCCAGAGAATGATGTTCCGCGAATGTTAAGACCCACCCTCTTCATCCTCCTACTTCAGTAATTAATACGAAGCATTAACTCGGTTGTTCGTCGACGTTAAACCCCAACCGATCCCACCGGCGTCACTGGGAATCGTGCAGTGCTTTCATCCGGCGAACGTAAAATTGTCAGTCATAAAAGCCGCAATTCGTTCTCCATTTCTACGCGGCATCGACAAGAATAATTTCTCGCTGCTTTTAATAACCGCACCGCCAATTCCCGGTGACGTATCCCGGAAAAAAAACGAGGAACAGGAATATAAAATAGAAGATTTACGTACACCAATCCGTGTTGTATGGGAGTAGAGAATAATAATAAAAAAGAAAAAGAAGAAAGGAAGAGGAAGAGAGAAAGAGGAGTGAAAAAAAGAGGAAAAAGTTACAAAAGAGGGAGAGAGAGAGAGAGAGAGAATATGGAGGAAGAGACGACAAAGGACGATGATGGTCGCCGAAGAGGCGGGGGTGTCAGCAGGGTAGCCGCCTTTATTTTGATTCTCGCGCGACGTTACGGGCCCGCCGGGAATATACCGACGCATTATGAAATGTGGCGCGTAGTCTCCGGGGCAAATAAGTTTCCGAGCTCCTGGAATACATCAGGCAACACGTGTCCCGCAAAAAGCCGAGTTTCACGCCTCGACAATAAGTTCATGGAAATATAGTGTGCCGCCGGGATACCGGGGGGTGGTGAGGTATTAAAACTTTTTCATCAGTTAACGTATGGACTCCGACGTATGTAATTCCGAGTGACATGCACTGGTATTGGTCGAACGGCGTGTATTGATATTTATATCGTGCCATTTCGTGCCATTTTTGCACTGCGAAGGAAGCTAGGGGATCGCACGGTAAGGGATGCATATTACGTTTGGGATTTCATGTCTATAATTGTAGTTTCTGGAGTGAGTGAAATTGTTGGCTGGTTTTTTCTTGGATAATGATTGTAGTTAGGGATTAAATAATTAAGAGAGGTAAAAATACTCAAGTGAAAGATATGAAGCTCTGTCCAATGCTTTTTATATTTATTGGCGAAGGAAGGAATAATTAATCACAGATATTTCTGGATGCATATTTAGTTGGGTTTTTAATGGTGCAAATGTGGCATGTGTGCACTATAGCATTTGTGGGATGGTACATTAATTCACGGTTAGATGAAAATTTACTTGCAATTTATTTTGAATTGATGAAGCGAGCCGATAATTGATAATTACGTTTTTAGAATACCGCAGAGGTCAGACGCTCCGAGATGTATTTTTCTGTTCCACTTTAATATTTCAAACGGCCCTCTGTTTTGATGCTGTGGAGATATTAATTTACCTCAAAAGATATTTGCACGGCGTATTTTTTGTTTAATCAATGAAATATTAGGAAAGTATTTAATTGAGAGTCGCGTTCTCGGTTTTGATATTTATGCAGTGCCATTTCAGCGATCAAAGGAGGAAGCTAATTCCAAATGTACATTTTTAGTTTTTACACGGAAGTAAATTCCATCAGCGGAATCCTGGAAAATTGGTGAACGTTCGACAAATCTGCGATGTTTTTTCTCGTCCGCTGCATATACTATAACTACGTTAATAACTAATGATTTTATTTGGCAGCGTTCATCATATTCTATCGGAATTTCATTACAGAGATATCATTAAGACGTTTCTTATAGAATTTATGACGTTTCAGGAAATTGTGATTACTTAAACGTCAATTTTCTTTATACAATACCGTTTCTCATGATTGCTGATGCCATTACCTGTCGTTATTTCAGTCCATAAATGATGCCAGAGCAAAATAGAGAGGATTTGAAAAAATTCTTCTTTCTGTCAATTTATTGAGGAAGTTAAACATCTTTAAAAATCACTGTCCTCTTCAATAAACAGAATCTCGAGAAACAATGAAGCCTTTTTTTCTCCGTGTATCCATCCATGGACGGATAAATGGTGAGTTTTTCAACGTTTGCACTTTTTCGAAATATTCGCGCATCACCGCCTGCGGGTGACGTTTCACTGCGTGAATTATATTTCATGCTAGTGTCCCATATAAGCCGGTGATCGGTAAAAAAAAAAAAAAAAAAAGAAATTATAAAATTGTTTCTGAAACTGTTGGCATGCATGCGCGTAATTCCGTTATCTCGTTCCGCGAACAGCTTCGCTAATTTCCTTTTCAGATTATCTATTTCGTTTTTAGATGATATTTTCAAATAGCCGAACTGCACGAAACGTTGGGCCTTTTGCATGTGGAACGTTTTGCGAGCCACCATGTTCCACGGGTATTAGAAGAAGACCGGAACATAATTGCATGTGGAAAAATTGAAATTCAAAGTAAACGAAATTTCGCTGCATGCAACAAAGTTGAGAGTTTTAGGAAGAAGTACATCCAATGAATTTATTATTCAACGTCGATTAAATGATTTAATCGTGCAATTTTTCTTTCCACGGAATTTCCAAAGTTCTCCGATCGAAGAGAGAAACTCCCTGCTTTTCTCTCAATCATAAAAATTGCCAATTACCGAACTGCAAGTACTCAGATTTATTTTCTTTCTCGTCAAATATTCAAGCTACATTTATTCACAAAATGTACGTTACACTTTGAAGAAATTCTCTGGGTAAGCCACTCCTAACGAACTTTCAGCTCGCGACTCAAACGGCATCATTAATCATCGAAATTTCTGGCGCACACGTTGACTACGGAAACATTCGTTTCACGGTGGGGGAAATGAATCCTTAAACGAATTCCGGAATAACCCAATTTTGCAGTGACGCGTCTTCCAATTAAAAATCCTCCGTTGCCTCAAGCTTCGTCAATATTCGCCGGGCGCATCAGATAAAACGACGTCCTCATAAATTTCCCACGAATTCCATCGCGCGAATTTTTCGCACGGTTATATTCGCGGTTATGCGCTTCGATTTTTCCCCACGAAATACGTCCGTGTAGGTGATCCACGATAAATAAACCAATGATAACGAAGCGATAGAATAGTAATAAAAAAAAATATATACAAGAAGGAACACCAAGTTTCATACAATCCGCTAGAAACATCAATTTAACGCTAGTCAATATCTCCATCATCGGATTCGAGCACCTCGTTCGAAAAATCTGCGAATATCGTCGACGAGACAATCGAGATGCAATCGTTAGATTTGCCAGGAGTGGTCGAGGAATTAAATTATTTCCTGAAGATACAACAAAGTCCATAGCACGATTTAACTGTGGAACAACGCTGGAGGGAGGAATTAACAGAGTGGGTGTAAAAGCACGTACACGGAAGACGTAATCTGAGGACGTAAGCCGTGAGAACAGTATGGTCATACGGGTACCATCAGGAGAGAAAGCTATTGTTTGTGGACGTTGTGAAATGCTCTTTGCTAAAGAAAAAAGAATAAGTATCTCTTCTCTCGGCGCTCAATCACCAAACTCTTTCCACGACATCGACAACATCTTCTCTCCAGCGCCTATCGTATCAACTTTATTTACACCACCCTCCCCTCTACCCTCTCGAGGATGTTCCTCTAATGAATGAGGATTTCAGAGGAGCGTATAGTGCCTACGAAAGTGCGGCATGGTAGGTTTACGGAGGATTCAGGCTGGTTTACGAAGGGGACCGCCGCGATGGTGTCACGTCTGAAGGGAAGTAGGGAAAAGTGAGCCACTTAAGTTCAAGAGAGTGTAGCCACCCCAGCAGAATAATCCAGAAACGCCTTTAGATACTCATTGTGTTAAATCGCTCGAGAAACGTTTAATGGAAAGGCTACGTAGGTCGCCGTTGCTTCTAGCCGGGAAAAAGTTCTCGCGTAATCGAGCAACTTCGCAAAATGCATTTGCCCGGCCGAATGATACGTTTGCCCTCGTTTTAACATAAAACCGCTTTAAGTGCTGAGATTATTTATTCCTGGAGAAGATATAGAATGTTTTTTTAGATTTATGCTATCTCGACTTTTCCACGCATCCTATTTGTGAAGACTTTGACGTTTGAGTCGTTGAAACGGTGGTTGTGGTTGTCCTTGGAGTTATGAAAAGTTTTCTCAAGTTTTCGTGATCTTTCAAGAATCTTTTTGACCTTGGAAATTGACATTGTAGAGAATCAAGTATTTTTATTATATAGAATTCTCGTCGATCAGCTCGACTTCCTTGCTACCCCCACTGTCATTCCATTTTTCTCTAACATGTCTCGTAATGATCTTTTTGCACCGTTGTACCAACGTCGAAGGTATTTAACGCTCCTTTGACTCCTTTATCAGTAGTTTCATTATCTAGCATTATACTCCTTGATGAGTACCAACCCCCTCTATCATAACTGAGACCCACCCTCCGATAATTCCGTTTGTTCGCGAATCATGCGTTTTGCATAACTTCAATTATAAATTAGCCCAACAGACAGTCAAAGTTGCCGTGCATTGCTAAGAACCCAAGGAAACGTTTATTCCCACGTCTAACATCGGAGAGCGTTACGAAGATTGCCGGGAAGTCGGGAGATTAAAGAACGTAACTGCTTTTCGTATTACTTTGCGAATCGTTTCCCCAGAGGCGGGCTATTATGGACGACCATTAAGCGTTATCGTAAATCGGAGTAAATTTACATGAGTCTATATTTGGACTTTTTTTTTCTTTTCCCCTTAACCACCCTCTTTTACCGAATCAAACACGGTACGCGCTGAAGGAGCAAAGTGTACTCAATTATGCCACTCGTACCTTTTTTTTTTACCTTCTCCTTGCATTTTACATTCCAACCACCCTCTTTTCACCACGATCCTCGTCGTCATGGCCATAAGACACTGACTTTAGCGGTTCAACCGCGGACCAAACGGCGATCTTGAGTATTTACAGAAGTTCACCAACGGTATCTCTGCACGGTTCTCCGGAGAAGCTCTCGAACGTCCTCTGGGCAGGAAATTAATTTCTTCGGAACGACAAGCGATACGCTCTTTCCTTTTCCTCTTCGGATAACATTGAGCGTGCAGACGATGGCGTACGTATGTACGTCTACCTCGTCGTCTTTTTAAATTTCCAAGCCGAAGGATACGATACCGTTTAAGTATGAAATTTATAGTTCGACGGTGGTTCCGTATCGTCGAAACTGTGATACACATGGAAACGTCTCCGGTGCGAGAAGAGATGGGACTTAAATCGGACCTCTTTTTGCGTCGTACACGATAACGTTGATACTTTAGTATTTTTGCGTGAAATTCTCTTTGACGTTTTAGACTTTTTTTAATTCGGTTTGCAGCTTGATACTTCAGGATTGTGTCTGGCCCTCTTGAAATGGAAATATTCTTAATAATGGGAGCATTTCGCAGGAGAGAGGAAAGGATTTGCTTTGAGAAAAAATTTCTACATATTGTACGGAACGTGGCACTTTACTTTATCACCTTGAAAATTAAAAAAGAAGAGTTTTAAAAAATCATGCAGGATATTTTATGGCGCGAACACTTTGCACCAGCGAAAGATATATTATTAATGTATTTTGAATCTCGTAAAGACCAGCATCTTCTGTAAAAAACACTTTTCAAATTTTCTGTTAGAATAGGAATTTTTAAGGTGATAGAGTTACTTGATACACCTTGAATAACTATTATAATATGGAGATTCAGTTTACATTAACAATCAAAATCGAATTGTCCTTTAGAGCTAGTAGAATATTAATGACATCACAGGAAACCGATAAGTCTGTACACCAAGGAAGTTTCTTGGGGTAGTTAAATGTTCGACATAACTATACATTAATTATCACTGGGACAAACAAAGCTCTATGTTTGGAGAACTATAATAATTGAAATAATTAACTGAATTTGAGGCTACGCAATGCATTATATTTGACAACGAGGAAAGCGGTTTTCACAGTAGAATCTCTAAGAGATCTTGATAAAACGAACGGAGATGTTAGCAAATCGGTGGAAATAAAACGACTCTCAAAGCGGCAACAGAAGCGAACCTCAAAACGACACGCTTGGGTGTAATTCGCTTTGGGATAGTCTTTTATTTTTTTATTCTTCCCGTAGATCTTTTATCAGCTTCTTTCCCTCATTAAAATGTAAATGGAATTTCTGAAAAGTGCAGTGGAATAGCTGGATCATTTTTTTCATCATAAAATTTACTTCAAAACCTTCTAGTGCTATTAAACAAGTAACCAACAAACAACCGCAATAATAAATACGACTATTATCCTCATTTGACTTTATAAATGCAAAATCGAGCCAATACTTAAAAGGTTATGGCTCAAACTAGAACATCAGTCGTATAAAGGGAATATCAAACCGTTAAATAATTTCTTTCATGTCAGATATTATTTCTAACGGAAATAATTCCTTCAGTCGTTAAATAAAACCGACAATTCAAAGTTGTTCAATGCTGCACAAAGTTAATTTACGGTAGAACAGCAAGATTGTCAGATAACAAATAGAAACATTTCCATGTCAACGAGCAAAAACACAAGAAACAGCGAACCTTCCAGACTTCCATAAATTGTAAGCCGAGGATCGTTCTGACACGAGAATTTTCTACGATTTTTCAAAATCATTTTAAAATCATAAATACTCCTCGACAAATCCTCATACGCGGAAGACAACTGAATCACGAAGAAAATCCAATTTCTACTTTTTTCCATGTCTCCATCGTTCTCCTATTTTTCACTCACGGTCTATAATTACGTAGCATCGGAAACTGTAAACTTAAAGTCGATGTGGGACGAAAGAAAAGCCGCATGAAATCGAAGAGTCTCGAGTCTAAGTAAGAGGAATTTGTCAGGTACATCGGAGACACCGAGAAGGAGAGGAAGAGGAAGAGGGAGGAAAGCGATATCGCACGGTTAATTTACTCGGGCAATAATGCCCGGAATCATAAGCCCCAGGTGTTACGCCGCGAATCTTCGACCCTCATAAACACCGAACACAAGAGCGCAGGACGGCGAAAGGAGGACACCGTGGGTTAGAGAAAGGAGACGTTCCAAGAGAAACAGATAGCTGCCAAGATAAAGAGGGAGTAGGAGAACGAGGATAGAGTAAGAGAGAAGGAGAGAGAGAAGGGGTTGAAATACAGAGCAGAGAAACCCAAGGGTACCTCGACTTTCCTCGGCATTACAGAATCAGTAGGTGAAGTTGGGCGAGGATAGTTTCGTTATGACGGCGACCATTGCTACTTTGATCTTATCTTTTCGTCTGGCTTTTTAACTACTCGACTTTGCGAATTTTCAAGCGCACCACTTTTCGCAAGCGATATTATTTTCACACGTTTTTATCAACGAATTGCAACGCGAAGAAAATGAATGAGGTCTCGGCTACCGCCATTAACCCTTTGTACCGCGAGAATATTTGCGGTTGACTGACACTTAATCTTGGCCGCTTTTTCTTCGGGGACGGTTAATTATTAAAAAGCAGAATGAAATCATGGTTCGTTCGCTAATTTCTTACCGGCCTTTCGTACCTTCTACATCCATCGTGCATCTACCGTCGCGTGCATTCAATCCTTACGAACTTTCTCATTAAATTCAACATTTTCAACCCCCTCCAGAGTTTTCTCTCTTTCTCTGACTCTCCCCATCGACCCTCTTTTACAAACCACTTCATTAAAGTCTCACGTAACAAATACCCTCGACCAAAATCCATCCTAAACGAATACCACGAGAGAGATTAATGCCGTAATATTTAACGTAGCAAACATTACTTTACAAATGATATTATCACTGGCATTATTAGGAACGTTGATTTAGCCAGCGGTGTAGCTAATTGTACTAATTTTACTGCTTTCTGCCGTGCTTAATAGTACCGTCATGAAGCGCGGCCATCGTTTGCATTGTTTTGCAATGGCGAGGATTACTGTAGCTCTTTGTCATGGTAGCCAGAAAGGACGCGCAGCAGAACGGAGAGGATAAATGTTTGGTAAGGAGGAGAGGCACGACGTTGGAGATGGCAGTAGAGAAGGTACTGGAGAAGGTAGAAAGAGGAGGCTGTAAAGAGAAGGTAGAAAGAGGAGGAAGATAGGCGGAGGTAAACGGTGTATAGCAATTTCCCCGTGCGCCTCCCTCAATTCCCAAGACTGGTTTCCATCTAACTTCATGCAACGCGCTAGTAATTTGTATCTGACCGGAGGGGTGGACGGGGGTGCCGTTCTCCCTTATCATTTTTTGTAACTAGCAGACGTGCCAAGTAATAGGAGACGAAAAAGGAGAACAGCAGGAAAGCAATATCCGAACAAATTGCAGTTTGTTAAGGATCCAGTCACTCGGAACGGTACATAATCCTATCGTGCGATGTAGATATTTTTGTAACGCAACACCCGGAGACTTTCATCATTTTTAACAAGCTGAGGAAATTAATAGCTCGTGGGCTCGTGCATGGATCATCGCTGTTCGAGTTTGGTAGAGAGGGTTAATTTGGTTAAGGCTTATAGCCATAAAGTTGCAATTGTTTAATAGATTCAGGGCCAGTTTGCGTAAAAAAATTTGCTTTCGCAGCTAACTCTCTGCTTAGAAATTTAGTCACTATAATGAAACAAAATGTGTGAAACTTCGGTTCACGCAATGGGGTTTTTCAGCCGTGGAAAATTGAAAGTTGAATTTGACGGATGAATATCTGTCGAATGATGAATTTTTTTGGAAATTTGTTGACGCTCTGTGCAACACTTGGCGGAGGGAAATATTAAAAAATATTAATTGTCGAGAATTGAGTATTTATAACGTAGTGACAGTAACGGAAGATTGATTAATTAATAACAGGCTCGGTTGACAAAAAAATGAATGCAGCTACCGAAGAATGATGAATAATTGTCGCTCGAAAATGTCGATGAATCCCGAGTTATATTAAACACATCAAATCCTGCTTCTCAGTGAACCATTTAGTTTACGATACCTCCTATAAATTTAGGAAATTATTGGATAAATAAGACGAAACAAACATTTTAAGCGCCTTTGAGGTTTCACTGTTAAATTCCCCTCCATCTACGCGTTTCCTACATTACCGTATCACGTGCGATAGCTCGTTATTAGTGTCTCACGAATAAAGGTCAATTAATTTAGTGTCCTCGCAAAGCGTACGCTAATATCTCTTTCCAAACGCGCTGACACACATCTGTCTCGTTCGTCCGTGAGCGTTATGATCGATTAGTTTATGCTCGTATTCACTTCAACGACTTTTTAACATTATCGCGGCAGCCTTCGTTTATATGAAGTACGCACGACCACCAAGTCAACTATCATAACGAGGACGAAACGTTGCACGCACGAGAAGCCTTAATTAGCAGATCGATCCTGAGCGACGTTTAATCAGATACGATAGAAAAATGTGTTCCTCCCACAGTCGGAATATAGCTTGGTCAATAAAACATAGACTTTTGGTTACGCCGGAATTTATAATCCATAAATAACGACGATAAATATTATTTCTATAGAATATTGTAATAGCTTCAACCGAGTCGAACGAACGTGCCTTTTCCATGGCGTTTGTTCTCCATTGAAGTACAATCGCGATCTATCCGATATCCATCGAGTATCCTGGCATTTTAATTCTGCTACTTTCTCTCAAAGAGATTCCAATCTTCGTGGAAATATTTCATCGATTACAACGAACAGTTCGACCCGAAATACGCGCAAAGGAAAGTAGTCCGATTGATTTGAACGGTGGAAAAATATCGGCGGAGAGAAAGAGAGAGGACAAAAAAAGGACGTGGAGAGAGAAAGAGGGAGAAACGAGTCGACGTTCAAAGCCTTCCAACCAGTGTCTGATCAAAAACCGTCCGCTACTACTGGCTGACGCGAAGAATCACAGAGAAAGGCATAACATTAACTCGCACCACTCTGCTCTTCTGCTAGAAGTACTCTCGGACTTAACGTAATTTTCTTCTCGCTTTATGTACGTGTCTCCTAATAACACACTCCCGCTGCTAGCTTTCTAACTTTCCGTAACTCCTTCCAATTCATTCGGAGCATAATGAAAAACATAATTAATGTACATCGGCCGGTGCGCGAGCGCGGACGCATTCAATTAGAAGCACAGCGGCGAACTTGCGATATTTATTGCCGGCTACTCTTCCTCCCGCGGTATCTCTCTCTAAGTGAATTTTCGCTACCACGAGTTACTTTTATTTCTATTCGGAATATTCTGATCGTACAAGCTTCCTAAGTCGCTTTTTAACGTTTGGTCTGCGATGCTGTTTGCCCAATAATGGAAAATTGCTCTCAGATTTTCTTTTGCGTTCGACTCAAACGTTTCGTTGTACGGAAAAGAGTTTGATTTTTCGTCTCAAACGATTTTGCAAAACGGTACAAACAGAAAGGGGTAAGATTCCTATCGAATATAAAATTTGTAAGCCTTTATTAAATTCAATGAAATCAAATCATCAGAAAAATATAAATCAATCGGAAGAAAAAATATATCCCAACTAACAAGTCTCTTTTTTTCAACCCTATCAGCTCATAAGACTACAAAATTATTTACTGCAGTCACTTCACATGAGATACCGCAAATTGTACATACGACAAGCGATTTGAGTTAATGTGCATTGAATATCTTACTCTGAACATGTAGCATTGGAAAAACGATTTAAAAAAAATACACACACACTGAAATCAAATATGTTACAGTGAGCCATAAGTGCGGTCGCTCACGATCTTTATCGCGCACTGTCACGTCGGAAAAGTCGACCGTAGCGAAAGGGTTAATACCACACACTTAAACAGTACTCCGTAATAAAGAAAAAAAGAAGAAGAACAGCGCCGAACAAAAGCAGATTCCTGAAAACATAGACCCGAATGAAAAGCTCTTCCCAGATCATTTCCTCATCCTCCTGTCCTACTTCTCCACGTTGCTCATTAGTCGTAAACGAATAGCATTCTTCCTCAAGCCATGGAGCAGAATTTCGTAGAAGCACGTCTCGCGGGTTCGACAACCATCGAATGTACTCTCGTTTCACTTCGCGAGCATGTAAAGAAAATCGTCATCGAATCGTAGAAGAATTCCCACGGGATGCTGCAACGTGCTCGTTTCTATACCAGTGACAAGAAACATCCGCGACAGGTTTGATACACGTTGGTATGAAAGTAGATACGCACTTTGCAGGAACACGATGCGAGAGGCGAAAAGAGAGAAAAAGAGCAAACGTAGCTGGACAAAAACCGAGTGGCTCGCGAGATATGACGTCGTGTCGAGGAGAGAATATCCGGGCGGAGAAGTGCGAAACGAGTTTCATCTACCGATGCCGCTCATAACTATAACGTGGAGTACGTGTGGATGTAAAAGGGAAGCTAAGTTCACCTGGAATTCCGAGTAATTTCGATCCTGGTTCTACCATCGTGCTCGTCAGAGGCTTTGTTATTCGGGATTTTAGCTAGTGGTACGCGACTTCCAACTATTTCGCATTGACGAGGAGATCTTTATGGGAATAGTGTTTTCAAGAAAACTTGCTACGCTTTCGAGGGCTGTGTAATACGGCATGATTTAAAAGTTTATCGAATCACGGACAAAAGCGGATGTAAAATATGGGATGGCGAAATGGCACGTTATTTGGAGTATTTAATCTTCTTAGAGTTCGGTATTTAGCGAGTCGGTTATTTAGCCTATGATTTAATGCGGACTTTGAATCATTGGGGATGTTATACTTGTGTATGGGAAACGATTCGTGCGTGAGACACTTTTCGCACGGGTGTCCGAGCTTTTATTCCGTTTGGACCGTTATGGGTGTCTCCACGGTGTTATTTATGTGGGGAATGTTTCATATTTGTTAATGCAGAGTGATTATATGGAGGATTTAGGATTCAAAATTATAAAGTTCTTGGGAATAAAATTCTTTTATAGACGTCCCTTAAACTGAGATATTTTCCAAGAATTTGTCGAATATATTTTTTGAAAGTAATTTTGAATATTTCCCAAAAGATTAGATGTGGTAGTCAAAATTGTAAAGCTGCGAATAAAATTCGTGGAGATTTTTTTCCAAAAGCAAGTATCTCGTAAGTGCGTTAACTTTTGAAACGTACAATTGTCTTTTGAAAGAATACACAATTTCATTTTCGACTTTCATATAGCATTAACATAGCACGGCAATGTATTTTGCATTAAAATCGAAAGCAAAAATCCCCAAGACTTCAAAGTCGGCTTTCACAAAATTAAATCTTCCTTTGTGCCGGCGTACACCCGCAGGATTATTTGACGAAACAAAAAAAAAACTTGCAAAAAGAGAGCCCAATGATTCCGTAGGTAACGATGAACGTAAAACGTGGGTTTCTGCGACCTGAATTTTTCAACGGTAGATGTGGATACCAGTAACGGTGACGTTGTTCCTGAAATAACCGTATTTTCGAATTTTTGCATTATACGTTCCAGTTAAACCTTCTATCGGATAACTCCGTTCTCCCTGTTCTCCACCGGCACATTGTGCATATTTCGCGCTGTTTCTCTTTAAAACACGCCGTTCCTTTTGCACCTCGTTTCACTCGCCACCCCTTAGCTCTCTCCACCCCCTGTCTTTTCCCCGGCGACGAGTACAACTGTATGAGAAACCGATAGTTCTACTGCGACTTCCATGAGGTACGCATAGAACGGCGTATATCTCAGGATAACTCGAGCAAGAGTCAGCTTTAGTCGCAACAAAAATTGCAACGGTGAGTCAAGGATGAGTTTGAGCACGAGGTCTGCTTCTACAAGAGAAACGAGATCTCCGGTGTAGATGGTAGGTGCGAAAAGGAGAAAACTACTGTGAGAGATATCGTGAAAGAGAAAGAGGAAAAATAGTTACGATGGTAGGAAAAAGAAGGTAAAAATGAGAGAAAGAGAAATGGAGAAGTGGAAAAAAGGGGAAGTTAAAGGGAGATGGTAAACGGTGTCGGAAGATGGCGAAATAGAAAAAGGTAGCCGAGCAAATAAGAACCTCAAGTCGCTTTAAAACGCGAGGAGATAATCGTGCGCACTCGCTTGACAAATATTTGACGTTCGGGTAGTCGGGAGACGACTACGAAGTACGAAGTTTCTTCTCGTATATTCCACCGTCGCTTCTACGTACGTACCCAGTTATATTATTTATACGAGCGTGGCTGTCAAACTTCGTTTATCGACGCGCGTAATAACGTCTCGGTAAACGTTGGCCGAACAGCTAAGAGAGAAGGAGATGCAAAGAGATCTACGACATTGTGGCTGACGAAGAAAGGAGAACGGCGACGAAGCCGTCTTAAGGAAATTTCCAATTCGTCGAGTAGTTTGGAAAAATCTTGAAGATTAACATTAAGTACACCCTCGTCGTGGTTTACCAGAGTGCTCTGGAAGGGGAGTCCAAGGGAATCGAGGCACAAGACGCTTCTCTCGTGAGGGTCTCTTCGAGTACTTTTCACTGGATACTCATGCATATGCACAGGTGAATGTTAAATGATTATTCCGAGCATTGCTGACTCGCGACGTATTTGAGGAAAGTGCATCTGAAAACTAACACCGTTGTCGCCTCAGCCACTGGCATTCTCAGCTCGTTGACAACCACAACCAGTAAACCTAGCAGTCCTTTGCTCTTTCTCTCTTTTCCAACCCTTCCTCCCTTTTCGCCCTTTGGAGTATCCTCCTTTCTCCTTTCGGCCGACCGTTCCGCCATCTCAACGTGTCTCTCTTGCTTTCCCTCTGGCTCCCGACGATCGATCGCAAAACCCCTGGCATCCTCTTTCTCTCTCTCAATCTCTCTCACCCACTCTCTCCCTCTCTCTATCCACCCACAGTGTAGAGTCGTCGAATCGGATTTCAGAACGACTCACCTGAAATTCTAATTTAAGACACGGAACACCCAGACAGATCCTCCTCGTTTGCCCCTATGAATATCACCTATGCCATCACAACCGACGAACCATTCGACTTAATTGAGGATTCGCCAGTTAACATTCCCCGTCGAATACTTGGTGTTCATCGAATTTCGTTCCTACGGCCAATGAGGTTTCGTCATAGTTCTACGAAACGAATATCGTGGACATTGTTTTGCGGTTTTCTCCGGGAGACGTTCGTCCAATCTGTGCTCTATAAGGTTTGATGGACCTTCGTGAAGGGATATGAATGGGAAGCGTGTCCTGGAAGAAGAATTACTTGGGAGACGAGGGTGAAATGTCGGTAGATGGAGGATTCGACGATTGCCAATGGCGAGGAAATTTGAAATCTGGGTTAACCCTTTAAGCGACGAACACGAGACAACTCGTCGTTGGGGGATATCCTCCATGGTGGTAATACGAGTTTCGGAAACATTCCGAAATTGCGGTAGTGCTGGAGAAACGTATGGAACGATTGTTTTTGTTAAAGGTATTAAAGTAGCTTGGAAGATTTGCACTTTCTTGCTATTATGCAACGGTCTGCTGGTAATTAACTCAATGTGAAATGCAAGAAAAGAGCTTTCATGAAGTCCGTCTGGCAGACAATGCCGAGAATACGTATATGAATCTTTTTAAAAATTTGAATGGGTGGATAATAATTTTGTAATTTTGCTCTCCCTTCTTTTTTGTACAATTTTTCTCTCACAATTGTCATTGTTGTTAGATGAAGTTTTACTTTGGTTATTTTACCAAGATCTCCTGCCTCCCATTTATCAGGAATGATAGTAAGTCGTGTCATTTTGATCAAGTATGCGTTAGATAAGAGGTAAGGATTTTCGTTCTCCATTTTGTTACCGCCATCTTCACTGGAGGATGTAATCGTTATGTCGACCGTTTAAAATTTCATGTAACTATTATAATAACTCACGTTACGACGATAGCCAACGATCGGTGATGTTCGCCGACGTTGAAGGATTTTTAAAAGAACGTATTAGTTCACCCGTGGCACACTTAACGCTGGATGATGGAGCTCTAGAGACCCGTCGGAAAATCCAAATAAAACAAATTTTATCTTGACGTGCAGCTAGGTCCTTTTAACGCTTGGAATATTTTTCCAGAATTTGGAGCGTTAAACGGGGTTAATGGAGAAATATGTTAAAATCCTTTAAAACGCCACATGATCCATATACCGAATAATAAATTTATTCGCACGAAATCCCCCCTATCGTTTATAATTCACGATATAATCGCTCAGCATCCTGAAACTTTGACAATTACAATTCCCCCGATTCCCAAACTGAAATACCACAACGAAGCAACGTTAATCGGTGAACTTTCCAATCTTTTTTGCAATACGGTAATTTCAAAACACCACTCTCAGTTTTTCTTTGTACGTAAAAACCGTGAAATAGCACAGAACCATAGAAACGATGACTTTTTCCTTCGCGCGACACGTTAAACGCTCTAATGTAACAGTAATTCCAACACCACAGAATTCCTCCGACACGCGAACACCCTTTCCCGAGGTGGGATCCTTTTCGTTCTCCGTTCTCCCGGAAGTTCTATTTTTCAGCGAAACCCGGCGAACGTTCGCCGTCTCCGGCAAAGCATACGGTCCCAGTCGTTTTTTAACGACTCGAATGCATTGTTACGTCCCACTTGCAGGAACCAATTAGAACGGAAGCACTCGGCGAAAGCGTAAATACGAGGCGGCTCCTTAACGACGTCCTCTCCGGCTCCCAAATTGTACGTATTGGCAAGCCACAGACTATTCAGAGCAGTGGCCGGCTTCACAGAGAAACCATTAGCAAGACGGTGGTTCTAGGGTACACAAGATGGCCAGAGATCAGTGTGCTCGGAGGTCGAACAAGAGAAAATCAGTGGGGTTACGTTACACTGGGAACATTGTGCCATTCGTTCCTCTCCATCTTTCTGCCTCTCTCTTCCTCTCTCTCTGTACTCTCTTTTTCACTCGACGCTCTCATTCTCTCGTTCTCTTTTACTCTCTTTTGCTCTGTCCAACTGCCCCTTTCTCTAACTCTCTCTAGCTACTTCTTTCTCTGGCTCTATTTTACTCTTTTTCGCTCTCAACGACTACCCCTTTCTCTGGCTCTCTCTGACTACCTCTCTCTCTCGCTCTCTTTCTCCATCACACCCTCTTTCTCTCACCCTCTTTCGTTCCCTCGTACACTTTCTATTCCTCTCCGACTCACATACGCTCTCTTTTGCTCTCACGATCCCTCCAACCCCTTCGACTGTCCCTCCGCCCACCCTCTCTCTCTCCCGTTCTCTCAATGCGTCTGTACGCGTTGCCTCGGGTCACTATTGCCACGTTGAACGAATGCAAGAAGCGAGAAGAACGCGCGGTGATAAAGAGCACGTGGCAAGAGTATGGCCCAGGGCCATCTGGAATCGGGCTAATTTGACGATTGAGCCGATGCCAGAACGCCGTGGGCTTTATCCCTCCCCGATGGGCGAAAGGGGTGGAAAAAAAGCACGGCGCAGCCGGTGCAGCGTAGCGAGCGCAAACATTTCGGTCCGAATTTAAACGGTGGAACACTTCGGCCTCGCTCGACCGCTGCAACCCCTTCTCTTCGATCCTTCCGTTCGTTTTACCCCGCCTCTTGGATGCCGCATGCACGAGCCAACACTTCCAGCCGTAAAAGGACTCGCGCCAACGCGTCCCTGTACTTCATGGGAAACGAACGGTTTCGATTGTTCGCATTGGACCGATTCGAGATCGCCTCTGTGCGTCCGGATGGATTGGCCGTTTTGTTCCGAAGAGTCGGCGTTACGCGCACGGCTACGTGCTGGCAAAGCCGAGCCGGTAAAGCTAATTATAGGAAAGTTTCAACGATACCTTCCTACCGTTCAATAGAGATGAAAAGAGAGAGATTGTTTTTCTATCCATGATTCGACGTGGAACGACGCGGATTAAATGCGAGATGCATTATGCTCGTTGAACGAGGTTGGAGAGGATAATGGAGGGTAGTTTCCCGTAGTTGGAGAAACATTCGAGTACAAAGTTGGAGTCGTTTAAATGTGCATGGATATAATATTAATTATGCGAGTTATTGCGGTTTATGGGAACGGCATGTGCATCTCGTTAAATGAGATAGATAGGAGGAAACGTTTGATCGATAAAGGTTGTTCAATTTTGATGAACGTGTAGTCCGATATTGTTCGTTTACGGTGAGATCGTTATGGTTCTGTTTCGTATATTAACGTAATAACCGTTATATGAGATTCTCCAGCTTGTATCGTTGATACATGCATCTTGCGAGATACGATACGAGGAAGCATTTTGAACGTCGGTTATTTGAATTCGCGAAACGTGCATGTCCGCCTTCCCCGCAAAATCCTGCAAAACTTTGAAGCGTCGCTTTACCATCTCTTTTTGCATCAGTACATTATTCTCTACCCACCTACGTAATTTTAACTTACAATTGAAACCTTAAATACAAAACCATCTTCAATCTCACCCCCTCAATTTGTTTCAACACATATAAAACAACTACCCAAGTAATTACCAAAAAAAAGTTAAGCGTCGAATTAATCACCTAAAGCACGGCAAGCCGTGTTAAAAAATTCTTTGAATCTTTAACATCGAGCCACAGTCTCTCAGTACGGTAAGCGTACCTTTTCAATTTCGGAAGGTATCCATAGCAGCGAACCCGAGAGCCCCGTGGCGCATAAATTATGCCCGGTTCGGCCGTAACGCGTTTAAGTCCACTTAACGTTATAAAGTAATGCCATATTATCGATTCGATGCTAACCAGAGAGTCTATGTATCGTGCCGGCAAACTGTATCGATTTACTAGACGGTGGTTTCGTAAATTACATGCCGCGGTAGCAGTTGTCTTCCAGCGGCCCTTGCGAAGAATGCGAGCGATAACGGTTGCCTGTGTCCATCTTGGCGCGACCTGGCGCGCTACGAAGCGCGATAATAAATTTGCTTTTCCCGGTGTCGTGCGATTATACACTCTCTAGAAATTCCTCTCTCGTCGAGTACAGTAGCCACGGCAAAACCGAAGCTTCTCTGCCTGCCGTGTAATTTAACTGTGCTTCTCGTCTGGCTAGGTAAAGATCAGCACCACTTACCTCGGTCTCCGAGTAACCTTCTACTACAAACGAGATGTCCTTCTGCAAAATACAATCGTCCTGTACCTTCTTGACGTTGGACGTTACTTCTCCAAATGTTAACCTCTTACCTGGCAACGTTGAGGTACTATTGCGGTAGAGAAACGAAATGGGAGCTGGTGTTTTAAGGGATACGGATTCAGTCGTTGCTGATGCTTTGGGAGTGACGATATTGATCGAGGGTTTTGAAGTATTTGTTTCTTTTTTTCTGTTCATTGTATTTTTTAGATTTAAGTGGTACAGATGTTTGGACTTGCTGCTGCTATTTTAAGTGGACTTGAATTTAGCGAGACTGAGATGTGTTTTATTAAATTGGGAAACATTTTTTGGAGCTGATGGAAGATTGAATTTGGCCTCATGGATTACCAGTATGAAGTCTTTGATTTTGTAGACTTTGTAGTCATTGGAATTTTTGTTTGAAGAATTTTTTGGGGGTTAAAATATCCCGTGGAAATTATTGACTGAAAGGAGAATTAATGAAGCGACATTTCCTTAAGTACACTAACGTGCCTTTTTGGAATTACATATGTGAATTCGCTTTTGTTGTTTGTTCCTGCATTGTAGTGCAGTATTGAGGAAAATGAGAAAAAGAGAATTAAAGAGAGAAGTACAGCGTATTAATTAAAAATAAAAGCAACAAGTACAGAAATGTTGTGGGATTGAAGAAAATGAGGAAGAGAGAGGATCTAAAAAATGGAATGTAATCTATTAATTAATGATAAAAGCAAACATTACAGGAATGTTGCGGGATTGAGAAAAATGGATGAAAGAATATTAAAATAAATTGTACACGGTGTGTTAATTAATAATACACAAGAAAAATTTAGAAAGAGATTATTATAGTAGCAGGAACTTTATTAAAATAGTAGAACATGATTCGATCCATCTCTCACACAGATCGTCCAAATACAGCATCCATAAAATATGTGAAAAACTGCAGGATTTAACTGTTACTCAAAATATTCCTGAATTCCACATTTTCCAAGTTCGAGAGGTCTGCGTTCAACGATCGAGAACATTTGATCCAAGCTGAACAGGCATGTTTTCTGAACTGCGGTCGATCTGCGAAATTTTTGAAGTCGTCGACTTTCCTCCTCTGTCGAGAACGTTTTCTTTGCAGGCAGAAAGACGAGTCTGTGTTTGAATTGATTTCACATTCAGAGAATATAGAAGCTAGACGCGAGCCCTGATTTTCTATTTTTCATGTTATACAGAAACCCGCATCGTCATCGAATCAAACAATTTTATTCGTAACATAATCGACTTTCAATTTCAAGAATTAAATATCTTTGAAGACAATCATTAAAAGAAAAACAAATAACAATCAACATCGGTCTACTTCCATAGAAGTTGGGTATTGTCGATTTCTTTCGAGCTGAGATTTTTTCCGAAGCTATATAATGTAAACTTTAGACGAAATAATCACACTAGCTGAAGTGACTGCAGCAGGTAAGGAGCTAAGGACCCAAACCCACAATCAACAAATCACAGTTCACCCCAAGGAATTTTTTAAAATCAAAGTATAGGAAAAGGAAATAAAAAAGTACAACATTCAATTCCTTCTTTACTTCTCGTATATTTGTAAACTCAATAGAACAACAACAGTAATGACAATCTTAACAAGGAACATAAACGTCAACGTTTTAACAATAATCGCATTAAAACATCCGCATTACGACATAAATCGTTTCCGGTCTCGGTGCAACGTCAATTAAAAAGCCGCGAGAACGTGTCGGCGCGCGCCAACGAGGAAGCGGCGTACAAAGGAGCATCAAGCGAGGGAGAAACTCGTGCAACTGGCTGGCAATGGAGAAAGTAAAATAGAGACGGGCAGAGATGCAGATAGAGGAAAGTCGCGCGTGTCTTTCCCGGAGTATCGCACAAAGCAATTATTCCCGACGACTGCCGCCCGTTGAATACGGCACGATTTGTGACTCGTATTTGCGGGAAAAGGCGCTCGTCGCTTGTGTTCTTCTCGGCATTCTCATCCTCGTCTTCCCTTCGGCATAGAAGGGTGGCATTCGCGCGACACGGCTCCATTTTTCACATCTTTCCTTGATCCCTCTCTTTCTCCGCGCGATCTTCCCATCCCCCTCCGCGTCTTTCTTCATCTTCTTTCCACCCTACCACCCCCGTACAGCCTCCATTCGGCCTCCTTTCTTTCGGTTCTCTGTTGTTCTTGCTCCTTCTGTCGCAGTTTCTCCTCGCACCACCCGTTGGGCTCTTATAAAAATACTCTCTGACGTGCCGAGACTCGACAACGAGGACGACGCCGATGCTGCCGCGATAGCTGACTTCGAAATAAATTCCGAGCGCATGATCCCTTTCCTGAAATCTCTTCTTTACATAATTTACGTAATAACTCGACGACGGCGAGAGATAGCCGAGGGTGGAAATCAGTTTGCACTGCTTTGCGAACAGTGGGGTTTAGGCGATGGCCTGTTTGTTCCTGAAGACCATGGGTGCATGCTCTTGGGAGATCAACCGGAAGTCTTGTTACGAAATTCTTCGATGGCCGGATGTTACGAGATAGTCGATGGGGTGTGGAGGATTCGAAGATGTCTTGGATGTTTGATATAGAACGATGAGGTGGATGTTAACACTTTATTGATTGGTGATTACATTGGATTTCTGGATTTTGATTTTCATTGGTAGTGTTATTAATTGAGGAGTACGAAAGACGATGATATAAAATTCTGCGGCTTTTGAACGAGTGAAATTAGGTAATGGATTGGATCGAGAGAGAGAGAATGTATTTGGGGAATGGTGTGGAGGAAAAAAAATTATGAAGAATAAGGTGTTTGTTTGGTTTATCAGATAAAAATTTCAAATTGATTCCCATAACACGGGCTGACAGACACTGCGAGGGTGGTAACACATGGCACGAGTTCTTCGGGGTTTGAGTTAAAGTTGAATACGCGCAGGGAAATACAGGATGGAATGCAATTTCTTCTTTGGACTATAGTCTGGGTATTTTTCCTC
This sequence comes from Cerceris rybyensis, assembly GCA_910591515.1. Lineage (NCBI taxonomy): Eukaryota > Metazoa > Arthropoda > Insecta > Hymenoptera > Crabronidae > Cerceris > Cerceris rybyensis. The sequence goes on from OU342795.1 coordinate 1,588,395, forward strand.
CCTGACAATATTTTACGCTTTGAAAACATGTTTGTCGTTAACATTGATACTGTGGGAACGGGGTTCAAATCAGGATGGATCGATTTATATAAAGATGAGTATATATTTTAGAGGTTAAGGCGATACATCGATGACGCGTGCCGTTGACTGACTAACTGACTTCTTTTCTTTCGCATTCATCCCCACCACCGATGCCATCCGCCGAAACTGCATTACCATATAGCGGTGCAAAGACAAACGACTGCGCTAATTCCCTACAGCTCGGCCTTTCCTGACGGTATGAACCGTCCCGGTCATACAATAACAAAAATATACAAAACGACATATCGACAATAGTAAAACGCAATATACATAAACACATACTAATAGTGAAACGCAATATTAATAATAAAAATATCCGAAACAACATATTAATAGTAGAACGCAATATTGATAATAAAAATATACATAAACATATCTAAGTCGGTACCTCAGGTGCATCACGAGTCCATAACTTCAAATGATCCGCGCTTACGGTACCTGTATACGGCAATCGGGTAACTTGAAATCCGTCTATGTCGGTGACAACGTATCTGTCAAAATCAAGAATCTTTTTGATAACGTACGGACCTCGAAATTTGGGAAGTAATTTCTTATTCACACCCGCCGTGGTGTCGTAATTACGAATTACAACGTAATCGCCTTCCTTATACAAAGAAGCGGCTTTACGTTTCCCGTCATAACTGTTCTTATTTTCCTGTTGGCTTTTCTTTATACATTCTACCGCCTTGCTTCTGATAGTCTCAAGGTCTCGATCTTTGTCAATTTGAGATTCCAACACAGGGCGAATATTATCGTTGACTTCGCCTGGTTGATTTATACCAAATAATAACCTACTCGGTGTATCTCCGATGGTGCGGCAAACGGTATTATTTAAAGAAAATTCGACCAAATCAAGAACCTGTTCCCATCTATTAGGACGCTCGGACAATTTCGCTAACATTGGTGTTATAGTTCGATTGAAACGCTCGACTTGTCCATTAGCGCGCGGAGTGCCAACTGCAATTAGCACATGATCGATCGATCTCTCTCTCATAAATTCGGCAAATTTTGCGGAAGTGAAACAAGTGCCTCGATCGCTTACAATTCGCTTTGGCTTTCCGTAAGATCTAAAGTATTCTTTCAGATGTTTTACAGCTTCTTCAGTCGCGGTGGACTTACATGGATACAATCGAATAAATTTTGTAAAACCGTCAACGATCGAAAATATATGTTTATATCCTCGAGCAGCGCGCTCAAGCGGACCGTAATGATCGATGTGTATAGTATTAAACGGAACGTCGCCTTTCGGAATGCTATGTAAAAAGCCTTCGCGTCTACCGCTATTTGGAGAAAACTCAACGCACTTCAAGCAATTCGAAATGTATCGCTTCACTTTATCACGCATTCGCGGAAACCAATACACTCGACCAATATTCTCAACGACTTTTTCAACTCCAACGTGACCAATATCGTCGTGACACGTTCGAATTACGTTATCCTCCATACACGACGGAACATAGAAGAATAACTGTTTATCTTTCCGTTTCCGATAAACGAGTCCGTCACGCAATTCGAAAAACTTTTCCTCCGAGGCTTCTAGTCTTTCACGAATTTTTTTAATCTCAATGTCTTTGTCCTGTTTTATTGACAATATCTGTTCGAACGTATTCGCTTCCAACACTAGTACACTATGACAACGACTAAGTGCATCAACGTGACACATTTTAGTACCAGGGCGATGCTCAATCTCGTAGTCGTATTGTTGCAAGAACATAGCCCATCGCGATATACGAGGATTGATACTTTGCTTACTCAAAGTCATTCGGAAGCTGTCACAATCGGTAAGAATTTTAAAATGTACCCCGAACAAATATACATGGAATCGCTTTATCGCATAGATTACGGCTAAACACTCCAGCTCGAAACTATGATATTTCGCCTCTGTAACCGTGGTTCTCTTACTGAAATACGAGACGGGTCGACGCGTGCCGTCAAGTTGCTTTTGTATAAGAATCGCGCCGAAGCCGCTCGCACTGGCGTCACAATGTAATTCCGTTGACAAATTCGGTGAATACAATGATAGAATCGGTTGGCGCGACAGAAGGTCTTTTAACGTTTCGAAAGCATGCAGTTCTTCGCTACCAAAGTGAAACAAAGAATCTTTTTTCAATAAATCGTGTAACGGTTTGGCGATTCTCGAGAAGTTTGGTACAAATCGTCTAAAGTAACTGGCTAGCCCGACGAAACTATGTACCTGTTTGGTATTCCGCGGTAATGGATACTTCAATACTGCCTCCACATTATCGATACTAGGCCGTATGCCATCACGATTAATACGATAACCCAAATAAGTTATTTCTTCGTACAAAAAGGAACACTTATCTAATCGAAATTCTAGTCGGTGCCGCCTCGCCAACTCGAATACTTCTCGAAGGATATCGAGATGCTCGTCAATACTCTCCGTTGCAATTAATATATCGTCGAGATATATAAGAACTCTATTTTGTCTGACCAATTCGGAAAAAATGCAATCAATATAACGTTGAAAAACGCGCGGTGCGTTTGTTAAACCAAACGGCATTTTCAAATACTCATATTGTCCGATTGGCGTAACGAAGGACGTGTATTTTATAGAGGACTCTTTGACTCTAACATGGTGAAAACCGTTCCGTAAGTCAAGGCTACTGAAATAATTTTTGTCCCGTAAACGATCGAGATGGTCATCTATAAGCGGGGTTGGAAAATTGTCCTTAACAGTTATTTTATTTATCTCACGGTAATCAACGCAAAGTCGTAAATCTCCGTTCTTTTTATGGACTAACACTATAGGGCTGGCATATGGTGAGTTACTCGGACGAATTATTTTTTCTCTCAATAACTGGTCGATAATTACTTTTAATTTTTCTTTATCGCTAAAAGCAAGTCTACGCGGTCGGAAGGAAATAGGTTGCTCATGCTTTAAGACTATCGCCATTTCGGCATTACAATCGGTGATAGTATCCGTTTTATCGCCAGATTTGTAATGGGTTTCGTAAACATCTATGAACTTTTTACAATCTGCATAGCTAACATTCGGATTTATGTTTAGCGTATCAGCGGCAACAGATTCGGTTGAGATACAATTAATTTGCATTATCTCGTTTTGCAATTCGACCGATTCGTTTTGTTTTGTTTCGAGGTCAACTCTAGTCACGGCGCGTTCCTCGCCGAAAGAAACTTTGATGTACGGGAGCGATATGAAATCCCTTCCAAGAAGCGCGTCGCATTGCATCGAGCTACTCGGAACTACGCCCAAAAACATTTTTAACGGTATCTCGTCTATCGTACCGTCGCATTCAAACATCGCCAACACGTCTAATCTCGAACCGTTAATACCCTGATAAATTTGGCCGTTATTTATAATTTGTTTTCGCGCTCTATGCGGTACGTAATTTTCTTTGATCAAACTAATAGGCGAACCGGAGTCTATAATAGCGTCGATACTATAATTTCGCTCGTTACCTCGTTCGTCTGCGATTGAATACCTCAAAGTCGCTATATAGGGTGGGTTGGGGGTAAGTTGTATCAAATGTGCAGTATTCTCCGTAGTCTTTGTTGACTTCCGTTGACCCTCAGGACAACTTTCGATACGATGCGTTGGACTGCCACACTTGAAACACGCTCCCCTTTCACGCCTAGGCTTCGTACAGTTCCTCGATAAATGACCTCGCTCGCTGCAATTATAACAGCGGGCTGCTAGCTCTCGTTGCGTTGTATCCACCGGTTTCGTCTTCTTGATATCACGTTTATGCGATTTTACATCTTCCGATCGTCCACTCGGTCGAAGCGACAATGTTTTAAAAGCTTCCAACAGGTCACGTTTCGTTTTAAAGCGATGCATGCGCGCTTGTGTACGCAAACTCTCGTCCGGAACACCCTTAATCGCGGCCTGTACCAGCTCCTCCTCGTCAATCAGTATCCGATTAGCCAATATTACTTTATCGTGGAAGTAGTCACAAAATGTTTCATTGGCCTGCCATATCCTCTTGTCGAACTCTTCTCGCATGTCGGATTTCGACAGCTTGTCGTCAAACATTTCTTCCATTGCGTCGTAAAATGCTGACACACTCAAATGAACATGTTCGGCCCTCGAATGAAACCACGCTAGTGCTTTTCCTTTTAATCTCATCGTTAATAAAACCTTGGTCGAACTCTCGTCGAGACGATACGCTTCACGAAGAAATTCTGCCTGAGTCTTCCATTTCTTAAAATCGCGGCCTTCTCCACTGAATTCGCACAACATATCACCAATTGCACGAATGCCGATTGTCGAAGTGGGGCCTTGATAGCTTTGTGTCGATATGCTGGGAGTCACACTTCTTTCCCTTTGCAACAATTGCAATTCTCTTCGTAGTAGGTCTCGTTCCATTCGAATTAATTCATTTTCCCGCTGGGTCAATGTCTCGGTACCCACATTCGCATTGTTGACCACATTATCTACGATAGGAGGAAATTGCCATGCGGATGCATTTTCCCCTTGTTCTTCAGTGATGGTACTCGCGTCGCCGGTACTTTCACGTTGCAACAAAGTCTGCAACAAAGTCTGCAACAATTCCGCTGGCACCGTAGACCATGCTTCCGGTTTTGCAGAATGTACGCGGGTTATCAAATCTGCTTTCGCGCCACTGCTAGGCAATTGCAAGTGCCTCAATAAATCTTTCAATTGGGCCACTGTAAGACGATTAAAATCCCCTTCAATCGGAATACTTGCGGGCAAATTCTCTCTTGATGCCATATCGATAGCTGGCTTCACAATACTTTCAATTGTCGATACGATTGTTACACAATTTAATCTTGAGTCAGCCACCACAGTCGTAGCACTATCGCTTATCAATTAAACAATGAATTTTGTCCGTGTTCACTCGGTCAAGTCGACAATAAACCCATCAATTCACAATACGTTTCCACACGATACAGTTCAATCCGCGGTTCGATACAATTCGCGAGACGATCCAATTCGCGAGACGATACAATTCGCGAGACGATACAATTCGCGAGACGATACAATTCGCGAGACGATACAATTCGCGAGACGATACAATTCGCGAGACGATACAATTCGCGAGACGATACAGTTCGCGAGACGATCCCACTTCTGAGAAACTGTGGGAACGGGGTTCAAATCAGGATGGATCGATTTATATAAAGATGAGTATATATTTTAGAGGTTAAGGCGATACATCGATGACGCGTGCCGTTGACTGACTAACTGACTTCTTTTCTTTCGCATTCATCCCCACCACCGATGCCATCCGCCGAAACTGCATTACCATATAGCGGTGCAAAGACAAACGACTGCGCTAATTCCCTACAATACATATATTTTTATCACATTTACTTAATACGACCAATTCATTCTCTTTGTGCACAATTCTTATAAACATCGTCAAAGAACGTGTAAACTTTTCAATTGAAATTTTCCCCATGTACTCAAAATTACTCGAGTAACTTCGTGGATTTTTATATCCAACGCGAGAGATGCGATGCAACTACGAAATTTTCGAAATGTCTTTGGAAATCCCGTTAGACGACGGAGTCAGAGTGACGGGGTTGATTTGCAAGCATAGATTCACCTTTACCTGAGCACGAATTCACGAACGTTTGCTGAAATGGATTACCTTCTCGGGTGATCCGGAGTTTGAATGTATAACGCGTCCGTGAAGAACTTTGGACTTGAAAATTACGCTCTTCCGGGGATTGAAATTCGTCATCCGTCACGGTTGGAAATGAAATCTCGGTTTCGTTCGATGAAGCTCACTTTGAAGGCGAGCGAATTAAATCTCGAGTTTACGAGTCGACAGTTTGTTTTGTCGGGTTGCGCGAGCTCGTGATAATTTATTAGTCGAAAGTTCGACTGCGCTTTTGCGCGCAGTGAGTAAAAAAAAGGAAAGGTTTTTGCACTTTTAATTTAAATAACGATTCCGCCCAGGGAAATTGGAACGGTGATCGAAATGAAGCTCGTGCATTACGGTTACTCGAGTACACTGGTAATTGGACGTAATTAACAGTTACGTGTAATTGTTCGGGAAATTAATAAATATGACAAATTTAACGAACATGATGAATGATGTCGTACAATTCTCGCGCGAAGGAAATATTGTACTATAACACATTGTAAATTCAGAATTGATTTGAAATTTTAAATAACTTCTGTCCTTTCGATGGTTGTTACTCAAATTTCGTTTATTTCTCCGAAAAATATTGTAATTGTCGATTGTTGTTTCGATTTCAAAATTCATGGAACGACGGACTTAGCAATTTCCAGAGAAATATATGGTTTCTCTCCGAAATTAGTTATTTAACGAAGCGCATTAACGAACTGCTGAATATTACTTAATGAAATTAATATCATTTATTTGTATCGTTCTCTGGTATTTACCTTCAATAATTACGCAAAGTCATTATTTCGTTACAGTCCCGAATCGATCACTCCTCTGCAGAATATACGCTGCTTCCGTAATCAAATACATTCAGGTATCTCGGCTTCCTTTTCGACAACATTTCGGACGAGGATAATTAAAACTATTTACCTTCTCATTTCAACCCATCAGTTACCATCAATATAATAAAATATATTTACATCTACCAAAAAAAATAAAGCCCAAAAACATTTTTCCCTTCTACACGTTCGAAGACACGATTCCTCATTTCTCATAGAAACAACCATAAACCGAACTCACGAAAAGGCAACTCCAATCGTATTTCTTCTCTATAATGCACGCAAAATCCCCAAAAGTCATCAGATAGAACGTTAAAAAATCATGGTTGCAATTAAAACGGCAAAATGCAATAACTTTAATCGTCGATTTGTAGGTAAAACCGTGCAATATTAAATAATAACGAACGTGCAATTAAAGTTCCCTCGTAACGGGAGGTGAAACGGTGAGCAGGATATTTAAAATCACACAGGAGCGTTAATCTTCCCTTGTTCGTTCCTACCACTTTTTCATAAATTGTATACGGTTTATGGAACTTTTTCTTCTCCCGTTCTCCATGCATATATTACATTTCGCAGGTCGGAGGCTTAAAGTCTTTGCAAAATTTAGGAGCAATTATGCACACACGATTAAAGCGGCGATTTTCTGAGAAAGGGACAAGTGTGTTCCGTACTCCATCGTTAGTACTTGGTACGGTAGACATTATGAGAATAAACTTCCGGTCGATATGCAACTACTCGAGCGTCCCTCGACGATCCTGATGTAGTTGCACGTGGGTATTTCAGCGATAATTTAGCAGCAATTATGCATACGGCATTATAGATAGGGGAGAGTTTCTTCGGGAGAAGAAAGACAGAGATGGAGAAATTACTGTCGCACTGTCTCCTCCTCTCGGCGTTATTATCATAGAAGAAACGCTAAGTCCTCCTTGACGCTCAATAATTCATCGGTGCCGGAAACATCGCGATTGCGAAGGAACTTTCGAAAGTTTCATCGTACTTTGTTTCGTAGGAAGCGAAAGTTTATCCAGTATTGTTACTACCTCGGTTTATCGTGGCTCCGTCAAACTATCGCCTATATCTCTATATCCTTTTTATTTCTTCTGCATTCCCTTTTTATCATGTATTTCATGAAAAATAAAAATAAATAGGTGGAAAATAATGGAAAAGTCAAATGCGAGAGGCGAGAATCAGATGGAATTTGCGGTTTGCGGTCGTTACGAAAATTTCGTTGAAAATCGTGCATCATCGCCGATTGCGCTGGCAGGTTAATCATCAACGACAAATGAGGCTGCCGAAGAGCCGTCCTGACGTGAACGCGGAATGCGAAAATTCCAGTTTCGACGGAACACGTGATTCTCGTATTAATTTTCGTCGTTTCACGATTAAACCGCGAAGTCACCCGGATCCAATCAGGGGAGTTTTGAGAATTGAAACGCTACTTAGGATTGCAGTAATTGATCATTGATCAGTACAGGGCAGACAGCAGAGGTACAGAACAGGCACAGGACAACCAGGATAGGCACAGGACAGCATAGGATAACCAGGACAGCACAGGACAACCGACACAGATATAGGACAATCGGGACAGACACGAGACAGCTGGACCAGGAGCATAGACAACCAAGATAGGCACAGAAAAGCCGGGACAGCCATAGGACAGACAAGATATGCCACGGCAGCATTTATTAAGTACATAATTTATAGTCTTTACATTATACAATTATATTTAATTAATATTATATCATATACGTTTATGGTCTGTGATTTTAGTCTAATAAAAGCTGAGAGCAAGCCACGGAGCTGTCAGTCGAGGCGGGACAGGCAAGGCAGTAACATGGAGGAACCGGAAAGGTGCAGGACAGCTAAGGCAAGGCACAGAATAGCTGGAATACCCAGGACAAGGTACATGGACAACCAGGAGAGGCACAGGGCAACCGGGAGAGTCACAGGAATACCAGGACAGGCATAGGACAGACAAGACATGCCACGGCAGCATTTATTAAGTACATAATTTATAGACTTAGAAACATACATTTGTATTTGATTGAAATTGTATCACCCACGTTTATATTCTGTAATATACTTAAATGCTGAATAAATAATTTGTTAAATCGAAAACGTTGTTAAGATTTTTTAACTGCTACCTTTGTTCCATTTCTCACATTCCATTTCCTTACATGTGCCCAGCGTGCGTATCTTAATTATAAGTACTCTAATATGGGAATATCATTCAACGGCAAGACAGACGGTTCAAAAATTCGTTTGAGACATTCATCGAAAGTCGCATTGAGTTTTTAAGTTGCAAGCTCAAATTTGACCTTGAAAAAGAGCTTGCAAGCTCACACCTAATGGCTCAAACTAAAAAGCTCAATAAAATTTTAAAATTTTCTCGAAAAATTTGAGCTTTTTTAGTTTGAGCACTAACATCTGAGCTTGCAAGCTCACACCTGATGGCTCAAACTAAAAAGCTCAATAAAATTTCCAAAATTTCTCGAAAAATTTGAGCTTTTTTAGTTTGAGCAAAGACATCTGAGCTTGCAAGCTCACACCTGATGGCTCAAACTAAAAAGCTCAATAAAATTTTCAATTTTTCTCGAAAAATTTGAGCTTTTTTAGTTTGAGCATCGACATCTGAGCTTGCAAGCTCACACCTGATGGCTCAAACTAAAAAGCTCAATAAAATTTTCAATTTTTCTCGAAAAATTTGAGCTTTTTTAGTTTGAGCATCGACATCTGAGCTTGCAAGCTCACACCTTATGGCTCAAACTAAAAAGCTCGATAAAATTTTCAATTTTTCTCGAAAAATTTGAGCTTTTTTAGTTTGAGCAGTTAAGTATAGAGCTTTTGAGCAATTTTTCGGAGTTTTTCGCAGAATTTCGACGAATCCAAGTGAGCTTTTTAGTTTGAGCCATTAGGTGTGAGCTTGCAAGCTTTTTTTCAAGGTCAAATTTGAGCTTGCAAACTTACACGTCATGGCTCAAACTAAAGAGCTCAATGAATGGAGCAAAAGTTTCTCTTATGTACTATTGGTTTGAATGGGATACGGAATTTCGGAATAGAAAAGGGTTAAAGATGTTTAACACTGTTTGAGATTTAACAAAGTCTTTATTCAATAATTCTATTATACAACATTGCTTGTATTGCAGTTTACAAAATAAAATTATGTGATTCTAAAACTACAAGTTCTTTAGTGAAGAGTTTTGGTTGTCCTGCGGGTGTCCTGGTTGTCCTGCGAGTATCCTAGTTGTCCTGTGACTGCCCTGGTTGTCTTATGAGTGTCCAGGTTATCCTATTACTGTCCTGACTTTCATGTAACTCTCCTGGCAATCCTGAGCATGTCCTGACTCTCCTCTGTCTGTTCGATCTCACCTCTACCGGGTCCTGTCCTGCACTGAGCTGCGCCGTTCTGCTAAACATATTTATATCAAATTAGTAAGAGATATAATCCATACGATATAATTGCGTTATACAACATTGCTTGTATTGCAGTTTACAAAATAAAATTATGTGATTCTAAAACTACAAGTTCTTCAGTGAAGAGTTTTGGTTGTCCTGCGAGTGTCCTGGTTGTCCTGCGAGTGTCCTAGCTGTCCTGTGACTGTCCTGGTTGTCTTATGAGTATTCAGGTTATCCTATGACTGTCCTGACTTTCATGTAACTCTCCTGGCAATCCTGAGCATGTCCTGGCTCTCCTCTGTCTGTTCGATCTCTCCTCTACCGGGTCCTGTCCTGCACTGAGCTGCGCAGTTCTGCTAAACATATTTATATCAATTTAGTAAGAGATATAATCCATACGATATAATTGCGTATTCATACTTTGCAAGAGGGGGGATGTATTAAGAGAATATTATCGAATATTATGCCTCGAGGTTAATTTGCGGTGAGGACACTTCTTCCATCCTTATTCGATCAGACCATTTCCGTATTGAAAGAGCCGTCGACTAAAATCTGGAACGACTGGATATATTCTTTGTGGTAAATATTCAATGTCGCAAGGATCTTGAAACGTTGTCGAAACTGGAACGCGGCATTATTTTAAATTTCACGCAACGTAAGAGCATAGTCGGAGAAACGAAATGTAGAAAGGTCGAAAGGAACGCATACATCCGTAGCATGGTGGATTGTTAATATTTAAGAATATTCCTTGAAGTTCATTTTGTCACTGTCGTTTTTTTACGGATAAGTTAGTCATCGATGTTGTAGTCTTTTCATTTTAAGGAGAAAGTGAAAGTATCTTGCATTGATCGCTTCTTGCAATTTTTAATGGATCTATTATAGTGCGAAATTGAACAGTATATTTAAGATCAAAATTTCATGACTTAATTGTAAAGTGAGAGGTTTAAAAAACGACTAGTCTCGATGATATTCATCGGGGAGTCACGGTTAATGTGCGCTGTAGAGGATACGATGAATTTTAGCCCGATTGTGATTTCATATTTATAGACATTATACGGATATAACTCTGCTAATTATAAACTACAACGAATTCCATTGTACCTCGCCATGCATAACTAATAGTATCGTTTTAACGTTCTAAAAGCATATCTAGTTATGTTTCAACCATTTACACGGGCATGCATTAAAATTCACGAGTAACGCTGTTTTCGAATAATATATTGAAATCGATCAAACAACGTGACAGTTAATTATGGAATGAGGCCTGGAAAACAATATTTGTTCTTGCTTCATGAATGATAATATTATCGATAGGCTTGAGGAATTGTCTTATGAAAATTTATTAAATCCCATCCGAGATCAAATTTATTGCTGCCTTTTATTTATTACAAAAAAAATCTCAATATCGATATACACGTATCAATATCCTACAAAAGTTTATAAATTTGTAGCTGCTGCAAAATGAAACTCAACATCAGATAGGATTTATTTTCACTTTGTGTTATAAAACAAATATTGTCGATGGACTCGACATCGATAGGCCTCAAAAATTGTCCATGAATATTGATAAAATAATATGTGCGTTAAAATGAAGTTGAATGTAGAACAGAATGAAAAATAGAATCGTTGGATGTTGGATTGATGTAATATGAAAATGGAGATGGGGAATTTAAGGGAGTTTTTGAGCGGTTATCAATTTCTGCCGCGCCACAAAATTAATTAAAGAGAAATCAATTTGTTAGGTTCTTCATATGTGTTATACGCTGGGAATCAAATTTCATCAATTTTGATCAATTTTGATCAGATATTATTCTATTTGTACATATACCTCTTATTTGCGCACACCGTTAAAAATGTTTGGTTATCATGGAAATAAAGCAAAACATATAGGGAGCAGTGTTTCGTTTATTAAATTGTTCGGAAAAGTCAATTTCGCAAATGTCCCGTTATATTATAACCCAGACAAATAATTTTTTAAAATGTTGTCCTGGATGTATGAAAAGTTCATTCTTAAAATACTTCTTTCAATTGTACTTGTTTCGTTCTATTAATTTCGGATGTTTTCAAACCATTTATTAAAAAAAGGAAAGTTATACAAAAAAGAGATAAACTTGGTAAAAATAAAAAAACGTAAATGTAAGTCCCTCAAAACAGGTCATAAGCCATCGAACGATGAGAGGATTGAATTACGAAAGCATCATTAATTAAAATATGAAACGCTGAACAGTGACAAAAGCAAAATGGAATTGTGGCGTTAACACTTTATAACAAATAACTCTTAAGCACTATTGTGTACAGTTGTATGCCTTTCTATTGAATATCAAAGTCTGCTTCCTAAATAGACTTTAATCCTTCAAAAGTAATATTACAAAATCAAAGCTAACTTTATAAAAATTGTCTGCACCATCTTAAAGCAATCTCTCAAAGTTTACGCTTGTTTAAAAATAGTAAATAGTGCTCAAAGTAAATTACAAAGTATTATTAACTTTCATTCCTTTTTCTTTGATCTCTGAGCCTTTTATATTCTATAATTTAGAAAGTACACTTACTTACCCTGACTTTAAAACCGTGAAATAATTTTACGTTAGAAATATTTGCAAATTAAAATTTTTTTTTCTTTCTTTTGACTTTTGTTTTACTTTTTAAGCGTTAAACCGGATTCAAAATAAATTTTCCACTGTGCACGAAAGTGGCAATACCACTTTTTTCAACCTTTTAGCCATGAGAAGCTTATTTACACACTCTAAGAAAGTGGCCATTCATTTGCGAACGGCGTTAACATTCGCCTAGTAAATTTCATTCACTAAGCACTGCTATCCTTTTAGCGAACTGATACACCATAGAGCAGAGTGTTGCGTGTTGCATGGCAACGATAGAAATAAAATTCATGCAATTGATCTCATCTATATTTCATGATGTGAGACCATTTTGCAGAAAGCTTTCGCTCGGAACTCGTCACGGCTAAAGGGTTAAATGTATGAGAGTTTCTCTTATCAGAGCGAATGAATGAATCAAGAGTGATGGCACGAAGCTGAATATATTTTATACTAATGAAATATTGATCTGCAATACAGAGAAAATAGCAGGAGCATTATTTATATGAATTGTTTTGACAAGACTTCTATTTTTATTCAATCCTGTTTTCCATGAATTTGTAATGTTTTTTTTTCTACAAATTTAGTATCTGCCACGATCAATTTTCTGTATTTTTACAACAGGTTGGAAAACTGTGTCAGTTCTTTTGCAACAGTCTCCCACATGTTTCACTTGTGCTTTCCTATCGATTAATTGTATCGCAATTGTTTCCTATGGTCCTCCACTTTTGTCAAACGTTTAAAATATCCTCAGTGTTTCTTGATTTTAGTAATTGTTATTTTACTTTCACTACTTCCTACGAGTTTACACAATAATCAATTGTACCACAAAACAGCGTGGTTACCATGCCCTGGGGCGTAGACAGTAGAAAATGTCGTATTAGTCAGACACAAAGTGGTACAAAATCTGCCTAAAAATGTAGTTGGAATGGCTACAGCAATTAAAGTCATAAAATATAAAAGAAGAAAAAGAATCTAAAATCGCAAGTACCAGACAAAAGAACCATTGCAATTAAAATTAAAGAATAGAAAAGAAATGAGACCTTCAGGACTTCGTTCTGTCAACACCAAACTAAAACTTCATAACCGCTTTCCACATAACATTTTACACAAATTCTTTTCACCTTAATCAAAATACTCTTTTCCCATCAATACCAACGAACTAAAGTCTCAATATTCGAAAGTACCGGAAGCTCGATACGAAGGTACGCCAACTAAAAGAACCCTGATGTTTGAAGGACTTTCCCTGAGCGTGTAGGATCCCTTTTCTTTCGGCTAACGATTCATGGCGCCCGTGTAGTTAACAGAGTGAAACAGCCATGAGAAAGCACATCGTTATACGTCCTCCGAGCGATTACAAGCGGAGCTCTGCCTCTGCAGCTGGGTGGATATAACGAGCGGCGACTATTTCCGGGGCCAAAAGTTCAAATCCTCGGTATCGCTGCTCCGGTACCTCTCTACCGACTGGTATAAGGGAGACGAAAAAAAAAAAGAAAAAACAAGAAGAGAGAAAAAAAAACGTTGCACCACATACGATTAAATAATTAACGAGCTCCCAAGTGGTGGTAGCTCTCTCGCTTCTTCGCGTGCCATGCCTCTTGGGTTGGTAGCGCGTTCGTTACCCCGTGGATCTTTTCACCGTAGCCGAGAGTTTCCGCCATGGTCTCCGGAAGAAGGTTTCGCATAAAACTTTCATCGACCCACGACGAAAACCGCGTAACTGAAACCGCCGACGTTCGACCGATACGCGAACGATTTCTACGAGAAGCTAGGAGACAGGACGAGTATCTGCCGTCGCAAATCAATGGGAATTTTAGATGAAGAAGGAAAAGTTACGGGGGTGTAGTAGGAATGGAAGTTTGAGGGATCTACTACGGGTGACGGAGGTAATGATATCAAATAGATCGGTACAGTTTTCCGCGCTGTATTTGCGGACGAGTCGATCCCTTCGAGAAGTTATAGTTCCGTCGTGGCTGCTGAAGTACATTTGAACGAAATTTGCAAGTTTTTTTTTGCGATCGGTGAGGCGTGAGTTTAACTTTATCTACCCTTTGCATATTTACATGTAGGTACTTGTATTTATTAATTACGATGATCATTTTGAAGAGTAGTAATGAGAATTGTGTGGTAGATTGTCATTTTTTGTATTGAGAAAATATTATTTGATTAAATTGTAATGAAAATAATGGGGGAGAATTGATTGTTATACGTTTTAAGGGAGGATGGGTCGAAGATCACAGCAGATGTTAGTACTTGTTGTTTATAGGGCCAATTCTTTGGAATCATTTACTGTCTTCTTATTAGATCGCGTTAAAAGGGCTTTTTACTGTGTTTTCCTTTTCAACGAGAATTCATGGAGAACACTTCATCGAAGAATAAAGTTTGCCTTACAGCCATCGGTTTCTTTGCCCCTTGAAACCTTCTGTTTCTCTGAAGATTGATTTTCAGAACAATAAGGAGAGCAGTACACTGTCGAGAAGTTGGGACGAATAATGACGAAGGTTTTATTCCTTATGTTTCCTCATTATTACTCTGTCATCTTGTATTTCATCGGTATTCTCCGCAAAAGTATTTATACGGGGAATGCCATGTTCTAATAAGCAAATAATGAAACAATGCATACGTCATTCATAAAAGGAAACTCAATTATGAAATCTTTTTATCTTTTTTCATTTTCTATCACAAATTCCGTCAATTTTTTATTCAGCATCGATTATCTCATCAACGAGAAAAGAAAGAAAGCTGCCACAGTCTCAAAAATCTCATTAAAAAAATAGCCGAAGAACCATGTTTGAACGATTCAAAGGATCAATTTTCTGCCATCCACCTAAAACTGCGAATTCAAACCGTCCTCCAATATTCCCTTC
The DNA here is from genome assembly GCA_910591515.1 of Cerceris rybyensis. Lineage (NCBI taxonomy): Eukaryota > Metazoa > Arthropoda > Insecta > Hymenoptera > Crabronidae > Cerceris > Cerceris rybyensis. The sequence continues at coordinate 1,603,751 of OU342795.1, forward strand.
GGCTGCACTTTCCTCGAAAATTTCAATGAATCGTCCAATTCCTCAAATTGAGTCTCCTTGACCGTTCACTTTCGAGTGGCTTTTTTAACTGTGAGCCTTTTTCTATCCACAGCTAACGGTTCTCCCCTCGATGCTCCATCCAGACACATACAGTCATAAGGGTTGCACACCCTTTCGCTCTTGTAACAGCGTACATTTCCAAATTCATATTCTCCACAAAGTACAAAACATTATCTTACTCTAATATGTAAATATCTCGCTGGAATATAAAAAAAAGGAAACTTCAATAGGAAAAAGCCTCGAGCGTTTTCTTTCAGGTCGACAACAGCCGAGAGAAAATTCGATTTTTTTATACCGTTTGAATTTTTTTTACTACTATGCCCGATAGGATAAAGTAAACTGTTTAGCAGCAAGCAAACACACTTCGCCGATATCTACTTAGGGAAGGATTTACGAACCCGCGTTTATATGACCCTTTTTACGGTGAATAAAATTTTTCAAAGTTCCCGCAAACACTTTAGTGACACTCTATGTATATGTACTCACACATACATATCATATAAACATACTAATAAAATTCTTATTCACATCCTCTGCAAGTATACACACTGACATCGATATAACCGGAAAAAGAGCAACGACTCCTCGTTATATGCATGATGATCCGTCTCCTGCAATTTCTCTACCAAATTTCATTGCCCTTTGCATATAAAAAATGCGCAAACGAAGAAACCTGTACTCGTAGGAAATTGGTTTACGATCTCATAGCCAGGATTCTTGACGTTGAAGTCTAGCGAGAAGGAGAGATGAAAAAAAAAGGAACGGTTAATAACGTTTCGTGATTTTTACGCGAAAGCGCTTGATACCTTCGTATTTGACAAGCTCGAAATGAAAAATCGTCGGACCCGCAGGGAAAGATGCATCGTCGTAATGAAAATACGGCTTTACGGTTCGTGAGAGGGTGTTTGATCATTTTTACAGGATACCCTCGTAAACTCTGGAAGATCCAGCACGTCAGTTTAATTACGAGTCTATACTACTGCCGCGATTTATTTCGAGCACTCGAGTTCACCGACCTAAGAATTTCTCCGTGTCCTATGAAAGTTTCATCGCGAAGTAACACGATTTTCGTTTCTCGTCTTAAAATATTATCGATCCAAGACATCGAGAAAAGTTCGTTATTTGTGCATTTTACACGTCGTTACGATGAATGTGGGGATAGACGATGAGAAAATCTTCCTGGTCTCTCTCCGTTTGTCTTTCTATTTCTCTCTCTCTCTCTGCTGTTAGAAGTAGCATGTAACATAATGAATAAAATAGCACCTCGGAATAATGGAGACTTGCTTTGGGTATTCGCTTATTTACCCGGTTCTTAGACCAGATTTCTCGCCATTGTTGGCTCGCTATGACAGCGTCAGTGATTCCTTTGAACCTCGCTTTATTGTACGATTTCGCGTTTCGCAACAAAAGCCCCTGCCAGGTAATTGGCTAAACAATGACCTTTATTGAGTAACACGAACTACCGGAGGAAACAATACCGTGAGCGTGCAACTCTCTCGGTTTAACTCACACTTTTTTCCTTCTTTCTCTCACATTTTTGTTTTCTTTTTTTTCGATTCTGCTGTACGAAACTCGAATGTCATATTTTATAAATCGCTTTCAAAAGGATCGTAACAGAAAGGCGGGAAAGTGTAGCGGTAAAATTTCTATAACGGAGATTCGAGGGAGAAAGTTGTGGCTCGATTTAACCGGAAATATTGTTTCACTTATGGAATGTCTCGATGATGACGATGACGTTTGGATTGATTATTTTGTCAGTTTTGTTTTATGGAACGTTTTAACATTTTGCCTTGCGCGTGAAAATTTCAATTGGCGAATAAAAGGATAATGGAACATTTCCAAATTTACCTACTTGCTGACGACGTGTATTTGCATTGCATCGATGAGTAATTTCAATCGGGTATTTCTTTTTTAATGTATTTTATACTGCAATGGAAATTTTCATGATAATTTAAAAAAATGGAGAATGCGTCACAAAATAGGAGTATAAGGATAATTTATGTATGAGAGAACTGAGAGGAAAATTATTTTTTTAATATGTATATACATGTTGAAATGTGGGCGTTATGATAAAAATGTTACGCAATAACAATATTATAAGATAGAATCAGTCAAAGTGATAACACAGTTATCGATATTTAAATATAGTTTCGTCAAAGTATATAAAGTTTGACGGCATGGGCAGAAAATGGAATTTCAGGTAATTTAAACTTCATTGTTTAATCATAAACACATTAAGATTATAAGCGCAAGTTAGCTAGAATATCTTATAATTATTGGAAAAATAAATCCGTCAGTCGTAACCTCACGACTCTAATTGGCATACTCTTTCCTGTTTTAATCACAGGCTGTCGCATTAACGTTGATTAATAATCTACGTTTTTTGTCCAAAAATATCTCAACAATTTCGGAAAATCCTTTAAAACCCGTGTACACGTTAGGACGAAAAAGAGAGCATTCCGTTTGAGAAATTCAGCTTGCAGCACAATTATGTTAAAGTTTGAGGTGGCAGCTTGCTCCATGATTCATGGGATATCTTGTAAATTATATGTGACCCGTTACTAACGACCGGAAGATTGTGCAAACTTTCCGCCACGAATTTTGATAGTACAGTGTTCCGATAAAATTTCCTGAGATTTCAAAAGCCTCTAACTCGAATATTTTTTGCATAACATCCAATCTAATCGCTTTCAGGAGCATTATTTTTGTCAAAACTAATTTGATTAACATCGATTGATTCCTCAAAGTCTAAACTATCGATATATGGCAAAGAAAAATGTTTAGAAACACTCCAATAATTTTACATCGTTCCAATTGTTGCACGTTTATAACGTTTTGATGTAGTTTACAATAAATTCAATGCTTCCTTTGACTACCTAGTGTATCGAACGTCCTATTATTTTTCTCTCCTTCCCTTCTTTTTAAATCTTCCTACACATCACCGTTTGATTAACGGTTCGTGCCAGAACCCGACAAATCAGGACTAAACCGGTGCTTATTGGTCCGTAGACTGATTAATCAGCGCTGCGTTCTCGTCTCGCGCTAATTGCTACGATTTGTTAAATCAGCAATAGGTTTAAGCGGCAAAGATATTCAAACACACGCTCGTTGTCGTACAAACACGTACCTTTCCGCTTAAAACGTACAAACAATACGATAAGGATTCGAGACAGTATATACCCAACGACATTTATTTCCAGTGTTATCGAAGCTCAGAATTTTCATGCGACCAATACCTCTTTATCGATAAGAAAAATCTCGAGGAAGAAGCAGCTCGAAGAGTGTGAAATCGTTACCGAAGCGATTCACCAGCGAATTCTCGATCGTCCAATCTATCCTCGAACGGCGATCGTTCGTTTTCCAATACGGAAAAAGTATCGCAATGAAATTCGATGAAGATTCCGCGACGATATCATCCGGTTACATTTTGTCACCGCGAAAAAACGACAAGGAGATCCTTCGTGTCAACGAAAGGATAGAAAATCTGACACGAGAGAATGGCAGAAGACGATATATCCAATCGTGAATAAACTCTGAGAGACAAAAGTGAAAAGTTCGACAGTTTTGAGACGTTAAATTACTTCGACCTTTCCGTCGTCGACGACGACGTCGTCAGACCATCATTCACTTTACCACCGGATATTTTGAATCGTTCCACTCTTGCGAATATACCAGCGAATATATTTACGAAATTAGACTCTTTGATGTATCGTGGAAGCGTGCAGAGACGTCTATATATTCCATGATTTCCGTGCAACAGTCCCGACAGTCCACCCTCGGTTATTAAAGAGCAAAAGATCGCGGCACGGGGGTGTACTTCGTTACGATAATTCGCGTCGTTATTTGCGGTGCCGGCACTTCATCTGCCGCTCCGGCAATGTAAACGGCGTGGCGCCCTTTCCATCGTTACCGCAGACCAGGAGGGTTCCAACGGGTCGCGTTTTTGAGGGCAAATATTTGCCGTCCCAGCGCAGTAAATATTGTTTTGCTCCGTGCCGCAATGAACGCCCGTTCCTTCTCATTGTTCCACGTTAAGCGATATTCCTGAAGATGCGACGCTCCCTCTGCTCTCGTTCTCCAAACCTTCCTACTACCGGGGTGCTTCTTCGCCGAACGGCTGGACTTTTTGAATATTTTTCATCGCGCGCAATAATGGATATCTATGGTGGGAAAGAAATATACGGGGAAAGTTGGGAGGAAAAAGTTTAATATGAGATGAAACCATAGAGTGAGAGAGCTAGAGATAAAGTGAGAAAGAGCGAGAGAGGGATGGTGGAAGGGAGAGAGATAGAAAAAGAGAGAATGGGGAAAAAACTTCTCTACGTATCTGGCAAATGTTGGCAGAGCCCTCAGCGTTCCATCGATCTGCTCTGCCAGATATATTGCGTGTAATTCTGAACGAAGCAAAATGTGCTCGTTTGTGGCATGCATATTTAAGGTGTGCGGAAATGACGAGTAAGAAGTATACCCGTATGGAACGAGGGAATTAAGTGTACGACAGAAGCGGCACTTGGAACGAGGGAATTTTTTTCTGTCGTTCGAATAGCGCTCCCGTGGAGTTGAGATTCGTGAAAAAAATTAATAACGCTCTGAGTACTGCCTTGAAATTCCTCCCGACTTTGTTCCAAAGGTATTTCAGTGATGTTGATACAGATTAAAATAATTCGTACTTTTATGCGTTACATTGTCGACACGTAATATCTTGCATTTTATAAGCTTCTCGTGAATTATGGAAAAATGTCATTCTACCTCTCGGTGATAATTCCCTTGCTTGCCTTTCGTTTTTGCTAATTGTAAAATTGGGTTTATGCTGGATTTGGGAGCGATTGATTATCATTAATTATGGAAAGCACTAGCCAACGGATATTTGGGGTCAACTATAAATTACTAAGACTATAATATACCGGAAGCTATGGTAAACTGGAGTCTTAAGACCTTATAGTTTGCTGGCCGAATATCGTATTACGGAGGACTATTAATGGAGGCAAATGTATAAATAATTTTCAAATGTAAATTATCTTCGGAGGACACTGATTTTGAACGGTACAAATAACGATGAATATCGAGTCACGGTGTACAAACGTTTAAGAGCGATGATATGTGTGGTCTTACGGTTTTCATGAGTATTACACGACGGTAACGTTTTATAACTCGTGTAAAACCAATGTTTGACATTTATCCGGGTAGCTGTCGAATAAAAATACCGATCGTATAAAAGTTTTATTAGTTTAACCAATACAAAAAAATAACGTGCAGCAGCGTAAATCTCCAAAGTACAAGTATACCTGTGGTATAAAAGTATCGCCAGTTTTTCCCGATTGCCCGTCATATTATCAGTTGTACTGTGCTGCCATTCACAAAGTACAATTTTCATCGATACAAATATACGCGTGACAAAGATAAAACGGTTCAATTTTTTACAATTTCTACAAAATACTTTTACCACATCGCAGTGTACATCAATGGAAACCAAAATTAGTGATAGACTCATTTTAAAAAATTTTTGACTAAATCACTTCAATCTTTGATCTTACAATTAAAGATTTGCAAGAAAACTGTATCTTTCTCGCATCGTTTGCCATCACGGAAATATCTTCTTCCTCCGTATCGCCGGTATCTCCTAGCAGTCGGACAAATCGAACGGAAATATCAGTTGACGTCAGTTGAATCCTTACGTAAGACTCCATTCCTACTGTATTTTTATTCACATTTCAACGAACCTGCCACGTATCTTTGTCGGACGTCGCCGTAGGTGGTGAATTACAGAGAAGGAAAGACAACGACGTAGCACAGGACGAGGTAAAAGTGAAGAGGGACGAGGAACGTTGGACGTATCTGCGTACAGTTAGGCCATAGTTTGCGTGCATCCTCCATGGTAAACGGCCACGTCGTCTCTTCAGGATTAAAGGAGACGACAGAAACAAAGGGCCTTCCATGGTCTACCGACACAAAGACGTACGTCCTCGAGACGTTGCATAAAAATTATATCTCAACGTCCAGCAGGACGACTGGTTTCCTTACGTTCGAGGGGTGGAAACCGACGAAACGGTATTCGGCACAAGCGGATTCCGGGATTCCAGAAATAAATACGTCCAGCCACGCTACCGGATCGTGGCCGAAGCTTCGAAGTATCCTCCCGGCGGTATTTCCCTCGGAACCTCCGTAATCCATCCTCTGGGTCAGTGGTTTCCAAACTTTATGTGACTGCGCCTCTGCGAACTTAATGCGACTACCGGTGCAGTCAGGCATGTACATTCCGGAGGAGATTTTTGTGGAAGTTTTCGTTAAGTTGCTGCGAAAAATTGAGAGAAATCTGTAGAGAATATTTTCTTTCGATTCCAAGGGGAAGAATTTCATACAAATTCTTTCTACTCGCGAATGAAGCATTTGAACTTCGTCTATTTAAAGTCCCCTGACACGGAGAATAAATTAATTACTTGGAACAAATGAAAAATAAACGAAGTAGGTGAGTGGGATAAATGTTGGCACAAGTGATCAAATATGTGGGAACTATTTGAAGTTGAATTTTCATATAATGCAAAGTAAGTGCATTCGATTTTAGGCTGCAGGAGAAAATGTAGTTAGTATGTAGGTATCAAAAGCGCATTAATCTCTTAGCTCGAAATCTCCCTGAACGGTTGTTAATTACATCTTCCTATGTTTAATTTTCCCTCGCTCCTTTAAGTTCTGTTCTCCTATGTGATTTCGTCCCAAACTTCTCTCTCCCCTGTCTATTTCCCGATTGAATTTCTATCTGTTCTCCCTGATTATGGCTATTCACACGGAGAACGTTCCGAAGTTACTTAACACCTTGTCTGCCGGCTGAATACTGCTGAATTTTTCCAGCGTTGAAATGTAGCGGAATTCGCGTTAAAAAATCTGATCTCGAAAAATTCCTGGTTGTAGCTCCTCGAAAATTACAACAAAAAAAATACATCAATCCTCTCATCGGTGATATTTTCACGCTCTCCTAGAATAATTTTCGTTTGACGAGCTAACAAGAAAAAAATGATGTGGAATAACATTTTTCTCGTTACTTAACGTTAAAATAAAATTTCACTCTGGACTACATTCGTGGATTGATGGTCCAAATTATTCGTTCAATTTTTTGTCGCCTGAACGAAATTAAATTCGTTAAATTCCGTTGGTTATTTATTTTTGTTCGACTTTAACTGATGGACATATTTCTGAAAATATAGAAAGAGTGTCACATTCTAAATTCGTAATTAGCGCTACAACTGCCAAGCTTTCGACGATTCCAAATAAATTATATATTACCGAATTAATCATCGTTCTTCCTCTTGCTCCCTCTTTTCCCAACAAAATAGTAATGCATGCACTACCGAAGCGTCGATACTTCCACCCTAAAAATAATTTTCTACCCCATAATATACTTTTAATCTGTTCGAAAGATCCTGTATCAAAGACCATAAAAGAAAATCCCAAACATTCCACCAGAAATGAATCGAAACCCCCATATTTCAAGCACCTCTCAAATACTCTCCACAGGGAGAATCCGAAAGAAGCATATTTGCCCAACAAAGACCTCCAGCAGAAACAGCCGCGTCGCCTCGAGCTACAAGACCCGCAGCATCTTCCGGAAGCTGCACTTTGGAAACCACTGGTTCACCCTATTTCCTCCGCACGCATTTCTCGTCCCTTTCCCTTCGTATCTTCCGCAGCACAGGAAAAGACTCTATCTCTATCCATGGGTAAATGGTAGGCTAAGCGGAAGCCGCACTAAAACGAACGTTTACAACCCTCGTATAAGTCCAAGCGTGCGCTCGTAGCCGATGATCGCTGCTTAAAACGGAGTGCAGAGCCCCGAAATGTAGTCACGTCGGGTAACTCCCGCGAATACCGAGTGTGCGGTGTTGCTATTTGCTCAGCTGCCTTCGATAATCGTTCCAGCTATGAAATAATTAAAGCGAGAAAGACGGACGAGTGGATGTGACGATGTCCACGATGGAATTTATTAGGCGGTACCGAATGAAATGACGCTGATGGGAAATCGAAACGGAAAGCCGATTCGTCGGTCAGATAGACGAACAAAGAGAGAAGGGTAGAGAGAGAGAGAGAGAGAGAGAAAGATACAAAAAGAGAGGAAAAAAGCACAAATTACAAAGCACGAAGCAATAATTTCCAATTTCGTTGACAGCGTTGATCAATTGATATTGTTACCCGCGAAACGCTCGTTTCAATCCAAAGGATGGAAATTGGAAAATGGTTTTAACGTTGGGAGAAATTGTTTATCCGGTATCTCGTGCGGAGGATTTAAGGATGAGTTTCTTTGACGGATCGTACCTTCGCCTGGTGATGGATGACGATGAGAAGATCGTCAAGGTCGAGGGAACGATAGTTTTTCATGGGATGAAAATCTGCCTGATTCGTTATTTTCCTGGCATTGTTTTGTAACAGTATTTCCCATGCAATTGATTCCGAATAGAATTGAATTCGAGGGAGAATGTTTTACGATGACTTTTGAAACTTCGACGAAGCGTATTTCGATATTTGCAGATGCGGTGTTTACGCGTAAACGTGGAATGTACGGTGAAATATTTCCAGACTAATTTCAATCAATTTACGAGAAGCCAGATAGATAAATCGTGCCGCAAAGGCTCGTAAAATTCATCGTAATGCTGAGCTTGTAACTCCAAATGAAAATCAACGTTCCAGCGATTCGTGTCGCACGTTTCTACGAATTAAAATCATCCGTGCAAAGTCCGACCATCGAGTATACGTCAAGAACCGAGTGGGAATTAAACGCGGCCTGTCGAGTCCTTGTTTCAATATTTGTCGGAAGTCTAACGAGCGAGATTAATTATGACGAGACGATTAATAACCCGTCGTCTTCGTAAACATTCCCCCAAATATTTTTCCGGTCGATGCCGATACGGAAAACGAGCGTAAAGCTTATCTCCTGCGATGAAACGACATGGCAAAGGTGAACGTAGAAGAACGAAAAGAGGCTTAGAAGAAAGAGGAAGGAGAAAGAGGGAAAAAAGGTGTCAAAGTACATCAAGAAAAGCAAACGATCTTGCAAAATCCCGTCGACTTTGAGAATCCGCAAGAAGTCGTTCATAAAGAACAGTTTGAACTTGCCGTCGACAGTCTTGGAAGAAGAATCGAAGGGGGATGAAATTTGAAAAATGATGTTATCCTATAGAAAAGCGAGAAAAATCCATAGGTGTGGAAAAGCTGAAAACAAATGTGTATCTTTCAAACGATAAAGAACACATCGGAGAACGGCGGAAGAAGTGAATTAAAAAATTCAAAATTAACGGGGCGAATAAACAAATAGAAAACGCGACTAGTGTCTCGATTCTCGATACACGAGACCACGTTTGCTTGTTCTGCTGATTGTAGTTACTAAAGCGACAAACATACCGTAGCCGCGCAGTAAATAACGGTATAAAAACCAAAAAATTGCGGGTATTGGATCTGTTCCGTTGTTGCATCGTTGAACGTCAGGAGGCAAAACCAATTGAAAAACCGATAGGCGGCTGGGGATAGCAAACAAGAGGAATTATATCGAGCAAGGGTCGTGGTACTTTATAACAAAAATACGCGTCTAGGATCGACACGAGGGTGTTTCGTGCTTCCACGAGCACCCTCCGTGCATGGACGTTCGCGTGCAATTTAAGTGTCTGGCGACACGGACCTTCCCATTCGCAATTTATCGCGCGAATCGGCCAAGCTAGGAAGTTACACGCGAAACGAGCGATCGCTGGATCGTATAATCATCCGGTTCTTCGTTCTCGCTCTCGGTTGGCAGAGATTTCACGTTCGTCAAAAGTAATTAATTAAACTATCAGTCGTTGAGTGGCGAAATCAGCGATAAAAAGAATGCATCTCTCGGTGCTTTGGATCATCGTAGAATTCTCGAGTTCCAGTGGTTGGATGGTTCTGGAGTTTCTCTTTCTCTTTCCACGTCTATCTTGCTTCACCTGTGCCCTGTTTCTAGCATCCGTGCAACGGGACACACGAACGTAACTGTATTTACATATGTACGAATGCATACATATGTAGGTGCATGTGCACTGCAGCAAGCATGACCGCCCTTCCAAGGCACGTCGAACTCAATTATAGCTCGGAGTTTACTCCGTGCCACCGTCACTCACCCGGACCTGTCTCGAGAAATCGATGGTGAACGATGGCTTCTTTCCCTTTCTCCCTCTTCCACTGTGTCTCCCTCTTTTCTCTCTTTCACCCTCGCTCTTTCCTGTCTTCCACCCACTCTTTCTCTTTTTTTTTCTCATTCTCTCTGTCTCTCTTCTTTCGGATCTCTTCCTACCTTCGTTTTCCGTTCTTTCTGCCCGCAAAGTCCCCCATGGAGTAAAAGTTCAGGTCGCGATATTCGTCGTCGACGGTCCGCGGCTGACTTTTTCTAAGCCGGATGGAAAATTTTCCTTCCTTTTTTTCTCCGGAGGCACGCGAATGGAAAGAAAGAGAGACGCGGTAACGAGAGGGTGGACTTCCGATTTCTTGGCAAGTTCACGAAAAGAAGGCGTGAACGTTCGCTGGAACGCTTGCTGGAACTGAAACGGAGCTTATGAATTTACAGGGACGACGTAACGATATCTAACGGGTTCTTACACGCCGGTAGAAGTGCCATTGGTTTCACCGTGAAAAGCACATTTACCTTTCAGCGACGAAACTTATATGCGGGCCGTTGCTCAGATCCCTTGCATAAAGGAAATTGCGCTCGGTGGAAGAGGGAGAAGCCGAAAATTGTATAATCCGACAGCCGCGAGAACTTCCGGATGACCAGTGCTCGTCCACTGTGCGACGATTTAGGGGATCTCTTCTTTTTTCCTCCCTTTGAATCGTTCCTGGTGGAACGTCGAATTTTTTACAAGGTGGCTACCACGTTGCTCGTAGATTACAGATTCTATCTTTTTTATATTTCATTATTGTACTTCGTGAAACATATGAGAATAAAATACTCCAGGTTCAATTCAATTTTCTTCTGTTAAAAAGTCCTTTATGGCATTTTATGAACGCAAGTTTCTACGATATCTGATGTTGCTTAGCTCGAACAGCGAATATTAAACGAAGGGGTGGTGTTTGACGAAGCAACGAACGTTCCGTTGGACATCCAATCGAGTTGGACTTTTTCGTTTCCCCGTTTCGCAAAGATATATCGTCGTAAATGGAATTAAAGCTTCCACGGAGTGCAGATGGAATCAGCGTTTTCACCGTACCCAATGAACGACCGTATTTTAATATAAAAACCAGTCACGTGTCATCGTGTAGAACAGTCATTTTCCACGTAATAATCCATTAATTTTCATTCTCCGCCCCCGAGTTTTTCAATCTCCTTCAGCTGCCAATCCCCGCATATGCCTCTTAAAATCGTTGTGTTAGTGGGATTACTTTCCATTTATACTTCACACCGTCTCCGTGATGTTTCTAAAGGAACGAACTCTTCAGAATCCGTAGGGATATTATTATTGGACTGATATTCTTCTTCGTTATAATTCTTCGCCCCGGATTGGAGCGTTCGTTAACTCGACAATTTCATCGTTACCAATCTCATTAATCCTGCCATTTTCCAACAACACTTTTTTTTCTCGCTACTTTTAACGATCTCGATCCCCGATGTCTCGTGTATTGCGTAATACCGTGAATACTCCACTGATTTGCGTTTATTATGTCTTGTTTATCCACTTCTATTCTCACCGGTATCACCCTGGAGACTTATTTAATAGGATTTGAATTTCAAATGCCAGATCTACCGTCTTACATGGCAACACATATCGCGAGATGGTGGAAGAAGTTAGCTTGGAATATTGTATTTCGATTAGGAGAATGGAGCTGGAGATATAGCCTGGGTAAAGTGATTTCACCCAATCGAATTAATTATTTGTTAATTAAAATACAAGCTGTGTTGTACTCTGAGAAAATGTTATCGTTGTAAATTCACTCTATGGACTTTGATGTGCCTATGGTAAACTGGGTTTAAATTGATCTATTCTTATCTTATTTATATTTCAATTTTAATAACTATGATTCGTTTGTCTAAAACGTACTGTTTTAGATAGATTTCCAAACCCTGAGAATACGATATGTCGCGTAGAAAATATTAATAGAATCTATAAAGAGAATTTGAGGTTTCCTAATTCAGAGTCTGACTCATGTCGTCTGAAACCACTGAGCGTGCAACCACCATAGGCTCTACAAGTTAATTTTACATAGTTTTAGTAAATACATTTCCTTAATTTAAAAAAAAATTCTTGGCATAGAGGACTATTTGAAATTTGATGCTCTCGCCATCAACATTGATTTTAACAATGAAAATCTATATCCTCCTTCGGTAAAGCGAGCGTTTGTTTAAATGGAGTCAGGATAATCGAGGTTCCACCATTATAACCACGAGTTTCGATCTGTCATCAATGGAAACGCCCATGCATTGTGCTCGTGCCGCGTATTTTGGACTTCGACCGCTATAAATTGAACGATTTGTATTTCAAATTAGTGCCATGGCGCGCGTTCGACGTATCGTAAGAGTAGAATTTGTATGTTTAATTAGTGTTATAATTAATGTGACGGTGCTACGCGATTCCGCTAAGTTGAAAATGAATGCGTGGCCGATCGTTTAATATTCATTGGCGGAACGAAGGAGGCCGGGGATAAATAATAAATTTCATTATACACGCTGAATAAACAGAATGATTATATATTCATTAAAATTACCATGGTTGACGATCGCTCGTAACGTACGAATTCGTTTCACGTTTTTACGACGAAACCGGACGAAAAATATGAAACATCCACGGCAACTTCCAGGGGATAAAGAAACGACGAGAAAAAATAACGTCGCTCCGACGATGCTATGAAATTCTGATAGACGCTTCAAGTCGAGTAATCAACAGACGACGTGCACATTTGTTGGTAACTTTCAAAATATCTCGAAAATCGGAGGGAGAGTGATTTTTCGGAAAATTGACTGCAGTTTCGGTGGTATCGCCGCGGTATTGCGGTCCACAAAGTAGTACTTCCGTCGACAAACTACTGTTGCGAACTTCCGAAATACCTGGGGGACCGTGGAAGTTTGATTTTTGGTAAAACTGAGAGCACGGCTATGTCGTTCGTAATTTTCCGCATCCCGTTTAAAGCTTACCTCTTAATTAGTACCGCAACGTCCATCGTAATTATACATAGAACGGTACAAATTGTACAATAATCTAGAACAGGAAATTCTACGTTTGTCCTGAGTTACGATTTTCGTTGTGCAGCACATATATTGGAAGAAGGTGCATATTAAATGCGCACATATATATGGAGAGAAAAGGAAGATTTGGGTTGCTGCATCACTTGGTGGTCGTACAAAATAAATTATTCTTTTGTGATAAGATATTCGGAAAAATGTAGTCCGCGATAAGGCGAGGACAGAGAAACTGGCGGACTTTCGATCAGCTTCTCTTAACTGTGTCGTGATTTATAATTAGAACTGACCTCGTCATCCCTTGATGCAATTAATCAAAATATCTCGTGGTAAAGGACGTTGCACAATTATTCTCGGCGGAACGCACGTGTAATTAATCGAATGCGTATAGGTGTATGTAAATATTTTCATTTTCCATTTTATATACATATGTACATTTTATTTTGTGAATGTTTTGTACAATGGTTTGATTGAACGCTCTAAAGAAAATTCAATCTCCCGCCATGGAATTTGTTTGGATCTATCGTGATAAATTTACCTTTCAAAAAATCAATTAGTATTGTAGAATTAATAATACATATTAATTGACTTTGTCCACGTATTCTGTCAGCTTTGTAAAATACATAATACATGTAGGTAAATAAAAACCAGATTAACACATTCCACGATGTTAATTACTTTTTACTAATTTCCTGTCCTACCTCATACATTATTCAGCACGCACAGTAGAGTTTTTATAACATTGTCTTTTGGACAAATCTCTTCTACATAGGTATATCAATAATTGAAAAACAAAATGAAATACATCCACAAACCATTCGCTTGAAAGTTCAACAAAAAATAATCTTCATTTCACATTTGCAATTTTCCTTTGAACGCGTAAACAACCCTTTCATCATTTCGCCATAATTATACGCCTCATAAATCTCTCATTGCGTATTCTAAAAACGACAAATAAAAAAACGGAAGGGATGGGAAATTTTCAAAGGGTATCAATTCCACCAAACGATCGACCAGTTTGGAAAATTACACTCGATGCTCGTGATTATTGAAACCGCGTGTGTCGTCGTTCTTGTCGTCTTGATAAGCCGGCACGGTTTCACTCTGTGCCAGATGCACGGGATAATTTTTTGCCGCTCGTCATTAAGCGTTTATGCATGCATTAAACCGGCATCGATCACTTTATTCGGTGTAACGGATAAAGCGGATAAAATGCGCGGTACACGAGATTTTACGGGCAGCTAGGAATTATTCATAGTTGGCTCGATCGACCAAGAACAAAGTTATTCGATGAATAAGCGGGAATAAAATTTCCGTTCGGCGAAGCGAAGGAAATCGAATGAATCTAAATGGATTTCTCTTATTAACAGATCCTTGCTCGACAACGTTCTCTCCGTGCTTATTGTGTTTCACTCGTTCATTCGTCTCTCTCGTCATTTCGAAATCGACCAAGTAATTGTTTACCAGCCCACCTTCCGACCCCATTTTATCTCTCTTTCTCTTTCTCTTACCCTCTCGAGATATCACGAGAAATGAAAACCTCTTGACATGGGACCTAATTCATCATTACTAATTAACTCGTTAACGACAAGTCAACAGTGGCTGTTGATACGTGAAAAGTGCAAGGCAATGGTTACCATTACGAATATCCAACGTTTTCCGGATACTTTGCAAACCGTTACCGTGGTAAAGTACGAGAGCGAAAGGTTTACGACAGCCGGACGATTTGACGGTTAGAGTCGGAGTGCAGAGGCATGTGCACTCGTGCATCCCGTTCCTCCCTCGAAAGCGCGAATATCTGCTTTGTGATTTATCGTCGCAAAAATATTGGACATTGCGAACATTTTAACGCGCGTACTGAGCAACGGGAGAACTGTAAAAACCATGCACCGGGTGGTGTTGGAAAAAAAGGACAGGAGAACGAGAGAGCAGTGAACGAAGAATATCAAAAAAAAGAGACGGAAGGGAGAGAAAGAGAAGAACTTCGAATCAGCGATGACGGGAAAACGAGACGGAGCTTGCAGGTTTGCTCGGAAGTTCGTCGAAACGCGGAATTTCTGGTTTCACGACGGGATAACCGACACGCGACGTAGAAGCGCGCAGTTCGTCAAAGGGATGTGGAAAAAAAAGATTATATTATTTCAGCAAGGAGACGAGAAAGAGAGATCACCGACAGGAGGGTGGCGAAGAACGACGAAGAAGAGGGTGCGCGAGAGAACGGTCGAGCAAGAGGGAAACGAGGAGGGAAAAGGGGTTTCGGGTAAACTGAAAGTCGGAAGAAGGAGCATGGGTTCTCCCTACATTCGTATTGGTATTTCTATGTGTACGTGTCGGCGACAGAGTGCAAAGGGGAGAACGTGGGGAGGTCGAAAGGGAGAAAGAAGGAGCGAGTGGGTCGTCGTGATTTCATTTCTCGTACGTTGCATTCGCGCGGGAAGCTACCATTAATTAAAATATGGGGAGAAAAAAGGGTAACGGAAATGCTGTACACGGAATGTATAAAAGATTCTCATTTAACCGAAGCCCAGACCACGGAATAACCGCGGGAGGTGGATTCTGACAATGCTGGCGGATCCAGCGAATAGATTTGCGCGACCGCCGTGCACGGCATTTATATTCTGTCTCATCCTATCTCTCCTTCTCTCTTCCATCCTCTTCTCTTCCTCTCCTACAACCCTCCTTCTCCCCTTTCTCTCTCTTCCTTTACCACTTTCTCTTTGCGTCCGTCTGCGTTCCTCTTTGCATCTCTCTTTGCATCCCTCGTTTCATCCCTCTTTCCACGGCACGAGTTATCTCTCTCGTATCCTCTGTTTTCACCTCGGCTGCGCCCGCCGGTACGTGTATTCATAATTTTCTCCCCGTGTGGGAACACCAGGGGGTGCGTATAACCCTCGGTGTCCCTGGAGCGGTCGGTCGTCGCTTGAATTTCCAGATCGGAATTGGTCGTTGTACCTTTTGTCAATATAGCCGGACGAGCGCGAGTCTCTCTTTATTCGAGTCTGCGGTGGCGCTGAAGAGCGATGGAAATCGAAGGGGGATAAAAAAAAAGTCGGCCAGCAGGGTACAGTGGCGTTGGCCGGACGATGGTCGTGTCGACTCAGCTTCCGGTTTGCGTTTCGTGCTGATCGATGCGTACGCGCGCGCCACGTCGTCGTCCAAAAACGTACCGAATTCCTCGGGATAGCTCGTTAAAACGAGCTAATCTCGGGACATTTCTCGAAACTGGGTTTGGATGGAAAAATCACCGGATAAAAGAGCAAGATCGGCGGAGTGAAAATGGCGAAGAATGATCGAACTAGGAGTTGTCATTTAACGAATCGATTTGTCGTGTTTTATTCGCGATGAACGATGGCTCGAGCGAGTCACGCTCGATGAAAGAAGTTCCCTCGGAAGTTAAAGTCGTTAAGGCTAGCCAATCTGTGGGATTTTCTTTGGATCTTGCTTTTAGACCACGAATTTTCGGAAAATCTCGAACTATCGAACAGCGTCCAACGGCTCTCCGAGAATTTACGTTTAACGCGGCAAACAACAGAGCTTCGTGGAATCGAGTTATGGGAGATTAAATCCACTCGGCTGGAAAATTCGTCGAGCCGTTGCCTCGGCTGATGAGATTACAAGGATGATGAGGGAAGAATATGTAAGATAGTTTTTTGATAGCGATGGAAATAATCTTTGGACGTGACGGAAGTGGAATTAGTGGGAAGTTTAGCGTTGATGATGGTAATTCGAGTTACCTCCAAACGTTCCGATTACTACGGTTAACAATTCACTAGAGTCGATGGCAAATAATTAGCGAAATGACATCAATTAATAATGCAAAAACAAATGCATTCTATTGGCTCTGCCAGCAACGGAATACTGCCACAAATAATTACGACAAATAATCGTAATGCGATACCAAACATCGTTGCAATCGCGCTCGCACGAATTACACGAATTACGATAATAATTAATTGACAAACTTTTACATTTACAATGAACAGTTCGTATAGAAAATTATCAAAAGGAAAATGTAATTTTGAGCTCAATTGATCAGTAGAGCGGGAAACCCCGTTAATTTGCTAGCCAGAAAATAAAGGGGGATTAAGCGTAATCTTTAAATGTTTGTTTAATAACCACCACCTTATCTCTGAAGGAAGTATTGGTCCTCCCTCCGCATACCGAGGGAATAATCGCTCCACTGTATTCAAATATACCTACCAAATGAATATTAACCCTTCATGGTCCTTTGCCAAGGTATACCCGGCCAACCTTCCTGTGGCAGCTAATTTTCTATCTCGCAGGGAAAGTTCACGAAGCGATACACTCCGATTTTGGCGAAACATTGCATAAATATTTATTAGACCTAAATAAGAAGGTAGCTGTAATTGTTTGCGCTCGTTTTCAACTTTCAGAGAGATGACAACCAGTTTGTCCGATCCACCCTTTCTATACACGTACTTGCTGTTTCTTGAGGGTTCGAGCCATGATAATTGATCCCTCACCGAGACTTTTCTACCAAATTTTGTTCCCAAAACGGGTCAGACCCTTGTAAGCACGCATGTTCTACCTCACAACATAATACATTATTCCATTGGGTTGTGAGAGGTACAGTACGTGTCTCTCTTTTTTTTACGACAAAAATATTTAATTCGTCATCCTGTTCTTATTTTTGAAATGGTATTCCATATTTTATACACAATCCAGTCATACTTATAAAATATTCATTAAACTGTCCAACTCGACAATTCTCCCCTTTTATTCTTGCTTATCATCCTATTTAATTTGAAGTTCTACAATAATGAACAAAATTATTAATCCCAACGATCCAATACTAACCCAATAGAAAAATGAAATAAGACATTTCGAAGTCTCTAAAAAACTATTAAATTGAATATATCTGTCAGTCGCGAAATAATCTTATTATTTCTACTCTATTAAAATGTCAGAAATATTTAAAATTATTAAAAGTTATATAAAATATCAAAAATCAGTGAGGACAATTTGATTTTAGGAATTAATTTTGACTCATTGTCCGCTCAGTCAGAGAAGAAATCGTAGGTCAAAGGGTTAAACCGAAGGCTAGAAAATCCAGGATACAGCACCGTCTGAAGATCGATCCCTCGAGCATCGCACGGCTGCTCAGCGATGTTCGCGATGAGCGATGCAGCCGCGTGTCACGCTCAGAGCCGCGTAGTCCCGATGTTTCTCCGCTCGATGGAACGCGAATGCACGTGCATCGCTCGTTAACAGTGGGCCGCGGTCCTAAACTCATTTGCATAATTAGTGCGTGTCGGTTGCAGCGCAACGCGTGACTGCGACTGCGGCCGTCGGAATCGAGCGAGATATTATCGCTGATACGAGTGCAACGGCGGCCTCGAAATTCAGACTGGCGAGCCTCTACCACCGGACACCGTTCGGCGTGGACTTGCCTCGGAACTCCGGCTTTGCCGTCCTTTCGTGCCAAGTTGCACGGCATTTGTGGCAACTTCCTGGATGATTTCGAATCGTCTATGTCATCTGGATAGCTGGAGTTGCGCGTGTTCAACCGGATTTAACGGCCCGTACAAATGCGGCTAGCAATTTTCCCAACGTGTCTTCCTAAATAACTGAATTCTCCGAGTCTACTTTGATACGTGGCTTCAATCACGATTCGGCAAATGTTATTCGACGTATTCGAGAATTGCGGGGTCATTCTCGTGTGGTTTATTTGATCCTCGTACCAGGGGGATTTATAGCAATGGGATCAAATTCGTTGATCGAATAACGGTGACGTTGTTTTGCCATCGTTTTACCCTTTCGCGTTTGTAACCTCTTCGTCCTGGTGGAATTCTGCGCGATTAATGGACCTGCGTATACGGGGGGTTTGACGTTGACGATGTTTCTTTGTTCTATTTTGTTTTAAATGATGGAAAGATAAATTAACTGCAGGATTTCGTTAGATATTAATGATTGGTAATATTTTTTCTTTGGATATTTAACTATTCTAGGGATGGAAAAATTTTGCCACACCCGTTAGAATGATTTATGAGAACGTGCAAGTAAGTTTTAATGGGATATCCTTTTAATTGTTTTTATAGAGAGCAAACCTGCATCTGGACATTACGAAATCGGTTAATAGCATTTGGACGCATACGTAATATTTCTCGTTCCATATGCATCCGCTTAATTACCCTAAATCGACATTTCCTTCCGATAAAATACACATTTACAAGGCTGTATTCGAAATAGGCTTAACGGTAAAACTGTCACCCCAGCGTTAAAGGTGCACACATTACCCGTCTAGTATCTCGAAGCACGCAACATGCCAGTTTGCGCTCACGGTTCTACTTTAAAGCAGGTTTCGCGTTGAATTTCATCGAGCTTAGTTTTCCTTTCGTCTAAAAGAAAAACGTAAGATAAAGGGAAGACAGGTTGTAGATACAAAGTGGCAGCACTTTCCTACGAAAACTCGAAGCGACGAAATGCTTCGAGTGTTTCCCCATCGAAGACAAACCTCAAGAATTATGACCACTCGATCGTCGAACTGCAAGAAGGTACGAAGGTACCAGAAGAAAATTAAAGATCGCGTTGTCGTTGAGTATTAATTTTAAAGAGTAATACGATACGCTCGATAAACTTCTGCGGCTGATCGTTAACAAAGTTTTCTTTCAATTACCCGTACCACCAGCCGCGAGAATCGCGAAAGAGGGTCGTTCTCCGTCCTCCGTTCTCCACTCTTCGTTCACCGTTTTCCGGTTTCCGTTCCCCTCTTATCGACAAAATGTTTGTCTTCTCCAGAGGATGCCGGATATCGTCGTCGATGCTGTTATTATTTCGTCGTAAAACATCGAACGGAACGCGCCACTGTCTCCGATCGTTCTCGAGAGACTCCGGAAGAGAGTCGTAGCGTCGAGTTCCTTTTTTTCCACCCCCTGGCGTGCGAATTTCACGTTACGTTGGAGCTCCGTGCTCGAGAGTTCTACCTAACTCCGCCCGGTATACCGAATTATGATTCCCTTGGCCGTTCACGTCGTGGCAACCGCATTTACCTCCGCAACGTTTTACCCCCGTATTACCCTTCGCTCTCCACCCTTCTCGACGTACTCACCGACGTACTTCCACCAGCAATCGTCAGTTATTGATTTACCGCCTAGCGTTACAGTGACGAGTGTTAAAATCATAGAAATGACATTTAAACAACGACCCGAGAGAGAAATACGCCGCAGGTACACGGAAATTGTCACGGTTCAGGGTGAAATCTGTTTTCACCCTGTTTCCATCCTCCTTTTTTCCTTTTTTTTTCTGACAAAACGTGAACTTCAATCTTTCGCTGCGTCGGGCACGTGTACGTGGTACAGAGAGGTCAATTTTTGGCCGGTGAAATTCGTTTTCGACCTGTGGTGTCTGGGGTTTTTTTTTTAAACTTCGTTGAATTAAAGTTTTACAAGTGGAGGTTGTTTCTTTGATCGAGATTAAAATAAGGGTTCGTGGAGTAGAAAGCTGCAAAGAGGTACAAGAAAATGTATAAATTGATGGATAATGAATAAATTGAAATTTTCAGAATGAATTCAGGACAAAGAAATATTGTCAGAGATTTGTATTTACATGCTTGCATTTGTGTAAAAAGACTCGGTTATGTGCTCGGGGCAATATATCTGGGGAAAAACAAAGAAAGAGATTTCTGTCGCATGACAATGGAAAAAACAGTCAGTCGCTATGAATAGAGATGTAGAATATAATAAAGAATAAAGTATTTAATTATTTGTTATTAGTTCCTCCTGTGATTTAGTAAAACGTCCCTACAATATTTAGATATAGTTAAGTAATTAATGTCGCGAGAAGCACCACAGTTTATGAATAATTCTACAGAAAATCAAAATTTATTATCTGGAATTTTCTTATAATAGTAGCTGTTAGAAAAAAGATTTCTTGGAAGATTTAAGAAGCTAATTCCTAACTTTAAGCGGCAATCTTCGGCTAGTGAAATAAACGACTTTAATCGAGTTTCGACAGAAAATTCCATGGCATTCAATCGATAACCCGACTTCGTAACCGGACATCC
Source organism: Cerceris rybyensis (assembly GCA_910591515.1). Lineage (NCBI taxonomy): Eukaryota > Metazoa > Arthropoda > Insecta > Hymenoptera > Crabronidae > Cerceris > Cerceris rybyensis. Next base: position 1,625,002 of record OU342795.1, read on the forward strand.
AAGCCAGAGGAGAAGCGTTCTTTTGAGATATCGATACGTGGCAATCTTTGAGATATGCGGTTTCGATTTGGTAAACGGCATCGACGTTCGATGCTTGGACCTACGGATATTTGTGTCTCGGATATCCGAGTACTCGGATACTCGGATTACTCGGTGGTTTCCAAGTTTTAAGTTATTGAGTAATTGGATCTCGTTCTCCGAGCAAGCAAATACTCTGAAATGCGACAACACTGGAGACATATTCCGACTTTGCATTGTTTTCTCCAATTGTAAAGCAAATACCGTCATTTTATTAAGTAAAATATTTAATCCTTACCCGCAGTTTAAAAAAACACCTTAAAATCTCTTTCTATCTCTTCTGACCAGGGATACTTTTCTACAAAGTGACAACGAAACATTTTTTTTACTTTGTCTTTATAATAACTTGTGTCCAATTTGTCTCCACTCGGCTCAAATTAGATTCAGATTTGAATAGAAACAGAGATCAAAGACGAATGAAGATTAAAATGATCAAGAGATATAATGAGTGAAATATCATTTGTATGAATTTCACTGTTGCCTGATGTTTTTTATGGTACTCTGGAGAACGAATTGTAGCAATATAATTAATATAATTTACGGCGTAGTCTGTAATGAAGTTAGGTGTCTTGGGGTCTAGTCCTGGTGGTCTTTGGCGAAGTTAGGTGCCTTGGGACCATGTCCTAGTAGTATATGCTAAAGTTAGGTGTCCTCGACCCGATACATGCGGTTTGACGGCAACATGATACTCTTTGTTCAAAAAATAAATTAAAATTCTAAAGTTATACATTTTTATACATTTTTTAATGAAATCTTCGTTAGGAACAATTGTATTTATCGATACATAAATTACTGTAAATGTTGTACACTGTGGTCAATTCTATCTGATTTCTAATGATTCATTATTCTAACAATATAACGAAACATATTATTGCAAATGTTACAACATGCGTCAGCCTTTTATGGTTGCAATAACCAATATGTAATTTCGTTCATATTTCCATTTCTGCTACAATTTCGGTACCATTTTGTTTGGTAAACGTTTATATTCTGCCAGAGATGATTGTTTAATCATACAAAGTAAAGCACAAACATATTCCATACTGTCAATACGAAATGTTAACAGACGGCTAGCCAATAAAAGTACTTTCCATTGGAACACATTAAAATACAAATTCTACTAACAGTTTCAAATATCTCCCCGGCCAAGAGCATATTTGCACAAAATAGCTTGTTAAAAATATAGAAAAACCGGTACGCAAAAAACAATTAAAGAAATATTTAAAATCTCCTTAAAATAACGTAAATTTCGATTAACAAATTTGCCGAATATTAAAATCAGCACTTTCAACAATATGTTTTTTATACAAAACTACTGGTTTACACCTAATCCACCTTTTTCTGTGGAGTAAAAAATCTTTAATTTACTTCCTCATACCCTCAATTCGCTTCTTGTTTCCGTAACATCAACAAAATTCGACAGAAAGGAATCTACGACAGGCGTCATCGGAATCTGACAAACGATACAGCTAATCCTCGTCGAATGAGCTACCCTTCCGTCGTGAAAATAAATTACTCGAACTCTCGTCAACATTAGGATGCACTTGAAAACGTTAAGGATTATCTCCCCATAGTACGACAAAGTTCTCTCGAGCATTCCGAGGCGACACTCTCGGAAGGGCTCGTTTACTCCTAAACCGGCTGTCGAGGTCTTGATTGAAACATCTTCAAAACTAACCCCCTCGGAAGGGGAAGAAGCCAGGCCTCGTGGAATGACAGAACGAAGGGCGAATTACGCGTGAAGGATGGATGAGAAGAGAGGGGAAGTCGCGCACGACTATTTCCAAGTTTGCCGAAGAAAATCCGTCGCGAGGTGGATCATCCAGGCGTATAAATTATCATCCACGATACGACATAATTTATCAAGTTGTTGCTTCACGTTTTAATCCTTCGAGGGCGATGAGCTTTATTTGCTCTTTAAATAGATTATTAGAAAAATCGGAGAACATTTTATATGGCTGTGTAATTAATTAATTAAATTTCGCTGCATCTTTGAAGGGAAATTTAATGGTTGTGGGGTTAGATTTGAAGCTGTTGTTATATTAATGTTATAACATGCGGGTGGGATTAAGTGGCTTAACGATAGCGGGAAAATGTAGAATTTATGAAGAGAGTGATGGAAATGAAAAGTGACGCGATTAGCTGAGGCTTTTGAATTTAGGATAATGTGAATATTGCTAAAATAGGAAAATAGACATCGCTTCCTATATATTTTACAAAACTGGTAATAACATTTCTATCTGGATTTACTTTCCAAAGATATTTTACACGATCTGTTTTGATAACTATATATTTCTTTTGATAAAATACCACAGTCACCGAAATTGTAACATATCGAAATTATATGAAATTCCAAAATGTAATTCATTCAATATTCGCGCAGCAATTCCAAAACGAGCCGTAAATAGCCATCGGCAATGATATTTATAAAAAAATTATATTTTTCACTTTGGCATGATCAAATATTTGCTCAATTAATTTTCAACGGTGATCGAACACAGCTTACTTCGTAAAAATTCGCTTTAAAGTCAACCAAACCGAAATTTCCTTCTCGTCTATCCTCCGTTCTCCAATGAATATTAACACGGTGAACTTACAACCAGTACGAATGTTTCAATAGACTCGATCCTTCAATAAAAAAAGTTTTCAACGAAGCGTGACGTTACAGTGTAACAATAGCTGCCAGTGCACACGACAAAAATTATTATTTCCAATTAGCGAGTACAGATACGTTTCAATATTATTTATTGTTCCGGTTAAACCGACCGTATCCATGCACGAATCAATCGTGCAAATAATGAGAAAGAGTGATAGGATATGTCGAAAATCCGAGCAATCAAACTGAATTTCTTCGGTAATGAAAAATTCAAAATAATTACACGATATGAATCGTTTTTTTTTTTAATTATTTTATTTTATTTTCAACGAGCACTATTGCGTTGCATGTCGATATTTCCATCGGGTAAACTATCGAGGAGAAACGATACGTTCGATATTTAACGATATCGTATGTTCGCATTAACATTGCTTCTTTCGTTACGCGATACGAGTGGCCATCACGCAATAACGTTAACAATACATTTTCAATAAACTCTACCAAGGGTTATGTTTCATTCCGTTTTCCACGAAAAATGTAATACAAATTGCCGTGAATCTCTCGTAAACGATGTAACGAATACACCGAAAAATGTATAATTTGTTTAAAATTTATGGTGTTTTAATGAAGAAAACATTTTATCGAAAATTTGTAATAAATGGATTTTATTGAGTGATGAAATTAAACTGTGCAATTGTACGTAGAGAAAGAACAGTCGGGATGGAGAAGAAGAAAATAAAGGCTGAGAGAAAGCAGAGTTGGCAACTTGACGAAAGAAAGGAAAATCTGATATTGAAATTTCTTACGTTCAAACATGGAGCATGAGAGAGCTTGAGAAAAATTGTAGTACGTTCCCAGAAGGTTCGAAATGTGCTTTATGTACGTAATCGTATCCTTTGTTTGTTGTTACACAGGTAACCTGAATTCTTTGTGTATTACGTTCCAATGACGGGACTTCAATATATTGTAACAAAGTGTCCTCAAAATGACGATGTTTGTTGAAAATTCTATAAAAGCTGTTTCAAAAAATATTTAAATTTCAATATCCTATATCACAAACAGGATCCATTTGGAACAATTTATTTCCAACTTTTATTTCTAGAGATAGAATTAAAACTGCCCCTAAAAGTGTCGGTGTTAAATCCCTTGCAACTAAATATATTAAATTAAAAAGATTTTTTGAAAAAGGAATTTCATCAAAGGGTACAAAAATTAACTACTAATTAATTTAAACTTTACATGATAATTTACTTCAAAGCTCTTCTATAAATATAGCAAATTCTACAAAAAATTCTCAGTTGCAAGCATTTTATCCCAGACGAATTTCCCAAAACTCTCCGAAAATTCTAACCCGTCGAAAAAATCAGAGCTAAAAAATACACAGCATTAGCTAGCCTGACTTGAAATATCCCCGAGAAAATTAGATAGCTTGGTAAATACGTCGAAATCGAGGATACATCGTGACAAATTGAACGTACCGAGAAAGCTGGCGGCACGTATCGCAGCATCCGATCGGAGAAACCGCGGATACAATAAATACGAAAGGCAAGTGCAATTGCTGTCAATTCGTCACTATTCCAGCACGTACTGGCTGTCGTTATTGTCAATTCTGTCGGAAGCTGCACGATCTCTTTTCTTCCCACCTAGCTCGGACATTTCTCTCCTTGTTTTTCTTCCTATTTTTTTTCCCCCAAAAAAAAGTAAAAGCAAGAAAAATACCAAGAGCAAAGAGGAGATTCGACGGTGTGTACGATATCATAATCAACGAAACAGGACACGCGCGATGCCCTCATGAATTTTATTTCAGTCTCCGTTACGCTGCCCTACCTTCCGGCCAAAAATTTCCGGAAAAGAAACGAGCGGACAAAGTCGCGAGGGGTTGGGTCGATGCAAATTCCACGACAACTTTAATAGCCGTGGATTATAAAATAGATCCGAATTCAAATTCGCGCGCGTGCGTAACTCCGCTTTAAAATTTAAATCCACCATTATGCGCGCATTTGTAGTAAAAAGAGGTAAGCTTATTACTCTTCCTCGGCTGGAGGGTGGAAGAGGGACGTTAAGGTGGGTGGAGGCGTGGAAGGTCCAACGAGGGTTGCGTCGACGATGGGGAGTGGTGCAGGAGGAAACGCGGAGAGAGCCGAGGGCTCGGGAAATGGGAGTAAAGGCATGGTAACGAGTGTGCAGACTGCATAATAAATCGAAACAATAAATTTCAAGTCGTCCTTTGAGGCGGGAGCGTGGAATCTCATAGAAATTCCGGTTAATTGCAGTGCAGGCCGGTTAATGGAAGAGTGGCTTGAGACAACGTCGTAAGCTACAATTAGCCCGAGATTCGGAAATGACGTGGGGTAGAAAAGGGGTGAAAGGGTGAAAGCGAGAGAGAGAGAGAGAGAGAAGAAAATAGAGAAAGAGAGGGTGGGTTCTCGTTGCCGGCTAAAATGCCGCATTTCGCGGATCAAAGGAGTCAACGTTAAACGTCACGGGGACTCGAGTCTTTTCGTGGCGGGGAACGTTTATGCAGGCTCGCACCTGCAATTGTGCCCTCGTTCGTGCAACTTTCGGCGTTGCAATAATTAACGACCGCCTCGACGAGACGAGAGTAATGCGTTTCACTCTTTGATACATTTTACACGAACAGATCGCCACAAATGTAGAAGGTTCACGATCGTTCCGGGACCGACGTAAATCGTTAACGAACTTCGTTCTCCGCGTAGAGGAAGAAAGGCGAAACGATCGGATAAACGTACGATTCTATGGAATTTTGTTAACCGTTGGCGTACGCCGATAAATGCGCGTAAAAGTGGAATAGGATTAAATCACGACTTCATTCGCACTCGTATTTCCCCGTTGATTTTCTTCCATTCGTGCAAGTAGATCCAGTTCAATTAACGGGCCAACCACCATCCCCTATCGCGTGGACACAGTGCCAAAAGAGCGAACGAATGTACGGACGTGAAACTAACGAGAATTAAAGACTAATTGCGAGTGCTGACCTGCTCGAGGAGTACTACGAATAAATGACTCGTTTTCTAATTATTTTCAACCGTTCTATATTCCTTTCTTTCTTCCAATTCTATCTCATTTCTTTTTCCTTTCTAACACGGCACATCTATCCTTCTCGGTTTCTCGTATTCCCCCACCTTATGCTCGTTGAAGTTTTATCACCGCGATATCTTTTACGTAGGACGTAAACTTACTTTGGCCCGGTTTCAGTCGCGATATAAATATACGCTCGCCTGTGCCGGGGCAAAGTTACTTAAACGTTCTCGCGAGTTTTCCCAACAAAGCACATCCGTTATCGTGATTATCAAATAAAAAGTGCTGGCTCGCAGATAACCGGGGTTAAGGAACGAAATTAATTAACGACACGCTTACCGCGATACGCCGTCGACTTAAGTGCGTTATACTTTCGTAGATACATACGTAACCGGTACACATGCGAGAAACCGTGAGTCGAGTTATCGAAGTTGTTACCCAATTTTGCCGGGCGTTGCCGTTACAGCTGCGTCGGATGAGTTAGCCTGCCGGTCTCGCCTACGCCGATATAAATTTCACTCGAAATCGTTATAAACTAGCGGCCACGATTACTTCGTTATCGTACGGAGATTATACCGTGCGAGATATTTTCATCTTTCTTCCTCCTCGCACCTTTTATCCACTCTGTTTCTCTCATGCGCCTCTTCTACCCCTGCGTTTCCTTCCTCATTATCTTTTCTTTTCTACCAGGTACAATTTTTCTTCTCGTAACGTCGAGAAAGTTGTTTCTTCTTCCAGTGGCTGCATCCACGCGTTGGAAATTGATATCGATGTAGAGAGGTGCATTGGTCACCGTTCAATTGGAATTAATTGATCCCAGAGCGTTTTTTTTTTTAAATCACTCGGACGAATGGGTAGTGATTGAATCACGCCGAGTTTCGTGTTTGTTGTAGGATTAATAAAGCGTTGGTGGAACAAATTTGCCTGGTACAATAGGTTCAGGTATGAATGATGCGTTTGGGTGGAGTTTTTTTTTATAGAAGTTAACGTTAGAGGAATGAAACGTGTCTTGGAATAAATATCTTGTTGATTGAGACTTGTAACTTGATTGTTTGTAGGAGGGAGAAAATAATTTCAGTCGTGAAGTTCTTCTTTTGCTTCGTCTTCTAATCAGTTCCTCGATGACTGTGAAGAACGTGCTGAAAACTTTGAGGGTGGAAAGCGTTTGTATTGATCATACAGCAAAGAACAAGCCATTCGTAAGAGTCCCATTTAAGAGGTCTACAAGGGTACTCGCTTCTTGATAGGGAGCATCTTGGATAGCTTTACTGTATCCGGTAAGAGCACTCTTCCGAAAGGTCTATTCTGTCTCAGAGAATTTTCTTGGCGCCTCCGCGTTAGGCTCTCGTCATAAAGCTTGAAAATGTCAGTTTCTCCAATTCCATATTAACCCTTTAGCTACGGAATACTTTTTCGCAAACTTGTCAAACACGACAGGAAGCAATTCCGCCGCGGACGAATAACTTTTAATGATTAATGACATAATATAAATAATTAATTCTTTGTGGAAGTTGCAACGCATATAATGCAGGAAAAATAAGAACTTATGGTATTTGAAAAATATTCAATTACAAAATATGATATAATAATTAATGAAATTTTGTCAGGTGACTATAGTCTCCTGTATTATCGAAAGGGTTAATCAGCCTTAAGACAATTTCATTCACAGCAACAAATTATCAAATTCGCCCACAAATTTTATACTAACCCAGAAAAAATACAATTTTCCTTCACACTTCACCTTTCTTAACATCACAAACGTGACTTCCGCTCACGAGGGCTGTTCTCCAGGACACCTCGAAAGTAACCGAGCGCAGTAATATCCCCTTGCCGTTGGAACTTATAAAAATGCATGGAACGGATAATTCAGGATCGACGGTGCAATTTTACAGGGTGATTTGGCGCCTGTAGAAAAAAGAAACGCAACGAAAAGCCAGCCCTCCCATGGCATCGATCGCCAGGGGGTTGTTTCAGGCGCAACGTCGCGACGGTCGTCTGAAATTCTCATTAGCGTGGAATCGCGAGCCTCGTCTCGACATTTTACCCCCATAAGAAGAGCGAGGGGGTAGTCCTGATATTGCGGAGGCGCAAGGGACATGGAATTTCAAGTGCAACTGGGGATGTTTACCCTTCACCTCCCCTACCGTGCGTTAATTAGGAGGAAACACGGTACCGAAACGCGTACTCGACACTCGTCACATTTCCCGGTTTAGTTCGTGAAGAGCATGATGAAGTTCCTGGTTGCATGGGGTATCGATGCGTCGAATGAGAGGAAATAGAGTCGTGATGGTAATCCACGTTGTCTTCCGATGGCGAAACATGATTCTATTGGAGGGACAAGTTTGCTCGTGTTCACCCATTCGATGCATTCGACACACTGCCGGTAGAAATACTGAAAATAATTGTTTTGTTCCAGAAATTGTTGGCTTTCTGTGGAAATGATGTTTTTTTGAAATTAGAACAGAAGTGTTGTTGTTTGGTATCTAGATTATGGGATCTGTAAAACGGCATTGATGTTAACGGTAAATGAGAAGTATCGTTCCTTATCTAATTGTGTCCGTCGACTCTGCGATATCGAATTCGAGCAATGTCAAATAGTGTTTACATGATTAACAGTTTAATCGAGCACTGAAATCTCATTGATAATGGCCAACTTTCAATGACTGAAGGAGGAAAACCGTTTCTCAAACTAAATTTATACGTTAGCATTACTATCAGCAAAAGTAGATAGGAAAATTTTATAAGCAATACCTTGTGTACGATTATTTTCATATATTATAAGAATTACTATTATTAGACTGTCCATCTCTCGGTAAAATTCTCATTAAATCTATATAATTATAAAATGATAAAGTATATACACCTAATTAAAATTCGATCGGTCAAAATTACACATTTAAATTCTGAATATAATTAACTGAAAACTACCGTCGCCGATCGGTATCATCGTAGCCAAGTAAAACACCCTGGTAGTGAATTTTTTTCCGCGCTCGGGGTATTTGCGGAATGTAAAACTGTCTTAAATCTTTCGAGACTTTTCCTCGCACCCTTGGCAAGTTCATCCCATCGGCAACTCGGTCGGCAGAGATCGAGCGATTGCGGGGATTTAACCCCCTGGCGCTATTAGTACTTTATTCTTATCTAAACACCGTCGTAAAAATTCCAAGCAACCACCTTAATAAACTCCAGTCTCGTATATCCGATCGATCTCACCTCGAAATAGACTTTAATTGACCTCGTCAAATCAGGCGATAGAATAAATTTGAACGAGCGAACAAAAAGTTCGATATAACTTGACACCCACGGACGAAAGAAAAGCTTTAACGGCTCACCGGCATCGTTTCTTTTCGGTGTACACGCGTTCACCGGAAGTTCAACGTTGACTTTTTATATGAGACTGGTTCGCTGGAGTTAGTTTTAACCGAGAATGCAGAACTTATAGTTAAACTTCGCTTCGGAGTAAGAGCGAAGTGGAGAGAAGCAAAACCGTGGAGAAGCTTAAGATTACTTCGTGGTACAACGGATTACTGTCTCCATTGAAACGACCCATAGAAAGAGAGATGGATAGATGCATGAAAAAAAGAGAGAGTCAGAAAGATACAAAAAAAAGGCACGTCGGTTTTATTATTGAGCGATACTATATATACGTACATCACGATCCATTGGTGGCTTTAACAATCTTCACGGACGTCACGGAATCCTCGTCGCAATTATTTTTCCCCATTGCTGGTCCCCAGGATTTGGTCGGTCGAAACAAACTCCAGTCCCTCTGCGAGCAATTAAGCCACGTTGAAGTAACCTTTTTTCAAAAAATCCCTCCAATCTAACTAATTCTTGCACGATTGATTCTCGGTCATAGACGAACTTAACGAGAATTCTTTACGATTCGTTTCAGAATCTCAAACTGTGCGCAGGGGTTGAAATTTGATAATCCATCGAAAAGCTCATGAATTTGAACGTAAATTGTGAAATCACTCGTACCTACTTTCACGGATTTAATGCAACGCTTCTTCATGAAATCAGATAAATCCACGAAGTTGCGGCAGAGAAAGTCTAGACCGCTTTATAAATATGTACACGGGCGATACATCGATCCCCTCGATAAAGCGGAAGCCGTAGGAATTCGTGATAAAAACGCGATAGCCATTTCATCGATAACGATATTCCTGTGTCGGGGAATGAAAAAAAAAAGAGAAGAAAGAGGAAGAGGGAAAGTTAGAGAAAGAGGGGGTGGAAAAGTGCGCGGTCGAAATAACGCGGAACGTTGCCTCTCCTCGTTGGTGGTTCCGAGGGAGATAGGAAGAGGAAGAGAGAGAAAACGAAGAACTATAGAAAATATAAAGTTACGAGTGCACCGATAGAGCCACCGTTCGCCCAAAGAGAATCATGGTCTTGAAAGGATGAAGAAAAAAAAAGAATAGTAGAAGAGGAAGAGAAAGAAGGTGGAGGATGAGGAGGAAAGAGAAAAGGTTTACCTCCTTCACGGTGAATCCCTTTCTTTCCGCTCGCGCAGGGTCATATCTCCGCGAACCGCACAAGTAGTTTCGAACTGCGCGGAGGAGTCGAAAACAGGAGGAAAGGAGATAAGAGTAATGGTAAATTTATCGGCTAACACAAAGCGGAAGCGGTCAAGACGCAGAGAGAGGAGAGGTCTGCTCGAAGTACCGTGGAAATAGGTTCGATCCAAGCGTTGCCAGTGAAACTTTTCGTTTCAAAGTACGATTACCTACGTACCCGTGGAAAAACTTGTATTAAGACGTTCGAAGTTCAGCGAGATTTTCACGGTGAAGGAGAGGAGGGAACTTTTTAAAGCGCGGGACGAAAATGTCGACGGGCTAAAGAGATACCGGGGCTGGACAGTGCATGGCTCTTAAAGAAATTTGCAATTCATCGGAATCTACGAAAGTAATGCCGCGATATCGCGAAACGTTACGTAATTATCGTTCAATTGCATATTTTAGTGATGTTAATTGAGAATATCGGCGACGTTTCTTTAGAAATAACACCGACGATGTGGCGAAAAAATGCAGTTGGTAGTAAATTTAACAACGCTGGAGGTAATTGGAAAATGGATCTTCTCTCTGTTGTCATTTTTTGAAAATTATTGAAAGTAAAAAGATTTCTTTGGTAGATTTTAAATAGCGAGGTTTGAAATTCGTTTGTCCTTGTTGCTGCCAAAGACAAAGTCGATGTGTCTACAAACATATTAAACAACAATCAGACGAGAAAATTGCGTTGGCTCGTTAAGTCCTCCTGTTTTAATTAAAAAATTCAATCGCAGGAAATATTGCACTTTCCCGGGACTCATTTTAAAATTATATTTTGTTATTTACTGTAATAGTATCGTTGCTTTAATAACGAATATTCCACTGCAAAAGAGAATTTTACAAACAAAATCATTTCGTTCACGCAGCGACACGGCAAATTGGATATTTTGCATTCCGGCAAACTGCTACTGTAAATGGACACTGCTATATCGAAAGGGTTAATATTCTGGCAGATCAAATTCTAGCGAATTCAAATAATTTTGAAATTAAAAAATATCCAGCAAATAAAGCGAAAAATCTCTTTAATCATTTTCATCCTGCACGCGTCCAGAATTCCCAAAAGGTGAACCGATAATCATAAAATTCAATCTCACTCTATATAAAATCCCACTCGTCAGAATAATCAATCTAAATTAACTTTTTTTTTATCTGTAAAACCTTCGAAAACTCATCCAGGATTAATATAATTCCGACTTCTCGTCCGATCGAGAATTACCTCGACCTAAACTCCTTAATTCGATAATCAGTAGTTACCGATGAAAACGGTCACAGAAAATGAATCCGCTTATTCCTAGTAACGATGGGAATTCACGGAGATTTAGCGGGGTCATTGCGAACCCCGTGACAAACTTACCGGGCCTTTCCAGAGCTGTCGGCAGAAAAAGAACGGCAATGGAGCAAGGGTCGACAGGCCGATCAGTATTCCAATCGCGTTCGCCCAGTCGGGGAATATGTACGCGCCATAACTCGGCAACTTGTAGGTATATATTTGATACACGAAGACCCCCTGTGGACGGAAACCAAAAAGGTGTTATTTCTTCTGGCGAATCCTCCTGGGTGCTATGAGCTCACGGTACACCGGCCAATTAAGAATTTGATATTTTTAATCGGCCAGGTCTTCGATATATTTCCCCTGGAGCGATCCTTCAACTCGGGAGATGCTATTAGATAGAAAGGAAATGTTATATTTTTTTTGCAACGTGAATAAATATATTTATAAACAGGAACTTGTGTCATTCTTTTTCCTTCAAACTCATTGTCAGCAAGGTAGAAATCCACTGTGGTAAACTGACCAGGTTTTAACACGTTGACTGCCGTGGGGGTCACCGGTGACCGGCGCTATTGAATTCAATGAAATTTCATATGACTTTGAAATTGTAATATTTCCGAATTTTCTAACACATTTAATATTTAAATACTAGCTTTCTGCAGATGAAACCCTGCTGAACATATATCTATTTGTGTCTTTAAAGTTTCTGCTTTACAATGATGGGATTTTAATAGGAAAAGTATCACTTCAGTAGAAATGATAAAACAAGTGAAATATCAGCGGCATACAACGTGTTAATAAGTCAGAATAAATCACGTTCGAGTGATAAAATTCTTTTTTGAACGTTCGAACGACATTAAAGTCGTGCACGATAAAAAATGTATGTACCGGATTGATTCCAAAAGGCCGAAATATCTGTCAAGATCCCCCAAAGATATGCTGTCGTCTATCGCAAAAGAGCCGAGCAAACACGACGTCCCGTGTGAATTATTCAATTTGCTCCCATCGGTTTGTCGCGTCGCAGGCTGTTTATGAAAATGAGTTGATCGATGACAACGGCGCGCGAGCGTAGCCGATCGAACAGAGGTAATAACTCAAACGAAGTCGCGCTCGATTGCTCGCGAAACAAAGCTTGACTGCGACAGTTTCCGCTACCTTTTCTCCTCCTGCTTTCCGCTCTACCCTGTACGTTGCCGTATCGAAAATAAAAAAAAAAGAAAATACACGGAGAAAAAGGAAAGAGAGAGGGAGAATAAAAAAAATAGGGAGAGAAAGAACAGAGACGGAATGTAACCTTCCGGGTTCTTTTTTTTTCCCTTACCGACGATCAATTTGATTCGTGCTGCGCACGACAGAAGTCATCGAATCGATCGTTGCTTTAAATCGGTCGGTGAGCGCCGATGGACGACGAGTCCTCGCAATCGGCGAAGAAGGAAAAGGCTGCACCTCTCCGCGATCATTTATTTCGGAACGACCCACCACCGTCTCTCGCTAAATGGAACGTGACGAGAGTTCGAGCTGCCCTCGACCACTGTGGAAAACGTGCGAGTATTCTTGCCCACCGATGGCGAGTCTTCTATATACTCGTAATAACCGGAGGAAAAGTGTCGAACGATCGAGAGAAAGGAACGAATAGTCGCGTCTCCTCGTTAACGCGATATCGTACCCTCGAGCGAGTGTCATTTCGCGAACGTAAACGCGAGTTCTTGTGTGAGAAACTGTCGAACAAAAAGGTACCGTTGTGTGTTGGTGTAATTTTACCCTTATGGGATAAAAGGACACTGTCGTCACGTATGCAAAATGATTAATAGGACGTTTCGTTGCGGAAAGTGATATATCATGGGGAATTGTTCCAAAAATATTCTTTCGGTTAATTACAAACTTTTTGTATCAACTGTGCTCGAGTCTTTGAAGGTTCCGAGAAGAGAATTTGCTTGGGGAGTTTCGAGGAATTTCTGGGGGTGGAGGTTTGGAAGAAATTCGGCTTTTTAGTTAGCAGATTAATGGGGATGACGAAGTAGGAAAAATTGGAGGAAATAACTGAAGTAAAAGAGTATTAAAAAATGTTCATTTGGCGCAAAAGGACTTAGAATTTCTATAATATCTTTTCCATTGGTGGCCGTCTGACACGAAATGCCTATACTACTGGGTAAGAATGTAATCATCGATTCGGGGTTTCATTGCGAACTTATGGCGCCGCACTCAGCAGTTACTTTTCCTTGCACTATTCCGCAGTCGAAGGGTTAAAAGGGTCCGAAAGTTTTATCGGGGACAAATACTTTTTCCCTCTCCTGCTTTCGATTCTTTGACAATGGTATTATGCCGTATTAATAGGACCTTTCGTGCATGAAGTTCCATTAATTTCTGCCAGTGAAAAAGCAACGACTCAAACGATTTTCTTCCGCTTATATTCTTTTCATGTTTTTATCGCACTTTTTTATTCTTCGTTTAAGAAACATTTCTAACGTGAATTCTACCTTCCTCGTTAAACTGCACTTAATCTCTTCAAGTGGACATTAACATATTCTTGAAACTTTGGCTCTTTACGACTGTTTCGCTTGTAAAGTCTGACACGAATGTGAATAAATATTACAAATCTTTGATATTTGACAAATAGTTGACATCTTTCTACCAAAATACGTATTTAAAAGCTGCACTTAATGATAATTCTACACACGTGCATCAGAACCGCACGCAGGACAGAAGATCTTCTCAAGGATTATCCTTTTCCACGAAATAATTTATTTTATCCTCAAAACGGAAGTGACCACTTTGATGTGTCGAGCTGTGAGAAAAAGCTTGCTCGAACATCCCGTCCATTTTTCGGAGCATAAAAAGAATCCCCTCTCTTCCATTTAGGAAAAATTGTCGTGGCAAAAGATACGATATTTTCCAGGCAAAGTTACAAAAGTAATACAAAAGATAAGAATCAAATTCGAGGGAACAAGCCGACCACATTTCGATAATTGTACTTCGTGTACAAAGGAATTATCTCTTTACACTTCGCTTGGCCGATCGTTGGTCTCGTTAGCCTTTGATAAACGATAAAAAAGCCATACAAGATAAAAATTACGTAAAACATTATTTACCAAATGACGCGGCACACTGTTTGGCAACCGGCATCGTCCGTAATGCGTTTTTGATGTTGTAAAATGAGGATACCAGCAACGCCAGAGGGAAAAAAGTTGGTGTAATTACACGATAAGCAGGAAGAGAATTTCGTGCGGTATCTTGGCTTAGTTACAGCTGCCGGATTAGCGGCCGATTTCGCGAGCTTGAGAAATAAATTAACGCCGCACAGTTTACCGGTATTAGGACGTAACCATAGTTGCTCAAAATTCACTCCAAGTTTTGTAACTTTTCTACTAGAAAAAAGAATAAAAGTAGAAAAGTGCAAAGTCAGGAAAGTAAAATCGACAAAAATCGCGTGCCGTCGTGGTTAATAAAACGGTCGATCGATCAAGGTAGCCTCGGTCCTTCGGAGCTTTCAGCAGGGTCAAGGAAAGGACAAAGATCGAGGGCGAAGAGTGTCGGTAAGTGTGTTACAGTTGCGAACTTAATAACGACGAAGGAAAGAAGAGGTAACCGCGAGAGGAGGGTCTCGCGCGAAATTAAAACGAGTTTATCTCTTCGTGAGCGACTCGGTGCAATGATTGCGCGGGAGTTTAGCTCGTTCGAGAGCGAAACAAGATCGTAAAAGGAGAAGTCTCGAGCGACCATTACTCCGACACCGTTGTCACAAGATTCCTTTAGATTTCGACGATTTTCGGTGTCTCTTGAATCGTCGTTTCATCGAATCTAAGCTACAAAATGAGAATGTAATTATTCAACCTACGATTACATTCACGAATAAGGTGTCGGTACGAGGTCGTTTACGAAAGGAGAATAAAATAAGTAGAACCGACCGGAAGAAGGAGTCGAAAACAAACGGGAAATCGATAACGTAGTAGAAGAATCGTGCTAAATGCTCCCAGACCGAGAAGCAAAACCGCGATAATGCCGTCAGTGAGAACGGCTCCTGGTAGGAAAAAGGATTAAACGTCTTCGCAATGAGAGGAGGATTCGAAAACGAGTCAGAGGGAAGAAAAAGTCGTCGTAAACCGAACGAACGATGCTGTTTACCACCAGCTGGCCAATTGCTCGAACAGATTTCCCTCGATTATTCATAAACGATTTAATCCACCCTCTCACCAACGACCGTAATCGTTTTCGATCGTATTCACGAAGAGATTTTTACGAGTCGATTTAACGATAACGGTATCTAATTAGGGGCAAACGAGGTCGCCCTCGATGCTCATTTGCATTCCAAAGATCCGGACACAGGCGCGTTATCCGCGTCAAGACGCAGATGCACGGCGGATGCGATCGCAATGCACTTACCAGACAAGTGATAGGCGCGAGCACGACCCAGCTGAGCCACCAATAGCCGTGGAGTAAACAGCCGAACCGCATTTGCATTTCGGCAATGTTACGCAGGAATTTGTTGCAGCCGTAACACCAAGCTGCCAGGCCGACCTCTGCAATGCCGATCAATAGTATGGCCCAAGAAGCGGTGTTCCAGTCCATCAATGTGAACAGGTAGATACCACCGTCGAACACCATCGGTATTGCCAGGAGCCAGCAGGTGACGCATATACCCAGGACAACCAGGCTCTCGTGTTTTCGTAAATCTGGCCGCAGGTCCAATATGGCGGTGTTTATCGCCTGCACGCCTGCGAACTGTGTATCGTAAAAAGTAACGACCCCGGCCGTGTTATTCCGGACTGGATGCACGACCACCCCTGGAGTTCCTCGTTACTCCTTTCCTCTTTTTTTTTCCCCACTTTCTGACGCAGTCCGTCTTAATTACCCTTCGCCGCGCGCACTGTGGCGCAGGGGAGGACAGAGGATGCGGAAAACAAAGGCACCCCTCGGTCCTTTTCGCTCTGGCGTTTCACGTCTCCCATTTCTTTCCACCTCCCTCGTTTACCTTTCCATACTTTTTCCTCGTCTTGGTCTTTTCTCCCTCATTCTTTCTCTTACGCTCTTTTGCACTTGGTATTTCTCTCGCTCTTTTGTCCTTCCTGTCTCTTTGTCCCTCTTTTGGCATTCTCGAAGGAGAAAAAGAAGGAAGAACGGAGGAGAAGAGAAAGGTGTGGATTTCAGTGGGACGGCAAACCATAACTCTTTCCATGATATACGAGCCCCGAGGCGGAGAGACGGGAGACGATGCAAAAGTAACACGGAACGATCGTCTGGCTACTTGCAAGCACATTTTCGCCCGCAGCTCTTTTGACGAATACACCAACCGGCGTTCCGGTTCTCGAGGTACTTGAATAGCACCTTCTTACACCGGGCTCGGTAGGACGAAAAATTTTTCGTTCTCTTTCCCGCGTGGAATAACGCCGTACAAAGGCTAAGGGCCTACCTTAAAGTTTAAGCAACATGGAAATATGATGCTTTTCACTCTCAAACACTCTACTCCTTCCTTTCCACTGGTTTTTCTGTCCTCCCCTTTTACTTTCTTTTTTCTCCCTGAACGGGCACGACATTTTTCGTCACCGTAGGAAATAGAGAATTCTATGTTGATTCGAGGGGGAGAAGGTCTCGCAGGAGCCGATAGATCGTCATTTTTCGCTGAAGTGTTGCTTCGCAAACTTACCTGACTACCGATACCGAGGATGAAGAGCATGAAGAAGAACAAAACCGCCCAGAGATTGGCCAGAGGCATCCGCACGACAGCTTCGGGGTATGCGATAAAAGCCAACCCCGTGCCACTTTGGACCACTTCGTCGATCGGCAAATTCATCTGTCGAGCCAGGAATCCCATGATCGAGAATATCACGAAACCCGCGAAAACCGATGTAAACAGGTTGGTCAAAGTAACGAAGATGGCATCCCTGAAAAAAAATTGATTTGTTAGTTAAGAGAACTAAAGGGTGTAAAAAAAAGTGAAGTGTATAGAGCATCATTTTAATTTACCAGAATAGAAGGGGGTGAATGCACGATGACGGAGGACAGAGTTGAAACAGAATATGAATTGTATAGAGCTTGTTATTTTATTATTTCGGTGAATATATGTATATTTTTGTAACTCACCGTGGCAAGTTGTTTAAATAATAACGGAGAGGCAATATTTCCTGCTGCCTCTGCAATATATTTTTTCTGCGCTAGTAGAATTTACATTGATTCACCCATTTTCCATTCATTACTCAACGATTCTATTTACTCGGATAACAAACAAAACCGCGTTATTAATTTCTACCCCATTTGCCTCGATCAATCGCTCCATCAGCGAAGATATTCAAACTATATTACGATATCCACCCCGGCATTATTTGCGCTAATACGATACGTCAAAAATTGCAAAGTAACTAGTGTTACAATATCTACATTAGAACTTGCAAATTCCAACGTTCGACTTCCAACTCTCGCTATTTTGTCCGACATCTCGATAAAACTCTTCAAGACGACGGAATATACAAATTGCAGAATAAGATGCATTACAATCCATATATTTCAAGCTCATAAATTCCAAGGTCCGCCTTCGAAGACGAGTCGCCATTTTGTTCCACGTCGCGATAAAACTCTTTCCGACGATCTGTCACCATAAAAGTTCCCACTAAAATTGTCTCCGACTCTCTTTCTCAGTATCGTCCCCATTACTCCGTTCTCCGATGTGTTTTGCAATTCATACGTTCCTTCGAGTACTACCTTTCCGGTCCCAGGACACTGAGAACGGAGCTTGAGGTTCGTGAAAATATAAAAGCCCTTCCCGTCGTTAAAATACAGCTCGACGTTTGTCAGGTGACGAAATATAACAATTAATGGCCACTCGTAAAGCTTAACCAGCCGGCGCGACGAATTACGTTAGCAGCGTTTGCTCATTCGACTTGTGTTGCGCTGTGATATAATTTATACGCGATGCAACGTGCAACGAATGGTACGTACCGTCGCGAGGGGAACTTCTCCCATGGATAATAATACTAATTACGAGTCGGAGCAATATTTCGCAAACGTGTACCACTAGGATTCTCTCTTTCTCTTGCTTTCTATCTATTTCTCACGTTTCTCCCTCTCTTTGCCTATCTCTTCTATCTCTTTTGGTTCTCCAACCCTCTCGATCTTCTTGCTGCATTGCAATGCTCAATTGCTAATGAAACGAAAGAAACATCTGCCCGTTAATAAATAATATAAGATGAGTTTTAAGCTACTTCTGTGTACTATTTTGTTCTCTCTTCTCTCTCATTGATTCCTAGGCTCACTCTTGCACTATCTTGCTATTTACCTCTTTCTCTCTTGCTCTCTCTTTCCCTTGCCCTTTCTGGCTGCCAGGGCATCGTCGCTTTAAAGTTCGAATCCGGGCGGACGAGGTTTACCTTGAGGTCTGACATCGTGCAGCACGAAATACCTGACGGACGCTTTGAGCGCCGACGCCGAGTGCGTTTGACGTCGACAATGCATCGGTGAGTCTGTAATCCGTTGCTTAAGCACGATCCGGAGAATTACATCGTTAGGAACTCTCGCTCCATGGTTCGTTCGCTCAATGCACGATCTCTCTAACCTTTGATAAATCGCAGTTCACCATGTTGCTTCAACGTGTTGAAGATATTCACGCACGTGACGCCGACGATCTCACGGAGTTTCACGTAATCGTTATTAACTCTCTCATCTGAGAGGAATCTACGTTTGCATTTTCATGATGGCAAGAGAATCGTCCGTGGAATGCATTCAAGTTGTATTGCACAGTGAACCGATTTTGCATCGCTGAAAGATGTCTGTCCGGGTAGAAATAGATGTGTCTTATTCTACTTGTAGATGTTCTGTTTCTTCTACTTTGATCAATTAAACTTGCATTCCGGTAAAATTCTTTCTTCTTTTCCTGCACTAGCTAATACTCCTTGCAACGTTTCTCTTGAACTATGCTGGGTCTCTCCAATTAATTGGATAATTGGCTTTGAATTAACGCGGGAAATGGAAAAAAAATCTGTAGACGTTAAGAGTCTGCTGTCGGAGTAGAGCGATGGCGAGGAGAAAAAGAAGAGAGTGAAAGGAAGGGGGAAGCATCGATGATGAATAAGTTGGAAGTGTCTGCAAAAATCTGTCGACGGTTGAACGATCAATCGGATCGAAGTGTCAGACAAAAAATTCCAACGGAGACTGAGAGTCTGGCGCCTTAATTTTATATAGCTACCTTTTTTAATAATTAAGCACTTTTTGTCTGGTTTCTGTATTTCACTCGTTCAGTCGACGGAATTATTATTTTTCTTGCTGTCTGCGCCGTGAATTTTGAACGTGTCGCGACGAGAAGTTTAATGGTGTTCTTAAAACGGAACTGTTCGTGTTATAATAGCGATATTAAAAAGTCCTCCCACGAATACGTTATAATAGCGATTCGCGAATATGTAACAAGCGATTGAGAAGTACGAAATAATTGTCTCGAGTTTGCAGCTTTTGTGCCGTGCGTAACAAAGGACTTTCAAGTGAAACAATTTCTCCGGGCTCTTTTGTTCGTGCAAACAAATAATTCAGAGTTAAAGGGCGCTATTGATTCTAAAACAATCTACACGATGGCAGAAGAAAGAGAAACAGAGAAAGAGAGACAAAGAGAGAGAGAAGGAAAGGAAGGAGAAGAAGAGAAAGAAAAAAAAAAGGTTAAAGAAATCTCAGGAATTCCAGTACAAAGGTTAAAGTGACTCCTGTCAAAGGGCGACACGCGTCTCTGCCCTATGCAAACCATTCGCAAATATGAACCTTCAGGAAGACGTATCAACGGTAACGAAGAAATGCACGGTATTCCTGCATTTGAAATTCCGCCGAGGCATTCGATATTTTCTCGTTCGAATAAATATATCCGCCTTTTTCTCTGTGCCTCCATGTACGACCGGTATTGACTCTTCGCCCCTGTGTACCACGTACCTGTGACAGTTGTTGTTGAAGGCGCTGTAGCTCGAGAGGGTGACCAAAGATCCGCAACCGATGCCAAGTGAATAGAAGACTTGAGACGCTGCATCTGCCCAGACGGTTGCACTTCCCAGAGTCGACCAGTTCGGCGTGATAAACCAGAGAGAACCTTCACCAGCACCTTCCAGCGTCACTCCTGCGGGAACGTCTTATTGTCAGTTTGTCATTCGTAATTCCCTTTGTTCTTTGTTGTATTTTATCTTTTATTTTATACTTTTTTACTTAATTGCTGTGGTCATTTCGCCTGCGAGCTACTATTTTAGATGGGGTGGGAAATAGCGGGGCTATGGTGTAGACAACATAAAGAAAAAGTGTGAAATTTGTCAGATTGGGGGAACGTTATAGAAATTGTTGCATTTTATTATAAAATAATTGGTCGCAACTGAGAATATTTTTGTGCCCGATTGTTGTACGAAATCAATGTATAAAACGCAATGGAATAATAATGCATACAATGATGAGTAATGTTGTAATTCTATTTGATGAATATTTTGCGGAAATTTTTAAAAGTTCTGGCGTGCTCCTCACAATTCGCGGCAGCGTAACTGAAATGTTACGTTCACCGGAGAAAAAGATTAATAATATGTTCGCGATGGGGCGCGTGTAAATGTGGAAATGAATATTAGTTTGTAATTACTTTCGTGATATTATATAGAATGGTTTGGAACGTCAGGGATAAAAAGCTTATTAAATGTTTGACGATATGAATGTAGAGAATAAGTGAATATTTTTTCGCACATCCAAGCATTTGTTGTTTATTGCAGATCCGATGGAAATAAAACGCGTCGACAACTTTTAACGATATCGCTGGATAATTTAAAAAAAAAATGAATCGTTGGAAATCAAATCGACCACGTTTTAAAAATACTGGCCAGTTAAAATAAAATTGTTCCGCGAGAAAATGTCGAGCAAGCAAAGAGATTTAATTCCATCGATTTTCTCCGAAAATAGTTGGACAAATTTTAAAATGCAAAGCGAAAAAAGAATCTTCGTGCTTCTTCGATCTTTAAAAACGAAACTCGTAACTTTTAATCGACAGAGTATATTCTATTACACGAAAAACCTTTCTCGTTTCTCTTACCTCGTATCAATAGCACTATCAACATGAAATAAGGGAAAAGGGCGGTGAAGTAGACGATCTTGCCGACAGTCTGGACACCGCGCATCAGGCAGAGAAAGCAGATTATCCAGGCGAGAGTGAGGCATCCTAACAATTCCCATCTTATGCCTCCGAAACTTTCCCACGTGGCCCCGCGCAGACCGAGGACGTAGTCACTGAATACGATCAACGGATAGTGTCCGATCACGATTACACGTTTCTCCTTTCTTTGCGATCTTTCTACTTTACCCTAACGCTAGCTTTTCTCCCTCTTTCATTCTCTACTCCTCCCTCGTACTCTCCGTTCGCCTCTTCCTCTTCCTTTCTCTCGCCACCTCACTCTTTCTCCCCCTTTTTAATTCATTCTCTTATTTGCTCTCGTTCCTTCAACTTCTTTCCCTCGTTCACCCTCTTGCACCCTTTTGTACCCTCTTTCTCTCTGTTTCTCGACCACTCTCTCAATTTCTCTCGCATCCTCTACGTTTCACCCTCTTCCTTTCTATCTTTCGATCATCCTCTTTCACCCTCTTTCTCTCTGTTTCTCGACCACTCTCTCAATTTCTCTCGCATCCTCTACGTTTCACCCTTTTCTTTTCTATCTTTCGATCATCCTCTTTCACCCTCTTTCTCTCTGTTTCTCGGCTACTTTCTCAATTTCTCTCGCATCCTGTACGTTTCACACTTTTCTTTTCTATCTTTCGATCACCCTCTTGCACCCTCTTTCTCTCTGCTTCTCGACCACTCTCTCAATTTCTCTCGCATTATTTACATTTAATCCTCTTCCTCTCTATCTCTCGAACACCCTCTTGCACCCTCTTCCTCTCTGTTTCTCGGCCACTCTCTCAATTTCTCCCGCATCCTCTACGTTTCACCCCCTTTTTCTCTATCACTCGATCAACTTCTTGCACCCCCTTTCTCTCAGTTTCTCAATCACTCTCTCAATTTCTCATACATCCTGTACGTTCCACCCTCTTCCTCTCCATCTCTCAATTTTTCTTTCGCCCCTATTCTATCCTATACTAATCTTTCGCGGTGTGTCTGACAAGCGTCAGCAGAGGACGAAGCACCCCTATGGCCACCCGTTAGAAGTCTATCGCGTCGTAAAGCGACATTGTCGTTTCTATCCGTTAGATCCAGCATACCTGAAGTATTCCTCGGAGGACAGTATCCTCGTGTAGAGTTGTCGTAGCGGTTTAACCTCGTCGCCTTGGATGCAGTGCGTGACGTTAACCCCAGCCTCGAAGCCTAAGCTCGCGCAGACCTCGTTGACGTGTATGCAAGTCCTGTTGTAAAATATTGTCAGAGAATTCTCCTTCTGGCACTCGATGTCTTCAAGGCCGCTGTAACAATCTGCAGGTGATGTCGATGTTATCGCGTTACGACGGATATCCGATATTGTTGGCCTGGTTACGCGGTAATTAGGGAACGACATCAAAGCCATGTAACGGTTATCGTTGATTGAACGAAGTAACCGACGTTTACGACGTTATTGTGCAGGACCTCCTGGTCCCCAGGATCGTTACGGGATCTCTCTCTCTCTCTCTCTCTCTTTCACTCTGTCTGTGTTGTAAGCGATACTCGTTTGATATTGCAGCGACGAAGAAGCGATATTAATTATGGCATCGTATTGTTCTCCTTCGTTTACTTTATGGATACTTCGGGAGAGAAACGTTTTCTTGGTTTTAACGTTTCCCTCGACGCGACTTCGCGACTCCTTTGTTGCCTTGCACGTGATCTGTATTGCGCCGAGGATCTTAGAGATATTTCGTAGCAAGTTACGTGAAGTCTGGTTGTATCGACGAAGGGAGAATTGTAAGGGGAAATACGAAGGTATTGGAAAATATAGGAATTGATATCGCGGTAGAAAGCCCTTTGAGATTAATCAATTGGGTCCTCGAGGGGTGGATGGGTAATCGGGGTGTCGTGGGATAATGAATTTCTGGGTGTAACTTGCCGTTTTAATCCTAATCGACTGGATATTTTCTTTTTCTCTCGTACTCACTGTCCGTATTGAAGTCGTTGTTGCAATAAGCCCAGCTGAGTCTTGGCCAGAAGGAAGCAAACGTGTAGAAGATGGTCCACGCCACAATTACCATGTAGTAGATCATTACCAGAGCGATAACGACCAAGGTGCAATAACCGAGGCCCCGAAATGCCGGCGCCATACGTGCAAACGCCTTGTTTGGACCCAGACCGGAGTATTGTCCAACGGCAAGTTCGAGGAAAAATATGGGTAATCCCATGGTGATCAACATTAGGATGAATGGTATCAAGAATGCACCTAAACATAAAAAATAATTTTTGTTACATTTTCAGTTCGAATTACGTTGTTACATATCAGCATTAATTACGTTACATTCTAAATGCATAATATTATATTCATTATATGTTCATAATATTATGAAATTATAAGCTTCGTATAATTTAATATTATAAAAATATAAAATACTAAACATATTTGGATCTTATTAAGTTCGAGAATTATTAACGATTATTAACAGATTGGAATAACTCGTGAGTAATTAATACTTTTATCGTGGCTTTACGTTTAATCCGCTAAACGTAATACGAAAGTTTTATTCGAAGCGAACGTATCTCGGTAATATGCTAATAGGATTACCGATATTAATTGAGTTATAGATGTAAGATTGGATTTAATTGGGTTATCAGTGAAAAGATTGCAAGCGTGAGGCGAGATTGAAACGGTCTAGGAGAATAAGACTGTCAGTGTCAGACCCGATTGGAATAGTGTTGTCCAATGGAGCTTTCAGTGTAAGACCGGGTTAGAGCTGTCTTGTCTAGTAGTATATAAATGTCATAGTAAACCTGACTAGAATGAACTTGCAAAATGAGATTATCAATATGAGACCTGACCAGTGTAAATAACTAATACACGAGTACTCGTTAAAGCTAAGAAATTATTTAATTTTCCATTAATACATAATATATCCTGTACAGGTAAAATTTGTACTGCAAATATAAATATAAGTTAATATCTAAATATTGTGGTTGGTATATCGAGAGGATGAAATTTCTTTTGGCACAACAAATTGTCAAAATTAATTAAATATTGCCTCGGTCAATTTATGAAATTACAATAATTAAGGAATGTAATATAAAATATATGGATTAACAATTTTCAAGGAGGAATGGAATTTAAAAAATGTATATCTTTCTTGTCAAACACATTCTCTCTTTAATTCAATTACTTAAATCCTGTCCAAGCTGAGCCTTTGAGATAATTTAAATTTCCGTCTGACAAAAGTTAATCCTCGTTTCCGTTACGGAAATAATTTTCCATTTACAGAAAATCCCAAGTGTTGAGCTACACAAAAGAATACAATGATTTTGAAAATTTCATCGAAAACTCCGATCAAAATTCAATTCGTCGAATAACACGCGATCACTCATTTCCGCAAATTCCCGGGGAACGTTGATATTTATCAAAAATCAATCTTATCTGACACCTACTTCCTCCTCGATTCGATCGTGGTTAAGTTCGTCATGCTCGAACAGTCGTCGACTAAATCGCGCGAAAGAATTCTAAATCGATACGAGCCCTCGTACGATTTCATACCTCCACGACGATTCAAAGGAGAAACAAAAGAAGAGTCTGAAGCTGAAATCCCAATATTTCAGACACCAAAATTCCCACGTTTCGACATTTCTATAGCTATCCAGCCAGGTGGCCGTATCAACAGGCATATGCGTACGTATGTACACATGAGCTATGGAAAGATTTATTAAATTTCCCAAAAGCTTTCGGTCACGAGCTGCCAAACTACGCTTAATTATTCGAATTAGCCGTTTCATCGCGTAAAACCGCACATATTTTTTTCCACCCTCTACCTCCCTCCCTCAGCCAACCCTTTTATCTCTCCTACTCTCCCTCTCCATTTCCCATTCTCTTCCTCTCATCCACGGAAGCGTTCGCGGAAGAGAATAAATCATCCCGGTAATCCAACGTTCGTTTACGTGCCCGTGACCGTCTGTTTAGTAAATTCAACTAGAACCTTTTTCTCGAGCGGCGGCTCTGCGTGGCCACCCACACGTCTACACGTGCCTTCATCCACCACCGTGCCTTCATCCACTATCGTACATGCCCACATACTCCCTCGTTCACATAGACCCATACGTACCACCGCCATTACGATATACGAGGTAAGGGAAACGCCAAACATTGCCGATGCCAACAGCATACCCGATGCAGGATAGAACAAACTCGATAGGGTTGGCCCAGCCGCCACGTTCGGCATCCTGCGGCAGCTCCACCAAGGCTCCACCGACCCCGAGAGAGACCCTCTTCGCCTGCCAATAACACCAGGCTATGTCATATTTGCATCATATAAATTATCACGAGACTGACAAAGGGAAGAGGGCCGCGAATACTGGCAAACGTTGGCCGAGTTTCCGGGTAGAAATGGTGCACGGAAGTGACGAGGGACAGGAAGGAGACAATATACGGAGGACCGGAAAGTGAGTATGTATGTATGTACGTATCGTGTAAGCTACCGTAGGACCAACGAACGGTATTTACGTAACGAGATTAGGGAAACGCACGAATCGGGGGAATTTATCTCGAAAGTCTAACGGTACGAACATCGGTAGTTTAATCTACCCGCGTTATAAACCGCGAACCGAGAGATAAGGCCACTTCGCAAGCTTGTTCTTTTCCGTTGAAACGTTAACATTGTTGCTCTTACCGTCGCAAAAGGCTGTGGTACACGCGAGCACTCGATATTTCGTTCTTTTCAACGACGCACTCGCGGCTTCCTTTCAGGCCGATGCGTTTATCCGCAAATCCTACCCTTTGCGATGGGGGATGTCGAGGTGCGGTTACTTTGGAGGGAACATATGATTGCGGTATTTATCGAACCCTTCGACGGAACGGTGAATTATGATGAAGAAAAAAATGATGTCTGCGGTATAATGTCTGCGGTGAAGGGACGAGATGGAAAGTAAAATCGATGTGGTTGTTTCGCTGATGGGGTTAGGTGGGGGATGTTTTTGTGAGAGGATAATTGTATTTTATGTTAACGACGTATCGTTTTAGTCTTAGTCGAAGAAAATTTAGAAGTTATTGATAACTCTTTTCTACAATGTCTACCACTGAATTAAGTAATGTTAACTTTGTAATTATTGAGACATTAGTAAAATAAATCGAGCTTCAAGTGGTACTTGAATCGCTTTTCAAACGATACCGTTGATAACGCGGTACTGAAATATCTTTTTCTCGATAACTTAATTGCGAAAAGCTTCGCGAACATGATTTTTTTTTCATTATCCGATGTAATTGTTTTAATGTCATCACACTTTTAAAATCTGATCTCGTCGAATATAATCTACAAAAGCCATTCAATATCGATAGGAAAAAAACTAACATAATCTTCACAATTATATTATTCCCGGATATTCGCTTCCTGCGAGTATAGAAAAAATATTTTTTCTCGTCAAATAATGAACGATTAATTCACCCATGCCCAGTTAAGTATTTCTCCCTGCATAATTTCATTCCATACTTTACTAATAAATTATAACCGTGTACAAATACCCCATACAAAATCGTAGAGAAATCGTGCTCCACAGTTTCAATACGATATCCGATCATATTTATTCAACCCCTCCTTCCGACGATAAATTATAATAAAATAAATCCATCAGCGCGGAAGAACAATACAATCTCCACGTTGTACAATCGAAACAAATCGACATAGTTCCAATTATTTAATCGAAATAGATCATACACAATTTCATTTTCAACATTAACAATAACACTCCTCCCTTTTACCACCCTACTCACGCAAATTCCAGATCCAAACTCCATTTCACCGAGTGATCAAAAACCAACGAAAAAAACGTCTTACAAAAATACTTTTTACCCATTTCAAAAGTCACTAATTATCGTTTTTTAAATTCCGCGCGAAATCTATCCACGCCGGAAACCACAATGGCCATCCCGGATGTTCCATCTGCCCGGAAGTGTCCTACTCACGCATACCTTCGATGATTTCTTCGCGTCAGTCATGATACAAGAAACAAAGAAAAAGTCCCAGCGTTCGAACCTCTGACGTCTTTCGTCTTCGACGTCGCGTCGAAGACTCGATCGGCAAGATTCGTCTTCGAAATCGCAATCGCGAACGTTGCGAGCTGCTTCACGACAACCGGAGAACTGTACAACTCCGTGAGATATCGAGATAATCGACACGGGCCATTATCGGTAGATGAGTTTCAGCTCCACTTAATAACGAGTTGGCCGCAAAACAAACCGTCTCGCGTAGCCGTCGACTTGTAACATCGGTCTTTGTACCGACATGGTTACGAATGCTCGTGTTATTTTTTTCATTTCCCACCTTTGCCTTCGGTTGGTGTCTCTGGCGTCACAATTCACGATAATGCGGCGTTAAATGTCGCTACGAAGATAACGGATCAATTAGACATTACGTACGTGCACGTGTGTAATAGAAACGACGAAATTCCCGGGATATTTGTGACTCAAGGTGTGCGACGATCACCGGGCAGTGACGTTTAATCGTCGACGTAGAGTCAACGGATGATGATAATTACGTCGTGATTCCCAAGATAAAGTCTCGACAGTCGCGAATCGTTGTTGTGCGAGTGCGCTGATTTGAAAAAGTGAAAACGTCAAAAATCAATGGATAATCCTCAATGTTCAAATACCTGGCGTTAGAACACTATGCAAATGTACTTTCTACTTTTGTACAATTCGAATCTATAATTTGACTTTTCCTGTTTCGCTCTTGGGACGAAAGAGTTCGTTGAAATTCACACGACGGGTGTTAAAAGAGCGGCCTTAGAAAAAGGAGGATGAAAGGAAAAGAAAAGAAAAGGAGAAATAAAAAGAGGAAACGTCTGCTCGCGAATATTCTGATTATTTAAGAATTATAATCCGCCTGAGGTAACGTTAGGTGGGATACGACGGAATTGAAAAAAAGTGTCTTCATTAAAATGAAATGCTTTAATTGGCTTCCCGGAGGCTAGGTGCTCGTACTCGAAACGCTATAATAATCTGAGATGATTTCCCAGACGATTTACGGACGGTACTGTTTGAAATTCCACAAGTAAAATTTCCACGATGAAAGAACGTCGAAGGGAAAAGCAAGGTACTATTTTATCGCGGAAATGTCGAGTGCAAAAAAGTTTTATATCCGAGAGAACAAGGGAAGGATGATCTCACTATCTCCCGATCGCGTATGCACGACCATCCCGAGAAGGGGGATGGTTTGAATGGGGAAGGCGAGCAAATCTGCTCTACGAGTTCCGGATAAAAGAGACGATTTGCAAACTTGGTTTCTGTGGCACATATGGAGCTCCGGTGATTGTGAGGGCAAACAAAAGCGTCGGCTTATCATTTAGAAAGATCCGACGGGGGGAGAGTTGCAAATTTCGCGAATTGGAGGACCTCGCGGATAATTCGCGACATCGTGAAGTATCATCCTGAATGAGTATCCTGTACTTTACCTTTATTCGATTCATCGAATAAATAAGATAATATCGAAACAAACACAGATATCGTTAAAAGTATATCGATGCATCTCGATTCAAGGTGAGATCTATAGATCAGCATATTTCTCTCTGCTGAGATCGCGACTCGACCTAGAATACAACCAAATTACGAATTGCCTGTCACGACCGCAGATCATTGACTATTCGACAGAAGTCGATCAAAATCTTCTACTCCGTATCACTGACAGATACGATCAATCTCAATCGTCCCTCATTAAATGGAATTAATCGACCACAAACCAAATGACTCTCATTTCCCAAATCCTCCCATCACGTTGATCCCCAGAATCGTTCCACTTGGCGACGATAAATTGGAGAAAGATCGCGACTACGTTAAACGACAGCCGTTATTGCAATTTCAACTATGTAATACGCGGGAGAGCGGAGCGATATTTAGAACTTTGTCAATACACCGTAGGCCGCTTTATTGCGCCCGCTGGCGTGCTAATGCAAATGTTTTTCCCTCCCGACCACCCTCTTTCCAACCCTCACCCTCTCGTCTCCTCTCGTCGAAACGTTTCGGGCAGATGCGATCAATGTTACCAATGCATTAACCGCTAAATCGCAGAATGTACCAGGTTGCCCGAAGTCACGGCACTAACACTGCGAATGAAATTAACAGAAGCGACCACGGCGGAAGGGACGGTATTGGCAAACTTGGTAAGCTTGCGTCAGGGTCAATATAGTCCTGTACCATACGCCGGGGTATCTGCGCCACTGTACGTGTATACTCCGTTTTAAGCTCGCAGTTTCAAACATTTGGGCCTGGGTGATTATATTACACGCATACGCGAACGCCTCGTATTTCGCTTCCTATAAATGTAACCCAACGAAACACGGTATGCGCGTAACAACGAGCACGGAATGGCCGAGGTATCGCGTGCATGCATTTTGTTTGATTTACAGCGACTGGCTCATTGTCGTCGAATCATTCCACTTATACCCTCGATAATTCGTTTTCGCTGCACGGTTTTTGTTTGGGACTTTTCCAGCTTCATAGAACTCTGGCTCGGTATTCTTTTGTTCTTTGCCAATTAGAGAGGTCATAGAGCTTTGTCGAGTGCACGAGACAATTATGTTAATTTTTTATGAAAACGTAGGGGATGAAGGATGGCAAAGAATTTTCGGCTGATATTAAGTTCGATTTTCCTTGTCACTGATGAATTTCTGCTTGTTGATTTACGTGATTCGAGTATCGATACGCTGTGGTATATTTAGTGACGTTTGCTTTGCAGTTTTGGCTTAAATTTCTATTTTAGGTGAGTTTGGAGTTATTAAGGCTTTGACGTGAATATCAGTGGAAAAATATTCCTGGTACACGGGGGTAGAGTTGACAACCCTAACCCAGACTCGGACTCACTTTGATCAGACGTCCGAGCCTTTACCTCCTTGCTCACCATAGCTCACCATATCCAGGGATGTTTGTTTCATCTAACTGGGTCTCGTGCTATCTGAAGCGGAAGCTAGAACTTTAAATATGCAAATTTAGTTGAATAAACTCGAAACTCGGAATTCTACAACCCATGAATGGTAGCGATTTGTGGAAGGAATTAATCGGTATTCTTATTTGAATTATATTTCTCGTATTCCATTCATCGCGAGGCACTTGGAAAAAATTGCATGTAGAGTATGCGATAATCCGCTGCAGTTAAAATGGGTGACTCAATGCTCGATAACTTCTATTGACGTGTGTATTTCCGCATTTGACAAAGGCAGTAACTCGTGATACTAGATTCGCAGCAAAGGATACACTTGAAAGGGGGTAAAAAATATTAGCGCTACAATATCACCGAATAATATATGGACTACAGTGACAGAAATGGAAGAGGTATCATCGCGGAAGACTGCTCCTTTTTCTTTCCAATTTCAAGGAAAAACTCGTCTACCTTCAATTTCCTAAACAGGACCAAAGATATCTTCAATTTGCACGCTCCTCGCGAGACCCATCGCCGTGCATTGTGTAAACGTACATATATCATCCATAATTCGTTATCGTCCCACCCCGCTCTGTACTCCGTTTCAATTTATTCTCCGCTTTACTTTCCTGCGAGCATTCTCGTTTGTTTCGTATTTATTTGCATAGCGTCGTTCGCGAAGGCATTATATGGCTCTACTACTCGCCGACTCGGTTCGCCTCTATCCTCTCCTTCCAACGTTTCCCCTCTCGACTCTACGCGGAATAGCGAAAAAGCCAAATGGCGTGCTCGACGAAGCTCGAAGGCCGATCGAAAAGCGACGTTATACACGCTCGTGTGTCGAGTACCTTCTATGCCCGTGCAACGCCACTTTTAGGCGCTAATAAAAGTACTCGAAACGATAATCGCGCCTGGTTTCACCCGAGAGAATGTAACGGTTTTGTATCGCCCTCCGATAGTCGCGATAACCTCGATCAGCCGTTTCCTCCACGAAACCACCGTTCGGATCAATAATTAAGGAATACCGAATGCTATCGACGATGTTTCTGCTATTTCGTTCGTTATTTGTGGTTGGTAGTTTTCAGTGTTTACTACGTCGTTTCGGTGAATTCGTTGGGGAATGTAGGAGACGGGATATGTATTATTTTCAATGGACTCTGATGCACGGCTAGATCGATCGAATTGACTTTGTGGCTCGCTCCAGATTACGCGGTTAAGTTGTGCGGTATAGCTTCGTTCTTCTACGTGATCTTTCGCGATAGAGAAAGAAAGAGGGAGGAGAAAAAAAAGAAGAAGGAGAATGCGTTTATTGGATTTGGCCTGAGATAAGAAAACGCGCTGGAATGAAGCGTTGGATGGTAAAGATTATTATCTGATGATTTTTATCAATATTGTTTAATATAAATGCGTAAGAAATACTCGTATAGTTGTTAGGGGCTCGGAGTTATCATTAGCGATAAAATCGCATTTGATTAATCGTCAGAGTTATCGGTGAAAGATTTACATTTCCGAGAATAAACGTTCTACTGTCAGTCGTACGTTTTGTCGAAGGTGAACGTGGGAGTTCAGGTATTGCAGGTGAAAATTGAGAGGCTACCGGAAGTGTAATGGTACAGCCATCTTCCGGTGGATGGACAAACACGTTGGACTTGAGACTGTCAGAATTGTCAGGGCGCGCCTGTCGGTTCTAAACTTTTTGACAGAAGAGAATAACGATAGTTATGACGATACACAATTTGTACATATTTTCCAAAAATGGTGTATTGTTGTATTACGCTGAATGGAATAGGTTGAACAAATCCGGAATCACGAGAGAGGAGGTAATTATCGTGGACGATTTTGAATTTTAAAAGTGAAATAAATTCTGTTTATGTTTCTAACCTCTGCGCTGGGAATTTTGATCTTTAGGATGTAAAGATTGGATTATGTCAAAAGAAATGTCATGCTTTCATTAATTTATAATAATTGTCTTCTTCTATGTTATGTCTGTTGCAGGAAGCGAAATTAATGTATGGGATGTTGTTCTCGATAAAATCGTTCGTAAACAAGATATCGCCTTTGGATCCGAAGGAAGGGTTTTTGTATTACAAAACTAGCAAATATACGTTGCACTATTTCGAAACCCCTTCTGGATTGAAATTTGTATTAAATACTGACAACGGTACACAGAATGCTAGAGAATTGTTGCAACAATTGTACAGAGAGGTGAGTAAACGGTATATTTATTTATAAATCCCGATATTTGCAATAAAGAGAATTATATTTGTTTGCATAATTGGTTTAAAAGCTTCTAAAAAGATAAAGTTTTTTTGCAGGTATATTTGGAATACGTCGTAAAAAATCCACTTTGCCAGCTAAACGAACCTGTTCAGAGCGAACTGTTTAAGTTGAAAGTGGATGAACTGTTTAAAAAATCACCTCTATTTTTAAGTCGTTCGTTATAGTTCGATATATTTATAAAGGCACGATGTATTTAAATAAATTAACGTTTTACGAAAGGGAATTTTACTGTATTAAATTTTTTATCCATTATCTTGTCCTCAAAATGATATATAGTTTCAGAAAAATTTCCAAAGGAAAATTTTAATTAGGCGGAAGAATACGTAAAGTTTGAATTACAATTCATTATATTTTTAAATTTACATCAATCGTCGAAGGAATATCATTTAGAATGATACATGCTCTGTGACACGATACACGATTAATCTTAACACCATAGCAAAAATTATCGTCTTAATACAAAATGTACAATATTTCAAAGAATTTAAACGTATTAATACTTAAACTTCGAATTAATTTATCCACACCGGACTCGTATCCGTCGTGTGTATTAACTTAGAAGCATTGCACCATCTTCACCATTAAAGAAACGCCACGCCGAAGAAATACAGATTATTCAACGGATTCTTTAAAAAAAGGTAAAAATGTTTGTAAAAATCAGTACATTTAAAAATTTTCTCCACACCGAATCTGCCTTCTACCACATTTTATACCATATATTAGTTGCCTTAGGCATACCCCGAAACATATACCTGATTCAATTGTAACGTCTACTGTCGTTTACATATAAAGATGGCATGGCAGCTTATGTCATATTTCACAGTTTAGTTTTCTGGGTCCACGTATCCGTAAGTGTTGACTGTTTTTTGTGAAAGATTATTTGCTCTCTCGAGCGTATGACATGAAGCTCATTGTCACATTACGACAACGAAGTTGTATTTGTAAGCACAAACAAAGAGACGTATGACTGAAAATTGCAAGAATCTAAGAGAATTATTTAACAACTATGTACATGTTGTCAAGTTCGATCGAACTCAAGGCCAAATGCTTGTGAAATATCGGAAAATTGTAGAAACCCTTTCACAACGGTATTTCAATTATTACTGCCATATGAACGTGCAACATATGGGCAAGAATAGCAAATCAAAGCTTTCGTCAATATTTAATAAAACATTAAATCACTGTACAGGGATCACTGTGAAGTAGAATAAATAAATGTAAGTCAAATGGAGCAACTATCGTACGTTTAAACAGCGATATTAAAACTGCTTTCTAAAACACTGCAACAGTTAATGTAACACTAAGGCATACCTCTGTGCCTTTCATACGTAACTCTAGTTGTTATGTGAGATATAGTTTCGTACATCAAAAGGTGAGCACATTTAGAAAATCTGTTCATACACAAAGATATTTATTACACTTATACGACTGGGAAGATGATTGACGATGTAAACGACATGTCATACATAGAAAATGATGATTCGTTATTCCACGTAAAATGCAACTTCATCGACTTTCAACGAAGCTATCGGTAATCCTTTTTTTCTTAACTTTTCAAATTATTTTCTTTTACACTGCATGTAACTCAAGTCGATCGTTATTTTTTTCGTCTAAAAACTGAAAAAATTCCAACCAATCCAGTACTTTGTACCTTAGGAACAAATCTATTCTCAATATGGGTGCACAATTTTCCATCGTTTGTGCACTCGTCTCAGCTTAACAGAATATTGGCACAAAACGAAAATTATTCGTATTACATTAATTTCATGTCGTATATAATATTTTCGAGGCCGGTAAATATATATACACACATAAACATATTATATATTTATACACCCACGCCTTAATCCGAATGCATACTTCGATACCACTGTACCTCGTCAAACACTGACTCTGTTCGTTTGTTCCCTGCATCGCATTCATAGCGTGCCTATCGACCTTGTGCATAAATATAGCAAGTATTAGCATTTGTGGACGCACCGATGATACGCACTTAAATACATATATACACACATATGTATCTAAATATGTCGATACTTGAGAAACGCGTGTACTTTATTACATCGATATTCAGTCTTTGTTTCCTTAAGAGTGTGCATCGTTCTCCGTATTCCCAGTACTACACCCTTCATCGGTAGGAGTAACGACACGAGTACCGGTATTTTGCGGTGCTACAACCGGAAATGGTTCCTCTATCACTGACAATCGTTTCTCACGATCCGCCGATGCTACGGAGCTATGAAAGAAAACATTTCTCAAGGTCGCAACGTTGACTCGTTCACGCGAAACATTATCTTCCGTCGTCGAGTCAATGTTTAATTCTCCATTGGAGCTTCTGAAATAGCAAATACATGTATAAGAACAACTAGTGAGAAGGACAACGTCCATCAATCGATACAATTCACTGCGTACTTTGAAGGCTTTTGTACATCTGTTTCCTGTTCCACATCCTTGTTCCGCTTGCGTCGTCCAGCGCCCCTATTATTCACGCCACACGTCCCAACGACTCCTTCCTGATCAGCCTCGATGAAGCTGACATGATCATCGAATCTTACACGCTCGGAACCTCCGTCTTCCCCGCATACCGTCCAATTGCTAGAGTCGCTATATTGACGATCCAGGGCTGGCTTACGTCGAGCACGTTTTGCCAAACCAGGAGCGACTTCTTCCAATGAACTCAAAGATGTAGCCTGTCCGGCTGAATCCATGTGTCCACCAGCTGCGGAATTCGTGGCCTGTTCTCCCTCCGTGCTTCTTCCTCCACTGATCGAACTACTATCCATCTGCGTAATTTCACGAGCCGGTGATTATCTATGATCGTCCATCGTGACTATGTAGAGTAATTAGAGCTCCGAAGAAAGCTGAATACCTTGAAATTGAGAACAGAACCTGCCAATGCTCGCGTGGACGCGGCACCATCGTCCAGAGCAATCGATGCGTTTACAGACTTCTCGGATAAACTTGTAGCTGCTGATGCAGTCTCGCTACACAAGCTAAATCGCTGCGTAGACGTTACATCGGCTTGAACTTCCAATCTGATTTAAAACGTGACGTTTATGTATAGACAATCGTTTCATTGATGATCATCGAGTGACCGTTTCAGTGACCAAGGCGATAGCAAGGACGCGTGCGAAAAGTGCCAATCGGTATTCGACGATTTATCCGATATTTCTGAAGTCCTGCATTACGATACCCTTCAGTTTCTACATGACTTATCGATCGAGGAGTTTTCGAGATGTTAGAAGCTTGATTCTGCTTGCCACTCAAACGATTAACGCGTTAACTGCAACGTCTAAGCTTCAGGATTGGTACCGGAAGTTTCCTTCAAGGACACACAGGTCTCTAGGGATTGGTCATTGACTTTTGCTTTGAGCTATTCCATCAGATCGGTCTAAGTCTTGGCGTATCAAATAGAAAATATCATAACTGCACCACCCATATACACATGGTTGCGTTTGGTGTATCCCGATGGAAATTGTACATCAGTTTAAATGGTAAAAACAAAAATTGATAATTTCTGACAAAATATGTTATCGACTCCCTACGAAACATTTGATTAACATTCTAACGGAGAAATTGACTGGTCCTCTTAATCATCCTTGCACATATCCTGTTGTGTTCGCCATTTGTTTATATTGTAGCCAACTAGCCACTGTCAAGGGGCGCGAACGGAAGCGAGGCGAAACCGGCGTGTCAGTTAACGCGTTAATAACATAAATTTGAAGAACGTTACCTCTGCCCACCAGGAAGAACGCTAGATGCTATGCTTCCCGCGAGGCTCGTACCAGCAAGAGCAACATTACTGGCGCATTCATGATCGTTCTCTCGGCCTAACTTCTCTAATTGACTTCCGCTTCCCAGTGAAAGGGAAGCCTCTCCTATCGAAGGATTACCTCCGCGATGACTCGCAACATCTATTGAAGCTGCATCTACGGTGTACGATACTCCTTTACAATGTATCCTCATAATTGGACATTCAATTCGATATATACATGCAAAATTAATAATATACTTCTATATGTCTAACATATTTACCTCCACCGCTGCGTACTCCCAAAGAACCCATGAGTTCGTTCTCGTCGTCGGCTTCGAAACGAACGTCGGTACCGTTCGTGGATACGCCACATCCTCCACTTCGGCAGAGAGATACTGGGACTACACCATAGACGTAAAACAATAAAATGGGTACACCAATACCCACGGCTAACCCTGCCAGCACTGGCGATACTAAAACCTGGAATGATTATAATGGAAAGGTGAAGAAATATTTGTGTTTACTTTTTTCTTCTATGTTTTGTGGACTTTGATCGTTATGGTTGTTTTGTTTGATACCTAGTATGTTAGGTAGTCTACCGGCTGCTCAAAATATGAAAGTTTTTCAGAGGTAATGGGGAATTCAAATCGGGGACTACTGATCACGCGGCTGACTTCTTTAACTGCTGGAGCACCTGAGATATTTATCATATTTGGGGATTATTTTTTAATAGGATTGCCATCGTAGTTAGAATACAGCGAGATTGTAAAATTGATTGAGCATTAAAGTTAACTTAACTTTGTTAATTAGTGAACAAGCTATCACGGCAAAACATTTGATAGAAATGTGCGGCTTTCAAGAACTCTAAAAGAAAACTGTTTTCGATTCATGCAGAGACGTATCGTTAGGAAAGTGCTAGGAAATTATAACGATAAGAGGAAAATTTCTAAAATGCAATTACGTCTACGGCAAAAAGGTAGCAATTTTTTAATGTTACGGTTAACGCGACATCTTTCCGCGAATGCGCCTTATTTAAGAGAAAAATCGCAATAATTTGCAGAATTTTTTAATGGCCTCCGTGAGGCCATTTTAATTTCTCCGCACGAAACTCCAACGTGACTTATGAATGTGAGAAAGTATCTTAATTACAGTTGCAAATACGCCTGTATTTACATAATTTCGCTCTAAATACCTGACTACTATCTCGCCACGGTAATTATCTTTCGCTAAAGAGACTTGACACGTTTTCAACTTTCAGAAGGAAAGAGGTTCCAATACCAATGACACATGCTCGTTGAGTCATATCTCGAAGCAATACGTATTCTTAACTCGATATTAAATCCCGAACGATTTTTAATGGCTCCATTTATCACAGTCAAGATCTCCGCGTATTTCTAAACAGCTCAGGATTGATTCCGCTACGATAACATATTTCCTTCATGCCTTATTAATTCGTGAAAATAGTCGACTATTTTTATTGCTTCGTTCCAATCAATTAATAAGTTCTCCCAGACTTTCTATACGTCTCCATCGAAAGCATCGAAATTCCAATATTCTCTTATAAATAGTATTTCTCATCAGTCACCCCACATCGAGGGAATCCATTCAACCCCAAACATAATAAGCTCCGTATTTAACCAATAGAACGATCAAAATCCATCAAAAAACAACCCCCGTCTAAAAAGAAAAAGTCCAAACGTATCGTCACAAACGTGAAGATCCATCCAAACATAAATTGGAGGGAAAAAAAAATGGGTACTCTCAACCCCATCGTAAATCTATCATATCCATCCTCCACGTTCCAACGTAACATCCAGGTAAAATATCGAATGGCATTGCAAAGTGTCACGATGAATGTCGCGATTAACAAAACCTAGAACGATCCATTCGCAAGATTTCCATGAATCTCACGGAAAGGAGCGTGGGGCAAACGAAGCACAGGAGGTGGAGATGGTGAACGAGGAAAAGGTGTGGGAGGTGCGGAAGGAAGGATATTGATCGCCGGTAGGAGTGCGCGCATGGGAGATCCTCTCTGTCCCACCCTGCGGCCTGCATCCACCTAGGTGGCTGACGATGGAACGTGCATCGTGTCAGTCGGTACTTTAAGATCCACACTGCGCTACGATCAAAAGTCCAGCCCGTTAAGAGCAAAGGAGATAGAGACGGGCGAATACACTGATAGAGGGAGAGTGGGAGCGGGGGAGTTCGCGAGAGAGATAGAAGACCTACGTAAAAGAGAGAGAAAGGTATAGACAGAGGGAAAGGGAGAGTGAGGAGCATCAGATCCGCGGAAGTCGGTCGGTGCTTTGCACCAAGGGCGTGTCATACCGAGAACACTGGCTGAAATCCTCGATGCGAGGACGTCGAACCATCATGCCGGCTCGGACGTTCGAGGACCGGTCGGCGTAACAGGAAGCAAAGAGAAGGGACACGCGACGAATCCATTCATCGCTGTTGATTTCACAAAGCCCCGATATACGTGTGCGGTCATATGCGAGACAGTTTAGTGTTCGCCGTTCTGCCCGCGAATCGCTCGCGGCCGTACATGTGCTTTATTATTGGCAACACGAACGGCGAAGAATAAATAAACGGAGGATTGAACGGGACAAAGGGGGATCCTTTTTTTATAGTGTCGATTCTGACGGTGTTCCAATATCTTTCTGGCCGTTGATCAAATAAACAAAGGGGGATAAAAGTTCTGGAAGATAACCATGGCGGATTGGGACGACACCGATTCCTCCTGCGGAGAGGAGCAGGTCATCTCTGAGAGGGAAATTGACAAGGAGTGGCTTGACAGTATTCTGTCGGAATATCACAAAGAACCGGTTAGTTCGATGGGGTAGATTTTCATTAGGTGGTGCAATTGGTCGAGGAAGATAGGAGGAGGATAGGTATATGGAGTGTTTTTGGTGAACCGTTTGTATATTCGTTCGTAATCCACAGGTCACGGTAACCGATTATAATCTGAGCCCTGGATGTACCAGTAACGAGAGTGTATTAAGCGCTATAATTCGCGTGAAGGTTAAATACGTGTTGTGTGGTAACAACTCCGCGCAAGATCTTTCCATTATCGTGAAAGAGCTGCCAAAGGACCCCTTCAACCGTTTCTTCGTCACGGAGGGTCAATTTGATCTTAGGGAAATTAAATTCTACACTCAGGTAAGTTTGTCGACTGTAATTCTCTAAATTCCATTGGATCCTTCAACAATCAGAGGTTGATCCTTGCGTCAGGTCATGCCGGACTTGAAGAAGTTTCAAGAGAAGCAATTATCATCCATGGAGAACAAGTCTGATGATAAAATCGTCCTACCGGTTCCAGTATGCTACCACGCGCATTACAGCCCAGCAGGAGGAACGGACGATAGTCCCACACCCCCAGAATCCATTTTGGTTCTCGACGATCTACGAGATTCCGATTTCAAGAATGCCAAATTTCGCGAAGGATTGACCTACGATCAGACCAACGTAGCGTTGGATGCCATAGCCCGTGTGCATGCACATTCGCTGGCAATGAAAGTCATCGATGGACAGCCTCTTTCCGAACGTTATCCATTTCTCTTTCAAACGGCTAAAGCAACAGACTCGTATCAGCAATTGGTCGAGCGTGGTTTGCCGCAATTGGCCGACTTTTTGGAGAGTACACCTGGCCTCGAGGCTGTCCTTGAAGCTCTTTTAATACTACGACCTAGGACCAAACACATTATATCCGCCCTACTTGCACCTGAAGGACCTCTCGCCCTCATCACGCACACGGATTTCTGGTGCAAC
The DNA here is from genome assembly GCA_910591515.1 of Cerceris rybyensis. Classification (NCBI taxonomy): domain Eukaryota; kingdom Metazoa; phylum Arthropoda; class Insecta; order Hymenoptera; family Crabronidae; genus Cerceris; species Cerceris rybyensis. The sequence continues at coordinate 1,665,315 of OU342795.1, forward strand.
AATTTGCTCTTCAAAGAATCATCCTCAGGCCTCGAATGTTGTATTCTTGACTGGCAAATGGTAACTTACAGTCGACCAACGAACGACATCGCATTATTGTTGGTCAGTTCGGTACCAACGGAACTACGTCGCAAGCATACAGAATCTTTTCTAGACACATATTGGAATTCATTGACGAGCACGTGTTCTCGGCTCGGTGTCGATGTTCTAAAAGATCTGGGCTACACGAGAGCGGAACTGAACAAAGATTATAGACGTTCGCAGCTTCTCGCGCTTTTACTTTGCATCGGATCGATCGACATCGCTCTGGGCGATCCTGACACCGAGGAACGATTAATCGACGTTCTTGAAGATCTTCATAATGACGGAGTACTGACGGAGGAGACTGCGATCGCCGCGGGTGAAAGCGATCCTTAGTCAGCGTTATTGCGCCGCTCATAATAGTGCTGCAGCGAATTAATATTTCTATACGGGATGTGAATCGATGAAGCAACGCCATTGGGACTGATCGATCGAGGGAATCTTGATTTTTCTGAGCCCACTGTCGTTGGAATTACGATCAGCGTGTTCTCATCTCGAGCGAAAAAAGGCTTGTGTCGATAAAACGATGTAATTGCGGGTAGTCGAAGAAAACAGTCACGTAACAATGCGATGCAAAGCGATGATGATAGAGATAAATACCGTTAGGCATTTACGTTCGATTTAATTCGAGGAAACATTGAAGGAAGCGAAAGTATTAATAAATATACGTAGCAATTTGGCGTCCTGATTGTATCTCTCAATATAAGATTTAAGATTATAATGGGTTATTCTTACGGTTTTCGAACTTTTATCAAAGATTCTTCGAATTTCAATTCGAAACGGACAAAGACTGCTAATGGCTCACAGGCTATAAAATGAATTTAGATGTTAAGCGTATCTTCTCTCTTAATTTCGCATGCAAGAGCTACCGAAGAACAGCTTTCACGTGATGTACTAGTCGTTAAACATAGGCTGATAATAATACACAACGGCCATTCGGTTCGAATCAGTTCCTCCGACTAAATTTCTTCCCGCAATTATTATTCAACCGGATGTAATACGTACGTTTTGTTATCGCTAATTTACATATTGCAATAATTATATTATATCTCCTTTCTTTGTACAAAACTATACGAATAAAAGTATACTTTGATGTTGTCATGAATTCGAAATATCTCTCTGCATTTCATAGAACAATTACTTTCAGGGCATGCATGTTAAAGAGTAACTACATTCATTTCGATATTTTTTCCTGAATTCTAATTTCTTCACGGTCACGAGACTATTTGTGCTACTAAAATTGCATTCGATGGATAATGATGCTACTTTGCATACTCTTAGAGATACTTCTGCGCGATAACTGATAACATTGAATCAATTAATTTTTGATGCTTGTAAAAAATAAATTTGACTTACAGATGCAGCGACTCCTCCGGCAATGAAAGCATTCCTCTTGTGCTTGTTGGCATTTTCGTATCTTGTGTAGAGTTTTGTTCCTACCCATACTGGTATACCTGTAACATAAACACAACGTGAAATGTGTATGCTGCTCCGTTCACCCCTGCAATTTGAGTAAAAGTCGCGCTTTTATTTATAATATGCCAAAGGTCATCAGATGCTAAAAGCATGATAGATAACGCGTTGTCACTTTTTATAATAATCCATTTTTTATAACTATACAAAATTATTTTTAAACATGTTAAAATTTGAACTCTGAATATCCCGATAGAAAAGAGATTTATGTAACTTTGAAAACAAATTGCTCGTACGATCGATAAAGCGTGATTTACTGAATTATATTCTATGTTTTCGAATTTTTATTCAAATTCTGAGATAATAACTAATGACGAATTTTAAATTGGTTTTATGCAGAATATATTATTGTTGGTATTACATACCTATAATCATAGCAGGTACAGCAATACCAGCAACAAGGCCAATGCCAACTGGAGCTCCCACCAAAGTCCCGAGCTGCCAAAGAATTTTCTTCTTTCTGGACCAAGGTTTCTTCCCCCAAAAAGTACAACCGGAGGGGCTACAAAGAAAAAATAATCTTTTTCAAATACTATAATAGAAATAATAGCATGTCCTAAGTAATAGCTTGTTATTAACAGTAAAACTATTAGGCCGATAATGGACACTGTACCTTAGATAATGTAAATCACTAATCTCCTTCATGCATAACCAACAAAATTCAGCACCGCAAACAGCACAAGTGATATGATTGCAAGTTCCGTCGTCCATTTTAACAATAAGAACTTGACATCTTGGGCATGGTTTAATGTCATCTCCTTAAAGCAACAGTAGACAATTTACGATCACGAATTATTGAAAATATCTTTGATAAATCCAAATACTCACGGTGTTGCGAATCACTCTGGCTGAAGCTGAGCGACGAACTACGCTCGTAGTACTGCGTACGTTGAGCTCTAGCAGCGTCGCACGTTTGATTAGGATGCCATCGTGCTTTACAATGATAACAAAAATAAGAATCGCATCCTGGCCGCTCGCAACGTAATTTGGGACACGATGCACAACCGCTGGCGATGACTGCGAAACTGCAATCTGGAGCAGGGCACCATCTTGCATCTGGTTCCACGGCGAGGACTCTTCTTACCATGAAATCTTCATATTTTTCCAATTGACTTTGATCGTTCAAAATCATTCGAATGTCTGGAGAAAACAGAGAACAATTCATTAGAAAAATACATGTATATTCCATAATTTAATGAAAAAAATTTATCTACATTATATATAAGCTAATACTCACCATTTGGATGCAACATCTCAGAACATTCGGGACAAGCAATATTAACTCTGGACTCGGATATCTCAACTTTCAGATACTGTTGGAAACAATCGTAGCAGCTACGATGATGGCAAGATTGAACAACAGGGAAAAATTCCACCGGTAGTTCGGCTAAGCACAAAGGACACTCCATCAGTCCGTTCTCATTGCTCTAAAATATTTAGTTAAGAAAAGAAATATTAATATCACGTTCAATCAGTGAGTGAAATGTACAGTGCAACATGTACATCAAACGTTTCCCAAAAGTTTTACTGCATAACTGAAGTCTACAAGTACCTTTCCAGCGGAAGCGAGAACAGAGCCTTTGCTAGGTGCACGCTGTAGGTCTATGTTGTGAAACTGAAAATGGCTGGAGCCATTACTAACTCTGGCTTCATCTTTTTCAACGTCTGTACTCTTCCCGCTAGGCGGATCTTTTGCTAGAAAAATAATCATCTTCAAGTAAAACAAACGATCGGCTCTCCTCCATTTCGCTTCTTTATTTAAATTTAATAGAGTTTATTACCTTTAGCATTCCTATTGCTCGAACTAGCTGTCCTGGCAATTCGTCGGCCGATAAGCGGACTCGAATATAGTAATCTTTGTAGAGAAAACCGCGGTAAAATTCTTCGCGGACGTGGAGCTGCACCGCTGCAGCCACCTGAGCTGCTATCGTTTTCTTTAAACATCCTAGATGATATTTACGCCCGTGGCTACAGTCTCATTCTTTCTTGGTATGGATGAGGATAAATCGGGTTCTCTGTGTGGAAGGAAAACAAAAAGATGGAAAAACCAGAATGAATGGATAACATTAAAGCAGTTTGCATTGGCGCGCTCGATATGTCTTTACGAAATACAATGATACTATATTGCATATCAATCATTAAAGCGCCTAACGTTACAAGAATGCGCGTAGATAAGCTACTTGCAATATAGACGTTTCGAAGAAAAACCATATTGAGATGTAAACATCTTATACACGCGATGATATATTTTACGTCATCGGTGCACATGGTTGCACGTAACTGCACCGATTATGCATGAGAAAAAGATATAGTTGCGGCGTAAAATGCGCGTTTTTCGATCGAAAGCCGAAACGACTGTGTTTAAATGTTGTAGGATTTTTAATCAAATTATTATTAAATGTAGGAGATTTAATTTGATGTAAAATGAGATACTTGAAGTATGGAGAGATTTTTAATTGGAATAGTATTAATTTTGGAGAAATTCCAAAATTACGATATCGATATTTCCTTCGAGAATCCCGTACATGAATCGCTTCTTACATTTTTACCTTCCTACTTTCACTAAAAAAGGAGTTATACAGTCTGTCAAGAGAGTCGTCATCAATTACGATTTCTCCGCGTTCACGGGACGCATGAATAATCAGTGTGTTGAAATTCTTAATGTATAACGTGCAATGATTTCGACATCTCGAATTAACAGGAGCCGATTCCGAACAATCGTGGAGACAAAATCGTTAATCAAATTACATATTTCCGGAATTGTTGCTTTAACTTTGAATTTATGTTAGTCTCGTCAATATATCTTATTAATGAATCTAAATGATGAAACTTCAACAACGCTTAAAACATCAAATAATCACAGTGAAATTACTATATCATATTCCCTCATTGAACCTTACAAACAAACGAAATGCGTTCGATCCTATTTTACCAACATTCGACGATCGATATACTATAATAAATATTCGCAAGATTAGCTTTACATCCACTCCAAATTTGTTAACATAATTACTAAAAAACCCAATAAGGATAACTACTCTACTGTTGCATCCAGCTAAGAGAACGTGCTGCAACGCTAAATACAAAAAACAATTCACCAAATGTCTATTCTAAACCAAATTGCAAAGTGTATTGGATACATGAAAATGAAAATTACAAAAATTCGCGTTTTCTAAAGCCGTATTCGTCTTTGCTATTTTTTATATATTTGCGTACATCTCCGATGCGTTCAAGACATTCGCGAAGGAACACAAATTGAGTCATCATGACGTGCATTCGTAAAAACTGCAACCACCTTTTTCTTCTAATTGTAGTTATTATAGGTACTTCATAGATCACGTAAAATAAACGCCATTTGTAATACACTTAAATATACAAGTACGTTACGCATATTAACCATACAATATGTATATGTTTAGTTATCATCAGTGACTTTTTCCCTTGAAAATGTTATGAGGTAACTCTCAATAAACTTGGATCCCACGTTTTCCATGCACCAACATCCCAGAAACACGACTGGTAGGTTTGAATCGAATACAGAGAAACCCGTGTGTGTAGATGACCAGCACTAATGCAGGTGTGAAAAGTCCGCAAAGAGGAAACTTCGATGGGCGAAGATGTGGCGAAGATATAAACGTACCTTTTATTTCAAATGGAACACTTCAAAGTCTACAACGTGTACGGCAAGGGACGGTAGAATTGGTAATGCTATAGCACATTAATGGCAAAAGTTTCACTTATTTTGTTGGTTAAGAACGATCACTTGACACAACAGCTGACTGCTTCTGACTATAGGCTTATCATGGAAACATTTTAGATGAGAAACATAGAGGGCTAAATATAGGAAAGTATTTGCAGCGCCTCCACGTGAAGATACTTTGCACAAAATCCCGCCAAAATCAAAAGGAGGAAGTACAACGAAGGTTAATTAGTTATTTGTTGTTAGTTTGCCCTGACCCGAGGTCGTTATTTAATCTACAGCATGTATGTGGAATATTTTTATCGGAAAATTTAAATATTTTTATCAGAAAATTTAAATATATTCATTACTAAAGTTGTATGTGGGTGAGAACGATATATTGTCATGAAATTGATTAATTTCAAGGAAAGTTTATGCTTTGTAAAAGATAATTGCAAATTGTGAGATTAGCATTCGTTGAATTACGTGAAATCTACAATGTATAACGATAGTATTCTTATTTTCATGTAATAGGAAGATTCTGTAGTATTTTTTAAAATAAAGTTTTTGAAATATTGTTCATAATTACTGGAAGTAATAAAATACTCTGTATATACTAGTTTATGATAGTTGCAAACGAGAATGGGCTTTGTATACGCGCAAATCGTAAAATTGCTACGTAGGAGCTGATACAGAAATGAATTTGGCAATCTACATCTATATTATATAGTTTAAGGTCTTCACATTTTGCATTAATTATATTCCATACCTTATTTCCATCGAGATTACTTTTCTCTAAAAGTTATGACAGTATAATCAAACTGTCATTACGACAATATTAGCAAACGTTTAAAGCGACATCCAAACTTAAAGAGCTACGAGGACTTAATGTTTCGAATAATTGATTTAACTGTAAAATAAATACTTTTCAAATTGCATATTAAAAACCCACGCCCCAAAATTTCCCATTAAAATGTATTTCTACTATATAAAGTCGAAAAATACCATTATACCCAAAATCTGAATTCTTAAGAATTAAAATGAATTTAGGATGAAAAATATGCTACAAAACTTATTAGCATTATAGCACCGAGGGAATATCGATCGAATTTGTAAATTTGTTTACCTTATTGAGATTCTTAATTGCATGCTGTCATTTTTACAACTTGTTGCATTTGAAAATCACGTTCGAGTCAGTTCGGGGCTAGTTTATCCAAAGAAAACGGATATTTACCAAACATCACGAACACTCGCGAAATATTTTACGTAATAGCACGTACATATATTAACAAATGTAATTTCATATTATATCGCGCAGGAATGCGACTATTACAGCAAAGGGCTCGTAATGTCGATATGCGTAAAAGAATCCTACGATTTTCGCATGCAGTAAGCTAGAGTTACAGGAGTACAATGTGAGAGGCTCGGAGGCTCAGAGGTCGTACGACGCTTTCCTGAGAGGCGCAAATATATAGAAAGCAAAGAAACCAATCACGGTACGAGGTCCATTTGCTTCTGCGCAAATATTCCTTTTTAGTTCTAGCTTTTTGAAAAATTATAAATACATAGTCAAAATAGTACAATGATAAATAGTAAAGAATTGTATTAGGAGGCTTAACAATCTTCATTTTCACCTGTATATGCTTAATGGAATTGTATAGCGATGATGTAAGACCGCAATTTTATAGTTAAAGAAAGTCCAACAATGCAGCTAAATACAAATGAATTAGCAGATGGAATGATTAAGAAATTTATTTACTTTCAAAGAGAATCGACGAAGAGAATATCTGGATATCAGTAATCAGGAATTTCTGTGGTTGATTATACCAATGGCCGCTCTATGTACAGAAATGTTTTATTCTTAAATTATGCACAAATTGCAATCAATACAAATGTATCTGAAACAAGCAAGTTGGGGGATATCTCAGTTTTTTTTTGGCTGCCATAAGAATACTCAGATAAAATGGCAGCTGTTTTGTTAGGTGTCAATGTGTTGCATCAACCGCCACGCGTTTTTGCAAAATCCATGAGACACGTCCGATTAGTTGTTGTCATATCCGGAAGAAAAGACAACTGTTTTAAATTGATAACTGATCGTCAACACTTCTCGATAATCAATTTAAAACAGTTAGTCGTATCTATTTTATAGCTTAGTATAGTAAAGCTAGTTTATTTTTTTTCAGACATCCACATTTCGACTAAGTAGTATTATAGTAATAAAGGTATGCGCTAAGTCTGCACTTCAGCTAGATATCATAAAACATGTATCATTCCTTCTCTGGCACATCATACATTGGTATTACTAAGTATACGTTTACTTTCTTTTTAAATCATGCGAAACAATGCAGAAACGAACTTCATATCAAATCCTAATGTTTGATATAGTATGCTTAGACTGTAGTAAAAAAAAAAAGACTAAATTACGTGAGAAGTGTACCCGGAAATAAAAACCGACTCCTTGTGCACACCCATTTGTGTTCTTTTACAATCAAATAAGTCATTTTAGCATTCATCATGGTATTATTAATCAACACTCAGCATTGAAACATAAAAATCTAGTGTTGTTAAATAACTCTACTAATAATCGTAAACCAAAAAAAAAACTCAAATCTTCTGAAGTAAATAGAAGGAACATCATTGGGAATACCTTTGAACCAGGATTTCATACAGCTGTCGCCTACCACTGTTAAATCTAACAACGGAAATCCATTTTTCGTGTATCGCATCGACTTTCATCCTAGTTATGTCGCGAAAACAATACACTCAGCATTGGATAAAAATCGTTAATTCCTTTTTCTTTAAAAAAATCAAGTAGAACAAATCATTAGTTAGAAACTTATGTTAGAAGAAACATACGAACGATCCTTTACTTCGAGCAAGTCAGCGAATACTCGAAGAACATAAAACACGTAAAATCGATTTCATCCTGCATTTCTTTTTTCATTCCCTTGTACGTATTGTTGTGTTATCCTTCTGTAAACACAGCGACACATCTAGGCGAAATGTACTCAAATTGGTAATTGACGTACGAGCCGCGAATATCCAGCCTATTATTGGATCATTTCAAGTGACCAGGAGGTACTTCAACAGTACGTCCGAATCGCTGTCACACAAGTTGGGAGCTCGGTATAAAAATGAGGCACAGTTTCACAATCAGGGGATTCCTTCTTACCAGATGCTTCTACTATCTCCCAATGAATGTATCCATATATCAAACATGATAGTATAATCACTATCATTAAACTAAACCATGCATGGATATTAATATGTGTCCTTAAATGTGTTTAAGGAGAATGACGATTTCTTAAACAATTGTCGTATTCTTATCGGTAGCAAACAGTCTTAACAACGAGCGTAGACTAATCATGTCGCGTTCCATAATCGTGTAGTCCTTGCGTAGGTATGCGTCATGTTATGTGCTGGGTGTTAATAGCTCTCATCAGGTGTAGTGTTATACATAAGTAGCAGTTGTCGACCATTGATGGTTAATTAGCCACTGGTACCATTAACCAGAGCTTCTTTAGGCTTATTGCTCTGCTGCATACGTGAGGGACGAGACCGTGGTTCCCTTTGGCCCTTAGGACCCTGGGAGCTGTTGGTAGTAGCGGAAACGTCGTTTGCTGGTGTTCCTTCTTTACTAGTTACTGTTGACTGGTCGCCCGGGCCGGCATTACTGCCTAAACAAATGCATAGATTAACTCTGAGTGTTTTTTCTAAACGCAACGACACTTGGTTTTTCAAATATTCTATATGCTTATTCGATCATACATTACACGCGTATCCTGATATATAACCGATCGTCCTAAAGAGGTATGTACTGTACGTGCTCTTTGCGTGTAATTTAATTACCTTTCTGATTATTCGTCGGTGTAGAGCTACGTTGCCGAGAGCGTCGAAACCGTCGTCGCCTTATGCCTTTAGGTCCTCCCTCCACACTTGATACAGATTCTATGCATACACAAACCATTGTGACCATCTTTTTAGATTTTCTTATGAAATACTGAAAATTCAAATACACTTAACCGATTACATGAAAACGATTACACCGCATACGTTAGTAGCGTGCATTAGTAATCACTGATAATGTTAGTGTTAGATGGTCACAAGTGTTTGGCTCCACAATCCATGCCACTCTCAAAGCATTTTAAGTAGTACTGTCTATGATCCTTAGGACGAAACGGTTGCTCTGCTATGAATGACTAATAACGTCCGAACGAATATTACCTCTATCAATGCTTGAAACGTCTTGACTATCGAGAACGGTGTCTTCGTCGTCGGTAGTTCGGCGACGCTCGTCTCTACGATCTCTACGTTGAGTTGGTGGACGACCTTGTCTACTGCCCATATACCCTGAATTTCCTGCCCCACCCTGATGACCACCTCTTGGGGGAAGATCCCTTACGCGATCTTCGCTGCCGTCTAAAGTGTCCCGACGCAGCCCTGAGGACAAAATACATCATATACATTAGTTGAATTCTTAAGTGAGACGATGCGGAGGCAATTTTTTTTTAACACATTAAACGCCACGCTCGATCCTAGGGACCGGTACTACACTTTTCTAATAAACGAGAAATCAACGTCCGTAGGGACTGTTGTGGCGCTTAACGTGTTAACTAATTATTCTTCTTTTTATCAGTATCCTGTTGCACCTATTGGAATCGCCCTTATAAATCTTTCAATCTTTTTTAAAGATATAAAAAAACTGACAAAGTATCACGCTATAATATTCCAGTACTAATACAAATTGATCGAGAACTCCGCTTCTGCCATTACATTTTTGTGTTTGTTATAATTTATTAATATAGTCTGTAATATTATTACCGGAATTGTGTCTGGTTGTACCCCTACCCCTGCCGCGTCCTCTAGATTGACCTCCACGACCTCCGCGACCTCCACCACCTTCCTCTGGTCCTCGTCTTGTCGGAGGAAAACTAGGCATTGGTCCTGTAGTTGATCCATGTATGTTCCTTAATTGTTGGTCAATTTCTAATTTCTCTTGCCGCAGTTGTTCTACTTCCTTTAAAGAAACAAACAGTAAAAATGATAACTTGCAAACGGTCTATTATATTATCATAGTTTTATGATGTCTTGAAGAGTGGTATTGGCATTTTATATTGAAGCATCCAAAAATATGATATTGTACCTTCAAGTGCGCCAAATGATACTCCAATAACACTTTGGCATTTGCAATATTTTCAACAGTACCAACAAAGACAAAGGGCACTTGTCCCTCCTCTCGTGGGATCGTTGGTTGAGGTTCGTTGTCTCCTTCTATTTTTACCCGTACCTGAAATTTACAACATTTGGAATTGTACCTTTAGTACTAACAATAACGTATGTAGGTGTATGAAATATTTAATCCTGTACTACATCCATACCATCGGTTTTCAATCACCCTTGTCTGTTATTTCCATCAATTAAATCGTGAATCGGTCTGTAAAATTTTTCTAAATATCCCTTTTTTTTTGTAACGTAGAATAAAGTTTTCTGCCATTGTTAAGTAGTTATTTTTGTTTTGAAATTACCCTGGATTTGTCAGTCAATAACAAGATTTTGTAGAAGTTTATTAACGAAAGATGCGATACCCTCAAATTAAAATTTTTTCTCGGCTTAAGCTTTGAATCCAGATAGTTTTCTGACGCACAAAAAGATTTTGATCACCCTGGTTTAATTGTGCACGCGATAACACCCGAAATCCCCGGTTTTCATGCATTCTCATGAATAGAAATGGCAGAATAAGTAATGCAATGGGTTCGATTATTAAATTATTAAATAATTTAATAATATCTGATAGTACTTAAGCTAACTGAATGAAATTTACTTAAAAATTAGAATGTACATTTATAGAATGGAAAAATTGCGAGATTCCCCATCGACTTGATTTGATTCCCAAAATTCTTATCCGACCCGAGCCTCGGAAAACTGTGAATTTTTACGCAATACTGACCGTAAGATTTTTATTTTCATACTTATTAATTTCATAACTTTGCTCAGATAATGAAATAATTTTTTTTACAGACATATTCTCTAACAATCACTATCTGTAAAACATATTTGAAAAAATATTTTAATATATACATGGATATAAAATGACCTAGGATACTAGAATGATTAATAATGCAGATAAAATGAGATCGTATTCATGACTAAAAAAAAGAACTGGCTCGAGTGGGTTGTGTAAAATTTGAAAGTGCTTTCAATCATGTATGTGATTTAATTAATTCAATTAAATGAAAAAAAAATCAGAAACAATACAAAATGATATACTTACTCTATTAGTATGTACATTCCCACTCGAACCAGTTGTTATCTACCGAGAACAAACAATGCACGTATATCATTTATAACCCAACCCGTAATTAATATTAACTTCCATTTTCAATTGAGTATCGACTTTGACGATTAGATAATTTGTCTTTCATTTTTTTTTCTACGTGATAATTAGTCGATTATAATAATTACTATTTCAAAATTTCTCTATTCATTCCATCATAAATGGATGGTATTGATCAACAATAATAGAGTACTTGAATAATGTCTATAAAAAAAAAAATGAACTTAAAAATTCAATGGTTACACTTCAATGCAATTCTTAATTGGAGTTCTATTAAAAAATAAAGCATGTCTGTAATGAGAACAAATTAATTTTAATATCTGAGAAAGCAAAGAATTTACCTGTTATAAATCCTAAAAGGAAACGAAAAAAAAATATATAAATAAATAGTGCAAGAGGAGAAACCGTTCTGTAAGATACTTTCAATACAGTTCGTGAAAATAAGGTCACTGTTACGAAAATTAGGTTGAACCAACTGAAAATGAAAATTAGTATAAAAGTGTATATAGTACAGTCTTGAAAGCGATATGTTGCATAAAAAAATTGACAAAATTTAGGAGAAATACTTGCGATTCTACGAATTTGACTATACTCTTTTAACTTACCAATGTACCGAATAATAGTACAAATATACTTACTACACCACTTTTGTCCACGATTTCTTGTATAATGCGCCCATTTTTTCCGATTACTTTGCCTACTAGAACACGTGGGACTTGTATAGATTCCTCGCTATACTCCAGCATAGAGCGAGCTTTTTTAACAGCCTCGTGCGTCTGTAATTAACAAACGAAATACATTCTAACGCAATATATCGTTTAAAACATCCCTACATCGATATTTAAAAATGATTTACTGAAGACACCAACAGATTCTTCTAAACATATCTATTTAAGCAATAAAATTTGCTTCTTTACCTCTCCATATATTTTAAATGTGCAAGAATTTTCTTCTAATTCTATGTTCGTAATTCCATCGACTTTTCTTGCCTGTTGAATATTTGCACCGTGAGCACCAATGGCTAAACCCATCAGATCTTCCCGAACATTAAATTCATCTGTATATCTAAAAAAAAAATGAAAGTGCCGTTCATAACATTTAATTCTAACTTCGCATAATAATCTATAATTTATGCTGAAATCACAAAGTGTTTTTTATGCATATATATTTATATATATACACGCATATTATATCACATTGAATTCAATTATCGGATATTATTTGTACAACATTTTATACCGAGATAAATTCATGGTTTTTCAATAGAATAATCCACAGATTTAATATATATCATATATATAAAATGTATATATTCCTCCAGTGACTGAATTATCGTATAGGACAGGTTCAATAATATATAAAACATATTGATATGCAAATTTTATAAAATTTCAATTCCTCTAGTAAACCTCATGAAACGTTACGTTGATAGATTAAAATGTAACTCGTCAGTGGCTTGCATCTTGGCAGATAAAAATGACAATGAATGAAATTCTATGAGTAGTATGATATGTACTGTGAATTACGATGAAGGGTGAATCATCATGCAAAATTTAAGGTAACAATATCAGATGAGGAGCAATCCTAAAATGTGGACAATTAACATTCTCCACGGAATCGGTTTTAAACTGAAGTCGATTTCTGGTACCAGATACTCTTTGCATGCATATAAATATTCAAACAATTGTTCATAACACATACATTTCGTCTTGAACTGAAAGCATAGATGTACATTTCGATGCAATAATAATTGTATGTAAAATAAAACTTACAGTTCGATCAGAAGATTAATATACGAGGTCATAAATGAGACGAAAGAAATTTATTAAATGTAAAACAGTAAAAATCATGATGAAATCACTATCTGGAACATGCAGAAACAGTCCTGTTTTAGAAATAGAAAAATTATCGTCCCATTTTTGCATTGTTGAACGTAATCCGTCGGACGAATTATTTTCTGGTACATGTAACGCTTTGCTTTGCTAATTAACGCTTTGTAATTATTTAGTATTAAAGATGAAATTTATATAATGAGATTAAACCTTTCTGTAAAAATTGTAAAATATTGCAATATACAGCACGAAATAAAATATTCCAGTGACCTAATACATAAGTTCAATATCGATTTCTTTAATTATCATAATGACTTTCAATTGTCCTAGATATAAATTCTTTTTTAACTAAATTATTTACATCTCAAAACACATGGGATAGAGCCACCATTTATTCAATTGTTTGTGCAAGACATATGATATATCAGTGTTTCTCAAACATGGGCAGGCCAGAATATCGGCAATTTCCAACAGAGGGGAAATGAATAAACTTAAAAACTCTACTCAAACACAGAAACATAAGAAAGAGAGAGAAAAAAAATTGAATACTGATCACAGCTACACGTTTATGTATGTCCACTATCTTATCAATCACGCAAGATCTTTACTACAGAGCACATAATACGTGGAAAAAGAATAAATAATAAATTCTCATAGATCAGTGTATTTAAAGCACATGGGTTCAGTGAATGAACTACACAACGCCGAAGCATGCACATTTATAGTGTAATTTCATTTTTCATTTGAAAAATGCAGCTGTGTAATTTGTCATACAGTAAGCTAAACTTAAATCTAAACCACGCTGCTGTGATCTCACCTTGAATTTGTTTTCACTCCTGCCTCAAAGTCTGAGACACGCTGATATATAAAGTTTGAAGATCTAAATTTGCTGAAATGAGAAAGAAACTCGGGTGTAACTTAGTGAAAAGTCATGTATGAGATGGCCCTATCCTGTGTCCCTGCCATTCTGTCTGTTTGCTCCTCACTATCGGATACACGAGTATATCTGTCGACTTTTCATTCATTACCGCAATTATTCATACTCGTATAAAGTCTACAATGAACCAGCAAAATGGCTGTATCTGTGTAAAACTACTCAAAAACACCTATAACTCTGTTGTTCTTCGGGTGTTGAAAAGTTCCGGCGTAATTTTAGAATTTGATTGAGACCAGACTAATACTAGTGAAATATTTACGTGTCGCTTAATAAGACTATGTTAGATTAATAAGAAACCGATAGTCACATATTTCAATGCTGCAAAAGACATACATACAAACCTATCATTTTACATGATATTTTCGAGAATTTTGGTATAAATGTATTATTCCCTTAAAAATACCTACGGCATGTGCCAATACAATAAAGTGTACGCCTGTCCTTCTATCTGGAAACTGTAATTTAAATGATTTTACGCTGATCATGTAAGATAACATCGATATAATGCAGTTATATCGTTAATACAGTAATAAAACTAATCTTCCGTATCTAAGAACCTTATCATGTTACACTCATTCTCAATTCTTTTACCGTAAATATGTAATAATTATTCACCGCTTTATCGCAATCCGAATACATTTTCCTGTTTCTAATTTATAAATATTGGAAATTCATGCAATATGGCTTTACTTTTCTAGCATAAAGGTTGTAAAATTGATTGTAAGAGAATACATAGAAAGATGATCGAGTATAAGTAGTCGTTTATGCATTTAATATAATTATAATAAGAAAAATTGAATTTGATATTCAAATGTATCGTGGTGTTGCAATTTTACTCTATCCTACCGAGACAGAAAATATTTGTACTTTTTCAAATTTTGTGTACCACTAAGTTATATAGACTATGAAATCTTTCAATATAATTTTATGTAGAGAAGCGTTAAATGCAAACAAAAGTATCTAGAGTAATCTAAAACACTTTAATATAGATATATTACTCGGATATATTAAATCACATTGGAGGTATTAACTGTATTCTGTAGCTGAATTCTAGTAGCAAATAATACGAAACACTTAGAGCATCACCCTATATACAATAATAATGATTATGAAACAAAAGAAAAGAGATCATATTATAGCAAAAAAGTGATATTCGCCAAGAGACAAAGACGTAAATAACACATCGTGTGCAAGTTCATCACTATATGCACATCGTGCTCTTGTGATTGAAATATAAAAACTAAAATGTAGACTAACACATAAACTTGTATATGGATTTCGAAAATGTAATGTTAGATTCATCGAATGTTTTATATACAATCAAAAACGTGACATGTGAACGAAAAAACAAAAAGAGAAAAGAAAGTAAGATGTATAGTAATATCAGTAGGGTGACTACGTAATTACATTCATGAAAATCATATGACGTTGAAGCAAACATATCAATCAATGATTAGAAATCTTGTGAATCTTTTTCTGCCAGTAAATGCAAACCACAGACAGGATGGTAACCAGGACAGTATATGGATAGGGGCAGGTATTAAGTCACAAGATTTGTTGTTAATGGCAACACCAAAACATGATTTTTACTTACCCCCCAATTGTTTGAAGTTTAGTAGACTCCAGTTGGCGGGCCGCCTCCTCCGTTCTTTTTAACAACAGTACCTAATAATAAATAAACGATACATATAACGGATGAAAAGACGCTTTACACGATACACAGAAATTAGAATTAAGATTACATGTGGTGCTGAAAACTAGAAGAAATATTAAAAAATTAACCTTTTGCGATAAGTTTCTAAAGTGCATTTCTTTGAGCATGCTACTGTGACGATGTATATTTTCATGACGGGAGATGGCCAGCAATACTCCTAGTTCAGGCACATATCGGCACACTGCGGCCCCTATCGCTTTTTGAAATTCCTTATGTGCATTTTCCAATTTGGCACTGTACGTGTTAAAAGGCATGAATTAAAATATTTTTCGATGTCACTTTACGATAATCGCCGATATACTTCGATACAACGGTTTGTTCTTGCATCGGTACTTACAATTCTCTTAAATCTGCAGGTACTAAGATTTCGGTCTTATGAAATGTATTTTTATCAATTGGGGGATTAGGATTCTTTGCTCTCAGTCGCTCGCTACCTACTATTTCGCTATAAGCAGAGTCCCATCCCATATATTCGACTACTTGAAAACCTCCTTTGCTCATCTGAAACATTAATTTCGATATAATGAATAAAATTAAACATTTATATTTAACCAAAGCCATCTTGGTTCATTCCATTTAAGTTTCCATTCAAATTTATTATATATGAAAGTTTACAATTGTTCACAACCTTTATCCAATAATGAGGAAGAATAAAATTTTATTCGCTCAAATTATACATAGTTATTTTGCTAATTCTGTCTCACTAATTGATCAAAAACAGTGTCATTAATATTATTTGCAGATAGAGACAAAACTATATCTGCTAACCTTAATGATTGCTTTCCACCATCCACATGCTTCCTGTTCATTGGACCTAGAAAATACCTCAATCTCCTGGTTCTCCTGAAATTCAGGCTTGGGACCATCTTTTGGAGGTAGACGCACTTGAGCAAATGGAAACTTCGATTCAGGTTGCCAGCTAAAAAATAAATGATTTTTAATCGTATCATGCACAATGCCTAAGGGAAAATACTTTCGGATCATTCTATCAGACACATTTAAAATTGATGAAAATTACAAGTTTCTATAAATATAAAACAAAATGTGCACTATATTTGTTAATACTAATTCATTCACATGTAGGAATAACTGTACAATTATACCTTAAATTTACAATTTGTATTAATTATAAATATTGCTGTATGTATTTTTATACTCTGTGCAATGACTATGATGATGTATCAATAATTCTTACACTCTAAATTATTATTTTAATTAAATAAATTAAAATGAATGCATAAAAATAATTATAGAGTGTCTATTAAACGATTAAACAATTTTATACAAAATTTCTGTAACGTTAAACAAAGATGTCTCTAGAATCTTCTATAACCTAAAGCAAATAAATAGTACAAACAGGAAAGTATTTGCAAACAATTTCAAAGGCACCCCCCTTCGATGATTCAAAAGCATATCTGTATTTTAATAATTTAAAACGATAATATAATACGTAGAATCCTAAAGAGCTTCAAGCATCGAAGAAACCGTATTAAATAATAATTATAAACGTTATATATCGTTTCTACATAGAAATCAAATTAACGTGAATATCAGTCCCCTCATAGAGGATAAAATACTATGACTCTTATTACTGAGAAGCCTGCACTGTTATTACCACAAAGCATCATGCTATATTTATCAAGAGATACAGATTGAAACAGAAGGTTGAACGATTAAGAAAATAACTTACTCATTTTCAAAAGTTACCAAAACCTCGTCCTCAAAGACATCGGTGACAAAGGCCTGAAAAAAATGAGACATAAAGCATGTAAAACGATTCGTCTAGGAATCAGGAGTATAGCGAATGCTGTAGGACATTCGGGCCCATAATATCGCGATGCATCGTTAGTATCCGCAAGAGCGGCCTTTCTATCGCATCGTAATATAAGTAATCCATTCCCGTGTAATGAAATAATGCCGAGGCGAACCGCAACATCAAAAGCTAGACGAAAATCACGCCCTGTCAAACGAGACATGGCGTCGGAGGAAGCCGCGTTACCTCGCGAACATTTGAGGGCCGCGCTTTCGCGAAGTACGGGCGTCTCTTTTGCGAGATTAGAACCGCGCCACGGGCCGTGAGTTGTTCTATCCACGGCCTCGATCTTCCGCCCTGTTTTTTGTATACTTTTCACAGAACGAACCTTATAATATGCTCCGTTTTCGCCGCATACTTCGACTGTGAGATCCTCCATCTTGCTTTTGTGTGACGGCTCGCCTCCTTTGCAGCAGGCATGCTGGCGAGCGGGCAGCTGCACGAGTTCGAGGCTGCAAATTGCTCGTTCACCAATCGCACAACTCTTTTCTATGACGCGGCCACTTTATTGGAGGGACTCCTGCAGTGTTACCACTTTCGTCTCGCCAATTCACGTACGAAAGAACTAGAATAATTGAAATACGCCACCAGGAACTGATACTCGCCACGGGATTGCACGAGACTGTGCACTTGTGTAACCGCTATTAGAAGTCAAATCATGACTTCGTACTGCCTGCGAACGCGTAGCCGCTTCTGCTTGCTCGTGGTCTTCGCGATTTCGCGAAACGCGTGACGCGCGCTGACAGTACAGATGCATACGAGAGTATTAACGCAAATTATCCAGTGCAGACGACAATGTCTGGAAGCAGCGATTCCGAAGAATTTTTTGACGCGGAGGATGATACGTTCCACCGGACTTCACGGTAATTTTTTTTTTTACCAATCACCGTCTGTCATGCTACTTCTATCTTATACTTTTTGTACAAATTACCAGGTTCTTTTTGCACCGTTTAACGAACCTTTTGCAAATACTGCTGGTAGAATTGTAATCCAGCTATTGTGACTATTTTGACAGGAATAGTAGGCACAGTTTTTCGAACATTAATGGTTCTCGTGAAGCTGAAATCGTTACATCATGTTGGGGCTCTATTATAATCGTAGGACTTTGATGACGAGATTTTCTTTATTTTAAGACCTTCTTTTTATTATGCCTCGTTTGCAGACGGTTATCTTTGGTTAGGTGAAAAATTAAGCACTTACGTGTATGTAGTCATCCATATGATGATTGTATGCAGTCATCTCAGGGCCGGCATTCGAAAATGTTTTAAGGTTCCGATGATTGGCATTATCTCTTTAATCCAGGAATAGTATTTGACATTGTATTATGTATGTTTAAGAATTGACTAACAATTAAATTACTTTTTGCAATAATATACTTGTTAAATTCCTGTGACAGAAATAAAATGCAAAAAAATTCGTTATGTTCGAATATTACGATTTTTCATTATTGTACTTTTATCGAAGTAATAAATAAATGTATGATCAAATTTGTTTGCAATAATTATTCCATATTTTAAGAGAAATATATAAAATTACCTAAGTATATTATTAATATTTGAATATTATAGGAAAAGCAAGCAGCGTGATTCAGTTGCTGCTGAAGTACAAAATCAAGAAGTACCAGATACACCTAAGCAAAAGGACGACGATGTTTTTGTGAAACCTGCTGAACCTAAGCCAATTGTAGTACCAAAGGATCATATAACTCTAGAGTGTATTCAAATTAAGGATAAATCTGTAAGTATTCATCGACACAAAATCATCACAAATTCAATCTGTAATTAACTGTTTCTGCTCTCTTCCAGGAAGAAGATGGAAAAGACACGAGTACGGACAAAATTGTGGGTAGAAAGAGATTTCGTGAACTTCGACAGCGCATGCAAACTGAAGATGACGATATCCCGATTAACAGCTCCCCTCCTGATAGTCAAACGTCGTCCATCGAGGGTGTCTACCCTGCTCCCTCGAAAACGACTCATCCGTTTCGAATCATTGAACATGATACTCTTAGCTTACAAAGCATGACTTCTTTAGGCCGAGTGGGAAGAATTTTAGCTGGAGTTTCGGATAATGCTTCTGGTGTACTCGCGTCGAATATTACCCAGTGTCCCCCTTCTGCGTTCCTTACCCATGAAAACCAGATGTCCTCCATTGCTAGTATTCCGAGCAAAGACGAGGATACAGCATCTGGTAAGGTGTCCCAATCCTCCAGCATCCTTACGTTATCAGGGGATATCCCTCAGGAATCCTCTGCTAACACTAGGTCCACTTACGCTTCTCACTCACAAAATGATAAGACTGTTATGCTTCAAGAACCTGACGTCATCGCTAGTACAAAGAATAATGGAAAGTCCAGCGAAGATATCGCTACATCCGGAATACCTATTGCTCCGCCGAGACGGAAGAAAAAATCAAAAGCTCAAACACCTACCGACCTTGCTGTACGATATATCAATAATATTCCGATAAAAAAGAAATGTACAATATTAAAAATTATATTCTTAAGCCGTATATACTTAAACGGATTCAAAATTTCAGCCATCCGTAGCAGAGTTACTAGTACCTGCATCGCCGTTACCAAGTCCCGCGAGTACTATCGAATCGTTAACCAAGGAGTTTGAAAACTCCCTCGATATTCGATCCGCTACAAAAGGACAGTACGTTGTCAAGCCACAGGTGCGATCAGACATTTTTCAGCGTGTAATCAATGCATTTCTAATATTTAATCCGCAATACGGGAATATTAATTACCATTTGTTCACAGGATGAAGATAAATCGAAAGCGGAGGGACCGTCGAGCGAGGAATTGGAGAGAGTAGAACGGATGAAAGCCGAATTAATGAGCATAAGATCAAGCGATAAATCTAGTAGTCCATTAGGATCGATGTCTAGTAATAGTATCGGCCGATATTCTTTGGGGCCTCACAAATTTACTGGCTTAAGTCCTCAAGGATCAAAGGAGAGGCGGAAATCGGCCGGTGATCAAGATATGGTTAAACAGTTAAACATGTTTGTAAGAACGAGAACAGACTCCGGCAAGCGATTGACGGACATGGTATGTCGTCGAGTTTACACTTTACAGTCTTACCTTTTGACTCACGACTTTAGTTTCTATCGATAAAACGATTCTTACAGGAGATCCTGGAACAAGTGACTGTCCTTAACTTAGATACTGGAGAAAGAGTGCCATTAAGCATAGCAGAAGATAAATTACCACAATGTATTAATCCTCTATCACTTCACATAATGAGACTCACTTCTGAATACATAAGTAATTCTAGTCTAGAGAAGGAGAAGGAGAGCGACGAAGAGAGTGTCGATAGTAAAATGTCGAGTTTACCGCCGGACGAAGATGTATCTGTTGGTAGAGTACGAAAGAAAACGCAGAAGTTAAAACGATTCTTAGGTTCGACCGTAAAGAAGACAATGGACAAAGCGAAATCAATAGCCCAAGAAGTGTCTCACGCGAGACACAAAGAGGACGTTATGGATATAGTAGACGAAGTTTATCCTGGTGAACAGCAATATATTAAATTGAAGGCATCTAATAGTCACAAAGGCCCGTATGAATTCAGTTGTTTGCAACACGTTCAAGATCTTAGCGGTGAGCACGTCGGACCCGTTTGGTGCATGAAATTCTCCGCTTGCGGTCGATTACTCGCAACTGCAGGACAGGACAAAGTTTTGAGAATTTGGGTTCTTCGAGATGCTTTCACATACTTCCAGGATATGCGCACCAAGTACAACGCTGAGAAGGTTAGTCCAACACCTTCGCAGGAGTCTTTGGTGTCCCAGCAATCCATGGAAGATCCCAACGTTGTGGCCAGTGCTTTTAGTGAGATCGAAGGAACTAAGAGCCCCTTTATGCCAAAGCCGTTTTGCACGTATACAGGACATACCTCGGATTTGCTTGACGTTTCATGGTCGAAGAATTACTTCGTTCTGTCGTCATCGATGGATAAAACCGTACGGCTCTGGCATATATCGCGAAAGGAATGTTTATGCTGTTTTCAACATATCGATTTCGTCACGGCAATAGTATTTCATCCTCGGGATGATCGCTATTTTCTCTCCGGTTCCTTGGACGGTAAACTTCGCCTTTGGAACATCCCCGACAAGAAGGTGGCTGTTTGGAACGAGGTCGATGGTCAAACGAAATTAATAACTGCGGCAAATTTCTGTCAAAATGGGAAATTCGCAGTCGTCGGTTCGTACGATGGCCGGTGTATATTTTATAATACCGATCAATTGAAGTATCACACTCAAATCCATGTACGATCGACGAGAGGGAAAAATTCAACTGGTAGAAAAATCAGCGGTATCGAGCCTATGCCTGGAGAAGATAAGATACTTGTCACTTCAAACGATAGTCGTATACGTTTGTACGACTTGAGAGATTTAAATTTATCTTGCAAATACAAGGGTTACGTTAACGTTAGCAGTCAGATAAAGGCGAGCTTCAGTCCCGATGGACAGTATATTGTTAGCGGTTCGGAGAATCAGTGCATTTATATCTGGAAGACCCATCACGATTATTCGAAATTCTCTAGTGTACGGAGGGATCGCAATGATTTTTGGGAGGGTATAAAAGCTCACAATGCTGTTGTAACGTGTGCAGTATTCGCACCGAATCCGGATAGTATTATTAAGCAAATCGAAGAGAGAGAACAATGGGAGAGCAAGGAGGATACGAAGAATATAGGGAATTCAACCGTGGATGTTCCTCCGGTTGATCCTGTGGTCGAACAGCGTACCAAGGGTTGCGGTGGCCACGTTCTCGTCAGTGCTGATTTTAATGGATGCATAAAGGTTTTTCTAAATAAAACTAAACCTAAGCACAGTTCTTTACCGGCGTCTGCTCTCGCGTAACGTTTAACGCTACGTTCATTTCCGCGCTAATGCTGATCAAAGAATTACTACTAACAGCAACATATATATATGTGCTTGTCTGACCTCAATGAGTTACATAGAAATCGTTGTACGCTCTTTTTCAACGAGTCAGATACTCGTGATGTTATATTCAAAACTAATCGACAGAAAAATGTTTTCAGCTGCACGCCGAATGCTCTGCGATTTAGGGGAGCTTTTAATCTATAGATATTACAAGTGACATCGATGATAAAGATGCTCGGTG
The DNA here is from genome assembly GCA_910591515.1 of Cerceris rybyensis. Taxonomy (NCBI): domain Eukaryota; kingdom Metazoa; phylum Arthropoda; class Insecta; order Hymenoptera; family Crabronidae; genus Cerceris; species Cerceris rybyensis. The sequence continues at coordinate 1,688,312 of OU342795.1, forward strand.
AAATTTGATTTTGCCAATGAGCCGCCTGATGTCTTATGCTGATTATAAAGAAAATTACATGTATACATATTACAATTGTAATTTATACTAAAGCTTTAAGTAAGCCATACGGAAAACGAGAACACATAGTTTTATGAGATATTATATTTATGATACTTTTTTTAATTCAACGTTATTATATTTTTATTGATTTCTTTTCTCGTATTGTAAAGTTTCGGTGCTGGCCCACTGCAATCGTGTATACACACAGACACACGTACATAAATACATGCATATGAACACATAAACATACGCGAAATATTTGCCGAAAATTATGTTACGAGACGAACACGTGGAATTGTTCGGGCGAATTATATTTATAGGGATAAAGAGCACCTTGGTGAAAGCAAAGTATAAAACAAGCACGCAAACGATGATCGAGTAGGGACATTTAATAAATTGTACGGATATAACCAGAGAGATCTTATGGAAATATAATTGGTGATCCGTCGTTATAAATGTTGGATAGTATTTACAAACTTTTATGAAAAGCAAACTGGATTTCCGAGTCCTAATGGTTTCTAAAATATGTTCTTTTAGAACTTTACGAGGATAAGATAGTGTTAAAAAAAATTTTAAAAAAGTATATATATATATGTGCAACTATATATATATATATATATATATAAATATATCGAAGACAATATAAAAAAAGATGGTTTGAAGTTAAAATGCATCATCGTTAAGTTTTTCTACGGACGCTATACATATTTTAGATTGTACATCGTGCGGCATTTTAAACGTGAAAGTTCGAACCGCGTGTATCATGATTTAAATATTACGCTATACGGAAAAAAAGCACGCATCAATATTAAAAAAAAAAGTAATCAATGTAAATGCAAGGTTTGCCTTGTAAGTAAAAACGTTATTGTGTACCGTAGAGGTTGTCACATGCTCACGACACTCGCTATATTTAGTGTTCGACACGATATTGTAGAAATGTGTCATTCTGATCTAATTTAGAGGTGTTGTGCGAAATGTATGCATTTCGCGACGTGTCAATTATAGCAGCAGAGAATAAACGACGTGTATAAGAAAAGACGACATTTTCGTGCCGTTTTGAGACTCTGCACTTTGCGTGATTCTTTTCGTTTAAAAAAAAAACAATGAATTTCTTTCACTCAAAAGAGAATTCGATGCGCTATTTGATCGCGAGTCGGAGCATAAGGACTGTAGATGCAAAAGTATAAATAAATAAGAAAAAAATAAAACCTCTTTAAGTCGTCAGGCTACCAGCGTTGCAGAGTCGCTGAAGCAACTGAGATTGTAACATGTATTTTATTTATATCGTAATTTTACTGTAAATATGCAGAAAATAAAGGAATGTAGGTATTTTGTGTAAATGCAAATTGTAAATAATTTTCTAAGCGACACCGTGATCGCTTACTGAATACGACATTGTCATTCCGACAGCGGCGTGCACAAAACTATTGTTTGTGATCTCGTAGTAATCAGTAATCATGTAACATATTAATGTATCAATAGCGTATTCATATATCAAAGATGTGTCTGTTTTTTTTTTAAGTTGCCGTCACACCGTGATATACATAAACTCTACATTAATCACTAAAAACTGACTTTTCTTTCGCTCCCGACCTTTCCATCATGGACAGTCTCTTTCCTGTAATCTTTAAACTTGCCCTCGTAAAAATTACTTTTTAATTTACTTACTAATTTACCTTTAACTAGTATTCGTTTTAATTAAAATTGCATTACTTGTGACTTTTAGGGCTTACAATTATCGATTGTCGAGTTTCGGTGCACAGTGGCATAATCTCGTTGCAAACTGCCAAGCGGCGCGATAGCGCTCCTCTCTCCAGGGTGGAATATCATCGATAAAAATACAATAAATTAGTGATTTTTCAAGGTAGAACCTCAAAAATATTATCACCCTATGTAGGATGTAATCAATTAACACCTTGACTGTCATGGGGGTCATCTGTGACCGGCGCTATTGGATAGAATGAAATTTCATACGACTTTTCAATTGTAATATTTACGAATTTTCTAAGACATGCAGTATTTAAATACAGGCGTTCAAAAGATTAAATTCTGCTGAATATATATCTATTTTTGTCTTTGAAGTTTCTCCTTTACAAAGATGAAATGTAACAATAATAAAACGAGCAAATCATCAGTGGGGTTCAGCCTGTTAATATTATATTAACTGTTCATAATAAACTAAAAAAAGTATAAATTATATTAATAGACACAAAATTCCTAGTACTTACTTAGATATATTCCTGTTTTCTGGATTACATTTCGATATAAATTTTCCGTTTCCCACAGAATATTCCATTTCCATGTTTAAATGTCTCCCTTATAAGTGCAATTTATAAAATAATGCTGAAAATATTTCTATAAAATATATCAACCTCGATTTTGCCAGAGAAAACGTGCGTTTTCCTCGCTAAAAAGAAACTCCACAATGATACTGTAGCTAATAAGATTCCAGCTATTGTTGCTAACAAAAGAACGAGTACCGGCTGCCACTCACCTATAGGTCAACAATGTGTGTGCGGTCAGTCGGTCGGTCGGTCGGTCGGTCTGTTGATTCACTCATTTTCTACGTTCACGTGTGCATCGCACGTACTCGCGTGCATTGTCTTGAGTAATTAGGATGGGAGTATACTGCACAGTAAACCTCCTTGCAAGACGGAGACGAATACATCGCCGTGAAACTTCGACCGAGGAACTTGATGTCAATCGGACTACTTTGTAACAATTGTTGGAGAACGCTTATTAAACGATTAATTAGTCAAGGCGCTTTATGATTTTTTAGATCGATTTTATCTTTAGCGAAGAAAGTATCACGTTGATGGAAGCGCGAAGAAATGTTTAGAGAAACACTTAAAACCGGTGACACCATTTTACAATCTATCGAAGTCCGATCACGATTCGTCCATCCCCTTCAAAATAAATCCAAATTTCTCAACCTCCTTTCTCCTTTCGTCAGCAACAAGTAGACAAACTAAATTGTCAAAACGGAGTCCGGAAAACTACTACTGTTGTCTTGTATTTTAAATGATCATTTCGCATTCGAGCTCGTTTCCATTTATTCCCGCCATCTGTTTCTTCCTTTATTTTTTCATCTTCATGCTCATTCATGTAGCACGTGCAAAGTCACGAGCATCATGAGCCTCCATGTGCTTCAATCTTCTCATTTTTCATCGAAATTATCCTCATTAAATAATCCATATCTTAACACATTGACTGCCCTGGGGGTCACCGGTGACCGGCGCTATTGAATTCAATGAAATTTTATGTCACTTTGAAATTGCAATATTTATGAATTTTCAGGCATACTATAAATTTAAATATTGGTGTTTAAAAGATAAAGGTCTGCCGAATATCTATCTATCTGTATCTTTAAAGTTTCTGTTTTATAAAGATATGAATCTAATAGAAAAAATTTCGCTTCAGTAGAAACAGTGAAACTAGCGAAATACGGTTGGCGTTCAACGTGTTAAGGTCGCTCAATCACCCCTACTCAAATGCAAATCCTGCACTTTCTGTTGCATCCGACATCTTCCACCTCCAATTACTTTGTCATCCATTCCTCAACATTCGGAGCAATACAATTATCAAAACACCACCCTACCTATCGATGATTCTCCATCATCTCCACTTCTCTTCAAGTCTAACCATCTCTACCAACGAGTTCTCCAGGTGATCCACCCTTTCCTCATCCTCCGCACCTATCAGACATATCATAGATTCCGTACATCCTCTCCCCTGCAAAGTATCATCGGTGTACATCAACAGGTATCACGTTAACTCGCGTGTTCCCTCGGCAATCCGTATCGTCTGGCAAGTCTGGCAAGTCTGGCACGCATACGAGTCAACAGGGCCGACGAGAAGGACAAGAACGACGAATAGGAACACGACCGCGACCACGTCCACAAGAGACCATGGTCGTGGTCGTCAGGAGTGTGGCCCGAGCGAGAAGAGATATTCTCTCCGTGTGGGACCTATATAACTGTACCGTGTGTCTGGGTCAGGGGGCGGGCCGCCGCGTTTGTAGTATACTCTGTATATCGGACAGGTGTACCCCATTCCGAGTCCACGAGTTCTCGCGTGCACCTTGTCGAGCATCCACGAGAACCACCGTGTCTTTCTAGCTGTCGCGAGACAGATATCGCGGTGTAGAACCGTGGCGAACACGAGGCGATCAGTCGTATCGAACACCTCCGTGGAGAACATTTTACAAAGTCGTTCGTTGGGGATAAACGGAATCGCGTAGACACCCGACAACGTTACCGGTCCTACCAACGAGCACGTTCGCCGATTTCGTCCTCGTTTTCGCGACTGAAATCGCACGAGATCGACTGACAGTGCTTTAGAGAGACTCCGAGCGTGCGGACACGCGGGAGACCTTTTGGCACATGGTGCGGATGTCTGTGCGGTGTTCCGGACGAATTTTACCATTTCTCGTTGATCAGACTTTACGTGGAACTTGAGACGAGGGAACTGTTTGGGGTACATCCTGAAACCAGGTTTCGAGGTGGTGAAACGTAAGATTTATTTTATTATATTTATCATATTCGACTTGCTTTGGATGCATGGTTTGGTATTGAATTAGAGGCAATTTAGATATTTTGTATGGGTTTAATGCTAAAACTCCCGACGTTGTATCTATTATACTTAAATGTACTGAATTATTGATTTATTTCTGAAAGATCAATTGGCAATACTCTATAAATCAATATTACCATGATCGTGATAACTTTCGATTCTCGATGGTACTCGATATATCATAGGAGTCACGAGATCATTTCAGTTTCACGTTGATCCTTCGATCTCGCGCAAGAAACGGAGCACGAGCGATTCCATGGGTGCACGCACGAAAGCACAGATTAACGAGTACTTATCACGTGCAAGGGCGTAATCCAATTAGCGTTGCGTCATTGATTAAGCTATTATTTGCAGCGCAGCTATCGTCATTTGCGTCCCGCTAATGCGTTAGTAATGACAGGAGCCGTGGTCTCGTCCAGAGAAATTATACGTTCGCGCCGTAGGAAATGCGCCGCGTTTTAGTCGAGCACGTGGTGACCGCTTTCGGACGCAGACTCCGAAACGATTCGTAATATCTCGTCGGTCAATTTTCAAATAATCACACAAATTAACTGCCCCTCGAAAATGAAACGATGCCAAATAAAGTCATATTTCTTTCTCAATATTGCAAGTTCCCGTAGAGCAAAGTACCTCGATACCATTTAATTTCAACGCAATCGTCAGAATCAGATCACTATCTTCGATGGTACATTAAACCGATAGATAACAGAGGTAAAATTAGCGAGTGCCGTTTAAATGCTCGCAACGTCCAAGCGACGTAACGCAATTCTTACACATCGCATTAACCAGGAGTAGTAATTGTACAATTAATGACAACCAGCCGTGTAATTTTCTGCGTCATTATCCAATCGACATTGCCGAGAGATACGAGAGTCGACGTATTAGAATAAGTAGATCGTGAATGACGATCCGGCGGTAAGATCGAGCGCACACCGAAGAAGAGAAAAGAAAAGGAGCAAGAGTACAAGAGAGGATCGGCGGCCGGTGCTAACGGTAGACGGTATTCATTCATTGAGTACCTTCCAAGCCGCCGGTTTTCTCCGTACGATCGATCAGGAATACGACACCTTCACATCGAAAGTGCATCGAGTTGCCATCAAGTTGTCAGGCTGCTTCGTTACGGTCGATTACCATGCGGCTCCTGCAAGCCCAGACGATAGAATAATATAGATCGTACTATGGGGTATTTCACTGCCTATGGTATTACGCGTACGCGCCTACGATGACCGATAATAAATGTGTCGTCGCGGAAGGATAAATTTTACGCTCCGGCTGGATTTACAACCAGAATTATCCTCGATGATTTCCGCCTGATAAATTTCACTACGTACCGATACATACTGTACTCTAAGGCCTGGCTGGATCGCGTCAATTAACAATCGTGCGGCTTGGAAATTTATGCGCGCCGGTTAGAGAAGACATCTTAATTTACGATCGCGTTACGTCGATTGGGATCTCGGGAAACGGGTAGCAGGATTCATTCACCTTTTGCCATTCTACATTCTGCTGTATTTAATGCAATTTTCTTATATTAATTGTACCAGTATTTCATTGAATACTTCACCCTTATCTGAGGTATCAGCATGGTAAATATGTTGAATGCTATGGGAGTCAGCGTTAACCGCTAATTTCGTAAAAGTCCTTGTGACTATTAAATGACAATATCCCCAGACTAATATATTCAATATTTAAATATTGCCCTTGCAAAAGTAAAGAACCACCGACTATATAAACATATTTATCTTTAAACTTTCTATTCTACAAAGAATACGATTTCAATAGAAAGGGTTTCACCTTGTTGAAATATTGAAACTAGCAAAGTACCGTAGGAATTGAATACTTTAAATAATTGATATGGAAACGATATGGAATATTTGATATTAAAATTCGATAATGATGGAATTCTCAATGGATTCATTCTCTATTTTATGTCCAATGGAAGAAAATATTTTACAAGAGTCTCCATGGGAAATGAGTCGTTGGAGAGGACAGCAGGTAGAGGAAGGGGAAGAAAGAAAAGGAGAACGGGGGAGACTTTCGGCTCTTCTCTATATGGGTCACTATTAGGTGCGCGCTCATTATGCGAATGCCTGACTTCGGAATTACCGCACCGGCGGAACCGTTATATGTATTTGGCACCACGCCACATCTTCGTGGCGTGCCCGATTCATGGTTAGCATGGAACAACGGACGTGTAAACAGCCGCCGGGTGATTTTTATTCAAGCACGGCACCGTAGTGAAAGAAAGAACAGGTGTCGCGTTCTATCGTGGCACGAATCGCTAAGCGGAATCATAACTAATGTATGCCAGTAGTTAGAGACTGCTCGAATCTTTGCATCGTGCTAACGGAATTCGATATATGTATCGTCTAGATAGTAATTACCCCTCGTTCGATAATTATACGTACGACTTCTCAAGAGAACGTATTAATCGCAAATCATGGGACTAAAGATTCCTTTTGCTCGAAGACCAAAGGATATTATTGTTAATTAATAGAATTATATAGAAACGCGACATGGAATTGATACATGTATTGTTTTTATATTAGTTACGATCGACAGTCAGAAGTGAAAGACGTTATCGGGAAGAACGTCGATGTACAGTTAACTCATTCGTGAAAGGAGGATTCGCAAATTGCCGGATGTTTCACAATTTTAAATTGTCGATAAGGCAACCCTAGAACGTCGTATTGTATGGTGTAGAATCAAAAATTGAACGAAAATCTATCGATATCTGTGGCACTGAATCACCGTAAGTGGATTCGGCACAAACGCTGAAGGCCGATCGTTGGAAACCTACTTGCCTACATTCGTAGACTCGCATGCATCTCAGGACGGCTGCATAATCTGATGCATCGAATCACCGTGCATATCGACTTCGTAATTTCTTTCGAGCATCGAGAGTCATATGTTCAACGTGAGTTATATACGATAGTGTCTCTTAAGTTCGAGAGTAACACGATCCTCTGGAGTAGGATAAGTGGAATCTATCCGAGAGATATCATTATTTCAATTATTTATGTGACTTCTCCACGACTTTCCCACCCGCATGAAAAACTTCATGATTTTGCTCGATGATTCACGATATTCGTGCTCATGTTTGCCCCAGTAAAATACCGCTGGCAATATTTACATCGAGCATTCCATCCAACTCGCGTTCACCGGTACCGATGCTCTTCCGCCCGCATCGTTCGCGATCGAACGATCGTCAAAGTGACATCGTGCGACTCTCCTTTTGTTGTTTCTTTTTTTTTGCCCGGTTGAATGCGATGGATTTAGTCCATTCCGATAGACGTCGATCGTAGCAAGTCGGGCGTCATGCGTGCAACGAGGTAACGGAGCAAAAACCCGGATATTCGGCAGGAATTTGGGACAGGTGGCCTAGTGGTCGCGCGAGCCGAGTGTGTCTGATAATTGCCGATCAAACATCGAGGCTTATGAAGATGGCTCAGACCGCTCGTTCGATGTTTAGCATTTTCTACTTACGATTAACGGTGAATCCTTTCGGTTCTGCAGTCATCGAGAATTTTTGGTATTTTAATTGCAGATCGAACAACGCCTTTTCGAAGGAGATACCGTGTCGTAACGCTGCTTGGTACTTTTCATCGGGGAACTTGAATTCATTGCACTCGGTGCAACGGTAGAGGGAACTAGAACATTGTTGGTACGTATTCTTTTTCTCGATGGTTCGATGACTTTGATGCTCACTGGTTTCATTGAAAAATGAGGAAATTCAAGGGGAGAATTTTTATTACAGCGGTACATCCAGAGCATCACCGTGGACGCCAACACGGTATGCGGTGGCGTATTCTTATCTTTGCCTGTCTCCTACTGAAGGGGGTAAGTACTATTTTATGATTTTTTTTATTTTAATATCTAAATATGTAAAGATAAGTAAGTAGAAATTGAACATTTTTTGGAAAACTTAGGAGCCAGGCTTGGTAGTTCTAACGTTAAGGTTGATTCCTCAGGAGTCAAAGTTTTAGAGGGTTTTCCGAGGTCAACGACCTCGGTCGTCGGTTTCTCATATCAATGTCGTATCTTATAATCAGCATTAATTAAAATTTTTGCTCACCTTTCCCCTTACTTTATCTAAAAACGATCAAAGATCTTATCTTCCCCAGGCTTTCGCTACTGTCTGAGGCTATAAATTAATGGCCTCTCGCAGAGAGTGTCATTGATCCCGCAATTACTCGAATATCTCAAGAAAAGGATAAGAATTTAAAAAATTACAGTTCATAGAATTTCATCCAAAAATCGTCCTTCATGCTCGGCACTATTACTCTATACTACTATTACTCCATGCTCACAGTATTCTTAACAAATTGAGGGCCGGTCCAGCGATAATGCCGGGCTTTTTCTTTTTTTATACAGATATTCTTACACTTTACAGATCATAAGATCATCATCCTCAGAGACTTTCGAGTGATATGAAAAACTATAAAGATACTAGAATCAATCAGTCAGGGAAAACATTTTTACGAAAATGCATAAAATATTAAATATTTTCTTCAGCCACTTATTACTCAGAGACGCGGGATTTTTTGTTTCTTTATATACACATTTCTATACCTCGCAGATCCAAAGATGATCGCCCTTATAGATATCCGCCTGTTATGAAGAATTACGAAGGGAAAAAAAATTGTTGCTAAAGTGTCAAAAGGATGAAATATTCTTTTTAGCTACTTATTGCTCATAGGCGAGCAAATGCAGCCGGCGTTTAATGTGTTAACCCTTTGCACTCCTATGTCGAGCTACACTCGACACAGCTTTCTGTGACACTTAATATTTCATATACTAATTATCGACTTTTCGAAATCAACAATAATTTTGCATTTTAACAGGAATACACCGCAGTATCTACAATTGTTCCTAGTATCAAATTAAAACGAATAATCAAACAGTAGAGAATTTTCCGAGATTATATTTGCTTATCTGACAAAAAGTTAATAAAATAATTCGGAGCGCAAAGGGTTAAGAATAAGATTTATCCTTTGTCGAATCGACGAAGAGGACTGATCAGAGGAGAGAAAAGATCGAGGATCCCTCAAGGGGGGTAGGTCGGTATGTCTGCGTGGGCAATTACTACATTATAACCCAGATATCGTAGTGGGTAGCCTGCAATGCCGTTACCCAGTGCTCTGACCCAGAGCTAAGGGCGACTCGAGGCCCGGTCGATGTCTTGAAATGGTGCGCGGCGTTCCGATCCGGCTCATCCACGTCTGCTCTTACGAAGTAACGTTTTACCGTCGGCCCTCTCCACGAGTCGCTCTTGCAAGGTTGCGCGCAAAAATCGCACACGAAACGACCGGTTCCGTGATCGTACCTTTCTTCCACCCTGCATTCTTGGGGACCGACACAATTTCGATTCGTTCGTTTCTCGTTCGTTTTTTGCATCGCGCGAGTATACCGTCGATTCTCCGGTATTCCATGCCGGTGGAGACGGAAGTCTGAAACGTTCGTTTCAACGTTCGTTGCGTGCACGAGTCATTGATGTTTTCAAATTACGAACAAGTTACATCTCGAGGTATAATGCATATAGCGTTTAGCGCTCTCTTCGAGCCAAAGTGGCACATTTAAATGTTGCAAGTATTGTGTACCGTCTCCCCGTATGCAAGACGCTCCTGCTATTCGACCTGCTTGCTACTTTCTCTTTTCAGAGTCAACGTGTTCGATTATCTCCTTGTATTGGCTGTGATAACTCCTCATTATCTCCCTTGAAATAAGGTTACAGGTCATCGAACACTTCTCTCACCTGTATTTATTTAAGTGGATAATGTTTCTGTGAAACGGAAATCCCTTGATTCTTATCATCGATTCATGGTAACGCTTTACGGTAAATACTTAAATACTTTGAACTCTTCCTATCAATGGATCGAGGGCGTCTCTGCGCGCGCTTCACGAGATGAATGAAACAAGGTTGCCATGAATGAGAGACGTTATAGAACGATAGGACGAATTCTTGGAGACGTTCGATCGATCTCATCCAAGTATTGCTACTTTCATCAACGATTCTTTCTTCACGTTAAAAATCCACGATACCGTACTAATCCCTGGGCTTAAATACAAACTCATTCCGTGACTTCTCCGTGATGACTGTGCACAAACGTTCGTCGCTCTAATGATCGGCCGCTGTAATGATTCACCGCAAATTAACGCGGTCGCCTTTAGAAGACTCTCGATAATTAGTTTCAATTGAATTAAAACGAGTGCGGTACGCCGATCAAGCGATTTCTGACGAAGGACGATCGTCGTTCTTTCCGGGCGAGCGGCGCAACCGCCGTCATCGAAATCCATCATGGGTTCGTTCACAGGTGACCCAGTAAGCTTTCGTCGAATTATGGGACGAGCACGCTGGAAAGCCATGACGAGACGAGTCGACGGCAAGATCGGTGGAAGGGTAGAGGAGGAAAACTGAACGTGTATCCGAAGCGCTGGCCGATTGACCCGCGGCTAAAGACACGGGTGGTCCGTTATGCCCCAGGGTCACGCGTGACGCAATCAACGCTACCACGCTCGTGTACGGGGCCTGATGCTCCTATTCCATCGTTTGATCACCCCCTCTTCGACCCTTCGAACTCGTCATTCGTCGAACAGTCAGAACGAGTTTGTCGATCGGACGTTGTTGTCTCCCGTATTAGCCATCGTGGAATGTGTACGACCGGAGATAACTCTTTGAGTGGATCTTCGAGGTTTGCGAGCGAAGGATCAAACTCCGGAGAAAGGGATTTTTCAAAATTATAGCATAAAATGGAACATGTCTGAAATTTCTGTGTTTAGGCTGCGTTGAGAATTCAAAATTCCCAATTTCTCGTCTAACAGGTATAATGTGGCAACCTCAAGAAGTCTCCTCGGAGGTAGGCCTGCTTTGGCAGGATCTGATTCGCCAGGCGTCAAGATATTTTATTGTAATAAAGATATTTCAATGTTACGACTTTGTCAAGTGCCTCCTTCAGGAGGCTGAGCAGGGCGGATTAAATAAAAAAAAAAAAAAACGGTGAGAATAGGCGGTCTTTAGCGAGAAGCTCCGCCGCTCAGGAGACTTCTTGAGGTTGTCGAAGAATAGCTTCATCAGGGTCTGTCGTCAAATTATCAAGGATGAGGATTATGTCGACCTTGTTATAATTATTTACAAGTCTTTCCTTCTCGAAGAATACTCGAGAAACCATTTCCACCCCATAGATCAAAATCATCCCTCTGTTCGCAGCTGGCTCGAACGGAGGACGTCGAGGTGGTCGAAGCGATTCCCGGCGAGGACAATCGAAACGAGAACTCCGCCTTGAATCGTCAAGATAACGACATCAGCAACTCCGATCAACTTGCGCTGGAGTCATTGGGCGAAAAGGATGGCGGGAATCATTATAAATCAAGCGGTCTTCGAGGTCATCCTCTTTCTCTGCCATCAAGTCGAGGTGGTCTAGGTTTGCCTCATCCAAGACCGCATCATAATGTCGCTTATCATGGTCCACCGCCGCCGTTGCCACCCTCAAAGGCGCCACCGGAGGCCATGGATAAGATCTACACAACGGGTGGTGGAGTTAGCACAGCGGTAGGTCCGGAACCATGGCTGACACCTACCTCCGACATGCCGAAGATCGTTTCATTGGATGTGAAGTGCGAAAAGAATCTAATGAAGGTCTATCTCGGCTTCGACAAGCCTTTCTACGGTATCGTCTTTAGCAAAGGCCACTACAGCAACGTTAACTGTGTTCACCTACCGCAAGGCTTAGGTCGTACGTCAGTGAACTTTGAGATTAGTATTCACGCATGTGGCACAGCTGGGAATACGGAGAATGGTTTATACGGGTATGGCGCTGAATCCGGGTCGGGTACGTACTTCGAAAACATTATCGTGGTGCAATACGATCCGCAAGTTCAGGAAGTTTGGGATCAGGCGAGGAAGTTACGGTGCACTTGGCACGACTTGTACGAGAAGTCTGTTACTTTCCGCCCATTCCCCGTCGATATGTTGGACGTGGTAAGGGCAGACTTCGCCGGCGATAACGTTGGATGCTGGATGCAAATACAGGTCGGCAAGGGACCATGGGCATCGGAGGTCTCGGGGTTGGTTAAGATCGGACAAACGATGACGATGGTGCTCGCGATAAAGGACGATGACTCCAAGTTCGATATGCTCGTGAGAAACTGTATGGCACACGATGGTACAAGGGCTCCGATACAATTGGTCGATCAGAGAGGTTGCATTACGAGGCCAAAATTAATGACACAGTTCACGAAGATCAAGAACTTTGGTGCTTCGGCATCGGTGCTCTCGTATGCTCACTTCCAGGCTTTTAAATTCCCAGATTCGATGGAAGTCCATTTCCAGTGTACCATTCAAATATGTCGATACCAATGTCCGGAACAATGTTCCGAGTCTCCGCTTTTGCTGGAGTCTCAGGGTCTTTTGGAGAATCATCATCATCATCCACCATCCAACGGTCATCCCGATGCCGGATATGGACCACCACCACCTATTCCACTTCCTCGGGAAGCATACTTGCAGGCGACCGCCGGTCGTCCTCGGGACGAGAGACGAAGGAAATCGCGAGAAATCGTTCCGCAAAAGGCAGTCGGAGTAAATCGTATAATTCGTGTGGTTTCCACCGGCGATTTAACCTTCTCCATCGACGATTCCAACAACGGGGAGTCTAATGGACCGACGATGGTTTTTCCCGTTCGCAATGAGAACGCTGCAGGCTCGGCGATGATTTGCATGACCACTCCTGGCTTCGCTGTTACTCTCATAGTACTTCTTGCCGTGTTACTTTCTTCTTGCATATTGTCTACCTACCTCTGCATACGTCTCAGGCCATTCTCAGGAAAAGCTAAGAAGGCCACGACGTACTGTACCGGGGAACAGAGTAACGCTACGAAGAAATCAACGAGGACGTGGTTTTATTCATAGGAATAGATGTAATTGCGGAACTCTATAATCGTACGTGCCGCTGATTGGATGTATTATCGAGCGAAGGATTTCTCGAATTAAGCGGTTCATTGCCAGCGAGAGACTGGTTTGTACTTGCCCGTTTTGGTATCGTTGCTTCTACTTGAACATGAGGATGCCCGATTTATCCGAGAGGGCATTGACTTTTCTCGACTGATTATGAAAATTATTTTAATGCAACGAATAGCCTCGATGGATGTACTTGGTTTTAATATTTTTCATCATTTTTTTCTCCGCTTTTAATTCGACGGCTATTTGGAAGAACTTAACGAGCAGAGATCGCACGAATCTCGTACAAATCAGTCTTCGTGATCGCGCCATTCCAGGTATTGTAGAGGCTACCGAATGTCGCAAGCACGGTTCTGTATAACGACAAGTACCGAATGGAGTTTATCCGATAATAATAGGATCCGTTTCGTGTACGACTCTCCGTTTAATCGTAATTAGAGAGAGCTATATAGATCTGTGCTTCGTCATGAAGAAACTTACGCTCAAGCCATCACAGGCGACTGTGTATAGACACTGCAGAAAATTTAGTCAAAGATAATCAAACAATTTTCATTCGCGACTATCTTGTTACAATTATTTCGGGTACATGGTATTTGGGTATTTTCTTTCCTCTTTATTTCTGCGTTTTTTTTTTAAATTATTTCCCATTGCGTAGGAATAAGTATAACTTCTAGTACGACGAAGATTCGAGTACTGCGAGGATTAGTCTATGATATATTTTTTAAAGGACTCTTTTTTTAAATACTGTTGATGATATTTGTTGTTGCTACTATTTATTTAAGTAAGAATTCTCACAGCGAAGGAGCCTCCATTGTGGCTGCCAAATTTTGTCGTATTTTATCTTGTGCACTTGTAATCATGTAAGAGCCAGTCATTATCATCAAATTATTAAAGGAGCTGCCCTGTCTTTGATTTCTTCATTGTTAAGTTAATACTATGGAAATGTGCCACTTCAGTGAAGTGAATACTCTTTCGTATACTACTATATTTATACTGCATTTGATCAAAGTACGTCTCCTTAATTCTATTTCTTACTTACTTTACCTCGTCTCTTTTTTAAAATATATAGCAAACGAAATTGCCATTTTAATTATATAAAAAATCAAATAAAAGTAGAAGAAAAGTAGGAAATACTGGAGTTGAAATGATTTGATCAAATGTATCTTCTAGATGCCACCGAGCATGTCTTTTCCTTGAACGTAATCGTGTTAATGAGAATTAGAAGACATCAAGATTAAATGTATGAAAAAAATAGTCAATAGTTTGTAATTCAATATCATATGAGATCCTAGAATATTTAACTTTACTGTAAGCTCGTCGATATAAGAACGTTCGTAAATTATCAACCGATACTCGAATTCTCTTATACGAATTTATCTTTAAACGATAATTATGCTCATTAATCAGCTCAATTACGGGAAGCTTGGAATTCAATTTGCACTACGAACTGTAAGAGTGCACATAGGATAATCATCGAACCTGTGGAAATTGATCAGCGTCCTGTAAATACATTTATTGGCATTATCATTGTTCTATGTTAAATAAAAACACAACTTCTCAGTTAACAATCGAATCGAAACATTTGCTCCTCTCGTACCAACTATCATTATTTATCCAACGCCACGGATCCTAATTAATCAATCGCCTTTAACGAATCCCATCTTAACACTTTTCCGACCGGTATTTTTTTAATATCTTACTCACTTCTCACCGATATCTCTTCGAAAATCACAAATTCTCGTCACTCAGTTTTTGGCACGCTAAACCGTAATGATAAATAACAATTTATTAATTGCCACAGCAACCAGTTAAAAAATTAAAAATACAAAACCATTGAACTCGAAAAGCTTATTAAAAGGCTACCAAGTCGGTAAAGTGTTAATTTCATTTCACCCTCAACATCTTCCGTTCGTACGATAATGTTTTTGCAAGTTTACAAGCATATTCGAGATTTAATTCCACGATAACGTCGTCCTCTCGCGAGTTCACGAAAGTTTCGACGATTAACGTGACAATCCAAATGCCGCGTCGACAATTAAATCCTTTCGTGTTATTAGGTTTTCGTAAAAGGGAGAAGATAGGGGTGGAAAAAAAGGAGTGTTTTTCTTTTTTGTTACAAAAGAACAAAAAGGAGGGATAGATGGAAGTACAGGTAATACATGAATGAAGATGCGCGAAGAAGGGAGGAGAAGGGAAGCCTCGCTTTTCCTGTACAGGTTGTTATCACTTTTACCGTACGAATTGCACGTGTCGTTCAAAGTGATAAGCCCTTTTGCGATAACGTCGTACAGGTATAAGCTTCTTACATGTAATTACGTATATACGGTACTTGAGAATCGGCGACCGCTGATCCTCTTTGTGGTAATAACGTCTTCCTGGACGTTTCACGTACATATGTGTATTATGTTTTACAGAGTCTTAAATATTTCCATCTATCATCTAATTTTTACCCGCGAGGACACAAAGATTTTTTCCAATTGTTTCCATTTCAGTCATCAACGACTTGCGCTTCTTCTTATTCAATTTGTACCTAAATAAGAATATTCTGCTTTTCTCCGTTGAGTCGGTAAATCAGGTATTTTAAAACTAGAGTTATCTATTCAACGAGTTAAAAATAAAATTGCAGTTTAAGATTGATATATGCAACGCGCTGTCTGGAAATACGAAAAAATCCTTTTCTTCCGTGCGGGTAATATAGTACGTTCAGCCTCGTTGGAGCTAATTCTAGCGGTGCTGTTATTTCAAAATTTATCGATAGAAGTCGATAAATCTCGCGGTCATCGATAATATAACTCACCGGTAATATCGATAATAAGGAATTTATTCTTGCCTTAAATTACCAATTCCTAACAAGCACTGTAGTACGAGATACAAATTCCGAGACCACATACCATTCTTATTTCCACATCTTACTAATTTCCAAATTCTCCTCTTCATTTTACCTCGGATCCATTGTCAAACGTAATTCAAAAAGGAAGAAAAGTGGCGCCTTTTTTTTCTTTTCAATCGCGGAAGAAAATTGTAGGGGTCGCGGTGACGTTTTTCGGTGGTGTCGCTTCAGTCGCTTTGCCACTCGTAGTCAAAAAGTCGCAAGAATCGTGTTGCAAATCGTGCTCTTAGTTTTTCAAGTTCAATTTTATAGTTTAGACTTTGCAATAACGATAAAAGTGTTCGTGAAGTTATGATGCACCGGCCGATTGAATTTACTTCTGATGTCTTCCTGCATTCGCCACGGAGATGCCAAACGACTCGACAGTTTATCGGATGGGTCATCGTTGCAGGAAGGTCTACACGGAAAGGTAAGAGAACACGGCCATTGTTTCACATTCGTATCGTGTTCTGCGTCAATTATAAACCTCTATGCCGAAGTACTTCCTTTTTTTTATCTACTTGAGAGAACTCCACGGAGTTTAACGACTCGTGCGAAGAGTAGGCGTTAATAGAAATATGGTATTGCGATACGGCTCGAATATTTTCATCTTTTATCGCATTGTAAGCGGAAAGAGAATAAGTAATGCAACGATCGCGTTGATATATGGTTATATAGTGGTGAAAGATGCAGTCATTAAACACGTACTTCGGCATAAGGTTCATATTCACCGGGCACGAATATAGGCTACAGTATTGCATCCAACTTTCTCGAATATGGCGGTCATGTTTCTAATGAAGCAATTTGGCGCCACTCCAGCGCGCGCGTTTTTAAAATTATTTAGAATTCGCGGCCATAAGTGGTCTTGTTTTTTAAGGTTATTTGTCAAAGATATTATTCTCGTAAGTTGGACATCGCGAGGAAGACTTTCGTATCGATAATAGCTAAATAGAATTCAAGTAAACTGTGTTACAAACTTTCATAATTATATATAAAATATTTCATAATGATATAAAAGTTGAATAGTTTCAATTAAAGAACATAGAATAAATAAATTTTTCAATTGATAAGTGTACAAAGTATTGAAGGTATATTCAATTGGAAAATTCCTTTATTAAAATTTTTAACCTAGAAATATTGCAATTTTCCATTCGTCGACGATGTCCATCTTATTGTAGAATTACATTACACGTTATTACGTTCGATTAATTTGGTTTATCGATTTCTTAACTATACTCTTAACAACTATAGATTAATTATCGGTGATCGATAGCAGCACCTCTAGTAAATCCATAATTAGATAGGTAATAGACGCGCAATGCTATAGGGCGTGAAAACGCTATGACTCTTGCATACACAAACAATTAATACGCTAAAGACTCATAGAGATTAAGAAATACAGTAGCAGACGTTCCATTCCGACTGCGAATTATCTAACAGAAAAATTACACCTATCGATGAAACAGCATCGTTCGCTATTATCTCGTGTCGATAAAATTTCGATGGTACAAACAACTCTAACGAGTACATCGACCCTTTTTATTATTTCGTTACGGTGCGTTTTAGACGGAAAACGACCGTTAAATACGGCTGCCATAGAGAACAAAGTTTGGCAACGTTAGTTTTGTAATTCATAGTAGACAAATCTAGTCCATCTAGTAGATAAAGAATTAAGGAAATCGGTGATAACTCTGCGTCTCCTCGCAGTTCATCCCATTTCGCGTGTTTGAGCAAAAATACAAGTGTGTTGCATCGTTTGAAATTTTCTTTTCGAAGATTTTACATCAGTTGAGCAAAGAGAATCGAATATATCATATTAAATATAATTAACTTGGAGCGTATAACACTTCAGTCACGATACGGTTCAAATTCAAAGTATTTGAACACAATGATTCAGGCTTATACTTTACAGTCCAAATCTCGCAACTGAGAGGTTAAAAGCGGAACAAAAATTCCACAAAACGCATGATACATTCGAAATAATACTCTCGATTAGAAAAAACAAAATATAAATTCTCCGTCACTCGCCCATATCGTAATAATTACATCTTGAGCTGTTCCTTTCGTCGTATAACGAGTATTTTTGCATAATATAAAGACCCTCCGAAGAGATACGCCTTACTTACCCAATACCAACAAGTGTCCTTCGAATAAAATCATTTATAATGCATTCATCCGCTTGACCTTAGAAAAAAAGACATTCTCATGAAAATCGATGAAAAAAATAAAACATCGCTTCTAAAACCCAACCACATTCCCATACGAAAGAAACATTCTCTCACTTACATTCACTCTCGTTCTCTCTCTCTCTCAGAAAACACGTTACTCTCGGAAAAAGTTTCTTTTTTTTTCTAATTATCCACGCGCGATTCTACGCACTTACGATACTTTGTACAGCGTATTATTGCACATTGTCTCTTGACGAGCGTGTCCCACTGTCAGCAAGAAAGAATCACGAACCATCATCAACCCCTCTCGACGGAGGGACTCGTGGCTCCCGGATTCGTTTGTTTCTGTTGTATTTGTTCCGGATGAGATGGTCTAGTCGTGCATCGAACGCGAAGTAATCCATAAGGTAGCCATCCATTCGTCGCATGTACCGCCGTCTCGTTTTTTCGATTACCAACGACAGCCTCGCGTTGAGCTTGAAGTCGATGCAACATAGCACCCGCTACCAGGGCGGAAACGACCGCGGAAAGAGCAACGACAATAAATAGCGCGCTAAATCCTGGCATAGGAAGGCAGATACCATAAACCACTTCCTCTCGTATTCTACCCTGAAAGACTGTCACCGCTTCCGCGTGGGTATCCGGACTGAAGGCTAAATCAGCCTCGGAAATCACTTCGTACAGGCCGCTAACTCCGACGTCTGCGCTACGTACTTTCCTATCGGATACCACGACCGATCTCTTTCGTCTGCCGCTCGTAGACGAAAGAGGTGTTACCGGTACCGCGCTGCTGTCCTCCTCGAGATTCCGCGGACCGTGTGGGAACTGATCTTGATCGCCCTCGTAACGAGTCACCCTCGGTGGATCCTGAAAGCGGAAAGTGGAACTTGAGAAAATCGCTCGACCTCTTCTTTGCATTGGATGCCGGTTAGAGGGAGATCGAATGGAGGCTTAGCCGCTCGAGTGCCGCGCGTGCAATCGAGTTGATCGTTCCAAAGATTGATCGAGGGGGAAGTAGTTGGAGTAAGTTGAGATTCTGGAGAGAGGACCGATGTTTGGAGTGGAATTGAAGAATTATTCTTTTCGTAATTTTGGAGCTTCGGTGCATAGGATCTGTAGGCTTAGATTGTTTCGGAGGATCGAGGTTACGGTGTTAGGTGAGGGAAAGGTCATCGAGGGCCCAATTAGAAGAACGATTTGGTATCGTTTCACGTGTAGTAGTTCACATGAGGACGACGTGTAACCGTTTAACCCCAACGATCAACCGTGAAAGGATCTCCGGCAAGTTGGAGGTAAAATACAGCGTGGCATCGAAACGGTTAATAAATTCGCCCGGATCATACGTGTAACTGTATAATCCAGAGCGCAGGTACCATATGGGGTATCGACCTCGGGGAAATATACTCGATGCAATAAATCGTATTTACTAAGAACGGCCGCGAAAGATCGGCATCGTCCGGATGAACCCCCTCTTCGTCCGGCGACTCGACTACCGGTGCCGGTAACCGATTGCTGGTCTGTGCTTGGGCCTTTGGAATTGACTTCTCGACGCCCAAGAAGTGGCCTCCTATTGAGGTCATCTCGTCACCGTCCTGAATGATGTCGTCATAAAGAGAGCCATCGTTTTGCTCGGCTCCGCCTTCGACATCTTCGTTACTCTTGTCGTTGATGTTGCTGTCTTCGTTGTGAACGGTGGGCGGTGCTGTGGTTTGCGGATATTGCGGTCGTATCTGATCCTTGCGTTCCTGAATGTAGTGTCCGACGGTACCGGTCAGCTGACAGTGATCCAGACAGCCGTGACGACAGATCTCGACCTTGACATTGATCGAAACAATTTGTCACGTCGTTTTGTTTGTTCATTAGATTCGAGAAGAATCTCTCCATTCGACTCATTAGAATTTAATGTTTCTTCGACGTTCATCAGGAGTGAATCTCTCTAGTGAGAGAACTCGTAAGATCTCTTGTAATAGAATCAAAGGTTTATATTTGCCGATATCATCCTCCATCGTATTACGTTTTGAAACCGATTCGAGTGTTATCACGCATGCAATATTACCCGTTCCCTGTTTACCTTGCACTTGATGTGCACGCTGAGTGCATCCGGGAACTTGAACGCGTGGAAGAAAGCGTAAGTGATGACAGTAGCTCGATCATCGGATCCTCGCGCCTTCAGGAACCGGCTGATCATCTTCGGCCTCAGCACGCATCCAAACTCGTCGCTCAATTGTATCGTGTGTCCACCACCGTCCGACGCCACGCACGATTTGACTCTCATGTCGAACTCACCTGCGTCCAGGTTAATAACGAAGAGTTACGTTAGCTTCCGTTTCTCTGTCGATAGAGCGCGAAGTTTCGTGTACCTTGGAAGTTCGGTTGCTCGTTACCTCGGTAATCGTTT
Organism: Cerceris rybyensis; assembly: GCA_910591515.1. Taxonomy (NCBI): domain Eukaryota; kingdom Metazoa; phylum Arthropoda; class Insecta; order Hymenoptera; family Crabronidae; genus Cerceris; species Cerceris rybyensis. The sequence continues at coordinate 1,709,317 of OU342795.1, forward strand.
ATGGCGACGACGAGGGTGAGAGTGGACCCTAGAGGGACTATACCGGAAACTGGCGGTGCCCAGGGACCCTTGCCGTGTTGAATTTCCATCCAGCAGTCGACGTTGTCGCCTGTAATATCGATAGAATACCGTGGTGCTGCTTTCAGCTCGATTTCCAACTCCGGGCAGACCGGTGGCCGCTTTCTAGGCACGGTGTGCCACGTGCAATTTATGTACGTTGCATAAACTGAAATTAAGTGGTATGGCTGCGGTTCCACCTGTGGTCAACCGCGGCTACACGAGTTACCGTGTACGGTGCGATCATTTACCTCGTATTAAACTCTTTGCACCGCGAGATCATCGTTCCTCCGATCCGCCGTGTCTCTGTGTGTACGCGAACGGTAAAATATGGCTGACGTGGACTGCTCAAATGTAAATTGAATTGCAAATATCTTGGGATTGCTATATCGTGCCAATAGATATTGTCGGATATGGGATTGGGGCTTGAGTGCAATTAGTCTCGCTTTGTGTCGTTCGATCTATGAGGAACTTGCAACTATAACTTCCGTTCGCTGTTTCTTTGTATGAACTATCGGAATAGGGAGCATTACGAACGTGTGTATGGTCGAGACTTTGACTATGTTGGGTATTTGATATTTTCATCGTTGTCGACTCGAATTGCTTCGACTACTCTGCCTAACTTTGACTCTAGTTGTTAACCCTTTCGGACCCTGTGCACATTGTAATGTACATAATACTTTTCGTGCTGTATTTTATTACGTATAGGTTTAAACTTAGTTCCAACACCTAATGAATTTTATTTTTTTATACAAATGTTTCTCAGGATCTCCTTAATGTTACAAATTTTGCGTAAGGACCATATGCCCATTAAAATATACATTTACATATTATAAATAAATAAATATTGTCTTAAACGAAAAAAAATTCGGGTCTGAAGGGGTTAAGGATTTATAGTTTTGTGCCACAGTCAAAATTGGACTGCCATGCAAGATTTTGCTTACGTTAGATTGCTAGAGTCTTCGATACTCACAGAACTCTAGTTGTAACTCTTTTACCACTTTCATGAAATATGTAGATTTCCTTTGTTTAAATAAGTATGGAATTTAAGTAGATCCTACCTCTGAAGTCTAATTGTATAACGTCGAGATCGGCAATGACCATCGGTGGCTTCGACGCTGTCTTTTCGTAATCGTTGAACCACTCGCATCTCAATCGCTTGGCCTCGTCCCAGACCTCGAGCAAGTCCTTGTCGTATTGAACGACGACCGTGTTCTCGTAGAATTGCCCGTGCATATCCGGTTTTGTGCCGCATCTACGACAACGCAACAAACACCCCGCAAAATTTTATTGAGCTCTCGCAATGCAGATGAACGTGAAAAGATAAATTTAATTTTTTCTTTCTCAAACGAGAACATCAGAAAGGAAACGATAAGTCGAACAAACTTGTTGAATTAAGCGGTTGAAATGCAAACTTAATTATCTCGATAACCAAACACCCTGAAAGTGAAGGAGAAATTGCACGTTGTGCACTTTGAAGATCACAGAAAGTAAACAAATTCGAAATCGTGAACAACTGCATCACGCTCCGGCTAATAATTAGTAAAACTATCAATTAACGCTCGATCCAATGACTTTCAATTAATTTTACTCGCCTATCCAATTACTCCAAGTCGTTATTGGAACTCGTATATCGATAAGGACTACGGTTAACTTCATAATTCAACTATTCCCTCCGACGTTTATGATGTACTATCTTTCTCGCGCCTTTAAAGCTATCTATCGAACCCTCGCAGTGAGAAATCCTCGTAAAGATCCTTCTTCAGATAGACACCGTTCGAGAATTCGCGTAGATCTCGTAAACTTACCTAGCATAGGCTATCCGAAAGGAGAAAAAGGTTTGACCAGTCGATGGAGGGACGTAGACGCATCTTGGATCGGCATGTTGGCCCTTGGACGATACTATACCCTCGAAGGGCTGGGAAAATGAGAGATGTACGTCCATGTGATCCTTTCCGCACATCACTTCGAGGGATTGTATGGCTGGCATCCCCTCTGGCCTCTCCAGCGGCCAAATGTCGCTGTTGCTACTGACGTTTCTTAAGCCAACCACCTGTACATTTCAAAAATAGAATTTTTCTTAATGATTGTTGCGTGGCGAACTCGAAAGAATGCTTTCTACGTTTGACAATCTAAATCACAAATATTTCTTGCGACAATTATTATAATTGAGAAATCATTTTGTCAGTGGTTTGTATTTCACTATGTTTTTCACAATTTATATTTCTATATTTCTATATATAGCTCTTATAGACCAATTACCCCCAAAAGAAATGAAGGAAAGATTCCTTGACGTTAAAAACTAATTAGAATTAAAAATTTCAAAAGGTGTCTCCTGCCATGTGCGTTACAAATAGGGTTATATTCATGGAAAATATATCTCGACTCTTCAATCTTCCCAAGCAAAAAAGCCGAGCGTTCTAACGTATCCCCCGTGCATTCTCAGAAAAAGTGGCATCTCATGCCTCCACCTTGATCCCCATGACCTCTCTTCCTCTTTCGGTAGCTCGCCGTCAGTGAATAGAGAATACGTTGTAACCCCTTCATCCTTCACCATGAATATCTTTCAACGAAACGTCTCGTCCAGTCATTCCCGTAAATCACCGTCTACCAATCGTCAAACTATCGTGTAGGAATTTATTGTGAATTTAGTAAGCTACTTTATACTTCTATTTGCCCCTAACGTAATAATCCCATCGATTTTATTGTATCTTCAATCACCGCGTTAAAACCGGCCACCACGTGGATCGTAAGATGCATACGTTCGATAGTAGAGACACCATAAAATCATCCAGCAACCGTAGTTAAATCATAACATGATAAAACCTAACTCGAACGTTCCAACGATTCATCGGCATTGCCGCTTGTGAAATTGATAGACCTTATAAAGATATTATCGTGCCAGAAATCCTTGGCATTAATTTCAATTCATCGGCGCAATCGTACTTTCCGAATCTTTTGCTCCTTTTGCAACACGTTAAACTGGTTACGAGGGAACTTAAGTATCCGCGCGCATTCGTTCAGGGTGTCAATTACATTTGTGGTAATCCATGAATACCACGTGTAAACCACTGTTCAATGGTAAATGGAGAAATTGCGAAGGCGGTTGGAGAACGTGAACTGGTAATGGTGTTAGGTAACCCAGGAACGAAATAGAAGATAGAAAAGGTCGCGGGAGATTAAAACGTGCTTATACGGAACTAGTTGGGGAGGTGGAATATAAGGGGGATAAAATATCACGATGTACGTGGCGTTAAACGATTCCGATCGAATAACAGGATAGCGAGTATCCTAGGGTTATAGCTGCCTCGATGAATAATCGAAATTTTATGCGATGTCAGTAATGCTCTGTTAATCGGCGTGAGTAATATCGTTTGGCTTATGGAAGTCGGGGAAAATCGTGGGATGTTTGTGAAGTTGGGGGTCTTTTCGAAATTTTTGTGCAAAGATCGAAAGAAAGAGGGAGAGGTGGAATTAAAGGGAATATGAAATTAGAGGGGTGATATCTCAATTGATGAGGCTTAGTTTGAACCTCAATGACCTTTTGAGATTTTTCCCAAGTTAATATTTAACACTAGAACTACCGGCCTCAAATCTAACATATTTTAATAAATTAAATAAGTACTTTGGAAAAGGGGGGATCAAGCGGCGGAAAATTTGATCGATTGGGTGATTTATGTTTATTGATATAGACGTAGAATATTTATTCTATAACTCTTATATAAACTTGGAGAATTTTTTGAAAAAATTGTGTACCAGTCATTTTGACTGGTTTGGTAGTTCTTGTGTTAATATATGATGAGCTAGAAAAATTCAAACGTCGTACAGGTCGCTATAACTAAGAGTCCTCGTATTACTGGAGATCAGAGGTAATTGACCGTAGCAATTAAATCTTAATACATTAATTAAATAATAATATATTCTAATTTACCGGGTATTTGAGAAATTCGGCGTTCGAAGCGTGCAATTAGGAGCGGCATGTTGCAGGAAGTAGAATCAGACAAATCGTACTCGATATTATTAATGCCGTTACGGTTCACCGATCTATACATACGGAATTATACGTTTATCGCGAGTCAGATCGTGGTATCCATATTTCTTTGACAAAATGGAGCTGCATTGAATCTTAAATTGCACGCAACAGAGACTCAATAATAACTATACCTTTAATCCACTGTTTATTGTACACGCCGCTCTGTGGATGTGAATATTCTGTACCGAATTGAGAAGTTACGATCGTGTTACATCTACTGCGAGCCACCATGACTAACCAGATTATTGCAGGCCAAATTACACGAGAGGCAAAACCGTGGGGCACATGATATTTGCCTGGTGACTTGATGACATTATTGTAATACCTGCTATTTTGTACATTTTTGAAATCATCGTGACAAATTAGCTATATAAAAACGGGTATTGTTGTTCATATAAAAATAGTGGTATATATTTTTACATATAAATTTTTATATAAGAAAAATTAACACTTCGACTGCCATGGGCTGCTCATTAAGACTCAAGAGGGAAACTTGTTAAAAAACTTGCACGAATTTTATTTTTACACAAAATTAGTATAAATTATAAACTGCTTACTCTCTAGATTCGAAAATATCCTTAGCTTTTCAAATCTAAGTGATTAATGCCATAATTCGTCTTTTTTATACGGTCTATGCGCAGTTTTCGAAAAATGTATTTTTACGTGGTCCGCATACAATGTGTTAAATTCGATGATACTTCAGATAACTTTTAAATTGCAATATTTGTGAATTTTCTAACATACTAAATATTTAAAAAAAAAGAATAAGGTAGGTCGAATGTTTATTTGTCAGTATTTTTGAAGTTTCTGATTTATAAATATGTGATTTTAATAGAAAAAGTTTCACTTCAATAAATATGCTGTAACGATCGGCATATTAATGGCGTTCAACGTGTTAAAAAGTCGTAGCTACCATAGCGGCAGACGCCGCAGAGAGAAAAAGATCATAAAAGTCGAAAATTAATCTCCCACGATGGAAATTTCAATAAAGATGCCGCGAAGTCGCGTAAGGAGCTACGAAAACGCTGGTTACACGATCGCTTTGTAATCGTATCTCTTCGCTGCAACGAGAAATCTATCCGGTCTTACCTGTATCTGTCTTATTCTACTTGTACCCGTTTGAGTGGTGAGCCCATTGGAACACATGTTTAACTTAAGTTATTACAGTGCGTACATTTGTAATAATTATGACCGATCGTAAATTCCCGACAATATACGAACGATAGGCAAATGGCCATTCCATAAATTCAAGAATCCTATAATGAATGCATTACGCGAGTGCTTGGCGAATACTTTGCGCGATAAATACTTCAGCATCGTCTATTAACGTTTTTACCATGAACGACGTAAGCCAAAGGTATTGCTATTGATCGAAGATACTGGGCATCGTTGATAGTCTTTTCTATAATATTTTTTATGCAAAAATTATATTTTTTTATGAAACATATATATCATTGCTTCAGCCATTTCGAATACACCTAAAACAATAGCTCCTAGGCAAAACGCCCACCTTAATGTTTTTGACCTAATTGTATAAGACATCATATTTAAATATTGCTAAGCGTACAAACGGAGGGAGGGCCCAAACAGGAAATTAACTTTTGATTTCGTATATCTTTTTCTTTCAAAAATATTTAGAAGTTCTTCAGAAAGGCGATCGCAATTTTGGAACCTGCATCACAATAAGTCAGGTCATCCGAACCTCCCACCACACTTTAACAAACCTATAAAACTCCAATGTATTTCAAAAATCTGAGAATTTGTATCGAATCGCTGACAGTATGCAGCTCGCTACTAAGTTTCCTCAAGTTCGACTAAAATCTCCGAAAGCGCAAGAATTCTTCTTGACCGTTTGAGTCCCAGAGGCTTAAAAAAAACACGATCGAATAGGCCCGAAGAGCGCAAAGCGCTTATTTAGATACCGCTTACATAGAGTTCGAAATGTACTGAGATTTTTCCACACAGAATCCGAAGAGCGCGATCGCTCTGCTTGGGACTTAAACAATTAAATAAAACGTTGTAAATGTAACAAAAATACAAAACAAAAAAGCATCCAACTTTGTTCTAGACCTACAGGCACATTCACCGTTCCAACAAAACCTTAGAAATAAATCCTCATAAATAATATCTCCCACCAACGTAAGACATCGCCACGAAGAAAAACCTTCCTCCGACTATAATTAATTCGTTCGTTCCGCACAGATTAAGTAGCAGTCAAGTAGATCCCAGCATATTTAACGTTTCGAGGACGAGGCCTCTCGAGTCTTCACCGTAAGACAATGTTGCGGTACATTTCCAGCGCGCTCGGAATCACGCGTGTTCAGGCCGTGGGAGATTAGGCGTGTTCGCCTCGAGGATTTCTAGAAATTACGCTCGAACGTCGTGCATTCTTAGGTACGTCTTTGGGCGTATTACTTCGAATACCGTCAGCAGAAAATCCGCGACACGTAAGCGAGCGGATCGCCGATGGAAGGTGTTCCCCGTGTATTCCGCGCTCGCGCAATGCTGTAACGGGAGAGGCGTCTTTACCGCTGCATTAACGGTCGCCGTTTTTCGCACAAGTGAAAACAAGTTTCTGCGCTCTTACAATCGCACTGTTAAATGACAACGTTTCATTAGAAATGATTACGCACCTGGCGTACGCCGCACACGCGCTTGTATGGGTTCTGCGTCCTGTCGCTAGCGAGCCACGTTTTTCTTTCGCACCGTCCTGACGGGGACTTCGTTCGGTCTGGTTCATTCAGGAATTAAGATCGACTTCTTTTTTGTTTCTTTCTTTTTTTTCGCAACTTTTGGAACGTGTGGTTGTAATTTTTTGTTCGTATTGTTTGCGGAGGTTGAGCCGCGGTTGAATGGTTTTAGGAGAGTTACGAGGCAACGAGGATGTTGGTATCACGTGGGAGAAGTATCTCGGAGGTCACGGTAAAGGGGTTCTGTGTCTTGGCCATGGTATTTGTGAGCCTCGGGCTTTATTCTCAGCGTCACAATGGCACTGCATCGATGGAAGTTTGGCGTTTGTTAGGTGTTCGATTGTAATTGTTAGTTTGCATGCTCGCGGGCGTGTCTTGGCCGGAGGTTTAACATTAGATTTGCGGAGCCAATTTGGCTCGTTCAAAATTTAATTACTCTAAGTATATATATATTGTATTGGTTGGTTAATTTTTGAATAATAAATCTTTCATTTAAATCGATTTGTAACTATTTTCTTTGGAAAAAACTTCAATTTTCTTGCTTGAGTCAAATTGGCTCACTTCAGAAAAATAGGCGCATTACATCCGTAAATCTAGTGAGTTGAGAGGATCGATTAGAGAACTTGGCTCTACTGTTTGGAATATTGTTATACATTTGCCACCATTTAAATATTCAATACTTCTCTGACCCTAGGAAGATAGATATACGCAGTGTTGGCACAATTAGTGATAATCTCTTTGATAAACGTGATTATTTGCACATCGAGACCTATTATCTTAACACTAGAACTACCAGTCAAAATGACTGGTACAGAATTTTTTCAAAAAATTCTCCAAGTTTATATAAGAGTCATAGAATAAATATTCTACGTTTATATCAATAAATGTAAATCATCCAATCAATCAAATTTTCCGCCGCTTGATTCCCCCTGTTTCAAAGTACTTATTTAATTGATTTAAATATGTTAATTTAACGCCGGTAGTTCTAGTGTTAAATTACCATAATGTCAGAAGATCTACTTAAAACATAGTTATTACAAATTCCAATTGCTTTTCCTCTCAAGCAACGATACCCTCGAAAAGTATCTCATTTCCTTCCCTCGCACGCGTTTCGAGCGAGTTGCGACCGCAGAAAGGCATTCAGAAGAGGCTGAATCTCAAGTTTGAAAGAGGCAGAAACGGTTAGTCGGAAAGTTTCGTAACCAGCGCGTAAGCCAGAGCTCTCCTTCGCGATCGTTCATCACGAAAAGACAATGCGCTCGTGCTTCCGAACGTGAAACGAATGGCAAACGATATTTATATTACGCAGTACAGGCGGAAGCAATTCGCAGAGTATAGACTTTACGATTCCGCGGCGGTTCGTTACAACAGCGAATGTATCAGTATTCCGAGTTACTCGAACGTGAGGCACATCGGTAGGTGAGTTTCCCATCGCGGCTCCTCTGGCGTTCGAATACTAATGCCCGTCTGTGGGTACTCGATTGTGCTCCTCGTGACACGCGGAAATACTTCCCTCTGTTCGCTTCTCTGCCTATCTTCCGGATGAGAGTGTATTTCAAAGCGTTGCAGACGTTGTTTTGGGTAATTTAACATCTTGCGATGGAATGACGGACGAAGGATGTCCACAGTTATTCGATTCTAAAGTGTTTTTGATGCGCGCGGAATGTTACTTTATTGTTTTACATGAGTGCATAGGACGGTCAGGTAGAGATATCTACTTTGTCGTTTAAGAGAAGGGAGTTTTTGTTCGTGATATTAGCTTGATAGATGCGAGGGTGCCTGGCAGTTAGAATTGTCCAATTGGATTGAAAATTCTATAATATTTGCATGCTGAGTTTCTCTTTAAGCCCTTGTCCTGTGATTTCTTTCCTGAGTGCTTGCGCAATAGATCAATTAAGTAAACAGTGGAAATGACTGATGCCTCCGGTACCTCAAAGTAATTTTAGTAGCGTGACGATAACTTTATTCTACCCTGGTCCGTTGATTCAGGTTGATAGTTTTCGATAAACTTCGAAATTTCCTATTCCAGTTTCCGTGCTGCAAAGATCATTCGTTATTGTAGGGCTTAACGCATTCACGGAGCGTACCACCGGTGGTCCACGCTTCAGTGTTTCAAACGACGGTCTTAGAGTAGCCGCCCGTAAGAGAAAAAACACAAATTGTCGCGCCAGAGTGAACGCGTTTAATTAGTGCCGTTCTATAACGAGAAAACTATAAACGTCGATTCCCAAGTGACTCGCGGACACCACGATTATCCTATAAATTAACAAATAGACCGTGCACAAGCTCTAACCGACATAAGAAAACATTCCCATCGATTTATGCAACCCCAGGAAGCCAAAGTAAACAAAACGTCGATCCGCACGCGCGCATCCTCACCTGTTGATACCAACCTCCGGCGAGTTTACCGTACGAGTTGCAATCATTGCACTCCAAAAGATCATGAAACGATGTTATCATCATCATCCTGGCAGTCGATATAATTGCGATCCATCGAACGTTCGATCCCTAATCGCAAACTAATACGTCGAAGCCGTAACTCAACGAAGGTTTCTTCGTTCCCTCGATAAAACTCTGGTTCTCCACCATGTGCTATCGCCGGAAGGTGCATCGCCTTAAGTATTTTCATTTTACGATCGCCATAACGACCTTACGTACGAAGAATCCTCCTCGCGATTAGCAGCAAATGAGTTTAGCGTCTATGAAGCGTGGATTAGAAGCGAGAAATAGAACAAAGAAACATCGGAGTACGCTATGATCCCTATTATCGCGGACACGGTAATTCGCTTCTTGGTGGGTCCGCTGAGAAACAGACACGAACAGGAAAGAGCATTAAATTCGCCTTGTGGAAACACGCGAGAGGACACGTTTCCTGCGAGAAGGTAATAGAAGGTATTCTCATTCCAGAGGCGCAATAATGTCGCGAGGGCAATAGGTTGTGCGTTAGGGTCCTGGATAACTTTAAGAGGATGGCACAGGGGAGGAAAATAAGGTCGTTGGAGAACGACGGATAACGGTACTTAGAGTAGGCAGGAATATCCGCTTGCAAGCTGTCGTGTCTCCCGCTGCGTCATCGTATTGTCATCGAACTGTCACGAATTCATCATCGTCGAGACGTTTCGGGTAGAATAAGACCCCTCGTTTCCATGTTGCATGAAAGGAAGGTACTTGAAGACCTTCCTGATAATTCAGCGTCCCAGGAACGGTACCTGGGTTATTAGAGTTTCGTCCATACGCTTCCGTTATCCTTTAATTGAAGGATCTACAAATATCGCGGCGTTGGTAAACAGAGTTGAAATTATGGCCCATTATTGGAATTGCTGGTCGTGGCGATGTACGCTCTAGGGCCTAATTGGCCGGGTAGAGGAATAAAAGACGAGAAAGCTATTTCGCGAGCCATGTAAATATGCCGGGAGGTATGAGGGTAATTCTTGCGTGTTTTATGTGCGTGGATTTTTTTTTTCACCGTACCGTTGACGCGTTATTAACTTTTGTTGGTAATGCTTTCGCGTTTCTTCTTGTTCCGGCTTGAAGGATTATTTACGGTGTATCGCGAATCGATTTTATGGTGACTGAGAAATTTGCGAGATTATTTCTTTTCAATCAGCCTCGAGATGTTTATTTTCTCGTCGATCGATATGGTCATTTTGATCGGGATCGACGGTCTTAGATTTTAATCCGTCGAAGCTACGTTAACCCTCTATGGTCGGAATTTTGTATCGTGTCTGAGGATCAGTTTTGCGTCAGCACAATTAGAAAATGATAAAAATAATATTGTAAATAATGGATTAAGCCTGAATGTTAAGTACTGAATTGTAAGGAATTTCATGCTTTTCACGAGCTAAATTATTCTATTTGGCTAAGTTATAAATTTGACTTTAATCCTATTAGTCCCGAACAACGATATATCGTTGTTAGCAATAATCCTGTCATTGTGCATCATGGGCTTGTTATTTATTTTTCTGGTATAATAGTAGTAATTTTATGACAGATAATTGAAAATACGCAATTTATGCTTTATATTACATATTCTATATGAAACTATGACCCAATGAATTTTTCATTAGTTCTATCAATTTTTCTGGTCGGCACTAAGAGGGTTAACACTTTGAACGCCACCGGATTCTAGAATTCGAAGATTCTATTAAAATCACATCTTTACAAAGCAGAACCTTTAAAGACACTGGGAGATAGATATTCAACAGACTGCTATCTTTCTAACGCCAATATTTAAATATGTAATATGTCTGAAAATTCATAAATATAGCAATTTAAATGTTACACGAAATTCCATGAAATTCAATAGCGCCAGTCACCGGTGACCCCCGTGGCAGTTAACGTGTTATAGAAGCTCATATGTGTCTTGCGTCATCTCTAGGTCAACAATTGAAGAAAAATTCCCTGGAGGTTCCAAAGATTTCAAAACGGATTCACTAATTAGATAGTGTATTTAATCCCATATCAACCATAGGACTTCTAGGTTCCTCCCCTTTTTTGACCCGTTCGACGTGATCTATCCAGGAATCGTGTAGATTCTATGATCGCTGAGCTAAGATTGAATTACAGTATGTACAGTATTGTATTGATTGTCCCATCCTATCTGTTTGTATACGCGGTTGTACATAGCAATTTGCGTAACCACTCACCATATAGATCAGCATACGTAGCAACCTCCACACCCCTGGCATCCTGGAGGTCCCAGCCTCTCACGATGAGATACGCTTCTCTGCAAAGGACAAAGATCGGTTTGTTAAATTCTCTCTGTACTTCCTTGTTGCGCCAGAGACAAAGGTAGATAGAGAAAAGATAGAGGGAGAAACAAAGTGAGAAAGATAGAGAGAGAGAGAGAAGTGAAAAAGAAGTTGTAGCCGGATCTATTTTAATTTATCCGACCACCATGGTCTAGCGAGCAAATTAACTGAACACCGTCCGTCAGGTCGCGGTTCGAATCCCAAGGAGGTCTCGGCGCAAAATTGATTCGCGAGGAGAAATCATGGTTATGGGGTTTCGAGCGTACGTGTGCTCGATCTATCCTTGAATCAGGATATGTGACGTCTACGTTCAGACGTGCTATCATTTCCTATTAAATACGACTATAACGAAGTACTTCCGCTAAACTCCACAATCAACCTTTAGTATTATTTTCCAATTAATCGAAAATTACAAAGTTTCTATTCGAAAGTACTCAATATTGAAAATAGAATGAGAGTATAAACGAAGGTGAAATATGAAATGGTAGATTTTATATCTGAAATTGTACACTGAGACAATACAAACAGATTGTATTTGTTTAATGTAAATTGTACGGATGATTAATTTAATCACATTGAAAATTACTCATCCAAGTCAACGGATACATCCGTCTAAATCAACAGCTTGATTTATAGAGTTTGTAATTATTTCCGCATTTTCAATTATCGTTAATCTACTCTCGGTATCATTAATTTATTACCGATCTTCCGTATTATGTACACCACGCATACAAGATTTACCGATAGCATTTTAATATCCTCCGGTCGGGTTTGCCGGTAGAAAAAAAAGGAGCGTAAAGTGAGAAAAATAGGAAGGAAACAACCATCGAGGCTTGTACGGCTCGTTTCATTCTATATGCCAATTTGTTCTGTTGCTTCGAGTGTAATGGAAACGAAGTTACTAATGAATCGATACATGGGGATACTACCGGTTCGGCTGGTTCCTCGTCTTCGAGATTGTCGTTTCTAATGCTACTTTCGTGTACGGCAAATCTACGATCAATCGGCGTATACAGTCCTTCAGTCAACGACAATATCCTGTTTAATGATTCGTATCGTCAATAGGTGGAAAGTGAAGCAATTAAGGAGATCATAATTGCCGATCAGAAGTCAATTTTATGATTTCTCGAGAATTTATTGTAATTGAAATGTGGACTATGACTTCTGTTCGATCTCTATTTCGTAATTAAGATAAATAGGCAGATAACAGAAAATACTTGAAATCCTGAAAGAATCATTTCTTGCAATCCTGTGAACTTTTAACGTCTTTTTTTTAGAATAAGATATACCATCGAGTAATGCAACAAATTAGGAAATAAATCTGAAACGAGAGAAATAAATGTAGAAATTAATCCAGCATTAAAAGTGTCAGTTTAGTAATGAATTGAAAGATTGACATTAATTGCAAAGAGAAAAACATCACATTACACGATCTCACATTTAAACACCACACAAAAGCTCCAATCATCATCAAACAATGTTCCGAAATTTGTATCTCCTCTCTCGACGTGCAAACAAAAAACTGAATCCTCCTCGACAAAACTGAAACGTCTTAATAGCCGCAAAAAATCACGGGACGATTAATCAAGCCGAGGATCGAGTTGAAATTCTCACGATTAAATTCGTATCAGCGAAAAAGCGAAGCGACACGTTCGAGCGAATCGATCTTTCGGCCATCGTCACGAGATCGCTCGAAGCGAGCTGTGAACGCCGATTTCGCGGACATTTGCGGCTCGTTAGGTTTGCCGTTCGTTTTTGTCGGATTAAACGCATCGGTACTTCAAGGTTTCGATTGACAGCTATCGTCTTATGGTGCGTGATTATGGGGATAGATGCGGTGATACGGCCGCTCCAAGCAATTTATTCCACCTTCGTCTCTTTTTCGAAGGTCCCTCTCGTCCAACCTCCCGCTCTCTCGTGACTAGCCGAATAACGAACGGTTATACTCTCTTTTTTTTTATCCAACTCACAATTTTACGCGGTGCCTCGTCGAGGTAGATTACTCCAACGAATATCCTATAATTCGTCCATTTTTTTTACCAGTTTAATCGGGGACAGAATATTTTCAAGCTCAAAGCGACCACTTTTTGCAAGATTCTATTCCAACGATGTCGTTTTTGTAACAGAACATTTAAAATCGTATCCCGAGTCGAGATGTTGAAACTTTTACTACCCAACATTTAGGAATTAGAAGTACAAAAATAGGTCTAAATTCAATGTAAAATAAGATACTATTTAGCGCCTAAAAGTGGCGCAAATAAAAAGTGGCGCAAAATAGAACTTCAATTTCAACCTCCGATGAGGATTTACATCCTATCCAGTTATTAATGTTATTATTATTATTATTTATATATATACACATAGTTTTCAAAAATAAATTAGTCAAAATCACTAAAAAACAATGGATTTTTACTTCATCACTCATTTAATACTTCTAAATTTTTGATTAATTGTCATGAAACTAACCACTTTAAGGCTATCCCTGTAGATGCCACCATTTTGAATTGTATGTAATATAAATCTTGAGTGTCAAATGTATGTTTCATTACCTATTAATAAAAAAGAGCTAGAATAAATAAAAAATGACTGTTTTTGAAGTATTTATCCACTAGTTACATATGTATGTATACATACCTCATTAATTAATTATTCAAAAAATTAAAGTTCTTTATGCGATATTAAATATATATTGAACACAAAAATTATTATTTGACCTAGGAGGAGTAACAGGTCCAATTCAGGGGATAAAGGTTTTAACACTAGAACTACCGGCCTCAAATCTATCATATCTTAATAAATTAAGTAAGTACTTTGAAAAAGGGGGAATCGAGCGACGGAAAATTTGATCGATTGGGTGATTTACGTTTATTGATATAGACGTAGAATATTTGTTCTATGACTCTTATGTAAACTTGGAGAATTTTTTGAAAAAATTATGTACCAGTCATTTTGACTGGTTTCGTAGTTCTAGTGTTAAGTACGAGTGTCATTTTACTGAGAAGGAGTTACAAGTTTAAATTAGGAGCTTTAGTATTGAAAAGTATCATATTAGGTTCAAATAGGAGTAAATACCATGAAAATAGGTTCAATATTTCGACTCGGTTATTCTTCTCGAGCTACGATACGATCGATCGATCCTAGTCGCTCCTTTTTCCATTGTCAACCATCAGCTTTATTCGGATAACTCGACATGATCAGAGTTGACAGAGATAGAGGCAAAGTGGTATCAATGACCTCGACGTTTCAAAGACAGCAGGAGCAAGAAACTTGTCATTAGCATATGAAGGAGTAGTTCCATCTAAACGCGCGTTGTCTAAGCCTCCCTACCGTGAGAGACGATGTAGACGATGCAAATGTACGAACCGGGCGCCCGCTGAGACTCATCCTCTAGGATACCTTCCCGTCGAGGACCGCGCTAGTCCGCGCTAGGGGACGTTAATTAAAACCGAGTTTACTACTATGTCGTACGCATAAGTGGCACGTCGCAGATTACAGTCGATAGTTAAACGCCCGTAAGTCTGTTCGCGGACTTGGTGTGCGGTTGCTCGTGTCGTGACGACGTACCATCACGAACCGAGCATTGTGCTGCATATGTAATTAATGCAGTCACGGCGCCTGTTTGGAGGAACTTCTCTCTATCTATTCGATTCCTTTCTTTCTCACTTCTACGCGATTGCGATTTACATTGGCGAATGCCAAACGATTACTGCTGATTGGTTAATGACTCGTGGCCGCCGGTGAAGAAGAACTATCGTTCCGTGCTTGGCCTACCGGAACGATCGTTGAGGGTAGATTCGATAAGCACCGGCACGTAAGGAACTAAGGAGATTATACGAACACGCACGAATCAGACCGTGCATCTGATTGGCAGCTTTTTCTAGTCAGCCTCTCTTCACTGCTGTTTTTCTTGGTTTTATATCGTGTTTACAAATTTATTGTTGGTAGTTAACGATGACAGTTGATTGTTATGAGATACTTTGAATAATCGTCGATTTTGTGGAGACGTTTTTGTCGTACTTTTAGCACCGTCGTAGATTATAGGATTGCACGATGAATGGTATCGTGTGTCTATAGCTATATCACAAAAGAGTATGAGACACCTACAATATTTTCTTCGTATAATAATATTAATATTTTCTACCACGCGTGCATCTTCAATGTAGCAAGCTGGGCGCATCGCACGCGCGACGTTATCATTTGATTACACAGTCGCTGAGTGAATTCTAAAATTGATTAAGGTACTGTGTATCCTACAATTTAATCTCACACCATTTGACATCCGGTCATACGCGGCTGTCTAGCCGCTGACACATGCAAGGTCTACTATTATTACAGTCATCAACGACATCATTATCATCTCCAACACCGGTATTATCTCTGGTTAATATCATTATCGTTCCTACTATCATTACCCAATAACTGCTATTTTCACGATTATTGCATATAATCATCCGCAACGAGGTACCGATCCATGGATGATCCATCGATCACCGATCATTCGGTGAATGTTCACGATCCTCGTGATACCCTCGGTAACGGTGATGTCAAGCTTGGCTCGTGCACACGACGGATAATCCATTGTGTGATTACCGGTCTCGAGGTCGCGAAGAATCGCAAAATACCGCGTTGACCGAGCTATCCCAAAGAGGCCAGACGACTGCAAAGAGAACAGCAGAGGAGACACGGTGTATCCTACGTTCCCACACGTATTCTCCTCGACCTACCACGTACCTAAGTACATACGTAGGAGATTTCCACGGAAATGCTGGCTGAAAGGTCGCGGTGGCTGGCAATAGGTACATTCCTTGGATATTTCGAGGGGGCCAGGTGAATTATACGCATCTTCGTAACGGTGTATTCTCAACCAAGTGCAACTTGGGAAACTCGGGCGTCGTAGATCTCACGATAATAATTCCAGCGCGACATCGTTTCGCGAGGTCGTTACGCGACAATGCTGCTAAAGTCAACCACTCATGTAACGTGGTACTTTTGTAATGTATGGGGAAAATTACGGTGGTACTTCTATACGACGATATTCGTAGAACGTGGTGGTTTCGCGGTATTAACCCATTAGAGCCCACCGATTTATTTATAGATCACTACTTAAATGCATAATATTTTCAAGATTCCAAGTTATTTATTTATTTGCCCACCGATCTAGTTGTAGATCTACTTTTTGTGAACGAGTTGTTTGAAGAGGAATTCAGGGATGTTGTGTTTTGGTAAACTTGAACCAACGTAAGTTGGAAATTTTTTATTTTTTTTAATTCAGAAAAGATATATAGTTTGGGCGGTAATGATGGGGTAATGATAATGATAAAATGGGATTGGGCGGGAGCAGTTAGAGAAAAGATTGTAAGAGGGAAAGACGTGGAAAGGAATTGCCATTAGGGAGAGCTGGCGTAGTGGTACTGGGCCGATCCAGGTGATCATGGATTTTAATTTTAATTTTGTATGTTATTTGAAGATTAGTTTGACGGTGGTACAATTAGAAAATTGTGAAAATACTATTTTGAGTAATGGATCAATCGTGAAATAAAAATATTGAATTGCAAAGAATTTCAGGATTTTCGCGAAGTAAATTATAATATTTTTCTTTTTCTTTTCCCCGTCTTAATTTTCCTTGCTTTAAGGTACATATTTAATATATTTAAATATAATAGATTTCGCGCTGGTAAATCTAGTGTTAATAGGCTTTTCGGGCCCAACGCCTTTGAACTTTTAACTAATTAATTGGTTGCAACTCCAATTAATAAATTATCCTTTATCATTGCGGTTACTTCTGTTAAGGACTCAGTGATGAGAATTTGTAATTTTCGAATAGATGTCTGTATCAAGGAAGTATTTGTAACCAAGTGATCGGTCAGAAGGGGGTAGGATGTTAAAAAAATACCGGTCGGTAAAATGTTAATGTGATTAGTATTACTCCAGCAATCGTCGTCCTATTTCCATAACGATCGAAATCTACTTAAATATATTGCGGGTTGAAACCTTACAAAGTTGTTTAGCAAGACTCCCAATTCACAGATTCTTTCTTCACATCAAACAAGCAATCGATCATCGCGTTCACCCTCGTTCGATTTACGATTACACGATTGAGTTGCGTGCAAGTCAATGGCACACGGAAAGCACTCGTTTCATTCTATTTTTCATCGACGAGATATCGATAAACGAAATTACTGACAGCATGAAATTGCAAGTAACGCGATGTAGTCGAAATAGGCGCCTCTAATCGTGATCCTGTATTCAAGAGACTATCGATGTTTAACTTAACGCAAAAATCATTCCCGATAATAATTTCCACGTAAACTAATTCCTCGCCTATTACCGTTAAGCAGTAATGTCTTTTTAATCATTTTTGTTGTCTCCATCGTCCATCTTTTTCTACCTGACTCCGAAGATCGCGTTGGATCTTCCTTCTTCGAGTGATTAATCAGAAATTACGGATTATAACTATAAATCATGATTATACGCTTTTCTGACGTTTCCTATATGTACGCGTATAATGTTCACGGAGGCCCTAACACGTGAATTATTCGTGGAATGTACGAGAAACATGCGTCCTCGCGGAAAGATTCGTAGATCTTTTATGGTGAACGTTGTCGTCTCCGAGCACTAGTCGTTAATTCTTACGTCTCCCTGTAATTTGTACATGTCACCAAAGGCAACGGTAATTTATACAGAAACGACTTGGTCTTTCGAGCACGTGAAAATAGAAGGAGCCATGTTTTATCTAACTCTCCAACATGTTAGGAGCTTGAAACTTGTTCTTGCTTCGGTACACGCATATAATTAGCGAAAAACGTTGCTTCGAACGAGACAATTATTAAGTGATATCGATCAGCGTAATCTTACTAGGTGTTAACGACAATCTGGTAATAAAGATTAAGCCTCTGACTGCGTAACATGTAAGTCTCTCAGCTAGTTTTATTTAATACAGTGTAAAGATCTTTCCTCGGGATAGTTTCTTAATACAACCGTTTCAATTGCTCGACGTTGTCGACTCTCATTGCGAATCTATGCCTGCCAATTTCACGATTATTAAGATCGCTAAAAATCTTCCTAATGCATCCACTATGCAATGAACAACGGTTAAAACTATCTGCAATGAGTCTCTCACGAATTGCACGAGTAATCATCGGACCAATTTCTCAGTCCGTTGCATCAGGAGCTTATTACTCGGCGGAACGAGGACACAGTTAAAGAACGACCTACACAGATGTTGTCAAGTTACAGTTTTAGTCAAGGTTCGTTTCATCGAGTTAAGATGTACAAATTGCACAAAAATATATTCAACGTTCCTCGATCTCTCGCTATTCGCAAATATACCCCGTAATTCAACAACGAGGTTACAATCACCTTTGCAATTCCCTTTGCAATCTATTCCCATTGATCACGATACGTCGTGTTATAATTAATGCAACCTGATAATGAATCCATGATGTGAATGTTACGATATGAACATTGATGACAATGTTGATCATCACAGCAAAGAGGATGTGCATAGCGTCAAGCAATTATCGCTCTCACAGTGTCCACATCGCGCACGTACGTCGCGAATGAAGAACCGCCCTGCATACTGGTTATCCACACGTTCATCCATGCCTGGTGCATTCAATCGCTCGAATGCTGCCGCATTTATGTAAATTCTGCGCGACGTTTACGCCGATCGGCAGATCGTGAATGGAAAGTTTGCCAATACCAGCGCGTGGAGAACGCTATACGCTTGGAGAACGCATTACGTTTGGAGAACGAGAGATAATTAACGCTGGAGGATAATTCGATGAGGAGGAGGATTCTAAGTGTTTTTAACTTTGGTTCAGCTTCTGATACAAGTTTTACAGAGAAGACTTTTGTCTTCTTCGACAAATTTGAAGATCTGTCATTGTCTCTCTGTCAGGTGGACCATGTGACGCGCAATGTCTGTTAATCATGCGAGGAGATCGATTTGATCTATTAGCGATGTGCGCGTGTATTCAACGAGAAGTAGGTCCCATTGTGCCGAGAGAGAATTTACGATCTTGATCGGATAGTACAAAGTAAACGTAATGTAGGCTATGGTTTTTCTACAAACGATGGAAACCTCGATTCGTGCGATGCTCGCGCGCATCTGGGACGCGAAGCGATAGGAGGCTAATCGAAGTAATTGGAATCTGTGTTAATTGTTACGATAGAAACGAATGACAAATTGAAGCATATTGTAGACGTCTAGGATGATGATTCAAAGAAGATACAAGTGGCAATGAAACGTTCACGGATGATGCGTAGAGTTCGTTTTAAAGAGGCTGATTACTTCACGGTAATATAACCGAATGACAAAGCATGTTGTTTGTAATTCTTAATCCTTTAACTACCGCTTGCGGTTGGAATACTTATCGCGTGACCGTATACAGATACGGATTGACTTTGCAACTTGTAACTGGAGTCATTAGTGGAAATAAATGGATTCTCATTTATCCTCGGCGTTGAAGCTATTTTGGATGCAGGAGAGTAGATTGTTCGTGTAAAGTCCGAGCAACTTTATTCGCCACGACTATCCTTTTTAAATTATCCTCTGTCTCTTCGTTGATGTGATGATGATTTTGAAATACTTGCATCGTCCTCGATTCTCAAGACTGTGGATGTCAAAAATGTTGAATCGTTGACGACCACACGTACGATACTATTATAGACCTCTTCGCATAATCTACCGAAAGGATTCTATAATGAAAAGGTCAACGACCTCGAGAGATCAGTTACATCAAAACACATTATACTTAATTCCAAAAACACGACTGAATTAATGACCCTGACTTATCCTTGGTTCACCGAGAGCGACAGATTATAACAGCACCGCAATCGAAAGACAGATCGAAGAATACCGTGATTCTTAATTCTTCCAATTACACGAAGAACTTAATGATCTCGGAACATTCGCGAGTACCGGCGAACTTCGTTAAAAACTACAAATAGCGTGTTGGAATGAATCAACGAAACATCTTCCAACGAGCATCAATGACCATCGTGTAAAGAACATCTGTCATGTATGATCATTATCCTCGTGCGAGAAAAAGTGCCGTGGATAAACTATAACGAATTGCGTCGATTCACGAATTTTTCGATTTTAATGTCTGGGAGAAATTGAATGAGTGAACTTTGGTGGAATTCTTAACAAGTTGAAATCGCATACGCGTAACGACGTTGCAACGCACGCATGCCGTCGGCTTCGTCCGAGGAATTGTTTTAGTGTGCCAGTTATGTGCGCGGATAGCGTGTCAAATGAAGGTAATACCGCAACGGATAATGGATAATGGCACGAATCTACGGCGATACCGGTTTTCATGTACACGCGCGCTCTTGAATCGTCCGGTGTGAAAGATACGCGGACGCGTGTACGCGTTTTACATCGTGGAAGCTTTGATTATGGACTTTAACGAACATCTGATTAGATTGGCACGCGTAACATGCTAATTTAGTTTATTCCTTTAACTTATAAACTTGATTAGGTAGAAATTATTTCAAGCTGTTAGGATACACTTTGTGCAGTGGCATTTGCCAAATTATTTTTGGTGTTAAAAAACTAATATTAAATATTATTTTAGTATTAAAATGTTTCTATCTCGAGTACCTTGTATTTCAAGTAGTTTAGAAATATGAAATTGGCAAATGTAAACCGAGTGGTGAAACATTTCTTAGCTAAATGTAGATGACTCTGTCTTTCGCAAGGGGAAAAAGAATATAAAGGATTTTGTAAAAATTAAAATCGTGAAGGTTGACGTGCACTAGTGCAATATTTAGGCGTAAATTATTATAGATTGCACCATCGTCATCGAATTAGAATGCGATAACGCTCTCGACCTGTGCGCTTGGTGGGCCGCGAAAATCGGTGACCGATGATCTATACGCGCTCGTTGACGGAACGTGGTTTGCGACAGCGTGAAAATCTGGAAACGGGGCAATCGTGAGATAAGTTAGCTTCGGCATCAGTATGCTCGACATTCTCTGTTGTTTGGCTACGGAGCGATGGACTGTACGTAGATTAGAATGATTCCGCCTCTGTTAGAACGATTTCGACCTGTAGTTCTATCAGACTGATGCTCTACTACTGGAAAATCGGGGTTACGACTATTGTATCATTTCTATCAGATGGAATTTTCGAATAACAGATTTTTACATTCTCTTAGAATAATATAAACGCTCAGCAGGATAATTAATGATAAGTAGAGTACACGTTAAACCTTCAAAGTATAATTAGAGTACAATTTACCAGCGAGCTTTAGGCTCATTAAAATTTGAAAGTAGAACTCGAATACAATTTGGTAGAGTTCTCGACGTCTCAAAATTACAAAGCAGAGCTCGAATAGAATTCGACAGAGAGTTCTCGATAAGTTAAAGTCTCAAAGCATAATTCAAGTGCAATTCAGCAGAGTTGTAGGCTCATTAAAATTTACAAGTAGAACTCGAATACAATTTGGTAGAATTTTCAACGTCTCAAAATTACAAAGCAGAGCTCGTGTAGAATTCGACAGAGAGTTCTCGATACATTAAAATTTCAAAGTAGAGCTCGAGTCTCCCAAGTAGAATCGTCCCGTGACACGTCGGACACTACGCAACCCAGTCGTTATTCCACGGGCCGCGTATCCGTCTCGACAAATAAGCGAAGTCGCAGCATGCTAATGTTAATTCCTCGAGAAATTACATTGGCAAACGAATGCAAAGTTATGTCGGGCGTGATTCCACGGCGTGGCCACGAGGTTGAATGCCCCCGACAACGTATGGATTAGTGCGCGGCACTAACGTAATCGTATGCCTGGTGAATATTTCATGAAGCGCGGAAAAAAGAGATGACACCTGTTCGAAAACCGTTAGTGTACTCCTTTTGCCCGCCAACGATGGCCTGCGACGGCAAACGGACGTTCGGCGACTTATTTCGATGCAAATTTTAAAAAGAATGCTCGCCGCAAGTAAGTTTCAGGAAGCAGTTACGCGCACGTTCGCCTTTTATCCCTGATAAAAACGATCCTCCAGTTCGTAAGGGAGACGAGAGGGAACCCTTGTCGTTGGCGTAACGCGAATAATTATCGGACATATATAACGTTGTCCTCGATATTTCGTGGCTTCGTCTTTCGAAAGAGACATTCTACTTTTAACGCGCTCACGACGAACATGAATTTAGTGTTGCCACCACGGGGTGGCTCTGTTTTTCGTATTGTTTCCCATTTGGCTGCGTAGTAATCCAAAAAAGACGATGGTTTGTCCAAAACATTACAATATAATATTATCCCTTTGAGGACGACGGGCGCATATATTCGCCCTGAGAAAAAAATTGGTTATAGTTTCTCGGTGCATATATAAGCGGTTAGAGTTGAAAAATTAAAATATAATCGTTGAAATATTATTTTACAAAGAGTAAATTTCAACTTGTATACATTAACAGACTGTCTTTCCGGTGAAAAAGTGTTTTTTCATCGCTAAATAATTGATTGTTTCTCGATATTCAAAAATGCCTCCGTCCGCAAAGGGTTAAAGTCAATTTAAGTCTAAAACTGCCAAGCGCGGAAGAAACTAGTTGCCAATTTTTTCTAACGATCTCCAAATTTGTCGGAGAACCATTGACCAAATATTCTATGTCCATCTTGTAAAAGATAAATTAACAAATCGATCGCATTTTGCCCCACTTGATTTCTCTTTTTCCTAAAAAATCAACCAATACCTGAGATCGCCGGCGCAGAAAAAGTCAAATTTACCGCTTCCTTTTTTTTTTACCATGCCGCGTAATTCCATCGGTGCGGCGATACGCGAGACAAAGATGATAATGACTTCGTTCTAAATGTTACTTTGTCCGATCACCGCGGAAGTTCTCGAAGGAGGCTCTCGCAAATGGGTTCGTCGGAGGTACGAAATCGATGACTTGGCGAATCTCCGAAACGAATTCTTGAGCGGCGTGCAGGTGTAGGCAGGTGTATCGGGTTCCTTCCCTCGTGCATGCACGTACATATATCGAGAGAAGCCGGTCCACGGTATCGAGAATGGCCGATTCGGTATCCCTAAGTCGCTCTCTCTCGTGGAATCACGTAATAGCGCGTTTATTCGCGTATACATACATCGTAAAACGATGTCGCTCGGACGTTGACTTTGCGCTACCACGTGGAATACAGTCGGTTTTACGACAGGAACGATGGCCAGCCGTTACGCTCGAGGTGAATGAGCATTCGACACATTTTCACGGAATTCATTACCGTGGCTATAAAAGTATTGCAGACGTTACGTCACGTTCTCCAGTGTCATAATTAACCGTGTGGAGACTGCAATGCCTGGAGAGAGATGTTAACTTGACCGTCTCATCGAAAGTCTCTCTATTATTCTATATAGAAATTCTGCGATCCAAAAATAATTCCAAATAATCTCCCTCATCGATACAGAGATGTATCAAAAACGTGTCTCGATCAACGTACTCCAAATTAATGCATCCAGTACCCATTTTGATCGGAGAAATCGAGACGCGTGAACTTAATGCCCATTGGTAAATATCATCGTTGGTCAATCGTCTCGTGAAATTTGCAAAGCGGTCGCTTGACAGTGGTGAACGATACCAGCGATGACGGTGAGAGAGGAGCAGCAGCTAAGCGTTCATCGGACCGCTAACCGGAATGCGCGCTAACTCCTCGCCGTCTCGGGGCTTCGCGAAGCGGTTGCTCGGTTCAACTCCGAAGAAGAACAAGAGAAAGAGAGGCCAGCCAGGAGAGAAAAAGAGTGTAGGAGAGACAGAGGGAGAGAGAGAAAAGAGGCAAAAGAGAGAGGAACAGAGGCCTGCGGGAACAGAGCATCGGTATAAGCACGAGCAAGGAAGAGGGTGAATGGAGAACGGAAAGAAAAAGAGAAAGAGAGAGAGGCTGTCTCGAAGCACGTGGAGATCCGAGGCACATTGCGCCCAAACCAGCGGCACGAAAATTTGGTGAGGCCCCTTGCCTTGCCGACCGACCACATTCCCTCCCCACCCGATTTCCTCATACGAGAACCTTA
This sequence comes from Cerceris rybyensis, assembly GCA_910591515.1. Classification (NCBI taxonomy): domain Eukaryota; kingdom Metazoa; phylum Arthropoda; class Insecta; order Hymenoptera; family Crabronidae; genus Cerceris; species Cerceris rybyensis. The sequence goes on from OU342795.1 coordinate 1,733,850, forward strand.
TCCGCCCGGCTGTTTCGCCATGGTCCACTCTATCCGCGCGCGTTTACATCGACAGCCGGATCATCGGTCCAGCTTGCATTAACTGTCGCACCGGCGCAGTTGGGCCTCAATGGGAAAGGCCCACTTGGAAGTCGAATGCCGGCCGGCGCACAAAAGAATTCTTCGGGGTTAGGAGATCGAAGATTTTCGCCTACTCGTCGATTACGTTGACGTTTGCGTTACAATGGGACGAGAAATTGTCGATCCATTAATGATAAAGTGGAGGATAAACGACGTAGCTGTACATTCGCATTCGAATAGGCTTTCTCGTGTGTCGTGCCACGAGGATGGAGCCCGTTTGTTTCAGTCACGGCGTACCGGGGTTATTAACCGCGAGAGTTAAATCGCCGATTTTTTTTCCAACGGTGAATTTAAAGTTTTATCGTTCTTTTAAATTGGAAGGGTTTTTAGATTGTAATTTGGGGGGTTTGTCGCTGTAGTTTTTATGATGTAGAGTCATTTGATTAGATTAATGAAATTAGTGACAGTTGGAGGTAAAAATAATGCTCACCTAGCGATCAAGGAGTGCGTACGGAGTCGCCACGTGTTAGCTGCAGCTCAGCGGCTCCTCGTGCCGCATCCCGGCAGCCGCTTTATCTCCTTATCACCTTCGCCTCCGCGTTTCTTCCTCACCCCTATGGATGTCCCTTCTACCCTTATTTATCTCTGTCTTTCTCTCTTCCGCCCCGACTGCACCCTTCTTCGTTCAATTCCGTGCTCGAATCACCGAAAGACCGAAGAAATGCCGTTTACCATCGGTCCTGCCTATCGCGTGCTACCTTCGCGAACGAGTTTCTTGACATATAGCAAGATCCGTCACTTAACACAATTCACCGGTGCCGTGACCTCCTTCTCGTTGTTTATCTCGCCAGGGTCGGGATCATTGCTCGAGACTCTTGATTACGTTTCCTATCGCACTGCGAGTACAACCAGTATTTAATAGTTTCGTATCATCAGAAGTCTATGAACCTTGACCCGCTCGAAATGTGTCCGGGTAGTCGTCTCGATTACGGAGGGTGGATATATTCAATTACGGTGATAGATCGACATCGATTCAATCTTCGATCGTTTTATCGTGATCCATGCAAGGGTTGTATCGATAACGACAGGCAAACGGTGAAAGGACCAACGAAGGATAATTATCCAGGAAGAAAGGGATCACGCGTGCCCGACAATTTGTCCTTACTTCCACTGCCACTACCGCCTCCTTCTGTCTCTCCACCAACGAAAGAATGTGCAACCACACTGGTTCACGGTTCCGCTCGCGACGAAGATGTTCTGCCGACTGATAACCTGCCGTCTACTTACCTTCGGCGAGCGCCCCTAACGCGCCGAACTCCCTGGCACGACAGGTGCTCCGAAGGAGGAGTGGGAATAAGAGGATGGTCCCGCGGAGGGGACAGGGATAGCCTACTCGTAGCAGCGGCCACGGTGACGGTGGAGGCTCTCGCCGGTATACGCATCGTGCAAGACAACGAAAGAACGAGACGAGAAGGTGAAAGAGTGAGAGGGGTAGAGACGGAAAGAGAGGAAAGGAGAGAGAGCAACGGTGACGATGGAAAGAGAAGAGACGAAGAGAAGAGAGAAAGATCGAAGGAGCTGGACGACGACGACGACGACGACGACGGCCGCGGCGGTGGCGGCAGGCCGTGCAGCCAGCACTGAGCAGACCGAAGAGAAGAGGGCAACGACACCGCATCGCGGGTCGGTGGGCTTCGACACATTTACCGAAAACTACATCGCCAACCACCGACATCCATGCCACTGTTGGGATTCTCCGAATCTCTCGATAATTGATCGATCGCGAGACAACAGGGACTTCTAGCCGATCGATGGAATTTCGATGGACGGTAGCGAGATGCAACCGAACGCAGAGAAAATTTGATGGAACGTTTCGAATTACGAGAATGACAACGGTGAACGATGTTACCTTCGACTCTTTATTAACGGATCGGGAAATGTCGAGGAGTCGGTGACACGGAGAATTTGAATTTCGCGGTCAGAGGAGTCATAGACGGGGAGGAATCGAGAGATTGAGGGACACGTTGGAGTTAGGAGATCGTGATCGTCATTATTTTAGGGTAGACGTCGGTTGGTCATTCTCGATCGTTGGCCTCTCTTCGGGGCCCCGGCCATTTCGTAGCCGGACCGCGTTTTCCAACTCCCACCCTCCTCATCTTTGCCGCTATCGTGCCACCTCATCCTTCTCGTCCTCCTCCTCCACCTTCGCCCTTCCCCTCGTTTCTCCTCTTCCTTCGCTCCTACAGTCTTATACGCACATGCTTCACCCTTTTTCTTCCTTTCGTTGTGTGCCTTTTCTCTTTCTCCGTCTAGGGCAGCTCTGGGAAGACCGATATCTCGAGGACGATCAGCGATCGCCCTTTCCTCGTCGCGTTCCACGCCAAGGAAGTCGCGGTGACTATTTGCGGGTTCATACCTCGTCAGTCTCGAATCAACGTCATCGATCAAATCGTCATACGCTACCTTATTCACCTTCTATCCTTCATTCGTGATTTTACTCCGTCAACGATCATTTCCATCCACTTTTTTCCTCCTCGATCTACCATTACGCGGTTTGCTCCTCAAACCGTCATCATTCTTCGTTTCTTCGTGCTATCTCGTCCCTTTTTTTTCTCTCATTGATTGTCCGACACGCGGGCTCATCCTTTTTTCGTCGTTCCAATTGTAACTTTCCTCATTCTTCGTCCATCCACGGTAAACTCCGTGGCACGTTCGACATTTGAATGACGTTCGCCATCGATCATTCTCTTCCTCCCCGATTTCCGCGTACACGACGGGACCGACCGTTAATCGTGACACATTCCGCGGGCGCAAAAATCTCAAAAATCCTATTAAAATTAATTCCAATTATTAATTTCAACGTTGATAAATATTCATGAGCCGATACCAGCCTCTCTCTCTCTTTCCCCGTTTCTCTCTCACCCTCGTGGCAATGACTTGGAACTGCGCCGACGTCGTTCAAGTCAACGCTGCCTGCAGATCCATGGGCGAGTACGGCCACCGTGCGACGAAAAAAGAAACATTTTCCGTTTTCAAGATCGCGCTAAAAACCCGGTGCAGTCTCTTGCGCTGTTGCGTTCTGAGAAGGATCAGGGTCGCGGGACCGGCGTGCACAAGCATTCGTGTACGCGAGAAGATGCGAGAGGATGCGAGAAGACGCGAGGCGGGGCAGAGCGCGATGGGCGATCCGATCCGATCCGAGGCGAGGCCAGGCGAGACAAGACCAGACGAGGATCGAGGCGTCGTCTTCGTCGTCGTCGTCGTCGTTGTCCGCTTAACTGCCCTAAAAGGCAGTTCTTCTCTCTTTGCTACCTAGCCACCGTTGTCTCCAGGAGTACGATACCTATGGCGAGGTGTCCCGAACGTGCCATGCGATCGCGCACCTTTCCTCGAACCTGGTGAATTTGTCTCGAACCTCCGATCATCGAGATCGATAGTCTTGGATGAAATTTGCCAACGACATTGATCGTTTTCCACCATTTTTTCCCTCATCCTTGGAATACTACTTTGATTAAAAATTCGGTTACGTTTAAAGTGCCGAATCTTGGTCCAGGTTACAGATACAATGATGTTTAACGTGTCAATGGAAAGTCTACACTTTGGACCAGTTTCTTGAAAATTCTCACGACTATCCGGCCTTTGGCAAGTAGCCGCGATCGATTCTTGCTCGTTGATCCGCCACAGTCGCGACGGTAGCCCAAGAGCACGTTTGGTCGCACGTGATTCGCATTTTCACTCGACAGAGCCACTGACCATTGTCTTGTTCTCGTGTACCGACGAATCCTCTCAAGATCGCAAGTCGCATATCAATGAATCCAGCGTCGGGGAAGGTGACCGTAGTCGCGCCATGTACATGGCACCGCGTACGATTAGCGTCCGAGTGATGCCACGACACGTACGCTAATGACTTCCCGGTAACGAGAACTACTTGCAAACTACTTCGCGCGACTGGATCTCTTCTCTTCAGAGAACCGTGCAGTCCATTAAAATCATTAGATTCGTTTGAGCCGCGTATCGTGCGTGCTACCGATGGCCGATCGCGAGTAGCGCGAGGCCATCGAGAGACGTCTTCAGGTATTTCAAACTCGCGCGGTCAACTAGCGACCGGAATTTCTTTCCTCTTTTTTCTCGATCGCAAGAACCGCCCGGTGAGCTATTGTTCCAACTTGGTATCGCGTAGAATGTACTCCTAGAAATCGTTGCATTTTTCAGCTACATTTAATGGCCGAATATTCTTGGTGAGAAATTTTGATAAGATGTTCTATCGACAATATCATCGAACGATTTAGGTTTTTGAAGGTTCGACCGTTGGATCTGATTGAGTCATCGGTTTCTAGGATACGATTCGAGGAAGGACATGAGATCGTTTGGAGTTCAATGCCATCGGTTGAAAGTACCAATTTCGTGTGGCGCGGATTAATTATAAGGGGATGTGTTCCTTGAGAGAATTCCAACCTCTTCGAGGTTCTCTGGTATGATTCAGAGACTCTGGATCGATACGCTCTTTTGTACGGACGTTTGAACGATGGAAAAAAAGTTGGTATAAATCATGACTCATTTAGTTGCGTCACAAAAACTGTCCGTATAGGAGTTTGGAAATTACCGCTGGCGGCGATTTAATGGCCTTACGTAACAGTACTCGAAAAATAGTGTCTTTCGTGTCTCTCAAGTAGAGGATCAATTAACGCTAAACCTATTAAGTCAGTTGAAATCACTCGTTCCCAATTTTTCCAAAAATTCTCCAAATTAACACGTTCACGGACGTGAATGCTATAGCATTGAAATTTTAAAACCAATTTTTATTCATTTAATCAATTTGATCAATTTGATCTATATCGTCGTAGATACTATAGCATTCATTGTATATAACGGTTAAAATACGACATTCCGGCTAGTCTTACAAAATGTCTAATCAAATTTCGTATATCAACCAATTTTAAAATAAATTGACTGTCAATTTTGCTACCTCGCTGAAACATTTACTGTCCGCGAACGTGTTAAAGGTATATCCTCCATTTCTAAAATATTCATCTCTAGGATAAATGAACTAAAAATTCGACCTCCCAAAGATGCAAAGAATGTAACAAAGTCCCACCACATCCTGTTCTCCATAGGTTAGAATACCGGATATCCTTCGCGCTCCAAGCGACACAGGTAACAATCTATCCCTCCTTCGGAAGATTCCCTCCTTCATGGCGTTCGAAACCCCATGCGTTAACCGACAGCAACGCGTTCTCCATGCGGGCTCAGTGTTCGTTTTCAGGTCAAAAGTTCGAAAGTGGTGCAGGCGTCGCGGATCCGGGCGGAATGACGCGAGTTGGACTTCAAGTTCCCTCGCTTCGTACTTTCCGCGAGGCATTCAAACCACGGTGGACTCATGTCGGTTTGCACGCGAGTTGCATTCGAGATGGTCACGCATCGAGCTAGTTTCTAGGCGGACCAACGAAACCGTGATACGCGTCGCTCTTAGCACGGAAACCCATGATTATTGGTGCGAATCCGTAAACGAGATCGACGCTCGTGATAGAAGTGGAAGGAAGAAATAAAGGATGAAAATTACTTTCGCGCGATTTCCCCTCGAGACTAAGGGCGATCGATGTCAAGGTCGTACACTCGCGAATCTTCAGCCATGTGGAAGAAAACACCCACGGCGAACAGCGAATAAGGCAATCGCGAGATGCTCACCGGAATAAACTCTCCTCCGTTTCGCGTCGTACATGGAGTGACGCCGACACGGCAACGTGCTTTTACGATAATGCACCGAGAGATGCTTTTCAGTGCACGCTCGTGATCCTACGAGGTTTCACTTTCGTTCTTCGTTCGTCCTGCCACCGATGCCACAGTTGTTTCTTGGTAAATTAGAGTCCTGTTGGGAGTTGACCTATGGGATTTTTAAGTTTGTCAATGCTCCTGGAACTGGAGAATTGAAATGGGGGAAGTTCGATGGGAGTTTTTTTTATTATTGAGTACAAATTGTAAAATATTGGTCCATAAGCTATCGTATCGTGGGTTATAGACTTCTCCTTTGGGAAATAATCTGTATACAAGTTCTACGGATTGGAGGTTTGGAATTCAGTTGCAGCTGGAAGTCGTAAAAATTATTGTCGCCGTTGAAGCCAAACATTTTTCTTTGCTTTACTTTGTTTTTATTGAAAAGCCAAATTTATAGTTACACTACTCTCAATCTCGAGTTTCTCTCTCCAAAAGTCTTATGAGAAAATCAGTCGTTATGCTTGCTAGTTAAACTATACGACGAATAAAAAAAAGGGAATATAATTATTAGAAAAAAAAACACGAAGCTGAAATGACATTATTTTTTTTAATTTTAAATCTATCGCTGCACTATCCTCAGTCTCGAGTTTCTCTCCAAAGAAGTTGAGAGTTTCTGAAACGATAAAGATTTCGAGGAGCATGAGATTTACAAAGAAACAAAGACAATCGGGCAATAAATACGCACTGCAGACGGTTGCTTCCTGTCTGCACGTATTTAATTATCGTCATTAATGATCACTTAACACTTATCGCCGATTATTCTCGTTAACCGGTCATCGATTGAGATTGACGATGCTACGGAGCGCGCGAAACTAGAATTTTACGATTTCCATGCACCGGTGATCGTAGCGGCGAGACTGAAATCAGGATTCAGGAACAACCGGACGTAGAAGTATTTTATACGTGTCGTGCACTTGGCAAGCATGTATGTGGAGCGAAGTGCAGTAAATCGGGCGCATTGCCACGAATAACGCGATACTCTTTCGACATTACCATTTCCGTCTACTTTTCAACTTCCGCGTTACGAATTTCGTCTCTCCTTTATCGATACAACGAGCGTACAAAACGATCGAGAATTTCGTTCATCGATATTCACCACGATATTTATGTTTCCTTGACGATCGTGGAAGTTACTTCCTGTTATACCTTGTTCCGAAGTTTCTAACGAGCGTATGTTTCACCTATTACAAACTCTCGGGACACGACTAACTTCAATCGAGGTTTTCGACGGAAAGCTAATGCTGTTGATGGTATTAGCGCGATTCATGCTTTTAAAACGTTCTTTTACACTCGTGGAATCGCTCTTGACCCACTCTCTCCAGTACTCAGGACTTGCAATGGCTACTAGTAAATTTACGATTATAGCGTGAAACCGGATACTCCACGAACCTTCCGACTTCTTCGTGTCGAGGAAAAATTAAGCAGTAAACGTGAACTTGTTAGCTGTTTAATTTTTTTAACCTCATTAGTCCGAATTCTTTGTGGTATTCGAAGATCAGTTTCACGATAGCACAATTAGAAAATGTTAAAAATAATATTTTAATTGATAGATTAAACCTGAATTTTATACGAGCTAAATTATAATATTTGAGAAAGTTGAAAATTTTGACTTTGAAGAATAGAGACTTATATGTGTCTTGCGTTATATCAAAGTCACAGGGACCCATAGAGTAAGCACTGTAGATACTTGCTTAGTTTTCTTCTAGATCAAGTTTTCAAATCTCAGATTATTGGTATTTTGGAAGTGTTGTAAAATTGCAAATGATTTTCCAAGGACTTCCGGTACGGTTAGGATTGATTCCGTATTCGCTTCAGCCTTCACACTCGTTTCCTTAACAAAATAGGTACTGAACTCTCATCATCATCTAATTTATCTTCATCCAACGTATAATTTTTGTCGTGTCACCCGTGATATTAATTTTCCCAACAATTTCCACCGCAACGACAAATTTCCTCTCGTTCCCGTCGATTCCAGTAAGCGATCCACGGACTCCTCCATCGGCGCGAGTACGGTAGAAAAATCTTAATTGCGCTCCTCGCATTTCTCCATTGAGTTCCACGTATTTCCGTTTATCTCTTACGGTCGTTAAGCAAGTACTCGAAGAAATCGCTTTCGAGAAGGCAGCATTGAAACGTGAGCGCGTGCCACGATCATGTAGGATATTAAGAATTCTTTTCCACAAGGAAGATCATCTTCTCGAATAATCTGTTTGCATTATGCACGGACAGGTCCAAGGGTATAAACCGCATCTTTCCTACTTCCGTGGATTGAATTAATCGTCTCGTAATGACGATCCGTTATCGAAGAATGTAAGGAAGTTTAAGTCAAGGGAAGGAAAGAAAGGATGAATTGACGCTCGCAAACACGTCGTCGCCCGAGTGGTAGCCTATTATTTGTGTAGCTCGAGACTCAGCTTCGTCCATTACTTCGCATTAACAGAGAAGACTTGCTTCTTCTTCGTCCTTTCCGCCGTCTTCTTCTTCAGTATTTTTTCGATGCACTTGTCTTCACGTGTTTTGCCGTTTCCATCAGTCAAGTTCGCGGTAAGTAGATTCGCTTCAGGATAGAAAAGACCGATCGAATACGCCCAAGGCGAAACGTCCTCCCCGTATGATCTCTCCGTCCATGCAACCTCGATGTTACGACTTGAACTCTTGACATCGCTTCCTTCGAGATATCGTGGCCCTCTTTCGATGGAAACTACTCGTGTGAACGATCACCATCATTACGTATATGGAGGTTACGAGAAGCTACCGTGCGGGGCCAAGGAATTTCGAATCTTTCCTCCTCCCTTCGATCGAATGGATAATGAGTAGCTTCATCTGTAATTTTTGACTTCCGATACGACTTCAGGAACATGAAAATTCGTATGATTCACGAAATTACAAAGTAAAGGGTATAATTAGAGTGCAGGCTGCTTGGTCAGGTGTTGAAATTTTATCCGATATTTAGTTTCTTTTTACAAATTACACGCTTCGTGTTCTTACGTTTAACCTGCGAACAATCAGGAAAAAGGTAACGTGAGAGACCGGAAGGGTGCAGTGGGTCTGGATATTCAAAGTGTTCTCACTTTTCACAAACTTTCTTTGCGTTAGAATTACTGGCGTTACACTTATTGTATTTAAATATACTGACTAATTGCTTTGGAAAAGGAGAAATGAATAGGTGAAAAGATTGAGTAATTTAGATCTTTTCACTTTGAAGAATTCTTAGAGGAAATTGAGAATCAGTTATTTGAACAGCCATAGATTACACATTTTGTATAAACTTTGAGTCTAAAGTTCCAAAGGACCTTTTGATCCTTCGAGGTTTAAATCTCTTCCGTGCAAACCATAGCTCGGAATTTTTCGCCACAATTCGCGAACGTGTCGTAGAATTAAAATTATGCCCGCAGCTCTTTCTAGTTCAGTGGAACGAATTAAGTCTCGTTGTTCCACTTATTAAGTTTCTCCGTAAACACCGCGTCGCGGTCACGGGAATTTATCAGTCACCTACCCGTAGCACAATACGCAGGATCAATCCCATCGTGGCCCTCGCCATGAAAAGTGGAACAAACGATTTCCAACGGCACGAAGCGCACGTTGGAAGATTAACAGCCGCAATCAATGCGACGTCCGTCACGTCGCTTCGACGAGTCTCGTAAAATTGAAATCCTAGCTACCGGAATATCCCTATTTAAGACAACCTCGCACCATTGAAACTCTCAGTGCCTGATACATCGACGTCTCCATTCCGAACTTACGTAATACCAAGTCGTAAATAATCCTTCGAGGGCTCGTAATTTATGCGTTTAAATTCCTTCCTGATACATTATACAAACATTCGTCGAGCGCGGTCGAACGGAGTCCTCGATAGCATCGATCCTACATCTCGATATCTTTCACGATCACGTATAATCCCATACTTGTACTCTGCTCCAGGATAATCCCAGCTTCCAGAGGATCTTCGCGCACGACGATAAAACATATCGCTAGTTAATCCTCCCTGTGACACTCGCGTCGGGACGAATAGCGCAACATCGGTACCAATGGAGGTACAGTGGTACCAGGTACTCTACTTTTTCGTACATCGCGACCTATTCGTCGGGTCATATCGTCGCTTCTATCCCGTATTTCTAGCGAGACAATGCATTTATGAACCGTTGGCACTGATCTCGGCTTGGGACGAATGAAACAACAGCGGTACCAAAGGACATTTACTGGCACCAATGTACGCACAGTGGCACCAGGTACTCCGGACTTCTCCGTCCATCGCGATCTATTCGTAGGGCCATATCGTCCTTTCCATCCCGTATTTCTATCGGGCAGTGCATTTATTAACCGTTGGGATTGATCTTGGAATGGGACGAATGACGCAACAGAGATATTCTTCGACAACCTCAAGAAGTCTCCTGAAGGAGGCACTTGACAAAGTCGTAACATTGAAATATCTTTATTAAAATATCTTGACGCCTGGCAAATCAGATCCTGCCAAAACAGGCCTACCTCCGAGGAGACTTCTTGAGGTTGTCGCATTATACCAAAGGACACTTATTGGTAGCAATGGACGCACAGTGGTATCATGTACTCCGGACTGCTCCGGTCGTCGTGATCCGTTCGTCCAGCAATATCGACGTTTCCATTCCGCATTAGTATCGAGCAAGCATGTATTTATTAACCATTGCCACGCATCTCGCGTTAAAGGCGTCCGGCAGGATGTATCTCGATTACGCGAGCGAGTTTAGATCGGCGATAGCGGCGAGCTAATTACACGTTGATACGCGTATGCACGGCGAGGACTGTTAAAGGAGCGCGTGCCGGCTGTCTCGACGGCAATCTTCCGTACAGTCGGGTATGCCTATTTACTAAGTACTTGAAACGCGCGATGGTAATAGCGTGACAGCAAGTAAGACGGATGTTGGGTAGTCGCACGTGCGCGTCAGCGTTATCCGTTCGAGCCAGCAGTAGGTGTACCGGTGTATACCTCACCGGCGAGTCCTCGCCATTAATTAGGTACAGTGGCCACACATCGGGGAGGCCTTTAACGGTAGATAGAGGAGACACGTCGCCATTAACGCGAGCGCCCCGACGATTCGACGCCGATCGCTCGTTACGAGAAATCCTCGTCTATCCGTAGGATCGGCTAGAGGTCACGCCTCGTCGGGATGGGAGGAAAAAAAAAAAGAGAGGAACGGATGTCTTCGGTAAATATAGGCGCAGTCGAGGCCGGTTAAAAATTTGCGTTCGAGTCGCGCTACGAGTAACAGTAAAAGAACGGTTTATTTGCATTTCAGGGGGGAAAGAACGGTGCGACACTCTCGTCTAGGTGATCGAGCATTCCGTGAATGGCTTTGACACTTTCCGGCGACGTTATACGGTGAGACGTGAGTCGTAAAGGTGGAGGGAACTAAGCCGTGGGTCGTTGCAATTAGAACTTCTCGATGTAACCTTTCATTTGGCTTAGACTTTATTGCCTAGAGAGGTATTTTTATCGATGTTTTCCAAAGTGATGGAGATTATCGTCGCTCCATTAATTGCTCCTGTGATCTACGAGTACAGGAAGAGTATCAAGTAATGGTTCGTATCTATAACATGGAATTTGTAGCACGTTCCCTGAATCGATGAAAGGGCACGTTCATCGAGCCACCTTCCATCGTGAATTACGTTTGACAAAAGTCGAACGTCGAGTCAGGGAAAAAGGGTGAATTCCGCGTATAGACGGCAGTTAAAATTATAACCATTTAACGACTGTGAGAACTACGCGCGTCGTAGAATGTCGTTGCGTACGAGGACGCAGAAAGAAAGAGTCAGAGGAGGTAAAGAATCGTATAGAGAGGGCAGAGAGAATAAAAGAAAATGCGAGGACAAGAGACAAGAGGCGAAGGCAGATCTTTTGCCGTGGCATTGTGCGATGCGTCTGGTGGCCCTGGAGTTGCATTTCTTGCTTAGGGTAGCAGCGTGCAGGAGCCACGCCGCTTCTTGGAGGCCGCTCGGTTCTCCTTCCTGCGCGCGCGACGCTCGCACCTGCCAACTAACTAGTCGAACCTGATTAAACTCTGCCCTGTGTGTCGTATGACATGCCCCCGTACTCCCCGTACCTTAAACTTCTCCACCTCCACCTCCCACTTCCCGTTACCCCCTTCCTTTTTCTTTCAGTCATACCTTCTCTTCAGCTCCTTTCCGTCTCCTCCTTCGCTCTCCTTCCCACCCTTTTTCTCTTTCGTCCTTCTCCGTTCGTTCTATGATATCGGTCTACCTTCCTTTATTCTTTTCTCGTTTTCTCTACTTGCTGACTCGATACCTTTTCTCTCTGTCTCATCATGGACATCTACCTTTTTCCCTCTAACGCTGGACCGCTTCGACCGTTCTCTTGACGTTCAGTAAGGCAGGGGAAGAGTTACAGGAGTACCGATACCATATCCGACCTGCTCGCGATTTCTTTGACGAAGTAGAAATACATCCAACCTCGCCGAATGCCTCTTTTCGAATCGTTATTTCACCAATGACGATTCGCTGATAGGTTTGACCGATTGTTACAGAAGGGTGGAATTTTTATATGGTATTTTTTTCTTAACCCCTTGCCTTGCAGTGACGCGTGGCACACGTGACGGGGAATAGAACGTTTTTAAGTTTTTCAAAAACTGTTAAATTGAAAATATTAGTAGGCGTTGAAATTATTTCTATGCTATTTAATATTACTCTAACTTACAAGGATATATTGGAAATCAGTGATAGATCATTATTCCAATAATTAATTCTGAGTTATTGCGCGTTCGGTCACAAAAGAAATAAGGCAAGGGGTTAATAATCGTCTCATTAATTTCGACGTGATTACTTTCGGCTAGTAAAACGTGAGGGTTATCAGATTAGGTGTAAAGGAAGAAATGAGTTACAGGAAGGACACTTACTTCGTTTCTTCTTTGGATAGAATTTTGGACTGGACTTTTTGCACGATTGAAAACGGAGCCTCTGCAACGAGACCCGATGAAAGAAGGGAGTCTATCGTTTTGAGAAGAATAGCCGCACTATTGTTCCCTTTTGTTCGCGAATTCAATTCGAACGAAGTAGGAAAGAATTCCGTGGATCTGTTCGCAGATAAAACCGTACTTTCAGCAAGAATGAACTTTCCCCGTGATACACAGTGGCGTTGGATTATTCAATTAATTCCATTCGAAGCACCTCCATCAAGAGCATCCCTTAAATGGAATTTGGGATAGATATAATCATGACAATAACGCACGTGAGAAAGAAAGGTTTCGACTTATCGTAAAAGCTTAGCAAAGCCAGTTCACTCTCGGGCAAACGGTAAAACGTGACTCTCTGATGGGGTCAGAAATTCTGTCAGTTTCCGACGTTCGTTTCCACTAATTCGATTAGACGATTAACCGCGTCCCGCGCTCGGTTCGGCTTGATTAGACCCAGACTCAGCACGATGCACGCCGTAACGAACCCGATGAACCAGGTCTCGATGTAAACGAAAATTACGCAAATTTGTTCCCAACGTGTATCGGAAATTTCATTGTGATTTCTCAGAACTTCTCGCGCATGTATTAACAGCGAGGGGAAGTTGAGTTTATCGACCAGGGCTGAGGCTTGTTTTGGGCCGTGCTTCAGAGAAGTTGTAGGTGGAAGTGGTAGCTGAAATCTGAGCGAAACAAGCATGTTCTCTAATAGTGGACTTAAGTTTCAATTTTGCGGATATTAAAGTTGCCGGTGGTATAAAAAATAACGCAATTGTTAGATAGGGGTAGGGTTACATTTATTGGGATGGCAGCCTTGAATTGAAGGTTAACATTAGAATTACTATGAGTTATATCTATTATTCTTAACACTAGATTTATGGCAGTCAAATTGACGGGTTCCTCCTTTTTTTAAAATATTTCCAAAATTTATAGAGATGCAATACAATACATATTTCACGAGTATCTAATAATAAACAAATTACTTAACTCTCTACAATTTATTCCACTTAATCTTTTTTCAAAGTTCTTATTTAATATATTTAAATATACTAGATATAATGGTCGTAAATTTAGTGTTAAATGCATTAAATAAGTACTTTGAAAAAAAGAGAAATAGCAGAACGTCTCCACAATTTTTGGAAAAAATTGGGAACCAGATGAAGTTGACGGCTGTAACAAAATAAGGCACCAAATGATAAATCTATAATTACATTGAACTATAGCAATTAGTAAGATAGTTTTTCTCTCGAATTCTGAAATAGCTTCAAATTCAAGTTCTCTCAGTCTCAAAGTCCACAATTGTAGCAAAATAACGTAATAAATATTCTAATGTACACCTATACAGTCTCTATTTCCAAAAATATTGATCTCAAGTTTGAATTCCGCGCCACTTCCTCCGCAAAGTTGCTTCTCTTTGGTACCACTGCATATCCGCCTTCCGGAATTTAAAATTACCGATCTCCACCGACGCAACCGTCGCAGTTGCAACTCGGCGCTCGAAATCGACAGCAATAATTTCGAGAGAAGGAAACAAACCCTGCTACCAAAAAGTAAGAGAACCTATCCTTCGTCGCAAATATTTTGAGAAAGCCTTGGTATCTTTCTTGGAAATCGTCGAAAGAATCCGGCGAGTTGGAAAGAGTTCTCTCGGTATCCGAGGTTCGTGCGCGTGAACGTACATTGTTGCTCGCGAATGCTATTGCGAGCGACATTTTACTCGGAAGCGAGAACGAGTGAAAAAGGCAAGTTCCCCCTTGGGAGTACTTCTGCCCTTTTGCGATAACAGTTTGGAATGTATGAGACGACCCTCGATGAACCGTGGGACTCGGTGATCGCGTGACAGCGCGGCCAAATGCATGCTAGGATAAAAAAGCAATCGCGCCACGATGGAAATTTCACCGAAAACTTCTTTCATTACGTTTCAGCGTGGAATGTGGAATCGTTTGAGAGTGTTAATTAAATGAAAACGACTTAATTGCTGTACTTGTAAACAAAGAGATAGAGAAAGAATCGACGTGAGAGAGAAAGTAGCAATTTAAGTTAGAACGGTGTGCAGGAACTGCAAAAGAGACGGTGGAGACGTTCTCGCGCATCCTTAAATGGAATTGAGCGGTGCGCTTAATTAATTTAATTTCGGGCGCGTTCTTTAGCGCGAAAATTAAAAGGAATTATACAAGCAGCGCCCCGCGACATAAAATCGTTGAACTAATGATTCATCCGGATACTTGTTGCTCACTTCGTGAGATGGCGCATCGTGGTTCTCGTTAAAGAGCGCAATAAGAACCGGAAATGTGGGGTTTTTTCTCCAACTACCGGAGAATTTGAAACTCGACTGTTCCGTCGACACGTCGAAACGTTTTGTCGTCCGTAGAATAACCTTGCTTCCAAGATGTGACGTCTATTTGGAGATTATTTATCAACGTACAGCTCTTGAATTGCAATGTCTTAGAAATTCCTCGTTAATTAAGTTCTCATCGTAAATTAGACTCCAATAGTGAAGATAAATAAGATAACACGATGCATCGAACCGAGTTCGTTATACCATGGGTGCAAATGCGAGCAAGGGATGAGCATGTTACAAAAGCAGCGAGATATTATCCAGTGGTGAGAATAGATCTACGGAGAAACTGAAATACCATTACTTAGATCAGATATATAGAGTATTAATTTCTACTCATTCAATCTAATTAGAATTATCTTCTGCATTTCGATGTAACTTAAAATACACATTCTGTGAATATTTCACTTACATTATAGTAAATTGAAGAGCATTAAGCTACACAAATTCCTTTCCATTACGTTTTATTCCTGGACTTGGCATTTGAGATTAAATTTTCCTCTGGCTCGTCCGATATCGCCGTTTTGATGCTAATCCACTATCTAATCCTGGATTAAATTTCGAGCTTACTTCGGGGACGGGATTAATTTCAGTTAGAACCGTTTGCACCACGGCATTCGTCCACGTATTTTAACAATCGCAAGGAGGACAGCAAGAAATCGGCGTACGAACGTCTTCACAGCGTCGAGACTTTCGATCCGACGAAGCCACGATGCGATCGCACGAAGCAGAGCCTTTATTGGCTAGAGATCCACAAAGAGAACAAAGGTCACAAAGTTCCGATGACTTCTAATCTCTGGTACGGTCGACCTAACAGAGTCCAAGTCGATTGTCCCGAGAAGAAATTCAATCGATCGAGTAAAATGCAAGACTTCTACAGTCGGGACTCATTCCAAATAATTGCCGGCAAGAAATCCTCCCAAATCAGAAGAGTGTGTTAGACAATTTTTCTTCTGGATTTTCTTTAAAAGCTTTAGTTTCCTAACGACTTAGTGTCTCGTATAAAAATAAATTATATTATCATAGTTTACCCAGCTAAAGGATCAATCTAGTTCTACCTCCACGTAATCCTGCTCCGATAAAATTGCCGTATTAATTCTATCCCCATACGTGTTACTCATGGCGATACAAAGTATATTTATGCATCCTCGATGTTCCAGTAAATAATCGAGAATTAACCGCCCGCGAAAACCGTGCGTACCTTGCTACGCTTAATCTACTTTGAAATATCACTTTGATTAAAAACTCCATCGCACCCCTACCGCGTTGTTTGTTCAGAGAAGTTAATTCATTTGCGGCACGGTTCTTTTGATACAGTCATTTTTTTATTTCTTCACCTTCGCGTGGAAGTCTGCTCCCGTTTGACACAATGTTTGAATAAAGCCTGGCGTTGGTCGATCGTTCTCGAGTCGTAGGATCGAGATAGATCGAGTAAACTGTAGCTGGTTCATGCACTGAATAACTTTCTGGAACAGCCTTTCCGGCGGATGGCATGGCAATTCATAAAATGCCGCGCCCGTTATACTTTCCTCCCGGTTCTCCAGGACGAAGAGTTCGCCACGAGTCTCGAAGACGACGCTGCGGCACGTATTTCGAATCCGTCCGATATGGCGGATCAATGTCGTGTCGTTTAAATTTAAAATCGCACGCGACCTCCTCTCTCTGCCGGAATCGCTTTTCATGCAGACGAGAAAGAGTATTATGACTTTCGAAATATGAGAATGGATAAGGTTGGGGATGAAGCTGGGAAAGGTCCGAGGCCTCGATGATGGAAGTGTATTTGAAGAGATGATGGGGATATTGTCCGGCTTGAATGCTCTCTTTTTCACTGGCTTTCACGATTTTGGATTATTTTGAAAGGATGTTAAAGCCAGATGTATGGCTCTTTTCAATGAGAATTAATCTCTTGCCCTACAATTTCTAGCTTGAGTCTGTCTGAATTAATTATTGAGATCAAAATTCTTCTGTGATTGCTGATATTTCTTATAATTGATTGACATTTTAGTGGTCCCGTGACCGACTGATATTTGTAACTTAATGGACGGAGGCATTTTTGAATATTAAAAGACAGTAATTTATTTGACGATCGAAAATTAGCTTTTTATCAGAAAGTCAGAGCGTTGATATGTAGAAATTATGTATTACTATTTGCACAATCATGTTTCAACGGTTTCAATTGTTCAACTTTAACCGTGCATACATGTGGCGACAAAGTACAATAAAAGTTTTCAAATCACATATATGCATTTCTAGTCCTCAAACGGTTAATTGTGTCACACGTTCTTGTAGACTACGGGTTAATTCGTTGGATCTATAAAAATTGTGGTGTCATGTTAGCTAATAGATACCGTTGGAGGAACAGGAATTACATTCTTCAAATAACTACGCTCGTGAAAGATCGTAGAAGAAGATTTCGAAGTAAAAAAGAATTGATAATGTTAATGGAAATAGCATTGCCATAATGTAAATTGGTACTTCCAGACAATGAAAAATTATGGTCTTTGCAATCGCATTAATATAACACGTAAAGATCGCAGGGTAGATTTCTCAACACATCTGACAGCAAACAGTCCTTCTATTACATTGTTTATCAGATAAAACGAAGAGAAATATCGCTTCTCTGTTACAATGTCAATAAATTTATCTACAAAAAAAAAACACATAATACTTGTTCCATTTAATCGACCAAAGTACACCTTGCCTCATACAAACGCAGTGTACTCATAACACGAGGATTTTTTTTTATATAAAAAGATCCTCTATCATTCCTCACGGTGGTTATTGATCGTTTCCAGGAATTAATTTTCGCATTCGCGATTTTCCGCGCTTTTATCTTTCACATCCCGACATGATACACAGACAGTACCTATAATCCTCGGAGGTTTCGACCCTATTA
This sequence comes from Cerceris rybyensis, assembly GCA_910591515.1. Classification (NCBI taxonomy): domain Eukaryota; kingdom Metazoa; phylum Arthropoda; class Insecta; order Hymenoptera; family Crabronidae; genus Cerceris; species Cerceris rybyensis. The sequence continues at coordinate 1,751,857 of OU342795.1, forward strand.
TAGGGTCTCATCGCGGCTCGATGTGGAATACCAGGATTACGTCTTTTGAATAGACGAATGGGAAAGGTCACGTACACGCGAAAGTCCCTCGTGTGCGCCGATATTTCGATAGACCTGTCTAAACCTGGCTTTAACTGGATATCGATCGACCCTTGAAACTTCCCGAGAATTCTGTACTTCATTAACACCCTCACGATTCCTATTTCTCAAACTTTCCTTCGAACTTACCGATGAAAATATTATTAAGTCGTTTTTAGAAAATCTGGAAGTCTTCAGCAATGATTACCCTAGTCTACAAGATTGAACTTTTTCCTTGTACGAAGAATATTTACGCTGACGCTTCATATCAAGTTTTATCGTAAAAATATGCAATATTGTTCAATTACAATGTTATCAGTACAAGATTATACTGGTTATTAATTATAAAAAGGTGTATCACAAAAGAACCCTACATGATGGGGGCGAATAGGGTACATATCTCAATTCAGCACAAAAATACTATCAGACTTACATATTACAATGCTACATGTATATAATTATATAATATTAGGGGTACCGAAAAGTAATCAAAATTGGAGAAGTGAAAACGCAATTGAAAAAGTTTTTCAACAAAAAATCGAAGGACTTTTATAAAAAGGGAATCGGACAGCTATCTTTACGCTTGCAAAATGTGTCATAAAATTATAAAAATTATTTTGTTGCTTAGTATTTAAGATTTCTTTAATAAATAAATGTTTTTCGCCAGCAAAAACAAATTTTGATTACTTTTCAGTCCCTCTAATATATAGTTGTACATATTATATACAATAGCAGAGCTATGTAATATACACACCTATATATGTAATACTACATACATAGTGCCAAAAGACATACTTTCGTTCTCTCCTCCCACTTTCATAAACCTCGTAAGGGTCGCATGTCGTTAGAAACAAAATGTGGAGTCGCACTTAAAACTAAACTACTGAAATCTTAGCAAGAATACTGCATACCTCACAAACGTGTTCATCTTTCGCTTCAATGGCTGAGAGTAGACACACAAGGCCAAGGGTGAAAGTCCTTTGGTGGCTGAGAGTACACAAGCGTCCTCTAACTGAGGGTTGAAACCACTGGAGGGATGAAGCACCGCGTGGCACACAAAAAGAGAAGTCTTTGGTGATCCTCAATTTCGTTTTCGAAACAATTATACGCGCAGTAATAGAGGAAAATGTTGGAACTCGATCACGGAGCAATGTTACACGTCGGCGGCCGAGGGCATACTGATAGCGAGGCGAACGTCGAAACTACTTGTTATTGTTAACGGATTAAGGAGTCGAGCACCTGAAGGATGCGGCCGCCGAGGACCGTCGAGTTTGTTTTGATATCACGCGGCCGCCGTACTTGGCGGTCAGTGAAGCGGAAATAATTGCTCTCGCTGCTCGCACAGTTAAACTGGAAGAAACCAAGATATATAAGAACCAGCATAAATATTCTGTGGGCAGAAAATCGTGTTTACCACTGCTGTCCGTTAGATTTGAATTCATCGATCTTCTTTTGTAGCCTAAATAGTAAATTAAATGTATGAAAATAACAATGAATAACTTTATTAACACGTTCGACTGTAGAGCAGATCCTTGTTACTCAGGACGGCTATTTTATTTTGAAAATATTTATAATAAATATTTAACATAGTTTGAAACATTTTAATACAGTTTTATCATGTTTATATCACACCTTCTTTAGACATTGACGAACGTGTTAAAGATATTCATTGTTATTTTCAAAACTATGAAAAAGTATAAATACACAAAGGAAGTCATAAGCTAAAGGGTTCAAGTAAAATTGAATTATTACAATTCGAGTCGAAGAATCATCGATTCCAGAGGAAAGAGTCGCCGGTCCTTGATCCCTGGCTTAGAACTTTGCCAAAGATCCTCACCATAAACGATTCTGTCCTATAGAAATTTCCCGTGGACACGATTTCACCCCATTGACATTTCGAGGAATCCTGTCGAATATTTTCTAGCAGCACAGTAAACAATTTCATTTCGCCCACTCAAAGGCGCTGCACGTGGGGTGTCTCTACCGCATCCCTTGGTATTTCCGCTTCCACTATCATATTCTATGCAAGAGTGGCTGATACTGGGATTGCAACTTCCGAATGCGGGGAAAAAGAAGAGAAAACGTGTAGACGTACGTACGTCTATGCACATCCGGATCACGCTGCACAGTGTCGGTTTGAAATTTTGGTGCAAGGGATCGCTGAACCTCAAAGGCAGCAAGGAAAGCATTGATGCAGGTTATAGAAATCCTTAGGTGTATTTCTAGTGGATGTTTGCGTGGGTTTTCATGTTTATTGGCAGTCGACGCCTTGGCGATGGAATCAGCAATCATACATGTATTTAATATTAAATATATGTTGACTCTTTCAAGTTCGTAGTTTGAAAGCCGTGATTAACACCTTTCTATTTTGACTGCTCAGAATTTATTCCTGAAATTTAAATATTGATAGAGTAGAAATCACTTTATCGTCAGTTAATAGCAACAAATTGAGAGAACTTGTTGAAAACTTATTTGATAGAAAATTAACATCAATTTTGTAGAACCAAATTAACTACTTGTTACGGTAGGAGCTAACGTGAATTTTTATAAGCAGCTTGGCTTTGCAGGAGTGAAACTTTTTTCAGTGAATGAAAATTTGTATAATTACGAGCAACTTCATTCCTATATGAGTCTATCTATAAGCATGTTTATTTAAACTTCTTGCCCGAATATATTGCTTTCAAGGAGCAGATACATCGTTGCGATCGATTCGCGGAAAGTATAGCTTCAGACCGATACCGGTCGTTGAAATATTTTTAGTCTCCTCACGTCACAAGTATGGCCTGATATTCTCCACTTAGATGTTCACATTTAAACAAAGTATACATGGCGTATGGGGCAGTCAAGGCGAAGTTACTTGCGGCGGCAGGTTGGCCGTCTGAAGCACATCTTGAATATTTTAAGAGACTTCTTCTTGGACTCCGATCGCCGGTTATACGCACGCGTAATCGAACGAGGTCAGAGGGCGAGTGATGCACGATTCTCTTGTTGAATAAATTATTTACTCCTGAGATAAAACTCCTGAAAAATCGGATGCATAGAGCACTTTGTAATATGGTTAATAAAAATGCTGATTTGGCACAACTTTATCTGAAGAAGTAGCAACACTGTTATAATTATTATTAATATAATAGTTATTAAGTTATTCGGACCGAAAAGTACCGGCGTTTCTTCAGATATTTTTTGCTCAAAACCAAATTTTTATTGGCACGTCATTGAAAATTTGCACGCTAGATGAAAGAAAGTTGTTGAAAATAATTATTTAAAAATAAAAAGTTCTTACAAATTTATTTGTTTGGATTCACTACAAAAAAACGGCATTACTTTCAGGTCTCCCTAATATTATTATATTATATATATTACTATATTGTAGAACAGAGATAAATAAACAATTTTAAGAAATTTGCAAGAACACGGTATACAGCTCATTGTAAAATCTAATTGTCATTAAATGAAGTTCAAGAGGAAAGCTTAAACTGCAATCAGCGAAAATTCTATGCGAACGTAAACCTCACACTGCTTCTCATCTTGTTCCGCAAGACTTCTATTGTAGACAGTTAATCATCCGGTGGCACCGACTCCCGAATGGATGTTTGTTTTTATCTCGTTAATTAAAAGTTTCATTAAAACCACGTCAATTAATCAGAATAGTGTTTCGGTCTGTACTTCAGCCTGGCTTCTCCTCGATGTGAAAAAAAGGTGAGCACTGCCGGAATAACTGCCAGTTGCGCTGTCCCGTTCCTGCTATGTGACGAAAGGGGCAATTAAAAAGCCGTCTGCTCTACGAAATTCCCCGTATAATGACAATCGAATGGACTTTCGGTGTGTCGTTCTTTTTCCCATTTCGGGAAAAAAATACAGCGAGTCGGTACCTGTAAATTCGTTATGTTTTTCATTGCACCCTCGCATGCACCCCATAAATGTCGAATATCGAAGTTATTCCGCAGTATGTCGTGTTCCAGTTAGACAGTTGACGAATTCTGAATCATATTTCTTGCAGAAGTATAGCTGATATTAATGAACAACAAATGAAAAAGTTATTTCGATAAAAATTATACAATTTCATTTATAGTCTCTCAACAGAGACAGTATTAAATTCCAATCTTAATTGTTCAAATGAAATTGGCATTCAATGTGTTAAAAAACGCTACTGACAATTATTCTTTTATATAATAATATATATCTTTATAAAATAATATATATCTTCTCTCCTTGGACCAGCTGCAGACTAAAAAAAGAACTTTCTAAGTATCCAAGTCTACAGTTTCAAGAATCGCGATTGTCGCACGGTCAAAGTTCGGCCATATACCCTTTTCGCGACGCAACAACGACTGCAACGCCAAGAAGCTAATTTATATCCCGTACGTGCTCAAACTCTACCCTCACGCTCTACTGGGAACACTTGCAAATCCACGATTTGCAATTCCCATCGAAAGCACACAATATTTACAGAAATTCTTGTACCCATCATTCGACACGTTTCCCCCGAAAAAAGTCACGTGAAACAATACTAGCACGAGAGTATCAATAATTAGAATCGAATATAGGAAATGGACGATTCCGAGGGTGCAAAGTCGTCCGGTGGTTCCGGAGACTGCCTGAAATTATAAATGAACCTTGCGGCGAAAACTCTATCAACGATAATTATACCGCTAGGTACATCGACTAATATTAGCAAGTTCGCCTCACTTCGTAGCTTGAGAACGCAGTTAATCGAATTACCTTTGGTACCGTAAAGTAACGGAGCCGAAAGGGGTATGTAGAGTGTGACCTCATTAATACGTTGCTTCCAAGAAGTTAGATGCGTTCTTGGTGAGGGCAAATAAATTTCACTGGCTACGAGGGTTACAAAGTTTCACCCGGAATTGTTTTATAGCACCCTACGGAATTTAACGCTTTCTCGCACTCTTTCTTTAACTCTGTCTTTATCTCTCTTCCATCTTGCACATTCGACCTTCTTTGGTCTTTTCTTTCGTATCTTCCCTTTCGTCAGAAATACACGTTCATTGCGTTCTTCGGTTTACGCTTCCTCGTTTTTGCCTGGTAGTTATACGTAGTCACGTCTCACCTGGAACGAATCGATGTGATTGATCACCGGAAAATGCGATTTTATTGCGGCCTATACCGTTCAACGTTTTATAACAGTGGAAGTGTTGTAATCCTGACTGTTTGACGATTTAATAAGACTTCGAACCTGGTTAACGATTGGTTGCAGTTACGTCGACTTTTCTCTGTAATTTTAATGATTGATACTCTGTTCTTATCGTAATCGTGACTTTTGCGTGTGATTTTAAATGGTGAGGTAATATATTATACTTTTTTGTCAATCAACTATTTTTGCAACGGAGCTTTGAGTCAAGGAATTTCATTTTCATTGATCCAGATATTCTCTGAATTTTTTTACAAAACAAATCAGTAAAGCATGTCTCTGATAAGTCAACCAAGTTTCAATAATTAAAACGAAATCATCGGATGTTTAAAAAAAATATTTCTTTTCATTTTACTTAACCTCTTGCCGTACTATAACTTGGATAGAATGTTTTCAAATTCTGTGAAACCTATGAAATTGAAAATATGAGTGAGACGTGACACGATAAAATTATTTCTACAATATTATTATTACGTTGAATTATAGGATATATTATGAATCACTGACCGATTTTTAGTTTGCCAATTTAATTTTGCGTTATTGCAATCAGAAAAGAAATGGTACGGCAAGGGGTTAATAAATGCAGTATTTCTAAGAAAAAGAATAAAGCCGACAATCAAATTTCCGAACAACCGGCACAAAAGATATCCTCAGCTTCCCTTTACTATTCGAGCACCGTCTACCTTTAACCCAACTTCCGTAATTCAAACCCGCAGAATCGTATTTCGATCTACGCGCATATATTCGCGTATTCATGCGTCCCATGCAAAATGCATCCGGATGCATATGGTCCAATACAGCTATATCATTAGATTCGTTTTGTTCTTCCGATGGAATGCCGGAACAGGGTAGTTGCCTACGGCGATTTATAATCGATTCGCAGCGATAGCTAATTTTCTACACACGTAGATTCATATCGTGCAACGCGAACACCAATTAGTTTCAAGTGTAAATTGCACTTTATCGATGTAGTATAGTTACTCGTAGTGGGGAGAATTTACGTGGAGGCAATTTTCCGCTTTTTGTTTACCGACACACCCACGCTGGACAAAATGCTCCTGCGTTTATATGATGTCGTTTTTTTCTTCCCTTTTTTTTTTTGACGGAAACGATAAACCGAGTACTCCGTTGTACCCTACTCGATAATCCGTTTATCCTGCTAGTATTGTAACTCATCGATTATAATACTTGTTTTCCCGTAACGCGTATGTGTACGTGTGTACCTTCCGGATTGCCGTAAGCCACTTTCTTCCTCCAGAAAACTATCTACAAGCCGTCCGATCCTCGATAACAGTACCTGCAACGAGAACAGTTTGAAATGTGATATTTTTTTTTTGTGTCGACAGTTTTATCGATAAATTCACGATCCCTTGTAACTACGGGGACACATACGAGAGATACTGTTACCCTGGTGACCGTGGTCGTTGAGATGCGTTTTAAATATAAATGAAATTCGGTAGAAACCGTGCGGATGGGAAAGTTTCGAGGATGCGACGATAAAGGGACGATGTGACGATAAAGGGATGATGTGGCGATGAAATAGTAGCTTTAGGGGTTGCAAGATTAGCGGATAGAACGTTGGAGGAGGATGGAAGAAATTCTACCTTATTTTTTAAAATTGTCTTGCTCCATTTAGACAATAAGGTGGACCATGGATGGAATTAGATAAACAGATTAGATTGTTTGATTAAAAAATGAGTGTTTTGTTGTATACGTCTAGAAATATTGAAATGAGGTAGATGTACAACTGTAGTTCGCTATGTCAGATGTTTACGGTACATTTTCAGTATAGTTGGAGCACCGAAATTTAAGGCCAACCAGTATTTTATATTTTCTCATCCGAACGTTGTAATTGAAAATTACTCCACTGAAAAATTACATCCCGATTCCATTCTCTTAATCTAAATACAATATCCAACAGAATTGCGATTGCCATTCTGTTTCGTCGGGCGTGAAACTTTCTCGTACAGGGTCGATCGTCGACGACAAAGTGAATCGAGATTTGTTTCGAACTCGTTACGCAAACAATATACGAGCATAGTAGCAAAGCCACTCAGATCAGTTGATAAACGACCGTTTCATCGCTAGATACGTATGGATTATTATCGTCTAATGATTGTGCAGGAAAAATAGAAGAAATACAGGAACATCATAGTTCATCGAGACATCTGGTCTAACAATCTCATGTTCAAGTACGATGCAAACAAGAAGCCCGTTGATTGTTGTATAATAGACTATCAATTTCTTAATTACTCCCCTCCCGCGGTTGATTTTGCATTATTCATGACCATGACGGCCGATCGTAACACAATAGACAATCGTTATCACTTCATGGCTGATGTTTATTAGAAGCGAAGAGCTCGCTTTAGAGGCTCTCGATGTTGAGAAACTTCTTCCACTCAAGGAATTCCATGAAAGTTGCGAAGAAATTAAACCCGCGGCTATAGTTCACGCTTTGTACTTGCAACTTGTATTACTTGGGAACGACGTGCTGTCGAATTTTCTTGGAGAATCGAACGGTTTGGATATGATTTTGGAGAGATCGTGTACCTGATTACGCATAGAATGTCTAGTCTTTATCGAGGAAAGGTACATGCTTTTGAACGTGCCTGGAGAACCGACTTTCCTACCTGCATTACAGTCTACGATAAAGGACTCTGGAAAGTAGCCAGGAAGAAGGCCGCACTCTCTGGACGTACGATTTGCGGATGTGCCGTAAACTTCCTCGAACGCGCCAAAGTACTCGAGAAAGGACGCGGGGAGCAAGGTCAATCAATAGTCGAGGATAAGGCGACTTTTTGTCGTAGGGACCATCGAAAACTTTGACTTTATTAACCCCTTAACCTACGATTTCTTTTCTGATGGGGCCTACAAAGATTCAAAATTAATTCCTGAAATCAAAAGGTTTCACTGACTTCTGATATTTCGTAGAAATGAACGTGATATTAACACATAGTTTGCGGACGACGTAAAATTCAGAGAGTACGTACTTTTCAATTGATAGTATTTTTCAACAAGTTTCCCTCTTGAGTCTCAATGAGACGTTAAAAAACACCCGCATACAATGTGTTAATAATGCAGAAATAACGACACCGTTCCGTGATCGGCTGATATTAGCAATTTAATAGCTTTGGAGGACTTCAAAATTTCCTATTCCATTTTCCATGCTACGAGTCTCACCTGTAATTGGAGCCAACGGGTTAATTTCCTAAAACTATTATTATTTGTCTCCATATATTTTTTCCATTGATCGATGTACAACCCGAGAATTTTTAATTACAAGTAGAAAAATGCAATTTCGTTGTTACCTTGAGAAAAAACATTCTCTTAGCTTTTCCTATCAACTTGAAAACTCTTTTCCATATCTAAGAGAAGAGAATAGGTATATACAAAATACTTTGCCACTGAGATTCTCATTATTTACGTATTAGCAAGCATAGAATTAAAGTTGATTCGTAAAGTGGAATCTAAAGTGTCCGTCGTTTGAGATAGTTCTAACAAATGACCCAAGGTTGGTCCTCTTGAGACGAATAAACGTACAAGGATGTTTCAGCAGGAAATTAGTACCGCTCGTACATCGAGCTGTCATTTTATTCGGCTTTGTCCTTTCGGCAAATTTTCCCACTAATAAACCAATGGTCGAGAAACTAATGAAATAAAAGACACATTCACCGTGTCTGTTTATTATTTTCTAACCATTTCTCCAGAGAATTGCTCGTCCTCCATGGTTCTTTGTGGCGAACCAATGGAGTCGCGTATTACCTAGGTGTAATTGCTTTATTCTGACGGTTTCGCGTGGCCACGCGTATATGGTACGCGTTGTACCTTTGTTAAACGGAGAATCGTTAAGAAAGCTAATTCTCCGCTTTAAACCATTGTACGTCGTGGTGCTTTGCCGGCTTAAACGGCGCCATCGTTCTCTGTTAGGCGAACTTTGTCGTAAAAGGGAAAAGGGATTACGTACCGTAATAAACTTTGCAGAAACCCTCCAAGAGACAGAAAGATAGGGAAGTCTAATATTTAAAGTAACTTTTCACCGTGGACCTTAACGTCATACGTAGTCCGATACTCTTGATGCGATGTATTTAAATTATTCATTTCTACACGGTGTAATATCGTTGACTTATTTTCCACGTTTTAACTCGGTTCTAAGCTTACCGCGAAACGTTCAAATTAGTCGACAGTAATGGAATCAACTTTGACCCGGGGATGTACGTTGATGATTGAACGAAGAGAGATTTAGACGTGGACTTACAGGCAACTCGAAAATACGATGATGAAGTATTGGATTAATTTGTTTGATTAATATTTTAATCTTACTAATTTGTATTGCGGTATTTTTTCGTGCAGTGGAAGTTGATGGCATGGTGGAATTTGTATTACCGTTGTGTCACTTTTTTTAACTAATTTCAGCTTTGTATAATTAGATGACGAGAGGTGGAAGTGTTTACATAAATTGTCGGATTAATATTTACATCTTTGGTGTATCATTTAATTCAATTGCTCAATTGAAATCGAGCTTCTAGATTATTTTTCTCTCTTTGCCCTCAGCTCAAAGGTCCATATTACAATTAACTGTCACTAATTAGATTAACTTCAACTTCGCAATCTCGTTGATACTTAATTAAAGGGAGATTCGAACGAGGATTTGACGTATGCAGATCTCCGCGAGATTAATAATTTAATCCGTCAAATTAACGAACGTTTTCCTGTACACTCAAGAACCATGATTACATTTTTCAATGATTCTAAAATCCTCGATAACATCAGAATAGTATAACTATCAATGATAAACAATGATCACGTTGATTCATCAGTTCATATCCACGTGATAAGGCTCGAAATGGCATACCTCGTTCACGAAATGACGAAAAGCCAGTTTCGTTCAATGGGCTGCGACGTTATGTCGGATTATAGCAGAAGTTCGTTTTACGACCGACAATTCGGAGCGGCCGTAATCGCTACGCTCAACTAATGATATAACCATAGAATATGAATTGTGTTACCTATCGATGACAGACCCCTTGCAATAAATAATCAATTCGACATAAAAAGAATTCATTAAAATCAATAAAATTCAATAGTACAAAATCCTACCAATGTTCTTTCGATCATCGTTCAATCCTATACCGATTGTTTAAAAAAGTAAATAATAAAATGCAAAAATTGCTAATCAATACAGCAAACAACTGATATTATTTCGCTACGAAGGAATACAAAATGGCAGAAATGGAATCATAAGAGTAATACCGTTTGGCTTAATTCTGCATAGCTCGATTGCAGATAGGAATTTTTTGGGGATAGAAAAAAATACAGTCGCGCATAAAACTGCAGTATCATGATGCGGCTGTTATACAAAGCCGTAATGGCACTCGTAGTGCCGTGGATTATTCCGCGGGCTATACGATTTCGAGCGAACGATGCAAAATTACCATCGAATCGAAAGCAGTGCCGTGCCAAGCGTGTTAATCACAGAAGCTTACTACCCCTCGTGTACTCATTATACTTTGCGAGCCACGGGGGTTTCCACCGGCCGATGTAAAATTATCATCGATCAGCAAGCTACTATTGCGATTCCATTATCTGCATCCGAGCCAAGCTTCGACGAACTTGAACGTCCCTCTTGCTAAAAGTATTTCACGAAAGTGCACGCTCTTGCAGATTTCGATGCCTGATCGCATCTGCCATTTGGACGTTCGTCCCTGCTTTTTGAAGGACATGGCAATTTTATCGTGTTCCAGATTAAGCTTAGATTTGGTCGAGAGGTTGGAGGTTGAAGTTATATTTATTTTTCTTTTGTCGTATTTTTTGGTTTTAATTGATGCGACCACTTTAGATTGGACTTGTAGTTTAAGTTGAACGCCACTGATAGCTCGCTCGTTTGATTATTTCTACTGAAATGATACGTTTTCTGTTAAGACTCCAACTTCATAAAGTAGAAATTGTATAGGTACAAATAGATATCTATTAACACGTTGACTTCCATGGGGGTCACTGGTGACTGGCGCTATTAAATTCAATAAAATTTCGTGTTATGTTTAAATTGCAATATTTATGAATTTTCTAAGATATCGAATATTTAAATATTGGCGTTAAGAAGATCAATATCTGTTGAATATCGATCTATCAGTGTTTTGAAAGTTTCTTCTTCCCAAATATGTGATTTTAATAAAAAAAGTTTCACTTCAGTAGAAATGACGAAACAAGCAAAATATCGGCGGCGTTCAACGTGTTAAGCAGAATTTCATCTTTTGAATGCTCGTTTTTAACATTAACAACATTAAGAGCATTCTTACAATTATACCTGTAAGATCCAGGGGGCACCAACATGCATGGAGCGGATTACATTCCCTCTAACAGTATTTAATTATATAAAAAAAGTCCTTTGAAAAAAGATGGATCAAGCTCAAAAAATACTTAATTTTTGTATTATAAGACACACATAAAATATTTACAATACTGCTACTTTATCAATTTGAGAAATATTTTTAAATTAGGAATCCGTTAATTTCACGGCTGCCGCAGATCTAGTGTTAATTATTGCATTGAACCAGAAATTTCATTGAATTCACTATCTCCAGTCACCGGTGACCCCATGGCAATAAAATATACCTTTCAGAGGCTACGGGTATATAAACCTCGTGGCCACTAATTGGAAGTCTGACTTGATTTCTATTTTCTAAAAACATTCTCAAAGTCAGCCTCTGAGTTTCGCTCGATTGAAAACGATGAACTAAGCATCCTCCACGAGCGATCTTAAAAAAATCTTTCCAAAAGTCCTCATTAATTCTCGCATTCTCCAAACCGTACAAACCTTCTTCGATCATCGAAGGAACCGAGTTTGAAATCGCGAAGGACAAGACTGTCGCGTTGCGCCGATTACGCGAAATCTCGTGTCTCGTGGAAGCGGCGTCGAAGGGCGCAGGCGTCCGAGATTCCGTGGCGGCAAGCGGGCTCCGATTTTCTCTAGTGTCGCGTCAACTGCCGCTGGAGAGTCGTGTGCGTCGCACCCTCTTAGCTTCGCCAACCCCTTTCTGCGTGACACCGCCACGTTCGTCCTTCCTCCAAAGAAATTCAAGTGACAATCTTCAATAACATTCCCAGGGATGCTTTAAACGATCGTCCATTAATTTTCCAAATAATAATCACAAATTCTTATCACCCTACACGTCAATCCGTCCGGCTAAGTCGGATACAGTAAGATCAAGAATGTCGATGATAATCGTAACAGTGTTCGTCGTTACTGTCCATTCTAATCCAACGAATAGCTTCGTTTCTCTTCGCAAGTAGAATAAGTGACTTTGGAGCAAGTGCTACCTTTACTGTGATTGTTTATACTCGCGAAATCCCGCGATCCTTGTCGTACGATCGACAGTGACAAAGTAAACAAGTGCGTTTAGCGTTAACATCCTTGGAACTGTCTCCAAGAACGTTCGATCAATTTGAAGATCCAACGACATTCGTCGTCGTTCCAGCGAGTGGAGGTTGCTCGGAATTCTGCTCGGCGAGACGGAAAAAGTGGGAATTCGGGAGAGTGAATCGATTATGAATTGGTGGAAGGTGCAGCAGGCAGTCGTAGAATCAGCGAGGACATTGGCCGGATGTAAAGGAACGCTTGTATCGGGAGCCGAAGCATGAGGGACGTTGCATCTTTGACGTAATGGTAAGTGGAATGAGAATTGGCTCATTTTTTTTCTTCTTCTTCGATTAAAAATACGAGAATTTTGGTAGCCTTGATGCACCAAACGTTGCATCCGGTTAACTGCATTTTCACTGGTTCCCGCGAGGCTAGAAACGTTGGAACGTTTAAACCGCGCTCCGAGCCCTTATAAATCTTTCAGGGAAAGCGGTGGTATACGCGGTAGTTGGTGTCGGTTTCCAGGAATGCTTGTATGTCATTGTTATTCCACGAGATGGCTTGGTATAGATAACGAAAAAAAAAGAGAGGAACATAACAGACATTACCCTACGAACGGACTGTTGTAGGGGTTTGCATGTAACGGAACGCATCACGCGCTCTCCCTTTTGTCCGGCAAATTACATCGATTCGAACCGCTCGAATGTTTAAATTTTCATGACCTTCTATCGAACCACGTTAGAGACCAACGTAAAATATTAGAACTTGCATAATGGAATTGCAGTTACGTTTAATTCTCCATCGTTTCGCGCTCGTGCAATTTTTCTCGGTCATTCTTCTCGGCATGTTTACGAGCAAGTTCCACGAGGACATTAATGATTTCTGGTTTGAAATTCAATATGTGTAGGTGACTATTTTGGTGTCTGATTTGTTTCTTTTTTAATTATTTATCCCATTAGACATTAAGGTAGTTCTAGCTGGATTCAAAACTAAAAGTTTCTTTTTTTATTAGAAATGAAAAAAATTTGCGTAAGAATTAATGCAGGGGCTAACTTCACAGAGGTCATTTCATTCACTTTTTAGACATTAAAAAACATCTTTCTCCATAACTATGAAGTAAAAAATTATGAAAAAATTCAATAATATTCCAAAAGCATAAAATAATACATTGCTAATTTTTTATTAGTATCCATCGACCCGTTTTTCCGTTAGAAAAATAAAAAAAGATTTTACGGATTCGGCAAAAATTTTTTTCCATGTTAAATATGTTATTTTTAAACACGATTTATTCATAAACCGTGGGGACGAACTCGTTGAGATTCCGGTTATAATTATAAAATATCATGAAGAATATATTTTCAAAATTTTAAGGAAATCTATCGAAAAATGAGAACTGCTTAGAACTACCTTAAATGCGTAGGTGATTATGTAAGTGGCCTTTGCGTTGCAGTAATGTACATTTTACAAAAATGATAAAACATTGAATAGTATAACGACGTCGATGGTTGCCTCGTTACTCGGCCAAAGATCTCGAAAGGAAAAATTAATGACTCAGACCGTTGTCGTAATTGCCAGAACATCTGAAGAAAATCGTTCGAATGTTTCAATATTTTTCTTCGGGAATTTTTCTCGATATTACGTGGAAAAGGGCAAAAACAAGAGGCAGTTAGAGCATTGGGAACAATCAGATATTAATGGCACGTGTCAAGCTGCATAATTTACATATTTGAGTATGTGTCTGACCTATGTTAGACACAATGGCGCCGACGATTCTAGACTCTACATTATTCTACTGTGCTTCGTACATATCGATGCTCGATAACCGAATAATCGGGATTTATCGCATTAGCCGTTTAATCGATCCATCGTGGTCATACAATGGAAGAATAGCGTTATGAACTACCTACAGGCCGTTCTGGTAATTAGGTACAACATCACTTTCGGAACGACGTTAATTGACATACTGCTGCTTGTTCGAGGTTGATGCTCGCGGTCATTATAACAAGGGTCATGGTTGTGCCAACGATATGTCGATATGAAACGATTATTCTTTGCGTGGCTCGTTAGACTTCTAATTCCACTTTGATTGAACCTTTTAGGGGAATAAATTCGATAAGTTCTAAGCATTAGGATAAAGATAAAGACACTTCAAACTGTTTTTAATCTGGCGGATGTTTCTTCAAAAGATACTGCTTTTTTCCTCCTTTGGATCATCCAAGACCAAAATTCAATTTGTCACAAGTGTCCTTACTCCTTTATCCTGAAACGCCTTCATAGTCTAAGAAGTTTTATGAGATAGTTGAAAAAAAAGCTGAATAATCTTTAAACCTGTTTTTAATCCCATCGGCATTCCCACAGAAACTTTTCCCACCTTCTCTCAATTTTTCAACATAAATAGGCAATTTTTGTTTCAAATATCTTGGAACTTTTAATTTGCAACACCACCGTCTTTAAAGAGATTCACCGAAAGTTGCACGGTATCTGTTGCGCATAGAAGAATGCGAAAGAAACATTAACCCAGTTTCAATCCGATCGGTATTTCGCGTATTTCCGTTTGCAATTATTTTTTCCATCTCCCTTTCTCGTTTGAAGATTTATCCTGGCTTTCTTTCGTGCATGAAAAATGATTTGAAAAATTTCCCCCCAGTACCGATGGTAACACGCTGTATCAGGTAGAACTTTTAATTCGTAACATTTAAGCTTTTAAAACGAGGGACTGTTTTATCGTTACACCGCGGAGGTTATTTTTCACTGGCAATGATTTATTCGGTGTTGGTAGCCTGACACTACGTGACATTCAAACACGGCCGATGTGCGTGCAAATCCGCCCGCGTGTTGGATATATACGTGTACCGAGGTACCATTCTACCCGACACTCGTTCCAGAGTGCATTTACAAGCGTTGCACTCATTGTACAATAGGAACTTCATGAAATGTGGTGCACTCCTTGGAAATTGATTTGTCGTGTCACGTATGAACCGATAGATCCTTTCTCACCTTTCCACCGTGATTTTGACGATGAAACTTGTAATTAAATGCGTGTGATAGTTTTGATAGATTCTTAGAATGATTTTTATTGTGGACACATTTTTTTGGCATAAATCTGCCTTTGGCTGTGATCTTGGGGATGCTGAGGACGAAAGGTCACTCTTCACTCGTAATTTTGACGATGAAAGTTGTAATTAAAGGCGTTTGAGAGTTTTGATAGATTCTTAGAGTGATTTTGTACAGTTGTCAGATATTTTTTGGCATAAGTCTGCCTTTGGTTGTGATCTTGGGGATGCTGTGGACGAAAGGTCACCCTTCGCTCGTAATTTTGATGGCCGAGGTTGAAATTAAAGGTGTAAATACGTTAAAGAATTAATGGAAGATATGGAGTACAGTTTTTCCACTTGAGACTTTGTTTCGTAGAAAATCAATGTATTTGTCTAGTTGGCGAACCCTCGACGAAGTAACGATTCGACGACTTCTATGGCTGTCTTTACTCTTGAGTGTTTTCAAAACTACTGCGGGTCCACTTGATGCATTTATAACCATCACTGATGTAACGATTCCTTCCACCGTTCTTGCTCTACTTTTGTTTTCCTCGAAGGCAACTTTTTCAACACAAGTCGATTTCATCAAAAGCAAAGTCTCAAATGAATTAATCTTATTTCAGATCTTCCACTTATTTCTTCACGTAGCAGCACATTGAAGTTACAGTTTCGCTTTCTTATTTCTTCATTTTTTAGTTATATTTTTAAATAGTAGCACAATATAGAACGTTATCCAGATAAATAAATAGGTTAAAATTCAGTAACCTAAGACAACAAATGACACTAACCCCAGTAAGCTCTACGTCGAAAAGTTATTTTAACGTTGTCAGTTTACAAATATTATTTACCTTACAACAAACATGCAAATCTTTCCTCTCGTATTCGATCTTAGCTTCAGAATTAAGGACGACGAACAGGAAGACAATCCTTCAAAGAATTATCCATCTGCGGATTGAAGCATTGTGTAATTTATGTTTAATTACATTATAGCACGTAACAGAATACATCGCAAGATATTTTGCATCATTGCTAATTGAGAGATTTGAAGGGGAATTTATTCTACAGAGTAAATACACCGACGTTGTTTACAGATCCGTACGGTTAAACGCGCAGAAAGTGCTTAGTAATTTTATCTGCTTGTGGAGTAAAGCTGTGTCAATTTACTTTGATATCTCATATGCACCAGCATATGCACCAGCACTGCACGTTATGCGTTGTATTTGATACACGGGAGGGAAGCAGTGCATACCCATCCTAAAGTAAATGACGTTTGTAAGCTGCTAACGTCAAAACACCTTCTCGATGGAGAATTCATCAAATTCATTGACATTTTTTGCATAAATTTTTCCATCCACCTGTTTATTTTTACAAAAAAATATTTACCATAAAGTGAGCTACATTTAATTATTTAAGTTTGCTGATAAATCACCGTTAGCCTTTTACAGATAAAAGTTCTGATGCGTAACTATAGAATGTAAGTGCCAATTGGCATAATTTCTAATAAGAATTACCCAAAATGATATGCTCCAATGACAACAAATAATCTAAACTAAACAATTTGAAAAATTAGGTTCATAATTTATTTTATTTCGCAACCGAGAGCTATTACAAAGATTGCAATTACCTCTCAACTTTCATAAAAGCTGATACATCATAATTATATAATATATTTACTATAATAGAGACAAAGTAATGCTTCCAGACCGAAACCATTCTCAAAGATAAATCGAACCTCTTGCAGTTCAACGGAGCAGCGATTTGTATCGTACAAAATTCAATTCACCCTCAAAGACAAAATTCGAAATATCCCGATACATATATCAAACCGTCGATGATGCGGAACCCACCTAAAACCGTAGGTTCCAAGCGAAATGACCACGATAAAATAAATTCACGAATATATACCAAACAAACGAACCATACTTTCCTCAACGCCTCCCTCTCCTTTCTCCCATTACCGTTCATTTCTCCAATACTTTGTTTTATAACGCTGCAGAGAGGGAACCTTGACCCACATCAAACATTTTCTAACAAATATGTCCACACTCACCGCAAACGTCCCACTTGCATCGAACGTGCATTCACCCTTGCAAAACATACTTACCTATTCGCCAGAAAGTGTCACAATCGCGTGTCACCCTCATCGTCAAATCGATCCATTCGTCTTTACCTTTTCTTCGTATCGATTCCACCCTAGGGTGGTCCTTAGCTATAGGGATAAAATAATTTTTTGACTCAAGTGACTAAATTAAAAACTTTCTTAAACATACGGCTATCAGATTTCACTGAAATTTACCACATATCATTTTTTAACCGGTTGAGTGCTATGGGGGTCACCGGCGCTATTGAATTGAATGAAATTTTATGTTACGTTTAAATTGCAATATTTATGAATTTTCTAACATATGGAATATTTAAATTTTGGCGTTAAGAAGATGAAGATCTGCTAAACACCGATCAATCAGTGTCCTTAAAATTTCTGTTTTATGAATATGTGATTTTCATAAAAAAAAGTTTCAGTTCAGTAGAAATAACGAAACAAGGGAAACATCGGTGGCATTCAACCTGTTAATTGCGTGTCATAATATGGAAAAATAAGACTACAAAAAATCGATAGTTGAAAAATAAGGAGCAGCCTAATGTGCACTCTTCTAAGTGCATTTACTATTATCGCACATGTTGCAATGGGAAATTGCAGCAAGACGCGAAGGTGCACGTTTTCTTGGCAATTCCAGGGGGCTTTTGCTGTCGAGGAAGAAGTCATAAAGCTCGACCTGTATACCATCGTTTGGCACGGAATGTACGATAAATAAAGTTACCTTGGTAGCATAAACTTAGCTTTCACACCGAATAGTATCGGTGCAATCGGTGTACCCTGTTAAGTCGTAATCTCCGAGCAACTGTCTTCCGTCAGATACGTCATGGTGCAACGTTATTCTGACGCATCTACCGTCGTTTATGCGCACCTTGCGTCGTTCTGGGTTGATGTTCTTCGTTGGAATGCTTCTTGGTTGTTTGAAGGAAATAGCAGGGCTTTCGATTGTCGTCCTCTGCTTGACGTTGTCGCTGAAGGTAAATCTTTGAATGGAGGTGAATGTACTGTGGTGTATATTATGGAGATAGGAAATTTGTGGCATGTTCGGTTCTGTATATTATCTGTATGTTTGGAGAGAAAAGTTCTGCAAGCTGCTCTCCTGACGTATTTACAATATTAGTGTCGGCTGTGAAGTAGTTTTAAAGATATAATTAAATAACACTTTGCGATCCGAGTTATTTTGTTAATTATGATGTGAGTTAAATAAAATTAATTTGGAAGTATTTTCTATTATTCGTTGATCATTTTTTTTAACGATATTAATAACTATATCACTGATGGATATTTAGGTGACATTGAGAAGTCTTTATGAAATTGGAGAGTCGATATTACATTGTCAGAAATTAAAATCAAGTTTAAAGGGTTGAAGTAGGAAATGGTGTGGTCCTTGTAATTAAATTTATATTTGCGTGTCAAGTAGGATGGATTTTGATCACTTGTATCATTAGAGCTGCTGCACAATTATAGTTAATATTTTACATACGTCACGAGGAACCTGAATGTTGCAAAATCTCATTAAAATTGAAGTCGGACAGTTGGCGTACTTTCCTTGTGAGTCAAGAAAGTGGAACGGTAAAGTTGGGGTGGTTTCTTTGCATTAATGGCGGAACCTCGATTGGCTCGACGTCCAAAAAAAAAGAGTTCGCTGTTTAAGTAGAGGAAGGCAGTTGAATTTTTACTCATCGGCGATTCGGTCCTTTGATTACATAACCCGTGAAGGAAAACAGCGTACCCGAAGTATGATTTAAAAAGTAAACTTCGGCTTTTCTATCCTATTTGAAATCCTTGTCTCATGAAACAAGACATCTATTCGTTGGAAAAACAAAGGAAAGTCATAAATATTTCCACGTTACCTCAGAGTGGTATCTCATTTCCAATTTCTGAGCTTTCCGTCCGTGTTTTCACGAGGACGGGGGTATAAAAATCGCGACGTTAACGTAATGGCGGAAGGGGTAGGAAAATAGAGAGGAACGAAGGGACGAGTGCTTTTGAACGGGCGAGGATATTTAACTAAATCGAAATGAAAGGCGACGGAGAAAAGGAAATTAAAATCTCTCCTTTGACGTAATCCTAATCCACGAGGTCGCCGGGTGCCGACAGGGTCAATAAAGACCTCTGATTTACGCTAGGAAAGAAGACATTGCAAGATCCACTGATAATCGTGAAACGTGTCTCGCTTGCATTTTCCTAACTGTTTTCCGGCAGAAAATTATACTGTTTAACGAAGTTTATAGTTGTCTCATTTCACAGAACTCAATTCACATCTAAGAATACAATTTTAAAGGTTTCTAAATGAAGTACAAATTAATTAAATCAATGCAATAATTGTGGCTTAACTCCTTAGACTTGAGGACTTTTCGCTCAGGTGAGCCAGCAAGTCGAGACGATTTCGGCTAAATTAGATAAATGTTTTACAGGTAGTCTCAAAAGATATTGTATTAATTTTTTGAAGACAAACCGAGCCGGGCCCACGAAAAGAAATCGGGATTAGTATCAGCCGGTGTTATTGTATGGATTTATCACTTGCTTTCACGATACAGTCGTTGTTTAAATTAATAGACCAATACAAAAAAAAGACATTGATAAAAAAAAAATATCGAGCTACGGTACAATCAGCCAGAAACACTTTGAAGTAAATTTCTATTTTTTTCAGAGCACTGAAAGGAACTTTTTCCACTCTTTCCTCGAATTCCAGTTACAAGTACTACTCCGTTACTTTCGTCGAGTAATCATTCGCAATTGTACCGTCGACAAGACACCCCACAATTATTACAAAACACAGCAGAGACGTGTTAAATATTGTTACGTCAAAATTACAAGCCATACCATAGAATCCTGTAACATCAGTCAGCGGCAACGCCTCTGGCATTCGATGCGTCGAGGATAACCACGAAACTAAGAGGTAGATGGGTGTATTTGTCGGACCATGGTATTACGTATGTATCCGAATGAGTTACAACAAGGAGAAATCAAGAAAATTGCCATAGGGCACGCACGTACAATTCTTCCAGCCCTTATCGTCTCCAAGCAACTTATCGTCCTCGTGAACAACGCGATAAAGACACGTTAGGCTCTTTCGATTCTACCTTTTGCTCGTTTCCTCGCAATAAACTTAATAAATGTTACTCTCAGCGACCTTAACTCCCCTGTTTCTTATCACTGCACCGGATCCGGTAATTATCGTTGCTGTTTCCCAGGAGTCCATGGCATAAACAAACTTCGAATTCTTTCCACGGCCATGGCGAGGAAAAAAAAGAATATATTTTATTGCTGTTCGTGAATTGGGCCGTTCGTACGAGACGAGAGAACGAGACGAAGTCGAAGCACGCCTCGGTGTGTTCGTTTAACGACGAGATATAACGTTTTATGGTGTTTTCCAACGTTACGTACAATCGTTGAAAGTGCAGGAGCGAGAGCGCGACAAAGTCGAGAAAAAATTGCCGACAAAATTAGTGGATTTTGTTTATGTCTGACGAAATGAAACGCAATTGTTGTTGCACGAAGATAAATACGAGTAGACGTTTATCGTTTAGGAAGAATGCAACGGCCGTAAATAGAACAAGGGGGTTGTTTCACGTCTGCGGAGGAGTATGAGGTTTTTGGTAGATCGCTGAAAATTTTATACAATCGTAAAAAATTCGAGGGAAATCTGTTCACGGGAAGAATGCCATGGAGTTGTAATGATCTCGTTTTATGGGTTTAGAGTAGCCAGAGTTATATTGCTTTTTGCATAGGACAACGGTGTAAAAGGTCCTTTGAATCGGAGCATGGTAATTTTGCATCGTTATTATCGCACAACTGATGCAAACGGGACACTTGATATTCGACAAAGGAATCGTCAAAAAATCGTTTCTCATCGAACGTCCAAAGGCATTGCAAGAGAGCAGGTTTTATCGAGAAATACTTTTTTTCCTTGACGTTTTTAATATCCGATAGAGTTATTACGTAACATCGACCATCGTTTAACCTCGTTCCTGTAATTTCTATTTGATCGTCAGAAACGAAATGCCTCTGCAAAGAGCACAGAGTATATCGTAATTTCGAAGGAAACTGTGTCCATAACTATGCGGTTAATATCGAATGGCAGTAGAGGCCACATTTATGCTCTTCCGCGCCACGAATATAATTCAAACGCTGCACGCAATATTCTGTTAAACTATAAATAATTGTCAGCGCCAAGTACATTACGATTTAATGTTATCCGTCATTGAATGTCGATTAATGGTCGTGCAATTATTTTCGATAAAGCCGGTCAAAGTGTGAAAATTGGCCCGCTGGCGTCGAAACGTTATTTCGGAACTGATTAAAGATTCATCGACACTGTTCGCATAATCTCGCAGAATTTCTTGCACCAAGAGAATCATTCCGCTGTTATAATTGCACCGTTTGAATCGCAGATAGGAGAATCACGCTCAATAGCACGTGAGAACTGGATAGATTACGCGAAAGGAGTCACACGACTACTTAAGATGCACGTATGCAGATGCAACGAGGTCCGCTCGTTGGAGAACGGAAGTGTGCCGGGTTTTGCCATTCGATCCAAATTACATGGAAATCACGAAAACGTCAGGTTGAAATAAAACTTCCTGCTACGCGTGATCGCTCGTAGCATGAAAAATTCAATAAAAATTTTGTCATACAAAAATTGAATAAAAATAGACTATGGAATTTTTTAATCTGAAATGTTTCCACGAATGTTGAAATATTCCAACGAGATACTATATCGTACGACTTGCAATGCTTTTAAATGAACATGTGCAGTTAGAATTTTACACACCTAGAAATCCGTGCTACCTTAATTGCGAATTCACTCGCACCAATTCCACCATGATTATTATCCATTTCTCGATAATTCCATATTTACGCTCCTATTTCTCCATGAAACGCGAATTCTATATTGCAAGCCTTCAGGCACGTACACGAAGAGACGGGAACAAGATTTGCCCAGGGACGACACGGTGGTGTGAAATTTCCTCGTATTATGTCACCGATGTCAAGACCAAAATACGTACCGAGTATCTACGTCTATGAAACTATTCCGAAGTAAGTGGTAACCTTTCAACTCGAGAAGACAGCACCCTTTTCCAGACACATTTTTCGAGCCTGCACATTGAAACGTTTGTGAAACCAATGCCTTTTTTCCCACTCGAGCAGAAAGCTCCGTTAGAACCATACTCAAGAATTCTCAGATGTATCATGGAATACGATATTCATCGATGGTGCACGCACTAAACGTAACTTCTCTCGTCGATCTCGTAATGGAAAGGAAATTTCATCGTAAGGGATGCACGAAGTTCGAGACTTGATACGTTGCTGGTCGTTGGACTGACATAACGAACAGTGGATATTTATCAGGGGTAGAAGTACGTAGTTCGCTTTGGGTAGCCTTCGAGAGCACCTTACTCAGGTATTCCTGCTCGAACACACACGCGGTAGGACGAGGTGCTGTAGTGCTCCTTCGAATCTCGTTATCCGTGCTTCCACTCTACCACGATGTTATTTCCATTCGAAATAACTTAGTAGCACGCTTCACCGATCGCGCCGATAGTGCTTTTAGGGGATCGCACCTTCGTACGGTGGATTAAAATGGAAGATAAGCAATCTCTGTGACTCGACGGGGTACTATTTGGACCTTTGCATTTTCTATTGGAAATTCGAGATGCTTTGGGGACTCGTAGATGGTGATTGAGGGTGGGTATATTGATTTAGGGAAAGGCGAGGATATTTGGGAGTGATTTTTGACGAATTGTCGACTGTGGGGCCTTCAGAGTTAATTAGAAAGATTATGTCTATCATTTTTTTTAATTTGGAGATGATTTTATGTTTAATTGTCGATTGTGGGGTCTTTGGAGTGAATTAGAAAGATTGTATCGGTTATTTGTGGAAATTTGAGGGTGAGTTCTTGACTCATTGTCGACTGTAGGGCCTTTGAAGTGGATTAAAAGTATTGTATTGTTATTTCTGAAAATTTGGAGTCATTGATTAGTATCGAGACTCTATTGGGGATAGTGTAAACTTTCGGTTTCGTTTTTCTGAAAAATTCTCCCCTTTCTGTGGGTATCTAGGCAGTTTAATTTTCACAACTAGTACAGATATAGATAAAAAATATAAGTAGTCCACAATTTGTGCCAAACTATTTAAAACTAACCCACAAACGAAGAATTAATTGTCAAGTTCAAATTGATCTCGAAAGAACCAGAAATATGTGTACCATAGTCCGACAACTATCGACTAGGAATCCTTTCCATTTCATATCAATCCAAGCGACGATAAAAAATAGAAAGATACAAGATTCTCGCAAATTGACGCGTCGTCTAGCAAAATACCCGTCCCAGGAATGCTGAAAAAGGAGGAAAGAGGAAGGATCGCGTCTAACAGTTCGCCGGATGGTGGATTCTCAAGCATGCAAGATATCGTCCCCCGAACTCCAGGCAGATCGATCGTGACCGTCGTTTCTCCGTGGACATAAATCACAGCACAATATGTCTGTATCGTTGGAAAGTGGCCTTGAATACTCGGAAACCGGTCCTCGGGGTAGTTCGCTTAAAAAGATGCGAGACGTGAATCGAAAAGAAGCGACAAAGAGCGCTCATAGTGGATCCTGCCAAGTAGATTTGGTTATTCCGAGGAAGACGGATCGTTTGCGCCAAACTTTGCTCCAAATAGATCGTTTTCTATGAGTTGTACATCATCACGGTGCAAACGATGGCCGACGATGGTAGTTCGATTATGCAAATCACCTGAGGCAGCTGACGGGAAATCTAGCAGGAAGTTAAACGTACTTCCGTGTCTTAGGAAATGACCCGCTTTTGATTATACATTCACAAGGTGTCTCGTGCGAGATTTGTCGGGTTAATTAATGGCAAGTGAGATAATATTTACAATTTTTATACGTGGCATTTTATTGATTAAGGGTGAAGTACATAATTAGGTAGCAAGTAAACTTTAACCCTGTCTGAATTAAACACAGGATAGTCAGCCATAATTGAATGTGGTTTAACACTAGAACAACCAAGCAAGTCAAAATGACTTGTTCACATTTTTTCCCAAAAATTCCCTAAGTTTACAGAAGAGTCCTAGACCAGAAATTCTAAGTTGATCTTATAAAATACAGATTACCAAACCGATTATATTTTTCACCCCTTGATTCCTCTTCTTCCAAAGTACTTATTTAATATATTTAAATATAATAAATTTAACGTCGGTCGTTGTAGTGTTAAAGATTTTAAAAATACCTTAAACCGAAAATCAATCAATTTTTTTTCTTTTCTGCACATCTTTGAATTTAATTACTATGGCCAGTTCACTGAGAATTCTCCAACTAATTGTTTTTACCAACAAAAAATAAGAAATTGTTCACAATTAAGCTTGTCAACGTTTCCGACAAGAATATTCGTCGCATGAATTTATTAGAATTTTTTAATTCATGCCAATAAAAACCGTAAAAATTCCCGGAAGAACAGTGAGCACAAAAATGCCCCCGGTATTAACTGTTTCGCGGCAGTTTAATTACGCAGATCAAATTAGAATGCAACGTGGAAAGTTTTCAACAGTAACACAGACCCGCATCCAATTTCCACGTGGCAAGATATGCCAGCAAGAGGAGCAGGCAAATTATCGGACCGAACGCGATTGTACGAGGTCCGGCAAAATCGTGCATCCCGGACCGCCGGTCGTAATAAATCAACCGTTTTTGCAGGACAATGTATTTGGCGTCGAGTTCAAGCCACGAATCCCACTAACACCGCCCACCTGGCATCCTGCCATTTTGGCTGGATTGTATATTTCATCAATGACAAAATATGTGATGTTATTGGTACTACTCTCAGAAATATGAATAAAGTACTTTTTACCGCGGCAACTGGCACGGCCGGTCGATTGCATGCCTAGATCGTAACATCGTGATCGTACACGATGTTACGTCGGGAACAATTCCATGTTTTTCCATCGAATAACGCCGGCAGGCTTGCGGCTCCGCGTAATGATTTGTTGTTTTTTTACTGTTGTGAGTGTCAAAGGATGACCTGTAAATTTCACACTTCCGTGGGGAAATTATTCTTGAATTTTTGAAATAGAAAATATTTGTAGAAATGGTTGAAACGAATGACTTGTTGAGTGATTTAAAAATAGTATTCCATTAAAAAAATAGAGATCAGGTTGATATATTTGCTACGCCTCCACCCAAGTAAAGTGTCTGCATCGCAATCTGTATACTCCTCTAAATCGTGCAAGTTTTCTATCAAGTATTTTTCCATATTATTCAAAGGCAACAGGAAAATTTAAATTAAACGTACGCAGTTATTACCTCGTCCTCTGTGTAAACATTTTCGAGCAGAAACGACTGTGTGACGTTACGAATCATAACGGCAGTGTAGGTGGTACGATCATAACAGAGCTGGCATTTGTTATTATTCGACTTTCGAGGCGATTCCTAGAACTCCAAAATTCCCCCACTCCTCGGATAGCGGATTTACAATATCGTCCTTCTCGAAGCCAATGAATAACATTTGGAGCTCGGTACCTTCGTTGCGGTCAGTCAGAAGTTCCTCGTGCCCCGAGTGAGACGCAACGCAACTGGTGTTCTCCCTGAAGAATCTTCGACTCTGGAGCCTACATGGAACTACTTTTCGATCGTTTTTTCTGCAAAACAAGTCAATTAGTATTCAGGTATGTGGTTCTTTACGACGTCGAACAAATAGACTTCCTTGTAAGTGCCACCGCGCAGTTGCTTCTTTAAGGGATGATTTCTCTGTGTACAATTTATTAAGTAGGATGTAAGTTAATGTTAGAAACATACTTATTCTATTGCGATCGTTTAAAAAACATTAACTAAGAGTTAAATAGAACCATCGATTAGAGCTTTGGAATCAAATAGGTAACTAAGCTTCCTCAAGGCCCTTAACCCCTTGCTAACGTCGCATATATGCGTTCCTCCTAAGCCATCAATTTGGCCGTCGAACTCGTATATGCGTTTGGCAAAAACAATTGATATATTACAATGGATATTAAGCAGAAATGTGCTATCAATTTTAACTGACTATCGCGATAGCTCGGCTCCACATTATGTGGGGTTTGGGGAGGTTTACTCCGAACCACCCGGTTCGTAAAGGGATAGGAATATTGAAACAGCCGAATTTAGTAATCAAGTAGTTTCAAGTCTATTTGAGGACTACGGTTGTAATCAAAATTCTATAGAAAGACCGAATTGTTTCCCGACGAAAGATTCCGACTATCACCTCTTTCGGCAAGATTAATCGCCCGGATGGCTGACAGAGAATTCCATTGACAGTTATTGGCTTCGTTATGAAAGAGACAACGATCGACGATGTAACAGTTTCCCGGTTAACCGAGCTTTTTTTACATCACCGCTCGAGCTTCCGCATCGTCTGTTTTCCGTGGGAAACGCGTTCACACCCAGGTGGAGGATTCAGTGGTACACGAGTATGTGGCTAGCTAAACAACGTGTTTACAAGCAACTGACATTGCTGACCTCTTCCTGGCATGTTAGCCCTGATTGGGATGCACTGCACAGCTCGAGTTACAATGTTCCTACCGATTGACTGCGTCGATAATTGCTTTTCGCATTGCTATGGGGTGACCGAATCTCCCCATTCGACTATACGCCATTTTTCAGGTATTTTTATTACATCTGACGGTTTTATTGTTCGTCAATGTGTCTCTTACGATCTTAGACTGTTGGTGAAAGAGCTCAAATTCAGTTGTTAGAATTTTTCTTCGACGATGAAGTGATCACTGTCAAAGGGGTTGAAGTAGCTTACTTTACTGTGTGTTGAGAAATATTTTAAACTACTTGAAAGTGTTCCGTTTGGTATCTTAACCCCTTGTCCTACAATTTCTTTTCTGATTGTGTGTGCAATAACTTACAATTCATTCCTGAAATTAAAAGTTCTCACTGATTTTTCATAATTCGTGTAATTGAACGTTATATTAACACTTTACCGATCGGTAGTCGATGAATCGATTTTTCGGGCCCAACACTTTTGGGCTTTTAACTTATTAATTGGTCGCTACGGAAATTAATAAATTGTTATTTTTCATTGCGGTTAACTGTGCCAAGGACTCAGTGAAGAAACTTTGCAATTTTCGAAGAGATGTCAGTATCAGGGAAATATTTGCATGCAAGTGACCGATCAGAAGTGCGTAGGATGTTAAAAAGTACCGGTCGGTAAAGTGTTAATAGTACAGAAATAATAAGGCCGTTTCATTGCCAATTAATATTTTCAATTTAATAATTTTTGGAAGCCATCAAATTTCTTATTCCATTTACCGCGTCACGAGTCTCACACGTTGTAGACTAAGAGGTTAAGAAGCTCCTACCTTGTGAAGTTTATTTTGAAAATATTTACTTAACAGCTCCCCTTCAAATTTTGCAAATTTTTAGAAAATCTTAGAAATCTGTCGACTAGCTTAGCGGTTTTGGTTATAATTAAATGTAATATGTTTAACGACGGTACTTCTAGTGTTCAAAGAATATTTTCTAAAGGATGTTTGTTAGTTTAACGAATAAAGTTGAAGCGCAATTTCAAAGCAAGTGGGTCGAACGACACAAGCGGATGTGAGGAGTATAATAGAAAGGGTGCGTGAGCAGTCATGCATCGCGTGTTCCTGCGCCCGTTTATGGCAGCGTACGCGTGTTTCGCCTCTTTTTATTCATTTATTCGAGAATCATCAACAACACCGTTGCATTATCATACACCCTGTGGTCTTGTTCAGTGCGTTAAAATAAAGCGAGCATACCGTCGCCAGACGTGTTTTCCTTCGCATCACGCTCTTCCAATAATTATAATGGAGTATCGCGGTAGGTCGCGTGGCAACAAAGCACCTCGTGATACCAGCTTTTATTATCAACATACTCTGCACGTAGATGCATTCACAAGGTGGCTTTTTGTTCGGTAGATTTCTTACCGAGAGAATTGATTCTGGCATTTGATGCAAGAGAATTTATTCGATGCCATGAGTTTCGTATTATATGTTTTTACAACTTCTGCGATGTTTGGCAAGCTATCGCTTCGATGATAAGTATATTTTATGATTTGCTTTCATTCAGTAATGTTTCTTCGCTCGATTTCATTCTCATTCTTTTCCCTTGAGTTGGAAATATTAAGGACTACTTCGATATGTTTAAAATTGTTTTGTATAAAATAGTTGGTTGATTTAATTATTTGCATATCTGTAAGATGGTAGAAAAAATAGAAATAGTAGAAGAAAATTAGAAAAGTAAGAGTATTTGAAATAGAAGTAATTCAGAAAAATCAATTTTGTCTACGTTGGTAAATCTAGCGTTGGAAGTGCAATAGGAATCAATCAGAATGTGAACAATTGGAGTGGAATTTGGAAGCTGCAAATTTCATTTAAAAGTCTTTCAAATTACGAATTAGTAGAAATAAAATAAAGGTCTTTCCCGGTGATCGCGATTTGGTTTGACAAGGCTTCGTTTAACTGACTTTGACACATGCGAAGAAAATTGATTCACGAGGTAATAGCTCAATGGAAAACTCTCGTCCGACTCGTGCACGTAAATAAGTTTTGTTCCCACGCGCCCTGAGTTCTATACACTTTTACTTCGACCGCCAACGTCGATATAGGTGAAAATATATATTAACATTGAAGGCTATTCGCTGCAGATGAACATCGATCGCTCAATCACCATAAATCACTGAAGAAGCTACTATTTCTTCTATACTTTACTTATTAAAATCCATTCTTTATAAAATAGATTTTGGGAATTTTTATTAAAATATTTTCCGATATTTGGAAGCCACCTGCAGCAGTAGATTCTAGGCAAACTGACAGTTGCACTCGAAAATGTGTTAGGGCGTAAAAATAACTTAAATAATAAGGGATTCTGACTTTAGTTCACGTTCGCATCAGTTTTCACCCTTTCGTCTTCCTCTCGTTCCGTTTCTTTGCTCATTCTCACAATCATCTTTCGCTCCTCGTCTTAGAAATGTATTTAACTATCTATAACGCTCTCTTATTCGTCAATTTCATAGCTTTTCGTGAAAAAAAGTCAATTTTTTTCTCTATTCAGCGCAGACTACCGTCACTTACTCCAAGATCCTACGTTATATACTTTTTTCTACCCCATTGGCTCCAGCTACGTGCTCACTTTGATTTTTGGTCTCCAAAGTATACGAAACGATGAAATTTTAATAGCCCATTCGATCCGCGTCGACGATAAATATTTTTAACGTTTCCCATAGAATCTCATGTACCCGAACGTACAACATAGACACGAGGATTCGCCCGGAGGAGCACGAAACTAGCCGTTTAAAAGTGTTCCTTTGATCCTGCGAAAACGATCGTTCGACCGACTCTAAAATTAGACGGGAAAGTTCATCCGGAATGAATCGTTCCATTTTATTCTCTTTTTCTCCACCCCGACGGTTTTCACAGTGAGACCGAATGAGCGAGTATAATGCGTTTCGCACGAGAATCTTCTAATGCGTTGGGAAATTTTATTTTTCCGTATATCGTTATACCAAATACCACGGGAAGAATAGGAAAATACAAGTAAATCCGTCCCAGAGGCGGAGAGAGAATGGCTTTCGGTATTCCAGAAGCCGCCTCTCGTGATATGAAGTATTTACTGCTCATACATATCATGCCCATGAGACCTCGTCGGGATACGTATAACGAAATCGATCTGACCACTATTCGAAAGCAAAACTACCGTTTCTCTCCTTTATGCAGAGTGTATATATATATACTTTTTTATTTACTGGCAAAATAGTGACTTTTATTCCAGACAATTCGTAACCTCACCCAATCTGGCTGGATATTTCGCTGAAAATTAAATGTAGTTAATTCATGGATGTACAGATTGCCTGCAAAATAATATTACAAATTATATAGGTATACCTTAACGTTCCGAATAAACAAAATACCATGTGGTTGAACGTAGAGTGAGATACTTGTTTATACCCTTCGGGTTTAATTATGTAGCTCGTACTGATTGCACGAGATAGAAAATATTAAATACGTTCAATGTTTGTTAACATCTTATTTTGTTGTACGTCGTGTCAATTATTATTTTACATTATACGAGCATATATTCACGCGTGAACTTAGATTGGAAATAATCATTTTTGTTGAAAACAAAGTTTAGAGGCATCGAGACAGATAATATCACCTTCGACTGTTTACTTTGACATTACTTGAATATAAACCGCACGAGAAATAATGTTGCACGGGAAACTACAAGGAACGCTCGCATTAAAGCTTAAAGCGGCTGTATCACAAGAACTTTGCGAATCCATGCTCGTCGAGGCTGCACCGACGTCAATTTCGAGCTGTAAAAGCGTCTCTGGAAAATTCCCGCCACACCTTTGATGGCACGTTGCTAGATATTAGGATGTATCTCGAAATCCATCGTTTACCATGAATAATGTAACCGAATGTGGATTCATAAATGATTTCCTTATGAATATTCTCGCCCGCGAAAGGATATGAAATTGTAAAACGGTGATTCGTGAGATTGATAATAATCACGATACGATTCATCGAGCGATTCGGTCCCGCTTGTAAGAGTGTCCTCGATCAAATTATAATCGTGGAGAATTAGAAAGTATAATGAGAATTGCAACGTATACCCTCCTTGTCGTCGTATCAATTTCTCGCTCGATTCTCATTCCCCGTTGTACTTTTATCTCGGCAATTTTTCCTTCCGTTAAATTGCGGGGATGTTCAATTTACACGTAAACAAGTAAATAAGTCTACCGCAAATCAGCCACCGTGGGATCGTTAAGGGCCACTGTACGATTCCACAGACGAGAAACAATTGTTCCCCGACAACCGGAAGAGCCATTGAAGACGGTCATTTTAAAGAATTTAGCTTCACCGGACCCCAGAGGGGGATGAAACCACGGCGAGGACAATTTGGCTGAACGATGACGGCAATGAGAGTGCAAAATTTTTCACGATATCGAGAGAGGAGAATCGGATTTAGTTTTCTACACGAAAAGACAACGTTGTATCGAAGACACAGATCGATTGGAAGGATTGAAAAGGAGTCATTCAACGTTTCCGGTTTGATTTAATTTTTCCTTGATTTCCAGTACTTCAACCCCTTGCCGTACAATAACGAGTGATATTCGTGACGCGATAAATGGAATAGTCAATTTTGAAGTACTTCAAAAATTATTTGATTACAAATATCAGTGGGTCCGGATAAAATAAAATAAATTCTATGCCATTCAATATTACGTTAAGTCACTTACTATATCCGAAATTAAGGGCTAGATTGTTATTTTAGTAATTAATTCAGCGTCATTGCACATTTAATCACAAAAGAAACGGCACGGCAAGGGGTTAAGGTGATTATTCTTGATTAAAGCAAGATACTCGTAATTTCACGAGGTGTCGGTTATACCGTGAAATTAGAAGACATCTGACAAATGTTTATTTAGATAGATACGTCCAGATGAAGTGGAAGATAGGTAGTTAGGTCTCTCGATCATTAACCCACACGCAAATCTGATTAGCAGACCTATTGTCTATACGTGGACGTCGAATGTAGGCTAATGTCTAATACACACGATGACCGGAAAGATAAGTGATGATCGATGAACGGGAAAAATGATTCCTCGGCATCGATCATTTGAGTCTCCTCGGAGATAAGCCACGGACACTCGTTGGAGCGTTTCGTGTTCGTTAAACGACACGGACACCTTTTAACCCGAATAATGATGAACCGTTTGCCATTCATCAAGAGAACGATGAACTCGCTACCGATCGAATCGAGCATAATCGAATGGTCTTCGGTCGGGAAATATCTCGTGTTCTCTTCTTTCAGGCATTCTGCCTCTGTTATCGTAACGTTGTAACGTCGCCTAAGCTAATTCCGATAAGAATACAATTTTTCAATTTCCTTGGTGAGTTCCGGGGAAGGAAATTCGATGTTGCACGAGTTGGAGGAAGTTCCATTTCAATGCGGAGTACTGAGTTGGACTTGGGTCACCGTAGTCTCTGGGTGTATGCTCTTTCTATTTCTCTTAGCTTCTCTCTCTCTCTCTCTGTATATACCTTTTCTCTCTATTTCTCTCTGTATTTCTATCTTTTCTCGCTGTTTCTCTCCCTCTCTTAGTAGCAGACACAGGACGTTTCCCACAGAATACGCGGAACGAGAAGGCCAAGGCGTTTCCTCTGGCGAACCTCCGGCGTGTGTTCCCTTTTGGTCTGTATAGCTGTAGCGGCTCTCTGGTCTACCCGTCTAAAAACTTGCCGAAGAGAAATTCAGCGAAACACGCAGGGTTTCCCTTTTAGAAGAGCGCTCGCTCGCTCGCTCGCTCTGCGATCTACGTTCGAGTGAAAGATAGGTGTCCGTTTCTTTCCTTCCACTCGGTACCGGTTTGACTGGGTTACGCGATGCGACGATCCTTCGACTTAATTGACCCCGGTTTTCATTTACGACACACGGACGCCTCTTTGTGTCTAGCGTTATATAAGGCCCATTTGTTCAAATTATCGGAGCAGCTTTCGACGTTTCTGCGCTCGATGCACTTTTGGACGAGCTGCGAAGGCTCACGGTGCACCTTGGAATTTTATTTTTTCTTCAGGAATTAAATTAGTCAATATATCGTATTATATTTTAGAATTTATATTTTTCGTTCTTGTTGCGATGTTTGTCATATTAACCCTTTGTTGCATTCTGTTCTCTATGGGGAACTTCACCGTCTATTGTCCGAATATTTTGTCGTATCGGGAGATCAGTTTTATTGTAGTGTAATTAGAAAATGATACAAATACAATTCTAAATAACAGATTAAACTTGATTTTTAAACATTGAGTTGTAAAGAATTTTATAATTATCACAAGTTAAATTATAACATTTGGCTAAGTAAAAATTTGACTTTGAAGAGTAGAAGTTTAGACTTGTCTTGGGTTACTTCAAAGTCACACGGGCCCATAGATGGTTAATTTCAAATATTTCATAGACGAATAATTTAATCTGAACATACTGAGTATGTTGATTCCAAATGGGAATGAAATGGATAGATGTTACCGAAGTTAAGCCTGTAAAAATTTTAACTGACATTTGATAAATCGTTTTCAAGATTTATATTTATTTTTATCTTTGTATTTATGCAATAGAGGGTAAATGCTTAGATTGCTGAAAAGTTACAATCGCTTTCATTTTGTAGATGGTGGGGGTAGTGACTGATGGTCGAGTCACGTTGTCGATATAGAAAATTTTCGAAATTCCAGGTATTTGCGAAAGTTCGAGGCGGTGATAGTTTATTGAAATTCTGTTGCCTGATACTTTGAGTATTAATTAGCAGGAAACGATATTCTAATTATCCAGGTGTCTTGAAACACAATATAGGTAGATTATAATCTCTATAGCCAATATTTGCATCCATGCGTTGTTTAATGCTCAAGCGCTCTAATTAATATTCGTTTGGCAAACGTAAAACTCTAATTATTGAGCAAATGGAAACTTAGCGCGCCGTATGGCGGCACGTGGCGTGCGCCGTGAACGAAGTTATAATATACAATTTATGAGATAAAATTAACTTGGAAAGTGTATAATTAACACTCTCCAGTACCTGTGGTTAATATCAGTCTTAATGAGATGCAATTTACAATATAATGACACGTGTTACGACGACGCGGCGAGTTGAAAATTAAGCGCGGCCGTATATAAATTCACGGCGAACAAACGCCCTCACGGCGAAAATACAGTTTGACTAAGTGTATTTAGGTTAATTAACCCCACGTCACGTTTACGATGCGTACAACCGTGAATGAATTAGCTCGCTTCGTAAAGTCCTTTCGCATTAATTATCATCATTATAATTACGAGTCTGCGTGACGTTAAGGTATTTCAGTTAAGACGTTTCGAGCCCGCGAGGATCAGCCGCGGTGTCTTATGCAAATTAACGCGATCTTAACTTTATAGATAGAGAACACCAATTACGCTACCATTGTTACATCCGCGACCTTAACGGTTATACATACTACTTGTAATCGCTTTGATTTCCTTTCAAAGGAGTTCATGCCGTGATGGTAATCGTGTCTTCGTTCAACGTCGCGCGTTAGTCGACCGTGAAGTTAGAGCGCTTTGAAACTTAATTTGATCATGGGGTGTAATAGGGAAGTTGGATTTTTAAGGAGCACCCTTATGGAATTGACTATGGCTATTAATAATATCATAAGACTTAGTTAGATGTTCTATTTAGAGCAATTAATATTATATCGTATTATTACAACTCAACGACGACCATGAATTAACTTTGGCACCGAATATGTTTCTGCAACAAGATCTTCTCTGCTGAATCAGTGTCGCAATTGTTAATCAAATTTAATTCTTCTTTTAAGTTAGGCCTATAGATTAATTAAAAGATTTAACATTTTTTTATGGACCGAAATTGGTAAGCCATGCAGCAAATATTCTAATTTAATTTTGTAAAACGTTAACTATTTAATTGATAATAATTTCACCACCAGATTCCTCTGCTACAAATTAATTATTATGTAGCAGACGTAACGCTGTTAGTTCCAGCGTTAAGGTCATGTTTTAACAGAAAATACTGAGCCACGTTGCAAAATTGTCCTTTCAGACCGTGGTTGCGAGGGTGTCAAAGTGATATCCGCGAAAAGTGCAAAACTTGGCATACGTTCCAACGAATAAATCCACACGTATCACGGCTTACATGGGAGCTGTTGCGAGTTCGTAATAATTCATTTATTTGTAAGCAAAACGTACGACAGAGAAATATAATTCCTTCTGCGTACGTGATCGGGCCGCGTAGAATGTTTTACGCGAGAATGCATCGAAACACGTTCGATCGTTCATGAACGGGGGAATTTCGAGTTATCGCGTATTCTCATCGGCTAATGCGGATTTGCACGAGACAATATAAATCCGAAGGAAAGCGTAAAAGCGGTAACGTGACTCATTTTATTGGGATACGACTAGATATTGGCACCGGCTGCATACATTATGCAGTTAATATTCAACGGGAGATACGCGGAATGTATACAGATGGACGTAAAATCGCGAATAATGCCGTTAGATCGGTATTGGCTTATGTGCTGGGGAAATTGACAGCTTCTCGTTCTACCGACGATTTCAATGGGATTTCGGTGAATGAGATGAATGATAACGTAAGTACATTTTAATCATTAATTAGCATTTTATCGATCTTACGAATATTCATTATTTCCCCGTAAACGTCTTGCCTGGTGCTATGAAATTTTGAAAAGTAGTATATCAATTTTCTCTTCTGATTTAAATCACTGTTATTATTTCTCCTGGAGTTTGGAGTTTTATATAGTTCAGACTCCCAATCGGGTAGCAATCCTATAGTATTTCCAGCCTTAGAACAGCCAAGACAATTAAATTAACTAGTTACCAATTTTTTTAGAAAAATTCTCAAACTTTGTAGCAGTGCTGTGCAATAAATATTCCTGCAATCGATCATCTTTTCCTCCCCTTAACTTCTCTGTTTCCATAGCACTTATATAGTATATTTGAATACAACAGAATTAACGCCAGTATTTCCAGTGTTAAACAATTAAGTCGCCGCCTCATAATTCCATTTGCCAAGCAAACTCAAATTTTCTATCGCCATCACGAACACGTATATTTACGAGGTGGTTGTCGAGCAAATTGAAAAGAAATCGCCGTACATGTAATTCGCAAACTGGTAATCCACGACCGGATAATCGAGAGTACATCGTAACGCATAATGCATGTACTGCCAAACGTATGTACACAGTGTAGAGTGAAACGGGCGGAAATTCGTGAGTATCCGATAAAGCGCATTCCGATGCTCTCTCTACGATGGTGTATACACGTACAACATCACGTACTGTGGTGGAACACATTACCAGAATAAACTGAACAATGTACTTTATTATTACAACTGGCTTTAGAGAACTTACAGAGTCCCTTCAAAGGCTTCGCTCGGTTATTGATACAGTGGCTTGAATTCAAGAATGATTAAATACCGTTCCGGCTCTATTTGCAATGTATTCAGAGGTATTCTCACGTACAATGGTCTTCTTAACGGTACAGCTAGCTCTGTTAATGGCAAATGGTGGGGATACTCCTTCCACGTGGCCATGCGGTACATTCTTTTCGGATTTGCTCAAATATCATCGTTCTCCTTCGCTGTATTTACAAATTTTTAAACATAGAGGTTAAATTTCAGCTCTAGAGTAAAATTCGCAGCATTTTCGGGCTCAGAATTAAATACCTAGGTTCCTCCACTTGACTTAAATATCATAATTAAATTTTACCTCAAATAATTTTGATTTAGTACTCAAATTGATATTTCGTGTGAAATATTTAACTCTTAACGACTCTTTCTATGACTCAGATAATGGTTGATCCCTAAACAACATCAGAATAGCTATAACTTTAAGAATCTAACGGAAAAATTATCAAACTTGTAAACATGATGTACATCTTAACACTTTACCGACCGGTAGTCGATTAATCGACTTTTCGGGCCCAACACTTGTGGGCTTTTAAATTATTAATTGGTCGCTACGGAAATTAATAAATTGTTATTTTTCATTGCGGTTAACTGTGTCAAGGACTCAGTGAAGAAATTTTGCAATTTTCGAAGAGATATCAGTATCAGGGAAATATTTGCGTGCAAGTGACAGATCAGAAGTGGGTAGGATGTTAAAAAATACCGGTCGGTAAAGTGTTAAATACTCAGCATCTTGTAGGTCTCTCTCACCCCATATCTTCTATTGTAGCATCAACTTATTTTTTCTACGCTGGTTCCACACCATAATTCCAGTAGTTAACTACTCTAGGCGAGATCTACCAACTAAAACCCCTTACCTAATCCCGAAAGTACCGCCGATACGAAAATACGATTCTCCCTGATTCAGCGGAAACGGAAAGAAACCCTCTAGTCGGTATAACCGAGTCTAATTTGTCCATGGGTACGTTCAGGTACTTCGCCCGTGTGCAAGTAACGAACGGGCAATTACACCGCACGTAAGTCCGAGGTAAACCGAAATCCGTTGGTGCCGCAATTCGTGGAGAAGTTAGGCGACAATGCTTCGACGGAAGTACGGCCGCATTCCGTGATTTCAAACTACCCGTTAACGATCGTTTACGTCGCCGCAACATTGGTCTTTCTGGCTCTAAACAGAGGACCACCGGCGATTTTATAGACGTCGATTTAACGCCTGGCATAAATCCGACATTTTACGATGTTAATTCACTTTTTACCGATACGACGACCTTTATTGGTTTTCCGTTTACGGCGATTTCACCGAGAGACCCGAAGTTATCGTGAAAAATGTAACCGTGTTTTTCGGTCCATGCTTTTACATTTTACGGATGCAACTTGGAAGAGTTTGTGGTACTTTGCTTATTAACGATAATATTGGTCTCAGTATTAATAATTAAATAGATTCAATAGATTTTCAATATACTTCGAGGTCTTAGAAGAGTTCAAGGTTAATGAGGTTGACCTTCCTTAACCCCTTGGCGTACAAAAACGTGTGACACTCGTTAAAAAATTATTTGATCATATTTAATTAGAATTAATTATATGCTATTCAATATTGCGTTAAGTCATATGTTGTATCCCAAAATTAGGGGTGAATTGTTACTTCAACAATTAATTTAGAATTATTGCGCATTCAGTCACGGAAGAAATGGTACAGTTAGTGGTCACTGATTTTAGTTTTAACAAAGTACCTGAGCGTTAGAGGATTTTGCAGGATGAAATTAAAGCTACCCCGGAGAGCTTCAAGGTCTTATTTCTTATTTTGTAACATTGCACCTCGTGTCTTTGCCTCTCTCTCTCTCCGTTTCTCTTTCCGGTGTTTCATCTATCTATTTTATTCGCCAGGAAACATTCTTTGCAGGAACATCCGCGAAATATATCCGTATTGAAGAATACACTTCCCTCGCGTATTCCATCGGAACGTGTTCCAGACTCTCGTTTTGTAAATATCTTGCATATCGTGTATTAGAATTACGCGCCTCGAAATTCCATGCACGTTCGTCACGAGTCGGTACTAACATATGCCGTCGGTGCGAACACTATTCCTATAAAACTCTCTCGCGGGTGCTATACACCGTCGGGCTATTCCATCTCGAATCCTATATGAGAAATTTCTTTTCTCGAGCATGTCCTTGACTGCTGCTGCACGTAAAAGTCCCGGAAACTGACGCTCTTGAAAGAATAATCCGAGCATAGAGGTAATATCCTCTTCTTTTTCTTTTTTCCTTTAACGAAAAATCCAACAAAACCGTGATAGTAGGATACGTCCATGAAATTAATATCTGACAATGTTTGTTCGCCAAAAGTACAGGATAATTCTACGTGAAAACGTTTATCCTGGCAGCGATAACCTTGGCGATGTATCTTGAACATCGTACGGTTTTAACCCTAGAGCTTAAGTCGGTCAGAACTTTAACCCCTTAGCCTACAACTACGCGTGAGACTCATAGCGCTGAAAATGCAATAGGAAATTTTGAAGTCTTCCAAAAACTATTAAATTGACAATATCAGCCGATCATGAAATGGTCT
The DNA here is from genome assembly GCA_910591515.1 of Cerceris rybyensis. Classification (NCBI taxonomy): domain Eukaryota; kingdom Metazoa; phylum Arthropoda; class Insecta; order Hymenoptera; family Crabronidae; genus Cerceris; species Cerceris rybyensis. The sequence continues at coordinate 1,791,101 of OU342795.1, forward strand.
CATTATGTCTGTATTATTAATATCACGTTCAGTCATACGAAATATCAGAAATTAGTGAAACCTTTTGATTTACGCAATTGATTTTGAGTCTTTGCCCTGTCAGAAAAGAAATCGTAGGTTACGGGGTTAAGCCAATCAAAGTTCACTGGTTTTGAATTTATCAGAAATTTTTTAAATTAATTTAGCAGTCAGAGTTTGACGGTCTTTGTTGCGAATAGGAAGGCTCCGTAATTCATAAATATTACTATTTTTAATTCGTAAGCAAAGAAATGTCCCGTGGCCGTAGGTCAAGAGCCTCCCTTGAGGTTTGTAGTAACCGGAAAAACCCTGCCCGCGTGGAAGAAGAAATCTCCGGTTAATACTCCTTGTCGTATGAGACTTTTTCTGAAGAAGTGTTAACGATAATATCATAGAGCAATGCGCGACTATTTAAACAAAAGAAACATTTGCGCGCTGATAACTAATCTAAGACGTGTTTCACATCTGTGAGCTTCAGGGGGTGTTTTCTTCAGGACGAAAACGATTTTTTTCCGGCTTCTGTGTAAAACAGCAGTCCGCGGCGTTGACAAAGGACAAGTTCGAGACTTGGAACAATCGAGACTCCTCGAAGTCTTTCCATGGTGCTGGAGGAGAAGACGCCTCGGGTGAAACTGTGACCCCTTCTCGGACATCGGGCTACCTGCATGTAGGTCGTGCCGCTACGTTCACGTGCGCAAATACGTTTTACGTGAGAATAAATTTTCGAGAAACTGGTAGAGGTTGTAGCGAGGTATGTCAATACGACATACTGTAATGCAGAAGGAAGAAAGAAAGAAAGGAAGAAAGGGGAACCTCTTTTTCCTGAGTTAACTCTCTTATTGCGAGACGCTGTTTCGAGCGCCTTTCAGCGCGATAGTCGAACGAAGTTCCTTTAAATCGTCGTATGTGAATGCGAGACGGACGTGGAAATACGGAGGATATTGAATAAACTGTTTGTAAAAGTCGGAAATAGTTTTGAATTGTTTTAAATGTATGTTGATGCACTATTCTAGGTTGTATACTAGGTTATTTAATTTCTAATCAGGGATGACTAGTTAACTTAGCTTTTACTTTCGTTGTCTTCAATTTTTCCTAATTAATAATTAATATCTTGAGAAGTGGAGGAAATTTGAGTGGTAGAGGAAAATGATAGGGATGAAATATGGTTAATTATCTTAAGAATTATTTCGTGGAGAGTATCGAATTGCTTTAGCGTTCTTTTGGAAATTCAAAAAATTGTCGAAGTGAACGAATCTACTTTGTGACCTGGATGAACGATAAAACTTCATTAAAACGGAACTGAGTAATTTATTATCTCAGGATATGGTTTACAGGGTTTGCAGAACGCGCGGAATCATTAATCGGTCCAGCCTTCTGATCGGCATGAATTTTGAAACAATAATGCCCCGTAATATCCGGTGAGCTTTGTTTGCGCGCAAATCCGCGCAACTGCAATAACAGTACACGCGAACGTAATCGTTTCGTGAATTATCGTCAAACGTGAAACTCGTGTTCCATAATGGGTCGATAGCGTGAAAAACAGAGAAAAAAAAAAGACAATGAGCAAACGATTAAATTTACCCCTTACAGTTAGCACAAGAGGCGTGATAAAAGTGGTCAATTGAACGTACTGCATTAAATGAACGACGAACATATTAAATCATTGTAAACATTTACAATTCATCCATTTCCAGTTCCATTATCTTCGCTTATAGCTTCGCTACTTCTTCCGTAAAATACCCATTAATTCGACCGAGAGAAAATCCTCGACGACTGCCTACAATAGGAGATTAACATCGGAGGTATTAGAATACGAGATGGCTTAAACGTTTCGCACAATATTCCACTCCTTTTTCCACTCTATCGAGTCGACGAGAATGGAAAAATTCGAGCGGTTATTACTCCACGTGAAACACGACTCGCGTAACAGTAAAGACGCTCGTAATAAAGGATCCTCGTAAAAATGGCTTTTTAAGGCATTAAGATCATTCCCAGTAATGGCACGCAGCTAGGCCGTTTGATTTCCGTCGATGAATTCCATCAGGGAACGAGCCGGATGGTGTTACCCGCGAAAAGTGAATTTATCGCGCGTTACGGCATGTCACTCGCCGTTATCATACAAATGGCAGGTAGTTTGAATAGAAATCGCGAGTAATGGGTCGTAATGAGCGACGGATAAGATTAAGGGGATTATATGGCGAGGAAAGCACGATGAAAAATATGCTGTGGTTAAATCGTGGCAAATCGGATGAGGGAGGAGATAGGAGGGATGGAGAGAGAAGCAGAGATAGATAGTCAGAGACATAGAAAATATTGAGAGATAGCGAAATACTGAGAGACTGAGAGACAGAGAAACAGAAAAATATTAACAAACAGAGAGACAGGAAATTACTGAATGTGAGACATAGAGAGCCAGAAAAATACTGAGAGACTGAAAGACGGAGAGACGGAAAAATTCTGAGAGACAGAGAGGTATGAAAATTACTGACAGACAGAGAGATAGAAAAATACTGACAGAGGGAGACAGAAAACTACTGACAGATAGAGAGGTCGAAAATACTGAGAGACAGAGAGACAGAAAATACTGAGAGACAAAGCGACAAAAAAAAATATTGAACAATTGAAAGACAGAGACACAGAAAGATTCTGAGAGACAGAGGGACAGAAAAGTACTGAGAGGCACAGAGACAGAAAAATACGGGGAGAAAGAGAGTTGCTGGGATAGGGAGATCGAAAAGTGCTGAGAGTTAGATAGAGAGAAAGAATGGAAGAAAAACGGAGAGACGGAGGGAGGAATGGGAGAGCTAGATTTTTCGCCTTAATGGAATCAACTGTATTCGCTGGAACATTCGCGTTTCATTTTATTTCATTTCTGGCGCTCGATTCGAGTGGCCGTTTAAACGGGATCTGGCCGTCGATGAGAATGGACTTCGATATGCGAGTCGAGGCTCGCGCGAAGCGAATATATTCGATTTCCAGTTGAACCGATCCTCTATCTTGCTTGGAATTACGAGGAATGATTCCTAATCAATTGATGTATTGCACGGAAGCCGGCTGAAGCAATTTCGTACTTTGCCGAAGTTCGGCTATCCGGGAATACTCGACTACTATTTCTTCTTCCTCTCCTCTCAGGCGATAATTAAAGTTTCCGACTTCCTATTTCCAGTTGCTCGTTTACATGGGAAAGAAAAAGTTCCGCTCACGTAGAAAAGTTATTTATTAATCCCTGACGAACTGTAGACGTGTTTACAGTCAGGCTGAAAGACATCTTGTAACTCAGATTCCAACTTGGAAGATGCGTGAATGGGTTGCCAAAATATACGATAACAATACATAATTATTGTACTATTAATAATTATTGACAATTATTCTCGCTCCCCTTCATAAAGCTTTTACAAGGTGTTCAACCGAAGGCTACCATTATTTTAAAAAAAATTTAACTCCTGGCAATATGGTAGAAATTATGTAAAATGGAATTCCGCGAGTTTTGAGGAATTTCGAAAAATGCAAAATTGCTTAATATTTTAGTAAAACATTCCACATACTGGGTTAATAAAGTTTACTTAATCCCACCGGCGAGTATGCTGACAATGAGATTAACTCGTTAACTACTATGTAACTTCTGAGAAAAAAATTCTTCAGAAGTTATTTAACAAAGGCTGACGTTAAAAAATGTTATTCTAGAAAGGTATAAATTTCTAGAATAAGGTCACTTCAATTTTATACCATTATCAACGTCTCCACAAAAATACTAGAATACCCGACATACTCCATTGAATCCAATTAAACGTTAAAATCCATCCATTAATTTCAGTACCTATCATTTTTGTTCAACGTGTGAATTACCCCATGAAAGAATTTTTTCATATCCATCAAAATGATCTGACTTTTTTCCACAAATTCTCTACACATCCACCGGTGAAATTTGTTTATTTTTCCGCTCTAAATCTAAAGAAACGTACGTTGCATCGAGTCTGAATCGTGTTTCTGTTCTCTCGATCGAAGTAATTGCTGTGGATTGGAGAAATTCGTCTGGAATTCGTGGGCATGGGGTGATTCCTTTGAAGAGAATTTTAGAATTCTAACGTGAATGCGATTCTACACCCTCTGGCCAGGACGGAGGGTGATTCGACAAAATGGTTCCTTTTGAGACATTTCACCTTTGTTCGACTGGAATTGATGGCAACCTTGGCTAGCAACCTAGAAAGACACATTGTACTCAGTCGGAGCTCGGTTGATTCAAGGGCTCCTGGTAACTTATGGCGGAAAGAGAATCGATTTCTGGACGCGCACGATTAACGAAAAACAAATTGACGAGAAAGAGATTTCTCCCTTTGACTAATACGATTACGGGTGATTGGCGAAAACATTCTTTGGCAATTAATCTTTAAACGATTACTCCGCTTCTATTTAATTTTATTGCATTGTTCCGTTTCTTAACGGTAACCGTGGTAGAATAGTTTTAAAAGTCAGATTAATCTACAGTGGAATATTTTTAAGAAATTTAATTAATATAATACTATGAATAATAAGCTGTAGGGAATTAGCGCAGTCGTTTGTCTTTGCACCGCTATATGGTAATGCAGTTTCGGCGGATGGCATCGGTGGTGGGGATGAATGCGAAAGAAAAGAAGTCAGTTAGTCAGTCAACGGCACGCGTCATTGATGTATCGCCTTAACCTCTAAAATATATAAGCATCTTTAATATAAATCGATCCATCCTGATTTGAACCCCGTTCCCACAGTTTCTCAGAAGTGGGATCGTCTCGCGAACTGTATCGTCTCGCGAACTGTATCGTCTCGCGAATTGTATCGTCTCGCGAATTGTATCGTCTCGCGAATTGTATCGTCTCGCGAATTGGATCGTCTCGCGAATTGTATCGAACCGCGGATTGAACTGTATCGTGTGGAAACGTATTGTGAATTGATGGGTTTATTGTCAACTGTACCAAGTGAACACGGACAAAATTCATTGTTTAATTGATAAGAGGTAGTGCTACGACTGTGGTGACTGACTCAAGATTAAATTGTGTAACAATCGTATCGACAATTGAAAGTATTGTGAAGCCAGCTATCGATATGGCATCAAGAGAGAATTTGCCCGCAAGTATTCCGATTGAAGGGGATTTTAATCGTCTTACAGTGGCCCAATTGAAAGATTTATTGAGGCACTTGCAATTGCCTAGCAGTGGCGCGAAAGCAGATTTGATAACCCGCGTACATTCTGCAAAACCGGAAGCATGGTCTACGGTGCCAGCGGAATTGTTGCAGACTTTGTTGCAGACTTTGTTGCAACGTGAAAGTACCGGCGACGCGAGTACCATCACTGAAGAACAAGGGGAAAATGCATCCGCATGGCAATTTCCTCCTATCGTAGATAATGTGGTCAACAATGCGAATGTGTGTACCGAGACATTGACCCAGCGGGAAAATGAATTAATTCGAATGGAACGAGACCTATTACGAAGAGAATTGCAATTGTTGCAAAGGGAAAGAAGTGTGACCCCCAGCATATCGACACAAAGCTATCAAGGCCCCTCTTCGACAATCGGCATTCGTGCAATTGGTGATATGTTGTGCGAATTCAGTGGAGAAGGCCGCGATTTCAAGAAATGGAAGACTCAGGCCGAATTTCTTCGTGAAGCGTATCGTCTCGACGAGAGTTCGACCAAGGTTTTATTAACGATGAGATTAAAAGGAAAAGCACTAGCGTGGTTTCATTCGAGGGCCGAACATGTTCATTTGAGTGTGTCAGCATTTTACGACGCAATGGAAGAAATGTTTGACGACAAGCTGTCGAAATCCGACATGCGAGAAGAGTTCGACAAGAGGATATGGCAGGCCAACGAAACATTCTGTGACTACTTCCACGATAAAGTAATATTGGCTAATCGGATACTGATTGACGAGGAGGAGCTGGTACAGGCCGCGATTAAGGGTGTTCCGGACGAGAGTTTGCGTACACAAGCGCGCATGCATCGCTTTAAAACGAAACGTGACCTGTTGGAAGCTTTTAAAACATTGTCGCTTCGACCGAGTGGACGATCGGAAGATGCAAAATCGCAGAAACGTGATATCAAGAAGACGAAACCGGTGGATACAACGCAACGAGAGCTAGCAGCCCGCTGTTATAATTGCAGCGAGCGAGGTCATTTATCGAGGAACTGTACAAAACCTAGGCGTGAAAGGGGAGCGTGTTTCAAGTGTGGCAGTCCAACGCATCGCATCGAAAGTTGTCCTGAGGGTCAACGGAAGTCAACAAAGACTACGGAGAATACTGCACATTTGATACAACTTACCCCCAACCCACCCTATATAGCGACTTTGAGGTATTCAATCGCAGACGAACGAGGTAACGAGCGAAATTATAGTATCGACGCTATTATAGACTCCGGTTCGCCTATTAGTTTGATCAAAGAAAATTACGTACCGCATAGAGCGCGAAAACAAATTATAAATAACGGCCAAATTTATCAGGGTATTAACGGTTCGAGATTAGACGTGTTGGCGATGTTTGAATGCGACGGTACGATAGACGAGATACCGTTAAAAATGTTTTTAGGCGTAGTTCCGAGTAGCTCGATGCAATGCGACGCGCTTCTTGGAAGGGATTTCATATCGCTCCCGTACATCAAAGTTTCTTTCGGCGAGGAACGCGCCGTGACTAGAGTTGACCTCGAAACAAAACAAAACGAATCGGTCGAATTGCAAAACGAGATAATGCAAATTAATTGTATCTCAACCGAATCTGTTGCCGCTGATACGCTAAACATAAATCCGAATGTTAGCTATGCAGATTGTAAAAAATTAATAGATGTTTACGAAACCCATTACAAATCTGACGATAAACCGGATACTATCATCGATTGTAATGCCGAAATGGCGATAGTCTTAAAGCATGAACAACCTATTTCCTTCCGACCGCGTAGACTTGCTTTTAGCGATAAAGAAAAATTAAAAGTAATTATCGACCATTTATTGAAAAAAGATTCTTTGTTTCACTTTGGTAGCGAAGAACTGCATGCTTTCGAAGCGTTAAAAGACCTTCTGTCGCGCCAACCGATTTTATCATTGTATACACCGAATTTGTCGACGGAATTACATTGTGACGCCAGTGCGAGCGGCTTCGGCGCGATTCTTATACAAAAGCAACTTGACGGCACGCGTCGACCCGTCTCGTATTTCAGTAAGAGAACCACGGTTACAGAGGCGAAATATCATAGTTTCGAGCTGGAGTGTTTAGCCGTAATCTATGCAATAAAGCGATTCCATGTATATTTGTTCGGGGTACATTTTAAAATTCTTACCGATTGTGACAGCTTCCGAATGACTTTGAGTAAGCAAAGTATCAATCCTCGTATATCGCGATGGGCTATGTTCTTGCAACAATACGACTACGAGATTGAGCATCGCCCTGGTACTAAAATGTGTCACGTTGATGCACTTAGTCGTTGTCATAGTGTACTAGTGTTGGAAGCGAATACGTTCGAACAGATATTGTCAATAAAACAGGACAAAGACATTGAGATTAAAAAAATTCGTGAAAGACTAGAAGCCTCGGAGGAAAAGTTTTTCGAATTGCGTGACGGACTCGTTTATCGGAAACGGAAAGATAAACAGTTATTCTTCTATGTTCCATCGTGTATGGAGGATAACGTAATTCGAACGTGTCACGACGATATCGGTCACGTTGGAGTTGAAAAAGTCGTTGAGAATATTGGTCGAGTGTATTGGTTTCCGCGAATGCGTGATAAAGTGAAGCGATACATTTCGAATTGCTTGAAGTGCGTTGAGTTTTCTCCAAATAGCGGTAGACGCGAAGGCTTTTTACATAGTATTCCAAAAGGCGACGTTCCGTTTAATACTATACACGTTGATCATTACGGTCCGCTTGAGCGCGCTGCTCGAGGATATAAACATATATTTTCGATCGTTGACGGTTTTACAAAATTTATTCGATTGTACCCATGTAAGTCCACCGCGACTGAAGAAGCTGTAAAACATCTGAAAGAATACTTTAGATCTTACGGAAAGCCAAAGCGAATTGTAAGCGATCGAGGCACTTGTTTCACTTCCGCAAAATTTGTCGAATATATGAGAGAGAAATCGATCGACCATGTCCTAATTGCAGTTGGCACTCCGCGTGCTAATGGGCAAGTCGAGCGTTTCAATCGAACTATAACACCAATGTTAGCGAAATTGTCCGAGCGTCCTAATAGATGGGATCAGGTTCTTGATTTGGTCGAATTTTCTTAAAATAATACCGTTTGCCGCACCATCGGAGATACACCGAGTAGGTTATTATTTGGTATAAATCAACCAGGCGAAGTCAACGATAATATTCGTCCTGTGTTGGAATCTCAAATTGACAAAGATCGAGACCTTGAGACTATCAGAAGCAAGGCGGTAGAATGTATAAAGAAAAGCCAACAGGAAAATAAGAACAGTTATGACGGGAAACGTAAAGCCGCTTCTTTGTATAAGGAAGGCGATTACGTTGTAATTCGTAATTACGACACCACGGCGGGTGTGAATAAGAAATTACTTCCCAAATTTCGAGGTCCGTACGTTATCAAAAAGATTCTTGATTTTGACAGATACGTTGTCACCGACATAGACGGATTTCAAGTTACCCGATTGCCGTATACAGGTACCGTAAGCGCGGATCATTTGAAGTTATGGACTCGTGATGCACCTGAGGTACCGACTTAGATATGTTTATGTATATTTTTATTATCAATATTGCGTTCTACTATTAATATGTTGTTTCGGATATTTTTATTATTAATATTGCGTTTCACTATTAGTATGTGTTTATGTATATTGCGTTTTACTATTGTCGATATGTCGTTTTGTATATTTTTGTTATTGTATGACCGGGACGGTTCATACCGTCAGGAAAGGCCGAGCTGTAGGGAATTAGCGCAGTCGTTTGTCTTTGCACCGCTATATGGTAATGCAGTTTCGGCGGATGGCATCGGTGGTGGGGATGAATGCGAAAGAAAAGAAGTCAGTTAGTCAGTCAACGGCACGCGTCATTGATGTATCGCCTTAACCTCTAAAATATATAAGCATCTTTAATATAAATCGATCCATCCTGATTTGAACCCCGTTCCCACAAAACCAAGTAAATATTCTGTATTTGAATGATTCAGCATAATATTTCACATTTAACGAGCCACACATCATGGGATTCACTAATGACCACCGCTATTGAATTCACTGAAGTCTTCTGTAACTTTTAAATTATAATATCCATAAATTACCAAATATATTCAGCGTTTCAATATTCCCGTCAAAAAGTGAATTGCTATCAAATACGTAAGTATTCACAAAGATGTGATTCTAATAAAAAGAAAAACTTTACCTGAATAGAAATGATGAAGCTGGTGAAATACGTATGGCTGTATAATTGAATTTACGTATCGAGGTTTTACGTCCTTGTTTTCGCTCTGTAGAGAAAAAAACGGAAAATATCGAAATATTAAAACGAATGTAACAGTAAATACATTTTACACGATGAAAGATTGAAATACGAGACAAAAGAGAAAGATAGTTAGAGAGAAATGTAAATACATGGGGGATCGTGTACTTTGTTAAATGGACCGATTAAAAGGAATGATTATCGATATTAAAGACAAAGACATCGTAATACCGATCGATCGTATTTGCAAATACGCCGAATCCAGGGAATAATAGCGAAATACATCCTGCATTCTAACAGCAACCCGAATGCATATTTCTATCGGCATTGTTTTACACCGAAACGCCCGCGTACGAAAGCAGAATCACGCGCACAGTGGTTTTCGCGAAGCAGATTTCACGATTACAAGGGAACGACGTACTCGGAGGGAAATGCAATGCGTTATCATTGCACGTCGATCGGAGGGAAAAACAACGCAACGGGAATAACGATTCCGTTTTTAAATCTCAATCACTATGAAACGTTTTCTCTTGTGATATTGAAACATATAGCGCGTGATCTAACAACGATGCCGAGTCAGTATCGGATTCACGTCATACGAATCTGATAACAGTACAAACACGGCTTTATTTATTGAAAAACTCTCCCGAACCCCGTGGTGTACGATGTGTTTCACCAATTGTTCGGTGTAAGCTGAAAAAATTCAATCTGACAATAGCGTGCCCATTGCAAAGGTGTTAGCTGGGATTTTTTTTCCGTTCTGGTGGGATAATTGCACTTGTATAACATTCGCAGGATGTCGAGCAGATTTAAGTCTTAAGGTAGTTCTAGCTGGATTCAGAACTAAAAGTTTCTTTTTTCATTAGAAATGAAAAAAATTGCGTAAGTAGTAATGCAGGGGCTAACTTCACAGAGGTCATTTCATTCACTTTTTAGACATTAAAAAACATCTTTCTCTATGACTATGAAGTAAAAAATTATGAAAAAATTCAATAATATTCCAAAAGCATAAAATAATACATTGCTAATTTTTTATTAGAATCCACCGACTCGTTTTTCCATTAGAAAAGTAAAAAAAGATTTTACGGACTCAGGAAAAATTGTTTTCCATAAGGCCCATGTTAAATATCTTATTTTTAAACACGATTTATACATAAACCGTGTGGACGAACTCGTTGAGATTCCGGTTATAATTATAAAATACCATGAAGAACATATTTTCAAAATTTTACGGAAACCTATCGAAAAATGATAAGTGTCTAGAACTATTTTAAATATGCCTCAGTTGAGCACTAGATTATTTTTTCATCTCGTCTTCTCTTTATCTTTGTCATCCACTTAGTATTGTTTTAAAATATTACTTTAGAACATTCTTTTTATAGATTTATATTTAGAATAGCATAATATTCTTATAGAATAATATTTTTAACGTCTTACTCTAGACGGTTCGCGGCACACGAAAAAAATACCCATGCAGCACGATTTCCTATAGCGAATCCCTACACCATGGCACACGTTAGCCGCGTTATAAGAGAATCTACTGTGAGCCAACAGGAGAATCTGGAACTTATATTAACTCGAATAAACGATGAGAAAGTAGGGTAAACCCAAAAATCCTTACGTTCAAGTGGTGGAGAGACCAGCACCACAAAATAGTCTCCATGTAGATGTATTCAGCTATTTATTCGCACTGTTTGTCCGTGTCCAGGTGTAAGGGTGAAATATACGCGATAATGTCTCTAGGACGTGAAAGAACGACGGGAGATCGAGTCGCGCGTTACTCGGACAAATAGAAGGTGGAATCTTGGATGACTCCTTCTTTTCTCTCGATAAAGAAGTGACACGTGGGATATTATTTTCAGCCGCGGCAGTAGGTCTCTTTTCATGCCTGATTTGTGCCTTCACTCCACCTGACATTCGTCTCTAAAACGATCCTCTTCCCTGCCTTTTTCTGGATCTACGAATTAGAACACAGTGACAAAAACGACGTTCCTTTGCTTTCTCTCGATTCGTCAAGCCCTTTTCCGTCGATTCATCGGGGTGTCGTTACGTACTAATAGAAGGGCCTAGTGAAGGCTGAAAATTACGGACTTTCTCGTGGAAATGCGGTTGGTAACAACGTGGCTGGAATTCTGGAAAGGGCGCGTTAGCTGTGTCAGAGGGAAATCCGTGAATATTTCAACGAGAATAACTCGTACGGCCTTCCGCGACTTGACCGTCCGATATCGAGCCGTCGAAGAGATCTTTAATTATTTAATCCTCTCTGGGTCGCGATACATTGGAGCATAGTACACGTGAATTAGAAATTGCTGAGTTCGAGGAAATGATTGTCTTTTTGTAGGACAGAAACGCCATGGAAGTGATAGGAGTGCACGTAAATCGACCGTGGGGAGAGAGTGCTGAGATGTTTTATTGCGACGAAACATTCCGGTGGTTTCGCACACTTATTACTTTGCCAAGTGTCCCAATATACTTTGAAACAAGTGGAGCTCTTATCCAACAAGCAGGGACAATTAATTTCAATTTTCTTCATCCCCTTCCCAATGAATTTCTAAATTTCAAATAAATTCTAGAGCTATAAACTCGCAGAGTTTGTGAAAAAAATGGGTACCAGTCATTTCCACTGGCTTGATACTCCTAATGTTAATGACACTCTGGTCGTAATTTTAACAAAATAACAATTGTTCCATCAAGCATCCCAAACTGGCAAAAATCCATCATGTTAATTATACAATGCACAATTCGACCCAAGTCACCTCCACCCCCAGGAAAAATGTACAAATAATAAAAGAGCACTCAAAATCAGCTAATATTACACAAAACAAATGCTAAAAAAATGTAAAAAAAATAGGGTTATTGACGAATTTGCAAGTTTCTCGTTGCAAGGAAGACAAGTATGAATTAAACGATCAAAGATTCATTCCAACTCGAGGATTGTACTCCACGATTTGGTTCAGCCAGCTTAAGACAAGCTTAACGCGACTCTATAACGAGAACCGGGCATAATCAACGGCGAACGACTAAACCGACGAGAAGAAGGTAGCCCCGAGTCCGGGGGGCTCGAGGAAAATGTTAAGCTGTGCTTTTATGGAGGAGCGATAATGGGCAAGAGATTGTTTCCTTTTATTCTCGCGAATATAATAATAATATCTACCGAGTGCAACGAAAGTTCCTCGGAGGCCGGCTTGTAGCTACTACTCTATGCGATTATTCATTTTAATCTGAGAGTTTAAGCCGGCATTGTAACGAAGAAGGGAAGGTAGAACTTTCAAAGACATGTCTCGTTGCTGGTTGTGTCCGTGGAGCTCACCACTGTCTTTTTTATCTAGCCTGGGTGTATAGTGTCCTAGAAAATTTCAACGTCCTCTCGGAAATTCTGTATTCTTCCTGTGGAAATCTCATCAAAGGCATCCCCTCGGAAAAATCCCAACAATTCGCGATGTAATCCCGCGAATTGCTCTTCTTTACGGGGGCGCCTCGAAATTTCGAGTCTCATTTTGAAAGAGCTTAAACTGTCGTGGCGTTTGTACTTTCATTTTCATTTTATACTTAGGAGTTTATTTATAATACTTACCGCCTAACTTCGTTAACATTTTCTCCTACGTTAACGTTATTCACGTAATTGGGAGAAAAGTGAGAAAGTTTATGGTGCTTTCTAGGTATCTCATGGAGATGAGCCTGGTAGCGAGTCTTATTCTTCTCTCGAAAGGAACTTTATGTAGGCATTATTCAGAAAGTAATATTTCACGGCTGGGAATATCCGGTTTCGGGATCGAAGCGAAATAAATCAAGTTTTATCGTGGCGCTTATCGCGATAAAACTATGTGCTTTCCACTGTCATTTGAGTTATTAGCAAAAACGTACGAGCACAGCTCGATCGTACGGTATCGTTACGGTACGTACGGTTCGAACGAGTAATCCATTTTCGTAAATACTCTTATCATTATCTCGGAATTGGCAAAAATCCGAGCCCTATCTAGGTACAATATGCGCACGCTTTTTCAAAGTTCTAAAAGTCTCCACCCCTCCTAGACCCTTAAAAAATAAATAGCAGAATAAAACCCCTCTCGTCGCATACAACTTTCATTAAATTATCTTCCTCATTGCTTCCACCCTCTGAAATTACTCCGCAATAGGAAATTAAACAAAAACATCCCTTCGTCGTAGCCTCAGATAACGTGCTCCACAAATCTCCCCAAGATTTTCACCCTGAACAACCAACACCCTGGAATTCCCATTGACTCCGTTAAGTTTACGAGAAATAAGATCGCAAATGGCAGATGAGGATCACGGCGAGGGTTAAGACACCTCGTTATCGAGCTCTTAAAATTTTCAGGATGAACGATACGAGCAAGCCCAAACTGTGCCTTGTTCGAGTCGTTAACGCTGTTCTGAAAATTTCAAACCCATCATCGGTTCTCGCGAGGGCTCGACGGCCTGTTAACGGAATTCCTCGGAATGTAGGCCAATGTTTTCCCAAGGACTCATTTGCGGGGGTAAATACGCTCCCTCGAAAGACCGGGGTGAAAATAGTAGACAGAGAACCGAAGAGGAAACGCGCGTCACGAAGCGAATGTTCTCAGGGAAACGAGGTTGCATCAAAATTCGACGGGGGTCCGACGGCACTTGAGTCATTTACGATGGTATGGAACAATCATTCGTTGCTTTCGTGGCTCGAACATGAGCGTATACGAAACAGCTACGTGGCAGTCGAACGAGGTCTCTCTCGCGTTAACGAGATCTATCCAATTAATTCAACTAATTGTATATTATCAGTTGCGTAACGAAGTAACTAACGACTCGCTAAGATTTTTCGTATAAGCCAACTGATATAGAAATTGATTCATTAGTTACTCCTAATGGCGGAGCAACGTATGTTCACCGATCGAGACACGTTCAGGAAAGTATCGGAATACGTCTAACCGTTGCCAAGAGGCCAATATCTATAAAGCTCTCTCTTCACTCTGTGGAATTAGAAATCCAGTCTAATCGTAAGAACGAGCTAGTGGATAAGTTGAAGCTAGGTTCGAAGCTACGAAGCATCGCGGAACTATCTACCCTCATGGGATAACGAAGCCGAGGATTTGGATAGGTCTACGTATACATTCTCAGGTCGATAACAGCATCTAATCCTAGCATCGATACCAATGGACTAAGATAGAGTCGTTAGCTAAAGTAGGGAAAGGTAGAAGCGAGAACCATCAAAGCGTGTACTTGGCCGATAGAAAAGAGCAGTGGAGAAGCCGCTCCATTAGTCAGACCGCAGTGGTATAGGATCGAATTTTAGCCGATCTAAAGTCGATTTCTACGGTAATTCAAAGTGCTCTTTGACCGTGCTAGGAACGTGTCGAATTTGAACGTTAAAGAGACTTCTGTCGGCGAACTGACGTCGCATTTATCTTTGATTCTGCTGTCTGGGTGATTGGAAGGTGTACGTTGTGGGAGAACTTTGTCGTGGGAAGAATCTAACTGACTGGACAGGATGAATTGTTTTTATACGTTGCAATTTATCTGCTGCAAATTTGCAAAAGCTATTTGAATTTCATAAAAGATAGGAAAACACTTATTATTAACCCCTTGCCTTGCAATAACGAGTGATACTCGTGACGCGATAAATGGAATAGTCAATTTTGAAGTGCTCGAAAAATGATTTGATTACCAATATTAGTAGGTACTGATAAAATAAAATAAATTTTACGCTATTCCATATTACGTTAAGTCATTTACTATATCCGAAATTATTATATTTAAATTGTTATTTTAGTAATTAATTCAGAGTCATTGTACATTTGATCACAAAAGAAATGGCACGACAAGGGGTTAATCTAACTACAAATGAAATTTCTCCATTGTTTCATGCTTTGCCTGGAAGGTTTCACAGGTTTCAATATCATCCGACCGGATTCCCCAAAATTCAAATAATCTCCGTTACGAATTCCCATTATAATTCAACTCCCTATCCAGGATAAAACGTGAGAGGGGCTTTGGAAGTTAGAAGATTTAAAAATATTTTACACCGTCCCTCCTTCATTTCCGCGACCGCAAAACTCCATGATCTCTGCACCCTCCTGCTATCTCTCATCCGTGGTACTATTGAAAAGAAAGTTGAAGTCCCCTTTGAAACTGCAAGTTTTAAAGCCGTCTTCTAGCATTTAAAAATAACTTCCACTCGTAGATTAAACCCGACTATACATGTGTCGATGCGCATCGCGATTGAGGATAACTGCATATAACATGAGGAGAGGTGCTTTGAAGCAGCACTTGGGAATTACTTTGGTGTAGATGTAACGAGACCGATCTCGTTTTGGTTCGATACTTGAATATGACTGCCTGAAAGTTCCTCTCGGAAGGATGTTCCGTAGTGGCTGGCTCGAGAGTTACTTGCAAAAGCGTTGCAACGGTCTCGACTTGCGCGATTATGCGAGCGTAGTGACTCGGCGATCATCGCCTTTACACGCGAGCATGACCACGAAACCAGACGGAAAATCGATCTCCATTTTCTCGGCCGTATATCCCTCCTAAAGGAGTCTCATTAGCTCTTCTCCGAACAGCTTTTCTCTCCGACTCTCTCTCTCCTTCTTAAACATCTTTCTGTCTTCTTCATCGTCTCTCTTTCTCTTCCTTTTATCTTCCTGCCACTTTGCCTCCTCTCTTCTTTTCTTGCCTCTCGCACCTCGTCGACGTGTATGTTTTATTTCGTAGGAGAGATCAGCATTGTTACGGAAGTGCTTTACGTTCCGTTCTTCTCCTCTGCCACTTCGGACTTTCCGAGACCATTGCAAATGTTTCTTCCTTTTTTTTCTCTCTTAAATATCTTCTTTTGTATAGAACTTGCAGTGACATTTCGAGTATTAGTTTTGCGTATTAGTGAAAGTTGGAGATTGTAATTCTACGAATTTGTTATGAGTGGTGGTTTGTTTGTTGAGGGAAATTTGTTTATGTAGATACTGAGATGTTGGCAAAGGTGAATGTCGGAGTAGACGAGTTTAACCGATTCACTGCCAACTACGAGGTAACTACGAGGGAGTCTTTGCACTATAAGTTGGAATTGATAAGTTGGCAATAACAGCCGAACGTGTGTAGCATTTTTGGATCAAAAATTTTCTTAGCATCACTACAAGTGTCTAGATTATATTTTTGAATAATTAAATTACTGTTTTAAAAACTTACTGTCATATTTAAGGTAATATTTGCTTAGTTTCTCTGGCAGTGAATGGGTTAAAGAATATACAGTTACACTTTTAAACATTTCTTGTACTTACGATCCACTGGAATCTAATAAAAGAAAATCTAAAGTTAATTAAAAGACTGTCCGTTCAGTACATTCTATAGAACTTGTACTTCGGAAGGAAATCTACGAGAAAATAGCGTTACAAAATTTCATTACACGAGAATTTGAATTTTTCACGTATCAACGTGCGTTTCGAAACCGTAGAACGTTACTATTTCACATTCACCTGAAATGAATACCATAAAATATCCCCTTCATTCAACTCAAACCTCGAAATATTTAACACCTTATTATTTTTCAATTCACATCGATTCCATTCTTCCAAAGAACTGTAACGCAACGGTAGATCTTTTCATAGAATTCTACTCCCTTTGTCCGATTTTTTTCACCACTGCGAATTGTACGTAATAATAAAATATTGCGTCGAGCATGCAAAGTGTAAAGGAGTGGGGTTAGCGGCAAATATTGCACAGAGATTTTCATTATGAATGTTAGCCGAGACGTGAGAGAGCATCCGTTATTCGCTTGGCGATGAATTCGCGCATTCTTTTATGCCGTCTTACCGGCGCGACGATAGCCGAACAAAACTTCTGCAAAGTCCTCACCTCCGGCAAAAAGGAACGGAAGTTTCACCTGCAGACACGTTTCCGCGGTTCTCTTCCTTTTTTTTTCCCTACTCCTTTTTTTTCCATTCCTCCTGCGTTACCTCTCTACGTTCGTTTCTGCGCTTCGAAGTAGTCGGGCCCCTTCATTAAAGTTTCCGCCTCCTGCTTCTGTAGTTTTCAACCAACGGATGAACGAGACTCTCCACTTTCCGGTGCCCACATTTCCCATGATCTCGCGATCAACGTAGAGACGATAAAACGAAATAGCCCGTTGTCCGCGAATCGGAGAGGATTCGTTGAAAGCTGCTAATTCTCGTGGAATAATTCACTCTGTTGACGAGCATTTGGGATTTTGCCGAGATGTAATTCGTTCTAAGTACCTTGGTGGAGTTCTGTTGGGTGAGAGAAATTTTATTTTATTATTACAATGATGAACAGTCATATATTATTTAATGCGGGACAAATGATACCGAGAAATTGTATATATTTATGAGATATTAAAATTGTATTAATATATATGGTGGGTTGGATATAAAAATAAATATATGAAATCGAAGCTTCGCACGAGCTGGAATATTTAACGAGCAATGCAATTCTGTGCTCAGATTTCACATTAAATTTCCATCAACGTATGCAGTTTAGTTATTAATACCAGAAAATGAAATAATATTTTATGATTTATATTGTAATAAGCAGTATTCACTGTCGTACGAAGTATATGCTTACTATAAAAATTATATCAACGTTTTATGTACTGAATTATCTATTGTTTGTAATTCGCATGTAAAGTATTAGTTATATAAGAATATATCGATAAAGCTGAATTTTAGCGATTTCATTAAAACGTTTCATTCCGATGGAATTTATCGTAACGAAAGAATCTTAGATTAAGGGAATAATATTACCGTAATTCATCAAGTTAAAAAGATATTATGAAAGAAAGGAAGCAAAGATATACGATGTCATCTTAAAGTCTCAAAGATTCGCGGAGAGTTAATCAACGTCCAACTTTGCGTATTTTCATACTCGACGTTTTCTTCTTTGCAACAGCCAAAGAACGCATTATAGACCGACGTGCTCTCCACGTTAAAACGTTGGAAAAGACTGTTCCAGTTCACTTAATTAATGTAATTTATCGGACGGATTTAATTCGCAATGCGTTCAGCAGCTAAACGTATCCAGTCTGTGCATGTACCTTTTGGAAAAAGTGTTTGCAGTGATATATACACGAACTAAAACGTCCGTTCGCTTTCTCGTCTAATTTCCACCCCATTTCCATACTCGATGCAAAAATTGCGCATCTACTTTCACGGAAAAATCATTTTTCTGTATCTCGAACGTCAGAATATCGTCGATGTATCGACTTACACGTGATTTTTCGCTTTTCATAAACCCGTTAAAATACACATCAAGCTTTATATCCACTGTGCAATAAATTGTACATCCTCGAGATTTTTCTGGAAAATGTAAACCTGTTTTTTCTCTAACGACAAACCGTATACTCTGTCTTTGAAGTACATCGTAGCATAGTACGTGTAGTTCTGCGATTTTTTTCAACGTTTCGTACAAAAGAAAAAACTTATTAAGAAAGCACGTCTCAGTTTGTTCTTTGTCGTGCGTTCTTAATTTCAGGATGCAACGAAGAGGATTTCTTGTGCTGTGAATCTCAAATGTTTCTCGCTCACCAAGGTATTTACAATTTTCCACGCTTTCAGAGCTACCCTTGAAAAGGTTTTAAAATAAACGTTTCCGAAAAATGTCTCCGTCAATGACAGACGGTTTGAAAAGCCGAGGAGAGTGGAGAATAAAGAATTGAAATATGAATGGCGACAGTACCGCGTAAAATGTCTCGGTAAAATTAAGTCACAGTCAAACTTCATGGTTATTTGCGGTTAATGTCGTGGATGAAACTTTATGTTGTATCTTGCAAAATGTGGTCGACTAAATGAACCTTCTTTCTCCCCTCTTTCGACACTCTTTTCTCAAAGATATTTATTGAGAATTTAACAAAGTGTTTAGAGTAACTAATCATTATCTTTTGAAACTTATTATTTTAATTGATAAAAATAGGATTTCTTTGAATTAAATCGACCAATTCTCTTCCCTCTTTCTTTACTTTCCTTCCAAGACATTTACCCGCCACGTCTAAATACACTGGATTAATCGTCGGTGGTTCGACCGTTGAATTATTAAATATCTCCCGTAAAAGAGCAAACGGATCGAAATCAATTCCTCCAGTTACGTTTCCGAACTCCGTAGAATGGCGAATTCCTGAGTTCATTGGATTCCACCTCTGGCTATCCCTCTTTTTCAGGGTATACATGAGAATCCACCTTGCTGTTCGAAAATCTCGTCGATGCTTTAAGTGGTCGGAAAATTTCTTTCGGTAAACGTTGGATTCGGCAATGAAATTGTTGGGAAAAGCGTACACGAAGAAGGATGCTCTAGTTTGAGAAAAACGATAAAAATAAGTCGAATGAAAGGGAGTTGTTAATAAAAAATGAGTAGAACTAGTGTTTATTATTCGTTGTTGAAAATTCACACGATGTACGATTACAGGGATTTGGTTTTACCGTGTCCTTTTTCTTTAATGCCGGCGAGCCATTGTATCGTGTAGCATTGTTCGTTAGCGGTAGCACTTCTGTTCAAGCTCTTCTTTTGCTTTCATTTTGAATACCACGATTCAGCATTATATTAGTTCTTTTAGCATTGCATTTAACTTTGGGATTGTATTTTTATGCAAAATGAATGACTTCCTCGTTATAGACGTGTACATGGCTTTGTTTGATGTCGAGAGATTTTTGAGTTATTGTTATGGTTACTTATCAAGGTTTATTTGCTTCGCAATTGTTGCTGAGCGAACAACGTTTATTCACTCTTTCATGCTTCTTCAGTAGTTGACCAAAATATACTTAAACTACTTCATTATACCCATTTCCATTTTACTAAATTCACAATTTTTCCACAAACTACCAAAGCTGCCATTCAAAATCACAGTTAACAGTGAAACTAATCAGTGCTCAGTTAATTAATTTATATTTTATCATAGAGATCTGTAATATTTATTGTATGGCAACCCAATACATTTCTGAAATTTTCTGGAGTTATTAAAAACCATTCATTTTGATTTCTATGGTAGTTCTAGTCTTAAAAAAGACTACAAAGATTTTTGTATCTTGCTTCAAACTCTTCAATAAACGTACATTATCATACGCTTTTCAAGCTCTCTTTGATGTAGCCAAAATTCGTTCGCCAAAGTCAGACCACCCCATCGTAATTCGTTTAGGGTGATGTTACTCCAGGGCGCTGTACTTTATTACAAAATCGCTGGGATTACGTTGCGGAAAAGAAGGTGAATAAGATTACAAGATAATTCGCACAATTTCATTAGTGTCTTATGTGGCTACATGGTGAGCATCATTGGACGTGCATCACGAAGCTCATCATCCACGGTATATATTTCGAATCTCGTTACCGTATGCTCCGACAGCCGCATATTATTGCTCCAGGTGCGACGATTGCGGCCAGTGTATAATTTACCCCGCAATTTCAGTTAGGTTGCGATTATTCACGTAATTGCGAATTATTATTTCTCCGTCGTTCGTTACTATTAACCCCGCTGGAAAATTCTCCTCTTTCCAGTATCCTCCAACGCTCTATCTTCGCCCCCATTCCGCGCGTGACCTTCGACCCCGCTGTTCGTGCCGTTGCAACGAACACGTTGCAGTACCGCAGCTTTTACTTGCATCTTAACGTTCCTTAATAACCGAGAAATTCATCTTTTCGCCCCTATCCACGCTGACAGGTAGTTTCAATGAAATTACGTTCCTCTACTAATTTGACACAATTTTCACAGATTATAATGCGTTATACGTCGTCAAACAACGGTGGAAGAAATAACTTTTATTGGACAGAGTAAAAGGCGATTCTTTTGCAAATAATCTACATTTCAATATAAACAAAAATTTCTCGCAACACACGTTGTATAACCCTTTCGCACTGGACGGGACATGTGCTGTCCGAGTCTGAAAAATTGTTGATATTACGACTGGGACAACATATGTCCCAGTTACTGAAAAACATCTAGGGCAGAAAATAACGCCAAGTTGGGCCTCCAAACTGATTCTCAATCGTTCTGAGTCCATAAATTTCTCATCTCGATCATCCCCGATCTAATCAAACAAGCGACAACTGTTATCGCTGCTCAGTTTTCGGCATAAAAATTATTGTATCTAATAATCGCTTGGAGGAGAAATAACTGATCCCGGTAATGGAGCGCACTCGGACTGGATTTTTCGTCGTATTGAAAGGGTTAAACTTTGACAGTATCTCAAATAATACGTCGAAAGTTCCAACGTTAATTCCTAAGTCTTGCGGATCCTCGGAGGATTAAGTTTCTCTATTTTTCCGGAATAATTCCACACGAATCCCTTCACCAAATTGGTCACTTCAGTGACCAAGGAGCACGACGATGCTGCGAGGTGCGGACACGGCTTAATTATTCGAGAAACAAGGCTTATAATTAGGTAGCTTGGAACGCGAGGAATATAAGCACGTACGTACCTGCATTCATGAATAGGTACCTGTACGTATGTTGCACATAGGTGTTCTGCGGAGACGGCACAACGGAGAAGAGCGGCCACGTGCACCGTATGAATAACTACGTTCGCGAATTACCGGTAATGCCGCGCCGATGCCAGGGTGTACGGGACCCCGGTGCAACCTTGACGCATGATTGATCATGGCTAACCTGGTTAGACGATTAATGGGAAATAATTACCGGGCTAACCAGAATTAATGAGAGGCTACCCATATGAAAATGGAAGTGATTCCATCAAATGGAAACGTTGCCCATAATATGGCAGTCCCATGCAGCATCCTGGCCTCGTCGTGACTGTAACGTTGGACGTTAATGCGCATCGTTCCATTGGCTTTGTGTATTAATTTCAACGAGACCCGGGCGAGAGCAATAACGAGCCGTTTGGAGGCTTTGCTGTCTCGCCTAACTTCCGGTTGTCTCTTTCCGTGCTAGAATCTACGTGGAACGTTGGCTGAAGGGAGAAAACGTCGATGATGATGTTTGTTCGAGGCTGCGAGGGTGAATGTGGCCGTGATGAATTGATAGGTGTTTTTTGTTCTCTCTGAGAATTGTCTGGGAGTTTTAATGAGTGAGTTGAAATTGGAGTGAATAATTTTATTGCACTTGATACTCGTTGATTAGAAAAATTCGATTTTACAACCACTAAAAATAGTCCTATTTTGCAACCGTATCAACATTACTACTGCTTAGGTAGTGAGAGTAACTGGTTTTTCATTTTACCAAAAATTCTCCAACCACATCAGTCATGTTCTCCATTTTCCCTGAAGTTTTAAGTCATCTTCATCAAAATCTAGCAACCTTACGACTTACATCAACGAATTGGAAGAATCCACCGCATACACCGCCAACCTTCCACTTCTATCGTTCACATTTTTTTCATTTTGTATCAACCATTACGACAATACTTTCGAAAGAGTCTCTGCTATATCCCAAGCGAAATCATTCTCAAGCTACATTCTCGTTCTCCGTGAAAATCGTTCGCTCGAAAGTCACATTTTTTCCACTCACCCCCTCGTATATGCTCACCTGAACATTTTTACCACTTCACCTATCCAGGACGAGGAGGATCGATGTACAAACAACCCCTACGATTCAATTAGAGTCGAAGCGATTCTGTGGCACTAGAGATAATGAGACGGGGGCGATGGCCTGTGTTCTTCTTTTGTGCGATTCCTGGTGCACGCTTGCACGCGCACGGATTCCACTGCAATGGCATCCGTATAGCGTTGCAATCTGCCGGAACGAGAAGGAGGGGCCATTCTAGGGTGACTCTGCTCCGGGATTTTTGCCCTCTCATTCGCCTCGACGGCGGACCTCGAAACAAGAGAGCCGAAAATGCCCTGGACGACAAAGCTATCAATTGAGAAAAAAGCCAAGCTGCACGGCGTAGCTGGTCGAAACGATTGCCGGTGCAACCCATTCATCGGCTAAAAAGGTCGAAAGTTTCCGGAATGTCGATAGCTCGAAACACGCGTGATCGACGAAATGCGAGGGATCTGCGTTGAAACTGGGGAGAGAGGATCAGCGTGCCATTCTGAGCCCTTTGTAGTAGTTGATCTTTATTCGTAGAGGGTAGTAGGATGTATTATTTTTGGAAAATCAGAATAATAGTGTATGTAAATGATTTCTTCGAATTTTGAAGACGCAAGAATGTTAGGGGTGTTTTTTTTTCAAGCAAGTGGAATGGACTGTCGTGCAAGTTGGAAATAGATGTGAGATATTAAGAAGTTGTTACAAATTAATTGATTAAATGTACTTTAGTATGTAAATATCCATTCGATGATGTTATTTAGCCCTTATTCCGTGGTCGTTCCTTTTTAGAACAAATATTTCTCATTGTCAGTTGAAATCCGAAAATCAAAGACCCGACAGGGGCTATTTTGTTGAATTAAATTTACCTCGACAGTACACTTCGTAACGATAGTTAAATTTACCGTACAACGTATTTGTATCCTGTCCATATTATACAGTCGATCGTACAAACGTTAATTAATCGCTCGTCGAACAATAGATTTTTACCGATTGAATTGTTCTCGGAATATTAGCCCTTTATGATACAATAGCAGATTTATAGCCACCGGTAACGTCTATTATATTTATTCGAATTCAATGCCACTTTTGTATTCTTCTTCCACAACACGATTTACAACCTTCTCATTTAACCACTCGATTTCTCTCTCCAATAATAACGTTCCAGTTAATAACCATAATTATTAAACGGAATTGAAAACATCCTCGGTATTTAACGCACCCCAATATTGACGGGGAAACAAGACGGATGGCAATCAGCTTAATTAAAAGAAAGCCAGTCAGCACCGCGACACTGTCGCGCTTTAACGTCTATTCTCCCATCCTCAACTTTGTCCATTTTACTCTCACAATTGCAGCGTTTTCCTTGCAATTAAATCGTTCCGCCGTGGTGGCGCAATGGAACTTCCGTTCACCCACATTCTCGTAAATATTTCCCTCTTGCGCGCCTTTTTTTCCCCTCTTTTCTTCCTTTTTTCTTCATCCACGGTGCACAGGCGATGGCGAGATGATTCTTCACGGGTCACCCGTGACTCGGAGATGATCTTCCAGCAGTTAGTTTCGACCTTTCATCCCTTAGTTTCGATCCTCCTCCACGACTCACCCTCGTATTCTCGTTTACCCTCCAACGTTCCATCATTCTTGGCGGCTGGTTCCTCAAACTGTTATAACTGTTTCTCGAAGAAAGACTGTCGCGTTCTCGGAAAACTCTGAACCGCTACTTTTCGTGGCAACGAAAAGCGAAGGAACTCACCGCGAGTGTTTTCAGGATCTATTCCTTTTCAGTCTTTCTTTCGACGTATTTTCCTTCATCTCTCTTACACTTTTCAGCTTTCATCCACACTTTTTCGTCCGTTCTTTCTCACTCGATCTCTTTCACGCTCTCTCAACTTCTCTCGAGTCTTTCGTTCTTGCAGTTTCTGTCCCTTTTACTCTAAAGGAGTATTTCCTTCTCTAACTTCATCTCTTTTTCTCACCCTCCATGACTTCGGAAACATCGCACCACCAACGTCTTTTCCGCGTCCTCTGCCCTCCCGTTTCCTCTCAGATCGACACTTTTGAACTTTCCGTGAAAGATATATTACTTCCGTCTGCAAGACTCAACGATTTTCCTATTGACATATTTTTCTTTGATCAACTCGATCCAGATGCAGTCGTATGCACGACGGGGGTGCGAGTGGATATAGGCGTACATGATTCACGTTATCGTCGACCGTATCCCCATGGAGAGTCGCTAGATTACACGGAAGGCTACGGGAAACGAATGGCCGGAGAGATCGTTAAATATTTGCGCATTGCTCTGTCATTTATCCCGCAATGAGGCTATAAAAATAAATAAAGAAGGTAATCCTATCTATTCGAAGCTATTGTGGCGCTACTTTCACCTCAATTTTCAATTTTTTATTTCAATACGGACATGCGATAGATTCTCCTTAATCATCGACATTCGCTTTTTCATAGAATATTTTATTTTATTTGAAATTAATTTTGTTCAAGTTCTTAAATGTTATAATTTATTTAAAATTAATTTTTCCTAATTTCTTGAATATTATGATCTCGAAATTAATTTTTTCTAATATTGTAATCGATTATTATTGCTATTTAACATTGTGGAACAGATGCAATTGAAAGTTTGCGAGATACGCTTAGAAAATGTCTTCTTTCGAGGCACAAGTTTGCCTTAGCACTGCGTAATGCAACACTCGTGCATTAAAGTGTCATTGTCTGCGTTCGACCAATATTGATTCTCCTCGATTACATTTGATTCCATTAAAACCAGCGGAGTGCAGCACGAGAAGATCAACATTGACTAGATGCGTTTGTTATTGCACCAATATAAACGTTCTTGACGCTCTTAGACGCAGAGAGGGCAAATATTGTCAAAATGACACTGTTATTTTTAACACTCCGGATTACAGCCAACTGTTACGGTTATTTCTCTTATAACTCACAATGTTTGCGAGCTTTTAACCATCGAGGCTACAATATATTATGTAATAATTTAAAAATCCTCCTAGAAATGATAAATATTTGTATTGCACTCCGCTAATGAAAGGTGAAGCCTTCAACTTTGTGCCCATCCTGGTTTCTCGCAGTTTTTCCTTATCAACAAATTGCCTAACAGTAACGCTGCCTAATGTTAAAAAAATATATATATTTTTTGTCTAATCTCAAAGAAATTTCTAGAGACAGAAATAATTAAAATTACTATATTAAAACCTTAAGACTTGAATTTGAAATAACCGAGGGATATTTTTCCCACTATGCAAAGTGGCTGCTCTACCCAATTGGATTTCTCCTTACAATTTTCCCGTTCGAAGTCCATGAAAAATAACATTCCGTTGTACATATTTGCTTTCATGTAGGACCGTTGTCAAACCATCATTGCAAACTCCCATATGCCATTGGTCGGCGTGTGTTCGCTTGTGTACATCTATCTTCCGACTGTTTCGAGGAAGCAATCTCGCAGGATTGTCCTTTCCCTCGCATGCATCTGTCGTGTGCAGAAAAGTTTCCCGCATCTACGCATATGCACCTTCGACTGCAAGCAGCGATCGTGAGAATAGTTACTGTCCTTCTTACTTTATGATTTAGTATTGCACCGGGGTTCGCGATTGTCTCGATGCCCTCGGATTACGTTGAGAGGGAAAATCGCGGTGGATAGGATTTCCTTGGTTTCCTGCGAAGCGTTTTTCTTCCGTGATTGAAGACGGAGATGATCGTTGGATAGTGTTGAACCCCAGGGTATAATTTATTTTGTTTGAATTTAGTCAAGAATTGTTGATATGCTATATAAAACAGATATCTACAATTTTAATTGATGATTTGATTAATGAATATTTTCAAAACTATCGATTGTAATGGAAACTTTTGATCTGAATCTACGGAAAGTACAACTTTGAGGTCTGTTAATTAACTATTGCAGAGTTTTTTTGGAAAATGATTTTTATACTTTCTCTTTATGTAGATATTCTACTATTGATTTATAATCCAATTTTAAACATCTAGATCATTGCAAATATTGACTTTTGTTTAGCTAGATCAGCTAAATTACACCCTGTGCGTCGATGCAATTTGTGCACTTAAATTTCCTGTCTGATCCTCTAAAAAATTCTTATATATCGTATTCGTAGAGTAATCGGCTTCCTTTCGAGTTCGCAAAATGGCATTGACTCGAAACGTGCCACGGCGAAAGGATTCATCGAAATCTTACCGCGTTACAAGGAAGAAATTGAAAAGGCGTCAGGGAATAGCAGTTGCAGTCACGTGCACGCAAATGTGCAGTTGTATTCGCAACATCGGACGCACAAACGTGCAATAGTTACAGTCGGGTAGAGTGAGGCCCTTTTTACAACGTTTCGCGGAAATTTCTGCGCCAGGGGATACAATCGACGATGTATTGCACCCCGATTGTAAACGCTCGTTGCCGAATGTACTTCAAATTGCACCACGTTGCTGTTGCTCTTTTGCGTTTATTTAGACACTTTGAAGACTCCGAGTGTTCGGGAATTACCTGTTTCACATTTATCCTCCCGTATTGATGCGTTCGAAATGGCTGACGCGTTTTAACGCACGCTTGACTGCTCTGCACGTTCGACCGATGAGAAATTCAAGTGTTCTTGCTGCTCGTGAAGCGTTGTTTTTGCCAACGAAGATCTTTGGCTGTTTTTATTGAGCATTGATTGCGTACAAGTAAATATCTAGATATACTGATTTTTCAGGATTTATATACTCACTAATTTATAATCTCGGAATTTCAAAAAAAGTGGTTTTTCATTGCTCGATTGACTCGTATTTCGGTTCAGTTTCAATGGACAAAATTAAAAGTCTCGCGGAACTGTTTTAATTTCTCAGCCGAAAGTAAAATTTGTGTTCCAACTTTTTTCTATGGCTTCTCTAAAATCTCTGCTCTATAGCATCCTGTTAGATTTTTTTCTATATGATTAGTTTTCAGGGTAAATCGGAAAGTATGAGTTAACACTTAACATGGTATTTTTTCAAGGAAATTCAGACAGTGGTCCAAATCATTTATTATATTTTATTATTTCCCTTCAGTGGATTTAAGGTCCATTTTACAATCAACCAAGTTATTCCTTCGAAGAAAAAAAAATATATAATACTTCCAGTTATTCTGGCAACGTTAAAATAATTCTCTGCACTACTCTTTAAACTCGAGGAGCTTATGTCGAGCATTATCCAGGACCTTCCTCGTTAAATGTAGCTCCGGAGGCATCCCAGAGCCGAGTTCGTTTCTCAAAAGCTGCAATGCATTTCATGCTGATAGATGCGGCTTGTTCCTCATAGAACGGACAAAGTTGAACGCTTTGCACGTCGTATAACAACGCGACCGACACGTTTTCACGTATGTGTGATGCATACAGTCTCGAATTATTTGGAGGAACTATATGTATCTCCTCGCGCCTAAGATGAGTAACGTTCCAGAAGTGCGGGCTATTATTTTAACGGCAGAGCGCTTTCGCGAGTTTCATGTGCGGAATAACGAAACTCTATTACCTTGATGAAAACATGTATTTGATTAACAGCGAGTTAATATTTTGACAGGGAAAAATTTCATTCTCTCCTCTCCGCCGTTGCGCTTCCTCGTTAACGCTCGCCGGTTTCATTCGTTTGATATTTCAAGTCATTTTCAGGCCTCACACATTTTTCCCTCGTTTCCTCTGCAAATTGCAACTGTTTTCGTTATTCTAGCCTGAGACTTTTTCCCCGTTTTTTTTGTGCACGTTAAAAACGTAAAACATGTTTGCCATTTATTTTTACATTAGTCTGAAATAAAAGTCTGAGAACTCTTTGACAAGATGTCATGTTTTTGTCAAGAGAAATAGTTTACAAAACTAAAAAACCTGCTCACGATATCATCCCCTGTGAAAATACAAGTCCACCCACCAAAAAGGTACGGTTTGAAGTAATGTGTAGGCGAGAGTGGTTCAGAACCGAGGTTTATTGAAATGCGAGAGTTGTTCCTTCAATTCTGATTACACACTGGTTCATACACTTATTTGCCTTATTATATATATGGTTCGGTTGTGTGCGGCGGAGTGGGGGGTGTCTACCTATGTCTCGCTAGACGAGTCCCTCCGACGCTTGCAATTGGTCAAGGAGGTAAGGTGGGGGTAAGACCCTAAGCAGGTACGTCTATATTAGGAACCTCGTGTCATGAAGCTCATCATTTGCTTATTATCCGCGGCTGTGAGTTTACTGTACTAAATACATTGATTAATAATTATTAAAATAGTTGTTATGATTTTCTGAACTTCATGACACGGCTGCCACAGGTTCATCCTGGAAAACAACGTCGAAAGGTAATTTTCAGTAAGCATTTAAACTCATTTGCCGAGGCATACGTTCAAAAGATTTTCTTCCCTCTGCGTTACCTCGAAATACCACTTAAAATTCAAATGCAACGAGACCAAAGTAAACAATACCATGGCACATCGTCTTCCATCATGGCGCGTTATCCTTTGAACTCGTCGTTTACTTTCAACGTAAACACGCACCGTGGTGAACCGAGTTCAAAGGCTCGATATAATTTTCACCCGACGACGAGCCGTGTTCTCGCGTATAAGCTTATTGCAGACGACGAACGAGAAACGAGAATCGTCGAGTTTATATCGTGGCAAGGAAAGACTCGTGCTGACAGAGGGAGAAAGCGAGAAGAGTGTCTAGAAACAAGGAAATCGCTGGCGTAAGATTGCAAGAGACATCTCGTTGAGAGGCTTTTCTCGATCGATGCATCTCCGCGGAGAAGTGCACTTGATGCGTTTGATCCGACTGTCAAAACTGTGTTGTTGATGGTGGATTTCCTGGGCGAAGACTGCATCTGAAATCTCAAAACGTTGCGACGACGGTGGCGAAGGAGATGATGTCTTGGACTTGGAGCTACCGCGCCCAACTTTGAATCCACTTGACGTCTTTGGAGAAGTTTTGCCGAATGATAAATCGTAGACGGGATGAGAGGGTGTTTGGTAAAAGTGAAGATTGATCAGATTAATAATTGTGAAACTGATGCTTGATAGTTTGATTATGCTTTTGGTAATTTACCCCAATGTGGAGGAGGAGTAGTCTCTTAAACGTTAGAATGTTAAAAAATAATTGACTCAGTTAACCCTTTGCGGACGGAGGCATTTTTGAATATCGAGAAACAATCAATTATTTAGCGATGAAAAAACACTTTTTCATCGGGAATACAGTCTATTAATGTATACAATTTGAAATTTACTCTATGTAAAATAATATTTCAACGATTATATTTTAATTTTTCAACTTTAACCATTTATATATGCACCGACAAACTATAACCAATTTTTTTCTCAGGGCGCATATATTCGCCCGTTGTCCTCAAAGGGTTAATAGATAGTTAGGCTGCAAAAACAATTAATACATTGAGCAATTACGTCGCTCTCGCGGTGCCGATGGAACGAGGACAGAGAAGCAAAGTACTTGTAACAGAGCAAGGGCATTCTTTCACCCCTACCCTAAATGGAGGCTCAATAGGTTATAAAATATATGTTACGGTAAATATGATGAATCTAGTGACTAAAATGATTGAGTTCTTACCTCAGGGGCCAGTCCAGCTCGCTGGTCAGGTACGGGCTTGGCGAACCCGGGGTTACCCGAGCCACAGGGATAGAAAGCCCGTGAAGGGTGCAGAGGGTAGTTTCTCAGGGGCCAGTTCAGCCTGCTAGTCTGGGTCTTGGGACTTTAGTCTGGGTTAGATCTCATTCAGATCCAAAGTTTAACTCTTGACGACTCCCACACTCCTCCAGTACGCAATGGGGTGCATAAACGCATTTCCCTTCCTGAGAAAAAAAATAGATCTCCATTTAGTTTGAGTTTTAGTAGTAATTACATATAATAACTGACAATTACACACAATCACCGGATTCATCACATTTAACAATGATATCCAATCCAGACAAAACACTCCATAGATCGTCTTACTTCTCCCTCTATTATCGTGCTCTCTTTACGTTCACCGGCTCCACTTTCGACGTTCTCCCGTTCTATCTTAACACCACCCTGTTTATCCAGTCTCCAAACCCACCCTCGATCTTCTCTCTGTCATACAGTTCCGACACTAAATTCCCATTCTCTCATCAGCTCGTGTCTCTTGTCTCTATCTCTCACCCTCCCATGCAACCCTTATTGTCTCTCATCACTTGTGACCTACGGAAGCTTTTGCCTCTCGTCGTCACCCGATCCATGCTCTCGGCCCAAGGACGAGCCAGTGTCAACGGCATCAAATTTACACCGTTCTCGAAATTCTTAAACCATCCACATTCTATCCTCGTGGCGACTGTAAACGATCGATCCACTATCACAGACGACGACGAAGAAGAACAATAAACGACGCGGATGAAATTACGTTGGCTCACGCAGCGCTGCAAGTTCCTTCCGGCAAAGCGGAAAAAATAGCCAGGCTATTCCAGGCATGCTTTATTAATTAAAAACGCTGGTCAGCCGAGAGACACGGATTACATTTTCTCCGGCCATTCATTACACGGAGCAACGTAATCGTGCCGGGGAGCGGCCAAGCGAACTCCGGGAGTTACGCGTGTCGGATTATAGTCGTCTGCCTGGATAAAGGTTGATTCCATTGTAACGAAAAGGCATCCCTTCCTCTTCTATTCGTGGCCAGAGCTTTGCCAAGTTTTAATATCGGACAGCGTCGTTCCTTCGAGAGAAGGAACTAAAGTGATCCGGTTACTGGCTCGTGGCCACTTTCGACCATGAGGAAAACGCCGTATAATATTTCCTACTCGGTCCGACACACCCCGTCATTTTCTACTTTGCTCGCCACAAAGACCCCACGGGGGTGGAACCGGCATAAAGGGGAATCCGGGCCTAGCTGACGTCTCTGTACACACCGTGGATGTCACTCGTGAAAGTCTTGCTCTTCTTCTATGACACGCAAACAATGTACCTTTGGAAATATTTCCTTTTACCTGCGATTCTCTTGGTCTCTCGTTTCGTACGATTATACGGGGTGCCTTGAAATATTTTATGTAGGATGTTATGGGGACAACCTGTGGATCTTTGGACGTTTGATTCTTTTTTTAATTTCCCTTTCTTGCGACTACACGTGAGATTGAAATGAGGTGTCTGTTGATGTTCAATTGTCATTGTAATAAATTTGATATCGCTGATTATATTTTTAAGAACTAGTTGTTACTTTGAGATTTAAATGAACGATGTGTAAGCCACGTATCGATGCAGAGAGTTAATAGTAAGATAATGCTTTTAAGTATTTGAAAAGATGGATCTAGGAGATCGCTTCTGGCTAGGCTTTAGGGGGTAAATCCAGGATATTTATCGTTCAATATCGTATCTTAAGTGAATGTGCAACTGGAGCATGCAAATTTTCATCATCCACTTTCTCCGTGGTTCTTTTATCGTCGTATCTTGTGGCTTTCTTTTTATTTTCCTTTGTGCAACGCAGATTGTCAAGGCTATTTTTTGTTTAGCATTTGTGTATTTGCATCTTTGATTTTAAAAAATTAGTTAAAAACTGTTTTAAACTTGGTATTAAAATTTCATCATTGTTACCAAATCATGACGTGCACTCGTTAAAACTAACGCTAATAATTTCCTTTCTGAGAGCAGCTCAAAATTTTTTAATTAACTCAGAACAACGGAATTTTCGTACAGGAGAAAAATATTCCTTTTGTTTTACAATTGGTCCGGTTCACCGTGAAAAAAACGGAAATAAATAACGATTTCCATAAAGATTTCATCAGCGTTTATTAGCGAAATGTATCTGCACTCAGCCCTTGTTCTTTCCATAAAGCGAAGCTTCCTACGGCGAAAAAAAATTAGATATTTTAGAATTCAGACGTATTCTCCCACATAGAATTTCTCCCATTTTCTGCTGACATTACCCGCATGGTTTTAGAACACCCCGTACATATTCGAAATTTGGGTCAACTTCGCGACGCATTCTCTCGCACGCAAGTATTGTTTCTATTCGGTATGTGTCTCTGTATTTTCTTCTTTTTTATATTCCTCTTATTTTTCACGTTCGCGATGCAAGCTTTTAATTCTGCCGTGAGATTAAGTACGGATCTGGATAAATGAAATCCGAGTAAAAATGTGATAAGTGCGGTAACGTATTCGGTATTACGGCACCTTTATTGTGGTAATACCGGCATAAGTCAAAGTTTATT
Organism: Cerceris rybyensis; assembly: GCA_910591515.1. Classification (NCBI taxonomy): domain Eukaryota; kingdom Metazoa; phylum Arthropoda; class Insecta; order Hymenoptera; family Crabronidae; genus Cerceris; species Cerceris rybyensis. The sequence goes on from OU342795.1 coordinate 1,824,189, forward strand.
GACTCCGAGATTGATGGTTTTTATGGATTACGTCGGAATATATTATTTAATGGGGAATAAAGGAAAAAGACGTATCGTGAAAAATCGATACTTTTGACTTATATTCTTCCTTTCGCCAGAATAGATGAAGCCGTTCCACTGAATTTTGATTCCAGCATGTTACTTCGTGGGGATTTCATATAATACTTTACAATATTACACCATAGAGAATGAAAATGGAATAGGCAGCGTTAAATAAGTCATACAATTTGTGATAATGCAAGCTCGAAAGTGCGATATATCTTTTCGAATTATTAATTATGTCAGAACATCCCAAAAATAAAACCTGTGTTCGATTCCTTCCTAAAATGGTATCGAAAGGGTTGAAAGAATTCTTCCAAAAAAAATACGACGACCAAAGTCCATGATCTCATAGAGATAACTCGGCTCACCAATCATGTTTATTTTCCCTCGTCCACCATAATTAGACATTGATGTTCTAATCTGCCGTTATTTATTGCACTTTGACCAACTTCTTGCAAAGTAGTTTCCAAGTCGCCCGAGGGAAACTCGAACTATTTTACCTTCCTTCCGGAAAAATGGTAACTTTATATTTTCCTTCCTCTACCCCTTCATGCTCTCCCTGCTGTCTAAAAATATAAGTTTCCTTTTGTTCCACTTCTCTAATTTTTCCCTGGACTCTGGAAAACTCGCGGAAAGGTGTATAATTTTTATACCGTCCGTTCCACCCTTTCGTTTCTCTACCCTTTCGAAAACTATCCTTTGCAATTGCGATCCTCGACGAGTTTCGAAATCTGTTGCATGTAAACGAAATATTCTACATTGTCGTACATTGTAAGCGGTATTACGTACAAATATAAGCACACTGCACGGTATCAAGTCGGCATACGAATTTCTTATTACGAGACACGCGAATCGTCCTGGAAACCACCGGAGCGTTTCGAATTTCGAGAAAATAGGAGTAAGAGGTCGTACAGCGTGCAATAATATCGGGCTTCCTCTTTCGTGCATGGAAAATAGAAGGTCTGGAAAAAAGTAGAATGGAATATTTTCTTTATAATTCATCGAGGTCACATTATTTCGACATTAATACACAATTTTCTCGGGAGAAATATTTCACTCAGTCGAGCAGCGTTTCGAAGCGTTTGTATTTCAATGTTCGGCCATCGTGGCAACTAAATGCGTCGAGCTAATTGCATTAACCGACGCATTCGAACACAGAAACGGCTACGGATGTATCTCTCTGTGTTTGCCAACGTCCTCGTCCGGGTTATGATGTTTTTATCGTTATCGTAATATTAACATTATAATAACCGATAAAATTTGTAGTAAATTCGATGCATTAATAAACCGCTCGTCCCGATGGCCTTTTGCGACGCAATAATCCCTGTCTCCCTTTTGCGAACGTGATTATATCTCGTAATGGTATAACCATTTTTGTTTGGTATGCATAGTTGATATACATTTAGTTTGAATATTTATAAGGTAAATATAACTTACATCCATAAATGAATTTCTAGTAGCCCTTTTTCGTTGAGGGTCTCAATCGTCGAGTTATTCACTTTAAGTTCACGCTTGCGCCTACTGTGCTGTCGATTATGATTTATTTGATTTTTTTATGGCGTGTAATTAAATCTTCTAAAGGTGTAGTGGAATATTTACCACATAATTATCTTAGGAAATTTTTCAAAAAGATAATTTTAGCTACTTTGTCACTTTTACCCCGAAAGATTAAAAGACTATGGAAGCTCTCGAAAGAACTTAATCGGCAGTTCACCAGAGTTAAATATATTTTGCAAAACAAACTGTCAATGCGACACGACTTTCGGCGCAGCCAGTTCACACGCAAACGAAATATGCATTATTGATCAGTTGAATTTATGAGGCGGCTCGACTCCGTACGAAACGTGTTATTTTCGTCGGGCGAAAGGGTAAATTGTATTCCTGAAATTCACGTTCACCGATCGCTTTCAGTATTCGCCGGAAGAATACGAATTGATAGAGAAGCCCTCGGTAATCGTCGTGTAAACGCAGCTGAAATTTAAAGTCGGATTAACGCGAAACGTGTCGCATTCTCGTGACATCTTGGCGATGTTACTTTCGGATTGCATGCCAGCGTTGATCACAGTTTACGAAAGAGCAACTCTTTGCTTCGCTACCGAGTGGCTTTTACACGTAATGGAATACGTGACGCTGCCGGCACGATGTAAAATTTCAAGGAAAACGATGAAACGTTCGTAGAAATCTATTTGAGCCGTGCTTCAACCCCGAGACACTGTGAAATGTTATTGAAAGAAATTATACGCTGCATGGTGTAAGATGAATTCGTGAGTTCGATCAAGGGTGGTTTTTTTCGGTGGGTGAGTTTCAAAAGTACGAGACTCGAAAGCAAAGAGAGGGGTCCACGTGGAATATTTTTCATTCGAGGGTCTACGAAGGCCCGGTTTTGTTGCAGGCTATAAAAGTTGGGCAGACATTTCCTGTAGCATCATTTATTTTCCGTGACTGTTTCTGACAAGACCATTTTTGTAAAATATATTTCAGCAACGTTAAACCTATAACGGCTGGAGTTTAACGTGTCTAACGTTTCGACTATGGTCGATACACTTTTTCGGCCTCTCAGGATGCCAAAGTGTTGGATATAGACGACGAGTGATCATTCCGAGTGAATCTATATTTTTAGTCGATAAATTTTGCCTATCCGAGCTATCGACAGTTGGCCTTTTGTTTCGCTGAAAGGTGCTCTATCATTGAGAGAATATCATAGAATTATTATCAGATTTCGATACTCGAAACTTAAAGTTTCATTCGATATTCCCTCCGGAGAGAATATGACGAATGGAATATTATTTTTATCGATACTCATCCTCCCCTTTATTCGTTTGACCGTAGAATGAGGAAGTACAAGTGCAATATAGAATTATAGAGCGTAGGAAGTAATTGTGTCTTTGAATCATTGAAAATTATAGGTATTAAAAATTTAATAGAGGGAAGTATAGAAAGGGGTATTATTGTTCTTAAAATTCAAGAACTTATCGTGAATTGGTATTATCCGGAAGTTTGAAGCGCAAACGAGCTCGTAAAAGAAAACTGTAAAAAGTGATCGACAGTGCGAAATGCTCAGCGAGCATCGAATATTCGGGCGAGGTAGAAGAGGAAGAAAATGCCGAGTAGAGTTTTGTTTTTGTACGACAATGCTACTTTGCACACTCCAAGGAACACCGGAAACTGGCTTCTACTATAGAAGCTACGGGTTCTGTGACATTCAACGAATATTCCGTATCTAGCCTCTCGGATTATCATCTCTTCGGTCGAATGAAACGCTTTCACGCGAGAACTTCAATACGACGAGGAAATCTAAACGAAAGTTTTACCTCCCTCGCTGTTTCCCCACGTTTCCTTTGGAACTGCAATTTTTTTAATTAATTTCCACAATATCACAGAGTATTTTAATACCAGACAGTATAACATTACATTATTGGTGGACTTCATCAATTTGTACAATTTGTCGGATGAAACGTAAAATGAATTAGCTGATTCTTTTCAAAAATGAATTTTATTAAACTTGCACTCGGAAAATGAACCAATTTCATCGATCTTTCGGTAGATTTATTGTTCAGTGATGGAAAGAATAGATACAAAGGAATGCTTGCTATGGAAATTACAATGATTGCAATTACAATTTGTATACATTTTATTGACGCAAACATTACATGTTTCCGTTATGAAATAATACAGGCATAAATTCGTATAGGTGCCTGTTTTAATCCAATTTAATTGCGATAAACAGAATTGCTCGTAAAGCTGGAGCCGCAATATCAACAACAATAGCGATAACAGTAATAACGTTAAAACTGACAATAAAATAATAACGAAAATAATATCACACATTTAATTAATAGCTTATCATCCAGAATGGAAACAACGTTGATAAAAATATCAACGATAACGTCAATAGCTTAACTAAATAAAATACAAAATCACATTAAAACTACAAAAATAATTACCCCTTAAAAATAAAAGAGAACATGATAATAGCAATAATGATAAGCAAGATCATCGACAAGGTAAACAGTCTTAATTAACAAGTACTCCAAAGGGTACAAGAGAACGCGATACTTCGCAACATCTCAGTTCATTCCACCCCCGAAATGGCCTGACAAAGAATAAAAAAGTACGCCTGAGAATTAACGAACCAAAGATCGCCGATTTATCCCGCTCCTTTGTCAAGGGTTCATTAAATTAAAAAAAAAAAAAAACAAAAAAAAACGAAATAAAGCCCAAGAAATATAGCTGATCGCGAAGCTTTTCAACGATGCCAGTCGCCGGTGGTTTTCAGGCCGTCAGTATGAAACGGGGTCACCGATCGCATTGTACTGCCTCAGAACGCGGGGGACCGAGGCACTTCGCAACAATTCATGCACTTTTGACCTTTACCGCATTCTCTCTGTGTCTCTCTCTCTTGCTTGCCTACTATATAACTCTCTCTTTCCATCTTTCTACCTCTCTCTGTCTCTCTCATTTTCCCTCTTTCTGGCTGGCTACGCGAGTGCAACCGGAGCGGCCTACTTCTTGCATGGACCCGTGTCGGCGCTAATACAATTTCGAAGCAACGTCGGGGCAAATATCGGCGCGACGCTCGTGCAACCGTCTCTCTGTGTATAACTATAACTGTACGGCCTGCATATCGATAGTGGAGTGCCGTATAGCCGTGCAGAGAGCACGTGTAATTTCCGAAGAGGTTCGGTAGAGATGCATTCGAGATAACGTTCATTAGTCGATACGCGAAGCTGATTTCATGGAGTCTCGTATTACGATCTCCTCTTCGCTAAATACGACCTTGATCGCACGGTGTATCTGCATCTCGACTCATTGAGAGCGTTCGTGGGCGGAAATGGGGAAACTTTGTATCGTTTTCTCGTTTCCTTATGTGCCGCGGTTTTGCTTTTTCTTTTGTAATCTTAGCCTTCATTGCTGGAGTTAGCCATTGGTTTACAGATTGCCTCGGAAGATTCCCTTTCATGCGAGTTTTTAAACAGTTTCTTGGGCAAAGTACTTGTACAACGCTTCGAGCAACTGGCGGTCGTGCCAGTTTCCGTTTTTCTGGAGATTTGTAGGGCGCTGAGTGCACCGAGTGTTGAAAATATTTTGTATCTTAGGGGGTAAAATTAGGGAGATTTTGTATTTATGCGCGTGGATTAAAAGAGAGGAGACACTGAAATTGTTTTACTTGAGAATCTTCTGCAATATTTGTAACAATATTCTACTCATCTCTATAGACGTTCCTGAATTTTAATAACAAGTGAAAGTTATAGGTTTAATGTGGAATATACCACCCCCATCTGATGAGTCGATTTCTAAAGAATTTTAATTAATTGAACCATCCCCCATTTTTTTTTCTTTATCCTTTTAATATTTATAAATTTTTCTGCAATTAATGACGTTTTCAAAAGATATTGTGGTTGGTGTTCTGCAACACTGAGAAAAAGCAAGTCTTGTTTCCTTTACTGAACAATTATGCGCTTAATTTTGTTGTCGCAGCGAGCGTGTAACGTGCATCCTTTGAATTTCACGTTCTCCGTGTGCTACATGCGTGTCCACCGGTGTACCTTTGAATATTATTGTCTAGGATTATCTACTATTATTGTAGACGCTATTATTGCAGAATATGCGATACCTGTTTGCATACAATTCCACGCAGCGTATGCAAAATTTGATCGTCATATTTAGCTTTTCTTTCGTCACGCGAAATTCCAGCTGTGATTATAAGCGAGACAGATTTTGGTTACACGGTGAAAATATTTCGAGTGAATACGATTGAAAATTTCAGCACCACTGTAACGTTAACTTTCACCACTAAAAAATAACTCATGGAATAGTTTTTAATATTTTTTATCAATATCTATTAAACTTTTTTAAAAAATTTTCTTATAGAATGTATAAATATTTGAAACGCATCTGTATTTATCTATCTATCTGTTTGTGCATCTGCCAGAAGCATATACAAAATATTATATATGTATGTTGCACAAATATGCAACATGTTTCGTTTAACTAGAAACGGCCAAACAATTCACGAGAGGTAACAGTTATTAAAAACTTGTTTTCGTAAAAGTTGTTTGGTACGAAGGGACAAATTATAACTTCCAAATTATTTTTTACAGGTCCAAAACTGTTGGAAATTTGAATATCAAAATATTATTTAATTTTACGGTTTTTCCGCACCAGCAAATTTATTATTTTTTTTTCAGAAACTCTCCAAATAAATCTATTGACGCATTCGAAATCATACGCTCCAATTAAATAAATATCGACTTCAAAATAAAAGTTCTCCTTAATGCCGAACAATTTGTATCAATACACTCATTTTAATAACTTAAATCCTCCAAAAATATCCGACAATTTTCAGATAAACAAAATACATCGTATGCAATTGAAAATTCAATATCGCAGATGCGAGAATAAATGTTTGCCTCCTAGCATACTTATTAATGCAACAGCAAAGATGCATTTTCACTTGAATGCGAGCGTTTAGAATATCAATTATTTAATGAAGCGTGAAACGGAATTAAAAAAAAGAAAGACAAACGAAGAATAATCCTCTGTGAGCAGACTTTATAATCGTCCCTCTTTTTCTGTAAGGCTGCCGATCACAGACGGCCAGAGTTGAGGCCGAAATTACCAGGTTTTATCGTCGTTTAATCGTCGATAGCATCGTATCCCGTCGACGATGGTTGGCCGAATGAAACCGTTGATGCACTTTTGACCCACGCGACCTTTTCACCGAGGCCGCGCTGTTCTGCCTATTTCGTGTCGCCTGGAAAATGAATTTATTTACAGTACAACACTTTGTCGCTGAATAGTCGTTACATACCAACCCCCTCTGGCTGATCTTTCGCATTTGTTCCTGAAACAAAAAAAGCGGTTTTCGTCATTGTTCGTTCGAGCCCCATTACGAGGGAAATTAACGAGCATTCTGCTTTCAACCGAATAGACCGGCCTCGAATACGAATGCAACCAAGTTATTTATAAAAAATGTAGTAACTCCTGTACGTGGTTAGATGAATTATTTTCAAAAGCTATCGACAATATTTTGCAAATATTGTTCTGTTCGGATTTTGATTGTTTTCTTTTATTGTGGAAATTATTGTACCATTAGGTTTCGATATTTTTTTGCAATTGATTAAAATGGTTTCTGGAATGTATATCATTAAGATGTTTTAATATTAGCTTATTTTTCCGATTGTTGCGTTTTAGATTCAGTGATTAATTGATATCATGATTTTTAAAGTGCACAGTGAAAATGGTTTAAGAAAGTATACATTTGTATGTTAACTGTAGGCACTTTGTAGCTGAATATCGAGAAATTGATAATTAAATTTAAGCAGAGGAGTAGAATCTGATTTTAAAGCGGATGTCAAATATTTACAGAACATTTGACTTGCTCGAAATTATGCACCGTTTCTTCCTTTCGAAGTAGAATAAGCGATCGTTACTAAAAGTTCTGGTTCTTTAGTATCTCATAGCGTCTCGCTGACTTCCTCCTTACTACTTTATGCGACATTGATCGTACCGAAATGTAATACATTCCGATTCTCTCTCTCTTTCTTTCTCTGTCTCTCTCGCCATCTTTTTCTTCCGTATCGTATTGCATTCGTAGCAAAGGGAAATCTCCGTAATACGAATCCACATGAAAGAGTGCATTCGCTCGTGTGCACTGAGTATAGCAATTTTCGATTACGTATGCGTTTCAGAAACTTTACATTTTTCCTGCACAATTTTCTTCGGGAATATCACGGGGGATGATTCTCGGCTTTTTTTCCGGTGCTTCGTTTAAAGTGGATTTAGCCATGCGCGATCGGCCAACATTCGGAACCAATCGATGATGCGATTTTAATGAAGTTCTACTGACACGTGCTTAATTAATATTTACGACGTGCTATTTGTTCAAATTAAAGCCGCGTTACTCTCTTCTCTGCAGTGGCACTTTAAAAAGCGTCTTTGCATGTGCAAATTCTGTCGAACAAATTCCACGGATTAAAGGTCGCCAATCTCGTTATTTCCAGATATAAAAATACCTTTTTAAATCTCGTATAACACAAACCATCTGTTTATCCTTTACACGTACTTTATAATTATTCCACGCTCTTCATAGTAGCATTATATTTCAATCGTGACATCACAGTGCTCCTTTTTTACATCTGCTGATTTCGTGCGATCACTGAAAAATTCCCAGTTTCGTGAAACGGTCTCCTGACAATGTTTAATTACCGCCCGTTTATTTTCTCGCTCGTTAGGGACCAGAAACGGTGTCGTTCCTATTTAATACTAGAAATACTGGTGTTACATGGGTTATATTTAAATATACTGACCAGGTACTTTGGAGAAGAGAGATCAAGAGGAGCAAAGGGTTGTAGGTTTTATAAGATAAAAGTAGAATTTTTACTGCACAATTCTTTTATAAATTTGAGGAACTATTAGAAAAAGAACTGAGAATCGACCATTTTAACCACCTTAATAGATTTTAGTATTAACACATTTTATGCGGGCCACGTAAAAATACGTTTTTTGGACTGTGCATAGACAGTTTAAAGTTTTTTTTTTGTAAAAATCAAATTCGTACAAATTTTTCAACAAGTTTTCCTCTTGAGTCTTAATGAAGCGTTACAAAACACCCGCATACAATGTGTTAACTATAATTCTTTTGATTTACGTCCAGTAATTTTTATTACACTTGGAATTAAATTATAATAAATATTTTACTATACTGAGAAGATAGTCTGATACTTCTAAGTTTCTTTAGACCCACCTAAAAGTTTCAATCTCTACGTAGTTCAGTCGATACACGAAAACAGCGTTCGAACAGCGTGTTAAAATTCCGCGCGTATACTGTGCGAAACAATTCGACAAATCCTTCCTTCCCACTTGCTTCCAATTCCCCAAAGGATCCCGTGTGCGGCTCTTTTCCACGCGACGGTGGTATGTTTAACAACGAAAAGTCTAGCCTCACGGAAATTCACTAGATTGCTCCTTACGTGGCTGGTTTCCCACGAAGACGGTATATTCTACTGCGGGCAGGTGAACGCGCATCCCCCTGAACATGTACACCATAGAGAGAGTTCATTTGCTTCTGGTGTAGAGTGAATAGGACAGGATTGATTTTCTCTATCTGCAATATTTGTTGAAGTGTTGGAATATTAATTAATCGCATGAATAGTTGAAGTTGAAAGTCTTATCTGCTAGTTAGTGCAAAAAATAGATACTCATAATTAAGAACATCTGCGTCCTTAACCCTTTGCGGGTGGAGACTTCTTTGAATATTGAGAAACAATCGTTAATTTGACAATAACAGAACACTTTTTTCTCGGAAAGTCGGATTGTTAACTTATAGAAGTTGAAAATTACTATTAGTATGATAATATTGCAACGGTTATATTTCAATTGTTCAACTCTAAGCGTGTATATATGCATCGACAAACTGTAATTAAATATTTTCTCCGACCGCATATATGCGCCCCTCGTCCTCAAAGGATTAGAAGTGTCTACAATGTTTATAGAGCCTTTCTCGACGCAGATGTTCCTCTCGAAATCCTTAACGGTATTTGCAGATATTTAGAAACCAAGACCATAACGTTTCAGCTTCCTTGCCTAGAATATCCACAATGTTCTTCGACCAAACTCGATGGAGTAATTAGCACGCTCATGATTACGCCGCATCCCTGTCCCGCATTGAGTCGTTTCATTGTAGATTTTAATCAGTAGAATTATATTACACCACGAGGTAGAAGTGAAAAATACCGTGTTCTTCTTTGTTTCAGATGCAGAGAGCGGTGCTACTGCTCTGTTGGCTGCCGCTCCTCAACCACTGCCACGCTGTAAATCCAGGTCTGTCGTACTTTCAACCGCAAAATTTAGCTTTTATTACGGACAACGAATACGCGGCTTTTGTTGGCGAGCTTACTTTTTAGAACGGTTCTCGTATGTGGAGACCGAACGCTATGGAAAATGTCGTTCCCGGATCGTGCAAGGGATCTGTTTGCGGATAAAGATCCGTTTGCGTTGTCCCTGGAACACGCAGACTTTTTAAAATCTCTAATTTATCATTTCTTTGATAGGAAATTTATGAGAAAAGAGATTCAATTAGTTTCTGAGTGGGATTTTTTGTGAGAATTTTGGCCGCTGGTTTGATAAGTCTTTTGATTTGATCTAAGAAGTTGTAAGTAATTTGATTGCTCTCCCCAGTCGAATTTTTCTAATATTCTAGCTCTGAGTTAATGTATAAAAAAAATATCTTGAGTTAGGTGTGAAATGCAAAATTAGTTCGACACAATAGGTAAGCTGAGGGTAGAGGAAGGATTGCAAAAGGTATAAATGTTAAACAAACGGTTAAAATGATTCTCAGTTGGCATCACCTTAGAAAACTATCGATAAATTTATAAATACTCTATTGGTTGGAATATTAAACCTTGGAGAAACGATTTGGAAACTCTCAGTAAACCACGAATGATCCTCGAATCCAATCCAGGCTCTAATTGGAGCGCAAAGTTTCAGAATACGCACGATTCGTTCCAATAATTTTACTGCAGACTGCACGCCACGATTTTCCTCGATGCACGTAGCTATTATCGCGATTCAAAGCAATCGATCGAGGCTTCCGGTTATCGTGCAAATGTTAGTTGTATTTGCGCGGTTCATCGGACTAAACTTATTGCCGGAAGTTGGGTGTTCGAACGTTAGTAACCAGGCAACCCGCCGGACAAAAACAGTAGCCCTCTTCGATATTGCGGTGGGTTTTATTTCCAACCACGAATTTCAGGATAGCACAATTCACCCTTGTTTCGTGTCTCGACGCATATTTACGTCGTATCACACCTATCCACGTTCTACACCACCGACGCACAGTGGTTGATTTTATCGAAATGCTGGCAGAAATCTCAAAACGCACTTCGATTTAGACGAAAATTGACACTATAAAATATAAAAATCGACCCTAGCCAAGGGGTCATCCAAAAATTGGACACCGTCGCCTTTAAAATTAAATATCTTGCTTGTCTCTGTGCCGATCGCGATGAGACTTTTTTCTGCCACTTACTTAGACTTCTGGCTTTCTAACTGTGCCAATGAAATGATCCTGCAGCGTTTAATTTTTCTGTGAACGTCCCACAGCTGAAAACTGAGATCTGTCGTTAAAATAATGTTGAATGAAATTTACTCGGAAGCACGTTGTGCAATTTACATATTTATTAATGGAAAGGGATGCTCTATTGTGTTACTGATCAAACGCAAATGGTAGATTTTAAAAACCGCGAAAAAATTTGTTGGATTTTGGCGTAATCGACCACTGCGCGACGTACGTATATCTTCCGATAGCGTTTGAGTGGTTTAGTTTCCAACCGTACAGATACGTTTTGAAAAATGTGCGGGCGAACGAATCGCTCTTCGTATTTCTTTACGATGCTTGAATGGAAAAAAATAAGTCAGTCAGATTAGGGAAGAAATTTTGTGGAACACATTGAACTCGAAATTGTTTATTAATTATTTTAGGATATATTTCGAAGTGGTTTTTAATTCGTTCTGTGTTTTGTGCAGTAACATGTATTACGGTGTAGGAGTCGAGAAATCTAATTATGTAATGTAGTTTGTGGGCATCGTGTCTGTTAATTAAACAACGAAGTTGTCATTATTCGCGGTAACGAACGTCTCTTTGCTCTATGGACAAATGAATCAATGTTGTAATTGAGATATCGAAAAGATCTGCTGAAAATATTTTTATACTTTTTTTCCGTCTTGATAAAATAGAATTTTCTTATCAGTGATCTTTTATTAGCTTCGGATTACGTGTTGGTAAACCCGAATTCTCATGGCGCACACATGGAAACGTAAGCCGAGAGGGATCGCATTAATTTGCGGGTAAAGTGTCGATCCTTAAGCAACGTGTGGGTGTTTGTGAAGAAATATGGCAAGGAGGGATCGTCGACAATTAGTGAGTGTAGCTCGTTTCGAAGCACCTCGATTCTTACATCTCTTTTAAGGGAAACCCTGCGAAACCTTGCACCATGTTGTGCTCATTTTTCTCCTATTCCATTCGCAGGCACTTTAGTACAATTAGAGTATCATTTAATTATATTGTATTGTTCTTCATTCTAATTCTCAATCACGCAAGATTCGATTTTCCTAACTACAGAAAGTGCAAATAATAATTATCACCTTCAAATTCCTTATATATAAAATAAAATTTATAGATAATTCTCAGATTCACTTAAACCATTTGTTTATTATTAACTGACGCTTTTCATGGGTTTCATCTTGTTCGTATATGGTACATACATTTAAATAGACAAGCAAAAACGCTCTTGAATATTAGATAACGCAGAAGTGTTGCAAATAACAATTAATTATGAATCCCTGTAGGAAACTTGCGCAAAATTTCCATGCCTGCACTGTAATTTAAAGTGCTAAAACGAGTAATTTATATGGCGTATATCGCGATACTTAATTACATTGTACTGCGCACGTAAGATATGCTTGACTGCCATGGATAACATTAAACGTTACACCATCGCGGTGCAGGACGAAAAATAATATGGAATACAACCTAAAATAACATTTCCAACGACTCCCTGGCCCCGTGAAATTTCGCATCATCCAAAAAAGCAGTTCCTTCCGAATACTCCAAATAATAAGAGTACTAAAATAATAACCGAGACACAATTTCAAATAGTTCAAAGAGAATTTTTCTTAATTGACGATAAAATGCAATAAAAAACACATTTAAACTGTAATGCTTCAAAGAGAATGTAATTAACCGAAAACAGAAATATTCCAAAACGACGAAAAAACCACCACTCAAAAATTTGCCTTTATTTCTCATAGCTCGTTAACGATATTCGCGAGATTATTCATAAATTATTTAACTATCCAAAGATCTTAATTAACCCCCACGTAATTGCTTTACGCGAGTGGATTCCAGCTTCTATCTAAATTAACGTAATGCACCTACGTAAAAATAATTAGATGCTGTCCACCTACGAATGTTTGCATTTACGTTAATGCAAATATTTCATCTGACTTCACCATATGGACGGTGAATTCCCATTTAATAGCGTGAGAAATGATCATTCATAAGAGAAGGCATGCACATTGTAAAAGGAACGGTTTTGAATGAAGCCCATAAGCCACGGATTATGAAAACCCGAAGGGACGATACCTCTCGCCGGTAATAGCGTCCCATCGATCGCTCGTAATTTCCTACGGTGTTTTACATAAATTTCTTCTTTTATTCAACGATTAATGCCATCCTACGTCCATACGTTCGCCAGGAAGATTTATTCTACTTGATGAACGTTGAACTGACGTCGATTTCCTGCTCGGAGAGGATGGTAGAATTTCTCAAATATTATTCATGATAATGTATATTATTGTACATTTGTAATATCCTAGGTACTTTCCGAAATATCCCGAGGGAAGTTATACCTTTTTTACAGCTAATTAAATATATTTAATTGTAATGGTTGGTTTTCAGCCAACTTTTATTTCAACTTCATTTTTTTTTGGAACTTCCACGAAGTTCTCCTTTCTATTTGATAATTTCCACGGTATTACAATAATATTAATTATATTTTGTGCTATGAGTAGAATAATATAGAATATTTTACATCTTTCTACAATCAGTTTATCATAGCTGCATATCGTTTATATTCATCGTAATCAAGATACAACAATCTACCGTCGTAATTTCCCCAAAAAAGTAACCAAAAGTTCCTTAATGACGATTACCGTCCGTAAAAATAGTGACCCGTTTAATTACCGTCTAGACCGAGGTAACTTACAACCACGCCTCGTATCAGGTTTTATTTGGCGCTCTACCTAAGGTAATTAAATGGTGAAATTTGCGAGAACGTGAACCATCGTCGAAATCCAAATTTGCGTTACCGAGACGCGATATCAACTCCGTGCACTCTGCCCGTAATTTCTTTCCACGTCCGCAATTTAATCGCACGTAGATCGTTTGTATGTACAGGCAGATCACGATGCGGGCACGATGTGGGCGCAATTTTTGCCCGGTGAAAAAGTGGAAGAAAAGTGCGAAAAAAGGGTAGGGTGCGGGTTGCATTACGCGTGGAGTTTCGGCAGTGTTATGCAAAAAGTGTATCGCATTTAATTTGGCGAAGCGTACATGGGAAACGGTATTCATTGCTTCGGTTAGCATCATTGAACGTGTTACATCGGTACCTGGTCTGCGAGTCGCACGTGTGGTTAACAACTCGGAACAAACGACATTCTCTCTTCGTTTCGACTTCGTTCTCTTTCTCTCTTGCTCCCTTTATTTCTTCCTCCGTCTATTTTTTCTATTTGGTCTCTCTTTTCTCTGTATTTCTCGTTTTCGTATATTGCAATAGGAACGAAGAGCAGGGGAAGAAACATTTTATTTCTAACTCGCCGATGTGAAAATTCATTTGTATCGTTAACAACAGCTGTAACTGCGATGATAACTTCTCCAAGGTTTCCAACGTGTCAGAAATATAAAGCGAGTCTTTACGATGCATCGAAATTGTTACGCTTGAGATATCAGAGAAAATGGTTTGCAAAAATTCTTTCTATTTTGTTGATGCCTCGATGGAGAACCTTTGCGATGGACAGGTGGTGTTAAATTACGACGGGCATATTGTGGATTATTTTTGGGGGTGTTTTACGGGCATGAATTTTTCAGGGTAGTTTATTATTTAATAATTCTTGGCTGCGCGATGACGGGACAAATTTTTTGGCGCGTGTAACGTTAAAGACATCGATTTATTTTTCCATCGCCGTATGTTATCGGCTATGCGCCACGTCATATTCCAATCTATAAATTATTATCTTCGTGGAGTCATGTAAATCATGATTTTTTTTTGTGTATATTACATAGTCCGCATATTTTGACGATTGACGCCTTTTTGAAAGGCTGCTCGTGATCGTCCTACGATTTGTGTTGGAGCAGATGGAAAAATTGTGGTTGTAACCATGGAAATAAAATACCAGAAAACACCTTACGCACAGCCAACGAAAATTCTCGGGACGAATGAATAATATTTCAATACGTCCGTGCATTGTGTTGCACATTCGTCTGTTTTACAGTCATTTGTCTATCACGCGTTTAATGGCGCGCATTTTTACAACGTCCTTTAGAACTTAGACGGGTAGCGTAGTATCACAATTTGTTCGTGTCGCAAGTGGAATTTTTCGTGGTTTTCACCCCGCGTAAGTACGACGAAAGGATTGGTAAATTGATACGAAACCAGCGCTACCTTAAAACACTTTTTCTCCATACACATTTCTCTTGCTTTTTATTTTATTATTTGACTTCCCTACAGCACCTGTTATATTTCAATATAAGTACTTCAGAAAGAAAAATTGAGAGTTGAACATAGTGATCGATTCAGCAATTTATGTAGTGTGAGACAGACATAACATTTTTATTTTCCTGCTCTCCTGTAAACATGGAGAATTTTTCAAAAAATTACGAATCAGACATTTCAACTGCCTCGGTAGTTGCAGTTTTAAGTAGGACCGTGTCTGCAACCCCGTCAGATCCGATGGAACCTAAGACTTTCGCGTCTCTTCCGTCTATTTACGGCGTCACGTTCGCAATGTATCGCAAACTATATCGCCATGAACGAAGTTTAGATCTAATCAATTCGGTTGTCACGCCGCGACGAATAATTTCGCGGAGTTTCAACGGCGAGCACCCAAGAAATCCCGATGTAGCTGCGGGGCAAAAGTTCGCTATTACAATCTTAAACCGACAGGAGAATATGCTCGCTTTTGGCTTACCGGAAGTTTAATAATACCGCTCGCGGAAGGCGGCGAAACTTTGACTTCGTCTACGTCTCCACCGGCTTGCCGTATGGATGTACGTATATATCTTTCTGTTCATGTACGTGAATTTACTCGTGCACTTCCATCGTGCTGGAAAGTACATCGATATGAAAGTAATATCTATCGGGCAAGCTATCGTTCGATATTCTTGGTTATACAGCACCATCTTCGTAATTAAGGTGAATATTCGAGAATGATCACACTTCGCGGCGTGAGATTATATGGGGGTGATGGCTGTGGAAATATTTGAAAATTTATGAGCGATGGAATATTAGGTTGAATTATTCGATTACTTTCGTTTCTATCTTTGGCGAGAGGATTTGTGTGGGTGGTATGGCTGGTAGAGAATTATGGGGATGTTGGTGAGGAGTTAAAATCGTCTTCTCAATTAACCCTCTGCAATCCGAATTTTTTGTGGCATCTGAAGATCAGTTTCACAATAACACAATTCGAAAATGATAAAAGTATTATTTTAAATAGAGAACTAAACCTAAATTTTAATTATTGAATTGTGAAGAATTTCATGATTTTCACGAACTGAATTATATTTTTTTTGCAAAGTTAAAAATCGTATTCTGAATTCTGACAGTTCTGGTGTTAATAAAACTTATATCTTTTATCACAAGTACTAGGGAACATTATAAGACGATTTGTCTTTACAATACAAATTTGAAATGCAACGCAGAGTATGTATTTCATAAGAAATTTCCATCAAACGTAGATTTCACGTTAGAAGGTAAACAAGAAGGAGTACTTTGCGAGGAGTCGAGCAAACGAAAAAGAGAACGTCTCTGTTTTCCTATCATTTGTAATACATCTTCGAAAAGGTCCATGTTTTTCAAGTTTCCAGTCGTGTGCCAACACGCAGCGAGCGCAAATACACTTTTAACTGCATTTCAAGGAAAGACTGCCACGGCAACAACATAATTCAATCGTATGTAAATCACCGGAAGCCACGTACCTGTTAACGTTTCCGATGGATGTCTTTTTTTTATCCTGCGAATATACAAAATCGATGGAAGACTGCAGAAGAGAAAGCAAATAAATTGAGGTAACTGCTCGGCTGAAGAGAGATTGTTACATTCTTGTTCCATTTTGTATCTTCGGTGATAGACGCACGAGAATTTAATTTATAAAGTGTTATTTTATACGAAGGAAAGCACGGAAGTAGTAGCAGGTAAATAATCAGAAAGGTGGACAGAAATATTGAGAGCATATTTTTTCACAAATCTCTCTATTTCACGATTTTTCATCCCTCTGTTTCAATTTGCACAAAAACGTCAAGTATACTATGGCAATAAAAAGTCATTAAACCCATAATTAACACTTTACCGACCGGTATTTTTTTAACATCCTATCCACTTCCGATTGGTCACTTGCCCGCAAATATTCCCCTGATACCGATATCTCTTCGAAAATTACAAAGTTTCTTCACTAAGTCCTTGGCACAGTTAACCGCAATGATAAATAATAATTTATTAATTGCCGTAGCAACCAATTAATAAGTTAAAAGTCCAAAAGTGTTGGGCCCGAAAAGCCGATTAATAGTCGGTAAAGTGTTAAGATAATTTTTACCACAAAAACTTAGTGCAAAATATACCAAAATAGTTGCACGAAACGACAGTGAAATTTCAGAAAACAGATCTGCAAACCGTTGTAAGTTTTTGTGCAACACCTGCGCTCTCGACCTTTCCCGTTCTAATTGTTCTAAACTATGTCTTAACCTTACTTAGTTGGCCGAGCTGGCCTCTTATCGATCCAATCAGGCGGAAACTCGAAACCCAGAGAGCCGAACCCAATTCAACCGATTGGCAATACCGCGGTTTCATTGTGGCCTCGCACCACGATTGTTTGACGACCTCGCCTTGTTACCAAAGTTGCACAAAAGTTTGTCAGTGCTTTCTCTCCGATAGTAATCTCCTGACGATAGTGTTAGGACTTACTCTCGCCGATCAACGTCGAAATGAATGCCACGTTTCGTATTTCTGCGAAATACGAGGGTGGTATTTTAATGAGATCCATCCGACGTGTTTCATTCTCGAAGAATGTCAGGTCTATGGAAGCAAGTCGATATCGATGAGGGAAGAATAACGAAAAAGAAAGAAAATTATGATAAAGGGTTACTTTTGAAGGGGGTTGTTCGTTCTTCGTTACTGTTCGTGGAGATAAGGGAGCCGTTTCTTCGCAGATTTTAATATCACCTCTCATTCTTCATCCCCTATGCAGGGTGAACGAATGGAAAGTGAATCCGTTGAGATGGAAGCAACAGGAAAAAGTTGTCTCTGTTATTCCCCGGCGTTTCCTATTTCGCTATTGTAACGTTGAACTTCATTGGCTCGATCGAGACATATTTTCGCAATGGGAATTCCGCGAGGGTGAGCAGGACCGCAGGCTTAGCCTCGTGCAAACTCTCGGAGTATCTTTAAATAAAGAAAAGGCTCAATGCCGATTTCTTAGCAAGTTTCTCCGCTACTTTCGATAGTAGCTAGAAGATTTTCTTGTGGAACTTTAAGATCACGTGAGGAACGATACAAGAGTCCTTTTTAGGAAACTTATTAAAAGGATTCGAAGAGGGGTGAAATCGAAGAGAATACAATTCTGAATGGGATTTTTATATGTAAATGTATCTCATGAGGTGAAAAACAAATAGGAAAAGAAATAAACAGAAATTATTTACAAAAATGAGCAGGCTGTGCTCAAAGAAGTTCACTACTTTGCGAGGCTGTTTCTGTCAAAGGTAAATCCTCTTTAAATACATATTTCATCCCTCTTAAATCAGCCTTTTTCCCTCCTACTGTGCTATTCTGCGTTACTCAGTCTTATTCTAAACATCGTTCTGAAGGTTTAAAGTTTAATAGAGCTAAAGGGATGTTTAAGAATTCTTTAAAATCTCAACAAACTTCTCGGAGGATCATCCCTTTACTTTCTCTTCCATCGCTTTTCGAAATAATTCAAGCTCTAATCCACATCTACCTAATGTAGACATCTGTCTATATTATTCACAAATTCAATTTGCCGAAACATTAATTATTTCATTATGAATCATATAATTTCTCTATTTTCTATTAAATTGAAATGAAATGTTGGTTTATTTATATATTATCAAATTTTCATAGAGCTGTAGGCAGAGTGTATTATGCAATTGGGAATTAATATTGTCTTGCTTTAGAATTCTGGGACACCTCGGGCACGAGGGGGTGTGAAACGCTCCCTAGGGTGAAATAGTCAGTATTATTGCATGTTATAAAGTAATTCCTCGGTGTACAATTTTCTTCTTAGTTTGCCATATAATTACATACATTTTTCGTATAATTAATATAGAATTCTGCTGGAAAAACTTTTTACTCTTACCGACGTAAAAGTTGTAACGAGAAAACAGTAGATGAATATTCTTTTATGAAACACGTTAAAAGACGTGGAGTATTCTGTTACGCTCTTTTTTAAGATTATTTCTAATTATTCTTCTTACAACGAAATATTCGAAACTTCACGCTGCTGCTTGAAATTTTTAAGTTACATTTTCCAGAAGTATTTATCGAACAAAGATCAGTTCTCCACCATTTACTACAGGACAGTAACAAATAAATTCTTAAGTTCGTTAGTCCAGTTGAAATAACAAACTTTATTAAAGCCAAAACAACAAAAAAATGTAACACATTAATCAGTAAAAACTCTAAATACTCTAACTCACCCTCTCATAAATTCTATAACTCTCCTCTCAAGATTATTCTATCCACTGTTCTCAACTCAACTCTGTTCATGGCTGATCTTTGTCTATGGCTCAACTGACTCTCCCAAAAATTAAAGATATTGTAAAACTATTAAAAAAAGTGAAACACATTAACCAATAAAAACTCTAAATACTCCAATTCGTACTCTGACAAATTCTCTAACTCCTCTCTTAAGATTATTCTTAAGTTCTCCACTGTTCTCGACTCAACTCTATTCATGGCTCAACTTCTGTGGCTCAATTCTGTTCATGGCTCAACTGACTCTCAAAAATTAATCGCATTCTCCTCCATAAGGTATTTCCTAACTCTAGAAAATTTCGATACTACACTATCCTTTCAAGATAGCGCCTTTCTATGAAAAAATACAAATATCTTTGCCAAAAAGTAATTATATCGCAAGAAAGCCCTTTGTTCGGATGGGTAGAACCATTCTCAGAGTCGTGAAATATTTTCCACCCCCGCAGAGACCAATGGCAATGGAATCAATACGTTCACACCGCGGTCGAATACCGTCTACCCGATGAAGAGACGTCCACGGAGCATTGAAATAGTCGGCGCGCGACAAATCGAGTGGTCCCCATAAAAATCCGTGAACCGAAAAAAAGGAAATGCCACGCGCGCCGCTTTCCGCCGATATGCCATTCGCTCTCGATTCGCCACTTCGCGACGAATATCTGCCATCGTGGAAATTCAATTTCAGGGATCACCGCCGCGGCCCGGATTGATCGGACCTCGTTACAAAGAAATTTCGGGTGGAGAAAAAAAAAGTAATTAATAACGAGAAAGGAGCAATCGATACCGTGGTTTGCTCTACCAGGATTGTTTCGTGCAACACTTTCTGACCAGATGGTATTTTGCAATTTTCTGACTCGGATGAATTCACGTACGGACATATGGTAGACGGTGGCTTTCCCATAGCGATAAAGCGATCGAAACGCCAAGTGAATATGAATTAATGTACACGGTTGTACGTACGTGCTTCGATGTCCTTTCTGAATGGCACGTGTGGCGTATTAGGTATACTATTGTATCATTGTACAATACGTTTCTGTAATCTTGCGGTATAATGGAATTTGTAAAATGGAAATAGGAAGTTTGTCAAAGAAATAAGAATTTGTTCACTGTTGCTTAGATAATTTTATAAAAGTTCTTATACTTGGATTCGAGTTGTCGAAAGACTCGATGGTCTTTCAATAAAAAGGAGATAAGGGGTTATATTTAGAAAAAATCGAATAACAGATGAAAGTAAAGTAGAAGTACTTTGGCCCGAAAGTACATCCAAAGTAAGTAGTTTGCTAAGAGAAATATTTAAGGGTAGGATATTGCTCGTAAGCCGAATCGAAAGGTACAAATAAAAGCTGTAAAGCGAGGTTCTCGAAGATCCTCTTAGAGAACATGGGGATTAGAAACTTGGTGTGACGTGAACGGTCAACATACTATGAAACTCCGGTAACTACCATCAAATCGCTCTTGGCCGTTTGGTATTTCATGTATCCCGTGGCGGAAAACACATTGACATTGATAAGCCAACCGGTATAAAGTTGAGGAAGTGAATTTGAGCTCTCCAAAGTGGAGGTTTATCAGGGCAAAGCTTGCGGAAGCCATCAAATATGAATTTCTAATCGCTTTCTCAAAGATTCATGCGTATTATCAGGTACAGCGTGGAGCACGTTTCGAAGGTGCTGTTGGATTATTTGTACCTTCACGCCAAAGTATTAAATTCGCCAGTAGAGGCTAAGAAGTTCCGTTGTATATTATGGCCATGTTATATTTATCGTTGTAATAAAATAATGCAAAATAGAATTCATATCCATGGAGGCCAAATAAGACGGGAAGTATTGCTACAACCAGCCAGTATCGGATAATAGTTTCCGATACGACTTCCTGACAAATTCTATTGGATTTTTACATTTCTACGCATAACACACGCAAACTCCCCCACGCAGCAATATAGAAGGGTAAAAGGCACCCTCTGCAGGATCGAAGTAGAGAGTTCGTATTGCGACATTCCGTTCTGCTCAAAAGGCAAAGAAACTTAATTTTCTCTCTCAGCTCTTCGAGATTACAAAGTTGCCCTCGATGTAGTTGCACGAGATTGCAGCACCCTAAGGCAGTGGAAAAAGAATTCGAACACTTTGGTCTAATTTGTCGTTTTGAGACGTTTAAAGCTGTAAATTCGTTACAATCCAAGAACAGCTTGAATTTGTTCGCTCGGTGAAAGTCTATTGTCGCTGGGAAGTGGATGACGATATTCCCGAAAGAATATTCTAGAAGATTTCTCAAGCTCGTTGTGAAAGCCATCTTCGCCAAGCCGGCTGATCCAATCGGACAATTTATGCGACAACGTAACGCCACTTTTGCGATCATCGTCGTGTCCATCTTCAAGGGATTCGCCCTTAGATTTCTTCCCCTCTTATCCTGTTACCTACTTTCGATAGCTTTGAAATTTTATACATGACGTTTCCAAGTTTAAACACATGACAAATATTGTAAACTTTCAAGAAAATTATCCCATCAAACTTCATTTCCAGAAAAAACTTGTTTCATTTTTCAAAGTGTTACTATTGCAGATCTAACCAAGTCTCTTTTTAATTACTTCCCACCGAAATCTTCAATAACTTCCCCTAAAAGAGTTCCAAGTAACTCCAGCACTTTTCAAAGTCTCTCAAACTCCAACGCTACCATCCTCATCATCAGACTCATCATTTTCTTCAAATTTTCCAACCCTTCTTCTTATCCCACCCCAGAGTTATATGAAGACAAGACTACATTACGATTCCGTCAGGTGGTTAATTAACAGCATTGATGATAGGGAACCAGTTCCAGCGAGTCGAGTAGGCAAAGGGAGCTCAGTTTCACGGCTTTTGGAAATCCTAGTTGGAACATTCGACGAGATGTTTGACACGGTGGGTCGTCATTAGCCGAAGAGGCTTGGTGGACCATCGGCAATCGTGTAACTAGCCCCGATGGGACCTCTGATTTACCAGGACTCGTCCGTATGGTAGATAGGTACGTTTGACTGGATCAACTGTTTCTATCGTGTGCGCGAAGTCAGTCAATACGGACCCTTTGCACCCCCGATCAGGAACTTGATGCAAACGCATCAGTCAACCGGATCGTCATCGCTTCGGGCAACTGTCTGTATGCATCATCGACGCTTTGCTCGATATACGAGCTTTATCGCTTTGCAAGTTCACGCTTCTGATAGATGAAACGTGCTTGGCATAAGACGGCCAACGTGGACGTTTCTGTGTTTCTTTGTGGATTATGTAGGTTATTGGAGAGTATATTCTTGGAATCTTGGGTGGATTTTCTCGTGGAACTGACTTTCTTTTGGGAATTGTTTCTAAGGATTTCTGTTAATGATTGTAGTTAGAAAAATTTGAGGCTAATTTCAAGTTTGGGATGCGATGGTCAGATTGCAAATTTTAGGAATTGATCATCGGATGACCAATTGCTAAGACTAGGAGAACGCAATTTTTGAGATAACAATTTTCACGAATTTTTTCAAATGTTTGATATAATCTGCAGTAGTTCACGCCTTATTTTTTAAAATGTGGAACAGTTGAGAGAATTAAGAAAAGCTGTACGTTACGCGGGAAGCTCATCGTTTCTAAAGCATCTCATCCCACCGAATGCGGTGGTAATAATTTCCTTCTTCCCCGGAAGCTCGAGGCAGAAAGACGCGGAAGAGTTGCTTTAAATGCGCTGTAAAAACAGTAAACCGACAGCTTTATTCTCGTTATTCCGAGTAAGTTAACTCCATGAATTTTAAACTTGTCACCTTCTATCCGCTGGCGGTGTAAAAATTAAATACCAACACCGTCTGCCTGTTTTCTAACACTTTTCTTTATCATCATTTCAAGAATTTTCAAAGTGTTTTCTGTTCCGAAACGAAATATCTCTGAGAACCTATACGATAATTTGCAATTAGCAATTTAATTTTGCATCATTGCGGATGCAGTCAGAGAAGAAATTGTGGCGCAAGGGGTTAATTCTGAAATTAATGCCATACGTTCGCATTACCTATGAGAAGGGTAAAAACATTTTCCTGGTTCCTGCTAGAGGACATCGACGACCTTAAAAAGGACGATAAAAAGTGAGGACACTGAGATAGAAACTTTCAGTCTCACAAATTAGTGCATACGAATATTTGCGTGGCTTTTCCACCATGCACAAATTCTTAACACCTTAATTACCATGTTAAAGTATTTATTTAATAAATTTAAATATAACAGATTTAACGTCTAATAAATTAAAGTACATTTTCTCATTAATACAGCTTGTGGTTTGTATGATTTTATTTGTGGGGAATAAATAAGAGGAGAATGGGTTTCAGGCGTTCCTTCCCCGAAATAATTTCTAGTATTCTGATATACGCACGCCACGGATAGGAATGGGTTAATTTTTTATCCCCGTTTTCGTATCACTGGAAAACATAGCTGGGAAAATAAGTTCACGTATCTCGCGGGCACATCTATTGTTGTTAAGCCACGGAACACTGTTCCGTCGTAACGATGATGATTTTTTTTAACGGGTATGCACCGCAATGACAAAAATTCGTGATAGCAATCTGAGGAACTTTGATACGCGTACCGCGTGTGCCATTTATTTCCGTGGTGTTTTTTTCAGCAACGATACACAGAATCTGGATGGATTTTCATGAGAATTCTCGTTGTTTCGTTTTACGTTAACCCCTTGCCGTGCCATTTACTTTGTGACTGCCTCCACAATAATTCAGAATTAAATTAGTAAAAGAAACATTGATCAATGATTCTTGACATATAGTATAATTTAACGTAATGTTAATATTATAGAAATAATTTTATCGTGTCGTATGTCACTGATATTTTCAATGTAATAGGTTTTGTAAAACTTGAAAATTTCCTTTCCATTTTATCGCATCACGAGTATCGCTCGTCGTAGTACGACAAGGGATTAAGGATTACACGGTAGATCTTTATCGAATTTCGCATTCCTAAATTAGAAATTTCATTGCCATTCGCAATGAAAAATTTTTAAATTTTCAACTTGAAATAGAACAGAGTTAAATTTCCCATTAAGCTTCTCGTCCCAAAATATTTGCGAGTTAAAGGAAAATATCTGACGTTTCCAAATAAAGCTTAATAAACTGAAAAGCTCTCCTAGGACCAGAAACGATGCAATTAAACAAACAATAGTGTCAGATACGACATAATTACTCTAAGATTCATTGAAATTTGATTGCACTGCAATTATATGATGCATAGAGAAACGAAAAGTGCTCCAAAGCGAAAAATAATGATGTTTATGTTTACGTGAATTATTTCGTGCCTCTGTAGTATCGTCAAGTCGTGTTGCATTAGCTGGCTCAGTACGGATTAGAAGTTTCTCAACCACTCTCAACATCCTCGGCATACAAACTACCACCTTTTACTTTTAAACGACTACGCGCGTGCATTTAAAACACTTGCTTCATTACGTGGCTGCTCTTCTCTCTCTTTCTTTCTTCTCGCTTCTTAATCCACCTTTTATATGATCACAGTCGTAAATGTCCGAGCAGTTTTCCCGCTTTCTGAATAAAAGCCTTCTTGATGGTATAATTACTGCAAATAAGGTAGACATTAAGAGAAGAATATAAGTCGGAGTAATAATGCACGAAAGGACGATTATTTTCTCAATTTTCTGCTGATTGTTAAACGGTGTTTACCGTGTTGGATGCTGTTTGGACCACTGAAAATATTGTTTTTTTTATTTTGAAGTATTCAAAATATTTAATTATATGGAAATGCAATAATCAAATATTATTATATATCTTTTTACAATATTTTTCCATCAATTATAATTACTAAAGTATAATCACGTATCACTTTTCTTTTGCATCTCGATATTCAGAGGTAGCAAATAATTTACGACTCAACCGCAACGTACAATCAGCGTGATAGAAGTTTTGAAAATAATAGGTGCACTGGATTTTCTGTCGAACGTAACCGATACAAGCAGGAAATAATTTGATGATAAACGACGTTGATGCAACCGTCCGTCGCAGAAATTGTTTGGTACCGATTTTACTGACAGGAAACCTCGCTCGGAAGACACAGTTACGGTACAATGCTTATCAGACCGCTCATTGTGATGTTTAATCAATATCGAAATGGTCTCTTGAAAAAAGTACACGGTTCTGTCGATAAAGGGTAGAAGAGAAAAAAATGACACGTAATTTCCAGAGAATTATTCTTATTGTCTCCATGAGAAAAATGCATCTTCCCTTTGGTGCAGCAGCTTTGCAAAAATATTTTTTGGAAATAATTGAATTCTGACTTTCATTGTTTATCGGATGAAAGTTTTACGTTATTTCTCAATGGAATAGAATTTATTTTATGGTGGAATAGATTAGTTGAATATTGTGAACAATAGATTATTTAAATATTGCAAAAATGTTATTTCAAGCAGGACGTAGCATGTTTTGAGGTATTAGCTAATATTTTTTCCATTGAAGAGAGATACCATATATTGAAAATTAATTTTTCATTCAATCAATTTTTTCCGAAATACAATTACGCAATTTTGTACTAGTTCCACTTGAACAAAATATAATGTACATTTTTCCCCCGAAATTCTCGTAGATGAAGTGACAACAGATAAATTATCATTGAATTTGCGAAATCTGTTTAAAACGTATGAAACTAGTACCAAATAATCGAAGCGACAAACGGCACTTGTCTCACATTGTATCATCCGCCTCTTTGCATCCTATTTCAACGAAAGCGTCCAAAAAGCTCCCGATTGGTGTACACCATCGTTTTATATTTCGTTCATCGCAGTCAGTTAAACGACAAAGAATTTAAAATCGGATGCCCTTCTTTCCGCCTGTATCACTTTCACGCGAAATCCTGTCGAAACGGGAAACGTTTGTTCATCCACTTAGCAACGCATTCGCGTATGAAGTATGTTACGTGGATTTCAACCCCTACAATCGCGATGGACACGCATCCTTTGCCGAGTGAATTTAACAGGTGTATTCGTTGGAATGTGCAACATTTCTAAACTGTTTGATCAAACTTTATCAGACTGTTCTACATTCACGGTACTGTTATCCCTCCTTTCTCCTATCTTCTCATAATTTCAACAAAAGTTTAGAGTAAAATCTGAAACGAGTCAATCATTCTAATCTAAAGTTCTTACTATAAATTAACAAATTAAAACATACTATTATCGTAGAATTAAATTCATTTCACTGTATCGATATTTAAACTACGATGAAAATGGACGATATTTTCAAACGGGAATCAACTCTCCTTGAAATTCGATAGAATCAGAGAGTGCCATCAGGGATGAACTGTGGCGATGCAACCTTTTTTCAGCACGATCGCACTATTCGTCGCTCAAAAGTTCAATCGACCGATACCAGCACTATTTTGCATTTAATAAACTCTACTCGATATCAGACTTCACTTTACCCAAACAAAAGCTCGCTTCACCATCGACCAGCTTCGAAACTGCGAATCTATCCGCAACCTCACAGGAGTCATCCTTCGAAATTCCAACCCCTGAATGCTAAAATTGCAATTCATCGTAGCAATAGAATCGAACCGTGACAACTCGCGCGCAAAACGAGTAGAAACGCCGTTCCATGGAACGTGGGATATTAATAGCGAGAGCAATTCGCGATAGTCATAACGGCGTTGACTCGGTGGCGATAGTTAGCACGAACGGCATTGCGAAAACCGATCCATCACGTTTCCTCTATCGTGGAACGGTTCCGTGAGTTCCATCCTATCTGACTGCTCATCCGATTCATCGATATTCTCTATGAACCTACGATTTTCTCTTGCCCTACGATTCCTATTGTGACTTCATATTTTATAATTAAGAATTTAATGAAATCGGCCCCCCAAAAGTTTAGATGGCAAAGTTGTAACAAAAAATATATCCTACACTTTTTAAAACTTTGAGGACGATGGACACATATATTTGGTCTGAGAATAAATCTGATTACAGTTCATTGGCGCATATACTCACTGTTGAAGTTGAAAAATTGAAATATCACCGTTGAAATGTGCTTTTACAAATAGTAATTTATATTTTCTATACATAATACTTTGACTTTCTGATAAAAAGGTGATTTTTGAGCGCCAAGCAAATGATTATTCCCCAATACTAAAAAAAGTCTCAGCCTGGAATGGGTTAATTTATGTAGGAATACTTTTCGAGATGGTGCCCACATTCTCACTTATTGCTAACTGAAATTTATTAACATGAAATACATAAAACTAAAAATAAGAAAATATGCGTATAAAACACGGAAAATAATGGAGAAATTCCTATGGAGAAATAATAGAGAATTTTCTCGAATTGAGCGTTCTACTGTCTTTTCGTATTTTGTTTTTACATCACCCTCTCTCTTTCTCTCTGTAATTCACTCATTCTCTTACTCACTCATTAAATCTGCATTCCTACTTGTATGATAAGGTGTATCTGAATTTGAAAAGTTAAAAGACAGATTGTTTTGCGAAATGCAGAGCTGCGAGGAAACAAAATCGCACCACGTTCCCTCAGTGCAATATTCGCTACTGCATTTCTGGGGTGCAGTTTCGTATAATTGATACATGGTTCGCGTTAGCTGACCATGCACTGGCTTCTCGATTCTCGTGGGGGCAGAAAAATATTGTTAGGGCAGCGATAATACGGCAGTGTATCACGGTTATGATGTATCGGGGGATTTATATGGTTCGAGGGAGCCTGGTGGTGCTTTTCTCGATAGCGACGTGGTGAATTTTTTTCCAAGTGACCTATGGTGTTATTTTTGTATTTGATTTTTGAATTTTCCTTTTGACATATTAATTAGGAAGACTATCGAGAATTTGTATAGACGAACACTAGATCGTCAAAAGAGTGGTTTCATTAAAGGAGAAAGATAATTGATATATTTAAGGAAAATAGAAAAAATGCTTACAATAAAATAAGTAATATATTCATCCGGAGAATAACATAAAAATTGAGACCACGTACACAATTGTTTCCCCGCACCGCGAATGGAAAAACATTGAAATTAATTCTTCGAAGATCCAAGTTCCTATTGTCATACGAAATTACTTCGTTCACCTCCGGTTCACCGAAGAAAGTTACCACTGTCGTCGCGTCGAGTAATGGATTAAGAATAATGCCCGAGTCCATCATCCCATTCCTCTTCGTTCCGATATCTTCGACTACATTAAGCCAGTCTGCCTTCTATACCCACGTGCCTTTCAAGCTTCCGGACTTTAATTTCTGAATTCCACGATCTCGATCAACGTGGAAAACGATTTTCGTAATATCCATAGGCATTCCACCGTTCTATATCCAGCAGTCGTGTAAATCGTGCGCGGAAACGTTGCTACGGCCGAAAAATCATTTCCGTTCCCGTCGATTAACGAAGAACGCAAGAATGGGAAATGCAATTAAACCGATTCCAGCAGGTCATTAACCTAAACGCCAGCCCTCCAATGAGAGAGAACTATTTCGAAATGTTTTTTTTTTCGTTTGTTTTTCAAAAATACATGCATCCATCCATACGACTTAATGAGAGCCAATAATTGACCTTCGTCTTGTTTCGCTCCAATTACGTAACGAAAGGATTCATTTGAACGGCGGAGAAGAAAGGGGGCCACGGTTGGAATTAATTTCACCAATTTCCCTCGGACGAATACGCGAGAGTTTACAGGAAACGAAATGTACTTTTATATGGGCATAATAATGGGCCACGGTTTAACGATACGTTTTCGTGCGTGCATGAACAATTTTAATGCGAGCTGCACCGTGCCTCTACACCGGACCCATACATCCGTGGATTTTGCCCGGTAAATGCCGGTATCGTCGGGATAATAGTCGAATTGTACACTTTGCCCATTATGATCTGGCCGGGAGCAGACTAAAGCCGAGTATTTATGTAATGCGGCTGTGTCGCAGTAATGCATGCATTGCGCATCCGTCGACACGGGGTTACAGGGTGTGTTAATTACTGCGCGGTCGTTACGCGTCATAAATTAATATTTCAATTACGATTTCGCTAATGCCACATACCATCGGTGCGATTCGCATATTTCGATCGAATGAATTTAGACGGACGGTGGGCTCGCCTCGTGTTTCCCTATTGTCGTTGAATTTAATTACCTCGAGTAATTATACGAGTAAGGCTAACTCCAGATGTTTTTCCTCGTATAAACGTTTGAGCTTGGAGAATGACGTTGATTTTGCGAAAATCGTGTCGATTGCGGTCTTTGGGAATCCTTTAAGACATGGGAGTTCAGGTAGATGGGAGGTTTTGAGATTGCTGGATTTTGGGATCTTCGTGGTTTTCTTATCTGATATTCGAGGTATTAAGAAAAATTGCAGAACACTTGGAGTGCAATTTGTAGATTAATTTCTTATTCAACTTTACCTCTTTCATTTATATTTAAAAGAAAAATTGTCAGGTTATAGGAGTAGTATATATCTATGCATCTCAATTTTGAAAACGATCCGAGATGTGATTTTAATAGGAAGAGGAAAAATGATTTTGTCCTTTACGGGAGAATAATGAAGAGTACTTCTATGGCACGTCAATTATTTCTTGAAAAACGCGATGCTATTCTGAGAGGCAATAGCGAGTTCGTCGTAGCATCTATTGTCATTTCAGCGACGCGAGTACGTAGTATTTCCTTCGATATTACGTGAAAAGTTTTCCGCTCGAGCGTACTCCTGTACAAAATGCAGGAAATATCTGGATGGTCCATTGAGTATACTGTCCGTTGATGCAGTCAATATCTGCCTTTAAGGTCGGATCACCGACTATCCTCTTCTCCTTTGAAACTTTACAATCCCTGCTCTGTACGTAGCATTTATCCGGAGTTATTCCTTCGTATTTTCCACATCGATGACATTCACGCCTCTCTCATTTTCCAATCAATTCAATAATTCTCAGTAAAATTCATTTATCCTCTTATTTATCTCGTCCTATTTATTTCATTTTTATTTACCTAAATTCCTGCAAACTATCTCTAATAATTCTAAACCATCGGATCTCCTATTATCTTTCAAAGTTTGCAAAATCGATACCACGTGGAAGATAATGACTTTATCACGCACCAATTGGCACGTTTAATGAGCAAATCACTTCAATCTCGAAATAACAGAAGGCGTCCAATCGACAACAACTCTGCCTCCGAATTTCTGCCAATCCAAAGGCAATCGTCGTTTGCAAAGGCAGAAAAAAACGTGGCCGGAGGGGAGAAACGTGGAAACATATCCGTGTAACCTTCATTCGACAAAGTTTGGCTGATCGTGGAGAACGGAAGTGCCGCGAATACAACGGTCATTCCGGATTCATGAATAAATGCCTGCCGGTAGGTGGTGGAGGTAGGATAAAAAAAAATTCTACAACGGCGTGCATCGCGCAAATCCGTGGCAATAGGAGGTAAAACAATACCGCCGCTGGTGGATATATAAATTCTTGGTAGCTTGTTTGCGGATAGTTTAACCACCTGCTCCTAGATTGATGCCTATCCGAAACTCTGCGGAATCTATCAAACCGGATGCCCCAATGCGACGGGGACCAATTTATAAAGAAGCGTCGACGCTCCTGAATTCGCAACAATTTTTGCGACTCTCCTTCTCTCTTCGTCTCTTTCGTTACTTCTCGTTTGCTTTTTCTCTTTCCTCCTCGCTTTCTATTTTATTCTTTTGATGGCTCTACGAATCCACCCTCGCCGTAAATATCGTATCCGTTGGAGCACGATCGTGATTAAAGACATGCGCCATTGTTTACAAAACTAACAGCTCCCATCTGGTACCTCTTTCTCTTTGTTCTTCTTTTTTTTTCTTTCTTTTCAGCTCTCACCTAACGCGAAACCATTACGGAAGCGTTTTACGCGGCTGGTGCACACCGTGAAAATAATCTAACCCATCGAGCGGCATCGTAAATTCAACGGTGATTTTTATTCACACTTCCTGGCCTCTTTATTGCATTTAAATCGGGCAAATCCAATGGTCGAAGCCATTGTCTCACTTTGTCGCGTTAAACCGCGTTTCCATGTAGCGGTACCAACGAATGAAATGTCCTGCTGAATTGCGCGCGAAATTATTCAATCAAAATATTTGCCAGAGTGCAAATATACAGCGTCATTTGAACTAAACAGG
The DNA here is from genome assembly GCA_910591515.1 of Cerceris rybyensis. NCBI lineage: Eukaryota > Metazoa > Arthropoda > Insecta > Hymenoptera > Crabronidae > Cerceris > Cerceris rybyensis. The sequence continues at coordinate 1,855,910 of OU342795.1, forward strand.
ATCGATCGCTGTGGCAAATCGACAGAGAACTAGTAACGATATTTTTTATGCTTTGTACGATTTATTTTGTAATCGTTCAGAGTCTATCGTGAAAGTCTATCTTTCTCCTTTCTTTTGGAGAACTTTGCGATAGAACCATTTCCGAGTTTAAAGCCACCTTCATCGATGGAATGAATTTCGATCAATGAAGATCGAAAAGTCGAGGATTCCTTGGAACTTTCTCGACAATCACGGCGAAGCTAACGAAGTATGGAAAATCGGGGGACGTTTGAAAGTAACCCCGTCGTATCGGGATCTCCTCGAGGTTGAAATTAGGGGAAAGTGATCTAAGCCAACGAATAGGATAGATGGGTAAAATAAGCAGCCGCAGGGAGGTAATCCCCACTTGATGAAGGAAAGTTAATTAAAAGTAAACGTATTCCAAGTTCTCGAGGTTTCCGGCCGTCGACCCAGGTCGCAAAGTGCATTACTATGCAAGAACCGGGGAAGGATGAAAAAGTATCGCGCGAATTTCCACGTCATTTTCTCGAAGGACGGAGAAAAATATCCAAGAATAATCGGCGCGAGCAGATGTTACGGAAACGAGAGTGCCGAAGGGTTGAGGCACAGGCCGATCTCGTAAAAACGGCACGTGGCAGGAAGGGGTTGTGAGCCTTGGGACGGGGCTTGGGAGGTATTATTCTCAATTTATCTCACACCCACTTAGCTTCGTCTACTCCGTGGCATCGGCTCTCAAAGGAATACTTGTGCCAGCTGGCACAGATCGATACCAGAACCTATTTCACATTTTTGCGCATCTTCCGTCTTTACCTCTCACGTGGGAGATAGTCGCGTCTCTTGTACCGTTGTATTTCGAGAAATTTGAAAATTCAATTTTACCACAGAAGGAGAGGACACACTTGGTCCAAGGAAACTTCCATGGGCGAAGAATTTTTGCGCCTGAAAAAACCTGATAAAACTTTTTTAGACGAGGAGGCTTTTATCGTGACTTTAAATATTTTAATTGTAAAACAGGTCAAGATAATTATACGTATACAGTAAGCGGAAAGGTTGTAGATTGAGGGGTACAGAGATGATGATGGCGAGGTGTCTAATTTGCCATAGAGGTCTCAATTCATGGGAGCATCTCATTAAGAGCTATCAATTCAGGATAGCTCTATGCATAGGAGTAACTCAATTTACAAAAATTAATAGCAAGTCAGGGTCGCAACGAAAGTCGTCGCGAAAGATCGTTTGCAAGGACTGTCAAAGGGACTTTTCACTATCTTTCAATTCTGTTTCCTTACACGTTGCAATTTTGCCTCCTCTTCAGCAACCTTTCGCGAGTGGTGTCTACTAATAGACAATTTTAATAGACTACTTACTAATAGACAATTTACTGACTCTGCAAGCAAAGAAAGACTTATAATACTTTTTCGACGATTTCCACGAACCATGATAAATTACTCGCAGTGTTCGCCATAACGCGACAATGTTCGCATTTGCAAGAATAACAGCAGAATTTCGTTCCATTTTTCCTCCTCCCGTACATATGTTTATACACGTGATAATATTTCAATATCAACTACCCCGACAGTGAAATAGCGTTTCACTTCTGTCGGTGCGACCATTTGTTAATTAAAACGCACCCGTTTCGACGAAGTCAACCATTGTCGTCGTAATTTCCACAAATCTGTCCTCCGTTCATTCGATCCGGCCGTCAGGTTTAATGCGATCAATCAATTAAAACGTCAATAACCAACGAAAGCGTGGGTTCATCGACGAGCTGATTACTACGCTTTTCAAAATAACAAGCAGTCAGTGCGCAACCTACGCGACGATCGGAATAATCTCGCGATCGTAATTCCATATCGGTCCCTTGTTCGAAAGCAGCCAAATTGTTCGCAGCCACAGTTTCATTCGTCATGATCCTATCTACGGTATAATGTTACAGTAACGTCCAAGCCATTGTGTTGAAAAAGAGGAGTCGATACGGTTCTTCGTAAGATCGCGAAGGATAGCTCTCGCGGCGAACGTTACCCCTTAGCGGATGGTGTTCTTCCTCGAGCAGAATCGTTCTCTTCTACTTTTTTTTTTTCTCCTCCTCCTCTTTATCCTGCAGCTTTTAGCAGAAGCCTTTCTGTGTCCACGGAGTAATCGCGTGATCTAAGAGCGGTGGGAACGGAGCTTTCAGCAGATATCTGGCTTCGCCGGCGCTGCATCGCGAAGGATCTCGAACCATTCGAGATAGATAAGGTATTCCGTCGCGGGGATATACGTGTCTGTGCACGTTTTCCGTTCTCTCGGTCTATACTCTCGTCGTACACGTACATAAGTAAGTCCGAGACAGAGAAGTCGCGGCATGGATCGAGAGTTTCTCTTGGTTTTGCAAGAACCTACGAAGTTACTGAGCAAGTCGGCAGCTTGCGGCGTAGACCGACGATCCTGAAAAGTCAACTCACCCGCCGACGAGATCGGGTGCTAAGTGATTTCTAGTGTTTCCCTTGGCGCAATAATATCTCTGGCTGCCGCTTTCACGATATCCTCGTGTGTTAGGAGTATCGGTAAAGTATCAGCAACCGAGAAGATCCGGATCGGGGCTGCATCGTTGTCGAGGGTTCGCGAATCACCTGCGAGAGTTCTCAAAGTACGATATAATGATTGGGAGAATCTTCTCGTCATTCTGGGAGAAAGAAAAAAGAAATCGGGGTGAAGTTGGATGTTTGGATGGTACCATCTGCGGGTACTTCGACGCGGCTGGTTGACTTTTCGAACTTTGTCTGGTCGACGATGAAATTCGTGACATCGAAGTCGAGGAAGGATGATGAAAAAAGAAGGAGTAGACGACATGGTTGAGAAACGTTTACACGGTTTGCGTGTAATTAATTACCGGCATCGCTGCTACGAATAAACCAGGTGAAATGTCTGGCCAGGGAAACTGCGGGCTTTGTATTCTATGGGAAAGTTTCTAAGTGGCAAAGTTTTAATCCTACGATAATAATTGATGGTGGGGCATGCCGCTGATACGGTTAATGGCTCGGACATGCTACCCTCTATTTACCGAGAACATTGTTTTAAGGAGTAGCTCCAGAAATCGCTAATCCTCTCTCGATCGACGATAAAAAGACTCCTTGTTCTACGGAAACAAGTTCCGTTAATTATGCACCATTAAATCGTCCAAGAATACTCCAAGGATAATAGATAAACATTCCTTCGAAGGATTTCCTTCATACATACATCTTTCACAGCACAAATTCTCCAACAATTAACTCCATTTTTTACATTTCACAAAATATACTCACAGGCCAAAGTTCTAGAAATTCAAACATCCAAATTACAAGCAACGGAGTATCAATTTCCTCCATCATCGCTTTCAGAACCCGCTTCTAAATCCTCAACGATGAAACTTTATTAACCGTGCGTTAACCAAGAAGCATGAGGTGCATTGTATTCAGCTTTGTCTCGGTTGATGCAATTATTTGCTCGACGTTATAACAGGCGACACTCTACGACTGTCGTTGGTACATCTTATCCGTAGGGGCCGCATCATATCCTCGTTTCTCAGCCGTTGGCTTTAGCTCGAAGCATCGTGTCACTTTTTATCCATTAACTCCCGACGTCACTGGTTATAAATAGGCGACGCGAAAAAGATGCTCGAGTCAGCACGACCGAACGTGACCGAACAATGATCTTTCCAAAGAGTTTCGGAGCAGCTTACCGAGGGTTTCCAGCAGCCAAGTGCTTGCCCTCCTTCAGCATCTCACGCGATCGAGCTGTATTTTACATACGAAGTGTTCACCTCGACGTACACGTGCATCGCACCTAGCGAGAGGTGAAAATTAATTTGGCTGGTATTTTAAATATCATCGACCTTCCTTGAATGCCTTTTATAGCGCAATTAACGATTGTAAGCGCACGCCATGTCAATGTGTGAGATATTAATACGATTCTTTTGTGATTCCGTGCACACGAAGTTGGACGATTGATACTCGGTTTTAATTAACTGAGAGGTGAAAGATTTCGAGGCGGTTTATTGTACTCTGGGTTGTGGGTGTCACGGAGAGTACTGTCAGTGAGAATAATGTAGAGTAGATATTTCTTAAATAATGTATTGAGTACTAGATTTGTTCTGGATGCTATAGAATTTTAATTAAAATTTAATTTAAAAGGTACATGTCGAAGTGTCGTCTAGTATTGCCCTATAAAACAGAAATTTCTTGCGCACATAAAATATTTTACTACCTGCAGTTAAACGAGGTATTCTGTACAATAATTTTCCCAAATATCCCTCAATCCCCCAAACTACCAATCGGCCACCAGAAGTTCTGTCAATACACCATCCATTAAATTAATCGCTACATCATCTGCACCACTCTCCACTCATTCCAAGTATTGTTCTATAACTCTAATTTGGCGATGGTGTGGCGAAGTCTCTCGTTTGCAACCGCTTATTTGCATCATTTCGTTTTTGAAATTCTCAAAATGAACCACCTAATGTAACCAACCCACATAGACGTTTACTTTAGGATCTTGGTTCTGGGAATTCCGAAAACGAAGTGGCGGAAGTGAATGATCGAAAACGAGAGCATCCGGCCGCTCGCTAGTCAAATTAGAGTTTGTCAGGCGATACTTCAGTAAATGACAATCAATTAAAAAGAAAGCAAGTTGCAGCTAACTAAGCCTCGCCGAAAGCCCACATCCAGTTAACAGCAAGTAGTATAAGGACGTTCGTTCAGCCCTGTATTCCCGCGATCTCGCCGCGTATAATCAGCAGTTTCGATGCTACTGGTTTCTCGAACGTGTCTGCCAAGACTGGATTAATGTGTAGCGAGAGCTCGATGCAAAACAGACTCAAACAGCAGAGGAGGGGGATGGATATCGAATGAATTATACCCCACGGCCGTGTACCACAATGATACATCGGGCTCGTACTTTCTAACGTAAGAACGAAAACTCGATGCCGATAAATTGCAAGCGGTATCTCTATCGTGAAACGAGAATGTCTCTCGCGTGCCTGATGTTCTCCAAGCATCGGCGAATCTCTTACGACTGGAGTAGAATCGTTGACAGGGTTCGTTCGTGCAATAGGCCACTTTGTTCGGTTTCATTTAGAATTTCATTTTTTCATTTACAGTCTACTTAATCCGCAAGGCGTCGAGCGCAGGAGTTTAATTATTTCGCGGAATCCTTCTTGTAAAAACAGACAATGCATGTCCAGGAAATCTTCGAATTCAAAGGCTGACAAAATCACCGGTTCCGTTAGCCTTCATTACCTTCACTCAATATTCATCGTAGCATTTTTCCATACAATAGAACAAACTTTTCCCTGGCATGCAGCTGTCCGGTTCCGCGCAAATAATAGGCTTAAGGTACGAGCGACTTGGCTATTTTTGAGGAACACTAAATTAACTTCAACATGTGCTCACCAGACCTTCAACCATCAAGAGGAGTGAGGGTCTTAAGATTAAGTACGCACTCTCACTCCTCTTTTCCTCAATAGCAATAGCCGTATCATAAACCTTCGCCTGCGCCGACGATTCACCCCGTGCCACCCTACACGGGCACGTAGGCTTTCCGCCGAGGGTCAACCTGAACCGTGCCACCCTGGGTCCGGACCGCTGTCCCCTCCACCAGTCCAAGGAAACGCAGAGCGATCCCGCCAAAGTGTTCGCGCGTTCTCGGAATTCCCTAGCAAAATTATTTTATTTTGCATAGGGACTTCACCACTTCCGAGGGCGCGTGAATCACATTCTTGGGGGCGTAACTGGTCGGTGGAAGGGGACATTCGGCTCGTGGAGGGCTCTTCCAATTTTTGTGAGGACATTACAGTTTTCAACTTTCACGAGTCAACAGTCTCTCATCCAATTAACACTTTTCTTCAAATTAAGTTTCCGTTACGATTGTTTGTTATATTCACACATTGTTCATCATTAATTGTTGTTGTTCCTTGTTATTTTGATCGTGTTCATTGTTATCCTGTTTGCACATATTTTTTGTTATCTAAATAAACTGTTAAAACTAGTCACGGCTTATTAATTTAAACCGCGACGTACCGGGAGTGACTAAATTCACGGTACATTTTTTGGTCCTTCGAGCCGGATTCTAATTGAAACGAACATTATTGAGTGCATTCCGGGAGTGATAAGTGTGAATAATCAAAATGGCAGTAGAACCCCAAAGCATCAAGGTCCTCATCCAGAGACGTGGCGGCATCAAGAGCCAGATGACGATGATGGAGAATTATATCGAGACATATGCTAGCAAACCGGAACCGAAGATACTGAAGGCGAAATTCAATCGTCTCAAGGAATGCTTCGCTACTTTCGACGGCATCCAGGCTGAATTGGAGGCACTTCGGACCGGCGACGAGATAGACGAGGAGAGAATGACAATGGAGGACAGGTATGTTCGCATAATCGTCCAGGTCGAAGACCTTCTCGCCGTAGAAGGGTCACAGGACGTAGGACCCACGCAAGCTCCTTCTTCCACGCCGACATCCCAGGCTAGTAAACCCGTAAAACTTCCGAAGGCAGAGCTACCTCATTTCGACGGAAAACTTGAGCACTGGCTGTCGTTCAGAGATCGATTTACATCGATGGTCGACAGCCAAGACCATATATCAAATGCGGAAAAATTTAATTACCTCAGATCCGCCTTGTCGGGAGAAGCTTTACAAGTAATCGAGTCTTTCCCAAACACCGACGAAAACTATGCGGAAGCCTGGGAGATGTTGGTAGAGAATTACGCGAACGAGAGGGCAATAATTGTGCGTCACGTAGAACTGATTCTTGAAGCACCGGAGACTGAGCGGAAGGTTCCAGCAACATTGCGCAAATTCTCCAATCATATACAACAGCACCTGCGTTCGTTAAGATCATTGGGTATGCCGATAGATAAGTGGGACATGCTACTTATTCCGATCTTATTACCGAAGTTGGACGAGACAACACATGACGAATTCGAACAGACATTGAAGAGTAATGAATTGCCGACTATAACTGGGTTACTCCATTTTATCACGGAGCGAGCGCGCAGCCTGGAAGGAGCGAAAGCTTCGAGGAAATGCAAGCTCGGTAAGGAAGTCACCGCGCAGAGAACGCAGATACGGAATTACCCGACGAAACAACCGAAATCGGTCAACACTTTCGTAACTGCAACACCAACGACGCAAACACCAACAACAGCAACACCAACGACGCAAAAACCAACGCCGCAAACACCAACGCCGCAAGAGTGCGGATTTTGCGACGATGCGACGCATTCCATACACCGATGCGAACAATTTATTGCAGCATCCGTTCCAGAGAGGCTGACGGCGGTGCGCGATCGAAGTTTGTGCATTAATTGTTTACGAAAGGGACATTTAATGCAAAACTGCAGATCATTTTCGTGCAGACTGTGCAACAAACGGCACAACACGCTCGTACACCATGAAGACACCGAAAAAAAACAACCAGAACCATCAGAACAATGACGGTTACAGCAGCAGAGGAGCAGATTCACATCTCTCACAGCTAACGCAGTCTCTGAGGAATTAATGCCGACAGCAATCGTAAAGGTACGCGACCGCAGAAACAATCTTATAAAAACGCGGCTTCTTTTAGATACGTGTTCCACCGCGAACTTTATTACCGAAACTCTGGCCGAGAAGCTGCAACTGCCAAGAGCACGATGCAGCATCCCAGTCGGAGCACTCAACAACCTGACAACCACAACGAGGCACAGGATCACCGCAACTATCCGATCGATCACCAGCGGAATGGAGAAAACCCTCGAATTTTTTACAATTCCGCAGATCTCGGGTCCGGTTCCTGCGCAGCAAGTGGATCGCAGTTCCATTCGGATGCCTGCCAATCTAACTTTGGCAGATCCAGAATTTCAAAAACCAGCCCCGATCGAAATGCTTCTCGGGTCTGGTCCAACTCTTTCGCTCCTATGTGTGGGGCAAATAACACTGTCGAAGCCTCAGCATCCTGATCTGCTCCTTCAAAAGACACTACTGGGTTGGGTAATCGGCGGCAGCATACAATTGCCCGGCAATCGCGCAACCAAGCAGCAAGAAAACTGTCATGTCACTCAACCTGAGTTCGACATGAAAAAATTCTGGGAGATCGAAGAATGTACCTCGAAACCCCTTCTCTCCCGAGAAGAACAAGCATGTGAAGAACACTTTCAAACATACACCACTAGAGACGAAACAGGACGGTACATAGTAGCGCTGCCGTTTAACCAGAAAAGGGACCGACTGGGAGAATCTTATAATACGGCGTTAAAAAGATTTAACCTGTTACAGCGTCGTTTCCAGAAAAACGAAGCCCTGCAACACCTATACACCGCCGTTATGCAAGAATACATCGAGCTCGGTCACATGTCCGAGGCTCGCATCGAACCACAAGAAGCTTCATACTTCCTTCCACACCACGCCGTCGTGAAAGATACCAGCCTCACAACAAAACTTCGAGTAGTGTTCGACGGTTCTGCTAAATCCACCACCGGCGTATCATTGAACGAGGCGCTCATGACTGGACCAACCATTCAAGACGACTTATTTTCCTTGATACTAAGATTTCGATTACACCGATATGTTCTTACAGCGGACATCGAGAAAATGTACCGACAATTCCTGGTCCGGGAAGAAGACAGGAAGTTTCAACGAATTCTTTGGACAGACTCAAACGGTGCCGTAAAACCATACGAACTAAACACCGTCACCTTCGGACTATCGTCAGCTCCATTTCTAGCAACCCGCTGCCTCCAGCAGTTGGCAGACGACGAAGCTGCTACATTCCCGAATGCAGCGAGGATCATCAAGAAAGATATGTACGTGGACGACCTTCTCACTGGAGCAGATACGATGGAGGCGGCCATAGCCCTCAGAGACGAGATTATCCAGTTGTTGAAACGCGGAAATCTCAATCTAAGGCAATGGGCGTCAAACTCGGGAAAACTACTACAGAACCTTCCGCAAGCTAACATCAACACGAAATTGTTAACCGATAAGGACTCCAATCTTAAAACGCTGGGAATTTCATGGAATTCACAACAGGATGTAATCAGTTACACAGTCAATCCGCTGCCAAGCAACTACCGAACCACAAAAAGATCCATTTTGTCAGAGATAGCGAAGATTTTTGATCCTTTAGGCCTGTTGGGTCCCGTTATTTTGACAGCCAAGAAGATAATGCAGCAGATATGGCAGCTGAAACTCGATTGGGACGAATCGGTGCCTGGCAGCATCCAGACCGAATGGACCACCTTTCGGAGTCAGCTACCACTCATCAATGAGCTGCAATTTCCACGACGATTACTGCTACAGAACGCTGTTGAAACCGAGCTGCACGGATTCTGTGATGCCAGCGAGACCGGGTATGGAGCCTGCATTTACCTGCGCTCGACCAACACCGCTGGAGATACACAGTCGAGGCTGCTGTGTGCAAAATCCCGTGTGGCACCTCTCAAAACCATTTCGTTGCCGCGACTGGAACTCTGCGGAGCATTACTTCTCGCATCCCTATTTCAAACAGTAAAGAAATCCATTTCAATCAATTTCAACAGGACTATATTCTGGACCGACTCCATGATAGTGCTGCATTGGATAAACACACCACCGCATCTTTTAAAGACCTTCGTGGCAAACCGCGTCACGGAAATACAGTCGAATACCAGCACGGGACATTGGAGACACATCGTTTCTCAAGACAACCCAGCCGACGCTCTCTCTCGAGGATTATTTCCAAGCGAATTACTCCGAAACACCACGTGGCAGATTGGTCCAGAGTGGCTGAGCAACGACGAAGCGCGCTGGCCACCGTCACGTTTAATTGCAATTCCAGAAATTCCTGAGATAAAAACTAAAACCTGCCTCATTACAGCTCCTGCGCCGAACGACATTTTGATACGATATTCTTCCACTCTCAAACTCAAAAGAATCATCGCCTACTGCCTGCGCTTCAAAGGGAGCAACCGTCGCAGCGGAAGCCCCACAGTAGAAGAATTGGAGATCGCCGAGAAGATCATCTTGCGAATGGTCCAAGAAGAGGGATTCTCCAAGGACGTCTCTGATTTGAAAAGGGGTAACAAGATAAATCCTAAAAGTAAACTTGCTTCCCTGGACCCATTTCTCGACCAAGACGGTCTGTTGCGAGTCGGAGGCCGATTGAAAAACGCACAGGTGACATTCGCTCAAAAACATCCAATTATCCTTCCACGTTCACACCACATTACACACCTTCTCATCGAAGAAGAACACTGTAGAAATCTACACGCAGGGGCACAATCGACCTTGTACGCGATGCGACAGACTTACTGGCCCATCGACGGACGTAACCAAGTCAGGAAGATCATTCGACGGTGCGTCAAGTGTTTCCGTATAAACCCACCGAACACGGATTACATCATGGGAAATCTGCCAGCTGCAAGAGTTACAGAAGCCCCTCCTTTTGAAAACGTGGGGGTAGATTACTGTGGTCCATTTTTTGTAAAGGAAAGGAAATTCCGCAACAGAAAACAGGTGAAAACATACATAGCCGTATTCGTCTGTCTGTGCACGAAGGCCGTTCACTTGGAATTAGTGACAGATATGACCACGGAAGGGTTCATCGCGGCGCTACGCCGATTCATTTCAAGAAGAGGGAAATGTAAGGCCGTTTATTCTGACAATGGTTCCAATTTCGTCGGAGCCAACAACGAACTCAAGGAGCTGCATGAACTCTTGAAATCCGAAACATTTCACCAGGACCTCAAGGACAGGCTGCTTAAGGAGAAAATCGAGTGGCATTTCATTCCACCACGATCGCCACACGTCGGAGGATTATGGGAATCCACGGTGAAAATGGTAAAACACCATCTTCGGCGGGTAATAGGCAACCAATTATTTACCTTCGAAGAATTCAACACCTTTGTCACCGAAATCGAGGCCGTGTTGAACTCCCGTCCTCTCACCCCGCTCTCCTCTGACACCAATGACCTAGCAGCTCTCACTCCGGGTCATTTTCTGATCGGTCGACCACTTAATTGCTTGCCAGATTTAAATTTCAGTGGTATCTCATCAAATCGTCTGTCGAGCTGGCAACACATTCAGAAGATGAAGCGTGATTTCTGGACCCGTTGGTACAAGGAGTACCTGAACGAATTGAACGTCCGCCACAAATGGACCAGTGGAACTCACAACATCCGAGAAGGCACCATGGTCATCCTGAAGGAGGATCAAGTCCCACCAATGCAGTGGATCTTGGGTCGCGTTATCAGAACGCATCCCGGATCGGACGGAGTGACAAGGACAGTCACTGTCCGCACAGCTAACAGCAGCTATACCAGGAACGTGCGCAAACTCGCGCCCTTACCTATCGATGACAATCAAATTCAACCTCATCAGTAGAGCAATTGTTGATCGCTATTCTCTCAACGGGGGGAGTATGTTCGGTTTCATTTAGAATTTCATTTTTTCATTTACAGTCTACTTAATCCGCAAGGCGTCGAGCGCAGGAGTTTAATTATTTCGCGGAATCCTTCTTGTAAAAACAGACAATGCATGTCCAGGAAATCTTCGAATTCAAAGGCTGACAAAATCACCGGTTCCGTTAGCCTTCATTACCTTCACTCAATATTCATCGTAGCATTTTTCCATACAATAGAACAAACTTTTCCCTGGCATGCAGCTGTCCGGTTCCGCGCAAATAATAGGCTTAAGGTACGAGCGACTTGGCTATTTTTGAGGAACACTAAATTAACTTCAACATGTGCTCACCAGACCTTCAACCATCAAGAGGAGTGAGGGTCTTAAGATTAAGTACGCACTCTCACTCCTCTTTTCCTCAATAGCAATAGCCGTATCATAAACCTTCGCCTGCGCCGACGATTCACCCCGTGCCACCCTACACGGGCACGTAGGCTTTCCGCCGAGGGTCAACCTGAACCGTGCCACCCTGGGTCCGGACCGCTGTCCCCTCCACCAGTCCAAGGAAACGCAGAGCGATCCCGCCAAAGTGTTCGCGCGTTCTCGGAATTCCCTAGCAAAATTATTTTATTTTGCATAGGGACTTCACCACTTCCGAGGGCGCGTGAATCACATTCTTGGGGGCGTAACTGGTCGGTGGAAGGGGACATTCGGCTCGTGGAGGGCTCTTCCAATTTTTGTGAGGACATTACAGTTTTCAACTTTCACGAGTCAACAGTCTCTCATCCAATTAACACTTTTCTTCAAATTAAGTTTCCGTTACGATTGTTTGTTATATTCACACATTGTTCATCATTAATTGTTGTTGTTCCTTGTTATTTTGATCGTGTTCATTGTTATCCTGTTTGCACATATTTTTTGTTATCTAAATAAACTGTTAAAACTAGTCACGGCTTATTAATTTAAACCGCGACGTACCGGGAGTGACTAAATTCACGGTACATTTTTTGGTCCTTCGAGCCGGATTCTAATTGAAACGAACATTATTGAGTGCATTCCGGGAGTGATAAGTGTGAATAATCAAAATGGCAGTAGAACCCCAAAGCATCAAGGTCCTCATCCAGAGACGTGGCGGCATCAAGAGCCAGATGACGATGATGGAGAATTATATCGAGACATATGCTAGCAAACCGGAACCGAAGATACTGAAGGCGAAATTCAATCGTCTCAAGGAATGCTTCGCTACTTTCGACGGCATCCAGGCTGAATTGGAGGCACTTCGGACCGGCGACGAGATAGACGAGGAGAGAATGACAATGGAGGACAGGTATGTTCGCATAATCGTCCAGGTCGAAGACCTTCTCGCCGTAGAAGGGTCACAGGACGTAGGACCCACGCAAGCTCCTTCTTCCACGCCGACATCCCAGGCTAGTAAACCCGTAAAACTTCCGAAGGCAGAGCTACCTCATTTCGACGGAAAACTTGAGCACTGGCTGTCGTTCAGAGATCGATTTACATCGATGGTCGACAGCCAAGACCATATATCAAATGCGGAAAAATTTAATTACCTCAGATCCGCCTTGTCGGGAGAAGCTTTACAAGTAATCGAGTCTTTCCCAAACACCGACGAAAACTATGCGGAAGCCTGGGAGATGTTGGTAGAGAATTACGCGAACGAGAGGGCAATAATTGTGCGTCACGTAGAACTGATTCTTGAAGCACCGGAGACTGAGCGGAAGGTTCCAGCAACATTGCGCAAATTCTCCAATCATATACAACAGCACCTGCGTTCGTTAAGATCATTGGGTATGCCGATAGATAAGTGGGACATGCTACTTATTCCGATCTTATTACCGAAGTTGGACGAGACAACACATGACGAATTCGAACAGACATTGAAGAGTAATGAATTGCCGACTATAACTGGGTTACTCCATTTTATCACGGAGCGAGCGCGCAGCCTGGAAGGAGCGAAAGCTTCGAGGAAATGCAAGCTCGGTAAGGAAGTCACCGCGCAGAGAACGCAGATACGGAATTACCCGACGAAACAACCGAAATCGGTCAACACTTTCGTAACTGCAACACCAACGACGCAAACACCAACAACAGCAACACCAACGACGCAAAAACCAACGCCGCAAACACCAACGCCGCAAGAGTGCGGATTTTGCGACGATGCGACGCATTCCATACACCGATGCGAACAATTTATTGCAGCATCCGTTCCAGAGAGGCTGACGGCGGTGCGCGATCGAAGTTTGTGCATTAATTGTTTACGAAAGGGACATTTAATGCAAAACTGCAGATCATTTTCGTGCAGACTGTGCAACAAACGGCACAACACGCTCGTACACCATGAAGACACCGAAAAAAAACAACCAGAACCATCAGAACAATGACGGTTACAGCAGCAGAGGAGCAGATTCACATCTCTCACAGCTAACGCAGTCTCTGAGGAATTAATGCCGACAGCAATCGTAAAGGTACGCGACCGCAGAAACAATCTTATAAAAACGCGGCTTCTTTTAGATACGTGTTCCACCGCGAACTTTATTACCGAAACTCTGGCCGAGAAGCTGCAACTGCCAAGAGCACGATGCAGCATCCCAGTCGGAGCACTCAACAACCTGACAACCACAACGAGGCACAGGATCACCGCAACTATCCGATCGATCACCAGCGGAATGGAGAAAACCCTCGAATTTTTTACAATTCCGCAGATCTCGGGTCCGGTTCCTGCGCAGCAAGTGGATCGCAGTTCCATTCGGATGCCTGCCAATCTAACTTTGGCAGATCCAGAATTTCAAAAACCAGCCCCGATCGAAATGCTTCTCGGGTCTGGTCCAACTCTTTCGCTCCTATGTGTGGGGCAAATAACACTGTCGAAGCCTCAGCATCCTGATCTGCTCCTTCAAAAGACACTACTGGGTTGGGTAATCGGCGGCAGCATACAATTGCCCGGCAATCGCGCAACCAAGCAGCAAGAAAACTGTCATGTCACTCAACCTGAGTTCGACATGAAAAAATTCTGGGAGATCGAAGAATGTACCTCGAAACCCCTTCTCTCCCGAGAAGAACAAGCATGTGAAGAACACTTTCAAACATACACCACTAGAGACGAAACAGGACGGTACATAGTAGCGCTGCCGTTTAACCAGAAAAGGGACCGACTGGGAGAATCTTATAATACGGCGTTAAAAAGATTTAACCTGTTACAGCGTCGTTTCCAGAAAAACGAAGCCCTGCAACACCTATACACCGCCGTTATGCAAGAATACATCGAGCTCGGTCACATGTCCGAGGCTCGCATCGAACCACAAGAAGCTTCATACTTCCTTCCACACCACGCCGTCGTGAAAGATACCAGCCTCACAACAAAACTTCGAGTAGTGTTCGACGGTTCTGCTAAATCCACCACCGGCGTATCATTGAACGAGGCGCTCATGACTGGACCAACCATTCAAGACGACTTATTTTCCTTGATACTAAGATTTCGATTACACCGATATGTTCTTACAGCGGACATCGAGAAAATGTACCGACAATTCCTGGTCCGGGAAGAAGACAGGAAGTTTCAACGAATTCTTTGGACAGACTCAAACGGTGCCGTAAAACCATACGAACTAAACACCGTCACCTTCGGACTATCGTCAGCTCCATTTCTAGCAACCCGCTGCCTCCAGCAGTTGGCAGACGACGAAGCTGCTACATTCCCGAATGCAGCGAGGATCATCAAGAAAGATATGTACGTGGACGACCTTCTCACTGGAGCAGATACGATGGAGGCGGCCATAGCCCTCAGAGACGAGATTATCCAGTTGTTGAAACGCGGAAATCTCAATCTAAGGCAATGGGCGTCAAACTCGGGAAAACTACTACAGAACCTTCCGCAAGCTAACATCAACACGAAATTGTTAACCGATAAGGACTCCAATCTTAAAACGCTGGGAATTTCATGGAATTCACAACAGGATGTAATCAGTTACACAGTCAATCCGCTGCCAAGCAACTACCGAACCACAAAAAGATCCATTTTGTCAGAGATAGCGAAGATTTTTGATCCTTTAGGCCTGTTGGGTCCCGTTATTTTGACAGCCAAGAAGATAATGCAGCAGATATGGCAGCTGAAACTCGATTGGGACGAATCGGTGCCTGGCAGCATCCAGACCGAATGGACCACCTTTCGGAGTCAGCTACCACTCATCAATGAGCTGCAATTTCCACGACGATTACTGCTACAGAACGCTGTTGAAACCGAGCTGCACGGATTCTGTGATGCCAGCGAGACCGGGTATGGAGCCTGCATTTACCTGCGCTCGACCAACACCGCTGGAGATACACAGTCGAGGCTGCTGTGTGCAAAATCCCGTGTGGCACCTCTCAAAACCATTTCGTTGCCGCGACTGGAACTCTGCGGAGCATTACTTCTCGCATCCCTATTTCAAACAGTAAAGAAATCCATTTCAATCAATTTCAACAGGACTATATTCTGGACCGACTCCATGATAGTGCTGCATTGGATAAACACACCACCGCATCTTTTAAAGACCTTCGTGGCAAACCGCGTCACGGAAATACAGTCGAATACCAGCACGGGACATTGGAGACACATCGTTTCTCAAGACAACCCAGCCGACGCTCTCTCTCGAGGATTATTTCCAAGCGAATTACTCCGAAACACCACGTGGCAGATTGGTCCAGAGTGGCTGAGCAACGACGAAGCGCGCTGGCCACCGTCACGTTTAATTGCAATTCCAGAAATTCCTGAGATAAAAACTAAAACCTGCCTCATTACAGCTCCTGCGCCGAACGACATTTTGATACGATATTCTTCCACTCTCAAACTCAAAAGAATCATCGCCTACTGCCTGCGCTTCAAAGGGAGCAACCGTCGCAGCGGAAGCCCCACAGTAGAAGAATTGGAGATCGCCGAGAAGATCATCTTGCGAATGGTCCAAGAAGAGGGATTCTCCAAGGACGTCTCTGATTTGAAAAGGGGTAACAAGATAAATCCTAAAAGTAAACTTGCTTCCCTGGACCCATTTCTCGACCAAGACGGTCTGTTGCGAGTCGGAGGCCGATTGAAAAACGCACAGGTGACATTCGCTCAAAAACATCCAATTATCCTTCCACGTTCACACCACATTACACACCTTCTCATCGAAGAAGAACACTGTAGAAATCTACACGCAGGGGCACAATCGACCTTGTACGCGATGCGACAGACTTACTGGCCCATCGACGGACGTAACCAAGTCAGGAAGATCATTCGACGGTGCGTCAAGTGTTTCCGTATAAACCCACCGAACACGGATTACATCATGGGAAATCTGCCAGCTGCAAGAGTTACAGAAGCCCCTCCTTTTGAAAACGTGGGGGTAGATTACTGTGGTCCATTTTTTGTAAAGGAAAGGAAATTCCGCAACAGAAAACAGGTGAAAACATACATAGCCGTATTCGTCTGTCTGTGCACGAAGGCCGTTCACTTGGAATTAGTGACAGATATGACCACGGAAGGGTTCATCGCGGCGCTACGCCGATTCATTTCAAGAAGAGGGAAATGTAAGGCCGTTTATTCTGACAATGGTTCCAATTTCGTCGGAGCCAACAACGAACTCAAGGAGCTGCATGAACTCTTGAAATCCGAAACATTTCACCAGGACCTCAAGGACAGGCTGCTTAAGGAGAAAATCGAGTGGCATTTCATTCCACCACGATCGCCACACGTCGGAGGATTATGGGAATCCACGGTGAAAATGGTAAAACACCATCTTCGGCGGGTAATAGGCAACCAATTATTTACCTTCGAAGAATTCAACACCTTTGTCACCGAAATCGAGGCCGTGTTGAACTCCCGTCCTCTCACCCCGCTCTCCTCTGACACCAATGACCTAGCAGCTCTCACTCCGGGTCATTTTCTGATCGGTCGACCACTTAATTGCTTGCCAGATTTAAATTTCAGTGGTATCTCATCAAATCGTCTGTCGAGCTGGCAACACATTCAGAAGATGAAGCGTGATTTCTGGACCCGTTGGTACAAGGAGTACCTGAACGAATTGAACGTCCGCCACAAATGGACCAGTGGAACTCACAACATCCGAGAAGGCACCATGGTCATCCTGAAGGAGGATCAAGTCCCACCAATGCAGTGGATCTTGGGTCGCGTTATCAGAACGCATCCCGGATCGGACGGAGTGACAAGGACAGTCACTGTCCGCACAGCTAACAGCAGCTATACCAGGAACGTGCGCAAACTCGCGCCCTTACCTATCGATGACAATCAAATTCAACCTCATCAGTAGAGCAATTGTTGATCGCTATTCTCTCAACGGGGGGAGTATGTTCGGTTTCATTTAGAATTTCATTTTTTCATTTACAGTCTACTTAATCCGCAAGGCGTCGAGCGCAGGAGTTTAATTATTTCGCGGAATCCTTCTTGTAAAAACAGACAATGCATGTCCAGGAAATCTTCGAATTCAAAGGCTGACAAAATCACCGGTTCCGTTAGCCTTCATTACCTTCACTCAATATTCATCGTAGCATTTTTCCATACAATAGAACAAACTTTTCCCTGGCATGCAGCTGTCCGGTTCCGCGCAAATAATAGGCTTAAGGTACGAGCGACTTGGCTATTTTTGAGGAACACTAAATTAACTTCAACATGTGCTCACCAGACCTTCAACCATCAAGAGGAGTGAGGGTCTTAAGATTAAGTACGCACTCTCACTCCTCTTTTCCTCAATAGCAATAGCCGTATCATAAACCTTCGCCTGCGCCGACGATTCACCCCGTGCCACCCTACACGGGCACGTAGGCTTTCCGCCGAGGGTCAACCTGAACCGTGCCACCCTGGGTCCGGACCGCTGTCCCCTCCACCAGTCCAAGGAAACGCAGAGCGATCCCGCCAAAGTGTTCGCGCGTTCTCGGAATTCCCTAGCAAAATTATTTTATTTTGCATAGGGACTTCACCACTTCCGAGGGCGCGTGAATCACATTCTTGGGGGCGTAACTGGTCGGTGGAAGGGGACATTCGGCTCGTGGAGGGCTCTTCCAATTTTTGTGAGGACATTACAGTTTTCAACTTTCACGAGTCAACAGTCTCTCATCCAATTAACACTTTTCTTCAAATTAAGTTTCCGTTACGATTGTTTGTTATATTCACACATTGTTCATCATTAATTGTTGTTGTTCCTTGTTATTTTGATCGTGTTCATTGTTATCCTGTTTGCACATATTTTTTGTTATCTAAATAAACTGTTAAAACTAGTCACGGCTTATTAATTTAAACCGCGACGTACCGGGAGTGACTAAATTCACGGTACACACTTGGGTGTCGTTTTAGCGAGAGGACTCTCGCGACGAAAACATCGTGGTAGCCGCAAGAAAGCAAGAAAACGAGGAAATAAAGAGAAGGCTCGATAAACGGAGGGAAAAAGGATCCGGAAGAAAAACATTCGCGGTTGGGTGGCATTAGTTGAGGAAGGGCGAGACAACGGTGGTGTTTTTTGTTAATTCACTAAAGATCCTCGGGCGAACGATTAATTCGAGCAATGCGATACTTCCTCGTCGCTTCCAACCGCAAACGTTGGCCGCGGGAATCGTGGCGGACTTTTTCGAAACGGCTGATTAATTACGTCACCATCCTTACAAATTACTTTGGCCGGATTAGTCCTGCCGCGAAACGAACGAATGCTTCCTAATGGATCGCCTTTGCGGGAATAATTAGCGAGACCGCGCGTTCACCATGCGCCGACAGAGACTAATCGCGAAGAAGTCCGATATACTGGCTACGACAAATTATTGCATTCGTATTAACGACGTCGCGTAATCACTTACGTTTCATGGATCATTAAGGCGACCTTTCGTTTGACCGGTTAACGAACAACGACCTCAAAGATTTGCTATTTTTTTTCCCGTCAGATAGATTGAAGGGAATCGAAGTAACTTCTGACGATGCTATTTTACCGTTATTTTTATACTCTACATACAAGATTTTAGTCTGAATATTTCACGATGTGGAGAACTATTTTAATCTTGCTCCAGTTGATGGATTTGGAAAGGGCAAGTTTCAAAAGATACTTAGAATCGATTTGACTTTTCGGGATATATATTTTTATCCTAAGAATTTTAATAAATATGTATTTTCTTTATGTTCTTTAATCGTGTTAGAAACGATTTCTCTGGTTGACTTCTTTTAAACAACATCATTCGCTTATTGTCTTTGTTACGACCGTAACCAACCTTAGCGTGGTCTCCTTTGCGGACCCCTTACCGACGCGTCGGTCAGGCCGCGCGGCATAAGGAGTTACCGGTCGCCTCCTTGAGCGGCGGAGTCGATGCTTCCCCCACTCCTCCAACTTCTCCTTCGACGCGATTGGAGAATGGAGTTCGGGTGGGGGGAATCGGCACCTCAACTTTAGTATAAAGGACGGTAATTTTGCAGCTAGCGTTAGTGTTTAGGGTAGTCACCGACGTCATCAGATCAACATGAGGAGAAACGCTTCCAGCTTGTTGTCAAACTCTCAAAGGTTTAATAAACGTTACCAGGAACAACTCCGGTCTACTAATGCGTAGTACAAGAACAACTCCGGTCTACTAATACGTAGTACAAGAACAACTCTCTCTCTTAATTACTTGGCGAAGATTAATTTTTTCCTCAAGATGACGCAACGACCCCACGGTTGCGCCGAACAGTCTTTACGACAAATAGACCAAGTTTTTTTCTAATTCAACCGATAACGATCGGTTACACGAAACTCAATAGAAGTGGATAAGACGTCGAAGAAATATCGTCTTCCCGATCCCGGTTCAATCCACGGATCGTAAGGTAATGCGATTACAGAGGTACTTTCATTCCAAAGCTACAGGACAGATACTTCCTCCGGAAAGATTAACGAACCACGTTCTATCATTGTCTTCGATAACCGTACTAGTTTCAATTTCAATAGAGACCTCCTCTCAGCCTCCTCCCTTCGATGGTCCCACGATTGTCAGGTACCAGCCTCCTCCCCCTTTTTTCTCCCTCAAAGAAAATCATATTTCACTTACCAGCAAGTTCACAAGGTATTTTAATACTCATACATATTTCCTGGTGGAGGAAAAAAGGGGAACTCGTGATTTTTCTCCCCACATTAGCTTGTATCACCGGGAACAATGGACTCTGCGATGCATAAAACTGTCCGAGAAGGTTCGACCTTTTGTGCCTCGCTGGTATAACTCAAGTGTCATCCCGTTATTTAAGCATAGATAGCAGAGAAACCACGGCCTCGACGGAGAATACGGCGAGAGACCTCCCGTGTCGCGTAGACACCGAGAGGAGGGACCTCCGGCACGTCGTGGCGGCCTGGAAAAGTTAATTGAAAAACAGGAAATTAAATTTTCGCCATTCCCATCGCGTGCACCGCGAACTGACGGATAACAGGGAGTCCGTGGCTCTACTGCTGGCCGTCCTCGTAAATTATCAAACTGTTTAATCATTCCGCGACCTCCTCCAAACATAGTTCTACGTTTCGAGACGGCGTCGAAGGTACGAAAGGAATGGATCGATCAACGTTGATCCATCCGGCTTCGATAATTACCGAGAGACCATCTATCTAAGTCGATGATTTCGTTATTCGCACCTGAAAGTTTGATGCGAAAGTTACGAATTCCCGGTGGAACGTTCTTTCATGGAAAAAGTCAAACTTTAATTTGATTCTTTGAGATTGACATAAGGTTGGAGTTATAGCGGGAAAAACGGGAAGGCTGAGGGTAGAGATCGATGGGGAGGGTGACGAGTTCATTTTGGAAATAAGAAAAGTTTTGTCAGACCTACGGCCGACGGCATTTCTTGGGGATACTGTCAGATGGTGAATTTCATTATCGGCAAATTCCGATATCTTTGCGTCCGACTTGTCCCACTGAAGTGTTCCTCGCGTTCGATTATATCGAAACTTTCTTGATATTCAACCTGAGGGATATTATGGCGATTATAATGTTTAGCGTGGTTATGAATGTAATTTTCTAATTTTCTTTTAAGGAATTGGTTTCTCGTTTTAATATAAATTGGGGATGATCTGTTTCAGGTTGCTCTTGCGTCGTCTACAGCAGCTCGGACAGACCTAAAGGTGGCACATTTACATCCCCTTATTACCCCAAACGATATCCATCGAATATCGATTGCCTGCTTTACACCTTTATCGGTCAGCCCGACGAAATCGTCGAGTTGACGTTTCATCATTTCAATATCCGTCGCGCTCAGCCCGGGTAAGTAAGCTATTTCTTTGGAAATTTTATCTTATTTTCCAGGTTATAAATTTCCTTTGAATAACAGATCGATCTGATCCGATACCATCAAGTCCGACACGTGGATCATGTTGACAATTTCTAGGAATTTTTTCAGATTTTCATTCATTCCTTGAGAAATTAAAATAGCAACGCGATGAATAGTATTAAATTTGAATAATAGGATTGATGAATTATTTCTTCAAATCGTCTTTTAATTAGCTAATTATATCTTCATTGAAACGTATTATATTTTCTTTTTAAATGATCAGTTATATTATCAATTTACATATTTTCAAGTATTTTTCTAATTATTTTCATTAAAAGAGTGTAGTAGTACAATTTCCATTGATTTCCTGAGGGTGTAGAAAATTTAATTTGTCCAAACGCGCATGAAATTTACCGAGCTTCAACAAAATGCATTAAATACTTGCAAAACGTACTATACAGATAAAGCCTGGAAAGATCAAAGCCCGAAAGCTGTCTGAGGATCGTTCCATTCGTCCTAAATGAATCATCGCGATAATTAGGAATAGTTTAATATCTTAAACGAAAAGTCTATGCAATGTCAATCCGCTTTCTGCGTATTCTACACAAGAGTATTAACCGTGTTTCACGATGCTTCGTAGCAAAACTTTCAAACGATTTAAACACTAGAGATCTCTTCAAAGTACACTGAATCCGCTTTGTGCGCTGATGCGCCAATCGATGAAGTAACACAGCACTCGAGTTGCACGACTTTGCAACGACATGCTCGAAGAAACGTGACAATTTCTCGTATCAACGTAACAACCGATGGATATAGCCTTTCTTTTCACGATATTACATTCCATTTTGTTACATGTTGCGCGTACAGTAAAATAAACGAAGGGCTTTTATTCAGCTTTCAGAAGGGGACGAAAATATCCGGTGGTCGCAGTGAACTGCGTTGTTTGAAATTCGCTCGATCTTTCATTTTCTACTTATATGGTTATATTATGTTTATTTCACATGGTAATTGTGCGAAACAGATAAATTGGCATTACGTAATTTCAACAAATATTACGAGAAATTAAAATACGATAATTAAGCTTGCTTGAGAAATTAATTTCTGATAGGCGACAGCTTTTGTTGTTCTTTGTTTATTGTAGTGGAAAAATTATGGTATTTTTTTACTAGTTTCATCATCGTCCGAATAAGTCTGTACATTTAACGGTACTTTCGTAAAAGCTCGTAATATCCTTCGTTTCAGTAACACCGTTATTTCACATACATAATGTTTTTATTTCTCAACGACTAATTTCCCGAAGTAATTATCATTTATTCTTTGAGTACTTTTTCTCATTAGTTTTACCTGTTGTAAAAATTATCGAATTCCAACCTGCCTTCGTGATCCTGACATCTTTTTTTGCATCGTAAAAGAGAATTATTTCATTCCACATATCCACTTCGTAAGTTTTTGTAATCATTATCCAAATTGATAGGGGTACCATTTAGTACGTCTACTTCATAAAACATAAATTGTCGAATCCATAATCGTCTTCCCTGTTTTTCTCAATGCTTATTTAATATATTTCACGTTGGTAGCTATATCTATCATTTAATTTACATTTCAAATTGTAAATAATCGCCGTCACAATAATGATCCCAAAGGGACCACATTTTGGCCAGTTTTCTCTCTGGATAATTTATATTCTATTTCAACAAGTATAAAAAATTCGTATTTTTTTGCCATGACAAACACCGTCGCTTGTCACTTCAGTTCCATTTGTCTTCTGTACGATAAGAGACTCTGTAATTCCCAGGTAACCAAACTTCTCGTTCTCAAGTCGATTAGCTGGAATTACATGCTCTCACATTTTTATATAAAAACCACTTAGGAATTCGCGATGTAACGATCATTTCGTGGAATTGAATTCCAGATGCGATTCGTCCCCAGACGGGAGGAGGGCGAATGGTAAAACGTGGCACGGTGACTTATGGCAGTTTTGCCAGTCCTCGAGCATGAGAAAGGATGAGGAAAAAGGACCAATAAATTTGTAGCACGTTTTTCACTTTCTCTCTCTTTCATTCTTTCCAAGAAAAATGCATAAGAGATTTTTACCCATTAAGAACATTTCTGATTTTACAATCTTCTTGTGTAATCCAAATCGACAGTGCAAGTGTCAGTGTTAAATTTGTTCTATAGAAATCAATTAAATAAGGACTTTGAAAAAAGAGAAATCAAGGGATAAAAAAAATTATCAATTAAGCAATTTATGTTTTATAAGATAGACGTGAAACGTAGGTTTTTGTAAGAATTAAGACTTCCCATTAATAAAATTTGACCAAAAGATAATCACGCAGCAAAAGTATCGAATATTTAATATATTTCTGACTAAATCTAAATGTTACAAATATTACACGATTCAAAATCTTAAATACTGCTCGCCATAACGTTCAACAAATTCGAATTCTCCTCTGTATTATCCGCAACCACCGTTTTTTTCCTTCTTGTAGCGCAATCTCAGTCAGGAAGGGAAGTTTCGTGCTTAATGATCTTATTTCAGCACCACCGAACCGTTTTCCGTCGTTCGTGATTTTTTTTTCCTCCCGTTAACTTCCTCGGAAGAATGGTTCACGGAATTTTCTCTTTTGAAAAATGCAGGCAAAACGGGAAGTCTTTCAGGAAGGTCTCGAATGCATTCTCAAGAAGGTACGCGGTTTATCGATCGCAATGAGCCGGAATTTTATGTATGTGCAAACGTCCCAAGAAGGAAAGGGTTGGTTTACCTCACCTGTAATCGTACGGCCATTTGCAGAAGATCGGATCTAATAGCGGAGCTTTTCGTAAAAGCGAATTTCGATGGTGTAATAAATATGAATTTACATTCTTGCCTGATAGAGATCGACTAAGGACGTTTACTTGCGAACGTTCGATAGAGTACCGGTCTCATTTGAATTCTACGGCCAACTTTGGTTCGTTACTTGACAGTTATACGATTTACTTCCCGTGGATATTGATATATAACCGTCGTGGCAACGTTTCTGCGATCGTACCGGTAAAATGCATCGGAACAATGTGCACTGCGGCGATGCAATTCCGGAAGAAACCTTTCCCGAAATCGTTATCGTATATTTGCAACGATCGAAATTTAAGTTAACGGTATGCAGGCCAATTCTCAATGTTTCTTCTGCTGTGTATTTTGCAGGTATTGTAAAGAAGAATATTGCCTTTCATGGAAAAATATATTTTTCTTCGTCGAATGGAAATTGATTGCCGTTTGAATGGAAATAAATTTAAACTTCTCTCGTTTTTTTTTTGTTAGGGCAATGAAACTGAGAAGGGGATGAAATTGTTGGAGATAATAAACGGAAGGTACGAGGGGAAATATAAAATGTGTATATAAATACGTAGGTAATTACGTGGAGTATAAAATTACTGGAATATTTGTAATGATGAAATACGCGGGGAAAATTGTAGATAATGTTTACAGAATAATTTTGCGAGGATATTTTTCGCGCGTTTCCGATTATAACGCGATAAAGTATGAGCATTATTGTATAATCGATAAATATGTGGGAGGATATTAGAATAATTAATTTTTAAATGAATCAGAAATGTGTCTGCTTTAAAATGTAATTAATACTTCAATCGAGCCATTTTTCCAGCGTTGGATACATATAATTACAGGGAATATTCATATTATTTGTAACCGTACGAACGGATGAAGATTTTACATTTAAAATTGATGGGTATTGACAATTTTGCGAATATGCTTCGCATTATTGTAATTAGAACCAGCGAAAATTTGTCACTTGCAGCGTTCGCACAGTGTTCCATTAAGGTGTATCTTTTCATTATTTCACCAGTTACATTTTGTTTCGTTACAATGAACGTGCGTCGCGTAATTCTTTTACTCGTTTCGTTTAGAATCGCGAAATAAAGTCCTTTTGTTTTGATGGTTGGCTTTCCCGTCATAAAATGTAATGAAAATACAACATTTTTCCCGTACGCGTCCACTGAGCCACCATTTTCATCGGACAGTGTTCTCTGTAATTTATCGGTGAAATTCCCACCCAGGCTGCCTATCTCAAACAAAGATGAATGGAAGGTTTTGAAAAAGGTTTCGCAATAATACTGTAGAATAATACTATAGAAAAATGGACGACCATTGTAAAGACGCATCATAAACCGTAAAAGCAATTGGGGGAATAAATTAATTCAACGAGGTGGAAATTAAAGTTATCGTACATGATTAATTAAGCTCCAAATATTCGTTGAATAATATTTTCCGAATATTATAAATTCTATGGGTTACATGCAGTTTTTGCCTCTAGCTGAATTCCTATATTGGCAAATTTATTTATAAACACTTGGTTATTTATATAATCCCCTGTTAGTGATCTATTAATATTATTAATGGTCTACAATTATGGAATTAAATTAGAAATAGATTCCATTTCAACTGTTTAGATATCTTTGAAATTTTTATCCAATTTTATTTGAATTAGATTTTCAACCCCTAAGTTTTTTTCATTGACAACAAAAATCGACAAAGTCTTCGGTATCTGATCTTCGTAACTTGTATTTCCTCTGGATTTTCGTAAAAGAACTTTCACTCTTTGCCATGGAAAAGTGAAAGGACTGTACTCGAAACCACCCTCATGTCCCCATTAACTTCCCCAACTTGTCCTTAACTTTGAGATTGACGAATCAAGATAAACATGGGTTTCTTGAAGAAGTCAAGGATCCACGTTACGATCTCCTTCTGTGCGGGTAGACAGAATTGTTTGTACTTCATCGAAAAACTTCGTCGAACTCTCATTCCCAATCTCTCGGACTTTCCACCCCATGGACATTCGTTTAAAACGTATTCTGAATTTTGCAGCTAACACCATTCAACTTTAACCTTTCTCCCTATACATTTTTAAAACCTATTTGATTTCCTCCCTCGCGAATTTTCTACATATCATCCCATTACAAATTCATGTTCTTCATCACCAAATTTTTCCCTCCCAATTTTTCTCCTCATCATCCACCCAATAGTCAGTTATTCCAACAGAGTCACGTATCTCCGTCGACTTACGTTTCAGTATCGAGAATAAGTCGACCCCGAAAGAATGTGTATCACGTAAGAAAATTTAACACGTACAGTACATACGTAACACGAGGGACAAAACTCGATCGGCCATACCTGACCCAAGGGTCAGGTCCCGTGGGTTTACGGATCAACGTTGAAGCATTCTACCTTACATCGTCGAGCCAGCAGCTTACCTGATTACTTGACGGTTGCGCATCGTGTTCCCCTGATACTGCCACCGAGCTCTGCTTCCATGCCGCCTCGATTGCCAAGGTATCCTGGATGCACCGAGACAAGGGCATTCCCATCCTACAAATGCGACACCGATACACGGGCCGTGCATCGCGTATATCCGCCAGCCGACCACCCTTTCCATGTTCTGGCTTATTTGTACGTCGCGTTACCAGACTCTCGGGACGAAAATTTAAGGCAGGATATTACTCTGATAAGAAAATCTGCTTGCACGTCCTTACCCTGGAATATCCTGGCATTTCGAATGCGCGTCACGAAACGGCACGGGGTTCGTTCGGGGCGACTAAGTGCAGGAAGGGTCAGCGATGTCAGCCGGCAAAGGGTATGAGGATGAAGAGAAAAAAGAAGAGTCGGTTAGGAGTTCAGGAAGGAGGAAGTTATGAGACGAAAACGAGGAACGTTCCTGAATACACTGGGAGAGTGGTTCCCGTTCCGTGGATAGTCCGTGCAGATTTTATTTTCTGCTCCGAATGCGGCTGTCCCTTCGAGCGAAATATGAATCTCTCTTTTGTGAAGTTGCGGTCCGCTTTTTTTATTCTCTCTCTCCCTCTCTCTTTTACTTTCTCTCGCGTTTTTTTTCCTTCTCTTCTGCCTCTTCTCTGAAAATGTAATATCGTGGGTGCGTCGATTGTCCGGTACAATGGAGCTGCCTAGGTAATTAACAGGGCCAACGGAAGGGGTAAGGTTGAAAGAGAGGCTGATAATATTTACGATTCGCGCGAATAACGCCGGAATACGGAGAGGTTTAATTGCTTTTAGCCGGCCGATTGACTAATTCCACCCTCCCTTCGAGTTCCCTATTCGAGACACGGAGCTACGATTACCTATGCAAATATGCACCCCGGAGTTTCTGCTGACAGGCATTATGCGCCCGGCTACGATGGGGTCCTGCTATGGAAACTTCCGGCAGACGAGACGGACCGGCCGGAAACATAGGCAAACAATTTGATAATGCGCCAAGCTTCCGAGAGAGCAAGTGCAATGGGAGGAGCGTCGGGGCAAGTCGATCCTATGAAATCGTTCGATGGAGAAGTTGCCGCGGTTTCGTTTTGTGTTTCAACACTGACGCTGCAGCTTGTGCAGGGTGGTGGAATTAGGGCTGGTACAACAGGTAATGTTGGTTTAACAGTTTAAAAAATCTTCTCTCTGCTCCTAAAAGTTGTCTCTGTTGCCCAGTCGAATATAAAGAAACACCTTTTTCTTCTTCTCCTTTAAAATTTGCAAAAAGTCTCCCACATAAATTAGAAACCGCGACAAATATTTTGAAAATACTCTGTTAAGTACATTCTTTTTTAACACGATTAAATAGAGTTCTAAATTTTACCTACAATCGAATAAAATTTCAAACTCGATATTTACAGAAATAAATTTCTCTCCAGAAGTCATACCAAAATGTACCAAGGTATATGCTGACATTTTGCAGTGAATGAAAAAATAAATTCCCCTTGAAAAAGTCATTGTACGGCATCGAGTAGCTTTCTAAAAACAGAATCGTCTTTTTTTCAATGCAACACTATTACCGTAGTTTCTATATATAGCTGATTTGCAAAAAGTCTCCCACATAAATTAAAAACCGTGTCAAATATTTTAAAAATACTCTGTTACATTCTTTCTTAACACGATTAAATAGATTTTCAAATTTTACCTACAATCGAATAAAATTTCAAACTCGATATTTACAGAAATAAATTTCTCTCCAGAAGTCATACCAAGGTATATGCTGACATTTTGCAGTGAATGAAAAAATAAATTCCCCTTGAAAACGTCATTGTACGGCATCGAGTAGCTTTCTAAAAACAGAATCGTCTTTTTTTCAATACAATACTATTATCGCAATTTCTGTATATAGCTGAGAGACAAAGTTGGCCACGGAAAGATTTACAAATTTCGAAGAGACTCGGATATCCGTTTGCTGCGGTATGAAGCGCTCAACGCGTCAATATTTGATCCGGCTGAGGGATGAGCCGATCGAAGATCAGGGCAGGGCTTTATCCCGATATTGTATATCCAAACTCGATGAAGGCAGAATTGTATAAATAAGTATGACGAATGACGCCCGGCCCCGGTGGATAGACAGTGGTCACGGGAGAAGAGATCAAATTGACATTTTATCGATACTGCGAGATTTCAGCGGCCATTAATTCGGAACACTTGAAATTTGGATTTGACGTTTCGTCGATAACGTGCTATTTCAGCAACTGCTAGAAACGGCTACACAATGCCGATAGAATTTTTATGTGAAATACGATCCGCAAAGGCGGCCCGAATGACTGGCGACGTTGAACTGCAATTAAACAACTCGGACTTTAATCTACCTCTCTTCATCCACTTTTTCGAGGAGTGTATTATCGCGGATGGTTCGTAAATATCACAAGTTTTGAAGGGAAGATCAACGTATGATTCGATTTCATTTGCATCAGTTGTGTATCGTTGATTCTACTAATTGGAATTCCTTGGCTTTTCAATTTTGAAAAATTCCCTGCAAGTGCACTGTTACGATACTCTTTTGCCTGCCAACGACGAGCCTCTTGGTTCAAGATGGAACTTCAAGTATAGAAAGGAAAACTTTCAAAAGCCCTCGAACAGGTTATCCACGAATTCTACCTCCTTAGCTCTGGACAGTCCATATAGGATCGCAGTTCTTGCACACAAAACTCCACGAAAAGTCACATATCTTCTTCAATTACAATTCTACCCCTATCCTTCCTAACCACTCTACAATTAATTGCAATTTCCAACATCCCAATCGCACATAATTGCCAATCCTTTTAAAAATGTCAGCCGTCCTAAACAAACTTTCGGCACGACCCTCGCAGAATTCCAATATTTCACAAAATCTTGCTAAATATCCACGAAATATTTCCGTTGTATGAAAAATCCACAAAAATTCTCTGGCCAGCTATCATTCTTATTATTAATACCATCACGAAGCCGGAAGTAACTCGAATTCCCCGTATAGGGTGTACTTATGCCGAGCACGTGGCCGTTGTCCATTCCTCGGGGGTACTCTTCTCCTAGGCGGCATTCTATTTACAGATCCTCCAGCACCGGAGGCCATAAATCGTTTCTGCTTCTAAGGACAGTCCAGACGCTCCCTATCTAATATTAAGCTGCCCATGAAGATGGCCCTATTAATACGGGGTTCGACGGTACGGCGATCGTTTACACAGTGACTCGTACTATGTGTTCTAAAGCCTGAGAAAATCCCTCGGAGAAGAGAAGAGGAAACTTCGTCTTTAGATCCAGCCGCGTCAATATTAAGCTGGCCCTGGTGCAAGTTATATGCACGTAAGAGATACCACTCTAAGTTTCTGGCCAAACTAACATCCCCCTGTTTACTCTCGATGTCTACGATTCTAATTATCGAACGGCAATGCAACGATTGCAACGTAAATGGCTCGTTGCGAGAGTGGACTCTGCGATACGGTCTTAAGTCGTTAACGAGATTTCGGTATTAATCAAGGTATATTTAGGGTGCTAGCGCCGAGGGTAGTTTAACGATAGTATTGTTTGCGAGATTTATCGTGGAGAAGTCGATTCCTTTGTTCGATTTGGATGTTTGAGTTTGTGGCTGTTTGATGAGAGGATGCTGCATCGATTTTAAGAATGTTCAGATGTTTAATAGAGGGATGATAACATGGGGCATTTGAATGATTGTGATCTCTATATTAATTGGAGTTGCTGATTTTTATTTATTGATATTTTCTCGGAGGGGTTGAGCTGTTTGTGTGTTACGTTTAAAGACTTTTAATACGTAAAGCCTTTCGACGGCCACTTTGGAAATGTCTCTATAGAAGAATCGAGAAAATAAGAGATCCATTGTGGATGTTTTTTCGAGTCCTGTGACTAAGATGGATCGCTGATGGCTCGCTCTGATACTATGTAGCAGAATTTCGACGTGTATCGGTGATGTATTTCAGTCAGATGTATTTTTTGCTTACTCTGAAAACAGTGTCGACGTGCTGTCGTTAGTGGAGTAATTGATTCGATGCCTTGAACGGCAAGAAAAGTATTATTAAGTGAAATTCTTACCTATAAGAACTCTTAACGTAATGACTTTTAGGCTGAACGAAAGAAGGATGAATTAGATACGAGGAAAATTATCATTTTTATTAACCAAGGCGATGGTATACATCGATATGCCACGTACAAACTAATTTCACTTTGTATTATAATAGGAATTGATTAATTACGTTACAAGAGTTCAACTTTATCGTTAAGTTTTAATTACTTCTCAGAAGCTGGAAATAATTAAGAAACTAATACGTATATTAATTAAAATGTGACAAGGATTAAGTTGTTCTCAAATAACTAACGATTCAATAATTCTTTAGGTCCTTTATGAGAACTTGATGGGATATCAATGTCGTATTTATATTAATTTGCAAAGTAAATCCCATTGTTTCAGTGATAAGGACACAAAGAGTATCGTGATGAAGAAACCGAAATATTTTAGTGGAAGGATCTAAAATTGCCTGTTCTCCATTCCGCTAAGAAGCTTAAGGATACCTTCTGTTTCCCTCTGACCCTCGAATCTTCCAATTACAACCACGAATCTCAAACCAATGAAAGCTTCTTGATATTCATTCGACTAAGTGGTTTTACGCAAGTACTAAATATCATTTGCATCGTTTCACGTACCTTCCATTTTTCTCAATGGAATCAAACATCTCAATTGCAGCTTTTGACTAAACACTCCTTTGTTCCTCTACATCGCGAAATTTCACTGACGTTGAAAATTTCTACGTAATCGATCGCAGGGATATTCTAATTTTGCTCGATGCAGCAGTTTCCAATCAAGGCTCCTCAAGCCTTACTCAAACGGTTCTGCGTAAATATCAAATTTCTCTCGTACATTTTAGAACATTTTTCGCATCAATATGAGACAACTTTTTATTTTTTC
The DNA here is from genome assembly GCA_910591515.1 of Cerceris rybyensis. Lineage (NCBI taxonomy): Eukaryota > Metazoa > Arthropoda > Insecta > Hymenoptera > Crabronidae > Cerceris > Cerceris rybyensis. Next base: position 1,887,744 of record OU342795.1, read on the forward strand.
TATTCCAACAACAATTCTCCTGGCAGTGACCTCTCACCCAAGAATCACCCAAAAATCGGACACCGTCGGCTTTAAAATTAAATATCTCGCTTGTTTCTGGGCCAATCGTGATGAGACCTTTTTCCACGTCTTCCTTAGACTCCGAGCTTCCAAACTAAGCATATAAAATGATTCTACAACGATTAGTTTTTATACGAGAGTCTCAAGACGCAAAGAAACCTGTCTCATGTTTAAACAAATGAAGATGGAAATGATTGCCTAGGAGCACGTTAAACTACGCACTTTCAGGATTCAAACGAGATAAAAATCATTCCGCTACAACCACTACAAGCCGAGGGACACAAATTTAAAGTGAACCCTGCACCGCCACCATCACTCATTAAAGCTACTTAATGATGAGCAGACTGCGGATTTTTATGCATTTATGGCAAATTAAGTACGGCTAAAATATATACAAGAAGACCATAATATAAAAATATATCTAAAATATCCAAAATATGGTATTTGTTGTAATATTTATTGAGTGCAATAAATCCCTAGATAGGTTTTCCTGTCTCACCTGCATTTATGAAACTCGAAATTTGCATAAACATCCGCAGTCTAATGATGATACAACTGGGTCCACCAAAGTATCAATTTTTTTCTCATCAACTTTATCCAACCTGAAACTGTTATCTTAAAGTCAGAAATGTCCGTATCCCGATATCAATCGTCACGCTGTATGCATCGTGGTCTGCAAGGGTCCATTTCAACGTGGTATGCGGTAATTTGGATGCACCGCGTCTCAACGGAACCAAGGGAAGCAGCATCGTCCGTTGTTTCCGTATAGAAGCGACGGGAGTAGCTGCGAGAGCATAGGAAACCTCGAGTTTGCGGCAGGGACAGTAGTGCGGAACGTTGTAGCATCGGCTTTCACGGTGGCCCGAGCGAATACCTACGGTGGCACGAAATTATACTTGTCGGGTGTGTAATTGCCGAGATTAATTATGTGCGAGATGAAATTCCTAGGCGACAGAGTGTGACAATCCGCGACGGTTCGCCGTCGACCTCGCAATATTCGTGAAAGGAAGAAAAGACTGGACAGGGAAAAGAGAATGAAAGAGTACGTGGAACAGGCATATAAAAGGAGGGAGAGAGAGATGACAGAAGAGAGGAAGAGAAAGATGGAGCACGAGAGAGGAATAAAGACAGAGAAAGAGAGGAAATCCCTTCCTTTTTCCTTTTAGCAGTCGCCAACTTCCACATCTTGCCTCTCGTAGCGTCCGGGATATTAAATTAGCCGGAAGCGGAAAGCACTTGCCCGAAACACCCCGACAAACGTCTCTCTGGCTCGAGCGTAAGTTGCTCGGCGGATCCGGCTTTAAAATATCGCGACCAGTTCGCCTCGAAGTTTCTCTTTAATTGTCATGAATATTTTAGTATACAACTGCGAGGACAGCAAGGAAGATTCCTGAGCGGAAAGTTCGTAGAACCGCTGCCCTCGCGATTAGACGCGAGGCGAGAAACCTTCCTTTAGAAAGGTCTCACGGTTCGCCGGGATTGTCTTGAAAGTTGCTTACGTTTGATGCTTATAAATGAGCAATTTGACGGAGCAAGCACTCGAAACAACTACAACTGTTTCCTTCGTTCTCTCGTCTTGTCTTTCACGCCGGGCGATTTATCCTTTTCGGTTGTTACACCCTCGAGCTTTCAACGATACGTTGCCAATTTCGTTGCTGACGGTGCCTGAAGATTCGTTGAATTTACATAACTTTCGTGAAATCATCTCGTTCTCGTTGCGACGAGCCTTCATATTTCTCTCGGAGAGAAATAATACCGTCGTTTACATTTGAATCGTGGGAAATTTCAGGATAGAATTTTTGAGAATGGTGTCAATTAATGGGAATACGAGGGCGTGAAATTCATGAAATATTCAATATATCAGAAATCGTAGAACGAAACAGCAACGAAGTGTACTTAGCCTGTGCAGTGAATGGCGCTACTTTCATGGAAAGAGCCACGAGGATTCTTTCATTGATTTTACAATCGCTGGCCATTAATGGTAATGAGAATATGGAATTGGACGTGGAATCTCGGATAGCATTCGAAGAAAGGAGCAAGGATATTCGCGTACTTGGGGAAGATTTACGTTCCTGCTATTCAGAGATGGAAAATTCGATTCGTTTCATTATAAAGTAGATAGTATGCGCCTCGAACACATATCGTTAGAGTAAAAAAAAATATTTAAGTTACCCCAAGTATTTAACTGTATTTAAAAATCTCATCTTTACCACTCACAACAATTTCCAATTTCTTCCACTGCACAAAGCATGAACTTTCCACATTCCAATCTACCCTTTAAAAATACATTACAATAAAAATACAACTACCAAAAATGTCTCGCCTTATTCACTTCCAAAGAAGCAAAAGCTAAATGTAAATCAAGATACTGATTATTCCTTCGTCTCTCGCAGGTTGCAACATTACAAAATTTATTCTCGCCTCATTTAGTAATTTTTTCTTCTCCAATAGACTGCACTGTGACCCTTCTTTTTCCTCTACCGCATATTAATGATCGAAAAAACAATGAAGCAAAGCCCGGAAGCGACTGTTAGCCGGCAAATGATTGTTGGAAAAATCGTCAGGCATTCGGTTTCTCCATTTTGCAGTCGCAATGGCTTATCGTTTCGCTTCGAAGATCTCCGTTGCTCGGACGGAAATAACTGTTTCACGGTTGCGTTTAGTGCCGAATGACTGGCGGTGTTCGCGGCGATAACGCTTTACGTTTACCATGTAACGCGAAAGCTCACGCTTACACCATAAAGAGGATGATCCAACGAGAAACCCGGTCGGTGTTACCGTACGACGGTGGCTTCCCCTTTATTTCCTCTATTTCATTCGTCCGCTTATTACCAGGCTTTTCCACTGCGCTCCTGCATATCAGACTGGAGCGAAGCCAATAAAAGGAGCGGTCGCATTTCAGCCTCGAAACGAATTTTCACTTTTCCCACGTCGAACATCAATCTACGTCCGTCTTCCATGGAATCCCTGCTTTCCGATGGAATTCGCGGTTTTCGAAACTGTCGCGAGGTAAAAGGGATTTCGGTCTGGTGGACGATGCAAATGGCAATGGGGTGCGAGGTGTTTTTGGGACGACCTCGGCGCTGATAGTTTGCGAAGTGCAGTGGAACGTTGAAAGTGCTCGTTTTGCTTTATTTTTGCATTTTTTGGCTTCGATTGCAACGGTTATTTGGTCTAGAAGATACAAGTATTTGATGGAAAAACTTTCGTAACACTTTATCGACCGGAATTGATAAGCTTTTTGGATCCAACGCCTTTATCATTTAATTATTTCAATTCAATTTCTGTCATTCCTCCTACCTTCGTCAGCTTACCGTGCAATTCCCTCGATTACCCTTATCCGGTAAGTCAGTATCCGAATCTGACCGTCAATATTTACAAAGCATCGATTCCCCCATTAAAAACTCTCACGCTCCCTAAAAGCTAACACCACGTCGAAGTTACGCGGTACGATGCTCGATTCTCATAATCGAATTTCACCTTCGACTCTTCCTCCCATTCTCGGACGTTGGGTCAAACCTTAAGCTTCTCCCATGGTTCCCGTAAGCTCTGTTTACTTTCGGTCCGAGGACAAAAGGCGAATATTCGTTATTCCGTTCACGCGACGTTTCCAATTTCCGAGGGCAAAGTCATATCCACTCGTCTCCTCTGATTCCTCTCCTGTGACGTCGACGTCGCCAGGACGACACGCGCAGCACGCGCGATGATTAACCACCCCCGTTCTTCCGACGGTGTCCCGTGCGAAAAAAAAGCAGGGCACGAAACACGAATTAACCGAGCGTCGGCTCTCTGATTGCGCGAGTACTTTCCTCTCCTTTTTTCTTCCTCCTCTCCCTCTCTCTCTCTCTCTTGCAACGCTCCTGGAATGAATAATTCAGAGGATCTCACCCCCTCGGCAACGTGTTCCTCCCTTCATCCGGCACCGACATTCCACATTCTACAATCCCTCCACGCGTTCGTTTGCGCGGCTGCTTTCGCATCTTTGCCTGGCCTCTAGGCCCGACTCGGATTTACGCTCCGTTTCGTCCTCACCCTCAGTGATCCTGCATCGCTGAAGAAACACTTGAAATATTTATGGATTTCTAAACTGCCGTACCTTTCTCGAACCCTTGTCGTTTGTATCTTTCCGAGGGACGGTGATTTTTAGACGTTTTAGGTGGAAATTGCTCGTAGTTTCTTAATAAGTGAAGATCCTGAGGGATGAAGGTCACTTTCGAGGGTAATGCTGGATGTTTTAGGTTTTCGACGTGATGTTTGATATTTTTTAAACGACGGGGAGTTTCTTATCAAGTAACGTAGATGTGGATTTCAGATTTGTGAAAAAATGAGATGTTTCAAGTTGCTAAAGGTAATTTTTTGTAATAAAAATTGCCTATGTTTACAGGGAGACAGTGTAGTGTATATTCTAAGTGTGCCTCACAAAGCATTAATGATTAATTGATGATCGTTTTTCCCCTAGATTCTATTTTTTCGAAAATGTTTATTTAATGTATTTAAATATCCCAGATTTCACGCCGCCAGTTCAAATGTTAATTTAGCTCCCATAAAGAAAACATTTCTTTCATTTCCTATTGTTAAATCCTTACAATAACTTTGACCAACAACCCCTTTCATATTCATTCTGGAGTTTCTCCTTTGCCAGATTTTCCATCCCCTAAGTAGTTCCGAAAACAGTAGGAAATTTTTTTAAGTCTTGTCATCATTCCTTGCTCCAGTTATATTTGCGTCGTTCGTACGTGCTTGGTCGATCAATCGGAAGATTGTACGCGAAAATTGAATAGCACACCATACAGTTTAGCAGGGTCGGTCTCTATGGAAAAGCGGAGACACCCGATAAACGTTTTCGCGCGGGTTAAGAATATCTTATAAGCAAAGGATCGAAGGGTATATTTGCACGATGAAATTTAAGTGATTTCGGTCTGCGGCATGAAAACTCGAGATCTCGATTTTATACGAGCCGCGAAACGACAGCGACGGATAAATCTGCTTTTCTTATAATTCCAAGAGAAGATGAGAATTGGCGGGTTTAAGGGAATGGCTGCAATAAAGTATGAGGCGTCCGGGGATCCCCAGCTTTTGCGAGGCCGTAAAAAACTTACGCTGCCGCCATTTCGTCCGTTTGCGATGCATATGTATTCGCTTGAAAGTATATACGAGCAAAATGTACGCGTTGTTATTATCGAGCATCGTTTCACTTGGTGTTGGAATTCCGAGGGAATGGATTACGAAGCTTCATTATCTCTGCCGAGAAATGAGACGAAACACTGAAATAAAGCCGTTCTTAATGAGGATATCATATCGTTTTCATCGTTATCGTTGTTTATTACATTACTTGGACGAGAGTAGAGTGTGAGACGAGTAGATTTTTTGAACTGTCGACATTTAAAATAATTTCTGTAGAAATGCACGTTCCGTTTCATTTCTCATGCGCGAGTCAAATTTCACTGTTTCTCCATTATCACAATTTTCACTAAACATACCGTGCTGAGAGTAAATTTAATGAATTACTGTTGCATGATACTTAATTACATTAGTTCTGAAAATATAAGAAATAATTTAGATAAAAATCGGCCCAATATCGAACAAAATACGGATCTCCAAAGATTAGAAATGATTATACAGTGATAAGAATTCACTGGAAGTAACTCACAGTGCCAATAATTTTCCCACAAAGATCTATATTATTACACACTATTATTTATGCATAAATAATACTGAAAACAAATCTGAAAATGAGTTTTAACCCATTAAAAATGTATCACGCGACAGTCACGTGTGGAGCGTCAAGTACCAAAAGGTTTACTTCGTTTAGTTTACTAAAGATATCTAAGTCTATGACTAGATCTTTTGTTTCCTTTATTTTCTAAGATTATTCTAACTGAAGAAGGACACGTGCGTTCATTTGAATACCGACGTGTTTTCGAACATAAAAAAAACTAGACACTTTTTGTACCAGAATTCGTAATTTTGCTTCACTGTGAAAGGGTTAACTGCATTATTTTACACGCAATTACTTTTTTAATATTCCAACAATATTATTTTTACGTCTGCAGTCCTTCTATTTGCATTCTATTCGATCGAATAATACAAACACATAGTCAAAGTCCATGGTGTACAGAAATACAAGCGGAATATAGTACGAGCAACGCCTCAACGGCGTTTTCGCGCCAGGGTGCTTACGAACGACTTATTTCGAGAACGAATCGAGGAGAAAGCAACCCCCGTTTTTCACCACCGCATGTCTCCCTTGGCACGTCGATGACGTAACTGCGTCAAATCTGACGTTGACGTGGAAAGAAGAAATTCTCCGGGACTCGTGTCTCACCGAAGGATTTTTCTGACGTCGTTGCCCTTTAAAGCACCCTTGTGATGTTCGAATCGATTTTCTCGGCAATACGTATGCATTAGTGATTCCTTTCTCTCAAATTTCTTAATTCGGTGAAATACTGGAGTGTCTGCAAATTCTGACAGCATAGGGTTTGGAAAAAAGACTTTAAGAATTAAATTTTGATTTGTTACGGCTTGTAGAATGGAAGCTTATGCGCGATTAATTTGCGTGTTGAAAATGAAAGGGGAATACTGTACGATGGAAGATTATTAAGGTACAATGCGAGGAAAATCCATTAGCAAATTTTTAATTACCTCCGCTTGCAATCAGCTTTTGATACACGCGATTTCCTCCGTGCATTTTCTCCCCTCTCTTTTTCCAACAAATTATTCGAATTACCGGAACAATGTTTTTATCTCATCTCTAACAAGTTCACATTTTTGAAAACTACACAACTGTTGGATACAAAATACAAAGAAAATACAACTAAAACAATGCAGAGACTTTTCATAAAAAAAATTACCCAGTTTATAATTATTATAAAACCAAAATGACCTAATCATTAGTCTCTTTCACCATATACTTTCTCTTTTTCCAAAGTATCTATTCATTGTATTCGAATACAATAGATTCAACGCTACTATCTCTAATTTTACCATCGAATTACAACCTGTCAGTGTTTAGTTGCACAAACGAATCGCAGAATCGCGTGTCTTATTTCGCACAGTCCATCGGCAAACCGGATGGTATTTTTCAACAGCTAGAAAAGCATGGGGGTGAGTCTACCCGGTTTCGGCTCATGACTCCATAACAGTCTCGCTGATCGTTTGACTTTTATGAGCACTAAAAGTAAGTGGCTACGATACTTCGCCTTGAAGACGTTTCCTCGTTATTCATCGCGTATTATATTACACATACAGCACGGAATTCAAGGGAAGGAAGCAACCGTGATATCTTCAGCCATAATTCCTATCGAGAATGAGCTTCTTCCTTCACAGAATTACCGACGTGGCCGGCACTTTCGTGCCGATAGATCGATAATTATTCACGGAAGTTTCTTTCTAATTAATTTTTAAATGAAACCGAGTCGCAAGCGAATGAGAATAAAGAAGGGAAGAGACGAAACGACGAAGATATGGAACCAAAGGGGTTGGATAGAGAATTCTCCATCCTCGTCTTGAAAACTTTCTGCAGCTGGAAGTGCCAAGATATTATTCAACCCGGTGGAGACCTTTATTAACTTCCAAATTAACCCTTGTATCGAAAATTATACTTGGAAGATAATGGCGGAGTTTCTTGTAACGGTATTACTTGTCTTCGGAATATTCTCTGGAATCGAGTAAAAACTGTGTCTACATATTTATAACGTTCATCCATAATTTATATTATTTAATGTCTGAATTTATTAATTTTATCCAATTTGGGAAATTTATTAATTTTATTCAATTTGGGAATTCATTAATTTTAATACCCTGTCGACAATTTATTGATATCTGTTCTTACCGTTAATCTTTTGATTGATTGTGAAAGAAAATCTAGTTTTACGCTTTTGAAATTATTGTTTTCCAAAGGAAAAGTGTAACGGGAGACGGATCGTTTTGTAATTAATGCTTGCAATATCATCGGCAAATTATATCACTCGATAATGACGCTCAATCACGTAACTTGTTATCGTGGCGAACGTGTAAAACAAGCGAGCCGTGTCCGCGATTGCAGCACCAAAGAAATTAATGATTGTACCGGTTTGTTATTTATCTCGGGGAGAAAAAGAATCTCAACCACCGGCGGGATTCTACGTGTTCCGAAGAAACGAAGGGAGAGTTGAACTACGCACAGCTCGCAAAGAAAGAGGAACAAATGAAACGACCCCCTCGAAGCTGAAACTTCTCTCCGTTCCACGGAACAGTCTCTAATTATCGCGATGTAGTTCAAGTTTCGCAACTCGTCTCGGTTCTTATGAGAAACGCACGGTCTCTCAGAAATCCAAACTTCTTGCGTTATTTAGATGTTTGGTTCTGTAATGTACCAAACGGAAGGAAACTAAATATATATATAGAACAATTCTTTCTTTTCTTTTTTCAAGTAGGTTGCAATACTTTAGGATATTTTTTTGCGTAAGATATTTTAATAATTGAGAAAATTACAATTTTTCTTGTATACGAAAAATATAGAAATTGAACGCTTAATTTTCATGCTAATTGGGAACTAAAATGATAGAAATTTTTGTTTTTCTCTCTGAGAAATTATATACGCTTCTACTTGCAAAAATACATGCGAATTCAGGTATTTTAGCTTTGATTCTTTTCGAGATGAAGCCTTTCACGAAATTTCAGGGAAAAACTGTAGAAACGTGCCACTGATTCTGTCGGCAAGAACTTTATCAAAGGTTACGATTATCCGTCGTCACGATAAGAGCAAAAATAACGAAGAACTTTTACCTTCGTCGTGGCAGACTTCCCTAAAAAGTGACATTTAACTCGAATTAACACGAAAGATTTGCTCAACGATAAGACGATGGTATCGAATAGCTTTAATTAAGTACGGTATAATTAAAACTTCAAAGTGACATTTTTACAATTCTCCGAGAGAATTCAAAGAAGTATCATTCGCGATGGTGAAGGCGAATTTTAACGAACAAATATGGCACGTCCTACGATAAAAGGGCACCGTTGAGGAATGAAATGCGGAATTACGTGAATTTCCTTGAACGCCGTTCGATCGTTATCTTCGTTATACCGAGAGTTCTAAGCTTTGTTAGGGCAATGCTCGAACTTTCCCGGCAATAATTCGTGCAACTTGCATGAAAATTGCCAGAAGCTTTGTAATAGCACCACTTAAATTTTGTTACGATTTCGTGGCGAGAGAACTGCCACGTGGTTTCTTTCTGTGAAGGAAAGCAGAGGTGATATTTAAAAAAATGGGGGAAATTTATCAACATGTAAATGCATTTCGATGTAATTGAATTTAACACGTTGCTGCAAATGACGGCTATAGTCGTCCTGCACATTTTAATTAATAAGAAAACGAACACTATTAGGACGAAGTCTACTAATGCATTTATTTGTTAATTATTCAGTAATATATCGAAAAAAAGATGTAACAGTCAGATAACATATCAATTGTTTATTTGTGTGATTTTTCATACTTGAACGATCGTCTAATTAAAAGTGTCTGGCAATGTGTTAAAGGAAGGTCGAGATATCACTTTTTTAATTGCTGGTTGTGGACGATGTGGAATTTCTCTACAGACAATAATTCAGGTAATTAACTTAGCTCTGGTAACGTATCGTGTAATTTTTATTTTTTTTTAAGTGAATTTTCGATAAAAGATAAATTTGCTGTTAATTACTCACACTTCCATCGAACACTATCTCGCCGCTCCACTTGTTACCTCGGCAAAGAATTGATCACTTGTTTCTTTCCCATGAGAGTACGGTCCAATCTGAAAAAGAAAGAAACCGAATGACACGGGTGGATGGCGGTAGACATTCGAACGAAAAAAGAAGAGAGACCACAAAACTGGAACACCGGTCCGTTGCGAAATTCTCCTATTTCCGGCAAAGTTAAATTAAAACGGCCAAACGAGTTTGCGTTTGCACCTCTCACGCAATTTCTGATACGTTTAAAGTTACCTTCGAAGACTCATCTCGACGATTCGTGTACTTATCTCACCACTGGAATTCTCCTCTGATTTCGTTATCTAGAGGAGAAAATGTACCCCCTTTAAAATTCCCAATGTTTGCCATAAAAGAACAACTATTGTCGTGGCCAATGACGACGAATTTAGATTACAGAGGTTTGCAAAAGGAAAGCCAGAGAAACGAAACGCCCCGGAAACTTGGCACTCTCGTTGTAAATAAAAGACGGAAAATCTTCCAGCTTCCTGGAATATTCAATCGGTACGACAAAGAGTTTAAAAAAACGAAGGAACTCTATCGAGAAATCGCTAATGAATATTTTTTCTCCATCTATTTTTAAGTAGAATCATACACAAACTCGTGAAGAACAAGAATCAATTCCGTTTCTTTCAATTTCGCCCGGAAATTCAACGCAGTAGAAAGGGACGAGTATAGTCAGACAGAAGTGGAGAACGGTTCGCCGTAGAACCGGAGGAAGACACGTAGATGAAACTTCGCACTCTCTCGTAGCCAATTAGAGTTGAAACAAATTCCTGGCAGATTAAAATATTCAATTAATCCTACAGTACGAAATGTCGGAGATCTCTTTCAGCCAGCGGAGGCCATAGACGTCTACCTCGATCGATGGTATGCGTTCTCGCGCCAAAGTTCATATCCATTATCCTTTAACGAGGAGGGCGGCGAAGAAGAAAAAGGACGAGGAACGAAGACGATTACAGACCCGGAGGACGACTTGGGATAAAGAAAGATCGGAATCTTCAGCTTTCCGGAGAGAATTAAGACATGTCAGCGGCCATGCTGTATTTTAATCTGCCACGAATATCTGATCGTCGTGCGCGCGAAAAAAAAGGGACCTTGGCATGGGGATGGAGAAAGATTGCACGCAAATAGCATCTCGAATAAGAGGAGAAGATAAATTAAACCGGGTCGTGCTTCGAATGCCGAAGGATTACAACTTATATTTTGTTCATTCTAAGAGCACACCCTCGTTCTCTTTCTCCTTCGTCCGTCAAATTAGCTTTGGGACCGCGTTGTTTATTCGTCGTCTTTCCGTCGCATTTTTTCGTGAAATTGGACGATAATGCGCTGAGAGAATGTTTGAAAGGTGGAAGGGTGAAAAAAAACGAGTCTTTCTCTCTTTGTTTTCACCGATTGAAAATGTATGACGGTGAATCGAATGTGGGTCAAAGGTGCAGCGTACTCGGAAGATTTCGCGGCCGATATTCATGGCTCGGTTTTACGAGCACTTTTCGCCAAGTGTTCTTTCGGAATATGAGAAATCGCTGAAAAAATATTGTTGTTTTTTTTTTTTAATCCGAGAAGTGTGTCCGGACGTTTCTGTTCCTGTGGGAAGTTTAACTTTTCTTCGTGTTTCATTGTAATTACCGTATTCTAGTTGAATGCCTTGTATTGCAAGATTTATCGCACGATGTTTTTCTACGTGATACTGCATAAATTAAATTAAATCCGTACACACGTGTGGGTTTGCGTTTTCTGTCCGTTAGAGACATTATGAAAATATGGGAAATATATATGCTTTCAGTGTAATTGTTATGAGAGCAGACAACAGGAAAAATGGCGAGAAGAGATTTTTGTTTTTGTAATAGTAAAATATTGTTTTCATCGAATTAAATAAGGTTGATAATGAAATTAATCTTTCTTTGCTGGGCTTACGCAAATTGCAATGAATTGAAATCCATGCGCTTTTAAATAAGGTCGAAGTGATTTAGAGCACGAATTTATCAAGGGAATTAAATATTTTCTTTACTTAATACTATTAACGATACTTTTCGAATATAATTCATACAATTTACATTTATTATTTGACACAATGCTGTTCTGAAAAGTTACACATAGGAGGCAAGTAAATATTTGAATCTTGTAAATTCGCAGACTCTATAGGCAAACTCTACCAATCTATCACAGGAGTATATACCATGAATAAACCCATAACCACTAAATTACGGTGTTTCACTTGTAGCTACGAACTAGCCGCACAATATTAATTTAGCGGGCGACAGGTAGAAGAGCACGGGGATCTACCGATCCTCAAGGAAACCAAGCCACTCTTCGGTCCACGTAACAATGGTGAACTATAGTGAACTATACTAAACTCTTGGTGGTCGTTCAATCCCATCGTCGTATGTACTTTTGATGAAATCGACAAAATTCTTCTCCAATAAAATATTGTTAAATTAGAGCGAACCACGAAATTGATCTCATCCTAGAAAATTGCTTAAAAATAATTCAGTGCATTGCCTTTGTAATTGTTATATTTTAAAATAACTAATATCACCAAGGTAGTATATCAAAATTGTCGACAAGAGATTTGCCACTAAACTAGACCCTAAGTTTTATAAATCTTGATCACCTAATTATGAAACTACATCCTTTCTACCGCTACTATTCGTCCTACAACTGATCCTGATTAACCCTTCTAGTGCTGACCGAAAAAACTGATTGAATTAATGACATATGTAATCATCGCCATTTGGTCATAGTTTCATATAGAACATGCAATATGGAGCATAAACTGTTTATTTACAATTATCTGTCATAAAATTTCTAATATTGTATTGATAACTGAATAATAGCCATTCGATACCAAGTGTCAGCCCTATTCCTAACGACGATATATCGTCCTTCGGCACTAAAAGGGTTAAATCACGATCACTCCATTCCCATGAAAAACCTCAAACATGAAAAATACAGCAATAAGAAGTTGAACACATCCGAAACAACCCCATCCATCGAGCGCAATCGAACGTTGCCTCGATCAGGCCGAAAAGCGACGAGAAACGAGTGGAATCACGTATAAGATACACCCGATCGTTCCTATTTACTTGACCGGCACAAAGAGGGAAATCGTGATCTCTTTTTATCCGCGAGCACTCCCATTCGGCACGTAAGTAATCGCCGGTAAGAAGCCGAACCCCCGCATCCCCGGTAGTTTTTCACGCCAGATAGGAAACAGAGAGGAAAAGATCGAGAAAGAGAAAGACTCTTGGAGAGAAAAGTGGAGAAAAGGAATGAGGAAAACGAGAGATAGAGAGACGAAGAGAAAAAGCCAAGCATAGAACTAGGAAGAAGCGGAAGACGAGGCAGGATCGATAGAATGTCTCGAGCACAATGGCGAAGAGGAAGCAGCAGCGAGTGCGTTAGATTGTGCAGCGAGGTATTACGAGCAGCGGGGGCTGCCATTAGGCCCATCGTAGAAACATTCTGTCGAGGTATAAGAGGAAAATCAGAAGCGTGGCTGGAAGAGGTCGAACCAACCCTACGAAGGGCATAGGACAAAGGAAGACCCATGAGTATACCGAAGGGATTGAACTAAGATAGAGCTGATGGTTTAAACTGGAAATTCTTACTCCCAAGGAAGAAATAATTATCGTGCAATTATCCCACCAATTCTCAAAGTTCTACGCAAAATTCTTCGTGTCTCTGGTATTACATTAGAGGATGTAAGGTTAACAATAGCTCGCCTACAGTTGTGGAGAGAACTTTCGCTTGGAGTGAATTTCTCTTACCACTTTCGATATTACGGGGCAGCATTGTGCGGAGCGTTTGTGAAGTTTGTTTTGCCGGTGTTCGAGTAACGCTGTGTCATGTACAGCTGTTATGTAATAATCAAATGGAAGGTGATGCTTTTTTTTCCTCGAGCTTTTTTCCCTTCCTTTTTGTTCAACGCGCGGGTAGAATTTCGTATGTTTTTCGAGAGGCGAAGTAGCGTGGCACTGTCGTCTGGCGTGTTTCGCAAGAAATAGCTTGGAAATTGTTAACGTTGTGGAATTTTCTAAGGAAAGTTTGGAATTTGTTGATGATTTGGTTATCTTAAATAGGAATCTTATTGGTTCGAGTTGAATTGAAATCTTCACAATTTCTGGAACATTGTTTCTCAATTATTATTCAATATGGTGGCATTAGTGGCTAATCACTTGAAACTTCCACATGCCATCAATAAATCCAAAAATACTGACACAAGGTAGACAAAGTTTAAAAATTTCTCTGACAAAACTTTTGTCAAAACCATCAATTCAATTCTCCAACGCCAAAACCCTTCAATACTCAGCTTACACTTTGGCTCAACAATTTCTGGAAGATTGTTTCTCAATTATCATTCAACACACGATAGCATAGGAGGTTAATCACTTGAAACTTCTACCTGCCATCAATCAATCCAAAAATACTTACACTAGGTAGACAAAGTTTAAAAATTACTCTCACAAAGCCTCTGTCAAAATCATCGACTCACCTCTCCATCATGAAAATCCCTCAAGACTCAACTTACCATACACTTCGGCTCAATTTTCTCTACTTTTTCGGAAACTCCAACCACTGTAGAAAATTCCTCAAAAATTCTTCCTACATCGAAACCGCGAAAAACAATTTCTTCCATGAAACGTCCTCTCACGACGGAAGGATCCTCTATCGTGAATCCCGAAGAAAAGTGGGAGCTTCTGATTGACGTCAGAATTCGTTCCTCGCCAGTGTGATCTTAGTAGCCGTATAATACGGTTCTTCACGACACGTTCGAGCATCGTGGATCGTCGATGTGCAATTTGCAGGAGCGAGCAAGCGGTTCTCCGTTTCTCCCGTCTCCAAAGTAGAAACGGTTGGCCTAGAATCAGACCGGTCTACTGAAGTGTTACCTTCGCGGCGATTTTCGTTCCACTCGAAGACAATAATTCGAAAGGCAGAAATTGGGTTTTGACTGAAATAGTCGATACAATATGGAAAAAAAAAGAAGCAGGTCAAGAGCTCCAGAGGATGATAACGTCGCGATATATCGAATCAGGCGTTTGGGAATCGACATTTAATGAAAGCGCAAGAAACGTTTGAGATTTTCGTTGCGTCTAATCCAGAGACTGCTTTCTACTAATGTCCATCTGGACACGATCGTGGAACGATTTGATGTGATTTATCATGAAGTTGGAATATTTTTATTATCATCAACGACGGATAATTGGGCAATTGTCATTATTAATTGGAGGGTAGAATTTAACGCTGATTAAGGTAATGCATTCAGCGGAGCTGGAAGTAATGAATTGAATTTTATCCTCATGGAATTCCCTTTAGGTGTTACAACGAATGCAGAGCTCGTTCGACGATGTTGAGATTTATTTTGTACGTTGAACTATTACACCGTAACGAGATTCAATGATATTCTCTTTCGTAATCCAATTGCATCGTATAAATTGCGTTTGAGCAATTGAGCGATAATTGCAATATTACCAAACGAGCCCTTTTAATATGCCCGTTAAATATTCCACTTAACACGTATATCACGAAGGATTATTCTCTATCTAACGGTTAGAAATTGTAACGATCTAATTTTACGTGAAACATTCATGGAATTCCTACAATTTCTGTCACACATACAATTCTATTTAGTCGTTTTCTCTGAAATTTCTCGTATTCCTTTACCCTAGAAAATTACGTTATCATCGAAACACCCCTATGGTCGTAATCAACGAGAAATACCTCTGTTTCATGGGGTGGTTTTTAAACAGAGTGGATAATCAGCCTCGATGAGTCGAATATATGCTTTTTTCACGTGCGACGTTGGAATTGGGTTCCATCGTCGACGTAAAGTGCAGTATTTAAAATGAGAGAGATGGGAGAAAATGCAAGACCAAAGTCAACGGGTCAGGGAAAAGGCAGAGCGTTGTATGGCTGGTGAATGAGAATTTTTAGAAATGCGGCTGACCCGGTGCATGTTCGCGTCCAGTGTAGAACTGTCGCGTGCATTATTTATTTCCACGGTGGTGTGATTCATGGCTCTTTCGTTGGCGTAAATTGCTTCGAAATGGTTTGTTCCGGAGAAGCCTAATAATACACCCATGGAGTACGGCTATTTTTGAAAATAGACCAGTGATTTCGCGTGAAATCTCGACGCGATGGAACTCAGATATTTCGTGAAACCGTGTCGCAATTGTATGGCACTGTAGCTTTTAAAAACAGAGAAATATAAAAGAAAAAAGTATAACAATGCCATAGAAGTGCTCGATGTAATTTACTCCACGAACTTTCATTCAATTTGTCGTGAAGTTTTCAATTGCATTACTTATTTCCAGTAAATCGAGACTCGCGCCACTTGTTGTAAATTGCAACGAAAGGATTTTTCTATGAAATATACTCACACAGAAATAACATTTGATTTATTTTCTTGTTTTTAAATTAAAGTCTTACAGTTTTAAGCCAATCGAGAAGAAACTTGCTTACGATGTTACAGAAATATTGAAATTTTATTAGACTTTGCCATTTTCGCGGATAAAATTCGAAAGGAAGTAGATGAAAAAGATTTAATCGTAATGGGAAGTATCGAATAAAATTTATTCCGTGAACTTTCACTCAATTTGTCGTGGAGTTCTTAATTGCATAAGCAACGTGGCGTGGTTCTTGCGCACGTGTTCTCTCATCGTCGTTAACTAACTCGGGAAATAACGTGGAAGCCTGGAATTTCATAATTGATTCGGGGACTCGCCCTTTGATGTCTACGGCACGTAACGCGACGTGTACATCGATATTTTTCCGATAATCACGATTGCTACGAGGTTACGGAATTTCCTTTGAACTTGTGCGTTCGGAGCTTACGCATAATTACGACCCTCTCGAAACGGATGCTTCGACGGATTCATCCTTTTATAGGATGCAAAATCGTGATTTTACTTTGTACCCTTGATTATGTTTTATTTTAGAATTGCAGGCTTATGAAGTTATTGGGAAGGGTGCCGAAGGGGTCAAAGGATATTTTGGTTTTATGAAAGTTATTTATTCTTTCCTCCTTTTGGTAGAATTATCTGCAGGATATTGACACTGCAGTTCCAATAGAGATGCATGGTACTTAGTTCACATTTTTACAGAAACTGTTTTGTCAGAGGAAAGGAAGAATGTTTAACAAGTTTATAATGGGCTGAGCCACTGGTGGTGGAACGTTTAATCAACTGATTACTGTAATTGCTTTTATTTACATCTTTATGTAGTATAATATAGTATTGTAGTGTAATGTTTTTCCTAAGCAGTTATAATAAGATAACATTTGCTTTTGAGAGACATTTGCTTTTAATTGAGAGAAAACACGAAAAACAAAGCCACCCCATGGTTGTAACACAAAATTCAGGGCCCATCGAGAACGTGTTAATCCCACGTTTCTTTTCTCATACATCTGTACTTCTTCCACAGATTGCGTTACCTTCTAATTTCCTCCGAAAACATAGAATTTTTATTTGCAGTTCCATGATTAGATTAGATTCCCGAAAATCACTTTCAATTTAGCAATTTTACCCCAATTTTCTACATTCAACTAAAGTACATATTCTCCACCGCTCTAACCTGCTACTATAACTATCTAAAAAGCGAGTATTTCACGGCAGAATATATTACCAAATTAGCTGGAGCCAACGAACGGTGCAGCCTAGAAATAATTCGTGCCCGGAAGGGTTAATGAGTGACGCTATAGTTAACGATCAAAGGATATCCGAGAGGATTTACAGGCCGTATATCACGTGTCGTCGTCCGAACGGTCGTTGAAATGTTACATAAGGTTACGGTCGACTTACCGTTTCGTGGAAGCAGCTTTACGATTCGGCTGGAGTTTCCAGAAAGAGTGGTGTACGAGGTTCCGGTTGTGCGGCCGCATTATTTACGTCCGCGAAACAAGTCCAATAAACGGTAGGACGTTGAAAAAAAAAAAAGAATTTCTCGTCCATCTCGCGCATAGGGAAGCAACGATACTTTTTATTTATCGCCACAGTTTCGCCGACGGTGCTGTAATTCTTTCTTCTCCTTTTTCTCCCTTTCTCTCTTACTCTCTCCCTATTTTTTTTACTCTCTATTTCTCGTCTGTTCTCTGTTTTTACAGTGCACAACGAAATGTCACTTTGAATTCTCAGCCGTTTCTATTCGTTGACATGGAATAGAATAGACAGGGGGTTGGAGAGCTGGAGGGTGGATATCGGTGACGGTTGGAAATTTATGTTCAACGAAATAGCTCGATTACTTTGAGTGCGGGATACGATGAATCGGCGCTGCGTTTTCAATAGAAAATTCATCATTTTCAAGGGTAGAATGTCGGGTTGAGGGTAGAATTCTTTTTTAACACGAATCTTAAATCGTAAGGAGAAAGAATTTGGAGTATGAGAGAAGTAGAATGAGGAATATAAATTCAAAGAATGAGACACATAGAATTTGATCCAAAGTGATGAAAAGAAACTTAAACATTTGGGTCTTTTTTGTTACTTTCTTCTTGTTTATGAATTAAAAAGTTATCAAGTAATAATTTCTGGTGGGTGTGACGTAAGAGTCATAGATTTTCTAATTACAAGCAACGGTAGTCATTTAATACTCCCTGGTGGAACACCGAAAGCAATTCAATCATCGTAGAATTCCAAATTCCTTCGACAATTGGAAACTATGGTGGCAATGGGGATACAGGTCACAAATACTGAACCCGAGTTGGAATCCCATCGGTGTCGTCCATAGGGAATTTTTCCCAAGCGATGTGTAAATCATAGCATCGATGGTTCACAGTAAAATAACCATACGATTCGAAGCTCAGAACATAAAACAAATAGAAACAGTGTCAATAATTATTCCCATTCTAAAATTGGCAAAAAATTTAAGAAATATCTCTCTAGACATTTCCAATGAGAAATTAAATAGAAACAATCAAAATCTTCGATATTTAAATAACTTTAACACATATCAGACAACAAAAAGAGATTTGCCCAGAAGTTTCTTGAACTTTAAAAGAAACTCCTGACTCGGAATAATTACCAAAGAGATTTTCGAATTCGTTGAAAGTGATTTTCAAACTGATTCCCGAACCTTCGTTGTTTCACAGGAAGAGGTTCAAAGTTCTCCAAAGAATCCTTAACAAGAAAAAAAGGAGAAAAAAGTATCCAGAAGGGAAGTATTGTTCGATGTTATTTCGAGAGCTCGTTGTTTTTTATCCGGATGCATATTTCCGATATTCGAGAACATAGATAATTCGGATACATAAACGGAAGCTATTACAGAACTCCTTGTAGTTCATTTCGTGCACGGTAATGCCGTATCTCTGGCCCGAAGCTTCGGTAATTGGTTCTCGATTATGCAGATATCTTTTCTTCGAGTATTCATTGCAATGCCATTATGATAATAAGATTCCGCAGTTCCCTGAAAATGGTAAAATTCTCTTACAGAAAGAAATTCTCATCGGATCGTTGCATTTTACATATTTACACGATTCGCATGAGATCTTCGAAATTCATGCTTTAATATGTAATTCTTTCTATTTTTATTTACCATAAATCACTTTATAATCACCCAAGAAAATACCCTCATTGAGGCACAATTATAAAGAAATTTTAAAACATCTAAAATTGCCAACATTCTACACAAATCCCTTTTCATTGTGTAGCAGGAGGATGGCCGTTCGTTAATTATTGAAGGCGAATTACAATTAAAGATATATTTATTAAACTAAGTAAAAGAATTGAAATTAGAAATATATATAATCAAAATAACACTAATCTACTTAATAACTCTTAACAAAACGAATCAAAATCGTGACGTCACTATTCTAAACATTTGAATATCGAGACGTCTCTCGCCACGACAGCATAAGTAACTTTATAAAATATACTACAATTGTCACTTTAACGCTTTGCGGACGGAGGCATTTGTGAATATCGAGAAACAATCAATTATTTAGCAATGAAAAAACACTTCTTCATCGGAAAGACAGTCTGTTAACGTATACAAGTTGAAATTTACTCTTTGTAAAATAATATTTCAACGATTATATTTTAATTTTTCAACTCTAACCGTTTATATATGCACCGAAAAACTATAACTAATTTTTTTCTCAGGGCGCACATATTCGCCCGTCGTCCTCAAAGGGTTAAACCCCAAACTCATTTTCAAACAACAAAAACATTTTCGAATAACCAGCCCAGCTAAATACCAACCATTATCATCAACTACAATAACAATAATCGCCAACACACATTCAAATTATAACCACAAAATCCCCAACGAACGTTCATCCCATGTTCCACCAAAATGTTACATTAAACATCAACCCGACAATGACAAATACATGGTGCAATCCTTCCGTTTCTTGCAATTACTTTCGCCGTGTGTGCCATTAGAGCTTAAATTACATATGCAAGAGACGGCAGTTGGATGAAGCTGTTGCGGAGCACGGTGTCGCAAACACGTTGAAGAGAAATCGTCATAGAACGTCAGAAAACCACGGAATGGGAAGTGACAGCTGTAATAGCACCGTTGGAACTTAGGAGAACAAGGGAGAATGGCACGCGCCCTAGTAATCGCTCAGAAACGAGGATGGTTTCCCTCTTTCTCTTTCTCCATGACATCCTGCCTCCTCATGGAGAAGGATTCAGACACGTTTACCCCTGAATTCCACCATGTCCTTGAAAGATGTCTGGTTATGTTCTCCGTTTCGCATTCAGCCGAGTTGCGAGAACAATGGTGGAGGAAAACTGAATGCAGCCCTTGTTTCCCCGTTTCGATTTTCTCAATGGCTCTTTCAGTTTCGGTCCTGACAACTGTTTTAGCATACGCGTTGACGTGAATCACAGGGCGGCCTTCCGATTGCACGTAATTGTTGCACGTTTCTAGACGACATGACGTCTAATTGCAGAAATATCGTGACTTTGCGAAAGTTCAGGGAGAATCAGGACGTAAATGTATTTGCGCTGGTAATTGAAATGTTAATAGTGATAATATTAGTTGGTGGGAGTGTAGTTTTTGTGGATGAGATTTATTGGAGTCTCTGTCATGGTGCTTTCATCTTTTTTGTGACGTTGGAATCGTCTTTTGTGATAGAGTTGAGACAGTTAATAGGAACTGGAGTATGAAGCGATGTAAAAAATTGAGGGAGGTTTTTTGACAATTTTCTTTTGTGGCGGATCTATTGTTTGGAGTCCGGAGAATCGATTTACCTTGATGAAATTAGTCTCGCATAAAAAGTAAGAGAGATATGGGAATTTAAATAGTCGACGAATTTTGCCGTCTTCCTCTTTAGGTCGTCTGACATGAAATTTCATCAGGTTCCTATTAATTTTGATAATTAAATCTATATTTGAAATTCTAATACTTAGGAAAATGAACTCACATTGTCAGTAGTTATATAAAAAATTCAGAAAGGCAGAGAAAAAGAAAGAATTGAAGATTTGAAAATTTCCAGGATAGATAAAATTGTGAAACGTTCAAGTTTCCTTCGATCAAATGCAGTCTCTGCGTTTGACATCGTATTTTTGTGCTCCGTTGCGCGGCAAATATTAAAGAAACTTCTTTTGTCTCTATTTTTTCTTCCGAGAGGGTTTAGATGACGTTTTTATTCCCTTCCTTGAGAGCACATGTATTTTGAATTTTATGAGATATCTCGAGGAAACTGCTAAACCTAGACAGAAAGTAGAATTTGATTATATGAGATCTTTCGAAAGCGCGCTCGAAAATGGTACTTCGTTTTCGTGAAAGGGTTCGCTTCAGAAACAGACACGAGAGTTTCCACGGTAGCTTTCGTTCTTTTTAAAATTTTTCCCACAAAACTATCTGTAATTCGTGGCTTATGCCACGCACGTGGAATGCTTGATAGGCGGAATTCGCGGGATAAGGAAAGTTCTCGACAATGTAATTGCAATTACAAACTGAAGTTTACTTTATCGCGGTCGCTTTTGAATGCAGTGCTATTTTAAACCTCTACCTTACGATACAACGACGATGATACTTCATTCATGCTTTTAATTGATTTTCTCATAAAATTACCTCATTGATAATGCAATTAATTTTTTAAAAACAGAGTATCAATTTAGAACATACAATTAATTTGTAGACAATAGTGGAAGATTATTAAACTACTTAATTTTCGTTCAATGAAAAAATGAATTATCTGAATGAAAATTACCGTGAATTTTTAGAGTTGGAGTAAATAAATTTAAAAGTAATATACTACTTTCTAGTAAAAAGTATTACCTGAAAAACCGAGCTTGATATGAGCCGTCGTACATAGAGTGTTTATAACGTTAAAAAGTAGACAACCCGTCAAGCCGCCTTCGATGGGGTTTGATAAATTACAACCTTCGCCCCTCTCGATTTCTGTACTTTTATCTCGTTAATAGCACGATAAAAAGGAATTAATTACAATAGAAAATAGCATTTTAGAAAAAGCTTTATTAAAAATGTACATAAAGTAGAAAGATCGTGTCTTTTATTCGTTAATTGCAGAATGAAATTGTACAGAAGGATAGAATACGAAATTACAGTAGGTAATCGCGTTCCCCTTTGACCCCGTTGGAAATCGACGTCCTCTCGCTTCGATCAGCGGAGAACTACGAAGGATGTCTCTGCATTTGATGTTGCCTATAATATAGATTCTGCAAAGCACTCCATTGTGGGATTTAGCCGTGAATAGATGTAACGAGGACGATGAATGATCTCGCTTGTTCGTACGCGACTGTATTCCTGCCATTCCATCGAACGGCGATACATCTCATTAGCGACTGAAATTATGTAGTCTGATATATCGCACGTTTACTGATTTGCCTCCTTTATCGCGAACAAGGAACAACGATTAATGCGAAGCCTGCAGCAGGCACCGACTCTAGATTAGAGATAAATTTCATCGATGGTACACCATGATTCGTACGATTGGCTGCAACTGTACGTCGACGTTGTGAAAGATGTTGATTGGTACCTGAGGATTAGAGCTGTGAATAGTCTCACAAGGAAGCATCTCAAAGTGTCAATTACTGATTTGATTGAAATTTTAATATGATAAAGTTTTGGTGAAAATATTTGTCGCGTATTTTAAACTTGGGATTCTGAAATTTATTTATCAAATATCTCTGAAACTGTTAGAGAACTTTTTTACAGAGTGAAAATTAACGCCTTGTGATGTGTTAGAAATCAGTGATTAACACTTCAAGATGTTTCCTTATCAGAGTAATTGAAACTTTTGTTTTCTCACTAATTTGACAGTATTATTTATTAGCAATTTGCACGCCTTTTTACGATATCTGGAGTGAGTAATATAGAAATTTCATTACATGAGAATAGAAATTTTTTTGGCAGTTATATTTGCAATTTTACTGTATATATTTATTGCCTTAAGTTTTGTTGCAGGAGAGTGGATTGTGTATTTTAAATTATTATAAAATTGGTAGAATTTTAGGGTGAATATGCTAACTGATGAAAGGAATTGCTAATTTTGTAATTTGAAATCCTTTGACGTATAAAACCGTGTTCCTCTGACTCGTCGAGATTCTCTGAGGAAACAAGAATCATCGGGCGAGCATTGCTGATAGAAAAGTTCCGCCATTTCGTGGCTAGTAAACGAGATTTCCCGTATTAACATTTATATCGCTTTCTACCGTAATAGTTTATAAGGAACTACCTCAATCGCGACCATCTCGAGGAGTTATATTCGAAATTAAAGAACCGCGGCAAAACCACGAGGGCAGACTGTAGCTTCGAAACATATTCATGGTATAATTAAATTCTCGCGACAAATTGTCGTGGAAGGTATTTCATTCTCAATGGTAGATGTTCCAGGATTTATTAAATTTCCTCTCGTATTAGTCTACGAATGGTGGACTCAAATAGGATTATTGTGAATTCCCTCTATTTGTACGAACTTTGCATAATTCCAGGGAAATCCATTAAAATTCGAATTCTCTTATTTTTCCTTTAAAACTTTTATCTACCAAATGATTTATCTTTTAATTGACTCTTTCACAAAGAATGCATTGCACTTTGACCTAATCGTTACAGACGTTCAGCAAAGAACAATTTAAATTTCTGTTTTGCGAGCTATTAACACGTAAAAGAGTCCTTCTTTTTTACAAAATTACCTTGTTTTTATACCCTAGCAAGTGAGGTAATTATCTATAAATTGCTGATAACAGGTGCACCTGTAACGCACTTTAAATAACGTGGAAACACGCACGTGTTTCAGATCGTTATTTTAACAGGTTGTTCTGAATCATGAGCTGGATTTTTATTCGTTCAAGTGAATTTCAAAGCTCTCTTTGTCGAAGTTAAAACCTATTCGATGGGGATTTCGGGTCGTGGCATATTTTAAGTCTACCGCAACCACTTAGGTCAGGAATTCACGAAATTTTCTTGAACATTTCGTGGGACGATTCTCCATTGCTTTATGTAACGATGCAGTCGAGATGTCTAAGAAGCTTTTAGGAGTACTTTAACCACGTATTTTAACATATTTATCAAACACTCTGCCTGAGATCTTTTACTTTCATGTTAGTCGCCAAGATTTCGGAAAAACATCGCCGTTCGTTATCAATAAAATGTATTATATTTTAACCAAATTTAGACTTTGTAGAAAACATACATGAGTTATCAGATTTTATGAACGAAGCCCTAGAAAAATTAATTTCAATGATTTTGTTTCTATAAAAAATTCATTTCAAAATAGAGGATTAAAGTTGAAGATACGTGGAGAAAGTTTTCTTTACAATTGTTGACGAGGAATTAAGACCAGATTACTGTGTAGGTTGGAAATGAAAGACTCCTGAATTATTCACGTTTATAATCGAAATCCCATTGTTCAACCAGCGAATATTTGCGTCATACTTCTAAATTGAAGTGTCACGCAATCGATTTCTGACAATTATCGAACGAATTTCATATAAATATTGAACAAATCTACAATAAATTACTGTTATTATTATTCAGAAGGAGATTCCGAGTTAATGCCGACCGACTATTTTACAGTTTACCTCAAAATTCATTTAATCCTCTGCAAGTACAATATACAAAAAAAAACAAAGTAAAATAATTATCGAAAAATATGTTCAATTCACAAATATCCATATTTACATCTCCAAAGACCATGAATATCGAAATTATTTAAAAGAATATATAGCATCCACAAAAATATTTGTATCCACAGCGTAAACATTTCAAAATTAATTGACGACGATGAATTTCGAAACAAAAGATGATCGAATTAGATTCCTCATAAATTTCCAAGAACCGTTTTACGATTGGATGGAAACGTCGTCGCAGACGTCGAATCAAAATAAAATTCTTATCGATGGCCGTGAATTATCGGGTGAAAAAGGTGTAGAAAATAGCCGTTCGAAAGTTATTCTTGTTTGGCGAGTATCTGCGATTCCAGCATCGTGATTCGGGTTGGTACAAATCTCCTGTCACCAAGATAGTCCCTTAGTGGTGTTTGCCGAGGACTTGGCCGGTCGACTGCACGAATCGGGATTTCAGAGGATTTGAACAAATTGTTACGCCGAACTTACCCCGCTCGTTTCCTGTCCACCTAACGACGAGCCGAGATTATACATCAAATTTATTTCTGTCCCTTCGGGACCCGCAAATACGAAGGTTTGAGAAAAATCACCAAAGAAATTACGAAGTGAGATTGAAATGAAAACATTGATACACGAAGCATCGAGGTATTTTATCCAACGTAATCTTTTTTTAATATTGAAAATTTATCGAAATGTACACATCCTGGATAAAAAGAGCTTTACACGCGACAAGTTATTTTACATTTTATCGTTCACTTTTCATACCAGATATATTCAAGAATTATTCCACAAAATATCATATCATTTTAAAATACCTGTAGCCGATGACAGTCACGATACGGTGGAGACCTTTAATTCTATTTTTTTCTTTGTAATTTGTATTATTATTAAAACAGTTGAGTAAAAAGGCAGATATTTAAATATACAAAGTGGAGGGCGATACAGGAGGAAAAATCGGGGAAAATATGCAAAGGACAGGACACATGGCTGGTACACGAGAGTCCTGTTGACCGCTTAACGTCTACTCGACGAGAAGGAGGGTTCTTTTTTTTCCCTCGCCGTCCTGTCGCTTCATTTTTTGCGAAAGCGCATATTTTAAATTTTAACCGTTCACCCTGCTCACTGTATCTATACCATAAAACTTTCAACATGATAGAAACTTAGTATAAAAGTGCCCAAGGTTTCTCGACTTATTAAATAAAGTAAAAGTACGAGACGAAGAGTAAAAGATAATAACGAACGTAAAAATGCCGTGATTGAAATTGAAATAAGTAACAAGTGAAACTTTCCTACGCGAAGAACGAGGAATCCTCAAAGCTAATCCAGTTAATGCAAAGGATCAAAAGAATATCCCGCAACGAAGATAAAAGAGACTCCGTGGAATATCCTTAACTCCGTGAAGATCGGGTCGATTGGTATTTGTGCCGAGGATCTGAGCATCCCCGAAGGTCCACTCGTAGCCAATTCCATGAAGTGGTATAGGACAATTTTGATTTAACGAGCGAAACGATTCCGAAACGAAATTCTAATCGTCGCACGATAAACTTGTCGTCTTACGAGGCACTCCATCGTGGATAATCCGGATTTTCGTTTTCTCCTTCGAAAGTTACCTACGACGAAATTCGTTATCCAAGCACACCGGTACCTCGAGGATTTACGGGAAGAGGAAAAAGCAACCATAGAATTAAATCGGATACCGTGGCCGTAGAAACTGTACGTGAAATTTTCGTGAAACACGAGAACCCCACGGTTTATTCGTATTCATAGGTGCATGCATGAGTTTACTTGACGAATCTTCGGGAAACCTTTTTTTCTTTTATTTTTCTCATCCTTCCTGTAGAAAGTTGAAGACCGACGTTACGAAAGAACGGTGTCTTAGGTTACTCATTATCCTGCTATCCTCGCACAGAATGCATCTCGTTCCATTGTTCAACTCCGTTTTCTCGACTAGACGGTAAAACTCTGACGGAGATATAAGTGAATTTCCGGGCAGTAAGAGGTAGAACCTAGAGGAAGTAGAAGCTCGTCGTTCTCCGTTTCCGTCGTTTCCTGCATTATTGGTCAGGATGGCCACTCTCCGTTGTTAGATCATATTCCCAGAAGGAGGACAATTCTGTGTTTAACTATTCAGGATCTTTCTTGGTGTGTTGAAGCGTGTTTATAAAGGAGAATATGATTTCTAAGGATGTGCTGTGACTGCTTTGTTGTATATAGGTTTATTAAGAGATGTTAAATGTGTTTTTAGACGTCGTTGATTGTAGCATTTGCTCTGTCTGAATTTTCTTGGTAACCCAGAGGGGTCTGTCCTTATCCCCAGAAGGGTCTATCCTCTGGAGGAACATTACTTGAAATAAAAAGGAAGTGTTTGCTCTGTCTGACTTTTCTTAGGATATTCTACTAGAGTCTACGCTGTATTTACCAAAAGTGCTGTATAATTGGAACGTTGAACGTTTAAGTATTAATTACTACATGCTATGAGTCCTCTGGAAAGTTTATTTGAATAGAGAGTTGTATTGTACAAAGTTCTGCTTTTTATATAATTTGTAAATTGTCTTCAACTTTTTTATTCTTTGTTAAATGGATTTTAATATCTCATTGCAATGTGAGTCAAAGTGCTAATTAAGGTAGTTCTATCTGGATTCAGAAGTTAAAGTTTTTTTTTCCTTATAAATGAAAAAAATTGCGTAAGAATTAATGCAGGGGCTAACTTCTCAGAGGTCATTTCATTCACTTGTTAGACATTAAAAAACATCTTTCTCTATAACTATGAAGTAAAAGATTATGAAAAAATTCAATAATATTCCAAAAGCATAAAATAATACATTGCTAATTTTGTTTTAGAATCCATCGACTCGTTTTTCCGTTAGAAAAATAAAAAAAGATTTTACGGACTCAGCAAAAATTTGTTTCCATAAGGTCAATGTTAAATACGTTATTCTTAAACACGATTTATTCATAAACCGTGTGGACAAACTCGTTGAGATTCCGGTTATAATTGTAAAATATCATGAAGAATATATTTTCAAAATTTTAAGGAAATCTATCCAAAAATGATAAGTGCCTAGAACTACCTTAATCTTATTAATTGCAACCATTATTCTTTGTACAAAGTTAGACTAGATATTTCGATATTTCAGACCTCGTATGTAATTATACATTCAGTCGGTACTCGTGTGATGCACACTCAAATACTGTACTGCTGATACTCAGTTATGTAATTCCTCATAGACACAGTGTCCATCCGACATTCAACTCTCACGTAGCAAGCAGCACATTCGAGCAACATTCACCCTCCAACTTCGATATTAACACTCAGCCACCCAAATCTGCATATGTCCATTCGACGCTTCGAGCCTCAAACAATTATAAATTCGCCTGAAACAATTACAAATTCCCCCAACACTTGACACCACCCCCTTTCACATTTTCAACACTTCAAGTAGCAGGTTGCCAGTCTTCGCAATCATTTCCAAACCACAATTCCACGCAAGAAACTGTTCCTACCCTTATAAAGCAATTTCTCTTTTCTATATTTATCTATTCCGCATTCCCAAACGAGCCGAGATCGGCAAATCACCACAGAACAGAGGCGAAAGAAAGAAAAGGGAAAGAACTTTCTCACAAAATAAAAGCAAGTAAATCTTTGTCGTGGTTTTAGCAGAATATTTTTTACCTTAGGTTGATACGAGCCATGGGGAGTCTCAAGAATATTCTCGGGATATTCTTGATTACGTTTAACGTTCCCCAGAGATTAAATGGCTCCCCTCGTCTTACCGCGGCGAGAAATCCTTCCTGATACCAGCTTCGTGTGCCTTCTGGAAATCTTTACGAGGGAAATTTTTACGGCGCATATTTTTATTATAGGAGATTACAAACTTTTCGCCGCCTGGATGATCATTCGACGTAAGCAGAGTTATATACATGTATATATAACTCTCTTTTTCTCCTGTACGAAGGTTGGTTGCCATGGCGGCGAACGATTTCACGTTACTTAAAGCTTTTACGTTAACTATGCACAAGCCAGCGCCGATTCAGCTGTGCATATCGGATGCCCAGGGTTTCCCGGACGTTCGTTATCCACTTTACACCCTTTGCTAGCCTTACCGTGGCTATCGTGCCGGATAGTCATTTGAGAAGAGCCGAACGAACCAACTTCCACTTTTACTGCCTTTTTTTTTACTTTACGATGACAAAATCGACAAGGGGAACGTGCCGCGGAAGATCGTCCGCTTTTGTGGCGTAATACGCCGGTGCTCGGTAAAAGTTCTCGGGCGTTAAGTTTTGTGAGGACTTTAGCCAAAATTGTTCGAACGAGGGACGGAAGATGAGTCGAGAATATCTCTTGGTTCTATTATTTCTCAGGAGCGCTGTTTCATTTTATTTGTGCCGCCACGTTTTGAAGGTTTTGCGCGAACATTTGTACTTTACTCCAGTAACGATTCTAACACTAGAAATATTAACCCCTTCGGTACTACTGCTGCTTATTGTGGCCGGCCACGAAATTCAAGTCACAATATTAGTTGTTACACTAGTATTTGTCACTTACTTAATTTTGCGATATTGGAACATATCATTTAAATGAATATCATTTGCTTTAATTAATGTGCCGTGAAGAAATAGATATGATTTTAAAAAGTTAACCCTTTGAAGTCCCTGTCGAGCTGTACTCGACATAGCTTTTCACTTGATTTTATTTTTTAACAATTTAACATCAGTTTTCCAATTTCATAATGATTTTGTAATATCATCAAAATATCCGTCTGTATCAACAGTTATTGCTATCATTAACCCCTTAGCATACGATTTGTTTTGTCACTGCCTCCGCTATAGTTTAGAGTTTAATAACTAAAAAAAGAATTGATCAGTGATTCTTGATATACCGTATAATTTAACGTAATATTAATGTTAGAAAAATAATATTATGCTGTCGCATTTCATTAATATTTTGAATTTAATAAGTTTGTAAAAACTTGAAAATTTCCTATCTCATTTATCTCATGACGAGTGTCACTCGTCAATGTATGGCAAGGGGTTAAGAGGAAAGAATAATCAAAGACAGGACATGTGAAATTAATTGCATTAAGCGTGCTAAAAAATTATCGAAATAATTCGTACCACAAAGGGTTAAGCGCCAAGCCTTGAGTGCAACCTTGTAGAAAACATTCCCATCCCTCGAATATGTACTTGCATCCAGCTCTTCTATACCGAAAGGGTTAAAATCTCATGAAAATGACGAAAATACAAAATTCTAAAGTCCAATATAATCCGAAACACGTTGCAACCCCCACAAATCGTTTCCTTACGTTCTCCGGAAGCGATACGCGTTAAAGTTAAGCAATATCGCTTGCACGTGTATCATACAAACCGTTCCGTTGCCGTATCCGCGCGTGTTTCCTTTATTCGCAATGGATGTCTCGAGATAGGACGATAACGTTCGTGTACTCGTGTAACGCGTGAATTTCGCTATGCCAAGTTACGGCAACGAGTCACGACACTTTCACCCCCATCGAAAGGGTTCACCCTCGATCTATACACGTGCACCGTGAGTGCAACACCATCGAAGAGCCATTGGAGAAGCATGTACGCAACTTGGAACACGTACCGCACGACTTGGAACCACCTGTGATTACGCGCACGCCAAGTTCGTTATCAGTGTTCGGTTGTATGCGTTGGGTCTAGTGATTAGCACTGTGGAAGTTGCTACGGACGGACGGCGAGTGTTCGCGAGAAACGTTGCCTTCTCGGCTAAGTTATTCAGCCGGTTACTTTCGAGTTAACGAGTTGCTAGGTTGTTTGAGCTTTCCAGAACTTTCGTCCTTTCTGGCTCGTCTTCTTCCTTACGGCTCCTCGTATTTCGCGCGATTAGGTTTGAAAGGATCGAGCGGTGAGCGTGAAGTAATTAGAATTCGACTTTATCGCGATAGGATCGGAGAGAGTTTTGGAATTTTGGGGGGGGGGAATCGGCGTGGACGGATGTTTACACGATATACCGATACTTTGGAAGATCGATGATTGAAAAGCTTTCCAATATTTGCCATCGTTTTTAAATTCAGGTTTTTCTTGTTTCTCTTTTGGCATTAATTTCCTCTCAGTAAGCAATTTCGATTTACGTCGATTTTTTAAAAGCTTTACCTCTAGGAAAACGTTTTTTGTACTTTGGCTTTTTAATTGTATTTTTTATCGCTGTTTGAACGAACCTTGTGTACAGAGTGATTAATGTCGATGTTTCAACTAGGAACACGGAAACGTTCGCTTCTTATTTGAGACTTTTAGAAAACATTTTTGTGGTTATGCAGAGTAGGAGAGGAGTATAGGATTAGGTCAAGCCAGACAGGGTTTATTAAATAAATAAGTCATAATCTTAGAATTACACGACTTTATTTTATAGTGTGTAATACAAATAATGTTATATAACACTTGTTCTGTGCCTATTCTGTCTACTCTGTAGCTTTTGTTCTGATTTTCTTGAGTTTGTGCTACCTGTCCTGCTTGTCCTGCTCTTATACTACTTGTTCTACAACTGCACTGCTTCCTCACTATTGGGTAGAATATCTGTGATTTTTTCAGAATTTTCTATAAAGTCAAATAGCAGCAGAAACTATACAACATGTTTCAGTATGTAACTACCCCTAGAGTAAGGGTAGCGGATTGATACTTTGCAGGAAGGTTTTTTTTAAAGAGACCTATCGAATGGTGTGCCTCAAGATTAATTTGCGTTCGGAGCACATTTCTATCCTTATCCGGCTAAACCCTTTCAAATCTTCCACGACTTCTTGAAAGCTTTCCCCTCTTTTCTCTCGCCTTAGACTGAAAGCGTTTACTGGAAATACAGTACACTGAATTTCACAATTTCAAAGTGAATTGTAGCCATTCGGTTGCATTTCCTTCGAGAACAATCGTCCATTCAATTATCTAGTATTATCCGAAGTTGATGGAACGACTTGATTATTTTTCACAATGACAAAATCATCGCTTTGTTACATTGTGCAAGTAACTTTCGCAATTTAAACAAAAGTGTGTGATTTAACTTTCAACATATATATCTCGACATTTACCAGCTATCGTCTTTCTCTATTCTGAAAGTGCGAAACTAAAAGATGGTTTCGCGGGGTAAAGGTCGACAGTCCGGCACCTTAAAATATCGATCCTCGCACGCACGTCTCCTGGACCGCCGTCCATTGTGGCGGATTTAGGTTCTCATAAAGCTCCATTGTTTAGCTGAGCTCGCATTCCTAAATCTCCATTGTCGCGTCGCACCGAGTACAATTGCGACGCGCTGTGAAAGCGGTAGGCCTTGTCTCGGTTAAGCCATTGCGGATTGAGCGATGGACACTGCCGACCCGATGAAACAATGCATGGACTCTGCCACGAGGCTCGTTTTACGGTTTACAAACGAGTCCAGTTGGATTTTCAGACGACTAATCTCATGGAATTACGTTAATGTGATTTTTCTCCTACCCCCTGTTTCGTACTTTTTGGCTTCAAGTGCTGTGGTCATTTCGCGTGAGAGGTAAAGTTTTAAGTGGGTTCTGAACAACAGAGAAATGCATTAATCCTTTCAGGACTTCTTCTGGGGGAAATTGGGACTTTGTTTTGGCGAACACATACTTCTCTGGAAGTTCTGGCGTTATCTTCTTAGTAAAGAGGGGTGAAATACAAACGCTGCGATGTTCAATGTATTTCTTTAATGATTATTTAGACAATTAACTTCTGATTTTCACGGTTTAATTTTTAATAATTGGCTGTCTGTATTTTTGACAAAAATTTGTATTCTTCAAAAAGCCACAGCAACCACAGTATTTTGCAATTCAGGCCTTTAATACAGAACGATGTAAAGTGATTAATGAAATTAGCGATAAAAATAGTCACGATTCCGAGGTAATTCCACCGGATACAATGGTAGGAGGATGAAAAAAAATTATAATAATTGTAGGAACCCGAAAATAAAGAGAATTGGAGAACGGAATTAAAATTGAAGACCTCAGCGGCCGTAATTGCATAATTACAGTGGAATCGTCCGGAATAAAATTGCATCTGGTTGAAGCTTAAGCCGAATTCCACTAATTTTCCGTTAAAATAGTATTATTTATTTCATCCATCTCTTGATTTATTATACACGTGTCATGAGAAAAGACGTATTCCAAAACGTGCTTCATTTAGCCCATTTAATCTTCGGATTACGTGCAATCCCGTATTGCGTACATCCGAGTAAAAACGATATACGTTCGAAATATCCATTTATTCCGTATCAGAAACGTCCCAAACTTTTTGCAGAAAGATTTATCATTGTTTTAAAGAGACGTTCTCCACTCTGGACTTTTTCACGAGGCCGTAAAACATCCGTAGAAGCGGCAATTCTACGAGTCGATCTTCGAGGTGATGCTTTTTTCTCACGGCCGTCGCAAACAGACGATCGTAGTCCGGAAATTTGAGAAACTTTTACGATCTACAGAGTTTTACGATTCAACGATCGGGATGTATCGCTCGGTGCGACAAGTAATTACGATGGAAGGTCGTTCAATGAATCGTACGCCATGAAAGTCACGATTGATTTGACAATTCACTTTGATTAATCCACGGTGCACATTTCTTGGTCTGTCGTGGAAATTAATTATAAAATTGTACCCATTTTCTGCTATTTTCATAATGAATAAAAGAAAAACGATCGTTCTATCTTTCAACACGAGAACTACCGGCGTCAAATCCAACATATTTTAATAAATTAAGTAAGTACTTTGAAAAAGGGGGAATCAAGCGGCGGAAAATTTGATCGATTGGGTCATTTATTGTTATTGATATAGACTTTTTGATAAAAAAGTTTTTAGAGACTTTTAGATTTTTTTAAAAAATTGTGTACCAGTCATTTTGACTGGTTTGGTAGTTCTAGTGTTAAAGTGGGTCAAATGGTTTCCGATTGAGGGAGAATCGTTGATAATTTTGGAGTACAGAGTGATTGGTACGAAGGGATAGTAAAATAGGTGAGATTCGTAAAATAAATGGTTAGAATTTGCACACAATCAAAATATATTATTGAACAAATAGTCTTTCACTGTTAAAATTATTTTTCTACTCTCCGGCTCAGTCAATTTTAAATTAATTGACAGTATTATGACGTTGGATATGCTTTGACAGTGATGAATATAAAGGGATATTAATATTTGCAAAATCATTATTAAATCCCGTGTTAATAACTAATTCAATATGATGGAAAGCTACATTGAATACATCTCTACATTGTATAATAAAGAATTAATATTCATCGCGCTTCGTCCGCTTTCTATATAAACGTAAAATATAAAAAAACGTCCTTACACTTCATGGACCATTTAATATTCCAAAATCGTCGCCCAACAAATAAAAATCTCCAACAAATCACTCCTATTGACAAGGTTTGCCGAAGCATGTCCTTAAAAATTTCTCCGAAGATCGATCGAGCCGATGTCGAGATTCTTTTGAGACATTTACGAGTCGTTTTCACGAGACCAATAAAACAGCCTGGAACAGAAACGAAAGGAAGGATGCGTGACGGTGAAAAGAGGCGAATGCCAGTGCTTTATGGGCAGGAAGGGAAGTCTGCAATCCGCGGTCAGCAATGTACGAAGAAAAAGGAATTTCGGGAAAGTACGACGAAATAATCAACAGTTCCAAACGTCAACTTTTTTACAACTACTCTTTTTCATCTCCAATATTAAATACACTTCGTGGAAATAATATTCCTTAACGTCCAATTGCAATGAAATAATTTTTAACGAGCTACAAAGTTTTGCAATGATCATGGAACGAATATAAATACGATTCTGTCTTCGTGTTTGAAATGACAAGAATAGAACTATTTTATCTTCGTGAAAGGATCGATCGTTCATTTCACATTCCTTTAGCGGGAAACTTTAGTTGTAACAGCGTTAGATCTGAAGCTTCACGATGAGTTAAAGGAGGATCGTCGGGCCAAGAGTCTCGCTGACTTTTTTTCCAGTTTGCAACTTTTTACTTTTGAACCTTCGCCATTGCTGATTCTCTCGGTAGCTCCTTTTTTTTCCTCGAGGCATTTACATAGCTGGACGGAACAAGGAGTAATCAGAAAGAAAGGGACGAAACTTTCTGGTATTATAATAATGTCATTGAGAGTAATTATTCGTAGAGGCGGGAAGGCAAAGAAGGATCTCGGCGGGATACTACGATGGATTAAAACGGTAGTAATTAAAGGAGAGAGGTTTTTTCTAGCAAGGAAATTACGAAGTTTAAACCAACGTTGACCTGAGAATTCGATCACATCAAAAAACGGTCGATGAAACATCGTTATCTTTAGTTTTACTAGCAACAGAAGCAATTCCAAGTTTGTACATATGCTTGCACGAAATTCCTCTTATCTCCGGGGACAATCGTTAATTCGAGGATCTCGGCAGATGTAGCACGTTGTGAGACACTCGTGCTCTGCATTCCATATTTGTAGACAGGTCAGATAATGTGCAATTGCGTTTGCATCACCGCAAGAATCTCGATGAACGTCGGAAGTTCCGGTGAATGCAGGAAGGTCGATAGAGTCAATTTCTTCGAGTGAAGTCGACAATTTTTCCTAGTAACTTCAAAAAGTTAGTCACTCCGAGAACAATTTCATAAAATCACAATTTCTCCTCTTTCAAATTTTTCATCGACAAAAAACGGCAAATTCTTCGAGAAAATGTTAGTATCTTGAAGAAATATCCGGATCCTCATCTATTAGCCCTTTGCGCTCCGAATTATTTGACTAACTATCCGTCAGATAAGCAAATATAGTCTCTGAAAATTGTCTCCTGATAATTATTCATTTTTACATCATACTAAAAAGATTTGTAATTACCGCGGGATATTTATGTTAAGATGCAAAATTATCGTTGATTTTGAAAAGTCAATAATTAATAGATAACACGTTAAGTAGCACAGGAAGCTGTGTCGAGTATAGCTCGACGTAGGAGTGCAAAGGGTTAAACAATGAAAAATACTTTTCGCGGATTGCCCAAAGCCGCAAACCACAATTAACATTAAATGACAACCGCACATGCAATCTTGAATATCCTCGACTGAAACCCACAGAAACTAAGAGACGAGGGAGCAACAGATATAATTGTTGTACCATGTTAAATTCCACTTTACGCAGATCACTTTTTAAAGAGCACCCTTACGTACTCCCGTGAACGTCGTGCCGTAGAAAACAGAGAAGGGGGTTGAATAAGGGAGGGGGTTGGAAACTTGCTCGCCTCGTACGCTTGTGCACACATACTCGTAGCCTTTTAATGGAAAACACGTATTACGGTGCTAAAGTAGCACTGCCAGACGTCTTTTACGAGCTCGTCCTCGGTACGAGCCATTTGGTCTATAGCCATTTTGAGTGCAACGCCATTTTCTGATTTGAGTCGTCCGTTCGTGTTGCTTGCTACCGGAAGGATGCAAAGAACGTCCAAACTGTCTCTCGGAATTCTGCCTTCTATTTTCTTTTATCCAGCGACCGTTAAAACGTTCACTTCTGTCGATTGACTGGACGCTTCTTTGAACGAAGAAATAGGGGAGGGAAACGTACGAGGGTGAAAGGGAGGAAGAAGAAAACTTGAGGGAAAATGTGAGGGATTTTCTATTAGAGATTTTTGTCATCGATCGTTTCAACTGACATTTGGAGAGTACATTCATTGTTTCTGTTTGTTATTTTTCACTTTTTTTTCTCTCTCTCTATCTCTCTTCTGACAAGTAGAATGGATGGAAATAAATTAAGCGAATATTTTGGCAGGTGATATCGCACGGATTTCGTTCTCTTTAATTAATACAAATGTTGCGCGATAGCTGGATGGTTTATTGAGATAAATTTTACACGTCTGAAATCCTTTTTCGCACTATGAGGTTTCAATTAAAATTGTAATGTAAGTTAAAATTACACGTTTTGTGGTGGTAGAATGCTTTAGAAATTTTATTACGGTGCATTTTTGCGGCGAGGAAACACGACGAGAAAGCAGGGCTTGTGATATCTCGTCGGAAGTGTTTGCGGTGGTTCTTGCGAGACTTGAATTTGTTTTATTCCCTTTTTTTTCTCTCAAAGTGACCACTGGATGCGAGGCATTTCTCGAGATTTCTCGCGATTTCTCACGCTATCGACAAACAGGAAATGTTTGTTCCTCTGTGTGCTGCGTGAACTTTGCGGAAATTAGAAGCTGGAAATTACACGTGACGGTGACATTTCGAAGGATCGACTGTTCGCCCAGCGTGAAATCACAAATGTCGCAAATTATTTGGAATATTGGAGAACTCGGTTTGAAATATTATTAAATAATGGCCTGTAAAATAACACAAAAGTAGAATCGTAATACAAAATTGAGCTGAATTTAATCTTAAAACATTGTCACCTTTTTCGAGCAACTTTGTTCCCGAGTTTCAAATTATAGTGCCTGGAACAATTAATAATTTATAATTCCTTGCAGCAAAATTAATTTATTTTCTCATTTCAATTATGGACAGTCATTAACGATCGTAAATGACTTTTATTTGAACTCTGTACTGTGATCTACCACCGATAAAAATATCATTTCTATTTAAACATTCTCAGATCCAATAATATTTAAACTAGCAATACAATTCTCTCTTTCCTCTCTTTTATTTATCTCACAAAATCCACTATTCACGACACAAAGCCAGAAATAAAGATGAAGTTTATTATTAAAACAAAAGAGTCACCAATTACAAACTTTAATTGCTGATACCACCTCCACACATCATTCAAATGATTAAAATTACCCCACGTACTTAACACTTTAATCAAAAGAATTCTTTACAAATCACAATTTTTATTTCTTCCATCTCCTCATATTTTTCTTATCACCAGTACATCCGTCTCGAATTAAATCACTAAGTCTGATTGGAAACGACACGGTGAAACCGGAAACGTCGTTTCCACTTTGCTACATGCATCGCTAAAGTGTACGAAACGTCGACTGCACGTCCTGAAAGATCGGTGATACGAGAAACGCTAATGGTATATTAAACTTACGGTTGTCAGACGATTGATACAGCGATGACATTTTCTCGTTGGATTCTACCATCTCGGTGAAATATCTGAGGAAATTCTGTCGTCGTAGCGTAATATCACTGATACTGATGTTTGTACGGTAGAGTTTTAATTCAGCATGGTTAGTATTTGATAAATACTGACTGTATCTCCATTTATCTCGGAGTTGTTAATTCTCCCCTGTGTCTGTATTGGAACTATGGACATCGTTGAAAAGCAATTCATAGTAGTGGAAAATCGACCACCCTCTGAAAATGTTTTCGTGGTTGGTATCTACCAATTAGAATTGGCCTATGTTACAACGTTTATCATTTGTTTTTGGCCACGTTGACATTTGAGGATCAATCTCAATTTATCTCTGGCATTACACGTCGCGGGAAAAGGACGTTCATAATATTAAGAATAATCAATCATCTGTTTTATCACGCTTAAGTTCTCTCGTTTGCAAGGGACACTATAATGGACTCATTCGCCCTTTTTACGCATAATTACTTGTTGTGCCAAATTTTAGCATCGATGATATTGTTGAATTTCATGTTAACCGGGTTTCATGGAATTTTGAATTTCTTTTAGCGTTGAAAATTTTGTTTAACTACTTAATGCACAGCCCTGTGATGCATACAATTAGTTATAAATTTAAGAAAACAGGAAAGTTCCAATTATCTGCAGAAGAAGAATTTTTTCTATTCTAATAAATAATAAAATAGTGCTTTAAACTTTGATTTCTATAATGCCCAATAATATCTTACAATTAGTCTCTGATTTGCAAGTAGATGAGTTTTAATACGTTCACGGCTACATACACGATTCTATTGCATTTCAATGCTTTCTTACCGAGATTTTCATATATCTTTTTATTCTAAATCTTATTACTGATAGCATAGTTCAACATTCAGTTAAGTGTATTACCGTAAATGCATTAAATAATTAATAATTGCTGTAGGAGTTGTGGTGTAATCGTACTGACAATGAGATACAGTAAACAGTGGCTATCATTTGATTCCAACTGCGATTCAAACTTCGTGAAATTCCGCGCCTTTTCGAGTAGTAGAGGTACGCCACTCGCGACCAATCACTGAGGCCCGCGGTAGACGCTTACCATGGGTCAGCCAGTAGTGCGCAGTAACGCGAGTGAAACGGACCATAATTACCGATTGTGCTGATGGACCTGTCTTCTTGCAACGCAGTTGAGACATTTCCTCCTGTTCTTAGATAAACGCAGCAACTGTTATTCAGGTATGCACTGCTTTACAAAATTGGTAGATAATATCTTCTCGTGCGAACAATGACGAACAATAAATTACAATAACAGTGAGGCGTGCTCTCTAACGTCTATTGCATCCCATGAATGAGTATCAATCACCTAACCGTCTTGAGATTCTTTTTAACTCTAATTGAAATTATACACAGTAATTACGTATTATTCTCATCACCTCATCTACGGAGCTATAGCGAGAGGAAGAATATATATATATCCTTATTTTTTATCAATTTCGTTCATGTGATGCCGAACGGCGTCATCTGTAACAATCTAACAGTATTCAATTTGACGGCAGATGGCGTCACCCGTAGTTAAGGTGCTAATAATTATCGTCTAATTTTTTTTTAAATCAAATAAAGCTAACGCAATATTTATGGTATAACAATTGAGATAGAGCAATATCGGAAGTATTAAAGTATAATAGTAGCATCAAAGTACAGACGCGATACTTCCCATATTCTTTATAACAGTTGACATGATTCTTAACCTAACAATATTGCGGAACAATTTTAACGAATATTCCCTGAGTAACTATATTATAATATCGGAAATATAAGACGTAACTGTAAGGCCAAAATTGGAGTACTTTACGACTCGAACGTAAACACTTCGAAGGCATCTTCCGAGGTGTTTGACCTCGAGGTTCTCGGAAGTCCTTTTGTTTGGCCTACGCGTACGGCAGAAAGAGTCGTCTATTTCTCGATTTCAAAGGCTGCTACGTTGACAAAGATGAATAGAGGGCACGCAGGTATTCCAGGAAATTCTATGCAACAATATCAAGCAGCAAATTACCAATTATATCTTTATTTCGTAGTACAATACATATAAACACATACGTAAGCACAATAATTATAGATCTATCAGCACTAAATGTTAACCTTTATCCTATGTCTATGTATTTTATATAACTTTGGATTATATTTTTTGGGATAACTTAATGTTATCCAACAATCAAGTAAAAATCGAGCAACAGTGCTCACCCAAGATATTTCCAAGCAAATGTACGTAACTAGAGTAACTACAATTCGATCAACATCTATCATTCCTCCTATCTGGCCGACATTACAATATGAAAATTTAACCGATCTATGTACGATGATTTCGAGATTCTCCGAGGCACTTAAACGAAATCCTCGTAGCTGGTTTTCTGTCATCGTAAGAGGATCCGACTGGCGCCACGACGTTAAACGATTTTCGATTCTTGGTCGTAGAGAAAGAGACACCGTTCGCGTACGATTGCACGGTATAAATTTCTAACGTAATATTCTAAAAACATTCTTCACACTCCGACGAGATCCGTGGAGTATGCGTTTGGCGCATTGCCAATCAGAGAAGGACTTTCACGTAAAGTTCTCCGCGCAATGCCGTGATTCTACGTCAACGAACATGGTGCACCCTTCTGAGAAAGTTTTTGAATTGCGGCACGCTAATCGTAGCTCCCCTTTTTACGCTCCGACACCAAGTAACTTTGTTCTGTTTGCTTTTCGTTAGTGCCAATCGCTCGGTGGATTTCGCGATTACCTTTGCTCGCTATCAAATTAAGCGGAAATTTCGTTTGCTCTGTGCGAATAGTTGGAAGGAACTCTTATTCGATTGAATTACGTTTGTAAAGTAACAGGAGCGGTTAGTGATTTATATATTATTGGATAAAATGTTGCTTGCCGAAAAATGAAACAACATATTACGGGATATGTTTTGAAAAAGTTGAGAGAGATATAAATTTCAGAAGAGTTATAGAGCACATAGGGCGAATCATGAAATTGTGCTGGGCTATAGTTTCTCCCTGTTGGAACATGAAAAAGCGAGGTGGATGAGATTCTTTAGTTCTACTTTCGTTTAAATTCTTTGAATTGCACAAGCTCCCGGTAGAATTGAAGTTTTCATAGGTGGTATTATGAATAATGTAAGGTGAGAGCTACTTTTCTAGATTAATATCTAATTCAGCTAGATGGACTTAGGACTAGTGTTTGTTATCTTTAATAATACTCCCTCGGAGATAGAACAGTAGCCCTTATATTACAATACCCTGCGGTCTTAGGTGAAAATCCGATTAAAATTTAACTACAGTTGTCTCTCTTAATTAAACTCTGCCATAATTTCACACTATATGGTCAAAAAGTGCTGCATTACTTGACCCAGAAAAATT
Organism: Cerceris rybyensis; assembly: GCA_910591515.1. Classification (NCBI taxonomy): domain Eukaryota; kingdom Metazoa; phylum Arthropoda; class Insecta; order Hymenoptera; family Crabronidae; genus Cerceris; species Cerceris rybyensis. The sequence goes on from OU342795.1 coordinate 1,928,996, forward strand.
TCATGGACTCAAAATTCACAGACAATTAATATTCATTCTATTCTTCAGATATAACCACAGAAACTTCGCAAACATTTCTTTTTATTAAAAAACTCAGTTAATATGTTAGTGTTCCACAAATTCATCCTCCATTTCACGTATTTTGATAGCTAACAATTAACCAGTTAACACAGCTGAAACACAACTGACTGGTTAATTAAACACATCTCTAACCGAATGACAAAATAATTAAAATTACTTTGAAACCGTTTCATGTTTTTGATTGTGTAAAAAAAAGAAACGAACAAGTAAATTCGATTTGATCGGTTTACCGAGGAAATCGAACGTGCATGCTTCATCCTGACAGAAGTTATACGTCATTCGAATCGTCGAAGATCGCTGCAGCGATTTCTGTAGGATCGAGTTTCGAAAATCGCTTCGTCTATCACCCGACAAGAAACTTTTCCGTCGTTCTTTTATCGTTTCTATCGCCATATCTCTCGCAAAGGAACACAGAAGGATTTCCGTGCGGTGTATGAATGCCCTCGTACGGATTATCGCATACGAATACTTCGAACAAAATCTCCTATTGATTTCCACGCTGAATTACGATCAGCCGAATCTTGTTTGCTACTCTTTCGAACGACAATAAAGAGATTTCGGGAAAGCTGAAACAAAGGATCCACGGTGGAGTGCGCGAAGAACAAATCTCCCAGGCGAAAATGGAAATTATTGGACGTTAATAATGATACACGAATTTAGAGTTAGTATGGAGATTCAACGTATCGATGAAATTCGGTGGCTGATAATATTTTTCGGGGTGAGAGACAATTATAATGGATCAGTGATTTTTTGAAGGGGTGACTGCGAATATTTGTGCAGGAATTTGGTCGATGAAATCTAATGAAGATTTATCTCAGAATTGACAGAAATTTTGAATAATTTAATTTGGATTTTTATTTTTATTAGTATTTTTTTAAACATTCTATTCACTTCTGACCTTTCATTAGACCACACATACCTCGTTGATACCGATATCGTTTCTCTATATATGATATTGTATCTCTGATATGAAAAATAAGAATTTATTAATTGCCGTGGCAGCCGATTAATAAATTAAAAGTTCAAAAGCGTAAAGTGTTAAATAAATACACGTCCAATAGTTTTCAACTTTAAACAAATACAACACGTATCTCGTTACTCTAAACTTTAAACTAAACTACCCATACACAATGTAAAAACTTAATTTCTATTTTTAAATCAACACTCTCTTAATCAAAGAATCCACTTTTCCCAAACTTGGTAAAGTTCAAAGAATTGTTATCTGTTTTCAAAGTAGATCAGCTATCGTTAGCTCGTAATCTCAGGGAAGCTTTAAAGCACGTAGCATCGAAGGTGAGAAATCAGCTTTCCGCTGATATAATAAATTGCGAAAGAAAACCGTCCGTTACCTCCTTTTCTTTCTTTCTCTGGTTCTTTCTCGCGTATGACAAAGAAGAGTTAAAACACGTGAAGCGGAACAAAGCGGCACACGGTGGCACAGATGCCGGTGTCGGAAGGGTTGTTTTCATCTTCGGCTACAAGTCCCTTTGTACGTACGTTCAGTGGGGTTGCTGTTGCGTTTGACGAACGGCTCTTTGGACTGCAAAACGACACGTCGTTCTTTCGCGAATACATGAAAGCTCAGCTGACATTGTCACACTGCACAAGGACTCAAGAACTTCGGGTGGTTTTTAATTCGTGCCCGTTTGAACTTTGAATTGTTCGTTCTGCTTTTCTTTTTCTCTCTTTTTAAATTAGTTTCTAATTCTGTAAATATCATTTGCGCGAAATGGCACGAGTAAGGTTCATGTCTTCGAAATCTTCTATTTTTAATTAATTGAATCGTAAGCAGTTAATTTTGAGACTAATATATTAAAAGTGTATGGTTAGAGATTGATTGTATTAAAGCCGAGTAAGAACGTAATTTTGTTTGAAACATTAATAGATGTATTTTCTATATAACGCAGTTTACAAACACTAATTATTTATGAATCCGTGGTAATATTACAAACCGATCTGTGCAACAGATATATTCCAGCCAAACGAGAGAGCGTTAACTCCAGAGGATACAACCAGCTCAGTGTATATTTAAAGGGCAAATCAGAGGGTTAAAGCTGGCTCGTAAATCACATTATGGTTCCGCTGTTCCAATAATTACATTGCATTGCCGGATTATCGTAATTCGTCACACGAATGCTACTACCGATAGTTCGTGTTTATCGAAACCAGTTAGCTATTTTGATTACGAATTACGTAAAAATCATGTCAATCCCTTCTACAACCTTCTCTCGTTAAACAAAAAATTACAAATCCCATGTTGTACATGTATCGTAAAATTCAAGTTTAATCCATCATTTAAAATATTATTCTTATCATTTTCTAATTGTGCTATCGTGAGACTAATCTCTGGATACCACACAAAATTTGGACTATAGAGGGTTAAACAAAAGAAACATCTACCTGATAAATAATCTAAGACGAGTTTTAACACTAGATCTACAACATCCGTCAAATTGCCAGTTTCCTACTTTTTTCAAAAATTCTTTTCGAAATGACAAAGAAGTAGTGCAGTAAATATTTCACGTCTGTCTTATTATTTACAAATTACTTAATAGCTAGCCGCAAATGACGACTATGCCCGTCCTGCACATTTTAATTAATAAAGGAAGGAACATCATTAGCACGAAGTGTACTAATGCATTTATTTTTTAATTATTCAGTAATACATAGAAAAAAAGATGTAACATTCCAAATAAAATATCAATCTCTCACATTTCTCATGCTTTAACAATTTGGAATATTTTCGTGTATGTTTCTGAGCACGATCGTCAAATTAAAAGTGTGCGGCAACATGTTATTTGATAGTATCTTCATCCATTTTTCTGCAGGGTACTAATTTAATATATTTAAACCTACCAGATTTAACGACCGTAGATCTAGTGTTAAGCTTCATCTGTTATCTTCAAAGGTATATTTTTGCTCCGCAACAAAGTGCATGTAATTAGCGTCAAACGCATCCCCAAATTGCATCGTCCGACGAAGCAATTTGAATCTATACTGCTCCATACACGAGTATGCAATCGGTGGTAACAGTTTGCCAGCGATTCCTAACATTGTAGCAGTGTAACATCGTCGTCTCCGGGGATACGTAATTTCACGCGTCCGATAGTCCATGTCTTCGTCGCGCCAATACAACTCCCGAAATTTCGCCGCAAAGGGCGGCCACGAATGCCCTTGCGGCGAAGAGATACCGTCACTTGGTGGTGACCTGTCCGTTTCTGTCTCTTCCCGGTGTCTCTCGGCATTGAGGGACAAGCGTGAAGGAGAAAAGCAGCTCTTCTGCCTTCGACTAACTACACCCAATGTTAACTGACACACGAGATCCAAGCAAGCCCTCGCGAGTCAGCAGCCAGAGCTTCGCGCTTTCCCGGAAATACGTTTGGGAAATTAAGGGACGAGATTAATATGATGTCCGTGCTTGCGCTCGATACGCAAGCTTCTCTCAGTTTCTGCCTTTATCTGTCTGAGTATACGTCGTTCTCTCTTGGTTATGCGAATAACCGGATTTCTCTGTCTTAGTTTAGCTAGATTTTGAATCTCTGTCAGTCTCTTGGTCGTTTCAAATGATAGATCTCTGTCGTTCTATTCTCTGGATCTTTGGTCCTTCTTTTTTTTCGTTTTGTGATTTTTTAGCTCTCTGTCTTTCTATTCTGTGAATCTTTGGTCCTTCTTTTTTTTTTCATTTTGTGATTTTTTGGCTTTCTGTCTTTCTATTCTCTCAATCTTTAATCCTTCGTTTTTTTGGTTTTGTGATTTTTTGGCTCTCTGTATTTCTATTCTCTGGATCTTTGATCCTTCCTTATTTTGGTTTTATGATTTTTTGGCTCCTTTTCTCTCTAGGTGCTCTCAATTTTTGCCTCTCCTTCTCCTCAATTCCTTCAATTTTTAGTTCTTTCTTTTTCAGTCACCTCAATACCTACTTCTCCCTTTTCCATTTTCAGTTTTCTCAATCTCCGGCTCTCCGTTTCGCTCATTGTCAGAGTATCTCTGTTTTATCTTTCTCTCATTTCCTCTAGCTCTATCTCGCTGTTTAACTATTTATCTCTTTCTTACCTGAAGCTTTTGTATACTTCCCTCCAAGCAGGACAGAGTCTAGAGGACTGCGAGAGAGAATACTAAGGAACACCGCAAACGATGATGAATCACGGGTTAATGAATTATCCCGCTAAGGATTGTTTCCTTTTTTTGTATGGAAAGTGCGATGAATACGAGAGTAATTAAGGTTTTTCAGCAGGTAAATATTACTTGTCGTTGTTTTGTGGGAGGAAGAATGGCCTGAGGGAGGGCCGAGCGATTTGACTGAGCACCGGGGGTTATTTGCATACGATGATAATTTGTTGGATTTTTATTCCCGAGATGGGCATTGTTAATTTGGTACTTCGAGTCGAGATGTAATTGTACTCGCATCCCTTTTACAGTTAACTGTTTATTATACCTTAGTGCAATGTAAATTAAAATAATTAATAACATTGTTCCAAAAATTAAAATCTTTCATAATTAGATTTCTGTTTTGCAGCCTGCTCAAGTGAATCAAGTCTCTTGTTATAAAATTACTCATCCCTTCCGCATAGAGCTCTACATTTCTAAATATTAACACTTTACCGACCGGTATTTTTTAACATCCTACCCCCTTCTGACCGATCACATGTTCACAAATACTTCCTTGATACAGACATCTATTCGAAAATTACAAATTCTCGTCACTGAGTCCTTAACAGAGGTACCCGCAATGGTAAAGATAATTTATTAATTGGAGTGGCAACCAATTAATTAGTTAAAAGTTCAAAGGCGTTGGGTTCGAAAAGCCTATTAATAGGCTTCCGGTCGGTAAAGTGTTAATATTCACGCAATATTACGTTCTCTTATCACAGTACTTGCATCACAATTACAATCATACATGAACCATTCCTATCGATTTTCTCCCGCACACTTTTCTTTCCACTAACAAAAAAGAAACACCCATTTTCGTACGCCTCGTAAACCAAACCCACTCTCTTCTCCATTTCTCCAATACCGTTCACCTCGGCCACCAAAAAACCTACAATCCACCTTCGATTTGTCTCACTTTCCACGTCTCATCCGCACCACATCGTAAGACTGTGCTGAATCGCACGCGGGAAGATCTCTTTCCCACTAAATTAATTACCTTTCCCCATCCAAGGTGGGAAAGTATCGTGTCAGGTCTCGGCAATGGTTACGACAAATGGAATATGGTAAGGGGGTCTACCGCTAATTAATTAGAAACCGTCCAAACGGCCATGATGAATAGGTCGCGTAACGGGATCATTAAAGCCTCAGTGAATTCCAACCGAACTTGTAGCGGTGTGTAATTAGCGTATTCGTGGCACGGGGGTAAATAATTCCTCCTGCGACGAATCTAGATTATAATTTGATGTCCCACATTCCACGAGGACACTGAGGATTTAAGTTTACGTACAGGATAAGCCGAGGATGTAATGAATACTATGCGAATTCGTGCATTAATAGCCAGAGATACGTACATACGTCCAATGTGGTTCTACGTTTCCACTAACGAGCCGGTAAATTGTTTTTGCGAATATGATCCACCCACGTAAGCTTCTCTTGGCTCAGCCGTAATCCTCGCTAATTTCGGCATTGTATTCGCTTTAAGTCATGGGATCAGGAATGCTCTCTAAGCACGTGAACTCCGTTAATCTGTGTACCGTTGGACTTGCGAACACCTGTTCCGTTTCAACGCCCTGGGTAATTAGTCAATTAGTTATTCCGTGAGTATTGCTAATCTCGATTTTCCGAGCACGCCCTATCGTGATCACGCGAGGGACCGGCGAAATTTCACCGAGACGATCGTCAATCCGATGGATCGCAGTTTGTCACTGGAATGACGTTTCATTGTTGTTTGAGGTCACTGAACGATATTGCGGTTTTGTTCTCGATGAGAATATCTGTCGATGATTTCGTTTGGAGGATGGACTACCTTCTTGAGTATAGGGTGGTTCTTAGTTATAGGAGTAAAATCATTTTTTTTAGTTTTGTTTTTTCTTAGTCTTTCAAATTTTCACTTGTGTCAATATTAATATAGTTTTTAATGTCTTAAGATAATAAAGTAGGGAATTTCAGTTTAATTCGAATTCAAATTTTGCTGTTTGATGAGAGAGAATCGAATTGAGTTGTGGAAATTATTTTTTGCTTTGCTTTTTGATCTTTTGTAGCAGTTCGATGAGAATGTTGAATGTTTTATTTATGGAGGAATATATTGATACAAGGTTTGTTGGGGTTATCGAATTACTTTTATTGCAGTCGTAGAAAATCCAATTACCGGTGTCTGTGTTTCGGAGAGTGGATGATTTGGGGATTAGTGAAACAAAGCGGCGGACTAGATAACTGTAGAAACCAGTTACCTCAATTTCGGCGCTTTTGTCCGGAGAACAGTTTTCGTGTAAGTTCTCGCGTCCTTCACCGTATAAATCTTCGACTCTGGAAATTCGGAGAGAGTCTCTCGGGCTTCGTGAAATGCCAGTTTCATTTCTAATAACATTGGAGACTTTATAATTCCGATCTACTCTCTCTGTCAACGATGACAGTGTTTTATTGTAAAAGATCTACGGTGAAAAATCGTCCACATCGAAATCCAATCGAGCTTTGAACTCGGTGTGGAAAATTCAGGACGTGAAATTCGGATATTGTTATTTCCACGTAACAAACTGCGTTATAAAGGCATCAATTTTGAATGTCAGTTTCTACGTTTATTGGAAGCCGCTGTAACGATGTGTCGTTAACGAACTATTCTATTATCGAGCAGTTATCTTCGTCTACCTTCCATTTTTTAATATCAACTTGACCGTTGCTATTGTTACAGACTTTAAAAACATGCACCATGCGTGTCGATAAATAAAGAATAGCTCCAAGAAAATAATTGGAAAAACTCAATTTACAATACCATCACAAAGTAGTATTGTTTGAAATGGTACCACCCCAAAGTAGGTCTATAAATAATAATATTATTGTAAAGTAATGCTATTAAAAAAATAGTACTACTTCCAATGATTCAAAAGGGACTAAAACATATGCATATTCTCGTGCAGATATTCATTAGCACTAGATTTACGGCCTCTAAATCTGGTGTATTTAAATATATTAAATAAGTACTTAAAAGAATGAAACATCAAGCGGCAAAAAATACAATCAGTCGAGTAATTCGTTTATTATGAGGTACACATGAAATATCTACTGTACTCTTCTACATAAATTTGAGAAATATTTTTAAAATATGGGGACCCGTCAATTTGACGGCTTCCGTAGATCTAATGTTAATATCAAAATTACTCCTGTTATTTCCACCATCCAGAGGACATTATCTCCATGATACTTTCCTCAACAATCTTACTAACGTAAATGTAATTTCTGTTGCAGTTGCGTAGGCGGGGACTTCGTAAAAGTATTTCTACATTTGGAGACCACCGGAGTCTCCGAGTACACCCCCTGGTCCGGCTTGCTCTGTGGTGAATTGCGCGACATCCCTCAAGTTTTGTACAGCTCGAGATTTACGCTGATTCTGGAATTCCACACGGAGAGTACTCCATCTAATGCCACTGGATTTTCCGGAAATTTTCGTTTCATCGACAGACGTGAGTTACTATTTTTAATCTCCATTTTTCCCAACCCTTAATCCTTTACATTTACCCCTCACCAAATATAAAATATATAAAAAAAAATTCCCCATAACAATGGATCTAATCAAAGATCCAATCTTCACAGTAGAAAAATAGATTTTTCCACTTTATTTTTTCTACTTGGCCACAAGAACGTAGTTTTAAGTAGCGATCGTGAAAATTAAATAAAGTCTGTCGTTTGGTGTCGATCGTGAGGAGCTGCCGGTGAACCGGAAATTCCTGACACTGGTGAAGCCCGAGCCAGGAAATAAACTAGATTAAGACTGACGGCTTTTTAACGAAAGCCGTTTCGCAGCTTCATCGAGGGGTTGATGGTAGGAAAGTCCAGGGGGTAGAGAAGGTCTACTCGACTGGCGTACTTATCGAGAAACTGGAGGTTTCGTTTTATGAAACTCTTTCAACCGGTGGGGTTTGCTCCTTGGCACAGGTCAGTTCAATTGGAAAATATTTTTAAAGTTAACCCGACTAAGTTGAAAGAGCTGACTGAAACGTGTTCAGTTAGAAACGATGCTAATTAATGCCGTTAGGCATACACGCGAGGGAGTACACCTTTGGAAGACTTCGATGCATTTGGAGAGAGAACGATCGAACTAGGAGGTTGTTATAAATTGAAACGTGATAGTTAGCTTAGCTGCTGTAAAAGCTACGTTGTTCGATGAAAAGGTGCGGAAAAGCTGTAGAGAGATGTGGAGAAGAAATAGTTAAAAATTAATTACTGTTAATAGAAAAGGGGACTTTTTTAACTAACATTCTCCGTTCAAATTACTCGCTAATTATTATAGGATTCTATCTGAAATATTTTTCCTAAATTCAATGTTTCCCTTGATACAATTGGTGATACTGAAGTTAGAGATAGATGCAATTATCGCACGATTCATTAATATTTTTGTCCACGGTATCTGGTAGATTTGTAAAGGAAAAAAGTACTCGCAATTTTCAGTATCTAACGACGTGCATTCACAATCATTATCATATTTTTTCGTCCTCGTAATCGTCCATAATTTTCTCGGCTATTATCCCTCTATTATTTAATGCCTCCTACAATTTGTGACGTCTTCGCGATATCATCGTGCATATCTAACGGTGCACGCATCGTTCCTCAGACTCGCCAGAGGAGCACGAAAATCTTCGTGTACATTTCTCAGGTAAATGCAAATTTAATTGCCCCACGATAGGGGTAGCAACAAGATTGGGGTATAATCAATTTAATCACGCGTTGTAAAATTGCGGCAAATTATCCGCTAAAGTCGTACCGGCGATGCCATTTGTTTGGAAATGTGTGAATGGAAGCATTCAACCGTAATGCTGTTCTCTTTAAGGGGTATTAGTCCGCCCCTTGGAAATCCTTTGGCGACGTCGTGTCTACGAGTTTCGCTCCACTGTTTTCCTATGGTTTCTCGCATTTACTCCCCTTATTTTCACGTTTGGGCAATATTTATTGGCTTTCAAAACTTAAAGGATACTGATTTTATTAGTAGTGCTGGTAACTAGTGGTTGAAAGTTAGTAATACCTGCGTCCTTAACCCTTTGCACTCCTATGTCGAGCTACACTCGATACAGCTTTCTGTGACACTTAATGTTTCATATATTAATTATCGACTTTTCGAAATCAACAATAATTTTGCATTTTAACAGGGATACACCGCAGTATCTAAAATTGTTCCTAGTATTAAATAAAAACGAATAATCAACAGTAGACAATTTTCCGAGATTATATTTGCTTATCCGACAAAAAGTTAAAAAATAATTCGGAGCGCAAAGGGTTAAGAGTATGTAATATTTAAACCTTTGCAGTCCTATGTCGAGCTACACTCGATATAGATTTTCACTTGATTTTATTTTCAAACGATTTAATATCGAGTTTCCAGTTTCACAAGGATTTTGTAATATCGCATAAATATCCGTCAGAATCTATAGATATTTCTATCTTTGAATAAAAATTAATAACCAACGATAGAGAATATTGGGCAATGAATTTCATTTATCTCTTCATGAAATTGAAAAAATAATTCAGACTGCAAAGAGTTAAAGAATAAACGTTTAAAACACTAGTAAGCAGTATTTCTACGAAGCATAATATTTCAAAGCCATCAGATCAATGAATTGAAGAATAAAACACTGCACTAAAAATATTGCTGCCCATTAAATTTCCTTGCCTTACAATGACATGTAGCACACTTGACACGGTAAATGGAATAGAAAACTTTTTAATTTTTCAAAAACTATTAAAATGAAAATATCAGTAGGTTGGGAAACATTGAAATTAGTCCCATATTATCAGTATTGCGTTAACTTATACCGGCACATTAGAAGTCAGTGATAGATTATTACTCCAACAATTAATTCTGAGTTTTTGTGCGTGTGGTCACAAAAAAAATCGCAAGGCAAGGGGTTAAAGAACTAATAAACATAATTTCCACGAAGCGTAATACTTCAAAGCTTGTAGATCAATGAATTAGACAATGAAACAGAACACTAAAAATATTACTGTCCAATAAATTTCCCAAGGAAGTCAGCCGCGCGTCACCCTTAATATTCAGTCCCGAGAAACCACTCTCTTTATACGTCCCGCATAATTATTTCCTTCTCTCTTGGAGAATCGACCAAAGAATACATTAAATTCCATGAGAAAATTGCCGAGAATGAATCCAGTGTTCGAAAGCCCGTCATAAAATCTGCACACGCGAATATCAGCCACAATGGATAGTTATTCCAGCGACAAAGAAACAAAGCTAGTTTTTCCTTCGACGGTAGCCATATAATATTTCTTATTTACGCCACCGGCGACACCGGTGGATTTCTCTGAAATTTCCCTCGTAGATTTCCAAGCAACGTAACAGGTCTAAACAGTAAATGCCGTGTAGGTTTCCCCGAAACTGCGGTTCGTTAGTAAACGTTTCACGAATATGACTGGCGGACACATGCTTTAAACATGCCGGGCCGGTGAATTTTTTATTTTCCTCACGTGTACGCGGCTTTACGTGTGCCACATATAACAGTGACATAATTCTTTCGTGGCCGCACCGAGACTTTTCTCTCTCCGCAATTTTGAAGCGCACAATTTTCCCGTACACTTGTTCCGCCGTTATTCCCCGGCGCATTTTTCTAACAGAAAAGGGGATCCGGGTGGTGCTTCTCAAAAGGGCATACGATTTGCATAAGGAGAGGCACACCTGCGGTGAGTCGACTAATCCTCCGGATATCTCGATCGAATTTAAACCTTTGGGACTCTGAGGGATATTCAGAGAGGAGTGGAACGTTTGCGGAATCTCCCAGGGGGTTGCTTTAAATCAGAATTCATTTATTGTAATTATACGAGAAGTTTATTACGCTGGCAAATTATTTTCCTTTGTACGAAGTTAATTACTGAGTTGGTCTGAATAGTGCAATAGTTACAGTGCAATGTTTGCGAAATATTGTTACGTGTAGTGCAATGAAGGAGGTTTCATGTGTGCCTTTTTTAGTCTATGAATGGTATTTCTGTGGTGAAAATTAATTTTCCAACGTGCAATATTTGTTAAGAGACTCACATTTATTATTGAACGTTGCTCTGATTTATTTTTCGCGATGGAACGAGATGTAGCTTACTTCAATGCACTCAAAGATTTTTCCTGAATTTTTCACTAACATTTGAACTACCAAGACAGTAAAAAATGACTTCCACTATAGAATATAATGCTCAGAGTGAAATTTACATAGCTATATCGTAAAAGACGTTTACCAGAACGTTGCAAGGCGTTGATGTTATCCCGATTGTCGCACCATCAGTCAGCGCCGATTCTAAACAGTTTAGCTTCCAATCTCGCCATATCGTGGATGCAACTGTAAACACGACACTTCGTATCGTCGCAACCCGTTAAAAACTAAGACAACATCTTATGCAAATACGCTCGAAACAGATTTCATCGTGGGGTTGGTCCAAGGGGTTTCAAATCCGTCTAAAACCCAGCGAACCATTATGGAAGCTGATAACCAAAGAGATTAGGTAGACGGAGATTAGACGGCAGATAGCAAAATCGGTGTCCGGCAGCTGGCTTACCGTAAAGCGTATTATCAGTGCAACCTAACATATAATGTTTCGCACGGGGGATCTTGTTGATCCTAGGGCGCGATCGATATTCAATTTCGAGGTAGATCAAAGCCTCGCAAGAGATTTCACTGACGTGCCTCGCAATCTTCGTCGTCGATGATTTAGAATGTTTCCTAAACTGTTTTCATTCCTCCTTTTTCAATGTATTCTAATAGTCATGGTAATTATATGGTGTAGAGGTGATATAGATCATTGAACGGTATCTTGTCTAATAGAGGACACTGTGTTACGTGTGACGCAAAATATTTCGAACGGATTGTTTGTCAAAGTAATTCAATGAAGGGCTGTTGTACGACTACGACAGAAGTGTTCGAAATGCTAGAAACTCAAACAGCTACCTGGAGTTTGAATCGCCTCAGGAAAACGACCGAACTCGTCGAATGCGGAAGCTATAGAAAATTTATAGTTTTCCATTTAATCCATTCTCTTCTAAGTAATTAAATAATAATTAGTTAGTCTGTAGAAGTTGGCTATCACTGGAAAACTATTGAATCAACATTGTATACTTTTCATAGGTTCTAGGAATTTTTCTTTCACGTCAGCATGGACCACCAAAATAAAGTTAAGAATTATATAGAATATACTATTAATCATTAACCCTTTGCGGTCCTATGTCGAGCAGTACACGACATAGATTTTCTCTCGATTTTATTTTCTTTCCAATTTCTCAATGATTTTGTAATATTACCTAAATGTCTGTCAATACGTATAGTTATTGGTATCATTTAAAAAAATGAATAACTAATGATAGCAAATATTGCAGAATTAATTTTATTTGGCTCACTAACAAAATTAACGAAATAATTCGGACCGCAAAGGGTTAAGCGCCAGTTATATTTTAGTTATTTAACCCTTTTAGTGCCGGACGACGATATATCGTCGTTAGCAATAGTTTTTACGTTGGCTATCGTCGGATTATTATTTAGTTTCCTCATACGATATCAGTAATGATATGATCGATAATTGAAAATATAGAATTTTTGCTCTATATTTCGTTTTTTATATGAAACTATGACCAAATGACGATTATTTTTATTCGCAACTACATTTTTTAATAATTCAATCAAATTTTTCTTTCGATACTAAAAGGGTTAAAGTCTAATCGCTGGCTTCATTTGTTCGTTTCTGAACAATAAGTAATTAAAGACAATATTTAATATCTTATACATTATCGCAAAATTTTTCTTCCTGACCCAATAATTCTAGCACCTTTATATTTCTTCATATATCTCGAAAGTCTCCGAAGGTTATCATCTCTTGATTCGCGAAATGTAGAAATATTCAAATAAAGAAATTAAAAATCCCGCGATATCACGAAGCCGGCGCTCAATATGTTAAGAATTAGGGTATAGAAAAAGAGTTGTACCGAAATAAAACAGTCTTCTCATTGCTCCCGTGTCATCCTGCTATCCTTCTTCACCTAATCGCGCACAAAGCAACAAGCCAAACCCCCGGCACAAAGAAAACCACCAGTGAATTCAACCAGTCCTCTCACCGCACAGTAGAATACGCCGTCAATGTCTGGCCAACCGTTTTAGGTGCTCCCTTCTCTGTAAGCGCGTTCTTCGCCGATATTTCATCGTGATTCGCGGTTGAACGGCAAACAAAGACCTTGACATTCCGAAAGAAAAATGCACTGGCAGGATCCTAATGCGTGGAAAATGTCACGAATCCATTTCACTCGATCCATCATCCGAGAGAGCCGTCACCCCTGGGAGTGTGCGCGCTGGTTCGACGAAGTAGAGAGATTGAAAACGGTTAGAAGGGGGTTGGTAAAAAGAAACGAGTCGTGGTATCGGTGAAAAATGTATTCTTTTTTTTTTTAAAAGATCTACCAGGTGCGCAAAATCCATTGTGTCTTTCTCGCGGTTTCTCCTTTCTGACGATAGCCGGTAGAGCAGTGTTTTGGTGAACTTGCGTTTCGTGGATTATACGCATCAACCCCTACCCAATTAAAGAGCAAATAACGCTTGGCCACGTTTTCGGGCGAAGCATACGGCGATTAAGCGTGTATAATTAAAATGTAATTTCAAACCCGTGAAGCGAGAGTTTTAATCAAACGCGAGCAGTTGAAGCGAAGAAGGGTAACTGCGTGCGGTAGGATGCGGCGATGCGATGATTATCGCGGCGTCCCGGAAACCACGGATACGGCCGATCTCGTTTATTCTACTTTGCGTTGCTTTTCGCATAACGAACTGTTTTAAATGACGATATTTTCGTTGATCGATGAACCGACGAGGGTGGATAGGAAGTTAATGTATGGCTTGTTTCAATGAATTTGTATAATTGTAGGGAAATATTGGTTTGAACACTTTGACAGTGATATTTGTGAATTGTAAAAGAGCTCGGTTGGAAGTGAGGGTGGAGGGAAAGAGATATGTTATTTTTGAATGAAAGATTTAATTTTTAAAAGTTTTGGTTTTTTAAGAGAAACGATAGGTTACATTTGAGAATGTCGTGCATGTAGGCACGTAATCGTGTTGATTAAAGGAGAGACACATTTGCATGTGATACCAGGGACAGTGAGGAACCGTTTGATGTATCCACAGAATGCTTACATCGATCGAGTTGCTGTCGTAGCTTAAAATAATTACATGCAAGGTTCAATAGTATAGGACATGCTAAGACAAAGTGTAAGTACTTTGACACAAAGGCCAAACTATCTGTACAGGTACTTAGAATAAGGACAAAATATTTTGGAATTTTTGCTCAAATATTCCTGCATTTTGAAATGACATATCGGCTGAAATTTTGAGTATCAGTTTTATCCTCATATATATAACGTAACATCGATCACTGGCAGTTTGTTAATTCCGGCTGATAAATGAATTTTAGTCTCGCGTAAAATTTGTATTTATATTTATACGAAATTTCGATATTCACTCTTGTAATTAATCGAACGTTTTACGTCGTAATGTATCGTCGCAACAAATCTGCGAATTAACGACGCTCAATCTACGATCGATGGGCCGTGGAATTTTTTCGCGCGAAATTATCAACGTCTGATTTACACGAGCGATTTTTTACATAAAAAATGAAACTCCGCTATTGGGATATATCTTGGCGATCGATATCTTCGATGTTACGGTGTTTGATGCCTTTAGAATGTTTGCAAATTTCCACGGATAAGTATCACCATGACAAAGTATCCCCGTGCGCGAAAATGGATGAGATAGAAGTTACATCACCGCGGACTAATTCATTTACCACGCTTCCGAGCTCACGGCCCCAATCTCGTCCAAATTCGGCAATTAACGAGAAAATTGCGAGAGCGGTTTCTTGGCGGTTACTTTGCTAAAAATATCGCTCGACGCTTCCTCCTTAACGAGAACGTCGACGTCTTCGATAATCGCTCGGGATTTCATATTTTGTTCAAATACCCATCGACCTTCCCCCTTGGATGATTAAATTAAAAATCCAATTGGGAGGGCTTGAAGTATCGTGGTAATTTTGTAACATTTTCAACCATGAATAGATGCGATGAAATTAATAGTTGGAAGTGCGTTTGGCTTAATGCTGTTTCCTTACTTTCATTTACAGCGTGCCAAAACTTTTCATCCTGTTTGGATACACTGCAGTAGAGTAATTTAGTTGCGCGTGTAATTGTTTAATTGGTTGTACCGATATTCTGTCCTTGTCGTATTGTAATTTCATATCTATTCATGCAGCTTGTTACATTTTACTACCTTATTTGTTACTAATTTCAAATTATATGAGTCAACTAATTTACTTTTATCAAAGTGTTTCTATTAACCCCTTAGCCTACAACACCGTGAGACACTCGTGAAGTAGAAAATGGAATAGGAAATTTTGAAATCTTTTAAAAATTATTAAATTAAAAATATTAGCCGGTTGGATAACGGTCTCATTATTTCTATGCTATCAATATTGCTTTCAGTTATAGGAAATATTAGAAATCAGTTAGAACTTTCAATTTCAGGAATGAATTTTGAATCAGTGCACGCCCAATTGGAAAAGAAATCGTAGGCCAAAGTGTTAACACTAGAATTTCCAAGTGACTCAAAGTGACTGTTTAAGAAATTTCCAAAAGAAAACTCTGCAAAATTATATTAGCTCAACTTTGCCTTCATAACAGAATCTATGCTACTATATTTATTACAGTCTTTCCTCGAATATTTAATGTACTTTCTAGTCCGTTCAAAAATTGTAATAACAAAACGAACTGATATTTAAAGTCTCGATAAAACTCCACGAAATTCCTCGAATACGTAAACTCATTGTCAGTTGGTATGAAAGTTGCATCGTTCGACCGACAAAGTTATCAATGATCATTTACATCCCGACGATCCGGCATGATCGTTCCACCCTTCCCGTAAATTCTCACTTCAAAGGATAATAATGCCCCGTTATCCCGAAACTCGGGGAGTTACGATTAAAATTGTAACAAGTCCGCGTGCTTATCGTTGTCCGATAAAACGCAGGGAGGTGTAACAGCGTTCAAGATAAAGAGAAAATATGGTACAAGTCGGAAAGTCCCTCGGCTATTTGCCGAGGTGGGTATTGATTAAAGTGGCAATTCAGCCTGGACTATTTTCAAGTTCCTCTACGGACGGCGTCGTGCTAATTACTCCAAGAGCGCAGAGAGCCCGGTCCGTGATATCGACTTGTTACATTTCCCTTATCAGAATCCATTCGGAATCTTCCGGCAATTAAGAGCCACTGCCTCGGCGCACATTCGTCGCTGGTCAGCCACGAAAAATTCCAATCAACGTGCCACGCTCAGACGAACCTTTAACGAAATGCTATTGTTCGGAATTAGTCGTCGAAATAGCCGGACAAGTCGACCGAATGCGATGAATACGTGGATCTGAAACTAATACCGTGACGTGAACCATTGATTTTTTTGTGGCTGAAAGCGACGATGGGATTTTTGATACCTTCTTTTTTAATATTGCTCTCAATTGGTTCTTTGATTCATCATTGTTTCTTTTAATTTGTCTTAACCCTTTGCGGACGAAGACATTTTGGAATATTCAGAGTCAATTATTTATCCAACGACCTAAAACCACCTTTTAATCAGAAAGTTCGATTATTAATGTATATACATTATAAATTAGTATCTGTAAGCATATTTCAATAGTTGTAATTCAATTTTTAAACTTTAACCATGTACATCTGTGGCGATAAGTGATTGTTAAATTTTTTCACTCGTCCGCAAAGGGTTAACTTAGGCTGCTTGTAGCTTAGGATTTTTTACACTGTAGGATGCGAAAGTATGATGGATAAGTGCGACAGGCAACGAGAAAAAGATACATACATAGATATTTATTGTTGTCCATACTTCCACTATTAGTTCAGAATCATTGCTTTATCGATCAATGGATATGTGATAGCAATTTTACTAAAGACAATTAATTTTTGCACAATCACTTTAGAATTTAAAAAAAGTCAAACTTCAGGGAATTTCTCACAGTTTCTTAAAATTTAATCTTCAATAAGGACTCATCTAATCAATTCAACGCAGACATAGTATTTATTTTTTTAATCGTCCTCGATTCCCCAGAGTTTCTCCGGTTCTGCAATAATGCAAATTCGGGAAACGCATTTAATTCGTCTGGCACAATAACAGCAAACAAAAACGATTACGAGAGGCATCTCTCAACGTTGACGAATATAACGAATACAAAAAGTATCATTCCCAAAAGACATAAACGTTATGAGTAGCGATCTCAGTTCCATCAGCCTGGATGCACGTACCGCTGTAAAACACGTGCGGGCTTATCGAACTTTGCCGTTTGATAGATACGAAATTTATAACACACGGACAATTAATCGTCCCGTTAATGTGTCTGTATCGGAAAACCGTAATCGGGGCTGTATTTACGATGCACTTTGCAGATTTTCCCCGATCTGGGTCATCGAGCGTTCGTGTCTCACGAGACGATTATGATGGCTCGTCGCGTTACCTTCGTGAACGGTGTTCTTTGGAATTTTTTAATTTCCACTTTCACGTCCTTCTCAAAGCGAGACTGTAACGTCGAAGTGGGAGAGGCTTTTTCCAACTTTAAATAGAATCATTTTTCAAGAGTTTGACAATCTCAACGGGCCAGGGACGTTGGTAACGAAGGTGCACGCGGAGTTTGGTTGTCAGCCGACCTATACTACTTTCAGCGAGCTGTCCTTTTTCCTCGGTAACCTTTTTCCGAATTTCCGCACTGACTGCTGTCGTTATTCAATCTATGATTTATAGTTTAAAATGTCAGCTGAAAACGTACGACCTGAATTTTCTTAATTGAGAGAATTCATCTTTTTTTTTTAACGATCACTGTTAAATAAATTTGCGTTAAAGAATTATTTGCGAATTGTGAGATAGAAATTTCGAAACGTAGAGGTTACACTTGGTATAATAGTATCTTAGTAGAATATTAGTATAATGTTTTGAAAATTTCTATAACTTCTTTGTCAAAAGGTAGGAGTACTGTTTGTATTGTTTTTAGCAGTTCTCGTGGGTTGAAACAGATTAGTGTCAATTATTAATTAAACTATGGCTCATGCTCAGGAATATTATATTTGTGAGTAATATATTCCACGTTTCACGCAAGGAGACTTAATTTAGCAAGGTTGCAACCCCTTCATTTTTCCACCTAGCATTTTCTTTTATATTCTAATTACCTTGAGCTGACTCTCTCTACTTAAATTCTCGTAGAAACACTGTAAAGGAAAATTTGTTGATGTATTTGTCAAAAAAGTGCGATTCAAGGACGATCGTAAATGTGCAGGAAATCGTAAGAAATTCGTGACTGGAGACATAGTACTTTTGTACTGATTTCATTCTTGATCCCATTGGAATGGAAACTGCTCGCCACTGTTTTATGCAATCTTACCCAAGTCGTGCGTACTCTATGGCACCTCGGAGACATCTGATACAGAAAGTACTTAAACTCGTAAACTTTTTCCGAGTGTCAGGAGTTAACGTAAATCTTGTCTCTGCAGGAAGCTGGGTGACTGAAAGTTTGCCCTGACGTGTCCGTCTCTTTCACGGACATCACGAACGAGTTTACGCTTTGTTGCGAATTTTCATGGGGAATATCCCTGGTGAGGAGTTAATGAAACTTAAGAAAATTTTCTACTGTTAGCTTTTTGACGCTTCTAACGATCCACGTTAAAGAATTAATTTATTTGTGAAAGACGTGTGCTGCAATCGCAAATATTTTAGCACCAAACTAAAAACGGCAGAAAATGAATGGCTACTATTTTTTTTCAAACGCTCCTCAAATCGATAGAAGAGCCACACTAAATATTTCACTAAATATTAAATCATAACTAAATTCTTAACGTCCATTTTATGAAACAAAAATGATAGACAACAAATTAACGTGTGAAACTCACAATGAATAACTTTATTAAAGATCTTGTAAAACCATACAAAATAACAAACACATTAATTAATAAGAATTCTGGAACTCTCCCCTCAAGATTATTTTCTCCACTGTTTTTCATTCAACTCATAGCTCATAGTTCAACTTTGTGTCTTACTAATTATTTTCTAGCTCTAAAAATTCCGATACTACAATTATATAATATTTAAATCCGATAGTTTTATTGGTTTATTCCAGGAAGTTAATATTTTTCAGAAGAGAAATTTCACATTTTCCATTTTTCGTTGGAAATTAATCTATTTGGAAAAGACGACTTGCGCCACGCAAATTTTAATTGCAATCGCAAATACTTCGACGGACGTGTAACGCGTTTGCGGCTAAATTGAATTTTGTGTACGAAAAGGTTTCGAAAATCTGTGAAATTTTTTATATGCTGATTTTTCACCCACATTCGGTACACGCGATATTTATAAACATGCCGAGTGTGCCGCTGTTTGCACACTCAAAGTTTATAATCGCGGCGTGTGTGCAAAATGCCAGGGAATTTTTAAAACGATTGTTTTCGAACGAAATATTTGAACGCGTCAAGTGAAGCAGAGGAAGGCGTAAAAATAATTTGAATAGAAAATATCTTCCATGCAAGGGCTCAAACATTTTATTCATAAAATAACGTATACAATAATAATGTATCTCGACGCTAAATAAAATGTGAATCGCTAATAATTTTCATGCAGGATGATAAATTAAAAAAAAAGCTATACTCTGCTTCATGCTTTTCACGAAAGATTTTACTGTGCTCGCAATAAAGAAGAAATATGATTAGTTAATACCACTCGTTACAATTTTGCATTAATATTATTGATTCAACTCGATGGTAAACTGGAAAGAAATATTTTCGTAACAACTTTGTAGAACATTTTACAATGAAAGTATCTATTAATTTATAATAAATAACACATACGCAGGATAGATTGAAAGTAGAAGAACTTTAGTATCGAAAACACTTGGTAATTCGAGCTCATTTCAATCTAGGCACACCAAGTATCACGATCGCGAGAAGAATTATGGGGCGAAAGTTTGGCCGTTTAAGGTGGCCGTTAGCCTTAATGAGATTACCAAGTAAAGATACTAAAAGTCGTGGTATATTTTCGATTCTCGAAACGACCGTGGTTTGCTTACTTCACGCAGGATAAGTCAGGGTTAATTGACCGTTGGTTTATTGCAGTTAAAGGAAACTCGTAAAACACCGGCCCGCATAAGCGTGGAAGAAATTTCTGAGGCGCTGCTTTATTAACTTTCAGTTTTCGTTTATAAAATAGGAAGAAGAGACAAAAGTATAGAAATAATACCACGTTTATTTTCTTCTAACTTATTAATTTGTTATTTTTACATATAACAGATCAATCATTGATAGATCTACTATTAATCTACTATTGGATCCACTGTTAGTCTAAAATTAATTATTATTTTTGCAAAACATATTGAACTGAATACAGGCTGACCATTTTTTAAAAATAATCTATTTAGAAAATCATAAAATATAAGGGTGTAATGTTTTATCGGATTTCAGTATAGGTAATTACACCTTCCAGTTTGTCAGGTGTTTGGATGGTAACGAGAGTTACGAGACTTTGGATTTTTGAGAGAATAAAAATCATATTTTAAAGAAAAGCACGATTTGTTTCGCAAAGTAATCTACGCGCAACTCTGCGCGCGTATTTGCAGAAGCTCGCTGGCCAATTCCGCACGTTCTCATCGATCTCTGCGAAGTGTAGTTACAAAGGGTTGAATAAAATTACTGTTTGTCGATGTTTGCGCTTGAAATTTCGCGTATTTACGGGCCACTCGTCGAAACAGTACGAAATATTTATATATTTAATGTAATAACTTACCTGTCGTGTTTGTCTCCAATAAATCTCTACTATAAACATTCAAATTAGTTTTACGTACGGATTTTAACAATATTTCGTTCTCGATCGACGAGAAAAAAAATTGTGGAACTCGTTATCACCCGTGCAATGAAATTAATTAATCTGCATTGCTTTCAAACAATGATTTTAAAAATTACAAGTGACCCACACAGAAGATAGAAATTTCCAAATTATCCAAAACTTTTGAAATTTTCAATACTACCATGAGAGTTCAATGATTGTTAAAGCAACTTATGAATTTGCAAACGATCCTTAAGAAGATTAATACTTGTAGAGTATCTCTATTTTTTGATAAATTTCCAGATCAAAATATCACAAAAGAAAATTTTCCCACGTCTCTCTTAAGGTAGTTCTTTCACATAGGAGCGGATTCTATGGGTGCTATGAATGAGCCCCATTGAATTTCTATAAAACGAATGATAATTTATTGAAGTCTTGATTAAAGTAATTACTGGATAAATTACAAAATTTTTTGTTAATTAATACTATAAATTTGAAAAAATTAATTTTAAAGATAACTTTTATATTGTAAACGTGAAATGCATGATTTTATAGTTTTCAATTAATAATTTCATTATTAAATATTCGACAGCTGCAATTTTTTTTGTGAAATATCTATTCGAAAACGTTCCCGAATTAATGATCTCGTTTTTCGTAAGTATTTGCAGTATATAAGATTGGAAAATTGAACGATAAAGTCGGAAGTACTATTTCTCTCTCTCTCTCACTCTCATTTACGTCAATGTATGAAACTGTATTTTTAAATTCAATTTTTCCTCGAAATGCCCGATACCTGAGCTTTTTTTTGCTTGTAACTTGTTCGTGACAATCTCAAGAACATCATATTTCAACATTAAATTTATTTGCAGACTTTGGTCAAGTGCTAGAACTACCTTAATTGTAGTGCTCTTTCTTAAATGCAATATCTTTTTTAATTATAATACTATATTAAATATTGTATTTTAAACATAGCTAATCTGAAATAGCCCAAGAAACACCAACGAGCACGAGAAAAACCATCCTATCAAAAGTACTTAACGTTAAAATTAAGCGTCGGCATTCGCGCGTATAACAAACGTCCGCGCAACCGGGATTGCAATTATCTCCGGGTCATCCTCGAGCTTTGTCTCGCGGTAAAAAGTTTAAACGGCAGTGACCAATCTAGCGAGATCTTGTAGTGCGAGGGATTAAACCGAGAAAAAGTGTGACCAACGTCCCCGTTCGTTGCTACCGACCGTACAACTCTCACAATCTTCCAGACCTTGCTGCGGGGGTGCAAACGGCAAA
This sequence comes from Cerceris rybyensis, assembly GCA_910591515.1. Taxonomy (NCBI): domain Eukaryota; kingdom Metazoa; phylum Arthropoda; class Insecta; order Hymenoptera; family Crabronidae; genus Cerceris; species Cerceris rybyensis. The sequence goes on from OU342795.1 coordinate 1,951,377, forward strand.
ACCTCCCCCTGTAACGAGTTGCCAGAGAGAAAATACGACGGAAGTCTAAAAGTACGGTCGAAGTTTCGTGTCACCGAATGCACTTGCAATTTCGTTCCAAGGTGGATCTCTCGTCTACGTTCTTATGAATATAGAATTTTTTTTCAACAATATATGAATATATTTATAGAAATAACAGAATGCGGATGAAACTATGAGGATGCAGCTGCAACATGGTACAACTTAATTTTTTTATAAGAATTGCCGTTAGGACCGAGGCAACTCAGTGAATTTTAGTAACTATGCTAATTAATTTACATTTATTTTCACCCTCAATTGTTTAATTTTCCTTACGTTAGGAAGAAATACAAATAGTTTTCCCGCCAAATCTATCTTTAACTCCAGTTTCACCCTCGCAGGTCTTCGTTACTCTTAAAATTACAATTCGAATATTTTTCCATCACCATACGAATATCTCATAAGAGCTATCTTCACCCCCATAATTGCCACGATTATATTCGTGTTGGAATTGATGAAGCGTTAAAACAGTTTACGTTTTCCCGCGATAATTCACACCTGCCATTCTCCGCGACAGATTTCACCCGTATCGTTTATTCGCCGGCGTTTGCGATTGGAAATAATAAAATCTCATTAGTTAACGATCAACGTTAATTCGACACATAAACAATATCAATGCGCAATCGGGAGCGCAACGTTGGCATTTAAACCGCTCGGTTGATTCGATGTAATTTTAAAATCAGTGCAACGGCTACCATCTAATTTAGCCCGACCTGCGGCAATGTTTGGGGAATCCCCGTAATTAAAACGCTGTAATTCGGCAAATACAAACGATCAGCGTACGTAGTCGGGCGTAAAAGTGGCAGGCAACCATGCAGAGATTCGCGGATGATTTTCGACTGGTAGGAATCGCACGGTATTTCACGGTCCGTAACTGAAAACCGGCGGTTCTGACTGTATCACAGCAATTGCCTTAATTTGTGCGGGCGGAGGTAAATTGATAATGAATCATAAGCGTCATTACACAATTAATTTGTGAAATACAGGGGCACCGAACGGGAACAATGATGGCTGGGATACGGAGCACGATTTCGATGGCCCGCGAAGCGATATTACGAAATATCAACGTTTGCGGATACGCTCGAGCGCGAAGCGGTAATCAAATATTGACACTTTTGCATTTCGCAGGCTGATTTTAAAACAACGCCTGAATTTCGACCAGACCCCGCAACGAACTGATTTCACGGTGGTGCACAACGTTTCGCGAATTTTTTCGTTCCACGCTGATTCGCGATTGGTGTGGATGTTTTAATTCTTAGGTGATTGGACGATTCGAGAAATTTCGGGGTGAATAATTTTGCAACTTTTTTTAACTTGTTATATGAATTTTTTTTTTATTTGGTTTGCAAAGAAATGGTGGATGTGTAGGTATCTTTGAAGCCTTGGAAAATTGGAATGGAAGTTAAAATTTGTTTCTCGAGGAGTTCGATTTGTAATTGAGGGATCGTTTTTACATCGTTTTTACATCGTTTTTACATCGACAGAGTATTCGTCGGTAGATGTTTCTGGTCTTTTTAGTAATCGTGAAAAAGTTAAATGTAATTATCGAGGTGAAGTTGCGTGGAAAAATGTGCTAGGGAAATTTGAGGGAGTTGAATTATACTTGGACTTAATGTTCAACGAGGAGATTGATCGGGTGTTTTCGATTCAAATGATGATGGAAAGGCGAGAAATTTCGTTGGGATATTCTAGCTTCGGTTAGAGCATATTTCGACGTTCTTGCACGTACGTCGTTTCGTTTTTTCCTTGCAGAAAATGGCTTTTGTAATGGGATTAACCTACAGAGAGAAAAGAAACGGAAAGGGGGAAGATTAAGCTGTAAGATTAACCCGTAAGAAAATATCTAACGTAAAAAGATTTTCCACGGTATTTCGAGAAAGAAAGACCGAAGCTTATAAATCACCCGAACACCCACTCTACCTATATTCGGGATTTAACGTCTTACTTCGAAACTCTGGGTATCTATGACGACTCAAAATTGAAACAATATACATTTATAACTCTCAAACTTTGATATAAGGTTTCCACGAGAAGCACAATATTTATAAAATCGAAGTAACGCGTCTTTAATCGCAAATAAATAGCGCCTCGGAAATTCTCATCATACGATAACAAAACTGCTCTCTATTTGTCTCGTCTAATTTTCGTCTCTGCTCTAAGCGACTACTCGTCTATTACTTTAGTCGTCTATTTATCGCTGCTCTATGCGTCTACTCGTCTATTACTCTGGTCGTCTATTCGTCTCTGATCTACGCGTTTACTCTTCTATTACTCTGGTCCTCTACTCGTCTCTGCTCTACGCGTTTATTTTTCTATTACTTTAGTCGTCTATACGTCTACTCGTCTATTACTCTGGTCGTCTATTCGTCTCTGATCTACGCGTTTATTTTTCTATTACTTTAGTTGTCTATGCGTTGCTGCTCTATGCGTCTACTTGTGTATTACTCTGGTCGTCTATTCGTCTCTGCTCTACGCTTTTAGTTTTCTATTACTTTAGTAGTCTATGCGTTGCTGCTCTATACATCTACTCGTCTATTCTCTCTACGTACGTCTAATCGTCTATCTCTATACACATCAGTCTTCTACAATAATCCAGGAAGATCCTCCCGTGATTTAAAAAACTCCCGCCATTACAACATTATAAACCCACCAAATTTCCTCCACCACGATAACTGTAAAGTCTAACTAAAAATCGTTCAAACTTAATATAAAAAGCACTTTGCATAAATTCCCCCCTAATCCAAACTCCCGTAAACAGGATCTCGCTTTACCCTCCGCAACCCACGTTCCGATCGTATCGACTTTATCAGGCTTCCCTCGTATCGGTACGTAAAATCCACGTAGAACTCATTCGAAATTAGTTTGTTTCTTAACTTTCCTCGATAACCGTACAACAGCAGGTTGCAAAAGGATGAGAGAGGAGCGTATATTCTCGGTGTTTGAATGTGTCGGAGGAGGAGCAGCCAGGCTGTCGGACCTCCGGCGCAAAGTGACTACGTGTCCGGCGTACCAAGCCCATTAAAATCTATCTACCAGAGGGGCGATGTAGCACGAAATTTAAGAAGAATCTCGAGCGTACGTTCTTCCGATCCGGACTGGAAAAAGCAAGGGAGAGATTTCTTATCGTAGGCGAGGCTGATATCCACTGTACGAGACGTAGAACCTAGGGGATGAGCAACCCCCGTAGAAATTCCTTCCTTGCTGAAAAACTTCCTCGTCGATGGAAAACCGCAATATAGTTCGTTTATGCGCTTTTCTTTTTTTTTTTATTACTTTCTTTTTTACGACAGAAGTCATCCTGTGACGAATGGCGTAAATGGTGGAAAGTTTTGGTTCTACGTGTTTCTTCGCGCGAAGAGGTTGCAAGGGGGTGGAGTTGTTGAAGATACGTAAAGTGAGCTTCGTAGGAAGTGTTAATGAAATGAAGGCCGTTAATGGCACAGTGAATTTACCTTATTACATTTAGTGCATTAATTTTAAACACGTGCTGTCGACAGAACGGTGAGATTAATCGCGGTCATCGAGCGACGTGTGCACGTGAGAGACAACGGAGAGGAAGTCGTCGGTGAAAAATGGTCATTTGTTTATTCGAGGTTTACAAAGAGTTGCCAGCGGAAAAGATTGATAGATGTTTTAAAACGAATAGAATTCCTTGGTATTAAGAACCTTTTGTGGCTATATTAATCAGTCCAGTGTCAAATTTTTGGTGGGCTCATTGTTTCTAGAGAAAGTAATGCAGAGTAAAAATATTTCAATATCATACATTTAGGACCGGTAGTTCTAGTGTCGAAGGAGCAGATTAAAGTTAATTTGTCACTTTCTGCTGAGCTCTTTTGCGTAATCAACGACGCAGATATGCAAACTTTGAAAGTTAAACTGATGTTTTTTTCAAAGCATTCATTTGGGGTAAATTCCGAGCAGTTATGGGGTCAGAGACTTGATCATGGATGCGATTCGGGAACAGTTGGGTTCTCTCTCTGTCTCTCTCTCTCTCTCTCTTACTTTATACGATAATGCGACCCACTCAGTCTCTGACATAACGACCCCGTACTCGGGGAGATCCTGAGCTGTTAGGTAGTCTACGTGCAGATGCGGCCGGTCTTATATAACGGAATTAATGTTCCTTCTCGTCTTACGAGACCATTGTTGCGAACCCTATCAAACGTACGACATTGAGAGCGCAAGTCACTTAATTATCGTCTCTATAACGGGGGAAACAAAACTCGGGTAAGTGCATAATCCTCGTAATTTACGGGCGATTAGAAACTCATGGAGATTTATATTATGCAATAATAAATTCATTTTAGAATCGTCTTTACCCACGGTAGAAATTTAATTATTTTGGCCCATAAATTGTAGATGGTTAATTATATTTGTATAGGAAGATATATAATTATTTGATACTCTATGAAAAGAACAAAGGAGGTAGATGCATTTTCACTTCTGACTTTAAAAATTGTTCACTTTAAAAATAATTATCTTGGTCTATAAATTATAGTTGGTTAATTATATTTGTATAGGAAAATATATAATTATTTGATACTCTATGAAAAGAACAAAGGAGGTAGATGCATCTTCACTTCTGCCTATTGAAATTGAAGAACAGTTTAGCGAGGAAATTCACCGCTGTATAATCGTGGAATACAATTTATGAAAATTCATTCGACACATTTTTCACACAATGCACTGATTGTTCCCGCAATTTGTTTCCTTATTATAATACATTTTAATCCCTTGTCTCGTTCGTTTGCGCTGTAATTTAGGTAATGTACCGTTTTTAAATAACAAAGTGTCGACTCAAACTAAAATAAACGGCGGAAAAATTGTGCCGGAAGTATAATCACAATTATAATTTTCGTTTAATGCGGCGAACCATAACTTTTAACTTTTCCACGGGCTGGATAATTCAACATTATTTTTCGGCTGGTATTCGAGAATGACTATCCGAATATTCAACTTAATTAAAGGGCTAATAAGATAAAACAACGACAACGAGAAGCACCAGGTAGTAGACAGTGCATATATATCGACAGGGAATTTTTCATGGTGTAAAGAGTAGCGCAATTTTCCCGTTTAATTTCAGCGAAAAACGAGGAACACTTTTTATTTCGGTGACCGTTCGTTTTCGTTACTAACAATACCTCCGATGCATGGATCACCAATTTGCCTCGCACCAGAAAGGATTTAAAACGGTTTTCACGTCAGTCGGCAGAAAATTCAATTATTATTTTTCAATCCCATACAATCTGCTCCTCCCACGCTGCGTTCACATGCTAATCTGTAGTCTGTATGTTCACCGAGAATATTGACCCGTACGGCCGCACTTAATTTCTGACGCAATTTGCATGCGTAGAAGATTTCCTCTCGTGCAATTTTCCGATCTCAACAAATTCGAGAATTCTTGCCAATCCATTTTTCTCCTACCTCTATCTCTCCTGCCTATTTTCTCGTTTCTGCACTTTTTATCTCGTGGAGTATTAAAAAAAAAATAAAAACAAAAAAATTCGAATACCATGGAAGAAAATATATCGTCAAACCGCTTTATATTTGCTTGAATTATTGTTTCGAGGGAAAGAAATCGGAGGAATTTTACGACAGTTTTGTACGAAATAATTGAGAGGGGGAGATTTAGAAACGATGTAATGCGATTATTCATTCTGGAGTGAAAAGACTGACAGTAGTAGGAAATGTTGGATTTTTGTTGCAGAAAGATCTTTAAATGGAACAAAAGATATTACATTGACTGTGCCAATATATTTTCAATGTCTGTGAATCTTCTCATCGAACAACCATTTCGTTCTTGTTTCCAGAAATTTAATAGACTGAATTATCCTTTTCGAAATTCGTTTATCTAAAATCTACCCTTGCACGACCAACGTCAAACTTTCCCGCCAATAATTAATAGTGCGCGTTTACACAATGTTCGACGATATAAATTCATTACAACGGATATACCATAACCCCGTAGAAATTACCACCGTACTTTTTCCCCAAGAGAATAACGCAATTGCACAATGAGCAAGATATTTAATTTCTTCAACAGAGCAGAGTGAATCTAGCGTGCAAGTTTAACCACGATGAATTTCTGCTAGATTGCAGTTTTGCGTGCATATATACAAGGATTATCTGCTAGTGATCTAATATCTGGAAGGCGAGTAGCTAATATATATGTAAATACGGTATACAAGGAAAATATATGCAGTTATATATTACTGACAAAATGGCAACTCGTTGTCCAACCGAGGGTCGCCACAATTTCATCATATTGTTTCACGACGCTACTTTCACCCCTGTAGTTCTAATAAATATTAGAAAATTACACATTTTAACCGAACACGCTCGTAGATTCACGTAGAAGTGAACGATGAACGACGGATTTGTCTGGGAATACTTTCATTTTTCAAAGAGCTCGGATAAAAGAGAACGAAAAGACGTATCGTTTCGCGGTGGCGAACTCACAGAGGAGGACCGTTCTACATCGATCGTTCTAAATAACTCGTAGAGTAGATTTATTTCGTTGGAAGCACTTTCGAAAGGAACTGCACGGGACTTGTATAGTCGTAAGTATTTTTTAAAAGAATTACGCCACCCTGGAGAGAATAGAGAATTGTACGTGGTACAAGAGACACTGTATCGTTTCGTATGCTAAATGCATTATTTACTGCGGAGGATCTGGTAGCGTGAATCTATAAATGCTAGAATTTATGAAATAAAATTATAGTTAATAGAAACAGTGCTGGGTGAAATTGCCGTTTAACCTCGCTCCTTTTTATTGCACTTTTTACGGCGGTTCGATAAGAGAATGCATGGAGTCGTTAGAAAGATTCAATAAGGAAAGTTTATGACAATGGAATTATAGTTTGCCTTATATTTTAGATATCAAATAACTGGTATTTTAGACACTGAATCACTTGACAAATCGATTAACTTCATGAAACCGAATTGGAGGTAATAATATTGACTTCTGAAAGAAAATTTGTTATTAGATGGCCAAACAAATGTTATTTAATGCTGTTAATTATTAGTATTAGAAAATTTATTAGAAAATGAGGAGTAAGAATTCAATGAATGACTAAAATTTTAAAAGTTCAAAGGTGGAGTTAATCGATTTGACCTCTGAAAGGTTAAAATATAATTTTATCATCGTCCTGGATAAATTTCTGCAAAACAGTCTCCCTGAGATTTTCCACGGTAGGGCATTTAAAGAGGATCATCTGAATATAATGTCTCTTGTTTTGACATCGACCAGATTTGATTAACTTGGTTTTGTAACGAAAACAGAATGCTACTTTTTCTTACGGAGTAAAGTCGTTCCATTTCCGTTTCCTATCACGTGAATCTACAATTATAATGCGGGAATAAAAAAAGAATCAGAGTTAAAATACGGAGAAACAAACGGAGAAATCCATCCTGCGTCAGCAATAATTGCATTCAGGATCCTAGTTTACTTTTTTTTTCTCGATGCTGACTATTTGCAATTTTACAGGCAAATATCACAGCGTGCTTTTAGATTCGCGAAGTAACGTGTTACGGTGGCAAATTCCATTACTGCAAATCTGAATAATTATATGTGCGCAAATACTGTGCTACCATGGCATCGTGCAGACTGTGAATTGCTAACACATAGCGGCCCCTAACGAACTCCACGGTTCTCGGAGTCCTTAAGACAACAAAGCAGTCAGCGACTGCGTGACAACGCGTTAATTTGTCCAACATTTGCGGTCAAATAGGGAGGAAAAAAATGCTCAAGTCGTGGTTTAACTTTGAAACGACCGTTAAAAAGAGATTTCCTTCGTGGAATTCTTCCTTGGCCTCTCTGCCACTGGAGAATCTTTAACGATGGAACTACCGGCGTTAAATTTATTATATTTAAATATACCGAGTAAGTACTGAGGAAAGAGAGAAATTAAGAGGTGATGACGATGATCAATCAAGTAATTGAAGTTCCATAAGATAGACGTGAAATATTCACTATATTGTTACCCTATTATCTTGGACAATTTTCAAAAAAAGGAACCGATTATTTTTTACCGTGGTTGTTTCAGGGTTAAAGTTAAAATTTGAAGGTAGATTTAAATATTTTAGAGATATTCGGACGACAGGTGGAAGTAATTAGGGAAGAGTTAATAGTAAATTGTGACGATAATTGTGAATGCGGTCCAAGTGGAAAATTTGTAAAATTGAAGTTTCTTAGATTTTCTAATGTCTCGTTCTGCTTTTTACATTGAAAAAAATGTGTTCTTGCATTCTGTAGTTGCAGACATAGAAAGAATAGAGTATGGTGTTTCCAATAATTGGGAGATCAGTTTTTATATTTCCCCTCGAAGAGAAATCTGACGTTTTAAAACTTCTGCGCAATGTTTCAAGTTGGTGTACGGTAAAGATGTTAATTACCATCTGTTCATCGTTCTTGAGAGCATTACAGGGACTTAAAACCGTCTTCAAAGAAAAGTAAAGTGTATTTTTCAGAAGGAAATGCGACATTCAATTCGTTTCTTTCCGTTGGTAAAAGTCCTAGTAAAATGCTGGAGGGAATAAAAAATAATAAGTACATTCTTTCCCGTAGTTTAATTCTTGCAGCTGTCGCGCATTCTTTCATTTCTATTTTAAGCAGTGTGCACAGATGCAAACATTTTTCGGCGTATATTACAAAATGGCATATTATTCTATGAAGCATATTACTTTCATTCCTAATTCTTAATTCCACTTCATCTCCCTTTCTGTTTTCTTAAGAGAATAATATTAATCTTAAAAATTTGTTAAATTAAACTCTATCAATGGACGATTAACCAGAAATCAGCTAGAAATAAAATAGAAATTAGCTATAAATTAACATAAATAATTGTCAGACAATAATGCTATCTAAACAATGTAGATTGCGAATCAAATTGAACTTCGATACCCCACTTTCACTAAAGCGTTGAACATCATCCATGAAAACCTCAAGAGTTCGCTACACCTTGAAAGATAAATAAATCAGCGTCAAAGTAGAAACAGAGCGCGAATGTCTTCCTGAGTGAGGCACACGAAAGACAAAGGAGACGGGCTGGAAAAAAATAAGAGCACAAGGAATACTTCAAGTCACAGAGACCAAAGTACTTTACACGATAAAGTGAGACGTCTCGAAGAACCATTACAATTTAGGTCACTAAACATTCGAAACGTCAAAGCTGACTCTCCTACAATGCAAAATCCAACATGTAAATCACCGTATTTAAAGTATTAAGAAACAACAAAAAGATGCGAATTGAATAATGCAAAAAAGATTGCACCGTTTGAAATTTACGATTATTTGGGTCGATAATTTCATGGGTCTCAGCGCTGGAAGATTTTCCAGCCGAAAGAGTTCTCCCTTGGCGTAGCTGCAAACGCAATGAGCTTTTCTTCGGCTATTTCCTATCAAGATCCGTATTCGAATCGAGTCTCTCGCACGCATACGCTTACTCCCTCACCTCTCGTTCCTTCTTTATCGATGCAGAAAATCAAAGTAACCTTCGCCGGAAGGTATAATAATCGAATCCCATGGAATCGCATCACCCACGGAAATACAGATGGCTTTCGCAAACCCTTGCACGGGAGAAGAAAAGACGAAGATCCTTCGTTTTCGGGTTACTCATTGTATCAAATAAAAAAATCAACAATGGCGTAACTAGTTCACATAATAATAATAGACAAGTAGATAAAAACAAAAGATAGTGTGTCCTACCATAGATATCGATTACGAGGAGTTTAAAACTATTTACCATGGGCCAGAAGCTGAAGAGGATCGAAACAGCAAAAGGGCGAAAGTGACCTCTCGACCACAATCCTCTAAGTAGTCTGTAATTGTCCCTTGTTTATTGGATATCCCCCAAAATTTTATCAAATCCAAGACGTTCAAATAAACACATTGTAAAAAAAATATTTATGCGAGCCGTTCTCCAGTCAAAGGGAAGTCAAAATCGATGAAGCGATCGATGGAATATCGGTAATCGTGATTTCTCCATCACTTTGCCGCCGTGTTTAACGGAAAAACAACAGGTTCCTCCGGAAGGAAGAACGTCGAAGGAAATACAGAGAGGGCCGATCGAACACCCCCGTGTTTTCCCATTGTGCAAAGATTATTTCGAAGTTTGAGGATCGTTAATCGGAAAGGGAAGTCTGTGCTGTTAAACCATTCTCTAGGGAAATTCTATCGATGTGCTAGTATAACGCGTTTCTCACGAGAGAAGGGTCCTTCTTCGATGGAAAATTGCGAAAGTTCGTTAGATTTGAGGACACTTCGGTCTGCTTTCCTGTTCTATCTAATATTCGTGCAGTGAAACGTTCCCTTGGTGTTAAGAGGCACCATAAATTCGTCCAGGGATTTCTCTTGGCCGCCACTAGGAGATGTTCGGAATCTCCAATGGCAAGGGCGAGAGAACCGGCCTATTATCAATTGTCCGATAAGGGCCAAACGAGCGCCGAGGAAAACCCATTCGAGATGGATATATCGGGGGAGAAGGGAGAAGGTTCCTTTTGTGAAGTAGCATGGAACTTGGTGATGGTGAAATTCCGAGATTGAAAGCTGGAAATTCAACGACATGCTTCTAGGGATACGTTATTGATACTCGAAGTTTGATGGGTCATCGATATTCATTATACGCGATGCAGTAACCTGAGCAACGTTGGGACACGGTGACTAGGAATTTCAGATGGATTCTTTGAGTTTGATGAAAAAAGTTTGGAGGTACGTTCTATCAACACCTTAAAACAGCGTTTTTTTTTTAACTTTCTTCGGTGATTAAATTTCAACGTGGCTGCCTTTCACGTAAAAATCATATATTATAGTACTTACACTGTTAATTTTAATTTTTGCTAAATGATATTACTGCAGGGAATATTTAGATTTTTTTTTCCATACTTTTTAAACTCTTATAATGCGGAGTAACACATTAGTATAGGAAATTTTCAAGTTTTCCAAAACCTATGAAATGCGAAACGGTAAAAGTATTTCTATGATATTACTATTACGTTTTTTAACATATGCCAGGAATGAACTGAAGAATTTTATTTTACTAGTTTAATTCTAAATTATTACTGAGACAGTCAGACATTAAATGAAATGTGGAATATTGCATTTATTTGAAGATCTTCCGAATAATTACCATGGGAAATGTTAAGGTAACGCGTTAATTATTAGCGGAAGTGTTTATCGATCAAAGAATTGCCAATACAGCAAACTTCCTGCATCAATTATGACCGGCTATTAGTAGAGAGACAATTAATAACATCTATAGATTCTTCATAGTAGCTTTTTACGTCGTATTGAAAATTTATGTTATTTATCATCGACCAATCTATGAACCGCGCTGCAAGTTTGCGAGCTAATATCTCGCACAACCGATCTATTTTACCCGAAGAACATATTACTTCGAAATTCTTTTCTTCCCGATATCTCCGAAACATCAGGTTCATTCTGAAATGCAATCGTCCTACATTTTTGATCGCCGGTGTATATTTCCAGATCCACCAAATACCGTAATCGAATTTTCTCTCGACGTCACAGGCCCGATAGCCTTTTATCGATACATCGAAACGCACACATCGACAAACGGGAGGAAGAAGGTGTATAAATTTTATCGAAAAGGACCAAAAGTCCACGAAACGTTTCCGGACGAGTACAATAGATAGCATAGAAGTAGCAAAGCAAGTATCTATTCGACGTAATCGATACTCGCAGCGAGGAGTTCGTGTACGCGGAAAAACTGCTGTCCGCATTGTAACAACTGTTTGTGCCACTTCTATCGATCCTTCATATCGATTCTATCCACTCGAGCCATCGTTTCTAAGTCGCGCGACAAAATTGCTTTTCCTATTAACCCTCTGTGGCCCGGGGGTTTGAAGACTACGCTTTTTAATTGTTTTTCTTTTTGATTTCTTTAATTGCTTTTCTCAGCGATAGATTTTTATAAATTGTATGTACATATGATTTTAATAATTAACACTTTACCGACCGGTATATTTTTTAAATCTTACCTTCTTCTGACCAGTCACTTGGTTGGAAATTCTTCGCTGATACCGATACCTCTTCAAAAATTGCAAATTTTCGTCATCGAGTCCTTGGAAATGTAAACAATTTATTAATTGTCGTGGCAACCGATTAATAAATTAAAATTCCGTAAATGTTAGCCCTGAAAAGTTTGTTAATAGGAACCCGTTCGGTAAAGTGTTAATATTGTAGTTGAAACATATTTTTTTTTATTTGAAGAAATTTAGTCAAACGTTCGTTTGAGCAAGCTCAAACACGATAAATGTAGCGATAAGTTCTGAGGACGTAGATTACGTCTGCACGATGAAAAATGCAGGGTGGATTGATGAAAGGAATGACACCCGTGAATAATGTGATTTTATTAATGTGCGCATATTTATTTATCGATACAATATCCGATCAAATGCCTACCCAGGTTTCGTTTAATTAATCATTCATGTTGCGATCGCTCCAGATTTCTTATGTTTTCATCTACATGCATTTTACAACATTGTTACAATATCGTTTCAAGGTAAATCGGATCTTGCACGCGACATTTAAAGAGGTCAGAGATCGATCAGAAATGCATCGTCAACGGGTTACTTAAGTTTAAAGTGGTTTAAATACATTCAGGTCAAAGGCTACGTGTCTTCGAGGTAACAAATGACCATTGTAATTGGAGAAATTCGGTAGACAATTTATTTCAAGAATTCTCTTATCTAAAATATAATATATGTATATTTGCTACGTGTAATTAGTTCTCGCAATTAAAAGAAATTATTCGATTGGATTGAGATTTAACGGGAAGCGTGGAATATCGAGCGTAAAAATCGTTTTATCGGTTTCCCCCGTGAAATTCCAAAGCGCTGACTTTTTCCTCGCTAATATTTTTACAGACGCGTCGTAAAAGAATTTTATTTCTTTACAGCCACATTTCAGGAGAATTATGTTGGACATTAATTTTGCGATTTTTTTAGATTTTGAAATTTTATTCGAGCACGAGGAACCTCCCTTTTGTACTGAAAATTTTCCCTTTCTTCCCGAAATGCTTCAAATATGTCCTTGTCTTGCATCGCTCATTCATTTTACATCCGTAATTCACGAGAAGATACGGAAAATTCACGATACGGAAAAATATTCAAGTATGCCTTACACAATATCCCCGCAAAACACCATTAATCTATAAGACCATACTAAAATGTCCTGCACATCGTCACGATCAACGATGATCGGCAAGAACAGCCATTTTCATTCTCAAACGATAATACTTATCCCTTCGACGCAGCTGGGTCGCAGCAGTTTCCGATTCTATTCTCGTTGAAGATACTTTGCAATATTATCGTCGACGCACCGCCAGATGTGCCATATTAATTAACAATTACGGGAGAACGGTGGCACGGCGTTTGCGCCCGTCGAACGATACTGCCATGGGGGACCGTATGCTGGCATTACAGCCGATCATCGATTTAGTATTTACTCGATGGCCGCGAGCGTGCGAAACGACAGTCGTTGGAGCGTACACGCGTCCCGTTTCGACGTGTTTCTGAAACAACGTTTAGCGTCAACAAACTCCACCGACGAATCGTCGGGACGTGTTTCGAGGGGGTGGAGAACGATAAAAATATCGAGGCAGAGCACGATCGTTATCCGGTGCTGTTCCACTTTGGAAATGGTCATTGAAGGCTGAAATAAACACGTCAACGGTCCCGCGAAATCGTTTGTTTACCTGCGAAACGCCTGGTCGACGATTCGGAATCGCTAAATTTTCGGGCGAACGCGACAGATTCCAGGGATTTAATCGGCGCGTGATTGAGAAAGTGGTGAAAAAAAAAAAGGAGAAAGATTATGGACGACGGATGCTGATCGAGATGCCGGTGGTCGATGAGCTTTCGGACGATTCTTGTATGCTTCACGGTCGAAATTGCCGGATACGGATTTCTGTTGGCAGAAAGAATAGGTATTCGGATTAAATCCAGCGATTTAATTTCACCTATAGGATGCTTGTTTGTATTCCTCTTCCGACTGTATCGTGTCGTCGTTGGAAGTTAATTCCGCCGGAAATTATCCTTTGCCCGATATTTCATCAGGTATGTTTTGCACGACGATAGAGGTACAGGATTTTATCGTTTTACTTTGTAAATATTTTATCGAAAGGTTTGACTGGGCAAATAAGGTCTTTCATTTGCTCGTTCTTTAATATATTGGCGAAATTGTGAACTGTGAAATAACTTGAGCAAATGAATACAAAAATATATAAAATAGCAAAATTACAAGTATCAAAAGATTATCATCATTTTAATTTAAAAAATTCTATTTTAATTAATAACATCGTTCACTATCAAATCTTCTATGTCAGACCCCTAAGAGACACCCGTCAATCAAGCACCTCGTCGAATCCACGTAAAAATTCGACGGTACAAAGTCGTTTGCATTTATCGGCAATAGAATCCTGCATTTTTACGTGTCTACAATAACAGAGTACGATGCAGACGGTACGTCGAATTTTTCCGGTTTGTTCACATCGAATTCTCCATATCCCAGGGCGTCGGTGTCTCGTTGTTACCCTCCCCCATATCTCTGCATATTTTTACATAACACCGGTGTCTCCATCGCCGTAAACTTTCGTCCGGATTCGGTGGTCCAATAATTCCGAGGGTGAAATTAATTCTATCCACGAACGCGAACGATGTCGACGTGCGGCATATGGAGGAAGATATAACGTAAACGCGCTCGGATACTTTCGACAGATTGAATAATGGCGATCGACGTGGCCACGGGGCCGCTATTTATCTGGTTTTAAACAATGCAAATTACAATTACGCCGGCAGACGATACGGTCCCGAACGCACCCACTGGACCCATTCGCATTATTTACTGTGAAAGCATGCACACTGTTATTCCATTATCAAGCTTGCGCGCAATTATTCCGGTTATCGTGGCCTATCGATACCGGATTTTCATTCTGCCCGATAACGATTGTTAATAAGTAACTATACGTGCTACCGAATGGCTTTCGATGCTCCGGCAAAAAGTCCATCGATGAGAAGACTTTGCCGGATTATTAAAGTTACTCCTGTGCTTTATGAATTATTCAATCGTTCGAGAGCTTTTTGCGCTTTTTCGCAAGTTTAATGCTGGGAGGGAATGATTTTATGGATTTGTTTTTATTCGGACGGAATGATTTGGGTTTTTTGCTGATCTGTAGCTTGGATTTAATGACGGTGATTGACGAGCTTGGAGATTAGTTTTGTCGTTAGTGTTTATTAACGGTGATGGAATGTTTATTCCATGGGAATGGAGCTTTATTTTGTATTAGACGTAAGTTCATTAATATTATATTAATATGAACGTGTATAATTAATATGGTGTAACACCTTGATTGTTATTGATTATCGGTGCTGCAACTTGGCTAACCCTCTATAGGCCTAATTTTTTCTGGTATCTGAAGATCAGTTGTACGATTCAAAACTGATAAAAAGAGTATTATAAATAATAGATTTAACTAGATCTTGAAACATTGGATTGTAAAGAATTTTGTGATTTTTAGGAGCTAAATTATAATACGTGAAAAAGGTGAAAAATTGACTTTACAGATTAAAAGCTTAGATTTCTCTTGTTACTTCAAAGGGCTCATAGAGGGTTAAATAATATTTAACAAAAAATATAGATATTCTAGGTAGTTGAATTAGGTTTTCTCAAAGGTAATTGAATTGATTTTAAAGTAGCACAAAATGGGGTATTTCTTTTAGCAATACCATTGTGCAATACTTCTGTTATCGAAAATATGTCGTAAAAAATAGGAGAAAATTTATGTGAGAGTTAAAAATCTTAATAAAGTCAAGATTAAAAATGGAGAATTTCCCAGATATTTATTGTACAATCGGTGAATGTTTGAAAAGTTCGCAATAAGGTGGCTTTTCGATCCGCGTAGTCGGTTCACGTTCTCGACCACCCGATTGCGACCCTCTATCTCCATATTCTCCCCTTTTACGTGTCGAAAGTTATGGACACAGAGGAACGTCATAACTGTAGGAAGGTTAGGCGAGGAACAGAGTGCCTTTTCTCGCATGATCATAAATAAATAATAATATCAAGGATGAAACCTCTGTCCGATGGACAAGACGAAAAACGAATCGATCCCTCCGGATCTTACCGCTATAACGTATTCTTTCCTGATAATGCATTGAAATTCCTTTCAAGTCTTCCAGAATACATTTCTCCTTTTCCTTATTGTACCTCTACTAATCAGATTTTTCTCGATGTTTAGTCGAATTTGATATCTTCATTAATATCTACGACATTTCTCCGATCTCGCTCGATACATTGCATCATACCACACAACTATACACACCCCATTCTTTTTTCACTCCCTACATTATCGTAACGCCATAAAAAATACCAAAATTGTTGAAAAATTCCTCTCAACAGCAGCTATTAAACTTTCTTCGCATTCTTCATCCCCCAGTGGTACCAAAAGGGTTAAAATCACAACCAACAAAATTGCACAAACAAAAATCAGAATTTCCGTGAATGTTGCTAAATAATTAATTTGTATTATAATTAACTCATGATATATTTAACAAATCTTCATAGCAAATTATACGTATAACCGCGTCAACGTCGTTAAGATCAATCAATAAACAAACTTCATGCCACACAAATTCTTTATATATCACCGCATTAATTCACGTTAACCACGTGCCATTTCTTTTGTGATTAAATGTGCAATGATTCTGAATTAATTATTAAAATAACAATCTAACCCCTAATTTCGGATGTAGTAAATGACTCAACGTAATATTGAATAGCGTAGAATTAATTTTATTCTATCAACACCCACTGATATTTGTAATCAAATAATTATTAGAGCACTTTAAAACTGACTATTTCATTTATCGCGTTACGAGTAGCACTCGTTATTGGTACGGCAAGGGGTTAATAAAAATCAATCATATTCCTAATTTCTCCTGTAAATAACTTCTATTTTTCGTTACACGAATTATCCGCATTTCCGAGGGCTAAGCGTAAGTAGATACGAGCCCAAGAGAGATCACATTTATCCCGACGATTTGCGCACACCACGTCCCGTAAAATCGAAATAAACCCTGCCATTAAAGCGAAGGCCTGTTCTTTTTTCGCCGTAGTCAGCGTCAATGGGCCTACTTACCATTTTTTTCCCTTTCGACTCTTGCACCCTCTCTGTCCTCGTTGATTCTTTCCCTTGTTTTCTCCCCCTCCTTCCTTCCCTTTATCCATCTCTCTCTCCTCCCCTTTCTTCCGAGGCCGATTTATCCACCGTTTAAGCGTCGAAGGAGGCTCTTTACTCCTGCAATAGGCCGGGCAAAAACTTTGCATAATTCGAAAGAAAGCACGAGCTAAGTCGAATTCAGCTTGGAAACTCGTTGGGAGAGTGGAAAGTCGAAGGGAACTAATAACGAGCTGTACGATTGCCGAGTAGAGAATTCGTTCGAGCATGCTGGAGCAATTTCCCACGGTTATTGCGAACTCGACCATTCGACCGTTGTTATCGGCCGTCTCGTAAATAACCGTGCTTTTTGAGGATTAACGAGGCTCAACGTGAAAGATGAAAATAAATATTAATTAGGTGAAGATGAATATTAATTAGTTGCCCAAAGGTATCGGTGGTCGTTGCTCTATTAAAGAATAATTCTGGGGTTTAAATGGAAGGTGGTTTCATGTGGGGATGGTTACGGATAGAATTCATCTTGAACAAGAGATATTACAACTTTGATAATGTGTTCTAAGTTGGTAGAAGTTGCTCGTGTAAATTGAAGTTACGTGTATACACGATTTGCCATGTACAGTTTGCATAATTACGAACCATCGGAACAATCTTAGAAAGGAACATTGTAAACGTTTTTTTCACGAGGTGGAAATATTCCTTTTTGAAATAAAATCTCTTTTGTGTCATGAAAATCTGTATTTCGAGGCGGGACCACTTGTTTCAATCTAAAACCCTTTTTTTGTCCATTATTCTGCCCTAAAACCGACGGAAGTTTTTTTTTTTAATTCTTAAATTATCCCCTTGCCTGAAAAGGTATTATTTTTACGAGCTCCGTTTTTCCTGCATTTGTTCTATCAATGCAAAACTGAAGATTTTGTAAACTATGTTCCGCGAGATTTTTTGTTAAGAGTGGGCCGAATATTTGAAACGTTCTGCAAGAAGGCAGGTATCATTTACCTCGTGGTATATCGAAATTTATCGTGGCGGAAGGACGAAGACGAAGTATCACATTGGTCCCCCTCGTGATTTTCCAAGGCTACCAGCCAAACTGACTACGTAAGTAAGAAAAATCGTCCCCCTTTTTCCAGACTTTCCTAGTCTCGCAACTCGGAAAAACCGGGCCGATACGTACTGTGCGCAGCTGAAAGAATGGCGACGCGAAAAATTCTACTATGTGTCTCCAGCACTGAAAATTATACAACTAAATGTCACCAGACAGTTTTCATTCCATTAGATAATTTGTATTTAACACTAAACCTACCAATGCGGTCATAATGTCCGCTTCGCAATTTTTTCAAAAAACTACCTAAATTGATAGGGGAACCGTGAAGTAAAAATTCTACTTCTACCATATAAAGCTTAAATTAGTTAATTAACTAATCCTTTCACTTCTTGATTTATCTTTTTTCGAAGTGCTTGTTCAAAAAATTTAAATTTGAGTAGATATAACGTCGGTAGTTTTAGTGTTAATTAGATGACCGTAAAATATCTACTCTATCCCTCTCCTATAAACTTAGAGGATTTTAGAAAGATCCAGCCAGCCGTATTGATCGATTTAGTATTCCTGTTAGGGTTTTAAGTTTTATCAGCAGTCCAGAAAGCCAAGATCTAATGAATTTGCTTTCCTTATCAACAAAAACAAAGACGTCTAATGAAAAGATTGCCATCTTCTCATCCCCGGACTATACACGTAGCAGAGTTCCTTGAAAATTCAGCTCTCCTACGTTCACCAATTCGTAAACGACTTTGAAATCGATGGATCTTGCTCTTTGTCGGCCGCTTGGTCTCCGCTTTATTCCGATCACGCTGCTAACCCCCGCGAACCTTTGACTTTTACTCACCGCGCTTTTTCCACCCTCGGCGTGAGAAGGCCACGAATATCCTCGTGTTTCACGGCTGCCGAGCGCGCCTAACATTTTTCTCTGGCGATCGAGCGAATCCGCGGAATGTCTGCGCGAAATGGAACTTCGAATTGTATCATGGGTCACCGGATGTGGATTACGATTTTAAAGCTCTTCCTCCCGCGTTTGTTCGCGCGCTTTTCCCAACTGCGAGGGTGGTGCTTCCTGTATTGCTTTACCTTTGAATGCGACCTCTGAGGGGAGGGTAGAAACGTTAATATTTTACTGTGTTGCTGGCTATTTCATAGATAAATGGAATTAATTCGTTGTGACTGATTTTTTCAACTTGACAATTGTTAGAAAATTTAAAGTGTATCTGTATTTTTCGAGGCGAGGGTGCAAACGTTGATATTTTACTGTGTAGCTGACTGTTTCGTAGGTAAATGAAATTAGATCGTTGCGACTGATTTTTTCAACTTGACAATTGTTAGAAAATTTAAAGTGTATCTGTATTTTTTGAGGCGAGGGTGCAAACGTTGATATTTTACTGTGTAGCTGACTGTTTCGTAGGTATATGAAATTAGTTTGTTGCGACTGATTTCTTCAACTTGACAATTTTTAGAAAATTCAAAGTGTATTTATTTATTTCTGTTCGGCCAGGAGTGTTAGTAATTTTAAGATAAAATTTTGACAGATAACTATTAAAGTTTTTTGTACTTCTATTGGTAAAATATTTCTGCTGCTCAGGAAAGAATTATATTCTAAAAAAAATCTCTCCCAACCCCCTAAATCACGGGTACCAACGTCGAAAAGTTTCACAGAATTCCAAGAGCATAAAAAATCAAGACAGAATTTAAGCCTTACCGACGAACTTCCCCAAACGAGACATATTTCTCTCCCGTTGAATGCCGAGGAGAAAGTTAGTATCATTGGGTGCACTTTTTACCAACCAGTTCCAAAGCAATGTCCATTAATCGTCGAGGGTGGAAAGCATTACGTGTGCGAGGCATTACAGTGGAAAGTAGTATATAAACGAAACATTTGAAATTTATTTAACAATCCACCCTTTCCGCGGGCCGGCATAAATTTCAGATAATTACGAGGCGCTTTGTACGTCGCGGGGACCGCTTAAAAGTGCGCGGTTTTACCTGAAACCCCGTCGCACGAACTTAGTCGTCCGAAACGAGGAAGCCACTGTCATCCAAGTAACTTTGGAGCCGTGCCACAATTATAAAATGGAAGTTGAAAGTTTCCGAGACAAAGGTGGCCACCCTCCACCCCCTCAACTCCACACCCTCCCTCACGCCAAGGGAAAAACACACTACGTGACCGCGAAATTAATTTCCTCGCTTAACGCACGACTTTTATATGTCGCGCGGGATCTCAAGCTTAAATGGGCCCCGTATAAACTATACTTGCTGTACACACACAGCCACGTTCTTCTTCCATGGTAACCGTACCCGGGAAGCATGGGGTTATTCTTCATCCCCTTTCTTCAGCGCCTTCGTCCCTTTTTATTTCAACGGCTATGCTGCACCCTGGACGAACGTTCTCAGACAACTTCGAGGGACATTTTCCTACCCTCTGTGTTACTAACGTTTGTTCCCCCTCTTTTTTTTTCTTCTTTTTTTGTCTTTTTTCCACTCTTTTCTTAACCAGCAAGATTAGAAGGGTCCGAGGCAGGTGAAAAATGCCGAAGTTTTTCCTTTGAGGATGCGTGGAACTGCGCGGCCGCTTAATTATCGTACGAGGGTGTTCGTTGATTAACCGTGAAAAATGCTCTTTCCTCCCTACGAGCAGGAGAGAGAATTTCTTTTTTTCCCTTGAGATAAAGTATGGAATGCATAAAGACATTCGTCTCGTGATGGAGGGAGAAAGGAATTATTTATTGAGGAAGAACGAAAGGAAATTGCCTTTGAACAAAGAACTACCGGGAAGGAAATATTTCTCGCGTTAATTGCACTGGAAGTGTAGAAAAACGTTTAGCACATTTATCTTAGGTTTTCCGAGTCTCTGTTATTTCTCTGATCAATGCTAGTGTTATTTTTGGAATACGTTTGAACTTGTAATTACCGACGATGTCTAAAGGGAGGTTTCTTGTTTGGAAAAAAGGGAAAATTTTTAATTTAAATAATTGCAATCTCTAAGAAAACCTCTCTATCTACTGTACACGTTTATGTTCGATCGCAAAGTAAACTTTTACGCTCGAACTACCGACTAAACTGACTCGAAGTACTTTACTGCTTCCACTTGAAACGTTGATTCCTTTCACTTTGTCAGTTATATCAACATTTAGTATTCCTACGTTAACATCTCTACTCTCGATGTCCTCCTCGTCTCCCTTTTCACCGATAAGTCCAATTTCAACGGCGTTTTCCAGACGCCATTAATTCCACGATGAAAATTTATTACGAACGTACACGAGAGTTATTTTTAATTGGCATCTTTTAAGAGAATATTTTCTACTTTCCTTAATGGCACGGTCCTTTTATAAAGGAAGAGACGAAGCATGGATACCGTGAGCCATGAAAAATTGAAAAATCCCCGGACTACCTGAATCCTCGATGAACTCCCACGTCTTTCACTGATTGTAATTTTTAATTCATAAAGAGGGTGGTTGTATCGACTTTACTCTCCCATTCGCCTGTATTGCACGAGCAACCCGTGTTTACCTGTTTTCCCATGGAATATCCGAATTCGAGCAATTCGATTAAAGGACTAAAACGTGTCGGCTGTTTCTGCGTCTCTTTCTCTCTTTATTTGAGACGAACAAACCCGGTGACGTGATTCCAACGTGAAATCGGGTCAACTGAAGATTCGCGGTTTTATTATCAGTGGAAAGAGTGACGTTCGGAGAGTTTGGTAAAGTTTTGCACCACCTTTCTTCGAGATAAATTGCGAATTGTCGATAGCAAAGGGTGAAATGAATTTTTAGTTTTTTACTACTGCTAGATTGCGCTCTTGATATGAAAGTGTTGCAAAGGGAAAATATAGGTTTTTCTGAAATGCTCGAATCTGATTGTAAATTTGTATTATCTTCGATATTGGAGCAGATGAAATTTACGATTTCCGATTGAAAGCGTAATAGATTTTGAAACATTAATTATATGTTCGTATGAATTTTCGTGGAGGATTTTAATTATGTCTGGTATTTGTACGAGTGTTGAGTAGAACGCTTGAAAGTGGATAATTCAGCTGTTTGGAAGAACAACAATTAAATAGATTTCCGAAGAATGTTCTCCAATAACGCTTAAAACTGCGGATTGTGAAATTTCACGAATATTAACGGCCAACGCTACTATTGCGGATTACGATTATTATTGCATTTTATTGAAATTGCGACAGGATGAAACGTATGAACTAGAACTGACAATTCATTTGAAACACTTGTCATTGCTTCTAGCTAAAATTGCTGGATATATTTGCGCGAAATATTCTGCAATATTAGTAAAAATTTTCATCTCAAATAATATACCAATTACTAAAACTCCTACACAAAAATTGCAATTTTCTAAAGCTACAAATCTCAATAATATTACTTTTGTAATAAATGAAAGATGTGCTTACACGAATATATTATGCAACTCTTGAAAAATAGTGGCATAAAAAGTCTACGAATTATTTAAACTCAAACAGCCATAGAAAAATGTGCAAATCTTATTAATCATCGTAGAATTAACGTGTAATACAGCGATAAGCATCTCTCCTTAAAATACATTGCAATCAGCACGCATAAGAACGAAGCAGCCCTCGGTGCTGATAGTAATAACCGTAAATGGTACTTTGGGATAAATAAAAATATTCCCTCGGAAACAGTGCACCTTCTTCTGATGTCCATAAACTATATTTAAACGTATTTACGCTTCACAAGGCGATGCGAAACTTTTGCCGTAATTAAGCTTAAGAAGATAAAGCGTGCCGGGCAGAGTATCCACGTGGAAGTGCAGAAAATTGTTGATTCTCGTTGGGTTCTTGACAAGCGTAAATTACATGCCAGTTCGTGTTCCGTAATTGTACAATGCGTCTGCATATTCATCCACGCTGATTACAAGGGACGACTATCCTTTCCGACTTACTCTCACTTGACTTTCAAAGTTACCGTGCAGCAAAGACGTTTTACTTTGGCCGTTCTTCTGCCACGTCTGAATTCGCGATAGAATTGCAATAACACTGCGAGGGCCATTGAAGGAAAGGTGGAGAAACGCAGTGGAATCAAGGAGGGGAAGAAAAGATGGTACGTAAGAGGCGAGAAAATTAGAAAAGAATAGAAACAAAGAGAAGAAAAGTAGAAGAGAAGAAGAGGAGAAGACGAGTGGAAGAAAATTAGAAGAGTAGAAGAGGAGAATAAGAGTGGAAGAAAATTAGAAGAGTAGAAGAGGTGAAGAAAAGTGGAAAAAAATTAGAAGAGTGGAAGAGTAGAAGAGAAGTTGAAGAAGAGTTGGGAGACGGACAAAAGAAGAATACTTAATGAAAAATAAAGGGAGAGAGTATGTAAGAAATGTAGAAACAAACAGAGGGAAAGAATCAACCGAGAAAGACTTTTTATAAAAAACTTTTATACCAGAAGGAGCGGAAGGGTACAGGTACCATGGAAAAATTGTTGATAACGATGGAAAAAATAAAAAATAATACTGGGCAACATGACTTTTTAATAATTATTTATTTATTTATTTATTGTATATTATATTTATATACAATTATATTTAATTATATTTATATACATTTTTATAAATTTGTAACGGTAACTAATATCGGTTTTTGAGAAAATGGACCACATTCACATTATATGAAATATAAAAAAACATACAATATGAAAAATTATTATACAAGCAGCGACAGCACTTATTTACACTTCACTGGCCAAGGAGTTCGACGGTATCGCGTGTAATCAAAACATACGCGACGAGTCTCGGCAGCCGCGCCCTACAGGTGCTCGTCTCCTTAATCCGTTGACAATAACAAGTAGTTTCGACATTCGCCTTGCAATCAGTTTGCTCTCGACCACCGACGAGTAACCAGTGCTCCGCGATCGGGATCCAGCATTTTTACCAATTATTGTGTACTGCGCGTATCATACATTTGAAGACGAGATTCAAGAGCACCAAGTACCTCTCTTTTTATTGTCTACGCGGCAATCCACCGTTGCAGTAGTATGAACCCTCAGTGATCGGCCGTACATTTGCTCTCAGCCACCAAAGCACTGTAACCGTTGACATCCTATGCTTACTCTCAGCCATCAAAGCTACGAATCAACACGTTTCTGAGGTACATATAATTTTTATTAAGATTTGATTGGTTTGCTAAGTGCGATTGACTTTCATTTAATTGTGTCGCTGATTTATTAACGGTCAGATATTTAATCGAACGATAATTCGAATTTATTAATATATTTAACCGAACGAAAACCTAAATTATAACAATACCGCTGTGCGACCTACGTGTATTTAACTGTCGTTACATAGAGTATTGTGTGAGATAGAAAACTGCAGTAGTATCAAAAAGAGGAAAAAGCCATGGTGTGTAGGAAACGAGAAAATTGGAAAAGAATAGCAACAAATAAAAGAAAAATAGAAGAGTAGAAGAGGAGTAAGGAGAATAGTGCAAAACAATTAGGTTAGTGGAAGAGTAAGAAGAAGGTTGAAAGTAGATTAGGGGAGTAGAAGAGGAGTAAGCAGAAGGGCAGAGGTAGGGAAGAAGAATACTGAAGAAGAAGCAGACAGGAAGGGAAAAAGTATATAAGAAATGTAGAGGCAGATACAGATAAGAGGAGGGAAAGGATCAACGGCGGAAGAACGGAAATAAAGAGCAACGAAGGAAGAAAAGAAGCGAAGAAGTCCACCTACGACGTTTCGAGCGGAGTCCATTTCGTTTTCTTTGAAGTCACAAAAAAAAGGAATGCGATGCTTTTTCTTCGCTCGGAAGCGAGTCGCAAAAAAACCACGTTTGTCGGGAAACCAGGTCAAGTGGAAGCGTTTGCTTTTATTCCCGATAATAAAGAGGTATAAGAAGATCAAAACCTTTGTCGTGATAGGCATCGATAAAGCACCGAGGGAAGGATATTATCTTTTGATCGACGCCGAAGACCGTGAGATAAGAAAAACAGAACGCCGCTCATTGACACGGAAACTCCAAAGAGGGTGGAAGTTCGATTTTTATTCGACGTGATAATGGAAATCTATGAAAATCGAACGGACCGAAGGACGAAGGAGACAAATCGATGGTCGACGGATTGATCGAGGATTACCACGGCGCCATTGTCTCTGACAACGTCGATGCGATAGTTCTGCTCTTTCGGGAGAGTCTTTCAGTTTGATTATCCATTGTGGAGCGAACGCAACTATTTTGGATTTCGATAAAAAAAAAGAGACAAAAAAAAGAAGAGAGAAAGAGAAACGTCGGTAAATCGTGAGAAGAGGATAACAATGTGCGATTTGTTTCAGGAGGTGGATCGAAAGTGTTACACTTTTCTCTGCTTTCGTGCCACGTTCGAATTCTTTTTTTATCGTGATAGGAATATAGATAGAAAATTTATTGCTTCTTTTTCTATCGATAAGGCGAAATATCCTGCGAATCTTGCAGGTTCTCTATCTATAACACGTTTAATATTCGTTCTACGTTCGGTAAATAAAATTACGTGATGTATGACAAACCGTATAAATAATAGAATTTCGCTCATTAATTCACGAGTGCGGCGATTTAATAGGATGAAAAGGATAATGGAATTTAGCGGTACATGCTTAATTATAGTGGCGGAGAATATTGCTACAAAGTTACAGAGATAAATTAACGTTGAGTTTTGAACGAATACAAATAATACGAGGATCATCGCGTTTGGCGTAGTCCCTTGAAATTATTCTCCATGAAACGGTGAAAAATGCAATAAACGTCGAGCACATTATTTAGAAAGAACAATTTCAAAGTTTTTCGTGTATTTGTTCCCTTCGGACGTGACTTACTGCGTCGTGGAGGAAAAAAAAGGAGAACTTTCCACGATTCTGAGCTGACTGTTATTTCTCCATTCGCAAGTAAATTCTAGAAAAATGTTGATAAACTCTTCCAAAAGCTTGAGAAGCTTGGAAAGATAGGAATACGTAAGTATGTACTGAAGTTGAAGCACGCTTTTAAGAATACTTACTTCATCCGGTTAACAATCGTTGACCTTCCCAAGGTTTCTGACGTCGTAGTGCAAAATTTACAGCATTCACTCGGTGCATTTCTTTCTCCGTGCAGAATGCATGAAAAGAAACACGGAGCCGAGAAAATAATTTCCTCCCGGTGAATTATTCTTTCGCGAACTCGCGTTTAACACTAGAATTGCTAAGGCAGTCTAAATGTCTGACAATTAGACTATTTTAAGAAAATTTTTAGAAACACGGAATTCCTAAAAAAGAATTTTCTATCGTTTCAATTCCTATATTTGTCTTTTTTATATAATTAAAAGATTCAAAATTAAATTAACCCTTTGGCTAACAATTTCTTTTCTTACGGAGTATGCAAAAGTTCAAAATTAATTCCAGCAAACCAAAAATTCTCATTGATTCCTGATATTTCGCACAACTGGAAGTAATATTAATAGTATAGAAATAATAAGACCGTTTCTTACGATTTTCTCAATTCAATAGATTTTGAAAGACTTCAAAATTTTCTATTCCATTTTCCGCGCCACGAGTTTCCCACATTCTTGTAGGCTAAGGGGTTAACCATTGCCACTTCGCGAGTTAAAAATATTTTCGCCTCTCCTTCTGTCCACGAAACGATGAAGTTAACATAAATTAGGCTGGTCAATCGATTTTCTCAAATGCTACTGAATTAAGTAGCCGATAAATATCTTTTTGAAGAAGAAATGAAAAGCTTCCGGAAAGAAGTGAAAAAAGAAGGAGGGAAGGTCGGAACAGAAGGACGGCCGGGGGCTGGCTCATTAAATTGATCCTTCCTTCGTTTTTCTCCGTGGAAAATGTTCGAAAACTCGATAATGAGCTTTAGAGACGTGACGAATTGATCGAGAGGTCGAGAAACCATTCTCATCTTCGTTTTGTTATCGGATTCTTAGTCGGCGCACAACCTCCGTCGGATCAAATCCCCCTTTTGTTTCAACTGCGTATTACTCGCAAAGAGAAACTCAGCTATTTATCTTTGAAAGTAATTTCGAGCCATTGAATAGATCCTCATAAGTTACAAGACAAAAGCCATCTAGGTTGTTAACACAACGTCGTCTTTAAATTAGAGCTCACCTTGCACGATCCGCAGTGGACTATCTGCTAACAAGTGTGCAACGCTGCAGTCACTCCAATTTTCTTCAGCCTTCGCATAAAATACTTCCCCAATTAATGTAAATAATATCATTCAAAATATGCACCCTTCTGTCATTCAAAAATAACACTAAATTAATTTCTCCACTATCGTAATTCTTCTTTAACTCCTTACCTTGCAATTTCTTTTGTGATCAAACGCGCTATAATTCAAAATTAATTGTTGAAATAATAATCAGTCACTGATTTCCATTATACCGGTATAAGTTAATTACACTGTAAGTATAACGCAATATTATTAACATAAAACTAATTTCCACTTCAATGGTTTTTGAAAAACTGAAAAATTATATATTTCATTTGCAGAGTTACGTTATTGCAAGGCAAGGGGTTTAAAGTATTCATTAAAAAATTGTAATTCTTCTGTGGTCCCTCTTCCAGAAAGTATTTAATCATTTACTTTCCAATTTTTTTAAAGCCAATATAATATAATCAAATACTTTTCACTTGCGAAGACAGAAGAAACAACGACGTGAGCTTACCCACGGAAATATAATGGAATATTTCTCTTAAGAAACTCCCTCAATTTGTTCCAGCGTCACTTTACTTTCGGCATGATTTCAGTTGAAATATACATTCGTCGTAGCGTAAGAAGAAGCGGAAAATGAAGTGTGCATTACGAGGTAGAATACACGCGTCACGGTTCGTTGGATTTTAACTGTCGATATGCAATTTTTCCCGCGTCGTCTTGCACGCTTTTGGTCTCCTTCGATCTCGTCGAACACACACAAAAACCTTTTGTCGCTGATTGCGGTGTACTCGTTCTCCTCGAATCACGGCTTCAAATTCCACTCGACACTGCTAACACACATACGAACTTTTCGCGCGAGCATCAGCTCGACAATCGGCACTTTTCACGAGCCCCTGTAAAAAAAAACTACTTTTGTCTCCTATTCTAGTCGGTATTTGAATCTCCCACGATTCGCGAGATCTGCCGTTGAACAATTATTTACTTTTACGAGGACGATCAACGTCTTTTAAGAATATTTTGTGATTTATAGATATTTCTTGTAGCAGTAGCTAGCTACTAGTAATTTTAAAATTAGATGGACATTTGACATTTTTTAGTACGTCGTTGCACCATATTTTAAGGATTTTGTAGAGCATAGTTTTTTAATGGTATAATATGTTACGTGGTATGCCTCGTGTAACTACTCTTTCTATTGTATGACTACTAGTAACAGAGTTTTCTGAGTGCATTATTAAAGTTCCTTTTATGTTTATATCCTTGAAATTATGGGCATCCATGAATCTTATATCACATGCATAAATGTCGATTAAAGTGGTTCATAAAGGTGGAGCACCATGGTAATTCGTAACGCTTAATTTGATACTTAGAGGAAGATTGGCTAAAAAATGTCAGATACTTAGATAGAATGAAGGAAAAACGAAGAAGAATACTGGAACAAGAAAAAGTGGAAAGATTTTGGAGTAGGAAGTATTTTTCTTTTCTTCGCTAGTAGAATAATTTTGTAAAAATGTTCGATAATTCAGATGAAACTTATTATACGCTGTTTATTGCAAAGTTAAAAAAAAAGGGAGGAGAGTTGAAGAATAAACCGCGATTTTTTACATTCGAGAAGAACGAAATCCCCAGAGGGTAAACGGAAATCATCGAGCATAGTGCAATATCGGATCTTCGGTCCACTTGTCAGGAAGTTCCTGCTCGCGAAATTCCCTTTTCTTTCGTGTACCTTCGTGTAGTGAAAAGAAATCGAATATCTCGGTTTCTCGGTAATTTTATCGTCCACTTTTTCACCGGCATTGGACATCGAGCGTACCTGAGATCTGGAGGAAGGTCCGCGTCGAAATGCAGCGGAGTATCGAAAGATTTCCAGTCGAAAGGGCAACGGGGTAAATTTAATTTTCAGATCTTGGCATCGTCGGGACCAAGCTCGGTTTCAGTAAAAGTAATTTCTTCTTGTAGCTTGCACGGCTATGCAGCAGTTTTCTGCCGCTTCCGGCGATGCAATTTCCCTGGGCTCACCATGGATTCCTTTTTACAGAGAAGACGCTAAGATAAATGTGAAATCACTTTTCTTGAGGCCCGAATTACTTTTTACATTTAAATCGGACGCGTGAGATTGCGAATTATGAAATTGGCCAGAAACTACGTGAAAATATGTGTGCCAAGGAACGATTTTCAAATGCAACGAAGATTTGTATTCGAAGATTTTTTATGAACGATATAAGCGCAATCTTTGTTTTTATTTGCAATCTTTTGAGCAGAGAAGAAAGTTTGGACGAATTAGATATCATTTTTGACTTTAATGAAGCTTTTTGTGAAAGAAATGGAGAACATTGGAACGAGCACCGCGATTAAAGCTAGCCTACACTAATTGAGTTGAGAAAACATGGAGAACCGTGTGTCTGATTGGCACAGTTTTATTCTACTCATAAAACTATTCCGAGCGCTCTCTGATAATAAACGCGCCACATGATAGAACCTCATTCTATCTAAATTTAATAATTCAGACAAACTTTACAAACTGTCTGTTCCAATTCGCGTCAGATTAACATTTCGCCCAAAGTCGACGAGTTAACTAAAACTCAATCCAATTCTGGCTTCGTTGTTCCTTTAGATTTCAAAATACATTTTTTAAAAGTCGGTATAACAAGCATAGCGAATATATTTTCTTACAATAAATTCCATTAAACGGACATTTTCAAGGCGATAAAAAGAATATATTAAAAATTCAATAGCTCTCTCATTGACGCGGGAAGTACAGTGATCCGAATAAATCATCGTTCGTCGTGATTAAAATTGAAATTCTCCGTGAAAGGCACGACAGCTGTTACCAGAACGTAATTTACTGACACGAAGCGAAAGATCCTTTTGAAAGTTGCACGTGCAAAATCGATGAATTATAAAAACCATCTGGCGTAGGTTGGCGAACTTACCGCGCTTAATCTAGCGCCGTCATGTTCCTTCCACGCGACTCGAGGAAATTACATCGATCCTAGGAGAACCTTAAATTATCCTTGACATCGAGGTGTACATTCGATAAATCCTGCCCCGCGTGAGATCGTTTCTGTAATACACTCCAAAGTGACGTGCATTAACTTCTTGTCAGGTTGCCCGTCAGCTTTTTTTTCACCTGACTTTCTTTTTTTAATAAAAACTTTTTCCCAAAATTTACCGTTACATTCTTCCAATCCTGCGAAATGCTTCTCCAAATGAACTTTTTGACTTTCACCAAATAGATTAAAAGCGAAGGGTATTTTATAGGATTTTCGTAAAAACTTTTATACCAGGACGAGCAAAAGGTTAAAGGTTCCATGGAAAAATTGTCGATGATGGGAAAAATAGAAGATAATACTGATCAAAACGATTTTTTACCAGTAGATCTATGGTATCCGCCAAATTTACAAATTCATATTTCTATCAAATTTTTTCTTAAATCGACAGAAGAGCAATACAGTAAATATTTCACCTGTACCTTATAATATATAATTTACTTAACACCTTAGTCTACAACTACGCGTGAGACTCGTAGTGCGGAAAATAAAATAGAAAGTTTTGAAGTCTTTCAAAATCTATTAAATTGAGAAACGGTTTCATTATTTCTATACTATTAATATCACGTTCAGTTATACGAAATATCAGAAATCAGTGAAACCTTTCCATTGCAGGAATTAATTTTGAGTCTATGCACGTCCCATCAGAAAAGAAATCGTATTTCTTACATTTTTTTTCAAAGTATTTATTTAGTATATTTAAATATGACAGATTTAGTGGCCATAAATCTATTGTTAGATAAGAATATTTGTATAGATTCTTATAAATATTGTGACGGTAATTACAAATATTAATTTTTGATAAAATTGCTCACATTTATAAATTTAACAATATTTACAATATGAAAATTTGTTATACGAGCAGTGGGAGCAATTACTTCCACTTGACTGGCCAAGGAGTACGAGAACCGCCGCTTGTAAACAAAACATACGCGAGACTCGGCGGCCGCGGCCTAGAGGTGCTCGTCTCCTTAATCCGTTGACAATAACAAGTAGTTTCGACATTCGCCTCGCAATCAGTTTGCTCTCGACCACCGACGAGTAACAAGTGCTCCGCGATCGAGATCCAGCATTTTTACCAATTATTGTGTCGTGCGCGTATCATACATTCGAAGACGAGATTCAGGAGCATAAAATACTTCTCTTTTTGTGGTCCACGTGGCAATTCATCGTTGCAGTAGTATTAACTCTCAGTGATCAGCCATACGTCTCCTCTCCACCACCAAAGCAATTTAACCGTTGACATCGTATGCCTCAGCCATCGAAGCACCGAGTCAACATGTTTCTGAGGTACATGCAATTTTTACTGAGACTTGATTGGTCTACATTTAATTGTATCGCTGATTTATTAGCGATCAGATATTAGAATCGATCTATAATAGTAGGAATGCAGGGATACATTATGTGTTAAATAAATGTATGTAAATTATAACAACACCGCAGCGATCTACGGGGTAACTATTAAACTGACGTTACATAGAGTATTCTATATAAATTTATTAACGAATCGGCGGTCGTATAATTATCTCGATGATTGAAATATCGACGACGTCACGAAATAATTGAGCACCGATAATTAACGACTGATTTCGGCGGAATATTGCGAGTTCACTTCGTATCGTTAAATTGATAACCGCCTATCAAAATTGCCCATATTATTTTATCCCCGTTAAAACCAATCGGGAAGAATCGAAGTCCAAGCAACTACCGAGTCATCTTCGACTTCAAATCACGATTGTTTTATGCAAAACAAGCGAGGATACATTGTTGCAACGTTTACAGTTTGTGGTAACCCTTTTTGTAGCTCGTAAAGCTTCCATTTTTCAACGAGATCAAGTTATAGCGCGTAAGGCTCTTTGCATTATGCACCGAAACGTCCTCCGTGTAAGGAGCGCTTTATTAGGCCGATAAAATAAGATTACTTGGCCTCGGTTTATAAGAATCGTCGGCTTTATGCCACGGAGGAGAGTGAAAAAGAAAAACGAGGGATGGAGAACGACCCCTTCGACCTCCGCTCTGAACTCTAAGCGGGAAAGCGTTTTAATTAGTCCCTTATCTCGCGATACCTTGTCACTTTGCATCTCCTTTTTTTTGTGCTAGCGCAAAAAAATTCGTTGCCCTTACGGGACACTCGCTTTCCGGCCGTCGAGCGTGGCTCTTTGCCGTGGGAATTTTATGTCTACCTGCAGAGATACTGCGTTCGGAATTAATTAAAACTATATAAAAGGCAACGGGGATCGCCTAAAAGGTAGGAGTTCAGTAAAGGGTAAAGACCGGTAGGTGGAATTAAAGGAGGGTTTAGTATTTCTGCGTAGAATTTCAGAGGACACTTTTTTTCCTGTCGACCCTCAACGTCTCGTGTTTGTTTATTCATGAACATTTGACTCGGAGGAGTCGAGAAATAGGAGTTTGTTTTTGTTATCCAGATTCTTCTATTCTCATAAAAGTAACTATATAGTAACTGACATTATCAACCTCTTACGTGACTATGACGTGGCTATGTTCGTCATCAATATATGTGTTACAAAACGCCTAACCCACTTAAGAGGTCAATCTTTATTTTAATATTGGCCTAGTAACTACGGAAAGTATTATATGATTGTTACACACGCGCAAAGTATTGGATAATTTATCTCGATATGAAATTTATCATTGTGAAATGTAGCAAACGATACGGATCTAAACTGTAGCTGAATTTATCGTAGAAACTGGCCAGAACTTTATCATAAATTACGCGAAACAGGGATGCAATTGTATCCTCGTTGCTTATCAGTCATCAGACAGATCTCCGGCGTTCAATTTAAAAATAGTGTGCGATCAGAGTGGCACTCTCTTAAAAAGAACTTAAGAGAAGGAGACGTGAGAAAATATCTGCACTAATCCAGGCGATCATCGACGTTAAGCTACTCAGGTCACGTGTGCTGCTGAATGGGTTACCGCGCCTCCTCCTTCACGATCCCACAATAGGAACACCACTTGCCCATTAAAAATTCCATAGCTCACTTTCAAACGTTCTCAATAGCCCACATCAATTGTCATTAATCAGCATCGCTCACTAGAAAAATATTTCCAACACTCGACCCATCAGAAATTCCAGGCACAATTAAACCGTCATCGTAAACGTTCAAATTTCCTCTCCGATATTTCGTCGTTTGTCGCGCGAATCGGCAACGTTCTCCATAAGAAAAGGAATACACGCTTTCAAGCTTTCGTCGGTCTCCTCTTTTCACAAAGCGTCGCCCCGTGCGATTACGTAGAACGGGAGGCTGCCGGATGGCTGAAACTTTCGGAAGAGCTCGGGGCATTGTTCAATCCGGCAAAAGGGAAAATCCGAACGACGAGTTTCGCGGAAGTTGAAACGCTCCCTCGTTCGCGCCGCATTGCTCGCAGAGGGAACAGTTAAATGTCCCTTTTTTCTATTCTCGTTAAGACGGACAAAGCGTTTAAGAAGGCACAGGAGAGAGAAGAATAGAAGTAAGGAGAAGAGAGAAAAAAAGACTGGCTACTCCTCGCGGATCTCCCGGAAGCGGATTACCACGGTGTGCATTGAGCGGTTCCTCCGGAAAGGACTCGCGATGAATCTTTCACGATTTCGCAGTGCGCCTGCAACATCACCGGAAATGCGTATCCTTCTTGCGCATTTCCGACCATCTTTGCATCTTCTTAACCTAATAGTTATATTGGTGACGGTAAAAATAATTTCAATAGGATAAAGCAACGGCAGGTGATGTGTTCAATGTTCATTTGTATTCTTGATTTTTTTCCTCTCCTCGTTTTTCATCTTCGAGACGCTTTTATTCGGATTACGGAAGAATCCTTTTGTAGTTCTGGAGGTACCTTACCACGGTGCCGAGTTTAGACGGAGTTTTTATAATCCGTGGATGCTTATTCAATTAAACTGCAAATTTCTCGTACAATGCGAGAACTTCCGTTGAGAGTTATCGCGGCTTTCCGAACTTAATGAGCTTGCATTGAACATATTCTTTGGTGTCTGAACCTTCGTATTTTTATGGACTAATATTAGGAACAAGGTTTTGAAAGTTTCCAATTGTAATTTCATGTTTTATTCATTTTTTTTCAATTTTTCCTTCCTCCTAAATGTAGTTTTTTAACGTGTATTTTCATCTACTCATTGCAGCGTTGTTAAGTAAATTATTTTATCCATTATGGTAGAACGTTGATAAAAATACGGGTGAATTTGATGCAAAAATGTAGGATAATTCTTTCGAAGCACGCCACTGCAACAAAATGCGCAATACAGCAATTTTATGTAACAGAACTAAAGCAGACGATTAGCCGCGATTTCAGCGATTTCCATTAGCCATTTATATCCGATCGGAGGGAATTCTACTAATTTCCCCGGCGTCTGAGAACTTGGCACACATTAGGAATTTTAAAGCAACGTTTCTCGGACACGAAGAAAAGCTGACAAAAAAAAAGAGTCCAAGGAACATCGCGATGGTACTTTTGCCCCTGTAATGTCTGCTTTCGGTTATGTCGCGTGTCGTGGCTGCGTCGTTAAAACGAATGCGAAGATTATGTAAAAACAGCATGGAAGTGGCATTCGCGACTCTGCCGATTCTACGAGGGTTTTCTGTAGTTGTACGCGTTCGGTAGAAAGAACGCATTGCGAACTTGATTCCAGCGGGAACTTTCTTAACTTCCGAAGCCGCGTACGACCCTTGCGAGACGCAATTCTAGCTTTCTGTCTTTTCCCTCGCGCACTTCCGTTCTCCTTTATCGCTTCCGTTTCCTCTCCGTCCCATGCTCGTTCGTTTCTCCACGATTCTCTTGGCTATCCTTCTTCCATTCTTCCTTTTCTCCTCGCTACCTTCGAGAATGTCCGAGAGATGTGACGTGAAATTTTATGCATCGACAGTATAACACGCTCGACACCTCCAGGCATCGCGGCGGCCTGTAAAATATTCAGATGAGATCTGTCGGTCTCCCGCGACGTTGCCTCCTGAATTTCATGTACCGTATAATATCTGAGTATCGTGAAATGTATTATGGTAGCATGATTCGCGAATATGTCGTTTCGTCGACTGTAAGGAACGTGGTCGTGAAAAGTTTCCTTTCCTTTTCGAGCGGATTGCTTTCCGAGATGGAAAATGTTTAATAGGGATGCAATAAAAATAGGATTTTTTTAAAATTGGCACAATTTGTCTTAATCTACTAAATTTGCTTTATCAGTTGTGAGAGTTTCTAATTAGACAATTCTAGTACATAGTTACTTTATGTAGATTTAACCCTTTGAGGACGACGGACGCATATAGGCGGTCTGAGAAAAAATCTGGTTACAGTATGTCGCTGTATGTAATGGTTGAAGTTAAAAAATTGAAATATAACCGTTGAAATGTTATTACACAAATAGTAATTCATAATTTCTATATAATAACAGTCTGTATTTTTAATAAAGAAATGGTTTTCCATCACGAAATAAATGATTCTTTCTCAATATTGAAAAAAGTCTTCGTCCGCAAAAGGTCAAGATTATTAGGGCTGAAAATCTGACAGTTGAGGCAACAGTGAAGTTTTATTTACTTGGATACACTAGCAGTCATGCTGTTTGTAACAGAAATCCGAGTATCTGTTTTTTTTTATATCTGTTTGTAAGTCAATCCAATCTAATTGCTATCTTCTCAGATTCACGTCGGCAGCTGCGGACTTTAACAATTGATATGTCAACAATAACAAGCCATTTTGACATTTGCCTCGGTATCAGTTTGCCCGCGACCGTCAACGAGTAATCAGTGCTTCGCAATCGGGTTTCAGCATTTTCCCCAATTGTTGTGTACTGCACTACTATTGTGTATAATAAAATATAACTATTGTGTATAACAAATTCGAAGACGAGGTTCAGGAGCACCAAATGCCTCTCAAAATAAAACTACCAAGGCGGTCGAAACGGTTCCAAATTTTTTCGAAAAATTCCCAAAGTTTATAGGCCATAGTGTAAATATTCTACGATCATCTTATAAAATATAAATTACCGAATTAATTACATTTTCCACCACCTGATTTATAATTTTCTAAATTACTAATTCATTATATTTAACCCTTTGCGGACGGAGACTTTTTTGAGTACTGAGAAATAATCGTTTATTTTAGAAAACCACCTATTTATCGGAAAGTTCTAATGTTAATTAATAGACATTATAAATTACTATTTGTGTAATAATACTTCAGCGGTTATTTTTTAATTTCTCTGCTTTAATTCTGTGCACGTGGGCCAATAAACTTTAATCAGATTTTTCTTAGACCGCATATATGCGTCCATCGTCCTGAAAGTGTTAAATATAATAGATCTAATACAAAAATTTATCCCATAAAGTGTGTGGTAGTGGTTGTAAAAGCAGTCCAAATGAAAAACTGCAGCTTTTTGCATTCTACCTCGCAATTCACGGCACCATCCGTAAAAGCGTCTTCTCTCGGAATTCGTATTTCTCCCTTAATTCTCGCTCAATCCTCAAAGAATAAAGTCTTCAGTTCTCCCTTGTAAAAGTAGAACGTGCAAGCTCCAAGGAAGACTCCTATCCCAGCTTTCAATGTCCGACAACACGTTCGGTGTTCAGTTCGTTGTCGTAGTTCTCGATGGCTACTTCTCTCAAAGCACGAAATGGAAAAGCCAAGAATGCCGAGGAGACAGACATTTCATCCGAGTGGAATTTCGACGTTATTCCACGTGGAATTGCGAATGGCTATCATTTTCCAAGTATCCTGTATCACGTCAATTGCGTTGAAAGTTTGCGTTAAAAAAAAGAACACTTCTCAGTTCATCCACCGAAAAACTCTCCGTAAAACTAATTCTTCTTACAACCTTCTCCTTATTGAAATATCCTAATAAACCTTCTCAAAGAGTGAATTCTCATTTGAAACATACACAGTCCGTCCCATAGGAAAGGTGACTGATATGAAATAAAATATATGGCGCTGTTTATTTTTAGTTTACATAACTTATAATTCAAAATAGGCTCCTTGTGAGTCAATGTGCAACTGGACTCGTTGGGCAAATTGTTTGAAACAATTCTGATACTCAACTTTTGAAATTGTCTTCAGTTCCATGGTCGTAACCTTCTGGATGTTTGAAATCGTGTCGAAATGCTTTCCTTTCATTGTCATTTTTAATTTTGGAAATAACTAAAAGTCGCACGGATCAAATGAGGCGAATAGGAAGATGTTGAAGCACCACGATATATTTTTGAGCCAAGAAATCGCATACTCAAAACATACTGTTAGAGTTTCGGTTATTAGAAGCAGTCTGTCATACCGACGCTGTTAAATTTATAACAAAAGGTAGTCGAAATACCACACTAGTAAATTCATGCATCTGTTCACAGACGGCATTAGTATTTACGCGAATATAAAATCAGTCACCTTTCTCTTGGGACAGACTGTGTATCTCGACACAGATATCTTGGAAAATTGTGAATACTGCCGGTCCAATGGACCGTACAGATTTGAGGATTAACGTGAAATACGAGTTGGAATTATTCCTAAAAGATATTCTCAATCTGCTTCAACTAAAATGTTCTCCGATTGGTCCCTCCTGTAAAGAATATCGATAATCTTCTCGAGCATCGAAGTCCGTCTGTTACGTTCCTCCGTTAATCTTCGTACTTCCATTCTATCAGACATTTCTCCATACACTCCCATAAAGTATAATCCTTCGTACACGTTGCTAGATTTGAATCGAAGCCATCCACGTATCGATTAATAACGTTAATTATAAATGACAATTTGCAAAAGAATATTTCACTTAGTGTTTGCTACTCTATGAAATGTCGAAGAAAAAATTAATTTTCCGTTTGCCGTGGGTTTTATGAATTAAAAAGCATCTGGTCACGAGAAATTCACGTGTCGAGCTCGAAAACTAACCGCACCAGCCATGAACATTTTCCCGGTGCGAGCTAGCTTCCGCTGGTTGCTTTTGCAACCTGCCGTCACAATGAGTTAACTAGAATTTCAAGAGGAAGCATCAAAGCTCGAGGGATGAGCCGACAACTGAAATTTTCATTGTACGAAAATTTTACAGCCGAAGTCGAGTAGAATGTTAGTTCTAAAAAGAAAAATTGAAAAAAGGGGTGAAGAAGAAAGGAGAGAGTTGGTTCGAAAACCGGAAACGGTTGTGGAGAACATTGGTACCGTGGAAGATGATGAAGGATCATCGCTACTGTGCAGGACATTGGATTGGATTTTTTTTTAATTACTCTATTCAGCTTAGTTGTTCGTACTTTTACAGGTACAGATTTTATTTTACAGCCATGCTCGATTATTTCGGCGCGTTACGGAATAGAGACTGACCTATATCGTGATCCGTGAAAAATCGTATGCAAGATGGTACGTGATAACTGGTTATCGAAAAATGGCTTTTTCCTTTTGGGCAAATTTTTTTTTTTTAACTGAATTGACGCAATTTGGGGGAGATAGAACGCTCGGTATAAAATAGAGGGTCTCATATATCAGTCACAGTTTTCCAATTTTAGTCTCCAAGCTTTTTTGCCCTGCAAAACGACCGCCAACGGGTAAATGAAAAATTGTAAAATTACATTTCTCGGGAGATATGTTTGCAGAGTGAAAAAATTTGATATTAACACCGAGAACTGTAATACAGAATTTAATAAACACAGCGAGGATAATATCTAATTTTCTTCATTATAACGGAATTTTAAAACATCATAAAATCTTGTCAGATTTTTAGCAAATTAACGTAATAATCTTTACTATTCATTAGGGGGCAGGCAATAATCATCCTCCTTATTAAAACGAAGCAGAAAAACAATTGACTTTGAAACAATCCTATCGCCAACCCTTTCATTCCCTTTTTTATATCTTTCAACGTGATTGTTTTTCCTCGAACGAACAATGTTACATAAATTCCAAACCACCATGGCTTTGAGGTATCACATTTAAAAAAATTCCCAGTCTTAATGAAAATTTAATCTCGTCCTAATTGGAAATCCGATCTTTTAACTCTACAGGTACCACACTTTCGCAATTAATCTCTTCATCTACTTTTCCACCCTCTACATTCTCGGTACTTCTACTGTCACGTATCAGCTGTCTATATACAAGTCGCAACCAAAAGTGCACTATGGACGCATAAATACGTGCATGCACTTCCCTCTGCTCTCCAAGCTCTCCCTTATTCGCGCATACAGTTATTTTCTTCTCGGTTGTCGGATTTCTTTATATTCTAAGGTCGGCTTCTAGTACCATAACCCAGGGGGTGAAAATTTTTCTCTGCAACGTGTCGTATGTTCGACAGCATCAAGTGCCCTGTACACGTGTATGGCCTTTGCTCGAGAGATATGGTGCGAGTAGTGTCGTACATACATGCATGGTTTACAGAATGGTGTTAAAATATTTTTACAAAATTTAGAACTCCCTAGAAGTAAAATAATATTTTAGTATTAATTTAACAATTTTCCTTCCTGGATTAACCCCTTGCCGTACAATAACGTGTGACACACGTGACGCGGTAAATGAAATAGGAAATTTTTAAGTTTTCCAAAAACTGTTAAGGTTTTCAGTAAGTGAGGAGACGTTGAAATTAATTCTATACTATTAATATTGGTTTAACAGTCATATCAGAAATCAGTGATAGATTATTATTCCAATAATTAATTCTGCGTTATTGCGTGTTCGGTCACAAAGGAAGTCGTAGGGTTAACCGAAACTTAACTCCCAGAGGGGTTTGTCCTCTGTGGGAACACTAATTGAAAAATTAAAGGATTTTATTAATTTGACAATTTTCCATTTTGACTTTCGTAAAAAATGATAGAAAAGATTGAGTGGAATTTAATTGAAGTGCAAAGTAGATCGTTGAACGTCGCATTTGCCGGTTTTTAGTGGGAAATAAAAGAATTGCGATTTTGTCGGTTAAACCTGAAATGGTTAACGTATAATTAACGTTTCGAGGATGTATACAACGGAAAGAGAAGAGGTAGAGGATAAAAGGTAGTAAAAGGAAAGTCGAACGGGCGACGCGTAACAAGAGGAGCGTTTAATCGGCAAGCAACATTAACTGAATAACAAAGTTGCTGCCTCTTTTCGACTTCGTTACTTCCATTCGGTAATATAACATGAGCCATTAAGCGCGTAAGCGGTTTAACGTGGATAGGAAATTGAGTTGACCCCGAGTTGCGTGAATATTTTATGTCTTCTTTTCCCCATTCCATTCACGTCGAAAGAAGAGGATCGATTAAAGTCCACGAACGTGAAAAGAGGAGTTTTGAAATTAAACGAAATGAATGTGCAACGATGGGAGTTCTTTTAAATATGGATACACAATTAACTAGATGCACAGGATGTACGAGCGGACGGAATTACGAATAGAATGGAACTGCGACGTTACGGGGATGATTATGGGGGTGAGTGACGAATTGTTATTTTTTCCACACTGAATTATGCCTCATTTATACATTACGACAAAAGTGTCACGTAAATTAACAATGTTTCTTTCAAATCAAACAATCCCAAATATATTTCTGTTCTCTTCAATGTGGTAAAGCAGGAGTAACGAATCGTTATTTTTCCCAGATTGAATTATATCTCATTTATAAATTGCAACAAAGGTAGCACATAAATTGACAATGTTCCTTTCAAATCACCCTATCACAAGTATATTTTTGTACTCGTCAACGTAACAAAACACTTCTCCAATTTTTCCCTGGAATTTTTTTTATATTCAAGCAACTGTCCACTATTGTTATTTTCATCTCCACATTTGTATATTTTTTGTCATTATCCATAGCCCTACAATTTTAAATATCCCCTCAATTACGGAAGTCACGATGCATCACATGAACTTCAGCAACCCCCTTTCATTGCAGCTCCAATTTCTCTCAAATTATCGTCAATAATTTGAATAGTTTCGAGGATATTTTCAAATTTTATACTTTTTCAACCTTTTCTGGTCCTCTCGGCCAACCTTGAATCCAACCTAGAACTCGTGGTCTGTATTTTCATTGCATCATGTATGATACCGGATGGCCACATCAAAGGTTCCTCGCACGTACGACCTTCGACGTGTGAAAGATACACGTCGCACGTTTCTGTGCACAGAGAATTTCACGGGGTTAATATGTAGACTTTTCCAAGGTACGAGGAGGCCACAAGCGGAAAAGCTTTTACGGAGAACGGAGTTGCGCTCTCCATGGGAGGGAAAAGACGACGTTGGAAGAATGGACGAACAAAAGGAGAAAGAAGAGAGAGTATTTAGAGACTGAACGAAATTAATTCGAGGCTGTAATTTACGACGTAAGAAGCCGGTGTACTTCGCGGAAAATGAAAAACTTTCTTTATTTCTTCGAGTTCGTTATCGTTGTTTGAAACCGTAAGAAATACGAGAGATTCACGGAGATGGTGTTTCAACGCGTAAAATGGTATTCGAGTCAATTTCAGACAGTCACTGGCTTCTTTCTCTGTCTCCCTTCTTTTTCTATACTTTATGAAGTCCGTAATTTTTAAATGTTTCTCAGCTTTGCTCCAGCTAAATAAGATTTTTTTACGATGCTAGTACTTTGCCATTGAAATGCTTGCGCTAACTTTGGAACCAAGTTTTGTCAGTTGTATTGAGAGAAAAACTATCTGATGCTTGCTTCCTATTATTGAGATATCTTAACCCATTCAAAACGAATTGTACTTTGTTTTTGTGATGCATTTCAGAGTCAAAAAGACAGACTACACATTGTGGGTGCAATAATATTGAATTGTAATTATCAGTCATTGTAGAAAAAACAGCCCTCGAAATGTTAGAAATGTGTGAACATTACATTTGGTATTTTTGGTTCAATTTAGACCTTAAAGTACGTCAGTATCTCTGGATGATGTCCAAAAAAATGCACCGTCTCGAATGGGCTAAACAAGCCTCGGATTTAACAAAATATTTTTCACATTTTTATTAAACTCCTTCAAGTAGTACCTTGAGATTAGAATCTACAAGGTTGCGAATCGACTCGGTGCTTAGGTGTTGACGTGACATTGTGTTACAGCCTGATTATGTCAGGTGGACACTTCTAAGCAGATAATCGTAATTTGTCAAGATAAGTAACTATGACCCGTCATGTAGCTATCGTACATGACCATGAACATCTTGCACCCCTTCCACGACGGCCACCGTGCTCCTACCCGCCAGAATGTTCTCCATAACACCTCACAATAGTAATTATTATACATTAATTCTAGTAATTAGATTTCGGATTTGTATGCATTTATGGCAAAATGTAAAAACATTCAAATTATGGTATTCATTGTAAAATTAATCGAGTGCTAGAAATTCTTAAGTAGATTCTTTTGTCTTAGGTGCATTTGTTAGACTTGAAATTTGCATATGCATCCGGTGTCTACTAATAATAATATTATTTTATTATAATTCTCCAGTTTCGAATCCGATGATAAGAGTATTAGTTGATTAACGACTGATTTCGTGATTGTTCTACCCAATTATTTTATTCTTCTGAATCAGGTGCCTTCGTTACTTTTTAATGAATATTGCAGCTACTATTTTTGCAGGTACGAGAATATTATTTTGTAACTGAAACGTAATATTGAGATATAATTTTGTAGAGGAATATGAAGATCGTGAAGTTAATTGCGAACTTAATAATAGCAATGTTCTATGCTCGATGGTAAATATATGTAATTGGCAATTTACAAATTGAAAAGAAATCGACGGGTAACTTTGCTTCTCGCATATCGTTTTCCCTAGAATTTTATCTTTACGTCGTATCAAATTTGTAATTATACTTTAACACGGAAAAATAAGAGGAGAATAATGACAAATTGTCAGGTTAATATCGAGTCACGTAATTTTCACCTAATTTACGAAATTATAAAAATCACCGTACCGAAAAAAAGTTGAGAGTCTCTCGAATATCGAAATCGGAAGCGTTTTTATCGAAACTATTTGTAACGCAATTCCAGTGCTTCGAATATCGAGCACGTATTCCTGCGTGCATTAAACGGCTCCAACGGAAATGTCTGGTATCCTTTTCCATGTATGGTTTTTAATTTTAAATTACGTAAAACCATTTCGTAGGAATAACGGCGGATGTTTCGCACGATGGACACGGAATCACGGTTTATTCGATTTCAAAATATTCATACCCAGAGCATTTTTTCCCCCGTTGAAACGCTCTTCTGCACAAACTCCATATTTCATCTGTAATTTTGCAAATGATACAAAAAAAATCTTATTATCATCTTGACACAGAGGAATTTCACCGTAACATCGGCTTTAAAAGGTACACGATATGTGCTAGGAGTTAATCAATACGTAAGGCGTTCGTATGCACGTTACGTATGTTCGTACATTTTGAACTTTCTGGATCATTAACTTTCCTGGCTCGAGGCGATCTATTTAAACGCGCCTTTCGACGGAAAGATTTCTAAAAATGAATCCTCCGGAAACAAGAAAACGTTGAAGTCACGTCGCTTTCCACTGTGCGCCATGAATGTTTTGATAATTTTAAACTTCTGGTTCGTTTTTTTTTTTATTGTAGAATGAGCGGTTTAAAATTTCACGGGTGCAAATCATGAAAACACTCGGCGTACTTGAAATTAATTCCGGCTGAAGCGTGAGTTCAAACACACAGAGGCGGCTAATGAAGTCGATACTCCGAACTAAACTCTAAGCCTCTCTTTAGGCTACATTCAAGCGAGTGCGAGAGTCTGGAAATTTTGCGCGTAACGCTGCTCTAATGGGAGTTACGGGAAAGTTACTTTGTATTTTTTGTCGGACGAAAGCACGCGAACGAGCTTGACAATATTTGATACTGCGGAAAAGCGAGGGGTGAAGCTTCCAGAAAATCAGTCCGTTTAATCCTTTTCCAGAATCGAGATATAACGAAAGATGGAATTGAGCAAAATAATTATATTTTTCTTTACGTTTTTACTTTCTCACTTAATATATTTAAATATAATAGATTTAACGGCAATTCCAGCGTTGAAATTGAAGCCCAACTATAATCGTAGCTTCCAGGCAAATTCATCATAGTTATCGAAGTCTAACTAAAAAGGGACAGAAAGAAATGTGTAAAATTTCGTAATAATTC
Source organism: Cerceris rybyensis (assembly GCA_910591515.1). Lineage (NCBI taxonomy): Eukaryota > Metazoa > Arthropoda > Insecta > Hymenoptera > Crabronidae > Cerceris > Cerceris rybyensis. Next base: position 1,995,893 of record OU342795.1, read on the forward strand.
GATCAAGTGAAGGATTACAAATAAAGTTTGCCCCCAACTAATATATCTGACTTGTGTTTCAGGATTGTTCGAGACGGACGGTCTGTTGATTCCAGGCACAATGTGTGACCTAGAGTTTGTCAGTTCACAGTCAACACCGCAGTATGGACGATTCTACTCGCCACGTTACCCGTCCTCCTACCCGAAGAACATCCGGTGCTCGTACCTCTTCCGGGCAAGGTAACCAGTAGCTTGACCTACTATCAACTCTGTAAACTGATCCGGGCATAATCCATATATAATGTATCTCGAGGCCAATCTCGACTCCCATATATCTAACGTTCTCGCACATTTAATGGGCCCAATCTGTAATCCGACGGTCGCTTAATTAACATTTGATCCGCGCTGTCTTCGTTCTCGCGTCTTCGGTTCGGATGTCGTCATCTAGGGTTCACAGTTCGAGAACAGTGGTGCGACGTTTCTTGGAGACATTTCAATCTTACTTTAGTAGAGGAGATAATGTATCAGCGACCTTTGACTTTCGCCTAATTCGCACGTTTTTAAAAATTCCACTTTTAAAAATTTTTGTCGCTGTTTCAAAAAATATTTGCTTTCATTCGCCACTGCCAAGGAGTGTTGTAGCTCGTGTTCACGAATTGCCTATTACAGGTGTTCTAACATTGTACCATTATTTCTAATATTAGCAACTAGATGTTAGAGAATCTCAAGTTTACAAGGAAACCACATTAACTCTAAAACTACTGGCGTTATATCTACTCATATTTAGAAACAGCGAAAAAGTGTTTTGGGAAAAGAGTAATCAAGAGGTGAAGCGATGATTAACTAATTAATTTACGTTTAGTAGATAGAAGTGGAATTTTTGCTTCATGGCTCTTCTATTAATTTAGGGAATTTTTAGAATAAATTGGAAACCGGTCATCTTGACCGGCTTGGTAGGTTTAGTGTTAACATACAATTTTTCATATTTTTCCTGCATCCCTCTACTTTCGAACATTCAACATTCGCACAAATTTTCAGGAACCAATTATGTGCAAAAGTCGAAGGTCCATTGTACACAAAAACTTTTAACTACTACACCTATCGTTAACACTAGAACTACCGGCCTCAAATCTATCATATTTTAATAAATTAAATAATTACTTTGAAAAAGGGGGAATCAAGCGACGGAAAATTTGATCGATTGGGTGTTTTATGTTTATTGATATAGACGTAGAATATTTATTCTATGACTGTTATGTAAACTTGGAGAATTTTTTGAAAAAATTGTGTACCAGTCATTTAGACTGGTTTGGTAGTTCTAGTGTTAAGGTCACACATTCCTACGTTCTACTCAAGGATCATCCTATCGTACATATCCTGAATGATTAAACACAAAAAGGCATCTCATCACTCGAGCTAATCCCGAAGGTCCGAGGTCTCTCGGCCATCGTTGTAATTTCGTTGACACCGTCGGTCGGTCCCTGGTCGAGTGAAATTTTCCGGCTTCCCGCCTGGCGCAACTTTCCTAGTTTCTCATCTCCGTTCCTTGCTACGCCGATTGTCGAAAGTTTATGCTGGCTTTGTCGAGCGTTTTCGGGCACAGCCGCACAAAGGTCCGGAGAGTCGAGGAAAAAGCGGGCCGAGTTCTTGGCAAGAGGAGAAGGGTAGCCAGGAAGCAAGCGTCCTGGTATTCTCGAGTCCGGATCCGTCTCCCCGAAATAACTGCTTGACTACTTGGAGAAAGCCGCGGCGAGAACAAAGCTGAAAGGCGAAGTCATCCCGGTCCGAGAAAAAAGATGAGGACGATATTGTTCGGTGTAAATAATTGCATTTCCACTTCGGTGTCCCTCAGGCTTGTTTCTCTAATTCGGTTAGGTACTTTGAAGCTCGTCGCGCCGTTTCGTGCTTTTTTCTTTCTAGACTTTGTAGACGCCTGGCAGGAATTGCTTTTCTCTTCGCATCTGCTTCTGGTGGTTTCTTTCGAAATTTTCAAACTTTTGACAATTTCGGCACAGTTGGCTTGTAGGAATTGATATTAAATTGTTGAGATGAGGGAATTGTAGAGTGCTAGGTGAAAATTGAGTTTATTTTTTTCATCAAACAATTGGCAGTTGGTGAAATTAACACGTGAAGGATGCTAGGCATCGGTTCTTCCTTCGGTTTACACTTTAAATACAATTTTGATTTAGAAGCAATTATCGATTTCTCTAAAACAGACGTCCAAACGATTCTCTATCGTTATCTCACGGTCTTGTTATAATACAGAGGAAATTTCGAATCCTACAATCCGATCTGATTTGGCAATGAGAACTTCCAACTTGAACTATCCTACCAATGTCAAATTTCCCGTTTGCAACCTCTCCACGGTAGATGCATCCCTTGTTTCACTTGCTGTTAGCAATCACAACAAAATGACGGCTAACTCTGTAATTTCAGAACGTCGTTCGAGCATTCTGCATTTAATCGTGCCGCCCAACCAGTATGCAGATACGATTTCCGTAGTATTGTGGCTTTCGCCTAATTGCAGTAATTGTATCAAAGTAGAATTTCCCGTTTGGTATGCCTAACTGTTACGTCAGGGTTACGACACACACCGCATAACTATAAACCCACCGGATGCGAATGATACGCGAATCCACGATCCATTCGATGTCTACTCATAATTGTCGTTGTATTAACGTATCGTATTGCAACGATTCTCAGTTGAATTAAATTAATTTTAACGGTCCAATTATACGACACAGAGAATACACAAGAGTTGATAAAAAATCGTCAAACGTATAACACAAATGTTTAACAAGGAAAAAGAATATATGGAAAGTAGAGAAAATAGAATTTCTAAAAAAATCTTCTTTTAATTGTCACATTCGTAAACCCGCTAACACTTTCTACGTCTGTCCTCCGTTAAAAAAGCGGACGTTTTGCACGTCGCTTTCCGACAACCTTTTCATCTCGTTGACGTTGAATGTCGGCATTACCAAAGGTCGACGCGTATGCAGCATGCATGGAACGAGACGAAATTAAGAAAGAATTAGAAGAGCAAACATCCGACGACCTGTGCGAAAAGATTTAACACTTTCCCTTCTCATTCAGGAAATTTCCGTCGCGCATTCGTAAACCTCTTTCAGAAGCTTAGGCTTCCCAATAAATCCACGTTGGTCGTCGTTTCCATAAAAAAAAAAACGCTCACACAGAGACGAATCCGTTGTAACGAAATTAATTACACTTTTCATCCGACTTCTTTCATGCAGCGGCGAAAATTTGCGGAGCGAGCACATGCGGACGAACCGTCGACCTTTTTACATGTAAAAGGTGTGTAATGATATTTCTGCATCCTGAACGAAGATACTTTTCGTATCTTATATCATTTCATGAAATTACGTATTCCCAGGGAGATCTCTCGACAATTTTGCAAACATTTTGCGACCTCGACTTCTCGATTTCTACCTTTTCTTTTAATTTGTCCGCATGTGCGCTCGTAAATGTGGAGAACGAAGCAGAGCAAAATGGGATGGATTTTTGTAATTTCGTGGCCACTGTCCGACGCGTTTCACCGAGGTTTCGGAGTTTTTTATAAATTTGACACAACGATAATAGCTGCAGGAATTTCTTTCTTTGTTTTTCAGATTAAAGGAGAGGATTCGCTTGGTGTTCGAGGAGATTTCGTTGCAGAAAGGAGATTTAAGGTGGGTGTACTATATTCTGGTTGTCGATCAATCATTTCTAATCAGCAGAATCAACGAGAGTTGAAAACTAATTATTGGAAGGGATTAGAAACATGTCACTTGAGGGGAAATCGCACCGCGAGACAAAGAGAGAAAAGAAAAAGCCGTGGAACTGAGTGCGACAGCACGATATCGATCGGGAAAATCGAAACATTGACGTACGCACGATATTTTTATTATCAGATTGGTAGACACCAATTTTACCTACTTAAATGAAGGTGAATCCCTTCTGATCCCTTTCTATATATTATTTTGCTAAAATCACTAATTTCGCAATCATCCTCCTTTGCTTTAGTTCGACAACCTTAACCCTTTGCGATCCGAATTATTTCGTTAATTTTGGTAGTGAGGTAAATAAAACTAATTTTGTAACATTTTCTATCATTGGTTATTCATTTTTTAAAATGATATCAATACCCATAGATATTGATGGACATTTAGGTGTATATTAAAAAATCATTCTGTAATTAGAAAGTCGATATTAAATTGTCAGAAAATAAAATCAAGTGAAACGAGTACTGCTGGACCGCAAAGGGTTAATTTGGCTAAGCAAAGGAATTCGTAACTGAAAATAAAATGAAAAATAAGTGATAAAAGCCAATTCGTCAAATCCTCGAATGCATCTTTAGGACCTGTAGTTTTAAAACTCGCTGGCGCATAAATGATTTACACATTTTTCCCCCGTTCTCGAACTTGATAGATTTGTAAAAGCAACGTTCGGCACATCTGCGAGGAAACTTGTCCGTACGTTTCCCGCATATTCCGGATAGAAATTGAGTTTGAGTAAGTTTCAAGGGATAGAGAGAGACGAGGAAGCGCGAGAGATAGTGGGAAAACTAGGAGGAATAAAGAGAAAAAGAAAAGGGAAGATTTAAAAGAGGAGATCAAAGTCGCGAATTTACCAACTGCGAACCGTCTCGAGTCTGTAAGGGATACACCATTAAGCGGATGGAATATAGCCGAGAAACGTCGATTTACAACTTTCGAAACTGCGACGCGTCAAAACTACGTGCACATCTAACGATATATACAACGTATATATACGTCGATCCGAGAGGAGTGCACACAACGATGGGGTTTATGAAATTTCCCTCAGCTTCGTGCCACGCAACCTCATTGAACTTTCTGCTCCAATAAACTTGGCGGTCATCGAGCTTCAAAATGAAATCGTGCGAAGAGCGTTAAAAACTTCGGAACGCGTCTCGGTTCGCGTGATTCTATGGGAAAGTTTGGCGGGGAGAAAAAAGAAAGAGGATCGAATTTAGATTTATGGGGACACCAGACACTGTAGGTGATCGAACTTTCTCCTTGTCGTAGGTAGAAACATTTGATTTTCATGAGTGAGACTTATTTTTCTCGTTTCTTGTGGAAATTATTTCCTGCTTTTTTAATTATTGTATTTTAAATTCGATTCGGTTTTTATTGATCTTGTAATTGCTTTCTAGTCAATTTCTAGACTCTCTTGCTTTGAAAGACTCGATTAGAAATGCGGAGCATTCGACTTTTCCATCGTCTACCTTTCTTTACCTTTTCTTCCTTCTCATTTCTTGGATTCTACCCTCAATTCAGCTTCTACATTTCCGTTTCCTACAAAGAGTCGACTCGCAGAATTGAATGCTCCGTGGCTTCTACAATTGGTCCTCTTGGAGAACGTATCTCTGAAATCCGATTCGCTGCTGTATGCTATCCATTCTATATTGAAATTGAATGGTGTTGTTATTTTAATCCTTCATTTAGTTTACAAGTACTTTAGAAATTCAAAAATCAAGTACATTTTGCTCTTTAACGTTCCCAATTATAATTATGTCCTACATAAATTATTACTATTTACCCAATCATTTAGGTCTACCAAATTAATCAGATTTTACCTAATTAGTTACTTCTCACCAAATTGCTTGAGTTCGACCTAATTTACACTGGATGTTTACACAAATTCTACACGTTGCACGGTCAAACCTTCTTCGCCACAGTTGCACTTGACATTGAGAGTCATAACAGCGAGTAACCCTCTAATATAAACCCGATATGATCAATTAACTTTATCAACCCTTTGACCTATGAATTCTTTTCCGATTTGGCGTGCAATGATCCAAAATTAATCCCCGAAATCAAAATGATTTCTGATATTTCCCATAACTAAGAGTAATATTAATAGTATGGAAATAATGAGACCGATTTGTGACCGACTGATATTTCTAATTTAATAGTTTTTGAAAGACTTCAGAACTTTCTATTCCTTTTCACGCACGAGTATCACACGTTGTTATAGCACATCATTTACTTTTAATTCCACCTAAACAATTTATTATTTAACCATTTGAGTATTAAAGGCGTATATATACGCTTTCAGAAGTGTATCAATCTATCTGTTTTGGTCAGCAGTCAGCGAACGATCGAATCGACATGTAAATAAAGTGCAATCCGTATTGGCGCCGCGGTCAAAGGGTTAAATATTCACGGGAAAATTAACAGACAGTTTCCTTCCTCCACCGCTTAATCGCATGTCTGTTTTGCAACGTTGCATAAAGATTTCATACATGCCATTTTCCAGGAGTGTCTGATAAATTTTAAAGATCCCGACGAACGTCGTGCAGAAACCGCGGCTGTGTCAGTCACGCTTCTATTAGGCTAATTGTGAATTACGACGCCTGTCGGTTATTAACGTTTACGAGCTAACGAGGCGCAGTAACGAGTATCAAGATCGGTAGTGTGCAGAGACGAAACTTTTCTATTTAAAAGTTTCCTCAAACAACATCGTGTCGGGTATGCGCTTCGACGGTACGTCAAACTGTGGAGAAAAGAGAACCACCGAGTGGATTAAACATGCAACGGAGATTTGCGTGCGCGACAAACTTTTTGACTTTTATGCGTCTCCTTTTCCTTCATCTTGCTCTGTCCCTCTTTCACCTTTTTTCATCCTGCTCCCTGTTTATTTAGATCGTAAAATAAAGTCCTGACGAGGCGGAAATAAGAAGGTTGTCCGTGAAATACAGCGACGTTCTTCGTAATTCACGGCATTACGAGGAAACGACGATGTTCTCGTAAACGACTGAATTGAAAATGGGAAATAATATTTCCTCGAGGATTCGTTTTTAAGAGAATCGACTGGATGATAGAGTTGGAGAATACGTGCACGTTTCATGGAGTTTTACATGCAACTTTTTATTACTTGCAGTAAAAAAGCTACCATTACTCGAGGCTTACAGTCGTTCACTTGCATACTGAGATAGTATTTGCAGTACTTAATCACATTTTATTACAAATTCAAAGAAGAAATACAAAAGAAACAAAATACCACGTGTCAAAAATAATTACAGTTATTTCAAAACTCGAAGAAATAGTACCATTGTATCGTCACTTAAGTTAATTAACCATACTAGAAATTCTCTATCATTGTTATCTATGTCGATCATCGCGTATCATTTCCCCTGAAATTTCCCAACTCCTCTTCGCAAGCTGCTGCAACCAGTGACTTTTATTTGCCGCGCGAATCCCTCCAAATATTTGCACCGTCTCGCCTAAAAGTCTCGCGGATGCGAAATGGGCGAGCACGTAAACTGGAATGAGCGATTAAACAAATCAAACAGGCTAGTTCAAATGTTTGCCAAGAGGTAATAATACCAATGGCGTAGCGCCATGTCATCGTTGGTCCTCGTTGTCGTAGGAGTTTGATATAGAACCACCTACATCTGATACTGGTAGCTGGAGAACAATCGCGAGAAGTTCTCCAGTGGTACCAAAGGGTCCAACATTCTTCGTCGTCCCCCTGCTGGTGCTTCGTTCGTCCTTTTCACGTGGAAGGACAGTCCTTTGTTTCCTCCTCTCGTACAGAGATCCTTCATTTGTCCTTCTCGCGGAAAGGGCAGTTTCCTCCTCCTCGCGCGAAAGGAGAGTCCTCCTCTTCCGTGAGCTTTCCATCGAGCTTCCGGTTGTAATGGCGATAATGTGCGCCATAAATTCACCGCTGGGACTGAATTGGCCCTGGGAGGTTCAGGTATATAGCGAAAACTCGTTCGATGCATCGTTACGTGTCAGGAGCATTGATTTCGAGAAGCTTCTCTGATAATTATTTGTCTGCGAATTGTACTCCGGTACGGTAATAGACGAGTTGCGGTCTTTTGAGAAGTTACGGGTCGTTCGGGTAAGTTGTTAATTGTGTTTGTTTATAATTATACTGTAGATGGTACGTGCTAGAAATTTTGACGAAAATGTTAGGATAAGTCTGGTGATTAGGGGATGAAAAAGAATCGATCCATTAGTAGGAGGAAATTTTGCAAAGTAGATATTGAAAATCAAAGAAATTACGGAGGTAGAAGTTTGTATGTGCTAGGAATTTCTGACGAAAATGTTAGGATAAGTCTGGTGATTAGGGGATGAAAAAGAATCGATCCATTAGTAGCTCAAATTGTGCAAAGTAGATATTGAAAATGAAAGAAATTTGTAGAAGTTTGTATAGTGTATCGAAGAATTTGTAAGGGTATGGAAATTGTAACATTAACCTATCCTGGAGAAAAGTAACGTAGGTAATTACAACTTTCTCGTTTTATATGTGTACTGTTTTATGTCGTCGTTGTTTAACATTTTTACGTTGAATTTTCTCATAGGTAGAAAATTTGTAATAATTTTGTGGAACTTTATGCAAATTTGAGAACTAAATGAGAAATCCTTGAAGTTAATATATACTTTCGCGGTTCGAATGCTGAAACCCTCTCCATTAGCGTTTCACTAAATGATACTACGCTTGATAATTCTCCGACTAATGTATTTCATAACGCAGACAATTGCAAGAGTGAGACGAAGAAAGTGAAAGTAAAGGTTTGAATTAATTCCAACGATAACACCATGTAATACGAGTCAGCACGCTAAATGGGGGCTTGGAAGTGCCGTTAAGAGTAGAGTGTTTCAGTAATTTATAATTCTCGATAGCTTCGTCTCTACATGGAGATACGAAGTCGCTGAAGAAATGTTTTGATGAATTTTTAAGCGAAACTCCTTTTTAATGGGTTCACTCTGTAATTTAAAGTAAACTTTTAACATCAGTTTAAATGACATCGTGAAAAGACGAATTAAATGGCTTCGACACCGCTTCACGGGGAATGTTTCGCCAGCTACGTGAAATTTCTTTAATGAGGAATTTTCTGTTCCGTAGACTTTCACTGTTCTTTCGCGTTGTTTTTTCTCCGTGCAGAATTAACAAGTTAAATATCATTTGAGGTATCGTGCTCGATGAGAATTTGCTCCTTAACGCGAAGAATATCAATGGCATTTTGCTAGTTTTATCATTTCTACTGAAATGAATATTTTTCTATTAAATTCACATCTTTATAAAGCAGAAACTTTAAAGGTACAGGTAGATATTTAGATATTCGGCAGAGCTTTGTCTTTTTAACGCTAATATTTCGTTACTCGATATGTTAGAAAATTCATAAATATTGCAAATTAAAAGATACATAAAATTTCATTGAATTCAATAGACCCGGTTACCGGTGACCCCCATGGCAGTCAGCGTGTTAATACCATCGTTATTCACAATTATTCTGTGACACCATGAACATCAGTCTAAAGTTCTGTACAATTTTTCCCAGAAGATTTACAAAATTCATCGAACTCCAATTATATCTTCTCAAAATATATACCTTCAGTTCAAATTCAATCTAAATTGTCAAACGACACACTTTACTCTGCACAATTCTAAAAAAGGATTCAACCACTGTACTATTTTCAGCAAATTTAATAACGAATATTGTAGTGAAGAGCGTAGATAAATTTTAATCCGATATAAATTAGAAATTCAAGATGGACGTTACTTCTTTTAATTATTTCACTTCCTCGAGTTTTCCATTCGACGTGGAAAATGCACAAACGATCTTTTTGACGCAGGACGAAGAGAAAGGACGAAAAAGATATTCCACCTGACCCCGGCTGGTTGCTCGGGAGATTTTTCACTCCGCGTTTTTGCATATTTCGTCGAAAGCCGAAATAATTTACCGTATGCAAATCAACGGCTGAGTCGTGGATTTGCAGTCGACTGAAAAGGGGAGACCCACATCTGACAATATTATCAGCTCGTGAATCAAAGATAGATCTTACGCTCCTCCAAACTTTACGATCGCCAATACGTCAAACGCCTAATGCTTCTGATATTACGGGTATAAATCTGTCACCCGGTAATACTGTGGGCTTGCCTGTACTTCCTTCAAACAGGTTATCGTGAATTCCGTCATCTTTCAAATTTACGGAGACGGAATGGTCTATCGTAAAGCCTGACAAGATGAGAATTTTAAACGCGACATATATTATCCTTAAGCAACATCGATGGCCGTTTTTTTGATTAATGTCATATCGCTTGACGCTGTGATAGTGATATATTTTCATTTCTAAAGAAATCTTTCAAACAACTATAAACTACTTTTATATCCTACATGGATTTCTGACATTTCAAACCTCTCAATTTATATTATCAACGCAGTATTCAAAAGTTTTTCAAAAAATCACAAAAGCACCTGTTTCTTTTCGATCTTTCATTCTAAACGTTAGGTATACCGGAAAGTTCTGTTGGATAACTTTGTTTCAAGTTTGAATATGAATACATGTGTTCTTTTGAGCTATATTGGGCTCTGTCTTTTCATAACTGCATTTATACACACGTGCCCTTCGAAATTCACTATAAGAAATACATATATCTCATGTCATTATTAAATTAGACGTGATCGTGAAAACATGGATACTGGTAAAGTACATGTATACTCCACCAACTTAAAAATAGCTAAGAAAAACAATGTGAGTCTGATTTGTGGATTGCAAAGAACTTTAACTCAGCTCAATAAACCATTTCGGACCAAATTTAAAAGCTAATATTGGTCTATAAATTCCTTCTGTTTCATAAACGAATAGAACTTTCCAGTAGACCTAATAGTTTACATCGATGACATTGGAAAGTAGCACAGGGAGAATCGTTTGTTATCTCGTTGAAATTCAAGGTTGGGTTTTTTCCATTTCGGGAATGCTCACAGTGACGAAGGGGTGGAAAAAAAGGAGACAGGCAGGAATTTACCGCGGCGCTTTAGCCATCGGTCGTAATTAACTCTGCCACAATAGGCACTTGAAGTGACGGGAAACGTACTTTCACGGGAATTCTCTTTTTAAATCCTGTAGTGCCGGCTACACCTGACCCCTAAATCCTTTGAGCGTGGCACGGGCCATGATTCTACTTAACCCACATAAAGTTCCTCTCTCGGCGAAGACTTAGAGCTGAGAATGGTGATGGTGAGGTCGACTTGGGAAACGAGAGGTGCCCGGAGACTTGAAGCTTCAGCGTGCAGGAGTTAATCCTTGATAAATCCTCGAACTCCGTCCTAATTCGGTATTGAGCTTCCTTAATTTCATTCTGCCGCTGACCTCTGAGCTTCGAGACGTTCAATTCGTAGCGAATGAATCGCGATGTAAGATCATTCTGTTTTCTTCAATGAAAATGCTGAATGGAATTTTCTCTGTGTTGTTTTACAATGATATCACGTTTTGTACGAAACTTAGAAGAGGTTTTTTGTTCGAACTGATCCTGCGGAGGAGAATGAAACACGGTTTTGTATGGCATTGTGAGCTTGCATCCCATAGTGATTGGATTTATTGCTTTGTGCGTTCTATTTTAATAGAAACCGTTTTGAGAATTTTTGGAAAAAAATTGGTAATATGTCGTTTTCACTGGCTTGGTTGGTGTGGCATTAAAGATAATGTAAAATTATAAAATTTAAGAATCGTAGGTGATTTAATACAGAATATTAAATTATATTAATCCAATATTTGAAATCTTTCAACTCTATAGACTATGAAGAGATAGAATATTATCCTCTGCAACTCAAATTTTCTGATTCGTTTGAAAAAATGCCCGTTTGGAATTTTTTTATCACGAAGAACAACGATGTAAATTCAAATATTGGTGTACGATGAAAAAATGAAATAAAAGGTAAAATTGCAAATGTACAGTATCGCGTGACATTACGATGAATCACAGTTGATTAATGTGGAAAAATGGAATTCAATTTTTTTTAACCTCGCACCTGATGAATAGAATTTCTCTGAAAAATTCCCGCGTGCAAAAAAAATGCAGCACAGAGGAAACCTTTATTACTGAATCATTTTAATATTTCGTCTTTTTATTAATACTCTATTCAATCGGACGATAAATGATAAAAATAAAATGATTACATATAGCCGGCGAGGACTAAAATCAAACTAAATGTAATTTTCGATGCGAGCATCCCGAGTTTGGTATAATGAGGAATTTTCAAATCGCATTACCTTATTACGTAAACACGAATACGAAAACAAGATAGAAGAGAATGAAAACGGAATATCGTCAGAGATATAATCAGCTTTCACGCCGACGATGTTTCGTCCGTAGCACCGGACGAACTTTTAGGATTCAATGCACGCATACCTCGCGGAATTTGTCCTCGAATTTCATTCAGAAAATGAAATTTTTACATCCAAGGATTATGTGAATTTGATGCTTATGAAAATCCACCGAGATCCGTGTCCTATTACGATAATTTTCCCTACGGTACATCCTACGATACACCTTGAATTCGTGTTCATGAATAATTCTCTCGATGATAGCGTCAGATATTCATCACTGTACAGTTAGTAGAATTTTGATAACATATTATCATCTTATCTCGTACCAAATCACACTTCACGCTGTGTATTCCACTCATTTGTAATCTTTGAATTAAAAAGAGAAATAATTTATTCTTCTTGTTCTCTCCTAAATATTTTTCTCTTGTTACATTTACTAATTTTTTGACTTTTTGCTGCGGCTATTTTTTCCATGAATGTACAGTTTTTTGTGGAGTTTAAACCAACAAGGCAATGAAATGTTAAACGATAATTTAGACTTGACCTTCCAGAGGTGACAGGGATTTAATCTAGGACACGCTAATTGGGAGTCCGAGCTTTTAACTCCATAACCACCCCTTATGTAAATTCTTATACATTATATTAATTCCTTATATCTTCCATTAGCACTTAACGAAAGGGTCAGGCAAATTTACGTTTTTTCTTTGTGACTTCCTACGACAGGCCACATAGATTTACGTCTTTACTTGAATTTCTACTACATTGTGTTATTTCTTCGTAACAGTACAAAATTTCGCCCTCATAAAGATACTAAACATGTTAATAAATAACTTCATAAAATATTATAAGTAGACTTCGGATTTTTATGCAGTTTTTGACTAATCGGATACGGCTAAAATATACAAAAAGAACATAATATAAAAATATATCGAAAGTATGGTATGCGTTGTAATATTTATCGACTGTAACAAACCCTTAGATAGGTTCTCTTAGCTGTATTCGTTAAACTTCAAATTTATATAAACATCCTCAGTCTAATTATAAAGAATGATATTTATTTAACAAAATTACAGTGCTATAAATCATACATACGTGTTTATTTAATTTTACTAAAAAGCAGAGTAGATTCGGCACGTTTGTTGAGTCCTAACTTAACTTTTTCTCAGTCCACGTGCGTCCTTAATCCTCACAGGGTTGAATATTATAAAGCATTCGTTAATCCAAGTGAATCCAAGTGGCCGAGATAATCTTTGAGCATGCGAAATGTCTCACCATCTGAAATTCCTCTCGTCGACTTAAATACGCGAAAAAATTGAAGCTGCAAGTGCTTTACGAGCAGTCGGTTCTTTCGTTTTGCTCGTATCGGCGACGTTGGTGATTCACGGGCGATGCGAGCCAGACCTACAAAAACCTGTAATTACTGTAACGTGAAAATTTGTGACTCTCAAATATTAGTTCGCAGCCGAAGTGCATATTTTTTCCGTGTTTCGTACTTTACCTAACTATCCCAACGTTAATGCTTTTTGTTCGCGAGTTCGGAATAAACATTCCACGTCGAAGAGGAGTAATGGATTCTCTACTGTTTCTCCTGCTTTCGTCGAATTAATTAATTTTTCATCCCTGTGCCGGTTGTCGTTTGGTACTTGGATTGTTTATGCCTCCATTGTGTACACGAAAGTTTCGTAATCGGGGAAAAAGGTAATTCGTGCTATTTTACTGCATGAGTGTTGCTGATACTTGAAAGTGCATGTCGTTTTTCAAAGGGTAAATTGAAAATCGTCGAGTACGAAGCAAGAGATTTCACGTGTGCAAATAATTCTGAGTGATGGAATATATTAAGAGGTTAAATAAATTAAAGTATCTTGAATCACGTACATTTTAGTAAAGGGTATTATTTGTTGAAAGTATTATACTCTGAGAGACTTGAATGACTGAGTTGTCCGCTTGAAACGAATGAATCCTTTTTTCTGTGACACTCTGCTCTTATAATACTTTCAAGTTTTTTTATCACAGAACATATTTTAACACAAGTGGAAACTGTACTCTTTTGTACATTTTTTAAAATTATTCTCTTTCTAAATATTCACTCAATTTATTCTCCATTTTTTAAAAATATTGTTTATTCACACTTTACGTAATAAGTTACAAAACATGTTTAGTTTTCGATTAGGAAAGACAGAGAAAAAGACAGAAAGTAGTCTTTGTCTACGTTACAAGGAATTGAAAACTAAATAAACCGTGATTTAATTTGATATTTCAAAACGGAATCTCTAGATTTACAGTTGAAATTTTCAGCACATTCGGTTTTCTCTCGTCTGTTTATTCGGGGAAGAGAAAAATATCTCGAAAAATCGAAGAAAGATACGAAGTAGCAAACAAACACACTCGATTTGTTCGATCATATTTTCCATCGCGCAGGAAACACTCGCCGATAAAACGAGCTACCACAAAATCGAAACTGATATACATAATTGACAGTCTCATAGATAACAGCGTATTTTCATGTAACGCGAAAAATCCTTCGACACTAATACAGTTGAATGTTCATGATGCGAGAGATTGAAACAGTTAACGCAAGGAACTCTTCGAGAAATCCGCTTAACATATTCAGCTCGGTAAACATCGAAGCCCTACAATCGGATCAATGTATTCTCGGGTGGAGAAGAAACGATTTATGGCAAAAAATGGAAGTCGTGGGTGCTGCTGATTGGAACCAAGAAAACTCCTATTTATTGGTGCAACGACACGTGATCTTCTTGGCTTAATATCATGACCATCATGCTGGTCACCGGTGCTATTGAATTTAATAAAATTTTATATAACTTTGAAATTGTAATATTTACGAATTTTTTAACACATTCGGTATTGAAGTATTGGCGTTAAAAAGATAAAATTCTGCTAAATACGTATCTATCTGTGTCTTTAAAGTTTCTACTTTACAAAGATGGGTCTGTAATAGGAAAAGTATCTTTATTAGGAAATATACAATCAATGGAATTCTGTAATCACTAAAATATACAATTAGTAGAATTCTGTAATCACTGAAATATATAATCAGTAGAATTCTGTAATCACTGAATTATATAATCAGTCCAATTCTGTAATCACTGAAATATATAATCAGTAGAATTCTGTAATCACTGAAATAAATAATCAATGAAATTCTGTGATCACTGAAACATACAATTAATGGAATTCTGCAATGACTGAAATCTATAATCAGTGGAATTCTGTAATCACGGAATTATATAATCAGTAGAATTCTGTAATCACTGAAATATATAATCAGTGGAATTCTGTAATCACTGAAATATACACTTAGTAGAATTCTGTGCTCACTGAAATACAGAATCAATGAAATTCAATGATCACTGGACTACAGAAACCCGAAAAATCCAAAAGAAGAACAGTAACATTGCCAATTTCAAAACAGCAGTGGAGTTTCCTTAAAAATTCCACTCTCTCCCACAGTGTCTCTTTTCTCTTATTTACTTATGTTCCTTCTTTTACGAGTACCGATGCCAATTTCTAAGTGCGACGATCTCCAGACCACCCAGACATTCCTCGGACACAAACCACCGGCCAGAGAATTCCCATATCTCTGTTTTACGATCCTCCTTAGAGCCAGCATCGAATTTCACGAAACTCTTTCACCAAAGTGGTCCCCAGTCGTTGCCGATGCTACGTCCATAAGTGAATTTGAAAGATAACCTTCTTAGAATCTAGGAAAATGATTAATAGAAGGCTTCATCGCAGAACGATCCTCTTTCGCGGCGTAAAACGGATTTAGGGAACAGAGGTCAGTTGATCCTATTAATTAATCTCAAGCTCGATAACGTTTACCTCGAAGGTCGTGGTAAAACTCGCTAAGAGCGAGGAAGACCGCTGAGAAATGCCTCGATATATCAGCCTTAAGCCGCACTGTCAGACGCACTCGGATATTATCCTGAATGGTGCTGATGGATACCAAGAGAACTCCTCTCTGCCAACCACTCGATACACCCATTCCTAACGCACTCCTGAGAAACCCTGGATGAAGTAGATTCAGTAGGTGCTTTCTACTCTTCCGTTCTCATAAATGCAACTTGTCAATTTCCCCTTTCTTCTGACGAATTTGAATAAAATTTCATGCTAAACTAATGCCGTTATTGGAGAACGGAGATGCTTGTTATTCGATATTTCTGAATATCGTGAAGGGATGAATAACGTGGCAAAAATTGTAAGTTATCGTTGATTAAACTTTTGAAAAATCATTTAAATCCAATGACATAAATATTTTAAAATTGCCTGAAATCTCAATATATTGTAATGGCCAATTGTGGTTATTCGCACTTAAGGTCCGCCAAATAAAGAGAACTTAAACTTTTGGACTTTTATATAGGTATTAAAATACTCGATTCGTTCCAAGAGAGATTCAGTGTGTCGAATGATTTGATGAGGACTTGTGAGAGTCTTGTATTCGATTTAGTTAGCGTAAGAGTAAGAGAAACTGGTGACTTTTAATTGAGAACTGGTTACTTTGAATTGAGCGTTGAACTAAGATTGTAGAGTTTTTAAAGGTTTAGAAGTGGAGAGGGGGTAGGATGATGGTATTTGGGAATCTAGGAGTAGGAATAGGAAGTTGGACCTTGGATCTGGATGATGACTCGTGGATGAGTAAGAATCAAAACAAGGAATAGGATTTTGGACTTGAGGTGGTGATTCTAGTATGACTAATGATGGTGATGAGTGAGCCGCGTGCAAAATAGTTGTGTTTTTACAATATTCTCTAAACCTATCTTATATACTAACTGATCAGAGGGTCGGTACATTACAATATTTTCAACGCAAGATGATAAAGAAATTAGAGAAATAGGAGAAACTACAATATCATAAAATGACGAATTTAAATAGATTTCGAAAAGGGAGGGAGATAGAAGAAATGTTAATGCAACCGTCGCCTATTTCCTCTCGTCATCCTCACACTTGGCCCCGTTCCTTCTTATGCTCTCGAAAATGTGATTTCCCTTCTGGAAGAACCGGGCCTTGTACTTTTCCTCGAATTTCCGCATTCCTGCATGCGAGACTTCGGCTCGATGCTCGCCCTAGGAAATCAGCATCTGTGCAGTTTTAACGTGGTCGCCGTTAGAGATATCCAGTCGCTGGAATGCCTTTCCTCCTGCTGCTTCCATGCATCGTTGAACATCGTCGGCTGAAATGGAACCTCGGAATCTTTGTGCCGTTCTTCAATGTATTTAACCTCTTCATGGAGGTGTGCCTTGTTGATTTCGCGTTGAATGCGATTCTCGTTGAAGTGCACGCTGTTTCGGTGTTTGGCTGGAAATTGAACGCGGTGAAGGATGTGCGAAAAGGGAAGAATGGAAGATAGAATTTGTGTTGATTTCATTTATTCAGACTTCATGAACGATAAGGAGAAGTTTGATAAGAAGAACATTACTATATACTTTTGTATATGAGAGACAGCTCTATATTTTGCATCTGCTGTGAGAGGGTCTGTGAATTAGGAAATTTTTATAGCTTTTGTGAGGACTTGTTGCAATGATGAAATATTTCTATTAATTGTATAGTTTCAAATTGTGGTACACAGTGTGGTATTATTTTGGAACAATTTTTCACTGTCTTAAAGTTTCCTGTAATAGGATTTCACTTGTGTAGCTATTATACAGGGAACGGTATTAGGTTCAAAAGTTTGATCATTTTTCTTGAAGGTGTCTCGAAATAGTAATATTAATTCTTATTCCGTTTTATAAGAAATTTTTACTCCTTCTTTTTTATGGTCATTTGCATCACTAGCAACAAGATTTGCCAAATTTAATGACAATAAATTCCAAATTTTTGGAGCTACTGATCCTCTGAAAATATCAAAGGAGTTTCACAAAAATTTGATACACTTAACACAATTTTAAAAAAACGTCCCCAAGTTTCACGAAGCCCGAAAGAATCTAGCAAATCCATTCTGATCCAAGGGCAAACCCGTACATTTCCTACGAGACATAAAAATGTCCAGCGTGCCATTAAGAATCTTAAATTCAAATCCAAACAGCATACACACAAAAGAAAATAAGAAACCTCGCAACAGCCATGATAAATGTATGAACCACGCCGGAAATAATATTCAACAATTCCACCGAAAGCGTCGATAAGCACGTTTATAAAGCGTAGGACAACATTTCTCCTGCCATCGGGATAGAAACATCAACGCCACTGGAATCTGCCCAGTCGAAGTTTTCGTATTCAAGTAAAATTTGATCGATGATTCCTTGCTTTAATGAGATTCGACGGAATCGAGTTCCGTTGTGGCAAGTTTGTCTACAACCCCCTCACGGATGCATACCCGCGGTTGGTAGAAGGGTGAGGAAACGCAAACGGAAGGGTGGATAGACTCTTTAATCTCCGGCCACTTTCAACGATAATATTTCTCTGCCAAGGTAATTGCTTAAGCCGTGCAGGTAATATAATAATACTATCAAGCTTGCCGTCGTCGATCACGCTCCTTAAATCGAGGGGAACGACGATCGGTCGTTTTCGCGTTACACGATTCGAAGAGATCGGCGTTGTTGCCAGGAGGTGTAATTCTCTTCCACTCGATCGGGCAAAGTAGTCCGCGCGTATACCTATGAAGGGAATCGCCGACTATTGACGGAACAACCCTCTCGTACCCTCTTCTCTTTCACGTAGCAGGAGCACCACCACTAACTCCTACCATCCCTCTCACCGACGCTCGCTTTGTCACTGTGGAGTCTTTGCAGTTTCACCTTTAACCCTGCTCGACTGCCACTCTCAACGTCGACCTCGCTTCTCTCTCGTTTTCTCTCTTTTTTCCTCTCAATCTCTCTTCTCTATCTCTGCCTCTGTCTCTGTCTCTACCTTTCTGTCTCTCTCTCTCTGTCTCTACATCCGTCTCAATCTCTTTTTCTTTCTCCACCACTATCTCTGTCTTTACCTCTGTCTCTATCTCTGTTTCTACCCCTGTCCCTTCGCAGCGTCCTCTCACTTTTCGCCTGGCAGCATCCCCTGTCGCGTCTTTCACCCCTTCTTTCGCGGGCTCTTGCAACGAGGCGAGTCACTCGAAGTGAACTTATCTCACCTTCGCTGTGAGAGGCAGGCCTTCAAGAGCATATAACGGAGCACCGTCGTCAAGCGGGCTTCGACGTTATTTTTAAGCCGCGCGAATACGCTGATAAACGAGCATGCCTGATGACGACGATGACGGGTCGCTTGACTTTTTACGTAGGTGTTTTACCGTGCATCAGAGTTTTAGATGCAAATTGGAAGTGGTAGCGAGGATAAACGGGTTGGCTTGTTAGTTCTTGTACATGTCGGGGAGAATAAGATATCGTTGGACGAGGATAATGTTTAGGATCTTCTCTACGGTATTCACCGAGAACGTATCGAATAGAGTGTGCACAGAGAGTGCTGACAGATTCCAGAAGATTTTACGTGTTTTGCCACATTCCAAGGAACGTTGTTACCGTTTAATCTACGTTTTAGGAAATTCCAATTAGAATCATCCACATGTAATAATTTATACACGAATAACAGAATCTTCGACAAAAACCAATTAGCTCACATATATAAATAACAATTTACAATAGGCGGTGATAATTAATGCTGGTTAATTAATAATAACATCTGCATGTTCGACAATTCTCCCTTACTGTCCATACAACAAATTATTTACTCGTCTATATTACAGTCACTTTTCAAAAACATTTAAAATCATAAATTAACATAATTGTATATCTCCTACCAACAATTAAACCTTCCTTCCACTTGGTAATCTACGTCCCAATTAAACATTCGCCACAAAAGATAAAAACGAGCGGAAACGTCAGTCTCAATGGCAAACGGCTCAATAAGCACAACGATAAGGGCATTCCGTAAGCGCTGACTCGACGGTGAGAGAGGAAAGGTAGGAAAAAAAAAAGAAAAATTCAAGATAACAGCAAAACCAGCGTCAAAAGAATTCCTCCTCGAGGGTTCGCCTGACCATGGCCACGTTATAAGATCTCTCGTTTGAACGAGCACGCCCCAAGTATTGCCGGCCATACGAATCTACCAGTTTCCGCTCGAATTATTCGCGACGTAGGGTAACCCACCGATAACTCGTCGTCGTTAACGAAAGGAATCCTGTTACAGTTGTCTGAATAGGGCGGATTTAATCAGGGTGCACGACGGGACGGATTCAGGGGCACCTACAATAGCCGTACTCTGCAACCAAGGAGCGGAAGTGGAAGTACTCAGTACAGGGCCAGACCTTTACGTCGAGTTCGTCGCTAATTCCGAGTGGCCTGGTCAAGGCTTCAAGGCGATGTTCCAGTTTCAGCCAGTGGACGATGCACCGCATCCTGGTTAGTAACTAATGATTCCATCACAAATACTGAAGGATAATCTCTTGTTTTGCGATGATTCGTCATTTTCTTTTGGCTATCGTTAATCATTGTACGGCATTTGCAGCTAATCAGGTCGGGCGTAATATATTAGGATGTCATTTTGAAAGTAGAGTGGAGAAAAAGTATTATTGTTCTATTTGCACTTGAGAATTTTTAATTTCTTTATTATTGGCAATTTTTGCGCGCGTGCATTTAGAGGGTAATTTAAATTTGAAAAAAGATAGCATTAGTATCGATGACGGATTATTCGAGAAGCTTTTATAGATTTTTCGCGTCGGTATCGCAGCTTTCGGAGGACGAACCCCGCAAGCTCGACACTCGGCGTCGCTGAGGTCAAATGTAGGGGCGCTTTGCAGAAAATTCCTGAAAGCTCGGGTGTAACTGGAAGCTTTCGTCGGTAACATAGAATTCAGAGCTTTCCGACGAACCATAATACTCCAGCTCTTCGTTCTCCAGTCTTTCCTCTTACCCTTTCCACGGTTATCGCCCCACCTAGCTGAAAGCTTCAATTCAAACCTTTACCAACGAACCGTATCAATATCCAATTCTCTGTTCATTTTATCGGCCAAGATTCTCAACACCTTGACAAACGATAACGTCAGCACCTGTCTGGATAAAAGCTCACAAAACAATTAGGATCTTTTTTCGAACTGTATCAAACTAACAAGCTAATCGAATTATCGTGTAATTCTCTCTCCAGCCGCGAAAATCAATCACACTTTTTGCTTAATCGCCGTCTGCGAAAACGCTGATTAAGTGTCTCGCGAGTCGAGGAGTTCCAGGGTTCGGAATAAAAAGCTTGGACATGTTGCGGTATTTATGAGACGATAAATCATAAACGGAAGCCCCTTTGTGTTAAGGGTAGATTGGCCATGCTCTATTGCATACGCGACTCCCAGCTGTAATTAACGGCACTGTATATTCCGAGGATAATTACAATAATGTGTTTCAGAGCTCGACAAGGTCGTCCCAGGGGTTGTTACTGGTAACCCCAAGTATTCGGTCATCGGGCCGGCTGTCAGCGCTACCAGTAAGTATGAACTATCAATTTATTGGTTCACTCAATCAATAATCTCCCTCCGATTATCCTTCTCGATCTCCTATTTCACCTTGTAACTGACTCAGTCGCGCAAATAATTCAATGGTTCAACGTAGAGGGTAAAGAGACGGATGTTATCGTGCGGAAAAGTTCAGATATCGCCATTAAAATTTCTAGAATATCGAAGAAATTTTACTTTAGATTGTAACGAAGGTGCATTATTCAAGGCATGGTGCTTGAATTGTATTATGGTATTCATGTTTCTTGGCACATAATTATCGGCAAACTAATTTGTGGTTTATATTGAGAGTAGCGTATTTACTATTGCAATATAGAATTTCGAAGCGTATGTCAAATTATGCGGTTATTTGGTTACGTCATTAGGAGGAATAATACGATTAAATAATCAACTTTATTGTGGCTTGTTTCTATGTCAAATTGTATTCCGTGTGGTTTTGTGATATCGTTGAATTTTTGTAAAACCTTTTTTTGAAACCAATAATGGTGACTTAGGGATCCGAGAGGGAAAAAAATGAACAATGGACGTATTTATATGTCACATCTCTCATGTGTCATATTTTATACCGTATACATCACAATCAATCATAGTTCAGTTTTATACGTCATTGGGAATAGCAGACGATATTGAGGGAAATTTCGAATCGAGTTTGAAAAAGGCACATTTACCGACAATTTAATAAAAATGACAGTGATCCGGAATACTCAGGGAAATAGAAAAAAGTAATTTCTCAAACTGAACGTCACCCATCCAATAACAAACCTGTCCAATAAAATTCTTCCCATTTTCAAACACAATCTTGCAATAACCAATCATCATTATTCGCTCAAAATTCCATCCGTACCTCTTAATTTCTTCAACTAATTAACAAAAACGTTTCTAAATCATCAACAAACTCCAGCGTCAAATCGCCTTATCCGTTGAACTTTAAAGTCTCCGTAAGGAGCCAGTAGTTTTCCAAAGTACAAGGAGAAAAGTAAACGGAGTAACAAGTACACATTGTTTCTCCCGATCGTTGAAGAAGATTATTTTGATGCGAGCACACAGAACACCGTAGATACGACCGACGACACGATCTTCCCTCGTAGTTCTTCGAATGTAACTTCTCCTGGAGTCTCGCATAAACTTTCCCAACGTCGTGTACTCCCGGAGTCATCAGCATCGTGTAACGCCGCTTCCGGAGTCCCGACGAAGGGCGAACTTTATATCTTTTTCATGAAAATAAGTTTCTCAGGCCATCAGCGGGTTGCAGGAGGGTTGAAAGGGATCTAGAAGGGGGAGATGCTAACCTAAATTATCCGCTTGACAAGTAGACGATGATCCGGCCTTTGTATACGATCTTCCAAACTTCCAAACTTCAACGTTCGTACAGACTATTTACATAGATCTCATCCCCCTCGTTCTCTTTCTTCCTTAACGTTTGTTTTTTTCCCGCCAAATAGTATCTCTTTAACGTAACTATATGGGGTTTCACGTAGAAAAGGACATAGCACGGTAGAACGCGTTATCCTTAATAGATCTCCATTAATCCAAAGCAGCGAATAATTCCAATATTCCAGTGGGCTTAAGTTTAATCTTAATTTGTACGTAGTCCCTGGGCGGTAGTGTTTACTCATGTAAATCTATCCTCTAATACGGTGCAAGTGCAACACGACATTGGCAAAGCCACGTAAATGTGCAATAGTAACCTTTATCAGCACACCAGGATCCTGAGGGCGCCCGGTAGTGGAGAGAACGTTCTCTCTCTACCTTTGATACCTTGCATCCTCGCTCGTGCCCTCTTCTCCCTCCCTTCTAACCCTCTTCACGATACTTAGGTTTAACCGTAAAACAAGGTACGCGATGTATCTACATGCTCTTATACACCAACCCTACTTTCGTATGCTCTACACTCTTGGGTAAGTGCTCTAAATTATCCGAGCACCTGCAACAGCGGATACATAAAGTCGACGTTGGCCGATGAATTTTCTCGATGTTACGTAGGGAAGTTTTCAGGGAATTTCTGGAGCACTGGAAGCCTAAGGACGTTTTCGGATGGCTTGGATGATGTGAGGGTTAACTCTTTTTTTTTCGTGGTTTTAAGGGTGTACTTGACCTTCGATGACTTTGGGGGTTGTTAGTGATGCTTGGGATTGGAGGAGATTTTTTTTTAACTAAAACTACGGTAGTTGTATCTGCTGTGATTGAGTATAATGAATAAGTAGTTTGATAGAGGTGATATAATTAATAATATTAGTGTATGAGAGCCTTTACAATATGTAGATTTTTTAGAAAAAATTGAGAACTGGTCAGGTCGATTGTCTTGCTAGTTTTAGGATTTATTGCGACGAGTGGAGTCTCGGTGATTATTCTACTTGTTAAATGACACTTTTTTAATTATACGAAATAACTATGTCGAAAATATGATAATCCTTTAATCAAGTAGCTTGTTGAAAATGATACCACGGATGTATAAAGTTTACGATGAATTTTCTTGACAGGAAAATTTTATGAAAATTTTCAGAGCACAGAAGACGCAATAAGGCCTTCCGGTAGGTAGGATAAAATGAGTAGTTTATTCCCTTTCGAGTTTACACTTGACCTTTGATCGTTCCGGCGGTTCTTGCGAAGCTTAAAGTCCGAGCATCTAGCTTAGACTTAAAAGGGAAGAGAGGATATATAAACTTTACGTTGAGCGATGAATTTTTTTTTGGCCTAGCTCGGCAAAATTTCGTGAAGTTTTTCGAGATGGGAGAGGTGTAATAACGTTTTTAGGTAAATGAAACGACCCGAGCGATCTTTCCCTTTTTACTTTTTAGTGGATTTTCGATCGTTCGTGCTATCTTCACGAGAAGTCTGAAGTTTAAGATCGATAGCGATGCATCGAGACGATGATATACGGGTAATCAACCGATAACACGATTCTCCATTAACACAGTTTCGCTAGACCGTGTTTCAGGAGTGAGTTACATATTACACGAACGTCGATAATGCAAATTTCCTTTTATAGCGATATGCATTCGTCCTATCAGCTCTCCTTAAATTTCATACCCTTTGCAGAACAAACCTTTGCGAACGGAGACATTTTTGAATATTGAGAGATGATTAATTCTTTGGCGATCCGAAACCACGTTCCTATCAGAAAGTTAGATGGTTAATGTACATAAATTATTAATTACTAATTGTACAGTTATATTTCTGCGGTTATATTTCAATTTTTCAACTATAACTCTGTAGACATGCACCGATAAGCTTTATTTAAATTTTTTCTCAGTCCTCAAAGGGGTAATCACCACAAAAATCCCCGAAGTATAACACTTACTCCAATATTTGTGTAAAAACTGTAAAAATATTGTAACTCTGAAAAAATAACTTGCAAATCGATAAAACCTTCGAATGAAATTTTATGCTCAGCACCAATTTCGCTTTGAATTCCTTTTAAAACTAAATTTGTCAAAAGTGAGACAAATTGAAAGTTTCTCTTAACGTTACGATCCATGACGATATTTTTATGTAACACCTGTTACAGGAATATTATATATGAAATTTCAAAGAGTATTCCAACGCGATATTACGTTGCAGTCTTTATGCTCTGTATTAATTTAAAATCAAAGTCTGACAGATTGCAAGCGTGATATTCGTGTAAGGATTAATATTACTTCGGTTACAATTTCACGGAAAAATTAACGAGAAAATATAATGCAAAGCTTATTCAAAGCAAGTCTAAATGAAGTACAGAACCGTTGGTTTAATTACATCCATACGCGTATCGTGGAAGCTCACTCACGACTCAAACGGAAAATATCGAATCGGTCTATCGTCTCATGCTGAAATGAAAATTTATCACCGCGTCCGAATTTCTCCTCGACATATCCTCGAGTTTTTTGGTTGCTGAAGAGCCGACAGGAGGGACATTATTCACAATACATTTCCATCCAACGTTTTCGTTCTCCATCGTTCAAACGTGGCCTTAATATAGAGCAGACATTTTTTTACTCGACAGAGGACTTAGTTGAACGCGAAAATAGTGAGTCTTCTCTTTCAACGAAAAACAATAATTAAGTTCAAAAATATTAACAGTGTAAGAGCCTGAAAGATCCAACACATATTTAATATTTAATAAAGTATTAAATATAAAAAACTTTTCGGCGACTAAACCTTGATAATTGTGCCACAAGGCAGTCCGGATTGAGCAGTATAGTATACCTCTAAATTTCCACCTGTTTAAAGTCACTCTTACACCTAACTGAAAATATTTGAAGTGTCAGGATATTCCTCGGCGTTCGTGAAAATATTTTATTAAAAAATCATCGCTAATTTAAAGGCGTAAAAAAATATTTTCTTCTCCTTGCCGTTAGCTTGAAACACGGGGTTGCATAAAACTCTCTCCCCCGTTCTACCCACTTTTAGCCGTCCGGCCGGCGGCGAGGGAGCGCGTCGATAAAGTAATTACCAGGAAAATTAATTGCACCGATAAATAGATGAGGAAACTTGTTCCATCGGGAGTGGCCAAGTTTTCCAATTTTCCCACGTTTCGGCTGTAAAACGAGGATGGAATCGGGGTGCTGGCAAACGTAGAAGGCGAAGGAAAGGACGCAATATCGTTGTACATCTAGGATCAGTTTACGGTTTCCCATATACAACTGTTTACTGTACCGTAGACTGAGGCGAATAAGCAATAAATAACAGACACGACTGTGCACGGATACCGGTAATGGTCTGCTAAACGTGTATACGTATTACCGCCCTGAAAAATAACGTATCTCGCGGATAATGCGATACGCGAGACGGTAAATTCTATTGTAAATTCCACGGTTCGCTCCGTGCGCCCGTAGTCTGCGTGAAACCGGAAACGGAAAGGACCTCGGGAGAGAAAGTCAGCGGTTTGTGCCTCTTGGCGGAAGGAAAAGTGAGAGACGAAAGGACGAACGAATGACGAATCGAAATTTTGCAATTTTCTCCACCTAACGGGTGGAAACGCCACGTATGCCCCGCTGAATCGCACTGGGTATGCTAACTTTTCGAACGATGTAACTTTGTTTCTGGGTTATTTTATGCCTGGCTTTGCATCGAAAAAGTCTGCGCTGCCGTTGGAGTTGATAAAAAGTTCGTCTATTAGATATACTCGTTTCATATAAGTTTGCCCTAAGGCGAAACTAATCGACGGCTGCTTTCCTGGTTGTTTTTTTTTAAAGCTTTTTTCCTCTCGACTCTCCCTTTTTTCCCTTTTTGCAGACGGTGAACGGGAGAAAAAAAGATGGAAACTAACGGAACGATCGATTTGAAAATTGCCTCGATCGCGGGAATTCCAATAACGAGTACCAGACCCTTCCGGTCTGGGATTGCAGTCGATTTAATTTCGGCGGATGTAATTTTTGGGAAATCCTTGAACGCTTCAGACGGCAATAAAACAACTGGAATTTAAAAAGGCCGCCGTTTATCGATGCGGAACTAATTCCGAAGACCCAGTTCCGCCATTAAGTTTACACAGACAAATAACGACGTCTGTTCTCTGCGAGCTTGAAAATTTCGGCCGAGTGCATTTTTTCCCCCTCTTTTTCTTCTGTTTTTTAGCCGAACGTTAACGGTTTTCTATGGGTTACTGTTTTCAGATTAGCCGTGGCGTTTAACGTCTATGGGAAAAACAACACTGAAAATATCAGTGGAGATGTAAAAATAAAAATATTTTTACCGTTAGTCGAAACTCCGCGCGGGTTCTTTGCGTGTTTTTTTACACGGTAAAATAGAAACCGAGAGAGTGAAAAAATAAAATTTACACATATTTTTCTGTTTCTTTTAGCTTTCAACTTTTTTTCGATAAAAATTCCGCAGGACTTTTACGCACTGGGGTTACAAAATGACGCTAAAGTTGGTGCATGACGTTCGTAGATATTTCACGCAACTTCTCGGAAAAAGTACGAGGTAAAAGCAATTAAAACCTTCGCGGAATCATTGAATCTTCTCCAGGAATTCTCGATGCGCTGCAATCCTTCTTACGTTCGAGTAAAAAGGATTCATCAGGTTGAACCTCGTAGCATCGGCGTTACAAGACAAAAACATCTTGTGAATTATACGTTTCCAATAACGTCAGAAATCGCAGACACATTTTCCTCGAAGTTTTCTTTCAAGGAACTTCTACCAGAAAGATGTACTTCATTTCCGATTTTTTTCACTTTTATTTTTTGTCACTCGGGGTCAACCTTTTGCCCCACAATTTCTTTTGTGACTGCGTGTACTAACTCCAATTTCTAAAATGAAATGTTCTCACTAATTTTCGAGATTTTATATAACTAAACGCAATATCAATAGTATAGAAATAATTTGGCCATTTCGTGACTAATTGATGTTTGCAAGTTAATAGTTTTTGGAAGAATTAAAAGTTTCTTATTCTATTTATCGCCCCAAGAGGTTAATTTCTCTTCTTCTCCACCCGAGTTCCTTACAAGTGTCACTAAAAAATAAAAATAAAATTTAAGCCTTCTTCGCCAATAAAAAGCACACGAACCACAATTGCAAATTTCAACCAGCAAGTTAGACAAACCCAATCGACATAAGCTGGGTCGAATGATACGTGACCGTGCAAAAGCGACTCTGCGGAGGGTTAACTTACAACCCAGCTGGGTGTAAGTATAATGCCTCATATTGGCTCGACTTTAGTACCGCCAACAAGCCGTGCAATGAGGTTTGATCATAATAACCTCCACTATAAACCGTGTCCAGCTGCCGCAATGTGCAGATGCAGAACGATCCGTATCAAACGAAACGACCGAGTACAGTGATAAAGTAGCTACTAAAGTTGTGGCAGCAAAAAAAAAAAAAAGGAAAACAATAGTTGAACCTTATTACTAGCATTTTTACGGCAAATAGTTCTGGAGCGAAATTTATCGGCGACTTTGTCGCTCTTCTCTTTTCCTCGATGAGGTTTTAACGGGTCGAAAGAAGGGGCTTATTCGGTGAATGAGAAAATATGACATTCACGGAAAGTCATTTTTCAGGGTTCAGATTTTACAGGATCTCGGGCTCTACGATGCTCCTTTAAATGGATGTGCGTGTCACTTCTCTTTTCCTGGAATATAACCGACAATAATAATATACGAGTCTAATTATAAAACAAAAATAGCAGACTCAAAATGTAAAATGTCACGAAATTAACAAAGTTTTTTTTTAACAAAGAAAATACTACATCTCTACCATCTTCTAAATCCGTCTTCACTGTTTTCCATCAACCATGCAATAACTCTTAACTCAAAGAGGAATCCACCGTGTTCTCCACTGTAAAGTATCATTTTCTAACGCGAATGATCGATTCTCCCCAACGTTAACACGTTATGCCACGAACATTCTGTCGATATCGTATGTAAATCTTTCGCGCTCTCGGAGATGCATAAAAGAGGGCCTCGCAAGAGTAGCCGATAAGCCAGTGTGAAAATATAAATACCGAAAGATGTTATCGGCAGCGCGCACAAAGGGGAGGAATTCGATAAGTGGCGAGAGGGGTGAAACCGGTGGTGACGGTGTTACATGTTATCGTTGCCCTTTGTAGCCAAGGTGGATTTCGAACAGTGCCCCGGAGGGATGTTAGCGTGCATCGATGCAGAAATCATACAGGACAACGATAAATTGTCGCAGACGTGAACTCGAGATCTTGTCAGGTAACTCTGCTCGTCGATTTGCCGAGTGGTGTTATCGATTTCACCGATACAACTCGGCAAACCTAAAATCAGAGATTCGGAAGGGCGAATCGGTGGTCCAAGCTGGCCAAAGACGTACGACAACCCTCTCTCTGGTAGCGCTCACTTCATGGATTGACGTTGAAAGAGTCTGCGATTTACACCGTGCCCTTTTTCTTCGTGTAGAAGACGACGAGAGGGTGAGAAGAGGCAGTGACCTCTTGGAAGCCGTGGAAATCTAATAGACTGCCGGGGCAAAGATGAGATATTGGCTTCGGGATCGGCCTCGATCGATGGACCGTAACGGTACTTACCGTGGGGCGCATCCTGAAATTCCTATCTGAGCAGTTTCTCGCCGGAAAACTGCCGCGAGATCTATGCCCGTGGCTTTTCACCCTGTATCCATCAAGGCGATTAAATTAGCAGGCGGGGCATAGGCTTTTGCGATTGATCGATTAACCGGCGTTTGAATGCTGCGATGGAGGAGCGGTCGAAATCGAATAAAGGGCCGACCTCGAGAAGGAGCCCTAACAAGGAGAACGTTTTGCGGTCTACTTTGGTTCACGATGCTACTGGCTTGATTGATATATTATTTTTCTTGATAATATTAAAGAAACTTTTAGGGCTTGTTGCTTTAATGGGGTAAAAATTGAATTTTAATTAGCGACATAGCGTATGGTGCTCTTGGTGAAGTTAAGAGAGTAATTTTAATCTCGTGATGGTTTAATTCTAGATTAAATGAGAATTAGACAGAGATAGTTAGAAGAATAGAAGTTAAAACTATTTAACGAAGAATAACTGAGTACAATTGTGAAATTAGCAATTGCAGAATTTAGCCTTTGCAACGAGCGACCTTTCGAATAGTCGTGAAATTTATTTAAAAAGAGCAGTCCACAAATCATATCGAAAAATTTGGAAAAAATCTGCACCCTGTTTCCAGCGAGGTACGCCGGTTTCTTGCAAAACGTAATACCAGATCTATCCCATATTCGTTCGATCATTTTACATAGCGATACCCCAATCAAATTGGCACTTCGGCAAATAAATCGGTTGTCCGGTTGCATCGATGCGTAGTACAACAAATGTGCATCTCGATTAATTGGATGATGGCGATTGGATGACGTTGCCGCATCAATTATTTATATGAACCGTTCGTTTTTACATAGCAGAGGGACGGTCCTGGGGTTTTTCCGTCGTTCAACAGCGCACACGGTAGAAATTGCGAAATCTACCGCGGTGTTACGTGCAAAATGTTTAACAAACTGTATCGCACGTTGAACGGGAGCGGGGGGGGGCCTTAATAAACTAAGCCACCGAGTCGTTTGCAGTTAATGAAGACAAACGAGCATTTCAATTTACCGCCACGCTAAAGTCCGCTCGCCGTGACATTGATTATTTTTTATACCCCTCGTGTCCTGGCCGATGTCCGAGCATAGTTTTTTATCGTCCACCTGGCAAATATCAAAAGACCATTATGTATCTGACGCGTTTTGAATTAAAACGCTTTTCCGTAGAAAAATGATTAAAAACGTCCCCGTGTGACGTATTTTGTATGTTGTTGTTTTTTTGTTTTTTTTTGTTATTTCTTCCACCATCCAACCCTCTCGCTCCGCCCACTGTCACTCTTCTTTTTATTTTTCGTTAACGCTTTACCAAGCGTTATCGTCGCTTTTATACAAAACTGACAGCCGTAGCTTTAGGCAGGAGCGTATATGTTCGCCAGCAGGGGACGTCATGGGATAAATTTTCAACGAGACGGAGTTGCCTCGATGAATTTCGACAGGGTTAGATATCTCTCACCTTACCCGGTATCTCGGTCTTGGATTATTCCGACTGATGTCACACCTGAGACGTCGCCTTTTTAAATATTGCCGCCGGTATGATTATTTGATGTAGGATACAGGCCGGCCTCTGTGTACCAGCTGTACTCGACGTCCTTCGGAGCAGCGTGTATTACGGTCGAAGCCAGTGGACAATCAAAGAAACCGGTATTAATTTTTCACGACAGCTCGGGACCTTTCAAAGAGAGATTCTCCTTCGGTCGTACTAGAGATTTAAAGTACTCTCCGCGAGAGGACGAGTCGTGCAAAAATACGTCGGGAGTATTTTACGTGGATGTTCGTCGATCTTGAAAGGGGATGATTAACATTAATGTTCTCTTTGAACGTTTCATCGAACATTGAAATTTTGGAAATTTCATATGTCGAATTAATACGTCGAGGTTTGGTTGATATACTGTGAATATTTAGTTGATAGTAATCAATCGTTTTAGAAGACGATGAATAATTAACAATATGTGCAGAGCGTTCTCCATTTCAATTGAAATTATTTAACAAACTACTCGTCTACACATGGTGCATATATTGAAGAGCTACTGTTAAATCGACGAAGAGATATTTGACTTTGTTAATCGAAAAGATGAACTTTAATCCACCCTTATCAAAATTCAACGATTCTTAAGTGAAGCTCTTCAATGAATGAACTTTGAATATCAAAAGAATGTAGAATCGTTAAAAGCATCTCATTTCACATCTAACGATATTGATTTCACGAGTACCCTTGAGCTTTTTGTAGCAGTAAAAATGAAAAGTGAAAACTGTGTGAAACTCAAACGTACGAGGGTTCGACGAAAACGGATACGAAGCTTAATCGAGAGTGAAGAACGAAGTTACGTCAGTGGTAGGAAAGTTAAATCGTTCGTACATGGTAATATTTATCTTTATTTAGGAATTTTGTAACACGAGGGAGAAAACCACGAACAGGCATCAGACGTCTCGCAAAGCTGATAAACCGTATAACCATCGAGTTCGTTGCAGTCATTAGTCTATGCCAACTTCATAGGTACTTAATCCAAACATTAGACTTAGCATGTTCAGTCGAGGCATGTCATGAGGTTACTCCAATTCTCCACCCTAAAATACCATACGGTAATACGCAGCTAAAACGCAAATGTTCCATTCCCTCCTCGTAGTTTTGCTTTTTTTCGAGAAAAGAAAAACCTAAGCGGCACACTCGTTAGACGATGGCTGTACGACTCAATCTGTTATCAGGGTACTACAATCGATAAGGTTATTAACAGCGTGTCATTATTATTACATTACCCATAACACCGTCTAGGTCATGGAAGTGGTGCGACATTTAAGAACTTGTCTCTTCGCTCGTAAAGAATATTTTTATCGCTCCCAAGTGCCAAGAATAATTTTAGAACGTCCATCTGGTATTTATCCAGACAGTGATTTTCTTCAATTAATTTTTCTCGACAAACTTCACTCTCCACTATTCAAAAATGTATCTACTTTTTTTCAAGTACCAAGAATAATCTCAGAACGACCTGTAGTATTTATCGAGGCAATGGTCCCCCATAGTGTAGCATCGTTACATTTGTTACATGCATTTGTATCCAGGAATTATTGCCACGTAATCTTCGTCCGGCAAAAGTTTCGTGGGCGCGCCATCGTTCCGCCTTTTTGCGAGAGCAACACGGACATCCAGCTTCCCCAAAATAAAAGCTATCGTCGTGTGGCCGTGGCAATTATCATTAGTTGCACTCGCGCGAGTCCTGGTGCATCGTTTCCGACGGGATGGGGTTGGATTCTGGAGAAAACTAGTCCGGTGGTTTCCTCTCGCGAACACACGACGCTCGCGAATAAGAACTTCTTATGACGTTGATCGCCTTTCGAGAATTATGTCCGCGCTAGTGGCTCGACTAATAAGGAGGATAGATCTTTGGAAAATTAGCTGGATCGTTGAAAGAAAGTGGTCGTTTGAGAAACAGAGAAAATTATTATGTCCAAGAGATCCTCGAGTTGATTAACTCCATTAACTCTTTGAGGACGAAGACTTTTTTGAGTATTGAGAAAGAATCATCAATTTGGCGTTGAAAAAACACTTTTTTATCAGAAAGTCAGACTGTTAATGTATAGAAGTTGAAAATTAGTATTTGTGTAAAAATATTTCAACACTTATATTCCAATTTTGCAACTCTCGACAAATTATAATTAAATTTTTTCTCAGACCGCATATATCTCAAAGAATTAACTATTTATAAACATCTATTTATCTCATTCGCGAGTATCGTAGCAAACACTGATAGAATTTTCACATTTTCGTCTTCCATGAATTCAAACGAAGATACAGCAAAAACGTGTAATTTATATTAAGCGTTTTATTAAACAGTAACGTAAAGGAGCCAGAGAATTAAAAAGTTTCGAAACTTTCCACCGACGTACCACCGAACTTATCAAACTTTCCTGACAGATTTATTTCGTAGTTTAATTAAAAGAAAAGAAAACGTCAAAGCCCACCGCATCGACGATATCCGTAATTCCATCTGACACATTCACAGGATAACTTGAAAGCAGTAGACAATTTCTATCTCACCGTAAATCTCAATATCGACGATCAATCGATTAATCGGAGATGCTTTGACTTGTGATATTCATCGAGTTCCGTAGTTGAAAGTCACACGAAAAACGTTCCTTTGACGGACGATAATCCGTGGATGAAACGTGGCGCAAAATAAAGTGGAGAGCCGGGTTTCCACGGATGACGAATCGTCCAACAGCCGGTGCTTTGTTTCCCGTAACAAATTAGACGCGTCGCACTTTATCGCCCGGTCGTTCGATCTTTCCGCGACTATTTCTGAAAGATTGCCAAGACATTTACAATGGCATCGTTAGAGTTACTGGCTGCAGGCGAATGCACCGTTATAGCAGCCGATAGAAAAGCCAGGTCGAAAAGAAAAGAGCAGGCGGAGGCCGTGCGACGTCGCTGGGACGAAGTTTGAGGGATGACAGGCCGCTCAGACTCGACAATTTCCCGGAAGTTGCGACAGTTTGTCTACGTCGTGCGTAATATCGAGGAAAGTTACGAATAAGCTGTTCCAGAGCTTGCCCGTTTTCGCAATCTCTTCTTCGCATGATTTTCCTGCCGGAGAAAAACACAGAGGCGTATTAACAAGCCGTGCAGTTATTTTAACAAGTTTAAGATCCCTCTGAGCTGCCTAGAGCAGTCTACGCCATGGGTTCTCTCTCGTTTATGTTATCCTAACTTTCCTTCTTTTTATGTTCGATATTTATTAATTTCAAAACAAACCCCTTCCGTCTCGCTTGATTTACAATTCTGAGGCTGAAAAGTTATTAAATTGTTGAACGTCTGTGGAGTTTGTTGAGGGAGTAAGTTTATTCGCAAATTGTGGCGTTTTAGCTTTGATCGGTGTCTTGCCTATGAAACTTTCTTGTTTGTGTTTTCAATGAGTTTGTATTTTAGGTGAAAAATTATAGTTTGCATTTATTCACGATAGAGTAACTGTGCGGTAGTGTAATTGCCATTGTGCATGGGTTATTTGCCGTTTTGTAAGCCTTCGTGTCGGTCGTAATCTGCACAATGCAGTTTACTTCTCCGGGCAAACGTCATGAACGGTCTGACCAAAGTCTAAATCTACTTACCCCTTATTCCTAGGAAGATTAACTAAACTATGGCGTTCAATAAAACGTGTTTCTAAATTCAATTACTTTGTTTAAAATTCTAAACACGTATAACCACTGAAGGGTTAGTAAAGTAGTTAACCCTTTGCGGACGGAGGCAGTTTTGAATATCGAGAAACAATCAATTATTTAGCGATGAAAAAACACTTTTTCATCGGAAAGACAATCTGTTAATGTATACAAGTTGAAATTTACTCTTTGTAAAATAATATTTCAACGATTATATTTTAATTTTTCAACTCTAACCATTTATATATTTACCGACAAACTATAACCAATTTTTTTTCTCAAGGCGCATATATTCGCAAGTCGTCCTCAAAGGGTTAATAGAAAACTAACAATAAGTCAACTAAATGCGACCAAAGAAATATCACCCCGATAAAAGTCCGTTGTCTCATCCCACCACTAAAAACTATCAACCACCACTAGAAACTATCAAAATAGGTGGTCGTCATCCCCCAAGAAAACTTCTTTACGAACCGATCGAGTGTCCAGCCGTGGAGAATTTTTCCGAAGGGGTGGATGATTAGCCACTCGAATAGGTTCTGCCGATCAACCGCATCCGGCCGCATCGTCGGAATAGACGCATCCGGCCGCATCGTCCGAATAGATTCGAATTTTGCCTCATCCAGAGGAGAAACGAAGGGATGAACGAAGAGAGAAGGATAGATTCCGAGGGGGTGGATCGTGATTGCTTCGGCCGGAAGTACTTCCCAGGAACGTAGAATAGATAACAGTCCCAATAAAATCTAATTTAACCTCGGAGTACAAACTAGGAGATGATACATTTTGTGGTCGACTGACTCGAAGTTGCGGTCTAGCAGACGGAAAATAGGGAGCTTCGATGGAGTTGATTGTACAGGTATGGGATCCTAGGGTGTCGTAGTTTTGTGTATATACATAGAACGTTCATGCAGCCTCGCCACCATGAGATAGAAGCTATAGTAGATATAGAAATTCATGGACGGGCACGTATTTCAGTGGAGAGAAATGGACAGTGGGAGAACACCCGACGGGGGTTCATGTTTGCTCGGATGCGATTGTAATTGGCAAGTCCATATCCTCAACATGTAATATCCTTTCTATGCCTTTCCGATTCCGGCTTTCATTAATTCCTATTTCCGCTCGTCTGTACCCTTTCCGTGGATTTCAGACTTGTGGAAATCGGCTCGACGGTGTACCCTGACGAAATCAGTTTAGATCGGGTTTCCTCGCGTTTACGGTTGCACGAGGGACAAAAGTGGGTCAGGGTTTACGTGGTTAACGGTGGATCTATGGAAGCTGGCAGATTGACGGGCGTCTACTTTTTTTTTTCGAAACGTTATTCAAATTTATGGAGATGCAGGATAGCAGATATTTGAGGTGTGTGTATAATATAAAGTATTTAAATTTTTAATTTCTTTGTTGATGGATCTTTCGTTTTTTTTTTAATACTTATTTAAAGTATTTTTAAGTGTAACAAATTTAACGTGGATCTAAAGTCTTCGAGATTTTAATGTGTTGTGTTGGAGATGACTAGGAAAAAAAAATGGTAAGGGTATAAAATAATCTTTGGATTATTTGTTTTATTCCGAGTGAAACATGTTTGTGCCTGTAAGCGCATTAATATCGAAATTCTCCCAGGAACGGGCTGATTAACAAACTGCAAATGATATCGTGTTACATGTCAAATCGTTCGTACGCACACACCGGCGAAAGTTTGTTAATGAAGTTGCACAATAACGTGCAAGAGGGATGAGAATTCTATGGTAATTTGCTGATATTTCTTTTGTAACAATTTTCCACACTGTGTCTGGAAGCTGAGTATATTAACCCGTTGCCGCACACTTTTAATTTGACGAAAGTGCTCAGAAACACACACGAAAATATTTCGAACTTTTGAAGCATGAAAAATCGCACAAAAAGAACAATTGATATGTTATCTGGAATGTTACATCATTTTTTCGGTGTATTACTGTGTAATTAACAAGTAAATACATTAGTACAAAAATGTGCAGGACGGCTATAGCCGTCATTTGCGGCAACGTGTTAAAAACATTTCATACGAATTCCATCCACACTTGTATCAACTTTATAGAGACCGCTTTGTGAAAATCACGCTCGTATTTTTGCTCAATGTACAGATTGACATTGTTGTACAAAAGATTAATTAAAAAAGGCGAACTGACCGTCATGCGTCACTGCCGGGACGTTTTTGCCGGTGTAATAATACGTAGGTAAAAAAGAATAATTATCGGCTATTAGCCTGCATTCGCAAAAACGGATACAACGTTCGAGTCTCCGATGTCGGGGTATCGATCGCATCTCGCGCCAAAGTTAATTTATTCGGTCACGTCGTACCATCCCCTCTATAAATCTCCAATCATATTTTATGAATGATTTAACGGGGCTAGTCCATCGATAAAGTCAGCGGTAACCTTCTTCCTCTCGCACGTAATACATCCTTCACGCGCTCTCAGTTTTTATTCAGTGTTTACTATGAGGAACAGTTTAAGACCTCGCCTCAGATCGATCGAGCTTTTTCCACGACTTTTTCTCAATCTTCTCGTGTTAATAATAAAATACGCTTGATAAATGCGGCTTTTCAAATTGATGGATTCACTGGGAGTGAAAACAGGTAGGTTGGAGAACAAACCGTTCTTTGAATTGATACCTCATGAAAATGGAAGTATTCGATGCAGATACGTGGATAAAATAATTGGTGCAGGAGAAGGCAAAGTTAGCATTTCGAGGAAAAAATGAAATCGTTTGAAGTCGAGCCATTTGACACGTCGAATAGGAAGAGTCTAACATAATCTGTCTGACAGGCCAAAAGGGTACTCCAGCCATTCTTTAAAGCGCTGAGTGAACTGTTCGAGGGTATGCCGAAGCCGTTGAAGAATTGATCAGTCGGCCTCGAAAAGAATGGAACACCTCCGTACTGGTTTTTATCTCAATTCCGACCTAACATGGAATTGAATACATGTCGATGGAGAAAAGTAACTTTGTCATTTTCTACTATTTTCTCATACGTTTCAAAATGATTGCAGTAATTGAATCTAATTGTTCTTGAAATCAGGTCATTGAAAAATCTCTAACAAATAATTTAAAACACGCGAAAATATTTATTCTTCACTTCCAAAAATGACATTAAATTATTTCTTCTCCATCAATTTACCTTCAATTATAAAATAAGTCAGAAGAGTAGCAGTAACTGAAACGAATCTCGCAGCCATCCACTCAGCCAATAAATCGTAAATACAATCCGTCCACCGAGGAATAATTCCCAAAGGCCAGCAAAACATTTCTCACGTAGCTTACCATCTCCATCCATTTTCGACTGAAATAATCCACGAAATATTTAATGACACTCAATCCAAGCCGAATAAATATCCAATCCCATAAATTCAAACGGTACACGCAACAACGAAGAAAACCCACGAAATCAATGGGAGACCATACTCTCGAACTACATATACTAGTCACCATAGGATGTTTATTATTCCAAGCATTACCTTCCGAAATAATTCAAATGCAGGCAAGTCCAAACGATAGGATCGATAAGATCGCCACGGCCCTCCACTGGTTGGTTGTTCTCCAGCAGACCGCAGAAGGAAGGTCGAAGTAGTACGAACGGAAGTCTGGCCCGGTAAGCGCCTAACTAATTTCTACGGTTCCGTTTACTAATTTGTCGCGGTCGAGGTAATTCGTCGTGCACCAAACAGGCAGAGGACCTCGGCTCTCCCATTTTCATTGAAGTTAACGTCAGAAATTACGCTGGTCGGACCTCCCTGGCGTCATAAGACTTTCATGACTCGAGGGAATGCGTGTAGCTCCATAACACGCCACGGATTGCGGCCGAAGGTACACGTGGTTACTGTTATGCATAGCGCGTACTGCCGCGTACGCTCACCTTTTGACCCGCCACGAGAACAGGAGATTGAGTGAGCAAGAGAGGACGAGGGTGAGCGAGGATGTCGGTTCGAGCTGTGGAGAAAAGAAAAAGACAGGGTGGCTGAAGAGGAGAGAGTAAAATAAAATAGTGGAAAGGACGGGGGTGGATAGGACGAAGAAGATAAAAGGTGAGAGGAGAAAGTAGACAATGGAAGAGGAAGAAGGAGGGAAAGTTCGAGACGGAGAACGTGCTACTACCCCAACGACGGAAATAGAGACGTCGAATAGATCGTAGAGGGCGGAGGTTACGGCAGCCCTTCTCAGTGTATTTACTTTCGTTCCGAGTACTTTCGCCTTTGTTTCGTCGTACAAAAATACTCACCTTGTACCATCCTGCAGGAAAGAACGAAAGCCTGGAAGCTACAGCTGCATGAGAATCGCACACGTCTGTGAATTATTTACGTTGACATTTGCTCGCATTAGAAGATTGTTAACTTGGTCTACTTTCACGATTCTGCTTCATTTGCTTGAGGTTTAAAGAGGGATTCTATCGAGGGTGGATCCTGTGAAGATGTGGTTTCGCGTTGAGATGTTCTCCTCGAAGGTATTCCCATTAAGTTCCAATGATCGGAAACATCTTACGGAGTTAATTAAAAGGAACAAATTCTACTTCATGGTATAAAAAATTGTTAAATTTCGTTCGTTATATGATAAAATGAAATACCACGTCTCTTTAACCCCTTGCCCTAGAACGAGTGACACTGGTGATGCGGTAAATGGAATAGGAAATTTGGAAGTTTTCCAGAAACTATTACATAGAAAATATACTCTGGTCACGAGACGGTTAAATTACGTCTACACTATCACCGTTACCTTAAATAATAATCTAATCAGAAATCACTGATCAATGTTTATTTCACCAATTACTTCCAACTGATCGCTCACCTAGCAAAAGAGATCGTGCAGAAAGATTCTTAAAAATCACAATCTCCCTTCTAAAACTCCCTCAACCAAAAGAAAAAATAAAAATACTCCCAATTTGATATTCTACCCCATCTCCTCACAAAACTCTCGTGCACAAAATGAACTACATAGGTGATCACCCTCCAGAGTGCAAAAATTCCAAAAACGAAAGGGAAAGAATACCAAAAGAAGAAGACCCACTTGACCGGAAGTTTGAACAAGAGAGGGTTGCACCTAGATGTTTACCCGCGATATCCACTTAGTCGTCCGACTAAAACGGCAACTAAGCTCAACCAAATTAACGGTAATGGGTATCGCACGATGAAACTCGTCGCCGATAAAATTATAAAGTTTCTCCGCGAAAATGGCGGCACGAGGAGGGGGTGGTGGTGTTAGCCGCGCAGAGCGGATAAGAGGAAAAGTTCGGCGGGCGTGAAAAGGCCCGAGAAGTCGGGCTTCGAGGTAGACTTATAAATTTTCTGTACGGCTCAGACGGCTATGCCATCTCGCAGGGTTGCAGCGTCGGTTTGTGCGAGGCTTCTGGCCGTAGGGGTGGAAAAGGAAGGTTCGAGCAAGGGTTGGAAAACCGGGGTGAGTACGGGCCGATGAGTACATTGGGAATGCGCCGTGATATATGTATTCGCTGGAAATGCACTGTGTGCACCTCCAAGAGGAACGAAGGGGGTGAATGTATCGTAGGGGAGAAACGAAGGGAAGTTTCAGTCTGCGTTAAGTGCGGAGGAGGAGGGAAAGAAACAGGAGGAGGGATTATGGGTCACAGTGGCGCGACGTGTCGCCCGAGTGAAAATTATGACTCCTCATTTAGTGTGCCAAAGCTTTCTCTTCCCTCCTCGTGCTTCTTTCTTCGTTGAACTCTGGGCGCTTTTAAACCTCGAGTTCCTTTACCCTCGTCGTCGCCGTTTTCGTCCTCACCATGACTCTTGGAGACTTCTTTGTGCCGGGGGAATTTTTAGTTTGTCGTCTTAGTGGCGATTTGTTGGAGAGGATGGAACTTGTCGAGGCGATTAGGATTGATTTTGCTGACTTCTTTTTTATTTGAAAAATCGGGATAGTTGTGGATTGAGACTGTTTGAAGTTGCACTCCAGTTTTGGTGATCAGTGCAGCACTTTTGTAACAGAATCTTTAACCCCTTGCCTTACGATTTCTTTTGTGACCGAACGCGAAATAGCTCAGAATTGTTCAAATAATAATCTATCACTGATTTTCCATAAAATAAGTTAGCGAAATATTAAAAGCATAGAACTAATTTCAACGTCTCCTGACATACTGATATTTTCAATTTAACAGTGTTTGGAAAACTTAGAAATTTTCCATTCTATTTACCGCATGACGTGTGCCACGCGTCATTATAAGGAAAGGGATTAATAAAAGTATCTAAGTCGTTCAAACTGATATGATAATACCTCAGTATAAAATAAATAAAGCATTACATTCAATCGTAGGATATAAACATTATAAAAGTTGATACAGACGTTTAAATAGAAAGTATCGTTCCATCTTTTAATCGTGGATGTCTAAACGTCACCCATTAAACCATTTTATCGACTCCGGTAACTTGGAAGTACCGTAAACATTTATTCCCATAAAAAGCCGAGCATAATTTCATTTGCGTTACCACGAATTACGGTATAATCCATGGCGGATTACGGACGACAGGTTTTACAGGAAAAGGGGTGTAGTCGAAAGTACAGACAGGGGGTGGATTTAAAGGTAAATATCTCACGGGCGAAGCAGATAGGCAAATGAATGTTTAACACGATGTACGAAATGATCCGTAGAAATAACACAGCGGAGACTGCAGTGCCGTAGGAACGAAATAAAATATGCAGTAAAAGTAGTGGAGTTACATTTCGCCAATGGAAGGAAGGGGGACTAAATCACGGAAGTACACGCGAAACGGATTAAGTTTTTAAGGAGAGATTCGTGAAAGGGGAGGAAGCGAAGCGAGATACCAGAAAACAACCGCGTTCTGGAAAGTAATCGGACTAGATAAGTTTTCGGGGTGGTTTTTGAGAAGGAAGAAGGAGGAGAAAGAGAGAGAGAGAGAAAGAGAACCATTCAGAAAGAGAGAAACGGTCGCACGAAGGCAATGTATATGGGAGACTTTCCAGAAAGAAATAACTGAAACCCAAGACTCGCGAAACGTTCAGGGAAAACGGAAAGAGAGAGACGAAGGGAGAGAGAAAGAGAAAAAGAAAGATCACGGGTTATACCGGTACGACGTGTCGCCCTACCACCCACTCCGGATGAAAATTATGACTCCTCATTTAGCGCGCCGAAGCGTTTTCGCGACTTTCACCGTTTTACTGCTCAAGTTCTGTACTTTTATTGGCGCGGTTTCCTCGCGAATTCGCGCCTGCATGTACGGTAAAGTACGGGGAATAAAATAATGAGGCACGATTGTGATACGTTGTCGCGTTACGTTGTATAATTCTTTCCCCGTGGGTGGTACTTTAAACTTGAGGGTGTTAAAACAACTTGACGCGTTACCACGTTATGCAAATTTCCTCCTTTCACGATGCAACGATCGATGTAATAAAGCCACCTCTGTTTAACCATTAAAATTGAGGTCGTGGATGTATTACAGTCTGGAGATTGAACTGGCATATCGAATCGGCTGGTTAAAGGGAAAATTAACGCGAAACTCGAAAGCAAAAGGACAAACGGAACGTTTGACGTTGCCGCATGAAAGATGCAGAAAGGGGAACAAGAGATAAAGGTGATTTACAAAGTGGTCGTTATTATTCGGTCATTTATTTTTAGGATAGGAAAACAGAGGAATTAATTATTGCCTCTTGACCGAGATAAGCTTCCTGAATCGTATATTTGACTCATGACTTGCGACCTTCGGAATGCAGAACGTTCTCTTTCTGGCGGGCGCCAGATGCGGAGCAAATACGTGATGCAGTTTTTGTCGAGAGTTAAAGTTTATCAGCTGTGCCTCGTTGAAGATGGAATTGAACTGTGTGGATTATGTAACGACTATGCCTGAGAATATTGTTCGAGAACTTATTGCTCAACGTGAACATGGAAACTTAATAATTGAACTGGGATGATAAAGTTTCTTGTGTACTCGCGGAGGATTGGTTTTGGAATATGAATTCATTTACTTCTCTATAATTAATTAATTTAGGAAATATAGACTTTTTAATATATATTATTGTGCCGTGAATATAATGAAATTTGAATGAAATAATGTAATAAGATACGTGTACAATGATATGAGGATAATTTTCAAAGTGGGAGTAACAAAATTAATACAATGCTGAATACGTTACAGGTAAAATTTGTAATTTTATTAATAACATAATACATACACTGTGATATTTTCTTTTCGCAAACATAACATTTTTACAGTATCTGTGTAATTTGATAGACGTATTCGTGATGAATATCAATTAAAAGAAACCTTTCAGCGTTCTCCGGTAAATTGAAAAGGAAAATCGATACGTTCTGTTACACTGAAAATAATCATTTCTTGCCAAATTGTATTATTTGTAACATCCATACATGCTAGAATTTACCCAGGGGAATTCCAACGACGAAGATGGAACAGTGGAACCCAGTTTGCATTTCCTCAATGTCGCTCGTACACAATCTTTCTCCCATAATTCTTCCACCGTTACTCGAACGTACCGAAACCACCGAAAAACTACAAATATCCTCTTCAAGGATGAGTACAGTTCTCCAAACTGAAAATCCGCGATAGAAAAATGGACTTAGGACGAGGGCAAACCAACGGGAGTTAATCGATAGACAAGTCCCTCGCCATGGGCGACTTGAAAAGCGCAAAGATGGGTTGGCTAACGCGAGTATACAAACATCGTTCCACGACGGAGCGACAATTTTTCTCAAACAGGCTCTTCTCCTCGTTTTAGTAGAGTTCGTGCTTCCAGAAAATACAATCGGTGTCCCAGATCCGCAGGGCAAAGTTCGTCCCTTTGTGTACCGTTGGAAAGTGGAGTAAAGTGCTCCTTCCTCGTCTTCAACCTTCTCTTACCTTCTCTCATTTATCCCTCTCTCTCTTTCTCTCTTTCTTTCAGTCTCTCTTTCTTCCATCTCTCTCTCGTCAAGTTCTCCATCCTCCCTTCCACTTTGCACGTTTCGATCAC
The DNA here is from genome assembly GCA_910591515.1 of Cerceris rybyensis. Taxonomy (NCBI): domain Eukaryota; kingdom Metazoa; phylum Arthropoda; class Insecta; order Hymenoptera; family Crabronidae; genus Cerceris; species Cerceris rybyensis. The sequence goes on from OU342795.1 coordinate 2,039,508, forward strand.
CTCGATACTCTCAAAAGAGGGAACTGAAGACGGGTAGAATGGGGGTGGTGGAAAAATGGAAGTAAAAAACCGCGTAATACCGGCAGGTTCGGGAAGGTACCGAGCATGGTTCGTTAATGCCGCTCAAACGAATCGGAAATCTCTGTTCTTGACTATTCTTTACGGTAAAGATCGACAGGCAATTTTTTCCGTTAAGCTGCCGGGAATCGCGGCGCTCTTTTCTCCGGATGCACAGAGGAGAAAGAAGCCTCTCGTTGCAGCCTCCTCTTGCAACGTCGTTTCCCTTTGTCGACAGCCGTTTAAAAGGCCGCGTCACCGGTGCCGGCAACGACGCCACGGCATCGTCAGACATCCACGATATTTTCCAAAGCGGCAGAGTATTCGATTCTCACCCCTCCATCCACAACCGATCGTTCCGTATTCGCGATCTACCCACCGGATGGAAGGGGGGTTGATTAAATTCCGCGCAAATTCTCTTCTTGTGCATTAAGCGGCTTAAAACGCAAATGCCTCCGGCGGAAATTACTATCCGTGCTACGGTAACGCGAGTCTTCTCCCTCGGAATTTGTCGACTCGATATCGCGAAAAAGATTGCTCGCGGGAATCACAGGAGATACATGAAGCGTCAACCTCGCGGGTTCGTTTGTTCGTGGAATTTAATCGGACGTGATCTCATAACACGCCGAAAACGAACTCATCCTGCCTCCGACGAAGCTTAAACTCTTTAAGTTGGCTTTGCCCGCTGTTACTCGCGCGAGAAATATGATTTTAATTGGCTTCCGTATTATAATTATAAATCACTTTTTGCTCGGCTTTCGCGTTAATGTATTTTACTACGATTCAGCGATTCTGAGCGTGTAATCCTATTTTACGTTTTAGTTTACTCGAGTATCAGCAAACGGTTCGATGCCGGATCGTATAACGAGTGTTTGACATAATTACAAGAACTTTCTTTAATTACCATCTCCAAATGATTTTTTTCAAACAATCTCTATCTAGTTTGCAACGTAGAATTTCTACTCTCAATCTGAAATTCCCAATTATCTATCCTCTTCTCGTGGTACTCCTCTAAAAGACAAAATCGAAAAATCCTCCGAAAGAGGCAACGATTCGAGATCTACCTCGCTTATCAAGGAATTTTTTTTTCAACCTTCAAACCTTTCTTTTTCGAACCGCAAATCCCATTTACCTACTCAATCAAAATGCCAATCGTCGCAGTGAATAGTTCTCTCACTGTGTGCCCTTCGATCCAAAAGTAAGAGGAGGAGGAGGATCGTTGCGTCACAAGAGAGAAGGATAATCTCGTTTACGGTTCGCGTTCAATTTACTCGTCAAAGGTCCCGGAAGAAACGAGACATCATACCGGGACGTTCCGTCTTTCTAAGTCCCTGTACCGGGTCACCGAGCGATCCAAGCCGTCTCCCAGTGTTTTACGAAGTTAATTTCGCGATGTAATTAGGACCCTTTCAAGTTGCCGCGTCGCCTTACTTACTGCAAGTAGACAAAGCCTGTGTTGTGCGGCCGTGCCGTGTGCCGTGGACGTGTGTGCCCACCGGCGCATCGGGAAACCGCATCCGGAGACGACATGCCGGCGCTTAATCTTTCCTTCTTGTCTCTAATGCTCCTTTCGCTCCGGCACTGCTCGCCCTCACTTTTGGAATTACGAGTTCTCAGTCTGGCAATTGTTGAGCTTCTTAGAGAGGATCGCCGGTTCCGTGGCAAAGTCCCCGATGACCATCGAGACTTCCGGAGGAGACGTCGAAGGTTATTTCGAAACGGTTTCGGTGTTGATGTTGCTGCGATTGCTATTGATTTATTGGGCTTCCTTGTGTTTTATTAGAAACCTTTCACATATTTTTTTTTCCAGGGTTTCTTTTATCATAGACAGAGACAGAACGTTTAAAGTAGAAAGTTGCATCGATTCTTTGGTGATTTTGAGAATGTTTTAATTGTCCTTAGACGAGCAGAGCTTAAGAGATTTAGAAAGCAAAGATTGAATTGTCCTTTTAACCGCGACAACATCGACCTCTGAAAATCATTAACAATTCTAAGTTCGAGGCACCGAATTGACGGTGACCGTCGTTATCCTCTCTCCGGCAATACGCTAAATGCCGATTCCGTAATATCCTTAAAATCGTCCTGGAATTAAAGCTAACTGCGAATCTTATTGCACCGAGGGAGATTGGAACGGATGAAAAAAAAAGGAATCGTTGAACAGCAGCGGAGGAACTTTCTCGCGCGAGAGCTTCCCGTGTTAAATGGGAAAGCTCTCTGGGAATTGCATCGTGTATTTTCTTTTACCAACAACCAGCTGCATCGTTACTGTCCGCGAGCGGGCAGGCAGTTCGTCGTGTTCGATCGTGAACTCGTCTCCGATGATTTTGCATACGTGTCTGTCTACTCGTACGAGCTCCAGCTTAAATCCTCCGGGACTCGGGCAATCTGAAATTATTTACTCGTTAACATTGCGGCCACTTGACACCGATTCCATGAAAATAGTTGTCGCAACTATGTTACATCGTTGGTGTAATCAACGTCGATGAGACGCGCGGTGACGAGGTACATGTGTTCGTTGCATCAAAGGACACTTAGGAGTGCAGCATGCCTCTATCATCCTGTAAGAACATTATGACGATGCGCTCTGATAAGGTGTATCGTTTGACGTTCGATGGAATTTTGCATGGTATATCTTTCGGAGCTAAGAAAAGGTTCGTGCTATCGTTTGAGAATTATGGAGAGCAATTTAAAGCATTCGGAGTATCTTTATCAATTTTTAATGATAGAGATTTGAGAGTAATTAAAGGTAATTGTAACGGATCATTTGTCTTGGATAGTAATTTGACTGGATGTGAACTAACGATTGTAGTTTTATGACAGAAATGTAGGAGATTCTCGACTTAACAATTTACTGATTGGTAGCCTGTTAACACGTTGACGGACAGTGGAAATTCATGACGAGTTCGCATTGTGTCACAGTGACATTTTGTGTTATATGCTTTGATATTGTTGTGGGGCTGCCGGTATAGGTATTGAAGTTAATAATTTGATGAATTAGTGCTTTTAATTAAGATACGGGTATAGCCGTCCTGACACATTTAATCACTTTAAGTTATAGAATTACATACGACGACTACGGCCGTCTTGTCCGACCACGTGTTAATAGGTTCTTCAGACCCACCAATTTTGGAGTTTTACCTTATCAATCGGCGACCACGGTAATTGATAAATTGTTATCTATCATTGCATCTTACTGAGTCAAGGGCTCAGTGAGGAGAATTTGTAACTTTCGAAGAGATATCGGTATCAGGGAAATACTTGCTGCCAAGTGACAGATCAGAAGCGAATAGGATGTTATAAAGATACCGATTGGCAATATGGAACAGATCGTAAAAATATTTAAGTATCTTATATATTTGTATAATAATAGAAATTAGGATCGATTAGTAATTTTTATATTTTTCTTTTATGAACTTCGAAGGTGAATTTGTTGAGAATCGACGTTGAAGTTGCTCAGGAAAGTAGATTATTATTTATGAGAAACGTCAGAAGAGGAAAAAATGTTGTTGTAATAGTTTTACGACTTAACGTGAGACTTGATATAAAGCTCTGGTAAGGAAGTAGGGTAAGGATTATTTAAATAGGATCCCCAGCTACGTTTTTCCAACCTCAAAGTAAGAATTATATAAAACTCTGGAATCCGACATGCAGAACGGTAAATACTGGGAATGTTATACATAAGTCTCGCTTACTCTTTTATTCCGTATTGTTCGAAACGTCGTTCTATGTGTCGTTCTCAGGGGGAACCTAGCCAAACAAGTTAGACGTGCAAATTTCGTGAAGAACCATACCACAGAGGGACACATTTCCCTGAATATCGTACAAAAGACAAATACCAATAAACTCTCTCGTATCCTGTATCAAGAAAAAAAAGAAACAATTGTCAAACAAGAACATTCGAATCGTTCCATTTTATCAAATATTTGCCACCGGCCGCTAAACGTTTTGTCATTGCACGACAGTGACAAATGCCCCGATAAAGCCGTTTTTCATTGATCACTGAGAAAATTCCAAGCGAAAGAAACATTGGAAAATCCTTAAGCTTCATCCCCTAATTCGATTTTCATCGCATCTTATAATCGTCGATACAAGTATTCCTTCGTCATAGAAATTAACCCTCGTGACTCCTAGTCACGTATATCAAAGATTTACATCCATCCCGCACTAAACGTTACACGACGCCATAAAACACAACATTTCACCAAGTAAGATATAAATTCTGAGATTTAATATCCTCCCTCATAAGTCATCAAGAATAGTAGACGGTTAATTGCAACATTCCCAATGCCGCTTTGCTTTCTTATCCTTAAAGTCGTTCTCCCTTCATCCCTTCTTTCTTGAAGACGGGCTCAACGGTAATTCTGGAATACGTAAATGCATACTTTGCCTCAGCTATTTCCACATCCGCCTACGTGTACCACCTCACCACCGTTCGACCTACCTACCTGCTTTCACTGGTACATAGTTACAAGCAACCCCCTCATCCCCTTCGACCGAATCGTTACTCCCGCAGCATCGCACCCGCATCACCATTTCGATTCTCTTTTTCTCCCTCTTCTTCTTACTCGCGGTTCACCCACCTTCGTCTCTATCCTTTTTCTCGTTCTTTCTTGCTATCCTTTTTCATTCTACCCTTCAGGGCGCCCACCCTTTTCCCACGGCTATTCCTCATCCTCGCTCTAGCAGTCTTCCCCTCCTTCGCGACCCTATGGGATCCCTACAAGCGCCATTCACTACCCCAACTTTTACTTCCGTTTTATTTTCTACGCTTAAAGAATATTTTCCGCGATAAAGAGATCGGGTTATGGCGCACAAAGGCAGGAGCTTTCATTCTGTTTGTTCCGGGGGCGCCGGAAGAGACCGCAACGTGAGTTGTATGTGTATCCTTTTACTTTTTTTTTTACCGTGCCACTTTACTCCTTACTCTGCTTCTTACCGCAAAAGATCGGAGGTTCTAGTCTTGTATCTTCCTCTTTCTTGTCAGTTCGTCGAAAGACTTTGGTGAATCTCTTCAGTTGGTCTTCAGAATTCGTTGATGTTGAATAAAAATTTTCACTTGAAATCGGAGAGAGTCATTTTTGTTGATCGAAAGAAATGGATTATTGTTGGAAAAGAGAAACGATCGTTGGAAGAGAGTATATTTTTTGGTGGAGAATTGCAATGTTTCTTCGTGGAAAACTTCAGTTGTAATCTTCAAACGAATGATAACTGAAATTAAATTCCTGCGTAGAAGGAATTAGAATGGAAGCCAAGTAAAAAGTTTACCTCTGTTCCTCGTTGTTCTCCTTTCTACACTACTACATACTTAATCTTTTACGCTCAAACATCGGCATTCCGAAAACAAGGGGAATTGCCGCAGAATTGTAAGCTCCGGAAAAAGAAACTCCGATACACGTAACCCACTAATGAGTGTACGTGCAAAAAAGTATCACGGTTCGTAATTTCGTAGAAATTGCGACGGTGGTGTTAGCTTAAGGATGACATTACTGAACATTAATCACGGGAATAAATGCTAGGTTTTAACTTGGGAATTTGATTAATTGCAATAACGATGTGAATGTCGGTAATTGGATATCAAACGGAGGACTTCCGTGCAATCATTCGGTGTTGAATTAGACCAGGGATTCCCAAACCAGTCGCAGAAACTTTTCAGTTTCATAAAAGTTCCACGGAATACTTTTGGATTTTTTAAGCTTTGTAGGAGGCTTTTGGTTTTTTGGAAATTCTCAGCACTTTTTCTCAGCTTTTCAAAAGCTTCATTTTAACACTCATCTTCGTAGGACTCCTTTAGTTTTACAAAAGCCTTCCAAACCTTTCTCAGCTTTTGGAAAACTTTCCAGTACCCTTCCGCTTTTCCAAAAGCTCCGTAGAACGCTACTGGCGTCCTAAAATCATTTTAAGTCCCCTTTGCCTGTGCCGCAACTCTTGCACACCTCTTTAGATTTTTCAAAAATCTCCTCGGGTCACATAATATCTTCGAAAGCTTCAAAAAAATTTTCTAAATTTTTTAACAGTTCCTTCAAACCAAGCAAGCAAGTCAAGATGACTTGTTCCCACTTTTTTCAATAAATTCTCCAAGCTTATAGGACATTCATAGAGGAAACATTCTGCGTTCATTTTATAAAGCACAGATTATCAAATCATTTATGTCTTCCACCTTTTGATTTCTAGTTTTCTACCTTACTTGTTCAAAATATTGCAATATAATATATTTAGCCGGTAGTTCCAGCATTAAACAAAACTCATCCTTCGAAGTTTCCTTCGTTGTCTCCAAACAGCTCGATTCCCAGTTGACCCTGTAATTAAAATGCAATTAAAACAAGCAGATAAGTTTACTCGAAAAACATAATCTAAAGTTCGTTAATCAAACACCAACAATTTTCAGCATATCAATGGCATCGATATCAATCCGATTGTCAATCCCATCACGACGTTCGATTTCCTCCAACCACCGTCGATGTTACCATCCAGCAGTGGAAAGGGCCAAGGATCAAATGGCAATCGTAGGAAGGGGTCAGAACTTTCTCATTCTCAGGAGGGAATAATTTCAATAGTCGTCCGAATGACATGAAACTTTTTCCAGCGCGTAGCTGCCCCCTGGAATCGACCGCATATCATTATCAGTTCGCGATTCTCCTTCGTTTTCGCGTTATCCTTTTGTGGACAGAGTTATATGACGAGACTCTGCGAACTCGTTCCTCGACCCCCTGATTCTTCGAGTGCTGTCGGCCGAGAGGAAAATCTGACTCGGTTGACTATCTAGTTCAGTGATTCCCAAAGTCTGTTCCGCAGGGGTTGCGTCATATAAATCAGCTGGTCGAATTATTGGGGCGGTTAAATTATATGTTATTCGTCGAAAAGTGAAGAATAGTTTTGATTTAAAGGATTTCTTCCTTGGAAACAGTTGGAGATGAGGGTTTGTGCTGTAAAGTGTAAACTTTTCTGTTTGCCGAGGCGTACAATTTTAATGTGGCAAAATTGCATGAGCACAGAGGTAGCTATTTGGCAGGTATTTTTTTTACGGTTTCTTTGTTTAATAAAGAAGTTTTAAAAATAATTGGGAAAAATAAAAATACGCGCGTTTTGTGCTTTCAGTAAGAACAACGTGAGAGGGTTGGAAAATTGGAGGAATGTTAAAGTGCAAATTAAAAGACTAGTGGTATTTTTTGCTAAACATAATTTATATTTAGGTATACAAAGGGATGTGGTGCAAGTCCATTTTCTATTGTGTCGAAAAAATTAAAGAATAGTATCACAATTTTAAAATATCGGTTAATTATGTCAAGTCTGACAATGTTTCTACTAATTTATCAACATGTAATTTGATCATGTAAATTTATTTTGGGTGAATTAAAACGGTATATATTTAGGGGTTGCAAATGGACTCGCACCACATTCAAAATAAACGGTTCAAATATTTCTAATACGATAACGTTATGAATGTATTTTAATAGTATAACAATAGGCGGAGAATTTTATGTATTGCTATAAATTCTCCCTTCGTTGCATTAATCCCAACATTTTGCTCTTCCTCGCAGCGGGAAAGGGCTGTCGGAATAGCGATACGTTTCTCGCATCCTAGTAGAAATTTTCCGTCCGCGTCTTGCATCAAAGGCAAGATAATTCGTTGACGATCGTACCGTAGCTAAGAAGGTTATTAAGTTTGCAACACGGCGCCTCGTGAAGTTGACCTTCGTCGTCCGTGCAAAAACTTGTAAGTTTCGCAGGGAAGTTTGCGCGGAGTTTGCTGGAGAAAAAAAGTAGAAAGGTGCTGCATTAATCTTTCTCGCGCGACTCGGAATATTACCGTCGATACTTTTCACGAAGCCCTGTTTCTACTTCCTGGAGTGCTTTAAAGAATTGCACGGCACTGGGAGCTGCATCGATTTTTATTTAATGAGCTCGCATCGATTTCATTTAAGTGGGAACGTAATTGGATTTCTTCCCGAGTGGATCTACGAAATATTTCGAAAGCTCGAACGAGGATCTTAATCCATTAGAATCATAATTTCTCCTGCGTGGAATCGTCGTGTAGAAATTTCGCGAGGTATGCACGATTTTTATTTATCACCGCGAAAAAAGAGTACTCAATCGTTGTGGAATTTCAAACGAAAAAAGAAGCAAGATCGTATAAATCAAGTTCAATCGACGCTCACGTTGGAATGAGTCGAAGAAAGAAACGTCAGTGAACTCGGTGGCAATTAAATTTCTTCAGTTTCTCATCTCATAATAGAATGTGCTCGTGCTAATTAATATTTTTTTCCCATTCAGAAAAAAAAAGAGTAGAAACGAGATATAAAAAAAAGCGCGACGAAATAACCGATCATTACTACCACGTTATGAATTCGATCCTCGCCGGGACAATATTTTCTCTCCTACCATTTCAAAACTTCTCTCCCCTTCGAAACGTAATTAAAAGTTGGAAAAGATCGTTGCATCATCTTGCCGTCAAATAAAAATAACTTCCGTCGAAACGCGCCACTTTTCTCGTTTCGTGTTGAAGCCGCAACGTAAAACGATATTTCTCGCGGTCATGGAAGATTAAACAATTAAATAATTCTTGAAAAGCCACGGCCTCTCGAATTTCGTAAGCCTCCTTCGGCCACTCACTTCCGCTTCACTTTCGCGCGCTTGTTTGAACGTAATATTACTTTTGCCATATTTATCGAGTTTCCGGCGTCAACGAGCCGTAAGATTGAATTGCAAGTTTTCAAGTATAACCATTTTAGTTTGCAGCACTCCTCGCGGAGGCCGAGATGGTTTTCTTCCAATTTCTTGTCTAACGTTTCCCCGATGTAATTCAAGGCTACAAGGCTACAGTAACGTTCTGCACGAACACGAGAAGCCTTAGGGTGCTTATCAATTATTTCATCGTTTTCCTCGGCTACCTCCAATCATCCCCCGTTCCCCATAGGCTCGGCAGCATCTCCCATTCTTTCTCGATTACCCATCGTGGATCGCTTTACGGCAAATGCACCGACTATATTTTATTCTTCCCTCTTAATGCTTATTTATCACTGACCTATTTTCTAGCTGCAGCCTGGGATAACGTAGCGCGACATCGATAATGTCTCCCTTCACCCTCGAGAAGCGTCATATTCGGCTCTTAGGGCGCTGGAAAGGGACTTAGAAAAGTCTGTAAATTTAACACCGTGTAACATCATATTTGCAACTATGAATGAAGAAAATTTTAGATATTTAACGAGAGATGAAAGTTTTATTAAAAATTTCATAGAGGAAGACCGGAGGGGAGACTCTGTAGGATCGATAGGGGTGGGCGAAATTGAGTACATTTTGCGGGAGACATTATTTAAGGGATATTTACAAAAATTATGTTAACGAAGTATATAGAATTTATATTTATACGGTACACGATTGTTTGTACACCCCTTGGTTGGTCAGGGTAACAAACAACCCTTGTATTCTCCCACATGCTTGTCTTCTGTCTCGTTTCCTCGAGGACTGTTAAGAGTTCGAAGTTGGCTGGAGAGTGATTGGATGAAGGATTGGACGTGGAGAATTGTGGTGTTGTCGAAGAGTTCTTAAGTAAATAAAAACATGTGCGAGGTAACGAAGCTGGCAGACGTCAAGTGTACGTACAAGGTGAAAGACGGTAAATACAAAGTGATATTAAGGTACGATAATTTCACCTATAGAGACAAGAATAGTTATTTAATACTCTGTGTCCAAAACGTTCTCTATTGACAAGGCTTTCTCTAATAAATCTAAACTGCACAGCAGCAATTAAGGCGCAGTCTCTGGAAAGAGTGTGCCCTCTTCTAACCCCCGTTCGTTTAAAGGTAAGACCTTAAACCTGCCCTTAGTTCGAGCGAGGCCCATCTGCACACCTACCACACCACCTACTTTATAATCACTAAGCCCGTCCTCTAAAGTATTGCCGATACCCTGCGATACCTTCGCCGTTCACCATCTTTGCACGACGTGAAATCGATGCGACGTTTAAAGCGCAAAATGAAACAAGTAATTCGAGCAAAGTGAGTCCATCGAGAGCGATACCATCGACGTTACGATGGATGGTATTTTATTCCCGATTTACAACTTTCCCAACGTCTCTACATCCTTCTTTTCCGCCATCTCTTTTCTCATTTCCCTTATTTTTCTCTATCTTCATCAAGTAGAAATTCGAAGTTTCGAGACAATCGACTAACTCTCACCCTTTCCAACAACCCCATCGAGAACTTAACGGAAACGTTTGCCAAGCGATCGGCAAAGACCGGTTAATTCTCCTCCCTCACTTCTCCCTCGTTCAGATAATGGTTTTAACGGAACAGTTTTTTTTTCTGGCATTGCCACGCGTAACAATAATATATGGCCGGTGTAATCAATCATTTTTTGGCCCGTGACACGGACATTTTAGCCGACACTATCAATCCTGACGGATTCGATGCGGCGTTATACGTGACCTACCGATCCGTCGGGCTAATCGAATTTATTTTACACTCTGTTCCAAAACGACGGGGCGAAGTTCGTGCTGGGATTCCAACGTTTCGGGGCAATGTATCGTACCAATTGTTCTACGGTGACGCATCCAACCTCCCAGTAGTATGATCGCAAATATCGAACCCCGAATGTGTATTCTAAGCGGATGATGACACGGCCCGTTTGTCGCATCAGAAGCAAATTATGGCAAATCAACGATCGCGATAGAGGTGCGCTCCTACTGTACATAGAAACAAGGTGATTGAATGGCTTTAATTTGGAAAATATTAATAAGGATTGTTTGTGAATTTTTTACGTAAGATTTCAGAGTGTTAGAATTCTAATTAGATTTTCATTTTGCAATGGGAATTTGAATTCGTTGGATCTGAAGATGAGGGGTTGTTTGTGAATTTGTCACGTAGGATTCGATAGTGTTAGAATTTTAATTAGAAGTCCATTTTGCGATTGAAATTTGAATTTGTTGGGTCTCATGATGAGGGGTTGTTTGTGAATTCTTCACGTAGGATTCGACAGTGTTAGAATTTTAATTAGAAGTCCATTTTGCGATTGAAATTTGAATTTGTTGGGTCTCATGATGAGGGGTTGTTTGTGAATTCTTCACGTAGGATTCGACAGTGTTAGAATTTTAATTAGAAGTCCATTTTGCGATAGAAATTTGAATTTGTTGGGTCTCATGATGAGGGGTTGTATCTGAATTTTTTATGTAGGATTTGAGAGTGTTAGAATTTTAATTAGAATTCCAGTGTGCGACGGGAATTTGAATTTGTTGGATCTGAAAATGGAATGTGCGTAGAGGTATAGTCAGGATTTTAATTAACTTATTTTTGGTAATGTACAGTTGGTAATTTAATTAGGATAATGTTAACTTAATGGAGGCAAATCGAGGATGATTAAATTAACGTTGAGAATTTTGGCGAATAATTTGAAATATTTGGAATAATTTTTTTGTCTTCAAGGACTCCGATAAAGGTTAAGTCATGCGACTGCTTCGAGTGACTCGATCTTATCGTATACTCGACCCGATTTTATCGAATATGCTTACTCGATAGAGCTTGAGTGCATCGAGTAAAAACACACTACTAATTGTCTCAATACTTCACAGAATCTTGCTTATCTTGAACATAGAAAATATCTTCGTTGCTCTTGACGATGCAATGGAAAGTCTGATGTAGCAACTTTTCGTTTCAAAGGAACAAATATTACGACCACCTCCTGTCACTTGTTAACGTCACATCTTTAAGTCCCAAGGTTATCGCTTATTTCTTAAGAAAGTACTTTTCACATTGTCAAATTCCCCAAAATGGAAGCACTGTACAGTAATTATTTTACTTCTATTTTGTAAATCATAACTTTCTAAATTGATCCTCTCTGTCACAATAGATTTAACTCTTCTACTTTTATTACATTCTACTCGTAGCTTTTTCTGTTATAAAAATGAGAATTACAAAGAAACTCAAAGGTAGTCAGTTTTTTCCAGACTTTTTCCCATAAATGCAAAATTCTATTTTCCCAGGTGACTTAGTCGCGAGACAAAGCCCAAGGTTCGTATATCCCCGTCATCGCAAGACCTCGATCTTGAACAATGTTTGAGTCATACCTCGACAGAAAACAAACGCGGGTTTTCAGCCGTACAAGGAGTAAATCAAGTTCGTAGAATGCATTCAACGATGCGCCGAGTAAAAGCCGAGTTTATAGTGAGGCTAATGTAAGCTCAAACGTAAATGCAAACTGAATTTCGTGCCCCTAATGGTGTTGTATTTTCCAAGTCAGTCTTTACCGGAATACACGACCAGATCCTCGCTTCCGGTCTTTCGAGCACGTATGTCCCCAATTATGTTCCTCGAGGCGTTCAATCTCGTTTCTCGCTGTCGTGTGCAAAACGGGAATCCTTTTTCGTTAATCCATCCCTCAGACCTTTTTAAATAACATCCTTCCGGACTTCTCTCCACGAAGGGTTGCTATTTCTCGGTGCTTTTGTGAAGGACTCTTTTACATCGAAGAAAGAATATTCATTTTAACGCAGATAATCTTTTTTTCCACAGTAACGATTATAAAATGAATACATTGACAAATTCGTGTTCGGATTGACAACTACAATAAAACTTCGACTACGCTTACAACTCAATACAACTCCTTGCAACTGTAACTCTTCCTACGCACAATTAAACAATCTTACAGCATACAATTAAAATTCTACTCAACCCTTAAATCTATGTTTATTAACACTTTAGAAATCGGTATTTTTTTAAACATCCTGCTCACTTCTAACCAGTCACTTGGCCACAAATACCTCCTTGACTCATAACCGAGTCCTTGGCACAGTAAACTGAAATGACGGATAACAATTTATTAATTTCCGTGGCAACCGATTGATAAGTTTAAAAACTTTGGATCCACAAAGCCTATTAATAAGCTACCAGTCAGTAAAATGTTAAAATCTCTCACATCTTCCTGAAACATTTATTCTCTCACCTCCGCATTCACTACCCCTAGAATAATCGAAGCCTCGAATATACACCGCGAATGCTTTCCGGAACTGCACTTTTACTACGAACCGTGCTAACCGTGAGACTTTTCAATTTCTCTCAGGATGGACATTAAAACGTAGGACGTTTTTCGAAAGTATCGGTTTCAAGGTAGCATAAACGTCGAGAAGGAAACCTTAATAAACGAGAAAATTCTCTCCCTCTTTCTCGCTTCTCTTCTACCACCTTGACTTTTATTGCTCCCCTTCGTTTTCTCCGCGCACGATTTCACCCGTAGCTCGGTTATCCGATGGTTTAGTGGCAGTTCATATTTCGAGATCTATCGATTAGTTATAGCCAAGTAGTATCGTAAACACATACAGCCGTGTTGGGGTACGCATTATAGGCGAATACATTTGGATATACGTTAAACATTCCGTATCCAGAAACCTGGCCGCAATAGGAGGCCGATCTCGATTTACAATCGAATCGAGTATTCGCGGAACGTCCGATTTATTGCGGATTATGCTCGGACCCTCCTCTATTGCCAAAACTATTGCAGTGCTGTGTCTTTGATGTGCTCGCAAAGTACCGTGCTGGAAGATCAGAGAAATCGTTACCGGATTAACGAAGATCGAGGATAAAAAGAGCATGGAATGCGGTCGTTCTGTATTTCAGAATTGCAAGTTCATGTTACGGTTTTAGAATTGATGTTTGTATCGTTTTTATCCAATTTCTTCAGTTTTAAAAAGACTTTAAGTTTTTTTTTAAGTCTTTCCTTCGATCATTTAATAAGGACTGTCTGGGGCAGTTTTTTATATTTAATGGAATTATTAGATACTTGTCTCGCTGATAGGTTAATCTGGAAATTCATTTTTAGCTTGGAAGCAACTGGTATTTCTGATATGTCTTGATTGACAGATGTCAAGGGATGGTTAGAATGGTAGATCAAAAAGGGTATTAATTTTTGTTTCATATGCATATTAATTTGTCGGATTTACATCCTCATCGATTTGCTGTTAGTGAAAAATTTCTCGTTCGAAATTCGTCAATACAATTCTAATACATTATCTCCAATATTGATTATGTGACGTATAAAATAGAGTAAAAAAAGTACCTTCATTTCGCCAATATCCTCGTAGGATTCATAGAAAACAGACAACGTTCAGAAAAAAAGGAAAATGTCGATTTGAAATTCGAATCCAATTCCTCGTTCGTACGAGGTCTACATATTGCACCGCTCTTCGCTTTCCTTTTACGTTCCTCGTGAGTTTCGCATTCCACGTCATGCTTTCGTTCTACGATAAATCTAAGGCACTCAATTATTACGTCCTCGTTCCTAATCAATTTTTCTAATAAAATCCACGCTTCCTCGGTACAAATCGTAAAAAATTTCGACGCCATTAACCTTTTAGAGACCCTATTCAAAAAATACGCGTGACTAAAATTTATTTATTATTTAGCAAATGCAAGCTTGTCCATTACTATATTCCTGTCCATATTCTCTTCATAAAAATATTACAGGAAGTGGTATAAATGTGAATTAATAAATCTCAACCGGTCTATTCCGGCTGAAATCTCCCGTGCAGAATTAAAAACATAAATATTACATATTTTTCCATCAACAAAATTTGTTCGTGTTGTTAAAAAAAAACATTTCTTTTCCTTTCACTTGGTAATTGCAGAAAATACCGATTTGTAGACGAAAGATATGGTAATTTAACCCAAAGCCGGTACACATGTGCACCAGATCGTGCCGCAAGGATTAATGAAGGCCATTATCCTCATCCACTTTAAGCACGTTCACTTTTTGTTTTTAAAGAATCTAAAGTTATCGGTTTACAATAAAATGGCAATTTCCAACGCGTTAACATCACCGACGACATTGTCTATCGAGAATTTACGAACGTATCGATTATTTGGAAAAGACGTTAATTTGATCAGGACCATAACGATCCTAGCTAAGCGAGACGTTAAGAAAGCCCTCGATCGACGTTTCCTGTCAGCGTCACGTCGCTTCGTCCAAGTCGCACACGACAGACATACAGGATCGATAGGCAGCCAGCAGGATAAATGATTGAATCCGGCAATTTCTTTCGCCAGGGATTTAATTAACGTTGCTGTTGTTTTTACGTTTCTGGCATCGGCCCGTTACAGTCGTTCCACCGTGGAATTACAATTTTAGGATTTCAAATTGCCAGCCGTATTTGGCAATTCGATACTCCATCCTCGTCCCTACGATTGCTTCATTTAATTAACATTGCCCGTACAATTCGATTCGCTATTTCACGACTTCTTCGAGCCATAGGGTCCTGTACGCTTCAGAATTTTCCTCGACGTTGCGTTCAACAAAAAGATCTCGTAAAGATATACCCTTTGCACTTTCTACCTCTTTTCGTCTCTCCATCGACTTGCCTACTCTCTCTTTACATTTCTCTCTCTTGCTTCTTTCTTCTCACTATATGCCTATATCTTTTCCTCTCTCTTTCTGTCTAACCCTATTTCGCTTTCTCTATCTATCAACTTCTCTTTTCCTCCTTTACTTTTCCTTTCTCTCAGTCTCTTACTCTCTTTCACCATTTTTATTTCTTGCATTTTTCCTACTTTCTCTCTTTTCCTCTCTCTTTCTGTCTAACTCTATTTCGCTTTCTCTATCTATCTACTTCTCTTTTCCTCCTTTACTTTTCCTTTCTCTCAGTCTCTTACTCTCTTTCACCATTTCTATTTCTTGCATTTTTCCTACTTTCTCTCTTTTCCTCCTTTACTTTTCCTTTCTCTCGATCTTTCGCTCTCTCTCACATTTTCTCTCTTTCTTTTTTCCTCTCTCTCTATTTATCTATCTTGTACTCTCTCTCTCTCTCTCGTACCCTCATAGAATCCAGTTTCCAGGGTGAGTGCGCCGTTTTAGACGGCGTCGAGGGTCGAGGGCATTCGAGACTTACAGTAAAAATCTGAAGTCACCGAGCTCGCCTAGGAAACGCGAATCGCTTCGTCTTGGTGGATGGTTTCGTTGGGTTATATCTCGGTCGAGCCAGCAGCTCCCTCCGAAATCCGAAGGAATTCAGTGCTGCGAAAGAAAGGGACGATCGCGTTCACGGAAAAACGACGTCGATCCTTGGCTCGGTCTCATCGTACGGGGGAAATTGTTCCAACGATAAATCTCGTCGTCAATAACGGAGAGAGAAAGAGAGAAGAAAAAATTATATCTCTCTACCGCGCGACCGTAAACCGTGTTTAGTGCTCGAACTTAAAGAGGAATCGCGTTTCAGGAAGAAGTTAAGAATCCGTGAATAATACTTATTGGAAGGAGAGAGTTCAACGGGACGGTGTGAAAAGTACCGCGTTAAATGGTCGAGGTAGTTTTAATGAAAAGAAAAGAGGAGAAAAAAAAAAGAGGGAACTCGACCGTTTGCAGGTATTTTCTTGGTCGCGTGACGAGTGACTTTGTAGTCGTGCGGCTCTTACTGACCGCTCGGCGAACGATATAAATTCTAGCCGGTAGTTTATATCTCCCTCGTTTCCAAGAAACTTCAGTCGATCATAAAAGGAGAGGAAAACCGTTGGAAAAAAGTCGAGCGCTCGATTTGAGCGGAAAATTAGCGAGGAATTGACCACTGTATCTGAGACTTGCGGAGAAATCGGTGAACGAAATTAGCGGAATACTTTTATTCGAGAATTCTACCTTTTCGCGGTTACGATCGTTACAGGGATTGTTCGTTTAAAATCGAAAAACGTTTTTAAAGTGGTTGAGAAAAATAGACTGGTCTACGATTTATTGGAATATTGTCAATTTTGTTTTGTTATGGCTTAAACAACGATTAGAAAAATTGGAAGGGAATGTGCTGCTTTCAAAACGATACAAGAGTTTTCACGAAAAGTAAGTGCTACGATTTTGAAGCCCGAACGAAGAACCGTGTCTCTCTTACTGGTATTATCCCGTAAGTGCAAAAAGTTGGGGTTGATTGACGAGTTTGAAATCTCCGGAATCACCTCGGATTCAAGAGGTCTAAGTGAGATGAATTTTTTCAGGCACCTCACGTGCCGAATGATGAACGACTTTAACGAACTTCTAGAAAAATTGTGGAATGACATTATTTTAAATATCGGAAATTCCGCAAATGTCCGAAGATTTCTATGAATGCATATTATAT
Source organism: Cerceris rybyensis (assembly GCA_910591515.1). Lineage (NCBI taxonomy): Eukaryota > Metazoa > Arthropoda > Insecta > Hymenoptera > Crabronidae > Cerceris > Cerceris rybyensis. The sequence goes on from OU342795.1 coordinate 2,056,642, forward strand.
AATGGAACAATTACTTCGAATTTTGTAACGAAGACTTTTCTATTTCTGTAAATCTCACTTTTAACGTGCTCTTAGAAAAAGTAAAATAAATAGAAAATTCTAAAGTGTAATATTAAAAAAGTCAGTGTTCTAATCAACCACTTAAGGAGCTATATATAGCTATAAATAGTACAGAAAAATTTGGTAGTGAAAAGACACAGACAATATTCATATATCTTCAATGATTTATTTAAAACATGTTTCAGTATTTGTTACATGTTTTACCACATAAAAATAAATATCAATTCACATTTTATAACAACCACAAATAAATGCAAGTGTAACTCCAGCGGGACACACAGTGCTAGAGGAAACTACAGTAGAATATGTTGCGCTCTCCAAAGAAGAATCGATGAAACGTGTTCTCTTTCCTGCTGCTAATTGACGCAGCCAAACGGCAACACTGCTTCCCCATGCATGCACAAAAATTCATCATTGCACAAAATAAACATGGTTAAAAGTTTCCCTCATTCTTCGATACCTCGACAAATTCATTGCCTTCATCGTCTTCCAATTATAATTTTCTTGAATCAAATCCGCTCAGGTTCATCTCGAGTCGAACATTCAAATGCGATCGTGAAAGGTTAAAAAGAGAGATTCCAAGGACCCTCTGTCCCGTTCCCTCTGAAGGAGAGAGTACTCTCAGACATTTCAGTAACTCGAGGCGAATCGTCTGAACTACGAGATACGCTCACAGAGGAATACCGAGGCCACCCTTTTCTCGCGCTATTCCACCACAGTGATCATCGAGGAGAGGAGAAACGCATCTTGCATTCGGCTTTCTGATGCATCACAGGATCAACCGGTAACGAAAATGAGTGACGGTAGTTGGATTATATCTCGGTCAGGCCACGGAAATTTGGAATTATTGAGGGCTCGAGGGGGATGTGGATAAATAGACAGGGGCTGATAGAGATATATATAGAGCAAGGGTAGACTGAGTAGATAGAGATACAAGCATAGATGAATTAATGACGAAGGATGATGGCAAGAGGGACACAGAAGGATCCAAGGCTATGGACATCTAAAAAAAGGAGATACAGAGTCTGATAAAAGACAGAGAAAAACTTCGAACAAGAGGCTGTAAGAAAATGAGAAACGTTGAAAGAACAGGAAAGATAGAGAAGAAGATACAGAGAGCAAGAAACGCAGAAGGGATAAGTGTTGCACCAGGGGTAAGTCAGGGGCGGCGGTCTCAATCGCGGGACGAAGGAGAGAAAAAGAGGCAGTGGGTGACTGAGGGCGAATCCGAGATCGGGGGTAGCAGAGAAGCGAGAAAAAGAGAGTGAGAAGGTAAGGGGTGAATAGAGAGAGTAAGAGAGACTTCGACGGCAGGAAAGGGAGGAAAGGGGTAGAAGGTGTATTATGGGGTAACGTTAGAGGGCGCAGTCTCGGCTCGCGCGCCGGGCATTCGCGTTCGCGGGCCGCGTGTTCGTTGCTCAGTTTCGGTCCAGACACAACTGCACGCGCTCCCTTGCACATCCGATTTGTGCCCTTCGCGATAGTGTTGCACACACGTACAAATTACCATATACGGATAATCGTGTGTAGTTGGAAAATTCGTGAGCTCCTTCGACGAATTTAAATCGGCGAAATCGGTGTCCTCCAATCCTCCGGTTCTCCGAAAGACACTGGGGGGTGTACTTTATAGAGGGAGATAATATTTTGCTTTTAATTTCGACGATCGACGTCGTTTTTTTTTTCACGTTGAGAATATTTGAAGTTTGGTTGGATTTACCGCTTGCAATGTTCAACATGACGGGCCTGGATTAACGAGACGGTGGACAAAAATCCTTTGATGTCTACCCAAGGTGTATCACGGTGCTTTGCTCGAATCACCTTATGCGCGTTGCACCCTCGCGACGCCAGGGTGACGTTGAACGATCATTTCTCAACCTCGTGACTCTCGGTTCAAAGTACCGATTCCTTTTTCTTCCGTTCGAGAAGCGCGTTTGAATGTGCCGCGTCCGATTATCCACGTCCGCGTAAGAAAACCGTGGGAAATATAATTCTGGTCGATATTCGGCGGTAGCTCGTTAAAAGTTGGGGAGAATCGAGCCGGTGTCTCGAGCTGGAATACGCGCTAACGTGATCCACGGTTATATCGCCCCGGTGACCCTTTAATCCGAAGGAAGGAACGAAGAAAGGTGGATATAATTTTCACAGCAATTAATCGCGATATTTGCTCGAAAGTGCCGTGAGATTAATCGCGAGAGAGCGGAGCGCCGAGTGCACGTTAAATACGGAGGATAGAGAAAGGAAAGAAAGAAGAGAGAGGGAATAGAAAAAAAAAGAAGAATTCGGGAAATTTATCGCGGCCGACTTTGGCGAAGTTAAAAAGAAGGTCCACACACTCGACGCCAAGTTTGATATTACTTTCCTCGTTTCCGTAGCCTCTGGTTTTCCGCGTATCATCGCCACGCCTCGATTGTCGCGAAATATGGGCATCGATCTCTCGATGCGCTAACCAATCGGTGTTCGCGAAAGTACGAAAATTACTTTCATCGTTCGCCGACGGGAGGTCGAAAAATCATCTCCCGTATCTCTCTTTCTCCGCCTTCCATTTTTATATTTCAATTCTATCGTCGTACCATCAAAAAGAGAAATATTTTCATTCAAAGCCACTGTACTTTGCGCTTCCCTCTTTCATCGATTCGATCGACGTCTAAACGATCAGTTTCGATTTACATCGCTTAGAAATTCGTAACACGAAAGTTCTAACTAGCGCGCAACTACAAAACCCTGATCGAGGATTGATCAACGAGAGAAGAGAATCAAGAAGAGGCTCGAGCTACGAAATTGAGAGGAACGATAATTCAGTGAACGAACCATAAAGTGATAACGTAACTATGTTGCTGATCGCACTTTGCTGGCTCACCTGCGCTTCCTCCGTCACGCTAGCAGTGCAACGTGCAAAAGAACTCGGCGATGGAAAAGGTAGGAGATCAACTTTAAAAAAAAAAAACAATACTAGACACCCCTTCACGATATTTCTTTCACCCTTGGCTACTACCCTCGGGAGCTGTGACATATAGATTTCCATAAACAAAGCATCCGATAGGGACGATTACTGGACGGGGAGTAACGGTTGAATAGCACCGCGGAAAGACAATTGCTAGAGTGCGATAAAAATATTCCCAGGGATGGCATAATGGAGACTCGTTCTCTCAGCGGGTACCCCGGTAAACCGTAAAGGAGACATTACGACGTTCAATGACGCGAGATTTGCACTTTATTAAAAGACTCTCCGGCGAATGGGGCGTTAAGAGTGGAATTAAAATCGCACTGCACCATGCAGCGGTGTGTTCGCCTCTTACCGGGCACACCCGTTTCGTTTTATTAACTCGATTAAAATTAACCCAAACCTCGACGCGCCGATTGCGAAACTTCGCTTTGCCATTAACACGCCAGGTGTTTCGTACAAGTTACGGCCTGCCTACGGTTCAGGATGGTTTATTAAAGTATTCCAACTGGAATTGATAGTTTTTTGAGAAGAATCTTTCTAAGATTCTGTAGGAATCTTTGTGGGAATAAAACAGTTAAAAATTTCATATATAAATGTATAGATGGGCATGAAATTGTCATAGTCAACATGAGACATGCAAAAGTATAAAATGATTTGAAATATTTTTAATTTATTTTTATACTTGAAATTTTGAACTGCTTTTATTTCATTTTGATGAGAAGTTTTGAGGAATATATTGAGAATGCAATTGATTGGCATGAATACGTTGCATAAACAACAGTCAATATTGATCTTCAAAATGTGCTTCTTTTTTTGAAGACTTTTGTTAAAAGGGATGGAAGAACCGAGGTGAAAAATATTGGAATGAAAGTTTTCGCAATGAAACCGCGATTCTTTCATAACTTTGTTCTCTGCCGAATAAAATTTGCAAAACTTTCCGACCTCGGAAATAAAGGAGGAATTTCAATATCATTTGATCGCGAAAGCGATTACCAATATGAAACAGTAGGTACGTGTGCGGTTGTTGTAATCGTTCCAGCGATATGTGCAGTTTTTGCCAACGCGATTCGTTTAAATTGCGATATCTAGAAATAGTGAAGGTTTACATATCCCGTAACGACCGACGTGTCACTACGATACATTCTGACATGCATGCAGTGCAGGTAAATTGAAACATGCAATTGTTAACATTAGAGAATTAAACAATATTTATTTCGCAATGAAAGAATTTTAGGCTCCAAATTCATGGCCACTCGTAAAGTGTCTTTCACATCTGTCAAATCCACTCGTTTTACATCGAAGATCATCGTTTCTTTCAGTATTATTGCTAAATCTGTTACGTCTAAATGTTGCACCACTTCGGAGTCATCTATTATCCATGTTCTTTCACACAATACCACATGTATTTATAAAAAATTCGGGAAGCTAATGACTTCATATAATTTTCATAGGATTTGTAAAAAGTAAATTCATATTCGAGTGCTCCCATCTTTTAAAAATTCACGCTACCATCCGTCAAAAATTCCTGCTACGTGAAACATACATATATCATGGCCTACATCCACAGCTTTTAACTCACATGGTCTCCTGGGGATGTCAGGATATTTCAAGGAGGCCACAGGTGAAAATCACGTAAGAGTGTATCTATAGTGGAAGATTAGGTAGCCGCAGAGGGATTCAAGGTAAACCTTATTACACAGATGTTCGTATAATAACTGCAGAAAATTGTACAGTCATTGAATAAAATATTATAAAAGATGATGAAACTCTAGATGAAACAATTAAAATTCTAAAATCACAGGAACAATCCAAACAGTTGCAGATAAAAATAAAAAATGATTCCACCATGCATCTCACAGCAGATACAGCAAGTAGATTATGGGGACATAGTCAGACTAACTTTGTAACTGCGCGTTAAAGTTGACATTCTTCGCTGTCATATCAAACATTTTTCTCACTTTACACAAGTACTACATCCACGGTAATTGAGACTCAAGCGAATACCATGGATACCATATAGTGAAACTCAAATCGAAAAATATGAAACTGTTTTACGAGCAACCCCTCTAACACCCGTATAATAGCTCTCTCACGTTCGAAGGACGAAATAATACCCTCTACTCCCTGGCACGGTGCATTGGTGGTTTTAAACGAGATACCAATTAAAATCAACGAAATCGATTCGTAGCAATTGCAACATCGATGAACGGATTCGAATGGGGAACGATCGGCCATTTGCTGGCACGGTTCCTTTTGTGCCTGTTGGCCTTTTGAACTTTCAGGTATCGCCGGATGCACGTGAATGACGATCGTCGCTTATCGAGCGTAAAATTTGAATTCGCCCGAAGCTTGCAAGGGTTCCTAGGGTTTACGAGGTTTGCAAAACACTTCCGTGGATTATTCGCTAGCGAGAAAAGAGGCGTGCACGATCCTTCCGGAGTTATTCTCTTCCTTCTCTCGTTTATGGGTGAAATTTAATTGTTTAAAGAAGATTACAAGTAGGGAGCAACTTTTCCCGTGTTTTCGTGCACAGTTACGTTGAGAACGATATCGTTCGACGATCGTTTTCGTTTAACTCTTTCAACGAGAGAAACCTGGATGGAATGTTGACCTTTAAACGATCCACTCGTGGGTCATTTGTTCGCTACCGATGGCTCTTCGACGAGGAAATGAAACAAAATACAACGAGCTCCTTTCCCAGCGTAATTCTCTCCTCGAATTCGGTTTATATCCGAATTGAAAATTATCTTGTTCCTATGACAAAAAAAAAAAGATTTTTATTAACTATTTGCACTCAGAGCCATCTGAGTTGGCAGCATTTTACTATTTGCAACCTTGTGCATTTTCAATAGAAAAGTTGAGGTAAACAATAACTTCGTACTCTGTAATTACTAGACTGCGGATGTTTATGCAAATTTCAAGTTTAACAAATACAGCTGAGCCACGAGAATCTACCTTGGGATTTTTTGCACTCGATAAATATTACAACGAATACCATACTTTGGATATTTTAGATATATTTTTATACCAAGTTCTTTTTGCATATATTATCCGTATTCAATTGGTCATGGATTCATAAAAAATCGAAGTCTAATAATTAATAATAAATTCGAAGGTTCCCTCAGAGGGGGGCAACCGAGTGATATGGCGACTTACGATGTGAGGAAAGAAAAAAGTGTTAATTTCATTGACTTTCGACTCGAAACTGTCGGTCAACTTGTCAAAATAAAAAGTAGGAAGGAAGTCGATGAAGTTCGATAAGGTGGAATTCCTTTAAGAAGAAAAGTCTCGCGTTACCTTTGAAATCGAGCTCTGCCGTTGATGTTCTTTTTTTTTCTCTTTGAATGTGAAAAAGTCATTTGCTGTATTTGAAGTTGAGACGAGAATTCGAAGGAGTATCACGGTTGAGGATTTCTGGCTGCATTGTCTCGCGATGGAACGTCGCTTTATTTTACAGGAGTTTTATCAAAGAAACGCTCGAGGTACGCGCGCTGACACAGAGGATGCAGCTGTTCTTGCTTTACCGCCGGCAAGTTATGGTTTTTCCCTTACGACTTCGTCAACGTGTAATCCAACGAAATGTCAAGCCGTGTTACGGTAGTTTGCTGCTCCTGTGTTCCCATAAATTTAACGAAACGGGATCGTGCAAGTTGCATTTCCGAATCGCAGCATCGAAGAACCGAGTCGATGACTTTCAGTGAAAATTGTTGCTTCTACTTTATCAAGGATTTAACGAATAACAAAGATATTTTTATACAACACGAAATTTTATTTTGTAACAAGATTATTTTTTAATTCAATTCATAATATATCGTTGAAATATTGATGCAAATATCGTGTAGATATAAACGAGAAAAAAAATACAAATTTTATCCATACTTCTCGATTTACATTAGTTCTGCAATCGAAATAAAGCCGATTACGATTTAAAGACTTGAATAAAACGACAGAGATACATTAATCACGAATATTTCATTTTCGTCGCCCAAGGATTTAAATAATTCAACGATAAAAGAAAAGCGTTCGGAAACTCTGGATAAGTTTAATTCTACATTGTAAAAAATGCATAAAGCTTGAAATATAGGAAATCGTAGCAATACAAGTTGCAATATTAACGAGAAACCGTTCTATAATGAAGTACGAAGAAGTTCGACGAGTTTTTATCACGAAGAAAAATTTCCTTTCCCCGAAACTCGACTAACCGAACGTTCGTTGAACCGACGACGACAGTAATTACCCTTCCTCTGAAAATAGGATTTAAAAAAAAAACGACTAACGTCCAGTTACGTCACATCATCAATAACAGCAGCGACATCGTTTGTTATATCCAACCATACGGCAACAAAGGTCTTGTTTTTAATTAATAATCATTACCGTCCCGGAACAATCGGTCGAACGATAAATTTTATTCGGAAGAAAGCACCAATTAAACCATTACCTGCATTCTACAAATTTAATTAGCACATATTAATTGAATAGACAAATTGGATAACACGATGTGCAAGAGGGTTGGAGTACAGGGATGCCCGTCAAAAGATAGAAAATCCCGCACGGCAATCCGTGCACGATATTATCGTCGATACCGTCGATCGATAATATTTCTTGGATTAATTAATAAAATTAATTTTCCAACATAAAGAACATTATCGTTCGTGCATGGCATTAAAGCTCATAACCTGCCCAACTTCCAGCCGATCCGTTATTACATAACAGGTATCCAGCTCGGTGGATATTACAACTGTAATCGGTTAATTAATAAATTCGTAACAGACCCATCTAAACTCCAATAAAAAGTATCGTAGAGGCTTAAAGGCCCATACGTTTAAAATGGCCAGGCAATTTAACGTTAATTAGCGATTATGGAAATGCGATAGCAACCTAATTTGAACGCGGCAGCCACATCGTTGTAAAATAACGCGAACAGATCGGTTAAAGCGTTCTTCCGTTCTGGCTGCCGGCACGGGCCAGAACTCGCGGTGACCAAACACCATTACTAATTACGGCACCGGGAGTACTAGTAAATTGCCGCCATTAGGTGCATAGTTCGTGTCGCACACTTGCTTCAACTTAACGTCGCAACAGCTGCGACCAGGAACGTGTCTCGCGTAAATAACTTACCCCGAGTAAAAAGTATCGTCCACCCTCTCACGAATTAATCCGTCGTAGAGTCGAGGTACGGCCGGTATCATCGATATTTTCCGTGTCGTTCGACATGGAACTTTTCCAAGAAGAATAACCGAGAAACGAGGGAAGAAGCGAAGATCGAAAGGGAGGACATAAAAGGGACGCTGTTTACCGGTTATCCGTCCCGGGGACTTTACGGCATCTTGACAGCCGGAATACCGGTTCCGGTGCTATTCAACTCCATCGAAATCGTTCCCCACCCTTGCCGTCTTCATTCTCCTTCTCTCTTCCTAAATGTTCCGCGCAGAAGATAATCCAAAGTTTCTTGTCGAGCGTAGAAAGTTCTTCCTCCCGGTTTAGCTCCGGCTATTGCCGCCATAGTCCTCGTCGTCGCCGCTAATGGGTCTCCATGAGAGTCACGTGCTTTCTGGTACACGGAAGTCTCCGAGAGGGCAAAAATGTCCGACCGAGTGGACTATACGGATTTCACGATATAATCGCCCTCGAGGCGCGCACACGCCATCGGAGAGAGGACATATGGGGTTGCAAAGAGAGGAGGGAAAGTAGAAGATGGAGAAAAGAACGGTTCTCCGGAGCCATTTTCCGGTAATCCATTTCTCGGGAGGTCGGATCGGTCGCCTAATCGGCTGTGTACCTGTACACCGGCCGACCGTGGCTATAACTTTTAATTTAACGACTTTTTCCACTCAGATAATTGCCATTTAAATTAAGGCCGCACCGGGTTCCGGGACATTCGACGACAGATCGATACGGTACGGTAGAGAGAAGCATAGCCGCCGGCTTGTACCGACGTCCACGGTCCTTAAGCCGCCTTAAGTCGACTTAAGCTCACTTAAGGTCGCGTCGTTTCTTCGCGAGATGAAATTGGAACGCGCGGTTAGCCGTCTAAATTAAATGCCCGGTGAATGACGTTTACGTATCTGCCAGTGTTGTTGCAACGTTCCTCTTACTACTCCGCCGTCTTGTTTTCGAACGGACCACTCTAAGTACTGAATCCGGGTACTCGACGATCGCTTTGAAATACTGCTTGGTCTTGCCAAAATTTCCCCCTGGTTCTCCTGGGCTATTGACCCATAAACTTTCGTAGATTCTGCTAACGAATGTTGGATTGCGTTGGGCTCACTTGTGGCTCTGGAAGTGGTACTGTCAATTGGGTAATTATTTTTAACGGTGCTTACTTCCTTTTTATAAAGTCTGATAAATTTAGGAAGAGCTAGGTTGTTTAGAAATAATTATCCATCGTGGACTTACTCTGTCAACTCCTTGCCTTACAATAACGTCTGACACACGCGACAGATACTGTTAAATTGGAAATATGAGTGGGTCAGGAGACATTGAAATTAGTGTTTTACTATTAATATCACGTTACGTTATTCGCTATATGGGAAACCAGTGATAAACTATTATTAAAATAATTTAGTTGGAATTATTGCACGTTCAACCACAAAAGAAACCCTAATGAAAGGGGTTAAGGGTGTTACGTGATAGTTATAAGGACAGATCAAATGGAAAGTATGATTTATTCTATACTCCAATTACTTTGAAATATTTTCAAAATTCGATATTACTTGCATTACATGTGAAATTTTAATTAAGGATTTATTAAGAGCGTGAATATTTACAAATGTTTAGTTACAATTAATTACTGTCACTCGTACATAATAGATTGTGAGTGTAATTGTAATTCCCGACGAATATGATTTATGAAAATCAAAGAGATATAATGAATGAAAGGTGAATAATGTTATCAGTGAATTTTCGGAACGATTGAAATAAACTGTAAAATCCTATTTACGATTTGTCGGCGTGAAGAGGTTGATCGTCAAATTTTCTTGACAACCGATCTCTGCGTGCAATATAATCGGTGGAAAGTTTTATTAATTCAGGGAAGTTGGACGTGTCGACACGGCCCAGATAGATCAAACTTTACCCTCTGTCGTCGTGTCACAGCTAAACTTACCGGCTTGTTCGGTTAAGAGGCTAAGCATGTGGTACTTCCCCTCTATCTCTATATCCTCGCCGAAACTGCCGCATGATTGCAAAGTTCATTCTAGTCGCGCTCTCTTTCTCGAGGAAACAAGTTTCACGAGAAGCTTTTTTGTTGGCTTTTAAAGCGACGTCTTTCCTTTCCTAAAAAAAAAAAAAAATCCGCCAGGAAGAGAAATGTCGTGCACATAAGACACACCCTGTGTGTAACCCACGACCACGTTTGTTCCCATAGAAGTCGCATAGCGATGTAAAAGCAGTCCTTTCACAATGGAATATCGATCATCGCGTTGCTGAAAAAGTGAAATTTCTTTCATTATTTCCATCGATACCCGTTTCTTCTTTTGACTTTTCTACGCTCCTTTGCAAATATAGGATTATAAATTCCCAAGGAATCGCTTAGCAATTTACTTTGATATTTCTCCTCGAATTCTCTTCCATCGGGAAGAAATCTATAACCGAATATTACTCCAATATCAATCCAATCGAAAACTAAAATGATTCCATCGTCAATCCAATTCCCATAAATACAAGTACATTAAATATACTACAAGGATTAAATAAAATCCGATGAAAATTACTTGTACGTTTTACTCCGACATATTTTTCCAAGATACCATAATTCACCGTCGTCTCGTACCTACAACATCTTCCTGCATAATCCAGAATCAAAATACAATTTCGCCGAGCAAAAAATCGATTCCGCACCACTGTGCACCATTCCGAGACGACGACACTTTTTACCAAGGATCGCTCGTACCGTCGGTTCTTTTCATCTACCGCGAGAAATATGCAGGAAGGAGTCGAATCCCACCCCCTCATAGCCGTTTCTCCGAGTTCCTTTCTTTGTGCGCCGACACGTTCCACGGGTTTCCGTTCGTCGTCCGTTTTCACACGAGGATAGATATGCTTCGACAACGAAGGGAGTCCTGGTGCCCTCAATTTTACGATACACGAGTCGCGGTTTCACGTACCAGGGGTGTCAGTGGATATTGTCATCCCGACACAATGAAACCGCCCACGCATAAGGGGGATGCGACCCGAGTTTCGTCTTCGGTTCTCCAAATAAAATTACCTTCCTTCTTGAGAAGCCAATGCACTGGATCTCTCTCTCCTTCTTTATTCTTCACTTCTTTGTCCGATGACCTGCCACGCTTTCTTTCTGTTCTTTTCTTTGGCGAAGGTGTATATGGAAATAACAATTGTCAAATGTTCTTGTTATTTGTTGAAGATATGTATCGAAATAACAATTATTAATATTTTACCGGCCAATAGCCTATTAGTAGGCTTTTCGTACCCAACGCTTTTGGACTTTTAATTTATTAATCGGCTAATAAATTTATCATTGTGGTTTACTGTGCCAAGGAGTCAGTGACGAGAAATTGTCATTTTCGAAGAGATATCGGTGTCAGGGAAGTATCTACAGACCAGTGACCGGTCAGAGGGGGATGGGACATTAAAAAAATACCAGTCGGCAAAGTATAAAAAGCACTCAAGAGAAGCAACGTCACTGGTATTCGATGAGTCCTGAGGTTTAATATCGTGGAGAACGTTTCGGAGACTTCGGATGTCGGTTAAAAAGGTTCTTTGTTTTGTCACGGATGCAATATCGGAGCATGAATTATCGAGCGGGAAAGTGATATTTTTGAAACCCGATAAGTACTGATATTTAATTTCGTGAGTAATGATATTTCTTCGTCTAAAGTCTTAATATAGAGACTCGATAAATTCTGGTGTTTAATTTTCTGAAGAATGACGTTCCTTCTCTCCTGGTCTTAATATCGAGACTCGATAAAGACTGGTATTTAATTTCGTGAATGAAGATCGTCAAACGACTTAATACCGTTCTTTTTTCAAGAAAGAGACAAAATATCGGAGAAACATATAATAAATGTCAGTGACGCAAAGTAATAATACTTGGACTTAATAGCTGGGGCGTCATTTAGAGAATAATGTTATTTCTCCATTTATAAATTTAAAATATTCTTTCACTCCTGAAACGATGTAAAATTAGAATAATAATTATTGAAAACAGATAGGAAAGAAATTAATATTTCCGACACTCGATAAAGACCGATATGTAATTAACGATAGTTTTTCGTGTATCGTTTGAATATTTTTCATTCCTAGCTGACGTAACATCATTTTCTTAATGGGAAAGCTGTAAAATAATATCTTCCACGGTACATCAGCATTAATTACGAGCATCAAACCACTTCGTGCAGCTTCTCGGTTATTTACCAGCGAGATGGAAATTCTTAAAGTTCGGACAACAATAAAAATACGAAGCAGGTATGGAGCAACGAAAGACGAAATCGTAAAAAGAGTCAGGCATTGAGGAAGTACCTCCTTCGCCGTCGTTTCTTAGCTTCGCGTAATTCTCCGGCTTCTCTTTCAGAAACAACATCCATATTGACGTCTGCATCTTTTTTTCCACCTCGATAATTAAAACCCGCAGGAAATTTCTATCGGCGAACCCAACGCTGTTTTTTCCCCAAGTGTCATTTATTATATTTTTCAGTTTCTCCACTCCCCATCAAATTAGCTTGCGTCTGTCACAATAATTCCATTCCATTCTTCTTTAATTACGTCAACAGATTTTATTATTTATTTTTCCTTCAAAGTATAGAAGACTTTTTTCAGAATGAGCAAGGAATTTTGAAAAATAACAACTGTGTATTCCATTTAATATTTATTGTAAAATTATCATTTCTACAAATTAGTTCCATTATACAGTATCATACATCACAACTGACAAATTTAATTCCTACAAATTCTATAACTTAAAATTATAGAATTTTTACAATTTCTAACTTAGACCACTCTATTTAAAGTTCCATCTTCGACGTCCGCCAAAAATTCCTCTTCCCTCTTCCAAAACACGCAACTCAATCAACTATCCACATCATCCCCTCAAGGAATCTTAACCCTCTCAAAACCTCGAGTTTTTCCAAACTTCTTCGCCGCGAAATAGGTCGATTAAAAGACGAGATCGGTATTTCCGGCATAACAACTACGTTCGAAACGGGTTTCCGTAGGTTGTGCCTTGAAATTTCAGAAACGTACTTACACGTTTGCCCAAGTGCAATCATAGTCGCGCGAGATTTCTGCAAACAGAATGGAATGTGACGATAGCGCAGCAGTTAGCAATGCGACTCGAGGATCGCCGGAAGGGTGCAGAGGGTAAAGGACAGAGCAAGGGCAAACGCGTGCTCGCAGCTACGTACTTCCGTGACCCCCATGGCACCCGCGAAGCCCATTTCGACTATCTCGTCCTGGGCGTTCACCTGTACATATTCTCATTATATTTGTACATACACGGTATATACGTGCACGTAACTATGTACGTATGAATGCGCGTACATACGCGTAAGGAGAAGCTCGAAAGCACGAAGGCGGAGCTCTGGGACGTTACAGCCGCCGCGCGTGAATAACGTTGATAAGCATCCGGTTCATGACTGACTCATACTCTCTCTCTCTCTCTCTCAGTCCTTCTCTCTTCTTGATCTTCCTCTTTGCCTGTTCTGTCTCAATCTTTCGCGAAATCTCACCCTATCTTTTGCCATCTTCCCGTCTCTGTTGTGTTTCGTTCCATCTGAGAAGTCGAGAGTTTTTGCGCCAGTTCCGCCATTTGTTCTTAAGTGTCTCCATGTGGATCAGTTATGGCATTTTTCTCTGGCTTTTTGTGGTCCTCTGGTCCACCATAATTTCTCTTCAAATTTTTCTTAATCTCTCAATCTGTCCGGGTTAGTACAGCATGGCCACTATTCTTCGTTACGATGTGGATTTTCTCCAGGAGTACTGTCATTCTCAAAATTCTCCAAATTACTTGTATCTTCTACCTTTTATTCTCTTCTTCTCCACTTGAAATTTCTTCTTAATCTTTCTATCGTTTCATCTTCTTCTACCTTAAACGCCATGGACTCTCTCAGACGGTCCAGCATCCCTCATAGTTTCCCTCTTTGTCCTATCCTCCCAAGTATATCAATTTCTCTTTAAACCTTGTCGTATCTCTCGCAATCTCTCTCTCTTAAATTTCAACTTTCTCTCCTATGTTCTCTTAATCTCTCCCTTAAGCTACCTCCCACAATTTCTCTCTCTCTCTCTCTTGCTCTGCTTTTCTCTCCGTTTCAAATTATCTCTTTCAAGCCTCCTTCCTTCAACGTTGCCCTTCTCTAACTCTCCTCTTCTCGTCGACCTTTTCACCTTCATCTCTCTACATCTCTTCATATCTCTCTTCAAATTTCGTCATTCCTCCAGCAAACTCTCTGTCTCAAATTCTCTCTCAATCTCTCACAAACTACCCCATTCTCTCTCTCTCTCTCTCGTCTCTCACATTTTCACAATCCACTCATCTCTCACAGAGCGCTTCTTCAAACCTGTATCCGCTTCGCTCCATCGCTATCTTTCTCCATTCGGGTAGTCCGCTCGAAATACTTGGACGTTTGCAAACAGAGAGATACCCGGAAGCCAGTGGCCCCAGGGGAGAAGGAAAATTAATTAGCTGAATCCACGGTGGTCCGGTGCTACAACGACCATATCAGACTACCCTCGCGTAATCTGTTCGCAAGAAAGATTGGGAAGCGCTTTCGCGTCTTCTTCAAAGGCCGACAGTTCTCCGGTGCTCAGCTTCCATTCATTAAGAAGTGTTTACACCGAGAGCACCGCGAAGAAACTTACGTTTGAATGCCACCAAATGGGGAGATGGTTTAAAGCTCACCTGACCGGAGAAACGAGGGTGAAAGTGTTTCGTTATATTTCCACCCCAATGAGTTTTCGTCGTTGGAGAAAAGAACGGGGAAAGGAGACGTCTGTCAATTAAGGGGCGATTTATCAGCGAGCAATTGTCAGAGTTTGCGAGACACTCACACTCTCTGGCAATAATTGAGATTTAATTCGAGGACAGGGCGAAGGTGACAGCTGGATTAGTTTACTTCGAACGGTTCCAACGGTAATGCCGATTTAATACTCGTCGATTGCACCTCCTTCATCCCTCCGTCGATATCGTCGACGTTGCCCTCGATGTTTCATTGTCCTTCGTTTCACGAGAGGATTTAAACGGTTGAGAAATATTCCGATAAAGTGTCATGAATTTCTAAATGTTTCCAGAGGCAAAATCGTTGGGATTGTAATATGTATGGGTCTTACGAATTTATCGAAGTTGAGGATTCCTGGTGCAACTATAAAATTCTATGTACGTGAGCAGCGTTCGATGATTCCCCTACGAGTGCGAAACAGAGGAGGCCGATCGTGTTTCTTGGCGTGTTTCGATATTTGAATAAGTAATAGCATGCATTGACAATATTTTAACTCTTCGTGTTCCTTCGGTAACACCGGCCGTCTTCGTTTCGACGATTTTTCATTTTGTGCACGGACTACGGAATCGTATTGCTTCTTGCATTTATTTTAATATCGATCATGGCAATACTAGAACGGGATTGTAACGAGTTTGATGATAAAGGAATTTTCGGAAGAGTGAGCAACTAATTGTTACGGTCCCGTTAATTTCGACACAGAGGGATTTTAAACTCTGGAGCTTGTTCGTTAATACTTTAATTTCTTCGAATTTTCAACCTTTGTCGACCAAATCAATTTTCATTCGTTCGTAGCATTCCTACTGTGATAAAGTGAAACGTTTCTTTGATAAAAGTACTTTAATACTTCATTCCTCGTTGTTTCCTGTTAGCACATTTTTTTGTACGCTTAAATTAGTACGCGAAAATTAGTAGTATTGAAAAATAGTATGAACGGATGATAGACTCGTATTATTTTCTGCACTTTGTGAACATGGATATTTCGTTGAACTTATTCCACATTATTACAACGCATTAGCAACGCCTGCGGGACGGTTCGTTTGAGTCGTGGAAGTATATGCGAAAACACACGTGACGTGTTTAACTTTTGGCTGTGCTTTGGGACGTTGGGGGCCGAAGAAAGTTTTCAGGATATCTCGTCAGGGGAACGTTTCGGGTTGAAGTCTTCCAACTTCAAAATTGATATCCCCAATATGAACAGCTATTTGATACAGCGAGAGAGAAAAACCTCCTCGTGAAATTCATAATAAACAGACTGCAACTTTCTCGTTGCAGTTTGAGACTTCAGAATTCCTTTCCATTTATTCGGGCGAAAATTACCTTGCGGATGGATATGATGCTCAAATTTATAATTAGCAGACCTGAATTTCAACTTCTGACGATTCTGACAGATATTCTTTCATTCAAATTAAAGATACAGCAATGTGATTAACTTGGGACCAATGTAAAATTCTAACTCGTCTGCGAAATAACTGGTAGCAATTAAAATTGAAAAAGATTTAAAAAATGTAACATGACAGAAGAAATATTCTATTCCATCGATTGACAAGATTCACATGCAGCACGGTGAAGAGGAATGGAAGATTTATCTTTCAAAAATTTCAAAGATTCTTTCACTCTTCTTTCGTGTCAACTATGGAAGATTGCGAGGAGAATATCGAAGCTCTTCACAGCCGTTGATAGGTTGAAAGGAGCCGAAGAACCCGAGAAAGTTGAAGCTTTCTATAGCACCACTCTTTGTCACCAAGATAGCAAACCCACGCGTTGTAACAGTCATAAAATTATGACTTTCCTCGTAAAATCAGAAAGTTCTTCTCTCGCTACCAGATATCACCCCTTGTTCTCCATTCTGGTACAAGCGTCGACCGAGTATTGGACTCAATTCTTCTCCACATTTGAACACCCACGAGTTACACATCTCATAAAAAAACAACTCAAAAAAGAAATTTAAGAAAATAACAAATGCATACAGCAACTTACCACCCTCTCGATTCAACCGCTACCAGATATCACACTTTGTTCTCCATTTCGGTAGAAGCTTTAACCAAGTAAGTACTGGACTCAATTTTCCTTTGCATTTCGACACCCACGAGTTACATATCTCATAAAAGAAGTTTAAAAAATTACGAATTCAAACAGCAACTTACCACCCTCTTGATGCTTCCACTACCAGAAATCACCCCTTGTTCATTCTGGTACAAGCGTCAACCAAGTACTTGACTCAATGCTCTACCCCTCAGTGACATATCTCATATCAATATGTCTCATAAAAATAACAAATTCAAACATCAACTTCCAACCACCCTCTCGGTTCTCCGTAAAGTAGCAAATCTTCTGCACACACCATCGTTTCTTTATTCCAAGCTGAAAGAAGTGGAAGAATCGCAAAAGTGTAATCTCCCTGGTCGAAGCGTAGGATCACCATGAATTGGATGGAAATTTCGTCGCTCGATCTCTCAGCCAGGAGATTTCTGCTGACCGAGTTAAAATACATTTTACCTTTGACCGGCAAGCGAGTATACGCTCGCTCTTTTCGGCCAGTTCGAGGACAGCGAGTCAGCTATCCCAGGAACGAAGGTCCGACATTTTTTGCTTGCCTTAACGTGCTGTTATACGTTCTCGTACAAGTCGACCAGTATTTTCTCATACGGCGCGTATGAGGAAGTACGAGGGGAAGAGGCCGAAGAGCTTTTCCGAGAGACGAGGAGAGAAGGAGAGAAGGAGGCATAAATCCTAGGAGCGAGGGTGAAGTTTAGCTGGTCGGACTCGCGTGATATATCCCCGAGTGGAGCTCGAAACTTCAGACCGTTGATATTTTCGAGCTACGACCGACAACGGTGGGGAATGAGATGCATAAATTAGCTGGGAAGTACGTAGGAGCTACCGCGAATATCGGGTTGAGGCTGCGATTTCATGGGGGGTCACGTACCGCTTTTAATTCGCTCGTTGACCACGGGATTAATCGGTAATCAGATCAGTTGGCATTAATGCGCGGGTTGTCGACTGATCATGACGATCTCGTGGCGCAGATTTTCGTTAGCGTGTTTTCGTTTAGCGTTTCAGCGAAACGGGAATGAATTGTTTTGTCGAAGGTCGGAATGTCACTTTGGTTTGTGGTCTGATTTTGCGGGTCATTATTGAGGTCTTCGATGTATCGGTTAAAAGGGAACAATTAGTTGGTGATTTTGTTACAATATAAGTATTCTGGATGTATGAAACTCGAGAAGTAAATCGAATAAGGTCAAAGTGCAGGGTAGAAATAATTAGTAATTAGAGGATGGTAGTATTCTGGATTTAATTTGTTATCCATCTTCATGCATCTCGTAACATTAGTCTGAAAAGATCTCTCTCAAAACCCTCAATTTCTATGTTCTCAATTCAAAAGAAAGATCCCATCAACATTTCCTACATCCTTCGAAACTAGACCAAGGATCTTATCGCACCTTCAAAGAGCAAAGCTCTCTTGTACGAATAATTAAAAGATATCCCACAGAACTCTCTATTAAAAATACTCTCCAAATTTCCAGAAAATATTCAAACAGAAAACATCATCCCAAGTAACCATTCCATTCCACGATCATCCCCTTTCCAAGAAACCCCAACAAACAAAATCCAAACTCCATTGAAATTTCCCTCAACAATTCAAACTCGCCCCATTCGCAAACCAGTAGCATCCTAAGAATTCCCCAAGTCCCCTACATCATATTTCGCAAATTCCATCCGCAATAACATCGCATTTCACGCGGCTACATTCACTAGCCGTCATTAGCATCGAGAAAGGAGAAGTAATTGCGGTAGGATGTACCGATGTTTCGGATTGATCGTTAACAACGTAATTAAACTATCCGTTACCGCAGAAACGGCCAAACGGTAGAAGCCTATCTCTGTCATGGCTATAATCCACGAGCGAATTGTGCGCATCGTGCGAGAAGCGCGATTCGCGCCGTATATATTCGCGGCATGGTGAGTATCTGCGCTGATTAGAACCACTCGTCATTTGACTCGGTCGTAACGTCGTTGTTTGCACGAATTACATCAGTCGCGCCGTCCGATCTACGTGTTACCTGGGCCGATGCAATCTCGCGGGTAACATCGTACCTGCAGATGCCGTTACTATTAGGGCCCTATTACGACTATTTGATCAAGGCCGCTCGAAAGGATCCGTCACGCTGCCTCGGTCTGTCAACTTCGTTTTGGATCCCGCATTTGCCGAATGTACGTAGGTTACGTGTACGAAATTACAAATTGGGATTTCGTGCTGGCGGCGAATGAAATTTATGGTAATTTATGCGGATTTATCAGCCGCGCTGTTTTCTCATTCGGTGGAAGGCGCGCGGACAAGCTTTTCGGACTGGAGGTTTTCTGTCAAAATAATGGCATGTTGCGATATGTTCGAAATATCGTAGGATGGAACGTGCTAGTGGAATTAGGGAGGATTTTATTTTTTTTTATTTTTACAGTGATTAATTTTCAGGGTGAGTAGAATATTGCGTAGTGTATTTTGGATTGTTTAACTTTGCAAATGGAATTGATGTTAAATCGGTATTAATCGAGTGTTTTTGTGCTGCTCTGATTGCAGCCGGTATTGCAACTTTCCATCGAGAGAATGGTTGATTGATAAAAAGTATATTGACGGAACGACGTTTATACAGCAGTGAAACAATAATGCATCAATATCTATGATTTATTTTATTATATAAATAAATATAAAACTTCCTTCTATCTCTACTTCAAAAACAAACTACAGGATGAAAAATATCAGGAAATTTCTATCAATTTAAACAATTTCTACGTGTACTAGAATTCGATTAATGAAAATTTCGAAGGAGATCCGCAACGACAGTAATTACGTCGCTGTAGTCCTTTGCCACGTATAATCTCCCAGAGACACCATAGGTGTAACTGTGTGGTTAGCTGCTATTGAGATGTTTGGTGAACACTGTGTTGTCAAGCCCTTCACTGCATCCTCAATTCCACACCGTAAAGCTTTGCATGCGCCCTAAAGCCATGGGTCCACGTTTAATTCCAATATATCACGACTCTTATCCTTTGTTCGAGCTATCAATTTCCTCCCTATCCCATAATCATACTTAGCTTCTGCCACGGATAATTCCGTTTCGATTAATTAACACTCCTACTATTACCTTTATCCGTACGTTTCAACCGTAAACTCGAGTCAGGTCGGTTATATATGCAATTATTGGAGTCTACTCGTCTACCGTGAAGTGTTTGTTTAATAGCAGGTCGCAGATGAGAATTCTACTCTACGTATTAGTCTCACCTCGTTCGTTAAACAACCGTAGCTACGTTTCCCACTATTCCTGTGCCGTTTAAACGAGATTAATTAAAATAGTCTCGTCACCTGGAAAAGAAACACAGCATGCTAAATCCAGAGACCTTGATAAACTCAATGAATTTTAACGCGAGTTATTCCATTAAAGTTGAAAATAAACGTCGATGAAATTCAACAAGAAAATATATTTATATGTTCGCGAATGCTTCTTACGAGCACGACGTTGGATTTATGTAAATATGTTTTAATCGGTAACATTTCGCCGCCGCTCCTAATTGTATTTGCCGGTGCACAGAAGCGCAGCAATTTCGTCGTAATACCAAATCCGCAGTTGCACCCGTTACAACCCATTTGGATGTTTGATGAATAGCACAGTGTACAGGGACTACTATCGGGGGCCCTTCATGGTGTATGGAGGAATCGCGTTCAGGCTACAACTCCGAATGTCTGAATGGTTTGGTGAAACGTATGGGAGCAAGGCGTATTATCAGAATAGATAGGAGACAGAGAGAGAGAGAGAGAGAGAGAGAGAGAGAGAGAGAGAAATGATTGAGAAACGACGAAGAACACAGCATCCAACCGCAATAACACGTGTGTCTGCGAGCAGACTTAATTTACTTTCCTAAATCTACGTTAACTTCCAGCCGATGAGTTCCGGCAAACTTTCGCGTATTTCCTTTCGAAGGCGAACTTCAATTAAGTGTAATTCCGGCGCGTCAAAGAAAACGCGGATGGGGTGGAAAGGTCTGCCCTTTATCTTTCTATCCGGTTTCCGTTCTCCTCTCGGACCCTTTATCAGGTTGGCACGTATCATCGGACGTCTCGGTGAAATTCGAGGGACTGACAGTCAGAGGGTAATTTCGCGTGGACCATCCGAGGGAGATAAATATCGTATTTTCGAGAGATTGAATTTTTCTACCGTTATTAACCCCTTGCATTGCGATTTCTCTTGTGGTTGAATGTGCTATAATTCGGAATTTATCCGGTGTTATATTTTAAGAAGGGTTAGAACTTTAATCTTATGGAGTTCTAGTTAGCGTGAAATATGATCTGTGTAATTTGGCTATTATATTCTCTTCAATTATAACGCAGCTAGCGTATTCAGAACTGTATAAGGAGTAGGATTAATACGGATTATGGTGGAGTTACAATCATGGTGAAAGTAAACCGAGGAGACAATAATGCTCAAATGGATGAAGCTTACGATCGTACGTGGTTGGGTGAGATTCAAATCCCACTGTCGCCTTGGGAACTTTTCTGCGTGATGTACACCGTACGCAAAAGTTCCTACGGTTTCACTGGTTTAAAAAGTCTAATTTCAAATTCTCGAATAAATTTGCAAATCTTCTCACAAATCTTACGAAGAATATTCAATATCTCCGGCGGACTTTTTCGATCCACCATGAACGAAATAAAGCAAGTACTACAGTATCCAAACCCATAGCAGAAACTTCAATACAAACTTTCAAAAGGAATCTCAACTTCAACTACTTTGCAGTTTCATTGCATTCAAACACCACGTAGAAACGGTGAAACGATATAATCTGTGACCTAAGAAAGAAAAACAATCAACAGTATAATATAAAATCAAACAATCAACTTATCCATAATCCAATCGACAATATCCAACGAAAAGTAAACATTCCATGGGAAACCGTCGACCGCATCGCAAGGAGAACAGTTCACCGGAGTCGTCGATGTTGTCTTCGTTCGAGTACACTCTTCCCAGCATTCGCACGGTTTGTAATTTGCACAGAAGTGCGCCGAACAAAGAGAAGAGAAACGAATGGGAATAGAGGGTCCAAACTGATCCAACCTCTTACGAAAGGGAGGCATTTGGAGAACGATAGGTGATACGAGCCAGCCGTGAAAATGCGATTTCCTCCCTCTTGCATTTACACCCCCTCATCGGTGTCTCGTTCGAGAGCAACGTCGACCAAGGGATTTCTCTTTTTCGACGATTCTCCTTCTCACACGGCAACGTTCGTATCGCGATACGGCCCTGAAACGTCTCAAATTGAAGTAGGTATAGGAACGTACACCCTCGAGAACCTCGCGAGCCTGTTCTCGCAGTTGGAACAGTCGGTGGGTCCATTTCGAAGCCAGTTTCGTTCCGCGCAAGTAATTTCAAAGTCCGCAGTCGGGATACAATGTACCTATACGTTATTATATGCGCACGGCATGTGTATATGTAGGTTTAAATGCATACACCTACAGGGTGTTCTACTAATGTCATTGTCGACTTTGGTAGCAGCTTGAGTTAGGAAGAAAAACTAAATTTATTAAGTAGTTGATAGGATGTTTCAAGGGTCATTGTGGATTAATAAATACCGTGGTCTATCACTACTTTGCGGATTAAAAATTCAAATTTAATATTTTTTTTAAATAATTTAATCTCTGATAGTGCAATTATTTTCCTCTGCTTAACGAGTCAAGTGGTACATTTTCCGCAGGTATATATTAGCAGTCCAATGCCTAATATTCTACTTAAAAGCTAAGGAGCAAGGGAGTTACACGTACGAGAAAATTCGTCCACGGTGACCTTATATAACCCCGTTACCGGATATTCCAATCTCGAAGAAACCAGCCGAAGTTCATCTCCCTCTCAACTCGACCAAACTTAGACGTAGAAGTAAAAACGATCGATGGCCACCTTTTCCGATCGTTACAAGTATCACATCTCGTCCTCCCAAAGTTCACGAACCACGTACCACCCAGTATACATAGTCACACGTGCATCCACGCGACTGGTTCACATGTACACACATATAATAGCATACGTAAGGGCGCACGTAGGAACGGCAGCAAGGGATTAAATGACGATCGAAGGTGCGGCGGGAACTGCCTCATGGTTTTCCTTCGTCGGGTAACCTCGCGTTGGCCGCTGATTTATCGTGGGTTGAATTTATATCGCAATTAACTACAAACTGCTGCGCATTTTACGCGAGAGATATCGATGCGGTGGCCTGCGATACTTACCGTGAGAGATGTGTGAAGTAAAAGATACCCAGCGGCCTTAGGGCAGCCCTATCGCGGCCCGAATTCCTATATCTCGTCCTCTATATCCCTTGGCCTCCGATGACCTCCCTTCTTTCTCTATCTTTCCCTTTCACCCTTTGCTCTCCATCATCCCCTTCCACCCTTCGTTCTACATCGTCGGCCTGTCCTCGCCGAAATCATCCCCATAAATCGGCCGAGGAACGTTCGCAACGTTCGGGGGGGAAAAATAAATTCCATTTCTGGGAAGACGTTGGAAACGTCCTGGATACTCGAAAGTAAAAGGGTTGTTCGTTACGGTCGAAGTAACTGGATGGAAGGGCAAAGAGAGGGAAAGAAAGAATGGCAAAGGAGAAAGGATCAGGGGAAAGGACGAACGGAGAGAGGAGGGAAGAAGAACAAACGCCTGCGGGACAGAGAACGTTATACGAGGGACATACTGTGATCGTACGCCCGGCTTCTTGGACGTAAGATTATTTTATGACGAATGACATCGACGGAGGGAGAATTTTCATTGCTGCCATTTCGCAACGAAAGAGAGACCAAGTGTTTGCTGCTTCAATGAAAATTTCCATACCGCTAAACGATTGAGGTAGTTGATCGTACGGTTAAACGAAGGTTAAGTATCTCCTGTGATCGTTCGGCGTTCCACCTGGTTTACGGTTTCTTGAAGGTGCAATTTTCCAGCTGCGGTCTTAAAGTTTATCTTTGATTCTTTCCGTGAAATTGCAATGATCGAAGTGAGAAGGAGAGAGAAAAGGGAAAAAAGATGGAGAGAAAGAATTGCTAATTCCTCGTTTGACGTTGCGCTATTGAGCAAACTTTCCGTAACGATTTTTCGCGGTAGGAACGAGCCGGGGTGAGAAAGGGATAATTAGAATTTGAGGTGAAGTTCTTTCTGTGCTATTACAAAGGAGACGAACTCGAGAAACTATCGGGGAAACGGTGTTCATTTATTGAACCGTCGGAGTAAGTCAGTGGTTTATCCAATTACGAGGACAATGCAAGATAGTTTCGCCCTCGTAGTCGTCATTTTCGACGTCGAAATTGTGCCACGCTCGTCACCCCGGTTCCCTTTCATTTTCGAGACAATCCCATCGAGAAGTTTGTTTTCAGACATTCAGACTTGCTCCCGGGAAAACTGTTATAGTTGTACGGCCAGATCCGTACGCATTTACCGCATCCTGATCAAAGAGAAGGTAGAATATTCTCTCCATCTACTAGATTATGCGAACGAGGAGAAAAAAAAAGAAAAAAAAAGATTGCGAATGAAACATCGAACAATAACCTCCTCGAAATCTTAACCGTAGAGCGACAGTACCCTCTAAACGTTGCTCTCGAGTTCGTCTTTGATATTTTTCTTTCGGCTGGCAGCGCGAAGAGGTGCTTTCGTGTATTTTCAAAGAAATTGAAAAAGTTTCAGCAACGACCGAGAGACACTTTGTGTATTATTCGAGTTGCTTACAGTCCTCGCGTTCTCTCTTTTCCTCCTCACCTTTCCGCTTAAAGGAGAAAAAAAATTTTTTCGTCGCCCCTTTCGTGGCAAGTATTCACGGAAAGTTTATAAACGAATAACCGACGAAAACTATCCCCTCCCTTTGCCGATGTTATCTTTGCGAATTGAACGAGTAGAAGGCAAATACGTCTGACTTTTCCATCTGGTCTCGTGATAACCGAATTACCGTCGTGGAATAAGCTATTGGGGAGGAAAGTTAAGGTTTTTAACGGGGATTTAAAGGTGCTTCCACGTACCTATAAACTTTCCTCCGACTAGTCGTGTCTCGACGTTGCCTCGAGAATACGAGACCGATGAAAGTTCTAATCCTTTTGACGTCTCTCGACCGAGCCACTTTGTTCAATGAGCTCCCAAAGACGAGGAAGAATACGAAAATGTGAGGGGCTTAAATCTAACGTAAGATTGTCGAGAATAGTCGTAAATAAAATGTCCACCGTCAGATGGTCTTGAGAATTTAATGTTTGCTTTTGTGCCTAAGACGACGGTCGGGTTCACGGAGATTCTCTATGGTGTACGGAGACGTGCATACGAGTCGTGACAGACTGTAAGTTATGGGGTAATCGTAATTTATTTGTTTCGTTAGTACGCGAAAACGGAGCTCTTCTCTTGGAGGGATGATTAATTCTGAAATTCGAGAGTGACTTATTAATTGCTTGCCGTGATTTATGAATGTTTGCACGTGGAAATTAAGGTGTGGATTATTAATGGAGTTGTACGTCTTCTGTTTCTTGGATGTATCGATGTTACGATGTTTTATGGCGCTTACTTTTTTCAATTCTCGGGAAAAATATTGACGATCGGATTACTTCTTGAGTCTATAACAATATTTCTATGGATAGAAGGTTTATAACAATATTATAATATACTTTTTTTACACTACACACGAATGACACATTTATCATCCCTTGCACTGAAACCGTAGCCATAAAAGCATTATCAACGCGGACGAAACGACACGTCCTAAAAGTAATGAAACCATTGAAGTCCAAACTCGAAAAACAAGTTCGTAACGAAGAGCATCGTTAACCGTATCGTTAATATCGATTTGAATTTTCCCAAAGCACACCGAATGTTCCAAGAATTTTGAACAATCCGATTGCAAGATATGCACAACTAGCCGCCATTCGTGTGTACAATTTCAGAGATGCAAACGCAGACACCATAGTCCCTTTTCAAGGCCGTTTGTGAAACGCGACAAATAATACACGTCCCGGTAAATCCATTTCATTTGTTTCACGCTTTGATGGTATTTCCTCCTGTTGTACACTTTTTTTTGTCCGTGTTTCACCCCTGTTATACCGGAACAACATCAAATTTCATGGCATATTGCACGAGCGTCAGGCTTTACCATCAACCATACAATTACGAAAAATCCGAAACGAGAACGAGGACACGGACAGGGATGGAAGGAATATTCGCGAAATATTTATCGACATTTATAGCCGGCCACGGTAACAAGGTGTGCACTCGACGCGGGATTGCAACCCTCGCGCGTTATCGTTACCGTACACACGGTAACCGACACCCCACCGTCGACCGATGGCTTTAATTACCGAGGTATTTTCCTGCTAAGAGACCAATTTAGACGTCTGGCAAAGTTTACAGGGTGGAGTAGTAGGGCAGGTTACAAAGTCAAAAAAAAATGGGAGCCGAACAACGCCCCGAAAGTCTCTACCTCGACTTCTTTTAACGATTTGGTCCGGTTTTTCGAGGTCAGATTTTCTTTCTCTCTTTTCCTCCGGTTCATTTTATTTCTTTTTCTACTTTTTTTTTTGAAAGAGCACCTACCTCGAACAACCGGGATAATTCTTCGTTCGTGAATAATCGGACTGCAATTCGGGGCTGGGAAAATTTCTTGCAGTCGTAGCTCCCTTGCGGAATTACAGTTTTTCTAATACAACCGTTAATAAGTGAGTTTCACCGTATGTACGGAATGCTTAATGCTAGTGGTACACGCAGGGAACGCAATTACGAAAAATAATGCAGAACCGTTTCGTTCGCGATAACTGTAATTCATTGGGAAAGTGCTGACTTTGTTTATGGGAATGTAAATTAGGTGTAGGTTGATTTTATTTAGTTTAGTGATGGAGATACGGAATTTTTTTTACGTAGGCACTTTCTTGAAATTTACAAAGTGAAATTAATTTTGCAATGTTACTAATTAAGTTTTGTTTTCACAATTAGAACTAGGTAATGAAGAATCTCAAAGGACTTTGAAGAGTTATTTGATATTCTTTAATAATTTTGAAAAGTGCGAATATAAATCCGGAGTCCAAAGAGACGGTGAATCATCGCTATAGATTAAAAGATCCTTCAGCGTTGCGTTTAATTGAAATCTTTACATTTCCCGTGTTTTTCTTCGAGCCTTCATCAAGAATTTTTCATTATTTTTTAATCTCCAGAGATTACAGTCTTCTTTAATTTCACCTCCGTATTAAAACATCCCTCGATTACGTTGCATTTTGCAAGTTTTCATCAATCTCTTAATAATTCCCCCGCATTACAAATCGATCAATCGCAAAACGATCTATTAGATACGAAAGGCAGAGAAAACCAGCAAAAACACGACATCAACGTAAAACACGATGTAAAGCCGGAAAAACAACACCGTAACGAAAGACCAGAAATTACCTCAGGAACGATACGTATATATACGATCCCCATACATTTCCACAGAGCGACGATTTTATACGCGGCCTTAAACGACGCTGTACCTATTTTCTCCTCTTTATCGTCCGGCTCGTTGCCACCGCCCTTTTTCTCCCTTTAACGCGGCCCGCCATAAAAACTGCTATCGCGAATGTTTTCGGACAATTAATCACGTACAAAATATAGATGCTGATTACGATGGCGAGGTACTGTCGCTTAATTAGCTTTCGCCGGGAGTAAAACGGGGCGACTTCGTTTATGAAAGCCCACGGTGAAAAAAGGGGGGTGAAAAAGGAAGGGGAAAACGAAGGAGGGAGAAACGAGAGCAGCGAGCCAGTTGCAGGGACAAACAGCGAAGCCCTTTCGGTTCCTACTTCTGCCCTGTGACATCTAACGAGCAATGCCGTGACATTGCGCTGTAATTACGAGTAGCGCCATATAATGGTGCGCCTTTGACGGCTTCTAAGAGACGAATTACGCGCGCCTCCATTAATGATGACCACATCTATCGTGCTAGTGGAAAAAGATGCACAGCGTCCACATTATGCACACCACTCATACTCGTTAACGTGCATTATATTCCTGGGTACATTAATTATAATAATATTTGTCTGATACTATTAACGACGATTCGTGCGGTCCTGACGGGTGTGCAGCTCGGTAACTTTCGGTATTGAATTATTTCGTAGGAAAGTTCTCTTACGCTGCTAGCGTCAAAAATGGACTAATGGGATTTATAAATATTGTTTTGAAACTACTCCGTGGAAATTAAGCAGCTTACGATTGCTATGCACTGGTTATTTAGTAACGATTTTTATTAAAAATGGAGCACTTGTTGGAAACTATTTGAATTTAGATCCGATAATTGGAGGATGTTTTTTAGCCATTATGGAAATCGAGGATTTATTGTGAAGGTTATATCTTCTTAATTAGAATAACTGTCTACATTAATTGTACAAAATGGAAGTATTGTATGAGAAGTAATAGTTGAGATAATTAGTAAAAATATGTGAAGCTTTATTTTTTACTTTTTTCAGTACACATGTAACATCATAAATACCATTCACTGTACCCGTAAGTCTATCGGTCACGCCATTGACTATCGCCGAACGCATGCACGAGTTCATCGTCCCCAAAGGGGTAATTGGCTCGATACAAATGTGAACGTGGTGCGATTGTGTGATACAGAAAGTTCTATTCGTTCGAATAATGGACTGTGAATGGGTATGCCCTCTCTACACGATCGACATGTCGGTACACGATAGAAGCAACGAAATAAGAACACATAGAGAAGCATATTCCATTCACCATCCATTATCGGTATGTCTACATGTGCAACTTTGAAGAATATTCCGTATAATTACACGGTTTACAATACTACAGTAATATCATGAAGTGTTCTTTCACCTATTAACCCTTTCAACTCCAATAGGTCATACAAGTCCCAGAATATGATTCAAGATCTCTTCCTGTTCTTTTGCAAAAATATTTTCAATTCTCCATGTTCAATATCAATAGTACCTACATATAAAATCAAGTTCAACCGAGTGAAACAAACAAATTGGAACTGAAAGATTTAAAATTTCACACCGCACAATACCCTGTAACAACCGTCGAACACGAAAGAATAGAAAATTTCTCAGAAAAAAATAGAGAAAAAAGGATAGAGGATTTCCGCCTGAAAACAACCACCCTTTCGATCTATCGCCCCACATTTTATAATTATAATGTCAACCCGGCCATGGTATTAGTCTAACCGATACCAACGTCACGCATTATCCTCTGACCCGTGAATTTCGAACCATCGCTAACCTTTCATAGATGTCCCCATTTAATAATAATAATTAGCTTAAAGTATCTCACGAAGGAAGTACATCCCATCCGGTATCGCCTACGAGAGTGTAATTAGACGTTAAACGTCAAAGAGTATCGCGTGACAGAAACGAAGACTTACGGCTGGGAAGGTGACACAATTATTAATTGTTTAACCGTCGATCGCACGGAGTATCGACAATTCAGCAGAATCGAGGGCAGGATGTACATAGAGGAAGCTCGTAATAATGCAAGCTGCATGGGAAAGACGAACGTACCCTCTGCGGGTGGGGTGGTAGGGTTGATGTTAGCGTGGCGCCAGCTACGCAGAGAGAAAGGGGACGGTGGGCCACAGCCGGGAGAGTAACTTCGTTAACTTCTTATTAATGGTGATGAAGTTGCGCGGGCAAGTTATACCGCGGCTCATAAAAACCATCTAGATTCCGAGGGGACCAAAAACTCGCGGAAGTGCCGGGCCGTTGGAGCTGTAAATTAAAAATTGGTTTACGGAGAAAGAAGCGAGAGAAGGGGATGGAGAAATTTATTCCAGGATAAGATCTATCGAGGATGTCGTGGAGCAAGAGAATCGAGAGGATATCAATTAATCGATTCAATTGTAGATCCCGCGGACACATCGGGGGATGATGATTTAAGGGAAGTCTCGATGGAGAGGGAAAGAGGATGTTAGAAGTATTACGGTTGGTGGGACGTTCGAATTATTGGATCGTAATGTAATTAAAATTATACGGGAAATTAATCTTACGGGTGCGACGGAATTGCAGATTAAAAATTGAGGGAAGTGTTTGGAATAATTCTTTGTGGACGGTCGAGTGGTAATAATTAGGAGGAAAATTGTGAGAGGAAGATTGAGAAAGGTGGAGTGAAGAAATTTATGGTTGGATTGAGAATAATGTTGTGGTGTTTTTGTAAGATGATGCTGTTATTTGATAGTTCTCAGGTTAATTTGCTTGCACTTGCCAATCGATGTAAAACTGGCTGTTTAAATTACTTTGAATTTTTAGTGGTATCGCCGGGAGAGGAGGGAAAGTGGGAGGTAAAACTCAAAGTGGAATTTTCTCCAGGGGCACGAGGTGAAGATTTTATTCGAGCGGGTTAAAGTTCCGCAATTATGAAAGACATACAAACTCGCGAGGAGAGCAAAGTTTATTTGATCATACAATTATTTTTAAACGGGCTTGTCTTTCTTTTTTTTTTTAATTAAATTTCTTTTTCATTTAGTCATTTCATTAAAACGTCGTCCCCATAGTATTTCTTTTTTTTCATTTGGAAAGTCCTTTAAAATTACAAATTCGCAATTCCCTGCGTTTCTTTCTCGATAAAATTCGAAAACTTTCGCGCGGGGATAACAGTAGCTTAAATTGCA
Organism: Cerceris rybyensis; assembly: GCA_910591515.1. Lineage (NCBI taxonomy): Eukaryota > Metazoa > Arthropoda > Insecta > Hymenoptera > Crabronidae > Cerceris > Cerceris rybyensis. Next base: position 2,087,242 of record OU342795.1, read on the forward strand.
TTTGTACCGAGGTTATCTGCTGTTTTACACTAAAAAGTTTCATTTATTTTATCCCCACGGTTCTTGAAACCAAATGATACATTTCATTCCACGAAAAGCACAGATGCCGTGCTGATGTTCCGTGCAGCTAGAATTTCTATAATTCTGAAAGTTACCGGTGTAGTATCATGCGAAAAAACCTGACTAATATTCGCTTCATTTACAACAATTTTATTCTCATAACCCAACACATACAAGCTTACGATACCCTGTTTAATTAAACTACATAAACTACCAAGCTGACTTGTTACTTTCTGAAATGTATATTCGTCTGCTTTGACTACTAAATAAAATGATTCTCATATTTATCTCATTTTCAAGCAACATCAGCACATCCTTGAATACAGAATAAATACAATTGTTCTCTATAATAACATGATTAAAAATTCATACTGACAAAATTACAAAAACATCTCTTTTACCTTCATTTTCCATTTACATTCTTAATTAACAAAATATAGGAATGACAGAAAATATAATAATCCCTCAAACAACAGCAAAACAACCCAGAAAACAAATTTAAAATTCATACAAAAGCATGCAAGAACTCGCAGCCTGAAATTTCCGCAAATTCACCAACTAAGCCGTTTAAGAAGGGTGCAAAAATCATTTACATTCTTAATTGACAAAATATAAGAGTCACAGAAAATATAATAATTCCCCCAACAAACGTAAAACGACCCAAAAAACAAATATAAAAGTTATAGAAAAGGATGCAAGAACTCAAAACTTCAAATTTCTGCAAATTCACTAACCAAGACGTTTAAAAAGGAGTGAAAAAATCATCAGGTACGGATAGAAAAACAGATTCCTCTTAAGAGATCGATGATAACGATGTGATGTCATTTGTCAACCCTTAATTCGATTCATCCCTTACTCGGCGCTCGATTCAGAAAGGTCCTTGTAGGCTGGAGCCTCGTTGCATACCCGGATAGAACTTAATGCGGGCCGTCACACTATGCAAATACGGGATGCTCCAGGGGATAACGCGGGGGCAAGAAATTGCGTTTGACGCGCCTATATCAGCCGGTACTTAAGTGTCTATGTGCAACGTCTTGGTGCATGTGTCTGCACCTGACGTGCCTATATCAGTCACCGCTCAAAAGGTGGATATAACATACGTAACTGTGCAACCGTAGTCGGTGAAATGACAGCGACAGTCAACGACCGACTTCTAATATCGCAAATTTGAGCAACGACGTCTCACGGTTCTTCCGTGTGCATCGAAAGGAGTACTTTTCAGGACACCATCGAGAACGTGCATTTACAGAATGATTTTCAATACTAACATGAAGTTTTTAAAAAATTCTGTCAACTTCAAGTATCGAAGTTACTTGAGATTTTTCTCACTTAGCAGAATATTTTCTCCAAGACGAACCTATCATGAAAAATCAAGCACAGAATGAAGGGAAGTTACGTAATAGCTTGGATGTCATCGTTATCCATTTGTGAGTTATTTTAGAATGATTTTCAATAGAAACTTGAAGTCTTCGAAAAATACTGTTCAGCTCTAGATGTTATCTGAGATTTTTCTCAATTTGGAAAATATTTTCTCTAAGTATCGTGGAGAACGAAGTATCAGGCAAAGTGACGTTACGTAATACCACGGATGATATCGTTATCCATTTCTCAGTTGTTCTACGCTCCAGGGAGATATCGTCGTAGCTATAATTCTTCTAAACGTAAACGAAGGTTGACATGGCGAAAAGATATCCGGCGTTTGTTAGTCGAGACTTTCTTCAGCGTACGTCCTCGTTGCTGTAACATCCAGCAACATAAATCCTTCGACGGTTCACGGATTAAAGAGGTCTCAACGATTTCAATTTACATTTTTCTGTCTATCCTCTTCGAGTCACCTATACTTCCTTCTTCTTCCCCTTCAAAAAAAAAACGAGGAAGGACATACCGAACGAATTATTCGTTGATTTCGATACGACAACAATCTCGGATATTATCTACCCACTTCGGCTATTGTCAAACTACCTGGAGAAATATCACCGCCCCTAAACGAAAGGATAATAGTGCGATAATGTTGAAGATACGGTAAATTTCGACACAAACGTGTCATAAGTGATTTCATTCTAGCATTGTTGCCACATCCGAGCCGAAGAATGGCACGAGAAGTGACACGTCGTCGAGGAGAAGAGCCGAAATTACAGTGTCCGTTGACACGCAACTAGGTCGGAAGGAACGACCCTCGGAGGAGAATTGTCGGACCCGCGTAAACGTTCCTCGTAAAGAAGCCCCTCAGCTCGCGGCGGATGCTGCGGAAACTCGTTGTCACTGAGACTTGCCCCTTTTGGGAAATATAATAATAATCGTGTTTCCTTCTTGAAAAATGAGATTGCTGGAGGGGAATCTCGGCTCATAGTGGAGATGGATACGTAGAGGAGTGGCCACGAATGCCTGGAGTGCTAGGGGTGATTTTTTTTTTTGGACAAATTGCTGGAGGCATATTTTTCTGGGTAATAAAAAAAATTCTGTCGAGCGGTAGGACAGGAACTCGTCAAATTAGTGTAAAAGAAATTTTTAATGTTGTAAGAAATATTTGAATTTAGGAATGTCTTTTGGAAAATGAGAAAAACTGGGTTGGAAAATATTTATTGGTGCACAGGACAACTTTGGGTGAGAGATTTGTGCTTAGCATAATTTCCTTGGATGTCATATTTTATGAAAAATAAGAGAAATATGTCAGGTAGACGGTGAAGAATTTTCCTGGTTGTTGCAAAGGAAATATTTAATTTTACGTGAAATATTCGAGACAAAAACAGCCTTTTGGAAAATAAAAAAGTTTACGTTAAAAAATATTTGTTAGCATAAAGGACGGGTGTAGATAACATTGACAAAAATGAAAATGTAAAGTGTGCGCGACAGGGATGACAAATATCAGCAATAAAGAGAGCAACATAGAAAAATAATGTATTTAGACCCAGATTTCCGTGCTTCGACGTTCAACGTTTTGTCACGATTCACGTAGAATCGGCTGTTGAGCAAAGTAGAAAAATATGGCAGCATGTTCTTGGATATTTGCCAACTCCGGGAAGTAAGTTACGAGTGAAAAGCACAAAAAATTAATCTCTGGGGAAATAAAAGATTCCCAGCAGTAGGATCTGAAAGAAAATTTGGCTCTGAGACGTACAGCATCTATCATGGAAGATCTTGCTTCGGTCAAGGCTCCTGTTAGGAATGCAATATTAAATTGCCACTTTAAATCGCCTAAATATTTAATTCAACCTCTGCTAAAAACGGCTGTAATCCCTGAGCCATTACTGTAAGCTCAGAGCAAGCCATAACCGTTTGTCAATGATCATGATTCATTACTACATAATATTACAATTACCATGATAAATCACAAAAATCATTTATCTTCCTCAATTTCAAAACTAATATCAACGAATTCTCCATTCTTCAGTATTCCATATAATATTATCCCAATCGTTCTGATCTTTTTAAAAATAATACAAATATCAACTCCTAGCAAACTTCAATTATCTTTCACCCGTATTAAGTTAATTTCCACTGGAAATATGATCAATTAAAATCGCTCGATACATCGTCCTTTCCACGGTTATCCCCGCTAATATTTTAATGCATTTTAACGTCGTATCAATAAAGTTCACCGTGAAACGTTACAGCGATTCTCACCCTCCTTACATTCTCAGTTCCCACGTTAATGCGCAAGTTTAATCACAGAGGGAATAGTCGTAAAACCCAGCGTAATTAATTTATAACCATCAGCAGGCGTCGGGTAGAGCATAAATCTCGGGTGATAAATGTTCCAAGTAGAATCGAACGGCGCGTCGTCGGCCGCGAGGTGCACCTCGCCATCTAAAAGTCATGGGGACGTTCATCCGAGATGCGGTAGAGTCCGACAGAACGGATCTCTGTAACCGTTTGGCCGAGAGAGGGAATTTCAGGTGGATCAGAGAATCTCCGCTATGCAAACGATGAAACTCTCCTCCATTCGTCTTGTCCTTTCCCTTATATAAGAATGGAAAGCGGCACGTAAAGGAATCCATAGATTCGTGCACGTTCCACGGTGCAAGGTCGAGGAGGATACGCAGAAGGGAACACCTCGAGACAGTCCGAATCTCCCTCGAGCCATAATTTCTTCGTAGTAACCGTGGAAAAAGAGCGGTACCTTGAGTAACAGTAACACGAGATAAAGGAAAAATAGAGGCCAAGGGGGAGAGAGAGAGAGAGAGAAGAAAAAAGGATGAGGGAGAAACATCGGATAGCGTTTAGGAAGCTCGTTTCTCAACGGTACGCGAAAGCCGAGGTGAACATTGTTGCTCGCGATATTTTTGAATTACGACTGGACGAGCAGGCCGAGAATGTATCACGGAGCGTGTCTCCGAGATCTTCTTATCGTTGGAGTAATACTGGTGGTGATAGTAGTAGTAACTATTGCGAGTGATTCAGATGGTGGAAGAGAAGGAGAATGATGGGAAAGATCGTAAGAATACGGGAGAGGAATTTTCAAGGAAGCCAGGACGTCTGTGACGACACCCCGAAATACGTTTCCGGGCGATTGAAAAGGGGATCGGGGAAGACGTACCATTATGCGATTCAGGGAAGAAAGAGGAAGAGATCGTGGAAAAGGGGGAAATCACGAAAGATCGCTGAGAAGATTGATTGTTTTTATTTGGATTTCCGGACAGTGGCAGATTTAAGCTGACCCAGTTGCACCGGCATCATCGTACCTGGAAAGGGATAGCCGATTTGGTCCTTATGGTGACCGTAAGCCGGCTTACCGAATAAACCCTCGTACACCTGTAATCGCTCAACGTGTCAGGATTAGCCTTAATCCTTTTATGCAACGAGAGATAGAGAGTAAGGGGCGAAAGAAGAGAAACGGATCTTTTTGTGACGTTGTTTCTCTCTTGAAATCATTCCGACCGTGTTTTAACAAGAATTTCAAGAGACGATACATTGCCTCGTATCCTCATGGGTGTACATGTTCTCTTCGATTTTATATCGTTCGAAAATCCACCATGTAGTATCGTGACAAGTATCTTCTAGATACTTTCAAATTAAATTTCTCAAAGTTAATAAACCTTCGCCATTATTCGAAGTCGACGGATCAAGAAGTGCAAATGTTGGCTGCAATTTGAACCCAAGAAAATACTGAGAAATGATTACCTTAATTTTCCATTTCCTCTGAACTGTTAACCATCTTTAATTACAGTTTGTCAATGTTATGAAGTACCCGCGATTACACAGAGTCGACAAATCAAAAGGTGCAAACTTCAGGTAAAAAATTGTACGGCAGAAAACAGTAAACAATGCCTGCCTTTAGTTACACTTTGTCAATGTTATTAAGCACTCACGATTACACAGAGTCGACAAATCAAGAGGTGCAAACTCCAGGTAAAAAATTGAACCGCAGAAAAAAGTAAGCAATGGGTATGTTAATTTTCCATTCCCTCGGAATCGTAGCTCCGTTTCGGGATTACTCTACGATTAACTGCACCCCCAACATTCTGTACTTTCGCCTGCCATTCGTCTTCCCCGAGATCTCTGGAATTTAATTTAGAATTCGCGCATCGACCTCAGATTTTTTACGAAAGCAACCACCCGCCCTTTTCAACCTCCCGCTGCGTTTGTCTCAGTCGCAGAGGGTTTTGTCGGTTCGGCGGCTTCCGGAGAGGAAAACATCGGGTAAAACCCGGCAAATCGCGGTGGAATAAAAAACAAACAGTGGGAAAGAAAGCAGCGAATAGTCGTTCACCGGTGTCGCTCACAGGCCGCGTCTCGAATAATATTCTCTTGTGCTTTCTCCACCCCTTTTCGTAGACGCAAGAAGATACCATTGCAGAGATACGTTCCAAGGGGGATAGACCTACTACAATACCATAGAATAGAGACTTCAGATGCATTGGCAATGCTAGACATTGATTGTGGAGTTATGGTGGATAAGGAAACATAGACTGGCAATCCGTAGGCCTGCGTTTAAATCCTCCCCCATCACTTTCGAGAAATTTTCCTAATTTTTTCATTTAATATAACATGCCTTCGGTCACTTGGAACTCAACCAAAGGAATAGATCCTACGAGAAATAATAATTAACACGGATTGTACGATAGGCAATCAAATATCTGATACAATGAAATGAAAGTATATCATTTTTCGACTATCATAGTCACGATAATTTTGCCCAAAGCTTAAATTGTTTTAGGTAGATTCTGAACCGACGTATTAGTACACCATTTTCAGTGGAGAAATCTCAACCAATGGAATTAAATTATAGGGCGAACAGTATGGTATTTTATGGAGTTGAGTGCAGAGAAAGAAAGTAGAAACAGATCGGTGGTTAAGTTGATCAGACATCAGAGAGCTTCCTTGAAATAATTCACAAAAACGCGCCTTTTTCAGCAGCGTAAACTACCGTTTTATAGTGCGAACAGCAAGCAACAATATGGGGTTAAATGAAAAGACAGAGAGGAACGAAAAAGAGAAGGATAACGGTTAGGTTCAACAGAGACGATCTTACTCATATATTAATGCCAGGAGATGCCGCATGGTTGCTCATTAATAATTTTAGCAACCACCCCTTCATACTCGGCAAGCCTCTCGAGTAGTATCTATCCTCTAAGGGGTCGTAACACGAGGCAGATTGGTACGTTGGTATAAACTATACCGCATCTCCCACAATACTTCCATATAGGGTAAGTTGCACGCTTTCTGGAATGCGAAAAAGCTCGCCGTTTATACTAGAGCACAGAGTGCTCCTATGACCGCGGACATTTCGTTTAGAATTCCGTCTTTTGAAGACATTTTACAAGGGTCATGTAAGTCTTAAACGTACATCGTAAGTCTGGATTCTATGGTCAACCATGTACCATTGAATATTGAATTTTACATAATTTCACTTCTTCGTGCTTACGATACTTTTGCCGAGAAAACACAGCGTTAGGAATTATACATTGGAATTGATAGTCGATAGTGATATTATACTCGATCGACAGAAATTCCGAAGAGAAGATTCGAATCAGGGCCCGCTAATTGGAAGACCAGAGCCCAGAGAAGCTTGTCGCTATCATAGTTCCTTTTCGTTCTCTCGCTTCTACGAATTGGAAAATGGGGATCTTCGTAATATCGGTCGACGGTGAACAGAGAGGAAATAATAATTGGTCCACCGTGAAAACGCGACATTTGGAAAACCATATCGCGATCGGAGCCTCGAGCAAATATTTATATTCCAGTTATTTTCCAGCCCGGTTAATTGTTTATTGTTCTGCCGGACGATCGTGCAAAAATGTTCTTCCTCGTGTTTTTCGATTACGTTGGTGTTTCTCTTGGCACACGTTTCGGTTATACAGTGGAAGGGAATCGAAGGTATTGCGGGATGAGAGAAGAAGAGCAAAAGGGAGAAAGGGGCAATAGAGTGTAGCTTGCCCCCGATTTCCCCGGAAACGAACGAATCCCGCTGGTAAGAGAGCATCGTCGAAAGATAACGTGGAAAAGTGTAATCCCGTGGTGCCTGACCCTCTTTCGTCTCTCATTTCACGTTTAAACCGGCCAGACTTTGATTTTCTCTTTCATGGAATTGGGAATATTTATGTGTTGCAATTAATACGTAAAGGGCGAACCATCAAGTGGAATTGTATTGCTCATATATCGTTAATTGATATTTTATTATTTTATAGAATGTGTTACTCCGAGGAGATGATTATTGGAATTTTATTTATTCTCTTGACTTGAAAAACAATGCTTAGTTCTATTTAAGATTGTTCAGAAATGAGAAATTATTTATTCGATGTTTATTAGTGTATCTATATTTTAAGAGTTAAAATATGTTTCTGAAATGTGGTGCGCGTCACACGTTCATTCCAACGCGAAAAGTTGAGGGTAGTAGTTTTTGTGACTTTAAAATTAGTTGCAATCTCGTTTCAAAAGTCAGAGGATTTTCAAAACTTTGCGAGCTCACAGTTTTAAATGATGATGTTAAAATTAGTTGGAGGTAAATATTATGAATAATGTTGAAATAAGCTCGTCCGTGTTAAATAATACGTCCTTTCAGCGCCCTTTCACAAAGGATTCTAACGTTATTAATCTGCAATTAATTTTCAAAGTAACGATCTTAAGTCTATTATTATTTTACGAACGATTTTGTATCATAATGAACGTAATACTAGAACCACCAGTTTAGTTCACCGATAAAAAGGTCAATTAAAGAGCACATCTCTCACCACAGTTCAGCCTGCTCGCATACCTCTCATATTTTCTACGGAAATAGAATTGATTTGCAAATTGAAAAATCCAAAAACGACAAAGAAATGTTCGAAATTTTCTACGAAAATTTATGCAACGATTATACAATCCCTATGAATAACGCAGCACACATCGTCACCACTCATCGTCAAAGTCAATATCCACGAAAACCCTGTCAGTTCTACCTTTCCACTCTATACAAATTCAATTAAAAATTACAATTACAATTCCCTCTATTCATAATTCCCCATAGCTCGGTAACTCCGTCAAATTCATCTCGCGTATTATTCTGATTTATTTTTCCGCAAAAGGAAAAAGAACGATGAAGAAAAAAACAGTAACCACTCCCAACCCTTCGTGATATTATTGTTTACCGTTCGTTAAGCTCAACGACGACTGGAAATATTCATTGTCAGTGGTACGCGAAGGACATTCATAATTTGTCGCACGTTCGCACGAATCTCTGAATGCATAATCAGGATTGTATTCAAGCGGAGATCTGATTAACGGCGTTATCGAATTCCGGATTGGCATATCGCCCGATGGCAGAGGGAGGAAAAATAGAACGGAGGATGGACAGGGAGAAATAATATTCCAGTTTCTCGTAACATTGTTCTTTTTTATTTTTTTAGTTACAAATAACCAAGAAGAATGGCCGAAGGGATTATCGCGAAATAGACGTGGGTCCAGTGCAACAAACGAATCGGGTCACGCTGAGTGCGTCCGGTTCAAAAGTCGCGAGTCATTGTCAGTCAATTCCGAAATCCATCCTGGAGTGGACGGTGACGTTCGTCGGCAGCTTTTCGACTTTCAATTAAATCGAAAAGTCCTCTGTCGTCCATGCTGGTCGAGCCCTTTTTTTCAATTAAATTACCGGGGCTACACCTCCCCGCGTTTCCATCCTCCATTTCGTTTTAACCGCTCGCGGAGTACACCCTCGTCGAGAGAACGGACTTTTCCGTGAAGTCGGCGATGAAAAATTATTTTTGTCGCAAAGTTCATCCTGCACGGCGTGTATGCGGTACTGTCAAAATTAAAAACTTTTTTCATTTCGCTACGGTCAGCCCTCCACCCGTGAATGGGTTGGAGAGAACTACGGTCTGGAAAAACGTGTCGCGATCACAACCGCGAAAAATTCGATTTTAACACGGCGAACACGAGCGTGAATCTAAACCGTTGTGCTTTTTGGATTTTTAGCAGTTGATTACACCATTCGGCATGAGGGTTTCTGCGGATTCGCGAATTCGTTGCGGTGCTTTTTGAGGAAGGCAAGGACGAACTGATTTTTCCGAGTAATTGTATCAAACCACCTCTTATTGTTAGTTTCCGATGAAATTGGAATTTTCTCAGGTACTATATCTCTTTAAAAGTTATAATTAAATCATCAATTAATATATACATAATAAATAAAAAACTAGAATAATATCTGGTGTACAGGAACTTTCAAAACGGCAACTTAGCTATACTAAATAACAAGTATATCTAGGCATACTATTTAATAAGTAATAACAAATAATTTAACAAAAACTATTATCTTCCTTTTACGAATTAAAACCCTGTATCCCGGCAAAGCGCCAAACCCTCATAGTACACGATACCCCGAAATTCACAAATTCAATTTTCCCCCTCCCGACATAATCCATCACCTGTAATTAGTCATTAATCAATCCCAAGCTCAAATTACCAAAACCATTACAAACCATTCCTTCAATTTTCCCGCATCCCCACGCCAATCCATGCCCTATTCAATTCATCGTCCGCCGGAATGAACCTCGACCTTCGGAAACGTTGATCGCAGCATCTCCTACACTTACAATAACCTCATACGCAATGCAACGACTCGCAATGCAATTGGAGAGAGACGAAATAGATAGCAAGAGAGCAAGATAGTTCAACGGTCGAGCGCGTATCAATGCACTGATACGCAGGACACGCATAATTAGCGACAGAAAGGCGGAAACGGGACCGAGCCGGTTCGGCTATTGGACACTGTGAGTTCCGAAGGAGCATGATTGAAGTGCATGACAATGTCGGCAACGGTTCAATCGTCAGGTGGCATATTTGCGACAGAATCGAATTGCAATTGCACCAGGCGGCCTGTTCGACGTTCTTTGTTGATATCCAATCTTCTCTTTCCATCCCTTCGTTACGTTCACCAGGAGAACCGTTCCGGAACGAAACGAGAAGTCAAGGAAGGTGCAAAGGTGAAGTAGAATGTAGGAGAAACTATGGCGAGAGATCAGCTAAAGGAAATTAATCAAGAGTTTCTGCATTCTAGTCGTGTCCAATGCCTGAACTGAAATTGAAATGCCGAGGTTGACACCCCGTAGGTTTGTGCCAATATTAGTGGGATTATCTGAGACCCGTTGATACGCTCCTAGTAACCGATGCATCGTACTTTGAGTTACGAATATTCTTCGAAGATCAGAGTCTGGATTTAGTTTAGAGTAACGAGACGAGAATTCGAAAAAAAAACATGAGCTTCATACGAAGAAGAACGGTCGAGGTCTTCCACCTCTGTGTATACGTATTATGGTGGAATTAACGTCCTCCCGTTTAGCGCTAGGTGACTTTGCAGGAATTAGCGTGTCGGGCTAAAAACGTTATACAACTCCTGCCGTCGCAAATGATTACCCTTTCTTGCATGGCCTCTCCTGAATTTAATTCCGAGCTGTTGGACGTCTGCTGACTTGATTTCTGCGGGAGGAATTTCGTACTTGAGTACCATGGATTTTATTTACGAACAGGATTAGGAAGGTTTATAGCAAATATAGTAGATTTATATATTTTTATAGAAATACACTCCTATCTGTCCTTCATTTCAATGAACATTTTGTTTTTAGGTCTATTTCATACTTTAGATGTATTTAAAATGATAAATTGTGAAGAAATCTTTTGTAGATGGCAGTGAAATATTACTGGTACAGGATTTTACAAGTTTATATTAGTACGGTTGCAGTAATTATCATAATATTTATAAAGCAAAAATCTCTCGGTCACTGAGGAAGTATAAAATGCACGCAGGAACGTACACTTGTATGAATTAATCGTCAATTCACCACTCGCCACATTTACACCATACACACCGACAACGTTTCACGCAAAATCTCTCATACACCGCATTAATGATATCAGAATGTCTCTTTCAAAACTTTCTCGTACGAAGAAGCCTCTCGAGGGAGTTAAAAAAAAGAAATAGGAATGAAAAGCCCTTTCATACGGACTTAAAAAGAAAATTTCAAATCCTCCGTAACTCCAAGAGGATAGATACAATACAACTTCATGATTTAATTGTAACAAGAACCGATTTCGTTTTAATTCATGAAAGCAACGAATCCTTTCTGACTTTTTCTCTCAAATATCATTCCAACAGATGATATTACAGGAGTACTATAGAAATGATATTTTGTCATCCACGACAAAGTCTGACGTTGAAGAACAATGAAATTTATTTCCGAAATCGTATCGTACCACACAAGGCGCCTAGGAAATCTTACAATGCCTCGAATCAATGACTCGAACGGGAACGATTTTCCTTTTGACCGTAGGATAAATTCGAGTGAAAAATACAGGTCGACGTCGTAGCCGTTTACGATGCTTCCTAGCGAAAAATCCCAGCCGTTTCAGGTCCCATAAGCCGCCACGTAAGAACGCAAAGGGCGGAGATTTTGCGATAGACGAAGATCGAGTTTGAGCCTGTTCGTGCTCGCTCGAAAGATTGCAAAATGAGTTTGATCCATCGACGGACGCGTTATTTCTGCTTCATTAACCGGCACACACGATAATCCCGTGAAAGCCGAAGACGAACGCGGTCGGAATTTTTGGTGATGGAGAACCCGCTTTGGACCAGACGTGTCCCTTGGAAATGGGACAAGGGGTGGAAGGAATTTTATGGTCAACCGCGTGGAAGATGCCTTTTCCTAATTCTCCGTCATATATCACATTCTGCAGTATGTATAAATCTATGTACATATATGTATTGTTTTATGTATTCTTGTATCTTGCATGATGTATATGTGGACTTTAAGTAATGCTAATTTTAATATTGAAATAAACTTTCATTATAACTAATGGCAGGTGAGTAATGTGGAAAAAGCGGAAATGTAAATGACACACCTTTATAATTATATGAACAGTGCTCGTTGCATGTCTCATATCTAATGAATGAAGACCCCCATTACTACTGGCCCTATGCAGCACTGTCAGGGATTTTTCTGAGCCAGGGTTTCCAAAATATTTTAAATGACGTAAGGTACATAAATTTTAAGTGGAGTTCCAGCAGTTAATCATGCGCGTGTGTATGTATGTTATTTATTATATTAACTGTGTCTGTGATTGTAGTCTAACTTCGCTTAAAAGCTGGGAGCAAGCCACAAAGCAGTCAGTCGAGGCGGGACCGGCAAGGGAGACACGTGGACAAACAGGAGAGGTGCAGGACAGCTAAGGCAGGCACAGAATAGCCACAACACCTAAGATAAGTACATGGACGAGCAGGAGAGGAACAGAACAGCTAGGACAGGCACAGGACAACCAGGACAGGATCATAGACAACCAGGAGAAGCATAGGACAACTAGGACAGCCATAGTTAGTAATTTATAGTATTAGAAACATGTAATTGTATTTAATTAATATTGTATTATATACGTTTATGATCTGTAATACAAATGATGAATAAATAAATTGTTAAATCGAAAACATTGTTGAGACTTTCTTTTAACTACTACCTTTGTTCCATTTCTCAAATTCCATTTCCTTACACATACCCAGCTTGCGTATTTTAATTATAAGTACTCTACTATGGGAACATCATTCAGCGGCAAGCCAGATCGTTCAAAAATTCGTCTGAGACATTTATCGAAAGTTGGATTGAGTTTTTAAGTTTGAATTATTGAGTGTGAGCTTGCAAGCTCAAATTTGACCTTGAAAAGAGCTTGCAAGCTCACACCTGATGGCTCAAACTAAAAAGCTCAATAAAATTTTGAAATTTTCTCGAAAAATTTGAGCTTTTTTAGTTTGAGCATCGACATATGAGCTTGCAAGCTCACACCTGATGGCTCAAACTAAAAAGCTCAATAAAATTTTGAAATTTTCTCGAAAAATTTGAGCTTTTTTAGTTTGAGCATCGACATATGAGCTTGCAAGCTCACACCTGATGGCTCAAACTAAAAAGCTCAATAAAATTTTGAAATTTTCTCGAAAAATTTGAGCTTTTTTAGTTTGAGCATCGACATCTGAGCTTGCAAGTTCACACCTGATGGCTCAAACTAAAAAGCTCAATAAAATTTTGAAATTTTCTCGATAAATTTGAGCTTTTTTAGTTTGAGCATCGACATCTGAGCTTGCAAGCTCACACCTCTTGGCTCAAACTAAAAAGCTCAATAAAATTTTGAAATTTTCTCGAAAAATTTGAGCTTTTTTAGTTTGAGCATCGACATCTGAGCTTGCAAGCTCACACCTGATGGCTCAAACTAAAAAGCTCAATAAAATTTTGATATTTTCTCGAAAAATTTGAGCTTTTTTAGTTTGAGCAATTAAGTATAGAGCTTTTGAGCAATTTTTCCGAGTTTTTCGAAAAATTTCGACAATTCCGAGTGAGCTTTTTAGTTTGAGCCATTAGGTGTGAGCTTGCAAGCTCTTTTCAAGGTCAAATTTGAGCTTTCAAGGTCACACTTAACGGCTCAAACTAAAAGACTTGATTCGAGTTTCAACTAAATTCCAAATTTGCTGCGATAGCTCTGAGCTGTTGAACTATGAGCCCTGTTCCTTGCTAGCGCATATAGGACTTAAATGGTATTCGAAAGGGAAGTAGGAAATGGCTATCGACGGTTTTAGAAATAAATAATGCAATATCTGTGATAGAAAATGTTTATTCAAGTTCTTTCGAAATGAGCTTAAATATATAGAAAAGATTATAATACATAAATAAAACATATATACATATACGCAAGTGTAACGCTTGGGGGAATTGGAGCTTGTGTGTTCGGTTAAGGGACGATGGTACCTCATAGTCTTCAAGCTCAAAGAAGATCCATGGTTCGGTGAATGAGGACGAAAGAAGATTTGTCCTCTAATGATCCCAACGTGGTCGAAAAGCGTAGCTAATCTGCATCCTGCTTGTCCTTCCTAATTCCTGCCGGTCCTGCTTCTCTCCTGTCACTAGTCGAAGTGTTCGATTTTCCACAAGGAGCAGCTTTATATACCTGTACAAACATGACACAACTTTTTTTTAACTATTCTATAACATCTCTTGCTGTTTATAACTAATAAGCACGTTTATAGAGAAACCGTTTCGAGAAGTAAAGGTGTGGATATATTCCGCAAAAATAAGCAAAACAGAAATGATTATTAAACTTGCCATAAATGTCAGCCAAGCAAATTTCATAAATTTCATTCCAAGTCGGCTGAAAGGACGAATCAAAGATGTTTATTGGTTCACTTGGAGTGAAGTTAATGCAAAGTCTGAATCCGAGCTGAAAGGAATTAACGACAAGTAACTCTGAATTTGTATTCATTCAAAGTGAAAATACCCTAAAGGCAACGCTAAGAATATTTATGTAAATCAGTGTAATGATAAACGAGAGAGAAAGAGGAAAAGAAACTGTAATATTCACGGTATAATTTCCTACTTATACACATAGAAACGTCACTTCCACTCTCTTCACCATTGCACCGTTTCAAAAAAATATCTTCGGCCGACCTCTGAAAAATGGCACCATCAGTACACTAGAGTGCACTCAGGGTGCACGATGCTCGTGCGGTGCAGTTATAGTGCGGATATTATTTAGACAGTACTTTTTTTTTTAGAGTAAAGAAAAGCTGCGCGAATATACGATTACTCGCGGCACAATGCATTCTGATCCTTTCAAAACGCCGGGACATGCTCTTTATTTTTGCTCATTGTAATTGTTATTGCGTCTGTCACACAATAGAACGTGAACGTCCGGTTTTGACAATGAAATTCCATCTTCGATCTTGGAATCAAAGTTTTGCTGGAGCTCCGGATAAATTCGAATTCTTATTTCAAGAATTATTTATTGCGCTAATGGAATTTGAAATAGAAATGACGTACACCCTTTTACAAGATTTCTATCTCGTAAATAAGTCTACGCTTTCATAACTTGCAAGAAGATTTGATGGATATATAAATCGAATAATCCCTACATAGAGCAGGAAGAAGAGACTGCTTGGGCAGAAATATTAATACTGGGTAATAAGATTACCCTGGCCAGGAAATTTTTATTAAGTCAGCTTCTTTATTAACCTACATTTTTTCCGGATAGAGAGTTCCCTTCGCTAATCTTACGTTCAATTTTATTTTCATTTTATTTTATCGAAGAAACCAGAAATATTATATCTCCTAGATTCTCGTCAATGCTCACATATAAAATATGTCATTTTTCCAAAGCAATATAATTAATTGCACCAAAGAGAGCAACAATTCTCGATACAATTTCTTCCATATACTTGCCGATAAATCATCTCCGGCTCATTTTTCAATTCCTTTTTCGGATACCTCGCAATTTTTCAGTCAGTCGGAACAACTTAACGGTGAATAAAGAAATGAAACTCATATCACGAAATATCTTCCAGCGACCCCAGTTTACGTCCATCGGTTGTGTACGCATGACGGAAGAGAGTAAATATTCCACCCTCTGCAATTTGGCATCACGGACAGATGGGAGCATGAGTTTCGAAATCGGAACGAAATATCGCGCGGGAACGGTGCGATTTTATAAACTCTCTTTCCACGTTGGTTTGAAAGCGACTGTCCTATTATTCGAAAGAGCGGTGCGCTATTTCCGTCTCATATTTTAATCAACTGCTTTGGCGCAACACATAAGAACGTTAAAACCTCGACGAGGAGAAAAAACGGGGGAAAAAAAGAGGAGCTTCCTCGGAGAATAATTAACGGGTCTGAAAAGAGTTGAAACAAATCCTACTATTCAAACGGAAATCACAGTCTCTATTCAGTGCGAGTATTTCAAGAATAGCCTCACCCTGCGCTTTTGCTTCTCATATCGTTAAATTCGTATTCCTTCGTCCTAACTCGGAACTGTCCGTCTCTTCTGCTACTATCCTCTCCTTTTTTTTTATCTTCATCCCCCTTCCGTTTTATCGTTGCTACGACCTTGTTCCATTTTAAAGTAGTTAAAATATTTATAAGATTCTACAATTGCATGCAGAATCGTATGGAAATATTCGTAAGCTTTCCGGTACGATAAGATACGCTTCGTAGAAGCGAAACTAGACATTTGGTTTGTCGTTTTGTCATTGTCCTGGCACGTGTTGAAATTTTAGTAATTTATATCGCGTGAAGTATCAATAGTGGAGATCAACCCTTTGCGTTTTTGGGAATTTAACCTCTGTTCTTAGAGTCTCATTGACGGTCGTTTGGAGAAAAGATTAAGGAAAGTATTTATCATTACTTCTGCGTGGTTGAAAGTGTTAAAAATTCATGCTACAGAGTTCCTCGAGAGCGAAGAAGCAATCGATCCCTCCTTCAACCCTCTGCTTTTAAGTGGCGGCTGCGTCGAACATATGCGTCCACTTAAACTGGCATTCGGAGAACAGACGTCCACACTGTTATTCGAGTTTCCAGCTAGCCATTTCTCATTAAAAAATGAAATAAAAATATATATGAAGGATGCTGTGTGTGAGTGCGTGTGTGTAATATCGATCGAGCATCGATCGATAGGAGACGTCGACCGCGTGGCAACCCGAAAGAAAAGACTATCGGGCAGATAAGAAAGCGAACATCGCCCGCGTGGTCGGCAGTCGGAAAGCGTCAACCGTCGAGCGAAGTAGCGATCCTATTAATTTTGTTCTTTCTTTTATTTGTTATATTTTTATCCATATTTTTATTATTAAAGTTTTTAGCACGAATACCTGCTGTTAGTTTTTTCAAAATCCTACAATTGGGGGCTCGTCCGGGATCAGATTTACTAACAAACGGACAATATCGTGCAAGTCGTGACGCGTAAAAGTAATAAAGTGTCGAATTTCGTAAAGAGCAGTGAAAGTTGGCCTGCAAAAGTTGTAAGTTGTGAAGTTCCGACAAAAAGTTGAAGATACGCGGTTACGGTTTACGTTAAAAAGTGAAAAATACGGTAAGATGGATAAAAAGGTGCAGAACGCGACGCACGAAGAAGAGGAAGACATATTGGATCGAACGGTGGTTGAACGCGAAGAACCAAGTGAAGTTGACCGACTCACAGAAGTACGTATAAATACGATGAAGTTGAAAGAACTAAGAGAAGAATTGAAGAAATTGGAACTACAGACTACTGGCAAGAAAGAAGAGTTGCGGAAGAGGTTAATAGATGGTTTGAAAGCTACAACGATGGAAGGAAGGTGTGAAAGTGATGATTCAGAAGAAGAAGATACGGAAGACGATGATTCCGACGACGAAGACACGGATACAGCAAGGGAAGATGTAAGATCACATTCCAGACGCAGTAGAGCAAGTATGAAATTCACTATAAAGGACGTCGATGAAAGTTTGGTGTATTTTACGGGCGATGACAAATTACGAATCGAAAAATGGATTGAAGACTTCGAGGAGTTAAGCACACTGTTGGACTGGAACGACATACAGAAATTACTGTATGCCAAACGCATGTTGAAAGGCTCTGCAAAGCAATTTATCGTGTACCAAAAGGGTGTCGTGTCGTGGAAAATTCTGAAGAAACTGTTGATACGCGAGTTTAAAACCGAAGTCAATAGCGCGGTAATACACGCACAGCTTGCCAAACGAAAAAGGAAACCGAACGAAAGTGCGCGACAGTATATAGCGGCAATGCAAGAAATCGCAAGCCAAGGCGACGTTGAGGACGAAGCCCTTATCGAACATATCATCGACGGGGTACAAGATGATGAAACAAATAAAACAATGTTATACGGTGCGCGTACGTTATATAGCATGAGGAAACAGTTGGAATTATATGACAGGAGAAAAGAGAAGATGAAGGAAAGCCACAAACAATTTGTTAAAAAAGACATCGACCAAGTGAGGCGTGATAAGGTCAAAAGATTACATTGTTATGGATGCGGTTCGGTGGATCACGACTTTACAAAGTGTCCAAACAAGGAAAAAGGTATGAAATGTTTTCATTGTGACAATTTCGGACATATTGCGTTGAGGTGCCCAGAAGTCAAAAAGAAACAAAGTGTGCACAATGTAAATATCGTGAATAATCACAGTAACGATCTGCTCCGCGTAACTGTTAACAATGTACCGTGTGATGCGCTAGTGGATACGGGAAGTAGTGTAAATCTTATTCGCCTTGATTTATTCCAAAAAATGACCAACGTTGAACTATGTCATACATCGTGTGTGCTCATGGGACTAGGTAATGTGAAAGTGATTCCGAGAGGACAATTAAAGGTGAAGTTATTCATCGATGATTATGAATACACTACCGATATGCTGGTGGTACCGGAACGAACTCTGACGGCAGAGGTAATTTTAGGACGGGACTTTTTGAGTCAAGTGGAGTTGTACGTTAAGAAAGGTGCGATATTATTAAAACCAGCGGAGAAAAATGAAACGATCGCGAGTGACAGTGAGTGTGTTACGAACGCGGAACAACGCACAGAAACAGAAAAAGCCAACGATACCAAAGTCGCCGAGGAAATCGGAAAACTGATGGCAATAAACTTCGTAGAGTCAAGCGAACCGGAGGTACGCACCCCGTATGATGCGGAAATAAGAAAAATAGTGGAAAACTACAATCCAGCAAAGGAGGTCGAGACAACAGTAGAAACGAAAATTACGTTGCGACGGGAAGAACCAATCTACGCACGACCAAGAAGATTATCTCCAAAGGAAAAGGAAATTCTATCCAACCAGATCGACGAATGGTTAAAAACCTGTATTGTTCATCCCAGCAGTAGCGAATACGCTAGTCCGGTAGTCATCGTACCGAAGAAGAACGGCGAGTATCGAGTGTGCATTGATTATCGTAAGCTAAATAAACAGATAGTAAGGGACCGGTTCCCGATGCCGCTCATAGAGGATAACATAGACGCGCTAGTACAAGCGAGAGTGTTTTCGGTAATGGATTTAAGAAATGGATTATTCCACGTACCGGTGGGAAAAGGCAATCGAAAATATAAAGCGTTCGTAACCCCATCCGGTCAGTACGAGTTTTCTATAACATTTGGTTTATGCAACAGTCCGGACAATTTCTTCAGATTCGCTTATGAAGTTTTTAAAGATCTCATCAGACGCGAAATAGTTTTTACTTACGTAGACAAATTTATTAGCGGTTGTGTTCCGTGTATATTACCTGAGCGAAAAGAAGAAAGGGTTGAAGGAGAACTTTGCCCAATTCCGAAGGAGGATACGCCATTACCCACTTATAATATCGACCACTTAGATCCAATGATAATTTGTTGTGAACTGTATGTTTTTAAAATAGTTGATAGTTTTTCGAGATCCGTTTGGCTATATTCGATGAAAAGAAATAACATGGAAAGGACGAGGAATAAAGTTGAAATGCAACAAAAGACGTTTGGTAGTCCGTTGCGTGTAATATCGGACAGCGGCGCGGCGTTAACACCAACCGAATTTAAAGAATATTACGTTAAGGGAAATATGGAACGCGTTCGAACGACGACCGGTGTTCTGCGAGATAACGGGCGGTTAGAAAGGATAAGTAGGATTATTATTCCGGTAGTGATTAAATTAAATTTAAGCAGTCCTAATCAAGGGTATCGGTGCGTAAACCGCGTACAGCTTTATATTAATAGTACGTATCTTTATATTCTAGTACATAGCTTTATATTCATAGTTAAGTTGCGGCAAGCGGAGGATACGGTAATCCTTAATTTTGTACGTCAAGAAGCGATTCAAGAATTCGATAGGGACCGGAACGATTTAAGAAACGTAGCGAAGGAGAATTTGTTAAAAATTCAAGAAGAAAACCGCCGCACCTATAATAGAAAAAGTAAATTAGCAACCGAGTACACAGAAGGCGATTTAGTTATGATCAAGAAAACACAGTTCGATCCCGGTTCGAAATTAAAAACTAAATTCGTTGGACCATACAAAGTATCGCGAGTTAAGCGAAATAATCGGGTAGGTCAGGGCAAGGGCCCTAGTGTGACGTCAACCGCAGCTGACTATATGAAGCGATATGACGTGATCTCTTCGGGGGACGAAGAGAGTTTTTCAGGAATGGCCGAATGAAGGATGCTGTGTGTGAGTGCGTGTGTGTAATATCGATCGAGCATCGATCGATAGGAGACGTCGACCGCGTGGCAACCCGAAAGAAAAGACTATCGGGCAGATAAGAAAGCGAACATCGCCCGCGTGGTCGGCAGTCGGAAAGCGTCAACCGTCGAGCGAAGTAGCGATCCTATTAATTTTGTTCTTTCTTTTATTTGTTATATTTTTATCCATATTTTTATTATTAAAGTTTTTAGCACGAATACCTGCTGTTAGTTTTTTCAAAATCCTACATATATAGAACTTTTCCTTCCACCTGCTGAAATAAAAATACCGGGGCTCGTGCAATCAACCATATTGCTTTAGAACGATCAAAGGGTATTCTGAATAATACCCAGCATTTCCATTTACCCCTTTTACTGTCGACCCGAAAAGTTGATTAAACTCCGGACAAAAATATATTTCAATATTTGTTGAATATCATAGAAATAATATTCTTCTAAGACGCAAATCATAACTCCTCTACTTTTAATTATCCCCAATGCAATTACTAATATCACATAAGAAACCTAAACAATAATTTGCAAACGTAGATACATCGTCTTATGGTCCTAAAACGATTTGATAAAAGTACTCCAGTCATTTTTCAAGTTACATCAATTCCACCTCTTAAAAGCTCCCCAACAATCCTCAAAAACCTATTCCAGACACCCGTGAGCAATTTCAAACGATTCCAAATCGCCCGAAACCGTCCGCGTGTTTGACTTCCTCGCCGAAAAGTACAACGTCCTCGCCGCGCGACTCGAACCCTTAAACCCTCAAAGCCGTAGGTTGTGGCAACTCGAGCGCAAACACGCGAAAACCAGCGCGAATTGCGGACAGGCGCAATTCAACTTTGTCCCCCGTTTCCCACTGTAATCGATCCTCAAGCCTAGGATCAAGAAAGTCACCTTTCCACCTAGGATACATCCCTCCCACCAACAATTCCAGTTGCCCAGAGAAGTGCATCCGGCCGCAAGAGAAGCCGCAGGAAGAGACAAAGGTATCGTCGTCGTACAAAGTGGTTGCTCAGCTGCGCCATTGGTCGCATGAAAGGTGGGGCACGCAGGTAAAGCCTGCCAGTATTTCCCCAGGGAGAGGAAACACACGCGGCAAAACCTGGAATATAGTTGCATCCTCCGGATAGAAGGGCGCAAGCGTTGCAACCGTGCCGGTTAACTTGGAGTTACTCGCGCATCAACGTTAACGTTAACGGCGACCCTGGGCCAGAAACGACTCGGTCGCGACCCGCCTCGGGCTTATGCGCAAGACTGAATTCTTTATGCGGAAATAATGGCGGATTTCTGGTGACCCTTACTAACATGCACGAGCATGCAAATTCTTCCGGGCTTTACCTCGAGGCGACTACGTGTCGTTTGTTTCGTCGCTTCGAACCCACGAATCAAATATATAAATTGCTGACAAGCCGTGTGCACTATGAGGCGTGGAGGTGGTCGAAGGGAGAGCGATTCGATCGTGCAGGGGGTTGGGTGCATTCACGCGCCATTTCTTCGTTCGCCTGACACGGGTTTCGCTTTATGCACCTGTACATGCAGGATTGTTTATCGATCGACGAGCGAATGTGTGGCTTTCGCAAACCGCTTGCCGTGGGAGCGCGCGTTGATCCTTGATTTGGTTTGATCGCTCGTACGGGACGAGCGTGATGGGAATGAAAGTTATTAGGAATTGTCAGAGGGATTTCATGATATGGTGCTTTGTTGTTGATTTATCGATGCTTCGAGATTAATGGCGCCGAGAGGGAATTTTCATATATCTCCTTCTACGGTTAACATGGAAGGAATGTCGAGAATTTCATTCGCTGGATGTTAAGGTGCTTTGTTAAATGTAAAAAGGAACGAGTTCTGTCTCGAAAACAAGTAAAATCCGATCGAATATTATTTTCTGTGTCTATGAATCGTTGCAACGAGGAAATTCGACGACTTGTTTTCTTCCTCGTTACTTAAAATTCGTAGTTATTTGTGAAATGACAGACACTAGAATCTCGGTATTGAATGGTCCCAACGAGAGGAAGATTCGAATGAAAATAGATCCGGATTGTCGGAGCTATGAAAACTCTTCGTTTACTTCCTCGAAACAGGGACTCTTCGTTGCTGTTTATGCAACTGCAAGTTCTATTAAAGTCTAGAAATAGAAACAATACCATTCTTCACCCATCTTCTGTTTTTCGTTTATAAATTTAATGGCTGACGTGACGCAACCGTTTCTTTGATTTCCATTAACATCGTTTTCTATTATTCGTCCACGTTATGTTCGTCTTTGGTTATATAAAACACTTGCATCTATGTTCTTATGTGTATCGATGTTACGAGGAGAGTATTTTACGATTCGACATGCCTGAAAGACGGGTCGAAAGAACAAAAGATATTAAAGATGGATCGATACGCAGACACTGGAGAAATGGAGGGAAAGTTTCTGGAAAGCGAGATTGAAAGAGACAGAAGAAGAAAAAGAAGAATTGAAGGAGAAGGATTGTTGCGTGTACTTGTATTACGATTAAAAAGAGTTTCACTCTTTCGTAATCAAAGTGATTATTGTAAGAAATCGTGGATGAATCGAAAAGAAAGACTCTGAAGCTTTTGTATGGAAATACATATTATATAGAGAGGTCTGTTAATTTTTCTTAATTAAATAAACGATGATTCTACAAATATGTAAAAAATGTGAAGCATCTATACGCTCGTTACGGCATAATTGAAAAATAATCACACCACTCCAACCGGGAATAGTAACTGAAAATAATTTTTAATTTACCGTGAAATCGTTGCTTCGCGTATTGAATTCCACCGAAATTCTATATCCCGATTCTCCCGCTGCTGAAATGAAAAGTGTATTTTCCATGAACTAACGCGTGAAAAATATCTCGAGGTGTGTGGAAAAGGAATAATACCTGCCATCGGATGTTTCGATATTCTACATTTTAAGTTTACTAACGACGTGTTTTGAAATCAACGATAACAAACAATTCGATATTTTTTTTTTCTCTTAAAAAAAAACCCACAACCACTGTCGTCTGCGATAGTTGAAACGGTGAAAAATAATTATTTCCAACGGTATGCCGGACTTTGTACGTAAAATTTTAAATATTCAGGAACGGTAAATTTATATTTCAGGACGGGGAAAGGGTGAAGGAAAGTACGACTGTACTCGAAGGATCAAATATTAAACTAAAGTATCTTTCCAGCGCTCGTTTCAAGTAGGTTTTAAAATATTTAACGCTCTGGATTTGTGTCGTCCCGTCATCGAAAATACCCACGATTACTGTTTTTATCGTTTTATAGTAGCTTTCTTATGGTGTTCGTCGAACACCGTTTTATTTAGTTTCACTGTTCAACCGGGGAGAATTCAAACGTCAAACGAAGCAAACCGCAACCGCGCTTCGAATCCCCAATTTTCGATGTATCGGCGCACTCGTTCGGCCGCAAATTTTCGTTAACAGTAGGCGAAGGAAAATGCAATCGAACGTTCCGTGGCGTGCATTCGAACGACGGAACAAAAACGCGACGGAAAACTGGCCAGTTCGATTCGACAAATTCAGGGGAAACAATTACTCGACTTTTGTAAAAAGTTTGCGTTCTACCGCGTGCGAGGTTTCCGAGAAGGTTACCACCAGTTTGATGAATCGTATTCGAATGAAATTAAACTGATCGATTTTTTTTCTCGAAAGTTTGCAATATCGAATTATCGATTATGATAGAATTTTAAGGATTAATTTCAACCGTGCGATGTTTAAGGGATCAAGACCCTTATTTGCATTTTTATATTCGTAGTTCTTAGAGCTACGAACGAAAAAAGTATAATATGAAATAAATATTTAAAGGTACATCCAGAGAGTATGATGCTGCGGAAATTAAATTTTTCCCTCCACGAAGTTATTTCATTTAATGCAGTATCATGTACGCAGTTACGTAGCTATCGTTATAGTATCTAATATTTCATCACTTTAGAATTGCATAAAATTTGGAATTTAAAACGTGATGAAATTCGCAAAAGTCCCTCTAAGTAAATTGCAAAATAAGGAAATAATGTATTCTGAACATTGTCAAGAGTACTCCTTTTATTCTTCGAGCTAAATGTATCGACTTTTTCCTCTGACCTCACAAAACTGACTCGTCATTTCTTGTATTATAATTAATTGATATGATAAATTTTACTAAACGTCGGTCAAAGACTGCAGCTTCCAGGAAATCACAATTTTGCACGTATTCGCGGTTAGCAGCTGCATTATTGTCTTTTTATGCCTGTACGCGGTTTGCATTTACCATTCGATGATACAGGAGTTGCAGAATGGGGGATCAAATATTGCGAGTGGCGAATGCGTGAGAATTTTCATTGAAAAAAAAAACACTGACCGCTAACGTTCACATTGCGCGAACAGTTTATTATCATTGTTACCCGTTCGAGTGGCTAGAACATCGAGTTAATTCGACGTGAGTTAGCTTCCATCAGAGCACCAAAGATATTTAAATTACCAGTCTAATTTAACACGCCAATTTCCCTTAACACGAAAAGCAATTTATCCCGCGGAAAATTCCGGAATAACAAATTTCCAGACTATGGGATATTTTAATGAAGGGCCAGCAACTAAACGCCGAAAGCATTAGGACGAGCCCTGCGTGCATAGTTCGATATTTTCCTGCTCTATAATAGTACAACGTACAGAAGGGAATTTATTTACCATGCATGAACCACGGACGAATATAGATTGTAGTTGGAGATTGTTCTAGGGTTTTCGAAATTTTGGGGAATAGAGATATCAGGAGATGAGTTTTGGCACTTTTAGTGCTGTTCAGTTCTGAAGTCTCTTTGCGGTGTAAAGTTGGATACATAGATATATAATTGATAATATTTTCGATAGCATAGTCGATAATACACTCCAATACATTGTGTCCAACATCTGTTCTATCGCAGATTTTAAACACTATAGAAATAAAAATTCACACTATTCTATTCTCCATTTCCTAAAATACCACAGTCAATACCTCTTAATCGATACCTTCGATTATTCAAAATAAAACCAAACACACTCTCCACTTTGCATACCGTAACATCTGCGATTCTAACTCCCACGAAATGACTTTGGAAGAATGTTTCCAAATTGCCATCAAAAAGCTCGGAAAGCTCGAAAGTCATTGAAATTCGTAGCACGTGAAGGCCGAAGCAGCTGGATGTTCCAGGTTGCGCATCGAATATCATCGTTAATATGCAGAACTCTGCCGTGTCGATAAACAATCGTGCATCGTCGTAAAACGATCGGCTGGCTGGATTCGTAAACTTTCGGGTTCAAGATCGCCGAACGAAGGGAAGCCAAGTAAGTTCAAGGTGGAGAGGTTCACCGCCATTGTGTATCCACGGATACATTCACCCCGTTAACGTGGGGGTGTATACATGGTATACCCGGAGGACATTAATCTACGAAGCGTGTCGTAGACATGGTTAAACACTGCGACTCTGTCTTCGAGGTTGTCATGCACTCACATCGATCGATCTATCGCAATGGGGGTGAGACTGGTATCTGTGGTATCGATACGTTTGCATCAGAATAAATCCTTTTGTTCCTAGTGCTTTCACCACGAAACTATGTGTCAAAGAATATGTTACGTGATAACCATTAGTTGTACTGTGAAACCACGATAAATAAAAATATTTTCTGGTCCACTGGTCATCTAATGGAACTACTACCTTTCATTCTTTTTTAAAAAATATGCTTTACAGTGGTTTCATGGATGATGGAAGTAAAATGATACGTTTCTCTTATTGGAAACATTTAACTTGGGTCGGAAGGAGTTAAAATGATGCATCCCTAAGGAGTTCCCCTTAAATTGTGATTTAATACACCGTAGCCTCGATGATTTTGTACCCATCAGATTTAAGGTGAAAGAGTACAAGAAAAGAAGAGGAAATAAAACAGTAGATACTTCAAGTTATTTCTCTATATACATAGAAAAACACTGTTGACGATCCTTTTTAAGATCGACGACTGCAATTCCACTCACCTCAGAGCCACCGACTCAACGCACGCTTTATACCCGATTTCTCTTCCTTTCAATTTCCTTCCATTCGAACCCGAAGACCCCAAGTGACAACGAACCGCCTACGTTCCGTAAATTTCATCGGCACTTCTCTTTTTTCCATTCCTCTCCTTGAATCTCGTCTGCGCGTCCTGCGAAATCAATTACCGGGACCGGAACCGATTCGAGGATATTCTGGCAGTCATGTTTTTACCCATGACGATGCCTGAGCAGCTTTTCGTACTATCGATTCGCAGACCTCCTGTCGATGCTTCCGTATCGCGCCATTTCCCCATGAATTATGTATCCTGTGAAATTTCGCGTGATTTACGACAGCCAGGATTCGCGAAGTAAGAAAAATGAATTATTTCACCGGACTCGCAAGCTACGATAACTGTCAATCATTTGAGATAGAAACACGATACGTGGATGACGTTCGCGTATTCGCCAAAAAGATACCTACGTTGTTTCGTTGTCGAATTAAATTAAGGTAGGAACAATGGAAGATAATTGATTTATTTAGGGAGCACTTCGCCACCACTCCGGGGATTCGCTTTATGGTGCCCTCGAATACGAAGTTACGGGAATGATTTCGACGTATCCGAGGTATGTTTCACGGTTACCGAGCACTCGTAGCTTTCCGTGTGATTGCAATCGGTGGAAAGTCAAAGGAAGACTTCTCCTCCATTTCCTTTTGACGAGAATCCACGAATTTTCAAAGGAGCTTTATTTATTGTTAATCTTCCTGGCGGGGAAAGAGAGAAACTTCGATGATCGATGTTGATTCTATGCGGTCTGAAATCCTTCTAATTTGTGTAACACGGATTCTTCTCTTTATATAGAATTATTTGATGGGCGTATACAAATATTTCTTGTCCACGTCACTCTTTTAAGAGTCTTCCCCCGATGAATGCAAAGCGTCGACTCTATATGATGACCGCTTGCTAACACTCCTCTGCTATTATTGGGTCCTTCGAAGACCTCCTCTCCGCGAAAAGGCCGCGAATATATATTATATATATAATATATTATATATATATATAGAAATAATGAGACCGTTTCGTGATCGGCTGATATTGTCAATTTAATAGTTTTTGAAAGACTTCAAAATCCCTATTCCACTTTCCGCGCTACGAGTCCCACATGCAGTTGTAGGCTAAGGGGTTGAATAATTTTGATTTGACGATAAAACGTCAAAGATTTGCGAGCTACTTGCTATATTAGCCTGTCCATTAATTCCAGAATCCTAGAAGGTTTTCGAGTGCAGATTGGATCGAAAGATAAACGCAAGTCTCGTCGTTAAAAAGAGTTGCGTCAGGAATCATGGATGCATTCGAGGGCGAATTGAACGTACGAAAATGCCGACGGAAGAGTAGGTAAATCGGCGTGAAAGTCCACCGTTAGATAACACTCCGATAACAATTATCTGGCTGAAAAGCGTGGGCAAGGATTCGCGAAAGACGAAAGGACTAAAGTTTCAGCAACTTTGTCGCGCGGAAGGCACTAATGCCTCAAAGATAAAACTGTTTAATCTCGGATATAGTTGGTTTAATCACAAAGTACACGTCTTCTGTGTGTCTTATCTTTCTCACGAATCTTGCTCGCAACCTCGGCGTGTTTAAGTCGCACGTCGGATTAATCCTCTCATTGCGGCACGCTTCGCCGGAAGAACGCCTCCATGGACGTAAACTTTTCTTTTTCCGTGATACCGGCTTTTTTTCCAAGGATTAGGACACCGAGAAAATTGAACGGACAATTAAATTTACCAGGTCTTACGGACACAATGTTTACTACCGTTTTCTAGTGTCTCCTGATGTGTCGTTGTTGGAATTACTTCGTTTATTCCCCTTCTTTTGTTCTCGAGTACCAGATCATTTCGCGTAGGTATTATTATTCATTGGATTCAATCACCAAGGTTACAATGTATATATCACATTGGAAAAATTTCTATGGGGTTGGACGAGAAGGCTTTGACCTATAACCCTTTGAACTCCTAGTCTTTCTTCACCGTAGATATTTTTACAAAAAACTATAAATTCAGCTTTCCCGAAAAAGATGTTAACACTGTTAGAAATCAATTTAATTAAAATAGTTTGCGGTGAATGAAACAAAGTTTCCAACACGTGCAGCTATTCAAATTCTCTCGATACTCCAATGGTTAAAAAGTCTGACAGGAAGGTGTTAGAGAAACATGCAATCCCCATTTTAATCGATCTTCCCCGGAGGGCCGTAAAAAAGTTGGTACCAGAAAATTGGTATACTTCTTTATTGCAATATACATAACTAACAAGGCCGTCTAGCCGCTAACTCGCGGTAATTACACGGTAACGAGGCACGGAGGCTCCTATCCCTGCAAAGATAATCTAACTTTCTGCAGGCCTCGTGATTGTGCCGTATATTATTAACCGTGTATAGGTAGTTATTTTATTATTGACTATCCAGCGAGGTTAAGGGTGGCAAGTACCGCGAATTCATCACCCCTCAAAAGAGCCTCCGGGGCGTGTAAAGTGAAGTACTTCGTAAAATATGAAGTATCCAAGGTGGCGAGAGATCGCTCGCACAGCATTTCGGGTCGGCGGTAAGGGTTGGCAAGGGCTAGAGGGGGTATGAGTAGAAAGGGCGGAGATTTAAGTATCTTACCTAGGGCATAGAGAAAAAAAAATCCACGTTCTTTCTCCACTCGACGCGGAAGGGAAATAAAAGCTGCGCGAATGCGAGGGGGTTGGAAAATTTACGAGGGTGAAAAAAAAGGCGATCGTCCATATCGTCGGGAGTGAAATACGTGTGATTTGGAGGCCGAAGGAAGGACAAATACGTGGTTTACTTTACCAAGGCAGGAAGAAATTATACTCGTTCCAATCCCTTTATAATCCTCGCGCACACCTGCAACAGGTTCCTTCGAGGCGCGTCACAACTTGGGAGAATAAATCTTCCCAAAGGGAATAAATCTTCCAGGCTTGACGTGAAAGAAATAAGGATCTAAACTAAAGGAAATCCTCGCGGCACGCGTTCACCTAGCCGCAACTGTATTTTTCCTATATCCTGCAATGTTTTACGAATCACCGTTAACGGCAGTTGGACGTAGTTGGACGAGGATGTAATAAATTGCAATTCTCCACGTGAAACTAGTCTCGCCGTAAGTGGTCCCGCTACGTAACGTCGTATTTGCTAAGGGGATGGCCAATCATACATATCCAAGAAGGGTCGCGTCTGCATCCCATGCATTATAGAGACACGCTCTTCGCCGGGGTGTTCTTAACGTAACCGGCTTCGAGTATTCCGAGCAACTAGGCACTAACTTACACCGAATGCCTCTTCTAATATTCTATTACCACGCGTCGCATACCGATGGGATGGCTGTCACGTTCGCGGCGAGCCGCGAATTTCTCGCCGACAATGCGTTGCACCCTAACGTGACTTATTAGCAGAGGCGGGATCGAGTTCAATACGGGGGTGCACGTTAATGCTAATCGGTTTACTAGCTCGATTTCGTCATTGAGGAATAGTGTTTGAACAAATTGCTGTTTTGCTATCAAATGATACAAAATATTGAAAGTATTATTCGTCTTGGTGATTTATATTTTCTTTTGTTGTACTTAACCTGTCCTTTCACGTAGTTGGGCTTGCAGGGAGTTTATACAAATTGTGCACCGATTTTTCACGAGACAAAGTACTTGCAGTAGCAAAGATCAGAAGTCTTTGACGATAAAACTGTATCGATTTCTTCTAGAATAATATTCCGAGGTACTGAAATATTAGAATTATATTGCAGAATTCGAAAGCTCAAAATTCCTCCACTTCTCCGTCTTCTCAATTTCCATAGAACCCTATCGACAGGAATTCCATCAGTGCCACTAACAGTCTGTTACACTGTTGCTAGCTGTTACAATACGAAGGTATTCGTTGTAAAATGAAAATGGCGAATTACACGGTGGCAAACTGAGAGGACAAGAGAAGATAGAGACCTTTCTGTGAGCACAATAGTTAATTTGCGAAGGTAGCCGAGCAGAGCTAATTTGAACATGCTCGATTCTACGAGGGATATTAGGAGAAACAGTCGTTTTGCCTCATCCTCTCTGTGTGTCCCTCTGTGCTCGCGAATACGCGTGCAAACCGGGCCTCGCGAATTGTTCCCTTTGTATCATTTCTGTCTTTAAGAGTCGCAGTTTCAGAAACGAAGAACCGTCCATTGTACGATCGCTCGTAGTATACCGCGGACCAAGATGGAAGTGTCGACTGTACGAATGTAAACAATGAATTCTCAGTCCTCCGTTGAATAACCTCGTTACCGATGGAAGCGCGTAAAGATCACGTCGACAGTGACGGTGAACGATACCGGAGACTCCCTTGTGAAACTCCTCGCCGATGTATTTACTTCCTCGAGTGCACCGCTCGTAATTATATTACTCTTTGAAACTGCATCCAGGGGTCTTTAGAACATTCAACTACGGCGATGCGCTGTATAACTAAGCGAATTATACTTCGTTACGGTCGTCATTGTATCGTATTTTCATCCTCGAAGGCGGCCGCGACACCCGTCTTAAGGGGAGATTCTTTAAAGTTTCGTGGTGGCACAGAGCTTCTGTATTTTAAAACTATAAACTTTATATAACGTAGAGAATTCATCACGCTATTCAGGTATGTAGGAAAAACTGAAATAAATAGCGGAGAAATTTGGGAAGAAGTTGAAAGAAGTTTCGCAAAGTATGGTAGAAAGTTGAGAAGCTGCCGAGTGGTCTGGAGTTGGGGTATTTAAGTTTCGTTTTTTTTCTTTCATTTAGTTAATATGCAAACGAGAATTTTATATTAAGTAATTAGCTCTCTGAGTCTTGAGTTTTCTTTACACGTTTTGACGTACTTATGTAAAACGAAGGTCGTATGAGTCAAGAGGGGCGAATTTTTTACTGGGGATGGTACCATCTTGGTGTTGCTTTCTGTCGTGTCCTTTTGAGGAACATTTGGTCTCCTAATGATTATAATTTGCACGTTGCATTAACATCGTTAGGAGCTCTTTGAGTGGTTCCTTGAAAACCACTGGACACGAGGAACTTTGTCAAAGAAGATCATCGATTTGAGAAGAGAGGAAAGGAAATAGGAAGAGAGACAGATCGAATAGAGTTTGAAGAACTTTCGAGGTTGTTTATTTAAAGCGAGAAAAACGGAGATGCTACGAATGTTAAATACACAGATACGACCTTAAGGAAACTGTAAAGACGTAATTGGAAGAAAACGTCGAAGAGGACAATTATTGCGTTAGAATTGCATCATTAGTTACGCGACATCGATAAAACTCGATCAAGAGTTGCTCTCCTATCGTAAATTTTCATGGTAACGAGTTTTCACTATTCTACAATTTCACAGGTCAATTTCAATTCCTTTTTTTTAAATAATTATCACTTTCAAGTACTGTTAATTCTTAAAATATTTTGAAAAATATCCTATTAAAATATTCGTTCAGAGAAAGAAAATTAATTGTGCGAAAAATCTAATCAGAGTATTTTTTTAAATCACTGTTAATAGAAAAGAAAAATAACGTTGATGGCCACTAATAATCGTTGAATCTGTTAAATTTCCGGCGTAAGGAGATTCTAGATCCGAAGGATATTAAAAATTCCTATCACCGAGGAAGAATCGTCTTCCGAGCAATTTCCCGAAATATCTGCTCGGAAACAAATGCACCGCCATGGGTAGGAAATCGATTTGAGTCGCGAATTTTATTATACGACTCGCTTTTAATTCCGTTTCAATGGGAGACTTGTTGAACGTTGGCGTGCACATCGTCCTCTGTCGAACACCGACGAACATAATCCACGGATGCTGCGTTTCCACTTTATGCGACGATCGTGCCCTGAAATTTGCAGGCAACGTGCTTTGAAACGAAAGACGTAGCAGAGTTTTCAAAATTGCACGAAGTAAACGTTTTCAAAGGGGAGGATCGCGTAGCGTTTTTCATTTGAGTGCGCGCAAAACGGTTCGTTTTGCACGGTGAAAAATTTCAAGGGAGGTTTCCACTGTCATGCAAAAATCCTGAGTTTTTCGAAAAAAAAAACCTCATACAAAAACTGAAACTCACATAATCCCGACTATTTCTGCTGATATTACCATATTAAAATTGCGATAACGTATCATAATAATCAACCACAGAAATACATTCACATTTTCCCCATTAAAAAAGCTACCTTCTTCGTTACATCCACCGAATTCCCTCCCAACCTTCTCATCCTCTTTTCTGTCGTAACCGTGAATGGATTTACAGCACTTTGTTTAAAAAGACCCTATTTTCGCATTTGGAGTTTTAGTAAACTTAAAGTAACGTAATCGCAAGCTGCAAACTTTCAGCGATTCTATACAATTCCCTGACAAAATATCTGGTTTTGATAACAAAACTAGCCTTTTACGGCTTTGGCACAGGCTGGATTAAGGTTCGGATGACCCTAACTTCTTTTAAGTAAAGTTCCAGAAGGACGATCGCTTCTCCAGTGATCTTCGTTAGGATTAAAGGTCTTCAAAACATATTTTAAAGGGAAAAAAAACACCCGTTTCGAGCCTCAATTACATTTAGTAATATATGGCTATTATATCGCGAAGAATTAAGTCGGCATCCAACACTTCGCAAATATTAATGGACACGTCGCAGATCCAATCTTTTATTCCATTGTTTCGCAACGAGCGATCATCCTTCGTATCCACGTTGATGACCACCTCGAAGCAGGAACATCCCGGCGAGAAGGGCGCAAGAGAAATGATCGTCCTTACCCTTCCAAACGATCGGTACTCGCGTGTACCGTCCTTTCTGCCTGTCCGTATAATTATGACAAATCGTTCCCATCCGTACGATCCTTCGGGCAACGTGCATCGCTGGCTGAAACGTTTTTTTTTTTTCCTCTTCCTGGAGTTCATGAAACGTGAACGTTCCAGCCGCGTGTATGCCGCTTATTGGATTAAAATGCAATAAAACTCAATTACACTCTCATCAGGTGCGAATTACCAGTCGAGTTATCGGCACGCGGCCCTCTCATTTCACTGGGTTCCTAATCTACTTAAATCGAGCTCGCGTCACGCGAGCCAGATCGAAATCATGATTCTACGATGGGGCAATCTCGTGTATGGGTTTAACGAAACGCGCGGTTCTAGAATGTCAATTGGTATCGTTTCGTAGAATGAGCAACCATTACTATGGGGAATTAAATAGAGTCTGGTAGCAATACGTATCGACATAACGTGGTGATTGCGAGAAACGCGAAGAGATTGATGGTGCATGAGAATAAAGGGGAACAATCGAGGTGAACGCTCGTACCTGAATCGTTGAAGAGACGACGATTACGCTGGAGGTCTGTTTGGGATTGTAATAAAGGATGACGGTATTTTGTAGATGCCACTTGGTGAGCGAAACTTTGGCGAATTAAACGTATTGTTCTTCCAACCGTGGCGTTTCGGCATTTACGCAATTGCGGAGGAAATTTGAATTATATATCGTATGGTTGGAGAGTTTGTCTAATTCGAGGAAGGTTGTTGGAATTGGAGTTGTATTAAATTTTGAACGATGCAATTGATTCTTTTGTGCATATTGTTCACTCAATAATTGTATCACGGTAGTTTCAATAGTACTCCTACTTTTTGCGCAGATCAAACTTTTACTCTTTCATCATCCATATACCAGAGGTAAAAGCATATTTACGGTACTTGTCCTAAATCCACCAATCATCAGTTCATGATAACTTTCTGCAATAAAATCAACCTAGTCAAACATACAGGCCAAAAATTCCAAACCGAACCTGCCGTTCGCAGATTTCGACGTGAGAGCCCGACGAACTTTCGCCTTTGAAAAATGCATAGCTCAGCCGGCGTTTGACAGTTTACACTCTGCGAAATCCTTTTTCCCCACGCATTCCTATCTCCCGACGGTGATGCGGGCGTTTGAAAAATTTTCTACGAGGCTCTTCCCTCTGTGACCGCCGCGCGTTAAGGAATAACCTCTGCCTACGATCGTCTATTATGCAGCAGAGGATATGCATTATTTAGGGGACACACCTGGAGATGCAGAAACGGCAAGTGCTCTCCGTTTCTCAATTTAATGGCCGTCTCACCCCCTCGGGTCTCGTGGCACGCTAAAGTAGAGAGAGCAAGAGAGACACAGAGGGGTAGTTTCCTCTGCCGGTGACCATCCTACACCCTAAATTAGATATCATATTCATCGTGGCATTTCCGAGCTTCGCCGTAACGTGACCTAATGCCGCAAGGTCCGATTCGTTATTCCATTCGTTCCCGAGAGAAAACGATTGCGGCGGATCAAACAGTGCGAACGATTCGTCGGCGGAGGTTGCGGTTTGGATGCGCATACTCACAGGACTAATAAATCGTAGGGAATCGTTGCATTGTAGAGACGGTAAGTTGCCAATCTATGTACGATTTTTGGATGTATGTAGCTCAGTGCCTTGCTGGCGCGGGGTTCTACATGGTGTTACGAGTTTCGGACATAATTAAATAGTACACAATTATAGAAAAACTGAGAACGTTTACCTAGAGAAACACGTCCGTCAACGAGGACCACCGCATGCAGAATCTCATCTCTTTATTTTTAATAACAAACAATTGCCAAGTCTCGTTAAATACCCAGTAACATTTAATCTACTGGGTGCTTTGTAACAATATAATATTGTAGCATTGGAATTTTTTAGCGTTAGGAAACAGTTTCTAATTAGTGAGTGTGGATGGATACATATGTATATATGTAGGGAAAGAGAAATCCTACAGTATTAGATACCTTTTTTTCAGGAATAAATTTAACTTTGGTGTCAAAGGATGAAATAAGTTCACACGCATCAACAACTTGTCGTTCATTGCGGAGAGATTTAACTGCTGTGTAGCGTAATTAAGAAGCTGTTGATTGATCCAGGATAACAGAAATAGTAGCCGTGTCCTTGTGTCATGTTAAAGTGTCGATACGCAGGTGGATTTAGCGATGCGCAATGCCACAAAGTCCTCCATAGGCGCCAATGGCAAAGAAGGGGTTAAGAAATCTAAACGACCACACTAGAGGCGTTTTATTTGGCCGCAGGCTGAAGGGAAAGCGGCCGCGAAAAAGGTTTGCCTGGATTGCGCGGAAATGAAAAGCCGAGAGAGAGGAAAAGTAGCAGCCATGGCGATAATAGCTCATTCGAGAGTAACCAGTTGGCGAGAGCCTTTTTTTTTCCTCTGGCGAAAATGTTAATCCTGAAACTCAGTCCTGGCTTCTCGCCAATGACTTCGAAAGGCCGAGTCACGGGAAACTGGGAAAAGTGTTGTCGTGGGAAATTGAACGCTCGATAATTCTGCAATTTCAATCGTACCAGAAGGAATTTGCAGAGGGACGATTCAAGCAAAGTAAATTGATCGTTCGCCGTCTGGCGACTGATTCCAGTAACTGTATCCGTTTGACCAATTCTTTTTATTCCACTTGAATATACGTCTTTTGGAATTCCATCTGATATCACGACGATGCATAAAGGCAATGGTAAACAACGAGGAATTTAATTATGCCATGGAAACGAATCCTTCGACGACGACAAGACGAAACACCTGGATGAACGAACAGTCGCGTTCTTATTAAATTCTTAATACCGTATCCTGTGGGGAGAGAACCAACGTTCGATTGTTTGACCGTGAATAATTTAGACGCGGCTACTACCTGAATATAATTATTTTATATGAAATATTGCCTGTCATGGGAAACTCGGAAAGTTAGTATTAAAATGAATATACCATCCTCGAAATGAATCTAACGTTTCTGCAATCGATCGAGAAGACTTCCGTAACATGCTAATTTCATGAAACAAGTCCAGCCACGAAGGCAACGTTTCAAATTTATCCTATAATCTGACAGCAACAAAGAGAATTCGCTAGTCTCGACCCTCGAAAGGTGTGAGAACGAGCTCAATCTTGAAAAGGGTAGATGCAAATTTGCCCGTAATATGAAATTTCCTCGAATCAGCGAGGACGATCTAGACGCATTTCACAGAAAACCGAGCACAGTCTAAGCGGACCAAGTATTTTCTTCATCCTCGAAAATACCTCGAGTCTCGTTCGTTGGTACGCTGTCACGCAATAATAATTGCTATCGACGTTCCTCGGAAAATCACTGCGGAGAAGTGGCCAACGTTGGGTTACATCGTGGCCAGGGTGAATAGCCTCGATGTCGTGCAGAAAAGGTACGAGGACTTTATTCGCAAAGAAAATAAAAAAAAATCAGCCAAATAATAGATGAGCGAGGAAAATGATAAACAGCCGGAAACGTGTTTCTATTTCCCTTTCCGCATGCTCTGACTATTATTTTCATACATACGATGTGTATCGTGGCTGAAATCGTTGCGTTGTAAAGTTATGCAAATTTATCGCCCGAGTAACTACCTTTCTGCAATTGAATCGGTGCTGTTCGGTGGTGATACTTTATTTGCAGAGGATACTGTATACTTTAAAGTATACTCTCTCCTTGGAATAAATCTTCAACGACTTCTATTCTCAATATTGCAAAGAAAAATCGCAGGGACCTTAACATTTAGCTAGAAATACCGATGTTACATTGTATTTAAGAATACTATGAATAAAGCAAATTAAAAAAATTAATTGACTTAATTAATTTCCTTCACACCTCTCCTATCACTTTGGGGAATTTCGAAACAAAATGTAGAACCCTAGCAACCTTAATATTAATAACAAGAAATCTGCAATCCTAACTTAACAATTATGGTAGACGTGAACTTCACCAATCAACACAAGCACCTTCAAATCCCCTTGAAACTCATTAGGACTCCAAGTCTCCAGTTCTCCATCCACTGTCATGCTCTTCCACAGAAAACAGATTCCTCCGCAAGTGTCCTCCGTCGTCCAATAATACACAATTAAAGTTTTAATCAAAACCACCCAGAGGTCCGAATAGGTCAGTCCTCGAGTGAAAAGGAAGGACCGATACTTGAGTCACGGGAACTTGGCATTTTCTATTTTCACGTGAGCTCAACTCCGTCTAGTTGTAGTTACATCGTTAGTGGTGCTTTGGAAACTGCAAGGAGCGAAGGAACGACGTACCAACGCCGGAAACAACAACGAGAACGTCCACGGAGGCATCCGTTAAACCAGGACGTCGCTCGGACACAATGGATCTCGGTTCTACGAGAACACTTCGCCCCGTGCAAACTCACCGCGGGTATGCTACCTAGCGTGGCACACGACTTTGTCAACCCCTGGCTCATGTAATGACGGTATCGGGTATTCTATTAGGTCGCGTACGATGCACGATACTACACCGATACCGAGATAATCGGAAGGATTCAAGTGCATGCGTTTAGTCGCATCGTGAAACGGATAAATACCGATAGCAGTGTCGCTGCAAGCCGATAGCCCCATCATCCTGGAGAACGGAGGTCGAAATGGTCGTGATTTATGGATAATTCGTTCCTACGAAATTATTGGAGGCACTGCGAGGTAGATAGGAGGAAATGCGATAATCTTTTAATTGACGATTTTGCGTGGCATATTGAAGATTTGATATGGTGAAAGTTGGAGGATGGGGAGGACTGGTTGCACTCGGGGGTGACAAGGTGGATGCAGTGGAAGAATCGGTAGATTGTTTCAACGTTGGATAGTTCTTTTATCTATTAAAAGTTTATAGTTATTCTTTTGCTGAGAATTATTATTATTAATTTTAGATTAATATACTTCCTTTGGACCAGCCAATTTTGTTAAATATAATTTATTATCGCGACGACTGTGTGCAATCTACTTTGGGGTGGTTTTACTTCTTTTTCATATTTCGCTGATGGAAGGTAATACATATGTCTGCGCTTCGGTGTACATAGCTCTTCGCTTTTACAGTATTTAATATTAAAGTTGAGCGTAATGTTGCACAGTGTAAACTTTAAGTGAATTCCACCGTGCTTCGTGTTTGTGCGAAAGACTTTCAATCGTGCAGGTGATTTTAACTTTTAGTTTCATACGTGTATGGAAAAACTTATTTGCTTCGTGAAATAAATATTAATTGACGCTTTTGCGTTGAAATGTGTACACAGATTTTTATCCATAATATTTGCACAGTCGTGGGTAAATTTATGGAATTAAATGATCGATTATTTCAATATTAAATGCCACGTAAATTCTAATAGGGATTTAACAAAAATTCAGGGACTTTGCAAACTGCTCAATTATTTATTCGAGAAAGGTGTTTCCCTCTGCAATACCCTTTTGCGATGCATTCGAGAGAGGCAGCATCGACCACGTTGTAGGCAAACAACCCGCCCATTTGATGTACACATATTTTTTGGCTTACACGCACCAAAATTCGTAGCTGATGGGTACTACGAGATTGGTAGCGAGAATAGTGGCAATAGTTGGCAAATAGTGGCTCAATTACGCTAAAATATCGAACCATACTGCATTTTGTTGCTGAATTAATCATAAACTTCATCAACGCGTTGGATGTTTTCTTAATTAATCCGTCAGTCAATTGTAACTTCTGAATAACCTTCCAATCTGACTAACAATAAGTCTTCCTTAATTCCAGGCAACAGTTTCTCTGACAAGGTAGCAATTATAAGTTTAAAACGACAAAAAATCGGAAAGCATTCGTACTCGTCGGTTTCTCCTTCACTTTTGACGTGGCAGAGATTGTAAATAAAATTAGGAGAACTATTCTTCGTTTTAATTGGAAGATTGTTTCAAACTTATCAAAATGTCTGCAATTAAGATTTCTATTTCTAAATTCAAATCTTCCAGAAATATGTAATTTTCTTGACAGATAAGACAGTCAGCGAATATTTCAGTAACGAGTTCGCAAAGAAAGACAATAATCTTTAGTTTAGTTGCCTTAAAAGTCAACGTGCTAAAAATTAATGGACTACTCGAGCATGAATTCTGCCGAGACAAAGGATTCGAATGGTGGATGAATCAGATTCGAAATTGGCGCTGTAATACAATGCAAATGTCATGCACGATTTTGATTGTTGGTACTTAAATCGTAGAAATATTTTCCCGCCGTAATGCAACGACGATCGGCGATTCTCCATCCCTGTTTACCGATTGAACCGTACAAATCGTCGACGATAATAAATATTTAGAACGATTCCACCGGTACCATTTGTAAGCGCCTCCATTATTGCCGATTGCAATCTCTCTGTGGACTGTTTGTGCAAACGTGCCGCGGCTATTGTTGTACCGATGCAATTTCCACGAGTTTTCGTGAATTTTTAACATCGTCTAAAGCGCACCATTCGTGATTACATGGTTTTTGGCAGAAATATAACATCCACTGTTATATTTACTATAGCAACATTTTAATTCGTCGTCGATTTTAATTAGAATGATTCGATATATTTAATTCACGCACGACTCGCGACGCGTTAATTGAATCAATTATCCCGTCGGACTTCAATCGCCGCAGTCGACGGCGACAGGAAGCAGTCGCGCGTAAAAAAAGGTTCTCCGGTTGGTCACCCTTTCCCTTTTTCTCTCTTTCTCTACCTTTCTCTCTTGTCCTACCATCCTCTATCTTTCTCTGTCCCGATCTTCCGCTCGTCAATTTATAAATTATTTTATTTTCGCATCGTTCGACAAACGATGCCTATCGTGCCACTTCGGTGACGTTCCAGCAACGTGTTTATGCTCGTTCCTGTCCTCGCCTTCGTGAACTCCGTGCACCGAGACGCATTAAGGGTGCAGTTATGATAGCAAAACATGGACGAAAAATCACGATAACGAGGTGAGTTTTCGGGCGAGCAGACCTAGCCTGCAATTATGAATGAAAAATGATACCACTCCCGACTGGATACGATCGACGTGGGAAGTCGATGTATCGATAACGAGGAATGGTAACTCGTTGCCGGGATATATCGTTGGCAGGATATTTCGTCGCCGATTTTCCTACCTCGGAATATCTCGGATTATTTCTACGATATGCCTCTCATAATTGGGCCGGGTCGGCGTTGGTAAACATCGACCGAGCAACAAAATTTTTCTTCGTATTATTAACGGTGCAATAAAAGAAAACGCAACCCCGTCGATAATTGGATGCGACGGTTAATTAGAGGAATGTCACGTGACGTTCTCGTTATTAATATCCAAGTTGTATTTTCGATTTATCCCGTACAATTGCGTGGTCCATGAAGCGAGATACGGATAGAAATAATGATAATAATTCCAATAATAATGATCATCGTCATCATGAATCCAAACGACGTGATTAATGATGATCGTTAAGACCACCGTTGTATCTGAGAAAGCAGGCGATCAAGGGGGAAAAGAACGAATCGGCCATTTGCAAGGTGCTCAAGATAAATACGACGATAGGACGAATGAAAGAACAGCGGGGCAAAGTGGATATTAGATGCCAGGAGTCTATATTAATAATTAATGCTCCGTAACGACCTGTGTCTTGCGACTCGAGTACGACAGACCCTTCTCTTAGGGACAAACTAACGCCGCTCGCGAGCAAGGGGGTGGAAAAAAGGATGGGAGCTTGAACAAACAAAGCTCCCTGAGACCAGCTACTTATCTCAACGCAGCACCGAGGAAACAAGAAAGACCGACTCGACGACGGACTCGGCAATGACCCAGCTTTATGAATATGTGAGGAAAAGTAACTATACAGAATTGACTAGAAGACGCGCGAAAACTTTGACGTGCGAGGGACGAGTTAAGAATATGGGTTGTTCGCTTGAAGACAGTGTTAACACTTCATGTCGTGCGTTGATCGAAACACGGGAGATTGATAGATTATCTGATCGTAAAGTGACTCTTAGTGGCTGTTGTGGTTTTATGTGCTCAAAACTTTTTTTAGCGTTTGTTGATGCTCTTAGAATTTACAGAAGATATTGATTGAAAGAATATTTCTACAGATTGACTGGTAATTGTTAATTGAAAGATGACAGTGGAATGGCGGACGAAGTGTTAACCCTTTGCGGTCTGAATCATTTTGTCAAGTGCTGAAAACTTTTTTTGGCGTTTGTTGATGCTCTTAGAATTCACAGAAGATATTGATTGAAAGAATATTTCTACAGATTGACTGGTAATTGTTAATTGAAAGATGACAGAGGAATGGCGGACGAAGTGTTAACCCTTTGCGGTCCGAATCATTTTAATTTTCTAGTGTGCTAAATAAAATTAATTTCACGTCTTCTATCATTAGTTATTCATTTCTTTTAATGATATTAAAAAATATTAGTTATTTACAGATAATTAGGCGATATTGCAAAATGATTATGGAATTGAAAAGTCGATATTACAGTGTCAGAAAATGAAGTCAATTAAGGAACTATATCGAGCTGTATTCTCGAAGGGTTAAAGATTAGGACTTTCGGCAATTTTTTCTATGTGCAGAAACTATAATGATATTGAACTATTAAGAGGAAAATTAATGATA
The DNA here is from genome assembly GCA_910591515.1 of Cerceris rybyensis. Taxonomy (NCBI): domain Eukaryota; kingdom Metazoa; phylum Arthropoda; class Insecta; order Hymenoptera; family Crabronidae; genus Cerceris; species Cerceris rybyensis. Next base: position 2,129,118 of record OU342795.1, read on the forward strand.
TTGAACTATCAGTAGGAGGGTTAGCGGTAACGTGTATTTTCATGCGAGGCAAGCACTCGAGCCAATTAAAGTCACTGACATTACATGCGCCTCCTTGGCAACTCCATTCTGTACACCGCGCCAATCTCTCGGTCGCTGCCACCGAATTTCTCGCGTCTTCCGTCGAAGAGACTTGGCTGGTCTCCATTCTCTGGAATATCCGTTCTCTTTGTCGCAGATGTTCCTAATTTTCGTACAAGTTCGTGTAAAAGTGGGGAGAGGAAAAACATTGAAGTGTCGAAATTGGAATGTCCGACTGGCGTTGAAAAAAAAGAACTGGTACGATTAGTTCTGACCTTTGATATTAAGTGACGTATATTAAAAATTCTCGCGTATCTTTGACCTTTTCTGTCTTTTCTCGTGAAATGGAAGGTGTAAATTACGATGTTGGAATGAACGGTGAAGGTTTGCCTTTGAAGAAACTAATTAAGCCTTTCTCTGTAAAGCGTGACTGGCGGCGAACTCTCTCTGACAAAATTAAATTGTTTTTACGTGTAGAAGTCCTTCGTGCGCCAGATTCAATACGCGAACAATGGAAGATGAAAATGGGAAAGCCTGTATGAAGAGATACAAACATAATTGTAAAGAACATTTGACACACATCCCGTAAAGAACTTTTTCACATTATTCTTTTAAAAATGGCATTACCTTTTGTATTCTCTGCCAACCGTAATAACTAAAAAATTAATATTACTCACAATTCTTGACATTTCATATTTAATACTTTACCAACCGGTAGCCTATCAATAGAATTTTCAGGTCCAATGCTTTTAACTTATTAATCGGTTGACACAGCAACTAATAAATTGTTATTTATCATTGCGATTAACTGTTCCAAAGATTCAGTGACAATAATTTGCAATTTTCGAAAAGATATCAGTATCAGGGAAATATTTACGGCCAAATGGCCGGTCAGAAAAACCAGTCGCTAAAGTGTTATGTCACATTTTTGAAGATATGTATAAAACTTTGATTATAATAATAGTCGTAGTTGAACAGCGTGCACCGAGTTATTTGAACTTCACGGTAAATCGTTCAATCGCTTGACGAACTGACGAAAAAATACGCCATTGTCACGAATCGCATGAATCCCCGTAGTACTTTTAAAGGCAGACGAAAATCGATGAATAACAGTGTACTCAAAGAGAACACAGCGTACTTTGTTCGTCGGATTATTCGCGTTTCCGCTGCCTCGAGAAAGCTCTTAACGGCGAATCGTTCGATCATTCGTCCCATGGGTAAACCCCATCGATAATGCAAACGGCTGTCACAGGGCGTCCTGGGAAATCGGCTTAACGAATGTCGGCAAGAGACCGTGAGCATTCGTCCGAGATTCTCCTGAACGTAGTCAGAACGAGTCTCCGCTCGTACATTAAAAAACCACCCTATCTTAGACCCCCTTGGGATTCCGGGCTTCAAAGTTACAATCGATGACTTAGAAAATAGCAAACATCGTCTAAATTACCTTTCAAACTTACCTTGCTAATGATATTAATACAATAAAATTCATCCTCGTGTTTAGACTCTTTTATGCTGCTCAATAAACATTCAAATAATTCAATATGTCAACTTGCACCGGTCTACTGTACTGTAATTGAAACTGCAAATAAACGTAACCAAGGTATAAATTTTACAGGAACAATAAATACACTGTTGGTTGCAAAAAAGTATGCCTCACTGGCGGAAAGCAGAATCGAAACTGACGAGAAGCAGTAGAGCATTGATTGTTTACATCTAGATCTGATATCTCTATTAGTAATACTAACAGTTAAAATAATCGGACTTTTGAAAGATTTCCCAGACTGATTGCAAAGACAAGTAAACATTTCACTTCTCCTTTTTTCCGTACAGTGTAATTCTAAATTATTTCCAGTACTGGTGAATTTTTCGAAATAGTTTGAGCGCTTAGGATTCAATTGATTGATAGCAGTAAAAAGAATTGTGGAAAGAATGTATCTTGTTGTAACGTTGATTCGTCCAAATTACATTTTTTACGTTGTAGAAAATTCATTGAACACAATGTTCCATTACCGTCAAAGCAGGATAACAAACGTTTGTACAACTGGGATTGCGAATTGGCATAGCAGTATGGTTAACCAGTTTGGACACAGGATTACACTGTTAGAACATTCGCGGCTAACCCAATGAGAACTTAGGGTACAAGGGTTTCACATAGAAGAACGATTTATTTCCGCTTCAAAATTGTCAGTCGCTTTTGACGTTTAATGAAATAACTTGATTGCAATTCCACGCAGTGGCAGATTTACATGGGAAAAACTGAATTCTTCTTAACAACGAAAGGAGAATTCATTTTGATGCAATTCTCCGGATGCAAAAACTCCTGGTAACTTATTGTTATTCCAACTTTTAATCGAAAAAGGTCCTCGACTTTTCACGCGAGGAGAGAATAAAAAAAAATTTCACATCGCCATTGAAGTTTCTAAATTAAAATGTAAAAAATTTACCAGCGTACAATAGTAGGATTTTATTATGCACGGGGGCGTCTACGTTTTTCCCGCTTTTCGCCGAAAACTAACCGCCGCTATTTTTCACGCTCGACCGCTTACGTTTTAAATACGGGAACATGTAAATATAACATCGTTCGTCCGCGAATACAACGACTGACGTGTACAATTTCTACTAAATTAAAGAGTCCACATGGAATGGAACAAAAATTGTGAGAGAAACTCGAAGCGGATTCCCAATTCAAAATTTTCAATCGTAATCGATGGTTTACCTGCGTCGTAACGGCGATGCAAAACCTTCGGAAAAAAAATCAATAACAACCGAAGAAAACAATAAAACACTCAAACAAACGTGAAACGAATGAAAAAAACTAGAAAACGGTCAAGAAATATCGGAAGGTGAAATCCTGGAAAATGAAAAATTTCGCTCGCAGCCCTGGTACCCACACGCGGCTTCTATTCCAGTCGTGTTATAACCGTTCGGATGATTTCTGCCGATTGTTTCGTCGACGGTAAATCGAAGAGAAAAAGCGAAACATCGGGAATCGTCGGTGCATCGGATGGCGGTTGATTTATCCTGAAAAAGGAACATCTTCTGTATTATCGACGTTTCATTGGTTCCTCCGAGGAAGCATATTACTCGAAATAATTCCATCGATCTCGTATATACCTCGCCTCTTTAATTTTCCCCGAGACCGGTAGGTTGATTTTCGCAATGGAATTGAAAATTCACCCTCCGAGAGAAAAGTTCGGTTTGCTTTTGTATTTTACATGCGCTCACTGCCTGTTTACGCGCACGCTCGCAAAATGTTATTAGTGTTTGATAACAATTTCGAAGTTAAATATCGTCTTACGTTGGCAAGTTGGCGATATTTCATAATTAATGCCACGCAAACTCGAGCCGTTTACATTACTACGGGGTCTATGAAAGTAACAACTGGGTCAAATTATCTGTTACCCCGTGACAAGGTACAAACGGGATTGTGAATATTTGAAACATTGGGGTGCAGGAAAAGATTGTTCTTAATGATCGTCTTGTTTCGAATCATTTACGTGCGAGATGGGAACTTCGTTAATTGGATTAACGGAGAGAAACGTGGCGAAGAGAAGAACACCATGGGGAATGAACGAAACGGGAGTTTAGTTGTAAATTAATGTTACGAGGGTAAACCTTTTTCAGTCGTTGGTTCTGTTATTTTACAGGGTGTAATGAAATAACGGGTAGCTTTTGTATGAGGAATTAATATAACTTTTCAATCTTTTATATATGATGCATTTAAATTGATTGGAAATTAAAATGAAAATATTTGAAGGTAAATATGAGTATAAGTGTGTTATTATATTTCCTTTTTGGACTCTTGAAATTGCGAATATTAATATTGTTTATTATTTGTAATATAAACACTGAACTCGTCATTTTCTTTTCGGTGTATTCTATTATTACGTTATGCAGTTTCATTTGATACGCTTCGAATAATTTATTGTCATTACTTATGATCCTATAACGTTATATAATGCCGAACAAAATTGAATGGATATGAAACAGACATAGGTAAATTTAATTAATTCCAACCCGTCACACTTTTCCATCTCATGCAATAATAAAAACATTCGACCGAACGTCAAAGTGCATTTATGCAGAAATGAAATTTAATCTCTAATTTCTCTGTACCCAATTCAATACCTGAATATATCCATATGATACTAGAAGGAATAAATATATTAATAAAACGAGCTTACGTTTGCTAACATTTGAATATTCTTCATTAACAGAAAGAGATCGCATTGCGACGATAATGTATTTCCGACGGACTGGATAATCGAGTTTCAGGATATAACAGGAAATCTGGATAATTGAAAATCCGAAAAATCACACCACAGTTAATAGAGGTCCTATGGGGAACGCATTACGGCCATCTATAAGTCCAACCCTCGATGTAATTAAATTACGACATTGTAAATCTATCTCGCGGGAAAATCGCAGAAATAATTCCACGTTCGTTAAAACGCCGAAACGTCGTGCATACGAAGCCACGAATCGACACGTGGAAAATCCAATTTGGCCATTGTTCTCACGATTTTTTCCTATGGAACGAAAAAAATGAGACAAACTTCAGTTGACGGAAGTAATCGATTCTGCAAGGTTTAAGCTCTTCGTCATAAATAACAAATTGATGAGTTGCTCTTTCTATTTTTAACACTTCTTCAAAGTTTAATCAGTCACTTTAAGTTCTATTATTCTCATTACTTCTTGCATTGAGTTATTTATTTTGATAATAAAAAAATAGTGACACTATTCCTAAATATAAGTATATTAAAATTCTATAATTTGAAGCAATTTAAAAATCTTTTAAACAACTCTCATATTTCTTCCCGAAAGAGTAACAAACATAAGGCCATAAAATTAAAATTTACCGCTGATAAATCGCTCTTTTTATACAAATTCTGAAAGTGAGTTTTCTGAATGACGTTATACATTTCAGGTATTAACATAAGGGTTAAACTTCACCATTGCATTATACACTTACCTCGAACATAAGCATGAGCATTTAAATTAACGATAATTTGAGTCGCAGGTTTGCAAGCTGGCCTCCCGTTGCAATTCCGCCGTTTCTCTCTATAATCACCGTCCCGACCTTTTGTTTCGTTACGACTTAACGCAATGATACGCAAACGTGTATTTTCACGCGTTGTAACGGTAAACACGATTCATTAATGCGGTGCCTTGCATCGGTTTAATTTCGTTACTAATTGTGTAATCCGCGCAAGTGATACCAGAGGTTACAACTTTAAAGCGGAGGAATCCTTTGTGTTTCTTCGAAATTACGTGCGATTTCGGCTGTATTACGTAAATTCTATTCTTTTTTTTTCTACTCCTTATAATCGCAAACATTTAACGGTGGAAAAAAATGTTAAATATTGTACAAGTTCTCGTTAATCTTTGTGGTATTTTTCCTAATGAATATAATGGAAATACTTGAAGCTGTTGGAAAATATGTATATTTACTCTTTGATTAAAAAATGGTTATTTAAAGTGATAGCATTATGTGAAAAATGTTTGCTATGAGGGAATAAAATTAAAAGCCACTTTACAAGTTGTTGCCCTCGTCGATAAAGCTTGTACATTAACATTCTTCCTTTTTTCGAGCGAATAAAATGTTGGAAAGTTATATGACGGTCGCGAAATGGAGGGGTAGTTTATAAGGATTTTAATGATGCTTCATTTTCAAATTCATATAACAGCCTGTTTTTATCCGGGATATCCAGCGAGAGGATCGAGCGGACAATTATTGAAATTATGAAACATTAACGTGCTTTATGAATGACGGAAAGAAGAATACATGGTATAATAGCAGTTGCGTAATTGCGACTCGATGATCGAGGGCATAACAGCTGCGCGAAATTACATTGGCATGGATAGCCGCTTCTTGAAAGAGAAACCTGTTCTCTAACATCGATGCTAATTATAGTAACGACTTAACAACGATAATTCGACGATCACCTTTCCGAATACCTAATAAGCGTAAAGCGAAATAAAAATATTAACCTTCAAATTCCTGCAATGATTTTCTCCATCAAAATATTCTTTCTCTCGCCCGTCCACTTCTACCTATTAATTATAAATTAATACTTACAGTAATCAGAAATAAAATTTCTGAGCACAAGTTTGCAAAAAACCCAGTTATACACATTTCAATCTACTTTGCAATTAACTTACAACCCCCCATCTTTCTAATTCCCTGAACAGAATATTTCCAATATAAATTAACCGCAACCACAGAGAATAATGATCACAGATAAATAACTATCTGTAAAATAAATAAACGTACATCAGCATTCCAATAGAAACACCGCTAACAAGATTTTCACATCCGTATCTCTCGCGCAAAAACCGTGGATATCGCAAATGCGTAATTAGCAGCGTATGGCCACGTGCGCACCACCTGAAATATTACGGCTCTCGTTAAACTAAATACAGCACTTTTTTTTCCTCCGCACGAAATAACGCAAAAGAATAGACGGCCGGCGTGCAGTCGTTTCAGGGGGTGAAGGATAGCAAACGAGCGTAATTAGACACCCCATCTCAGTACCTTGGCCGATCGTTTACCACGGCCTGGCCTCTCCCTTCCTGGTCCTCCATTCCTTCTCTCGTCTCCTCTCCTCCATGGTGTCCTGTCTGCTCTTCCTATCCGTCTCTTTCAGCCGCGATATATCCTGTTGCGTTATATGGGGTTGAGTAACGGGGCGGGTAAAACATTGTCCGAGCTCTAATGACGGAGGCATTCGCCCGTGAACACTTGTACCTGGCCGTTTGCTTGTTCACCCTTCTCCTCTCTGCTCCGTGTTTACTTTTTTTCGACACTGAATTATTTTTTTTTCCCTCTCGGCAATCTCGTGCCAATTAAGGAATTACTTTCCGTACGACAACCTTCTAATGTGGACGTCCAGCGCTTCGAAGCGTATTAAAACCACTCTGCCGTGTTGCGAGCGATGCTCATTAGCATTGTGGATAGTCGAACGGCACGAATAACAGTGACGTGATTTTTTGCCGACTTTCGACCCCTGAACTTCCACTCGGGGATAAACGTGGAAGGGTTTTTTGGGGTCTTTTTAAGGGATAGGTGGATGGCAATTAATGCTGTCGATTCTCGGGTTAATGTGGCGTGTTGCATTTAGTCGGTGAAGGATTAAGCGAATTGTGAAAGTTAATTGATCTTAATGTATTATTAGAATTATTTGATAAGCTTCTGTCATTTCTTGATTGAAAATTGTGAATGATGTATGTCGTGATTTTAAGTGAATAAATCTTTGAAAGTTAAACAGATTTTGAGTATTAATTTATCTTTAAAGTCCTTTCCAAATGACTTTCCTGCTTTCTATTATTTACAGTTAGAAATCGTGAATTAAAATTACATATATTATTGTTAGGGTCGAATAAAATATGTATGGAAATTCTGAATAAATTGAAGAACGTTGAAAGTTAAATGATTTAGTCCTCTTCTTAGCTTTCTACCGCCCCTGCGAGGAGTCTCGAATACTCGAAGACCTATTGCACTGAATTATTTCGATGGTAACGCGAACTCGACATTCGGATATCGAATTATAGGAAACCAGTTTAATGTTTCGGAAAGGAGATCGTATCGGAGCTACCGTCGTATTTGCATTTGTCTCGGTTCTATCACGGAATTGCAAATACTTTTGTCAAACGGCAGAAAATTATTTAACGACGATACAATTTATCGTGAATAATGGAAAATTGTTCTTGAACAATGAGATTTACGTAAACGGGGGAGTACTCTGGCTCCTATGGGAGCTTATGTTGCTAATAAATGTAAAGCATAGTGCATACGATACAGGAAACGAACGTTCTACGTGCTCGCTGTATCTTCGATGCCGTAGAATGTGCATTAAGGAGCCCTATTTTCAGATCTTCCACCGTGCATTTTCTTCCTGGAAATATTGTTATTATTCTTCGCTTAGAAAAGAGTATATTTGCAGTTTTCATATAACTATATATCCATCCTGTTTATCCACGTTCCTTTACCTATCCTTTCTTCCACGCTAAATTTCTATTTCGTTAACGCAATTTCACAGAATTTTGGTCTAAACGCACGTAGCCAATTTTCTAAATGCAACTGCGCTTCAATTCTGACGATCCTCTTCCATTCTAGGAACCACCATGTTTTTTTCTCTCCTTGCATTATCTCCCGATGCCTCTTGCTCGTACAAATATCTCCGTATAGACAACATCGATTCATTTACATACGCGAAATGCCATTCGCGCGGTTAAATTGCAACAATTCGTACGCAAAACCTCTGCGGTCACAAGAGAATCGTGATAATATTCAAATTTCATCATATTTTCCACCTACTTTCTCTTCGTACTTTGCCAGAAATTTGAGCATTATTCGCTTGCAATTTGCACGGTGAAATTGTATATATATATATATAAAAAAAAGGAGAAAAGAAGATGAGATCGTCGTTGCGGGGAGGATTCACAGTCGGCTTTAATCCCTGGCATCTTTGAGCCGATTAAAGATAGCGAGAGGAAAACGAAGAAAACGATTGCTTTTACCGCGTCCCTTATCTTGTTCTATTTACCCAAAGTCTGGAATTTCCAACGATTTTTTGCAAATCCACAGTCCTGTGCTTATTCAACGGAGATAATGGGATTGGCGCACGCTTAATTTCCTCGTCTCGAAAGCTATTTAATTGGACATCGATGGAACGACTACGACGAGAAACGTTGGACGAAATGTTGAAACGACGAGATCCGTTGGTTATACTCATGGAAAGCTGGACGAAACAATTTATTTGATCGACGCCAGAAACGGCGAACTTATCGACACGTTACGGGATATTACACCCGAAAGTTAGAACCGACCAATATTAACAGTCGCATAAACTTGAAATTCCACGGGGCGAGTTTCTCGCGTTACCGTTACGGTGCCATTTCGGTGGTGTGCAATCTCCAAACTACATGGAATTCTATAAAGGACCCCGCTCCATTGCTCTCCTCGAATTAACGAACACTTGGATGCATGATGCGGTGAGCAAACTCAACCATCGTTCGTTCTATCGTCGAATGACCAAGAACTCTGGAAAAATAAACTTCCATGTCTGATCATCCAAGGACTATTTCACTTGGACTACACCGGTCAGAATCCACCTTATCTACTTTGAAACAAGACTATTATTTCACTCCATACATGTACCATTCAACCATTCTCCACAATTGTTTCTATTTTCATGCTGAATAGCTTGAACGTTCAAACGTTTAACATTCAAGAGTCAACCATCAAGCTACCATCTTACACGAAGCATCAAACGTTTCTACGTTTCCATATTCAGTATTCAACGCACCGTGTTTAATAACCCAGTTTAACTCACACAAGCACCGCGACTCATCCACAATTCCATCCAACCAAAACAGAAACCCAACGTGGAAATTCAATCGACCATCGTGCAATTCAACCCCAAACGCATCCGAGTAACGTGAACACGTAAATGTGAAGCTAGCCATCCGAATACGCATTCTATGCAGCCAGTAATACGTATCGGTAGAAGAAGGGCATCTCCTCCGGGCAGATTGCCTCGGAAGACATCGAAAGGTGAGGGCGAGCGCGAGATCCGAACGAAAAGGGAGGTAACTGGCCGTGAGTCGCCGGCGCTGAAGCATGAGAAGAGGAGTTTGTGCTTCCAGGAGTTCGCGCGAACATGCACGAGCGAATATAGCTAGGGGTGCTTTGGCAAGCGGCCAGCTCGAGTATCTCTCATGTGTTTGGCAGAATTTGTCGTCGTTCTTGGCCGTCCTTCTCTTTCTTCTTCTCACTCTTTCTTCTTCTTTCTTCCGCACTATCTTTCTCTTTCATCCTTTATCTTCCGTTTCTACCCCTTACCTCTTTTATCCCCTCCGCTTTTCCTTCTCTTTTGGCGCGCACCCTTCTCAAGGCCTCCCCATCTATTCGAGACACTCGACGTGTCTGGGTACGTATGTTTGGTTACGCGAAATGCTCTCGTGCATCTCAAGTCGAATGTTTGATGGCGCTCTTCTGTTTAAACACGGACCTAGACACCGCCACTGCCTTTTGCATACGTACAACCGGGCGAAATCTTTCTCTCTTGCTCTCTCATTCTCTCGTGTGATTCTACCTGCACCCTTTTTGAATGGGACGTAGACTCTTGCCGGATGGCATTTCTAATTGAATCGGAAATACCGTCGCGTATCTCTCGGTCGTTACGATTCTCGTTTTAGAGGTCTCTCTTCTGACGGACTTCTTCAGAGACAACGTGTTTGGCTTCGAGTGTCCCATTCTCGACATTGTCGGGTTCTTCATTGTCTAAACACCAATTACCGGAATACTCTGTTATAGAAATGTTCTATTATACGAGACGTGCATATGTACCTTGTCTGGCGTTTGTATGGGCACGCGTAGTTTGTGAAGTGTTTAGTTACACCTACAATTCCGCTCGTGACAATTACGGAGTTGACTTTCTTTGATGCGAAGATTCAAGAAAAATCGAATATTAGAGTGGCATTGACCTACGATTTCTTTTGTGATTGAGAACGCAATCATTTAGAATTAACTCTTGAAATCAAAAATTTCTCACTGATTTCTTATATTTCGTCCAAGTCAAGGTAGTATTAATAGTACATAAATAAATTAACTGTTACGTGACCAAGTGATATTTTCTATTTAACAGTTTTTGGAAGACTTTAAAATTCCCTATTCAAATTATCACGTCACGAGTGGCACACGTTGTTGTAGGCTAAAGGGTTAAAGTTTGAAGGGTAAAATATTGAATTATTTGGTACGAAATGTTACAAAATTTGATGTTTTTGTTATAGTTGCAGGGGTGAAAGAACAACGCGGAATATTTCGGTTTTTCGAGAGGGAAGGTGATTACAGTTCGTATAAATTCGGGTATAAAGATTACAGGAAATACCACGCACGTAAAATTTTTCTACCTCACTCAGGATTAATGCACTACAACGTGCACTAACACGAAGAAGTGCAACATTCGAACTTTCCATTCGGCGAGTCGTTTAATGCGTTTCAAAAGCACAAGTCATAAGGCGATTACGCAAACGGAAGAGAAGTTAAAAATTCCACCAGTGCGTGCTCGATCACCGTCATATAATCGTCGAACCATCGCTACATTTTTCCCGTCTTCCGAGACGACATCATCTCCGCCCTCTCGAAAGCTCTACCCTCTCGGCACATAATTTTGCCGAAATCTCTTAGCGGTAGGATTTCGCGAGCAATCCGGCCGCTCCGCGGGTTATTAAATTCGACGGTAGGGAATTTACCACCGCCACGATTCCTCACATAAGATTCCTTCCTTCCTCTCTCACTCTCTACCTCCTCTCCTCTCTCTCTCTCCGTCTCATCTTCTCTCATCTCTCTCCCTCTCATCTCCACTCGTCTCTCTTTCTCTCACTCTACATAGTTGCAAGAGAAGCGGCATACAATAAATTACTGGGTAATGTTTCCGCGGTGTGCCGTTTTAAGAAAGTTCTGCCAAGTCGGCGCAATAGAAAAACATCATAAATTCATATCGATTTCGAGAGACATCGTCATCGTGAACGTAGACGACGACAATGGCCCCAGGAACGACGACGGCAACGTCGACGAAGGGTCGTGGACCATCTATAAATATTTCCTCGAGCAACGTTTTCTGCTCGACCTCGTCGATCGTCCGAAAAATCCGAGCGTAATGCACCTCATGGCCCTGCATCCGTAGAGTGACAGATTTTCGCATACCACGGATGGATTTACAACGGCCACCGCCGTTTTTCCTCGCCACCCCTTGACTTCTAGTCGGTTCGTGGCTGTTTTTTTTTTTTTTCATTTTTGTTGTTACGTCGTTGTTTTCGGCCGTGTGCCTTCGTACGCGCTCGGGCTTCCGTCGTAATTCAATTTGTCACGCAGACGGAAGTTTTGATAACATCCTTCCGCTTGATTTGTACGTGAGTTTCGTCAAAAAAAAAAGGAAGGAAAAAAAAATAGTGAATCACGTAGTAGTGTACGGCACAATGGTACCGGTCTATCGATTTTTCCAGCGGCATTTTACGCGTTCCATTGCTCTCCCCATCTTTCTCTTGATTTCTCTCTCTTTCAACTTCTCCCCCTTTTTTTCTCGTGCCGGTAATTGAATTGTAACCCCGATTTTAACGAACTTCCGGCGACATTATTCCACGTTAAAATAATATCCCTCCGCGTGAAGCCCGGCAAAGTAATTCGGTGTTCTCGAATAATCCACTTTTTGTCCGTGATCTCATGAATTTTCGTTTCTTCTGTCGTGATTAACGCCGACGGATATGGGTAATAATATTCTGCCGGAGGTGGAAATGAAACGGACCTCTGTCCGTTGGATTCTTCGTTAAATTAATCGTCACTTAAGTTCGCTTATTTTGCAAGAATAAAAAAAAAACAAAGAAGAAAAGGTGTCCGGCCATTACATCGGCTATTAAAATTGGAAGGATCGAAGGGGGATGAATTAATTCTACAGTTGTTCAGAATGAATTAACGCCTCGTTCGAAATCTCTTCTGTAACGATAATGAACACTTATCTTTTCAATGAGGGTTGCAAAGTCGCTTCAGGAAAATGCGAATTTCTGCCATATAATCTTGTCGCCATTGTTCGTTACGCCTCGATCTACCGTTGAATTTATCGGAAGAGTACCAGCTCTCATAGATTTCCGCGACCCCGCTTTTTTGATTTCACGCTTCACGTGATAAATCGTAAGTCAAAAATGTAAATTACGTCGTCAACGATGAATTCGCCAGAGATCGAAATATCGCATACATCTACATATATCGAAGACTTTCCCGTCGTCACGTAAAATATTAAGTGGCTCATTTTTAACTTTTAGCCCGAAATGAATAAACTTATTCCAACAATGTAATTTATGTGCCCATAGTGTCTCGCTGCTTTATAGCACATCTTTGACTTCTATATGAGAGCATCAAGTAGCCATTAACTTACCATAGTCTACGAGAACACCTGTATAGCAATTTCACCTCTTGATTGCAAATTATACTGCAGTATAATGGCATGGAAATAATAGTTGCAATCACTGTAACTATTATAGACCATTAATACTTCTCATTAATATTGATTCCTCTCAAAATTAATATTCTACCATTAAGGTATGAAACTTCAAAAAGAAGGAAAGTTCAACGTCCTAAACCAGACACAGTCTCCAAAGTCCGAGACATTAACTGTCTGCCCCGAATTATTTATCTCAAACTACCGCGATAATTCCATCGCAAAATTCCCAACATCAATTCCCCCGACGTTTCGCCTACACTCGTAAGATTCTCTCGCAAAAACGCGTCGCATCCAGAATGGTTTTTCGGCGAGAACCAAAGACGGCGCCTTCCGTAATTAGATGGCAATCCTACGTCAACCGAGGTAACGACAGCGCAAGGGAAGACACCCTGGAAGAGCAAAGAGCTCCCCGAGGAAAGGATGCCTCTTAGGTCCCCCTCTAGACGGTGATTTGTTGATCGATGTGGTTGGCAGTCGTGGTGCAATGCAGTTATCCCGTCTTCTCTCAGCTCCATTCTTCGACCTCCTCCTTTTTCCGTCTTCTCCTTCCGCTTCTGCCGTTGCTCTTCCCGCTCGTGGAGGCTGACTCCACGGAAAAACGAGAAACACGGACCGTGGCCATCCGTTTCATTAGCCGTCGGAGGTTTAGCGTAATTAAAGCGACGGTGCATTGCTCTAACCGAACTTCCATGCCGTCACGCTCCACATCTGGCTGAACTGATCGTACGAACAGAGCGCATTTTAACTCCTCTCGTTTGTCGGATCATTGATCAGAATTACTGGTGAACGTAATTTAACAATTTTCACCCCTTAATAAGAGACATTTCGATCAATTGGAAATTTCCGAATCAATCGGGACTGAGTTTAGTCAGAGTTTTGTCTCAACTTGGGCAAATAGAGATGGACGTATTGTTTCGGACAAATTGCCATCGATTTATCGGAAGTTGCATGCATTATCGGTGAATCGAAGTACGGGGAAGTTCGAGGATGTTTGCGTATGTTTAACGACGAGTGAAACGATACTTTAGCAACGTCAGAGAGAAGTTAGGGGTGCTATGGTTTCCTTCGACTTGGCGACCTTGCCCTTCGTGTGGTTTTTATCGTTATGGGAGTTGGAGAAGTTGCGTAGTTCTTTTGTCATGGAATTACTTTATTTGTGGCCATTAGATCAGGTCTGTCGTGGATTATTAATTGCTTTCCTCTTCACGTTGAATTATGACATCGAGGTAGATTAAAAATATCTAAGAAATTCAATTCAATTTAAAAACGTCAGTCATTAATAATCTCCGTGATACCATGAGGACAATTAATGTAGAGGAAAAACCTCGGACAATTCTATACGATATTCTACAATTGACACCCTCTCAAAGTATTCTAATTAACGCACAATTCAGAACTACAGTTCTGTCGTGCTTAATGTTACAAATAAAACCACACGGCAACGTTCGCCATTATTTAGTCCTCGCACCTTCCTCCGACTTGCAAGTTTCGGCATTCAAGATGAATCGCACATTGAACGCTAACTCCGCCTCGGAAGCCGAATTTGTTCTCTTCCCGTCTTCCGCGTGTAACGCGTCTTCCGACGTTTCCGGCTGTTTACCGCGAGACACCATTGTTACCACGGCTGGTACCGTCGTTATCGAAGGGTGGAGACTGATTACATTTACACATAGCTATAGATATATACCACAGAGAGCTTCTCGCTTTAACCACTCAGCCATGAAATTACACTAACCTTCGAATTCCTCTACAAAGAAGAAGCAAAACCTCGTGGAAATTTAAGGACTTTTGGCAGAAATATTTGTTACTTCGAGTCACTCTGATCGTTTCTGTGGTATTTCAGCGATGGAACTAAATTAGACAAGGTTTATATTCACATAGTTAGGTGTATATATGTACATGTAGATCTCTCAAAGTGAAACGTTAACGGGTGGGTATGTTGCGTTCGAGTTTGCCGCGTTTTCTCGTCCCTCTTTGCCTTCACGTTCGAACTGTCTCCTGACAATGAAGACGCGAACATAATAGATCCACTCCAAGACGGAATGTCAGTATGACGCTCGTCTCGTTGAACAGCCCAACAGGAATTTCCGCACTTTGGTTTGGCAGCCGACTCTCCCTCGGATTGTAATTTCAGTTTCCACTAACCTTGTCGTTTATCCTCGTCCTCCCTTTTGCATCCAGCCTCCTTTCAAGGATCTTCGGGTATCTCATTACAATAATCGTAACATTCGAGGAAACGTAACCGTTTTCACTTTGGCGGTTATTATTATTACTATTATTATTTTTATTATTATTATCGCTTCAATCTTGCCACTGTCACTACCGGTTTTCATCGGAGTTGCTTCTGGATTTAAATTCACCCCATTGCTCAGGGGGATGTTGAAGAATATTCCGCACTTTTAGCTGGTATCGTTGATATTTTCAAATATATCGATGATACCATGGATTATAGGAGGAAAAGGGTAATTTTCTAGAGGTACATTCAATCTATAATAATTAATTCCTAAGAGTGAAATAAGCTTAACTCTTTCGCATACGATTTCTTTTCTGACTGAGCGGACAATGACTCAAAATTAACTCCTAAAATCAAATGTTCTCACTGACTTCTGATATTTCATATAACTGAACGTAATATTAATAATGTAGAAATAATAGAAATAGTGTAGAGACTACTTCGCGACCGGCAGATATTTTCAATTTAATAGTTTTTTAAAGATTTCAAAACGTCATTCCATTTTTAGCGTCACGAGTGCCACACGTAGTTGTAGGCTAAGGGGTTAAGAACTTTCGTAAATCGCGAGTTCCTACAATGCGACTACCATTTTCATATAGTTCGATTTTTTGCACGAGAAAAATTCGCACGATTTCCTATAACGTGAATTTCTAAACTCTACACCTCACTGCGCTCTACGCGAGTCTACTGTACAAGTAGCTCAACAAACCAAAAATCAAGAACCATAACGAGAGTTCCTATCTACAGCTAGAACCGCACTCTGCGCTAAAAAAAACGCGGCTAATCAACATGTGTCTACCGTTAGCGTTAATCCACTCTGTATTCCACGTGGTCGTCCGCAAGAACAGCGCACTTGCGGCATAACAAAAATTTCCTCTCTTCTCTCATTCTCTGTCCCTCGCTCTGTCTTTTATTCCCGTTTTGTCTCATCTGCTTTCCCCTCGTCCAAATTCCCCGTCCATGGAGGAGCTCTCAATCGTAAACGGGGATGGAAAAACGTAAACCAACATCGCGCGGAAGTAGCCTAGGTCGCGCCTCGAACGCGGTCTGAATTTTTTATCCTGTCCTTCCCTTTCTTTCTCTCGGACCTTTTCTCTTTCTCTTTTCTCCTCTATCTCCGTTCTCTTTTTCCACCTCGGCAAGGAAAATAA
Source organism: Cerceris rybyensis (assembly GCA_910591515.1). Taxonomy (NCBI): domain Eukaryota; kingdom Metazoa; phylum Arthropoda; class Insecta; order Hymenoptera; family Crabronidae; genus Cerceris; species Cerceris rybyensis. The sequence goes on from OU342795.1 coordinate 2,145,563, forward strand.
GGAAATGGGAAAGGATTGTCGAGAAAATCGAGGCTGAAGGAAGAAACGGGCCGAGAGGAGAGCGCGTGTTCGGAAGCACCTTCGAAAAGCGCACTGCCAGAGGAATTCGGGGAAGGGTTACTTCCTTCGAATCGAAACTCCCAAGTATAGGTCAATCTCCTCGACCTTTCGGAGCTCTAGTGGCGTAGTATGGAGGAATTTACGAAAGAAACGTGGAAGGAGAAGTTGCGGAAAAGTGGCGTAGATCGTTCGGAAGACTATGATCTTGATCCTATTTTTTTTTTCTCCTTTTTGTCGTCGAGATTTGCTTTCTCCATGCTCGTTTTCTCGTGATCGTTAAATCGAAGGAAAGAGCCTAGGAGGTAACGACGGGAAAAAAGGAATCGATGGGAGAGTTTTGTTGAAAGAGGAGAAGAAAAAAAACGAACGATGATGCACCGTGAATGACACCGAAAGGTGAAAGAGCACGTGTGCAGAAACGCCCGGCTAAAAGGCACAGAAGATAACCGTTGGAGCGTGCACAAATCTGGATCAATCGGGTTCGAGGCATTCGAACCGATTTGAACGATGCGCCGACGCCGTTAAACGCCGGCTACACACGTCACGTGGTGAAAAAATGCACCGCGGAAATGGAATAGTCTGTACGCGATGAGAATTTCCAGGTGACTTTGCCTGCTATTCGTTTGTGCTACTTTTCTGGTTTTCGGCATGGTCTTTGTTCTGCCAGAGAGCCGATGGAATGGTGAAGGACGGGAGGGAAGTCTTGCAAAGAAGCTACGTCGTCGAGGAAATAGAATGTTGAATTTCTACATGATGGAATTTAGTACGAATATCGCTCTAGATTCTAAGCGAAATAGGACGACCGTAGTCAGACACCTAAGCCTAGAATTTGAAACACAGACTGGAGGAAACGTGACGATTGACGTTAACAGAGTAAATTAAACTAATTAACTCCTTAGCCTACGATTTCTTTCCTGACTGGTCGTGCAATAACTCCAAATGAATTCCTCAAATCAAAACTTCTCACTGACTTCTGATATTTCGTATATCTGAATGTAATATTAATAGTTTAGAAATAATGAGACAGTTTCTGAACCGCTTGATATTTTCAATTTAATATTACGGGCACCGGAAAGTAATGTCATTTTTTACATTAGATTTGAACAAATAAATCTGTACTAAGTTTTTATTTCTAACGAATGACGTAATCATTCTTGTTATCAACAACCCTCTTTTATTTAGTATGCCAATTGTCAATGCCGGTTTGATAACAATTAATTGGCTTTTGATCAAAATATCTGGCGGAACGACATTACTTTCCGGTCCCCCTAATACTTTTTGAAATACTCCAAAATTTCCTATCACATTCTGCACGCCACGAGTGCCCCACGTTGTTATAGGCTAAAGGATTAATTCCTACTTCTTTTAAAATACATAACTCTCATTTATCCTACAATCTCAAAAATCGATTAACTCCAAGTTCTACTCCGTAACCATCAGAATCACACCTTCAAAATCCTGCATCAAACGGGGAGCAATCAGCGTGACGCGTAAGTCTATTAGACATCTCCGGAGGACATTTAAGGATTTCTAACCGCATGACACAGTAATACAGAGGGCCGTGTGTGCGAGAGCACGTGCTCTCAATGCCGTACGTGGCAATTCCCCAGGAGAGCGTAATCCCGAGCGTTCGACGGTTCTCCGATTCGCACGATCGCGCAATTCGGTCTCAAGGAATGCGCCCGGTGTTACCGGCTCCCTCTCTATGCTCTCTCTATTCGCATAGTCACCCTCGTTCGAGCAGAGGGAGGCGAGAGGCGCCGAAGCGACGTCGTCTTTATCACCGGCGTAAATTCGATGCTCTCACGGCTGATTTCAATTCTGCTTCTACCGAAGATCTATGCGTCTACGTTCGTACGACCGGACAGAGACGAAGATCGGGCCAAGAATCAGTGCAGCGAGAATAATCATGGTGGTGGAAAAGGAGAATTACGAGTATTTAACGTTTATGTCGTTGGTTGAATATGACTTTAGGTGCGAGGGGGTTGAATGGTATGATATACTGCTCCTAAAAATTAGGGGATGTTTCAAAATGAACGTGAAGATAGTGGATTGGGTTAAGGATCAGTGGGTTTGGGATTATATCTTCCGTTGTCTTTAATTTAATAATGCAGAGTTTGTGGTTTCTTTGATAACACTCGAAGAATTAGATTTCTGATGGTTAAGAAGTAAGAAGTTTGGGAGTGCTAGGGCGCATATGAAGTTAAGGGACTAAATTCACCATTAATGAGCTGCTGAACGAATTCTCGTCTGCTCAGAAATTTTTCTTGCGCGATGTGGACGTCCTATCGTCTGTGGTTGGGAAGCCACCTGAAACAGAAAAATAAATAAATGTTAGTAGGAAAATAATTTCCATGGGGACGTGGTTTAGGAGGGCATTATTGTCTGCCAACGTTTAAATCATTATACATGTATAGAGGGATTACTTGAGACGATAATTACTTGCGAAGCCCATCTTGGATAAGGCAAATTGCTCTGTTTTCCACAAAGCCTTTCGTCTTGTTCGGACGTCTTCAAACTATCTGGATAACATATTAGGGTACACGTAATAACAGCATTAAGCACCTACGATCTACCACGAGAGTTTCAAAATGTCTGCTTCCAGAAACTTCGCAAAATTCCTACTAAGCGAGCACGGATCCTTCGTGTTGCTCTTGTTTAATGTATGATTTTACCTGCAGCAATTCAGATTCGATAAAGCGTGGGAAATTCATCGCGGAGAGTTCGCAAATTTGACATTTTTACAATGGAGGAAAAGTGAATATAGCGATAACCGTCTATCTTTATCACGTTTAACGAGAGAATTTCATGCTCTGGAAAATGACTGACAGATTTAACATATGTAATTTGCCTAAAATTCTATCGAGCTTAAAATCTGTCGGTCTATTTCCAGAATATTTCGAATGATTTACATTTAACCGAAAGCAATGCAGTGACAAAAACTATCTAACTGTTGCACCATGCAGGATTGTATTTCATGGTGAATGTATTATCGGACCAATCTCATCGGGTGTGGTAGGATTCGATTAAATACGACTAAGGAGGATAAGGATAGTATTTAAATGACTAATGCGTAGACGTGGATAAAAGTGAGTAGTGGATGTTGTCAGAATCCCTAGTAATTTTAAATAAATAACAATAACACACACACACACACACACACACACCAATGATTACAATAACAAATAGTATATATATATTAATTAATATGGAATAAATAGAATGCAAAATAAAATACTGAATAACTAAATAATCTGAGGTGTCTAAAAAAAGGTGGAGTGTCTAACTGTTTCTCTAAAACTAAATCGCACTGTAACAATGCATCGCAAGAAGCAACTTCTTGAGATGACGATCTTCCCCACTCCTTTCCTATGTCAGGCATCTCTATGGGGAGACGTCTATCCATGGGTATTATACCACGCAGGAATGTCTAATACGAAGTCTAATTGTCTCTACATTGCAATGAACAATCTTCAGCTAGAAAAAGCTTGTAAACTAAAACACCTAAATTCCAAGCGCTCAAACGCGACAAAAGAGGTTGAAATTCGCCTTAAAAGCTTCACAACAGTCAAGCATCCCGTGCATCATGAGTCTCCCCTCGAAAACAAAGCCGCAGCCGGGTGAAAATTTTCAATTAATCATCAAAGTTTCGATCGTCACCAAACGATGATGCAAGTTTTTGTCGGCCCGTTAATGAGCACACAAAACCAACGAGGGTAACACGATTATCTCGAAGCGCACCATTAAAACAGATTTGACACTGCAATTAAATTATAGTGGATTAACCGAAACTGCAATAACAGAACGATTCGTAATTAAACGGGCGCACTTGACACTTTATCCATGGCATTGACCGCTCTTAATGAGAATTTCGAATCGGTAGTCAATACCACGGCTGGATTCGGCGCTCTCGAATTCTCAAAAGTTAACCGCACGCCAAGCGAGGACCCCCGGGGGCGGTAAACCAGTTTCCGAATATCGCCCGACGATATTCGTCTTTCAGCGTGAAACGTCAAAACTAATTTGGAATTTCCGACGAGCTGCCGTTTCCCGTGAATACAGGAATTTTAATAAATCTCCAAAGTGACACGCGCATTCCCCTCCTCTCTTCAACAAATCTCATCGCGATGTGATTTTCGCGCGAAAGGTAGAGATAGACAGAACACCATAAACCCTGAGACAGTACGACGTTTCTAGAGAGACGTAGTATTTCGGCGATCTGTGTGCAACCATTGTTACATTATACGGTATCGTTGGATAGGCGGTAGAACTTCTGTTCAGGATATGTCTGTAACACCGCTGGAACTCGGCCATTGATAGGACTATGTAACTTTGTAATGCTCCTCCCATAGACACCACCTACGGGGATGGATTTTACGAGGTAAAGCAGCTCGAGTCGTGTAACGATATTCGTATCGACATATGTACTCTTGGGATATGATTTTTCTGAATTTTTCCATTCACTTTTTGGAAGATCGTTTCTGTCGTATTGGCAGAAGAGTAATGGTTCCATTGAATTCCACTTGATAAGACGTGGCGGTCTATTTCGAAAGGTACGGTCGATTCATTTGGTTAGAGAGATTCGTTTTGAAACGTTGCGACTGGAATACTCGATGATATTCGAGTGGCTTCTTACGATATTGTATTTTCAGATATCCCGAAGATAGAGCAAGGAAGATTGAGTTATTTTACTTGGACGAATTTAATACGTGAAACTGAGTTGGAAATTTGTGAGTTATCAAAATTTTGTAGATCGTAGCGAAAGTAATAAGAATAGAGATGAGGAAAGATTCGATTGTTCGAATGTGCGAGTCTTTTAGAAGAAGCAATATAAAAAAAGATATAATATAATATCTATAAATTCCAACTGTGCCACTATCAATCACGTTTATTCCTTCGCGAAGCACCAAAAGCTCAAATATGCCTTCACAGCCGGACGTATTTCCACATTTTTAAAGTACACATTCAACAGAGAAAATTTCTATTAAAATTCAAACATCAAAACCGCCGACCCTTCTCCGTTTCATGCGAACAAAAACCTCTTGCTGCTGTTGAACCTCGGAATTCGCTGGATATTCCCCGGGCTAGGTTGCCGGTAAGAGAAATCCATGCGCGCGCTCAAACGAAAGGGTAGAGAGACAGAAAGAGCAAGAGATAAAGTGTAAGAGAGACAGAGCCACAGTAGAGAGGTATTTCACTAGCGCAAAGGTACAATACGTTGTGCAAGATAGTCAGGTCGTCTTCGACGACGGACGGCGTCCTAGGGGATAAGCCGAGAGTGGCTGGTACCGCTAACCACGTTCGATAAGCGGTCAGGTCAAATCCCACGAATCCTCCCCTTTCTCTTCGCCGTTATCTTCCGGTATACCGTGGTAACTACGAGGGCATGTTCTCCTTCCAGTTGAACTTTCTGAAACTGAGGAACCGAAGGAACAGTCCCCCGTTGCCCTCAACGTGCCACGTCCTTTTCTACCCTCAAGAAGAACTTGATTGCTTCGTTTCTCCTCGACCTCTTACCTATATTATCTTTACCCTCGCTTACGTACAAGTACCACGTATCTATCCAGGTATAGATATACCTACCTACGTGTATCGTTATCACGCGTGTCTCTACGTTGGCCCACTTAATGTCGCATATAGACGCAGGATCGTGGGTGAACGTTTCACATGCACGTAGCAAGGGTAGGCATGGACGTATATAACCGTACGTCACGACGCGAGACGTCGCACAGGACAAATGGGATCCGTGCCGTGCCATTGACTGCACTCCGACGTACGGACAGATTAGTGTTAATGCGTTTTGTTGTCCTCCGGCAGTGACATTCGAGCCGGAGCTATTCGGACATCGAAGATCTCGATTAGCCGTAGGTGCCTACCCCTACGTATTTTCCTCTACGACCTCGAGATTTCGTCCGTGAAATTGCATCAAATGGAGGGCAGATTTCGCCGCGGATCCTGTGACCTTCGAAACTATTTCGTGACCCTTCCCACATCTCTGTGAACGTTATCGGGAGGAGAAGAAAAGGTACGTTATCTTGGGACAGAATCGCGAGTGGGTCCACGCGTCCCTAGCGGGGCAAGAAGCTTGAGAAAGCTCGTTGGATTTAATTGCACCCCAATATCGTGAAAACGTTTCACGTTTGGAAGGGACGGGGTGCAATAAGGATCTCCAGATGTTCTTACACTTATCCGTCGTAACCAGGAGATGGGAGAGGGACGTTGTATTTGATCTTGAAGAACATAAGGCTCGATTTGTTCTTACGATTGTTCGTTTAGAATTAAATATTTTTTTCTGGTATTCTCTTCGTTTTTGGAATTAAGAGTATACAGTGTAGGATGTAAATTCGAGCGATCATTCGCATCGTTGAGTCTTTCTCTTGGATAATGCATTCGTCTTCTTTCGAGGAACTTCGACTAGCTTCTAATTTTCGTGTCTTTGAAGAACTTCCGGATGGTAGTTCTGCTTTGATAGTATCTTCCCGTTCGCGCTTTTAAGGGATGGAACAATGGTCGGATAATGTGAGATACCGATTCGCCCAGATCTAACGTTAATATCTACGGTAGTACGTATAGGATAGAACTGCAAATTACGGTATTATCACGTCCGTTTTCTCTCCTCGATTTTTATTCTCTCTAACTTCTCATTTTTTCCCCCTTCCTTTTATTATTGCAGCCGAATAACTTGGCGAGGCTCATTTCTGCGCTTAATCCGCTTTCTCCTCTTCTAGACCTCTCCTCTGGGACCCGTATAATGAGTCATGACACACACAAAGTAACGTCGACTACCAGTACACGTAGAAAAGACTTATACCGAATACACCTGACTCAAGTTTGCAAATTACCCCTCGGTAGAGCCAGCTATCCCAGGTTTCCTTTTATTTTTGATATACAATTTTCCTTCCTTTGAGGAATCTACCGCCTACCGCGCGATTCTCCTTTTTGTCTTTACATCTCCCTGCTCTTCCTACTTCCCTCTCTTTCGCAGTCTTTCTTGCTCGATATTTCTCTCTTTCTCGTTCAACCCCCGTCCATCTTCCTCCCTCTCAGACCCCGCGGGAATTGTATAACGAGTCAGGGTATACTGCGAACAAGATAATACAAGCCACGCACGAGCACGGTACGTGGCGAATTCTTCCCTTGAATTTACAAAGGACTACGACCAGGGGGTTAATCTCACGCGAAGCGAAACGAAGTGAATTCACCCTTCGTCCCCGTTTCTTTTTTTATCCCTTTATCAACCTTGTCTCTTCCATGTACCATCTTTTTCTATCTTCTCGATTTTTCTCTTATTTACCACTTAACTTCATTATTTCCTCGTATCCTCGTTTATTTGGGTCCACTGTGTTTTCTTTGCATACACTCCCGGCCGAATTTAATTGGTATACCTGACGACCCAGTGAATTCAACCTACGAGTTACCCTTTCTTTCCATTACATCTTTCTCTTTTTCTAACTCAGTTTTTTTTTTCGTATCGCCCCTTTCGTTAATTCTGCTCGACGTCATGTTTATCGTTCTCCGTTTTCTTTGCGTATACTCAAATTGTTACGGATGCACGCCTTATAAGTCATATGTGCTCGTAGTTGATGTTACAATTAGAATTATAAATTAAGTACAATGCGCGATTGCTATTTAAATGAAAGAAACACCTGCGCGTTGACAAATAAAGTAAGACGAGTTCTAAGATACATCTGTCAGCTTCAGTGACGTATTTTTTCTCCGCAACACGAATATTAATTAAGTATCTTAACCCTTTGCAGTCCTACGACGAACAGTACTTGACATAGGTTTTCATTTGATTTTATTTTCTGACAATTTAATTCAACAATTAATATCGATTTTCTAATATAACAATGATCTTGTAATATCACCCAAATATCCGTTGATACATATAGTTACTAATATCATTAAAGAAAATGGACAATCAATGATAGAATATATTGTAAAATTAATTTTTTTCAACTCACTGCCAAAACTAACGAAATAATTGGGACGGCAAAGGGTTAAGTGACATGCCTGTTGATCTTTCATCTTGTTACCGATCGAATCGAGGTTATAACATTCTCCTCGATTCTTCTTTAGACTTCGTCCTATTCTAAATTCGTCCTCGTCGAGATATCTGCATTCAGAGAGGTAAGAAATTCCGTTCGTCGTGGAATTCCTAAATGTTCGAGCCTACTCCGCGCTTTCGGCGTGGCTTAGTCAATCTCGATTCGCAGATTCATTTATGAGGCGCGCACTTATCGAGGGAAAGAATGGCATTATAGACAGGAAATTGGAATTCGGTCTCATAAAAAGTCCCGGCTTCCTTCGCTCCCGGCGACGAACCTACCTTCTCCTTGCTTCCCGATAAAACATTTCGCAGAATTTCCGAAGAAATTCTGTGAAACAGTAGCTCGATGGTATTCGCATCGTCGCATTCCCATCGCGATTCAAGGAAACTCTAACAAACGTTCGTTCTCCGTGACGAGTGTTTGTCACCGCGATATTCTCGCTTTGAGCTAAAAAAAAGATGCTTTTTTTCCACTGTTAACCCCTTGTAGCCCCTTGTGACATTTCTGTAACAAACTAAAAAAGATTCTACAAATTCCATACGGACCATATTTATTCCCTTTTAACTCATTGTATCATCACTGCTACATACCATACTATCGAAACAATACACCATCTTACGCAGAGATGCCGCTAATTAGTATATTACTGCAAATTAATTCTGATAGTTCGGTTTTTATTTATTTTAGAATTTATGATCTGGGTTACAAGGGGTTAAAAATTACACAAACTCCAAGAGGAAATATGGAAGAATATTTGAACGGTTTCGATATTTTGCGCCTTTTATCATTTGTTTTATCACATTTATATGTCCGTTTCTATCGATTAAGTAATTGTATTCAACTCGTGTACGTATACCGATTAATCTTCGTTGTATTGTTAATTCATACAATTTTTCATTTCTTCTTGTCAAACATTGAATGTCCAACGAGCATGTAGGTTAATATTCTTCGTTGAATCTCACAGATAGTAGTCCCAGTCCCATAAGAAAGTCTACGACAGCGGCGCTGAAAAATGTACATTCATCTCGCCGGTTCAAAGAAATTTCACATTTCACTGTGAATATGACATTATCTTGAAAATGCGAGAACTTTATTCAGTGGTATTGTACAACAATATTTTACAGTCCCTTAGTATTCATAGCACTTTACAAGCCATTAAATCTTTCTCAAACATCGTGAAGTTTGCTTTTGTAGATCGAACACTTTTCTTGGGAGAGAAATGTGAAAGAGTCGAAGATCGAGCGGTATTCTTGCAAAGAGCGCCACAGTGGACGCACGTGTGTATATTTACCGTCGTTTCTGTATTTGAGGAAACCTTAACTGAATTCTGGTCACTTCTTCCACGATAAATTGTCGAATTTCCGTAATTTTATTCAACGAAAATCTTACTTTTTTACAAATTTCTATTAGCATGAATTAAATTCTCGTAGCTTTCATTGTTTATTTTTCTATTAAAATTAGACGTTCAATGAATTACTATTAAATTGTGTTATTGTATTATATTCAATTGTATTCTATAAGTACATTGCAAGCAGAGGAAGAAGGAGGTCGTTTAAAAGGATGATCGTTTAAGTAGTTTATGGTGTATAAGACAGACATGGAGTATTTGCTGGATGGATCTCCTATGAACGGGGAATTTTTAAAATTTTTATAAAGAATTACGATTAATTCTGACATCCTCGGTAATTTCAGTATTAGTTCTTAAATTATCATATTTTTTATTAAATGAGATATCGTACGTTTTAGACATTTGTAATGTCTGTTTGAATTTCTGTATCAGAATTCCGTCGACTCGTAGGAACATCACTAATAACTGAAATGTCGAGGTGGATAATCAAATATTGGCAACAATCATGCACGCATTACGTTTCCCGCTGATTTTCCATTTAAACGAGCTCGCGTTATCGCGTAGTAACGATGCATTTTTTTCTCCTCTATTCTCCTCGTTCTCGTTATTATTCCGTCACTACGTCACTTTATTAAAAAACATAAATTCGACCAACAACGCTAAGTAACGTCACGGCAAATCGCTTATTACCTCAGTCACTACATAATTATTTATACGTCACCCGAAAAAAACCTCGCACGACCCGGGTAATGCTAGTAATTTACCACCAAGGATTACAACATTCATACGTATTACGTAAACGTCAGCGTACATAAAAAGCACTTAATTTCACCCCGGTTTCAAATAAAGCCGCGGCTTATGAAAACAGGAAAACCCCGTTGAAATCTTTTATTATCACCGGGCGACACAAAGAAGCGAGAAATATAATTTACGACCTTGCAAAAGTTCAAAATTCTTTTTATATAATTCACTGAATTGATAGAAACCGAGAAATTCTATAAGGGATGTAAATGAGATATTTGCAACCCCAAAAAATGGGATAAACAGTACAACAAATTATGTTTATTGCCTAAGACAGCTTCGACTCCTATCGAATTTGACACCTTTTAGAAAAAATTAAAAACAAGCTAGTATACTTTTAATAATTACCACTGTCTACCCAATTAATTCAGCTAATATAAAATTTCATAGTTGCATAACTAAGTACCTAATGAAGCATCTAAGTTTTCGAATTCCTTAACACACTATGTTTTATAAATTTTAAAAATAATTAACTATTTCAAAATCTGTCCTTTGTCAAAAATGTTCCGCCATTATCCACCATCGAACCGGTCAAATAACTCAACAATAGGTCAACCCCATATCTTCATATCGAATGTCCAGAAGCAGAACTAACGCCACGGAAGAGAAAGCAGAACTCATATGCATTTTCACGGTCCGACAAAGGGGACATTTTCGACAGTTTCGAATTGAATCTACACACGCTTCGTATTCGCATCTCTAATTACCGTATGTATCGATCTTCGCGAGCACACAGGTCGTTGGTTACGATAAATTATCAACGATCCTGTTGTATCCCTTACGCGTACTTACGGTTACACCGGCGGCACGATACGTCTGCCTATTAAGTACGCAGTCATTTATGTTTATATAGCGAGCGCATCGATACGCATTATGGTATGGCGTATTAGAGGATATTTATGGAGCGACCTAAAGTACCGCAACGAGGAGAACCGGTGTCAGAGCTTCTCTAACGCCATCCAAGAAAAATAATAAAGTATATCGACGTCCTCCATCGTCCATGCTGATGCAGCCTTGTAAAGCGTGTCTGCATTCATTTTTTTTCTCGTTCGACCGACTAGAAAAATCGCATTAAATCTAGAAGATTGATGGGGCAATGTGACTTCTTTTATTAATGTGAGTTAACGGCGTACAACTAGTTTCAGTACTGTACAGCAATTTCCGTATTGCTTGAATTATTGATGGTTGAGTTTTGTCTGTATTCTGTGGATTTGCAGGAGGCATTAATGTTTGAAGGGAAAATGAAAAGTGGTGGGGTGAATTGGAATGAATGACTTTCCTAAAAGTGTAGGTCATTGGTGAAATAATCATAGGACTTAAGCTGGATGATGTGAAAGAAACAAAAGTGGTATTGGGGATTAGAGTGAATAGGGTAAAGGGTCAGACTGGCAATTAAGGCGCCAGAGGTTAAATCCTCCCTCGTCATCTCCGGGAAATTTTTTTCATGGGATATGTATCATCCCAGGAAGAGACATAAAACAATGTTTCCTAGACGAGTTGACCATAGCAGTTGAAGCTGAAGGGTATTAGAAAAGAGAAAACTACCCCTTCCTTTCATCTTGAAAGTTACTACATAAAAATATACATTTTAGATGATTTTTTTTTATAGAGAGTATAGAAGCAGGCTATCGCTTTTAATTCCCCTTAAATGAGATTGCACTTGTAGCTTCCTCCAGCTACTTAAAGCGCTTCAAGATTGTACCACAAAATTCGCGTAATTTCGCATCACCATTCCAGCAGGAATCGTCCAGATCAAAGTGAAAATTGCTCTATTAACCTTCATAAAAAAAAGAGAAGCATAATGAAATTAAGTTGATCCAAAAATGTAATTTCATCACATTCGAAAGAAGAGTGAATTTCATCGGGACGCTCGAGAGCTTTGATGATTTCGTAATTGGAACGAAAAAAGGTAGACGCGGAAAGCGGTAAAAAATTGATATTCAATTCCAGGAACCTGTCACGCACAATTCCAGGATCCTCTTTCACATGGCGGTCCATTTGTAACGAACGAACGAGAGCCCTGCCAAAAGTTTACATTGCTCTCCGAATTTCTTTCTAGAAAATTTCACCTGGCTTTTTCGTGCCTATCAAAATTGCAGCGCGAAACGTCGAAAACATTAGTACCGTGAATCCACGAGGTCTCGGTTCCCTCAACCGAGGCTATTTTGAAATATAATTTCAAATAGATCCGATTACGGGACGGATTTTGTTTTGAACGTGACCTGTTTTCCTTCATACGCAGAATCCTATCGAGCGGTCGGCGAATATTAAAAGTCAAATAACAGGAAGCTCCCAGCTATACGTCCGTTCTCCCTGAATTTCGAAAACGTATAATATTTTCCTCCGTTCCATTATTTATTTTCACTCCGTCGATACGCCGTAGAAAAATAACCTCTGACGCGTTCAGTGGATCTATAGGGATGAGTGAAAGAGACAGAGAAAAAGAGAAATCGCACGATAGAATCCTCCCTATCAACGCGGCCACGTTGGCTGCGAATTCGTCAATAGTGGTTTTATATGACCTTTTGACAACACTCCCTGACAATACGCCATGACGAAGTGATAAACGTGGTATCGCGAACTGCCATGAAACGCACGAAACCGTGGCAATATTCGAATAAACAATAGCAAACTACTTTCATCAAGCGATATTTGCGCCAAGGCAAATTCATCTTTGAGCCTATCTTTGATACTAATTTTTCTATCAATAAGTCAGCGTATTATTCGATAATCCCTACTAACACACTAGTGTTCCAATTATACCAGAAGAATTAAAGACATGACTCACAATAAATATCACTCCAACTTACAAGTCCACTGACAAGAATTCAACTATACTGTCTCAAACGCATACCTGGGGTTGTTGCAAGTCCTTTAACGCGCACTATTAACCCTTTCTTATATAGTTATTTTAGTATAGGTCTGTATTATAATTAATGCATATAAAAATTAGTAAAATAATAATTAATACGTATAAGAGAGTCCCAAGTGGCGTTGAAAATCGTTGGTGCGAATATCGAAGACTCAATGTGCCCACTTTTCGGCGCGGTGCCCCGTTCAGTGTCGTCACACTGGCTGAAGGGACTGCCGTAACGAAAAGGTTAATACAAGACCGATGAAAAAACCGCGACAGGCTTTCACGTCATCCCCTTCAACATTTGTAAAGGGCTGATACTAACGTTTTGCCCCGCGAGAATGCAATTCGCCAAGAGACAGAGCGACAGTTAATTGCCAGATTCTTCGAGGCGAAACTCGAAGGGGAAAAGGCCACGTCTTCGGAAGGTTGCAAGCTCGCATGATGAATGACCAGCTTCATCCTCGGCACTGGCAAACATTCCACGTATTCTCGACATTCCACGGGGAACCACGAAATTTCACGTTTCAAGACAGACGTTCGGTGAACGCGTTAATCATCGCCGGTTAAAGTCCAGTCTACGTTGACCTACGGAAAGGTAAACAGAGGAAGAACGATGAATGAAGAAGCAGCTACGAAACGAGAAGTAAAACATTGTCCCAGCAGGTGAATTCCAAAAGAGCGATCGCCCGTCACGATTACCGATCGTTCGCCGTTCGGCCGGTAGAAAAAAAAATGAGAGGAACGAGGGCGAAACGGTGTGAGGAATGGACCCGTCGTTTCCACTCGTTCCGACTATCCCCGGTTATTGTACTACCCTACCGTATGCATGGCATAAAAATGAACCGACAGATGCAACTCGGATTTTCGCCGTTTCAAAAATTCACGCAAAACGGCGCGTTCTAACGGCGGAATGTTTTATTTACGGGCGGCTTGAATTCGAAGGAAAACAACATTCCCCGCGCTGCGCGCGATTATGAGGAATTGCAGGAACGCAGTGTTCCCGACGAGGTTCCATTAAAACGGCATCTACCAGAAAGCGACCCAGTTTCGCGAATGCATTCTTTCCGTGGGTGTTAACGCATCGAAACTGCATTGCCCCTGGCTGAATTCAGTAGTGGAATAATTTAGTTTTTTTTTTGTCATTTTTATCCTTCTCTTCTTTTTATAGCGAAATCCTCGAAGGCTAGGCGGTGGGGCGGTGCCAAATTAAACCCCGAGTTAGACGACACGTCGACAACCCGAGGGAATTTCTGAGGCGGTCCTATTAAGTGAACTAGTTGTCACTGGTCCTTCGTTTATGATGCGACTATCTTTCAGGGTAGTTAACTCGATTCGAACTTGCCCATTATTTGCTTCCCTCGAGTAACTCGAAACTCGGGGCAAATTGCAATTTACAAAGCAGACCGTTTCATTCCCTAAAAGATCCTTCGAATACCTCGATCGTAATGCAAAATCAACGAATCAATCTTCACCCTCCTTCACACATAATTCTATGTAAATTTCCAACAAACTCAAATGAGTTTTCCCGACCATGGTAAATGATTAGAAGAAGATTAATAATTATTCACCGAGGAATAATGGCATGAAAAAAAATTCCTCGATGAAGCTTTGTTTGCGGGGCATCGGTACGCTCGCTCGTTACAAGCTCCGAGGACAATGAGCCGATCGAGTGTGCACGGTCCATTCATTTCGAGATCTTTATCGTCGCTAATCGGTCCCTTGATAGACGAGCGCTTCTCTAGCTTGACGGACTTTCGAGATGATGGATGTTCCGGCTTTGGTGGCTAGCCCGAGGGGGGTCAGCGCACCTCGACGTACCTAGGTAAGGGCGCGTTACCGCGCGGGAGGTTTATCGATTCGTTGGTGAACGTAGGAAAGGAGGTAAACGCGTCGCTTGAATGTTTCATGGGTATTCCCCAGTCCACGAATCTACAAAACCGAAGGTCCCGCAGAGACCAATGCGGCATGGTCCAGGCCGTGTACCGTGGACGCGAGCTTTAAATATTTCATTTCGTTTAACGCGCCATGACACATCATCGCTCGAACCTGTCGATCGGTACACACGTGGAGCCTTCTACCTTTTTTGTTCATCCATCCTCCGCAATCGCCACCCTTTTCTCTCTCTCGTTTCTCCTTCCCCATCCGATCGACCTTCGGAGAAGTTCATCTGCTAATGGAAATGTGATCGTGCGATGAAAACGATATCAATCAAAATATTTGTCCTGCGAGAGGAATTGAAAGGAGGAATTCGAAAATTGGAATGAAAAAAAAACGAATGGACGTAGAGGAGGAGAGGCGAAAGCTATTAGTTCGATGATCTGCATTCTGCACAATGGAGAACAGTAAACTGGTGCTGGTACCGTGTCGTCGAATTGCTGGAGGGCTGCAAGTTCTTTTCGAGAAGGGAATAAGAGGGAAACGAAGAAGAACCGGAGGAAGTCCTGGGATCTGGCAGAGTCGCGGAACACTTTGGAAACTGACTCGACGTAGACGAGCACGGGATCTCGGAAAGCAACGATGAAGTACCAAAAGCCGATAAATCAGCCGCTCTAGTCGGAATTAGTTACCGTTCCATTTTCCCGTGACGTTAAGTAAGTTCCCTTTCCGTTCTCTCTCTTTGCTCCACCTCCGCAATCTCCTCCTTACCTCTTTCCTTTCTACCTCTCTGTCTCTTAACCCCTTTACATCTTTCATTCTCTCTCTCTCTCTTTCATCCTCATCCGCCTTCTGTTTCCCTCTCGATTTCCTTAGTCTCATTGCCACCCTTATCAACCACTCGCTCAGTTCGTCTCCTGAGTTCTCTTCGTTTCCTCCCCTTTTCTTCCCGGCATCCGGATTCGCGGTTTCATCCAGAGACAAAACCGCGATATAACCATGGTTCGCCAGTTTTCCAGAATTCCACGTCAGACAGCATCGTCAGATTCCGTCGTTGGCGTCACCGTTGCTTTTTTCTATCGATCTCAAACACGGTATCGTCGAGTAACGTCGCCGATCTCGACGACGATGTTCTCCAAGTCTGATAGAGAATCGCGATTGCAGCGCGGAAATTTTCCGGGAGAACTTGATACAGAATAGGAAACGTATAGTATTATTCGATAGGTGAATATGGTGCTTTGGTGTTTGATGTATTTTGTATTATATTTCGTTGCTTCGCTGGGAAATCGGAGACGTATTCATTATTATTGTTAACAGTATTTTCAACATTATTGCTATAAAAAATAATGATATTATTCGATGTATCTCTGTTTGATTATTTTCATTAAAATTTCGCAGTGAAAATGTTTATGAAAAAGTATATTTCTTGAATGTTTATGTCATTTTATTTATAACTTCTCTGAATATACATTGATTTTGTTGTTTTCTGTGTTCTATGGAGTCTGTTTCGAGCAGTATCTCGAGATACATTGTTGTTCTTTAGTTTCAAAATTAAGCTGCAAGTAACTCGATCTTCCTCTGACTGACTATCTTTTGAGGGGATGAAAAGATGCAGTAGAATTTTATATTCTAATTCAGCAAGGCTCTCTACTGTTACTTTAAACGCTCGAAACCTTTTTGTCGTACGACTCTCATGTTTCTCTTTACATCCACGACGATTGTCTTTTCATGGGAAAAACGAGGTGTTTCTTCGTGCAACTTCTCGACTCTTTTGCATGATGTGCAACAATTAACAATTCCTTTTAAATTCATTTGACAAAAGGGACTGTCAGAAAGTATTCAAGCCGTAGAAATGTATTCCAAAGTAGTTCGACACCTTTAAGGAAAGCTCATTCGGCACATAAAGATTCTAGGAGCCAGCAGCCTTACTTAAAAAGTACTTTTGTAGACGTTCAATTTAATCTTCATCGGCTGGACTTAAGTCTCCATTCGTAAGGGTACCAACCGGATTTAACCGAGATTACTTAAATTATACGGGATTAAACTCACAAGAAACTTAGTACTTGAAAAACTTCCCCGAGACTCGAAGAAAGAGCGTCGAATTATTATTAATTGTAAAACATATATAACCAAATATTTTTGCCCGACGAATTTCACGCGAAAACATCTATTTTTGTCGAAATAACGCAAACAGAGAAATTAAATTGAAAACAGCATCGCTGTGTGGAAAATGTATATCCATATTCCATGGTGCATTTATTTAAAGCACCTGAGTATGTATACGTTTTTTCTGTGGCTTTCCGGGAAAAACAGATTTTTCATCTCTTTGTTCGACACGTTTTAATGTAACAAACAAATTTCTCGGAATAACAATATTATACTGACAAACGATATTGTAAAATAATAATTCAATATGTAATCGTTTGTTACGAACATATTCGTTGCAAGAGGGACGTGCGAGTAACGAATATTAATATATTTGCTGCCTATAGATTGTCAAATACTTTTCACGGAAAAGTTTGAAACAACTAATCAACATTCAAACGTTTGATAAAACATTGTAATTATGTCGATTATTTCGAAAATTCCAGTAGAAATTTAAACAATTCTCCAAGTATCAATTTAAAAAATTGCACTAATGGAAAAATAAAAAATATTCAAGTCTCTGACTATCACAAAGTGAAGAATAAGTCGTTCAATCCCTTCACTTATCTACACTAGGTGAAGGGTCAAGGGTGGCCTGGGTAGCAATGCAGACTTCGCTTTGAATTTGTGTCCCTCGGCTTCTGGAGGTCGTGGAGGGATGATTTTTTTTCCGTTCGAATCGTGAAAGTGCGTAGTTTAGCGTGCTCCTACGCAATAATTTCCATCTTCATTATTTTAAACATGGGAGACGTTTCTTTCCGTCTCGGGACCCTCGTACAAAAACTAATCGTTACAGAGTCATTCTATTGGCTTATTGTTAGTTTGATAGCCACAAGTCTCATCACGATCAATATGGAGACAAACGAGATATTTAATTTCAAAGCCGGAGAAGTCTAATTTTGAGCACACTTGTTACTTTTTAAGCATAATAATTATTATTCGGGCAGCGGACGAAGTTTCTCTAGTTTCACCGCTGCAATTATTTATATCACCGTTGTCTAATCTCGTCAAAGTCTCTTGCAGGTAACATGTGCAACATATATTCAATTAAAATTGCCATGAACGTGCGAGAGGCCATAATATTAGCACTCAGTGCATCGTTAACGCGCGTTTAACAGTTTCTCACCGAAGGTCAATTAATATGAGGCTACCGGAGAGAAACGAGCTTCTCTCCTCATCATCGTATCAAAAGCTCGCGTGTTAGTCCTTCAACGCCACCGCAACTTGTTCCTGCCTTTATTTTCCTGTGTGCATCCTGGAGTAACTTCATCGTCAGTCGCTACGTGTCATTGTCAGCCAAAAAGAGAGAACGAGAGTTAAAGTGAGGCAGAGAAAATAAGAGAGAACGAAAGTTGTGTTATAAAAGAAGAGAGAATACAGGTATTTTGAAGAGAGCACTTAACAACGTTTATGAGATGCGATACCATTATATGGAGTGAGATAGTTCAGTGGTTAATCGGTTTAAGTCAAGAGACCGTAAAATGGGGGATTCATGGAGACGTAGAAGGGGTTCCAGCTTTACTCCAACATGCTGTTACGGTGAAAATTACGTATCTTCCAACCTGAGAGACAACACGGTAGACATATTGAGCCGTGTCAAATTTACACGAGCAATTTTGTTCTTTATGAAGCCACGGGGCTTTACGTTGCAAATAACGGACGTGAATTTTTCTTTTTTCTTCCTTCAAATGCCAATGGAGATTTGTTCCTCTGGCACAGATTTCCGAGTTGTTCGATTATCTTTATTTCGATGGGATTAAGCTGAACGTAGAGGATGACGCGGAAATAGGAGAACGAAGTTTGCAGAAAGCATTTCTCGACGATAAAGAACTTTCGTCTGCAATGGGGTTTCGCAGGGAACGCCTGGAAAGTTCACGAAGGTCTGGTCTTAAGACGAATGCCGTTTCCTTTGTTTTAATTTTATTATAGGAATTGTTCAGAACGTTTTCGTACCGCGGTCGAGGTACATTTACTTTCGTACAAAAATTTTCGGAGAATTTTGAGCTTTTATACGGCGGAAAACCACTTCGGCGAATTTCTACGGTATAAATGGGAGTGTCGGAAGCGAACGTCTTAAAGTGTACTTAAAAATAAAAAATAGGAGGGTATTAAATCGGAGAAGCGTGTAATCGGCTTTCTCCTATCACTCCAACGATCAGTCCACTTATTACGAAGGAACTACAACGTACATTTCTTCCTGCATAAACATCCTACCTATTTATTTTCTAAAAGCACCTATTATTTTCTACTAAATCTTGCAAAATTCTACAAAGAATTCCATGCAAATAGAAAAGTTCACACTCAGCTCAGTTTGTCGCTTTGATACAATTCATCCTGCCTTTGCCACATCATACAATAAATCCCTCGATCCCCTTTCATCCACGAGGGGAACGTAATAAGCTCTCGAACTCGAAGTACACTTATTCCCAAAACATCCACTTCATCGGCCATAAAAACGGACCTCTGAATATTCCCGCAAAGAGCTCGTAGAATCGTTGGAAAAAGGAGATTCCGTCAGAGGACACGCCAGTGAATTTTCCATCGAGTTCCACGGACCTCTCGCAACGTGAATATCGCGTAAAAGAGGAAAAAGGGGAAGGAACACAGAAAGATAGAACGATAAGGCAGAGATGCGCACAGGTAGCGTTGAAATATCAAAAGAAATTCTGCGTGAATAATGCAGAAATCAGGAAAAAAAAATATGAAGCTACATTATCCAAACGGAAAACGATATTTGTAAGGATATACTCGAGCACGTTGACTCAACTGAGTGTGGTAACCGGACATCGGCATGAGTTTCGACCAGCTACTTAAATCCAACAAAGTTAGGAAAGGACTTATACTCGAAGCGAAGACGCGAGGCGCAAATGGCGTTCAAATTAATTTCAGGAAAGTTCACCACGGTAAATTATTAATACCAGCACGAGCCAGAGTCTGCTGACTCGGTTGTCCTCGGCTAAATGTGCCGTTTAATTAGGAAATCCGCAATTGTGGCAACCCCGGGATTGTCAACGGTTTTACACCCCGTTCCTCCGACACCCCTCTCGGCAACCCAGGGCTCGAAAACCTTTTCGCACGATGACCACTGGCCACTGCGACAGATTGCCCCGTGTTGCAACCACCTACCTAGGTTGCATCGAGTGAAACGAGCTTAAAACTATTCCGACACCGTTGACGGGGTTCGTTCGCATTACGTCGAGGCAGCTTGCAATTACTCGAAGCCCAACAGGAGTTCGCGAAATTTCACGAATCGGATTGACGTGGTGGAATTCGCGCGACGTTCGAACTTCCTTTTTAAACGAGGACGAAAACGACGTCGACGATGTTTCTCAGGGAGGGATTGGGAAAATGGAGAGAACGGTGGTGAAACTGGGTTGGAAATTTTTCGACGTTGACTCTGATTCGAAATTACGTAAATTTAGAGGAACGTTGAATGGAGACTTCTGAATTTGGAAAATATTCAGTGGTATTAAGACAGCTTTGTATTTCTATGCGAGGGTGAATTTTGAGATGAGAAAGTAGAATCGGTGAGATTAAAATGTAGAGTTCCCTCTTCCTCCAAAGCAGTTATTTAAGATATTTAAATATAATGCATTTAACGCCTCCTTGCAAAATATTTATTCAATATCTCTTAATATACGGTTAATAGTCAGAAGTTGTACCGTCACTACGCTTCTTCCACTAAAATACTAATCACCCATTCTGGTAATCACCTCCTACCCTCAGTAATTCTCGTCTCCTCTAACGTCATTTACCAAATGACTATTTCAAGCGTTCATTCACGGACTACATTAAACGATCGGATCATATTCTCGTAAGGTAGACGCATCGATCGTCATAAGTGAATTCGTCCCTCAGATATAACCGGAGACGTACTTGGAATACTTGCGGTGGCTCTCTAAGAATTTTGAGAGGACGGCTCATGAATGCAAATTAAAACGTTTGCCCGCTTCTGCCGTACGCCTCTTTCCACCTTCCCTTTATTCGAGTCACCGTATAAGCGGTGTTCAAAAGTCGATAATGCTGCGACGGCTGCGGCAACTTAAATAATGAATGCGCGGTAAACAAGTAGTATTATTTGAATCTTTTACAACGAAATTTTTACACCCGTTGCAATATTGGCTGGTTGCGCGCGCTAGCTTTGCATCTTCAAAAAAAAAGGGGAGAATATGGGCGTACATCGGTGAAGCATCGAAAAGACAATCTTTATTCTTCGTCTCGTTCCTTCTTTCGTGCGCCTTTGTTGGGGAATGACAAAAGGGAGCCCGTTAGCTCGAAAGAAACGTAATGCAAGACACAAATATTACTATGACGGAGCTTTTGTTGCGCGTTTGCTCTTCGTTAATTATACGCGTTACGCAAGCAAAGACTGGAAAATCACATTTCTTGAAACGTGACGACGGCTTGTTTCGTGAAACGACTTCTATCCTGTTCGTTATTATGAATTGTTAGTCAATGAGAGAATGAGATAATTCGCTAAGAAGTAAGAGTATTATAATTAATTTGAAATTGTGTCATGTAATATTATGGTGATAAGCGTGAAAACTTGGGGATACTTTAAATAAGATTCGTTCGAGCACTAATTAACACTAGAACTATCAAACAAGTCAAAGTGACTGGTACACAATTTTTTCCAAAAATTCTCCACGTTCTTAGAAGAGCCATAGAACAGAAATTCTGCGTCCATCACAAAAGACATAAATCACCGTACTCATCATCCTTTCTACCACTAGATTCCTCCTTTTTCAAAGTACTTATTTAATATAACTAAATATGATAGATTTAACGCCGGTAGTTCTAGTTTTAAATATGGTTGAACAAAGAGAGAGCTTATATTAACATATTTTTCTAGTTTCACTCAATTATTGTTTGTCCATTACCAAAACTTCCTAACTAGAATGTTTGCGTTGGCAAAAAGCAAACTGAGATACCTCAAACGATCTTCATTTGAAGTCTAATTAGATATTCCAAAATAGAGAAGTTTCGGTTCACAAATACATGAAGTTATTATTCATTCGTTGGGAAAAGTTAGCTCACTAAAATCATTCCTCCGTGAATTATGTAAATTCTGCAGCATCATTCGCACACAATTGAGAGAAATATCGTACTACCTGCACAATGTCATCCGTGCAAGAATCATCGTACTTCCGTTGGTTTATCAACAATTATTAACTGCTTCATTAGATCTCACCGGTTTTCAGCTTTTTTTTCCATCCACATCGCGAACAAGCTCGTTAATTTACTTCACAAGTTTATTGTACGATTGAACCAACAAGCCAACAATACAATTGTATTTTTACGTTTGTTGACCACTGCGGAATGGCGCATTGCACGTTTCCGGTTCTGCGTAATACCGTGGCCACGTAAAAATCGCGCACTAACGAAGCAGGGCGGCATCGTAATCGCAGAAAGTCCAGGGAGAAAAGGCTAGTAACCTAGTTAGCGAAGAAGCTCGTGCACAACAAGTTGAATTATTTTCGCTCGATTGCGAAAATCAGCTCGTTTATGCCCATTTACCGCGGGATCTATTACGGCGTTCTTTTTCTTCCGGGAAAAGGGGTTGGAGAGGGAGGGAGGAAAGTTGTAATTAGCCTTTGCGTACACTTTGCTTTGCACGCTGCAATATTTAGTTTTGCAAAATGAGATTGCGGTTGTCGAACAAACCGTAATTACTGCGACATTTGGAACTGCTTTATTAATTTGAAAATTTGTGATTCTACGAAATATTTTCAATTGTTGGAAAATTATGTCGCATAGAATTACGATATTTCTTCTGAATTCTCTATTGTATTTTGTAATTTTGGATTGTTGCGGTTATTTTGACTAGAGCCAACAATTTTATACGGATTTTGGTTTTCAATTGATTTATAATTGGCTACTAAAATATTTTGTTGGATGAAAATACTGGATTGTTGAAATTTCATGAATTCCGCTTCGTGACGTTAATTCTATATTTTGATATTTTACTTTTTTTTTGTTACGAGAACACCGGAGGGCAGATAATTCGGGATTTCAATTAGACAACCATTTTCTCGTTCATTGTATAGCGAAATAATAACCGCGAAGCATAATAATTGTAACAGCGTGATTAATGTCATACGATAATACTTGTCGCAATTTGAATTAATTATTTTAATATAATAATTGGATTTGCAAGAGACTGAAATTAAACACGCAATATGTACAATACCTTGCAAAATTTCATCGGTATTTATTGTACGTAAATGTCCATTAAAAATATATCTTAAAACAAATTCATTTATCTGTTCGACGATACAACTGATTAACTCAATGCAGAGTAGATAAATTGGATTTCGAACAAATATCCTGCTTGCAAGTCGTTGGCTCGAAAAATCGCAACGATCATTTCACCGTCAATTAACGAAATAAATTACAGTATGAAAATAAAGAGAAAGAGGAATTAAATGAACACAGCCATTGAAAATCAATTTATTCTTTCGTCGATGTCGTTTCTTCAACGTTATTGCAATTATTGTTATTTAATCGAGCTAGGAAACGATGAAAATCGGTTTAGAGAAAGGGCCGATACAAACAATATTTCCAATATGCTAATCATCCGAAGCCCGATATCGAGATACAGTAGCAGGTCTCTGATCCAAACACTCATGCAACATTTATGAGCCATCGCCCGTATCACTTCACCTTTTCAGCTTCGCGTGCAGTAAATCCTTGTCATATCGTACATCTCCGGGGTTTTCGCATTACGGAATCTTTTCGTGATCGTTTCTTCGAGAGTTCACGATCTTTCTTGCTCTGATTTGCAACTATTCCTTTTCTTCGAACATTGAAGCAAAGATAGCGGGATATAAAGAAGAAACGGAGATGATCTTTGAAGAAAGAAATTCCATAAATAAGTTAAGGGCTAATTAACAAGTTTATCGAACCTTTCGTTGTATGGAATCTCTCTGGACGTCGTTTCATTTTGAAGGGAATTTCGAGGAACATGAGGATTAAAAGGCCGAATTCATTTCCGTAACTTTGCTTCCTTGTGACTTACAATCGCGGCGTATTTTCCGCCCGGAATGCTACGATTTCAACGGAACTCAAACTGAGAGGAGAAGCAACTTTCTTCAAAATATTCCATCTTGAATTTCCCTTTAGGTAATACCGAACCGCCCGCATAAACAGTTTCAAAGTAAATTATTGCAAAAGTAACGAGTTAATTTGGCAAAACTGTAAGTGTATGCCGGAAGAACAATATAAGGAGTAAGGAGTAAAGAGTTCACGGTGGGTGTAGAGTTAAAGAAATATCCGGGTCGTTGGTTTTCTGAGGTCATTTTGAATTTTACATCGTTGTATGGAATGGTGAGATTGAAACTTTACATTGTCCACCCAAAACAGGTCGTTTCGTGTGGCATGCAACCGTAGGTCGATTGTTGGGAACGCGCCTTTGAAGCGTCTACGTTCCATGTGTCGAGTGCCGGACAACTAATTACGCAAACAACTCGATCAACTACATCGACAAACAATAAATTAATACTCTTTGTATCTGCTAATTACCTGTTCCATGCATACATCTGTGAATCGTTAAACACTTGATTTTTCGACTGCGACTAATCTCGAAGTAACGGGGTCTGACGAAAAATATTTGCAAGGTAGAAATTGAATCGTTTGCAGAACTTCAATGAGACTGAATTTTAACAGGACTATTTTTGCAAATATTAAAAAGATCATTAAACATTTTTCCTATCGTAATTAATAAATGTATAGATTGAAAGTATTAGAATTATGTTGAAGATTGGAAAAAGTGATTAACCGTTCGTTGAGACTTTTACGTAGAAAATTGAAAAATCGTCCGGTACTCTTTATTTCATGTTCTTTGATGAGACATTCAAAGTTTCAACAAAAAATACATAGTACCCCGTTAGTACGTTCAAAGATTATTAGCTCTTCCACTCCGAAATTTCTATTAAAACGTTGTCAAAGAGAAATTACGCAGAATCAGGCCGCACGTGAAATTGACATTAACCCAGAATTAGATGAACTGCACAGAATTTTCTCGCGATAAAATTCCACCAAGCTATGCAATTTTTTGTGCCATAAAATTCATGTAGTTTAAAAGTTCTTCACGATAGAAAAGTCGAATACTCCTCCCTCTCTATATATTCTACTCTTTTATACATATATCTCGATTAATTAAAACGGTGTCCACGAGTCGAAAAGGTGGGCTAATTGCACCCGGCCCAATGATCGTAAATAAGTCCAGAAATTTTGCAAGTTTCGAAAGCGTAAAACCGCCATATATTGTTTACGACTTTCCCCCAGTCGACAGTAGGCAGAAAGAGTTACCACAGGTTGGATCTTGTTCCCGTATAACGGCCGGTTCGTCGTTGCAAGCCAGAATTTCGCGTTTGCACTGCGTTGTCGAGCTTATGATCCTGCAAATAGCCCTGTCTGTTTATCTTCGTGAAACTTACGAGCCTCGTTGAAAATATATTTTCCAGAGAGCGCGTACGTGTACAGGTAGACGTCGACATATATACATATTAATATTTGTATACTATATACTTGTCCAACATACCTGTAGATACGTTACATATATTACATATTGGTACATACGATGCAATGTGCACCGACACGTCGCATACAAACCTTAAAGCTCTCCTAATGACGGGATTTCCTTCGCGTGGTTCCTTTTACGAGGGTATCTCTGTGACTCCGAGATTAAAATGCAGGGAAGGTAATGATGCACGAAAAAAAAAAGGAGACTAGGAAAGAAAGGATGAAAAATGAAAGAGAAAGAAATAACATCGTATAGAGCAAATCTTATCAGTTCTTTCCACGCTGAAAGGACTGCTCGATATTTTATCATTAATTCTTTAATATCGCGCTCACCATATTACATTTTGCTTTACGTCCTCACGAAGAAGGTTGTCGGCAAAAGGGAACCATTTGGCGACAGCCGATCATTTCGATATTAACGTAACCACGGAATTATTTCTGCCACGTTCAACATCGTCGACAACCTCTACTTTTCTCTCTGCCTCCGTCAAAAGAGCAAACGAGAACGAAGGGAACCTCGAACGATTTATCTCCGGTGTAAAAAGTGTGTGCGTTGTAACGAGGAAGGGGATAGATGTCTGACGTAATTTAATTGGCTACCCCTTTTTTCGCTCGTTCGAGCGTTAATTAATTATTCTTCCTGCCTCCTCTTCCTTCTATCTCCTCTCGTTCTACACGCTACTGCATTGTCCCGTCTACTTTATTATCCGTTTCTTGCAGCGTCACTATGCGACATGGTCTTCAATAGTGACTCGACGAAAACAGGAGTGGTCACGTCACCAGGATACCCGAATCCTTATCCTGCAAGGACACGCTGTACATACGATTTCCAAGGACGTGGCAAGGAAAGGGTCCAAGTGATATTCCAGGATTTGAACCTCCATCATAGCGCGGATGGCGACAACGAGTAAGTCGATACTTTTATTACGCTTCTTTTACCCTTTGGAACGGAAGAACGTTCCCTTTTACTGTGAAAATAGATTTCAGCATTTTTCCTACGGTTACGTTCTATTGAATGGTCGGTACTTTTGTAGCGAAACGTTCTTAACGATCGATACGATATTTTTCGGTACACGGAATATGGATATTCGTGGCTGTTGCTCGTAAATTTCGAATGTCGTTCCAAGTAGACGTTTAAGATGTATTTTCTATTCGAGCTTTATTTCGATACTTTATCGATAAGATATTATGATAGATGTGAAATTGACGACTTTGAAATAATTTCAACGATGATCTTTAACACTTTGCGGACGGAGGCATTTTTGAATATCGAGAAACAATCAATTATTTAGCGATGAAAAAACACTTTTTCATCGGAAAGACAGTCTGTCAATGTATACAAGTTGAAATTTACTCTTTGTAAAATAATATTTCAATGATTATATTTTAATTTTTCAACTGTAACCGTTTATATATGCACCGACAAACTATAACCAATTTTTTTCTCAGGGCGGATATATTCGCCCGTCGTCCGCGAAGGGTTAAACCCTTGATGTTGTATTGTGGATGCAATAACACTATATTAATTTTCGAAATTTAATTTTGATTTGTAATATCTCGTACAATTGTTCCAATTTCATAGTTTTTGGAAAATTTGGAGACATTAAATGACAGAAATACGATGTAATTGCAGGCATTCCATTTTTAATTGAATATCACACCTGCCCAGTTAAAATTGCTTCGCTCGTTACAAAGCATTAAAATATTTTCCCCATCCCACCTGAAATTTCCGTCGTATTTCAATGACGTGCTTCGTGCACGATGGAAATTACATCAAGCTCGCCCAGGCAAGCGCCATATCTTTTATCAATTTCAACCAAACGGGATGAAATAAAAAAGCAACAGTAGCTCTTTACCTCTCTCGTTTGCCACCCGCTTTATCAGGGAAGCTCTTCGCTCTATGCTGCCACGAAAGACTCGTTCGTGCTGCGACACTAGTTCTTTTTTTTTCTTCCCGATAGAAGAAAACTCGAACCTGATAATCAAATTTCGCGCGAAACACTTCAAAGCAGGGATCGTCTATGCAAATACCTCGACATCGAATATTCTACGGTAACACGAGCTGGCATACGTAAACGTATCGCAGATGTGGCGATATTTTCGCTACATATCTACTCACGTAACGTACAACGAGCTCTATTAATGCCACACAGATACAATACAATCTTTGTGTAACGGAAATGTCAATACAGAAGCAACTTGACTCTCTATGAGCTCCTGTGACTTTGCGGTAACGCAAAACACATCTAAGCATCTATTATTCAAAGTCAAATTTCTAACTGTGTCAAATATTATAATTTAGCTCGAGAAAATCATGAAATTCTTTGCAATTCAATGTGTAAAATTCAAATTTAGTCCGTCAATTAAAACATTACTTGTGTCATTTTCTAATTGTGATATCGTGAATATAATCTTCGGATACCACCAAAAATTCGGACTATAGGGGATGAAGGATATAGAATGGAACAGTACATCTTGGTTTTATTGTTAGTGAAGATAAACAGCTTGCTGACAGATGTAAATTAGGATATAAAATGATTATTTTATGATTAGAGTTTGACGAAATGTTAATTAAAATTTCAGTGTTCTGTTAGAAATTTGTTTCTTGTTAACAGCGAGTTAAAATTAGGATGGTAGATGTTTCGACCGAGTGGAGGGGGTATCCCATCTATGGACTATTATTCGAGCGAACTGTACAGTAAGGTCGATAAATGGCGAGGAAATGAGGTACCCTTTCAACGCGACGAAAATGTCAATGCACGGGGAAACGAGGTAAGAATTCTTGTATGAAACCGGAATGGGCGGACATATCGAACAACTGGAGGGGATACCCCTACCCCTTGCCATTTATCGAGTCCCATGTACATTCTCGTCTATACTTTCACCATCAATTTTCAGTAAAGTTTCAATATCTCCTACTCTTAAAACATTGAAGTAGATTTACTTATACATTGCTCCATGATTATAGGCGAAAAACTGTATTACTTTGTAGAACTCGTGAAAAGAAACGACTTAGATATAAAAGAATTTTCTTATAGGAGCCCATAACCCTACAAAGTCCGCTTTACTGTAACGCCGTGAAATATGACATCGGTATCGCGTGGTACACGGCCTCTCAAAATACCAAAAGATATAACTGAAAAGATAAATAGAAAATAAACCTAAATAACAATAATCTATCCGCATTCTCTGCATTCTCTAAGCGCTACCAAAAAATTCTACAAAACTCCCATCACTTCTTTTGGAGCAAACAAAATCTTCTCTCATTTCCCGCACTTTTTGCACCTAATAGTTTTCTAAATCTACCTAAAATTACCAAAATAAACCACCTACCCTTCCATCGGCAAAACCTCCTCCACATTCACATCGTTAAATTTCCATCGAACGATCCAGCAACTCAACACCCGAAAAGAACCGTGACGCTATGCGAGCCACTTTCGTGCACTCAACGTCGCAATCAAAAGGCGACGCAGAATTTAGCAACCACGATCCAGAGGCCTGCTTGACGTACCTTCAAATACAATTTGCACGGAGTGCATCGAGTGGCATGCCCGAATTCCAGCATTAGCGTGTCGATTGATCGACGAGTTCGTTCGGTTGTCCAACCAGGAGGATCAGCACGACGAGAGGGCCCAGCTGAATTCTGCTTGTCCTTGTGAAAAGCACGGGAACGGACAGTTGCGATCGATTTCACGAGCACTTGGAAGCGAACGTGTGTCGCGCTTATAAAGGGTCTCGCGTGTATCCTGACAATACACGTGATCCGTGTGCAACGTCGACGCCTGTCGTCCGTTGCACTTAACGCGCGTCTGGACAACACACCGAAATAATTGATCTCCGAGTAATTAAATTGCCGAAAACTAGACACCGAAACATGCCGCACGATGGAATAGAATTTTCCACGAGGCGAGCTTATAAATCGTATTACCGTACAGGATGTTTCGGCGTGTTCAACTGTAAGCTGTTTGTTACACGATCTAATTAGACGGGAGTGATAACGAGGCATAATGAGAAGTAATAATGATAATAATGGTGTAACGGGAAGGGAAATCAACCGAGGTACATTGGCGGAAGGGGGTTTGATTGTTTTGGGATTCGTTAAATCTGTATCTGACTGACAATGTTACGGATGATATCAATTACTGGGGTGATGATAATGGGGATCTTTTGATTTGTAATGACGAGGGATGATAAAATTGTTCCGTTTGTTTCCGGTAATTGCGATGAGAGGGAATGTATAACGGATGCATAGCGAATTAGCAAATTGATGTTTAGAGTTGTTGTACAGGGATACTGTTTGAATTTGGCTGCTCGCATTTAACATTCAAACTTAGCAGAATGAAAGATTTTATATTTAAATACGTGAAATAAATTCTTTGAAAATATAAGCATCAACGTGTATAGAAAATAGAGAAATTTATATAATAAAGTAAAAATTAGTTTGTGCAGAGTGATGAACGATTGTTTCACCGACAAAAATAATATTTGAATGTTATATCCGTATCTGTCGAGATTTTAATCAAAACAACGATAAATCCTACTAGTCAGGATCGAGGAAGGATCAACGGGAAGACGAAGGAGAACACCTTAGCACGGTATTTCGAGAATCTGCCTCTACAGTGCAATGCCCGTCTGACAACTGCAATCACGATCGGTCATACTCTCGTTCATTTTCCACGTGCCTGGCCTTAAACAGCGTTTAATTGCCGCTGGCGCGTTTCATCGAGCGGTCATCGGAGTAGCATTTCTCGGGTTGCGTAATTGTTCGCCCTGCATTCCACGAAAATCAAAATAATCATCGGCGAAACGTCATCCGCATCAAATTCATCCCAAAGCAGAGATGAAAGAAGAGAAATTTCCATGGCTTTACCATAAATCACAATAATAATTTATCTCTAATCTTATTATATCTATCAACCTTTCTCGTGTATTTAAATTTTCCTATATCATAATAAAAATATTTTACATTTCATCGTTCTCTCTTCGTTCTTCTATTTTGCTCTATTTTCTTTAACCCTTTTAGTGCCGATCGAAGAAATTGATTGAATTAATAACAAATGTAGTTGCGAATAAAAAGAATTTTCATTTGGCAATAGTGTCATATAGAATACGCAATATGGAGCATAAATTGTGTATTTACAATTATTTGTCATAAAATTATTGATATCGTATTGGAAACTGAAGATTAACCCTTCGATGTAAATTTTTAGCAATTCTTCTAACGACGATATATCGTCATCCGGCACTAAAAGGGTTAATATCCAATATCACACTCTTTTCCCTCGTTCTCCCTTTAATAGCGACATTATTAATAATCGAAGCAGCTACTACACGTCATTAGCTTTAATACACTTCATAAAAAGTGCTCACCCTGTTGATAATCTCCACGTAAACTCGTACATCTCTTAAAGAGAACGGAGACTATCAAAAATAGAAAGATCTCGCATCTACATTTCCCAGACCCGTTAAAATGGTACCGTTCGTCTAGTCCTGGTATTTTCTTCATATCCGAGAGCATGGTTATTTTATGCGGACACCTCGTAATCGAATCCTCGAGCGGTCGATTCGAAATGCATTAAGCGTTCGACAGGGAAAGACTTTTTTCATTAGAGAAGTATCTCAAGTACTCTCTCCCATACACACATACTCTCCAAATATATATATACGTCTATCTATCTCTATCTGGTACATTTCCCACCTCACTCTATCTCCCGGTGCATCATCTCCCAGGAAGGTGCATCCGTGTACCAACACACGAGAGGCAGCCGATGTGCATTCAAATGCAAGAGAGGATTTCAACGAATAGAGCGCCGAGAGGCCGCAACCGACATCTGATTTTCCTGGCCAGTTTCCTTCCAATCATCCGAGTGGATTGGTCGAAATTTTCCTCGAGCGTTGCACACGTCCGAGCATTCGTCCATGCACTCGTCGTTGCGTCCATTCGCGTGGCCGGAAAAGCGCCGGATTCCATATACGCGAACCCCGTTTCCACGTCCATGTCCCAACGAATGCACGTCGAAATAATATTCTTTATATCGTACAACGAATCTACTGCTTTTATTCGCAAATTGCAAATTGACTCGTTAATAACCGCACGACAAAGCATCGCTATCGGCAGAACAATTATGTAATTTCGACGTAATAATCGTACACCGGGAACCGTTCTGACGTAACTGCTCGCTTTTGTGTCGGCAGTTTTGTCAAGATTGAGTTGATGCAGAAAATCCGATCCATGGTATGTCATTGCTAGGGAAAAAATGTCCCGTTGAATGCATTCCGTGGGATCGCTATGAACGAATGAATTCCCTTTTCCGACTTTACGACTTGCACTCTCTCTTCGGACGGCTCTTACCGTCGAAAGCGATTTCACGTTTTAGATGAAAATCCGTCTAAGATGGAGTATCTACTAAAAAAATTTATATTTAAAGGATGTCCCGCGTAAAACTCTCGTATGATAGGTATGAAATCCTCTATGGCGTCGATATCGTGGAGATCGAAGCGCTTAACACGACGGTTAGGAAGAATGCGAGGGAAAGAAGAAGGAAATTCAATGTCGTTTGTAAAGGGACGCGTGTCTGTACGTGTGCAGCCATTAAATTGCGTTGATTTACATTCATCGAACGTCCAGCATTGTTCGTTTTAAGAAGAGAATTATTTTGATCCCTATTAACTTCTGAAGTCTACACAAAGCGAGAGCTCTTCGTTCGAGGCGCACTTAAGGACCCGGAATAATGGGAATGAGGACGAGGGAACATAAAGAACATCCCCTTCTACTGTACGACATAGAAATATTATTACTACAGAGACTTTACTCCATCCAGTAGTGCGACGTTGCACTCTCATAATCTCTAATGCGTAATCGATGAAACAGTGCTTAAACACTTCCCAACTTCTCACGCTTTCTATAGAATTTAATATAACGACAAAAAATATAATAATTTAATTAGACTCTCAAAGGTTGCCCTACACGAATAATTTATAAATGAGATTTTAAACACACAATATTCACAATTTTTAAATATATAACTTCTCAAGCCATTTGCATATATACATAAAATTACAATTCGATAATCCCACCACCGAAGAATCACGTTGCAACCCCCGCATAATTTCCCAACTGTCTTAAAAGCTCACCGCGAGAAAATCGACGAAAGAGATCGAGAAAAGTCGTGTCTGAAAAGTGCGAATATTTCGGCCCAGCCAAGGAATTTCCACGCGAAGAAGGAAAATTCAGAGACGAAGAATGTCATACCTGCGTCGAGTTATCGTTCCGAAGTTAGGTGGTAGTGTCGCGAGCACTGAATATAAAATTGGACAATGCACGGTAAATGGGGCAGGGGTTAGACAGAGGGGGATGAGTTCGTAGGGGTTGAAACGTTAGTACGAGGTACCCGGTACACGGGGAAAAATGCATCTTGATTTCTGTGTTTCTAACGGGACGTGAAATCAGTAGCGAATGGAAATACACGGCGGTGGTCCCTAAGGTGGAACTTCCTTTGTCAAGAAAATGAAAAGTTTTTCCCATTGAATATGTTTTATGCCGCCCATCGTTGACATGCGTTCGCATTGAGAAGATGAGAATGAGACCTGAGAATGAGAATCGTGGATATGCCTCGTGTTGCACGAAAACCGATCTGACGAGGAGACGAAGAAGAGTAGGAGCAATGTCCTTCTCGCAAGAATGAACTGACTTTTTCTTTGCGCGGATTTCCTTTTTTTTCTAACACGGCGACGCATTTTGTGATATGTTAATACGACGTTACACAGAGAGGTAGGAATAAATTGAGTCGACGAGCGGATAGATCGTAGAAATGAAATGTAATTTATGGACGATATCGACCGACGTCGCGACTTGTTTGTCTCGTTAGAGAAACGCGCGGGAGGACTTTTTAGTGGGAAATTCATGAGCGAACCCATGACCTAAGCGCGTGTATTTTAGTTTGACAGTCGAGAGAGAAATTCGTTGGTGGATCGTTGGTTTTGATGATCGTTGAGCTATTTTTATGTCTCGATATGTTGAGATTACTTTGGGGGATGAATTGTCATTTTAAGTTTCACGAGAGGAAAAAATTGTCTTGGAAAAGAAACCATTTACAAATATTTATTATTGTAGACGAAATAATTTTTCTAAAGTCACGGTCAATGTCTGGAAGATATTTTTTGCAAGTTTGCATATATTCATTGAGACAACATTGAAACTGAAACGAATTCAGAGACTTGTGATAACATCGATCGTAATATTTGCCATCTCGAAGCAAAAAATATTTCACCGAGATATATACTTGCACATCAATGAGAGAAACATCGCACGGTAAAGTTTTTATAATCCTTATCGCAAAAATTCCCTGTAACCTGCATCCCTATTGGGATGAAATTTGACAGCATTAATTTGGCAATCGCGTAACATTAAAGCAAACTGGATTGACGATCCGCGTATATACTGTGCGCAGTAAATATTGATAAATCTAATTGCACCCGTCGAGATAATATTCCAGCAGAGACACGTTCAACAAGTAATTGGAATATGTTGTAACAGCCGTTCTACCGTTGGTAAATATGATCTAGTTCTCCAAAGTGAAAAAAAAAATAGCAAATTGCCACTAAATATTCGTCGAAGTGGTACATTTTTCAACATTACTCAGTACGAAATTACACAAATTTCAAATCGCCGGATTATTTACGACTGGTAAACAAATATCCATATAATTTCCACGACCCAATGTCAATAATATTCGGTTGTTAAATCGAGCAAAACTTCGAAAATTCGCCGGACAAAATTAAACCAGAAAAATTCAAGCAGATAAGGTAGACAAAGTTTATGGTTTTGAAGAAAGGTAAAAAAGCTTTTTAACGGTCCATCGATTATATCTCCTGTTTTTAATGCTTGCTAATTAACGTTCACCCTAATATTCATCACGAGTACAAATCGTTACTGTGAAAAAGTCGGAATAATTTAAACGAGTCCGATACATCCTCCTACGCACTTCTTCCCCCGTAACGTCGTGATAAATCATCCTCTTTAAAAGAAACACAGCTTCTCTATCATCGTGTTTCCATGAGAAAGCAGCACATCGCTACATTCGTACTTATTATAGTCGCTTCGCCGATCCCAAAAGCGAAGGATTTACTATCCTTTCTCTTTCTTTGCGGAACACCCTCTTGAATTCTTTATTCTCTGGATTTTAGTTGTTCGGCAGAGCGTTTACGCTAATGAACTCGCCGATTTTATCCCGATGATATATTAACACATTCGTGAACCGCAAAGTAGTCCTGTGTCATTTTAAAATTATTTTAAAGTGTTTTCTTTCTCTCGGCAAGTTCCTTTAGTGAATTGAGACAACTCTGATAGTTTTCAATTATTTTAACACTTTACCAACAGATTAATAGGTTAGTTAAATTAAAAATTAGATTAATAGGTTTTTCGGGCCCAATGCTTTCTGACTTTTAACTAATTAATGAATTGTCACAGTAATTAATAAATTGTTCTTTTATCATTGCGGTTTACTATGACGAGGATTCAGTGTCCAGAATTTCTAATTTTCGAACAGATATCGGGGAGATATTTACGATCAAGTGACCGAGCAGAATGGGAAGGATGTTTAAAAAACACCGGTCGTTAAAGTGTTAAGATTTCGGATTTAACTACTACGGTCTACTGTTTGAGATAAGTTCCGAGTAAGAAGCTTTAGAAGCTACATAAATCTAAAGAAGATGATAAAAATGTGCGACCAACAAAGTGTTAATATCAGAAGTTCGAGGAGAAAACGATGATATTTGTATACCTATCGGCACGTACGTTTAACGAACGAATGCTGGTCTGGGTAGTCGAAGATATATATACGGGCGGCGATGTATTTTCGGTGTATAGTGTAATAAAAAAAGAGAGAGAGATAGAAAAAAAGCAGGGGAAAAAGGGAAGAGAGACCGATCGAATAGCGCCAGTGGCACGTTTGGACAACAGCGTATCGAAAAGTAATTTGTAGCGAACATCGGGTCGCGCTACTATAAAGTATTTCGTTGGGTGAAATTTGTCTTGAAATTAACGCCGCGCGCAAATATTTGACCTGAAAATCGAAAAACCATGCAGGATGTGCGTACAAACGAAAACGATAGAAAAAAAAGCATTGATGGTTTGCAACAGAAAGACCGAACTTCATTAATTAAACTTCGTTCTTCGTTCTGCAACCCCTAGCCGAATTGTTCGGGAAATTCGGGTCTCGTAACTTTTTCCAACGTGCAGTTTGATGATTTAGGGAGAAAGAGAGAAAGGGAGTTTCTCTTGTTAACGATATAACGATTTACTTTGACTACGGAAGTTCAAGCGTGTATCGATGATCATGGTTTATGTACTGTCCGTCCAATTACGTTAATCGGGGGCGTGATAGCCGTTATCAACGGCAATCGGAGAACGATGCGGGCTATGCATCTTTAGCGAGGTAGCACGAATACAGTATCAATCGAATTACGAATTACTAGGCACGATATTAGGAGTATCGTATTCAACCTGTCTAATAACTTGGATGCTTTGAACGCTCGACATATCTGAATTAACGTATCGCTTATTGCAAGATCGATTTTAATTGCCAACAAGTATCCTAAATCTCTTGCCTTCAAATAGCTGGGAACATTTGCGGGAGAGAAAATAAATAAAAAATTGAAATTTTTAGAAAGCTTAGAAAAATAAGTGATAGATTTTTCTCCTACAAATAAATGATTAATCCTTTGCGGTCCTGTATTGAACAGTACTCGACATTGCTTTAAAATTGATTTTATTTTTTGAAAATATAAAAACGACTTTTCAATTTCATAATGATTTTATAATATCATCTAAATATTAAACAGTAAATACCTTTATTGATATGATTAAAACAGCCGAATAGCCGATGATAGAAAATATTGTCAAATTAATTTTATTTATCTCACCCGAAAATTAACAAAGCAATTCGGATCGCAAAGGATTAACGATGAAATATTCAATCATGGGAGAAAATGCATGGCAAGTTGATAAAATAGTGAGCAAAGTGCAAGAGTAAAGGCAAGTGCTTGCAAACACTCACGATCATTAATATACCAGCAGATTTTGTTAACATCGTGCAGCTATTATTCAAGTCATTAGCACCTCGTCATTAATTCATATCTAATTGTCAGTGGCTTCTTGAAGGTTTGGATTAATATTGAACTTTAGCGTACATAATGTAAAATCCAGGGCTCTGATATTATACGTCGGAATGTTGGAATTTCACCGCAGAAATTGTACGCGAATAGGAAGAGCTTTTGGAGATTCTGAGCAAGGGTAAATTTGGGGTATCCTGTTTGAAGCTCACTTAAAATAAGTAGAGTCTACAGTCTAAAACGTGGTACATTTGATTTAGAACTCTCAATATTGAATTTTCCATTCAATTTATGCCGTATAGTCACGGTTCTTTGTCAATAAACGTTTTCGGTCGAAAATAAAATAAACTGTCAAGAATAAAGTGAAGGTCACGTGCAAATGAGTCAATTAACACCTTGAATATCACTCGTATTTCACCTGTCTCGTTATTCGTATCGAAGTGATACTTTTGCTGCTCAAAATTGTATTTTCATACGGTAGAAATATTAAAGATAAAAATAATTTGATTGAAATTCTATGTTAATCAGATGATTTAATTTTCAGATGCGAAGGCGTTGACTCGTTGGTGGCATATGTGCACATAGACGGGAAGAAAGAACAGATAGACTCGTTTTGCGGTGAGATGCCATCGCGGCCTGTCATGAGCAACGGAGCACGACTTTCCTTGGAATTTCATGGTGTCACGTCGTCTCGACACTCCAGGGGCTTCAAAGCCATGTATTCCTTCACGGAAAGTGAGTAAACATGTCATCTACCTCGATTAACCACCGTAATTCCATGTCAGTTCCTTTAATTACCGTGTCGTTTACAGTTAGCGATTATACGCATCATGAATTGAATTTCACGTTAATTACAAATATTGAGTCGGCATTTTCCGAACTTTCTCGTAAACCATTATTACTGTTTTCGTTCGATCGACCCAACGAAATGGACGATGTGATATAAACACTGTTTTAATATTATACTCAGTTCAGTTATTATTACAATCACCGTATAACTCAAATTAAAAACTATTCTCGTGTTCGATCCGATCAGAATCGACTTCGTCGATTGAAAATACATGAACTCCAGGAGAAAAACATCATCGATTATTCTATAACTCATGATCAAAATGAATTTCCACATGAAACATTAACAGAAAACTTTGCTTCGAATGAAGATGAATAATTTGTAATGTTATCATGTAATCCACAATTTCCATTATCACAGTCTCCAACCTCTAGAATGGAGATAAATAGTTCGTAATGTTATCATGTAATCCACAATTTCCATTATCACAGTCACCAACCTCTTAGGTAAATCACGACGCGAGATTTCGTGAATTCTGTTAAGCTCAGCCAGCGAATTCGGACGCAATGTCAGTACCATAAATGCATTCGATTGATAATTGTCTAACTCGTCATCAAAATGAATTACCACATTAAATATTCACTAAACACTTTGCTTGGAATGGAGATAAATAGTTCGTAACGTTATCATGTAATCCACAATTTCCATTATCACAGTCTCCAACCTCTTAGGTACGTCACGACGCGAGATTTCGTGAATTCTGTTAAGCTCAGCCAGCGAATTCGGACGCAATGTCAGTACCATAAATCCGTTCGATGTGTTCCGGCAAAGATAGACGATACGCATCATTGAGAATAAGTTATTGGTATAGAAAGCTTTGGAGACACGGCATTCGAACATGACGTACGGTCTTATATAGGTGCAGGGGGGTTCGAGCGATGATGGTACCGTCCGTGCAGTCCGGTCCTTTCTACGGTGTGCCTATGTCGCGTCAAAATTTCAATTTCCGTTGAGCATTCTATCGTGATAGCAATGTGTCTCTCCTCGTACGGCCGTTTATCACCCGCAGGTGAGTTCAGATTGCACCGTGCACTCGGGCATGCCAAGCTTGCAGAACAAATGGATCGCCAAGTATGTTTGTCTTTCGCCGGCAAGATTCAGAACGATACGATTTCTAAAATCAAAAATTTGTTACTATAAACCGGACAATGTAACAGGACGTTTGAGAAATATGGCGTATTTCGATGGTTCTTCGCAGCTGGGATTAAATCATGTGGAAGGACTATAAAAATGTGTAGAACTATAGGTCTTTAACGAAATGACCAGAGCAATTAAGATCAGAGAAAAACAAATGTAGTCCAAAAGAATGACTTTAATTATTTAAGCTATTCTCACTTAAGGACACCTTGCCGTGTGGCTTTGGAAGAATTATGATTTACCGTTTTACCGTGAAAAAGATTTCACTGCAATCACAGTCCCAGGAGAATAGATAGGCGCAAAGTGTTTGCGACATGGGACAATGGTTCTCCTGTGAACTGCAGTTTTTTTTTCAAATTTATTGCCACGTGGTTTTGCTTCCTCGGGATGAAAAATTACAGCGTTTCGATGGAACGTTTTTTATCATCGTATAGCTAATTTTAGCATCGGATTTGAAAGGTGAATATTGTTGACGTTGAAATTAGCAGTGTATTATACTTAAATATACTGAGATAATTTTGAGAAAGAGTAATTAAGAGGTGAAGAGGATAATTAATTAAGCAATTTATTGTTGGTTCTTCTATCGGTTTGAAGAATATTTCGTAAAAATTGAGAGTCAGTTATTTCGATCACTTTCGACGGGCTGCTGGAATTTGTAGATTTGCGAATTCTATGGGAATTGTAAAAAGAACGTGAATACATTAGGCGCCTTTGAGAATGATCGTGAAATATTCAGAGAATGTAGTTTGTCGGTGTTTCGAGTTTACAAAGAAGTCGCGTTAGATTTGCATAATCAACTTTTAACTTTTCCACGATTTCTCTTCCCGTTTTGCGGGGAATCTGTCTATTCCTCGCTGCCGGTTTGATCTTACCTGATATTCCTAATTTCAGCTATAACTTGGAATGTTAAATTTTCAGAATAAAATTTATCTCATACTACAATCATCACGTTTTATCGTTCACCATTATTCTCATGAACCGACGAAAGATAAAATTACGAGGGAGAATTTCTAAATTAGAAAGTATGTTCAATACTTTTCTCCCGTAACTTTTCTAATTTCCCTTAAAGTTAACAAGACAATGTTACACATGGAAAATGGTACCACCTTTAAACAGTCGAATGAGAATTTTCTACGATACGAGAAGAGCAATGAAACTAGTATAACTATGGCGAAAGTCGGTTGGAAAATTTTCTCAAATTTTAACGTTGTGGTAATTCGCGGGAAATTTAATATAGAAGATATTTGTACGTTGAGTTTTAAGTCATGAATTTCTGCCATCGTTGTATCTCACTATCGCAAAAGTATTTCCACATCCAAAGTTTCTTCCCTTATAAAATGGTGAATATCCACGAAGCATACAGCGGTAGTGAAAAACTTTGTAAAAACTGTTCCCCGAAACGGAGAAAGAGGGGAATATTAATTTTCGAGTAAAAAGTTCAGTGTTTCGTTGACTCGCTTATAAACTCAAATATCGCATGATTGTAAAACTGCCCCGATATCCAAACTTTCTACCCTGCGAACTGGAGAACACTCAAATAACGCATCATCGTTGCATTATTGGAATATTTATGCAAACGAAAAATCACAGAATGCTTTAACTCCAGAAAGAAACACATAGAATGTACTACCACTTTCATTTCCATTATTTATACTATGAAATAATATATTTTCAACAGCCAATCTCCACGTAATTAAAAGTTGGTAATGAGCAATTAAAAAGGCTACTAAAAAATTACCAAAAAGCTGCTGAAAAAGCACTGAAAAAATATTCAAACGGTTCCCAAAAAGTGTACAAAAAATCTTGATAAAGAAAAGAA
The DNA here is from genome assembly GCA_910591515.1 of Cerceris rybyensis. Classification (NCBI taxonomy): domain Eukaryota; kingdom Metazoa; phylum Arthropoda; class Insecta; order Hymenoptera; family Crabronidae; genus Cerceris; species Cerceris rybyensis. The sequence continues at coordinate 2,186,141 of OU342795.1, forward strand.
GAATGGAATTATTACGATCAAAAAATAATTCTATAAATATGGATTTGGAAATACAGAAAGTTTTAATACGAATAATTTAAGAAGAAAGAAAATCAAATTAAAGAGGATAGAAAAATCTAACATCGTTCTTCCTAATGACAACCGGAGATTTTGAATTACTTTTTTATGTATTAGAAAATTGATAAAATAATACTTGCAAAAGGTATACAATGTGTGCTGTTCGCTATTGTGTTAGTTTGCTGTAAGAAACTCATAACGTGCTAGAAACGTGATTCGAGGCCAAGAGGTAAACATCGATACCAATATGCCGAGAATGGAGTGGGCGACCTGAATCAGGACGGTGCTTACATTTCCAAAATGTGCTTGCACAAATATCTACATAATCATTACACCGAACTGCTAACGAAGAAGCTCAGCGTTGCAAAATGTTGAGCCACTTTCGTGCTGAAATATGAGGCCATTAAATCATTTTTGCATTATTATCTCGATGCTGCAATACATGTTGCAGGTAGCTAATATTGAACATTTTTGATAACAAAGATTACTACGATTCAAGCAAAATATATTATCCCTTTGCGGACTGTGGCTTTTTTGAATATTGAGGAAGAATCATATATTTTGTGATGGAAAACCACTTTTTTTATCAGAAAGTCAGATTGTTAATATATAGAAGTTAGACATTACCATGTATGTAACAATCATTCAAGAGTTATGTTTAAATTTGTCAACTCTAACCGTATATATATATATATGCATCCTGAGACCGCATATATGCGTCCGTCGTCCTCAAAGGGTTGACTACCATCTACAGTTGAGGTTTCTTTAATTTAATATTTCCTCCATACTTATTTCTAACTTAGCCTCAAGTGCTCCTTTATGTTTGAATGTTGGACAACTGTTACTCGTATTCTTTGCAATAAAGGTTATTATCATTATTAAGTACCAAGTGCCAAGAATAAAAAATGTTAAGTACCAAGTTGATTCTTCATAAGTAATAAGTTCGCTGGTGAAACACAGTTACTCCACGCTGTCTATCGAAGAGCCAGAAAAGCTAGCACGACGTTCGAAGTTTCGTCAAGAAGAAAAACACTCGCAAATCGAGTAAAAAGAAGGAGAAGTGGAATCCATGGAAGCGTAGAAAAGAGGACCAGATCCAGAGGAATCCCCATTACTTCTCGAGTGACAAGTTTGCCATGTTAGTACTGACACGACTATCACTCCGATTGTGCGAGTATTGAATTGTTCGGAAATCTCCGGCAAGTAGACGAGCTTCTATTATCGCGTAATTGAAACGCGAACAAACGGATTTTCGACCTATTCAGAACTATAGAAAGAGATTTTACGGCGCCGAAGTTCTCCGTTTGAAGGGAACCAGGACCCGTGGATCGTGAAGAAACGAAGCTCAGCTAACGATAAAAAGTTTCGCTTTAATTGCTATGGCGGGATATATACTTGGCTAGAACTTCAAAGCTGGGATATATCGTCCGTGTAGATCCGGATCTTTCATCGCACGCTCGAAATGCTCATAACTGGATTCCGAGGTATTTCCAAGACAGCGCGCGTAACTCTTTTGAAATGAAAGCCCACCAAAATTTCCGGCCGACGATACTACCTTCAAAGTGGCCCCGGACGTCTGCCGTAGATGTTCTACGTGCATATATATATTTTTCTGCCATGTAAATCGTGTTTCACGAAGCTACCTTTGTACCTTGCAACGATGAATTTTCCCCCGACAGATATTTCGTTTCTGGCTTTTTACGACAATCTAACAAATGTCTCGTCTGTTACGTTTACTCAACTTCACCATACATTTTTTGTCTATATTTCATAGGTAGAAAATTGAGATGAAAAATAGCTCGTAAATAAACTTTGACAAACTGGTCATTTGCAAAAAAAGTTACAGTTATTTCTACCTAAAAGACACTTTATCCTACATACTCGTCAATTCTCTACGACACTTCTACCATTATTATTTCGTCATTTATCAGAATTATTTCTACCATTTAATACATCATATCATTCTATGAAGAACAAATCTCACAGTAATCTGACCGCGCAAGAAAGCGATATTTCCACCGCGAAACAGTATCCTGCCAAATCTTATCTCCAAAAGCAAAACGTACGCTCAACAACTGGCCAACGTTCGGTCAGAATCGCCAAGATCGAAGCACATTCCAGATTCCTCGTCAACGCCAAACTCCATTTCACCTATCTGATCGTCGATATATTCCGCATCCTCGTCGTCGTCCAGGTCGTCGTGTCGGGACAGAAACGGTTCCTTTTGCCATGCATAGTCGTCGGTATGTCGATTCACACCCGTTGAATCCCGAGTGGAACGTCGCCGACGACGACGATGACAAGGAGTACGACGTTGCCGGCGACAGACGCCGTACGAAATCGACGCGAAACTTTTGGAATTCGGTCGAACGAGCCGGAGATACCATCAATAGCAACAGCGCGCTCCATGAGACAGGAGGAAGAGAGTGAAACGGATTCTCGGCGACATATTCTTCCCGACGTTTTTCGTGAATTCCCTGGGAAGGACTCCTGACGGATTTACGAAGCTTCCGGACCTACCGAAGTAGGACAAGAGTTTCGAAAACAACGGCACGTAGAATCCAATGTATCGGTGGACCGATACAACGCGTGTAGAAACCTATCGATTCGCTTTTTGGATGCGTGTAAGTCCGTTTGCTGGTCGGTGTGCCCGTATCTCGTGCACCGGCGTCAAACGTTCAAAACTTGCGCCCATATCCGCGGTAACGCTTTAATGTAACCTGGCGTATTCCGCTTCGAAACTTGCTCGGAGTTCGGATGCAATATTTCCGGTGCACTCGGCAAAGTCGATACACCCATACCGAGCACTGGTTACCCTTGCCGTCCTTTGGATAGGAGAGACTCGTGAAGGTAGAAAAAAAAAAGATGGATTTTAACACTAGAACTACCGGCCTCAAATCTATCATATTTTAATAAATTAAATAAGTATTTTGAAAAAGGGGGAATCAAGCCGCGGAAAGTTTGATCGATTGCGTGATTTATGTTTATTGATATAGACGTAGAATATTCATTCTATGACTCTTGTGTAAACATGGAGAAATTTTGGAAAAAATTGTGTACCACGTCATTTTGACTGGTTTGGTAGTTCTAGTGTTAAGAGAGTGAGAAATTTTCTTTCTTTGTTCTTCTGTTATTTTGTGTAGATTTTTTTTGAGGTTGATTGAGTGGATGGAAATGTTAGGAGGAGTTTGTTGGAGGGTTGTTTCTTGGGAAGTTGGTGTCGTCGCGGTATCGTCCAAAGTTTGGTGTATTGGTGGGAGAGTAGGCGATAGTTGCTAACTATTTGACAATAAGTGTCTACGTAATTTGCAGTTTGTGTTGTAATCGCAATGGTGCTGTTAGATACACCCACCTTTCGTGGTTTATAGAAACTTTCAATGACAGTGTTGTAGAGTGTGGTGGAGAGCGAAGGGTTAATCTACTGTGGGAAACTTTTCGCTCTGTTGGAATCTCTTTGGCGTCAAAGTCTACTGTTCGGTTAACAATTTATTGTAGAGTGTCTATTTGAGTCGAAGTAATGGCAAATATGTTAGGTAAATGCGAAAGACATGGGAGAATTTGCTACGGGTTGTAAGATATTGATAGGTAATGAAGTGGTGCCTTCAACATTCCATGTTTCTTAGCATGGAATCTGGCAAGAAGGTCAAACTAACTCAAAGTGGAACAATTTCCATTTCTTCCTCACTATCTTGCAAAATACAGGTAGTTATTCGCCTCTCAAAATATTTACCCAATACTCCCATCAATTTTAACACTGCACAAACGAAACGATAAATACCTACAAGAAATATGAAAAAATATTCTTTCTCTCGTCAATATCTTCCTACCTCACGCTCTATCGAGTGATCGATTAAATCTCGAAGCCAGGCGCAATTTCATAGCCTAATAATCGCGTCATAATTATCAACGACACTGAAAAGAATCACCGGTGGAAACGAATTCACTCTGGAATTTTAATCAACGATACATCATCAACGTAGCTTAACGATATCACCTCGGTGTGTTCATGAAATCACAACAAGATCGTAGAATTAATTAATAATTAATAATACGATTCGTTGAATAAATTCGACACTTTTGATTAGTGACTCGCGGTTTCAGCAGCCCCGAACGTGCCGAAAAAGGACACCCCTTTCGAGCGGCTTCAAACACGAGAGAAAGGTAATCGCTTAAATAGGAGAACGATTCGAGTGGAACCATTTTGCATTCGGTGCGAATTATTCCACGCGAACGGCACGAGCCGAGGTGCCGGAATCGTTATCGCTGATTACAATTGCAAAGTCTCAACCTCTTCTCCCGTTAGAGGGTCGGAAGAAAGGAAGGAAAACGGAAGGAGCAGCCCGGGTGAACGCGGTTATGCACACTGCCGAACCTCCGAGAGACACTCGGAATCTTTTGTAATGCAGATACGCAGGACGATTTTACGACAGTTATGTTCTACGAGAGTGTGATAAACAGCCAGAGCTAACCCGCATAGACATGGAACTCGAGATGGCCGAAACTACGAACGGCTAACTCACTCCCATCCCGTTTCCTCGAACGAAAGCGTTGGCGGAGGGACTCCTAAGGTCGCCGCCCTAACCCGGAGAGAGGAACATAAATTGCCGGCTCGTATATACTTGAACATTCTTCAACGGCCTGGGTATTATAAAAGTTCTCGCGAAACTTTATCAATTTAACGGATTCGCCGCGTGTATCAGGGAAAAGGGAGCCGACGGTGCCGTCCGTTGACTTCCTTCTTCGATTACTCTTTCCGCCGAGGAATCTATAGACGCATGAATATCTGTGTATGTGAAGACGCGTGGGAGAGAAGGAAGAAGAATGAAAACGTATGATATACCGGGTGTTCTAAAATCTTCGATTCCAAGTGAAAGATATTGAGAGAGGCTCATAGTGCAGAATAAATAGGGGGATGCTTTGAGAAGGTGGGATTTTAAAACGTGGTCTTCGAGTTAGGGGTATGACGAGGTCGTGGGATACCTCTCTAGGGATAGTTTGGTTATATTTTGCGACCTATCGAGGAGAGCTCATTTTTGAAAGTGCTATCATATTTCATTTTTTTTTCACGTACGAAATGCAGGACCTTGAAAGAAAAGAGGAGCCCATCCAAGCAGTGTACTTGACCCGAGTAGTTTAACCGTTTGCGTACCATGAGCCACTTTCGCGCTCTTCAGTTTTTGTGTCGAAAAACCCCAGGACATTTTTTCAATGTTGACAATTGAAGGAAGACTTTGTTAAGATATTTTGTTAAGAATGCATCAGGTTTCTCTTTTATAATATAAAGTAATTCCAAATTAGGATACAAGCACGAGAAGATTGTTCTTGTTGTGCACTACATAAAATAAAACACCAACTTTAGTTTATTTTGAAATAGAATCTCAAGAGCGCGAAAGTGGCTTTTGGCTTTTTTCGAAGTAATTTTTTAAAACCCTTCCGGTATTCAAACAGTTATCGTCGAGATCTCTTGGGTCCCCTTCTTTTAAGTTCTTCATATGAGGGTACCGCCCCGGTCCCACAAATATACTCTACGAGATTTATACATTTTCAACATAATTACACTCACTTTACGATTACATTTTATTCGATGGAAGGGCGCTTAGAGAATTGCGCGCAGGGCGTTTAAAAAAAATCGCAAGGCTGAAGCTCGTTCCCGGTGAAAATTGTGCGAAGCAATAACGCGAAAATGGTACGCGAATTGATGGTTACTCCTCGCGACGGTTTCGAATGAATGATTGAAAAGCACCTAGGAAATGTCGCGACGCTTTAGACATCGGATGGAAGGCACCATGGTTGCTGGAAGGGGGAGCACAAAGCTCGCTCGCGTGTGTATGAATTTCCTCGTTTAGGGATTACGTGCCTACGCGGAAAGGCAGTATCGTAGCGAAAGAAATTTCCTGCTACGAGAAACCTTGAAAAATTGATGCCATAGGTCGTCCAGACTGGGTTTTATCGGCGCTATGGGTTACTAAATGTACCATTTTATTGGATCGTCCGGTAGCGCGTTGCAGACACACGACGCGACTCTGTAAACCATATACGAATTGAATGGCAGAATCGTCGAAATAGCGATCGGGGGTTTTCGTCGTATCGCATAAATTGTCCAGGGTAGAGATCGGATTTTGCCGATCCGAGATTTCCGAACTTAACGCACGGTCAAAAATCCAGAGTGTGCGCCAAAATCGACGGTTATTAAATAACTGGAACCGCGATATTTCCTGATTTATTCGTAGCCACCGTTGACTAATCGTTTGCAAACGACATCCCATGCGGTTTCGAACAGCTTTTGGAAATTTTATATCTGACAGAATGCTATTCCAGAAGGATTGGACTTCGATAAAACTAGTTTCGACAATGAGCGATCGTTTAGGTGAAACCATAGAATTCTGCATAAAACCGAAGTTTCAACCTGTACAGAAATAACGTTTGGAACAATTGCAGATGCTTCGATAGACAGCATCCATGTAGAAATTTCGGTTTCCGTTTTGGTAATGGTAAATCAATGATACGCGCCGGAAAATTGGTACACGAAAGAATTCCACGATACACGGGAAATTTGCAAGGGCATACACTTGCTAGTAAATTCCAAATAAAACTTGTCCAATTTTCCGATCGGAAATCTAGATTAAATCCGTAATACACCGTTGAATCAATTCCGAACGTATTTCGTTGCAACGGAGCTTACACAAGTATCTAACGCAACGGTTGTCGTTCGTTTTTCAACATTTGACGCGTCACGTTTCACAATATTAAAAGTCTACCATTTAAAAAGAATAATTAAATTCTCATTCGACAACCGATCTCTCCATTTATTCCGGTGATGAACAAATTCTCAAATTAAATCATAAATATAAAATACATTATAACATCGAAATGTTATAAAACACGCAAGAATTTCTGAACCAACCAAATACATTCGAGTCGTGAAAATTTCACAAACGACGCGTCAACTTTGCGGTATTATCGCGCCCGAAATTAACAGGTGGAAGGAAAACAATGCACGACAGCGAAGCAAAGGTCCGAGACTGCCCTCAAGTGCATCGAATTCAAGTTATTCCTTTTTCGCGACATACCACCGCCAACGCTTTGTATAATTCCGCAACTACGCACCCACGCAACAGCAGAACAGGGAAGCATCAAAGCCGAAACTTTGTTACCGTAGCTTTCTCCTCTCCCAACGAGATCCACGATAGGAAAGTGGCCGAGGACTCTTTCCGTTCTGTCTGCCCGTTTGAAAACCATGCGGCGGCGTACAAACAACCTCCTGTAATTTCCGTAAAAATGCACAAAGCGCTGGGGAAAAAAGGCCATGGAGATCTCGTTACTTTAAACCTGCAACGGCACATTCTGTCCGCGTAATCGAGAGCATTGCTTGTTGCTCGAAAAACAACCGCCGGCCAGAAGCGTCCTGACAAAAAGGAGCAACGCAAACAGGGTCATTTCAAAATGAAAACCTAGTCCCCTCTGGATGCTTGCTCGCGGGATTCCGTGTGCTATAAACGACTGGAGGAGAGAGAGAGAGGAAGAAAGGGAGAAAAAAAAGATCGAAACGTCAAACTATCGGTGGTCCAAACTGGCGATACGAGACTTTAATTTGGGACACGCGTATTGTGCTCGATATGCTGGCCAGCAACGTTGCCTCGGGACAAAATCGAGTGAAAACGCATGCCGGAATAACGTTTGATCGAAGACAGTGCAATTTACGATTCCGTGCTTTCCAGCGGACTCTTTTTTGCAAACTACAGGGACAGTGGGCAGTCGCGCGGTGTCGTTTTTAATGAAATAGGTGGTTTTCCAATCGAAGCTTCCCTGCTGTCGAGACATGGATCATTTGTAATTACAGGAACTATTTGTGGGAAACTTTGAGGCGGGTGTGAATAGGTTTGATACCATGTTTTTGCGAACTCATTCATTTGAAGGAATTCGATATCAGAAATCTATTTCGTGCCTCAAACTTTGTTTCTAAAGTGAATCTTATGCAAAATAATTTCCTGCGATAACTTTTTTATCGCGGAGTAGTCCTGTAACTTTAAAGTACAAAGTATAATTAGAGTGCGCACATTACGTTTAAATTACCTGGGAATTTCTCCACCCTCCGTGCCTCCGAACGATCCATCCTGTAATACGTTTTCCTACGATACAGAAACATTGCGATATAGGCGGCTAATGGCGAATAAATCTGAAACAAAAGAGAGGAAGAATTCAGTGAGAAGTTATGGCGATTATTTATTAACGGCACGGTTTTGATATAAAATGAGAAAAAGGGAAAGATAACGAGGCAGAGAGGAAGAGTACGGCAGATAAGCACAAATAGTTCCATTTTGTTAATTGTCGAGTCACAGCCATTCGTTTCGTAATAATCCCCTTGATTATTTATGAATTGGACGTACAACCCCCGCGAATAACGCGCTCGGTTTTTGAACGTAGAAAATGTTTCGATTATTATCGCACAATAATCCTACTTCCCACACATATTTACCTGCAGGTTCACGCAGTTAATTAAATCAAACGAAAATTACTTGTAAACAAAATTTGAATCCATATTCTATACCGTTTCATCCCCCGCCCCCTCTGTTCAATGATAGAATCGATCCGCCCGACTTCCCTTCTAAATTAATTATGAGAACCGTATTACTAATGAATACCAGCTTTCCTCCCCCTCCTCACCGTCGTTTCTTTCGCATTTCTTTCAATTTTTTCCCTCCTACCTACGGATTTCTGTTTATTAGCGGTGCTTTCATCGAAGACCGAGCACCGCGTTCGTCGGTGCTTCGACGAATGGCCTCGAAATCATTTTGAATTTTGATCTTGTATCTCGCTAACTAACCAGTAACGAGAAGCACCGTCGAACGGCGAGTAACGGATATTCCTTTTTTATTATTCATGGCAGAGTATGTCTGAAATTAAACGAGCCGCTAAAGAAACCGACGAAAAGTGTATCATTATGGAAACATGAAACGCATATTCGCTTTACGTTCCAACGTTGGCCATTGAAAGGATCGTAGGCTTGGGTAAGCTTATTTTATTTTATATTTCGCGTGTATCCATTCCTTTTGTTGTTAACGTTGTGTCTATTTAATAATTATTATCTCTTTTATGATCGCACTCGGTCTTATTATACCGTGCCTTTATTTTGTTCGATATCAACTTTTGTGGGTGCTGGTTTTTGGAATTAATTAGGAGCTTGAAATTTCATGATAATGAGAGTATGAGACGTTGTGGAAGTTGTATTGAATTCGCACAGTACTTTATTAAAGTGAAAATGGTCGAATATGTCAAGGGGGATTAAATGTATCAACAGAAAGAATCAAAGGGATGTAGTTGTAGGTACTATTGAAATATTGTTATACATATTAATATTGTATTTCTAAATTAGTACTAAATTTGTAGAGAAATAATTTTCAAAATGCGATGTTTGCTATATTAGAAAATTTTTGTTAAAATATTGCTCAATAATGCTAATACCCCATGAAATATTTGATAGTTTTCATTTAAACGAAACATATTGCATATTAATATGTGAAAGCACGAAAATAGATCGGTCAAAATATTGTACCCGATGGAAACACATTTTCATCCTAATTTCCGATGTTTTTATTAATTTGAAGAAACACATCAAATATTTCCTTCTATTTAAATATTTGCATCAACAGCGTGGCACACGATAAACACGTTTCTTCGTCGCGTTCCATTTATATTTTTCAGGATCAAATGAAACATCGACCGTACTGTCGCACACCTCGGGAAACATTTTGATATAACGAATGCTTTGAATTAAAATACCGATTCGAAATATTTTATAACCGACCTTGATTATACCGCGGTATCAGCCGCGATGGTGTAAATTGATAAAAGGGAATTCGAGTCGTGATAAAGTAGAATCGAAACGTCCAGAATTATCGAGTGTCAAAGAAATTCAATTTTTTCCCATTCTACATTACCAAACATCCCTTTATTAATTTCTCACAACGAATTGCAATATTAATACGAATCTTGTGCATAATTTGAAATCGAAATATCGAAATAGGAAAACCAGATATATGTATTTCAAAACGGTCCAGTTACCATTAGTGAAACTCTATACATACTTCTTTTCACGCGGCAATTTCTCATCCACCTCTGTTCTCTCTAATTCAAAAATAATTGTACCACAGAGTCAAAACAAAATTAATAATTCATGACAGCCAATAAAATACACCGAACCGCAAGAAACTTCGTTGACGACACGACTATCTACTCTAACAATAACGATTCCAATTATTTCCACGAATACACCGAGTTCGTTGGTACGGTAACGAATTTCCGCGGAGCTTGCAATTTCACGACGATTCTAATTCCTTTCGGTGCATCGTGTTTCGCGATACGATAGCTACGTCCTCGTAGAACGCATAACGATGAGAACCGGAAACAAAGGAAATGCGCGCCAATATGAGGCAAATAGAGGAAGAAAGAGGGGTTGGACAAGGGAGAAAGATGAATCGGTGCATGGATGAGCCACGAGGGTAGATGCACGTGTGCACCCGAGACTCCCTCTCGTTCGGTTTGCCACAAATGAATATCCGATTGCTCCTCTATGGGATCGGACGTATATACCCGGTCAACGATACCCTTAATCGTGTGTTATCTTCCATCGACTATCGGAATCGAACGTCACAAAATCGAGCGTGAACCTGTGACAAATTCTATCCGCAACTCCAAATACCAAATCACCCTGTGTAGATTGTATTTCAATGTTAAACAGCTACGGTGGTGATAGAGATAGAGATGAATTTCAAAGTGTTAACAGTAAAAATTCTAATTGTCTTTGGGTCTGGAGAAATTTTCCTAAAGTATATCTTTAGGGGTGAAAGTTGAAACAGAAAATTCTGCTGGAAATTTATAGTAAAAAAATAAAATTGCAAACAAATTGAAAAACATATCGCTTCAATTAAACATATTGATCAAATGAAATACAATACAATATGGTAAAATAATATTTTTAAAATCACTAAAAATATATCTGTTCTATTAAAATGAATATCTCAAATTTTAAAATAATGGTCATAAATTCGAGGTGAATATATGAATATTGACCGAAAAGAATCTCGATAAACTTCTACCGTTAGTTGAATAATTATGGTAAAAATTGGCAGACAGGCAAAAATGATGTTTCGTGTTGGGTGAAATTCGTGCACCAAGTGAATTCATTAACACGTATGCATCCGGTAACGAGATCTACTGACTCCTCGAGTTCGTGGTAAACGATCAAACGACATTTATCACTCTACGCGGTGGTGCAGAACTCTGGATGTACGCCGTCGGTTGCAATTATTTGTGTCCTTTAAAACTCTCCTCAGTGCTGAAACTCGTCCTCGATTTGTTCTTTTTTCTCACGGTGATTCGTGTGTGCGAATGAGAACTTTGTACGGGAATGAGATTTAAGGTTTTATTCCCAGCCGAACAAATGCAGTGTCTAAAAGTCGATAGAACGTAACTCATGAAGCGTACAGAGTATTAAGTTTCTGGCTTTCGGAATAACTCGTTGGTCGGTAGAATCGAATAAAATAATCTCTCGAAGCTTCGGTAATATTTTCATAAATATGAAATAAAACGTAACAAGATGTAGGAAACGAAACACCTTTCGGTGCATTTTCCGCGCAGTTATTTTTTACGCGCTCGTTAATCTACGGTGAATTGCTTTCATCTACATTTTACATCTGCAGAGTGGTTCAATTATCGAACGATGTAACTTCCACTTGTTTTACACATGCTCAGTCATGCTGAAATTTGTAATGACTTACATATTTCCTCGGCAGACGAAGTTACCTATCTGCATTTGGAGCAGTTTGCTTTTTCATTAGCAATGTATCTTCGACTAATTTTCAATTGCACGTGAAATTATTCTTTTCATATCTCGTTGTGAAATCGTCAATTATCGAATACGCAATAACTCAGAATTGTAACAAAAATTAATACCTATGCGATAACGCAGGAATATAATAATGAAAAAAATATTCTATTAAATATCGAGCAAGCCGGAAATAAATTCCTAATCGATAACTATGCAGTTGTGCTAATAATCGAGAGTCCTAAGTCATTTGTTTAAAGAGTAATCACCGAGATTATAATATATTAATTAATAACTAAACTTTCTAAAAGTACGGGGGAAGGATTTGAACCCTGACCTACCAATGACACAGCAGAGCCTTTACGTCGTTACTTGCCATTGCAATCATGATAAGATTTCTAATTAAAGCTCGCAAGCCACATATATTCCCTTCAATACAATTTCATTCATACCAATTCAGAAAATATAACTACGTTCAAGCATCTAATAAGCTTAATTTTGCTTTAAATCACTTTCGCAATAACCAAAAATATTTCCGCATAAAGAGTATCTCAGCCAAGCTAAAAGCATCGCTCAAAATGAATTAAAATTGATAAAGAGCTTCAGAGAGAACGTGTGATTTACTAAAGATATCAAACGAGGATGCACTTTCAGAGTCTCTCTAGCAGAGAGAAATACATACAGGGCGATATGGAGTTTTAAAAATCAACATAGTCGACGTTACTTGGAGTACTCGACTCGTAAAATCCGAGACTCCGAAGTCGTAAAGAGACACGCGTACTGTTTACCCACCAGGACGGAAACGAGACGGAAAAACAAACCTTTAATTAGCGATAATGCATATCGGAGAGCATAAAATGAAACGACGGTAGTTTCACGAAAGTTCGACGGGGAAAGTTCCGTTTGGTCTGACGTGAAATAATGGCAGTAACGAATGGACTTTATAAAAGAAATCGTTTGTACTCGCATGAAAGGTATTTATCGTCGTTCGGAGCTTCCAGCTTAACTTCGACGTTACTTATTGTCGAGCTTTTCGCTTCATCTGTACTTCATTTCGTTACATTCACTTCTACTTACAACTGCAATCTTAAAGATTGAAAGGAATCATCGATAATTGTATCCATTGACTGGCAACGTTCATTTTAAAAAATATAAAAACCCCCTATTCATTTTGATGTTAGAACAATCGACAATTCATTCGGTATGTTTACATACAAAGAATAGATATGTTAATAAATAAAGAAATAAGAAAAATCATTTTGACCGGTATAATTTCAATATTAAATTTCAGCTTAACATTAAATTCAATCAGCAAGGTATTCGATCATTGATGTGCGGTTGATACTCGTATTGAAAATAATTCCAATCGTTATCGGTATCAGTGTCCATGTAGAATCAGCCGAATCTGCAATACCCCTGATTATTCCACAGTCTGCCAACCGAATAGCCTGTAGATTGTGCACAAATATTTATGGTTTATTCAATCATCAGTCTCCCTGGAATTCACTAGACCAACCAGATGCAACGATGCACGGTGCTTTTACGTTAATTTCCCACGATATCAAAGGATCTAGTTTTTATTATTCGCTAATTGATGCGACCAGCAAAAGGTAACAAACTAAAAGAAAAAAGAATGAGCTCCATTGTGCGAAATAATTCCGTCAAACAGTGTTTTAATGTCGAAGTAACGTCTCTCTTCTGTTCCTTTTGCGCTACTCGCGCAACTGTGTTGTTTTACGATTAAATGAAAATCGCATTCTTCCGCTCGAGATGTTTACTAGGACAATAAATAACGATGTCACGGTAAACTATCTTTATGTTTGTACTCGTGTCATCGTTTTACTCGCGATCGCCATTGTCCTAATGCCATATGCGCATGATGGAAGATGTATTGCTACATTTTTTTAACAAATAGAGATGAAGTTCCTTTTACATATTTTTTTCCTGTCACATTTATTACACGAATTTATCTCAATTTAAGCAACGTGGTTCCGTCCGTTAAATTTGAACTGTAGACGTGTAACGACCTCCGACAGGACACTGTTATAATAACTAGTCGAAAATATCTTTTTTGACCTTGCGCTTAAAGTTGTTATGGTTTTTCTCAACGTCGATCGCAACGTCAATTTAACAATATATCTCATAGTCTGGACTACTTTGGTGAAATTTTCAAATAATTGGGGCGCACAACATTACACTGGTCTACAAAAATAAACTTCTCTTTGTCCCAGAGAATATTTCTACCGATTTTTGCATAATATGATTCTAAAAACACTCCCAAATACAACGATCCATATTACTATAATGTTATAAACATTAAGCACGTTTGAACAATGGTCTAAAGGAAGACGATGTCCAAAATAAGCCTACTATTGTGGATATTTTCCTATCTTAAAATCTAAACACTTAGGAGGAATTCTGGTAGCAGAGAGTTTTTCGTGACGAAACAATTGTTAAAAATTGCAACACAAGTTTTGTTCTTGGCTGATCAATTAAAATAATAAAACTACTAAAGTCTCGGTAAGAACTAAATGTACCTCAGAAACGTGTTGAGTCTCTGCTTCTGTGGCTGAGAATAGACACAGGGTAGCAACGGTGCAACTGCGATGGTGGCTGAGAGCAGACAAATGGCCGCTCAGTGAGGGTTGATACCACTGCAGGGATGAATTGCCGAGTAGCCCACAGAAAGAGAAGTATTTAGTGATCTTGAATCACGTTTTAGAAAGTATTAAACGCGCACTAATAGGAGAAAATGCTAGAACCCGATCACGGAGCAGTGATTACTCGTCGGCGGCCGATGGCATACTGATAGCAAGAACGTCGAACCGACTTATTATTGTTAACGGATCAAGGAGACGAACACCTGCTGTGCGCGATCGCCGAGGATCGCCGAGTTTGTTTTGATGACACGCAGCGGTCCTTGACGGCTAGCTAAATGGAAATAATTCCTACCATTGCTCGTAGAATAAATTTTGAAACTGTAAATGCATATTAAACAGTATTTTTTATTTATATGACCAAATGTTTAAAATCTAATTTTTTGTTTAGTAATAAAGTAACTCATGGACAATAAATGTATTTTTAAATACAGCAAACTACTTTATATTTGCATATATTCTTTGGGCATAAAGCCATGTTGACCGGTGTAATCAGAGGATATTTTTAATGGTCATTTTAAATGAATCATCGGCTTAATAATAAAGCTTGAAATATAAATATATTTTGTTCAATTGTATTTAACAAATTATGAGTAAAAATGTAACATTGGAGTGTAGACATGAGTATGAGATTTGAGAGTAAAATTAGTGGTATTTTGCATTTTAACTATTAGCCAGGATGATTTTACATAGTTCCTTTGTTCCCCTTCCTAAATTTTCAATCGATAATATGGGATAACTCATAACGAACCGTCTGAAATTAATCTCCCATTATTTCCAATATTTTTACATGTAAAACGTACACATAATCGTCCGTTAATGCGGATATTTCGTCGAATCGAGCGCATTCGGCCCAGCTTATTTCGTTCAGCTAATTATCGGCAAACGCATTAAATTATGGAGTGTATGGACTACGGTAATTAAAATAACGACGGTACAGACATTTATGCGGATCATCCGACCAGCCTCCCCTCGATTTTCTAATTTTCAGTGCCCCATAATTGTGTGTCTCATCTCGAACCTATACATATTAAAAACTGTTTGCTCTACATCAAATCATCGCAACAATAAAGCAAAAATTACAAACGAAAACCTGACGTCATTGAGCTCAAAACTTAATAAACACACAAACCCTACCATCCTTAATGCAATAAATCACAAGCTACAACCTGACAACGTAATATCTCAAGGCCAAGAGGCAAAAGCCACACGCAAAATTGACATATAGGGAAATGGCGTACATCGGCAGTATCTCTCTGCAAACGAAAACCGCACGCGAATAATCAGATAATACAAAACAGAACAAACAAAATTACACGGAGAAATCGGGAAATCCCAAAATCTAATTCGTCCAACAAGAACGAAATTCCTACGTTTGCCAGTGACACGGAGCGTTCGCAATGCATCATCAATTTCAACGTGCCGGTTCATCCTTTTGCTTCTTGCATCTCTTTGATTAAAATTCCTACGAACGCAGAGGATGAACACTGCAATTGCAGCATGGTACGTAAATCAAGATATTACTTACCAACGGCCCGGGAAAGGGATGAGAGCATGGAGAGATGCACCGAGGGACGTTGCACGATGCGACGAGAGTCGGAGATCGTTGTTTTCGAAGGTACACGAATGTACCACGAGAAACGGAAGCACGGGGAACAGTAAGAGCGTATATATACGTATATCCGAATGTCGAGAGCGACGGTATTATGCCGGATGTTAAATGCTCGCGATAGTTCCGACCTTCGGGGATGTTCGAGAAACTTTCTTAATCCGTGATTGTAGAAATTTACGAACGATTGGAGTCTTGCTGGCAAATTTCACTTTTTACGAGGCTGCGGTGCCTGGATTATTGGTATCGTAGAATTGTGAGAGGAGGAAGTGGGAGTAATTATGATAACCGGTAAACTTTTGGAATTAATTATGGCACAGAGTTGACAGAGATGAGAGAGCCTCGTGGGAAAAATTGTGGTAGAAATGTGAAGGACATTTGGTTTTGGTGACGATGGATACTTGAGTTTGTAATGAATGAGTTGTACGGAATATTTCTCTCGGTTAAACTCACAGTGCAGATTGACGCTTAGATAATTAGGAATTCGTCCAAAATTTTCAAACTCTCGAGAAAGTATCTAAAAGTGATGGAAATAAAAGGTAGGTTAAAATAATTTGAAACTCGTTGAAACAATCAACTTTGGTCTCGGGATGAGGGAGAATAATTTTTGTTTCAATTGAATCTCACTCGAATAAATTTGGAAATATAATAAGGAGAATGATTAATCACCGACAAATTCACCGTGTTTAATATTGCAAACATTAGAGGTAACAAGATAAATCGCTGACATGAATGTGAATTAAATTACACCGTACCATGTATTTGCGCTACCGAATGAAAAATTTTCCGGGCGATACAGTTCATTATTTACCGCGGGCAAACATAAAAGCATAGATTTGAATTCGCGTTACACGCGCGCATGATTTAAGCGGGATACAAATTTTTCGGATCGACAAAAATTGAAGCGTAAATCAACGGGATCCGATTTTATTGGGAATTGAAAATATTAATGCCACGCTGTGGCATCGAATGATAAAAACTCGAATCCCTTTGCCATACGATAGTTTTCATTGATATTTTCTAGCACTATACTCGAATCAAGTGAAAATACAGGATTCCAATCAGAGGAATTAATATTTTAACTCACTCCTACGCGAAAAAGAAGTCTCTCTTCTTTCTCATAAATATTACCTGGTCGTTTAATCAAATCAAGTTTAAATTGATCTCGACTTTATATAATATTCTCATTCGATTTTCCAGGTGTTACGTTAAATCGTCCTTAAAATATAATTCAATTACAACCATATTCATGCATGGCCGTTATTAATTTACGGCCAGACATTATTTTAATCGAGTTAACTTAACTGCAACTACCGATATCGTAATTTAATTAACACACTTTTATTCAACGCACATTAATTCAGTCGCGACAGCATTATTTGCTCGAATAGTTTGCGAACTTGGTTCCCGTAGATTCGTGATAACAACTCCCACCAGAATTCCATGTATTTCACTCTAATCTACAATAATTATTCCCTTACACTCTTAAATACGCCATTCTATTGAATTTTTACATAAAAATAACTCTATCATCGTTAACAAAAAAATGTTCAAATGCAAAAGTACAAAAATATCATAAGCTCGTTCAGCTGACATTTGCAGAAACTCCGAAATGCCTTTCCGAGATAGAAAAAGGAAGACGGAAAATGGAAAACAAAACATTCCTTCCTCGAGTTTTCCTTTTTCCTACTTCCTGACGCATTGCTCTTTGCCAAGCATATTCTTCCTGCTTCCTTCCTAGGTTTTCGCGACATTACGAGTAGTGCGTACACACTGCGCCCATAACAAATGCGGCTAACTAAGCGCAAAAGTACGCGAAAGCTTATTACTTGATGTTTACAACCCCGAGGAAACTTGGCCGGGATACACGTTGGTGCACCGCACTTTAGGAACTCGAGAGAGAGAGAGAGAAAGAGAGAAAAAGAGAGAGAAGCTCCTGCCGCAACTCCGACGACTATACCGAGTCATTTGAAACGATGCCTGACAGCCCTCGATCTCGTAATTAACCCATTTTGCCTTGAGTTTTTAATTTTTTAGCGAGAGAGATCCGGACTGTGACGCGCAAAGTTCTGTCCACGCAACTGAGGGCACTTTGCTCGTGTTCTTTTCATCAAATGCGAAATGAAGCGATGACGAAGTCTCTCTCGGTGCTACGTGGGAGGGTTTCTTCAAAAGGTTAATTGGTTAGCTTGGACGAAACGAGTTTGATTGGACTTCGTGGGTGTTCTGTTTGCAATATACTTTGGTTTACTTTTTTTTATCGAGAAACTACGACCTTGTTGGTAAATGGATACAGAGATAGTTTTGAAATTTCTCCAAATTGTATTAACCCACTTTCTCTACGATTTCTATTTTGTCTGATTGGTTGATTTTTAGTTTAACACTTTTTGGTTAAATACAAACACACAAAATATTTTCAGTTAATTCTGCTAAAGAAGCATCGCTATTTAAACATTCACATCACAAAATAGTCGATCTACAATGAAGTGAGATACAAAAGAAAATATCTGCACCGATTTTTACCTCCCAGAATCACGATGCAGCAGCATAGAGTCGTTAGATGAATCTAAACAGCAAACATCCCCTTCGACCAGTTTATTTCCGGAGAACAATCTCGAGAATCGTCCTCCGAGAGTGCAAGTTTGCAGCGTCATTCCTGGCAAAGTGTGTTGCGAAACACCTCTTTCCACTCAACGAAACTACGACCATGAAAACTCGCTAATCGATAGTAGAAAAAGCGACCTATAGAGTTGCCAATTTGGAGGGATCTTTAAACCGCATTTCGAGAACATTGATCGGCTTGTTAGCTGCAATTCAAGTGCGATATCATTTAATGGAACGTGTATACACTCTGGCAAACCGTACCGGTCGATTTCGCATTTGATTTTCGAACGCGCCTAGTTAATAATACGTAAGCAATTAAGCATCTATTGTATATTAACGTCGATCGCGTCACGATGCAACGATTATCCCCCGTACGATGCTTTATATTTCGCTATGGCTGTTCATTAGCGTACGTCAATATTTATTAATTGTACCAGGTGGAAAGCAATACTACGCAGCCAATAACAAACATTACGAAATAATCAAACAACGTTAAATATGATTAATATATGCCGACGGAAAGTAATATCGACATGACTCGCGATGTGCGCGTGGTTGGCACAAACGAACGTATTATAATTACTTAATTTCAACATCCCTCCGATGGGATTTTACCTATTTCTTCGGTACCGTCAAATACCGAGCGTCATTAAATACATATTTATAGCTGTTAATTGATATTGAACAGGACATCGAATATAACGGATCTATTGTCAATTTATTTGGAGTTTATGTCTAATAAACGTGAAATGGGAAATGAGGAATTCTCGGCGGTTCTCTACCTCCGATCCATACCAGAATGAAAGGGGATATATTCAGATAACGAACTGATACAGAGAGACTGTTAATATTCATGTAATGAGTTTGTAAAAAATACCAATTTATTCAATAATTGCAGTAAACGAATATCTTTCTCTATCATTCAGTCTCGTGGAATCTGTGCATCTAATTTACTAATTACAATAATCCATTTATAAAGGCGACTGTCACTTTATCTTTTCCTCTTTTAAATTATTTACGCTCAGACCTGTAAACGTTTCAATATCGTAACTATTAACGGAAAGGAACTTCTGAAACAATTACAATAATCCAATTATTACCCAACCGTCACTCTATCTCTTTCTCTTTTAAATTATTTATACTCATCCCTGCAAACGTTCCAATATCGTAACTATTAACAAAAAGGAACTCCTGAAAAAAGTTCACCATTCGAAAAATCCGAATTCCATTATCCACGATATTCCCATGGGAGCTGGGAAGATCAAAGAACCATTGGCATTCTATAGTTCTCGGTACTCGTTTCTTTTCATCCCCCCAGTTAAATACTCGAAATAGTTGGAATTTAATTAACGTACCCGAGAAACGTTATATTTATTCGAAGCAATGCCCCGCAGAAGTTGCACACCTCCACCTTTAAAGTACCTACTTTCTCTCTCTCTCTCTCTCCTTCTTCCTGTCAACCCTTTCAGCCATTTATTCGCAACTGCCAGAAGGTTTCACGAACTTTACCCGAGGATTGTTTTACTGTTTCTAGACTTCGGCATAACGACGGGCCGACAGGAGGCGGCATATCCATGTGCCTTTGTTTACAACAGCAACGAGACTCGAAACGGTACGTTCGCGTCGCCAAACTACCCCGGATTGTACCCCCGTAACACCGAGTGCTATTATTTCTTTAATGGCCAGGCGAACGAGCGAGTGCGTCTTCATTTTCATTTCTTCGACGTCGAGGGAGTGCTGCCGTGAGTATTATTACTATTAGTATTTTATTAATTATTGGGCGAGAAATGATTGAAGAACATTAACGCTGGGGATGATGCGATTTTTTTATGGTTAACGCCTGTTTCTTCCATGCTTCATGGGGTTGAGTAACTTGTAATTGAAGTAATTTTATCGTGGAAGTTGCAGGGTGGTTTTAAAATGTAATTAGATTTCTGAAAATGCGTATCATTGTTAAGAATATTTTTTGTGGTATCCCTTGATTAATTGAATGTCGTGGAATATCTCGGAATGGCTATTGCAATTTCTTAGATGGGACTAGATAGTTTTGTTAGTATTATAATCAAGAGTTTTGATTTTTAATCAGTAACTAAGGTTGAAGTGTGGGTGGAAATCTTTAAATTTCAGAATTTTCATAGTTTGTTGGGGTGTTTTGACTTTAAAAAGATGTAGGTCTTCTAAGAACTGATGGCAAAGTATCGAAGTGAAAAGAAACTAACTTGAATGTCTGCAAACCGAGTAACCTAAAGAGCAATTATTTTCGTGGGTTCTCCAAGAAATAACTATGAAAGTGAAGCCTGAAATAAATAACTTTGAAGTCTCTAATAGAGTTATAATAATCTTGTTAAAGTTATCACGCCAATACAATCGAAATATTTGCAGTGTCGAGTATTGTTACAAAATTTCAATAATAATAATAAACAAAATGGTATTGCAAATATTGTTTCATTCGCGGATAATCAATGTAAAAAGCAATTCCTCTATTTATGCACGAACAAACAGACTGCAAATTGGCTCAAAGTATTTTCTACAAATACAAGCAACAGCATTATTTGATTACGGTGTAACGTCGAATATTATAACTCGGAGGGAGACACACTGCAATAAATTTCGGAAATCTGCAAATGCGTGCTACCAAATTCGAGAGATTAACCGGCCTCTGTTCTTGCAGAACAATTATTAAACGCGACGTTAAATTCAAAGCCATTCAACATTGCGAATCGTTAAATGATTGTGGACATAAATTAACATTAAATTCACCATGGAAATCGAAATGACTGATTAACCATTTTTTCAAAAAGTCATTTTAACTTTACTCCAATTTAATTCTTTCATCGTTTCAACTCTACCATTTAACATAAACATTGATATAACCATTAATTCGCCTGTTGATATCAAACATAAGCTACATACGCTACAAAAAATACTTTATCCAGCACATAACAGACACTTCATTTACTCTGTCCCACTTGTCACATAAAAACCATCGACTATCGTAATTTGCGCCAAATACCAGAGTTTAGCTTTACCTTATATACCATAAACCGTCTTACGTGAGTGTTAAGTGCATCGCACCCCGCCGAGAGTCACAAACGTAATTTCATCCCCCGGTGAGAAATTCAAACGAAGGATTTCGTTCGCCGTAGACGGCGGAAACTTTATCGCACGGCATTCGCGTGCACAAAAGAAAAATTCCAGCAGTAGGCACATACGAAAAGAGCGAGAAAGTGTCAGAAAGAGAAAGAAAGATCGAAAGAGGTCGACACACACACACACAGAGAGAGAGAGAGAGAGAGAGAGAGAGAGAGAGAGAAAGAGAGAGAGAGAGAGGTCAATAGAGATCGAAAAATAGAGAAAATAGGGAGAAATAGAGAGAAATCAAGAGAGTGATAAACGAACAGAACAAGAACAAGGAAGAGCGAGAGATCGAAAGTGCAGAAGAATGAAAAACCGAGAAACAGAAACAGCGAAACACAGAAAGGCAAGGAGGGAAGAGAATAGTTGGATTCGCGAGAGAACGAAAAGAAAAATGCGTGAATAATAGTAGCGAATGAAACAACGTTCGAGAAGCGACGTGCGAAAGCACGATAGACAAACTGGCATCCCAGTCGTGACTGGAATCGTAGGTATCGATTCCTTCTCGACTTCCTTCTTGCGTCACTCGCCGAGACAAGGTGAGACAAAGTGTAGCTCCTTAACCAAGCAGAGGTCTGCTCCACGAACCGATACTCCTTCGATTACCGTTCTCCGTAGTTGGACGTTCCACTAAATCAAACTGCGTCAAAGTTTCGGGTTGCTTATTGCGAGGGTGGAAGGTGATGCATTCGAAGAGGAAGACCGAGGGTATCTCGACGGATCACCCTCACGGAGAACATCCGGACAATCATGGAACGTCCGCGGGAGGTCGAGAATTATTATATGGAAATACGTGATGTCGAGAATGATACTTTGATAAATAAATTTGATATTCTGCAGAGAAGAATTCCTTTGAGACACTTTGCATAATTTCTTTCTTCATTCTCATTCTGTACTTTTTGGTTTTAATTTGGTAAGGATATTTGCACTCTAACAAGAAGTTGTCTTTGTAGAGCAAGTATCGAACTAGTCTTTTACATTAACACTAGATTTGCGGACGTGAAATCTGTTGCACAGTAATATATTAAATAAAGAGTTTGAAGAAAGATACGTCAAGTGGCAAATATGGTAATTCGTTAAGTAACTCTTATATTATAAAATTCACGTGAAATATCTACCATACTGCTTGTCTGTAAATTTGAGAAACCTTTATAAAAAATGTAAGAATCCTTTAAATCGACGGCTTCCGTAAATCTAGTGTTAATATCAGCATCACTTTCAAAAATGTGTCCATTCTCCGGAATAGTTAAAAAGTTATGAAACTTTAGCGAGTTCTTTTAAATTATAAGAAACTGTAGTCTTTTTTTCAACTTTAAGGAAGAATTTATCACCGATAGAAGGAAAAGAATTCGAAGAGTATTTGAGAAAAGTAGGGTAGATAGTTTGAGAAATATACGGGGCGAGAGAAAGTCACGTGACGAGCTAATTAGGTCGTATTAGATCGACGAAGTCATCAATAGACCGGCCACGGCGGTCCATTCATTACTGGAAACTCCTAATTAGTCCTGTTTTGCCAATTTCCGTGGAACTTTTGAACTGCGAGAAAGCAGAGACCACGATATCGCCGAGACCTCTGTTCCTCGATACTCCGAGTTAAATTAATAATTCTCAGCGTCGAGGGATGCCTGGATTCCTGCGGGATGACAGTTACATCCATTATGGCGAACACCGTGGCCCAATGGCGCCATGTTCAATCGAAGATTTCCACCTCGCCCTTTTCCTCCGGAAAACGATAATCGTAAATATCGTAGCACGAATGAGAGTTCAATTAGACGAAGTGCAGCAACGGTGTTACTAAGGTGCATTTCCTTTCCCACCCCCGAAGGAGAAGGATATATCCCTACTCGTAAATCCAGCTACGAGTAAACAGTTGGAAATATATGATACCAAACGAAAGGACCGAATGATGATCTATCACGGGAATTGCCACTTATGTCGTCGGCACAAGGAGCCACCCTCTCTCGTCCTCTTGGAAAAATATACATCTACGTTGGTACATGTGTACATCAGCGTCTTCTATATTGGTAGATAACCCCCTCGTTTCGCGATAATAGCATCATCGTTCACGCATCAATATTTCTTACGAGTGCTATATATTTTTTATCAGAAAGAATGTATTCTTCGAACGACGAAGAGCCCCGTAAATCGTCCTTATCTCTTCCATTAATCCTGTCGAGTCGCTGCTTTCACCCTTAATTACAGGGGGATGTTTTACTTTCGGTTGATCATACTGCCGGGAAATACTGAATTCTATGGATGTACCGAGATTATTTTATTATTATTATCCTTTAAGACTGTGTAAGAGGATGAAACTTCACTCTCGATCCATTACCGTTTAATGAGGTTTGGCGCAAAGTCTTTCTCAAAGAGCATGCTGATTTTTATGGTATGACTTCCTCGTTAAATTGTATATCGTGAAATCACCGTGGAAAACAATAGAAAAATACAGAAGGAAGATAAGATATCAGGTTTCCTATTAGTTGATATTTGAGTATCGTTACTATAAAAATAGTTACATTCTAAAATATTTCCAATGCCGCAATAATACCGTATTCTTAGTGCACCACGAGAACCTCCCATTTCCTTGTTTTACGTGCAAGTAGCCAAAGCACAAACGCAAAGAAATCCTGAATTATTGAAGCATCCTGCAATTCCTTTCTTATCGTCCAAGTCGGTTTGCGGGCCCGTGCACGAAACGAGTCGAACGTGACATTGTTTCGACTGTCCGTAACTTCGCCATTAAAGTTATTTTTGCACAGTCAATGCCGTCGCTTGGCACGACTCGTTCGTCGAATATTTGCGCAAAAATAAAGCGTTATTTCTGACACTTGTTCTCAAAGTTTCATCAGAACTTATGCAACGCTGGATACGTTGACTTCGAACAAGTATTTATAAGGGACGAAAGAAGGTACGAAGAGGTTAAATCCGTGAGGAGGGATTCCAGGAGAATTCGCGATTGTAAATCCAGCATGCATAACTAGAATAGGCATGTATATTAAAATTATGCAAGGATGATGCCAAGATTGGATTACTTATGGAATTGCCACTGCGAAGCTATGAAAGCAATTTATGAGAGAAGACAGCCAAAGGACGACTTTCGAGGAAAAATCATTCGTAACTCTTGGGATATTTCTCTCGTAAAAGTGAATATTTCGATAGACCATCTCCATGGTGTGTAACGTGTACATCGATTTCCTTGGGTGATCTATCGTATCGGCGAAAACCTTTAACGTGCTTTATGTAGAGAAAATAAATCCACTTCGCGATAATGTTGAACTTTGGCCGGTACGATGGTTAGGGATGATAGCAGTACAATGGGATAGCAGTTTACACCGTGAAATCAGTCACTATAGATTTTTAACACTTTAAAGACCGCTAAGAAATCTGTAAAGCATTTGCAACGGATCGCACGTCTTTGGGCAAACTTGCACGTTATTAACACTTTACAGATCGGTAGCTTACTTACACGCTTTTTGGGGCCAATTCGAACTTTTAAGTTATTAATCGGTAGTCACGGCAATTAATAAATTGTTATTAATTGTGGTTTACTATGCTGAGGAATGAGTGACGAGAATTTCTAATTTTCGAAGATATATCGGTAACTGGAAGATATTTACGGTCAAGTGACCGGTCAGGAGTTGATCTGATATTGAAAAAGCATCAGTTGGTAAAGTGTTAAAGCCATCATAATTTTTGTCTGTGTCTGGCAGTTTTTGTGAAACTTTCGGAAATTGTAAAAAACTGTGCATTGTAAGTGACATGAGATTAAGCTATTTGTTGTTGGGATTTGTGCGAAAAAATATAAAGGCAATTGAATTTAATACATTGACTACTGATGTGAAGACTTAAGTAAACAAATTAGATGCAATATATCACAGTAGGTGGCATCTAAAGGCAGCGTGTAAAAAACACGAGAAAACTCGTGAGCGATCCTTAATGTGTTAAAATTTAATAAACGATCATTCTCTCCGTTTTAAGTTCGAGCTCGCGTCAACGTTGGAATTTGAAATATCTTTGAACTATTAAAACCGACGGAAATTTCAAATTATTTTAATCTTTCGCATTTGCGTGTCAACCACCGCGAAGTTTTAATAGGCACATTTTAAATGCAGATTCTGTGATATCCAATATGAATACGTATGTTGAAAAATGTTACGCGAGATGCTTCGCTAATGTTCGAACATTAAACGATTATTTCCTGTGTAAGCACCGAAAAATACGCTATTTATTCTGCGTAAAATGAGAAAACTTTTGTTTCGAAAATAGGGAGTGCAATAAATTGCAAACATGAGCAGAAATGTCATGTGGAATGAGAAAAATATATGTTTCTCTAACCTGTTTAAATTTTTCCCCGTTAACTTCAAGCACGGAGAACACACCGTACCCTCGAAACTCGTAAATTTGTTTCGGGAAATTCGGGAAAATTAATTTCAATTTCAATTTCAGATGCGATGAAGTCTCTGGCAGTGACTTCGTCGAATTTTCAAATTACATGGCCAGAGACCGGAAATACTCGAGGCACTGCGGCCAACTGAAGGAGTTCGACATCGACAGCGACAGAAAGTTCTTTCGCGTGACTTTTAAAAGCAACGACAGATATGACGGTACGGGATTTAACGCGAGCTACGTATTCGTGGACGCGGAAGGAAATTATACCACGAAGCCACCGACGAGTAACGCATCAGCGTTGAAAGGTAAAACAAAAAAAAAGTACCTTCTTTCCCCGGGAGAACGAAATTTTCCCATTCCTTCCTTCTTTTTTTTTCCCCATTCCACCCGAATCTCCATTCATCCTCTGCCCATTTAAATTTCGTCCACATCCTTTCGCTTAATTTCACCGTGAAAAATTAATGCGACGCAGAAATAATGAACAATTCCTTTTTAAATAGCGCCGTAATATCGTTAACCCGATATTAAAACGAAATGGCTGGTTTAATTGAAAATATAATTGAATTCGACCGCAAACGATCCGTGCCGGCGATGCACTCTGCATTATTTTAAATAACCACGAAATCGACGAAGCAATCCGATGGACCGTATCCACCCCCGGGTGAAAAAGTGTCTCATAATCAATCCAAGATGTTATTATTATTGTTATTACGCAATCATAGAATCCCATTGGATCGAATATCGTGAAAAGTTATCCCTGAAACAAAAGCATCCACCCTCTACTTTATTGGCGGACCGATTAAAAGAATGGATGCCGCAACGACTAATATCCTGGCTCAGAATCCCATGTACTGGTATTTTGCAATGCAA
Organism: Cerceris rybyensis; assembly: GCA_910591515.1. Classification (NCBI taxonomy): domain Eukaryota; kingdom Metazoa; phylum Arthropoda; class Insecta; order Hymenoptera; family Crabronidae; genus Cerceris; species Cerceris rybyensis. The sequence goes on from OU342795.1 coordinate 2,213,286, forward strand.
ACGACGACTCACAATTTATGTTGCAAGCCATGATGTATGCATTTGTGATTCTCACGCATATGCAAAGGAGGTTTGCGCGTCGAATGTAAAATTTACGAATTTCCAACCGCGAGTCTCGGATTGGAGGTCCAGGATCGACGTTAGTTTAACGAAGGGAACGAGGAAAAAGGAAATAAAAAAAACGAGTGAGAGGTGGGGGGAGAAAAAAAACATTGGAGAAATAAAACGAGGAAGAATAAGAATAGAGGAAACCTGCCTACGGTGCGGAATTCGGTCGTTGTTGGTTTATGCGTGCAATCCCATGAATAGTAGACAGTTTACATCTGAAACAGCGGACACGTCGTGCGTCAGTGTAAAAAAGATTATACACGATTTATAAGAGGATTTGCGATAGACGATCCCAGGCACCGTAGCCTGCAGATATTGATAGAGTAAATCGAATTTTTGTGTACCTTCTTCCATTATTAAATCACTCGGAAGGCGGATTCGTTTGCTTTAATCGCACGTGAATCGAACGAATCGAGGAGTGGGATGCGTGAAACTGGAAAATTGATGGTCGTGTGTGCGAAAACCGTCGTCTCGCGAATCGAAGATAACCGGGGATATGTTCGGCTAATTTGAAACTTTTTGCGGAGATTAATGAAATCCGAAAGTTCAGCATGAGTTTGATAAATCACGATTAAAACTCGCGAAAACTGAGCTTTATTTTCAAATATTAAATCACAGCTGATCTTCCAATCAATTTAACTTGTACTTAAACATCTTATCTTCCAAAGCCCAACATATTTAAACTTCTCGCACTTGAAAAACTCCATAAATTCTAAATTAAAATTGTAAAATCATCTTACAACCATCCACCGTCTTCGAATTCAACTCTTTCCAATTTTCCAAAACCCCCTAAACGTCTCTGATACAGCAAACTTTTAACAAAACTTGCAAAATCTCTTTAATACACCTAATACCACCTGCAGTTTTCCAACGAGGAAGAAAAAAAAATTGATAAATCGTGAATTAAAATTCCGCGAGCTCTCCAGAATATCGACCAACGTTTAGCGTCCCATAAGCGTACGTGCTATCGTCGGAAAACGCGTTTCTGATATCCTAAAGGCTACTCGAATCCCCTTACATTTCCATACGATGTAAATCGCGGAAGACAGAAGGATGGCAAGGGGTATGGTAAGGGTTGTAATGGCAAAAACAGAAATCGAACTCAGCGAATGTATAATAAAAAGAAACTCCGAAGAGAAAACTCCAAAGAGATCTCTTCGAGACGGTACGTTCGAAATTACTAGGGGGGTAGTTCCATTTTCCTCTTTTCCCCATACGTTCTCCATTTCTCTCGGAAAACGCTAGGAGCGTTAAGGTTCACGTGTTCACCAACATAAATGGATAGAGGGTTTGCTCTGGCGGATAAAATCAATTAAGACGGTGCACTTTAACTCGTCCTGTCAAATCGAATCGCGAAAAAGGGGGAACACCGTTATACGTTCTCTATTCGCTGGTCGAACGTGATCGAACACCCGAGATTCGCGGGACTTTTGTTACCTTTTCGGCCATTGTTGGGGGGTTCAATGGTCCTGAGGTAGCCAGGCTTGCGCTTCTGCAATCCGTAAGGCAATTTAATAGCCTCAATACGTCCAGGAACATTCGGTCACTCGTACGGAAAGTAAAAGAAAAGCGAAGGAACATGAGAGAGAGAGGGAGGCGAAGGATGGAAAAATGCCGAGCTAAGTAGATTGCTTCGATAAAGAAACGATCAGGAGTGCCGGTACGCGCAATCGATACATTTAATGGAATCTATTCGTTATTTCGCCAACGTTTTTCATGGCGTTGGCGTTTCATATTTCGTTGATACGTTCGTTCGGAAGTTCCGTGAGGTTGGTGTTGTAAAAAATGTAGAAAACTCCTTTGGGGTAGATTTACGAAAAATGAATACGTGCTATCGTTACTCTGTCGTTCTTTGTAAATGAGTAGGCAAAGAAAGATATCTTTTTTTTTCATTTTAGAATAAAATTGGAAGTCCTATCTATCGACGATGATATTACAAAAGAGGGTAGAATGGAACGTTAATAAAAGAGATTCCTCATTAGGATAAAATAGACGGGGGATTAATTTTCGAATGACTCGAACGTACGGTATCGAAATTAACTGAAGTTAAATCCGATCGAAACTGTTGTAATAGGAACGACGGTGTAATCTGCAAAATTCCCGGATGGATATAAACCGAGACTAATTACATTTGCAATGTAAAAAGGATCCATTGCGGTTGGACATTAAAAATAGGAAATATTAGAGAGATCAACAGGTAGTCCTAACGAACGTACTGACCAGGATGATATTCGTGGAGGGTTGAAGCGAAAATGCATGATTAATATTATATACATAGTTAGTAATATTGCATTTGATCAAAGGACCTGGGACACGACGGATCCGAAATGGATAAATTTAATGAATTTAATTTATGTAACGACGTATTAAATACGAATTGCCGCACGATACGTCCGACCACCGTACTTTAGCGACAATACACGATTATATCTCTATACCTGCCATTCCAACCCATTTTGCATAACCGTGAACATAATTCGCATCGTTGCGCAAGCTGCGAGCAATATTACAACGGTATTGCAGAACGATGTTACAGTACGTTTTTAAGATTCGTAGGGAGAGAAAAAAAAATTTGCAATTTTATTAACATCCCTTCGCGCTTCGATTAAATTCCTACTTCCATTTAAAACGCCGGAGTTTCGGGGAAAAAGAACTTACAAATATCGGTATTGTAATACGAATAATAAGCACCTCCTGGCTGCATCAGCCACGCTACTGTTTTCACGGATGGCCAATGAGATCGCTAAAAATGGAACAAAAGTCACGATACATTCAAACGAGAATAGAATAATCCCCCAAAAAAATATTCCATCGTAAAACAGCAGTACAGTAACGAAGTATCAAATAAAAAAATAACAGTACAAAGGAACTTTCCCTTCTTTACAATTCTTTCTTCTCGTTTTTAACGTTTTATAAGCTCCCTTCATGCATCGTCCAAAAAAAACAACGAGATTTCATGCCGTCACTTTGTTGTTCCCGACAAAAGAACGATCCAATTGCGAACGACGAACGGAAACATGCAAATAAAGTACCTTAACCCGTAACCTCGTTCGAGATACATCGTTGCAGATTCAATTAAAATCCTTACAGCAATTACAAGTCCTCCGTTTGCCAGTCTCCTCGATCGTTCGCATTAAAAACAAGAAACAGATTGCACCACGGTATAATGCACACGATCGTAAAAGTAATTAAAGCATCCCACTCGATTTCGCCATCGTGACGTACCGCACGGGGGGCAATAGAAGCGGAAAAATATGCTCGGAAACTAAACAATGGCAATTATTGCGAGCCCGATGCCCGGAGGCGCAACCGATAAAATTCAATTGGACAGAATTGTTTCGGTACAAGTTGCAAACAGAACACGAGCCTGCCATATTTATAGGGGACGATAATGTCAGGGTGCTCCTTTCGGTCCTACGAGACGGCAGATTGTATCCGTATGCACACACCAGATTCAATATTCCCGATCGCATCATTGGCCCGCAATATTTACCGGCTTCGCGTGAGATTGCATAACGCTCGATTCATTACAAGAACGAAACGGTTTAGTGGAAACTTTTGTTTCCTTTCTTTTATCTATTTCTTCTTCTTCTTCTTTTTTTTATTTTCTTCTCCTTTTATGTAGAGCTTTTTTCCTTTCTTATCTGCAAAAGCAATTTGTCCCGTGGTACGTTCCGTATCCGGGCGGAAATTTTTCGACGTGCGTATCGCGGTGAAATAAAAATCCGTACTCTAGTCATTTGTAATGCAAATGGGAGAAGAGAGGACACGCGTTTCGTATTGCCGCGATGGATATCGTCTTTCGTGCGGTTGCTGTTCGAGGAATATTTTCCTTCTTTTTTAGTTATGGAATTTAATTGATACGATCATTTCATTTAGAACTTATTGTTTTAACACATCGCGTACGGCACTCTACTGTTTCAATGTGCTTGCAGAGCCCGCAGATTTTTAAGCGCTGCAGACATTTGATATATTTTATATATTCGATTATTTTGTAGTCTGTTGGAAATTCGATATACATCTATTTTTCTACGTATTTGCCATAAAAATATTCAAAGCGTACGCAATGTGTTAAGTAGGCTCCAAACAATGGAGAATGTGACGCATTAACCCTTTGCGGTCCGAATTGTTTTATCAATTTTGTAGAGAACTAAATAAAATTAATTTCATAAAATTTTCTATCACTGGTTATTCATTTTTTTAATGATCTAATTGTCAGAAAATAGAATCAAGTGAAAAGATATGTCGAGTACTGTTCGACATAGGAGCGCAAAGGGTTAAGGGGCAAATCGGTACAAATTTTTCCCAGGGGGTCAGGTTTACTGTAAAATACTCAAATTTTTCTAATCTAATAGCATATAAATGCGTGAATAAGCCACGCCAAGCTTATTTCTCTGGACGCATATATGCATGAGCCTGTGGTACTCGAATGCTTAAGATCCTTGGAAAAATTGGATTTAAGTCGGGGAAAATTTCCATTGGATTTTCAAAAGTCGCTTTCGAATCCTCGCCGACTATTCCTCTATCTCGATTCTCCAGGGATTTTTTGAATATACGCGAATAGAGGTCGTCGAATACTCGGATTATGAGAGACGTTACGTACTAACGAGCAAGTGGATACGGAATATGGGAATGCAAGTTCGTATGGGACTATTCAAGAGGGAAAGTGAACCTGACTATTGTAAGGGCATGTCTGAAATCAGTCGGGTTAACGCAGACGGGGAATCGTCGAGAGGAAGTTTTACTTCTGAACCTGTGCCAAAAAGCGGTGGCAACTTTTTCGCATAAAACGTGCAATCTCGTAGGAAATATCGAAAATTTCCTACGGAAAGATACGGCATCCGTGAGAAAGGGGAATATCTTCTATAAATGTAAAATACAAGTGTGCGATAAAGCTTAAAGGATAACTTTCAATCAGAAAAAAATGATCCCTCTCTAATAAAAGGACCGATAGCATTGTATAGAAAATTTTCAACTAAAAAGAAAACTAAATTTGACAGCCATTGAAATAACATACTCGTGAAAATTCAGTCGGAAATCTCTTCCTTTCCTTCCCTTTTCTCCCTCTCGTTACTCCTCTCTTTCTCTGCCACCCCCGCGTATCCTGACTATTATTTCTCTTATCCCAAAGGCTGTTATCGCACCATATCCATTCTTCTTCCCCCGAATCGATCCGACCATTTTGGTCTCCCGGTTGAACGTAAAAGATTTTTAGAAGTCCGTTATCTCGATCGCGTTAAAGTAATCACGACTGACCGAAACCTTTTCCCCTTTTTTCCCCCCTTCTTTCTGTTGAAGGTACAACGTTGCTGGATCTGCTGGTGCTGCTCATGAGCTACCTTCTGTCTGGCCGAGTTTCGCTTTAATCACGAACAGTAACTACTTGGACGGTTCTTGGCTCAATTTACAACGAACTATAACTTGGAGGACAGGAGCCATCCAAAATCCACCCCCTCTCCCAACTACCCCGCCACCTACACCACCATTATTCGACGTACCAAGGAAAGTGGCTACATCGTTGCGTCAATGAAATTGCCAAAGGGATACCGAGGTCGATCTCCCTGGAGATATAGGACACCGTAACTCTCATTATTAGATCTATCACCCCCGCTAATCCAACGACGATCATTCTTCATCGTTTCACAAAGACAAGGACTGCAACTACGAGGACGAGAATGCGGGAAAAAGTATTGGCAATGAAGTATTTTCAACTGGGTATAATTACTTTAACGCGACGTGCACCGAGAGGAAAAGATGAAGAGACGAATAGAATTAAAGTGAGAACACCATGAGGATTCTTCTCCGTTTGGGAAAGAGATCATTAATTCTAAAAGGTGGAAATTACGTTAGGTCTAACATGATTTGTAAGTTCGGTGAAACGACCCGATAAAATACTGAATTGTTCATGTTTTTCCTCCGCGACCAAGACGAATTTAACGAACTCGCTACAAACTGTCTGTCCGGCGGTAAACTCGAAAGTCATATACGTATAGTAAAGAAAAATTCGCCTTCCTAAATGCACTACGGACATATTTATTATTACATCCTCTATACGACTGTGATGTTTCCATTCTTTCTTAGTTCCGTTAGTTGAGACGAGAGAAACTCGGAATTAGGCCGATTCTATCGCGAAAAGACAACACAACGTAATTATTTCATATAAACGGGATCCACGACATGAAAAACGAATGAATCGTTGGTCAGAAAGAGAGAAACTTCACGTGAAAAGTTTATAAGTATTACGAACCATACGAGAATGCCGTTTCACGGTAGTGAAATGAAATGTAACGAAACTACGAATCAAGAGAGAACGATAAATAATTAACCGTAACGAAGGTGCGTTTTGACGAATTCACGTTTGACGCTTCAAAAAAAAAGGGAGGAAATAAAAAGGTTCGTTAAACGAAACAGAGTTTCGTTGTTAAAGTATTTAAATAACGAGCAATAAGCGATCGATCGGAATTTACAACCGGGACGACTATCAAAGGACAGTTCGAAACAATTTTCTGAAGTCGCCTGCGAGTGCTGATTGCAGTTGATGCTAAAACGCGAAAACTTTTAAGGGCCGTAAAATGTTCATCTCTTTTTTCCTCACGGTATCTAACGTATAAAAAAAATCGTGGAAAAATTCCAATGCGTCTATACGCGAAGTATCGAATTATTGACGAATCTTTTGAACTTTTAAATCAACGCTTGGAATTTATCGAGACACTTTGTTTCTATGCAAAAAGGAGTGAGGTTTTAAAAGCTTCTTCGCACCTCGACGATAAAGATGACCGTTCAGCCGTCGACGTAAAATGAGGATGCAAAACTATCGACATTGTCTCGGCAAAAAGGAAACGATCTTTAACGTCAACGTTAACCGTTTACTTGCGAAAAACTTTATCGTACGATGGTCCAGGCACACTCTTGGAAAATTCTTTCAAACTATAAAAGGCGTAGAGGGAAATGCACTTCGAATTTAACACGTACAAGGGACGAGTGTCGTGTCGGTTTTTACAATTATTACCCTTCGATCGAGAATTGCATCGGGCAATAGAAATCCGAGACGATGAAACGAAAGAAATCCTTGTTCGATCGAACGAAAGACGATGTAGGTTTTGAAACGACGTAGGAAGAATTGATTTTGAAGAATGACGAACGAACAGAGGAGAAAGAACCTTTCACGGATTCAATATCAAATTATGTGTCCAAGGATACATAAGAATAGGTAGCAATACTGTCATTGTGTATGTTAGACTACTGTGAATATTTTTTAATAGGTTTATAATACGTTGATAACTTCTCCCGAGTTTCTAGTTGATTTACAAGAATGCGTATGACTGTGCGTTACGAATTGAAAGTTTCTGCGAGCATGAGAAAAGTAAAACGGGCTGTACGAGCGAATTGTCACTTCCGTTTATTGTTATTTCTATGTTAACTATAAAAGAGAGAGAGAGAGATAGATACAAAGAGAGAGAGAGAGAACGAGAGAGTGAGAAAGATATGTGAGAGTGAAAGGATGAGAAAAAAAGAAAAAACACTATTAGAAAGTTGTATACCTAAATTGGCACTATGAAATGCTTACATGTAACTACCACGTTGTAAATACTGTTATATCTAATCCGTTCGAGCTGCTGTCACTATTACATTGTCATACCGTTTTACCCCGTACCGAGAAACTCACGAAACCGAAGCGGAGTTGATCGAAAACTCGATGAGTCGCTTATCATCGACTGTCTCGATGATCCCTACGTTCTTTTTCGGTCATCCACTTCTTCGTTCATACCTTCTTTTCACGCGCGAGTCGATTCGGTACGATTTTTGCAAATCGACCCACCCTGAGATCCGTGTATCGATTAAAATTATAGAAAAAATCGTGTTCACACCACGTAATTCCACCGTGCATATTTAACCTTAGCATCAGAAAATAAAGAAAAGATTTGGAAATACAGTAAAACCCCATATAACGTAGAAGATATATTCTTTGTTTCACCTTTACAGTTCTCCTTTATCACTAGCTTTATGAAATCCGTCAATTTGATCTTTTTTTTTATAAACGATTTTGAAATTCATAGAGACGTGTCACAGTAGATATTCCACGTGTATTTTATAATACACAAATTACTTAATTGATCATCTTATTTGCCTGTTGATTCCTCTGTTTCCAAAGTACTAATATATTTAAATCTATTCGATTGAACGACCGTAAATCTAGTGTTAAAAATATCCTCCTCTCTAAGGCAAAGAGCTGAACAATCTCACATTTTTTAAAATTCAATCAAATGATTTTCAACATTGTGTGACAAAGTAGAGCAAGTTTTAATTGAAAATTATAGAATTACTACGTTATAAAGGGTTCTATTGTAGAGAAAGAGAACGGTTTCTCAACATTCGCGATTATTGTTTCCAACGGTGGATCGCAGCATTGATTTCACGACGATTAGTGCAGACGTATGCGTTTAAAGAGAATTCTATATGTGTACACAAAGAAAAAAAACGATTCGACTAGTTTGATATTAGTTATCGAAAGGAAATGAAGGAAGAAAATAAAAAAAAAAGAAACTTGGATCCTCTTGCGAATTGCGACTCCGACGAGCGCTCCGTACGATTTAGGCAGGAAGTTCAGGGGCGGCCTAGCAGCAAGTTCCTGAGAGTCCGATGGGTGAAGACGACGAAAATGAATAAAACTTTTATCCTCACACACGCCGCATATTACTGGGACCTGCGAGAGTTATCAAAGTTGCGCCTGGGGCGCTCCGTGACCTTTGTCCTGCGGTTAAAACTATTCAAAAGCATCGTAGTCATGCTCCGGACAAAGCGTGACCATTGATCGGAGCATCGACTATGGTATCCGCTCCTGGTGCGGATGTATTTTCTTATTCTGTTTTGAGGCTCTTGCCGGATCATCTCACGCATAAGTTAACTGAACTGTAATGCAATCATCGTTACTGTCCTAATAAACCTTAACATATGAATCCACACGACTACGTCTCCGTGTAATTTTGTGCTTCTTTCTTTTACATCTTTGATTTTTTTTGCGGGGTTTCTGATTCAACAAGATGAATGGGTATTTACAGAGTGTCGCTACGTGCTCATGGTCTTCTGTGTACGTATTATTTGCATAAGGTAAGATTACGTTCTGTAAAATTATAGTTTCCAAGGTACAACGATAAGATCTAGAATGGCCTCGCGTTACATTCAATAAAGCTGCTGTACACTTTGCTTCGTGTTTCATTTTGTAATTTTACCATATCGAAGGTAGAAATCTTTCGAGCAGTGTACAAATTAGAAGAGGTTTCTGATGAATGAGCAGCACGATTTCAAGGCACGTGATAAATTATATAATAAGTGAAGTAATATTTAAAAACAACTTGTCTTCTTTTATGTGAAGAATCTCTTATAATAGACAATTCCATTGAAAGTACCGGCTAATTTAAATTGTCAATGAAACAACTAATTTTTTACAATATTAATTACATCCTCTCTATTTCAGAATTCAGGTTAAAATTGTAAATGTACGATGACCGATAAAAATCTTACTAATCGTGAAAAACAGCCTCTCAAATCAAATACGAAGAGTCGTCCGTCATTTTCACGTGCCATGTACCATCAGGCTGATCTTTTTGCTCGAAGATAACCGAAGAAGAGACGGCTAAATTCCTCCCTAACTCAGGCAGATCGTTAAACTCGAGGAAGAGATCTTCCACTTGAGCTTAAAGAGCTATGAAACGAGAATGCTCTCTCTTACATCGTACAAACGTCTCGGAATAATTGTTTGAGATAATTATCTCCGGCAATTAGAACGCGGGAGAACGCCGGCAAGGGTGTTATAAGCATTCCCATGCCGGCAAAAACGTCTGGCTATTTTAACGAAATTATTTTTCTAAGAGAAACACCAGAGAATGTCCACGAAGTAGGGTAGGGCGCGTATGTCGGACGAATGGTGCTGGTAACGTGCCAGATAAACGTAATGTAAGTAGAGTAAAACGTGTCAGGCAAAACGTGATACGCGTAGCACGAAAAATCTTGAAGATTTGCCAATTATATTCTGTATTTAACGAATTTTACGTCCGTTAATAAAATTCAGAGTCTATGTACTCTGTTACTTTTTGAGCGCGCTTTCAAAGGTATTAATAACAACCGTTGCAAAGAATACAAATAATAAATACATAAGAGAAACATGTTTTAAATCGATAGGTTTGTTTGGCATTCAAATATAAATGAACAGTTAACCCCTTGACCCACGATTTCATTTTTGTCAGGGCGTGGAAAGACTCAAAATGAATTCCTGAAATCAAAAGTTTTCACTTACTTCTGATATTTCGTGTAACTGAATGTAATATTAATAGTATATAAATAATAAGACTGTTTCGTCACCGGTTGTTATTGTCAATTTAATAGTTTTTGAAAGTCTTCACAATTTCATATTCCATTTTCTGCGCTACAAGTCCCACACGTAGTTGTAGGCTAAAGGGTTAAAGGAGAGAGGGTAAATTAGAAGTAAGTATAGAAGAAAAATACAATTACAAAAATCTCAATTGTAGTCTTTGAAAGATTTGCAAAAGCAGAGGGTAGAAGAAGTTAAAGATTTGTAATCCCGCTTTAATGGGAAGTTTTCTAGATACACAAAAGCGCGGCAATTTTTTCAACTAGCTTCAGGGAATTTGCCAGTTGGATGGTTCTTGTAATTAAGCTTCCTTTGGTCTTATCGTTTACGACAAAAGCAAAGTGCATGTCTTGGGCTCTTGGGCTGCTTTGAGCTAAAGAACTGCCGACTAGAAACTATTTTGCAGGTACACAAAGAGAAATAGATTTCGATATGTCAATTGGTGGAAGATGAAGACGTTTTCTTTCACTTGGAATCAGTAGGAAAATTAGCTTACGAACCTCATTTACCAACTTCTCTCGCTGTGTAACGTGACAGAGCTCAAAGAAGCACTTCGATCTGAACATAAGCCATTATCAATTTCCTCGACTGTACAGTGATAGAGCCACGATCCAGGCACGTAGCGGCACCCAACGGTCATCCAACGTACCCGAATGCGCGCTCACGAATCAAATATTATCACCCAATCCCTAACAATTCAATAAAAAAACCAAGGTAAAAATCAAACATAATCTTACAAATTCCACAAACCTCAATCCCAGAATTTTCCACAATCATTCTATCCCCTCTCCCATAAAAAAATTCTCCAAATAACTAGAAACTACCTTGCAGCAAGTTCAAAGCCGCCAACCCATTGATCTTGCCGACAGGTAACGCAGTTTAACCAAACCCTTCTAACTGCGCCAAATTCGCATTCCGCTCCTCTACATCCCACCGACTTCGGATCATTAAAAATTTGCCAATTACATTCGCAATGATCAGCTGCAGCTTCAAGTCGCTGATTCCTATCGATTCGAGGGGTCTCGGTTGAATCATTAGGTTACCTGAAATCACCGATTGATTCGATTCGCGTACGATAAACGCGCGTCGGCCCGCGCCGCGACGCCTCGCTCGGCGCGCCAGCGAGCGGTGGCAGTATTTGGATTCCTCCGGTCGGGAGTGCTCGGTCGTCCTCGTGGCAGCATCGTTGTAGAAGCGTCCTCGTACGCTCATTGAATCGTATCGCCGCTGTTCGCGCGTGCGGGTGAGTACCTCTCTATTTTCTTCCTCTTTTCCATCTCTTTCCTTCCTCGACGCGAGTCACCGACACATCTTCGTGTACCTGTCTCGATGGGTGTTTCGTCGTATGCGTGGGTGTAGATGGGTGCGTAGAGTGCGACAGGTCGCATAGAGCATCGTCGAACGTGCGTATGCGTGTACCGGCTGTATGGACAGAGCCGACAGAGCCGACAGAGCCGAAGCCAAGAGGAAAGGTGTACGCGAGTAGACGAGCCGGCGGCTGTAACGGTGGCGGTGGAAGCGGACGACGAGCGTGGTGCTCCAGGTCGGCATTGGTAGGTGCGATTAACCGAAAACGCGCAGTCGCGCGTTGATCCTTTCGGGTGGGAGGCGATCAGCTGTGAGCACGCGAGGAACGAGATGTTCGTCCTGCAGAGATCTATATTGTAAGTACAACATTTTTCTACCTCCGTTCTGTGTCGTTTAATATACGAAAAGCTCGCGATCAACTGGAAGGGGGCGGTACATTGTCGTTTGAGTTTATCGTGACGGCTGAAGCGATAAGAGGGTACCGAGCACGTGGGTGACGCGTTTGCATGTAGGTTCAGGTGAGAGAAAACGAAAAAAAAAGGGCTCGTGTATTCTAAGGTCGACTTGGAGCAGGACCGTAGGTAACTTGGCCTCTGCCGCAATGCGGTGCTGAAAATAGGAGCGCTGGGAATCCGCGGATCGATACGGGAACACGTTAGGCCGCGCTACGTGGGGCAGTGCCAACCGGAGACCCGTAAAATGTTCGTGTATCGTCCAGGTGCGCTCCAAATCTTTACCCTCCCTGTTCTTTTCTACCTGGTCCTTTCTTCGGTGAGTCGTGATCGTTCCTATTGTTGGAGAATAATATTGACCATTCTACGCCCTTTCCCTTTTGCTTCTCCATCCCTGTCTTCACTTTTGGAGCACCGAGTAGTCGTTAGGAGCGGACGAAAAAGTGGGATTGCTAGGAAATTTCCATTCCGTGATTCGGAATGCTTTGAAGAGATTGGCTCGAGATGGCTCCTCGAAGTCTGCTAGGAGGGATTTGAACATGCTTTTTTACAGATTCCTTGGGATGCCCGTTAACGATCTGACTCCATGGTGTCTGGTCGGAGGAAACTGCGCGAGGAGTGTTGCTCTTGAGAGAATGCTTGTTTTCTTAACATGTGCAGCACGTTGATCTATTTCTGTACTCTCTGGTGCACGTTTGTTCGTGGGTTTCTTCGAAATGCATAACTCCTTTGGTTTCTTGAAAACGGGAAAGTCATTGTCGTCCGTATCTCCATCTCTTTCGTCTTGTCTTTTGAAGATTGTTGGAATTTCATCCTCTCTTTTGTTTATTCCTGCGTGATTCTTGGAATTTTATCAAGTAAAACTCACCAAGTAATTTCTTTCATCTCCCCGATAAAACACGAAGTACCATGGGGTTCCATGATAATCCTCCAATTGCTTGGCTTCCTCTTTGTTCCGCGCCAGTTGTCTCGAGACCGTTGCATGATCGAAGATTTGTAACAATGAAACAGAAGTATCATTTTTTTAATTGTCCTCCTATTTCTAAAACGTCACGCACCTTTCGATCATTGTTCCGTTCCAATGCTCCATTCAGTTGGAAACATTTCACGACCTTTTTTCTTCTTTGTTTCTCATGGTTCTCCAGCATCGTGCACATTCGAGATCGAAACATCTCGATCCTCCTTTTGACGATATACGACCGAGAATTTTGCGGTTACCGTCACGTGCAACGATTCTTCAACACGTAATCCACACAATACGTTTTTGCGTGTCATGCGGTGAAAGAAACTTCGCTAAAAATATCACAATTCGTAAGTTTCCTTCGAACTCTGACGATATATCGGTATTTCTGCCATTGTCAACGATTCGTCATAAAAAAGCTTTGACATTACGTCACGCATCATGGTCCATGTGACTCCGTGCCGGCAAAGTTATATCGGGCCTTTACGTAATACGTTAAATCGCCTAACTTATATAATGCACGTTAAATGGTATTTTTGTTAACTTTCTAATCGTAAGAGAAGAAGAACGAAATTTTTCCACGCTTTCGTTTCAACCTACAGAATTATTCTCCATTAAAATACCCGTATCTTCTAAAAATGATTTTTATTTTCCTCAACACTTTTCCGACCGGTATTGTTTTAATATCCTAGTCACTTCTGATGTTCATCCGGACACTGATATCTCTTCGAAAATTAAAAATTCTCGTCACTGAGTCCTTCGCAAACTAAACCGCAATGAAAAATACCAATTTATTAATTTTCACGGCAATCAATTAATAAACTGAATGTTCAGAAGCGTTGACCCCAAAATAGTCTGTTAAAAGGCTACCAGTCGGTTAAGTGTTAATATCTCCTATATGACAATTGAATAGCGATATTTTATTAGCTATTAAAAATAGTGTTAGAACGAAAAGCGAATCGCGAAAGTGATGGGATATTTCGTCACGCAAATACGTGCATTCGATGACAACGAGGAAACTGTAACGTCCAAGGTCAGCGTGCGTCAGAGGGCGAGGTAGAGGCTCGTAAGTGAATCTCAACGGGGAACCCGTAATTCGATTGTAACAATGTGATACATTCCATTTGAAACTGCGCAGATATTTTCAAATTGTCCTTGATAAAGTATCCTATAAATTATGCTAAATCCACGGAGAAACAAATATTGATGGACAAGGTGCAAAATTATTTTTAAAGATACACCAAAGACAACGGACAAGCCGTCGAGGCACATTTTGCACGGTTATTTCTTTAAATCTGGCTGCATGCCACCGGAATAATAATAGATTGCCCCGTTCTCGTTCAGAAACCCCAAGTGTCGCATCTTTATTTTCTTGCACATAAACTCTACCTCCTTTCATCCAATCTTTACGAATTTAGGGCGCATCGAGTGCACAGAGATAACTGCAATCACGTTTTCTTCAATTTTGTAAGTTCGCGCGCAAAAATGTGTAGCAGGTCGTCTTCCGGTTGCTTTGGTTTTATCGATCCCGATGGACGTGCGCTTACAATACCTCTTTGTACATCCAATACAATGTCCTTCGACGTACTTAATAGGTTTACCCGTGGAATCTTATCTAATCGATAATTTATCCGAATCAATTCATCCCGATAATCTCTTCGTTTCCGATGTCTGTTGCAAGCATCGATGATTCACGTTCCGAGATTCCCTATCGTCGAGAGAGATAACGAGCTGCACGGTTGAATTTTTGCACTCGTTTGACACACGAAAAACACTGAGAAACCGAGACGAATTAACGGGACGTAACGTCAGTGACGTAAATGTTGACGGAATCTTAATTACCGTGGTAGCACGGTATATTTAATAGTGCAAATATTTGTCTACGATTACAGAGTTACGAATAAACGTAGCACATTTTGATCGCATCGTTGCTCTCTACGTTACTCCAAAGCGCCACGGTATAAATTATCCTCTTTTGCATGTTACCGCGTTAAAATATGCAGATAGAATGCATTATTAAGCGCGAATTTATCGTAGCTTTATCAGCATCCCATGCACGTAATACGAGCTCGCGGTACACAACTTCCTGACGGTGTTAATCTCCACGATACGTTTTCCACGCAAATAATCCCATGACGGGGTGGTTTCATGGGGTGTTGTGTGCACGAAATCGTACGAGATATAACAATGGGATGGGCGAAACGGAAAGAAATAGTGGTAACGGTAACTTTGACATTTATCGTGGAGACATTCTTAGGAGTCTAACGATTGGGTGTGCGGCAGTATGCCAACAAGGCCGTTGCTATCATGACTTGTAAATTTATCAACACCGTTAGTCGCTTGACAGTGAATGTTTTGACGGTATAATTCGAGCATTTGTTATCAATTGCCGTTTGGTTTGATTCCGATGAAATGTACAACAGATGGTTCAAAATGATATGATGTACTTTGGCTTCAAAGGAAATTGAATTTAACCCTTTGAGGACTAACGACGCATTTATGTGGTCCGAGAACAAATTTAATTATAATTTATTGCCGCATGTATACACGGTTAGAATTGTTAAATACAGCTGTTGATATATGATTACTAGACTGCGGATGTTTATGCAAATTTCGAGTTTCACAAATGCAGGTGAGACAGGAAAACCTATTTAGGGATTTATTGCACTTAATAAATATACATATTAATAAATATTACAACAAATACCATATTATGGATATTTTAGATATATTTTTATATTATGTTCTTTTTGTATATTTTAGCCGTATTAAATTTGTCATAAATGCATAAAAATCCGTAGTCTAATGATTACACAAGTAGTAATTTATATACATTAATTGCCTAATTTTCGGATAAATAGGTGGTTCTAAATTGCCAAATGAATGATTATCTCTCAATATTCAAAAGTGTCTCCGTCCGCAAAGGGTTAATGACGAGATCGAGTTGAATGATAGATGATCTTTCGTTTTACGTGGTACACTTTATGCCGTTTGTACGCTTGTTTAATTAATGGGGAAATGTATTATTCATTGATGATAAAAAAAGAGGACGATGTTGTGCCAGCGAAAGTAGGATTTCTATCTTTGATATCGTGCTTTGTATTTCGTGAGACGATAGATAGGCTGAGAGAATGAGCTGTTTATTGAAATCCTGATTCAGAGCAAGTAATAGCTGCTTTTCACGACGATTCGCTGTAGTTTCCGCAAATGAGTCACAAAGTTGAATGTACTAATTGGCACGTACCTATCTCTGCGACAAAACGTCCGTTTAAAAGTTAAAGATAATTTCACTGAACGCGTCAAGTGCGATTACTGTGCAAACATGCAGGAAAATCCAGTTTTTAAATGTCAATTGACGTAATAGAAGGTGGATTGAATAAAGAACAGAAATAGAATGATCGTTTAAACGCATCGCTAGATGAGGTTGTTATTGATTCTTTTTCTGATAACCTTGCGTGCAATTGGAGCGAAAAAAAAAATTTCCAAGAATATTCTTGCATCAATTTATGAAAATATTAACTTTTATAGCCACTCGGATCCCTGTTTTATTACAGCCGCAGTGTCTTTCACGTTAAGAAAATGTTTTTAATTACCTTGTCAGCAGATTGATAAGAAGTTATTAGCTTCTACGACTGCGCTAAAACGTTTATTACAGCCTAACCACCTTTAATGTCAAAAGAAATCGATCAGAAGATATTAACACTGGATCTATGCAACTCCGCAATTTTACGAGTTCCAACTTTCTTTATAAACATTTTCCTCTAAAAAAAGTGAGCGCAGAAACTTCTTGAAATACCTAAAATAAATTGATTTACAAAAGTAATTATTTAATATATTTATATGTGACACTTCTAGTGTTAACTTCTGCGGCTACACTGACCTTTTTATCAATCTTATCGCAGTCATCGAGTCCTGCGTGTTAAGAAAAATCTTTTGTAACATTTCAATGCGAATTGGAGGTATTAATTGCGAAAAATACTATTCCCTATGTATTAGATCCAGCAGCAGTAGAAGCTGTGCAGGATCATGGGCCCGAATTCTTCCACCCTCGCATCCTGCCGCGAAGGACGTCCAACAAAGGGACATCCACGAGGTTTCCGGAGATGTCGTGCCAATCAATATGGTAAAAGGTATCGGACATCTCCGAGATCCCCGTCTTAACAAGGTATAACAAACATATTTGAAAAAACAGTACAATTATGAAGTGAAATCTTAATTGACCTTAAATTGATAAAAAAAATTGTTTATCAGGGACTGGCATTTACATTACAAGAGAGGATATCTCTGGGTATACATGGACTGCAGCCACCGAGATTTAAAACTCAAGAAGAACAGCTGGCTCTGTGCAAGGCTTCGGTTATGAAGTATACCGAGGATTTGAACCGTTATCTTTATCTCGTCGAGCTTCAGGTAACAAAAGTCTATTATTAACACTAGGTTTACGGATGTTGATTATACCTATTTTTCTAAAGTAAGTCAATTTGACTCATACAAGGAAATTTAAGTTTTTTGCAAAAAAAATAACTCCAAAACAAATTTAAATGAACGATTTATTATTAAAAAATTAACCAACCAATATATTATATATATATAGCAATCAAATTTTGAATGAGTCAAATTGACTCCGTAAATCTAGTGTTAAAGAATAACACTGATAATTGGCTTTCTTTTAAAGTCTTCCCATGCAGAGATCCTGCACGGTTTCAAAATGATATTATCTATAAAAAAATAATTCAAATGCATCGTAGGAAAGAAACGAGAGATTATTTTTCCGTCTGCTGAGTGAGAACATTGAGCAAATGATGCCTATCGTTTACACGCCAACGGTGGGATTAGCGTGTCAGAAATTCGGAGTCATTTATCGCAGACCTCGTGGTCTCTTCATTACGATATACGACAAAGGACATATTTACGAGATCCTGAATAATTGGTAGGTATATTTTAAATTCATAATTATGCCTAATATCTTTCAAACCATGGTTGGAGATCAGTTGAGAGGAATGGAGCATCGCGACTGCTTTGTGATTTCAACTATTTTAGTTTCCCACTATCGCATACCACAGAGATACTGCGATTAAGCGCAATAAACGCTGGACAGGAACTACTTCAAAAATAGAACGTTCCTTGTACAGTGTTATCTTTTAATACGCTCTTTATCCTCATCAACGAACAAGAGATCTCGAATTTTCAAGTACTAAATTACGAGTAGAAATCTAGTCACATAAAAAATAGCTATGGGTCAATTACTGTAAAATTTTACAGATATAAAATTGAATCTTGTGAATTTAAAAAAAAATGGTGGGAATTTCCCTGGTAAATTTTAGGCCAGAACAAGCAGTCCGTGCAATTTGCGTGACGGACGGTGAACGAATTTTGGGTCTCGGTGATCTGGGAGCCTGCGGAATGGGAATCCCCGTGGGAAAGTTAGCACTTTACACAGCTTTGGCTGGCATTAAGCCACACCAGTGCCTGCCAATTACCATCGACGTGGGTACAAACAACGAACAACTGAGAGACGACCCTCATTATATTGGTCTCAACAAGCCGAGAAGTCAGGGTGCAGAATATGACGAATTGATCGACGAATTTATGGCTGCTTGCGTTAAAAAATACGGACAGAATGTTCTCATTCAGGTAAATCACATCGTGAATTAATTTTCTAACTACGATAGATAATTACCAGGTTGTCTGCGTCGACTTTTTTTTAAGAACTTTCCTATTTGCTCAAAGAGGGTTGAATAGACTCCATATTAAATAGACTTAATAAACTATGAAACTATAAAAACGACAATCTGCGCTATAACGAGAAGCTCATTGAGAAAATTTCTTACAGTTCGAAGACTTCGGCAATCACAATGCCTTCCGTTTCTTAGACAAGTATCGCGACAAGTATTGCACATTCAACGACGACATCCAAGGAACAGCCGCAGTAGCGGTTGCAGGAATTTTAGCTTCGAAGAGAATAACTAAGAGGAAAATGTCTGACAACAAGTTCGTTTTCCTTGGTGCTGGCGAGGTACGATACACATTTATCCTCTATAATATCATAAAACATAAAACCACCCCTTTTTCTGTACACACTTGTCAATCATTTTCCAAAACTTACAAAAAAAATCTCAGGCTGCAATCGGAATAGCCGATCTCTGCGTAAAAGCAATGGAAGCCGACGGTTGCACGGAACAGGAAGCCCGCAACAATATCTGGATGATGGACATCGATGGTCTCCTGGTTAAAAATCGACCGGAAGGTAATCTCGAAGGTCACAAGGTCTGGTACGCTAAAGATCACAAAGTAATGAAGACCCTGATCGAAATCGTGAAAGAAGTCAAACCAACCGTTTTGATTGGTACGTCACTTTTTGCTCATCGACACGTGCCGATTTCTGTCTAAAGGGAAAATGTCCATACAGGCGCATCGGCGGCAGCGGGTGCCTTTACCCCGGAAGTCTTGAAAGAGATGGCTAAGAACAACGAGAGACCGTTAATTTTTGCCCTTAGCAATCCTACCAGCAAAGCGGAATGCACCGCGCAACAGGCTTACGAGTTTACGGAAGTACGAATCGAAAATGGTGATTTTCTAGCGAGAATATACGTTCGACGATGATGGATCGTTCATTTCCTGTTTTAGGGTAGATGTATCTTCTCATCGGGCTCTCCCTTCGGAGAAGTTAATTACAACGGAAAGACGTACAAACCTGGACAGGGAAACAATGCGTATATATTCCCTGGAATCGCTTTGGGAGTGATTGCAACCGGATGTCATCACATTACCGAAGATCTGTTCCTCATCTCTGCTCAGGCGGTAGCAGATCACGTGAAGGACGAGGATCTTGACATGGGTAGCATTTATCCACCATTGAGCACCATTCGCGAATGCTCGATTGAAATTGCAGTGAGGATCGCTAATTATGCTTATGCCAAGAGTAAGACTTTTTAATATTCATATTTTAATTCTATCACTTGCGCTAAGTTAGTATCTCTGGGACTCTATCTATATTTGTCTATAATATCTATCTATCTATCTGTAACCCTTATCACTCCAACCGACAGTAATTCTGCCAAGCTTTAGCCAGCGTTACACTTCAACCGGCAGTCTCACTGCCAAAATTTTGCAATGTTATGATTTTGCATTTAGTTCACTGAAAGCAAGCGTATAGTACTACTCGTATCTGTGGAAATATCTGCTGACATTTTCAAATAAAACATTTTATTTCTTTTTTTTGTTATTTCTCTCTGAAAAATTCTTGGAGTGACAAGGTTTAATATATCGGTTCATTAATTGAAAGTGCTTTCGACTTAAGATTCGATTTTTTCAAATATTGCGAGATCACAAAAAGCAGATTTTGAGATTGAAAAGTCCTTAGGACATATATTTCTGTCCTGAGAAACTCGATAGCTAGGGCACCTCGGGTTTGCTAGGCCCGTACCAGATCGGACCATTTTCTGAGTCCGATCTGGCCCCTGAGGGAATTTTTATAGATGTTAGAATATATTAAAAGGGTGTGAAAAACTAAAAAAACAACTTTGAAATATTGCTTCTACAGCCGGATTGGCAAGTGAGTATCCAGAGCCAAAGGACAAAAAGCAGTTTGTCATGAGCAAAATGTACGACGCGAACTACGACAGCCCGCTGCCAAATTTGTACGAGTGGCCAGGCGATTACGCGAAACCACGGGTTTTACCGGAGAAGTGAGTACACCTAGATTAATTTCAATAATAAACTACCATAGATTCTCGCAGCACTTGTCGCCCCATCGTAGAGTCCACCCCAAGAACAACTGATAAGTCGTTTTCGTAATGAGCTCTAGGATAGAGGACATATCTGATCGAAGCTAGCGACAACAATTAGAACGTCCATTAGTATGTTTTTGCGAGCAGATTAGTACGAATAGCAAATAACAAGAATGCAACGGTATTTCTTAGATTTATTGATTTAGTTGTAGCTTAATTTGCCGATAGTTTAACATGCACGTTGCTTTCTTATCTTTCTCATTGCATTTTCCTTCACGACATTGCATTTCGTGTAGATAGCCACTATTTTCTTTAAATTGCTTGATTTTTCTTTTAGAATTTAGTACTTTTTTACAGGACCTACCGGAGTATAGTTAGCAATAGCAACGCAATTAACGTACGGCATGCTCTATCTAAAGCTGGTAGTGTGTTTCACGTAACATTGCTCTACGAAGAAGAAATATCCACTGTTAATTAACTGTTCGAGTGCTAAGTGGATCGATCGTGCTTTTGTTCGCTGCTAAAATGTGCCAAGCTAATCGATACGTGAACTCGACAATACCTTTTATATAAATAAAAATAGTTTGGTAATATATGTATGAGCAATCTACGGACCGTTTATTCTGAAAGTGAAGTAATACATTACTTTAGTTAAATTCATCTAAAATAAATATAAACAATAAAATTACGGATCGATTAAGTGGAAACATCGTCAGACTTTACATAATTAACAAATACTTTTTAATTGACAAATATACCAATTTTCAATTATATCGGCACAACAGAAAAGACTCGCATCACATCCAAATTAAACGGTCCATATATCTTCTATTTATGAACAGAAAAAAAAACACAATCACATTACTTGGCATTCTTCAATTAAATTCTCAAGATCCACGATACTCCAACAATTAAAACCAAAGTACGAAACCCATTTTAATGGTTTGAATAGCGGTAACATAAATCAGAATATTTCTTCTTCGCAAACAGGCCACTTAAAAGCAACTAGCTTGTCCTTTTCCATAGTTTTTTCACGATCCACAGCATTTCTCCTCGATCATCATCGATTCGTTGCTCTCTCGGTGGCTGACTTCGGGTGACGGTGGCTGAAGCTTAATTAATTTTTTTCAGAGAGACTGTAGAAATCCGCCACGATTTAAAACATCTGTAGCGGATTTCACCGACCGGGATATTGAGAGGCAAATCATTATTACCATTAACGATAGAAAAATATCGCTGTTTCCTGAAATCCGAGTAAACAGTAAAAAAACAAAACAAAGAAACACACACAGACACACAAGGTTGCGCCAAAGGCGGACAACAGAGCACTTGTAAACAGTTTTAGCTGTAAGAACTGTGTACTCTGTGACTAATGCCCAGTGCTTTTACCGATGTAACTTGCACGAAGTGTTGAGAGCACGAAAAATGCGATGACATAGTGCTAATTGTAACAGCATCGAATGTCGCAGTAAGCTAACAATTTGCAGTATTTTAAATGTCCTCCTTGATCCCGTATACAGTATTAGGAATATTAGTTTATCGTTCGTTATCGTGATAGGTATTTAACCATTGAAAGTATTTCAAGAAAGTTTATTGGAATTGTTGTTTCGCGTATGTGTCCTTAATTTGTATCGTGCAAAAGATTAAGTCTCCCTTTTATGGGAACCTATCATTATTCCATACTATAAAGCGTCAAATAACGGAGAAGCTATACGATGAGACTTTTCGATCGAAAATCAATCGATCAATAAAGTTTCAATTGGACATTTCTAAATATCACGTGCAAAGGTAGAATGTGAATTATAATTTCTACATTTTCACTCTATCGTGGCAGTTTTTACGTTCGTACTTTCGGCCTTTCGGCTAATCGGACTTTACCGGTCCGCCAAATTTTTCTTTTTAGTGTCGCATTTGCAGAAACGATCTTATATTTAACTTCAAAGGATCCTTGATTATTTTATGTTTAAGGTTACCCGATTTTTCCTTTACGGACGACGATTTCCAGCTATCCGATCCACCCAGCACCCAGACCCCTCCTAGTTCCTCTCCAAATAAAGACCAGAATAATCCTTCCGGAAGTACACCACCCGACGCTAATAGGTCTCCTACGCTCAAGAGATAAATTGTGTAATTAATGCACGCTTATTTGCGCTAACGTGTTCTTTACTTTGCGGTCTTTTATATCTATATACACTATTATCGATATAATTTTCTTTTTGAATAAGAAAAAAAACACAAAAAGAAGAAATAGAGAAGCTTTAAGTAACGATAAGATGAGAAACGAAAAGAAACGAGGAGGCTAATGAAAAAGTATTATTTTTTAATTGTAATAAATATCTTTACGTTTATTGTTCTCGCGATTGGCACTTATTTTTCTAGTATCGATAGAAGTTAATGAAATTTATAATTCTATCGTGAACGCGAGTACAAATAAATCATGAGACTTAACAGACCATATTTTCAATTGTATTCGTATAAAAATTCTTTGAACAGCGATGAAACTATTGTCATTTGTGCAAAGAATAGAGCGCATAGATTAAAGTATTTCTATTTTGTGCATCATCTATCGAGGGATTACCGTGATTGTAAATATTGAGACTATTAAAACGTTCGTTCCTCGAGTATTTATCACGTTCTATGACGATCCAAGGCGATCGAAGACGTTGAAAGAATTCTATACAGATGAGAATCGATACAACCTATTTTTTTCGAGAGCAAAGAGTTATCTATTTTTCGCGGGATAAACGTTTCACGAGTAACGTTGATGTTGATACTTCGATCCGATAGATTTTTACGACGCGTTTCTCTGTCGAACTTTCTCTGTCTTTCTCAGGTCTCTACGCATGCTGTATAATAAATCTAACATTGACGACTGTTCAAAAAACATGGTGTGCGTGCATTAAAAAATCTGCTTGTTATGTGTCATGATGTAATTAATTTGCAAATATTAGGATACCGGTTATTTTAGCCCGGTTACGAACGTGATACGCCCCCGATTGTTACTCCTCGGCTGATTTGTTGCCAGGAATGTCATTGTCCTATTTGGCAAGGTGCAAACCGATGTTTCACTTCGTTTAGCCAAGCAACGAGAAATTTTGTCGATCATCTTATCAAATTGTATTTGGGAATAATTGAAAGTATCGACATAACTCGATAGATTTATTCTAGAGATTATTGTCGATCGCGAAGAGTTGCTTGGTTTAACAAGAATCAAAATATAAAAAGAAAGAGATAAAATATTATTTCAGTACTAACGGTATTCTTCTCCCAACAGATTATGACGTGTTGGCGAGTCTAAAGACAAGACGGCTACTCTGACATACACACACTCGTTCTAAATTAATTTCACCAAATTGGAAATTAAACGGCGGTGTCCATAAGTGGCCAGTTTTAAATGAGATAAAAAAAAGAAAGAAATCCATTGAGTATTATTAATATGTATCTTCGTCGACGATTGTATCGCAAATTAAGAGTGCAACCTTTCCGCGACCTGTTTTGTACTTACAGAGCGATTAACTCGTTAAATGGCTATTCACTAACTTCAAAAAATCGGTTTCCGTATGTGCCGTTTCCCCGTTTGCGCTTATTTATTTCTACCTTATTTATTTACGCGTTGCACCAGCTTCCACATTAATTTCGAGTTCTGCGATTCGACGCTGCGCGTGGAAAGGAACTTTCGGCATTGTTTCGACACGAGACCAAGTATTAACGAATCTAGAAATTAGTGAATAGTTATCCTCACTTTTAGTTCGTTACTTTATTCTTTTTTTCGGTTCTTTTCAATTATACTTCTCGTAGTATTCGTGCTTGAAATATTGTATTGGATAAGGTACGCGAAATGTATGTATTGATCGTATTAAATTTAGTAGTCTTGTGTTACGTGGAAAATAGAATGAAAGTTATTCATTCGTATAAATTGTCGGATGTGTAGCGATTAAATGTTCGTCGTGTAATCTCAGTTTTCGGCACATGTATTTTGCACAAGGCCACAAGCTAATGCACCGTTTCTTTCGATTTACTGTAACGTGTCAGATGGGGTCGTTGAGTGTCAGGAAGAATTTTAACGACAGTATTTTTTCTACCGAATAGCGAATTGCATTGTTATTTTAAGTAAATGTACGAAATGCAACTCGATGTCAAAGGGTTCCTACGTTACGCGAAATAGACAAAAGAAAATATTGATCGAGAGCATCGATTAGACTACAATTACTGCCACACCATGGTGAATTAAACGATCACTTATCTTTGCGAAACATTCTTTTACTTCACGACATTGTCCGTTACGAACAATTTGCGATCCTATCGCGAATATACGAGCGCGGTAGATGCAGTAGTTAAATTACTATCAAACTGCGTCTCCTCGCTCGTTAGAATGTTGCTACTACGTATAAATTATATTCCAAGGCTATGAATAAATGTTGAATCATGATCGTTATTTTTCTTGTACCTTTTCATTCTTTCCCTGTGTTATTTCGGTTATAGTACGACGTGGTGAAGATATTTCGTATGTTTTATCATTTCTTAATTACTCGGGGACAAGCGGGGAAGGGATAAGTCGTTCGTGACTTTATTAAACAAAGCTTTATGAACAAAATTCGGCTATATACATAATTACCAAAATTACTTCCGCTTTTAACTATTTCGATCTTTATCGCGTGTGCACGTGTAAAATTTATTTCTTATAAGAGGTATCAACGCATCTGTGCCGTTGTACGTATGCGAGGAGCACCGATGAATTTCCATGAATTCATCCTGTACTGGCACCTTTGCTCAGAACACATCATTCTCCTAAATTCTCTGTGCTCAAAAGTATGCTTTTGAGTAGCAACTTCTTGCGTCGTTGATTAGCAAAAATGTTTTGCGATCGTTTCGCAAGTAGCGGCAAATGAATACGTGATAGATCTTTTTAGGCACTATTGTCGGAATCGTTTGGATTGTAATCGGGATCGTCATCGTCGTCGTCGTCTTCCAAATCCAAATCGTCCATATTTTGAAAGAGACTTTCATCTACTTTAACAGCATCTCCTAAAAATTACAAGTATGATAATCTTCGATTCCTCTTCCGAAAGATTCATCATCCTCTTCGAAATTAACAATGGCAAATCCATACCGTCATCTAGGAATTTAAGATCAGATTGATCCAATGTTTTGTCTGTCATAAATAACTCCCTGCCTGTTAACTTTTTCCCCTCTCGTTCAGCCATTTCCCTCTTTTTCGTATATCCCATTTCATCGTCGAATTTTTCTTTCCAACATAGAAATGTTTCTACCGTCACGCGAGTTCCTTCAAACCTTTTCTGCGACGATAAGAATGACGTTATCACCTGGATGCCACTCCGAACTAAAACTATTCCTTACTCTTTCGGCTTCTTCTTCCTCCTTAAGTTTCTTTGCAGCATGTTGTTCCCTCCTCAATTTAATCCTATCCCACTGTACATTGAGCCATTCCTGAGCAGCGCTAACTAACGTAAATACCATAACCATCCCTAGATTTTCGTTCATCTGTTCTGCTAAGTGTTGCTTCAGCTTTTCATCGCCGCCTGGTTCGAAGTTTTCTTGTTCTTGAATACAAATGATGAGAGGCTCATCTGGATAATTTGCCGTGTACGTAAATTCCAATCGACAACCGAGACCATTGTCGGTCTCTGGTTCGTATTCCTCTGTCTTAATAGGTATGGCAAACGTATAAAACGGTTCCGTTGCTAAAACTATAAGAGACTCCCACTTTTAAAATTCTCTAAATTAAAAGAACGAGACGCTGTTTGACGTGGATCAATTAGTTCACAATATAATGACAATTCATTCGAAAATACACGGTGTATACATTAGGAAAACAAATGGTAGAGGTTATAAATCATGCTTACATACTTTCTAACTCTCCGCAATAGATTGATTCCAGAGCCTCGATCTCATTGTACTGTTCATCTTTGTAATCCATGATCTCAGGAATGAAACGAATTCCTTTGCCTCGTTTTGCTAGGTATATTTAATTAATAACTCGGAGTAAAAAGTAAGAAATCACATTACGACCGAAACAACGACGGCATGCAATATGTGTGGCAGATGGAGAAATTTTAGACTGACATCTATGGCCAAGAACTGTAAGCTGAATCGACCGAAGACGGTAAAATCACTTGCTACACTATGATTCGAGATATCGATGCTTCGAGATGAGAAATATCGATTTATTCAAATTTTGCATAAAGCGAAGGTCCTCGCGCCGCTTCTACAAACGTGGAAATAAGGTTTAAAATAAATTTTTAATCGCAGTGGAATGACAAAATTGATGAACAGCAGAAAATGGAAGTTCATTGTTCCTCATTTGAATTCTACTTTTATACAGCATGAGTAACAGGGGAGGATGCAATTTTCGTAGAATATGGAACACGGTAATAACGATTCTGTGATCGTTTGCTCTTTGCCAGCTGCAATTAAGCAACAACACGATATCCAGTTAGGATTTGCGACAAGACTGCAACAATGGCAACGAACAAGATAAAAGTAACTTCAAAAAACTTGTGCTCCATTAAAAGCTTTCACACCCGATAATCACAGTGGGCAGTTATTCTCAAAAAGCGCGCTTAATAGCTGGTACAATTAGAACTGCAAGCTTCCGTCATTAAAAAAGGAAAAAAATTACTACGAATCTTAAAAAATTGTTAACTACGTAGCATGAATTAACAATCATTTTTCCTTAATTTCTTATTAATCCAGATACATTATTAGGTTCGTTTCGCCAGGAGATGTCAAACAATAACTACTGTTACCAACGCAACACCATCATAGACAGAAGTGTGACATGTACTCCACAGTTCCCCTATCAAGGTAGAAAAATAAAAAAATTCAAAACTCTCATTCCAACCCCCTCAATAGCCTCATCATTGAAACAACAAAGGGTAAAAGCACAAATAATCATTACCACCTTCTACATAGACCCCTCAAGCGCTAAACAAACCCACCGTCCCATCACGTCCCACCGTCCCACCTCCACATGTTAACCCTCTATACTCCGAATTTCTTGTGGTACCTCAATATCAATTTCACCCTAGATCAATTAAAAAATGATAAAAATACAATTTTAAATGATGGATTAAACCTGAATTACAAATTTTAAATTACAAAGAATCTCATGATTTTCACAAGATAAATTATCATATTTAATAAAGTAACAATTGCCTTCGAAGAATAGGATCTTACATATGTCTTGCGTTTCTTCAAAATTACAGGGGCCCATATAGTGTCAACCGAGCTTTCCCAAAGAACGACTTAACCCTTTCGCACCGGACGGGACATGTGCTGTCCCAGTCTGAAAAATTTTAGATACTACGGCTGGGACAACATATGTCCCAGTTACTGAAAAACATCTAGGGCAGAAAATAACGCCAAGTTGGGCCTCCAAACTGATTCTCAATCGTTCTGGGTCCATAAATTTGTCATCTCGATCGTCCCCGATCTAATCAAAAAGCGACAACTGTTAAGGTTGCTCAGTTTTCGGCATACAAATTATTTTATCTAATAATCGCTTGGAGGAGAAATAACTGATCCCGGTAATGGGGCGCACTCGAACTGGATTTTTCGCCGTATTGAAAGGGTTAACACCTTCTCCCTTAAACATTTCAAATCCATCATTCCACGGTCTTCCTCCACGCTAATAAAATCAATTCGAACTCTGACAAATCAGCCATCGAACTCGATCTCATCCTCAGCCTCGAATACACGATGTTCCAACGTCTATTCGAAATCCCAAGAAGTAACCCGCTGAAGGGCTTCGACGGGAGGTTTCCACGCGTATCGAGCCACCCGCGCGTGAAAGCTTGCAGAGGATTTAACTTAGTCAGGTACCGTCAGGTGGCCAGGAGAACTCTGAGCGTAATCAATACGCTCGCGGAAAGCGACGGAGCGCAGCGGGTCCCTCGTGCGCGGCGTATTTCAGTCCGATCGAGCTTTCAGTCGGACGTACGCTCGCGTCGAAAGCTCACGAAGCTCGGCGGAACGCTCGCTCCCGCGCGGCCTGGCGCGTTGCACGGGATCGTCGCGAGGCTAAGGGGTGGTGGTGCTGGTGCCGCTGGTGGTGGTGGTGCTGCTGGAGTTTGTTGCAAGCGGCAAAATGGCGACCGCGATACGAAACAAATGACTTTGCGTAAAAACCTCCCTAAAAGCTCAACGGTATACGATACCGTGGGGATATGGGACATCGGTTGTCGTTATTGGAAGATAGTTTCTTTTGAGAGTTGAGAATCGATAGCCTGGTTGAAAGCTCGTAGGATTACGACGACCGAATTGTCGTTGAATGTCCTTAGGTGGAAGTTTCAAAAGGATTCGAAAGAAAGGAAGGAGAAAAGAGGGGGGGAAGAGATCGAGACGAGATTTTAGAATGATCGTACAAACGAAGGGATACCTGATGAAGTACTCGGTTGAAGAGTTTATAGGGAAGGAGTAAAGAATTCGGAACGGAATTCGATTATCGACCAGAGATCCTTCGGGGGTACGTGCTAAAGGGTGAATCTGGAACTGATGGTCGAGGGAGACGCGTGTGATGGTTGCTTTTCAATCGAGTGATCGAATTGCTTCGTAATGGATCTCATGGCTTGACGGAACTGACGCGGGTTACGCGATCGTGTTGCGATCATGCATTTGCACTTTGAGAAGAATAACAATGCTAAGTGCGACTGCAACATCCTGTCGCTCAGTTGGATGGGCAAGGTGCCGGACGAGTCGCCGGAGGTAGGTAGAACTCGTTTTTGTCGCATTTTTCGGAAGTTTTTGGAGTAATTGCGATTGGCGGTTTGCCCGTTCAACGGTATGGGGGTAAAAAGTATTCTTGTGAAAGAGGTATCATCGGTAAGCGTGGAATTATTCGATAATTCCTTCCACCGATACCTGATACACCGCAAATTAATCGGATTTTTGGAATCCGATTACCAACACTGGAACAAGTAGTTGAAAGTTATTGTATATTGTATTCTTATATATTTAATGCAGGATAATTGAATATTTTCTTTTAAAATGATTGACAAAGTTTCCACAGAAAGTAATAATTTAGCGAAAACATTCCAACGCGTCGTTCGCCAAGACGGCACTACTGTTTCACATCGATATTATCGCTGCAATTATCAATGTCGAAAGAGCGACCTCGCAACGATAATATCGTGCTGCTTTTCTTGAAAAAAAAGTCATGTCACCATAGAAACATATTTCACTAAGGTACCTACAATTGAAGTAGAAAATCAAATGAAACCGATAACGGTGCGACGTAAAAATGTCGAAGTCAATGACAAACGACAGATTCTAATCTAAAATTGACCGCTAAAATGCGAGTATAGTGGTATAACGTTATTACGGTGGGAAACAAAAGTAGAAACTCAGCCTCTTAATATTTCCACCATCCGATCCAGCCACTCGTATTCCTCGGTTCTTTTCCAGCGAATTTTTAGCCCGCCGTGACCGCCGGCGCGGTTATTTTAGTGCACGGACGTTCAGAGTTAATGGAATTAAGAGTATTGGTTCTCGCGGGAGAATTCATCATCGAATAGCCCGACAATAAGTTTCTCGTGCATCGAGCGCAACCTTTCTATACAATTGGAACACATCGATACGTCCTGCCGCGATTGTCAGTTGTTCCTAGCTAAAACTGACTGGAATATTAAATGACGCGAATTGTCAGATAAATTCCCTCGCTGTCGCGACATTACGAGCGATCCTTAACGAAGGGTCTGGTGTTTTGCGCGTCGTAAGTTAGCGATGCACGAATGCACACCAACAGAAGCGTGCACGTTGGCTACTGATGCGAGAGGAAAATCAATTTTCCATACACCATGTAAACCAGTTAAACTGTCATTTTCGTCCGACTGGCAGGGAGCGTGACACGGAATTAGCACTTGGATGCATCTATCGAGCCCTCGATAGCAGACGGAGTCTCGCAAATTGCGACGCATTGCCGCATCAATTAACCGTCGCGTCTCTTTCACTAAACTTTCTGCCTCGCGAGATTGAAAGCTTCGATCGAGTCTCTCGATATTGCGAACGGAGTATGTAATTTCGCGAGAGGCGAATAGCAGAGAAGGATCGACTTGCTTACCCGCGAAACGAGAAATTCTAAAGTCAAGAATCGCGAGGATCGTCAGAGGGTAATTTCATCTCGAGATTAATTATTGAACCTCCCATCGTGAGATTCGCGCACTAATAACTCTCTCAGGCTGAAACTGCGTTCGCAGAAGCGATAGAGGAGAGGAGGATCTCCTAGCAAAAGTTGATTGTATAGGGACTGAGAGTATCACTCAACATGTACCTGTTCTCGAATCTACCGGCGCGAAAGAGGCTCTTGGGGTGGCTCACGCAATGGGATTTTTTAAGTCCATGCACTAATAACACTCTCAGGGTGGAACTGCATTCGCAATAACGATAGATGAGAGGAGGATCTTCTAGCACAAGTGGATTCTATAGGGAGTGAGAGTATCACTCAACATTTACCTGTTCTCGAATCTACCGGCGCAAAAGGGGCCCTCGGCGTGGCTCACCCCCTCGAATTTCGTAGATTCGTGCTCTAATAACTATCTCAAACTGAAATTGCACGCTTAATAGCGACGAATCAAGGATCTACCGAAGATAGAACCTAGAGAGATTGAGAGTATCACAAAGCAGCAGCCTCTTGTCGAATCTGCTAGCGCGAAAGAGGCCCTCGACGTGGCTCACCCCCTCGAATTTTGTCAAATCGAGCACTAATAACTCTCTAAGATCCAAATTGCACCCTCAACAGCGACGAATTAAGGATCTAGAAAAGATAGAACCTAGGGAGATTGAGAGTGTCACAAAGCAGCAGCCTTTTCTCGAATCTACCGGCGCAAAAGGGGCCCTCGGCGTGCCTCACCCCCTCAAATTTCGTAGATTCGTGATCTAATAACTATGTCAGGCTGAAAATGCAAGCTGAATAGCGACGAATCAAGGATCTACCGAAGATAGAACCTAGAGAGATTGAGAGTATCACAAAGCAGCAGCCTCTTGTCGAATCCACCAGCGCGAAAGAGGCCCTCGACGTGGCTCACCCCCTCGAATTTCGTCAATTCGAGCACCAATAACTCTCTCAGGTTAAAATTGCACGCTCAACAGCGACGTATGAAGGATCTAGCAAAGATAGAACCTAGGGAGATTGAGAGTGTCACAAAGCAGCAGCCTTTTCTCTAGTCTGCCAGCGCGAAAGGGGCCCTCGCCGTGCCTCACTCCCTCGAATTTCGTAGATTCGTGCTCTAATAACTATGTCAGGCTGAAACTCTACGCGCAACTGTGAAGAATGAAGAATCTAGCGAAGATAGATCCCAGAGAGGCTGAGAGTATAACAAAGCTGCAGCCTCTTCTCAATTCTGCCAGCGCGAAAAAGGCCCTCGGCGAGACCCACCCCCGTGGGATTTCGTAGGTTCGCGCCAGAAGACGACGGTTAATAATACCAGGGAGAATTTTGGGACCACATCAAAGCCAGGGGTGGAGATTGGAATCCGTCAGGGTGAAGCGGATACCCGGTAGGTAGGTGGAAGCGGCTTAAGCATCGAGGGTGAGGAAGAGAGTTTCGGAAGAAGGGTGGCGACGTGTACGTGGCACGTACCTAGCCCGAGAGCGAAGATGAAGTTCGTGCTCGGTGTCTCGAGTGGATCTTTTCATGGTCCGAGCTTGCCGCCTGCCTGACTTTCTTTTTCGTGGCTTTGTCGTGCTGCACTTACCACGTCGTGCGAGTGCCACGAAATGATACTGGGACAGCTATCCTGGCTGGACCCACGAGAGAAAACGACGAGAAAAAATTGCGCTATATCAAACCTTTGCGAGATTTATCGATTCTTCTTCTCTCGACTGACACTACCCTGTTTCGATGATTTTGCTGGAGACAGTTGAATCTATGTTTCTCACGTTTGTTTGTCAAGATCGTTGCTATTTTTTGCAGCAAGTTCAACAGGTTTAGCTGAAGTAGTAATAAATTGTAGGTGTGTATGGCATTGTGTTTGGAACGATTTAAAATTCACTCGCGATAGATAATTTTGTTCCTTTAGCATCACGATGTCAGAGTTCATTTAACGTTAATTTCAATGAAAACCTACAGTATCGGATTACTTCGAACTGTGTCACTGATAATGAGAAATATAGTCGGCTTTAAAGATACCTGGGTACACTCTGGAGAGATTACTCTATAGTAAAGCTCATAGAGGGTCTATCGATTCTTTATTGTCCCTGTTGAAGCAAGATGTTCGTTTTCTTACACCTTACTCACGCCAAGAAATGTCCTCTTCGTCTCAACACATCTTTTACTTTCATCGTCAACGAATATGAACTACTTACATAAAAAAATGTCCATTTTTTTCAACGCTTCTGTCGTACAACCCCTGCAAGTGACACATCCCCGTAAAAAACGTCACAATTGTTGCATCCGCCAGCAACTCGACAATGGTGCGACCATTATCAGACAGGATTAACTCGATCTCCAAACTTGGATGCGCTGCAGGACACCATCGATCAGAATTAATTACGCTTCCCGTGCTTCTTGATCGAGGAGACTCGTCCTCCCTCTGGGACCAATTCACTCCCCGGAACTAATCACCGATCGACAATTCGGGAGGATCGTAGACTACGTTCACGCCTGGCAAAAGCTCGACGAGTGAAAGTTTCTCGATTACTGGAAAAATAATTGGGTTACGAACGAACGACAAGTCTCGGCTCGGACATTGACGGCGACTATCGGCATGGAATTCGATCATTCGACTGTCAGTATTTCCCGTCTTTAACTACTTCCTGACCCAGATCGTTTCACGTCGATGACGGAAAAATCGATCGCTAGTGCATCCGGGGACCTAGCTTCTAATTTCGCGTTATTCCGCCAGCTTTTCGATGTCGTAATTGAGCGAGACGTGGCGTATATCCCTTGAAATGTTTAAACACCATTAGGACCGGCATAAATTTCCGATGCCTCCTACCACCGAAAGGCTATGGGGGATAAATGGTCATCCATTAGAGGGGACCGACGCAAAACGGACAACCGTCTTTGGTGTACGTCACGATTTATTATCCTGGAGTTTGTAGCCGCGTTGGTTTTGCTTCTGTTTGTAAAGCTTGGTAAATTGTAGCTGTTACATCCGTCGAGGGTTTTTGAAAATTCATTTCAAACTTTCCACATTGATAGAAGTGTCAGGGGAGTTAAAACGGGGAGGTTCCTAATTTGTATTATAATAATTCTCCGAGCTTGGAGGCGAGCCGTAAAACACACATTCTATACCTGTCTTATAAAACATAAATTACTGAAGTGATCATCTTTGTAAATGGTTAGTTACTAATTAATTAGTATAATAATTAAAATATATTATAGCGACAACGTCGTTAAGATGAATCGATGATCAAACTTCATGCTACAAACATTTCTTTATTATATATCACCGCATTTTTTCGTGTTAATAAAAATCAATCATATTCACAATCTCTTCCTACCCTTGATACCTCTTTTTTTGAAGTGACAAAAAAGCTGATCGAAATAATTTAGGTTTTATGAGAGAGAAGTTCGTCTGGCTCGTCTATCAGCTTGGGAAATCTTTGAAAAAATTGTGTATCGGTCATTTTGACTAGTTAATAAATTTTAATATAATAGATTTAAGGATGGTAGCTTTACTGATAACATTTGCACAGAAAATACGTATATCAATGGGTGCCTCAGCGTGCTGCGAACCGTGAAAGGAAAGTGCCACGCAGAAGGACGAATTCTGCAATTTCGAGGTCCGTGACGTACATTTGAAACGCGATAGACTATTTCGAGATCCATATTTTCACGCGAAAACGACCAGCAACCGAATGTGTTTGGGTGAAACGTTGCTAATAAATCAGGAAGTCAAATAGCCCAAGTTAGTTTCTCCGTGCATCGTGTTACACCGCGATAACCGAAATTTCATACGAAATCTCCACCGATGCATCATTATGCAACGACTGTTACCGATAATGCTAATAAATTCAAAGTAAAACAGAACCGACTGCCGGCCTTCTAATTGATTACCTTTGTTTCCCGAAATCCATTATCCCTTTTATTGCCGGAATCGCGAACGAATAAAGTTATACGTTTAAAATACGTATTACCGTTATTTGCGTTATGGACGATGCAACGTCAGTCCGATGCAATTCGTAGATCGAATAAATGGAGATCTGTGTTATATGCTCGCATTGTCGATCGCGGACGAATCGATATCCTCATTATTTGGGACAGTTTCTCTCGTGGACATTGTATCACGGTAAATCGAACGGGGTTTGTTTGTGACGAATATTTACGAGATAAAATTATCGTACTGTCTGTGGTTCTTCGATGAAGATCCTATGGAGTATGATGTAATATAGATTTATGATTAGTTACTTTTTATCGGACGACATGAGAGAAATTTTGAATTATTTTTAAATATTAATTTTCGGAATTAATATATAAAAAGATTTCGTGCAGTTTAAAGATTTAAATAAATGAATAACTGAGGTGTAAGATATGCTGCTCTATTTAATTAATAAATTCTCTATGTATAAAACGGCTCAAATTTATTTAAGATCGCATTTTAAATTCGTACGTGATCGACTGCGGAAAAGAACTATCTGAAAATTGTATTGCGTAAGGAGAATTGGAAATGGAGCAAATATTTAAATGTGTGTTGGATCTGAGCTGCTTAAATTCATAGAGGCAATGGCTTATCGTGAATGTTTCGCGATTCAATTGAGGAGAATAGATTTTTCTCTGATTTCTCTTATCCCCTTCGCGCCCGTAGTGGCTATTGTCTTTTTGTTCTGACTTGCGAAAAAGCTTGCGCGAAATCATCAATCACGAGGCAGGAAACGTTCGCCGGCAGTCGGCGCGATACTTATCGGAAGTGAACTTGCCTTCGAAATAAATGTTACTGCTGCAAAAGTCATTTCCTGAGACTTGAGACTCGACGTGAGAGCCCATTAAAGATTTTGAGGCAATTACGGGAAACGCACTTTTAAATCTGCACCTTGAGAACAAATCCGTAACACTGGTACATGTTCCATGCGTCTTGCAATAGTATTTCTCCAATTTTAACAACAATTATTAATTTCCAAACCTTAGAAACTATACTATCAAACCTTATGAACAAAATCTTCAAGTTTTTCTCCACTTTGCACAACAATTTTTAATTCCTATACCTCAGAAACCATACCATCAAATCTGTAAAATAAAATCTTACAGTTCTCCTCCACTTTGAACGACAATTTTTAATTCCTATGCCTGAGAAACCGTAGATCAAACTTGCTAAATAAAATCATGCAGTTTTTCTCTACTTCGAACGACAATTTTCAATGTCTATACCTCAGAATCCATACTACCAAATCTATTAAACAAAATCTTGCAGTTTTCCTCCACTTTGCACAACAATTTTTAATTCCTATACCTTAGAAACCATACCATAAAATCTGTTAAATAAAATCTTACAGTTCCCCTCCACTTTGAACGACAATTTTTAATTCCTATGCCTCAGAAACGATAGATCAAACCTGCTAAATAAAATCATACAGTTTTTCTCTACTTTGAACGAAAATTTTTAATTACTAACATGTTCAAAACTCCAACTGCAGTATATTGCGAAAAAGTCTCGAATCGACGAGTACGTTTTAATTATCTCCAACAGAAAACACCGATGCATCGACGTTTTTCCTTAAAACGTAATTTAATATCACGAAACAATGGCGCTCACCGTTGACAAGAGACACGTTAATAACTCCTGGTGCATTTTAACACCGACGCCATTGTAAAGATGTCTCGACAAAACAGTTGTCAACGTAGCTTCATCGGTGAGTCGCTCATTGTTTCCTTCCATGACGAGGATCATCGGGATTCTTATTCTGGTGATTCTCTATCGTGCAAAACTACCGTATAAGCCGTGTTCCAACAACGCAGAGATACACATGTGGATACATAATCGCACGTTTGCTTCGTAGACGTAGCCCGCATAGACCTGCGTGCAGGAAATTGCAACCGAGATAAAAGCATTTCGGCACGATCACGGTAATCCGTTTTAAATGATCGGAATTCTATTTCGAGAGAGTCTCGTTGCAGGTGGTGCAATTTCAACCGTTGCAATTTTTTGTCATTCGAAAAACTGTGCACCTGGGTGTTCTACGCTTTCAGGAGAATTAGAGCTTGGATTGGAAAAATTGATTTGACAGGAGAGACGATGAAAATGGAACTTTGATTAGGAAGTAATTTTAATTAGAAAACTAATAGCCTAGAGTGGAGAATAATATGATCGATAAGGGAATAGGACGACGATTAAAATCTACACTATGAAATAATTACTAAATATTGAATTATAATGGGATATTTTTTTAAAGTATTTCGTAACGAGATATTTTTGTTTGTTAAAAATATTATTCCTCTTGGGAATTACAATTTATAGAACGAGTTTCTAATGACATTCCAAGAACATTCGTTCTCACGTTCTCTTAAAATTTTTTTTCTCATTCTACGATCAACTTTCAAGCGAGGAATAACTGATTCGAATTAATTCAATCTTTCATTCCGGGCTGCTGAATAATTTAAGTCTGTAACTCAACGTCTTCCTGTTCTGTGCGAGAAAGAAAGGGGACGAGGCACGGCTTCGGGACCATTCGTAAAAGATCTTGAAAAGTATTTAAATAAAGAATTTGATCTCCCGATTTCATTCTCGACAAATGGAATTCGTTTTTCCACGTTGCTTTCCGTTCCAAGTTTTAACGTTTAACCTGCTAAATGCACTATGTTACAGATTGAAATCCTTTTTCATTATTATCCTTCAACGACACAATCAAGGCGTATTTACGAACAGTTTGTTAATGAGTTCTCATCGGATAACAGATTAACGGTGCTCGCAAGAAAGAAGAACAAGAAAAGCTCGATTCGTTCTTCGAATTATCGAAAGTTCGTCGATTCGATTCCTTTTGAAGATCTACCAAGAAGACAAACGTCCATTGTTCCCTCTCGGCTAAGCTATAGCGAGCTTTTGTTCGCTGAGCTTACCTACTTGCTGCGCAGAAAAGCTCTCTTTCCAGCTGTAGCTGGATAGTTTACGAGGGCGATTTAGGCATTTAAGTATCACTCGATATGCAGAATGGTCGTACATTGGCTTCGATATGTCTTTAATGGCAGAAGAAACGGTTTTGATAGATTCGGACGGTGATTTCGTCGGAAATATTGATTTTCCTGTAGTAATTTCGATGCAACATAAATCTCTCTTGCGTCGAGGATTTCAAGAGGTCGAGGAGTGGAAATAAAAAGTTTAAAACATCGTACGCTTACAAGAGAACATCTCGAAATGTAAATCACCAATTTTTATGAAATTTTAGCATTATATCATTTTCGTGACAATATTTTACACGTACTTTTTTAAGGGGATGAAAACAGCCCCCAAAACTCGGGATTTCGATAGTTATTTATCGAATATTTCTTAGAGAAATACTATGGATGTTGCAATAGATGAAAAAGTGTCAAATTGTTCAGTTAGGAAAGGAAAATATTCGAAATCAGGTCGCTGCAGTTCTCAGTCGGAAGAAATAAGTTGAATAACTTTCTATGGAATTGCATCGCTTGAAAATGAATAATTCCAGGTATGGTTACCGTAAAATCAGACTCGAAGAAGGTTCTACAAATTGAAATTGCAACTGACGTCGAATTAATGAGAATATTTTACAAACTTGGAGACTAGCAGTCGGTCATTTAACGTATATAATTATTTCTGGAAAATGTCAGCACTTTGAAGTATCCAATTCCTCGTAGTCGAATGGAAGATCGTAAAGCTTTTAATAACTAACGGGCAGATGTTGATCGTTAAAGAGATATACGATCGTAAACCGTCTGATGAACTGCATTACTACGGTGTTACAATGGCCTCTGAGCTTGCTTTATTAATTCTATCCCACGCGAGCTTCGTAACATTTCCCATGGAGATATTTTTCGCGTAGATATTACGTATTAAAACGGATAAAGTACCCGTTCGCTGAAGAAAATCTCCGCGTGAGTTACCTTCGGACTATCTCGTTCGAGTGTGTGGCCCATTGCCTCCTATAATCCTCAAACTTATGGGCATTGCTGCTTATAACGAATGCACGGTTTGTTCAGCTTTATTAACCCTTTGTACTACGATTTGTTCCGTGGCTGCCTCCGCCAGCATTCGAAATTTAATTGTGAAAATAAAAATTAATCAGAGATTCTTGATATGTCGTATAATTTAACGTAATGTTAACCCTTTGAGGCCCTATGGGTTAGAAAATTTTCTGACACTTTAATGTCGACTTTTCAATTTCATAATCATTTTGTAATATCGCCTAATTATCCGTCAGTGCCGATAGTTATTGAAATCATTAAAAAATGAATAACTAATGGTAGAAAATGTTGTGAAATTAATTTTATTTAGCTCACTAGAAAGTTACGAAAATAATTCGGACCCGCAAAGGGTTAACGTCAGAGAAATAATAGTATCGCGTCGCCTCTCATTAATAGTTTCGATTTAATAAGTTTTTGGAAACTTGAAAATTTCCTATTCCTTTCACCTCAACGCGAGTGTCACTCGTTATTGTAGGGCAAGGGGTTAAAAGCTTCAGAAATTGGCTCTTGTCTACGTTCAGATTTCTACATATCTAAAAATCAAAGAAATGCAGATAAATCGTCGTGAAAAATGCTTCAAACGATCAAAGCAAAACAGATCAAAAGCTTATTTATCGTAGAAAAGAGAGATGAATTTTTCAAACAATTCTAAATATTACAGACAAATACTTATTCAATGAAATAACAAAGGACACTTCGTATAAATCTTGTTCAATAGAATACAAACCAGAACAATATTCAAGCTTGCCTGTCATTTAACAATTTCATTTGGAATGAAATGCAAATCAACGTGAATTCAAATAACACCCTTTATAATTAATACGTACAATAGCTTGAATCTCATCGTAGAAGTGCAAATTGGATCAGCAGCTTTCCCCAAAACGATGTTAAATGGGTGAATGTCCCGTTGAACGTTCGATATCATTTTGCAGGGTGAATTTTACACGAGGGTACTTGAACCCCGCGCATCTTTTACCCCCGTCGGGATGCACGTCACCCCCGTGTAACTTCGGAAACGAATACGTCGGGTTTCATGTAATCGGATATTCTGAAAACTACCATGTCGGACCACGAGGTTCTAGTTCATTCTGGCCATTAAAAGGATATCGAGTATCCGATACAGCTGTTGCTAACTTACGATCCGATTCGATTTCCCCAGCCAGAGAAATATAAGATGGAAACTAATGGTTCTGGTCTACGATTATTATAAAATGTTATTAAGTAGCCAGACGTTTCGTACAGGTATAATGGAAAATCAAATTTCTGATGCGATAGAGAAGGATGCAACAGGAAAGTAAAAGGATATGGGGTAAGTAAGAAGGCAAAGGTTGAGACTTGAAATCAATAAGGTGGAGTTGAAATCCTCCTTCGTCACCTTTGAGAAATTTTTTCTGAATTATTAGCAAATACGTTGTAACTTTGGGGGATTGGAGCTCAGATGAAATGGTAGGACCTAGATGATATGACGATAGCTGGTAAAATTGAAAAGATAAGGAAAATGTGGACACAAAAGGAAAGTAAAATTGCAAAAGTGGACTATTGCGGATAAGAAGAAAAGCAGAGCAAAATGAAATGGCGAAATGGGGCTATAGTGAGGTAGGAAGGGAAGGATAGTATCTTTGTTCTGTAAGGTGGAGCTCAAATCTTTCTGCGTCAACTTTCGGAAATTTTTTTTAAATTATTACTTAATATGTCATATCTTCAACCAATTGAAATCCAACTAAAACAGAAGCACCTAGACAAAATGATCAGAGTTAAATATATTCGAAATTTCAAAAATATTTGACGTTTCTAAAAGTACAAATTACAAATTTTCAAAGATACACAGTGTTGTCTATTAATTTCTAGGCCATTGATTACATTTCAACGTATAAAATATTGCAAAAGGTACTTAAAAACTTTTTACCAAATTAATATAGGGTTTAACATATGCAATCGCAAAAGAGGTCTAAAGCCGAGTGTTCAATATTCATGAACGTATCAAAGTCTTAAGAAAATTTTTCTCAAATTACGTAATTCTCGGAGACCTCAAAACTTGTTACAAGTTTGAAGGAACTATGGCACTTTTTTGCGCGTTCAAAGAAGGAACTGTAGACACTGGGGAAAGAAAATTTGTAACGATCGCGTTATTTCAAGAAATGTCGACTAATAACGACTCACGAGACTGCTCGAAGTCACGCTCGACGACTGTTCTCGTAGGATTATTTCAAAAATAAAATATACATCGATTTACATCTAAATTTCTTTCCCATTTCGTAATAAAAAAAAAAACGTATGCGAATAATCAACGATCGGTCAAATATGACGTGGAAAAGACGTATTACCTTTCACGTAGTACTTCTCCTCAGTGATGGCAAGTATTACGTAAAATTTTAATTTCATATCGAGGTTATCCGAGCTCGTACGACATCGGAATGAAAGACAGGATCGATAGGAGACATACGATATTCAATAATCCTCGTAATGCTTGTCAGGATCGTCAGGATTTCAATTACGATATCGGAATGTTTTTTGTACCTTTTCTGTTGAATAAAATATAATAAAAAAAAATGGCGGGAAAGAGAGAAATTCTTTGTTCTGGTTGTGCCCTCATTGATTCAGAGGAGCTGAGTTAATTGTCGAGTCAACTTATTGTTCAGTCAAGTAATAGTCAATATAGACAACAGTAGGCAGAATAAATTGGGGTTGAAGGGTGCAGTCAATCGGTGGGAAGAATGCCAGAGGTTGGAGGTGCGAGTCAACGAAGGGAACAAACACTTTCCACACCCGTCACTACTTCCTCATGCAAAATGTCCTTCTCATCGCTCCTACATATTTTCCTTGAAATTATCACATTCCTACAATTCATCTATATTTATTCTACGACAATTCAACAAAAAAATTAACTATTCATCAATCGAGCCAAGTCAATGAACCTAATATCAAAGCTCTTCAAAGTTTCACATTGCAAAAAAACAATTTTAGAACCACCGCTTCTCGTTATTCATTGTCAATTAAAATTGCAATTAAAAAAAAAGGACACTACAGAACGACTTGTAACGGCATCGAGCTGTTTACTCGCAGTCGCTCGAAAAGCGCGAAGGCAGAGAAACAGAAAAACATCGAGTTAATTCGGAAAGGCTGTCGTTTTTATTTTTCACAATTAAACGCGCCTGAAAAGATGCTGGACCTTTTATACTCGCTGTATGGGGAGGATGAAAAAAAGAAGAGAGAGAGAGAGAGAGAGAGGGAGAGAGAGAAAAAAAATAAAAAGGAAAAATGGTGAGCCTGTAGCGGTGGAATGAATAGTTGGCGCGGGCGTTGCCAGTCGAAATCCATCTCCACCTCGGTGCTTATTTTTCTAAGGGTTCGCACTGGCTGGAGTAATTACGCCTACATATGTATGACAGGTCTGAGGGTGAAACCCTTCCAACATTGAAGCCCCTACCACCTGACGCTGCCGCGCTTAAGTGGAAGAGTTACGTGCCGACGAATAGTAATAGCAACCGCTATGTTTTAGTAAGCATCTTCACTCGCCAACAGGAGGATCCATCTAATATTGAAAGACCCTAACTGAGTGAATACAAATTTATGGGGCTCGTTCGGGGGCAACTGTTGTCTCCTCGCATCACCGGCCGACCGTGAAAATTATCATATTCCTTTCAATATTGACGTTAAAGTACTCCTTTGAGAAATTCCTTTCCTTCCTGTCTCTTTCATTTTGGGAATTATACAATTTTCTCTGCTTTGATACATATATCTTGTTTATTATTATTTTTAATGGAGGGAAGAAATTGAATTTACCGGAGGGTATTTAATAGATTGAAGTAGTTTAAGGTATAGAAATTTTATGAGATATTTCGTGTAGGTTTGTTTGAAGTAGGGGATACTTTATGAGATAGATATAAAAGTGTTGAGATCTATGCGGAATTCTCGTTCGGAGAAAGGAGATTTTGAACGTGTCTATAGTCGTATTGACGTAATAGAATGAGGATAAATTCATGACGCAATTTCGGTATTGTTCAATTCCATGGACATTCGACGTCTGACTAGGAAGGTTTCGATAAAATGCAATTTGTCCGTGGAATTTTTCGTGCGTGAAAAGTCGCCGTTGTATTTCGTGCATATTATTTGACTTTGAAATTCTCGTGAAAGAGGGGATTACGTATTCACTGCAAGAGTAAATTCCGACCGTTAAATCCGTTGGGTGTTTCTATATTTGTCGTCCTCGACGAGAATAATACCGGTGCAATGATATTTCATACAGGAAAAAAAATATATAAATTATACAATTTCAACAAATTTACAGTACTTTCAAGTTACAAGATTAAATCTAACGCTCAATTAGCAACGATGTACCAACGAACGATTATTAAATACACTCGTACACTGTGCTATTAAATTCTAATTTCATTAAAACTTCCCAGCAGCCTAATTCGTTTACGTCTCTGCAATATCCTTCGCGAGGGCTCTTGCAGATATTTCCTACCTTCGCCGTTGGACAAAGACCATTTGCAACGTTATTATAAAGTCAAACTTAAGCTTTCCAGCACAAGGAAACATTTTCCTCAACGACAAAACTAAAATCACAGGCAAACAACGAAGCACGACACCTGTCACAGTCGCAAATTCTACTTTGACTCTGCGCTTGTTAAACGTAAAAAAAAATTATAAAATTCTGTACAGATCCATCGTAACTAAAATCCCCGGTACAAGTGGTCCTTAAAGGACGAGATAAATCCATAAATCAAGAATGTAACTTCCGTTCTCTCGGTTAAGGACGACGGGTTTTGTAACGATCACTCTTTCATTTTCCAGGACGAAGGATGGAAGCTGGACCGTACAAATTACTACCAGGAAGGGTGGCTAGCCACTGGTAACGCTCGAGGCCTGGTGGGGGTGACTTTTACTACGTCCCACTGTCGCACGAGAGCCGCAGAACTTCCGTTGAGGGCAAATTACAACCTCAGAGGACATCGCAGTGAAGTAAGTCCCAACTTTGCCTCCTCTTTTTATCTTTATTATTCTTTCCCCAAGATATAAGCCACCGGTGACCAAAACGTTCTCGCGTTTGCACCATCAACGTCTCCCTCCGGTTTTACGCTCATCTTCTTCTTGCTTTTGCCAGATGTTACGGCTGATGATTGTAGGTATTTTTTACGTTCTTCAAAATGAAAGAATCGAGAGAAACAAAGGGAATACGGAGAGAAAGATATATATGCCGCTTAATTCTATAATCCTTCTTGCCTCGAGTTTGCCTTCGGGATATACTGAAGTTTCTGGTAATTCGAAATAAGCATCGATCCACGTAACGACAATGCCGTCTGGCCTTTCCGGGACGTAACTCACGAAATTGTCAGATTGTCGCAATCAGAGAAATCGAGGGGACTGGAACTCTGAAGCGGAGCCAATTCTGAAGTGGACTGCAGTTTATACTCTGATTACTGAAACTCCGATTCGTCGCGTGCTCGAGCCACGTCGAGTATGCTGCCATATAAACAATCGAGATTCCTTTATCTGCGATACGTTTGCATGGAATTAACCTCTTATATTAGGCACGATACACCACTATAGTGACTTTCGCGGATGTCATCCTTCTGAAAGTCGCCTCA
This sequence comes from Cerceris rybyensis, assembly GCA_910591515.1. Classification (NCBI taxonomy): domain Eukaryota; kingdom Metazoa; phylum Arthropoda; class Insecta; order Hymenoptera; family Crabronidae; genus Cerceris; species Cerceris rybyensis. The sequence goes on from OU342795.1 coordinate 2,257,899, forward strand.
CTATAGTGACTCACTGACTCATCGTTTGAATTAAAGTCAAACTATGTACATCGTATAGTTAACACTAGAACTACCAAACCAGTTAAAATGACTGGTACACAATTTTTTGAAAAAATTCTCCAAGTTTATATAAGAGTCATAGAATAAATATTCTACGTCTATATCAATAAACATAAATCACCCAATCGATCAAATTTTCCGCCGCTTGATTCTCCCTTTTTCAAAGTACTTATTTAATTTATTAAAATATGTTAGATTTGACGCCGGTAGTTCTAGTGTTAATACTAGATTTACGGCCGCTAAAGTTGGTGTATTTAAATAAATTAAACGATAAATAAGTAAATGAAATCAAATAAATAAAAAAACGATGGATCAAGCGGCAGAAAATACGATCAGTTAAGTAATTTGTTTATTATAAGATACATGTGAAATATCTGCTCTACTCTTTCTCTATAAATTTGAGAAATATTAAAACAAATTTGAGTATCCGTCAATTTGTCGGCTGCCGTAGATCTAGTGTTGAAAAATAATTTAATCACCCAAAACTTCATTCCATCGTACTCGCATAAAGAAAGTAATTCGCGTCAGACTCTGCCGTACAGAGAAACGGCGCAAAATTCAACCTAAGAGATTAAATACTTCAGTCTAAAGTTTCTCCATAATTACTTTTTTATCCGGCGTAATAAATATTATTTTTCTAACTATTCTTATTTAAACCATTTTAACGAATTACACGTAACAATAGTTACCAAGAGATTTAGTTAGTCCGCAACACTATCCAGTCACAATAATCCCAAGATTAGCGCTATTAGCCTCCCTTTATCTGTCTCTTCACCCCGTGAAAACGTGGAAATTCCATGTATCATGCAACGCGAAGAGAAGTCTCGACTTTGAGGAACATTCGGACTCGGGATGAATGCAAACCGGAGAGCCACCTTTGCATCCTCTATTATTATATCCGGCACGTGGGTATTTCATTCTTAATCGTCTCGCACACCTCGCTGATCCTCCGAGAAAGGGTCTACGAGTGGCTATACGAGCACAGTGAATTAAACTACGGCTTACCGGACCTTCTACCCTGTACACCACACAATCCGGAGTGCTTTGCAACGGGCAGGGTAGAAATTCGCACGGAACGAGGCACAGGGCGACGATTTAGAAATTGCGTCGACGCCGCTTCCATCGAGTAAACTGCCAGAACTTCGTGGCTATCGGCGTGTTACGTGGTTTTATCTTTTATGTCGAACTAAAAGTCGGGTTTGTTCGTAGCCAATCGAGGGATTTTTTATGTGATTTTGTTAAAAATTAGAAATATTTTTTAGTTGTTTTGTATTATTTTTTTTGTATATTTATTTGTGGTAGTTGAATGTATATTTTCCCTCTATTTTTTAACGTTTGAGAGACCTAGGAATATTTTTGTAGCGGGAAATGCCCTCAGTGCCGTGAAAATCTGCCGAATTTTGTTACAACTTTTTTTTCCTATTTTCAATAAACATCAGTCGGAATTTATTTTTGATATTTTCCAATCCTAAGCTTCATTTCCTACGTTTAAAAAACAAAAAGTGCAAACTGCTTGATCTATATCTCAAAAGTACAATTATCCTCAACTTCATAAATACAAATAAATATCAGCATCGCCAAATATTCACGTGCTTCAACAATACAATAAAATTCACCCAGGCTAAAGTTTCATCCGACAACCCTTCACGATTAACCGTCAAATATACAAGTTAAAATTTCAAGCGCTTTTCCATCCCAAAAACGATCACGAGAGCCGCTCATACTCGTCCATCAATTTCGACACGATGAATTTTTCCTGGGATAGATCGCATGGAATTTCCATGCAGAATAACGCGGAAACGTCGTATCGCTGTTTCGCAACCGCGAGAGGCCTAATTTCACGGCTCACCCTCGACCTCTCGGCGTTAACAATAAGTCATCGGGTGCGGCTCGTTGACAGCCACATACGCGATACGAGTATCCAGCAATTTTCAGTCCACGATCCATTTTGCGGGAGCGTGGAACGAAAGCTTGCGAGAGAACCTATCGAACACAACCGGCGAGCATTGTGAGAGAGGAACAACCCCCTATCTGCTCGAAGCCAGTCATGGCAGCCCGGTACACGACGCACACGTTAAATCGAGAAAGAAATTGGACGGGTTGCGAGCTGCTGATAAAACGCCCTGGGGTTAATATGCGCGCGTGTCGGCCAAATTTGTAGCGAGGTACAACAAACGATCAATCTCGCAGGGTGCAATTGTTATGGGGAAAATGTGCGTGAGGTGCGGTTGAAGGTTCGGGTTAAATAAAGTGTTTGTTAAGTTTCTTCAGTGACTGCAAAACTGATTTTAACACTTTACCGACCAGTAGTCGATTAACACTAGCTTTACTGACGTGAAATCTATTATATTTAAATATGTTTAACACTAGATTTACCAGCGTGAAATCTACTATATTTAAATATGTTAAATATGTACCTCAAAGCAAGGAAAATTAAGATGCGGAAGAGATGATAGATTCGGTAATTTTTGTTTTATACGATGGACGAAGAATATTTATTCTACGGCCCTCTCAAAAACCAGTAGAATTTTTGGAAAAAATTGTGCACCAGTCATGTTGACTGGCTTGGTAAATCTAGTGTTAATCGACTTTTCAGGCCCAACACTTTTGGGCTTTTATCATATTAATTGGTCGCTACGGCAATTAATAAATTATTATTTTTCATTGCGGTTAATTGTGCCAAGGACTCGGTGAAGAAACTTTGCAATTTTCGAAGAGATATCAGTATCAGGGAAATATTTGCGTGCAGGTGACCGATCAGAAGTGGGTAGGATGTTAAAAATCAGTAAAGTGTTAAGTTTTTCGTGTCATTTCGTGGACAGGTTTCATGATGATTTTGCCTGGGACTTGCTGCTTTAGGTGTAGAGTTATTGAAAGTGTGTAAAGTTTAACTGGAAATGGTAGAACGTTTTAGTGTATCTTTGCATGTCTAATCGGTTAGATTTGTAAAATTGAAATAGAACTGTTGAAATATGATTAGAGAAATAGTAATTTACAATTTGTATACATTAACAGTCTAACTTTCTGAATAAGGGGTAGTTTTGAATACCAAATAAATAATTATGTTTCTAATATCGAAAAATGTCACTGTCCGCAAAGGGTTAAATTGTAGCGATACAATAACGTGAACACTCGTGATGGTAAATGAAATAGGAAAATCTTAGATGCTTCAAAATTGATAACAGTTTGCCAACCGGTATTTTTTCAACATTCTATCCACTTCTGGTCGCTTGGTTGCAAACACTTCCCTGATATCGATATCTCTTCGAAAATTGTAAATTCTCGTCACTGAGTGTTCGGAACAGTGACGCAATGATAAATAACAATTTATTAATCGCCGTGGCATCCGATTATTAAGTTAAAAGAGCGAAAGCGTTGTGCCCGAAAAGCCTATTAATAGGCTACCGGTCGTTTCAATTAAATTAAAAACGTCAGTGGATCATGAGACATTCAAATTAATTCTATGCTATTAATATCGCGTTAAGTTAGACGGTGCATCAGAAACGTGTGATAAATTTTGCCAGCAGCAATTAATTCTGAGTTATCGCACATCTAGTCCCAAAAGAAATTCTATGGCAAGGGGTTGAAATACCTTCTAACCAGAGTTGAGAATAAAGTTAGCGAAAAGCCACCATAGAGGTGTGTAGCAGACATAGCATTAATCACAATTATGACCATGGCTAATATTCCGACGACAGTGGTCCTCCCCCATACCGAGGATCGAGGTTTTCGAATGCAGACTCATAAACCACTGTCGCATCTCATTCTCGAGGTTTCTAATCACAGCTCGACGTTTATTGTTACTAAAATCTCTCACACCGTAGATTCTACGATACAATGTGAAAATAATACTTTAACGTGAAATACAACACAAAAGGAAGAGACAAAGGAGAGAAACGCATAACGTAAAGCGCAAGAGCAAAGGGTATATTCAGCTCGGCTCTGGAGCAAAAGCGAAACTCATCTAAATGCTGTTTTGAGCCGCTCTCGTTAAATATTCCATGCAGCTTGCGTGTCTCGCAATGTTAAAGATTTCAGGAAAAAAAAAAAAAATTGTGTCGCGTATTTGCCGGATTTATTTCGAGTACACCTTTCGTGTAAGCCTTTGATCGAGGGTAAACTAGGTGCAAACGGTGCCGGATCCTTTTGTCGAGGGCTACGATCGATGTTAGGCCGAGGGCAGTTTTAACGAAGCCTCAGCCTTCCCTTTTCGATATAGCGTGAAATTTTGTCAAATACTTTCGAATATTTGTAGGAAAGAAGTCTCGATATTGAAGGTAATCCTGAATTCTACAATATTTAATATCTTGGGCTTAAAATGAGAAGATTTCTACTTTTAAACCATCCACGCCTCTCCCGTGTCCTACGCGTTATTACTTGGCGCTTCGTCTTTCTCGTTCACCCTCCAGAGTAAACTTCTCCCTCTTTTCCACCCCTTCTCGCAGATTCGCCCGAACGCGGAATATCTATTCGCACATAACCCAGGCATTAACGCACACGCTGCTACCACTTTTATTTTCCACCTCGCTTTTCGCACCAACCTTACCATCTTCTCCCTTCTGCGACTTCGCCAAGCCCGCTTTATAGATTCGGCGAGACCGAGTACTTAAAATCTCTCGGATTCTTTGGAGAAGTGGCGAATTTTCCGATTCTCTCTGACATTTTTGTGAATGGTTTTTCACATTTGGGGTTGAATGGATGTTTGCATTTTTGCCGATGGATATTCATTGTTGACGAGAGATTTTTCCTCTGTTCTTGTGTAGTAACATTCTATTGTAATTGATTTGGATTTTTTGATGTAGTTATTATTAATGAAATATTGCAGTATGAAGGGATATAGAATTATTAAAGACAGTTGACGATTTTGAAGCGCCGGTTTCGTCCAACAATTGACTATAGTCGATTAATAATTCAAAGCAGTTTTTCTAAGGAGAGGAATGTCAGATACAAGAAGACTTTGTGAATAATAAAACAATACTTTCGCAAGAGACTTCTCGGAAACACTCTGATATAGCTATTCGATATTTTATAAAATATCGCGATGTCTCAGACTCTTCTTTCTTTTTCTCAAACTAAATATTTAAAGCCAAGCTCATTGTTACAACATTCTCTACCTTCAACTATTATTGTTATAGTTTAACATATTACCAGAGATGAAAGGTAGAAAAATAATTTTCACCGTAAGGGGTCAAAGTTTATTCTCCAATGACGTCTCCAACATGCTCATTTATTAACGAAAGAATTATATTCGTTTAGATCACTCGAGCGATAATCGAGGAAAACAACGGACTCGTTTTAACGATGTTTTATAACAGCTACGAGAACATATGTTTTATTTGAAAAGCACGCGAGTCTCGCATGAGTTACGGCTTGAAAGTCATCCTACCGTTAATTAAATCGAAATCTAACTTCAAAATTGCGTACACCGTGAGTTATCGGAATGCGTGCTCTATGGGTGTTGCGTGCCGGTCGTGTGTTCTTGCTCAGTGACTTCAGGAATTCCGTAATTTTCCACCCCCGTAAAGAACCTTCGGTCAATAAGCGAAGGCGGAACTCGGCGCAGAAACCGGATGACAGTAATCAAGATGTTAACGCACGGCAATTTTAGGGAGAGCACTATTTTATTACGAAAACTGATTTTCTTCCCTGCGAAGCCCCGAGCATTGGATCAGCCAGCAAGCTATGGGGTTTCGCTGGTTTGAAACAATGTAAAATAGAATCTGCTCGACTCTGTGTAGGATATTTTTCATAGTATATTCTTTATAATATATTTATAATAATAGAAGCTTTTCACGTGGTAGGGTAAACAATTTGTAGGTAATATTACTTTGCTTGTTGGACGAGTAAGTATTAAAAATCCTACTTTCTCGATTTAACCCCTTGGTGTACAACAACACATGACATTCGTTAATAAATGGCATAGGAACTTTTCAAGTCTTCCAAAAACTATTAAAATGAAAATATCAGTTGGTCATGGAATGGTCAAGTTATTTCTATACTACTGCGTTCAGGTAGAGGAAATATTAGAAATGGATGAGAAATTTTTATTTCAGGAATTAATTCTGAATTATTGCGCTCGTAGTCACAAAAGAAATCGTATGGCAAGGGGTTAATATCTCGAATTTTGTATTAGGGAGTCTATATTTTTTCGATGAGGAATTAGTAAATCGTATTATATGAAGTTATTGATTTACATATATGTAGATTAAATAGCACACGATTGTAAAAATATGTGCTGCATATTTATCAAACGATTCTTTAAATTCCGCTCTGCATAGTTCCTGAATTTGATTAGACCCTATTGCCTCGAAGAATTTTAAGAAGTTCCCAGCGAATACTAAATCTTCCAGGTCACAGGGTATTGAAACTGTTAAGCTGAATAACCAATTTGAAATATGAATATATCTCAAGTAAAATATATGCAACGGCAATCAGAGATAGATAATAATTGGTTTATGTAAATGACGCTACTACCAAGCAAGCCGAACGTAGAAGTAGAACACTCAAACATGCACGGTCAGACCTCTTGCACTCCTCCGTGCAAAAGGTTAAAGTTAAAGACACAAAGTCGATGACGTGGCTCATAGTAAACCAACCCCTACGTTTCATCGAGCCAAAAAGAAATCCTTTCATTCTTAAAACCAACAAAACAAAATCACAACCATAGAATTTTGCAAAAAAAAATCTTCCATACAATAAACAGAAGAAATTTCACGTTTCACTGCAGTGACTACCGCGAATCTTTTTCGCTCGGAAGTTTTCTTTCCAAACTTCAATTTTTAAGATAAGTTTAAGCACGTTGAAAAAAGTGTCAGACATTGGTTATTTATGTGCAACACTTTCCTCCACGTGTATGCTCCCCCATAAACGAAGACAAAGACTAGAGAACGTGCCTTTTGCGTTCACTTCGGTCCACATTTCAGAGTTTAAGGGTAGCCGACGTGGTATCGATCTGGCACGCAGTGCTGTTTTAAGACAGTGGCTCTCAACTCTATCTTCAAAGCAATTCGACTTTCAAGCACTTTTCATTCGAGTGGTTCCTTCCATCATCCGTATCTACACTCTGTCGCGCCTTCTGTATCCATTTTAATATACCACATTCTTCAGTTTTTTCATGCCCTAAGCTTATCGTATTTTTTTATCGCATGGAAAAAATGCAAGGATGATTTTAACACGTTCACTATTACACTTTCTACATCATTTTAATGCTCTGCAATTTTCCATTTTTCCATATTCTAAACTTATTAAATATTTTTCATCGCATGGAGAAAATGGGAGAATTTTAACACGTTGACTATCACACTTTCTACATAATTTTAATGCTCTACAATTTTCCATTTTTCTATATCCTAAATCTATCAGATATTTTTTATCGCATGGAGAAAATGTGAGAATTTTCACACGTTCAGTATCATGGTTTCTACATCATTTTAATGCGCTGCGATTTTCCATTTTTCTATATTCTAAACTTATCGAATATTTCTTGTCGCGTGCAGAAATTTTCATACGCCGCAATTTTCTATTTTTTCCGTATTCTAGATTTATTAAATATTTTTTATGGGATGGAGAAAAGCGGAGGATAATATCTATCGCGTATTAATAAATTGTATTCCTTTGTTTTCCTATATTTAATATTTATCAATTATTTTTATGGTGTGGGAAAGATCAGAGGGTAATCTTAACGGGTTCATCCCAACACATATAGACTCCGTATCGTCGGCGTGAGCAAATTTGTATTCATTAAATCTTCATTAAGTTTGGAGCTGATACTTTAATCTTTACCACCATGAACGCAAATTAACTCTTAGTAGAACGTAGACTATGATCAGACAAATGGGAACGTACACTGCAAGGCTCATTTATCTCTTATTGGAAAATAGGGAAATTCTAAAAAGAACAAGTATTAGTGAACTTAAAAAAAAAACTGTGCTCGTGCTTGAAAACATTCGGAAGAGCTTTTAATCTTTGTTGCATCAATGTGATCGTTTAACTTGGTAGCAGCAAATCAATGTGACACGTGTACCGAAAGTGTCACGCAAAGGGATTTTTTTCTAACTCCGCATCAGATCTACACGACGTTTATTTACGTTAATCTCGTTGCATTTACAATACGAAAACTCGTGATACAAAAATCTCCGTTGCTCTACCTACAATTCTTGATTAAGATAGAAATATTTCACATGTTTCTAGCACAAGCTCTAAATAAAAAAACATCATAATAACAGAAATAAAATTTCCAACAATTCCACCTACATACATAATTCCTTCAAACTGTCAAATAGTTGATATAAATAGACTAAATTAATTATCTTTAATCTCAATATCTCGTACAGCTATTCGTTCAAAATTCAAAGCTATTTCCAAGTAAAAGTAGATTAAATAACTTAATCATCCAATGCTGAAAATTTCATCAAAATTTCCTAAACGCTCAAAATAACGGACACATCCATTCGCTCCCTTTATCTCGATATCTCAAACCACCTCTGACCTGAGGATGTCCTCTGCGTCTTCGTGTAACGTTGCATCCCCTATGTACACGTCCATCGTCATTCCGGTGCATCGACAACCACGGTCGGCGAAGGTGTCATTTATTATGACGTATCCGTAACCCTGATGTCTCTCCCAGGTATAACAGTAATGCCATTTCTAGGACACCCAATTACACTCCCATATTTCTGACCGACGATTCATGCCATTACTTAGCCAGCCGAGCATCTGAATCGATAACGACGAAATGAAATGTTAACTGAGTCTATCCACGAGGAGAATAATCATGATTTTTCAATGATATTACTACATGACGTTTCCTGTGTCCACGTGTAGCCACCGGTAGTACGTGTAAGCCTGTATTTTCAGTTATTTCTGTTCTAGGCCGTACCAACCACCGTTCGGCCGAATCGATATCACGATTATATGTGCCTCTACGATTACGCTAGTGGTAAATGTTCAATTTTTACCATTCCTGATCTCCAGAATCGATGAATGATTGAACCGTTTATTGAACCCTAGGTACAAATTTGGTAACCCTTTGATAATTTATTCCTGCATGTATACACGGTTTAAGTTTAAAAATTAAAATACAATCGTTGAGATATGATTATGCATATAGTAATTTATAACTTAAATACATTAACACTAGATTTACCAAGCCAGTCAAAATGACTGGTACACAATTTTTTCCAAAAATTCTTCGGATTTATGAGAGAGCCGTAGAATAGATATTATTTGTCCATCGTATAAAACATAAATTACCGAATCTATCATCTTTTCCACGTCTTAATTTTCCTTGCTTTAAGGTACATATTTAACATATTTAAATATAATAGATTTCACGCTGGTAAATCTAATGTTAATAGCTTAACTTTTTGATTGAAAGGTAGATTTGAACCGCCAAAAAAATAATTGTCTTTTAACTAGTTAACTGCGGAATTTAAATTTGAGAACACCCTCGCAGAGTACGGTATTAAAGTGGACCAATGACGTATATATACGTTAAAGAGTAAGAAAATGCTTCTGTTATAAATTTTACGAAAAGAGGAGAGCGAAACGTGGAGTTTTTACATATTTAGTCGATAAAGAATTGGCAATTTAGTGTTAAAAGACTACCGCAGTAGAACTTTCAATTGTATACACGTCGAACACAGTTAACAGGTTGACATTCAAAAAGATCTCCGTCCGCAAAGGGTTAATACTGTAGTACTGCATTTTGGAGAACGGTTATATCATATTGACCAGTAGCTCAATCGAGTTTAAAGTGAAAGTTTGAAATTTTATATCTAGCTACTGAGAAGATCATTATTTTCCTAATTTATCGTTGAATTATAAATTGATAAATATTCGCAGAATAGAAAGTAGAGCATGAGCTAAAATTAAAAGGAAAACGTCACGGACGAATGTAAATTGTGTAACGTTAGAATATTTTTTCTTTTCATCCGGAAGTATGATTTATCGAATTAAAGAGGCTCAATTTAGCAATTCAGCAGCCCCTTTAATTCGATTCCATCCGTCTTCCTTCGTCGCCTCGAATTTTCTCCAGTTTTCCACGTTCCTTGGCATGCCTTACGAGGGTGTGGAGGTGAATTCGTGTTTATAATATTCTCCCCGCTCTCGTAAAAGAGCGGAGAGCCCGTATTTCTTCAGAAACTTGTCTTTGCCATGACATCATTAGCCTCTCGGGTTCTATCTCGTGTATAAGTAACGCTAGTGAGTGCTAAGTAGGACAGTGAAAACGCCGCTGCAGGGTCAGACCGTGATAATCCTTTGGGAATAAAGATGGAAATACGCGTGTCCATGTTCTGGACTTGTTCACTACAACTTTTCAACTTAAACGATTAACCCATGGAATAATGCACGCGCTACGAGGAGTTATGGGAATTCAGTGTCAAGCTGGAAAATTCTAACAGAGATAGAACGGTTTGGAAGAAGCTGTTACTTCAATGTAAATAGTTATTATCGCCATAATTCCATGCTGTGGAAGGACAGAATTGTGTAAATTATGTAATTATGTAGATAACGTTTTCAAGAAGTGACGCTGTTTAACACTATCACTACCGAACCAGTCAAAATGACTGGTACACAGTTTTTTTCAAAAATTCTTCAAGCCTACCGGAGAGTTATGAAATAAATATTCTACGTCAATCTAGAAAAACATAAATCACCGTATCCATTTTCTTTTCGGTCTCTTGATTCCTCTGTTTTCAAAGTACTTATTTAATATATTAAAATTTAATAGATTTAACGCCAGTGGTTCTAGTGTTAACACTATGACTACCACTGGTGACCGGCGCTATTGAATTCTATAAAATTTCACGTGACTTTGAAATTGTAATATGTACGAATTTTCTAAAACTTTCAATATTTAAATGCTGACGTTAAAATGATCAAATCTAGCTGAATATATATATCTATTTGTATCTTTAAAGTTACTGCTTTGCAAAGATAGGATTTTAATAGGAAAATTATCACTTCAGTAGAAATGATAGAACGAATATCAGTGGTGGCCAAGGTGTTAACACGGAATTTCGCTAGTTTCTTCATTTCCACTGAAGTGAAACTTTTTCTATTAAGAGTTTTTCTAAGAGCAGATGAGGGAGGCAGGCGGAAAAGAGGGTTGGAAGAGGACAGAAGTGTTACCGCGTGAAAGATTATTTTTGTATTGTAAGTTCTCTCACGTTATTATTTTAATTAATTATATATTGTCTCTTCCATCACCAATTTCTGCACAAATAATGAAAAGAATTGAAATCGTGGATTTTGCAAATATTAATGGGCTGTTAGAAGGAATTTACCTGCTTGCGAATATTTGGGATTGTTGTTGGTGAAGATCATTCGACGTTCTTGGTATGATTGAGGTTGAAACGCTTGTTGGATCGAGATGGCTGGTAGTATCGAGGAAATATTGTAAATTCCACTTTAGCTATGTTAGCTTTCGGTTAACGAAAGATATTTCGCAATTGGAAAATTCGGATTCTAACGAAACCGCGGGAGGATTCGGGGAATTTCGATAAAGAATAAATTCTGTTTCTCATGGAAAATCTCCTCAAAGGTATTAAAAGCCTCTCATTGTTTCCTCAATTTTTAATAAAACGAGAGAAAGACTTTTGTAAAGGAAATAATTAACATTTCAAGTGGGAACACGCGTATGATAATATCTATAATTTTGTATAAAAACTTTTTCCTCTCAGCTCACGGTTAGCTGCACGAAAAACTTCGAAAATTCAGGAAACATCGAGTAGCTTTCAAACAGAATTTCCACGTAGTACAAAAATTGTTCTTTACTTCGACCAACATGTTCCGCATTCTCACAAACTTTCATTAAATTCACAAATTTTACAGCCGCATGAATATTCTCAAAGCTCTACCAACATATTCGCTTCTTTCTACTTTCAATATTCATTTTTCCATTTCGACCTAACGTGATTCCATTAAGATACAAAAAATTCTATTAAAATAAATCCACTGCAATTTTTCCAACCAATATCAACAGTTAAAAGAAATACAAACTCTTCTCAATATTCATAGAAAAATCGAATAAAACATTTCATCTATTCGCCAAAGTTTGAGAAAAAGACAATAAAACATCGTGTAGCACGTAAAAACGGTCTCACATGAGTTGACCCCGTGCAAGGTCACAATTGGACCAATAGAGAGGTAAATGCTGAGACAAAATATATCACGCAATGTGGAAATCGAGCCAAGAGGGGAAGAGGGAAGAACTTGCTCGGGATACATGGCGCATAGACTCACCTTGACACTGAAAGAGACCGGCTCCGTTGGAAAAGGAACATCATTGATTTACGAAACGAGTTCAGTGAGAAACATTACAGCACTTACTGCAGTTTTTACCGCAACGCATTAGCCGTCCAAACGTTACGCGACAATAATGCCTCTTGCTAAGGAAGTCTCGATGAACTTGTACAAAGTACAGACATTTCTTTGCCCCTTTGCCATTGAGAAAACGGACGTCGCGGTCTTCGTCATTTGCAGCGTACTTTGCTGTTGATATTTTACTATTTCGACACCAGGTCGATTTATGCGAGTACAGCTAAGAGTTAAGTTTCAAATCATTTTTCTCGTTTTTTTTTTTTAAATTATCGTGAGAGTTGTACAATTTGATGGGGTAAATTGTCTTGAACTCTATATTCTGGATAATGGGGTGGTAGAATGGAAGTGTGCTAAGTTTGAAACAAGAGCAGAGAAATAATTAATCAGGACCTAAAACTTGTAAATGGGTCTTCACGGAATTAAATATTTACGAGCAACTGTATAAGAATGTATGCAGTAAGTTGGTGGTTGTAAGTAGAATGGCGATTGGAAGCTTAACTCTCTGTAGTCCGAATTTTGTGTGGCAGCTAAGTATAAGAGTATAATTAGAAGATGATAAAAATACTATTTTATATAATAGATTAAATCTGAATTTTAAATATTGGATTATATAGAATTTCATTTCGCGAGCTTAATTATAATATTTGGCAAAGTTAAATATTTGAGTTTGAAGAATAGAAGTTTAGACGGTTCTTGTGTTACCTCAAAGTCACGGGGGTCCATAGAAGGGTAGATAGTCAATAGATTATTTAAATGTAAGCCGAGGTTAATGGCTGTGCTGTAAATGTTACCACAGAATTAATAATAAAACGCTGAGACACGGAAAACTCTACAGTTGTAAAATCTTGAAATAAGTCAAACATTCTAATCTAGTACACAGTAAAATTAAATATAATTAACTTCTATGGTAAATAAAAAATTCCACGCGACCTCCATTTCGAAAACTGTGATATTCTAAGGCCACAAAATCTCGACTAGTTAAATATAACAGCAAAGTCGTCGAATCACTCGCTTCGACGTGTCACGTATTAAATTAATTCAAGAATCTCGCCACGGTCACGAGAGAAAACTTTTCCCTAAAGTGTCTCGTCGACGTGTCGAGTTAACTTCTTGCAATTACGCGGTCATGAAACTCGAAAGAAAAAAGGAAGAAAAAAAAAATACTGTCGAACGAAACGAGATATCGAGGAGGCTCTCGATCCACCGTGGCGGAAGTATAACGTGAAGTAAATCCCAGCAAAACACGCAGTATTTGTGCAGGTAAAATACTAAAGCGAGAATTTCACGAGAGAAATTGTAAACGAAGTTAATGCAGTATCCTTTGTTTGTATCGAGCAAACTTTTCCCAGGTAGGTATTAAAATGCTGAAACATGTTCGTCACCGTTGGTTATTTAACTTTAACGAAAAATCTCATCCTCCTTCATTCTCTTCGTTAACGTCTACCCATCTTCTCCTCCGTTTAGTTCCTAAAAAATTCGGCGAAAAAATTTGCACGATTCTCCGTTCACCTGTAAGCCACGTAAATCGAGAAAGTTTGATCGAGTTTCAACCCCCTCTGAAAAATATTCGGTGGAAACGTTCCACTTTAGCCTCATCCAGTGCTCCCGGAGTACGGCTGAAAATACAATTTCACGTCGAATAGTCTGCCGGGCATTGTGTTCGAGCTCGGCAATATGTATTCCACGCGAGAGAGTGGAAGAAAGCCAGAGACAGACGGATGGAATGTAGAAGAAAGGAAAGAGGAAGAGAGACGCCGGGAAAAACACACGAACAAAGCCCGCGTAGGAGTACAGTGCCGAGTATTTTTCACGTTCGCCAGTTTCAACGAAAAGAAAAAAAAGGAAGACGATGGAAAAGAAGGAAAAAAGAAAATATATCTATATGTATATATAAACGTTATATATAACGTACGTATGGAGGTACGTAGGTGTAATAAAAAAATGATGGCCTTCTGCCGATGTTTGCAAACACAATGCCAGGCAAGAGAGCCGGCGACGTTCACGGAAGGGAACGTAATGCCGGAAAATGAAAGCCGATAATTGTACTTGCGCGCTGAATCGGAGAATCCAATGAAAGGCAAATAATGATCGCGTAGCAAACATTCGCTACGAGCCGCTACCTCCGAATTGAGATTCATTCGGGTGTAAACGTACGACGGAATTGGTATATTTCGTTAAGTACAATTCAATGTTGAAATCTGATTCTCGTTGTATATAGCAATTCTGATGGTTCGATTTTACGCGAAGGTATTAATGATCGACGCCGTTTCTTTCATCCATTAAGTTCATCCGCTATAAACTGGTCTAACGACCCCTTGAGTAACGCTTAACTGTCAGCAGAGTTTCTTTCCTGCTATCGGAGACTATTTCTACAATGATTTATAGCGGGGTGTCATTACGAACGATATCCGTAAATGCATTATCGTGGGGAGCATTATTCTTCGAGAAATCCTCGGTTCGAATAATACCACGTTTCCTGCGAGTACTCCTTCGAGGGAAAGAAATGCACTCTTCGAAGTGCATTAGCATCGCTCCTCGTCGACGGAAACGTTGTCGAAATAGCGACGGAAGAATTTAGATACGCTCTTCACGAAATTTTCTCCTTCGAGCAACGTCGGATTGCTCGATTCGACGTGCCACGCGAGCTTTCAACCGGGTTTTACATTTTTCAGGCAAGAGTTACGGTTTTTATTGTGTTTCTTAAAACAGTGCTTACTTTTGCTGCTTTGCTAGGTAGATTCACGTTGGGAGAATTATTGGAGGGGGTGTGACGAAATATATTAGATCAGAACAAAGAACAAGGGATAGATGTAGGATTTATTCGGCCACAACGATACTCCTTCGGTTATATTCGGTAACAATAAGACTTTGTTTATGTTTAGGTGTGCTACTTGCTGCGATAATTTCGCCTGCCTAATGTTTACGTGGATTCTGAACCATCGAATCTATAATATTTAAAACCTACGGCTTCGATGGAACTCGAAGTCCATACTCACCGCAAAAACATAAACAAATATTGCACTCACAACTAGTTGGTGTGTATATGTGTAATTGTAAGAAGATCAACAGCCTGATTTTCCGTTGATCCTACCGTTGATCTTCTTCGTGCGAGTGTTAACAAGGTACTGTGTACGGTCAAGGAGCGAGCCCCTGTTTCGCTCTCCTTCTGTTGACCTTTTACGTCATGGGGTCTATCACCGCCACGAGTAAACCGCAGCTTCTTCCTTATGCGTAACTCTATTTCGACTGCTCAATTTCTGTGTATTTACATTTTGATTTGCGTAGTGAAAATTGTGAAAGATATGTGCGGGTGTGTGAATGTGTGTGGATGTGAGACCAAGAGAGGTAAGGTGTGAGGCAAAGAAAGGTAGGATATCAGAGAGAAAATGTGTGTGTGTGTGTGTGTGTGTGTGAATGTGTGTGGATGTGAGACCAAGAGAGGTAAGGTATGAGGCAAAGAAAGGTAGGGTATCAGAGAGAAAATTTGTGTGTGTGTGTGTGTGTGTGTGTGGGTGTGGGTGTGTCAAAAAGTATTTCAGTGACACGAAAGAAAGTAATAATGTGCAAAGGACGAATTTATAATTCGTTTGTAACGACACTGTTTCAGTTATACTCGTTCGTATTATTATAAAAAAAATAACAACGTTAAAAAACTATAATTCGCGCAATGGAGGCCCTCGAGTATTGTGCTCATACCTTGTGGTGTGTGTGTATTCAGTGTGTGTACGTTGAGTGGGTGTCAAAGTGTAAGAAGATCTACGGTAGAATTTCCCGTCGATCAGGACGTAGATCCGCCTCGTGCGACTGTCAACAAAGTACTGCGGACGATCGAGGCGCGGGCCTCCGAGCGACGCACCTCTGGCCGACCTTTGATATCACGAGACCAGGTAGATCCGTTGGTCGTATTTATTGCTCGTATTTCTCAACTTTAATGAATGTAATAATCCTACATTCATCCTAAATTATTGCAAATTAATAACTAATTATATTTCCACGTAATTAACACTAGACTTATGGATGTTGATACACCTATTTTTATGGAGTGAGCCAATTTGACTCATACAAGAAAATTTAAGCTTTTTGCAAAGGAAATAGTTCCAAATCAATTTAAACGAACGATTTATTATTAAAAAACTAACCAACCAATGTGTTATATAATATAGTGATCAAATTTTGAATGAGCCAAATTGGCTCCGTAAATCTAGTGTTAAGGAACAAAACAAAACGCAATATTTTAATTCCCTGTATTACGTGAAATAAAAAGTTTTTTTTTTTTTTTTATTATTGTAGTAAAATCGAGGGTCATTCATTATTTAATTATTAATATCTGGTCGGTCTATCGTAGCCGACATCCATTTTATGCAACTTAAGAAATTAAATTGAGCAGTTACAATTCACGGTGTACAAAATTTGCAAAATAGACGGTGAATTTTATCGACATTAACGGAGCACGACGCGAATCGAGATAACTGAATACTACAGAAGAACAGTCCGTTAAACGTCTGGAAATGAATTAATATCCAATTAAGTACAAAGTCGTACTTCATTGGGTAATTTATTTAATTCTCTAGCCTTTCCTTTAGCACGAGAATTTCCCGTAATATAATAGCGTGCTGGGAAGAGAAATTCATATAAATCTTGCCACGAAAGAGCCCGATATTTCCCCGAGCGAGGAATTCACGGCGTCTTCGATTCTACCAGACGTTCCCCACAATCTCGCATTCTGTACAGTTTCGATACCACGGGAGAATTCGAGGCAACCATAGCTTCTTATCGATCAGTACCTTTACTCTCTATCTCTGCCGTTTTCCAGCTTTCTCGCGTGGTCATGTCTCCTCAATTTATAACGCGCTCTTCATTTTTGCCGTTTACCTGATTTTATCGTCCACGTACTACCTCCACGCTGCAATGTTTTTTTTCCCTCTCCCTCCTACTCTTCTTTACTTGGCTAAATGGCAACCACTACGCACGAGAAAACAATTTTTCTCTCCTGCGGGAAATCGCGAATACCTGCACGCACACTTGGGAATGCGACGCTGAGAATAATTTATATCCACGGATATTTAACAATAATTTCCCGTACACCATATTACTTTTTTACTAGGAATATGGAAGTGTAGTCCAGCGGAGAAAATGAAGAGTTTTTGCGCCGATGATAAAACGTTAAAATACTGCAATAAATGTCTGTCGCGAAGTTCTCTTTTTGCAGCTATTAGCGAGCACGAAAATATTTTTTGCGCGAAAGTAATTTTATGAAGTTGTCTCGTGCAATGATCTTTCCATTCCTTTACTTAACTTATGCACCCTCAGTTCCTTCCATAAAGCCGTAAATAGCGACAACGGACATATTACTCGTTGAGCGCCACCGTTATTTCGCTAGTTCCATCATTTCTACCGAAGTGAAACTTTTTCTATCCAATTTTCTGTAAAGCAGAAACTTCAAAGATACAAGTAGAGAGACATTCGATAAATCTTGATCTCTTTGACATAAATATTTCAATTTTCAATACGTTAGAAAATTCACGAACATTGCAATTTAAAAGTTACATGAAGTTTCATTGTATTCAATAGCGACGGTCACCGGCGACCTTTATGGCGGTCAACGTGTTAATATTTCATCCCTAACGAACTGCGAAGACCTAAATTGTGATACAAGTACACAAGAATATTTCTACAATATTGTCTATACATAAACAACCCCTATACGTCCACTAAAATTCAACTTTCAAAATATTTCTATCATTTTCTCCATCGCCTATCGCCTCTATTTCTCTGTTGTTTCAAATATAAAAAATAGCCGCCAAAAAATTGTCAGCAATGGAATCATACCCCTTAAAGCTCGATCAACCATTGCGCATTCCTAACAACGGAAAAACCTTGCAGGATACGAAAGCATCGACGGAAAATTTGTGCGCAGAGAGAAGCAGGTTGAAAGTATCAATAATTCCCCTCGATCGTTTATATTCACGTACACGTAGGCATACAATTTTGCCGTTATATTCCATGGGGCTGGCCACGAATGTACGCAACACGACCTAAATATCTTCTTGTCACACGTGTCACGTAGGAGATCCGCTTTCTTATTTTTTTTTTTCCACGAGACACCCATCCACCCTCGCTTTTACCATGGAGCCTCGCAAACCCCTCTTTGTCCTTTCCTCGGAGCAGAGCAGATGTCTGAAGATCGATCGGCGAAGCATGTGAAAAGCAATTAATCTGCCGTGTCGTTTTATACCGCAACGTCTTTACGGGAGAGAACGGTGTATTGTTATCGGTTGGGTGGAAATCTTGCCTGATTTTTCTCCATTTTCGAGTGATCGATCGCCGAGTCATTACGAACGAAGGTCGTTATGGAAAATTCATTGGTGAGATATGTCTCCGTAATTGCGAACAATTAACCCTTTGAGGTTGAGAATTATTTTTCCTTTTTTTTTCTGTCGTCTATGTGAAATTGATATTCTCTATGGGTAGTTATTCATTTTAGTCTATGGTTAGTCTATATGCCTGTGATAGATTCATGTGGATGATAGATCGACGGTATTAAATATAAATACCGGGGGACATCTAAATTCTGATAGAATATCCTAGGTAATCCAAATATCAAAATTCAATTGAAATTAAATGGAATCTTAGTCAACGTTTCTAAACAAAAATGAAGTAGAATTAAATCAAAAATCTGTATGAATTTCTACCTTTATCGATTCAAACTCACGATTTTAAGGTAGTTCTAGCTGGATTCAGAACTCAAAGTTTCTTTTTTCATTAGAAATGAAAAAAATTACGTAAAAATTAATGCAGGGGCTAACTTCACAGAGGTCATTTCATTCACTTTTTAGACATTAAAAAACATCTTTCTCTATAACTATGAAGTAAAAGATTATGAAAAAATTCAATAATATTCCAAAAGCATAAAATAATACATTGCTAATTTTTTATTAGAATCCATCGACTCGTTTTTCCATTAGAACAATAAAAAAAGATTTTACGGACCCAGTACAAATTTTTTTCCATAAGGCTCATGTTAAATATGTTATTTTTAAACACGATTTATTCATAAACCGTGTGAACGAACTCGTTGAGATTCTGGTTATAATTATAAAATATCATGAAGAATATATTTTCAAAATTTTAAGGAAATCTATCGAAAAATGATAAGTGCCTAGAACTACCTTAAAGGAGCCACACATCTCGTCACAATTTACGGAATGGCAAGGAATCTGTCTGACGATCTAACGAACACTTTCGTTTATTAAAAAAATAAAATTGCACAAGATACGACACTGCGAGCATGCAGACGAGACTCGTACGATCGATAGACGGCAATATACTTTCATGACGGAGCAACGACACGTCACTAAAAGTAGCCTCAGCATAGTCGTCGATTTATTGTTCGAAGGAAATATCTGTGCCGCGCTTTCTGGCGTATGATGCTGACTTAACGCATGCCCGTATAAAGGGGCTAATTATAACGTTATTTACGTCGACGCACCTTCCCTTCATCGGGCATTGGTAATCGATCTATTTTATTTTTAAAGCGTCTGGATATTTTTACATCCCTCTTTCCGCATATGGCAATAATTAAAGGTAGGATTGTAATTACAATTATAATAGTGAAATTAGAAGAAATGCTTTTGAAGGGTGGAGAAAAGTTCTCCAATTTGCAACGAATTATAAATTGGATCGTAGTCTTTATTCTCGTGGAAATTAGTTTCTGTGAGATTTCTCTTGGGGAGATTGAAATTTGTGTACGTGTTGGTTAGTGATATGTAAATGAAGCATTGTAGTAAAGCTATGATATGATAAATAATTTGTTTTACCGCAGAATGATGTAATTATGCCTCTAATTTCCACGAGGTGCCTGTGAACTGCACCAGGGATGCATAAATTGAATTATTAAAAGGGCGCAAACTACGAGTCTGATTGCTTATCTTGCCAAATGTAAATTAATATTTTATAATGATACGTTAATCTGAAAGTAAAATATAAGACACTATTTTGAAAATATTTCTTTCCTACAGTCACGTAGTATTTTGGTTTCGTCCAGTAAATTAATTTGTTGGCCACAATGCCAAAATTGTGCTAAATTATTTTTCCTCGAAAATATAAACACGTTTTCGATTTATGGAGATAAATATTGCTCTACAATAAAAATGATACCGCTCTATTTTTTTAGCGATGCACAGATAAACGAATATTGCAAAATTTTATTTTTCTGATTAAAAAACATTGTACGGGATAGTATTTAATATATTAATTCAAAGGAACGATTCTACGAGTCAATGATCTTACCATCAACGGAATCAAGAACGTGAAATCACAATGACGAAGAAGCAAGTGACTTTGAAGCTCAAAATTTTGAGCTTTGCACGAAAAAAAAACGGGTGTCCTTTGATCTTGAGAGTGCAATACGCTTCAGCAGCGGTAAAATGAATAGACCGGAGAGTGCAAGCAACAAAGACTGTCTAGTTGTAAAGAACCGATGGCAAAAAAGACGACGACTACGTTTCTTTTCATCGTGACGTTGTGCTTCGGTGAATTAAATTTTTGTTGTACTCCGAGAAATGATAAAACGAATATCAGATGTACGATATTCTTTGTAACAAACCTTCCTATTGATTTTTATGGAATTTTTATCTATTCAATTTATCCATGTTAAGTATAAGTCCAGGTTTAATATACTTCGAGGAAAAGTACGCGTTACATTCACATTCGGATGTTCCTTCTATCATTTCGAGACTTTAATTAAATTAATGGATCTCTGATATTACTTCACCGACTTCCATTATGGTCCCTCGCACGAGTACAGTGCAAATATCGTCGACTGCGGCAACGACAAAGAGCAATTCTCATAACCAGAAGTTTCTGGTCATTCGGCCAGAGGATTATTACCAATTAAGGCGCAAAGCTCATTACAAAGAAGGCATGGAGCATCGAAGATCCATTTACGATCGAGAGTTAAAGGGCGCATCGGCATTCAGGAATTACCTCGTTATCATCGGAGACTGAATAAATTCGAAACTACTTTCCCAGTTCACAAGATATTTCCATACATCTACCATAAATTCCTATTAATTTATTGAATCTCGTGATCAACCTCGTGACCGCGATATTTAATATGCACATAATTATTTCTTCTCCTATAACATCCCAAGCTTTAACGTAAAAAACTTTTCCCTCGCAATTACTTCTTGCTTCTCTTTCTTGGTGTATATCTCATTAAAATGAATTCGACAGGATATTCTCTAACAGCTTCTATCGATGTCGTAGATAAGAGATCCCTCTTCTGTATGCCACTTAGCTAAATCCATATATTTGTACAATGAATTCTATCAATTTATTGCCTTTGAAGATCGAAATAAACCGACAATCGGCATCAGGAATGTAATTATTTGCTATCAAGTGACGGATCAGAAGTTCTACTATTTTCTACTTTTTGTTCTACTTCTACTAGAACTACTTCTTCTTGTACCAAATATTAGGAGTAAACGTGAAGAACATTTTGATAACACTAGATTTACGGACGTAAAATCTGTTAGACCGAAATATATTAAATAAAGACTTCGGAAATAGAGGGATCAAGCCGCAAAGAAGATAATGAGATATGTAATTTGCATATTATAAGAGACATGTGAAGTATCTACTGTACAACGTCTCTATAAGTTTGGAAGGCGTTTCTAAAAAGGTAGGAATCCGTCAATTTGATGGCATCAGTAAACCTACTGTTGTGGTATAATATTAGATGTCGATGCCCTTAGAGCGACGTCTCCCCCTTAACCCTTTTAGTGCCGACCGGAAAAGTTGATTGAATTAATGAAAAATATAGTTGCGAATAAAAAAAATTATCATTTGGCTATAGTTTTCTAATAATATAGAGCATGAACCCTGTATTTTCAAATATCTGTCGTAAAATTACTAATATCGTATTGGATACTGAATATTAATCCTTCGATGCCCAGTGTTAACACTATTGTTAACGACGATATATCGTCGTCCGGCACTAAAAGGGTTAAATGCATGACCTAGAGAGAAGTGGGGGAGATCATGTCAAGAGGTTGCGTCTCACGATTCATAGAGTACACTTGAGTTTTAGAAAAACTATTAAACGCACAAATTTTTTTTAGGCACCCTTAGATACCTTAGATTATTTAGTTATTCAGTATTTTATTTTCTATTCTACATATTTAATATACTCAATATATATATCCTATTTATTTATATTATATCCTTAGTATTTTGTGTATTCCTTATTCCTGACATTTATTTCTTTTTATTTTATCCACGCCTACATCTTAGTCATATAAAATCTTCCTTCGTATTATTTAATCGAATCCTACTACAATGTTAACAACTGCACCCTGTTCCTCCTCGTTGCTACACATCTCGTTAAAATGTATCCGTCGATGATCGGCAGGGTACTCTCCGAAAGGTCGTATCTCAGATTTCGATCAAGGGATATCGCAGAAAAGAGGGTTCCGCCGTTCTGTTTTAGCCAAGTTCTGCCCACGAAGGTAGAGTGTTTCGAGAGCACGACGCTTAGGGCAAATTACACTATGAATAACGTACTACATCGCCCGAGACCTTGATGCTTTCAGGCAGTGTTTAGCCAACCGACTGGCAACTTTGTCTGGATTTTAGTCTTAGAGAATTATCGCCGGGAGCGAGAGTTCCCGCGAATTCTCAAATGGGATGCAACAGATCGTAGATAAAGGAATTTTATTGCCCGTTTGTGATTAACGTTACGTCTACCGCTTAAAGGTCTTTTGTGAAGGGCTGGAGGGATCTCGGCTACGTTTTACATTATTGTTTTGTTGAGCGAGAAAAAAAAGTAAAAACTCTCGTACACGTGTATATGGATAAAAGAGCACGAAAGAGGAATATGTGGAATGCGAAACGTGAAAAGTGGTATGGGTAACGGCGAGGGAAAGAGAATACGAGAAAAATAGGAATATGATAGAAAAGATGGCGTAGAAATACAGTAAAATATTGGTGCTTTGATGCAATTCAGCTTTTTGAACATGGTAGATGTTGTATATCATTTATTATTATTGCGAGTTGTATCAGTTGTATCAAAAATTATTTTAATTAAATAAAGAGATAATAAAATAGACATCTTCTTGTTTGACAAAACGGAATTCTGTGCTTCTGAGCGGCGAAAGAATAAAACTGCAAAGGATTGAAAGGCACAGAGCTACTTGTTCTACTGGATAGTCATGGCTGTCCGCGAAAAGACACACTTATTCTACTTACGCACGTCTTTCTGCGTTCCTATTCGACTCATATTTCCTCTCATTATACCCAACGGAGAATTCCGAGATTCAGATATGGAGAATAATATTTAATGAGACATATTCCAGATAGAAATTCAAATTTAACCTAAATATAAATTAATACTGAAGCAATAAATAGATAAGAAACCAGAGACTCGTAACTTCACCCAATAATTATGTAAACTTCTAACGGAATTTTTTTTGTCCCTCAGGTAATACTGGTGAAATGGAACGAGCCCTATCAGAAATTGGCATCGTGCGACAGCTCTGGCGTGATTTTCGTTTGGATCAAATACGAGGGAAGATGGAGCATAGAATTGATCAACGACAGAAGTACGCCGGTTACGCATTTCTCGTGGTCCCACGACGGACGTATGGCTCTCATATGTTACAGGGTAATTGAATTCTATTTTTAAAACTGGCAATAAATCCCAAGGTTTTCGTTCGGTTATATTCCTTTGTCGATGGAAATTGCCAAGGTGTGTACAAAACCATCGAAGGAAAAAAAAAACGAAAGTAAGAAAGAAGAGAAAAGAGATGATAGAGAGAAAGAGTGACAGAAAGTGACTCAAAGACGATTGATTCGCATATTATTTGGATCGAGTCCAATCCGCCGTGTTATTTCCACTCGTATATATCCCCGAGATTGTGATACTTTCTCCGATACTTTTTGAATAGACGAAAGAAAATCTAATATCCGATCGACCTTGCGGTCCGTAAATTCTACAGGACGTCTCGGTCGATAGATGGAGAACAGGGTGAGGGAGAGGAATAGGATTATTAAGATATCTTAAGAGATTCGGTAACAGATACCGATAGTTGGATGAGATAGAGTCGAAGTGCACTTGGAAAGGTCTCGCCGAAGCAGCGAGAATGAAGTACTGATTTTCTAGTCGACAACATCCACGGTTTATTAATATTTATTTCTATACGATGCAAGTATGCGAGTTATTGATCTCTCGTACCGAGGGATGCATCCACTTGAGGAAATAACTAGAGTACTCGAGTGACATTCGCAGACTCGACGATGATATTTGCGATTCGATCGTTACGTGGGAGGAAACGTGGCGTGATAATTCGAGGAGGAAGTATACCGAGTGTTTCACTAGTTGGGTAATTTTCTTCGAATTCTACGTGCCGTTTTTAACCAAGACAAAATACATTCCTAAGACGTTGCTTTCTTGGTCTACGATGATATTTGCGATTCGATCGTTTCGTGGGAGGAAACCTCGCGTGATGATTCGAGAAGGAAGTATATCAAGTGTTTCCATAATGTAATTTTCTTCGAATTTTCCGTTTCGTTTTTGAGCCAGAAAAAATTGATTTCTAAGACGTTGTCTACATTTGTCTACAATGATATTTGCGATTCGATCATTTCGTGGGAGGAAACCTGGCGTGATAATTCTAAGAGAAAGTCTACCAAGTGTTTCTACAGTTAGGTAATTTTCTTCGAATTTTCCCCGTTGTTTTTGAGCAAGAAAAAGTCGTTCCTAAGACATTGTCTTTATTGGTCTTATTGAGAATGGAAAGATTGAACCGCGGTGAGAAGAAATATCGAGAAACGTTCGAATACTGCGATTGATATTGAAATAAATAGGAAACCGAAGCGATTCAATAACCGAAGTAAAAAGAGGAAACCGTTCAAAGCCAAGTCTGTTGCTGGCGCTTGGAACCAAACGAGTTAATATATTCGTCGTCTGTCGAATATGACACTTTCGTTTTGTTCTTAAGATACGAGCAATTTCTCTTATTTTAGGACGGTTTCGTGCTAGTTGGCAGCGTAGCAGGACAAAGGTATTGGTCGTCGATGTTAAACGACAAGGCGACGATAACGTGTGGGATTTGGACGCCGGATGATCAGCAGGTAAAAAGAATTATTATTATGAAGTAATTCTCTAGAGGGTAAAATTCATTAACGAATAATTAACGATAAGTTTCGCGTGCGTTATTAATCGAGAGGCTTTTAAGAAGTACACAATGCTCTTAACCTAATACGGATTAATTAATCCGGTATATGGTAAAGTACATCCTCATTAGCGAGAGAGTATATCATTCGGAGCAACCCTCATTTAGATCTACGTCTTTAAACCATATATCACGCGTGAAATATGATAGGACAACGTCTATTTGAAATCTCCAAGTACTCGCGTTATTATGGCGTCGTATTACACTCAATCATGGCTGACAGAACTTTATTACGGGGTAAAAGCTTTCTTAACGTCATCGAAACATTTTTTCCTCTACTAACGTCGTATCCTTGCATCGATAGAGGTTCACCGATTTATCAAATTTCGACACCGTGAAATTCTCCACTGCAGTTTCTTTATTCCCGTCAATTTAATCGATTCTCTCCTGTTTCGTCAAAGTGAAAATGAACTTTCGACGTTTTGCAGTCGATGGAAATAAAATTAACTTCGTCCTGTGGCTTTGAAAACTACATAAATTAAATGTCCTATGGGAAATGACCGTACTAATTGCGCGGTTGCATAGCTTTGATAAAATTGAAAAAAGATCGACTCTCCGAAAATTATATTTCGTTAGTCCGACCTTTTTGGAATACTCTTTGAAGCTTTCATTTGGAAATTCGTAAAACTATTGGAGTTACGGTTGCAAAAGTGGAGCATTAGGTAAAATTAAAGCGACTCACCACAGGCGAAGTCTCAAGGAGATATATCAGCTACTGTAAATGCTATCCTGATGAAATAGACCCGACAATGTGGCTTCCACGATCTGCAATTATAAAAAAATATTTTTCAAACAACGTATAAAAAAAATTCATGTATAGATTTCAGTGTATAGATTCTCGATATTTCTCTGATGAAAATAAAAGGAACTTTCCAGCCGCACGATGTTTCCTGCGAATGTTATCGATGTTCCTATCAACAGGTTTATTTTGGAACAACGGCAGGGCAATTAATAGTAATGGACGTTCACGGAGCGATGGTGTCGGAAGTACAACTGGCGGCCGGTGTCACCTCGATGGCTTGGAGCGCGGAGAAATTCACGATGGAAGAAGGCGACGATGATTTAACGAATGACAGATCTCATCGAGGTACCTAACACGACGTCGTATCATATTTGAAAAAGCGACAGGTTTCAATAAGTTCGCGAGCTTGATACGCGCCATCCATTCAAATGAATCGGTCCAGAATGTTATCTGAGTCGATGCAACATTCAACGTATGATAGCATCAGCCGTATAAAAGTCACGACGAAAATAGTACGCTAAAATATCTTTTATAATGCACATAGAATATTCGAATCTGCATTCAACTATATCCGATTGAAAGGTGAATCGATATTATCGTCGTTTTCATCATCTCTCTATTATACGCCGTCGCTAAATTTCAATACCTTCCGACAACTTATAATTCATTTATCATTTCAAAACATTCACTGCATACTTAAATAAGATCCTGGACCATTAATTACTCGAGAATTACATTATCTCTCGATATTTCTCTCGGTTATTCTTTTAAAATTTCAACCTGGATGAACGTTGCTTTCATTCAACGCATACGCTTTCAATTTGCGTAATTAACCGGCGAGAATTCTCGTATGACCGTGCATGCATTTACAGATGACCGGAATTACGTCCTTGCTGTTTGCCTAGCCGATGGTAATATCGTAATGTTACGATCGTTCGACGATGTTTCACCCATCACGATACGTACGAATCTAAAGGCACCTCTGCACGCTGAGTGGAGTAATTCCAGAAAATTGTTGGCCATAGCGGGCACCAAGGATTCGGACAGCCCTCAGAGTAGTCCTCATGAGTTCACGAATCTTTTGAAATTTTATTCCGTCACGGGAAGTCTCGTTTACACGACCGCGATACCATACACGCAGGTATTGTTTGAGCAACGATACGTTGGAGTAGCTGAACCGTTTGAGCGCCGAAGGCGATCGTAAGAAGGGAAACGTGTCAAGCACTGCGATCGCTGTTTCCTCTTTTATCTCTCTATTCAGTGTTTTGTATGGTTCAGGATAGTCGGACAATTTTACGATTTTAGAGTTTATTGTAACTTTCACTTTTGCTTGTCTGTGATCTTAGAGACTAATCTAGTATTTGATTGGTTGGACAATTCAACCCTTTGCACTTTAGGTCATCTCTGACTTCATCTACTAGCAGCTTGACGACAATTTACTATTTTCTATTTTGTGCCATTTCAATAGAAAAGGTCAGGAAAAGATGCAATTCTTAAAATGTTGCGGTATAATGAGTTCATCTTCTATAATCACTAATAAATTCGGAAGTCCACGTAGATGAGAGAATCGAATGATATGGTAGACTTTGAGTTCGCACCTCTAACTCTCTATCCGCCACAGTTCTTATGGATTAAACAATCGAAATAGGTATTCCTAAGCTCATTCCTCGATGTCCGCAGGATCATCGTCAACTAGCACGAGGTAGAGTCTTCATTTAGAAGTTGTATTAACCCCTTGCATTATTTCCACGAGTCTGACTCGTGATGAAAATTTTAATTCAAATTCATTTGAGTTTCACAGAAGTTCCATTGCGTGAAGTAAATATTAGCGCGGTGATTTTTGTCAGTCGCAAAATATCGTATATCGGGCGTTCGGTTTAGGCATGGATTCTTGTGAGTTTACTGATAGTGCAAGAGGTTAATCTTTTCTTAAAATCACCTCGATCCCTCGTTTGATGCAAGTGCACCTCCACTTCCTCGCACTTTCCAGAAACGAAGCAAAGGTATTTCATTTTAAAAAAGCGTCGTTGAAACAAACCGAGGAGATTTTAACACGAAACAAAAGCGCGATCGAGCTCCTAGGCGCTCAAATGGTTAATCTACCCTCGACGAAATGGAACAGGACACCGTAGGCACCAGAAGGTGAGGTTTCCGCCACTTGGCTCAGTTACGTTGCACCTACAATTTGCTACTGTGCAACACGTAAGACATACTCTACACGTAATTGAGCACTATGGTAGAAGCGTCTTGGTCTTTTAGTTCCTACGGTGTCAAATTCAATTTCCTCAACTGTACCTCACTTGTTTTTCGACGATGTTTATCAGTGCCCAGTTTCTGCCCTCACTTGGGGACACAATGATAGGAGACTCTTCGTGGCAACTGGTGCTCGTGTTCATGCAGCATGGGTTTCAAGGTATGTGAGACTTTTTGGAAAGAATGTACAGTATGCGAATGCATACCTTTTTGAAGATATAGGTCAAGGCTTTCTATTTTGAGAAATGGGAAACAAATGATCGAGAGGGTGGAGTAAAAAAGATCATTTATTGTTCCTCTTTGAAAAATTTATGGTATACTTGCTGATAGATCGGATGTTGTTATATTTTTGATTATTTGTAATTGTTTCGATTTCTCACGATAAAATTGGGATTAATTTAAAGCACAATGGGTAGAACGGTAAAATTTACAGTTTCTTGAGAAAGTCAATCTATTATGCGAGCTAAGGTAATGCTACTTTTCTACCTCTCGTTGCAGTTACGGAAATTCATGTCAATTAAACGTTTTGCAGGAGAGTAGGTTCGTTGCAATTGTTGTCCCGATTAGCTGTAAGAGCTGCTTTGACGAGGGAGTCTAGTGTTCAACAGCTTCCATTGCCACCGAGATTAAGAGCATCCGTGGCCGCCCTTTTCGCTAGTACAATAAGGTAATGAAGTTTTCCGCATTAATTGAAGCATCTACATTAAAATTTTAACGCTTTGCCGTCTCGTGCTGAATTCAAAGTTGCTTCCTATTACAGTTATTATTCTATCTTCCATATTTCAACTTTCTCATTTAGTAATAATCTCATCACCAAACAAAACGAAATTCCCGTATTCCTATGCAAATGAATGTTTCAACACAGAAGATACTTTAAACTGTATATTAACACTAGAACTACCGGAGTTAAATCTATCATATTTCAATATATTAAATAAGTACTTTGAAAAAGAAGGAATCGAGTAGCAGAAATCATGATCAATTCAGTGATTTATGTCTTTTGTGATGGACGCAGAATTTTCGTTCTATGGCTCTTCTATGAACTTGGAAAATTTTTGGAAAAAATTGTGTACCAGTCATTTTGACTGGTGTGGTAGTTCTAGTGTTAAAACATATTAAAATATTTAAAAATATTCCTAATTTAAAAATGAAACGTGCAAAAAATTCCAACGGAGAGAGGATCTAATTTTACGAAATTTCTTAAATTTCACTTTTTCAAGATGTTCGGTACCAGAGCCAAGAGAATTAAGACGCTTCGTGTCACGACCACCTCCAGGAGGCGGAAGACTGCATTGCACTATGCTCAGACACGCCGTGGAGCCTGTACCATGTTACACTCTGTATTTAGAATATCTCGGAGGACTCGTGCCTCTCCTGAAAGGCAGGAGAACGAGCAAAATCCGGCCAGAATTCGTTATTTTCGATCCACAAAGTCAGGATACGCTTCAAATAGTCGAAGATGTGTCGCAGTGTCCATCGTTCAGCGACGGTTCCGACACGGAGAGAGACACGGCTGATTTATGCGGATCGCCGAGGAACAGGAGAAAAAACCGACGGAAAAAGGAAGAAAAGCCGAGCGAAGAGTCCGACGATCTTACCTACGTGGACACCTTGCCCGAGGTAGATATTGTTTTTCGGATTTCTACAGCAAAGCTTGCAATACTCTTTGGGAAATTGGTACTTTTTGACCCATTGCGGTCCGAATTATTTTGTCAATTTTGTAACGAGCTGAATGAAATTAATTCTTAATATTTTCTATCGTTGATTTTTTTTTGATGCTATCAATATCTACAGATATATTTATGTGATATTACAAAACCAATATTAAATCATTAGAAGATAAAATGAAATTAAAATCTACGTCGAGTGTGAGACATAGGATTGCAAAGGGTTAAAATTAAGCAAATGGAGAAACAATCAACGAGTCAGAAATTTTGGGATGTTCGCAAGAATAGAATGACACGTGCTTCCGTTTGAAGTTTACGTTAAAGTATGTGTTTCAATGGTCGATTTCACGAGACATCGTATCACAGTTCTCCCAAGGACTTGTGCGAATTAGTTGAGAATTCTCGCTGCACTTTGGATCGATGGAACGTGCATGGCGTGACGTAGAAAAAGTTTAACGAGCCCTTTGAGCCTTAGGGTATTGCAAGCAAGTCGCGTGACCGAGAGTGTCGCAAGAAGTATCTGTTTGTAGCACGCGAGGCTGGTCGAAGTAACATCGAATATTTGGGGCACGAAATTTAAGTTCCACGGATTAACAGATTCGGTACCAGCCAATCTGGGCCAGGTTACTTACAGAACGTCCCTGCTGCATCTGCAGCCACGGCAAATGACTCTCGTCATGACGGAACTTCGCGATGATCTACCTGCAGGTATGATCTTCAACTTTCTCAATTATAACGACGGCTATAGTCGTCTTGAGAGCTGGTATCTAAAAACTAGTCTGAACTATAGTCGTCCTGAGAATTAGAAGTACCTGCTATCGACCTAGGAACTAGTGTAGTATTGTAATTTAAAAAAAATAAGAGATAGCTTTTAATTAGTGAGTGTGGATGGATTTTGTGTATTTGAGAGTGAATACTTAGAATACGTGATTTGGAAGACGGCGACTTCGAGGGTTTATATAGAGTTCAGTGGAGAGTATTAGCAATTAGAGTTATTTTATTATACTGAGTGTTTCTATTTTGTTATTTTGTTATTTAGGCTATTATATTGTTAGTTAGTTTAAGGTGTATATATTATTGATAGAGAAAAGTATGTAGAATAAATATATATAGATAGAGACAGAGGAGATTCTACACTAGTGATAACTAAACTATAACTATAGTCATTCTAAGACAGACTATTCTTCGGAACGAATGACTATTATAGTCATCCCTAACCCTTTAGCCTACAACAACGTGTGAGACTCGTAGCATGGAAAATGAGATGGGAAATTTTGAAGTCTTTCAAAAACTATTAAATTGAAAATATCAACCGGTTGCGAAATGGTCCCATTATTTCTTTACTATTAACATTACTTTCAGTTATATGAAATATTCGAATTCAGTGAGGACCTTTGATTGTCGGGAATTAATATTGAATCATTACGCACCCAGGCAGTAAAGAAGTCGTAGGTCAAAGGGTTAAATAGACCTAAACTATCAGCGTGAAAGTTTGAGCTTCGATACATCTTTCGTGTGAACTATAGTTTACTATTTCTCCCCAATCAGGTCCAGATCCAACGTTTAACCCAAACCTGTTCTCCGAGGACGAAGAGGAAACCTTCCAGGAGCTTCAAGGAACTTCGAGAAGTACTTCTGAAGCGCAACCTCCACCGATCGCACCGATGACCCCGCGCAATGCACGCCTCAACGCGAATCGTCCAAAGTCTCAAATTTCTAATCAATTCATGACCACTGAAGCCTTACCTACGACTCTGTCAAGAGTCGAAAACTACGAGAACGAATTTCCATACGTGGATCTCCAAGAAATGGGGAATTTGTACGAAAACTTGAGGAGTGCATCTACCAACACCTATCGAACACCACCGAGACACAATCCACCAAGGTGTTGCGACGTGCCGGCATTGCAATCGCCAAAAAATGCTGTCGCACCTACTCAAACTTTGATAGCTACCTCAAACACG
This sequence comes from Cerceris rybyensis, assembly GCA_910591515.1. Lineage (NCBI taxonomy): Eukaryota > Metazoa > Arthropoda > Insecta > Hymenoptera > Crabronidae > Cerceris > Cerceris rybyensis. Next base: position 2,290,141 of record OU342795.1, read on the forward strand.
GGGGCTGACTATTCGAACAATATTCAAAGGATGAAAACAGCTCTTGCCGATCAGACAGGAATCGTAATGAAGAAGGAATTCGAGAACAACAAAATCAATCAAATCTCTCAGGACGAGAAGACCGTACTTTCGACCTGTCCATCAACCATTATACCCATGTCCATCCAGAATGGACAGGTTTCGAGCGCAGAAGCATCGAGTAGCAGGAGTTGCAATCAGGGAGCAATTTTAAACGGTCTTGACGGCAATTGTTCGCAGTCGCAAACGATATTTCTAAATGGTTTAAACAGCATGGCATGCTCGAGCAACGTCGTTCAAGCTGCTTCGTCTCAGGCGAATCAAACTTTCGTTCAGGGTAAAAACAATCAGAATTCCAGCACTGGGGTCAATCTGACGCAAGGGATACAAAGTGCGAGTCCATTTGGCAAAAATGGCCTACATCTGGCCAGTGGATATTCGCCAGCGTGCTCTTATCAATTCCCAGAGAATTTAGAACAGTGCATAGGACAATCTTGCCTGCAGTGCACTTCGAATCCGAAGGAAACTAAATCCTACGATTCCTACGGAAAGTCGAATTGCAATCAGGTGAATTCCTGTGGAACTTCGGCAAGTAGAGTCGACGAGATGCGTTTCATCGACGAGGAAGCACGCGGGGATGCTGAGGCGGTCGATCAAACGAGAGCCGTTCATAGAACTCCGACTGTCGTTAGCATTGGACCTCTTTGCGTGAACGATTCGATTGTTAGAAGTTGCAGTGTGGGTTATTTGGACATGGTGGACGCTCAATTGGTTCCTTGTGAGGTAGCCCTGAAGATGTTGCGGAAGGAAGCGCCGAATAAGAGGCTCGTTTTGGTTTCGAGGAAGACGAAGAGGAGGAAAAAGAATAAGGCGCAGCAGGAGATCGTGCAACAGAGTTCCAAGTCACCGAGACTTCGTAATTGTGGAAAGTCGAAGAGTTTGGACTCTAGCGATATATTTCCAGCGAACGAGCAAATCGCATCGCCACCTCAATTACCGGAACACGTTGAGGAAGCAGTGGGAATTAATAATCTCGAAGCTGTTGGCGATAAGAGCAACGAGTCGTTGGAAGAATCGCCGGACGTTATCGAGTCATCGATTGAAAGCGATAGGAATATCCTAGAAGTTAGTGTAATTAATCCTATTCCAAAACCAAGTCGATTGGAGAGCTGTGCGTCGCCTGTTAGGTAAGTGAATGAATTTAACAATTATTTTTATCTCAAGTTTCTCCTCCCTCCAATTATTCCCCTGCAATGAATTCTTAACCCCTTGCACTACTTCCACGAGTCTGACTCGTGATGAAAATTTTAGGTCAAACTTGAATATCACGAGTCTGACTCGTGGTATTAATCTCGGGCAAAGTATTCATATCTCGAATAAGATCGTATGTCCCCATGCAGGATTATTAAATTTAGACTTTGATTCAAATTCATTTAAGTTTTACAGATGCTCCATTGTGTGAAGTAATTATTAGCGCGGTAATCTTTGTTAGTCGCAAGATATCGTATATCGGGCGCTCGGTTTAGGCATGGATTCTTACGAGATTACCGATACTGCAAGGGGTTAATCGGTGAATCCGAGTTCTCAAGTCTTCATTATCTTTCCAAATTGTATCGAAATATGCATATCATGATCTGTTATGTAATCAATTCAGTTTATGCAACATTTACAGAGGATCCAGTCCGAGTGGTTCTTTGGCATCGTCTTTGGACGGCTTGGCAGCGCGTCTTCGAGACTTCGACGAAAGTCATTCTTTGCCTCCACCATCCCCTCGACCATCATCGAGGTAAGACCAAGTCGGAACCGTGCACGTGTAAACTCTTCAAATAAGGTGGACGTTGCATCGGTATTTCAGATTACCCCGAAGTTCACCGAGCAGTCCTGCACCCTCGAAGAAAGGTAAAAGACCCGCCTCGGCTTCTCCAATTAGGAGAAGACTTTTATCGAGCCCTTTGTTAAGTAGAAGAACGCGAAAGAGCCGGGGCGAGAGCTCCGACGAAGAGGGTCTCATTCAGGACGATTCGTCGACGAGTTATCGGGATCTCGAGACCTTTCAAAAGGCACAGTTGCGTCAGAAGGTCGGTGGAAGAGACGAGCGTATTTGGAGGATGTGACGTCGAAGAAATAATGATGTCTGGATATATTTGTAGTTGAAGCAGAAAGGAGCGGTGATCTCTGGCAAACCGGAGGCGATAAGGCGAGAACTTGTGATGCACAATAAAGCGCCAATGTGGAACGAATCTAGTCAAGTTTATCAGCTCGATTTTGGCGGCAGGGTCACTCAGGAGAGCGCGAAGAATTTCCAGATCGAATTTAAAGGAAGACAGGTAAAATGATGATGATGACGTTCAATATAAATCGCAAATTGTAGAGCAGGAATGGTAAATTAACACTAGATTTACGGCAGCCGTCAAAGTGACGGGTTCTCACATTTTAAAAAATATTTTTCAGATTTATAAAGACAGGTTACAGTAGATATTTCACGCGTATCTCATAATAAACAAATTACTTAACCAATTGTAGTTTTTGCCTCTTGATCTATCGTTTTTCAAAGCACTTATTTAACCCTTTTAGTGCCGACCGGAAAAATTGATTGAATTAATAACAAATGTAGTTGGGAATAAAAAGAATTGTCATTTGGCGATAGTGTCATATAGAATACGCAGTATGGAGCATAAATTGTGTATTTACAATTGTATGTCATAAAATTACTGACATTGTATTTGGAAACTGAATATTAACTCTTCGATATCCAGTGTTAGCAATTTTGCTAACGACGATATATCATCGTCCGGCACTAAAAGGGTTAATATATTTAAATACACCAGTTTTAGCGATCGTAAATCTAGTGTTAACCATGAATCGAGTTCAATTCTTTGCCAAGTCACGCGTAGTTGTGATTGTTTTTTGTTGTTTACTCAGTTAATATGGTACCCGCCATGTTGATAAGCATCAGCGTTCGGCTTAATCCTCGATAAACTTGGCAACGAGAAACGCTGATTCATTTTCAAACTTAGATTACAGTCAGCGAAGTATTAAGATGATATTTTGTAATATTTGATTCGACGTAATAGATTCTCATTTGATCTATGATACAAGATAAACATTTTTACCCATAGGTTATGCAGTTTGGAAGAATAGACGGAAACGCGTACACGCTGGATTTCCAATATCCCTTCAGTGCTTTGCAAGCATTTGCCGTTGCTTTGGCAAATGTTACTCAACGGCTCAAGTAACCATCATCCTCCACAGAACCTCATTTGATAAATGTACGGAAGTAGTATCGTCTGCTTTGATACGAGAAAGAACTAAAAGAACCGAGGAGAAACGATAAAACTCAATAGAGTTATTTAGTTCGACAGGAAAAAATTCATTTCTTTTTTTTTACCGATAGCCGACACGTTAAAAATTTATAATCGTGAGGAGGCAATTTATTATCGGGGTTTCTCAATTATTTTCAGATCTGCGCGAAATTTGGAATACGAATATTAGGCGACGCTGCCCGGAAACAAATGTCCTGTAATTAAAACGAGATATTCGTCCAGAAACAAAAAGTGAAAAAAAAGGTAGCAAACGATATAGGGAAAATAAAAGAGCTAAAGCTGTAAGAATAAAACGCTACAGATAGAATTATTACGAGACGAAAGACGACTTTAAGTACAGCTTTTAAGCGTGTAATAGAGCCACATGTCTTTCGATTAATTGAATCTAGTGAGGGGCTAGATAGTAAGTCTTTTAATTAAAAGTGAGCGTTGAGCAGCCAACGCCATGGGGATTTTTTTCATTGAAAATCTCAGAGCTGAAGAAAATTACATGGCCTTTTCGTGTAGCGAGAATTCTTTCCTGAGGCCTTAAAGGAGAGCCTCACGAATCGAACGCCCTCGAGCTAATAAAAAATGCATAATAGAGAGGGGAAAAAAGTGATGATATAAAAAGAAGACAAAAAAAAGAGAGAACAGAGAGAGAGAAGGAGAAAAAAATCCACTTCGCGGATCTTAGCGAGAAACAGTTGCGAGCGATTTGAATTTGAGCGGAACACAAAGGACTTTGTGGCAATGGGAACCGTGTAAAGATTTCGTTGAATGCTTCTTCGTCGTTACCGTCCAAGATATTTCGTTTCTCCCAACTTCGAGCGCTCATTTTTGTATAGTTTATGCGAAACGTTGGAGTTTAATGATGCTGTTGAAAGTTTTCACCTCGTTCATTTTTGCGGTCCGCCGAGTGTATTTCGAATTTTATATACAATATATATTTGACGGACTCGCACATCTACGCGAGCGTTTCATGTTGTTCAATTAAATGTTTCTTAACGACGTATTTATGAAATTAACGATAATAAATGCTAAACGATAACGTTTAACGTCCGGCCTGTGTTCGTCCTCGTCGGAGCAGGGCAGACAAATGCGAGAAAAGAACTGATTGCGAGCGGGATGAAGTTTTAAATTAATGAAAGAGAAACGAGGAGATTAATATGGAAGTGCAAGAAGAAGAAAAAAGAGAAAACGTAATCGTCTGTATCGCGTACATGTGCACTCATCGAGAGATAAATGTCGTCTGTACTTAATCCATGATCGTTGTATTCGATTCGCCTAATTGTAAGTAAACGCGAAAGATCGATGTCAGGCCTATACGAGAACTGCTTAAACAAAGGAAGAGAGAATAAAAAAAAAAACGTTTTCGTCGAGTCAAAATTTTGAGAATGGGGCACCTGTAACGACTGAAAAGCCGTTGTTTACCGCGACTATCTCGTTAAAGCGTGTACATAATTATCGATTACGTTAATATCAGTCGTGTTTGCAATTTTAAGATTACTCATTACATTCCAGAATGATGAACGTACTCCTAATGATTCGACGAAGGACAATGGTCGATTTCCTTTTTACCGATACACAAACGACGATATTTTTTCACGAACATACGAGTGCATTTTGCCACGAGGATAACTTCGATTCTATTGATAAGTGAATAAAAAAAAATCACGGAAGCTCATCACGATTAAAAACAATGCCTTCTTGAACGTACAATATCGAATCGCTCGACGATGCTTGGAAACTTTTCGTTCGGGTCGCCCCATACTCACGAATTAGCGATAATAACTAAGTATCTATGCCACGTATTGACAGTAATCATTCAGTATACAGTGACGCTAGGTGAACGCAGTTTTTTTCGGTTATTAGACCACGTTGTAACTTGAATTATCCGCTATCACTTGTAGCCGATAGTACGTACATACATGTATCGTCAGCGCTAAGTTCTTTGTCTACACGCATGGTCGCATTCGCAGTGAGAAATTTCAACCGCAAACTCATGGAGGTTCGAAAAATATAGTACATCGATGGCTGATAGTGAAAATATCATGTGCGACGTGTATTAGAATTATCGAATGCAAACGAGTGGCCGTTTACAAGTTTCGAAGCAAAGTCTTTAGAGTATCGCGATCGATCTGGCCAGCTTGCAATCGTGCTTTTAAATCTATTTCAAAGGTCGGTCGAATGTAGGACACTTAAACAGGTAGGCAACGGTAGCCTTGCCATGAGTTCGTGGAGTTCTTTTTAACCATGAATAATTATGGAACGTTATCGGGTTCCTTTTTTTACCCACTCCTTTTTTTCTTTTCAATGTATAAAAAATGTTATAGATTTATTTAGTTTAATCACGAGAAAGCTGCGTCTGCGAGAAAGAGGTGGTCCACATTCTAAAAAGAATTAAGTCACGACAATGAAAGTTCCACGACGGTTGACTTTTCATACTTGCACTCGATGAAATTTTGATACGGACAGATCCGCATCCATGCAGCCCAGTTTATTTTTAATATGTGTACCTATGTCTTTATTGCATCCGCCGAACAAGACGGACTTTAGTCACGCGATAGTACTTTCTGCGTATAGTGAAAAACCATAGGCCTCGAACGACTATCTTTACTTTCTTGTCTCTCCACCATGGAGGATTAACGATCGTGGATCGAATTTTTGCAAAAGCTTAGCCGAGCAAACGATACGAGGGGTTAATCCTTATCAACATATTTTACGGTAACATTAAAATACACCGTAGAAAGCGTTTGAAGGGACGCTTTTTTGGCGATGCATAGAGTGCCTATACGTATGTAATCCTAACGGAAACTAATCTATTTAATTACGAAAGTATAGCGTACAAAGGGGCAGGAATTATCGTCGAACGTGATCACCGGATTTCGGTTTGTATAGCAAACTCATTCTAATGTGCATCGCTTGCGTAATAGAAACAAAATGAATAGCAGAAACGTGTAAACCCGAGGAAATTGTGCACGCGCGAAAATCGTGACTGAGTTCCAAAATGTTCGGCCTAGCTCAAGTTAGATTATATACATTATATATAAACGTTGGCCCATAGGAAGTCTCTCTTTATGTTAGATACCTTCTATTTTTTATGAGCGTAATATTAAGAATTATGCTTGCATAATACGCTGTGTTACGTGTGAAATAATTACGACTGAGTACGATACGATAACGACACAACTTTATATAGTAATGTATATCGTATCAGTATTGTTTCTGTCCTACGGAGGCATTTGTTAATTTCTCGTCTTAGCGCTAACAAGGATTCTGTATATGTGCAATGCAATTTTGTTACTGAGTACATTAACGATTATCAGATATTTGTAAATAAAAGAAGAAATTCTACACGACAATGGTACTTTTATTTTGCCTTTCGCGCGACAATGTGCGAGGAGAGAGAAACTCGAATTTTTTAAAACTGTAATTAAATTAATATTAAGTTTAAATGAAATTTAATTGCATTAGTTTATATTAGGTATCAATTTAATTAATACTTTCTTCTATCTTATCAAATGTATATTTCTGGATTAATTGATCATCTCTTTCACCTCTTAATTTCATTATCTCTGCTTCTGCATGTTAAGTATAACTGATACAACGTTACGAATTCTACCGTTAAGCGACTTAATTTTCTTGTCCCAGATAAAATACATTACATTTGCCTTATTGCATTAAGTTTCTTATTTATCTAAATTAACGATGACTCAAAAATTAGCTGTTGGAAATAAAGAAAATGGAGCGATAATATAGGGAAAAGAATTAGCGACCTGCTCATCGAAAATGACATTAACGTAATAGATAACGTAATATCGATTAGATTGGAGAAAGTCGCGTTAATTAAGCATGATAACGGCGCATTAATACACCAATGGATTAAAATATTTGGCAAACTTTGAAATCCTCGAATGCTATCGAGGTAGCTGAAGTTATATAAAGAACAGCTGGGAGCTGCCATCTGTTATATAGTGACCGACATCTCTATCGTTATCACTCAGCCGTTGAGTACAGACACAGCCGTACCTCGTTATCGTAATCACTGTTTATTCCGCGAGGAAAAGATTCGATGTACGGTGGTTTTGTCTACAATTAAATCCCTCAATTTGTTTTTCGAGTGACCTATGGAACGCATAACTACATAAATTTTCAACAACACGTCTTACGAATTTTGGTATGTATTTGCACACGTGATATTTGTGAATTTGAAAAACGTGATGTGTGTGATATTTAAAAGAATTTATCATTTGAAACGACATTAGAAGGCTTATGAGTCAGAAAGGAAGTTAAATCGAAGGACAATTTTTTTCCAAGTGACAACTGACAGACTGACCGACAGTGATAGATGAATATGTGATTAAATAGATGAGAAAGAAAAGAGTGAAGAAACTGATTAACAAAAAGGAGATAGAGAGAGGGACACCTGTTTTATGTAGATAAAAATAGATGCATTTAAAGATCCATTGCGAGCGCGTTTGTACGAAAGAGTTTGAAACAAAAGAGATAAAGGACAACTCGATACTGTGTTTCTAGGTGAGAATGTATATTCCTGGTGTAAATATTTTCAAGGAGTTTCTAAACAATAGTTTCCAACACAAAGAACCATGGGAAATTGTAACTGTGACCAGTACAACTGTACTTACAACGGTTTGGCTGTACAATTTTATCTTCCAGGAAGAAAGTAAGTAAACTTTGCGTATGTTTATATTAATATCACGATTTCTTATAACTGAATATTATTAATTTACTTTTCAGGCATTGTAGAGCGCATGAAGAAGCAAGCATTCAACGGCTTGAAGCGGATACCTTACATTAAGGAAAAATTAAACAATAACATAGATAATGTTAATAGAACTTTTGAAGAAGACACTGTTAGAAGGATAAAGGGTATGGAGTTTATTCTTAGGCTACCTAAGGAAGGTCTGTCTCGTGAAGAAATAGTAGACAAGGTCAAGAAGTACATTTACTTAGGTAAATACAATAAGCGCGATGAATATGTAATTAAGGGTATCAGAGAAATTAATGTCAGTGTATTTTCTTGTTCAGGGGATTATAATTGGAAAGACGGCAGAGTATCAGGAGCAGTGTACAAGAGTGACGATAAACTTTCACAATTAATGGGAGACATTTATGCAATTGCATCCTACACAAACCCACTGCATCCAGATGTATTTCCTGGTGTGTGCAAAATGGAAGCAGAAGTGATACGAATGTCCTGTCAATTATTTCACGGTGATAAAGATTCTTGTGGCTCGGCAAGTTATACTTAAGATTTTCAATTGTCAATGCAAAATTTTACCCAAAATACTAACTAATATGTTCCGTTACGTTTAGATGACCAGCGGAGGTACAGAATCAATTTTAATGGCATGCAAGACCTTCAGAGATTACGCAAGAGAAGTAAAGGGTATTAAAAACCCAGAAATAGTGCTGCCTGTAACGGCACACCCTGCATTTGACAAAGCTGCACAATACTTAAAAATTCGTTTACGCTCTGTACCTATTAATCCTCACAGTCATACCGTTTGTATTAAAAAAATGAAGAGAAATATAACGAAGAATACCATCATGGTACGAAACAAAATTGCGTCTCATTTCTATAGTTAATCAACAGGTCGTTGTATCCCTATCTGTTACAGCTAGTAGGATCAACTCCAAACTTCCCATATGGGACAATGGATAACATCGAAGCAATTTCCGAGCTAGGATTGAAATATAACATACCTGTTCACGTTGACGCTTGTCTCGGTGGTTTTCTACTATGTTTCATGCCCGATGTCGGATATCCTGTTCCGCCCTTCGACTTTCAGCTACCCGGAGTTTGCAGCATATCAGCCGACACGCACAAAGTACATAAACCGTGTAGGACACATGCAAATATATCAGATTTCCATAAAGAAATAAATTCCTTCCAATTTCCTTCCAGTATGGATACGCCCCGAAAGGTTCTTCTGTGGTACTTTATAGAAGTAAAGAATACAGGCATCATCAATACACTATCACGACCGATTGGCCCGGTGGCATTTACGGTTCGCCAACAATAAGCGGATCGCGTGCCGGAGGAATTATCGCAACTTGTTGGGCGACACTAATGTTTATGGGCTCCGACGGTTATTTGCAAGCTACACAACAAATTATAGACACTGCCAAGTACATCGAACAAGAGTACGTACAATTTGCACTATTCAAAGACGAGAGCGATTTGCAGGACCGTTAAAACGTTCGAATTTACTGTAGATTGAGGAAGCTAGATGGCATCTTTGTTTTCGGCACTCCCGTCACTTCCGTCGTTGCGATTGGTTCAAATGATTTCCACATTTATAAACTTGCCGAGGCGCTAAATTTGAAAGGGTGGAATTTAAATACACTTCAGTTTCCTAGCGCTCTACATATTTGCATTACGCATGTTCATACACAGGATGGAATTGCTGAGCAATTTGTGGAAGACATTAAAAATGAATTACCGATAATGCTGAAAGATCCGCAAGCTCCCGTGGAAGGAATGGTGAGATTATTGAAATTTAGGGAACGTTGCAAAGGAGAATAGAGGTAATACTGTGATTTTTTACAGTTTGCTATTTATGGAATGAGCCAAAGTATTCCGGATCGTAGTGTCGTTGGTGAATTTACAAAGAGATTCTTGGATTCCATGTATTATACTCAGGATAATGAAACAAAGACGGCTAATGGTCCAAATTAATGATAGTAATGATTATACCTCGTTAATATTAAAGAAAAAGACAAAATTATGCTCTTAATTAGTAAATGTTACTTACAATTAAGATATAAATCTAACAGCATTTTTTCTGTTGTTGTTTTAAAATTTTTTTATATAAATTTCTATTTCAGTTGTTAATCACGATTATTTTATATTGAATGGCATGGAAACATATCAAAATAAGTAGATTATTTATGTAAATTTTATTTTTAACTTTTATTATGATTTGTTATGTTGAGATACTAAAAACTTTGTCCGATTGCTCAAATTATATGTTTATAGCGAGTAAAAACACTGGAATGTTGTTTTCTTGTACGAAATGTGGCCAAAAAGATATAAATATTTGTCAGGTATAATCTTAGTCGAACTTATATCAATGTTTACGAGATATAGATTTTATAAGTCCCGAAATCCGGAATGTTTAAACATATTTTAACATACAGTTGAGAGTACAAAATGTCATTATTATTGTATGCAGGAACATACTTTTCTATTCCAAATATTTGAATAGCTCTTACGAAATAGGATCTCAAAGTCTGACAACAAACATACAATCATTTTTAACGATACGTTTCTCATGTGGCAATGTACATATCGTTAATATTTCCTACAAAGGGATCTTAAGAAAAGCGTTTATAAAATATACATACGTTTTATACAATCTAATTTATCGAAACTCTTGTATGAATGCAATGTATGCACAATAAAATTATTCTATCAAAAATTGTAATGTCTCAATTTTTCATTTGCATCGATACACCACCCATCAGCTCCTTCCAAAAAAACTACTTAAAAATTAACTCACTTAATTAATCCATTGTTAAAAATAATTTTTAGAGGTCTAAACGATCAACAGCTGTTTAGTAAAGGTACTCCGAAAATTCCGTAAAGAGCATGTCAGTTACACGATTTCAAAGTTTCAGGAAATTTTACCATAGTACAAAAGATAAAATTATAAAATTGTAAAATCTCACGAAAGTGCATCCAAACATATTTCTTCGCCGCAAATCGATTCTTCGGAAAGTCAATTATCTATTTGTGGCGGAGTAAAATTTTGAGGGTGCACTTTCTCGAGATTTTCTTGGAATCCTCCAAACTTTCATCCCTTGTGTGGTATTGGTAAAATTCACTGAGATTTCAAAAGTCTGTATATGACACAAGCAAAACTAATTCCATTAACGTCAACCGATTCTTCAGAGTCTAAACCATAGATTCGTAGGGAAGATAAATTTTTGATCTATACTTTCTCAATTTCTTATTCTGCATCTCAATTTACTGCATTAAAATATTTTGCAATCGTTTACCTGCACTTTAAATATAAGTCACGTTAAGGTAAACCACTCCTACATTATTTTTATAATTGAAAATCAAATTAGGACCCAGCTAAAATAAATAAAAAGCTAAATATCCATAACAGCTGAGGCCGACAAACTTTTATAAAATTATTTTGGGTCACAGCCTTTAGATCTGAATTCAAATCTTTTAGCACTTTTTAAAATTCTTCACAAATTGTTATTTAATGTATTATAGTCGTATCGGTTGAAAACCTATTTAGATCAGGTTATAGGTGAGACGACCATAGCAATTGAAGCCGATAAACAATAGATTAAGAAATAATAGCAACGATCATGATTCATTCACGGCTGTAGAAACGTGAAGGCTGAAATATCGCGGATGAAATAATCATTAAATGAAGGAAATAATGAAAGTGCGCCTAATTTATGAAATAATCGTTTAGAGTCCGACGCGGAGCGTTAAACGATGAAAGAATAATTCCGAATACCATTACCGGCTGTGTACATTTCATTCACGCCCACAAACCAAATTCTTATGGGCTCCATTACTCTCGTGGGATCGTATTTCGTCCCGTGTCACGTGCTTGTATGGCATATTAAAACAAACGAAAAACGTGACGAATAGTCTTTGCAGAGCGATCTACTTTCCGCCGAAATTTATTCTACTTAATTGCCTTGCTTTAAATTACTCTCCTACTCAACGGTATTTTATTTTCAGGGACTGAATGAGCCAACAAATTAGCATTTCAACGTGCCTTCTCATACATTATTTACCCCTTTTTTCATGAAGAAGAATATTCATCTCCGAGGCTCACGTTATATTTTGTAGAAATTTCGAAAATTCTCGGGTGAATTAATATCAGGTAGTGCGGAGTTTCATGTATCGAATTATTTGTTAATGCGGGCGATGATTGATCTTTTCAATTGATTGATAACAATTAGAAATTATATTCATGCTCGGTAAATTCTGTTTTAACTAATGGAGCGACATTAATTACGTTGAAGTATGCATTTCCTTCATTTTAATTCATTGCCTTAACAATTTTAATATTATCAAAAATTGGACCTTCTCTACAAAGTTCTTTTCACCCTCTCCTTCTGTAATTTCCCTTCTACTTTGACTTCTTCGCCTAAAATTTAAAGTTTGCTTCACTTAACAACCACCGAGGGTAAAACTTGGCTTAAAAATTTAAAAATTTGGAGGGGAAACAAAGTGACAAAAAAATGGATTACAAAAAACAAAGATCTCTGATCAAATTCACAAATTGAAAGTTCAACCCTCTAATTCCATCCCCACTGTAGATCAAAAAGCTTGAAAAATTATCGAGGCGGAATCACCATAAGTGTCTTGGATGAAAATAAACTAGCAGCTCAGCTTTAACAAAGCACGAGGAAAACGGGAACACGACGACCATATTTTTGAACAATTTCGAATAATACCAACGCCTATATGTTGCCTTATTCGACGTGTACAGAGAATGGAACAGAGAGAAAAAAAAGAATAGAGGGACAGGTCGTACGTCACTGTGCGCACAGTGATAAAGTATTTCTCTCGTCTGTCGGATTCACAGTGGAAAGCAGTCCCGCGAATCCCTGAAATAATGGAGCGTGTAATTGATTCAATTAAAATAGATTCGATCTGAAAAGTCTGCTTGAAAACTATATCCCCTATCGTACGAGTATGCACTTGTTGGAGATTTTAATCGGACTTCAGTCGTTTGCCATTTGCAAGTGTGAAAACGTGTACCTAAATCTGTCACAATTATCAGGAAGACCTTTGAGAATTTATCTATCTAGGAAATAAAAAATCTCGATAATAGCAATACTATGAGAAACATATTTAACACTAGATTTACGGAGTCAATTTGGCTCATCAATAATTTGATTACTATATGTATAATATATTGGTTAGTTAATTTTTTTATAATAAACCTTTCATTGAAATTGAATTGGAACTATTTTCTTTGCGAAAAACTTAAATTTTCTTGTTTTAGTCAAATTGGCTTACTTCAAAAAAATAAGTATATCAACATCCGTAAATCTAGTGTTAACAAATGTAGCGAGCAGAGAAGTTTTCAAGAGAGTGACCGTGGAATTAATGGCGCGAAAATTGCAAGGTTGATTGTAAATACAAAGTATTGGACTTATAGGTAAAAGTAGATTAAAAAATTCAAATTGTCACCTATTGTATTTACGTTAAAGGAAAAAATCGACATCGTCAGTTTATTCGCAATAACGCGACACCGAGTGAAATGTAAACGTAATGAAATCAGTGAGAACTTTCAAATCAGAAAAGTTCCATGAAATTCTACCACCCCGTAAGTTCTTCCTGGGAACTCTTGGAAGTTTATGCATACGAAGGCATGCAATTTCAAAATGTGCATGCTACTTCGGCATATGCCAAACTGATACTCTCAAGACGCGCCCCAATGGGATAGTCGGCGACCCTTCGTCGAAACTTTGCAACTCCAAAGTGTCCTTCGTGTATCGAGCGATCTGTGAATTAATTACGATCTGTTAATTATACTTTGCGGAAGTGCTAGATACTTCTTTGGCACGATTTCACACGAAACTCGACGGCCTCAACTGAATTCTATTAACGAAAACACGAGCGATAAACAGAATTTGGCCAGTTCACGAGCGTTCTCCATCTACGTTTTCGCGGTGGAGTTCCTCGTGGATTACGAGAACAGAACGAAATCGGCGATGCGTCTCTATGAAAACTAGACAATTATCTTGGATCCTTGCCAAAGTCGAGAACATTGGGCGAAAATTCAAACTCCTCGACACTCGCCAATGTCAGCGACCCCGTTTTTGCGAATGGTTACACATTTTTCAATGCGCTCGCAATCTCGTTGCATTTGGAACGTCATTTCCCCTGTAACGTTCTTACCTTCGTGCCATACTGTGGCCGTTTAATTGTATCAGACAGAAATTTATTAATGGAAACGTAAAATATGAATCGTACGTAGAGTGTTTCAAAAGTAGTTGTCACGGTTTTCAGGGGTTGCTCTACACCCTTGGATCGTTGGATATTTGTGAGAAAAACTCGCACTTGAAACAAGCCTATTAATATTTTAATAAAAATTATATATACCTCAATAACGTGATGATTCTTTGCTTTAGTGGCAGAGAGTAAGCGTACAACGACAACGGTGAACGCGCTTTAGTGGCTGAGAGCAGACGTGCGGCCGCCAAATAAGGGTTGATACTACTGTGGGGATGAATTACCAAGTAGCCCGCAAAAAAAGACGTATTCGAAAGAAATACACGCGCATTAATAGGTGAAAATAGTTGGACTCCATCGCGAAACACTGATTACTCGTCGGTGATCACGAGGGAACTGATATCGAGGCGAGGTGAGCATCGAAATGCCTTATTGTTAAAATTTTCAGAAAGAATACGTGTAGGTTACGATCGAGTTCTGCCAAGTATATTTTGACAACATCGTACTCCTTGGTCAGTGAAGTGGAAATAAATGCTCTCGTTGCTCATAGAATTTGTTTTAAAATTGTAAAAGGAATTAAACGATATTATTTATTTCTATAACCAAATGTTACAAATACAGTGATTTGTTTGATGTAGCTCTATGGTCAGAAGTTAACCCATACACGTAAAATGTATTTGTAATGTAAACTATATGTAATAACACATAAATAAATATATAGTTACAAAACAATAATAGGAAGATACCTGCTCTATCGTCTTCTACCATTAGAATTTCTCCTGGACGTCTAGTTTTTTGCATAAATTAATTTTGAAAATCCTCCCGAATATAACGTTGAATATTGCTTTAAAATTATAAACGTTTAAATACGTGACACCCGTTTTTTTTCGTACATCTCGTTATTTTTCCCCGGAATTGGTGGTTCATTAAAATTTTCAATTTCGTGAGCGATAATTGAAATCTCTGTCTAGTTTACATCGGCAGCGAAAGCGTAGAAGAATATTTTTTCCTGTATGAATGTACAGGGTATTTCAACAAGTATCGCTATGATCCGCGAAA
This sequence comes from Cerceris rybyensis, assembly GCA_910591515.1. Lineage (NCBI taxonomy): Eukaryota > Metazoa > Arthropoda > Insecta > Hymenoptera > Crabronidae > Cerceris > Cerceris rybyensis. The sequence goes on from OU342795.1 coordinate 2,305,486, forward strand.
CGTGATTTTATGCTTTTCGATTAATTGAGATTTCTTTAAGAAAAACACTGTGCAGCAAAGTTATGTTTGACCATTGCAAAATTTCTCTTGCATCATTTACTAGAAGTACAATTATTTTACTTCTTAGCCAAGGAGTATCCTCCACGATAAGTGTTCTCATGTTTAAATCATTTGATCTCGTCTAATGCTTCGAAATATTTTTTGAAACTCGTTCAACGTCAGTGCATCGCAGTAAAACCTAATCAGTCAGTGAAACGACGAAGAGGCGGACAGTGAACTAGAAAGTTGGCGAATACGTGGGATGGAGAATTATTTGCTTCCATTTCTTACGTGTTTCCTGGACGAGAACGTTCGTCTTTCCACCCACGCGTAGAACACCACTCGGAATAACATCTGGACAGAGTTGAGAGGTCGAAATTCGTAACGTAAGAGTAAACGAACCGCCTAATGTTCTCACGATCAATGTTGATCAGAAAAACGTTAATATCCCAAACATAGCCACACTAACTTTGCCCGCCAAAAATCTCAGAGTTCAGAGGAAGCTCATATTTCTTTCATCATCGTTGATTAAAACTTTATCAATTAGCACGACAGGAATAATGATGACAGATCGTCATTGGCTGCGGTCATTTTACTTGAGACTTGCAGTTTTACGTAAATTTTACATCTACTGCGCATATATAATAATTTTCTTTTCAATTTCACAACAGAAGTATGAATTTGAACTGAGTTAAGTAATTGAGTTGGCTACAATATCGGAATTCAAATGATGAAAAATTTTAACACGACTTCAAATCATATTATGCAAAATAACTTTGCATAATTGTAACTATAATTGACAGCAAGATTGGTTCTGGAGAAGTTACATCGATCTACACGTAACGACATTAGGTACATTTGCTTCTACTCAATTCGCAGAGATGTGCGAACAGTAGATCGCAAATTGCAGAATGTGGCCAGCACTGTGTGCAGAAGTGATTGAAAATATTCCGATCATACCCTATCGTGCTAACGAAAGTACGATAATTTCTGATTGGAACATCCTCCCGACGATTCGGTAGTCGTTATAATCGTACCATCCGGTCCAAAGACGAGACATTTCCATGTTGATTCGGCATTGCCGCTCAATGAGTTTTCCTGTCACGTACGACCTTTCGATTAAGTTAATTACTTCAAAAGGCAAGACCTCCGTCAGGGATATCCACCGTTAACGCTACAAACGATCGGAAAAACTGGAGCAACGCGTGGTAATTTTAATTCAACACTTATCCTCCACTTTCACCATAAAAATTCTCGAAATAGCCTTTAAAGATACCTCTTTGACTATTTCATATAAGCAGTCTATGCATGGAAAATTTAAATTGATCAAATAAATAAAAAAATACGGCAAATTACGAAGGCGATTTTCATAATGAATGCAATTAATGTTCTAATTTACTGTTCTAAGTAAAGAACAAAATTAAAATATACTTAAATGTACGCTTGAAAGTTACTACTTTGCAAGATTCAATTCTGCAATGTACTCTCCCTGATTTTATAACAGAAAAATTGCGTAAAATTGCACGCGCACTTGATGACTTCATAAACGAATTTTTTTACGTTCATAATTAAGTAATATTGTCGTTCTATTTACGATGAACGACGAAATTAGAGAAAGAAGCCAGCAAATGGCTCTATCATCGTGTCCTCGCGAGATGATGTAAAAATATCGTACCCTCAAATTCGATTACATCGAAAAAAGACGTAGATGCGTCTGGTCGAGGGTAGAAGATCCAGAGGGGTAGATGGGATACTTGTCAGTTCCATTTCTCTGAATGGGAATAAAATCTTCATAATTCACGGTTCAGCGACGCACAACGAAAGGATCTTGTCAACCATTCGATATAATCTATAAGCAGCCACCCCCATCGTATTAACCGGTGAATTTTTAACGCTCCTCCAAATTGATCTATGAGAAATTACTTGCATCGATTGATCGTGTCGATGATGTATCTGCTTTCCATTTAATACAGCCAATGATAATATATTAATGATTCTGGTAACAGAAATTGATGCAACGTAGGATAATATTTCATCAAAGCAATTATTACGTTTTTTAAACCGATTATTTAGTTGATGTATCGTGTAATTTATAGTATATTCTGGCATATAAAATTATAATCACTGCACTTTTTTGCACTTCTCGAATAAACCACGGTATACATACTTGAATCGCGCATCGTTAAGTTTTCCGGAGAAATTTCATCTTTCCTGTGCAATTCCATGGTTCTTCGTTGACTCTTTTCGTTCTTCTGCCGTGTTTTTAACCAGGAAATTCATGTTTGCCGACGATAATCCGAGAATTACAGACGTCACGTTAATTATCGACCAGGAATCGCCGGTCATTAACTAAGACATGGGACGCGTATTGCGCGAAAGTAAAAGCACATTTGCGCTCGAGTTATTATCAATTATTTTTTAATTCCCGGCCTCCGGCATCCAATTACACGATTCCGGATTATTGGACTTGCAGGAAAACTAATCGCGTTCCAGGTTTCGTTATTGCATCTTCCTAGAATTCCCAAGTTCGGGATATACGTGCTCGCGTCGGAATTCAAATTATTATTAAATCTTTCGTGCACCATAAGCTCCTTTTTCATTCGGAATGGAAAACACAGAAGTATATAATACCATTGGCTTTAAAGATGAACAATTCTGAGATAATTTCATAGTCCAGATGAGGAGGAAGAGATACGAAGAAAATGAGGAAAACGAGGATAAAGTAGTAGGGGGGAAAATGAAGATAAAGCGAATAAAGAAAAAAGACAATTAAACTGAGAGAAAATAAAAGAGACGAAGGACAATGTGGACCTCGACAAAATGAAATTAAGCAACGGACGAGTAAATTACCGTTGCAGATAACAGTATGACACAGTGATAGGAATATCGTCGACCCTATTGTTTCTATTAGATAATGGATCAATAAATACCACCGTACGTTTTACTACATGGTACAGACATCGCGAAACCTCGAGCAACGAAGAACCTCCATCCGTGTAACCTTCTTCCTCTCGACATTTTTCCCGATATCCATTATCCCTGACGAAGTCTAAACACGTCGTGCCGTAATTTCGTATCTCTCGTTAACACCTTACATTGCCACGTTATCGTGTAATTGCTAAGGGATTTATTTGAGGGGGAAAAAAAAAACATCTTAATCGTTCCAAGACTATTTTTAAATCGTACGCTACGATTTACCGTTGAGATTTGTAAAATTGTGCAACCCTTGGGGCGAACACTTTCATTCCACTCCAACGGCACAAATACGATGAGAAGGTGCGTTCTCCAGATGGGGATGATTTTCTTCGTCGGGTGATAAATGGCGAAAAAGCAACGGAGCAATGTAATTATCGTTTAACTATCTTCGCAGCTTTCTCTTGGGGATCGGTTGTATCGTCTGGAATAATGTTTATCATTGTCCAAGTGGAAGCCGGATATTTCTATCCCAATGAGCAATGTTTCAAGGTGACATTATTAATATCAGCTTACGGAGGATGGAATTTTTCTGGAAAATGCTGTTGCTGGTATCGCGCTTTTTCTCTGCATCTCTTTCTTCGGATTTAAAAAAATATGTGTGATTTCGCGCGGGAAATTAGACATTCAAATTGTATAATCGCACGGGCACAGATAGGAGCGGCGTGAAACTTTATTTATGTACCGTGGAATTAAGTCTGATTAAACGTTCCAATCTACTTAAGAACGTTAAGCGTAATCGGCAAAAGCACAGCGTTATAATTTCATAAAGGGAATGCATTTAAAGGTAGGAAAAAGGAGGGCTTTTGCTGTAGGTAAACAGCTGTCGTAAGGTCTCTGAAACGGTAGAAAAAGATTGTTCATTCGTGCGTTCGTTTTAGGTGTGGAAAATCAAACAAAAGGCAGAAACGTTCGACCAGAAAGCCGCGAGAGAGAATTCTCCCTTGAATCTGACGAGAAAAAGAAAAAAAAAAAGGAGAAAACGGGGGGAAACGAAGTAAGAGCGAAAAAATTCGCCTCCTCGTGTAATGCACATTTGCGAATGTGAATGGGAAAGACGTAAGCAATTAAACAACTCGTCGGAACAACGGTAACGGGCAAATTGTTTAACGGCATTCTCGACATTCAAATGGACAAGCGGAAAATCTGTACGGGAAGCTGCGAAAGAAGGATTATTTCGACAAGCAGGAAATTTCACGGTGCATTGCTTTCGTAAATTACGAGTACTTCACGTACTTCATTTTAATATCAAATACATACTCGGTGAAGTGAAAGAAGTAAATTACTTCTTTGGAAGTGCGTCAAACTCTTTTATAGAAATTAAAGAGTGCAGAAAATTTCACGCAATTCACTCTACACCTTCGTGTTTCTAAATAATTTATAAGAAAATATAATACCATTTGGTAACATAATAAACAAAGTGCCTTCAGAAAATTATCTCTGTCTTATTCTACTGAAATTGAATAATTAACCCCCTCAATCCATCCAAGATCCTAGATTTCCATCCCCATACCACAAATCCACGTTCCATCAATCTATTAAATTCAATTTCCAAATACTCACAACTATTAACACGTTGACTGCCATGAAAGTTACCGGTGACGGACGTTAATAAATTCAGCGAAATTTTATCTATCTTTTAAATTTCAATAATTATCAATTTTCAAACATATTGGATATTTCAATATTGACGAGAAAAAGATAAAGCTCTGCTGAATATCTATTTATCAGCATTTTTGAAGTTCCTAATTTATAAAGATGTGATCTCAATAGAAAAGTTTTCACGTTAGCAGAAATGATAAAATTAACGATAAACCGATGGCATTCAAAGTGTTAAAAAAGTTCCTCCCCCTGTGCATTTAAATTTCCTTACACCCCGTCACATAACCCATACTTCGTTCCGACGAATCATTCAACTTCACAAGCGCTTCACACGAAGTGCATACGAAGCACCCTCAAATAAAATTCTCCACAAGATTTCTCTCAACATCCCCAATTTTTTCATATTTCCCATTCGTAGCCCTACATCTCTCAAATCTTTCTCATTTATTCATCTCCAAGTTCAGGATTCTCTACAAACGCAATAAAATTCAAAATGGGCCACGTAAAACGTAAGGGAAAAAACGGCCGAAAACCCATGGAACACGAGTGCGTGGGTGATGGGATTCGGATGGGTGTCGGTGTTGAAACGTGGACGGTGGTCCGATGGGCTACGATAGGTCGGCGTCTCGAGTACGCGCTCTACGCTCGAGCGTCGCGACGCGAGTACTGCGAGACGGCAGGCAGTATCGTGGAGGCGCGCGTCCCGTTCCGATCGTGCAACCCTTAAATTTCGCGAGAACACGTCTCTCCACGCTTCACACGGCGCAGACCGATGCGCGGGGGTGCATTTGCAAATGCACCGGCCGACTTCGAACCTGCTACCGGTGAGTTTTTTTTCCCCTCTTGTCTTCGTTTGCAATTGTTAGTACTCGGTAAAAGTCTCTCGAGTTTTTTGCAAAAGTCTCATGGAGTATTTGTAAAAGTTTCGCGAACGGATTGAAGTTCGAGGAGACGGTTCAAAGGGCGAGATTGTGAGACGAGTTCTCTCGAGTGTCCAGTGAGAAAGGTCGTTCTGCAGGACTCATTGGAAAACTCTGGTTGACGTTAATGTCCATTAAGGGAGTGACGTCGGGTACACTTAGTTTTCGCAGTTGCTACCGTGTTATTATATTACAAGGTTCGGTTGACCTTTGACTTCCGATATCCTTCGGCTGGATGGCCATCGAGGCGATTACTTTAAACGATGAGGTTTGCTGTAGTTTGCTTTTGCTGAAGTTTCATTGGGATAGTTTAATCACTGTGGAAACAGGTACTGGATATGTGTCGAATACAGGTTTTTTTTTATCATTTTCTTGGTGTAGGGTGAATTCATGATGATTGAGGTGAAGGTAACTTTTGTAGGTTTTTAACGGAGTTGTTGTTTAATGAAATTTGCAATTCAGCGGTGGAAAAATGGAAAACGAGGTTTCTAACAAGCGAGATACTTCGTGCGCTCTTCAAGTGCGACGCTCGTGAAATTGAATGCGATATCGAAACAAAAAACTGGTCTTATGGCAGGAAGTAGATAAATTCGAGAGAACGAATGGGAAGAATTAGCTGCGCTCGAGGAGTGCTCTAAGTGTTTCATTACTAACGATTATTCGTGAATTAAGCTCTCGTTGATCAATCGACACGGTTTGACGAGGATTCTCGTGGAAAATTGAACGTTCCCAATCTTTTTCTCTATTTTTCTCTCTGCCTCGAGTGTTCTTTCTTCTTGTGAGAAGTTCGTGGATATAGTTGCAACAAAATCCGACCGAATTCGTCGCTAGAATTTCTCGACGAGACTTTGGTATGCGGGAAATGTCGTCCAACGTCTCCAGGAGTTTTAACAACGCAAGGCCTTCGAAAAAGTTTAATTTACGGTGCGAGATAATTGTCATAAAATATTCCAAATACTTTCCGAAACAGTAATTCAAGATAGAACATTCCTGTGATACTTTGGTGAACATGAACATTTAAAAGTGACTGCAACAACTATCATTTATCCGTGTGTCAATGTTAAAATGGCTACTTTCAATTCCGACAGTTTAAAGAAACCTTAAGAGATCGTATATCTATTTCCATCCTCCCCTTTCAACTCTCTCGTTTCGTTCAGTAAACGATGGGATATCTACCACTCGTAAGTCCATCCTAATGTATTCCATGACCTTTCGATTATCCATGGGAATAAATACGAACGAATACAACCATTCGTATTCATGCACACAAACTAGAAACACCCGTGCAACATCAATTTCGACACCGTGTTGCAAATCACGCATTCGAGAAAATCCGGATACGCGTCGATTTTATAATGAAAATTGACAGTGCGTGACAGAGCGCGAATTTTGAGAGTGTCGCACTAGCGATTCTGTAATTACGAGATTTATGAGCGCGCGCCATTGTTTCCCGGCTGTTACAAGTATTTAATAACATATTCAGTTTGATACGATCACGATTAATTTTCCACATGTACCTATAACGCGATCGTTGGTCCCGCATTCGAATGATTTGCAGGGCAAATATCAGGTACCGGTGCAACATTAGAGGATAAAAACTCGACGAATTGTATCTCATCTATCGGCCATCGTACAAACATTTTCACAACTCGTGTATGATAAATAACGACTGAATTACTCTTTATCCGATTGCACGTCGGACAATCGAGTAACATAAATTTCGTGGATCGTAAGATCGGATAGATAATTCCACGAGGGGAGAGAAAATGTATTCTACTTGAGGAGTTGGCGGTAAATTCGAGGCTTAGAAAGTTGGCGTTAAAATATATGAGAAATACGTTGAACTTGGAGCAATTTTTGGCCAAGAACCCTCGTGGAAAATGGTGCGATCGTGTCGTTTATTATCGGGCGATTTTCCCACCTTGTTAGCTAAGGATTCGGAAGTTAAATAGAATGCGTTGCTGTTCAAGTGTCGCTCTAATGAAGCCGTATAAATGATTCGTCATATATACCTCGGGTTTCGCCGAGGTATCCCTCGAAATTTCCGTTCAAATTTGCGTCGTATGAAAGTGCAATAACGGTTAAATGGATGTCTATAAAGAACTGCATTTTTACGCGGCCGATATTCGCGTAATGGCATTCCCGGCGCGTGAAAAAAAAAAGAAGAATTCAATACGCTCTTCTGCATTTACAAAATTACATTTTATAGAGACAGTCGTCATTTTATTCTACGTGAAACTGTTCCGTTGCATATTCGACCCACAAACAGAAACGGAATTGTTGCTAACGGAAACTTCTATTTTTCGTGTTTGCCGTATATCAAACTCCGGATGGATTTCTGACGAAACAATTGGCAAAATTTTGCACTTCGGTTTGAACAAAACTGAAAAAAAACGACTTTTCAGAATTGATATAAACGGTATAAAAACAATACCGTATGTAAAATCCTCTTTATTTCTAGAATCACGCCATTTCAAAATCAACATAACTCTAATGAACTATGTTAAAAACAAAGCCGACATTTTCTACAATTCTTTCCATTAAAAATCGTTCAATTAACTACATATTAGACAATTGTCCAACGTTCTCCAGTAATTATTTAATCTCTCTCTAATTATTTAATTTCATGCCCCCATGAAAAAACGGCAGTCGTGAAAAGATCCAACGAGCCATGCCAAATCTCTGAAACTTCAAATGCAAAGGAGTTAATATACATAAATTACCGGAGCTTTCGAAGAGTCAAAGCGGCAGAAGATCCAAGAGGAAACAATCGCCGCTAATATCCGCACTCGGTGAATTCCATGGCGTAATTCTTGTTGGCGAACTCCTGAACGTACCGTTTATGCTAACAAATGGACGTCCATGCGGTCGCATCTGCCACACGGACGCACCATTAAATTTTCGATGATCGTTGACCGGCAATGATTGGCATAACTAGTTGGTTCGACATTGACAAACAGGATCGTCCTAACGGCCCTATCGATCGCAAGAAAAAAAGGGACACGTCAACGAAGAGTCATCGATCTGTTGTATCGTTAATACACTCTCTCAGGGATTTCACATAAATCTGTCATCTTTGCCCGGAAACTTCATCGCACAATTTTTCGTTTCATTTCTCAAGTTTGCTCCCAGGATTTTTAAGCGTTATTGATGTATCCTGCTTTTTAGTGCTTATCGATTTTACTCGACACACGTTTCCTTGCTTTTTTTTTCTTGCGAGTTGAGTTTGAATTGCCCGCCCTACGAAGCGTATTAAATCGTTTTCGCTTAGATACTATGAAAATCTTGCAAATTTTGTATAATATGCAAAATTTTCGGAGATTCGAATACATGTCTGGATTTTTGCAACGTCAGCAATTGAATTCTTGGGTGAAGTTTTGAATTGTGGTTTTGTGCTAACTCGGCAGGTCGCTTGGGCTTTTGGTGTACTTTTTGCTTCAAGTTCACCACATGTGCGATTTTAAAGCGCGATGTTCAGCGATGCGATTATCATCGGAACAAACGCGTTTTACTGAGATATGTAGTGGCAGGAATAATGTGCATTGCCAACCATTGCAGAATTTTTAGCACGTTGAAGAAAGTACAACACGTACAAGTATCTAATCACATTCTCGAGATCAGTGCAATTGGCTCGATAAAAATCAAAAATTGCTCAATTAATATTTATTAGAAATTGTAAAATTTGATTTCTTCAAAGGTCGAATTATTTACACGATATTACAGTACTCGTTGCAGATAAAGTCGAACGATGAGCTCGTTTTTATTGCCAGGATACGTCGATCATTTTCGCAGAAGATTCATAACACGACTGATTTATATTCTCGCTCGGCGCACCCGTGAAAAATTCACTTCGCTTAGCATTTTTCGCGAAATTGCAAATAATTCTCGCTCAAAGAGAATCCGCGGTCAGACGCAGAAAATTGCTTCGAATTTTGTAGACGAGAATGTTTACTTAAAAAAGGAGAACATAAGAATGTTAAGGGTAGTCTCGTTAACATGAATTTAACGATCTTCGAGATATGAAGCAGAAATTTAAAGGGCAACCCACCCTTCGGACGAAGATGGATGGGTGAAAAACGATAGCGAGGAAAAGTTCGCGAAAAACTACCCCTTGCGAGTTATTTAACGGTGAATTTAATAATAACCCACCATGACTAGTGTTACTCGTTGCTGGACAAGGGATTAACGGAATCAAATATAAGAGAGAATCTTTAAGATAAAAATGGTATCTTCAACCCTTAGGCTACTGCGAGCTTAGAAACTTTGCATTTACGACTCTGAGAGTGCCTACAGGTTTGCTCGACGCAATTTGGTCTTCTGACACGGAGGGCACTTTTAAATTTGTAATATTTATAGTAGCTCAGTTCAGAGAAGTAAATAATATTGCTTTAACACTAAAGCTACCACAGAGAGGTCAATTGCCCCTTTTCAACGTAAATTTGCCTTTAAGAAAAACTCTCAGTACGTTTAGTGTTAACGTAGTGAATTTCACTTTTTTGATTATTGAAATATGTTTTCACAAAAATGGATCCCTATTCAAAAGTGTTTCATTTTCAAAAGTGTACACCGTAACTCAATTCCTGCCATATGGTATGGCCGGTGAGTCTCAAAGTCTGTCGTAGTCAAGGGGTTAAGAGAAGAATCGAAACTGGAAAGCCTATATTTAAAAATAGCAATTTGTAATTAGCTTTCAAACGGCACAGGGGTTGTTAGAGTCGATCGAATTATCTAATTCAGAAACTACCTCGGCAACTTCTCATTTCCTCACAATACTTGTGCATTGTGTGAAGAATTGCCAGCATGCCCGAGTTAATACCAGCGCGCAAGAAAATTCGGTGAAGTTGGAACAAGAAGGTGAACGGAGATTATCGTTGAACTAACCTTGCAGGAGCTACTCGAAATAGACTGAATTCCTTAACGTAACTATGAACGTACCTCAAACTGGCTGGTTGGCGTGAAATCTCATTGTGCGAATTATATGAGCTGTGGAACAATGGCGGTAACGAAGAACCCGTCGAAAGGAATGCGCCGTTGGTTCGAAGGAAATTTTAATAGGTCGTTAATCGTTCGAGGAGATCTCGCGTGTTTCCTATCGACTGCCGATCCCCTCTGGCGATCGTTTATTAAGAAAACCGTAAATATCTTTATCGTTGAAGCTTTACCGTTATCGTCGACGCGATTCTTTTGGATTATAACGTTATCCTTCGACCTCTCGTCGCTGCTGTAAAGTATTATACGCTGGATGGGACGGAAGGGATGAACTTTTCGAATTTAATCTCTGCTGGATGCTGACGATATTTTCAGTTCGTTGAACTTTGCTATTGCTTTGTCACGATATCACGGAGAAAATTGTAGAATAAAGATACTTTAAGTTTTCTAATCTATCACCTACTTGCATAAAAGATACAAATGATTATTTCAACACAATTCGTCAATAAGAATCACAATCGTAACTTCTGTCCCTCATATTTAAATGATAATCTACTCGCCCATTCCAACCGGAATATTTCCACTCTGCTAAATATAAATTTCTCGAAATCCTCGAGCAATACTTATATAAATTCCTGTAGATCGGTCACGCGATGAATATAAATTCCAAGACGTCCATTTTCATTGACGGCCTTTGAATAGGAATTCGCAATAATCTCGTCTTTGTCGAGTCTTTAGCTGGATAGCTATTGGGCTAGGATAACCAGCGTTTCCTCATGGGAACGTCGATCAGCATCGTTGTCAAAGGACAACGAGGCGCATGGTCGGGTGTCTAAGGGCATTCCTGTTCATACCTAGGCCAGTTGAAATCTAATGGTTCAACGATTATTGTCCACTACTTCCGATGGACGCGCACCAATGAACTCAGAATGGAGCATCCTACGTGGAAAGGATCGATCGAAGGTGCTATTGTAAATAGACGAGGGCCACTTAACACGAGAAAATAAGAGACAATGCTTCATCGAACAAAACGGCTGAGAAAATTCAATCGGAATTCCCTGGGGATCTTGAAATGTTGGAAAACCAATTTTTTATTGAAATTGAACTTTCTGATTGATGTTTAAATCGTATTGTGCACATGCACTGGTGAGTTATGATGAATTTATTGCTCTGGATGTAGATATGCGTCAGTGTATAGTCTGACAAGTGAAAGATGGTCAGGAAACGGTGAAATATCTCGTTTTCAAACGCCTATTTTGTGTCATTTCGTTTTTGGAATTCCGAAATCCAATCTGCCGAAGTAAAACACTGCGCATAGTCACGTTTTTTGGGAGGGTCGATTGAGGAATTCCAAAACCGAAATGCCTGGAATATATGGTTGAAAACGAGAGGTTACGAAGCTCCCTAGCCATCTTTTAGTTGTCGGACTGTACCAAGAGTTCAGAGACTCATTTTTTATTTACACTTCCTTCAGCTGCTTCATCGAAGTCTAAGAAAAATATTACATTTACATTTCTAATCGCAAACAGAGTTTCAATTTAAGCGACGAATATTTATGCAGAAGAATACGACTCTCGATGGTGGACTCAAGTGAGAAATACTTCAAACGATTTTCCAGTCAGTGGAAGTCAGAGAATAATTTTCAAACTTTCCCACGACAGAATTTCATTCGCTTACCGCCGTAATGTTTTATTTATCTCGAGATGTACAATCAATAATTCATCAAACGTGAAGAATTTTCAGAAAAAAAATCTATTTCTTTCCTTTGACATGTTTTAATGTAACGCCTTTAAAGCCGAACGACCTTTTCAGGGATAAAACAATTTCACACTTCGATCGGATACTATCGGATGATCAATGCTCCTGTTTCGCTTTCGATAAAACGACATAAATGAAAACCCATGGACGTCGATGCACCCAATAAATATCAATCTTTCGAGCCTACACGATCAGTAATTAATTTCGTCATGAACATCGCATGCAAAGTTCCTCGCACATTTCGCACGATATCACTCGACGAAGTGAGCTTGAAAAACTGCTGGACATATTTCTCCATGTAACGGCTGGAGTTGTTTAACTCTATTTATTTCAGAATTCACCCCATCCGCAAGACACGGTTTACGTGGCGACATTAATGCGAAATGACGACGAGACCGCAATGTTGCCAGTTCTACTTTCACCTCCACGAAATTCCAAAAAACATTAAAACAAAAATTACATATGACAGGGAATAAAGAAGTCTCATTGTTATTAAAAGTTTGAACAAGGAGAGGGAGCGAAGAGTCCAGTGGGAGAAGGGACTTGGTAAAAGCACCGTGATAAAAGATGCATCCGAAGTGCGAATGGTAGTATCAGAAAGGGTAATTCGATTGTAGCCTATTCGTCGTAGGAGTAAAAAGTGCACCGGCATCACCCAAGAGGCTCTAGAATATCAAAAAGACCCGGATGCTTTTGTATCAGAAAGAATCTTTTTTGTCGCTGTTCCAGATACCTAAACCCCGGACATCCCGAGAATTCTTGGCACGAAGGGACACCTTGTGTAGGGTTGTGATGACATTTAAACTTCATGGTGTGTGTACTCTTGGATACCATGAAATACATCCACCTTTCCAGAGATGTTTTCCATATTTCATGCGTCGACGAAAATCAATTTTAACACTAGATTTACCAGCATGAAATCTATTATATTTAAATATGTTAAATATGTACCTTAAAGCAAGGAAAATTAAGACGCGGAAAAGATAATAGATTCGGTAATTTATGTTTTAGTCGATGAACAAAGAATATTTATTCTACGGCTCTCTCATAAACGCGTAGGATTTTTTGAAAAAATTGTGTACCAGTCATTTTGAATGGCTAGGTAAATCTAGTGTTAATATTTCCAACGACGTTATCTCGACGCATGGGAAAGAAACGTTGAGATTCCTCTGATAACTAGGATCTTTGACTGTTGCATTTACACAGATAGATCAATTGAAATAATTATCTAGGGGAGATACGTCAAAGAAAGGCTTTCATTGATAATTCATTTGAATCTTTATAAAGTGCAATTAGAGGAGATTCTTTGACGTAATCTCGGAAGGTCAATTGAATTGTTGAACCTCCCGTTCATCGTCGCTGACCGAAACACCGAAATAGTTGCCGTCAATGGGAAACGAGGCAAACAGTGCATTACAATTGTTAATTTCCTGCACAATTATTGCGGTGCACCAGGCCGATCGATTAAGTGTAGGTCGTGTAACGGAGTGAGCTTTATCATAGGACCTTTCCGAGTAACAACGTCGAACAACCGTAGGATTATTCAAGTTACTCCGAATAGAATCCCTCGATTAGGACAAACATCCTCAACCGTGAAGGTACAAACAGACTGTGAACACCGATGATGAAATTAGCCAATTAGCTTTCGCACATTATCCAAGATAATGCAAAGATTCAATGTGGATATTACTGTACAAAGTCATATTCTATACGGGGCAACGTGCACATTTTAATATAATTTAATTCCCCGTAGGTGTAATCCGGCAATTTAAATATTTCTCACACTCTGCCGTAGCCATGCTGATGAAATTCACGGGAATATTACGACGCGTAAGGTTTCCGGGTTGCTAAGGCGTACGTACGAATATTGAATTTATGTCGGGGATGTAAACTTCACTATTTTTGGGATTATCAGCTAATCTACCGATGAATGATAAAATATACCGAGTTGTACAAGAAGACACTTCGAAAGCCACCTACAACACTGGCTTTTAAGTAAGAAAAGATTGTCTGCACAAATTAACAAATCTCAATGACAGAATTAACCCCTTGACCTACGATTTCTTTTCTGACGAGGCGTGCAAAGACTGAAAATTAATTCCTGAAATCAAAAGTTTTCACTGATTTCTGATATTTCGTGTGATTGAATGTAATATTAGTAGTATAGAAATAATGAGACCGTTTCCCATTATTTTGGGCTGTATGAAGCCTAAATTGATCCTAAACTAGGCAAAACTGGCAAAAATTAACAAGTTTAGGGCGATTGTGGAATTAAAATTTGCATTCTTTTATATGTAACACATTTTTCCATATTCAGCCTAAATATCCTAAGTTATTTGGTAATTTAGGAGGATTTTGGGCTGAAATATTCGACTCGGGACTCTTTTAATCTGATTTGTAATCACAACCATCACCTATCTCTTCTAATTCTCTCCTCATCCAAACGAACTCTACCCCATGATCAAATAACATCATACATCCCCTAAAATAAATTCACTGAAACGAATTATCCATCCAGAGGAGTCTAACACGTACAATTATCATGAACCTAGCATCACTCTCAATGGAGATGATACACGTGCAACGAAAGGTACACAATTACGGTAACAAGTTGGTGCACGCTCACGTAAATCGCAAAGTAAAGCCTCGAAACCTCAAGGAAGGAGTAGGTATGTAAAAGGGTTTTCGTGTCTCGTGATCGAGGATCAAATGGTGGTTGAGTGAGGTGAATCGCCGAAAGGGAATAAGGTACATAGGTATCCTAGCCGTGGGCTCTACCAGGGCGGCTGGAAGCACGGAAGTTTGACGAAGGTTGGGCGTCGGATGGTAATAAATCTTATTATCTGAGCGAATCCGGGCTAATACATCGTACACCTCGTGTCGCGAACTTTGCCTGAGGAGTAACGTATATATTTATGTTCCTGATAGGTACATATTTATGAGAGCGCTGGATATTCGGGCTAGGAGGAGAATTGAATTTCAATTTACCTTTGAGGAATTCAATCTCAATTTAGTAACGGATTGATGGTAAGAGGTACTTACCAGCTCGTTCGTCTTGACCATAGTTCATCCTGGATTCGAAACTCGTTGAGTCCATTTCGATCCTGATGGGTGGATTGACCCTGAAACATGCAGAAAGTTCGAACTTTGAAGTAAATGAAGGATACGAGTTGAATGAGTATGATGCTACTTTATATCCCACCCACTCATGGTGATTTCGAGGCTTTAACTTTAAATCTAGTCCATCCATCGATCCCAATTCAATCCCCGATAGAATTATAGCGCTAATCCGACCGATCCGGTATCGTGGAAAGTGCATTCTCTAATTAAATGGCCATTTTTTAGACCGTATAAATGAATAATCCAATAATCGTTCTAGCAGGAGGCTCGGTGGGATCGAATTTCCTTAACGTCTCTGTTCTGGGAGATACCATCGACGATAATAAATCTTATTATCCGAGTGAAACGCGGGACACTCTCCTCGTCGACTTTGCGACCAGGCGAATAGATTTACGGTGTTTCCATGAATACGTTTCCGTGGCAGGTTTCTCTCCGAGATTTCGCAGCCTCGAGCTTAACTTGAGAATGAAGGCTTTAAAGGATAGGATCGTCTTGGAATTATTTGTAGCAGCATTGACAAGTGCATCTAACGATGACAAACGAAAATCCGAAAGAATCCTGTGGATGGAATATTGACGGAAGGATATCCACACAGAAAAAAACTCCTATCTTTCATCGAAGACTCTATCTCAACCACACTAATTAACAGTTAACCCTTCAACATCATCGTTTATCGTAGCAACCTCTCAAACTTTTCAACACCCAGCCTGACATTAGCCCCTTGGCCTACAATAACTTCTGAAATTTGAAACGAGATAAGTGAAATTAGAAATTTAAATGTTTCCCAAAAACTATTAAATTGAAAATATCAATCGATTGCAAGACAAATTATTTCTGTTCAGCTGAACAAAATATCGGAACGCAAAGAGAACTTTTTAATTCAGAAATTAATTCTGAGTTATTGCAAGTCAGTACAAATAAAAGTCATAAGGCAACGAGTTAATTGGCAATCGAACGCGTCTCTATGACACTCTCAATATTTACGATTCCCGCGTAGTCCAGGCAAATGCATAAAGCATTTCATTATGGAGAAACGTCAGGACGCAGAGCACTTCGCGAACTTTTTATACTTTTCGCAACACGACGTGTGAGAATAGAAGAGAGAGATTCACCCTTCCGTGCGACTTAAGAATGGGGCATATAATCTCATGGTATCTCGACTCACCTCTCTCACCTCGTTCTTAAAACCATTAAGAGTTTCAACACCGTAAGTGGATCCTACTAACTTACGGAACTTTAAGGATAACGCACAATCGACTTCAACTTTCGCGCATCCTCGAACAATCTGAGGTTAGTTAAAGGAGATGCGATTAAAACGTTTAACCAATAAACAGTCATTGTGTTAACAACTTTGATAATAGACAAACGACATTTTCTTGCTTATCTTTGAAGCTTTCGGGATGTCAGGACGGTCTTTGTTTTTCTTTGGCTCAGAATTCTGTGATAATTTCATCGAGGACATCGAGTTTTAAATAAGTTCCGAAGGATATGATGTATGTACGTATCAGGCAAGAGTAATTTCCCTGGGGTGACGACAAAGAAATTTTAATTCTCTATCTGGAAGTTGGAGATTATTTCTGTCGATGCTGTTAGACTCTTACGGCACTCCTTTTTTTCGTTTCTTTTGCAGTTTTGGTTTTAATCGTACAAAGGATATTCAATTGTAAAGTAATTTAATGTTATGGAAAATGAGATATGAAGGAAATAGTGATTATCGATTATTAGCAATCGACGTGGTATTTAATATTTATGAGAAAACGTCATTATCTCGTTTTTCTTTCCAATCGTTGAACCAACGTAACAGAAAATATCGAAGGCGGGAAGACTGCGTACGCAGTTATGAAATTTCACATCGGAATATTTACGTAAACCGGTGGAAATATTTTGAGCCGAGGTACAGAGTCGTTGAATAAATTTCACGCTCGTTTACCATTGAATTTTCAAAAAATACGAAACAGCCACTCGGAGCCGGAATGTAAAAAACGGTGAAAAATGAAACTGAGCTTTTCAACCACCTAACTTCGGTCGTGGAAATTCCTAAAACACTGTTATCTTGGATATTTCCAGCCCGAAATGACCAACAGTGTAAAAGAAAAAAAAGGAAGACACCTAACCATCTGTGGTTTTTGGCGAAAAAAAAAGAAAACTTTTTTCACAGCACACACCTGGCCACCGAAAAGTGTTTTGCTCTTTTCGAACTTTACAGTTATCTATCTTCAGCACCGCAAACTTTTCAGATATCCGCGAACGATATCAGGGCGAAAAAAACTTCTTTTTTTCGGCGTCTGTCCACAGTGAAAAAATAAATTTACCATTCCATGCAAATGATGGATGAAACCGATACCAATGACGCAATCAACGGTCCTAGGAAAATGCGCAAACCCCTTTCCTTTTTCGGCCGAATTGGTATCCCACGCGAAGCGATGTTATTCGTTTTAATTAAAAATCAAGCCTATAGAATCGCATAGAAAACAATGAGCCAATTGATTTTCCAGGAAAAACTTCGGTCTCCTGGAATTTTTGGTGCTACTGTAAATAAAGAACGCTAAGGTCGAAAGTATCGTGATGATGTTATTTGTATGTAAATTATGCGAAACTTGGTTAATAGGCGAGAGAATACATTCACGTAAAAAGAAGAGAATTCTACGAAATTGACCCGCACGATCTCCATTGTCTCGCGATATTTCGGTTTGTCGCGGGTGGATGGAAAGAAAAAAAAAAGTCAATCTCTGTCCGCAGACTTAGGGGATTGTAAAACTCCGACTTATCGTTGCCAGCGTACTAATAAAAGAGCCATTATTTCAGCGACACCAAAGCTTTCGTTACGATCGTCTCAGGGTTTACGCGTTTCTCGTAAATTATTTCAGTAAATTGCCGCGAATCGTCCTTTACGTCGCACTCGAAAATAAAGAGTTCAACGTTAATTCTATTTACTGAATTAAATCAAATTCAGCTGCGATACGTGAACGATTTTTTGATTTTTATTCCACTTCGACGAATCGAAAGCTTCTGCTATCTGGGAAAAATAAATTCATTCGAAGCTGTCAGCTATGCTTTGAGATGAATATTAAACGATCTTCCATTTTTTCCTTACGGACCTTCCTTTCTCTCTTCTTACTTTTTTTTCTCGTCATCGTTAGAATGCCAATTACGATGTCTCTTTCTTGTTACGGTGCATATTCTAACTCCTTATTAAAACGTCGAAGATTTCACTCAGGTGTAAATCCTGATTGAAGATATCGTAAAAGATACAGAAAAAAAAATAAAAATACGCATTAACTTCCACTTGACAAAATCTGCCTCTTTGCGTGGGAGAGAAACTCATTATAGGACCGAGCACGAGGTACGTGTCGTTTGAAAAAAAATTATATTTCCTTCCTCTCCGATTTTATCGCACGAACGATGAGAATATATCGTTTCATTTGAACAATATTATTTATCGAGTAGATGGTGAAAGGATCGACGAGGAAAAAGATTCAATGACTTTGCAAATTCACTTTGCAATATTTACATTACCGTAGAAATTGAACGGTGTTAAATGTACTAATTATTTTTATGCTTCTCAGACTAATGCCAAATGATAAAACGATGACACAGTATGGCGTGTAGGCTTTTAATTAATTTAATTACGGTAGGTACGCGAACGTTTTCTTCGTCAGCGGCTCACGTGTCGGTGAATGTTTGCGAGTGTCACTGAAATTACGTGCAAACTGATATTAAACGGAGAACGTATAAATGGCAGCGTTGATCTTGATAAAGTACAGGGAAACAGTACTCCATCGAATTACAAATTCTAGTAGGAACGTTGGAATTCTGCCAAGCCGGTTTACACTCGAAAATCCGTCTAATACTCCCTGCAATAGATGCTCGTTGAGAACATACCTTCTGGGTCTTAATGGTGGATACACGAATATCCGTTTTGTTTGTCAACTTTCGAGGAAAATGGATTTGAGAGTAACTATTAACCTCTTGGATGCAATGCTGGTTTCGGAAATGTAGAAATATTGTTCCACTTTCAGAAACATTAATGTCATTTAAATCTAACTGTGAGACCGAGATACACGCTATTTATTTTGGTCTTTGAATTATTTTTATATTGAATTATTATTTATTTAGAAATATAATATTTTCCATAAGACTATGATTAAAAGTAAAATTTACAAGGCAATCTTATTAATTTGATTTCATTTCAAATCTTTTCAAATTTCAACGAATACTTGATATCATCTCTAGCCATATTTTTCGCTGACCGAGAAGTTGTTAAATATCGTTCAGAAAAACCAGGAAAAACGGGAAACATCGATAGGATGAACTCTAGCTAACGGAACGTTTCCAATTACTCTCCGATTCCCAGCAATCGGAAGATAAACCAAAGTACATTACAATTGGACCGACCACAAAAAAAAAATGGATTACCCTTGCATAAATATCGAACTTCCAGATTGGCACACGGTATGCCAATAAAATCGTAGGATTGGCAATGTCCGTGTAGTCAATAAATATTGATCCACAAAGTCGACGTAACCACGAACAAAATCATTGTAAGCTCTCGATGTACACGTATCGGTATACAATTGAAGGGTATCAATAAAAAGGAGAAAAATATTGAAGAATATTTTTGAAAAAGCAGACAAGCAAACAATTCCCGGGCGTTGATGCAGATACGACAGGTTTGGCATAACTTCACGTTACAACGGACAATGAAAATTGCAATGGCCTCTCGAGGGACGGATTGGCATTAAAATTGACGTCGAAGCGACACGTCTCGTTTTGAAATCATCGCATGGTAAAATAGCATTGTTATATATTCCCCGTTGTATTTCCGCAACTATAAATATTTTAGAACACTTGCAGACATAAACATGATGGCAATATAGTCTAAAAGGGCCGTGACAAAAGTACGCGTTAGGAGATAATTGAACGGGTGAAGCATCGGAAAGGGAAACGTCCCAGTAGCTATAATTCACTTGTCACCCACAAATTCGGGGATGATTTGAAACATTGGGGTGGATGGAGCGAAAGGCTGAGCTAGATTACAAGAATTTATCCTTGACAAACGTACCAGTGATTGGATAAGACGTCAGTCGCAGGTTTGGAAATAATTCGCGGATAGACGCTCTCGGTGAAAGGAAGGACGAAGTGGATGATTTATGGGATGTTCTAAAAATTACTGTCACCTTTCATTCGATTATAAGGTGCCACTAATGAAATTATAAGGGTTAAAAAGGGCAATCCTTCTCTTCCTCTCCAGTGAACACGTAGAAACAAAGCTCATTGAGATCGGTCCAGAAATAAACGAGATATTTCATTTCAAAGTCGAGGAAGTAAAATTTTCGTGATCCTCCGATGATCTTCCGGTAACACCGTTTTCAAGACGGGAAGACTATCGTGGAAATCAATTTTTCTCTATCATTCCAGGTTACCGTTTCACTTCGCATTTATAATTCATATAAAAAATGGCACGAGCAGAGGTGGAATGCAATTCCTCGAGAAATTTCGCATGCCTCCTGGCTTCCGTAGATTCTGAAGAGGGATGATTTGAGTTTCTCGCGAGTAAAGTGAAACGTGTCTGGTTTACAGTGTGTATATGTTCAAAATGCAACGTAAATACCACTGCTTTCCTGTAAATTAAATGAGCAACGACGTAAATCAGAAAATTCCAACGAATATGTATCCACCTCCGTGTTGTAAAACGATAATCCGACGTGGAAATCTCTCGAACGTAAAATCATCTATCTCGATGAAACTTTGTGGGATTTTAGAGTGAGATTCTCTTGTGAAATCGAACTACCTCTCTTATCCCATGTAATGCATTGCAGCCATAAAAGAGATTAATATTCACCGAAAGTGGACGATGATTTGTAGGCGAATTTTTGGCACGGTTTCATTAAGCGAAACAAATTGACCAATTCAATATCGACTCTTGTTTGCCCGGTGTAGGGGCGATAAATTAAAAAGAAATTGCGAAAGGACAATCCGGCGAGGCGAAGTAACGCGGTATCAGATTGTAGATCGTAAGCTGTATTTGCAGTTAGAAAAATCGTCGTTTGTACACGGCGAACTGTAGAATTGCCTTCAATGCGAACAAGACGAATGGCCACGTCTCGCTTTTATTTATCGCTTCTAAACGACGAATCGCAGGCTTTTACGCGTACTACCAATGTCAACGTTTAGATAACGATTCCACAGAGTTCTCTTCGGTCTTTCGAATCTGACGACAATTTTACATCACCTTTAACAGCTGCGAATGTTTAACGATACGATATCCGTTGCGGATGGACGTTTTACGAGGGAAGGAAACAGTCGATTAGCCCTTTGCGCTCCGAATTATTTTATTAACTTTTTGTCAGATAAGGAAATATAATCTCGGATAATTGTCTACTGTTGATTATCCGTTTTTATTTAATACTAGGAACAATTGTAGATACTGCGGTGTATTCCTGTTAAAATGCAAAATTATTGTTGATTTCGAAAAGTCGATAATTAGTATATGAAACTTTAAGTGTCACAGAAAGCTGTGTCGAGTGTAGCTCGATATAGGAGTGCAAAGGGTTAAACAATGCACGTGTAATTGTTAAAATAGAAGTCCACTTTTTTCAACTCAAATAATAATTTTGTTTTAATCTCTTATTAGTAATATTAGTTATTCAAACGAAATTTAGAAATGATAATTGTGGACAAAGGAAGTCAGAGAGTATTTACTCTTACCTTTATCTGCAAACATTAAAATTTCGGGATGTTTATAATATATCAATTTTTCTGAAGACAGCCAATTTGACTCATACAAGAATTTTTTTGCAAAGAAAATAGTTCCAAATCTATTTAAATGAGAGATTTATTATTAAAAAATGAACCAATATATTATATATATACCTAGCGATCAATCGTAAATTATAAAACCAAATTGACTCCATAAATCTAGTGTTAAGTTATATTGCCTGGAAAATTATGATCAACGTTTTTTTCTGAAGGTGCAAACAAAAAATTTCATAACATACTCGACAAACTTTGAGAAACCCCCAACCCAACGTTACCAAGCGGCCCCCCAAGAATTAGGAGAGCCTCAAAAAAATCTTTCACTTAAACTCCTTGCAATCTTTCACAAACTATCCTCGTCCGTAAACTATGAAACTAGTTTAAAGTTACAACCTGATGCTACCATCTAACTATACATCGTAAATCCAGATCTTTCACAAGTACGATACGCAAGCTTCGAGAAATTCAAACTCCATTCGATAACAGGAAGGGTTTCCCGTAAACGGTTGCCACCGTAGCAGCTTCTTGCCATTCTGTATTAAAGTTTTCCGGAAAATTCTAACGACCCAATTTATACCTAGTGCAAATTCTCTCTCCAAGTATCAACATATATATTTTCGCCTCTAAACTCTCCCAGTAACGTAGGTCTGATTACAGGCAGCCCTAATTCCCTACGTGGTAATTAAAAGGACACCCGAATGTCAACCCTTTGCTCATATATTTTTTTTAATTCTATTAACACATATGAAGAGACAAAGTGTTGCATATTACTAATTTTAAAAATATTTGGGAACGTATCTTAAAGTAGCATATAATTCAAGAGAAACAAGAAGTCATTTTGCAAGTAGTTTGTTCCAATTCACCCAATAGAAACATCCCTCGTTCTGCAAATTATTGTTTATTTTAACACTAGATCTACGACAGCCGTCAAATTGACAGGTTCCCACATTTTTTAAAATATTTCTCTTTATAGAGAAGAAGTACAGCAGATATTTCACGTGTATCTTACAATAAACAAATTACTTAACTGATCGTATTTTTTGCCGCTTGATCCATCGTTTTTCCAAGTACTTATTTAACATATTTAAATACACGAGATTTAGCTGCCATAAATCTAGAGTTAATCCGATTTTAATGCGTGACTGGTCGAAGAAGCCTCACGCTCATTGTCATGCAAACGATGAAATAGTTTCTTTTGGATTGTCATTCGTTGATTTCAAATTTCCACGAGTAATATCGCGAAGATGGGTGGCACTCTTCCCTTACCCCGTAATCAAACCAAGTCACTTCTTATTTCTGTTGAATTGAACGTGATTACTTGAACAAAAACTATCAACTTTTTTTCCTCGAGGTCCGAAATTTCTGTGACCAGCCTTATAGTCCCGACAACCTTACAGAAACGATCATAGTACTAATTCTAAGAGAGAAAAAAGCGGGATAACGATGAGCTTTGCAAAGGCCGATGGTGCTTATTAAGAGAATCATCCACAATCGTTGTAATTGGATCCTGAGCTTTCTACAACGATGATCCGCGTACGTTTCTTTCCAGAACGTAAAGAAGAAACCTGGTAGAAGCTTGCTGTCCCGAAATTTCGAGCGAAAGCTGTTGCGATAATATCGGCCGTAATTAAGGATACCACGATTTCATCCCTGCCGCTGTTTCACGCTAATTTCCTCAAAGCGATCTCTCTCCCGTCGGCCGAGCCTCCTATCCGACAAATACCATCACGTAAATCCTTTCCAACCGTTGCAGGACGACTTTTGTCGTTTGTCTTTGATCTTAACTGGGTTCGAGCGTCGTTCAGTGATTTCTAGAAATTAAAGCAACCGATGGCTTCGAAAGGGAAGGGTTCTTGGGATGGAAGAATGGAAAGGAACGTTGGACGGTGCTTGCAGAGAAATCGGTTGGGGTTTCAGAACGATGCTTCGAGATGGAGGAGCTTTCGTGGTAAGATTAACGTCTCGACTGTCGGTTTGAAATTAATACGTGAGAGAAAATTGTGATGGAGGCTGGAAAGCAATCGTGGAAAACGATTATTACAGTGGACTATTAAATTGAACATTTTTTTTAACTCGATTATTAGCTGATGGATCGTCTTTCCTTTTTATAAATGATGGAATTTGCTTGTGGGTTGGAGTTTTAAAAATATACCTTAACCCTTTGAAGACTACGGACGCAGATATGTGGTGTAAGAAAAAATTTAATTATAGTTTATTACAGTATTCATACACGATAAGAGTTAAAAACTTGAAATGTAATCATTGAAATACGATTATACAAATACTAGTTTATCGCTTCTATGCATTAACTCTTTCACTTTCTCATAAAAATCTGGTTTTAGATCGCTAAATAATTAATCATCTCTCAATATTTAAAAACGCCTCCGTTTAAAAAGGGTTAATGTAGCTGAAACATGGCGTGCTAAGATAATTTAAGTCACTGGCGACGAAAGCCTCAAAAACACTTTTCCATATCGATATGCGAGGAAACTTGTGTGCATCAATTGACCCTCGACAATCGAACTCGTGAAATATCAAACTCGAATGGAGAGGTATCTCCTGAAGACAAGTCGTTTGTCAACTTCGCGCTGATTTTTGCGCACTTCTTGGCACGAAAGTTATGGAGTTACGAGTTACCTTCGATGTCGGTCATGCAAGGGTGTTATTTTTGACGCAGAGACAAACTCAGGCGTAAACTTCCACCACGTTTCATCGGCCGTAATACATTCCTTGTCGGAACGTTTTCACGAAGAAGTATTCCACCTTGAAATACCCTGTGTTCTGTCATCTTTCCGTGAGATTTCTCTAGGTTGGATTTCTTAACCGGAAATCTATGCGATGAGAAAGTACCATCGAAAACTTTGCATACTAAACGAATCCGATAAGCTCGATTTTCGAATCTACCGCGATTACAATATCGTCAGATGCAATCGCTTATAATGCATTCCATCGAGCGATCTCGAAGTTATGGGTTGCATTTTAATTGAATCGCTCGACGGATTTCACGGTGGAGAACTAATAAAAACTGAAATGTACTACGTCGCATAGTAGCACGATGAAAATACATTTTCACGAGGAAGATTTCGCCACTAAGGGAATACTCGGTTTATGGAATTACATCGCTGCCAAATCGGTAGAGACAATTCTCCGGTTTAAGAGAATTATTTGCAACGCTAATGCAATTCCACGTTCGCGAAAGCGTGCATTTTCTGGTCATGCAATACCTGTGTTGGGAATAAACAGAGTGAATGCGACCAGTATTTCAAAATCGCTTTCTCGGGGTGTATAAAAATGTTGTGCAACGTGAGACACACTTTTTTTTGTCGTACACTTTTATCGCATACGGTGCAGGTTACACGAACGTGAATAGTGACCGATGATGCTGTATTACGAAAAAGATTTATGCACCGGTGCAATGGGGAAAAGTTTAGATTAAAATGGAGACAATTTATTTGTGTTTCACAGTTTTAAAGTGAAGTTTCACCGTTTTCCGATCGAGATAAAAATATCTTCGAAGTTACTAGCTCAGGAAGTTGTTTCATTAAATCGTTAACATTAATCAATCGTTAACAGTTACTCGCAAATCGTAAATGTCTCCTAAGAGTGAAATTATTCAATGATCGCCATCGTGTAACTTTCTAACATTGGATCCCTGGATTTTCCATGTAAAAGAGAATTCACTTAAATGGCGAATATCGACTAATCCATTTTGGTAAACCGGCGGTCGCGAAGTACACGTAGAGGATGCAACGGGAAGCCACAAGGGTTTGAAATTGCAAGAGCGGTCCGTAGTGGTCAACTGCAGGATTTTAACATATCGGTGGCGCAGCAGAGGCAGAGTGCACTCGGTTTAAAATGCACGCAAGTGCTTCGGCGAATGCGCTGTCATGCGATTTAACCGAACCGCCCTAAACTCCACTACTCGCCACTGTTTTCATCGACTTGGAAAATCTCTATTGCGAGATACTCCCAAGAGAAGGTTCAAATTAGTGGATTGAAAAAGAAAGAGAGAAATTTTCGAGATACAACAGCAATTCCAACAAACTGTACGATAAAAGTGCTCATTGCAAAATTAGTAGCTCTTTTAACATTTATAAAAGTGTTTCATAATCAACTAACACATAATTGACGAAAGAGAAAGAAGTAATTTTCAAAATTTAAAAAGCCAGTGGGAATTGACAAATTGTGAGTAAAACGTCTCTGTTATTATTTTATATGAATAATTGTATTGTTTTAGTAAAAAAGGAAAAGAGGTGACTGAATTTGCTTAAACTAAATTGACCCGTTTCCTCTTTCTCTCGTTACAACCACTCTCACCCCTTCGCGCCCTTTTTTACGTATCCCAAGAGACCTTGGATTTTTTTTTCCCAAATATAGGTCACCCGTAAAAAGGGTTGTATGTAAAGCAGAGTGGAATCAATCCGTAGGTAAATCCTTGGATTACGAGTTGTTGAAAGATCTTGGCGCGAAAAGAGAGTGTGAGAAGAAAAAACGATCATCGTTTGTCAGGAGCCAGAAGAAATCAGGAGCAGAGACGTCGGTGGTGTCATTTTTCAATAAAACATATCGTCGAAAGAATGTTCTCCTTTTATGGACGATATCTACGGCTGGAAAGTTTCTTTTATCGGTGTACCGTCGTAACGTTCTGAATGTAAATATATTTTAAATCGATTCCATCGAGAAACTTGTACGTAAGTCGTTAAAGTTCGACGAGTATAGTCGCATTTGCTAAAAAGGGCTCGCACCCTTGCGTAAAGTTTCCCTTTTGTCGGCTGGAATTGCGAGTTTTCTGTGAAAATAAATACCGGCTTATTTTCATAAAGGAAAGAGGAAATGAGAAGAAAGAAGCGATTTAACGGGGGTAAATTGTGAAAGGAAAATGTACAGATCCACGGTCGTGCTGGCTGATGGTTTGCAAATATAATTGCCGGCAATAAGAGAATAGTCAGAAAGATGGCTCATAAATGCACGGTCTGTTCGCTCTCAAATATCTACTGTATTTGAATCTCTACGGTAACTCGAGTACCAGCACGTGGCATGATTTTACTCCCGAAATAATTCCCGATTGTTTTCATTACCTCGCTCCATTCACGGTCGGCTTGGGTCAGAAATTTCGCGATAACGATCGAGTTAATTTTAAAGCGCTCAAAATGCACGCATTAAAAACCCATTAAGCGTAGGTGGACATCGAGTGGACCGCAAGCAAAATGGATTAATTGCTGTACCGCTTCTATAGTACTGTCAACTTGCGATCTCTCCTGTTTTTATTTATTTTCGTCCCTCACCCTCAAGCTCTTAGACTTCGTTAAAAACTATCAGTATTCATAACTCAAACAGCACATTTTTGTTACACCTTGCAAGATGAATAATTCTAAAGTGCTTCAGTGGAAAAAAGGTTGCATTTAAATGAAACTGATGGTGGATCCGTTATTTATTCCACTTCGGGGGTATATTTCAGTGACTCCACTATTCCGGGAAGTAGCGTATTTGATATGTGGACCGAAAACTTTAGTTAAAAGTTCATGCGGAAAATTCATCAGTCTGCAATTTTATTTTTTTGACGAATTCACCATTAATAGGGTTTCGATTACTGTTATATAGTAAATAAAGTATTAATAAAATACGAGAGACATATTCTTTTATATTTCACTCACATGCTCATTCCGGATCAATGCAACGGCAAATATGGACGACAAATTGAATGATATGAAAAAGCGAGAGGCGCGTAGGTTATTCGCGGGAAAAATTCAGTCTATCGTGCACTGATAGCTCTTTTTGCAGAAGGTTTGCGATACCGACATGTTTAAAAGGTCTCCAACTCTCTACTCCACGCACTGTATTCCCGCCCATGCAGAATCATATCTATCGGCAATTACGCGCAACCTCGTAGTGACCAGTTCACGCTCTAATCGAGTCGATTCCCAACATTCACGTATCATACAGGAACATAGGTACATAATTCATCCACTGAATTCATGTATTGATGTTTATAATTTATAAATTATTATTTGTATAACCATATTTCAATTTTTCAACTCTAATCGTGTACACATACGGCGATAAACTATAATTAAATTCTTCCTCACACAACATTATGCGTTCGTAGGTTTTAAAGGGTTATAGAAATATTAATTTCTTTTCTCAAAGGCATTTATTTTATATCTTTAAATATGTTGGATTAATCTCCGGCAGATCTAGTATTGAGAAATCCACGTAAAAAGAATTCCAAGTTTCTCAGAGTTTGGATTAATAATCTGAACGTAGAATTCTTTACGAGTCACGTGGATATTTACGTGGGAGATGTTAATTTACAAACTTTTACCTGGCAGTGATTAATTCTCGAGTAGCCAACAGTTATACCAAAGCACGGATACTGCGAGAGAACGAAGAGAAACATCGCTGGTAAAAGATCAAAGACGTCCGAGGAGAAAATGAGAAAGTGTCTATGCGCTAGTTGCTCTTTTACCGAAGAACTTCATTACGACTGTTGCAGAAACGACAAAACGTGTCGTGTAATTGTACGTAGCAACGTTTGCGAATGTAGAAAAGACGGTAATCCGATATTCTGTCCGTTTTGTAGGAAAGTTTCGAACGTAACTCCTCGTACGATTTAATTGCCGCGTAAGATCGCTGCACCATGCGAATCGAAACTTCGTCCGGCTTTTACGCTATGACGGATGCATTAATTTACGTCACAGAAATCTTGATTGCAGCTTAACGAGGTGCTCGACTTTGGCGTAATCGGACTCGGTTAGTTGGATCCAAAGCAAACAATTAATTTTCGGGGCATTCACTTTTACGTCCTGCCATTGAAATGCATAAATTACGTCCGTTGCAGAAAGAGAATGAGAGAGAGAGAGAGAGAGAGAGAGAGAGAGAGAATGTTAGAGAGGAAGGGATTATAGAATTTATGATATACGACAACGTACACCGATGCATTTCGAATCTCGTAATTCTGCGAGCTAATTATCCATCGTCGGTGCAAGGGTCAACGGGATAAAATCGACATTGATATTCTACGCTTCAAAGGCTAACATGCTGACGTAAGTGGTGAACAATATTGTTTGAAAAAATAACCCAGCATCGTGGAAAAACAAGAAAAGTATTCATTCCCTCAATATGGAAAATCTCTTTAAATTAAAATCATTACTCAATACAGTGTAGGTGTAGCAGCTACCGCAAAGAATAATTAATATGTGGGCTATTAACACTTTACCGACCGGAAGACTATTAATAGGCTTTTCGGATCCAACGCCTTTGAACTTTTAACTAATTAATTGGTTGCCACTCCAATTAATAAATTACACAATGACGATAATTTGTAATTTTCGAATAGATATCTGTATCAAGGAAGTATTTGTGACCAAGTGATCGGTCAAAAAGGGGTTGGATGTTAATAAAATACCGGTCGGTAAAGTGTTAACAAGCGTAAGAGATCTATTTTACAAATGCTAATTAGTAACAATAAATTAACTTCTCAGCTAAGAATTGATGTACAAATATACTTTATCAAATCGTATCACGTTGCTTTAACTTAAGTCAGACCCAAATCAACCCTCTGAGAATCGTTCTCCCGACAGTTTCTCATTTCTCCCATAAAGAATTATTCCTGTTGGAATGGTATCAGGCCCGCGTAGCCAATCACTCCGAGAAGTAACGTTTGACAATGCAATCATCGTTTCTTATCCGACGGGAAGCTCCACAAAAGAAAATTCATCTGAAATTGCGTGTGAGGGCGTAGTTCGTTAAAAGCACAGCTGCAAGCTCGAAGAGTTTCTATCGCGAAAGAAAGAAACCACTTTGGAGCGAATCGTCATTCACGGCAACATTATCCGTTAATAAAAGGAATTTCTACGCTCGTAAATGTCAAGGATTAAGAATAAATACATCGTCTATCCCAGTTATTATTACCGCGATCAATCTCAGCGTGTCAAGTGGTAAAAGTGTTACGCGTGTCAGCCACGTTTACCGAATTCTATGCGAACGAGCGAGAACACCGTGGAAATCAATTGTATGGAGGTCCATGACAGACAAAATAAAAGGAACGATCAATTTTTTATCGCATTTTACGCGCACCCCATTGTCCGCGATAAAGAACGCCAACGGGTAGAAATTAAATTTTTAAGTAGTTCTGGCTTTTGATGGTGTTTCGTGATTGATCTCATGTTGTACTTAATATTTCAGGCACGATGTACCACTATAGTTACTTTTGTGAATTTCATCTTTCTGAACAACGCACAGTGGTCGATTTCGCCGAAATCCTGGCCAAAACCACAACAATTTTGTTCACGATTTTAAAAATCTAGCAATTATGTTTGATTTGTTACTCTGCCGTACAGAGAAACAGCTCCACACAAAATTAAGCCTTACCTAAGAGGTGAAAAGTTTATTTTAATTGGCAAACAGTGCTGCATAAATCCATTATTTCAATGAAACTTCAACCGTTTAACGAGGAATACGTTGCTCGAGGTAATTTTGCGAATGCATCCACGCGAGGGAGGTAATTTTATTCAAATGAAATCAGACTTTCTCCGACTGAGACACGAATGAGATTTGGGAACACGCTAATGGAAATCCTTCGTCTCGTGATCGGAATTCGACGAAAAAGTTTCGAAGAAAGCGGTCTTCAACGTAGGATCTAATTTCGCGGACCCTTTCGTAATCTCGGATGTAGCTCGTACGTCGAAGGACGGACGTAACATTTATCACTACCCTCATCTGCGCCATTATTCCAGACTGAACAGTTCGACTTTGAAGTCTAAGCGATTTTCTCGTAGCATCTGAACGATGAAGCATCACGGTAATAAAGTTGTTTAACATCCACAAATGGGCTGCCGTACGACGAACTCGGTGTATCGAACTTTTTTTTTCTACTTCAACGGCTGTATTTCAGGAAGAGGATAATAAAAATAAGATTTACCATCCTGTCAAGCTGTTCTCTTGCACGTACAAAATTTACGCTTCGTTTGAAGAAAAAGGGAACGCAATTCCGCCATTAATAATCCATCTAGAGAGAAGAAACTTGCCGGTGGAAAAAGCAGACTTTTTTCTTCCCTGTGTTCGCCACTTTTTTTTAAAGAGGGCAAAAATCAAAGCTGTAACTTCAATTCCCTCGACGTGTAATTCTCTAACGAATCGGGGAGCAAAGGATGACGGCTGAATGACGTTAAACCAGACAAATAATTAATTTTAATTAATTATCATCCTGACGTTCAGCCGTTTCGTGAAAGGAAGATGTCAGAGAAAACTCTGATATACATTTACAACGTTGAGTAAACCGACGCAAGAAGAAACACGGGAAATCATTACGCCTGCGGAAATGCTTAGGTCATGAAAATTAAAAAAAAAAAGGAGGAAAGAACGAGCGCGTGATCGTTAACTGACAGCGTTATTAGATCCGTCATTTGAGGAGGAAGAAATGACGAGGTACAAAAGCCGAAAAAAATCTGCCGTTTCATGAAACGTCGACGCATTTCTACCCTGTCGACGCAATAAAATAAATGATAGTCTTAATTACCATCAATAAATCCTGCCTCAGTGACGCAAGAGGTACGGTCGTTCATTGTGAAAGCAAAGAAAAAAATAAATTTTCAATCCCAATCGACAGGCAATTACAAATACCTGCTTTATATCAAGTTATATTTATTTTTTTCAAGAAATACTTAAATACTTTATTGGCAATATTTAACGAATGCAGGTAATTAAATAAAATTATCCATATCGAATTACCGTGATACCGTGATCGGACGCGAGATTATAAATACAACAATGAAAGATAAATACTCGTTGCGAGATTCCCAGGAAAATATAATAATACGTTTAATATCTATTAAAAGTGTATTATTTTGCTTGGTATAATTACCCAGTATTTTACAGTATGCCAGAAATTTACGTGCCATCAAGCTGCAAGATAAGCAATGCAATAAAGCGCTAGCGCGTATCAGTTCGCTTCGATGGCGTTCGTTAGCCGTCGTTACAGCCTTTAATGGAATTATAATTATCTCTACTTATCCCATTAATGCACGCACAATATTTCACACTATGGTAACTTCACGTTTTCGAAATTACCAGAATTAATTTAACGCTCATGATTTCCATACATTTTCCCGTGACAATTTTTATTCCAATGCTGTATGAACATGCATGAAAAAAAATTGAAAGAAAACGAGAGAGGACAAAGCAGGCAAACCTGAATGACCAATGAACGTTTGATTGAAACGATCAGGAAATTCCTTCTCGACAGACACGAGAGAAATTCGAGGAATTTCCACGTGGTTACTGATGGACTTTACGATCATTTGCAAAACCGCATCCGTGGAAGGGCCGGAATCAACGTGAAATTTCGATCGTTCCATTTTCGCACCCTGCCATTTCGTTTTTCCACGATATCTTCACCAAATATTACATGTGGATTAAACGACAACAAATTTGTAAGCTCTTGCCACACGTTTTCTACTTTGACTGCGTACACATTAAGTCAGAATTAATTTTAACACGTTGACTGCCATGTGGGTCACCGGTGACCGGCGTTATTGAATTCAATGAAATTTCATATTAACTTTAAAGTGAAATACTTATGAATTTTCAAACATACTGTATATTTCAATATTGGTGTTAAAAAGATAAAAGTCTGCCGAATATCTATTTATCTATATTTGTAAAGTTTCTGCTTTATAAAGATGTCAATCTAATAAAAAAACTTTCACTTCAGTAGAAATGATAAAATTAGCGAAATACCGGTGGCGTTCAACGTGTTAAAAATGAAAATTTATTTCTTAATTTTTTATATTCAACTTAAATAAAACTTTAAAATTGCCTGTTTCATTTTTCACGTCAAGAGTCTCACTCGTTATTGTATAATAAAGGGTTAATGTATCCTTGAGAATATGCTTTTAAGAGATATGAAAATTAATTTTGAAAAGAGAGATAGGCGTTGAATTTTTTTTGCAAACAGCTATTTCATGAATAACGATCGTTTTAGCCGCCGTTGCAGGTTAATGTTTATAGCCTTGCGGACAGGTATCCGATGGTAAGATCCGTGATAAAGCTGGATATCCCAGAAAATATAATCACTGGCGCGGTTCTTTTCTTTTCACGATCCGTTTACGGTGGAAGAGCCATGTTTTCCTACTTTGCTGGTATGTTATTAAAATAAACAAAGGAAGGGTTGCAGCCGGCTGGCAGAAGAAGGACGTAGAGCTTGATTCCATTAGGTGTCAACGGAGTGCGGGAGTTTCGCAGGAATGTGAAAGAAGAAAAACGTGACAAGGGGAAAGAAAAAGTTTTGATGCTGTGTCACGGTAGTTTTGAGTCTTATTGAATTCTCGTGGCTGACATTTTTGACGTTTAATCGCGACATTCAAACAAATATTGCTGCTTTGTAGATTATCACCGCCATTTTGTTTAATATGATAAATACCGAGGAAAAAATGATAAAAAATGGTGATGAAACTGACAAACTTTTTTTTCTGTCGAGTGAAATAGATGATAATTATTTAATTTGGAAGAAATATCGATTAAATTGAAGATTATTCAATCGTATGGTGTGTCACATGCTATTATGCAGTTCTTCGACTTGTAAATACACATACTTCCAGTGGAATTAATATTATCTTATGAATTCGAAAACCGCTTTCTCGAGACACCACCCCCTAAGATTTTCAGTAGATTTATGCAGAGAAATTCCTTGTTACAAAATCGATTCTTTAATCAGACATTCTAGCACCAAATTTGCATCAAGTTAAATATAATTAGCAAAAAAAAATAGAAAAAATCTCACTTAAATTTGTAAGTAGGGAATAAGAAAAAGTATGATAAAAATGGGGCATTAACTAAATTGGTAAGTAGACCTTTTCCCCTTAAATTTCAAAGCGTACCAATTATCAGCTATGCGAGCTAACATAAAAATTCTTTAAAAAGACGGTGTAATTTCGAACTATTACGTAATTAGAAGTATAAGGCAGCCACCTCTACTTTTATATTTTCCTCTGATCTTCAAAGGAAACTTTCGTTATCTCGTTCTCACTTTCATGCACGTCGTTTGACCCCGTTCCGTCGCTGTGCCACTGGTTCCGATGAAAAGAAACAAAATATGCCTCGTTCATTTATCAAAAAGTTATTCTTTAAATGCACCACCGAGAGACCGTGACTTTTACAAATAATAATCACAACGGATAAATAGGAATTTCTTAGAAAAACTTCCAACCAATGATACCACCGTACAGATCAAATACAATGAAGTTAATGTAGACAATAAATATTAATTTATATCAAAATACTGAGTAATAACGAACAGAAAAGTATTTTCAATAACTCAGTCTATTCATAATGTAATGTATTAAATTAATAAAATTAATTAATACAATACTGCTCCACTGTTTGAAGTACGAAATTGAAAAGAGTACAAATAGCAATTCCTTTATCGACGGTATTTTCGATTTGTTCGATCAGAATTAACTGTACGTACAACCAAGGCAATTTTTCCATCTAGAGTCGATACTTTCTACGATACTCGCTCGATCGACTAAAGCGATATTGCAAGTACCGTTTTATTCTAAAGTATTATCCATCGCTCTCGCTCCGGATTCCTATACGGGACGGAAGACGATAGAATAGAAATTGATTTCGCATCAAAAAGAAGCTTATAAATCACATTTTCGAGATGCTCGCCAATCGGATCAGAACTCATTGCAAGCTTGCGTTTTGTCCTCTTCCTTTTCTTATTTTCCTTTACCCTTCCTTTTCTTTCTCTTTTATTTTTATTCAATTTTCCAGATTTATTTCACCATGTGCTCGTTCAATCGTTAAAAATCCCACGCATGCACAGAGAAGGGGAAGCAGATCAAATAAAAATGGGGGAGTAACACTGATCGATAAACCTATAGAAGATATATAGAAAATTAAACGCTCCAGGTTCAATTGAAATTTACAGATATCGTCGATCTCGTAATTAAACAGACGAATTACAGTCTGTACCACACGAGCGTGGACGCGATATTTGTGAAATCTGATACGCAATTTGTTAAAGGCTGTGCTGGTCTAAACATACAAAGTTTCCTCCAATACGCAATAGGTCCAATTCTTTTAGTATCGTTTCTATCTCTGAGAAATTCAGTTCATTTCGAAATGAGTGCCGTGTGCGTTAAACGATTCGAAGCGGTCTTCTTGTGTCATCACCCGAAAGGTCCTAAAATGACTGTTAGAGATGCAGCAAAATATCTGCATAAACCTCGCGCATTCGTAAATAATTGGATGCAACGGTATAAAGACAAATTCTGTCGATGATCTCCAAGTCGAGGTTTGAAACGGGTTACAACGAAACGGGAAGATAAAGCGATTTTACACCTTTTTTCGAAAAATCCGACGCTTTCCTTACGTAAAGCGCAAACAATTTTAACTAAAAAGGGCATAGATATAGGTATATTAAAAAGGTACATTATAAAATTACTAATATAGGTATATTTGTATCGAAGCCGTCTTTGTACGGAATGGAAAACACAGAACGGTATTAATGTGTTGGATTGGCCATCTCAGTCCCCCGATACCAATCCAATCGAAAATGTTTGGTCTGTTATGAAGTACAAACTCTGAGAAAAGCATATTTTCAAATTGAAAACTCTAGTTCGTCGAATTCGAGAGATATGGAAGTCTCTTCCTGTCTCTTATGCTGAAAAGTTGGCTGAAAGCATGCCGAGACGTTGTAAAACGATAATCGCTAATGGTGGAGATTGGACATTTTATTAAGAAAGTGCGTATCAATTTTTTAGATGTACTTTCGATTTATATGATATTTTTTATAAAAAAAGTTTTATTCCCCGCAGAGATATCGCGTCCACGCTCTTGTGATACAGACTGTAATTCCACTATAGAATACTCCATTCCAACGATGGATTATACCCAACTACTAACATCAACTATTTTCAACTTTACATCGTCGTAAGGTGAACAAAATGCGTGATTCTCATTCACAATTGCATGGATATAACATGAAGTGATTTCACGTCAGGACGGTATAAATGTAGGAGATGGACGTTCCGTGAATCGAAAATCGTCAACGAGAAATACCCTTTTTCCGTATTCCGTTCGTGAATTCCATCTTCCGCTCTTCATTCCGCATGTTCGTGACTATTAAAGAAGAAAGGAGGAATGGAAATGGTCGTGTACCATGGATCTTTCGAACGGAGAGGAACGCAGGAAAACAAATGTATCGGTGAAGTAATTATTAGAATAGAGCGCACCGAATCGTAATTCGAGTTGGCATGAACTCGGATAACTAGGCACGATCATCCGAACAAATAAAATTACACTGAAAATCCAAGCTTTAACGTCCTACCTACGATTCACGCTGGCCTACGTGTGTTCGTATGTAATCTCCGTGAAATCGATTCGCCGATAATTGCACCTGTACGAAAACGAAGTGCATGTTACTGGCGGAAAGGTCTTCCAACGTATCGTAGTTATTGACGAAGATTTTATTAATTTTATTGCCGAAATTACGAAGCACAAAAATGATCCTCGACTTCGGTTATGTTTTCGTCTCTTTGATATTGCAATTTTGCATTTCATGTATTTGCAATGGTTAATGGTTAAATACACTGTGCATTTAATATTCGCTGTGAATTTATTAGAACATGAATTAACCTGTGCAATGTTTTTGCACGTGATTTGATAATGTATCGTACATATCTGAATTTTCCGCACGTTCTGTGTATGTGTACTTCGATGATAGATTTCACGAAGGATAATTCATTTTGATAATTGAATTTTCTATTATCATTATTAAAAATTCAGTCAGGTAATATTGTAAAATTGATTGGTTATTTGAAAATGACATAGTTTTGATGTTATAATTTAACACGGCGTTGAGTTAATCCGTTCGATAAAATCGTATCGTTCTATCGTGTTAACAGACTAATGCTAAATTGATATTGACCATCAGCGTATATTCAGGTGCCGGTTATCATCAGCCCGACAGAAATTACTGGAAAGTGTTAGCCCGTGATTCCTTATGGGAACCGAGCCAAGAATCCCATAGCCGACCAGATGTCGGTTCCCGCGGATTTTCATGCATCTCGGTATAAACTAGTTACGGGACAGCATCCTGTAATTTCTAGCCAAAGAAGCAACCCCACATGAAGCAATATCACTTCCCTTCTGGCGTTCACCAACGATATATTTCCATTCGACATATATCCCAAACAAATACTCTCAACGAATGAAACAAAACAAGATGACAAAAGGATCACTCGTAATTGCAGAAAAATCGTTCTAGAAACTCCAAATATATTCTCGTAGGAAGATTAAACAACACCGTTCCACTTCTCGATTAGCCTCCTAACTAACTCCATAAACAAGAGGGAGAGCAAATGAATTTTCGTCTAATTGCATCCCAATGCAAATGAGCAACGAGGATGACCTCGCAGAGATAAAGCGTGAAAGGGAGACAAAGATGAAAGTAGGCTGTCTTTTTGCCAGCATCGGTGTGCTTTTATCGCACCTACCATTGTCCTGGAGAACTTAACGTAATAGTCCTTTAATAGAGACACGGCGACTCTGGAATCTCAATAGGGGATGAAAGGAGGAGCCGAAGAACGGACGAAATTCTCTGTCGATGATTAAAAGCCGAATCTATTGATCCTTTAACTGCGGCAGGGTTAAAGTGAGAGGCAAACCATTAGGTAAAATCCCATGAGACAAGGTACCGGTAATCAGGGTATGTGCCGATAGTGTTTAAGCTGCTTTACGCAAAGTGGCTTTTAGTAGATAACATCTTGAAAAATGAAATTCACGTGGGACGTATTTGTACGTCATTCATGGGCAAAGGCTTAATACACGCAGACGCTAGCATGCTTGTTAAAATGATTTCGCGAGTGACGTACATCATGAGGGTGCTTTGATCACGAGATTGATAGATCGACCGGCAATGTATAATCGTATTAAAACGTTAATCGGCCGAGTAACACCCCCGAAATGTATTTTTCCAGTTTCCTGCTTATTATACGTAATTGAGACGGTAGCTTGGCATTACGTCATTGCTCGTTCAAAGTGTAGCCATTTTGTGGACAAATATCTATGCTCACACCATTGGGTTCCCTCGGATCGACAACACGATGGGGCTTTGTCGCGTAATGGATTGTTAATTTCGTTAATGCGTGTTTGATCCGTAGATAGTTCACAATTACTATTCCGTTGTTGCATTCATTACGGAAGCCCATGATCTGAAATATTCACTCTTAAATTACTTTCTGACTACCCTTAATGATTTTTTTCATTGGGCACTTTGTTTTTAATTTTTTATTTTATTTGCACTTCTTTTTGTAGAAGATACTGGAGGGGGATATAATAATCATGGTTTAAAATGCTTGTTGGCATAGGGGCAATTAAGAGAATGAAGTTTTTCACAAAGTAAAGTGCAATTTTAAAAGGTATAAGCATCGCTTTGTGCAAAACTGGTGTAAAGAAAAATTTATTTAACTTGTTTCAACTTTGTTTAACTTTCATGGCTCGTGACGAGGAGAAGCTTTGCTTTTTAAATGAAAATTCTACATGGCCTGATTTTTTCAAACCGTGCATTTTTTAAAATATCCAAAAAATCTCTCTCACGAATACGAAAATAGTAGGAGAATTTGTGAAGTGAAAATATAAGCGATGGAACGCCTGTGGATCGAAGGAAAGGAGTTTTCAAGAATTTTAAGGTGATCAAATATGTTATTAAGTGAGAATGATACATCGTTGGAAAACCACGAGTTACAGGATCTTCAATTATCTTTCAATCGTAGCTCAAGAAACCCATTGTACAAGCAATTCTTCAATTTTTTCCTTCGATATCCTTTTAAACGAGGAGAGAAATAACCGGAGCTTATGAGATCTCTGACTGCGGACAGCTCGAGTGGCAGAAGTTCATTTATCTCCCCTTTCTTCGTCTTTCGCTGTCTATTTTATTCTTCGATATTCCCTCAAATTCATCTTCCTTTCATGGCAACGTATCGAATAAAGAAAAGAATAAAAAAAATTGACATCCATTCATCTCTCATTGTCGGTCATTCCACTAAAACTTAATTCCTCGGGTAAAATTTTATTTACAGAATTAACCCAATTATCTTCAATAAATTCCTCTCGGTCAGTTTCCTTCGCTTTCTTTTTTTCCTTTATCTTTCAAAGTTTATATCCGAGAACGTCGCATCCAATAATTCCCGTTTTCGCGCGAACGCGACTCAGCGAAGGGGTGAAAAGAAGTAACGAGAAAAA
Source organism: Cerceris rybyensis (assembly GCA_910591515.1). Lineage (NCBI taxonomy): Eukaryota > Metazoa > Arthropoda > Insecta > Hymenoptera > Crabronidae > Cerceris > Cerceris rybyensis. The sequence continues at coordinate 2,344,830 of OU342795.1, forward strand.
AAAACACATTTTTCTCAGAGTCCTCGGCGGATAAAAGTTAAAGATCGATCGACTTAACTCCTTCCTACCGGTCATTCCTTCCATTTTTTCGTCCTTTTCCCTTCCGTTGAAGTCGCTCCGCTTCGAGAAAAGGAAATCTTTCTGGTTCGTTCGATCCCAACTTTTTTTGCCGTTTGATTTCTTGCTTAAATCTTACATGGAAACCGTGATTTATGACGCGTGTACCAGATAATAAAAGACCCATGTAATTCATGGCCATTTCGGCGATGAGAAAGTGCAAGCAAATATCCCTGGCATCCGTACAAATTTCCATACCGCGTTGAAGGCGCTATTACATCTGTATTTGTTTGGCCAAAAAACATGCATTCACAAACGTTTAAAATACACGTTACTACAGTTCAAGTGAAATAGAAAATATTGGGAAATGATTTAACTCATTGTCATTGTTATCACAAACTTTCAGCTCGATGGTGTATCATTCTGATAATAACATGATTTTGGTTCAATCATAACGAGGTATTATAATTAAATTCAAACGAAATTAACTAATTAATTGACAGATAATACCAGTACAGGAGCTACACACGACATTGCGTTATCTATTACATTTTATCGCGTTTCCTTTTCCCACGAGCGAATACATACTGACCGAGTATGCTCGGAGTAATTTTATTTCATAGTTATCGCTAATGCAACGAGGCAAATAATCATTTTCTCAAATTGAACAGCACCGTTCAGTGTTATAAAACTTTTTAAGCGGTCCAAGTAATTTTTTAAAGTATCGTTTTTCCAAGGAACCGTGTTGTTTAACGAGCCACGAAAGAAAAACATTTTCTCGGCTAGACGCAAAATAGAAGTCATCGAAATTCGTCTGGTTTCTTTTATTAAACTTCTTTCTCTCTCTTCTCTCTTTCGAATTATCAATGTAGACGCAGAGATTTTTCCGAGAGAAATAAAAGGATCGTTTCACGAAGAAACTTGTAAACATTTTACGAAAACGATCGAACGTGCGAGGAAGAAGAGAAGCCAGGAGGAACATTGAAGTGAGAACGATACAACGAACGATTCTCATCGTCTCGATGCAAAGAACCATCGACCATGAATTTCTGGCAGTGTCGACTCGGCAAGAACGTGCAAGCTAGTCTCCTCATAAACCAGCTGGTTCTTAGGTTTTACGATTCTCCAGAGTCCTTTCCTGCTTTGCCAGAAATCTTTACTTCTGATCTAACGCTAGCAGACTTTGCTTTCTTCGCGAGTCGATAGCACGAGCTAAACTGTCGTCGAATTTTGGACGATAATACGTGAATACAAGCTCAACCCTTTGCGGACGTAAAGACTTTTTAACACTTTACCGACCGGTATTTGATAACACTAGAACTACCGGCGTCAAATCCAACATATTTTAATAAATTAAATAAGTACTTTGTGAAAGGAGGAATCAAGCGTCAGAAAATTTGATCGATTGGTTGATTTATGTTTATTGATATGGACGTAGAATAGTTATTATATGACTCTTATATAAACTTGGAGAATTTTTTGAAAAAATTGTGTATCAGTCATTTTGACTGGTTTGTTAGTTCTAGTGTTAATATGACTACTGTGTTAATATTAACTTCTAGTGTTAATATTAACCACTTCTGATCGGTCACTTGCATGCAAATAGTTCCTTGATATTGATATCTCTTCCAAAATTGCAAAGTTTCTTCACCGATCCTTGGCACAGTTAATCGCAGTGAAAAATAATAATTTATTAATTGCCGTATCGACCAATTAATGAGTTAAAAGTGCAAAAGTGTTGGGCCCGAAAAGCCGATTAATCGGCTACCGGTCGGTAAAGTGTAAATATCGAGGGAGACTTACTTACTTGTCGATACAAAACCAGTTTTTTTAAACAAGTCAAAGTACTAATATATACAAAATTATAAATTACTCTTTGTACAATCATATTTGAACGATTAATTTAGTTTTCAACTCTAACCGTGTATACATACGGTGATAAGCTATAATTAAATTTTTTCTTTCTTCACATATATGCGTTCGTAGTCATCAAAGGGTTAAGGACATTCAACGTTATTCTCCTTGATTCCTTCATCAATTTCTTCTTCTCTATCTTTACAGTCGTTTCACGCACGACTCTGCTGCTTTAGGGGGATTCTAAACTACGCTTCACAAACGAGACCCCGCTATTCATCGATATCGACGTTTTATCAGCGATTGATCAATTGCGAAATGCAAATGGCACAGAAATCGTGTGCGCATTAACATTCTTCGGATCGACGAGGCTTATCGGAGTTTTCGACACTTCACAAAGGACAGGACCGTTACGATGAGACTCGTAAAGTTTTATCGATAAAACTTTACGAAGTACTTTCGCCCTATTGATTCCCGAGTTTAGGACGAGGATTAGTTTTGTTCCCGCGAATCTTTTCACTTTGTTACGTATATAACTCCTCGGAGGTAACTTACTTTACTGGCAAACGGTAGATCACGATGAAAATCCTGGCACGACTGTGCGACGCCGAAGAGTGCATGGATGTTATCTTACAATTTTTCGTACAAGGAAAACAATGAGATGGAATTATGGTGTCCGGTTCCGCCAATTTGAAAACTATTGCGCGATGGATTTTACGTGATAACAGATTTTGCGAATTTTTATAATCTTCTATTATTGAAGGAAGCTGAGGAAAAAGTTATAGCTCTTATTTCCTAAAAGAGATTTTTAGCGGTTAATTGGCAAACGAAAAGTTCTAAATTGAAAAGCAGATAGAGCTAACATGAACTACAATTGGTAATGTTGAAATTCAACGACTTGTTGGGAGCAAAACTTCTACATCGAGGGTAAAAAAGTCATCCTTTCAAAGGTACGCCACGGTGGAGTTATTTGCTGCAGCAAACACCTCGAAAAGGGAGAAAGGTATCCCGTTTCTTCCCTTCCAGACGTTTAAGACTCCCTGTTATTCGATGGTATCGAATTTCTTGCTGAAAAAAAACCTCTCCCTTTCTTCTGCCATCCAACACCGACTACGGGAACGCATTTTCTCCGAGTAGTTGTTAAAAAATACAGGAAGAGGCCATCAGAAGCAGCTGATACGTCGAATCGTTCTTACGCTTATGTTTTATGCAACACAATTTTTTTTTTCCTCCAACGAAAGAGCAACGTCTAAGTTAAACCGTGAAATCAACATCGTCCCTTTCGTCATGTATATGAAACAGAATCTTTTCCCGTATCTCATAATTTCCACGTTAAATCAACGATTGTAATTCATCCTAAGAATTTTCAGTCATATTTCCAACGACCTGTATAAGACAGACGTTCCGGACGATTAACGTAGAAATGAATCGTTCGTCGGTGAGTTCGCCAAGAATTTCCTAGCTGTGGTAAAACAATACGACACGAACCATGCTATTTCTTCGTTCAACGTAAAACACATAAACGCGAAACGAAGTTGGTACGCAAACACGGCGAACTTGGAATTTCCATTTCGCCGCAAATACAGGGGAGTTACACAAGTGTTGATATCACGAAGAACGATCGCATGAAACGATCGTTATGTCGTGCACACGAGAGGTGAAAATGCGCAGTTTTTCCATCGGCTCGAAGAAGAATGATATATTCCGTCCCTCCTGCCCTCCTCTACCCTTCAATGATTTTTTTACGATGGCATCCGTCCGCGAAAAGACGAGACATTTATCAAACGTAATTCTAAAGATAAGGCGAACAATACGGTCGCGACACGAAAGCACTTTGTCCTACCCCTTGTCGTTTGTGTAGACTTCGAACGTACGATTTTCATATTTTCTCGATCGTTGGAAATGAAGTATTCCACGGCGAAAATATATATGTGGTTAATCGTACGATAAATTATGTTTTACGTGGGTGGAGTGTAATGGAAATAATTCATCGATATATCCGATGCAAGAAATGGTGCGGCTTTAAAGCGGAAACGAGCTTCGCCATATATCAAACGCGTGATATGTGGCGTTTTAAAAATCCAAATCCTTTAAAACTTATGACGCAAGACCGTGGAACGTACGTGGCAGAACTTTACAGAGTTCAGGAACAGCTCATTTTCTTCGTGTTTCTTTCGCGACGATTTTTGTGAAATGGTTTTGAAAGTGGGACACATCTTTTCTTATCTTCAGTGTCTTCGTTATATGTAGAGAGAATTAATAATCAATTTTAATTATTGGGATGCAGGCAACAGGCGGGAAGCTACTACGGTTAGTTGAGAGTCCGAAGTTGGAAGCTAGAATTAGTGGACTAAAGTTTTGATACACGTGATTGATTTACACGTTCGACCCCAAGGATGTAATTATTTTTGTATTATTATTTTTGTACACTTATTTGGATGTTGAGCAAAGAATATTTAGGCAATTTTTCAATTATTTAAAGTTACTAATTTTCCATATTTCACTTTGATAATTCACCTTTCAGCAAATATGTATAAGTCGAAAATTTCGTTAATTCGCATGCTGGTGACTTTATTAATAATTTGTCAAGAGGTTAAGGTTTGAATGATCGATTCGAGCACGGATAAACAACGATAGCAAACGACCCCATTGAATTTTGACTAAATTCAAACAATAATGGAACGTATAAACGAGAAGCAACATAAACGTACGCTGAAAGGAATATTTGAAATCGTTACCGCGCTTTGGGAGCAACGAGGCGCATTAAAATAAAGCCACAGGAATTCTTAGCTATCTTTATACTGTTTAAAAATATAACGCTACATTAAGGGCAATTATGGTGCTAATTACCTGTCACGCGCTCCCTGAAATATGCATTTTGACCGCTAAACTGCACCGCAATTCTGTAAACTAATGCAATGTGCAACGTGAACCTCGTCGCTCAGAATTAATACTGATGAAACTTTTTTAACGCTAGAATTGCTGCTGACAAATTATTTAACATATTAATAATACTGTATTAAATTAACACATCAGCTGTAGACATTTTTCAAGTTTTCTGCCCCAAAGAATTTACAGATATGAGTATACTTTCCTAAATATTACACTCCAACGTAACAAACTTTCTTCCACTATCAACATGCAAATTAGTCAATCTCCTCAACGAGTAATTGCTCAATATAGTACAACACAATACCAATAAAATTTAAAAAGAAAATTAACACTAAATAACATTTGTTTCAGACCAAGAGACTTTATTTGTTCCGACGTTAATCTTTCGCTTTTGGATTGTTTCACTTGAAATCTATCAAATAATCAGTCCCCGACGTTAATGCAAAAGGTAGCCAATTTCCTTGAAGCTCTCTAGTTTCCTAACAGCTTCATCGGTGCAACTGCAATGCACTGACCGGAACAATGCAGGCCGAACAATGGCATCGTATGTAATAGTTCTTAAGCCAAGCCCATACATTTCACTGTCTGCCTCGACAGCCGTCGTCACTAAACAGCCCTCGAGGTCGGACAAAACAGAAGTCTCTAAAAGAGAGGACAGAAGTTACGTGCCACTCGGAGCAAATAAATGGCTCTCTCTCTCGCACTGCACTTTGCAATTTCTCTATTGACTGCACTCACAGCTAACGACGGGAGTATAGAGATTTTGTGACAATTAATAGACTGTTGGAATTCAAGGATTCAGTGCTCTCCATATGATTTTGTAATCACTGATTCTGAGTAAAATTAATTGGGGCTGTTCTGAACATAGAGTTCAATTTTCTGAGTTCTATGAGTGCATTTAGCTGGACTTAGATGGACGTGATTTATGATTATCGATGAGAAACGAAAGATATATTTTTGCAATAAATATATATTGCAAATTTTTAAAATAAAAATTATAGAATACTCTGACGTGCATTTGAAGAATAAGGATGCTTTTAGTAACGTCCACTCTATTATGCCTCGAAAGTGAGAACGAAGGGTAGTATCTGTCCACTCGGCTTTCGGGGTTGCAGTTTGTCCAACTTTCTGACAAACGTCATAATGTTGGAAAGTTGAGATTTAATTAAATTTCTAGACACTCGAGACAGCATTGCCTGGCTTTCTGAATTCTTTGGTTCACCGAATTCCCGCCAGTAACAGTCAAATTTCCAAGAGATTCTACCTGTTTCTTTCATTTCGTCGCAACTCTCTTAATCTTAAGATGCAGTGTGATTAAAAAATCAAAGGAAGGTAATTAAATATATTTCAGGTATTCAAAAATCTTCAGTATCCTTCTATCTTAATTACAGAACCTACATATTTTCATTTTAATCCAACGGCAGAAATTTCCTCAAGCTTTCAAGACGCATTAAAAAACATTAAATCTCGTCTGCTCGGAAAAAGAACAAGTGAGCCATTTATGAGATCAAGAAGTTCACGTAATCGATAAAATAAGTTCCCAAAAAACGAGAATTCTCGCCAAATTCACCCTCAACAGTGTACCCTTTTCAAATCTCAATGTATCCAGATAAATTACGTAACATCATGAATGGAAACGCGTGCAAAAAGGCCAAAAAGATGTTTTCTACACCATTCTGGAATCTCGATCCACGTGTCAACACAGATCTGTTTACCAAATACAAATCGATAGCACAGTCACGTCCGGCAGTGTACGATGATTATTTGCACGAATTTTATCCGATAACGTTTGCATATTTGCCAACGTCTGGGATCACATTATATGAAGTGCACATCTATAAATATGCAAATGACTACACGCGAATGGAGTGGTCGTTTCTCGAATATCCCATGCCCTGATATTTCTCTACGCCAACCATGTGAGAGCAAGGTACAAAAATCTCTGTAACGACAAGTCCTTCAAAAATCATTTCTCTCCAGCGTGTTAGAAGGGCAAGTAGTTCGGACGAATGGTTGCCTGGAAAATACTGAGAGGGCTACTTTCTTGGTGAAATTAGGGTGGTCCGTCTTTCACCGTAAATTGAGAGGATCCTGGGGACTCTGCAGCTACTGGGGTTAACTCTTGGAGCTAGTTTTTTTGCTACTTTCGTCGCAGCAAAAAACCAGAGATTTTTCAAAGAATATTGTAGAATCTCTCCTCGGTCTCTATCTATATATACTTATTCTACATACGTTTCTCTAACAACTATATATACACCTTAAACTAACTAACAATATCATAGTCTAAATAACAAAATAACAAAATAGAAACACTCAGTAAAATACAATAACTCTAATAACTCTAATTACTAGACTGCGGATGTTTATGCAAATTTCGAGTTTCACAAATGCAGGTGAGACACGAGAACCTATCTAGGCATTTATTGCATTCGATAAATATTACAACAAATTCAATGCTTTGGATATTTTAGATATATTTTTATATTATGTTCTTTTTGCATATTTTAGCTGTATCTAATTTGTCATAAATGCATAAAAATCCGCAGTCTGCTAATTACTAATACTCTCCACTAAACTCTATATATAACTCCACTGTATCTCTCCTCGCAACAAACTCTGTGTCTCAACTCTCTCAACTCTCTCAACTGACTCTCCCAAAAATTCACTCTCGCATCCACCCTCGATACTCTTTCTCACAGAATGCATTCTTCGTCTTTCTCACAGCTTGCATTCTCTATTGCACTCACTCATTTTCTCCTTGTCCACAGACTAAACATTCACTCTAACCCTCAAACTCGCCGTCTTCCAAATCACGTATTCCAAACATTCACTCTCAAATACAAAATCCATCCACACTCACTAACTAAAAGCTATCTCTTATTTTTTTTATATTACGATACTAGAATATGGTATTACCTGAGATAATTGAAATAAAGTTAGAAACTATTTCTATCATTTTCACCATTAATAATTACTATTCACTAAAATTCCACAATTTCACGACAGCTTCAAGAATCTGAGAATTCGAAAGTCACATTCTTCTGCTCCAAAATGCCAAATTACTACCGACATTGCAAAATATCTTGAGATATTCTACATAGGTCAGAGTATCATTACATTCTCGTTAGAAAATTTCTCCAAAAAATCTTTAAAAAATCACGGTATCGCGAATGAATCGCCATAGTCTTGGAAGAAGACGACAGAAGCGGAAGGCGGAGTCGGCGTAACATCGGTGACCTTCCAACGACGCGCTCGATATCGGGCAAAGTGACGTCTTCTCTTTGAAACACCGTTTCTGCCTGCACTTCGGCCGATGCTGGAAGTATTGACAGTGTCTTGATAACACGATCAGGGCCTCGCTGTACCAAGAGGCGATGGTTCTCGCGTACTCCATTACCACGAGGTTAATCATGTTAGCGCGTGCCGCATCCGTTGCATCCCGTTTCGCATTAACGTACTTGTAGATACACAAGCGTGGGTGTAACCGATGCGTCTGTCTCATTGCTCATTGAATGAGTTTGACGGATTTCCCTTTGTATATATGTCCATCTGCTACCATTTAATGCTTCTCTCTTCTGGTCGAACTGCTTTCGGCTTTCAATAGGAAAAGCTGACACGAACGTTCGTATTGTCGTAGATGAATACGCGGTGGTTCTTTGGCCAGAAAAGGAGGAAGTCCTTGGCGAAGTAATCGTAGGAGTCGAAGCCGAAAAATATATGTACTATGGCAAATGTATTTAATTGCATAAATTATATTATATTCAAGGTGGCAGGCAATAGCGCCGGTCGTGAAAACAAAAGCTGTGTGATTTTCCAGAAAGATGGAAAAAAGAGAGAAGTGGCAGTGTTGCGTTGGAATCGTGAGTTGGGACGTCGTCCAACGATTTTTTTTCTAGTCATTTTTATTAAATGTTATTATTTTGAATATTTCGGTGTCTCTATCTAGCCCTTCATAAATTAAAACGGAACGTATAAAAGATGGAGAGAAGAAATACTGTTTTGTTTAACAATAGACCTGCTTGGGAGATTTAAATTTATAGTTCTTTATCGTTTTTTGTATTATTTAGGTTTATTTTCTATTATCATTTCTGAGGTTGGAGTATCGAGTAAAAAAATCTTTCAGTAGTGATGATAAATGAATAATGGAAATGTGATGTATACGTGTTCTTTTCTCAGGAGATGAATGTGATCCTTCGTTTTGAAAATTTCAATGCCACGAGATGGGAAATGTTTTTAATTTAAGTTATGTTTCGTGGTTGATTGTATAGCTTCTCTGTAGGTCGATGATTGCGGAGTGAAATAGGCTGTCGGCTGAGAGCTTGGCGAGAATGAATTTATATGGAAGATGGGGTGTATTTACATGTATGAACATGTATGGGTGTCGTCGAGGACGATGGATTCTGTGGCATGAGTTTCGTTTGTTAAAAAAGCCGGTGGGATGGTTTCATGAGTGAAATGGATGGAGGTTTTAACGCAGAAGTGAATTGCGAAAAGTATGAAGTACATCTGCGAAAAAGTAATTTAATAAGAACTATTATTGTATGGGATTTGCATTTTCTAGGATCTAGATATCACGGAAATTCTATTATTAATTACAGTTTATTTTTTAAATGAAATATTCCTCATTTAGTTCTCCAAATCCCAGGAGATTTGGAGCACCTATGGAAGAGATTGCGAGAAGAACGAAATGGCGGTCGATTGGCAGAGCGAAGCTTTTGGAAGATTAAAGAGTGCAGTACTGGTTGCACTGGATTATTGAATTACAATGCAAAATTAAAAGAAACGTGACGGATTTGATAATTTTTCGGTGCTAGATTTCCCGATGATTGGCGTTGCATTAGAGAGAAGATTGATTCTATCAGGCGACACAATCAATATGGAAAGCGGATGACAGTCAGTCGGATTTGACAATCGTTCTCTATCTACATGGTAGTTTCCATTTATATGTTAAATTGTCAAATTATTATTATCCATAAGCCGACCGAAATTGAAAATCGAATGGAACGCCAAGGGATCGTATCGGATTTGCCCGCGATTTCACGTTTTGTGAATAATTAAAACCCAACGAGGAGTGTAAACAAACATTCCGTTCGACATTTCTCATATAAAATTTCAAATTACTTTTCTCGTTCGAAAATACCTGAGCTTCTTTTTACCAATACTTTAAATCGATATTTGCGATGATTTCTCTAAAAAGTTCGAGCAAAATGGAGCACTTGAGAGAAAGAAACGTGGGTAATACGATATTTGCAGAAAATGTGCAACAAATAATTGCAAAAATCCACTGCATTCCCTATGACTTTGAATAAACTGGAAAGGAGTGAAACCTCAAGTACATTTTGAACAACCGTAATTGCCGCGGAAACAAGGAAAATCGTTGAAGTGATTCAAAATGTCTATGATTTATGAGAGATAATCCCCGAAATTAGTTACCTCGTCGATCGAAAAGCAACGTACCGATATAATATTTACTCATGAATATATTAGACAAATCTCTGGAATACCTATTTGAAAATATTTCCTCATCCTGGTTTTCATCTCCGCCAGGATTATCCAGAGATAAAGCCACTTTCCTTCCTGCGGAAACAGAAGGAGAAAGAAGCAGAGAAAGCCACGACACACGCAAGCTTTTAAAGGAAAACTGTAAACATTTCAGAAAGGAATCTATTTGAGGTGCTTTAAACCTACGCTGGACGATCTTCTAAATTTTCCCGCACTTTTCGCGCGATTTCGCCGAACGCATTATGAAAAGAGGCGAAGAGAATGTACGCGTTAAGAGTAAAATATCGTTTGGATTAGAAAGATTTACAGTGAAACCTCCATAAAGACGATTTACGATCTAGAAAGCCAAAAATAGTGTCCGCAAGAGAGGAGAATTTTTAAAAAATCTATTATGCCTAACGCTAGATTTACGGAACCAATTTGGCTCGTTCAAAATTTTATTACTATATATATAATATATTGGTTGGTTAATTTTTTAATAATAAATCTTTCATTTAAATTCATTTGGAACTATTTTCTTTGGAAAAAACTTCAATTTTCTTTCTTGAGTCAAATTGGCTCACTGCAGAAAAATAGGCGCATCAACATCCGTAAATCTAGTATTAAATATATTGATTAAGTACTTTGGAAAAAGAGAGATGAAGGGGAGCATGATCAATTAAGTAATTTCGATTTTGTAACATAGAAGTGGAATATTGGCTACTTGAATTCCAGTGAACTTAAGCTTTCAAAGTGCACGCTTTCACAAGAGAAACAAATGATTATAATGGAACGAGATGATATTACAAAGAGTTAAAGGCGTTACATAGTAGAGAATAATAACGATTCCATTTTTTTTGGCGCGGAATAAAGGAAACTGGCTAGCAGGGACAAAGAAAATGGAGTCGGGACAGGTAAAGTAGAATTCGTAGGAGGAAACAACGAAACGGTTATCGTCTCGCGAATGGAGGAAGCACTACCACTGTGTTTCATTGCCGGCACTTTCTACAAAAAAGATCTTTGTTGCAGAATGCGTCTCGTTTTCCGAGATTACAGTCGTCGGATTTCTCTTCCGTCGGCCTCCTCTACTTTGCACATTGATTCGCCTTCTCATGAACTGACAAACACGGCCTATCTTTTTCTTCCTTTTTCTGCACTTTCTTTTCTTAATGATACCGTTACTGCAAATGGTACTAGTTAATTCTTGGGAAATATAACAAAAATATGCATTTTTCATTAAAAAAAAAAGTGGCAATTGCCTTAAGTGAAGTCAAAGGGGAGATCTTTGTCAAATTAATTCTTGAAAAGTATATAAATAAATCCGTACTCATTCGGAAACAAAGCAATTCTTTCAAAGGAGAAGAAATTCTTTTAAAAATCAAGAAATAATTAAATGGATTACACTTTTGATACAGACACAGATGCTAATGACAAGTTCGAGTGTTCCATTTTTACTTTTTGGAGTATTATTCTTTTCGTAGCAACTTTTTTTCAGTCTGCTGTTGAAAATCTGCTGCTTTAAGACTCGACGTCTTTTTAAACACGATAGAACATCCATCTACAACAACTCGATCGCCAATTGTTGGAGGTTTCACGTGATTCGTGTCAGGGTGAACGACAGCGTAAAGGACAGCCTCTCAACACCATTTTCGATATTGTCAATACTGTCTTCCACGTAGCTGGTTTAAAAGTCACTTGTGTGTGTCTACACTTTTAATGCATTACTCTCTTTTTTTTCCGACATTACTAAAACTAGATATATACGTCAGCTTGCGAAAAAATATTTAAAAACTATTTTTTTTTGTCTCTACAGTACAAAGTATCGATATCCGACGATTAATTCCTCCGTTAATCGATGCTAATCAAAGATACAACCGGGACGTTCCCCTTTTCTGTGGTATTGTATTTTCGCCTACTCGGCAGTCGTTGCTAGAGACTAAAATCCGCTCACGAATGCTTTCATATTTTTCCTCGAACGGATTTCTGCCCATTCAGAAATGGGTCGAAGTACTTAGATTTGGCGTGTCCCATCGGTTCGGTTTTTGGCTTCGCATGATGGCAAATAGATCGTCAAAACGACCCACGAAATACGTTTTCGTCGACGTTATTTCGTTAACGTACGACAGGCATAAGGAGCAACGTTTTCAATATACAACGACACGTCGAAGATAAAAGCAAAGAAACTGTTCGACGAGAATGTGTAGCAATCTGAGCATCGACGATTGTTCGCGAATAGTATTCTCGGCGACAAACGAGAAAACATTGCTCGTACACGGGAAACGGACCGATGTAATCTCGTATTTTATGGCATATCGGAGCAATCGTCGATTCCACAGCTTCAAATCGTCCGTTGAGAATTCACTTTTGCCGGCTCTTAAAAACTACCATGCGCGAGAAATTTTAATCTTCGAATGTTTTAATTAAAGTAACAAATGAAGGATGAGAGGCTCAAATAAATAAAAAAAATTTTCATAGAAGTTTCTATATGAATTTGAAATACTCTGCCACTTATAAATTCATAATAAACATGAATCCTTCAAATTTTCCATACCATTCTCCATCACGAAACAAAAAAATAATCCGATTTGTCTGGATTAATTCCAATAAAAATGCACTTTATTTAAATAGTTGCCAGTTAATCCTACACATAGAAAAAATTCGTCGTATAAAGCTCAATGGCTTCGATGTCATCTCGTGCTTCGTTAAGGTAGTTCTAGGCACTTATAATTTTTCGATAGATTTCCTTAAAATTTTGAAAATATATTATTCATGATATTTTATAATTATAACCGGAATCTCAACGAGTTCGTCCACACGGTTCATGAATAAATCTTGTTTAAAAATAACATATTTAACATGTGCCTTATGGAAAACAATTTTTGCTGAGTCCATAAAATCTTTTTTTATTTTTCTAATGGAAAAACGAGTCGATGGATTCTGATAAAAAATTAGCAATGTATTATTTTATGCTTTTGGAATATTATTGAATTTTTTCATAATTTTTTACGTCATAGTTATAGAGAAAGATGTTTTAATTCTTACGCAATTTTTTTCATTTCTAATGAAAAAAGAAACTTTTTGTTCCGAATCCAGCTAGAACTACCTTAAAGGTTCAAAAATTGCAATTCTATCGTGAATCTATTATCGTGAGAGGCTGTTTAATACGACGTTCAAGTCGATGAAAACTAGGCCACTCCGGAGATAATCAAGAAGACGAATACGAGACAAGTCGAGGGCAAAGAGATTACATGGAGGAAATCTCGGAAGAGTGGACAGAAGCATGGAGTATCGCGTGTGCCAGAAACTCGGCAAACACTTCGATAGCTTTTGGATAATCCGAGCACGAAGGTACGATATGGCTGGAGAAGCGTTTGTAACCCAACTGCATTTCGAACTTTCCGTATTTTCAATCGACCGATTGCATTGTACCGATTTTGCTCTTTTAGTGGTCCCGGCTACGACTTACCCGTGGTCGTTGTTGCTGGCTTAACATAGTAATTCTACGCTCGTTTGGCCTTTTTATGCAATTCGCAAGCTCCGTAAATGTTTCGTGCGCTACAAATTGTACGGAGAATAGAAGCTAGAGGATCAAAGGAAATTGTGTTAAAGTCTGAAGCACTTCGAAGCCCACTGTTCGAGGAATGTTCGTAGGAAATACCTTTTTTCTGGTTTATCTGATTTAATTACCGTAATTTGTTTTAATTAGTGAGTGAATACTTCAAAATATCGTTGGATTGGTAGAAGCTCTAAAATCCAAAATGATTTCATGGTTTCCAATTAGTACAAATTGGACAAAGTTTTCGAAAGTACGAATAATCGGAAGCTGAAGTTCTCACGATTCCAAAGATATCAAAACCCTAGAATCTTCGTTTCCAAATTGTTACCAATTCTCACCTGAATACAATCAGAAACATATTTCATTGTTTCACGATTCTTGAATAATATAGAACTCGAAAAACTACCTTGAGTCTCCCCTAAAATATCAAAATCACTTAGATATTCAGTAGCAAGATATTCCAAATCTCAAAGACAGCCTCTGTCGCAAAGTCCATGAAACTTGGAGCAAACTCTTAAAGAATTTCATCCGTCTCTGAATTCATAATAACAGTTCCTTCTTCCGCAGTTACGTAATATCTCTTCCCTCCAATTATCCATTATCCTGACGGAAGTACATTTCCGTTTCCCCCCGCAGCCGTTTCGTCGATCACTGCAAACTTAACCGTGATAAATGCCTCCAATGTAACATTAGCAACGACGCGTTCCAACTCTAACGACTAACACGCGTCAGAGATTTTTCGCAATTATCCGCTTCGATGCTGGCGAAGAAACAGCGAAGCCACGACATAAATCGTGAAAGAAGACAAAGCGCCGTTCGTGAGAGTCTTGTCGCATAATAAGGGGGCGAACGAAATCTGAGAAACGGCCGAACGAAGGAGAGGTTTCCCGTTGGAAAATTCGGCGACGGACGAAACACGTTGGACAGGGAAAACGGCTTGAATGCAAAACTTGAGACAGCTTCACGGGGTGTTTTGTGTAGGAACGACAAAAGAGAGCGCGGCATGCTCGCGCGTTTCCATGGAACGATAACTCTTGCGAACTCGTACGTACGCTCGAAATAAATTTCAAGCCTGTCTAGGGTGGAAAAACAATGGGCCCGTAGCTCGCTAGGGGCCGAAGGGTTGAGAGAGGGTGAGAACTCGACAAGAAACCCGGTAAAATCCCACTGGAACCGCAAGGATCTTCTTGATTCGTTTAAAGCAGAGTGTACTTCGACGATTTTGTGTAATAGTGGAAACCCTTGGTGAGTATTTAAGGGAAATATCATTTTGGGGTGGTTCTTGGAGGGTGAGATTTTATGAGCTTGATAGGTCACGGTGGAAATCTTCTTTTTATGGGACAACGTGCTTTATGAATAATTGAATCGATGTTACAAATATGCCTAGACGGGTAGAGAGTGCACCAATTATTTTGAAACTATACTTCTCACTTTTCTAACATCTCAGAATTTCTAATTATGCACTGCGATAAGTAGAAATTGATTAAGAACCATTAATAAGCATTGGAAATGTGCAAAAAACTGATGATAACGAATTTCTAAGACTATAACAATACAAGGACCTCGATTTCTCAACCACCTAACCACTGTGCACCCTAGCAGGACTTAATTAAATGGAGTACCATCAACTAAGACCGTCGCTCCATTGACGGGACAAGAAACGATCATGCGATGAAATATTTTTACAGACCTGATTTTATCAGATACGATACTCCGATTTTGCGGTTAAACGACTTAGCCGAGACCGTAGATCGATCGGACCAGCATCAACCATGGCCCATCAATCGGCCTTAACCCAATTTAGCGAGAAGGGCTATTTTTTCAAGTCCACCTTCGTCCAAGCGGGGACCATTGTTCGCTCGTCCAGAGCCATTAGGAGCCCTAACTTTTTTTTATTTCATTAATAATTTCATTTAGAATCACGCGGAACTTTTCACTATTTAGCCTCGATGGCACTCTCCCTCGACGCCATGCCATAGTTTTTACAAGCTGATTCCATTAGACCTTTATGTTTTTGCTCGTCGAGGAGGAAAAGCTCTTCGTCGAGGGAAGAGACGGTCTAGCTTCCAGCAGGAACAAACTTTTCATTGATGTATCGTTGAAATTTTCATGCAGGAAATTTCCCAATAGGTTTGTCCATAGTTGTGATCGTAAGTCAATAAAACAACCAGGACTCTCGTAGAATTCTGCATCGTTGGAAAGATCAGACGAGAAGCAATGGAGTCAAGAATTTTCCTGGAGCTGACTGAGGAATAATTTGGTACAATTTGAAATTTAACTCGTAGCTTTGTGCTGTCCACTCGCAAAGCAGATTACTTTCGTTTCTCCTCGTTTTCGCGATGTTATTTTCTCCGTGGATCATTTTTCAAACGACCGGGTGCAGTCTCTTTACTTTTATCGGGGAGAGAATTAAGGGTAGTTTAGGTAAAACTTAATGGCTGGACTATTTGATAAAAATTTATGAAGTTGGGAATTCGATAAAAACTTTTGTCGTTCTTTTACATTAAACTTTCAGACATTACGGAGAGAGAAATCTCTTCCTGTTCGCTACGACAAGATAGAGATCTTTCTTCTTTTTATATCTTTGTCACCTCCTTTTCATCGACATTCTCGCAAAGACAGTGGCGGGAAACCATTTCCTATTCGATTATTGAACCCAGACAATCGTGAACGTGCTCCATGAACAATATCTTTGGAAACGTAACGAAGTAAATTTCGAAAACTGGGTCACTGTTTGAACATCGGATGAAAACATTGTCGAAAATGATCAAATTGTCGACAGGTACTCAACTTACTTCAAACTCTGCTCCAACGTCGCACTGAATATTTGAAATGATAAAACAACATTCCTCCTCGCGTTCGTAGAAACATTGACGATTTCACCACCCCCAGAAAACGATAATTTCATTCAATATGCCACAACTCGTTGGTCCAAGTAATAAAAAAATAAAGAAAATCCTAATTTAAATATAACGTGAATTACTATTTAGAAGATAAATAAATTTGGAGATTTTACAAAGTTCTCTCCGCAATACCACCCTGGACTAATTTTCTCATTAGTGCGACAGGACACGAGAACCATTTCTTCTCGCCAAGTTTCCCTTAATCTGATTCTCCAAATTCTCATTTCAAAGACACGTGCGTTTCTAAATAATGGCCGATCGAGTTTAAATTATTACGGTATTCGAAAATTCTCCAACACGCAAAGCAGAAGGCAAAGATGAACGTTGATACGCGTAGAATGGCAAGCACGATACGTTCAATGTGGAACCTCTGCATCCCTTCGAGCAAATCGATCGTCAGTCATTTCGGATGATAGGAACATATTCAGCCATTAATTGTTCCATTTTCACGTATTACTCAACTGCAACAACGCGCATCGAGCGAAATTCAGACGCTGGGCGACATTCCCTATGGGTTGAATATATTAATAATGTATCGAACATTAATTAAATGTAAGGGAATAAATCCTACCAAAGAGAGAATTTATTCAGCGTCGAATAAAATGTTAAAATTGAATATAAATTGTGTGGAGGAATATTTTTGATGAGATTAGAATAAATAAGAAGTATTAAACATTTTTATGTGGTAAAATAATATTGTAAGAAGTTGCAACCGTATGGTTATAGGGCTTGATAATAAAGTTTAGCAATTACGTAGATTTAGCCCAAAATTTAATAATCTCTGAGTCTTTAGGTAGAATTTACTGAACTTCAGTAAAACTTGGAATACTCAGTGTAGCACACGAAGAAACGTTAGGTTACTTTGATAAAAGATAACGTGACTATTTCTAAGTAAATTATATACCATAATCCAATTGCATCTTACAAAATTAAAATATATCTCCTTTTCTAAATTTTAAAAGACTAGTTTAAAAATCCGTGTCGAATAGAAAGTGAGAAAGAGAAAAACCTTTCAGAAACGTAAAAGCATTTCGTGCTAGGTACATTATTAAACAAAAGGTCGCAACACTTCATGGTCATTAATACCATTTTAAACGAACGTTCGTTTGCGTGCAATTAGAATGAACCAAAGAAATTATCGCTTCTGGCACGGTGCTAGCTATCGGACAGTTTTCCGTATCAAACGGTTATTTAAATGTACGCGTGGATGCAAAAAGGCGCCAGCACTGTCGCATAATTTGTTCGTTAGTCTTGCGAATTTCGTGCAAAGATCGCGACAATGTACCAACTTACGCCACTGATTTCTACTCCATGCGAGTAAATGAATTCGCGGCTCTATTTTCCTTCCTTCCCCGGACTTTTTTTTATTTCACTCGTTCCACTTGCAATTAGCTCCACTAGTGGCGGCTCGTATTATCCAGGAATTTAATTTGCACCTTTCGGTGCAACGATTGCACGCCGTGGCTCTTTTCTTCGCACGTTCGCCAAGTCCCATTAATTTCATTTGACATTTTTCGTCACGTTGAAACGCCACTTTCTCGCTGTTTCATCTCCACAATGAACCGTCATTTCGCTACATGAAAGAGTTTAACGAGAATCTCACTGGAATAAACGATAAGCGAATTCGAAGCAGTGGATGACACTTTCCTTGACTTCCTAAAATCTTTCTATACCGCGCGAAACCAGATTTCTCCTTGAAGAAACAAATTGTCTCTCAACATTTTGGAAAAATAATAATAATTTTATATAAATTTTGGATTAATTTTCATTCATAAATAATCTCTTGCTTAACCCTTTCAATACGGCGAAAAATCCAGTCCAAATGGGCCCCATTACCGGGATCAGTTATTTCTCCTCCGAGCGATTATTAGATAAAATAATTTTTATGCCGCAAACTGAGCAACTTTAACAGTTGTCGCTTATTTGATTAGATCGGGGACGATCGAGATGACAAATTTATGGACTCAGAACGATTGAGAATCATTTTGGAGGCCCAACTTGGCGTTATTTTTTGCCCTAGATGTTTTTCAGTAACTGGGACATATGTTGTCCCAGCCGTAATATCAAAAATTTTTCAGACTGGGACAGCGCATGTCCCGTCCGGTGCGAAAGGGTTAACAAGTCAAACACTTCTAAGTTCTACCTCGAATTTTCTTATATTCGTTCGTAACAACTTCCTAACATTCTATTCAACTTTTAATCTCTTCTAAAAACTGCACCATTGGAGATTTAATCGCAGGATGACACGCTGAATTCATCCAAGAAATCGCGAAATTGATCTTCACCTGTACCGAAATTATGTGATTCCATGAAGTCCTGTACCTAAGTGTTTGAATAATTGATCTCACTGCACGAGCTATCCGTGGTGGCATGTAACGCGAGGAACGAGGCCAAGTCCGTGGATCGAACATGTCATGCGGTGGAGAACATTTCGCGAACAAATAAAGCGAACCAATGTCCCTCCGACGATTGGAGGATCACTCGACGGTATCGCGACGTCGTACATTGACAATTTGCAGTGCTTACAGGAGGATAAGCTTTCTATAAAAATAATTAGACGGACGTTTATGCTTAAAGGCTCTAATTAACGATAACTACGCTTCTTTACCGATCCTTAATGAGAGATCGAATTCCGGAATGAGAATCGAAGGTACGCCGTTACGTAGCTTCGTTACGATTACACCGGGAAAAAGGGGCATTGCAATCCTCTTCGAGTGTTTTAATTGGAATAATAAGATCCGGAGTTTCTCGCTTCGTTATTGAACTTTTCGTAGAAAAAGATCGTTCTATGATTTTTTATTCTGTACGTGCACGGTGTTGAGTATATTTGCAAAAATTTCGTAGAAACGGAATTAACCCTAGATCTGTCGAACCTGTCAAATTGACGTGTTGCTACGATCGCCAGAAGCCGAAAGACGTGAATTCAAAGCGAATTCTGCCCCGCTCCCTTGGCAGACGTGACCCCTCATCGAGGGTCTCTCGAAAAATTGGACACCATCGCGGTTAAAATTAAGTATCTCGGGTTTTAATAGGCCGATCGTGATGAGATTTATTTCTACGTCTTCGTTAGACTTCAGGCTTTCGATCTACGCCACTGAAATCGTTCTGCAACGGTTAGTTTTTTTTACGACGGGGCCAAGAAGGAAGCAAAACCCTTTCACGTTCAAGCAAATGTAGATGGAAACTCATTCTTAACACTTTACCGACCGAAAGCCTATTAATAGGCATTTCGGACCCAATGCCTTTGAAATTTTAAGTTATTAATTGGTTGTCATTCCAATTAATAAATTCTCATTGATCATTAAAATTTAGTGACGAGAATTTGTAATTTTCGAATAGATCTGATCAAGGAAGTATTTGTGGCGAAGTGATTGGTCAGAAGGGGGTAGGATGTTAAAAAAATACCGATCGATAAAGTGTTAACATGACGTTGAACTACGTTCTTTCTCGATTGCAATGACATAAAAATCAGCCCGCTACAAACATCCCATTCAAATGAACGATTCCAAATTTCTTCTAATAACTATTTAGATTAATTACCAGTGAAGTAAATATTCCACTTCTAGATAAAATCTAAATTAATTAATTAATCATCTTTTCCATCTCTTCATTTCTCTTTTTCTACAGTAGATATTAAGTGTATCTAAATTATATTAAATATAACGTGGGTAGTTTTCGTGTTAAAATGGAGAATCAGTGAAGCAGGTATACCACGAGTATCTTGTCATTTTTCCAACATTAAAATCTAAGGGGTTTAATATAATGAAAATCACCTTGAAAGATGAACCGTGAGAAAAATCGCAAAAGTACGACATCATCCAGTTACCTTTGCTCCAACCATTTTCGACTTCCTTCCGGCGTGAAAATCGCCCGGTAAATCAGAGATTCGGTCGCGGGTCCCGAAATTTATTCGAACTTAAAGAACGACTCTGCCATATTTGCAATTTATGTTCCAGGGCGGTGCTATTCGACGAACTGCAGGGAAAGCCTCGAGAAATTGCGAACGTGACGAAATGCATCGAGAGGAGAGGCTGGACGCACGAGAAGGGACTAGCATCCCCGTATGATTCTCGGACATCGGTTTCAGCGTGGATCAGCGAGAAAACCATCGTCCAGTCGATCGTGACTGCACGAAAGAGCATTCTTGTCCTCGTTTCGAGGAGCCGAATATCCGAAAATAATTTTCCCTCGCTTCCCACGAATTCTCGGCATTCAACGGAAACTCGAGTGATATTTTATTCACGCTTTATTACAACGTTATCCCGAAAATTCCAATATTTCCGGAAATTTCACAATTCACCAGATACATGAAGAGCTAATCGAGAAGAACGAATCCTTGAATTTTTATCAGTCGTAGAACCTTATTTCACATAAACTACGAATAATAAATTCACGGAATCGTGTATAATTCGACTATACAAGGGAGTACATATTTTCATCGAATAATTCCTATGAAATACCATCGATGAAAGTTCCACGAGGTAGATTCTAGATCGAGAACTTTCTAAAAACGCAATGTGATCCACGAATTCCCAGGGTACTTCCTTTATCTCCGAGTAAAAAAGGACGAGTGAATATCCTCGAACAGCTTCCCCTTATCCGACTACGAGAACGTCCAGGGTTAGGTGACGCGGAGCCGATGGAAAATTAAGAAGATTTCTCGAAGAAGATCCAACGGAATACGAAGGAGACCTTGGAAGTGAAGTGAAGTCGCAAAAGAAGAGAGAGGATATCCATGGGGAAAGAGAGATAGACATTTTGTCCTTTGACCACGAAAGAAACGGGATCCCTATGACATTATCGTGCTTCAACTTGGAAAGGGACAAACGGAAGAATGCACGAGGCGCATTAAAATTCTAGATAAGCACGAGGAAATGAAAACCTTCACAAAGTACCGCCTCGAGCGAGGACACCGAAAGGAGAAGAATCTGTGAGAAGTTTAAGAACTGCTGGAACAAGAAACCAACGACGACCATTGTCGAGTTCTTCAACGTTTCTCGAGACTCTCCAAGTGTATTCAAACAGGCAACGTAGTTAACGACTGGAAGGGAGAGGCTGAAAAGTAACGAATTCTATGAGTTTGTCGATCGAACTGTCGAGAATCGCGGAGTGTAAATTATAGGGGATTTCGTGGTGGATTTACTTGACAATACGAGGCGCACATTTTAGGGAGTAATTGCCCATGGAACTCGAAATCGTTGCTAGTCGGAGGACAATGGAGAGGATTGGAGTTTCTTTGATGGAAAACGAGGGAGGAAAGTGGCTGTAGGCTGTGCTGGATACATTGAGTAAAAGAACAATGTACTGATGGATATTTCGACAGAAACGATACTCCAATATTGATACAATGTTTACGAGAATATTGCTGAAATTAGTTTGCAAGCTTTTCAAAGAATTTACTGGAAAAGGTAATAACCTTTGAATCTTTGTAATACTCGGCAGGCATCGAACATCGACGGAACAGCGGGGTATTGAAACCAGCTTGAACATGTGCAAATAAATCCTACGGATTCGCCAAAAAGCCGATCCTATTTTAGTCGCGTCCAACCAATTGGAAATCCCGAAGCGCAAAAAAATTTACGTTTTACTGCGGAAGCGTGCAAAAACACCGATGAACGGGCAGTTTTGCGAGGGGTTTGAAAATAATAAACTTTCAAACCACGATATAATTTATGACAGGATCAGAAAAAGAGACTCGACCGTCCACAGATAAATTCTGTTCGATAAAAAAGCTCGATCTTAATCTACTCCTGCTTCAACAATTGATAACCCCAAGGTACAATTGTAAAAAGAAATGTCACTTAACAAGAAAAATCCGAAAACCCTGATGAATCCAATTTGCAATCCTTTCTACGCATAAGAAGGACATCGGACCATAAAACAAGCAGCTCACTTTGCGATAACCGGAAACGAAGACTCCGCCATTCTCCAAATACATCCTGCAACCCCACGAAGAAGAACGAACACTTCTAATTGTGTCCAAGCAATCGTTAATCCCGAATCATTCACCGGCAAATGAAACATCAGTAGTTGCGTGAAACGTCGACCATCGATCAAGAATTATCGTTCAGTCGAGATCGATTCCCCGTAACAAGTTCGACAGGCTAACCCGAAAACGACACCGAGTGGAGTTTAAATCACGTATCGTGTGTTCTCGATATTGGGAAAAAGTCTCATTCATCTTCGTGGAGAGAAGCCTATGAAAACAATACGAATTGTTCGATCGGGTCAGCGGTTCGACTCTCTCCTGGTAGCCTGTTAAGGGCGTCCGTGCATGAAACGGAAGTGGAAGAGGACACCGTCGATTCTCGGCGTGTCTCTTCTCCTTTTTCCCCCATAAGCCCAGAAATTGTATAGCCAGCCAGCATTGCCAACGCGATTATGTCGGCAGTGCCGTGGAACTAATGAAATGGTCCGCTTTTCTCCAACGAAAGTGGATTCCTTTTGCAACGGACCAACTCCGTAAATGGACGAAATGAGATTGGATTAACGGTTTTGGTAATCGAGGGAAGTGTGCCGACATCGCGCAACGATTTCACCTTTTGCCGGGATCATCGACGCGGTGGAGAAGAGGAGAATACTTTTGAAGATTATTGAGGTGTAGCATAAGTTTGCTTCGATAATGAGAGAAGTTTTCATCGTGGACGAACTGTTCGAGAGATTAATGGATGTTTCGAGAAGATTTTAAAGGTGCTGGCACGAACGAAAGTCTGTGGAGTGAAAGTGATTTTTAAGATTGGGGGATGATGTTTCTTTGACAAAGTTTTTCTAAAGAGTAAGATGTCAGGTTATTCGAGGGATTGTTAGGTGTCGATTTAAAGTTTCGAGTTACTTTGTGCGGTTTGAGAGGTGGTGAGAGATTGTAGCAATGGAGGGTGTTTGCTGTAATTGGAACGATCACTGATCGGTGCAGTGAAATATACAGAAGTTTAAACGAACTGAATGCACAACGAATATTGGAAGGTAAATAGTCTCTAAAATCATGACGTGAGAATATTGAAAAAGTGTTGGGTTTAAACAATTCATCCCTGAACATCAAATGAAGGGAGAATTTTGAAGAGAACGGGGGTAGAAAAATAATTTAAAATCGTTGTGAAAATTATCATTCGGAATGCAGGCCCTCGAAGTTTTCAATTCCACCCTGGAGCCATGGAACGTGTCTTTGTGGATGTACAATGATACGTATTACAACAATACGAATGCAACGGAGCTACAGCTGAGAAACCAGTTTATACTGCCATGGTGGAGACAAATGATTTGGACGTTATTGTTCGCCGGTATGATTATCGTTGCAACCGGCGGCAATCTCATAGTGATATGGATCGTGTTGGCTCACAAGAGAATGCGCACAGTTACCAATTACTTCTTGGTGAACCTCAGCATCGCAGACGCAATGGTGTCGACTCTCAACGTTACCTTCAATTATATATACATGTTGAACAGCCACTGGCCCTTTGGCACGCTGTATTGCAAAATTTGCCAATTCATCGCGGTCCTCACGATATGTGCGAGTGTATTCACATTAATGGCGATATCCATCGACAGGTAAGCATTTTCGGCTCAATTACTTACGTTTCCATCTAACTTTAACTAACAATAGCTTAAATATAAGTGGCAATTTACATAATTGTCTTTAATAATCTTAGTATTTATGTGGTATAATATTTGGCCATAGATACCCTTAGAGCGACGTCTCTCCATAAAGATTGCATCCCGCGACACATTCAGATACCATTTAAAATTCCGTTAGAGTGACATAGAGACGCATTTTTTAATCCTTACATATTTTTGTTAATTTTAGTTATATCATATTTAGTGTAGTCTATTTTTTTATTATTATTATATTGTAATCTTAGTGTGCGTGTTATTCTCATTCTATCTTATCCTGACAATTCGTTATTTAATTATATCGAGGCCTATATTAGACCATTCGGTACAAATCATTAGTATTTCACTTACAATTGGCCCTTTTTCTCCTTCATCTTACAATTAGTAGAATCCTACTATATTTACGAGTTGCTACACCAGCAATGCTTCTGTTCGCTGCTAAAAATAACTTGAATAAATGTAAAAAGATGTTTTCACGGATCGATAGAACTCATTTCTGAAAGTGTAATTAACAGCAGGCAACCTTCTGTGATTCGTATATTTTTGCTCTTTTTATCTAAGATAGACAATACGAACCATGAAACGCCACTTCTCGTTTCTCTCGTACATATTATACTTGAGGCAAAAGCGAAAGCTCGACGGGGAGGCTTTCGAGGGAGAAATCCTCGACACGTTCGATCGACCGTCCATTCGCATTTTCTCTTTTGTCGTTTTTGCCGGACTTTTAGTAGACGAGTATCTAGACGCCACTTAGCTCGATGTCAGCCACAGTGAAAGCACATTTCCACGTGTTTATTCGACGGAGGCTGCAGCGTGGAAATAGTTCGAAGAAGGGGTGCGTGGGTGCGGAGAATGGAATGTTGTATTAAGGGAAGATCGAGGGTTACTTCTAAACGCGAGTCAAGGGGTCGGATAGAAAGATTAGTCCCATAAAGTGGGACAGGAACGGGGAAATGAGAATACCTCAAGTGCGAATATTTTACTCGCCATCAACCATAAATTCATCATCGTTTGATGGTCCATGCTAAAGATAAATACCTTAAATAATTTGGAGATATTTGACGTCTAGAATTGATAATATCATACTGAAAATTTTGACAATTATTAAATATCAAATAAATTTCGTAGCTATTCCTTTCAAATTTCATCGACTGGAAAACTCTGCTTTTTTAAATATTTTATTTTTACGGCGCGTTCTCTATTTGGTTGGTATACATTCTGCTTCGTACTGTGCAATTATTTTTTACTGTAGAATCCCGGTAATTGGACGAATGTTTATTTCAGCTTTTATGCAATAATTGAGATTCTACGGTAAATTTCTCTATAGCAATTATTTTTGGATCTATTTTAAATATCCTATTTATATATTCTGAAAATGATAAAAAATATATAGCTGTATATTTGGATCATTTAAAGTAAAAAGAACACGGTGATTCTATATACGACTTAAAGTCTAGAGAGATTAAATCGTTTCAGAACGCAACAAGCGCCGGATAAAACGAACTTCCCGAGAGGAAAAATGTTTTCTCGTCTAACAATATATAAAATAATATTCTCCCCAGTTAAAAGGAAAGTTCAGTAGTAGAGAATTTAATATAGGTCACTGTTTTCAAAACATCACGCATTACTCCTGGATCATTTACTGAAAAATGAAGAAAATGGCCGTGCATTCATGCCGAGGTTATTGCAGACTTTAATAAGCCCGCGTAATGCCTCGAGCATCCATGGTGCGAAATTAAAAAGAGCAAAGGACAGAGAAAGAATGGATACCTCTTCTAAGTATTTCTCAGAAAGATATAATTCACTGTCAGTCAAAAACTTCGAAGACGACCGACCAATTTTTGCCGACGAAGAATGAATTTTCCGAGCACGAGTGCGGCGTGGAATTATGTTTCACGAGGGCCGCATAATTCAGAGACCTTTATTGGCAAGTGAGATTAAAGAACACTTCCTCGATCCGATTGAATAATAATTCTTCACCGAAAAAAAAAACGAAGGGTGAAAATCGTGACAAAGAATCACCACTTCTTCTTTTACGTGGCGCGAATTCGATACGGCGATTAACGAAAAGAAGGATTGAAGTCTTAGCAAAATATGATTAGTTCTTCCGTGGTCCTCGGCAAAAAAAAACGTGACACAGTTTAACACGTTGAACGCCACCGCCACTTCCCTCGTTGTGCTACTTCTACTGAAGCGACAATTTTCCCATTAAAATCCCATCTTTGTAAAGCAGAAACTTTAAAGACACAAATAGATATACATTCAGCAGGATTTTATCTTCTGAACACCGATATTGAAAAATTCACTGCCTTAAAAAATTTATAAATATTCAAAGTTAAAAGAAATTTCAAAGTCATATGAAATTTCACTGAATTCAATACCTCCGGTCACCGGTGACCCCCATGGCAGTCAACGTGTTAACCATAAGTGATACAAATTTCACCTTCGAGTGCCTCAGAGCAGAAAATTAACGCTGGACGAGGAAAAATTCATTGCAACTACCAAAAGCCAAATATTTCGATATTTTCGAGGGTTTTCTATCTCGATAACTTTCAACCACCATTTGTTATCGATAAATTAACTTCGTCCACTTAATGACTCTCCGGTGCATACTATATTCACGGCTTATCCGTGAAGGGCCGTAACAACGATACAAAATTCAAGTACCGCGAGCTCATTATTGCGGATCACGACTTAGGACTTCGTCTTTGTAATAAACCTACTCCTTACGGTGAAAGCCGATTAAAACTTGATTCTTGGTTGGCCGAACGAACGATCTCGTTCGTACAGTTGCCGAAGTAAATGGTTGAGAAGGGCCAGCAGCGTGAAACAAGAAGTAATACGCGAAATACAGTATCCGTAAGCCGAATAAACGTACGCTCTGCTGACCCTCGAATGTACGGAAGGAAATGCCATCTCGGCGATTCTACACTGACAAATAAATAGTACTCACCAACAGTGCAAAACGACAGATGGAAATACAGATTTCAGAGATGAAATCCCAGCCTGTACAAACGTTAGTGGAGAGAAACGTTCGAGTTACTGCTTGACAATCTTTCTGGCATTGTTTGCGGTGACACGTGCGGGACGAGTTTCAATTTATGTGTGCCTTCTCGCGAAACGACAATCCATCGTGGATCTGAAAGCATTAAATGTACGGAGAACATTAGTCATTTTGTTGTAGGATACTTTGAGAGATATATTTAAACTGTTTGATTTATTCGTTGTATGAATTAAAATACTTATCGGAGAGGGTGAAAATACCTTTGAAGATTATTTTGTTTGGAAATAACAGTAGAAAGAAGTACACCCTACGGTGGGACAAATTAATCATTGTATGTCTGATTCTAACGGATGAAGAGACGTCCTCAGCTGAGCTCTGTTTGAACATCTATTTTGGTAACTGTAGAATAATATACTTTTTTCTACCCTATTCTTTCCTGATGGATATCATCAGGTGGATTTTCTATTCGTAAGCCAAACAATTTACAGCATCGTATAGCTCAGAAATGATTCTATCATCAATCTATTCGTTCATTCATTACTTGAGCCCAACCATTCAACCCGAAATCGACCAAAAAACTCGTTATTCCTGATCACTGACCATGAAACTATTTCTATCCGCTATTAGTATCTCTAGGCGCGAAAGCTCGATGTTCCACTCCCAAGTAATAAAAATTCTGATCGTGCAACGTCTCTCGCCGGGCAACAGGCGTGACGCATATTGGAAAGTACTTAGGTCGTAAATCCAGAATTCATTTTTACGACAGAAAAGGGAGGAAGGATGAAGGGGGAAAAAAAAAGAGAACTAGAGACAGAGGCCCTCACGGCATCCCTCGATCGCCGACAACAGTATGTGAAAGGCGTATAACGCTCGTACGAATTTATCGCACGAATTAATTTTCTGGGATGCCGATCCAGTAATGCGACCGATACCCGCATTGTTTCGGCCACGATGGCATGCGTTCTATGAGGGGTGTCAATGCGGCCGATGATTTTGAATGGCTCGATAGCCCCGTAGACTACACCAAGAGTTATGCTTCGACGGTTCGGTTGGAAGAACGTGAATGGAACATCGCGCTCGATTGGCCATGACATTCCCGATAAATGATAATGCGCGCTATCAGAAACGCGAGAGAATCTCGGAATCGTGGATCCTTTCTGGAAGAGGAACCTATTTCGGTCATTGAGGGTTCTACGGGGGGTTGTAGGTGAGATCGTAGAGTCCAACGAGGTGTTCATGGACATTGCGGAGCGTAACAGTTGCAATAAATGGTACTTGCGAACATTATCATAGGCTGCAACGTTCAATGGGATGTGCACAAAATAGGAGACAATGGAGTAGCTATGGGGGCAAAAATATGTTAGTGTTTGGAATCGATGTGTTTGGGAAACTGATCAATTTTAGAGAGGTCGAATTTGTACGTAGTTAGCTGTAGTTAAGATTAGATGTCCTACAATTGAGGTGTTTTTTAACACTTTCCGTGCTGCGTGGGGCATTAACGACCCCCACTAAAATTGCTCTTCAGGACCCTTGCACTTCTCATTGCAAAACGAAGAATTTTATTGCGAAAAATATATTGTAGAGTTAAATATAGGCAGCTTAATATTATGTATACTATAAACAAATTTATTTAATCGTAAAAGTGTGGGCCATATATGACTCACGCGATGAGAACAGAAAATCTTTAAAAAATGATCCGGGATGGAACGTGTTAATTTAATTTTTCCCCTATACTTATTTCTAGTTTAGCCTTTAATCTCTACATCGACGTGTAGCACACATGATTCGGTAAATGAAATCAATGATAGATTATTATTCCAACAATTAATTCTGAATTATTACGTGTTGGATCACAAGAGAAATCGTAAAGCAAGGAATTAAGTTCTTTTCTATGGTTGAACGTTAGGCAAACCTATCGGTGTAAAACATACTTCTCTTATGAATTATAATTATTCGGATCGTTCGAACAGTACAAGTATTGACCATATTTCAATATATTAAGTCTCGATCGAGACTCTTACTCTATTTTAAGAAATCAACAGTGTATAAAAGTATAAATAACAGGACATTACTTCGCACTTTTAAAATTTATCGTCGGTTAAACCAGATAAAAATATTATCATTGAATTTACATTACACCAAGCGCACAGCTCCGTGAATACCACGAAAACTTGCTCCATTGAAAACATAATCGAGGAGAATCCTCGCTTATGGCTCCTTTCTCATTCACTATGACAAGCCGGGTGAATAATCGGGTAAAATAAAAAAAATCACGCGTCACGCCTTGAAATATTTCCCCTCGTAGGCAGACGCGTGTTAGAAGAAACTTCTTTCGCAGAGGGTGAAGATGAGCCGGTGAATCACTTAGGCGTATGGAGGAGAAAACGACGCAGGGTTGTTAACGGGATAAACGGCGAACGAACGTGCAAAAAATCCGGACGAACTCCTGTGGCATGGTGAACTCGAGCAGTTTCCTAAATTTGGTGCAACAGTGACGAGAGTGTAACAAATGGAAATTGGTTCCTGCGGTGGTGAACATCCGCATGGAAAATGGAAAATTCCCATCGCTGATAGCTCGACCCTCGACAGGCTACATTAACGGCGGAAAGATCAAGTGAATAATTGCTCGGTCTTTTTTTTCAACTAGGTAGAAAAATCGGACCTACGCTTCAAGTCCAGCTCATTAAAACAGGGCAAAGAGTTTGTCATGGGTACCATCGTGGAACCTCAAACGAATCGATCGTTGCACAATTGTTCCGCGAACAAATCGAGTTTCGTCGAGGTAGAAAGACGAATCGGAAGTCGGAATGTTGGAGTACGAGGAAATAAATAGGATTCCATTTGAGAAATTCAAAGCTCGCGCACGAGAGAATACGTCGACGTCTTGTCCTCCGGTTTCGTTTGTGCGTGTTTCGTGCAATTTTCTCAAGAACGTGGATATCGCTGCGAGATAAAAGCCGTGATCCTGAAGAAAATTATCGGTGGAAAAGTAACGAGAAGTCTCGGGGAAAATAGCGGGCATTCTCGGATCTCGTAGATTTTCATTCTTCGCGAGATTCCTTGCGGGGAAGTCGTCTACCTTGAAATACAGGGCTCTTCGATTTTATGCGAGGCACCTGGTAACATTTCGATCGACGTTGAATTTTTTAACTACGAATGTTTCATTGAGAGAACAAAAATCAAGTGTTGCTTGCAACGTTCATCGTACATCAAACCAGGTATTATTTAATTGTGTGGAATAAAATTCCAAGAGACATAGAATTGCAATGTGCCATTCAAAATGACTAATAAAGTATCCATTAGAATTCTAACGAATGTTTTCACAAGGGAACTCGAGTATTCTTCAAAGATTCAATACTACGTGTTTCTCGCTATCGAAGTAGAACGTTAGTCTATTTTACGATTGAATTGCATCGTAAGAGACGTATCTACACCTACAAACAATACGTGCATCAACGATGTATCCACGATGAAGGCGATAGCGTTTGATAGTCCACAGCCTGTAGGTTTCCGATACCAATCCATCCACGAAGTACAACGATGAAACTATATTGCACGCGAGTATGTTTCTATCGTGGCAAAAGTCTACATCGAATCGTGATTGGCACGTGATATCAAACTGGCAAAGTTTGGTTTGCAATTTGGAAAGTAATACATCAAATATCTGTCTTTTATCGAATTAAAGAGAAATTGAATCTGTAAAGATACATGTTACGACCAACGAAGGTAGAATTGTTGTGTTGTACCCCGTATGGTTTACAACGCTTTATTTAAGAAGAATTCTTGCGCGTTCGGAGATTTTAAATAAACTGGAAGAAACTTAGTAGCGAGCTCCAGACTGTCAGCATGATTTAATTTGTTTGCAGTACTCGACATAGCTTTTCACTTGTTTTTATTTTCTGACAATTTATCGACTTCCCAGTTTCATAATGATTTTGTAATATCACATAAATATCTGTCAGTGTTTGTAGTTATTGACATCATTTACGAAGATTAATAACCAATGGTGGAAAATGTTGTGAAATTAATTTTATTCAGCGCGCTATAAGATCAACAAAATAATTCGGACCTCAAATGGTTAAGGGTTTTATGACAGTGAGCTGGGAGGTTCAGATAACCCAGACATCTCGTGAGGAAAGTTCCAAAAGAGCGATCCTTAGTACCAAAAGTCTTCAAAGCATATTTTGAGAGAAAAGCGATGACAGGAGCAGAGATAGCTAACAGTTCCCGTTTGAACTCTGAATCACGCTAAGAATATTTGAATATGATATCGCAAATAATTAGATCGGTATCCAATAGTTCCTGATTTTCTGTTCGATAGAGCGCTGTAGACAATTATTTTAATTACCTAAAACTACTGTGTTTATCGTACTTACGATAATACTACCTTTTCTAGCAGTCTTCACTGATGGAGTGAAAAACACGATGGAGGCTACAATTCTATTGAATAACTGTTGGAAACGGCAATATTCGAAATTCCCATGCAAACTTTCCCCGAATCGGGCGAGAAATGTGCCGCACCTCCGTACCTTCGAGGTCGGAAAAATATTCTAATTCGAGAAGATAAAGAATATTCCGCGAACGGTGCCCCAGGATATGGCAACGATAGATCGTAGATATTTGCCATGGATCACCCGCGGGAAATGAGAACGTTCCCAACGAAATACTCTCGATAGAATCTACCGATTCGATTCTACTTTACCCTCGCGAGAATCGAGTTTCTCGGTCGAAGAATTCACCGACGAGAAAAACGCGAAAGAACCTCGTGGATTCTCAAATTAGTCGCATCATCGACTGAAACGACGACAGAAAAAAAAAAGGGGGAACTGAGGTAAAGCCGATCAAGAATTCTTTAACGACTCGCAAGTCGATCGAACGAAGTCACGTATTATCGTGCGAGGTCACTCCTTTTCCTCCTGAAACTCGTGAAACGAGCACGATCTGAAATTCAATTTTCCCGAACGATCGAGATGACTCTGTTTCCTCGAAGATTGTTAACAAGATAGAAACGGGTTACAGAGATTCGAAAGGATGATCAGGAAGAAGCTGATCTTCGTTGATAAAGCGACTATCGAATGCGACGGTCAATATTTGCCAGTCGAGTTTTAACGATTGCTATTACGTCGACGGTGTACCATCGATTATACGAGGAATATGGATCTTCGACCAGTCACAAGTTAGATAAACTTCAGGATGAAAGAACGTGGCGCCTAGCAGGGTAGCTCTTGAAACTGCATCGAGATACTTATCGAATGCAATTTCGATTCTCCAACTCCAACAACTTCTAATCTACTCACAAGCTGTATATCAATGAAAGAATTTGCAACGTTTACGAAGTGTCTTCGTTCTCTACGATCACCAGGGTAAAACCCTTTTTCCCTCTGGTAGCAACCTATTTTCAGTTGCACGTTTGACTCGATTGAAACTGACAGAGTTATCTTCGACCATGGGCATCGTATATACGCAAAGAAGATACCATAGAGGGACGATATTCTTCCAAAGGAACATCATTCACCAGGTATCGAGTAGCGTTTGACGAACCGTCAGTTGTTTGCGTCAAACATCGCCCAGGTAGGTCGTCGACGATCGTGTGTGGGTGTTTGCCGAAAACGTTTGTGAAACATCACACTTACGTGTATCAGTGGAGAAGACTTTGCATGCGGATTCGCCTATCCGTGGCTATCGATACCCATCCCGATATATTGGAAAGCATGAGGATAAATATTGACATGGCTCGGCTTCTACGACGAATTTTAAGCAAATTTTCTGTCGCCATGGTGTAGCTTTTCATGAAGGGATGCTCGAGAGCGCGACACTTTTTGTGGTTTCCACTTTAATATCATGGCAAACGAAATATATTTTGACGGAGAAATTCTACGAAGTTGTTGAGTGTTTTTAGCGATTGTCAATAGCTCAGAATTGAAAAAATCGAGGAGACTGAAGACACTGATCTCTCTATGGGGAATTCTTAAATCGATATTATTAAATTTCATATTCCGAGTCGATACAACAAGAAAATGGAATCGTTGATGTTGAATCAGTGAAGAAAGCGCGATTGAAACGCCTCGAAGGTAATATCGTTACGAAGTTGAATGGAAAATTGCAATATAGAGTGCATTAAAATTTCAAACATTAATAAGAACCTGGAGCGGGAACCAGATCGCGATAAAAAGCCACTCGAACGAGCATTCTGGCGAGGAAAAGTGCCAAAAGGGAAGGTAGATGAAAATGAGCATTGAAGATTAAACGAAGTCTAAACGACAGTCGTTGTATGTGCAGCCGTGTAAATTCAAAAGTAAACCACAACGTAAATGCAAATACGAACGTTAAGTCTAAGAGTAAATCTAATTATTCTACTGCCGGTAGAAAATTAAAGCAAAGTAAAACGGTAAGGTTTCTACCGTGATTTCTTTCTCTTCTGGTAGCCCAAGAAATTGTTCTAACTCGAAATGCAAGCGCGAACAATGCCCTTAATTTTCACGCGAAGTTCCATCTTCGCGGAGAATTCGAAATTGCACGAAACGGGAGAAGACGTTTGCGGTGGAATCGCGAAGGACAATGTGGAAACAACTTCCGATAGGAAGTTCGACGAGGAACCGCGGCAATAACTGTCCAACTGAAGCTCCATGTTATGCTCGAACTTGTAGAGGAAGAAACGAGATAATAAAAGCGACGATAAGCGACGGAAAAATTTAGAGAATTCGATGTCGAATGAGAGTTGCGGATACGTCGTTGACTTTTCA
The DNA here is from genome assembly GCA_910591515.1 of Cerceris rybyensis. Classification (NCBI taxonomy): domain Eukaryota; kingdom Metazoa; phylum Arthropoda; class Insecta; order Hymenoptera; family Crabronidae; genus Cerceris; species Cerceris rybyensis. Next base: position 2,378,928 of record OU342795.1, read on the forward strand.
GGAAACTACTGCGAAATATTGTCGACGATGGCAATTGTCAACGATGTTCGAGAATCGAACCGTCGAATAGTGTCTGCCGTCGACGTAACGATCCTTCGATGCGACAGTCGTTATTCCGAAAGGAAAACTTCCGACGGCTTCTCCGTTAAAGCTGATGGAGCAGCTGATTACCTCTAACGCGAGTCAAACTGGCAGGTGAAACCCAAATGATGATAAGGACTTGGTTCAATATCCGTCGATATTTGCGTCAAGTTACTTCTAATAATAATATTATCAAGAAATTTGTTGAAACAAGCAGGACAGATTTTAATGTACTCTCATGTATAATGCGACAACCTCAAGAAGTCTCCTCGGAGGTAGGCCTATTTCGGCAGGATCTGATTCGCCAGGCGTCAAGATATTTTAATAAAGATATTTCAATGTTACGACTTTGTCAAGTCATCCTTTGTGAGCAGGGTGGATTAAATAAAAAAAAACGGTGCGAATAGGCGGTCTTTAGCGAGAAGCTCCGCCGCTCAGGAGACTTGTTGAGGTTGTCGAAGATACAAGTTTCCATCCCCATTCGTTTCAACGTGGAAGGCCTTTCTTTCAGTCTCTGGATGCTCTTTCAAAAACTTCTCCTTGCAATATGATTTTATTGACGTAGTTTGAAAGCCTGAAGTCTAAGGAAGACGTGGAAAAAAGTTTCGTCACGATCGACGGACTAACACCCGAGATATTTAATTTTGAAGCCGATGGTGTCCGATTTTTCGAGACGCCCCGGGTTAGGAGTCATGGCGGCCAGGGAACCGGTGCAGACTTCACTTTGAATTTGCATCCCTCGGCTTCTGAAGGTCGCACGGGGATGATTTTAATCTCATTTGATTCGTGAAAGTGTGTAGTTTAACGTGTCCCCACGTAAAAATTTCTAGCTTTGCTGATTCAAGCGTGAACCTTATTTTTCCGACTGGGCAACCTGCTACAAAAACCAGTCAAAGCCGGTACAAGAACCAAACAACAGTTATAGAACTAATAGGGATCGTAGCTGTTTCAGTCACAACCGATATATAACTGCTTCATACAGTTATTTTCGGAACCGTTTAAATCCCTAGTTAGAATTCACAGCAACTACAATCGAACCTGTTGAGTATCAACCAACCTGTTGCCGGGATTAAATAAACCATAACAATGAATCTGTTACCTGCGTTGGCATCGTATACTGTTTACTTAAACTTTAGAGATTGTGAAGTTAAAAATATAGACATCGATCTATGGTAGATAGCTTGCTGAAGTTTAACCAGCTCGGAGAAGGACTTGAAATAATCAATTTACGTAAGTCTCTCAATTATTATTGCAAAACTATCACACATTTAACGTTAATGCATTGCCAGAAAGTTGCACAAATTTTGATTAGTATAGGAAAGCATTGCATTTACCTCAATCATTTTCTCATTGATTTTTAGAAACGTGATTCAATTGTTACGCAGAATATACAAGAATTCCGGAGTACTCACTTCCATTCATACAACTTCTTCTTGCTCTTACTGAAAGCTACCTGTTTTATCAAGTTAGAGACACAAGTAGGAAATATTCTTCGAAAGCAATAAAAAGCTGTACTTTCCTCACATTCAGACAACGCAAGATCTTTTCCCATCGAACAACTCATCGGTATATAAATAAACAGCGAAATATGAACGCTAACGTGAATCGAAATTCAAACGTTCATGTAAACCACAACGCGAATTTTAATCAAAATGCCTACGGTACCATTTCCCTCGACAATTGGAGAACCGATTAAAATTCCGATGCCACTGTCGACGGCAGTGGTCCGATCGATCGGAGAAAACGTTCGGGTATTGAACACCAACCAGAACGTGAATCTTAATCGCAATATCACCGCGAACGTCAATCAACAATTCAAACGCAATCGTCGCAACTCGTGCCGTGAATCTACGATCGAGAAAATTCTGGTGGATTTCCTGCGTAAAAGTCTGCGCGGGAGGGACGAGGCTTGGCCTAAACTAACCTGAATTTAATTCAAACATAACTCAAAGCTAATCTAAACCTAACTCGAACGAACGAGGCAAGTTTCAGCGAAACCCTTTAAGTCTCAAGGATATTTTAGCTTTATCTATTGCTTATTTCGCCGAGAATAGTTTTAAGTGGATTCCGACAGTTTCCGAAAGTAGTCCAGGTTTGAGTTCATAATTTGCATTTTGAAGACCTGCTTTTGTCAGAACTGGGACAACTTTATAGTCAATTAGGCCTGATTTCTTTACATTTCCACGAACGATCTTAATCAGCTATATCTAATCGCATATCTTTAATATATATTCGATTATTTATTTAATATACTTTCATTTCTGTTAGATTCTTTCATACTTAAAAATATGTACCTATATAAGATCTATGAGAAGCATAGAAAAAGTACAACTGATCTGCGAATTGAACATTCATATTGGAGATAGATTTCAAATGACCCTACTTTCTTCAAAGGTGACTAAAAAGGATGCTACATTTTTCGACCCACACATAAAAATAACGTCCATCGATCCTAAAATAAAACGAAAAAAAATGCTCAAAAGTAAATTGAAACCACTTGCCGAAAAATTGTCGGAAAAAAAAACAGAGATTCATCGTTACGTTATAGATTCGCAGTTTAACTAACACCGCAACAGTCCGTTTCTGCGGTGCAAAGCATTCCATCCCAGCTGTCCAAAGCCGTTGACCAGAGGCCGGACCGCAATGCAAATTTGTACATGAACTACGATACAAATTACGGTCACAATGTCAACGGCAACAAGGACGGCAACACCAATGACCGCGAAACATTAGAATCCAGTCTCGGTGCGACATTTGTTATCGAAACTTTCCGAACAATACGTAAAACAATGGACAATAGCTCTAACCATTATCGTATATTTCGATATCAATATCATTGCTGATTTAAATATCAAACGTACAATCGCGAATTGGAGTCACACCGACGATCGACATTCCCTGAATGATATCAATTGGGCAATGCAGATGAACGTTCGATGCATGATCGGCAGTGCACTAAATTCCAATCTCATAGGCTTTAACCCAGTTCTCAATGAAGCCGGTGATAGGCTGAACCCCGTGGGCACAACGTCGATTACAATACTAATATAAACTGCAATCCGCGATACAATGGCAATTGCAATCATAGGAATCCGATATCAGCGACAACATCGTCGTATCATCGAGTTGATACTCGTAAGTACGGAGGCAGAAATAAAAATAAATATGGCACGACAACGAGAAAAAGGTAAGACGGATTAAAACAAAACGAGGAGAAATGTGAAATTCAAAGGAATCCAGAATGAATGGATGTACAGGTGGAGGAAAACGAGAAGGAAAATCGGAAAACAACTGTTGCGTCGGGCTTGATACGAATTTATACCGGCATTAAAGTTTCTTCTCTTTCTCCGTGCAAATAATTATTTGCAAAGTTCGCGTCAAGCGCCACATCGTGGAACGAGCCGTTGGAGTTTCAGCGAGAGAAATTTCTATGTATTTTAAAGCAGCCTTTTTTAAACCGTTCGCCACCCTTTCTGCGACTCGTGAAATAAATAAAGGATTCAAGAGAGGATAAAAAAAATTGTAGAGAATTTTGTGAAATATTTACTCGACGGACGTAAAATTGGCTGTGAGCTGTTCTTCCTCTGTAATTTAGAGTGGATCCTTGATTACCCTGTGGAATGCAATTTTTGCAGTTCGCCAGAATCAAAATAATATGAAATTTTTAATTCTGATGATTAATTACTTCATAAAACAGTTCCAAAAAAATTCCTCTCTTGCAAATATAAGAATGAAATTAGTAAAAGTTTATTTAAGGAATTAAATTAAATGAAATATTATAAGTAGACTGCGGATGTTTATGCAAATTTCGAGTTTCAAAAATGCAGGTGAGACAGGAAAACCTATCTAGGGATTTATTGCACTTAATAAATATTACAACAAATACCATACTTTGGATATTTTAGATATATTTTTATATTATGGTCTTTTTGTATATTTTAGTCGTATTTAATTTGTCATAAATGCATAAAAATCCGCAGTCTAATTATAAGCTAATTGCTTTAAGACGCACCGATACTTTTTTCTGTTTCGTTGGTTCATTTGTAACATCAGCTCGTAACACGTCCGACAGGCGATACTTCTTCGAGAAGGAAAAAATAGCGTATTTCCGGGGTCACTGTAACAACGCTAACACAATTTTACCGTCGACCTAAGAAAGCCCGAGTTAACGTAGTTGCGTATTCACCCTTGTATCTTATCGGTGATCTGCATTTCAAATTATATTTTTAAAGCACCCTCTTTCGCGCTATAAAAGCAATCTCTTCGTCAGATTTATACGCCTTGTTCCTTAAACGCCAGAGTGGAGAACACGAGCACGTAATATCGCTGAACGTTCCTTCGAACTTTAGAAGCACGAAACACCATAGAATTCGACTCGCTGTTAGTGCAAAATATTGAATTCGTCTTGTCCTTTGGTAGGCGATAAAACGGGTCTAAATGTTTCATGAGGATCCAGAATACCGTCGTAAATGCATCGTATATTTTCACCACCTGGGACAACCGGATAAAATCGAGTTACGTTACGCTTAAAAAAACGATGTTCCCGCATTAATAAAAACTTTTATTTTTCACGAAGAAAACTGCATTTCAAAATGACAGAGATACTATTTTCAAATTTTGTGGAAATTTAGATGCAACTTTGATCGATGCTAGATGATGTTAATTTAGATTTTCTTTTAATAACATTTTAACCCTTTGCGGACGGAAGCATTTTTGAATATCGAGAAACAATCAATTATTTAGCGATGAAAAAACACTTTTTCATCGGAAAGACAGTCTGTTAATGTATACAAGTTGAAATTTACTCTTTGTAAAATAATATTTCAATGATTATATTTTAATTTTTCAACTCGAACCGTTTATATATGCACCGACAAACTATAACCAATTTTTTTCTCAGGGCGGATATATTCGCCCGTCGTCCGCAAAGGGTTAATTTGATTTAGCTAAATTTCAAAGCACAGAATGACGGTTTTCACGGTAGAAATTATTTAATGATGATTTTTTGTGCGTTCTAATTGTAAATATCCAGAGGGAAAATTCTGTTCTGCTTTTGTAGAGCAAACTTCGGTGAGTTCGTAAGAAACGTACATAGTAGGTGGATGTATTTCAGCGCGCGTATAGAAGGAAAATAATGCGCCAAAGTTCGCAAGAATGAAATCCAACATGATGGAGTGTAAGTGATATTACTCGGCATTGCCAAGATAAAGCGTAACGTGAAGTGAGAGTTCCCCTGGTATTTGTATTCTACGCAAGAGGATATACTTTTTTTTAAAAATATGTCTACCATCTCCACTTGTAGTTTCAAAAGCTTCCAAAACCTGTGGGAATTTTTGTTACTGATATCGCGATTCTGCGGCTCAAAGAGATTTTGTTGTTAGCATTCCACTGCTGCTTCCACCTTGGAACCCAAAACCCACAAATTAAATAATAATTATTGTGAAAGGAAATCATCGAATTATTTTTGGACTTCACGAAAACCAACTTTATTTGAGGAAAAATATTTCAATTGTCACTGTACTTTTCTTGGATCTCAATGCATATTTTAACCCTTTAGCCTACAACGTGTAACACTCGTGGCGCACAAAATAGAATTGGAAATTTTGAAATCTTTCAAATACTATTATAATAAAAATGTCAGTTGGACGAGAAACTGTCTCATTATTTTTATACTATTAATATTACATTCAGTTATACTAAATATTAGAAATCAGTGAGAACTTTTGATTTCAGAAATTAATATTGAGTTGTTGCACGCCCAGGCAGAAAAGAAATCGTAGGTCAAAGGGTTAACTACAAATTTTCTATTTCGCTACGCACGCGTCACCTCCTCAAATTAATATAATTTATTACCGTAACATTCTAGTTTCAAGCCGATAGATGTATATGCAATTAGAAAATTCACGTAACAATCGACACATTTGTTTTCTTTCTCCTTTTTGCAATTCTCAACAGACCATTTCAGTCCTGAGACATTCCACCGTACACGTTCTCCTTAAATTGTTGTTTTCACCGATCTCCGCGACTCCTGCAGCAAAAGTCTTTCTTTGTTATTCATTAAAGTCGTTCCGTTATGGGAAATACAATTCACAATCACGTCAAACAAAAACTTCATTTCGATTCTTTTCTTCTGAAATTTCTACGACGAAAACTATTTCACAAATTTCAATTGATTGACGTAACAGTGAACGTTACTTCAGGGAAAATAATAGACGAAATGGAAGTGCAAAAATAGAAGAAACCAGAGAGAAAAATGGACGAGAGGTCGAGATTTTTGCTTCTTTGTCGTATGACTCATGCACGTGCAAAAGTAAGGGCACATAACTCGGCTTGAGTGCGAAGTGGGTTGCCACTTACCAGCCGAAGCATTAAAGCTGACGTGCGTAAACCTACGACTACTCTTCTGCCATTACAAAATTTCACGAATAATCGAAAATACACGAACGTACGAAATACCCTCGTAAAAGCCCTCATTCCTCGTCATAACGAGAGTACTGTCATTCGCGAGATTAATCCTCCAGGTTTGATAAAAATACGAATTTATTTGTGAAATAATTAAAAGCAGAAAATCACTTCAACCGTTGCATTATTACCGCGTAGGAGTCTTATCAGAATTAAACGATATTCGTTCGAGTTTTAACGGGCATTTCAGAGAATATTGCATTTTACGCTTGATCTGTAACAAATTCACCCTATCTCACCCTCCATTCGCCAGTTTTACCATTCCCGTTATTTTTTGTTTTCCATTCAATACGATAATTTCTTTTGGATTAAATAAAATGAATTTTACGAGTTTCCCGGGAAAAAACGATACAAATTATTTTTTCCCTACGTATTTTCACCGTTAAATGTCACTGTGTATTTCTCGGCACGGTGATAAAATGATAACGGTACTGAAGATCCAACCTAAAAGCCAACGAGGGAGAAGACGTTTTAGTGAAGGGGCGAGGACCCTGAGGTTGAGACTGGAGATCGAGCAAATCGTGGATTTGGGACGCGTAGACGGAACCCGAAATGCCCTGACGAAGTGGAATCTACCTTTGGATTAACATGGAATAAGGACCAAGGGGAAGAAACAAAAAGCCACGAGTAGTATCAAGGACGTTGATCCTTTGAAGAAAAGCCACTTAATCGAATACGAGGAAAGAAATCGATGGGATATATCGCTTTGGGTGTAAAAAGTACGGTGAGATAGGAGATTTACGTTTTCTAGTAGGATTCGATTAAATAAGGCTAAGAAGGATTAAGGATAACATTTGAATGATTAATGTGTAGGCGTGGACAAAACTAAGTGGTGGGTGTCGTCAGGATCCCTAATGATTTTGAATAAATAACAATAACACTCACACACTAATAATTAATAAATAATAGTAAATAGTATATTAAATGAATAATATGGAATAATTCGAATACAAAATGAAATACTGAATAACTAAATAATGTAAGGTATCTAATGGTGTGTAAAAAAAAGTTGTGTGTCTAACTGTTTCTCTAAAAGTGAACTGTTTTGAGATATACCACAGTTTATTCGTGGATATACGTTATTGAAGTTCCTACATTTAGAGTTTATATGAATATTTTGCTAATTAATATTATTAACATAATTATTGTGGAGTTTTGGCTCACCGCATACTTCTGTACGAAGTATCTGATGCTTGTGTACCGTAAGGATCTGAGTAGATCATACATGCGTTGTCAGTGACACAGATTAATTATTCTGTACTTCTTGCATGTTAGTACAAGGAATCTGAGGCTACCTAGCAACGTTACTAATCATTTTCGTGACCTAAAATTGTAGATCCTACCAAGGACACTCATCAATATTCATTATTAGAACAGGCTTCATCGCCCCAAATAGATTTACGCCTGCTAAATCTAGTATATTTAAATACTCCAAATAAGTGCTTTGAAAAAAGATGGATCAAGTGACAAAAAATACGGTCAGTTAAGCAATTTGTTTATTATTAGATACACGTGAAATATTTTTTTATTGTTTGTCGGTCGATTTGAGAAAGAATTTTGAAAAAGTAGGAATCCGTCAATTTGAAGGCCGCTGTAGATCTAGTGTTAGGGCGGTTTTCACCCCTTTAACGCAGCCGATAAAATAAATACGTGTAAAATATTTTCATAAGAACTTTATGATACTAAAATTTTCATGTCTTACGTTGATATCACCGTCCAAATCCATATCGACATTCAGTAATCTCATTCATACACACATCGATATATATGTAACCCTCTATGGGCACCTGTAACTTTAAGGTGACGCACGACACGTCTAAACTTCTGTTCTTCAAAGTTAAATTTTTAACTTTGCCAAATCTTCTCATTTTCTAATTATGCTATCGTCAAACTGATCTTCGCATACCACGAAAAATTCGGACTATGGAGGGTTAACTTTCAATAATTGAAGAACTTGAAGAATAATTCAAGAGTACTTCAGTAGCTCCATTAAATATGAAATTATATCATCAATCTCAAGGCTACCTAGAAGACGATAGAGAGTTCGCATAAATTTCAGGTCAAGATATCGACAATATGAAGCAACGAGTAGCTTAGGTGCCTAAGTTCTCTTGAAACTTTCAAGTAACTGTAGCTCTCTAGGAGTCCTAGGCAGTCTTCTCATCGAGAGAATAGAAACAGATAGGGTAAAAGCTCGAGGAGGGAACGAAGAGAGTAGAAAACAAAATGGAGAAATGAGATGGAAACCCCGAACAGGATTGAACTTCTCTCGAAGAACTTGCCACGAGTCGATCGTCGTGGAAAGATCGAACGAATTGAAACGTCTAGTATAGGATGTCCTGGACGAAAAACAGTTGGTCCTTTCTTTTAAACTGTCACCGGTCCGAAGCTTCGAGTTTCCACTTATCCGAACTTTCCATGAGAAAACCGTGTGGCCAGCTGTCACGGCAAAATGTACAAAACTCTTCGGTGACGTCGGAGGAACGATACTCGTATTGTTTTCGTTCCTTTAAATTAGATCGTCTCTCTGAGATAAACCTGTTTTAGTCTCTGGCCAATCAAGGTCTCCTGGCAATCGTAAAGATTCGTCTTCATGATATTCTCCTTTCGTGAGACGTATATACATCGAAGGAAGCCCACCACGGTGGAGCTGTCTTCGATGAAATGAGAAATGGTCTTCCTTTCTTACTGGCAAAATCGAATGTACGAGTCTATGGATAAAAGCGGGCCTAGATATGTTCGATTGGATTTCACGATTTTCAACGTACGAGAGGCGAAAGCTTTCGTAAAAATTGCTCCGCCCTTTCGAGACGAGGGTGAGTCACGTTTCGAAGATTCGTTCGAGAGCAACACATGAGATACGGCACAATTTTCTTCGATACTTTCCACTGATAAAAGTTAATTCTCACCTTCTTAGAAGTTACAGGAAGGGTGAGATTTCTCCGATAGGAAAGCAATCACGTTAGGTATCGTTCGGTAAATGGTATACCTTTGATTTAAGGGTGTTTAAGTAATGAATCGAATTAGAGGTGAGATGAAAAATCAATGATTTTCGTGGAGAATTTTCTGCAAACTTTTAAAAGTGATTGTAAAAGGAGTCGTATCTTAAAGTTACGTAACTTTTGTATAAAGTACTAACGAGCCATTGACGCTTCGTTAAACTTAATAAACGATGGGGAACAATTGAACGTTATAAATGTAAAAGGTCAAGATATTCGTTCTTTACAGTGTTGCGATAAAAAGAGTAATATAATTCATATAAAATATAGTTCTTTTGCCAACTAAAAATACTGGTTTTAATTCTATGTGGAGATATGAAAATTCATTTGGGGAATATTGGTTGATTTACGTTCGCAGTTTTCTCGACGGATAACACTTTTTATTTTACTTCCTGAGCGAATTAATTATACCGATGTAACGTTAATAACCCTCGTTGAACATGAGATACATATTTAATGGTATAAAGGTAGAAGGGTGACCAAAATTGATCAACAGCGATAGCTTATCATCACGTAGGAAATTATTTCAACAAATTAGGTACGATGTTTGGCTAAATTATTTAAGCAGAAAGTGTTATTATTTCTGTATTAATATCACATTTTTTTGTTCAATTGAAACGTCATTTGTAGAAGTTCAGAGTAATATGTAACTTAAAAGTGAGACTTTTCGTGTAGCGGACACAAAACTTTGTTGATTTACATTTAGCAAACATTGAGCTTGTTTTTTTAAGTTTGCTACGATTCGTGAATATAGTAAATTCTTCTTTTTCGAAGTTCTACATTTTCAAACTCGATGAATACGCTCGGGGTCACTTTGACGAAAATAAATTCGAATTCATTTACATTTGTGCGATGTTTGATTAATGCAAGGGTCTTTTCTGCGGAATTTTTATAACGTCCTATATTCAGAGAACGCTTAAAAAATTTTTGGAAGTATAAATATCTATCACAAAATTTTGTTCCTTCAAAATTGATAATAAAGATATTGAAAAATATTCTGAAGTATTGTAAAACAAGTTTTGATTGCTTGAATTGACAATCATTAATGAAACGATAAAAAGTATTGACAAGGGTGAAGGCTACCTTAATTCCGAGTAATTTCATATACTATAATTAAAATATATCATCGGTGTTACTGAATATAACAAAAATCCCATCCATCAATTACTTTCAATCTCAATGTAAACGTTTCTGCATTAACAGGAATTCAGTGACGTATCCCAATTAACTTGGAAAATGAATTGCGCTAAAATACACATTTAAGTATCGAAATCAATATCATTAACAGTGCCGACTTCCCTCTTCATTTCAAAAACCATTCTCAACGATCAACAATCGACGTTCTCTCTCGAGAGTACGTCTACTGTTCCTGAGCGCAGATTGCTTCTCAAATTAATTCACTTTTCTAAGAAACACGACACCAGGTTACCGTTCGTCAACTATACCGTGTACATTTTATTTTCGCAATTAAAATCATCGAAGACTAAATGTAAAATAATACCAGAAATATCGAGGATTTAGGTTTCCATCGTTATCGATGATAATTATCCACAGCTTTCGTATTCCCTGTACTTCGATATTTCGATACTGCACTGACTAACGTGCAGCTGATCGTACTTACACGGTCTGACTATTATCGGCTTATACTACTGCAATGCGTTCTTAATCCTCGTGTGCATCTTGAATTATCTACGGAATTATACACTTCGAAATTACCTACACTACATCGATAGACGTCTGATGACTCTATAGAAAGCTCCTAAATTTTCTACATCAGACAAATATTTCTTTGCGTCGACAGACTAAGGGAATAATTAGTTTTGAAAAGTAGATTATCCTATCTGTGAATTTTGTACATAAAAAATAATTATTCCCGTAGACGGATAGAAAATAATGATGTGGGAATTTTATAAAGTCTGTAAGGATCTTTCTGGATCATTCTAGAGTAGTTGAGTCTAGAGTAGTAGAGAGGCAGAGAGACGAATAGACTAAGAAAATAATAAGTTCTGAAAATAAGATTATCGCAGCTTTTATGAATCTTCTAGATAAAAGAAAATTATTCGCATAGACAGATAGAAAATAATGATGTAGGAATTTTATGAATCCTGTAAGGATCTTTCTGGATCATTCTGGAGTAGTTGAGTCTAGAGTAGTAGAGAGGCAGAGAGTAGACGAATAGACTAAGAAAATAATAAGTTCTGAAAATTAGATTATCGCATCTTTTATGAATCTTCTAGATAAAAGAAAATTATCCGCATAGACCAATAGAAAATAATGATGTGGGAATTTTATAAATTCTGTAAGGATCTTTCTCGATCATTCTAGAGTAGTTGAGTTTAGGGTAGTAGAGAGGCAGAGAGTAGACGAACAGACATGACTGGACGGACGTTACAGCATTTATTTTAGATTAAGTGTGTGTTCGTGTATGGCAGAGTAGTGGTTTTCTATATTTCACGATATTCATCCTATAAAACAAAGTCCAACTCTTGTAAATCATTTAATAGAAATCCTACAATCGTGAATTTCATACGACAACAAATTCCCTTCATCAACCATTTCGCGCACTCGGTGCAACGTTCAAGATCATCGATCTTAAAATTTCACCAACGAAATACCAACTTTGTCCATCACATAAAATCCAAGGGACGTGTAAAACATACGAAAGAATGTACGTGATTCTATCGTGTACTCTGGACTTGTCCTTTCGTTCTCCAACGAAATGGAGTGACCGGTTGGATATTAGAAAATGGATTTCGCGACTACCTCCTCCACTTTTATTGCTTTACCAATTCTCCCATCCTCCAACCTTCACCGATTCTCATTTTTCGAATAACGGACAGGTATAGTAACACACGTTCACCTCAGGTGTATCAGAGAACGATGCTTTCTTTCCTCTTATCCAAGTTTCCGCTGATTTCCCAGCGATATGAAGTACGAGCCATTTTTCCACCTGGGAGTACAGGTTTTCTCTCTTCGTAGAAATTTCCTACGGCTTTGTCGGAGCTGGAAAAGTCTTCTGTAAACCTCCACGTAATTTTTCGACGTTGTGGCTAACCTTTATTCTTCCTGACGTTACGCTCTTCGCAAGGTAAAATTTTTCGCTGGACCCTCTCCTCGTTTACATTTCCAGAGAAAAAGCTGACTCGCTCGATTCGATCTGGTATCCTGATGCAACGTGAACTCGTAGCGTGGAAAATTTACGGTGAAATTCACCTGGTGTAAAATCTCACCCACGTAATTCTCACTTATAACGATGCGTGTGGAAAAGAGTCCGATGATAAAGGTCGCTTCAATTTGAACGAGAGTATAGGGTGAAAGAGTTTCCGTGAAATTTCGAGCAAGATGACCGTCGTTTAGCTTTCTATTTAGAGTTTACGGCAAAATGTCATTTGCGGAGTAAACGAGATGACAGTGGACAGTAAAAAGGGGCAAATAGGAAACGTGGATGATGGAAAAGCATCAAGTATGGGGGTACAGAAATATTATGTGACGTGATATATAAAAAAAAATGGAATTTTACCACTAGATGCTACAGTCTGGCTATAAGTTCCTGCCAAAATCATTGTAATATCTGATACTATGGAATCAATAATTTAAGTAACATAGATAATCAGACTGCGGATTTTTATCCACTTATGACAAATTAAATGCGGTTAAGATATACAAAAAGACCATAATATAAAAATATATCTAAAATATCCAAAGTATGGTATTTGTTGTAATATTTATTGAGTGCGATAAATCTCTAGATAGGTTTTCCTGTCTCACCTGCACTTGTGAAACTCGAAATTTGCATAAACATCTGCAGTCTATAGATAATATAGGTTTTAAAAGTACGAGAGGAATAAGACACTCAGAATTTTTGTTCGAATACTTTTCCACGAAAATGCACAATTTGTGAAAAATATTCTGCAGGACTCTCGTCTAGAGGTGCTTTCTTTCCATTCTTTTCAACTTTGAAAGTTTCCATGTCAAGATGCTGCAAAAGTTTCTCGAGAAACTGATATGCAGACACTCGTTCCCTCTGAAAGTTACGGGACAATCATCAGTTTCGTCTGAATCGTTCCACTCGTGAAAAATCATTCTCGCGAACGTTACAACGAAGACTTTGCAAGTAAATAAAAGAAGTTTGTACGCAATCGAAGAGGAATACGCGGTTCTATATCGTTCAAGTAAAGTCGAGATGCTCGGTATACGGTGAGGAAGTTTGGTTCCGAAAATTGTACGACCGGATTTGAAGGACATAAAATTTCGCAAAATCCGACCCTCTCCTCTTATTGCCAAGTGATTTTCTTTATCTCGTCTCTAGCTGTTTTTTATGGATCGTGAGAAAATTGGTTTCTCCTTCTCGAAAGTCGCGAGCTTCTGTCGGAATCTCTTAGCGGCTTTAAAACCAATTATGCATTTATATATCGCTTATAACGTCCGAATATCGAAGATTTTCGATAATACGATGTTTTGAAAAAAAGGAGATATCATTTTTACAACCATCGACAATTCCGTGGACAAAGATAGACAACTTCAAACAATTATTATTTTTAAATATCAATTTTTCCGTGCAATTCCATTTTCTACAATTTCATATACCATAATGCGATTTTCAATCCTATATGGTCCGAATATTTTGTGCCATTTCAAAATCAATTTCACGATAGCACAATTAGAAATTTATATAAGTACAATTTTAAATAATAGATGAAACCAGATTTTTAAACTCTGAATTGCAAAGAATGTCATGATTTTCGCGAGCAAATGATAATATTTGACGAAGTTAAAAATTTGTCTTTGAAAAATAGAAGCATAAATGTGTCTCTCAAAGTCACAGAGGTTCATAAAGAGTTAAAAAAAAAACACTTTTTACAAGATTATCTAGCAACATCATTTTCCGCGTTTCGCTTCTAACGACACGAGATGTTCTCGTATAAAAAAAAGGAACCGTTTGACTCGTGAGCCAGTTTCAGGCAATCTATAAAATCTTTATGGCTCTCGGATCAAAAGCGAGCTTTATACGATACATCGAGCGATAAATAATACGATCACAGGTTCTGCATCATTTACGCATTCCCGTATAATTTTAAGTGTCCCCTCTGTCGCAGCTGACAGACGATTCTCCAAGTTATGGATCGTAATCGTGGAAATTTCGAACACCTATTCGGACGTAATCGTTTCCATGGCACATCGACGAGCACATAATTTCATAGAGTCTGCGTAATAAAAAAAAACAATTATGCGTAACGCATTCTCATAATCGTTATCAAATATCCCGCGGTTTTTTATCACGTCGAACGTTACTTTAACAATTAACAGGAGCAACGTAAGGGAAGCTGAGTTTGGATGAAGACTAAGTGAATTTCTTTTTGATTAATGATCGCATAAAAAATAATTCTCAGGCGTGAAAGAGCCTTTTTCTGTTTAGAACAATAGTTTAATCGTCAATGTGTCTTTTATTGCAGATACACGGCTATTGTGAATCCACTGAAGCCACGTATGGGCAGAAGGGCAACTTTGTGTGTCGCAATCGTCATTTGGATCGTGGGAGCTGCACTTTCGTTACCGATGTTCCTATTCTATACAACGTACACCCAGAATTTCGTAAATGGCGAAGTACGAGTAATATGTTACAGCGATTGGCCTAACAGGGATGATGATGGTCTCAGTTACGACGAATACCTGTGAGTTTATATCGATATTTCTCGTTTCTTTTGTACTTTGTAAGTGTTCATGTATATTATCAGATACGACCATTGATATGGTATCGATATATATATGTATATAGGTGTAAATGGTTAACACGTTGACTGCCGTGGGGGTCAGCGGTGACCGGCGCTATTGAATTCTATGAAATTTGATGTCACTTTGAAATTGCAATATTTATGAAATTTCAGACACACTGTATATTTAAATATTGGTGTTTAAAAGATAAAGGTATGCCGAATACCTATCTATCTATATTTTTAAAGTTTCTGTTGTATAAAGATGTGAATTTAATAGAAAAAATTTCGCTTCAAGAAACAGTGAAACTAGCGAAATACGGTTGGCGTTCAACGTGTTAAATTACCTTGTAAATACCAAAACGATAGGAGGGAACGGCACGAAAATGTTCCTTTTCGAGAAGATATAAAAGGAAATCCTTGTCCTATCTCGTCATCCGCACGCAGATATTGTCGCGTGACTCCGTTTATAACTCTTAAACGACTTACGGCCTCCCGGTCAAACGGGTTCATCGTAAAGGTCATATCACCTACACGTTATTTTACGTTTAGGAAACGAGAGCTCGAGTTATACAAAAAAAAAAATTCGTCGCTATCATTACGAAGAGCATGTGCAGATTTTGCGAACATTTTTTCATTTCATGAATGTGGGTGTAATCGATTGAAGAAGCTTTCACTGAATGAAATGAATTTCTCTTCGTATCCCAAATTTTCCCGCCCTAATATCTCGAGAATCACAGAATACCGGAGAATCCCATTATCTACAATAAGAAAAGAAATTCCAGAAAAAGAGGAAATCCCTAAGAAAAAGCTATCTCTCAGATGGAGGACTATCCAAAAAAAGGAGCCTTCCAGATTGAACCTTTCCAAAGCTATATCCCACAATTCCACCGTCCATCGTAAAATGTTCACATTAAAAACATCAAACCGTCAATTGCTCGTCAGAAAAATTAATTAGCCTATAAAAACTATATTCTTGAAAGTAAAGCTACCACCCTATCATCCTATATTCCACAACAGCGAGGTTTATCGTCGAACGTATCGCCCTCGACAATGGAATCACAGCAGGAAAATTACGTTTCGACCGTGGAGAGGAAGAATTCCAATATTTCCACCCCCGTGGAAGCAACGCGATTTTTCGCCTTCGTTTCCGAACGCTTCATTCCTTACTCCAGTTTGTAAGCCATACGTCTTCCCCTGGAACACCCTTTAGCTTTTCTACATTTTAAGTCGAGTGGTACTTTGCTTTTTGCAAAAGTGTATATTTCAACAAGTAGCATGACGTGTACAAGCTTAAAAAGTATAAGGAGGCTTTTTCACAACGAATTTAATGATCGAGTCATGAAAGACGTAGGAGGGAGGAAAAAAAAGGAATGCTTGTTCTCTACATCTTCTTTCATAAAGGATGAAGATTCCTTTGGCACAAAGGAACTCCAAAGTATCTTCCACGTTTGACGTTTAACATTTTGAAGATAGAGAGATACGAGGGCAAAGTGGAATTCCATTGTGAAGGGAATTTTCTATGGGGAACGTTATAAAAATCATGGATTAAAAGGAAACTTTGAGATCGTTTGGGTGAACATCTCTCGGCTCGTTAGGCAAAGTCAATCTTCGAGTGAAATATCATTAATGTTGCAATCAGTATGTAAATTGAGATGTAGAGCACGTTTCAAAGGTAAACATTTAGTATGACAGCTCATAAATAGTTCTTTACTGGTGCTTGACGTTTGAGTTTGTCAAAGTCACCATAAATTCATCAACTTTGAGGTGTACGGAAACGTTACGGTCTCACGTAGTACGTTGATGGTTTCACATGGGAAAATGTAGGTTTCGGTAAATTGAAAGGATTCTCGTGTTTTGCCGGCGGGGTGAGTACGTGTTGGCAATAAAATTGTAGAAATAAATTGAAAGGTGAGCATAAATTGTATCCTTTATCGATATCGTAAGACGATATTCAAATCGGAGAATTTCATTGAGAGGACGATACCTAAAGGACTTCTATGGTTCTAACGATATTCATGGAATCCTGTATCACCGTTTTCCAATTGGAAAAATACAAGAGAACGCGTTCATGATTGAAGTTTTTATCAATGTAAGCCGATATTTATATTCATACTTTGTCGAAGTAATGACAAGGAAGAACTTTGACATTTAAAGCTACTCTCGCACAATCAATTTCCAGTTTTAAAAGTACGAGTATAAATTTATTCTGTAAGACTACCATGACATTAATTTTACGATATCTTTCAAAGAAAAAGAGAAGCTTACTTAACGTAGAAAAATTCCAAACGACACATATTCGCCTTTAAGCATTTTAATTCCCGTATTTTCTCAATAGCGCCGTTTCAAATTTAATAAATCTCTCGCCAAAGAAATTACCAACGAGCAAACTCGAACGTCTCTGTACTTGACAATTACGCAAGCTCGTACGTAAGACAATAAAAAATTCCATTCGTTGAACAAAAGGGGACAAAGATCTTTTGTGTATTCACTCATAATTCATCGAAGAAACGCCGGGAACAAATGACAGGGGGAAGAAGGGCACCCAGTTGGCTCTCTCTAATTAAATTTTAACGTCGATGAAAACACGAATACATCGTCGGGTCGTTTATCAAATTTTCAATACAATCAATGTAACCCCCGAGTAGATCAATTTCCACGCATGACCCCTTTTTACTTCTAATCATAGATAACAACAATGGGCATTAAAACAAGATTAATGAACAGTAAATTTCTAATCAATTACCCAATTAAGAAATCGACCGTTCGAGGCATATTCATTATCACAGCCTCGAAAGACTATCGGCAATTAAAAGGAGCGTGGAAAGGTATACTTTGTAATGAGGTTGACTATTTAATTGCAAAGATAACCGAAACTATCCGCAATTCTCCCGATTTAATGGCACCGAACGAATAGCTTGAATAAAGTCCCACTAGCGTTTTGCGCCGTTGTCTTTAATTACCATCGGCAAGCGATAAAACCTTTCCTTTAAAGTGGACTTCCATCTTGAAGAGAAACTATATACTTTCAGCTTGCCAATGAACCATCTACGAAACGAAATCCTATCGGTGGTTCTAAAGGCTTCGACGATCGAAACCTTCCTCTTTAGTTCGTTCGATTTCCGCTGCACGTAATTTAAGAATCTCCTTCTTCTTCCTCCACTTAATTCTACATGAAATTAAGTATCTCCTGTTGAAATTCTTTAATTCACACCGAAACGTATTCCATGGGAATATACCGTTGGATCTGGTGAGTTTGGCAATGTAATTATGAATTAATGTTCGCACATTACGAGATAATTCGTACAGAAATTCGCGAGTGGATGATTATTACAGGGAGGCTGGTATTTTGTAACGGAAACATTAATCAGAGTTAAATGTATGTATTAAATTCTGGTACTTAGTAATCTGAACTTTTGCATGTGTATGAGCCACTATTTGAATTAATAATTAGCTAATAGAGTGCATCTTTGAGGAACTTAATCGTAGTTTTTAGGAAGTTTCGAGCGAAATAAGGTAATGAAGTTCAAGCAAGATATACGATACGACTAATTAGCAATTCCTGAGCTTAATTTAACCGAGTTTCGCGAAAGAGCATTCGCATCGGATACTTATGTTTTCTAGCTGAATTATTTTAAGAATGATATTCCTTCGAAAGTTCTGTTGCCTAAAACAACCGATATTTATCACATAATCCTTTGAAATTCCATTGAATCGAATTGCAAAATACATGGATTATTTAAATAATTCATTCGTTAATCGTCAGAGCGCAAAATAATAGCAAGAACTTTCACGTTGTTAATAAAAGCATCGCGACCTGAATTGAAATAGGATTACGTTGAAAAGCGATTAACGTGCAATCACGCGTTCTTCGATTTAATCAAATTCATTTGTCCCGCAAAAGATATAAATACGAATCAAAAATTCATATCCCGTTTGCACGAAAATTCCAGTATCAAAATGGAATGAGTTATCGAACAACGTGCTATTTCCAACTTCCTCGGAAATTATAATAGGCGTTAATTACAGTAGATATCTCCACGTCGCTGAAACGAGGAATTTCGTTGTCTGCTTTGAATTACTCCCATTAATTAACGCCACAATTAACTATCCATAGTCCTGCTAAAATATACACAAACTTGCTAATTTTTCATTAAAGCTACGCGCATTCTTTGCCAACAATTCCTACCACTGCATTTTAAAGATTGATAGTTTTAATGAGATAATAACTTTTCCACCCTCTCTTTATATCTCATCCCCTCTCAGTAAACAGTTATCTGATCGGTCAACAAACAACGATGCTATTTGTTCATTATAGTTCGTCAAACTTTCGTAATTTTCGATGCTCGCACGACACACCTGAAGCAGGGTAAACAACGGAAAACGTTATTTGTTTGACGAGATCGTTAACCACGATAATAACCACGCGACATCGTCGAATCGTCGAGTATTCGAGATTTTCACGTGTAATTATTTTGAATAAAAACAGCCGACACCTTTTCCTGACGGATTACAAATTACAATACGTTCACAGAACGATGCCTTCGGGAATTGGCTTTTTCATGAATTAACCGTAGAATAATTAGCTCTTTGTAACGAGTTTTAAATGACATTATACTTATTATCAATGTAGTTAATTAGCTGGGGTATCAATGCATATAAAGTATGACGGCGCACCCATCATCGTATGAATTTTAAGCCGCTAAGCTTACTACACTTTGCGAACGTAACTAGCCACCTAAGTGGCCATAAAATGCGATGCACTTTTTTCTACAAATAAAACAGTGCAGCCCTTTTTTATACCTATAATAAGTCTTTTATTATATCTTTAATATATAACACACGAGAAACTTTCTGTCTTTTCATGAGCTTTTTGTACCGTAATGCGTGAATAGGAAAATTAGAGTGTATGAACCTCATTATTACAAAACTTGGGGAAATATTTCATGGAATATGTTGGAATAATGTTTGGGATAATAAAAAGCTTATTGTGCTCCGTATTATTTCGCTGCGGTACAACTACGCTTCTCGGGAATTTCAGTGTAATAATTCTAGGTGATTTAATGGTCGTGGCATCTGTTTTACGTTAATTTGCGCTTTAGAATTTTTTGGTTAACGAAGGTAAAATTATAACAATGGTCTTCCTTTGTGGAAAAAATTTCCTTTATGGTCTTAAAAGGTAATGCATTTATGGATTGTAGTAGCTACGAAGTTAAAATGAGAATCGTCCAATTAGTGAAAATTCGAATTCCCAACCGAAAATTTTTCCTATTCCCTATCCCATATACATTCTACGCAAATAGTCCTAATAATTCGAAATCCACTTAACAATACCTGCGATTAGAAAAATTGTATATCCTTCGAAATGTAATTAGTCTGAGAGTATCCTACCGGATGCCTATCAAACTAAAAATACAAATTTCCAACAATAATTTTTTCTTTAATATTTCAAAATTCACTTAACAATATATCATTAAATTTCCTCCTATCTAAAAGTACAAATCCAACTTAAAAATATTTTAAAATCCAGAATGTAATACAAAGGAGTAAGCAATACTCGTCTTCATTCCTAGGGAAGGTTTTAAAATGTTCTCAATTAATTTACTAATTTCCTTTTTACAGATACAACGTCATTTTCATGATACTAACGTACTTCTTGCCAATCGGATCGATGACCTTCACATACGCAAGGATCGGCCTGGAGTTATGGGGTTCTCAGAGTATCGGCGAGAACACAGCGGGGCAATTGGAAGGTATACGGAGCAAACGAAGGGTACGTAGCGTTCAAACTAATGAATTCATACAGCACCGCATTGTGCGCTAATGAACCGTTGTCGTAAGTTAATTAAAACCCAGACGAAGCCTCGCCAACGAAGGATTATCCGAGCCACGCACGCTCATTGATTTTATCTAACAATAAGCTAATATTCAACACCGCAAATCTCACCTCATTTTTTCACCATGGAAAAATGTAAATTCGTTGTTTTACCATGTTTTCCGGATGAATTATCAACCGAGAGAAACATCATCAGTCATGTTTGACTTGACGTAATTTTCTAAACGAATTCACATCCTTGTTATTTTAAACTTTACTTGGACCTTCAATCTCTTCCTTCCTACGTTCACTTATATTATCAAAGTTGAACCTTCCACCGTACTAATCTCGAATTTATGGAATTTCAAAACGATATCACGTATTTAGCCGAAGTGTCTTCCTACGTCTGTCATTTTCAGTATAATCCTTTTAAGATGTGCACTTTGACAATTCTATGAAATTGAATGCCTAGCTATGAGGCAAACTCTCGAAAGATTTTTGGAAGCTCTTTTAAAGAAAAAAAAAGGGCTAGGAAAGATTAGAATAGGAAAAGGAGGTATTTTAGGAAAGGGTAATCATTTTATTCCCCTTCGATCGATGCGCGAGAAGATAGGGCGCGATGATTTACAACAGGCTGGGATTGGTTAACGTAAGTTTGATTAAAACACATTAGTGTTGGAGCACCTACGGGAGGAAATGAAAGTTAGATCGCAGACTTCCTTGATCGTCCCGACTGCCGAAACCTGGGAAGGGAGAAACTATATAAATGATCTCAATTAATTAACTTTACGCAATTTTCCTTCTCGCCCTTCGGCAGTAGGGTCTGCCGGAAGATGATAAGACAACGATAGAACGTCAAATGCTCGGGGAGAGCTTTCAATAAACGTATCTCTCGCCCTTCGAATTTCAAGTCTTTTCAGGAGACAATCGTTTCTCACCCTCTATCATCAACATTTTATTATTCATAATCCCCGTTTGTTTGTATCATTAAGCAACGCGTCACGCAGAAAGGGCGGGTATTAAAAATCCATTGATTCGATTTGAAATTAAAATAAGATCTCAAATATTCCGTAACGTCATGCAAAACGGGCCGTCAGCTGTTGTTAAAATGTATATTTCAAGCTTGAAATTTAATTAATACACCAAGGTACAAGAGAGAGAGACCTTCAATTCCATCCGTAATTTCATCTCGATCGTTGAATCTATAGCGTGAAATTAATTCTCAAGAAATCGACAAGATCTATCGAGGTGATCGACATATCCAAGACCCATAGAAGTCACCGTAAACCTAATAAATTTCCCACACTCGAGAGAATTACGGTGAACAATAAGACGATACACGAGACCGAGTATTTGTACGGAGTTGTATCGAGAAGCGTTAAGAAACGTGACATTAAGATCTGTATGAAGCGATAGTATCCCACTGGCTGATGATATTGGCCTTATCCATACTCGTAAACTCGGCTTATCGGTGCTGTTTTACTATCCAGGGGGACTTCCCCGCGTTTCGCAACTTTCTTCCCTTATGAATAACTCCGACGACCCTTAAACAGCACAATAAGTTCCGTCCCACGTCAGGGATAAAGAGAGAGCGAGAAAAAGAGTAGAAGAAAGACAGAGTTAGAAAAGAGAGACCACAGGAGTCAAGTAAAATGTTAAAAATGACAAAAAAAAAAATTGGATCATTCGCCCGCTTAACTTTCCATCTTTAATCCGATAGGGGAACTTTTTTATTTATACTTCTAGCGGAAGGCAAACATTTCGTGCCATTAACGACGTCCGGGATTAAAAGTTGCCTTGAAATAATGGCGCCTCTTTCACGAACCTTCTCTCCATTCTCCTTTACCCCGAATTCCATCGGGGAGGTCGAAAATTCCTCCCCATTTCCTTCGGGGTATCGAGGGAGCGGTTTTTACCTAAAGGTTTTTAGGTAGAGTTTCCTTTTAAGCTCACCACAAGGAAGGGAATAACGATCGATTGGCAGAACGGAAGCACCGAAACGTTGGAAAGATGTTTCCTCCAATTAATTCTACACGTGAGCAGGAAAGATGGGTGAGTTTAGAGTCGATACGTGAACCAGAAACACGCAAAATGGTATTACGTTGCAACCACACGTACGTATAACATCGGTCGGCAGTTTAAACGGTAAGCCGTGCTATAACTCGTAATTAGGAGATCCCACGAAGTTACCTCTCTTCTCTCTTTCATCCCTTTGTCATTCTCTCACCCTCTGCTACCTCGTTGGCCGGAGACCGAACCTCCACTTCCGGCACTTGGGCTGTAACTTACGGCCGTTTCGAACTGATAAACTCGCTGCGGACTTTTTCGCGCAACTTCCACGGCCACTTTTGTCATACTACCGGGACGAAGAGTCGGATTAATGGAGCACCGAGAGTAAACGAGTGAAAAGTCCTTTCTTCCTTTAGTTTCGAACTGACGCCGATCTTTCATCGCTGTGAAAGGCTGATCGGGAGAGAGAATTGATTATCGAGTGTTTGCGCTATAGTTTGACCCCGTTTTATTTATCGGGAGAGTAATAGGTAATTTGCTGGGCTTTTTTTTAACGGATTAATTGTTTGCGTTGCTTTGAAATAGACAAAAAGATGGGGAAAATGATTTGATGGCATTGATTAGGGATCAAGTTGTTGCGATACATTAATAGTAAATAAAAATCTATGTATATAATTCTATATTTCATTGACTCTTGTACTAGATGATGGACTACATTATTCATTCAATTTATTATCAGAGAGATTGCTGATTATTTTCAACCCGCAACACCTTTGAGAGCTCGTTCGCAGTAGGTTCAGGGGCCGCAGAGACCCATTTCCGGAGAAGTTGTAACGAGAAAAAGGCAGACGCGATCGACGATGACCGTGTTGTACAAGTTTAAAGAGAAAACGCCTCGTGCGATTTTAAAGACGTTGCGAGGGGTCGTAGAAAGTCAAAGTCATGCGGAAGAGTTACAGTGTCGAGGGGTCAAAAAGTTCTATTTAAAGGGTGCATATACTGAGTTCTTCCACACTTAATGAGCCTACCAAATTAACATGTTGAACGCCACCGGTATTTCGCTAGTTTCGTCATTTCTACTAAAATGAATCTTTTTTAATTAAATTTATCTTTATAAAGCAGAAACTTTAAACATACAGATAGATCTATAATCGATAGACCTTTATCTTTTTAATGACAATATTTAAGTATTTAATATGTCCGAAAATTCATAAATATTCCAATTTAAAATTAAATTTCATTGAATTCAATAGCACCGGTCACCAGTGACCCCATGGCGATCAACGTATTAACTTATTACAAAGTGGCTGATGTCGAAGTATCAGAAATTTCGAAAAAGTTCTATCGCTTTAACAACTTTACATCTCCGGAAGCTTTCACAATAAAAGCGCATATAAAATGCCATATAAATTCTTCACATAAACTCCTCCCATTTGACGTTTTCCGCAGTAATACCAAAGAACGAAGTATCTCGAAGGGTGCGTCAGAATGAAGGGGAAAAAATTGAAGAACTAGATCACAAATGCATACGCTTTAAACGCAGTCGGAACAATAACGATCATATTACTTATTCGCAATGGGGTAACTGTGGTATATAGCCGCTTGTATCCGTGTTCTTCCCCATGCACCTGTGTAAATCGTTCGGCACGAGGCTCATAATGTACCGTTATCAGCAATTTGCATAATAGAAGAAACTATAAACGCTATCACCTCGCGATCACTTTATGCACCGCTCGGGAATGCACTGCGTGCATTAAATCATTGTTACTTTCTGCTCTCCATCTAGATCATTCTTGATTAATTCAATTTGTGGAGGAATTTCGAGGAATTTAACGCGTCCAGGGAATGATGTAGAAATTTTTTACGCGAGGGATAAAAAAAAATGTAAAATTGAATCGCTGGATTGTAAATTTTTTTTAACTGCCGTCCTGCACGAGTTCTACTATCTATGGCTTATCGTTACCAATGAATTGTTGGTGATTAATAATTTTAAAACGTTGCGCACTTGTAAACGATGAGTTCTTCCTATGCAGAAATTTACATACCTGTTCGCGAAAAATAGTCTCCTTTTTTCATTTTTAACCGAGAAATGTAAAAAATTCTACTAGGAACGGTGTAATGTCGCGGTATTCTCAACTGAAAGTGCTTTCTTCCTTAACATCTTCTACACCAAAGAGGTTCAAGGCATCTTGATATTTCTTTGCCAGCAGTTTAGTACTATAGGGATTATATTGTCTAAAAAGGTACGCTAAGAATATTTCAGTGTGCTATCTAGGACAAAAGGGATTATAATTTTGAAACGTATACCATAGGGATATATCAACCTGTGTTTTAACCCCTTGCCGTACTATAACGAGTGATACTGTGACACGATAAATTGGAAAGGAAAATCTTCAAGTTTGACAAAACCTATTGAATTGAAAATATCAGTGAGATGCGACACGATAGAATTATTTCTATAATATTAATATTACGTTAAATTATACTACTTATATGTCAAGAATCACTGATCAATGTTTATTTTACTAACTTAATTCTGAATTATTGTAGTGGCAGTCACAAAATAAGTGGCACAGCAAGGGATTAACCATGGGAACTATTTAACCCCCTTGCACTATTTTCACGAGTCTGACTTAATTTCGGGCCAAGTATTAATATTTCGAGTGAGATCGTGTGTTCTCATTCAGGATTATTAACTTTAGACTTTGATTCAAAATTTGAGTTTCACAAAAGCTCCATTGCGCGAAATAAATACTGGCGCGATAATCTTTGTCAGTCGTAAGATATCGTATATCGGGCGTTTAGTTTAGGCATCGATTCTTGCGAGTTTGCCGGTAGTGCAAGGGGTTAAAAGTGTATTATATGCCTATTTTAGTCTACGATACAAATTATTAAATGAGCAGCAAGTGTCCTATCTTTATTACTCAAAAGTTGTAAAGTCTAGCTTGAAGCGAAACATTTACCCCTTAATTATAGCTACACCCCTGCTCGTTTCCCATTAGTTACGACACCTCTTATTTTGAAACATTAAGATACCTTCCACGCCGTTGAGCCGAAAGAGATATTTAACGAGATTTAATTCCCAGAGGCGAGGAAGAAAAACAGAACGGAATGACGATAATGTCGGTGGATGTTGGAGAACGATCCTGAAGATAATGCGCGAGTATCGTCGAATGTATCTTTAAAGTTGTCACGTTCGTAAAGAAAGGTGTCTCTTACAGCAGACTGTAACTAATTGTAAGAGAAATTCAATATCCCCGGAAACGGAGAGACGTTCGTTCTTCTGTCTTCGAACGGAAATAGTTTTGTATTATTAAAAATACCTCGAAGTAAATGGCGTCAAAGCGTTAACGTTTGTGCTATCAAGAAAAAGTGCGTCTTGAAGAAGAGAACTTTCCCCTCTTTCAATTAAATCTATTAGTTTTATCATTTACAAACCGATTTACTTTACAAATAGGTACTTAAAGTCCAAAGAACTCTGAATGACCGTGGGGATCATCGTCGACGTGTACTACTGAATTCGATGAAACTCTTTGTCAACTTTACCTAATAAATTATTAAATCATTTATATTGTCAATTCAAGCACAATAGATATCATCAAGCTCATCGCAAAGGAAGCCCAGATATCCTCGACAAGTAAATCAACGCACAAAAGTAAGCTGTCTAGTTTGACTTCCGTCTAACAAAACGATTCCGATGACATAAAGATTAGCAGGTGAAATTATCCCATGGAAGTAGCTAATTTTCGGACAGAGCGAAAGAAAAGGCGAACAGTCCGGTCGTTTAATTAAATGAAAGAGGAAAAGAGAGGATGAGAGGAAGAACGGTTAAGGAAGAATTCTGCTCACGAGGACGAAGAAGTCGTCCTCGACGATCCTCGTGGTGCTCGAGTGGCTCTATTGGATTTCGATTAAACGACAAAGAACCTTCGTTCTTCGTATGCCGAAACGGCGGCCTATCTAGCCACATATGTACAGACACAATGTCCGATTGGTCAGCATGACCTACACGTCGAAGGGATCTAATGTTCTCCGCGTGCCGGTCCCCATATGTTTCAACTGGAATAGTAGCAGATTGGAAGAGAAATTCCTTGGTACAGTGGACGCAGGTGTTTCACCACTAAATATAAAGTCTGTCCACGTTGTGCCACAGTTGGATCATTAATTCGTTGGCTTTTCAAAAGCACAACCACGCGTCAGACCATAGAATTTTTGAAACGAGTATGATCGATGCGTTGTTGATTCGCGCTGGGCTTTTCTCTTATCATTCTTTTATTCTCTTTTTTGTTGAAAGAGTGGCTGCAGCACAATTTTGAAAAATCCAAGAGATTAAATGGGTCGATGATTCGAGATATGTATGAAAAATGTTGCACGTTCGGTGCACGTCAAGGTTGAAAAATACTTGGAATTCTTTCAGTGTTGCTTCTCGCATGGTGAAATGTCGGATGCTAGCAGTAAACCGAGAACGATTTCACCCCATGGCCGGTTGGATCGACGGGGAATGGATTGAAACGGTGTTTCGTACGTATTGAAGAGGAGAATAAGAAAAATAGCCACTTTCGACCTTCCTCGTGAAGTGTTTGAATAAAAAAGTGAGATGTAAATTTATTAAACGAAGCCGGGGAGGGTGGGAGTTTCGAGGGGTGGAAGATTTAATCGGATATGGAAAATAGAAGGGAATTGCCGATGGAAACAGGAAGGAGTATGATTTTCCTTGGCCTTAATTATGCCTTGGTCTTTCGGATGAAAGGAAATTGGAAAGTTGGCAGACGATAGTGACCTTGAATCGAATTTTATAACGTCGAACTATTAGACTGATTTGGCACGCTCTCATTATTTCGAACCCACTACGGCTTGGGACCAATTCTCGTGAAAAATTGGGGGCGAGGAAAATCACTAGGGATTTATCTCTGCGGTGTTTCCTTCCAACGCATTTTTAGGTTTTTCCTTCGATAATTCATTCGTTGGAATGATAAAAAAGAAAGAAAAACATTCTACTGATACCCAGTACGGCGTTGAGTGTTAAGATAGCATTGCAAAAGGCTTTTAGTGAATTTATTGAAAAATGTAATTTATCGTTCAGTTACAACATTTTGAAGTTTTACCAAAATTGGGCACATTTACATTTCCAATATGCTAAAATGCTGGAGGAAACTAAGGCGAAGAAAAGTCAACATCTAAATGGATGTCAAAAATCGAGGGAAAGACGAGAAGAAGGGAAAAATTCTCGACCTTTTGTAGAAGCCAGGGTAATAGAAATTTTATTACCGCGGTATGACACGTATACGCAAGCGTGTTCGCTTGTATGCCAGCCTTGCGAATATTTCTACCAGACGAAACCTCCGAAAGAGTTCCTTCTCATCAATGCAAACTGAAGCAACTCAAATACGTCCGCCATCGTTCTTTCATTATTCCCCAGAGAATCCACCCATCTTTTAAATTAACTATAGCGCCTCTAACCCATTACCCAATTCACCTAACAAAAAACTTGGAACAATACTCCTAACAATTACGCAAAATTCAAACCTATACAAATCATCAGAATCCTTGAAAAATATAAAAAAAGAACACATTATCAGACTCTAAAATAAACAAATGTCCGGTACAATATTCCATATCAAAACGAGTCTACAGATCCCAGAAATAAATTATCCCTCCAATTCCATGAGGGTCAGCAACGAGGAGTATGTACGTCGAAGGTTAATAGAAATTTTATTACCGTGGTATGACACGTATACGCAAATGTGTTCGGTTGTATGCCAGTCTCACAAATATTTCCAACAGAAGAAACCTTCGAAGGAGTTCTTTCTCATCGATGCAAGCTGAAGCAACTTAAATACATTGGCTACCGTTCTTTTATTATTCCCCAGAGAATCCACCCATCTTTTAAATTAACTATAGCACCTCTAACCAACACAATTCAGTCAAAAAACTTGGAAGAATTCTCCTAAAAATTATGCAAAATTCAAATCAATACAAATCACCAGAATCCTATAAAAAAATTAAAAAAGAACATCCGTCTCATCTTAACTGCCAACTAACCACCGGCATTATCAGACTCTAAACTAAACAAATGTCCAGTACAATATTCCACACGAAAATGAGTCCACAGATCCCAGAAATAAATTGTCCCTCCAATTCCACGAGGGTCAGCAACGAGGAGTATGTACATACGTAATACAAACTAGCAAATAGTTTGGCAATTGCTGAAGACATCCCCATGGCGAAACAACGAAACTGCATCAGCACAGAAATGGCCCGGGGACATCGCCTTACCCTCTCTCCTTTCAGAACTACCATGGAATATCGTTCTGTCCTGCTTTCGTGAAATACGAATGCGCCCCGGAAGTCTAGTTACACGAATAAATACAGTAGGCGGTGAAAGGACTTCCTTGGCTACCTAACCGGAGGATTTCAATTCGTGAGTGTCAGGGAACAACATGTTCATCCTCCTTCGTGTACATAATTCCAAGACCACAATTTCATAGACGAGTAGGTACGCAGAGCGAGGTTAGACAATGACGAGTGAATTCCGCGAGGCGGAACTTTAAAGCCGACTTCCGTGGCTTCGAACTTTATCTTCAAGAACAGCGCACGGATTCGTTTCGTTTCGCATTCTCTGCACGACTGAGTCTAAACTCTTCTACGTCCATCTTACCGCGACAAATGTATACCTTGGACAGTAGAAGCTGGAAATACCTTACTTTTATTGCGTCAGGGTAATACGTAACTTGTACGGGCTACTTCGTAAAGACTTTGCTAAACTTTCAAAGTACTTTGTCCAACTGTTAAGGAGAATGGAAAGCTGCAAGGATATGTGTTGGATCTAACGTCCTTCCGGTTAAGGATGTTAGATTTTAAAGATGTTTTCTTTTTCAATGGGAATAAATTAAGTTGATTTCGAGTTTGTTTCTTTTGAGATTATTCAAGCTATTGTTGATGGGTGTGGGCATTATTTGAATTAATAATTGGTTGCTATTAATGAATGCGTTGAGAGTAGGTTCATTACGTTTGACCTAGATTCAGAGCGTAGGCAATTAATAATATTTATCTACGTTCTGTGCAATTATTTAACAATATTTCAACAGTTTTCTCTCCAAATTTTCTCATCTATTTTCTCATTTCGGAAAATAATTAGCTTTTACAATTTGCTCGAATATCTTTTTGGGTGAACAGTCGGAATAAAATATTTTTTAACTTCAAATGTACCAACGTCGTTCAGTCTCTCGTGGGATAAAAAACTTAATTCTTTTTTTTCGAAGTTCCATTAAAATAGATTAATTTCAGGAACGTCCTTGGCACTTTTTAATCAAAGCCCTTCCAGGAACTTAACGACAGGAGGGCTTTACGAGTAATTACAGGCTTCGCTGGCTTCTTCAGACGGGCTTTTTTGCCACTATCAATTCTCTTGATCGCTTTAACGATAGTTGGATATACACGTGGTTCAAATGGAAGCAAGATTAGCTGCTTACAAACCAAAAGTTCGCGACGAGAATAGCCCTATCGAAATTTGCCATTTGCTAGATCGCTCCAACGACCGAAAGTTCCCCTTTAACGCGAAACGCCCTGCAACTGCGCCAAATGTTTCGCAACGAACAATTGAAGCACCGACATTAAACCTTAAAAAGGCTCTTGGAACTTCGTTAGATCGAGTTTTGTTTTGGTGGAACGTTGAACATCCGAAAGTTTCGTACGACGGATAAAAAAAGAGCGGGAAAAAATTTGACGGAACTTCTGTGAAGTTGAGCTTGCAGACAATTGCAATAGTTAACGTTACTTCGTCTCTGTTGAATTTTTCAGGAAGAGAAACAAGTATATACAATTAACAAGGGAGAAAATGAATATAAAGTTTCTGGAAAATTAATAAAATTTCGAGAGAAGGGAGATACGGTATGGACGTTAACAGGAGGCAATAGCATTCGCTTCGCGTTACATGGCTTAATTGCTCTCCGATTCATCAGCGCCGAAGCTCGCTTTACTTGCAGATGGAAAAAAAAATTGGATCCCTTTTCTCTGGAGACCCGATAATTTCATTAATAAATTTCAACTTTCCAACGAGACTATAGAGGTGTTCCGATAAAAGCGAGATTGCATGTTCTTGCATGTTTGAAAGTGTGATA
Source organism: Cerceris rybyensis (assembly GCA_910591515.1). Classification (NCBI taxonomy): domain Eukaryota; kingdom Metazoa; phylum Arthropoda; class Insecta; order Hymenoptera; family Crabronidae; genus Cerceris; species Cerceris rybyensis. The sequence goes on from OU342795.1 coordinate 2,410,126, forward strand.
TTAATTCGTTGCAAAATTCTCGTCTTAACGAGCAACCGGATACCTTTCTTCTCTGGGAAAAATGCTATTGGGAGCTATCGACGTTTCCGCTTTGAAAGCATACATGCAAATTCTGATCTGGATCCCTTAAACGCAAATACTTAGCGGAAATTCGCGGTGTATACTAAATCTTTCGAGTGACGTATCAATTTTCGAGAACGAGTAATATATATTACAGGAGAATCGATTGTATCCTACTGTCCGTTTGCCAATGTTCCTTTGATATTGTAATATTAGATGGAGAAGGAAGGATGAGGTATGGGAGACATTAGAAAGACTAGACTCAAGCAATAGACGACTAAAGTAATAGACGACTAAGGTTATAGAGGAATAGGTGCATAGAGCAGCGACGAATAGACGGCTAAAGTGATAGACGAGTAGGCGCATAGAGCAGTGACGAATAGTCGACTAAAGTAATAGACGAGTGGACGCGTAGAGCAGCGACGAATAGAGGACTAAAATAATAGACGAGTGAACGCGTAGAATAGTGACGAATAGAGGACTAAAATAATAGACAAGTAGACGCGTAGAGTAGTGACGAATAGTCGACTAAAGTAATAGACGAGTGGACGCGTAGAACAGCGACTAATAGAGCACTAAAATAATAGATGAATAGACGCGTAGAGTAGTGACTAATAGAGGACTAAAATAACAGACGAGTATACGCATAGAGTAGTGACGAATAGTCGACTAAAGTAATAGACGTGTGGACGCGTAGAGCAGTGACGAATAGAGGACTAAAATAATAGACGAGTAGATGCATAGAGCAGCGACGAATAGTGTACTAAAGTCATAGACGACTGAACGAATAATCTGACGGGACAATTAGAAAGTAGATGAGTAGTCTGCACTGAACGGACGTTACAGTGTATATTTTAAATTATTACACAATTATAGAGTAGCGATTTCTAGATAGAATAAACATTTCTTCCAAAGTGCTTATTTGATATATTTAAATATAACAGATTTAACATGAGTAGTTCTAGCGATGAAGGATTCAATAGCAGATTTTCATCGTAGATATCGTATAAGCTACTTGAAATCGATCGAAATTCGTTTAACGAAATGTAACCCGATAAATTGGTAATTCGAATGGAAGTTGGAATAAAATGTCTGTGATGTTTAAATATCGGAAGAACTGGACTGACCTGAGACGAACAAATGAGGGAAAGATTCTCTTTGGTTGCAATTCGATTTTTATCTTACAAAGGGATACAAATTCTGTTAAATAAATGGAACAACTGTATCGTGAGTAATCGTACAGTTGAAACGAATTGCACGAACGAGGAGCCGATGTATTGTTAAGAGCTGACTTGACGGCGCCTTGAAACTTATATGGGGATTTCTGAACATGGTGCCAGGCCATTTGGCGAGTGCTGTACCTCCTACATTTCTAAAACATGAATCCTAAACGATTCTGTACTCTTTAGAATTTTCCGAAAAATGGAAAAAAATGGCCAAGATAATGTTAAAAATTTAAAGTTTAAACTTTAAATTTTTAGCGTTTAACTTCGTTTAATGTCAGATAGAAATAAAATTCCAAGAGCAATTTCAATATATAGTTGTAAAAGAGATTAACAAGTTTGTAAAGAAATCAGTGAAAACCTTGAGAAGCTCCTTACTCTTTGCATTTCTTAGTTAAAGGGTTCACTACCTTGGAAAATATTCGGTAGATTAGAGTTTGTTAATTGTCTTGCTTTACCAGGCGAGAAATTAGAATTGCCTGTTTTCCACGAATCGGCTTTTTCGAATGTATCGCTATTCTACTCCATTTCTACAAATTGTCAAAGGAAGAAAACATTTTGCAAGCGTGGGATAATTAAAAGGGATTCTCAGTGATATCATAGATAGGGTAACCAGTCGGAATCGCCTTCGTTATCGGGATTTCCCCACTTGCTCTACTTCGTCTACTTCCTTTGAAATTTCCTGCCTTGCATTACAATGACTTACGTAAGATACAATCTTCCCGCTATCTGCGAAAATTCTTCCCCAAATGTGCAAAATTAAAATACATCCGACCCTCGATTAACCCGATAGATACGCTTTAACACATTCGAGAGCGACGACTTAAAACAAAACCATCCCTCGAGCCAGCAATGTTTGTACACTTACAACGAAGAATATCATTAATTTAACCCTTTGCGGACGGAGACATTTTTAAATAATGAGAGATAACCATTTATTTGACCATTTAAAACCGCCTTTTAATCAAAAAGTTAGATTATTGATGTATAGAAATTATAAATTACTATTTGTGCGGTCATCATATTTCAACTGTTTTATTTCAATTTTTAAACTTTAACCGTGCATACCTACGGCAATAAATTATAATGAAATACTTTCTCAGATCGCATATATGCGTCGCTAGTACCCAAAGGTTTAAAACTAATTAATAACTTCAGGTAAGAATAAAAAAAAATGTTTGATTACAATCTACTATTACCAGCCCGTGTATATGACCAATAGAGTGAATCTAGAAAATAATTCCAACCGCTGCAATTAATCTCATTAATTTGATAAAAATTAACGATCAGTTTAGCCTTATATTAAAAATAAAAATTGTTCCGGGCAATGCTAAATTCGTTCCCATTTTTCCAACTATATAAAACCAACATTGCAAAACTGAAGTGTCGTGGAAATTGGGAATGAGTGTGCTTTACTATTGCGCGAATTCCTGTGCAAAATGACGACAATGATTAACACGAGTTTCTCTGCTTTCAGGTTGTAAAAATGATGATCGTGGTGGTGGTGATATTCGCAGTTTGCTGGTTACCCTTTCACGTGTACTTCATCGTGACCTCCTACCTTCCAGAAATTACGAATGAGCCTTACATACAGGAAGTTTTCTTAGGAATTTACTGGCTCGCGATGTCTAACAGCATGTACAACCCAATAATCTATTGCTGGATGAATTCCAGGTAATGTATCTATTTCAGATTGCACGTAAGTACTTTGAAACACTTGTTAGTGATATTGATGAGCAAAGACACGTCACAGGAAATAACGTTCTATCTTATAATATATTTATACGTTAAACTGTTTTCAAACTAAATGTACAGCTATTTATAAATTCAGACGAAATTTAACGATGAACGAACATTGAAGAGGACTCCTAACTACATTGAGCAATTAGTGAGATACGGAATTTTGATTGGATTGATTGAGTGCTTGCAAGGAAACGGAATTATACATAGAAATTTTGAGACAATTAAAATTTTCTATATAAACATAATTTGATTGAAATTAATTATGAAACTTTGCATATTAATATGCATATAAATTTCTTTCACTCAGGATTTAATGAGATTCGATATTATGATTACGTAAACTCTTGTAAACAGGCGGAATGAAAATTCTAACATTTGTTGACTACCACAGTATCTGAATATTAATCATTTTAAAAATAATTAATATAAAAATATACCATAATTATAAGATAAAAGTGAAATAGAAGGAGTACAAAAGTAAAAAATTGTCCACTCTCGTGAAGAAAAGAGAGGAGATAGATAGCCTACAGTTTCGTGAAATTCCCAGCAATTTGTCAACGAACTTTGCAAAACTCTTTTTCAACCTCGAAAGCACGGTACTCGAAACTTAACGTGAATATCGGAAAATCTATTGCGTCGTATACACGTCGCAAAGAGTAAACGCAATTATCGTTTACCTCTTTCACAGGGAATTATGAATAAAGCCATTATAAATGAATTTCTGCAACGGACTTCTCTGTAATTAAACGTTTACCAGATACTTCACAATTGCATTATTAAAAAGAATATCTCAATTGTTCGAGATACTCGAAGACGGTGAAAGACGAAGAAGAAAATGATAAAGTTCCATTGGCGAACCTTTATATTTTAGAAGCCGTGGACAGTTTTCGCGAGTTGCGAGAAAAGTAAGCTCGAACGGGGGAAGTTATTACAAAACGGAAGGTAACACATCGAGGTCTTGCGATAAGCCTCGAAACCTGCTTATATCGACAATCGATTTTTATGTACACAGCACACGATGCTACTTCGAGGATATACCTAGACTTCTCACATTTTGAGATAATCGGAATAAAACGTGTTTCGGATAAAATTCGAGGTGCAAAAGAGGAGCTAAATATTTTGCGAAAAATAACCGTGGAATTATTCGAAATCATGGAAAATTTTAATATAAAATAGAGGATTTGCAATTATATTGTAAATAATATTTAAATGTACAAGGGATAACAAGAGAAATTCACGTGTCGAGGGAATTTTGCAGAATGATGTGACCCGTAAAACCGCACGAATCTTTCGTGGGGAAATCGAAAACACTGTTATTTCGTAAACAGAATGAAATCTGGTGCTGGGTGATTGATTTGAAAGTAGCCATTTACTGAAATCCTCTTGCACGTCATATTCAGGAATTGTTTCATGCAATTTACCGCATACGAGTGTCACGTACCTTTCTCGTAATTTCGAATAAAATACCTCATGCAGTTAAATATCCACAAAAGTGCTTTTCATTGAAATAATCTAACGGTCAGTTGCTTCAACTTATTGCTAATTATGAGAAGTATATTACAAAACTATTTTTTATGGAGATTCGATGTGAAAATATTAATTTATAATTTCACCCTTGTGTTTATCAGAGCGAACTTTTTCTATCAAATGCACATCATTAAAAAGCAGAGACATTAAAGATATAGATAGATAGATATTCGGCAGATCTTTATCTTTTTAACACCGATATTTAAATATTCAGTACGTCCACAAATTTATAAATATTGCAATTTAAAAATTACATGAAATTTGATTGAATTCAATAGCACGTTAAAAGCGCAGCCATATAGGGTAGAAATGTCAAAGCTAAAAATAGCTAAATACTTAACTCTTTACCGACCAGAAGCCTATTAATAGGCTTTTCGAACCCAACGCCTTTGAACTTTTAACTTATTAATTGGTTGTCACTCCAATTAATAAATTATCATCTATCATTGCGGTTACCTGTGTTAAGGACTCAGTGACAAGAATTTGTAATTTTCGAATAGATATCTGTATCACGGAAGTATTTGTGACCAAGTGATCGATCAGAAGGGGGTAGGATGTTAAAAAAATACCAGCCGGTAAAGTGTTAATATTATCTCACCTATTTTGCAGCAGTATTTCAATATACATAGTACAATAATATATAAGCTAGCTTATAAATATTATTGTACAAGGGGAATAAGAAATTTCCTGGAATTCAGCAGCACAAGCCACGGTGACCTCCATGGCATTCAACCAGTTAATATTTGATACGCTTCCATCTTTGAGAACTTAATGAGCTACATTAACAATTTAAGCAGAGTCTCAGATTTCAAATATAAACATCAAAGTTGAAATTCTTTGCTAATAATCTTAAAAACTCTTTCGCACGTAGCCTCTACACCTTTATTTTCATTCTTCTCACCTAATGCAACAAACTCTCAGTGGCATCGTAGATATTCAAGTCGACAATAGCAAAACAAACTAGAAATCGAATACTACTGGACTATTTACACAGCTGGGGTTCGTTTCCTGAAGATATGTCCGTGAAGTGTCACCTCATCTAAAAGTAGTCTAGCGAACCGTATTTGCCATTCATTCATTGTAAATATTCAGCGCTCTAAAGGTCAAACACGTATACAAGGTGCCCTGCGGGATCCTCGACAAGACAACTTCTGCTTTCTGGCCTCAAATACGTTGAACTTAACAATATTCAAATTTTCGCAAATCCTACCTGTGTTTCCACATTACATCGCTTTTTAAATCTCTAAACTATTGTAGCTTAACATTACCGACTGGTACAGTAATAACTACTGTAGAAAAAGAGAAATGAAGAGGCGGAAAAGATGATTAATTAATTAATTTAAGATTTATAAGATAGAAGTGGAATATTTTACCTCACGTCTACCCTACCGATTTATTTAATTTGTAGAAAAAATTTGGGACCGGTCATCTAACCGGCTTAGTAGGTTTAGTGTTAGGGAATTACTACAATCTATAATAAAGGGATTGTAAAGGAACATAACAAAGGAAAAGGGATAGATTTCTTATTAATTACACATCAAAGATACAAATACATCGTCAAATTCCAAAGTTAAAACGAAGTCAACAGAAACTACAAAATGGCGGAATTGTAATTCTCACAATTTGTATTTCTGAAGCGTAAAAAATTCTCTTTCAACGTTTTCCAATATAGTATTCAACTAATCTTCAACATCAAATAAATCTTAAAGAATGATGAAAGTAACCGAGCGAAGATCACAAATTTCGCAACGTGTCGGACAACTAAATTGAAAGTATAACTTACAGATTTCGTCGGGGATTCGCTCAATTCTTCTTCTGGTGTCCCTGGGTACGTGTTACAGCAGAACCAGCTTTATCACGATCGGGAGCAGTGACGTCTCGTTACAGCTGCACCGGAAGTCCAGAAGCTCATACGAGGATATCACGGAACGGTACGTCCTCCTGCACGTCCTCGGAACGTCCTTGCACAACAACGTCCACGACACCCACGAGCGTCTCACGCTACGAGCACGAGCAGGTCCAGACTGACGCACGAAATTCTTACATAGATTTACGGAATCTTTCGGCTGATTTCGCCATTGACGACGCGAATCGCGATGAATAGCCATTCAACGTTTCTCGGCCGAGTTTGTTGAACGTGGGGCCAAAGCAGCCGCGATATCAGCAACAGGTAGCTTTCGGCAATTGATTCTGAGTCGGGGCGAATTTGAAGGAAATGTTACGCGAACTGGGCTACTGCTTTCGTTTTTATTTGTCCCAATATGAAATTAATAAAAAAAGGGGCGACTAGTCGTTGCCAATTTGAAGAAATTGCTACGAGGATTGGGGGTGCTGGTTTAGCTTCAATTTTTTTAGGAGGAGTCGGGGATGAAGATAGAATTCATGAGAATAGAAAGGGTAGTTTTCGGGAATTAAGTGTGTATGAAATTAATAAAAAAAGAGGCGACGGTTTGCAAACAGTCGTTGCGAATTTGAAGAAGTTGCTACGAGGATTGGGGGTGTTGGTTTAGCTCCAATTTTATGAGGAGGAATCGGGGATGAAGATAGAATTCATGAGAAAAGAAAGGGTAGTTTTCGGGAATTGAGTGTGAAGTTTGACAAAAAAACATTAGATTAATTGAGATAGAAATTGATAGGGAAAGAAGCAAGTTTGTAACACGTGTTTAGTTGATGAACGCACATCTGAGAGAGGTGGGCAAAAACTAGAGTCGTTCAGGGCCTAAAATCTTTAACGCTGTAATCTTGATATTTAATCGTATACTTAACATAAACAAATAGCAAATACATACACAGTTTTATAATTCTCAGCAAGATCCTACAAGACTGATCTGTCACGATAAATAAATTTTAAGCTTCTACAGATTTCAAATATAAATCTAACATAGGAATCGATCAATTGTAATCCACGTGCCAAAATTCTGTAAACAGCCAAAGAATATCCAAATAATAAATATTTTTCTACCGTGAAACTTGACATTAAAATCCTACACTGCCCTACATATTTTAGGCCCTGATAGCACAGAATTTCAGGATCTCACCAACCACATGGGAGCCATAAACAACACCGTGTATCACCGTTCCTTAAAAAAGCAAATATTTCACAAAAATCCCTTCAAACTTAAACGTCGTAAAACTCAAAACGTTATCGTTATCCGTGCTCTCGTTTCTCCATTAACGTCCCCAATCAAGAAAACGATTCTGATCGTCGACACTGCATGCAAATTCTTCGCACGCCGTCAAATTATTCCGCACAAAACCTTAATGGTCCCATTGAAGTCTGGTTTGTCAACAGGATCGTAGAATCAACGATACCGATCCATCGATCGAACAATAAAACCTCTCCAATCCTCCTATAATCGACCTATCCTACAATATCCCAGTTATCGTAGTTAGAGGAAACAATGTCCAACTATGAATCGATACGTAGAAATCGATGTATCGATGCAAAACAAGCCCTATTTCTACTTTCATTAGGCACAGTACGAATACCTCTTCATCTGCAATCGGAGAGAGGAGGGAACGATCGATTCGTGGCTCATCATCGTGGCCGTGGAAGAAAATGGAGAAGCAATCAAACCCGAGGACACGTGTCTTGACAGGAGGAGGAACATCATCAGCAACAACGAGAACACACTTGGATCTGAAGGTATCTCATCACCTTGGAACCCTCCTCGAGGTTTGTACGATGCAACTGACCCTACTGCAATCGGTAAATGGAGGAGAGGCAATTCTGATTTACTACCTGAGATCTATTGTCGAACGAAGCTCAAATGCCGTTATCTTTATTGGATATAAACATTTACTGACCCACTGTAAGGTAAACGAATTATTTGTCTCGTTGGTGTAAATTACTGGTAGAAGTTTACAACGTTGCGACCGAAAAAGGATAAACGTGACGGAGTTCACACGGTGATAAGGGATAAATCCCGTTAGCGACGAATTCGATTGAGGGATGTGGGTTTATATTTATTGTGGAAATAAAGATACTCTTGAAACGAGGAATTTTCTCTTCTATTTTCAACGACCTACCGTCTATGTGGATTTTGCTTTAGCGACATTTAGGATGGAGAAATTATTTGGATTTTTTTTTCCTTTTTATTTGTGCAGATGCTGATATTTAATTGTTTCACGTTTAATTGAATCGAGACGTTGTGGAATGAGTATTACGCTGTTTGGCGATATTAAATAAATTGATTTTCCAAAATACTGGAATATAATTCTGCCACGTTTATCGTCGCATAATTTATTCCCCTCGTTACTCGCGTCTATGAACAAATACTAACGGACCAATAAATCTATTTAACTGCTACTTCCGTAAGATAATGAAGAATCGTCTTTCTAACAGCGAGAAGCGAAGAAATTACAAGAGATCTACGTTGAAACGATGCACTATGTCTAATATAAATAAACGTAGCGTGTAATGCTCGTCTGTAAAAACAATCAAGATGCTTAAATCACATAATCGTCGTGTTCCTATCGTATCTGCTGATATTCGTAATAATCCGCGGAAAGATATTCTCTATTCTCAAACAAAAAGGAAAAAAAAAACGTGCAGTTACTTGAGAACAAAAAAAAACGAAAATCATTCTACCGTCTTAAAACAAAACTCTGCTTTTTAGCAGGGAAAAAATCAAATTTCAAGGAGACTCGAAGACGGATGTAAATTAAGAAGTGTTCTCTTCGTTATTGTAAAAAAAATCCATGTGGTATATATGCTAATGAATTACGAGCATCCGATTTGCCAGTACAAACGTATGAAAGTGAATTCGTTTGTTGCGATCTCGAAATTCCGCGAGATACGAAGCCCTACATCGAAGCGAGTTCATTGTTCATTGATTCGTCAGTTCCTTATTTATACTGGTAATTATGACAGTGATCGAAATTAATTATTTTTCATTTTCCCAATTTATTCTTTAATTCAAATTAACCCCTTGCCGCACAATAACGAGTGCTACTCGTGACGCGGTAAATGGAATAGTCAATTTTGAAGTGCTCCAAAAATTATTTGTTTACAAATATCAGTGAGTCCTGATAAAATAAAATTAATTCTACGCTATTCAATATTACGTTAAGTCATTTACTATATCCGAAAATAAAGGTTAGATTGTTATTTTAGTAATTAATTTAGAAAGAAAATGCACGGCAATGGATTAATCCAACTTTTACCTTAGATGTGCATTCAATTCGTCTTTCAATCTTTTATAATTGTAAACAAATACATTCCTCCACATTAATTTCGCCGAATTTTAAAGTACATCAATTTAAGGTAAAATGAGTGATGCGTTCAATTTTTCCAATTGCTTTTACCAAGATCACTTTCATAATCACCGACACATTTGTACATTATTAAAATCTATATGAATCACAGATAATTAGTGTACTTTTAAGCCTTCACAATCGATGTTCACCCTCGTTTTCCTTCGTTACTTGTAAATAAAGTGTAAATATAACGAAATTCTTGAAGCGCTATTTGTTCGAGATGCAGAAGATTAACGTTCAAAGATTTTGTTTGTCAGAGAGAACAAACGGAAATGTAACATTTCTTTTCTTACATGTGATGTAATATTAGAAACGTTTAACCCCTTGTTTTAATAATAGTTGATCGTCCATGTGGTGCAAATTGTAGTTCAAACAGCGCAAAACAGGAATTGCACTCGTGCAAATTATGGCAGAAAGAACGCAAGAAGTATCTGCACTTTTAGTAGAAAAATGAGAAAACTGTGGGACTCTGGTGATAAAGGGGAAAACTTGTCCTCGGGTTTCCTTTAATTTTTCTTAAAGAGCATGCACGATGCTTCTCACCCTACGTGAGAAGATTTTTTCTTCTTCTAATATTTATTAAATTATATTTCATCTATTAATATTCCTATATTTTATTTTCTAATATCTAAAGAATTTGTCAAGCAAAGGATAGCAAATTGTTCGCTATTATCAATAAACAGAACTCCATTTTGAACGCCTAACAAGATATATAATTCACAGAAATAAGCGAGATATTAAGATAAATCGCCCAACTGATAAAAAATATGAAAAAATTACGGAAACAATTTTTCACGATTCAATTACTTACTTTTTCCAGAGCCGATACAAAATTGTTTCATTATTTTTCCATTGATCCCCATCGGCGATATTTCATTTGACGCCCTAATTTCTAGAAACGGATTTTCCGTCTTGCCCGAGGAGAAAGAAGAAAAGCCTAAAACGAGGGGTTGAACGATGTAAGAATATTTGTTCCACTCGATCGCTACTTGTTTCTCTAATCGGTATTGAGCTTTCGATTGGAATGAGACGAAATATAACACAATTGACGAGGAAGAGAATAAAAATCAAATAAAACGTTCCGTTTTAGATATTCAGCTGTTAAATATTGCGGAGCAAAGATACTCTGGGAAAAACAAACGCTTTTTAACATACGAAGTAAGTGTAAATATAATCGTTACGATAAAAGAAAAACGATAATCGGATGTAATTATGAGAATAAATGAATTATTGATATAAAATAAGAAATGACTATTAGTATCACAATGGCACACGTGAATTTATGTAAGGTACGATGTTAAATAGGGTAAAAAGCGCGATCGCTTTAGTTGAATATAGTTGAGCTTTCAATTTATTTATATCTTCGATGTAAAACGAAAGAACAAAACGAGCTGAAATGTATAAAAGTGAAATGAACATTTCATCGAGCGAACCGAATACTTAACACCGATATTTGTAATCTCTCTTTTGTATGAAGCACTTCGATGTACGTAACGTGTACAAAATTGTAGCCACGATATAGTTAATTAAATTAGCTCGGCCGAACAAAGTTTCGTTTCGCGTTGCTGTTTTAAATTAATACGTAAAATTACGAATCTCTTGTAGATGAGTAAAGTGCGTTAAGAGGAATAGAAATAACATTATTACGAATTTTTAAGAGACATAGTCGAACGAACAAGAAAATCTTTAATTCTTCCATCAATTTTGCGTGTAACTTTAATCTAAAAACTATTGCATTCAAACGTCCTCCATCGTGGGATTATCGATGAATTTTTTTACAGTAAATTATCAACGTAATATAATAATAAATCTTTATTATATTAAAATAAGTAATCGAATCTCATTCTACAGTAGAAAATTTCAAAATGCTTCTTCGTTATCCTAAATCTAATTTAATATCGTTGAATCAATCATCGATAATCATCACGATAACGCGAAGAACGTGCAAATTCTATGGGAAATTCTGAACACCATGCAAATGAAGTCAGCACAAGTGATATAATTATTTCTTTTTTTTTTCTAATAGTGTCATCTTCCACGAAACAGGGATCACTGATTATAAAGCTGTAATTATAATTCAATATCGTAGTGTTTGTTATCATATCGTACTAATTAACGAGGAACGCATTAAACACCGTCTCGGGTTTCAAAGTGAATTTAATAAGCGTAATGAAATATCTGTATCTGAAACTCGATCTACATTGTGAAACGAAACTGTATATCTTACGAAATGGGAAACATTGAACGATTAATCGGTGAATAAATGAAATAAGCCGTTCTTTTTGAAAGTGGTATAGGTCCACGTGTAAATTGCTTTTATCTAAACATAGGAATCTTCATTTTGCATTCCAACTGGCAAATCAAACGAAATAAAATATCTTAATGATTTCGTCCAAAAAGATTGAACAGTTAAATCTTACGACGTGAGAGTTTGTACAGGAAATAGTAAATATCTCGACACAGGAAGAAAGAGACTTGTACCACTTTCAAATATAACGGTTGAAATATCATTAAAACCCTGTCTCCTCGAAATCTAATGATTCTCAAACTTCTAATAACCGTATACGATACACTCCAATTGTATCTTGATAATTGCATCAATAAAAGTACCCCATTTTTTATGTGGCTGCTGAAATTTTAGTGGATGGAGATAAATATAATGGGTAGGGAATAATAACTCCTCCTAACACATCATCTTATTTATTTAAACATCCTTAACCTAGACCATTACCGAGGACGAAATAATATTTTAACGTGTCCTCTATATTTATTTACCTCCTGCCAAATGCAACAGCTTAACGTGGATGCATCCATCTTATCTGTATAAAATTTCCCCTGTGACAACAAACATCCTTATATTCATGTTCCTATCGAATTAATGTTTGAAAAGAAGCTTCTATAATTTCTATAAAATTGTTCTGATCTCTATAAGTTCAATTCAAGTCAATACAGTGGCCTATATATTAATATCAATTAATTTTAACGATTCCGCAGGAAGTCTAAAGAATTCGAAAAGATCGTCATACAAAGAATACTCAAAACCTTTGAGAACCGCCACTCTATCTCTATCTCATAAACTAATGGAACATTATATCGATTAATTTTCTGCTACATCGTATTTCGCTCGTTTGAAAATATTTGCCCGCCATTTTAAAACTTCGCCAACCTAACCGCCAATAGTTCCAGTGTTAAAACAGTAAATCGTACATATACAACGTATGCAAAAATGCAATATGAAAATTACGAAAAGATATGCAAAAAATAAAGATAAATAAACTTTCTTACTTGTAAATGATCGTATTCGTGTTGAATCATCCTTGCCAACCATCCCTTTGCCGATAACGTGAACGTCTCGCCGAGTCTATCCAGTGCCGTTATTTCAACTTCTCTCGCTCTTGGAACAATTGCTTGATAACCATGAATACTTGCGCATACTTCCGGAAATAAGATTGGTGTGTGATCTTTAATCTTCACAACGGGATTGATGAAGAACGTCAACGGTATGGATTCTATTTCACGGCTTGCTATGATCTCTGGTTCCACCGTTTTCAAACTATTTTCGGTAAATTCTATAGCGAAAAACTGTTGAGGAATGCCGATCTGTGGCGCTGCTAGTCCACATGAATCGTAACGTCTCAATACTTCGGTCAAGCAATTAAGAGACTGTAACAATTGAAATACAATTACTTGTATTTCGTTGCATTGGATGATATTTTTATAAAGCAAAAAAAAAATTGAAACAAAGAACGTGTAGAAATTATAAAAAGTCTGTATTAGGAATGCCAGAGCGGGAGCAGTTATTATTGATTAATATACGTATAAATGAAACTGAATTTGAATTATAACATGTTCTTTTGCATTATTAACGCTATATATGCTAGCTTTGTATGTATTATGTTCAAATATACTGAATAGGTAGTTCGGGAAATGAGAATTCAAAGGTGAGAAAAGACGGACGATTAGGCAACTTTTGTTTTATAAGATAGGCGCTGAGTACTTGCTGTATGTAATACAATTACTTGATACCGAGATAAAAAGAATTTTGGATGTGCAAATGATGGGAAAGAAGAAACGCGAATTATATTTGAAATAAGGAAATACCTTTTGAAATTCTGCGGAGCGTATCTCGTTCACTTCCACCGGTTTCGCCTTCCCACGCAATACAGGGTCGCCAACTTGACAAATATGTTTGTACGGTGGCTTTGGCGGTTGAGGTTTGAAGAAATCGTAAAAGTACTTGTACAAATTATTCAAACTAAATGAACGTGTATTGTTTTTTCGAACGGGAATACTCCGAGCAGTAAGATTTTTCCAAGTACACGTCACGATAATCATATTTTCAAAATGTTTTAGACGAATATTAGGACAGCCAGTAACTTAGTCTGCAACGTAAAATGTTACTATGTTGGCATCAGAATAACCAACTGCTGTATTTAGGCGCGAAATTATAAATGCTATTAGAAATTGTTTACAATAAAATACTGCAAAAAGTAAAAGCAATCCTTGTTTCTTATATTCATTATTAAATATAAACGTCGTAGATTTAATTCCCAATGCAAAATTGATCTCGTAATTGGTAGTTTTTGAAGATAAGTTAATTTGCTTATTTAAATTATGTAAAATGTAGCAATTTCAATATGAAAAAGATTTTTTTATAAGTAATATTATTCCTATTGATATATGTTGGTTGTAGTACATTTTTAAATATAAATAATTAAGTCATTTGACAAGTGTAATTTATAATTCGAATAAATGCACATTAAATTGACTGTAATTTAAACAATTTTATCTATATATTATGTAATACACTGTCCACATGGTCTTTGCGATCGAAAATCGGCATTATCTTATATACCATATATGCAAAACAGAAAAATAAGAATATCAATATTACTGCTTCATGATATCTTTTAACCTACATTACAAATTACTTCGCGTGTAACGCGTTGATGTGATAATATTTAAATTAACATCGTACATTCCATTTGATTAACAAATAGATTAATCGTCAAAGTTCAAAAATGGTAATTAGCAGTGATACTACATTCGGTAACGATAGTCTAACAGTAATACTAATAATATTACATTACCTTTTCAAACAGATCAAAAACACAGCATCGAAAATACACTATGTAGGTCTTAATACGCTTGTAAGTGTCCGATTATTATCAGCACAAGCCTCAGGTAAGAATATAAATTCTAGTTTCAACAGTCAGAATCCAAAGCCAATTGTACTACCTTCTGAACCAACACCAACTCCATTCCCAACTGCACCATCTCCTGCACAGGTCCCTGTAATAGAAATACCAGGTCATTTTATAACTACTACTTTTACATAACTGACAATAATGTAGTAAACAGTTCAATATTAAAAATAAAATAATTTTTCTCTAAGCTATAATACTAGACACTGTATGGTGCAAGAGCTTTTGATGTAATAAATATTAAAAATATAGAAGACTTTTAAATATAGGCCCTATCGTCGAACCTACTCTTCCTCAACCCTATCCTCAACCAGATTCTAAACCGTCTACTGAAATTCCAGTGCCTCATAAAAATTGTGTAAAGAGTACAGGGGCTCAGGCGGCCATGGAAGAGGATGTTCTTATTAAGGATGTATGTGTATTTATGATTTATGAAATAATTCTAGTTATACATTTAAGTACTGGTGAGATTAACTGACATTCCTGTTTAACTTAAAAGGTTGGAAATAAAGGTTTAATAACATTAAACCGTCCAAAAGTTCTGAATGCATTAAACTTATCTATGGTTGAGAAAATATATCCTGAGCTAAAAAAGTGGGAGTCTACTAAAAAATTGGTAATTATAGAAGGCACAGGTAGTAAAGCATTTTGCGCTGGAGGTGACGTTAAATCGATCGTTAATGCTGCGAGGGAAAAAAATGACAAAACATTGGGTGAAACATTTTTTAGGAAAGAGTACACGTAGGTGGTCAAAGTAATATTGAGAAATTTAATTATCAAAGTATATAATTTTTTGTTGAGGACACTAAGAATTCAGTATTATTTATATTTATATAGATTAAATCATTTAATTGGTACATACAAAATACCGTATGTGGCTTTAATAAATGGTATAACTATGGGAGGTGGAGTTGGGCTTTCTGTGCATGGCAAATACAGAGTAGCAACTGAAAATACATTATTTGCCATGCCCGAAACAGCAATTGGTCTTATGCCCGACGTTGGAGGAACTTATTTCCTGCCAAGATTAGGGGGGAAATTGGGACTTTATTTGGGACTTACAGGAGATCGCTTGAAAGGTATCTCGCAATTTCAGTTGCACATTGTATCGTTTATATATGATGAAATCAAGTTTTTATACTAAATATTATTAAAGGTATCGACGTGATGCTTGCCGGTGTCGCAACGCATTTTGTGCCTGCCGCTAATTTATCGGAATTAAAGCAAGATTTATTATCGTCCAATGACGTAGATGTTAAAGAAATTTTAAATAAATATCATCAAAAACCAGTA
The DNA here is from genome assembly GCA_910591515.1 of Cerceris rybyensis. Lineage (NCBI taxonomy): Eukaryota > Metazoa > Arthropoda > Insecta > Hymenoptera > Crabronidae > Cerceris > Cerceris rybyensis. The sequence goes on from OU342795.1 coordinate 2,426,435, forward strand.
GAACACGAATTTTGCTTGGCACCGTACATGCAACAAATTGATAACTGCTTTTCTGCACCCTCTGTTGAAGAGATAATTGAAAGGTAAGTTAATTGATACTTCTAATCTACGTGTATTCCTGTTCGTTTTTTGATTTTTTAATACTAAAATGTATTTTCTAAAAGATTAAAGGCGGATGGCTCGAAATGGGCAATTAAAACTGTTGAAACACTTTCGAAAATGGCTCCAAGCTCTCTTAAAATCACTTTGAGGGCTATTCAAAAAGGAGGTGAACTTAACTTTGCAGACTGCTTGAAAATGGAATACAGATTGGCATGCACTGCTTTAAATCAGAATAGTGATTTCTGCGAAGGTATTTAAATTACTTTAAGTTAATAGTTAAATACTAAAATCTATTTCTTTTTAATATTCTATGATCTATATTTCAACGAAGTATTGACATAATAATTTCGTAGGTGTTAGAGCTCTATTAATCGACAAAGATCAAAAACCTATGTGGAATCCAAAATCTTTGGAGGAAGTAACAGATACTTACTTAAACGAACGATTTGCAGAACTTCCGGCAGAAAAGGAATTGCAACTTTGAAACTGATAGTCATAAGGCATTTTTTATTGAAATATTACCTATTTTTACTACTCCGAATGTATTTTTATCGAATATAAATGTTTTATTACCGTTATGTTAAATTTCGTTTATATTATTAACATTTAAAAACCGCGATAACCTTTCCCACTGAAAAACCTCCAAGGTAGAATTGAAATGATAGTTATACCAAGTATAAAACAACATATTTTATTTATGTAAAATAACGAGAAAAACACTAAGTACTTACAACTATAGTATCGATACATAAAAAAATGTAACTTTCGAAATGTTCAATTTTGATCGAGTAACTTTGATTTCAATATTACGAAATCAAAATTCACGTACATTATTTTCAAGCTAACTCGCTACTATTACTATATACCTCATTAACTATGTAACTCTAAGGATAATCTTTATCTAAGCTGCATATTAATTTGAACGAAGTTATTAATCATTTAAAAAATTGCTTCCTACAATATAGTTGTGTTTAAGACATTAGCTGCATGAATAGAGTGTAGTAGTATTTTTATTTATCGTCTACAAATTGCTTGTTCTCAAATTGTTTAAATCTCGAAGTCAATGACACCACTACCCCTGAGAGACAAAAGAAACTTACACACCAAAACCACAACCTCTGTTTCCTAGTTCCCTTGGACATTCGAGTATTAATATCTCGTTGCACTAATAACACCAATAGAATTTTATTCAAACGAAGATTAATTTAGCTGTAGCAAAAGATAAGTAAATATTTTTGACATTGGATAAAAAGTTATTTATATTTAAAATAATCTCGAAACAAATAGAAAAGCGAAATTTAAAATATAATGGTTATATACAGATAGAACACATACTATAAACGCAACATTTTGAATATCGATATCACGAACGCAATCGAACCTATACGTGTATGTGTATGCTATATACGATATAAATAGAATATAATCGAACCGTTAATGTCACAAAAAATAAATTTGAAAAACACTTGAAATTCTTAAATAGTTTATTATTTTATTTATCAAAATGTTTATATCATTCTTCAGCATGTCAAGTATTCTCATAATATGGTTTGCAAAATGATAGGAATCCACCCAATTTGCATGGAATTTCGAAAATCCATATTGGAAATTGTGAATATCGCGCGTCTAAATCAAAAGAAGTCCTATCACTTGCTTATAGTATCGTGTATTTCAGAATATTTGTCTTCTTTACTTATTTGCACTGTCCTGAATCTGTTGCTGCAGTTCATATTTTGATATCCTTCCCTACTGCACAATTCACATAAAGGATAATACACCTCTGGTATTAACACTGTCATCCAGCATGAATCAGAGGAAAGGGAAATGTAACAAACTGCTGAGAATTGGAGCGTTTAAAAAGATTACGTGCATTCAGTCAATGTACTGAGCGAGCCAGCGGAAGCCCTCACCATACCCTTGCCTTTTTAGCACCGAGCACATAAATAATTCCAATGGACGACCAGCTATTTCACTACGAGAAATTTTTCCCTGAAAAGAGATTTGTTATTTCAAATTTTGTTTCATACATTTATAATAACGTTTCACATATTTTATATACCTTTCCTGTTGTTTGACCGTAAAGGTTAAAGTAATTTCTCAATTCGTCCTCCGATGCAGCACTTGGTTTATCAATTTTATTGCCTAGCACTAAAACTGGACATGCACTGAGCTGTTCGTCGCTTAATAGTGCATCAAATTCATCTCTCGACTCTGTTAACCTTGATCTGTCGCTTGCATCAACGAGAAACACAATAGCATCTACTGCTGGGAAATAATCTTTCCATACTCTACGTGCTGTAATTTTCAAGACATGGTATTAAAATCATGGTAAAAAAAATTTAACATTTCAAGTGCATTAAAAATGATGCCTACCTTGAGGGTGACCACCAAGATCAAATGTTGTAAACCTCATGTTACCAATTGATAATTCTTCCGATGCTAAAGCACAAAAAACGGTGTAATGTTAATGCATTATATAAAAATTAAAAGTTACATCCAGACATGATAAATAATTTAAAAACCTGAAGTTTAGTAAGAAATAGAACAAAATATTAATTACTTGGGTGCAATGTAGGCACATGTTGAGCTAGACGATCGTCTTTGAGCATATGAAGTAGAGTGGTTTTGCCTGCATTATCTAATCCAAGAAATAATAGCTTTCCACTTTTCTTCCATAGTCCTACAAGCAAAGTTACAATCACCCAAACAAGTCAATTATTCATTCATAATATTGATGTGCAATTAACAATAAAAATAAATCAAAGTGTAAAAAAACATTGCAAAGATTAAAATTTCTTATTAAAACGTCAAACAAAGTCGTAAAAACTAAACTATAACTTTAGAACGAAACATCACTATGTCAAATCCATTAAATTCATTCTCACCAAGATAATTCAGTACTCCTGCAAACCAGTCCCAAATAAACATATTTGAAGATATGAATCTGTTGCTTCCACTGTGTATTAACTAACGAATGACTCTGCAATAATGAGAAGTTGACAAGATTATTATCTTAGATCACGATTACGTCGTTTAATAAAAGCAAATTCATTGGCATCTAGTGCAGCCCTGTAATACGGAATAAGATGCGCTGGAACTGTAACGTGACATAGTGCGCTTAAATAAATGATAATACCATAGATTAACATAGCTATATGTCAAAATCGTTATAATGATTACAAAGCATCCTCTATTGCTTCACGAATCGTAGTAACGTTTACCATATGATTGGTGAGTGATTACGATTAAAATGCGATAGACTCACCAGATCTCGCCCACTGACAACAGTATTATGATCTTTCGTACCTCCACCGAAACGCAAAATTGCAGGCGTGTCAGAAAAGCATTGGCATGGTACAACTATATAAAACCTGTTACTTTGTTACTGTACTAACGTACCCAATGTGAAAAAATGTACGGGAACTGGAGGAGACGGAGAAAAGTGCTTTTCCTCTTACAGAAAGCGCAGCTTCAGCGAGCCTAGTTGGCTGGCAGTTGGCACTGATGACGTCTACTTCCGCCAGCCATACTGTTCGAATACTGCTGTCTCATAAACGTAGATTTTAAGGTCAGGTATTCTAATTTTATTATGATTTCGAGGCTCGTACGATGTACAATACTACGTATTGGAATTTCAGATTCATTTGGCCTTATTTCCTATTATGTATCGAGCGAATGATGGAACTTGGTGCAACGTGGAATGGAAGACGTCAATGAGTTACATTTAGTTTTATTCAAATTTTTATATTCGGTGTATAATATGAATAACTGTATCATGTATATCTACTTTAAGAATAATTTTAATAAAAAATGATAATCTTTATTATGTAATTGATATCTTAATATCCCTAGTAAACATTTCGTGTGGTAACTTTGAAATATGTGATCATAGCTATCCCACGATAATGGCGGTTGCCTCGGCAGGTAATTTTCTTCTGTTGATATTACTTTTTTAAGGGGAACGAATAAATTTTTAGAATTTTACAGTCGATTTACAATTATATTGCCATTATCTTTGTATTTTTCTTGCTGATAACAGAGCCGTATGACAATACGTTGTACATTAAAAAGTATATGTATATGCAACGATTGTACTTAACCTAGTACAAAATTACATTTACGAAGTCATCGTTTAAACAATTTTTTGCAGTGTTCGTCACGATAAAACTTGAATATTTATAGGATGGTTGTTCAACAGTTTTCGGTCGACGTACAGGTATGGTGGAGTGCACGTATGTCCTGCAATATATATGCAAACACGAGACTATGCTGCAAGAAAAGGCACAAGGGAGAAGCTTCGTAAAAGAGTGGTCAAAGCCATAGCAGAAAAAGCTAAATGGGTAGCTAAATTACAGAGAGCTAAGCTGTACGTATTTTTTAATCAGTTTTAACGAGATGTACGATTAATATCTTTATCGTGAATTATAAGTTTCTACTTTCAAATAGCAAAAAAGAAGCTAAGAAGGATTTAAGAATCTGCGTGGACGACAAAAAGCCTCTGCCAGTTGATAATGTCTGGTTACGAAGATACTATAAAGAAAGGATTTACGAATTTGCTGAAGCTATTGAATGTCACCGTGAAACGCATCATCCAACTATATATAACTGTCTCGATGCAAGTGTCCTGGCAGTTATTGAATTAAACTTACAGGTAAAAACAGGAATGAAATAGTTTATGTGTGCAGTATTGATTATTCAATTTAAATCATTGATAGCTATAAAATTTCGTGATGTCTGTAATAGGGTGAAAAAGTAACGAAACCTGTCAATCTGCATACAAGAATAGTGGCTATACCTCATATATTTGATCATGGAGCAGATAGAAAGATCCTGGCATTATCCAAGGACACGAATGTACAAGCCATTGCTAGAAAAGCTGGAGCACAGTTTACCGGTGGCCGAGAATTGATAAAAGATATTCAGGTACAAGGATAGACAACTTGTCTATTGTACATCAATATTAAGGAATCCGTATTTGTATGTATATATTTGCAAAAAAATACTTTGTTTCAGAGTGGAGAGTTTTCCATAAAAGAGTATGATTATTTTGTAGCCCACCAGGATATTTTGTCCGACTTAGTGTTCATCAGAGGATTGCTACAGAAAAAATTTCCCAGTACAAAGACAGGTTGGTACATTCCAATGCAGTTTATGAGTTTGTAATTTCGATTTTCATACTTATGAACCAGATAACCTTTAAATTGGACTGTTTTGAATAATTTAGGTACGATGGGCATTGATATGGAGCAGATGGTCAGAAGGATCTATCATGGTATCGAATACACTACAAAGATAGATACGAATCAGAAAACTTACGGCACAATTGAAACGACTTTTGGAACGGTAAGTAGATTACGTGTAATTTACAATCACGTCAAAGTAATAATATTATTTTCTTAAATTAGTTGGACATGACTTCAAAGCAGTTAGAAGACAATTTCAATGCTCTTATCGACGATATCGAAGGTTGCAGACCAAAACGCGCAGGAGAATTTATTATGAGGTTATGTTTCAAAAGAATTTTTTGATAAAACATCAAACCTCAAATAAAAATTACTTAACAATCACTGACAAATTTTTGTTTAATATTATTAGGGCACGTATTATTTGCCCACCGTCGAAAGAAAAACTGAGAGTCGATGTTGGCAAGCATATTCGACGAGCGACGCCGTCACCGGAAGCAGAAGAAGAAGAAGAAGATCTCAGTGCCGCCGTTATTCCCTCGCATTAATTGTTATTAATATGAATAAATTAATATCTGATAACTGTCTAACAAGCAACAACTTTCCAGATTCTCCTGCTTTTTCCTTTATTTCTTATTACTCAATTATCACTTGACCGCAAACTATTTGAATTTCCCGCCTACTACGTATCGATATGCTATCGATGTCACGTGATACATTCGATAGATTAATTCGATACATGAAACAATACGAAAACAAGATCATTAGTTTCTGTTCTTCACTGTTCAAGTCTCTGTTCACTGTTGAAAGATAAAAACTCACAAAACATGCCGAGAAATGTAAAATAATTCTCAAAATAGTACCTAAACGAACGTACATCACAATTATAAATAACTAAACATCGTAAATCAACATCAACGTGTGCGAGGTACTCCAAAGTAAAACAATTCTACAATCAAATCTCTTCAACTCCGCTTACAAAAAGTTCTACATTTCAAAAAGCTATCGAAGAGTCATTTCTCCGTTAATGACTTATAACCGATACCGAAAGTATATCGATGAAGACAATAACTTACGAGATAATTCATTCATACCAAAGTAAAACCAGTTTACGATCAAATACGCTCCAAACGAAGCAACAGGGTCGACTGAAATCCTTCGATTACGATTTACGGATCTCGCATTGAGATGCAATAATCGGCCAACCGTACGATCGGTAGATAGAAGTCCCCAAGAGCATCGAAGACGAAGCAGCGAGGCGAAGCCAAGTGAAGCAAAGGAAAAGAGAATGGAGAACGGTGAGCGGCCGTGGTGGTGAGGTCGGTGGAGGGGCAACGGCTCACCTACCTGCCGGTCGAGAGCTCAGTCGGTGTCCGCCAGGTTGAAAATCCGTCGCTTCTCTTGCCCTTCTTACACGTGACTGTTTACATTCGCACCGCTGAGCAACAATAACATTTCGAGGTACGCACCTCGACGTACAGTGACCAGCGCGTGACCCGCGTAGTTTATTATCGTACGCCGAGACAGTCGCTGACCTTACGCCGATGGTGAACGTCGGTGCTTCGAGTATCGGGATTTTCTAGATCGTTAGAAAAAAAAGGGCTTGATCGTGGTTGCAGCGCGCGAACGACAGTGTGTGCGAGTGCGCGTATGCACGCACGCACGCGTGATACCGGACCAGTGTCTCTAAAAACGTGTGTGTGTTTACATATGGTGATCTGTGTTGACTGTGAAACCGGCGACGATCGTGATTCCAGGTTGCACTGCATTCGTCGGCGTATGATCGCTGTTGCCGGCTACCTGTTAGACATGCCTGGATCGAACAGCTGCAGACAATTGCATTAGGTGATACACGGACACACATAGGCATCAGTCATGGTAAGAGATCATATTTTATCCTGGACCATTAACGAATGTATAGACAAAGTTTTTGATGATTGAAGGGCGATCTTATTTGAATCAATTTTGACATATGGATGATACGACTGGTAGGATAAAGTGTAATAGGATGTGCGATCGATCTTTGATCTTCATTGTTAATTGGGATCTCTAGTCATCGAGTTTGTTCTTGGTAGTAAATGACGTGTTTATTCATTCACTGGTATCTACGAGTAGTGAGTCAAACCTATGGTATTTTGATTATTTATGTGCATGACATTCATACTTTTGCGCACGTTCCTGTTTTGGGTATTTCCAAACAGTCGTCTTCTGCCAAACACTCGAGGAGTTTGTATCCACTGTAACGTCTGTAGTGTAGAATTCGTTAAAAAGATTAAGTCTCTGATCTATGATAGATTTACAATAGTACAGAGTAATCGTTCTGTACGCAAGTTGACCGTGCAGTATTCCCCTAATTGAGAATGACTCTTAGAATGAGCAAAGTACCTTCTGATATCTTGTCGATGTAAGATTCATCGGCCTGCGTTCATGTTCGATAACGGTATTCGGTCTGTGCTATTTGATCCATGTAAATGGTGAAAAGACGACTTTCTATCCGCAAGATTACACATAGGATTACAATCTCGCGAGCTCAGTGCAGCTCGAACGTACGCGTGTTTAAAGGGCACTGGCAAAGGTTACATGTATCAGATTATACATTGAATATAAATGACGGGAACTCGGATATCTTCATTTGACGTTCGATGCCGATAGTTAAAAGCAGTTCTCATTAATAATAATGTAAGATTGCAGGGAGAGATTAGGTATGAGAGCGGGAAGGGATGATTGAGGGCAAGGGATAGAGAGAATGCGTGGGACAGCGAATCTTCGAAGGTAGTGAGACTTTTTAACCCTTAAATTCGCGATTTTATTTTTTTAACCAGAAAAACTGTTTTTAATATCCATATATATAGTTTAGATTATAGTTATAGTAGTTTAGATTATTTTTAGTACTTAATTATAGTTCTATTTATTATGATAGTTATAAAAACAGTTATTTTCTCTATTATAACAAAGACCGAGGAAATTTATTCCAATATCACTTTTTTCCGCGCCGATGAAAACCCGCTAAAACTGACAAATAATTAAAACATTTGCAAATTGATGCCACTGCACCTGTCAAAAATTTACAAAGTACACTATAGTCTATGACAAAGTTCGTTCAGAAACCGTAATCCGTTCAGATTTTTTTTTATTCTCATAGAATTAGTATATTGCAGAAATGCAACTCCGCGAATTTAAGGGATAAGAGCGTTTGTCTTCGTGTATTTGCATTCGTGGGGTGCAGAGCCTTTGGAGGAAAATTATCGCACAAGAGGGCTCATTGTCAATGTTTTTCCTAGGGAACAACGTACCTCGGAACAATAGTGAATATATTTTTATAAATAATCTATCATTTGTAGTTAAATAATAAGTCTACGATAACTTCATGAATTGTTTGCGCGCACAAGAATTAACGTGCCGTTTAAAACGAGCTAGCGTTAATGGCAAAATTTCACAATAAAAATGTATGCTCCAATTCGACGAAGCCGGTTACTCGGTGAATAACGAAATTACGTAAAAATGCAATTCAGTTATGTAGACCGGATCGCTTATTTTCCGTGCATTATTTAAACTAATTGCTCCAAGTAATTTCGCCCTTTTAAGGCAGACGGAAAAATACGCGTGCGTTGCGAAAACTATGCAGAGCAGAATACGCTGTTTCTTTGCTCCGCTTTGTTGAACGTCTCTCGTTATTTCCGACTTAATCCAAATTTAGGTGCACTGGATACAAATGTTCGTCGGTGAAACTAAATCTGTCCCTGGCCGCATCGTTTCGATTGCTTTCGAGTCAAACACTATTACTAGTTTTAAGGATAAATACTTATTAATTATAATTAGATATATTTAATAAGCTGGACACAAATTTAGATGCTTCGGATGCAGCTGTTTGCTGCTGGAATTAAATTTGTCGACTCTCCTTGAAATAAATATGGTAATAGAGTATATAATTATAATTACAATATGATTATAATCAAGTAATTATCAAGTTTTAATTAACACTAGAACTACCGGCCTCAAATCTATCATATTTTAATAAATTAAATAAGTACTTTGAAAAAGGGGGAATCAAGCGGTGGAAAATTTGATCGATTGGGTGATTTATGTTTATTGACATAGACGTAGAATATTCATTCTATGACTCTTGTGTAAACATTGAGAATTTTTTGAAAAAATTGTGTACCAGTCATTTTGACTGGTTTGGTAGTTCTAGTGTTAAGTACATTCAATTCGAACATTTATACGCCACGCATTCTTTCGCATTGAAATACAACCGGAAACCAAGCTGCAACTATATTCTCTTCTGCTCCAAACAATATTCTAAATAGCGAGCAGAGAAAGGGAGATGATAAGTCAGCAGCAACGATCATTCAGTCTCGTATCGAGCGTAATAACAGCCTCGCAAGCGGCTCGCGCTTTGACTGGCACTTTCTAGAATCGCGATTCCGATGCGCCAGTATTTTACTAAATGATAGGTACCAAAGACACGCAAGGTGAAAAGGTCCAGGCGTACTCAATGGCTAAATACCAACACGAATGATTTATCGTTTAAAACGCACGCGGACGACTTCGCACTTTTCTTCGAGGGTCAATCAATTTGTCGATTGCTCACTGTACGACTATTAAAATTAGAAATACCTGGATAAATGGACCATGGTATCAATCGAATTGAATCTTCCTAATTAATGAATTTAAATTCCTGCAAATTTTTCTAATACCGTTTGTATCTTCTATCTTGTGATCTGTAAGTCCTAAGCGTGATGACTAAACTGCAGATTTTTATGCATTTACGTAAGATCCCAGAGGAGAGTCCCACAAATATGCTAAGTTATAATTTAATTAAGCAATAATAAAAATGTGTATTAAAATATAAAGCTAAAATACACTAAAAGTTAGCGAGTGAAGGAAATCTTTACTTATTGTTAGATTCTTTCTTATCTGTTTTTATCAAAGTTGAAAATTGCATAGACATCTACAGTGTAGCGATGACCTTAGTTAATTGGAGTCGAAAAGGTACCAAAATAAGGGGCGCTTTTAGAGAAATAACGGAAGTACGAAACGAGCGGTTCGTTGCTGGTTGTTGCAGCTTCGGTAGCCGTTTTATTAATATTGTAAAGCATACGGTTTCGTGTGCGCGTGCCTAGACGAGCTGCCCGTTCAGTCATGCGTGCAGATCGCTGCAAAAGTTGCCTCTAGAAGAGAATGCAAATGATACCTCTAGGGCTACGTGTCTTTGCTCCGCCGACGTTTCCTTTTCCTGTCTCCGCCAACACGCGGTTGTACTCTAATTGCATCGTAATAAGCGAACAAACACGAAAAGAACTCTATACAAACCTGATACGCGTGTGGCATTAAAAATTGATAATTAATATTGACAACTGGTACGTAGAATAGTTGCATTACGAAATACGTGTTCTTGAGACTGTTATCTATTCTACTTTTTGAAAGTCGAAATGAAATTGGCATTATTTCACAATTTCCTTTTACTTTTGCGATTCGTTAGTTAAGTTTTTATGCAACTCGTAAATTATTGTAACCATTACTCTAAAATTTGCACTTTCTGCAAGTACCGTGAGATACATTATTAAATTATCATTGATCATACTTAAAGCTAATTCCCAGCTTCGACTCTTACAACGTAAAATCCGATTAATGTTTCGCGAATATCGGAAATATAAAATCCCCGCCCAATCGTTCTCTTCCGCGGTGCAATTAATTAGAAACTACAAGGAAGGTTTGCCAGTGATTTTATACGATTATATCTCAATTAATACTTCAACAATTTATCCACATCTCAACTACCACCCAGTTTCTTGTACATATATTCACGGTATACCCTTACATTGCCGGAGGTGGCGAATACAAGACGATAATTACCTCCATGCTCCAATATCTCAACGTCTACCAATGTAGCCGCACGCATAAAGACAATCACCTTGCAAAGTTCATCATTTACTTTCCTTGCAATCATCGAATACTTTTATTTCCTTCCCCTCCTCTTTTCTCTTCAACGATCCAAAATAATCTACGCACCTAGAATAAAATTACAAGTGAAACGTGATAAGAATATTGGAATAAGTGAAGATAAAGACAAAGTCGAGTGGTCGAGCACGAGGAAAGAGTTAAACCGCGGTGTTAAAGCACAGTAGAGACAGGAGTGCAAAGGGTTAACGCCGATCGCGTCAAGTTTTTCTTCGATCCTCCATTCTCGATAGAAGACTCGCCTATCCACTCTGTCGTAGGATTTAAAAACCCCCTTGTAGCTGTGTTTCAAAGTACGTTTACTCGCCGGTACTTGTTTTTTTAAATGTAACACTTGCCAGCCAGTCCGAGTTGCTTTGTCCATAAGACGTAACGAAATTGATCGTATATTTTATTTATTTGGGGAAAAAAGTGAAGAAAGATGGAGGGAAAAGTAGGAGGAAAGGGGAATAAAGGGAACGGCGAAGGGGAGCAGGTACTGGTTAGGGAAAAATGACAGATACGAAGCGGTTACTGTACCAGTCGACCGGTTCTTCTTGTTACTAACTTCCTCCGCGCGACATATACTGGGTGACGATCATAGTAAACCTCACCATTGACGCTTTTCTTGGTATACCGGGTGCGATTCAACTCTTTTGGTATCAATGAGACACATGCAATTCGAAGAAACTTTAATAGCTACTGCTGGGATAAGTGGTTATAAGTAGACTACGGATTTTTATGCATTTATGACAAAATGGATACGGCTAAAATATACAAAAAGAACATAATATAAAAACATATCTAAAATATCCAAAGTATGGTATTCGCTGTAATATTTAACGAGTGCAACAAATCCCTAAATAGGTTTTCCTAACTTAGGTGCATTTGTTAAAATTGAAATTTGCATAAACATCCAGAGTCTAGTTATAAGAAATATATGTATTTTATAACACTTTATGTCCGTTTCGTGAGAATTTCCAAAAACTGTATATGGAATTGGATGTATTAGATGTACTCCTTCATAAAAACACACTTGTGTCCTTAACAATAAACCTAGAAACATTATATGTACTCATATTTAGATATATCGAATAAGCGGTTCCGGAAAAGAGGAATCAAAAGGTAAAAGTGATGATTAATTAACTAATTTACGTTTTATAAGATAGAAGTAGAATATTTACTTTATGACTCCTCTTTCAATTTAGGGAATTTTTTTAAAAAATTGGGTGCCGGTCATTTTGACCGGCTTGGTAGGTTTAGTGTTAAATCTAAATTAGAACTGTAAGTCGGGGATAAGAATGTTTTTCTTCAAACCTCGGTTTTTCTGTTGACTGGAATGTTTACTCAGATTCTATCAACGATGAAACGAATATTTGTTTATCCAGATTATCTTGTTGTTTTGAACTATCGTTCAGTGTAGAAGAAAGTGCTTCAGTTGGAATGAAACCTAGGTGGGAAGACGTTGTGCTAGAATTAAGTTAGATAACACAGTGTGCATACGGATACTTTGATCCGGGTTGATATTTCTTAGACTAGTTTTAAATATCTTTGGAACTAATTGAAAAACCAGTCTGCCGAGTTAGACCGGTAAACCTTTTAAAAATATTTTTTTAACCTGACAAGTAGAACTTAAAGCTGTCATTAGATTAATGTATCTCGTTCTCAATCCTTTTTTGCTCCAAAGTGTAAACGTATTTGTGATTTATGAAGATACTTTCTCAACTTTTCTTTCTCAGTCTTCTCGCAAATTTCGTAAGGTGATGTCCACTTAAAATTGTAAAATCTAGATTAAATCAATGTACTAGTCAAAGAAATCTAAAACAATGGTAAACAGTCTCCTCACCTTTTCATTCATCAGAGAGCAGACGAGATCGTGCCCACATTCTTCGAGTAGTTAGAAGAAAAAATTAGAAAATAGAAATGCCAACCGTGTAGATTTGAAGGCAGATAGAAAGGTACATGAAATTGGCGGACGCGTGTTCATTCGCGTTGATCGGGTCACCGAAACGGGTTTGTCGAATTACCAAATGTCACGGGTCGCGTACACCTGTCTCGCAATTAGGTAACGTGAAAGCTGTTACTTTGCTAGGGATATCGGTAGGTAACTGTACTTTGATAAAACGGCGGCTTCCGAGGAAATGAAAAATGAAAACAGCGAAGCGTGACCAAGCGTAGAACGTATATTTATCATCGGAGAGATTTATCGGTGAAGAATAGTACGCATCGAAAGTATAATTTATCCCGTCACGGGTAAAATAATCATTACTGGATATCGTTACACATAAGGATCATTGAGGAAGCAAATCTTATAAGATGAGTTGCCCGAGTTAAATCGTCGGACAGGAATCACAACTTTCTACACGATCGATTTTATGATAGAGTAATCAGTCGGTCGATATCGTTAGCTAAAGTGTAACGATTAAAATATTAGAATGTTCTATTACAGGAAACATTGAATTGTCATTTGTCAAACATATGATATATATTTTCTATAAATTGAAATTTCTTCAATTACTCTTAACTTGAAATATCGAACTTTTCCGGAACGAATTCTGCTTGATTGTAAAGCTAACGGTTTGAAACTTTAACGAAAGTCGATTCAGTGTTCAATAAGAAATTTCAATTTCATAAATTTTGTTCGATGAATTTATCGTTTCAGGCAATGGAACGATAGAGATCTCGAGGTGGCAAAGTTTTTCTCTCTTTGGTGAAACGCGCGCATCCCCAACAAAGAGTGAATTCTCATAGGGTCTGAATTATCGCTGTAGGAACGTGAAGTTTTTTCCCACGTCCGAGACACGGTGTTTTCGCGTTGTAGGAAAACGCGCGACAGCGGCCACTAAACCGTAGATGCACCGTCGAGATAAATGCGTTCTTCCTGCTTCTTAACAAACTCGACATTAACAATCGTCTGGGATCACGATGTAAACACAGATACAGCTGGCTATTTATGTAAATTTTTCAAAGCCTACCCTACGTAAAATCCTCAGCGGAATTACCTTCACCATTAAATCCTTCCGGCATCATCGTCATTAATTGCAACGAGACGGTAATGCAATTTTCAAAGACCATTCAAAGATTTCCCCGAAAACTGCACTTCCCCCCGAAGTGCTATCTTAACGCTGAAACTAACAAGTCCACAATGTCCAATTTCCATTTTTTTTTTAAATTTTCCCATTTTACTACATAGTAAACATTTTTTAGTTTTAACACTTTACCGACCAGTATTTTTTACCATCCTACCCACTTCTGATCGGTCACTTGCGCGCAAATATTTCCCTGATATTGATATCTCTTCGAAAATTGCAAAGTTTCTTCACTGAGTCCTTGGCACAATTAACCGCAATGAAAAATACTAATTTATTAATTGTCGTAGTGACCAATTAATGTGTTAAAAGTTCAAAAGTGTTGGGCCCGAAGAGCCGATTAATCGGCTACCGATCGGTAAAGTGTTAATATATTATATTTTATTTTTAAATTATACCGTATATTTTTTACTTCTACCTTGTAAAATCTAAATTATTCAATGGATCACCTTTTTTATTTCTTATCTCCGCTTTTTCCAAAATACTTATTTAGTACAATTTTAGCGTTAACATTGCTATTCTTAGATCAAAGGGAAAACTTGTTTCCCTACCGATACACTTCCAGGCTAGTCGAAGATATTTTTCTGCATCATCGTTGCGCAACGTTCTCCGGTATTTTCTATTATAAAAGTATCAACCTTCAAGATCAGCTTCTTCATCGTACCAAGGAAACGCGATTACACGCCGTCCAGTTGTATTTCCGCGAACGAATTCTATGACACGCGACGAAGAGCACAATTCCAATGTACGTACGTATCACCAACATACCGATGTCAGGTGTAAAATCTAACGGATCACTTGCGATTTCTCTTTAAATCCAACGTGCACCCTCTCCGTGTTAGATCTTCGAAGGGATTCGGTGCGGTAGCACGTACCGGCTGGGATCTCCACCTTCCCATCGGCGTTAATTAGAGACAGGAAGACAACGAAACAAGCGATGTAGCCACGTTGCACCCGAGATTTCGTCGTCGAACTTTTTCCTCTTCTTACCTACCATTTACATTAATTATCCTCCATGCTATTCTTACCATTCTTGCCGTGTACTTAACCGTAACTTTGGTGCAATTTAAAAAATCTCTACGTTGTCTAACTTCCTACATCTTTAACTGGAGCGAGTGCATCCGTGGCATTGTCCTAGGGCAATGATGAGCGAACTACGGTCAGCTTGAAGGACCGACGTACCGTTGAAATTTCTAACCTTTAGGAAGGAGATGTTTTTAAAAACATATAATTAATTATATTAATATATTTTTGAGGTTTTTGGAGGTCAGAAAAATCAATGTGAGATGAAGATTCCAGACTGCAGCTGCGTTTGGATTTTTTATATTGTCCTGTGAACATATGTTCTCTCTTTTCGATCGCTCCTAGAAAAGTTTGCCATCAATGACCTAGGATGTTGTCCGTAAAAACGTCTCGCACCACGAACTCTGTGCGAGCCGAACAAGCAGGACACGCGTTACGTTTCGTCGTATCTCGTGAGAGAAGAGGGTTACATGAACGAATGTACAGTTATACACGAATCGCCGAAGTCGGAGAACAGGGACCGGAGTCGAAAGGAGGAAAAAGAAGGAGGAGAGACGCTGATGCAGAAAG
Source organism: Cerceris rybyensis (assembly GCA_910591515.1). Taxonomy (NCBI): domain Eukaryota; kingdom Metazoa; phylum Arthropoda; class Insecta; order Hymenoptera; family Crabronidae; genus Cerceris; species Cerceris rybyensis. The sequence continues at coordinate 2,442,342 of OU342795.1, forward strand.
GAGGCCACAGGCGACCCGACCGTCACCGTTATATCGGCGCCCACGGCGAAGCACCTCGGCTCACCTCGATTTACGACTAGTTTCTTAGTAACTTGGTACCACGTGTGCCACGAGTTTCGACGTTACGTTTGACCTCTGCACCCACCTGTTCAGGCTTACGCAGGTGGGTAGGTCGTATGCACTTTGTGCAACAGGTACGGACGATAAGGGGGAAGAAGGAAAGGATAGGGATTGTGTTGATTCACCCGCTGCGAAGACAAATCGTTGTTACGTGATGGCGGAAAGATAGGTCGCTCGGAAAGAATTCTTTTTTGGACGAACGAATTCCGATATAAGGATATGGAAGTTTTACGATGGGATATTAACCCTTTCGATGCTAACCGTAGATGAATTTATATGGTAGCTGTATTGTTGGGAACTCTGAATATTTATGGTGTTGAATGTTCGATATTTTTAACGACGAATATTAGAATATGGTCGATGGAAAATGTGATGAAATTATAGGATAATTTATATAGTATCAGATAAGCGTTTGGAAGAAATATGGACCCCGTCTTTCTTCATTTTGAGTAATTATGATTTTCGACATTCTTCATTAGGAGAAAGGAATCAGAATTCAGAAGTTCAGAGTACCTGTGGGCTCTGGTTATTGTGAAAACTGTTTTGTTGAGAAAGTATTATATATACGGGACTGTCGCAGTAGTCGATATGGTAATTGTACAAGATAAATCTAATAGTATTCGTAGAGCTTCTACGCGTGGGATGAGTTGCACCGTATCCTCAAGATATTTAAATTTGCCCAGAATCGCAAGCAGCGAAACGATCCGCGAAACGATTTGTCTCGTGGTCGGTTAGTCTGTTCGCGTTTTAAAAGCGGCAAAATAAGCAAAAACGATTGGGTATTCGCATAATAAATTCACGATGGTTATATCGCCGTGGGATGTCGTGAGTGGCGCAGCTCGTGAATCCTCGCTCGAACGGCGGCGATTTGAAAGTCAATGCGATACAAACTGAACCGATCTCTTTCGCACATCGCGGAAAATTGCTTTGCATCGGTCGGCAGCCTCGTAGAACGGCACGCGAATCCTTCGATCGTCGTCACGATTCTGTCATGGAGATACGATTTTCATGGTGAACGAGGACCGAGGAGAGAAGAGAAATAGAAACGGAACTTTCTCGTGGACCGTAGTAGTACTTGCTTACCGGTTGCTTTTTCACCTCCGACATGCTGCCTCCTTCTAGGAAATCATTCTGTCGGGACGTGCCACGCGTATCTCGAGGAGTCGAATATTTTTGCGATTATTCGCTGAAATTACATCTTCTATTTCTTGGAACGGGAACGTCTCATTGTAGATTCTGCGATGGAATATTGTATGACTTGTAGTCCATTGCTTCTTTGGGATGCGACGGTTTTCTTTTCATATATTTTTGGCTTTAACTGGACATATGTTTATCTTGGAGCTTACCAATTTAGGCGGAGTTTGAGCAGCACAGAAGTTAGTTAATAGCTGGACATTGAGCATTTAACACAATTATTTCTTGCTCCAATTTTAACTGCTACAGTTGTATTTATTTTAGTGTGATAATATTAAATAGCAATTTAATTAAGTAAAATTTGAACGCTGTTTCACTAATTGGAAATCCGAGATCTCAACGCCACAGCAAACGCAGCTCCGTCGTGTTTTATTTAAAGTTTCACGTAGAATTAACTCCCTATGGGGGCCCCTGTGACTTTGAGGTAACGCAGAATCTAAACTTCTATTCTTCAAAGTCAAATTTTCAACTTTGCCAAATATTATAATTCAGCTCCTAGAAATTATAATATTTTTTGCAATCCAATGTGTAAAATTTAGATTTAATCCATCATTTGAAATATTATTTTTATCAACTTCTAATTGTACTATCGTGAAACTGTTCTTCGGATACCACACAAAATTCGGACTATAGAGGGTTAAATAAATCCAACATCCTGTCATACATAAAATTTATATGAATCTCTAATTTCGCACTTTCATTTATAATGAACATCGCCTACTCTATCCTGCTTTGAGCGCAGCTGGTATTCTTATTATAGATATTATTCATCGCACGACGTTCGTTTAAAAATACTCCGTTACTTTTTGTAACGCAAGATCTAATTAAGTTACGTAATATCTCGGATCCGATAAAAAAATGCCGCTCTGTTCTGTCAGGCTACGTTTAACCTACGCATTACCCTGTTGTAGTTGCTCTCCTGTTACCGGAATAAAAGCATCACGTGTTTGCTCGTGCTCCAACGCGTGCTGTTGACTGTACACGAAATTATATAGCTGATAGTCAACACGATCCTTCCAGTTTGCAAAACAGGGCACGTGCCTCGATATCTCTCGATGTCTCTCGATGAAATTGTAAAGAGAAAACTGTAACGTCTACGAATTCATACATTTCTCTTCAAGGTAGTTCTAGGCACTTATTTTTCGATAGATTTCCTTAAAATTTTGAAAATATATCCTTCATGATATTTTATAATTATAACCGGAATCTCAACGAGTTTGTCCACACGGTTCATGAATAAATCTTGTTTAAAAGTAACATATTTAACATGGGCCTTATGGAAAAAAATTTTTGCCGTGTCCGTAAAACCTTTTTTATTTTTCTAATGGAAAAACGAGTCGATGGATTCTAATAAAAAATTAGCAATGTATTATTTTATGCTTTTGGAATATTATTGAATTTTTTCGTAATTTTTTACTTCATAGTTATAGAGAAAGATGTTTTTTAATGTCTAAAAAGTGAATGAAATGACCTCTGCGAAGTTAACCCCTGCATTAATCCTTACGCATTTTTTTTCATTTCTAATGAAAAAAGAAACTTTTAGTTCTGAATCCAGCTAGAACTACCATAAGTTTCATTCATATTGAAATAAGTCCCATGGATGCGAAAACTTGAAATTCATTTCCCAGGATGCCTGTATGTAATAGGATTCTGTCTACAAACATATTTTCCTCGCATTAACGTAAGAAACGTGAGACTATTCAGGAGACCTGGCTTATGTCGAAACTGAAATGAAAAGATCCAAGGACTCTAAGAAAGGACTATTTCTATACCGTTCTATTCCTCACGTAGAATCTGCACGATGGAATTCTCAAGTCTTCTATATCCTTCTAACGCTTTCTCTCCTCAATTGTCACATATTTATCCCGATATTCTTTCCTTTACGATGTTCCAAGTTACGAGAATCGTCCTTTTCCGGAGATCTCTTATTATCCTTTTGATTGCTGGCAGAAACAATTTCCAAGTTTAACCACGATCTCGTTTCCACTTCGTATATCGTTCGTGTGTCTCGTATTTTTTATCCATAGTGTCTAAGAGATGCGTACATAAGCGAATAAGAGTGTGTCGCTGAAGGAGACGAGGTTCGTCGACCGATTTACATTGATTTTATGTCGACGGAGGGAAAGAAGTCTCGCAATATAAATACGTTATTCAGTCAACGTGGACGTTAACTCGTTGCTGGCGTCGATGTTAAACGTTTCGTAGGATGACCGTGTGGTATGCTCGTTAATCACGATCGTAAATTTACCATTGAAAAATGACCGTACCCGATGTGCAAACCTTCACCGAGTCTCTCTACTCTCTCGCTCGAGTTCTATCGTGTTTGTCGCATTAATTATCATTTTATCAGGAATTTGCATAGCGGCTCGATATGAGCCACACTTCCCTACACTATCCTCGTTTCTACTACTTGTCCTATTACGCTACTTGGCGCGAGTATAAATCCAACGGCAGTTTTCTGGCGATAATTGAACGATGATTAACGAACCAACGTGACTGTTCGCTCCTCTTTCACGAACGACCTTACTTTATCGTTTTATTCCTTTAGCTTGTTTTCTTCTAAAAAGCGATTCCTTTTCTTAACGAAGTCCATGGGTTGGTTTTTCTCAGTTTTCTCTTTTTCTTTCTTTTCTTCAATTTCAATTTACGATCGTCTCGAGAGAAACGACGATAACAGGATGGAATTAGAGAATTCCAGGCGTTCTTTGTCGTCGTTGCATTAATCTTCCTTTGTAATTTCAAAGTTTGCCGTATCTCGAGTCACGCGAAGTCGGGGAGATGTCTTTTATGGATTTAAAGGAAGACATTCGTATTTCGAGACTCGTCTGTGAATGCAGAGGACTTTCCGGAGTTGGGTAGCAGGTTATTTCTCTTTTTAAAGGCGCGGTTTACTTTTAAACGTGATGCTGGTTACTGACCGTGCCCACTGAGGTGCGGGTCGATGAGCAGGTAGCCAGGTGCAGGACACGAAGGATAAGAAGGAAGAGGCTAGATAGTTAACTTGCTGGGGAGAAACGAGGCGGAGCCGAAGATGCGTGGAGTTGAAGCAGATTCGAAATTCCAACGGAGTAAGTTCGATTAGAATGTAGGAATATCGAGAAAAAGTGTTACTTCCCCTTCGCTTTTTAATACTCGAACTTTTTCTCAATTTTTTTTTATTCTCCAAGTTTATAGGAGAGTCATAGAGCAGATATTCTTAATTTCTTATCATTTCAGCATCTCTTAATTTCTCTCTTGCCGATCTACTTGTTTAATACATTGAAATATAATAGATTTTGCCGATTGGTTTAGTATTAACACTTTACCGATCGGTATATTTTTAGCATCGTATCCACTTTTGACGGGTCAGTTAGACGAAAATGCTTTCCTGATACCAATATCTCTTCGAAAATTACAAATTCCTGTTACTAGGTCCTGGGCACAGTAAACTGCAGTCATAAATAATAATTTATTAATTGTCGTGGCAATCAATTAATAAATTAAAGATGCAAAAGCGTTGGGTCAGAAAAGCCTATTAATCGGCTACCGGTTGGTAAAGCGCTAACATATAAAACTTACGAATGGAAAAATAACCGAATTTCGGATCAACTTATATTAACACGTTGAACGCCGCCGGTATTTCCCTACTATTATCATTCCTACTGAAATTAATCTTTTTCTGTTAAATTCCCATTTTTGTAAAGCAAAAACTTTAAAGATACGAATAGATAGATAATCGGCAGACCTTTATCTTTCTAACGCTAATATTTAAATATTATAGTTAAATTTCATTGAATTCCATAGCGCCGGTCACCGGTGACCCCCACGGCAGTCAAAGTGTTAATGTTTAGTCCAAATAATCACTTTATAACGCCGTTTTAATGTCAGTATAATTTACTTTTTACTTCATAATTTTCTCGTAGTAACTCTTCAAATCTTGGCAGTTCCGGTAGAAAACATAATCGGTACCTTCACTCGAGAATGCATCGCGTTTCTGTCGGCATATTCTAACTCTTCGTGACTAATAATACTGCAGATCTGTGGCTTCTTAAGGGCGAATGTTTTCCGCGTCGACTTCTTCCTTCGATGCTGTCATCAGAGTCATATTTCTGACCGCGATCACCTAACTGCTCAACCGTCATGCGAATACTTTATAAAAATTCAAAAATATTATCCGTATCGAATGTCCTAAAGGTATCGAATTGCCATTATTACGTGGCGATTCGAAGTAGGAAGCAAAGGTGAGAAGGCCATTGAAATAAGTCTTCCTATTCTTCAAACGTCGTCGTAACAACCGTCGTAACATTCCGGACTCCTTTCACCTTCATCTACCATCGTTGTACTTCTGTATTTTAGTTTCTACCGTTATTATTTCTTCTCTGCAAGTCCTACAGTTTAGATGAGCTTCGAATCGCTGAGACAACAATATATTGAATGATAATTAAATTTAGTTTCAGCTGGTTAACATAGTTTTTCATTATCGTCAATTGTACTTAAATACCTTGCGGTTTTTTTGATTACCCGAAATTATTCCTAATTGCCTCTAATTTGTTTTTTTTTAATTCTTCCACATGAGCCGTTTATTTTGACAATGTCGTAAGTCCATTCACAGCCATCAAAAACGTATTAGTTCTTAAATAACGTTAATTACGCTAATTGTAATGATAAATTTGACACTCCTAGAAACTCAAAAGTATTATTCTACTATGTTCACTGTTACCCATATATTTAAATTTCATCCAACCCAAACCCTTCAATATTTCGATACAAACATAAATGTATTTACGCCACTTTCAAAATAAACGGCTCATATATCTATCTTTAACTCCATACTCACCACAGTGTCATAGTTTTCCATCATTCCACGTCACTGTCTCACGAAGATCAGCGTCATCGTGTATTCAGCACGATTCAAAGCCCAGTCCTTTGGCTCTGCTAGGTGGAAAATGAGAAACGGAACCGAAGACAGGTTCGTTACAGTCCTAGCGATTCCCTATAAAATTTTAACGACGGCCATTCTTAAAGTCTGTTTTAATCTTTCAACAACGTACAACGAGACTCGTGTATCGTTTTCTTGGCTTCAGGTACGCGAATGTTTGGGCGTGGCGGAATAAAACGTACGCTCGCAGCACGCCCGGGAATACGGAATGAGTTTGACGATCGCTGCGACGACGAGCGTGTTCTAGTGCTTTGATATTTTCTAGATAAATCTCCAGAAAGACTTTCTTTCCAGCGATCACAGAGTATACGAAGATACAGTAAATTTTCATATAAAAATTAATTTTACAAAACTCATAAAAGAAGGATGTTCGATTTATCAACCGCCAATGTAAGATCGATTTCTCGCTAATTACATTAGGAACGAGCACTCATCGTTCTTTCATTAATCTCTAATTGAATCGAACCTAAACTGACGTAACTAAATTCCCCTTTTACTAACCCACGAGTAATTAAAACGTCTCGTTAAGACTGTTTCTATAAACGGTCACGAGGAAATCATTAATTCCACTTTCCATTCGATCAGTATTAGCCGCTCGGTTAACGCACAATTGACTCATTATTTCGTCTATTTGATTTCTCAATAAGACAGGCTTGAAAACATCGGAAAGCAAAAACTCTCGCGTAAAATCCCAATCGTTCAACCCTCCTAGTTTCAAGCGGATTTGTACACCGTGCGCGGTTAATTACACCATGTATACGATTCTCACAGTAACCCCATGACTAAAGACCTCTCTCTGGATATTTGCAGCGTAATTACAAGCGGTCATAACGACGCATCAAACGCGATCTTTTTAAAGTATACGATGGTAACATTGTTACGTTACAATCGTTTTATGATCCTCGATGCCTGTAAGCGCATCTGCAATTAACCGCTCGATTATACGGCATGGTGTGCACACGAATGGCGCCTCGTCACGAACGACGGGACGTTAAAAAGTAAATCAGAGATGCTTTGAAAATTATCTGCATATCAGTATTGTATATATGTATACGCACTTGTGTACATATGTATATAAAGTGCAAGGGTTTCTTAACGATGGCTCTTGGCAACGAGGATTAACGTATCCTGACGAGCACCGAGGAAATGTCTCTCTTACAAGAGGGTGCATTTATCAACCGAATTATTACCGAGAATATGATTAGCTTTGGGGCGATATCGAGCCATCCTTCATCCTATAGCCTCATTGTCCGCCGATTTATTATAGGAACGGTGATGTCAATACCGCGAGGCGAACGTGAATTCCTTTGTACTGACGTGTGATAAATGTCAAGGAAGATCGTAGTACACAGCATGGATTTTCCATGTGGAGCATTCAACGATTCCTGATAGAATAAGGTGTAAAAGTCATGGGTATGGGGCTTGGAATTTTGGCAATTTTTAATATAAAAATTTTAGGGTGTTGCCCTGTTTGGATTCTATTGCTCTGTGACTTCTGTGTCTTATATTTGTCTAGCTGTTTTTGGTTTTTAATGGAAAGAGGTATCGATATTCTATTCTTCATTATTAGGGGTACCGAAAAGTAATCAAAATTTCTTTTTGCTGACGAAAAACATTTATTTATTAAAGAAATCTTAAATATTAATCAACAAAATATTATCCATAATATTCTAACACTTTTTGTTAGCGTAAAAGTAGTTGTTCGTGTCCCCTTTTAGAAAAGTCCTCCGATTTTTTCTTGAAAAACGTTTCCAATTACATTTTCACCTCTTTAATTTTGATTACTTTTCGGTACCCCTAATATGTTGGATTATTTGTAATTTATTTGTTGACCCAACCAATGTCGATTTCACCTCATTCTAAATCTGATAAAACAAGGTGTATCCACGGGAATGCATATCTGAATATCCGTGCAGTTAATTTCGCCGTTACTGCTTTCGTTTCCCACCGCTTTCACCCTTTTTAATTGAAATCGCGGCTCCGTTTCGGCATGCTCGTACTCTCTGTGTCTTTACGTTGGAAAATTAAATCGGGTCGTCTTATCATCGGCATCTTCGACACAGTGATCCTCGTGGGAGCCGTTATTTCTCTCGGAAGTCGTTCCACTTTTGCAACGGTCTCACTTTTCTCAACGGGGCAGGAAATTGTACAAACATCGTTATCTTAACGTTGCGTATCCATGCTGTAATTAACTGTCGAACAATTATAAAAATATCAAATCTCTAAAAAAAAAAATAATCAAGGTTTAGTCATCGACGAGAATTCTCTCGGAACGATAAGGATTGAAATTTGCACGACAATCGAATCGGAGGAGTCGAGAGTCGATCGTACGTTAGACGATCGTGTTCTATAAATTACACGTTCTCACCTCTCGATCGATAAACCGTGCCGATCGCAAGAAAGCATAATTCACAGAAGTTATTGCACTACGCCGGAATGCATTCGCTTGTAATTGCACACTTTCGCCTCTCGTATGCACGAGGCTCATTTCGCGTAAAAATTCAATCGACATAATTAATCGATGCTAGCTGGCAATAAAGAAAAAGAATTCATGGTATATCGAGAGTGAAGTTGCATTCGATAACGAGAAATCGTCGAATTCGCGAGAAAAAAAAATGAAACTGAAACGGTGAAATCTTGCATTCTTACGATCCAACGAGCGGATGCAATTTCATAAAGACCAGAGGCTGCGTGATTTCTACGTATTTATGATTCACTTTTATAATTACATCCATTCCCGTGGACCATCTTGCAATCAGGCCAAGCCGGCTCTTTCTCCTTCTCACGAATCTGATTTATGTAACGCATCCTCCTCAAAAACTCGCTTGAGCGAGAACTCGGAATTTAATTAGCCACAACCGACAGGATCCGTTATGAGAATCTTTCGGTTTTCGCACGAACGTTAATTCGAAAGTGTTGCATCACGAGAAGACAATGACGTCGACGACAGGGACGGAGGATTATATTTTGAAAGACAACATGGACGAAGAGACATCTTGAAAAGTAGACGGTTTTATCTCAGCACGCGACGTCGACAAGGCGCGATAATACGAGCAGAAATATTACAAATTGACCACGAACAAAGAGGCTAATTTATGACGGCGATTATTTTCGCGACACCGAGCTGTAAATTTTCTCCTCCCCTCCGAGGGTACGCGGTGATCTTCGTTCTGGCCCTTCTTCCGGTTCTTCGACTCGGCTCACGTGGGTGTCATACGACGATTATGCGGAATGGGATTTTGCATGTGTCCGTGCACGTATAGAGCTGATTTCATAACACGAGGGAACCACATCGAGAATAGATTCGTGGTGTAAAAATATTTTTTAACGTTCATACACTTGTTCCAGTAAATAATTGTAAATTGAACCACTTCATTTCTTGGATAGAGTGTCGCAAATATGGTTTGATGTTTGAAAGGCAAATGGTACTCTCCTACATGATGAAAAAATGTGCAATTAATATTTTACAAAAGTCAACCTACCGATGTAAATTAGTTTTTAACATTTACGAATGTTGGACGTCGTGAGTCTCTTGGTAACGTGTTGAATGTGCAGAGAAATTATTTAAAAAGTAAACCAATTCAGGGTTTTGAAGATTAGTTTATTATGAAAATAAGCAAAAACCATTGGCTTCCGAGTTGGAGCCACGTTTGAGTTTTGAGTCAAACCAACGTTTCGTCAGAATTGCAGCTAGTTTCATTAGGGCTTCGAGGAAACTTTGACACTGAGGAAAGAATCGGAGGAAGTATCATCATGAATGTCGCTCGTTATCAGGGATTAATGATATGTGAAACTAATCAACTGCTCGTTCCCAAAGTGCAACTTTGAATATTCTTGCATTCAGAGCTTACACGTGAAATATGTTCTGCGTTATGAAATAAGCTGTACGTATGTGTACATCATCATGTACTCACGCACTATGAGACGCATGCCATTACAGTTCTCGCGTACAGACAATACCATTATTTCTGCGTTCGAGGGCTACGCGGATATGTACCATTGTGCCGTGAAGTAAAGCAGGATGGATGGCACTGAAGATTACACGATAAGCGCAAGGGTATCAGAGGATATCGTAGTTTATGCACATGGAACAATAAGCAGGTACGACGATGACTTATTCTTCGAATCGCGCGAGATACCAATCGTGCCGCTAGTATTTTTGTTAAAAACGTACCTCGTTTGTCGTTTCCATTTTTTATTTCTTTCTCGACATGCTGACCGTGCATGAAACCTGCCTCGAGGAAATTTATTGGCTATCTTCTGCATTCTCTTGATTGTTGATTTAAGACCTCGTATCGTAAGAAAGTATTACGATACTCTCGAGCTCTCCCTAATGTTATTTAAGAACAAAATATCACTGTATTAATAGCGTTTAGAAATTTAAAACAGATGTCGGATAATCAGCTGAAGTCCTTGGTTTAATGATGATACTCTCGAGGTCTGCCTAATATTATTTAAAAAGAAAATATCATTGCATTAATTGCCTTTAGAAATTTAAAACAGAAGTCAGATGATCAGCTGATGTCCTTGGTTCAATGAAGATACTCTCGACGTATCTCTAATATAATTTAAAAATTATAAATATTATTTATATTAATTGCCTTTAGAAATTTAAAGCAGAAGTCAGATAATCAGTTGAATAATCAGCTGGGTTCAATGACGATACTCTCGAAGTATCTCTAATATAATTTAAAAAGAAAATATCCCTGTATTAATTTCCTTTAGCAATTTAAAACACATAATCAGGTGACGTGACCATAGTAGGTAAATCTAAAAAATATAAAAGAACAAACAGCTACGACACAGAAAGTCCATTAATCTTATTATATCGCTATTATTGGTATGTCTCGAGCTTCGAGAAAAGTAACAGGCAAAGAAATTATTTTTTCTGAAAATAAGACTCCGTCGCGAAAGACCTTACCGTCTGCATCGTGTTTTCACGGTGAAATCTTCGTTTAAAGTTCGCAATGGCAGAAAAGGTGCGGCTTTATTCGAAGATCGACGATGAGAGGCATAGGTGGAACATAGGATTCGAACGCCGAAGGCGAAAGTAAAGTCGACAAGAGTCGTCCCGTGAAATGGAAGTGAAATAGGTGCGTCTGATATATAGCCGCATAAACCGCGGACAAGGGAGATCCCTCAGATTTATTATATGCGACAAGCGTGTCGACGATATTCAAACGAGGAAGCGTTTCCATGCTGCTGGAATCTCTCGATCTCCCACCTGCACAGCTATTACATCCTTGCTACTTACGTGGCAATTACAGCATTGCCATGCCTTTAGCATTGCCCATTTACAATCGTGAACTGGCTGCTCTCGCTGCAGGCGTGATAAATCATTTCATCGACAAATTACCGTATACAATAATTCATTCAACGCCACGCTAGAAAGAGAGCGAAGAACTTTCAACGTTGTGAACTACGGTTTCCTTATTTACACTCAGTCGAACGTTTAGCTTTGCCGTTTCCACAAAAAGTGTTAAAGTCAACAAAGACCTTATCATCATCCTTTCACGAGTGATTGATGACTAATCGAAATAGCGGAACAATTACCACGAGGAAGTATTATCTTTCAGGTAGGTATAGTCTGCCTGAAAGTTTAAGCGAGTTGAGAAAGATGATTAACATTCAAATGCGTACCTACGGAAAGTAGATTGTAAGGGTAGAAGTAACAGTGAGGTCCTCGAGGTCAGGTTTGCCGGGATGGAGCTTTATAAACGATTCAATTTTCCGTTAGCCTCACTTCCGGTACCATAAAACACTCCGAGGTCGAAGAAGTTACTCGAGACGCGTACGATTAACGCGAGCGTTCATTAAACGTGACTCCATCAGGTTGGTGTAGTAACTAATTTTGCGGTAATTTATAACTTCACTTTATCAGCTTAAGTTCATACTTTTGGATGCCTATTTGGAAGATTAGCAAGAAGATTCTGTATTGCTAGAAAATAAATAGAAATAATAAAGATAGTAATTCTACTTATTGGCAGAAAATCAAGTATTCGGTAGAATGCACACGGTTTGAAGGAAAAGATAAATTCTACGGTTAGCCAAGCAGATGAAGAAAAAAGAAATTTTTCTGGTAGTCGTGCGTGAAAAGGCAATCTCACGCGAAGTGGGAAAAGCGGAAAAGGTAGGCCAGCATCCATTAACGCTATACATCCACGTAGATAGTATTTACGAGTAAAGTCTCGCAAAAGGCAAAACGTGGATATACTTTATGCAGTGATACTGCTAAGGACCGCATAACTCTCTACACCTGGCACATGAGATCAGCCAGCCGAGTCGGTCTGCCTACGTTTACTATACACAGTCGAGTGCGTGTGATATACCTAGTATTTTCGCACCACTCTATACACCCAGCTCCGCTCCAGTAAACAGAATCGTTTTCATGAGAATCCTTTTAAGCGTTTGTACAGGAAGTTGGAAATTTAGACATCGTTTGTATTCTGCCCATGAAAATTCGTTCGACGTTCCCGTTGCGTATAAAATTTAAATCAATTTCCTCCAAACGGTACTGCTGCAAGCTGCACAGGTGGTCCTCGTCATATCAACCGTTAAGATTTCCATTTGATTTTTTTAATATCTCAAGCAATTAACGTTTTATTCGAGAAACCTTTTAAACATTTTTTCACCTTTCGAATTAATTCTGTTATAAGTATCAAATGTTGAAAGGAGAACGAGAATTCACGATGCAGACAGCCAGAGTGTATTCTACGTTTGAAATTTAGCAGCGGACGTTTTTAGCTGGGTTAGGTCAGTTCAAAAATATTCTCGTACCCTCTCGACCGTAATTTCGCTCGAATTATTTTAAGTTCATCTAAAGGCGCCGGCAGGTTTGGAAGTTAAGTGCATCTAATTGCCGATTATCCAGTTTCAGCTACGGATGATATTTTAAATCGTGTCCGGTGCTATTGACTGTCCTTTGAACAATAATTGGCGTTAGTTGAGCGTAACGTGACAGTTGGTAATTACAAATATGCAACTCGTGTATTATATTTGTACAAATTGGCAACGAAACGAGATTACTTATCGATCTCATTATTATTCCATGCAATTCCTATTAAAAAGGGAACAGGTCCTTTTTCTTTCTTGCCGAGAAAAATGTAATCTCATTTCAGTGATCGTTTCGACGTTGAATATAGTAAATCAATGGCGATTTGCATTTACGAAGGGGGCTCGATTCGTCGAGTAGCGGATAAAGTTATCTTACGACGAAATGATCAGACCGAAGGGTTAGGGTCTAATTTCATCGTGAATCACGAGCACCTCGGGAAGCTGCAATTATTTGAATACACGGACCCGAAAGAAGGCAATTGCAATTGACTTTTATCTCGGTTGTATAATTATCTGGCATCCGATTCAAATGATAAGAGATGGCTAACTACGGATCCTTTCCGCAACGGTGATCGTATCTGGTTTGTTGCGTGGGTAAGATGTAATACATTACCGTGCTGATAAATGCAAGCCAGTATTGCGGATACTTGCCATAAATTGAAATGTCATTTTTCGACCCTGCTGATTTTACGATTGCATTTTCGGCCATAATTTAATCTTTTGTGAACCCACGGTTCCCCACGGAGAACCCATGAATCTTTCACGATCTCAATGGGGACCATGAGTCCAAATATTATTGTCGCAACCTTTGAGCACGGCATTACATTTGTTGCAAATTTTCATTTATCTCATTGCCCTTCTCGTTGTATGCCAGAGTGTTTTACAACAGAATATTTAATTGAAATCAGATTTATGAATACTGTTGCGTCTCGAACTCTCACCTTTACACCTCATTCGACAAAAACTAACCATCTGCTACATTCAGCGGTCTAATTTACTCATCATACACACCTGATCACATTCGCACTTCTCTCGTACTGATACCTTCCTATTTTTCTCTCTATCTGTCCGTATGCCTTCTTTCTATTTCACCCTCTCTCCTTCACCTTCCACTTTTGACACATTTAATACTAGATATATGAACGTTAAATCGTTTCTATTTAAATATATTCAATAAGCACTTTGAAAAAAGGAGGATTAACTGGCAAAGCAGATGATCAATTAAGTCGTGTGTATATTACGTAGGATTTTGAGGGCGACGGAACGAATGAGCCTTTGTTACAAAAAAATGAAATATATTTAAAATAATAACATCATCTTCAATGACCGCTCGGAATCAACTGTTCTCTTCCGTTGCGACCCGCGCTCGTCTTCGTCGCGTTACTAAGCACCCGTAAAAAATTTCCAGATTCCACAATTATAAGGTACACATTAAGTATTTAATGTACCACGTCTCTGAAAATTTATAACCCGTTTCTATTTACGAACCGTCAATTTGACGGCTTCCGTAGATTTACTGCTAAATACAACACCCCGTATAATTATTGCGACTAAGAATTTTCCCCAACATTGATATGCTTTTCTAAAGCGAGAGATTCCAGAAGACCAAACGTTTCCTGTCGCTTAAATCGAAGTTCTCTAATTGCAAGTTCGATCTTCTACCTTCATGGCCACCATAGCACCCCGGACGTTTATTCCTTAGGTCGACAGCATCGATTCGCCGGAGTGTACGCCCGCGGTGCCGGAGACGCGCAATCTAGTATCTAAAGCATGCCGATTTTTCTATTCCAGCCTCGTGCCGGGCACAGAAACCTGCTGAAGCATTTAATATTGTAATAGGTCCCAGCCACGGACAGATACCATCTCTAATTCAACGTTACGGCCAATCGGACATGCAAATGTAGCGCTCGCGGATCTCGTGTGAAATTAATTGCGCGTGACGCGACTCCGGTGCTCCATGCTGGTCCCATCTGACGATCGGGTCCTCCGTATACACACTCTTGTAAACACGTGTGCGAAATGGACACGAGTCCTCGCGTGGATACAAGGTGTACGATCGGGACATGTAATTCGCGCACGAACCTAATCGAAAGTCTCGAAGAAGACACGCAGAGTTCGGGCTAATGAACACCGATCTTGTCGACTTATAACGAACCAACAAGTGAGAGTGTTTTGACTTAATGTTTGAACGATGATCAATTTATTAAAGGTATCGATTTGCCAATCGATGGGTGTGCATGCTAAATGGGATACGCGATGGGTTGCTTTTAATTGGTTCTAATTTCAAAACAGTTGGAAACGGTTGGTTGGCTGAGAGATATAGTCGTTGAAAGTGGAGTGAAGATGATATAAAATATGTATCGTTGTTTTATTAACTTATTTAGGCTTTAATACATCGTACGTTAACGTTACGATTATTTAACACTAAAACTACCGACGTTATATCGACTCACATTTAAATATAGCGAATAAGTGCTTTGGGAGAAGAAGAATCTAGAGAAGAAGGCGATGATTAATTAAGTAATTTATGTTTGATAACATAGAAGTGGAATATGTGCTTCCTGGCTTCCGTGTCAATTGAGGGAATTTTTAGAAAAAATTGGGTATCGGTCATTTTGACCGGCTTGGTAGGTTTAGTGTTAACTTCGTAGAAATTGAATGTGTCACGAATGATGGCTTTTAATTGGAGATTTGTAAAACGAGAATTGTAATTTTAAATTGTGACAGGAAAGTAAAATTGTCAACCTAGTCAACGTCATCGGGGATCCGACTCCAGATAAGCGAGAATATTACCGACTCGCGTTCGAAATTCCCTCGTAAGGAAATGGCGCCGTTAATTGTAATAGACAAAGGGCCAGCAGAGGGCGAACATCTTTCGGGTTCGATCGCCGATCGAGCATGCGACACTCTGTCCCGGGGGACCGTCGAATAAGGTTCAAGAGTAATCTCCGGTCTCATAAGCTATAGAAAGATATTATAAAGGATATATTTCGCAATAAGAAATTGTTACGGCTACGGCTTGAATACATTTGTCAATAACTAGTGTTAAGCAACAACAATTGTCAAGTAAGTGAGAACTATTTATCTGAAGTAAATAATTTTGTCTTTATATTTGGCATTCCATTTCTTGTACTTTACCTTTCGGGTCGTCCGACCTACCCTCCCCTGAGAGGGCCTCACCTACCGCTGGCTCAACTAGCCTTATTTTGTTAAATAAAACTTGTGTTGGTTAATAGAACCAACTGGCGCCCAACAAATATGATTTCATATAAATTTCCAATAGTTTGCCCAAAATTACGTTAGAGCCCCGGCAGCAATTGACCCAGGCCGCGCCGGGTGACGCCTTTCGGTTGAAATAAATATAAATTTTCAGATTTTTAAATAAACAAGAAAGGTGGTTGTCTCAAAATGAAAACGTGAAAATTGAAGGTTTCCTCGAAGAAGAACGAGCTTTCACGGTTCTCCTTCATACCTGACTTCTATTCGCAGTCGGAACGGGGACTATTACGCGGCGATCTTTTAATTGCAAACGTTTAAGGATCGCAATGAGAAAGTTACGTCTGAGTTTCGCATAATTGTTACGCGACACGTACACCACGTTACACGTATAACCACGATACCAATTAAAAACCATCGAATGATACCCATAATTAGTATCCATCCCTCCGTGTAGATCCATGAATGAAGTTATTTTAAGCAAACTGCAAATTACCTTAAAACGATCATTAAATTTCACATGCGCTTAATACATATAAACATTCAAGGCTTACAATTCATTTAATTAACGTCCCGATCATCAACGATTGTAATTCAAACCCCAGTAATTTATTCTTATTCAATTAACTTCCAAAGGATCTTCGATAGCTACGTAGCAAAAATTCGTTCCCCGTTGAAAAGCAAGAAGAAATCACACGTCAGTGTCAACGTCCTCGAATCTCCTCAATTATATCTCCTTTGTCGTTTACCAAAGCTTTATTTAATGCTGAATTATCGTCGAACGACGATTGCCATGCAGAGGCTTCATCCCATTATCCGATGCACCTATTATCGTTATCACGATAGAGAAAGAAGAAGAAGCCATGCTTCTCTCACCTTCACCTTCGTAACGATGCTCGAAGAAGAGGTTTTCTCGAGAAACCTCAGGATTTCCGATATCGTTCTTTCTTCCACTCGGTAGTCCATTTCTGGTTGCGACCACGGAACACTCCCATTTCGCCCTCTCCGAATACATTTCTATACGTCGTTACACTAAAACGCGGTATCATTAACATACAGTTGCATATTCCCAGCATGTAAATTCGATATAATCAGCATAACCAGCCCGCCTCGATGTTTTTAACGAGCAACGTAAAACTCCTTTCCCTTCTTCCTCCATTCTGCTCCTGGTCCCATGGAGTCTAAGGTGCGGACGCCATTGAGAAGGGTGCAGGTAAACCGAGCATCTCTGAATCGCTTCTTTCCGGTCGGTTCTTTGCCCCGTGAGTCTCATTAACGTTGAGATTTTACATGGTGCATTATGCATAAAGGATATTCGCGTAATCTCGTTGAACCGTATTTGACGATAATCCCTTGGTGAGTCGAGTGCACGAGTATTCTTGAGTAGAGTGGTCGGATAGAGTCGTCGATTTAAAGAGGAGTTTATCGAACGATATACTTATACGGTTTGAAGTCGACGGGTTTGGATTTGCCAAGGGTTATTGCGATAGTTCGTTAAAATGACGAAGAAATGGAATTCTCTATGGAGGCATGAATTTGTAGGACGATTAAGGTTGTAGTTTGTGATCCATCTTGGACGATACGATGGACATAGCTCGCAAGAAAAACGTATCTAAACGTATAAATATTTATGACAACACCGTAGCTGATTTCGAATAGAAATACGACGATACGTTCAATCATGGAGACTTTGCATCGTTTGAAAAGGCAATGTCTCCCGCCATAAACGGGTACAATGGTCTCGTGTATACCGGATGGTCGATGGTCCGATGTTAGATATCACCATAGCCAGTGGGATGGCACGGTATTATGCGGTCGAGGAAGAAGGTCGAGGGATCAGGAACGTCGAGCAAGAGACTCATGGTGGTACAGGTTGGTGAAAGTTTTATCGTGTTCTCCCGCGTTGACAGTGCCAAGTGAAAGCCACCTGTTAATTAATATTTTTATTCCTTTCCTATCGAGAAAGCCACGACAACACGAATACGCATGAAACTACCGTTAATACAGACAGGATTATGATAGACGAAAGTTGTTCTTACCGCAGAATAGTAACCGCAAGACTTTTTAACGACATTACGTAATTTCACGGTTCGATGGTGTATCAACGATTTTTACCTGTTTCACGTCTGTCGGGAAAAGATCGTTGCACCTGCTAGAAACCCCGGTAAGAGTCTAGTTTTGAGATTAAATGGAAAAGATGGAAATCTATTAAACCCGATTGAGATAATGCAGTGACATTTCGATGATGCATTTTATTAACTTTCCACTAGAGATTTTTCTCTGACAAATATCCAACGAATCGACCACGAATAAAGAGCTTGCAATCTATTACACAACCTGTCTATTAATGCGATCATAGAAAACCTGTCAGACTTTGCGAGCATTATAATTGTCCTCTATTGTGCACCTTTCTATTTCGTACCGTAAAAGAAACTTTCAGTCATCCCATATGCCCATGCTCGCTATCCATCGTGTACACAAGGCGAATCGTGACGCTCGTGCTTTATTGTCTCGAAATCAATTATTGCTGGTTCATTAGTTATGGGAGAGGGTGTTTTACGGTACTCCTCGTCGTGCAAAAGCACCGTACGATTGCTTATCTCACATTAGAAATGTTCCCCATAAACGTCAATCTATCGGACAAACGTGGGTGTGTGTCCTCGATGAAGCTTGCCCATAAAATTCCATAGTTTCCGTGCAAAGTACTGCCTACATCTGCATTCATAATTACCGCAAATTACTACGGATCTCGATAGAACACGTGTGATCGTAAATCTCGTTGTTAAATGTCAGGAGCGAGAAACGACAAACTTTATCGCAGCGTTTACGATGATCTATCGTAAGTCCGCGTGGAAAATGTATCACTGGGAGGAGAACACGAGTAGCTAATTAGAAAGCAATGTTAATGATAACTTGGAACGTTTACACCTCGTTTGAAGCAGAAACGCCCCGAGATAATGCGATCCGCGTTGCTAGCAGACCGCAGATACTCGATGTAGGACTCGCACCTGGGCATAGGTGAACGTAAGAGACAAGTGGAGGTCGATTATAGATCCACACATCATTGATTTCACCTTCGATTAAATGTCCCTTGCTCACGCTCGCTACAGATACTCAGAACCTATCGATAGATCCTTTAGATAGAAGTTCGTTGTTCCTTCTTTAACTCTTTCAATACGAGCGTCGAATATATCCGACATCCATCTGATGACCTGTGTCTCAGAGTGGCGGATATATCCGGCACCCAACTGATGATCTGTCTGTCCGAGACCCGACTATTTTCGGCGCTTGTACCGAAAGGCTTAATATTAAAACTATAAACGCTAGTTGTTAGAACAAACATTGTTCTATCAACTCCTTGGCCTACTATTTCTTTTGTAAGCGAATGCCTAATTACTTAGAATTAATTTCTGAAATTCAATAATATCACTGACAATGAGTTCTTTCACACCGTATAACTTGACGCAATATAAGTAGCATAAAACTAATTTGAAACGTCTCCTGATCCACAGATATTTTTAATGTAATTGTCTTGGAGTATTTTAAAATTTCCTATTCCACTATCAAGTGACGAGTGTCACACGTTATTGTAGGGCAAAGGGGTTAAGCACAGTTCTTATTTAACGCTTGGGAAAATCTTCGTACAAAAGGCAGGACTGTCGATAGAACGGTCGTACCGAAACAGTTACGAAAATGATAAAAACTTCTCCACCTTTCTGACTAATTGAAACAAATCTACAGGAAAGTGCAACATAATGTCTATAATCTTTCTCGATAAGGTAACTCCTCTCGGCAATAGTAAAATGGACAAGAGCGAAGTGCACCTTGCTAAAGTCAGATAACTCTCCTTTATTTTCTCATCGGTCTACATTGGAAAGAAGCTACATCGAATTACAAATTAACGTCGATACACGTGGGCGCTAGTACATGGAGCCTTTATCCTCCGGCAGCAAGAAATAGATCGTTACATTGCCTCGGGCTGTTTTCACGATCTCTCGATGCCTGATCAGTCCAATCGCTGCCAGTCCGTACATCAACGTGGGTATACCTGATCGAAACAGATAAGACAAGCGAAATAAAGGTACGAACGATTATACCGACAGACACTCGTGTGCCACTGAAATCTCTGGCTATTTTGAGATTGGAAAAGCGTCAATGAAACGAGACTCCCCGGTGTCGCGTCGCCCATAGAAGGTAGACGCGATATCGGTTCGCCTTTTCCTTTTAAGCGTTCGAGGTATGCGAGCATATACCAAGGTTCAGTAGCTTGATCGCCTTGAAGAATTTATCCTCGACGCTGAGGTCCTGCTTGGGCCTCTTCGTGCAGTGATATTTGATGTATGGAAAACAGCCGGTCCGAAGCACGTGGTAATTGCTCCCGTCGATCGGCCAATTGAAATGGGACATCCCTCTCTGATCGTTCACGACGTCCGCGTATTTTACGAAGTACGAGGTCCATGGTGGCTCGTTCGTTTGCCGAAGGTAGCTCGTTAGGACCTGTTTATACCGTAATGACATCGAGTCACTGTGTAGAACGTCTCGTCCACCTGTTAGACGTCGCGAACGGTGATGACGCTCGGAGCTACCGAATGCATTATCACGACCGTTACATTCCGCGAGTTTCTCCTTTTTCCTTTCGCATGTCATTAGAGCGAAACGCTACACGTTCGGGTGGAGACGAGGGAAAAAAGAGTTCACGAGGAACATCGTTGAAGAGTCGCGAGAACGCCTGCATTCCGCGGTGTTTGCTGAAGTTTCTTCGGCATGGATTGAGAAACTTACGAGAATTCTCACGGTCATCGAGGTGTAATTCAATGAGAATACTTGGAAACGTGTCTCGTAATCGTAAGATAGATAGAAAAATGATGAAACTTACCTCCGATGCTAAAGGCTTATCCTTCTTGGAGAAGATTCTTCTCCAAGTAACATTTGCTCGGGTGAGGAATGCTCTTCGTGGTTGAAACACTTTGAAGTACATTCGTACGTTTTTGACCAGTTGGGTTCTATGAGATTTTCACGAATTTCATTTTCTTTGTATCAGGACCGATCGATTCCGCTTGAAATATCCTAAGATCGTAAAGTTTATTTCAGTTCGATTTCCCCCGATGCTTCTGCGGTCTTACTAGAAACTCTACTTACAGATAAGAGATACATGCACCTGCAATCTAGATAGCCGTACTACATACATATATATTGTCTGGTTAGCGGTAGCAACGGAATATCGTATGCCAAGCATTCGAGACTCTGATAGCAGGATTGTTACTCGCTTCGCGAGTTTCTCGCGGCACGTTTTACTCTGCCTTTCTAAAATAAGCGCGTAGCGAGAGAGCTGCACAAAATGTCAAGGTTAACGAGATCCAATACGATCGACCAACTGAGGGATATTTAGCTGTGGATTTTAGAGGGTTCTTTTCATTCAGGAAATTTCAAAGTATTAATTACAATTGATATAAGCTGGTGGATGCTTATTTGCGATTTGACACCCTTATTCCGTGGCGCGATCAATTGGTCAATCGTGGCCTTTCGTAATAATTCAGAAACGCTTTCGACGGCATTCTTTTGTTAGGTCGTGATACTTTTAAGTTACACCGTGTGTTGTCGCAATCCTAACACTGTTTTAAATTCCAGCGGAATTGATTTCAATTTCGCGCCAACGTTCACAGTTAAGGCGCCTGATCCAATTTAAGGTGCAGCGTGTGGACTTTATTTCGTTATCTACTGATTTACTAAATTGCACTTTTTATCAGAATCACTTTTCTTTACCGTTATAATTACCGACGTTACATCTACTCATATTTAGATAACGAAAAAGTGCTTAGAAAGTAGTAATTAATTAACCAATTTACGTTTTGTAAGATAGAATTGGAACCGATAATTTTTATCAGTTTGATAGGTCTAGTATCAAAGACATACAGCACTTGCTAAATTTTTATTTTGAAAAGGGTACCGTATATCTGCGAAAATGCTAAAGAACAGTTCACAGAAATTTCTTTTAAATTTCTAAAATTGATTTAAAATAGTGTAAAAAATATTGACACACTTGGAGCCCGTTGAATTTTGTTTCTCGTTTCGTATTATCGCGCTTCTTTCCATTGCGTCATCGTGAGCACTCACCACTCGCCGCATGCGCGAAACCGTCGGCTTCCAAGGAATCGCGAACAGCGCAATGGCCACGCGTCGACGTTTGCAATTTGCGATTTCAATAGTTTACGATTGCGTGAACTCAAATCCGCGTACTCGTAATTTTGCATACGCTTGCACAATAAGGGCTTACCGGTAACACGTATTACGAGCCGAGCACATGCTGGTAGCCCGTGACATTACTGGGTCACAAATGGTTACAAAGCATGTTCCGGCGCTATCGTCGGTTCTTATTGATCTTTCGCCGCGGTCTTTTTGAACGTTCCACTTTAAGACTTTCGTTATAGATCCATTAACCATCTATTAAAAACAACGTTAAGATGAATTTTATTATTTAATTAAAATCCTTTATCATCGGCACCATTAAAGATCTAAATCCATGCCGTAAATTTTTTCTTCAAACGACCTGCGAATATATCGTAGACGTTGGAGAACCACAAAGTCAGCACGAAGCAGTAAACGTCCGACGATGCCATCACGACATCGGGTCAGGTTGTCCGGCATTAACCTTGATGTACCATCAATCTTTAGAGGTCTCGTCTTTTTCTCCTCATCTATCTATTCGCCGCGTTTCTTCCTATATCTTCTTTCTAAATTAATTTCCCTATCATCCGCGAACCATCGTTTTAACCATTATCAAGACTCGCCATCGTTTTCGACTTTCCGTCGACCATCGATTTTAGGTCACAGGTCTGGCGTCGATAGGTTCCGTCGATGAACCCGTTGAAATAACGGTATCGATATCGTATTTCCGATAAGCTTGATTTACCACTGTTCTCCATTTATGGCTAGGTCTGTTTAACACGCTTCGTTTGCATTTCAATTCGCGATTGAGATGGGTAAATCATCGTGCAACGGATGCCAATGAAGTGTGAATGTAAAGTTCGTGAATGACGCATCCGATTGATCACGAATCGTAATGTTACGTTAATTAAAAATTCTTCCCTTTGTTGACTAACTGGTCCAGGAGGTGAAATTAATTTTATACGGGTTTGTAGTTCTTTTCGGATTATAAATTACAAGGTCAACGGCGCGGAAACGGATTGAAAAATCTCCTTTTGTTCGTTTCACGCCGGCAACGAATGGTAATTTTATCGCTGATGACGATGACGAACAAGGTGTCAGAAGGTAACGGAGGATTGCGAGAGCGAAATTATTCTTGTGCACGCCATACAACGTGTTGTGTAACGATATGATTTTTGCGGTGTTAGCATTATCGTTACGTTTCAGGATCGCCTGTCTGGGTCAGTTTCATAATTCTTTTGTGCCTTTTTTTACAGCATACTATGTCTTTAATAGCTGACACATGCAGAATTCTATTTAACTGAGAAACTTTTATAATTTTACCGTTAGTCATTAGGAGTTTGTAGCTGGACAATTTTTAGTTAAAAAGGCAAAGCTTCAAATTAACTTATCGGAAGATTGATTGGTTTTATGCCTGTAATTGGTGCTTAAGTAGCACATAGCAGTTAGTAGATGGCTAGTTAATGAGTTGGCAATTATTGACAACAGACCTCGATGAAAAACATGACTGAAAATTTCCTTAATTGGGCCAAGGAATGTAAAAAGCATTCAAAATGTGTATTTTTATTGTGTCTGCTTCCAGTTAATTTTATTAGCCGAGTTAGCCAGCAGATTAATTCGATCTCCAATCAAAATTAAGTAACTGTGATCAAAATGCATTCTCATATTAACAATCTCTTTTTATTTTTGTTTCAGGTAAGTCGATCAGCTCGTTGCTTCACAGTAAATTAACAGTAAGTTACAAATCTCTCTCAGATTATTCATATTCCGGCGAAATTGATCAACAAACTTTCCTCGCAATTCTACAGCACTTCTCTAATCGTTGTTTAACAATTCCTCGTTAAAACCACACCCTCATATCCTTTACACGAGCAACATATCCAGCGTCCTTTACATTCCACGTCATAAATTACCTCATTTTAAATTACATCAAAGAAACACTTATAAACTTTTGCAACATTACAAAATACATTAAACCAAGTGCTTTCATCATTCGAGAAAATTGTATCACATCAACACTTTGGACGTCACCGGTGTTTCGCTAGTTCCATCATTTCTGCAAACATTTTCCATTTAATACACATATTTAAAAAAGAGAAACTTTAAAGACACTGATACATAAATATTCGACAGGCCTTTACCTCTTTAATGCAAATATTTAATTACTCAATATCATAGAAAATTTATGAACATTGCAATTTAAAAGTTACATAAAGTTTCATTGAAGTAAGTAATGCCGATCACCGATGACCCCCATAGCAGTCAACGTTCGAAACAAAAAAGATAGACAAGAAAATTAAAGTATTTAAAATTACCTAAAAAAGAAACAAATAATGAAATATTATAAAAGCTTTTAACATCGAGTCAAGCTGCACTTATTTACATAACTACGAGGACATTCGTTATACCGCGCTAACGAACGACGTTCGAGCATGTCGGTATTTCCCATCACATTATCGAGCATACAGGAGGAACGACATGGTGCCCTACGCCTGAGGACTCGTAAAGAAGCATCGCTGTCATATTGGATTACATTGATGTGCTAATCCGAATAGAGGAGCAAGAAAGAGCTTATCTTGCTGTGCCTGCACACGAACTACGATTACATCAGATCCAATCGACACGGTCCCCATAAAATTGAGATTTTTCCTTTCCCTCGTTCTATCTCTCTTTCCTTGAGATTTGTTGGTCGAGAGGAACGCAAGGTATACATGCGTGTTTGTACGCCCACTTGCATGAGAAACAAGGCAGGGGAAAAATATAATCTATTGGGTGTTACCACAGGTTATAGCCCGGCATCGCATAGGATTTATATCGATTCGGATTAGAAGGCCTCTCGTGGAGAGTTGATTCCGTGATCGCGTGCTGGGTATAATAAATTCCACGTTTGTAATAAGTAAAGTTATAATTACGACCGTCTGTCGGACCGTCGCGTAAGATATGATTTTTTGAAATTCTCGTTTTTCTTATTTCTTTGGTGCCGGTGTTTTGCGAACGTTTCACGTTGGAGATTGAAGGTGAAACTGAAATTTCTGAGGTAGATTCTGAGAGAGAAAGTGTAGATACTCTTTCATTACAGTAGTTTTTGTTTTACGAATTGGCACGTTTCTTTTTCTACAGCTACTTCTCTATAGTCAGATATCTTTCGGACTCTTTGTTGTCTGTGTTGTACAAATGTTTGAAATCTCTGTCAGTTTTTTATTCAGTACCAAAATAGAACTCTCCAATGAAGACTATATAGTCAAAGTGTTGATACAAAAAATTCACAGCAATTTTTCCCGCTCGAGTGCAGCACCATCAAGCCCCTACTGTGATTCCTATTATCCGCTCTTCCTATTTGCATAGTTACATGGAGATTTATTCCATCGTATGTTTATCGAACTCAAAATTTTACCCGCCCACGATTCTCCCGTCGCGTGATGTTTTTCTGGAACACTCTCAGTTATTTTCATTCGTGTCTATGAATATTTTCCAACCTGCCGTACGATTCTTACATCCATGCACGTATTTACTTGCATTCGTGGCAACGAGTTGAGTAAGCAACATGTTACTTATTTCGATGAGAGTCTACGATTTCCTCGAGATAAATGATGTAATGGCTGTCTGCCTCTTCGAGTGAACCTGCTTCTTCATTATGCAGGACGTACGATGCTATGTGGTTTCGCGTATAATCACAGGAAATTTAAAATCGCGAATAGCACGACACCCCCGTACAGGTTAACGGGAATTATCGAAGCGGCTACGGGGAACCGTTTCATAGATTCCCTGATTTTTATCGTGTTTCTACGTGAACCGATGAGAGGTTGGACGTTAGAATTAATATTGCACTTTACTATGTATTTATACTAAATTACTGACCATTCAGAAATTTACCGTAAAGAACAAATAGCATGATGGAAGTGAAGATATTAATGAATCAACGTAGCGGACGTCGGAATAAACTTTGAAATTAAACTTCGTACTCGGCACTCGGAAGAGAACGATGAAAGTATAGTGCAAAGATTGTGAGTTGTTAAACAATCAGGTTAACTGACTTATCTTGGTTTACCAAGAAAAATCGAAACAAAAGGAGATGTAGAAACAGGAGCAACGACTGAAACGTTGCCATATGAGTCTTACTCTGACAGAGATATTCTACTGAATCTCTAAATGAATCACTAAAGGGATCTCAGCTTAAAGTTCTCGTAATGGAATTTAATCT
This sequence comes from Cerceris rybyensis, assembly GCA_910591515.1. Lineage (NCBI taxonomy): Eukaryota > Metazoa > Arthropoda > Insecta > Hymenoptera > Crabronidae > Cerceris > Cerceris rybyensis. The sequence goes on from OU342795.1 coordinate 2,468,990, forward strand.
ACCAAATGCCGCTTGGTTTCTGCCAATTGCCGACAATCCAGGAGGATTGAAATTGCTTGTAATTTATTTTCCGAGCGATCCCCAGGTAACTATTAGGGTTTAGGCAGCAATACAACTGTCTTCGTCCGACTTTCTGTACAATCGAGAACGCTAACTCTTCCGTCATCTCTACCGTCTTTCATTATTTCTCGGCCAACGTATGAATTATCGCGTATATCTGTCTACTAGTCTCTAACGATTACACGAATTTCGTCTCTCGATGTTCCTCTTTGAAGCAGACCGCTCGGTCCTCGAAGGAAGTCTCGTAGATTACCATAATTTAACATCCAATGGCAACATTCACGGAGCGACTGAAAGTAGCATCTTTTATGGAAAGTATCTCCAGAGGAAATGGAATTTGCTGGAAAGAACAACCATCTTTTCCATCGAATATTTGCAGTTCTAAATGCAAAGAAAAGGCTGTCTCTTTACACAGAAATATCGCGTTTACATAATCAAATTTGTTGGTAAGGATTTAACGGCGGGTCTCTCTTTCTCTTTGGTCGAGATGGAAGAGGTCTTTTTTCTTGGACTTTGCGGTATCGTGAGCCAGTGCGGTTCGCGGTTAGACGTGGACGCAACGAAAGAATCGCAGGCAGATTTAGTTTCTGTCTTACGACCTGTCTCTTCATCTACACACTTCTGCTCTTTCTCTACGTCTCCCTTTCTCTCTTTCGTTTCCTCCTTTTTCCATGGTTCGAGAAGAAGCAACGCTGAGATGCACCTCCGGCTATGTACCGTTTCTTAAGTATAACCTTCTCGAAACTCAGCCAGCCAAGCTCTCTCACGATTGCTTCGCGGTGAGTCGTTGCCTTCCGGTTCGGTGGACTGGATCATTTCTGTATCGATACTCGGGTAGCATGAATTATGCGCACCTTTCTGGATCCAAGATATTTCGTTCGTCCAAACGACGCTCTGTGGCTAACCCTCTGTGTTGGAATGTTTTCCACCTTTCATTCTTATTTTCGTGTCCTTGGTTTCAACGAGTGTGGTCATTTCGACGTTGGTCCTGGGGGCTTAGGTGGTTTCTGAATTTCCGAAAATTTCGCCGAGAAGAGGTCTGGTCTTGGAACCAGTATTCGAGGTAGAATAGCCAGGAATGTTATTCTGTCGTTTAAATTCTGCAGAATGACGTCGTACTTGGAGGTAAATAAAAATGTTCTGCAAATAGCGGAGACTCTAATTGGACCACAGAAGTGGAACGTGTTTTTTCGTTTGTTGAAAAATTCAACATGGTTGGGATGTATTATATATCGAATGAAATATTTGTCTTTTTTATTGAAATTTATTTCTATTATTTATATATGTATTGGATTCCTCGGGAAACGAAACGAGGTAAACACAATCTGCCAATACGTTGCGAATGTCCATCAAGTTTAACCCAGTTTGTTGATTATACTTGAGGTATTGGATTTCGATAAGGCACCGTTATTAGTGGATAATTCAATTTTCTTCTCTCACTGCCAACGCATAGCAACCTCTCTGCCAATACAGCACGATGCATTCATTCCTAATCGAAAATGAGGACCGATATCGAATTGATTGATATTGAACATGCAATATGTTAATTTCACTTGCAAACTTCTACCCAATATTCATTGAGGACTGCAAAGAGTGAGGTTCAAATTATAATAATCAGACATTCCAGTTGCATGATCTTATAATTTATAATTCATTTATAAATTCTGAAAAATATGTTTATATTTATTTGAATATCTACTAACGATATTAACAACAAGAAGTTGCAACTTGACTGACAATCTCAGTATCAAGAGGCTCTCCACACCTGGCTTTAAACGTAGACACTTCAATCGTTCTCCAGCCAACTCGTCACAAAGCCTTCAACATCCGATTGTCAACCTGCCAAGACCCAATTGAAAAATCATTCTTCTCACATTCTTGCAAAATATTGTTATTTATTTGAATACCTACTAACAATATGACCAAGAAGAATTTACAATTGAAGAGATAGTTTTACCATCAAAAGGTTCTCCACACCTGGATTTAAACGTAGATACTTCAATCGTTCTCCAGCCAACTCGTTACAAAGACTTCGACATCCGATTGTCAACCTGCCACGACACAATTGAAAAATCATTCTTCTCACATTCTTGCAAAATATTGTTATTTATTTGAATATCTACTAACAATATGACCAAGAAGAATTTACAATTGAAGAGATAGTTTTACCATCAAAAGGTTCTCCACACCTGGATTTAAACGTAGATACTTCAATCGTTCTCCAGCCAACTCGTTACAAAGCCTTCGACATTCGATTGTCAACCTGCCACGACACAAATGAAAAATCATTCTTCGCACATTTTTACAAAATATTGTTATTTATTTGAATACCTACTAACAATATAACCAAGAAGAATTTACAATTGAAGAGATAGTTTTACCATCAAAAGGTTCTCCACACCTGGGTTTAAACGTAGATACTTCAATCGTTCTCTAGCCAACTCGTTACAAAGCATTCAATATCTGATTCTCAACGTGCCTCGACACGATTGCAGAGAAGTCGAGTGCATTCTAACGGGCAGGAGAAATGCCGCAGTGCAAAGCAACGCTATTCCTATTTGTCCTACCGCTACGTATTGTTCCCGGGATCTTTCTCCTATTGCCAACATTATTGAGTGTTTCGATAGCTCGCAATATAACTATTCGTGAATTCTTTTCTCGTTTGTACGACCGGTGCCTCTTGATTTCGCCAATCAACGATACATCATGGGCATTTCAAGTATTCGCGTATGCGAACAACATCGGTACCTGTTTCACCTCGTGGAAATGCCGTTTTACGCAAGTCTCGGTGTGAAAGCAACGATAGGAATTTCACGTCGTAAAATTTCTCCTGTATTCTGCCCCGAAGAACGATAAACTGTAGGAGTTTCATGAAATGACTCAACGCATTCTTCATGCGCAAACGTTACGTATCAAATTCTCCAGTGATGTATGCAGGTTATTGCCATTTTTGGAATTAGCTACAAAAAGACGAGACTTCTTGAAATTTTCTCATTCTTGTAGAATTTATTTGCATGAAAATTCTCATGTTTAGTTTCCCGTTTAAAAGTGTAGCACCGATTGTACTCGCACTTGCCAAGATAATGGTGCCCCCTTTGTCATGAGAGAAGTTAAATGTAATTGCACCTAGAGCAAACAGTTACACTTATAATTACGTATTCACGTACACAACTAACTCAAAGTTGACTTTGCAATTTTATGCCTACCATTGCTATGCACTCGTTACGACATCGTCGGAAAGCACAGTTATCGTTGTTGCACAACCGTCCCATATAGACGATTATGCCTCCTATGAAAAATTTATGATAATTTCGTTCACCTTCGCATTTAACCTCCGTTTCCCCGCGACAATTTTGCTCTCTGCCGTTCAACGAAACGAGAACATGTTCTGGGAGGTACCAGGTATACTGTTTGTGAGTTTAATAAAGACTTTCCAATTCATCGAGGTAGCCTGGAGTCCTGAGTGTCTTCCTTTCGAGATTCGTATTAACGCGAAACACTTCGGGGCAACCAACGACGAGACCCGTGAAGGATGCGAGCTTCCTTCGAAGAATAGGATGCATCTCTTATCTTGTCGGGAGATCATCGTCGTGTAATGTCCGCTTTTCATCTCCGGGCGAAGGTGTAGCTGCGGATATGGTGCGCGTATCGAGAATTGCACGCGTAACAGCAAAATTAGAGTTGGAGGGTTTCCGCTCGGGGAGGTACCCGATAAAATAGATTCCCGAGTTAGGTTTATCTTCGGTGAAAGATTCTTCACAATTTTATTTTATCTAATCACATATTTCTCTTTTTATGTATTGAATAGGGTGCTTCGTTTAATCAGTCATCTGTGGCATTTAGACTGCGCGATTGTTTTCGCTAAATTTACAATGTAAATAGCAAATGGTAACTAAATTTTTCGCATGGCGGATATTGTTGTCAAATACAGAGGAAGTACTTGAATTTCTTATGAGAGAATGGACTTGCAAAAAATTTGGTACTGAAGGTACAATTATATGATACAAATTGTTTTTTGTACCTCTACAAAAATAATTTGCAACATGTGACGACCCTCCACTCACCATAAAACCTTTGTCGAAACATTTCTTCAAGTTCTTTGAAGCACCTGAAAACATTCGATCGTTTTCACTTATTCCAAACGTACTGCACGTTCTTTAAATTCGTTATCAATTGTTTTTCATTTTAAATCGATAACCAGTAATTACTGAGGTATGTGTTTTAATTGTAGATTTTCTTGAGGAAAAGAGAAAATCCTCGGGATTCCACTCGGCATTCCAAAATGGCGGAACGTCGATTGGAACGGCATCGTAATGTTTTCTTAGCCCTCGCAAGTACACGGTGTTGTTGCTTGATTACGAAACATGCGGGTCGTGCCATCGAACGTTACCTTTTTTTTGACAGTATCGAAGAAACATCGGGAATGGGTGTTGTTAGGCTCGCCGATGCATCCTTTGGACCGTGACACGAGAGTCCACAAACGTTTTCTACACGGCACATGGAGTTTTACGATCGCGAAAATTTGCGGCAATTTACGAGGATTACAGCGAAAGGTGCATTGAAAGACCACTCGCAATGTGGTTCCGCGGTTCACGCGATAAAAATGGACTTACCCTCGCTTTATCCATCGGCCTTTATCTCACGACATGACAAAAGATTTCGAACTTTCCGATCCAATAAACACGTTACTCGGTGAAACGTTGCGGATGTTTTCTTGCAGATAAATTATAGCCTCTTTTCAGATTCGCTTTGAGTGAAAGATTGAAATGCGAAAGAGAGATGAGAGCACGCGAAAGATGCAGCTTTTTGTCAATTGTTTTTAATGAAAGCAAGAATCCAGGATGAAAGTATTCGGTATTTTTTGTATTTGTGGTAAGATTTATGGGAAGTTTTTGTACGTTTAACATGATACTGCCATACGGATCACCGATGACTGGCACTACTGAATTTAGTGAAATTTCATGTAAGTTTTAAATTACAGTATTTATGAATTTTCAAATATATTGAGTAATGAAATATTGTCGTTAAAAAGATAAAGGTCTGCTGAATATCTAGCTATGAGTGTCCTTAAAGTTTCTGCTTTATAACGATGTGAATTTGATAGGAAATATACACTTCAGTAGAAATTACGAAACTAGCGAAATATCAGTGTCGTTTAATGTGTTAAATCAATTAATTTTTCATCTGCAAGTATATTTTTCTTCGACGATAGAACAAACGACACTCGATCGAACAACTATTACCTTTTCCTTTTAACTGAATTTTTAGGAGAGAAAGTTTAGAAACCACCCGGCATCCTGTTCTCGTTTATATCAACTTTTTCATACTTATGTAAACGTGAAATTCATACGAGGAAGGAACGTCGAAACTCTACACGAATTCGCAAAAAATTTCCGCCGATCCTCGCAAAATATTCTCCAATTACTTTCGACAAGTGGATCACTTTTTACTTCGTCCCCCACTTTAGGAAAAATTTCATACCACTTTTTACAAAATTCAATTTTGCTAGGCATGCACGATCCGACATTCCTTCCCGGTAAACTACATTCTCAATTTTATCGAGGAAGGATGAAGTTCATAGCGCGAACGAAGATGTTCGCAGGTGTTGCAACGATAGCGAGTTTATGTGCATCGCTTGCATAGAATTTGCCCTAGACAGACGGGACTATAAACTCGTAGGTGCTTTTGACGTGTTCTCACTACGTATGAAAACATTGTACCTCCGAGGTAGCTGACGGAAGCATAATTGCACTTAATCGTAGATTGCACTTGGAATGCACCGCTATAAACAGAAATTCTTCCGATGTCTTAACACTTCCGATCCTCGTTTCTCGTTTCATTTACGAAACAGTGAGAAAAAAAGAATTCATTTCCCTACGATTTCTAATTACACCTGTACAGTCAGCGTGATTAGACTTTTTCCAGTTTCTAGCTTCGAATAATACACCGGGAAATGGCTCACGATATGCGTGCATTAAATTGTAACCGATTATTTTTACGTTACACAGAACATGCATGTAGTTTTGAATGGACGGAAGATCAGTTATTCGACATATTTCAATTCAAACAGCAACCGCGATCTCCATTCGTGACCTAGTTTAAGATTATTGCATGCGAAATTTATTGAAATTGCTACGTCATATAGTATTATTAGGACTAATAATACAGAGTAGTTCATTAACAACCACGATGCATCGGATTGTGCAAGTATGTTGGAATGATACGTTACACAAACCTGAATTCCTGAGGTTGTACGAGATACTGCGTGTCTTCCAGGAAACGACGAAGCGATCGAACCAAAAAGCGAAGATACCAAAATGGCGGGTCGTAAAACTTCGTATACATCTACATGCTTTCGAAAGAAAAGCAGTTCTTTACTTTTTTTAACAAAAGGTCGTAACTTCGAGACAGGCAGAAATTCTCGCATACGAGACGCAGCCTGCAAACGAAATTGAATCTCACTGGCGTTTGCAGAAGATATTGACCGTGTTTATGGTTACACTTCACGGTAACAAGGGCAGTTTTGTCCATCCTGTGCAGATTACAAGATGGTGTCCACACGGTGGACCACCGTGGCGTTGTGGTCTCATTACTGCAGGTTTCATCACGGCTTAAACGCAGACCCGCGAATCCAGGTCAGTCGCGCAATTTCGTGAGAATTGTCAGAGACAATACGTATCCAGGGATTTCATTCGGATTGTAAATTCGCCGATGCAGATACGCTTGCTCGTGGTTTAAAATGTGGAGGAGGATGAGGATAAAATTGACGAGGGACCAATTTTCGATTGGAGATAATTTTAACTTTGGCAGATATCCCGGTTGAACGGACAAAGGATAGAATATTGATAATTACTTGCGGAGAACTATCCTCGATTACCCTTCAACCTTTTTTTTATTTAGACTAAACATTATTTAGCGACACGGATGGTACTCATATTATGCAGAAAACTTCTCGTCTACGTGACAAAACCGTTCTCCAATATCGCGTCACAAAATTCAACCCCTCGCGTCACTGTAAAAATATAATAATATAATACACTAAAAGTCAGAATAAGATGCAGCAACTTAACAAGACATTCCCAACAACAGCGATCGAAATTACTCAAACCTAATCAAGCCCTCCCGAATCGTAAAACTTATTACCTCAGACTGTGTAACTACGAAAGGGGAGCAAGTACAAATCGCGTTTCATATTTCAGGCATAAAAATAATCCCACTTAAAATTCAAACGCAGCTTACGTTACACGCGCATCCGTCTCCGTCGTGGAGACTTTCCAGGGATAAGCAAGGAAGGAGTATAAAGCAAAAGAAAAAGGTCCACGTCGATTCTGGTCAGCCGGTACAAGATGGCACTTGAGACGATGCGCTGGAAGACGAGTATCGCGTGCATACGCTTAGAACTGGTTTGCTCGTCCATGCGAGCGAAGCGTGGAACGGTGTCTTTAAAGAAAACGGAAAGGTGGGTCGTGTAGAGAAGGAGATCCCTTCCATCTTCCCTTTGAGTACGTTCGGCCGACGTACGCTCCGTTCCAGCGTGCTGGTACGTGCAATCGTACCGCTGGTAGCACCGTAAAAGGCCGATCGTTTAGACGTATCGAAAACCGAGATGTTCCGTAATTAATCGTTCTCTCGGAACTGTCTGCCGCCCTTCTTCGGCTACCACGTTCGATTCTTTCGATACCAATTATACGTGAAGCGACTGACGGCTGTCTGGTTTACGCGGATTGAAACGTTCTTCGTCACCCGTTAGAGAATCTCCGGTGCAGGTGACCCTGTTTCGTTGGATGCAGCGCGTGTCTTCTTCTCTTCCTTGTTTTGCATTTTTTTTTGCCTTTCATTGAGATGGTAATTTTGTCTAGGTATAAGACTATTATACTTTGGAGAAATGTATCGAAAGTGACGGGGGGTTGAAAATGGAGAATTATGTGAAGGAATTTTAATATTTAATGTTAAATCAGTAGCTGCTAGAAGATAAGTGTATTCTCCGTTAATCAATGTATTAGTAACATAATGAATACAATTTTGTCAAGGTGGAATAACGTTTTGACTAACAGCAGGTTTAAGACTAGAAATACCTTGGTAGGCAATGTGTCTTCGCAATTACAAGTGTCTTTCGCTAATTGGCGCTTCACTGTAAATATAGTTTTCTTGGATTATTTTCTGAGAAAACTTCGGTAGAACCACACGCAGGAGACACTTTGTAAAGGTGGATTTCTCATTAGCAGACCGCGGCCATGTATCGGCTGAATCCGGTTTTCATGGCATATGCTACGCGCCTTGAATCGGTAGTACCTATCAATAGCTGTGTACACGTATTTACCTGACACATACACGCATCGGGTGCACTTATTCGAACGGATGGATGTGCGCACCATGGACATCCGCAGTCAGCGGCGAGTCGTACACGCACGTTTCTTCGTGTATGCACTTCACAAATATTGCACGCTCGGTGAATACGAGGCGACGATCGATAGTAACTCGTTCGTGAGAATTGTAACAAAAGGCAGGGGTAAAAAATTGAAAAAGTTTCTTGAAATACTGTATAACAGAAACGGCTGAAAAATGGGCCGAATATTTGGAAAAATATCTAATACGAATAAAACAATACAATTTTTAACGTGATCGGGTGCAACGTGTAATCAAGTTTTTCATCAAAAATATTTTTTTTCATTTTATCACATTTTTTTAACGATCGTAGAGGTAGTCGTGATTTAAAAACATTTCACTTTTTTTATCTCCCGTCATCCATACGTAAAAATCCATCGTCTATTTTATTACATCGGGAATTCCGCTTTACGTACGATCAACAGAACCATTGGTTCGTACGCCCACGCTTCAACCTCCACTTCCGTCACGTTGGAGAACCTTTAAACGATCATTCCGCACTTGTCACGCGCACCGACGACCTATAAAATCTAAAATTCTAAATTCGAATTCCCATTTCGAATTTCAATTTTCACTCCTCCAACTGTGCAACGCTCTCACAATTTTTTTTTCTCATCTGGTACCATTAAATCAACAAAGTCTCAGCAAAATCTACCATTTCACGGTTTCCTCACGAAGGATGGTGATTGTACGTAAAAAATAGCCCATTGCGATATATTGACGGTAGTGATTGTCAATAAAGGGTAACCCTGGTGCAGGTGTACGCATGATTGCACGCATCGTTGAAGGTATACGTCCGAGTAGCTAGCAGGTACTCCTATCCGGTAGGATGCCCTCGGATCGTAAGTATGCGCTGCTGGTACGTCATTAGTGAGCCGGTCCAGGAGATATCCGGTGTGTAACGATTGGCGGGAACCATAAATCGATCATTTAATTGCACTCCCGCCGGGAAGAGCGTTTCACTAGCCCACCTTCTCTCGTTGGACTCGCGCGAGATCCTCCTTGCTTCTCGTTCGTTCTTCTCGCTCATATCTTTCGTTTGCTCTTGTTCGGTTCATCTCGATCCTCTCCTTCGTTCTTGTCTATCCTCTTTTTCGTTCGTTCTCGTTCTTCTTGACCGTTATACGGCTGTCCGTGGCCACGAGGCAGATCGATGCTGTTGGGATGCTTGACTCGAATGAATCGCAGAGGCGACTTGCCGGCGAATTGGCCTCCTGAAAACGCGGAAGTCGTGATTCTGGTACCGGGTAACGACTACCTGAGCTCGATCTTCGCCTGAAATCTCGGCCGGTTTAGGATGAGGACGGCCTCCAATCTTGCAAATCATAGTGGAACGTAGAGAGAGGGATTTCGGTGTACCTTGACCCATTAAATGGCGGAGGAACTTTGATGTTGATTTTGCCGATGGCTCTTTTAGGTACTTTCGTTGAATTGGAATGTTTTGTCGAATCGGGATCACTTTATTAATTCTGTCGGTGAAGAACAGTTATGGAAAGATTATCCAAGGACTTTTTAACCCTCTATGGGCTCGTGTCATTTTGAAGTACCGCAAAACAAGTCTAAGTCTCTATTCTTCGAAGTCAGATTTCTAATTCTATTATAAGTTATCTCGTCAGTATCATGAAATTCTTTACATTCAATGTTTAAGAATCAGGTATAATCTATTATTTAAGATTGTAATTCGGTTATAGAGGGTTAAGCTGCGATTATTTATAGTTGGACGTTGGAGAAAGTTTTACGTACACATTTACTTTCAGATAGGAAGTTAGAGCAAAGGAGGATTCAATGAAATGAAAATTTGCCTTGATATTTTGGAATCACCCTGTATCATCACAGTATATCATTTATTTAACTCACGATACCGCAGTTAATGCTACGCGGAAGTAATTACGCGTACGTCTCAATTAAACGTATCTAAAAGTGAAGTTTACAAAGGCAGGATAGATCAATCGTACTCTTGAAATGATTATAGACTCGATTACCGTCTTCCATGCCCACAAAGCGATCTATCAACGTATGGTATGCTGACGTTCGTAAAATTGATGCGCGCCTACGTTCTATGAATTGTTCGCCGCGGCTTAACGGACGATAAGCCGTTACCTCTTTGCGCTATGGCCGAGCCGTATTTTCCACCGCTTAGGAAAGATACACGCTTCTAGATACACTGCCGAGATTAATCAATTACCATTGAGAATCGCATACATTAGCGCGAGGGTTACGAGCTCATTGACGGATAACACCGACAGGAATAATTATACTCTGGACGTTGAATGGAACGCAGCCGAGACCGCGCTCTCCGTGAAAGGGGACGTTCTTTTATACCAGTTTCATCCTCGAATATTTATCGAGACGATTATCCTATTCCTTGACCATAAAATAATCTGTCAATGTTAAGTACAACGATGTGCGATCGGTAAACCGATATACGCCTACGTATAGCGAATCCTCTGCCGCCCACATTCGCACGGTAACGTGTTCTAAGACGGCCGATCATTCATCGAGTATCATTGTACTCTCTTTCGGCTTCTAAGAGCAAATTTATGCTGGATCTGTTGACAATTAAATTCGAATCTCGCGGAGAACGCGCGTAATATGCTGATAACTGCTGTTTCTTCGATACCAGTGGTATATGTCCCTGATAAATTCGACAGAAACGACAGTGGATGTTATATCGAATAGACTTGGATATATTTGCTAATTCTTGATGTACATTTGAAAGGCATCTGCTTGAAAACTAGCTATTTATCTTATATCTTAGATCGTTCAAGTTATAACGGTTTAAACATAAAATATTCACTTCATCTTATCAGAAAAAAAATTGAACCGATCTTGACTCGAGCAATGACTGTAATTAACGTCTCAACGTTGCAACACATTCCTCGAGTTTCCAAGGACAAAACGAAGCTGAAAGATTGAAAGATACCTAGCTGTGCGACATCTTCCGCGACACCCACGTGCTCTCATCGATGCACCAAGATGCACGGCACTGCTTTGCCTTTTATACGTATCATTCCACGACACGCAGACTAGTTTCGTTCCGTCGTGTCGTCCTGGGATGTAATCATACTGGTTCGTGAAAAAATTCAAAAACTAGTTCTCTCTCAGCAACGTGTACCATCCACTCGGTAAATTCAGCGAGTTACTCCGATATACTCGACTGAGAGAAATTCTCAGTGTCGAGGAAAGAGCAGCACTCAGCGAGAAACGACGATAGCTGCACGGGACGTCCTTTGTTTTTGCCGAGCTTAAAATCGTTATGCCGCGAACATCGTCCGATGATCCTTTATATGTTTATTCCGATCAGCGTCTGTACGCTCGTTATTTCAAAGGTAGCGAGGAGTAGCCATGGAGTTTATATCACGCGGTTGGATAATGCGTGGACATTCGCGAGGGTTTATGGACCATAACCGATTCGCATTCGTGAAAGTTACGGCAGCATGGTGCGTGGAATAAAAGACGGAAGTGTTGCCTCTCCGCGGGGCTTTTTCGTTTACGCATTGTCTGGGATAACTTGCGAGTTATCGTCTTACGGTTCTACAGAAACGAGGGAAGATTCGCTCCTTGGAATCGTTGAATCGTTGTTATTATAGTTGTATTATCCTCTTGCGCTTGAAATTGATGTAGAGATGCGGATGATCAAGCTGTCTGAAGCAATTTAAAGTGAGTTAGTAGAGCTAATAATTCGCGAGGATGAAAAATCTTCTCTTGAAAAAATATAGATACTACTTTCGTATTAAACTATTAACTTCAAAGCAAATCTTGGTGGCAGCGACGTAGAAAATTTGCATTAGTTCGAATTGGAGAAGTTCTAGTTTCCGAAGAATCATTTCCTCACCTGCGGATTCTTTTTAACTCACTTCGATTCGAAGTTTCGAACTTCCGAATGAGCGACAACATTTTGAGACGAGTTGGAGCTATTTGGAGCGCATTGGAGCAAACTGCAGCGAACTGCTCCAACTCTCTAATGCAAAGGTACAGTCTGGAAAATTGACGGTGACACCCCACACACTAGTAGCTTAACAGGGTACATTTTCTCTTCAATTATGCAAAAGAAGAAAGAATGAATCAGATTGAACAACGAAATAAAAGAAATTCTCCATTTTCTAATAGCCGGAGTGTCATCTTCCATTTCGTTGGTCGTACGATACAGTCCACGTTTCTTTTGGTCTCATAGCTTTTCCTCTTAGCCGTACCACTTAACGTTTGGTTATTTATGATGGCGAACACCATGGACCTTGTACTCGTTATACGTTACCACGATGAAGCTTATATGTAGTTAATTACTAATTACCTTACGCAGCGAGCAACAGCGGTGCGCTCCTCCAGTCCACCTTTGAAATCGCTGACCTTCGCATCTATATACGTACACAAACCTGCATCGTGCATGTGTTGACAATTTTCTCAGCATGGAAAAATGTAATTAACCTTTGATTGCAACCGAGATCGCTGTTAGTGATACTCTCGTGTTTGCCTTTAGAAATTTCGATTTTTGGTTAACCGACACGAGCTTCATTTCCAATAATTACCATGTAATTATGAGCGCGATTAAATTGTGAAATACTAACCATCGTGATTAATTGACAAATATATATTCAAATATATAATATATATCGTATTACACTCTCTGAAATGTATCATCTCGAAGTCCAAAAAGTTCATGGCACAGGTAAAACCACGAATGGATACAAAAAGAAGCAGGGATATTGAAAAAAGAAAATATCATCCATCTGAAACGTGGGAGGCTCGATGTTTTTCATGGCATTCCAGGTTTTTCGAATTGCCTTTCGAGTGCTCCACCATCACGTAATTATTAGTTTCGCAAACGAAGGCGTCGGTGCACCAGCACCATAGTGCATTTCGCATCGTCCATTCGCCAATCTACCCACGGTCGATCGTTACAGCCTCAACTTTTCACCGTACAACTCGTTCGCGGTTAGTAGGATGAATCCGTACTTTATTACAGGGCCATTAAGTACTCGGCATTAATTGCCAGTTTATTAAATGCTAGCAGAAACGAATTCCACCGAAGTCGTACGGGTTGCGCTCAAGAATGTGGACTGGTTATCGTAACACCGTGCTTTCGCGCTCTCTATCCTTGTTGCAATTCGTTCATCGTTAACGATCTGACCCGATAAATTCTAAACAAATCGAATAGAAAAGGCAAAACAAGTCGGCCCGATATCATCACCATCTTGTGCCTGGAAACAAGAAAAAAAAAGACAACGTACCTACCTTACGGATTGCGCCTTGTCATTCGGTATCACGGAGGCTCGGATATCCGAGGTAACTCTTTGTCGAAACGAATTTCTTTGAAGTCCCTTTTGCGTGCATTCTCTCGGTCGTGTACTATAATTCATTCGCGTTCCCCTGGCATGGGAATAGAGTATCGAGGTAGTACGCATAGCTTCCTCGTTATTAATCAAGATACATCGAACGGCTCTCCTTCGCCGTGTTTTCACGGTTTGATAAGTTATTGCATTCAATGCAAATACGTACTGTCGATCGCGCGAAACGCGTCCTATCGGTGCGAGGACTTTGGAAAAAATTCTACCCTGTCTAGTTTCGCCATGGGCGATTCGTCTTTCTACCGTAAAAATAAGAGAGTCCGAGCTACCTGTGTCGCGGAGAGGACATCAGTTGCGATGATTTATATCGTTTTATCGTGGTAGAAGGTACGAATGCCAGAAACTCTGGTATTTTCCAGATAATTCTGAAATTTATCGGCTACACGGCGGCGACTTAACGTGGATCACTTTGTATTCTTCACGTTTCTTCGTGGTGGCTTCATTTTGACGACAGGATAGGCCGAGTGTATTATTTATTTGTCAAAGAATTTTTTAGCAGCCGTTATTTATTTAAGAACTTGAATTTGCAATCTATCGGGTACAGCCACCGTGGTGGCTACACTATCGAAAATTCGCAACAATAAAGCGGATTCTGTAATGTCACACTCCCAGAGGGGTTTGTTTTTTGGGAGAACGTTAATTGAAAATAAAGAGGATGTTTATTTATCAACGAATCGTCGACCATGTGAATTTGCAATTTTGTAAGAACCTGGCGTGCTCGCATGTCTTATTCATTTGTACTGTAAATTAGTGCGTATCATTATCACCTATCGCAGGTGTAAGCGCATCATTCGCGGAATCTTCCATCGAATAGTTTGCCGAGATAAGTTTTTCCCGCCTCGAGATACGACGTTGACCAGGACTTTGTAAGAACTCCTCGGAAGATGCATTAACATCTTATTGCAGCTATATTTACGCACCGTCAAGTGGGAATGGCCGATTGGCGTATGGTGTTGGATTTACCGTGAAACTCTGCGAGAATAATATACGAGGAAAACACTTTGACATAAACTTAGCGTTAGAAGTTCCGGAGACAAACAGTAATTGCAGTTTCACGGAATTCTTTGCGTGTTTCTTCGAAAAGATAACGTTGTTAGGAGATTACTGTTTGCACGTCCCATGGAAGATGAATGATAAATGAATGAGAATGAGAAAAATTTCATGTCATAGAATATTGTCTATTGGAAAGATATTTTTGAGAAATGTTTCTCCCTTGGTTCATTGGACTCCCTTGCTTTTATCGAACATGGGTTCCAGTTGGAACCTGCTCGTCTCTGTCTAAAAACCTGGCGAAGATCCTGTCTGCATTCAAGGCTAGCCAGCTCGTATTTGCATTGTATTTTAGAAGCCACCTTTTTGTGTTTACTTTACAGCTGGTTCCGCTTCTTCAGTTTCTACCGGTAAACACTCTCGTTGAGTAAAAATTTGAATGCGCCATCATGAACCTATCGTTTCAAAAAATTGTTCTCCAAAATGAAATGGATCTATCGTTCCATTTTGATATCTTTGATTTTGATACACTTTTTAAATGATTGAGAAAACAGTGAATACGAATTTCGCAATGGAAAATGTCAAAAAGCTATCGAAGGTCATGGAGGATCTTAAAAGATATCTTAAGAAGGTATCAAACGACTAGAATCCGCGAAGAACGTGCGAAACGACGACCCAGAATGAACGTGTCGGCTCCAAACGCTGACCTTTTCTATAACCGCAATTCCAGCACGAGATTCACAAAAGAAATAATAAAATTATAGGTATTCCTATACGGCCGGCAGTAAAATACACTCTTATCCCCATTAAGGAGAAACTCGGCGAGCAGACGGCGCTTCAGGCTCCCTGCCAGAGATAAGTGAGATATAATTCAGCCGTCCAAATATCTCGACTCTACGGCCCACTAAAATTTGCATTCGCCACAGATGCAAAAACCTTCTCCGATTTATTTTCTCATTTTTCTACGAATAAATTATTTCACTTAAATTCAAAACAACCCTCTGGTCCTCCTATATCCTATACACCCCCATTTTCCACGAGATTTCTTTCCGGCTTAGCTTCTCGAGAGAGACAGCATTTCTCGAGGAAGTTCTCGGACAACTGCCAAAGTAACATCGAGGATTAAGCGACACTCGTATCACAGGAAAAGCAGAATACGAACAAGACAATTGTTTTCCAGAGTGTACCATTTCACGAAAGAACGAAGTAATCCCGAGAGTCTTCCTTTCCCACTGAATCTTCTTTTCCATGCAAGAGGTACTCTCTGGTCCCTCCCAACTGGAACGGTTCTCCAGCGAATGAGAGCTACGGGGAAGAGGTTGAACCCATGGCAGAAATGTTCGGACCTCTCTCGATCCTCTCTGCTCGCTTCGAGCACTAAAACCGAACATTTACGACTCGCTGCGATCCCCTCGCGTTTCTTTGAGCCTCCAAGGAGGAGAATCCTTTGCATGCGTCTTTGGACCGGTATTACGCAGGGAACAAAGAACTTCTTCGAGGCTGTGGGAGAAACCACCGTGGATACTTTTCTTCGTCTCCTCTTTCCGTCTTCTCGCCTTTGTTTGCCGTCGTATTATTGCGCGCCACCCTCGTAACACACAGCGGCTTATTATTTCCCTCCGCTCGTCGCAGGGCCCGTTCGTTGGCCAATAAATTCGTAGGATCTCTCCCTGGTATCTGTTGTACACGATGAATCTCCCGTGGTTGAAAGGGGGATGAATTTATAACGATTATTATTATCGTAATTATGATATTCTTTATTCGTTCGTTGGAGAACAATCGAGCTAAAATCACTGCCAGCATATTTCATCGGCGGGGTGGTTAATCGTGAAAGAATACCATGAATACTGTAAGGCGTAACGCATAACTAGGATCTTGGAACGAGTTTCACCGTAGGAATGCTCGCAAGGATATGACCGAGTGGATAGAAGATAGAATTTTTTTAAAACTCCAACTCGTTTTTCCTCCTCCACGATTCGCACGAGGGTGAATTCCTTTTGGCGAAGAAGTTGGGGTAGGTGAGAGTTTGACTCTCCGAGGTCAAGGGTCATGGGATGAGCTACGTATCGGAAGCCTGGGAAGTAAATCATTAATTTAAATTATCAAGATCAATACCCCATAACTCCATTAGTGGCGGATTTTGGTACATCGATATCTCCAATTTTCCAGGGTCCAGCTACCAACAGCTTAAGTCACGAAACTCCGGAAGTTCAGAAACCCCCAATTACTAGAAAATCAACCCAACAGATTATTCAGTTCCCACAAGCTCAGATAACTCGATCATGCATCGATCAAGCTCTAAGTTTATCGAAAGCACAATTTCCAAGGCCTCTCATCGCAAAACAGTACAGGTTACCTAGACATCAGATCTTACCCTCGTAACATCGATACATCCAGCAGTCCCACAAACCCATACCCAATACATAGAGTTTCATCCATCCGTGCATTTCAATCCTTATCTACGGCAGACCGAATAGGGTAAAAAATGTTAAGGCAAAAGGTTAACCCCTTGTATCGTTTGGTCTCGCCGGCCATCGGGCGATAAATTAATGACGGCATTCGTTTATTCGCCGAGGCACATCGCGTGTTAAGGTATCCTACGTTTCCTCGCGACGAACGACGAAGGACGCACGGTGCACGGAGATCGTGGAGAAGGAGGCTGCAAGGAGGTCCAGAGAAAGAGAGACATAATAGTCGCGCCCAGTGGAAAAGCACGGCGATGTTGTGCTTAAGCGAATTGTATGTACGCTTCGTTACACTTATTTACGACGATAAGTCCACATAAATAATGCGGATATAGGTGTACCCATTTCGCTCGGGCATAGTGCATAAATCGCGCTGGTACCGCGGGATATATCCTGCCGTCGATCTCCGGCGAGAGGGATGGAAATCAATTCAAACCTTGCTGAGAGAGATGGAAAAAAAAGGAGTCGCGTATATATTCGCGTTCCAAGGGAAGTTTTACCGCTGTCAGAATCGCATATGTACGCTGGCGCGCACCTTCTAAATACCGGGCTTATCAGCGCGGTGATTCATATGGAGAGATCTCGCGGTGAAGCCAGCGAGTTGGTCGATCAAGCTTGATTTATCGAGCACGATACGTTTGCTCCTCGTGCTTTCAACGTTGGAAAAAAATGGGGTTAAATTACGATCGCCTATGGTTTCATAGGAATCCGTGAATTCTCTTCCGGGTTCTATTTTTTCGGGATTTTTCAATTCCGCTAAAAGCTTCCACGCGATTGGTAAATGGAAAAGCTGCAGCTGGCGGTGATGTTCTTTTCTGCTTTTTAATTATGTACTTTCGTAATAGTATAGTTAAGGATCTAAGATTGCCTGTGATATGGAGCTAGGAATATTCTCTAATTTTTCTACCAATATATTAAATGAAGCTGTAGTAGATACGGAGTTAAAGGATCAGCAATTTAGTATCTTCATCATCCATCGGAGAATTTTTCTACATCAACATGCAACAAATGGGTAGCATAGATCTTTTGGAATTCCACCTGAAACTGTACTTTCTCGCTGAGATTGAGCAATTAAAGCTGAAGAATTCAAAAGAAAAGAAATATCTCAGAAACAGCGCCAGCATTTCCGTCATTGCAATCCACTTCTTCCATGCTCCTACCCGCCCATTGTCTTCTCGTCGGTGCGCCCTTGGCTGCTGTACGGAAACGGTACGTGAATGAGATACGAGCAGAACTGCAATGAACTTCGAATGCTAATGTTGAATGAACGGTGGGCGACGAACGTTGCTCAATTCGTACAGGTGTAAAGTACGAGTAACGTGGTACAGGACACTTGTACGCTCGTTAGCCACGCTGCACCGATTGCCGTTGAGCTACCGGAACTCTCCTTCTTTATCATGATTGCAAGGTAAATAAGTTCCAAGGGTAATCACAGTTTCTTGTTCAGAGAATAATCGATAATACTCTTTACCACGGCTCGAGCTAATTCTTGCTGATTAACGATTCAAGCCGTTCGCTTTAAACTTGCTTCTTAGGGCTTGCCGATCCATCATCCTGCCCTAGAAACTTGTTCAACGTACCTAATATTTTTTCTGTTCCTCGTTACCGATACATATCGAAAGAATAGACACGAATATACGATTAGATCTCTGGCAAAATGGTTAGATCAATTATAGAAATAAAAGAAGTCAACCATTGAAGTAGTGGTAGCTGAAACTCAAACGAGCCATGATCCGTGTGCTCATCGTAGGCGGACGATGTTGCCCAACTTGTGCGACAGGTGTGTTCTACAAGCGTCGAAGAGCGTGACCGCACGACCAGAACAGATTCAGTGCGTGACAGCCCACGCATGATTAGTATCGCGTGGGATAAGCCATAGGGGAGACGTCGTCTCTGCTTCTCCGCGTTTCGTTCATCGTTGATCCGTTTGGTCAGGCCCACCGATCTTTGCTTTTTCTCTTCGTTTCCTCTCGTTTCGCCTTCTTTGGCTAAGTATCGGTTCTGCATGATTCCACTCCGATTAAGGCCAGAAACGCACGAGCTCTCCCACGGTGTCGAAGAATCGACAGTAGATTAGCTCAATGTGTTGCTCGTCATAGGAGGATGATTGTAGTTTCGCAAGTCTGCAAACCGATTTGCTGTTGCACCGTTAAGGACAACTTACGGTACGGAATCACTGGTAACCAGTAAAGCCACGAGTCTCGAGAGGTTGAATGAAACGCTGAAAATGGGTTAATGATAGCGATCGCTCGTTAGAGTTACGTTAATTACGAAAATACCTGTGCGATAGTCGCGCGG
Organism: Cerceris rybyensis; assembly: GCA_910591515.1. NCBI lineage: Eukaryota > Metazoa > Arthropoda > Insecta > Hymenoptera > Crabronidae > Cerceris > Cerceris rybyensis. Next base: position 2,488,533 of record OU342795.1, read on the forward strand.
GAAGGGTCGAGAGGTTCGGACTTGTTTTTCCAGGTTCCTGTTCCGTTCGTGACGATTCCACTGTTCTCCTTGTGAAACCGTGGATTCGCGCGTACGTTACCATCACGCGATGCATTATTAAACTTATTATCAATGTATGAAGTTCAGGAAAGTCACGTGAACGTTAAAACGCGGTTATTGATGCACTGAGAACAACGTTACTTTTTCTCCTCGTTCTTCGATGAGACCGTCTCGAACCTTAGATTTTCTAGCATCACTATTGTAAACGGTGTTTATTATACACCGTAGTTAATAATAATTGCGCTCGTGATGAAACCTGGTAATGGACATTGCAGATGAGACCGTTCTAATTGCAAGGAGAGAAGAATATAATGCAGAAATATTAGAGACCAAGTTCATTGATTTCGTCATAGTCGAGCCCAATTTTCGCAAGGTGATCCATCTTCGACGGGAATGACATCTCGGCCGATCGGACTGATCGATCTTGTACCTGGCGGCAAACAAGTTGTTTTCTCTGCATTCCTGCCAATCGTTGGCATGCAAGGGAAAGTCGGTGATCCATGTCGGTCCCATGATACCTCAAAGTTGCATAAAATCAGGATAGACTTCTTGGAAACGCACCTGACAGGTATATACCGTTGAAACCGCGGGCAAATATCTGAATGGAACCACACGACGTATTCAGGAGAAACCCTCGGTTCGTGGGGAATGAAAGGAACACCGGGATAACGATGGAGAAGGTGCACTTTATGGTTCTATAGAAGGTAAAGACGTACGAGCGTGCAGGTCTGACAATGAGGATGAACGGAGCATCTTGGAATTTCTACGATGTCTTCTCCGAGGGGCTTCCGAAAATTCTGAATTAACTTGGCTAAAAAACGCGTGGCATATTTTTACAGACGAGGTAAACTAAGTAGCTTGGGAGAAATTCGTGAAAATGTAGGACACAAACGGAAGATAATTATTTATTAGTTGTGGAAATTATCGATAAACCCGATGTACCTACTTGGAATACGAACTTTTGTAATCAGCGGGAGAAGAATAATAATATATTAATAGGAAACTCTCGCACTTTTAAAATATAACAATAGTTTCCATTGCACTTCCAGCTGGTGAGTTTGCGGATCGTGGAAAAAAATGTACGCGGAATGGCGCGAATATTACAACACGCTCGTTTCCCTCGATGAGCCTGGTGGCTCGATCTCAATGTAAATTCCAAGCGAACCATGGTATTCCTGTGAAGTCTGCGGCAGTAAGCGAGGCCTGGCTTTTGCCATTTTTATCAGCGCAAAACAGGTCGCGGAGAACCAGGCGTCTCCTTATTTTTCTTTCATTCATATAACGACATCGCATAAATAAGACCCTTCGTGGATTCTGCCGCGAGTCGGGCCGTTGAATCGGGTATCAGCGAATCCGAGATGTCGCCGAGAGGTTTTCGCAATCGGCGCATCTATTACGGTTCGATTGCGATATCTATGCGATTTCCAAACCGACGGGAATTAAAAGGTCTTTTAGGTAAAACGCGGATATTTCGTGCAAAATTATGAAAATTAAGTTGCGCGCTTGTGTAAGAGAAATTTTATATCGTTCGGTAATCTCGATTTTGTGCGTCGAAAGCATTGCGAATATACATAACTCACTCCTTCGCATGAGATAGTATTAGCATTGCTAAATGTAATTAGCCGTTTATCAGTCGCGGATTAGAAGGAAATTATCCTGACATTTTATTTTCTTTATCTCTCAATTATATTAATTATTCACGGATTTTCTCACAAGAATACGTAGAAATAAAAAAAATCAAGCAGGAAGTTTACCTCCCTCCTTGTCAAGCTCATTAACGTATCCTGCAGCAGATTCACCATCTCCTGCATCCGTTGTCGTAAACATAATCGTGCCGTCTTTAAAGTACACGGGGATGCTCGTATATTTAGGTTCGACCATCCCATGGCTGCAGTTTCCATGGTGAACGTAATACGGGCCATTGCGCAGCCTGCAGAAACGCTCCACAATGCGAGGGTGTACACTATGGGAAATTGAATGAGACATCCTCGTTAACAACCTGAAAAATATGTTCTCTTTCACCGAATTCCCTTCCTGCAGACTGGAAAGTATTTAACGAAAATATTTTTGAGCCCCTCACGTACCTAGACCTCAACGTTAGATCATCGGTTAGGATCGATTCTACAGCGTTTAATGTTCGAATTTGCTATATTTAGACCAAGAATACACCGCGTAAGTGAGTCTACGACGAGCGGACTAGGTCTTCCTCTCATCTTTTATTGACCAGGGTGTCGTATTCTATTTCCTCCGGTGTACCAAGCTTGGCTGAGATTACCCGCAGCTAAAATGAAGGGACACGGTGCCCGCGTAGTCACCATTATGCTCGAGAAAGGGGATCCCGTCCGTTGTAGATCATGCTCACCGTGCGCGGAGTGACTCGCTGGCGTGTATTAACTCTTCGCGTGGGCGCACGAGTGCCCCACTGACTCTCTAACCTAAGGGTTGGCAATTTTTTTTGCACACCACCTACATAGAAAATTATGTAAGGTTTGGCGAACCAGAGAAAAAGAAATCAAATGAAGAAAGCGATGCTACTTATGTTCACTAAATATTGACATTTGCAACGGTGAAGAAACTTGAAAAGAATCTGCAAAATTCTGCAAGATTTTGCGAAATACAATTGATGAACTACTGGTCCACACTTTGACGAATGTGCTGAAATAAATTTGTTCTAAATCGGTGGAAAAACAAGCGAGTTATGGCTGCTCAAAGTTGAGGAACTTTTTTTCGAACGAAGTGACGGTGCGCGACCTAGGCAAAACAATCAAGCCAACAGTTTTTTTTTCCAATGAACGTATTGATTGCTCATATATCAAGGAATGAAATGACAATTGAAGGGCTAGAATCTGATTGAATTCGAGCAAGATACGAGCCTTCGAAGAAGATGTCGTTACAGCGCCGTTGCGCTAACTCCAAGCACCATGACTAATTCCATCCCTTGGCTGTGTTTGCGACTATGCCTAAACGCCGTGATTCGTGCACATGGTGCACGCACATTAAGTGTAACCCACGCGTGACAGACGCTCCGACACGTCTCAGTCTTTTGAGCATGACGTTATGGACCGAGACCCTTAATCGCGCGAAAACAAGTCTCTTCCGGCTTGGATGGTATACCCATAATTTGGGGTTTCTTTTTGAAATTGGTCACTGACGTGGAACGGCTCGTTGCCTTTGTAATTTTATCTTCGTGCACGTGTGATCTCCGCTGATACATTTAAAGAAGAATATTTAGTTCATTTGCAATGGAAAAAATTGTAAATTATGAGAACCGTTACACAAGACGGATGTAAACTTATAATTTACAATAGGTTTGGTTCTCTTCTTGTTTTTTGGCTTAAACTATTATTCCACCTAGAATCTAAAGTGCAAGGTCCTAAACAATCTAGCCTATACACATATCACATAGGAAAAATCTCTGAGGTGACAAGATATTTAAATTAGATAGTCACTAATTGGAGTGCGTGCCGTTAACTCCATACCCACGGAAATTAATTCCCAATTCTTATACGATTCGATAAAGTCACATAAAAGTTAGTGGTCTCACGCGATGGTACGACGATGTGTGATCTTACGTTTGTAAAAGCAGAGTTTCTCGTACGTATATCACCCTTCATTTTAAACGAACGTATTATCATACCGGTTTATCGGAAGGAATTGCAAATAACGAAGCACAGCCGGACATAATGGAAGTTATCGTGGGAAAAATGGTACTTGACTCTCCGTTCCATTTTGATAGCCCACCTGTTGGGTATCGATGTAATTAAAGATATCGTTTATACTCTCACAGACGTATTCAGAGACAGGCGGGGTCTGGTGAGCTCAGTTAAACTGGAACACCGGATTCGCATTGTACATATATTCGCATATAAATGTATGCCCACATGGGCTATATTCGCTGGCTTTCACTCGTTATCTTTTTCATCCTCTTCGCTCTCAATCCAGTCTGTTCTCCCTCCGTTCTCTCTCTGTGGTGAACCGCCATAATCGAGACTATTCTCAGACACCTGTGTCCTCCGCAAAGTGGATCCAATGATCATCATCGTCATCCCTATTTTAGTTTCCCATCGGGAGACCGTAATTTTAAACTTGGAACTCTACAACCATCGAACACTCCAGTATACTCTTGAGACTTTAAAATTCGCATCGTAACGTCGACTTGAATTTTTACTTAGTACCACTTATCGTGATTTCTGATGGAAAAAAAAATGCAAAAGTTCAATTACTGAGGTTCAACCGTTGTGTTCCATGGCACGCGTCGAGTACTGGCACAAATTGGAGAACGTCAGGCTGCAAAGACAGAGTTAAGGGGGTCCTCTAGTTTCTCGGCTGTTTTTTTACGGCGTTTTCAATAATTTTTTACGTGCAAAGCATCGAAATAATCAATCTGGTTGTTTTTGCACAATCTTTCTTAACATTTAAATAAGCTTTACAAATTTTTTGAAGTCAAAATATATAATAGAATGAAAGTTATAGTGGCCGACAGGAAGACATAAATTAAAAACGGTGCTTGACGGTGACCACGATTGCGGCTGTTCTACTTATCTGAAATCAAAAAACCAAACGGCATTTTAATCTTCATATTTAAGACCAGCGATTGAACTAGAATGAATTCTAAATTACAAAAATTGACTTTGTTATACACTTTTGAAAATTACATTCTAGTTTTTACTCATTTTTTCTTCAGTTTTTCGCTCGTACAAAAAAAACTATCGAAGCAATCATGATAATCCTAGTTCAATCGCTGCCTTATAACATATTAAAGATGCTGTATAAATTTGAACAAGATCGGTGCAGTAGTTTTTGAAATATAGTGGTCACCGTTTCGAAAAATAGTGTTTCGAGAAAAACGCATTTGAAAGTTCGCGCATGTGATTTATACTAAAAATTTTATCTCACTGTCAATCTGCTATGCCTGGACCATACAATAGGCCTTCCTCTTCTTCTTGGAAGTCACGCAGAGCTGCTCCGTGTCCTCTTTTCGCGATTCGGGCCTGTTTTACAACATCACTCGTGCGCCTTTCTGAACGATCGATCCGAGAGCTATCACGCTGTTGAACATATCCTTTAGCTTGTGGGCCGATTTTCACTCCCATGGTTTCCAAGGTCTTCAGGATAGATTTGAATCCTTCGTTGAAGATTATAACAGCGAGAAACGTTACGATTTCAACCACTTTTGGCCCAGAATGGAGGTGCTTCGGATCAAAATTCCAGATTAACGAATTGAGCGACTCGTTATTATTTTGAGTTTCCGCTCCCAGGCATCTGCTTAACAATTCTTCTTTGGATAAATCCTCATAAATTGGTTTTATAACTTTTTGAACTGCTTCAGAAAGAGGCGGTTTGTTGTGTTTGAATTGCTCAGCCTCTCCGAGAAACTCAGCTTTGCGCCATTTGCACCAACTAGATTCGCCTGCAGGACAATTTTGATGCTGTGGATTGCTGTCTGTGGATATCTTGTGAAAGAATGTTGCCCAAATTTCCTTTCTCATTTCCTCGATAGAATCTGGATGTCTCCGAATAGCTAATCCATAATATGTTGTCATCTCACCAATCAATTTATCAGTGAGTTTTCCTGCACCTTTCCCACCAATGCCTTTATTGGATTTTTTTGCATTTCGATTAACGGACACAAAATCTCTATAAACCGTCTTCAATCTACTAAGGTAATTGTGAGAATCAAACAATTAGATTTAGGGATATCAATACAATGGTCAGCGCCGCTCGGCTTTCGGAGCAGCCCGGCGCGCGCTCCGTATACCTACTCCGTTCGAGGGCCGTAACTTGTGAACCACTTCGAATATCGAAAAATCCTTTGGCACACATTTGCAATACATGTTGTAGATGTGATTTATGAAAAAAAAAAAAAATCGATTTTTTCGACCCGAGAAACTAGAGGACCCCCTTAAGGGAGGTAATTGCACACCCGTCAGGCGTTCTTCGATGCAACGCGCGTGTGTACGCAACTATTTGATCTATTTCTCCACGGGGACAACACCTATTTAGGGTAATCGGTGCTGATAAACGTATTTCCCCTGGAGGAACATAAAATCGACGGTAAAAGCTTGCTCAGTATCGTTGTACAAACAAGACAAGCAGCTTTTACCTTCCTTTCGACAACTTTCCAAATGATTTTTTGCACCGCAAACAGAAAGAGGATGAAGGAGGAAGAATCAAGTATTTCATGAATCTTGCCGAAATTCGAGGAATAATTTCCCTGTTTCCACTCAAAGACTTGATTTTATGGGTGAACATTTCCACAGGAAATATCACTTCGACGTTGGATTCCTTTCACACGGATTGTCTCATCCCTCCGGCGTCTTTCTCTGAGATGATAAAAGCACTCGTTTAAAGAGTAACTTAACTGGATTACCAACGGGGAACTTCGAGTCGAAGAATTATGCCGGAAGCTATCTCAAAGATTGCTGTTTTCAGACCAGAGTAGGGTGAAAAGTAGGAGTTACATTTTATTTAACACTCTTACCAACTTCTTTCTCAAACTGTTCACGAATCGGTTCGACCCGTAACCTCTCGCTTTGTAAAATAAGCAACGAGTTTGCGTGAAAGGAAAATTTGCTTTTCAGCGAAAGCAAATCGTACGTATTCGTAATTTGCACATTTTTTAGGAACGCTTCAAAAAAAGTATGAATTATTCCGTGGAACAAGCGAATCGTGAACTTCAACGTTGTATAATGCAAGAGGGGAGAGAAATACGAACAGGAACATCGTGAAATTCTCATGAAAAAAAAGCCATCGTTTTCTCTCCTTTCGCATTCAACGTAAAAAGAAACTGCGATGCTTGGCTTGCCTCTTCACAATAAAAATTGGCGCAACGAGATACACCGTGGAGCGGGGGAGGTGCGGCTCTTACGCGATATCTACATAGCTGGAAATACATCCACGAGTTAGTTAAATGTAATCGAGGACGAGCTATTGTTCCGGAGAACAAGAGTGATTCCCGAGAGTGCAGAATTCCCAGTCGCACGCTATCGCGAGTTACGACGTCGCCCGAAGAAAGAAAGGTAAAGAGAAAAGAGATCGTTGAAGAAAGAGAGAATCACCGAAGAAATAGGAGTCAGTCCGACGAAGCAAGATTTGAATTAAAACGGTCCAAGGTATACGAAGATTTACGTTTAAGCTAATTTCACGTAACGAGTATTGGCTAATTAACGGCGCTTCGTGCCACCGATGGCAGAGCGTCGGGACATTAACGAGGTTCTATTCCTCGGTCGTTCGTCTTCCAGCGTTTTCTCTTCCTCCTCGTTTGTAACGACATCATTTTACCTCCTTTTCCTGCCGACGATGCGTAGATTTACTGTTACGCATTGTGATAAGACCACCGTAATTTCTGCAACGACTACGGGAGAAAATGTAAAGACGCGCGCACTTTTAATGATGGTACAGCTATCAATTATGCGAGGACAGTTCCTTCGTTCCCTCCAACTCCATGCATAACGGAACACCATGGCGCGATGTTTCCAAAGCCGCGTGCATTGCTCGACACCCGTGAACGTGATCGGATTAACCGTGGCATCGTGCCTTTCGACGCACGCCATATACCTGGAAAATGTAAGAGCTTCCGTTGATAGGATCTGCCATCAAGGAATTCCAATGGAATCGCCGGGAACATCGCTATTCCGACGTTTTAGATCGAGATTTCGATTGCGAAGAATTTTTAACACTTCGGTGTTGTGATCTCGTATAGAATGCTCTTTGATTCTGCCTATTACTGCGAATAATCGTGCGAAGCTTTATTGTATCGAATAAAATATAAAAAATATGCTTAACATATTAAATCCTATCAAGTTACAGTAGCAGTAATTAGAACATTTATAAAAATTACAAAAATTCATCGCCCGTCATGACAAGAAAGTTAAGTTTCTTCTGCAATTTCTCAACAAAGTTGAAGTCATCCTGCAACAAGCGCACTTAAGCGCAAATTACCCAAAGTCTCAGAGATCAAAGCAACGCGCGTAATCCCCAAATGGAATCATCAGATCGTAGCGAAAGCGCACGATTTCTCAGTAGATTGCCAAGAAATTAGATCGGCACGCAAACACGGAAGATTGTCTTTCCCGGATGATCCCGCGTGATTCTCATAATCGCGATTATATTCACCGTACAGTCCGAAACTTCGTGAATTAAATGTCGTTACAGTTCTTCGCGGTGTTTCCCGTCTTAATGCAATTTCGTCGGCACAAATGCCCTCGTGCGAATAATCAGCGAGTGTGCGAATCTCGCATTCACACGTACATGCCCCGTAACATCCTTCGCGAACATCCGCGCGACCCTTTGCCGCGAACGAGTCTACTGTTGCCATGTGAACTGCATTCTGCATCGTCTCGCACAGCGATTCTCGGGGCGAAGAAAAAGCGGCAAACAGTGCACCCAGAGAGGCGCGACGAAAGTTTGAATTCGCAACGTGCATCGGCACTCTCGCGATGAAAATATTCTTTGAGCCGACGCCGGGTACATCGGTGCAATTGTCCGTGCTTCGAGCAAATGGAAAAGGGTGTCATTAGTCTCTTTCGCAAGCTTCCATAATAGCAAACTTTCCCGGTATACGAATACCGGGCATTATCGTTTCCGAAGATAGTCGATACACCGTCGCGAATATAATTTCACTTTTATTACGTATGACCACCGTGGAACGTGGATTCTTGTATTTTTTCATCTTTGTCAAAGGAAAATGCAACATCGTCGTCGTGAGATGGAACTGCGATTCGCCATTGGCCGTGCAAACGACGGAACTATTTGTCCCGCTTATTATTATCAGCCACGGAACATTCTGCAAGCCGCAATTCCGTTATTCCATGGAGTCTCTTCCTCTTCTGGTCAAGTTCTTGCGAGGAGTATTCCGCGAAGCGTAAGATCACGTCCGCTGGCGTGGTTTCTTCTCGATAATCCGCGGAGAAATTCCGAATCGATTTTTTTCACGGTGAAATATCCGAGACATTTGGTCGTCGGTCTTCTTGTATTCTTTTCTTTCTTGTAAGAGATCGAACGAAGGTTTTATTCGCGAGAATCGGTGCATCGATATCCGGATCGAGACATGAAATTACCACGAGTTCTTGGCTTTTTGCGAGAAATAAATCTACGACAAGAACTAACGTCTCTTCCGAGTGCTTACGATATCATGGGAAGATTGCCTCGATAGGAAAACTTATTTCGTTTTGCTTGCTCAATTTTCGTGCACAAATTTTTATCGGTACACTAAAAGGGACTTCTCAGTTCGTCATGTATGACGGAGAACGTCTTCCTACCGCCATAAAAGCTTTTTATTAGGCCGTAAGATGCAGGAAAATGATGTTCCTTGTGAAACTTTATTTAAACGGCAGAAACGTGAACAGAATTTTTCCGTCGCACTTTCCTTTTGCTCTTTCTACTCCAATCAGAAATTCATACGCCATTAACACTTTGACTGCTATGGAGATCACCGGTGACCGGCGCTATTGAATTCATTAAATTTCCGTGTAACTTTGAAATTGTAATATTTATGAATTCTCGGATGTATTAAATATTTAAATATCGACATTAAAAAGATAAAGGTCTGCCGATTATCTATCTATCTGTATCTTTAAAGTTTCTGCTTTACAAAAATACGAATTTAATAGAAAAAGTTCCACTTCAGTAAAAATGATGAATCTAACGAAATACCGGTGGCGTTTAAAGTGTTAATAAGCCATTGATAAAGCTACAAAAGAAGTTAATTAGCCTATCAGTTCAATATTAAAATAATAAATAATTTTCATTTACTATATTGAAATAAATCTATCGAAATAGTAATGTATCGAGAAACATTCTCAGAAGATTCTCAACAGGTTTCTTAGGTATTCAATCAAAGTTCGTAATCGAGAAGTTAGGCGGAAATTCGACGGCAATGCGGTAGTGGGCCGAGTCGAAGGCAAGATAGTTGGTATTATTACGATCAGCCATGCAACGCGACTGCACGCCAAACATGCGGATGCACCGTCAGGACCCCCTCTTGTGCAACGAGCTTGCTGCCGGAGTCAGCTCGCTAAATCATATTCAGATTCAGTTGCTGGACTCATAAACTAAACGGGCAACAGAAGTTCACGGTGTTGTATCGCGTTTGTTGTTCCCGCCTGTTCTACAGTACGGTGGCCAATCTAGTAGTTATCGTGAAAAGTCACTTCCGCCTCTGTTGGTTCCACGAGGATGTTGTCGAATCGCTGTTTGTAGAAATAACACGTCTTAGTCCTGCAAAACTTTCTTACTCCCTCGAGGATGCTTTCGTATCCTGCCTTGAATAATTAAGCGGCAAAAAAGCAATAAGAATTGTTATTACTCCACACCGTCTCCTAGAAGTACTTCAGGTTTAAGTAATTTAAGACAGATGCCTAAAGTGTTTTTAAAAAAATTGCAAATATCGTCGGTGTTTTGGCAGCAGCACGCTCATTTTCTCCAACTGCTATCCTCGGTAGATACAAATTTCATCCTTGTCAGTCTCACGTTTCTCTCTTCCATTTTAATTCCTTCTCGGCAAGGAAACAAAAAGTGCCGCCGTTGAAACGCACACAGGACTTTCCATCGCGTATGTCTATCCTATTCGACGAGAGTGGATTTTCATCTGCGAAAGGCGATCGGTCAATCTTTCCCAGGTGTGCGACGAGCATTGTCAGAATACGAAATTACTTTTGCACGTTATGCATTCGTGGTGAATTGCACGGTGATAAATAGAGCCGAGGGACGTTAATTGAAGTTGACCTGATATTTTTAATGTACCTGGCGGCAGTTCCATAAATCACCATCATTGATTTAATTACGTGTCGGCATTGAAAAAGCCATGGCAGTTGTAACGAGTAGACCACGCGACAAGAGCGAATCGACATATCGATGGATTCGATCGTATCCCGATCTTCTTTGCCATTTTCCTTGTGATACATTTCGCAAGGAGATCACAAGAAGATTACGCGGGCCTCGAAAGAAATCGAACGCGCGTCCCAATTATATCGGTCTCGCGGATATTTCACATTCGCACGAAATGACGGTCTCACTGCGAGAAAGTTACAACAGTCGACCCGGTTTTAGCGAGCATTGATAAATTGTCTTGCGTAATTTCGAACTGAAGCAACCGACTCGATTCATTACGGTCGACGTGCAAGGGACAGAGACTTCGGGCTTCTCTGGAGGATCAGAAAATTAAGTAATTTAATGCAAAAGTTAACGTCGTTACTCCATGACGGTTACGTACTTTAAACGAGCCCCGGCGATCGTTTCTTTTTACTGCCATCGAGCGGTAATTTAATGCAGAAATTAATATGTTTGTTCGTTACAGCCGATCGAGTACACGAACGCAGAATTGCAATTCCTTTCTCCCATTTAATGTTCGTTTCATCGTTTTTTTTTATCAGCGATCGAGGAATTTTTCCCGTGGCCTCTTACGATTTCGATAATCAAGGAAATATTAGAAACGTTTTCTATCTGTCTTACGAGAATAATTAATTGATAGTTTAATGCTAATTATCGTATAAATATTAGATTTCTCAACGTATCTCCTCGTCAAATCCGGATTTGAAATCATTCGCAACAGATCTTAGAACCTGAAAGTGAAAGGCGTTATTTCAGGCTGCCGATTCGGTAGCAATTAAAATCCCCGAAAAGGAGGAGAAACAAGCTCAAACGGAATCTTTATCTCGCTTCGAACTTAATTGAGAGTGAGATCCATGGAGATAGAATTTACAAAAAGTCCAGACCATGCTTTGATTATCTGCTTACCGGTCGACGAGAAATTTCAACGATCGGTAGCGCTTATAAGTTTCGCTTTCGGGTTCACGAAAGGCGCCATTCCCTCTCGATTTACTTGGCTGCTCCTACGCTCCGGTACGCTCACGTACGTTCACGTACTCCCTTAAGGCTTAAACGAGGCCCAGGGATCAGCTAAAGCGGGACTTAATAAATCCTAGGCGGTGGCCACGATCTTATCCGTATCTCGATCGCGACTGCCGATTCCTCGGATGGCGGGGCCGCTTGCAAAGTACCCGCATTATAATGAGCAATAAATAATCACGAGTCACTTCCACCCTCTCTGTTCTTCCGCGCCATATCGATCCCGGTAATGTATCCTATATCAACAGTTTCCAGGGAGAAACGTCGGAACGGACGATGTCTCCCGGGCGCGAAGGATAGATAAGATCGACGAGATCGACGGGACTCCAATCTACCTGGTAATTGGGATCGCTGTAGCATAGAGTGGTACACGAGCATCGTTAACTTAAGGTAGCCATAATTTCGTTACCATCCCCCTCCCCTCTACTTAGATAATATCGATGGGAATATTATTCGTTATAACCGCGAGCACTTTGAGTCTGCAAAAATGTGACTTGTATATCTTACTTCTCCGCACCTCGTATAATAAGATCTCTTCTGCGAGCAAACGCGCTAGGATGAGCACGCGCACGTTAATGGATCGACGTTGTGTCTTGCAACGTGGCATATAATTGTGGAAACTCTTCACCTCAGAATGAGAAGATGAGCGGGATTATCGTAGAGGTACTGTGACAGAGATAAACCTCGTGAGGTTGCTAAGAATTAGAAAGACCTGATGAAAATTGCTGATCGTCAAATTCTATTGCTTCTGTTTGAAGTAAAAAATATCATCTAATAGAGTTTTCAATTTAAAATTCTATCCAACGGTTCTCTTGTCTCATCATTCAGCAAGAAAACCGCTGGATGGCATCAAAAGGTGAAGTCATCCCAAGGAGCAAAGAGTTTCACGCTAAAGCCCAACCATCGACAAGAGTTTCTCGTTACTCCAAAAGAAAGAAACCACCAACGAACGCCGCGAAAGGCCTCGGAGATTATTCTCTCTCCAACATGGTTTATTTACTCCGTCGGATTTTAATAGCGGCACCGTCGCCAGGTAGGAGAGTGCGCCAGGTTACGTAGAACGGCGAACGGTTGTGCAGCAATCTATGTCGAGCGATAAGTACGGCCTGGTTCGTTCCACGGCAGTCCCTTAATTCAAGACTACCACCGCACCCTCGAGTGAGCACGACCCGTGCACCGATCGTTTCTCACAGCAAATGTATTCAAAACGGAAGAAGGGTTCCGCGAGATTCTCCCGAGCGGGTACTCCAAGTCGAGGGGCAGGTGCATCCTCTTCTTCTCGATGTAACAGGCCCACGTATGCATATTACACGCTGCTTCGTCTGGCGATACGTTACACGGACCAATAGCCATGGTGGAGTTCGTTTGAACCGCGTGGCAGAGCTTTGTGCCGGTTCCGTCCAGTAATCGCTGCCTCGTAAAACGAACAACGCATTGCACTTGCTTTCTTCCTGCTGTGCAACATAATGCTGCATAATTGTCGGACAACGTTGACCAGGTTCGATGATCCGTTCGGCCTACCGGTCAATCGAGGCGGACTTTCAATCGGAAGGGAATGTCAGAGACAGACAGACAGAAAGACATAGAACGGCCAGGGCAGGCAAGGAATAGTCAGGATAGATAGAGGACAGCCAGGACATGCAGATGAGAACCAGGAGAGTTAGAGAAGAGCGAGAACAGGCATAGCACAACCAGGAAAGCTACAGGATAGTCAGGAGAAACGGAGGACAATCAGACCAGGCACAGAACAGCCGAAACCGGATGTATTCAGTAAGTTTTAGAACTATACAATTTTCTTTTATGAAGTAATAATGTAGGTTAGATAGAAATAATGTAGGTTTATACATTTATTATATAATTATATATTTCTCACACTTCCAAAAATACAGTTAGAAGTAGAAGAAATAAATCTTTACGCTATATGTCTTACTAATTTGATATAAATATGTTTAGTAGAACAGAGCAGCGCAGTACACGACAGACGCTGGTAGAGGAGAGTCAGAACAGACTGAGGAAAGCCAGGACAGTCATAGGACTACCAGGATACTCGCAGGACTACCAAAATATTCGCAGGACAACCAGGACACTCGCAGGACTACCAGAACATTCGCAGGACAACAAGGACACTTACAAGACAACGAGAACACTCACAGGACAGCCAGAACAGACTGAGGACATTCAGGAGAGACACAGGGCAGCCAGGACAATCAAAGAAAAGCCGGAACAGCATTTAGTAAATACATAACTTGTAGTTTTAGAAATATAATTTTATTTTAAGAATTGTAACACAATTAATTGTATCATACAAATATTGAATAAAGAATTTGTTAAATCTCAAACAGTGTTAAACATCTTTAACCTTATTCGATTCCAAAATTCCATATCTTATTCCAACAACTAGTATGTAATAGAAACTTTTGCTCTGTCCGATTGAGTTTTTCCCTTTGAGCATTAAGTGTGAGCTCGCAAGCTCGAATTTGACCTTGAAAAGAGCTTGCAAGCTCACACCTAATGGCTCAAACTAAAAAGCTCACTTAAATTTGTCGAATTTCTGCGAAAAACTCGGAAAAATTGCTCAAAAGCTCTATACTTAAGTGCTCAAACTAAAAAAGCTCAAATTTTTCGAGAAAATTTGTAATTTTTCTTGAGCTTTTTAGTTTGAGCCATTAGGTGTGAGCTTGCAAGCTCAGATGTCGACGCTCAAACTAAAAAAGCTCAAATTTTTCGAGAAAATTTGTAATTTTTATTGAGCTTTTTAGTTTGAGCCATCAGGTGTGAGCTTGCAAGCTCAGATGTCGATGCTCAAACTAAAAAAGCTCAAATTTTTCGAGAAAATTTAGAAATTTTATTGAGCTTTTTAGTTTGAGCCATTAGGTGTGAGCTTGCAAGCTCAGACGTCGGTGCTCAAACTAAAAAGCTCACTCGGAATTGTCGAAATTTTGCGAAAAATTCGGAAAAATTGCTCAAAAGCTCTATACTTACGTGCTCAAACTAAAAAAGCTCAAATTTTTCGAGGAAATTTGCAATTTTTCTTGAGCTTTTTAGTTTGAGCCATCAGGTGTGAGCTTGCAAGCTCAGATGTCGACGCTCAAACTAAAAAAGCTCAAATTTTTCGAGGAAATTGTAAAATTTTATTGAGCTTTTTAGTTTGAGCCATCAGGTGTGAGCTTGCAAGCTCAGATGTCGACGCTCAAACTAAAAAAGCTCAAATTTTTCGAGAAAATTTAAAAATTTTATTGAGCTTTTTAGTTTGAGCCATCAGGTGTGAGCTTGCAAGCTCAGATGTCGATGCTCAAACTAAAAAAGCTCAAATTTTTCGAGAAAATTTAGAAATTTTATTGAGCTTTTTAGTTTGAGCCATTAGGTGTGAGCTTGCAAGCTCAGATGTCGGTGCTCAAACTAAAAAGCTCACTCGGAATTGTCGAAATTTTGCGAAAAATTCGGAAAAATTGCTCAAAAGCTCTATACTTACGTGCTCAAACTAAAAAAGCTCAAATTTTTCGAGGAAATTTGCAATTTTTCTTGAGCTTTTTAGTTTGAGCCATCAGGTGTGAGCTTGCAAGCTCAAATTTGACCTTGAAGTGACCTGCAGCTCGAAAGTGGAGGGAACCAATCACGTCAGACGTAATTTTGAACGATATTGCTTGCCGTTGAATGATATTACCATATTTGAGAACTTATAATTATATTACGCTCGCTGGGCATTTGTAAGGAAACGGAATTTGAGGAATAGAACAGAGGTAGCGGTAAAAAAAGTGTAACAGTGTTTTAGATTGAACAAATTCTTTATTTACCATTTATGTTATACAATAAACGTATATAATATAACATTCATAAAATACAATTATATCTTTCTAAGACTACGCATTATTAATTTAATAAATGCTCTCATGTGGCTGGCATGTGCCTGTCCTGTCGATCTTGAGCCTGTCTCGGCTGTCCTGTGACTCTCTCGGCTGTCTTTAGTCTGCTTTGACTTTCCTGTGTCTGTCCTGACTGTCCTGTGCCTGTCCTGGTTGCTCTGTACCTGTCCTTGATATCTTGTACATGTCCTGGCTGCCTTGTATCTAGTTCTCCTCTGTCCTAGTTCTCCTCTGCTTTGTATGTACCGGTCCTAGTTCCCTTTTGCCTCTCCTAAGTGTCCTATATCTGCTCTGGCTGCCCTGAACCTGTCCTGGCTGTTCTGCACCTCTCCTGTCTATCCTGTAAAAGTAAGTTTCACTCTATAAGCACAACTACTGTAAGGATAGCTTATATACATGTTGCAAGAAAAGTTTTTTTAAGAATCTTACCGAATTGAATATCTGCTGGTTAATTTGCGTTGGTGGTATTTCTTCCATCTTTATTCGATTAGACCCTTTACATGCGTATCGTGAGACAGGCTTCGTTATTCGGTCGCGCGTTTGACGAGGATTGGAGTTATTCTGTGGAAACAAAATGGATTAAAAGTTAATCGGCAGCGTTTCACAACGTCCTATCGCGAGCGAAGAAGTAAATTTACTTCCGACTCAGATAGCAACCAACTGAGACACGACTACACTTTCGCGATTAATAAGGCAGATAGTAGAAAGTGAAGTAATTCAGCCGTTGTGGATATGCACGGCGGATGCAAGTCCCCACGTCTCATTGTGAGAAACGTCGGAGATTTGCGACAGGACAGCTTTGAATTTGCATTTCTTTTGCCGAATATCTTTATGGACGGAAATTGGTAAAACATCGATCGGTAGATCGATAGCTATCGACTCGCTGGATCGCATGCAATTTGGATCGAAAAATTATCGAGGAAGGAATGTAATCTTAATTTGTCGATTGATAAATTAGCGATCGTTGAAACGGCAGATTAGAAAGTAGGTTCCGGTCGTTTGTTCGCTTAGAAGTTATTGCAAAATTTACGATCTCACGGACAGACTAATTTGACGAACTCACGGAAGAAAAACGGATAAACGGTGGGAAGCTTGTGCTATTTAGGTGTTACGGTTAGTTAATCTCTTTCTTTTTTCCTGAGATAGCAAAGTAGATTAGAGAATCTGTTGTTTGCATGCCCCTCGCAAATTATTTAACAAAGTCGCATATTTACGTCGGTGCTTCGCATTGTTGCAATTAACCTTTTTATCAATTACATAGATTGTTTGCTTGCTAATGTGATTTAATTGTGACTTGTCAATTTCATTGCGAAGCATGTTAATGTAATTTATACTACCAACGTGTGCTCATATTAAAAATCCAGAGAAGGAACTATTATAACATAACAATGACCTATACAAATGGCATTTCTCGATATAGCGAAAGTTCACGACGATGGGTTTCCTTCGAATTAAAAAATCCAATCTCGCTTACCCTATACATTTGTCATATATTCCTTACACTTGCGAATACAAATGTTAAAATGAGATTAAAAGGGAAAGCAGCATTCAGCTTCGCCAAATCGCAAATATCTCCACTAAATGCACCATTATCCATTTCCAGTGTAAAACACAATGCTCGACAATAAATTACTCGATCGAATGCGCGAACAAAGTTAAACTTTCTTGTTCACCGTCTAATTGTGATAGCACCTTTCACGATGTACAGTGTACAATTACCGATTTATACGGCGGCAAAAGAAAGTCATTTGGCAACATTAATCTCAGGGATTAATTCTACGTCATTCCTCGTTTGCTCCACGAATAACGCTTCGGTGTTAGAAAAGAAAGTTGTTTCCATAAGGTATAATTTCAAAGGCGATATCACTTTATCGAAACAACCAGAAAAACAAACCTTATATTACTGGACCTAAACGCAATATCTTAAGCTTTAGATCCATATAAAAAGTTCTCCCTGAATTTCGCTTGGCCATGTAATTCACTTATCTTCAACGTCGTAGACTACCCTCCTTTCGTGGCTCCTTTTACCTCCACCGCTTTCTCTCTCGCTGCAAAATCCATCGATTTAAACATCGGTCTCTTTGGCAGAAAGGAAAGTGGTCCCGATTAAAATGCATCTCGTATTATCACGAAGATTATTTTGCCGCGAGAAAACATCGACTTCATCCGTGAAGCCAGAGCTCTTGTATTCGTTGCGCTCGAGGCCATGGATAAACGGAGCGCCACGTGGAAGGTGATTTATTCGCGAAAGAGGTAGAAACATCCTTTTTCAGATACCACAAAGTTTCTCTCGCACGATTCTCCTTCTTTCTGAAACGCTCGCGTAATCTTAATAACACGCTCGTAATAGCTTTTACGCGCTACTAAATCACAACCTCGTCTCTAGTCCTAGTCGATTTTCTTGATGGAAGATCCTGCTCGATGTTAATGACGCGATTCTTTTGGAATTACCGTACCTACTTGCTGGTTACGAGGTAGCCCATCGACTGCTAGAAAGTTGGAGAACTATTCGCATAAATCGGAGCGTATCGTAAGGAAGAAGGTTGTTCCGTAGAATAGAACGACCGCCAAATTACAGGAGGAAGGTATGCCGTTAAAGGTTGCACTAAAACCGCGAATGCATATGGTGCCGATCGGTATTCGCTGCTGTGCACTTATCTTTCTTAGGTTGAATGGACCTAGCAGTGCTGCTGGTTACGTCAATTACCACATCTTACAATTGCTATGGAGTGGGAGGTGAATGCATCTGCGTAAGGCAACCTCATTCAATTGTAACCCACTCCCGCGCTTTCAAGTTTTTTGCCTGTCGGTTCTACGCCTGCAAAAGGGTATTTTCTATCGCGATAGTTGGTCCTCGTACTTTGTCTGCCACTCAGGCACGCGTGCGTTTCTTTTTTTGCTGAAGAGGGAATTTAGGTGCTGCCTTTTGTGGAGAATTATTCTTGCGAATTAATAACGTCAATTGTACATTTAATTAGTGTCACTAGTTTCTAGTATATAAGACCTATAGTATAAGTATACAAATTGCATAGAATTATGGAACGAATGTTCAAATAAAAGTTACTTTATATAAAGACAGAAGTCACATTTAAACAATTTTAAAGTCCTTTTTCAAAGAACTTCTAATAATGACATACTCCTTCCGACATATGGGAATGTTCCCAATTAAAGGAAACACCGTAGAAAATCTTTGAAGATATATCGACGCATCCTCAAACATATTCCCATTCACATTTATCCCACGCATTATTATATTCATATTTCGACCATATTCCACACGACCTGACATTTAACTCGTTCAAAGAGCGTGCAGCCCTAAAAAAAATCGTCGTTATAGCTCCACCCACGGACTGGGCGCTTGAAAAAAGAGGAAGCGAAAAAGCACGAAATTCTAAAAAGCCTCTAAATTGCACGAGACCGTAAATCGTGGCACGAGTCGGAATCTCGCATGCCCGAGCAATCGTGCCGAAGAGAAAAGGCGGACAAGCGGTAAAACGCTGGCCATTATCAATATCCTGGCGAAGAGGTACTGTGCTGTATGGGTGCTGATGAGAACCGCGCGCGTTCAGGTGAGAAACGCCTCGAGGCCGAATATAAGCGGGCGAAGATCACACGGGCTCGATAACATTGTTTCCCTTCGTTCGGCACTTTTATTCGCGTTTGCACCCACTGATACAGCCTTATTACACACCGTGCATCGATGCCGCATTAGCATAGACCCCACGGAGCACCGTTCGCTATTGATCTTGCTTCTTGTGAAATTCTATGGGAGAGGGAGATAGAGGGCAAGAGAGAGAGAGAGGGGGAGAGGATGTGTCTGGTGCTGTGTACATCGTTAAGTATTTTTAGCTTTAAACTATATCCGACAAGCGAGAATTTATATCCTGAGAAGAGGCTTTCAACGTCGAAACTGAAAGTATCTTAGAGGGATGTGGAAGATCGGGGAGCTTTTATGGTATGGGGTTGTTTTTCTCGAAATTCTGCGAAATAAGTATCAATTGCAATAGTTTTACGATGTATGGGGTAGGTGGAAAGAAGGGACCACCCGTCGTCGCGTTTACACCCTTGGGAGTCGATGCGTTCAACTCAGAAGCTACGGAGGGTTTATGGTGGTGGGAAGAAGAGAACCCTGGATTTTTGTGTAGAGAGGGTTTGAGGACGAATTCTCTGGAAGTATTCTTTGGGGATCTTTTTTATGTGATATGTATGCAATAGTGGATGATTCGTGGCTCGAAAAGAGACCGATGAGAGTCTCGCAGAGATAGAAACTGAGACTCCTTGGATTCCCGGAGGGTTGGATTAAGATTGACTTCCCCCGCAGTTACCTATGGAATACTTTTTCCTACAATAGTCTAGACAGTTTTATAAGCTTTAGAAACATAAACCGTTGAGATTTGAAACCGAAACTTAAACAATTCTGTCGTAAATCCTCTAGCCAACAATTCTTTTCCAAACTTATTTTGTACACTTTGCTTCAACTACTCATTTTTCTAGGACCTACAATTTTAAGTAAATTCCATGCCATCGAAAGAACCTACTTTTCCGTCCAGGTATTTCATCGGTAGGTGCTCTCGATCCCACGATACATCGTCGATCTTCTCGAACCTTTAGAACCTAATTACCTGCTCCGTGAATCTATCCTCTAACAATCGACCCGTGCAATTTTACCACTCTGTTGCACCGCGTATCGCGTGCTCGGTAAAGTTCACCACCAAAGAATGCGGTTACTCTCGCGAAACTGATTAACGCCACTCAACGTTCATACCGATCGATCGGTCCTTGCTTGAGTTTCATCGTCGTCCAGTAAATCGACCTTTTACTCGTTCTCTCGTCCACGCCAACGGACATGTGTTTCGCCACCTTTCGATTCCATGGCTCGAGCAACGAGGCTTCGCAAAAACTTCGCAAAAACGTCGTGTCCCGACATGGTATCGAGGGTTTCATAACGTTTCGCTAAACAAGCTGCTGTCTAGGTAGTCCAGGCAGGTGAACATCGTCTTAGGTAACGATCATTAAGAGTAGGATCTTATGAATATGATGATCAGGCTATAAAGTTAGCGTGCACGTTTAGCCAGACGCGACTGATTATGCGTACTTTTTAATCGGTATACTTTGCATCCTCTTCGACAACACGTATTTCCTTTACACCCGCGTTAATGTAATTTCCGCTTTATTACAGCCTGTTTAAAACGTATGCCATCGGTGTCTATGGAATAATATAATTATGGCCATCGTTTAACGGCCGGATAAAACATTATTCATGGTAATTTGAAACGTGCCGTCTGATTTAGTGTACGCTTTGCGAAACATTATTCGACAACGGGGATTTATGTAGCTCTTATATATTTACAGGCAAGGACAACGATCGCGTGGTCCTGGTGCTTGCTGTGCGTGTTTTTACACCTTCGTGGCGTTACCTCGAAAGCTGGTGAGTAATTTTAGGATTTTTATTATACCTTTCCGATCAACGGAGCTTTATTTCATAAAATGATTTTATCCTGTTCATCGATCGTCTCGTCGCGGTTCCCTGACCTTCGGTTCTTCATTTTTTTGAAAATTTAATCGTAAAAGCTTCGCGGAGAAATTTCTCCAGCAGTCTTCTCGTCGAGAGAAGCTTTTTCACTTTGCGCGAGATATACTCTCAACATAAATTGTCTCGTTTATCAAGCTCTATCTTGTCTCTGTGCCATAATTTTTAGTTTGGAAGTAAAAATGTTCTATGGTCTTTCCTACAAATTTTATCTACGATCTTAATATTTTAAATAAACGAGAGCAATATTGTCGTGATATCCCAAGTGATCCAAACTCGCTGTAAAATTGATTACACTCTCACAAATTACTTTTTCAACTATACTACGACGTCTATTTTATTTCCATATACTTACTGCAAAATTTTCGAAAACTTCGCAATCCTTATTTACAAGCCATCTGCACAGCTTTAAAGATCTCTCGACAGCCGTAATCCTCGAAGTCTAATCTCGGAACACCTCTCGTGCAAATACCACCGTATTTTAATATCCCATTAAATAAAATAGTGACTCTATCATCAGCTAAAAAAAATACGACATCGACAACACGCTCTCGCGTGAATCCCATCGATAAGAGAAACGGAAAGGAAGAGATAGAAGAGTCTCTCGGGCGTAAACCTTGCCAGGACCATCGCGTTTCCCACACGCATAAATCTATCCTAGCTGATTGCCAATTACTTATGTCAAGTCTGATGCTTGCTAGCCAGTTTATCGTCGACTTCTCCTCTGGATCCGAAGATCGACGGCACGCGCGAGCCTTCTGCTCCCTGTAACTTCAGCTCTGCGGATACCATCGGACCATCTTCAACATTGTCTTCGTGCCAGCACGGTTACCGATGGCGCATAACGAGCACCTTTCGAGCTTTCGCGCCATTCTTCTCAGTGAACTCTGATTTAACCCTTTGACATGCGATTTTATTATACAATTGCTGGAATTTACCGCTGATTCCTGCGATAACATCCAACTTAACGCAATATTAACCCTTTGCACTTCTATGTCGAGCTACACTCGACACAGATTTTTGTTACACTTAATGTTTCATATACTAATTATCGACTTTTCGAAAACAACAATAATTTTGCATGTCAACAGGAATACACCGCAGTATCTATAATTGTTCCTGGTATTAAATAAAAACGAATAATCAACAGTAGACAATTTTCCGAGATTATATTTGCTTATCTGACAAAAAGTTAATGGAACAGAGATAAATTGACGAGGTTCTCCAACGACGGAAACAGATTACTGGAACGAACGGTGACTGAGACACGATTCACGAATGGGATAAAACAACGGCAAATAGACCAAATACAACGACATGTTCCGTTGTTTCGTAAGCTCGAAACGCAAATTGAAGGTAGAAGTTGCGAGTAGACAGCAGCGTGAAACGTCGACTCGGTCACGCGAAAGGTGGTAAAAGGTATACCGAACATCGCGATATTGCGGCCACTTATCCAACCGGTATATAGCGATGTAATTGTAGCGGTCGAGGCATTATTAGGTTTAATATAAATCCGGTAGTTAGGCGCGGCAACACCCGGAAGGTAGCATTTAAGGTGTCCGAGATAGCAGATAGATGCAAAAGTGAGACCGAAGCTCTCAAGGAACATTGATTCCGATAGAAGAGGATGAACGATTCTAAGCAGCGAATGCGAAAAGCAAGACAGAGATCAGCAACGAGTGCCAACAGTACTTACTTGGGCGCATAACTCTCTCGAAATGGTCAAGTCAGATATCGTGGGAATCGAGGCTGAAATGGTACCGGCATCGGCGTACTTTAAGTACGTTTTCGTGTGAAATCCGCGGTAGCGGAAACTCCAGAGTTTCCGGATTCGCATGCCACCCGAAGTCTTTGACGACTCGACGAAACTGGAAGTGCAAACGGATCGAAAGAAACGTGTGGGGAGAATGGGAGGATGAGGAACATTGTCGGGGTAATTGCCGGTTTGCGATGCTATTACTAGAAATTATACGTAGATACTTCTCTAACGCAATTTCCCTATGCGAGTATTTGAGATTGATACGCGTGCAGTCGAGGTACGGATTACACGGGGTTTGCTTAACTTCGATTACTATCGACGCGATGGTAATTACCGGACTGAGGGTTTTCGATGTTCTCGCGGTCGTAGGGTGAAACCGGTTGATGTGCTGTTTATTTTTGGTAATTATGGAGCTATGTAGATGAAGAATTTTTCTTTCTATAAGTAGAAAAAAAAAAACAGGTGATCTTGAAATTACCTGTTTCTGTTTAAAGTACTTTGAATGCTATGTATCGCCACTTTAAACATTATGCTAATTAAATTATATAAGAGTATACAAAGTACAGTGCCTTAATGAATATTTAGATTCTTTCATTTGAAAATTTCATTGTTGAAAGTTTATTTAATGTAAAGTTCAAGTTCGTAGCTTTCAATGTTCCCTTTAGGAGGAAATAGTTGGTCGAAGTTCTCGAAGGAAGTATCCGATCTCACGATCGAATACCAATGTCTTAGGAGAGGCTCCTCGGAATGTATCTACGTTAGGAGCTCTCGTTTCAACGGGCAACTCCGAGCATGCTAGTTCTTTTCATTCGGCCGAAATTATTACGACAGAATGTACATTTTATCCGATTTAAGAAGCCATCTATACGCCACTCTCTTGCGCATACTTCGTACTTACCTAACCGAACATAGTCGTTCATTGCGCTCCTCGCTGGCTTGTACCGGCCTCGCGGATCTCTCGAAGCGTTCGTAAACTTTGGTGCAGCGAGAGTGCATGTACGAGCACCGTTCACAATCCTAAAGGTAAAAACACAGAAGTTCTTTCAATAAATCGATTGAGACGATGAGTCGAACTGCTACGGAATCTCGTTCATCGTTTCATTTCCGGGAGACATAAAAGTTGCAACTGAACTTTCTTTCAGAATTTTTCCTGAACTATTATTTGATACACCATAACTCTTCTGATTCTCTATCAATGTGGCAAGTAAATCCATTCAGTTTTCTAAGCAGAGACTACAGTACATTATAAAATTGTTAACTTACATCACACTTTGTTGTACACATGCAATTTCAATCAAACATCCTGCACAACGTGTAATATTCGAATAAAAGAAGCCATGACGGCCACACTTTTCTCATACCTTCTTACGATTGCCTCCAGCCAGTAAATGATTCAATGAAATGTATGCATTCTCTTAAATGTCAACTTTAACATCTACCACTGCGCAATCATTTTCACATCCCATAAAAAATTCATATTACACGTGGTAAACATGAACAACAATATTTTCCGGATTTTCACGAAATTTAATGTTCCATTGAATAGAAGGAGGATCTTCGGTTATGGTTTATCGTGATTTCATTTACGGAGCTCGAGAAGCATGATACGTTGCTTAACTGAGAGCGGGTGAAAGATATGGGTCGCGATCGGCACGATCGTCCGTTCCTTCAGTATGCACTTTCTAATGCAGCAACTTTCTAAGAAATGGTCAGGGTTCAACGGTAGCGGGACGTCGGGGAGGAAAAATTCCACGTAGATATATTATAATCGAGAACGTCGTTAATTCACGTCCCGTTTATCTCGATAAGATGTTACACGGTTTGGAAATATTACACGTCGAATGCCACGACTTTGAGGAAAACTTTCCGTTCATGGTGAATCTGCATTCTACCTTCGTGAATCTGCTCGTTACATCGGCAACGTGTAAAATGAAATATTTCATTGTTGAGAGGAGTAAAGAACGGAAATTCGCTTCGTAAGATGATACTAGCACTCTGACTGGCTACTTAATTATTATTAATTATCATATCGATACCCGTTAACGCGTTAACCTTTACCATTTCTACGTGCAGCTCGACCAACTATAGACTCTGTCGTCACAGTTTCTTGCCCAACCCGTTTGTCCACGTCGTTATGCGTACAATTTTGATAACTCCATAAATTTACAGACGTTTTATTCTATTTTAACGAATCGGACGCTGATGAGATATATTCTTGGTCAGCCTCTAACTGCTTCTCGTTTCTCGATAGATCATACTTAACGAGAAAATATTAACCCCTTACGGACCAACTGATTTCGCAATCTCACTTAATTGATATTGATTTATTAAAGAGCTGAGGCGAAATAATCGCAGCATTTCTAACTAAAAACTTCAAAAGAATAATTACTTGCTCCAACTTCAGATTCTCCTGCAAAGAGCTCTCTCCTCTTCCTACATTTTCCCCAAATTATTTAATATATCATGGTCCCATTGATTCTCCATTTACCTCAAACTATTAATTCTCAACCAAGTAGCCACAACAGTAAATCCAAAACCTGTAATTCGAAAGAAATCTTTATTTTTTCCATCGACGTCTCAAAGTTTTACAACCAAGATATCCAGAATCGATTCGAACATGACATGAAATGCTGCAAATCGAAGAAACTCCATCGAAGACCCAGCCCGGATGCGACGTTGAAGCAAAGTAGGTAAGCCGTACGGAGAACGCAAATGTCATGGAGCATCTTACGACGAATAAGTTTCTTTAAAGAGAGGAGCGGCGCATCTTCTCTTCGGCGCGGCCATTAGCGTCCAACGTTAACCTTTTGGAGAAAGATCCTAGTCTGGAGGCACGCGCTCGTTCGCAGGCGACGTGCCTTTTGTGTTCTCCTCGTCCGAAGACCTCGCGTGACCCCGGGTGTCAGGTGAGAACACTCGCGAGGCGCAAGGTTGTAAGGTGCACTGTGTCCGCGTGAATTATTAAGGAAGCTACGAGGGATACGATAAAGGAGTATCCGGTCTCTTCCTTGCTGCAGTTCGATAAACTTCCGCGTTTACCCCTTGCCCTCGCCGAAAGGGGTGGGGTTTAACGGTCATTGAG
Source organism: Cerceris rybyensis (assembly GCA_910591515.1). Taxonomy (NCBI): domain Eukaryota; kingdom Metazoa; phylum Arthropoda; class Insecta; order Hymenoptera; family Crabronidae; genus Cerceris; species Cerceris rybyensis. The sequence goes on from OU342795.1 coordinate 2,514,674, forward strand.
AATAGTTGTTGTTGAATAGTGTAACGATTGTGTTTTACAATAAATTTCTTTTTTATTATGAATGAATTTTATTTAATCCCTTTGAGAATAAACGGTTGATGAGGGAGTCTTGAAAAACTAAAGTTAGTTTTGTTAAAAGTTTAGAATTTTATTGGAGTTGTACAGTGATATTTGGTGGAAACATTTGTATGGTCATTTTGAAAAGGATGGCGGCGAGATAGGTGAAGAAAACTGGGGTAAGATGAGCGTGGAGTCAAAGACTAGGCCATTGAAAGAAAAAGCATAAAGGAGCAACAGCAATGATCCGAGTAACTGTTGCTGATATCAGCGGAAGGCGTTTCAGTTCGATTAATTTGCCCGATCGTTATGGCTCGATAAAAATAAAATAATGACGTGGTTGTAGACGCTTTCAACAGCTGCTGCTTGCCTCAAGCTGTCGCTCACAAGTCAGACGCCTCTAATCCCGTAATCTTTTTCTTCATAGACTCTTTGCACCGCTGAGTCACGTTTCCGGTCAGTCAGATTTCTTGCATCTGCTCGACTGCACCTTTAGGAAACTGCTCTGAAACAATTTAACATTGTGATTGCACCGAACATTGTCGCTATAGACTACGTAAAATTGATATTAATTTGGAAAGATGTCAAGAAATTATCGAACATTTTGGCTGATTTTTATCGGATCCTTTTAACGAGAGGAAAGAAGATTAAAACGTTCTACTGGCACGTGGCTGTAGAAAACTGAACGGAATTGCTTTATCTTGGTGGAAGCACGACCATCATAGGCCACTTTATTGCTCGACTGATTGCTCGGCTGGGTTAAGACGGTGAAACGAAGTATAAGTGCTTCGAGGATCGCGGCTGTGAAATATCGTCGAATTACGAAGAACGCTGACTGAGAGTGTTATTGCGGTTTTTAAGTCACGAGAGAGCTTGCAATATTTCTTATTGAGAATTTTTAATCGATGTTATTGAGTGGCCACTATTATATATTAGGTGGCTTAAATATTAAGCCATCGATTGAAAAAGACGACATACCATTGGCGTTATATTTGAAATATTGGAGGATCTAAACATTAAATTACTATTTCGAAAGGATTTGGTCTACAGGACGAAAGAACTTGAATAAAACCAAAGTCTCCTGACCGCGACCTTACCTGACACGAAGAGAAAGCAGCATTTCTCTACACCTAAGTCATTTCGATTTCACCAAATTTGCAAACAAAGAAGCAAAATCCTCGTCCCTTGTAATCGATCGTTACCAATGAAGCCAACTCCGTCGACTTTTGATCTATTACGTCAAAACTCACCATTCTCCCTCCAACTTTCTTCCGGTATCGTTAAAACTTTGCTTCAACGAAACGAGAGAAGACGAGTCGCTAAATTTCAACACGATCCTTCACGTATCGACGAACTTTGCACGATAAATTAAGCCAAAGTAATTTACAATCCTGCGTACGACGTATTGACGTGTAACATTTACGGCGTTACCAGTCAATGATCAGGTCCATTGCTAAAAAAACCCTCGACTTTTTAGCGCAACTTTAATTATCTCGTACACTTCTATCGTGTTTCGAGGGAACAACGCGAATTTCCAACGTTTAACGCGTATACCTTATTATCCTACGATAATTCGAAATGTCAGAGCTCCTGTAAAATCATTAACGCGAAGGAAAGGCTTATTGTGATAGGAGAGATCGTTTCTTGAGGCGACTGACCTACGATATCCCCTTGATCGTTAGGGTCTATATGCGTCTTATATAAGACGAGTTAACGACAGCGTATTACAAAGAGCTTTATACTTGCTGCATAATGCCGTACCATTACAGTACGTAAGCTTTGCAATACTCCAAGATGGTATTAAAGTATAATTTATCGAGTATATTAACCTGACGCGAGGCTTCTGTTCATTTGTTCCAGGCTTGTGCGAAGTGGAGTCGGGTCAGTCCAATATTATTCTTGATATCGAGGAGAGCAGAGGAAACGGTGAGTTTACCTTTGGATTTAATTGACTCTTTGAATCAACAATAGGCCACATTGATTAATTTCAATGTATCAATTATATCCTACGATATGTTGCCAGAGAGAAATTGATATTTGAACAAATATTTCACGATTTTAATACTTTGGCACGCAACTAGTGCGGAATATTTTTCTTAGATGTATGTGTGAAATGTTGTATGAAAAATTAAGTTGGTAAATTTTTATTAGAAATTTTTATTGAATAAGGTAGATAAGAATTTTGATATGTTTGTTCAAATATTGTTTAACTTGAGAATACTACGATGGGGAGAACGTGTTAAAAGAGAGAAAAAAAGTAATAAAGTATCGAGGAAGAAAGGATCGGTTTCTGCGTGTTTGTATAATGGAAATAAATGTCTTTCGGCGCGTGATAAATTTTTCGTTACTATCGGTTAAATCGTGGAATATGGCTATTTAGTCTGCCGTATATCGTGTCTCCTCGTTTTCGGTGTTTAGATAATAAATTTTGTTAAAAAAAAATGAATATACGTTTACAATAATTCAAACGTACGGCCCTCGTTACGACGTGGTTTCCCTTTAAATTTATCTTTATAGCGCGATTTTATAACGTTCGTATGAATAAGTTATCGCCACGAAGAATTTACTGCAACCGTGAATTTCGTGTAACGAGAAGCGATATTGAAACGATACCTGTCGTTGGCAGTATCGATTACGAAGCGTGATAAATCTCTCATTCGCGAATAGATTCATCTTCGATCCGTGGATTTTACTTTCCCTCGCATCGTCCCCAGCAGTTGTCGCGTTGAAGGGTGACCTATCTTTGCAGAAACCTCATAAATTCATCGCTATTATAAACCAAAAACAAGCAAAAACCCTGACGTGAATTTCTGTTTATTTGCTTTCAAATTAACACACGATATACCATTTGATATAATGAAAAACAAATAACGAATAATTTAGGTGAAGCTCGTTTGCAAATACGATACCTCGTATTTTCGCCCAGAGTTTAATTTCGTCAGGAATATTGTATAACGTCACTTTTTTTTTTATTTGAAAATAGAGGACCTTGCTTCTCATTAATTTAATACGCTCGAATTACTGTGAAATTTCAAAGAACAATAAGAACCCATCGTCCATCGGAAATGCGACGGTCGTGTAAATGAAATGTAAATTAGAGAAGACAATCTCGAACGTTTACGTCGACAGTGAAACGTACCATCAATTTCCAACGTGAAAGTAATCTAGCCAAGAGAAATTACTCAGAAAGACGGGAAAAGGATTGACGCCGTGCAATTAGGAAACATTGGATGTCACTAATGAGATATTGCCCGAGATCGCGCCTAGTTCGCCAAGATAACATTAATTATCCAAAGCGAAGACGGCAGGCACAAGCATCAGGAAGTGATTTCATAGTCCCTTTACTGAATATCATGCAACAGACACGACGTTTCTTCTCTCCTTTGGCCTTCTTTCATGATCTGAAACTCCCTCGGTGTCCGCTCGTTTCTGCGTAACGTCGACAACAAAAGTGCGAAATAAATCTGACGGTCGTTACGGGTCTTAACGAGACCTTACGGCTCGAGACGTACGGCTCATCATATTTTAAGATGTGCTATCTTGATAGACGATGTTACGCTCGATTAGTGCCCATAATTACGACCTTTACGAGTGAATATTCCATGCTGATCAATGATCTTCCTATTCTCCTGCATCTTACTCTTCATGGATATCTGTTACAATTTTTTCTCTCTCAAAATACCTTTTTTACCGTCTTTGCTTAAATGGGTTCAGAATAATTGAAAGAACGTTCCTCAATCAAAAGTTGAAGGATTTTTTTTTACATCACGGTCATAACTATGGTCGTAACCGAAGAAACAGTTCTCTTTTCCCCTGTAATCGTTCTTGGGTGGGTTTTCTTTTTTCAGCGATCGATCAAAAGACCACGCCGGAGGAACTTCCGGTATCTGGCGATCCGTATAACGAGACCACGTTGGAGCTGATCTTTCCTGGAAGGCAGCCCCGTTTTAAATTGAACGGCAAGAAATTGCAGCTCTTGGAGCCGCTGGACAGGGACGATGAAAATCTCTCGCACGTTGTCTTTCAGGTAAGAGAATCGAGCGGTTTCACTTCGTACTGAAATTCGCCACGCGCCATTAAATCAGATTAGATTCCGCTCGAGCATTCGTAAGAAACGGGGATGTAAAATCAAATTTATTCGGTGAACTCCGCGAGCATTTTGTGCTCGATTACGTCAACCGGTTGTATCTTGTCGATTGTCATTGCACTCGAGAAAGTCGCGGATAAGTTTCTCCTGTGATTCGTTCCGATTATATTACTGTGCTCGTTGGAACTTGTATACCTGACAACGCAAGACTGATAGACATTTTTCTGAAGTGCCGAAGTCGTAGATCACCCAACGTCAATGATTTTCAGTGAACTTTTAGGACGATTAAAATCCTCCCAAATAAACTTCCCGCATTTCGACAGGAAAAAAAAAGAAATCAATGAATAGTCAATCTGTAGAACAAAAAATAAAGTTGTTATATTTATCCAAATCTATAGACTTATTTTTTTTTCCTTTTATGTATTATAACATAAACTTCCTCGTCAGACTTCCTAGCGCAAAATCGACGAAACGTAACGAATGAACGCGCGGCGTGATTTCGAGTCACAGAGGAGGAAATTAAGAGACGTCTCGTATTGTTAATCGATACCCGTGTCCGTACAATTCGAGATATCAGTCGGAGAAGAAAGTTTACGAGCCCCGTGTTGGCAATGCGTTAGATCGCGAACCGTGAAACATTACTTAACTACTTTCTACGGCAAAGTCACTAGTACAAGGGACCACCGTGGCACAAATCGTTACAGGCAGCAGATCAGACAGAAAATCATGCGATTGGAATCCGAGCAATCAATAATAAGCGCGTGCCGTCCTCCGTAGAAATTCTCTTACAGTAGATAGTATTGAGTTACTGTCGAGAATTTACTTCGACCTCCTCGACGCCTTTTTCTCGTCAAAGTTGAAATTTATGAAGCGGTGACGCGAATCCGACAATTTCTTTCTTTTCGTACGAATGCGGTTAATCCGTGTTCTCGAGTCGTTTAACACGTTCGCTGCTAGGAGCATTTGCGTTGATGATTATCGTGTACCATTTTTTTCTCTCGTTTCTTTAACGGATAAAACGATTTTACGGTCGAGCCGACTGAAAATATTGTTAGAATATTCTTTATTAAACTTTGTGACAAAAAGTATTCAGTGTGAGAAAAAATTGTCCTAAAATATCATGGATATTTCTTATTTAGAACATTAGAGAATGACGTTGAAAGTTATCACCATGAATATCACTGATGAAAGTAAAATATTGTCAAGGAATTTAAACCTTATGTTATCGTATATTAAAGTTCTTTGACACGCTTGTTTTCATCGCGTTCTTTCAGCAACATTCCAGGTGCAAATAACGTTACAAACCGTGAACGAAACTATAATTTTATGAGCATCACTTTTTCATCGTGCCCCTATTCTACTGACCGCACGTTACAAACAGTTTACTGTACGGAATCTCGTTTGTACTTTCTTATCGGCAATTTTTTCTGCTTACAGTTGCACGATAGCTAAACGGCTTAACTTATGAAACTTTACGATAAAGTCTTTATTACGGTAAACGGCAGTAATTGTCCGGATTCGATGTGCTCGTTGATCGTTGCGTTTTTACTATGGAATTCTCGTTAATTAAAATTACGATTGCACACTCCTCGTGTTTCAACGTGCCGTTCATTTCTGACAGTTTTTGCTCGCGGCCCTTAAACGTCCGACCGATCGAGGTAACGACGAATCGATTCTGCAATTGGCGACGTCCCGTTGCATTTTCCACGCAAGAACTTACCTAAGATACCCTGAAAGGAATCTCGTTACGGATGAATATAAGCTTTTTTTCTTGCTCCTCTCGGCAAATGTGCTTATGGCCCGCGTAACCGGAAACTGCTTGCTCGGTGATGAACGGTAAATGCTCCGGCACAATATCTTTACTTTTCCCGGTATCTCATTATCGGATTTTTCAGGAAGTACAGAGATAAATTTCCCTATTGTCTTTCTAAAGCAATATTAAGAATCTTACCTAATATCTTTTGCATTTTGAGTCTTTATTATATTTTAAACAATGCATAGAAATTTCCGGGTTCAAGTTGCTAGGGTTGCAAAATTTGTGTCCGTTCGGCAGCATTGTGCTTGGTCTCATTAGGGCAAGCCGGTATCGATTATTTATAATACTTTGAAAGTAATAAAGAAAGTTATAGAAGAGTAGCAAGTATTTTAGAAATTAAATGAACCTGAGATAGTCTCGGTTACAAGAAATTACACTGTAACGTTGTCTTTAAATGAAAGTAAATGCAAAAATAATTGCCGTCTCTATAGAATTATTTCAAGTAGATGAATTATTTATGATAGATTTGAAATTTCATGGGTAATTTTAGCTTGCAAGTAATTCTATCCGCTTAAAATTCTAATTGAAAATCGTGCTGCTCTCAATTGCAATAGCACCAAGTGTGTATACCGCTTTCCTACCTTGGGTCGGCATCCAGAAGTGCACTTTGTGTCTTATGACACTATCGCGCCAGGAATGTGAAAGGTCTAGAGCATTGGTACCGTAAGAGATCGCTCGAGCTACCTGTTTCCACAAATTGCGTGGATAAAATTGAGCAGCTTGAAAATATAGTAGAATACATATTTTCTATTCACCGAGTGTTATATAACAGAGAGTTAATAATGGATCGATTGGATTCGGTATGATTTTACACGGGAATTAGAGCTGCAACCGGGCGTTTCGCTATTGTAGAAAACTTCGGATTATCTGATGAAGTAAAAACGTCGATGAAAGATAATAATAATTGCGAGAACAAATGCTTCCAGAATAATTTCGGTGAAATTGATTTCGAGATTACTATCGACTGCCCTTTAAAAATATTACTATGCAAGAGGGGAAAGTGAGCACTTATTTGGTATCGAGTAACAAATGATTTTCTCTAAAACTGCATGGTTTGTTAAGTATATAGGATTTAAATGATAGATCTGAAGAATTTAAAAATGGGATGTAATGATTATATTTTCTTTTTCAGCTAAGCTGCACCGTAAAACAGACGAACAAGAAGAGGACTATACCTGTGATCGTGAGGGTGTCGGATATAAACGATAATGCACCAAAATTCATTAACACACCGTACGAAACTACGGTGCCAGAGGTGAGGCGCTATAAAATATCCTATTCTCCGATGAAAAAAATATTGTAACCTAATACCGTAATTATGGTGGAAATAAGGTACCGTATGAACGTCGGATTACCAGTCAGTAAGGGTAAAACGAACTCAAATGGGCGTTTAGAATTTCAATTAAAAATTTTTATGGAAACAATGACTGCTCGACGAGGCGGAACGAGTTAAGGAGTTCGTTTCGTGCCGTGTAATATTGTTATATGAAATAAGATACACTTATACGTCAGATAAAAAGGAAATATCAGTCGATTTTAATGGTACCGATGATTGCATAACGGTACCTTATTGTATTCCTTCTGTCTACATTGTTTGTACGGTCTTGTGAAATCTTCTGCTCATAGAAATTGAACGATCAATCGTAAGTAGCAATATCTGAGAACAAATAATAAATAACCACTGAGAAGAAAATTGTATGCTTTTCTACTAAAATAAAACGTTGATATTGCGAGTACGCCAGAAATTCCATTCGGCACGGTGGAAAATTTAATCACGGCGAAATTAATTTCGCTGCAGGAAACAACGACGAAGCAACGATCCCACCGCGACTAATTTCTCATTAACCATTGTCCGGAAACGCACCGGACGATGGTAGCTCGTCTCCATTAAGACTCTGCGCAATCTTCCGGCAAGCTTGGGCTGTTAATAGATAAATAGCAAGGAAGTGCCGATAGCGGAGGTGAAATCAAATTCTCGGAGAAAATAACATGGAACGTTGAGCGGTAGAGGAGCGAATTTACGGTGCCCCATTCGTGAGCCTTCTAATGCTATTAAATTCTGCGTTTCACCGTGTCGACGAACTCTATGCATACGTGACGGAATTCTCGCGGAAATTAAAAGTACTACGAATGCAAATCGCACACCGGATTCTTCTGGTTGCTGAGTCGTCTTCTTCGTCGTCTTCTTCGTCGAGGAAAGTGGATTTGTCAGGTTGCCAAGAAGAGCGGCACACGCGCGAAACTATTTCGAAAGAAAAGCAAGAAAGATCGTTGCTCGCTGTCAAAGAGAGAAACGACCTGGTCCGATGTTCGCGCGGATTCTTCTTCTTCTTTCCTGCATTCGCGAACCGTTATAATAGGAATGGTGCATATCTCGGGAGTACCGGTTGATCCGACCAGATGCCGTAGGACGCACGGCTACGTACGTTGCTCTACCTTCGGTTAGACGTTTAAGTGGATCTTAATGGACGTTTTATAGATGCAAACTGCCGCGTTATCGTGATAGCCTGATATCGGTCATAACGGTACATTTCAACTGTCCGTGGCTCATTTAGCCGGCTCATGATACCGAGTTTAAGACACGGGTACAACAGGGTGGGGCATTTACGTTAGCCGGTTTTCGAAAACCACTTTATCTCGCCCCTGAAAGACAGTGGTAGCTAACGGTACAATCTATATGAAATTATGTTCAAAAAGTAGCCTGTTGAAAGAAAAGAGAATCTTGAGGGATGAATTTTTACTTACTTTTCTGCAGACAATCTTTTTTTTTTCAAGTCCTTAAGATAAATAGAATCACCGATTTGGAGTTCTCACTTTAATGTCAAAAGTCGAATATCCATTCAATCAATTTAATCGATGATAATAATATAAGAATGTTAGAAATAAATCATTCATCAAACCGTCGATTATAATTGAATTGATAGCTCTCGTCTTATCTCCAACGATCGTGGAAACCATAGAATCTTTCCTCAGCCTCTCAACGAATGGGACCTGACCTATCGACCGCAATTGCGGAATTGCAAGAGTTCTCGAGATCCAGATTGCGGAACGCCTCTCCCATGATTTCTATTTAAGCTAATTAATCCACAATGTGCCCCGGCGACCGTTCGTATATCGATATAAGAGAAAACGGGGGAGGAGAAAGAGCCAAGGATTATTCCTAGCGATAATCGAACCTCGTTGCTGAAAATCAAACGACTTAGCGATATCGCTGCCTATCGAGAGTACGTGTCTAGATACGTTCTCTGGTTCAACCGAGAAACCAATCGGGTTTCCGGAACAAAAATATTGCTGTGTCTTGCGCCACGGTAGCCTGATTTATCGTCAGATTTATCGAAAAGGCATGGTCTTACGGCGTGGAAAAAACTCGAGGTAAATTATCTCCGCGAGTAATACTCACCGAGGACCAGGATTTTCTGAGCCTTCTAGCGAAGTAGGTTTTATCCCGTAGAAAAGAGCCGTGCACGGCCTCCACCGTTGGAGTACTCCGTCGAATTATTAATCTTGACGTACAGGTGCGTTTGACCTCGCGGTCTTTAATTAGCTCTTGGCTCTGCTACATGGAAGCGTTGGAGTTTCTAGCATCCGGGTATCGTGTATCGGTATTTCCGAATAGGGACGTTATGGGACGTATGCGATACGTTATATTCGTTGGCATATAGATTATGTTAATATCAAGGGACACCTGCTTAAGCGTATAAGTACTTGTTCCGGTTCCTCTTTTGCAGAAGAGCCTTCGAGTTCCTTCTTCTCTTTTATTTTTGCGCTTAATAACTATAAGTCGCAATCAAATCGGAATGAAGGGAATTAAAGACGGTATTAAATGAATGGCTGCTGGAGTTAATAACTACTTGTCATGTTTAAATTGAATATTGCAAATTTAAAGAAACATGTACCTTTAGGGTAGGAAGTATCAGTGATGAAACTGCACGGTGTTTTGTCTACGTTAACTCTAAAATTACTTTCTTCTCTGGTGCAGCTGACACCGGTCGGCTCGACGATCTTCAAGAACGTCGTTGCAGTGGATGCAGACGCCGGTGTCAACGGGATCGTCGAGTACTCCATTGCACCCGGAGATGGAACTGGAATTGGCAATAACGATGGCGTTGGTCGAAATAGAATCACGACCGCCGATGGATATGGCTATTTCAGCATCAATTTACCACATCAGGGACAAGTTACTGTTAACCGTACCCTCGACTTTGAACGAACTCAGCGATACTACGTCACCATTTTGGCATCGGTAAGTCCTGATTACTTGTGCGTTGAAATTACACGATAATTTTTCGACGTATGTACAATTTCATGTTATTACGTGGTTACTAGCGTGAACATAAATCATGAATGGTTGAACCGTTACGAAGTAAAATATAGAAATGTTACTTCGAAGGATCCGTAATGGTAGCTCGTGTCTAACGAAACACGACTACATGTCTCGATGAGAGAAGAGGTGTAAAAGTGCGAAAATAGATTTCAATTTAGATTCCGTTTCACGAAAGCTCGTCGCAATCTCGAGCATCCACGTTATATGCTAAATAGTTGATTTCATTTGGGTAAGAATGGCCTTCACGATGGCCAATTTCAGTCGGTCGTATTTTCCACCTTTACCTTGGACACCATTTGTCTATGGAAATCTGGTGGACGGTATCTAATCGCTCTCGTAAACTGTCGTTCCCTGTTTCCGTGTGCCTTGTATTTGCTAAATATAAATTCAACGTGTGCGATAGCTACCTTGGCTGACCACCGGACAGTGGAACGAAATGGCCAATATAGGTGGAAAAAAATCATGGCAGCAAATGAATTTTTCATAATTTTATCTTCGTCTAGAATGGTGAGACCAATGACAGGAATATTTCATTTTGTAATTAGCCCAGTTCAAAAATCATGCTATAGTGTCTCACCAGGACACTGTGCATGATAATTAGAAGTACACTCACAGTCTGAAGTCCGTTATGTTTGATACATATTTCTAAAAGAAGCAAACACTTGGTTATTCTAATTTTATGAACATGACTGGATGCGTCGTGACGAAGGTCTACTGCTCACGATAAGTTTCTCTAGTTTGTAATGCAAACGAAGTGAAATTTGTTTCAGGTACTGTTAATCTATATTTCATTAATTGCTAAGTACTCCAAGTTTGAGTAGAACAAGAACTATACTATTACTTCAATGTTTCTTAATTGAATGTACACAGCGGAGCATAGAAATGCAGATATATTCTACAGTCTCCATTTAGCATCATAAAATCGGAATAATCCCATTTATATCACTTTTATATTATATAATTGATACGAACACCTTTGGGGAATTTCAATTCTAATTTTCCAAATACCTTGGCTTGTTAAATAACCGTTAAAGCCGAAATCAATAATGTTGCAACATCAATATCGTTCGCGTTCAGCAAGGCTCGCTAAATCCTTAATATCGCAATATTCTCTCGGTCCGCGACACGGCGAATCGATCCGAAACTGTTACGTGGAGCGTGTAATACGTGGAAACTGTGTGCCTTCCTAGCTACGACAAGTAATTAACGGTAGCATATTATTGCATACCGTCCGAACGTCTGAAAGCTTTGAACGGAGTCGTTGCAATTTCCACGCTTCATATCGTTGAAGAAGAGCGGTTCTCTCGGAGGGCTACGGGAGCCACGAAAAAAGAAATCGAATCCCCGTCGTTGTCGCAATTAACGTCAAAGGATGGCTCTCTCGCAAAACTGGAAACCCGTCCGAGGATTCTGAGTATCCGCGGCTGGATATCCTTGAAATTATATTCGCGGAATTGCCTCGATAATTGAGAATTTAATTTCACGTCGCGCGATGCAATATCGTTAAGGTACTTCTAAGAGAGAAAGTTCTACCTTATGCTACGGGGCCTTATATACTTATATGTATATCTTTCTCAGGGGCAGCTTACTTTTTAATTAATAAACGAGACCATTTCCGTTGAAGTAATCGTTTGTAAACTAGCGTGTTTCCTTAATTTAATGGCACATCAGAGTGAAGCACGAAGTACACCGTCAGAAAGGCGATCGTTGGTCAGCTCGTGTAGGACGAAAGGAACAGGACAGAAACCCGATGACTCACCGAGACGAGTCACCGATCTCGGACCATATTCACATTAGCATATCGATTCTCCCTGGGCTCGGTACATGCACGGTTTCTCGTCATTATGGCCATTACGCGAAACTGCTGGCTGCTTGGTTAAAAGTTGCATCGCCCTTTTTTTTCTTTCTCGTATCTTCTTTCGGACCTCGTTCGAGGTGTCGAGTTGCGTGGCGATAGTTTTTGCTGAATCGCTTCATGCGGGTAGTCGTAGTTAGAGGAAAGTGCCTATTTCCATATCGCTGAAGTTTCGCGACTATTACAGTTTGCCTGGTATGAAATTATTATCGTGAGGCAAGACTCGGAGAATACGGGAGACTCGGAGTAAAGTTTCAGTGTCCTCTTTCTCCCGCTGGGGATGGCATAGGATGGTGGAGTTTGAAGAGAACGAAGGGACTCGGTTTATTAAAGAAGTTTTTCTAGGATTATTATCTTTAAGTATCTCATATATCTTATTTTCAGTACGCCCTTCAGACTGTTTGCCTTTGAAAATTCTGCAATTATACTCTATCGACTAGTCACAAAAAGAAATGCAACGTCGCAAGAAAACATGAAAGAAATTAGAAACCGGACGTCAAGTGCAACCGGTTGGAAAAACCAATGGCAGGAAGACCAATATTTCTCGAAAGAAATATCGTAAGAATTCCCAGCTAAGGACTTCCGATACGCTTCAACCGCAGACCTACTTTCCTGCACTTCATCCCCGACGAGTTCAGCCAACCGTCATACTTCCACTTCAAAGGATGACTACACTCTTCCAAGTTTCATGTAATCCTCCATCCCCCACAACGTAAAGACCATCCTAACGAATGAATTAACTAGACACTTATCGAAATAACAGCTCTAAACAATATCTCACTACCACGTTGCTCGACAATTGTTGCTAATCACGTCTGCATAGATTAAGACAGTCCGGTTATAGACGACTGTCTTGTAAATGTCACCAAGAGCGATTCGTGGGCTAGGCAAACAAAGAGAGTCTCGCTGCAATCAGGTATCTACGAATAGGATAACGCGCAGTGGGTAGCGGTTATAGCACGACTTATATGCACACCGGTGTATGCACATGCAACTGGTAAGGTAAGACAGTCGCCTCGCGGCATTAGTCACCGTTCGGCTGGCGACGTATCGCTAGTCGGAAATTTTCGTTTTCCTCGGCCTAGCGAGTATCGCCAACGTGGCGAATTCAGATTCTAATATGTGAAATTTATTCCATTCTCTCGCGTGATCGTTGGACGTGAAACGCGATCGCGTGTACCGTCGCGGGAGAAAAGTGCATCGGCGACTGCGAATGTTCATTGATCGCAATCGCCACGAAGCCGTGTTATATAAGTGCGACGAGGATGCATTTGAATTGCAGCCTTGCTCGGCTTGGAGAATAATATTCGTGGCAAACGTTCCAATGAAATATATACCTTTTTAATTGTCGGATGAGATTTAAATAGAATACTTGATCAGTTCTGTGATTTCTCTCGATACACAGAGAACGTAGAGAGAGATGTCTTTGACGATGGCAGAAATGAATGCGGAAAGAATAACCGATTGACTTTGAAGCACTCGAAACGTTTATGATAAAAATTGCGTACTTCCCGTTTAAAGGTAGACGGAGAAAATTTCCTTGGTCTCTCGAAGCAAATCGGCGGTAATCGCCCTCCAAGTATGTAAGTATCGCCAGGCTAGTGCGCGAAACGTTCCATCATCAGGATCTGCGCCGACGTTGTTGGAGAACGGAGATTAATGGAGAACGTTGGATGGATACGTGGGTGTTCGTCAAACGAACGGTTTCTGCAACGTGGCTACGAGGAGCCGCTTCTCTTGCGTGTAGCAAGTGTCCATGCAGTGGCGTAGGTGCATATCGGTATCCATTTCATGTGTGACGAACGTTACCAACCATCCTGAGGATTTGGGTTTCACTGACGATCGGATGTTTCTGCAAATCTCTGATACATGACAATTGTTTCCTTAGCGTTTATACTATCCTGCAATTCGATCGCTCTGCTTATAAGTTGGTTCAAAAATTTTCCTCGATTTAGAACCTTTAAATTCCCAATCTTGAATGAAGATACGAAGGAAAGCATTGGACCGAGATTTCTTAAAAATCTTCCTTCCACCGTAAAGAGGTCATGCCAGGCTCCAAATAAAACGGCAGATTAAATTCGTTGAAAATTCCTCATTCATTAGCAAAGAGGCCACGGTGCCACTTCTCTCAAAAGGTAGCTTTAAAATCAAGCGATAGATTAAATTCGTTTGAAAAAATCCCTTTCTCCCCTAAGCATCGTACACAATTCCTTCAAAAAAATGTACCTCTCGTTAAAATCTCATTACACTCAGACATTCTAAAAGGAATCTTCTAATTTTAACAAGCAAGCATTCTTGGTCGTACCTACGCCAAGGAACGTAGCCTGCGAAACCGTGATTACCGATCACGAATCGGTACCTTCCGCGTCTAACAGGCAGCAGTATTAGATAGGTATCCTACGTGGCTACGGTCTTCGATAAAACAATGAGTCCCAACTCGGCCACAAAATGCCCAAGATTCTCTTCGTGCGGTCGGTGTGGGCCGCATAAAATTACACGGTAATCTCGAATCGCGGCAATGATCTTATCTATCCGTGGAAAACCGGGCGTTAGCGTATGCAGATCGCGCAAGGTGCAGCCCGTGCGCGACGTTTCCGGAAACTGCAACCCTCTCATCCTCCGGGCGATCTCGATTTCTCGCGAATCGTGCAGAAGAATCGCGGCTGTACGGATGATCGATTTCTTTAACGGTGATCAACAGGGAGAAGAGGAATTCTGCATTCGCGCGTGGAAATCCCAACGTTCGACGATCGCGATCGTTGAAGCATAAGACTTCGGAGTGCACCGAGAGTTATTTCTCCTCTGTGCCTGACTGCCTTGCAATATTCTCGGCCGATGTACCGCGAAATGTTTTCACGTGTCTGCGATCTGAATATTTTAACAATATCGGTAGATATGTATTAGGACAGTGTACGGAAGGAAATCGAGTTTTCTAGATGAATTATAGGATATTGTTCGAGAAGGAAATTTATGAGACGTTTGTCATCGTTTATCGGGACGATTTATCGTATGACGTTGGAAAAGATGTCGGAAATGGTTTTAATGTTTTAACGTTATTTTAGTCGGGCTTAGCAATGTCGTTGGATATATGTATTATCGTATTTTGTATTATAATGTAAGATACGATGGAAAGTGACGGTAAATCATCTGTGGAAAATTTACGAGACTTTTATTCATCGTGTTTCGGGTCGATTAATGAAGTCGATGGGGAAAAAGGTTTTGGTAGATATTTCAAATATTCGAACGTCACTGTAATCATGATATTTTAACGATTTCATATGATGTACGTGCTACTATATTATCTATCGTAGATCGGGAAGTGGTCGTAAAATATAGAAATTCCATTGTGAAATTTACGAGCCTCTTATCGTCGTCGATGAAGATAATTAATGCAGGGAGATTATGAAATTTTTTGAAAAAACACTCCAAATATTCTTCCGTTTGTCGGAATATCTTAATAACATCGTCGATATATTCAACAGATATTACACACAATAAACCGTGAAGTGTACGTAAGTTATAGTAAGTCCATGGTGAAATTTACGAGACTCTTATCGTCACCGATCGAGGCAATTAATCGAGTTGAAATCGGAGACGATTCAGGAAATATTCGAACCACGCGATCCTCACCATGCACACACGCCATACGCATAAAATAGTTTAGCCAAAAGCACGATGATTTATGTGTCATCGTAGGAATGCAGTAATTTAACGACACCAGTTAAAACCCTCGAGTGCCAAAGATGCACGAGGAGGTTTGACGATCGACATAGAAACTGCCAGTCGCACGTGGGATGCGTGATACCAGCACGCCTACCGTTCTTGGATTGTTTATTGCACGATTAATCCATGGGATTCCTTGGACTTCTAACGTTACATCCGACAAGTCAGGAAAATCTCCAGGTGCCGGTTGGCTCGTGCAGGCTCGCCGATTCCAACAAAATGATCTTGACGGCTAAACGGAAGAAGTGGAAATAACGGATCGTACGAGAATCGAACAGAGTTCGCGTATTATCGACAATGGCAGTCAATCCGGTGAAAGTGTTTCTGCTCGTAGCTCTAATGCGAATCGAAGTCGGCTGTAGCAACGATATTTCAACGGTGAGTGGTCGCTTGGTATGCGGATTATACCTATATGGTTTGCGTATAATTGGATATTTTAATTTCGACATTGACAATGTACGATGCGTGTAATTACAAGAGGGAAGTTCCATCAGATGGAGGTGCAAATCGTGACGTATCGATGGTAATAGATATTCGATCTGTAGGATTACAAATTAATCCTATTATAAAGAAATTATAACTTTATATTGTACACGTTTGAGTAATATGTAACATGACGGGAGCCTTTACGATGGTATTACTTGAAATCTTCGAAGAGAATAAATTGAACGAGCAACTACACTCGACGTTGAACCTACGACAGATCAGATAATCGAGAGTTAAATTCGTGTAGGAAGTACAGAAATAGCGGATGCTTTTAATCCGTTTTAACGCTGCATAATCAAACCGAATAAATATAGAGGAAACATGTTTGACGGGTGCAATTAACCGGACGAATCGATAATGATTATCTTCGATTCGATAAACGTATCGTCTAAATAGAATTATTCAGATATCGTGACATGTCGTTACGTTTCTATGTCCAATGATTCCATGCGTCGTTGCATTTTCATGCAACTTGCAAAATTACGAGAGTTTTGTCAGACAAGATAGGCGTTTGTAGAAAAATCGAATAGAATTGTTTTGCGAGGAAACGATGTCGTTAAAGCGATCCCCACTGAAGGTGGAGGGTGAAATGGGGTGGAAAAAATTTCAATGGGCCCTCATCGATGTCGATTGGTATTGGCACACATAGCAACTGAGAGATCTTGCTCAGCTTCGTGGTCAAGGGTGATATTTACCTGGCATTGGTTTCACCTCCGAGATAAATCAGGTGGAAGCGCGTATAATCATGGCGAATCTCCGCGGTGCTCCGAAGTCATGATCGATCTTTCTACCGAGATAAAGGCATTCCCAGTGCAGCTGCTGCCGTTGCAGGTGTGGCTCATTTGAATATTATGTGGAACAGCTGGTCTACTTCTTCTCGGACAATGTTCTCCGTTCCGATGAACCGGTTGTTTCTTTTTCTACGTCCAAGCAATATTTCGATCGGAGGAGTTACGGTTTCGCGTGTTTCTTTAACATTGAATCTACCGGAAATCAAAATGATTGATATGCAATCTCTTTCTTGCATATTCTTGGAGTTTCTAATGATCTTTCCTGCTTAAATCTCTGCGTTTTAAAACTCTGTTGTTCGAAGAAAAACACGTTTTAAGAGCTTTCTCTATGAATGTAGAAATCCCTTTTTTCGAGTAGAATGTGCAGTATTTTTAATTTTATTTCCCTCATACTACAACCGGTTTGTCTCTGGCGTTTTTCCTTGCAACTGCAAATGCGACCGGCAACGAGTTGGAATAAGTGACGCTAAAAAATTCAAATTAAAGTCAGCAGCCGATAATAAAATCGACTCTGTGTCGCCAAGTTGGACGTTCTCCGTGCAATTTCGCCCCTTTTGTATACTGCCATCGCCATATACGAACGATTAATGGTTACGCATTCTTACTTTCCTAAACTGTGTTCGAGCTCCTCGTAAAATTCTCAACTTCCACGAACTGGTGCACATCCTTTCTACACTCATAAGGAAACTATCGCCGGAAACGATGGATCGGTGACAACATAACGATTCGTAACGGTACGAAACTTCGCAAGGAAGTCTCGTAAAAGAATCATGGAGTTCGCTGAAACATTGCAGAATTTCAAAGCCTACAGTTTATTTCATTTGTATCTATATGTCGTTCGAAAGGATGCAATTTGTCCTTAAAGGGAAATTGGTACTTCCACTTTCATACACTCGTAGCTCGTGAACCGTAAGAAAATCGATTTGAGTTTCACGGGGGGCCCTTGTCAGAAACGACTGATTTGCGACACGACTTTGGTTTGAATCTCGCCGATACCTTTTTCTCGCTTTACGGCGCTCACCGAACGAAATTGCAGCTCGGCTATGGTAAATGGACCACGCCCGTTTATTACGAAAGAGGAGAAAGAAGAAAGGATACCGAGAGGAGGTGAAAAGAGAGAGGCTTTGCCAGAGCAAGTAACGACCGAGAATAGTGGGTCATGATGGGTTTAAGCTTCTCTCGTCGTCGGCGAAAAGCTACCGACTGATATTCAATGAAGTTTTCGTGTTAAAATTCAATGCCACGTAATACGACGTTTCGTCAGGATCGTGCAATTTTGACGAATGGTAAACGAAAAACGGAGGACGGTAGCGAATAGAGAAACAATCTTCTCGTTTCATCCCTGCAATTTCCCTGATTCAACGATCCCGCCTTTTCGAGGCCTTAATGCGTCGCTGGAACGTTCAGGCATGAAATAAATTCTGGTATATGGTCTCGATGAGAAAAAGAAAGGAGACGACGGCTCTTGGTACTTTGTTCCTTCGGTGAGATTGACCGAGTTACCTAATAATTTTAGATCGTCCAGCCGACACGAAATTACATGGCATTATCGGTACTGATGGACACCAGGGAGCATCCGTAATGGGATCTTTTTTCGGCTACCACCGGGAATGTCTTCGCGCTATTTCCAGCCGACGTATTTCGTCGTCGGTTTTCTTCCTTCTCGTCGTATTGCTCGACGATAATGATGCACGCGCCAGGGTTACAAGAGGGATACCAATTTTCCTCTTCGTAGTTGCTTCTCCATGTACTGTTGCAACGAAAGTCTCGAGAGGAAAGCTTTTACCGATGCCTTTGGCAAAGTATCGATAGAAAGGAACACTCTAAATACTCCAACACGATGCTCCGAGTCTACCGATAAAATACAGCCGTGTATCTTCAAGTTTATTCGCTGGAAAACATGTATTTTTTTTTTATTTCTTCGGCTTTAATCGATACCGTCATTTTGCCTGGGAATTACTGTTTTAGGTCGACTCTGAATCGTTAATACTGTACTCGATATAGCTGACATACAAAATATTCATTTCAGCTTTTATTTCACGTGATTGCAATCCATACGATCGAACGAGAATAAATGATTTGAATTGCAACTATTATTTCTTCCCCAGGATCGTGCCAGGAACGTGTCGGATAGGTTTACATCCACGACGACCTTGACGGTGAACATTCGAGACGACGATGATCAGGACCCGTCGTTCATTTATCAAGGTTGCATGCTCCTCGATGGCGCCTGCATCAATCCAGAATACTCGGCGTCCGTAAGTAAATTTCTGCAATTAAGATCAAGGAACGAGACAACATTCTATTACTCGTTTGATCGCACACATACACGCGGAACATACTACTTCACATTATCATGTGAAAAACTTGCTGCTTTAACACTTTGTAAAATGTTTCTCACAAAAGTTGCACAGTACTATGAGAAACGTTGTGCTAAAACAGAAATTTTTAATTTACACGAGCCAGTATAGCTTGTATACAAGAAAAATAGGAGTCATTGGATCGTATTGGCACGTTACCGTTAAAAATGACGACTAAATGTCCACCTTCGATAATCTGTGCGACGTCTTACTCTTAAATCTTAGGCGACACGGTTCTAAACCATCGACGAACCGGTTCTCAACATAGAAAATTTTTCTTGCCAGGTATCGAGCGGCGTGTTATCCGGTATACTCAATATATCGCCCGAGAAAATACAAGCCGTTGATATGGACAGCATAAACGCACCCATTCATTACTCCTTCCTCAGTGGCAGTCCACCGAATTATCGGGACTTTTTCGAAATAAATCCGAGCACCGGCGCCGTTAAGCAAATTAGAGCCGTCGACACTACAGTAACGAAGAAGTTCGACACTATCATTAAGGTAAGAGTACGACGGCACGACGTATAATGATAATGTGCTCTACCCATACGGGGGTTGAAGAGCACCGATGATGGTTTCGCGATAACTCGATAGTCTCGGGACAGAATTCGAGATACATTATTTTATTTCTCGAAGGCCGTCGAGGTATCCGAGGCGAAACGATCGGCTACAGCCAAATTGACTATTACCGTGAAGCCGGTCGACAGCAATCCACCGATTATAACAGCATCGAGCATAGAGGGTTTCGTCGATGAAAATGCACCTATCGGGACAAAGGTTATCGACAAAACTGGCAAACCCATAGTGCTCACCGTTTCTGACGCCGATTTGGTAAGTTTTATCGTCGTGATCTACGTTCGCTCAACGAGGCGTGAAGCCGATGTTAATCGACCGTTTAATTTACCTCATTGTTCGCGAATGACGCTGGGATGTCCGTATGATCCTGTTTACTCGTTACGTCGAACGTGGAGTTCAAAGAGATCGATGAGAGTGAAAGTGGAGATGAAATTGTGAAGCAAAAATGTTTGGGTATATTGATGCGCATGGTGTGAACGAAAATGTACGGCTGATTGATCTTTTCTTTGGTGAGAATTTTTTTAACAAGTCGGAGTGCTCCGATAGAAAATGCCTGTAGGATGAAATGAAATATAGGATAGGAATTTTCAGAATGTTTTTAACACTCTGTGTATACAGTTTCGCTGAAAAAATTCGAAGATCCGGTGATATTACATAATTCTGGATATTTCGCACAAAATCATCGATGTACATTTTATATTACCCTGCGCTCGATCGTCGTGACAGGCGGTTTTCAAATAAAGCCGAATTCTCGTGGCCTCTCGAGAAGTCGACGTAAAATTTTCAACGAATGACACGGGATGACACTTAAACGAGAAACTTCCCCGATATCTGCAAGTGGGTTAACGTGTTCCTGGTTCGTTTCGTATTGCAAAGACATCAACTGCCCCGTGAAAATTATGGATCCAGAATTGCACGGTACTTTCGAGACCATTGCCGCGAAATTGTCGTGCCTTGGTCAGTCGTTAACGGACACATTCCTTTGAACCTTATTGCACAAAAGGGACGGCGGAAACACCCACGAGTTCATTTGCAAAATCGTTTCTTTGTCGATAGGCCGAGCAAGGCACGATCTCTATTGTCGAAACGAATGCAACATTCCTGCTTTCGAGAATTTCACTAGAATTGATTTTAAGAGGATTACACTTTCCGACGATTTTCAAAGTTTCTCTTTAAAGAAAATTGAAATCGTACAGTGTGTCTGAAACCGATAATATCAATTTGAAAAAATAAAACACCGATAACGTTATTTAGGGGCCGGACGATCCGAAGCCAAGTTACAGCTTCGAATTGACCACGAATTCCTTTGCTATTGATCCTTCTGGAATGTTGGTCATAAACGAGGAGAATTTGGACCGAGATCCTCCGAGTCCTGGACGCTTCCGTTTTCAAGTGGTCGCCAGAGAAAAAACAGGAGTTGCAGCTTCTGCACCGCTGTCCTTCGTTGTGACTTTGAACGACGTTAATGACAATGCTCCTCTGCTTCCTATGATGGCTCCAATCACGGTTCAAGCGGGAGAAACGAAGAGAGTCGTAACGAAGGTAGCACTTTTATTCCAATTAGTGTGCATCTTGTTCAACAACAAAGTAAAACATTTTTACCTGACGTTTCAAAGATTCTCAGAGAACAAATTCATTTAATTACTCACTCAACATTGTCCCATTAAAATATTACTTGCTGATTTAACTTCGCTTTTCTAAAGTTTCTCATACCAATTAAAGTGACTACTCTCGGTCCACTTTGTACGTCGAGGAGAAGTAATTATGTTAAAGTGACGAGCAGAAATTACTCCAGAATTTCCGTACATCATAGGTGGAAGCAACGGACAATGACGAAGGTGAAAATGCTGAGATAACATACGGCATTTATCACGTATCGAACAACGGCTTGCATAAATTCAAGATAGATCCGAAAACTGGCGTTATTGAGTCCGTGAGAAAATTAAACGCCGGAGAACAGTACAGTATTACGGTTCAAGCGACGGACAAAGGTGGCAAATATTCCCAGACGATCGTCGAAGTGAACGTTATTCCCGGACCAAATACCAGGAGTCCCGTTTTCCAGCAACCGGTGTACGAGGTGCAGGTCAGCGAGGGAGCTTCGATTAATTCGACCGTTGCAACCATTACCGTAAGCAGTCGCTAGTATTTTACTTCTAGCAAGTTACTCCTAATGATTCTAGAAATTGTACAATTAGCTTTGTCCACGGAGACAAATATGTAGGCAGCTACCATAAATCTTGCACCGTTAATTCTCCTATGCCAAGTGTCTTACGCTCGGGAAACTCTCGTACTCCAGGGTCCTCTTTGGAATTATAGCTTCAAAGTACCTTGCTTCAACTGTAAATTGTTCCTATTTTAGACGATTACGAGGAATTAAAAATATAAATGGCACAACATGAAAGACTTTTGCACGAATCCTCAACTATTAGTTTGGACCCTTAACATATGAAAAAAGGAACCTATACCACTTTCAAGTATAAAGAATGTTATGTTAAGCTAGTATTAATTTCAATTTTCCAGGCCATCGATCCAGAGAACGATCCAGTGTCTTACTCTATCGTCTCGGGGAACGATCTTCGGCAATTTGCGATCGGCGACAAATCAGGCGTGATAACCGTTATAAGAAAGTTGGACCGTGAAGACCTGACTCGTTATCAGTTGGTGAGTTTCCGCCACTTAAAGACCATTGTAAAAGTATCCTCTGATTCTTTCGTTCCCTTGAATTCCCATTTGCTCGTTGCTTATCGTAAAACGACGTCCGTTGACAGCTGATAAAAGCGGAAGACTCCGGTGGTCTCTTCAGCACGGCAACGGTGAACATTAAAGTGACCGACATCAATGACAAAAATCCGGAATTCGTGGATTTGCCATACGAATTCTCCGTGAAGGAGGGCGAAGCACGCAAACTGATCGGGCGCGTGCATGCCGAGGATGCTGACGAAGGCATTAATGCCGAAATTACGTACTTCGCTCCGGATGACATACCTTTCACAGTCGATCCAGAAACTGGAGATGTTTTGACGAAGATCGTCCTGGATTATGAACAGAACGACGTGAGTTCGGTTTCTATTACATTTGCAGTTCTTCCTCTATTTTATCCTCCGTTGTCTTCTGAGATTCCAATGTATACAATAGATTTTTATTTTAAAGAATTGATCAAATTCTTTTGCAATTATAAGAAAATTGTAGAAGTAACGATAGGAAAATTATTGTGAAAATTGTAGGAATATAGGTTCGTCGTTACGGCGAGAGACGGTGCGCCTGATTATCGTTTAGCAACGGCGACGGTGACGGTGAAGGTGTTAGACGTGGAGGATGAAGTTCCTGTCTTTCATCAAAGCAGCTACGAAGCTCGAATCAAAGAAAACATGCCCGATCAAACGGTGATTCAAGTGACGGTGAGAGAGCATTCGTTGTAATGGAAATACCCCGTAAAATATCATTAGTTGTACATGAGTAGTTCGACGATTATTGTGGGTTTTGATCAAACAAAATTTGCAAAAGCTAAAGAGATCAAATCGCGTTACTTGCGTCGTCGATTCTCGTTTCATCGTCGTAGTGGAAGAAGCGCTGACAATCCTGAGCCAATGGTCATCTTTCCTCGAGTTTAAAGCTAACACGATTAATTCCAGGCCGATGATCCGGACTCGAAGAAGCAAATCACATACATGATCAAGCAAGGGGATAGCGAACTGTTCTCCATAGAGCCGAAGACAGGAGTAATAAAAACTTCTCGCGGTTTAGACTACGAGAGGGATAGTCAATACGTTCTCATTATTGGTACCTTGGAGAACACTAGCGATGTACCTGGTTCCACTACGAGGGTCGTTATCAACGTTCAGGTAATGTTGAAACGTTAAATACTTCGACGAGTAATACTGAATAATAAAGTTAACGTAACTCTGATAGGTTATTTGATTTTGAATCTAATCGACTACTTCGAAACATCGATAGAACATTTAGCTCGTGTTCTGTTGATTTATTAACGTAGCGGAATAAATTTGTGTAGTCTGTATTGCATTGCTGTCGTTTGTAATTGAGTGGTGATTTTCGGCGATGAATTAATATCAGCCGGGAACGAGTATTTTTTATTTATGCTATCAGTATTTTAAATAATAGAAAAATAGAGATAATAGGGATTTTTTAAATATTGTAGGATTATTAAAAATATGTGTACTTTGTATTGTAACAGGATGTGAATGATATTCCACCAGTTTTCACGTCAGTTCCTCGTCCGATAACTTTAGACGACGATGTTCCCATCGGCTCAACGGTCATTAATCTAATAGCGACAGACTCCGACGGCACCGCACCCGGAAATCAGGTACGTACTGATCACCATTTCTTAATTAACACTCTAACATCGATCGAGAATTTCTCAATTTCGTCAATTATTCCAGGTGAGATACGAAATCATCGGACGAGGCATAGCAAACAAGTATTTCGTCATAGACCCGGACACCGGTGTGCTAAGAATTCGAGATGACCTGCGAAAAGAAACGGATACCGAATATCAGGTATAGGAAAATACACATTTTAAATATAGAAAATATGCATTACACCAAGAATTTTTACTTATCTGCATTCCCTTGAGGTTTTTCGCCCTTGAGATACTCCATGTTTGAACGTTTTTCATTAACTAACAATAAGTTTAAAATGATGGTCACACTCTTTCCAATGGAATTTCTCTCGAATCTTCATCAATCTCGAAATAACGTGACAATCGTCATTCATTTCAGGTCGACGTGCGAGCTTACGACATGGGAGAGCCACAATTGTCGTCGGTGACGACGGTGCCGATTTATGTTCGTCACGTTGCAACCGTGCCACCGGAAATCGGCTTAGGATTCGCGGAGAATTCCTACAACGTTGAAGTACCTGAAGACGCTGGGGATAACACTCTGATCAAGATAATCACGATCATCAATAGTCACGCACACGACACCACTCCGTTGAAATGCGAAATTTACAGTGGTAACGATGAAGGACTGTTCGAGGCGAATGTGACCGAGGAACGAAATTGCGCACTGAGACTGAAGAAAGGGGCTTTGGATTACGAGACCACGGAATCTTATCAGATTAAGATAAAGCTGGAATCACTGTCGGGCCTTCTGAATTCCGGTAGAAACACAACGATGGTAAGCGGATCTAAAGATTTGCGAGATACGTTGACATTAGTCCATTGTAACTATTAAATTCAGATATACTGTCATCTGAAATTTGCATGAAAATTCAGCATTTTTAAGCTGCCTAAATTGTATGCAGGATAGAATATTCCAATGCAATTAAAGTGATATTTTCATCGTTTATATAACAGATTTCGTAAGCTGAAAAATTTCATGATATTTATAAAGCAGTCTCTATAACGATGCAAATATCCGAGTAATATCGGTGATATAAAACGATAAAATCGACGGAGAAAGTTCTATCCATAACGCGATTAAAATTTTCCCAATAACGTATAATGTTCAGTAACGCATAAACGACGATATTAACGAGAAAATTATCATTTCATTCGCTGCAATTCCATGAATAATTCCGCGCAAAACATTCAAACGAATCGTAAAAGTATTATTGCATTCCGTTGACAGGTAAAAATCCAAGTACTCGACGTGAACGACAACAAGCCAGAATTTGTATTTCCGGAGAGTAATCAAAAGTTAACGAGAGGACGTTATTTCGCGGCGATTCGACGAACAGTGCAATTCTCCTCGACGGTGATACAAGTGAAGGCGAACGACAAAGACAATGGAAAATATGGAAAACTGGAGTACAAGATCCTCAGTGGACGAGGCTCGGATTATTTCGCCATGGACAGTTCTTCCGGGATAATTAGAACCACGGCAACCTTTGACAACGTCGATCCAACGGAATTGCCATTTAAATTCGACGTGAGCGTTCGAGACAATCCAAATTCTACGGACAATTTCAATTCGATCGTTGCACCGGTAATTGTGAACCTCATCGGCGAGGAAAATCTGATGATCCTCGTGGTCCAGGATGCTACTCACGATGTACTGCAAAAGGAGGCGCCCAAAATATCGGGTATAATAGAAGAAAAGACCGGTCTCTTGATTGGTATCGACAGAGTAGTCGCTAGGAAGAATCTCACGAAAAATGGAACGGTCGAAACGTTTCCCCAGGACTCCGATGTCTGGTTTTACGCGATTGATCCGGACACCGAAGCTATTCTCGATAGAAACAGCACTAGAATACAAAGGTACGTTTTACGACTTCCAGAATAACACGAGGCGACTCTTTCTGTATGAAGATTACGAAGGAAACTCTCAAGTGACGCGGTTATTCCGAGATTTCGCGACAGCTACGTTAAGTCCAGGATTTCTACGAGAAGCTTGGCCCTATCTATATCATTTTCTTCCGTATAAAACTTGATTAAATTACATCCAATTTTACTCGAGTAAATTGCACTCTTTTTTTGTTTCTTTTTTTTCTACTTCTGTAGTCATGAGAGTCGAGATTACACGAAACGAGTATCAGACGGCATGTAATGTAAATGTCAAGGGTGTACTGGGAATTGATTTGTTTGTTAAGTAGTCGTTCGATTGCGAAGGAGAATGTTATTTGGTTTCAGATCGATTATGGAGAAGCCAGCTATGTCGAATATCACTTTCGATGTCTCTACTTTGGTCCGAGCAAACGCCATAGACATTCACGCACCTATGATGCCACCGGAGCCAGTGCGCACGCAAACTGCTGTTGCATTTAGCGGAGAAGTTTTTCCTTATGCGTTAATTATTATCGCCTGTGTTATATTGGTCCTCGGTATCGCTGGGATTATATACATCTGCGTGTCATGGTCCAGGTAAATTGGAAATTTATCTTTAATACATTAAATTTGCTTTATCTCTGCCTTTCAAATTGAATTTTTGTTTAAATATTTAGAAAACGTTAACATTAATTCAATAGTAGTTACAGTCTCTTACTTTTAAATAAATACGAATCTAAATGAAACTGATTAAATGAAATAAATTAAATACAATTGAATTCGGTTGCTTGCTGACACATCGCGGATGTACCCTTCACATTGCAAAGGTCATTTTCAACCGCAAAGATCACAGTTATACTATCATCGTTGATATCGTGTGAAAGAAACTGTTTTCAAGTATGAACATGAATATTCATTTGACCCGCGTTGCCGCGTGGCATGCAAATTCATCGTCCTCTTTATTACTTCCATTAGAATTAATTACACTTTCCGGCGCGGCTACCTCAGATCCGCGAACGACCGCAGACGAAACTTCGTTTGCTTTCGCTTTTGCCTGACCTGGCTGAAAGAATTTTTTGATGAAACTGGCAAAATTTTCTTTTCCCTGCAGATACAAAGCTTATAAAGAACGTATGCAGCGGATGTACGTTGTGCCGCGTTACGATCCTGTTTACGTGGAACCAAATTTAAAGGAGTACGAGACACAGGTTTTGCAGATGAGCGTGCCCGTTGATGATAACGATAGTTACAACGATCTTCAGCTAGATTTCAGCAACAAAAATCACGCGTTCAGTCTGGACAATGTTAGCTACATTACCAAAGATCACGGTGGAAGCACTGGTAATGAAATTATTACATCTTTCTAAAACAGCTATTTGAAACATTCTTCCCCTCTTTTTTCACCTCGACTGCTACGGTAATTTTATCTAGGGACTACTGTTCTAGCAAAGTGTACTATCACTTCTGCTGTGATATCTGAAGAATAATTTAAAAAAGATCTCTCAAAACTGACTAAAATTTTAACTCATAATATATAGAAGCCTGAGCTCTTAACTCTCTCTCCACCAGAGTATTCATAAGAAAAATATTTTTTCTGTTTGTCAAAAAAAGAATATTTCCATAAATGTCTGACAACCCGTTCCGTTCTCCGTTAAGGTCAACAAAGTCCCGTGAGCTCTGAAGCTGCAACGACTGCCCGTGCTTCGAGCATAGTTGGAACTCATGGTGATGCGAACATCCACTCCCTAAGACGTTCCACCTTGGGAAGAAAGAATCACAGTTCGAGCAATGCAAACACGCTGAATAATCATGACACAACACCTGTTCTCAATCCTCTGTACAATCACGGAAGCGATCTGCTGAGCCCGAGTCCCTCGAACGACAACGTTACTTTCAGGGAAAGGAAGGATTACTCTCACCTTGGATTCACCTATCTCGGAGAACAAAGTCCAGTGGAAACAACCACAGAATTGTAAGGCCGGCTGCGCAAACCGCAGAATTGAGGGTTGATGTTTGATATTCAGTTTGGAACACTTGGCGTATAACTCGTGAAAGTTAGTGTGCTGTTTCGATAACGGAGATCTTCCTTCCTCGTTATACGATTCTCGTTTTATCATTTACAATACACTGCATCGTGAAATCACGAGGCAGAGAAGGAGCTTTTCATCCTGATATTTTGTTAAACGTGAAAGTTTGTCGACGAATTGCAGTGAATTCGTTGAGCTCGATAGGTGAAACTTGAAAAAAATACCGATTTAAGGACACGTACGAGATTTCGCGTGATACTTTCAATTGAATTGGCAACATGGATGTGGAATGTGCCGCGTTTTGCCTGGAAACGAGGTCGTGAAATATTTCGCTGGAAAACGATGAGGAAGAATGACGAGTTCCACGGTAGCGGAAGCAATGTGGCAAGATATTCCACCGTTTCGTGTTGTTCTCAACTAAGGTAAATTTAAATATCGACTTTACAAAGAAAGGAGATCTAATTTCCGTCTTTCCCTATACAACGATATTGCCATTGATCTTTGTAACATCGAATTACATTTAAGTCCTTTCATTATACTTCCCGAAGTTTTCCAACGATGCTCTTTGCGTCGCTACGCGATTGAAATGGATGCAACAGTAGTCTTCCAGAAACAATCGTCCTCGTGCAATTATTTTAAATCCTCGTATCGATGATTTCTTATCCTTTGAAGAAGGACTTGCGCGGGCGTTTTCCATTAAGAATGTAAAAGTCAACATCTCAATTGAAAATGGAAGAAATATGCACTTGTTCTCGATGAAAACGTGCAAAGCAGCAATTGTGACTAAGCGTACCGTCCAACCTCTAAATATAAGAGAACTCTTTAATTCCTAAGTTTTACAAAGTGCGTGTACGTGTGATAATGAGCGCGTGTGAATTCGTGCGAATGTTCGATCGGCCCGTGAACTTACATACGAGGAGCCCACGTAAGACCATTGTATAATAATAATTTTCTATTTATAATTGTGCGTTTGCTCATATTACTTTAATACTTTACGTTCAGCCAATGGTACGTATCATTGTTACGTTTCTACACGTGCGTACGTAATTTGTACGTCGACACATAGTTTCTCAGAGTACGTATTAATTACTTCTACGTCTCCTAGTTCAAACATCATTTTTTCCCCCGTTCAAGTTTAACCATGCAAACCGACAATTGTCACGTGTAGTGCAAAAAAACGTAATTGAACGAACCAAGCTGCACAGTGATCATTTACGGTGACAATTGTTGAGTTACAACAGAGTTACTCATTAATCTTTTCTACGTCTTCTACGGTCGGACGCAGCATCTTTTTTGTTATCGCGTTTAGTAGTGCAATCGACGATAGACACGTGCAAAGAGAAAGAAACGAATTAAACGGACCGTGCAGAGTGATGTCTTTTTTTTACAATGGCAATTATTATAGTTGACCAAGATCTGCGCTCTTTCGAAGCGTAAAACCGTTTAGAGGCGTTTAGTTGATAAGAAGCGCTGTTATTCGATGCTGATTAAAATGCGCAAACGTATTAATGTACACCCAGGACGCATTTATATCGCCGCGAAAGCGGTACGTCGAAAGAGTACTTAACATTAAATCCTTTGCGTCGATTCGTCTCGAGGGCGTCGCCAAAATTCGCGACAATTAAGCTATGCACGAGGTAATTAATCGTGCAAATCGTCGAGGAAAAATCTGCGAGACTCGAGCGATCGAATCTCTAGTCGTGTGGCGAGCAATTCGGTACTGGAATATTAATTATTTGCTATTCCATTCAGCAGACAACGTTAAAATCAATACGCGCCGCAAATCCATTGACTAGAGCGTTAACATCATTCTTAATTGTAGTTGTGTATTATTTAATGCGAACGAAATGCGAATGCTGTAAAAATTGTTAATACCTAATAAATTTATTATATTTACATAAAGATGCTTACTTAATCCACGAAGATTCCACGATGGCGAAGAAGGTAACGCGTTTCCCGTGTAAAAGATAACATCGCTCGAAAATTCATGAGTTCCGTAATGAGTTTTGACGCTCTCACGCAATTGCAGGTGAGCACTTGTTCTTTCGAAACTCGTTAGCCACTAGCTTCTGGTGAAAATGAATTAACAGAACTTCGGAAACTCCGGAGGTTCGATCTCGAATCTCTCTCTGATAAATTACAGTCTAATGACCTTGGATAGTGTACTGCACTTCTCCTAGAACAGTAAGACCGATCATTGATTTCAGACTGGTAAAAAGGAACGGATTATTGTCAACCTTCTCAGTGTCTTCGTGCAATTAACGACAAAAAATACCTACGATTCCACGCGTTTAATTGAATCCTTCAGCTAACGATTCAACCATACGCTCCCAATTGTTCCTACGAATGCCATTGTTCCTTTACATTCGAACGAAACGCGAATCTCTCCCCATGGCAAACTAAAATAAAGGATTAGCCTTCGAACGAACGTGTTGTTCTCTTTCGAAAAATAGCATAATGTATCCATACGTCCCAGAGGGAATAGCCATCGCAAACAGCTGACACTCAACGGCATGTCGAATAGAATTATTGCCAAAATTCCACAAATTAATATCTCCCGCCCTAACATATAGTCCCTCGTTACCCTTAGAACGCATTATTCGTTACTAATTAACCATAAACACCTGCACCCACGACTACCTCGAGTTACAAATGGCTTCAGCGCCAAAACCGTCTGATTCA
The DNA here is from genome assembly GCA_910591515.1 of Cerceris rybyensis. NCBI lineage: Eukaryota > Metazoa > Arthropoda > Insecta > Hymenoptera > Crabronidae > Cerceris > Cerceris rybyensis. Next base: position 2,545,690 of record OU342795.1, read on the forward strand.
TTTAACATCATCCACTCCACCTAAATTCTAAATATCCATAACATCCCTAAATCCTCAACAATTACATCTCTCATGGTAACCATCGACGTAATCTCTCCCTGTAAAGTGGACAACTCGGCAAAACTGTCCATCCAATTAATTAATCCGACTCGTCACAGTGCGAGAGATCAGCTCGATTCAACGGATCGAGGAAGGACAGTTCACATTCGTCATCCACGAGAGGAAAGCTATCCGAAAAGCGAGCGTAGAGCGCTCGGTAAGCGGACACGCGAGGATCGACAACGAGACCGTCGAGAGAGCGTCGGCGCCGTTCGCCGGGAGGCGACGCAGACGCATCTGGAGCAGCCATCGGAGGACGCGTAGGGGTGAAAGGTGAGCAGGAAAAGAGAAGAGGAGAGAGAGAGCGTGTGCCGCTCCCGGAGCGGATGACGCCGGAGCTGGCAGCATTTACCCTCGACAGTGTCGTCGTAGTCGTACGCGCAAGGATCCTCTCCCTTCGTAGGGGTACGTTCGAGCGTGAGCTCTCTTCGTGAGGACGAGTCCGAGGGTTTGAACGTGAGGAAAATTCGGAGATTGTTGTTACGTTACGATCGGTGAGCTCTGTGGCTTTCGGAGTTGCTAGGAACGATCTTCGGTCGTCATTTTCGGCGGCGTCAGGACGCCACGAAATCCTCGAAGTGCGTTGAAATCGTGAGAGAGAAAGGAGGGTGAGATCGGTCAACGAGGTGTGAACGAGCCGTAAACCACCTGTGAATGGATCTTGGTGGATAACCGAGGTCGTCCTGGTTTGGGTGCATCGTTTTGGGGGTATTGTGACCCGTTGTTTTCGTATTGTCAGATCGTATTTGTTTATCGCGAGTGAGCAGGCAGAGAGGGTTAATAGTCGTCGCTGTGGCGACGGTGAAGAGCGACGACGTCCCTCGCAGCCTGTTGAAGCGAATAATACTGGTAATGTTTGAAGTGAGTATTCGACTTAGTATTGATAAAAGGTGTGTTTATAATTATTTCTTTTTTCAATTCGTAAGATATCTTCAAATGTATAGTCGTCGAACGACGTACGGATTATCGACGGAAAAGATTCGTTGAGCGTGCAATTGAATTTGCAAATTTTTAAAGTAAACGCTTGAAAGACTTGATCAGAATCCAAGTAAGCGTTTTGGCTAGGATTTTAATAATATCTTACTCGGAGCGTGAGAATAAGGAGAAAATAGTCGTGGCTCGCATAAAATCCGCGCCAGTGGCACGGATCGATTCGTATTCAACTAGTCGGTGGAATTAATTAACGAGATGCAGTCTCCGCGGCTATTAACTATGGAACTTGCGTTGTCGTGAGATTACCAATATACGCATACATTTCACGAGTCTTTGCTCCGCGTATTCCGCGATAGCCTTTGATCTTCCCTCCACTCGATGACGTTTTAACGTCATTAAGGTAGTAATTGGTACTTCATGGCCCTTTGCCCCGTGTTAGGTTCATACGCGCGTTCGAACGTTATTGAATATCCGCTTGTCAGTAATTTCCGTGCTCCTTTGTCAGCGTACAATGTCCGCCTTCAAGTTATAATCGTATCCTCGGAGCAAAACGCGACGTCTGAAGATCCACCCTTTATTCGGGCCAGTCTTAACGACGCTTCTACTCGATCGAGTCGAAATGCTTTGTTCTCGTTGAAATTCTGGTTCACTCTTCGTGGAGTTTATTAAATCTCTGTTATTTTATATTGTTACGTTGCGTATTATTACCTCGTTATAATTAACCATCGATTAGAACATCGTTTTTTATTATTGGGAAGCGATACGTTAACCCTTAACAGGGTAACGAGACGATCAATTTATTAGAGGAATTTTTACAGAGATTGTGGAATTTTTTATCAACTTTCCAACGTGAAGGGAATTTTATTTGGTGTTCTTTTTAGTTGTTTTGGAGGTTGCAAGTGGAGAAGAGAATATTAATATTAAATGCACGTATGTAGTCGACCGTTTTGAGAGAAACGTGGGGGTTGAAAAAGAGTGCTTATGTAAGAGCTAAAGTATTTTCATCGCAATTTCGTTTGAATGTCCAGCCGCTTTTTACGTGTCACGTTGAACTTTAATTTCACCGAGTAAATCTGAGATATAGAGAGCTCTCATTTTCCGCGGATCTTCTCTATTGTTCAACTTCCATTGGCACCCTCGTGCTTTCGCGTTTGCTGCGTCAATGTGGACGAACTTAATTACATAGTTGAGCGTTTCCCTTGTACGGAAGAATACGTCGATATTGATTGGCCAGCGTAAAAGGAAACTTTAAAAATGCAATTACAGGTCGATTGATTACCACGTACCTTATGAAAGTCCTTTGATTTTCCAGCTACCGATAGGCACACGTAATCGAATTCACGAGACACTTTGTGACGATTGTTACCATAAAATATTTCCCTCTTCTCATTATAATGACATTAAAATCTATTATAATTTCACAAACAATAAGTTACAATCTCCATTTCAATTTCCACAGATTGACGATTAGTTGAACGCTCGAGAACAATCGGCATGAAATACTTAAAAGTCGCGCTGTTCATGTTCAACTTACTAATATGGGTAAAGTATCGACCAAAAGCAATCGTACAAAATTCTACTAAACAATAAATATCCTCCCCCATCACGCAACAACCCGTAAATCATTCTCGCAAGCATTTCCAAAACTTTATTCAACATTTTCTCAACTTCCATCCGTTCCATTCGCCAAACGAGAAACAAATAACTGCATGGTGGAATAACAAGCACCAAAACATTGTTGATTACAATTTGAAATAAACGTGTATCTAAAACATTGCCCTTATAGTTGGCCGGATGCACGGTACTCGTTATAGGAGCTTGGTTGCTCCTGGAGCCGAGCAAAGGACACCTTTTGAATCTTTTTGTTCCCGATGTCACACCTCACGAGACGATCAACTTAATAGCTTACAGCTTGCTCGGTCTCGGATTCACGGTACTTACAGTCGGTTTCTTCGGCTGTCGTGCCGCTTTGCACGAAAATCAATGTATATTGGCGACAGTGAGTTACCGATATTTTCACCCTGATTGTTGTAACAGATAGAAGGCCAAGGATGATGATGTATTTTTATCTTGACAGTATATGAGCATGCTCGTTGCCCTGATCGTCACGGAGCTGGTCACTGCCGCTGTAGGTGGATTAATGACATTTCGTATACTTTCCGGGCTCGAAGAGAGGCTCACCAGTAAATTGGCGCAGGATTATGGTCACGATGCGACAAGTGACATTCCGTTCAGTCATAGTCTCGATTTCGCGCAATATAAGGTACTATTGGGTCACGATCTTTCGTATTAACAGTACGATGAAAATCGCTAATCTTTTTTGCCACTTGACCCCTCTTTTTTCAAAGAACTTATTTGATATATTTCAGTGAAAGAGACTTAGCGCACGTAGACCTCGTTTTAAAGACCGTTTTTCAATTTTTTGATATTGTTTCAGTTTTAAATTGCATTCATCGTTTTTATTGAAGTAGAATAAAATGGCAATTTAGTAAAAATTTGACACGGTTCAATTTAAAGTACCTGTGGCCCACATTAGAATATCGATTTCCTACATTGAACCGCTGACACAATTTCGAGAATTATATTTCATCCACCCCGATACGATCTCAGTTAGTTTCATTACATTTTTATATTAATCCCAGGATGAAAATTGCCCTCAATTTTTTTTCCTCTCGAAACTCTGAGCTGGTTTCCAATTTGTGGATATACTTTTCCAAGTGGTCCAATATAGGAAACATCCCCGTACATATTTCCCTTTTTTGTAAATGGATGTTTATATACGTTAATGATCATTCGTGTTCGATGGCTTTACGGTGAAGTGTCGTATTACTTTTTTGGGCACGACGACCGCGATCGTACTTGAGGAGAGAGGAAAAATTGAAAGCATGCAAATTCTATTCCATGCACGACCGGGTGGTGCATAATTCGCCACGTGGAAAATTGTTCGGCCAGACGTATTATGATGCTTCGAAGAGCATATAGGTGATTCCATTGCAGTTTAATTGCTGTGGAATACACGGAGACGGAGATTACAATGGCACGGCCTGGTGGAGGGATGGACAATTTTCGGGTAGCAGGAGGCAGGTACCACTCACCTGCTGTGCTCTTAAAAATACCGAGGTATGCACCGAAACTGTACCGCGATTGTTCGTGAATCGCGAAAAATCCTGTTGTATACAAATTAACAGTCATATTCTCGTGGTTGTATACATTTAAAATATCCTCGCTCTACTTTGGAAATCCAATTAAAGCTTTCTGTATTCACGAAGGCATAGAATCGCAATTCAAGTATTATATTTGTTTCATAAAAATGAAATAATAAAAAAGTATATTCCAACGAAACGGAGTACGGTTGAATATGTATTTTATTTCACGTTTTCGTCGAAGCGAGAAATGCGGACAAACTGGAGAACAGAATTTATTCATATTAGTAATTTATAGTATACGATTTAACGAAGCATCTCGTACATCGTACATTTTGCAAAGTTATTCCAATCATATAGAAAACGTTGTTTTAACCGATAAAAAATTCTATGACGATAATAATATTTACCGTATTCCAGATCAAAAATACAGGCAGCCCGATGAGCGTCGTTTCGAGAGTTTTTCATAAAAATGTAAGTGATGCGGAAAACTAAATTATTAATTCGGTCGAGCGCTACATTTTCTTTTTACCCAAGACCGAGAAACCGTGGCTACACCCGCAACCAAGGGACGAGGCTGCTTGTCAGGTGGATGACAAAGAGGGTCACAGTGGATATCGATACAAGGAGGTAAACGGGATGAACTATCTTTATAAATATCTTGAACTCTCTATTTTCCTAACTTTCGCATTTTACGCGATAAACTATTTTTAGGGATGCCTCGGGAAAGTCACAAATTGGTTACAGTGCGAGAGCTTTACCTTGGTATTTCTAGGCATGGCGATGGCTGGAATACAAGTACGTGCTAATCCACCACTTCCCCTTTTATCCTTCGAACAAAGGCCCCTTTCATGAAACATTTGAATACATACTTTTCAGACATTTGGAATAATAACCTCGGCATTCCTTTGTCGGACGATAAGGGACATGCAAGTGGATTGATGCGACACTCCTCTCGAAACAGGAAAAGGAGAAAACTCTACGTCGCATTCCCGCGCGTTTCTTTTCACTCCTTCATCCCCTTAATTTCGACTGTTGTATCGAATCGAAGAAACATCCGTGTGGGAACAACGATAAATCGATGGAAAATATTTTCTTACAGGGGATTTCACCCTGACCCGTTTTAATTCAACGACGATATTCGAGCTACGACGTTCGATGTACGATAGAATGCTTGCCCGATACCTTCCAGATTATTCCCGTCCCTTTATGCGTGTCTCGCTGTGGAATGTCGTACCAATTTGAATAGGAACAAAGTACCTATACCACTGTATATAAATGTATTCCTGTCGTGTACACTCGAAGTGTGAATGTCGTAGTACTTGGATTCGATATCTGGAATGTTAAGCACGGAAGTATTATCGTAATAATCGACAACAATGCGAGCGTTCTGGGTGTCATATAAATTGTTACTTATCTGTACATACGCGCGTCCACGCTAAAAAAATTTATCTAACTGATCGGGGGAAGAAATAGCAATTTTTGAGGTTCACTTTTTCAACGACGTATCTAAACTTGTAAAATGATCTGTATAATTTTGTTGTTCATTTGTCAGGGTATACGTATACGTATAGTTAGCTGGATAAATGGTGTGTTGACGTAAGACTCTTAGGGAAGTGGAGATAATGGTATGTAAATGAGAAAGTGGGACAATAATGCAAAGGAGTACATAATGGGAAACAGCAGCTCAACTGCACAGAGAGGATATATTTTAAGCAGTTTACTGTCGAGATGAAAGGACAATGGGCTTGATTAATGATCTGTAACTAGAGTATCTTCTCTGGATTACCAAAATTCAAAGATGCGAGGGAGAACACACTACACGAGAGGGTGGAGGGGGTACATTGACCATGCGCCGTTTATTCAGATGACTGTACGTTTTAAAGGACTTTGTGATTTTTATGAAAAAAAAAAATACTTTGGAGCGTGAGTGTTCGTAATATCGATGTATATGTGGGTATTAGAATTATAGCTGTCTACCAGTTGCTTGAGAAAAATGGGTGTATACAGCAAATAGAAAGTTGCATCCTCCGTAACCCGCAACCAGAGAGCTGCTTTCGCTCGTAAGTAATAATCGAAGAGGAGACTCTGTTACAATAACTCGTGCCAAAAGTATGTACCTAATGACATTGCGGATAAAACTTTGTTACATCTTTATTTTATCAGGAAACAAACTCATAAGTATTCCGCGAAAACACAAAACGAATAATAAAAGCGTTGCTCCTCTGTGCGTTGTACTTGTTTCATCATTCTTTTTCATATTCTCGCAAAAGGTCACGCTCGTAGTTTTGAAATCACGTTGAACGGCCAAGAACGATGGAAAAAAAAAGATTATAAAGTATCGTTGATTAAATTCACGAAACGTTTCTCCTCCGATATCGAAACGTGGGAGATCGATTTCACGTGAAATATATGATTGGACGCGATGAAATTTCATAGTGGCAATTCCGCGAGAGGGGAATTTCTGGACGTGAAATATTACTCGTAGAAATACACGTCACGTTCGTTTAAACGTTGAACGGGTCTGCAATTTTGAAGTATAGGACCATCAGCCGAGCAAATTTTTCGAAATTGTGCCACCTGCGATAAACATTATTAGAAATCTAGAAATATTAAATATAATATTACCTTCGTCTTATGATACAATTTAATTTTACTTGAGAGGAAGATATGGCAATTGGTTCGGGCTGAATAATCCAAACGACGATTTCACTGCATGGTGGTTGAGTCAGGGAACCATTGTAAGTGTAATAATTATTTTCAAAGGGCGTAAATATCCATTCCAATGGAAACGGAGGAATATGAACTTTCGTCCCAGGTCGATTAATTCGCCATAGATTTGTTACGATCTGATCCAAATAAGGATTCTCCGCGTTCGTAATCTGTAAATATAAACGACTTGTCAGTAATATAAAAAAATGTTAAAAAGTAGATATGAATTACAAACCTGAAAGAAGAACGACACAATCAGCATTCCATCATTTTCTCCAGCAGAAACAGCTTCAAGGGGTGAATTGAACCCCCGTTTTAGGTGGACCACTTGCAACTCCATAGGGTACCGAACGTAATCAATCGTATGTTCACTACCCTCCTCGTTTGAGTGGCCCCAATGAAACACCATTGAATGCAAGTCGTATGTATTAGTTAAAAATCCCTCTTGTATATGTGGCCGGGCAATGGTGCCCCATGTTGTCCACAGGACCACTGAAAATTAATATAAATCGGTTAGTAAGGCGAATATCATTGAACCATTGTTTCAGTTAACTACTATAATAATATCATTCGACGAATGTAACAAGTAGTGGAAGTAAAATTGCAAACCGGAATTTCCATAGTTGGATATAGTTGCTGAAAGGGGTGCTTTATTGTAACCACTCCATTGAAGTGGTTTTGATGGTTGTACCACGATGGTCAGCCGGCTGGTAATGTCAATAGGTGACTGATTACTGCCATTACTATCTGGGTACAACACTTTCCACGTATGAGGGCCATTGTGATTTGCGTAACCAAATGTGAAGACAGATAAATGACATTGGCTCTCGACCCATGGGAACAATTGAGTCCAATCCAGAATTTCAGTCAGCAGCAAAACTTTAATTCGATTTGGAACATAGAGAGAATTTTAGAAAATTTTGTATGGGTTCTAATGAGGTGTTATTGCTTTTTAATATTTTTTTTTTCACTTTTCATTAAGAGAGTGGAATAATTTTTGATTTTATAGAAATTTAATCGTATCAAATGCAGATAGGACTTACATACGAGAAGGATACTGCTGCAAATAACCATAAATTCTGGCAATGAAATACTTATCATTTTAAACTACCAATGTTACGTGCACAGAAATTGAATTTTGATGGTATTTGGGATGTATTAAAATTTGAGTCATTTGAGTTCAAAAATAACCGAGCACAACAAAATGTTACTTGAGAATTTTAATGACATTTCAAGCCAAGCAGCTTCTCAGTTCAAATGATATTTTATTTGAGATATATTCATTAGTGTTAATTCTAATTTAAGAGCAACTTCAGATGGTGTACCATAAAGTTCGTATTTATACTGATATCAATAAAAATAAATTAAGATGTAACGCACAAAATAATTTTAAAGAAATTAGTAAAATAAATAAAAATATTACAGCTGTGTATGATTCTTTACGAAGATTCCGAATATCGACAGTACGAAGGAATTAAATAGAGTTCCACTATTACTTATAATCGATATTAATCGACCAAGATTCCTTAATTCGCTTCATGTTGAACATGGAGCAGTAAGCACTTTTTTGTTTCTGTCCAACTTTTTAAAAATCCAACCAAATTGAAATAGAGTACCTATTTACAACGACAGAAGAAAAAATATGCCTTAAGCAAAATGCAGTGTGCCGGTAAGATTTGTTATTAATATATAAAATAAGATAAAGGATGAATAGACTGAAATAATCCCCTAAAAATTATTAAAGGTGACAGCAAAAAATGGGGACAATCCCCAGTTGACATAGACGAAAATAATGCAATGAGAATACAATTTCCTGCTCTTATCATGAGTGGCCATTGGAGTCAAGATGGTGAAGCAAGAATTCGAAATACCGGCAGTACCGGTAACAAAATTATTTTATCATATTTCTTTTCATCAAGTTACCCTCAATGGTTGAATTGAAATTAAAACAATGCTTTGTAACAGTTCGAATAACTCTGGAGGGTAACAGAAGTCCAGCTACAATTCGTGGGGGACCATTGGCAGACGATACATACGAATTGTCAGAAGTGGTATTTCGATGGGGTTCTTCCGATTGTAAGGGTGCAGAACATACTTTGAACGGTACATGGTTCACCATGGAGGCTCAAGCGATACACTTCAACAAGAGATACGAGAATATTCAGAATTGTTGGAATAAACGAGATGGACTTGCGATCTGCTCATATTTTCTGCAGGTCTATCAAATACCGACTTGGGACGAACACCCATTGTTCTCAAAAATTACCGATAATTTGCACAAAATAACGCAGCCCGATTCGTTCACGAAATTGCCAGCTAGTACGTTACGAAACTTACTCCTATCGAAGTGTTTTAATAATTTAATTGATTAGTGTAAAAAATACTGTAGAATATACTGTTATATTTTTATTATAGATTGTTTATGCTGGATGAGACAAGCTTGCCAAAGTCGATTCTACTTCACGTATTTGGGGTCAACGACGACTTCGCCATTTTATGAATGTGTTACTTGGATTGTTTTCCCAGAACCCGTTAGAATTTCAGAAAATCAGGCACAATTGTTTCGAATGTTGCGTAATAAGCAGGGCACTTGCATAAGAGAAAATTATCGGGAAGTGCAGAAATTGAATGGTCGATTGGTTTATTACGTTATGTAAGAATGTTTTATATGCGTTTCTATGTAATTTTATAAAGACATCGTTTTGTAATCATATATTGACAAATAAAAGTAATTGTTACAAACTTCACGGCAATTATTCAATACCGATTTTATACTTTTAATTTTTTGGCTATGAAATTAAATGAACTTAACTTTCGGCTACTAAATTACAGAAACTAAAAATCCTTGATACCAAATTGTTTTTAAAGATAGTAATGGCTTCAAAAATTCCATTTAGAGGAAAAGACTCACGATTACGTTAGTGTTTAATCTTATTGAATTAACCTTTTAAAAAAATTAGGTATATTTAAATATATTCGATAGCTTTAAGATCTGCTAGAAGCCACCAAGATGTATCGACATCGTCATCAAGACTCCCAAAATGGCGACAATCTCCAGTCGATTTATCAAGAATAGCCACATGGCCCAAAAAATGTCCACCTTTGTACTTAACTAATTACTGGTCTGACGTAGGTTCGGCTCAAATGACAAACACCGGAAGAACAGGTCGTAATTATGTTTTCCTTCGTCGAAATTTAAAGATTTTGCTTAGAAAAGATTTGCAATGTGTCACTAAATGAATTTCAGTTAACATAGAATTCATAGATAGAAGTTTACCAACAATGCGCGGTGGTCCTTTGCGCGATGATGAATTTGAATTCATGAATTTGCAATTCCGTTGGGGCCCCGAAAATTCTCGCGGTGCGGAACATTCTTTAGATAACATTTGGTTAGAACAAATCTACACAAATTGCAAATATAATAAACGATGGAATTTTTGCAAATGATAACCGCACTCCAGGTATTCAATGGAGGCTCAATTAATGCACTGGAACACTCGTTACGGTTGGGTGGAAAGATGTTACGATAAGCCAGATGGAATTGCAATACTTTCGTATCTTATGCAAGTAAGGATCTGCTATAATTACTTACTGCACAAGTATATAAGCACAAGCCATAAAATTTCATCCTTCTAAATGTCTTTCTAAGAATATTTCGATTTATTTTTTGACAAATCAGAGATCTCTTAATTTTCAAATTTAGTGTTTTATATTGTGTGATTCAGAAATTTATTTATATTGCTTTATATATCGACAAAGGACCTCATAGAATTTGTATTTAATGCATGCTTAGGTGGTCGGATGTCCTGGAATTCCAGATAACCCAACCTTAGCTTTAATTACGAATCACTTACACAAAATTAAGGTACCGGGAACCAGCACGAACATTCCATCTGGTAATATACATTGTTAAATAATAAATTTAGGGTCTGAAGCGAACCTCAATTTTTTAAGTTATAAGAAAATTACAATATGTGAATGTTCAGTGTGATATTAATTTTTAGATTGTTTAAGATGGATGTTGGATGCATGTAAAACCGATGGGTATTACTGTTATCCAGGATCTCTCACGGTTCCACCATATAGCGAATGTGTTATTTGGATGATTTCATCGGCCATAATAAAAATATCTACTCGACAGGTATCCAATCTATATCTTACATTTGGAGAAAGATGATTTTACGAGTTATGCGCTAGGCTTCTCAAGTGACCTTATATTTTTACAACAGGTAGACAAATTTAGAAGTCTCTATAATGGAAAAATGGAACATATACTTCGAAATTACAGATCGCAACAGCATCTTCGTAGAAGAAGAATTTGGTATTTCACGGATAGTGCCGTTGCATAGAAGCATTGTAATTAGGTAAAAAACATAACATTTTTTTGGATTCCTAACATTAAGTTTCCATCTGTGAATTTTCATACTAGCTTAAAATCGATAGAAATTATATCAAACTTTCATTTGTTCATTAAACCACAATTGAGAGTATAACCATAATATAAAACTGACAAAATTTTCCATAATGAAATTATCGTAACACAATAACATCTCCTTGCAAATTTTACAAGAAATCTGTTAAATTAATAGAATTATATCTTCCATGGAGGGATGTTCAACGAAGGAATACCCTAGTTTAATCGGTAAAAATTCTAAGTTCCATCTACATGATAGACTGTCCATATTAAATTATAGGTGAAAGAGCAATTTTTCAAATTTTTATTGTAGATCTATCAATAACGGGGCAGTCACCGATCGACTTGGACGACTCGATCGTACGTTTAAGAAGATTTCCACCCCTTATCATAAATGGCCACTGGCTCAACGAAGGAGAGGCGTACATGGTCAATAACGGGAAGACAGGTAATTTATCAAATTTGCAATTCAATCTGAAATTCCATCTAACATATTCAACTGAATTCTAGCAAAAATATATCTAAGCGGAGACAGAATTCCGTCGATGGTTTCCGGTGGTCCGCTTTTGTCCGACTATGAATTTTACGAAGCGCATTTCCATTGGGCCCATGAAAATTGCAACGGTGCCGAGCACACGATCAATGGCACTTGGTCAGAAATCTCTTCGTTCTGAATCTGTTGAAGTATCTTCATATCATTTTCCTCTTCCAGGTATTCGATGGAGGCCCACGCTGTGCATTGGAATAGGAAATATTCAGATTTCGACGAGTGCTTGACCCACAAAGACGGCATTTGTGTATTGGCTTATTTATTCCTTGTAATAAAATCAATATATTTCATTGAACGTAACATAACAAATGTTGCATTAACGTTTCATTTTTGTTTTTCTGGTTAAATCTTTTTTCCTTTTTTGAAAGGTGCAACCAGGACGCTGCGAATGGAGCAATCCGCAAATGGATAGAATCACAGAAAATTTAAAATACATTGTCGATGCTGGCACATCTACAAAAATTCCAGCCAGTGAGTATTGTGAGGAATATTGTAAAATAATTAATACTATGTAAATTATTCTAGATTCTTTGGCTTGGATGCGGTCCGCAACGAGTTGCCCGAGATATTACACTTATCCGGGCTCTTTTAACAATGGTTCTGATCCAGAATGCGCTATTTGGATCGTCTTTCCACATATTACTCTCATAAGGCCTTGGCAAGTATGTCGGTATGTTTCTATCTAAGAAGGACCAGAAATAATAAAGAGATTCCTAGGTAAATGAATTTCGCAAGCTAAAGAACGAAGATGGAGAATGCATAAAAGCAAATGTGAAGAAGATTCAATATTTAAAATGTAGAAAAATATATTTAGCGGTGCCGTAAATAATTATTTTTGTGGTATCGTGAAATAGTGTACTACCCAATGTGAAAATTATCAGTTTCCGTGTGAAATATATATATAATTAAAATGCCTACAGCAAATTATGTGTTATTATTGAAACCATACATAATCTTCCTCCTTATATTTACATAATTTTACATCGCAACTATTTGTCTCGTTCGTTCAATGTATTAAATGAATCTATTCCCGCAAGAATTCGTCTTACAACGTCACTCAGAAGTTCGTATATGCGAACGAAGAATATTTCCCTGTAAAGGAAATAATTTACAGAAGAAATACAATCTTCAGTCATCTCCTCAGCTTCGTTGCTGCCTGCGTAACTATTTTTAAATTCGGCATCAATTTCCAAAGTTGTCGAAGAATTTCCTTTATCTTCTTCCGTGAGACAGAAAGCCATCGTGAATTCGCTTTCATCTTCAAAGAGATTTGCAAAAGAGCAAAGAATATTGTACGTGATCTCATATTTCGTCGTATCAATGCGCCTACACAAAGTCGGTTTAAAACTACTTTTCCATAGTCGAGTAAATTCTATCAAAGTATCATTTCTCCGTTTTCGCTCATGGATTCGAAGAAGAGCTTCTCTAAGGTCATGTAACGAGAAATTCCAAGGAGATGCAGTCGAATTGGTTACATTGTTGTGCATCTTACGAAATTCTATCATAACACTTGGATGATAAAAGCACAGTGGATTTTTCGCAGTGAAGATTTCCGCCTCTAAAAAGAGGCTACCATAACTTGGTTCCGGTGGTTTCGAGTGATCGATGCCCTCGATGATTTCATTGATGATCTCTCGTATCACTGAATCACGAATGCAGTTGTCTAAATATTCATCGATGAGCAAAGGATTATTTAATTTCCTTTTATCTGCCGACTCTGTTGATTCCATGCAGCAACCCGAAAGTCGAATTATAAGTGGAGAAGGATAGAGTTCTGGATCTGTAACGAGACTCCATGATTCACTCGAGACACCATGGACTCGTGGCAAATACCATACTTTTAATTCAACTATCTGCCCCGGAAGAATAACTTCATCAGTTTTGTTGAAGAAGAAAGGACTTATTCTTCTCTCAAAGCGGTACAACTTGGTTTCAAGAGATGCTTGTCTCCACTTGTAAACTATCACGCGATTTCCTTTGTTCTCGAAAATAATCTTCCTCTCAGTTCTTCTATCAATTTTACTGGAAAAAGTTAAATTCCACTTTAGTGGATCAAGTTTCGTCTGCTCTTCAAAGTTAGACTTCTGCCAAACGACTTCTCGATCTTGAATCTTCAGGATTATTGCTTGATCGATATCGTTCTCAGACTCTTCGTTTTCTTCTGCTATAGAGATCGTTATCGGTGGAATTCTCGGTTCTTTTTTTCTTTCTCGCGGAGCATGTCCCTGTATCACTAATTTATTCGTTTGTGGTTCCTTTGGCACAAGTAGCTCGATTTCTCTTGACAATTGTTTTCGTCGGTCTCTCAAATACTTGCTGCTTTTCCATCGTGGTTCTTTCGACTTCAGACCACTCAGTTCTTTCTCCTTTTCTATCAATTCTGGCAAATCGACGTACGTCAGTTCAGGCATCAAGTTCAGCTCCTTTTTATTCTGTGCTACAAAAACGTCTGGGAGGCAGGGATCGCCACGATTCGATAGAACTTCCGGTGTTTTCCAAAACTCGGGTCCACCGCGATACTTATCCGGTACAACTGGTGCAGGTACAGTAGCATAATCCATTAAATTTCTCATTTCGATCAAAGGACGCACCTTTTCAGAAGAATTTAGCAACTGATCGTTGGGAGAACGGCCCGTGGCGGCATTGATGAGTTGGTACTGTTTTTTTCGATTGGATAACCACGTTCTCCAATTTACCAAACGGCGATCTTCCGAGATTGGATCATCTTTTACGATGAAACCATCGGTTGTGGTTAAAATTTGAATAGGACGCCTTTCCCATTTCGTGGGTTTATCAGATTTACCGATTTTTCGAGCATAATCCATATTTTAATATATTTTAATGGGCTAAAATATTACAGAGTGCGAATACTTCAATTGTGTGAACTTTGGAAATATTTGGATTTAAGTGATTCGATTATCGAACTGTCAAAGCCCTATGTAATGACAATTTTAATGTGTCAGAATGAACTCTGAAGGTACGTTAAAGTAGAATAACTTGACAATAAAATATTTATAATCATTTCTATTATTATTAATATAATTTATCAGACGATTATGAAGCTAATCTACAAAATGCCAAATTAGTTCAGAGCTTATGTGAAACCGAAGGGAAATTAGAATCCCCTATTGATTTAGATCTATGTCGAATGAAAGTTATTAATTTAAATAGATTGGAATGGTTTAACATCGACGTAACACCAAAGAAATTGAAAATAACTAATACAGGACGTACAGGTAATGGAGTTTGTAATTAAATCTTTTATTCTCGTGATTTATTTTAATTCATCGTAGCAATCCTCAGCGCGAAGTGGCAAGGAGAACGTGCATATATTACTGGCGGGCCATTCGCAGGAAAATATATTTTCTCGCAAATCCATTTTCACTGGGGTGAAAATGAGATGAAAGGAAGCGAACACACAGTCGATGGCGCAAGGTATTGAATGTTTTCAATTTTATTCGATTCTCTCTGATATTATTATGAGATGTTAGTTGATTATTTTTGAAAAGACTTCACTGAATTTTGTGGAAAATCTGCAGTATGCCAATGGAACTTCACGGGGTGTACTTTAAAAGTGACTATGGAGAATTGGAAATTGCGATTCGTCGAGGCGATGGGGTTGCAGTATTGGTTTATTTGTTTAAAGTAATAAATACAATCTTATGCGATATAAATTCTGATAGTTTAAACAGTATACCGTCTAGTTGCAAGGAGAACCGAACCCATATATGGACGAAATTGTCAAGAGCTTGCAATTTATTCGAACGGCACAGTCTTCGGTTCGTTTGAATCCAATAAATTTAAAAAATATCACAGCCCCGTTTAATGAAGATTATTTTCTCTACTGGGGCTCAATTACGACGATACAGAACGTACATAAAATATTATGGCTAATTAGCAGAGTGCCGATAGGAATTTCTATGGAGCAAGTAAATTTTTTTAAAAATTTGCTTTCAACTTTAACGACTTTTAATTATAAAAGTATTCTTTCCTTTAACAAGATATCAGAATTTCGTACGTTGACCGATAATAGAGAAATGCCTTTGTTATCCAATTGTCGGTCATTGAAAGACAGTCAAAATAGAAATGTTTTCCACGTTTCGCCTTCCGGTTCGATGTATGCATCGCTTTTGCCAATTGCACGAGATAATCCGCAAATAATTGCACATCATAGTAGTACTACAAATGATGCTGCTTTGGAAGATAATTAATTAACTGTAATATTATGCTGACGTGTTACAAGAGTATATCCTTTATCTCAGCACTTTAAGAATTGAATCGATATTAATGTAATTAAAATCTCATTAATTTAAATACAAACGAATTTTTATCTTAACAGATATATTTTTTTAATTAATAAAAAAGAATTTTACTTCCTGCGCCTTCGGCGTCTTTTGATCCTTTCTCTTCTGAGATCGCAATCGGGATACAAGGAAGCGCAATCTGCTCCACCCAGACCCAAGACGGATGCTTTAACAGAATTCAACATTGCCGACCATGGTGATCCTCTTATCACCCTTCCTGATATCCAGCTCATTCCTAAACTGAAAAGGATGTTTCCAATTTTATCGGATGTCCATCCATAAGGATATCATCCGATAACATACCGAAAAACTAATGAAATGTTAATACAGAAAAGATTCGAATATTTCTGCAACAATATTTTAGAAAATTAAATAATTTTTACTAATCGCATGGAAGATACTACCTCCAAACAGGCATCCAAATTTTTCGTGCGTCGCCAGTTTCCTTAGAATGCTGATTATCTTCGCAAAGAATTCTGCGAAGACAATTTCCAGAATCCATATCAGCCACAAGAGCTGCTTCGATGGATCTCAAAACTCTGTAAGACAATTGATTGAGTTCTTCGTTGCTGGCATAAGAAAACGGTAAATCACCCAGGTTCCTTTTGAAACGTTGCCTAACGGTTCCGGTCATCATCGTCGCGGCTGTCGTGTTTCCAGAATTCTGCGAAGGAAAACGATTCAATGCAACATGAGAATACAAGTAAAAACACTAAAGAAAATATAAATAACGCAAATGATATTCCAAAAATATCATTACCGTTGCATTCATTAGAAGCTGTATGATGAACAATCCAAACGCCAAAAATGCCAGAGCTGTGAGCGCAATCTCGAAGAAGTCCCTGATGGAAAGGTCGTGACCTTTTGATTTGTGACTGTAATACGGTTTGTGATATTCCTCCTCGTGATCCTGATGATACGAGACTGGATGATAATAGTGTTCTTCGTGTACAGCAGGGAAAACTTCAGTGTGATGAGGAAAATGCTCGTTGCCGTGGCCGTAAGGGTTGCCGTAAGGATGTCCGTAATGAAAACTATGCCCGGAGGACGATGAAATCATATGATCTGTTTAAGAAATGTATTGTTCAGTTAAAAAGTAATATATCTACTGGTTTAGGATATTTTTTGTACGATTAAAATATGTTACAAGATTCAAGGACATTTTATTTACCCTCTCCTTCGTGAGGTCCTTCGTAAAAGCCTATTTTTCCTGAAGGTAATGGTGCTTGCATAGCGTAACCCGTAACTTCGCCGTCAAATTCGGCGACACCTTCTTCATCAATTCCTTGCTTCTTTTTGATCTTTTTATGGGGCGCGTAATGTCGATATATGTCGTCTAAAGTAGTTGTGCTGGTTTAACAGCATGTAATTGAGGAAAATAGATGAAAAACTTCATTGTAATATAGTTTTGAAAACTGTTACTTATCGATTGATGATTTTAATTGCTTACCGTTGCAACCAATTCTTGTATCTTGAACTACCCTCGTCGGACAGTAATTTTTCATGAATCGTAACGTTATCATCGTCCAGAAAATCATTTAAGCCGTTAATTGCTGACGAATCTGGTCGTCTTTTAACTCTCGGAACGTTCACCACTTTGACAATCTCTTCGGCCATGTATCCGTGGCAGAGATATTCGTTCATTTTTGCTCTAATCACCGAAAAAAAAAAAACATTCAAAGCAGCTCCAGAATTTTTATTTTACACTGTACTAAATTCTTTTAAACACAATTATTTGCAAACACGAAATTTACCGATGGTATCCCATTTCGTTGAAAGCACGGTCGAACGATCCATCCACCGTTTCATTGTTTAATAAGCTCGATTTATTTTTCACTTCCTTCTGATCAGCGAATAGAAATGTACCTGGTAGAAGATCCACCGATAATATATCCTTCTCGTCGATACAAAATTCATTTCCGTCGTCGAAACATTCCTGACCAAAAGTTTCGCGAAATATTAGAGAAATGAAAGTAAAAAATATCGTTAAAAACATTTTGTTTAGTGAATTTATGTAAGCTACAGATTGTGTCTTTGCACTGGCACGATCTCGTTGGTACTAACCGAAAGACAATGAGGATTATCGTGAAGAGGTGACACGCTCGTGTAACAATCCATGCATCTACTAGAAATAATTGCTCTAACCGTATTCATACTTGAGCAATGACAGCAGAACTACTTGTCTAACAGTTTTCTCCATTTTTCTACCAACTTCCTCAGTACGAGTATTTTATTACAGATACCTTGTTATTTATTCTGTAAAAAAATTAATTTTTCGATCTCTATATAAAATTCAGGGGCAGAAAAAATGACGGTACAAACACTAATTTGTAAAAGAACGTTTTATAAATAAGTTTTATAAATAAAGCTATTTTTCTAGTACGACGGCAGATGAAACGCGCTGAGAAAAATGTCAGAATCTTACATAAATAATATATTCAGTTATTTATAATAACCCATCTCACGTTAACCGACGAAATAGACATCCCTCATGCAAACAAATCATATTTTCCGGCTGTATATATTTAGATTCATGACTAATCCCGTATCGTCTAGTGACACCAGCAGACGATTTACACGTAATTCGACACCGATGATTAAATACCTTTATTAAAAACCACTTACGCCGCTCTTATGAATGTTTTAGGAGCATCGGGGTCTGTCGTGGTGGTTGGGTAGGGTCTGTAAGATGAGGTAATGGGGGCTTTGTTCCCTTGGGAACTCGCTCACCTGTCTAATATCTCGCGAGAGTGGCTATATCTGTGCCCACACCAATAGCACCCAGTTATACATGGGGCTTACTCAAAATTAATCGCCCAGTTTCGAAAGAATTCTCGGAAACTCCTTAATCTTCCCACCATCCCTCTGTGTCCATTCCTCTACCTCTTTCTTTTCCTCTATCTTCGCGAGTCCGTCGTTGATTTCAATTAGCTCGTCGTTGCATCTACTTTCGACTGATTTCTTTATTTTCCAGAGAGAAGAGAAAATCAGTGATGAATGTTGGAGTCCCGAGGGAAACAGAGAGAGTTCGTCTAGGGGATGATTCTCGCGAATGGGGTGTGGCACCGGGAGGGATTCTCCGCGCCTCGTGAAAGCGTTCCACGGCAGTTTGTGCACGCGTTAGTACACCCCACCTTTTCTCAGGTGTTTGATTGATCGTTTCAATTATGTGGCGCAGCGTGCATCAAACGCGAAAGTAAAGTCCATATCGGGGAAAAAGGATCGTTCATTCGGGACTTTTGCGGGCTACCGAAGCAACAATGCTTTCAATGGACACACTAGCAAATTCAGGTTACTTACGTCGCTTTAAACGACCATTGTAGGAATTAATTAACCCCTTGCCTTACAACAACGACTGATAGATTAGGCTGTACATAGAAAATTTTGAACTTTTCCAAAATCTGCGAAATTTAAAAAGTCAGGTGGTCAAGAGATGATAAAATTATTTGTGAAATTTAATTTAGAATTATTGCAAATGTAGATGCCGAAATTTTAGTTGAGCGAGGGGGTAGTTTTTTTTGTTTGAATGAGAAAGTTATAATTCTATGAGGATAGAAAATTTGAGATAATTAAGTAGTATGAAGTAAACGTCGTAGCGTTTGGACAGAGTATTTGAAAACGTGTTTTAAGGGCTCGTAATGGCTTCCTGGAAACATGGTAAGAAATACTCGTCCGTGAAATTCCATGTGCGCTGACCATGTCGTTACTTCCTCCTTTCACACCTAACGAAAAGACGATGCAGGATATTTCATTTCAGGTACCTCGGGCTTAATATTTATCTTCGTTCCGTGCATAAAGCGTCTTTGAAGAAACTCGTAGATGAGTAGGGAGGAAATAGCTGTGATTTTTTGTTAGAATATTAAAAGAAGAAGTGGAATTGATCGTAATATTGGTTAAACTTATCACAAAATAGCGCGTGCCTTAAGATGAGAAAGGGTAAGGCGACTGGAGGCTGATCGGAGTAAGGATTGATGATGTGAATTCACGAATGGAAAAGACTCACAATCACCATTGGTCCTTTTAGCTATAGGAACGTGGGACTCAATGGATTTATGGTGTGTAAGGACGAACATTGAAATTGGTCTGGGCTGTTCGAAGACTAATGGTACCGCTACCCGCGGAAATGGCCGACATTTGGTGCCCGTAAACAGAAATAGCTCGATAAAGCGTATCGTCGATACGAAAATTTCGCAGATCTCGAATTATACGTGTTTATAGAAAAATATCTCTACAAATTGAAATTTCTCCTCTTTCCATAAAATTGCTTTCATTTCCTTAATCGCAGACAATTAAATTATTACAATTTTCCAAGAAGATATAATAAAAAAATCAAATTATTGTAATATATTAGAAATATTAAACTACCGAAACATATCGAAAGTGTCAGGTGATTTTCAATAGTTGAGGATTCTATTTGTACTTGAAAGCCAAGAGGAATGATTCTTAAAGAGCGTAATGAGAACCTCTGAAGAGAGTTTACTAAACGCGTGAAGGAGTGTTTTGCGGTACTTTTTCACGGCGTTCTACGTATGGCAGAAGCGTTTATCCATTGCCAGAGTGTATATGGGATAGAGAAGGAACCATCAGTTTGCTGACATAAAGCCCTGAAATAGAGGGGTTGAAGAGGGCGGATGCTTTGCGGGAGCATGCGCCTCCACCACCAATCAGAAATCTGCCCCCTGATCCCTGATGAGCTCTTTTTCGATAGAAGAACTTGCTACTGCGCATACCGACCTTTTAAACGAATACTTCTTCGTGTAGCTTTGTAACACAAGAAAAAATGGAATATCAAAAAAGATAATATAATAAAACACATTACTTAGCTATTACATCCAACAGAATCCTATTCGCGAATTTTCATTTCCTAACGCAATGCATCAGGTACCACTTTAACAGAAGCTTCAAACTATTTGACAATACAAAAAATGCCATTTGCCAGAATTCCAAAGCTTTTGTTAAACACTGAGCACCGCCATTACTCCAATCCACGGCGTTTCAATGGAAGATGTCCAAAAAGTAAAAGGAAGAAGGCAGTGCCAAGTTTAGTGAGTAGGGAGCAGAGTAAACTGTATTGGAGGGAGGACAGGTGCAAATGAGTCTTAATTCGTACTTTTTGCTATCTTCATTTCTTCCCTCAGCCTCCTAACACGTCGCCCAAAAGTCGCGCCTTAAAAATACCTCCAAATTTCTATATCCCCGTCAAAGTCCTAGTAAATTCGTCGAACGTGGCACCGAAAGAAAGATGTCCAAAGAAATACTTAATGTAGCAAGAGGTATTCTATCGATTTATCGCACCTATGACGGTCAAGCAACGTTAAACCAGCGTGAATAAGCTTTTGACCCCTACTCCTATCAGGTAGCCGAAACGGGTGGGGGTTCGAGGCGCGAGATGTTCCTCCAGCATCACAGGATGACCTTCCCTCGGGAACCCATGGTGGGGAAGCTGGGTGGTCCTTCTGGACCACAGACACGTGCCACCTGTCATACATTGGGAAGTACTTGCTTTTGGAAGATCGAGAGGAGAATTAGTACAAAATTAGCCGAGCTTTGTAACAGAGCGGGTCATCAGCTACTGGAGAACATTCGAACGCTCTTGGTTCCTTTCGATAATTTTTGATTAATTAACAATTAGCATGAGAAAGTGGTGATGATAATGGACCATTCGGAAAAGTTTAAAAATTTTATCTCTAATGAGATCATTGCGGAAATAATGGACGTGTTGTATAGAAAGGTTAATTGAAGGTTGATCGAACGTGGACAATTTCGGAGTGTCGTATAATGAAGGTGCACGAATTCTAAGTGTCGTATGTTATAGCAAGTGAATTCGGCGAATTCTTTCTTAAGTCGTGTAAATGTATTGCTAAAGTTTCGAGGAAAAAGTGAGGAAATCCGATGGTATTAATTACGATGGAGCTTTATCAAAATCACAGCAAGGCCAACGACGAGATCTACGATCTCCGACGTGCACCGTCGCAACAAGTCAATGAGATTCGCGACATCGGTGACATGTACGATCAGACGAGAGAGGATCATGAAAGTTACGCGAAATCTCCTACTGGTCATCAGGAAGTCATGGAATACGCGTCTGATTCTAGCAGTGAAAGTTATCGGGAGATTCGAGGAAAACAAATTGAGAGAAAAAATTCCTCGCCTGTCGGTGTGTCCAGTGCATTTACCATTGATAGTATTCTTGGGAGACACGATAAAACGGAGGTAGAGAAAATTGGATTGGATCATTCTGGTGATAGAGAAGAGGAGCAGGATGACAGAGATGATAGGATGGAAGAGGGACATTTTATTAGACCGACGGCTATACCAGCGCATTCAGGTACAATTAGCATTGTTTGAAAATTAATCAAATCCTTAAATCAATTAAATCTAAGAAACCCTCCGAAAATTTGGCGATTTCACTCAGATTAATTTCATGCTACTAAATCAGTTTCACGATGGGGGTGAAATTTATATTGTTATAGTACATGGAATATCGTTAGATTGCTAATTTTTCAGATATCAATGGCGGCTTGTACGCGCATTGTGGTCTACCCTACTCAGAAACAGCTTTAACGGATTCCTCAGGATATTCTGCGACATCCCTTGCTTCGGCGTCGCTTTTGTACAATAGTTGGTTCGCTCAGAAAAATCCTGGTCAATTATTTGGTTTGCAGGGTAAGTGTAATTTCTATAAATTCGTCATTTTTACCGGATAATTCCATTGTCCATACATATTAAATTTGTTTATTAAGACAAAGAACAAAGAACGAAGGAATGTTCAGGTGTATTATTTACACGTGTTTGCCGGTTCCAATCTTTTTCACGTCGAAAGGAGCTTTTCGCACCTCCCTTTGAAATATTAGCGTCCTCGGAAGTCTCGTTTTGCCACGACAAAAGACTCTAATTACCTACTCGTAATAACTTATCGCCGTAATTCCATTTTCGCGAACAATGCCAAGAGGGTCCGAGATCGGTTCGCTCTTTCTTGGCTCCAAGGAATATTGGACATTACTCGAGGCGCTTATGGTAACAGCTTTTCGACACGCGAACGTCACATCAACACCCTAGGTGTTGCATCCCCCTGTTTTAGGATGTTATCGTCGAAAAATAGATTATTTAGGGCTGTGAAATTTAATTCCTCTTCTATTATATACCCTGCAAATTCTTGCCGTCTCTTTTACAGCATTCGAATCGATGAACATTAGATTTGTTTTTATAGAAAATTGTCAAATTGTTTATCATAACTTTGGTGGAAATACGTGTGGATAATTTTTGTCAAAGATTTCCATCCGCCATCGTTGTTTCCTTTCTTTCGCTACTATCCGCCATGCTGTTAGGAACCCATTTATCAACGACGTTACTCTAACCACCTTCTGGAGAGGTGCTAAATGTCTCCGTATACTCGTAAATCTTTGCTCCGCCGGTTTTTCTTCTTCGTCCCTGTATTCCCTTTCTGGCCAATAGTCTTCTGAGAAATGTAAGCGTCCCATCGAGATTGTGCTTTTCACTTAATCTGTTTCTTTGCTCGTTAATTGAACGATAGTCGTGGAAATCTTGATAAATATTAATTTGGAGATATACAAAAATATAATTTATCAGTATTTTTTATAGGATAATTATTACGAATCATTGCAGTCAATGAGAAATTGCAAGATAGTATTCTGTTTCTTATAACTGAAATATTTGGAGTGTTAAATTCTACTAGGTAAACTCGCTCGAAGGATCTTGAAAAAAATGCTAAAGGTCTTCTACAAATATGCGACACCTATTTGTTGACACTGACCGTAAGGGCTAACCGGCTAACTGAACGTTAAACAAGTTGAAGTGGAGAAAGATTTCTATCCCGCCATAAAAAAATATCACAATTTTTAGCGCCGTATTAAAGAAAACTAAATATTTTCAACCCCTATATACATCCTTCAAACAGATCTAAGTGCTAACAGTTCCATCAATACCCCTTTGTGCGTTACTTCATTAGCGTCAACTTGTCTAATTAATTTTATCTCCCACACTTCCATTCTCCGAAAAAAATGCAACGTTGCGTTTGAATTCAAAGTTGCACAGAAATTGTCATTACTATTCGTCTCTTCTCCGTGTCCTGACAATATGAGATATTTCACAGGCTCGCTGTCTAACTGCTACTAACTACGGTATAATATCTCATCTAACCGCTTGAACGGAAATGTGTGGAACTTCTTTGCACCATGATGATAATCGCATTCAAACGTTCCTCGGTATAAATTGTTTGTTTAGCTCTTTGCCACATTCTGTCTTGTATTGACAGTAAGATGTCACACGTTCCTCAAACAATCCCACATGTTTTAGACACGCTCGGTAACTCTAGTCGTGGCCCAATCGGCACACAGAACCGGTGAAAGTGGTAATTGAGTACAAGCTGACGAAGTTAGCCGAGCAATTAAGAAGGATGATTATAATGTTAAATTTTTATTATCGCGGCGATAAATCTTCCCGGAGATTTACCTAAGCGGACTGTCATTCTCGTGAATGCGTCACCGAAGACATATTTAAATTAGACGAATAGCATCGCTAAATTGTCTTCCCTTGATGCAGGAATACTTGGAGAATCACGTAAGATATTAATTATGTTCGCAGCACCGAAACCAAGTGGTAGGCGGTCGAGAAAACCGGGGATCGATAGAAAACCAAGGCAGGCTTACAGCGCGAAACAATTGGAGAGGCTTGAAGCGGAGTTTAAGGTACGCGCTTATCAATTATGATGGATATTTCCTATCCCTTTATCGTCACAGGTTTGATCACTAAAGAAATATATTATTTAAAATTATAAAAATTCTTCTAAAGTAAATTTTTTCATCGCCAGATCGACAAGTACCTCAGCGTGAGCAAACGAATGGAACTGTCCAAGTCGCTGAATCTAACGGAAGTGCAGATTAAGACGTGGTTCCAAAATCGTCGCACCAAGTGGAAGAAGCAACTTACGTCGAGGCTAAAAATTGCACAAAGGCAGGGGCTATTTCCACCGACATATTTCCCTCCGGCACAGTATCCCCTTTTGCCGTATTATGCTACACCCCTTGTGTTTGGCAACCCCACGTCAGATGACGCCAATGTTAACGTTCCAACGATACCATCACGATCTGTGCTACCCTCATCAGATACTGTCTGAACGCGCGCTGATTCGAACTACTTAGCCGACAGCCAGCAGAAAAATGGCAAAGTGCAATCACTGATAATCGACTTCTTATCGTGAAGTCTTTAATTGGTCATGCTGTTTAAGATGAAACGCTTTAAACGAATTATTAAAGGCAATCGAATGAAGTGTATAGTCTGGAAGATGTCACTGAATTTATAATACTAGGAAAATTCAAACTGGTTGGCTCTGGGAAATCTCTTGTTAGCTTAAGCTTAATCTCTTTTGGTTCATATATTTAAAAAATAATTTTGAGGTTCGTTTACTTCAATGCAGTGGGATAATTATCAAATATATTGAACTACTCATTTTGTTAACGGTTGTACAAAGTAGTTCTACCAAATTGTAAAAGTGGTGAAGCACAAAATAGACAGGAAATTGAATTTTTTGAAATTTGGACTTACATTACTTTCATCTTCGTGATTGACCAATTTTCGAATGTATTAAACTTTCAGTGGCATATTTCAGACTGTAAAAATTTAAATACCACCCTTGAAATCGATTGTCGGACGCAATGTGCGGCCAATCTCAAAAAAAAAAATTACAAAATGATAAATTGTCGATTAATATCATAGTAATTCGCAGAAATCTATGCGGTGTATGTTAATAATAATCGTCTAAAAGTAGTTAATCATGTAAAATATAAAACTTAAGTTATCAATAATGTATCACCCTCGAGAATATCTCATGTACATAAACCGTATCGTTAGAAAATACAGATTTACGTAATTATTGTTTGCAAATATAAGAGTACGTAATCTTCTCTAAATATAAAAATGATTCTGTTTCTCAGATATATATCAAAAACTTGCAATATCCTTGGTGGAGTGACTTTTGAAAAAGCTGCCTCTAGAACTTCTCGTAATTGGGGATAAGATCGACGTTTTCCACGTCAAGCAATCGTGCAATAATAATGGTGTATTCCCAAGAAAAGCGCGCATGCAATAAACAGTGAAGTATACGCTGAAATTTCGAAAATTATGAATAACAATATGAAAAGAATATATTCAGTGATTTGAAATGCAAATAACTTAAAGAAATATATACATGTAACAGTATGCTACGCACATAGAACTTTGTTAAATCAAGCTGTGGATTTCGCGAAAGTTTATGTGAGTTTACTTCTCGAGGCTAGCTTAACTCTCTGAAAACTTTCATCAACAATGGAAGTCAGTTTCGAACTATCATTCACATGCCATGGAAACGAAAATTCAGTTTTAGGAAGACCGAAGTCTATTACCATTTTATTACGCTCCAAGTTACACAATATCGTGCCATTATCAAAGTCGTCATTAACACGTTCATTTCCACTTTACTCACCTCCCACGTGTGCTGTTTTTCGACGTTAAATAATCTCCTCACAATGATAAAAGTATTCCAAGAACACTTTATCAAGCAAAAAACAATACGTGACGGTTCTGACAATTAGAGCATACAATTATAATCTTTGCAGATATATGCCGAGAAGCATCAACGATCAATCATTTTTATTTTTTCAAACGAAATATAGTGCAACCGATTCAAAAAGATCAATGAGTCCTTTTACAATAACGATCGTCCTTGACACTGTCATATTTTCTTCTACAATCGTTTCTTCCCATTCTATCAGTTTCGCAAGCAACAGTTCGCATCGCCGGGCACTTGGTGCGTTTCAACTTTGGAAATAGTCTGAATTTAGTACGTTTCTTCTTCGACTTTGTTTCCTTAGTCTGCGTGACACTGGGGCAAAGAGTTCCCCTCTCACGTGTTTTAGCTTTGACGGATGATTGTGCCGTGCCACCTTGCAATGCCAGTCTGAAATTTTTATCCGACGTCGATGTATCTTTAAAAAGTTGATGAGTCGAAACCTGGATCCGTACGTCGAACTTTTCCACCTTGCTGGAAATTGCCGCGGCAATTGCCAATGTATTTTCGGCGCACATGTAACAGCAGCTCTTTGTAAAATCAGGAATTTCTGTACCAAAGGATTTTTCCTCTTCTTCTTGTTTTCTTCGTTTCGAATCTTTAATGGATGTCTCTACCTCTTCGTCGGACTTTTTACGTCTCTTTTTACCGTTTTTTTGCACAGTTGCATCGAATGAGTCGACGGTTTGTAAGGTCGAAACGCTGCTACCACTTTCGCTTGGAGTGCCTTTTGATTCTTTGATTTGTTTGTACTTCTTCTTCCGATGGTCGAAGAACTTTACCTTTGATTTCTTCACGTCGATTGTCCGATCTTTAGATTTTTTGCAAAATTTAGCACACCATAGAGAGATTTTCTTTCTCTTTTTGTCTTTGTCGTCCGCACGGCTGAGAGTTTGTTGCGACTTTTCTTTCTGTTCTTTTTTAGCATCTTGCTGGTTATTTGTCATTAATTAGTTGTTTCGAAGAAAATTGAAAGATTTATTTGTAACGGTAATTTCTCGGTATGTAATGAAATTGATATGTTTTTTTACCTTGTCGTGGTTTCTTTGATTATTGTTATGCATTTGTGAATTAATTTGTTAATTTATGGTCTTTTGATTTGAACGAGGAACTCATTGTTCTGTAATTTTTACTCCCGCGGGACCTAATTAAATATTATTAAGCAGTATTTAATTGCAAAGGCTATAATAAATATACGAAGCTGAAACGGATTAAATAATTACTACAATTGGGAAACATTTCCTTACTTCAAACGACTTTTAGAAGGTTATTTTAACATTAATTGGTTGATAACCTCATTTTGAACTGTTGCACGGTCCTTAAATTTTTCAGAATTCAAACTGAATGAATTTTGCAAATCTTAAGCTCTTCCGCGTTATGTAACTTCCGTTCAACATTATTTAACAATTATAATCCAGATATTTCGCTATCCGTGAAAAGTTTCGCCATCTTCGCTTTCAAAACTCCCGGCATCGCCCAGCGCAAACAGTATCGCCATCCTATCCAGCGCAAAATCCCTACACTATCCATATCGTCAGTACTTTAAATATCATCAGCGCAGAATATCTTTTCACGCAAATATGCCTCTCAAAAAATTAAGGTCAACAGCATAACATAATTCCATCAACAATTCGAAATAGCCCTTAATCCCGCCCAGTAAATATCAACAAACTTTAAAAAAAAATATTATTCAACGTCACGGAAGCCCGCCTACGTTCAAAAAGGATATGACAGATACATCAAAGTTTCAGTACTTCTAAATAACTTCGTGGCGATTACATCATTGAAACATGTTACGTGATAAAAATATGAAAGGAACCCGACCTCCAAAATTCAATTCGTCCTAGGTTCCTAAATTTAGTCGATGTGTGTCATACGCATGCGCCGAAGGATAACGACGACCTTTCAGTTCTTTACCGCCATCTACAGGGCGAGATTCAGGTGGAAACAAAGCGGATACCGCGCAACGCAGGGAAGTCCAGGCTCCGGCAGTGGCAGGACTGCCAGTGGCGACGGTGGCGACTGGCCGACGTCGTGCGTGTGTTTTGTTGCTGCTGCGATGTGTCTGCTAAATCTCGAGTCGTCTCGTAAAGGAGTGTGAAAAAAACGAGCGGTCAGCTGTTGCGAGGCTTGCGAGACAGCGCGGCCTAACGAGCAGCGGGTTCGGATACAACAGAGTTTACGGGAGTTTAATCGAAGAACGAAGAAGGCAGACGAGAAAGAGAAGGAGCTACGTGTGCGAGCAAGACGGAGGAACACACAGAGGGAAAGAGAGAGAGAGGCAGCGCGCGACAGAAAAAAAAAAGGTTTCGAGGGGCGGATCGTCGGTGGTAAGGACCGTGTCCGCCGCGTGCGAGTGATAATCTCGGTGGAAAACGATGGCGTAAGCTTCGACAACCCTGAACGGAGACGTGCCGTGTGCCGCGCGCTGTGTCGTATACCGTGGCCGTCCGTCATTTTCCTCTGGTTTCCGTGTGCGTACGGTGTTCGATCGGTCACAGGCTGCTCCGAAAAATCGCGCGCGAACAGCGAAACGGAGCTGGTTTACGTGGTAACGTCAGTGAAAACGGGGAATCGTGTGTGTGTTGTGCCGTCTCTTTTGCGAGCCTGAGTGTTGTTTTCGAAAATATCGGTTCCCTTTCCCGTCTAGCGTTACCGCCAAACCGTAATTGTTGCTTTTGGTAGCTCGCCTGACGACGTGTATCTGTCTATCTGTGTTGGCCGCTCGTTGTTTCCTCGCGTCGCGTCGTTGTTTTGTTTATTGTTGTTCGCGCGTTCTCGCGAGGTGGTGCTTCAACACCCAAGCAACGGCTACTAACCGCTGTAGGAGAATATGGTTACAATGATCAGTGATACGTGCGGATACGTTCTTTTCCTGCTGTTGCTGTTGCTGGTCCCTTACATCGAGAGTGGTACGTGTTGTTTATGACTTTGTATCTTTTAATTAACATAGATATTCGAGAGGGTACCGTCCACCAACGACTCGTTTCGACGTGTTGCTCTTGTCGTTGGTTGGATTTGACGCGTCCGTAGGTGCGTGGTTGTGTAGGTGCATGGACGTCTGGGTCCGTGGGCATGCTGTTGGCTCGCTCGCGTGCATCGTGTGCATGCGCGTCTCTACAGCCATGCACGTATATATGCGTTCGGTCGGCTGTGGAAAGTCGTGTAGGTGAGCGTGACGATGTTGTATACACGTTTGCCTCTGCGTCTCGTGAATCATCCTTTCACGGAGAGCGTGTCTCGCGTATTCCTCTGTGATGCTTTCGGAGTGGCAATGCAAGTGCAGCATGTAGTTCGAAGATATTTCTTTTTCTTTTATTTCCATTTCAACGAGTAAGCATTCAACGACTTTGCCACCTTGTCGAATGTTTCTGCACTTTTTGTTGTTTCCAGGGTGCGCGCTACCCAGAAGATTTTCCTCTTTCCTTGTGAAAACTTTGCTCGAGTGGTACCTTCATTTTCCTTGTTGTGGTTGCCGAAAACCACAACCAATTAACATCCGGTCTTGTTTATCGCCGCGCAGTTTTCCATTTAGGTTTAAAGACGGATTTCCGGTCCATTTCCAAGAAGGAGCGATAAAGTCACTCAATGAATTTTGTGACTAACGGAGTTGCTCGCTATCAATGATAATTCCCCGCTTAGGAGGAAATTTAAGAATTCTGAGAATCTGATGTCACCTTGTAGAAACCCCCAACCGTGCATTTGGTGGTACTTGCAAATACGCGCACACACACAACACACGGAGGAGATATATTGGTGGTCTTTCCGTTGTAGAAGACTTCTCAAACAAAGCTTCATCATCCAACAACAACACACGTTCTCGTGTGTGTAACAAACAACCACCTTTCTTTTCAACCAATCTCCGTAACCTTTTTCATGATGATGGGTTTTTTCCTCACATATGCAATCCAGTAAAACTTGAAGGGAAATATTCCACGTGTGCTCGGGGCCCAACCAAGCCGTAAAAGTTGGTCTCTGATTGGGCCCCCCCAACTATGAACAAAAACACCCTCACACAAGTTGAGAAAAGGGTTTGATGATGATGATGATGGGGGATGGGGGTCTTCTTTCACCACCCCCAAGTGCCGATCTGGAAAGGTTTTGCCTGCCTCCCCCCTTTTCCCCCCTTTTCTGGGGTCCACTGGTTTATTGCCCTCATATTCTTAATGATAGAATAAAAGTTCGCTGTTGTAATTAGCGCGCGTTGCAATTTAAAAAGCCTTCCGTCTGTTCGTCGGACTGGTAAATGCTGCGTTGGCAGATCCTGCATCAGACGCTGTGCCTCGGTCAGGATGATGAGTATCTGTTGGTTTTCCTATTATATAAAAACGAGACGTCGATGGACAACCAGCGAGAAAAACTCTTCGAAGGATACGTGGTCTAGCGGGCGATCCTTAAACTAAATAGATGCGTGAGAATAATGACGGCCGGTAAATCGGTGGCAGCGTACGAGATCATGTCGGTACAAACTGATTCTTGATACTTTTTTACGTACAGCTATATTGCCTCTTATGTTTAATATATTCCCGCTACACTTGCATCTTGGATCCTTCAACGAAAAAAATTAGCTAGAAATTCTCTTACAGCAGTAATCTTCTCTTAATTTATAATCCTATACAATAGCTGCACTCTAATGTTTTAATAGAAAGGGTAACTGAGGGTAAAATAGAAAGATAACGCTGCATCATCTATTTTGATATAACCGACAAATTTTCACGCCTTATCGAATGAGTGCAGTGCTCTTCCCCGAACTGTAAATCGCAGATTTACCCTCGCCGGAAGTTCCAATCAGGGACTAGCGACTGACGTAGGTGATAGTTGCATACGAGCACTTGAGTACTTGTTCTATTTATAGCGACAGCCTGATGGCAAAAAAAGTGCAACAAACTTATCACTCTTATTCTCCACCTGCGAGAAACGACCGCATTTAATTGTTACTTTCTTTCAGAGGAATTTGGGCCGAACTAATTGGATGCATTGCGCTTATTTCTTTCCATATACGTCACGTATTCCATTCAAGATTTGAAGAAATTTATAAACTCCATACATTATTGAATTCGTATCTCCTATTAAATTTATAAACTTGGCAGAATTGATGTAAGCGTTAATAGCACTTTCAGATTTTGTTATATTTTAAAGGTTTTATTATTCATACCGACGCGAGAATTTTTCTATTAATATTATCTCTTCATTGAGGAGAACAATCAAAGACAAATGTAATAATTGTAAATGTTCAATGTAGTAGAAAAATTCACAAACATCCTTGTTTATAAGTCATCAGAAACTTTACCGAATTAAAAAGTAGTTGCACATTATCTCCATGGCAAACAATAAGATAACTATTAAGGTTATTAATGAGCTATTAAGTGACAAGATATAAAGTCAATCGGAAGACGAAAGAAATTAGAATCGCGATAAAGAACAAGCCGATAATTAATATACTTCATAAGCATGGAATATTCCATTCCCTGATAAGCTACTAAAAAATAAATAAATGCTTTTCTAATGACATCACCTTTACTTTACCCTAATTACCCTCCATTCCTGTTCTTCAGCTGCGAGAAAACATCAGCGCACCTAAAATTCTTCGTTGTCATTGTTCCCGTTAATTGCTCGAAAGCCTTTCGATCTCTGGAAACGTCCGATACCGTAAAACATTTACGAAGGTTCCTAAACCAACGTAAAATCGTAAGTCCGACGTTCTACGTCATGGGAAAGTCTTCTGTAAGCCGTGCTTCAACGGGATTTCCGTTTGGACGTAAATAAAAGATTAAACAAGCACGATGCTATTTCTTCGTACTCCCAGTGAAATGACGAGCGTCGTTCCTTCGTCTCGGAGTTTAAAGAAGTACTTTCCGAAGCTCCTCTCCCCAGGAAACACTGTCGTCTATTTACGTTTGAAGCAGGTCATCCTGTCGAGCTCCTTAAATGTAAACCTCGACAGAGAGACAGGATCGGACGAAAGAAGGGAGATGGAGAAAATAAAGCGTCGCGGAGTAAAACTTTTTTCCTTTTGCCTCTCGAAATGTTCATTCGCGAGGAAAACCCCTGAATGGAGCAAAAAGCCTGTCGTGTAATGCGCTGGGGATATAAAGGCGCAGTTAAGTCCGATAGGTAGGTCATTTCGCTGCTCTCTAAGCCGCATCTCAAGGACAAAAGATCGATTTTTCTTCCCGCGGAGTTTTCAATTCCTCGACGATGCTTCCGGCGAGGTGGAGGAAGTTGGCGAAATCTTCAAGCTCGGCACGTTGCAGCCATCTTCATACATCTCATTCGAGAAACTGCGTCGGACGGGAAATGTGCAGTCGAGAGCAGAATAACGTAACGTCTTGACTCGAAAATTTCACCCGACGGCCTTCTTCTCTTCGTCTTTTTCTTCACTTTTTTTTTTAATCTTTTCTTTGACTTAATCTTTTTCTATCCCGCTTCTCTTTAACGCTCTATCTTTTCTTCTTTCTTGATCTTTCCATCTTCAGATTTCTCTTTCTCCTTGGTTTTACCACTTCCATCGGTCCCGTTCAATGAATGGACTTTCCTTGCAGCCGCGCAACTCGTTTGGGAAAGTTCGGTAGGTACGGTGTTCCGGTTTGTAACCGGAAGATTGATTGGATATTCGCGTCGCAGTTGTTCGTGAAATAAGTTACTCCATAAGCTGAATAGCGGATTTAGTAGTTCGTCTCGGTTCGCGATCTCTGACGTAATTAACCTGGTATTATACAGCGGTTTTCGTGGTCGCCAAGAGAACTTTGGATTCGTATTATTCTGACGGTGCGAGAGTAACTTGTTACAAGAGAACTCCACGACTCTCGATACGCCATTTCGGTCCTCCAAGTGCAATAAATTTCGTTATTACAAATTTGTGTTTCTTATTATGCAACTATCCTTATCCTTCCTATCTGTACTCCATAAAGATGCGATTTTAAGAGGGAATGCTCCACTCTAATAAATATGGCGAAGTGAAATCCCTCCTTAGGAAAATTGTGAACAGAAATGGAGCGTACCATATTTTCTATCATAGATCATTGCGCAATCCCACGAGTTTCATCGAAATCAATATTTCAAATGCCCTTGTTAGTATGTCTCTTTTACCCGGTGCTCCACTTGCAACAATGTCGTTACGTCAAAGAAATCCACTCTACCTGGATTCCCTCCGACGAAAAATCTTCCCATGAGAATTTGGCGCCAAGAAATTCCACGTAAAAATTACGCACAGCCTTCCATCATAAATATTCATTCAAAATCCGGAGGACGAAAGAAAACGGCACAATTCCTCGAACATCCTTTCGTTGTGCAAAGGATAAATGCAGGACGTCGATACGCCTGTATTTTTCCCTGCCAAAAATAAGAGCTCCGTCGTTTCTCGCCGCTTAAACCGCCGGTTAAAACCCAAAGATGACTTTAAATTGGACTACCAGGCCCGATATTATACTGTCCAGCAATTAGGACAGCGACCAGTGTTCCCGTTCATCGTCTATCATTATTTCTCAGACAGCGACGTGCCACTGTGTTGCCCTGTGCAATTACGAATTCCTTTGAGTTTCCTCGTTTCTCGTTCGTCCTTTTTTTATCTCTCTCAATTTTCTCTTCAATTTCTTCATCTCTTCTTCTTCCTCTCCCCACTTATTTATCTTCTTCTACCTTTGTTATATTTTCCTTTTCACTCTGTTTTTACTTTCCTTCCTTATTTCTCTCCTTCAACCTACCTCTTCTTTTTCACCCACGAACCACCCCGAATTAAGGCGAAACGCCGTCGGAATATCGTTGACGTTTGCACGCTCGGCTGGGATTTCTCAATGGTAACACAGAGAGAGAGAGAGAGAGAGAGAGAGAGTGAATATTTGGAAATCGCAAAGAAAAGTCCAATCTTTTCTAAGGTCAATGCTTCCGTGCGGGCTCGAGATCCGATAGACACGGCCGTGAACACGAATCTCTCAATAGTGGACGGGAATCGCGACGGAAACGTGACGAAACAGTTGTTATCCAGTCGTTGCATCACTTTTACCTCGTTAGACTCGTTCCTTTCGGAGCACATGCCGGTGCTGGTTGTTGCTGTTGCTGCTGCTGCATCATCCAGGACATGTGCGGAGAAATGAAAGTCTCCTCGCGGCTGGGGGCATGCGTTCACTTACGAAATATGAGTGCACGAACCACGTGTTCACCGGCTGCTCCACGCTGGCATTTTTTGTCGTTTCGTTAGATCATGGAATTTGCTGAATAATTCTGTCTGCTTGATCGTTCTATAGGTGGCTTTTGATTTATGACCACCGGATTTGTCCTCGGTTCGATGTATCGGTGTTCCAGATTCGAATGACTTTGAAAATGTAGATTGAGAAAGAGGTTTGCCGTGTTTCTTTGGCATTCGTGTTATGGGTAAATATCTGTGTGCTCTTGTTACGTATTTATAGCTTGAGATAAAGATATGCACGTTGGCAAACTTGTTCGTTAAAGTTATGCATCGGCACTCCTACAACGGACAATTTATTTTAATCTTTCAATCACGAGATTCATTTCCTCGTCGATACATCGAAATTAGGAGTCTCCGATTTCCCATCGGTTCGCGAAGACACCGAAGAGATTGTCTTTGCTCATGATGTTTAGTAAGATGAACTTTCAACGGAATTTCGGGGCACAAGGGTGTATGGAAGGATCCCAGAGAATTCGGAATTCCCAAACATCAAGGGGATCTTATCTCGGTGGTATTCGGTGTTCGGGGGATATAGGTGGTCGTCCCGAAACTTTCTACTCGGCATTCCTGGCACAACCGCGCTATTCGGCTTGGCTCAAGGAGCAAGAGGGTTTACCCAAGGATATGCAAACGCTCGCGATAGTTCACCGCTAGGTCGTGTGGTCTTTTCGAGATTTCAACCTCCCTCGCTGAATCTCCCTTCTGCTTTTCGCGCTCGAAGGACGGCGCTTAATTCTACCGGAAGGACGATGGTCGAAGAAAAAACGAGGATGAAGAAAAGGAAGAGTAAAAAAAAGAAATTCCACCGACATTTGTTTTCACGGAGAAAACAGGGTTCTCAGTTTTTTTTTTCTTTCTTCTCCATTCTTTTTCTCACTCTTTTTGCGGTTGCTGTTGGACACGGCGAAAAGGACGAAGATCGGTGGATAAGACACCCCAGGTCCTGAACGAGGATTCGGTGTCGTACTTCCGGTTCGCGGAGCTTTCGTTATCGCGACGATGGACGATCAGGGATGGCTAGGGATGATCTCGAAGGAGAGGACGATTGGAAAGCTCCTGGAACTTGGCCAGATATCCACTTCGAACTTGCTTCGACGAGGAGGACACGCGAAGTTACTTATGGATCGTTAATCAACGTCTGATTTATCGCCGGTTAAAGTCGATGTATGAATTTCTAAGAAAACACGCGGTTCTGTAGCTTCGTTTTGCTTCACTCCCTTCTACCAGCTGTTAAGTAATGGCAAAAAATCAGCTGACCCAATTGCTTGGAGGAGTGTCTAACTTTATCGTCGTTTCTCGACTTTGCTGCGTGAAAAGTTATCTATCGTTGTTCGTCGTTGTGCTGGCTCTGATAAAAGAATTTTTAGCACGCTGACGAAATGGCCGGATGCGGGTGGAGTGTTAATTTTTGTTTTGCAATTCTGGTAATATAGAGGTGATATGTAAATTCCAGCTTGCAGTTGATAGATTCGTTTGGTAGATGCTTCTTTTGTCAGGGGATTTCATTCTTGGTATTTTGTTTTAATACTTGTTACGTGGATTGAAAAGACGGAGAACTGGAGCATTAGAACATAGGAGCAGTAATTATCAAACTTTGCAGGATATCTCTTTAATTGAGATATTCTAAAGAAAATATTTCTGGTCGCGTTGATTATGAAAAATTCTCGTTAGTTTATTTCAGTATTGCATTTATCGGTGGTGAGGTAAGGTATTGGAAAATTATTGATCTCATAGTCCATATAGAAGTGATATTGAATAGCCTTGGTCGACGATTCGAGGAGTTTTACATTCAGGTAAACTGACCTGGTTGAAACCTCGTGACACAGAAGTTGGAATATTTAGCACAATCACCGAACAATTCCGAGGATCTGCAGATGTTTAGGGCTAACTATCGACAGGCAATCTGGCATAAGTCATAAATCTTTGTTCTAACAATAAGTGAGTAATAAAAGGAGCGTCGGTAGGTTATTTCAAGATGCATTTACACATTGGCCAATTAGGTATTGAAAAGTTATTGATCTCTCCATCCACCTTGAAGTCAGAAATAATGAATAGCCTCTACCATCGACTCGTAGAAAGTGCATGTGTTAATTACTCCACAAAATAACGTATTATCATTTTAACAGTTTCCTTTATACAACTGAACACCCTCCAGCAATAAACCCGGTCCTACTACAAATAATTACGTTTCATTTGAGCACAATAATTGTTACTTCGTTGTCCCACAATACTAACCATACTCGGCCACGTTTGCCGAACATGTTCGATCGGTCGATTCGACGATAATTTGCCCTAAATTCCATTCTCGCGCAATGTCGCGCAACAACTTCGTTGTTGACAATTCCACATAGCGCAGCATTGTGCGCGCGCGGTGCAATTAAAAATGTAGAACGATGAAAAGAACGATCACGGGCGTGAGAAGTGCTCCTCGTCCTTCATGGTTGCATGCTCGATGCACCGTGCACACGGTGCACGCGCATACACCACATCGTCGGCACTGTTTTTTCCGCAATTACTCTCGCTAGACGGCGATCTAGCCGTGCAACCTGCATCTCGTGTTTTCGCGGTGTAAGACGGAGGCGCGAACGTGAGAAATTAAAAATCATCCTGATAACAGAGCCGTCCCTCTCGCTTCGTGGCTCGAACGTGTATCGGAGATACCGTGGAGATTCGACGATGCAAATACGACGAACCGGTATTTCCATCTGCAGTGATTATATCGCTTCGTATTATCGTCCTATCCTCCCGTCTCTCTGGAAATAGTTTGAAAGTTCGTTCACTCGCGTATTTCCGACACGCTGGATCGACGACACGTTTTACCGTGGACGAGTCGTTTTATTATTATTATTTTTTGAATTTTTTTCACTACAACTATTCCTGATATAGGGACGACTTTGCACTGAGCTCGTTAGTTTTAGGAATAGATAGTATAAATGAAATAGTTTTATTTGCCGTTACTTGATTGTGCCAACGAGCTGTTGTCAAATTGCGTAGAGAAAGAATTCCAGTCAGGGTATTGCCTGCTGACATGTAAGAATATAGTAGCCGCTATTGCCTTTCCTTTTGTATCTAACTGTTATGGTCATTTCGAGCAAGACCCAAGTATCCGGTCGCATATTGTGCACGTATCACGGAAGGGGGTTGTGCAGCTCGTTGCAAGTGAGAACAAATTGCCGTGACTCATTGGGCAATAAATTTTAACGAGCGCCATTGAGCCAGTCGTATCGTAATTATCCGTGGGCACTTGGAATTTCCTTCTACTTCGAAGGCGATTACTCGAAACGCGTTTCTCCCATCGATCCGAAGATAACGCGATATTATTGAGGCCAGTGATTCATATAGCCACCGATAGCATTATCTCGTTATTGTACCCGTAAATCGGGACTGTGTTTAACACTCGTGTCCCTCGCAACGTAGTGCATCTTATCCACCTAACGATTATGGTACAGTGTCTTGGAATAGAAGATAAGCCTTCCAATACCTTTGGAAAGACATTATATTAACTAAATAGGCAAAGACTCGCGATCAATGGACGTCAATTCAAAAACTCTTACTTCTGACAATTTGTTTCTATTTAATTATTTGATATCGTAGCCTCGGTGATTAGGAAAGGTCGAAAATAGTAGGCTCTAGGGAAAATCGGTAAAAACGGCAAGTCCTAGCGCAGCAGTTAAAGGTGAAAGAGTGCAAAAAAGATCGTGCAAACGATCTCCTTGCAACAGCTTCATCCATATGCTACTTAACGCGACAATAAACCCCGAGGAATTTACGTTTGCTGTTGTTTATCGCGACACCCGTTACGGATTTTTCTTTCCTTCGATATTGTACCATTCACCCTTCGTGGTTTAATGGTCCGGGGATAATACTTAAAAGTTCCGCGTCCGTTCGTAGACTATCTGGGCGATGTAAATCCTGTCTATCTCGTAATCGAAATCCATGCCGGGGGCTCTCTCTACCCTTCGAGGAGACCCTTTGTTCTCGACTTAAATCCTTGAGTGTAACCGAGAAACCCCCTTGCTCCTGGCCTTCCCACGAGGACCAGACCCGAGGGAGATGTTACGAACATTTTATATACGTCTGGAATACCTCTGGTATTCCACTCGTGGAAACGGACTGGTTGGTAGGATAAGAGTACCGAGTTTCGTCGAGGAAGATTTTCCACGATCTCCTCGGGTGCGCAAGGTTTTACGTGTTGGCGCGATTAGACCTCGTTGTCTTATGGACGGATTGCGGTTGTCCTTGCTGTATTTTCTCTTTGTATCAGAGAAAAAGATAATTTCATTTCTACTTAAGTATTTTAGCACCGGAAACTTTAATTCCGTCCTCCTAAGTATTAATTTATGCGAAATATTCCCTTATGAAATTCAATATAAACCATTTTATTGAAGACTAAAAGACGCGTGTACTTCCCACTTTAGCAATTTTGCGCAAAATTCACCCGAAAGGAACATCTCGTTAAATAAGGTTCTGTATTCCAATACAGCAATCAAATCTCAACCATTCCCCTCGTAGGTCATCCATGAATGTACTGCGAAAGTGAATAATTCTCGCGGGAAGATACCGTCGATGTATTCCTCGTAACTACCAATTAACGCCCGCGAGGCTTCAGAACGTAACCCTGGGGAGGTCGGAAGCGCGTTGTCAAGGGGGTTGATCGGGACAAGTTAATTTTCCATGGCTATACGGTGATGGCTGTGCCACTGCACGAGATAGCCAGACTCGCATGCAATCGAAGGTGTTGCGGTGCCGTGGACAGAGTCACCGGGGCATTGTAAATTTCCGGTACGTGCTGCAACGTCGGAACAAGCCCCAGCTTCCTCCCCCGTTACCCTCTTCACGAAGACGTCTCCGACGTATCGGTCGAGCGAAATAATATCAGCGAATTCAGCCGGAGGAACGGGCCGCGGGCTACCCTCAATTTTGCAACCCCTCTTGCCTCTTTTCTTTCCTCCGATCTACCCTTTTCTCTTCTTTATCCTCTTCTTCTCTTTGGTCCACGTCCTCCTTGCGCCTATTATCCGTTTCTCTTCCCCGTCTTTTCTTCCCCTTTCGTGCTCGCGGTTTGGAGTCGCGATAAATTGGCCCACCCCTTTTGCTTCTCCCTTTTCTTTCTATTTAAGTTGCTCGCCGGAAACGAGTCCTGACCGCTCTTATTACGGAGTCGTTATAACTTGCATTTTCGTTAATGTCTCTGACAAAGGACGCGGCCATGGAAACCTCGCGGGTAAAATGACGGGGGTGAGTTTGAAAGGGCGCTGGAATTAACGTGGAAAGTTTGCCGTAGCGGGATAGCGAGGATTTTTCGGTAACGTTAAACGTTGGGAACATTATCCTGAAATATTGGCATCGTTAATTCGCCGAACGTATGATATATTCACTTCTGTTATAGATTCCGGCACGATACGGCGGGGAATTTCGTTTTATTTAATGCTCGATAAATTGACGAGGATTAAAACGCGGGGAAAAAACAGTGTATGTGTTACAGGTCGTAAAATGAAGGAAATTCTATTAGATTAGTTCACGTTTTTGCCGAAATAAGCTCTCCTCCGGCGAGATTAACAGGTTCTCTGTTGTCGTGCAGGTGAGAATCGTGCATCGCTGGTTGTATTGGAGATTGTTTATTACTTTTTCGAAAGAGCGTGGATTTTTTTCAAATATGTTTCCACTATTCTGGAAATGCAAGGATTCTTTGTGCGATTTATAACGTTGTGCGGTTAGCGAATAGACAGCATACAATGTAATATAGTTCTCCATTTCGAAACTTGTGTAGCAATAAAGTAGAATGAAACGATTGAAACTTTTAGAATCAGAAGGATGTAACTCATCGGAACAAGTTTTCATTCACCTTGAATTTTGCTCCCGCATGACAGATGCAACGATGAAGCCCGATCATATCGTGCAATATTTCAAAGGAATTCAGCGTTTCGAAGTTGCACTTAATTGAGGTCACCCGTAAGCAATTGTTTGCCGCAAACAATTGCCCGCGCTTACAAACGAGACGGCTCAAGGTCCGTTTCATTTCGAGTCGAGTATGCACTCTGATGGGTCACACGATGAAATAATTGAACGTGAGTGGCGCTTATCGATTTCTCGTAGAGACAACTGTCGATGAATGTATGGCATGATCCTAGGATTTGAAGAAACGTGCCACGATAAATCTGATTCTCTTTCTCCATTTATAAATGCTTAACGAGCAATCTCTTAATTCGAGACACTCTAACGACACGTCTAATCGTTTGGTGGTTAATTTTCGACGTGCTTAGCAATTTAGAAAATTTTAGAAACATTAAAAAATAATTTGTCGTCACGAGGACGATAAATGCTTCTTTTCTTTGGTTCTTTTTCAACGTCAACCCTTTAGCCTACAGTAACGCGTGGCTCTCGTGAAGTGGGGAATGGTACAGGGAATTTTAAAGTTTCCTGAAACTCTGTTAATTTAATTCTTACTCTTA
Source organism: Cerceris rybyensis (assembly GCA_910591515.1). Lineage (NCBI taxonomy): Eukaryota > Metazoa > Arthropoda > Insecta > Hymenoptera > Crabronidae > Cerceris > Cerceris rybyensis. The sequence goes on from OU342795.1 coordinate 2,587,046, forward strand.
TTGTCGACAAACACTTTCAATCCAGCCAACCCAGTTTATCCATTTGTTATCATCGAAGCGAACGAAGTCGCGGCACAATTTCGTAGTCGAGTGCCGTTCGATCTGTTCCACTTTTCCCTCTAACTTTTTGTTTACGCATTTATTTCCGTCTATCGCGTAACTGCGTTTACCCGACTGCCTCATATCGGTTACGTGTAACCGACTTAGAATTCGAGAAGAGAACAATCGTTAAAGCTGCTGGATTGCAACAAAGTACATCAAACGACTCGTTTCTCGATGGTACTTGAAAGCATACTTAGCTTGGTGTTTTGGAATGTTTATTTGAAAGGTTGAAGCACAGTGTGTTTATTTCTTTTAAGATTAGATCAATGTGGCCCCTTTCACTGTAGATAATAATACTCAAATCTGACTTCCTGACTGAAAGATTATCACAAAACATGCGTACTACAGCGACGTACAAGTTCAATAAATCATCTTTCGTCGAGATTAAAGCAATAATAGGAAAAATATGGTAATTAGTTCATTATCGAGGTAGGTTTAATGAGCAAGAGTATAGGTATTCGTTTGTTCCGATGTCATTAAGCTTCGTCTATGGGGAAACAAAAATAGCGATTTCGACCACAGAGACACCGGGGACTATAAACATTCGGCTTACCATCCGGTGTATTCGTTTTCTACCTGTCCACGCAGAGACCACAGGAGATAAAGCTGGGAAATATGCTCGGATTTCCAAATTCCTCTCGTATACACCGATATAACGTAGTTATGGATTATACTTGGCGGTATAAACGGAAATGGAAAATTATTGCTCCTACGTAAGGGCGCACTTAACGTGTCGCGAGAGATCTGCGTGTATTGGCTTCAGGTTTTAATGGAATGATGACATATTTGTTTTGTCTTGTGACTATTTGCGTCGGACGGGCTTTACGAAATTATGCATATGGTGGAAACCTTAAGAGCCTCTGCTAGAAGATACTTTTTTGGAGTCAAAGTTGCAATTAATGAATCAAAGATTAAATTCTTCCACATAATTTGTAGAGAGCCAGAAAATGGAAGAAAAAAAGATTTATTCACGTTTTGATTCGACTAGTTATTTTTTATGCATGTTTAGACTGGTAATAATAATAATTCGAGTCGGAAATAGCTGCGTCAGCGACTGGTTTATAAACTCTGCGTTATTAATCTCTCGCGGTGGAATAATATGCGACTCACGTCCACATTTACCTGCTTCTAAATTAGTTTTAACGCTCACATTATATAACTGCTTTTGCAGCTTTGAACATATAAATATCGAAGTCCATTTTTTGCAAAATTATTCTACGTTTACAGAGCTGAATTAAATTGCAACCAGTTAAATCAAAATTATACACTGTCGAATTTTTCTAGCAATTTAATTGAAAATTGTTTGAATCCGTTGGTTTCCAGCACACAAAAAAAACCTCTGAAATTGCAAAGTTAAAGTTTCAAATGTCAACAAAACTGCTGAGAGAAATAAAATCTGTAACTCATAAAGAAAACATGGTCTCTTCTTTCACATAGCATTTCTTCGAGTACATCATGAATCTCTTAATCGCTTATTAACGCACGAACCACCCTCTGTCTGTCCGTCCAGAGACCCGTAAATGCCGCGGTCCGCTCTCAAAAGCATTTCCTGTACGATCGCTGGATTTCCAATTATCCAATTTCAGATATTCGCGCCGATCGGGCTTCGGGGTTTCGCTTTGAATCCTGAGCCACGAAAGCTCCAAGTCGGTGGAGGTTCAATGACACGATTCACTGACAAAGGATACGTGTCGCCTTTGTCCACGTAATTGGGGTCCTTCGGTCTATCTCTCTTCGCTATCTTCCCTGCGAAACGTTCCGCATCTCTTCGCGCCAACCCTCTCGAATTCTCTTGGCATCACACTTCATCTCTCTTTGATTTCCCGTATCTTGGAATTCCTTTTACGGAACAATTTCCTTGATGCGACTTGTACTTCACTTGTGTTAACAGTAGCGCAATCCGGGCACAGTGGAACTGGATAATCTAGGTGAAAAGAAATCAATTCCAGGAATTGATTTTTAATAATTTTATCACAAATTAGAATGTTTGTTGAGACCAGTGATAAGAATGATAATTGATTTTGCAATTATCTAAGTGTAAAAATCAGCGCTTAAACCCAAGGAATTTCAACAGCGCGAAGATTAGAGGCGTTATGAATTTTGGAAGAATTTTTATCTTTCGCATAGTTTATAATTATTAGTTACTATTGAACTTTTTAAGGTAAAGTTATTTAATCAAAATACGAGAACAGAATTGAGCTTGAATTCATCCCCTGATTGCAACAGAGCCATTCGCGTTTCTCGAATAATTTCCTCCAGTGTTCTCTCTTATATCAAACGCAACATTCGAAAAAATCGTTTAATTCCCAACCCTCGGGATCGTAGCGAGTTAGTTTCGCCATACAGACAAAGCAGTTTTCCGAAATTCTGTAAAACACTGGAAGCTCGTCCCTATACAGAGCTGATCAAGATAGATAGATGGTTCGATTTCAGTGTACCGATGGTTCGCTTCGTGTGCCATAGGCGATAGGCATTTAATTAAATTCTTCTTTTCCTCTTGCCCCTTCGATTTCGTTCTTTTTTTTTCGTTTAACTCTGTTTGTTTCGATACGAGCTGTACATTCGACGAGTCGGGTTCAAGTTTTTCGCGAACCAAACGCGTGTGTTCTTCTAGATTAATACAATTTCGTAGCTTCTGTTTTAACGGTCGTACTTTGTTCTCTTTGAGAGGAAAAAGTAGTGGAAAATCGTTAGTAGAGTTTCTTCATTTTTATCCCGTTTTTAGATTCTCTCAGAACCATTGAAAATATGATATACCTGTTAAATGGAACAATAGCCCAAAGCTGTCGGTGATTTTTAACTGCAACTCACTAATTGGGGGTGTAAACTTTTAACTTTTTACATGCCATAGCCACTCTCTTTTTTAGATCAAACTTTTGTTCCCTACATAAAGAGAATCCAGGTTTAAAGAAATTTCGAGGAACAACGTTGCAATTATCGCGATTTATTACTGGTTGCGGCATTTCCTTGACGCCTTCGCCGCTTGAGAATTTTAATGCCGTTGAGATTCCTTTTACTCTTGATATTTTTAACATTCCGAGACAAAGAGTTAATGATACGAATAATTAATCTTACGGGTGTTCCGAATACAAAAGTATTTGGATTAAATATGAGAATGTTGGGTCATGTGGGAGGATTAAGTAATTAATTGGATTAAATAAGAGAAAAATTTGGGAACCAGTCATTCTGACTGCTTTGGTAGCTCTAGATTTAAATCGATTATTAAAATGTCCGCTCGAAATTAATTCTGCCGGCCTCATTGAACAGCATCAGGAATCGTAGATGGGCGGCGGTTTTCTCGATTATCTTTATTTTCATATATTTTGTGATTTAGTGACCTCGAAACATCGCAATATAGGGAGAGAAGTTTATGGTGTGCTGGTTTCGGTGGATGGCATGGCGAGTCGACGAAACAGTTTGTGATTGCGTGCCGTTTGAAAGCGAGTCAGGACCGGTGAGTGTGGAAAACCGCACGCGCCTACGTAAAATCAATAACGCAGCCTCCGTGTGCTCGCCAGGAAAAGACTTTCCTGTTCTCGTGGAAATTTATTATCAGCTTAGATAATTATTTCATGGCAACTGATTAAAATATTTTTTATTCGGTGCTACCCGCTCTTGACACTACTCTTTCTGCTGATGTTTCTTTGGTGTGCTGGAATCACCAATTTACAATATTTTTTAAGAAAAAATGTGATAAATTCGGCGTAGAAACGTTTAACTCTTAATAAAGGTTTTTCTAAATACCCTTCAGAGGAAAATATGTCGCGTTCTTCTTCGACTCGTGAGACTGTACCTTAATGAGGTCATTAGCAAAGTAAATTTTGACTGAAAACGTTAATAATTGATTGGAAGGACGTTTATCGTTATCAAAGTGAAGCATATACTTTAAAAAAATGAGATCCTTCATTGTGACAGGTTAAATAAATATCGAAATAAAAGTAAAAATAGAATTCACCCAGACAAAATGTACGACTTTCCATTAATCACGGCTTTCAATTTACATTTCGTTTAAACCGAACCCTCAACCCCTTTAACAAATTCAAAAATTACAACCACGAGTAATTAAACGACAGGTTACAAATAAGGGTTACTGCTGAAGAGTCTCGTATTCTCAGCTCCCACGTGAACGTTAATAATTGCACAAAAGAAACCATCCGCCGAGGACCGTGGTCATTATTAAATAACACAAGCGCGCTAGAGAAATAACGGAAAAAAGTCCGGCTGCAGAGTACAAGTAAAAATGACCTTTTATCTTTTAACGAATCAGGTTTACCATGGAGGCAGGTAGTACGTTACCCCGTTCAGCACCGTAGGCGTTACGTGTGTCAGTCCGGTGTATATAAAACACGGAATGGCGGTAACTCGATTTCCCGATCGCCCGTGAAATTGCGTTACTGCTCGCGCACATTTTTCATGATTTGCGAAAAACGAGCACGACTGGCTGGCTGGCTGGCTGTACGGCCGTGCCGAAAATAAAAAGGAAACGAAATTGATAAGCGAGGCGATACAGGCCACGAGGTAAAATGAAACGAGTTAAACCAGAGAAGGGTAAGACGGAAGTGGAATAAATTTTCAGTCAATGCCAGAAAGGAAAACTATTGTTCGATGCTTACCAAGACCCGATGATCTTACTCTGTCGGTCAAGAATTGGATTAGGTAAGAATGGAAGCTTGGAATCGGGAATAAGGAGATCGAGGTGGAAGAAGAAAACGAAAGAAAGTCGTGGCAGACGTTAAATTAAGTCACGTCGAATAGACGGAGAACGTTCGTCCCTGTTAATTGACTTTTCCGCTCGCGGCGTTTCTCGTTGCAGCAATTAGGACGGGATGGTTTCTTGGTACTTTCTGCCTCGAGTCCTCCGGAGAGCACCTCGATATCTTTTTCTCGGCGAAAGAATATCGAATAGCTCCTTTACTCTCGTGCATCACGCTCAGCAAGAAGATGGTACAGTGGGAATTTGTATAATTGCGACAATAAGTATAGTGGAGAGATGGGAAGATGCCGGGAGCGTGCAAACTGAACGGCACAGGGACAAGGATAACCCGTTTGCTCCACCCTGATGGTACCGATACATGGAACTAATATTTGCATATCCGCGAGGCACTCGTGAAATCTAAGTGTAATTTAATTCTTTTTATATATTCGTCAGATTTTACAAGATTTTATCGTTTCCTGTTAATAACTTTGTCTCAGGAGGTTTATGGTAGAGTCGGTCAATAACAGTGAATGGTAACAGATACATGTAACTGAGAGAAGCCTGTTAATTTAATTAATTGACAATCTACGATTTCTGTGGTATGTATTCGCGAGATACTCGAAGATAAAGGACCGTTGTAATTTGAAGTAAAAGCTTCAATATCTTGGAAGGTAGTGGTTTTGGAGGACGGAATATCGTGGGGTTTTTCATGCGAGACGCGATAAAAACAGGATAGACGGTTTTCGTGTGAAAATTTATAGTCTTTAGGCAAGTTCTGTGCTAAGCGTTGAGCTAATTTTTTTGCGACTGTTTTTGTCAACGAGACTCATGCTCGAGCTTTTTGCCGCGATTATTCGTAGACCCTATGCTAAGTAGAGCGTCAATGATCCACCCAGTTCAGTTTACTTTAAATCTTCGCAATAAACTTCGCACATTTGTAACAGACACCCACGTCAAAAGGAATGTTCTTTTTTAACGTCAAATTTTCAATCCCGAAGAAAATCGCACTTTACACAAATGCAATTTTCCCGAGAACTTTTGCGCCGAGAAGGGAGGAGAGTTTAAAATCCAATTTCTCCAAGATTCTGCTTCTCAAGACTTCCAAAATAAAGGGTTGATTTAAACGTAGCAAAAAGTCGTCGGGTCGTACGGTTTGCGCAAGGTATTAATCAGTTTAACGTCGATTGTAAACACGCCGATTTTACGGTCTCCGATTAATGGACGTCATCCCTGTAACATCGTTCGTGGCTGCTCATCGATTATGCTAAATTGCGGTGAAACCAAACTCGAAAACTTGACAGGATCGACGTGCCATCTGTCGGCAGTTAAAATGGGAGGGAGGGCGGCAGGGTTACGATGAAATTGAATCAATAAATTCGCTCTCCGAATGCCCCTATTTCATCCAGCTCTTCAATTGCCGCTCCAATCATGTACTAATCCAATCTTCCAATCTGCCGGTACACGTTCGATAAAACTTTTTATCTGCCTCTGTTCTTACGCTCGTTCATTGCGGTAGTGTGCTCTTGCGCTTTAACGTCATACGTGGTCAATGTACTTTCAACGCATTTCGACCCTTTCGACCCCTTTGCGGATCGACCTTCGGATGCGAGATGTTTTTATGACTTTGCAGGGTGAGTTTGAAAGGAAAGATCATCGGATACTCATCCGATCGGCGTTAGAATATATAGATAAATAATATCATTATTAATTGTATTAATTATTAAAATGAAATGTGATTAAAATCAACCAACGATAATAAAACACCATGACGCATACTTTCTCGTTTCGTGCATCTTCTGCAACTGGGAACTTTCGCACTTGAGTTTCTCTTGGTTGGTTTTTACAGATCGTTAATTTCACTTAAATTGCTGATTCTCTCTTTTAATAACGAGTTTATTATCAAGAAGGAGTACAAGGATGCCTCTGCATCTTTTGCAAAATTGCATATCATTTAATAAACTAACACTCTTATTCAGTCCTTCGACAGATATATCTTGCTACTTGCGGTTTAAAGTTCTTAATAGAAGTGGTGCTTTAAAGCTTAATAGGTTTTTGCCAAGATCAGTAGACATTGTTTCACAACGAAAACGATATAGGAGAGAGAAAGGTGAAGAGTAGCGGACCATGCGAATTTATCTTTTGTAACGTCGCGTTACCTGGTTTATGGGTCAACGATAGAATTTCTTCCCCTAAATGAAACATCGTGAATCGGCCATTTATATCGTGCACCCTTAAAAGGTGCTTGGAAATGCCAGCAACATCCGAAAGGCTCACATACGCTTTGTATTCGCCTTTACAGAGTGCACCGTAGGAGCGTGTTGTACCTTTTACGAATCCTTTGCGATGTGGGGCACGAAATGTTTGTAGCAGTATAAAAATAATACCTTTTCAAAGAGTGAGTTACTCTGGCAATGCTTTCGAGTCTATCGATTGACTAGATAGTCCAGCTGCAAACAGCCCACGTATCTGGTACAGCGGGCGTTTGGGATTAATTAAGCAGTAACTGCAACTATCTGAAAATTGGCCAATTGCATTCATCATCTCTTCTCGGTTTTCCTTAAACGTTCAAGTCACGCATAAACTATAAAATTCAAGTAGAGCCAAGAAAGAAATAAGTCCAAGTCTCCCCAAGCTTTCTCCTCTTTAAATTCAATCTCTTCTAAACCACCCCTTGCTAATTTACAAAAATGATAATCAGTCGAGAAAGTTTGTAGCGCTCCACTCCAACTCTCGTCCGTTCAAATTTGCAATAAGCATCGTAATTATCAGCACGAGTAGACAGTATCTTCAGCAACTGACAAAGGTGACCTTTCCGGCGCGTCTTGCGCGGTCCCTTTTTTTGTTCCAGCGAAAGGTTCGTTGCCTGCCACGAGGGTAAGTTCATCCCCTCTTGTCGTCTCTTTTTTCGATTCCGCGCGAAAGGGATCGTGGCCCTTTCTTCGCCAGGATAAAAGTACCCCATGGAGATCAATGGAAACCCGAGAAAGACCTAACGTCGGTCAAGGAGAAACACGAAAGAAATTATCCAGACCGTTGAGTTCGCCGCAAAGTGTAACATACGTGCAAATCCATTGATCACTTTTTTTTAAAAAGACGATTCAACTAATCTTTCTTTTTGCAACATCAAAAACGTGCATTATTGTCACGTTACATAATGCATTGTCCTATTCTTGTCTCGAAACTTCATTCGGATGCCGCACCATGTGCGGCTAAGAAAAGGGGGTGGAGGACTCCTCGGCTCTCCGCAGGTTTGATACCTCAGCGCACCGCAAGTAAACGAGAGTAGCGAGGTAAACAAGAGCCTCCATCAATATTGCAGGCAACCGTGAATATTCGATGACGTCGAGGAAACGAGGAGGATGTTAGCCATCCGTGTCTTGTTCGTCAATTGCTTCTCTTCTTCAATCTTCCTGTTCGCCTGGAACTTGTACTTCCTTCTTCTTTTTCCTTCTTGGTTTTCTTCTGCCTTCTTTCCTCGTTTTCTGACCCCTTCTACTCTTTCTTCGCGCTTTTCTTTACCTCTTTCTTTTCATTTTCAAAGCTTGAGAATCTCGTCCCTCTTCGTGTCTTGGTTTCTCTTTTTCATGGTGTTCGTTCGCCGGAACTATTGCCTACACCCGTGATCCTTCGGAGAACAGATGCGCCACGGGGAAAAGTAATCTCGGGAAAGTAGCCTTGTTACGTGGAGACATAATTTTATGCTTATAATGTGCCTCGTTTATCTAACGATGAAATTTGCGTTCCAACAGGCTGCACGTTGTTCCTCATGCGGCTGGTACGTGATTAGGATCCTTCATGAATGGTTGAAAGACGGATGGCGAGGTTTTGCTCGGTGTATACTTTTTTCTGTGTTTATGGCATTGTTATTTGTATTCCAGGGATATCTGATTTAAAGTATATCGGTATTAAAGATATTTAACTGAAGTAAGAATTCATGTCTTATTTAAAATTAATTATTTACGAATGTCGAGTTCAACTGGTCATTGTGATTTTTTTGTAGAAGAATCATTATAAGTTTAAATTGTTAGATTTATTTAAAATTAATTTCTTGCGGTTATTTTGTATAGATTTCCTTTTTCTTCCTCAATGAATTTTGCAGTTTACGATGTATCGTCGAATATATTTAAATTCTTTGGAAGATGTGCCATGTTTTGTGAGCACAGAAGATTTCAGACGCGGAATTTCTTTGCGAAAATGGTAGAAGACAGGAATGAGGGTTCTTACTAATTATGTAATTTAGCTCAGCCATACGTTGGCGTCTTCCAACGGCACCCCATGGAAACTACCATCTAGGAGGATTACGTCGTTATAGAACGTTCCGCAACCCTGTACGAGGACACCCCAGGACGCGTTTGTAATTATCGTTAATGATTGTTAATTACGCGGTAGTGGCCTCCAGCTTAGTTGTGTTTTGATAATTATTAACCACTGTTCACGATTTAGTAACCAATTGCACGGCAATAATTAGTATCCCTTCCACTTTACCGAATTGTTGTTAAACCATACAAGTGTTACTCCCCATGGCTATTAAAATTTACACGAAAATTTACACTTACAAATTTTGTCTCCACATGAAACAACGATTTAGGAAAACATTTTACAAAGATGACAGGAATTTGAATTCAGGCCTACTAGTTGGAACTAATTTCACCCCACTATAGCAACCTCCTTATCGTAATTTCTTCCTTCGTCCAGAAGGAAAATAAAATTCCCTTGAATTCTCGTCCATCATTCGTAACTGTGCGTTTGTCTGTTAGAAAAATTTCAACTCTCACCCTGACAAACCGTGTGAGGCTTGAAGTCGAATAAAATTTTTCAACGTCCAATTAATTAAATGCTCTCCCCCTTTTCTGTGCTTCCTGTCAGTTCCATAAAAATGTTCTACCGACGAAAGCTTCGTTTGCACCTTTGATGCACGTAAATGAAAACACTCGAAACACGCGAATAAATGTCGGAGGATTTCCTCTGAAAGGTTTTCCTCGAAAAATGCCGAGGCAACGCAATCGGAAATAATTATCGTGAATGTAGAGAATCTCCGCGAAGGAGGAATCGCATTGGACTCGGTGGGCATCGATGGACTTCATTTTTTTCCAATTTTACGCGCATTTCTGCTCATCGATGAGACTCCAGCATGTCGACGAATAAAGCTCTTTGTGACTCCACCAGGTACAAGAACGCTCAAATACATCTGACATTTCGTTTGTACCAGTTATTGGAATAATCCGTACTCTAATTGCGTTCTGTTGTTGCCGAGTGAGGGACGACCGGGTTATCGAACGTTCCTGAAATTACGATAGCTCGGTCCACGATGTGCCCCCTTACGGAATTAAATTGTTGGTTGCAACAAACTTTATATTTACAGATTTCGCAAGCCACGGTACGGTAGAATTTACTATAATAAAATTTATAAATTTTCTACTAAATGATTTCTCATGGATTCTATAGCACTGAAGTGAATATTAAAGAGAAAGAGTTTGAGAGAGATTATAGACGTTTGAATTTAGGACGGCTGGATAAAAGTGCTAGCCTTTAGGACTTTGGATGATATAAACACACATTTTAGAGGAAGTAGACAGTCTATACTAAAAAAAAAGACATTCTGTAATCTACAATTTTCAGTTATCCACACTGAACGTTTCTCCCGGACTGTTCAATACTCAGAGTTAACTTCATAGCTCCCTTCTATTTTTCAACACTTCCCAACGCATTAAAAATATGCAACACGAAGCAAATTCCCTTCATCCCTTAAAGTTGCAACATTTAATCCAACTACTGCCAGTATTTCTGCAAGTCCATTCACGACATTCTTTCCAATTAAACGACTCGATTTCCCGCAACCGAATGATGAGAAAGAATTGTAGAGAGATCTTCACATCGATAGAAATTTAATTGGATGCGCGATTGGTTGGATGTTTGGGAATGTTCTCCAGCAATGTATCGTCTTCCGATGTCCCCAGAGCGAAGTTGGCAATCGGGTAGTGGTATTAGACGAAAGTATGCAGGCACGTTTAGGTAGGGCAGCAGGTTTCCCACGAGACGATTTCCTCGGCATCCAATCTTGGCGTGCAGGCGACCGCTTCCTTCGGTTCGTTCGTTTCCTTCGCATCCTCTTCGCATCCCCGTAGCAACCCCTCGAGTCCCGTTTGGAAACCCAATTTGCTGGATAGCACTCGCCCGGCTTGCTTCGGTGGACGAAGGATCGAACTCGATACGAGGCAAATTTAATCACTCGTCATCGAGTATCGAGTGGGAAGAAAACCATTCATTTTGTGTAGTGAAACTTTTCCTTGATTTTGCGAAACGATTAGATGTCGTTTTCCAACATTTTTGTTCCATGCGATTTTGCAGAATTTTTGGAAAAGATTAGGAACATTTTGACTGCTTTGGGAATTTTAGGGTTTGACTGGAAGTTGCAGGCTTTTATGGATATTATTGTATCTGGTAGATTTGTAAAGGATTAAGGTCTCTGGAATTGCAGATGGATAAAGTTTGGTGTTCTGTCGAAAGGAATGATCGTGAACATAAGGCACGGAAGATACGCGCTCGAGTTTCGGGCTATTTAATTACAGGAAACTTGTACCTGCGACAGAAAATAGAGACGTCCATGTCTCAGCATCTGCCTTTTTCCTCCTCTTAGCTCCGCCTCTACTTAAATTTCTTTTGCCCATATTGAATTGCTCGCATCAGATACTTTTTTCGGCACGCAGATGGTCCTCGGTGGACCACGGTCTTTGAATAGCAACGTTGTTTGAGTTATGAAATACAACCGTTTTCTAATCCTTTTAATAGCTCCGCAGAAAAACTCTGTCACGTTTAATTTACTTCTTTTTTTAAGCTTCTATCTTTTAAAACTAACAATTTGGATTATCCTACGGAACTTGCCTACAAAGTTAAAGAAAAAAGAGACAAAGAACCCGAAATTTCTAAAAGCTTAAAAATTCCCCGTATACATTCTAAATAAATGTTTCCTTTGCGCATTCTACACAAATATCTTTGTCTGCTTAAACTATTTCAAGAACGTACAAAAATCCAAGATCGCAGCATCCCATCTAAAGTCACATTCCACCCCCTTGCAACTCTTACCGCTCCACACAAACCACACCCTCGCTGTTCTTCCTTATCATCCCACAATCCCTCGAACTTTCATCAAACCATTCATACCGTACTTACGACATTTTCCCTCATCCAAATGACGTTGTAAACGAAGAAACTTAACACGACCATTCGCGGTTCCTTCTTTCAAGGATCCCAAGCTTGCCGTGTCGCGTGCATTATTTTTTTACGATTCGAGGAGAATTTCTGCAACGTTACAGGTCGCACAAAGCGCACTGCGATGCAGGTTTTTCTCGCGAGGGGACGGTTTCTACCTTACACAAAGGCTCGCCTGGGAGTGCCAGCAAAAAGGGGTCTCCGACGTCGAGGAACTCCATCCAAAGGCTTTGCCCTACGGAAAGTTATATGAGATAGGAAACTGTAAGTTACATCACCGACTAACAGAACACACAGTCGACAGGACCGGACGTGTCGTTGTGTGCATACGTGCGAATGCAGATACCTTGCATCTGGTAACACCGTCGTTCGCGCTGTCATACGCGCAGAAACGGAACAAAACTCTGGATCTAGTTTACATACTAGACACGAGACATGACCCGAATACCAGAGCGACCGAGTAAGCGCGTGTCACCGAGATTTCCTTGCCGTTGATCATCCTTTTTTTTCTAATTTTCCAAAGCACTGGAATGCTACTCCGATGGCGGCCCGATACGCTGCTGAACAGCGGGAATTGGAACTTTGGATTGCTTGTTTTCATTGTTAGCCGTTGGGTCGTGTGTTTTCATTTGTTCTACGTGCTCCACAGGCGGGCATTTATTTCCGAATCGAAGGGTATAGGGTATGTGGGTGGTTTGCGATTTTTTTAGGCGTGGACGTGGTTTTTTCTGCGAGGAATGATTTGTTAATTAGGAGTGGAAATGTTGGGTTGAAAGTTTGTAGGATTTAAAAATTTGGGTGATTAGGCAGTTTGAATGAGGAAAGGGAATTTTGTGAATTCGTTTCGTTATAATGAATTAGTATTAACGGAGATTTGTAAATATTCATGGCAAATGAAATTATGAACGACTTGGTAAATTACGGGTGATCAGTCGTGCATGTTTCAGGGATGTTCGTCGATTGGGAGGATTAATGTTGTCCTCAATATACGGTATTATTTCACAATATTACATTCAAAATGTAATTAGAGACATAATTGATTGAATTTAACAAATAGAAATGTTTGACTACTTTCAAATCCGATTGAGGATATTACTGAATTATAAAAGACCATTATCGCTCAAAGATAATGTAAGGCAATTACACGCTGGTGAATCAAACCAATCACAAATATTTTCTCAACAAATACAATGACCTACGACCAATCACCTTAAAACTGAGAACAGATTTTCAATCATCAAGTACAAAACCTACTAAATTCTTAAATTCGCCCCCTTATAAACGATTGCATTCTCGCAAAAAAAGACAATGAAACCCGGTAGCACAATTCAACATCAAGAATTATAAAATAAAAAAAAAGAAATGCAAATCGGATGTTTTATTCGCGTGCCACCCTTAACGCGGCTTTTCCCACGATCTCGAGCGTCGATACTCATTACGGGGGATGAACGAGGCAGATTTAATTCCAGATTAAATGTAGGTTGGGACATCTACTTTCAGCCTTGAAGCGCTATCCATCGAACGTCGATGCCGATTGCCTCGGTTTATTCCATCTCGCGGGAACGAACTTTTCGCCGAGTGTTCTGATTAACGCGCTTCCCGATAAGATCTATCGATAATCGACACGTTAAATTTGTTCGTTTCACCTGCACAGGAGATTTCGTTGGAGTTTTCGACGAAGAAAAAAGTGCTGGTATCGGTGATGATTCACAGTGCAAAATGAACGGCCGGTTGAAAAAAAACTCGACGAATGAGACGCAGCAGTTGGAGGGTGATTCCCGAAGGAATAGGGATGTAGGAGAATGGTTGAAGGCAATTTGCAAAGCTCGCATCTCACTCTACCTCCCTCGACTGACAAGGGGGTTGGGGGATGGGTTTGTAACTGAGTATCGTAGTCTGCGATCTCCGGCTATGGTATCCGTAACTGGTCTTTCTATTCTTCTCTGTACTCCGCCGATCTAGTTTCCGGTTTTCGTTTACCGACGTAACTTCCGCTTCTTGATGTCGGCACGGAGAAATACGTATTTGAGCAAATGAGGGGTGAGTATTTCTCTACACGCTGAGAAAGAAAGTGACAGGTACGTTTTTGAATTTGAAAGAATTTGCAACCGCGGCATTGTCTTACATTTTCAAATTTCTTCTCGTAGATTCTATGCTTTTTTGCGAAGCTTCCTAGTGAGTAGAATAATTTAGATGGAAGTTTGAGAAATCGCTTGGACATCCTTGTCAGAGATGCTGGAGAGACGTTGATGCATTTTTAAAAATTGCAAATTCCAACGGTTCTTCTGTAATTATATTTTGGTTTTTAAAATGGACGGGTTTCATGGAGATATTTTGCAAGTGGAATGCAATATTATATTCTTGGTTCAACAAGTCTGAGGCTTTCAAGAGAGGTTTATGAATTTTTTAAAATGTTCTAAATGCATTGCTATTTGATCATTTCTCTTATAGTTTAATGTATGTATGTTTAAATTAATATCGAGTAAAAGATACTTTATATTTATGTCAAAATTGTATCGTTCTGCGGTATTATTAAATTTCACTTGCATCAGTGCCCATAGCATGCTACATCGCTTGATGTACTTTTAATGTAACAATACGTCAGTAATTGCAACTTCTCCTGTCCCCTGTGTCGTTTTTCGGGGTTGAAGGTATCCCCAAGGAAATATTGCGTCGGACGAAGAATGGCACAGATCTATGCAAATTACACCACCATTCTGCAACGTCGTTGAATTCGCTGGCATCAGTGTCCGAGATGTGTGACAGCAGTTGCAGTATTTTCATAATCCCTTTTCCATTTCCAGTGAGTTTCATATAGGAACGATGCTCCTGATTCTTATCCGATGCATGCAAAGTCTTTCGGAGCTGAAGGAAAGTTTGGCGAATCAGCGGAGAAATTTTCGCGAACTTGCATCTCCGTTGAAAACAGAGACGAATAATCGCTCGACTTAATTCGATCTATTAGTCTAATTATCCTTTATTCCGTTGTTCGTTACTTCTGCGAATCGTACGTGAGAATAATGCTTCAAATTCTTTTATGTCTGCAGTACGTGTTGCTTACGTGGAAAAAATGGGATAGATTTGGGAATTAAAATTGTAATGGAAAATATTTTTTAGCCCTGCGAAAAGGGATATTCTATGGTGCAAATTATGTATAATTAGCCGCAGACTGAAGGGTATTTCAAAATTAGCTGTATTTTTTAAAATGAAATTTATAGTAGTACTTTTGATAATTGCATACCCTTGTGAGACACTCCAGTATTTCCAGTTAAACGAAAAATATTATCATATATTTGCACAACCTTGAGGAACGTTTACAAAACCTCCATCGAGTCGCGAAGAAAAATTGTAAAATTACAGTAATTGGTGCATTACAACGAAAGTAGGAAGATGCTGGAATAATGGAAAAATGGCTGTCGCAACGAAGACGACGAATTGTAATTACGGAGCAGCGTGACATTTTCGTGCGGGGAAGAGAACGAGAGAAAAAAATCAAGGCAGCAGTATTTTTGATCCCTTTGACCCGTGTTCAGACACTATCATTATCTTCGCATTCTATTCTTTCTTCTCTCGTTCCTCGTCTTTACCTTCCTGCACTCTCATAATTTTCATCATTAACAAATATGCACTCCAGAAAACATGGACATTCCTTTTGTTTCCCTTCGAAACATCAGTTCAGAATGTTCCTCCTATGCGTTCTTTCAGATCTCGTGGACATTGAAGAATTACAGAAATTGTCTATCAGCAAAGACTCGATTAAAGTAATTACAATAATCCATTAAGAAAGAAGGAGAAAAACTTCGATAGAAATGGATAAAAGATCGAGAGAAGACATTGTCGTGAACTCTTAATAAATCCTTCTCAAAGAATTATCCGATAAAGCGAGCGTTTCAAATCATTACGCCGTGTTTAATGTTATAGAAGCTACACCAATCATAGTACGACGGTCCGTGATTAATTTACTTTCATTTTCCGATAAAGTTTCAACCTGTTCGAAACGCATTTCATTGTATTTTATTTCAGTATGTCGCGCCAACTGAAATTAAATTTATTCGGAAATGTTTTCCTGCCGATTTATCGACGCGGCCGTTGAAATACGCGATATGTATTTACCGTGGATTGTAAATATAATACGTTTAAACAATATGAACGCTTTCGCGAATATTTCACATCATACGAATTACACGCGATACCTAGTCAAATAATTTATAGCATTCAGACGCAATTAAGCACATGCCTTTTTGCGATGTTACATGTTTTAAAAAATTGAAAAAAAAGAAAAATAAAGTGAGAAGTCAGAATAAAGAATTATTATTTAAAGCATAAATTCTAGATTGTTTTAGATACACCCAAGTAGTCTCAGGTACTCTCAGGTAGACCTAGATAAGTCCTAAGAGATATGATCGTAGCAGTTAAAGGTGAAAGGATACAAAAAAAAAAGAAAAAAGAAATCAGAATAGACAAATGACACGTAGATGATCCACTTAACGAGATTCCAACGAGCATGGAAATTGATTGGCTTATCGCGAACGCGTTAGATTTATTGAACGAAATTTTTTCACCGTCACGACTGTCGGGGAAAATCGATTTCGGCTCGATTTGTCACTGTACGTGTTTATCGATACGTTCTGATGGCGTGTCAGCCACGGTGGATTGTGAATATTCAACGCCTTTCGCGGTTGAAACGTACCACGGAAAATGACTCCGCTGAATGAACGGCAACGTTCGTTATACGTCTCTCCTCTTTGGTTTGCTGGAAGCGCGAAAAGTAATTCCGTCGAGAGCTTTTGGATAAACGTAATCGGACATAATTGTGTCGGCGATTGTTCGTGTGATGTAAGACAGAAATTCGACAAATTGCACTTAGATTTTTTTGAACATTTTTTCTGCTGCACCGATGTTCATGGGAATATGATGGAATTAATTGGTAGAAATTATAAAAATAATTGAATCGTTCAAAGAGGTTGGTTACTATTTTTTACGAAGAATTATTTTTATTTTATTATCTCGAAAATGTATACTCTGATATTTGATCGATTGAGTTATATTGAGACACGGGATGATATCACATAATTTTGGAGCTAGTGGAATTTTTGATATTAAAGTGAAAGGTTTCCGGGAAGAGGAGAAGGCTTTATCGTAGAAGAGACAAATGGAATTTCATGGTTGCAAAGTGCCGGGATAGAAATATTCGAATATCGAGGGGGGAATGCAGCTATAGTCGTGCTGAGAGACCTCTTTGGTTTGGTAGCATTCAGTTATTCGAATCCATAATGCATTTGGAGCGAATGGATATGAGCTCTGATTCAAGTACAACTTATTATTAGAGTTTTGCATTACGTACTTTTTCCAAAAATTGAATTAAACTGAACAACGTGAATTATTGTTAAAATTTCCAGAAAATATTTCCATATTTGCCACAGTAGAATATACCGTAGAGAGATACGTTTCAACAAAGGATTCTAAAGTAAATCTCTTGTGTCTCCGGAAAACCAAAATTTGAAATAGGATAAGTTTCAATCGGCACACGACTTTAATAACTTTCCTTTTTGGCTAGGTAATGCATTACACCTGGTGCATAATTAATCTCGAACAGAGTGGAGAACGAATTTCCTACTTCAGCGTCACTTGAAAATCTCAAGCTCTATTTTCTCATCATATCTCGCATAATAATTCCCCTTCTCTCTTTTAATTAATTACCACAGATACGTTACATAGATCTATTAAAAAAAATTCAAATTAATTATCAAACATTGCCGTTAAAACACTCCGGCATTTAACACTGATGCATCGATAGGCCAAAAGATACATCCAGGGGAAAGTATTAAACATAGCCGATAAACGAACGCTAGGAAGCATCAGATAATCGATATCGATTCCGGAATTTATCAGTCGACGTAAAAACGTGAATACGATACGATCGTTTAATTAAAATTCATTAATACGATCCCCGGGCATATAGGGAAAGAATAGGCCGGTATGGATTATTGATTCGCGGCTGTCGAAATTTCAGGATTGCCCCGCCAACGGGATTGCTTTTTCTGAGTAAATGGCGCGCACAGTTAAATAGCAGGTGAAAACGCGACGTAGCAAATACCGCGCTGTTTGTCGACCTGTTTTGTTCCTCGTTCCTTGTTCCCTGTGACGTTTGACGCGTACTATTTCCGTCAGCTGCGACCCGGACAACGTGCAGATGAGAAAGACCAAATCGAACGGCGAAAATTGCCAGTTGACACAGTGCGTTTCGGGTCAAAACGCACGAGCTTTCTGTGCTGCTCTGGACGACGACCCTCCCCCATGTATTGGTGCACGAGAAACCGATTACATATTTACGGACATTCTGCAAATTGACTCTGACTGCAAGCATCGTGCTGTTTGCTTTCATGAATCGAGTCAATTTTAAATTAAAAAATCATCCTGGATTCGTTTATGCGCTCCGTTAAACCTACCCCTTCATCTTCCCTCCTTTATCGTTAGTAATCACTAGATACTTTGCAAATAATCACTCACGATTGGAAATATCGTAATTTATACGATGATTCGCTTTGACTGTCTTTTTTATCGGCTGTACGTGGACGTACTCTAATTGCGAATTTGTATAATTACTCAAATATTTGACCTCTTTCGAAGAATTTTTTTTGAAACATGCTGTATCGTTTCTCCGAGCGGTTTCTACGCTGAGTATCCTCTGATACTTTTTTTACGTTAATTAACTGCCGGACTCCAAATATTAAATCTTCTTCCAGTCTCGTGGATAATGAATCAAATCCTTTCTATCAATTATTGATCAAACGACTACCAAAATTTGTATCAATCCCTGAAATTTCGTTTCCTCTGCAATCCCATCGAAAATAACCCATCCCGTATCGAGTAATGAAATTTCCACCGTAAAACCTCTACAGCTCTTTGACCGAATGTAATAACGAATTTTTATCAAGCTCCAAATATTTCACGATTTTTCAATTTTCACGAAAAAAAAAAACCCTAACCCATGGCATTCCAGGGCATAATACATATTTACATACGAATTCGTTGGGTCATTGAAACACGAATACCAGTATATGCACCGGCGTCATTTCTACCCACCCGGCGTTCTGCAGCAGCGAGAATGTAGTCTAGGTGCCAATAATTCTCTCCCTGCTATAACAACGTTCCGAGTCCGACAGCCGAAGTTCCTGAATGGCACATTCAAATCGAGCCACAATCGCAAAGTCACGTCGCATTTACAACACAATGCGAGCTCTGGGGTCCCCTTCGCGATCTTCCATTTCGGCAGGGTGTTCTTCGACTTCTCAGCTATGCTCGTGTCCTGCGAGGTACACTTTCTTTCTTCTGCATTTTTTTTGGATTTAATTGATGTCATCGTTTCACCCAGGAGTCACTGATTTCGATGGAATTCGAGTCATCGAGGAAATAATGTTCATATCACATAGAAAAACCTCCCTCTGTGGATTGGAATCTACCATTATAGATCCTAGATGAAATTACTATAGATGTCGAAGCAATACGCAAAAACAAAAATTTTCTATTGATGATGGATATTAATTTGGGCTGAGTTATGGTGAATCTTCACCTCCTTAACTACCATGGTTCCATCGAGCGACATCTTTTGCTCGGTCCTTCGCTGGCATCTCTCAAATTGGATAATTGGCGTTGAATTTTACGTGCGGTTCAGTGATCTCTATCCTTCCATTGTTGCACACAGGGTGTCACTTTCAAAACAGCAGCTTCGAATTTTATTAATAACGTGGCGAGAGAGGATGACTCGGTTAATTACCACGATTGGTGCACGTTGTCTCTGATGAGGCTGCTATTTTTACGGTGATTATTATTGGAGGGAAGAAGCGACGCTTAAATGTTAACGCTTTAAATAAACGCCCATTGTTTTGTTACGAGCCACGAGAAATATTATTTTCCAACGGCCATGGCGATAGAAGAGTCTCGGTCCGATGCGCACGTTTCCGAGCTACCCTATACATGATAGCGTTTTGTTTTAACGAGAATTATCAAGCGGCCAACCAACCACCGTCCCTCTTTCCACGACTCGTCTCCCACACATCCGGCCAGGCTGTATGTGGGATTATCGCCGTTAATATTCGACGCTCGATGATAAAGAGTTGCCTTAATATTTCCAAATTGCAGAGCCTCCCAATCAGCTGCTTTCCTGCTCGTCTCCACACGTTTCCAAGATTTTAGTCTTCCATAAATCTAGAATCAAATAACATCAAGCGTTTTCCACAGAAACTCCATCCGCGTTGTTTTCACTTGGATGTTTTTGTAAGGAATCTATAAAGTGTAAAATATGTCAGTTAGAATAAGTCAAATTGGGCCTTTTCTTCCGCCCTTCCAACACAAAAGACCTCTGTGCGTGGCTCAAATCGGGTGAGCCTGTTTAGTACACCCTCACTCCAGAGGTGCTCTCAGAAATTACGAACAGGTATAATTCGTAAGGTGTGCATCCGTAATACTATGAGATATTAGTGGTACCGAAAAGAAATCAAAATTATTTTTTTGCTGGCGAAATCATTTATTTACTAAAGACATCTTAAATACTAATCAACGAAATAATTTTCTAACACTTTTTGCCAGCGTAAAGGTGGTTGTTCAATTCCCTTTTTAAAAACGTCCTTCGATTTTTCGTTAGAAAACGTTTCCATTTACGTTTTCACTTTTCCCATTCTGATTACTTTTCGGTACCTCTAATACAAATTATCACAGCCTTAGAAACCGTCTAGAAGTTGGTCTATCCTATAGTTGCATCAATAAGGAAATGTTATTGTAATTTAAGAACGTTTCTTTGCTTCACTGTATGCAACAATGACGTTATGAATACCACGTAACAGTAGCTAAACACGAAAGTTCTGAATTTATTCGTACGTGGAATTCTTTGAAACGTAGCCAAAATCCATGTCATTCGAGGTGGTTGGAAAGGCCGCATAAAGCCGTGAAAATTACGTCGAAGCAATTAGATGTACAAACAACGCTCGCATCGTATACTAGTTGCCCAATATTTACATTTGTGCTTCGCGAATATTATGGTACACAAAATGTTAGTAGGATTATCGATTGTAGAGAAGGTGTACATTGTACACGGGCCACGGTTCAGCGCCGAAGTAGTCTTGTTTTCGAAAAAGCATAGGGAGGATGTATAAATAATTATTTGCTGCAGCGGATGGCAAAGTTTGTCGGTGAAATTCGATTACACATTTCAATATTTTAGCTGACGCTAAAATTAAAATTCAAAGTCTTCGCTCGGACGAGTCGCGAGAATAGACGAATCAATGTTGCTAGAACGAGATATATTTACATTTTAAGAATAGTTCTCATAGAAACAGTAATTCGATAATAAATGAGTATCTCGTTTAACACATCTCGATGAATTATCTATCGCGTAATGTAAATAAATTATTTTCAACCATGGAAAAATTAAATTTTACGTGTAATCTCTAAGGAAATTTTTTCACGGTGGATGCTGAGAAAAAAACGTGATAATCCAAAGGACGGATTAATGTATTAAAATTGCATATAGCTGTGAGAAATCGCCATTTATTTCATATGTTTATACCGTTATGAAGTTATTTCCTTAATGCACGTTGTTGCCGCATTTTTCGCAGGCTTTTAGAAAGATGCAAAGTATTCTTGGCATACAGCTATGCCGCGAGTAGAGAACATTGGATTTATTCCTGGATAAATGTCCTTATGTTCTTGGAGAACGTTTCTGAATTAAATTCCAAGTGATTAACGAGATTGGAGCGAGCGTTGAATCGATGCGGTTTTACTGCAATTTAATTATTAAAATACACGCGATTATCGGCATTCTGACTATTTGGAATCGATAATCCGATGATATTCAGTTTTTAGGCATAGATAACCAATTCGCGAAAATTCATTATCGTATTCATCGTAATTAAACTCGCGAGAATTCGTGAGAGTACAATCGTCCCATCATCACGAAAGCTCTTGTGAATATCCCACTTTTTTTTTGTCAATATCACTTCCATTTAACTTGAATTTACGTTATATTTATTAACACAATATTTGTTGTAATTGAAAGTAATTAAACATTTTACAAATTATGAATTTTCTTACTCTTTCAAATTCTGCTTTTACAGTTGAAATGCAAGATTCGATTGATAGGTAGTTCTCGATTTGAGATTAATAGGAAACGAGTCTTACGTTATCCAAAGTCGCAAAATTCTCCGTGAAAGCGGGAATCAGGATAATCAATGGTAATTGATGCGAAAGTACGGTAGGGGAGGCTGGGGAGATCGGAGTAAAATGGATTTGGAAGGAGGAAAGTGGAGCGAAGATCCGAAAGTCCGGTACGGCCTTTAATCTGCACTCGTGCCAGGAAAACTTCGGTATTTAATTCCGACTAATTACGCCATTTTGCATTTGCAAACACGTTCGACCAAATCGCTATTGTCTCCGCGACTATTCGCGAAAGTTTGTCACGTACCGGAAAGTACGGTTACACTCGAAAATGAGAATGCAGAAATACCAGAAAAATTCTGCAATTCTTTGAAGAAATATTTACACAGTAAATTATTTAGAAACATCAAATTATTAATACATTATTAATCTCATTATCTTGAAATTTTGCATCATTAATTTCCACATAAATTATTATTTACTCTGCATTAAATTCCTATTATATTATGTACCTCGTACATTTTCTATACTAAAATACATATTCCTCCGTGGATTATATATTTAACAGGTAAAAAGCAATAATCAACGAAATGCAAATTGAACGTTAAAATATAATAATCTCCCGCCACATGGCGCTTTTCGAAGCAGACGGCAATGGAACTTCGAATCTCACGGAATTCAAAGTTGTTTCATTACGTTTCTCCAGCGCGAGTGTGACTCGATATTACGAGACAAGAGGATAAGAAGAAATCAAAAGTTTCTTGGCACAATTCAGACCACGATGGAATAGAGTTTATTGCACTCACGATCGAATTGATTCTCTATATGCGGTTTAACCGAGCTCTGCACAGTACTTATTGTTAGATACGTCTGTATCCTACAAACTCTTATATCAGATCACACGCTTAATGCACTGTAATCATAATGTATTCACCTCTAATCGTAACGCGAGTCTATCGAATATTCGCGAGTACTCGTCGACGTTGTAGCTGGAATATTTTGTCATCATTAAAATATCTTTTATCTTGTTACATGGCAGGTAGCACGGTAACGCGATTTAAATGTATTCAGACTTAATACACTCCATCGAATAAGAATAACGGTATGCTAAAATGATTGTAGGAAATGTTCATCTTCTTAGGGTAAATTATATACCTTTTTTCTTTCAAAGAGCAGTCCTGCCAGTATTAAATTAACACGTTTACCCTCTATGGGACCCTGGGAATTTGACATAACGCAAGACACGTTTAAGTTTCTATGCTTCCACGTTAAATTTTTAACTTTGTCAAATATTATAATTCATCTCGTAAAAATCATGAAATCTATTATTTGAAATAGTATTTTTATTATTTTTATGCGACATCGTAGAAATGCAACACCGACTATTTAGTCTTGCACTCTTGTGAGATCGTTGATTACATGTCTAATGAGTGGAACACAAACCATTGTCGAGTGCGGTGCAATGGAATCCGGCGCGGTGTCATTTGAAATGAAAATTCGAGAGGGGTTGTTTCATTTGGGGTGCAGTGCGCGCTTAACCCGCTCGCGAATCAGCCTCGTTTACAATGATTTTTCCCCCCCATCGAATATAATAGCAAAAAGTGGTGTACATGTGAACGTAGCCAGTAGGTCGCTGTTTGTGGGCACTATGGAGGACGAGTGTGGTGGAAAGGTGGATAGGATGAAGGGAGACAGACAGAAGGAGTTGCAGGAGGTCGTACTTCAAAGGCAAGTGAAAATATGCATCTTGCGCTCGACGAAACGAATACGAGTCAACCAACCTGCAAAGCACACGAGAGTTCTGCTATTTGGGGGAAAAAAAGCACAGCAAAGCAGTTGTTGACGTTGGTAGCTGTGCAGCGAGTGAGCACCTTTACGTTTTACATCTCTGTAACCACACAACTTGAATTGTTGATTTCAGGAATCTCAATAATGGTCATAAATTAGATTGACATCATTTTCGCACGTAAATGGCACGTAATTGATGTTACGTGTTATCTGGAAATTTATTAATCCCTCTCATTACCGGGGGTGAACGATTAACATCGGAGAATTCGCTGGGCTACTCTGGAATTATCAAAATTGCGATAAATTTTTCCATCGTCGAATATTAAAAAGTAATTTCAACGATGTGCAACGTGTGCCGTGCATAAATAATAGTTTAATCGCGTGCTATTCAACGTTGATTATTATCCAAACAGAATTCAATTCTTTCATTACCAGTTTCCAATATGTCTGATCAATTTTGTCTCTTCCTACTCGCAATGTGCAGATCTTCGCTCATGATTGTCAATTCGGAGCAATCTCTTTCTCGTGGCAGGTGTTTTTCATAAAAACACGAAGACCAGATGCTTAGTTTTAATTTGCCATGCCATTGCAGATTCACCGGACTTAATTTTCTCCGCGCCCTCGAATTTGCATCGTGGAAAATCCTTCGTAATTCAGCCGCTTGTGCGGAGTTCCGTGTATACGTTTGGTTGTAAGTCTTCATTAGTAAACGGACGTAGCCTACATCCAAGCCGCATTACGCCTACTTTGACGAGGGAACAGAGTCGTCTTTTTATTCTGACTTATACCAGCAAAACCCGGGTATCTTTTGCTCGCCTTCGTTTCTTTCAACTTTCGCGTCAGTTTTCGACAGAGATTTGTACATAGACCAAAGCGCGTTCACAGAACACGGACCTAATTTTCAGCCTCATTTTAAATCACGATTCTGTACATTAAAGTCATTCGACTAACGCCTTATTTGCGTGTTAAAGTCTTCCTTAACCTAGTTAAACGTCTTATGGCGACCGTTTTATTCAAAATACTTGGCTGGAGTAATTACTACGTTGAAATCATTTTCAGAAACTCTTACACCAGTTACTCTCTTTTAATATGAAAGAAAGAAAGAAAGTGATATTATGTTTTAGAAAATGTCTGCACACACTCTTGACTCCAAAGTATTAACGGATGTAATTATTTTTTTGTGAAAAGTAAGAACCCTAGAAATTTTGAAACAGCGGCTACCCTGACGGGAAGTTGTTAAACATTTGAAATAAAATATAATTTAGTCCGACAGTTTTTACTCAACCCACCTGTGCGTCCATAGTATTCAAACGGTTAAAATTAATAAATTATCTAATGACTATACACAAAAGAGTTGGAGCTTCTTTAATCTTTATTAAATTCGCCCAATACCCGGTATGATTCTAATCTTTGCCCATCTGTCTCCCTCAGTTTCCCAAATTAACTGTGAACTCGTACGTATTTCTCTGTGCACGCCATTCCATCCAGATAATTAACGATGTCTAATTAGCGTAATCTTCGTTTCCAATTCCAAGCGGGAAGGACGGACTTGTCGGTTGCAGTTGGATGGAGGTTTGCGGCTTGAACGTACGGAGGAGCAGGTTGAAAGGATAAAGCAGTTTAAAAGGACCGAGTTGCGTGTGTAGTATAAAGCTTTTTCAAATGGAACTTTAAAGTGGAAGTTAAACCCGAGTTGAAAATCCTCAACGAGTACGGCACTTCTTTTGAGATCTATTGTTCGATGAAGATTTAATATTATTTCAGAGACCCCTCGTACGAAAAACGGAACTTAATAAGTGCTCGTCTCTGCGCTGCTTTTGCCCTTCGATTTTCCAAGGGAAATTTATCGTTTTGCCAAAGTTGACCTTTTATTGTAAACTTTCCATTTCTGGGATCTACCTTTCTTTAACAATAGACAACTAAATTTTCAAACAGTCTTTTTACATTGTTGTAACTCATGGAAACTCTATAAAGTCAGGGAACATTTTTTTTAAACTTTACAACGTTCATTTACATACGTAAAATATTCATACACATCTGTATTCAAAAAATTCATCGCTTCAGTAGTTAAGACAACGAAATTCCTTTTGATCCAAGACTCTTTGAAATGGTTACATGTGGTGCAACGATTAAGAGACTGATATCGTACGATCATACGATATATTCGTACGTCGGTGCAAGCGAGCGTGCAATGCAAGTGCACTTTGTCGGGCCGATATGTAAACACCATCAATTTCTTTTTCTGCCTCGCGTAGATCATCGCTTTTCCACCTGTCACTTTTTATCATGATCTACATAATAACTACCTTTTCACTCCTACATACGGCACAGCTTGATAAGAAAGAAAGTCAGCTTTTTCTATCGCCAGACTCAATGTCTGATCAATATTTAACATTGTTTCTCGCCACGTGACACAACACAACAGTACAAAGCATCTACTTGTCATAGTTCACATAAAACTGCACTAAAAGTGCACTCACACCTTTCCATGCACACTGATGTACCCGCCATGACTTACAGCGCGTTTAAAAAAATGAGAGATTCACCAAAATTACGCAAATTGCTCATTTGCTATTTGACTCGGTATCCTCCAGGATCGTCAGTTCCTGACTGCCACTTGGCAGAACCTGGAGGAGCCCGTATATTGCTGGAACAGCTCGAGATTGCAAAATTTCGTTCTGCCAGAGATTGGCAGGTCCTGAGGGACCTATTACTCGGGACTCTGGGTGCGTAAGGCCCATACCTGATCGAATCAGTCATTCCTGAGTTCGATCAGGCCCCTGGAGAAGCAGATGAAAAGTTTGAAAATAATCATTATGACAGGTGTCATAAAAGGTGCAAATATAGTAGCCAAGTGTCACCCTTCGGTCATCGAAGGGTGTTTCTCAATCGTATTAGCCACGTCAAAGCCTCTCCGATAATAGAAAAATATCTGTTTGCATTCGGAGCTGATGAACATTTTTGTAGATCTCCAAAGATGTTAAACAGAGGGTAAAATAATTTTGGAGTGTCCTGCGCATACTCGCCTTTTGCAATTAAAGGGTTAAACATCAACGTATGCACACATATGCGTGCATATATAGATTTTCACCGAGTGTCATTAAAATTTCATTCGGGCCAGCCTCCGAGCCCGTTTCTTCCCCTGTTCCCCATGCTGCCAGTAACGTCATAACACCCGCACAGAGCGATGCGTCGAATTAACATTTCAACGACGATGGCCGTTCGCTCGAGCTCACCCGCCATGATAAAACGGCTATGCTATTGCTTTTAATGAATAAACATCGTCTCTGGCCGAAATCTGCGTCGCGAATGCAGACGCATGCGAATGAGAAATATTAGTCGCGCCTTCGCTTCGTTTGTGTCTCGTGGAGCCGTATAATTCATGTCGTTATCATAATAATTGTCGTCGAAGCTCCCTTACGCGGGTGTGCCGCGCCAATGGGAATGAATACTTTAATATGTATTATTTTATAATTACGTATTTATCTTTCGAGCGCGGAATTCAATGGAGGAAATTTCATTGCTGTATTTCTCGGAGAAAGATTTGTTTTAAATAGAATTTGTATGACGTTTAAAATCTTTTTTTAACTTAATGAGAACAAGCGTAAAGTTTATTACATACGTATTTTTTCATTGTTTCAGGTAAGTGTCGTGGAGCACGGTACTAGGAATTACTGAGATTCTGGGGTGTCGTAAGTACAGATCTTCCTTTGTCGCGGTTGCTGGAAATAAGAAAAACACTGGACGTAAGATTGCGAGAGAGTACTGTAGGAAAAGAAAGAAAACCTTGCTGCAATCAGGGTCCGTAGTATCGGTTGAAAGAGTGTTATAGAATGGAAAAAAACTTGTCTCTTTTAATACAATTTTTCTATCGTAACGAGAGCTTCCGGTCGAACATGTTCTAAGCAGAAATTTCCAGCTTTCTCTAGCAACAAAAAGAAAAGTTACAAAAAAGAAATAATAGGTCGAAAACAACTGTCCCGCGACAGTAACTTTTTTCCTTAGAACCTTTTATTAAAAAAGGCTAAAAAAAAACATCCTACATCATGCTCTTGAAGTTGATTAATCCCTATCCTCCAGAAACAATTTCTATTCTACCCTTTTAAAAGTGAAAAACAACCCTTCATAATTTTTCCACCCCGTTACATGAAAACCCTTTTCTCCGAGTGTAGCGTCAAAGTAGTTAAACTAGGGTTGACTTTGTCAGAATCTCAAGATTATTCAGATCTCAGGTAACCTCGGAGGACTTCGTCCTGGCGAAAGAGCCCAAA
Organism: Cerceris rybyensis; assembly: GCA_910591515.1. Classification (NCBI taxonomy): domain Eukaryota; kingdom Metazoa; phylum Arthropoda; class Insecta; order Hymenoptera; family Crabronidae; genus Cerceris; species Cerceris rybyensis. The sequence goes on from OU342795.1 coordinate 2,615,264, forward strand.
ATAATTCGACGATTGCACGTAAGAACGGTGGAATTTCTTCTAACTGCTCGTAACATCAACTTTATCGTCGCACGGTGGTTCTTTTGTGCGGTGTAATGAATTTCGCATTACCGGTCTCTACGTTGGCTCGACCGGCAGCCGAGACAGAACTTTATTAACGGTTACAGGGATTTACGGCCGGCAGGGAAGAGGCATCGCGCAGCTTAAAATGCTCGCTTGCTCGACAACGACGAACTCCCCGGCTCGAAGGGAAATTTATACTCTTGCCTGTGTCAACATCGTGGAAAAGTTTTGTCAAGATTTTGCTTACTTCTGCTTATCGATTCATTTTCGTGTCCTCTCGGTATTTTAAAAACGATCGAACGTGTTTTTCGTTGCAATAAACATGATTTCGTTGCGATAACAATCTTCTATAACTATCAAGTTTGATTTAATTCCTTCGAGTTTAATATACGTCGATGTATATGGATTTTTACTTTTTTCTTCAATTTAAACGTACTTTAAGAACGTGAATTGTAAAAGTATTTTCAACGTAATACCACCGATAAGTCAGAGTTACGAGCGCGTCTGTAATTACACGGTAGAAATAATTGACGTGCAATCAAATTTTACTTTCATGCCTCGGTTCTGTGATATCATTAGCAGCCCCGAATGTAAACACAGCGTGCACTTCAAATCGCAGTGCATAAAATTTCCATTAACTCGGATTGGAGTCTGCGATTAAAGCCGAGCTCGATGTCTGAGGGTTTCCGTTGTTTCGTAACTTTATACGCGGAATTTCGCACGGCTTTCTTAGCTTTGATCGTTTTCCATTATTAAAGATATCGTCCCATTAATAAAGCGTAGATACAAATGAATACTAATAGCCAATTATAATCGTTAGAAAGTGTACAGTACGTATCTTTTAGGTGAAAATAATCTGACGTCTCAAAAGGTATCTGAGTTATTGAAAATTCTTTCTGCCAAAGTTGTTTCATTTTTAGTGGGATATTATATTTTATAAATTATACATTTAAGTTATACATTATTTAAGGGAGAGAATTACTAGTTGCACAGTTTTGTTTCAAGCCAAGACCATCAAAGCAGTCAAAATGACCGGCACTTATTTTTACCAAAATATTTCACCGTCGTTATAAAACACATAAACATCTAATATATGGGAAAATCCGCTGTGTTTATACGTTTTATAACGATGCCACGTTGCACGAAAAACGACAATTACCATATAGAATATTTATCGAAGCACAAAAGTGGAAACTGGTATGTAAATTTTACTTTAAAACTGAAGACCACTTAGGGAAGCATTACTTTAAACGTGTTGCAACAGAAGCGAAACGTTTTCTGGACAGAGTCAAATTGGATTTTGTATTCAGAATGTAGTATAAATTTCTTCCTCTTAAAAGAATTTTACGGTGTGTTTTTACGGGAAGATGTAACATGGATTATACGCCATAAAATGAAAACGGTGTGCGTCCTACAGTACTTGTAACTATCCTACGGGTTAAAAATCATGTGAACTATAATTTTGTTGATATCGTATAAAACGTACAATCCACTGAGATAACAATCATTAGCAATATAAAATAACGTTATATTATCTATAATGTGATAGAACGTCGTTACGATTAAAACACATCGTATTTTTGAATGGGAGTGGTTTACAAGAGCTACAGGATGGTTTATGAGAAGATACAACGAGATAGAAATTTAATAAACTCGCCACAAAAAGGTCTTAACTTGAAGAAACTTTCAAAGAACTTAATACGAGGTCGCAGTTTGGATCTTATTTCCCCGCTACTTAAAAATCAGTTGGGGCTTACTAACGTCCCTTTGGTCCTCCCTTGTTTTTTCGAGCGTTCGACAACTTTTAATTAAGATCCTCGAAGAGAATCGTTATCGCGTCTGCTTCTTGCGACGTCGATGCTCAATAGAACGGAACGTTAATCTTGCGTTGTTGGAAGTGCTTTTCCCCATTCTCAAGCTTCTCCGAGGAGAACAGCTAGCAGGGCGTTTCGAGTCGTCATCATTCTTCGTTGGAACAATGACATTTCGTTTCTTGCCCTTGGCAGAAATCTTCTATTTTCTTCGTTTCGTTAGCTGCGATATCAGAAGGGGCGAGGCGAGTCGACAGCAAAGCCAAAAATTTCGGCGGGAAAATTGTACGCCAATTCTATCGTTCTTTCCTTTGACATCATCCAAATTTTTATGCTTCCACTATCGAAAACATGTAGATTTGGATGGATCTTTTTTTTGCAAAGGAGAAAATGACAGATTTCAAATTCAAATTTGACGTTGAACAGTCAACGAGTGAATCTGTTGCCACCATAGTAGATTTGGATGGATCTTTTTTTTGGAAAGGAGAAAATGACAGATTTCAAATTCAAATTTGACGTTGAACAGTCAACGAGTGAATCTGTTGCCACCATAGCAACCCCGTTAATGATGTACACTTTCGGTATCGCATATCGCTCGCGATACGTGGTGAACTCGATGCGCAGATTTATATTTCCATTCGGCTCTATTTTCTCGGCTTCTCGCTTTTCACTGCGGGCCATTGCACACTTCCTATGGCGAGTGTATGAGTTATTCACGCGCATTCTACTTTCTCGCGAATGTTCAGCGCCGGTTGGGTGATATATACAGCCACGTTCGCTTTGCTGGATTCTGCCTTGCGGATTTCTACCCTTCGCGCGGTAAAAGTAGAAGAAAAATCCGTGGAAATAGTAACCTGAGTCGATATAACTTGGAGGTATTTCTAACACTTTTTCCACCGCTACGATCATTCGCAATCGATTCTACTTTTGCGCAATCAAAATCAGAAAATTATAATTATAATTTACACACTTGCGTTAACTGTGCTACACTTTGTGCACGCCTCAAGAGTTTTCTCTCAGAGAGAGGCTCTGTAATTTGGAAATATTAATATTTCCAATTAGTGGACAAAGGAAATATCTTTTGTCCATAGGTGAAGAGCCTCCATTGACGCTCGCAGGAACCGGAAAAACCCAGCTCACGCGCGGAAGGAAGTACTCAGACAATACTTCCTGTATTGGACAAGACTTTTCCTGAAGAAATATTGACGACAATAGACCCATAAAGCGCATCGATCTTGAACTGCTATTTTTCTCAAATAAGCATGTCCATGCTGTTAAAAATCTTACGACGAGTTTAACCTACATCTGTGAGCTCCAGGGGCGTTTTTGGTCCGCAAAACTTTGTATAATCAGAGTATCGAATTCCTCCCAACGAAATATCCTCAAAAGGTAGCAGAAAATGGGAAAGAAAGCTCGTTAAACTGAACACCCTTCACGCGTCAAAAGAAAGGTGTTAAGCCTGCGGTATTAACGCTATCGAAAGTCCGTTAAATTCTCAAAGATCTGATTGGCAATCGATCCTATCCCCGTACCTATAGAAGCGATGTAATACGTTTGAGGAAGCACTTTACGATCGGTCAGAGGGATTGAGTCGATTGCAGTCTTAAAAACCGTATTTACCCCGCCACTTACGTTCACGTACGTGCCACGGTCACCAGCCGGTGGGTCTCCGTCGGTGAAACTAACATATCGGTGCACCGTTTGCGAGTTGTCTTTGTGAAGCCACGAATGCGAGAAGGGTTGGAGGGTTGAACGTGTGTGCACTCGGTGGTACCAGACGAGAATTCTTAGCTGGGAGTTGGCGCGAGGATAAGAGCGGAGGGTTGGCAAGCACGTGCCGTGGACATGTTTAACCCACTGAATGAAAACGAGACTAGTTTCTGAGAAACGAGGGAAACGTTTCAGACCGGTGAAGTGGCCAGATAATTTTTAAGTTAATCCTTTGCCCGAGCGACAGTTACCCTTGTCGATGAAGTTCAAACGATCGTAGAGCGAAGGAAAGTTGTGGAGTTTTAAAAATCATTTGAAAGCTGATGGAAATATTCTTGGAGGATCGATACAGCTAAGGGTTGCAGGATATATTTTTTCTGGTTATTTTTCTTCCGTCGAATATACGTTAGTTTCATTGATCGTACGTGGACACAGTTTTCTCCCTTTTCCTTGACAACTTCTTCCCTCTAGCTCCTCCCTCTTTCAATCTATCGATGGTTTCTGTATACACGGTAATGACGTTAGATTGATGGAGACCATAGGGGTGTGAATATCGGATAAGACTGTAGTTGCTGACGCGATACCGGAGGGTGACGCTCTACATTAGGGCTGCCTGGTGACAAGCTTGTAGGATGATACTATATCGGTAGTCCTTAATATTTGATGGTATTACAAATAATGCAGTTATCGAATCGGAATCGATGAAGTGCCGCTTTCGGTGGAGCTGGGTCGACTTCATTAAGTCTAATTTAACGCCCAACCGGCTCGGTTTCATTATTCCTCCTGTGAACTCTATGAACTAAAAAGTTAGCAGTTCCATTTTTATCTTTCAACTTCAATTAAAAGATACAATATCATGTGCAAATACAACAAATATAAAAAACATTTTCCAACCCCCTATATTCCAAAAATTTTATCCCCATGAACTCTGACATCCCTACATCACAATCATCACAAATTTGTCACGCAGAAGTCTAACAATCCTCGAAATTCTCCCAAGTCACCGTATCCCTAGGAACAAACCAACGAAGCAAGTAATTTCGATTTTTCCCCAAGCTATATCAAGCGACGACAATTTCTCCCTTGCACCAAACGAAACGCATTAAGATAACGAAGCGTAAAATAACGCTTGCATCGGAAGGTACAAGGATTGTTGAGGCAATATGACCCAGTTTCACGAAGTCAGCGTAAACCGTCGACCTACATCGACTTGCCCGGTCCTTGCAGATTGCGCCCCCGCGATAATGAAATCGCGAAGCGATTAACGTTAAACATTCCCATGGCAATTGCAGCCGTTAACGTCACACCCAGGGTCCATGCAAAGGTATTAATATGAACGTCGACGTAATCACGTCACAGATGTCCATCAGCGGAGTGGGACACATATAAGGGTGACTCGGGGCGTTACAGTGGACGCAAATCGTCGAGACAAAGCTATCGGGAGAATATTAATGCGACGATCGATGTCGCGTACGCATCGCTAAAGACTGTCGTACGGGTTAAACGTCAAGTTAACTAATGCCGCGATACCGAACATGACGTATGAAGCCAGGCTGCAATGAGCGATACCGCACTACCAAGATTAAAGGACTGCCAACAGGAAGATAACCCGGGACACCCTTTCCTTCGTAATTGACGACGTTTCGAGTCTCCATTTAATAACGTTAAACGCACGGGGTTACGGTTTTGCGCTGTTAATCCTATTAGGATGAAAGAACAGAGTCTACCTGGCTGAGATTTAGTCACGTTGGAAACCTTTTCTTCTAGGTGTTTCGAAAGATTTTATGCCAATTGTATCAATTGTAGCCTTTATCTTTGAGTAAAGAAATTACCGTGACGCTTTCATTTTAGAAAGATTTTTTGCCAATTGTATCGATTGTATTCTTTATCTTTGAGTAAATAAATTACCGTGACGCTTTCATTTTAGAAAGATTTTTTGCCAATTGCTTCGATTGTAGTCGTTATCTTTCAGTACAGATATTATAGTGATGCGTATGGAATTTAAATAATATCATATGTTTTACCGAAAAATTGTCCGTGTCCCTGCATCTTTTCTGTACAAATATAGATGAGAAAAATTGCCAAAGTTACAATCGAACACGAATCCGATTTTCTATCCTGGAACTACGAACTTTTAAGTGTTCGTTCGTGATAACTTTTGTGATCCTATTTCCAAAGGTGTTGAATTATCGAAGAAGCCTTTGTTTCTTAGGTTGGTTGTGTTGCACGAAGTGTCTTAAACTTTAGCATTCTTTTGGTGGAACGAAGATGAAAGAATTGATTGTGATTTATCGATTCAAAAACAGGGATGCTGTAGCCGAGTAGCAAGAAAGAGGGAAATTTCAGATGCAGCGGAAAGGAGGATATAAACAATGGACGACGTAGAGGGTGAACGTCGGAGTAGACGGAGGACGAAGAAACAGCAGAGGGAGGATTTATTACGTTTTTATGAACTCGGAATCCCGGTAGAATGATATTCTCACGGTATACTGCAAGGACGTCGACTTTTCGTACGCTCGAGTGAAAACCATTCCCTCTTATGCCTCGTGTCGAATCTTTCTGTTCTCTCCTCCCTTTCGTCGATTCATCTCCTCCTTCGTATCCGGACTCTCTTCGATCTTTCTCCGAAATTCCCCTGTGGCCTCCACTTCACCACGGATGGAATGACTTGGGGTTTATTAGAACCCAAATACCGAGACGGAATCCTGATAAAGTCAGTGGCCTCGAAGGGCGCTGGGAAAAACCCTACATTGCTTCCAAGATCGTCACTCTGAAAAAATACTATTCCAATCTTCTACACTTTTTTTAATTCTACAAAATCCGAACGATGGGAGAAACAGTCTATTCTCACCTATTTAATAAATTATAAATCTAGAGTAAAAATCTAAATTTTTATCAAGTGAGAAAAAGTCGTTTAAATAGCACGTTGCTAAAATCTCCCAAGAAGTTTCCCGCCAGAATTAATTCTACAAATAAGTGTAGAGTAAAAACCTAAATTTTTATCAAGTGAGGAAAAGTCGTTTTAATTTATATTGCACGTTGCTAAAATGTCTCGAGAAGTTTCCCGTCGGAATATATTCTGTAGATCTTCTCATGAAGCAGCGTGGTCATCGAGAATCGGTAAGTCCTCCGTGGCTTAACATGGCTTACGATCTTATGGCACCGTATTAATCCCAAACAACCGACGTACGTAACACGTGCCTCAGAGGTACCATGAATATGTATGCGTGGCATAACCACATCGGCAAACCCCCGTTCGGTAGCAAATCGTGAGTAGCTGTCCTTCCAAACGGAGCACCAGGATCAACTAGCTAAATTACAGACATCGGTCGGATTCATCAGCGGCAACACACTCCGAGTGACGAACTCTACGTCTCTGCAGATATTAATCACATCAGTGGCAGCCTCGTTCTCTCCCTCGCCCCTTCGCGCTGACTTGAAAACTTTGGACAGTTCGTGATTGTCTCTAATGCCTTCGGTCAGTCGAGGTTCTGTTAACTTGAGACCAAGTACCGTCATGTTTCAACGTATCTGTCATAAAGTAAGGACCCACATCGTGGTCGTTTAAGAGAATCGGTTAGGGGAAATTTAGACGTCCCGACTGTGTCTTAATCTTGCACGCGATATTATTGTCTTGTCAGGAATTTGTTTCTAACAATTTATTTTAGGTATTCTGGAAGACTTTGCCGGGTGAATTGTGAAATAGTGTTATCAGTCACAGGTTTATTTCGGTCAGTTTTTAAATAATTTAAAGGAAATAAGAAAACACGCGAAGATATTTTATCGTATGCAGAAATTTATGGTCACTGGGTAAGTATCTCTATCTTAAAGTTCTGTTATTAGCCACCCCTATTTCGTTTCAACTTTATCGCCATTCGCATAGTATATCTCTCCAATTATTTCCATCCTTTCTGATAATTGAATTCAAGTACACTAAAGTCAGGAGCGAAGATAGTAAATTTCGGAATCACGGTAAAACTTTCGATGTCTTCTTGTTGGCCAGCCAGAATCACCGATCCGACAGCATCGTAAAACACCACCCCCGTCGCGATCAATTTTACGCGTGCAGTATAAACTTTAATCCAGCGTAGGTTAGCCCAGTAAGCCATGCTATTTCGCCTAATCGAACTAGGGAATTCTTGGGTCTATCTTCTCCAGGGTTGCATAATTTAGGGTCGATTTACCGACGTGAAATGGCAGGCATTAGCCACGGGCATAATTCACAGACACTCCCCTTCTAGGATCACTTCCAGCTTGGTTCCTCTACGTGAGGATTCGAGGCTACGTTTATCGGCTCCATGATATCCCTGTATCATGGATCCATTTGAGATCATTGTCTTGGCTTAGTTTAAGACGATGATACACCCTAGACACGACTCGCGAACTGTGTCGATCGATGTTGATACCTTGCTACGGAGTTGCAATTTCCGTCGTGCAAACTCTGGATATTGCGTTACAGCCACGGTATTACCTTACAAATTAACGCCTCGGTATTCCTGATAATTAAAAATGTAAAAGGAAGGTAGATTTCAACCGATCGAATATTCCGCTTGTCGTTCCGTTTCGACAAAACGAGCACAAACGACACTTGGCCAAATTTTACATCCATTTAATGATGTTTTAACGAGTCAAAGTTTTCCTCCGCGTACATACCGGTTTGTGGCTGTTCGCATTTGGCATCGACTCAAGACAGGATTCCTGGCATTAACAGCGTAAACGTTGCAGTTGTGGCATGTTAAAGTCCTGTACCTTGAAAAGTTACAGCAAATGATACAGATTTTGGTGGAAAAAGCAGCGAAGAGGAGTTAACGCAGAGAATGAGATACATAATTTCGTTGACTGTCGTTTCGTTAAACGTTCCGGACATTTTAGTCATTTGCGTGGACGTAGGTACTTACTAGTTAATGAACATTCCGACGGGTGGTTTTATTATTCAAGAGAGCCGTCCGCTCGGTTGATGGAGAAATAGCGTGTAACATCAACATAGTATAATACACCTCTGACATAAATTTTCCAAAGTTAACTACCAAAGAAAGAAACCTAAATGTTATTGATAACAGTGGTAATAAATTGGCTAATATCAACGTGAAAATCTTGTGCCAGTGGACGTAACAATTAAGGGTATCCTCTTCTCGACCTGACCCTCCACGTTCACTTCTACCACGTCTTTTATTATCTTTCTTAAAACAGTACCGTCGAGGTTTCGGTGCTATCTACGAAAGTTACATTCGACTAGGTATCTTCGTAGCTTCGTTGAATCGTGTTTGTTGTTCCGAGTATATCTCATGCGCGAAATAAGACCGAGGGTTGCCGTATAGAAGGGAGTTTAAACGAGCCAATAGACACAGCGTATTCTACAAATTCGGTGTGTCTCTCTAACGCACGTGAAAATTTCTGCTTTGTTGTTTCCTCCCGTGCAGATTGAAGGGGAACTCGCCACCTCGTTTCGATGCTACCTCATTCTTCGCGCCCTTGCCTCTTCCACCCTGCACGAGACGACTCTCAAAGCATTCTCCGTTCTTCTATCTTTCCCTCTACTCTCATCCTCTCTCCCTCTATCCATCGTGCTTCCTCTTCGTCCGATACTCCCCCGGGGAGTCTTCAAAGCAACGAGAACGCTTTGGCCGGTTGCAGAAGCATCTTCCGGTTCTATCGTACAGTCACCCTCTTCGTCTCCGTCGTCTTCGTCATCCTGCTGGCGTTAGTCCGTTAAGCGATTTTTCTCTCCCATTCGTGACGCACAGGCTTGGTAATATATTCGATCGGGGGAAGCGAGAGTGTCGGAATGGGGTTTGCGCTCGCCTTGATCTTCCCCGATATTACACGGCCGGGTCACCCGGCTCTGTGGCTTTTAAGCCATTCCATTGGCGCGAAGCCAGCACCACCGTCTACGCTCGATCCTGCATGCTTCGGTGCCCTCGAACGAGAAAAGGAAACGGTGCAAAGGGGGATGATTTTAACCGTCCGCGGATCGTGGAGAAACAGAAGCAACGGGAAGAGGTGTACCGGAACAACGCGAGGTTCTCTCTCATTCCTGCCGCTCCTTCCGACTCTTTCTCTGGTAGCATAGACTCGTATAGAGTCCATGGTCCGATACTTTTACCTTGATAGTAAAATTGGTATTTTTACGGGATCTCTGGAGCTCGCGGAGCGGAATTCGTTTATCCTCGTTCCAACTAGCAGCGTCCCAATTTCCCAGCGTGCGCGGAATTTCTTTGCTGCGCGAGTATTGCGCGCAGCCGCGAAGTCGACCTGAATTCGTTTTCGCCTTTAGGCCGTGCGCTTTAAGACCTTCCTTTTCCACGTTGCACATATTTCATCAGGCCGAGAGAAGGGAAAAAGGGCAACGTCGAGAAGAGATACGAACGGGAAGAAATATAGAAAGAAAGGTAAAGAGAAAGATAGAGAAAGAGACTGGGGAACATCGTGAAATACGATGCGATCGATTGGACGCTTCTGCACGTATACCGTGCGTGCAAATTTATTGATGCAAAACGCAACGGCGTTAAATCAACTCGCGTACCGCCAACGCGCAGCCCGCGGCGCGTTACGCTGAAAATACCTGACGGGGTAATTTTGCGGATGTAGATTTCCGATTGGAGTGCCCATCAATTCCATGGGGATTAAACTTTTCCGTTTGAGCGAGCTGAAATTTCGAAATATCGGACGGACGCTGAGAGACGACCGTTCTTCCTTCTCTGCAGCCAGCACCCTCGTGGGAGTTCGCCTTAAAGAATGGTCGATCGATTCGCACGGCTAGGGCATCAAGGAGGCGCGCTTGGATTTTTTCGAAGCCCCGAGATAAATGTGTCTGCAGGATCCGCCGTTGAGCGTTCAATCCCCCTTCGATATTCTATGCTCGGCGGCTGTTGTAGAAGCTGACTCTTCTCTTTATATCTCTTTTTTTCTATTCCTCTATCTATCCCTGTCTCTTTCTCGCGGTCCTTCCATATTTAATGGTCAAATAAATGATCGATACGCGTCGCGATAAGCGAAGTCGGAAACGGATGGTCATGGTTCCGTGGCTCTCGGCTGGCCATCGATACGTCAGGATTTACCGGCATCCCCGAAACGCGCCCTTGTGATTTACCCGACGAAGGACAATGTTCATCGCTCCGCCAGGATTTCCCTCTGCACGATGCATCAACTTTTGTTCGCCAAATGTCGACGATTCCTTTATGATCGTTTCGTGATGTATCACCGATACGGACTTCGATCGGAATGTACCCCATGGCTTAGCACACTATGACATTTACGATTTTGGACTTTCGAGACTTTAAAACATTCACGACAGGCTGAACGTGTTAAACCAAACTAACACTTTTTATTTTCTGCAAGAAGATTAATCTAGATTCGCGTAAATTTGCTTTCCAAATCGAGAATGTACCGGAAGAGCCCAAATAAACTTTAGATTCTCGCTTGAAGTATTTTATTCGAGTGTATCGCAGTAATCTGTTTATTCTGAAAATCGATCAGAAATTTAGTTACCCTCGTAGTCTTACTGCACGTAGTTTGTAGTAATTGCAGCACCATCCCTTTCTCGTGATCGTAACATTATAACGTCTCTGTTCGTTCTGTGATTGAATTTACCATAGCCGCGCGAAATCTCCCGTTGGTCTTTGACAAATCCCAGTGAGATGAATGCGCGTTCCAGCCGTCGTAAGTGCAGTGTCTCGTCGTAATTTTGTCGAAGGAAGGGTTTCTCGTGGAGCGTAGTCAGAGGTGGGTAGGTTAATCGTCATCGTCTCCTATCTTCACGCAGAGATAACCCGCTTGGAAATGCAGTAGTACGCGATGGAAGAGGAGAAGAGTCGCGAGTGACATCGCGCGGCCTCCTTCGGCTGCCATTCCGGATGGCAACCCCGTTTAATTTCCTGAGTTAATGCGCGACTGGCTGACTCTCGCACAGCCACCCCGCGATCGTGATTGCATTTGCGCGCCTCGTCCTCTAATACCTTTCGGGGACGTAGCTGCTCTCGATGGGAAAATTCAATCACCTGTTTTGAAAATTGCTCGTTAGTTTAATCCACGCCGTTGCAGGATCGACGGAAAGACCGTGCGATGTATAATTACGCTTTTCAGCTTGATCGCGTTACACGACGTTCTCCATTTTACTTAATCGCTCGACGAGAAGACGGATCTTTTTCAGGAGGTATTGATTGATCTTTTCAAGGATTCAGAGAGAATGCTGAGATTAATTCGAGATAAAACTGCAAAGGGTTGATACGTAGCGAGTTTCTGCAATTTGGAACCGACTTAAATCTTGAGAGAAATAAAGATGAGAGTTGCATTCAAGAAGTACAAAAAATGAGAGGAAGAAGAAAGATGTACTACTAAATGTACTTTAGAAAAAGAGAAATCAAGTGGTGGAAAAAATTATTAATTTGGAAAAAATTGAGGACCAGCCATTTAGACTTGCTCGGCAATTCTAGTGTCAAAATCATAAACGATTTCCCAGGAATTTTCCGAAAGATACGGTTCTAAAATATTCAACGTCGTCGGAACCAGGGAAAATTGAAGCTCGTTTCGAGTGGGTGGTACGAATCGATGTTGCCGGGAAAGGCTTAATACTGTTTTGAAATTTGCAGGCTCATTTCGGTGATCTGCTGCTTTAATAACGAATAATAGTCCAATACTAATGATTCTTCATTCGCGGTATCCTGTAGGATAACTATGTAAATGATTATCCGTTCTCGAATGTAATCGGCAACTGGTATTTCACCAATGCACCGATAGATTAGAGTGTACGAGTGGTCGGATATGTTTTATGCAAACGATTGATTTCAGCTTTGCATTAGGGGTGGTAGATAGCCTGAGAGAACGCAAGAGAAAGAGAGAGAAACGAGAGAGAGAGAGGGTGAGTCTATTATTGAAGTTCCCGAGCAGTGGATAGATAAGGCGAATAAAGGATGAAAGCTCCCCCGGGTGTTGCGAAGAAATATTAAAATCGTCCCCTTTGTGCGTAATCCGTGCTTATTTATTAACGTCGGCTGCAGTTCACTTTATAAACCGATAAGACGACGACACCTATTATTGAAAGATCTGGGGCACGCGGGAAAATAAGGCTGCCTTGAAAAAAAATTCAATATTTATTTAGTCGCTCGAACGAAAGCCCTTTTCGCGTGCACTAGAAACGGATAAAAAATGAAAGTTACATAGCAGGCGTTCTCCATTTTCGTATTCGTGCCTTGCTCGTATCGCTGGAATCTCTAACGACGACTTGCAATACGTTTGCCTGAGCAAGAATGGAGATATTTTTTCTTTCAACATCGATTCAATATATTCCAAATTTCATACGCCATTGTAAACTATAACTTGCAAACAAAATTGTAACTATGCTATTGCGTCACCGTCTACCAAGTGCAACTCGTAACACCAGCACCAGCACCACGTCATCGACAGATTTAAATAACAAAAAGACCCTCTGCGTCATCGTTCGCGAAACTCTTAATCCACTTAATATCCGTTCACAACGTTGTCATACATATTCCATTATCGTATCTCTTAAATCATCGTGAAAAATGTCGACTGACGATTATTAGCCGTTCCAGGGCGTTGCAGCAATTAGCTAATCCGTTAATTGAAGTAATGTTTTCCATAATTCCACGTAGGAAAAAACTGGTGCACTTGGAGGCTTGGCTGTTAGACGTTAAAAATAATTTTTGCACGCGACTAATTACAATCGCCGGTGACAATAGTTCTTGCGCCGTAGGGATGCGAATGGACTGTATATAATTAGAAGCATGGAACGAGCTCCGGTAACTCGACAAATACGGTCTTGCTTCGTTGCTGCGTTAGTAGTCCTGGTTGGCCTACAGCCAACCTTAACTGGGGTAAGAACTAGGTTTTGCGTCACCCATGGCCTTAGAATTCTTTTCTTTGCGACATCTGCACGTTTCTCCGCTCACCCCTTTTCACTGGCGCACCGGCAAAGGGGGTTGTTTTGTTCTTCCTAGCCTAAAACGATTTACCGAGATAAAATGCAGCGTAAAAGGGGGAAATTGAAACGTTCTTCGTATTGCTTCTTTCTATTTTCCGGCTTCTGAGATTTTTATTTCGGCCATTGTGCTTCTTGAGCGTCTTTAACGCTTCTACTCTTTTTCTAGTTTTTGGTGGACCTTGACGAACAAGATGGCAATGGCTGATTATTATTAACTCTAGGAATGTTTCTGATATACAATTTATGCAACGATTTCTAGCACTGTTTCTTGAATGCAAACGGATCTTCGTGTATGAAGAAAAGAAAGAGTAGCAATAGAAAATGTTGCATTGTTTGGTGCAAAGAATAAAGAAGTAGTCGACGATGCAAAAGAGTATATATCCGTTGCACCGTCAGATTTTCGTCGAGTCAGATACTCTCGTCGTTATCTTTCAATTATGTCAAGACGATTCGAGTTAACCCTTTCGGTACGGAGAAGCTTGCCAAAAAGTGCCATCGCTGCACGAGAGGACGAGCCGCAATTGTGCATTTTGCCGCGGACAGAGTTTGCGCCTCTCGTTTTGTCGCATCGAGCAATTTATCGTCTATGTTTACCGTTGCATCGATGCAAGTGGGCATGTAGCTGTTGTGAAAAATGGGATTCTGCTATCTGACGACAACTTTGTTTACGGCTTCGCGATAACTGACATGTAAACGCTGTTTGGTCGGCTAAAGTAGCGAACAACAAAGTGAAACGAACAGTGTATAGCGAAGGAATTACTACAGAAATGTAATCACTCTTGCGGGCACAATGTATTTTTAACCCTTTCACTGCTGAATTCTTTTAACTAAAACGCTGAATATGAAAAATCAATGTATGGATTCTGGCTGCAATGGCTGGTGACAAAATATATTTTTGTTTGATGCGAAGAATATATATTTGTCAATTGTGGTAATCATATTTAACTTCTCAGTGACGTTCAAGAAGATGACAAGCAATATTTGCATTTACAGTGCACTAGTAGTTTTTCAACGAGTATTATTTCTCGCGTGATCTCATCATCTGAATCGACAACTTTTATAAACCAAAGGGCAAAAGTCGCGCAAGAGATCGAGCGAAAAGAAAAACTCTGATATCCCGTGCAACTTACAGTGCAGAGATCGTAAATAGCCGATCAATCAAATTAACTGTTCTGCCTCAGACACACGTGTTTGTTAGTATCCATCGTTATTGGCTAAATCAATCACGTACACGGCTCTATCGTTCGCTAAAGTACCAAGAAGAAGATTTGAAGTAAAATGAGATGAAGCAGCTCAATCTCCTTGGCTCTTTCCTATTTATTTTTTAAAGTCTATGCAATTTAGCATAGCCGAAAGAAATTGCAGAGTATGAGAAAATGACAATTCAGCTGGCGGAACATATTCATATATTTCCAAGGATAATGCACGTGGCATGGATTCTCTAAGGTTCAAGCTAATCTGGCCTAATGGTGGAGCAAAAAGTTTGAAGGCTGCATCAGCGTTTCGCAAACGAACGACCCTTCGACTTTCCGTTCGAGCTATCGATATATTGACGTACCTTTCGGGAGAGAAACGGTACCGAGATAGGTCAGGAAGACACGGTAAATCTTTCGTTAATTTAAACCCGATAATGAGCAGCGAGCTCGTAAATTAGAATTGCAAATATTTCTTTAGTATTCATCAAGGTGTTATCGTACCAGCAGAGTTTACGTTGTTAGGAATATGTGCTTGGTTGGACGAAATTCTTCTTCGTTGTTTAACTGCGTGAAAATATGTGATTCTTTTTATAAAATTTCTTAGTCAGGGCTATGATATGTAAGGAGATGAACAAAAAAGAATTCACCTCTAGAAACTTTTTTTTTTAATTATTTGATATATCCTAAAAATAATTTCTTGCTTCTTTGCACCTTTCTCTGCAAGCACTCTTGCCAAGATGGGTGACCTAGTCACCCACAAAAATGAGCAGAGTCCTCGTAGTCTTCGCACGCACTGAAAATGCACCCCGATGCAATGCAAGCAAAGCAGTACCGACAGAAAAAAAGTCTATTGTGACGCATTGCCATTAAAAAATTGAGCACTGAGAATTCACAAGTGCGGTGCTCGAAATATTTCCAGGCCGTCTCGTCATATACGACAAAACCTCGTGAATTCCTATTTCCTAAGAAGGAAGGAAATTGAATGAAATAAAAATACATAATATATAGAAATTGGATTTCTCAGAAATACCGCTATCCTCGCTCGCCTTTAAATTTCTTATCCGTTATTCTCAAAAAAATCCCGTTCCTTCTCCTTATCCAACTGAATCTAATAATACACTGAATCTAAATAATTAACAGAAAAATCAAGAAATATTAATCGCTTAGAAAATATATTCGTCTACAAGTTCGCTCATTTCTTTCCTCAACATTTGCATTCTCTGTCTGAAAACGATGCTGGAATCGAATGCATCGAAAGCCTTCCATTTTCTCCAGAGAGGGCGAGAACCCTCTGAATTTATGAACGGTTGAAAAAAAAAACGACGTGGTCGTGAACATTCCGCCCTTCGATCGTGATCGCATCTCGACTAATCTTATGTGCATTTAGGAGGTACTCGGTGCCATTGAAAAAGCGACGATTCTCCACGGTACCCCGGATAGCAGCGTTTGAACTTCAACGATCTGAATACAGTTAAACCGAAAGGAGACGGTACGAGGCGAACGGGCGCAGTCTCTGGCGACATTGAATGGCTCGTAACTACCCCTATGGTTCGTATCTGCGAAAGTTAAGGATCCTTTATGCTCGATGCGCGTGGCCCTTTTGCTAGTGTTCGTAATTTCATTTCGGTTCTTGGCGGATGCTCGTTTCATCGGTTGAAATTCTACCGACGTTTACGTTGCTCAAACTTTCAACGTCTTCGAGCATTCATTTCATCCCTTGACGCGTCGTGAATGAGAAATTGAAGATGCTGATGTAATATGGAATTGTATATGAATCTATTGATTCATCTTTTAATATGATAGATGGGTATTCAACGATTTAATTAACGGTGAAAGATATAGACTTATCGATGGATGAAGGAAGAGGTTTATTGACGTTCGAATTTTGCATCCTCATTTTGTAAGTTCAGACTTTTAATTCGAATTTATACGAGATCATTAGGAGTCTCGTGAACCATGACAGTTGGGAAGTCTATGAGAGAGCACTTGGGATCTTTGAACTTGCTCGTTCGATCGAGGCCGATGGCAATTGAGGTTCGATCTAGTGGAAAATTAAAAGTGGACTATTATGTCGGTTAGACTTTGGAACGAAGGCTGAGCACTCTTTGAAATTAGTAAGCGTATTGTGAGAACGAGTTTTCTTACTTTGCATTGTGTCACTCTAGGCGTTTTGTACGAGATGCAATAATTTCCTTAACACTAGAATTACGGAGCCAATTTGGCTCATTCAAAATTTGATTACTATATAAAATAATTTTATAATAATAAAACTTTCATTTAAATTGGTTTGGAACTATTTTCTTTGTAGAAGATACTTAAATTTCTCGTATGAGTCAAATTGGATCACTTCCGAAAAATAAGTATATTATCAACATCCGTAAATCTAGTGTTAAGCATGTCCTTCTGAAGGACAGAATTTTTTTCTACCCTTTTGGATCAAGGTTTCTAATATCTCCTGTGTTCATTAGATGAAAGTATTAGATAATAATTTAGAAAAAGTTTCTCAGAGGCGACGAAGGAGAACAAACGTGCTTTACCTCTTCCGGAATCGTTGCGATTCTTTTCTCTGTTTTTACCTCGATGACTCATGAATCGCTGTGCAATTGCACTGTAAGATAACGGTACTCCTCTTACGTTTACACCTCAGTAGTAAATTTATCTCGACGTGAAGTGTTCAACGTCAACATCATCGTGAATCAGGCAGATCGTATATGCAGTCTCGCGGAAAAAAAGTTCCAAGCTCCTTTGATCATTCCGTGACACGATTCTTCCAAGATTCGAGGATCTTGAATTTTCTTGAGTCGACCAAAGCGAAAGCTTCACAATCAATTAGTCAGATGCCAGTATGGAGTTTGCGCGCCTATTTGCAGGCTGCTTCGTTGGGATTTGCACTTGAATGGTCATGAATAAACATGCGAGAGGATGATTGATCGCTCGTGAATCAAACACGACGACGGAAGCCATCGTCGCACAGTGGTCCCAAATCGCCAAAACATGGCCAAAACTTCAAAGAGTACTTTCGACTAGTTGAAAATCAAAATCCTACGATACTTCAGGTCACCGATAACCTAATCATCCTCTATTTTATTTCTTCATTAACCCTTTTAGTGTCGGACGACGATATATCGTCGTTAGCAAAATTGCTAACACTGGACATCGAAGGGTTAATATTCAGTTTCCAATACGATATCAGTAATTTTATGACATAATTGTAAATACACAATTTATGCTCCATATTGTGTATTCTATATGACACTATTCCCAAATGAACATTCTTTTTATTCGCAACTACATTTGTTATTAATTCAATCAATTTTTTCGGTCGGCACTAAAAGGGTTAAGAAACAACTAATTAGAATATACAGAGGTAACACGATATATTTACAGAATTTGTCTGCGATTATCAATGACTCTCTGCATTTTCTACTTCTCTATTTAAAGCATATCCAAAATAAGTAGGAGTTGCTAGCCGAACATTGGTATATCGATCCGCAAAGGACTGAATAAAACATTTCTTTTTTCCATGGACTAAGTTCTACTTCGGATTTAAAACAGACAAAAATTTCCATGCAGATTGTATCCTCAGATATACAAAAAGACAGACAAGTGCTAATTTAATTCGCATCGTTTATAAATTCATACTTTAACCGTATAGTTATATTCGTTTAAATCTGTTTCCCGAACACTCCATGTTCTACCATAGATTTGAAATTACAGAAGGAAGAAATTCACGTTTGAAATCAGAATAAAAGGATTTACCATACGTAGGAAGAATTTTCAAAGCGAGATTTCAGAGTCCCAAAGAAGACCCGCCCCTTCGATTGAAATACGGCGTGCGAGCGCGTTGTTGTAAACCCCACGGTGTCCTGAATGCCAGATAAATTGAACCGGAGACCCGTCGAATTCCAGAAACGTTTCGAGCCTTTTGCACTCGTTATCGCATCCCAACGAATCTCAGCCTGGTGGCACCGGACTGCAATTACGTCGATTCGTTGCACATAGCATCATGCGCCGTGGTTTTTGTCGAGAAGTACATTGGTCGCGTCGTTGGACTGGGATGGGATTTTGCAACTGTATCGTCGACGCGTTCCCTTGAGCGTGAAAATCTGCATAGTAATATAACGCGATTTCCTGGCTGCACTCGTTCAATAATATATATCATTCCTCCCTTAATGTCCGAATCCTTTTTGCGAGCAATGAAAGCTCTCATCGACCGACAGTTCGGAAATAATTTCTGGATCGATGGGTTTAATGGTCGTTCTTGTTTTATTTTTTTTCCTGCATCTTGTTTTTTCTTCCTCTTTTTTTTTATTTATTATTTGTAGAAGATTCATTTACATCGCTGGATATGTACGAATTGCAATATTTTCGCTCGGATAAATTACTATCCGGACACGCTTTTAGCCGATCTTTATTCCCGGATATTTGACCTTTGTAATTTTTTTTTGTCAATATAACGTTTGATTTTAATCGAAATCGTACCGTTCACGGTGAATTGAAAGCGGAACGTTTCACGGGGAAATATTTATTGGCGCAGTAAATGTCAAAATACAGGAACACGGAGATTCAATTGTATCTGCATTCGATGCATTTGCAGGGGCGAGCGCATCTTCTTGCACCGTGCTATTGGAAACGACTGTGGAATGTAAATCGAATTATTTCGTATTTATCCGACGTAACGTGGATGTTTTTCTTGGATTTTTTGCCTCGTCTATGTCAACAATCGCAAATATAAACAGAATTTTTATTATAATCAACGTCGAACAACCATCCAACGGGAACCTGAAGGAATCTGCCGTACAATTTTCTATCAAGATTTTTCCTACAAAAGTGTTCTTCAGGATTCACCATTTAAGAAATCAACAACTTCATTTTCATTCTTAAATCATGAATCCAATTCTGTATTGCGAATCGAGGTGAATTCTTCCGATTGAGAGTTTGAAAAAGAGATTGTATCTTTTATAAAGTTGGTCTCTTAATTTCTCGAATTAGTATTCCCTTTAAAGTCTACGTCGGACTTATCCAAGATTATATTCTCTCTGGTATTACCTGATATTCATAATATCGGTATTATAGACGGTTCGTATCGTGGTAGAAATGGCCGTCTATAATAAGAACGAACTTATCTCTCGACTGGTCCTTAGCTGAGAGCATCTCCTTGGGCGATTTTCCGTGATACTCGTATCCGAAAACGAGGAAAAGATCTCTGTTGCCGGCATAACCTGCAGGCAAGAACGGGAATAGAATTTCTATCGTAGCAAATACGAATGGAAGAGGATCTCGAGTGGTGAGCTCATGAACATTAGTCTGTGCTTCGAGGAAAAACTCCCGGATTTTTGAGACAGAAAATCGCGAAAGTAGGGAGAGACTCGGAGAAAGAGGCAGCGGGACAGTCTGCTGAAATTGTCTCTGTTCACAAAGTGCAGTACAATTTCCCTTTGCAAACTAATTAATTCCGTTTGCGCAAAAGCGTTTAACGGCCGTTCTCTTGTACGTATTACGAGTTTTGAGATCGTTTCGGCTGCCTCAAACGAAACGCGAATGTTACGTTTAATTTCAGGCGAATGATCAAACTCGGCGGACACTCGAACGTTTAAATTAAATTAATTAACACGTTACCCGCGTAACGTCGAAATAGACAAAGTGCTGCGTGCACCGGTTCGACTGAAACTGAAAGGAGTAAAATGCATTATTGCTTCTACCCCAAATTACATTCTACCCCTCTCCCACGTGTAACCCATGTTCAGTGAATCCTCACGTTTATCTACAGTTTGCAATAACAGGGTTAATTGTATCGCTGATTATTGGCATGGTTCAAAAATTTGAAAAATTAATCCCTCCAGCTACTTCACATCAACGTAAAAAATTGAAAACTAGAATTAAATATCTTGAAAAGAAGAATTAATAATTTAAATTATTATCGTGACTGTCATCGCATTTTAAATATTATAAAATTACATTTTATAGAAATACTATCTCTATTCATTTAATACATAACAATTGGTAATAAATAATGCATTACTTGAGCAAATCATTTATTATTCACAGTGTTGCGATTGAGAAATTACAACGTACCATTACAAACTTGTACCTCCATGAAAACTGCACCGAATACAAGCCATGAATTTCTTCGTCTAATTCCACCCTGCCGTTCAATTTCCTCAAACATTTACATTTCCTCGAAAATGTAAATTTCCAGGATGGAATTAATAAAGAATGAAATTACAAGCAGGAAGAATATCGAAGGAAATTTCTATATACTCGTCTCGATAAAAGGTATATACCAGCGAGATGTTTGAAACCCCATGAAAAATAGTGCAACCGGGTTAGAGGGGAAAACGACGGATGATCGATCGCGGAAGACAGTCGAGTGACTTGGGTGAATTTCGGGGCAGACGTATATATACGTTTACATGATATATATGTAGGACAGCAAAGGGGAGCTAAATATTGAAATGGCATAGGAATGTAGACCGTATCTCGGTATACGTTTGACACACTTTCGTTATTAACCGTCCCTCTCGCTTTATGCGAACTTCGTCGAGCGATCATGGTGCAGTTTAAGTTTCCGGTTAGCAGGGAGGACCGAAGGAGACGGGCTGGCTCGTTCTCTTGATATTCGAAAGCTCATATCGAGAATCGTATAGGCGGAGAAGTTGTCGCGAACATTCATGGCTTAGACATTGCCGGGACGTTAAAGACGATAGGGGCTTAGGACTGCTCGTGACACCGACTTTAGCATGTAAGCTACAGTTTCTGTGCTTTAAAATATCAAAATACGAGACAGAACGTTGTTCTACATTCTCGAAAGTAAGATCCACGATGGTGTTACGGCTTACAACTTCCACCCCTTAGTCGGCAACGTGTGATCGTTAGACTTCGTAGATGGAAGAAGGAATTTTGATGTTTTGTAAAAAATATTAAATTAAACAAATAAAGAGAAGTTTGAGAGGTAATTAAAAAGTGTTGTCATGGTAACGGAGAGAATCAAAGTTCGTTGGACAATAGTGTCACGGCTATTAGGTACGCCGATAAAAGTGCCTGGTACGTTTACGAACTTCCCGACAAAGGTCGTGGACCCTTCTCGCTTCTTTCTTAATGTGACCAAAGAACAAGACCCATTACCGCCAACCGTGACGTCGTTGAGCGTCTGGAAGTCGTAATGGAACGAAACCGGGTGTTAACGATGAGCGAACGAAAGAAGGAAAGAATGAGCGAAGGTGGACGAGGAACAACAATGAGAACATCACGATAGAGAAGAGAGTGGAAAACGAGGGGAAAAAAACAAGTGGAGAGAAAAAGGAGAGAGAAACGAGGGAAAGAAGATAGGAGGATGCGCATAGTTATCGAACGAGAACATTCGACTGGCTGCATGGAACTACCTTCCCTCGTTCGTCATTGTTATGGCTTAATTAAGGGCCACCATGATCCTTGGAAATCCCGAATTACCGGTAGATTGCGGGAGTATTTCCCAATTAGCGGCAACTCGGAAAGACGTTCGAAGGAGATTCCTGAATAAATCGTATCCTCTCGTGTCTTTCCTGTTTGTTGGAGTAATAGGATCGAATTGCAAGAGGGAATAATCATTCGTCGATGGATGTTCTCGGTGAACAACGTTGGCTTTGACCTCTCGTGAGAGCTATCGCACGTCGGAGGTCGATGTGCTACGGATGCAAGCCTTACGAGTTAGACTTGCTCGTAGTTTCTGATGGCACCTCTGGAGTGAACGTATATCAACCCTCTATAGCTCGATTTTTTTACGGTATCCGAAGATCACTTTCACGGTAGCACAATTAGAAAATGACAAAAATACTATTTTTGATAATAGATTAACCCTTTGCGCACGGAGGCATTTTTGAATATCGAGAAACAATCAATTATTTAGCGATGAAAAAACATTTTTTCATCGGAATGACAGTCTGTTAATGTATACAAGTTGAAATTTACTCTTTGTAAAATAATATTTCGACGATTATATTTTAATTTTTCAACTCTAACCGTTTATATATGCACCGACAAACTATAACCAATTTTTTTCTCAGGGTGGATATATTCGCCCGTCGTCCTCAAAGGGTTAAACCTGAATTTAAATATTGAACTGTAAAGAATTTCGTGGTTTTCACGAGGTGAATTATAATATTGATCAAAGTTGAAAATTTGACTTTGAAGAATAGTAGCTTCGATGTGTCTTGCGTTACTTCAATTTTAAAGGGGGCCATGGAGGGTTAAAATAGACTTACCCGATTTCGGCCATCTTCACCGACGGTGAAGACGCGCTTCCGTCAGAGTTTGGGAAATATTAACATTTCTAATTGGCGGAGAAAGGAAATGTCTTTGCCCGTAGGTTAAGAGCCTCCCTCGACATTCGTAGGAACCGGAAAAACCTAGCTCGCGTGGGGGATGAACTCCCCGGTCAATACTTCTGGGCGGACTAGACTTTTCCCGAAGAGATTTTGACGACACAGGCCCATAAAACGTACTGATCTTGAAATTATAAATGAAGTACAACGCGCGACAGCTATTTAAACAAAAAAAAACATCTGCGTGTTGATAAATAACGTGAGTCGAGTTTTAAGCTAAATCTGATGAACTCCAGGAGCGTATTTTTGCTCCATAATGCGATGCGAGTCGCATATTTTTCGGAACCCGTTGAGAGTTAAATTATATCAGCCCTCTCCTTTTTTCGCATCGCAAGAGAATCAACTTCGACGAATGAGAAAAGTCTGAAATTAAAAGAACTAAAAAAAGGGGAGAGGGAGAAAGAGAGAAAGAAACGGGGATGTTGTAATTGCGGCTGCATGGAATCTCCGTTTCTAATTAAAACTTCCGCGTCTATGGAGCACGGGCTCGTCATATCGAGGCACGCCGGGGAAACTGAGGATCCGAAGATAGTGTAATAAAAGAAAGAAAGGGGTCGGAAACGGCCGGTATATTGTACGGGATTTCGAACGGGTTCTCGCGACAATGAAAGCCATCGAGGGCAGATGGTAAGAAAGGACTTGGCTTCCCATTAATAATGCATCGTTTCGCTCGTGAACGAGTTAAAAACTTGTAACGATCGTCACGCTCTTTTAATGTCCCGACAACGGATCACTGTTTTTGGTACTCGGACGGACAAACCTCCGGTTTCCTGGTGGTAATCTGTGACTGGTGACCCGTAGGTTACCTCTGTCCAACTTTGACTTCTTCTTACACATGGCTGAGACTAAATGCAAGTTAGTTTTTCATGGATATGCAGAAGATTTTTTGCACTCTCGCATCGCTTTTGATGAAACGGGTGCACCTTTTACAATTACACCTGTTCTCGTGAAATTTGACAAGTTTGCTGCTTTTTGAAGTTTATTTTACTTGGAGTTGTACGCATTTTAGAAGGTAATTTCGAAGATTCTTTATTAATTAGAACTATGTGTTATTCATTTTTCTTTTCCTTGCTTTTCTGTGAACTCTGCTCGGGGATTTTGTAAAATTAACTCTCAGACAATGTTGGCGGGATTTCGAGGAAGTGCACGGACGTTATGATTGCAATTACGAGCGAATTAAAGTTGCAAGAGGGACCATTTTCCACGTTTGTCGTATTTAAATATTCTTGGAAACGTAGAATAATATTAACGCGATTAATTTAGCAACGAGAGACTCTCCAACAATTCTGAAACGGGTAACAACTATAAGGCAGTCCTGGTTTTGTACTCTTCAGCCGGGATTTCTCTGTCGGAGTGACCTAGGTCACCTCAACTAGATTCTACACCGGATCTGTTATTTTTCTGAATTGGATTGTTGATACAAGATTAATTTCTCGTGTTACCATACTAAAGGTATCTCAATTTTAATTAACAAAAGACCCATCTCCACTATTCTCCCATATATTATCTTTCCCACTTAACACTAACACTTCAACCAGTCAAAAACGTTCAAAAAGTCGATCGTCATCCTAAAATTCTCAACCATTTCCTACATATTCTCGCAAATCTTCTTTACCCTATTCAAAAAAACGTTTTTGACCATTCTCACCCCAACCGCGGATCTTTTGCTTTCTAAAGTCCGCAACATCCGTTCAAAGTCCGCTGGATTTCAGGTCGCATGACTAACTTCCGTCAGAAACCGCAGATCAGATATCGAACGAGGAAAGTACACTCGAAATCGAGTTTCAGAAACGTTCCGCTGATATGACGAAAAGTTGCCAGCGGTCATCGTGGAATTTACGTTGAAAGAATGAGAGTTTCCGATACTTCTTGGTTGAAAGTAGAAAAAAAAAAACAGCGAGGAAAAAAAATTGAGGAAAGGAATATATCTCCGTTTCTCGAAGAGATTCTCCTGGTTGCTCGAGCCTTTGTTCTTTCGCCGTTTATCGCGATGCCCTGAAAACGCGGCGTTAAGAAGCACCGCTTACAAAACACGAAATTATGTTAATTCCTGGACGCCCTGACCGACATTCCCCGACCCTAGGGAGGCATCGCAATATTCCTACCTCTTCGGAAGGTACACAATCGTTTTTTTAGGAAACGTTTCCAGTCGGGGTGCAGTTTTAAATCCGCCAAGAACGAAACTGGAGAAATGGCGGAGAGAAGATCCACCGAGATGACATCGAGATGGCGTGTAACTTTAAGTAATGCCGTTTTTCACAATTGGATCCCTGTAAATAGCACCGGTATCCTTCCTCTCTGTCTTCTTTAGAGCCCAGACTTTACGATCTCCACCCTCGGAGAAGCGACTTATGAATCTCGTTCGCTCGCTTCGTATCAACGTGGAAGGGAAAATAGAGTGGAAATATAGGAAAGACGCTGCCGGATCCGGGTTTAATCGTGAATCTTAACTCGACGAAATTTCTCTCGTTGAATGGCAGTCGGCGGAATGGTTTAAGATTGGAGAGACTTCTGAGATGTGGGATGAAGCAGTTCGGAGTTTATTGTCATTTGTTTCCATTTAGCCAATTGTCCCGACGATTTTTGAATTAAAAGTGCCTTGGGTTGAACCGAATTGAAGATCCTTGAGGAGATATGTATGAAATTTTGTTTATATTTTTAGTGTGCATTTATTTCATTAACGTCTTGAGTTTGGATTGAAAATTGAAGTCGATTCCGCGTGGCAATGGCGTCAAGAAAATTTAATTAATTGCCTTTCTATTAATTTCGCCAGGGTATAAAAAAAACAGTTGTTAACCCTGAGAGTTCTGGCAAAAGTTTTAAATCTACGTGTAAAGTACATCTTTACCGAGAAATCCGACAGAAATCGTTCCAAAGTGAACGTACTCTTCCTTCTCGCCTTTAATCCCATGGAATAATGGGTTATTGTTATACTTCCCGTGTCTGCTGACGTAAGGGCACGGTGAATGAGAGTAATTTTAAGAAAAACAACACCGGCAATTATATTCGCAAATGTACTCGCGAACGATTTCCCAGAAACTTTGTCGTCGAATAAGAGCTCGTTTCTATGGCACGTGCTGCGAAACTTCCTTCTTTCCAACCTCTAACGTCATAGATAATAAAGAAAAGGCCGTGTTCTCGACAAAAGACCTTTTGCAAAATTCTATTGAGCAAAACACTTATGCGCCATTTCCGGTAAATGCCATTTTTGCAACAGATAAAAGCTAATATTTGATTCCAATGTCCCATTATTCGTTTCTCCCGTGATATTTTTCTAGATCTTCCACATTATTAATTCTTCCTCGACATTATAAAATTCTCCCAACAACCAAGATCAAGAAATTTCCCGCCAAAAGTTGTATCGGATAACTCGTGTCGCTTAAGCGCGGGAAAAATCGTTAGGCAAGCTCGATCACGATCGTCGAAGTGACAGTTTGGGGACAATTTCGTGACGATTTTGCGCCACACCGTGACGAAACATCGTGAGAAGTCTCCAATATCTCTCTGTTACGGTTTCTCAAACGCTTTTGCCGCAGCTTCCTACTAAAACTCGATAGCACGCGGCAAACGTGACTACACTGAGATTCGCGTTTGCATATGGGAGCTTATGCTCGGTTATTTACCTGCACATACGCTAGGAGGAAAGGGATACACGAAACAGTTAAATGCGATCATCCGAACTCGCTTGAAACTCACGAACGACGATACGAGCGACGGCGAGTTTCGCGCGCTTGTACGAATTGCTATCGAGCGAGATTCCACGTTCTCTGTCCACATGCATGTACCAACTGCCGAAAGTTTAATCTCCGTTTTACGGTTTGTTTGTTTGTTTTCCATCCTGAAGCGCAATAAATTCACAAAAATCTACAGTCTTCCTGCGAGAGAGAAATCGAGGGTGTATCGGTATCGTTGCTGAATCGAAGGCATACGGTGAACCCTCCTCTAACGCTATTAATTCGGAGTTTGCTATATGGAAACGGCGCTATAAGAAGCTCAGAATTAATACAAATCAAATTAACTACACCGTGTTACATAGAAATCACGTTACAAGAGCTACACATCACAGGAGGATTGACTATATAAAGACACACCCTCAAAATTCATTTTTTATAAGGTGTTCCAACGACTCTTTTTTCACACCTTCCAAAGTATCTTTATATGAAAAGTATCTTATGAAAAAGGTTTGAAATTCATCGCTATTCTCGAGCGAAAGGTGTAGAAAAAATTCAGCGTGCAAATAACACGGTGTACCGATCGTAACCGGGGATATTAAATCCAAGGGGATCACGAGAGAGCAGAGATACCGGATGAAGTATCAATATTCTGATCCGTGGAAGGATACGGGGGAAGTTCTTCGAAAACGTAAGCCGATTGCCGATGAATCGTCAGAGACCCACATCGTCTGCCAATCAGCTTACGTCGGAGCGGTGTGTACCTCCTGGAATGGAGTTTCTATTCACGAACAGGCCCCTCGTATTCTGCATCTTACGCAAAGGCGGCTTAAGGAATCGACCAGCGATATTTGTAGCGCCTACCGCGTGCTTGTAGGTGCACCGAGTAAGTTCGTCGGGTCAAACCTGATAAGCCAATAAATCGAAAGCACCTTGGATGAAAGTTTAATCGTGATCCGAGTCTCGAGATGAGTCGAAAGGGATGAAAGAAAAGGGAGAGAAAATAACGAAACCGGTGGGAAAAAGTTTTCAACGAAACGGTAGAAGTCATTGTCCGTTGGCAAACGAAGCATGGTCGGGAGGGAAATGGAAGGTAGTTCGTGTACCATACCATCCTTTAAAGAATCTTTCCGACTCCCAGAGTGCCAACAGGGTCGACCTCGTCTGGATTTAAATACCGGCATTCTTGCTACCATACTTCGGACTTTTTCCGCTTTAAATGTATATACAAGAGAGGATAGGGTCTCTACGTGGCGTATCCGAGTTTCAATCCTTTCGTTGTCACCTCTGGAGAATTTTCCGACGTGTACATTACGACCTTTGCCGCTGGAGTGTCCGGATGTAATTGCGGGTCTTGGTTGGTACGACCGTGCGGGAGAAAATTGGAAGAATAGAGGAGGAACGATGGAGCAACGAAAAACAACCCAGTTTCAGCGAAAATTCGAATATGAGAAGTGGAAAATAACAACTTCGAGCAGGAAAGTTATGCATGATCGATTCAAGTGTCTTAATATTAACACTAGAAATACCAAACCAGTCAAAATGACTGATACATAGTATTTTCCAAAAATTCCCCAAGTTCATAGAAGAGCCATGGAACAAAAATTCTACGTCCATCGCAAAAGACATAAATCACCGAATTGATCATTCTTTCCGCCACTCGATTTCTCCTTTTTCAAAGTAATTATTTAATATATTGAAATATGATAGATTTAACGCCGGTAGTTCTAGTGTTAAATGCCTCTAGCGGCGGATGTCTGACAGTTGTAATCATGTTTAACTGGCAAGTAACAATTCTACTACCTGACAGGACAAAGCCGATCCTGTGCATCAGCAAAGTGCTCGTAGATAGCTCGGAGGCATGTTGGACTCGATACATGCACAAACGTAAAAGTATACACATCCCTGAACGGATATATTTCAGTAGAGGAAAAGAGAGGGTGGAAAATTGTGAGAAGAAGGGGGAGAATCGGCACGTACAGCGTAGAATCGTTGGGTAGCCTTATCATCGAGTCTTCTTCGCGTCCGAGGCTCCGGGGATGTAATTACGAAGTTGGAGAGACAAGAGGAGAGGGAAATAGACTGTCTGGTTCACCGATAGACCCGAACTCTCGCCGAGCATCGCGGTTGTGCAGACGATCGTCGTTGTTTTCAACGGAACGCTTCGGGTGCTCTCTACAGTCCCCTCTTTGTCTCTTTTCACCGAAAAAACGCTGCTCGAAAATACAAGAAGAAAAGCCCTTGTCCTCCGACGCACGATACTCGGTGCTACTCTCTCCTCGCTCTCGTGCCTTTTAACGTCCAAGAGGGATTTAAACGCGAGGGCTCGACGGTTCGTGGAAGATCGTTTAATTAGGGGTATGAAGCACAAAGTCGTAATATTTGGTCCGGCGAAAATGGGACGTGTTACGTTCGTTCGACTATCGTAACATTTTGCTCCATTAAATCCGCGGTTCTCCGTGCACCGCCTCCAGAAACGCGAATCATATTTCTCTTAGAGGCATGGTACTTAACGCGAGCGGTACAGGCGAACGAATCGAGCCAATGAAAGATTTATATGTTCTCTCCCTTGGCTCGAGCTCGGTTTTCCTCTTCGGCAATTACCCGACTGAAAATGTCCGAATGAATATCGCTCGGTGCACGTTGAACTTTCCGAGCAACGATCAGTGCCACGGGGAAGAGCGATAGTCGCTAATGGCTATCTTTTTAAGCGAATGAACCCTGTTAGTTATTCTCGCGCTTTAACCGATCTAGTTTGAAAAGTTGCACGTTCTACGAATATCTGAGATATGAGTCGAGCTCAAAATCAGCCCGCCAAACTTTAACTACAGACTTCTACAAATGTAGAACCGAATGACATCAAGGATATTGCAAATTTAGCCTTTTCTTGCATCCTGTCAAACACACAAGACCCCTCTGCGTGACTTGAATCGGGTGAACTCTGTTTTAACTCTTTGAGACGCGGCGGGGTTAAAAGTGTCCCACCTCTTTGATGCATGGAGATGCATGGTGGTACATTTTTCGTCCCATCTCAAAAAATGTATATTATTATATAATTTTCTTAACCCTTTGCGTTCCAAATTATTTTATTAATTTTGTAGTGAGCTAAATAGTATTAATTCAGAACATTTTTTGTTATTGATTATTCATTTCTTTTAATAGTATAAATAATATTTAGACGGATATTTAGATGATGTTAAGATATTATTATGATATTAAATTATTAGAAAATGGAATTAAGTGAAAAGTTACGTCGAGTACTGCTCGACACAGGACCGCAAAGGGTTAATGAATATAAACCAATTTTGTTCAAATAAAAATAAATGCCCGTGCAATATGAGTCATTTCATTTCTTGAATTTCCGTCCCTCAAAGAGTTAATATACGCTCACAATAGGTGCTGTCAGAAACTACGAGCAGGTACCACACGCAAGGCGTGCATCCGTAAAATTTGTAATTCCACTTTTTCCCAATTTTTTCGCATTTTACAAAATATGATCCGTCAGCTAGCCAAATATCTTGAATTAATCGTCGGTAGAGGTAGCATTAAGAAGCTTTCTATCGTCTTTCAGCCATTTCTTCGCGGCGCGCTTCAAAAGTAAGTACATAGCGGCCGAAGCTGTCGTGTAATCCGGATTCCCCGTGCGAGACTGTAATGCAGTTTGCATGGTACTTTCGCGTCTGC
The DNA here is from genome assembly GCA_910591515.1 of Cerceris rybyensis. Taxonomy (NCBI): domain Eukaryota; kingdom Metazoa; phylum Arthropoda; class Insecta; order Hymenoptera; family Crabronidae; genus Cerceris; species Cerceris rybyensis. Next base: position 2,645,699 of record OU342795.1, read on the forward strand.
TCCGGTAACGCGCAGCATCTTAGGGCACAATCGTTAGAGCCACTCTCGCCTCGTCTAAGAAGCAGTTCCTTCGGCTCTCCCGCTTCACCCTCCCCTGATAACATCTCTCATTTATCAGGGAGACGGTGCACCATCGTGCAACGACCGCGTCTTAACGCCCTCCGACCTCCTCCAACCTCCAAGCATCATTTCCGACTTACCTACCGAACTACGGCCACTTCCTCCTTCTCTTGCGTTTACCCAGAATGCACCATCGAGACAAATTTTCGCGGCAGCGGCGCGTAAACTCCTTGGCATCGTGTCGAGGAAAATTTTCGCAGTTCAACCGACCTTTTCCCACTTCCAGTCCTTATTAAGGTTTTACGAGTCGTGAATTATTTCGTTGCAGTTCATCGGCCCGAGGAGAAATGAAATGTTTCAGGGAGTTCGAAGATGGAGACGTTTAAGTTCGTTCCGTTAGCTGGATTCGTTACGGATCATGGGGAAGAGCGTATAGAATTTGCTGTGGCGAACGTACCGAGAGGTATTGTTCGTCTTGTGGACACTCCTTTGTTGGTGTAGGTCATACTGAATTTAATAGATGAGTGCTTCTTTTCGAGAACGATTGTGTAGGGAATATTTCTTATTTATGTCGATATTGAAGATAGAAGACGGGGATGATTGAGCTACTGCTCTAGATAGAGAGATACGATACGGTAAACTAGAATAGCAGACTTGAAACTAAAGTACCATTCTTTTTTCTTTCGACACACGTCTCGTGCTCCCACATATTTCCTGCGCAAATACTCAAATCGCGAATCGATTTAATCCACCTCTATACAAAATGTAAAAATTCCCAAGCGAAATTCAAATTCCTTCCTCTCGAACCTCTCACCGTTCAATTCTCCCATAAGGTCATTCCCACATTTCCCTCGCGTTCTCCAAGTACTCCTATCGTCAAATTTCCGCATATCCAAAGACACCAGGATGAATTTAAAATTCTAATTGACCCGAGGTCCATTGTACCACCGTGCGCATCCATACTTTATTCCGGCTAGCGATGCAAGATATCGAGGAACATCTAGAACCGAGTTATCGAAAAAAGTACGTGTGTGCACGGTGCAGCAGGCTGCACTGTGCGGCTCCTGGAGTACATCGTCGGAACAGCTATGGCTAGGCCAATAAAAGTATATTGAAGTTGTACGTGGGCACCGGAATTGGGGGTGAAGAGACGGAGGAAAGGGCAGATTTCCAATAGAAACAGGTCGCGGGCTCGAACCTAGGACGAACAAAGAACAGGAGTACCAAAAGTTCGTCGGGCAGAAATGGAATCTCTAAGGAACAGTTTCGTGTACATATCCATCGAGCACGGATTCGTTTTGTACGTATGGATCCATCGAGTGTTTCGTGGACTTCCTTAAATTTGCTCTTACGACCCGGTACGCTTTGGATTCGATGATAAAACAATTGTTATGAAAATTGTATCGAGTGCAATACGTAGAAAGTTTCCTGACGATCGTAGAAAAACCGTTCCGGATGGAAGTTTAACGATATCGTTGAACAAACGTACGAGGAGAGATGGAGGTGCATTCTTCTCGATCGTAAAAATACTCCCACGATTCAAATCGAGGAAAATAAGGAAGAAGGTGGTCGAACGAAGGTACAATTGGATCGGCGGCAATGGAATCCCAGAGGTGTTGATTGTTAGCCGAAACGCGATACGTAGTGGCTGTAAATAAGTTTGTACGTTGCACGGTGGGATGTTCCTTGGGTTTTGGAGTATCTTTCTTCGTTTGATTTTTCTCGCTCCATTTCACCTTGGTATTGCTGCACCTTATTAATTTCTAAATTTTTCTGTAAAGAATAGTGCAGTGGAAAATTGTAGAAATTATTTCAAAAATTCTCGGATAGTTTGACAGTGAAGTATAAAAGTTAATTTGGAGGATTGCTTTCCTGATAGTATATTACTTCCGTTTTAACTGCTACGAACATTTCGTCTAGATCCTGCGATTTTGTGCGACCTCTGTGCCAGCGGGTAATATTTTTATTGGTTTCCTTCCTTCTTATTTTCTTTTCTCATTTTTTTCATGATCCTCCTTCTTCTTTTATTTTATTAACGACCCGGAACTCGTTTCTGCACGTGACACGATTTCAAACCCGCGATAAATTCGGTTCCAGAGATCTTCAACTGTTTACGCCATTAAGTTCTTCGTCTATCTTCGATTACGTTGACGTTTCACGGGAAATAAAAAACCAGGGTAGAAGCAGGTTTTTCACTTTTCTTAAAGTCCAGAAATTAAACGGTAATACCCTCGAATGTATCGTAAAAAATTTAATATCGATAGCCGGGTAGTACGAGCGAGGACTTTTATAGCTTCGAACATGGAAACCTTCGGAGTCGAAGAAAACAGTTTTCTCGTCTCCCCCGTGGCAGCTGCACCACTTTCGCCCTTCTTTCCTTGTTTTACGACCTTCCAAACATTTTTTGCATCCAAAATTTTTCTCAATACTTCCAGTCCTCTTTCCTCTTCCACCGGTGGGATATTTGTATTTTTTCCACAGAGTTCTACTCCGCATGAATACCTTATATTTAAAATTTACATAAAATTACCTCATCTCGCATAATACGTTTCTCCGTACAATAAACTTTCATTGTGAAGAATATCCCTTTATTATTTCACCGCCAGACTCGTACTTAATTTCTCGTAATATCTTTACAAAGAAATTTAAAAGGATCTACACTTCCTCTATAGATCCTCCACAATTCACAACTTCTCTAAAATTCCTTTCCCGATAATTCACCCCAACTTTGAAATTCCTTTCCAATTCTCAACGCAACCAAAACCAAGCACTTAACCCTCGATCCTATAAATCAAAAAACATCACACCCTTTATCATCTTCAAACCCAATACCCTCTCGTCCAACCACTTAGCACCGCCTTCAAAGTAAGATCAATCCCTCCGTTCCGCGATACTCCCATCGGCATCGCCTCTGATAACGGGATTATCGATCTCCGCCGATTAATCCATAATCAAATAGTCCACGTGCGTACGTGGCAGTCGCCTCGATCCTCGGACATTCCACGTTCTACCAACGTCCTGTTTGGAGAATCCGTCATCCCCGTTGGAAGGGCTGTTTCGGGCCCTCGCGGAGAGCCCTTTAACCCTGATCAACGTTAACGAAACAACAAGGGCTGACGCGAATCTCCGCATGAGTTATCGATCGTCTAAACGTGGGTTATTGCGTTGACTGTGGGCGTGCACACGGCACCGTGTAATCGTGCAAGCCGGCTGCCTGTGTTATTACAATGGCGGGTGTTGTAAAGTACGCGCGGTTGTACGTGCACCACTGCGACTCGTAGCGGCTGCATAGACACCGTACACAGGTAGGAACGGCATTGATAACACCGTTAAATTAAACAGAGTACAGGGAGCTCATTGGTTTGTTCCGTATGTAATCGCAGATGCACTCGTGTCGTTGGTAATTCAACAATTTTCTAACTTTCGAGCGTGCCGCGAGCATAGTAATCGACTGTTCGCGGCACGTTGCGCTGCCAAGGGGGATCGTTAAGGTAATGGGTGGAGTGTTTTGATAAGACGGTCCGTTAATTTGAGTATCGATAGAGAAATTATCGTCGTCGCTTGGAATTGTTCGCGCACAAATTGATAATAATGCTAAAATTACCATTGAGATGAAAATGACCGGTGGAAATTTTTTTAAAATCTAGATCTACTTGACGGTAGCCGTCAAATTGACGGGAACCTACTTTTTTCAGATTTTTTCTGAAATAGACAGAAAAGCAGTACAGTAAATATTTCACATTTATCTTATAATATACAATTTAATTAACTGACCGTATTTTTTGCCGTTTTATGCATTTTTTTTTACAGTACTTGTTTGGTATATTTAAATATGTTGGATTTAGCTGTCGTAAATGTAGCGTTAAAAGCTCTCCAAATTGACAGGAGAGACATCCAGTAAATATTTCACTTCTGTTTTATCAAACCCAAGTTAGTTAATTGATAATCTTTCTTCCCTTCTGATTTCTGTTTTACCAAGATACTTATTTGATATATTTAATTATAACAATTGTAACTGTAACAGCAAGTGGTTTCCACGAGTTTCCTCGATATTTACATTTTTAAACGTACAGTGACCGCTTGATATCTTCTCGGCGATAATTCTCCCCATTCTTTTTCCCATCGCAATATCTCTGGACTCCGCGGGAATACAAGTGTTGACGCACGAACTCGCGAATGTTTCGTTTCGGAGGTTTCCCGAAACAAAACAGTTTTCATTGTAGTAACACGGCACAATTCGGCATGCTATCCTCTCTGCGTGCCCGCATGAAGTAACTTGCGCGTAAATAATCGGCCGTCGTGTAGTTAAATCTTTATTATTTGATGAACATGCCGTAGTAGAAGAAAAACAAACGTTCTCGCGGTAAAGCCATTCTTGCGTGCATGATGCTGCACAGCTGCGGACGTGTTTATCGATAGCGATAAAACCGAAATAAATCTTCGACATTATCGAGCGAAATTTCTTCCTCGTATTTTCTCCACTTTACGGGCAAACCCGTGGGTGATAAATTGTTCAGTGGCGTACGAGCGAGCTATTTTCTTCGTTTTACATTAATGCTAGACCGTAGAGATAACACGATTTTGTCCACTCCATTCTTTCGAATCTCTCCGGAATCTTTTACGACGTACAGTCTTTTCGCAAGTGCCGTTAAATATACACCGGAAATAATTTGATCGTGTTCCTTGCAATTACGGGAAATTCACAGTGGAAAACAACGTCTAAGTACGATCGCATGGTTTATCTTCCCTCGAGCAAACATCTGCTTATGTTTCGAAATATATTCAGTCAAGAATGCCTCGAATATCCGCGTTTCGCGAAAACCTTGCTACAGTTTGCACCTGTTCCCACCTGTCTGAATGGTTACGAAATTTGAATTCAAAGCGCATACCAGGAAAATGGTTCCTTCGTCGATCCTTTCTTACGATGGAACAAATGCTGATGCACCAAGTTGACCTAACTGTTCATTCTCGTGCATTATTTCTGTGCGCACAATCGGACACGATTGTGGCAATTAATTGAAAGAATGGAAATCATGGGAATTACAAATACCCACAAATTGTCGCGGCAGTTTGTTTTTTTTTTTTTAAATTTCGAGGCAACTCCAACGTTAAACTGGGGTCAAACGGCACGGTACGTTGGAACGTTTAATGGAGGAAATACGAATTTTTATATCTCTCATACCCAGCAGCGAAATGTGTAAATACTTTTCGTGGAAAATTTTTAATCCCGAAATAATTCTACACGTAAAGGCCATGATAACATCTCGAAAAAGTGCACGATTCTGATGAATACGAAATTTTGCGTTTTTCTTTTCACTGCTATTTGCCGTGCAAACATGAAATATTAAATATTGGATAAAAAAGTTACTGATTTTATAAACCGAGGAAAATTAATCTACTGCCAGAGATACCCTCCTACACCAACGATGTATTTGCTCGTGTACTATCATTTATACCTTATTTAAAGAATTATTCCAGTTAAATTTCTTTTTTTTAAAAGCTTCACTGATTCACGAATCCTCAATTACAATTTAAATCAATCTCTTCCTCGACGTTTCAACATCCACCCCTCGTTAATCTCCAACTCCCTCAGCCACCGAAGGTTCTTTCCATATTTTACAAGAATTAATAACTCTTGCCAGCATTATTATTCGTCTCATCCAATGACAATAAGATTTTTTCTCCGCGCAAATGCTAGGTCGGTGGTTTTTATTGAGTACCTTGCCCAAGAGAGGAACGAACCTGCATAAATGAGACTGGATGGTGTATGCACGCATCGAGAATCGTCTCGTTGTGAACGTGCTTTAACGGCGCGACTCCGACACGCCCGCAAGTTTACCCCAGCGTTATATCTCGCATCATGGGATTCCCGTACGCTTTTCATCCCTTCTGTTACATCGTAAACTCTCGCCCTCTATCCTCCACCGCAACTCCGGTCTCTCGAGCAAAATTCCCATCGCGGTTTATCGAACCCAGATTCTTCTCGTATAAATGTGCCTACAAATAGCGGCGACTATTTTTTTGCTATTTCGGTGGTAAATTTTCCTACGAGCATTTAAGTGTACGATGAAAATATGCGCATTTATGGTCGAGAGTCTTGCATTTTTATTTGGAGCAAGTTCATCGTATCAAAAGGTTATTATGGATAATTTTATCGTAAACGGCGACGCACTGTATCGAAGAATTTTATCTATATTGATTCTGTTAATGACAATGGAATGTGATATGACTGGTATTTCGAATTTAAAGTTATTTGGTTATTGATTGAATGATCTGTTACCGTGAATTACGCTGGATTTATGTGATTTTGTACTTTTTAGAGAACTCTTCTAGATAAACGAAGATCCATTGAGAAATGCGTGTAATTCGTAGATTTTCAATTTTAATTTCCGTTTAACATCATTTATCGGCAATGCTCCACTTCACGGTGATTGGCGTGCTGAATTTTTGATACGTTGGTAGATCGTAGATCTTATTACCTCGATCATCCGACAATCACAGTAATTTACATTGATCGAGCGATCGATAAGCCCGTAACCAGGCTCGATCGTTCGGCTTTCTAAACACGAGATATCTCGTGATCCACGCAAAACCCGTCAACAATGTCTCGCACGTACATATACGTCGAGCTTTTAACTCAATTCAGTTTATCCAGCGCGTTCCAATTCGCAGGAATTCGCGAATTAAATTCCAAATATATTACACCATCCTCCCAACAATCTCAATGCAATTAAAATCTATCGAGCAATCGATAAACCACCGTAATACAATTGAAAAATCAATCTCCCAAAATACGAGTTGTTTCGCTATTCGTACAAAATACATTAACGTCCTCTAATACGTGCCATCCACCGTCATTTTAATCCAGTTCCATTTACCCGAAAGATCCTAATTCGTAGCGATGAACGAGATAGATTTTTCAATAATGCAACACCAAAATGTTCACCACCGATATCACCCAACACGAGCCGCAGCTCGTATTATTTCTCTGAATTTATTTCGAGAGGCTTAACCAACGCAACTGGCAAATTTCACATCGAAATATGCGAGTTAATCGATTCCGGCGGACGCGTAATCGGAGAGTATCGTATAAACAGCTCGTATTAGTCAATCAATTATTTGTCCGCGGAAATCCCTCGATCAGTAGCGTCGGCTGATTGGGTGAAATCGTTGAGGAAGTTTATGGTCCCCATCGATGCACCCTCTTTGCTACTCTGGCCGCTAAACTAACCCAGTTAGCAGAGCGGCAGCCATCGTCGTCGTTGATGCCGCTACCGGATACCGCCATTTTCCACCAAAACATGTTCGCGGGGCAACGTGCAATTTCACTCGTACAGTTCGAGAACGATGGTTTCGGGTTCCGGGTTGGTAAGTTCCCCGGTTTTACGTGTAACACACGATAAATTTAATTGCTACTTCGGAATGGAGAACGGATTCATTATAAGTTCCGTTACGAGCAAACAAAAGAGCGACGGTCGTTCCATCGAATGGATCTGCAACAGAGTGCGAAATTTATCGATTAAACGACCACGTCGAAGGTATAATTCGTGCGATTTTTTGTGCGAGCTGTGCTTTTTGCCGATAGGGAAGAGCGTTGTGGCGCAAAAGTACGCCCCTGAAGCTCACATATGTATAACGCGACAACCTCAAGAAGTCTCCTGAGCGGCGGAGCTTCTCGCTAAAGACCGCCTATTCGCACCGTTTTTTTTATTTAATCCACCCTGCTCAACCTCCAGAAGGAGACACTTGACAAAGTCGTAACATTGAAGTATCTTTATTAAAATATCTTGACGCCTGGCGAATCAGATCCTGCCGAAACAGGCCTACCTCCGAGGAGACTTCTTGAGGTTGTCGCATTATAACTTAGAAATCGTCTTACATGCAGATGTTTTTTTCAATGATATCGAAATAGTTTCTAATTCGATGTACAGAGGGTAGAGCCAATGGACGGTATCGAAAGAGAACAAATATGAACGTTATTAATCGAATTATACGTTCAACGCGGTATCGTCGAAGCTTTTGGCGCGGCATACACGCTGAAATTTCTCGATGGCTGTGGGTTTTAGTAGTCTGATGCGAAGCGATACATCTCGAGAGTCGAGGGAGAAAATAATCGTGTTTTGCTTCCACTCAACCGTCTCGTCCGCACAGCTCTCTTTAGTCCCCTTTTGCATCTCTTCTTGTCCCTTTACTTTTTCCATCTCCGATGTCTCTCGTCGCGTTTATAATATTCTCGCGCTCGGGCAGATCCTATTTTACTTTTAACGCGAATGCATTACCGAGACACTTAAATTATCGCCGTGCTTTCTAGTACTTAGTTTCTCGTCCCGTTTCTTCCTCCGGTGTCTTTCTCAACTTTCTCCGGTTCTACGAGCCCCTTCCGAATTTCCCTCTTTCATCCCCCGACATCTCTCGTGACGTTACTGCGAGGGATGAGACTGCAGAGCAAATCCTGATTCCGTTAACCCTTAGAGTGCTGCGGATATGCATTCTGTAGGGGAAAAAATCTGTGGCGTGTGGTAGCTCATGGAATTTTTTTCAGATATCTCTGCTTAGGGGGATGAAACGGGATGAGAACTTTTTAGAATGATATTATTCGGGAGTATGAATCGTGATGATTCGTTGTTATAAATTAAATGTCTTTAAAATTTAGTGTCTGCAAAATTTAGATAGCTGGGAAGAAAGTTTCACTTGAAATTTTAAAGCAATGTTAATGAAGTATATATAATTTATTTCTTTCGCGACTGAATACGCAATAACTCTGAGTTGCTGACACAACAATCTGTCTCTAATTTCGGATACAGTATGTGACTTAAAGCAATATGGAATAACATAGATTTAATTTTACTCCATCGTTCACTAATTATGGTACGGCAAGGGGTTAAGGGACTATTTCTAATAACTGAGTATTGAAAGTTCTAAGACAAGAGGTAAAATTCTATAATTGTCACAAACTTCTTCCAATCGTTATACTAAAAATTACATCAGAATATCGCAATTTCAAAAATTCCCTGACACTTTTGCACTTATTTTCCCGGAACCGGGATAAAAAAAGTCGAAACGGCATTCGGAGGCAGCAAATAAGACGAGTTCTGATCCCAGGTACGATTTACGGTTTTCAGTTCTGGAATGTCATTTGGCGTGCAATAAATGCCAGCTACTTGCAGTAATATTTCATCGGTGGTAGAGGCAGGTCTACGTAAACACGTATGACACATCCGCCGTTTTATATTTTAATACACTCCTGTCCCCCGACACGGTCGAGAAAAGGGTGGCAGTAAAAGCACTAACAATCTGCAAGGTGCAATAAAATTCTTTACGATGCACGCGCAATTTCGTATCAACGAATCGGGAAAGTTTCGGGACACACGAGCCTTCGGGACGATCGCAGTTGTTTTCTATGGGGTAAACTTTCCTCTATGTTCGAGGCCGAGTCTTTTTTTTTTATTGATCGTAAACAGGATGAAAGTCAAATTAGGCGCGCTTTTCCGTGAGCGCGAGAACGGGGAAAAGATTACACGAAGAAACCGTAGCACGAAGTTTCCCCTGTTGCTCGTTACTGACTTTTTAAACTTCCCCATGCTTCTCTCCTGATTCGCCTTCATTCACTTTTGATATTTTTGCGCCCTGGCGCGACGTCGTTTTTAGCAAAAACATCGCCATTTCATTCTCTCGACCTGTCCGTTGAATTTTACTCCACACTGAAGTTACTTGCGCGAATTATATGTAAACGTTCTAAGTACTTTGGAAAACGAGTACAATTCTAAGTACTTCAATTAATTATGGTCAATTATACTTTCAACACAGTTCACCATAGCCCCATAAAAATAAAATGGAGCGTTGTAAAGGAGCAAGACCAGAAATTGTAATTGACGGTGAAGAAGCTAAGCTTGAAGACTCACCCTCGTAAAGGTGACATTACCAGACCCAAGAGTGAATCTCCGTCTCCTTCGTTTCCGTATCCATTTATTCGACCGATATCCTTTACTTTTTCTCCTGAAATTTTTGCTTCCGAAAAAGCGAAAGCCCGTTTTATCGACGGCTACCGCATCGATCTCCGTCGTCAATCTCGCGACACTCGCTTTTCCTCGTTTCTTTTACTTTCCTCTCTTTCAACGTTCCTCCCTGCCACCTCTCGTGGCCTCTCCATTGTATCTCTTTCTCTTTGTCCTCGTTGCATTAGATTCTCCGGAAGTCGAGCACGGAAATGACTTTAATAATACCGTCGCTATCTGAAAGTGGCCACGGAGACCGAGCTTTAATTAGAAAAAGGTGATCGTTCATTTTTCCTCCATTATTTCTATTGTCTCAGACTCTATATCCTTCTTCTTTCGAACCTTCACCTGTTCATCCCTCGGAGATAATTAAAGGCGATATAGAACGTTCTCCTCCGGCAGTTTTCAATTTGTCATTCGAGGATTCGCGAAAAAATCATCCCCCTTCCTCGAACCACCCCGATATCCCTACTCGTCCGGTGCAACCACTTTCAATGTTGCACCAGACTCATTAGAATTTTCACAATCCGCTGATCGGACTTGAAAAATTCGAAATGAATAGGCGAACAAACAGTACTTAATTTCTTTTGCACGTACGTGCTCATACATCGTCCTGCTACATCGTATTTCTAATTGTACGGTAAATTAACGTCTGCGTTCGCAATTAAAGGATATTTTCAATGCTTTTAACATCGTATTCATTTCGAATTCTTCGTGTTAGCTTTAACATTCTTTTATTCTGCTCACAATGAGAGCGTAACGAGCATCGCGGAAAGCAGAAGTACGATATTCCCCGTTTATTTAATTTCTACCCCATGTACTGGCTGCCCTTCCTTTCAATATTATTACTGCTGCATTTTTGCACGCGCGATTATTGCCATAGTCGGAATATTCTCTCTAATTCTCTCCTCTCTTCGTATCGATTCATTGCCGTTCAGCTAATGAAGAATGGTTCGTTATTGCTTACCCTATGGTTGCACAAGATTGAAATTATCCTTCGTTCGTTGATATCGAGACGGGTTCTCTCGCTGTGCTTTAACTGTCGTTGTTACATGGTTGTTCGTGTGTACATGGTATGAGAAGAATTATCGAGAAACGAAATTAAATGGTGCTACTTAGGAAGCTATTCGTTATTCTCGATGCCGAGAAAAACAGAGGTCTGGCCGATCTGAAAGTTGGAAAGGGAGTTGCCGTTATCGACTACTTCTCTCCTCCGAAACGCCCTGCGAAACTCGACTTTGAAACGGAGAGAACTTAAGAAGCTCTTGGGCGCGCATTAAGTTCCTTCGTTAGTTTCGTCTTAATGTCTTTCACGTAGACGGTGATGCATACCATGGAATTCCTCGGTGTACGGAATAAATTGCTAGCGATTTTCGGGATGGTTGGGAAAGAATTCTTTTTCGAGAATTTCTTACAATTTTCCTTTTCAATCCTACGAAAGTATCATATGACAAAACAACAAATTCCCTGCTATTGAAGAAACTTCCAAAGTCTCATTTCATACTAACCTATTTTCCTACGTTAATTGCGATGCCCATGGTAAACAGGTTTTTAACAATGAAACTTGCGATCTACTTAGAATCGTTGCTTTATTTGCTACCTTAACGGAAACATAACAGTCGTCCCGAAAGCAGCTTGAATGTTTCAAAAGAGAAGGACAGAGACTTTTCCTCCTTCTCGTCTCTACTTCACCGACGTCTTTATACTCTCGACAATGAGAATCTACGTTGAAAATTAATTGGCTTATTTCCCCCATCGTGGGCGAGTATTTCCTGTCTCATTTGTGCTTCTTGAATCGAGAAAATATGTTTTTAAAGTCAACGGAATCCTTTAGAACCATGTTCTGTTTCTTCATCAACTCGTCTCAATATCTTCGCCATCTTTTCTTTCGCAATACCGGAAATTCTAGGAAGTTCAACCCCTTCGGTACCTATTGGAGAACTCTGACTACCTTTACGACTACCAGCCGAACAATGCAGTTTCTTTGAGTTCAGCAAACCGAGCCTTATTTACCGGAGTGTCCCTCGACCTTTACCAGCAAGAACGTTTACTTCGTATAAAGGAATCGGTGCTCCGCCTTTGTCCCTTTAATAAACTCCCTTGCTTTACCCCCTAGCTACAATGGAGATTAATTACGTGATTTGTTAAATTTATCCTCGGCGAACGGTCGATACTTTCTTTTGAAATTTTCATGCAGGAATACACTCGGGGGAGTTTCATCGACTTGAGTGGAACGATCGGTTGAACTTAAGGGTAGACCGATACAAGGGAATATACTGTGGGACATCGAGAGCTGGAACTCCAAGTAATTTTCCTGGAGTCATAAATTCTCCGATTCGCAAGTTCTCCGAGCTTCCGCGAGGAGAAATCGAGTGTATTTCGTATTTCCTTGCTCTCTTTGTTCCACCTTTTCTCGCAATATCTCACAGTCGTCAATTCCGTTCGGTTGCTTGATCTTCGCGGGCTTTCTCCGTATTACACTTATCTCCGATACCGGAAGTCGAGGCATTTTAAAGGATACGAATGGGAAACGTATAACGTTCGACGTTTCCGTCGACTCTGCTCGACGATGTTGAACCGGTGGCCTTTACAGTTATGTGTAGGTTTAAAAGAATGCTTGGAATTGAAAATTTCATTGCTGAAATATTTTTCAATGTTTTCATTCCAATGTATTATTACTTGTTTCCAAATTGCGAGTGTTCTGTTATTGCAAGTGTCCTGTATTGCGTATTAATTATCTATTTTGTCGCTTCAAAGTAGAAATTATTGGCGGAAAGCATCGTTTTCGAGCTATAATAATACCATTGTTATAATAGAATTATTTCCAACCGCATAACGGATATAAATTTACAAACGTTGTAGTCAAATCTCACTTTCCTTGTAATATGAATATAAAAATAAATACTCTGAGTAAAAAGTAGCTATCGATTTAAAATTTAGACACTAGGAACACCTTTGATCATAACAAATTCAAAAATGATCACTAACAATTAAACATTCAACAATTACATGTTTCCAAAGATTCCAGCAAAGTAACCGAATGCTTCCAAAGCTGAGCTGAATTTTGAAAAATGGTATTTTAGCATTTTCGTCATTTCGTTATGCTCAAAAATGCAGACAGGACGAGCGATATTTATCGATGAGCAACTGGAGCGAAGCAAAGGAAGGAAAAGAATGAAGTATTTGTTGTTCGGCGTGTCTCTGACTCGGCTCGGTCTCGCATCGCTGGATGAAATGTTACCACCTCCGCTTCCTCGACCTTTCTCCTCTTTGTCTTCGTCCTCATCGTATTTCAACAGTCCTGTCGTAAAGCCCGCATCTTCCTGCTTCGCATGCATGCAAGAAGAAGCTCGTCCTGGCAGTTTATTTATAGAGATCGTTCCGTATTCTTCCCCATATTTTGTGATCCAATCGATGGGCCACTTAGGTGCACATAAATTCGAAAAATTCTCACCTGTTGTTGCGCTTTAACGATTTTGTCGACGTTTTTGCAATTTAATCTCGAAACTCGTTTTAATCCCTCGATACCTAATCTTTCGTGTACTTTAACATAATAATACCAGCATGGAAGTAATTTTATCGCGTTGGGTTTCAATAATATTTTCAATCTGAATCTTTTCCATACCATTTTATAATTCACGAGGGTTAATGCGGAAAATATTTTATTATTTTGAGACAAAGGGTTCATGATACATCTACCAAAATAGTCAACGTACCTCGAACTATTTTTCTATACCGCGGAATTCCACACAACGACAGAAACTCCGCTACTTCACCATCGCTGGTGTAAAACGTCGCTGAATAATTGAAAGTTTAAAAAACAAATAACGCGTACTCGGTACAATTAAAAATCCGCCGAAAATTGGCGCGTACTCGTGAAGTGCAATCAACTCGCGAAGAACGTACCACAGGCAACGCGAAAACAGTTAAAATCATTCGTACGTCATTACGAATTATGCTCTTGGTTTACGCTATTGTTTGCTCACGGTATAATCAAAATTTCCAACGAATTCCTATGCAGAAGAGCGTGCAATTACTGTCCCGAGCAGTGGGGGATGCCGTGGCGTAAAAGTTTTAAGTACTTTTTCCACGAGGCATGCTAAACCTACGTTCGCAGGCTGGGACGTCCGAGGGTGGAAAACTGTTGGCAAGCAAAGGGGAGAGGTGGGAAGGGACGAGCAGGGGTGAAGTAAAACGCTCCACGAATTTTCTCGCAATCGAGAAACTTTCGTGAATAGCGAGCTTTAATTAATTTAATTGACAGAATGGCCGACGCTTTTATCAGAGAAGCCCGGTACCGAGAACAAGTGCAGTTCGACCACTTACATCGCCCTGACGGTCACATCGCTGATCGAACCAGTTCTGCCTCTTTTTCTTCCAAAGTCATTTGACGAGTGACTTCTTAAATGTTAACAATTATCGTCCTTTCATTCTTGTCCCAAGAATTCACCCAATAGTTCTTATCATTTGTAATTTATTTACTAGCTGCCTGAAATTCAGCCTTTAAGTTTGAAAATATTTGGGTAATGACCATTGACCGTTATCGAGGAAAATTGGTTATCGATTATTCAATTGGTGAAACGATACGATACATAATCCGGATTCTATGATTCTAAATCCAAAATTTTAAGCTAGGAATTATCTCGTGCCGGCAGCAAAATGTCCGTCCACCCCTCTGACGCGTTTATCCCGACACGATACATCGAGGAATATCCCATATCGCGTTAATCCAAAATTCCAAGCATCGTCGAGTCTCCATTAGGCGTTCAACGGAGTTCGGACTGCCATTATTGATCGAGGCTTTGCATGTGTCCATTGTCGTAACATTCCCGGAGTCCGGTACATCACCATGCGTGGCTCTCCATTAGATCGTAGCCAACCCTTTGCCTCGATTAGCAAAGGCACCGCGATAATCCGACAGTGAAAACGTACTATTACGACAGCATCCGTCAACCTGTGCATCTATCTATCTCCTAAACCGTTTAGAAACTCTCTGAAGTTTTTGTTGCACTCCTTCAAAGCCATGTCTGCACTTTGGAGGGTGCATACGCATATATTCCTATCGGCGTGTCACGTGTTCTTTCGGATTACACGAGAAACGTGTCTTATGGTGACGAGGTTCAAACTCAAAGGATGTACGTGCATGGAAAGGCACAAGGTTGAACGATGAACAGTACCCGTTTTAATCCAGGATGAAATTTCATACGAAAGTTATTTCGTGGAATTACATTTAATGGTTTGAATTTTGAGATTCTTCAGTTGATGCTTGAGAACGGTTCTGTACCTACTTTTAGACAGTCTTTTTTTCTGAGAGATACTTTCGTCGAAATTCTAACGTGACTTTAAAATTCTAGCGATCTACCCTACAATTGAAAATATAAAAATCATAGCAAGTTTAAAGCCCACGGTGAATGAGAACGGCAATAAAAGAGGACTCCGAAACAACGATACCTAACACCGTAGGAAGAAACGAGAAAGGAAGGCATCGTATCTTTATATTACAGCGGCATTAACTTTATTACAAACGAAGGACGCAAAATGGCGAATGCATTGTGTCGTGCAATTCGCTCAAAAGGATTACTCCGTACGCGTGCTTTATGCAGAATCGTTAATGCGGAGGGTGAATTCTGGTGATTTTTTTTCCTCCCTCCTTCTTCCTCCTTCCCTCGAACGAGTCCTTCCACCTATGCCAGCAATTTCAACTAAGTGCAATACCGCCAACGACGCCGTTCTCCAAATGCGTTCTCCAGTATTGGAAACAAGACACCTCACCCCCGCAAAATGTAAACCGCGCCCCGTTTTGCGCGTGTACACAAATGTTTGGCGAAGAAGTTAAGGAATTCTTCGAGCGACTTTGGTCTTTTAATTCCAACCGGCGACAAATGCGAACCGACAATTTGTTCCTGCTCGAGGGAGCACGAGCGGTCGCGATCTCTCGCCGTTTAATTAACGGTTAATTAGTCGTGCCGGTAAACACCGCTCACTCCGCAATTGTCTTATTTCTCTTGCACGATCGTGCGCAAACTATTTCGCGCGCTTATTCTTCGTAATTGGATAATGAATTCACATATCGGCTTGCCTCGTCCTGGCTGTTTCGCGAGCGTTGCAAGTTAATGGAATCACGAAGGATCGGCCGGTAACTTTAATGGTGTTGCTAGTTCGCAGTACATCCATCCGATATCCTGCCTCCGATGGTGTAATTGTATTTACATCTCGTCGGTATACGTGTCTCGGGAAAGCGATAACTCCTTAACGGGAATAGTTACATTGCCGGAGTGCGGGTTCAATTAATAATGAATTGTTGCGTGTTCCGAAGACCGACAACAATGAGGGAAATTGCTGTTGGATATGTAACTGTACAATTTTATTTTAGGAGTTGCAACGTGTCCATTTTCGTTGACATTGCTTTGCTTAAAAATATATAATTTTGGTGGTGAGCAAAATAATTTTTTGCTCTCGAGAAACCTTTATGGATTCTGCTATTCTTTTCCAACTGTGAAATATACGATTTAAGTGGATAAAGCTTGAAATTCTTCTGTTCGGGATAACATTCAAATCTTACTGTCAATTCGGGGATTTTTGTGTGATATATTGCAGTCTCGATCGGTCGAAACATTTCAGCTTATAATTTCTAGACTGTACGATCATATTTAAATTTCAATGAATATCCGAAAGGAAAGAAATCGATTATACTTAATTCCTGTCTCATTCTTCCACCTAAAAATCCAATGATTTTAATACCCCTCGGTAGAAATAAATGCTGCCATTTACTACTGATGTCCCCCACAAAAAAAAACTTGCTGGCAAAAAAGGAGAGAATATTCGCAAGAAAGCAGAACTTAATTGGATAATGGACGTTCTCGTTAGCGTGTCACGACTCCGCTAATTGCGATTCCCCTTCGCATTTTGCGTACTTCCCATTTACCACGGCGCTCAGACTATTGTCCCGAAGCAACGGAGCCAGGCCTAGCGCGAATTAAAAATAATCCATGATCGAACCTTTCGTCCGCTGGCTTATGAATGCTCGACTATTCACGATACGATAGATTTCGACGATTCCCGTAGATGGAGAACGTAATCGACGTACCGTTTTCCATCGACGTATCGATACGCAGTGGTACGTGGCGGTAGGATAAATGGAACGATGTACACGTCTGTCCATAACTCGTACACTTCAATATTTTATACAATATCTATTTGCGGACGACATTACTGCAGATGCGGAGAAACGTTGGAAAACTTGATTCACAACGTGGTAAAATTGATGCTCATGTTATGAAGCTCTTGAATTATTAACGCGTTAAGCGGAAAGTTGGTCTAGGGGGAATGGCGATTGGCTTTTGGTTTAAGGTATCCAGCAGCGCTTATAGGTGCCTTAACTCTATACCTATATATTATGTGCTTAAGGTGTACAAGAGACTATGGCAAATATGGGACTAAATGACTCCTAATTCCTGGGTCCCACTTGACCATCGTCGCCTCTTGAACATTTTTCCAGCCCACATGGATCGACCTAGCGCAAAAAATACGTTAATAACCCCGGTTTCTAGACACAGTATCTAATACTTGAATATTTAATAATAATTCGTCAAATCAATACAATCCAACCTACCAAATACCTCGTCACTTTTGAACACGAATGTACAGCCGACACGAATAATAGGTGGACGGTGCATTCTCTCTAGCGAGCCGCATTTCATCCTCATGGAGGGGGTATCCCCTCCAAGCTTTATTATTCGAGCGAACCATACGCTCTCGAAACGAACGAGTCGATGAGTTTGATCGCGTTCTACGCGTGTCGCAACAATTCCATTGTCGTTATGTATTCAAGCATCTATTCGAATACGAAATCGTATAAGTTGCAGACGCGGATGCAACGTCTAGCCCGAAATTAGAATCGGGGAGGTGTACACCCCGAATGTAAGAAATAGCATACCCGGTCGTTGGCCCGTAGTATTCTACTAGCTCGCTGAATCGGTGTGTTCTTCTTATCTGTATATTCATATATCATTTCCAATGATAAACGAGTTTGCGTTGTATTCTGGGAGGATGAAGGCGTTGAGAAGAAGAGTAATGTCTACCGAATGATCGCCGGCATACCGACCGAGTGGAAGAATAAATATCGTTTGTTCAGGAACGTATATAATCGATAGATTCGCGTATTCATGCGAAAATCGACGACCCGGTCTGTCGTGATGAATGCGGCTATGCAGATTCCCAGCTAGTGTCGATTCTCCCATCTACGAGGCCTCAGGCGGATTTAATTGTTCGACGTAGATGGAATATCAATTCCATCGGAAGGTTTTTATGGCAATTGTTTCCATTTACTCGCACGTCAGATAAATCGCAACGGTCAACGTTCGTTTTACGTGGCATTCGCGTCTTTCTTTATTTCATGCTAATTCTTTTACGTTGTTCCATTGTTCCTCTGCTTTCTCTAATTACTAGCTCGCCTGTTGCTCTCTGTGTCGGGGAATGTTTCAGCCTGTAAGCGAACATTTGTACGTGCAGCTTAATGAATAATCCGTCAGATTTGTCTTCTTTCGGGATTTATTATCCTTTGTACGCGAATGACCTATTAATTGAATTAGACGGAGGAAATGTTCGCCTGTCAGGGGTATGAGCATCCTTTATTTTCCATTTCTCGTACCTTTCAGCCTTGCAATTAATTCCTTTGACAAAGAACACTTCGAAATTCTCTGGAATACTTGTTCAAGAGTCGCGTATCGAAGTACCGTTTGACTTTAAAATATATATAGAGTCATGATCAATCGAAATAAGTAGATTACTCATTTATTATCCCCTTTAAGACAATCAGAGATATATTCCAATTGCTGGAAATCTCAAGTCACGTCGATGATTTAATCCGAAGATTTTCATCAAACGGAGGTTCATCGTTCGCAAAGTGGTAAGGGATGAAATTCGGCTTTCATCTCGACGACGTTGAGACGCTCGTGAAATTAGTGCTGAAAGTGCAAATTCTCTTGTAAAGCGAGTTCGATAAATGGTCCATGGATGGAGCATCCTCTTCACACGATTGGGATGCGAAAACGGGGAAGAATCAGGGCCAAACGGTAAGGGCCTATCGACTTCGATTTTTTCCCGCCTTTCTAGAACGTCCGATTTAAATCCCAGCGACCGTACACTTTAAATCCCTCACCCGTATTTATTTTTCACCTTATTGGACTTACGTTTTAACATAGCATTTTATAATAGCATTTTAAAATAGCAGATTTTCAAGTACCATTTCATTATTATTTTATCGCAAATGGAGAGCTGCAAAATTCAGCACGTATTTATATGACATTGCTGTTTCTTCAGCAGTTTAAAATTCGTTTCTTTTCAAATAAATATCCGACGCCATTCTAGGAACAAATTTCGGCATTTATCAGGGAAAAGTTCTATGCGAATGCAATTTTTCTTCCGCTTAAACAGAAGTCGGTGGACATTTGCAGAATGTATTAATGGCAATGGTGACGTTCGCGGCTGATATTAAAATTGCGTCAACCCCTTCTGGTGATTTATGTTGACCACGAGAAATCAAGGGAGGAGATCATTCGTTCCCAGGTCATTTGTAGAAGGAGGACACTGAAGGGCGATAAATCTTACATGTTTCCCTCACCGCTGCGATTCTACTTGAACAACGTGCACGCTATCTCGCGTTCTTTTTATTTTTTTCTCTTTTCATTTCAAACGAGAGGCCATTGTGGACTGTATGCGACAAAGGTTACATTCAGTTCCTTATTATTTATCTTCGCGTGAATGCGCCTGCTCTGCCATGGATTTGGGAACGTGCCATTTTTCTACGATTTTTCAACCGGACACGAAAATGTGAAGCTTAGAATTATTAAAAGTGCAACGCACTGGGAAATATAAAATTTTTTAAATTTGTGTAATTGAATTTTTAAGTATGATGCGATTCGGTCAGCGTGTATTTACAAATTTATTTACATTGGGGGTGAAATTTGCAAGTGCGTAGTTCGTTGCTCAAGACTTCGAAACGCTTAGATGCATTTCACCTCGCATATTCTGAAACGATAAATCCTGCCACGCAATCCGTGTCACTCGAACTGCAAGGTCGGCAGGTAGTTGCACACGTTATGCACGTAACTAACGCAGGTAACACACCGTAGGACCTTCACATGCATCCTAACGTGTCTATTGCAGATCTAGTTGGAATTAATTTGGAGGAATACGTACTAGATCCTTGTTGTTGACGTTCTACTTATGCTCCACCTTATTCCATCTCATTTCTATATTTTTTCTAATACTAGAACCACCTACGAACTATTCAGAAATGTTCTAGATAACTCTTTTAAAAGAACACTGAACAACTTGGTAATTTCCATTTTGCTAAGTAAATTTAGAAAAGATCGAAATTTTGAAAAGAGCTTTTCAAACATATCAGGGACCAGTGATTTGACCCACTTTGGTAGATCTGATATTAAACATTCATACTCCCACGTACCTTGACTTTATCTTCTTCTCGCGTTATTCTACTATTTTCTCCATTCTTCCGAATATTACTTTCTACGAGCGTAAATGCATCGCGTATCCCTCGATCTCCCAAAGAAAGCAATCCCTCGAAAACGGCGCCGGGAAATTATTCACGCTCCAAATATGGCTGTTCGTCTGATTTATCATACGGAGGGCTTCGCATAGTTGAGCTTGGTTTAGTCTCGATTCTTCGGAGCATTTAATAGGAACGGACACTGCAAACTATTCCATGCATACCTCCAACTTTGTAAACCGTGTTTCACATTTACCTCTCGGTACGAAGCTCACTTGAAAATTGAATGCAACTCGGGAATACTGGAGCTCCACTACCATTACTTCAACGCCCTCGTCTCTCGAAACCTGTACGTGGAAGCCATGCTCTTTTGTCTCCCGTTTCGTGTATCTTTTACGATGAATATTTTCGGTCCGACGTGAAACGATGGACAAAGTGGATCGACTGTCGAGCGAACAATATCACGAGAAAGACGAATAGATTCGCTCTTTTGTGTTGCCATCGACGAGTTAACTTCCACTCGGACACGCCGAAGGGACATCGACTAAGAAAATTATCGGTCCCTTGAATTACCGACAAACTACAGTGACAAATTCCGGCACAATTTCGCCCTTTGAACCTCTATCGACCGACTTTGACTGTAAATTAGTATAAACTTGCCAGAGACACATCTCTCTTGCTCTCACTCGAGCCTGTAATTAATGAAGGGGAAACAGTTGCCTTGGTTATTAACGAGTTTGTTCCACGGAGATTGTCAGAGACAGCTGATAAGTATAGTACCGACATAGGTATCAACGGTTGCTAGATCCGAAGGTTCTTGTTACGCCGTTGATCCCAGGCGGCGATTAATTGCGCAAAAAAGCCAATTTCGCTGGAATCAGCTGGCCGCAACATTAATTAGCCGACTAATGTTAATCCGGTGCTTCTAAACTAATTTAATTAAAGCCTTGCCGCATTCCGTACTTCTAGTCTAACAACCTGCTTCCGTCTGAGTTAAACGAAACTTCTATTATCCCCACTTCTTCCTCTTTTTCTCTATGGTACCACATATCATGGTCCCTCGACGCTTTCCCTCTTCGCTGCCTATTAAAATCTCTCGCTATTCCATGACCGTGTTTTATATTTGCCTTTTCCCCCCATCCTCGTTCCTGCTTTATCGAACGATCCCGATGAGGCTGGAATCGATGAAATCTTTATCGTTTAATTTGCGCGCAGCCGCGATATCTTCTCTTTCGATCCCTTGGACATACAGACCGCAACGGGGGAAAATGAAGAGGATGGAGGAGAAATTAAATATCGGCTCTACAGTTTCAACGGCGCGAAAGTATTATTCTCCACAAGCTCACGTAGGAACGTCGAAGGGAGTGCGCCAGTGTTCGCCTAAATAGTTAAATTAGATAATGGTGGTACTCGTGGAGGCAGGACCGTCGCGTGAAATTGGGTCAATTGATTCCTCCTCCACCGTTATTACCGTCTCCTGGCTAACTCGTGTTGTCTCCGTCGAATCAAAAGCGTTCGATAGTAATTATTCATTTCCTATCGAGGGATTAACGCGGCTTTAATCTTTTCGGTGTGGTCTTCCACTTTAGTCGATGGACTCCGAGTGTTTGCCACGTTTTAAGACCTATAATTGACTACTGATTCCTTATCCGTATTTCAATTCCTTGGAGTTCAATTTATTTTGTAATTTTTCAGTTGTTGAGAATTACTTTGGCAAGATTCTTCAAACTTCCTGATCAAAAATCAAATTTAAAATGGTAATAAATATGTAATCGTGGAACCTTGAATCAAGGGCTGCTAAAGGTTAAATGCAAAGAGTAACTGCACAAATTTTGGCAAACTATTCACGTTAATTTTGTTAATCCCATGACCATCGAGCTGGCACGTTGTCCATGGTCACAGTTTCTGTGCCACTCTTCCTCGCGGGAATTAGTGGTCTTGCAAAAAAGCTGAGCAATATAGAACGCATTAAAGTTTCCTGGTAAATGTTACACATGCATGTACCTCAATCGGAAGTGACGATTTCACCTAGTGCTTCCTCCGTTCCAGGAGAGAAGTGATTTCCTCGTCGTCTCCTGTGTACACGTTCCTCGGATTTTGTTTACAAGCTTCTGGCTTTAATTCCGAGATCTTTTTATCCCGTAATTCCAGAACCAAATTCTTAACGACGCCAATTTCACGAACAAGGGAGGAACGTCTGCCGTTTTAGTCCAACAAAATCCTTCCTCTTCGCGAATCACCACGTAGATCGAGAAAGAAGGGGTTGAGAAGCGCGATGCCATGGTATTATATAAAGGAGGAAAGACGTTGGAGTTCCTCCTCACGGGGCTGATCGAACGTGTACCGTGTCAACCCTATTTTCACCCCTCTTCAACCTCGACCTGGTAAATCCTACGTCCCTCGGGCGAACTTCGGTAAACATCGACGTTAACTTCGCACGAAGAAAAGAAAGCATGGGTGGAAGTAAGTGAGAAGTAACGTACCTCTCTTCTTTTTTTTCCACGAAGAAAGACCTTACACGGCGGTCTCTAATGGGAATTAATGGGAAGGACGACGGTGTAAGGATTCACGTCGATATTTTTCGACCTCGCGGAGGAAAAGCTCTTCTCAAATATCAATTACCGTGGTGAGAGCTTCCTGGTATCATTCAAGAGGGACGCCCGGCTTGGCGGATTCCGAAGATTAATCTTTACCTTTTATCCTCAGAGTCATCTGAAGGATATACTTTTGTCTATGATTTTTAGCATTTTTTCACGATGAATTTAAATTGAATACTTGCGAGTTTTATGGTTAAAGGTCACCACGAAGTCTGTAGCTTCAAAAAGAACGACCTACTATGCAAAAAGCTGGTATATGGGACTTTTTGCTACCTTAATTCTGCCTTCTAGCGATTACGTTCGAACTACTACCAAGGAATTGGCAGTGCCAAATTCCACCTGCCAATTTTCAGAACTTAAGGGAGCAAAAATTACTCGGGTGTCTCTGGGTGCGTAAGGCCCATATCTGATCGAATCAGTCACTGTCTGAATTCGATCAGGCCCCTGGAGACTATGGTTAAACGTGTAGAATGCTTATTGAGTATTAAATACGGTGCATCAACAAAATTGTGAACCCTCGATCTGCAGAGGGCCAAAGAGAATTTCCAATGATTACGATTAACGAATTTTAACACTTTGAACGCCACCGGTATTTCGCTTGATTCACCATTTCTACCGAAGTGGAACTTTTACTATTAAATTCGTACTTTTTCAAAGTAGAAACTTTAAAGATACAGATAGATAGATATTCGGTAGACCTTTATCTTTTTAATGTCGTTATTTAAATATTTAATATATCCGAAAATTCGTAAATATTGCAATTTCCAAGTTACACGGAAATTTAATGAATTCAATAGCGCCGGTCATCGGTGACCTCCATGGCAGTCAAAGTGTTAATTAGCATATTTTGAGTAATTTCTATCGAGAGACACGAGACAGGAATAGGTTTCTCTTTCGGTCGTTTTCGAGAGCAAATGTACGAGAAGCGCAAGGATGGAAACGCCTTTAGAAAAGTGGAATGCACATTTGCATCGTGCGAGCGCAGTAACGTCTGTTTAACGACGTTAAAACGACATTCGCCCGTCGTAATGTACTTCTCTTCCAAAGACTCTCTTACCTGTACGGCGCGAACTTGATCTTTGACAACCTTGCTCCTGGATACAGCCGTGTTTCTAGAACGCGATACCATTTGCTTAATCCCCTTAGAGCGCCACTGTATGCATTTACGTTTCATGATAAACCGCGAAGGAGATTTCAGATTGCGGCACAACCACGGACATAATTTAACGCTCCTCTGCAATTCCTCGATCGTTCTGTATCTTTTATTACCGCCGCAAGTAATCGATTCAACTCCAACTCGTTTATATTAAACTGTCAAATATCTCAAAAATATTCCTGAATTATAATAAAACGATAGGTATCGTTAAACGGATAATAAAGTGGCTCAAAGCGATCCGTCGGCTGGAATAAAAGGAGAAAAAATATTTAAAGCCAGTCAAAATCTATAGCCTTTACGTGCACAAAGTTAATCATTTCTCGTAGCCCCTGTAGTGAGATTCGCTCGTGCGGCAAATCGCGGGCAAAAACGAATACGAAAATCTCCCAAAGTTCAAATTGATCTTGTCGATTCGCAAATACCCTCAAAAGTGAGAGAAAGAGAGGAAAGAGAATTATAAAAACAAAAATACAAAAACTACGCTTTACTCGTTGCGCGCTCCTTCCCGTAACGCGGAACTTTTATCCAAGCTAGTTTCTTCGTATTTTCCCCGTTTTAAGGAGACATTCCTGCCGCTCGTATAAACTCGAACGCCAGATATAAAAAGTTTCTAAATTCTCGTAAATGCTGGGCAAAATTGTTGTACACTGGTAGCACAACTATTGTCATTTCCACCCTCTTCCCACAATTTCTAGCTCTCCCTATTCTCTCCCCCTATTCTTCCTTGGTACACTCACCCTCACCATATCACCCATTCTCTTCTCGAGCTTCTGTAATTTTTCTTTTTTTTTTATTCCCATGTAACGCGCATGCGTGCAGGTGAGATTGATCGAGAACGAGCCATGTGTCCATCGTATGTGCTCATAAACCATGCAACGAGGGATCCATCGGTCCGTGACGAGTTACGCCCCTCACGACCGCGATGTTTCCTGCGGATAGAACCAGCTACCGGAAACCGGTTCCTCTTCGTGCAGGAGGGGGCACAAAACCCCAGTCGATAGATCGATGCCAGACGCAATTCGGTCCGGGTGTTGTAGGAGGCGTTTGCCTGCCGAATTCATTGAATTTTATACGGTTTTTATGGAATTTCCATGGTGAGAATGGACAGACACGTGGAGAGTCATTTTTATCGGGTTTCCTCCAGCGTTAGAGTTGTGCGGATTAAATCTTAATATAAAAACGAAAGAGGAATTAAACAGCAATGATAATCAGTCAAGTAATTTCTATATTTCAAGAAGAAAATGTTTATGTGAGGAATCGATTTGACGGTTTCTATGGATCTAGGGGTAAGCGAGCATGAATCCGGAGGGATGATATTATCGAGTGGCGTATTTGCATTGGAAAATACCACTGTCGAGAGTGGAGAACACGCTAGAAATTACTGATACGATTAATGCCTCCTGCCGTGAAACATCGAGCTCCACTCGTCCAGGGATTATGGCGCAAATGGGGAAAAAATGACTCGTACACGTGGCGCGCAGATTATGGAAGAAACTCGAGATAGATTTGGGACTATGGTGGTGACTTTGGGATATATCACAGGGTGAATGGAATCTACTAAATAATTGTAGGACCTCGACGAAAAGATCCACGAGTTTTGCTACAAATTGTAAAATCTATGGTACGTGCAATCAGGGAGGGAAAAAATCGTAAAGGAAAGATCACGCGCGAATTATGAAGGATCTTGGGAATCGTTGGAACAAAGGAGTAGACAATATCCCTTACGCTCTCGTCTCGATTACCTTCGAAACGCCGGATTACGATCTCACCCCCCGGAAAGCGGTCGTTGTTGGTTGATAGGGCGGACGAGGAAGATCCATAAAAGCTTCCGAGTAAAAACTGCACTTCCGGATACGCCTCTCATTCGCGTCGTTAAGGTTCTTTCCTCGCCGCGATATCTCGGTTTCAATTTCACCGAGGATCTTCGTCGATGGAGAGAATAGAAAGAGAGAAGAATGGCTTCTTCCACGCTTCTACGTCGTCCTCGAGACAACGATGAACACGAATCGCCATTTGAAGGCGATCCGCGTAACGGCATTGCTATGCTCGCTGACGTATAGGAAAGATTACCGAATGTAGGGAAATAGAGAAGGAATATTTGAGAAAACTCGTGTCTATCCACGATCATAGAAGGATCCGTCGTTTCCGAAGGGGGATAATACTCTCGAGTTCACCGAGACATCGAAGCAATTTCACTTCGAGGTTTTCCCAAATCGTCGAGACTTTTCCTTGCGTGGTTATTTCTGTTCCTCTCGCGAAGAAGGGAAGAAGGGGCCATCGCCCGGAAATGAAATCCTTCCGGAAATGGCTCGGTTCAACCCGAGAATCGAGTCGATCTGACCAGGCCAGGAAAAAGCCCGTTTTTCCTCCCGTTTACATTGGAAATTCGAGAAAACGAGCGATCAAAATTCGAGAGAAGTGTCGTACGCGTTTCACGTCGCGAGCCCTCTCGCAAACTGTAATTCGAGCTTGGAAATGGTCGTTCGTTTGCTGGGTACAACGTTACGTCGATGTCTTCACCGTCGGGCTATCGAGCCGTCGAAATTGCACGTTACCACGTGAATCGAGAGAGGAAGTAAATTTCCCCAGTCAAATTACACGATTGCGCTAATTTAAAGGCAACGCCACGCTGCCCTATTTACGCCCACGGTTCACGATGGGTACAATGCCACGTATGCTGACCCGCTTACCTCGATTCTTTCGTCACCTTGAATGCGAATCCCGTCTGAGAATCGATGGGACAATTTTGCCCCCTTTCATATGGTTTCAAACTGTCGAGGACTCACAAGTGCATCGTTAAATTCCGTTATCACTCTTCGACTCTATACGCGACAATTCTCTCTCTGTGTTTTATCGATAGAATTACCGGCTGTTGTGTCCATTATATTTAAACATACTGAATACATACTTTAGAATTAGAGAAATGAAGTAATTTAGGTTTTATAAGATAGAACGGGAATATTTGCTTTATGACTCTGCTATCGGTTTGCGGAATTTTTTGAAATAATCGGAGACCAGCCGTTTTCTGTAAGATATTATTAATTAATATCTCTACTATCACATTATTAATTAATATCTCTATTGTTATATTATTAATTAATATCTTACAGAATATGGCTAATTTCCAATTATTTCAAAAAATTCCAATTCTATCTTATAAAGCTTAAATTACCAGTTGATGTCTCTTTTTTTAACACTAGATTTACGGATGTTGATATACCTATTTTTTTGAAGTGACCCACTTTGACTCATACAAGAAAATCGAAATTTTTTGCAAAGAAAATAGTTTCAAATCAATTTAAATGAAAGATTCATTATTAACAAAAATTAACCAATCAATATGTTATATATATAGTAATTAAATTTGGAATGAGCCAAATTAGCTCCGTAAATCTAGTGTTAAAGTACGCACTCAGTGTGTTTAAATATAATAGACATAACGCTAGTAATTGTATCAATAAAACGTAGAGAGTGAAACGTCGCGTACGGAGTTAACGAGTGGTAACTGAATTTAACGAAAATATTAATTAATAATATCGTATAGATAGAACAGGTCTCTTTGCATCGTTTCAATGTGTAGCTTGTTCATTGGAAAATTTCATTTAGAATTAGGGTATCTTTTTTTAGAATCTCTTTTTTTTAATAATATCATTCCAGTCCGTTCTGCATATTGCAAATCCAGAGAGGACACCGAACGAAGAGAATTTTCAGCGAATCTGGCTCGAAGGTTGTTCCGTCGGTGGTGATATTCAGCAAACATTTGTTGGAAAATTGGAAGGCGCGACGGCCATTTCACGTTCCTCAATCCCATCGTTCTGCGTTCCTCGTGCGCTTTCAGAATATTACTTTCATCTTTTTTTTTTCTCGTCGTCGCCGTCGTCGTCGTGGAAGTTATACCGCGTCTCTTTAACGTTACCCGAGGTGTTTTCCGTCATCCGAGGTAAAAGTTCAGCCCGACTGTCTGCAGGGAGACATTAAGAGATTTATACGATTTCGCCGAGTATCCGGCACCACTTTATATCAGTTTACAAGTTCCACGGGTAACTTCGATAATAAAGTGAAAAATGATAAACCAGGGAAGAAGAAGAAGAAGAAGAAGAAGCAGGGGAGTGGATAACCTCGTTAAGAGATAGGGTTGCATGGGAAAACTCTCGAGAACGTACGACATTCGGAACGAATTCTGGAGGATTTTTCCAAGTTAACGGAGGTGACGAGGGGAAAAATTCTATCGTCGTTTTTGATCCGATTTCATCGAGTTTTCCACTTCAGTACGATGATTCCAACTAACTCGACCTGTTTTCTTTAGACGACACTTTCCTCAGCTGCGCATATCAGCTTCAGTAAAGTACTCGCGAAGAAGGATAATAAAGGAAGTAACATTATATCCTTCGTAGCCTTCTGCTGACTCTTCAACTTTTCAAAAGCTACCGAGAATCCTTTTTCCTTTCTCCCTCTTTCTCCCTTCCTCTATTTCCTCCCTTTCGCTTTCCGTTCGCCTCTCCATTTTCATTTCTTCGTCTCTTTTAGTCCGTCTCCTCTGATTCTTTCTTCAGCCACGAGATCTCGACAGAAGTATATCTCGTCGTTTTTAGATTTTGCGCTCGCGATGCACGATTGGGATGAAATGCTTCCAAGAGAACTGTTTCGTCGGGTTACTCCCGGAAATTCGACACGGAGAAGGATCGGGAAATAATCTCGGTCTACAAGAATGAAAGGGTGCACGACGAAAGAGGAAATTACGGTGTTCCGTATTACCTGTTATATCGACTCTAAATGGAGTTTTGTAATGAATAGATTTGGAAGCCGATCATGCTGCAAATTTTGCCCAATAAACTCGACATTTAATGCGAAACTGAATGAAGCTATATGGGTAATTGTTGTTCGATTAATGTTTACGTAAATCATTTAAATTGTATATAAAGTAATAATTGGGAATAAAAGTGTTGGGCACTGTAATTCTCTCCAATGTGTTTCTGCAGAAATCTCCCCGCAAGATGTTCCATGACACGATAATCCAATTTGGCTGATCATGTAACGAATCTATGCTAAATGAAATCAAATTTTATTCAGGTCGATTAATTTTCTTGTGCCAAAATTATTAGTAGCCGACATCGAAGGTCTACGCACAGTAGAATGAACCAGGAATGCGAATCGAATACGTGTCACTTAACGTTCAATACCTCCCTGCTTTGACACGCGTATCATCACGGCTTGTTTCACCGTATCATACGCATCCCTGACGTTAATGATCCTATAAAATCATCTAAAATTCATGCCTTCCCTTCCGACACGTTTCACCGATATTCTCGTAACACTAAAAGATGTCTCGTATAACTTTAATGAAAAATGAGAAAAGCAAAATTCCAATGCCTTCATTGCCTAAGTGCTTTTATTTTTTTTTAAATAATTATGTCTACGTGAACTAACATTTTTACTTGGAAAGACATTGTTCACCATTATTCATTCTGTATCAAATCACGGTAACATTATCATGGTAAAAATCTGGAAAGAGTTACTTCCAAGTAAATCCAAACTGGAGCAATAATACTCCGGCTGTTTCATAGTCACCTCGGATTCGTGCAAGTGCCACATAAACGCTTACGCGTAAAACTTAAGCAATATCGGAGTTTTGTGTGTAAAGGCAGAGATAGACCTCGGGACTGAAATTCAACGTGGTTGAGAAAACTTGCCCCCGTTGCAGTTTCAGAATCTTCCTATGTGTTATCGTCCAAAAAGCTCCCCCTTCCACATACACCTTGAACACGTTGAACGCCATGGGGGCCATCGATGACCGGCGCTGTTGAATTCAATGAAATTTCATGTGACTTTAAAATTATAATATTTGAAAATTTTCTTGCGCATGAAATATTTAAATATTGGCCTTCAAAATGTAAAGCCTTGATGACTACATATCTTTTTCTGCTTTGTAGAGATGTTATTTTAATAGAATAAATTTTATTTCGGTAAAAATGATGAAAGAAGCGAAATACTGGTAGCGTTCAACGTGTTAACTACCTTAGCCTACAACTACGTATGAATTCTAATTAGAATTTTAATTAGAGAGTTTGAATTAGAAATGCGTAGCGTTGAAAATGGAATAGGAAATTTTGATCTCTTCCAAAAAGTATTAAATTGACAATATTAGCAGATCTCGAAATGGTCTCATTATTTCTGTACTATTAATATCACGTTCAGTTATAGGGAATATCAGAAATCAGTGAAACCTTGTAATTTCAGGTATTAATTTTGAAAAGAAATCGTAGGTTAAGGGGTTAAATGGAAATGTTTGTTAATTACGAACGCTTTAGAATTCTGATCGAGAGATTTTTTTGTCTTTCGTTACATTGTAAAATACTTTGTACTGAATTTGATGGAAGTTCACGTCGAAGGTGGGAAGAGTTAAGTGTAAAGGGAAGGGCAGGAGTTCAGAGAGAAATTTCCCGATTTATAACACAATTCGAGCGAATGGAGCATTTTGAGATCTAGCCTAATATCCCACCATATTGGTATTCAGGTCGCACACATCCGTAACATTCAGGCATGTGTTACGAATAATGCAGATGTTACAATGCGACGCGATAGAGATGGTGTTTTATTGCGGGAAAGAATTTATGGAAATTTCCATCGAGTTACATATATAACTTCGTACCTGCAAATTTACTTCCGTTCGGCAATAATGTGGCGGCAAAGCTTGCATGCTCATTTGCACGTTTTATCGAGTAACGCAACAAAAGCTCGTGGTAATATCGTATGTAATAAAATTTCATATATTACGGGAGAAAAGGTGCATCGTTTGTAAATAAATGTACCGTTGGTTTATAAATCAATCCGCATATGAACAAGAGGAAACAGAAATTTTCCAATTTTTTTTCACCCCTTTCAAGTTTCCTTTTATGGCAAATACAAAAAATAAATTCCTTTGCATGTCTTTTCCGTGGCAATTAGAGAGGTACATTTAAAAAAAAAAGGGGCAAAGTGAAAATTCCTCTTGGACGTGCAGCAATGAACAACAACGAGCGTTGCTTTCAATTATTCTCACGAAAACCCGAACACGAGCAGTCGCAATATTGTCGGACACGTTTCCAATGAGACAGGATTAACGAAATATCCTGCCGCTGGAAGCTTTCGTGATTAACGTTAATTATACAACTTAGCAGTGCTGTCAGAATCGAGAGGCATTATCGTGGAGTTATATTAAGAACGAATGATGACTACAGCGAGAAATTCTCAACGTGGACACCGATGGTTGTGAGTTTCTCTCGTGGGGCTATAAATCGGAAAAGCGTTGCACAGGAGATCCCATCTACAAGTCCGTCGGTTCCTTTTGTCGTGCCACGAGCACGGTAGATTTTCGAGGGAAACCTGGCTAATATAAATTCATGTTGCAACCTCGAAAATTACGAGCGATATCAGCTCGAAGAAGCTGCTGCCAGGTCAACCACCGTGGGACACTTTGTCTCGTTAACGTGGTCGAGAATGAACTGCCGAATGGAACGTAATTTTCCTCGAAATTTTCTCGATACCGTAACGTTCGAGCTTCACTCTCGTCTTGTCTTTGTATCGTGGATATATATAAGGAGAAATATTAACATTAAACCGAGAAAATACATAGTTTTATAATTTAATAAAGTACACGTACCCGGAACGGAATATTCCTCAACCTCCAATCTAAACGAGTATTTTTATCGAGATAATGATTCATAGGAATTTTTATATAATCTAGGAAGAACCACTGAAGAATTATCAAACATATCGTAAAATATACAATGAAAGATATTTACATGAAACTAAAAAAAAAAGTGGTTAACAAGCGAACGAAGAGCACGCATCAGGAAGAGCGTATTATTCGAGGGTTGCTGTAAAAAATGCATAACTTTCGCGTACTCTGTCGAAAACGACGAGCGTTTCATTTCAGGCATCAAAAAGTCTGTTGGTACGGTTGCGCTAACAAGTTGCGCGAACTTTGGATCCACCGCGAATGCAATTTTATATAACGAAGAAAGTTCGAAATAGAAGAGGGGACGTAACTCGTAGGAGAAGCAATCGTTGAAATACGGTTGGATAAAAGAGTGAATTGAATTATTTAGGAAATATAGTCGAAGAAATCAATGCTGACGAAGTGTCTTTGTCTCTGTTACAGCTCGTCGATTGAACGAATATATCCGCCACTACGAACCTCTCTCCTATCCCACCGAAGAGGTCCATCGAGGTCACCTGAGGGCCAAAAGGTCGGTTACCCGCGACAATTCCGTGACTCTCAAGTTTCGTTCACACGGCAGGGACTTCCACATTCGACTGAAGCGGGACCTAACGACTTTTAGCAGTAATTTAATTATCGAGGGCCCTTCCGGTCATACGGAGGATCTCGACACCACGCACATTTATCAGGGCCACTTAGTCGGTGAGTAAAATTTTACTGTATCACAGAAATTCTCTACTTTCTCTCTTATTGAGTCTCGGACAATTTCCTATTATGCGTAAAACGAGGCAAAATGTTTGAATTATTTCTACATACTTTTATTTCGCTTCCTGCCATTAATGAAGGCAATTAGCTATTCTATAGTGGTAACATCGAATGATATATTTCCCTGAATATTGTATAACACAGTCATAAATATCACTGTAGAATATTTGATAACGATATTCCGAGGAACACAAGCTGAAATAACGTTGAGCAGTAATTTCAAATAAATATTTTACCCGCCGAACATTTGCCGACCGATATCAAGTTAAATTCGACTGTTTATTCTTTTTCTCGAATAAAAATAAATACGCGACTGTAGAAAATTTCTACCGAATTAATTTCAGATACATAGGAACATTCCATCGCGTATCAATTCCGACCCAACTCGTGTTTTCAAATTTTTAAATAATTTATTTACCTCTGACCGCAACAATGTAAAGAAATATTCTTTTTCCCAGATAAATCATAATTTTCATTCTTCAAATAGCTTCGTCACTATCAACATTACTCTTCCTCGCAAATGTTCCAGTAAATCAGAATGTAAATTATTGTTTGCCCCTCTTCAAGATCGCCACACGACATCGAACTTGAAACATTCGAATGCAAAGCTGTATCTTCCCTGAGAAACACGATGCAACGCGGGAAATGGTTTAAACGTTCATGAGCTTCCCATAACATAAATCAGAATCTCTTTGCCTCTCTTAAGTGTGTGCTGTTACATTCTAAACTCTGGCCTCAGCGAGATAGTACCGTTTCATGGAGTATAGTCCCGGCATTATATCTACTCCTACGTTCCGCGATAACCAGGTGTGGCACGCAAAAGTGCGTGTCACGGTAGATACCGGGTGAGACCTTTATTTTCAGTCGAATAATTTACGGTAGTTTCCAAACACGAGATGGAGGGAGATGGGACATTTTAAATTATGGATTGGGCAGACAGGGTGTTGGAACGGTTTATCTTTTACCTTTGTTCTCCGACGACCCGGTTACGTCTTTCTACGTACTTCTCGCGGATGGCTAAGGAAAAAGCAGCGGATCAGGAAGAATTAAAGAGTTAAGGGAGAATCGGTGAACGCTTGGACGACTTCTTTTGTTTCCGGGAGAAGCGATGAAAAAGTGAAGCATGGAGGGCACTCGCGGTGTTTGCTGGTATTGTGTATTGTCTCTGGATTTTGCGCAAATTTTTAGTTAATATCTTATTAATTTTCAAAGACTTTCTAACACCGACTGCCTATTATTAATTGACAATAATAGTAGTTATTTCTTTTTTATAATATATAAGAGAAAAATGTTTTAAACTAATAGATTTGTGTAACGTTCAAACACAGAGGAACATTTAAATAGTAAAGGCTAAACTAAAAGTAAATATAGAGGAAAGACTAAATTTAAAAAAACTCAACTGTAGGTGGTAGTTAGTGGTAGCGAGGAATATATAGCTGAAGATGCAAATTGTTATTAGATTCCAAAATTGAGATTAAACCGGCAGAAAATTAATTATTAGAATCAATCCGTGGTACTGTACTTCGATGATTGTCGAGGAAGATAGGCGCGGGAATTTCAATACTACAATGTCCATAGATTTTATTTAAAAATTGCTAGGTCGTAGAATGAGGATTTTTCTAGCGGTGAAACTTTTATCTCTCTCTTATTAACTTCTTCCATTTAAACGAAATGTTGCGAGGGCTTGCCAGAGTAAAACAGATGAGTGACGCTGCGACGACAAAGCTTTTTGCCGTCTTTTGTCCTCTCCATGCTGCACGGCCGGTTAATATAGACGTTTTATCAGCCTCTCGCTGAGAATGTGCTCTTGAGGATATACATATAAAATTAACAGGATTTGACAGTAGGTTTTGCATGGTCATCGTGCTCGAGGTGGTACAACGGTGTAGTTAATTTCTTCGTTCCAACGCTGGAATGAAATGCTGGTCTTATATCATCCTTGTATGCACTATCACGTCAGCCACTCCGCTCGGCCTTCCGCGCGTTTTAATCTTTTCCATGAATTACCTTTCCTGATGGAGTTAAAAAGATAGAAAACTGTCGGATGAAATATTCTCCGGGTATGGAAGTGTTTTCTTGAACATTTCTTTAATCTTTTGCCTGATGCACGGTATTATAGTTGTCGTTCTCTAACCGACCCTCTTCTCTGGGAAGTGCCATTGCCGTGAGTTCTGTCTTCTGGCTTGGTAATCTTTTTTTGTGAGGAAGAGCCATTTTTTGTTAAATTTCTTTGGCGAATTCTATAGAGAAGTGTAAACAGTCGAATAGTTGAATACTATGGTGTATATATTTTTTCCAATGTTGGCAGAAATTAGTTAAAATTAAATTAAATTATTTTGGTTAGGCCAAAGAGGCAGAGATTTCGGCTAACGATTTCTTTTCAGACTGATATGTATGTACTTCTGATATTTCGTGTAACTGAATGTAATATTAATAATATAGAAATAATGAGACCGTTTCGTGACCGGCTGATATTGTCAGTTTAATAGTTTTTGAAAAACTTCAAAATTTCCTATTTTGCGTGCTACGAGTCTCACACGTAGTTGTAGGTAAAAGGGTTAATGATCATCTTTCAGGATGCGTTTTCCACTTTAGAATATTCCTAATATCTGACTCTTAAATCACCGCAGACCAGAAAGCTCGAATAAAGCTTGTAAAAATATTACGCCAATAAAAATTTGTTACCTCGTGAAAAATGCATGACAAATTTGAAGCATAGACGCGAAGAATGACAGTCAGCGTGAGATGTGATCGTTAAAAGTCCACCAAAGGGTGTATTTTTTTGTATTTTTCCAGGCGAGCCTCACAGTCACGTGTTTGGAAGCATCAGTGACGGTGTTTTCCACGGGAAAATCGTTTCACCGCGCGGTGGTGCGTGGTACGTGGAAAGAGCGCATTATTACTTTCCACCGCACGAGATAAATGACACGCTACATTCTGTGATCTATCACGAAAATGACGTTGGCGATCCATATGCGCATCTGCGGAAAGGTACGTCTCACCTATGCAACTTCATGCTACATTTTCTATCATCACTGAAATATCTCGCCCCCATAAATTCTATTACAACGAAATCACTTTCGTTGCTCGATTAAATTATTATCTCGGGAAAATACCTATCAATTTAAAAAAAAAAAGTCTGACACCACTGTCACAAATTAAAAATACTCATAAATTCTATAAGAACTAACTCACTTTGGCCGTCGATCAACCTACTACCTTTGAAAATTCTACGTAAATTCTGGAAAAATGCTGAGCTATACGTAGAAATTATAAATATTGATTTAAAAAAATTTAATTGTAGTTCGTCAGGGAAAAAAGAAATGGTAAAATATCATTGTCAGTGAGACAATAGATCGGAGAAGCTCGTTAAAACGTAATTGCCTCGTACATACCTACGTAACAGTCGGGGTATTTGAATTCGCGAGAGGAAAGCGGCACAAGTGCGACACATTAGTCAATCGGTGCTTAACGCATAGTCGCGATTTGAATGTTCTAATGTAACGCCATGTACTATACCATTCTGTAATCGCACCGTGAGAATAGATAGATTACTAACATGCATGGGACAGAATCGGTCGCCGAATTGGATGTATATCCGCATTATGGCCACAGAGCGACAATTCGCCTAGATGAGAACAACAATCGTTGCTAGGATTCTATGTCATTCCGGATAATGCGATTTTGCGGATCGTTGATATCGCTTTCTTAATACTGCAACTATCGCTAATAAATTCGGTACATTTAGACACATTAAATAATGATTTTAGGAAAAAAATGATAAAGATACTGTATTAAATTCCAGACAATTTCAACTCTTTCCAATTGCTTAAATAGAGTCAGAATTATTTGTCGAATCATTCCTACCGGATTCAAAGAACAGAGTCTCAACGTCCTTCGTCACACGAATGACTTTATACTTGAAAATGTTGCATTTCACATGTATACAACTGAAATGAGTCACAGTTACTAGTCGACCTCGGAACAGTCGAAGCGTGAAGAGTTAACCCTTTGCTTACAGTGAATCCATACATGCGTTCAGTGAAAGCGAATGGCACGAATATAGACATACGCGCATTTCGCGGACATCTTCCAATTATGCTTTCAAATAGCGCAAAAACAATCTATATTTAAAATAAATACCGCATCATTGCTCATTTACTTCAGCTACCCTATTTTTCCAATCTCTCCTCCACTCCTCATTTTCTTCGATTAATAAAACAATTCCATCCAAATCATCTCATTCTCCAAACAATCCCTCTGAAACCTCAATCTCTAAAAGAACCACCATCCACCTCCCTCTCGTCCACCCAATAATCTCATCTTCCACAAAATTCTTCAAAAGAAGATTATCTACCTTGAAACAGGATAAACTCATGGCCTCTAATCAGAAGCAGTCGGTACACCTATGCAAAAGTTGATCGCGGTAGAAAGGCAGCTTTCCTCGTCGAGGTGCATCAAAGCATTAAGCTCAAATCCCGTCTATAGATCCGAGCAGGCCGACGCGGTCTTCAGCAATGGCGCCGCACTGCTCGACCCTGCGCTTACACACTTGGACGAACACCCCTTTTGCCCACGCGATGTACACGCTTTTCCTCCCTTCTTCGAGCCGTCCGACGACAGTTTACCCGACGTTGCGGGGCATCCTTAAAGGAGCATCCAGCCGTGCACGGTTTTTAAGCGACTCGCCTTAACGATACACGCGGCTCTTGTGCAGACCGATTACTGTGCACCGGGTGCATGTTCTCGCGTGCATTCGCCAAAGGAGTTAGGTAAGGTACGCGAATGAACGGCCACCCGGCAGGTACGACCGTTCGAACGTAACTCAAACAGGTAGGTTGAGGAGGTCGGAGGTTGCAGGACTTTCAGGAATTACAAGAATGTCTAACGACTCGTGTAGTGTCCGATTCAGAACCGGAACATTGAACTTTCTGGTCCATTTGCGTCGAGCAGAAACGCGTCGGATGCTTTTCCCTCGACGTGGTTTTTTTTGTGCTTTTGGAAACATTCTTTTCTGGGATTACTCGCGAAATGGGTTTAGGCAATTCTCGTTGGTTTTTGAGGGCGGATAGTCTTACGAGGTTGGAGAGGTATTTGGGCGTTTTGGGATTTAACTAAAAGTATGGATGTAAAAATGGAACGATTATAGTAGGTGAAATTTAGGAAAGTGTGAAGGAAATGTGCTGTGGACATTTTGTCTAACGTGCGTCTCAAAGAAGGGGTCGAAGGACAAATAATTTGAGCTCTGAAAACCTCTATCGTCCTACATTCGCAAATTACACGTCGTTAAAGTTAATCTAGAATCTACATCTTAATAACAAGATCCGCCTGATATCCCGAACGAAAGTGCTCGCAAAACGACCCGATAAGATAAAGCGATTTTCTCCACGTTTTTTCATTCCTTCACTCTAGATCCATTATATGAAATTAATTTCAAGAATATTCATTAAACGGTTCTTAAGATTTTCTCGACACGCTAAACTCCTACACATTTATCCACCTTTAAACTGATATACCGCTCAAGAAAGAATCTCACCATTTGCAAAAAAAAAGAGCACGGTTTCCGTTGATTTGCCAAGTATCGCGAATTTCTCGCAGTATTATCTCAACCGAATAAAACGGTTCATTCGATTCGCACGGCAATTTGTAGGAGAGAAAGGAAAATAGCCCAGGGTCGCTGACGCTAGGTGCTTTCGTGGGTCCGAATTACAGGTCGCGTGCACCCCATGTGTGCGAATATGCGTATGGATTTCCCCTCCTCGCCAACCATTCCCCTACGTGTTTACAGCACTCCTGCAAATAACCGTCGCTTAAATAAACAGCTGCCGTATCGCGTGTAATATTTATCACGGTTCTCGTCCATATTACCCTCTACGCGAACAGGCTCACACTGTCTTGCTGTATTTGCACGCTGAATATACGCGAGCCGTTATGAATCTGCAACATTAACGTGCCACGGGGCTGGTGCAGTTTCAACGAATTTCTGGCCACCGACAATGGCCACGATCCCCTGACAAATACCGCTCTTTCGTCCGTGTTTGCGTCCTCGGTTGCATCTTCATTCACGCTTAGCGCGTGCATTCGTGATAATAGACGTTTGTTGATCCGCTCTCTCTCTCTTTCTTTCTCTCTATCTATATTTTCTGTATTTTTTTTAACCTTAGTCTGCAGTCGTGTCGGTTGGTTTCTGTGTTCGTGGTGCGCGCATAAAAGTGAACCTGACGACGAAAGAGCTTTTTACGGTTTTTCGGACGTTTCCACGGCAAAGCGAATTCTTTTGCCATTTGACCGTTTTGGAATTCTACGCTGGCTGCGAGGGAAATATTTGCTCGATTTTTGTTTTAATAGATGTTCACTTTTATTTGCACTGGCGTAGGGTTGATTTTGTAATTTGATGGTATTGGCAATTTTATTGAGAAACGACGGATTTTGGGAGTGTTTTGAGAAATTAACATTGCAATTTATTAGGCATAGGATGGACTTTTGCCTAGTTTTACTATTAATTAAATGAAAGCAAGAATTTTAAATACTGATCGTTCAATTTTGTGTGCGAAGTAATAACAGTTTGGGGCATATGTTTGTATCTAGAATAATAGAAGTGTTAAAGAGGAGTAAAATGAGCCGAGTATCGCATATGTGTCACATATGCAGATTATACGCCAGCATGGGTATATGGCCGGATAGTCTCCGGAAGTGCACATCAATGCTAATCCATCCCCGTTCGACGCACAACATTAAGTCTGAAATACAGGGCTCTATGGTAAATTACAAATTACAGAATTTATCAAGTACTAAATCAGTAACTTGAAAAATTAAATCTATCCCTTATTTTGTATTATACCACAGTATAGTAGAACTGTTTCGCAGAGATGACAAGAATGGAAGTCACGAGATACTTGGGTAACTTAGAGCTTGTAAATTCAATAAAATTTGTTAATTATAAATATTAACGACCTCCCGGTGCACGGAATTATGCCATGTTTTTTTACATTAATGCTGATTTCTTCCCTTTTACCTCTTCACGATGGCCTCTTACGGGAACCAAATGCATCGTTCAGTTTCCTCCTCATTTATCATGCTCGTTAGACGCTTAATTTCCACTGAGTTATGAGCAATAATTCATACACTGTTTTTAAATTCTCGACAGGAGCTCTTCGCGATGCTCGAACCTCGATACACGGTTCTCCAGAATTTTATGCAAATTCTATTCGCATATGGCGTACCCTAGCATGTATCGGTGCATGAAACACTCGCGTATTATTTCGCAATGTTTTCTTGACATCCGTTCAAAAAGTATTTCGAAACTTGGTCCAAAAAGTCCACGTCCCTGAACTTCGATAAGCCATCAAATATCACTTGGAGAAATTCCAAAGATTACCGAAGAGATTTGAATACGAATCTCCCTGTCCCTCCGTGAATTTCCATCTTTCTTCGGTTGGCCATCGAACGTTCCTTTTACGTCGCTCTCCCCTCTATCAATTTCCACCCCCATGTGCTCTGAGATAAATCGCAGTCTAATCTGCCAACTTTCGTCCCTCGCGCGCGCAAAAAAAATGGGTGTCCACGGTTGCAGCTCGTTCTTCTCTTTGCAACCCCATATAACGGTAATCCATATTAACGTTACCGCGTAGGTAGTACCAATAAAGATAGCCAATATCGTCACGCTGAAACGCCAAGTCATTAAAGCCCGTGGCTCATGGTTAACCCGCCAATAAAGCCAGCGGCAACCACCACGATTATCTCGAATACCGGGCACCGACGTTGTTATTGGCTGGTTGTTACTCGCGATGTTGTCTCTCGTGTATTCTCGATTTTGAAAAGCATCGAGAAGACTGACAGCATGATCGTAATAAGCGGTTACGTAGTTCCACTTTAACCCTTTTGAGAACTAGCGAGGCATTCATGTAGTCTGAGAAAACATTTAATTGCAATTTATCGCTGCTTGTATACACAGCGAAAGTTTGAGAATTCGAACTTTCTAATTAAAAGGCGGTTTTCAATTGCCAAATAAATGATTATTTCTCAATCTTCAAAAATGTCTCCGCTCACAAAGGGGTTAATTAACACTAGAACTACCGGCGTTAAATCTATCATATTTCAATATATTAAATAACTATTTTGAAAAAGAAGAAATCGAGTAGCAGAAAGGATGATCAATTCAGTGATTTATTTCTTTTGTGATGGATGCAAAATTTTTGTTCTATGGCTCTTCTATGAACTTGGAAAATTTTTGGAAAAAATTGTGTACCAGTCATTTTGACTGGTGTGGTAGTTCTAGTGTTAAATAGTCGAAGTGGCAATATGCAGTAATTCGGATGATGAACGGTTGTAAATTGCAACTAGAGTATTAATTTTCGACAAATTTCGACCCAACAGATATTCCTCTTTTCCTTAACGAGCTACTTCAAAGGTCCCTCCTCGATTTCCACCCACCCTTTAATGATAGCGGCAGCAGGTTAAGGCGAAAGAACCACCGATTACGTAGAGAATGAGCAGGTGGCATGGCGTCGACCGATAAGGTCCTCGATAAGGTACTTTTCCCGTGTAGGTAGTTTATTAGAAAGTCTATATCGGGCGGAAATCTTATCAGTAATGAATGCACGACGTAACTGAGAGTCATTTTTACGCGTACTCACGATACCATTGAAATTATTCCTGACTATGTAATTCAAGTGCAAGTAGCCATTTTAACATTACACTCTCAACGATTACGTTCGATAATAAAAAGAAATTACACGATGTAAAATTTCCAAACTGACATTTTCAACGACGTTTCAATGAACTCGTGCGTGAATATTTTCTCGCACACTCAATTAGAAGTTATTTTACTAAACATTACAGAGTGAGACGTTAAATAAAACCGGTAAAACCACATTTGTACAACATACCATAAAAAAAGCGATACCATCAATTAATTGGGAAGCGGGTGCAATTGAAACTGATTCTAGGTACTCGTACAATTCCCCTAGTTTTTATATTTCAGCGATATTCAATTGATGAAATATAATATTCGCAATGATTTATAGAAGCTCTCGAATCGCGTTCGTCTCACGTTTCAAATTAGCATTGATTGCGCTAAGATAGAAATGTAATTTTAATACAATGGCCGGACTTAATGGGACCGAGGAAATACCGATAATCATTCTGAAATCTCAGCTCGTAAAAAAAATGACGTAATGCCGGTTTGACCGGTGGTTGTTGGCGGTACGGTGGCCAGCAAAAGAGGAAGTGCGATTTCACACCCATACGTACGTGGCCGAGCACGTCCTCAAAATAATAGCATCGTCGTTACGGACGATACGGCACCCAAGGGGAAGCGACTAAGTTTGTCATTACGTGCCGCATTATGTTCGTGCATCCGCTTTACAGGCATGGCTCTGCACATTTTCAAATTACACGAATAATTAAACCGCGCATCGGCACTTCCGTTCTGCCGCGTTGTAATGCCGCTCGTTTCTGCCCTAAGAGGCGTGACATTCGATGAGATTTTTGTATTTGCGACTACAACTTTTTGAAGAAGAAAAAATAATAGCATTGTCTTTATTTTTGTATTTAAAATTATTCGGATATAGAAGTAATATCGATAACTTTGCGTATGACTGGATATCGAGGGGTACAAAATCTACGGGGGTGATGGAGAGAGGAATTGTAGTCTTGCAATTGGGATCTGTATAGTCGAATCGCAATTTTGTTTGTTAAGTGGGAATATTTTCTATGTGGAATTATGAAAGTGATCTAAGTAAAAGATTTAAAAATTATTTTACAGAAGTAATGAACAAATTCACCGTGTAAAAGAGTTGATAGTTGTTTCATTGCCGAGAGCGTACTGTAAAATAAATTCTGTGTGTTTCATTTCGAAGACTGCCAACGTTAAATATTAACACTAAAACTACCGATGTTATATCGACTAACATTTAAATATAGCGGATAAGTGCTTTGGGA
Source organism: Cerceris rybyensis (assembly GCA_910591515.1). Classification (NCBI taxonomy): domain Eukaryota; kingdom Metazoa; phylum Arthropoda; class Insecta; order Hymenoptera; family Crabronidae; genus Cerceris; species Cerceris rybyensis. The sequence goes on from OU342795.1 coordinate 2,688,423, forward strand.
GAAGAAGAATCTAGAGATGAAGGCGATGATTAATTAAATAATTTATGTTTTATAAGATAGAAGTGGAATATTTGCTTCTTGGCTTCCGTGTCAGTTGAGGGAATTTTTAGAAAAAATTGCGTATCGGTCACTTTGACCGGCTTGGTAGGTTTAGTGTTAAATAACAATTTAATATAAAAATTACTAATTTAAATAGCACTTCTATTCCCGATTCGTTCTAGAGGCCGCGTATATTTGTACAATTTGTCGGAATCCTCTTTGTAAAACGGATTATCCGGTACGTTTTTCCAGATGAGGGTAAATATTTTCATCGGCAATACCTTCTTCCGGAAGAGCATCATCGCAGGCACGTAGGAAAAGTATTTTAAAGCTTACCAATGTTAGTCGTTCGGTTTACGCAAGCTGGTTATCGTAAAACTCTCCGGTGGAAGTTTATATGCCGGTCTGTGTCATATGTCATGCTGTAATGTTTAAATAGCGACAACTAGGAGCCCGAATAATATTTACTTTGAAAGAAAATCGCGTTTTTCAGTATAACGTGAAAAATACCACCACCAAGGTATTGCCACAATTACGTTTTTAAATGAAATCGCTAAAAGACACCCTGAGGTTTCAAAAAATTCAAGACACTTGTAAATACTTAACATCAAGATTATTCAAGATATTTTCTCTGTTCAGGTTACGGTTGAGCGCAAACCAAAGTTAATTTTATTCAAACAACTCTTTGCCCTGGAAATTTTCCCTTCTCCAAGCACCTAACATAAAATGATTTTTATACAGAAGAATATCGTAGAAGATTCTTGCTTATCACGTTACAATTATAATTTACATTATTTATCGTAATATTGAAGTATATTTTTGAAGATTGTAAGCATGTTTCAACAACTTCTTCCAGGTGATTCCGGCGGGTGTGGAATCACCGACGAAGTGGTGGAATGGATGGACAGAATCCAAAATTCCGGAGAATCGGATGTCCCTCCGCCTTCGATATCCTCGACAGAGAAGGAAACGAAGCCAAAGGTCCAACCGTGGAACGGTGATCAGGAATCACCAGGTCACAAGTATAGCCGTGAAGCTAACGAACCTAGTCATCGGAGAACACGAAGGGCCACCAGGCCGAAAGAAGATAACAAGAATACCTGTTCTCTCTTCATTCAAACCGATCCTCTTATCTGGAGACACATATCCGAACAGGTAAACTTTACCCTACAAATCTGATCGATTCGCACATTTTCCCGCCAACACTAGAGACAAATAAAGAAGACTGTCTTCTATAAAATAATCGACCCAGTTGTTCCCCTTTTTCTAGGAAATTCAGTTTCGTCGAGCGTAATTCTTTCCACAATCACCGAATACTCGGAATACCTAGCATTCTCCCGTTATAGTAGCATTCGCATAATTTTTCTTGGTAATGGGATGCAACCGTAATTTCATTTTGCATTCTCCCGCACAAACTAGACGGTTCCTCGTGTCCCGGTGTCTCTACGTAGAAAGAATCCTTTCCATCTCTGCATTCCTTCTGGTCGGCCTGGTTTTCTCGTGCAACAAAAATCCCTTTATTTCGCGAAACCTCCTTAGCCGTGAACGTTGTTACACATATTGAATTCTCACGTTTACGGATATCTTGCAGTTACACCACGACGCGGAGAAGACCAGGGAGGAAATTCTCTCTCTGATTGCACATCACGTCACTGCGGTGAATTACATTTATCGTGATACAAGATTCGATGGAAGGATCGAGCATAGAAACATCAAGTTCGAGGTTCAAAGAATAAAGGTGATTTGATGGAGTATAATTAATATTTTTTTAGAAAGTATCTTTGGATATTTGATTAAATTTGACACGTGTTTGATTGTCAGATCGACGATGATACGGCTTGTACGCAGCAACAGACATACGGAGAACCGAATCCATTTTGCATGGAGAACATCGACGTCAGCAACTTTTTAAATTTACATTCGTTGGGGAATCATGAGGACTTCTGCCTTGCCTATGTTTTTACGTACAGGTGATTAGATAATAACAAACTCAAATTACACGTTGTAGAAAGTCGATTACGTAAAGTATTCCCCGTAAATGTGGTACCACTCATCTCGAGGTTCCATGACAAAAATTCTTTTATGTAATCTCAAGTAAATGCTCTGTCTCGATAGTATTTGATGACATTTTAATTTTGTGCACAGTAAAATCTGTGTCATCCGGAAATATTAATTTTTATCGGGGAACTGTTAACAGAGACTTCACCGGCGGTACCCTCGGACTTGCCTGGGTGGCGTCAGCATCCGGTGCTTCCGGCGGTATATGCGAGAAGTATAAAACTTACACCGAAACCGTAGGAGGGATGTACCAGTCTACAAAGAGGTCTCTGAACACTGGAATCATTACTTTCGTGAATTACAATAGCCGAGTACCCCCGAAAGTGTCGCAGTTAACGTTAGCCCATGAAATAGGACACAACTTTGGATCGCCTGTAAGGAAGTACCCACGAACCCTATAAAATTTAACTCTCCTCGTGAAGAACGAAGGGAATAACGTTTATAATTACACCTTCCAGCACGATTTTCCTCCCGAATGTAGACCTGGTGGATTACACGGCAATTACATAATGTTTGCATCAGCTACGAGCGGCGATCGACCGAATAACAGTAAATTTTCCAAGTGTAGCATCGGCAATATCAGTAACGTTTTGGACGCCATTGAGGATAACAAGAAAAGGAATTGCTTCACTGGTACGATAAGTTGGAAAATTTAATTGTTTCTACACCAATTCCCATTGTACGAGTTGCTGAATCATATTTCCTTTCACAGCATCCGCCGGGGCATTCTGTGGAAATAAGATCGTCGAGGCTGGAGAGGAATGTGACTGTGGTTATGACGATGACGAGTGCGTGGATAAGTGCTGTTATCCAAGGCAGGTATCCGAATTGGATAAAATAAAGAACGAAACGGCAAAAGGATGTAGCAGAAAGTACGGGACACAGTGCAGGTATGAATTTAAGCTTGTCTCTCGACTCTCTCCTTCTGATTCGAATTATTTTTATATATTCTTCGAAATGACGAATTTCATGAGTCATTTATTTTTTTCACAGCCCCAGTCAAGGACCCTGCTGTTCCAGCGAGACGTGCCAATTCGTGCCGCTGTCTTATAACGTTCAATGTAAGACCGAATCCGATTGTAGTTACAATTCTACGTGTAACGGGAGATCCTCGGAGTGCCCTCCCCCGTTACCGAGGGCTAATAAAACTAGGTGTAACGAAGGAACTCAGGTAAAAAGTTATTACCGATTTGTACGTTAATTTCTTCGAATTTGATCTTCTTTACATCTACTTTTGATCTTGGACAGTTGTGTATCAACGGGGAGTGTACCGGATCGATTTGTTTGGAATGGAATCTAACGGAGTGTTTCTTGACGAGCAATATTATTCCAAACATCGATAAACGGAAGCTGTGCGAATTGGCTTGCCAAAATGGTACCGATCCGTCGACTTGCCGCAGCACCAGCGAATTCGCTCACGTGGTTGGATTACCAGACGGTGGAATAAGCCTTCGACCTGGTTCGCCTTGCGATAATTTTCAGGTAATAAAGTTTATATTTGAATTTATTATCGTTGATTCAATTGAATTTATTCCATGCAATTAACGTGGAATCGTTTTACGGTTATTTATTTCAGGGCTACTGTGACGTCTTCTTAAAGTGCAGAGCAGTCGATGCCGAGGGGCCGTTAGCCAGACTGAAGAATCTTTTATTCAATAAGGAAACTTTGCGCACCGTGGCGCAATGGGTGACTGTAAGTTTTATCAAGGAAATAGCCGAGGAAATTTTAATCGAATCAATGCAGACTCTGTATCCAATGTTCTTCGTTACAGGAATTCTGGTGGGCGGTGCTGCTGATGGGAATAGCTTTCATTATTTTTATGGGTCTCTTCATCAAGTGTTGCGCCGTTCACACTCCTTCCAGTAATCCTAAGAAACCACCCGCGAGACGTATCAGCGATACTCTTAGAAGGCCGATGAATACACTTCGAAGGATGGTAAGAGAAATCTTTGTAAAATTTCAAATGACACGGTAAAAATGATTTTAAAACTACCACGAGATGAGAAGGTGTCAGGAAGAAAAAAATGTGAATAAACGAAACGAGGAAAGTGCGAAAATTCTGTTACAGCGACATCCACACGGGGGAGGAGGTGCCGGGCCTAGAAGCATACCACCGAGGCAAAGTCAAGGAGGTCACAGTGGAACTCGAGGTCCCTCTCATGGTTACGGAGAGGGTAGAGGTCCTCAGTATTATCCAAAAGGTATGTTTTCATCGTGAACGAACCGTATCGCCTTTTAACGCAGCTGTCGTTGCTCGAGTTTGATCCTAGTTCAATTACATATTGAATGTCGGTATGCTAGTTCGTAATACCTGGATTAAACTCAAGCTAAGAAGCTTGCTGTCACGTATCTGTATCGTTGTGTAACCCGCAACTACATCAATGTTTTTTCCTGTTTGCATCTCCCTCGCATTGATTGACGCGCATCACTACCTGATACTATCGTTCTATGACCTGCAGAGGTGAGCTGGGGCTATTTTTTATACCCTCGATAGGAGCAAATTCACGAATTCCAAAGAATCTTCCAAAATAAATACAACCGCAACAACTTTCACTAGATTTTCGTCTAAAACCTCCACCGTTGAGCATTACCACAGAAAAAGAACTCTCATTTCCTTCCAAAATTCTTGAATTTGCTCCTAGGTTTCTCGTCACAGCGAGCCGACGAAAGCCGCGTTTCATATTTTTAGTTGCTCATTATTAACTATCGCGTTTGCATTTAACTTTCCTTCCGCTTTTGCATCGTTCATCGTCTGGTTACGGTCATTTATTTTGGGAATACGATTCATGAATGTTTAGAAAAACATACGAATCTAGTATCCTAAGTGTTTTCATGAACAAATTGCATGCTGAATATGTATATATACATACAGGCACATTCATATATATATATTTAAACATTCGTTCTCCACCATTTACGCTGCTCTTCCTTTCGCTGTCCAAATGTATCTCACGAGCAATGTTTCTCGGTATATTCGTCGTTTCTTTTGCTTCGATATTTCGTTTCATAGTCGAACGCTTTTCTAAACTTTAAGCAGGCTATCGCTCGGTTCCCACAGCTAGTGCGCCACCCACCAGCAGTGCAGGCCCCAACTACGGTCGTTCCAACCACCCAGAATTGTATGCAGGCGCCTATTCGGGCTCCGGGGGAGGGGGGAGGGCCGCAGCCTACGAGATGAGGCATCACAACAAGGTGTGACGACCCTTGGGGGCTACCGTGAACATGGAGTAGCTTCACCGACGCACCGTGAAACGCTCTGTCAAATGAATGCCAAACTGTGAAAAAAAAATGCAACAACAAAACGAAAAAAAACAACCGATCCACCCGATGAATAATGTCGTGTAATTGAGATCGAGGAAAGAATGGAACAGTATACATATATACAGTGTATGGACACCGTGATCGAGCGTATTTGAAAGTACTGACGATCGCCGAGCTGCAATTATTCTTCTTTTTCCTTTTCTTTTTGAACTTAAGTTTCAACGATTCGTGCAAAAGTATCGATTGCAAGTCGTAAGATGGTGCGGAGGCGTGTAAGAGTCATTAGTGGTTACATAAGTCCTCTCGTTTGACGTTGTTCTTTTTTTTTTTAGATTTGTGATTTTCTTTTTTAATCCGCGCGGTACCACGGTATATCGATATCGCGGGTACGACGGTACGAATGGCAGCGTTGGACAGAATTCTTGTATGGCCGAGTAACGTTAGCAGTTTATCGGTAGCTGTTTTTAAGAACCGATCCTCCCCTATCCTCATTTTTTTTTCTATTTCATTTGCCGCAATGATTCTTTCGTGTTGCCATTAGATATATAAATATATATACTCGTATTGCGATCGACGTGTTGGAAACGGTTCGGGGAGTCTTCTCGCCGTATATGATTCCTTAACGTTTGTACATTGATCGAAGTTACTGAGATTCGTTTCTACTCGATGAACAACGCTGAATTCGCACAGCTGAAGAAATATTGCAATATCGAATCGTCTGGCGTCGTCGTTTCACTTGCGATTCGATATTACCAAGCATTTATGGCCAAGGCTGCATAGTAGTGTTTACGTATCGATTTCCCAAAGAAATCGTATCGCGTCCATCTCGCTCCCGGAAGTTGGGGTTCGAATGATCGTAAGACTGCACGTTAGAAGAAGAAAGGAAGTCCAATGGGAGGCCGGAGAACGACAATATTTATATTTGGAATAAGTATTAGGATGATTAACGTAATTTTTGCGATGCTCCCACTGAACATACCTTATGTCTTTTAACTTTTTTACAAGCCAAACAACACGTTCCAGAGCGTACATTTTTTAAAGATCTGTTTTTACAATCCTCTGTCCTTCGAACCGAGAAAAATGTTCATCGATGCCAACGTTTTTAAGCCATTACGATAATTTTTACGTGCCACTTCATTCTTTCTATATCTTTTACAATAACAGGATGATTTTTACTAAAAAAAATTTTTAGCGCGAATAATCTTACATACTTTCTTCATCCCTATTCGAGAATGTCTTCCGATTACGTTCCCCCTTTCTGGAGCGACGAAAAACGCCTACCATTACCAAACTACTGCAGGTCATTCACTTGATCTCTACCATTGTAGTATAATAATTAATGATATGTAATATTCTTATACTAATTTTTATTAGCCAATTGAAACGAGCAAAGCTATGAGAGACTACGAAGGGAGGTGAGCAGCTGGAACAAAATAAATGAAATTTTTTATAGCGATATTCCATTAACGAGCATAATGACGAAAGAAACTTGATATCATTATTATTATTATTATTATTATTATTATGCTTATTAATTATTAATTAATTAATTATTATTATTATTAATACTATTACAATTATTAATTAGTTATATATTGCAGATGATAATTTATCTCCTTATCGCTATCGCGAATGTTATAAGTTGTATTTAAATACGGTTTTTAACTTGCAATTAACGGGGGCTGTACCGTAAAAGCGCTTTTATTATGCGCATGGCGGACCAAAGACGAGCCCTCTTCTCGTAACGCGATCATGTTTTTAATATACATGGGCTCAAGCGGCATATTCGTACACAGCTGCATACTCGTATGCTGGGAAATGAAAATTCGTACACCCGATTACGAGTCGTACTGAAGTTTACGCGGTGTATGCACTTCCTTTCCTCGAGACGCCAAAACGTTACCTGATCGACTGAACTAATTCCATTCGATCGTCCCTTGTCGTACGTTCTTGTGAGAAAAACAAGTCTATATGTTTTTCTTTATTTTCGTTTCCCCAACCTATGGTCTCCTTGGAATTCCATCGCCGCAGAGAGATTCCTATTAGTGAAGAGAAATATAATCATCGGAAATCGGCGAAACGTTGTTTGTCTCGCTATTGCTAAACTATCGTTACTACTATCTTAAGCTACGATCCAGTATTTTTCTTGTATTTTCGCGCGAGCCCGTCGAGCCTCGCCGATCGAACGAAAGCATTTCTCATTGTTCTTTTTGTCGAGCCTTTTTTTCTTTTTATTTTTTTTAATTATCAATCCATTCGTTAGAAAGTTGTTACTTACATAAGTCCACAAAGAGTGGATTCCGCTCTAAAGCGCGGGCTTAGAGGATTTCGTAGTTTTCTAAAGTCACGAAAGTTTTACCGTTTTAATGTCACGATCGTGCGAGAAACGGAAGGCACGTTTCAGAGGGATGATGAATTTTTAAAAGTAGTGGTGGCAGTCGAAAATTGCGAACGAAACAAAAGAGGTAGAGAGAGAAAGGGAAGAAAACCGAATACGAGTTTGCGGGTCGTGTGGAAATGTACAATAGTCGCAATGTGATTATAAAAAAAAAGATGTGGATCATGCTAGGTCATATGTGAGAGAAAGAGAGAGCGAAAGAGAAAGAAATGAAAGTGAACGTGGAATTACAAGAGAGAAGAGGAACGGTATGAAAATTAAACGGGCGTGCAAGAATAAACGAGAAAGAGAGAGAGAGAGAGAGAGTGTGTCAACCTGTGTACATACATTGATATTATATATATATACATAAACGATAATTATATAACCATAACAAATGGTAAAGCGAATACAAAAAAATACTTGTTTTTATATCAGATCTGTATTATAGCGAAATATTATTCTGTATTTTGTAATCGGGACGGAAGTTACAAGGATGACGAACGAATGTCTGTACGTGCGTGTAATCGAACCCTTAGCTTTATAAGGCGACGACTTTTACGACGATCCATCGTGGACCGGAAGGATCGTGCGATCTAGATTATTTAAGGAAGTTTCGAAGTTTCTCGATTGTAGGCGCAACCGAATACTCGTTTGACCCCGATTCGTAATCGCTCGTTCAACCATTGCACGATTTCGTTTGATTTATACAAAGTTCTGAATAAGATTCACGATGATCCATTGGATTTACTGCCATTTGCAACAGAATGAAGGACAAATTGCAAACTATCCTCCAGTGCGTGAATTTCCTCCTTCGTTCTGTATTTGAAGAGCGATTTGACGATGAAAAAAAAACAACACTGCGACATCGTGTCGATCGAAGTTACGGTTTCAGTGGAAGAATATTTTTGCCAATCTGCGACGATACGTTGCCGATAGGATTTGCTTGAGTTCGCGCAGAAAAAAATGAGGATAAAACAATGCAACATAGACGTTCGAGTAAAATTTGTCAAAACGTTCAATTTGTTTACGAGCCACTGCCATTTGATAAGCAATCTCAAGGTAGATAGATACCGTACTCGAGACAAATTGATCGGAGTTTTTCTCAATGAATCGTTTGTAATTATCTTTGCTTCCATTTCACTGCCATTTAAAACGAATCGGACGACTGAGAGGGAATCGTATAGATAAAGAGTCATGTTGCTTTTTGCGAAAATATCGAGAACGAGTATCGAATATGGGTTTCAAATGAAGTATTCAAGTTGTCGAAAGATACCGCTTACGCGTATGAGAGGAACGTTACGATAAAAAAAAAAAGAAGAAGTACGTTTTCCTTCATCATTTGTCCCCGAAGAACCTCTACTACATATGCTTAAGCTTATTCATTTCTGCGGACTCTTGATTAAGATAACGACTACGTTGTTACACGACTGTGCAATCACAATTACGGACTCTCTTTTGTGATAAACGTTGTCCTCGAGGAATACGTAAATTCGTACCTTCGATTATGAGGAGAGGGATGAAATATCTGTTCGTTGAATTGGCATTTCCTCTTCTTACCTATCTTAATCGAGAGCCGCGATCACTGTGGCGCGATGCACACTACTTTATCACTTGTACATAATGTTAGAGAGGAAGGAACAAAAAAGAAATCGAAGATTATATTTTTTCTATCGATCCAAAAATGTGGTGACCTATCAACATCGTGCATCCGGGATTTATTTAAGTCTACAATTTTTCCTCATCCGTTCCGATGATTTTTTCACCGAGAGCTCGTTTTCATTGACGAACAAAGGAAAAACAGAAATGTAAGAAAATGAAATTTCCAAAATAAAAGGAGAAATAAATAGAAGAAGACGATGGAAGAGTTGCTTGGATATCATAAATAAAAAGGAGAAAAAAAAAATAATAGCCACCGAGTGGTCTCTTTACATTCGATGTGCCGTAGTGTTTCTTCTATTTGTTATACTTTCCGAATCAGTACTGTATCGAGCAATACGGTATAAGTTTGAACGAGTTTTATGTAAATCTTATCGAGCATGATACTGACCAATCGCCTGAACGTAGCTTCAGACCACCACTCTCTCTTTTCCCCAAATGTCTAGAATGCGGCGAGTGTTTTAAGAATATTATAAATAACAAAAACAAAGGAATATGATTGTGAATCTCTTGTGTTACGTTAATGTGATTGAAAATGAAACAAAAAAAAAAACATTGTAAAGAACTAAATAAAGCATACATTTTACATTTACGAGAATCTTATTAACGGAGGCAATCGACATATCCATCCACCCCCTATTTCCTGTGGGAGAGACACGAAACCTGAACGGGTTCGGTTTATTGAATAATTTTATTTATTTTATAAACTATTGTAAAAGTTACAATTGTACATTAAAAAATGTAGCGGGTAAGGTGATGATATCTATTTTATGATACGTGTGTATTTTCGTTCCTTAGAGTGATGATAACATTTTACAATTCGTCTGCAATACAAAACGCCTCTTACACATACCGATGATATATAGAATACTGAAACAAAGAGTTCGCACTATTGTAGATTACACTGTTATTCTAATTCAGGTAAGAAACGTGAAATCGATACTTTACTTTACTATACAAAAACGCATCGTTTCAAATTATTATACCGTTAACTCCAATTTGACGGACTATTTGAATAGAATCTTTCAAGTGTCATCTACACCTTGAGTGCAAAATGCCAGTTTTCTTTTTCGTTCGAAGCAACGCAAAGAAAAGTCGTTACTAATGGTATAACTTTTTTTTTCCTTCCGCAAGTCCTATTTCTCCGCCACTTTCATCGTATTTTCTTCCAAAAACTTAGAAAATTTCGTTCTCCGTTCGACGTTACCGGTTTCCACGGAAGTTGCGTCTCGACAAAAATTCAGTACGAAATTATTAATGATTTCTTCGACGTTACAAGAGGATGTAAAAAAGTGGCCCTGAGTGGCAAGCTAAGAGTGCAAATCTCTCATATTCCATACAACCAATTTACGGCTGCGAATGCTCGAGTTTGTACACATCGTGATATGCATTGCGTATCAGTGCATATGGGAAACAGCTCTCTAACAGATCCATCGTCAAGAACGGTGATTCTTGGACTATTTGGTCCAATAAGAGGTACACGGACTCTCTGTTTCTCGTATTTTCCTTGTCGGCTTCTCGGCCCAATCTTAATAAACTGGACGATGCTAGAGCGAGAAATTCTTTCATTCTCTCCTCGATATCGTTTTGCCCACAAATTGTAAGCAACGCACCGAATATATTATTTATAGCGGTCGCCATACAGTGTATATTGTTAGAATGTCCTTCGAGGGACGCACGATAAAAGGAATTCTCGTTTCGAGCTAGTTTTGGTATCGAAACAGCTACGAATACCATTAAAAGGCAAACGAGCAAATGTTCGTCTTCGTCAACTTCAGCCTTTTGACTTCTAAGTGCCGTTGTTAGAGTTGGATCTACTTTGCAGGTCAATCCTGCAGCGGAAGTCATTTCTGAAACCACTCGCATAGGATCACCGGATGGCAGATGATGTCTAAAATCTAAAATCGAACTTAGAAGAAATGGTATACGCTCTTCTAAAACGTCGACTAACGCGGATTGTGCTAATTGTCTGAAGCTCAGGATAACTCCTATAATCGTGACTCGTTGAAGGACATTGTCAACGTGCTGTAGTCTCTTGAATTGCTCCTTCATTACTTCCGGTTTATCGAAATTCGTTCTGAGAGCGATAAGAACGTCTTTGTTGCTGGCTACTAACTTTTTCAGCTGTTGTACTTGACTCGCTATGTGCCACATTAAATTTTCATTGAGCATCTTCATACCGTATGGCCCAATCAGTTCGGCCAGTGCTCTTAGTTCACTTATATCTGAGAATTCTTCGGCATTAAATGGTATCGCGCCTTCAACTGACAAACTAACGAATGCTCTTTGATTTCCGGAGTAACAGATATTACCTGCGCTGACTCGCCTCAATAAAACATCGGAGTACCATTGCGTATAGAGGGCTGCGATAGTTTTATCCCCGTGGCTGTCCAATTCTTGAGTTTGTTGAAGGAGGGCATTGTTAAATACTCGCGTGATGTCTATATGCACGTAATTCTCAGCTGTTTGAAGGACGTTCATGTAAGATCTCACGCTAACGAAGAGTTCAGATGGTTTGGCGATTTCGCTGGTATCCGGATTATACATGACCATTCCAACGAGTGCTTTGGCAAAACGCGTTTCTAAGTGCTGATGCAAATATTCTCTCGGTGCGAAGGTATACTCCCAGACGTTAATCGTAGGGCAATAATTTATCGCATAGCAGAGTTCAGTGAGCGCCATGTGAAGTTTATCCATCGTGGTAAGCTTTTCTCTGGTTTTCCTGTAACTCTCTACACCAGGCTTACAAATTTCATACATGTTCTTCTTGTTCTTGTCCTTCTTCTTGCGATTTACCACTTGGGAAATCAGTACAGCACAGTGCTTTGGTAAAAGTTTGTCGCTCATGTTACATTGCTCGTCGCAGATAGTCGTAATGATATTTTTAGCTTCTTTGGCCATTTCGTCTAAGAACATATTGACGACGGATAGACTTCTTTCGCGAATGTGATGTCGTTCTTCTGGGCATAATTCGTGGGTACAGCTTTGAAAGTGGCTGCATATAAGTGGAAATGCTACGATGTACCTATTTTGAGCAGGGAATTCTATACACATATGAAATTGATCCTCGAAGACTTTACTGTAGAAGCAAAAGATGGACAAGTCGGATGTCTCGACCAGCATTTCATCCAAATTATCGACCATCTTGGTGTGAAATACTACCGTATCCATAAAAGACGCTAATTCTCTATTATCAGCTAAATTCATATTGCATTTTGCGATAGACATATAAGCTTGCAATCTAAACCAATCCAATCGGAAAGCACGAAAATCGAACAGTTCGTTATCCTCGACCTGTTTCACCGTCAGACTAGCGATTATCGAACACATATCACTAAGAATAGCTCCTTCGTCCTCGGGACAAACTGGAAGATTCTGTATCATTTGATGCAAAGCGGGAGCATCGAATCCTGACAGAAATTGGACGTAATATCTTTGAAGAACTTGAGAATACTTTTTCACTAACGCACGCAATTCTTCGCAGTGAAACAGTAATTCCGGCAATTGACGATCTACCAAGTCTTCTCCCCCTCTGCCCTTACTTTTCCCTTGGGTCGGAGGATTAACACCGTGCCTCAGAAGCCACAAAATTTCATCTCTCGCATGGGAGAGTCCCATTAAAACCAAGAGCGCTTTTGGTCCCAAAAGACCAGGCTGGTCCGTCAAAATTAAGCCTAATTCTTTCAGGGCAGTCCTCAAGAATTTTCTCCTTTCCCTATGCCTATAGCCAGCCTTTTGTACCGCTTGACTGTAGCACTCCTTCACTTCCGATACCCTTTTGCTATATCCCTTGATGCTCTCAAAAAACGTTTGTATATATTGATGAATATAAATAACTTCGTCCCTAAACAGTGCTAAAACCCATCCTGACTCCAAAGCGGTGGTCCAAAGTTTGCTCGGCTGTTCCTGGCTCAAGAACGTGTGGCAGAGGGTAAATCCCAATATGACCCATCTTTCGATTCTATCTAAGCTCAAAGTTTCGCAAGACATGGTATCGGTGGCTGCTGCTTTAAGTATCTGCCCGGGACTACCGACGAGACTAAGTTTCTGATCGGCTCTCCACGTATCGGCAGACAAATTCCTTCCAGGGTAAACGGGCCATAGAGATGTCAAGGCATTTTTTAATAATTTCGAATGAGGGACAAACTCTTCGGAAAGTTTTTTCAATGGAGAGTCATAGTCCATAATCAGCTGTCCCAAACGTGGAAAACTAGGATCGGATTGATTGTGAACCATCTCGTGGGCTGCATTGAACAGACCCAAAACTGCTTTACGATCTTCGACTTGCGACAGCAGTATCATGAGACTGACGTAGGTTACAACAAGATCCAAGTAGCCTTTGGTTAAATCAAAGTTTATTGTAATGTCCATATGAACGCCACAGGCATCCATGGTAGTTAAAAGTTCGCAGACATTGTCCTTGAAATCGAGCAAATCGACGAAAGTATAATAATACAGAGACAGAGACTTTATGATCTCATTGCGTAAGCTTGTAATTGTTTGCAGGCCCTTAATGTCAATGTTAGGAAACTTCCTAACGATTGTTTTTATTGAAGACTCCAATGTCTTGTCAGAGAGAAACCCGGGCTTTGATTTCGCATCCCCACATGCTTTCTTTATATTATAAATACGGGTTAACATTCCAATACCTCTGTCATTTAAAATAGTTAGCTTCTCAGCTAACTTCTGTTGACTAGGTACAATAGGTCGAGCCATGATTACGCTATCGGATTCCCTCTCTTATGTGGTTGACATAACTCATTGACTTCTTTGGCTTCAAATGACAGACCCCACCCCTGGGGGTAATCAACCTTCACCGGATGCGCTTGGAATGGAGTGACCTTTCCCTTTCTACGAGGGAATTTCATATATTCGTCATATACTCTCTCAAGGAACAAATTAATATGGTTTGACAAAATATAGCTTACCGTTTAAGCTGTTACATGTTTAATATAAATCGGTAACACACTGGAACAAATTTCTGTGTACGTCGTGTATCGCGTGAAGTTACGCTTCTTCGAACCAACAGTGCTACCAACGGACAAGATATCACTAGCCGTTTAAATTCGAAATGCCCCGGAATGCTAACTTTTAAATTACTATTTAATTTTAATCACGCGTGTTAACAATCGCGGTGATTTTTCGTCATCACTCCTGATTGTTTATACTTTTCAGGTGTTTAAAAACAGAAGTACGAGTTACACCGCGCAAAGTAAAAGAAACACGAGGAAAGTTTCGAGAAATGCTTCGTGTTCAACGAAAGTTACATATCAAATCGACAAGGGCGAATGGAATAACATGGAGAATTTAGCAAATTGTGCAATGACACGATCATTTGATATCAAAGAAATTATTTAAATAAAAAAACTAATTTCTGTTTTATGCGAAATTATTTGAAGCCTTTCCATCATCCTAGCATAAAAGTAATTGTATTGCTGTGTACTTCTTGAAATGACTTCTCCCTTTGCTATATTGTTGTTCTACTCTTTATTTAAATAAAGAAGTAAATATTTAAAAGCGACCGTGCGATAGTTATCTATATTAGCCATCAGTCTATCAAACTGTAACTGCTTTCTATATTTTCGGGTGCAAGTTTTATATTTTCAATGTAAAACAAATATGAAATAACAAATATCGCGGCTCTACTTTAACAATTAATTATTCAAAGAAAAACCGGACACTTTTCGTTCTTCTTTCGCAACGCTACTCTATAGATGTAATTAAATCACACTCCCGTTCGTCATCTCGGACGATTTCTGTCTCAACTCTATCTCTAATTTCATATAAAATACTAATAAAAAAGAAACCGTGAATATTCATCTCGCAACGCTAAAAATTACAAATTATTATAAACAAATCCGCGGGTAGTATCCGGGACTACCTCAATTTCTCAACACTATGTGATATACGTAATCGCCATTAAGCGGAAGAGGACAAGCACAAAAAGCGAGCATAGTGACTAAACAAATACTAACAATGACTTTCCATGCTAGAATTCAAAACAAATTCGAGTATGAAAAGTCATTCGATGCAGCCCTCTTGGTAACAGCTTGTCGGGCCTCTTCGGTACTTGTTAGCCTCTTCTTCTGCCGCTAGAGAATGCTCGAATACTTTGCAAGAAAATTCTTACTATTCAAATTCGACAGTGAAAACCATACCACGAGCGTGCAGAGCGCATTCGCTGCTCGTGTAGCACAGTTTTCATAACAAAAAGGCAAAGTATTTGAGCCTCGCGCTGGGAGTTCCACCACGTGCGCAGAAATTTACATACTAAAAACTACGATCAAAAATTGTAAAATTCATAATTTCATTCATGCAAATATTGTAAAAATCGCGCTACAAGAAGGCCCTATCCTAAGCTACGATAAATATGGCGGTGTGCAAGTAAAATAAGTAACAGTTTCTACTCACGAGTAATTTCTCAATTACTCGTGTTCACTATGCTCGCTTTGTAGAACAATACAACCAGTCCCCAGTGCCGATTCGGACCTTTCGTCCTACAGCATGATTTGGAGACCGGAGGGACAGTTAAAATTTCTGACTCACCGGTGTCGACACCCCAGAATATTGTGACCTCTGCGGCTGTTATCTCTGCGATTGTTGTCACTGCCGCTATTGCCTTTTGTCCGATGGAAGTACGCACGTCGTGCCTGCCTGTACCTGTCTTAGCTTGTTGCTCCTTCGTTGACCGCTACGTGGCTTGAGGGTTAACTCTGGATTCTGCAACCACACAAGTCACATTTTGAATAATTGCATAAAACTTGGAAAATATTGTATATTCACGTCATATAGCAACATAAATCGCGATATTCGAAACTAAAATCGAAGCAGGAAACAAAAATAATAGTAAAAATGTTTGAAACTGCTAAGAGGGCGCGCGCAAGTCGAAGCGGGACGACGATGCTTTTATTCGCGTAATTATTTCGCAATATCTACAAAATTCGTGATTGATATTGCGATAATTGTGAATTATGGAATAAAGGAAACAATAATACGTAGTTGATGAACGAATGGACCACGATTCTGCGATCAGTAAACGAGGAAAGTGTATAAAAGTCGAATGCACTTACGTCTTATCTTGTCGTCACGAAGTCCAACAGGAGAAAGAGGCCGGAGACCCCTCTAGCGGGAACGACGAGCCGTTTGGCGGCTTTGGATTGGAAGAGCGGCGAACCAATCAGAGCGCGGCAGCGATCATACGAGAGCTCTGCCTGATCAACGGACGGCCGCTGCAACGTATTGTAATTCCATCGAAATTTAATTATACTTCCTAAATAAGAAATTCGGGCGTAAACAATTAAAAAATTATCGTTGAATCTTTGTTTTAATATAAATTATTGCATATGTTACATGCTGCCGCCAATACAAGTTTTGAAAAAGGCTTAGGGTCGACGCAAGCGTTTCTTTCGCCCCGGGCATAAGATAGTGCCGGCTCAAGTGGGCGCGACGCCCTTTTTAAAAAAAAATATTTTCAATTTACCTTTAACACCCTTCAATCTTCTGTTTCTCAGCTTTTAATGATCGTTCAGGGATGACTCTGGTTCTGCACGACGCCTCGTTCTGCCTACTGTCATGTATTATGACTTTTATTGCATCTGATTCTTCTCGCATGTACAGCAATATAGAGCAAATAGTTAGGAATCCTTGCCAAATTTTAAAGTTTCCAGATAGCCTTCTATCATCCTCCACCTCCGATATTATGTACCAAACTGTCACAAGCGATCCAATTAAACTGAATATCACTCACAAAGATTGAATTAAAGTATAATTTCCCATCACTGCACTGTACGTTTTCAAACCGTCCCGCCGAAGTTGTAACGTCCCAGTCGTCGTCGACAAGTTCCCTTGGTTGGTTGCAAGAACGTGTGCTCTGAATTTTCGTTCACTTTTTGGGGTGAAATAGGCAGAAGCTGTGGCCAAATTCTGTTCTCAGTTACTCATTAGTGTGTTTTGAGCACGAATGTGATACGGAGTAGTAGGTTCCTTCGTTTTTTATGACGAAAAGTGGAAAATTGTTGATCGAGGCCCTCTTCCCTTGCCGCCCGGAATGTTCAGTCAAATAATTAGGAATATGTGAGTTCTATTTCCTCTATTGGCACGTAGTACGAGCGATTCTTGAAATTACGTTTCGATCTATCGTTGTTCTCTTATTGCATCGAACAATTAAGAAGCAACGTTAATGCATGATTGGAAAATTGCATTTTGTGGCTATTCTGATTTGCTTTTGCTTGCTCTCAGTTCCTATTTTACCCACCGCCGCTATGGCGTCTGCGCAGATGGCTCGCGCGCATGCGCTGCATAGTTGCAGGAGCAGTCCATCCGACATCTTGCAAAGTTTGACGCGTTCGGATGGGACAACTTGCACTCCCGCATTTCATTCATTTTTTGGTAAGAAATTTTGAAGAACAGTGTTCAAATTGTGATCTCAGTTGTTCATTCGCGTCGTGTGTGCGTGAATATAACACTGAATTGCCGATGTTTTCTGTTTTTGTTAGAAAAGGAGGAAAATTGCCGGTCCAGCTATTCCCCTCTCCCCGACCGGGACGCTGCTGCGATGATTTTCCACTTTCCAGAGTATTTCCGCAGTGTGCGAGGTATATTTCTTCGTTTTTGACGTAACCCGGCCGATCTGGTGACTGGACAGGTAAAAATTTGCATTGTTTTACAAAAAAAATACTGTTTTTCGTCTAATCGGTTGACACGCTCTCAAGTGACAAATGAAAGTATGGTCAGGTGTCGGTGCACATGCACTCGTGACCATACTGCGTCGTACTTTGAAATCTCTCGGAGGACAAATAATATTTTCGTCACTTTTGAATTTCTTTAACATTTTCCACATGATTTTCGGTAATATCGCGATCGATCAGTTTCCTCGTATTACATTTACACATTTTTTTCCATTTACACTTGTAGTGTCCCAGTATGAATAAATCTGCTCATACTTGGATGGGATGATCAAATCTCAATGTACACGTTAAAATTGTAATGTTTGCAAGTAACTTGTGATCATTTATTACCAAACTAACATAATTTGTGATGAAAATGAACATGAATGTTCAATTATGTAACAGAAAGTACGACAATTCACAGTATCATTCTTAAAATACAATAGAATCATATTATATCTTCTGAATAGCATTTACTATTTCATATATGATGAAAGGAAAATAATAGGAAGGGTCATAATCAAGATCTAATAACACATACACAACAGTACAGCTTTCACAGAAATGCTCCACTCTGAAATGACAATAGAGATAGAAAATTGGTTGTTTTTGTCTTTTTTGGCCTTCTGCCTTCCACTCAATTCCCAAATTATAACTACTTTTAATTTCAGCAACTTGTGGCCGCGCGCAATGCGGTCTAGAGTCTGTGCTTGCTGCGTATCAGTTTTCTTTTGATAGAGATTCTGCCTTTGACCTTATCGTCGTTCAGATCGCCTAGGCTCGTGGACGCGTTATTATAAATTACCATGGAGCACCGTTAGCTCCTGAATTTCATAGAATCTATGTTTAATTCTAAAGTAAATCCTCACCGCGAAGGTAGAGTCAGTGTTTGTATCGGAATTAAAATATAGAAGACATATTTTTCGCAGAGCATCGTGGCTCTCGTTGCAACATTTGAGTCGCGTATAAGTAGAGTCATTTTTTCGCCAGCTATGAGCTTATCGGCCGCGTTTTCTTTTCTATTTTATTTTTCCTAACGGCAGTAGAGTCAGTGACATTCTGAAATCAAGTTTCAGAATTCCAGTTGGCAGCTGTATCATCACCAGCACCACACATTTTATTTCGTAAGTTGAATTTTTTTTAAATATACGACCTCTGCAAGTTTTTTTTCTAACGAGTACGTATGGCTGATCATTTCTAACGCAAAATTTTCCTCCTTTTACAGAGTACTTCAACGGAACGATTCCAGGGCTCTGTGCGGCGCTTGATTGGGTCCAAAGGGCATCCCGTTTATTGTTTTCTGCGATCGGTGAGTTGCATGCACTTAGATTCCTCTAGGACCCCTATTCATGCCGTAGGACGATTGATCCGAATCGGCAAGGGCGACTGGTTGTATTATTTCTTGTTGCGAGCACCGTGACCATGGGTTAGATAATTAGTATCCTACTCATGTACAATTATATGTTTAGGGTGTGTTGTTAGCTCAGGATAGGTCTTCTTGTACGCCGCGATTGCTCAATGAATGAATGAATGAATGTAGATGAACGTCAGGCTCAAATCGTGAATGAATACCGTGGAATTAACTTTGCGCGCGTAGATTTTGAAGACGGATCACCCATCCGACTTCGTATTTGCTCGAACTATCGTGCAATGAGAATTGTAATGCACGACTTTTTTTCGTTTCCGTTGATGTAAAGAGCCGCAAAATATTTCCATTAATAATGTGCAAGAAGACGCTTCGCGACGGGTGGATTCTAGAATCGAAGTATCAATTTGCAAAGTTCTTTCTATATCCTTCGAACCATTTACTTCGATGACGGAGTCTCCCGAGGATATTGCATGCATTTAAACTATTAATTCAATATAAATATTTTCAATATGAAGTTCAATATAATATTCATTTTAAAGTTCAATATGATATTCAATGTAACGTAAAGTACTTGATCTTTGAAGATATCATAAATATTCTTAGTAGAATCTTTGCTTGAATTGCCAGTTACCTTTCAATATTGATCTATATCTTGCTTGAATAATGAAATATCTTTGAGAAAGAAAAATAGATCGTTAAATACAACTAATTAATCATTTTTCAAGCTCAGGATTTTCAGCACTAATCTTTAGCTGACACTTGCTCGTGCTCGCTTTTCAGCTCAGACATATTGGCATGCCCAGGTGCTATGCTGATAAGTCTGGGCGGCGGCTGAGCTGGTAGGACTAACCACTTTTAGCGACTGACATTGTCAATGCGAGTCGTGCACGACGTAATTTCCACGTTTGTGTGTTTGGCTAGGCCGTGGATTTTGCGTCGTATTTGAAACTCATAGAAACGAACAATAATTTGCCGTTCGTTCTTGCTCGAATTCATTCTGTTGAAGGAACCCTCCGCGATTATAACTTACACTCGGTTTCACCGCTTGGTGAATAAATTAACGCATATGGTATTCCATATTAAATTTCAAAGTACAATCCAACTTTACATGTATTACGAACACGAGCCATATGCGTTACCGTTCATCCTAAAATTGCATCCAATTGTCTCGCGCGACGTTTTAAAGATATAACGATACCACGGGTTCCCTTGTACGCGACGTAGACGATAAATTCACTTTACTATTACGCAATGTCCGCTTTGCTTGTCAGTCGATTTCAGGAAATGGTACGTACACTTAGAGAGTGAAAGTTGAGCACGGAGTTCGGGTGTCGGAGTCACCCCGGGGTGGCTCTCTAGTGTAGGCCCTTGCACCCGGGCTCTTAAATGATGATCGTGAGTGAATGTTTTGTGATGATTGAATCGCGATTTGCCATTTTAAATATAGGTGATAGGTAGGTAGGTAGCATACCATCTCGACTGTGTGTTTTTCTTTCACTAATTTAAGTAGGTAGGGCCAGGTGGTGAGGCTATCACAATCGCGCGCGAGTAGGGTGAGACGTCTGCCCCTGGGATTAATCGTGGTTGAACGGATCCGGATCTCGTTCGGTCGCGATTCTTAGTTTTAGTGTTTCAGCTTGCTCGAATATCATTGCCAA
Organism: Cerceris rybyensis; assembly: GCA_910591515.1. Lineage (NCBI taxonomy): Eukaryota > Metazoa > Arthropoda > Insecta > Hymenoptera > Crabronidae > Cerceris > Cerceris rybyensis. Next base: position 2,709,511 of record OU342795.1, read on the forward strand.
ATAAGGAAGCAACGCGAGCATTGATGCAGACACGGGTGGCGATTGCCGAAATCGCTGCTCGTCCTGACATCGCTCGGGTCGTTTCCTCGCGAAAGCTCCTCGGGGTAGCTGACAATTGTACACGTGCCGGCGAGATATTTGAGCAACGTTCCTGGGGCAGGAGCCCGAAGAAAGAAGAGGCATCCGCCGAAGAGGCCCCGAACAAACTGTCGCAAGAAGGGGTCGCAACGAATGGCTGACCATTTTTGAGTCCTCGGATTCTAGAATGGGCGCCATTGCCATTAAATATTTGTCACTGTGCTCGCTTAGTGCATGTAGTAGTAGTCAGTAGTCAGTAAGCCGCGATTTTGTTCGTATTAACTCCCGTGAAATTAGTGTTGCGAATAAATGTAAGCGCGTTGAATTTTTTTATTAGTTTCGCGAAAGTAACTTTTCGAGAATGCACAACTTGTGCCCGGGATTTTGCTCGGTTTAGGTTTTTACTTAACGTAGAGTCTCGAAGCTATTGACCCTTGAGAAGGGTCATCGGGAGCTCTCTCAATTTTGATATAAAGTAGCGTTGCGACTAAAGAAAACAGCACCGGAAATTGGTGCACGGGTTTGCCACGCATTAGGTTTGTAAAATGTAGAGTTGCGAGATTAGAAGAAGCACCATAGAGTGCACGGGTTTTGCTCGTATCAGGACTCTAGGTAAAGTAGCGTTACGGAACAGAGAGCACCTAAGACTGGTGCGCGGGAGTTTGCCAAAATCAGGGATTTTCAGGTTTCATCATTGTCTAGTTTTCGCGATATTAGCGTTGCGATAAGAACTTACAAACGGGTTTTTCTTTGCTCAATACTCGGTGAATTAGAGTCACGATCAACTCGGCACCATGGACGACACTGGTACCGAACGAGGTACCCTGGAGTCGCAAAAGGACGACTCTTTATCCGCAAATTAGTGTTGCGACAATTGATCCTCGCAATTTGCTCGCGAATTCGATTTATTAGTGTTGCGACAAATGATCTCCACGATTTGCTCGCGAAATCGATTAATTAGAGTTGCGGATGACAATAGCGCCCACAGTGGCTGCTCGCGATTTTTTCGGGAATTTGATGAATTAGAGTCACAGGACACGGTAATGCCCACAGTGGTGGCTCGCGATTTTTTTTCGCGAATTTAATGAATTAGAGCCACGGGACGCGATAGCGCCTAAAATGGCTGCTCACAATTTTTTCGCGAACTCGTTAAAGATGCTCGTTTGAGCTTCTCGGGTTGTTTTTTCATGTCTAATTATTTTTTCTTTTCAGCTGTTCCCTAATCCCTTGCTTTTTATTATACTAATTGTCATTTCATGAAAGGCGCGCATTTCTGTGTAGATTTCATCTTGCAAAGTTTATTATTGAATATTGTTGAAAGTTTAAAAACTATTAAAAATGTTATTATACTAGACTACATTTCAATTATATACTGCGGCTTGTCGTCCTCAGTGTTATTGATTTCCTTAAGAACATTAAAATGTAGCAATTTTCGATTCATTTTATATTTAAATTTATGGAAAATAATTATTAAAGTCTTCTTAAATCTTCTTTTTATCCCTTTTTTTGGACAAAATTAATGAAAGTCTGTTATAGATTGAAGAAATATAGTTACACATATTTGGAAAGTTAACAGAAGATGATTTTGATGATGATTAATGGACACTGAAATTGATACCATCATTTTATTAAAGAGAAATGCAATCATGGATATTTATTGGAAATGAAATGAGTCATGCACATGGAAATTAAAAGACACGGATATATGGAGACTTTAAAGGAGCCTACAATGTCACATAATTTTACTAACGAATACTTTTTTCTTGCAGGAAATACATGGATCAACCTAATTCCGAAAGGTGATTGATGGATATTTATCTTTGTTGTCTTGTTTCGTAAATCGTTTGACATTTCCAAATATCGTTTTTGAGGCTTTGTGTGACTGTTTCCATAACATTGTCGGCATAGTTGATGGTTTCAGTTTGTACGGTTTTCGGATACTCGTAACGTTTGTATTGTCGTCGAAGTTCAATTCATTGTTGTTGACTTCTTTTTCCGGCAGTAACTGACTGTTTCCTTCCATTCTGTGTCAAGCAGAATCCATTCCTCATTCCTAGTCAAATTGCTTTCCTTCTGGTTTATCATTAAGGAAGCAGGCATCATTCTTCGAAGAGAATCTTTGTTTTTAATTATTCAATTTCTCATTGAAATCATCCCTTTTCTTTGGTGCCAAACTATCGTTCTAATTTTTACTCAGGTAGGATTTTCGTATGGGAAACGTATTATCATGAGAACTGGGGTGGTATACGGGAACATACCAAAATGGGAAGATATCAAAATGTACCAAATATACCAAAATGGGAATATACAAAAATATACCAAAATGGTACATGGGAATATGATGAATAAATTCGTCCCTGAAGACATCCAAGTGCTAGCTGAAGAAAGAAGATTAAATTCAAATATATGTGGACAAATTGCGCAATGGGAAATAGTATTTCAGATGATTAGACCACAGTGTTGACTTTTTGCAACAACTGCTCCGATATTGACGGTCAGACTGAAATACGAAAGGGGAGGGTGAGGTCATAATGGGGTAGGGGATAAGTTTGTTAAATCTTAAATATAGAATTAAGTCTCTGAATGTATGGAATGAATGCTGCGTGCTACTTTTTAAGTATCGAATGCTCGGTGCATCGCGGTCGGAAATCTATCTCTTCCGGTACGAGATGGATAATAAAAGTAAAGTAGACAAAGAAATTTCGTCTGTCACATTTTCCGGTTTATTCTGTCGTTTAAACTTGTAAAAACGATGGAAAAATGTGTCACACGAAAGACAAAATGTGATGGTGGATGGATGGCCATTTTTTTGGGTCCCAATTGCAGCATCCTCCACGTGGTGGGACCTGGGTCGTTATTGCTCGCAATGATTCGAAGACTTTTATTTTATTTTATTTTGTTCTCGTTGAAAGCAATAACGGGCTAATTGGCTGCGAGTTCAGGAAAATCTGGAAGTTTCCATAAATTTTTCCTCCATTCTCCATCTTAAACATATTGTATGAAATGTCACAATTTTTGATATGGATATAACGTCTGGGAAGTATAACGAAGGCTCTCATTAGAGAATAATTCTATTGGTGAGTAGTGAAAAGTGTGTTACAGTAGTTTATTCTTATTCAAAATCTTCAACAACTATCCTCGAGTTTTACTCTCAATTAGTCAAATGTTTTTTTTTCTGTTCGAATGATGCGTTCGTACATCGATGCATGCTTTCGCGAGCCTGATATGCCCGCACGGTGAAGACTTGGGCGCGCGCATGGCCATACTCCGCGTAACTTTGAAATCTCTCGGAGCACAAATAATATTTCGTTAATTTTATCAATTTTCGATTTATTTGATACTTTCTCCATGAATTTTGATTAAATTGCCATCGAAACATTGGCTCGTATTACATTCATCATTTTTCTTACCATTTTTACGAAGGAACAATACATTTTTTGACGTAGATTAAAACATGGAATATGAACAGGAAATGTCTTATTTGATTATACTTATATGGAATATCCCATTGAGGAAACTGAAATACGAAGAAAAACAAGTCAGAGAAATTATAATTGCTCTCCAAAATGAATATTAACGTTCTCTTCAAAGCTAATGAAACCTATCTATTTAATGGCTAAATTCACTTTAATAGTACAAGTTTAAGAAAAAATATCCAATGCAATTTGAGAGAAATTGAGAGTGCTTTTTATTTGATCACAAAACTTTAGAACTAGTTTGAACGCAAAGACTTAAATGTGAACTAATCTAGAAATCCGAACATTCGGTATTCATAGATACTAAATATTCGGACTTCGTGGCTATCTGCTCAATAATATTCGTCATCACAGAATTTTTTATTGAATTAATTGAACATGTGGGACAATGAGATGACAAATATTATCGACCCAGGTCCCACCACGAGGAGGTTGCCACGAATCGAGACCCAAAAATGCAAATCCAACCAACCTCCATTGCATTTTGCGTTCCTTTGAGACACTTTCCCTCGACATTGACCTCGTCAATATCGAGAGAAAATGCAACAAAGGAATCGCTGACTCTACTTTTCTTTTTTATCTATTTCGCGAAAAGAGATAGACACCCGCCGATTGGTGTTGATCTCCCTGTACATTGTTCACTTACATTACTATCTTAAATTCTGATTACAATCAATATTAAGAAACACATATTTCAATTCTATCTTAACTCTAATATATAACTATCTTAACGGCAAATTACGTCTTCCTGTTGTTGCGGCGAAAGATTGAAAAAGAAAAAATACGAGAGGAAATTACAACCCAACGTTGAGTCTCCATCGTTGCGAAGCTTACATTCTACTTAAAAGCGAAATCTTAATGCTAACTTAAACTATCGTGGCTATTGGCTCGATACCACTTGCTATCTGAATTAATAAAATATCATGATAAAAGTATATTTACAAAAAAAAATGAAACGATAGCAAGTCATATCGACCCGGGTCCCACCACGAGGAGGTTGCCACGAATCGAGACCCAAAAAAGCAAATCCAACCAACCTCCATTGCATTCTGCGTTCCTTTGAGACACTTTCCCTCGACATTGACCTCGTCAATATCGAGAGAAAATGCAACAAAGGAATCGCTGACTCTACTTTTCTTTTTCTCTTTCGCGAAAAGAGATAGACACCCGCCGATTGGTGTCGATCTCCCTGTACATTGTTCACTTACATTACTATCTTACATTCTGATTACAATCAATATTAGGAAATACTTGTTTTAATTCTATCTTAACTCTAAGATATAACTATCTTAACGGCAAATGACGTCTTCCTGTTGTGGCGGCGAAAGATTAAAAAAGAAAAAATACGAGAGGAAATTACAACCCAACGTTGAGTCTCCATCGTTGCGAAGCTTACATTCTACTTAAAAGCGAAATCTTAATGCTAACTTAAACTATCGTGGCTATTGGCTCGATACCGCTTGCTATCTGAATTAATAAAATATCATGATAAAAGTATATTTAAAAAAAAATTGAAACGATAGCAAGTGATATCGACCCGGGTCCCACCGCGAGGAGGTTGCCACGAATCGAGACCCAAAAATGCAAATCCAACCTACCTCCATTGCATTCTGCGTTCCTTTAAGACACTTTCCCTCGACATTGACCTCGTCAATATCGACAGAAAATGCAACAAAGGAATCGCTGACTCTACTTTTCTTTTTCTATTTCGCGAAAAGAGATAGACACCCGCCGATTGGTGTCGATCTCCCTGTACATTGTTCACTTACATTACTATCTTAAATTCTGATTACAATCAATATTAAGAAACACATATTTCAATTCTATCTTAACTCTAATATATAACTATCTTAACGGCAAACGACGTCTTCCTGTTGTGGCGGCGAAAGATTAAAAAAGAAAAAATACGAGAGGAAATTACAACCCAACGTTGAGTCTCCATCGTTGCGAAGCTTACATTCTACTTAAAAGCGAAATCTTAATGCTAACTTAAACTATCGTGGCTATTGGCTCGATACCACTTGCTATCTAAATTAATAAAATATCATGATAAAAGTATATTTACAAAAAAAATTGAAACGATAGCAAGTGATATCGACCCGGGTCCCACCGCGAGGAGGTTGCCACGAATCGAGACCCAAAAATGCAAATCCAACCAACCTCCATTGCATTCTGCGTTCCTTTGAGACACTTTCCCTCGACATTGACCTCGTCAGTGTCGAGAGAAGATGCAACAAAGGAATCGCTGACTCTACTTTTCTTTTCTATTTCGCGAAAAGAGATAGACCCCCGCCGATTGGTGTCGATCTCCCTGTACATTTTTCACTTACATTACTATCTTAAATTCTGATTACAATCAATATTAAGAAACACATATTTCAATTCTATCTTAACTCTAATATATAACTATCTTATCGGCAAACGACGTCTTCCTGTTGTGGCGGCGAAAGATTAAAAAAGAAAAGATACGAGAGGAAATTACAACCCATCGTTGAGTCTCCATCGTTGCGAAGCTTACATTCTACTTAAACGCAAAATCTTAAAAGTTAACTTAAATGCAAAATTATCAGAACTAACAGTTCACTTAACCGTTCGAGTCTCTGCACGTACAATATAAATTTTACGCAAAATAAAAGTTATTTCTTTAGAATGATGAAATATAAAAAATCTTTTTGATATTGAGACTCAAACGGCTATAGTGAAATAAGTTAATCTAAACGCAAAATTATCTGAACTAACTTAAACGTATAGCTTTACAAATCTCTTAAACTAGAAATCATACGTTGAAATAAAGTATCTCAATAACATCTCAAAATAGAGGAAGAATGCAAACATATGGAAGTTCATGTAATCGCGAATACGCGATAAAAATGAACTATGATTTACGCAAAACATTCAGGGAAATATATCGACGGAACTTTATAGTTCCCAAACTACAATTCTAATAAAAAAATCGACTTAATTCGAACGTCGAGTAGTTATAGTATTCGATTTAAATACTACTATAAAACAAAATACTATATTTAACAATATATTGATTAAACATATATTTCGCAATGTTTCGTTTGACAAGGGCTTGCGAAACAAAAGTCCATTATTTATTACACTGACTCTAAACGTAAAAAATCGCGAGCGCCTATCCGAGGCTCTATCGATAATCGCAACACTAATTTCGCGGCGAGGAAAATCGCGAGCATCTTCGCGAGATGCTATGAACTTTCGCGACTCTAATTTCGCGCCGAACAAAATTCGCGAGCATCTTCGCGAGACGCTATGAATGTTCGCAACGCTAAGTTCGCGGAAAGTAAACGAACAAATTCGCGGGCAACCTGTCCGAGGTGCCACTTTATAATATCGCAACTCTAATAATCGCGCACTTTTTTAAAATGAAAAGACGTCCCATCCTGGACCGAGAAGAATTTCTCGGAGCCTGAAATCGCGAATATAAAATCGAACAAACCGTGTACTTCGTTTCGCAACACTACTTTAAAAAAGAAAGGAAAATGCAAATCGCGTATCAATTTTCGCAACACTACTTTATAAAATAATGAAAAGAGCAAAATCGCGTATCAATTTTCGCAACACTACCCTGAAAAATAAAGAAATGAGCAAAATCGCGTGTAAATTTTCGCAACACTACTTTATAAAATAATAAAAAGAGCAAAAACGCGTCCAAGTCTCTCGCAACACTACTTTATGAAATATAGAAAAGAGCAAAATCGCGAGCATCCTCCACTGTGGTGGAGTTTTAATTTCGCAACTCTAATAATCGCGAATGTTTTATAAAATTGACGGGACTGTGTCCCGTACTTGCGTCCGAACATAGACGCAACAGTAAGTTGCGATATTTATCGCAGTTTTGCGATATTTGTCGCACTTTTGCGACATTAATCGCAGTTTTGCGACATTAATCGCAGTTTTGCGACATTCATCGCACTTTTGCGATATTAATCGCAGTTCTGCGATTTTTCGCAGAATTGAAATCGCGAATATATTATCGAGCAAACCGTGGACTTAGTTTCGCAACACTAATTTAATAATGAAAGAAAAATGCAAATCGCGTATCAACTTTCGCAACACTACTCTGAAAAATAAAGAAAAGAGCAAAATCGCGTATCAATTTTCGCAACACTACTCTGAAAAATAAAGAAAAGAGCAAAATCGCGTATCAATTTTCGCAACACTACTCTGAAAAATAAAGAAAAGAGCAAAATCGCGTATCAATTTTCGCAACACTACTCTGTAAAATAAAGAAAAGAGGAAAATCGCGTATCAATTTTCGCAACACTACTCTGAAAAATAAAGAAAAGAGGAAAATCGCGTATCATTTTTCGCAACACTAGTTTATAAAATAATGAAAAGAGCAAAATCGCGTATCATTTTTCGCAACACTAATCTCGCGGGCGATGCCGAATTCGCAGCTATTTGCTGCGATTCGGCGAAGCAACTAACTACCACACAACTACTAATACAACTACTACAAGCGAACATAGTGACAAAGTAGTAACGTAAACCATAAACTTACAGGGAAGATTCTGAAAGAAACAGAAAAAGAATTAGGGTTAATACCTGAAAATCCTAACGAAAATTATTAATCTAATAAAAAGCGGCGTAAGAAATTTCAACAATTATTTGTCATGTTATCATGTTATCATGATTTTGAAACAAAATGAAATTCTAAATGAATTAGAAAGTGAATTAAAATCTATTAAAAGTGAATCTACCTCGAGCATTCACGCTCTATTCAAATTATACAAATCAATTGAAAAATAATAATTAAAATTGACTAAAATTGACTCTAGTAAAGACATTGAAATTTCTCGGTCAAAGCCATCGTGAAAGTAACTCTTCGAAAAATTCAATATACAATCGTAAATTTTACTTTGACAATGGAATTGACCAGCCGCGAATATCTTACATACTAAACATCCTAGAAAAATCGTTACTACTCGCGACTATGGTACTAATTACCATAATCGCGGTCACTATGTTCGCAAACTACTGGCACACGTAAAATACAACCAGTCGTTCGGTGCCGTTTCGGACCATTCGTCCTACGGCATGATCGAACGACCGGAGGAACTTTGAAATTTTTCACTCACCAATCGGCGAAAAAATATTATATGTACCTTTCCTCCCGGTCGTAGTCGATGATATGGCTGCATCGGTGGTAGAACTGCGTTGTCGGTCAGGTTGCACCAGTCCATGGAAGATCGTCCTTCCTTTAACAAAAGAGAAGACAACATTATATAAACTGCATTATTTTCCAAAGAGAATCATTTGAATAATGGGTGGGCATAAAAAAACTCTAATTGAATTCGTAAACTTTAAGTTTCAAGTGAAATCGGGATTGATCAATGAAAGTATTAATTAAATAATGACACTTACACCTCCATCGTCCACCGACTGCACGATGGAGGTCCTCTCCACAGGAACGGACACCACCTCGAAGTTGCAGTTGAGTCGATGTTAAAACTGCGGTACTGCCTTTAACAAAAGAGAAGACAACATTATATAAACTGCATATTCTCTAAAGACAATTATATGAATAATGGGTGGGCATAAAAAAACTATAATTTAATTCGTAAACTTTAAAATTCAAGTGAAATCGGGATTGATTAATAAAAATATTAATTAAGTAATGAAACTTACACCTCCATCGTCCACCGACTGCACGATGGAGGTCCTCTCCGCAGGAGCAGGCACAGGCTCGACTTCCACGACCACGACGACGGATATTCGCGACCGAAATTTTCAAACGATTTACGGTACGAACAAACACTAACTCTACTTTCGCGATAGCGACGACCGATTTTCGCGACCGAAATATTGAAAAGATTTGCGGTACGAACAAACACTGACTCTACTTTCGCGAATAGGTACTCTTTTCGAGTATCTTTTTATATTTGCGGTACAAAACCCGGCACTGACTCTAAAGCAAGCGATTGTCAAAGAAAAATTACGTTTATTTAATTAAATGACTCTAATTATAAACTACTGAAACAAAAGATCGAATACTATGACTTTCGTCGCTCGAATTAATATTGAGCAACAAAGTAATAGAAAATTACTTTGGATATATTTATATTAAGCTAATACAACGATACAGTTCCCCAAATGAGTTGCGAAAATCAGAGTCCCGTTTCTAATTAAAAATTTCGTCATTGTGTGACGATATGAATTAAGAAAAATATAGAAAAGACGGAACGAGAAAAATGTTCACATTTTTTCCAAGTATTTCAAGATAGTTGAATTGAGATGCAATATTTTTACATTGTATATACAGAACATTCGAATAAATACTACATTATATACCTAATATATATCAATCCGAACATTCGGTAGTCAGGGCTACCGAATATTCGGATTTCGTGGCTATTCGCTCGATACCACCTGCTATTAGACATTAATATTGAACAAAGTATCATACTAAAAGCACATTTACTTAAAAAAAAATGAAAGCAATAGCAAGTGATATCGACCCAGGTCCCACCACGAGGAGGTTGCCACGAATCGAGACCCGTGTATGTAAACCGGACGAAATTTAATTAATTTATCACAATTATTTGAAAATACTTACAGATAACTGTCACTTGATGTCACTGACGCATCCACTAAACATCGTATTCAATTGTTGGAATAATTTAAGAACTCTTGTAGGAACCTGTCACTTGATATCACTGACACTTCCACAAAACATTGTACTAAGCTGTTGAAGTATCTTAAAAACACTTGCGGATAACTATCACTTGTTGTCACTGACACTTCCATAAACCGTTGTAGTCAATTGTTAAAATTGGTTAAAAACACTTGCACAAACTGTCACTTGATGTTACCGGCACATCCACAAAACATTGTATTTAGTTGTCGAAGTATATTAAAAACACTTGCAGATAAATATCACTTGTTGTCACTGACATATCCACGAAACGTTGTAATTAATTATTAAAATTATGTAAAAACTCTTGCAGGTAACTGTCACTTGATAACACTCACACTTCCACAAAACATTATATTCAAGTGTTAAAATTGTTAAAAAACACTTGCACAAACTGTCACATCAAGTCACTGACACATTCACAAAACACTGTGTTTAATTGTTAAAATTGTTTAAAAACACTTGTAGGTAACAGTCACTTGATGTCACTAACACTTTCACAAAACATTGTATTCAATTGTTAAAATTGTTGAAAACCACTTGCACGAACTGTCACTTCAAGTCACTGCCACATCCACAAAACGTTGTATTTAATTGTTAAAATTATTTATATTCACTGTTAATTTATTGTTAAATTAATTTAATATTATAATCCATATGCACTAAAACACTTGCAGGTAACTGTCACTTGATGTCACTAACACTTCCACAAAACATTGTATTTAATTGCTAAAATTATTTATAATCACTGCTAATTTATTGTTTAATTGGTATAATATTATAATCCATATGCACTAAACCACTTGCAGGTAACTGTCACTTGATGTAACCAACACTTCCACAAAACATTGTGTTTAATTGTTAAAATAATTTATAATCACAGTTAATTTATTGTTAAATTAGTTTATTGTTATAGTCCATATGTACTAATAGTCGTTACTGAAGGTCAAAGGGGTGAAGGGACCGGTAGGTAGGACGAAGGCACACGTAAGACCCCGCCTGTCAAACTTGCCTGGTCGGGTCAGCGGCTGAAGGGTATTGTGGCTGCACGTGGCTGCCGAGGCTCCTCGCTGAACGCGGAGCATGCGCAGTACCCCCTTCGCCACGAGTCAGTGACCCTGCGGCGAAATCGCTTTCCTCGATGGAAAATTTTGTAGATTCCGATTATTGCAACAATTTTCGTCAATAATTGTTTATTGCAAATAAAATTATTAATAAACAAAGTGCCTCCGCTTAATTTTAATAAATTTTATGATAAATAAAATTTATGGAAGTGAAGTTACGTGGGTTTATAATTGAAAACTTATTTCCCAATGCTCATAAACAATTGATACCTTATGTAATACTTTTATTTTATTAATTAATAATATCTAATAAATAATAATTAATATTATATATATAGGTATATAAAAATTTAAAATTATTTGGGAAAGCATTTCATATGTAATTTTACTCCAATAACATGAAAAACATTTCTTTTAAAAAATTTCTTTTGAAAAAGAAATTAACATTAAGCAGAGACACTTTGTTAGACAATAATTTCATTTTTTAATAAACAATTATTGATGAAAATTCTTGAAATAATCGGAATTTGCGAAATTTTCCATAGAGCAAAGCGATTTCGATGCACGGTCACAGAGTACTGAACACTGCGCATGCTCCGCGTTCAGCGAGCCACCTCAGTGAGTCAGTATAGCTTCAGCCGCCGGACCGAGTGATTTAATCGATCGATCAAATCTGACTGATCGGATGCTACGTGTACTTTTCGATCTACCTATTGGTCTCTTGACCTCTTTGACATTCAATAACGACTATTAGCGCATATGGACTATAATACTAACCCAATTGGATAATGAATTAACTGTGATTATAAATAATTTTCACAATCAAATACAATACTTTGTAGAAGTGTTAATGGCATCAAGTGACAGTTACCTGGAAGTGTCTTAGTGAATATGGACTATAATATTAAACCAATTAAACAATAAATTAACTGTGATTATAAATAATTTTAACAATCGAATACAATATTTTGTGGAAGTGTTAATGACATCAAGTGACAGTTTGTGCAAGTGCTTTTAAACAATTTTAACAATTAAATACAATGTTTTTTGGATGTGTCAGTGAGTTAAAGTGACAGTTCGTGCAAGTGTATCTAGACAATTCTAACAATAAATACTACGTTTTGTGATTGTGTCTGTGGCATAAAGTGATAGTTTCCTGCAAGTGCTTTTACATAATTTAATAATTACTTACAACGCCCTGTGGAAGTGTCGGTGACATATACTGGTAGCTACTGGTAGTAAGTGTTTTTAAACAGTTTCAACAGTTCAAAACAATTTTTTGTGATAATGTCAACAACATAAAGTAACAGTTTGTTACCAATACCTATTATTTATTCTAGACCCGTATTTCCTTCTTTCCTCTTTCGCTTACTTTGCATTTCCTTCGAAACACTTTCCTTTGGCACTTATAAATTTGACACCGAAACGTCGTGTTTGCATTTATGGGTCCTTACTCGTGGCAACCTCCTCGTGGTGGGACCTGGGTCGATATCATTTGCCATCATACAAAGTCTTTTTAAATGTGCTTTAAGCACGATGTTTCATTAAATCATAATGTTGGATAGTGAATGGTATCGAGCGAATGGCCACGAAATCCGAGTATTCGGTAGCTTGGACTATCGACTGTTCGGATTCCTAGTCTAAGTGATGTGTAATAGTTTCTGTTTGCCAACCTTAAGATGGCATAATTAATTGAAGATACTATATAATAGAATATCTAATAAAGTACCACTTCTCGTAATCGAAATAAGTAAAAGGATTAGTTTCTCTGCTCTAAACGATATGTCTTCTACATATTACTGTTTCGGATTCTTTTTCTGATTGATCATGTCAATAACGTTAATGTTCAAATCTCTTATTTCAAGATCCTTTTACAATTACTTTTTTAAATTTATTCAATCCGTGGCAGTTACGCGCTAGAGGATAAGACGCGTGGCACGTGACCAGCAGCCGAATTCTGATTGGTCCGCCTATCTCCAATCAAACGATAGTCACGCCACCGAAGCTATCCCCACTCCTACCAGAGGGGCCATCTACCTCTTTCTCTCGCTGGACGTCGGCCGGTCAATACGTTTTCTGCTGTAAGTCTTTTACATTTCCCTCGTTTACCGATCGCAGAAATACAGTCCTCTCGTTTATCCATTACTATATACTATAGTATTGCTTCTCTTGTTCCATATCAACCAATTTTTACAATAATAATTCACGAATTTAGCAACAATCGCGAAATAATTACGACGCAATTGATAGCGTCCCTTACCACTCACGACTTTTGCGCGTTACTTTTTTCGTCTACGGTATTAATACTTGTTCTATAGCTTCATATTTTCATTTTATCAACGAATAACGCGATTATAGTTGCTCTGAAAGTAGATTATACGAAATTTGTGTACTCCTACGCAGTTATTTAATAGTTTACTCGTTTGTGCTTGCAGGACTCGGGGTACGCTACGGACGACCTTGCTCACGAACAGGATCGGACACGTACAGGGAATAACAACAAAGAGTAAGATATTATGTACGACGCAATACGCAAGTAATACCTTTATTTTGTTCGGGTCTTCGCGATATTTTGCTCCAGTTTGCTCAGTTTTCATATTCATTAATATCGAGTCGAACATCTGACGAGTTGAATTTACTACGCGTTAATACGGTTCTACGGAAGCATGCCACAATGAAATCTTTCGTTATTACTTGAAACCTTTTACAATACACGAGTATTTCGTTAATGTTTACAATACGATAGTCGACTTCTGAGAAATCTGCCCCTTATTCTGGCAGTGTTTACCAACTTCGGTGTTAAATTTCGACGGTTACAATTCTTTGCTACAAACACATCGCGAATCGTTTGTACTTACAATTAGTATTAAGATGTAACGACTTACCTTCCGTTTTGAGACGCTGTAATGGTTTTACATAGGTTTCGAGGCGTGGGTGTAGAAGTAATTAAAAATCGTAATTGCATATTTAGGATATCAAGTTCCTGCATTAGATTCGTCCGTAATTTCTATGAAGATTTTCGAGAATTTATCGAAGGGGGTTACAGTGTTCATATCTAATAGAGAATAATCATGTCTAATCATGTAACTTTTACAGCGACAACCCACAGTATTTAAATTTCTTGTTTGTACATTTAATTAGAAATATATTATATTACACAAAGAATATTAGGAATGAATGTTTAAAGACGTAATTCAAAAGCAGTATTTCTTGACGCAAGCACTTGATTGAATAACAAAAAGAAAAATATGGTTTTTTGATTTTCTTGTGTCTCCCCACCCCACCGTTTTATTTTCAGCAAAATTTGTGGCCGCGCGCAATGCGGTCTAGAGTCAGTGCTTGTTCCGTCTTATATTTCATATTTACATATAATTTTTTTTGTTAACTTGTAATAAATTCACGCGAAAGTAGAGTCAGTGTTTGCAACCCGCTATTTTACTTATTAACAATTTCTTGATAAATTCTTAAAATTATTAATTCTTTTCTCCGCGAAAGTAGAGTCAATATTGTTCGCCGGAAATAATTCTCGGTCGCGGTAACTTCATTATTTTTTTTAATTGGTCGTACCGGAATTAGAGTCAGTGCATCGAGCAGCTGCTGTGGAAAGGACTTCCATCGGGCAAGGCTTCACGAATTTTCAAAGTAAGCATCACATAATCGAGAAATAAAAATCCACAATCGAGAAATACATAGATGGCATATACTAATGAAATTGTTTATTTTTTTTTGTTACAGAATAATCAAATGATGGGATGGTTGAACGGCGACAATCACTCCCTGGCAAAGGGCAAAGTTTTCATAGGTGAGCTGAAATTCGAATTTGCATATATCCCATGATTTTTTCCCAAGATTCAGTTGCCACTTGAAATTTTTCTCAAAAATGTCCTTACTAGTTTTCCTTCAATTTTTCTTACCCTTACTTTGCGTATTCTGGCAATAAAATAAATCAAAGTAAATAATTCCTCAACGTATGAAATTTTCAGAGAATAAATATTTTAGATATGCTTCTAATTTTTGTTACAGACTTTGCTCAAATTCGTGAGGCATCGCTGCACCCTTCAAAACTACGACGGACCTGGCGCTTTGAAGGTGAGTGTAGCGTAAACATTGAGATATTTTCACTCGGAGCCAAAGTCAATTTCATTTCTGAGAACATTTCGTAAACTTTCAATATATGGTACGAGATATAACTTCCTTGCATTCTCAATTCAAAACTATTCTTAATGTTTCTTGATATACGATTACGATTTTCTTGTAATCTTCAATTTTGGAATATTAAATTCGGTCTCTCTGTAAAATCGAAAAAGCAGGCACCTTAACGTTCTACGAATTTCGGTTTTTGCAATGCGATGTGCTTTGGTCTGTTTAGACGTTGGACATTCCTCGAGGTCACTGGAGGACAAGTTCGATTCAACGGCAGAGACAACTATGGCAGAGAGATCTGCGGCAGAGACAAAGATGGCAGTAAGGACTGCGGCAGTAACAGCACAAACACGGCAGAAATTAAGGTATCATAATGAGTGTGTACACTGGGGTAAGTCACACATTTCAACTGTCCCTCCGGTCTCCAAACCATGCCGTAGGACGAAAGGTCCGAAGCGGCACTGGAGACTGGTTGTATTGTTCTATAAAGCGAGCATAGTGAACACGAGTAATTGAAAAATTACTTGTGAGTAGAAACTGCCATTTATTTTCCATGTACACTGTCATATTTATCTTAACTTAGGACAGGGCCTTCTCGTAGCGCGATTTTTGCATTATTGCTAAGAATGGATTTATGAAATTTCCAATTAGCGTTGCGACTTTATCAATTCAAATGCGCAATTCGCGAATATTGTGCGTTCTCTGTATTTATTTAAAAAATATTCTTATAACGCCATTCGTTATAAGATCGCGATTAATACACTTCTTCGAGACGATTTATGTTTTATATACATATTATATGTTATATATGTACATAAATCGATCGGTTTGTGCTGGTGGTGTACGTAGTTTCGGAATTTTGCAAATTTGTTTCGCGTCGTTTTATTGACAATCATAATATTATCTACGAGAAGGCATTTCGCGACGGTAGATCTTGAAGTCAGAGTGACAATTGATACGTTTACCTGTTCAAATTCTTCCTCTGACGACGAGATCTCCCGGTTTTCAATATTCAATATCAATTTAAAGTAAATTTTGCATATTTTCAAATATATAAAGTAAAGTCTTTGCTTCTATAAAGTCCAGTTTTTCAATTCGAATTCTCTTTCCTTGAATAAGTATAAATTTTGAGTCATTTGCTGGATTACATATAAAATTCGAGTCATTTGCTTCAGTTTTCAACAAGTCAGACCGTTAGAATTCTACTAATCAATTTCTTAGTTAGGATTTTCAGCAAAAGACACAGTGAGTACAAATTCCTGCCGTGTTCACTTTAAGCCCGAACCCATTCGAGTGCCCAAGCTGCTCGAATGGGTAACGGCGGTGGGCCCGGCCTTTTTTTTTAAATCAGCGACTGACACTGCGGTGGCGAATCGTGCACGACGTAATTTCCACATGTGTGTGTTGTGTGTTAGGCTGTGGATCTTGCGTCGCTTGAAATTTTCTCGTAACGTCAAATAATTTAAACAAACTTGAATTCTTTGTCTTATTTTCTTTTCTACTTTTCCTCATTGATGTATATGGTATCCGAATGATGAAATTCTCTTTATCTTTGCAACATATACCATATACATCGTCTTCAATGTCAAACGGTACAGTGACAAGTATTGAGAATCTTCTAAATATTTCAAATCGCGGTAGTCATGTAATGAAATAACGCAATGATCGCCACCCTTGTCAGTCGATTCCAGGAAATTGGTACGTACATTTTAGAGTGTGAAAGTTGCTTGCGAACTCGGGTGTCGGAGGGTCCCCGGGGATTCCTCTCTAGTGTAGGTCTTTGCACCCGGGTTCCTGTTTGAGAACCGTGGAGCGAGGTGTGTTTGTGTATTTGTGTCGCGATTTGCATTTTTAAATATAGGCCTTAGGTAGGTAGGTAGCATACCGTTCTGGAATGTGAGTTAAATATAAGTAGGTAGGGCCAGGTGAGGTCAGACTATCACAATCGCGCGGGACTAGGGTGAGATGTCTGCCCCCTGGGCTTAAACTATGGTCAAATTGAGTGTTCCCCTCTCTTTGATCGTAGTTTCTTAGTACGTAAATTTCTGCGCACGTGGTGAAACTCCCGGCGCGAGGCTCGAATACTTCGCCTTTTTTGAAAACTGTGCTACACGAGCAGCGAATAGGTACGCTGTGCACGCTCGTGGTGTGGTTTTCACTGTTGAATTTGAATAATATTGAGAATTTATTGGTGCAAAGTATTCGAGCATTCTCTAGCGGCAGAAGAAGAGGCTAACAAGTGCCGAAGAGGCCCGACAAACTGTCACGAAGAGGGCTGCAGCGAATGGCCTTTCATGCTCGAATATCTCTTGAGTTCTAGCATGGAAGGTCATTGTTAGTATTTGTTTATTCACTATGCTCGCTTTTTGTGTTTGTCCTCTGGCGGATGTGACATTCCCGCCCAACGAGCGCATCTTGGCTGTACACGGTTTTTAATCGCGAAGTTAGAGTTGCGTTTCCTTTGACCGTTAGTGTTGCGAAATTAAGGTAGCCCCGGGTGGCACCCACGGATTTGTTCGAATTAATTGGTAGTTTTTAGCGTTGCGATATGAATATACTCGGTTTTTTCTTTATTAGATTATTATATTAAATTAGAGATAGAGTTGCGAGAGAAATCGTCTAAGATGGCGAACGGGAGTTTGCTTCGATTAATTCTGTAGTAGTAGAGTTGCGAAATGTAGCACGAAAAGTGCCCGGTTTTTCTTGAAATATTAATTCTGTAAAATAGCGTTGCGAAATGGAGCACGAAGAGTGCCCGGTTTGACTTTGAATAATTAACTGTAACTTTAGTGTTGCGACCTTGCTCTTGAACAGGGAGCACGGGAGTATAACATCACGATTTAGCACCTGAAATAGGTGTCCGGGAATTTGCTCTTTGTAAATTTAAAATTAGCGTTGCGAAACATGAGTCATTCGCGTTTTTCTTTGATCAATCGCGGAATTAGAGTTGCGAAATACAAAAACAGCTGATTGATGCGCATCTGCTGAGTTGAGACTCAGCCTTGGAGTTGCAAAATTGCAACTCCCCATGGAGTGCCTCAGGAGGCTTGCTCCCAACGATAGCTATTTTTTTTCCGGATAGGTAGTGTTGCGAATTATGAGAGCCCCCGGAATGGCAATAGGCGGGTTTCTGAAGTAGAGTTGCGTATTTGATAGCCTCGAAGTGGCAGTACGCGATTGCTTATTAAATAATATCACGAATGACAGCCATGAAGTGGCAATAGGCGGGTGTTGATGTAGAGTTGCGAACAATGAGAGCCATAAAATGGCAGTAGGCGGGTTTTGTAGTAGCGTTGCGAAAAATAAAAGCCAAAAATGGCACCGGTTTCTCGCGGTTTTTATTGAAAGCGCCTTTTTGGCTGCTTCATGTTTTCAGGATTTTAAGCGCCTTTTGGCTGCTTGATCATTTCGGGATTTTTCTGTTGTAAATCAAGTGCTTGCAAATGGAAATACTGCTGAAAATGTTTCATTAATATGAGAAATTTTGAGGATTTTTACATTATTTTTCTCAAATTGTATTATCTGTTATTTATTGAGATCAATCACAGTATGAATTTTGATCGTGATCATTGAAACCACTCTGCAAATAAAAGCGCAACAAATGATGTGCACATTTCATGACACATATAGAAAAAAAGTGTCTGTAAATTTAATAAAATTCGCGAAGTAGGGAACATACTGCTGATTGTCACTGTTAAAGTTACGAATTTAAGTTTGTCTGGGTTTTTAATTTGATCGCGATGATATTTTTCTGAGATAACCGCGTCGACGTAGAGGTTTCGATAAATTCTCGAAAAATCATTATAGAAATTAAGGACCACGGGTTTCTTTTACTTTTTTAATTGAATGTAAATATGAAACTTGCGCTCGAAAAATATATAAAGCCATTACAGTTCGATAAACGGATGGGAAATATATTTAAAGATTAAACGCGTCGTTTTGAAATTTTTATTTGTTTATTTAAATAATAAGTAGAGTCATATTGTAGCAGAGAAGGAAGTCCGACTTTATTTAACACCTCTCGCGTCGCGAATTAACCGTTTTTTGCATTTATTTCATGCTCGTGTAATGCAAAAGGTTTCAAATAATTTCGAATTTAACCGCTTCGAAATTAGCTTCTTTCATTTAAATAATTTCTTTGATGGCAAATGATTGTGCCATTGCACAACTTGCCAAATTATCCAACTTATTCAACTCGCGTTTGTCGACTTGATATGTAACTTCAAATTTTATCTTTGCTTCGATCAATTTCTTAACGTTTTCTTATCGTGAAGTTCATACAATTTTTGCATTTTTTTTAAATTTTTAATTGATCATTCTTCTCTTGATATTCATAAAATTCGATACTCGTATCAAATTATTCAACGGTCGGTGATATTCCCTCTTATCGTCCGTGTTTTGGGCAAAATTAATGAGGTTCTGTTGCAGAATATAGGATAGGTACAATCATGGACATTTAAGGAACATGGAGTGGACCATACCCATGGAAATTGAGAGAGGTAATCGTGTCGACATCCTGGAGGTTTCCACAGTGTAATTACAATTATACTGACACAAATGAGTTTTTGTTACAGAAACTCCATTGATCAAACCACATCGATGGGCAATGGAAAGATATTTCTCATCGACTTCTTGTGTTGCGAATTCTGTGTTAGGTTTCCAGATATTTCTTATAAGGTTTTGTTACGATTGTCTTGCTACCATTTCTTAATGGTTTCGTTGTGAATGGTATCGTCGTTATTGGTTTCGATACGTTTGATTTCTGGATCAAAGTATCGTCTGTGTTGTCTTCGATGTTAGATCAATGAGGCAATTGTCGTTTGTCTTGCCTTATTTTGGAAAGATGTTTCCCTTCAATCTGTTTCAAGCAGAATGCGTTTCTTATTTTCTGATCAAGAGAGACCTCTTGTTCTGTTCATAGTTTCTCATGGGTGGGAAATTATATTTGTTGTTCTCATTTGGATAAATATTGGGAAGACTGAAGATTACTACTTGAAGAAAGAAGAACGAAGAACAACAAGGATAATTTTAAGTAGGTACTTGCGTGCGCAAATAGTATTTAATTTAATTAGACCGAAGAAACTATGGGAACAGTAATTGCACATATACAATAATTTGGTATATTACACAATGAATTGACATACATAATAATTTGCATATATAAAAGAATTTTCACTGTGCAGAAACCTTTTCCCATATCGAAGGTCAAATAGCGGATTAGACGTTAAGTTATTCGTCGCATGTTTAGATTAAGGTTGTTCTTAAGATTAATTTAAGTTCGTAAGATTAACTTAGTTTCGTAAGATTAATATAAGTTCGTCGTTACCTAACTCTTAAATTTACAATTAAGTTTTAGAATATAAGGAACAAATGTTGCGTTAGTATTTAAGGTTGGATGCTCGTTGCATCCTGGCCAGAAATCTATTTCTCCAATTCCCCGATGGGGAACGAAAATAAAGTACAACAAGAAATTTCGCCTGATACATTTTCTTGTTCATTCTGTCGTTTAAACTTTAAAAAAAAGTAAAAAAAAATGGGAAAATGTTTCACGCGAAAGACAAACTAATATGGAGAATGGATGGCCATTTTTTTTGGGTCCCCAATCGCAGCAACCTCCACGTGGTGGGACCCGGGTCGTCATTGCTCACAATGACTCTTGAACTTTTATTTTATTTTATTTTTCTAGCATTGAAAGCAATAACGGGCTAATTGGCTGCGAATCCCCAAAATTCTTAGTCTTCAATTATCTTTCTATCATCTCCGACATTTAAAATCATATTTCGAAAAGTTAGAATCCTTTGATTGCATTTTATGTCAGGCAGATTGAGTTGAAATATAATCGACAGAGTCTACTTTACGATGATTCAAACATATTTCACTTACAATTAGACTTCCGTAAAAGATTCTACTTAATTTTTGGCGATATATTTCCCTAGTCCGTTCAAATATACCTCTCGAAGTGTTCCTACTATATCGACTATCGATACGGCACGACACGGCCATAAAAACCCGTGATATGTTCAATGGCTGGTAACTTAAACGTCTGTCAGAATAACTTTCGAGAATCTAGGGATACTGACAAAAGATGGCGCTGATTCTTCGTTTAAGAATCTTAGTTCGCTTTTACCATCGGACATTTAATTACCTATTCAAATATTCAAATAGAGCAAACATCTCGCATTTACAAAACATCCTAAATAACTTTGTAATAATTTTGATTCGGCCTAAAGTATCTCCGCAATTTTTCGAACAATTATTTAATTAAAAATCGAAAACTCACTTCAGAAGAATTAATTCTATGAAGATTCAAAACTCAAAGATCGAAATTTAAGTCTTCTCTCACACAACAATCCGCGTTGTTAAACAATAAATTATTTCTACACGCATAAAAGCTTCGAATTACCACGAAATGTGTTTCTCTGTGTTTGTGTTCTAACGCAAGAATGACCGTAATCTGCCATTTACCTAAGACCGGCTTACGCATCCCTTTCAAGCTCATAGTAAAGAGGTAAACCTTTCTCGTCGTGTGTCTTTAACGGCACGACGCCCTTTCACCGAAGACAACAACACCCTTTCGCCTTTTCTTTCGTTGAACGGATCGAAAAAACCGCACTGACCAGAAAACGTAGTAAAAGTTTATGGCTCGCAAGGTAGCCCAGGTAATCTTGAAAGTCTTGAAACGAACGGGCAAAAGGAAAGGGTTTACCGAAAGGATTACGCTGCGAGTGGCGTAAGCTTCCCAGTTGTACAAGAAAATCGGCATAATCCGCTTTTAGGTTTGCACCCCTTTTCACCGGTTGACCGCAGAATTCTCTTTTCTCTTGGTGTAAACTTTCTAAGGGAATACATTTGACTCGAGAAAGTATATAAATTTCAGTAGCAGGGAAAGTTTCAGCAGCAGAGATTGCGTTTATAAATAAATGTAGAATGCTGATTATTTTTTTGGCTTTTGTGAGATTTTGGGTCGTCGTGAGATCTAATCAAATTAAGAAACGTAATCAAAATTTCCAAAGGGGTTGCGGAACGATTGACTTCTTCTATTCGTCAAGTTTATCAAGATGTAAGAGGTTGTGGATATATCTTTAAATTTCTGTTCGTTACTTTTACAAGATATCTATAAGATTTAGATTTTTCTTCGCTCAGTTATTCTTTATACGTCAGTGGTTGATTCGTATTCCATATTATTATAAAATTCATAGTTTCTTCTTTGGTTGTTCACAAATCTGGCATCGCACGATTTCTTTTAAAAAATACAAACGGAACGGTATACCTGCAACGATCTCGCTGCAACCCTTTCTCCATAGATCGTTCTTCCGTTCTTCTATTAGTTCGCCCTCATTATATCCCAAAAAGTTCGAAGAAAAAGGACGAGCTCGTTTCTTTTTTCGAACCCGCCACATTCTCACGGTCCACTCAAGTGGCTCGGTTTCTTCCTGGTTTCTCATTTGCCAGATTTACGATCTAGATTGTGCAACTCGCTAACAAAGCATTACTAAATACTTTCACGACCGGGGATTATCTCTCGCAACGCGCCAGCCTTCCCATGTAATAATTACGTCGAAACGAGACTACGTTCGAGTTCTTTTATAATTAACGATCAACGTGGGTGCATACTTTAGAAGACTATTCCTCAGATTTTAACCAGTCATTTTAAGAACCTGTCCATTTTCGTCAATGTACCCAATAACATGCTAAATATTGCAATATAATTTTCAAAAGTAATGAAAAATTCAGAACTACCTCTACAATTTTCCCTTGAAATCGCTTGCTCTCCGGCAAGAAATTTAACATCCAACTCGTAGCTAAGAAGATGACGAATATCTTGGAAATAAATAGAACTTTTTCAACTAAAAAAAATCTTCAAAATGCAAAGCGATCCTGCGTCGATCGATCGAAATTGTACAGGATGCGCGACTTCCTGCGTCTCTACCCCCATGTTCTCCCATGTACGGACATTCGAGGGAAAAATCTCCCGGTTTGTCGAGGCATCGTCAAGCTGCGCTCTCGTTTTTTCTCGATCGGACCCATTAAAAAAGCTCGTAGAAAACTGGAGATCCTTTGTGGGAATACGCAACGTGCGGATGGTTGAAAAAGTGCGGGGAGGATAGAGAATTTGAAGGGAGAATGAGAGAAAAGAAGAAAGAGAGAGGAAAAGAAACGTTGCACCGGGGTGCAACCGAGGCGCCTGTTACACAACCGGAAGGAAATCTGTGAGGGAGGGATTTTTGCTTTCTTTTTTCGACGTCTCGTTGCACAACCGAAGGTGGATCCTCGCTCATCCTGTAACGGGCGTGAGCGGTGTAAAAAGTGATGAAAGAAACACGTAACTATGCGGTTTTCGTTTTTTCAACCCTTCGTACCTACCGTAAGGCCCATGGCGAACTTAAAGGCTCCAGTGTACTTGTAAAAGTTCGTTGAGAAAAATGTAATAATACGCACATCAAATACATTTTTCTATTTGTAAAAAGAATTTTAAATTTCATATATTACTTACAAAAACATTGCAAATATTATTTTTCCTTTCTACGGCAAGAAGCACCGATAATTAAAATTTGAATCGCGATCTATGAACTTTATTGCAGAACGGGGGATGAGAAAGTTCTCGTAACTCTTTCTCCGTCCATCTTTCCGCGAGATTGCATAACGAGAAATCGATCTTCGTTGCATCGATACACAGTAGGATAGCAACGTAAGCAGCTTACATCGTGCGGCTTGCGGTGAATTGCGTAATTTCGTGTGTGTACCGTCTGTTTCGTCAAATAAAGTTTCCACGTCAGAATGAACAAACCATCCGAGTCTTCTAAACGAATCTCTATGAGCGGTTGGCACGCTCTCGGATTTTTATGTCGTGCAAAGATCGCCTCCTATTATTGCAATTGCAATGGCTACTTGTTGTAGAAATTTATTAGGTTGCTGGATTCCCGGCGACATTTAATCGCCGAGCCGATGTGACATTTGATGCTTTTACCGCGGCTAATTTCCCCTCGCTTTCCAGACTCTTCCATCGGCGAACGAGCACGTAATCGAATCGATCGCAGATTGCACGCGAATATCTGCGAAATCGACTATTTTCTTGTCGATCTTTTTTTATTCTCCCCTTTATTTTCAATCGTATCGGCGAGAACTTGAAGTTTCTTATTGGCTTTGAGTCACCATTGCTATGATATTCATGCTGGCTGGAAAAATTCTTGTTAGTCATCGTTACTTTTTCTATCATTCTTCTTATTCTTCGTTTCTTTTATTCTTCTTCTTCCAATTTTATCTAATTTTCCACGTATCCTTCGAGAGTGCCTTCATCCTTCTGTTTACCCTGTGTTATTCCATTATTCTTCTTACATTTTGCTACATCTTATTTCATATATTCTTTGCTATTCTTTCTCTCATATTATTTTATAATATTTTCAAACAGACCAGAAGCAATTTCTTCGTGTCTTTTCGCCTGTAATCGTTACGGTCATTTTACTTAGGACCTGCTGGTTTTCGTGAGTGTAGAACCAATGAAAAAATTGTATAAATATCACATAGAAAATTTCCCAAAAGCAATTTTTTGAATCTTTTTTCCTTTAACAGTTATGGTCATTTTGCTTAGGACTTACTGGTTTTCGTGGGTGTAGAACCAACGAGGAAATTGTATAAATGTTACATCAGATAAATTTTCTAGAACCAAATTAACATCCATCTGTTTCAAGTGGAAGCTGCAAAGACTTTTTCCTCCACCATCGTTCCCTGGTAGCAGACAGGTGCAAGAAAATTGCTCGACTACCAGCCGGTCGATTTTTTTTCTCTCGCGAGATCCAATACACCCGATAAGGAACTTTCGAACGCGATCCTAAGAAGGCACACCGCAAAAACGTGAAAGAAAGGAAGAAAAGCATCCTCTTGTTCGAAACACAGGTAAAAGTCGAACGATGCAAGATATCCGCGACTTTGACAGCCGCTAACGACTCTATTCTCTGTTTTTCCGCCCCTTTCTTCCATTCTCCTCGATCTTCTTCGTCGAAGGGTTGCTCGTAAAGCTCGTAAAACACGGCGCTAGAACTCGAGTCACATCGGGGTTTTTACAAATCAGCGACAGGGTGGAAACTCGTGTCATTTCTTCGAAAGTCCTTCGTCCTTGTCGATCGGTTACTCATTATCGTTCTCCTCCATCTACCAGCAAAATCTTGACGCCTCTTCTCGGTCCACGACGCGCGAGAATTCGAAATGAAAGGTTACATTGTTCTACAACGACCTTTTTCTCGGTAGCTCCGACCTATTGCTCTTGAGCGTACCGATTGCCATCGAAAGAAGCCACCCATCGATGTCGTTGCGTTTTCTTCGTCACTTTGTTCCCTCATTTTCTTTATTTTCTTCTTTATCTTGTTCACCATTTTCTTCAAACGAAACTCTGCGACCTCGAACCCAATGAAGCTGTTGCTCAAAGCGATAGAGACAACCAACCGCGGCCTTCGTGTCCTTGCAACGAAAGGACAACGATGGCGCATTACCTTTCCTTTTTCTATCTTCGATTCTCTTCCCCGTTTTACCGACTTCTTGCTTTTGATTCAAGTCACTGCGTTCTTTTTGCAATTTTCTTCCCATCGCTCCCCTCATAATAATGATCAATCCAACTGTAGAACACAGATTGTGGACGCTCTAATAGCAAAACTTCTAAGTCCAGTTCAGATAATTTTTATTTACTCTTCTATTAAGAATCTCAGATAAGAATTTTCTTTCATGTTAAACCTCAAAATCGATTTAATCGTCCGATACCTGGAAAAACGTAACGAGCTATAATCATCCGACTTTGTCAACCTTGTCGATATTATCGCCGGATTATGTAGTTATCGATACCATTACACGCGGCCACGAAATCACGCATAAATTGAACGGAACAAAGTTATCCGTAGATCGGTCATCAACGAGGGAAGAAGGTTGAACCACTCGTCATTAACGAATCTCCTCATCGATGAGTCGCGCTAATCGGCACCGTCTAGACATGGCGACACGGACGATTAGGAATGCCCGTACATTCGCCCTGCCAGACGATCAATGGACTTCGTGTTTGCTAAATGGAATTCGCAATTTCTTGAGCCCCCCTGTCGTCGTTTCATCGACGAGGGCCACCAATAAAGAAGAGTAGCCAGGCTCATTGACACGCTCGATCGAGTCGAAGTCATCTTTGACGGGTTTTCTTGGCCTTCGGTTTCACGATTGCCGCGATAAAATAACGAATTAATTAGTCGAACTGGACGAAGAGAGGACGGGGCGTTCGCAAGGCGGGATATCGCACCTCTGGAAAGACAGTCGGCAACAAATTCCAAAGTCTTCGGAATGTTTTCACTTACGTCGTAGATCCGTTGCTACGTAACCTGTCTGAAAGTATGGGAACTGGAATGATACAGGGAGATATTTAAAAAGAATACCGAGAAGCTTCGGAGTCCACGGTGGTCGAGACGATAAAGAGATCCATGGGGTGGTTCTGGAATTTTTCCAGGCGACAGCGGCCTTTCGATCTTCTCGTTAGTGCTTCGAGAGGACAAAAAAAAAACGATACTCCGTCCATCCACTCACTTTCAATTGATAACACCGATATGATATTTTAAAAAATTCAGAGCAACGTTCATTATAATGAAACACTCCGTCGAAAAGACAGTAACCACGGTAAACTAGCAAAGAGTTAAACTGACATCCAGGAAACGAGGAACGACAATCGTCCGTGAGTTTGATAGCAGATAACGCAACGATTAGTACGAACACGAATAACGTGTAATTAAGGCGCCGGTATTAAAGCCTCTTCCCCGATTCCCGGCGATGCGCTTATATCTCTCCGATTAACGCAATGCACATCGCTCGGGGCACGATGCGTCACAAAATCTTAAGGCGCTTAGAATACCAGAGGATTCCTATCCTTATCCGCATATTTTCAAGGGTCAGCGAGCCTCGCTCGCAGTCAGCCGCGGTTTCGTTGAGTTCTACCTGTGCGCCCGTTCAAAGAGACAAAGGGAGCCACCGAACTGACAGGGATAAAAGCAACCTGCTCCTTCCATCGAGTCGATAACTTTCTTCTTTCTGTTTTTCCCTTTCTATCTGACTCTCCTTCCTTTCTTTCTTCGTATTTTCTCTTTCCGTTTTACCACCTATCGTGGACTCTCTCCGAGGAGGGTCCGAGACAATCTTATCGTCGCGAAGAAAGACGAAGAGGAAGAGGAGTCGGTCGCGCGAGCAGCAACCTTTGAGACTCCTTCGTCCTCGCTCCTCGAGGATTCGAAAGGAGATTCCTTCGTGGTGCCGTCACGGATTTTATGCATTCCTGCACGGACGCCGCAGGAGGCTTCCTTAAAACCGAAAGTGATATGGAAGACGGTCTACGTCCACGGGGAAGACGAAGGAGTCGCTCTCAAAGCACCCGACGACGTTGCACTGTCGCGCGGTGATCGAAAGAGGAAGTCGAGAGGGATTAGATATACGATGCGATAAGACTTTGGTATTTTATCGAATAGACTTGTGGTTAATGTGCTAAATATATCCGCGCAATGACTGAACGGTAGGATGATAATTTTGTTTTGAATTCAACCATGCAGTGGCGCTGTTAAATGGTTACTTCCGGCGGATTTGCTTTCTGGCAACTTGAAGAACACAGAGAAGAATCTTTACTTATGTGTGTCTGGTCCCTTCATCCATCTGTAAAGATTTAAAATTTTTTTTTAAATCCTCCAAATATGTAGATAATTATCGTTGGCGTACTATCAAGGTCGAATCTTCCGTTCACCATTGCACAGACTCAGGTAAGAGCTAAGAAGAATCTAGAAGCATCGTTACACGAATTCAAATTTCCAGGTTCAAGTTGCACCTAGAATTGGAGTCAAACCTGTGTCCCTCGTGGACTGCAGTTAGCCTCATCACGATGAGAGTAGATGCTAATATAGTACCGGTGCCTAACGCGACTCGCACCCGGAAGTCCACGCTCTATACGTAATGGTGCCATTGTTCAACTGCCTTAAAAAAAAACAGCAACAGGGATACCTTCGAAGATATTTAAAATCAATCTCGCCAGTCGAAATCGTTGCAATATTGCGTCTCAAAGTTAAAACCAAATTTACCACGACAAGTGGCAACAAATTGGCGCAATCTCTTGAGATCAAA
Organism: Cerceris rybyensis; assembly: GCA_910591515.1. Taxonomy (NCBI): domain Eukaryota; kingdom Metazoa; phylum Arthropoda; class Insecta; order Hymenoptera; family Crabronidae; genus Cerceris; species Cerceris rybyensis. The sequence goes on from OU342795.1 coordinate 2,738,055, forward strand.
CCGATCAGCGATCAAGATGAGGTACGATACAACCTCGACTCTTTCTTACGACCCCTTTTTATCGTTTCTATCGACGTAAGAAAAACATCGCGCGACTTCTCGAAGCGTAAAAATCCAAAAGCGAGACTATTCTATTAATCGTATCGCGACGAAATCCACCGTAACGAAGTCGTCCATTTTTTGCACCCTTGCAAAAGTGCACCGGCACGATTATCCATACAACTGAGAAAAGTAAATCAACCGAGTCTATCACTATCCCGTTACTCCGTTGGAAAAGATTCGCGAAAAGGAGCGAAAGCCGATCAAACATGACGAAAAATGCAGCCATGTAATTTTTCCCCGTCCGCGGCGGTAATTTCGTGCAACAGCAGGAAACGACATGGGGCAAACAGCTGGTGCTGAATTTCCAGGCACCTGGAGAGAAGGAGCTGCAATCGTTCTCAAGTAGCCGGGCCTCGTGATCCGAAGGAAACCACGGAAACGATGGATTGAAGTGAAGGGGAAAAAAAAACGGGGAGAGAGACGGATAGACCCCCTCTGGAAGACGTTTTCGGGGTGGAAGGGGTTAAAGATGGCTAGGTAAAAATCTGGCGTGAAAGGTACCCATACTTTCCAAATGGCTGGCGTGTATCGCCCGGTATGCGGAAGGGTTGAAGGTAGACCAGAATCTTTTCTCAGTCCGCTCTTTTTTTAATCCCCTACCCGACGCAAGGGGCGGTTACGGGGGTCCCGTTAGGTCAGCTCGTCGGCAAGCTGCCCCTTAAGGTGGGTGGTGATGCAGTTGCGTTCCCTCTTCTTTTTTTTTCTCTCCCTCTTGCGCTTCCTCGAAACCCTCGTCTAACTGTGATCCGTGTAATCTACGCGCAGCTTCCGCGTTCGAGGACCGGGATCGTTTCCAAGGTCTCGATCTTTCTCACAGTCGCCCCTGCGGGAAACGGTGGATGAACTTGCTGCTGAATCCTAAAACGTAATGTTTTTTGTTGGCTTAGAATTTTTGTGACGCGTAGAAAGATGTATTTAAGCTGAAGAACATAGATACTTCCATGAGTATAACTTATTTATATTTTTAGTAATTTTCCTTTAGCTGCGAAAGACTTTTTTAGAATTATTATTTAGGATATTAGGTGATTTGAAACCTACCTAAATGTGAAGTCTACAAACAAAATAAATTACCAGTGTCAATGATTATTGATCTATTTAAAATGCAAATGCAGTTGGTAACATTATGATCTACAATTACCTCTGTCTAGCGAAAAGTATAATAGATAATGACCATAGCAGAATTTTATTACACTCCGACTCGTAAACGGTAATGACAAAAATTCAGGGACAATAAACAAACTCGAGCACCCTTATTACATACTCGAAATAACTCGCAAGGGCAAAGTTGCCATTTTTTTACAACCTCTACCATATTAAGCTACACATATAACAATAATCTTCGAACGTAGTACTTTTACAATTGACCCTGTCACGATGAATCTTTGAATTCTACCGATCCTGAATCGTTGAAGTATCCTCGCAACAATGCCATGCCGTGTTCTCGATAATGGTAATAACCTGGCAGAATTGACTATAGTATTACAGTGCAGGGTGTCGTGCTTTGCAGGGTGTCCCCCGAAAGGACGATGGGGACAATAGGGCGAAGAGAAATAGCGAAACGAACCTGTCGTAAAGTCATTACATTGTGGACAGATTCGACCACCGTCACGGTCCGTCCGTGTAGGTAAATTTTTCACCTTTTTGTCCTTCGCTTTCCTCGCAAATCCTGAATTTCCTTGGCCTCGACTGTTGTGCGAAATTCGAGGGATGTTTTGTCGAACGATAGGATTCCTTGAGACTCGTAAATTTGAGAAGGATAATGGGAACCTCTCCTGTTGAGTCGTCTATTAATGTGTTGTTTTAAAAACTTACACAGAGTTATAAACGTCTACTGTGACGACTGTCAATTTTGTGTTTTTTTTTTAATCGAATTGCAAATCGTGGAGGCCTAATGTGACGTCAATGAGCACTTGTCTGAGAAATGACTGTTCGTTATGGGTTCTCTAATTAGTCGTTGTTTTCGAGACGAAAGAACGGGACGGGTTTTGAAGCGGAGCATCTAAAATCAATTAATGGTTGATGTATAATGACATTCAGAAGTCCATTCGTTTTCCATGAATGTTAAAATCACTTTAAACGTACGAAGTTTATTGGCAATACATAAATACATTCATTTGTTCGACTTGTTCTTTCGATTTCTGTGAAACCTATAAAACTTGAAAAAGTAGAACATCCGTAACAGACAAAATGAACTTTTATGCAAAGAAATAACGATAATGTTTAAATTTAACGAAAAAACAATATATAAGCGCTATAAAATTATACAAAAATCACAATTTACTTTTTCAGTATCAGAACTTTTTCATTCAATTAACGTTTATTCTGGGTTCCATAAAATACAAAATTTCTACAATGTGAAACGTACTCCTCATTTTATATGGGGTCTTACCGTGTTATTATTTACTCGCATATTTTTTGCACCCAACAGACAATAGAGATTTCCGTGCTCTCCTTTAAACGTTTCAAGCTGGAATACAATTCGGTAATTACCTATCCTAAGTTTTACAAGTGCTCAATACTCACGGACGATCTAGCAGAATAAAAGAAAAAAAGGGAGAGGAAAACGTCAAGACCTTTGGAACAAGGTGTTCGCACGTGTCTCGGCGGGTAGAATTTTCCTTTGCAGAGCCGAAAAGAAAAGAATGAGACGACGGTCGCAGAAAGAATTCCCGATACAAGGTCGCGGACCGTAATTTGGCAGCGTTTGCAAATTTCTTCGACCTTTTTTGTCGTGAAATATATTTATGCGTTTACGGTGCACCTCGCTGCGCCCTTCGAGGACGAAATTATCACGAGGTGGGCTTTTTTCTCGATGGTCCCATAACGGGAACGCGAAAAATTCGGTCCTACCTGAACCGTTAAAAATAACGTCCCTTCGATACGCAAAACAGAAGACTTGGAACGGCAACGTGAGACCTTGAATGGGCAAAATTTCCAGACTTTTCCACACAACACCGAACTAAATAGGATTCAGTAATTTTTCAAACGACATCCATGCTCCTATGTTTTTCAAGAATGCAAGAAAAATATTAGAACGTTATGTGTTTTTAATGACAGATAGAAAAACCTTACTATCGACGATCATTGCTTCCTACCGGAAGTCAAGGCTACGTCCTCGACTTTGCTCGATGGAACGCCAACCTGAATAGATTATCGTGCTCATATCGCTTACCAGGTATCGACTGTTTCATCGAATTTCCTGTGGCAATTTGAATGATGAGTGGAACCAAAAATGCCGACATTTTTTTCATATAAAAAACTATACTTCCTGTACGAAGTATCTACATACTAAAAGCAACAAAATTACCATTCGTTCCACTCGTACAATTTTTTTTAACCATGAAAAATATCAATTCCTTTTCAACTCTTCAAAAATCATCCGTGCATCTTCTCAAACAATTCAACCGACAATTTTTCCCCCAAATTCTCTCGGACACGATGAAAATCAGGACACCGCGATGAAGGAAAAAAACGAAGATAAAAAAAGAACAAGCAACAGTCTGGGACACGGTAAACCCGGCTCATAGCGGACAAAGGTGCATCTTGCATCCGGGGTACCTTAGTTTGCAGCGTCCACGGCAGGGTCGAGGGAAAGAGAGCCGGGAGTTGCTCGGCTGATGATGGTGGGGGTACCAGGACGAAGGGGAAGGAGGCAACCTGAGAAGAGAACCCAGTAACCTAGTGCCGAGTCGCCTGGAGGTCTGCAAAAACAAAAGAGAAGTGCGTGCCACGTGCCCCGTTCGCCGATCTCCGATGCTTCGCGATTAGTCGCGGTACCATGCAAAAATTACCCCCTCCGTGCACGCGCGCTGCCGATGGTGCACCATGCGAGGGTGAAGATGTTTGGCCACGAAAAATGAGAGATTTTTCTTATGTTGGAATTGTTTATAATCTAGTCATTATCCATGAAGTATGTTGAGGAGTATTGAGGGACGATTATGTTCTAAGAACATTTTTTTTGTTTATATTTTTCTACTGGAATTATTTCACTATGGGCTGATATATGTTAGATAAAAGTATTGGAGACGGTAGATAGAATTTATTGGAAATATTTACAACTTCTTAACGCCTCATACGCAATTTTTTTAGTTAGAAGAAATTCTGTTTAGATATCACTTCTGATACCATTGTTTACATTTGTGTAACTGATGTGACTCTGAAAATTGCAGATTTTCTAATTAGTTACACGCAAATGGATTGATATTTTGGCAAATATATTTTAAGATTGCCTTCCTTGGAGTAGGATAATAATTTAGTGTCTGACTATCTTTCAAAGCACGTCTATAGATGAATGTCATGTATCTCCTGCAAGGCAAGATGCAAGAAAACAAAATTTTTCGTCAGTTGTTTTTCCCGTCCGGTCGATCCTTATTGCGCGTCGAGCTGGCAAAAGAGGTAAACGGGCAGAGGGAGAAAAAGAACGAAGAAAAGCGGGAAAAGAGGCGCCCCATTTAGAAATGACTCAATCGCGGGAGATCGTGGACGCGGTCAGCGAAAATATTTCTGTCCCGAAGGCCAACGCGTAGGAAGCGACCACTGCGGAGAAGGTGAGAAAGAAGGGCCGCGTTTCTCGGCCAAGAAAGAAATCTCTCTTCCTGCGTCTTGTTCAATCACTTTTTTTTCTTTGTTCCTTTGCTCTTACCGTCTATTATACAAAACAGCATGTTTATGTATGTATATATATATATTTATGTATATTCATATATTTGTATGAGTGAGGCGTATATCTTTATCAACTACCAGTTCTCGCCCGAAAGAAAACGAGAAAGGGGACGAAAGGAGGAGAAAGTAGACGATAAATAATTTAAAATTGGATCGACTCATTGAAGCAACGAAGGAAATGACTACGCCTTAGCTCTTAGTCGGGGTAACGTTCAGACGTCCCGCTACAATGGACGATCAACTCGCAATTAATAATAATAGAAACGCTCGACACGGTCTTCCGAACGTAACCTCAAGTAACAAACTTATCGGCCTATCGATCGTTGCGTTCCATAGAAAGGTCACGAGGATCAAGACGAAGAGAGGATATATACGTGTATGTACGAATCCATGAATCTACGTGTTTATACGTGTACATATGCACGTATGCATGGTATGTGCAATGTCGAACATTCACGTGAAATAAAGGTGACAATGGACGAAGAGGGGACAAGAGCACGGAGGACTCTTTCTCCGTGCCATTGATACGCTCGCGAGTGTTCTGACGTTCGTGCTCTTTTTTTATACTTTTCTTTGATTCCCCGTTTAGAAGATACAAAAATATATATTTATTTTTTTTTATATATATATGTGTGTTTCTATATATATAATCATCTCTTTTTTCTCTATATAAGTCTCTCTGTCTCTCGCGCATGCATTTGTACTACCACTCGCATCCTTCGCCGTGCATTCGAAGCTTTCTTTCATTCCAAACACTCGGAATCTTCCTCTCGGTGTCTCCCTTTCTTGCAACACGCATGCTATCTCATCTCGCACTCACTTCCTCGCATCACTGGCGCATCCATCGGCCGCGAATCAGCCGGGGTGAACGTTCAACTTGGAGGATTCGCGAGAGAGTATTACTTAACGAGTAACAATTGAAACAATAATAATATTAATAGTAATAATAATATATAATATATAATAATAATAATAATAATACATATAATTAAAGAGTAAATGGTAAAAACCTACGTGCTAGGTCGTTCGAGTGGGCTAAAATTAAATGGAATAAGGTAACTCGTACACATATACGGTAATAGAGAGAGAAACCGCGCCAACGATCGTGCTCGGGATAGCGATATCGCGGACCCGCGAAAATGCACCACGATTCTCGGCCGTGCATCGTATGCACCGATGTGCAGAAAGATGTAGAGGAGGTGCGCGAGTGTGTTGACGCACACTGTTGCATTTATAGCCGATGCACACGAGCGCACGCTGATGCACCTCGGTGTGCCCGTGTATGCGAGGAATGCAAAGTACGTGGTCTTCGTGGTTAAAACGCGCGGATCGCGCGTTACAACACCGACGATGGAAAGAAGTTATGTGTAACAATGCACGGGCGCACGGTAACTGCTTCCTGACGACGCGGAGAGAGAGAAAGAACAAGGGAGAGAGGAAGAGAGAAGGGAAAAGGAAAGGAGAGAAAAGTGCGCTTCTCGGTCGGTCTCGTGGATTAAAGGCACATTCTCTCTATCTCTCTCTCTCTGTTCTCTATGGTGTGCAACTCGCTGGAGCAAGTAGCGCGATCGAGAGTACGACCGCAAGCGGGTCAACGAACACTCGTGTGTAACTCGTAAAGGTTAAATTAAGGAATCACTTCCGAAGAATCCTTCCTACATCCTAGCTACGAATCTCAAATCGGGTCGCCGTCGATAAAGCGCAAGAGAAAGAGAGAGACGGGAGTGAAAAAGAGAGAGAAATATATAGGAAGGAAAATAGGGGATGATAGGGTGGAAGTAGGAAAGACAGGTATCTTGTGGAACGAGTATCACCGTGTCGATCCCGATTATCGTTGCCATGTCATCCAAACGGTCGCGTTCACGTCTCGTAACGGCTTTATTGACGGCACACGTTACGAATAATTGTCATAATGACATTAACGGCTGCAATGATTCCAGCGAATGATCGCAGAACGATCGAGCAATGGAGAGAAAAGAACGTTGAATTTGTTGAAACACCCTTCGATTTTCATTTTCCTGGACGATTTATTTTTTGAAAAAAAAAAAAAACATTATGATAATTGAGTATCCTAATTGATGAAATTTATAGTAAGTCCAACGCAAAAGTTACGACGATAACAATGAAGTAACTTTGAACGACGATAGCGGGGGGTTGAATATTCGGAAGCGATTTAAAATGTGGAAATTACATTTATCGGTCGCATCGAGAATTCTTCGCCCACGATCGTCGTTTAAAAGTGCGCATCGTAACGATAACCCCCCCTCCCCTTCTTAATTCTATGGTTTAAATAGAAAATAGTAACATCTCGCGTCTCGCTATCGAGAAAAGTGCGCTCGGACGTGTAACAACCCTGCGGACCGTCGAGCACGACGACGAGAACGATGACGAAAACGGCGGTTTCCTCCCAGTCTTCGCGGTCTCTTCCTCGAATGTCGCGGATTCTCTTGCGGGGGAGGCGACCGAAGAGGAGAAGCGACTAGGTGACTGTTTTCCATGGCAGTGCAAAGCTTCCATTCTTCAGCTTTTTTATCTTCGAGGAGCGTGAATCGTATTCGCGATCCCAGATGGATCGCGGAACGACGAGATTCCTCGACGGCAGTGACGTTTTTGCTGGTCTCTGTAAACAAGAAGAAAAACAATCGGTTAACGTTATTCTTTCTTTCAACTTTGTATATGTCAAATTATAAATTAAGAAATATCTGAGATGAAGGTTGGAAATTGAGGGTAGTAATTCTATAGCGAATATTTTCATCCCTTAACGTTGAGTATATTATATTATATGACGACAGCGCTTATTTGACTTTGTCATTAACTTTTACACCTCTGTATCGTCAATTACAAAACGTACGACCTTCAACGCAATAATTACTGTTAAATTCGACGGCACACATAAAGCTCATCCGGTATTGAAGGGTTAACCGACAAACGTGACATTTCATATTCAATGCCGACCGGGCTCTGCCATTCCTAGTTCTGATTAGCATTCCCGACGGTAGCCCGACGTTCTCCAGGAACGCCTGTTCAATTCCACTTCCAGGCGAAACGGTTCTCCGGTGCTCTTGGCACGAGGTGCGCTCGTAAAATTCGGAACGCGCCGAGAAGGTGAGAGTGGTGTATCTATGGGGTGTCAAGAGGCCACGGTGGGTGGAGTGGAGAGGTAGAAACATCGAAGAGAGAGAGAGGCAAACCAGCGGAATATCCTGATCTTAGCGAAGGCCGTCTGGTGCATTCTAGGCAGGCAAAAACTGCATAGGAAACCACGCCCTGGCCGCCACACCGACCGCCTGTCCTCGGAGACATTTCATCGGACACGCGTCGCGACGCTCGATTCCGCATTCGTTGAACGCGAGCAGGAACCTCGTTCTCTCGAATAAAAAGACACTTGCCGAAAGGTTGACGGAAGTACTGCCAAAAAGGCATCTTTTAAACGTGGACAATGACAAGCGCTGTTGCTTGGAGAACGTGTATCGATTTAAAAGTTAAGGAACCAAAACATCTTGAACTGGAAATTGCATACCGTTTTGATAGTCATGTAAGACTCTAAATTGCTATCAAGTTGAATGATGCATATGACTTGAGAATTTCTTGCAGCAACCTGGAGAACATGGTCTACAAACTTGGAGAACCAAAGAATCTGAAATTCCTTCGATGTATACCGGTTGATAGAAATTTCTCGATTTCATGCGTCATATTTAGATATCCCTAATTGATATATTAGCAGGAACTCGCAGAAATTAAGCAACGTTGCAAAGTTCTACTTAATGTACATCCGTGTCGATGCACAGTATTGCAAGTCCAGCGATAAAAAATCTACCGACTGGCATGGCTCTGCTGTTATGCAGTTGGAAGTGTGCGCGAGCGAGCACGCGTGTGCAGGCGCACGCGGGGATGCAGAATGGACAGGCAGCTAAGTGACGTGCGCTGGCTACCTACGTGTTCTACCTACTTCACCCACCTACCCAGCAACCTAGTTGTCTGCCCCGTCTATTTGCGAGGTGTACATAGGCGCGCTTTATCGCTAATCGATATAATATATCTTCCGGCTGGTACTTACCTAGGAACGTACGAACGAGCGGCGCGAACCACGCCGGACGGCCTTCGCGACGATTTCGCCGAGGTCGCAACGTTACACGTCGGATCTTTTTGTTACTTCGCGCTAACCGCGGAGGAGTGAAAGAGAATTCGACGAAACGAATAGAGAAGGAACTATTACGTTGGTCTGAGTAATCGTGGCTCGCAAAAATTCAGCCGGTCAGCGATGCGAAACAGTCGGAGTAACGTGGAAGAGGAAAGAATCGGTTGAGACGGTCTTCCCTGGGTCGATGGTTTCGTTGAGATAGAATTGAAATACAAAGGCGGAAGAATCAACGGAACGTCATTCAACCAAGAGGTGTAGAACGGAAAAGGTGAAGCGTTTCGAGAGTGGTTCCACTTACACTTTCCTCCGGGCCTTCTTTCTGGGCCAAGTTCAGTCGAAAACGTTACGTGAAACGTCCTCTCTTTCCTTTGAGTTCTCAGGAGAAAGCATCTCACGGTTTACCGTCGACGGAAGCGTGCCTAGGCCAAGATCGTTTAACGGGGGAGAAAGAGAAAACGAGAGGTAGATCACGCGGGACGATCACTCTCTACCTCCGTCGAGGATGATAGCCGCGCGTGAGCCGGTACTTGTGTATATATACACACGTGCGAGGGAGGGTCCAGGAAGAGAGGATAAGAGAGAGAGGAACGGAACGAATGGCCACGTTTGGGTCCGCTGGAAAAATAAAACTAGGCAGACCAGAGAGTCCGTTAGACCGCCTCTTGCCTCTCTCTTTCTTTCTTTCTTCCCCGTAAGTCCTCTTTTGAGAGGGAGTGTGCAGGTTGAAGAAAGAACGAGAGAGAAGACCTAACCTAAGCCACCAGGAGAGTCCGTGCTCCGGGCTCGGCGCTGCAGTTTGCCCCTGAACTTGGTTCTCCATCTTGCCCACTCGACGTTGACCTACTTTCATGGCCTACCCGATATCTCGAGCGTGTTCTATACCCGCGAATACCGGCACCGATTTTCCTACCTCGCGCGCCTACTCTTTGTCCTAGCCTTTCCGATTGCATTTCACTGTCCCAGATACAAAGCAGATACATTACGACCTGTCTTCACGACCGCCTTCTCCCTCTTTCCGGACTTGGTGCAACCGCGCGTTCTCCAGTCGAATTTACCGATTTACGATTTGAATTTCCGATCGGTTCCACCGGTGCAAGATGGTCCACGAACGAACGAATCAGGGACCATCGACCAATTTGCCCTGTACCACCAGATGCGATCACTGTGACGGTGTAATTGCGCGAGAAACGTGGAGAATATAGATACGGTTAGACGACGTTGGAGCTGATAATTGCGAGCGTTTTCGTGCCCGGCAATTTATCATACGGTAATCGCAGGCTACGTTTACCGTACAAACCGATGAATCTCGAGCTCCAACGTGACATCTCGATCTCCTTGGCTTTTATCTCTGAATTTCCTGCTCACCAGCGGCACACCGATCGCGAGCCGGTCTGTCCGAGCTGTCTCATATATTATTATTAGAGCGCCGTCTCGGGGGCGTTATCCGTTATCTCGTATGTTATCTCTGCGGTATAAGTTAAATGAGCGCACGATAATGAGCCGCGTTCACGAGCACACGCGGACAAGTTTGCATACGCGTCCCGCGGTCGCGCGAGGGGCTGGTCAACCTGCGAGCAGACTCATTGGTTTAGACGCGGCAATGCACAAGTACCGGGATAATCATTAGTTTATATAACAAGTCATTTCCCGCGGCCACGTGATTTTCTCGTCAAGGCGAGCCGCTCACCACCACCACCGACTATGCTGACACCGACAACGACACTCCGCTACTTCTCTACCACCATAGGTCACCATCACCACCGTCGCTGAGATTACTCGTGCAACCACCTAGAAGTCAACGATGTCCGGCGATTCCTTGCAATACACGATTCACCTCGCCTTTGTCTCTGTCCCATATCCAACGGCAATGACGAGGATCTTTTTTTTCATATCTCTCTCTCTCTCTCTCTTTCTCTCTCGTTCTTCTTTCTTTTGATTTTTGAGAGATCAAAGATAATACCACCAGTTCTCGTTCCCGTGAGAGCGGAAAAGAGCTCTCCAGGATGAAAGTTACGACAGAGGGGGAGCTTTAAATGCGATGAACCGAGAGCAGGATTTTATAGAGACGAAACGAGGGGAGAGATTACCCGGATGAGTCACGTACAATTAGGAAGGGATATTTTACAACCGGTCGAGGAAATTCCTTCGTCTCTCCCTACTTTGACAATTGTCTTCGGTAAACAAGCAAGCAGAAACGAATCGGAAACAATCTCGCAGAACGGCCGGATAAGGTCGAACGATCCAAGAATGATCTAGAGAGAGCATGGTGTTCCGCGAATCGAGCGATCCTGAATATCCGTCTCCGTGTTTAATTGGAACTCGTTACGTAGTCGGGGATTGTACTAATCGAACGACAAACGGCTTTTACTTTGTTCGTGACAAAAGTGTGTCGGCCTCTCGTCGAGGGTATCCGGTTTAGCAAGAGTAGTCAATCGTCGATAATACACGCTTGACCAAAAAACGTGCGACGGTGCAAGTAGAAAAAGACGTCGTTGCAGACTGCGTGTAGAAAATTGCACATCGTCGAATCGTCGGGTGCAACTATGACTTTCTATCTGTATAATCGAGATTCCTTCCGTTTCGATCGATCGAATTGCTCGGAAAGGTGAAAAAAGGTTCGGGAAGATACGTAATGAAGTGGCACGAGTCGATGATCAGTGAAGAGAATCTTAAAATCGATTCTGCGAGTTTCGTCTTCGTAGGTGTTGCGAGAGACCGATGCATTCCATAGAACGCTGGTAATGGAACGCTAAAGAAGCTGCTGCTCGAGACCCGTGCATCTTGGGAATGAGAAGAAGAGAGAGGATCGGAGGAGATAGAGAGAGAGAGAAAGGAGAAAGAGGAACGAAGATCGGAGGATTCTGACCGATGAAGATAGACGAAGAGAGAGAGAGAGAACGAGAGAGAAGAAAGAGAAGGATGAAGAGAAAGAGAGAAAGAGAAAGAAAGAGATTGAAAGACGAAGAGGGAGAGAAGCCGAGGCAAAGGTAGTCTTACCGCCGTAAATGCCACTGGTTGGCATTATGCCGCTTGCCTGGCCAGACCTTCGATGCATCGAACACATCCCGAGATGCCGCCTGATGATGACTGCCTGCTGTAATCGTGATATCGTTCGTCTATGCGAACCAGCAGGCAACATCTCGCGAGCCACTTGCCCGCTACGAGGGAATTTCGTGTTGCGCGAGTGCCGCAACGACGACGAAGACGGCCCTGGCCCATTTACCCTTAGGCTGCCCCGAGTCACCCGATGCAGACGATATTGGCCTTTTGAAACCTCTTTTTTTTTGCCTACACGACACCTACGCGATAGCTAGGAAAGGTCGACGCGAAGGAGGATTCCTTGGAGAGGCTAAAACCGCGAGAGGATGTTGAGAGATTCTTGTTTTTACCTCCATCGAGTCGGTCGACTGGGTGATACGACTCGCAGGAGAATTTAGGGATGACTAGACTGTTCTTACAAATTGAGGCGAGTTCGAAGCGAGAATAGGTTGCTCCCGATGGAGAATAATGAAAAACTGAACCATCCACCCTTTGGTAGATCGACTTAGAAGATCTCCTTGAAGTCTATGCTCACTAATTTTCCATTCCCTATCTATCGACACTTCATCGTCTCGGCGGTGTGTCGCGAGCGCAGAGCGGTCAATCCAATCGATCACGTTCGAGAGTAGAATCGTCAAGTTCGCTATCTCCGTGTAGCGTAACCTTTGGCTTCCTCGTCGATTATCGATACGCGTCAGGGAGACCTCGAGAGAGCGCTATTTGACGTAACACCAACGCGAATGGATTATAATTGAAGCAAAAGGAATTGTAGTAGTACAAGGACATCCACTGAAACGATCGACTCCGCGGAGGAACGAGGAGGAGGGGGAGGAGGAGGAACCTCGAGGAGAGAGATTTTTCGAGGCTGGAGGCTTCGTGCTCGTAACGAAGTGCAAGGAGACGGGGTAGAAGGGCAGGTGTGGGGGAATCCATGGAATGTCGAATTAAAGTCCGGTCGGTCCGGCACGGCTCCGCTCGAGCACGATCTTGGATAGGACAGCTCCGCGCGGCGTTATTCTAGACAAGTATACCACTAAAGCCGACTCTCATCTCTCTCTTTCTCTTCTCGTATACACGAACCCGTGCTGGATTCTCCTGGAGAACTGGGAGAGAGAGAGAGAGAAAGAAACGAAGGTGAGATAGAAGCAACCAGTAGACACGAGGGAGAGGTGAACGAACCTCCGAATCTTCTGGACCGGGAGGGAAAAAAAAAGAAGAAGCGCCGAAAAAAGAGACGAAGCCGGTAGAGAAGGCGGCAAAGCAGAGTAGAGAAGGACCATGGTGGAAGAGAGGGACGAATCGTGGATGGATCTTGCCATAGAAAAAGCACCGGAGCTTGGGAGGGGACGGTCAACAGCGCGAGGACGTCGTCTACGATCACCGCGATGACGATCTCGTTCTCCGTTTCGTTCTCCAGTCGCGGACGTGGCTGGTACCGCTCGTAAACGCATCCTTACGTGTATCTCTAACCATCGACTACGTTGATTCGCCTCGTTTTCACCCCCCATGGAAACCGATGTCTACCATTGCCTCGAGATTGTCACGATTTAACGATCTCTCGGCGCGATATTAATTGTAACAGCGTACCGAGTGAACGATCGTTCTCATTCGCCGCGGTGGCTGGCCTTACAATGTAATAAAAGCTTACACGACTTGGTCCACGACTAGTACCATGCCGCGAGACGATTATTAAGCCGCAAAAAAGTCACCCGTTCGAGATAAAAGAGTCTCGCGGAGACACCTGCAAGTAAATACGTGCAAATTGAAATGTAACGACGCCGCTCAAGGACGACCATCCTTTTTGCTTTGTCGGAGCAACGCTATGGACCATGGGGTCTCGTAATATTACACCGGCAAAAAGATAATAGACAAAAAGATAGAAAATCATGAAGCGACGATGAACTTTATCTAATTCGGATAATTTTAGTCGCGCTTGAGGTTTCGAAGATCTACCTAGCTAGAGTCACGGTGGAATCTTTCTTATTCTTTGTAGTGGAAGTTATATCTTTATCGTGAAATATCGAGTTTCCTTGTTACCAAAGATTAAAGACCGATCGAAGCTATATAATCGCTTCTATTCTCCAAAGTGGCAAGACTCGTCGAAGAGCGAGAAGAAACAAAGTTGAGAGGCATTGGCCGAGCCAAATAAAGTCACTCTTAGTTTTTCGTCGAGCATCGAAGCGTGCCTGTCCACGTATCTGTATTGTATATAGGAACGTAAATACGTAGGCCGAAAGAGCCAGAATTGGACAACGCGGTGTGTCCGACCACGTAACCAAATTCAAATCGCGAGGGCTCCGATTGTTATGCGAGGTGCATCGTCCCGCTCCGAGATGCCTGCCAGCCAAAATCTGCGAGCCTCGGGTTCGATAGCATCGCGGCGCCTCGCATCGAACTCGAGCGAGTCGATGCGTCACGGAACGATCGATTCGAGTCGATTTCACGGCCTTATCGGCGACGATAAGGTACTGGACAACGTGGCAACGACGACGAGAAACGCGGAGGTGAAGGTATGCCTGAATATGCGCTAAACGGAGATAGAGAGAGAGAAGGAGAGAGGAGAGAAAGAGAGACGATTGGCATGCAGGTCGCGCGGTATGTTGTCCTAGGTCACGCGTAATCCCGCTCTCTCTCTCTCTCAGTCTCTCCTCTTCCTCTCTCTTCCTCTCACCATCTCGATCATCCTACGTCGATGATGCATTCTCATTCCGATCTTCTCTCGCCTTTCCAACGTTTCATAATAAGATCGCCAAATCGACTCTACAATGATCTATGAAAAAAAACCCACCCTCTTTTTCCACCCTCATCGAATCGTCCCAAGTAGTTAAACGTTCGAGCACTCCAATTCGACCTCAACCGCAACTATTGTAGAAACGAGCGCGCAAACTTCGAACCAACTGAGACAACCGCGGAATTATCTAACAAATCGAGTCGTAATTATAGAAGCAAGATAAGAATCGCTCGATAGAAGCGGCAACGTCGAGTCTTCGTGAGTTTTCAACCCAACGATCTTGCGATCGCCGAGACAAACGTGCCGCTCGAACGGCGCCAAGTTTCTCGCGAAATTCAACCTCAATTCGCGTACCCTTTTCCACGAAAACCTAGAGGATCTCCCGAAACGATGATCGCGAAAAGGCACACGGTGGCTCCGAGCGAGCCGAGCGAACGGAGGAACGAACGAGCGAGCCGATGTACGAGCCAGGCGAGCGAACGAACGAACCAACGAACGAACGATCGTTTATTCCTGACGGAGAGGGCACGATCGTCGGTGCGCGCGCGCGACCGGGACGGTGAATGCCCAAAACTCAGCTGGTGTCAATGAACTCGGCCATGTGAGGAGTCGGACGAGGCCTCCTCGGCTATACTCACTATCGGGGTCTTGTCTTTCCCATGGAACCGAGACTAATTTCGTGACTTTGCGAAAGCCTCCGCAACGCCGGGGCCCGAGGGATCTCCTCGGCTCTGATCGTGTTTTCGGGTTTATAGATCAACCGATGTTACGTGATACTAGTTTTTCTGGATTTCGAGGAAAATCAGAGAATAATAGACGTTAAGATAATTTCGCATCTGTAGGATCGAAATTTGAGATCAATGGATCACTTCTATTTTGTGATCGAGGAAGAATTTCAATCAAAGGGGAGAAAATTGGAGGAAGTTTGTTTAGAAAATTTGTAATTGTTTGGAGCAACTTGACAAGAAAATTACGAAGGTACACAGAGAGGTAGATCTTTGCACGGCTCGCCTAATTACAAGCGGTAACGACATATTCGGGTCTACCTGTCGAGGGTACACAGAGGTGAACGTTCTAGACTGACTCCCCGGGTGAGGCACCTGCTCGTAATCGCGACAAGAAAACCGGCAGAGGACGAGCTACCTATCTAACGCGGGCACATTTCTCGGCAACTATCTAACGTCGAATCCATCCTGTTGACGAATTTCCAACGATGGAATTCAAATACCCTGATTAATATTCGAGCAATCGGCAATAACAGCTGGCAGAATCGAGTGGCGAACGGCGTTAAGTGTCGATTGGACAAAGTGACGTAACGTTAAGAAATCAAACGCTGTCCTCATCCTCGTATTCCTCCGCCTCCTCTACCCGTTGGGCCCTCACGATGGTCCCCTCTCTTGGACGCTCTTTTTAACCGCCTCCCTCTTCTGCCTCCCTCCTTTTGAATCGCCGGTCACGCGCGGGTCAGCGAATCTTTGAAGAGGAATCCTCCCTTCTTTGCAACCGCGACGCGACCGCGGCTCTCTACCCAAGAAGGTAGAGGAGGTGAATCGTAAAGGGGAAAGAGAGAACAAGAGACAGATAGATAAAGAGAGAGAGACAGAGAGAGAGAGCAAGAGAATGATGAGAAAAGTGGGAGGGTTGAAAGCCAAAAGAGAAGTTCAAGCAGTCGCGATTCGATCGCGAGGATGGCATCGACCGCGACACTTTGCGCGAACGTGGAAATCACGTGCGTAAACGATCAACCGGATAGATGGAGGTGTCTCGAGACGAACGAGTCGCTTCGTATGAACGCACGCGCACAGGCTTAATATCAATTATCGGTAGAACAGACGGACTAGGGATTCAATATTTACGTAAAGCCGCTTGAAATTCAGTCGGCTCTCGGTTGAGCTGTATGACGTAACGAGAAATATACGATGCTTCCACTTCCCAGGCTGGGCCGAACCTGTTCAAATTTGCACACGGGACCTCGTCGTGATAAGAAATAATGTTCACGAAGGCCTAGCTACCGAACGAGTCGAATTATACGGACGAGGCGAACAGAAATTTCAATCGTTGCAAAAGAGAATCTATGAATTTCGATTTTCGACAAAAGATAACGACAAAGTCAATTTTTCTTGAGATAGATGTAAATAGGGGAAGGTAAAGAATGAAGTTGAAAAGATTTCATTGGACTCACCTAACAGAGGCAGTTGACGCGTATCGATCGCTTCATTGATGAATTCCATCCAGGGAGAATGGTCGATGTCTTCCCTTTCGTACGTGGATGCTCCATTCCGATCTCCTCAAATTCGAGGACGAGGTTTCCTCTCTTCCCCTCACATCTTCCATGATCGATTTAATCGACGGACGTCGTCCGGCGTTGACTCTTCTCTTAGATAACCGGAGAAGTTCCCCAGAGAGGGAGACGGAGACCACGAGAAAGAGAAGTGAGAGAGAAAGAGACTTTCAGTACTGACCGGTGGGATCGAGGCCCGTGCTGGCAGCCATGTCGCGACCTTGAGGTATCTCGACTCTCTATTACTTCCTCGTTTCTTCCGGAATGCTCTCTCTCTCCTCGACCTACCTCCACTTCCTCAGTACTGACCGGTCGGGTCGAGTCCAGCCATGTTGCGAGATGTGTCCCGATGAAAGATTACTCGACACCTAACGAGGCACACGGGGTGCAAATACCGCGCGATCTGTCTCCCGATAATTCCCGACTCCTCAGTAGAGCCCGGTGGGGTCTAATCCAGCTGCCATGACGATGCCAGGAATAATATCAACGATCGCTCAGAATTTTCTTCGTGTCTCCCGGTACTACTTGTTGATTCTCTCGAACGAAACGGTGTCGTCTTCAATAGAGACCGGTGGGGTCCAACTGACGAGCCATATCTTCTCTACCGGTCCTTGGTACTTTTCTTCGTCCGCTTCCGGTATTCTTCTCGCTTCTATCACGATCTTTGATCTCTCGCTTATCAGCAACCTCGTACGACCACGAGTTATCGATGTCTATGGTCCTTCGAAACTTGCACGATCAACTCGATGATCTATGTCTCTATCTCTTCTTGCTCCTTTACAACTACCGATCGACTCGCAACGGAACCGAGTCGGAGGAAATCGTACGGTCAAGAGGAAAAGTCACAGGTCGAAGTGTAACCGCGCGCGATTCCCCCAAAAACGAACAGTTTTGCTAACCGGAATTTGTTTAAAAAAAAAAGCCCACCAAAAAAGACCGGCTACTGCGTGCGTGACCGTGCCCCACAGAGCTCTGACAGCTCCACGGCGAGTGGCCTCGCTTAAGTCTCGGCTGGCCCCCACTTCCTTTACCGGGGGCAACGGTGATTGGTCGACGCCACCGGCTACACCGGCAATCGGCACTACGATCAAGCTTTCGGAAAATTTCCCCCGATACATCCCGTACGGACGAGCCCAACCCCCACGAGTTAGCACGGGGGCCTCACGTCAGGAGGAAAGTGGGATTCGCCGGTCACTCGAGGAAGGGAGAAACTTCCGAAGAGTGGAGGACACCTTTCTGGGGTTACAGCAGAATATTTCGGCTCTTCATTGGACGATCGATGTGGGATCGCTCGATTCGAGGATCGTTAATTGCGAGGGGAATGGTGAACGATTTTTACGAACGACGAGACCCATTCGCCTTTTTCCTTCCGGGTTTTTCAATTTAGGGGGACACGAATTGGAGTAGGGGAGGAGAATCGAGGAATCAATGGACGAGATTCCTTGTAGATGGATGATTCAGGATGAGATTTTGTCACTCATGTTTGTTGTTGAGACGATTTTAGGATATGGGGGTTGGTTCTTGGAAGGATTGTATTTTTGTCGTTTTGGAGTAGGGATGAATCGATCGGGTGGGATTAACACGTTGATTGCCACGTGGACCATCGATGGCTCATGCTGTATTATGACATTAAATTAGATTTAATCAAAAATATTGAGGCTCTAATGATTTGTGTTGAGGTATGATACAAAATATCAAGGTTGTCTTAAAATTAGCAAAAAATTGAAGTCTTATAATTAATTATTAATATATAGACAGTGATATGTAATTGTCGGAGCAATTGGAAACTGGAATTATGTGTTGAAAGGATGGGAAACAAAATCGATGGCGTTGGCAGAAAATTCTTTATTGTTAGGCACGATAACGGAATGCCCGGTCACATGTCTAAACGCAATTTCTGCTGCTCAAACGGAACGGTGAATTCATTGACCTCGCGTAAAATCGATTCCATCGTTATCGTCTTAACAGCGCGCGCAACCAAGGACTGTCGGCGTTATCGTCGAATTTGACCATTTTTCCATGACAAAGCCAACGACTTTTCGGCATTCTTTCGTCTCTTCCTCCACCGACACCCCACATTTTTCCAGAGCGAAGTATAAATATGGTCAGGTACAATAAAATTTTACTGCTCTCAGTCCACTTATTTTTCCCCAAAACAAATTTCATCCCCTAAAAATACCATTTATTTTGTGACCATATTACAAGGGGGTGAAGAGCAATTGTACCGTGTTAAAACAATTAAAATATGGTCAGAAATACGACGAGCAGGATCCAATTAACAGAATTATTTGGGATATTTTCAGTAAACCTGAAAATTTGCAGCGGTGCAAGTATTATGAAAAACAAATTCTATCCATGATGTATTAGATCATCACGATGTTAAACCGTCCGCGCCACCATAACGCGCGATTACATCCTACGTTACGTCCTACGAACTGGAATTCCGCGACTTCCCTTCGTTCCAGCCCTAATCCTTCCGATAAGGAAGCTCGTTAGCTAATAGACACTATCTTTCATCGCCACGGCGAGAGCTCGCCCGCGCTTACGCAACGTTTCAGAAATGCCACGAAAACGCTGCAAATCGATTAACCAGGCCCTCGTGAAATAGTCCCTTCTGTTTACGGAAGATTGAAAAAATATCGGTCACTTTTGATCTTAGAACATGAAAGATAATTCACTACCGAGATATAAATGTCATTTAATGAAGGTATATTTGAGCTTACAGCTCCAACATTAATCCTTATCTGCAGATATTGATCCTAAGGATCGGTAGAAAATTACGAAGATCTTTTTTCAAACGACATTTCGAAATTAAGTATATACAAAAACAGAAATTGAGGATCTACAAATCTCCATCCATCTACGGTCACTTGAGGGTTAGAGGCTACCCACTGAGTCTCTTACCCTACTGTCTTCGATTCTCTAAGACACGCACGAATGAAATACGATCGTTCCACGGAAACAACCCTTTCTGGTTTTAACCCTATCCCCCGTCGCTGCTACCTCGCAAGGAAAAGACGGTTGTAAATATGCCAATCGATCGTGTCGACAAGAATCGTTTCGACGTCACTGAGAAATTGAAACTTGGCGAACGAGCAAGTGCGAGCTCTATAGGCAGCGGGCAATTCTTCCCATTGTAATACTTGGAAGGATGGCGAACTCGCGCGGATGGTGAAGCGTTTATTGCTGATCGCAAACTATTCTTGAGCGCCGGCGTGGATTAAGGGTGTGGCCCACCGCAGTTACCGTTCTGGCCCCATTAAGACAACAGGCCATACCGTGGCTCCTCGTTTGCACGGGAGACAATGACCGGTGGCCCCGGACTGGGTACCACTCTTCTTCGTCCTCACCGTGTCCCTCTCCCCCGCGATATTACCGTCTCTACCGAACCTGGAGGCGGTTGAATTTTTCGCGTTAATTTCGAGTGGGACGAAATGGTGACGCGGGATTTCGCGGGTTGATTTTGAGTCATCGAAGAAGGTTGGCTTGGCCTCTGAAATATTTTGTACCTGTAGTAACCAAAAACACTGGCTCTACCGAAGTGGATGTAGAGCTAAATCCTCGATTTGCCAGTTAAAATTTCTTAAATTAATTATAATCTCCATGATTCCACATCAACCTCAAACAGCATCTAGATAAACTGACCGTATCGCTTAACCCTTAAATTCGCGGAGTTGCATTTCTGCAACATACTAATTCTATGAGAATAAAAAAAAATCTGAACGGATTACGGTTTCTGAACAAACTTTGTCATAGACTATAGTGTACTTTGTAAATTTTTAACAAGTGCAGTGGCACCATCTTTCAAATGTTTTAATTATTTGTCCCCATACATCTGCTTACCTAGGAACGCGCAGTGTTGCATAAATGCGACAAAGGATTTTCAGGTAATTTAGAAGCTGAATTCTTTCAAAAGAATTTTTTAAATGTTTTTCTTATAATCTAAACTATATATGGATATTAAAAACATGTTTTCTGATTAAAAAAACAAAATCGCGCATTTAAGAGTTAAAGCCAAAGAAAAAGATCAAGCAACATGATCAAAATTACAGGTCCCCAATATTTTCACCAGTTTCGTGTCCATTCTTCCATCACGTTTACCTACTATTTTCAAACAAACTTAGTTAATCCCCAAAAAGTTTCCCCATTAGCTAAAATCCAGTACACTCATCAATCCCAATACCCTCATTTCCCGCAACACCAATCCCCTTAACAAAGGATACTCCACCTTACCACCCCACGTACAACCTAAACCCCCGAATAATCCCTAAGCAGGTAAATCCGACGAAACAAATCGAAAGGAGGAATCGGTCGAGCATCGATCGGGTCTCAGGAATTTTACGACAGTCCAGGAAGAAGCGAGACGAACTTAACGGCCCGGAGAAGGAAACGAGGAAGACGGGGACGTCGAAGAAGAAGAATAAGACGACGAAGAAGAGGAGGGC
The DNA here is from genome assembly GCA_910591515.1 of Cerceris rybyensis. Classification (NCBI taxonomy): domain Eukaryota; kingdom Metazoa; phylum Arthropoda; class Insecta; order Hymenoptera; family Crabronidae; genus Cerceris; species Cerceris rybyensis. The sequence goes on from OU342795.1 coordinate 2,759,456, forward strand.
CGAGGAGGTAGGAGGAGAAGCACGCCGGCATCTGATCGGCCGATACAAATAAAGCACAGTCGTACCATCGGCCGTGTAGATATACCGCGAGAACGTGCAGTTTGTAGTTTGTCGCCCGTCGTCGCTCGCGGCTACGACTTCGTGTTACTGGGATAAAAGGTGAACGACTCGGTGGTACTCGGTGCTTGCTCGTCCCACCAGCAGCATCCCGCTCGTCGTTTGGAGGGGTAGCGTCCTTCTACGAAGTCTAAGTGAGCTACACAGGAGGAGCTGAGAGGAATGAAGTGGGGAGAAGGGGATCATAAATTACTTGATCATCCTCAAGGTTCGATTCGCCGACCGCGTATAGGTATATATGTATACCATTTGATTCTACATTCTCTAATGCTTTCATGGCATTTGAGATGATTTTTATCCGGAAATGTAGGAATCGAACGTCACCGACTTCCCCGTTGGACGAGGCAAGGAGGAACGGGACGATTTGATGGATTTTGGTTCTAGGCTGTTGCTGCTGGGTGGAATGAGAATGGATGATTAAAATCAGAGGGTTTGGAAATATTTACGATGGATTTGATCAACTTAGTAATTGGATCTGAACGATGTTTATTTGTATTTATGAGTATTAGAATCGTAGGAGAAGCGGATGATGGAGTGGAGAAGTATGTCATGAGAGATTCATGAATGAAAAAAGTTGAGAATTATTGAATCGTTGGTATCGTTCTGGGTAAAGTGACATCGATGTTGTATGGTTGATTAATTGAATCGTTGCGTTGGTAATTATTCTAGAGATCGATCTGTCAAAAGTGCTCATTGATCGAGAATGCTGCATAGTTCGAAGGTGACTAGCACTCGTTTCAATTGCTCCGCTATCAAGGCAACGTCGTTGCTTGTCTTTGTGGTTGCAGCAATTCAGACTTCTTTTTTTCCTCTCTCTTTCATTCTCACTCTTTCCGTCTCTATTTTTCTTTCTTCATCGTTCGTCTCTCTGTACGCTGTGCGTCTCTCTGTGTCTATGCCGCAACGTACAACAGGGATTGTGCAAGAAACGAACAACCTACCTACTTATCCATGTTTGCGCAACAGGCAGTTTCGAAAAGACGTTCCAGCGTTGGATCTTCCCTTTCGAGAATGCAGCATCCACGAATGCGTCGACTCGAATCTCGCGATGAATTCGATCCCGACTGACACCCGAGGCACGACAGGAGTCGAAACAAAGCGTCGGTTGTTGGTGTACATGAGGTGCAATTAAGCCGTTCAACGAGTCGAAGGTGTTGCATTAGTTTCGGACGTACCACGGAAAGCTTTTTAAACTGCGCCTTCGTCACGCGGACTGAGTAAGGCCTCTCGTTAGAAAGGACGCGCTCCACATTGTCAACGAAATGCCTTTAATTACTCCCTCACTTCCGGCAACCCGGTTGTTTACTCGTACTAAAACAATTTTGGTTTCCGTTGGAGGTTTCGATCGTTCTCACCTGTCTGACGGTTAATTCTATAACTACAATTTTTTTCTCACGTCCAAAAATGAATTAAACTCAATGACATATCAATATCGTCCAATAAGTCCGAGAAATTCCAGAAACTACGGTCACTTAATTTGAACTACATAGAGCCTCCAATTGATACCTAAATCGGAGCATTGTTTTTTTCAATCGAAAATATACGACAATCCTAACATGTAGATCGCGGAAGAAACAATTTGAATCGTAGCTTTCTCGTAATAGATTTCCAAGCAGCGCTCTTCCAAGCACCCTAGGAAGAGTCGGCTAATTTCCCCGGCGATCTTAGAAAATGACTCTTTCACGGCCGCGTCCGGAGGAGGAAGGCTCGCGTGCCATTAGAGCGCAAGGATCACCGAGCGATTTGCGAGGCGTCCCGCGGAGTAAAAAAAGGCACGGGCCGATCTTAATCGAGGAGCGCGGACGTGATCCCTAGGTCGTCGAAGGACTCGGAAGTCGTGTGGTACGCGGTAACGCCGTCGTCACGCGGTGAGCCATGCCTCGGATTGCTCCACTGGCAGTGCTTGGGAAAAAGTGAAAGACACTACGGGAGAAGGATGCGAAAGAAAGAGAACGAGGGCCCAGAAGGTGGGAGAGGGCCCAGAGGTAGGAGGGAAAGGGTGAAGGAGCGAGGGCGACACCGAGAGAGACGAACGAAGAGAGAATGAGGAAGAGGAGACGACGCGGAGAGGGTGACGTCGGTGGAAAGGTGCGAAGGCGAGGGAGGACAGGAGGAAACGAAGGTAGGAAAGAGCGAGAGAGGGAGGTTGTCCGAGGGGAAGGGGAGCGCGTAGGTACTCAAGGTGAGAAGGAGAGGGAGAGAGAGAGAGAAAGAGAAGGAAAGAAGATTCAACAGGTAACGAGAGAGAGATAGATGGTTAGATCAGAGGGAGAGGAGGAGAGTCACTCGCTCGAGTTGTCGAGGCGATTGTGCCGATGTGCGTGGCAAAGTTTTGCGCCGGGCTCTCCCTGACCTAACCACTCCGCCTCTCTCGACTCGGCTCGACTCGGCTCGGCTCGTCTCGACCGTGCCACGCTCCAACTGGTCAAGCATTTTCCGAACATCCTCTCCCATGATACCAAAATCTTCCTCAGACTCCATGATTCCATCCTCCTTTGGAAGAATCTTTGCGAATCTTCACGGAACCGATGAAAATTGCTGCAAGTTTGAGTCATAGGTCGTCCACAAAGTCAAGGATAGTGGAGACTAATTTTCCGGATAACGTTATCGGTCAGCTTCTTTCCCGCCAGAACTCGAAACTCCCGCGAGAGCTGTTAGTCGCTCTCGGTTAAGACGCAACGCGCAGCCTCTAGGTCGGACGTTCACCCTGTCCGACGACGATCCGCCGAGACTCGCGGCCGAGAATGCTGAAACTCGATCGAATTTCGCCGTTTTGCCGCTCAGCTACCATCCCGTGATCTCACGCGCCGGGAAAGTCGATTTCCGGAAACGCGGAAAAGAAACGCGACAGCTGTCGACGACCGATCGGAGGAACGAAAGAAGAACGTCTGGGTACCGGGGCGACTGACCTGACCGATCGGACGCGAATCGGATCGGGCCGTTTTTATACCATCGGTTAAATCACCTTTCTACCGATACCGGTTAATCCTCGATCGTCGATTTGTTTAACGCGAAACATTACAAAGTCGATGATATCTCCTTCGATTTCCATCTTAACGCGAGACTCCATGAATAATCCCAAGATGGATCGTTCAAACGCGAAAAGCCTGAATCATCGCAGGGAAGGAGACCCCGGAACAGTGGGACGAAAGTCTCGATCTTCCTAATTAGATCTTCGCACAGGCGGGTGAGCGTGCGTCCACCTAACCCCAGCCAATTAACCCTCCGGTATTCGAATATGCCTGCGATCTGAATTCGCGCACGTAAATCAGCCTTTCGATCGGTCGCAAAGAAGCGCGATCGAGAGTCGGTAGCACGATCGCCATTAATCGGCAGCTGCCAGCTCACCGCCGATACTCTTTTTCAAGGTAAAAAAGTTTCGAGCGTGTGATACCTTCGTCCTCCTCCTCCTCCTCCTCTCTTGGCTTCGTGGCCTGGTACACTCGAGGTAGGCCCCTTTCTTGCGAATCGATTCAGCTGGATCACTGACCTGAAGCGGGGCGCCATGCCGAGCTATTCCATACCTATTCGTGCCGTTCCTCCTTGATACGAGTCAACGAATTATTATCACTCCTCTGAGCTACTCCCTCTTACTTTGGGCCCAACGTGCCTGACCGTGGCTGAAGCTCCGGAGCCAGGTAGGCCACTTTGGTCCCGGCAACGCGCTTACACGTTCGAGGAGGATAGCCTACGGATTCACGAATTCGGAATAGCTCGCGAGAGTCGGTGAATAAGTGACGATAAGTAGGTAGATGGGTAGGTAGGTAGGCAGAATGGATAGGTTGGTTGGCTGGTCGCTCGTTAGGCTAGGTGCGTTGACCCGCCTGGCGTGTTCAGTGTTCAGCCAGAGATAGAGAGAGGAATAGAGATCGTGAGATAGCGATAGAGATGGAAGGTGGGGGAGGTGGTGGAGGAGGAAGAGGAGGAAAGGGAGGAGGGAAGTTCGTGAGACGTCAAGTCCGCGATCCTCCTTGTCGACCGATTCTGAGAGATCGGTCGAGCCGAAAACCGAACAAAGAACGTTGAACTCCGCTTCCGCGCGATTCGTGGACGACAATACCGGTGTGCTGGCACGTTCGACCTATCTCTCGGGGGTACGGTCATCGTGTCACGATCGAGGCCGCCGCCGCCTCGATCCTCGATCCTCGAGTGGCACGCGTCTTCGCTTCTTGCGACGACTACGAACGTGCGGAAGCAATACGCGGAGCGGGATTTTATCCTTGAAGGTGCGTGGTATTTGCGTGTGGTAGGATACGAAGTAATTACGTGATTTTATCGGGTGGAGGTTGAAGAAATTGAAACGGAGTATCGTTGAACAAAAGACATATGTAAGATAAGGATGCGTGGAAGGAGTATAGGTTGACAGAAACGTTCAGGTTCTTCGACCATCGATACCTCTTTTGCTATTTTGACATTTAAGAAATTGCCACGATTGACAGAATATTATATAATGTCATAATTCACTTGAATTGCGAGAAGAAATGGAAATAGCAAAATAGCTCACTCGTCCATCTAAAGATCGCAGCTTCACGCAACCAAAGAAAAAAAAAACACGAAGAAGCCTATATTTCACGTGGATCGCGTGCAAGGAAAAAATTCCAGGTAGCGTTTATCCCATGAAAATGTCAGTGCCATATGGTAGTGAGTCACGTCGGGAATGTATCTCGCGAGAGGACGATAGGTGATAGTCTGCCGTTCGATCGCCGGGGAAAATCGTGCCCGACATTTTACGATTCCAAGAATCTAGTATTGCTTTTTACAGGTGTATTGGGTAAGCGAATAAAAGTAACGGACAGGTATATCGCTGGAGTGCCATTTTGTAAAAGCAACGAGCTCTTTTTTTATTCATCAAAGCTGGTGATCGTTAGCGCCGACATTATCTGTCGTCTGAGTTGCAGATAAGAATATTTCTTACGATCATAAAACAACGTTACAGTAATTATTGGCATTACGCAGTATTCTACGATACTGCGACTTTCTAGGAATAAAGTCGCAACGATTAATACTGGTTTTATTGACACCGATCGATCGGCATATACTCGATCGGAGCGGACGGTTTTGCCGGACTTTTGCGCGACTTTTATGTCGAAGGAAGCGGTAGTAATATCGCGAAAAGCCAAACGCTGTTCCCGTCCATTTCCACTCGCGGAAAGAGAAACTACGCCGTTATCTTGCGCGTCAAGATAGAAGAAACCGAGTGCATATCCGTCGATCGACTTTTAACACCTTTAATGCTTTCTCACGGTTCTCTCTTACTTTCCCTGTGTAAGAGAGGAAAAAAAAGAAGAGAGGACTAACTGGGAGGGAGAGAGAAAGAGTGAAAGAAAGAAAGAAAGAGAGAGAAAGAGAGAGGCACCTTCTTCGGCGGGGAAAGTGAAATCAGTCGCCTGCACGGCTGCACGAGTGCACGCGTGTGCTCACCTTGCTCGACGCTCTTACCTGTCGCGTAAATCAGACGAAAGGATCGTTCGATGTACCACCATTAATAATGTAACTCGCTAATTCACCCTATTTACCTCCTCCGATCGGAACAAAGGGGGTCGGTGAAAGTACGCGGCGATGCTGTAAACAGGAACGTATGCACTTTCATTGAGACTGTAAATATTCGTAGAAACGATCATGCGATTTCACGGTTTCGAATTGATCGGCACTTTCGCGAAAGTTACCTTCAGTGTCAGTGTCAATCGGGCCATTGGACGAAACGAGCTGAAACGCTTGCGAAACTCGGGTAAAAAAAAGTGCTTGCCATTCGATCCTTTGACAATGAAATTTTTTTTCTACATTTTACCAATTTTTCTATCGTTCCACGTTGCTATCATCGATTCACGGTGAACTTTAGTTTACGTTTATCTCCGGCAATTACGGCTTATCGCCGGTACCTTCGGGTCGCAGGCAGGAAGAGGGGACGATAGAGAAATTAGCGGCAAATAAACGACACGGGTTAAAAAAATACGGGCGGAAGAGGGCTCAAACGGAGCGTCCTCTTTGGGCCCTTCGCCCTCCTCCGATCGGCAAAACATGCGTCACGTAGTACATGCGCGCGCGACGCTGCTGCACATCCCGATGTGCATTTGCATTTCGTCAGCCAGCCAGCCGGCGAGAGCGTGTGTGCAATTAAATGCACGTGTGCGCCGGTTGGTACCGATGCGAGTACCTGGTCGCGTGCAACGACGCGCGAATCGGCCCGCGGTGTGTGTGTATGCACTCGCTCGCTCGGCTCGAACGCGTGATCGGCACGCGAGTCGAATCTCGATCGAGGTGTGCGCGTGCGCTAAAACTCTGCTAACACGAGCGGCTTCGTGGCGATTCATCGATTTCGATCTCTCGTTAATCAGAAAATCGGCAAGGTTCTTGTTGCGAATGAGAGCGAACATTGTGGAGGATTTGGTTCCTTTCTAGGTGGAAAGTGATGGAGATTGAATTGATGTTTCAGTCGAAAGTAATTGTATTGCTATATTGCTATGTTTTTTTAATTTTATTGATCAGATCGTCCAAAATTAGAGTTTATTGAATGAAAACTCTGGTGGGTTTAATGGAGGATTGACTTTTCTGTTTTGGAGTTGAGGAGGATCTGTAGCTATACCGTGAATTTCATCTCGACTCTATGCACGAGTGCAGTTCAATTGTATACGATTCGGTAACGCAACAACGATCGTCGTTACGCGAGAGTGAAAGAAACGAAAGTCTACTCCAAGCCATGGACTACGTGCGATTGGCGAAACGGGCGCGAGTGAAATTCCGCGCCGATTCGTACGAATGAACGATCGAGCGTCGACGACGAGAATTTTAATCGTTCTGAAATAACTTGAAGTCTTGCAATATTGGCGAATCCTTTCTCGATCGTTCTTCTTACGGACAATGACTTCTACTCGTTTTTTACATCTATCCCCAGGTTTCACATTAGCGAAACTAATTTCATATCACATAGCAAACGTATTTCAAAAGTATAATCACCCTGATCCATAGATTTTCAAATTATTCTCAATATATCTCAAGTTTATTCAAACATCCTACAAAATTTGTCTTCCTCCAAACGGATATTTTGATGAGTTTCTCATCGAAGAAAGTTGTATATCTACAGTATCATTCCTTCGAACTATTTCATAAAAAGAAGCTCAACCGCCATGAAAGATCGATTAGAAGGATCGTGAAAAACAGAAGAAAGTGCGACAATTTCGCGTACGCGATAGGAAAGAAAAATGAAGGCGCGAAACGGGCGGTGGAGGAGATCGCCGTCCAGTCTAGCGAAACTGGCACAGTGTCAAGGTGCCTCCCGGGCACATTTCCGAGCAGCAGGGCGTCGAGGAAGGTGAAAGAGGGGCGATGGAGAACAAGGAGTGGGGCCTCATCGACGTCACCCCTTCCTTCTTTCCTCTTTTACCACCGATGCGTGTTCGCATCGTTTCGACCGATTCTCTTCTTGCGATGCACACGTATTTATACATATAGAACTGAAACACGGCTGACTTTCACGAGGCTTTCTTCTTTCACGACCGACTTGCCATTCTCGCGACTATTTCGCGTACAACTGCGCGTAAATGGAGGCACGATATTCGCGTAAGTACACGGTGTTACTTACGTGGAACGGGTATCCGGGGTGAAAGGCAAAAGGAACGTCGCGTCCAAGTCGATTTTCCATGGAAATGAAAACCTCGTTACGCGATTACCGTCGAACCTTTCTCCGGATGGCGATATCGGTGCTAACGTTTCTTTGCGGTTATACCGTACTTTCTTACTTTCGTTTCGTAATACTTTTCAGCAAGCTTGACGATTTAGGGATCGCAGAAATTGCACAGTTGCAGTTTTAATATGCGTCGATCCTAGAAAAAGATTCGACGGTGGAATTTTAGAGATTAAGGAAATATGGAGGATCCCGAATAGTAGAATAAATTAGCCATTTTTGAGTTTATGATTGTAAATTATTCCTATACCATTTACCGATAAGTATCAGAGCAAAAAGTCACATTATGACAACTCCAAAGTGTCTTCTTTCAAGTTCTTTTCAACATCTGTTTACCCAAAAAAGTCTAACATTGCAAATCCCTAGAAAAACTCCGGAACAGGTACAAAAGGGATTCACTCGGTGCCAGGATCCTCTAACCAACGGTCGTTAGAGGTTCCATCAAAGAATTCGAGTGCATTTACATCGCAGTCACGTAACGTCCTCGAAAATCGAATTCTTCCGTGTACGTCGTTTTAAAGCATTCGGCTCGCCGGTGCCGGAATGTCATTCATAAAGAAATAACACCGGGGCCCATTACTCAACGATTATTTATAGCGAACGAGCGTGCGTAGGCAAACGCACGACTCTCCCTGTCTCTCCTCGTCCCTTCGAAATCGTGTTTCGATCCATGGATATACGGTGTACCATCGAGTAGCTTCAGGTACCTCCGGATACCTTCGGGGCCTACCGGTTCGGACAAATTCGTGGATCGCAGGTGCCACGGTTGCACGTGTGCAAGCCAGGTCGAGCACGCGGATCCATAAGCGACGTGGCACGCTGCACGAGTGCCGATCGATGATTTCGTTGCGACGAAAACCCAGGGCGAGGGAGGTGGAGAGGGGGAGGGTGAGGTGCGGGCACCAGAAAGGGGACCGTCGAGCGATGTTCGCGGAGGAGGAAGGAGAAGGGGCCCGGACGGGCCGCTGAGGGACAAGAGGAAGGGGAAGGAGGCACTCGAACTCTCGTAACGCGGTCCCGCGGGGCCACGAAATGATATTCAACCGAGTGTTTCGACAGGCCGGGTGTCGTTAACCTCCCGCGCGGTTCGTTTCTCGATAGCGGCGAAACAATTGTCCGATCTAGGACTAGCCGGAGGTCGATGGGACGCCCACTCCCTAGGGACTATTTCAACTCGGTTTGTACTTCCCGTAGGTTGCGAATTGGGCGTTGGCCTCCGCCTTTCCTCACGACGACTCGAGCCGAACCGAGAGACGCGAGGAATGCCACGTGGGTCCCAACAGCTCGAACGTATATGCCGCGTGGCTCTCTGGTACCTTCCTCTTCTTCTTCGTCTTCCTTCTGTCTATCCGTGAACGGATTTCGTTGCCCTGTGGGTGAGAAGGAAGAGGAGATCGGCGGAGGTAGACATAGAGAACGAAGAAAGGAGGAGACCGCGTGCTCGCACTCTGAAAATTCGAGGATCCACGTGGATGGCCCCGTGGGCCCGACTCGAGGAGTGTTGCAATCTTGCAGTGGCCACCTTCTCCACCTCTCTACACCTTCCTCTCTTTCTCGACGCACTCTTTGAGGGACCGATGACGCTTTGCGTAATTTCCCACGGCTTCGAGCAGACATCGTCGGGGATGACTGCTTCTCTCTCCACGTGTCGTTCGTGGAATCGAACGGATAACAGGTCATCTTTGAAGTCGTCAAATCGGAACGAAGATTTTTCCAAGAAAACTATTCAATTTTTGATTGAATTCGAAGGAGCCAGTTGCGACGAGCCGTTGCGTAAATGTGCTCGTTCCCTCTGCAAACTAGCGTTACAGTTAGACCGTTTCGCGGTCAACGATGACGTATTCGCAGATAGATTCAGAAGGAAAATTTATGGCCGTAGAAGGATGGTTCGTGGCTTCTTTGAAGCGGTTCTCTATGTAACGCTGGCGCCGTATAGTAGAAACGTCACGCGAGACGAGCTCGGCTGTCCGCAGTAAAGCGCACTAACTCGCGGCCCTGATCTATGGTGTCAGGGTCCGTGGCTGCCGGGACTGATCGCTCTATTAGAGCTTGCGGAGCTCCTACCATTGAACTTCCTCGTCCTACTTTCTCGAAAATTGCTCGTCGCTGCGAGAAAATTAATAATTTCTGTCAATGACTCAAACAAGTGGCATTCTCCAATCTCGTTCTCTCAACGTCGTTGACCAACTTCTAAAACTACATCCTCCCGATCTACATGGAACCACTACTATTTTAAAGAGGCACGCAAACTACCTCTAACGAGTTAGTCAAACTAGAAGAGAATGACCAAACATGCCCCGCTAAAATCTCCATCGAAGATCAGGATGGGCGAGCAACGGTAACCCATTGTATCGAACAGCCGGTTCCTTTACGACGGCTTTCTCACGATCGGTCAGTCGGCGGATAACCCAGAGGCAGTAGCAGCAACACCAACCGGGTACCGGGACCGGCAGCAGCAACAGCTTCAGCAGCAACGGATTCGAGCTGAAGGAGAAACGGCAGCCGGCTGGATATCTCGCTTGCTGGCTGACCGAACGACTCGTCGTTCCCGAGATCCTTCTCGCGGATGACACGAGGACGTATCCCCCCGCGGCCAAGTGCGTGCAACTGGGTTTACAGCCGGATGCTCCGAGGCCACGGGTAGGGAACGATGCGAAGAGGACAACGAAGAAGACGGGTAGCCGGATTTCTTTTTTCGTGTAACCGAGCAGAGAGGCTCGCACGCGGCCACGGCTAACTGTATTTTGACTTTGTGGCCTGAATTGCGGTAACACGGTAACTGGCTCCACCGCGCGCGACACCCTGAAGTAACGGGCCATATCTCGAAGGCACGGTTCAAGCCTTTACGCATGTTGGTACCTACATAAAAGGCACTCTCACGCACGTTCGACTCTCCTCGACCAGTTATCGTGGTGTTGGTGCTGGTCTATATGGGTGCACCGTGCGTACGGTTTACCTGGCGCTCGTGTTAGCGCCCGCCAAACACCGCCGATATGCGCGGGGGAGATGGTTACGAGGTGGAGACGAAGAGGAGAAACGAACAACGGCAGGAATATGGGAAGAGAGAAGAAAGAGGGTAGATGGAGGCGGCGAAGGTGGAGGAGAAAGATGAGGATGAGAAGAAAGAGGAGAAAACGGAGAGAGGTAGGATCACGGCGGTGGCGGTTCGAACTGGTGTGCGTTCGGTTCGTTCGCGTTGCAACGTGAGTGTAGGTACAGTTAGGTATAAGGTGGCCACCGGCTCGACTCTGTAGGTCGGAGGCGCGGGACGTGCGGACCGCGAGTGTGTATATCCTTCGCATCCGGGGGATCGCCTTCGAGACGACAGCAGGACCTTGGGCCTTAACCCACTCTTACTTGGAAAGGGACTAGCGGCATAACGCTTCTTCTCGTCTCCTCTCTTCGCGATCCTCTTCCGCGTTCGCCGTCTCGAGGGACGTCCTACGACTAAAAAGATCGTGGGGATACTCCGACTTTGCCGCGTGATTTTTCGTGGAAGTCTCCCTTTCGTGTCGACTTTTTTTTCATACCCGAACGAAATCTGGCTTTTACAGAGACAATCTATCGCTCGCTGTTTCATTCTGGAACGTATGAAAGAGTAGAAATAGTCGAACTATTATCGCAACTATAATTAGGAAAGAGATGAAGGTAACTGTTTGCGATAACGCCGACGATCGATGTCAATAGTAAGTCGAAAATTTATAAAGTTCAAAGTGGTCTTGGGAAAAGAAAACGAACGAGAAGGAAATAGCGGAAAGAAGTTGCCAGTTTGTGACGTATCCTTCCGGCGGGCTTTCCCTTTGTCGATCGATCCTTCGATACGCGACGATCGACGTCGAGGACGCGTAGAAGCGTGCGGAGCGGCGGCGCGAGACGCTCACGTGCCACGGCACGCGACACGTGACTCCCGGGTCTTCACGATTCACCGGTGCAAACAGGAGAATCAGGAAGCGCGGACTACCGGGAGAAAGGTATCCTGGCTTCTCCTTCTCCCTTCTCCCGGTTAGTTGCTAGTAACGCTCTCCTTCTTCCCTCTGCTCCCCGGGAGTGCCTCATCCCTTTCATTCGCGGTCTTCCTGTCGATGGAAAAAGAAGGGCGCGCAGCTGGTTCTCCGCTTTCTCGAAACCCTTTCACGAGTTTTCGGTGGCCGCTCGGTCCGAGGATCAGAAACCTTCTTCCGGGATCCTTGTATCTCGCATTGCATCTAGCATCTCCAACTGGTTCTTCGGCTGTTATAAAAAAAAAGGAGAAGAGAAAGAGAGGGGCGGATGAAAGTGAAGGAAAAAAAGTACGTAAGAGAGCGATCTTTGAGAGATTTTTCGAGAAGTCCTCCACCTCCTTCTCCCCTCGATCCTTTGTCGTCCATATGGCGTCTCGACCGAGGCCCGCATCGTCGGCACCGAGGATGGACGGGCGACTCCAAGGATGACGGCTAGCCTGCTCGATATAAACTCGTCAGGATGGATCCGTTTCCTTCTCAAAGTCTCGAATTTGATCTACGAGATCGACAGCCGCGGAGACCCGGAAGTCGGCGGAGAACGGCTCTCGGCCCACGCGACCACCCGATCGCGCTACTCGCTACTCCACCCGTCGTTCCTCGAGAGGATGAATGCCCGTCGTACCTGAAGGCGAAATAATTATCGTCGATATACGATCGGTCGTTTTTTTTTTCCAGCGAAGAGAAGCCTCAAGATTTTCAACGAGGAAGTTTCTTCTGCCTCGAACGATCGATGTTGTATTTCTACCTCTTTCTTTTTTCTCATGCTGTTTCGATCTCCTTTTAACAGCCTTCGACTCTTTCAACGATCAAAGAACGAACCACCGTCCGTTTAGCGAAACGATTGAACCGTTTGTAAAATGGAAACGCAGATGTCCGAGTGAAAAATGCATTCGACCGGTCAGCATAGGCATGCCAGGAAAAATGTCTTTTTAATTGCCAATTAGACGCGTCGTAGACCCTTTCGCATCTGTCATCCAACGGCGATCGGTTCTTGACGTGGACATCGTCCGCACTCTTTCTCGAGTGTCCTCTGAATACCCCGAAAGGGTCGTTTAACTAAAAAGGCCTCAAAGTCCTACCGATGTCCGTGCATTCTTCGATAATCCCCTGGACACGCGTTTGCCTCCTCCGGAACGTATTTCCTCCACTGTCCTCGCGATTCGACCGACCCACGTTAAACGAGAGAGGGCAAGGGAGAAAGATAATCCACCCTTGGCAAGAAGGGAATAGAAAAACTCAAAAATAAAAGATTCGACCGGTCAGTATATAGAGGCAAACTAAAACCGAGAGAACCAAGAACGATCCTGACCCCCCGGGTGCATTTTTCATCCCCTAATTTGACGGACGGGCGTGCTCGTGTCCGGCTCGCGACAGTTCTCTCGTGTTTTCATCTCCTCTACCCACGCGCCCTCGCGAACGGCCTCGTTGACGTCGAAGAAGAAAAGATGCAGCTGGTCCCGGAAAAGCATGGATATCTCTCGTTCTGTGCGTGTGCACGATAGAGAAAGATAGGGTAACCCACGTAAATACGTATACGCCGGGCCAATGTCGGTGTATGGGAGAGGCCAAGCAGACACCGGCCGAGAAATATCGCCGAACGAACAATGGGAAGGAGCGCTGCTTAGGAAGTGATAACAGAATCGAGGCAGCATATCACGGACCTTGAATTGCGGTAGGCACACCTCCGTCGTGCCATTACGCAGGCACTTGGCAGCGTACTTCGAGCGCCTACCCGACTGCTGTAGTAACGCCTGGTATTTTTACCTGGTTGATCTATGCGTTCTACGATTACGCGACGTTCCTCTCATTCTCGAAACGTACGACCAACCGTTCCGGCTTGCTGGAAGAAAAGTAAGACATATCGGCCATTACCAACCCTGCTGTCGCTTAATGCGACTCGGTTATTGTCGCTGGAGATTGATAAATGGAGAAAGACGGGAGGCGGTAGTGAAGGAATCGTATTTTTTTTTTGTAAAGGTGAAAGTGAAGAATAAAGTAGGATGAGCATGCGAAGGGATACGGAGAATCTTGTAACTGGGTGGTGTGAATTTACATCTTACCTTGGAGATTGACGATATCGATGGTTTAAAATCGTGGGTGTAGAGCGTAGAGGTCGAGGTCGAAATTTAAAAGAGTCGAAGAGAAGAATGCGAATAAAACCTACGATCTTCGATGTGACTCTTCGAGTTGGAAGGAAAACAGTGGAGATATAAACAGAAAGGTAGGAAGAATTTACTATAGCGAAGTCTAATTTCAAATACATACGCGACTTCGCGGAGGCGTCGCAAGAATCGTTAAATACTCGACGGTGTCTTCGTCCTTTACTTTGTTCTGTTCTCGCTCTCTACTCTTTTCTCTCTTGTGTTCTCTTTCCAGACCTCTCTTTCTTCTCACCTACGTTCCTCTCGTTTCCTCTCACCGGCTACTTTCTTTCTTCGGGCAGTGCCGATTCATTCGGACTGCCGATGATGTTTCGAGAACAGTTATGTGGGAGTCTGGGTCACGAGGCGTGGCTTCTATGGGGACACCGTCCACTGTCCCATAGAACCACAGTCCCATTGGCCAAGAAACGATCGCGAGGCACGGCCGGAATAATTATGTAACCTGCGCTTCGCGCTACGCGAGCCGACGCATTCGTGATCGCGCCAACAACGACGAGGGTTACGAAGAGGGAGTCATCGTGACCCTTGCGATCAAAATAGGCGTCTGCGTGCCCACGTGCAATTCGTGATTTTCAAGTTTTCCCTGTTACTTCTTCCTTTCTTCGTATTTGCTATTCTACACTCGTCGTTTGCAGTAACGTCAAAACAGATTTGAGAAGTGTTAGGAAAGATTTGTGCCAAAGAGCTTTTCTACTTGTTATGCTTGCATCGTTTGGACGTGAAACAGAAAATTGCATATGAGCACACCGATAGGTTTTTAAATGAAAACAGAATAAGCTAATTTTAGTTGCAATGGGTCACTTGGTTCGATTACGTGGTAAGGGGAGAATGTCACCTATCTTCACCATATAACTCCTAGAATCCTGAGATCGAGGAATGACAATCGAAAGGAAAACATTTCTTTCGCTGTTCCTATGAGGATGTAACGAGTATGAGGCTTTTTCGGTTAGTCACGCATTAAAGTCGAAAATGACATGAGAGCGATCCTCTATTCATTGGGCGATTTGGAGTAAACTACTTGTCAAATGACTTCTTGTTTCTATTGAATGGTAAATACTGAGACTCGCTATTAGTAGATCCAAGTTCAAACCCTCCTCAGTTATCTTTGAAAAATTTTTTGGGAGATATGCAAATTACACCCGGATAGTCATGATCACATAGATAAATCCCCAGTAAAACAATTTATAGAAGGAAAAAGTTTCCAGGTTGTAAATAACATATGTGAAGTGCACCTTCCACTTCAGGATTCTTGAGCTATCTTGCTATTTTATTTAATCAATCTCGCAACGTATAGAAGAAAAATGATAGAATGGAAAAAATTGAAAGCTCGTAACTTGAACGATTCACGTGCAAGGTATTCGCGAAGATTCGCTTGATGGAAGTCACGGGGAAAGGTCGCGGAAGTAGCAGCGCTTCTTCCGTCGCGTGTATCAAATTCGACGCCCACGGAGAAGGTTGCATTCCATTGATAAACTTCCGCGGTGAGGGTTACAATGAATTGCACGCATACTCACGGGACATTATATCCTCCTGTTACGTCATCCTCGGCAAATTGATTCCACCTTTTCACGGCAATACTCGACGGAACGAAGGTTCTTCCGTAGCCGAACGAAATCGGCGATTGTTGTCCCTGATTATACCCACGCGAGACTTTCAACGATGGACGAAAGAGTTAAGCGAATAAATGTAATGCGAATTTTGTATCAATTTTGTTTGATCTCATTTTAACGATAGCTGTATGTGCTACTTGATTTACTTTCAATTAAAAATTTTTTTTTAACATTCCTAATTAAATGAAATTTATTTAAATGAAATTTTTTTATCGTAGATTAGTTTGTAAAGAAATTTCTGGGTAGAAGAATTTTTACTTTCAATTTTTTTTGCTGTTATTCTATCAATATGTTTGATATTTCTTTCCGCAAACATAGAATACATGTCTGTATAAATCTGTCAGGAAGAAAGGATTAATCAGCCGTTCAAAATTACCGGAAACTTTGGAGCCACGGTCAAACCTAATGCCCCACTAACGGGACGGTGATTCTCTCCAAGTCGTCCGCAAATTTGCAATTCAAATAATTAGCGAATCCGACGAAACGCGACCAACGACAAATCCACCAACTGCCTGTCCGTAAAGGATAATTTAGCACGGTCGTCTCAGTTAACTACAAGACGGACGGATCTTCTTTCGTCGCGAAATTGGACATTGCTCCTTTGTTCCCGGAATTTCCACGATGAATGGCGAACGGTCGGGTACACGCAACAGTGACTTTTTGACCTAAATTCCTTAACGACCGGTAAACCTGACGTCAGAGAGTCCTTGACCGTAGCCGCCAATCGCTTCGAGAGCCACAGCCTTCTTCGGATTATCGCCGATTCCATACGGAATTTAAATCGATAAACATATTTGCAGTAGGATTTTTTCAAAGTCACTTCCTCTTATACTTTGTTGAAAGTAAAGCCTCGTGGAAATTCGAGGGTGGCTTATCTTTCGAGACACATTTTTTTCATGGGGTATGGAAAAGTGTCACCTGTATTTTATGGAAAAATTAAAATTTTTTTTATAAAAATTGAGAGATACAGAATAGCAACACCCATAAAGAATGAAGAAGTATTGTGAAGGTAAAGTTTAAGGACGTATGAAGATTCACATGGAAATAAATCGATGGAAGATGTCGAAGGTTGAAAACCGAAGGTTTTAGAGAAGGGTACAATTTCAAGGAGAATGGAGGATCGGAAATTACCATTTTCGAAGGCAACCCACGAAGGGACAGCCGCAGATCCGTCGTGCGTGTACTCACCGCGTTAGGATATTTACTTATTGAAGTCGTAGACCTACACAAATCGTCAAAGATTACGCCGAAACCGGTTCCGATTGTGTAGCTATTTTTGGCGGTTCGCAAACTCATAAAAGTCTTTTACGAGGACCGATGGCCCCGCATTGCGCCCATGTACCATTGCTTGCCGGATGGGCGTCCATCCATTGGAAATCATTTGTTTCTGTCCGAGTATCCGATCATCCGCAAAAAGCCACCGTGACCAAATAATCGACGAAGAAGATTTATTGCATCCTAAGCCGGCAAATTAATTAAATTTAAGAGCGATAACGTCGCGCGTTTTTTTCCCCGTCGCCATTAATCACCGTCGATCGAGAGAGTGAGACAACAACTAACAAGAAGAGGAACAAGAAAAGAACAGAGTACAGGGGTTGAGGGAGAAATCTGCAAGTTCTACGATCGGCGTCCTTTGATTCCTCGACTCTAACATCGTCGAAATTTGCAACTACGATAAAAAGAATGGAAAGAAGAATCGAATCAACTTGTATCACCGTGACAGCTCAGTAACACGTAAAAGCAGTTTCCAATCTCTTCCGCATTCACCACCCCCGGACGAGCGAGACGAAGTTCTCTCGTTCCGGTTCGACGTTTCTCTCGGTCGTTCGCAAGAACTTGCCGTAAAATTAAAATACATCAACCAAAGGTCCGTATCTTAGTCAGAATATCCAAAGATATTCGCGTTGAGATTCTTCGTCTTCCATGAAACGTCCTTGATACCGGACGGTGCAAGCTACGAGCTGACGCAAAGGTTGCACGCGCCAGGAGCGCACGTAACACGAGATTCTCGTAATCGAATACGCGAGAGAGCGTGCATACAAAGGGGGGGACCACGGGACACCG
This sequence comes from Cerceris rybyensis, assembly GCA_910591515.1. Lineage (NCBI taxonomy): Eukaryota > Metazoa > Arthropoda > Insecta > Hymenoptera > Crabronidae > Cerceris > Cerceris rybyensis. The sequence continues at coordinate 2,777,091 of OU342795.1, forward strand.
AAAAAGAGAGAGGGTGGAAAAAAAGGCAACCACCGCACTCTGCACCGCACCGGCATGGATGCGACGGGATATAGGATGTTACGGCGGTACTGCTGACGCTTTCGAGGCGTATTCGGAGCCGTATTTGGAGCCGTATTTGGAGCCGTATTCGAAGGCGAATTCGGAGCAGACCGCCACTGCCGTCCGATCGGACGAGGTATCCCCTGTTACTCGAATACTCCGAGTCTCCATCTCCGTCGAGGGAGCGCAGACCAGAGAGGTCAGGGCACACACAGGATGCGTCCATTTTTTTCCCTTCGATGTTCGTTTTTCTTTCGCTCCTTTTTTTCATCTTTTTTTTTTCCTTCTCGTCCTCCCTCTTCCTCCGGAGGGCCGTTCGATGTTTTTTCCTTCACCTATCTTTTTCCACGTGGAAAAAGGTATAACGGTATGCGCTAACCGTGGCGGGGAGGAAGCCGTCGAAAATCGGGGGAACGTGCGCGGCATCGCGCACGACGAGATTCATCGTGGTCCTACATCAACGTCCTTCTCTAGGAAGAGGAGACGGAGGGAAAAAACGAGGAGGAATGATACATAGGAAGGGGAGGAAAACTCTACGGTGAGGTTCTCCCGTGCAACGAGGAGAAACGTTGCTGGGTGGATGTCTCTCGAGAATCCAGATATTCGATGCGAAGGGACGTTTTCGGTGTTATATGCACGAAGGAAGCACGTTTGGCTCGTCGCCTCGTACGAGAACCGAGAAACGTGACGCGAAAGCCGAGTCCTTTTCCGCGCATCTCATTAGGACACTCAAGGCAGGACCTCTACCTCTTATCGAGATGGATATACTTTACGATCGGGAAGTTGGGGTGGCTTCCTGTTGGCGGATACCTAATTGGACGGCGTGCTTCCTGGTGCGATTCACTCCGAACCCCTTGGATTTCCAACTTAAATTATGCTCGAAGAAGAGAAAGGAGTCCTTTCTTTCCTCTCTTTATACTCTCTCTATTTTCTTGTTTCTCACTTTGTCACTTTGCGCTTCTCTACTCCGTTCTGCTTTGGTGTGCCTTTCTCCTCCCTCGATCTTCCTTCACGCCTTCCCTCATCGTCGAGGAGGAAGTTTAACGCCGGCTTGGCGTGGCATCGCCTGCGTTCACCGCGCATCCGTGAAAGTGAAACGGAGAAAATCAGGTTTCGAAGACGAGACTTCGAACCTCCTGGACGACGCTGACTTGGGACGCGAAGTTCAAACGACATTGTGCAAAATTTACTAATTGGCGTTGGAAGTGAAGGTCATAGTAATTTGGAGTAAACGAAAATTTGCAAGAGTTTCATTTCCGAAGAGAGGAAATTTCAAGTTGTGGATATTACGGTATGAACATTTCTTGACGAAATTCAGAAGATATCGAGTTCAATCGAGGGCTTATTTTGGAATCAAGGGCGAGAGATTGGATGGAGATAAGGTAGATGGAGGCGCGCTGAACGATCGAGGCCGATAAACGTCTTCGAGAATAGCCTGATAGGCCGTCTCAGCTGAGAGGCTGCCGGAGTCAGCTGACTTCGAGGCTTGCCCGCCGCGGGTCAAGTCTCCCTCCTTCTTTCTTTGCTCTTTGTCCCTCCTCCAACTTCTCATTCCTCTCTTTCCTTCTGCCTTCGACTTCTGGATCGTTCAGCCGTGTCCGCGAGCACCTTGAGAAAATTTCGAGTCCCTTTTCTTACCGGATCGAAGTTACGCTCCTCGTTGCTGGAACGAAACGAGACGATCTTAAGCGATCGAGAGACCGCGCCTTGTGGAATAGATAAATCGAACACGGAGACTCACCTGACTGGCGAACATCGATTTCGCAGAGGCCTTGGAGGATTTGTACTTCTCGACGTGGGAGTTCTTTCTTTTCTGAACTTTTTTAGCATCAACTGCTACAGCTATTTTGCCTAGAACCTACAATCTTACATTCCACATCGTGGAGGCTGTGTGTCACTTCTAAATATAATTAAACAATTTCAACTATACATCGATAGGACATGGACAGACTTTTTACAGAAGATTTTAATATCCAGAGACACCTAGAGAAACAAGGACGGCAGGATTAGTCAATGAAATCGTAGAATCGACGCTATTCAATATCGACTTTCGGATCTTCTCTGAGCGGCCTAATTGCGCCAATCGACTTCCCTCGTACCATGCGTACGTACTCACGTCGCACGAAGGTATGCGGTAAGAAAAGAGCGGGTTTCCGTCGTGGGGAGGGAATGATAAAACGAGAAATCCCAACGCACTTCCCGCGATGCAAGTATCGAGGGGCGGTCGGAGAGGCAACCGTTCTCGGTGGCTCTTCCGTAAACAAATCCCAATTTGCCAGAGCCGGTTGATCGCCGGCGGCAGTTACCTCCAGATTTAAAATGATTGTCCAGTCACCATGGATGAGCCAAGTTGCAACTGGATGCCGGATGAGTTTCTCGTAGGACCGCTCTATCGGGACCACCATTAACACCTACCACCGACCCCGGTCCCCTCTTCTTTGGGCCAGAAATCGTGCGAATCGATCGGGCCGCTCTCTCCGCTATGGGACAGCCGAGGAGGAAGCGAACGGATAAAAAGAATGTGCCGCGAGGAGACGAAGAGCAACGAAGAGGAGGTAGCGACAGCAGTTACGCTGGTAGAAGAGGAAGAAGTAGAAGAAGAAGACGAAGGAGGATGAAGAGGAGGAGACGAGTTGTCGGTGCAAACCGAAGGAGGTATAGAGGAATCGGTAGGCGATACACAGGAGCGGGGGAGGTCGAGCATGGAGGGCGGGAAGGAGGAGGTGGAGGTGGTGGTCCGGGTCTGGGGAGGCGGAAGGGAGGGGGCGCGTGGGGGCCCGGGGCCCGGGGACGCGGTCGGGGCCGGGGCCGGGGCCCGAGACGGGGAGGAGGGAAGTTGGTATCGCGGATGGCGATGGCGATGGCAGAGTCAATGTCCTAGCGCTCGCACTGGGTCACGGCGAGTTGCGGCCAACGACCCAAGGCAGAGCTCCTCTTTACTTTGCACAGAGCGAGCGAGAAGGAGACCGAGACACCGACGAGGAGGAAGGATGGAGCTTCGTAAAGAGAGAGAGAGAGAAACATCGACGGAGGTGGTAGGAAGGAGTTAGCGAGAAAGAAAAAGAGAGAGAGAAAGAGAGGAAGAGAGATAAAGAGCGTGTTCCCTGGTTCCTCGTCTCGCGGTGTATACTGGGTGCTCGAAGCGAGAAGTCGCTCCGCGAGAAGAGCCGCGAACTCTTCCAGATCCTTTTTCTAGGATCTTCCGCTTTTTTCGTTCCCTTCGAGGATCGAGCAGACTTTCGATCGACCCTCCAAACGATTGGTCTCGCTCTGTCTTCCGGCGGATGACGTTTGATCCCTTTATCGTAATCTTCTCGAGGGCATCGGGTCTCATTGGCGAAGGGCGTATATATACGCCCTCGCTCGTCTCTCGTCTTCCGCGAGAGGCGTGTACGAGATGCTAAACATCACTCTGGAACGACACGTTTGACGTCTTACCGAATTGATATGCCATCGGGCGGACAGTTACAGGCCGCATAGCAACGATCGAAATAAAGTTCGTGCGATCGATTTGATTCGCGTTTAATGACACCGACCGATTACTTGCCTCGGTGAATACGATTATTTCTTACGATCGCGAATACCCGATCGTTCGTTGAAAATACGTGGTAAGGTCGAGGGGTCGAGAATGATCGACCTTTGGTCCAGAACTCGATCCAAATCCCGGATTCACCGTCGAACGATGTCCGTCGATGTTTCACCCTCTAATAGCTACCGATCGTCGAGTACTCCGAGCTCGTGATCATGATTTATCAGATGGAAAGGATGCTTCCGTAAAAGGTCTCTGGATGAAAACTGTTTCTGACGAGGGTTACAAAGCTTTTCCCTTTCTTCTCGTTAATCTTCGAGCGGGGACCGGTTCCGCGATGTTCCGCGATCGGTATGACTCCTCTTTGTGCGGGGAATCTTAGACCGAGACTAATAGATTGCATTCTATCCATCTGTCTCTCCTGCGTGCCTTCCTTCCTATCCTTTACCCAGTCTCTTTCTCTCTCTCTCTTTCTCTTTCTCTCCTTACCTCCCGGTCCCTCCTGGCCGCATCTTTGTAGTTTCTTATATAATTCCTGTGTCTTTTCGACGAAGAATCAACGAGACGCTCGAGGCGCGCTCGATCGCGAATAACGTCGGAAGTGTTCAGAAACAGCGACGGGAATCAGAGATGCACGAGCACGCCCACTTGTTCGATCAATTTCTTTTTCAACTTTGCCGTGGATAAATTATTTACGAATATCACTCTTGGCAACATTATGTACGATTATACCAAACGACCGGAGACAGTCGCCAATTTACATAGAGTATAATACCAAAATCAAATGAGAAATACATCCATCTGTTGAATACCCTTTTCATAGTAAAATATAAATAGCATCCAAAAAATTCACACCTCAATTAAACAAAGATTACCTCTTTCACAGATACCAAAAGAGAATGTTTAATCCCTTCAGGGCCTTCATGAAGAAGCGATAGGTACACGATCGTTTCGACCCCATAGACCCCAAATCTCTTCTTCATAAATTAAAATTAGGTCCAAAAATTCACTCATTATTTTACGCAATCGCACAAATCCTCTGCATAATAGATAGCAAGGAGAAATGCTTACAATCATTTTCCAACTCTCTCTACACACGATCGTATGTTTATCGAGATCGTCGATCCGCGACGAATATATCGCATCGGAGTGCACGTCGACCGTATGGAGCACAGTATGGTGATTCCTCCGGTCGCTGGTCAGCGCAGTTTGAGATTTTTCGCCTCGACAATTTCGTATACGATTAAGGATGACCTCTTACGTGTGATCGTGGACACGTTACGCGCTGATATGACAGCGTAACACCGCTAAGGTAATTCTCGTTCGTGCTCACGGAGACATCTCCATTCTTACGGAATCACCGTCCCGCGTATATCCATCGAAAATGCCGCACAAGTTGGCATAATCGTTTTGCCGATTCCTTCGACGCGTAATCCCTCGGGCACTCGGGGATTCACCTGGATTGAAATTTAATTGAACGTTCAACCGCGATAAAAGAGGGATGTACGGGGTCGAGATCTCGCAATTTGTGCCATACTCAGTCACGATTATTTCTTCGACAAATTACTTTACGACCGATGCCCGGTCGATGGCGAATCGTCGAGCGTAAAGGTCAATAGCACGCGAGTTCTGCGAGACTACGAGATGGGAAAGAGGGTCGTCGTTTTAGAGTATTTTATTTTCTGCTTGATCGTTCGAGATGCTAATGTTCGTTGGATCGTGGCGGTTTGAAAATCTTTGGATTAATTGAAAGTTGATTTTTTTTTGTGGTATTTCTTGATTTAATTGATTTAGAATTGGAATTAGTGAAAACTGCGTGGACTCTAAGACTAATTGTGCGGTACAAGCATTGACAAATTTCCAGCTAATTTAATAATATGACGGTTTATTTCGGCGGTAATTTTCGCTCGATAGAATGAACGTATATGCTAATTTGATAGGTGATAGAATTAAACGATTTCGACAATCGAGGAGGAAATCCTCCCGGAAACTATCCACCTTACTTGACGCAAGACATCGAGCCCTCCTCGCTTGCCATCTCATTGTACGCTGCACGACGTGGGTATTTATTAATTACGCGATTAATAAGCCCAGCTACGAATTTCAAATATTTATGAGAATGGAATGCCACTCTGTTTGCACGCCGTGGAAAGCCAAGTGGGAGAGATCTCCGATAAGCGAACGGAGAATACGTGAACAGAGCTCCGCGAGTTGAGAAACGCGAATACTCCAACAGTCCTTCCTACGTTGAAAGATTTTCCAAATTTTGATGCTTCAAGAAGATCCCTCCATTCCACGTCACGAATACAAAAATGCCAAATATCACGATGGTCGTCCATTCCAAAAATTTCGTTCAAAGTCGTCAAATTCCAAACGACTTTCGACCCTGAAGACAAACGTTGAAGGATGGTACTCTGAAGAACGTTGGTTCTCCTTTTAATCGATCGGTACCATCGATTCTTACCAGAGGCTATCGTCTGTTAAATACACTTTGGATGGAGGCACAAGGACCCGTTGAATTGGAATTTGCGTCACGTCCCATTTGGCCCAGGAATTTTTCGTGGGTCTCGTGACTTTTCTGAGAAGAAGCCTAATTCGCTACAACGTCGGCCTCACCGATGTTAAGTAAAACAGCGTGTGCACGTTAACGCGGACCCCGAAGGAGGACGCGGAAGGGACCTCCTCGCAGAGAGGTGGACGAAGAGGACAAAGAGGAGGAGGTCGGTCGAGGGATACTAAGCCGAAACTGTATTCGTGGGCCGAGGAAGGAATACCGTTACGACGACGTTGCCCAAGAATAGTTTGGCGCGATTAAAAAGCCAAGCTCATTTTTTTTCTTCCCGGTTCACTCCTCACCTACTTCGCGGCTGTCCTGCTATTTTACAGCTTCGTCATTGGTCCAGTTGCTGCTCTTTTTTTTTCATCTCCATTACGAAGGTATTTCGTTCGACCGATATCCTCCGAGGATATTTTGATCGCCTTTTTTTCGAGCTACTCTTAGACTATCGAGCGGAGATCTGATAATGAACGGTACAGTTAGGAGGCGGTTATTGTAAAAAGTGCGCCGGTGGGTCAAAAATAAAGGAGGTCCTATACGGAGAAACGAATTTGGCAGAGATCCTCTCGACAACGATCCATATATTTTTTGTGATGCTGGAGAAAAATCAATGGTTCCTGGTGTGGAGATGTTAGCAATTTGCTTTTCTATCTCTCATCCACCGATTGGAATTAATAGGATGTAACTCGGATTCGTTGACGAGTGGAAGATTAATTGGGGAATTTGCTAAGATAGAAAAAGAGAGGCTGTAGCTCACGGTAGGACCACGAGAGATTAACAAATCATCGAGGAGCCCTCGTAAAGCCGTAGGTGCGAACGCGGCAACGAAAGAAGAGAGGCGGAAGAAGGACGGCAACACGAAATCTCGGATGCGCCAGTAACGCAGGCCTCGTACTTTCACTTCCTTTCCCCCTTAAGCTCTCTCTCTCTCTCTCTGTCTCTTTGTATCTCTCTCTTTCTCTCTGACTCCAGCCTCTTTCTCTCCCCATCTCTCTCGCTCTCTCTTTCTCACCTTGCCGGTGTTCTCCTCTCTTTCTCAGACAGTCAATCTCACTCCGACATAGAACTACTTTTCCTTTCAAGCCCTTGACTGAGGTACCCGACCATGCCCATCACGAATTCAAAGATTCCTCGTCGCGGTTCTTCCCTCCTCCCGGAGGGCACCACCGCGTTCACGATCCCTCCGACGTCCACTCCTCTCGCAGGAGGCACGCGTGGGATAAATAGTTGCATTCTACTCGCAAGGATCGCCGTTCGATCATTGAGGGGACTGACTGTAGGGCAGGGGGGGAGAGGGACGAAGGGTAGGGAAGAATGAAAGAACGAAAGGAGGGAACGTGACCTCTGCCTCGGCGAGGACAGGAGCGCCGAGGTCCGCGTGGACCATGTTCTCGTCCAGGGATGGTCGAAGACAGGGGGAGGAACGAGAGAGGGAAAATAGGAGAGGCCATTAGCGGGCCCTGGTAGGTAGGTAGCCGAGAGAACGCAGAAGAGCGGAAACAAGAAAAAGAGGAGGAAGAGAGGAAAGGTGAGTAGTTTCGCGCGTGATCGACGGGGACGAGGAGGACACGCTCGCGGAGAAGAAGAGTGCCGATAGAGAGGACGAAGAGGAGAACGCGAAGGAGGAAGAACAGGAGGACGCGAAGAAACCAAAGCCGAGCTTCAACCCCGAGGAAGAGAGCGCGAAGGAGCGCGAATGAGCGAGTCGAGGAAGACCGAAGGAAGGTCTCTCGCAGAAGACGGTTGCTCGGGCCCAGAGAGGCACCGAGGGACGAAGAAGGAAGGGAGGTGAGTCGAGATGATGCAGTTGTGCGTTTGCAAGGAAGGCGGAAGGAGGAACCGCGGAGGGAACCGGTCCCGGTCACTGGGCCACCAGCCGGCCGTCGAACCCGCCACACTGCCCCCTACCGCCCCCTCCCCTTCTCCTTCTCTTCTTCTCTGCTTCTCTCATTCTCTCGTTCTCGCGTTCGTTCATTCTCTCCTCTCTTCTTCTACCTCCCTCTCTCTCCCTCTTTCTCTCTTTACCTGGCGTGTTTCCTTTACCTCCCTACCCTCCCCCGCCCTTGCATCGCGAGTTCCCTCCTCGCGAACCTTTCTCGCCACTCGGACTCGCCGACGACTACTCTACCTTCAAGTTCTTCAAACAATGTCAACTCGCGTGTGTACCACTCGCGGTGCGCCGATAATGCTACCACTGCCACCATGTTTACCGCCCGGAGGCTATATGCTACCCGGAGCTCCGTGTCTCTCCTTCGTCCGTTCCGAGGATGTCTTTTCGCGTGTCTCCCGCTCACCGGGACAAACCCGCACGTTCGTAGGTATAGCTATACGATCGCTCGATTCACGGAGACGAGGTAACCTCTCAAAGTAGCTCCTTCTTCCCTCGTCCCTTCCGCTTTTTATTTCTCAAAACGCGCCGACTCTCCGCGTATTGCGTGCACGGCATACTTTCATCAATGGCCGGCCTTACGGACGGGTTGACTTTTCGCGCGAATGCAAATCACTCGAACGAGAACGTTCGATTGCATCGTTTTACTTGGAAACCTTTCATTCCGGTGATCTAAGTATGTTTAGGTTGATGCTTGTCGATGTTCGATTGAAATTAATAGATTTAACTTGGGTCTGATTAGTAGTAATGTGACTGCAACTATTGTAATTTATAATTTCGTTGACTTTGACTTTGGTCGGCAAATAAGTAATAATTTCCACGTATACGAAAGATGTCTTCGACCTCGAAGGGTTAATTCGTAGACCTTTTAACCTGACAGGATTTCTGAGGCTCGTCTGACTTTGGAGTCATCGTTGCTAATGTGATATCTATTTTTTTAACATTTAGATCGTTGAATGCAAAGAGTCACGGTAGTAAAACAGTAGCCGATTTCGCGAAAAGTAGACACCAAGACAAAGAGTTGCTCGTTTGCGTGGAAAGGATGGAGGAATCAGTTTTGGATCGGGCGTTCGATCGTGAGAGAGCAGGCTCGCTGCTGGCGCAAACGGAAGCTTGACTCGTACACGCTAATCTCGCCGAGATACGCCAAACATTTTCTCTTAATTAAGAAAGGACGTGGCCGTAATTAAGTTTCCCTTCCACGCTGTTCTCTAGCTCGTTGCAGGTCTGCGCAGCGTTGCTGCATACCCGGTAAATCGAAACGGAGGATTCGTTCCACTGGCTTAGCCTCATTCTTCTTTCTAATTAGTTCGCGGAGAGATTTGTCGTTTCGAACGACGCGAAATTTTAGCGTCCACCAAAGAAGCCCCTACTTCACAATATTCCGATAGTAGTTTATTAGTCATTTTACCTTATTTCTGCCAATTAAAATGTCATTAATTAGTTCACTGGAAGAATCTTCCGAAAAAATGTCCATCTCGTCGAGAAGACATGGGCGAAAAAAATTTCTATTCTGCCATCCATTATCACAAAATTATAAAACTTTGATTTCATATCTGACGTATTTAATGTCCGAACGATGTCAGTGTCACTTAACAAAATGAATTATCATCGTGCCATATAAACGTCCTTCGAATCGAAATATTAAAAAAACAAACAAAGAGCGATATATTGACGAGAGGAAAAGTACATCCATTTCAAATCTAGCATGCAATCGGTCTCAAAATAACCCTCAACGGTCCACCCCGCAAGTACATCGGAGTTCAAGACAATCTTGTCTGGATCTTCCCGTGGGATCGTTCCACGAAACTTGATTTCTATCTTCCGTCTCCTCCCTGTATGTTACATTCTTCGTACGTCACGGACAAGTCGAAGTAGATAATGCTATCACCGTTCGAGCGTTAATTTAGCAATCAAGCTGATAATATTACAATTCTGTCCGTCGACTCGAGTCTTGTACCTGGTTGTCTCTCTATCGAGAGCGAACCGATCGACTTTCCGATAGGAGTCTGTCTCACCTCAACAAATCCAACGGGGCGTTATCTCGACAGTGTGAACCGCGTTTCGAGTGTTTAATATGTTTATGCGTGCACGTCAGCCTGTCTTGCGGTAATCGACAGTCTGGAAAGTTCGATGATTCCCGTCTCTCTTTCTGTCTCTTTCTCTGTCTCGAGAGAGTTGCTTAGATTGCATTCCACTGATAGAACAACTGCGATCGAGAGAACCTCATTGGCATATGTCGTGCGGTTTTGGAATCTCAAAGCGCCGCTTTCATGCGATTTCTTCCTTCTTTATATTCGTATCCTCTATTGCTCTCTTGGTGTGCAATCATAATCCTAGAATATTGCCGATTAAAGGAGGAATAGCAAAAAATATCGGCAAAGATTGGAGAGTACTTGGTACTGCTCTGCGCGATGCGGAAGGACGGTTGTTTAGTTTTATTTTTTGACGCTTCATGGAGAGAGGGAAAGTAAAAGTTGAATATTTAATAATTTCACGCTTTTGCATCGTCGGGAGTGACTTTAACGAGTGGGAAGTTTTAGGTTGGATATAGCTCGAGTAGTTACCTGCAGTCTGTTGTTACCTGTAATCAATTGTTACCTGTCCACGTTACCTGTGATTGTACCAGGGAAGAAATCCGCTTTATCAACTTGTGGGAAGACTTTTACGGCGACTGCTGGCGAAAGGGCGGGTGATAGCCGGTATTTTAGCAACCGATGGTTACTGGGAGAAGTTTGCATTAATAATTTGAAATAAGAATTAATTATTGAACTATAGATTATAGAGAAATAGACTAGACATAGGAAGGATGCTTTTCTAGATTTCTTTTAACGCTTATTAGAATTATATTTGAACTGGGCAAGAAATATTTCTTTCGATATCGAGCAGGAGCGCTATAGAGTTATCGTGATGAACTTTCTAAATCGAACTTTTATTTTTGTGATCTCTCAAACGACTTCGCACTACTTTCGGCTTTCTGCAGAATAGAATAACAGAAACTAAGCAGTCACAATTTTTTTATCAACCCATTTTTGAAAGCCTTCTCTTCCCTCTGTAAATTTCAAATTTTGTAAACATCAAGGTTTTCCCGAAACTATTTTCATCCCCATCGGTGCCATTCCAGATAACAATTTATCTAACTTAACAGCACAAACATAATCCTTAGCACATTACAAAATATTCTGTTTCAAGCGTTACAAATTCCCGCAAACTTTCTCCATTCGATAACTCCTGCAACCGCGAAACTTCATAACCCGCCTAGTCTACCCTCGTCAGCCATTGAACGGCCGTCGGCGTAATTAAACACAAGACTTTCTCTTTCAAAATATCCTTTACTAAAATTCTCACGTGCACATATTCAAAGTTTTTTGAACATTCGGTCTACACATAGGCTCAATAACATTTACAGCTTCCGCGTTAGGTTGACATTGTTGTGGTGGAGCGCAACAAGAATCCAAAGTTCCCGATGGAGGACAGGGTTGACAGGGTTGACAGGGTGGACAAGGTTGACAGGGTGGACACGGTTGACAGGGTGGACAGGGTTGACACGGTTGCACGCAGACAGGTTTGCAGTCAACTTCGCAGACGTATTGCATCTCGAAGGGCAAGTCGTTTCGCACAGTGAGGCACTTTCCTTGGATGAGGTAGCAGTAGGAGAGGGCTAGGACCGGGTTGCCACTATAGGGTACATGATGAGGCTGAGGTAGATGGCCATTTATGTCGATGTGCGTGTACTTCAAGGGAGAACAGCTACAGGCTCCGTGCTGCAATCGATACGAGAAAGGGGGCTTCGAAATGAGAAAGGCCGAACGAGTGAGAGAAAGGAAGAGAATGAGAGGGAAGAGGAGCAAAAGGGATGGGCGTAGGTTGGATGCGAGCAAGGAGAGTAAACGAGGCTTTAAACGTCATTGTAATGGAAAAGCTTTTTAATCTGCCATTAACGCCTCCTCATGGTACTTATGTTAAGTTGATCGCCTATAAAAAATTCATTGTGCCGTCGCTGAGAAAGGACAGCGCGATACACAATTTCTTTTGCGACAGGTATGACGTAAAGCTGAACGGTAAATACACCATCACTGAGCGACGGGAAGTCGGGATTTTGCTGTTACATCGGTCGACTCGTGAAATGACGTCGAGGAACGTCTCAGATAGGAGAATGAAAAGGTCGAAGGGAAGGTTGGGTGGTTGATGAGAGAAATTATCGAAATTGATCATTTATTTTCAACCAACTTGCTTCTTTGAGCGAAGCCTACCCATTCTTCTCGGTGACTTGCGACGTTACAAAAAAAATTAATCTACTATCTGTAGATTATAAAAAAATACACGTGAAAGGTTAAAATCCTGTGGAAAAAATCTGAAAATTATTTTTCAATGACACCGAGCAAAGAGTAGCTAGTCTCAGTGCTCGGGACTCTTTGCATCAGATTCCTGCATCGATTTCTCCATATCCTTTAGAAGGAATCTTTTAGCTAATGCGAGAATCGGTGCACCTGTTGCAAGATCTGGAAAGTGACCGGAACTCGCTGCAATGTCTAGGTGGCTGTATTTTAAAGGTGTCTTAGACTGTGTGCCGCACTAAAATTTACAGTCAGAGTTGAAGGATTAAAGAGACATTAGACAAGTTTAAAGGAATCTTTCGTACCTTATCCAAACCAGCAGCCATGACCAAGAAAGCAGCAGGTCCCTGATGGCCTCTGGCGGTTTGCGAACTTGGCTTATTCCCTGCCTGCAAAACGTCATCGCCTTCTGCTACACCTTCGTGGCTCCGGAAGTCTTCTCTGCGTATTCTCGATACTTCGAATGGATCCCCCATCGTCTCACCGGAAGCTTGGAGTTTCTCGGCATTGCTGACGAGTCGAGCGACAGCGTTGTCCATTGCAATCTGATAATTGTGTATTCCAATTAGGATTTTTCCTATCACTCGGAATCACGAACATAAGAGTACAGTCAAACCTGGTTTTTGTGCGGTCCTTTTTTATGCGATTTCATTTTTGTGCGATTCTTTTATGCGGTATATGAATTTCAACGGTGTTGGCATTACACACTTGCAGAGTTTTCTATCAGTGTGCACATGTATACTACAAAGCGCTGTTCGGTTTCAGACGCTATGTTCATTTGTTATCAGCAGAATACGCATCGCAAGAAGATGCGCGTTTTGGACTACGACGAGCAGCAATAAATTATGTGCATTTTGAAAATTTCCCCAGGTATAAAGTGAGAAATTAATTTTTTTTTAAATGTTTCCATGTATGATTTAATTATTACTTTTGTTTGAAAGCGCTTTCTCAGTGTTTCATAAATCTTTGACATATTTTCTAAGCACAACATTTTTTATGCGGTGGAGAGAGACCGCATAAAAAAATTTCTTTCTAAGTGTTTATGAAATTTTCGGAATTTTTCTTTTTTTGTGCGGTTTCTTTTATGCGGTCTCTATGTACCGCACAAAAACAGGTTTTACTGTACTTGATCCTAACTGACGTGATAGTAGAATACAACGTTGTGATAATTCTCAAGTCAACCCCTGTCACCTGAGCTTGGTTCAATTAAACCAACATTGATCCAAGGAACATTAAGCTCTATAATATCAATATTTAATCTATCAGTCGTGCAAGACTGGAGACAGGATAATGATTCGACCTAAAGAGACTAAATAAAGGACTTACCGAATATCCTTGACCCGCGGCCAACACGGCGTGTCCAGTCAACGTTGCCACAGTGAAGATGTGCGGATTAACCGAGCACAAGGCCATCTCTTTGATGTGACAGAGGGCATCGGCCATAGCCATTCGACCCTCAGCATCCGTATTCCCGACACGTACTCTCACGCCGGATTTCGCTGTGATCACCTCGTCGGAAACGTAACAATTCTCGCCGATGCTATTCCTCACGACGCAGAGCGCCGCGACGACTTTCACGGTCGGTGGCTGCAGCAGATTCACCGTCTGTGCGAAAATCGTTGGGTTCATTTCCAATTAGCAAAAGTGAAGGTGAACAAAATCTCTCGACATAGTATCGACATTTCGTGGGAGAATTGCGTGTTTTTGAACTGGACGTATGATCCGTTGGAGTTTAATTATCTCGCGAATTAATTAGATCTCCCTTTTTTATACTATCTGTTCATGTGGCGGTTGAATGAGCTGGTTTGAACGTTGAAAAATAAGGGAAAAGTGGCGCACTTTTCCTCGACGATTTATGAAAATAATGCAAATTAATGCGTCTACTGTTCTAGGTCGTATTTTGTGCGTGCTGCCCATAAATTAACATGAATTCCGGAAACTCGTGTAAGATAAGAGCTGAAACATATGCGATTTGACCTTAAACGTTCGCGGAATATAATATGATTATTCATTTACCGATAATAAAAAGATAACACGACAACGAAGGATGGTAAACTCCCAATGTATTCCCACCTCGGATACTTAAAATCTCGAACGTCCTTGTCAGAATCAGCGCACGGATCTCCCCAACCCTCATTGACAGATCACCCCGGAAACTGGTCATCGCGGACTCCATTATCGCAATTAAGCCGCGGAGAGAATTAATTATCACGATATTAAATGCAATTGTCTCGGCAAGAGGGTCGTGCATTGCGCCTGTTACATATGATATTAAAGCACCTGCATGAATCCAGCGCAGGCCGCCGCCCCACATTTGTCCCTCGACATACCAGACATTACGCCCTGGCACTTGATGTCGGCGCCGCCGGTGTCATAAGTGACACCCTTTCCCACGAGCATGATCGTTTCCAGGACACAGGCGGGATTAGGTGGCTCGTAGGTCAGGAAGATAATCCTACCAGCGTGACGCGGTATCACCGATGCTGCGCGATTTACGCAAGCGAACAGAGGATATTCTTGAAGCAGGGTGTCCTGATCGGATACCACTTGCATCGTCACGTTCGAACCGCAGAATAATTCGGCAAGATATTCCTCGACCCTTGGTGGCGCCATTCTCTCGGGATCCGCGCCACCTTGAGAAAGAAATGACTTTGTTAGATGAGACGTCTGTGATTTTCTTCTCTTCATATCATTTCTGGTAGCAGGGATACTTTGAAAGGGGGTGAAGAGCTAAACTTAACACTTTACCGACCGGTAGCCGATTAACCCCTTGTACTACCGGCAAACTATAGCGTCAGTATTTAATTCACGCAATGGAGCTTTTGTGAAACTCAAAGAATTTGAATCAAAGTCTGAAATTAATAATCCTGAATGGGAACACACGATCACATTCAAAATATTAATACTTGGCTCGAACTTAAGACCACGAGTCAGACTCGTGATATTCAAGTTTGGCATAAAATTTTCATCACGAGTCAGACTCGTCGAAGTAGTGCAAGGGGTTAATAGATCTTTCGTGTCCAACTCTTTTGGATTTTTAATCTATTAATCAGTCCCGATGGCAATTAATAAATTGTTATTTATCATTACGATTTACTGTATGATGGACTCAGTTACGAGAATTTGTCATCTTCGAAGGGATATCAGTATCACAGAAATGTATGCGGCCAAGTAACAGGTCAGAAGTGAGTAGGTTGTTGAAGGAATACCGGTCGGTAAAGTGTTAATTGGGCAGGTGAGAACCGATAGAATCGCGAGGAAATATGCCGAGATCAGTTTATAATTAGTCTGATTTGCATATTCATTTTTCGATATGAGATTCTGATGTTAGGATATTAAAATTTGAGATGGAGTTGGAAAGAAGTTTCGCAAACAACGGTGATGGAAAATATTTGGGATAAAGTTGAATGAGATTTTTTTAATTGATTTGAAAGTTTGGAAAATTGCATTACTTGTGGAATGATATATTTGTTTTTATCGGTATAATGTCCAATAGTGTAATTATGTTGCAGTGAGATGATATTATTTCGAATGACGTGACCGCGCGGCTTGAAAGTTATGATACGACTGTAGAAGAGAATTTTACGGTTTACAGGGGTGGAATTTTCACGATTGCGAGTAGGTTCGACATTTCTGTGCGTCCGTCTGGAAAAATGTAAATTTCAGGTTCCCCGAGTTGGCTGCATTTCCTCGAAGAATCTCGGGAGTTTAATTAAGAGAAAGAAAGAGAGAACGGAAAGTCGCGTATTCTCGTTTTCTCGGCTGCACACGAGATATTGTTGCTCCGGCACATTTTTATTTCTAGGGTAATACCCTAACTTCTTACTTGCATAACAACACCGCAATATTTTTTCTCGCGTTAACTCGGACTACTTCAACCGTGGCTATCCGACGAGCATTCCGTGAGCTTCTAAACAATTTAAAGGATTCCATTGCTTCTCGTCTCTTTATAATTTCACTTTTTTACGCCTGCTCTACGCTACCAACTAAGGGTTCAAATTTCACGAATTTTCCGCAAACCCCATAGAGTTTTATTTCGCAAGACTGCGTCGCTGCTCTTGCTTTTATACCAACAAAGCACACTTTACGTTCTTCCAACATCATTAGAATGAAAGATCCCTAAAACTACCGTCTAAAATATTCAGTAAAAGCAACCTTAAACATTCAGACACTATGAGACACTTTCTCAAAAGTAAGATTTTTAACCTCATTAGCAACCCGCATCGTAGTCAACCTGTTAACTCTCTTGGACAAAAAATTCGTCAAAAAACATCCCACAAAGTAATTTTCACGTGATCAACAAAGTGTAAAAATTGTGTGAATTCTAAACAGAACTTTTTAAAGTCATTCAAATCCCTAGCAAATAAAGTATTAACGCGAAAAGCGACTTCAACGGCGACTTAGACCGGAGAACGAGGCGATGGAAAAAGTCGCGAGTTACGCTCGGTTAGCCGTAAGTCAAAAGGACTTTTCCTCGGACAAGTCCGCACCCGCGAGCAACCTCTGTTTCCTCTTTCTCTCTATCCTTCTCTCTCTCTCCTTCTCTCTCTCCGTCTTTCTCTCTCGTCCTATTTCTTCGAGGAAAGACGGAAACTACGCTCGAAGACGGAAGTTGGGGCTATTCTTCTCTGGCTCACCGACCGGAGGCGAAGTTCCTCCTTCGGCGCTCCCGATAAAGCACACCACCAGGAATCACGGATGGGAAAGGACTTACCGATGTCCCTCGCGACGTATCTTCCACTCTCGAGTGCCGAGGCGAGTTTCACGATACCCTGGAGCTTCTTACTGCAAATCGGACTCCAGACTGCCAGTTGACACGCCTTGTAGCAATGATCCGGAGATATCTCTCTCACCTCCAGGGGCTACGACATGGTACAGAGATTTGGTTAGGTGATACAAAGTTCTCGGCTGGTCTACTTTCCGCTTTTTTTCCGGTGCATGAAATTGGCAACGTAAGAAATTTATGCATTTAGAAGTATATATATTATTTGAGACGACTTTGCGAGGATATTTATTCGCAGATGATTGAACGCTAATATTTGAAAAATTATGAATTATTAATTAGAAATCGCATTGGTGAGGAAGCTGTTTTAGGTAGGAGTTGGATGGTTTTGAATTCTGTGGGAGCATGTTGCATCAAATCACAGAGCAAAAGGTATCAGCGGGGTGTAAAATCTGTGCAGATGAAACCCGAATAAACCAGCCACTTTGTGTCCAAAACATTCGTTAGAATTAGCAGAGCGCCTTACAATTTTCCCTCTGTGCCCGACTGTTTTATTAAAACTAACCGACGAAGGAAGTCTCTCGGCAGAGAACACGTTGCAATACCTCTTTTTGCAACGGTGACATAATGGCGTGGAAGGTGTTCATGGAGCAGCTTCTTGGCGGTTTTGTCCTCAGCCAGATAGAAAATATTAAAGCGGATAATCCTCTTACCGTACGAGAGGTTCATAAGCAATGTCCCTTGGCTTTTAAAGGACATATATATTTTATTTTCCAAGACGTTTCTCAAAGTAGCCTGTCTTCCAAATCGATGAAATAACTGGTATAATTACTTTGAAAAAATAAGGAGGATCAAAATTAAGATGAGAGAAAAATAGAAATAAAATGAGAAGTTCATTTTATCTAAGTTGTCAAACAGTGGAGTCTGTCGATTCGAGAATCCTCTGTGAGAATTCACTCATTTGAAGTGTATGCAAGTTTCGTTCGTTGGTGTAGGAACATAGTTCCGCGTAAATTCTCTGGCTTTCTGTCGGAATATATGATATAGATATTTACTACCTCGATAGCTATTATTTCAAAGTAGACGAATAGCTCAAAGCTCTCGATGCACGAAGGGTAGGATCGAATGGGATGCTGAAATCAGGGAAGCGTTTTGTAGCGGTCTGGCATCGTCCTGGTGTAAGGTATACTTTGATCGGGTTAGGGAAACGGAGCATCGTAATACGATATCGAGATATCGGATGCAGTTTTCAAAGTTTCAGACTACCCTTTCTTTGCGCTTGCCAAGGGTGATGCGTTTGGAAATTGAATTTCGTGAACCTGTCGATCTTTTTTCTTTTCTATCGAGCCAAGAGAAATATTGAGAGGAAAATGTATAGCCTTGAAATTTATAATTAATTTTCACAAGGTATAGTCAAAATAGACTCTTCGCTTTTAATATTTCTTTGCTTCACAATTTGAGCACATACGATACGATATCTCTCTATAGATATTAACCAGCCCGATAATCGAATCAGTGATATCACTGACACACATAATTTGATTCTCTCACGATTGAATACAATACTCGAATAAGAAAAAAAAAAGATTCTCGTTTCACAATTCGGAAAAAAGACTTTCAATAATAATGCACGCGAGTTCAAAGCATAAAGAACGAAAGCGATATTCCTAGCGAATGCCGCACGACGGCTTCTTCCTTGCGCAGAAACAAAGAAGAAAAAGCATCGAAGAGGCTTGGAACGTAGATAGTCGTAATAATTATGCCCAGAGTATGGTACCCAGAAGGCTTCGGGTCGTCCTTGCTGGAACAACGACGTTGGATCTCGGAGAGAAACAAAGGGGTGGCAGAGAGGGATGAAAGTGGGATGAAAATTTCACGACAAAGAGATAAAAAAAAAAGGTCGCAAAGGAAGGAGAAAAGAAGAATACGACGAAGAAGAAGAAGACAAGGGTGCAGCGGGGACTCCAAAGGAAACGGGAAACGATGGAAGGGTTGAGTGTAAGAGGGTTGGAAGTCAGAGGGTGGGTGAGCGGACGTTTGCAGCGGCGTTCCGATTACGCGCCGTCGGAATTCCGAGGGCGTCTTCCGGTATTTGGAAAACGATGCCCCGTATTTGCAAGAGCCGAATGAGCGAACGGCGAAGGAAGAGCACGGCAACGAAAGAAGGTACGGGGCACCGTCGCCGAGGAGGGGGCGCGGACGATGGAGAACAGGAGAACGGGGGCTTTCTCGAGTATTTCGCTAATTAGGTCGCCTCGCCGGCCTCCAGGATTTAGGAACGCCTGGCATCCGCTACTCTTGGGAAAGACGGTGCTCATCCTGTGCCACCCTTCGACCCCCGCGCTACCTTTAACTCGACGTGGAAAAGGCACGTGCCTTCGTCTTCCTCCTCTTCCTTCTCCACGATCTCCTTCATCCTTCGCGTATTGGCTTAAAGTTACAGCCCCGAAGCACGTCGGGACGAGAACGCCATGTCTTCGCGCCGAATATACGACGGAACGAAAGTCTTGTAGCGCGATCCTGCGAGGAGAATGCCTTACGGGCATCCGAACCTACCGCTGGGGGTGCAGAATGCAGCGTTAACGTGAGGAACGAAATTCAAAGTGTAGTCTGCACCGGACCCCTGGCCTCCACACCGAGGGGTCAACCCAAAAATCGGACATTGTCGGCTTTAAAATTAAATATCTCGTTTGATACGCAACTGATTGCAATTAAAAATGATACTTTTGTACACACTGCATTGGAAAAGCGTGGGAAAGTAGTATACATTAATTTTTATTGTGGCGAAAATAAACAACGTTGAAACGAAAAACTACAGTGTAATAGAATAATATATTCTGAACCATTTAGAAAAAAAAAAAACATGCTGTTACCAGTTAGTTTTTCATAAATATGGAAAAATAAAGTGTTCGTTTCATAATTATTAGTAGAGGAGGGGATATTAGTATAGATACCATACGACAGTATATCAGACAGATACATATGTACAGGTTAAACAGATAACCTGATAACCAGTGTACGTGTATACATATACGGAATAAGCACAATGTGTGTTTCAATAACGTAGTATAATTAAAGTGCAGATTTAAAAATTTTTTTCAAGTTGCATTATGATTAATTTTGGATTTTAGTTTTATTTTAATATCAAAAACTCTAAAATGAAATATTTTATATTTTGGAACAACTTCCTAATACATTCCGTAGAAAATACTAATTTTATTTCTATGGGGGGATGAACCCGATCTAGCGACGGTACCTGCGTGGAGCAACTACCTTAATACTCGGCCGATCGCGATCAAACTTTTGCCACCTCTTCCTTAGGCTTCAGGCTTTCAAATCATGTAGATAAAAGCTTCCCGCAAGTATTAGTTTTTCCGTGGATCTTTTCATGCATTGTTCGATAAATTTCTCACTTCAGCGAGATAGAGAGAGAGAGACTTTATTTGACGATGATGGTTTCGTTTAGGGGATACTTCGAACTTGATTGCGTGATTTTTATAAATTGAAATTTGAAAAGTTTAGATATTGCAACGGAATCATAACTCTGCTGTACGTTTAGAAATCTAAATTATATTAGGGGGCGGTTGACGTATCGGAAGGATATCTTGTGGATATCCTGTGGAAGATTTAATTCGAAGATTGTTCATTAATATTCCTTCTCAAGTAGACATCAGGTCATTGCAGCATTGCAAGTTTACGCCGATAATGGCGTTGGCCAGAGGACACCGCTGAATCTCGTCCCCAACACCAAATGGTCGTACGCGTCTCGTGATATATAGCTAGTTTCCGATCATAATTTTCGATTATCGTAGCACGCATAATGGCGCTAATTTCAAATCGACCGTATTCGGTCGCAGCTGCAGGAAGACGTGAATGCACAATGGAAATGTGGGATCTCGAGCAGCATCTATGGTAGGCGATATTCTCCGCTTGTAAGACACACTTATCCATCAGACACAGGTTGCGCCCAGGCTGTGGGTGACAGGTGTTGTTTAATAGCTCTGCTGACCGTACATTTCGCTGGCTGATATCCGCGACACACGACACTGTTCATTCCCAAATCTCGACGAACCTGAATCTTATAAATATATACGATCTTCTACCGTAGAAATGAGAAGGTTTGCAAAGAACTATACAAATGATTAAGATTATTCATCATTACTTTATTCACTATGGAATTTCGTATATGACGATATAGTATCCACTTCTTAAAGTAGAATCAGACGATTTGAAATCGAAAATTACAAGTCCTAGGTAAAGTGACACAAATAGCCGCAAGCAAGAATTATTAAAGAGGAAGAAGAAACAGTAATATCAACCCTCGATGTTAAATTCATTTGAACGTTCAGTGAAACGAAGAAATCCCATTGCAAGTGCACGAAATGCATACTCTGTATATCCGTGTATCCCTCGATCACCAAACAATCAATTGACACGAGCTGTTAGTGCATACTGCGCCCAATCGTACCTCTAATTTCGATCGGATCTTGGACAACCCTTCAACGCCACATGGACGTTGTAGATACCCGTGAATCTCTCCTCCGTCTAACCTTCTCGCTCTGTCTCTCTCTTTGTAGTAGCAGTGCTAGATCTAATTGTTCAGTAGGATATTAATGAAGCAACGTAATTTAACCTTTGCAAAATATCTCACGCCCGTTGTAATTGGGTGATTTACTGTAGCAGTTGCGTCATTAGTTATGGATTAAGATGGAGGTAGCAATTTAGTTTAGACATCAGGCCACTGGATTTAGTAGGTTTAGAAGCGCGGAGCGAGTTGGAGAGCCAATCAGACCGCAGCAGACCGAACTCGACTGAAACACGGGCCTGAATTCCTTTCAGATACAGCCAGGGGCTTCCTATTCTGCGAACGTAGCTCCGTACGCGGGCCTCTCTCTCCGTTTCTCCCCTTCTCTTCATCTCTCTCTCTCTCTCTCTCTGTTGTCTCTCTGTTTGATTGGTTTAAATGGCGCTCGTGCAACCGCAATTCGACCGACTATCTGGGAAATGCTTTAACCAGACATGTTGGTACAATCGAGCCGGTTCTCCGTTTATCAATCGTGTTAGCATTATTAATCTCCACCAAGTCAGCTGTTTTCTCAGCTACGATCGATCAATTCTGTAGATGTGACTTCGCTGGCCGATATCAATTTCTTACCTGTTCAATTGAATTCGCACGTTGTGTAGCGGGAGTAGAAAAATTTTCACTCGAAAATCATAAATTCAACCTGACGCTTTACCACTTGCCTCGTAGTACAGAATTGCACATGTTTTTTGGAGAATTAAACGAGAGGACTTGTTCTCCAAATTGCCAAGGTGAACAATTCAAAGTGACACCAGATTATTAACCCTTTGCGGACGGCAACTTTTTTCAATATTGAGGTAGAATCATTTATTTAGCGATGGAGAAACACTTTTTTATCAGAAAGTCATATCGTTAATGCATGAAAGTTATAAATTATTATTTGTGTAATAATATTTCAATTTTTCAACATTAACCATATATACACATAGCGACAAACTGTAACCAGATTTTTTGTCAGACCGCATATATGCGTCCGTCGTCCTCAAAGGGCTAAAACTGACATGTCATTCAATTTATGTTGAAATATTCTATAAAGTTGAAGTTGATGCTTAAGAACAAAATGAGGAGCAGACAAATAGAATCTTCCTCGCGAATCAGCTACAATCGACGCTAACCACTAGTTTTCTCTACATCAAACCACACCATTAATCCACAGCTTTCACGTTTTCTTTCTCCTTAGAAAATATTCAAGTTTGATGCAACGAAGAACAAAAGATTACGAGCTCAAAGTCCCAATGTTACTTCCTACGTATAATCGGGTTATTCTCCGCAGTCAGATCCCTTTACCAGGCTCGTTTGCTCTTCCAGCGAAAACTTAAAAACCGTCGTCCGACAGAATTCCATTCCCGTGCGTATTTCACGGGAGTTTCACGAAGTTATAATGAATAATTCCCAAGCAGTGAGACCACCGTCGTAATCTTTTCCAGTAGCAAGCTCGGCTTCGTTTCCGCGAAGACGAACCATTATTTCCATAATAATTTAATAGACCAACGTTTCTACGGTTGGGGCTACCGGACCAATAAAAGATGTATATTCAAAACTTACCACGTAGAGTCCTTCCAAAGCACCGAGAAGCGTAACGAGCTCGACGTTCTCGAAACGGACGTCCGGTAGAAGAGCAAGCAGAGGACATCTGACGCCAGCTTTCAGTGCCCTATTAACCATAAATCACAAGAGAGATTTAATGGTTTTCCCGACACACGGAGTGCTCGGGCTCACGGGTATGGCATGTAATTACCCGAAACCTGACGGATATTAACCTTTTCGCTAGGAACGAGCTTTTACGTGGTCTTCGACTGGATACGATTAACGTTGGCATTATGCGTATTAAAAGCAGAGATCGGTTGTATTTTTATGCGAGAATTGTTTTGTAAGTGATCTTTGATCGTTTAAAAAAATGTGGAGGTTTGAAATGATCTCGTTGGCGAAGAATTAAATAGTACTCGGTAGGGGTTGTAAAGTTGAGGTTTATGTTAGGAATGATGTTGTAATCGAAGAATTAAATATTGTGGAGGATGGAAAAAAGAATGAAAATATCGTTCAAATTAGGAGAATTTGGTAATTGAATAATTTCCAAATTTCGAAGGAAACATAGTATTGAACAAAATTGTCAGACATCCTGTCTCCTCCTTGTCTCAAAAACACCCCCAAAGTTCGTGCCTGTCGATGCACCTAAAATCGTACAAATTCTTGGACGAATTGGAAGAAATCCACGCCCCGCGGAATTTCATTTTTCACGTGAATTCCAAGAGAATCGGACAGGTGGATCGTATGGAATTTCGCACTATCGTATTCTACTGCGTATATAGTCAGCCACGAGTTGGAACGCGAGTAGATACGAATTCGAACGGATACGATAACTTGAAATAAATTCACGCACACGTACGATCCCGAAGATCCGAGATCAAGCTGAAGATCTACGTCGGATGTTTGCGAAAAATCGTGGAAAATCGAACGAGTAGAATCTCTGTGATTAATTACCAGGAACCGGATAAACGGCGAATTAAAGCAGTTCCGTCGAACTGTATACGAGGGGATACTTTCTTCTCTCTCTAGTTCTCTCTTTTTTTTTTAACCAACGAACCGGTGTAAACTGGCAATCCGGGAGGCCGTGGAACTCGTTATTCACTGGTTTGTTGCTGGATTTAATTATCTCCGTTCCGTGCACACGCAGAGAACATTTCCATTCGCGTCCACGTCCTCCCTCTGCAATTTGCACTGTTGTTGAATCGACGATATACAAAAATGAAGGGCACAATGACCACTCTATGGTTGACACATTGCATTCGTATCCCTTTAACCCTTCCAATACCACGTTATTTTTCTTCATCCATGGATAAAGCACCAATTTTCCAGTGTGTCGAAAGATCAGAAATGTGGGAAAATCATGAAACACTCGGTACTAAAACTAACAGTTTTCTATCTGTTATATTTGAAAAAGACGATTAATCATGTAATTTATGTTTCATAAGAATGAAATGAAATATTTACTGCATGGCGCTCTCATTAATTGAAGACATTTTTAGAATGAGAACCAGTCCTTTCGACTACATTAGTCAATTTACGGTGTACCATACTATCATTTGTGTACGTTAAAATAAAATGGAATAATGGGGTTCTTACTTCGTCAAACAAGAAAATTTCATGAAAGCGACACGGATCGTCACAAAATTTTTCAATAGATACGACCAATGAATGACTGCCAGTCAAAGGGTTAACAATGGCTTTAACGACAAGAATAGCAAGTAATAAAAACCCGAACGGCGTACTCGATATGATACTGTCGAGAAGCGAGGACCGAGAGGAAAGAAGGGGATGACGCGGAACGAGTGGAATTAACGACGAGGGTTTATACGTGTAGGACGACGACTCTTTCCCGAACGCAAGCTCGTAATCCGAAAACTCATGCGCCTCGTTAGCCGACGGTTTGTTACTAGATTTAATTACCGTCCTTGCGCACACACTAAGGGCGCATTTCCATTTTAGTCCCCGTTTCTCCCTTTACGGGACACTGTCCGGCTTGTGAATTGATTTAATCGAACTACCTGTCCAACGTTCACCGACGGAACCGAATCTCCTCTGGTTTTTCCGTCAGTAATTTCGTTTCTTTCGCCAGAAATTCAACGACGAAACTTGAAACGACACTGTCACGTTTCCCGCATCTCGCGACTTCTAGCGAATAATCGTCGATTTATCAAAGACTCAGGGGAAAAAAAAGTAGAAAAATTGGTGGACAAAAAAGAGAATTATCCAAAAGTAAAGTTTTTCGTGAGATCTATTTGAAAAGGAGAGGAAAAAAAAGGTAGGATGCGGGAGAAGAAAGATTAGATTTAGCGAGAAGATTACCTCTTGATACCCTTGGTAGCAGCTTCGGCGAAACTCCGAACGTCGTGATAATCCATGTTAAGCGGCCCGGTCGGACTGTAAATGAGCCTTTTTGCTGGCAAATTAATTGGCAAAACGGCGCCAATCACTCCAAGTGCAGAATCGATCTGCGAGGCGCTGTAGAGGACCGTTTTAAAGGGTTCCGGCTCGTCGAAACCGGGGGCACTGCCCGAAACGAGGATTATACCATCATAGTCGCAGCTGCAGATATTCAGCTCGATTTTCAGCTGACACGGCATCCATCTGAAACGAATCATTATCCTCGTTATCTCGCTCCGCTAATTGTCGCGGAATCAAATTGGAACAAGGCCGAAATAATTATCCGGTAACGAGACGGCCGATACATGGCAGCGCGACGGAAGGGAGGCTCGAAATTCGAAAACAATGCGGGGAGATATCGTCGACGTTTACCTGTCCGTCGTCCATTCGATTCGCCCATGAAATAAATTCCTCGAAAGAAATTATTTTACGGGAGAAATTCCACAGATCGTATTTCCCTTTTGTCGTAGTTTTCGGTGAACTTTTATGATGATAAATGAAATCTACATGGTGGATAATAATTTGTACAGGGAACGTTGCGTATTTGCGCGCAATTGAAAGTCAGCGATATCTTTCGTACGTTTCAACAATTTGATTCGAAGCCGAGGTTAGTTTTGTTGTATTTTCGTGGTCGATTTCGTGAAATCACGAGACTCGATGAATCCCGTGTGGAATTCGGGCAGTTTTGTTTAGCAATTTCGTGCCTTATCGTCGAAAAATGAAATGCTTTACGGCCGGTCGTTCCGTCGACGGTTTTACTCGTCACGCGACAAGAATGCGACGGGAACGTAATAATTCTTCATGGCGTTATATCGAAACGGTACCGAGAATCATTCACGTGAACATTTTACGATGATAATCGAATATTTATTTGCGTTTTTAGAGCGTCGTAAAAGAAAGATGAATGAAGAGAAAAAAAAATATAGGAGAAAGAAAGCTTTTAAAGGGGTAGCGTATTGTCGTTCTTTACGAATTAAGAGGATAATTTTTGCGAGACGATAAAAACAACGACCTTCCGCCGCGACACATAATTGAGGAGATTTTTGGAGGTAATTTTTTGCAAGGATTATCTTCTACGTTCTCTTCAAGAGGATCGATAACGAGAGCCCACATGGCACGATAAAACTCACCGAGCAACGTCGCTGGAAACTTTCCTCCCGCCTTTTTTCGCGATTCGCAAAATCCGCCCGCAAACTCTCCGCAGGTTTGCTCGGTGCTCTTTTTGTGCAACGTAAGTTTGCGTCAAAGTTTCCTCCCGAGGGGATAAAGGAAGATGGTTTTGAGCGTTACATCGCCCCTTTAGTTCCTGCATGTTTCACCACTTTTGTCTTTCATATCAATCAACTACAACGCAAAATTTTCCAAGGAGAAAAATACTCGCGGATTGTTAATAGATGATGAAAGAATTCTCGGTATAGTCGTGCCCTTTTCGAATCATGACGGCGAATGGAAATTTAAGGCGGGAATACGTCGACGTGCGCGATATTTCCGGGGATCAATGAAGACTTCCATTAGCAAATTACACGCAAATGAACAGCTGCTGCCGGAAGTTCAGATTTTAGGGGTGAAATACGATAATCGTCGGGACAGTTATCGGAACAGGCTGGCCGTAAAGAAACTCCCGACCCTTTTTGTAGAAGGGTGTGCTGGTAGAATCGACTTTTCTCTCTTCCTCTCTCTC
This sequence comes from Cerceris rybyensis, assembly GCA_910591515.1. Taxonomy (NCBI): domain Eukaryota; kingdom Metazoa; phylum Arthropoda; class Insecta; order Hymenoptera; family Crabronidae; genus Cerceris; species Cerceris rybyensis. The sequence goes on from OU342795.1 coordinate 2,804,372, forward strand.
TCTTTCTCTTTCTCTTGTATTCTTTCTCACGTTAATATCCTTCATAAATTATACGGATACTGGGTTAACCCTCTCTTGCCGAGAAGCGAAAGAAAAACCCTTTCCGCCTACGTCTGCGAAGCTGCAGGGATATTCTCTGCGAATTAATCGCCCTGTCTTCTTGTATCGTGTAATACGTGGAGGAGCAAAACATATTAAATTGTTAGGAATTCATGACGACATCTTCTAGGCTGTACTTGGCAAAACTTGATATCTCGGGCGGTATTAATGGGCTCGGTTTTCATTAACCTCGATACAAACTGGTTGGGACAAAAACGTTGAAAACATTGTACTCCGGCAGGACGATTTTAGTGGTAAAGGATATACTTCGGATACTGCGGTCTTGATAACATAGCTTGATATGGTGATGTTGAAATTAATTTCGGCAAAGTACCCTTTTATATTATGTATCTAGGTAGAATATCTTTGAACGGTTTTATGTCAAGTCGTATTTCCAGGGGATGAAACTTTAAAGTACGGTAGAAAACAGAGATACACAATTGAACATTTTTGTCACAATTCGATAGTTTAGCCTCTGAAGAATTACAGAAGCAGATTCATATATTTTTCAACAAGAAAATGTCATCTCCCTTAATCCACTCTGCCATTATTAAACTCCTTTCTCAATATTTAAGAAACTCCTCAACAACTTACAATTAGGGAACGACAAATTAGACTTTCAAAATGTAACTGCCCCCTTTCCCCGCAGAGCCCTTAATTCCGTCTCATGTAACTTCATTCAGGAAATGCCGGTTTAACAGCTGTCAAAGTACTTCCGTCCACTAATACCATCCTTATTTACCGTCTTCCAACTTACCCTGACAAAATGCTCGCAAGACCGTCTAAGACAGTTTCGCCGGAGGCAACCGTCCTTAGTAACCTTCCGCCATATTCCCCGTCTATAATGGTCCTTCTGGCAAGAACCGACGTGAATCGTTGCTCTCTCGCCGTTACTTTTTGGGAATGCAAACCGAGAATGCAATAACAGTGACTTTTGTCGTGCAACGAATACGAATTCGTTGGAGGAAGATGTCTTTCATGGGAAAAGGGAATAAATTGGTACGATTCTAGAGAAATATCTAAGGACGAGAGGAGAGCACAGCACAGTTAACCGGGCATAGTAATTATTAGATAAGGCTGCCGGAGGCGTTACCGAATGTGCGCACGTACCGTGGCCGTTCATTTGCATTTATATTAACAATACGTACACGCGATACGAGTAGATTTTATGCACGGTTCGTGCGAGAACCGCGATCGATGTCTTTTGACTTCGTTGGATTTTTTGATGGGGTTGATACGAAACTGTTGTGGGGACGGAGATAAAGAGTTTGTTGCTTAATTAGCGAGTTAAAATGTGAGTCCTATCTCTGAGAAAACCGTGCGTGACACAGATATTATAATATTTCCAATATTGAATTGCAAAAATTCTCATAATTTTGAAGGACAAACTTTATTTGAGAGAATAAATTTTTCGAACGTTTTGACTTCTTCTTCCATTGTGAATCTTGAGTGGGCTAAAGAAGTGAGTTATTTGAGGAAGAATCTAAGTAGTTTTGCAAGGTACTTGGTTATACTGGAGTCCCTTGGACAAATGTTTAGAAAATTTATGATAGAAATCACTCTTAAACTTAAAAACTTTTATATTCTTCGAAAGAGCTAACTGTGTAGAGGGCGATGTAACGAGGACTTTGGAAAGTGGAGCGTGAAATTACGATGTAACTTACGTACCTCTTTTCGATGGTACTCAAATTTGTCAATGATAGACGGAGAAAGTGGTTATCATTCCGGAACGAATGAGACGTGAAGTGTTTTAAAGATCGAACTGCGAAGAGATTGCTTTCTATTACGATCAGAAGAACCGTAATAAGTTCCTCGTCGTGCTGGTTATTGCGCGAATAATTACCCAACTCTCTGCTTATTCGAGTTTCTCAAAATTCCTAAAGTCTTCTTCATCGCTTATTTAACTTTCGAAGAATTCATCTTTAAATCTATTATTGTCAAGTTTGAATTGTTCTTGGTACGGTATAGCAGTTGAAAATATTCAAACTTTATTAGCACGAAACAAAGCTCGTCCGAGGCAAATACCGACGTTAAGTACGTCGGAGAGTGCGAAGTGCTCGAAAACTCTCCAAGACTCCTTCAGGGTAAGAGAACTTTGATCATCGAGTAGATCGACTAATTCCTAAATAACTCGATCAAATTGACCGGTTATATCACCTTGTTGAAACACCCCTTGAACGCGTTTCCGGGGTTTCTAGACGAAGAAACATCCATAGAATCAACTCCTTCGATTTTTACTCCAAAACCTATCCTATGATCTCTTAATTTTGCATCCCTTCTCTTCAATTACCTTAGAGGAACTTCCCAATTAATCCATCCAAATTCCCCGAATCCAATTTCTCAAGGTGCAGAAAGAGAATCAACCCTCTTAAATCAGCTACTCAAGTTCCTTCAACTTTTATTCATTAACGATCTTACGATCTCTCTTGTAACATTTAGAATCTCTCGATTCTCTGCTTCAATACTTTCTTGCCAATTACTCAATCAATACATTAAAGTTTCTCGTAAAATTGGAATCAACAATTGCCTGTTTGAAAGCACAATTAGTTCTCTGCGTTTTCACGAGATGATGTTAGCTAGTTGCAAAGAGTATGCAGGTTTCTTACGAATTGACGCAAGTTCTTTTTTGCGAAAATGCGACCATGGCGGCATCATTCTTTCGCGTTTGTTCGCGAATACGGTCGCTCCTCGTGCACAGCCGTGTTTTCCTCCTTTACGTGACCACTTCTTACGTCACACGTACAATCGGTCTCAAAAACATTCAGACACGAATAAATTTATAAATATTGTATTTTATGAATTCTCAAGAGCACTAAATTTTAATCAGTTAAAACAATCGGGGAAACATGATAGCAAGTATGTTATTATATACAGTAGAGGATAAAGTACAAATTGTTTATGAGGTTTTATTATATCAGTGCAAAAATATTCTATGTCTAATTGCGGAAATATTGGATGAATTGGAGTGGACCACTCGAAAATCCATGATAAGTTCAAGAAGGGAATTAATAATCGACGTTTTCCCAGAATTAAAGATTTAATATTTGTACGTTATTAAAAATCTTATTATTTCATTGATTTTTTATTAATGAAGCAAGAATATTGAATGAGAAGCTAATTTTTTATTTTTTGTAATTGAAAACTGTAACGTAACGTGTTAGAATCGATTCTCGTCTGATCATTTGATCGTCACAGTTTGTTTGTTTTTTTTTGTAAGAAATAATATAATATTTCCAATTATATCGATATCCTGAGAATTCTGAGTCCGACTGTATATATTTACCTCGATTCCACCGCCATGATGAAGCGCACACTCGCAACGGTGTACAGGGAAACCCGTTTCGTGTCCCACGATCACCAGGAACGCGATCTTGCTCCCTTCGCACCTGGTGGCTTCTCTGAAAGCAGACGGGCGTGTGTGCATTATACGCGAGAAATCCGCTCGTCGCCGGGAGGAAAACCCGTGGAAATTGGCGATGCCGAGAGGAAACGTGCCGTTCTGCGATCTGCGATCTTCCCTTCTGTCAAAACGTGCCGTCTTATTGACGTGAATTAAGGTGAAAGTCGGAAAAGACGGAGGAAGATAGAGAAAGATAGGGAAAGATGGAAAAAGATAGAGGATGATACAGGAAGATGGCAAGAATCTTGAAGAAAAAAGAGCAGCGCAGAATCGATTTTTCGAAGGAAATACGAAGGTTGCAGTTTTGAAAAAGTTTTTTTAATACTAAAACTGTCAACGACGTGTCCTGAATTTTTTTGCAACTACTCCAGAATTTTCTAACACTGTTCCTTACTTAATTTTCGGTGTCTATCTTATAGACTGTGAGTGATTAAATTGATCAAGTTTATTGCTCCCTTAATTTGTTCTCTTGTGGTAATTTTCTTTTAAATTTTTTAATACATTGTATTACTCATCAGCAGATCTATTGTTAATGAACTTTTTAGTCTATTATAATAGTAGAAGTGCATAAGGAGATGTTGGATCTAGAGACTCGGAACAATGAGAGATACAAGTGTAAGCAAATAATCTGTAAAAGAGAACACAAATCGATCTTGAAACTGTACACAGAGCGACACGTTTCATCGCGAATATCGAAAAGCCGGGAAAGATGCAACAGTGTCACAGTTTCAAGTGTCTCTTGAAACATTCTAAAGATCGATGCACAATTTTAAATAATATTAATTGTATTCTATGTTACTTACTGATCCGATGGAATATTAAATATTACAAAAATTCTAATCGATAGTCCAAAATGTGAATCGATCTTTAACACTGGCTGAAATTCCGTCTTTGAGGTGGAATACCGATTATTCGACAACGAAATCTCACGTTGCTGACTGCGCTGACACTGTCACGAATGCTACTGGCAATGAATACGACCACCACCATCGGGGTCGTTACCACGCCGCACAGTTGCGCAACCTTTCCACTGCCAACGTGTCGTCTTGTTTTTTTCGTGAATATCGCCGATACGGGGTAATTAGATTTAATATTCATAACAATATTATCAATTTTTCACCCTATGAAACATATATCCGTGATATCTCCGCCGGTTATTTCAATATTTCGCCGGCGGGTAAACAGCGTTTTTATTATTTCATTAAATCGAGCAACTTGGACGAAACATTTTTTTATAGAGAGAAAATTTTTTTTGCAATTTTATGGATGACGAATTTTTAATATTTTTCAAAATGACAGCCGATGACTATCGTTGGTGAGATGTTTTGTTTTTGTCAGGTGATGATTTTATTATGAGTTTTATTAGTATAATCGTTGCATGTCAGAGGATGGAACGAGTTTTATTCCATTTTGCAGCTGACGATAATTTTGTATCTAATCGTTTGCAGTCGACGTGACCGATAACGAGTGGCGATTGATAAACACACGTGTCCCCAGCTGTATAGAAATAGTCGTATGAAAAATAAGTGCTTCTGAAAATGCCATCGTAAAGAAGTATCATGTGACAGAGAATTTACAAAAATTAACAATTCCAATTTATAAAAATGTCGATGTGGCTTCGTTCCTTGAATATCGTTGGAATTATCAACTGAGCACATTTATCGTTTGTTATCAATTATAAATTCAGAATTTTCATGGTGCTTTGTCTGTGAAGCTGAATCTCATTGAACCATTTGTCATTTCATCACTTTACAATGAGTGAACCTCGTGGCGCAAAAACTTATTTCAAAATATCTTGGGTTATATTGAAAATCACAGAGTTGGAGATATTAGTGGTACTCGGCACCTTAAAATTATTTTCATGTTCTCAGTTTTACTTGAAAGTATATATCATGGAAAATGATAGATAGGTTTTCATTGTAAAAGGAAAAATTTCAGGGCAAGGGATTAATCATGATATACGATTGGTATAATGTCAATAATAAAAATGAAATAATAATAATAAACTTCTCTATATTTAACGATGAAAGTTTTACAAAATATATGAGATAAATTCGCAAGAAAAATAAATATTCGCAGAGTAAAGCCTTTCATCTTCTTCTATCTCTGCACTACGCTCCTAACTTCATAAAAACACTGTTTCACATTCTGCAATGTACAAAACTTACATTTTATATGAATCTCAGTAAAAAGAAATCTTCGTATACGGCGATGAGAGTGAATTCAACGAAGGGGTCACGATCGAAATAACGCGCATCGAGCGAGGTCACCAATCATTAACCACTCGCTGTATCTAGCATAATTTATTAGCATTTCCCTGCAATAATATAATAGGAGCAGAACAATAATAATTTCTAGTAATACCGCGATTACGGTATTTGAAATCAGCGAAAAAACTCGCGAGGAAATTGAATCGCATTCCAACGTCGAGCGTTGATCCTCACGGTTTAAAATTAGCAAAGCGAGAGCTCATTGTACGGATAGAAATATGATTTCTTCAACGAAACGCACCAAAGGTACTCTCGCGATTGCTCCACTCTTAATTAACACATTGATGACGGTATACTTTGAGAGACATAAAATAAATTAATAAAACAAATTAAAAATAGTGTAAATATAAAAATAGCGATCTCCTGCTATCATAATTTATACTATGAAAATACATACATACATTCCATTTTTATTTACACGACTCAAGGATTGATTAATTTTTTTTGATAATGAGAATCTAAATATTTTGATACTTAATTTAACTGTGATTTGAGGCTTTCAATGTAATACTGCTTGAAGCATAGACGACACGAATTTCCGTCAACAATGTGTTGGTATTTTGCGCGTGAAAATTCGTGAAAGATGAGTATGAATTTCACGCTCGTGTACGTATAACGTACAGTGTCGTCTATGCGACGAATTTGCGAAAATACAACGTCGCAAATAATTACTGTGCGGTTTTGCTACATCATAATGCGAGTACGCAGACGCAAAGTATGTCTCGCAGAATTTGCAACATGGATTTTCGTCGGGTCGAGACGAGGTAGCTCAATAAAATCGTCGATTGATGTCAACGGACGATAGTTTTGCTTTCTTTATATTCTTTTTTTTTTTCTTTCAATGTATTTTCGTTCGGTGTCGAGAATAGATACGAATAAAAGGTAGTTCGATGCTTTGTGGATTACTAAATGCCACTTGTCTATACTTCACGACTGCCGAGCGATTTTGTTTTCTGGTCTGTCGAGCCGATTTACGTCAGTCAGTATTGTTCTGGGGATTTACTATATATAGAATAATTTTCTTTATATAGAAAGATAAAAAAGAAATATCAGGAGAGAAAAGTTTTTTTTCTTCGATAGTACCTGATTCATTTACGAATTATTTATGCATTTTTCCAATCTTCTATAAATATCGACTCGGCAGATGTGGAGGCCATCTGTAACGATTCTTTTTTATCAGCAATGACGTTTCTCTTTCATCTTCCCTGATTTTTCATGCGATCTTTCAATCTTTCTTTGCAATCTTTGCAAATTAATCTTTGCTAATATCGTCTCGGCCGATACATAGTGTCAGAACGATTAAATATAAGCACCTATAGCGAAACGTTATTTTTCTTCGATCTCCTCTGATTTGTTCGCAACTTATCAACCTTTCTCCGCAATCTTTGCAAATTAATCTTTGCTAATATCGTCTCGGCCGATACATGGTATCAGGATAACTCGGAATCGGTCGACAAAGTGAGAAAATGGGAGCGCGTTGTAACGCGAATGTTTCCTGGAACCTACATAACGGTAATTATTCTCTTTAATTCTCGCTACTCTATCTCGTATGCACATGCATGTGTCATTCTTCTTGATACTTCGTCGTTGATTAACGTATATCTACGTTCTTCGTCACGCGATTCTCGATGCTCCAGTGAAATCATATTTTCGATCGTGAATCATGTTGAAAGATATATTTAAAATATCTCGGATGTTGTTACAATTGGTCGGAATGTTCTTTCCAATAAAAATATGAATTGTTCTTCCCCAGATTCTCATTGTACCGCAGTATGTATGTTTATACTTAGTTTCATTGTGGATGATATCGAGTTAATTTATCAAGATCGATTTAAGTAAGAGCAAATTAAGATGTCAATTGTCACGCGACTTCTGTGTAGTTTCTCCGTCAAACGTATCGGATGAGAAGATACAGTGTAAAATGAAATTATGCAAAATTACTAATGTACAAGTAATATTATATTTTTCGTCGTTTTCTTTGCAAACATTCGATACAAAAAAAAAGATCGTAAGTAATTAAAAATTGCTTGTTTAAATATAATATAATATCATCGGTAATCGAAATTATAGCGAACGTGTAAAAAAATCGCGTTAACAGTTCTATAAGAGCCAAAGAATTTCTTGAACATTGACGGCGAAGTTTCAAGAGATCCGACGAAGCGTTTTTTTTACAACTATCTTTGTACTAATATCTACCCTGTACGATTACTTCGCATTTCTAAAGAAATCTCAAAACCGGTCGTCGCTTTCACCGTAAAAGTTACCGGTAATGAGAGCAACGCTAAAACGAGTGCATTCATCGTCCATGGGGACACCATGGAATGCGCTCTTCGGTCAGTTCGTCTACCCCTATCTTCCGTCGCGTTCGAAGAAAGGGGGAAATAAGAGAAACGTTCGAGATGAACCTCGCGCGGTCTTTATTTATCGCAGGTATCGATACTCTCTAATCTTTCATTTTTATCGGTAACCTCATTTCCTCGGAATAATTTCTTCTCAGGCGATACAAACGACAAAAAAATCTACGATTGCAGAGATTTACTCGTCATTTACATCGTTCCTTGAATCGATGAAATATAAACCGATTCATTCTACTTAAATATCATTGATCTCCCGCGATATTTTCCTTGCCGATAAAAGCGAATCGAGAGTATCGTTATCGACAAAAGAAATCCGTTTCCCGAGGTCCCGTCAAGGAATCTCCCACGCCTGGTTCTCGTTTCAACGAAAACGCGCGTCTAAACTCGCAAAGGGGATGCGAGTAATCGGTAAATCGGTCACAGCCTCGTGCCTTTGTTGATCTCGTTGGTCACTTCGAGCGAAGCGGCCTTAAGAGCATTGAGCTTTGCTATGTAACGAGGGTCGATGTGAAGCTTTCCATTATCATCGACGATACCTTGGAGAGGCGTAGTCTTTTCCGCGCCATTCGCGATCGAGGTCACCGAGGAGGAGGATGTAGCGTTGGCAGGATTATTCTCGTTCTCGAGTCGCGTCGTGCTAGCGTAAAGTCGTTGCTTTCCCGGCAAGAGTTTCGAGATCTTTGCCGCCAAGGGATGTAGCAGATGTTCCTCGTACATGTCACCCTCGGGATCGGCCGTCAGTAAACTGACTACGATTCCGACGACGAGCGTCGTTACGCTTCCGATCAGAGCGTAATACATGTAAGTGACACGATAGAGGAAATCGATGGGCCCGCCAGTTTCACCACCGACTTCCTCGATCGATCTTGAGCTCTGCCAGTAATTCGAGCCGGTTGTATTCGATGCTAGATATGGCGTGTTACCAGGCTTCGTGATCCACGGGGAGAAGGTGTCGTTGCGACAGTTCTCCGTTGAGAGGGGCAAAGTTTCCACGTTATTGCTGACCGTCAGATGACCGAACGTGATCCAGAGGGTGGTAATGTGGCTGAAGATCATACCTGCGGCTGCACCCCTCCAATTTGCGCACGGCACCAGCATTGCCAATAGGAAAACCCCCAGAAGAGGACCGGAAGTTGCCGATGTCATCAGCATCGAGGACTCTATCACTCCAGATAGCATGGCTACCAGGAAACTGATGCCGATTATCAGTAAACCGTATATAACGCAGATCGCCTTGATCATATGCAGCTGCTGTTTATCCTTGAGATCCTTGAGAGACGGTATTTGTCCGAGAAAGTCTTCGAATGTAACGGTAGCCAAGGAGTTGAGGTTGGAGACCGCCAAGGTGAGAGCTGAGTTGAACAGAGTCGCCATAACTAGCCCGAGGAGACCGGGAAGATTGAGGAACTTGTCCTCGACATAGAACGGCACGATCTCGTCGAACTTGGAGATGTATCCGAGGCTCAGTGGATCGCAATCGGCGTAATTAGCGAAGATAACCATTCCAACTACCCAGGAAAGGGAGAAGAGAATGAAGATTATCGGTATGTTCGCCATCATCGTTCTGAAAGCAGGAAATTCAATTTGGTTAAGGGTGAATTTCGACGGGTAGACACGGTCGGAGAGTCGAATGGCGAATTTCTTCGGAAGTAATTCCCATCGAGAGACGCGAATAAACACGCGACCCCCCCTAGAGCCGCTTGTATTTTTCTGCCATCCCTTCTAGGGTAGCCGCGAAATTTATCGATACGTTTTAATGGACTATGCGAGTAATTCCCGAAAGTAAACCCTATCAGTCCGAAGGGGCTAGAAACGTATGTCGTTTCGAGTTGAATTGATATTATTGACCTTACCCGAAGCCCGAGACGTCTAACCGCTAAAAGTTTTGGCGGCGCGCCATTCAACCCCCGACCCCTGTCATGGCGAAGGACTCATTGATTATGTGCTACCAGGAAGTGCGGACACAATTTCCTAAATCGTCCAGCACGAACCAGCCACTTAAAGGAGTTCCTTTGCAATACCAGACTTTCTCTCTTTCTCTCCCCATTGTTTTCTTTTTCTTTCTGTATCTCTCTCTCTCTCTCCTTTCTTCCCACTCGGTCACAATTTTTATTATGCAGGAACCGTGACCGTTTCGCCAACTTTTTCGGACGCAGGCTAAATAATGATCTACTTGGCGTATCGTATAATTTCACAGCTGCAGAAGAGCAACTTTTTGCCGCAGTTCTGTTCGACCGTCACCAAATACCCGTATGACGTGTTATCACGTCATCCGAAACCCCGAGATAATGACACTATCGACGGCTCTGGAATTTTTCTGTCGTACCACTGCAGAGTGGAATGTACTTCTAATTGTGCAATAATTGCATTCTATTATTTTTAACTGCAGCCACAGAATACAATAATTCAATAATGAGATACTATTTCATTCATAAAAGCTTTCTAATCGATGACGCTACAAATAACGTCAAAAGCAAGTTTATTTTCATTCTTCTTCGCGGTATTGAAAAAAAAAGAAGCGTATGTCTGAAATACTACACGACCTGCTTCAGCGACGATGAGTAACTCGAAGGATGCAATGTTATTTTGAGAACTAATTGTTATTTTAAACGCACAAAGCCCGATGATTCCCCCGACACCGTCCATATTTATACCACGATATTAATTCCCATACCGGCAACGTTCGAAGAGAACTTAATGCAGGACTTTTTCGTTTCTCGATACGCACCCACGTACGTACATGAGTTCCGCGTATTTTCCGCTTCGCTTGATTCTTGATAACATCCTCGTAGGCGTGTTACATGCGCAGAATCATACCGCGGTATCTTCTCTGCACATCCTATTCTATTTTATACGACGAATCAAACGAAAGAAAATTCACGATTCCACATTTTCTCCTTTAACCTCATCAGCCACTTCTCGCAAGTGTAGAAAGTAAAATGATTCGTTACTATTGTCCCTGACACCTATACGGTCTATCGTGAAAAATACATCAACGACGATACAATAAGACAGCCGTCGCATTTCTACAGTCTTCCTCTCCCGCGAAGTTACTTAACGCCAACTCTATGCATGGATACAATCGCTGCAATTTTTCATTGCGGAAATACGCCGGTAACGTGTTTCTTCTCACGTAATCGCGATAAAGCCTTGCCGGTCGATAAGATTGACAATAAACAAGTCTCATCTCTGACGTCAAAAGTAGTCACACAATTTCTCTCTCTCTATTTCTTCCGCTCCGCGTAAACGAGTCGCAGGCTTTAATTATCGATACCTGGCACGATCGTGTAAGTATAGAAGGTAGAATCAACATCTGTCTAGTACCGAGACTATCTTAATTTCACCGAGAGATGACTCACGTACGTGCAACGAATGCATCATGCCCGATAACGATAAGATAATCGACGAAGACGTCGGAGAGAATCTACAGTAGATAGAAAGGTGTCGCCTTTACGTTCCTTTCGTATAGATATGTAACAGTTTATCTTGTGATTTGCATCTGAAGGAGTGACTTTCGGTATGACGAAGAAGAGAAATCGATTGGAATAACGATATTGTGTAAAGTTGCATGTAAAATAATATTAAAAGAGAAGGCTCGAAGAAATTCAAGGCGGAATAAACATCCAATTTATCGGACGTTCTTCCCGGGCAAATTGCATCGTTGAAAATCGACGACAGGCTTGCGGGTGAAGCAATTTGGTACGCGCCTCGGTTAAGTGACTCCATGGAAGTTTATCACATACCCCTAATGGCCGGTTCGAGGGTTGCAGGTTGAATTCTAAGCTTCGGCAAAGAGCTTCGGGAAAACTGGTCCCTTTTATCGAACGATTTCTGACGGGGTACTTGGAAATGCGACGCGCGTACCTTCACGGTCTACGGGATGTCTGATCGGCCGCGGAACACTGGCAATTTTCGTTATTATGTTGAAAGACGGAAGTTAAAGAGAAGATGATCATTGAGAGTCAGACGAAATTTGGTGTCTCGTTGAAAGAGATTTTTACGATTCAGGAAATGTGAACTAGCAATTTTTCTCGGTTTCACTTTCACGATGAATTCACGGTGTTTGAGATTTGTAAGAGTGATTGTGCAAATTATGGAGGATAGTTGGAGAAGGAGATACTCACTTGACGACTTTACGTTGACTAGTCATGCTGCAGTATCTCTGCACGAAGTTCTGCTGGCATCCGAAGATGGATAAGCTCATGAAAAGCTGGCCCAGAACTGCCGACAGGGTTGTTACACGAATTGTGGGATCTAATTCGAAACTGTAAATGAGATAATTTTGGTTAAATGTTGCTAAATCTTTATATATGCAATTTTTCATCTAGCTAGCTTGTACCATTAGGCGCAATTGATAGAAGAATTTAGTGGATGTGCGTTAGGTGCTACTACTTTGTCTAGTCAGTGGAGAAAAGGAAATGAAAAGGAAAATTGTAAACTTACTCGAAGAAGTTCAAACGACCGCGTTCTTGCGTTATGTTGAAGACATTAGCTGGTCCAATTTCGATGGACCCGCGGATGATGATCACCACAGAAACACCGATCATCGTTAAACCTTGTATAACATCCGATAATATGGCTGCCTTCAGTCCTCCCTGAAAATGTTAACAATTTTATTTTAATATTTTATTTTATTCGCATCGTTTTTATCATCTTCATCTTCGAGTCAATTCAATTCTAGATGAATTTTTTTAAAACACTGCTTCTGACAATAAAATTGTACGATGACACTTAAAATCAATTTTCAAAAGGACTAACTGAAGCTCTGTAGATGACTTTGAAATTCTCCACGACAAATGCGACTGTCTCGTTTAGGTCTTCATAAAAGAGATCTTGTTTCATTGAGAAAAGAAAAAGAGAAAGCAGGCAAATATTATTGCCATCGAAATAAATAACAAAGTGCAACAATTCGATTGGCGCGTCGTGAAAAAATACGGGGTATATTTTTTTTGCGTATTTTTTTTTATAGCTTCTCTTCGCCCGATAGGATTTTTAGGATTGAACGTATCATATTTATGGCCTGCCTGCCCGGGAATTCGCGTTTTGAAAACGCATTTCTCGTTAAATTATGAATAACCGCAATATCCCCGTAAATATGACATAAATTCGACTGGAGAATTTTTATGAAAGCTCTTTTCCTTTTTCCATCTTCCCTTACGATATACGCACCATGACGGCGAAAATGACGGAGATACTCGTGATGCCGATGATGCTGGCCCAGTATGGCAAACCAATGACGGCTTTAAGGGCGACGCATGGTGTGAATATCGTTACTGCTAAATTCAGCAGGCTTCTTATCACGTAGGAGAAACTGGCGAGGCATCTGACTAGCTTCGATTTGAACCTGCATTGATTTTCAGTGATTAGTATAATTGACACTATTAGAAACACATTTTCACATCGTAGCTTGATTTTTGAATCTTGAAGGTTCAATTTTTAAAAATTCTCTTCACATGAAAAACAATTGAAATATTAAAAAATACGAGCTATTTTTTAGCTACTACATTTTTCTACAATTCCCAACATCTCGGTATACCAAGTTAATAACAATACCAGCATGTTTTTTTTACCATGTTTTTTTTTTGCAATTCAGTTTTCATTATTCCAGCTTTATACAAATATGAAGAAAGAAATAAGCATACTTTATTTTTTTATACAAGTGTAATCAGCGTCCGTACAAAAACCATTTAAAACTTTGCACAGTGAAGCGCGTACAATGGACGAAAACGGTAATATAAACAGAAAATAATTACCTCATGTCCAAATACTGATAAACCGACGTAATGCCGAGACTGTAGTAGACGGGAACGAAGACGAAGCAGACGATCGGATAGGCGATCATCATTCCATATATCGTTTCCCACATGGCACTACCCCTGTAGTATAATTCCGACGGATAACCCAAGAAGGACCTTACGCCGAGGGTGCCACGTGCGATCGACAGCATCATGGCGCCCATCGACACGCTTCCCGTTGCAAACACGTAATCGGCTTTGGTTTCTTTCTTTTTCTCCCGGAATTTTCCCCATAATGGTATCACGAACGAGGCGACGATGAATCCGATGAAAATGAGGTAGTCGATCACCATAGACGACGCGTCGATCGTCATCCTGGGCTCACCTGGGGGGCCGTTTCTGCGATTTCCTTCAAGTCCTTCGTGGTACCGGGAAAAGTGACGGTGATTTTAATGATTCCTTTCGTAGATACTTTTTTCTCGATAATATTTCTCTTCTATATATCTCTTTGCTCTTGCTTTTTTTTTCTTAAATTAAATAAGTGTAAAGATAGAAGTTTTTTTCTTTAATTGACTTCTCCGTACTTCTGTCTTTTAACGATCGGTTTCAAAGAGTTTCAACGAAGCAAGAACTATTCTATCGTATTCTACGAGATATTCGATATAATCAGCGTGGATGCGTAGGGAAAACGATTTTGTAATATCACGATGGTACGACGATGCGACTCGATACGATCAATGCGAACCGATCGAAGTGACGGCACGTACTGACTACTGCTGACTGCTGCTGACTACTACTGTGCGGTAAAGCACTTGACGTTATTATGCTAACGACCTAGAAAGAGACCGAGCTACCGGTGACGAATATCCGACGGAGATAGCACGGCTATCGGAAAGGGTGGGGGGATGAATGCAGAGACGTTAGAACGGTGTAAACTAAGCCTACTTTTTCTTATCATTTGCACTATCACGCGCATTGTTTATCGGCAATTTAACGCCGCGTGATCTACATATCTTCTCAACGACACCATCGAGCAGATATTGTTTCGCCTGACCCGGCGAAACGGATGATAATTACATCGCGCGTGATGCGTCTCTAGGGTAATTAAGCGACGAGGACTGCCCTCCCTATTTACTCTTTCGAAGTCTCTAGAAACGCGTCGTAGGAAAGTTGTCAATTTAGCGGATGAGTTTGATTAATCCGAATTCGAATATGCAATTAAGTATCAGCGAAACCGCGTAAGAAGCATTTCAGAATCAAATTATTTTGACTGCTCCCCATTTCGTAAGGCTGCCATCATACCTCTCAAATTTCTCTAGAATGTCATCCGCGGATGTTTTCTAATAAATCCATTTTCCCGGAAAATTTATCAAATCATCGTTTACGCAGATCCGCGAGTAAATTACAGGGGGATTTTAAAGTAGCAGCGGTATTTAAAACGATGATCCAGGGGAATATTAGTTATTAATTGCACGATCGGTATACAAAATCGTCCATGAAAGCACGGTATTATTTCGATCGGGTAATTTTCGGTATTCATGGAAGATCAGCGATTACCGGGACGCTCGCAAAATTTTCCACTCCGCCGTTCCTGACACGGAATTCTGTATACATTCTCGAGTTTGGCCCACCTATTCCTCCTCCCTTCAACGTTTTGGCCTGCCGTTACAATGCGAAATCAATTGTGGCTATTTACCTTGCTGCGTTTAACCCATTTCACTCGGGTAATTGAGTAAGCGAGTGTTTTGAATGCGTACCCGCCGTCCGCCGGGAGTATTTCGGGCTTTTCTGCAAAATGGCACACGTCGATCGGGGATAACGTGGTTGCGACAACGTACAAGCGTACCTGCATTCGCAGTTAATCTAGCCGCACAATATTGCCCTTTTTCAGTGGCCGCAAATAGGAAAATGTTTACTCTACCGGGATCTAATAAATTCTCTGGAAAAAGGAAACGATAGATTTCGACATATCGTTACTGGAGTGAATCACCGATGTACTTGGGACTATTTTGTTATTTTTTTATTTGTAATTTTTGGACCCGACTATTAAGAAACACGAGGCAGAGATGGTTCTTGAAATGCTCGTTTTATTGTCTATGATACAGTTGTTATTTAATTGGAGTTGATAGAATCGTGCGATCACGAGGATAGTTTGTATCGATTGTCTGCAATTCAGCCAATAAATTACTGAAAGATCTTATCTCGTTATGGTAATTCATGGTATGTCGATTTGGTATGGAATATCTAACAATAAGTATCCATGCTAATAGCGATCAAGTACAGTTGAAAGTTTCCAGTTATCGTCCCGATTAGTTATAATTGTGGCGATTTTAAAATGGCTATTACATATTTAATATCGATGGGAGATTAGAAACTCAAGATTGTTCCGATATCAGATAGAACGATTTCGGTCCAATCTTGTTCTTCGGTTGAGAGATGATAGCTCTCGTTTACAGAAGGATTCTTCCCTCGCTTTCGATTGTTTGACATAACGTTGAATCGTGGAAAATTCCGTGAACAACATTGATCCTTCTGGCTACGGTAAATGCTCGTTGCACTTCCGAATGCATTTCGTGTCGCGACTTCGGAGCCGTTGATGCACTCGCGAGTGAGATCGCGAACAGACGACATCGATGTTTGTACGAAATTTCTCGAATAATTGCGTGTAAATTTCGTGAATTGATCGATCGAATGATAACGAAATTTCTCGACGAATAAGATCCATTCGACATCGATGAAACCATGCGTGAAGATATTCGGTTACAAAAATTGTTTGCACATTTGATTTTTGAGCGCTGATTCACAGACACCTCGAGCCGATCGTGCAACGGATCGCGGTAAAATAAAAACCAGACTGTGATTTTATTCTCGATTTTACGCCAGAAATTCGACACTCTATGTTCTGAATTTCGTTTAATTTTATTTCAATTTTGCATTTTTTTTAATGTGTTCGTTTTAACGAGCTTGTAGGCACCAAGTGATTAGATTGAAATTTCATTTAGAATCGCGAACCGGGGGAGATTCGTTTCCATTGTCGAAAGTTGACAGGCCGGTATGCTTCATAAAAGTTTTTAGAATTAATTTTTGAAAAATATCCCCGCAAGAACTTTCGGGAACGATCGGCCGGAAGATTAACCATGGAATTTCAAAGTTACAACGTTCCTTTTTATCCTCG
This sequence comes from Cerceris rybyensis, assembly GCA_910591515.1. Taxonomy (NCBI): domain Eukaryota; kingdom Metazoa; phylum Arthropoda; class Insecta; order Hymenoptera; family Crabronidae; genus Cerceris; species Cerceris rybyensis. Next base: position 2,821,408 of record OU342795.1, read on the forward strand.
TTCCATGCTATTTTCCAAAGCCCATGAAAATGACACATACTCATATACAAAATAATTAAAAAACCATTATTTTTCTACGAGATAAATGATGAATTATTCCAATACTCAGTGGAATAAATTTTGAAGCGAAAGTTTCATCGAACTTTTCTTTTTTAAACAAATTTCTTTCTTGTTCCTTTCTCAACGGCTATACGCTTATCGTTCCGCATCTACCACATTTTCCCCGACTCATTTTCTCTTCTTCTACGCTCGGAAACGAGCTACCATTCGTTGCCTACTTGAAAATGGTGGATAAGAAACAACGAAGACGATGGCTACGAACGCGCGAATACTCTCGCAATGAGGCTGGATCAAAGGCGAGCTGACCGAGCGTGAAAATCGCAAGGAAATGCTCTACGAGCTCCCTGCAGAAACTCGACTGCTTATCGGACTTTATAGCAAGTCGAGCAAGATTCTCTCTTGCTGCTTCTCTCGTCATTTCTCTCCTCTCTCACGTCTCTATTTCTCTTCTCTCGTCTTTCTTTGTCTTCTCTCTCTTCATCGAATTTCGATTATTTCGAATCCGGCGATGTTTACGATTTGAATTCGATGATCTTCCATTTCGCCCAAATAATAATCCTAGCGATGAGCGCTCAAACGTAAAGGATTTATCGCGCCGTTAGAATTTCATGGAACGTGGCTCGATCTTGTCGCATTTAACCCCACGCGAACTTAAGGTGGTAAGGCCGTCTCTCCCGATATCTCATGTTTTATTCCATCGAATTTAAACGAAGGTTGAATTCGATATCGAAGATTTAGAGACGATTGGATGATGCTTCTCACCGGCAATGCATTTTTCGACATCCAACCATGGAAACTATTGGCATACACTACGAGCATGGGTTTTCTCATAGTTAATTATAACCTGCTGACGATAAACAGGAAGTTAATGGAACAAACGACTGTGCTACATTGTACTTTCAAGAAATTGGCACAAGTGTTATTTTTTTCCTCGGCATCCGGGTAACATGTATAATTACAATTTTCTTGGAGTCTTAACGACTTTGAAAAATTCTCCAAATGATTTTCCTCGTAATCATTTCAGAATAATTACCGAGATACAATGGTTAATAATTGTAATTTTGTGAAATTCTATGAAAATCGATTTTTTCCACTAGTCCCTTCTCATCGATTTTGAAGACGCGGATGAGGAAGAATGAGATTCTGATAAGCAGCTCGCAAACACGCGAATGATCATCAGTTCACCGAGTGTTCTAACGAAATGTTGAAGCGTTGGAGAATCATAGGACGGTTGAATATTCGGGAAATTTTCCACTGGCCTTATCAGAAATGTCAGAGGCCAAGACAATTGCAGCGGAAGATTATACAGACCGAAGTGTTTTGCTGGCAAATATTAGCTTTTCTAGCCGAGTAAACGCACAACTATACACACGTACGGAACGCGCTGTTTCGAAGCTCGTTAAACTTACAAAGACGATGATTAATAACAAAAATTAAGTAAACGTCTTTATCCTACTCTTACGTCATCTCACATTACGATGTGAACGAAGAAAAAAAACGGAAATTCGAACAGATGTCATGACTTCTCGAAGCGTAGATCGTTTGGAATTAATTGCCAATTAACAGGTTTAGTAAGACAAGAGGGATCAAAAGTGTCCTTTAACTGATTTCATCCATAAATTACTAATTCGATAAGTGACGAAGAAAAAAAAACTTGACCGGGAGGGTAGCTACGGAGTAAATTCAAAATATCGGATTTTGCTCCAGTTTCCTCAATTAATGGATCGTGAAAATTTTCCCCAAAATTCTGACGTATTCTGCAGACAGTAATTTGTGTTGCAGTATTTTTTCAGATTTTTCCGTCGAAAGCCATTCGCGAAAAATATCAAAAGTCGAAAAAAACTGTCTGCCCGGTTGATTGGAATTTGTTTTTGGCAAAACATCTCTTTATTTTTGTAAAATGGAATTCGTTAGTGATCGTGTGCAAGTAAAAACATTTGGATCGAGAGTCTCATCGATGATTTGGCGCAAATCATTTTACACTTGACCGACTGATTTCACATCCTGCCGTGTTGCGAAATCGCGCGTAGACTAAATTTGTCTTATTAGTGAAACCGATGACTCGGAGCGTTGAGAGTTCCACTGAAATCTCGTGACACGTTTCTAAGGATCATCTTTGAACATGTTTCATCAGAAAAATAATCGATGAGGCTTCATTATGAGATGTAAAATGTTTCACGTGAATTTCGCTCCAGTACTTCGTTATTTTCTCTTGTACCCAATAGCGGCAATTAATCTTCATTATTCGTTGCCATGCAAAATGATGAATTTACTGTTATTGATGATTAAATGTGTTTTAATATCGACAAGTATCATCGATCATTACGACAGATAGAATATTAAGTTTAAACTATTTACGATCCAACATGGTTTTCCAATCTGCTGCTAGTTAATTGCAATTAATTTGGCAGGACTCTTTAACGTTAAATATTTATCTTTTTAAAAGCATCAGCAGTAATCACATGTACCGTGGATTAAATATACAAATTATTAATTTTCATTTACAAATATATTTAAATATTGCATCAAGTATTTGGCACATGTACATGCACAAGTATTATTAGAATTAAAGATTAAATGATTGATCCTCGAAAAACCGCGAATTTATTTCAATCAACGTGAATACCAGTCTCTTGTTTTCTTCTCTTCTTTGCGAATTTCTCGTCATAATCATTCGTATTTAATTGCGAGCCGATTTTAACGCACAGTTGAATCGCGAATAATTTATACGGGCAGTGCGGGTGGTTGTCCGCTTTAAAAGGATATCTCGCGAAACATTGCCATTTCTGCAACGTTGCCTCTCATAATGCACAAAAACGTCTACGGTACATTTTCCTCCTTCCGTCTGTCGACCTTCCACCCTTTTTTTCCCTGTCCTCCCGCACTTTCGTCGGAACAATGAGATATCTCGTCCCTAGTTTATCGTTTGTTTGCAAGAAACATCTCTCTGCTCGCGCAAAATATACAAACCAAAATTCGCAAGTCGCTCGATGATTTTTCGCGATAACGCCTAAGAATTACTTCGCTCGTCGAACGCCAACGGGTTTTATGTTATTTTTTCCCGGAGTTCGTAGACCTTAGTTGCACAATATTTTTGATAATTTATTTTTTATTTATTTTCTTAGATACAATTGAAAATAATTTATTCTTATTATTAATCAATCAAAATTAATTTTTCACTGTTATGTAGAATTATTAATAATAATACATTCTGCTCATAACAATTTTGATGAGCTACATTTTATAGTAGGGCTTTTCATCAGTTAATTCTGACGTAAAAATTTCCCAAAAGCTGTGCCCTTCAACGCGTTAACGAGCTAATAAACAGGCCATTTTCACTCATTTCACAATTTCTGCCAAAGTGAAATATGTGCTGTTAAAAACACATCGTTGTAAAGGAAAAATATTGAAAATTTACCTAGTTACATATACGCTTTTATTTATCCTACATTAATAATTGAATAACACATAAAACAGAAAGTACGTCAAACTAATCGTTTAAAATTTCGAAAATAATTGCTTCATCGAATTTAATTAACCCGTAGGCAGAGGTTGTACTAAAAATCGGGTGTTTTTAATAAGGAAGAAAAACGCGTGGATTTTTCGTTGGACCGAACGAGAACGTTAAAATGCGTGGACATTTAGTCGATCGTTTAATCGATCACTCGGTCAGGATAATGATCGATAAGCAAGGTACATTAGAATCGCCAATCTCTCTCGATGTCATTCGATGCGCTTTCATCTAGCTCGAACGACAGAAAACGATTTGCATCGTAATCATACTGTCCGGGGGTCTGATGCATTTTTATTCCCGGCATACATATGCAAATTTCTGCTCTATTCTTTTGTCAATTAATTTCTCGATGCTGCATTTAAATGTTGTTCTCCGCATGCTCTCTCGTATGCGTCAATTTTCTTCGACGATCTCAAAATTATTGTTTGTCAGCGATATAAAAATGTAAGTGCAATTTATCATGTGATTTTCATGTAACTCCTATAAGTCATGATTCACGCAATTGCGATTTTCATGTTGTCTAATATTTATTACTTTAAACGTCGCTTACTCGTGGCTGACAACGTGTTCTTTGGATTTCAGCGAGAGAAAAGTGCATCGATAAGATTGTTTGTTAATTGTTAGTCAAAGATAAATAGCAAGAGGAAGCATTCTTTCGTTTTGATGAGTTCTATGCATATTGTATGAAGTGGCTTAGAAACGTTAGCCTGTTAGGAATTCAACGTGACAATGGGAATTAACGAATGTAAAATGTACACAGTTTCTGTAGATTTACGGAGCAGAAGTTGAGGACTGCACGTAGTCACTTTAAGCAAATTTTCCAGTGCGAATATCTGGAGTCGCTTGTATATTAGGAATGATATATATTATTTGCACGAGACACAGTCGTTTGCTAATGATTCGAACAGTTAATACCTCCACTTACAATAAAGTGGAACAATAGATCTCAGTTTTTAGATAAGCGTTTCAGCAAATAATAGAAATTCAATATTGTAATTATAAGAGAGAGGTATAAAATGATAGAAGTATACGCTACAAGCATCGTGAGTAATCCAAGTAGTAAATACTTCGACTTAAGATAAAGTAGAATAATGCATTCTGATTTCTATCTAGCTTTCCTCCACGCATTAGAGGAATACAGTCTCTAACACTTTGCTGTTCGATAGTGCCAAACGAGTTACAAAAATCAACGGATTTGATTCGCCTGTCAAATTTCTTTTATGGCACTATAGAAAAATTAAAAAAAATGGCATCTAATTATTGTAATGTATGTATATGTTTCACTATGGTACAGTTTTAGTTATAATATAAACAATCACTCAGAATGCTCGAATGTCAAGGTGTTAATGGTTCAAGTGAGTCTTTGAAGCCAAAATAAAACGGCGCGAAGCTCACAATTTCCAAAACCTCCTGGCCAAAATAACCAAACGAGAGTAGCGCTATCGTCACGAAAAAACCCAAGACATTTCGCACGGACCGGCAATAAACCAACGTTGCCCGCTAAAGCGAAGAAGCGGCATCGTTATTTACGAGACAGGGACGATCGTGCGAACTTAAGGCGCCCGATCGCGAGCGATTTCTCGCCCGGTGGTTTTCGCAGCACCCCTCGACACGACGTTTCTTCCTCTTTCGCGTTTTCGTGCAATCCTCGATGCTCGTCTTTTCGCGAAACGACTGGACCATTGCCAAAATCTCCACGGATCTCTGGCAATAACTGCGAGATAACCCGCGAGATCGAGAGAGTGCAGTTGTCACCGTATTTCGTACGGGATGTTCGATTCTCCTTTTTTTTCGCCTCGAGCTTGCTAATGAAACTGCGACTTTAAGCGCCATTTGCGTTTCGCTTTTGCCTCTTTCCAAAAATACACCGATCGTTCCGTTGTGCAGTGTGTTATCGTGTATTAGCCGTGAGAGGAATTCAAACTAACAGGGAACCACTATTAAACGCTTCACGCTGTTTAATCGAAATGATAAATAGATAAAAAGATATCGTGGCACAATGTGTACTTAATATATTTATCTTTTTTTTTGCGACACTTAGGAGGAAAATTTTGACGAGGAAGAAAAAATAGATTATGCTACTTGTTTTCAAATATTAGACGTATATTAATAATTTGGACTCGACGTTAGAGTGCTGCTGATAGAGCTTTTTTTACTGCATTCAGCCTTTCGTTAAAATAATTTCCGCAATTTACGTAATAGCTGCTATTTACGTGTAATAGATATTCTTCAATGGTAGAAGATATGAAGAAATTGTATTCGCTCAATGTTAATATCGTGGAGTAAATTGATTGGTTAACAATTGGAAATTACTCGAATGAATTGTGCTGTATGAATCGTGACAACACGAATTTCAGAATCGCGGGCAAAAAAATTCGCTAAACTTGCAATTTTTCGAGAACTCGACAGGCTGTCATTTAACAACACTGTATTTCATTAATCTCGATCGTCATTGCCGTATCACGTTTCCTCTGGCCTCGTTCGAGATTCGTTAAAATGAAAAAGAACGATGTCCGTACAGTCAAAACGATTTTTCTCGGAATTTTATCCACGGTATCTGTGAAAATGAAAATTTCATGAACAACAAGCTTTACAGAATACTTCGGCGTCGAGGAAGAAATTTGAAATTATTTTCACTGGTGTCTCGAGATTTTACGTAACCGTAGAATATCGTATCCGCGCGAGTATGTTTCTCACGTGCATCCAAGTCGTGGATTCCTTTTTATGCAACGAAAATACGTCACGTTCGCTCAGGGCTTCCCCTTTTGCACGGTGATTTCGTTATTAACTCCTTCTCTGCGCTTCCACGATGCAATTGTGTAGACAAGTGTTCCTGGATCGTGTGACACCTTCCGGCGATCGTTTACCTTGCTCTCGAGACCTTTGCGAACGAGTCCAACGAGGTAGGTCCGTTCGATAGTTTCGTTTGTCTTTCTCGCGATTACGTAAATTGATAATGAAACGAAAAGAAGTTCACGATTATACAAGGTAATAACATTTCAAAGAATGTTTCGCTCGGAGAAGTCTACAATTATTTTTTCTCACTTTATCTCGTGCTGTCGTTAATTCAATTCAAGTTTCCATCTAATTAATTGGATATGCAAGTTTCTACTGATTCGCAGAAGTGTTTGATTATTAATATATTTTGTAGGTACTTTAAATATATCCATGCATTAGAAAATTAAGACTGAGTGTAAGTAACTCGAAGATTGCTCAGTAATGAACGATTAGTATTTATGATTGGTGATATGATTATGGAAATTGCTTTTAATTTTGTTTTTTGTATATTTAGTAAAAAAATCACAGCAGAGCGTGATTACAGCAAATCCTCGGTAAACTTCCAAAACGTGACTCATTCTAGTATCATTAGCCAACTACATTGACCGTTTGGAGTGTGTTTGCTATTCTTGTCTCACGTGGCGATAATCACGTGCTTAATAATGATCGACTGGTGGACAATTCGCGATACACGACCTGGCGTATAATTTTCGCGCCTCTGCTATAAAACGTGAATGAAGTGTTTGTAAAAATTCTTCTTTGAGATATGTCAGTAGTTCAATTTTTACAGAATGGATTGACGTCAATGAAAGTTAATTTTGCATAAAAATGAGACGAGGCATAGCCACCAGTCTAGTTAAACTTCACCAAAATGCAATAAGCGATTAGAATTCCGTGCGATGCAAAAGTCAAGTCAGCTTTAGAGAAATTTTGAAATTGCCATTTTGGTATCATTAAATAAATCTATATTTGTTTTTAAACACCAACAACAAGCCTCTTTGGTCATCCAGGCTTAATATTAATAGAAGTTACCAACACTTCGCGAATTTCGCACCACGAGACTTCTGCGTGCACGTCACGCGATCAACGATCAGACTTGTCAGAAATTCTGACAACTCACGCTCCTCGATATCTTCGTTTTGACGGAGAAATATTCTGAGGATACCATCGCTTATCATTTCAGTTCATTCTTTTAATTCTGTAAACAGTCTCGATAACCGATATCACTTCTATGTTCAAATTAATTCACCCAATCTAAAGTGAAATCTTCAATGCTTGAAATTAGACTCTATTCAATCCACGAAATCCTCAGATAATTAACGAGCCGATATAGTATCTCTATCTATTTTTAAAAGTATACACAAATTATTCAAAGAAAATCATTAAATGTTGTATTGGCGCAACAATCATTAATATCCTATCGATCGTCGATGGAATTAAAGTACCGGGTTGTGTTACAGTGGAAAGTTCCGGTCTCAGTCAGCCTAGAAACACCACAGGCTTAATATTATGCAAGTTTGACGCACGGTAGTCGTGTTGATCGGTGTCATTAGCTGACTTATCCGTGAGCAAACACGTACTGTTTATTCGCCGATACCGTTAACAACCAGTTCTCACAGACAGATGATAAATCTCAAGTCGGTTTCATCGAGAAGAGACATACGAAATAGTCAAATAATACTTGGAAGAATCAAGTATATATGTACATACGTACCTAAGTATCTACATACACTCGTTAAACGATGATACTTCCTCGGAAATATTTAAAGACGAGCTCTTTTACCTTTTCCCTCTACTTTCTATAAAAGTCTTTTTATTCGTTCTGAACATCGTCGAAAGCTTTAATTGAATGTTTCGCGAAAACCCACCAGGCTTCGATGTTTGCGTTACGTCAATTGAATTCACTGTACGAGACTCCCGCGTGATGACTCAGAGATAGTGTTTTATAACCGGAACTTTACGGGGGAGGTACACGGCAAGATAATCTTTCCTGTATTTTGACTCGACGAGCGACGTCGGCGAAAGGTGAAAATGTACGTGGCCGATAAATGATAAGATGTGCCCAGGGTGAAATCAGAGATTTCAAAATGTGGATCATTGTTGTGTGAAATTCATACTCATTATATTTTCTGTGGTTACAGAATATCGTCTGATGCACTGAGTCATGTAGAATCTGTCACCATATTGGCGACAATTATTACTCGACTAGATGTTGGAAATCCTTTTTTTTAGCAGAGTAACTTTTCACACATTTATTTAATAAATTCTATGAATTATGTAAAAATTATAATCGTTATAATAATAGTATTAATATATTAAAATTTATCTATTGAGAAAGAATCATAACTAGCTAAATAGCCGGATAGTATGCTGTGAATATTAAATCAAAAATATTTTTAATAAAATTTCATTACTGTTATTAGGCTAAACAGCCAGAGAATTTACATAAAATCTACGGTGCTCATCAGAAAGAAAGAAGTCCTCAAAGTTGCTGCACATTCGCGTACAGGCTCATTAATGGTGGGAATTCAAGGTTTTACAATAGTATCTACATTTAAGGCAATAATGTCATCAAAGTACATTGCTACTTTTAGAACGAAAGCTAAGAATAGTCTACACGGTTAAAAGAATTCTATTGATGAATAAGTCCGTAAATAGGTGATACGTTATCTCAAAGATAGAAAAGGTGTCCGAGGATATACTAAACTTCCTAGATCCAACAATATTCACTGGTCAACCTTTCAACCTAACCGACGAATCTAGGCAAACACGTGCGAATTACTCGGCCCAGTGAAAACGAGTAGAATCAGAACGATCACGATGCCAGTCCGTTCGTGAGTTTGCAGAGTTTTGAGAGTAAATTCGCTATTTAGGAAACTGCTTCGGCGACTAACGAGCAGCCAGTAAGTTTCGGCCACATCGGACGAATGCATTAGAACCACTCGAAACTTAACTCGCGATTCTGATCGTCGGTTCGTCGCCTCGCGGTTTTGAAATGTCCGTTCCTGCGACAAATAAATTTCTATCTTGCTGATTCCTCTTTGAGAGGACACTGTCGATTGCTCGGTAAACCTGATTTCGATTCACCACTTCTCCCAAAATTAGAGGCTATAGAAGTCACATTATTCAGCAAAACTAGATTGAAATTTTTAACTTTGACACTTAGGAACTTCTTTTTTACTTAGGTCATTAAGAAATTGTGATTTCACAAAGGTATATTAACTTTTTACTTAATAGAACGACGACTATCAGAACGTGTAACAGGTTGTCAAAGTCAATGAGAAGTGTTTCCGGTTAACATGATTACTTGAATTTCGAAAATAGGTGTTCTAGAATGTTGTTGTTCAACGAAGAATGTTATAACTAACCCAGATCAACGTCCATTTAGAGTTCTACATAGAACAGAATAATATTGACCCCACGCAACCGCGTTAGTTAATTAAGGCTAACGATACCGCCTCAAACAATTAACACTAATAATCTCTCCGCCGCTGGAATTTTCCTATCCTTAAAATTCCATTGAATCACTGCCACACAGATTTTTTCAGTTGTAATACCAATAGCCCTAATACTTTATCATCCTGAGATAAATTGAAATCAATTCAAATATTGATGATCCATCGATCGACAGAGTTAAGAGCATCCAGCCGGACGCGAGTTCAAAGAGAAAAAATTGTGGCAAATAGCCGCCGAAGATTTCCAAGCGACGTATTTTTGCGCTATCCACCGTGAACATTTTCGCCCCTGGGCATTTTTCTGCATTACTGTTATTTCAAGAGTAAATCGCCCGGATTGATAAAAATGGGGTGCAAGGGTATATAACGGCGAGTGCTCTCCGAGCGTTCGGTACGAATGTAGAAGGAACGTTTGAGGAATATAAAGAGGCAGAATGAAATTGGACGATGATATATTCGACGTTCCTTCTAACAACGATCTTTCAGTGATTTACGCCCGGTTTATGTCGCTACTTGACGAGCAAAAGGGGAGTTTCCGCGAATCGTTTCAACGTCCTCCAAATATTGCCAACCATGCTCGTGACTTTAACCGCTAATGCTTTTTTTATTCACCGACACGTTTTATTGCGTTTACCGTTGATCTCGGAAATGTGTTATTTATCGTTCGTATTGTCGACGCCTCTTTCGATTCGTTTCCACTCCTGGAAAGTGGATTCGTTTGAAATTACAGCCACTGGATATCTTCAACGGTCATTGTAAAAGTTTAGCAATTTTTGCGGATTTATGAATTGCAAGGAAAATCCGTATGGAGAGTTCGCCAGTCACGTTATCTGGGACGTGCGATATCGGGAGGATAAGTCGTTCGTGAAATCGATGGAACTTGGTAGTATTTCTAATAAAACTCATTGCCCTAATTCTTTGGTAACAGTGCCAATATTCTAATTGCACTTGGAGCTTTGAAATTACGATACGAGTTTGCACTGGATATTGTGAGAGACTGAAAGAGCCAAATGCATATTTAATATTTAATATATGGTATGATTGCTAATCGTATGAATGCAAATATTTCTTTCTTTCAAATACAACACCCTGTAATTATTTATATAGGTATTTCTTCGGGTAGCGATAAAAAGAGGGTGGTTAGATGTAGTGATAATTTGAGGGAAATTGCAAGGATGCTGGAAATTCGAGGGTAGGACGTTGTCTTGAAATTGATCTTTGGTGTACGGTCACGTGAGCAAGCTCGCATGAAATTGCGAACGAGTTACTCACGAACTCCATCTTGCAAATCGAACGTCCTACTGCATGCGGTATTAACTCCGAAATTAGCGAGCTTCTCGTGAAATAGCCTCTCGACTCTATGCCGATCTAATCTTCCGCGAGTCGAGAAGCCGCGAAACCCGCCGGCTTGTAATTTTGCGGAGAGCGTGAGATAAGTCTCACCGGTTATTATCGTGTCAAATCTTTCGACGTTCGAAATTTCAAGCTTGTGATATTCTGGGCGAAACTGTACTTCCGCTTTCCTCCCAGTTTTCTTGGCTTTTATCGCCTAACGAATTTTCATTACAGCGAATTTTCAACATATCGTTTTTGTTGCGAAAAATTCAGGACGAAGTCGATATGTAGAAATTGGATCTGACGTGATTGCGGAATTAAAAGGGAGGAATTTCGACTTGAGAGAATAAATTTTCTATGCGATATTTATACCGTGGTTTTGTAACTTTGCAAATTAATTAATGCTGTGAATAGATGAAACAACCATAGCAATTAAAATGGAATTGGAGAACAAAACCATCGTAATTTTGTTTTCTTCTATTGCGCAAAAGAGACAATTGTTAGAAGTTGAAGTTATGATATTTTTGGAGGTAGAAAGTCACATGTCCAGCTAACGGAGACATTTTTTTCACGTGAAATTCACATCGTTGCCACGGTGATACGGAATTCTAAAATTGTCGGTTGCATGCGAAATAACCGTAGCTATTAAAGAAATAATAGAGTATAAAATAGGACATAGATGACGAAAACGAGGAAATGAAATAATAATAATTGTGCGCAAGAGGCGAAACGCGATTACTTAACGGAGTAGCGAAAAATTCTTATGTCTCCTCGAAGAAACGAAGAAAAGGAGGTGGCAGTAAGAGCGGCACAAAAGAGACTCACGCGACTCGAATTCGCTGAATAGCTGCTGACGAGTACCATAACGAAATTGAAGTTCTAAAAGTGTGCATTTTATAGATATCGCTTTTGCGCCGGCTAAAATTACCGTTCTCGCGAACGAACGCAGCTATCGTCAGGATGAAAGTTTGTTGTTACATAGAGTCTGTCGATTTACGAACAAACTTAATGATGTTAAGTTGCAAAACTCTGTAGATTTCATCGCTAGAATTAATCGTAAAAAATCAACCAGGTTCCTAATTTCACGGAAAAAAGTGCATAATAAGTAAATTGCAATTAAAAAAAAATATAAATCAACCTCATCTCAAGTTTCAAACGTCTCTCATCGAAAATACAATCTGCTCGTAGTCCTTGATAAAACAAGGTAATAAAACGGCGCTAATTAATTATCAAATGATTCAATTTCATTAGTGATCAACTTATTACGCGTTAGTTTTTCCTCCTTGGTGCAGTTTCACGCCTTTGGCATAATCGTAGGTTCTCTCATCTGGTCGGCACGGTGATCGTGTCTTTTTTGCGTATACATTTCAACCGGACGGTTTCATGAATCACGGTGTGCGATTGACGCGTTCATGAAAGTCAATCGATCGCGAAGTTTCTCGCACGGAGAGTGAGCGAGCATTGTGCATCGTCGAATAACGGAGCAGGAGAGAGAAACAGACCGTAAAGCGCCCTGAAGTTCGTACATTGAAACGAACTTGCGATTTACATTTCACTCGACGATCGATCGACGCCCGCGTATTCAAACGAATTTACGTACGAATTTCATAGCTGCGAATTTTCTAAGTACAATGTTCGTGCAGGCGATAGGACGCGCGTGAGATGCTAAATGAGATAATGGAGGTAATATTTGAGCCGTTATTTATCAAAGTGGTACTGTTTACTTTTATAAACAGTGCGCTTACTACTTTATACTCGTGGCCGGCTTACCTCGTTTGACTCGATTTAATTTATATTTATTTGTAAATAATAGAACAATAGACTATCCTCTTATATTCCTTTATTCCTCGCCGACAATATCCGTAAGCGACTTAATCTTTAGCGCCAGATGTTAATTTATTTTTTTCAGGCCTATGCCTCAACACTTACATTAATTTTAACTCAAAATAGGTGTCTTCATTCCGTTAGAATAGAATACATCTTCAAATTGATCAAATCCCTTATATTAATTAAGGGCGCGAAAAGAAGAAACGAGGGACCAACCCTGATGAAAGATCGCTTGTAATCCCTGACTGTATTACAATAGTTTGCCAGCAATTTCCATCGAAACTCTCCCTCATCATCCTTTCGTCCTCAATAATCGCGTTGCCCGAAAAGTCGCGTCGTTGGATTAATTAAAAAGTTTGAGCCAGAAGTTGGGTAGGGTAGATGGACGAAAAACTGGGAACAAAGTTGAGCCAGGAGCGGTCTGATCGTCGCATACATTTCCCTTAATCATACGTCGAGCAAAAGAGAAAGACAGAGGAGAGACAGAGAGAAAGAAGAGGAAAAGCAGTCTCGGACAGATTTGAAGGGCTGTACCCGCTTTTGTCGACGTCGGAGGAATTCGAAGTAAGAGAATTTCGCGCGGCAACGATTTCGTCAGCGTGTGTCCGACCGAAGGCCACGACAGAGTGGTGCAATTGAGCAAAATTGCCCACGTAGGATGCAAGAGCGAGGCGCGGGAGGAACAGAGAAAGAGAGACAAAGAGAGAAAGATTTTACAATGCAAATCCAGCCAGCAAGCTGGTATCCATTCTCTACGTAAATGGAGTTTGCTCTAATCGCTAATCCGTTTTAACTACTTACGTCTACGTATCCGACGGTTTATTAAGTCGCGTCATAGCAAATGACAGCTCGCACGGGCCACCGACTGCCCTAATCGGTTCCTCCTTCCTGTGGTCTGCATTTCCCTGCTGTCTGACTACCTCGATCTTCAAGATACAATAGCCACATCTAACGGAGAACGATTTTGTCACGGTGTCATCGAGTGATATTAAAATTGAATGTTTACTTGAACGATTCTCCTCACGATGATCGCGAATTACAACGACATCCCTTCTTTTCTCTCATGCCCTCGATCTTAATCCATATTTCCGTGGCTGACACGAGAATTAAACTGTCTGACGAAAATCAAGCCGGCAAAGTCTCCTAATCTGCGCGTTATCTCCTCGGAATTACCAAGAGACGAAGGAAGAAAAAGCAGAAGAAGGGAGAAGCTCCACTTCTGACAACGGACTCTTCCATTGAAACCGCTGGAATTACTGACGTCAAATCTCGCTATCGCCGATAGAAATTGATCCAACTGATTTTCTTATCAAGGTATACGCTTTGTAATCGTGAGTAGGTATGCTATCAACGTCGAGCTTCTTGCGAGCGCAAACGAAACTGACATTCTTGATGTTATTCTTACCGAGAGTAGAAAGGATCTTCACCTCGGAGGTGGAAGAGGTAACAAAATATACTCCCTTGTGATTCGTTCCTTACTTTCTTGAGTCGCGAGAATGGCGGAATTGAGGGAAATTGCTCGCACAGGAGGTAAAAGAGAGGTGGAATTGCAAGATGCAAATCGTTGACCGTTCTTGACTAGGAGGTCTGGAGAGAGGAGGACCAACCGGTGGCTCCAGACTGACAAAAAGAATCGCGAACCTCTCCTCGTGGAGGGCATTAGGGAGTTTTTGATTGATGCCAGATGCTCCTAGCTTCCCCTTTTTATAGACGATTATTGCGAAAACTTCGCGAGGAACAACGGATCCCTTCTTCTGCCGCTTTATTCGCGTTCTTGCAGCCGAATCTCCGGGGCTGCTGAAAGTTTGCAACAAAGAAAAAACCTTTGGGAGAGATATTAACAGTTTCGATGGCGTAGAACGAGTTTTTGCGACGATATGTGCAACATTTAGGGCTTGCTTGATGGCCTTTGAATTTTTGCGAGTTTCACGTTTTTTTTAAATATAGGACGATAAATTTGTTATTTTCGTTTTAGATAGAGATTTGTAATTGTACGTTTTAGATTCAGCAACTTTCACGTTTATAAAGGCATCGAGGAATATTCGTATCTTGCATCGTGCACTTTTTTAATTGGACATTCGAAGAGACGCTGATGCAGGAAGAGAAATGAACCCGGAGGAACCTTTGCTCGTCGTCTTTCCTCTTTCCTTTTATTTTTCTGTAACGTTTCGTGCTTTCCCTTGCTAGGAAAACTGCTCTCGCGATAGCACGTGGCAATGGTGACGGTATAAAAGGCGATGATCCTCGTCTCTCCTATTTCTCCTTATTGCAACGCAAATAAAGTGCACATTTCTAAGAGCTTCTCCGTTTTCAGACATTCGTCTCGACTTTTAATAACGTGTTTCTCTTGCTAACTGTATATTATATTCGCAAAAGCAACAATCTTCCTGCGATTTCGGAGTAAACAGTGAAAGAAAGTAACGAGCAAAGAAAGCAAGAGAAAATTTGTGCATAAAATACCTACAAAATGGTGAATTAAAAGGACGATGCATTTGATTATTTTACCGAGGAGATGGCCGGATATTAATTCGACACTCGCCGTAGTAAATTATTCGGCAAAGCGAGAGGAAAACGACGCGCCGTGTAAAGCGATCCGTCGCGACGCTTCCCTCGGGAATCGCTGGAGGAAGAGGAGGAAGAGACGTTGCTCGTAGGAGCTCTGAAACGTTCCTCAAAGTTCATTAGCTCCTTTGACTCTTACTGAAGTTCCAAGTGAAAAAGTTCAATTGATATATTTTCAAAAACGTGGACAGAATCTGCCCACATTAACACGTTGACTGCCATGGGGGTCATCGGTGACCGGCGGTATTGAATTTAATGAAATTTCATGTAAATTTGAAATTTACAATATTTACGAATTTACTAATGCATTCAATTTTTAAATACTGGCGTCTAAAAGATAGAAATAAAGTAATTTATCGAATAAAATTAAATATGACAGATTTAATATTCATAGTTCTATTGCTAGTACTGGTCATTCAACATAGTTTTGTTTATTCGTGGCAAACGTGTTTTCAAAAGATGCTGACCGGTTTTATGATTCATTCTCGATCGTCTACGAATTGGCGAACAACTCTTTGTAGAACGAATAACCGTTTCGTTATGTGAAGACTATTTTTCGCTCGCGCGAACGTAACTATTCTTAGCGTGGCCAAGTGCACGCGATCCGTTTTCCCGGTGATCTTGAACTGCGCCGGTTTATTCTTGAACTTGCTTCGACGTTTCAGATTGAAGATGGCGGCCGTGAAAAACCGTAATCCGTTTTTAACGTCCGGTGAAGTGACAAAACGTGATGAGCTCAATACTTTGTTGTTTTCTTAGACGGATATAAATACCGTTGCACGAAAATAACGGAATTCAGTTGTTGTTGAAACGTCTCGACATTGGTGGGAGAATGAATGAAATAGCAGAGAGAAAGATAAAAAGAATCGAAGAAATATGAGAAGAAGAAAGAAAAATTAGCAAAAACAGGAACATATAAATAGATAAGGTACTTAATCAAAATTAAAAAAAAAGATACAGAGAAAGCATAATAAGCAGCGGAGAATACATAGTAAGAAAATCATCGGCTTAAACACGCAAATTCTCAGTGTCAAATAGGTGTTCATAAAGCCCTAACTTAACTCTTTGAGTCATAGGAATTCAAAAAATAAAATGACCAATGTTGCACAAGCATTTTTATTATTTTAATCGAACAAAGTCTTCATATTTTAGTTTATAGAGAGAAACAGAAGGAAAAAAAGAAATAGTGGAAAAATAACAGAAATTGGAAAGGATAAAGAGAGGAAGAGAATGAAAGTAGTTTTTTTCGGCAGAAAAACATGCGTTGAGAGAATATTCGAGAGAATTATCAACGAACGGAAGCGAGGGTGGAGAGTTTCGCGCGATATTCGACGCGTCATGCATTTTTATAAGATTCTAGCGATCCGCCGATAGAAATTTTCACGCCGCGCGTACGTGCAATTGCTGCGGCCTCTAATCCCAGACGGCTGATCGCGTTTTCGATGCTAATCGCTAATATCCGAGCGTTTCCGCCTGGAAATTCTCCGGGTCTAACAATCGAACGTATTTGCGAGTATAATGAGATACGTATGCACTTACGTAGGTACGTATCGTCTACCGAGACACCAGAAACGTAAGCGCGTACTTACGCCAGGATTGTTAAATTACTTGAGAAACGAGGCGTACATAATTTTATTCTGGATTTCAATTGATTCGGGACGTTTTTGACGTAAGCGGTTTTTAATATTATACCACGGAGTAATAGACTTAAATCAAGTTGTTTCTTTTTTAAATTCCACTTTGGCGGAATATTCTTTAATATAAATATTAATGAATATTAAAATATATAAATAGACTTTAAAATTTGGATTCCTTGAGGAAAGTGTCTTTTGTGGAGTTGCATATAAAATGAAATAAAATTCTTCGTACTCAGTATCAATAATGATACAGCTGTAGGAAAATATTGTTCTAGAATAAATATTGGAATACTTCAAAGCGATATGTGAATGAAATTTACTTCAT
This sequence comes from Cerceris rybyensis, assembly GCA_910591515.1. Taxonomy (NCBI): domain Eukaryota; kingdom Metazoa; phylum Arthropoda; class Insecta; order Hymenoptera; family Crabronidae; genus Cerceris; species Cerceris rybyensis. The sequence goes on from OU342795.1 coordinate 2,838,901, forward strand.
AATTTGATTTATTGAGGAGTATATGTAATATACTGAATTATTTCTTACATCAAAGGAGAAACAGCATCTGCATTTTCGAGCACCCTATATGCAAGAAAACATGCACGCAAGCAACCATGATCTGGCATCGAAAAGACTTTCGCGTCACTACGACGGAGGTTAAATGCGACCATTATGAAATCGGTATCTTACAGAATATCTACACGAGATTTCGACGTAGTAATATCAGTGAACTTCCGTTCGGTACATTCGGATGGCAATTTACGATGAAAATATCGATACAAACAATTCAGCAGCATGGAGAAGTGGAAATGCGTCAAAGTTGACCCGCATTTTATATTCCGCAATGCATTATCACCGGCGTGTGTCTGCTAATTTTAATCCGACCGTTAATGGTTATTAATTCTCGTGTTGACGTACTTTATAACAGGGAACAATGGATTTCGAATCGGCGAATGTCACGAGTTATCGTACCGATTATCGTAATTGCTTTTCCCCCGCGATTTCGCTCGATTTTCATGCATCGTCGTTTCACAATGTTTCTTCGATATTAATCAAAACGACATTGTAATATCGTGAATCATTTCTTTTATACTCGAGAAAGAAATTTTCGTGAAAGTTCAGCTTCGAGATTGAGAAAAGAAGGAGAATAAATGTCGTGTTTGAGAAATAAGTGTGAAGTACGAGAAGAAGACGAGGAAGATGGTGACGAGAGGAGACGGAACTGAATCTGCCAGCGTTAATTGACTCGTAGACACGCGCGTGCTCGACTGACTCGTTAGCTCGATCAATTTGCATCGCAATAAACACCAATTTATATGTCACTGGCTTCGAGAATCATCGACATCGTGAAAATGCAAAGACCGTCCTCGAAATCGACTGAGGATAATGTTATGGGATGTACTTAATTTTATTCTCAATACGTATAAAGCTCATTTTCAACATCGATGGAAGTTTTATTTTAAGCAACTTGGTAGGATCATTCAATTATTCGAATAGGTTTGTTATTGGGCGATAGAATTGCTAAGATGAGAGGAAAGAGATAGATGAAGGGATATAGATCAACGACTGAAATGCATTGGCACAGCCGTTATAATGATTAAATCAATGAAGTTTGATTCATTGGCAGTAAAGTCATCGACAAATTACTATCTCTACGCCATGTCATAGGTCACCTTAATTTTCCAAATTCTTATAGTCAAGCGTTTCCATTTTTCCGGAAATCTTAACAATAACCTTCCTCCTTTTCTGGTACATCGACAGTTTTTAACGTTTGACATCGTTCCACAATTTCTACAGCATTTGAAAACTCAAAATCCACGTTAAAATGCATCACCTGGGGAACAGAAGTGCAGCCAGTCGAAGGAGAAACGAACTTGCCATTAATGAATAATAGAAACGTTTATGCGTGATAACAATTGCCGCTTCGTTTGCACGAAGAAGCTTTCGCGAGTGGCAACCGTGCCATTACGCTAATGGAAAAACTGGCCGTGGTGCCTTTTCAACGTTCCAATTGGAAAAAAAAAGAGAAAATAAAACGTGGCAGGGGTAAGTTCAATTTCCGTCGGTGTTAGCTGCCACCGTCGAGCTTACTGCGCTGCCGTCGTTGCCGATGGTGAACCCTTGTCGTTTGCGATACTTTAATGGGAATTGCGATCTTCCGACATTTTTCTCCTCAGCGATTTTTTTAACGACTTTTCTGCCAGGCACTCAAACGAGGATCGAAGGATTATTATTCATGTTTTGATTTCGAAATGAAAGCAAGTTAAGTTTCTGTTCTGTGAATCATTAAAACATCATGGAAGTATCGTGGAGACTAATTAAAATGTTCTTCGAAGCGATGGCAGCTGTTGAGTGACGTTAAACGATGTCTTAGTCTTAAACAGCTACGTTTCATTTTAACGTGCTTATAATACTTGTTGACTAATGCAGATGTCATTAGCATATTTAGAAAAAGTATTCTATTTTAGGGTTAATTAATTCAATGAATAATAATAATAATGGTATTTCTCTATTTCCTAATCACAATTAATGTTTCAAAGGTTACATTATAAGTGATTAATTGTTCAACGAAAAATTTGGTTGAATAATTAATCGAAGTAACTTGTTATTTCATTCCTAATCTAATCCTTGTAATATTAATTCTGACTTGAAGTAGGAAGATAGAGATGTTAAACGCGAGTGTAACTTTATAACACTCGCTAAATATGATACACGTGTTTATTTAAAAAAAACAACACAGGCAATACATGTTAAAAGTGCCAGTTTATTAAACAATTTTGATCGTTGAATTGAGAAACTTTTGGACCATTTAATCGTGAAAGTTCCGTGTAATTCACAGCTTAGGAATAGTTTACCTTACGCATCCACTCTTATCGCCGCATTCTCTCGGCATTCCCCGATAACACCAATGGTTTCTTATCGTTTTGCAAACGAATTTTCAAGAACCTACCTCGCAGTTTCCTCCACGCAACAAAATTTCAAGGGGTGAAACTCTCCGCGTAAAATATCAAGGCAAACGTAAAACTCAACTCGGAGAACACGCGAAATCCGATTCGGACACACTTCGATTCGTTAACGTTTCGATCGGCGCACTTCTGATGAACTTCCGCTTTCCATGGAGAACGGTCGGATGTTTCCGGATGTTATTGTCCGCGGCTAAAATCACCACGAATCATCGAACAAATCTCTATCGATGTTTGCCACGTGGAAGATTGTACGTAAATCGGAAATCTGTTCTCCACGTTTCTCGCGTGAACACTCTTCGCCGGTGTAATTCGTTTCGTCGGTCAGATGACGATCCGATCCGATTCCTCGGGATTACGAGCGTCGTGTGCGTCGTGGTCAGTCGACGACGTAACACTGGGAAGCCGTGAGAGTTCAGCTGGTATATTTAAAAACCGGCAAACTCGGTGCGCCGTTTGTGTCAGACGAACGACGGATAACTAGCAACAGTTCTGCTGGCACGTTGCAACGCCGTCGTACGATGGCATATGAGTCGAATGCGCTCTTCGATTCTCGCTGTTTTTCGTCATTAACGTACCACCAGATGCGGTAATTGGCTATTAACGATATCGGACGGATCGTGTGGCTGTTTGGTCGCTTCTAACGAACCCTAACGTTCGATGGATATTTCATCGATAGAATTCTCGGGATAGAAATATCATTTGGCTGATGTTTTCGATCGTGCTGCCGGTTTGTGCTAGTTAGTTCATCTTTAGTTGTAAAATGCCTTTTTAAAATGAGGGAAAATTCTTTGTTCTTGGATGATGACAGTGGGAGAGGTTGAGGAAGGTGACTACAAGAGGAAGAACTGGTTCCTTTTTTTTTGAAATGTATTGACATTTTCACTGTCTTTGAGTATATTTTTGGAACATAAAGAACGTCTCGCAGATTTTTTTGGTAGCGGTGCATGGCTCTTAAGATGGTACGTTTATGGAAGATCGAAACGGACGACTGTCCGGTATAAAAAAGGGATTAATGGCAAACTAATCGAAACGGTTCGCAGCAATTTCAATGTTAATCCGCGAAATAGCCACGCGCGCGAACTTTCCACCGCAGCATCAGCCGGGTTTCTAATCAACGCCGTCCGTAATTAGTTCAAACACGTCATGGCGTCCATTGATATCGGTTACCAGGCTGAAATTAACCGGATATACGATTGACGTAGCATTAATAACCCAGTGTCAGGGACACTGACGAATACAAAATGGCGTTCTCCGCGTCACATCTCCCGCAAAGTGATGGTAGAGGTTCGTCCGTGCAGTCTCGGAAGATCGATATTTATCGTCGTCATCGGTAAATGTCAATTCTCAAAATTTTTGTTCACAAAGACGTCAATCCAGACGATTGACACTTACACAGAATAATTCAATGTCTCAGTGAAAAGTTCAGATGCAAGTATATTATCTCAATTCTCAATCACCGTCACCTTGAAAAAAAGAACCAACCCACAATTACAGTTCCGCAACCATTCCTCAATTATTTCACAAGCTTACCCCAACTTCTCTCCACTCCAACGTCTTATCCAACCCTTCGACGTTCAGTATCACCCTTTACTTCCGGACCAACCACCTCTACTATACACTTCTCCACTGTAACATCATTACATCGTTACTCTCCTGTACCTTAGCTCCTTCGGTCGCCAGTGTTTTCCAACCGGAAAGATCTATAATTCCTTCCTCCACCGAGGCACGTCGGGTGACGTCGAAGTCCACGGCAGAATTGTAGTTTCGTTAAATTAATAAATGGGAAGACGTCGTTACCTCGATTTCGTAATCGCTCACCGGCAAGCCTTTCATCGATCACCGACTACTCCAACGAGAGAGTAACGAGAAGGATCAGGAGTCACCCTCTCGCAACGTCTCAACGATTCCTTTTGCCTCTTCGACCATCCCCTTGGAACGTCTTCCCCAAGTTCTCCGTGTCATGGTGTTTCCTCGTGCAATTCGCGCAGCTGATACTCCTCGCGCAGTACATAGAAACTGTGCGACGATTCGTCAGGATCATGTCTTGATCGCGAGCGAAACCGCAAAACGGGGATCGTGTCGTTTGTTGTGCTACTTGGCAATGGACACCGCACTCCCCCGCAAGGACAGTAATCGCTGCGGTGGCTTGTAAGTGATATCGATTTACGCGGAGAACCGATGCCAGTGTCACGTGAACTCGATATCCGGAATTTCATTCGATACGTGCAAACGATTAGTCGATGCAAATCGGACGCGTTCGAGGCGTCAACGGAGGAGATGTTATTGAGCGTGGCTAGAGAGGATGTTGCGCCTGAGGGATGGAGAGGGAAAACTCTCTATTTTTTGAAAGAAATACCATGCGGCTAAAATAGTATGTTAAATTTATGGAGCAAGGGTTGTAGATTTGGAGCACTTTGATGGGTTGACTTGTGTGTGTGAGATATCAGATTTCGGCTCGAGAAGTTTCTGTGATGCCATGAAAGAAGACTTTTTAACAGTCAGTCCGTCTGTCTGTTTATACGTCCATTTATCTGTCTATCTATCTGTATATCTATTTGTCTATTTATCTGTCTATCTTTCAGTTACCTACAACCGCGCTGTTTTCCGTTTTCCGCTTAACATCCCCTAAAAGATTTAATACCGTCGACACGGTACGTCACGAATACGGAATACCATTTCTCATGGTATATCACGAGGCAAAACGAAGCCACGATTTGAACTCTAACGTAAGATTATTGTTAGTTAATTATCATGTTAATATCACGTGTCAGGAGTCACTGTAAATCAGTGTACAGAGACGACAAGTGAATTAAGACAGTCTTTGCCCGCATTCCAACTGTATTATCATTGTTTTACGAGCCTTCTTCTTCTACGGTTTATCGCTTCCAGATTAAATTAACAAATACGTTATATATCAAGATTCCTGTCGTACACAGTGAAACCTTTCGCATTGTTAGTGTTTCGAGAGTTTAATAAGATTGCGATCGATTTGTTCGCGGTTTAAATGAGCGAATGAAATAGCAGGATATTTTTCATCGGAAGATGCACCGATTTGTACGGCTGACATACGCGAGGGGAGGTAATTGGAGTAATATTTTATTTGCACAAGTATAAATCGTATAATGCAGAGCGCAACGCTGTAATGAGCTCGTCATTTCTGTCTACTCGTTTGTTAGGATCTCTTTTTTTTTTCACTGGAAAACTTCGAATATTTTTCACCCTTCGTGGGAAACAAGTACGATATTTTTGCACGAACAAATTACCCGACCCAGTTGTAAATAGCTCGAAAACAGAGTATTATAATTTATCGCTATTTCGTCGATACACGCACGACAATTAATATTTCAACGAAGTAACAGCATCCTCTTACGATTTATGCTTGGCGGAATTAAATCGCGCGAGAAATAGTGCATCTGCGATGAACCGTAAAGGCAGCGTTTTAACGGGCATCGTATTACATTGCACGGTGGTACATCGTAATAGAGATTGATACGAATTAGAAGGGACCTGATGAGCCAGATAGGACGTCTAGTCGTCGTATATTCGCCTAACTTCGTTATTCCTTCTGCTTCTCGCTATCTCTTCGTCTTTCTGTCTCTATCTCCCTTTATCTCTCTGTACATCAAACTCTCCCTCTCTTTATCTCTCACCCTTACTCTGTCTATTTCCCTCAGAAACCGACTTCCGTCGTTTTCGTCCTTCGCTTTCAATTTCCCAGAGACAGCTTCGACTTCAATTCTCTCGAAGTTCTACGAGAACTTGCAACGATATCCACCCTTCTGCTTCCCTCAAAATGAACGATCTTTGTATTTCAACAAATTAATTCTCCACAATCTTTCTCACAATCGCTATCATTTACAACCGTATTCTCACCTCGGAAAACTTTATGTAGATTAAAATTAAAAAGTAATTACACCATGGAACTTTCTCCACGTTGTACTACCCCATCCGCAAAATGGCCGACGTTGCATCGAAATTTGCATAATCCTGTTTCCCACCGTTGCATAAAAGCTTCACGGAAAGAGAACCGAAATCACGGTACTCGTTTCGTTGGTCGTTAATCTTCGTTATCTTCGATAGAGAACGTCTGTTTTTCCATCGTCGTTGCGATGCTTCGTATCGTCACGCATGCACACGATTTTCCACCTCGTGACTTTGTTTTCTTCGCTCTCTCGTATCTCGTGCTAGTACGGTGCAAATTGTTTCGCACGTTGCATAATCGCGGGAAATCGTGTAATACCGTTGATTCGTGTGTGCCGATAAAATTTACGCGGTAACTGGAAAGTGATTCACCGGTAGTTTTACCGATAACGTTCACAGTAACAAACAAACATACAACACGCGAATACCGTGAGCCATTGATCTTTCGACGATCGAAATTACTAATTGAAAAATATTGGGATATATTGTGCAAAAAAAAGTAATTGTTGTACCTGACGTGGATTACATAAGAGCGAGAACAATTAATAGTGCAACGATTACGTGACGAACGAGATACGTTAGAAATAAAGAAACTAATGTAACTTCGTCAATTGCTGTTTCCATCGATTTAAATCGGTTTCGTGAGGGAAATTACGAGCGTCAATTATAAATGAAACTTTGTCCTCCATGTTTCGCGAATTTCAAGGAAGAAGGACCATCCTGATTCCAACTGGCGGCAAGATGTTTGCACAACTAGGTGGATGCATCCGAAGTGTTAACTTGTCAGCCGGTTCTGCGCTTACGTTATGATGAATTGTATCCGAAGATACATCGAGTTTGCACATAATCGAGTAACCCGACGAGGAGACACCGTCACGTGCAGGTGCTCGAACTTTGATAAGGTTGAATTATACCCATGTACACGGTGGGTTCACTAATATAACGTGGTAAGTGTAGTTCACGAAAGATTTTTCGATTTTTTGTTTCTTTAATTTTCCATTTACTTTTATTATTTGCCATGTGAAAACACGACTCATGTAAATTCCAAATGGACGATAAAACGTTCCGGAAAGCTGGATTATTTGCTGATAAATCGGGAAACCAAAGAGCTTTTGACGTTTTGGAACGTGCACTTCTGCGTGTAACGTTTCGCGATCATATTGACGATCGACTGCAAAAGTGGCAGCAAATATCGGTGTCTGTTTACATCTGCATTTCATTTGAAATTGTACTCTCTATAACTTTAATTTCCCGTATCGAACGACCAAAGCTCAATGACCGTTTGTCGAGCTTGTATCATTAAAAATGTAACTGTACTTTGCGGTGTCGTTGAAATCAGTCATTGTGAGATTTCTCTCGGTTGGATGGACAGGAAAATTAAGTTCCGGAGAACACGACATTTAAGAGGCACCGGGTGTAACAACCCGTAGGAAGTCTGATATCTCTAGTTGCACGTAAAATGGTCGACGACAGGTTTAACGAGGAAACCTTGCCGCATTCGGGTCGCCAAAGTGTTTTATTGTAACGGTATTTTAGACCTTTCATCGTCGTGGGTGAATATACGCGCTTTTTAGACTCTGTTCTCTCCTTTTTACGGCGGCACGAGCTACGGAGGACGTTTTTATCGAACGTTTCTTGGCTCCAAGTGGAATGTTTGGGTCGATCGTTTGTTACGTTTCTTAAAGATCTTTTAACGATTTTGTATGCAAGGTATTAAGTTTCATATTTGTAAAATTAAAAGCAAATTTACTTTTCCTCGGCACGTCGAGAATTCTGTCCCACTTTTCTTGAACCTCGGATAAAAAATAGAATCTCCGGTATATCGGACGTATTTTTTGAAAGAATTTTCTGCAAGAGATAAACAAATTTTCATTGCAGATTTCAATTAATATATTATTCGAAATAAATGACGCTTGGTCATTTAATTAGCCCGATGAACAACAAGAATAATTTGCCCAAACCACACTTTAATCACACCATTAAAACACCAAAGTACATTTACTCCAATTAAATCCCAATTATACGGTGTATCGAGCAAAGTCAACTGTTGAAACGCTCCGGTAGTTGCATTTATCGGTTCAAATTCTATTCTAATAACGTTGCATCGTGGAATAACGAAAATTATCCTGTCGACGCGATTAAATCCTGCGAAAACGTAAACCGTCAGTGAACTTGGAGCATTTGCTGCCATTTTCTCCATCTATCTACGTTTACCTCTCTCTTTCTCCATCGTGGTAGGTAAACACACACGCTTCACCGCCATCGTACACGGACTTAGACTGCATTTACATTTGCATTTAATTCGTACATATGCATTCGTGCATGGGACAAGTTGAATTTCGGTGTCTCCTGAAACTTTGGTGTCTCGACAATTGTTCTCGTCGTTCTCTTCGTTCGCTTCCTTCAGCCTTGCAAAATGTCGTTTCTCTTCCTGCATATGGCAAAGATTAGTTCCTGCCGCTTATGTCGCTGAGGTATCGCGGCGAGATTTAAGCAGAACTGTATCCGTCGACGATGAACTTCGCCTTGGATGCAGTTTAGGGACAAATACGGATTTTCGTAATGGGGATACAGGCTTTTGGGCTGTTCTTAGGGTCAATTTAAAGCTTCAGGCTTTCAATTAATGACCGCGCTTTCACTTAAATCCGTGTGACTCTTGGGAGACATTTTTCAAATTAATATCTCATATATCTTTCCTGGTTTGAAATTCAGCTAACAAAGTTGAAGGTGCTAGGTTTTCTGACGAAATGATCATTGCAATTAGTATTCATAGGCAATGGCAATAAATGCTATGAAATTAAAAGCTTAGAATCCTAATTAGAGAGGTCGAGTTCAAATCATTGTCACCTCCGGTATATTTTTCCGACATTAGTTTTTATTTTTTTTATAGTCTACTCTCTTAGATCGAGCCAGTAGAATTTCACTGGTTCGCCAGTGGAAACTAACTTGTTTACCAATGACACTCACTGGTTCCGCCAGTGATCTCGGCGGCCATCAAAGTTCACTGGTTTACCAGTGAATCTCACTCCTCAGCATATTCAAAAATAAAACACAGCGCACGGCGCTGCGGTAGCGGCCGCAAATTTCACTGGTTCGCCAGTGAGATTTGTATTCACTGGTTGAACCAGTGAAATCTCACTGATTCGATCTAAGAGAGTAGAATTGTAGACTTTTGGGCGTTTAGAAGTTTTTTCTTGACAGAACAACGAGAAAGCGAGAGAGGGAAGATTGAGGATTATTATACAGTATTTTTTGATGAAATTGGAGAACCTTCTCGTTGATTTTTTTTCAGAAAACTAAACCAGATAATATCGAGAGTCTACGAGGCCGCATTTTACAGGGCGGAACAAAGGCAAAGATTAATTACTGCATTCTGTAGTTTAATGCTTTACTACGCCAGCAGGGCGGAATGTAATTGTACATTAGTTCTCTCGTACCCAGCAATTGTACGCGTAATGGAAATGCAAATTGTGTCTGTTAAGAATGAATTATATTCGTTCACGTAAGATATAATATGTCACTGTTTTTGTAGCATGTTCTGCTGGACTTGCGTTTTCCATACGCTCCCTCTTCCTCTCTCTATCTCTTTCGAAGCGTTCGAAATTTACTTTCTCTCTTCATCTTCACCAAGCTTTCTTGGTTTTTGTAGTCCTTTTTCCTACGTTGCAGTGACCAGATAAATCTTTGGCGAGGATACTACCAGTGTAGTTGTTATACCATAATTGGTACCACGGCGACTTAGGGGATCACCCTGTAGCGTGTGCTGGCAAACGTATCGAGTAGGTGCTGCTACCGACATAATTTACAACCCCACGAATCCCTTACAGCCACGTGCTGCGAGAAGATATCCTTCTCTTCTCTCTTCCTCCATTTTCAACCTCATTTTGACCTTCTCACGTTGGTTTGCTTTATTGCATCGCTTCTTGACCGCCTCGATTTTTCCTTTCTTTGACTACTTTCTTCCACTTTGCGAATCTGAGAAGTCGAATGAGAGTGTTTTCATGCGGTAAAACCAGATGGAGTGATCGACAAGTAGGCTTTAGTAAATGTTACAAAATAAGCTCCATGATAATATAAAAATTAACGATCTAGGAACGCTTACAAATTGTACGACAACAGATATGATCCTAATGAAATAATTTTCTAGATCTATTAAAATAATAAAATAATTGTAAAATTCAGTTAGACTCGTTAAATTTTAACGAGCCATATCGAGGAAATATTGCCACTACAAAATAACGAATCGTCGAATTTCAATCCTCGAAAGAGATGCTCGTTACCAAGCAAATATCATTGTACGAGTACAGAAGGCTTGGATTTCACGAAGAGAAATATCGAATAAATGCTCCCACGATCTTTAATACACTCAAACTCTAAACGGAAGGATGTATAAGGTACAAAACATTCACCCTCTCTCCGAGTGGAATCGTTAAGGGTTAAATACTCCCTTTGTACTTCCACCAGCAGTAAAACGAGTCTCTTCCCATCTGAATATTCCCTAACAAATCTTCTCTAATAATACCATTCCACATCGATATTCATTTTTATCGTTTCCTCTTCGACCATCAGCTACTCGAGGATCAATTTTCACGAACGTTCCATCATCGTGTCGAATTGTGTGCAAATTTTTTTTGCCCCTCTATGCCTATTTTTTTCTATCTTCTCCCTCTACCCTTTTTTTTAAAAAACAGTAAACGTAGAATAGCTGAAGGTCGGCAAACGAGCGATCCAGAATGTCCGTGGGGCTGATTTACGAGACGGTCGGAATACAAGCGAGAATTCCAATAGGATTCGGATACTTTATTGCAACGGGTCCCCTGTGCCGGGTGAAGATTAACACGTAACGTGCGCAAAAATAGAGTTATACCGGTAATTTCCGCAGGTGCGTGATCGTAACGCATGTACGTGCATAGAAGAAAATTGCCCGAGTTGACGGGGATGTTGTTCAATTTCGTGCCTCAATGACAACCGGAGTTGCATGCTGAGTGAGCTTGATAGTGGCGGATTTTAAATTTGAATTGTTCTTTGTTCTCCCTTTTTTTGTTCGGCCTCCATAAAACTTTCGGTATTATTGGTTTGATAGAGTCAAATTGCAATGATATTTTGTGAAGCTTAAGCGGTTCGATTGTTTCTATGATTTTCTACTTGTTCCAGCATATCAGATAATTCCTCGACAGAATTTTTGGGGTTTGGTTCCCGAAAGCAAAATGCAAATGGCACGTTGTGAGAATGAAGTATGCATTTTAGGAATTCTCATGATTTCCCGCTGCATTTGTAGAATCAGGGTAAATGTAGGAGAAAATACGAGCATTAAAAACCTTCGTATTGTCAAATGATTTAACGATTTTCATGATTTCCCTCGATGTTTCCAATATAACAACAAGTGCGGGAGGAAACTTGAGCATTAAAAGTCCACACCGTTAAATTTTGACCTACATTATAACACGGGCATGGGAATAACAGTTAAATAGGCAGTATCGTCGACACGGTGATCGAGAATATGTGCATTTACGCGCTAATTATTTTCCAAACAATAGTAATACCGTTGAACGATACGCGACAACGTTTCAGCCAGTACAACCGATAAGAGTGAAAAGTGTTTTCGATGGCGGAACGACAGGTTTGTCGGTGTTAACGATGACAAAACATAAGCGACACAGTTTCCGTTCACTCCTGTACGCAGCTAGTCAGGATGAAAGGCTGATTTATCGGGAGCTCCAGGTAATGCCACATTAAACTTCCGCTGAAATTTATAGCCGATTATTTTCACCGAATTCTCCCTACATCGATATAATTTCAATCAACTTTCCGACCCGCCATCTTTTCGATTGTCCCTGAGAAAAGAAACTCGACGTGAACAGAACAAAAGAAACTCACCCAAAGACCAAGATTCTTAAAGAGAGAAGGAAGAAGTATAAAGATTAAAAAAAAAGAGACAGGAAAAAGAAGAACTAGAAGAAAGCATCGGTTTGATTTATGGATACCAATCTTTTCCGGGTGGTGCTCGAAATATCACGCGCAGGAACGTCTTTCTCTTCCCTTTCGAGAAGAGGAGCACGAAGACGCGGAGGACGATGCACAGATAAGGTCCTTCTCTGATTCGCATCCGCGGAGAAAATTGGCACCCATTCGGAGCACTCGTTCATCCGTGTAATAAACGTCTGTGTTGGACATCGGTCGAGGCTCAAGGTGGATAGATAGCCGCGAACCAACCAGCCGGTCTGTGCCGTCGAAATCATCATCGAAAAGGAAGAAATATAACGGGCCGGTTAGAAGAAAAGGGGGGTGGAAAGAGCGAAAAGAAAAGACGAACAGGATGGATCGTCCGACGAAGGACTCGATTGATGGATGGAAATCCCACGAGATATACAGATCGTTTTCCAGAAGCAAGAAAGAGGCTTCTATTGAACGATAACGACCGTTGCTCCTACGTTGAACGTGTGGATGAACAAATATCCTGGGATTATTTCATACTTGATCAGTGTTCTCGACTTAACTATACTGAATATTTGTTATTTGCTAATTATTATTAATCGGATATTTACTAACGAGACCTAGATGAAATATTCATTGGCGAAAATACGAGTACCAGGGAAGCATTAGTCGCTTCCCGAATTCGATAATCGTATTTAACGATTGATTTCGTGGTATTAAATGGCGCGCGTTATACGTCGCCGAAAATCAAATTACTTCGATTATAATTATACTCGAGGGAGGATTGTCATTTGCTAGATCGCGTAATGGGACACCGTAATGTCCCGTGTAATACGCACCTACGATGCATTGCGATTTACGATGCACTGCCGGCAGCTGCGCCGTTGCAATCGCGATGGAATCTCAGTACCCTGCCTTTCTGACGATCAGACGATTTCCAACGAAAAGCTCCCGAGAATCGCATGAATTTAAGCAATTTACAGCCGATTAGCAATCGACGCTTTGATAATCCAGACGGCTGTTAGAGATAGGGGGAGTATCTTTGTTGCAAACCGGAATATTCGCCGGTTGTCGGATGCCATCGACGTTTCGTGCAGCGTTGTTGAAACGGCTTTGGGGTTTTGCAATTACGCAAGAAAATCATGGGGTAAGCTTTGAGGTTTACTATGGAGAATTTTCGATAGAAATTTCTACAGTCACGATAGTACTACGATTGTTATTTTATCGGTTCAAAGAGAATCTTTTGAGACATTGAATAATGCAAAGGAGTTCCATTGCTCTTTAGAAACCTTGTTAAAAATAATAGAGAATCTTCGTGTAATTAATATATCGTTAAAGTTTTAGAACAGATGGATTTTCTTGTTAAAAGTCTCTACGGTCTCCCCCGATATCGAAAGAGTTTGGCGGAAATTAATTACACTTCCGTTGAACGTGTTCTTCGGATGGATGAGGATCTGGAAGAACTCCTGAAATTCTACTCTTTCTTTTTTTTATAATAAAAAGTGTACAAGTAGCAATGGATTAATGGGTTCTGCGTTTAGCTTACGAAAAGTTGCAGGACTTACGATCTTCTCGATGTTAGAAAAATAGAGAAACGTGTATCGCCATAGTTTTCATTCGTCGTCTTCCTTCTTCCAGTAACTTTTCATTCTCTTTTGCAGGATTAAACTCCGATCTTCGTGGAGCAGCTGTTGATTCTTCGAAGAGCAAATGTTTATCGAGAAGTTGCGTGTTTCATTTCGCAAGAACTCTTTTCGTATCCGAAGATCCGGTTGGATTTCAACTCCGGGGTTGGCTCCTCGAGAGCTGCTCGTGACAGGTAAACAGGTATGATCGATGGATAAACTTTACGGATAATTAGGTAACGGCGTTCTCCATTTACAGGCACGCAAGGTGAAAACACGTACAACCCCTTCGACCATGGAATTAGACGGCAGGAACGTTTCCTCTTACGAAAGTTTCTCTGTCGTGAAACATTCTCGGCTTTGCCTCCAAGACATCCTCCCGTTCTTCGTCCATCTTTGCAAAGCCGTTTGCGATTTTTTATACCACATTTTTGCACAAATGTTGCTCGTTTTATGCCGTAGTAAAGTGTCTCGTTTACGATCGTCGCTCGTTTCTTCGTCGATGAAACACGTATTGGAAAGATGAAACGGTAGGTTGCAGAAGGGAGTAGAAATTCGTAAAAATCGCAACTTTTGACTATGTCGATTTTGCTATGATTGCAGACATTTTCACAGATAGTTCTATTTTAAATTTCATAGTTTCTTTCTTTGGGAAACTTTATTAAAATCGTCGTTCAACTTCGTGCTCGTTAGTAGTTCGATGGAACTTTTTCCCTCGCAATTCTTCATTCGCAAATGAAATGCTCAACGATGATGCGACGACTCCATACGTCGCAATTCAAAGTATGGCGCCGACAATAGCCATGCCGACTATATACGAGAGCAGGGGAAAGGCTTAATTGCACCATTGATCGCGCGTATCGCGAAGGTGCTGTCGTGCGAAAAACCCTCGCACGTAAAAATCTCGTAAAGACTCGCGGCCAGTCGACGTAAAAATCTCCAAAGTTAATACGCCGTAATAAAGTTTTTATGGGCCCTCGGAGAGCGTGGAATCCGTATCGGTGCAAAAAGTTTTTCATAGGGGGCCGCCCTCGTAATCGCGCCGCAATCGGCCAACTAATTTATTAACGACCGTAACAGTTGCAAGAGTATCGCACGCGAAAGTCAGTTCGTAATTTTGACTCTTGCTTCTAATTCTATTTTTTGTTTCGTTTATGCGCAAGTTTCGAATCTATTGGATCTGTATATTTTTTAACTGAAATAAATCTCGAACGAATTATTGACAGAAAGATACTTTCTCGATAGTGGACGCAGAACCGCAAAGGTTTATATTAACTTTCTAATTTATTTTGTGTTTAATTTAAATTATTTTGTAAGCGTGCTTAAAAAACTGACCTTCTCTCATTCTATAATCTATATCCACCTATTTGGTTTTTACGTTATCATCATCTACAAATACAGAAATCTCTCACACTTTCCCATCTTCTTCCCACCACAGCATAAAAAATAACTGCACAATTCTCCTTGTTGAAGTTTCTTTCAGCAATATGCAATTATATGTACTTGCACTCATCCGTGAAATTGGTCAACGGGTAATTCATATCGAAACAGCAACGTTCTTGGAAAACTATTAGGAATTCTTGTCATGTCGACGATTTACTGATGTGACGCGACGAGGCTGTAATAACCGGAGATATTGCAAAATGCCTTCTTTTCCATGGAACAGATACAGGCAAAACCATAATCGTTTCTGTCGGTGCATACATAATGCTCCAGAGCCGCAATGTTTGCCGTTGTTGCATCGAACTTCTCATCCATGCAGTTAAACTTCGACCGTTTTAGGGGAGCACGAAATAACGGGGTATGGTTTCTACCGTTGCTATTTTCAGTTCTGTTAACATCGTTATTATCGCTACGTGTCGAAGAAGCTTTAACGAGGCGAAAGCTCCTCTAACAGCTCGTTTCAATTTGTTAGGATTTTAGGTTCAATGTTTCGTCTTATTTTAATACCCGTTGATGATCTTGCTAATTTTTGACCGTTACAAATTTCAATTAATTTTGTTTATTGTACATTTTCAATTCTTCTGTTTTCCAGATATCAGACGTAAACCTTAATCTCTGACTGTGAATTTATTGTAAACTATTCGCATGAGACGTTACTTATGATAATGGAAAAAAATCAATTTTAACCCCTTGCCCTATGATTTGTTTCGTGACAGTCTCAGGTATAATTTAGACTTTGATTACTAAAATAAAAATTGATCAGTGATTCTTCATATTCCCTGTAATTTAATGTGATGTCATAGACATAATATAATATTATCGTGTTGCTACCCATTAGTATTTTCAATGTAATAGGTCTTGAAAAACTTGAAAATTTCCTATCCTATTTACCTCAACACGAGTGTCACTCGTTATTGTAGAGCATGGGGTTAAAGAAAATAAATTTCTTTCCTAAGTGAGAAAAAACTTTCGAGAATTTGCGAAAAGTCTGTTGGAGCGTTACATCGGGACATCGGTTTATTTTCCCCTTAATTATCAGCACAAACAAAGCGCACGTTATTCGGCTGCGTATTCCTTGGCGTGCTTAATCACGAGAGCTTATTCCTATGGTAATTCGCGAAGGATTCTTGGCGAAGGCACATTGTAACCCTCGTCTGAGATGCGTTTCCCTCGGAATTCTCCCGGATGAGACTCACGGAGTTACGTAAATTCTTGAGATTCTACCTGCCTCGGCGCGATTATTTTAGCTGAATTTCAGTCAGCCGGCAGGTACGATTGGAGGGAAATTTAATTCGACAGAAAAACAGGTTGCATTTGGAGGGAACGTGATACGCATAAATACACCACTATTTACGATTCTAACAGTAATTAACCGACGAAAAGAATTTGCTGGTAACATGCGAGAAAACGAAAGCAACGATCTCTCCATTTTATTGTATTCTCTATCCAATAATCCTTCGTTGGAGTGTGAGTATTTCTAAAATGTCATTTTATTTGAACGATAAATAAACTCCCACTCTATGGAAATTCAGGGAAACATATTTGCCGATGTTGCCTGCCATTCGTAAAAGCAAAAGACAAACGAAAGCCGTCAGAGTGTGTTTGCAATTTGAAGATTCACTTTGAACGTATGCAAGTTAACACAGTGTTCGATAAAGTGTTCGCCATTTGAGTTTAAAGTTTCTCACGGTATTGTTTTGCGCACGAAGTTACTTTAATGTTAATATATTATTGTATAGGATAATATTGGAAAAAATGTGTGGGAGGTATGCCATAAATTTTAGTTGTTTTATGAAAAAATCTTTTAACAATGGAGTCGAAGTCCCTAAATTAGTTTTCTAAATTATCACAATCGCCGAAGACAATCGTAGAGGAAAAAACAGTAGAATTTTAGCAATAATTAATTGTAACGTTCCCTCAGGGGCCTGTCTAGCTCGCTGGACAGGTACGGGCTTGGCGAACCCGGGGTTCCTGAGCCAAAAGGGTGCTGAACTTTTCCCCTTAACACTAAAAGTACTAAGCAAGTTAAAATGATTCGTTCTCAATTTTTTCCAAAAAGTCTGCAAGTTTATAGGACAATCAATAATTATTCGACATACTTTTAGTGTTAAGGTGGTTCTAAAGTGTTGGAAAGACGGATTCGTTTCTGAGAGAAATTTCAGCACCTTTCTTTAGTTTTGAACAAAATTGGGAACCAGTCGATTTGATTGATTTGATAGGTTAATTCAACGAATCGCAAATTCTGTGATTCGATTATCTACACGTACGACTCAACGCATCTACGGAAATTCTCTAGTTCTCAAACGGAAGCTGATCGGCAATTTTCCGTTTTTCTCCGGAGATTTCCCAGCTTTGCTCATTCGCGCAAATCTCTTATTCGTCATTCCGACTGACAGGTAATTCCTTTGCCGATTGTATCGTTCCGCGGAATCGTTTGCGCTAAGTTCGATCGATTCTTTGGCCGACAGGAGACGTCGAATTGCGATTTAGAGCGATTTCTCGATTCTTCTTCGATGAATAAACGAAAGCTCCGAACTTTCAAATACGCTAACGTCTCAGGATTCGACGGGGTGATACAAAGAATGGACGAGGTCGAAGGGAAATTTTCATTCCAACCCAATGACCTGTTTCTTCATTTTTTTTCGTAAGTCTCATTTTTCATTCGCGATATTTCGCACTGTCTAATGGTCGGAGGAATACTGCTGACATGGAGAAATTTAGCTTTAGTCATTCCCATATACTGCTCGCTGATACTTTCAATTTTTCAGAAACAAACTAAAGCGGAAGATCGCGTTAAAATATATATCTTCGAAAATATGTTTCAGTATACTCCAGTATATCGTTATTAAAAGTGAAGAAAATTAAGTTACTCCATTTGTGGTTAGCTCTTGACTCGTTTCAAAAATATCGAATAATCGAGAGAACTTTTTCATCGACAGTAGCTTTACAGTGAACACGTTAATCGTGTCGTTTCAAAACTTGCAAGCGAAAGGTAAACGTGCACGTTCCAAAAGAAGCCAATCGAGAAACACCACGGTGAGACGTATATAGCCTACACACACGTGTATCTGCGACAACGTTACACTGTACGATTGCAAATCGATGTCGCGCTTGACAATCGCAACCGCAAGGTGTACGAACATTGTGCATCGATATTTCGTTCTGCCCTTTCCTTCATTTTATGTCGATTTCTTTTTTCACGACAGACAAAGGCAGGGAGAGAAAGAGAGAGGAATTGAGACATACTTTTCAGCAATTTCGCGCAACATTCTGTTGCTTGACGTTCGAAGAAAGGATTGCGTTAAAGGAACGTCGAGGATTCAGGAGAGAAAATATTTTCTCTCGTCCAGAAAGTAGACGAGTTGGGTTAAAAATTTAATAATATTTTATCCAAGGTAAAGAGCGTCTTCTCTCCGACCGTTGGAGATTAAAACGCTTTATTATTCTCATCCATTTCTTCGGTTTTCCTCTATTCCTCGTATTTCCGACGAATCCCAAGAAAAGTTACTTACGTTGCCCGCTCGAATTTCATGTCACGGTAACGTAACTTATCACGATCGTCGGCTGACATTGGGGCAACGAGCTTTTCTCCTCGCAATCGCAACCTCTTCCTTTCTTCTCCGTCTCCCTTCGTCTTTTAATATCAGCAACGAGCACGAATCGTCGGTTGCGACGTCGAAATATCCATAAAACCCATCGCCTCGAACTTATAGTCTGGCTCAATAATCAAAAACCAATCAGAAGATCCCCGTGCTCTCTAATTCGTGGCATAACCCGACGATAAGACCGCGACTGGCTGCGTCAGAGCCGCGGGTCACGATCATAAATCGATTTTACGATCGAGAATCGCGTCAGCAGACGGTGATGCGCGATATTCTCACACGACAGCGATCGTACGCGCGTATGCGTCGGCCTAGTCTGCGAACTTCAACCCCCGTGCCCCTCTTTCTCCCTTTCTTTCGCGCATCCGTGACGTCACTACAAACCCCTACCATCCACGTCCCTCTTTCTTCCCCTTTCTCTTCTCATCGCCATTACCACCCTCGACTATCTCCTCCGTCTCCCTATCGTGCTTCAGTTTCTACCCTTTCTGTCTCTCTTTCTCTTTTGCTATCTTTCTTTTTCCCTCTCACCCAGTTTCCTACCCTCTTACTTCGCTCTTTCTCCTGACTTCAAGAAAGAATCGCGAATCTGGCAGAGGTCGATACACCCCCACCGACTCGCCGTTCCAACTAGCCCCTTCTACTTTTCTTTCCTCCCCTTTCTCTGCGTCGTCCTCTTCGTGCTTTCTCTGCCTTATCCACTTCTCCTCTATCTTTCTCTATCTCTCTTTCTCGCCATATTAGTCTGTCTTTCTCAGTTTCTCTTACCCTCTCGGTGCTCCGTTTCGATCCTGTCCTGGTCTTTCGTTCTCCCCGTACTATCGTCCTCAGTTACTACGGTTCGTCCGCCCCTGCGAGGGTAAAATGTGCGCACATGCACAAACACGCACGTAAACGCACCTACGAAGGTGGATGCGCGAGCATACACGCGCAAACTTGAAACGAGAACGACGACGAAAGGACTGAGGGTACGGAACTCCGCGAAAAGCGACAAAGAGGGCGAAAGAGAGAGGTCCCGGATACGTCGCTGGAGGCACGCGCGAATGGGGTAGAACGGAGACTTAGGGGTAAGAAGGGAAAGCGTGCCAACGAAGGATACTCTCAAACGCTGCATAAGCGACACAGTCGAAAATACTCGGCCAAGGGTCGACGGAGTGCGCAGAAGCGGAGACGGGGTGGTCGAGGGTAGATAGATAAACGTTGCCGTTGAAATATGAAAATACTATTATTCCAGGTAGGTTGGAGAAACGAGGAGGAGAACGGTTGATACCGGGGATCATCGTTGATGCTAGCCGAGTGTAAAAGAAGCTGAGAGAGCGGACGGGAGATGCTGAAGGGTTGAGGGTGAGGGAAAGAAGGAGAGAGTCAATAAAAAATGACAAACGAGCGAGAAAAATGTAAAGCCTCCGGCAAAAAAGGGAGACGGAAAAAACGTGGTAGAAAAGATCGAAAGTGCGCGACTGGAGGAAAGGGAGAAAAAAAAGGAGAAACATTCGGAACGGGACGAGTCGGAGGGGATTGGAGAGGGTTGTGACGCACGCGATTCTATATATAGGGGGTTGCATGCGTGTGTCGCCGCTCGTAGGAAAGGACGAGGATGTGCGTGCGTGTGCGTACGCGACACGCACACGCAAGCGCGACCCGGTATGACGTCACAAGGGCGGGGTCCTCGTTAGCGGCACTCTGGCCGTGCACCACCACGATCAAGGGGTGAGCAACACGTGGAAAAGGGGTCGCGACGGACCGGTGCGCGTCCGCCACCTCGAAATATGCCCTGCTGCACTCCTTCGGCGTGACGAACCATCTTGCACTCTTTCCACCCTTTGGTGCACCCTCTCTTTCACCCTCTCGTTCTCCCTCTGGTTTGCCCTCTCGTTTACCCTTACGTTCACCCTTTCGTTTACCCTCTCGTTCATCCTTTCGGTCATCGTTCCATTCATCCCCCGCGCAAACTCCTCCCCTTCCGCGATTCTTCCGTCTCGGGGTGGTCGTTGGTTAAAAAAGTGGCACGCTTTTCAATTCTCACCGCGGATCCCCGTAATTTGTTTCTCCCCATTCTCCCGGCCCCTTTTATGCCATTAATGAATGACTGCGTCATCCTTAAATCAGGGAGAAATCGGGTCAACATCGTCCTCCTTTCTTGCGGGGTTAAACCACCCCGGGTTAATAGTCTTTCGTTATTATGCCAGTTTTTAATTTGTATACTCGAGGGCTTACTATGGCTAAATGGATCGAGTTTCGACTTTGGACCGCGTCATCCTCTCCCCAACTGCTTTCTTTTTAAGCAAATCTTTTTTTGCCAGGAGAGGGTGTACAAATGAAACATAAAGGATCGAAAAAAGTGTTTAAATAAATAAGCACGCGGGACAGCCAAATGATATCATCCCCTGATATTTACGTGAGTACGGCGTTTTTGAGTATTCTTGCAACGTCTTCTTCCTGCGAGGGGGTAGTTTTTCCTATTTCCGTCTGCCTCGTATAGTTTCCTTGTATCAACTTCTCGCCCCTTTCGAAATAAGATATTCATGTTGGCCGTGTTCCGGGACGCCGTATCTCCGCGCCAGTTTTCCTACTCGAAAAAGTTTTCCTTCGATGGCCTTTAAGAAGCCGTCACCCGGCAATCGCCGCGCTCCGTTCCACCCTCCGTTTCCTCCTTTCGCGCGCCAGTTTTTCACCCCCTGTCGACGATCAGAGTTTAATACACCACGTTACCGTTGGATTTTTCGTTTCATCGTAAAGATGCGTACGTACTATCTAGCTCGTGAAATCCCCAAGGGGTTGCTCTTGCACATTCTCCACCCCTAGAGTCATCCTAAAACGACATACTACTAAAAGTATATAGAACATCTGTCCAGAAATCACTAAAAGATTATCTCCACTCGTTCAGAACGCTCGAAAGAGGGTTGCTCTTTTTCCATCGTTTAAACATCCCCCCAAGTATCATCTCTGCAATTGTATGACCGCAACATTCCAAGCTTAGCCTGGTAAACCCCCATATGCTCGGGCGTTTCTCAATTACGCGCAATCAAAGCGCGCACGTATATATTCTCGATCGAACAACACCCTCCAAAGGTGCACTCGTGTCGGCTCTTAGAGATCTTCAATTGGAATTTCACTCAAAGAGATATTCCACATTACCGCGTGATTTTTGCGTATCGATAAACATCATCGAGCTATCGTCGATTAATGTCGATCGGAAGATACGTCATAGAATCGACTTCCGAAGAATTCCTGGAGCCCGGGAGCAAGATCGATTTGGATCGAAACACGGAAGGTGCTTGGAATAACGGAAGCAATATCCCCGCGCTTTCAAAATGGAATCTGCAAACTCTAGTTGCCGCAAGTGTCTGCGGTTCGTTCGCAGCAGCCGTTGTTGTTAATCTATTTGAGGTAGGTCCGGTGTATTTGGTTTTACCTTCCTGCAATGCGAATCGATTCGGAATCGGCGGGAAGGACGAAGAGGTCTGGGAAATACGCATGGTATTTCGGTGAAATCGATTTTACAGTTTCCTCCAGCCATACACTCACCGTGTTGAGGATGTTGGTACGTTACGAGCTTTTAAATATTCGTTAGGTTTTATTACCGTGCATTCGCACTCGGTGAAGTTTTTAACATCGAACCGGCGTAATTTAGCTGGTACACTATCAACGATCCCGAAGGATATTCCATTGGAGCCCGGAAATTGCTCGGCGGCACGTTTTCGTACGGACTTTTTACCCGGTCCTCGTTTACTGGCATTATAATCCCGTGGGAATGTTTCAAACAATTCATGATTAACTTTTGCGATTAACGTCTGACCAAGTACCGTTCGATCGGCAACGGCAAACAATTCCATGGCGTTAATTCACCCCTGATTGCCGACGAAAGTACGTTTCAGTAGTTCTACACTGTTCCTTCTTCAATTTTTGTTGTCTTAACGATCTTTTTGGAGGCAGCTCCAACGAATTTTTTTGTTGGTGGAATTTAAACGGATGTTGCAATTCCGGTATCATTATGAGACTTTGAAATGTTCATTTATCTTTCTTATCTAGATTCTTTCACGATGTAACAAATGAAACGGAGCAACGACAGAAAACAAATTAAGTTAAATTGTGATGTTAAAATGGGTTAAACAGGAAGCTAATAGAAAAATTGCTAGAATTGTATGAAGTCATCGACACAATTGACTTCAATCGTCGGAGTTTCCGTGGCAGCTCTGGCGAATGACTCGTATCGCTCTTATCACTCCCGCGAATTCCATTATCATGACGAATACTCAAACCTGCTACCGATGTCGCTCTTACGCAATACAGTTCCCTTTGATGTAACTGTTAATCGGTAGAGGCAGACTGTTCGTTGCATTAGTCATGCGCTTATACGAATGGAGAACGTTTACAGGAGCCGATAACGCCGGCGTGCATCGATTTCCATTAAAGAGGACGATGATCCGCGAAACGGACGAACAGGACATTTTCTCGGTTCGAGTTAATTAATGAAGTGAAGAGATTCAATTCGCCGACAATGTCGCACGATGATATTTCGGCGAAGAATCTTTCATGGCAGTTGATTTGGAGGGAATTCTGGCGGATATTGAATTTTGTGTTAATATTTTTTTATAGAATTCGTATTTAAACGTAAAACTATCAAAATAATCAAAATGACCGGTTTCCAATTTTTTCTAATAATTTTTTTTTTAATTTTATTAATACGGTAAAGGAAGAGGAATACCTTAAAAATTGTTCAGAACCTCAAGTATGACTCAGAGATGGAAATATTCTTGAAAACAAGATCTAAATTATCTATGCAAATGAATATTCCGTCTGCTCGACTGAAAGGAGTCATCAAAAGAAAACACATGCCATTGAAAAATGTATGATCGCAAAACAATAACAGGCAGATGTTATTAAACAACACAAAAGTACGGATCGTTTAAGACCCAAGACAATTAAGAGTAAATACTTAGTCAGTCGTTAGTGTTATCAGTCAGTTTTGAAAAAAATGGAGCGAACGTGTAAATACACATGTGACTCCGGTACGCGCGACATATCGCGATAATTTCCCAGAGCGAACGGACATCCAAAACATTTGTGTCAATCGAATAATCGTCGTAGAACAAACTCGATTAACCGGTGAAAATTCCAACGAGAACGTAATCGATTTAGTTCCGTCGAATATAGCCGCCCGAAAATATTTACTTTCGGCTTATTCTCGGTAACACCTGCGAGTAATTCCGCCCCATTAAATTTCAAATTCACCATCGCGTTGAACAACGAATCGATGAGAATTCGCGATGCAAGCGTGTATTTTTAGCGAGA
Source organism: Cerceris rybyensis (assembly GCA_910591515.1). NCBI lineage: Eukaryota > Metazoa > Arthropoda > Insecta > Hymenoptera > Crabronidae > Cerceris > Cerceris rybyensis. The sequence goes on from OU342795.1 coordinate 2,863,189, forward strand.
AGATAAGTACCCGACAAGATTCCCATCCAGGATACGCGCTGTTTGCAATGAGTTTTACTTTGTCGTCGACCTTGCACGCGAACATACAGTTCTTTGACCTCCTTACTCTCAATACAAGGTGTTTTCGTGAGGAGTGCACGACCTGAGGAGTATACCTTACGTATACACTAGTAACATAGATTTTTCCATTCTTTCAAATTCTACCTTATTGTCAACAAGCTCAAACAACAGCTCGAACGTCCTTTGACGTTCTTTTCGAACATCAAACCCCAGTATATCTTCTCGGATGGAAAATGTCTCCATCGACGGTATCGATCATACCGTTGAAATTTCTCCTTAATCTATCCGACAAAAGTGTCGACGCAAGATTCTGAGAGCGGGTTATTAAATCGGCATTAGTGGAAGTTCTGTAAGCTCCTTGAAATTTCACCGGTAGGAATACTTAATCATCCTCATCGTCAATGACGCGTACTGGGTACCGATAACCCACTACGGTTTCGCGCGAGGAGAATTTTCGTCTTCCTTTCTTCCTCTATATGTAACCCGTCTCCGTCGAAGGAGAAACGTAGAGTTTCCGTTGAAAAAGGGAGAAGGAGAAAGACAGAAATATATGAAGAGAGACTTTAGCGAAAGGGTGAAAGAGAGCAAGAGAGGAAGGCAGAGAGGATAGCGGTAACGTGGGCCCGTATCTCGACGTAAGAGGACAGGACCGAAAGGAAGGAGAGTTTGCAACTAGTTTCTCCCTCGACCATAGTGCATGTCCTCCAGACGAGAACAATGCCGATACACACGTACCTACATCCACGCGTTGCACCAATACCCTCGACATCGGCTACCAGTAGTCGAGGGAGGCTTGCATGTTGGACGACGACGACGACGACGACGTCGCCGACGACGGAGTTACGACAATATCCCAAACTTACCGTCGACAAACTTTCGGCAAAGAGACGGACAGAGAGAATGAGAGTAAAGGCGCGGTCGAGGGGTGGCGCGACAAAAGGGTTGCGGAGAACGGGGTTGTGGAGAACGGATGGCTACGTTGACGCGACGACGTCAAAGGAACGAGGACGTCTGCTTCACGCTGATGTAGATACGAAACGAACGGTGTGGGCGTTCGAAAGGTGACCAGGACGATCATGCAGACGACGGGACTCTCTTGGAAACGATGTGTGTCGTTTGCGTCTCCCTCGGAGAACGGTTAAACCCAGAATTGGAGAACGTACGACGTTGACGGACGGAATGTTTCGGAAAATCCGAAGTATCGATCTTGGCTCGGGTTTTTGTGGATTAGTTGGAGACTCTTTTTTTCCGTAACACTATCGTTGGTTCTTTTGGTGGTGCGTGGTTAAATTGATTAGTTCTTTGGAGATTGAGGACGACGGTGGGTATTTCGTTGGGTGGATTGTTACTTTGGGATTTGAGACAATTGTCGGGATGATATGGGTTGATGTAACGAATAGTTTATAGGAATCGGTGGAATGATGCTTTGTTTATTGTGGTGTGGTCGATGTCAGTTTTTGTTGGGGTAAATTTTCATTTCTAGAGCTATCAACCACTTTTTGAATTGATAAAAATATTCGGGGACAAAAAATGATACCAAGTGAATTTTAATTGACCAACGACATCCAGAGAAAATCATTCGAACCGCGAAGGCTTAATTCGTTAGTCGTTGATAAAATCGTTAAAAACGAACTAGCTTAACGAACTGTATAACTGAATTAAAAAAGAGCAGACCGAGGATTCAGACGGACATTTCAACGTTCATCCAATTGAATTAACTGCGAAAAATGGCATACAGTGAGAGCATCCTGTCAGAGTATGTATTTCCTCCGTAAAATCTGTAGGAAGAAAATGGCGCTTTATATTCTCAGTTTGAAATCGGATCACACGAAAGCTTGCTCCGATCACTTCATCCTAGCCGGTTGATTTTTCAAGGCGGAAAGAGAAAAGAGGCGATACCAAAGATTTGAAACTCTTTTCGATAGCTCGAAGGGATTTGATAAGTGGCCTATCGACAATGAGATATTTACGAGGCCAGTACTTCAACTCGCGAACTTGGAACGAAAAGGAACGAACGTAGATTAATCCCTGGAGATTTTCGCGGTTAAACTTACTTCCCTGGAAGTCGATGCAGAAATTTCGGAGTACCGCGAACTTCAATGTCTTCGATCTCTTGCCATTTTTTTATGTATTAGGAAAACGAGTGAATAGAATGTATGGTTGAAACGAAAGAAATTAGGAGATGGCATACTTTGATTGTAACAAAAGGAGGGAACTCTAAAAAAAGTTCTCCTAAATTATTATTCAATAGTTTATAGATTTGGTGATTCTGAATTTCCTAAAAGCGTCGATCCTAGACGAAATGAATATGGTAGTTGAAGTCCAAATACAAAAAAGGAAATAAGAAATCCTGCTTGTGTACACGGCTGAATATGGGAAACTGGAGAAGCGGGACGTTTGGAAGGCGGTATGAAAATAATTTCCAATAAAGCAATGAATTATTCAAAATGAGGGAACGCAAAGATACGGGCGTAGCCCTCTGGAGCTGCGAAATAATTCAATCGGAATATATTAGGAGTTCGAGATTAATTTGTCGTAGTACCAATAAAACGGGAAAGAAACAACCGTCGATAAAATTGACTTCGACGGCTGCGTGAAATCGAAGGGGAATTAGAGAAAAATATTCATTGAACATCTTCAAGATCGTCGAAAAGAAACTGAACAAATCGTTTGTCGATGGATATTTATTGCAAGAGAAACTTCCCTAACGCTCAATTTTTTGAATTCTTATTTTTCATTCTAGGTACGAATTAATGCACGTAGGTCAATTAAATACAGAAATGACGATACACCTGGGATATACCATACACGTTGAGTGTACCTATTTGTATTATTTGATTTTCACTTTTCGACGATTGTGTGGTCACGTAGAAATCACATTCTCGCTCGGTGATTTTTTATCTGCCAATAATTCGACGTTGCCGTCATTATTTATTATCAATTTGACACGCTTTAACTCTATAATTAATAGCGTTCCGCGTATATCTTTTTAATGACACGAGTAATTACGAAAATGAGCCTGGCAACGTGTGTACGATACCAGCGAGAAAGTTTACACCGGCTCAGAAAGTTGCTAATGAATTAAATTGTAACTCCGAATTTTCATTCGCTTCTATGCAGTGTCACTTTTCGTCTCTTCTTAAAAAAAATAATAAAAAAGAGACATCAAGCAATTTGCATAAAGAGACAGTTATAAAGTCCTTTCAATTAATTCTATCCCGGTGTAGATAATCAATTAACGTTAAACTATCATCCTCGTAATCGTCATCATCGTCATCATTGTCGTCGTTACTGGTAAATGTCGAGGATGACGATCACGTCGAGAGGTTTGCTCTCGGTGGTAGACACCCCATGGAATATAGCCTCGGGGCAGTAACAACCGTAGTAGCCGAGCAGGGAGCAACATAATATATTCTCGATCCGGTGGCTCGATGTTCCAAAGGCGACTATCAAGTTGTGGTCGCCTAATTTACGATCCCAGCAAATGGCTGGCGAGTTTAGAGGATGCTGCGTCCAGCGTCGCTGCAATTCTCTGTGAATCCGTTCGGTGTTGTTGGAGGGTGAAAAAGAAAATAAAACTTCCTGGTCTGATTTATCTGCAAGCGTAAAGTTCTACTAGAAACATCGAGAATCGTTGGAGAAACACCGAGGGGAAGTGCTGAGGGTTGTTATCTTGCTTTCTACGTTAAAAAAACCCTATTTCCAAGATGTTTTCGTTGTCTCGAATAAAACCATGAATGAGACCATTACACCATGTTATCCTTTGTATTCTATTCCACGTCCATGAAAACCATGGAGCATAGAAGAGCATTATAAGACCTAAGACAGAACTAACTCAGACTATCGTTGGAAAAATTGTGTCAAAAGTCGAGCGCGTGAACCGCAAGTCTTACACCAGCTCTAAGTAGAATAAGACAGCAAGGTCGGACAGACCGACGCTGACCAGACAATAGGGGATGCTGGAACGTCGCAAAGTATCGAGAATAGCTGTAATAACGAGCAGCAGAGAGCGTGGAAGAGGGAAGAGAGAGCATCGATGAGTTTTTTCGCGATGGAACGGATCGGTCGATGGTCCAAAGTCGACTGTCAGGCAGCGGTGGTCGGGTGCTGGCGGCGCGGCGACGCGTGCGCTGGAGCTTTTGCAACTCCGTCAGACGGCGCCCTGACGCTGGTACCGTCGGACGGACTGGTCGGTCGGGATACCAGTCAGCCTCCAGTGAGCCAGCCAGCGTTCTCTCTCTCCCTCTCGCTCCCTCTTTCACATATACATACATACAGACACGCACCGTCACATTCACCCCCCGAAGATTCACCGATTGCCACTGACGTGGCTCTATACATCGACTTGCACGTACACGCACGCAATTCCTACCCTCTTGTATCTTCCCTCTCTTTCCTCCTCTCTCCTCCCTTTCTCTCTCTCTTTCTCTCTTTCTTCGCCTTTCCCTCTTTCACCCCTACACACACACACGGCACACACTCTCCGATATCCTGCGAGAGACTCCATCCACCGAACGACGCGAGAGGGAGTTCGAGTTCCTGGCTCGTCCCTCGCGGCTGCAGTGCGTTTCCAAACATCCATGAGATAACTTCGAGCTGTTAGCACGCACGCACCCACGCATTCGGCATTCAAGAGCCACGAGGAGCATCAGAGTAAATCCCGAAGGACCCTCGGATCGACAAGCACACCGCGAGAAGGACACGCGCTACGCTTATTACCTTCGACTCCTGGACATTTAAATGTCGTAACGCACCCGACTTCTCCGGCTTTGTTTTCCTCTACGGCTACGATCGTCGTTCTTCGTCGAGTCGATTCTCTTTGACACGATCGGACATCCTCGACATTCCATCGACGCCCTTCGCACCGTTCGCACGTTTCGACCGAGTCACTCGTAACGGCGTCGTCGTTGAGCTTCTTCACGCGTATTTCTACCCCTGTTTTCCCGCTCGTCGCACGCAATAGGGTGCTCAGTGTGTGCTCGTCAACGAAAAACACCGGACGATTCGTGCGTGCTACTGGAGACCTCGTGGCAGTACCGGAAGTTCTCTGTGTCCTCGATGTTTTGACCTTTTTGAACTGTGATCGACGTTCTCTGTCGTCCATCAAGTAAGTAAGTGTCCTATCGGGTGAAGATTATCCAGAAGAATCGTGAAGATTATTAAATTATCAACGTTTTCTTGATAGAGGATGGAACAACGGGAAGGGTAAACCGAAGGACAGAGAAAGAGAGACAGAGACAGTTGAAATATTTCGTTGTGTCCGTTAATTTCACGGTGAACCGCTACTGAGAGACATTTCGCGAAAAGTTGCAACTGGTGTCGAAGTGCAGTCTGTTCTTCAGGAAATGCGTCAGGCAAAAAAGCATCGTCGACGACGTGAAATTCGACGAAAGAGGCATCGTTGACTCTCGAAACGTAAATTCTTCGTAATAACAGTTTCGTAGAAAAAATTAGACGGTATTTGTTGTCGAAACACGACAGCGTGATTGAAGCAAGAGATACGACATAAACCGAGGAAAATTTGAGCAACTGTCACGTGACTCCTGATTCAACTCCGAAGATTCCCATCCAGAGTGCTCGAAACTTTGTGCCTCGAGTGTTTACTATACGACGGTCTTGTCCGAAGGTAAAACGTGGTGAAGGCGCAGAAACGAAACGGCTCTTGTGACCGTCCTTGTGAATGAGACCCCCATTGATCCGGTAATTCGGTGTTAAATGAAAAGGAGGGTCAGGGACGAGTAAACGAAAGAACGGCGTGTCACGACGATGAAGTTCTGAGGTGTAAATAGGTGTACATAAGACGTTCAATTCGATTATTCCGATAGATGATTATTCCAAACCAAGAGTTTTAGCCATTCTCTTTCCCTCTTTCCCTCGACCTTGTTGCTCTTTCCGCTCTTCCCTCGAGTTGTTTGTATTACCTCGATAATCTATTAAATTTTCAATAATTCTAAGAGAATCTATGCAATCGGCAAACCTTAATGTAAATCATAATTGTCGATGATACTGTAAATTCGCGAATTTATCTCTAACTCGTAAGTTTATTAAGGGCCATCCTCGTGGACATCGTCGACGAGATTCAGGTCGAATTTATGTAATTAGATTTGACATAGGGTAAAATTCCAATTTCTCGCGTATGTATGAATGTGCGTGTTCATAGATCGACGTAGATCTACGTAATATCTCTATCGCGTTTCGTTCGTCTTCGTGGTGCGTTAGACGTTTTTTCTTTGGTGAAATTTCGAAAAAAAAAGAAAAGCAAGTCGGAGCAGTACGGGTATCCAGCGCTTAGCCTTTTAGCACCGGCGCGATAATTAATTAGCTCGCGGGCGTCGTTAGTGTGAAACAACGTCGAGTCGTGCGTAGAACACGGGAGAAGAGAGCTGACGAAGAAGAGGCCTGACGGCGGGCGAAGAGGTTGACTGTTTTTCCAATATTGGGGAAAGAAATTTCCAGTGTAGGTGAGTTCGAAGATCAAATTTTCGAACTCTCGCATGATATATCGTTCGATGAGGATCAATCTTTCTCGGTTTGATATTAGAGAGGATAAATTTCGATAATTACACCGTTGCTCGTCAACGTCGGCGCCTCTTTCGCGAATGCCTTTTCCTTCTTCGCTAAATTTACCTCGAAGATGTCTAGGTCGCTCGAGTTTAATCTAAAGGGAAGGTAAAAAAGGGGGACCAATTTTTCACGCTCATTCTGAATCTCTATCTCTTCCTTCCGTTCTCCGTCTCTCAGCCTATCTTCATCCTCTCTTTCTCCTCTGCCCACCTTTATCTCCTTAATCCACCTAGCCATCCAGCCAGCAGACTATCCATAAATCTCTCTGTACGCTCTTTCCGTATTAACTCTGTCATCGTGAGACGGTGAATACCGAGAATACGAAGAAGGAGTCGCAACTCACGCAAGCAATAAATCAAGGGCCAACTTACGTCTACGACAGCGAAATAGCAGAAGTAGAAGAAGAAGCCGAAAAAGACGAAGAACATCAAGTCCCGCGATAGACGGGAGTCCGTGAAACGAACAAGTACCGCCGAAAATCAGATTCTAAAAGATTTGGTCCAATCCAGAAGCAACCCTGGACTCTTTTGCCCGGGGGAAAAGTTTTGACGCTTAAATGAAACAGTAAGAATAAGAGTAGCCGTCGGTATACGTAAGAAATTCTGTGAAATATTCCTAAATATTAAACTCAACAGACTCTGTTCAACGAAGAAACAGTGTCTATTATCGTGCAACTAATACAAACGTTCGATATCATCTACCAACTCGAAAGAGTACCTTTTAATCGAGTCCTTTGAACTATAAACGCAATCATTTATCGTGAGAGATCTTCAAGAGTCTCGTAAACGAGTAGAAGAGGAGTCCCATTGAAAACCACCATTGTCCGGTTTGACGACGATGACATCATCCTGAAACGGGCATGACGCCCCTGGCCTCGAGATGCGACGAGACCACGACGATCCTGTTGTTGCTGCTACTCGAGCTGGCACCCGGAGCACGCTGTTACTCCCGCCTAGCCAGCACGTCCGCTTCCGCCTCGTCGAGATAGCATCTACAGTCGACGGCGAGGGTGCGAGTGATGCCGCTCCTCGGCAGCATTATGACCATCGACGCCGGTAGTCCGACAACTACCGCGTCCACGAGCGTCTTCGAGGAGAACATGACGTGGTCTCGATCGACCGGTGACTCTACGTCTTCCACTAACGAGGTACACTCGACACGCGCGATCCTAACCGACGAACACCATCTGCGGCATCTGCTGCGTCTAGCTGCAACGACTATCGGGGAACGTGGAGGTCGTCTTGACGGTGCTGCTGGTTCTGCCACTCCTGCTGGTGGTGGTAGTGGTGGTGGTGGTGGTCCTGCTACCGCTACCGCGGGACCAAGCACCGGTGGTGGCGGAAGAGAAGAAGAGAACAACACCGAGACTGACGAAAACATCGGCGGCGAACAGCCTGGAACGGACGGTGACGATTGCATCTGCGGTAGATTGAATCTAAGTGTTCGCTTCGAGAGCGGAGATACCCTCCTGAACGGAGAGGAAGTCGAGGTGACGACGATCATCGTCGAACAGGTCGAAGAAAGTAGCACCTCTACCGAACCTCGATTCAACGGCACCACCGATAGCACCAGCACGGAAAAAGAAGACATAGAGAGATTAAGGGAGTTGGAACTGTTGTTCGGACTTGAGGGCATAATGGAGGATCTCGGAGGTCCGTTCAACAACTCCTTTAACGAGAATCACACGTTTTCGTGGAATGGTAGCATTTACAATGACACGTACATTGTATTGGGAGAGGGCTTGTATCCTTCGGGTTACACTCTTCCGCATATCATCCTGGCATCCATTCTGGCGACTTTGTTGATGATCGTTATCGTCGTTGGTAACATGCTAGTTATCATTGCCATTGCAACGGAGAAGGCTTTAAAGAATATTCAGAATTGGTTCATAGCAAGTCTGGCTGTTGCTGATTTTTTCCTTGGTCTCGTGATCATGCCATTCTCGCTAGCGAACGAGATTATGGGCTATTGGATCTTTGGATATTGGTGGTGCGACATTTACTCGGCGATGGATGTGTTGCTCTGCACTGCCAGCATTATGAATCTATGCCTGATAAGCCTCGACAGATTCTGGAGTATCACGCAGGCGGTGGATTATCTGAAGAAGAGGACACCGGCCAGGGCTGCGCTGATGATCGCCCTAGTTTGGCTGCTGTCTGCACTAGTCTGCATTCCTCCGCTTCTCGGATGGAAGAGACCAACACCGGAAGAAGAGTATCCGAAGTGTAAGGTAAGACTTTTAACTCTGATCGACGATAGTTTCAATTAACGAAAATAATTTCCATCATCGGAACCCTTTAGATTAAAATATTAATTAACTAATCGCTAAAACTTAGAATGAAACCGAACACTTGAAACTTTAAAACTTAAGGAAAATCTGCTTGTAAACGGTAAATTAATATTTGCAAATTACTTTCGAAGTATCGTCAGGCCGCAACATTAATACGAGGAAAACACGGACGTCACGATATCCGTTGCGTCCGTGTTTGAAACTAGGTTTACTTAGTTATCGCTAAACAAACAGGAAAACCAATTTCGGAGTTAATTGTTCCCACGGGGCGAATAGTTGCATTGTCGACCTTGCAGATGACAGATTATCCTGCACGATGGGGTATCATTTCAGGCGTAAGGCGAAGAATTAAATCATACCGCCTAAACCATTCTAATGTTAGGGGAGCTAAGAGACTATCGTGCTGTACACAAAAGGGTGTTCATAATCCATACGCCACGTGGCTCTGTTATTTTTAGCAACGTCCCAGGGTTAAGTCTGTACGATATTCCGACAAAACGGAATTCATTTGCATACCGTAGTATACTACAAATTGTTACAACCGCTGCCCAATTTGCCGTGGCACGTTCTCCGACGAGAACGACCAATTAAGATACCAATGTGGAAGACAAATTATTCTTATCTGAACATCGTCCTATAAAAGCAGAAAAAAAAACGAAAGAGGCGAAAATAGACAGCAGTAGATCTTTCCACTGGTAATAGCGTTTCTCAGAGTAACGAATTGCACGATCAGAAAGAGCGGCGTTTAATCTGAAATCCAGGGAATTAAATCAGTCCGAAACAGTAGGAATGCTGGTAGAAGTACCTATAACCCCATCTCCACGTGGATTCTTTATTTTTACGATATCTCTTGCCCTTCTCCTATTTGTATACGTATATATCGCATATATTTACTTAGACTTGTAGATATACATACGTATATAGTATGTGTATATATCTACTCGAAGCGAGTAAGTAGCCTAAAATGGAGGGTCCTCCTGTATAGCCAATTTCCAGTCGGAGTATTTCCACGGTGTACCCTGTAGTGGTCAGGAGAGGAAGAGGAGGGTAGGAAAACCGAAGGGAGTGGGAGGAAAAACGTCGAAAGGAGGAGTATCGGACGGTTGGCTTTTATGCAGTGGCGAAACCCACCCTTATCCCCAACCCCTCGAATCCCGCTTACGCTGGTCTCTACAAAACGGCACCCTGGATTGGATTTCTATGCCCGACAGTTTGGTCTACCGAGCTGACTCGTAGAACTTCACGGCACTTTTCTTTCTTCCTTCTGGTGCCAGGGTTTTTTTTTCCCTCTTCCCCTTCTTTTATCCTCTATCTCTTACCTCTCCTTCTCACGATCTTTCTCTTCTTACTCTTTTCTCTCTTCTCGGTCTCAGTATTTCTTCCGCCTTTCCTCGTAGCTTTTTAGCTTAGTTCTCGGTCGATTCGGAAACGAACCGATCGCCGTTAAGCCATCGAAAGAAGTCTCGCGGAATTTCGAAAGAGGTTGAGGGTCGAGGCGGATTTTGAGGCGATCGTTGCACGCTGCGTTTCATCGAAATGGAAAAGAGGGGATTTGCCAACGTCGATTCGTGGAATGTATTGAAAGCCGGGGATCTGTTTTTACTATTGCTTTCGTTATTATTTAATCGAAAGGATTGAATATCGACTCGGAATACAGGTTACTCATGAATTCCCATTGGCTCTTTTGCTTTCTTAACTTTACTCCTCTACCTTTTTCCTTCTAGTATCACCGAAGATTTCTATGTTTCTTTTGGAACGAACGAAAACGTATTTCCGTGGCTTTCAACGATCGTGATCGAAAATTTCTGGGACATTATTAATGGAAGCAATCGTGGAGCAGTTGTCGCACAAAGTATGAGAAAAAGCTACCTGTTGTTACCAGGAATGGGGCGAGGAACGTTTCGCAGAAGGGAACTCCGCCAATTTTCGAACCGGGATATTAATAACCCTCGAGAATTCGCGGCGAAAAAAAAGAGAAGTTTCGCAACGATAAACGAGTGGCACACTTTCCTCATTAAACACTTCCCAACTGCCCGAACTTTCCGTAATGACGTACCGCTACGAGCAGATTTCATTTGTTCGAGTTAGGGAACATTAATTCCATCGGAAGTAAGGAGAAAGAGGATCAGGATGTACCTCTTTGGTAACTTGTTGCAGATTTTTGCCAGAATACTAGAAATCCACCAATCACTCCTGATTGATAGCATGGTTATATTATATCCTAAATACTATGACTATCATTAGCGATGTCCGGTTAACGAAGTTCGTTCGATTTCCATAAATAAATTCCAGTTGTATCTACGATATAAACATCGCAATAACGACAGAACGTTTCATTAAACGGACGAATAAAACGACACCATATTATATCGTTTCAAGTCATAGAACCAGAGTCGTATTTCCCATGCTCGTTAAAAGCTCGTTGCAAAAATTCTCGACAAAACGACCCCTCGAAGGGTCGCGAAACCGTCAATTCCAAAGCCATTAGAGGCGTGCGAATCTGAAAAGAAAACTTGTTGCGAAATCCGCGATACCTAGTCCGAATGGGCATCGAAAGGAAGTGTAAAAATGGCAGTTTAAATGCTACATTTAACACTTTCGTTCCTCGTACTTGAAAGTACCTGTATCGTGACCGTATAGCCGGTTATTACCTCCACGCGAATCAGGGTCGCAAATGACCGTCTGGCAATTCCTGTTGTGTTGATCCCGATGAGTTGCGATTTTTCCGCCTGTTTTCTTCAAGTCTGATTACATGCCGCTATCGCATTATACCGTTGCAGTATGCATCTAACGATTACAGTAAGACTCATTTATTTTTTATCTCATTTTATATTTTACGTTTTACGATAACCACTGCTACCGTTATTTCATCTATGAGTTAACGTTGTAGGTGAACATTAAAACTCCATGACAGTGGCATATAATTAATAATTCTGAAATAGTATATGAATTTTAACTTGCAGGCCCTTCTAATAAATAAAAATGTGGCACATAAAGTCTATACTCTACGTAGGATTTTTATTTTATTATAATAGTGGTATATTAGCATGCAAGTTCTATTAATACTTCGAACAAGTATCATTTGCGTTCGAAAAAGTAGAATTTGTCCATTGATTTAATTAATTTGTAACTTTCTATCCAACTCGATTGCACGACAAGGCAAGCACTGATTGTCGGGGTGCGTCGAGAGAAAATCGGTCAATGGAAATCGGATCGTCGGGTGACGTCGTTGCATAGAATCGAGACGATTCTCTCGCAGTGTAAGCTTATCGAGTTAAGCTCCACACGTTGAGTAAAGTCGGAATTAAGTTCTCAGTGATATGTCTCTGAAGCACACACGTAAAAGCTTCGGTTGGTGTGTACTATTAAGCGATGCATCGTGTACGCCGTAGCATTTAATGCAAGGACAATAAACAGAGCCGTGGATTTCGGTGATTCTCCGTTTAAGAGAATCATCCGTGTTCGGAGAATTATGGCAGGAGAAGTGTCTTTCATTAACCTTCCAGTTTTCTCTCTTTCACGTGCTTTTTACGGGGGCAATCGAGAAACATTTGGAGATGGAAGTAAAAGAGGTATTCTTTGTCTTTGATAGTGTTTAGAAAAATTAGTTCTCAGTAGAAATTACTTAATTTTCTTTCACTTTTTTTCAAAGTACTTATATGATATATTTAAATGAAATAGATTTATGGCCAGTAGTTGTAGTTATCATATAATTTAGGAAAAATTGGTGATGCGGATCTTCCACCCCCTAAAACTATTCTTTGTATCTACTCCAGAATGTATCTCATATATTAATGTCTATTGTGTTTATGCTAGTTTAGGCTGGTGTTATCTTATTCCCCGCAATGTTATCAGTAACTTTGCACCGGCAAATATATTACTAATAACACACACCCCCAAGTCTGAGTTAAGGGCCGGTTCTCTGTTCGAAGGTCAAACTGTAGCAGCCAGTGTCATTGGCCGTAAACTTTTCCTCTCTCCCACGCACTCATCCTTCGAATATACGATCTCGAAGTTTCCACGGGAAAAAAGCATTTTTCCGCCTGGAGCTTACGTTTTTACAGAAACTTCTCCGATGATTCCGTCGAAGAAACTCGCGCGATCTCGGCCGTTCGTTAAAACTTTCTTTCGTTGGTCACCGACTTTTACTTGCCAACGACATGCACAGGAATGAAATCTTCCAACGTTTTTTTCGATAATCATCCCTGTTTTTCATGGAAATTATTCTCCAATTTTTTAATACCTTCTTTAAGTCTACTTGCAAACTTTGTAAATAAAAATAAAATGTTAATAACGGAAAGCATAGCGGTAGAAAGCACAGACAACGCAGACGGAAAATTACGATTTACCTTTCGTCTCGGAATCTGCTCTTGGAATCGGCAAGGAGTTCGGAACAAAGGAGCATTGCCGTAAAATATTTCGCACAGCAGCCGGCGCTCGGAAAGGGATTTTAGCAGGCACTTAAAAGGGCACCGAGCACTCCAGAGAATTTGCGCTCGATTAAAGTGTTTCAAGCATAAAAGCGGCCTTCCATCCTGATTCATCCGTCCAAGTCTTTTAACTGTCAACTTCTCGAAGGGTAAGGAGAACAAAGTTGAAAGCACCGCCTTAACTCCGTTTTGGCATATCGTTCGTTAGTCTCTAATTAACGGCTACTTTATCACAGCAGTTCCGAAACATTCGTTGAATTTATAACGCTCTTAGAGAAGTCACGGTCATTCTCGAAGGGTCTCATCGAGAGATACAAATAGAGGAATATAATTAAACTGCAATCGATGCCGGTTTTTCGTCCACGAACTTTTATCGAGGAGTCGAAGGAAAGTTACCGGCGAAGAGGATCGAACAAGAGTGAAGGGTGAAAGGGATAGAAGGTGAGAAGAACGAACGAAACCTTCGAAATAAGGGGTGACTTTGTGCAAGGGTATTCGTTAACTGACAATCGGGGCGCGATAGAATTTGAAATTTATCAAGAGGGCCGAGTAAATAGCTCGTTGCTCCGACATTTGTTTAAGTTTTGCAACACCCCTCAGGGGTATAGACGTGCTTCAATCTTCTAATAAGATTAAGTTGCCGTTCGCTCGTCACGCGGAGCAAGAACTAAAGGGGAGAGGTTGCATCTCCGGAGTACTTTATCCCCCGCTGGCCCTAATAAATTTCATCCAAGGTATTCGTAGCTCCTTCTAACAATAAGTTATATCTTGAGACCAAACTCTCGTCTCTCTAACTCTCTCGTGATGTACACGGTAGAATTATCAGAGTATTATATCGTTCCAAGCGCATTTCAAAGATGTTACGAAATTATAGCAACATGGACAAAAGAAACAAATATTCATCTTCTCCTATCACGAAAAATTCTCTTGAATCCACTATCAAAGAATCATCAAATAAAATTACAACGATTATCGAAACCTTCTAACAGTTTCTTCATCGAGCAACCCTTAGAAGTCAAGGGAAACGAATCAGCCCGATGTTGAGAAAGTTAACATAAAAAGATATCAGTAGATAAGCAAAAGAATAAGGATACAGAGGATGTAATTCCGCGCGAATTGAATGGAGCAATTGAAGGAAATTGTCGTCGCGTCCGACTGATTTGATGATACTATTCTAAGTAGCTCTGGTTAGAACGACCTGTACCGTCGAAATGGCTCCACTTCCGGTGGAGTTGTACCGATTGCAAGAAAACCTCGATGAGAGTTCGCCGGACCAAGGAAACGATACGCCGTAAGCCCGATAGAAGTGGTAGCGGTTGAGTTCATATGGCGCTTTGAGACTTTGCAACCTCGCTGGGTGGATCACGTAGCATTTACCTAGCGTGCAGTTACGAGGAACGTTGTTAGCTCCAAGTACTCCTCCACTTCTGTGCCTTCTTGCTAGGTAAACAGATTAGACGTAGTAGAATACAATAATGAAACGAGGATGAGTACCTCTTACGGCCACGATGCCCCGACGATACACCGAGAATACGGCTCGTTAGTTCCTTACGTGCATTTAATGAACCGGATTCAATGGAGAGTATGGTTTCGAGGGAGGTTTTACGTTTTATTTTCATCGTTGATCATCCTAATCGTAGTTCTTACAGTAAATGGAATTGCGTTTAATATTATGCTTATCATAGTACTTTCTATGTTTTATTTATACGGTTTTCGTTTTTTGGTTTTAGCTGTCATGGTAACTTTGTGGAGGAACGACGATTAAAAAAGTGTGTATAGAATTTGCGAGACTACGATATGCCGAGTGATAATTTACGAAAAAATATCTAGGGATAGATAGATTGTTCAGAATTAAAATCTAAGCGTGAGGTCTACCGGGATGAAGTTCCTTCACATGTCTGACTAAGAACGTCCGTTTCTACTTCCTGCCTCTCCGATGTTTTGTTTAGAACTCTTGGACTTTAACTTCGATATTTACTTCGTTTAGAACCCACTATTTTACGTGGGTTATAAATCACAAATATCGTAAAATATATTGTCATAATCTAGGAAAATTTATTTATAAAAATTTTTCAAATTTATAGAGGTGCCATACAGTAGACCTTCGACGTTCATTTTATAAAGTATAATTTATCGAATTGATCATTTTTTTCACCTTGTGTTTCTTTCGTTCTAGAGTACTTACTTAATATATTTAAATATAATAGATTTACCGCTAGCGGTTCTGGTTTTAACGATCAACGATAACATTATGATATAAAATAGGAAAAGGTGGGAGTTCCTTTTGCATGGATTTTAGCCAAGAATTCGATCTATAATGTTGGCGAGTTTTACGCACTCTCGGCTGAGAATACGAACTCGATTGGCTCTCTACCAACCTGAGATACCTTCGCTAGGTTTACAAGCTCTTCTGATCGATTTTACTGGCGGAAGCGCTTTCCGTGCGCATAACCGAGAGCTATGCCATCCTACGAGCAGTGGATGCAAAGAAAGTGAATTTCGATGGAACGACATCTTATTCCGGCTTTCGTTTATTTCGACATCGGGAATCTGATCTAACGTCGTTATTTTTGGAGATTTAGACGAGTATACATCCGTGTGGATGTCGATACCAGGTTTGCTTGGAATAGAATGGGTCATCGGAATTAGTTTCTTCCTTGTATCTGTTAACACATTCAGTGCCATACTATTATTGGAAAAATTGTACCTTGATGCAATTTTGATTTTTCCGTACTCCTTTATTCTAATTTAATATCTTCATTGTTTGCCAGGTTATAACAGATGATAGCAAGTGAAGCATATATACGTTAGGACAACAATCTTATCGTAACTTATCGGGAAGGGGTTATAGAGTAAGATACTCATTCAAGAACTTCTCTAAGATGGCTTATCATCTTTATTTATTAAACTTTCAACTACAAATGAACTACAAGTTAATTCTAAGTTAATACCCAATTATACTTAAACAAATATGCACGGTATATCTACAAGAAAACAATCTTATCAGGTATCAAGAGAATTTCTATGTATTATCCCTTTCAACACGTTATTCATTTTAAATTCATCATCCTCTTCTCAAATTCCACAAAAACCATAGAAACAGCAATCGATCTCTCCCCCGTCTCGGGCAGTCCCGCAAGGCTCGCTCGGTTCTCGAAGAAGCCATCGTAACTTTTGCATTTTCTTTTTATTGCAAACCTGCACCAACCCTCTTCTCCTCCCCAGAGTAAGAAGATACACGGTATTTCTTCAGCAAGTATCCTCGAGTACGAAAAGTGGCGTGTTTCTCCTGTTCTTGCTCGAAGAGAAGTAAGATTCTCCTCGTTTAACTCTCCATAACGACGATTGTTAGCAGAAACGTGGGGCAGCGGAGTTCTTAAGGCGATTATAATTTAATGCGATTAAATGCCAGTTTGATTGTCTGGAAAGTTGCGAAACGTAGAAACTGATGGCGGTCAAGTGGAGCACCGTTAGATTTCGTTGTTACTGGCTCGAATTTCCGGGAGAGAACGTTATCTTTCGCATTTATTTTTCAACCCGATAGGATGAACATGGTGGTCCAACGTTGCCGTGACTATGAGATTGTCCTATTTAAAAAGCAGCCGCAGTCATAAAGGTGATACTTTGTTGGAGAAATTCGCTGCGGAGGAAATTTTATATCCGGAGTTTACCGTTTGTGAAATTTCACTTTTACCATTAACCTCGAATTGTTGGAAGTGCGATGTACCTTTTTTTGGCCTTTGCTTTGCATGTTTTCCATTAAAAATTTTTTGGTAACTTTTTAAATTGAAGTTTGAGAAATTTTTTTAATTGAAGCTTGGTGAATTAAAAGACAATTTAGTGTTAATTTGGAGAATGGCTTTTTATAATTTTTGTTGTGAGTTTAATTGCTACGATCATTTTGTTGAACACGCACCGAGTTGAATGAGGGTAGAATAATTATGTCAAGTGATATTCACAAGTAGTGATAATTATATTAAACGAAAATTGAATTCCCACTAATTAGGAGTTTGAGACTTTTAGCTCACATCCAACCATATCGTCTAAGAATGAATCTTTCATTGAACGTAAATTTTGTGTTTCTAATCCCGAAGGAACCTTCAGACGGCAAGTTCGTAGCTTCATTCTCATTTAATTCCCGTAATTTTCAGTCGGCCAATTATAAAGCAACTCCTCTAGCGAAGTGTTTTTATATTTATTTTTTCACGTCTTCGCAGAGGCTCATGAAATATTTATGAGAACGTGGAGCTTAGTCACTTATGATAATTAAATCCACGACACTCAGATTGGATATTAATTAAATGAGGAACAAGCGCGACGTTGGTGCTTATCAGCACGTTGTTTATTACCTCGTTGTTAACGTCTGCCCTGAGGGAAATTTGTTTTTCATGGGAAAATATCAGGATGCTTTATAATGCATAGCCTGTGCTGAAATTTTTCGGTTAAACCGGGATATTCGTAAAATATTTCATCCTTGTCGACCTTTAAAATACAAAGGCGAGATTATGTATATTCTCTACGTTAATAATTACTATTCAAGCAGCATCGTTTCATCGTTAAATGCACATAAATTACATAATAATCGGATCGCGACCTGTTACACTCCTAATAAACGTACAACAAAGTCACAAAAGAATTCTTGGAACTTAACGCGAAGTAACTTCGCAGGAAATAAAAATGGCACACTGTTACAAACTTTCGCCATAACTTCCGCGAACGTATTCTGCAAAGTGACAGTGTTAAAACGTCCGAGCATTAATTTCTCTTTCGTAATAAGGTAACGCACACCGGAGAGCTTTGGAAAAGTACCGAAATTTTTCGTTGCTCTTTTCGCGCATTACTATGAAACGGTCGTTCAAAGTGAAAGAAGAATTTGAAATGGAAAGATATCAACTAACTTCTAAGTCCCAGCGGTTTTCGTGAATTTGTAAACGTCAGTTCATTCATGGTGAATAGAACTTGTTAGATCGTCGACATAATCGTGAGAAACTATTCGTAATAATTCATATTATTCATTACATTAAAGTTCTTACGATTCTAAAGGATACAAGTTCAACGAACCATCCAAAAGAAAATGAAACATCGGGGATTCCAATCTCGACAAATTACATTTGTAAAGAGTCAACCTCATCATTGTACATTTTCTGCTCAAACGAGTACAGTTAGGAAATTTTTCATCCTAAAATCACCATGATTCTCGCAAACGAACGTTGCAATTTTAGCGGAGGCACGGGGCGAAGATAGGACACGCAGTTGTATTTTTCACGAGAGAATGCACGCAGAAAGAAGAGAGAAGAGAGGAGATAAAGAGGAGAAAGGGAAGGAAAAGAGTGGAGGATGAAGAGGAGGATGAAAGTGGGACAATGGTGCGTCGTTTTCATGCCAGTCCATGCTCTGACGAATTAATGGGGAGGGAAGAAAAACCGTGGGGGTTGGGAGCACCATCAATTTTGCCCCCGCGGGAAAACGAGTTCTGATTCAGCCGCGGCTGCACCGTCGCCGTCGACGACTGTTCCTTCGAATTTCCCGCCATTTGTTCGGATAGAGTCCGTTTGCTCTGTACACTTCGTGCGAGTTATTTCGGAAAAAAAATATGACTCCACTAAACTGCACTGTGCGAATTAACGATCGCCATTTTTGGAACGATCTTTCCCTCTCATTCGTGTTTATGGCTACTCGATTGATTATTTAACGCTCGCACTCTTGAATCGGGGATTCGTTGAATACGAACATTTCTGAATGAAACGTCGAACCAGAGCTGACGATTTTCGTTGGAATTTTTTATTCGGATTAAATTCTACAATTTGACACGTAACGAGCGATAAATTACACCGGGAATACGATAATTATAGGAGGGAATATTTTATTCCGTGGAACTTAATAAATTACCATATTCGACGGGTTTTCTACATGGCACTTTCGGCCCGTGATAAAGTTAGATTAATCATAATTTTCAACCTTTAATTAATCAGTTTTACGAAATATCACCCTTTACCGTCACGTTGGAATGAAAATTTGTGGAATTTGAGAAAAAAAAAGGGAGATCACCCTGACCACCGAATTCCCTGACGTACTTTGCGGGTACACGATACGAATTTGTCGATGAAAAGGAAAATGAACGTCAGCCTCGACAAATATGTCGACGAAAAGTTAAAAAGAAAGGATACCATCGTCTATATAAATGATATCGTTCGAGGTAACAGCTCAAATCAACTCAAAGTCAATTGGATTGACGGTTCGTTATCCGCAAAACGATTTTTCCTCTTTGACGAAGTCGACTGGAAGCATCGTCTCGAATCTCACCCCGATCTCATCGATTCTCAGTTGAAAACGCAATTTGAAAGCGTCCATTGATATAGTTAATCGCGTAGAATCAACACCTCCTCCGATTTAGATTACCGGTACCCTGGAAATTGAGGGGTCCCCGGTTGAAACCCAATCCCGCGGCCGATAACTCCAACCGTGCCGGAAGAAACGGCAAGTCCCGAGTTCAAAATCGATTGGATAATTACGTTGAGCGACGTCCTTAATCGAGAGCAGAGTTATATCTTTCGTTACTCCGGCATAGGTCTTGAAGAGGATCGTGGAAAGCCGAGGGAAAGCGTGAAAAGTAACGGCATATTAGACGGTTTCTTTGTTCCCGTTGGTTCTTGCAATCTCTGCGACGATGATGAGGAAGAAAGAGGAGAAAGATGAGGTGAAAGATGAAGAGGAAGACGAAAACGAAGACGAGGATGAAGAGAAGGAAAAAGAGGCGTAGGAGGAGGTGGAGGAGGATGGTCCTCGATTATTTAAGGAACTGCGCTCTGCCACCGTTTCAAATGGTACCTTCTTTCCTAGAGGATTATCCAAGAAAATTCTTATTTATGATCCTGACGCTGGGAAGCAATCTTCTTCTTCTTCTTCGTCGTTCCCAGCCGGTCGAACTCGGTGAGAAGCAATCTTTTCTTCCTTTCTGGAAACTCCGAGCGAGTAGTAATCTTTCTTCTCAAAGTGTCTGCACGGTTCCTTCATACCCGACGAGATCACTTTGGCTCTTCATTTCTGGCCTCGGTTCGTCCGAAAAGGGTGCGACTGCAACGTATCAACCGGGGCGCGTTCGGATCTTCCTCCTGGAGACTCTAATATCACGGGACTTGCATTCGTGTTCGTCGAATTATCCTCATTTTCGTGCATCCGTATTTTCTCAATTTCCATTGTCAACATAAAGAATGAGGGTTCTTAAGTCTGTCTCAAGGACTGTTTTTTTTATCAAAGTTGTAAAACAACGTAAAATCTTGACTTGTGACTGTAACTCGCAAGTTGACCAGAGCAAGCATCTGATGGCTGATCATAGGTACAGATAGGATAGAGATTCTAATTATGACTGAAACCAGTGATCACAATTAGCTCAATAACCGGTACACCAAATCTCTACTCTTCCTGACGTGGTATCCATATAACCTTATTTAATCTGTGACGTAGAAAACGAACAGCTCGTGACGCCCACGTTGCGTCATCGGGTTCGTCCATGTTCACCTCCTTGGCTCTCGATCGACGCTCGAGAAAATTCTCCTTGAAATATAAAACTGTTCGGGCTATTCTCCGGCAGAATGTCAAGAACGAAGTTGACGTATTAAAGCGTCCCACGAAATTATAGATCGAATGCTTCCCGCTCTCTCGAAAGTCTCCAGGAAAACGTTAAACATCTCATTTACATATTCCACTGCGCCAAGTAGTATACGAGTCCGCCTCACTCTCGGGTATTAAAGGGGCATCATTGATTATCCATGAAAGTTGTAGATAAGTCCATGTTGTTGTAACAGCCCCCCTTCGAACGTCCCATGACTTGACGTTCATGAATAGTTCATGTACCTATAATCCTCGTGGAACACCCAAAGCAGGATGTTTCGCATTAACGAATATGTATGCAGGCTTAATGAATCGACAAGACATCGAAATTGCAGCAACGTAGGGGTCATTTGTCTTGATATATCGTCGATCGCCGATAGTGGGACGTATGGTGAGAAATATGATGAGAAATATAACGATGAAAATTCGAGTGCTATCGACTGGTATAGCTGCTAATATTAATCGTCCCTAATTGCACCACCGGATGACTGATATCTATGCATTTAATTAATTTCCTTCGCGGTGCGCCAACGTCATATGCCAGAAATTACATTAGGCCGGTGTAGAGTGCAAAGTAGATTATTCCCACGATGATCTGTCAATTGATAAAAAATTTCATATATTTTCAGATATATATCAAAGTTCAATAAGTGACTTTCAGAATTTGCAATAGTTCAAGCTCCTTCCAATAAGGATTCCTGTGTCCTCTATATTTTAAGGTGAAAGAGAAAAAGAACGTCAAGATAAAACAAGGTTCCATGGCTGCGAAAAGGCAGCCAACAAAATATTTGTTCCTTCTTGGCAGTCTTGAAAAATGATCCGATGCAACAAAATTTGAACTTCTTCTCTTTCTACCTTTTCTTCCTTTCTTGTTTCTTCCCTCATCCATCCTTCTTACGTTGGTAGTGTGCACGTACAAAGTGGATTAATTTCTTCGAGATGAATTTCACGAAAAATTAATGGTTCGGTAAGCGGATCTCGTTAATCGCGATGCTTTGTACTCGCGTACTACACTCTCCCTGGTGCAGATGCATCTTACCGGTAATTTGCTGCACGCCGTGAGAACGAACGATCCGACGGTAAAGTCTTATTTGTCTCAATTTAAACCGAGTGTCTTCCTCGTCTCGATTCAACCCGCTGCACATCCGGTGATCGGTTAAAGTCGTTTCGCTCGACGGGGAATTTTATTAAAACAACGTTTCCCAACGGATCGTCGGGGGTTTGCCCGTTGTGAAACGGATAAGAACGAACGGGGGACAAATTGGTGAAAGATAAAAAATTTCACAGCGCGTAAACGTAATGGGTATTTCGTATCTGCGAGCTTCTTTTTTATCACGTTCGAATGAAACGTTATTGTATTTAATGTTGACACAGAGAGACTATATTGTTTTCCGATATATTTGTCAATACACTTTTTCGAAACGTTTCGCAGTCAGTTAGAACATGATTGGGGCTTTTGTACGCACGCTGTGTATTCGTCGTGTTATATTCCTCTCTGGTGCAATTTGCTCAGTTTTGTGGAAGAATGTTTTTTGGATTCTCTATTCTGCTTAATTGTTAAAAGTGTGGTAATTTCTTTTGGAAAATTACATTAAATTAGAAAGATTTAGGCGAGTAGCTCTGTAGATTCTTTCCGTGTCTAACCGAGAACGTCATTTTCTACTACACGCTCTTACGTTTGCTTTTACAAGTTTGGACTTCAACTTTATGGTTATTTTGCCTCGAGTCTTTAATTCTTGCTGAATTTTAATTTATGAGACGTTAATATACTCAATGGTGATTTAGAAAAAATTATTCAGAGTTCATCAATTAAAAATTTAATCCCTTAACACTATATCCAAAATATTACGGTCTCCAACGTTTTATGGTTTTCTCAATGTTTTCATATCAAATTAGCCACAGTACAAAATACACGCATTATCAAAAGAGGGAATAAATTTCACTTCAAACACATTAGACCTAAAGAAAAACGAATATCAGGGAAAATAATCAATTCTGCAACCTTCCTCGTTCGAGATTCCCCCTCAATCTAGATATCTCTCAACCTCCTCATCCCATCGATGATTCCCTCCTCAAAATCTTCTATCCCCACGCAATTTTCTCGACAGAAACAAGTTATCAGAACCCACGATATTCAAACTCAAGAACAAACCATGAAGAATCGATGATACGCGCATTCACGTTTCCGATAGACCTTAATGCACGTTTATTTGTCGCCTGGTTGAATGGAATTCTTCGATTATTCGTCTCCAATCCCGTCTCCCTTGCGTCGCTCTTTGTTACCATAATCCACTCGACAAGGAAAAGCTCAGAAGGATGCGGCAACACGTTATTGCACTCGTCGTGAACGCTCACGCTGAATATTCCGTCGGATCGTTCACCGATCAGAAGCTTTCTTCTCCATCCACGCTTCTCCGGTTCCCTCGATGCTCGCATGGTTCTCCAGAAATCCATGCTGCAAGCTGTAACCCATTCTATCCGTTGTATCTACCTGCATATCCAATCGCCATATGGATTTTTATTTTGCATTTCCTGGTTCACAACCTGAGAAACTTCGCGAGACATACTTTAAAGGTTGAACAATTCACACTTTCCGGAAGCACGGGACCGTGAGACTTTTCAATGGATAATTACAAAGATGAAATTATTCGACGATAAAATTCCATTCGCGACGGAAGTAATGAAGACGTGATTCTTAAATTTCAAAGTGGAGAATCCATCGTTATCGAATCACCGAGCATTTTGAAGAGACTGAGTCAGAGAGGAAGATTCTTTTAAAAGGTATGCCAGAGATCTTGGTAAAAAGGAGGAAATTACGCGGAGCGTTTAATCGGATAGCCGTATTCTCTTTATTTTTATTCTCTCTTTTTCCAGGGGGTGAGTTACGGGCGGTTGAAGAGGGATAGAAAAAATTTCAAAAATGAAATCGATACGCATTCAGGTATCGGATCGTCGAATTCAATGCGTAATATAGTTGACGGGGAGAAAAAGAGAGGAAAAGAGAGATCTGCAATCGTATCGGAAGGGGATGAAAATCGTAAGAGCGAAAGACCTTTTGTCGGTCCGCGAGGAGACTAAATAACGTTAGCAGAGTCGGTCGAAGGCGACTGATAAAAGGCAACGAAAGCACAAAAACTGGAAACGAATCGAACGAGAAAGCAAAGGAGGGGTGCAGGAGAGTGGGAGAACATTGGGGCAATGTATTTACTGGATGTGACAGCCCGAGCGCCAGGATAATCCGCCCTTTGCTCTTTTTCTTTATCCTATTCTCTCTCTCTCTACCCTCTTTTTCTTACCTCACTTTTTTTTATCCGCACGACGGATAAAGCTATACGAAAGACAATTTCAGATATTTAGGTTCTTCGTGAATTCGGAAAACCACGGAAATTCGTTCTCACTTGGATTCCAAAATGAGCTCGAGGTAAATTCGTAGAAAAGGCTTCAAAAGGGATGCAGAATTTCCCTCGGAGAACATTGATTCGGATAATAGAGAGGGTGAAGGCGTTTCGAGCTGGTTGGTAACGATCGAGCATCACCCTGAAAGAATATTAGACTTGCATTATTTTTATTTCGCGAGAGAATCGATGATTGTCTTCTATCCTCCTCGAGATATCTTAGGCAGAGCGTCAAATTGAATTGCAAGAACCCCAAAGTATTTTTAAAGGCTCGACGGACTTAGACCGACTTTGCAAGGATGATCTCAGCGACAGAGAAAATTTCCCTATACATTTAATAAGAAAATTTCCCAAGGCTTTCTCCAAGGAGGGAAAAAATAAATGTAGTCTCCACGATCAAAATTTCAACGAGTACTTACGCTTTTTACAATCAAACTTACACGATTTCGTTGAGTCCTTTCGACTGAACTCCAAAAATTCCATTAGTCCGAAACTCGTATCACGATATAAACTCCGTTGATTGGTGAAAAAAAAAATGGAACCTTGGGGAAATCGAATGGTTCGAATGGGAGAAAAGTAAAAATGAAAAAGGGAGATTGTGCAAAGAGATGGAAAAAAATTAATCGAGAAGGAAAGAAAAATAGGAATAGCAAAGTCAAGGATTCGTAGATGAGAAACAAATGAGAGTAGCAGAGAAGTAAAGTGAAGGAGAAATGTTGGAGTTGAAACGAAGCATAGATATTGCGAGAAAGGAACAGAACAGACATTAACAAAGGTCGAACGAGGGTAAGGAGTAAACTGCGGAAATATAACGTGCGCATGTGAAACTGCCACCGTGTGCCGCGTTAAATTTACGTCCTTCCACCGACGATACCATTGTTGCTCAGCGAGCGTAGGTAAATAATGTCGTGGACTTGAAATCCAAACCCCTCCGGCAGTCGCCATCGGCGCAACATTCTCGTTTTTGCCGAGAAGGTCAATATAATCGGGACGTAGATGAAAAACAATTCGGTTGTATCTGTATCATTGATAATGGAATGTAAAGCGTGCAGTTAGTGCTATTAATCGTTCTAACTTCGAGGTAGAGATGTTTTCATTTGTTTTTATTCATGTCCAATCCAATTTTAATTCGACGTGTCGAGGAAAATTGTTGGGGCATGACAAAAGTCACATGCACGAAAGCTTTTTTGCTGGAATGTAGTTTTTCTGAGAGAATCTATTTTCGATTCTTATGAGAGTGGAATTATACCAGATATTGTAAAGTGCACGGTACTGTGGTAGATTTGGTGTTTTAGTCTTGGATTGTTGTTAGGGGAATTCAAATTAAATTCCTGTTATCTCTGGATGATCTTTGGCTAAGCCAAAGTGGCATGTAATTCTTCGGAGCATAATGAATTCAATATAATTCCAATATCCGCTTGTATTATATACGAGTATATATATCCATTAGTCTATGAAGCTTGAAAAATTCAAATGAAACTGAAACACAAGAAATTTACATCGTCTGGGAATTGTGGTCTTAAAAAAAAGAGCCAAATATAGAAAGTAACGTTGAAAACAATCGAAATCCTTCCAGAAGCGTGTCAGAATTGCCTCGGGAATGGTGTGAAAAATAAATAAACTTTAATTATAGTTGCTCACGTAACGTAGCCACGACACTCGTAATTACTCCCATCTAGAGTGTAATTAAAAGATATATACCTACCGTATACAAATATAAAGCTCTCTACACGCTATTCGCCGCACGAAAGTCTATCTCTCGGGTAGCATTTAGCGCGAGTCTCTCGAGGGAAGAGAAAAGCTCGTGTATCAAAAAAGTTTTCGGTACCATGGTGTGTGCCGCGGTGTTTGTTTGTACTTGCAGGGAGTTAAGCTCGCTCGGGCGATTCTCACGTCTGATCGGGCAACTACGTTACTTGGGGAACCAAGTAATCGAACGGTTAAGCCTGCTGCACGAAAAGAGTCGAAGGGTGTTGCTGAAACGACGTCAGCCTTTGAGGTAGCTTACAAGTCATAGTTTTTTTTTCTGATATCTCTAGGAGCTTTTTCCTAAATTAGTTCTTAATAGTAATTTCTTAATGTCGTACTTACAATAGTTCCTTAAAGTCACATAACGTCATATAACTGGTTACAAAGTGACATTTATGTCCTCCTGAAAGAACTTCAGGAAATTGTTACTTTAACACAGTGCAGAGAGTAGGTTATTAATAAAGATAGAAAAAATTCTATAGTTTTATCATATCTAAATATTTAAATATACTAAACACGTGGTTTGGAAAAATAAGAATGAAGAAAGGAAGAAGATGATCAGTTAAGTAATTTGTTTATTTTATAAGATAGATGAGGAATATTTGCTGCATAACTCCTCCAGCAAATTGGAGGGTTTTTAAACAAAAATGGGATCGGTTATTTTGAATGCTCTGGTAGTTTTAGTGTTAAGAAATATGCCGTGCAAGACGTGTAAAATTATAGGTCCCGGGGGAAATGATCATACTAGTTAAAATTGAGAAATACGAGACGATACGTTACGAATGCGAGAAGTAGAAAAGGGCGCTGCGGGTCAGACGTAGAGAAACTGCGATGATTTCTCACGTTGGCTTTAATTCTTTACTGTTTTGTAACAGAAATCATCCAACTCGTCGCATTTAACAGTTATTATCCACGAAAATTTGTGAATTATATATATATATTGTTTTAAAGTACTCCCTTCTTTTAGAGAAGTCTTCCACTCTGCAATAGATTGTGAGTTGTGAGATCAAGGATATCCTAATTACCGAATGACGTGAAAGATGTGTTTCATATTTCATCGATTACGAAATATACACGCCCATTGTCCAGTTTCCGTTCGATTTCATCGACAAGTATTCTCAAAGAGAAGCGAGAAGAAACGGCAGAAAGGGGGACAATCGGTCCAAGTGTTTGTACGCTTCCGAAGAATTTTCGACACTCGATTTCGTTGGTTTTTGTTACAAGTGTTCCACAGGGAGCAAATGGGGGGAGGGTACATTCCTGGTACTTATAGGGTTCTCGGATTTCAAGAGCCCTTAAGTCTCGTCGGCTAGAGTGCAATCGTGCTCGAGAGGCCATTTTGATTACGCCAGTAAACTTCTTAAAAGCTTTAATCCGCTTCTTCGCCGATAGAGATTTCGTTGTAACTTTCATCCTGGACTCGGCACGTACTTTAATATGCTTAAACGAGGCAACGTTTGGAAACTATTTCTCGATACTTAAACTCTCTGAAAGAAGTCATCGTTCGTGTCCCTTTAGTCTTCTCGTTAGCGTTTCATTTCGCCACTGGTTTATCACAATGGAACACTTCTTTGCCACGATATCGAGGCAGAATAATTTGTCAGTAAGCACGAAAGACGATTCGAAGAGGATCTCTAGGGAAGTTCAAGTACATTGACGTCGATACCTTCCATATTGGTCACCGTTCTTCCATTTAATTCTTCTTTTCTCTTAGTTCTCTTCTTCCCTTCACTTTGTATTCTTACTAAATATTTTACAGACCGTTGTCGGTCAGTTGGATGGAAAAAATTGAAAATACTCCTCGTTAATGTTGAAATTAGAAGGAAAATCGAGAGAAAGAACTCCAACCGGGAGAGATAAATTGGATCGCGAAATTTTAATAGATAATACACCGTCACGATCTTGCAGTTAGGTGGAATATTTTTTGCTGTCTGTGTGTTTTACTGTGAAGTTTAATAAACGAAATTATTTAAATTCTCCGGTTCGACCAAGTTGTAAGGATGAGAAGTATTTTTTCAGTATTTTACCCAGTATACCTTTTAGGAAGGTAACTTTCCACGTCGTGCGGAATTCTTAAAGCTTACCCCAGCATTTTACTATGCATCTATGAAAGTACTCATCGTCAGCACGTTTTCCATGCATTGCCGCAAATACGTTTCTCTGTTTGCCCCCGAAACGAATTACTGTTGGATTAAATTTCGCGACCTAAAGCGAGATGGAAAATTGTGGGGAAAACTGTGAGTAAAAATGCGGGAAAATGACGTCAACTATTTTTTTTTTCTTTGATATATATTTCTTGGTCGAGACAGCGCAATTTGTAGACAATTCCAGAAAGTAATTCGCAACGGAGCGCACGTACGGCATCCCAGTACGTGGATGATGAAATCGCGACAGGGTTTTTAAGTAAAAATGTATATCAAATATTTCCACGATGCGATTTCCATAAAATAAACAAAACATGTTTTCAGCGCGATGCAAGACTTACTCGGAAAACTGCGATTGAGTCACGAGCGTCGTTGAATTTTTCTAATTACTTTTCGCAAACTTTGGTAGAACATTTATATTATCTTATCATAGTGTGACAAAAATTTATTAAAATTGTTACGATAAACTTGTGTATCAATTAAAGAAAAATTACTGCAAAGTGTTAACTACGATGAACTCCACCACGAGGTTAGAGCAGTGACAAACTTTGCCCCAGAAAATATCAGAGTTACAACAACCGCCTCCTTGACATTTAACATTTGCCTCCTCGTAGCATCGTTCCGAAAACCTCGCCAATCGATTCTATATTACAGCACGGTGTAGAAACATCTGGAAAGTGTATCTCGAATCGAAGAAACCAACCCCTCGATCGAGCTCTCAATGAGATTAATTCTAAGTCAATTAATCCTCCACCCCATGAATTATTTTCCGGAAAAAGTAGTCCAACTCGTATCCACGTTGCGGTAAAATGCGAGGAGTATTTTTAATAAATGCGTTACTCCCTTGAACCGAGGCTGCTTCTAGAATGCACCCTGAATGCATCTTCCCAGTAATGTCTGACTCGCGTAAAAAATTGTAAAAAAGAACATCCTGCAAGCGAATGAAGAGAAAAGGGGATGAAAAAAAGAAAATACTTAGTGATGTCGTATAACGGAAAATCCAACGAGAAAGTTTGAAATGTAAGTTAGGAGAGTGTTCTTGGCCACCAGTAAATACGAAGGTGGGAGAGATAGATAATGAGAGCATGGGGTAAGAGAAGGGGTGGATATGTTGATGGGGTTGAATGCTCGTAGAAATGAACGCCGAGTTGCCGCGTGCCGACGCAGAGTGGGACATTCTTGCCGATGGGAAGAGACTTTGCCGAGGAAGCGAATTACATCATGGATTATTTGCTTTGATAAGAGCTCCGAGTGCGTGGCAATGGAAATTAGGTGAATGCAGCGGAGTTTCGAGATTGGAGAACGGCGACGACGCGAATTGACGTGAAAGTAAGTAGACTAATAAATCAACGTGGGTATATTTGTAGTGTTGGATGGAGATAGATTTCTCGCGGAGTTTGTTCATTCAGTAGGGTGAAATATGAGAGTTTCAACTGTGGACGTAGGGGAATTTGAGATGGGGGCAGTGGTTAGGAGGATTAAAGACCAAAAGGGGTTAACCCTCTCTCTTCTATTCGACTTGGTTAAACAAGAAATTCTATAGAAAAGAGAAGATTTCTTTTCTACAATTTTTATCTAACCGCAGCGTCGACGAAAGGGAAGGAAGTAAAAAGAACCAAAATACGAGGAATCCCAAAAGACATTCCAAACATGAGTTTTCCTCGTTGAATAGCATTTTACTTTGCGATCCTTCTACAGGGATTACGAGCCACGATGATATTTGGGGGCAGGTGGGAATCACTCGGAAGTTTTAAGGACGTAAGGGAGCGATTATTCGGCGGGTTTGCTCGTCGAGCGGAAGTCCTCTTCTAGCTGAGCATACATTATGGAAATTTCGTCTAGTCTTAAAATACGATATTAAGGTCGAAGATTCCACGAAAGAAAACGCTCTCTGGCTACTCTTAAACCTAATTCCTTTCTTACTGTTTTCAAATTACTTTTCCGTGCCCCATGGGAGCCGCGGTACTTCCGGTCCCAATTAATTGGACCAATAATGGAAAGAATCTCCAACGGAAAGATTCTCTTACCAAACCAGCGTGAATTTCACCCACGAGTTTTTCCAAAATGTCTAACAATTAACAATTAAAAAGTCTAGAATGTTCATTGTCTGTCTCTGCAGGATCTATTTATCCTGATTGGAATTTCTTATTCGCCATTAAGACGAAACTGCAACCTCGTCGGGGGCCACTTGCGCGTTTTCCCTCCGGGGAACCAATTTCCACGAGGGAACAGGAAGATTTAATTTCCTCGAAATATTCTTAGATACTTCCAGGTTAGCGCCACTTCTAACTTTCCTCATTAACCCCTAGCACTCGGCCATTCGAAATTTATTTACTTAAACAAATTACCCTGTGTCTTTCGTATTCGGCTAGAGACGAATTCTGGAAAATCTCAGAAATTATTTAAGGTCGATGAACGTTCATGAAAAACTACTGATACGTTTTACAAGAGAAAAGAACACGTTAGTGTGTCATCAAGCGTGAAATTCTCGCTTAAGAATATCTCGTGGGTATTTTCTTATCCTCGATTCTTACTTTGGAAGCTTCCTTCGTCAGGATAGATATTTCGCAAGTACGACGAAACGTTCCTTCGATCTTTCTACGTTCGATCGTTGGTTATCGAGACCCATGGCGAAAAGTCGTGTGATCGGAAGAAAGAAAGCCAAGAAGCATGTACCAGAAGCGATAAGGAATCTGAGCGAACCCATTGAAACCTCTGACCCGGTATGTCGACCAATCTTTCGGCTACGTGCTTCTTGTTCTTTCTTTTTGTACTTTCTTCTTTCTTTCTATATCTCTCCCCTGGTTTCCCCTCCTGTCCTTTCTTTTCCTCTGTCTATCTCTCTCTCTATTTCTCTGTCGATTGCCCCGATGTTTCCTCCCTACATCGTAAAATAGTACGTCCAAAATCGTAACGTTAATCGAAAACGTCGAAACGCGGAAAAATGTTATTTGTATATCCCGGCTACTTCAACCGCACGAACGGTAAACGAGCGAAAAATATCCCAGTGGGAAACGTTTCGTAATAGCGGTGTTTTCGGCGACAGAATTTCCGGTGAAATCAAAGCAGATTCGTCGAGCGGAAGAGACGAGGGGTTGGAAACTGATCGGTTATCCGGGAACAGAATTAATTTGCCTAGCCGTGAAGGGGGAGAAAAATGATATTTGTAACGGAACGAGACGTTTCGCGAAATTACATCGTACAGAGAGATAAATCGTCGTGGAATACGACCGACCGCGTTAGATTCGCCAGCGTGGACAAATTACTTGTGAATTTCTACATTCGCCGTGGCGAATCAACCGGGACAAACTTTAACCGCGTTAAGTAGCGAGAATTTCTGGTCGGAAACGGGTTGAGTATTAATGGAAATTAGAAACGTACGAGTATCCTGAGCGAAAATATGGACGAAGGAAATATGGATGAAATTTTGCACGAGGAATTGATTCCTACAATTTATCCTGTCGCAATATGTTTCTAAAGTCGAAAGTTCTTAGTCGTCCTTGAATTTTCATCTTGGGAAGCTTGCAAGCCAATATAACATGTCGGATTTAAAAGAAGAATATCATAATATTGTGTTAGAAAAAAATGTAATATTTAATACTTTCATTACTAAAAATGACATACTACTGTACTTTGGTTTACGAGGA
Organism: Cerceris rybyensis; assembly: GCA_910591515.1. NCBI lineage: Eukaryota > Metazoa > Arthropoda > Insecta > Hymenoptera > Crabronidae > Cerceris > Cerceris rybyensis. The sequence goes on from OU342795.1 coordinate 2,895,079, forward strand.
TTATTCTTTGCAGGACATTTATGTCCAAGTCGTAAGAATTGTATAAAACGAAGTATAGCGAGAAGAAATCATACGAAAGAAGTACAGTGTAAAATGGGGATGGAGTGTAATAAATTCTGTGAAATACTCTGCCATTTTGGATCCGTAGATTTACGGATTCTTAATGCTCCTTTTAATGAATTTTATGCGAGAAAAAGTGACTTCTAAGACATTCAAATATTATTCATCCCCATACGTCGTCTGTGGTGAGAATTATATTAAATTAAACTCGATTAATAACCGTGAAATTTATTCAGTCCAGAATTTTATGTCGTAGAAATATATTCAGCAGTGAAATCTTTACGTCGTATTTTTCTTCATTCTTGCAGTCGAGCAATATACATACTTCAGGTTTATCCTCGGTAATGCGTCACTCCGTAAAAAGATACGTACTTTCTTTCTTCGAGATTTTGCATATTCCAAAACAATCTTGAAAATCCTTGACATCTTTGAAGCAGGTTAATCTTTCAGCGTAGATCTTGCGAGATTATCCGTGACAAGAGGAGATAGAATGATCGTAACATCAGGAGAAACCTGCGGCGAAGCGTGTAATTATCTCATCACACGAAGGATATTCCGAAATAATGTGTATTATCGGCGTGATTGCGCTTTGCCGCAGCTGGAACGTCGAACATTAGCAATAGTAATTAATATTGTGTAATATCCAAATATGATGAAATCGACGTTGCGGTGGAGGGATCGATTTGCAATATCTCCACCGGGAGCGGCTTAGAGAAGTGATATTGATCAAGTGGCTGATATCTAATACCTGAATTTTCATCGTTTCATCGCACTTAAATAATTTCTACATCGCAAAATTACAGAGAACTATCTTCCAAGCTGTGATATGCGGCCCAATACAAATCCATAGAATAATCTTTAATAAGTCTACTTAAAATAAATAATTCCATATTTACTTAACCGACTTATCAAAGCCGCGTAAAAGTATTACAAAATTCCACTCCTTCCATATCTCATTTTTCTTTCACTTTTGTTCTACATTATTTTTCGTGATGCGGTAAATTGGAAACGAAATTTTCAATTTTTGCAAAACCAATTAAATTGAAAGTATCAGTTAGACGCGGCACGATAAAATTACTTCCATAATTTTAATATTACGTTAAATTAAACGATATGTGTAATAAATATTACAACGAGCGGTTAAATTTCAAATAAATTGTGGCAACATTGCACTATTTTATTGAAAAGGAAATATTACAACCTTTTAATTTTCAAAGAATATTTCTCTGAGGACAATATTCATTCGGTTATGTCTCAACTAGGTCTCGATCGAGACCAGATTCCACGTAACACCCCTAATACTAATCTCACCTGACAAAATCTGAAAAAAATGTCACGTACCTCTCCACCGTGCAAGTACATGTCGTAAGTCCACAACGGCAACCTTCTGTTTCGGATTGTAAAAATTTCAAGTAGAAAAGGCAATCTCAGCCGGGCATCGAGAGTCCAAAGTAGAGTTAACACCATAAGGACACGGCTCAGAGGCCGTCCTATATTTTTCTCTTCTTTCTCTCTCCACCCGACCTTTTTCTCGGCGCCAACTAAAAAGAGGAAGAAAATTGCGGCTTTCCACGACGTAACCCCGACGTACTGTCGCTTTCGCCACGAGTTTTCTTCCCTTCCTGGGTTATTTCGTGAACGCGACATCTCGAAGTCGATGGAAAGCATCGTGGCGAAATTTCCGTCACGTACGTATACTCGATACCTGGATTTGCATATTGCACCGGCTCGAATCGAAGAGCGCCGCGTGGATTAATTACCTAATAAAATCAGTCATGTTTTCCAGGCACGTAATTTTGCCGTTGAAAGAAGAAAGAAAAATTTCACGATTGATATCACGGTAGCTCGAAGAAAATAGTTGATAGTGGCTAAAGAAAGGACACGCGGGAACAACCTGGCGCCATTTTCTTGCTACACTTGAAACAAGTGTGTCGGTATTCGATTACGAGACTTTACGTGGCTGGAATATTTTCCAAGTTGTACCGGATGAGGAGAGGAAGTGCAAGCGATAGCCTCGAAAACTCGAAGCTTATATCGATATTTTCACGCACGGTTCAACAGTCACGCGCCATTTTCATGGTTCCGTCTTTGCCGATTTTGATGGTCGACTTGTCGATCTGGAGAATTCAGATACAGGATCCCTAACCCGGTTTCTCTTCTCCTTTCCTTCCTTTACCTTTCGTCTATCTTCTCACACCTGCCGTTTCAAATTTCTAGGATAATCCGTCCACAATTACTCCTTCGTCTCTCTTCATCCGAATCATCCTTCGAATTGTTCAATTTAACGCGCAACCTTCGACAATCGGATTTCGCTTTGGCCCCTTACTCGCCGCGCATCGTACTCCTGTGTTCGCTTCAATTTTCCCTCGTGAAATTTCGGTAATAGGAATGCCGTATTCCGAGGCGGATTATAATACGGGTAATCGCCGGTTCGTTTACAGTGTACGAATGTAATTTGAGCCGAATGTAATACCTCCGTAAATCGCTTCAGAGGACTTTGTGGAATTTTCGTTCACGGATTTCGGTGGTTCGGTGTTATGGAAATTTTCTCCATGGTAATCGAACAACTACATGGAGGGAATTGCGACAATTTTGGTGATAAGGTTGAGAGATAGAGTGCCTTGTAATTTTCAGTCTTTTAGGCTGCAGGAAGTTCACTTGAAACGACGAAGAATTTACGAGCTCTTGAAAATCGGCGGCTTTTGAACGAGACACTTGGGAGGGTTGTTCTAATAATAGGAGCATTATTCTTCACGTTAATTCTTCTAAATCCAGGCGGATCAAAATAATTCGGGTTAAACCGTGCCTCCTCTTTCGCCGTTGTCTGAGCGTACCGATAAATCGTCTCCTGCCTCCGCCATTGTACGCTCGATTTCAATATTTTTGCCAGGATGGCCAGTCGTAATTCACGTTTTTTCTTCTTTTTTTTTAAAAGCAAGAAGAATAGAATAAAAGTGCATAAGATCGTAAATTGCAAGCAGAAACGATAACGCACAAGAAGAATATCTCCACGACTCTCCCACTGTCTCTCAAAACTGAAGAAATAAAAAACTAATTTGGAATCAATCATTCTAACTTCTTGGTACTTCAACTCTTAATTACACGCTCACTACGATATCTTCACCGTACCAAACATAGTACCAAAATAATGAAAGTGAAGAAAATAGTCTTCTCGTTAAAAACTCTACAAACTTGCACATAGACCGTTCGAGATTCTCGAACGACTTCTCGGTTTTCCCTTTGGATGTAAATCTACGATTTTCCACGCTGTACGTTCGCGAATGGCAAGAAAATGTTTGTCGGCGTTGCAACGTCCCCCTGGAGAAAGAGACGCCGCGATCCGTGGAAAGGATCGGGATGAAGTTTGCTCTTGAAAGTTTGCGAAGAGTCTGCGGAGATGAATTCGGCTGTGGGTTCTCGAAAACGAAGAACACTGGAGAGATGGATAGATAGACGATAGGATCGTGAAGGTTAGAAAGCCAAGAAGAAAGTGGAAAGGAGATAGCCGAAGTCAGAAGGAGGGTGAGAGAAAGCAGTGGTAGAGTAAGAGAAAGAAGAGATTCGAAAGGGTGGAAAAAGAGAAGGAACTACGACGGAAGGAAGAGACCGAATGAAGAAGGAAGGAGCGCCCTCCTTCATTACCAGGTTCTTTCCCTTCCTGGGCAAAGGACGGCTTCGGGACGATCGATGCCGCCAACAGAACAAAACCCTAACCCTCCTCCACCTCGCCACCTTTCTCTTCACCCTCTACCCCTTCTCTCTCTCTGTACTTTCTCTTTCTCTCTCGTCCCACTGTCTCTTACTCTTTCCCTCCTCTCTCTCCCAGTAGCCCTTTTTGTTTTCTATCTCAGTTTCTCGTTTTGTCTCTCAACCACCCCCATTTCACTATCTCTCTATTTTTCTCTACTTCTCTCCTTTCTTTTTATTTTCCACCTTTTACTCTCTCTCTCTGTCTATAGTTGTCTCTCTGTTTCTTCATTCTCTTCATATCTCTCTGTTTCTCTCTATGTCTCAATCTTCCTATTTCACCCTCTACTCCTCTCTCTCTCTCCCTTATTCTCTCAGAGAGAGTTTGAACAGCAGCTCGTGAAGCTGAGCCCAAGGCTGCGAGGTGGTCCGTATCTTATCGAGAACGAGGATCGATATATACAATTCCAGTGTTTCCGCCTTATCTGCGAATATACAGGCGAGGTCCTCGTGGACGAGTGTGTCCTGGAGGGCAGGATGGACGTGGCAGACTGGCCCCGCTCGAAAGAGATTGGAAGGCCGACGGTGACCTTGCTACACTTGTCACCGAACGTGATCGACGAGTTTCATTTAGTTCGAACCACCACGATCGAGGGAATCCTCGATGTTCGGGCATGAATAAACACAAACGAACATCGATTCTCCACTAGCCAGAAAGTCCCATAGGAGAGAACACTAGAACCCACCAATTTCGGTTTGGATGAAAGAGAATATTGTGGAAGAAGATGAAAAACTGGTGGTCAGGATGAAATAGGAAAAAGATGAAAGAAAATATTTCGATAACCACCGAACACAACATCTGTTCGTCTGAAGTGATAAAAGGAGAAGACAACGTGACAAAACGTATAATATCGTATCTCCTTTAAGTTAGAGCAAACAGTAGAGCTGGTACTTTCTTGGATTGGCATCGGGTGTCGTGGCAAAGCTGGAGGGTTAAATGCGATTTCGAAGAGGGTGAGAATTCCAAGCCGCTGACAATTTATGACGTGGTGTTGCTCGATGCGAACTGCAATTAATTTTATCGTTCTCAAGGGAATAGGGGATAACCAACAGCTGTTGAGCTCGAATCAAAGCGAGTTAGATGTTCGTGGAAGACGCTTATGGCGATTGCCGACGATTGACTGGCTGCAAATACGATTTTCGCTATCACGTGATCACCGTGCTGGCACAAACCGATCGAATGTTCGTGCAAGCCGAATGTGACTAATTAGTTTCATTAACTTCGGGGACCATGGATCGACGGGATTGTTACCCGACAAGATCTCCGGGGCAGAGATGATCGATGCATCGTATCTCCTCTGCGTTTCCTTCTATCGGATCCCTGCAGCAGTGACAAATAGACGTCCTTGAGAGTAGAAATACGTCGTGGATTCGCAGGCTTCACGAGGAGGTGCGATTAATTCTGTTCTATCGACTCGTAGGATAGCGATTGTTGTCGGTCAAGTCGATTTAGGGGATGAGACGATGATCGGTGTAGTGTTTTCGTGGGTGACAGGGGTTTGAGACGCTTTATGTCACTTGTTTGTGACATAGAAGTGTTTTATTTATGGTGAGTTACTTCAGAGGAATATTGTAAAGTTTCTACCTTACAAGGGAGCGTACTAATGTGGAATTGGAGGCCCGAAATTCTCCCTTTTGTAGTAGGTGACATTTCAATATTTAATTGCACTTAGTCTCGTTATTTCAAAATGGAGTACTGGTAGAAATTGATAATGACGATGAACCTTCTACTCTGCAAGAAGTTTAGGAGCAAATCTGACATTTGCCAATGCAACGAAACGAAATATTCCTACGCGTCGTACACACAGAACAAAGCAGCCACTCCGAAGGATAATTAATTTCATTTGGCCTAAATAAGGCCCAAGGGATTATTGGCCGTGATCGTGGAATTCCAAGCGGAGCCTCGTAAATGAGAGCGAGGCTATACCTATATTTCTATTACGTTCATTTGCATGCTCCTCGGTAAATTACATTCTAAAGGGCGAACACGTAAAGCGGGAGTAGCTGGGCCCGCTTAAGCGTTTACGCCGCTACCTTTCGGCACGACTAATTAATTTCATTACCATCTACGGCTCCAGGGGCAAAATCGGCTGCCAGTTTAGCGCTGTTGTTCAGATACATCGCCGGAAGTTCATCGTGCATCTCAGAGAATTGTTAAATCGTTAGCTAGAAAATGTATGACAAGGAGATCGAAAGTGTTCCGATTAATGAGAAATTAATTATCGTGCTATATTCACACTTATATTTCATTCATTCTTAATGATTGAATCGATCACGTATCGAGATCTGGGTGTGTCAAACTCGTGAACAAGAAGCATCGAGAGAATCAATAGAGAGCGATTAAAGCACTCTTGCTTAGTGGACTTGGAATAATTACTATTAATGATTAAATTTAAGAACGTCGATTTAGTAGTATCGAATTGTAGAAAAATTTCTCAGATTTGAATGGAAACTAAAATTATTCCGTTGCTCTAGTGTTCGCCAGTTTGTTGAATCTCGACAACCTAACGTGTCTTCACTTTGGCAGAGTAACCGACTGTCTATATGTCTTTGCAATTACATATATTCATCACCGTAAAGAGGGTGGGGGGTGAGCGAAAGAGGAATCGTATCGGAATATACATCCCGTCAAGTCAATAAGTATCGGTGGACCGATTAAATATTTGTGCGGGTCTCGTTGCGAGCTGCTGATAAAGTTCATTAAATTCGACGCTCATCAGCCAGCCGGCTGTTAAATTCGTATTTGGCGGAATGGCATATATGAAGAGGAAAATCAATAGCCGGAGATTTTTGGCATTCATCGAAGCGCATCTATCGGTTCAGTGGAGAAGAGAAACCCCAGCGGTGTTTGAGCGCATTTATCGTAAGGGTTGCGAATCCATGAAGCTGATTAGCTGGGTGTCGATGATACTGTTTATTTCATGAAATCGCCGTGAAAAAGGATTTTCTCGAAGCGAGAAACCCTTAGCCATTGATCCAGAGATACTGGAAGCCTTAAATTCATAGGATTCCAGGAATATAGGCTTTGCAGGAAGGTTCTAAAGGATCTGACAGTTTCAAGAAACAACACTCTTTTGAAAAGTATAAAATTGTTCATCCACTTTATTTGCTTTTTGTCAATACTGTTACAATTACTACATTTACTGGATATTATTATACTGTAGAATTATTATTTAACTAGGAATAATAGATTTAATTTTAATTAAGTAATAACGCTCTATGGGCCTCTGTGACATTGAGGTAATGCAGGATACTTTTAAGCTTCTACTCTTCAAAGTCAAATTTTAAACTTTGCCACCTATCCCACGCACTTTTTCTCTCAGTCACACCTTCACGCTCTCATATCTAATGTCTCACTTTCCTGCAATCCTACAATACTATATTATTTTATTACTTTTCAAAAAGCTTGTACTCCGAGCATCACCAACGCCCTAAAAGCGCGCGCGAAAGAGAATCCTCAGGGTTGCGCGCGTTGATCCAGGGTGTCGAAATAATTTCATAAATATCGTCCCTGCTTCTCCACATTCTGACCATCACTCGCACGCAATCGTTTCCCTGGGCAACCGATTTCTACGGTGTCATAAATTGAAACTTCCCCAAGACAGTATCGTTCGATCGTACAGTGGCACTGAAACGCGCTGAGACATCCAGCTCCACTCGAAGTTCAAAGGGCGCAAAGAATACGACCATCTTCTCGACAGACGTGTCATCGAAGCTAGTCGATAGGAAATACAAGATAGAAAACAGTAGAAACAAAATACTTCGCACTGAAAATGACAGGAAGCATTCATCGTGGAAAAGAGCAACTCTGGCTTTTATTGCAAGAAAAGATTCTCCTCTCGAGAAGGGCGGTGAATGGCTTTCTTTACGATATTCGTCCTACGAGGGCAAAACAAAACGTCTGTGGTGATTCCAGCTACTCTTATTTCATGCTTTATCCTCGTCCAGCTATACCACTCTCCGAATCTATGGATAACCTCGTGCCATTCTTCATGGTTAAGACGAAGTCTGCCGGTAATCGATGTCCATCCTTTAACGTCCGCGCGTTATTCTTCGGACACGTAACTGCAATGGTTTCTGATAAAAGACCGCCGACCGGCTCGTTAAGGATCTTCGCCTCTCATTAACCGATTTCCAACAAAAAGACCCCTTTGTTCGAAGAATACCATCCACGTAACACTAATTTCGGAATAATATCGTGCAAGTGTCCGCTGCCTAGTATGAAGGTGACTCTTGCGGAGTATGAGTATCGAAATTAACTGCAGACTTTCACCATATTTTCATGGAATTGTAAACAGAGGTCGTAGAGTTTTGTATTTTTTTGTACTATTTTCTGTACTTTAACCTTCTATCTCAGGTTTCACAATATCATTTATTAACAGTTTCACAATATTCACGAACTAAATTATAATATTTGACAAAGTTTAAAATTTGACTTTGAAGAATAAAATCTTAGATGTGTCTTGCGTTACCTCAAAGTCACATGGGCCCATAGAGGATTAAGGTACTCGTACGCAGTATTTATTGCAGAGTTATTAATCAGTACGTCATTAGTATGTTGTTAATTTCGATGACTACAATGCATTGAAGATAATAACTTCCAACTTACTAAATTTTTATTTAACCAATCGCAACTTCAGTAGTTCAAATACCACCAAAAACAAATTTAAACCCATAGGTCTTACTCGAGGCGACTATAGTAGTTAAAGTCAAACCGTAGAACAAGAAAAAGGGAATCATCGAAGATCCCAGCGCCGTTCAAGAGGATTTCAGGCGTACGAGCGATACATTCGAAAAGAGGGAAAGCATAATTCCTTGTAATCTCGGGAAAAATGTCTCCAGCGTAGCTTCGATGGCTCTCTTCCGAGGCTGGTCACGTAAGTGAACGTAAACAATTTGGAGAACTGCTGCTTATCCGAACATACGAGAAATCAGAAGGGACGAGAAGGAATAATCATACGTACGGAAAATCCCCGGGAATGCAGAAACGGGAGCGTTCCAAGGATGGGGCAGTAACAAATCCTCCGGCAATGCGAAATGCATTCGCGGTGTATAGGACAAACAGCCGGGAGCGTCGGGCTTCGCTATTGACCGGCTTGCATTAACGAAAACTGGGGTTCGTGTTCATAATGGAAAGCGGGGAAATAAAAAAATGGCGAGGCAAGGGAGGAGAGGAAGAGGGACATCGATCTATACGGATGTCTGTTTTCTACTTTTTTCCCTTTCTTTCTATTTATTTTTTTGTATTTTTCATACCTTCTAATAATACCTAGGGAGAATCTAAAATACTTTAGGAGATTTTATAAACAGGTTAACGAAGTTATCGACCAATTTAACAGCTTAAATTACAGTTTAAATCCAAAAATCCAAAATATAATTCATCCAAGACGATTGCACAAAACGAATCAAAATCCTGATTGAAATTCATTCTCATTCGCTTTCCCGAAGCTTGAAAATCGATCTCCGACACTTTCATTGAAATTGATCTCACCGTGAAATTTCCGCGTAGCATGTTATACCCGAAAGTCGATTATCCCGATGAAAGGTCCAAGGAAACGTTCGAAGGTACAGCGAGGGTTTTGCTTTTGTGGTATTCGAAGAAGGGAAGATGGACGTAGCCGCAGCGTGAAAAGCACTTTTGGTCCACGAAAAAGAGAGAGAACCTACGAAAGAACGACAGACAGAATCAAAACGAACGTAGAATCGTACCGTAGAAGTGTACTCATGTACATCGAGAATAAGCGTTTCTCTCCGTCGTCGTTTGACGCAACGACGTTATGCATTTGACGTAAAGTCGTCTCGAATAGCACAGGTCCGATATCAAAGTCGACGAAACGACAAGCTAGGGTGGTTGCAACGATGGTAGCGGTGAATCTGGCAGGATGATACGAAGGGACGGAATAGGAGATATCAGGGTAGATGGGGGTTGGAAAGTGGAAATACGCGTGGTACCGGCACCGAGTAAAGGACTGACAAAATGATAGCCGGAAGGTGGATGGGGAATGGGCCAACTAGGTGCTCGAGTGCCAGCGATTTCTTGCTCTCGAGACGTCCGTGCTTCGGGATATACGTGACTTCTGTGCATATCGCTCGACGTCTTGCAAATGCTGCTTCTGCCCGTACTGGATAAGGGAGGAGATGGACACGGTAAAGAGGATAGGATGAGACGTACCGGATCTTTTTTAAACTTTGAGCGGAAAGAGGAGCGCTTTGTCCTCGAAAAATATGTGATTTACGTGCATCTCGTCTCAGCTACCATCGAAAGGAAGTTTACTCGAGGTCAGAGAAAATTTCATAGTTCCGGGTAGTTCGTTCGTCGTGATTTCGCGCGGGAATATGTGGGAATGTTCTTTGTGCTGGTTCACGTTGAAATAAGTTTTTCGAGGTAACGATCGGAGAGTGAAATATCGTCGGATATTCGGATCTTTTCGTTTTCAATTTGTAGTTTTCAAGTGCTGCGATTTCTGGAGTTAAAACGTTGATTTATTGTATTGCTGAGGGAGAAAAGAAAATAGCATCATTTTTAAATTTAAACCTTTCCATTGAGAATTTCAAGTGTAAGGAGAGAAGGCGATAGGAGAAATTTATTTGAGGAAGATTGTAGGCGATTCTAAGATGTCTGACTAAAATCGACGTATTCTACTGGCGGCAGGTAAAAGAAATCTAAAACGTGTATTAAGCACTTACATTGCTACTTGAAAAGTAACCTCCGACTGAAGGAAGTTCAGCCTCGGAAACTTAAGTTCATTCTTACTCCTTTTGCATTCAAATGGTTGCAAAGTAAACTTAACATCGTGCTCCTCCAATTTTAATATGCCGGTATACAAAGGCGCTCGGTGAATAAAGTCTCTTCAGCACCAGAACTCTTAATGCAGTTGTACTGTACGGATATATTTGTGAATTATATCCGTACAATGCAATGTTCCTTCAAACTTTCTTTGACGAGTAAACGCGATTCTTTCCGATACACCTACGTAAAGAAGATACACATCCATTTACCAGTGTATTTTAAAAGAGACATTTTATTAGAGAAACTTAATCCTGTACAGTTTGTTCGACTTTTTTTTCTTCCATATCGAAGGAAAGACCACAATTTCACTTCTTTCATTCTACAATTCAAAAAATGATCTTTTAATTTTGTTTAAAGAAAATTAGGTTTTAAATGAAATCATTTTGTTTTATATTCTATATTCTAGATCGTTTAATTTAATTTAAAAATCGTAAAGGCTATGATAAATTAAACAATAAAACAGAAAAAAACACTCACAGGTGACAGCGATTTGAACTCGCTGCCCACAAAATTCCCGCGCAGTATTTTTCACGATTCATGGAGCCAATAATTTCGAAATCTCTCATCAGCTTCTAGCGGCCAGGAAAATCCTCGAATCGTCCTCAAATCCTCGCGTTCTCCAGCGCTCGAGTTTCACGCAACGTAACGCGAGATATTTCAGCGAACGTTCGCGCTGAAATTTCATTATTTCCGGCGGCACACGCGTGCCATATTTCCCCGGTCAGATTCGCAGAGAAAAGGAAATATTTCCTGCATCAGGAAACGCCCGCATCGTCATTACAGATCGATCCGATCGGCATCGTGGCCATATTGCTCGGTTGCTGTACTCTTCGCCGCATGTCCTCGGTCTGTTCGGCGATCGATAAGCCGATTGCGTGTTTAGTGCGGCAATAAAAGTGATAAGCGATAGCTTTACTGCGACGTGGATGGCCGAGAGGGCGAAGAAGAAATGGAATCAGATACAGCTGCAAGAAAAAGAAGTAAAAATACAAGAAAAGCAGCAAGACGAAGTGCAAGGTGCATATGGCGTTTAAGTCTCCAACTGAAGATTAGTTGTTGCGAGATGACAAAATTACTGCATTTAAAGCCGACAAATTTAAAAGAAGAAGGAGTAGAAAAAAACAACTTTGGAAGAACAAGTCACCAAAGAAAATATCCAATAGAGTAACGCAGAATTTTAAGTTGAACTGTTTCCGAGGGATTCGGCGACATTTTTTTCTGGGATTATTTATAGCGATCTCTTTTCGAAATGTACTTCCGAAATTGCCGCTTTAAATCACGTCAAATTCCTCTTGCGGGCGGATTTGATAAAATGCCCTGAGAAATGACAATGTAGTTTCTCTCACACCTGTCGCTGTACTCGAAGGAAGCAGGGTACCACAGGAGGCAACGAGGGGACGAGGGAGGATCCGGCGAAAAGAGACAAGAAGAACGAGGACGTCAGTTCTCGAAGTTTTCCGCCAGATATCTCGGACATCTGTCCTTCGTTTCTATTCTCGTTGACTTCCTCATCTTCGTCCATTTACCTATTCCATTTTTTTCATCGACCAAAGGAAGATAAAATAAAAGAAGACAGAACTATCGACTTTAAAGCAAGGAAGAAGAATCTCTGACTTGGTCGAAACGAAAGTAGCAATCGATATCGCATCAGGAGAGAAAAGAAAGTCGAGAATCGCGCGTAAAACACGACAGATCCTCAGGGCGAGTCATCGTCCTCGTGAATTTCCCTAATACGATTTCCTCGCGGCGAAGACACCGCTTCGCGTTTCCGACATAGAGTCGGCGGTTGTAATTTGCTCGGAGGAACGATTTATCGCTCCTCGGAGTGGCACATCCTTCCTTTTGTTTTGCAATAATTTATCTGCGTCCACGAATGATTTATGCGCTGCTTAAAACGATATACACGTTAGTATACGTTTTACCATACCATCTCCTTCTTTCATCCACGGTTCTCTTTCTTTCTTTTGTACCAGCTCGCTTTACGTACAACGTGTACAACTATTCCGATACATCGAGGCGAAGTGGAAGAGTGGCGTCGGTTAGCAGCCTCGATAGAATGGAGAAACAGAGGGGAATAAAGAGCTGAGAAACGAACGAGCGAAAACTAGGGTGAGGAATACCGAGAGCAACAGCGCTTCTCTATTACCGGAATTAAAAAGGAAGGGGGGAAAAAAGAGAGAAAAAAATATTCAGAGACTCCCCGGAAAGGCGGGAGTCGGATTTCAGGTCGAAGTGATTTCTATCGGCTCACACCGCGGCCCAATGCCACAGAAAGGTAAAAAGATCAAAGCCATCGTTGAATAATCTACTTTTGATTCCATAGAACGTACCATTCGACGAAACGTCACGCGTGTCCGATGGAATTCGGACGAAGGAACGCTATCGAGAGTCGAAAGAAGAAGAAGAGAAATGGGAGATTCGTTTCAAATACTGCGAGCTAATTAAACCGACACGCGAAAACGTTTCGTGTTAGACGTTTTCGTTCTAGATAGGGGGAGGATGCGAGAGAGAAGTTTGAGGGTTAGATGATAGAAGAAGGGGTGGAGGAAAAAAAAGATGGAACGCGGAAACGAAAATGGGGTGAAGAGGAAAACGGAGAACGATTCTAGCTAACGCGGGCCTACGTGGAATGTAGAGGCCCATGGAGAAAGAAGGGGGTAGAATGAAAGGAGCAAATAGAAAGGGGATGATGTAGGCGAGAGGCGCTACTTCCGTCAACGGAGGGAAAATAGAGAGGGAAAGGGATAGAGGAAGAGGGCGTGTGGAAAAGAGGAGGGAAGAGGGAGAGAAGGAGAGGTGGATTTTACTTGGCGGATTCCTGACTGCGAGAGCGTGATGGCGGAGAGCGCGTTATTGGTGAACGGACAGAAAAATCGATGAGAGTGGCATCCACTTTCGGTTCGCCGGAGCGAACTGGAGTCTCCCCGCATTTTCTCGCCGTGCGACACTCGTACCTATACCACTTTCTTTTTCTCCCGCTTCCTCTCGCACCGTTTCGTCTATCTTCTTCTTCCTCTCTTTTTCCCCTTTTCTTTCTCTTCCCTTCACTTTTTCTCGTGTCCTCTCTCTTTCTCTGGTTGCACCCTCTTACCCTCGCATAAAGAGGAGAGGAAGCTCCGAATAAATAGAATGCCTCTTTAAGTAGATGCTTCAATTTAAGAAGAATGTGTTTTATGTTTTTTTTTCTGCCCTTCGAGGCCACGATTAATTTTCGCTCGAGAAAATTTATTAACCCTCCGCGCTTGCATTTATCTGCGACCTCTTTTTTGCTCGCTGAAAATTGTCATTTATTGCCGGGGCTGTTCGTTCCCGGGAAAGGAGCACGAGTTATACACCGCACGTTTTTACCCTTCCCGGCCCAACGAAATTTTATACCTTCACTCGTAGCGTGCTTAAACCCTGATACATCGTTTCTAAGTTATTACATTACACGATCACTTTTTTAATGCGAAGAAAAAAAAATCTACCGAGTAGTCACGCCTTACATATCGTACCTTAAATCACTTCAAATCCGTATATCTTTGCACGACGTGCGTGTAAATAATTACTTGGCTGCATGAATTTCAAATTCAACCCTTAAGAAAAATACAAAGTGTTACATACATCCACTCATTTTCAAAGTATTCTCGCAACGTAATCTAAATACCTACATCAATTGTGTAGATAAATTTGAAAAGAATACTTCTCCATTGAAACTACCCTCGTCACCTCAAAAGCCACCACATTGCTCCCAATATCAGAAATTCTCATTGAGAATCGAATCAGACGACCATAACAGTCAAAGAGAATTCTACAGGATATCGCAGACACTTGCACGGCAATCGAAACGAACTTAGCTATTCCGGTAAATCCTAAAGGTGCATCTCGCAATATCAGCTACTTCCTTCTCTCGAAGGGTGAAACCGTGAATTTCAGAAGGGTCCGGAGACCGCAGAGCAGACCCTCGGACTTAACTCCGTATATTGCTGGTAGCTGCTAACCGTTAGAAACCACCGTCGGGCATGCGTTGCTCGTAAACAGTCGGTTGTTCTGCTCGCTACTCCTCGCCCCGGGGGTTGCACCCCCAGTCTACGACGCTGGACATTAATATCCCATTTGGAGTTGAGAGTTTTGCGGTGCTGGTTGCACGAAGCGTCGTTGCGGTTTTCCCGATAAATCGACCGAGCAACGGCTGAAATTCGTCCGGGTTGATGAGCGAAATTCTTTCGACGATGCCCTCGAGCTAGGACCCTCGTTCCGGTGCGATAGTTTGCCGCCGTTGTTGTATTTGTTGCCGTTGAAAGCTGATTTTCGGGGAGCGAAATTGCCTGGGTAACCGGTAGCGATAATTGAACTAGGGTAAAGGGTGAAAGATAGTTTATATGGGGGTGGTGATAGGAATTCAGAGGGTTCGGAAGTGTTTTATTTGTATTTCAATGTGGGATCTTAGGAGACGGGGTGGAAGAAGTAATTTCAGAATTTTTATAGTTTATACGGAGGTGGTGATAGGAATTCAGAGGGTTGGAAAGAGTTTTAATTGTATTTCAATATAGGATCTTAGGAGACGAGGTTGGAAGAAATAATCTAGGACTTCTTTCGAGTTACTTTATATCATTTAGAAAAAAGTCTCGCAGTTAAGGAATTCATTACGACTGTATTAATTAACACGTTAAACGCCACGCTCGTTCCTAGAGACCTGTGCTACACTTTCCGTTTAGACCCTTCATTAAGAAAGATATATTTCTATTTCTTTTCATAAACTACATTAATTTTTAATAAAATGCTTTACTTCTTACTTAAAATCACTAATTACGGATTGGCCATGCGCGACAACGTAGCTTAGGGAAAAAACTAATCGTTGATTTTAATTGATCAGCGTCAACATAAACGAAAAATTAACGACCGGTTCGTTGGCGCTTAACGTGTTAAATAACGAGTGAAATTCAAGCTGAGGAATTAATATTAACTTCTGTATCTCAATTTAATTAAACCAATCGCAGAAACTGACAGAGCCTGCAGGGTATATCAGCATCACGCAACTTCCGTTACGCGCGATGCGCATCGATGCTTCCGCTAATACGTTTTTACGGGGCTCTCTAATTGCTTCAATCCCCGGGATGATTGATGGACGTGGTTAGAAGATCCTCCGGGCTACCGAGAGATTGCCAGGAGAAAAAGAAGCTTTTCTCACGGTGGGAACATCATGGTATTAGCCCTCGGAAGAATGAAAGTCCAATTGGAGATAGATAATCACACAAGGTATCTTTGAAAATCTTGGCCTACATTCGGCGAAAAGCCAGGATTGTTTCTTTGTATGAATTGCTTTGGTTTAATGGAATTTCAGACTGTGCACAAACTTTATCGGAGTCTTCGTCAAAATCGTTGATCCGTTTGAACGGCTCTTCCAGGAAGCGATAAGCAGTTAGGCTAACAAGAGTGAAGATAGACACTGCAGAGTTCGCCGTGAATCCGCTATTTGTCGGAATTATGGATAAGTCTTCTCACGAGATGGTTGTATTTGTTGGAAATTCAAAGATACCCAAACCACTCTAGCTTCATGGAATAATTAAACGTATTTGATTATCACCAAGAGACGTTGCCAACTGTCGAAGACTCAATTATCAATCAGTTCCTTTCAAATTCAAATATCCAATTCCATATTATGCGTCCAGGATTTTTATTCTCCAAAAAGTGCAACAGAAATAAAAGAATTTCAATAAAAACTTAAAAGCATTCTCCACTTTTTCCATCCACCGTAACTTTTAACCTCGCTCCATTACCCATTCATCCCATTAACCTCCGGTACCATGATCCCAACAGGACACACATAATCATACCCCAACAGAAACATCATCCCCAAAAACCTTCAGAAATTCCATCCTCCTCAATTTATCATCCAAAACAACGTCCAAATAGTAACCCGACAACGTATCCCTGGACACAGAAGAACCACCCTTATCTTAGTTCTCCGACGATTTAATATTCACTCTACCATCAAAACACGTTCCCCGTATCTCGTACGTGATCTCAGGCGTTGAAACGAAACCGCGGATGAAGAACATCAAGTTGATCTTCGAAACGGACACCGAAATTCTCCGGAGAGAAGTCGAAGGTGAAGAAAGGATTCTAGAGGAAGACTCGAGGGTGGAACCGTCTTCGTTGGAACGAAGACCCATGGAGGGTGGATGGAACGAAGAGAAACGAAGGACGATGGTAGCACGGCGGCGGTGTTCTGGTACGTGGGGCTGGAGAGTCTGCGGTATTTTAATATCTGACATTCCTGAAACGACCGATCATCCGACTCTACTACCACCAGCGGCGCTATCGTTTGCCAACCACCGACACTGCCGTTTTCGCGACGTTTCTACGAGCGTCGTTCGCATCAACGCGGCCATTTTGTTGGTGTTACTGCCGTGGAAGATACCGTCGGTGACGTTACTGTTATTGCCGCTCGTGTACGTGCTTGGTTATTGTTGCAGTCGGCGTTGCTGTCGATGATTCGCGCTTGGAAAACCTAGAGGAGTCGGAGTTAATAGCGCTGGCCATCGTTACGTCGCGTTTGTCCGTGAAGCTATCAAAATTTCTGCAAGGTTACTTAAGAAATTAATCTTGAGTTTGTTAGGTTGAAGGAAGTAGAAGATTAAATAGAAATTCTACTGCCATGGTTTTCCGGTGAACTGAAGCAAGTCTTTGACTTCTGCATTGTTAAACGGAGATTAGTTAAATTTTTGCCTGGCTTTGATTTTGTATTACATGACTCCTGTTGGTCGCGGAATGATAGTATCTCGTTATCTGATCAAGGGTAGATTTTACCCTGTTAACGATGTAGCAGAATTTCTCGAAAATTGCTGTCCTTGCTCTTGCGTCATGCACCTGCGTGAAACTGTTCATGGAAAATGGTACCAGCGGGTAAAATTTTGTATAGCAGATGGGATAGTTTTTTTGGAGAATTCTCAGGAGAGGAAGGTGTCTCTTTTTATCGGCGATTAAAAATTGCCGGACGGGAATTTCGATCGATGAATTTTTGTCGGTCCGATTCGGGATTATCTTTTTGCCCTAGTAATTTATTAGAGTTTCACGGGAACGAAGAGAAATTCATTTATCGGCTAACGCGATTTCTGTGCTCCCGTTGGAACGAAGTGCTCGTTCAATCTACTTCCCCGTGGTTTTAGACGGCCCGAACTTCCTAACGGCGAGTAGGAAACGTTAACCCGTGAAACCTCCAAGTCGCGGATCATTATTCTCGAGTGTAAGTTTCTTTTTGAAGCGGTTTCCGTTGATCAATGTTATCCCGTTAATCACTGTCTGTCAATTTCATTTGTCTCCCATTTTCATTTCACTCTCCCATATATCCTTTTCCTTCTCACTTTATCGTTCCCCATGAGAATATTCGTTAAAGTAGTTGTCTCTTCATCCGGTTATTTCGAGCTTCCGGTTTTCATGAAGCCAACGAAGAAAAGACTGTACGTTAAAGTTAGCGCCATTCGAGGCTCCCTTTACGACTCGCAGTTTTACACCCTCGCGCGAAAATTTTTCTCTCGAAAGAATCGCGAATTATTTCCTTATGAGACATTACACTCGCGTGATCGTTAACCTCGATGTTCAAGATAGTCCATGTAATTCCACGATTAACCCGTTTTTTTCCCTCCACTCGCAGTTGTATGCATCCCTTCGATTTTTCTTTTCCAACGAGTCTTACAAAAAAAAGCAGAAAACTCGTCGTATGACATTCCGTAGGAACTATCGAAACTGCAGAGCAAAAAGAAAAATTGTATTTAAAGCCACGGACCTTTCCCACCCCAATCGCAAATAAAATACACCACCGGTAGAAAGACAAGGCATTCCCGTTGGCCGAAATTCACCCCGTTTCGACCCTCGTTTCTTTGTCGTTCCCGGAATGTTTTCCCATCCTATGAGATAAGTGGGTGAGACACGGGGATGCCCTCTCACGCACACGCGGATCAAAAGTTCCGAATGGACGAGGGGTTGAAGCGTGGATGAGAAAACGTCTTCCTTCCGCTCGCACGCGCGTAGGGTGAATCCTCCTGCAGGATGTAGAGGGAGGACATTTTCTTACCTGATTTCCTCCAAGAGCCCGTAACACGACGGGGTAGCTACCCCGTGGAATTTTCCTCCTGCAGGAGATGATAGAATTCGTTTGGATACGGTGTTTGATATTAACACGATATTTTTCCGAGAAGATTGGTGAATTTGTATGACTATTTGTTGCAATTAGTGTAATTTATGTTGCCCGTGAAATTAGAAAGAAGAGTGTTGAGAATCAAAAGCAGAGAGGACTCAACTAATTGCAAACAGAGACAGATACGAATGAAACAGAGAAGAGAGAGCTTGTAAATTTGCAAATACTGCGGTGCATAGTAGCAGCTTTTTAAATTGTCTCATTCGTCGTGTACAAGTTCCATCTACAAATTTTTAACGCCGCCTATCCTGTAAAGCTTGAAGTTGGAGTTTCAAAACGCCGGAAGACAAGTTGGTCTTTTCGTGCAAACTGAGAGAATTGTGTTTCAGGGTCCGGAAGATTTTCCGGTGGAAAATAATCAAAAGAAATTTCATGAGTTGCGTCTGGTGGTACACGTTAAATACCACGCCTTATGCCCTGGTAATTTTTCACCGAAATTAAATCCCCTCTGGGCAGTGGGCGACTTTTCCTCGACCGTATGGCCTTGTGTTCTCGATGCGCCACGAAACTCTTTCTCTCTCTCCCTTTCTACACTTCTATATTTTCTGCGCCCAGTGTGCTCGGTTAAATTATTATTCAGCTTCAAACGCAGGTGGAGAGTTTTTATTAACGTTGCCATTACACCTCACTTATTTACGAGTCCCAAAGTATGATTGCTCGAGGGTGGGATTCACACCTGGAGCTTATTCTACATTCTATACATTCGTTGCGACTCTGCGTTCACAAAGAAGAAACACCGCGAGGTGCATTCATCGTTTAATCTCTCGTGTAAAGAGCAAGTTCTGCCGCATTCAGATGTAATTCAAAAGAAGCAAAATCAAAAGATGAAGAATATGTAAAAGAGAATATGAATAAGGAGAAGGGTGAGGGAAAAGGAGAGAAAGGAGTATGATTTCTCGAGAAGTTCAAAGAATAAGCTACCGTCAAAAGTAGGGCTAGAGAAACAGAGGGGTAGATGGAGGGTGATAAGAGGAGAAGGAGGAGAGAGAGAGGGAGGGAGAGGGAGAGAGGTATACGTTCGTATATAGGGGTGATCCGAGGGGCCGTATAGGCATTCCAATCGAACATAGCCGCTTGACCCGACGATCGAATTCCAATCAACCGCCCCTAAATCCATCCTCCCTCGTCTCTCCTCCATCTCTCGGACGTCCTGTCCTGCCACGCATTGCCCTCGCTTCGGCCAGCAGCGAAACTATCTCTCGAGGAGATTAGCAGAGCTCCCGAGGACATGACCGTAGTGTTTGCTTCAAGAAAACGATCCCTGAGACGACGATCTTGCGGTGGCAAGAAAAGGGTAAGATTCAGAGACAGAGAGATCCTCCGAAGTACGCTAGATCCTCGATCGAAGGAGATTCCCTCGAAACTTCAAACGATACCGGAAGAAAATCCAGATGTTCTTGTCGTGTGTAAACCTCTAAACCGTTATTTTCTACCTTAAATATCAATTGCTATCTTTTCTATCAAAGACCGTAGAAAATTCTCCAATAGAATCCTTCGAAATGTAGTTCTTAATTGCGATATTAAATTCCTCTTGATTTCCCCAGAAAAGCAACACTCTTCACCTTAATTCGCCCCATCGGTTCCACTCTAAAACGACCCTTGGAATTATTAAAATCAACGGCAGACAGGGGAGCAGTTCCGCGAGGACTTTCATTCGGCGACGTTTATTATTTCACAGAAATGATACAAGCCTAGTAGGACGTAGGTATATGCCCATCGTATGAATAGCAGAGCTGGCGAAATCGGCGCACAAAGAGGCGGTCCAAGAGGGAAACGGACGGCCGAGTACTGTATGTACACGAAAGTTTATTTCACTAGACACGGTATACGTGCCTCGAGGCCCTCAAACTTTTTTATTATCTTGTCGTGAGGTGCGCGAGGCGAATAAACGGCAAACTTAGAGCTACTGCAGCCGCCGGTGGCATATACCTAGTCGACTTTTTATGTGGATGTCTCTGTTGGCATTAATTACTTACGCGCTCGCACCCCTTTCCTCGCATTTCCCTCTGGGCTTGATGATACTAGAGGAAACACGGTGGATTAATAAAAAAGGCCTAAATACGCATTAAAATTCCTTTTACACGCGCCTCGACGAAGTCCTGCCTCGAGATATCCATCGTGTCTGACTTATTCTCCTGGGTGCTCTCGTTACTTCAATGTCTCTGTAGTAATTCCTGCTTACGTTGAAATTAAATAGTCAGATATTCGCCGTACGTTTCGAACAAACGACCGCTATTTACGACCGAGTGAATTACAACTGGGTGTCGTAAAATATATCTTCAATTTGCATCCGATCCTAAGTACGCTCTGCTTCGGTCGAAACGATCGACTTTAAGCTCGGATTTGGAGCTGCCGTAAAGCTAGCAGTGGAAATAAAAACCTTCCTACTTTTTTACCATCCCATAATTCATGGATCATCCGAAAGACGAAGTAACTTTAGGAATTTTCGGTAACAAAACGCAACGGCACCCCTGACGTCATTGAGTAACCCCGGATTGAACGCCCATAGGAGGGTGCAGGGAGAGTTTGGACGAGAGGGAAGAGGGAGGCTCGAGGAATTGCAATTTTATCGCTGCCCGAAGAATAATCCTTTCGCGCGACGACGGACGATTCATCTTTCGCCTCCTTGAAATCAAATGGTAGCCTGGATTCTCTCCTTTTGCAGGAAGCTAGCCCAGAGATCGTATAAATTCACTCGGCGCGGTTCCTACGATTTTGTAATATCCCGAGAGCGAGTATGTCGCTCTCGCACAACCGACTGACTTTATTGACGTTGACTTTTCCAAGTGCTAACCCAGTTCATATAGCAGATATTCGGTAAAACCACTTTATACCCGCGAGGCTGACGCATTTTCGACCGAGATCTCACCCAGTGAATTTACATTTGGAAAATGTTATTCCGATTTTAATTACCATTCGATGCACTGTTAATTTCTTCGGATGTTGGATGCAACGGGAAAGTGGACCTATTGCGGGAGGAAAATTATGTCAATTTTATTTGAAGAAAAATATGTAAATTAACTTCAATTACATTAACCCCTTAACCTACAATTTCTTTTCTAATGGAGCGTGCAAAGACTTAAAATTAATTCCTGAAATCTTCTTCTGATTTTTGTTTTTTGGTTTCTTTGATTTTTGATATTTCGTATAACTGTACGTGCTTTTAATAGTACAGAAATATTGAGACCGTTTGATGACCAGCTGAAACTGTCAATTTAATAGTTTTTGGAAGACTTCAAAATTTCCTATTCCAATTTTCGCGCTACGAGTCCTACACGTAGTTGTAGACTAAGAGATTAATACATTCAACGCTCTTTCTATTATCCTCTTTTAGAAATATCTTAATCGACTAGTCGACATCTGTCTCGGGTGAAATTATAGAGGGAGTAGTTTAAGGGTTTCAAGTAGAACCTGAAGACTCTTTTTATCCAAGCACCTATTCAAATCTCCTGCACGATGTATAATAATACCAGACCCTTACCATAATAACGCAAGGCGTAGCGAAACATTTTCTCCACCCCCATTCTCCGCGCCCCTATTTGTCTCCCCTTAACTTTCGCACAAAACGACACGCAAGGGTTGAAACCAACCACCATCCCACCGCAACGTTCTCGCGAAGGAATTTCTTCGGTCTTTTCGAAGTTTCTCGAAAGAAGTAAATTGCATGCGGTAAGGGGCAACGTATAGAATGTCCATCGACCTTCAGCATGGAGAAAACGGCGGTAGAAGCGAGCCGAAAGACGTACATCCGGAATGACCTAGCCGCGACTCGACTTGACGCGTTGAAATTTATGATTCCCCTGGTTAGAGAGCAGCTCCAACTCTCAGATAGAGGCCAACGATAATGGAGTTTCTCGGGAAAGCTAAAGAGAGAGAGAGAGGGAGAGAATAAGACAGAATGGAAAGAGAGAGAAGACGTGAGCAAGTAAGAGAGAAAGTGGAAAAGAGAGAAGAGAGATGCGCACGAGGGATGTTAGGATGTCCAGATGAGATCACGCTCGAAAGAGCTGGTTGAGCCTGCCGGCGGCTCATGGCAGAAACGAGAAAAATTCGATTCCTTCGATCCACATCGAGCTGCCCGTCCACCTTCCGGAGTTCTCGTATCAGCTCGACGGAATTTACGGCGAATCATCCCCGACAGATCAATGGAATTTCTTCGCCCTTTTGCGCCTTACGTCACGTACTTTCTGCTTTCTCTCTTGCTTTGTTCCTTTCTCTGTTACTCCACGTCGGCTTTCTGCTTTTTCTCTCTTTTCTTCAATCTCTCAACGGTAGCTCTTCCTTGCCCTTGTTCGTTTCGACAACCGAATAAATTGTTTTCCCTTTAACGATATAAACGAGAAATCTCGGAGAGATGGGAAACGGAAATCCGCCAGTCTTTTTTACATGTTTCTTTAAGAACGTCCGCTTTGAATTCATCCCTCACCGAGTTTCAGACATTGGAGTCTATTGAAAAGTAATTTAGGTATGACGAACTCTGTACTTTCCATTCTTCCGACGAAGTACCGTCCGTGCAATTTATTCCACCCTCGATGTTGAATCTTCTAGTAAGAGAAATCGACCTTACTTTCATCCTGAAAAATTCATCGGATATTATCCGTGATTTTGTAACGTTCGTCGAGTTCAAAGTGAGAACTTTTCCAACTTTTCTCTTCTCATTCTTCATAGATAACTCGATGAGTGCACCGTTTCATTTTCTCACTCTGCGAGGATCTCATTCAAGTATAACGATCGAATCGGTAAACGATTCGATGAAAGATTCAAGGAAATCGGGAAAAAGAAAAATAGAGGTACGATGTTCGATGAAACAGCAACGGATAAGATAGGTTAAGTGCAATTAATCTCTCCGTGTGTGACGTTAATAGCGGTAGCTAGGTCAACGTTGGATTAAAAATTCCTGATACGTTTAACGGGTACGATGAACTTGTTCGCTTTCGAGGGATTGATTAATTGCAAGGACTTTGTTTCGAAGTAAATCTATCGGACTCTGACGGGTTCGTGCAGGAAGATAACGTTGGATTAGTCCGTACCTAGAAAATACCATCCCTTTCCGTGGAAATCGATGAAACCCCATTTTAGTTTACCTACGTGTACCCTTACCCCATGGAGTTACGTGCGTTTCCACGGTGCTGGCCAACTTGCAATTTACTTTCACCACATTTTTTTCCAGCTCTCCGTGAGTCACGCTTTAATTCGTTACTTAACTTCGAACTGTCTCGCTGTAGCGTTGTAATTAAATTCTGTAATTAGTGGGGAGGGGAACCGGTGCAACGGTCGGAAAATTTAGCGAGTTTGTAATGCGCCGCCTATTACCATTCGCGATGAGCTCGCGAAGAAGGCTGGAGAGACGAGAGATAATTCAGCACGATAACAACGCTCGCAGACAATAATTGCAGAAAAGTAATCGCGGAAATTCCGGACGAGTAACAACGAATTTACCAGGAGGAATTTTATTAAACCACTCTCCGCGATTCGAATAAACTCGTTGCCTCGAGTTGAAGGACGATTAATTCCGAAAGCCAGTTAAATTGAGGTGGAGGAGAGAAAAAATTCTATTCTAGTAACGGACCATTCCGACGAATGAAGTAGCATAAGGAAAATGTACAATAAATTCCTGTGTTCTTTTTAGTGCGAAAAAATAGTTTCTCGACGGATTCATGGCGGAATAAAAGCAACAGAGACTTGCGAATTTATTCGAAAGACATGTGGAAATGAGGTCAAAAGATTTAAAATACGAATTACTGGTTCTCTCAGCATCAGGAAGCTTTTCTTAAATTGTTATTAATATCATAGTGGGTCTTAGTCAAAGTGATTATCGTGACGATTTAAGTTATTAAAAATATGTGCATGTATAATTAGAAAGCTTGCAGTTTTCCGATATTAATGCTGCAATAATGAGAATGCACGTGCTGCAATAAGTTGTTTCGATTTTCGCCAACTGCTGCGACAACGACCCCTGTTTTTCATCGCGAAGCGTGGAGAATGCAGCGGAACACTGCCTTGTCGTCGTGTTGCACCGCAAAACACGTGCAGCTATGGTTCCAATATTTTTTTTCCAACGGAAAATATAAACGTGCGGACTTACTCTACGCCCGACTCGTCCATAAACTCTGTCGGAGCCGGTCGTCCCTTTCGGCACGTTTCTGCGATTTTACGGGGGAACATGACATTTCGCGTTTATACTCCCGCTGCGTAAACTTCATAAAAGAACAGTGGTCTTTCACAATCTACTATTGCACGACAAAAGATGGAAGTTGGTCGACAGTTTCAATAATCATAAAGGTAGATTGATTTGCAATTTTTTGTAATCTAACCTGCGAATTGCTTGATTTCATCGTACAGAATACCTCCAAATGTATTGAGTTTTCTCATATCACATAGAAGTATGGAGAATCAGAAGAATTAACCAGTCAAAATTGTAATCAATATTCTCCTTTCATCGTCGAGAATCGTTGCAAAATCAATTATCGTCTGAAATGTTGGCCCATCCAGCTGAAACATGTTCTCCAAAATGGCGGCCGGGAAACTTCTATCTCAAGTCCGATACCTCTCCGTTGAAATTTAATTAATAACTGTAATTTTCAACAACTCGCTCGCAATTCCATTTCTATTTTCTTCCCTCTCAATTTTCGCCTTCGACGAGTCGAGACACGTGATACCGAAGTTCTATTTTCGCGCACAGTTGCTCATCACGTGCGCTTCAAAAAGGTACCGGAGAGCACGGACTCCATCGACGATCATCCGGCGATATGTTATTTTAAGGGAATCAAAATATTTCCTACGTGTTCACGTGTACAGGTACCTATTCACGTACGTGAGGTTCGTTTTAAGACGAGGCGAAGGTTAGAAGGAAACCGGAGGCGAGAGGAATGCGAAACTTAGCCTCTGCCTTTCCCTCCTCTCGTTTCTTGCGACGACCGATAGGAATGTTTGTACAGTTATCCCGAAACTTCGGGAAGCACTCGCGAGCAGTGTTTTCAGGGTCTCGTGTGACCGAGGAACGCTGGGATTTGCGAAACGAGAGAGCGTGCGAATTAAACGTCAAAAATGTCACAGCCGAGCAGTCAAGTCTGCGAGCGTGGCTCGTTTAATTAAATGTAATGTAGTACAGGAAAATTACTAATTTTATATTACATGAAGTAAGTACATTGTGTTGAAACAACGCTTGAAATTTTGAAATTGTGAAAAGTTCCTCGTAACTGTCTCTTTTGACGATGAGAAGAGAGACTAGGACAAGTTTATGTGTGCTGAATACCAAATTTTCTTGTTGCCTCGTTCGGAATTGAAACTTATATAATTTCTACGAGATATAATTACTTAAGAGAAATACTTTATCACTAGTGAGTCTGAATGGGTTTTGTATAAGTGAGAGTGTACGTTACAATACGTGATTTGGAAGGTGTTGAATATTAAAGCTAAAAGCTAAATGTAGGAGAAACTATATATGTAATAAAGAAATATACAGGTTCATATACATATATGGAGAGAGAGATCCTACAATGATTTAATAATTGTTTAATTATTTCTCGAAACATAGAACAAGAGAATTGAGATGTTTTAAAGCAGAGTCTAATATAAGTTTCACGTGGAATAAATTAGTGGGAACATCATGTCCTTCGTGATGGAGAGAAATATCTCATACGCAATTGATTCACGTTGAACGTTTCCTGGTGCAATGTCCGATTAAACGGAGATCTTCGCCACTTTGCAGCTCCCGCCCTGTTCGATCGGCGAGAACAGTAGAATAGATGGATCACTGGTCAGACAACGGGCATACCGTTCTCTCTGTGCTTCTCCTCAGCCTTCGTTTTTCTCGCGGTGGAATCGTTCGATTAAAATTCAAGAGAAGGATTATAACGTCGCACGTATCTAATATAATTTATGCCATAGTAAAATACAGAATCTCCAGAAGCACTCTGACACGATCTGCATTTTAATTACCGGTGACCTCATCTCGTCGCACGTAAACTCCTACATCGTTTAAAGGATCGATACTTACGACATATCTTGATGTTTTCTCGGACTGTTCGAACATCTTAAAACAATGAGACCGATAAGAAATTCTATGGTCTATAAGATAACACGTTGCGCATGAATTAGAAATGTAGATTTGAAATCTCCACCGGTTGAAAACGAGGGATAATTCAAACGGGAAGAATGATTCGTACCGTTTCGATTTCTACATGCCAACTTGGAAACGACGATGGGTTTTCCACTCGCGAGTGGATGGCAATTTCAACTTTTCCAATCGCCCCGGAAAATTCTATAAGAGAGATTCGTTTGTTCTTAGGAAAGAAAGTTATCCTGGCGTTCACAGATAGAAATATAAAGAGCGGAAAAGAAGAAGGGAAGAGCGACGTCTAAGAAAGATTTTTGATAGACATCGACAAAGAAAATTTCCGTTTACAGTTACACACGATACTAATGTAAAAAACTAGTCTATGGTAGATATAAAATTAAGAACTCTCTCACTTTGAAGGGTTAATTCAAAATCACCATCACTTTTATTCTACTTTCTTCAAATCAACATTGAACCTATGGTAATCTCGGTAATTCTTCCCTCAACCTAAACCTATAAATCCTAGACAGAATGGCCACAGCAGTTAAAGTCGAAAAATACAAAAATGAGAAAGAATCGGCAGGTGAAAGTCACGAGTTACCGCGCGAAAGAATGGACGCTTCCTTCCACTCGAAACCCCATCTTTTCCAATTACCCCTTGATCTTAACTTATCGTTTTGCTCATAAGAGAGAGCTCTACTTGCCGGTCTACTCTGCTATTTTTGATTTATGGTCGTAAATGGAAGAGGCACACGGGAGTTACGAAACGACGTAATTCGTCACGTCCTCGACGTCCTCGTCGTCCTCGCTATCAGCGGGAGGACAGAAGAGAGGGTGACGTCTCGCACAACCCAAGTCACCTCGAACGGCATAACTTTCATACTTGGATATTCCGAGGCTCGATAGAATGGAACGGTCGGAAGATAAAAATTTCCCTCCGTTTTAAATTCCCTGCCGGCCGAATTTATGGAGGCTCGTTTGTATCCTGTCGCGCTTCGATCAATCTTTATACGGACGGTTTTTAATACTTTGGGTAAGCCTTATTTTTCTCTCCGGTTGCTCCTTATGAGATGCATAGAATAGATGGTTAATCATATGAATTTCCTCGGCAACAAATCTGTTCCGAATTTCCCGACTAAAACGTGCTGAAAGAGGTTGCATTGTAACGAAGTCTGTTGACAGTAGGAAAATCAATTCATCAAGCGATAAAACCACCCTTTTGTAATTCATCACAAGGAATAATCTTCACTTCTTCCTGTCGTTAACATTAGAACTACCAGCGTTATGTCTATTATATTTAGACATACTGTACTTTGATAAAAGATAATTCAACAGGTGAAAAATATAGTCAATCAAGTAATTTAGTCTGTTAGTGTTAAAGAGCAATAGTCTTTCAATTCTAAATTAATAGGTACTATCTATTTCCCTGAAAAATTCCGAATAACCTGGCAGTATTTCTCTGAAAATACCGAACCATCGAAAATTACAAAATATAATCCTCGCACACGACCAGTCAGCATTTTCATCGAGGGTTAAATCTCACCGGGCAACCTACATCCATTCTCGTTATCCCTCCGTCGTACGTTTCCTATGGAAAAGCTTAGAAATCGCTTCAACGGCTCGCCTTAATCCCGTTTCGCCCGATAAAGGGTGAAGGGCCGTCGGTTGGACGTCGTGTCGGCTGAAAAATCGAGAAACAGTGAATGAACGGTGAGTAGGATAAATGTGTTATGGTTCGGGCAACACGTAACGTGGTTATCGCAAGCATAGAAAACTCCTTTTCTTTCTTTTTCCTCTTTTTCTTCCTATCATCTTCTCACGTGTTAATTCTTCGAGGTGTAACGTATACATAGAGCTCGGTGGAAATTTCACGAGCTCGATTTCCCTCGCATTCAGCGTTTACGCAGGGAGTATCCTCGACAACGAGAAAACGTGTGGTATCACGGGAATATCTCGATATTCCGTGTACCAACCGCGTCGTTTTACATTTCGCTTCTCGACTCTCTCGAATACGTGGAATATCGAATTCTTCCCTACCAGAGAGTCGAGTGAAAAACGACGAGGAAAGGGAGAGAAGAAAAAGAGGGTAGAACCGAAAGGCGAGAGGTTTGCTGTAGGTAGTGTGTTAAAATTAATGGACGAAAGTTCGGATAGAGTTTGCCCGAACTAAACGGAATAAATGGAAGGAAATTTTAATAAAAAGCGAACCCGGATAACAACTGTTTCTTAGTTATAGGGAAACCTATCCCGGGAATATCGCACCGTACTCGTGTACCAAGCGCGTCGTTTTACATTTTGTTCCAAGGTACTCTCGAATACGTAGACTATCGAATTTCTCCTTCTCGCTATGGTTAGAACGATAAAAAAGAATGGACCAGCGCGGTTATACGGGATAAGTTAAAATTAATACCTCAAATCTTCAAGTTACGTGTAACGGGAAAATATAAAAAATCTGTATGATGATAGATCAATTAAGTTTTTTTTTAATAACCTGTATTCTACAGAAACTGTATTAATGCGACAATAATCAACAGACCTCGTCACATTGCCTCGTAACAGGACCATAAAATTCTCAAACATAATAAAATCACTATCTTCTATTTCATCGTCGCTCTTTCAATTTTCTCATCGAACCTCCTGAAAGCACAGAGGGTATATCTCGACGTGCAACTACCCCTTTCGTTCTCTAACCCAAAAAATTTCACTGAAACGAGAACAGAGGAAAAAACAAGGAAGCAAAGGAAATTCCGTGAGAGTATCGGTTCGAGAGCCGTGGCTAAACGACGTCAAAGAAGATCGCCGTTTATCGACAACAACGAAGGCCCCGGGGTTGCTTTTCTTTCGCCTCTACGTGGCCGGATAGCCTCGATGGCTCGATGCTCCAAGCGATAATGGAGGCAAAAAGGTTCTCCGGCATTGTCTCAAAAGCCAACAGGCATTGTTGCCGTTGGCCGCGCGTTTGCTTCGAGATATTCGCCGGAGGGGGTTGAAGTTGAAGGGGTGAGAACACCGGAGGCGGCGACGGTGGAAACTAACGACCGACAGGGACGAAAGTTGATAAAACTCTTGGATGATGAATGGTGCTCGATCGCGACGATGATGTCTCTATGCGGAGCGAATGAACGGAAAAGATGGTGGAATTATAATTAATCGAGCGTCTCTAATGATAATCAGTGGCAATAAAGAGACAGGACTTTCTCTAATCATGTAGGAGGAGAAACTGTGCAACCCTTTGCAAGTTACCCTGGCCAACCCTTTTCCTATTCTAAGAGATATATCGTATTAACACAAAAAAATTTTTACAGAAGATTATTTTTGCAAATCTTCAACGATTCAAAGATGTAGAATAACCCCTGGAAGCTGTGTCAAATATTTTTAGACACCTGCACGATCGTTTCTCCGACGTTTTTATGTGCAAGAGGGAGACAAAGATGAAGGGAGACACCGCATGAGGGAAGGAAACAAAAAAAGAGAAAATAATGTTGGTGAAAAAAGGAGGGGGTTAAAAAGGAACGCAAGTTTAATCGAGTCAATTTACTGGCAACGACGTCGACGAGATGCCTGGCGAGAAAACCATCGCATACGTGTATGCACTCGATGAAAGCTCCACGAGCGACTGGAGCTTCCAGTGAGCTTTGGACGATGTTAGTCAGCCATAAAATCGTTCGCATCCGCGTCGAGGAGATACGAGAGACGAGAGTCGACTTACGATGGAACCGCGATGAGATACTCGTACATGCAGCACCTCTTCTTTTTTGTTCCTTGCTCTTATTTACTCACGATCAAAGACACTTTTATTTAATCGTTTAGTTTGATGGAACGTAGGGAGATTGAGATTTTTTTCCGCAGGGTGTAAGAGTTCCATGATGGAAGCAGCCGAGTTGAGAAAAATTCCTGTGCTGATGTTTCTCTTTTGTGTTTTTGTGGCTATAAGTGATTTCGTCTAGAAGTTACTATTTTACGTGGGCTTCAAACTACACAGTCTGCTATATAACTATCGCGTAAGAGAAATTGCATGGTTGGTTTGATTTAATCTAGGTGCATTCTCATCTATTCATGATTCTCATTGTTGATCTGTTAATAATTTAGAATGTGTAATTTCAATCTTCTTCAGATTCATTCACCATCGTATTCTTGGCAGTACGATCCAACAGAAAGGAAACGAGTTAAATTATTTAATATTATCTGTCATTCTTCTTTTGTATATTTTAAATCTCGCCAATAAGACAGCATGGTTGCTCTTTTTAGCCGTCGACGTCGTTGTTAACCTGCAATGACCATCCCCTCCTTTCTCGTTATTCTTAGCGTACCACTTTCAAGGGTGTAATTAAAATTTCATTCGTTTGCGAGCCTTTCTCTTTTCACCTTCGACCTTTGCCGAATAAAGAAATGCGTTCGTTCGCATTCAGTTCCCTCAGAGTTCAAAATGTCGACACAGTTGCGTGAAATTTCATCGTCGTGTTCCAACGTGCACGAATTCCAATGATCAATGAACCGGCTGTCATCGTTGCGACGCCGATGGCACATTGATTTTTATATATATACGATTATTTATGTGCCCGATCGTGAACCATAGAAAATGGCGTGCCGCTATCGCGAAATAGTCGCACGAAATTTGAATAACTGGACGACAGTGTCAACGATAGGCAAACAAAACTGTATGAGTTTATTTACAGAACTGTATCTTTTATAAATATAATCCTTTGACCCCTGTAAGAAGATCTATCTTGACAGAAACATATCATCGTCAAACGGTGTGCTGTCAGTTTGAAAATAAATCATGAAGAAAAAGGTTCGACGTAACCGTGAAAAAAAAACGAGTATCTAGGTAAACGAATTCGATCGAGAAGAGTGAGCAAGTTTGTTTAGGACAACTTTAAAAAATCAGAGGTCAAAAGTAAGCGAAGTTTCTCTTCATCGTTAGAACGATATTACTTTGTTCTTTTTTTTCTGTCGTTTACTATTCTAGCGAATGAACCTCTCGACCTTCGTTAATTAATTTGACGCACCTCTGGTTTCGCAGCAGCGCATCATTGCCTGCCACATGATATCCGTTGGAAGGGATAGTTTTCGAAATTATAACGAGATAACCCAGACCACGTACAAAAGAGGCTCATTAAATCCTCGATATTGACACGATTCAATTAATAATTCGGCGATCGGTTGCAATTACGAATGCTTTGTACGCCAATTTACTATGTAAATAACAAATAACGACGTTCCGTTTAAGCGTGCCGATCTAACCGAACGATTATGTTTATCTTTATGCAAAGTGGATGCAAAACGGAGTAGTACGTTATCTAAACGCAACATGTTATCTAAACGCAATGTCCGATCACCGTACCGCATGTATCCGAGCTGTTTAAAACATACGTGTATCAGCCCGATCGTTTCTCTTCTCAATGACAACCATTTTGAAAGATCGTATCTCCCAAATAGTCACTGTATCGTCAAATTTCATATTGGACTATTAATTTCCACATTCACATCCCACTTGACGTCAGTGATATCAAATACTAAATTACGTTCACTATAAATCTATAAAATATCTACTTTCAATATCATTTTTAATTTAATAATTTTACACATCACGAAAAAGTCTCATGGGGTTTAAAAAATCTTCAAAATTGGCATCTTCTCTGCCGTTCTCTCTCCCAACCTACAAGCTAAAATCACAGCTATAAAAGGAAAATAATTAATAACAATTGAAGAAAAAAATCTCTCAAACTTGACAAAGATTCTAACTCCATTTCTCCATCCCCACCACACTTCCAATTATTCATTCCTCCCCACTCAAATTGTTCTAGCATAACATTAACACCTCTGTTCAAGCATATATATTGTCATTGCCGACCGACTCGTTCACATGTACAAGTCAAGGCCCCAAGCTCTCCTGAAGTGGAACTGAATACAACCACTGAACGATTTCTTTTCCCCCCGTATTGCTCCAACTCTCAGACACCGTGCCAACTTCTCGTCCCTCTACAATACTTAAACAAGAGTGGCAGCTATTCTATAACAGAATATCCAACCTGGAACACGGGCATGGCCCACATAGAGCAACCAGTTACGCGAATATATCTACGCGAAAACGTCGGTCAAAGACGTCGAGTCACGCCAACCTGTGGGTCCTGGATTGGTAGCTAACTACGTGGCTTTACCCTTCTATCCTGTATACTTGGCCTCATCTACGGGGTCGTGATTGCACGCAGCCGGTAGTTTAAGCTACCAGCGTATTACGGAGGTCCTGCGAATGTCTTTCTCTCGCGAATGAGTGTGGTTTGCACGGTGGTGTGGCTCTTTGCCAGTTGCTTTGCCACGAGTCGTAGGAGAGAGCCGTTGAAGTTGGTGGATAAAACATCTTTGCTGGGAAAATTCTCGGGTTTGCTAATTGAGTGTAAATCGTTCGGTGGGGTAGCGAGTGGTTTTAGAAAGGAAGAAGATTTTGGAGTATATTTAAGTTGAATTATTTTAGGAATTGTAGCGGTATGTAAGTAGTAATGGTAGGTGGAATTTTAGGTGGAAAAGCATTGAGGATGTGATGTACATTAGATGGGAGAAATTTCCCAGCGGTAGTGGCAAAATGATTTGAACTACTGGGTTGGAGTTTGAGACTCTATTCCCATGGCTCTAGCTACTGGTGACCCTCTTCTTCCGTTACTGTGAATTTAATCGATAAATGAAATTATGGTATTAATCTGAATTTTGTGAAATTACTTCACTTAAATTACATCCCTAAAGATAATGAAATTTTTATTTCAGTAATTTAAAGATTGCAGAGCAAAGGATTATAGAAATCACAAAAAATGTCCAATTAGCTTCTAACACAGAGTAACATTAATACACCTTTACCGCTGTCCAAAGGTCATAAACTCGTAGTACCTTCCGTCAGATCTTGAAGCACGTCTTAAATTGAAGACATTACCCTAAATTAACACCGTCGCTAAAACTTCAAAGTCTAATCATCGTTCAGCCAATCCGAAAGTTTCGAGAACAAGTATAGCTCCTTTTCCCGGTACTTCGAGATTCGATCTTCGTCCAATGACTTTCGACACGTCCTTCAATTAAAACTAACGAAGGATATAGCTACGTAAAATTTCAACGAGACAGCCAATCGGTCGTACGATTCATGAGATCACCGTTCGTAATTCAGATCCGAAGGAATTCCGACGAAAGTGATCCAAGATCGAACCTCTCGTTGGCAGTTTAACGAAAAATTATCCAAGTATTCCTTCGATCAGTGCGATAAAGATCGTAGCTTTCGAGGCTGATCGGAATCCAAGGTATCACAAGGGGGGGTTGAAGTTGGACGTAGAGAAAGACTAGGTTGTCGAGAGTCGCTGGTTTCGCCACCCTCCCCAGTTGAGTTTCAGAGCTCGGTGATCCCCGTTTGACCCTTTCCAGAGTAGCTACTTCCCGTGGGAGTTGCCTTCATAAATGGCCGTGGAAAGTTTCCTTTAAACGAGCAACTTTTAATTTCGAGTTGACGTTCGCTTTAACCGGGCAAAAAGAAGGGTGGTTTAATATCCGCGGTCTCGGATGCACCCGCGAAGGTGTAACTTTAAAAGCTAGGAAACCAAATTTTCACGCTCGAAGAATTCCAGTTTACCGCATGATTCTCAGATTTCTTCCTCTATCTTTCTCTCTCTTTTTTCCTCTTTCTCTCTCTACATCTTTTTCTCTCGCTTTCTTACTCTTTTCTACCCCTCTTTTCAACCCCTTGCACCGCTTATTCAACGGTCCAGTCTTCTTCGTCGTTCAACACGACTGGTTAGACGAGAGAGAATGTCGATGCTCGTCGCTTTTCCAAAAGAGCACCATTTACCTCGTCCTTTCGGCCTCTTTTATCCCCACTCGACCGTTTCCTGTTTTTCTCGCGGTCCGACCTTTCTCCGGTATAAATTACAAGCTTTTCATCCCATTCACCGATCCCCGGTGTATTTCGAGCTTTGAATACTTAATCTGCTAAATTATAATTATCTCTTTACCATCATACGTCAACGTACGTACTCGCTTCAACTATCTAATATGCACTCAACAAATTCGTATATTCCATTCGAAAGTTATTTAATCATTCTGTTTTTTAAGTGAACTCTGAAAAAAATAGAAAATTAAGAAAAATATTTTCTCTCTTTAAAAATATCATTTTCGACCGCTCCTTTTTTTCAAAATCCTTCGGGATGTCACTTTCTACCCCGTTTGCCCCGCCCACTAACAGTCGAAACCGGAAGACGGTTGTATTTCAAATGCACAGAGTTAATCGACGTCATTGCAGTCGGTGTGGATAATATTCATTAGAGATTCTCAGTATATCCGTACACGTTGGATTTTCGACGTCGCGTCAGTTGGCGTCGACTCTCTCAGGCTTCATTTTCACTCGTCCTCTCTGCGTTCTTCCGCTTTCAGCAGTTCTCGTGCACCGAGGGAAAGCCCTCCGTCACGTTTGCTGCGAAAGACGACTCCTTTCCTCGTTATGCACAAAGACAAGAGAGTGGGGTAGAATCTGCCATGGAAGCCACGCTCATCGAGTCTCTTTGTGTCTGTGCACCGTGTCCGGATATCGTAGCGTGCTCGCGGTTATTCTTCCCTTTTCTTTATTCCGCCATCTTCCTTAGCCTGATACCAGCCTTATTCTCCTTTCGAGAGTTTTCTTTTCTTATCCTTTTTTCCATTCTTTAATCGGTTTCTTCCTTTTCTTGACTGCACGGTCATTGTCTCCACACTGTGCCATTATTGTTGTTGCACGGTTCGTGGAAACAGAATGTAGGAGGGTTACATGCCATTAGAGTGCACCCACGTGAGTGTCCATGGAGATATCAAGGTGGTTGGATTGTGTTGTGAAAATGTAAGACTAAGGAGGGGGAGATAGCCATTTACGAAGTCGTTTTTGTGAAGGATTTATGTGCATAAGACCCGATTGGAACGATTGAAGTTGGCTATTTCTGAAGAGAGAGAAGGGAAAACGAATTTGACGATACTACGATCAGCAGGATAGATTTCTCGTTTCCTTCGTATCGATGAGGAAATCAAATCGGCTATCGACGACGTTGCAATTTCTCTGCTTGATGTTTATTCAGCGAGACTATGGTAGACGTGGAGTCGAAGTGTAGATGTATAACTCGAGGTGAAACGAAGAGAGAAAAAAGTCGCTATGGAAGGAGAGAATATTTTTTCAAATGCTATTTTGACGGGACATTTGTAATTCGTAATCAACGACATTCAAGAAAATGCCCTCACCTTCGACCCCTTCCTCACGGGTGGCAGGATAAAATATACAAATGGCGAGCACTCTCGTATAAGTCAAATCAAAGTTTCACGGAATTTAAATTGCAAATATTTACGCCAGGCCGGAGTGTACCGTTGCAGTTGGGAAGAGAAATATTTATGACGTTGATGCTGCTTCGCTGCTGCCGTTGCTTCTTTCCGTCGTCGCGATGCCCGTACGTTAACGCTCTGCAGTTTTAATTTCACTAATTGAAACCACTCTTGACTTATATATCCCATCGAATTTATATCGTAGTACACGGAACTCATCCCATAAAGTCGCCTCGACCGAAACTACTGGCATTATTTTTGGCCACATTTCGTTTAAATAATCAGCAAACTACGATCATCCCCTTTACGATCTTTCGTGGAACTATCGCTCGTATTTGCGCACCGTTTCACGCGGAATTGTATGAAATTTCAGTGACAAGCGCAAGCGAAACGACGAGAACAGGGTTGGAAGTTGATTTTAGCACCAGCCGTGTCGAGAAAGGGAGAATTCCGCTGCGAACAAACAGCAACGGCAGAGGTACCTGTTCCTTTCTCCCTTCTGCTCCTTTTACGACCCTCGATATCGCCGCAGGCAGCTAGCCAACGGGTATTAAAGACGGAAACTGCAAGCGGAACCGGACGCGGAAGCAGAGAGCTTGGCAGGAAGTGACCCGTTTGCTGCCACCACGACGAACCCGACGTCCCTGACTTCCGCTTTCCCGACAGGGTTAACTCGCGCTCTTCCTTTCGCTCTCGCGCTCTTCTCACTTCGCGATTTTGTCCTCTCGTTTTTTCCGCAATTCTCGCTTCACCGACGAATATTTGCTATTAATGGAAATGTCAGCTGGGAGAGATTTGAAAAATACCAACTTTTCCTTCGAAAATTGAAGGTCTATTGTAAATCGTAGACAATTATTGGACAGGTTGTAAATTCACGATTATAATTTTCCAAAAGATTTGAAGGAGATTGAAAAAGAGGTCGATAGAAAATAATGTAAAAAGCAGACTTTATTTAACAGTACAAAAAATTATACAGTTTCATTGGATAAGTGATTTAACCGCTTATGGTACAGTTAGTGTTAATTTTAATTGAAAGACGTCAGCCAAGGAATGTAGATTTCTTCCAGGATTTTCAGGTGATGAAAAATAGGTAGTTCTTGAAAATTGGACAATATTTAATCGTCCACAGTTTAGGAAAATGTTTCTTCCTGGGTTCGAGGAGACAATTGAAACAGACACTCCGGAGATAACGGAACAGTCTCGGTTTACAACAATTATTAGTTCAACAACTGCAATCCGCAGGCGAATATCATTCCTCCTCGAAATGATAAAGTATAACAAGCACGATTTCCCAGTTTATTTCATAGCGTTATACGTAGAAATTACAGAACCTCGTTGCTCGAGAGCCTTCCTTCCTCTCTCTCTTTCACGTTCCCAGGCAGTCGAGCAAAACTGTGGTCATAACGCAACGTGTCACAGCTGGATAATACCGGAGAAATATATTCCGCTGCACCCGCGGCGTATTATACCCGCGGGAAGTGGATTACAACTCTCCGTTGCATCTTTCAGAAAAAAGAACACGTGCCGGTCGTCAGCGTTATGAGAAATTTCAAAAAATGCATCGATCATTAGCTCACCGGCGTTACTATTTTGTCAGATGCACTGCTACCCAGCAATGATCCATCTTTCTAGAATCAAATACACAATGGTCGTAAATATGTTGAGATATTCCTAAAAATCCATTCTCCTCAATGACGAATCCCGCGAAACGATCCGTTAAGTATCGGTTCAACAGCATTACTGTTCAGACGGATCGTGAAATGAAATTCAACCTCTTAAAACCACCCCCGGAGGAGGATTATCGGCGATCTCGCGACAGTATCACGTCCTTGCATAAAGAAGGGATCGATGGAGAAGTATGAAATGAAATTTTCCGTCGTGAAGATGAATATCTTAGCCATAAAAAATCAAGAAAAGACCGAAAAGGAGTGGAAAAAGGAGAACGACGAAGAGACCTCGTGAAAGACGTTATATCCGCGGTTATTAACCTCACACCGTAGAATGTCAGAGAAGGAAAGACTCCGTCCCTTTAGCCTTTTCTACGCCCGGTTTGCTATGGGGTAGGAAACGCGAGAGAGCCGGAAGAGGATAAAGAGGAAAATGGAAACGGATTACGGTGCAACCGGTCGATCAATCGGGGGATGAATTGCGCTTTAACGGTAATCGGAAACCGCGGAAGGAGGTACGAGGCGATGCCACGGGACACGACTTTAACGAGGGAGGGTGAAAAACCGAAGGGATGATACGAAGAGAGAGAAAGGTTAGGAGAAAGAGAAGAAAAGACCAAAGGGTGAATTTGAGGAGGTAACGCGAAAAGACGGTGAACGTGTTCAGAAAAGTAAAGAAATGGAGACAACGGTTAAGAAATGTAAACGTAGATCGATCTAGGGGTTAATTTGATCGTTTGAGAAAAAGAGCAAAGTAGAAGGAAAAATCGGAGGAGGAAGATCCAAGTCGTGAGAAGTAAAGAAGTAAAACGAGCGGATCTGATTTACGAGGCTGAGAAGCCTTTCACCCTTTCGGGATGGACTGTGTACACGAAACACCCTTGTCGGTTTTACCTCATCTAGTCTACGATGTTTTCCTATTCTTTCGTCATTTCTTCACTTAATTAAACACGTTTATAGAGAATTCTGATAATAAATTATTATTATAATGTTTCTTTTTTATCACCACAGATTTATTAATAGTTCTCTGTTTTGATTTTCTACGCTCTTCGTAAAATCACGAATCACGTACACTCTGTCACGTAATTATAACACTTTATTAAAAACGACTCTGTTTCATCTGTGTAATATATTAATGCCGTTAAATGGCAAAGAACGCGTTAACGCAAACTGTTTCGTAATTTCACATTGCTTTCATTTACGCAATCCATTCGATACTCTCAATATATTCGCACCCTCGATAATTTGCGAGCGATTTAAATAAACGAAATTAATTTACGGCGCGGCAAATGGACTCTCTCTCTCTCTCTCTCTCTCTCTCTCTCTGTATGTGTGTAGTTATACGAATAATGAAACGCCGATAACACTCCGAAATTTTTCCACGAACGAAAGCCAAAGCTCTCGCGTATCGTTGGTATTTTATTGTGAGAATCGACGGCCAGCTTTGCCACTGTGCCATCGATATTTCCCGTGCGCCGAAGAAACTTTTCAATTATCTCGCAAATGAGATTCTCCCTCCTCCTCTTTATCTCCGTCTGTCTATCTCTCTTCCTGCTAAGGTTAAATGTAAATTTCATTTTTCGAGTACAGATACTTTAGCTTATCCCGGGAAGGAAAAAAAAGGAAAGAAAGACGAGGGAAACACGCGAGCAGACACGCGCACTTAATTCCATGGAAACTGCTCGTTTAACTTTTCAATTAGATTGAAATTAAACGAAACTACACGATCCCGTGAAAAGCCTCTCAAAAGTTGTACGTACATATCGTCCGAATTGCTCAACAAATAACCTTTTAACCGTGACAAGTGGAAAAAGAATAGTTGAGAGACAAAGAGTATAATTGAAATAATGTCGAAACTTTTTATCATGAACCACCAGCGAATATTCAGTATAACCGATCTTCAAAGCCAATTATATTCCCGTAACAGTTTCAATTCTTTTAATTAGACATTAAAATAATATCACTGAAGGCTGATAAAGCTTTTTAAACGTACGCTAGTCCTCTCTGCTTTTTTTTTATGTCGCTCGTTTACCATGTACGTGTCGCTTTCTCTCTCTCGTTTTTACTTGTCTCTCGTTCTCCGCCTCGTTTGCTTCCTCTTGATATTAAAGCCGGCCAATTAGAGTAATTGAAGAAGGAACGAACGTGTTCGTTCTTCCACGCTGGCTCACGCGACCACGAAACTCCGTAGTGACAGCGAATACATCGGATCTTTCAGTTTCTTCTACAGCTGCTTTTTACTCATTTCCACTCTCTGTCTTTCCACTCATTCTATCTGCCTTTCTATTTATCAATTTCTATCTCTTTTCTTCTTCTTTTTCCCAACAAAATACTGAAAAGTCGCAGCGAGAAAAAGAGACAAATATGGAGAATCCTCCATCGAACTGTCGCGAAGCACGGTCGGATGGAATCTTGATAAAATAGCGCGCAAATGGGTCGAGAAAGAACGATGGATTCTTTCATCGGACATTTCAAATACTCCTGTGGTGTTTGCAGAACGAATGTGCGGTAATGTTTAACGCGAAACACCGGTGACGTTTTATTAGCAGAGAATGCAATGTTCGTGCTACCCGAGACACGCGAGCTCGATATTAAACGTTCGCCTTCGAAACGAATTATTCCGACGGTCGAAAGGTAAATTACGGGCTTCTTCGTAATGTGAGAACGTCGGAGATGATTATTTTGTCGTTTTTAGTTGAGAGTTTATTAGATAATTGGGGAAAATGGAAGATGTTTGAAGTATACTAATCTGTTACAATTATTTTATCATTGTATAGCCTTAACTTACAACTTATCTGAGTAATTTCGATATCAGAATTTGTGTACTTAATTAGATATAATGATATTCGATATAGATATTTGCAAAATTATTTTTCATGTACCAACAAATCTCAGAGAGTTAAAGCTGTAAATGTTAATAATTGAGGAAATTGAAGAATATTAATTCATATACAATTATATTGTCAATTTATAGTCTTAATTTACATTTTACCTGTGTAGGTAATTTCAATTTCAGAATTTGCATGTTTAATTATCAGAATATTAATATCCGATGTAAATATCGGTGATTTAGACATTTACAAATTTATTGTTCATATACCAACAAATTCAAAGAATGATGAAAATCTCAGAGAGTTAAAATTATAAATGTTAATAATTGGGGGTTTTGAAGAATATTAATCACACACAATTATTTTGTCAATGTATAGTATTAATTTACATTTTACCTGATTAATTTCGATCTCAGAATTTCTATACTTAATTAGAATATTGATATTCGATGTAAATATCAGCGATGTAAACATTTACAAAATTATTGTTCATGTACCAAGAGATCCAAAGAATTATGCAAATCTCAAAGAGTTAAAATTGTAAATGGTAAATGGAGAAGTTATGAATTCACTGTTCTTCTAGAATAATAGTGCAATTTCAGAGTCTTCGATCCCTCCCACATTTAATTGGTACGCGGCGAAAGAGGGTGGGAGTGAAAGCGAATGAAAATGAAAACGGAACGTCCGGGTGTTACCCCGGCGCTTCAGGTTTCACGCTAAAATTACGGCAAGAAATTAACGTCTCTCCTGTATGCAGATATATGAAAATTTTCTCCACTCGAGCTCCGAATTTCCCCATTTGCATTTGCCCTCCTGCGATAACGTCTCGCCTCGAAAGGGGTGAACAATAATAGCAACCCCCGTATTCCCTGGCACGCATGCGTGACTCTCGTTACGTATACACAAATCAAATTCGTTCCTCTTTCTCTCTCTCTAGCTCTCTTCCTCTCGAGAGAATATCAAGCAGAGATAGAAATTCAAAGGTAGAAAGAGTGAGAAAGGAAGGTTAAGAGGAAAAGCAAAATATTAGAAAAGTGGTGAAAGAGAGAGAGAGAATAAAAATTGAAATGTAGAATGGAAAAGAGAAAGGGAGAAATGAGAATTTATAAGAACGAATTTACAAACCATGACGTTTATTCACGACGCCATAAATATCAATTGCGTGTGCGACGGCGGGATCGCGTTTCACGCGACTACTTTTCATTCGGCGACTTGCGAATAGCTGGCAGATATCATTGGCGAAAAGAAACTCGCGATGACAAACTACGGCAATTCAATCGGACGTTTTCCTTTCCATCTCGTGCCACGTGATGCCACGTTCTGACTTCCGTCCGGATAGAGACATTGATTCGTCCACGTCGAGGAAATCGTTAACTCGAAACG
Source organism: Cerceris rybyensis (assembly GCA_910591515.1). NCBI lineage: Eukaryota > Metazoa > Arthropoda > Insecta > Hymenoptera > Crabronidae > Cerceris > Cerceris rybyensis. The sequence goes on from OU342795.1 coordinate 2,937,110, forward strand.
ATGAATATCGACGAAGATATATTCTCTAAGTTGTATTCACAGTGTTGTTGATATTTCTGATTTCTGATTTTCGAAGAATATATCATACAATATTCTCTCAGAGTTCACCGAATTTTCCATCAAATAATCAAGAAAAATGAAGTGAACGATATTAAAAAAACGCGTTGTACCGTAGAAATTTCTTTCCCTGAAATTTCGGTGGACGAGGTAAAAAATCTCTTTTGAGAATTTATCCTCGAGGACCCTCGGGGCGATTAAAAAATTACCGTCCATGCTTACCCAGAGAATACGCAATGTGCACACGGGGTTGCGCGTATTAAAATTCCCGCATCCCCTTAAGTGTTTGCACCCTCGACCGTGGCACGGACCACGGCAATTTTTCGAGGACACACGTTGAAAAATTGTGTGCTTCGAAAGTTTCAGAAAAACTCCAAGTTCCTTTTTCGAGATCCCCATATCTCCCTTTCTCCTTTCCTTTCTCTACTTCTTTCTCTCTCCCTTTTTCACTCGAGCGAATAGCACACCCCAAGCACTTTGTACTTTCCCATCTTCGCGCATCGATAATCATCCCCCTGCTCTTCCTCTTTTACTTGGGATCTTTATGTTTCCTAAGGCCGTCGTAAAGTTCCAAATATATAACAACGGCAAAGATTTAATGGCAAGGATAAATACCTTCTAACCGGAACAAAAGCCTCTCTTCGAAAGTCCCTCGTTTCTTCCCCTTTCTCTTCACTTTTCTACTTCTTCCATTTTTTATACAATTTTTATGCACATGGGCGGATAATCGTGAAATTACAAAATTGCACGTAATCGTGTAACGGAACTGATAACAGGAGGAAATAATGGCGTGGCGATTAATAGGCCGATAGTTTTATCTACGTCACTCGGTTCCCGTTATCGGCCCTGACACGAAATCGATCACGATGAGCTTTTTCGTCGACGGGAGAAAATTATAATTGACGCGCCTCGTCTGCCAGTTAATTTATCCGTGAAATAATCGCACGATGTGGAAAACATTGGATGAAATAAACCATCCGAGAAAACATAGGAATTTTACTGTCCTGAAACTACGTATTACGATTTATGACTGCTACCGATTTCCAGAATTTATCGGGTACATTGTGTACACGATTTTACTGTACAATTATTATGACATATAGTTTCACGAATTATACACGTCTACCTTATGCAATAGTCATTTACAATGCACCGAGAAACAATACGATATTTTACCGAGTATTGTAATCAAAATTTGAGAAAATTGACCACATGCTTTTACAACAAAACCAATCAACTTCCTCTCTGACGAATTAATCGTAAAATACATTTTGTACTTTCACAAATCATAGATATTTCTGAACACGACAGAATCGATGATAAACAACCAACGATAAATAACCCTCAATGAATTCTTCCACGGCGAAAAATCTTTTAACATCGTAAGAAAAATCTCCGTGAATTCGAGAGTAAAAGCATATCGGTAAAACAAACGAGAGAGGGTGAGAATGTACCTGAAAGATGATATATCCAGAAAAGTTTCCTCCTCGCGATTTCAAGCTTCACATTTTGAGTCTTCCGTTATTCATGACGGAATTATTGCCGACATTAGCATTTAACACTGTTAGGGATTCCAGGAGCAGAATCGTTTTCAAGTGGTCGCGACTTGGTAAATCGATTGCCAGTGGAACCCCTTTTATAGGGGTCCCTTGCAGCACACTTATCGCGAGGCCGCGATCATTCTTTCTCTCTGTGTTCTTCCTACGTAACTTCTGCATGTTTCGCGTTACACCACCACATCATCCACCCCCTCAACCCTCCTCTTTTCTTCCTTTTCCCTTTACACTCCTTATCCTTCGCATTTTTTTTTCCCTTACCACTCCACTTTTTAAGCTTCTTTCTCACGCGGTACTTTCGATAAACCACCTCGGTTACGTAACTAGACCGTGTCCGTTCTATGGTGTATTTCTGCCGGGTATTTTCCGCCTTATCGTAAGCACCTCGGCTTCATTTATTACTAGCGGACTAGATCGCGGTTTTATCGCTTCTCCAACGTACTCGTTCCGTCGTATCGGGGATTTAAGATGCTTAATTTCTTTTTACTCCTTTCGTAGGACTTCTACGGGGGCTGTCGTTATTGGTGGATAATGGTTTGGTAGGTTACGAGGATTCTTCAAGATTGAATAATTGAGGGGAGGTTTATTATGGATTTGCCTTCTCGAGAGGAATGGAGAGGAGTTGATTTGTTGTTTGTCGTGTTACCTGGATTTTTATGCAACAAGGTTACGATATATGTTATAATTGGAGAAAATCTGGTTGAGGTGATGGAGATTTGAGCTTGAATTTGATAAATATGAGTCAGAGAACTCCGTATTCGATGAAGCATTGAGGTACAGATTTATTATTGATTTGTTTGAAATTATAGATGTTTCTCTATGATTATGGTTAAACAAATATTTTACAGAGACAACAGAAATTCAAAACAACTTGCTCAATGATTGGAATTTCCAAACCCAAAATTTTATTATGAAGAAACTTAGGAACGACGCTGAAATTTTGGACCAAGGAAGAAATGATCTTGACGTTGTATCGATTTTCCATCAGCAATATCTCTGTATGGCATGATCAAGAATAATCTAAAAATCAATTCAATCGCTACAAATTCCATGGGCCAATTGATTTTTGTAAAGAATGTACGCAGGCATGTTCGAAGCTCTGGCAAATATTTGCAAAGGGAGCAAACAGTTTGCGGAATTATATTGCAACAAAAATATGACAATTATTTACCATCGAATATATTCAGTAATTAAATTCAGCAAACAATAGTTGAGTGTGCGGAATTGGAATACATCGCGATGCCTGCGACCTGAATATTTCGTATTCATATTCTCCAAAATGCTTTCCGTGGATAATATTTTTTTGAGATATCGTCTGATACAGGACACATAAACAATATATCGATTAAACGGCACACACCAGCGGAACAAACGCACCGGTTACTCGCGAATGTAAATGACAGTTTAACTTTATGTATGCTATTCGTAGCTCTATGATTAATGGTGAAACTGACTTCCATTAGGCGGCTGGTTTTCGCAGAGACATTCGTTTAAAAAACACAGTAGTTTTTAGCAGCTTTAATTGTAGGTTTCTACGTTTATATTTATCAGCCCAGAAGTTTGACGGTTCTTGAAGGACTTTTTGTGAAATGGTAGCCGCATGTTTGCAAAGGTTGCTGATGTAACTTCTGTGAATACCTATTTCACGTTAAAGATCGGAGTTCAAACAAAAGCCTATGAAATTCCTGCAATGGTCGATTCCTCGCTCGCAATTCAAAGTACAGTAAACGACTTACAAAGGATCTAGCCGAATAAGGATGATAAAAATTCCTCGATAGCAAGGTGTGTTATTATTGGTTTACTCCACTTATGCATTAGAAATCATTTCGGCAAAATTTCAGGTTTTGACAATTGATATGAGCCAATGGCAGAGCCGAAACAGCAAATGACAAATACGTCAGACATGTCAGAAGATATAAAGGACAGGACCTAAGCCAGACAGGAAACAGAAAGGAGAGGCCAGAGGCAGACAAGACTAGCAGGAGACAGGCAGGAGAGGTATAGGAGAACCGGGCAGGTACAGAACAGGCAGGAGAGGCATAACACAACCAGGTCAGGCAAAAGACAGCCAGGGCAAGCATAAGGCAGCGACGGCAGACACAGGATAACCAGGACAGCATTTATTAAGTACATAATTTATATTCTTAGAAAAAAACAATTGTATTTGATAAATATTGTTTCACATACGTTTATATTGTGTAATACAAAAGATGAATAAATAATTTGTTAAACCGAAAACGTTGTTAAGATTTTTTTAACTGCTACCATTGTTCCATTTCTCAAACTCCTTTTCCTTACACATGTCCAGCGTGCGTATTTTAATTATAAGTACTTTAATATGGGAACACCATTCAACGGCAAGACAGATCGTTCAGAAATTCGTCTCGGACATTCATCGAAAGTCGGATTAAGTTTTTAAGTTTGAGTCATTAACTGTAAGCTTGCAAGCTCAAATTTGACCTTGAAAAGAGCTTGCAAGCTCACACCTAATGGCTCAAACTAAAAAGCTCAATAAAATTTTGAAATTTTCTCGAAAAATTTGAGCTTTTTTAGTTTGAGCATCAACAATTGAGCTTGCAAGCTCACACCTAGTGGCTCAAACTAAAAAGCTCAATAAAATTTTGAAATTTTCTCGAAAAATTTGAGCTTTTTTAGTTTGAGCATCGACATCTGAGCTTGCAAGCTCACACCTAGTGGCTCAAACTAAAAAGCTCAATAAAATTTTCAATTTTTCTCGAAAAATTTGAGCTTTTTTAGTTTGAGCATCGACATCTGAGCTTGCAAGCTCACACCTAGTGGCTCAAACTAAAAAGCTCAATAAAATTTTCAATTTTTCTCGAAAAATTTGAGCTTTTTTAGTTTGAGCATCGACATCTGAGCTTGCAAGCTCACACCTGATGGCTCATACTAAAAAGCTCAATAAAATTTGCAAAATTTCTCGAAAAATTTGAGCTTTTTTAGTTTGAGCACGTAGGTATAGAGCTTTTGAGCAATTTTTCCGGATTTTTCGCAAAATTTCGACAACTCCGAGTGAGCTTTTTAGTTTGAGCCATTAGGTGTGAGCTTGCAAGCTCAATTTCAAGGTCAAATGTGAGCTTGCAAGGTCACACTTAATGGCTCCAACTAAAGAGCTCAATTAGGCAGAGCAAAAGTTTCTCTTATATACTAGTGGTTTGAATACGATACGGAATTCTGGAATGGAATAAGGTTAAAGATGTTTAACACTGTTTGAGATTTAACAAATACTTTATTCAATATCTATATGATACAATTATTCGTGTTACAATTTATAAAGTAAAATTGTGTATTTCTAAAACTACGACTTGTTTATTTAATTATCCTTGTTCCGGTTATCCTCTGCCTGTCCAGACTCTCCTCTGCCTGTCCTCGTTGTCTTGTGTCTGTCCTGGCTCTCCTCTATCTGTCCTGGTTGCCCTGCGACGGTTCTGGACCTCCTCTGTCTGTCCTGGTTGCCCTGCGACTGTTCTGGTTCTCCTCTGTCTATCCTTTTTATCCTTTGCCTCGTCCAATCACTGTCCTGGTTCTCCTCTGTCTGTTCAAGCTCTCCTCTGCCTATCCTGCCAGTCCTTCACCTGTCCTGCGCCGTCATGCGCTGTTCTGTGAAATATATTTATGTCAAATTAGTAACAGATACAATGTAAAGATTTATCCCTACTACTTGTATATGCATTTTTGTAAGTGATGTACAAAAAGTGAGAAATACATAAGTATACAAATGAAACAATGCATTCATTTATTTCACCACATCTCTTTACTCATGTCGTTACATTCCTTTCCTTTCTGTAATCCAACATTAACGACGAATTCTCTGTATTTGGCTTTCCACAACTAATTCGGCTACTATTGTTCATCTATGGCAAGCGATCGAGTCCAAACAATATGTTTTTCCATCGGCAAATAGATAGTTTAGACTGTCTCCATTCATTACTTGTGTTATAAAACATTATTTGCATTACTCACCATAAAATAAAATCATCTGTTTCTCAAACTACGAGTTTTTTTATTTAATAAACCCTGTTCTGGCTGTTCTATCCCTGCATATATTAAAGGGGTGGTAAAGTTCCGTGAAAGACGAGACACGGAAGCAGATTTTTCTTCGACTTCACGCTTCATACGATTTACGGCATCAGAAAGAAGCCGGTGTAGCAAGTGAGTAATTAGATGACGAGCACTCCCATAGGAAATTTTCAAAGGTGTAAAAGTGAATAAAAGGAGACCCGTCGGCTGGACAGAAGCGCCATGAGGGAATTGACACGAGGTGGAAGGCGGCACGGTAAGACACTTAACCAAGAACAAAGACGGGAGGAAGAATAACGAGAGAGATGGCGTACCGTTCAACATGAACGTTTAATTTAAATCATTAAAAGGATCGGTGAAATTGCAATTACACGAAAACGGAGAATCCGCCTGGCGACGTTCCTCTGTAAGACTGTATTATGCAAATAAAACGGGAGATGCTTTTACAGAGGGAGAAATGAAATTGGTATGAAGCACTGCCATCTTCGGGGGGATATTGCAGTATCGATATTCATAGCGATCATAATATAAGGCAAAAATATCATTTTACTCTATGAATTATTAAATGTAGAATTCTTGAATTGTATCGAAGAATTTAAAATAAAAGTAGTCGATTTTAATGCATCGGATATGAAGGAAGAAAATTCTATTGCGTGACGGTGACTCTGTTTTTAAATCTTGCGGCATACTAATTTCACTTACTACGAATAAATATTTCTTTCTCGAGGGAGAGAGTATTGTACGCCATCCGAGGATCGGATATACATTTTTTTTTAACACTCCCTCTATTGTAGGGAGGTTAACGATACCTCGTTGTACGTTTTCGCTCTCGTAAATCCGTTTTATCTGGCATGGTTCGGCTGGAATAACTTAGAATAAATTTGCTTTAGTTCTAGTCCTCTGTGTATAAGCACTCTCATTTGCAACGATATGCAAATTAAATAGCGCTCGCTATAATACTAAATTAAGATTTTTGAACGAGAACGAAGTTTAAGTAACGCATCCACGGCGTAACGGGAGATTTTAACTTCCGAAGTAACGTCGACCATAAAAATACGAATGGAATCGTTTAATCTTACGGTGTACTTCCTATTTTCCCGTTTCTAGCCAATTCCACCTAAAGTAGAAACGTCGAGAATACGATTTATTCCTTTTCTTCGCGCGATCGCGTTAATTGAAGGGCCAAAGTGGAACGTTTTGATATCGTAAGATCGCAAGTGAATAAGATCTGTCTCATCCAAATATACGAAGCAATTAAAAGTACCTACCTGCAAAGTTTGATCGAGAAAAAATGAAATTCAAAAAAATGTATAAAGTGGAACTCCACGAATGATGACAGAGTGCAAGGAAATCGCACGATAGTTCGAAGGATCTGCCGTTAATTTAGCAACTCCTAAAAGACTTCGATTCTGAGTTATTTTAACGAGGAGAATTCTCGCTTTTTTCTTTGGAAACTTGCAAGTATTTATGTGAGACTCACGAATATAACATCGATGTTTGCAAATTATATTCTGCAGACAAAGTTCACGGAGAGTTTTCTTCCTTCTTCTAAGTTTCTTATCAAATTTATTTTTATCGTTCGTCATTCGTTAAAAAATATATGAAGCAAATACTTTATCATTCTTGTGGACTTGCAATTCTCTTCCTACGATCCTTTTACAATCGAGGATTTTCAAGATATTCGGCAAAAGTTGATTGTGCGTTTTTAGTGGAAACGCATAACGCAAATTTTTCCGTTTGTAACAGAACGATCCTGCGAGAAAGGATAGCTCGGCGAAATTTACCTGGGGAAAAAATTCCGGATATTCAAAAGTACGAAAATGAATTCTGGCCCGATGTTTTTGTTCCAATTTCGCGCAAACGGTGCGAGACGTAAAAATGCATCGACAGGATACGGCATTTACAAATAGTTATTTTTTGAAAGCTTTTCTCTCTCCGTGGACGCTAAATATTTCAAAATTTTATTTCAAAGACCGAGTTTGTCTCCCGTAATAAATTTCCCTACGGCGAGCGATATAAAATCTAGCGCATTCGAACGTGGAAAAAATGGATCGTCCAGTTACAATTTTAAGTCTTCCGCCAATCGTAGGCGTGTCGTGTCAAACGAAAATCGGATTGGAAAAACGATAGACCAAAATTGTTACAGGAATTTCGTTCTCGAGAGAAATCAAGCTGGATAGAAGATTACTTGAATCATTTCTATATTATAAAACACGTGTAAAATATCTACTACATTATTTCTCCATAAATTTGAGAAATGTTTATAAAACAGACTAGTAACCTTCCAATTTGACAGCTTCCATAGACCTAGCATTAATTATATTATCATATAGTAACCATCATTGCATTATCACGGCTCGACACCACATTATCCATTATCAAATCACCTCCACCCACGTTTTACCATCCACCGCAAATTTAACAAAATAGTAAAATAATTTGCAAAAAATAATTTTAAAGATCGTAATCTAGACATCTCAAAAGAAATCTTCACCAAGATTTAAAATCGCCTAGCTGAAATTCCGCATACTCGAAAGCATTGTCGCGGGGGTTGTACTCGAGGTCGAAGCAGAGGCGTTGTTCGGACATTTTTTAGAAACTTGCATTCGCATCTCTATTCAGCCGAACAAAGGTGCTTCTTTAATTGTGGGGGTGAGACCCGTGGATAAAGTTTCTTGTCTGTGGGCGATGTCTTTCACGAACGCTTACGTACCTAGATGCATGCATGCATGCAGATACATCCTCCCTACATTGAGATTCATACAGAAACACACCGATGCGACCTAAATCTACGCAAATGCTTTCCATTTGTTCTGAAGTGCCATTCCAGCTCCCGATGAGATTGATACCATCGTAGGAGGTATTGGTACTTTTTTCAGAGGAACCGCCTCTGTGCCGATGAAACGATACTTGCGAATTGATCCATATTTGTGAATACGTATTGAACTTTCGCTCCGGAAATTCCTTTGAAGGTGTTGATGCATCATTGACTCAGTATACGATTAAAATTCTACTTATTTTTCTTACAACGATGAATAAACGTATTAAGAGAAACAATTCTGTGGAATTCGCTGATTAAATTGCAAGAATGACAGCATTTTAGATACTAATTGTAAAAAAGAGAATGAAAGAAAGAGAGATGGCTGAGTGATTGAGCGAGAGAGCGGTAAGAGACCAAAGAGAATTTGAGAGAAGTAGAAAAAAGCGCGAAAAGTAAGAAAACGAAAGTGACAAATGTGTGTCGATCATTTATTTACTGAATGTATCGTTTAAACTAGAGTTTTCTACTATTAATCCGAATTTTCTACATATATTGCACTATTCTTAGCAGAGGGTTCCTAGAATTTGTAAGACTAAGAGAAGTTGTTGGCGGTGCAGTAAAATTATTGGAATTTTCTACAAAACTTATGAGGCTAACGATGAACGATTGTGAGATGGTTTGAAATAAGTTGAACTCGCAGAATTATTCTTCGAAGTCACAAGGTAATCGAATGAAACAGAGTCGAGGAAAGTAGTGTTAATAAAAATGATTAAACTCATAGTCGATATACATACGTCATAAACGGCGAGGTCCTATCGTAGTTCTGGACAGGCAGAGTTTGGAAAAACGAGGCTTGGAGATTGGAGGACGGGTACTTGAGAAATTTATGGTATCGGGTAATATAAAAACGGAAACGGGCACGGTGCGCTCGTTTCGTTTCCACGGGCAATTTCGCAGGAAATTGAATTGGCCCTCGCGAAACTAATATTTCCAGTGATTTTTCAAAGTACGAGGAATAAAGGAATCGAAGATACACACTAGCTGCAGATTTTTATGAGCTTTTTATGCGGTCAGCGAAAAATATATTCCCCGGTGGTTTCGTGTCGTAACTAAGCGGACTTAAAACCATCAGAATACCGAAAAGGAAACAGGAGAAAGAAAGATAGAGAGGAAAAGAGAACCAGAAAAAGAAGAAAGAAGCTCTGCATGGTTGCATTTCGAAGCGCATTTCCTGGCGGATCTTTATGTAAAAACGTGGAATTCTGCAATCATGCCGTATAAATTCAACGTGCGGCTGATTTGCATACTTGGCAGAAACGCGGTGTCATTATCAAAAATAGCGGTGGAACAATTGAATATCCCATTAAAAGGTATTCTTGGAACGAATTCAAACGTAGGACAGACCCTGTCATGCCTTTCTTCCATCCTCTCTTTCTCTCTCCCATGTTGCATCCATTTCTGATACCATTTTCCTGCGTAATAGGAAAAATGAGTGGAAAAAAGTTGCACTCCATTCCAACGAAACGCTATAGCTTCGCTTCGAGATGAGGCGTCATATTTTTTCGTATTGTTCCGTTATCCAGGAGGAAAAATCCGAAACAACGGCGAAAATGAAACAGACCTTTCGCTTTTTAATATCCACGTCGATGCGAAAGATCTGGGAAAGAGAGAACACAAACGAAACGACTTACGGTATCGATGTGCTCGTCGAATGTTCGCCATAAGGACGAGCACACAGCCGAAGTATCTTGAAAATACTACGAAAACTCATGATACTCCGGGGAATGCAATTTCATCGAGAACAAGGTTTGTGATTCGGTAGAGTAATGAAGAAGCAATGTATACGATACTTGGAAATATTTATTCTCGAGCAACTATATCGCAGGCAACTCTGTATTTTATGTTGAATAAAAGAAATGCATTAGTGTACAGAATCGATGTATCAGCGGCAAAGAAGAAACGACTTCAGGGCGATCTTGAATATTCATAAAATTGAGGAAGAGAAGTAAAGAAAATCGTAAACTTCAGAAATACAAAATCTCTTTATCCATACTTCGCCGATGGCAGCGAAAGACCTGCCTTCTTGAAAGATACAGACACTGGAAAGATCTATATATCGGTGAACGATAAAGAAAACCACTATGAAGAAGAAAAGTTTCTTCTACGATATCAATACTGTGACATATTAAACAATAAAACAGGTCTATAAAACTGAACTTTATTTCCTAGTAATTTATTTACCTCGACCAAATGAAAATTCCTCTCTTACCGTTATATCTAGCTTGATTTTGTTATCGATTTAGATGAAACTTGTTTCAGCGTGTTCCTTGAAGCCTTAGCTTCCGAATTTTTCGAAATTGATGATTTAGAAATGATCTCCATAATCTCAGTGAAAAAGTTCGACTGTAAAACACAAAAGAAGTCGAATTATCAGACTTTGTTATATTCTCCGTTATACTCTCGTCAGCCTGAACACTTCTGACAATGAGTTACTGGAGAAACAAAATTACCGAAGAACTCTGGACGACTCGAATGCAAACGACATCGCGCGAGCTTGCCATTAAACATTCACGAAAATCGGAAAGAGGGTTGCATTAAGCGCGTATGCACGCTCAACGGAAATGCGCCACCATTAACAGAAACTCCTGTTTAAACGCTCCAGGCAAAACTACCGAAACAATGACCGACTCGGGAAAATCCTTCTCTTCTCTTCGAAGATGCAGCTACTCGCAACGGGAGAAACTCTCGTTTATTTTCCCGCCGAGCACGAAGATGTTTTAACGCCTCCTTCTTGCATTCAAAATGCATCCTATTTTATATACATTAGGCTCGTCCTTACTTTTCAACATTCAATTTTTTCTGGTCTCATTCTTCAATGTATAATATGTGACAAATTTCAGTGAAATCAAAATTTTAGGTAATAAAACAGCCATAAAGAAAACGGAGTTTGAATCCAAGTAGTATTAGTCGTCCATAGTCAGCCAGCTTCTATTCAAGAAATTACAATCTCCTATATCTTAAAATCTGATCACAATCATTGAAATACTTCACTAAAATCAATCTCTACGATAAAACTACATCTTAAACTCGATATCAGGTGAAAAAATGATGAAAAAAGCCCGACATTTTTCTTAATCCTTCACACTGCCTCGAGGAAGATCTTCCATAGAAATTCTCAGCTACGTCGACAAATTCAATCGCTTCGCCCGTGTGCACAAGGTAGATATCTTAATACGAGCTAGAACAGCACCTTTACTTCGTTATTTATAGCGTGAGCGAATAACGTAGACCCGAAGCCACGAGGAAGAAATGATCCAGGAAGCGTGGACGTAGCAACGGTGTTTCGACGAGTTGCAAGGTAGAGGCTGCAAAATTCACTTTTGTCGAGGATCTTAGCTCGACGTTAGAGAAGGAAAAAGAGACTCACGTAACTGGCAAGACCGCGTACAAAAAGGGGAGGAGAATGGAGGAATGGAATTCTCGAGTGGAATTAAATTTCGCGAAATGTCGACGGAAGAGAGAAGATACGTGCGGGTCTCCTTTGGAGTTGCTACGACCTGCTGGATAGGTATGGTTGTCCTTTCAGCCTTTTGCGATGGATTTCTCGTTGTTTCGTGAATTCAGATGCTTTCCGAGTTCCTATACGTTCGAATTAAAACGAACTTCAATCTGGCTGAAGGGTATAGTATCATGGAATAAGCATGATCGTTGGAATTCTTCCTTCTTGCATTTCCTTCAGGTCGTATATTCAGAAACACTGAACGTAATTGGGATAATTCGAATTCATTGGTTCGAAAATAGGATGATGGTATTTTAGTCGGAAGTTCTCTTGAAATTTATTCGAGTTTATTTGGAAGACTGCATGAACTTTTCGTTAATCACTCAAGCTACGGGTAATGCAAACAATTCCGTAATTTACTGTTTACACCGGTGTCTAACATTGTGTTATTTGAACTTTAAAATCCTGACACCACTTAACAGATTAATTGCAAACACAACCACGGTTCTACTTTCAACCGTATTAAGTTTAATGTTGATTTTCAACCTACACGTTTCACGTCCTGAAAATCCGACGTTATCGTATAATCACATAGCTATTTCTTACTTTAAATCAAAAGTACATCGAGCGTAAAAAATCGATCCACAACAATCGAAACAGCTTCCTGAGAGAAATCGTTCTCTCTATCCAATAGCAACCCCTTTGTGTTCCAGCGAATTCGAATTAGACCTAATAAACCGAACACACATGCTCCACCCTCTTTCCACTCCACGACACGATTGCAGGGTCAATGAAAACGACGGAAATCCAGAGATCTCAGAAAAAGCAAATTTACAAAAAAAGAAATAGAGAAAAGAAAGCAGAGAAAGTCAGAGTTCACCAAAGAAAGGGGTGGAAGTGAGACGAAGACGCGGGAATGATAAAACGAAAGCCTCGGCAAAAGGAGTGGCGAACAAGGTGCATTTACAGGAATTCGAGCTTCTGCCCTCGCTCTCATACCCTTCGACTACGATTTAATCTTAGAGTTCAGGGTGCAGCATCGTCTAGCATCGCATGCAGCCTGTGGTGCACGCGAGCGCATAATTGAATCTCGTTCTACCCGAGGCTACCGCCTCTATTGTCAGCACGTTTGTACTTGTTCGTCCTCCTCTTGCCGTTGCACCCTGCTTTCGATTCGTTTGTTCCCCGCTTCGTTTTGTTCGTCCTCGCGAAGCGGGTGCTAGTAAATAAACTGACGTACGTATATACCCTGAGGACGGTTGATGGTAGAACCTCGGGAATGAATTTTTAGATTCGTTACGGTAGCCTTTTGTCAAACTCTGCCATCGAAGCATTGGCTTCTGGTGAACTTTGATCGTTTGTGGAGAGGTTCATTGAATTTGGTAATTAGTGCAGTGGGAATATCAATGTTTTTTTCCTGACATCTCTGTCTTGATGGGACGCAGAGCATTCGTTGTTGGTCGCCTGAGGTTCATGGGAAGTGAGCTTGGAGAAAATATTGGATGTAGCTTAAAACTTGTCTTATATTATTTATCAACACGCAGATGTTTCATTTGTTTAAATAGCAGTTGTGCATTGTACTTCATTTATAATCCGAAGATCAATGCATATTATGGTAAATCCTTCTTCAGGAATAGTCTTGTCCGCCAAAAAGTATTGACATTATTCCATAATTGGCTCGAATACCAACCCTTTGCGGACTAGCGACGCATATATGCGGTCTGAGAAAAATTACAGTGTATCGCCGTATGTATACACGGTTAAAATTGAAAAATTCAAAGGCACGCGGTGAGATAGGATTAAAAGTGAAATAATTTATAATTAATAGAGATTTCCAGCCTAAATTTCTGATAAAACGGTGATTTTGGATCACCAAATTAATGATTATCTGTCAATATTAAAAATGTCTCCGTCCGCAAAGGGTTAATCGTAGCTGCCACTGCCAGTGGAGTACGACGTCCTTGGGAGGAATGGTAACGAGGAAAAATGGCACGGGTGACGATTCTCTATTGAGAATAATGAAGTCGATCGCGGGGATTACGGATCGTGAATTCCTCTTTCAACTTCCCTCCGTTTGGCAACGACAAAGGAGGAATTACCGTTCGACCTTCGCACCCTTCGCGCGAACTTGTCGGATCGCCAAGATGTCGCGGGAATGCAATATGCAACTTTACCGCGGCTGAATCGAGGACGCGAATTTCGCTTCGTTAGCGGCAGGTGCTAATGATTTCGCCTAACGAACGTACTTAGCCATAAGTGGATGACTGAAAATGGGAATAACGATTCTGAGAGGAGTGAAGATTGCATCACTGATGATACTTGGTGTTCTTCATCCTAACTCTCGCATGCTATTAACACGTTTGATGCAGTTATATCGTTTGAGAACTATTTTCGATGGTCCCACCAGGACAACTTTCTCATGCAAAAAATCTGAGTATACTTAAAGCTATCAGGAATTATGCAAAATTACCTCAAACTACCTAAAACTACAGTTACTTCAAGTATTGTGCTGAAAATAAATGCACTTTGTATGAAACACTTTATTCAAACGTGCTAAATGAATTGTATTAAATCATCCTGGTATTCAAAACAGCGAAAAGTTTTCCCATGTAATATAAACTTCGTTTGCTCTCGTAATTCGCTGAAACGAATGTACTTTATGAGAAGAATATTAGTCTAACCCATTAACTCGTTACCATGGTGGTCAGCGGTGACCGGCGCTATAGAATTCAATGAAATTTCACGTGACTTTGAAATTGAAATATTTACAAATTTCCTGCCACATTCAGTATTTAAATACTGACGTTCAAATGGTAAAATCCTGCTGAATAAATATCTATTTTCATCATTAAAGTTTCTGCTTTACAAACATGGGATTTTAATAGGAAAAATATCACTTCCATAGAAATGATCAACCGAGCGAAGTATCAATGGGGATCAACGTGTTAAAAAAATGATACAAAGTCAACCTATCATTTGACACGTTAACAGTATAATTTCCATTCTATCCAATTCAGAAAACTCTAATCTGAAAAGAATTACCAATAACACTTCAAGAATCATTGCAGAACCGTCCAAACGTAATTGCCCCCATGGTAGAAATTCGAAGTGACGAATATCAAATGTTATGTAATTAACGTATAGAATTTTAAACGAACTCCTACTAACGAGAAATCCCAATTTACAGTGAAGCCAAATCCAAAATTACCGACAATCTAAATTACTCGAGGGCGTTCGACAATAGCGGAAACGCGTCCGGCAGACAGGCCGATGTAAACGATGTACTAAGCCAGAAATTGTTCGAGTTGGCAAATCACTCGACGTTGATTCACTGACTGAGAGAAAGATTGATGAATGTTAGCGAAACGTGACATAACCGTGCCCGTTACAGGAGTTCCACGGTGTTATCCCAGTCTCTATGGTTCCTATGGTACCACGCGTCGTAACGGCCATAATCGAAATAGACCGTGGCGAACATAATTATTCTGGCTGGTGTACTAAGCACAATTACAAAATCAAAATGCACGTTACACGAGGGAATCGAGGCAGAAAGTGCTCGTTCGGTCGCATCCAACGATGAAAATAGGGAATAGTTTGTCCGTGTAATTTATCAGCAGCGACCTATATCCGCGGAAAAGTCCTCCGAAAGACCAAAATGCCTCGAGCTCGCTTCGATTGTGCTTTCCCGCGTAATTTGAATACCTGTACCGAAGCATTATTACATTCTTCGCGAGTATCCGTTTGACATGCCCCGTATCGCATTGTTTTTTGTTCATCCTTCTTTTCCTTTTCATTGTCGCGTAATCGTAGAAACGAATTGATAAATTCCGTCGAGCGAATAGCACGCGAAGATTAAATTAGATTTTTCAAAGCTGAAAATACCAATCGGTGAATAAATAAGTATCACTGAATTTCCAAAAGTAAGCGGATATTTCATATTTTTAGCATCCCCTTGCGATCTCCGATGTCCCCTCGTTCGACCCGTGCTCTACGGCCATCCTATTTATAATATGTTCGATCTTTCCTTCAATCTCTTCGTGTTCTCTTATTTTTTCCATTACGTTCAACGTATAAATGTGACTCTTGAAAAATGCAGTTTGCAAGCGTGCTCCGATACTGCTTGAAATACGAGCGGCCATACGAGATTCCCTCGGACTTTTGGAATTCCGCGTATCGTGGAAAATGCTGAAATAAAGAGATCTCGTAATTGTTTCGAGTGACTACAAAAAAAAGGAAACATACACAGTGTACCGTAGAAAGAGCAAAAATTTGTCCAACACGTTGGCGTAGATTGCAATGGATTTAGAGCGCGATGGGATAGTAGAAATTTTTACGAGAGACGAAGAGAACTCACGTGGTATCTCGTTATCGTGGCAGAAACGAGAGAAATTAAGTGGTTTCTATGTTTAGTCGTATTTAAAACCTGTGGACCAGCGTGAAGTTAAAGTAATTTAAACTTCCTTTTCGCGATGTTAAGTGTCTCTTTTGTCGTGAAACACCCGACACACCGATACGAGCTTTATCTCGGTTCGTTGAGAAGCAAGAAGAGAGAAAGGGACGTTGTTTCTTCTCCACGGTTTTGTATTTTCCGCACCATCGACCCGAACAGCCTTTTGTCCAGCCGCACGAAATTAATCGATTCAATTATTAACCTAATTAAGCGTTCCGACAAATTGTTTTCGGCAAGCATTATCACTCCTGCCTCGATAAATCGAGAACGAGTAAATTTCTAACTTTGAGCTTTAATCGCAAAAGTCTTCGACGCCGTCGAATCCATCGAATCACTCCTAAATATCAGTCTTATTCTCATTGAGAAATTTTCCATCGATCCCATCAATTTCATGGCGTCCTTGCTATAAAAACAAATTAAACGAAATCCATGAAAGTAAATTGAGATTAAATTCGGCCTCAGTGTCCTCCAGTTATTCTCTCTCGCGTGCCTCCCTACCGTTTCATATATTCTCTTTAATCAGATTCACCCTGTGCAATCTTCCCTTCGATATTCAATCCATCCGTTCTTTTTCTATTTATTGCACCCGAAATCATTCTTCCAATCATAACTCTGTATCGTTCTTTCCTTTTGTTTCTATCGTTGCAACCAATTCCATCGAGATTTCTGTACATACTTCGTGAGCATCATTGTTATCGGAGTTTGTTCAGGTTTGCACGAGGATTTTCCAGTGGAAAAGGCTGCTCCTGGTGCGCGTCAGAACTGCTAATTACCGGTATAATTAGCGCAATCCTTCCCCCTTTGCCTCCTATCCTTCTGACGCTCCGGGCGAAGATAATCCGACACCTAGCAATCGGATAGAAGAATCGAGAGAGGAGGATGAGGGATGAACGAGAGACGAACAAGAGACGAACGAGGGATGAATGAAAGGAGGATGAGAGGATACGAGAGAAACGAGAAACCAATGAGACCAGGACGAGAGGAGAACTGGATGCGAACTACAAGGGGATAAGAGTAGATCACCAAAGGAGGACCAGAACACGATGCGATATCTGATTCTTGTTAATCGGTATTTTAAAATAATGAGACAGCCGAACGTGAGGTGTGACCAGCTGCTCGAGTTTCGGCATCGAACAACAGACTGCATCGATGCTCGGAAATTGAACGAAACACGACTCGATGGTCTCGAATTATTAGGAAATGGTAACGCGTGCTTGTTAACCTACGCGTAAATACCAACTGGATGATCATTATGGAGGATCATTGCCGTTGTTGGAACAAACGAGAATGTTTTGGTCGAAGTCGATGATACGAAAGATTTTTTTCTTCTTTTAAACATTCTACTTGTAGCTTGAAACTACCTGATCAATAGAGGTGACTTAATTAAGTTCAAATATAGCGACTGCTGCTAAATGATGTTGCAGTATGTGAAAATTAATGGTCCTTAACATGCAGCACGATTATGTTCGATAAGCAGAAAGATTGTTTCTATGATTACGTTAATTGCACACGGAAGACCGAGATATGAACTCGCTCGAATGCGATTCATGAAAATGACATATGAACGGGACTGATAGAAACGTTAATGGGAAGAGATAAATCGTAGATGGACGTTCGAAGAAAATTTACGTGCTCACCTAGCAGATTCTACGGTTTTGATGCAACGAAGCAAAAATTTTGATCGTAGGCGGGGGAACGTTAATGCCTGGAGTTATCGCGATCCTCCGTGAAAATCCAAAGGAACAATGAAGTTTAGAAACTATCTTGATGCGATTACTAGCGTTATGGAAAGCCGGGGGAAGATTAATGGTGCGAACGCATCTGTTGGTTAATTTCTGCGTAATTATTAAGCGCTTCGTGTGTTCATGCTGACAACGTGACGGAACGCAGAGGTGAACATGCAAAATAATTGTACTTTACGCGCCATTATGTTCTCCTCCTACTAACGATTGTTGCATTGGATACGATAGTCATTTATATTCTTACGGACGTCAAGCTTGTCGCAGAGGTGTTAAGAGTAGACAAAGAACTAAGTACGAGGTGTAACGTCTTTGTCTTGTTTTGGTATTTCACTAGTTTAATTGCTATGATCATTTCGCTTTGGACATATTATTAATTTACTGACCGGTATTTTTTTAACATTCTACCCACTTCTGAGTGGTCACTTGACCGCAAATAATTTCCCTGATACCAATATCTATTAAAAAATTACAAATTCTCGTGACTGAGTCCTTGGCACAGTAAACCACAATGATAAATAATAATTTATTAATTGGGAACTGATTAATAAGTTAAAAGTCCACAAGCGTTGGACTCGAAAAGTCCATTAATAGGCTACCAGTCGATAAACTGTTAAATTTAAATGGATGTAGAAGTACTAATTGTTAGGCCAAGTAATTAACTCCACATTTACTGTTGCATTAAACTCTAGATCCACCATAGCGCACTGCTTCATCTTTCTTCTTTACAGCTACAGACTATTTTTCTATCTCACGATATAATTGCACTCACCATCTGGTTGAACGTTAACCATGCAAAACCACCCAGAAAATACAGCCCAAGATTACGTACAGCGAAAGATTATGCAAAATCGGTCCATCGATTTTATTCCCGTCTTTCTTGCCGAAAGACCCGGAACGTGAATTTTATCCGAGAAACATGCAATGGAATAAATTTACCGTGTAATATATCGATCAAGGCATTACCATAATTGCATAGAAAGTTCAATCGACTGGTTCCGGCGCATATCCGCGGTCTTTGTTTATTTTCACTTCTGCAATTTCCACGCCCGCCGTGGAAATTCTATGGATTTCCCCCCGGTGACGCTCGATTAAATGCAACCAAGTAATGCAGAGATAAACGGCATGTACGATTATTACAACCATGTGGTTGTAATTAAACCAGAAAAATAATAAACACTCAACTAAAGACAGTCTATTTTGGGAATTTTGCATGATTTTAAAAATACTTAATTTTGTAACTAATCAGTCATTCCATCCATTACAATTCTCCAATCCATTTGCTAAGAAAACAAGTTCTTTGCCTTCACTTTTTACATTTAAAAGGGGTGTCTCACCCCTTATTCACCTTCACAGCTCCTACGATCGTTCTCCATCTTGTCAGCTCACTTTTCAACTGCACGATGGGAAAATAGTGTTCGCAACGTAGCGTTGAAAGCCCTCGATGAATTTTAACCTCCATTATACGTTCGTCAGCCACAAAAAGTCGAATTGCTAGGAGCGAAAAACCTGTTTTCAAAACTCGAAGGAAATTGATTTATTATGATGGATCTTCTGACACAGCTACACCCTCAAAATCTCCAGTTAATTTGAAGCAAAGTTTTAAAATGTCAACGATGCAATCTTCTACAAAAATTCTCCAGCATCGTCTTCGTAATCGTTAATTTTCTCTCGTTAGAAAAAAAATCTAGAAAAAGGTGCATACATCCCTTTGGTTTTAATCAACCCCCGTACAAAGTTGGAAGTGTCTTTTGCAAAAAAAGCGTCAAGCGGAAGGTGGACCGAGCAAACGGAAGACAAAGAACCCACTCAACCCAAGTGGCTTTCTTTCCCGCAAATCCTACGTACGTACATACACTTGCCGTTTCTAATTTATTTATATATCGTGCCTGCAACCTAACACGATAAAAAAGCACGAGTGGGTGGACAGATACCATATCGAGAACCTTCGTATAAGAGTACAAAAGGCAAAAAAAAACTCCGACGACGAGGCGTTAACGTGCAAGCTCCTAGTGGTTGCAAAAAAGGGCGGTTGCGTTTAAAGGGTATCGTTGAAAGAAAGGGTGCGCCCACGTCAGAAGTGATCGCCATTGACGATAGAAGAGTTTACGGCTTGTTTCACGATCACGGATCATCGCTCGGCCGTGTTGATGATTCCCAAGCCATTTACAAGAACCGACGATCGTGTCCGATCGTAGAGTGTTCGATACGCCCACGTGGTGTTTCAATAACGACGTACGATTCTTGTAATTAGGACGAGGATTTATTGAGTCCTCGTGAAGCTGAATGTACATAGGAGTCCTTTTGTCTGAGAAATGTTTGTACGAATTGCTGCTTTGGAAGATGGAGAGTACTTGCCGCGATGAAGTGTGGAAAAGGGTGGAATTTTTTACTACGTACCGTTGGAGATGTTGAGAGAATTTGTTTTGAAGAAGGGAGACAATAAAAGGACAATAGTGGATTTTTTCACTGTGGATAGATGGGAATTTTCTAGTGGAAGATGTGCAATGTTGATGGACAATTAAAAAAGACTGGGTTGGAGCAAAGGTCATTCGTAGATATAGGGTGTAAAGTGTACAATCGATAATTTGCCTTCTACGGAAGAAAATTAGTTAGCGAATAATCGAATCGACAGGGAACGATTCAAGGTGACTTTGAAATTAAATTGTTTCGTGAAGCGCGAGCAATGTTTCACCGGCGAAACGATATCGTTCGCGTTTATCAAAATTAGACCTTGACATCTGTCGTCTCTTGTGGACGTCGAAAAATTTAGTTGAGCGGAGAAAACTGTCCCTGGTCACGTACGACGTACTAAAAATATCTATCGTCTGCAACGTCCTCGACGATCCGTCGACATCTTCAATGTTTTCTCCAACGATGGACGACCATAAATCGACGTTTTCAAAGAATAGACGTGCAGTCTTGTTTAACACATCAATTTCAACGGCAAACGATCGTCGGGAGTCCAACTTACGCACAATTCGCTAATGAAAAATAGAACCAACAAGAGTCTATGATATTTATAAACCCATAGTCTCTGACCCTCAATGACTAAATTTCCACTTAACACGTCATACCCTCACTGATTTTACATTTATCCAAAACTATATTTTCCCGCGCAAAATAACAACAGAATCTCAAATTAAAAAATATGCAAAATGAAAAAAAGCGGAGCATAAAACTTTGCAATCGCATTAAAATTAAAAAGCCACCCAAAATGATCCAACAACACGACAGATTTCCACGTCAAAGAGTAATTTCAATTTTCCAGCATGTTCTCTCCGAAAGGGAATAGTATTCCTGGGAAACTGAGAGGATTTCACGACGATTACTTGGGAAGGAGGCTCTTGTGCATCCGATAGAACGGAAGAGCAGGGCTGCTGGGTGGTGAACGCGCACCCGCAACGCATTAATTTGCTTTAGCGTCACCGCGACGCGTAATGGGCTGAACAACGCGCGAACCGTATTCAGATGTTCCCGTTTGCACGGTGAACGGAGCAACGACTCGATCCTCGTCGAAAACAACGGTGCACCATCGCGGTGTCATCGGTGTAACAACGCGGCGTACCGCGACTCGATGTCGACGAGTGGCCCCGCGGCACCAAATCGGAATTCCCATTTGGCTTGTACACTGAAAATCGTTTGCACCATCTGATGGGGACGCCCTCTCTGTCTCGAATCACTGTTCGTTGTCTTTTATAATATTGGATGTTCTCAGATTGGCATCGTCGTGAATAGAATTTGTTAGGTTCAAGTGAACGAGATGAGAATTTTGCATAATTTTTAGTCGGTTGCCCTTTTTGGCTTCTCGGTCCTCCTCAGTTTGTTGGGGGTGTTCCCTCTTTCATTGGCAATTTCTTTATCAATTCTTCATTTCTTCATCTCATGAGTCTGCCTCTCTCTACTACGGTCCTATAGTAATAGAGCTAATAGAGCAGAAAGTTCCTAAATTCAAAATAACTAAAGGGCCCAGAGCATAATTTGAGTTTGAGTAGCAAATCGTCGTACGTATCCTATTAACCATATTTCTTCAATTTATGACCTTGAGTACCGCAGAGTATCCTAGAGCCGCGTAATCGAAAGAAGCAGAAAATTGCTAAATTTAAAGTAGCTAGGCCCAGAGTAGAATTGGCCGCCCAAAGTCGAGACAATGGAGAAAACTGAATCGCCAATCGACATCCCTACCCTCTTATTATTCCCGTAACTTCACTTCTCACCGTTGCAATTTAACCGCAAAATATCTGTCTCTATACTCGACAAAATAAAAATTAACGTATATCTAAACAGTAGCAAATCAACATCGTCCAAACCATCATGGTGTACCAGCCGAAGTAGCCTAGGGGCATTTGGAGCACACGGAAACTTCTCCCCACCGTAGTCCGTCATTACCGAGTCTCACAGTACACCACTGGGCGTAGAGCTCGGTCTGGATGAATTCGTCGGCACGTGAAACCGATTCCGCGTGTTGTTGGCACAGAGCGTGCGATCGAGGTGAAAATCAATTACCGGCCTGCCAGGCGAACGTAGCATCGATACGCTACATCACGCCGATGGAATTTGATGTGTATCGATACAAGGACGCCCGGGAGCAGATAAAAGCGCAGCGCTCGTCGACCGCGTGCTTTCTATCTTTCTCTCTCTTCCTCTTTCTCTCGATTTTCCTCTCACTCTTCACCCCTTCCTCTCATTCTCTCTTCAAATAGTAGTGTTTGAGCGACGTTGGACAAATTTGCACGCGACAATAGGAAGGGAAACATAGGAAGGGAAAGTAGAGCGGTACATTTCGAGGAGTAAAAAAAAAAGGACGACTTCGAAATCGACTGACTATCGTCAGGTGGAGTATCGAGAGCGAACAACGTGAAAACCTCGCTCGAAATTGTGCTCCAACTGTATCGACGAGGGACAGGTTTGTGTCGGAAGTGTGCTATAAACGAAATATGAGTTCTTTGGGATAGAAATTTACGCACGAAACGAATGGAAATTTGTATCTGATCTTTCGGTAAGTAGTAACATGTTTGACAAAATTATCAACATTACAAAATGAGTTTCCTCAATTCGAGCGAGCTTGAAACCTTCAGTTTAGTAGCAGTTAATTCGCGAAGGGATCGTTTAAGTTGGAGATTAGGCGGAAATTCAACTAACCTATTTGTTTGGCAATTCGGCCGTTGGGGCAGTTAGCCAAGAATTCTTTCTTGATGAATTCTTCTTCTCCGCAAGGAACAAAATTCACCACTGTTATGGCTCGTCGAGCTTCCAAACTGAATTTGCGACACAGTATTTTCCATTTTTATTGAAACGCTCCAACGTGCACGGTCGTTCTATTTATTAATGATCGAACAACTGTTGATATCGATCGATGGAATAATAAAAACCAGCGAAACGTACGTGAAACGTGCAGGCCGTTATTCTTGTTCCAAAACGAGCCGAGTGTTTTTGCGAAAATCCTTCTCTCTGTTCGCGATAAAATCGTACCAAATCGACCATAAAAGTCGCGCCGCTAATGCACAGTTTTTTTCCCCTTTTCCAACCTTCTTTCTTCGTTTTTCTCCGAAAACTTATTCTTTTATCATCCCTCGACGTTCTCCGGGCGAACCGTAAAACGCGCGCGATCTTACGAAAAACGTATGCGCGAAATGTGCTGGCGAAACAGACGTCTGGAGATAGAAAAGTTTTGGGAAACGAAGAACGGCAAGAATTTTCACGAGCAGCGGGAAACTTACGGAAAACGGACGCAAACTCGCCCCCGGAGTGTGTACTTCTCTAGTATTTCTGTACTTTTTCATGGTGTTCTTTTTTTCGTCTCTCTTGTTACTCGATTGCGAAAGTAGTTGCTTTAAAATCTGAATAAGCGTAGATTATTTTTTTGAAATTCCGTTTGCTGTTGGCGATACTTGAACTTTAAGTGACTGCAATGCTGAACGCGCAGTGATACTGGATTCAAATTTAATTAAAGCAATGTCCGCACTTCTTTTCAGGTCAAACAAATTGCAAATGTTTTGCGTTCGATGCAAATTCTTGTAACATTTCACGATTTCCGAATTCCCACGAATGTGCACGTAAATCACCGTCGAATAATCGGCAAATACCGATCATCCCCCGAATGTCGACTCCGTTAGAAGTTAAACTCCATAACGAATTAATTCGCTGAAGCGACAGATGTTTCTTTTTATCCCTTTCCAAATACACTGATTTAATCATCAAGTTCTCACGTATCGTTCAAAGTACTCGGAATAATGAACAACATTAAGTGGTGCCTTCAAATTCCACTTAAAACTTTAAACCCTAGATCAAATCACCATAGCTGCCGAACCTAAAATACGGAATAACAAATAACAAATCATTTCCTACACTCCTTCCGCTATTCATAAACACGTTATTCAATAAAAAACGCCTTTCTCGTATCTCATAGAAGCATCCTGTTTGGATAAGGACGCGACAAAAGTGGAGCAACGTGAACGAAAATTGGGGGTTGTCGAGATAGAAGGCTGCCGTTGAGAAAGAAAAGGAATAAAACAAAAAGGTGAAACAAAACCTACCAAAAATGGGACTCGGCTCGCCTCACGGGGATGGGAGATGTTAGTTCTTATTGTTTGTCCTTCATTTTTTATCCGCGAAAACGAGAGTCCAGACCACAGAAGCCGTTCGAGCGAATGCTGAGAGAGGGGTTGAAAGAGAGTCGGAGTCTGAAAGCTGACAAAGCGAGGTGGTGGAAGGTAGAAATTGCCGAAGAGGCAACCAGTCGAAGGAAGAATTCCCGCGGAGTATGGCGAGGAAACGAGCACCGATAGAGGAGGAAAGTAATGAGAGATTCGAACGCGGAAAGAGAAGAAAAAAAAAAGAGCGGCGAAAGAAAGGCATCGGAAGGCCGAATTGGTCGAAAGGTGTACGTGGAATGTTGAAAAGAGACGGTGGATTTTTAAAAAAAAACTGCTGCCAATTCGCGGATGACGTGATCGAGACAAAGAACATCGACGCGCGATGAAAGAGAAAGGAAAGAGGGAAGTGTTAGACTGCGGGGGTTAAATGCAAACGAGGGAATAACTTGGGAAATAATGGAAATGATTTACAAAAGCGTCTGAAGTTTATCTTTGGAAAAGCTGGTCCCAGTGTCGTGCTCCTAATTTAAAATATTTAATAAGATAATTAACTCTTTACGTGCTCTAGACTACCAGGAATATATTTTTAAATAAAGATAAATCTCGATACATTCGTACTTCCAAGACAATGAGAATTGATAATTATAATCGACGTCACATACGATGATGCAAGTCATTTTTTATCTAAAAAGTTGTCAGGAACGAATTATTGTTAAATCACAAGAAAGTGGGGCGACTTTCAAGGACTGCGAGAACACAAATCGCGTCGTGTCCACCTGCGAGACATTTTTCGTGATAAAATGACCCGCGAGGCCTGATGCAATCAGCCATATCGATTTCTCCTGCCTTTCTTCTTCGAACAATAGGAGTCCATCGAAATCATCGATAAGGATCGATCTATTACGTTTCCCGATTAGAGAAGTATTTATCTCTATGGACAGAATATTTCCAGATAAATTGCCCAGCGTGTACTTTGGCTAGCACGATCTAAAACCCTTTTGCGTGGGTGTGGAAGAAACGAACTACGGACGATATGTTTGTTTCACGAAGAATTCTCGCTAGGCAAATTTGTATTCGCCAGAGAATCACCCTCGAGGAAAGGGTGTACGTTTGAAGTGCAAAAAGCGATCGGAACGAGTTCCCATAAATAGGGACAATGGCGTTCACGATAATCAAGGGAAATTCGTCGAAAATAGAGTGGCGAAGGGAGAAGCGGGAGGACGTAGAAACGATAACGCCCACGCAAAATGAATTTCTAGTGGTAGGATAAAAGAGTTGGACAAAAAAGTGAAACGATGAGAAGGACGAAAAGTGCGCGTAGTTTCATCGGTACTGCCTCTTGAATGCTTCTCTCTCTGTTATGGAAAAGATATTGCGGGATCTTGAGCCGAGAGTGAGAAATGATTCAATTAATACTAGAGTGCTTGAAGTCTCGCGGGGAAAAACTGTACTTTATTTCTTCGACTCGGTTTTCTCACGGAGAATCATGACTTTTACGATTGCGTCGGGAGTTATGGAATGGCTTGAAGTTCGTATCTCTTGGGGAGAGAGAGGGTGAGTTTCTTTGATTCCATTCCTCTGTAATGTTTGCAAAGTAAGACTACGTTGGTATATTAATTCGTGAATACTTCAGCGAATTAATTGTGGTAAACTGTATTTAATTTTCCCAAGACGATTCTTCGTATTATCATTTTTTAAATTATAAAATGTTCCTCTACTCACTTAATTCCTTTGATTCCATTATCGTCCCTGAAGAAATATCATTGAAGAAATGTGAATAAATTAATTGTGAAAATCTCTACTATACTTTCCAATTTAATTATCAACAACAATGAATTTCTTGATTATGATGTGGATTACGAAACACCC
The DNA here is from genome assembly GCA_910591515.1 of Cerceris rybyensis. NCBI lineage: Eukaryota > Metazoa > Arthropoda > Insecta > Hymenoptera > Crabronidae > Cerceris > Cerceris rybyensis. The sequence continues at coordinate 2,963,675 of OU342795.1, forward strand.
TGAACTTCGTATCTCTTAAAAGACATGCTTTCATCAATTCTAATCCTCTTTAAAGTCCATGTAAGCTAGCAAAGACGCTAATGAATTAATTGTTAACTCCTCCGGCTACGTTCCACGTCCTTGTTAAGTGTCTTTACTGCTGGTCGTCGTTATCACAGATTTCTTTTGCCATATAAAGTCCCCGGCAGCAGTAAACGTATTTTTGCGTATCTGCATGCAAAGTGTCGGCAAGATAAGACACAGGGCAATCTGCGTTGCTTCTTTTTTAATGGCCTAATTTATTCTATGACCAGGGGCATGTCATTAAGGCAAAGTGCCACGTAGAGCGCACCTCTCGCGCGAAATAAAAGGGCCATAATCTTCGCCACGTCGAGGCCGAAGACCGGAGAGCAAAAAAAAATTAGTATTTAATTCTCATCGGGGTGAAACGAAAATGAATTTATAAAGGGGGCGATATGATTAAGAGAGAGAAGATGGGGAAGGGTCAGGGTTTACCTAATTTAACGAAATCCACGAAGACGCCGATTATGCCACGTCACATCGTCGATCGCCGATACCAGCGAGGAAATTGATATTTGCTAGGACGGAAACGATAAGTCGAAAGTGCACGTATATTAAAAATTTCAGGAAAAGTCTCTGATCGGTCCGGAGATTCAAAAATTTCACACTTTAGACTTTATCGTTGTGGAAGCTGCCACGTAGATCGAAGGAAAATGGAATAGTGGCGAACGGGTAGAGTAGAGCTTCTAAATTCCAACGAAAGAAGCACGAAACAAGGTATCCCTAGCTCGCGTGGCATAATCCTACGTCGTTTACGTGGCTCCACAAATTTCGAAGTGAATGGGCTGCTTTCTTCCTTCGTTCTTTCTCTTTTTTTTTTGAGCGCGTGGAAACTTTGCGATAATGTTCGTCTCGTGACTCCGGCAGGGCACGTACATGCTTGTGGAGTAAAGTTTGCGTCGGTGAGCTCGAAGCACAAAAGAATGTCGTCGAGAAAATGCCTCTCCTCTCATTTTGTAAATTTTACATAAGCCCGGAGTGCAACGTACCAACGTGTGTTGCTGTCGCGTCGCTCAACAACGCGAGACATTTGTCGCTTTTAGCGGATATGCAAAACAGTCGAAGTGACCAAACTTTATTTGCGGACGGTGTCAGCTTTTTGCTCATGTTGGACAACCGTTGTAGACTGACTACGATGAGCCCCAGGGAGTAGTTGTGGAGATATGGAAAAAGATATTAATAGAAATATTAATATCTTAATAGTGGTATTAATATCTTAAGATATTTATTAATATCTGTACCAGTAGATATATTAAAAATTGGAATTACCTTTAACATCCTACTTGATCGTGTAGGAATGACGGTTCATGGTCTCCGCTATTGTTGACCCTACACGGCCGACCTTGCGCTGGGCCCATTGGCTCTTATTGTTAGTAATTTTGCAAATTCCTGGCGCTCCGAGTTCTAAAGGTCTAGAACCATGTGCAGTGGGCAGGTCTAGATGGGTACTTTGCTTCGAGGCAGCTAAGCCAAGAGGAATGTTCACTAGATGTGAAATTTTCCATACCAAGGACACCCCCGTGATACGGACGTCTCGAGGCAATCTTAACAACTTTTTGGGACACACTTAGACAAGGATAAAAAAATTTAACGTTTTCCTATTTGGAATAACGGAAGCAGGGATGAAAAATCGCCGAGGAGGAGGGGGAAGGACCGAGGGGTAAAAAGGGCGACACGCGGTTCTTCTTGAGATCTGTTTGGTGGTGAAGCAACTGAGATTTGTATTTAAAAAATAAAGCAGTCTGATAAATAAAAAAAGAACACGTTCTACAATCATTATTATATCTAAAGAAAATCATTAAGTATCCAAGTTCAAAAATGTATCGGTGATCCATCATCAGCTGAAGCGCAAAGCTACAAATAATCCATGTTGTCAGGATGGTACGGAGCACTGGAAAAGAGCCAGAATTTTTCCTCCTTTCGCTTTTTCTCTCCCTTTTTTTCAGAAGAAAGATCAGAGGACAGAGTTCGGTTTAAATAATCTTCCCGAATCCAGGGTAGCTCGGTGTACCCGCGCGAGGTTTAAGCAGCTGACGTTTCTGCAAGGAAACTCAATGGAGGCTTTAAGTCCCGGACCATGCCACGGCACGTATCAACGATCGTTGCTTCTTCGTATTTTCCACTCTCCCTTCCGACAACCCCAACCCTCTCTCGTTTTCTTCAACGGAAGGACCTCCGTGAGGTCGTTGAATTCGCGCGCTAGTTTCCACGAGTAAACCGTAAAGTGCTCGAGCATTATAAATTTACATAAATTAAATTTCACTTTGAAACGGCACCTGTACGCCTATACTAGGAAAATATCCGTCCTCTTTCCCTGTATCTTTCATGCAACGAAGCTTCCTTCTCTCTTTATCCCTTTAAAGCTAGCATCGTTGACCCGACTTCGTTCCTTTCGACAGACATTTAACTTTTCTCTTTCGTCCTCATCTTCTTACCAGCAGACGGCTCTTTTCTGGCAGCGTATGCCACCGGTCGTTTCGCCTCTGACATTTTTCTTCCCCTTATCAGGAGACTAATCCGTTTCGCCTCAATTCCTGCCGCTACATCCTAATTGCAAACATACTTGGCATTCTAGATGCAATCGGAATACCCGAATAGAGGAATTTTCCTGGATAAGCGACCGGTTTATAATCCCTCGGAGATTAAGCACGGGGTAGAAAGAGTCTCTTCTCTCAAATTAAATCGACGAGCAAATAATTTAAGCTCAGATTCGACTTTAAGGGAAAATGGAGAGAGATCCTTCGAAAAAGTTCCTCTCTCATTGTCCGAGGATGTTTGAAATTAACTTTTTTCTGGGTCTTGGAACAATCATTTTACCGGGGAGAAAAGGGTCTGTGGAATTTGGATGATACGACAGTTCTACGGTCACTTTCTTCTCATTTCTCTTTGACAGATTTCTACCGATGTAACGCAATCTTTCTGCAAATATTTTACTTCGAATATAAAAATGAAATTTCTAGTTTTCTAACTTCATCCAAACTCTATGGTTTTTTTTTTCGTTTTTCATCGCCACGATAATTGTTACATTCTGTCCCACGCCCGCGCGATTTTCCTATCGTTCCGCGCGACACGAGCATTTACAAGCTTTACACGTGTTCCGTATTTCAAGCGATCCCCGATTCTCTTCATGAAACATTTCAGTCGTACAAACAATGGGCCTGTAACGAAGCGACGTTCATTGCACGCGCACTGTTTTCATAAAACATACGGTCCGCTTGATGCGCGTCAGCCTTTAAATCGTCCCTTTGGTTATCGCGTACTTGCAGAGCCTCGTAGACTTTCATCTCGCAGTTGAGGATTTAAACAAGTAAATTAACACATTCTGTTTCATCCTTCGCGAAATTTATAACCCCTGTAAGGTAATAACATTAAGTTATTGCTTCCTCTACACGTTTCCTGGTATTTAAAGTGAAATGATTGATGCGACACGTCGATGCGTTAATTTAATGAAAAAAGATCCTCGATTGATTCGATATATCAATAATTCATCGAATGGATCACGAATGGAAACAGAATGAAAAAAAAGAGAGAGGAACACTTGTTCACGAGCGATTCGCGTTTCGCTGGGATTGTTTCGTCGAAAGTGACGTCGATGCTCGTTGATTAATTCTCTGCTCGACACAAAGGTATTTGAAAAAATGCAAATATCCCCAGTGATTGACCATTGTCAATGATATCGTGAAACTTTTCCATCGATGATGCGTTTATCTCTTTGATTGCGATATTAACGTAATCCATCATCCCCCTTGTCAATTCTATTTTTGGGAATTTTGTTTTCCCTTTCGTTCTTTTTTTTGTAATTTGTGTCGCGGTTTCTCGTCACTTTTGCAACTTCTCGATTTTATTTCCAAGCGAAACGAGTCGACAGAAGTACGAAGGGAACGTAACTCTTGGTTTCTCCGAGAGGGAATGGAGATTTTCACGATAAACGCGCTTACAAGTCCGCAAATATTATGAGACTGAGAGAGATGGGGACTTAATTCACGATATTCTCTAAAACGGAGCGCCTGGAAAATTGCATTTTTCACGGTGTAAAATTCTCCCGGCAAAATATTAATTCCCGCCCGGGTTTTTTCGCGCGAAAACGAGGAGAAACCGAACGAAACGGGTATTTCTATGCGGGCATTCTCCGAAACGAGTGACAGTTTAATTGTATTTTTCAACGGTAGGGAGAAAAAAAAAATAGGAATAGAAGGAAAGAAAAAACCTCCGGAGAACGACCTCGCGCCGGTGACATGAATTTTAAAAAAGACCCTCGCCGATTCTCCATTGCAAGAGCGGCCTCCGTTTCTTCGCCAAAGAAAATTACGATTTCAACGAGTTCCTCGAGGACTGCTAATTTCCTTACGAATTCCAATTCAATCTTTACCACAGACTTTCACATCGCTGCTTTTTCTCGAATATTTTCTATTCCAATTTTCCGCCTCGACTTTGCAACGTCAAACGTCACAGGGTAATTCTACGTACGAGTAGCAGATGGTTATGGGATATTACGTAATGCTATTGAGTTATGCGAAATTGTTATTATTTCATCGATCCTATTGCCGGGTATAGTGGTACGTTAACGATACTCCCCTGTACGCTTGTTAGTGCAAATATCGAGGAATCGCAAATGTTCTCTCGTGTATCGTGCTTTACGTAATACCTATTACGAGTTTGCAAATTCGACGATACGATCAAAGAATACCACGAATTTTCACTCCCGTTACGTTCGAATTTCTCTTTTTAACGATATGCAATTATATCTGGAAATATAAATGATGATTGGGAAAAGCTGTGGGAACGTAAACGTTTACTTTTTCATAAATGTTACGAGACTTCAAGTTTGATAATACTGTCATAGAAATTCTCTTCTATCGCTCTCCAATTTATCTGAAAAAATAATTGATAATTAAAGAATTGGAAAGATCAATGGGAACACAGAGGTTTAGTTTTTCATAAATATTACGAGACTTGAAATTTCATGAAACTCTCATGGAATTTCTTTTCTACCGCTGTGAAATTTTGCTACAAAATATTTCCCTTTAACAAAGGATTCGAAAAATCCCTTATAAACCATTACGGATCAGTCCGAGATTGCCGTAGGTTCCTTAAGTAAATTTACAGCTTTAATCTGCGAATCCTGGCACGAGAGTCTCGCAGAAGGAAAAAGGAGGAATGCACGACCGCCTTTATTGCAAACGGGGGCCATTTTCGCACGATTCGCCGTGCTTGGCTTCCCTCTCGGTCGCATTGTTTCGCAGGTGTACGCGCGACAACGCGAGAGAAACTTAATTTAGATATATACTTCCTCTGTCCAGCCTTCACGAGCGACAACAATGACGCAATTGTTTCGCGTATCGCGGCGTATACGTTGCCAATGCTCCGTGCTCGACGAAACTCCCCAGAAACGAAGAAATGTTATTTCAACTTGGAATTTTGTACATTAAGCGCCCTTTGTTGGAACAGGCGAACACTTCTTTCGCTGTTGCAACACTTGGTTCCTTTCTGTTCGCTATTTTAGCTTTGGTCTCTTGCGAAAAATCCTTCAAGTATTTTTTGGGAGGTTGATGTCACATTTTGTATATTTTTAATGGCCGAGACTTAAAAATCTATTGGAATTTTATAGAGCTTGGTGGATTTATCTGACGGAAGGAGAAACGAGGAAATTGAATTGCTAATTATTAATCTCGGAATAGTTTTAAGATCATCCTAATTATCTACAAAATCTCCAGAATGTCTGCATCCATGAACCAATTGTACTTTGGAATAAAGACATTCAGAGATATTGTATTAATCTTATTATTCAACCAAGATATTTTTTAATATTAATGTCCTCGGATATTATATTCTTAAAATTATTCAACAAAGGTCTGTTAATTCTTTATAAAGTTTCTTTCTTCTCGCAATTAACTCTTGTACCTCAAGCTTCGACTAATTCCCTCCATCATGAAAACGGGTCGCTGAACTAAACGATGAATGTAAAGTTTCAAAAGATTTTTCATTTTTAAAGTAAAGAATAAAATTGAAGATATATCTAGGACGATGTTTGATATCGATCAAGGAGAATCTCGATGAATCTCAATCCCGTGTATTTTTCTCCGACAGCACGATGACAGGGCGCGTTATGTGGCACCCTTCGAAGGCGTACCTCATATTCAGGGTGTGCCTCGCAATCTCACTTTCTTCCATGGTGTTATCTGTTATTCTGGCATGTCATAACACACCAGACACGCGTGTCTGAATGAAACGAGTAAGGGGAAAAGAGTAGAAACGTATTCGGTAAAAAAAGCGACATCTTGTTCCCTCGTTTTCCCTTCTCTTTTTTTCCCTTGCACCCTTTTCATTCTTTCCTTCTCTCTCTTTTTTTTGGCGCAAAGCGCTGAAACGTGGAGAAGGAAAAAAAAAGAGTCTGGATTCAGGTCATACACGCGGATTTGTTTGTAACGTTCCGCAGTCTGTCTTTTCTGTCTCGAATCATCTTTTTCATCCCCGCCTAGGGACTTCAAAAACTTTTCATCTGCTCCTGACAGACTTATTGATTGTACCACGGCGAGTCTGTTTCGTTCAGTTCCTCCTTTTCATTTTGAATCCACAATTTTCGACGTGTCCCATCGAGTATCGTGATTCCTGCTACGAATTAACACCTTTCTATCGAAACGTCAACACTCTTTTCTCCCGGATTAATTATATTCAGAATGAAATTATTTCCAGCTTCAATTACAAACGTGTATCTCCTACAGATTGTTACCTTTCACAAATTTAATATTCGTGGTAACATCAAATGCGACCATCGATATCATTTCGCGATTGACGTTTCTTTGCACATCGATTCAGCGTTCGAGAAAGGAATGAATTCCCTCGCATTTCCATTGGAATTCGCTGCAACAGAGGGAAGAGAGTGAAAAGAGGTAAAAAAAAGGGGTAGAGAGAAAAAAAGAAAGAAAGTGAATCGTTGAAGTGTCTCGCTTACACAATGCCCGCAGGACAAAGGGAGTATCAATCGTAACGTCAAAGGAATAGGCTGCTAAATGGGGGTGGTGGCGCGTACCAGCGGCAGAAAGCCACCCTGATGAATCCCTAATCTTTAAAAGTTCTCCTGCCGGAAGCCACGAATCCACCGAATACCGATACACCCATGAAAAAGAGGGGGTAGTATATTTATTCTTTCGGGGGTTGACACGTTCTTATTGGAGTGAATCCGACGTCCCTCTCGGTCGGATCAAAATAACCAATAACGTGGATTTCGCTCTCCCGTGGAAAATGATCCCGATGTCATCCCCTTCGGCTTCCTCTTTCCTCCTTTCACAGTATGTTCATTTTATTCTCGTAACATTTTTCTCCCCCTTTTTTGTTTTGCAGCACTGCTTGAGACAGGAAAGTCTCTGGTTTTTTCGTAACAATTAAAGGGGCGCAATTTACGAAGTAATTATAAAAATGGAATTGCAAGGGACACGGAATTTCACGTGTCTCGTTTTAAAAACGTTCTTCTAAGAACAACGCGTACTGTGGACGATGTTGGCAAGGTTTTTTAAAGCATGGTTTCGCAAAAGTTTTACGACGCTGTTTTTTTTTTCGAGTTTACCTGTACACGCGAGACTTCATGGGTGTGGACGAGAAGAAAAAGGAAACAGAAACGGAAATAATTTAATTGCTCGGCGGGATAATACAAGGTAGGTTTTTTTTTCACGAAAGCGAGCCAGCTTGCACCAGCCTTTTTTTCGGGTTCGTTGAACTTAATTCGCACAGTTTCACGGATCGCCCCACGCCAGAGCTCACACTCGACACGGTTCGCGAAGCAAAGACACAATCCGGGATCTTCTGGTCTTCGGGTTCTCGAATCAAAACTCACGTGAAAGAGCGAAAAAGGGGTTAAAATGTGTGGTACAGTTTTTAACGCGATACTTCAATACTTCTTGGGGTATTTAAATCCTCGTTTCTCTCTGCTCGTTAAACTTTTTATTAGTACCTGACGTTTGTTAAACCTTTCATCTCGTTAAATTGTTCACGTTGAAGTGCTTAACTTTTCGTCAAAGTGGATTCTGCGTTTCAGTGTCACCGAACTGTTTAGCTTTTTGACTTTCTACATTTTTGTAGGGTAAAGACTTCACTGGGTGTGGGAAACCATCATCTCTTTGACGATGGAGAGCCGCAGAGGCAATGTGATGGGGTGAAAATATTATAAATTATAACGTGATCATATTTCAACAAATATTCTACTCTAATTGCGGTTACATGTGCTGTATTTCTCTGTACGTATATGTACGTCCATAGATTTCAAGAGGTTAAAGAATAAGACGAGGCGACGAGAAATGAGGTGGTTTTTTGTACTTTTAAGTAGTCACAAGTCCATTGTACTTTCAGATAACAAACTTGTTACAAATCTTCAAGAAATACTTAAGAAAAACTGTTATCTCGGATTTATTACAAACAGATTGAAGAAAAGTAAAATGTCTCTGTAATTATTTCCCTCGAATCGATCAAAGTTACAAGACACCCTGAAACTTTTCGAATAATTGAAAGTACAACGTAACGAGAGAGCAAAGGGATTTAATTCTCCCAAAGTCAGATATTTAATTTCCTCCTTAACGTTCTTGTCTTCTCGACTGCCGAAGACAGAATCACCCTCGCCCTTCGAAGGTTCGGCGAAGTTTGAAAAGGAGCGAAGGGTACGAAAGTTACGAAGGCAGCAGGTGTACCGTCTTGCCAGGCAAATACGCGGAATAACGAGCAATTTCTCGGACGTGGATGAGAATTTATGAAAGCTGCAAAGTCAATGCGTAACACCCCGTACTCGGCCAACTTATTTCACCCTCTTTCTCCATCGTGAAAAGTCTCCTCGTTGTATCTCAGTTCTTCCAGTCGATCATTTTTCTTCCAGGTCATGCGTGAAATTTCACTCGTCACTCGGTTCTCGCGATTTTTCTCCACCCTCCCATCATTCTATTGCTGATTAAAATTCATTAGCTTTACTAACGGCGAAACAAAAAAAAAACCCTCGTACGAGAATACTTTTATCGTGTCGTTTCACCGTTACGCGGCCACTTTCTGCTGATAAGTGAATTTGAGAAGAATTTGCTACTTGAATATTCATCCTTAAATATTTCTCTTCACCGAATGTAAAAATATATTTAAAGATTAACCTTTAAGAGATACATTTGTAGTTTCTTTTACGTACTCTCTGGACATTTCCAAATATCGTTTCAAATACCGTTTGTTTCTCTTGGTATTCGGAGAAGTCTCGATGAAAAATTCATCCCTTCTTTACCAGAGACAGACCCTCTGTAACGCCCTCGTCCGTAGATGCACGTGAAATAACGAGTAATCTCAAGGGACGGGGATGAAAATTCATGAAATCATGAATAGTAACGTTTACCAGAGTACAAACACGTCCGTCGAGCGGTCCGAATTAAACAGGGACAGCTGTGAGTTTTGTTCGCCGATTCGTACAAAAGGGTGTGATAAATTTCAGCGATTCAAAGTTCATTGGAAATGGTAGCGTCAAGACACAAAAGAATAGCGAAACGAAAAGAAGGTGCAACGAAGTAACAAAAGTAGAAGAAAATTCCCTGAAATAGTAAAAGAGAAAAGAAAAAAACGAGAACGATGGAATGGCAAAAGAGAAAGGAATTACGATCGACTGGTGAAAGAGAAAGAAAGCAAAGAAATTCTGGCAAATAACGACAGCTAATGCAGTGCGACCTTCGCACGCTGGACACGACGACGCCGATGCTGACTTTCGTGAACTTATTTTTCGTCGGAGAACCATCGCCGCCGCCGCCATTCTCGATTATTAGCCCCTGATAAACGACGGCTTCGTGCGACGTCGGGGGAAACGAGATAAAAGGAACAATGGGACAAATAATACCGGAAAACATTACTTGGGGGTGAGAGAAGTGAAAAGAACTGGGCGAGCGCGGAAAGAAAGATCGGAAACAGAAGGATTTTTCGAGGATCTCAAAGCCGCGGATATAACGCCCTTCGACCTTCTCTCTTATGAAGGAGCCACCCTTGTCTCGTAAGTTTATCGAGCCCTCCCTGCCAGCCGGTATCTCCCTACTTTCCGAACGACCGGTCAATTATTCGAACTCGCTGCTTTTATAACCAATTTTCCTACCCTACCCACCCTGGATCACGTATCGTTGCACACCCCCGTCTTTATTCAATGTCAAACTGGCACTCCGGAGGGTGGTTCCTTGTCGTTGCACCGACTTCCCCGACGTTCTGGTATGCTGGTGAATTGTGGTGAAAAATTGAGACAAATGTGGGGTTGGATCCTTCTTTTTTCATTTGTATTTCTCCTGACTTCAAGTAGTATGGCCATTTTCCCTAAAATCTATTATTCTCGATTCTAAATGTATATAGACTTAACACTAGAACTACCAAACCAGTCAAAATGACTGGTACACAATTTTTTCAAAAAATTCTCGAAGTTTGTATAAGAGTGATAAAATAAATATTCCATGTCTATATCAATAAACATAAATCACCCAATCGACAAAGTTTCCTGCCGCTTGATTCCCACTTTTTGAAAGTACTTTTTTATCATATTGAAATATGATAGATTTAACGTCGGTAGTTCTAGTGTTAACGAAACTACGATATGTTAAATGATAATTTATCACCATTAATTCAGCTAATATTTCAAGCTCGAAACATTCAGAAGTAACGTGGAAATTCACGAGACACTTTCTCGAGACTAGGAAGCACATAATCCGTGACAGGTGCGTTTAATAAACAAAACACGACTCGGCTCGACTTCGTAAATTCAAGCATAATTGAACGTACAATAGCGCGATAAGCAGAAAGTATACTAAATTAAAATCAGACATCAGGCTCGTACAACCACGCCAGTCGGTTTTATTCCCAGGGATTACGGCCGACAGGAATTAAATTCAATTAAACACGAACGCGAGAGTACACGCGTATTCGGTGTTCTCGTAAGTCTCTTAAACGAAACGTCGCCCGGTACCATTATACGCACATAGGGTGAACGTAGAACATGGAAAACCAAGGGTATAACCCAGTTCGCATAACACGCCGTCCATTTTGCGCGTGACCATAAAAGTATTATGAAAACGGCGAGTACCTCACCCCCGTGGACCAAACCGTGATCCGAAAGTTTCGTGGGATATGGAAACGAAATTGCATTCACTCTCCCGGATCGGTTTTACCGTATTCCAATGGCTATGTGGAAGTGCAAGGAAAAACCGTAAAAAAAAAATCCCGCTCACCCTGAACTCCTAGCCGGAAATGTATAATCCGCTGTTTCGTTAAATTGGACCGGACAACTTTTTCCTCGGTTGAAGTTCCGTCTGGCAATTAATTCGCTTTGAACACATTAACGAAGCTGGTTTCGACGAAATTAACTTTCTCGTGGTGTATAATTGCAGCGAATTTCCTATCTACTCCCATTGGTTATTAAAATAACATGTTCGATTTCGAACACTGTACTGTGCAACCGTCCCTATTGTAACATCGATTCTCTGTAGTTTCCAATAGGTCGAATACGTATTATTTTATTATTTCAAGAGGGCACAGTGTTTCCAGTGGAATAGTCGCCGTGATGAAGTACAATTTGTAACATGAATTGCACGTTAATCGAGACTAATATCGATGACAATAGTGTCCCGGTTATAACTCGATCTCGTGGCATAGTGGACTTGAAACCACTCTGGGAAAATAATCTCAAACGGTGCATTATATTCGTATTCCGACCTACGTAGCTTTCAAATTACCATAGAAACTTGAAATCAAAATATACCTCGTAGAAAATGATTCAACGAAAATGTAAATTTCAAGTTATCAGAGTTACTAATAATAGTAACTTAAAAAATAGAGGAAAATATTTGCCATTGTGTAGAATGAGAGAAAATTTAATAAAAAATATCAAATTGATTGTTTCAGCTTTCAGAGGACATCGGGTACGTCCTTTATTCCGCCCTCGGCAGCTTCTACATCCCATCGTGCATCATGGTTTTCGTGTATATACGCATTTATTTCGCGGCAAAGGCGCGTGCACGTCGTGGTATCCGGAAGCAGCCACGACCACGCGCTGTGGTACCACCGGAATCACCGGATGTCCGGCAGACCAGCTTCACTCAAAGCACTCCCGCCACTGAGACCAAGAAAACTCCTGGTTCCGTCATGGAGAACGTTGCTACCATTGAAAATCAACCGGTTCAAATACCAATTGTCACTTGCGATTTCGCCAGTGACGTTAGCACCTCCGAGGCAGATCCTGGAGGAGGAAGCAGCATTCCAATGGAGGAAAAGGATACATTGAAGGTCGATCGATTGATTTCCCATCAATACGTCGCATGCATTCTCTCCTTGGATAGAAAGAAAATCAAAATTGTTTCTTCCCTTCTTTGCATCGCCGTGGAAACTCTCGATATCCCACAGTTACGTTTGATAGGGATTTGACGAACGACACGAGAACGGAAAGATTCCGATTGCTTTCTTCGCGAGGAGAATTCACTTTGCTCGGTCGACCTACGAGATTCTTTTACAGTTCTTTGAATTCGTTGGAAAATGAAATTCTTTTCGAACGATCGGTACTTTCTTTTGTCATCCACTTTGAATTCATTTGGATGATTCTTGCACGATGTTATGACCGAGAGCTTTCGAGATAGAAGATGAAGAGTAACGATCGATAAGATTCACTCGAGGATATTCGTATATACGTAAAAAAAACAAAAAAAAACGCGTAGTTATAGTGCAGGACGAGGAGGATCTTGACGAGCGACGATGTCGAGTCTTGGAATAAAGTTTGCCAATAACCCGAGTCTCGCGGTCGGAATGCGAATATATTCTGTTTGCCGATACTGGCGGTAACGTCGAAGCACCGCGGCGAGATTTCGTGTACCGGCGCCGACGTAAAAGTGGAGCCAGTAAATCTCCGAAAGTAGAAACTCGCTGTATTGGATTTCGGTTCGTTCGTCCCCCGTACAAATGGAATCGAATAAACCTACCGTGGATCTCTCTCCTGTATGTACAATACTGCATCGCTCGTGAGGAGATACGATCTCGAGGCATCTCGCGCAGACCGATTCTTTCTGCTCGATATTACTTTTGATCGTTGTTCATAAACTACCTTCGATGCCTCGATAAAATTAGAGTAGACTCGAAGGACATAGATGGTAAATTATCTCTGGGTTCTGGATTGAATCCCGTCGTGCAATCGTGAGCGGAACACTTAAGAGAAATTGCGCAAGAATCCTACCCCCATTGGTCCTGTCTTCCTTTCCCTTCTATTCCTCTCCTACTTTATTCTTCACCCTCCGTTTCTTCCTCTTCCGAACCGACGTTTATGAAACTCCATTTCGCAACACCTCTATAGAAAATCACTCGGCAGATGTTCCTCCATTTCTACGAACGTTTCGCAAGACCCCCTCGTCTTCGAGAAAAGTAGCTACTCTTTACCTTCGAACGAGAGATATTTCCATTGAAAGACATTCCTCCTGGATAAAAATAGAGAAACCAATAGAGAGAGAGAAAGAGTGAGATATCTAACAGAAGAATCATTCACCGCGACAGTTAGGTCACGTGAACGCTTTTTCTCGGCAGGTCAGTATCCCGATGCCAGTGCAAAAGAGCAACCTGAAGGCTACCCTGTCGGTGAACGGGGACGGTCAGGCTGGTCAAAGTGTCCCGTCTCGATGCAGGGCACCAAGTGTCGGTATCGATGTCGACATGGTCTCGGAGTTCGATCCTTCGTCCTCGGACAGCGGTGTCGTATCGAGATGCGCCGTCGTGAAGCCTCTCAAGCTGCGTCTCTGTCAGCCGATTTTCGGCCGAAAGAACGTTGGCAAAGCAAAGAGGGAACACGCGGACGCTTCTCGTCACACAGCCAAGGACGACATCGTCGTCGAGACGAAGTCTTCGAAACCCCGTGACCCGGAGAGAGAGAAGAGGAGACTGGCCAGAAAGAAGGAGAAACGTGCTACCCTGATATTGGGATTCATAATGGGCAGCTTCATCGCCTGCTGGCTTCCCTTCTTCGTCCTTTACATCGTCAAGCCTCTCTTCCCTAACGTCGAGATCCCTACGCAGGCATTTGTCATAGCCTTTTGGCTGGGCTACATGAACTCGGCCTTGAATCCCTTCATCTACACGGTCTTCAACAAGGACTTCCGGCGAGCCTTCCGTAGGATATTGTTCAAATGAGCGACCCGACCACCAAAATCTTCCTCTCGCGCTAAGAGGAGCGACAAAGGGGAATGAGAATTTTCGAGATCGCGGCTTTTATTCACCCTACGGGGTGGAATCGCGCGAGAAGGCCGTTCGAATGGAATCGTGGAAACGTTAGACGAATAAAGACGATCGCGAGGGCGTAGAGGGTTTCTTCGGGGTGAAAACGTAACCGGGTGCCGTTTGTAAGCGACGGAGGTGAACGTTATTCGTCTCCTTGCGTCATCGATTCAAAGAAAACTCTCCGCGACCCCTTTGGAATGCAGAGCACACACCCTCCTTTCGAACTTGGAGGAGCAAACGGAATAGATCCACGGCTAATGTCTTCTCGGCTCTCGAATATGATTTGTCGTGTCGACGGGAGCGAGAAAATTCGAGGAATACCTGCGCGAGAGATATGCAATTTTAGGATGATGAATGTGGAAAACTACGTCTCTTCGATCACTCTCTTTCTGGGCTGAGAGCATTCTGCATACGACGGAGGATCGTACTCTTCGATGGGATATTACATGTGAGATAATTTCGAGTACTGAGAGAATTACAGGAATCAAACTCGTTGGTTTCGTTAAAAGAACAACATGAAATTCACCAACAACCGAGACAAGCTTCTTGGTGAAATCATTAACAACGATTTCAACCGTCGAATGAGAAACTAGAAGATGCAAAACCATCGAAGGTATTGGTCCTCGTTTCTGTAACCACTGCTCTTGGACAGCCGTTGTTTTGCTCGAAGGTTTACAACCGCAACGTCTTAGAAACTCGGACGTAAGCAGAATGTACTCAGCCTTCGCGTAAGAAACGAGAATCTCTCGAACAATTCGCTTCATCGAACGAAGCCTCGTAGTTGTTCGAAGACGACGTATTCGTTCGTCAAATGACGGACGTAGTGTGCCTGTCTGTATACATGAAAACGTACGTGTGTGAGTGTATTATTCGGTTGTATCTCTGTGGACGAAAGCAGAAGGAGAAACCTCGAGACAAATTCGTAATGCCCGTTCATCCAGGATGGTCATGAATCCTCGATGAGGCAGCGAGGAATCGTAAGACCAACGTCGTGTTTCAGCAACAGCTGTCGATTCTCGCTGTATCGGCTACAACTTCCGCCTCGGTTGTCGATTCAAGACGACGTCCTCGAAGACAGACGGAAACACGTGGGAGAGAGTTCTCGATATGCGGGGATTTCGATGGCGACGTTCCTCTCGTATCGTGAATCGATCTAATCGTTTTGGAATATCGAGCAAACGGTATACGGAAACTGTGGCCAGGCGCAAGCTCGTGGTATGCGCGGGTTACCGCAAGACAGCTTTCGACAAGAGAAGTTCGTAGAGAATCGCGTTTTCCGTCTCTTTTACGATAAATCGCGTTCATCTGTCGCACGTTCTAAGTCGAATAGATGGAAAGAGAGACAGGATGAAGAGATAGAGAGAAAAGTTTCTCGTCGAAGTGCTCGTTCTTCCTCCATTTTAATCGAATCTTCCTGATCGTGTCCTCCTCCTGTTGGGAGGACGCGAAAAGTGGAGAATACTTCATGGTATTCTCTCACCTCGAGTTCCTTGGGAGGAGAAGGCGATTGTAATTTTTACAAGAGCGACAATCCAATTGCATCGATAAATGTAGATAAAGAGAAAAAACAAAATTGTATAGTTCTTTCTGTGTGTATAGCGAACGAAATTACATATTATACATAATATAAATAATATATTGTTGTACGTATTATAACTAAACGATATGTCTGCACGAATACAACGGGAGAAAGGGAATTCAAGGATTCCGAATAGGTGCAGGGATATCGAGATCTCGTGGGATCCAAGGATCATTGACGACGGGTAAATGGTAAACGAAGAGAATAAAATCATGTTTCCTATTAAATAGGTACACCTTTATAATAGTATCGAGAACACCGTTTGTCCTGTACTGTCTTTTAATCGTAACAAATTTTTCGACGCTAAGGAATCAATGATAAAAAACAAAATCAAGAACATAATATATATATACGTATACATCTACACGTGATTATTAATAAACACATTCACACGCGGGATAAAGTTCGATACAGGAATATTTCCGAGTTATAAATAGCGAATTGTAACATTTACGCGAAGACTTTTAATATCACCGGCCGATATTTTTATTCTTTTACGCGATAAAAATCATTCCGATCGTCGTCTTCGTCGGCTTTGAGAAAAAAAAGGAAACTAATCCCGTGCTTTTAAAAACGAGAGCACGATAATTCGCTCACATTCGGAACTTCGTTCGTATTATTTGCACACATCGTGGTGTCAATTCGAGCCGCATATAATTTCTCCGTTTCTACGTTCCTCAAGAGACGAGAGAACTTTCGAAGCGTTTAGTTCGAAACTTTCTCGTCCGACCTTCGATCCCCGCGCGACTTCACTTCGATCATCGTTCCGTGCACATCGATTTTCATGGTGATATGCGTTCGCGCCACTTCGAAACTCGACTTTACCTGCCCTTGTTTCGAAACAAATCAAAGAGCAACGCCGACGAATTTCACGAATGACTCTGACCAAAACGAAAACGAGTACAGAAGTTGATAAAAAAAAAAAAACAATTTTCTTCGTCTTCCTTCTTTTTTTCCCGCAACTATTCAATCTGATCCCTTTTGGGAGAACTGGGAGATCGTTCTGGTTGCGATGGCCACGAAAAATCGAAACGTAAAATTCCCTGGGATTACTGGAGCAACGAAATCGAAATTCGCTCTTTTGCTAGTGGATCACCGACCTGGAAGGCCCGCGTGTCCTGCCCACCCGACTCTCCAACACCGATTACGTCGGAGTGCCACTGAAGGGTGATATTTTCTCGGGGGTGTTCTGCGCGTGACGATTAACTGACCTATTCGCTTTATTTCTCCGAATTCCCGTTCACAATTTTACAAACTAACAGTTTCTTTATCAATTTGCAATTGTCTATCTCTGTATCGATGTTTCCATTAATTTTCTTATCAATGTCTCTACCGATTCGCTTTCCGTTTCTGTTTCAATTTCTCTATTAATTTCCCTATCAATTTCCATATTCATTTACTTTTCAACTCCCGTATTAATATCTCTATTAATTTCCAAACCAATTCATTTCTCTATGATTTTCTAAACAATTCCAACCTAATTGGAAAAACAATAACCTTGTATTGTCCAAAACTAATTCCTTCAACAGCTTCAGCATTCCCATAATAACATCCACGTTACTATTCGAATCGACTTCGTTCGTAAATCGTTTCCATTGTTTCAACGACGAGGAAAAACCCCAGCACGTTGCTGTATCCTTGGAAATTTGTTCTCGTCTTAACCACGAGCAGAATTCGTCCCAAAATGACCTACGGTCCTTTCGTAAGCAGCCACCATACATCTATATCACTGTATATACGTCACGCACGCACCCCCGTGACACGCAACGGCGCCACCACAACGATAAATCAATAAACCGTACGTGCGTCCGTGTATGCACGCGTGTGTCTCGTTTTCTCCCTCTTTCAACCCTCTCGCCACCCTCTGTCAACCCTTCGCGACGGCACGTAAAGCGAACTTCACCAGCGGCAGAGTATCCGGCCTCGAGTTTCAACTGCCAATGTCAAATTCGTCGATAAGAATAAAGAAATAATGCCGAGTACTCGTACGATTTAATTAATCAAACGATTAATTCGAGAAAAACTCGATTACTGAACGTATTTTCGCGCGAGAGGGATGAAAGACGGGGGTGAATCGATAGAGACGAATACCTCGTCGACGTAGCGTTGACTATTTTGAAATTTTAAAGATACCAGGATAAAAATTAATAAAAAATGAGATGAGAATTGAGTACGGCGTACGTTTCTTTTTTTAAGGAATTAATTTGAAGAGATAGGAGAGGATTAGGAATGCAAATTGACGGGAGGAATTAGGTGAAAACGGTCTGGAAAGGTTTTGTCGATATTTTCATTCTTTTTCCTACGTTTCTCTTTTAGGCTGACGGGGAAAGAGCTCGCGGGGGTGTGTTCTTATAGCGCATATTTTGTAAGGTGAAATCCTGCGCGTTATACGGTCGACTGAATTCTTGAGAATTTATCGTGGGAAGGAGTAAAAAGAAGCGGGGATGCTTTCGCGAGATATTATATTCTCAAATACGCTGGCGAGATAGATAGATGGATAGAAAAAGAGAAAAAAAGAGAGAGAGAGAGAGAGAGAGAAGAGGTGAGTACGTGGATGGAAGTAACCGAGTGGAAGTTTTACCGTGACGCTTAATATACGTGATATTTTATGCGATCAAATATCGATATTACGATCCCGTGCTTTTTTCCACGATACCAATACGTTCCACGTTCTATTTGATCCATGGATCTCAGTTATATGAAAACGCGCTCTACGTTTTACGATCGTCATCCTCGAAAGGCAAAGATAGAAAGAGCAAAAGAGTGGAAGAGAAGGGAAAAGAAAAAGATACAGCAGCTAGAACTTCAAATGAAAAAAGAAATTCAAGAATAGATAGAAAAGAATAACACACATTAGAATCCCAAAAGTATGAATTTCCTCTCCGATTTTTCTCCAGACAACCCGAGAGGATTCGATTTCGTGGAAATTTTCAAAACGATCTTCCACCTCTCACCTGAAATCTTTCGATATCGACAAGGGCAGTAAAGTCGTAGATTTGAAAATCACCCACCCGCAAAAACACCACCACGAATGGTACGTGCCAGAGCAATAGTAAAACAGTCATCGAACATTGTTATTAATTCCAGAAAATTACTCGATCGACATAGAAGAACCGGAATGAAATCACAAAAAAAAAGAGGCAGAATGCGAGAAAAAAGAGTGACAGAATGCAAGAGAAATAAAATAATCCGTGAATCTGACTCGAGTCCCAAGCGTTTAACGATTTTAAGGTAGCACGATAGCGTAAGGGATACCTATCGTAAAAATGATTTGAAATTTCTCGCATTTTCGACGCGCAAAGTGGAGAACGCTGTGGCTACTTAATTAAACCCAGCTCTACTGTCGTTTATCATTATTACTGTTAATACATTACGTGTAATAACCACCGTTCGCCTTAGGCACGGCGCAGAGGAATCCTTTTTGCAAAACAAATTTTTCGAAAAATCTCTGTATGTGTGTGTATGTCAGTTACCTTAATCATCTAGCCCTACGTAAATGCGATGTTACTTTGAAGAAAAAAAAAGAGAGGGTGAAAGAGATAAGCGTAAGGGAATTCTCCAGGTTTTAGGGTTCGAGAAGTTACGGGAGCGTTTAAAGTTTAAGGGATTATTATCTGGAAGGGACGATGCCCGGGGCGTGCGCCGTCTGTACTATTAAACGTTATCGATCATTCGAATTAAAAGGTAAAAGAGAAAAAAAGAGAAGAGGAAGAGAAATTGAAGATTCTACGCTCATACCGTCTGAACCTAAGCGAAGAACGACACGTGACGGAATAAACGTGAAGACGATACTTTGTATTTATATGCATTGTACAAGGATATGTATATTAATTGTTATTATTATTATCATGGTTATATCATTATTTATAATATTATTCTCATTATTATTATTATTAATGATCACACGTCATCATCGTTATCAACGATCGTTCTAATTAAATTAATCGAAATCGCCGTAGGGATCCAACGATCGACCTTAATTATTATTTGTCGAACGGTGCCACCCCTTTCCCCCGTGAACGCGAGAGAATGAAAAAAACTAAACACGGGGGAAACGAGAGATCGTTCGTTGTATCCACCGATCGCCATTTTATCCTCCATTTCACGATTCTCAATGGGAAAGAGAATTTGAAAAGTCAGAAATATCTTTTGGCACTTGAGAATTTTGACGTCGTGTCGAGAAGTATTGCGTGAAAATCGGTGCGAGAAAATTCGTATTGTCGAAAAGCGAGAAGGAAATGGGACGGTGGAAAATCGGCAAGGAAACATCGTCGACACGAATCTTCAGAGATGAAGTTTATTTGCTTATTTCCGATCAAATTTCCTCCGCGAACTGGAGATATTCGTTGTTTAATGCATCGACTTCGGGTCGGTGATTTATGCAGTTACCGCAAACCGAGACACTTTTATCATTCGATTCATCCACTAAATGCGCATATTTCCTCTGTTTGTTCACGCCAAGGGACAGGTATTTTCAAAATTCTGTGATACATCATTTCTACCCTTGCAGAAACTACGAAAGCGCCGTAAAAACGAAATAGAAATACACAAAGCTTTTAACACAAATCGCGGATTGCAAAATAAAAAGATTCTTCCCAGCTATTCTAACTGTAGTGTATTTAAAAAATATTACTTTTATGAATCTTCTATCTACAAGTTATAAAAACTTAAACAATCTAAAACAACTACCATCGTACTTTAATTTTCACAAAAATCAAAAGTCAATTGTTCAAAACGTACCCCAATTTCTCCCTCCACAATCATACGCTTATTCCAACAAGAAAAAAATACCATAAAATTATACGATCGAGTAAAGTCACATTTCCATCCCCGCCGCGCCGATTTCTTCGCAATCGAATGAAACAACCCCATCGGTGGATACCCTGTGAACCTACCCCAACGATCTCTCGCGCGGTGCATCGCGAAACGAACTCTATCGATAATATTGGAGCAATGAAATCACTGTGATATCACTAAAACGCTTTCAAGGTGTGTGTTGGGATTGACAATTACAATGCCGTGCCCGCGGGGCTGGTGCGGCAATGTTTAAAATAACGGCGGGGAGGGTTAACAATACGGGGGTGTGTGTGTGAGAGAGAGAGATAAAAAGAGAGAGAGAGAGAGAGAGTGAGAGAGGGAAGATTTATGGTATTATCGTAAATTATTGTAAATCATATTATATTGTATATACGTATACATACATCTATATATATATACATATTACGAACTTGTATTATTAATTGAACGAAAGCATGAAGTATAGAACGTACGTGTACATTCGCATATACAAGTGCAGGTACGTTCTATATGGTCGTATTATACATAGAAAAAAATACTATTACATGAAATATCATATATATATAAAAAAGACTACCGTCATGTTACATCAGAGTAACTGTCATTCGTTAGTATCACTATCGTCGATGCAAGAGAGGAAAAAAAAAATTGCAAAACAGTCCTATTGTCTAATAGCGTTGGTTGTCTGTTATAGCGTACGAGAGTGCAGCCGGAGATCGAAAACGAACCCTAAGCTAATTAATAAATGCGTGCCCTGCGAATATCGGCACGTTTTAGTGTAAATAGGAGACGGAGGGAGCGATGTACGATTTGTTTTGTCCTTTCTCGATTTCCACGATCCGTGAGCCGATTCGCGAAACTTTCCGCCGCGCGAAAAAAGAACAGACCCGAGGAATCGGCTCCGGGTCGTTCGACTTTCGATGTTGGGCGTTCCTAGATTGTAAGTATTCCGGTTTCCGATTAACAGATCGAAATAAACTTGAAGAAGAAAAAAAAAACATTGTAATAATAGTCTACTTAATCGAGGAACTTCTTTAGAGACAATAGCGGAGAGCGCGTGACGAAGGGTGAAACGGCATTATGGGGTAAGTTCGAAGATGGGTTAGAGGGATGAAAATTACGAGCATTGAAATGAGATGCTTGCGATTTGATAATTAGACTATGTGGGTCGTTTTGAATAATTCCTTTTCACATTTATTCGGTGCTACTTGTAAATAATGTTACTAATTTAGGTAATTAAATTGTACATTAACCCCTTACCCCACGAGTGATACTCCTAATTGAATTTAACTGAAATTTTTTAAAAGCTTCAAATTGAAAATATTAGTGGAATACGACGCGGTCAAATTACTTTCATTCTATTAATATTATTTTTTCAATTTCATTCCGAATTGTTGCACTCAAAAAGAACTAAAGGGCAAGGGGTAAAAAAGATATTGAAAAACTAGTTGCTATTTTTAAGAATTTTTCTCTCGTAGAGTTTCAACACATTTTCTGATTAAAACGACTCGCAAAGTTGTAAAATGCCAATGAAAAGTCTCGGTTGATCCGAAAATAATCGTAAACCCCGTCGAAGGAAGACTGCCATGGTGAGACGATCTACCGATCGACTCGGAGGGATTCGCAGAGAGAACAATGGCTGGCAAAAATACACTGCTGGCTTTCCCCGCCGTTATTTCTTCATCTATTCCAAACTTCTCGTTCCATTTGCGTTTTCCAGCGACCTTCGCGAATTTACCGATCATTTTCGGACAGAGAATTTCACCCGTCGCAGGGTGAAAGGTTAAAAATATATAAAAAAGAAGAGTGAGAAGAAAAAGAAATAATACTAATATAATGGAATTACTGAGGAAAGAAGATCAAATCGAGAGCGACTATACGAGCTCTTCTGTCCGAACGAATCTCTCGTTATCCCTTCGACCTTTTTGCTTAAAACGCGGGGGCGTGTCGCTTCGAATAGGTGTGTCGAGGGTACCTCGTTTCAATTTCGTCCTAAGCTACCACAATTTCCCCCGTAATTACATTGCGGGAGTATCATGTCGAGCCGCAGGAAGGAAGAGGAAAAAGGAACGAGGTACGTCTCGCGTTACGAGAAATCGTCTCGTCCGAAAGTGCGCAAAAAAGGAGACGAAAAAAAAATGAAGAAAAACCGCGATCCCCGTTTCGATCGAGGAAAATTCGATTTCAAGAAAACGTTGCTATCTTACTATCTTATTACCCTCGTTACTTCGAGGAGCTCGTCTTGTTTCTACTTTCTGTACGATTTTCAAATGCGGCTTCACCTAAAAAATAGAAGAAAAAAAGAAATACGAAGAAAAAAGATAGAGTGAGGAAGAGAGAGAGAAAAAATGTGGAGAACTAACCGCGTTCTATCGGTACAGGATGTATGCGTTGAATTTAATAAAAAGTTTCATCGATTCCCTCTTCATAGATAATTTCGAACTAATTAAACGTATTAGTAATTGTCTGGAAAGAATGTTAATTATAGTGTATCGATACGAAGATTTCATGGCAGAACGCGTTATGGTGTTCGCGCTTCCGTTTTCTCCCTCAACGCGTAGATTCTGTACGGAATTTTCTTGCGATTTATGTACGCAGCAATAACGATTATCGCCTATATTTGTACACGCCACGTCGCACAGCCAAGCGATCTAAGTTTGAAAGGAAAATCGTGTTTATGGTGTTTCTCCGGGTTTCCTTGTCTTCGTTCCCTACTCGTGAAAGTACGTGCGAACATGCTGACTTACGTTCAGGGGATGGAGGATGGGAATAGACGAATGAGAAAAACGAGTTGCTTTTCAACCTATGATTTTCTACATCTGCGAGAATATTATGAAATTTTCAAGAATTTTGCTAAAAAGGTCTTCTATTATGCAAGATAAAGGAGTGAATATTCCTCGAAGATAAAGTTTCTTATCTGCATTTATTTGATGGTTTATTTTGATTTACTCTGCGATTGAATGTATTTTGAAAATTCTTCAGTATGAAGGAGGAAGAGGAAGAGAAAAGTGAAAATCTCGCTGACGTAGAAAAACGGCGGGAAAGCCAACTCGAGGCTGAGAGAAACATTTTCGTTTCCGGTCGAATGAGAGCACGTGGCTCACGGGATTGGCGCAGAATTCGTTTTACGTCAAGTTTAATCTATAAAAGTCTTCCATTCCTTCCTCGGCGTGTATTCGTCTATGTATTCGACCGATTGTTTGCGGACGTAGGACGTACGGTGAAGCGTTAATTAATGGGGGGTGGCAGGAAAGGGGGTGGAAAGACGGATCGCCGGTTCTCCACGCAGAACTTCTCGAGGGAAACGACAATTTTCTAAGTGGACGACCCGACCGTGAAATACAAGCGTTTCTCCTCAGATGTTTCTTATTTTCGGGATGAAAATACTCCGACGTTTCGACGGATTTAATCCTCTTTCGGTGATTAATTCACGAATGCCGGAACTTTTGAGAAATTCGCACCAACTTCTTTGTCACTTTAACGCGGACTTTTCGAGATGTTTTGCTGGCTGAGTGAGAATAATTGAATTAATGAGTCAAAGAATCATGTTTTCAAGGAATTAAGTTAGTTTTAGTTTTCGATTCTACTGACTTTACAGTGCACTTTCAGATTTAAAAAGTTTATATTAATCGTGATGGACTATTTTATCTGTTTACTTGTGCTTAAACTTGTTAATAATTTCATATCTGAAATGAATTTATTGGAGATTAACTGTTCTTCGTTAAAGTTTGCTTGTTGATTGGATAAATAGAAGAAAAATGAGGTATTAATAAAATACACTGTTTATTAACGTGCTTTAACGGTGATTGATGCAAAAATTACTTAATCAAAATTCATTATTAAAGCATATTCCATGGCATATTGAAAAAATGAGACGTCGTCTTATAGGCAAGTTCTACCCTTTCAGATACAAACTTCTTGACAGAATGTCGATGCTGTGCTTCTGACATACTTCATTAACTTTGCCTCATCTCGAATTTTCTAATCGTTTAATGAATTTCCAAATCTTGTGTACCGCTTGTTAATGAATAATGGATAAATACTCATTCTATAGTCATTCAACCAAAAGCATTTTTAAAATTAGTAATTTTAAGTTTTTCCTCATCTTCTATTCTTCTTCCATCGTCGATTAATTTAATTTCATCTGCTCGTTAATTCTGTTACGAATATCTCTGGACAAAATTAATTAAAATCGAATCACCATTTATTGAATTACATCTTTCGTAATTATTTCCAAGAGGAATGGTGTAACGTAAGCTGTAATGGTGCGAAAGAAACTTTAATCGTGAAACGGCACTTCATTAAATGTTTTCCTTTATTAAGCAGAGAAAATGTCAGCGTATAAATAAATCGAACTTCTTCACCGTCCGATTTAATCGGTCCTGTTCGAAAGCAAAACATTCACGAAATGAAATTAATTCACGAGCGTTTAATTAAATAACGGTAAATCATTTGGAAAGAGAGAATGAATTTCCTATTTCAATTCCACCCTATCGGAAAAGAGAAATAGCTGGAAACTGAGGAAAGAATTTCCCGCGCCACTTTCTCCTTCCCTTCTCGACTCACTTAAAGCAACGTTCAACGAAGTTCCTTCGTGCAAACTTTGTTTCCCACGACAAAGTTATTGCCGCGAACGAACGGCCTTTTAATTTACGTCGATGAAAAATCAACGAAACCTCGAAGATCACCGTTGACACGAATTATTTATCTGTTTTCACTTTAAATCGATGCCACAATAATTCACCAACTTCATTGGGCGATTCTTCTTCTCTTTCTTTTACAAAAAGAGAAATAACAGAGAGAAATAAATTTCATTGATATTCTCCACGACATTTGCACGATTATGCAAAAAGCTACGCAAAGAAGCTGGAAGAAAAGAAAGTGTCGCCATTCTCGCGGGCAAGAAAACTCGACGAGTTTCAGGAAAATGTGGAAAAGGCATGATGAAGAAGAAAAAAGAGAAACGAGAGCAACTTGTTGCGTCTTGCGCATTTTTACAATTCCTGGTCTGCCAGTAAAATTTACGCTTAAATTTCAACGTCGAGCTACCTCATAAAGATTGTGCTTATCGTTTTGACGGACCTTTATAAATTTCAGGAACAAACGGCATTCGCGGCAGAACTCGTTTGCGAATGTGATTCCATAAAATTCGCTGCGAATTTTTTTGCGTTTATTGAAAGAAAAGAAACATAGAAATAAAGAGAGAAATAGTTAGAGATTATTGCGTGGAGAACCGGAAGTTCTGGGTGGAGCGAGAAGTCAGGCAAATATACGCAAACACGCCCCGGTTGTCGCGAATTTGATCCTGAATAAAGGATGCAAAATAATTCCACATTGTTCCATGCAGAGGTAAAAGTTCTGTTGCTATTTGAAAATCATGTTTACGAATAAACGATCGCGAATATTTAAAGATGTGTACAATTTACGAGCACGAAATGGAAACGGTAAATATTTCTATTGTTTTATAAATAAATGGTACAGGTAAATTGACAAAGAATCGACAAGAAAAAATATAACACAGAGGTCCCTTTTTGAACGTTTTCCTTTTGGTTTTCACACAAATAAAATACTGAGATCCTGAAAAATCTTTCATGAATTAAAATTCATTCGTTCCACTTACGAAATTTGTGATATAATTTTTAAACTATTACTAAAATCATGTAAAACAATTTCTCTATACAATTAACTCGCGCTATCGGGCGTTTTTGCGTACTGTAAGCTTTAAAAAAGAACAAAAGCCGAGAGAATAAGATTGAAAAAACAGTGCGAAGAGAATAGAGAGCATGACTGTACGTTGAAAAAATATAAAGCGTTTGAAACGGAAAAATTGAAAATTATTATTGAAAAGAGCAGTTTCATGGGTCGAGTAAAAAGAAATAGAGACGAAAGAGCGCGAGAAGGATAATCGGAGACTGCGGGAGACAAAATTTGTTTATGAAATAAAACGAGATCGCAGAAGAATGGTAAGGCAGCTTTACTGGTCTACGTTCGCCGTACCGTTGCGATCAGAAAAAGATCTGTTTCCATTGAACTGCAGGCACGAGCTATATTTCGATATCGATCGTTCGTCGATTGAAATCGAAAGATAGCTCGAATTTAAGGGTTGCAACGTTTACGATGGTCAAGGAACACGAGTATTACGATGTATACTGACATTAAACGAGAAAGAAAACACACTATCGATACATTACGAGTTTGTTTTATAAAAGAGAGACTAAAAACGTATTAACCGTGTTGTTCTTTCCTTCCGAAAATCCTTTTCCTTATCCTGACAGTACCACATTTGTATTATGTACTTTATTTTTTTACTACCACGATTATTTAATCAAATTGCCATTTTTCTTGGGAATTATAATTTTTTATGGTTACCGGAATATTTTACAGTACCTCTAGTACAGAATTTAATATTGTTTCTTATCATTTTAACTAGGATTTACAAGTTCTAATGGATTTAGAGGACATTGAAGCCAATTTAGATGCAAGTTTCCTTGTTCTCGCGTAAGAGATTTTATATTTCTCTTTGTACGTGTAAAATTTATTATAATTTGGTCGTTCAGTTTCATTAAGTATGTCTCGTGTGCATTAGTGAACACGTTTTGTGCGTTTTCGTTGAAAATCACATTCTTATTATCATTACGACGTTAATTTCGCAAGGAAGGGCGATGTTAAAAGCAAAACCACGAAAGAGGTAAGTGAACGTATATCCCATTAAAGGCGAATTTTCATTTCGAAATATTTTCAATATCTACTCTCGAGACCCTCGGATTATAATCCACTTGGCTAATGCACGCAACGAATGTAATATTCCCCTGTGGATTCATAAAAGCTTATACAAAGCTCCTTACGGTAAATAACTTATAACCGAGTTCCCAACTATCTCAACTTCATGATGCCGATAATTTCGCGAAATTCCATCCAAGCCCTTCTGAGTACAGATGCGAAGTTTTACACAATACTCCTTGCAAACTTCTCGGCGATCGAATACCTTGTGGAATTCAACGGAATCCACGAATTATAACGATTATCGCGGTGGTATTTTCACATTTTCCGAAATCTACGATAAGCGATTTTATGTTTCTCGAACATCACCGTATTTCATAGCTGCCGGTGAGTAATATCGAAAATGGAAAGGCCTATAATTCAATTCCCCGTTTTCATTACAATGGAAACATGGAATCGATATTGCTTTCAGAACGATTTCCGTGACAGAAATGATCGTCGGCCGGATACGATTTAAAATGAGCTTCGATTTTTTGCCGAAATTCGTCACATTTCTGTTCGACGATGCCACTTTTAACCCTTTTAGTGCCGGACGACGATATATCGTCGTTAGCGATAGTGTTAACACTGGATATCGAAGGGGTAATATTCACATTCCAATACAATATTAGTAATTTTATGATAGGTAATTGTAAACACACAGTTTATGCTCTATATTGCGTGTTCTATCTCAACACTCGCCAACCGACAATTCTTTTTATTCGCAATTACATTTGTTATTAATTCCATCCATTTTTTCGCTCGGCACTAAAAGGTTTAATAATGGTTCTGGGCGGAAAAAGAAACTTTTTACCGATTATTCCCAATAGCTCCACGGTCATTGACCTCTAAAACAATTGCAAAACTTCTTGCCAGAAGTGACTCATTCTGTAGCATATTTTAGGTAAAACAACTACAACGATGGAAGTCAAAAAGGAAGTGCAAGAAATATTTTAACTCTTTGATGAGCGAAGATGCATGGCGGAACATTATTAGAAAATTTATATTATTATTTAACTTTGTTAATAAATACAAACCAGCTTTATTCAATTAAAAAAGAATGTCAGTGCAACGTGTATAATTTTATTTTTTTAATTCCCGTGCCTCAAAGAGTTCATTTATCAAATTTTTTAATCGGACGACCTATATCATCAGCGCGTATCCTTGTTTGTTCGAAGTCGCAGTTATATACGTGGAGGAATCGGCAATTTACACGGTATAATTTTCCAGAGAGTCTTGCACAGATTCGCGTTACAAAGCATAGTGTATCGAACGCGTTAGAAGCGTCATGGCTCGTACAACCCGATGCATCGTGAATGCACTGTAATAACGCTCTGGCCATAATAATTTAGGCCGTGAAAGCCGTAGCCTCGAATCGGCAGTATTCACTTCCGATTGATTCGCTTCCTTTGATCCGCGCTTAGAACGGATCGTGCACGCTTTGAATTAGACACAAAGGGAGAATCGAGGGAGAAGGGGCGAGCCGAAGGGGGATGGAAAAAAGAGAGAAGGATGAGAGGTGGTATCCTCCGAGGCGGGTTACTAATTTACATCGATTCGTGTTGTTAATGACAGCCGAACGAACTTCTTCCGCTGAAAGGTGGAAATCGTAAAAGCTGGATGAAATCTATGAGGATTAATGGAAGATTGCGAGAAGACGTCGTTCATAGAACGTTAACCCTTTGCGCAGGACGGGCGAATATATCCGCCCTGAGAAAAAAATTGGTTATAGTTTGTCGGTGCATATATAAACGGTTAGAGTTGAAAAATTAAAATATAATCGTTGAAATATTATTTTACAAAGAGTAAATGTCAACTTGTATACATTAACAGACTGTCTTTCCGATGAAAA
Source organism: Cerceris rybyensis (assembly GCA_910591515.1). Classification (NCBI taxonomy): domain Eukaryota; kingdom Metazoa; phylum Arthropoda; class Insecta; order Hymenoptera; family Crabronidae; genus Cerceris; species Cerceris rybyensis. The sequence continues at coordinate 2,992,957 of OU342795.1, forward strand.
AGTGTTTTTTCATCGCCAAATAATTGATTATTTCTCGATATTCAAAAATGCCTCCGTCCGCAAAGGGTTAATTGAATCATATGAAACTTCAGAAACAAAATAGTATGTATGTATTACTTAAAAATTTGAGAAAATAATCTATCCTTTTTTTCAAACTGTCAATATACACTTCAAGGAAAACTACGGTTCTCCAAAATGGAAGTAAGGTCATCCTCCACGAGCAAATCATCCCTTCGACCGATCAAGGATTATCTTATCTCCGTAACGAAGAAATATTTTGCCCCACCCTCGTCCTAAAAATTCATACCCTTCTCAACTTCTACTTCTCACCCTTTCGTGTACCGTCGTCTCCTCGTATAAGCGTCGGCGAAATGTAGAATTCGAAGTTCTACGAGTAGAATGGCAAACTCGGCTTCTGGAGAGACGAATATTTCCGCCACTCGGGCATACAGAATAGAGAGAACCTAGAGAAGAGTATACGAAAAATAGGAACACGAGTAAGATAGAAAAGAACGGAATGGTTGGTCAGATAAGAGAGGTTGCAGAGAGTGTCAACAAGGAACGTAGTCCGTGAGGACGAAGAGAACGAGAGAGAAGAGGGAGAGAGGACCAGAAAACCCGAGGGACGTAGGGATTGGATTAAAACTCGAAATCGAGTTGCCCTCTTCTTCCGTGCTCGGCCAAATTTACTTTGCAAACATTCCATATCCCTGGTTCCCGCGATACGTCCGAACGACGCTGGATCCGCGTTTCAGTTCCTTCGTCCTTTCTCGGAGCTTCCTTCTTTTCTTTCCTTTGTCCTTCATTTTTCCTTGGATTCGTTTCTTCTTTCTTCTTTCGACTATTCACCCTCACATCCTTCTATCATATATCTATTGTAGCATCGTCTTCTTGGGCTAATCAAATTATTTCGTTTACTTGAATCTGCTTTGTAAAATAAAAAACCCTTCCTTCATTTCTGGAAATACTATGAAATATTGTAAACAAATAGTAACATAAGAATTAGGTAATTAGGGTTCTTTTAAGAATTCTCATCTCTCCAGATAGGCTACTTTCCTTATGTTCTCTTTCATTTGTCCGATTGGTTCCATTGAATCTCGGATTTCTTTGAAATCCAACGATCGTCGAGACGCTCACCATGGATTCTGCCGTTAGAATCGTTCACGGCGACGCATTTGGTGTCGCAATTCTCACAATGATTCCCATCAAACGAATCTCATTTGCACGTTGGAATTCACGTTCATTCGGCATTCCGTTGCGCGTTCTTCTGCGATTAGTATTCCATCGGCAGTCTCGTTGGCTGATCCAACGAGTAAAAATTCCGTTTCCTCGTTCGGACGAATTTTTCAGACACTGAGCCGATGGAAAGGGTGAATTAATTGTAAAAGGATAAAAAGGCAAGTTTCGTATAAACGCGTTCCATCCTGAATACAATAGCCTGTTTTTCATATCAAAATGTGATCGTGCAAGTTAGCATTAACTACTCTCAACCCCTAAGTCCACTTCGAGACCAGCAGTTGCAACCATATGAAGGGAGAAAGCTTGAAAATCGTGACCAGTCATATTCTCACCCCGGTGAACCAGGAAAAGGTGCCCTTTCATTAAGATAATTGGCACAGAAGATAAGGGTCTTGCGTCAGAAGCTAACAGTATCGTCCCTCGCACCCTTCAACTTCCTGAACACGCAACTCGAAGGGAAATTTGATTCGATGACGACTCACCGTCCCTTTTTTCGCCTCAAAGACGAACCGTGTTACTCGGATGAAAGAAAGGAATTATTTATGCCACTCTGATGGGTTATTTCTGACGTGTGGCCTCGTTAAAATTGACGTGTGCCGTTATCGAGCGCATTACTCGAAGGAGCCACGAAAAACGCGGGAAAATACCAACCACTCTAAATTCCCCGGTAACAAATTAATCGTAAAAGTCAAAGGAAATAGAAATTACGTGACGCATTGTGCGTGAAATGAGATGGAACCTTCAATGACGTCCTCGAACTAAAGATAATTGATATTTGTTGCTATTGTTATTACATATTCGACGAGAACGTACGCCCATTAGCGGGAACTCGTGAAACATGATAACAGCTGAACGACCAGCAGTTGTAAAAGGTAATATAAACGTAAACGAAACACTCAAATTACAAATTGCAAGTTCTACTTTCTGTAAATAATATATTCCGTTTGTTTCAAACTAACGTTATTATGCGATATCTGCAATTTTGTAATCCGTGCATTAGCAGGTCTTCGGTGTAATTATTGGTAATTAAATAAATTTGCCAGAGGTTTCTTAATAAATTGATTCCCGCTTTCATCAAGTGCATCATGTCTTTTTAATATCCACTTCTAGGACTTCTGCGAAAAGAATATTAAGGTAGCCCCGTTTGAGATAGACCAGTTTGAAATATTTTCATTTCCTCTTTGATATTGGAATTAAAATACGAACGAGAAATATCAGTAATATTCGAGCTGGGATTTCATTGATGAGGTTCTTCGAAGAAACATCAATTTCGATGATAAGTTTCAAATCGTATTTCGTGATTTTCCAGAGACATAATGTACGGAACGGCGAGAAAGTTTCAGCGGGCAACGATTACACCTGAAATGCAAGAGTCTCTGGTTAATTGAATGAAAAGAGTCCTTGGGGTTGCGTTCATTTCGGGCACGTCCCAGAGTGCATCTACCTCCTCATGACTCTGTTACGGCCCTTTATCGAACGAGTTAGTACGGTTACGATGTTTAATTAGTGTCAGTTTTCGGCCGAGTCTCCTAGGATTCGGGCTCTCGTTACCGCGATATCGAACCTCCTAATTTTCATACTAACTTGCTGATTAACCGAATCACCGACGTACGTGGAATATCGTTCTGGTCAATGAAGCCTGTAGAATATTGTCTCGAGCGACATCTCGAACTTTACCCCTTCTATCTGCTATGTTGAAATATTATCTTTCGATCCTGTAACTTTCAACCCCCTTTGACTCGTTCAAGGGCTGCAGGCATGTACAATTTGACTACTACCTTTTGAAAATCTGTTATATAAAGCTCAAATACCACTGATTGACTGACTCACTCACTCACTCATCACGAAATCTCAAAAACCACAGAACGGATTGCAATGAAATTTGGAACATACCTTCCCCTTGGGTCTTAGGTACTCAATAAGGAAGGGTTTTGACAAATTCGAAATTTTAGGGGGTTAAAGTATGGGCCAAACTCATCAACGCAGAACCGAAAATACTTTACCTAGAAACTTGAAATTTTGCATGAGCATTCCTTCTAGGGCATTAGCACCCACTAAGAAAGGAGTTTTCAAAATTCGAAATTTGAAGTTTTTTTTTTTAGTTTCGATTAAATCGTAGCGAAGCACGGGAACTTTCAGCTAGTACTATTATAATGTTCTTTTTTATTTAATTTAGATTCGCAATATATGCAGGTTTTGTGAATAATTTAGGATTTGAAAGAGGAGTCATTTTCAATTTGGACAATGTTAGTGTAATTAAAGATCGCTCATAGATATTTAATGTCCAGCTGATGATGAGAGTTGATAAATTGTTATCTTGATCAGCACTTTCCATTGTGTAAAGTAATATAGATTGTAAAATAGGAGGGGAGGACATTTTACGTAAACTTTACGAATACCAGCAGCGAAGATCGTTGTTCGATCTTCCCAAAGAGGCTGCCATCTTCTTCGGATCGTAAAGAGGAGGATTAAAGGCTGCAGCGTTTGCGAATGGAGCAGTAAAAGTTATTCCTGTTCAATAATACTCACTATTGTTCTACGATCATCTCTTTAGAATCTATACGAAGATTTTTCTCGTATTTTCTATTGAAAATTCTTCCTTTTGAGTATTTACATTTATATCCCATTTAAAATGGTAAATCAGCGAAAATTCATCGCGATTAATGAAAAACACATGTATTGATAATATCTTAACATATTGCATGTGACTTTTCGGATAACGCGGAAATGTATTTCAATAAAAATAATTTCAGTCGTAATTGGACCACTTATACGCCATAAATACCGTTTCTGTCGCATTTAAATGTAAAATACGTTTTTGTTGGAATTAGCAGAACGTCACTGAGGGAAAAAAAAACTCGGGGATTTAATATCTGCAAACAAATGAGAATTTAATACATCGACCGGTAATTATTACTTTGCGAATTCTGTTTCATTACATGCCAATGGGTAAAACGAGAATGAATGCTGTCAGAAAATTTTACGAACTCTCCGGCAAAACGTATTTGTCAATCGATACTCATCACGGGTAATCAATCACTCATTGTCCGTTAATTCTATTTTCCCTGTAAAGTTTATCTTTCGATTCATTACACGCTTTATTTTCTACAAAACATTGCCACTTCCGTTTACCTGAACTCAACTAAAATCACCATCATCGAGAGTCAATTAATAACGTAGCCTAATGGAAAAGTAGAATTAAAATTATTCAATCGAATCGATAATCTATCACGTCCTTCCATGATGGAGAAAATGTAAAATGAAAAGAAAAAAAAAGCGGAAGAATATTACCGGGTAAAATCTAAATTCCATCATCATCATTTTTCTCCCGTGGAGAACCTTCGTTTCCAATTTTTCTTTTTTCGAGGGGAGGGAGAGAACGTGCCAACCCCCATCGTTGATTGATCCTTCGATAATCGTGTATAAACAGTGTCGACAGCAGAGGAAAAAAATTGATCTCGAACGTCCGAAACAGATTGTGACAATCGATGAGTGAAAATTCACCAGACAAGTCTGGTAAACTAGGTTTTGGTGGAGGAACGCGACCGCTGAGCAAAGAGGGTTAATTTCATTTATAAACAGTATCATCGCGTACGTGGAACGAGGTAGCCGTGTTTACGAAAATAAGTGAAAACAAGGGTGAAATTAGGGTCGAAATAGCATGAAACCAGGACGATGGAAATCTTGTTTCTCAGGCATCGTGCCGTGGTTGTTCTCTCTATAATTTCGAAGCCTGTGAACTTGCCAAAATAAAAGATAACGAATCTACAATTTTAGAAAAAAATAAAAAAGATAATTGTATTTCCATCCGTGATATATGCCATGGTGGAGATTTGAAATTAAAATTCTCCCGTGACAGAATAATTAGAAATTCTACGGGACAACCGTAAGTCCGGATCTCCCTGTGGGAAAATTCACGCTGGCGGTAGTGTAATTTAAGTGAAACGGCAAATGACCCATTCGAGGATTAAGAGAGAAAATGGGAATATTGTCGGAATTCCCGGGAAGACGATGGAGAACTACATCAAAGTTTCGTTATTTAAAGTTCCTCGTATTAACATGATCAACGTAGATTCGCGAGTCAATTCCGTTCGTTAAAGACGGTACGTTATTATTCGTGAATATTACACGTGACAAACTTTGACACGTAATCGTTCTTATTCCCTCACGACGATGTATCTTCATATTCGAGAGCTAAAACTCCAACAGTTAAGTTTATACGTCCTTCCTCCAATGTTCTAGTTTGCTCGCGAAACGATCTTCCATCTGAAAACTTGTTCTTTCAGGAATCTCTTCTACAAACGTCTATCTTCGATCGATCGCAAACAATAACGAACCTTTCCACGAGAGAAAATTCACTATTCCGTAGAGTCTTCACGTCGACTTCCATTCCCCCGGTCTCTCGAAAGAGCTCAAAGCTTCTCAAAACTTGCAACAGATTTCTTGCCGATTCGAGTGCTCGACTCGAGGCCAGAGGTAAATTAAAGTTTCAATGAAATGCCGTATATATCTCATCCAAGATCTCTTAATCGACTATTATCGGTATTATCGATTATTCATCGATTCGTTTGAAAATTTTATCGCTATATCCGATGTGACTTTGATGCAAGATGCAATCTCTTTCGACGACTTATTCGATTTATCGTTGAAATATACCTTTTTATCGCTCGAAATCATTACGTTAAGAAAAGAAATGGAAGTTTTTCCCTACGTCTTTGTGATTTTTCCATAGGAACAGATTTCAGGGAAGAAATCTCGTTTACTTTCGATCGTGTCGAATAATTAGAATTTTCAAGGAGCGACACGGAAATCGGTCAGAAAATCGCCCGTTAATCGGCTCGTTTTATCGTGCTCGATCGTGCAAACCCTACATGCACTCGTCGAATCCGATTCGCAAGTGCACTTAGGAATAAAATCGAGTAGTTCCACGTTAAATCCGGCTGATGAACGAGCCGCTCGAACCGATTTTAGATAATCTTTCGGGCGCAAACGATCGCCAGGACTGTAACAAGCTAGGTCGACAAAAATCTCGGCTCGTTTCGATTAAAATCTATTCCCGCCAGCCGCTTTGTCCTTTCGCCGTTCTCCTCTCGAAGCAGTTTGCCTTTCGGATCTCCTCCGATTTTAATTAAATTAAAAAAAAAAGATTTCATTTGCTGACGTCAATTCTTAGACAGTGGGATATTTGAAATTTTGCAATCGCTAGATTAATCTCTTATTTAATTAAAAAGGAACACAGTAACTGAAAGTGTAATAATAAAAAAGGGGAGAAAGAAAGAAAGAAATGAGAAAATATTTAAAAAAATCATCACAAAATTCATTCAACTAAGGTGAAATATAATTTTAATTTAATTTGCCACTATGAAACTATGTGAGAAGTTAAAGTATCATCGTGGATGAAGAAGAATGTAAAGAACATCGGAAACATTCGACCCAATTTACGTTACAAGTCGATCCGAATCGAGCAATTTACGATAATTGTTTACGAGAGTGATTTCATTTAAAGGCGAACCTCACCGTGGGAAATAATGAATTAAAGTTATCCTCCCTCCGAGGTACAATGTTTGCTCGACAATTTTCTGTCGAACTCCAGGAAGCTTTATTTTGTTTCGTCCGTTGTTTGCACGAAAGAGCTCAATGGGACGGATGCTCGAAACGTGCTTTCCATTGACATAATTTTCTACCGGTTTGCAAACAACGGAGTACCATGTAATTTCTGTGGCGATTAATTCTTTACACTCGACTGCCATGGAATTAGGTCCCAAGCGTATTATTACCGCGATCCGGTCGAATGGGCGATGATAGTGGGGTCTGAATTATTAAAATACAATTATTAAATTATCGTATTGTTATCCCCGGGAATTATGTAGACCACCGAAATATCCTTATCGATTTCCATCTCAGTTCCTACATATGTAACACGCCAATCTCATTCTCCATTATTCAAAGTGCAGTTGCATCACGGCGAAACGTTTCTTTCGTGCTTCAATCGCGTTAAATTACTAACGATGTACGATTAAAACATCCAGTGAAATAAATTGGATAAAAAAGAAAAGTATAAAAGAAATTTCACTCGTCGGACGGCTGAGGAGAAAAATTATTCGTAAAATTCATTTCCAATTGCTGCGAGACGGTATACGATTAAAAGCAACCCCCTGCAATTATCGAGCGAGGCTGAAGTACTATCTTTCGTGCTGTTAAAAAAAAGAAGAAGAATGACGAGAACAGAAGGAAAGAGAGACGAATGAAAAAGTAACTCGAGCGATTTCACTTTGGATCACGGCCGACCGCGAGTTAAGCTCGAAACGGGGGTGGCCAGATCGACGATACGCGATTTATGGTGGCGCTTCGGTTTTATCAGTTAACCAGAAACGTAGAGCCGAGGCGGAGAGTTGCCAGGGAACTCCACGAAGTACTGAAAATTTGTCTTTCGCTAACGATAAAACCTCACGTGTTGGCTACGAAGCCAAAAATCGTAATATGTACCTCTAAACGGATGTAGCCGCTGTCGATGGCTGGAATTTCGACGGCTTATAATATCCGATCGAATTATACGATCGTACGTTGCTTTTATGGCAACGTAATTGTTCGATCGTTATATTTATATCGTACTATCTCATCGGAATTGATCTCTGTTAGCATCGTAACTGAAAAATCCACTGATTCTCTACGGTCCTACGAGAGTTTCCGGGAGTTGTTGAGCAAAGTGGTTGTAAAATGTTTTCTAGAACTTTTTGAATTATAACGAGAACGTGTTACTCGAAGAATTTTAACTTGTATTTATTTAAAAGATAGTCTCCCCCCTGTGGCTTCTGGAGTTTACGAAAGTTCCTAGGTAAAGTGATATAAAAATATTTCTCATAACTTTACGTACTTCAAAGCAGATACGAAGGAATTCTTGCAACCTTTAAAATAATATTTATTCAACGACAGAGATACGGTTATTAAAATGAATCGTATGCCTCTTTAAAAGACCTTTTCCATCGGAAATGGAAACATTTTCGTGAAATAAATTGATAATCCGTGTCTCCGTGTTTAGCTCTTCGAAAGTCGTTACCAACTTGAGATTACCTCTAAAATCTTGCTATCGTTTCCTGTCTCCCTTCTGTGCACACACGCGAAAAGAGGGTGCTCAATGGGATGCAAATTGACGGGTTTCAATGTATCAAGACGAAAGATTTATTTTATCCAAGGATTTAATTTAAACGCATAGGAGATCTCTCTTCATCTTCTTCGTCAAATTCTAGTTCACCTTCTTCTTCCACTTTTCCAAGCGTGTGATCGTAAAACGTTATTTAACGTAATGCACGAAGTTTATTGCGGAAAAAAGAAAGTCCTCGCGACGAAACTCAAAGTCTTCTTCTCCCTTCGGGGTTTAGTTCGGGGTTGGCTTTGGATTTTTACGGATATTACCGGGTATACCTTTGTCCTTTTGTATACCGTTACTGTAAACACGCTCGAACGAGGAGCGTGATATCTAGAAAATATCGGGCAATTCGGGACAAGAAAAACGAGCGTCCTATCAAATATAAAGTACGAAAAACGCCGAGGATACCCGCTGAGTTCTGCGGACATTACAAGGATAAGGGTCCCGAACAGATTGCCAAAGAATTTTTGTCATCCTGCCCATCCAATCTCGTTCTCCTGTATAATATCGCATTGCCTGTTATCATTGCAAGTATATAATATTATTATTATCATCACTATTATTGTAATTTCACTTACTCATCGTTCGATCGTTTCGCAATGTATTCTCAAAAATCCCTGTCCAACGATTACCCCATTGCGTATTGATATTTTTCAAAGCTACCGTCAAATTTGTCGATTCACATTTACAGAAAATGTTCTTTAATTCAAAGGAGGAGACCTGAATTGAACACGGAGAGAAAAAGTTTTTTTTTACGAATATTTTCCAGAATTACATATTTTTTTGGAGTTACCAACAATTTATCAAGATTTTTCTCTAGTTGATTGATTTCTTTATTCTCTTTCTATTAGTACGTGCTGAAAAATCATGGTGTCGAAAATTATAGGCGAGAATAAGGTCGAAACGAAGGTGGGATTTTGAATTCTCCGCGGTCCGAGGATTTTATACGAGCGGTAGTTCGCCGGCTGACATTATGGGACTTTCATTAAGAAAACCGTGGCTGCGTGAAACGAAATCGGATCGGGCCACTCTCCCCCGAGTGTCGCCAGCTTTTTTTTCCCTCTTACGCTTTTCCTGGGGCTTTTCCGATTTTCAGTGCGTCGAACGAGAAAGCGGGAGAGAGGGGAGAGAGAGAAAGAGAAGAGGTTCTTGCGGGATAGAAAGCTTTCTGGGATTATTGGCCGATCCGATGAATTCATCGTCGAGGAGGAAAAAAAAGAAAGAAAACCGAACGGTGAGTTCACGTTGGAACAATAACGTTGATGGTCCTTTCTACCGTTGTTTTTGTTCATAATAATAATAAATACAGAGTAGAAATGGAAGAAAAGTTTTCTTATTAATTTGCATGCCGAAATTAAAACGCTAATTGCAAAGAGAGAGAGGGAATGAGGGAGGGAGAGGGGTAAGGGAGGAATAGAGAAAGGACGAATATGAAATTAACTGTAACTCCGCTAGGAAATAGGAAGACGCGATGGTTATTAAAAACTAATGAAATTGCGCTCGCAAGAAATTGCGGACTCGGCCATTTTAATAGAGGAAGAGCTTATCGTAACTTGCAGGACGATTTTCTCGAACTTACGAGCTCTCGTGGAAGTAAGTAGATAACGTAAGGAATAAGGGGGAAAAAACAGAGGACAGAGAGAACGAAAGGACGATGATCCATGACGCGTGAAGAAAAGAAAAAAGTAGATCGATCCGGCTTGACGTCAGACACGGATCGGATGTTTTTCATTTTCTTTTTCTTTTTGCTGCACATCGACTTATATCATAGTATTTGGTGGATAAAGTTTTTCCTACATGTCTATCGATTATTTAGGATATTGACAAATATGTTACAATTTTCTCGGACCTGTGCTCGACCAAAGGGAGACATAAAAAAAATAACCACCCCCGTGTGCTTCTAAGTGCCTCGCAAGCAAATAAATAATTCTCACTAGATTAACTCCAAGAACCAACCCCTTGCTCTCGAAGACTACTTTAACGTATCAATTCTCTCTACCCTCGTTGAGATTCTGCGAATGGTATCCCTTCATTTTCAACCGTCAATCGTGAACGATTGTTTCATCGAATCTTCCATCAACGGCGCACATCCAACAAAATTCTACCGTTGGAATTTTAACCGCGAAATTCCACTTCCACCTTGGCGTCTATGAATTTATCGGTTCCTTGATTTCGCCATACTTTTATCCCGAGGCAATCCCGTTTCGCCCGAAACTTCGGAATCCTCGAATCCTCGGGGAGGAATTCCGCGGCTAGGATTCGAGTCACGCGAATATTCGCACGGTTGCCTCTTACATCTGCACAAAGGCGTTTTCGTGATGGCAAATACAATTTACAATTAGCCAATATTGTTCCTTTCGTCGCGTCCGTGTCCGCCGATACGATTTTTCTTTCTCCCTGGGATAATAATCAGGCGGAATTGTAGGAGAAAGATAAATATGATTTATCGAAAAGGAAGAAAAGAAAAAATACAAATATGTATTCCACGTTCCAACTTGAACTTTAGAGGTAATTAACCCATTCACTGCCAACTACGAGTTATCTCGTGCTTGCGCTATAATTTGGAATTAATAAGTTAGCAATAATCACCGAGTGTGTATAGTAATTTTAGAACAAAAATGCTCTTCGTATCTTTATAAATGTCGATATCATATTTTGGATTCATTATATTAATATTCCACACCCTTTCTGCCGTTTTCTCAAATTTTAATACGCAAAGTAATATTTGCTTAGTTTTTCCGACAGTGAATGGGTTAATCTCTTGGGAATTTTTCGAATTATACGTAAGAATTTGATAATGTTGAGGTACTTAAAATTATTCCGGTAACGGTTGACAAATTTTAATTGTTCGCAGCGATGGAGAATGGACGTTAAACTTTCTGTTAACGAAGTTTATAAATCGTATTAGACGAGTAAGGCGACAAAGTACGAAAATACGTAGGACGAGGTCGCGAAAGAGGGATACACACAAAGTTTTCCACCCTGCGCTTGCGAAATGTCCATGCTCGCGTGAAAACGTTTCTTAGCCGGATGAAAGTTCCTATGGGAGGATGGGAATATTCCACCGGAAGTCTGTAGTTCGCAGACACGACTCTAACTCGACTTGCAATTATAACTGACTAAAATTGTCCGCCTTTCTACAATATGTGTTACATCAGAGTATTACTAAATTACATTTACCGAGGAATAATAATATTATCATTAACAATTACAAGTACAATGACATGGAGTTAATTTTTAAACCAGTTAATCATTCCTTGAAAACTTCTAACAAGGCGAGAAAAGGTGTGGTGAGTCGAGCGAAGTGAAATTGTGACAAGACACCGGAAATTTTCGCGTTACGTCTTCTCCTAAATGACAATAAAATTGGACACTTGGAAGAAACTGTTTTCACGGGGACTGCTTGCTTCCTGAATTCGACGTAGAGTCATGGTGCACGTACGTATATACACGTAAGTGTGTCGAGATCTCCCAAAGGGAGCAGAAATTGTGCCGTGCACAGAAGATTTATGCCTAGTCTGTGCGGCCCATTCAGGAAATGCATACATTTAACTTAACTGCGTACACTTCCATTCTCCAGGCGTAAGTTATGTTTTCAAGTACAGGAGTCGTAACATCTATCACTGTGTTTGTCCACGATACGAACATATCCCCAAGTTCATCCGTGTCTCTGACAAACATATTTTCGCATTTTTAATTCTACATCTACGACCTTATATCGTGAAAGTAGCACGAACTCGAACCGAGAGACGTGCAAGCTCTTGAAACAACGACGTTTAACATATTTCTGAAACGAATGGACATCCTTTCGTTAGTTTTACATGGGTGAAATCGACGAGATTCTTCTTGCATAAAAGATGTGCAGCTGTATTTATTCACTTTGTACTTCGTTTTTAGAGAGCTCTCCTATCTGAAGTTTCTTTTTTTGTATTGTTAATGGAATATTGATCTAACGTTGACAACGAATGGGTGAATTAATAAAGTGGTGGGAGACTAGCAGTAGGGTTTGATTACTCGAAGAGTAAAGTAGTCCACGTAGAATTCTATCAGATAATTTTCCAACTAAATATTATAAAATAATTTATAATAGCTTCTTACACTTTTCTACAAAAAATTTTCAACTTAAAAAATTTGTAATCACGACAGAAGTAAAAGTAAGTACCTACCATTAATACAGGATACTTTTAATTCATCTTCAATTAGCTCTAAGAAAATGAAAAAGAGAAGTTAATACCTAAGAGAACTACTGTAAAAAAATTAATATCAAATAATACGTCCGAATTTCCTAGTCTCAAAATTCTTACCATGATTTTCTAAATGTGCATTTTCGCCGGAGACAAAGAAATTTTTCCACCCCCGCGTGCAAATCGCAGGACATCCCTTAGGTTCAAAATCGCCTACGAATTCCTCCAAGGCAATTGGCAAATAGTGGCATAGAAATCCCGACTGAAGTCATATCGAACAAACAGGCCAATAAAGTCGGCGAGTTAAACGTTCCGTGAACGAAATAAACGATCGGATCTTCAAGCGTGCGTTTCTACCTTCATCTTCGTACGAATTCGCGGTAAATCCAATTGCAAATCGCTCGCGTATAATGGCCAGGTTCGCGAAGTCGATGTCGCGTCGGTGGTCTATCGATTAGCATCGGTTTACAGCCGGCATTAGATTCGATTACGCAGTTCCTACTGTGCGGAGTCCGCGTCGAGTTCTGGGGGTGGGTCTACCCCGAAGGGGTTGCTTCTCCAATCCGGCTGCGATGAAACTGACACCCTTGCATGCGAGGTCGATACTTTTTCACGAGACGTTCCTTCCTCCCGATTTACCGATGATACGCAAAGGATTTCGTGAAAGGAGAAGTGAATAAATACTGACGTTATTAAATATTTGGATTTACGAGAATTGTGATTAAAAAGAAATCGATACGCTTCGATGAATATACAGTGGATGGTCCATAAATATCTATGGAGATAGAATATATCAAAATTTGTGAGAGGGTTTGATTTGGATTAAGGGCAAATTGAAACATGAAAGTGAACTTTCGTTGCTCTTACAAAGATTCATCAATTTTCGAAAGATTTAACAAATAATTCTATTGGTCCAGTTTCGTATACAGAACCCACCCCGTGAATTGTACTTGATCACTGTTATACGCGTAAAGTATTACACACGCCATTGAAATTATACCATGGTAGAAACACCAATTGAAGTTAAACCCGTGCTAAAATCGATTCGACCTCGAGTTAATTCGTATTTACACATGCATCGATCTCGATCCCATCCCCATGCTCCCGTTATACGGTCATTCGGTCGTCTAATTAGCCGCTCACGACCATTGCACAGTGGAAACGAATCGATAATCTCCATGGAAAAAAATAATAACTCGTGAACCATTAATTTTACAAGAAAATGTTATATAAAAAAATTGTATATCATCGTGAACATTATACAATTATAAATTTTATTTTTTATTTCTTATACTCTTCCAAACATTATTCAACCCCTTGCACTACAATTTGTTTCGTGACTGCCTCTACTGTAATTCAGAATTTAATAGCTAAAATAAAAATTCGTCAATGATTCTTGACACGCCGTATAATTTAACATAACATTAATATTATAGAAATAATATTATCGCGTCTCGTCTTAATAATATTTTCAATTTAATAGATTTTGAAAAATTTGAAAATTTTCTATCCCATTTACCTCATCACGAGTGTCACTCGTTACTGTAGAGGGGTGGGCAACCCGCGGCCCGCCTTGAACATTTTTCCATACCGCGAGATTATCATCAGTATCATTATTATTATACATTTTATGTTTACATGTAAAAGTAAAAGTAAACGCAATAATAATATCTCATTATCAGACTGCGGGTTTTTATACATTTATGACAAATTAAATACGGCTAAAATATGCAAGAAGGACATAATATAAAAATATATCAAAACTATTCAAAGTATGGTATTTGTTGCAATATTTATTGAGTGAAATAAATCCCTAGATTGGTTTTCCTGTCTCACCTGCATTTGTGAAACTCGAAATTTGCATAAACATCCGCAGTCTACTCATTGTATTTCAATTTTTCACTCTGAAAAAGTGCCTATAGTGAGTCTGAATCTAATTTATAGGGATATATAGTTTTATATGCGGCCCGCAGAGTTAGGATTCATTTCCAAAGTGGCCCACAAGATGATTTGGGTTGGCCACCCCTGCTGTAGAGCAAGGGGTTAAAGGTCAACATCATTTCTATATCAACATCTACATTTCTCTTTAGAGATTATCATTCTATCGAAATTAGTGTCCTTTGGACTCAGCTTGTTCCAGTTTGATCGATTTGAATCGATTTCAACCTAGCATGATTTTTTTCTAGATTACCCATTTCCAGTGTGCATTGGTAGGACTGCCACCGTTACCACCATTAGCATCCTCGCCCGGCGGGCATTCGGTGTATGCTAATGCCGCTCGCCCACGCGCGGCCCACTTTTCTCCGTGGCCTATTTCGCACCCGCCGCGAATTTTCCCTCTGGCATCGTATCGTCGGCACAAAATGGCCTTCGGGTGTCGTCGAGGAGCTCTTACGATGACGCGAGTCGGATGAAGCGAATGACGACGAGAGGAAACGACACGGTGGCTCTCCTACGTCGAGATCCTTGACTTTCGTACGGGTCGATGGGACGAGATGTTGATAAGGTTCTTTTTAATACATTGCAATTCTTCAATGATATGCTTCTTCACTGTTTCTACATTCTACGCTATTCGATAACAGAGTAAAATGATTCCTCGTGTTTGAAAATACTGTTGAAAAATATTTTAGATATATGGAGCAATGCCAGGAACATGAGTCATTGCAATTACGAAAATGGCGAATTTGCGATGGATGTTTTTGTTAAAATTCCATATAAATCAGAGCACGGCATTGCTCATGGTAATTACATGCGTCCGAAAGGCCAGGAAAGAAGGCAATAATTTCCCCGGAGATGTCGGTGTATTTCATGAAAAGTTGGAAAAGCGACGCAAGCTCAACAGACAGCTCGCGTTAATATTAACGTGAAGAAGCGTTGTAGGTCCGCAAGAAATATGGTAACGAGATGCGATACGGTGCGTTAATGTTATCGCGGATATCAAGTCCGTGACGTGCCGGCAAATGCAAACAAATGCCTCGCGTTGAATACGTGTATCGTATTGTACGGGCATGGGAATACATTAATATTTAAAATCTGCACCGTACTTTCGATCCTGAGAGATTGAATAATACTTCCACGGCATGGAATCGACTGCGATACGAAATTCTCCGTTTAAATAAAACGCGAAAACTCTAGCGCCCTCAGAAAAAAAAAATCTGCAGCCTAACCCTCCAAACGGAATTTCTCGATAGCTCCCACGAATAAACTGCAAACAAGAAGGCTCATCGAATTAATGAAATAAACATCGACCGTTCTCATTTCTCTCTTCGAATAATCCCAAGAGAATTCAACCCCTGAATTTACCTCCTACTTCGATCGAACAATATTAAACCTCAATTTTGAAAATCGTCATCAAATCACCATAAAACATTTTACCGAAATGACCGATACATTGAACACTTCCTACTTGCGATGATTTATTTTATTAAAAGTCAAAAGTCTTTGGATCCATCGACCTACTTTCAAATGGCCGTTTATTTTCGCCACTGTTTCCATACGCGTTTCAAACACCGCTCGAGGCTCGCGCCGGAATTCGCGTTCGGGACCGAAGAAAAGGGTGGTCGACTCACCCCTCTGCGAGGCGATCGATCGCCGGAGGTTGAGTTAGGGAGGAAGAGGAGTCGGTAGAGTTGAAATCGCACCGAGAGGACCAAGAGGACCGAGAGGATAGACCGAGAGAGAGAGATAACGGCAGGTACCCTCGGGATCGGCTTTGGATGGAACACGTCGAGCAGCCTTTGTTCGGTTGGCTTTCCTTCCTTGATAAAACCCTGAATGCACTGTGATTACGACGATGACAAAGAAATGAGCGACACGTTTGCCAGCCTGCGGCCATATCTGCCCAATTAATACGTTACCCCCGTATGAACGTGGCTGGTTTTAATTGAGCCACTTAATTTTTACACCCTTTCCTTTGATCGTCGATTAACGGCTGCGAGAACGAAAGGGGTTGAAGTCTCTGCGTTGAGTTTGAACGTGCTCGCCGAGTTAATTTCTCGGTGAGATGAAATATTCTTGGTAACGAAGGGTGGAGCGAGTTTCAAATATCTCTTTTCCGTTATCATGTATTAGCTTTAATCTAAGATGATCAAATTACACTCTACTGATTAATTAACTCTTAACTTTCAAATTATGAAATACTTTTCTATTCTTAAATTGTGTATGTTTAAGTTAATTCAGTTGACAAGAGTGTCAAGAAATAATTCTCATATTAGGTAATTAACCCCTTGCACTATTTCCACGAGTCTGACTCGTGATGAAAATTTTAGGCAAAACTTGAATATCACGAGTCTGACTCGTGGTATTAATCTCGGGCAAAGTATTCATATCTCGAATAAGATCGTATGTCCCCGTGCAGGATTATTAAATTTAGACTTTGATTCAAATTCATTTGAGTTTCACAGAAGTTCCATTGCGTGAAGTAAATATTAGCACGGTAATCTTTGTTAGCCGCAAGATATCGTATATCGGGCGTTCGGTTTAGGCATGGATTCTTGCGAGTTTACCGATAGTGCAAGGGGTTAAGAATTATGTAGAATAAAAGAAAGATTAATGAGAGGAGTTGAAGGAAATTCGCGAAGATTCGCGATCCACAGGAATTCGGTTGAAACAATATACATTAGAAGATAGAGGAGAGGCTCGAGGTCCTGGCTATAATGGACGAAGTCGCGAGAGAGTTGGTAGCAAAGTACCGGCCGTAAATCTGACGGCAAACAAGCGATGTGTAAAGTATGCAAATCCGTAATAGGAAGTGCTCTTACCGAGGCGAGGGTTAAATAACATCCCAACTAGGTAGAAAAACATTTTCCTTCATACCGGTGGACATATGAATACATGGAATTGAATAATTCCATTTTAATCCCGAAAAACCCCCGCTCTCACCCTCGCTGGCAATTTTCTCTGTCTCTATTTCGGACGGCATTAAATTACACCGACCTGAAAATGTAGCATAGAAAAGATCAAGAGGATATCGTTTAAATAAATCTACTTAAATCCTAATCGCCAGAAATGGCTGACTTATACCTTCCAAGAAAAAGATATCCACCCTTAGTGGTTAGTTCTCCTGGTCTGACAGTGAAGGTGCACGTTATTTTACGTTAAGTGTACATAATTCTGATTAAAATTTTACTAGTTTTGTTTTAAGTGCGATTACATATTTTATCTTATCTTATTTTTTGACATAAAAGGTTTAATTTATAAATCTGCTAATTTTATATGTAATAAATCG
Source organism: Cerceris rybyensis (assembly GCA_910591515.1). Taxonomy (NCBI): domain Eukaryota; kingdom Metazoa; phylum Arthropoda; class Insecta; order Hymenoptera; family Crabronidae; genus Cerceris; species Cerceris rybyensis. The sequence continues at coordinate 3,010,754 of OU342795.1, forward strand.
AGTTATCTTGCGATTGGAAATGCAATTGAACAATCTTGTGAATTTATATGATGAAATTTTGCAAATATACTTTGGTTAAGGTAGTAGCACGCAAAACTACCCCTTCGCCCAGTCATCCGGAGATCCCAGAGGTAATCGTTGGATGCCGAGGATGGGAAAGGTAAGAGTCAGGTAACAGGGTCTCTGTGTCTCTCCTACTCTGCGGTGGTCGTTTGGTGCGTACTGAAATTAATTGGTTAGACCTCGATTAGCGGTGGGTCGGCTCACGCAGATTAGCGGCGCGGGCTTTACGACGTGCTTCGACCATTTTCCCTCCAAGAATTACAAGAGGTAAGAGAAACGAAAGACTCTGGAGAATGTACTTAAAAGTAGGGCATTTTTTTTTACCATATTAATATTCAAGTTCGATAATCGTTTTGGTGCCCAAGCATTTGAAGATAATTGCAATTTATTAGGTGTAGAAATTAATTCGATGCCTTGATATTAATTTATTTATAACTCTGGTTTTAATGTAAATAATCGCCCGCCATTTTATAACGTTTAAGTACCAACACTTACAGTTATGAAACATTTGACAACTAGTCAAAACAAAAGGTATTAGTAAGTAAAATGGCGGCGTCTGACAAGAATCACATACGACACTGCATACTGTTTGCCTTTCAATTAAAGAAAAATGCTTTTGGAGCCGCAGAAATGATTTGTTCTGATTTGGGTGAAGGTGCAGTAACACATAAAACCTGAAAAAAATGGTATCATGGATTTCGAAACGGCGACTTTGATCTTTCTGATCGAGAAGGTTCCGGACAATCAAAAAAATTTGAAGACGAAGAGCTTGAGCAGCTGCTCTGTGCAACTTGGGGTGTCACAAAAAGCAATTCCCCATCGACTGAATAAGTTATAATACTAAACTTCTTTTAAAAAAGCACCGAATTAATTTCTACACCTAATATTAAGATGTATGGAAATCACAAAGTGCTATATCAAATTAGAATCTCTAAAAAAAACTTGATAAAATCACAGAACGACTGTTGGTAAATAAAGAAAGCTTCTGCTACCTTGAAATTTTGTCAGACTCCTCACAATACCTAAAATGGCGAAAAAATAATGAGTTTATTTTTATCATCATGAAGGGGTTAACCCTTGCTCCCCGCTCCCTGTAACTTTCCTTCTTAAAACCCCTGTGAATCTGACTGGTCTCGTTAACCCGGGAAAAAGTGCCACTCGGGAAAATTAAAAAGTAATCGGCTTCCTCGGTTGGATTTACGTTTTACGGTTTCGTCCTCGAAGAGGCAACGGATTGTCGCGATAAAAAGGATTTTCATCGGTAGTAACGATCCAAGTGATCGAAATATAGAGGAGAATATGCATTCGAGTGTAGCAATTACTTGAAATGGTGCTGCGTTCATCGGTACAACAGCGTTTATCTTGCAACGCGCATTGATCGATTTCGTTGAAATCCTAGCCAAAAGATGCACGATACTTTTATAAGAGTTGTTTGAAAGCTCAAAGTCTAAGGAAGGCGAGGAAAACAGTTTCATCACGATCGGCTGAGTATCAAAGGAGATATTTAATTTTTTAATCGACGGCGTCTGATTTTTGGGTGACCCCTCGGTGAGGAGTCTGGCCGGCCGACGGTGCAACCTTCTCTTTGAATTTTCGTCCCCCGTCTTCTGGGGGTCGTAGATAGATGATTTTTATCTCCTTTGAATCGTAAAGGAGCGTAGTTTAATGTCCTTCTACGCAATATTTTCCATCTTCACTTGTTTAAACATGGGGGACCTTTCTTTCCGTACAAAAACTAACCATTGCAGGATGCTTTTATTAGCGTAGATTAGGACGGTTAGGACGATTCCTTGGGTGTAATTTAGTTTGTTTGACGATACTGTCTAGTTAGATAAACAATTTTCCTGGAGACTGTGACGGAAGTGAAATAAAAGCGTGTATTTTTGAGCGTTGTGAATTTTAAGGGGGTTGAAGTTCAAAAAGTATTGGGAAAGAAATCGCTTAGATCTGAAATGGCTTATTCTTCGGCTCAATTTTTTTAGAAAGCCAGAAGTCTAAGGAACACGAGGAAAAAAGTTTCATGGCGATCGGCCCAGAATCAAGCGAGATATTTAATTTTATATTCGGAAAAGTCCGATTTCTGGAAGGCCTTGGTGAGTAGTTCTGCTTGCGTTTGAAAATATTGACTTTGGATTCGTAATCAGCGACCCAAAGAATTCTGATGTGTCAATTTTCGTCTAAATCGAAGTATGTTTTGAGGTTTTGGCTAGGATTTCGACGAAATCGACCAGTGTGCAGCGCCTCCGGATGACCTGCATTCTGTATTCCGCATTCTGAGACGAGATATCATTCCGTGCAGCGGACGTCGAATATTTTGCTCGACATTACGCCAAAGTGGAATCCCTGAAATTTGACTTTTGCCCTGGGAAAAATGCGCGAACCTTCGGATACCTTTCGAGTCCTCTCGTTTTTCTCAATATCTCTTCGTTCGTCGAACAGAGCGAGAAGAAGGCAAAGAATTTCATGGTGGATCATTCGAGGACAATCGACGGTTTTTCCCTTCGACCTTTCAAAACCACGAATTTAAGCGAAGGGTCATAGAATTGTTTTGCAAATCCACTTACACTTTCTATATTTTTCTCTCCAAAGATTCTAGAAAAAACACCGGAACTGAAATTGTTGTCTTAATTTTTTTATTCGACTACTTCTACAATAGTTACGAATAATTCTCAAAAGTGGAAGATTAATGGTGGTTTTCGTAGAGCGTTTAACGTCGGTCAACCGGTTTCAATTGCATACGGGTCATAAACGTTGCTCAAAGAGGATTTCAGAAAATTTCAGTCGGATAAATAGCCCGTATAAAAACCTGGATTTACGGTCCTTACGGTGCGGACGAAGTTACTTTTTTTTTGCCGGGATGTCGCTATTAATTAAATCTGTTCTCCGATGCATCATTCGCAATGAATTACCATTTTACCTAGCAATGCAAACAGCTTTTGTGCCGTTAATCAGCTTGATTAATTTCGCTGTCCCACTCAATACGGCTCGGTAAATTTTCCCATCAGGGGGATTATTTCAAAATGGAAGTCATTATATCAATTTTTAATTTGAACAGACGATATAACTGTACCGGGGCGCGAGACCGTGTAATCGCTCAAATTCCACGCGACCGTTCGGCAAAACTATTCGCAAATAAAATTCCAATTTGAAAATCTCTACCGTATCTTTCTAGCTTACTCGTGTGTGATATTACGGTTTATTAAAAGCACCGAGTGAAATTCTTTTTCGAAGGCTCTACTGTGAACGGTGAAATTCATTGGATCGGCACAAATTTGATTAACGAAAAAATTTAAATAGCCGGCAGGTAGAATTTTTGGGAACTCGGAACACTTTGAATCGATAAAAATTTCATTAACAACAACTCCATTAATTTGCGTCACAAGAATTAAACAAATAAAATATAGAACTTTTGGTTTGTAAAACAAAAATCATAAAACCCGAAAAAAAAATCCATAATTCCAATTAAAAAGTCTAAATAAATAAAAAATAAAATTGCTGCAATATCTCTATTATCACGTTGCTAATTTAACCTGTTAACCGGGGAATTAATTTTTGTTCAACTTGTTCCAAATTGGAATATTTTTTTTAGAGCGAGAAGTAATGTCATCACATCTAAAGTACTACGTCAGGATTAAACGAATACGAACGACATAAAATGTAATGCGTTCAACATATTACGTTTAAAAATTTTAAGGAAGAAAAGATTGACAAGCTTACTGGAGTTTTCTTTCAGATATGACGAAATTATTCGTCACGCCCGGTTAACAGGTTAACGAAAAGAAAAAAAGAATCAACTACTTTCGCGTCGTAACGCAGATGCCATGAAGCTCGGTGAAAAAAAGAAGAAATAAAGAATAGTTGGCGCGAAAGATCGCAAGAGTTAACCCCGGCACAGTTCGGTCGTTAACGGACCGAGGCAACAAAGTGGATCCGTTGGAGCAACAAGCGAGGCACGTATCCCGGCTTCATCGTCGTACAGAGAAACACCGCCAATAAAATAATGAGAGAATGACTAAATTCAATTCTGCGAAAGCCCAACTGCTCACCCGGCTTCGCCCCTCTTCCCATCCACTTCGTGTCCCCAGACGTTGCCAATAACATTTGCAACGACGATCCTTATATATTTCGCGATGGAAACGTGGATTGCATACGGCGTACCCGCTGCTTCTTCGTATTTCAGGGTAACGGACAGAGAAGGAATAAAATCGCGAGAGCTAGCGAAAGGGAGAAGATAAAAAACGAACGTAAGAAAAAAAAGGCAGAGTAAGGTAAGTAAAGGTGAGACACGTAACGCTGAAAAAGGGAGTCGTCTTTTCTTATTCCGTGAAAACGAAATCTTACGACTTGGAAAAATCGCGCTGCAGTTGCCTGTTTTTCCAAGTCGTGATATTCTCCACTTTCCAACACCTGTACTTCCATCTTGGCATCCCCCGCGTCATTTATCGGTGGATAAGATCACAACGAGAAAGACAACGTGCATCGAAGGGTAAGAGAGGTGGGAGAAACGTCGAGGGTAGTACAGGGTGCATAAATAAAAACACCCTAGCCGTTGGAAGCAACGTACCGGAAAGCAGAGGATGTATAAATAAGAAGAGTCGAAGGAAGGAACTACTCGAGCGAAAGATTATCGGGGGTAGCCTTTTCTCCGATTACGCCCTACAAGATCCCTTCGAGAGCCGGTAGGTGATTCGTGAAGGTGTAACGTATCTCCGAGAAGTATCGTCTTACAAAGAAGTCAAAGCCTCCGTTCGAAAGGCAGACGAAGAACGTTTGGTACCTTTTCTTGCTTACTTTAGCTATTAATCACATCGCTCGAAGGAAACGTGGAACCGGAAGAACCAAGGATGGTAAGACCACGTTTCTTCCATCATGACTCGTCCATCTACCCGCGAATACTCTACCGATAAGAAAACTGGCATCGTTCTTCTTTTTTTTCTCCTCCGTTCTCCAACGATCCACCAAGAATCTCTCGTCGAGCCATCGACGTATCTTTTGGAGAACCGTCGTTCGTATCGCAGGAAAGCAATTTTCCCCGGACGGATCCGTGTAAGCGATCGCAAAAGTCATTTGGAGGCAACCCGGAAACGGTGACACGACCCAGACGGCTCGATGTCCATAAAGTGCAGATAAACGAGGAGTCTCCGCTCGAGATTAGGCCGGGTCTACATTCGCATGGTGACCCCCGCGACGAAGGGTTGGACGAAGAAGGGACGACGAGGGGACACCGAGAGGTCGACGAGGGGACGACGACGAAAAGAGGGAGGACGGCTTATGAATCTCTAATCCGCCGTACATTCGGTTTACGTAGAAACGGCTGCATGCAATTTCACGTACGAGTGTATGACCGTGCGGGAGCATACAAACGTGGGAAGACAGGTGAGCGAATACAAGGACGAATCGTGCCTATGTACAAACGGAGATACACCGATGTTATAGGACGCCTACGTCGACGGCGAAATTATCGTCCAACTTCGTCGTTTCAAGCCTCGTCTACGATTGAGACAGATGATGTTCGGTTTCGTGCTAATGTCTCGTTGCACCATTCGTCAGAGACGGGTCTGATTGCCGCTACAAGCCAGGATTACGAATGCTACCAAGGATCTACGTACCAAACCGACCAGACCGTCATCTCGGTGCGAACATCAGGGTTTTCTCGGTTAGGACGATTCCTTGGGTGGAATTTAGTTTGTTTGACGATACTGTCTAGTTAGGTAAACAATTTTCCTGGAGACTGTGACGGAAGTGGAATAAAAGCGTGTATTTTTCAGCGTTGTGAATTTTAAGGGGGTTGAAGTTCAAAAAGTATTGAGAAAGAAATCGCTTATTCTTCGGCTCAATTTTTCTTAGGAGGTACACTGCAAAACCAAGTGTGTTATTTTAAAACACATAAACGTATTATTTTCTTGTAGTCACTTTTTAGACGTTCCCCGGTGTGTTATTATTTAACACAGTACATGTGTGTTATTTCGAAGCATGTAGGGATGTTATTTTAAAATATAAATATAACACACATGTACTGTGTTAAATAATAACATACCGGGAAACGTCTAAAAAGTGACTACAAGGAAATAATACGTTTATGTGTTTTAACTCTTTGAGGCACAGTGGGATGAAAAGTGCCCCACCTTTTTGATGCGCGAAGATGCATGGTGGGACATTTTCGGTCCCACCTCGAAAATTTATATTATTATATAACTTTATCAATAAATATAAACCAATTTTATTCAATCAAAAGAAGAAAAAAATGTATGTGCAACATGGGTCATTTTATTTTCAGAATTCCTGTGCCTCAAAGAATTAAAATAACACACTTGGATTTGCAGTGTACCCATGCAAATATTTGCAGTTTGACTTCTGGAATTTCGCATCTATTCAATTTTGTTACGGTGGTTAGCTAAAATTCGAGAGTCTCGGGTATGTTAAGGTACAAGAGTTATGAATGGTTGTGAAATTATCTCGGATTTTTCCTAGCATGTTTTTAGCTTTGTTATTCGTACTGATAGAAAAGGACTTTTTACTTCCGTCCATGGTCCCATTTTTCTTAGCTCCTGCCAGCGTTACTCTTTTCACCGACATCCGCGGAAATTGCATCGGCTAACCGTTGAGCGAGGTACACGCCACCCTCGACGACCGATAAAGCCCGCTCTCGAGGAATGGCTGGAGAGTTACGAGAAACTGGGAATCAAGTTGACCTCCTCGAATCGTATTCTATCTCGAGGGGGTGCCTCTTCGCTTCCTCCTCGGAGTCCTTGGATTTATTTCGCGCAACGCTAGTCACTCGCGCGATTTTACCAAGCCCATTTCGTCGATTTGAAACGTAAAATTGTCGAGTGCACTCGAACCTTTGAGACCCACTCGGTTCCTACTTTCGTTGCGCTTCGATGTAAAATCGTAAGGTTTCCGTTGCGAGGTTAATTTCTCACGAATGAAACCGTGTCGACGATGAAACGAGCCAGGTAGAATGGAATTTCTTTCTGTGGCGATGAATTAATAAAATTAATAAAAATTAATACAAAGTATATTAATCAATTGCATACGTTGAGATTGGGAAGGATTGAATTTCTGTGGAATTATTTTCAAGTAAGAGGGTCTAATTGCAACGATAACGAGTGGAAAAGTAGAAGGGGTGCTAGTAAGCCATGTTCGAGAGGGATTCCGACAATTCGAGCGCGCAAATAGTACGCGTAAATAGGTTACATCGAAGGCGAACGCTAACATTATCCAATCTCCCCTTATTTGCATTCTCGAATCGATCTACCCTCTTTGCGCCCACGCGAACACCATTTGTGTAATTTTCGCGATGGCAATTTCTAACTGTATACTTCGCACGTAGCGATGTCGTCGATGTGCTCCAAGAGGAGGATGGGTTTGACGTAAATTCGCTCTGTTATCGCGCAAGAAGACTCTACTTTCACCGTTGCTTTTACTGTGTCCGTGTAAGAAGATTGCACAGTGAAATTTCAATAGTAGAACATTTAATATCTAGCTGAGTTTTGCGTAGAAATGAAAACTCTAACTTTATATTGTTGGATTTTGAATCAAAACTCCCATCTTTAGAAAGATTTCTCTTAAATTATTAATTAATACATCGCAGCTTTGACAAATAAGCATCCACCAAACAATGTAAAATGACTGTAACAATTAAATCCAAGAGATATCAAAGAAAACGCCGAAGAGGTGACAAGTAGATTAGGACGTTCATGGTCAGACACCGAAAGGCGCTACTTCGAGTGATCGTCTTTCACGTAGATTCGAATTTTCTACAATTTCGTATCTAACAATGACCGATTCTAATTTCCATCACTTTGAAGACACTTTTTTCATTTATAATTTAATACGTCGCATCTTCAATGAATCTGTACCGACTTGGAGCGGTGGAACTCCAAGAAAAGTTATCACATCGTCCTGAATCCTAATACCACGTCCATGAAAAAGGATATAACAGTACATTCATCGACTCTCCGTCGTCCAATCAGTAAACCAAACAACAGAGACTATAATACTCGCATCGAAACGCGAAACTCGCAAACGTGACGACGAAATTCTAATCCCTGTCTGTTTCCACGTGAGATTTCGAACTTCTCCCTATTTAATCGAGCCAACTCCCGTGTACGTTCGAATCCATGGTGTCCGTTTACCACGCAAATTACTGTCACTCTTTGATTTACCCAATGGCGAGCAAAGTTTAACGAGCCAAACCCTCTGATCTCTGAGTGTTCGACAATGAAGGCGGAAAATCTATTCTGCTTCATCCAGGACTCACTATTTTTATATGAGTTTCATAATACCGCATCGTAATGATATATTAAATGTGTGTATTAAATTTGATGGCTTACGCGTTCAGAGAAACACTAGAATTCTCGTCCATTTACGTTAAAATTGCGTTCTACGTGCGTCCTGGTTACGTTTCATGGGTGTAGAGTATATATGCTCAAAGACCGGCATCCCAATCTCCATCTCTCTCTACCAATCTCTCATTTTAATACACCGATGGCGTGCATGAGCAAAGACAGGTTATCAATCACTTCCAATCACTTGGAATATGCGTAGATGAGAGATGTTCCAAATCACTTGGAATATTACATGAAAGCAAGAATTCTCGAATATCGATAAAGTGAATTAAAACAAGTCTGATTAAAGCCAACAAAATTATAGTATTTTATCGTTAATCTTCCATATGAATTTTGCCTTAAATAGAGGAAATATCGTTAATTAAATATCAGAATAGTTGAAAGTCATTTTCATTTTTAATTTAGATTCACCTCTAGTTCTGTCATTTTTATTCCTAAAAACCATTTCAATCGTTGTAGAATCGATTCGAGTTTCTAGGACGACAGAATCGTTTGCAAACTTACAACAAATAGATCGTAATCAGTCTGTAATCGTAGAAACAGCACAAGTATCCAATTGTCCGAGTCGAAGCGCAATTTCTAGCATTTGTAGAAGGGGGTACCGGCAGCAATTTCATCGGTATAGGCATAACGTTCGAGGAAATACTTTTTCACGATGATTAATGATTTCTGTCGACAGCACTCGCCGAGCTTCTTAACCATTTTTCTTCATTAGAATGCTCGAGAGGCGCGGAAACGAAATTAAAAGTGCGACAAGCTGTTAACATTTTTAACCAATTTCCATCCCTGTCGATGTCTCCCGAGGGTTGCGCTCAGATTATTATAAATTATTCCTCGACAGTTTTCCACTCAGTTCTTCGAATTTCCTTAAAAACCATTCAAACTGTAACATCCCCAACCGCTTCCTGATAACAACAATTCACGATAAAGTTATGCGTATAATCGTACTTCGTAATTTCAAAGTGACTACGTGATATCATGACGTTTGATACCATAGAATGGGCGGAAAAAAAGGGTTGCAACCAAAGAAAGACAGAAAGCCGGTAGGAAAGGGGGATGTAAAAATTCAGGTACAAAGAACGGTGGTGTATGTGGTAAAAAAATAAGATTCCAGGCAAGAAAAAAGAACAGAGGGATGAAAAGACGTTCGAGTAGTTCGAGGATGTGATAATTTTAAAGTGAATATGTCATTTCATGACGCTTGATATCAGCCATAGAAGGGAAAAAAATAAAAGGGCTGCAACCAAACGAGGACAGAAAGCCGGTAGGAAAGAGGGATGTAAAAGATCAGGTACAAACGGCGGTGGTACATAGGGTAAAAAAATAAGATTCCAGTCAAGAAAAAAGAACAGAGGGGTGAAAAGACGTTCGAGTAGTTCGAGGACGTCATAATTTTAAAGTGAAAATGTCATTTCATGACGCTTGATATCTGCCATAGAAAGGAAAAAAATAAAAGGGCTGCAACCAAACGAGGACAGAAAGTCGGTAGGAAAGAGGGATGTAAAAGATCAGGTACAAAGAACGGTGGTACATAGGGTAAAAAAATAAGATTCCAGTCAAGAAAAAAGGACAGAGGGATGGAAAGACGTTCGAGTAGTTGGTTGAGGGAAAACGGCAAGCTTTATCGGCGACCGGTGCCAGCAATTTCCGCCTTTATCGCCTATCAACTCGGAGAAATCGCTCGTCGCGGTTCTTGGCGCACCTCAAGGGTAAAATACCCCCCGTGCAAACTGCGATAGCTTAATAGCATATCGAGCACTCGATATATTTACGTAAGTAGATGCAAGAACGGAAGTCGGTGGTTCGTTCATCTTCCTTCTTTTCACCCCTTCGCGCGCACCACCCCACGATGCGACGTACGCGAGATGCACTCTGGCGTCTCGAGAAAAATTGAATTATTGGAAAACGTGCCTCGTTTCGCGGCGAGTTTTCTCTCTTTCCATCTTTCCTATCTGACGATCTGACCGTCTCTCTTGTTCGTGTCACGACGGCAAGAAAGAAAGCGCGGAGTTGACTTTATGGAGAAAAGTTACGTCGCGATGTAACCCGAGAAATTTATATTCATTACGTGACCCGACGTTCTCCGAGCAGCGTACGATGTAATTGCGAAAGTATCTTCGATCGAATCAATTTCCCAGCGATGGAGTGCATTACAATGGCGAAACTACTGTTAAAAATAATTAGGGAATAAATTCTATCAATTTATTCCTACCATATACCATCCTTCTTACCCTCTCTCCTACGATTTTCTACCAACGATAGCTACCGTCATTTCCTCAATGGTTTTAGGATAGCTTGAAACCTCCGCAAGTTTAATATACATTTCACACAGGATAAATTGCCCGGAGGTTAGAGAATTCGAACTGAAAGCCACTATTTAAGAGTCCGAAACTCCATTCTCGTTGTCAGCCAATTCTTCAACTGTCTTCAACGAATAGCTTGGCTATTCGAAGGATATAGTCGGCTAAATCGGAGGATCAACTTGCAATTCAGAGGTTCACTGCTTTCGGTCAATATCGAAAGCAGATTTTCACGATACGAGTAACAAATTACTTTCAAAGAGAAATGTCCATTTCTTCACATTTCGGACGATGATCGATTCGTAGAATTTGCAAGGAGATGTAACGTTTCATTGTCACGTTTCGGTAGGACAAGACACGATGGCCGAAAGTTCGCCTGCACGGCCATTTGCGAGATTGGTAGCGAGGATTCCTCTATCTTCCGGAATGCTCGCGAATAACTCTTGAGCGAGTTTTCTCTTGTGTACTTAGGCAAAAGGTTAGATCTCCGGCGACTCCGCAGGAACAATGGATTTTTCGAGCTGCATTATTCATTCGTCGCTCTTTTCTAGAATCCTCGCCCTTGGACCACCGTGGAGGAAGTATAGTTGAATTCGGAGTAATTTAAAGTGACCTGAGACGACGATTACATTTCTCGTCTGTTCGTCGTGCTTCTGGCTTTTGTCTTTGCTGTTTCTGCAAATAATACCAGTGCTTTGGTTCGAACTGGGAATTTATCTTTGTCGACATGTCGACAGACTTTGTTTTACTCTATTGGAAACATACATTGTGAAGGTAAAAATTAAAGATTGGAACTTTTAACTTGTTAGATTCGATTTCACGTTCTTGTTGGCTCTGGGAGGTTTTTATTTACTTATCATTTAATATATGATAGCTGCGGTTTCTGAAGTGCAAGTGAAATCTCTGAATTCAAAAAATTCTAGAAACGTCGAATGAGGAAAGAAAGAAAATCTGTTGATTTGCAAATTGAATAAAATCTCTCCACAATGCAATCGTTTCAAGAATCTTTCGCAATTCAATCTAAATCTTGTTCCAAACTCAGCATATTTTAAAGTGATGAGAAGATTTTTTAAACGAGGGCTTAGGATCGCTTCAGATTGAATTGCATAATTTGTCTGTCTTGCAAAAGCGGTAATAAATTCGTGATAACTCACAAAATCGTTAAGTTAGATGGTTCCTCTTCGAGGATAAAGCTCTCTCGACGCTTAACCAAGTTTTCTTCCGTAGATTTATGCCGAAACGTAGCCGCGGATGGAAAACACGGAGAGTGCATTTCACGAAGTGCATCGTTCACCCTTAACGCCCTTCGTCCATCTTGTTGGGACGGAAAGGAAAAAAAAATGGGGGCGCTTCTCGTAAAATTTTAGCGATCTCGTTAACCCATTCGCAGCGCGGAGTTTCCGGGAAAGTGCTAAAATTTCGAACTACGGACAAAGATACTTCTACATTGGAAAATGTAGCCCGCGTAAAATGTAAAATCCTCGTAAAATTTTGTTTCCTTTTTCAGATACAAGAATGTATTCGTATGTTCGCGAAAGGCGAAGTAACTCGTTAGTTGGAACTCCCAACGGGGACTTATGTTTTGATAATACCCTCTTTCTTTCACATTTCTCTGCTTTGATAAGAAAAATAATCATTTTACCTAACAAAGGACGTTCGAGAACTGAGACTCTCTAGAGATTTGTATGGTTTCATTAAAATCGGTGTGTGGCAGTCTTCGAGCTTCCCTTGTAAGACTTAATTTTTTAAATATCTGTTCATTAATATTAGAATTTCCACGAAAGACAAAATGATTGGTTCCCAAATTTTTCCAAAAAAATCCCTTTATAGAATAGTGAAAGAGCAGATATTCTACGTTGTTCATATAAAACAGAAATTACCAAATCGATCGTCTTTTCAACCTCTTGATTCCCCTTCTTCTAAATTATTTATTTAATATATTGTAAATATAATTAACACTAGAACTACCAAACCAGTCAAAATGACTGGTACACAATTTTTTCAAAAAATTCTCCAAGATTACATAAGAGTAATAGAATAAATATTGTACGTCTATATCAATAAACATAAATCGCCCAATTGATCAAATTTTTCGCCGCTTGATTCCCCCTTTTTCAAAGTACTTATTTAATTTATTAAAATATGATAGATTTGAGGCCGGTAGTTCTAGTGTTAAATGGCGGTAGGTCTATTATTAATTCTAAAGATTTAGTTTAATTGAGTTGTCACTTTTAACTGCCTCACAATTTCTTATATTCTCGCGAAAAGAAATATCTTTTTTCGATAGTTTTCTTCCTCTTTATCCTCGATTGTAAAACGTTTAGTCATTTCGTTGGCAAGTTAAAGCGATATTGTAACTTACCCTGACTAGGAGAAAACTGAAAACGGTTTGGCTTGTTTTAAAGGTAATAAAATTCCGTGCTCTTCTTGCCGGAAATAAGAAAAACACGAACCAAGGGAAAATTAACGGTCACGTGAAATGTAAAAAAAAATGTTCACAGTGCAGGAAGAACATTTACAGGAAACCCCGTTACTCGTGTTATTGGATGAATTAATTAATAAACATAACACGAAAATTCTCTTTCAGTTTTTAACAAAGGCGCGCGTAGCAACGAAAGTCAATATTTGAGCGATTGTACGAGTTTGCCGAATTAATAACGCAACGCTCAATTTCAGCCTAAAATTAGCTACTAGAATTTCAGTTACGGATTATAAATTTTGCACAGCATGTTTGACGATAAACATATTATTAACATATACAACACCTATAGGTATTAACCATTATTACTTCACGTACGTTCGCATTAAATTCTCAATAATTCAAGAACTTCTAAATAATTACTGTCATGTCTTGATTAAAAAGTAAGAAAATTAAATAACAAGATAGATAACTAGACTGCGGATGTTTATGCAAATTTCGAGTTTCACAAATGCAGGTGAGACAGGAAATACCATACTGTGGATATTTTAGATATATTTTTATATTATGTTCTTTTCGTATATTTTAGCTGTATTTAATTTGTCATAAATGCATAAAAATCCCCAGTCTGTAGATAACACTACAAGAAATATTCTGGCCATTTCCACCTCAAGCAAATACTGGTACTAAAAAACATTTTAACAAAAACATATACTAAAGTTTCACTTTAATGATAATAATTTCATTTATATAAGTACTCTTTGACATCTTTCTCTCGATTCTACGCTAAAAAGAATTTCCATCTACCAGGCGACATTCTTCTCTTCAATAACCCAGACAAGAATTAAATTCCTCGACTACTTTCTCTCGTTTAATATAAAAGTAGCATTTACACGGCACAGCTCGTGGTGTACCGTCGACTGTATTCGAGAAACTTGGGTATTATGTACAGGAAGAATTACAGAACTTCCCTCTAACTCGACTAAGCATACTAGTCGAGTTTGGAAACTCGGCGAGCGCGCAAACTGCTGAAATAAAAATCAGCCCTCGTTATTCGGTTACCAGACGGATAATGCCGCGTGGCTGGCGTGTTTATACGAGCCACAGTTTTCGCTTAACATTGCTCGGCCGGGGCACCAAGTCCCGCGATAAATTTCGGAAACTTTCGACAAAGTATCGACATAACGGCCGACCTCGTGTCACCGTTTTCTTTCGTTTTCGATAAAAGCTTCGCAAGAATCCATAGGAAGAGAGAATCGTCGACGAGGATTTCAATGACGTAAGCGGAGAACGAGTAATTTATAATTGGTTCCACTCTGCACCCTTAGTTTTCTTTGTTTTTGGTAGAACACTACCGAAGAACCATTTAACACTAGAACTACCGAGCCAGTCAAAATGACTGGTATACAGTTTTTTCCAGAAATTCTCCAAGTCTATAGAAGAGTCATAGAATAAATATTCTACGTCTATCTCGAGAAACATAAATCACCGAATCGATCACTCCTTCGACCTCTTGATTCCTTTGATTTCAAAGTACTTATTTAATATATTAAAATATAATCGATTTCACGCCGGTAGTTCTAGTGTTAAAGAAGAGAAAAGATGATGCCTGTGACATAAGTGGGGAACGAGAACTTTATAATCAATTTGATGTTGTGTCTTCAGTTTTCCTCTCTCTTGATAAAATCTACCGATGAATACTTCTGGAGGGCAAACAAACGATAGCGATTTCTGTGACGTAAGCGGAGAACAAGAAATTTGTAATCGGTTGCAGGCTGCAGCCGTAGTTCTACCGTTTTAACGAGGGAAACGAGGCGCGTTTGTAGTCGCAAACCTTCGGAAACTTTCGACTGTAATTAATTGCAGTCGGGATTGTTGTTTGGCAATTATACGATCAAATCAGTGAAGTATAGAGGTAGAAAATTGATTAATTAGAAACGGTAACTACTGGTTATTTCGAAGGGAGTACTGAAAACCGTAAAGTAAATCAAATACTAACTTTCCGATTTTAATCGCTAATCAGAGATAATTTTAAATGCAATTCAGCTTTTTTTTCATTCATTGTAAAGCTTGAATATTTTTCAAAATAATGATAAATTAATTCTTTCCCCCTCCCAAGCGATTATTACCAAACAACATGAAAAATGGAAGTCCAACTTGGAAATATTTGACTCGGCATAAATCGCCCTGATATCATTTTCAGAAGGGAGTCTCTAATGAATATTTAATCGACGTTTTACAACGAATCACAGTAGACGACAGTAGTCCCTTAATTACCAGAGTTGGCCTTATCGTTTGTACAAGTCTCTAAACCAAGCAGGCAGCTGCCTTCCGCTAATATCTCGAGATTACGTCGAAATTTAAGATCACCCTTTAAGAGACTCGTTCTATCCACTGATAAAATTCGTATTTTAATTAACGGCCGTCTCCTCTCGGCCCTTTAGCCGTTTCCCCGAAGTGTGGACCGTTTCTTTATACATCTACGAACTCGAATGAACGATTTCGAGGGGAGAGTAGAAAGGATTTATCGCTTCTCGATCTCGATCGAGCTAGAAAACTCGATTTGAAACGACCAAGGCCATCGTGGAACGTCATTTCAGCAAATTACAGAGAATTATTTCAGACCCATGCAAATCTCCGATATTCCATTAACTGTTTTCTACCTCCATTACATGGGCAAACGAAAAAGCAATTTCACAATTGCTCCCGTTGAAAATCACCTCGCAAGGCTATTTGTTATTTAATACACGTTCCATTAAGATGAAACGAATGCGAGCTTGGAAATTGCTGATTGAATTTCGACAAGGTAGTCGCACGATATCACCGATGGAAATCGGTAACGTGTAAATCCGATTGGATCAATGAAAATATCGTCTCGCGATTATTATTACTCAAATTGTTATTTTTTTCCTCGATCTATAAAATAAAGAGGAGGTCATCCTACTAACTACGCTGCAAATCCAAGTGTGTTATTTTAAAACACATAAACGTATTATTTCCTTGTAGTAACTTTTTAGACGTTTCCCGGTGTGTTATTATTTATATTTTAAAATAACACACCTACATGCTTCAAAATAACACACATGTACTGTGTTAAATAATAACACACCGGGAAACGTCTAAAAAGTGACTACAAGGAAATAATACGTTTATGTGTTTTGAAATAACACACTTGGTTTTGCGGTGTAATTTGATCCTAGTTGGAGTCGAGATAATCGAGTAGATCGGTAATATTTTCAAGTTTAGTTAACACTAGAACTACCAAACCAGTCAAAATGACTGGAACACAATTTTTTCAAAAAATTCTCCAAGTTTACATAAGAGTCATAGGATAAATATTCTACGTCTATATCAATAAACATAAATCACCCAATCGATCAAATTTTCCGCCGCTTGATTCCCCCTTTTTCAAAGTACTTATTTAATTTATTAAAATATGTTAGATTTGAGGCCGGTAGTTCTAGTGTTAATAAAAGATAAGAAAGCATCGATCTCTCGCAATATTGGAGTATCGATTGTAAATGCACACATGGCGTTGTCTCAACGACATCATTAGCTGCACACGTCGACGTGCCAGTCATCTTCGATAATGCACGATATCGACGATACCTGAGCTGACAACCGAAGCTTAGGATTATCTTCGTGACGCGATTAAACTAGTCCCTTCGAACTATTATACATCGATAATAATGACAACGCCACGCATATACGTCAGCGCGTATTTCGAATTCATCATTCGCGATAATGTCCCCGTTGATTGCCAGTTAATTACTAATTCCGACTGAGGCGTATGTAAAACGTTTCGTACGGATGAATTTAATCGAAAACGCGGAATTTCGTTCATGGAATTCGAACGAATTCTTTACACTGCACACTGTGGAAAATTGATAATAAAATCATTTCATATTGCGGGCAAATCGTTTTGTTACTATTTGTGAGAAAATCCTATCAATTTATTCACATCATGATAATATTCTTTATTACATTTTTTCTGTGATGAAAAAAAGTCAAAGGATGCTTTTTATTGATACTTCAACCTGTAAATTCATGCTACATGTTAGAGAGGAAAAACTATTGCTTTTATAAATTATTTTAATAAATTAATGGCATAAAACAACACTTAATCACATAAAATAATTCTTCAAACATAAATCATAACTTCTAATACGTAAATTAAATATCTGTCGTAAAACTATTAATCTGTTCGCTTCTAATCTCTCTAAACAACTAACTGAATATTTATAAAAAATGCTGCTCGTCGTTCGGACGACAAGCTAACGCGAGTCAGTCGTCGCAGCGGCGACGAACATACTCGGTGTTACATTCATATAAATATTAACACTCTTACATATATTTACAAAATGAAAACCATATTGTGTACTCTGAGTTAAACACGAGTGTAGCAAGAACGAAAATTCTGAAAAACGTCCAACAAAATAGTAAGAAACTTTTAAATGGCAAAATTTCAAAATGATCTTTCCGTCCGCAAGAAAATACTCTCGATTCCTGGAAAGACTAACGCGATTAACTCAATGCCCGGAAATATCAAGTTCGTTCGAGGAAACGAATGCGATGGAAAGGATTCGATCCTTAAATCTTACCAAGTTTTAGTTAAACGTCCTCGCGCATCTGCGAAACGTCCAACTTTCACGAGCTTTGAACTGTGCGCGCCAACTTTTTCCATAAAACCCGCTTCGTACAATTTCGCATCGAACTTCTCGCGAAAATCGTCGAGGTACATTTTTTCCCGCCTTCTCCATCTACCCCTCTTCGTCCCTTGACGTGGATTTTCTCGTTTCAAACGGTCGACGGCAATCTGTCTGGAAAATAGCCGATCGTCGCTTTTTTTCCCCCAATTTTCCTGCAATGGGCGATATCGTCGTCGTGTAACTCTCGGCCGGTGTAAATTATTGGCGAAACAACGCGTTGACGTGTGCGGGAAATCGCATCGCCGGAAAACGAAGCTGTTATCTCCATTAAACGCACTTCGCTGCAATGCTTTCTCGCGTTTTCTCCCCGCGCGATGCGATTCTGAACGGTTATTATTTTACTGCATTTCAACCGCGACGAGTTCCTCAATAATACCAGGAATACGTCTGTTACAATTTAGAACGTTAAATGAGAATTTTAAATCGCCATGTAATTCACTGGAATCATAATTAAATTGCATATTTTACCGTGGTGCATCGAGGAGGAATATCGTGATATCTGTGATATATGTGGAAGATTAGAAATCATTGATTTCTTCAAGTTTTATTTTCTATACCTTTTTAAATACTTTTTTTTACTCCTTTATAGAAGAATCACGCCACGTATGTTTTCAGCGTGCAATCAACCATCATCCCCCATCGATCAGCAGTCGCAAAGTCACTTGGGCAGATTCGTAAAAACGTCCATCGATCGCAATAAATGGACGACGTTTTCATAATTTCCGCGAGGACGGCAGACTCCTGCATTATTTATGGCGGCCCGACAAAATGCTCGATCTTGCGTAATAGTAATAAAAGCACCGCGTGCATAGCGCACCTTCCACCTATATATCACGTCGACTGACAGGCCGTGAGAGTAACGATATCGGTGATCACACGCGATCACAGCGCGTTCACCGTTTGTGCATAAATTGCGAGCTCTGCGGCAAGATCGAAATCGCGATTTCGATAACCAGCGACCGAGCAGTGATATTCGGAGCCACCGGAAACCGGCAATAACTATCATTCCTGTTTTCCAACATCTCAGAATATACGATAAGTGAAAATTCGAGTTATCGTCAGCCAAAATTCAAATGGGAAATTCTTCTCTCATCATTATTTAGTATTCATGGTTTCAATAAGTTGAAATCTACCTGAATTAAAAACAGAATGCTGAATTGATGACAACGAGGGCAGAATAATGACCGCAGAATAGAAACTAAAGGTACTATCGCTCAATAAATTTCTTTTCTCAAACTTTTTGACTGAAATACCAAGTTAATTCTTAATCCAGTATGACTTCTTTTGAATTCGTCTTTTTTTTTAATGAAAACGATATTAAAGGAGTCCTAACTACCCTTGAGAAGATGGCAGGAGAAGGTAATGGATATGTAACCGCTAAAACCCCAATGATGACCCTCTACTGGCTCTCTGGTTTTGCCTTACTAACAGCGATCCATCTTGACTCGATTGTAGGCTTAATGCAACGTGTAACTACTGACTCGTGATTAGTAGGAAGATCGAGAGATGGTTAATTGGCTAGGCTCTATCGCAGGAAGATGCGAGACATTTACGAGGAACACTCGAAAGCCGATAATTTTCCTGGTGCGCGGCATTGTACGAACGACAGTGCTAAGACACGCGTCGAGAAAAGCGGGGGTGTGCTTTCAAATGAATGCGAAGGAAAGGTATAACTGAAAATGTGGAGAGTATACGAGGATGGTTTACATCTTCAGAATTATCTGACAGAATGAAGGAAGATTTTTAATTGTTTAAATAGAACTGCCAGTGTTATTTTAGGGTGGCTGTTTACAGTTACGGTCTTCATTATTAATTTCTGCTAATTCTACTAATTTCTTATTTAGATGAACTAAATTAAATATTTATATTATTAGTTTTCACTTATATCAATTATTAGGTTGGAAACTATGAAACGGGCGTTTTTGGTTAGTCTATGTTCAGCTGCGACTGACAATGAGAGAGGTTCATTATGATTATTGTTCTTACTCATTTCGTAAAATTTTGTCGTGTTTGTATCTCATTATTGTTTTATTTTTCTCCGAAACCAGATTGGAACAAAACGCGATTTACATCTACTTTTCTTGTAACAGAAAAAAATACCCGATATTAGTTCCAAAAATTTCGTTCTGCTAATTTGAGTATCATCAACGAACCTCGAGGAAAACCACCGGTTCATATTGATAACGAGGAATTATAGACGACTGTGGAATCCGATCCACACACAACTATTCGTAAACTGGGGTCTAAACTAGGAGCTAGCCATACAGCTGTGTTAAAACATCTGCGTGCAATAAATAAAGTATTGTTTTTATTCAACGCCCGTTTCATAGTTTCCAACCTAATAGATATAATTTAGTAAAATAATTTTGACTAATTTAGATCAACTAAATTAGATTGAATTAATAAAGTTATGTCATATAAGGAACCACATAAAACTACAAGTCTCAGCAGAGACAAATTGCAAGCAAAAGAAAAAAGGAGTAAATTTCATTTTCCTCCAAAAGCGAAGTCTTATTTCATCATTTTCGCTATCCCGCCAACGAAAAGCCATGTGCAGAACGGCATTTGGTTGCACATAGTCTTCGTAAAACGTACTACAAACTGCACTGTACTTCGTGTTCCAGAAAAACGAGCGGTTCATGAATAAATACGTTCCCATGAAAGCGTTCGCTTTGTAAACTCGACTTCTTCCTTTGCGGCTATCTGCGATCCGTGGCTTGCGGCGGATCCGTCGAAAAGCTCGGATGTTTGAAAGATAGAATTTAAAGCGTATACAGTTGAGTTCCCCGCGTAATGGTATAATTGAAGCAACAAACATGAAGCTTCTTCGAGCCAACGGGAAGTCCGTTTTTCTGCAAAATGGAATTCACTTTATGATGCACTTCTCGTCGATGTAATTTTCTACGAATTTCACCACACGTTACGAGCATCGATTCTATTTCCCTTCTTGCAAAATGTGCGAATGATTTTCGGATTACCAGAGTAACGTAAAAACTCCATGGTTTTTGTTGAAATAAAATCCTCTCGACGTTCGCACGGGGAATTTTTACTTTTGAAAAACTACAAATATCTCGGAATTATTTTAGTTTTGTAATATTCTACAAATATAAGGGAATATGGAGAAACTTCGTGGCTATTACAGTGTGCACGTAAACATGGAGAAATGTAAATTCTGGCTGGAGAACGTGCGAAGTACTATTGATATTGACTTGAGCATAAGTAACGTTTTTCACGGCTTTTACTTCGCAAAATGATTTATTTTTAATGGGTCGGTAACTTTACTTCAAAATTCTTACAAGATTAAATAACATTCAACATAAATTCAGTAAAAATATTATCACAATAAAGACTATTGCTTTTTTATTACTAAATATGACTTTTCATTACTTTTATCACTAAATATTATTGCATTTATCGTGATATTATTCTTTTTCAATTTCCATTTCTACGTTATTTAATCTATTATATAAAGCTCAAATACCACTGACTGACTCACTCACTCACTCACTCATCACGAAATCTCAAAAACCACTGAACGGATTGCAATGAAATTTGGAACATACCTTCCCCTTGGGTCTTAGGTGCTCAATAAGAAAGGGTTTTGAAAAATTCGAAATTTTAGGGTGGGTTTTGGGGGGTTAAAGTATGGGCCAAACTCATCAACGCAGAGCCGAAAATACTTGACCTAGAAACTTGAAATTTTGTATGAGCGTTCCTTCTAGAGTATTAGCACCCACTAAGAAAGGATTTTTCAAAATTCCAAATTTTAAGTTTTTTTTTTAGATTCGATTAAATCGTAGCGAAGCACGGGAACTTTCAGCTAATCTATTAATAATTTCCAAGTTGAAGTTCCTGCTATTAAATGTAAACCACGAATTTTCATACATTAACACTCGAAGTAATGAACCGCAAGTTAGAAATCCTGGCAGAAAGTAAACACTGAACTCAATTAAATACAAAGGGATATTAATGAACACGAGTCGGTCAGCGAGAGGCGTGAAAGATCGGCGAGAGCAGCTTAGAAACTGAAACACGACGTTCGCCATGACGGAGCTTAATCGCAGCGAATTTAATTAGGATTTCGGTAGAGAGAGCCGGCGGGTTACCACAGCTACGATGCCGGGTGTTAATGCCTCTCGTGTTTCACGAAACTTTCGAGAGATCGTGGTTCCTGTTCCGTGTGGAGCCATCGGAATCTAGTTAGCAGGGAGGACGTAGAAAGCGAAAGAAGAGAAAATCCTGAGTGCCTCAGAACAAAACGAATTTAAGTTGTTTCGCGTACGGACACGCGAGGTAAACGAAGCGCGCGAAATTCGTCGAAACGGAAACGACAGAGGAGTGAGAACGATACCGGAAGTGGTACGAGTCTCGCGAGAGCCACGTCGGATGTGACGTTATTAATACCAAAGTGAATTGAATTTTATAGCGTCAAAAGTGGTGGATAATTGTTCGTAAACTTCATTGTCTCTTGTCGTAGAATGTTAAGTGGTAAAATTGGAAATTTTTACGGTCCTCTAAAGAAGTTTGCCATCAGCTTGGAAAGTTTGAAAATGAAGAATGAAGTATTCATTCTAGATGATCCAAGTGTGTTCTACTTTGAATGAGAATATTCTACCGGTGAATTCTCCCTTCTAATTTATTAGAATTTATTAACGAAAAGTTTCACGTCTTTTCACGAAGTTAATTTCTTTAAAACTTCTTACCCCTCTGTACCTCCTGTTGAGGGATATCCTTGAGACATTTTCCAATCTCGGTATTTTCCCGTTCGACGGAAGTTTTCTTATGAAATTCTCACGGGATTGGATACAGTGTTTTCGATGTACAAGCACGCGTGTTTTCTACGGATAGAGTAAAAATATTGAGGGAATTCCTTTCAAACCATGATGCCACTGTTGTTGTTATATTATCCTCTCGCAAACGTTTCGAACAATTCGTCGAACGAATGCAATAATCATATCTGGCTCGTTCGGTATTCCATCGAGTCTATTGTGCTCTCTATTTCTCCGCAATAAAGATATTCTCAGGATGGGTAGCTTCAAAAGCAGCATCGCATCGGGAGACAAAGGAAACACGTTTCCGACCTTTCTTTCGTCGTTGAAAATATACGACTCGTTCAGGAACAAAAAAAAAAGGGGAAAAAAAAGAATCTACATAATCTCGATATCACTGGGATGTCGTTTAAAAGCAAATAGAACATCTGCCCGAAGGAACAGATTCATTTGTTCCACGTTGAAAGGGAGAACGAAAATTGCTGTCTGTCTCTCTCAAATGTTCATTTGCAGTTGGTCGAAATAAAAATATCGATTTTTCATCGAGGCATAGATTTAAATAAAAAGGGAAAATGTAGATTAAAGCCATCGGCAATATTACCAATGATCTTGATATTCTCAAAGTGTATGTATCGGTTAGTTGATATTATTTAAAATCGTTCCTCGAGGGCAACAGAACTTGGTGACGAATTCGAATGAACGACTAAGGAACATCCTGAAAGGATATCGTACAATGTAGGAGAACAATTAAATTTCAAACGTGCTACTGTCGCAAAATTCCTCCGTGTTGGATTTTCCTAACGAATTCACGGACCTGTTGCTACTTCCGATTCCAACGTGGCTCGAGGCGAACCAACGATCGGTGCCTCTTCACATTTCCCTCGTATCTCGTAATTTTAGACTTGGGAAAACCACGAGAATTTTCTCCTGACTCTCGTTTAACATCCCGTTCGTTTTCCATTCCCATTGTGGTTTGATAAAAGAAATATGAGGATTTTTAACTAAAAACTCCACATTAGACCAAACAGTTGAATCACAAATAGCGCGAATAACGTTTAAATGGCAATCTCGTTTATTGTTCATTAAATTATTGAATATTTCAATCTACTGCGAATGAAATAAAAGAATAAAATTCCACCTTTAGCCGGTATTTACATTACACAAATACGCTCGTGCACGCGAATGTTTTTCAACCGCAAACGTCGAGGTAATGTTTAATTTCGCGATATGACCAAGTTGACCGCTTAATTAATCTTTCTTTGGCACGATGTTGTACGCTCGACGTTGGATTGCCAGCCAGTGAACTTTGAATTTCGATGTTTCTCCGCAATCCACATTTCCGGACGGAAATTCTGCGTGTGCTCATTATGCACGCGGAGGCGCTTGTTGTTTGTCGTAATAGGAAAACGTTTAATTACGCGATATGTTTTGCGGGAGCCGGTTAATTAACCTTTCGTTCCGCTGCCATGGGGAATTTTCCGGATAGAGGAGCTACTCGCTTTAGAAGTTCGTCGGCTTGCAAGCACAAAGGACGATGCTCTTTCGGCGATGATAATAGACACTTGATTTATTTCATTTATTTGGAATAACAATTGCCAGAGATATTACGAAAATTTAATACTATTTCTTTGATAAATTTATTCACCGACGAAAGAAGAAAATATTGCAATTTCAGATCGTCTACAAGAAACTAAAATAAAGTCTAAAGAGATAATGCATAACGGTGCAATTATTTGCAATGAGGCAACCATGCAATGTTACTTTTTCGTCGGTGGTAATAGACACTTGAATTATTTGATTTATTTGAAATAACAATAGACAAATGATATTACGAAAATTTGGTACTATCTCGTTAATAAATTTATTCCAAGGTGAAAGAAGAAAATATTCCAATTTTAAGTCCTCTACAAGAAACTAAAAAAAAAGAGAAGCCTACAGAGATAATGCCTAACGGTATAATTATTTGCAATGAGGCAACCATTCAACTGTGCTTTTTCGTCAACGATAATGAACACTTGATTTATTTCAATTATTTAAAATAATAGACAAATGATATTACGAAAATTTGGTACTATTATGTCAATAAATTTATTTGTCGTTAAAAGAAGAAGATATTGTCATTTTAAATCCTCTACAAGAAACTGAAAAAAAGAAAGTCTACAGAGATGCGTAATGGTGCAATTATTTGCATTGAGGGAACCATTCAACGTTGATTCCTGCTGCTTATCCTCTGCATTTACGTTTTCTCTACCTAACAAAACCCTGCAACTACTCTGCGCACTTTTCGTTGCACAATTCCCTAAAGACGGCGAAGAAAGGAGAGCTTTCGACAATCGAGAGAGAGAGATCGATGCGCAGTTGGTCACTGATCAAACATCTCCGTTGCCTCGAAAGGCAGGTTTCGCGTACCCGAGCAAGAACGGTCGGTGGAATTAAGCCCTTTCTTCGGGCGCTTTAGAAAATTTCCTGCCTCAAACGAGACTTCGATCCACCCAAGGGAAAGGGCTGGAAGGGAGAGACGCAACGAAGAAAAGAAAACCATCGCGATGTTAACAATGGACGAGGGTGACGGTGAGAGATAATAAAAATGTAGACACTTAGAATCACGCGTGGACAAAAACTTCCACCTTGAATCACCGCTCGAGCAGTCGTCGAAAAAAGCTGTCTTTTCTCAACGATGAATTTTTTTCCTAACTAGTAGCTTTCTTAAGAATCTATATTTAGCAGGCAGAAAAATTCTCAGGGAACGACCGAATTGGGAACTAACAATAAGAGCACAAACTACAAGTAACAGGATGGTGTTCAATTATCTATGAGTTCTTGGAGATTAATTTTTAATTATTTCTTATATTCTATTAGGTGTAAGGGAAAGTTTTGTCGTTTTTAATTCGTGTGGCATCGAAACAGAGAGTTTGGACAGGAAACCAAGTCTTTTAATGCGATCCAAAGCAGTAGATGAATTCCAAGCTTGAACCCTGTTTCTGTGGAAACTAACGTGGAATTTGTCCTGATCATACTGCTCTAGTTTCCTGATCTGAAAGAAAAATCACCCGAACAAAATTTCGCAAAACACCTTTAACATTTTCTGTTACTACATCCTCTCCAAACACGTCACTCCATCGCGTTATTCCCTTTTTGCAACTCTTACAACATACAATGTCTTAAGTGCACTATTTCTTCACTCATGTCAAGAGTTTTACAAGTTTAAAAAAACTGACTGAAATACGAAAAATGTGTATAAATCATCAATCATATACTAATCTAAGTGTTTAAACTGATTTCAGTCGGATCAGAATTCTTGCTAAGGATCGACAACGCATAAAAGTGCACGTGTTCAAAAACGACAGAACTTTCCCTTATACCTAATAATTCCATTGATTGGAGACTACCTGCAACTGTAGCATTTAAATAAAATGGCCAGAATCCGGAAATATAAAGCACAAAATACAGAATGCAAAAAATTGGCTAGAATAAAGGTTTCTGTACTGCGAAAAATACAGAAAGGTCAAGATTGCACTGATATGTACACGCGATGAGCATAGCTATGCAAATGTCTGCTTATTTCTATATAATTATTGTATGTAGATGTACAAGACTCAAAGTTAAGCGAACATATTGTAACAAATCATCGTTATTGCCATTGGATTTCCACGTTTGCTCCCGCCGATTTTGATCTCGGTAGCGAGGTCGTTTACGGGTCATCCAACGGTAGCCACCCCTAGTATCGTGTATGGGCTTTTATTCATGAAAACATTTTAAATTCCAATGGCAAAATTGGCCCGGTTCTCCTCCCTCGTTTCTGAACGATCCCTTTCCTCGTCCTCTTCGTCCTCCTCTTCTCCATCGACGAGCCATCCTCTTGCTTCGTTTTCCTTCCGCCGCCGAAAGTACGATCGTTTCTCCATCTTGGAGAAAATTGGATATCGACTACCTTTTGCTTCGTGTACAAGGACGTATGTGCACCACCCACGCAAAAGGAGGAACTCTGTTCTTCCTGCCGACTTTCCGAGGGGCCGAGAGGAAAACGTCGGCAGTTACGAAGGGCACACGGTATTCCGAAAGGGCTCAGTTTTCTTTCTTCCGCCCTTCGAGTTACGCGTAAGCCGTTTGTCTTGGAAGGAGCTGAATTTCATTGGAAACCGATTACCGATTCTTTTCTGCATCCTTTTGCATTGACTTTACCAATCATCTGGTGAGACGTCGAAGAAAAATTATCAATTGACTGTTAATGAGTGAATTAGAATTTCTTTTCATTTGAGAGTGCCTCGTTTTATTTGTGGGAATGAAAAATTAATGCTGAGAATTTAATGATTCGGATTCATTATGAAATTGTAGGTCATAGGTAAAATTAGCACGACGGTCGAAGTAGAAAATTTGTCGTGCTATGTTTAAGCAACAATTCTTGACTGATATAATCAAAACATAAATTTTTCCAACAATTAGCATATTATCACTAACCGTGGCATTCTTTCGGCGTTATTCCAGCGTGCAAAGTAAAATCCGCGACTAATGCCAGTTTATAATTCCGCTAATCTCCGCGGTGCCATTTTTCACCGACTCCATTTAAAGTTCCGTTAAGACTCGCGTAAATAAAGCGATATCACCGTGAAAAAAAAAGCTAGGAAATTCTCAGTAGGTACGTAGGCGTGGTAATTATAATCGTCGAGAATTAAAAGAAGATCAATTAACAGTCCAACCACCATCCACTTCCTACATTAACACCCCTTCCTAAGTTACCACCCCTTCCTCCATATTCTCAACGAGTCCTGAAAACCGTATTAACGACAAAACGATATTTTCAACGAACCGTTGAATGCAGCTTGCACCCAGCTGTGCAGGCCAGCCGTTAAATTATACTCGTTTACATTAAAACCCGTTGGATTTCATTGGAGAACGTGAAAACCGATTTCGAGTATTCGCAATTCCCTCGGTTTTTGCCAACGATAAGTGACTGCCTATAAACCCCTTGTACACGAAAGAACGAGCATACTGTTGGGAAATTTCACCAACCCTCTCTACCTTTCTATCCCCATACACGCAGAACGGTTGGTTATTTACGAGGTATATCGATCTTGCCATACAACAAACAACGTTCAAGCTCTAAATTGCCTTTGAAATTCGAAATAATTTTCCATAACTCGTATGATATTGTGTTGCTAAATTTCTATGATTTATTATGTCATAAAGTGAAATCAGAAACTGTTAAGTTCCAAGTTTCATTTCGGTGGTTGATAGACTCACCGCGAAACCCTTTCGAGAACGGTGTTATGGGAGTTTTATCTCAACGTTTTATCGTTTATTTCCTATGCGGGTCGTTACCGTATGCTTGCATGAATATTTAACAACGGCAATAGGTGGTTACGTTGTTGCTGGGAAAACTGAATTTCGATTTTAGGACAAACTCGGATTGCAGACTGAAAATAACATTGGACGGATAATTCTAGCGTTTATTACAACTACAATTTTCACGTGAATATTGCTAGATATTTTGGGAAGTTGAATCTGTTTCTATCTCGAAATTCTACAATAATATCTAATAATATGAATAATAAATTACAATCGTAACATTAGAACTACCGGCAATAAATCTGCTATAATTCAATACATTAACTCATTACACTCGCTGCCATCTCTGACGTTATCTATTAGCAACTCGACAGCACTGTACTATTGTATTTACTATCTTGTGCCATTCCAATAGAAATGCAATAAATTCATAGTCTGTAATCACTAATAAATTCGAAGGTCCCTCTTAGAGGGGACAACCGAGTAATATGGTAGACTTACAGTGTCCTCTCAGGCGGGACATGCGAGTGCAAAGGTTTAAATAAGAACTTTGTAAAAAGAGGAATCAAGAGGTAGAAAAGACGACCAATTCGGTGGTCTGTGTTTCATAAGAGCAACATAGAGTGTCAGCTCTATGACTTACGTATGAACTTTGACAATTTATGGAAAAAATTGGAAAGCAGTCATTTCAACTTGCGCGGTAGATCTAGTGCTAATATGTAACAGCTCATTAAAATATATATTCTCTACGTTATATAATTTATATATTAATTTATTTTACCATTTATATAGAAAATAGATGTAGATTTAAATTCGAATAATACGTGCCGACGAAAATCATCGAGGTAAAATAATATCGCGAGAGTTTTGCATGCCGCTACACTATCAGAAATTGAATGATACACCGCGTGCCAGTCTACGTCTGGTGCATTCGTATGCAGGTTTGCATTATTTACACGTTCATCCCTGTACACCGTAGGTGGCAGTGTTCCAGTTTCTTGGTGCTGTGAACGTGTGTCGGTGCTTAGAATGTGCCTTCCATCGGTTGAAGTGGCTTTTAGTGCTTGTACTGTACAGGGTGGTTTTCGCGAACGGCTAACAAATTCTGCCAAAAAATCTCCCGCAACATCGTGAAAAGCACCGATAAACCGCCTGTTAAACTGACGTTTCATTGTTGCGGAAGATGCGGCCGTTCTCTTTGAACTTTCGACTTTGTTTTTAGTTACGTTTAATGAAACCTTCTTGTTCCGGTCGTAGATTATACAGAAGTGTTTAATGATCCGAGAAAAATTAATTACCCACCTACATATACATGGAGTAATCAGTATTAAACGGGAACTTTTCCGCTCGCTCATCGTTCTACGACTCAATAGCTCGTGAACAATTTGTATCTGCGTACAAAAAAGACATCGATCTGAGTACAACGAGGTGGAAAACGTGAGAGATAATTTTTTTATCATTTTATATTTCTCTTTGTATCGTATGATTTGATACTGTAGATTAAATTTCCTGGGAAAAATATAGCCAGAATTACAGAGTAGTGGTAATCTTTTCTTTTTTAACAAATGGAATTGTTTGTATTCGAAGTGGAATTAAGTAATTTCACTGCAGAGAGAATATATCGTGTTGTATATATATTTCGGCTTTAATTGCTACCTCCATTTCGCCCAGGACCTACCAGGTTTTAGGTGGATGTTGAACCACCGAAACTATGATTACGTGGAAAAGATTTCCCAGAGGTGATGCACATTTAAACTCTACCCTGCTGGTTCTGACTCCAAACCTTTACCTCGAAAGCTATCATGATCTTTTTAAAGACTATAATTATTCTAGCCTGGACTTGCGCTATTGACTTACTAAAACTCCCTACAATTCCAAAAATATCATACATATATCTCTAAAAAAGAATCTTCAAAATCGATAACAATTTAACACTAAACCTACTTACCGACGTTATATTTACTAAAATCTAAATATACTCAATAACGACCTTACACAAAGAGAAGTGGCGAGATAAAGAAGATAATTAATTAACTCATTTTGCTTTTGTAAGATAGAAGTGGAATAATTACTTCATGGCTACTCTATGAATTTTTGTAGAAAATATTTTGGAATCGGTCTTTTGTCCGCCTTGGTAGGTTTAGTGTTAAACTCAAAACTTATTGTTTTAAATCTAACCCATCATCGCCATATTTTTCTCCAAAAAATTCCTCGAGAAATATTATAACAGAATTATTATAAAAATCATAGAAATGTTCTATACAGTGGGTTGTCAAATTATTAGTAACAGTCACGAAAAAATTGTATTCGTAAAGTATTAGTCTTAAATTTATTAGATTTACACCGTTTTCCAATAATAAAAGCTTTATTTATATAGAATAGTTATTTATGACATAAAATGAAATAAAAATTTATGGGAGATTACCAAGGCTGAAATAGCCAAAGAAATGATAACCACAAAGGTCAGACTAATAGAAAAGCTGATAGGTTTATGGCATTGCAACCCGAAAATAAGAGAAAGTGCTAGAAAGTGCATAGAAAGCATGCCCAGGCGTATAGAATCACTTATTGTGGCCAAAAGAAACATCACCAAATATTGAACTGCCCTAACGACTCCTAATTTTTTACTTATTTTCTATTTGTCTCTTTTTTTTTGACATTTTTTTGTGTTTATTTTATGTCATAAATAACTATTCTATATAAATAAAGCTTTTATTATTGGAAAACGGTGTAAATCTAATAAATTTAAGACTAATACTTTACGAATACAATTTTTTCGTGACTGTCCCTAATAATTAGGCAACCCACTGTATAAAAAATATGAAGAATATTTTAATCTTTATTCCTAAATTTAAGGGTTTCAAACTATGTAATTATTTTACTCAGTGCCTCCAATTTCAATTGACTTCCAGCCCGTAGAATTGAATCTATCGCTATAAGTTTAAAATATTCAATTTCATCCAGTTGCACAAATTCCATCGTGCTCATTATATTCAAGAAATTTTCCTCCATCACCCTGTACGTAGATGTGCGCTTGTACAAGTAGGTAAAGATGCAAAGATCATTGAGGGATACGGAGGCTCGAGGTACACGCATGACGCGATAGGTAATCAATGTAATTCGAGGGGATTACATCGCGAGAATGTAGGTCGTACATGTTACCGTTTATTACGTGGAAGTAATATCGTCTCTCGACTATCGATATTCTTCTCTCGCGACATCTTTCAGCCGGAAGAAAGGGAGAAAGGAAATGTGCTTATTTAGCGCGATCGATACCACCCCTTCCGGTGACGGATTTACTTCTTTATTTTTTTTCTTTTCTAAAGAGCACAACATTAAAGAAAAAAGGAAGAAAATCATCCATGTTAACAGGAATTCAACCGATAAAAGGTAGCAGAAATAAAGTAGCATCGAACAGCTGTTTCGCGTGTTCTATGGGAACAGGAATATATTTGAATTTTTCTCTTGTTTCATTAGCAAGCACGTAGTAAACCAAGTACTCAACATGTTACAGCAAATACAATGTTATTAATTAATTCGAGGCTTGTCTCACGTTCATTTTCAATTTCGAAAATAATATTCCATCGCTCTGAAAGCAACTCGAGGTGCAAGAAATATAAGATGAAAGTTTTAATATTTATTTAAGAGATCATAAATCAGGTCAACGTTGATAAAGAATATTTTTCAAAAGCGTAATATACCTTCGCGATAAAAATGGACTGGAAAAAAAATTGCAAAAATATCGTGGAAGAATGTATGAAAATTTGAAAGTAATATTTTTGCTGTAAAATGTTAAGTAATCAGTAGCTTCGTATATTTAACAATTGGCAGTTAATTGTAGGAATAAAGTCAACGAAACGATAAATCCACATGAAAGCTTCTGGTAGTTTTCATACTTTCGCAGTTTCCGCGAATAAAGCACGGGAACATCGTTGTTGCGAATTTCCACGTTACATTCCGGATACGTGCATCGCGAGTATAAGTTACTACCTCTTATTTGTCAACGATATCGAGTTTCGAGCACCGCGATACAACAATGATACCAACTATGTCCAACTGTTTCTACGGTATGCTATAAAGTTGAATGGCGTTTCGCAGCTACGAGCGCGAATTGAAAACTTATACGTTGCACCGTGTCTCTTCGTTCTCGAGTAAATCAACATGGTGTTGTTACTGTGCTACGACGCGCTGTATAACTGCAACAATGCTGAATACGTATTAAAGCAAATAAACTCTTTGTTTTAAGTAGTTTCCTCAGTGAAGAATTAAAGAGAGGTGAAATCTAAACTCCTTGTGGCTTTTCTAACTTTTTGGAGTATTGGAGGTTGGAACTTTTTGGAGTAATTTGAATTTTACTGTAATTAACTAATTTATTTTAACTAATTCATTTCATTTGAATAAATTTTATTTCATTTTCAACGCACATATGTGTATTGGCTGTTGAGAGATTGAGACAATAGAGAAAAAAATCGACGAGTCTATATATGATTGTGTAATCTTGGAAAAAAAAATTATTGCACGGTCGATTCTTTTGATGAGAAGTGCTTTTGTTCACTGTGCCAATTAAATAATTTCATGTACTTTCAGAGTCACTCGCTGCCGTTCTTGTTTCTTACTCATTCCCTTTAACGACGAGTCGCATTAGTACTGTTACGAAACAGAGGAAATTACGAAGGAAAAGTAATCAGTGTAAAAAGAGGAATATAATCAGACTTCGTTGAAACATTCAAATTTCAACTATACGAGTCTGCAGTTGGAGTCATTTCATTATGTTTCTATGAAATGTGGAAAGAATCAAATATTTACAAAGTAATTGAAATTATAGACCGATAGTAGTGACACACAACCGAGCCGTAAACCTTTCTCACCTCTAATAACGACTATAATTAATTTTATCTTGATTAAAAGCAGTATAAGAATTATCAGTAATACATTTCTCGCAAAATTAAAAGAAATACAAACAAACAAATTTCCTAAGTCACATAATACTCCACGAAACATCGTATACACCTAGAAATACATTTGTCAGGCTGAAAGAAGATCAAAAGATGAACTTTGAACTGTTTACATTTCTAACTCGAACGACACCGTCTCCAATTCAAACCAACTTTCCAGTGCCTTTGCATAAACCGAAGCTCATCCAACTAGAAAAATCCTATCAGAATCAACCACGAACTTCGCGCATCCCCCAAAATCCTCAGCAACTACCTCATTTGCCACCGCCAATATTCACTACCCCCCTCTTTTCACCACCGTTACTCCAATTTCCCGAAGTCCATTCTAAAAATGACAAAAAAGAATCAATAAGATAGAAAACTCTGTCATTTCACGTTCAAAGAAGTCTCAACATAAGTTATTATCGAAGCTTCGAATTATAATAGAGCTTTCAGATCCGAGGAAGATCCAGCTATTAACGGATGCCATCGGTCGTCACCGAAAACAATGGTATTCGCTTAAGAACGCGCTTTTAACCGCAAGCTAGAGGTAGAAAGAGGCTAAGCAAAGTGCTCCGATGTTGTATTCGCGAAATTGCATTCTATGCGAGCCGCATCCATCTCCATTAACAGGAATGCACCTACCGAGGCTCGCACTCTCGTTTCGTCTTCGTTTTATATCAACGCGAAACGTGGCACGATTTTGATCTATCGACGCACTTTAAATCCGATCGAAAGTGTTCTATCACCGTGCAAGAATATCCTGTGTTTAAACGACGTCGAGGCTCTTTCCTGCCAACGGTGATCGAAATACCCGTGATTGTTCTTCGAGCGAAGAAATCGTAAATATTTACACGGGATTACGTGGTTGGCGATTACTCGGACGTAAAATCGAACGAAACACGGACGAACATGTACAGGGCGTTTCAAATAAATCACTTTTAATTAAAATCTATGGAATTTAGCCTAACTGAGAAAATTCAATTTCAAGTTTGATAATTTGTACTTAATGGTAAATTAACTTTGGCTGTTTATGGGTTTTTGCAGAATTTTCCAAATAATGGAGGAAGATTTTAGGGAAGATAAGGCGTTTCGAATAAATCACTTTTACTTAAAATCTACGGAATTTAGCCTGACTGAGAAAATTAAATTTTAAGTTAAATAATTTGTACTTAATGGTAAATTAACATTCATTGCTTGGTTGTTTATGGGTATCTGCAGAACTTGCCAAATAATGGAGGAAGATTTTAGGCAAAATAGTTCCTTCTTGAAAGAAAACGTTGCAGACTCCTGTTCTACGTCTTTGAATGGATGGAGATTTGCAGAAAAACGGTCTCTTTTTGTAAATCTCTAGCACTTTGAAAATGTAGGATAATGATTAAGAATGGGATGAAACATTTTTGAAAAGCTCTGTACGACGGGATTACGAGACTGACGTCGGAGTTTCTATTGGTTTTTCTTAGCTGAATTTCAAACCTCAGGGAGTCTTGTAATATCTACGATATTAAATTGCAATTAAGAAGTTCTCGCTCCTGGGTCGACTCGACTTTAGTAATTTTCTATCGGATTAATTTCAAGTTTGGAAATATCATAATGATTCGGTATACCTGTTTGAACTACTTAACAATATTTCTTGAATTATCGCTATAGAATGAAGACAAATGAATTATAAAAGATTAAAAGGGATCCTCTGATGGTATAAGCGGTTATAAAGTTGTTTCGGCTTTTCTATCATTCAAAAATCATATCTTTGAGTCTAAAAAGAATGTGTTTTCCCGCGTAAAACGTGACGTGCGAATTGCTCGAGTGTCCGGCTAATTAGCCGACCCATTTTAAGACGGCACTCTCCGCGAGGAAGTAGTTGAAACAAATTTTTAGTGGTCGACGCAACGAAAGGTACTTTACTTCGGCCGGTCAAAGTTCCTGAAACGATGTAAGAAATAACGGGAAGAAAATTATGTAAAGAAAAGAAGGACGGCGGGGCGATGAAAGGGTATAATTACTCTCAGACGGTGGGCCATTGAATTCCTCTTTTCCATTTTTCTTCCTCTTGATATAACTAACCTTCGTATACGAGTTATAATACCGGCTCTTGAAAATTTCCGTAAAAGTACCTAGTCACCCCTGGTCTTATCCTTTTTCTCTTTCCTCTGTATTATACTTTCACTGATTAATTACTTTCTAAAGTAACGCAATTCTCCACTACGTACCTGCTCGTAATTTCTTACTTCTGGTGATACGTTCACACGAATTAAGTCGTTGTTCTTTATACTTCGCATTTACGGATATTTCTACTTGAACTGTCCTCCCTAAAACTGCATACATTTCTATTTCACTCAAAAATTGATATATTTATGTATTTTCGAAATTCTTTGATTTTACTTCAAATCGATTAACCATTTTGACTGATTCATTCTTGTTAACACTAGATTTACCAGCGTGAAATCTATTATATTTAAATATGTTAAATATGTACCTTAAAGCAAGGAAAA
Organism: Cerceris rybyensis; assembly: GCA_910591515.1. NCBI lineage: Eukaryota > Metazoa > Arthropoda > Insecta > Hymenoptera > Crabronidae > Cerceris > Cerceris rybyensis. Next base: position 3,046,077 of record OU342795.1, read on the forward strand.
TTAAGACGTGGAAAAGATGATAGATTCGGTAATTTATGTTTTATACCATGGACGAAGAACACTTATTCTACGGCTCTCTCATAAACCCGTAGAATTTTTGGAAAAAATTGTGTACCAGTCATTTTGACTGGCTTGGTAAAACTAGTGTTAACACTTTGACTAACATGGAGGTCACCGGTGACCGGCGCTATTGAATTAATTAAACTTGGAAATTGTAATATTTCTGAATTCTTGGATATATTAAATATTTAAATATCGACATTAAAAAGATAAAGGTCTGCCGAATATATATCTATCTGTATCTTTAAAGTTTCTGCTTTGAAAAAATACGAATTTAATAGAAAAAGTTCCACTTCAGTAGAAATAATGAATCTAGCGAAATATCGGTAACGTTCAAAGTGTTAACCCATTCGAGACCAATTGCACACACGGTGTGCAATGCATTTCCGAGCCAAAAAGACCGAGTGCACACCGTGTGTGCAATGATCTATAATTGCAATTATCAGTCATTATAGAAAAAACAGCCCTCGAAATAAGACTAGCTTAAAATAAAAGATATCTTACAAATGTGTAAACATCACATTTGGTATTTGGTTCAATTTCGACCCTAAAGTAGGTGACCCAAAGCCACGATCATTAGAAATACAAGAAGTGGTACATATAAAGCCAAAAGTTATCGGTCTTTCTGGATAGTCTCCAAAAAAATGCACAGTCTCGAATGGGTTAATTGTAATTGGTGGAAGCTTGAAGTTTTACAGTTTATTGTTTTTATGGAGAAGCCAGTAAAGCTTTGACGTAGCATGAAACTTGAAAAATAGTGAGCAATGTAGTGAAATTATTCGAAACTTGAAAGGGACCAGTGTTACCATGATGATAATGAATTTAACGCATACTCTTGGAAATATTTAAAGAGAAACAATGACTATTTCTACGAGAATTTGTCAACGTGAAGCACGTAAACAGGCAGATTTGTCTCGTTTCTATCGTTACGCAAATCGTCAGGATTTTCTGTATAAAAGCAAACAGTTTCCATTGTTATATCCACGAGGTGTTGGAGAGGGCTCGTTGCACGCAAATATTTCACAAATTCTGCATCGCATCGGGGATAACGTCGTAATACTCACTAATAGGACAGAATTACTCGTCGTAATCTTTGTATAACGCGTAGAGAAGATTATCGAGGATATCTCTTCCGTTCTTTCGTCGTTTCTATCTTTGCTAAGGTATTAACAGTTCTCTAAACCTTTTGCTAATTTCACCTACATTTACTCCTCTAAAGAAAGATAAGGATAGACATATCAATAAAAAATGACGGAAAGAATCTGAGAAATAAAGATAAACAAAAAGACAATGGGAAAAGTGCTGAGAAAAGTATGAGCAAACGAAGAAATGTTTGAAAAAGCATAAAAAAGGCAGAGGGAAATAGTTCAGCAAAGAAAGACAACGGGAACCTGAGGAAAGGGAATTGAATTGTAAATACTGAACTGTATAACGAGAAAGAAAAAATATATGAAGGCAAAAGTATGAAGAAAGGGAGAAGAAAAAGGAAGAATTTGAATTATTTCAATAGTGATGCATATTTGATCATCGGGTCGATGTTCACCAATTAACTCACTCAAAACACACCGGCCACACCTTTAAGTTATAGGAGGAGAAGTAGTTGGCAATAATCCAAAAACAAGACTTGTAGAAAGCAGAAAGTGTTTTTGCATGCTGGAGTTGCATTAACTTCTATTTTCGAAAGTAACATCATTGCCAATGGGAATGCACAAATCATCCCTCTTATCGTAAGTGCACAGGGGCTAATTTATATGCCGCACGAGCAGCAATTACGATTCGGGCATTGCTGCTGTAGGATAGATTTAACAGTTATCTCTATTATCAGTTACGTTTGTTATGGATTTCGGAAGTCATACACGTTATTGTGCGAGAATCAAGTAACACATAATAATACTAATAATCAGGATATTGAAGGTGTAAAATCGACAGTTTGCCCATCATTTCTTACTTTAAGTAGTCGTTAGGAATTTATCCTTGTTATTAAATAATTTTCCAATGCAATTATTACATTAATAGATATTCTATTACGTTGTATAATTTTAAATGATTTATATACTAACCAATTTGCATCACAAGCGCATATATGCGCGCACTTTTTCAGGTGACTATCATGGAAACGCATTTATCCATTCTCACTGTGACTCAATAGCGGTATATACGAAGAGTCTAAGTTATTTATACAACATTCGTCGATTAAAGTGCAATATCACGTTTTGAAATGCTGTTTTACTTAGACTTAACGAAAAGAAATTTCATGGTAAAGATATAATATTCATTTTGTCATATGATGCAAATGGGTTAACGGAAAATCTGTACGAGCAGTATTTGTAAAGCTTTGCAAAAGTGATGAGTTATAAGTCCCCTTCGAAAAACGAACAGCAGAGATCACAGAAACGTTGCAAATGGAATATTAATTACATTTATATATAAGAAGCTTAAAGAATAATAATGCTACAGGAGTATTCAATGGCTTTGTACTTTTAATCCATTCTTTGAATAAATACAATGCGAAATATTTTGAAATATTGAAATGCATTTCTTTCTCGATAATACGAAATTTATATAGCCAGAATGTACTTACTATGGCGCACACAACGAATGTAAAATTGGATAAGTTTTATATCGGACAATCTGAAACTTAAAAGCGAAGAGAAATCTCGTTGCGAGATTCGATACAAGGAGATTATCGGAGACTCTTATTATACAGGGATGAAAGTAATGCAGTTCGATATTCGCATCGTAAAAATATGAATTGATTTAGAACACTCCCGATCGGGAAATTGAAATCAGTTTCATAATCTCGTTTTACCCTCTTCTTCTGTCCCGATTCGACTTTGATGGTATTACGGTTGGAGAACTTCATTTGCTAGCTTCGATCGGGAGACTTCGGTCTTTGTTCAGATTACTACGAAATTGTATTAACTACCCTCTCATTATCGAAAATCTAAAGTCATCCGGCTAAATAATCCTACGAATTATAAAGAATTGACAATATTTTCACCTCCAATTAACAAACTTTATCAACTTAACACATTATATGCGGGTGTTTTGTAACGCTTCATTAAGACTCAAGAGGAAAACTTGTTGAAAAATTTGTACGAATATGATTTTTACAAAAAATTAATATAAGCTGGAAACTGCTTTCTCTCTAAATTTGAAAATGTACTTAACTTTTCAAGACTAAGTAATTTCTGCCACGAATCGCCTTTTTTAAAGTGTCTATGCACAGTCCAAAAAACGTATTTTTACGTGACCCGCACAAAATGTGTTAACACTAGATTTACGGCTGATAAATTTAGCATATTTACGTATATTAACCCTTTGCACTCCTATGTCGAGTGTGACTTGACATCACTTTTCATCTCAGGAGCTCCTTTGTCGAGCCCCACTCGATATAGAAGTGCAAAGGGTTAAAAACCTTGGGAAATGCTAATAACAAATTGAAATATAATTCGGACTACAAAGTGTTAAAGGTACTTTTCCTTTACATAACCACGATTTTACAATTTCGGTGCATTTTTCTTTTCTAAACAAATCAACATACCCTAGAAACGTTTAATTAATTCATTACACTGTTATGTCGCATATTACTCAATATCAGTTTTTATCTCAGGAGCTCCTTCAACGAGCCCCACTCGATATAGGAGTGCAAAGGGTTAAATATCTTGGGATCTGCTAATAACAAAATTGAAATATACTTTGGACTGCAAAGGGTTAACCTGTTTAGAGCCAAACTGAGCATCGAAGGATTAATATTAAATTTCTAATAAACTATCAATAATTTTATGATAGGTAATTGTAAATACCCAGTTTATGCTCCATATTGCGTGTTCTATATGAAACTATCGCCAAATAACAATTCTTTTTAATCACAATTACATTTATCATTAATTCAATCAATTTTCTTCGGTCTGCACTAAAAGGGTTAAATAAGTGCATTAAAGAAAAATGGATCAAACGGAAAAAAATACGATCAGTTAAGTAATTTGTGTATTACAAGATAGGCGTGAAATATCTACTGCACTGCTTCTCTATAAATTTAAAAAATATTTTTAGAAAAGTAAGAATCCGTCAATTTAACGGTACTCGTAAATCTAGTGTTAGAAAGGAGAGAAATAATAATAATTTAGCTTCTTTTGAAAATCTTGTTTAAACTACTGGAAAGTCTTTGACGAGAACGAATGACAATGAAGATCTCACGTTTCACAACGGCTAAGGGTGATCGTTTAAAAAGCTGAAAGCCTACGTCGTCGTTTCGTCGTCGTGGAGCTCCTGCTTTTGCAACGCTAAATGCATAAAGTTTAATTAAAAACTTTTTTCATTTGGAACACACGAACGAGACATTTGCGGTATGCGAATGCCGCACTTGAGGCATTCCTACGTGGTCCAATTTCGCCGGTGGAAAAGGAAAAAAGGGTTCGTCAGGGAGCTTGGACGCATACCTGACTGAAAAGTAGAAAAAAAAGCTACGCGAGAAATTACTTAAACCACTGTCTTTCTCTGCTTCTCACTTTTTCCTCTGTCTATCGCTATACATACGTTCTCTACTGTTAGCATGGTTATTCCACAAAAACGACCAGATTTTCATCGGATTCGTGTATTGTACGATTTCACAAAATCTATAGCAGAAACTACCGCCCTATGTCCTACTATCGTTCTGCCGAATATTGATTCATCGGATTCATTGTTACGTTATGTTATTAGTAATAATGCACGTTCAATTGAATGCGGCGGTAATACAAAATTTAGTGTACAGGGAGTTTCAAAATTAATTAAAATTAATAAAATAAATAACACTGAACGCAGATTATTGATATCATAGCCTTCAAAAAATTACATTGATAGATTTTGTCGTAAAGGGTATCATTGTCACTACTTTAGTACAAAAAGAGACCGATAAAAAATATACGCGTCAAATATTCCGTGGAGACCTATCTCTCATGTCAAATTAACAAAAATCGACGATCAGATGGTCAACAAAGACGAGGGGGATATCCAAGAAGAAAGGGGAATTGGAAACAAAGACAAAGTCTGTCCTTCTTCTGTTAACAGTATTATAAAACAGTTAAACCGACATTTGGCAGCCCTACGGGCGCGGATACTAAAGAATTAAGTACTTACTACACTGACGGGTTAAGACATTTAATCCTTTGCAATCGAGTTTCATTAACCTCTTAGGCACGGCTGAATTTTGCGTGGGACTGTTTCTCTGTACTGCAGACTCTGACACCAATTATGTGTAAACGATACAGCACTGCAACGTATCACTACACGAGTAGATTGGAATAAAGTTTTTTAAATTGAATTAGCATTTTCCTTAAAGATACGATAAACATACTTTAATTTACATTCAAATGGTGAGCGAGTAAGCTACTATAACATTGCGTTGTTCAGACGGATGACACTCGCGAAAGCCACTATAGTGGCGCGTCGTTCGTAAGAGGTTAAGAACGAAATATGCCATGGCACTTAAAACTAAACCACTAAAATCTTAATAAAAATTACACATACCTCAGAAAAGTGTTGATTCTTTGCTTGGGTGGTTGAGGGTAGACATACAAAGGCAAAGGTGTAGGTGTTTTGGTAGCTGCCAGGAGATATACGTCCGCCAACAAAGGGTTGGTACCACTGCGAGGGTGAACTATCAAGTAGGCCGCAAAAAGCGAGGTGTTTGGCGCTGCAGGACCTCCACTTCGAAAGAATAATACGCGCACTAATACGTAAAAATAGTTAAACCCGTTCGCGAAGCACTAGTTACTCGTCGACGGTCACGAGAGAACTGAAGGCGAGGTGAGGTGAGCGTTGAAATGCCTTATTGTTAAGATTCCTGGAAATGATACCTGTAGGACACTGAGCTCCGCCGAGTATGTTTTGACAACACGCGGTAGCGGTTGTACCTCGTGCCCAGTGAGGTGGAACTAATTCCTCTCAAAATCGTACCACGGCTACCGCGTGTTATCAAAACATACTCGGCGGGTCTCGGCGTTCGTAACCTACAAGTATCCTTTCCAGGAATCTTAACAATAAGGAATTTCGATGCTCGCCTCGCCTGTCTATCAGTTCTTCCGTGACCGTTGACGCGTAATCAGTGCTCCGTAGTCAAATTTAAGTGTTTTCATTTATCAGTGCATACCTAATACTTTCAAAAACGAGAACCTGAGTAACAGAATACATCTCTTGTTGCTGCCTACTTGATAATTCATCCTCGCAGTGGTGTCAACCCTTTGTGATATCATCCCCAGCCGTACATCTGCTCACAGTCGCCGAAGGTCCTTCACTATTGCCATCATAAGCCTACTCTCAGCAATGCAAGCAAAGAATCAACATGTTTCTGAGGTATTTATAATTTTTACTAAGATTTTTAATAGTTTAGTTGTAAATGAGATTACACATTTGTTCTTAATGAAACTCGATCACGGAGTTAAACATCCTACCTCGTAAGTAAGAAAAGAAAAGCGAGGTGGCTAATTCGTTAATATCCGTGCACATATAGTTGTAAATGTTGATTTAACATTTTTATATAACTGTTAACAAAAGAGGACAGACTTTTGCTTTATTCTAAATTCCTCTTTCGTTCTAAATATTGCCTTCGTTTTCGATGACCATTTCTGAACGCAGATCTATATTAAATTTGGAGGTTAGGTCTGGAAGGAACATTTAACATGTAATTTTTTGTCGACCTCTTTGTGCATTTAACACTAGATTTACCAAACCAGTCAAAATGACTGGTGCACAATTTTTTCCAAAAATTCTACGGGCTTATGAGAGAGCCGTAGAATAAATATTCTTCGTCCATCGTATAAAACATAAATTACCGAATCTATCATCTCTTCCGCATCTTAATTTTCCTTGCTTTGAGGTACATATTTAACATATTTAAATATAGTAGATTTCACGTTGGTAAATCTAGTGTTAAGGTAGTTCTAGGCATTTATCATTTTTCAATAGATTTCCTTAAAATCTTGAAAATATATTCTTCATGATATTTTATAATTATAACCGAAATCTCAACGAGTTTGTCCACACGGTTTATGAATAAATCGTGTTTAAAAATAACACATTTAACATGGGCCTTATGGAAATAAATTTTTGCTGAGTCCGTAAAATCTCTTTTTATTTTTCTAATGGAAAAACGTGTCGATGGATTCTAATAAAAAATTAGCAACGTATTATTTTATGCTTTTGGAATATTATTGAATTTTTTCATAATTTTTTACTTTATAGTTATAGAGAAAGATGCTTTTTAACGTCTAAAAAGTGAATGAAATTACCTCTGTGAAGTTAGCCCCTGCATTAATTTTTACGCAATTTTTGTCACTTCTAATGAAAAAAGAAACTTTTAGTTCTGAATCCAGCTAGAACTACCTTAACACTAAACCTACCAAGGCGGTCAAAAGACCGATTCCAAAATATTTTCTAAAAATGATCTAAATTCATATAGTAGCGATGAAGTAAATATTCCACTTCTATCTTACAAAAGCAAAATGAGTTAATTAATTATCTTCTTTATCTCGTCACTTCTCTTTGTCTAAGGTCGTTATTGAGTATATTTAGATTTTAGTAGATATAACGTCGGTAGGTTTAGTGTTAAGGTGGTGAAACTAACGCCCTTTGCAATGAAATCTATCAATGCAATGTTTCGGAGGTTACAAAGATATCAATGATCCGCGTTCGATTTCAGGTTCGCTCAAAGGCAATGACAAATAATTTTGAAACACCCTGTACAATATAGTTTGCTGAAATTCAAATGGCAGGACATTGATAAATAGCCAATACGTTTACTTTGGCCGAACGAGTCTCTGCACGTCGACACGGTTGACGTGAGTTTTACGGGGAGGGGGTGGAATATTCGAATATAACGCTGGAAATTTTTTTATCGAACGTTTACCTTTTTTAACGGTAGAAATTCTCGAAAAATCAACGTATTTGTTACAACAAACGTTTTAATGTCACGGATGCTACAATTTAATCCTTCGGCTTTGAAATTAGCACGAAACTGTGATTCCTTCAATTTTCCTGTAATTCTACATGAAATATATTCCTCTTTCATTTTTCATGCTATTACTAACGACTCCTTAATCTTCTTAACCAGTTAAGTGTGTTTGACGATTATATCCGTCATGGAGAAATGACATATATTTCGTGTCATGACGACTATATCCGTTATGTGAGAAATTTAGTTATCATTTGCTACTGAACCAGTTAGCTGCGATTGACGTGTATACTCGCCATCGCCTGATCTTCCTGACTCACGTATAATAAATAGATATATGCGCACTATCAAAAGAAGTCGCCACAGTTAACTGGTTAATGCAGATTATCGTAAGATCTTTTATACATACCTGCAAATCTTCTGATAATTCTATTAGAAATGAAGGAAATGGTACAGTATCAATTAATTCGTTATGTTATAAAATTTATTTATACAAACACTTAAAACGATACGCGGGAAAATGATCCGCGAATTTCATAACGAACGAGCATTAATTATGTATAAAACGATGATTGGACGAGTGATTAGAATCACGATTAATCGAGCGCCGTCGCACCCGATTGATTACACCACAATTGAGCATTGGCACGTACTTGATTTCTATCATTTACAGTAAAGTTATTCACGTTAATGACGTCCTATAACTTCACGACGTACGAATACGTATTACGTAGACGTTACGTGTGCAAATGGAACGTTAATTAACCTACTAAAACAACGAATGAATTCGCTTGCCATTGAAATACGGTCAGAAAAGTATAAAATAACTCAACGAATTCCGTGCAATTTCCATCGAATACGTACGAATTATCGCGTCCCGATAATTATTGCTACCGTATAATCGAGAGAACGAGAGCTCAGAGAGATTTCCGAAGGAAAGAACAATACGGAAATTGAGAGAAATAGCGAGAGGGTTGCAACGAGAGCAACCCCGATACAAACGAGGCCCTAGGGTCGAATTCCGCCCCGAGATCCCCGAGTACCTCTCCTTTTCCCGTCGATCCTCCACGCACACCATACTGCTATAATTTTACGAACGAGCCGTTTCTCTCTAATACCTTTGTCAAGTTAAATATATTACAACGAAACCTCCGAATGACAATAAAATACTGCAATAACGATACGATGGTGATCGTTTGTCGAAGAGAGAAACGACCGAGGATCATCCCCAATGTTTTTCTTAATTATCCTAGAATTTGAAAATATCATTCAAACTTTTGATTATACATCGTCTCAAATCTACGTGGTATGTACTCGAAAATAAATAAACGTAGTCAAATTCATCATCGACTTCACCAGCGGAATAGCAATTAACGAGAACAATTTAAACAATTCCATTGCGCTGAATCGAACGAAGAATAATAATTGATTCCTGTCCAGAGATACCCTCGTTTCAATTAGAGGAAAACTATCCCTTTGAACGTTTTTCTTAAATATCATTCACACCTTTCGTGTTTACTCCTTTTTGGATTGTTCGCGTGGCATGTAGTCGAAAATAAATAAACGTCGAATTCAGTATAGACTCTTTTGGTTTTGAAAAGAAATTAACGTAAACGAGCTAAACGATTGCGTTGCTCGTCGAGAAGCAACGAAGCTTCGCTCATCATTTTCGCGCTGGTTCGAACCAAGAATAACAATTGATACTCGTCCGTGACGGTGAGAGGTGCTCTCGTTCTGACCAGAGCATGGAGAACGGTCGCCCTCTCCAGGTCGAGCCATCTTTGTAGGGTGACCTCTCGCTCTCGTGGACCTCCGAGGGTCACGTCCGCTGGTCCCCATAGAGAGAATTCAAGAACGGATTTGACCTAGTGGGAAAGACTTTCGTTTAATGCTCTACTGCGACGGAAGTGCGCCGAGGAAATTGCGAACAACCTGATGTTAGTTGTAGGCAAAGATAAACTAATTAAATCGAGAATATTCTTCGATGAAGTTGATAAATAAATTTAAAAATTTATGAGTAGACTGCGGATGTTTATGCAAATTTCGAGTTTCACAAATGCAGGTGAGACAGGAAATCCTATCTAGGGATTTATTGCACTTAATAAATACCATACTTTGGATATTTTAGATATATTTTTATATTATGTTCTTTTTGTATATTTTAGCCGTATTTAATTTGTCATAAATGCATAAAAATCCGCAGTCTATTTATGAGCCTTTTTCGATGAAAAAGGTATTCTTACCTGTGACAATGTGACTGATTTCTCGCGCATAAGAAGTTCTCTAACCACTGGCAATCTGCTCGTCAAGTTTAAGTGCTGGAGGGCTATAAGAGCGCACTGACATAGAGAAACTCTCTCTTCTTCGCGTTCCTCGCTAGTTTCCACGTTCAACCTGTCAACAATTTTGAATTAGATAGTGGAAGTTTGTTGATTAGTTAGTGTACTTCGAAGATTACTAACCCTTGAAGTAGATAAAGTCTGTAGCAAGCATCCTTTTCCTCCCTGCAGAGGACGACGTTGCTTAGACTTTTAGCAGATTCTTCGATCCCACGCGCCTGAAGGCTCTTTAGGGCATTTACGAATTGCAGGAGCACAAAGGAAGCTTCTCTTATGGTTCCTTCGTCGTGCATGTCCTTCGTTGCTATGCCAAAGGAGTGTATAGTGTTCACTTGCAGACGCGGCAGAATGGAGATGGTCGCTGTGAAATGGAACGTACTGCTTGAATACTTCTCGGTGATTTTCTTCGGGGGGGATCGAATATAAGCAGTCTTTCGGATTCGAGCCAATTTTCAGTCCAAACGAGGAATATTGCCAAGAAATTTTGAATAAATATTTGACGGAAAGATCGAGTCAGGGAGGATAAGGAAAATTGGATCGGCGCTGCGGATTTGACGTCAGTCATGTCATTTTTGCAATGTTTAATTAACTAGGAAATATTAATATCTTGCTGCATTAATACAATCGCTGTGCAGCCTCGTCGTCCGTTGAAATATTGTCGATAAATGCATTTTTTTTATTGACACGTTCAGTCACCGATGACTCAGCGTTATTACATTTAATGCAATTTCATGTGACTTTTAAATTCAATATTCTCATGTTTTCTAATACATTGAGTATTTAAATACTGCTATTAATAAATATCTATTTAAGTCTTTAATATTTCTATCTTGTAAAGATTTAATTTTCACCCTTTTGGTGCCGGAAAATGATATATCGTCATTAATGATAGTGCTGACGCTCGGCATCGTAGAGTTATTATCAATTTCTAATAAGATATCAGTAATTTTCAGACAGATAGTTGTAAATACACAACTCACGCTCTATATTGCGTCTACTATAAAAAACTATGATCAAATAGCTATTATTTTTATTCACAACTACATTTATTATTAATTTAATCAAGTTTTTCAGTCGGCAGTAAAAGGGTTAATAGTAAAATGTTCTATTCAATAAAAATTGTAAAACTAGCAAAACACCGGTGCTGTCCAATCCATTAAACTTTGAGATATATTAGAGCAACATTCTCACTTATCTAACCATAGTACCTAATCCAATATTTCGAGAATGTTCTATCGCCCTTCTCTATCTATTTCTAACCTACTGTCTTTCATCTATAAAACTCTATAAGAGACAAATAAGAATTTCCAATACGCTGCCCATTTGTCTCCTAGCATCAAATAGAAAACTCCTAAAACTAGCAACCTTGCTGAACACTGTGACAATATCGCTTTATCCTCCCAACTAACAAGATTCGAAAGAATCACCTTCCAAGTCCTTGCTACCCGGCAGGCACTTTTCCACGATCTCCTTCGGCAGGCTGTCTATGAACTCGACAATCGGTGCCAAATAAAATTCCTTCCTCGACACGTGGCTCGCTAGATCGAAGGCAATGCACAGAGTGACGTTCTGCTCGTTCCAACTTGCCGAGCAGAATATTCTTTTGCCTACGGTGATTGATGTGTTTCCATCGATGTTGAATTGACTGATTCGTGGATTCGTATTTTTCAATGCTCGCAAACTCATCGGCACCTGAGGTACTTGGTTCAGCTGCAACGAAACGTTTTCCTTTGGACGTGAAACTTCAACAAAACTTTGAATTCCTAATTAGAGGGCTCCGGTTCAACTTAGAATTGTAAGTTCTAAGTTATTATTTAATGTGCCGTATCTTCAGTGACTTAGGAACCACTTAATAAAGTTCTAACTTTGAATTCGTAGCTGCTGAACTAGAATTAATTCACTATCAGCTCTAGGAGTTTTTTTTTTAAATTGTTATTTGATATTAACACTAGAACTACCAAACCAGTCAAAATGACTGGTACACAATTTTTTCAAAAAATTCTCCAGTCATAGAATAAATATTCTACGTCTATATCAATAAACATAAATCATCCAATTGATCAAATTTTTCGGCGCTTGGTTTCCCCTTTTTTAACACTAAACCTACCGACGTTATATCTACTAAAATCTAAATATACTCAATAACGACCTTACACAAAGAGAAGTGGAGAGATAAAGAAGATAATTAATTGACTCATTTTGCTTTTGTAAGATAGAAGTGGAATATTTACTTCATGGCTACTCTATTAATTTAGATCATTTTTAGAAAATATTTTGGTAGCGGTCTTTTGACCGCCTTGGTAGGTTTAGTGTTAAAGTACTTATTTAATTTATTAAAATATGTTAGATATGACTCCGGTAGTTCTAGTGTTAAATCTACCAAGATGGCTAAAATAGCTGGGTTCGAGGTTTTTAAGGCAGGGAAAATGTAAAGAAGATGATATTTTCCAACGCGAAAGAGAAAATGAAACGCGTTATTCGAAGGAAACTCGATTTAAGAGGGATTTCATTGAAATTTACGAAGTAATAGTACCTGTTCGAGAAACTGAGCGAGAGCCTCGTGATTCGCGACGACCACAGCCCCATAATTGTCCTCGAGACTTCGATGAACAATGCTTCGTCCTCTGCGCTGCCTCAATCGGCTTATCCTCAACTCGTCCTCCTTATGCTTCCAATCCCGATCCTCCTCGGGACCCTAAATTTTAAATGACCCGTCAAAGAATATTATCCTACGATGTCGGCGTAAAACTAATACCAAGCAATTGTTCCACGATTTTTCTATTAAACGAGAAAACTTCCCAGGATCCAAAGAAAACGTCGCGATATCGCTTGCGCTCGAATTGTCACTTCGATGTAAACTTTTACCAATTCTTTTTCCCACAGTTCAACATGAATTCGATACTTTCTCTTCCAATAATTGTGACAGTAGCCTAACACATAAATCATCCCTCTCTCAAATTATCTACCCTTTTGTTTCAAGCCACTATGGTTAATTCTACCTAATTATTCAACTATCACTTACATTGATTTTTTTCAACAATTGTTCAATCACATCCTAATGTACGTTGGTACAAGAAAAAAAATATCTGATAGTCACAATTTCCCTGGTGTTTCTCTTAGAACAGTTTCAAGATTATCTATACATCTACCTCTTAAAGTGTCCCTCATCTTTCCAGTCGTTTTTCCACCCAATTTCCTCGACTACCACCATAGAATCTACCCAACCATAACAAGACTATATTGGACCAAGAGACCAGATACTTTTCAACGATATAACTTCCCACTTTTTACGAGTATCGTTCGCATCCCATGAAACGGTACTTGGGTGTCGAATGTACAGGGATTCCTGAGCGCACGTTCGTCGCTTCGCTGGTCCCTGGACGTTGGTAATTTATGCAACGTCTCGTATGAAAAATGAGGGAAAAAGCTCAGGTATACATACTAGTTCGTAGGTAGTAGATACGTACTTCATCGCCGGTGTAAAAGCTGTACGGGGCGTAAAGTTCACTCTCGGTCTCGCTGCCGCAATATGGCAACGAGGTCGATCTGACGAACGGCTGATGATGAAATTTAAATTCCATGCCGGGCTCCATCGCGTTACTGTCAGACTTCCTCTTGCAAGTGAGATGAGATCCGCTTGCGTGTCGAAGCTCGAGATTCGAGTCGCACTCCGGTGAACTTGATAGGCACTCGTAAACATGACTATCGTTGGACGTCTGAAAGATTGTGAGGGATGAGATAGATTAGAAATTATTCCACTGTCAATTATTTCTATCGTTGAATTTATTTTCCAAAAATATACCGAATTTAACCCACGAGAAATACTGGTATTTAGAGCCGTGAAAAAAAATTGCACGATGTAAAATAACAGACGAGGGAATTGACGTAAAAAATTCGCTACGTATAAGTATAAAAATACACCGCGATATTTTTCAACAGTGTCTCGGTGTAAGAACTAATACCAGTCACCAGGAATAGAAAATAAATGAAATGGCAGGCCTTCGTCAACGTGGCTATTTAATACCCCAGAAATTTCCCTTCCAAAGTGACGATACATCGCTCTCCACTATGCATTTTCCGCGATACTTTTCGCCGTAGCGTTGGTTTATGAAAATTCCACGATAAAAGATTGCCCTCACTCTGTCTCCGTCTACATCCACCTTCTCTCTCTACGCAAACACGCTATATTATAAACTACAGCACAAAAAGCAACCCCTAGTGGTCCGTATTACCCCAAGCGTGTGTTTTAACCGAAAATCATGCAAAATTCTCTCACTCTCTCATACTTCCCTGATCGTTAATTATTATCAAACCTCCCTTTTATCCTACGGCTACAATATCGACGTTGAAATGAATTAATTACCAAAGAATCCGAAGCTATCGGAGTGACGACAGCTACAGGCTCGTAATCTCGATTAAGAGCAGGACTCGAGGATCCGTGTTTCTTGACGAGTGGCTGAGATGTCGTTTGGTCCCTCATGCTGGCGGTTCTTTGAGGTTTCGAGGGTGCCAACGAGCTGCGCACCTCACCTGTAACATCCTCCGCTGCTGCAGGCACGTCCGCCATCGTCAAGCGCCACGGGTTAGTACCACAAGACACAAGGCATGTCACAAGACAAAGGCTAGCTACCGTACTAGCGTGCTCTAGGAGGACGATTCGACGAATTCCAAACACGAGAAACGCGCCCTACCGCGGCTCTTTACCTGTGCACGTAGAGCACCCTCTTTTGCCGGGGGGAGAAGGAATGCCTAGTTTCTTTGATGGGGTTTCAATGTTTTTTGAAGGTTTGCACGTGGTTCCTGATTATTTGTATGTTTTTTTGAGCGGTGGAGAGGATTTTAAAGGGGTGGAGATCTAATTAGAAATGGGATTTGGGGGAAGAATTGCGTTGGAGAGATAGGGGATGATGTTACTGTTAGATTTATTAGTTTTTTAACGCTAGAACTACCGGCGTTATGTTTATTAGTAGACTTTGGATTTTTATGCATTTGTGACAAATTGAATGCGGCTAAAATATGCAGAAAGAACATAATAAATACCATACTTTGGTTATTTTAGATATATTTTTATATTGAGTGCTACAAATCCCTAAATAGGTTCTCCTGTCTTAGCTGCACTTGTTAATTTTGAAATTTGCATAAACATCCACAGTCTATTTATTACATTTCAATATAATGAGTACTTTGGAAAAAGAGAAATTAAGAAGTCGAAAAGACTATCAGTTAAATATGTAATTTAGGTTTTATAAGATAGATTTGGAGTACGTGCTGCATGTCTCCCAGTAATTTAGGATGTTATTAGAAAGAACTTTGGTCGCCTCGGTAGTTCTAGAGTTGATCCGTCAAAGAGACATCAATTTTTCCAATTGCAATTGCTGCATTAGCGTAACTTGTTCACGTATCGATTCTTTTTCAAATAAAAACCCATGAGTTTTGCCCCCTATCACTGGCGACGGTTTCGAAGATCCTTAAAGTGAACCGCTGGAAACAGGAGATGTTCCGAGGGCCTCGTTGAATTGGAACGGTAATTATAACCAACGAGAAATTTTAATCTTGATTATAGCAACGGAATTTCAAAGTCCGAAGGAAGGTAAGATAGCAAGAATCGCAGAGAAGCTGAAAAGCCTGCCTTTGCGAAAGGTCGGCCGGCGATTGCACGAGAGCACGGCTACCTCGTAAATATTCTGCGCGTGCATGGCGATTGTTGGCATCGAGAAGTTTCTACGTGAACGAAAAACTCCCCAAGTTTGGCAGAGAGTTGTTCATCCAAGTTCGAGTAAAGGGGAACACGATGCTAATATGCGATCAATGCATGCGGCGTTAGTTGCACCCAAGACGGAAGAGGGGGTGGGTTAGGGAAAGTTTTCTCAACGTTCGTACATCATCGAGAAATAGTAGCGAACGAGTTTATGATTTACGATGGATCTTTA
The DNA here is from genome assembly GCA_910591515.1 of Cerceris rybyensis. NCBI lineage: Eukaryota > Metazoa > Arthropoda > Insecta > Hymenoptera > Crabronidae > Cerceris > Cerceris rybyensis. The sequence continues at coordinate 3,062,339 of OU342795.1, forward strand.
AAGAGAGAATAAACTTGTCGAGTTTCACGAACTTTATCCTGTTAATGGTTAAAAATGAACTCACGAGAAACCATGGCGTTTCGAAGGATCGCGCGAAGATGAAGTAAAGAATTCTCCGTAAAGCAAAGAGACGGACATGGAGGAAGTATGTATGGGGGAAGAGAATTGGTATAAACGGGATTTTCCGGCGCAATCTCATTGGTGCATGCGGTTAACGATGAAGCAGACCCAAATCGAAACGTGGAAACGTCGAACGACCGCAATTCAATATCAATTAACAAAGGGGATCGATCGAGTTTTCTTCTTTTTTTCGCTTCGTCGTTTCACATCATCGAGGCTTTCGTTCGTTCGTTGTATCGAAAAACGACTAGGAGGATAGATATTTAAAAAAGTAGAGAGAGAGAGAGGAAAAGACAGAGAGGGACTGTGAAAAACCGCAAAAAAAATTCCGTTGTTTCGTACGCGAAAAATATACAGGTCCAACGAACGAACAAGACAACGATAGAACATCGGGGCGCGCTTGATTACGTGAGAAAACAAGTCTTTCTTGGTTTTCAGGCAACAAACGTTTATTTCAGACACAGCAATTCGAGATACAAATTTGTTTTTCTATGTACACAGAGAAGAAGGACGATTACAGGAGACTAATAATCGCGTCTCATTAGTCAGCCATTCTCAAACTTTCGTTCGCACTTGTAATCATCTTGGTGGAATTTTCCACCTTTCTTTCAATCTTTAACGTAACAAACTGACGATCCCGAAGCAGGATTCTGGGCCGTGATTAAAGGACGATAACAAACGAAAAAAGATAAGCTAAAAAGAATTTTTTCAAGGAAAGTATAAAAACTCCGGCTGCAATAGGGCAAGTCGTTAAAAGTTTAAAAAGAAAAGCTTCCAAGTATTGGTGTAAAAAAAAAAAAAAATTTTCCCCGTGAAATCAGACTTCACTTAACCCTTTGCACTCCTATGTCGAGCTACACTCGACACAGCTTCCTGTGCTACTTAACGTGTTATCTATTAATTATTGACTTTTCAAAATCAACAATGATTTTGCGTCTTAACATAAATATCCCGCGGTAATTACAAATCTTTTTAGTACAATGTAAAAATGAATAATTATCAGGAGACAATTTTCAGAGACTATACTTGCTTATCTGACGGATAGTTAGTCAAATAATTCGGAATGCAAAGGGTTAAACCTCTCTCATCGACCTGATTTCTTCCGACGACTCTCAACGTCCATCCTGGAAAAAACTAAGCATTCTCCAAAGCCTGCAATCTTTCCAACTAATCGTGATGGTCCACGTAGCAAGATCCTATCTTCCCGAACGCGTAAATCTCGCGAAAGATACAAAACTATCGTTTATATGGTGTCTCATAAAGTGAACACGAATCTTCCGTAAACCCTTCAGTCTCCATTAATGTCGCACGTCTCGCGGAAATGAAGTAAACGGTACAGCTTCGATAGAATTCCACCTGACGTTGCGATCCGCACGAATTTCTTCCCGTTCTTTTCGCAAAGACAAAGAAAAATGTACAATCGGGACAACGATGATGATCGTACGTCGATTCGGCGAAACGAAGGAACGAAAGAAAAAGAGAGACCAGGACGAGGAGGGTCATAGGGGAGCTGTTAAAGACCGTTATGCAGCGTTATACAGAGTACTTAATATATACAAGGTACCACTTAACTGTATCACCTAGAAAAATTCCATTGTAACACAAAATTCAGAATAATCTTTCTTTTCCCTTCTCTCAACAATTTCCTACCTTAATTCCTAGAATCATTCCATCTACACGTTTTAAATGGGTTGAGTTTTAAGTCAGAAGAGACGTCATAGGAGGAATTTTTCCAACAAGAGATTTAATCTTTAGCCCACTAATTGAGTATCACTTCCTCGTTAATGCTTTTCAACTGAGAAAATCCCATCGTTATATTCAGACCCCTCAAAAAATACTCAGAATCTTCCAAAAGAAAAAACCTGTCCAATTTTCCGTTACGACGAAAATTTTGAAAATGATCTCACGTTAAGTGGTCCACCCCGTATATATATAATATATATGCCGACCGTAGTCGCAAAAAAAAGTCATTTCCGAGGAAGCAGCTGGCGCGAGGATATTCGTGTGAGTATGGCTGTTACAACATCGAGACTGTCCGTGGTTTCATTAGTTACATTGTATGGGCCTGAACTTACCCAGATTCGCGTAAATCGAGTCTGAGGTCGTCGTGGCTGCCGGCTGCCAGGACGACGATGAGGAGGACGACGACGAGGACGAGGATGAGGAGGAGGAGGATTTTGAGGAGGATGACTTGTCGGTCCTCGGTGGTAGTTGCTTCGTCTCGACACGAAGCGGTGGTGGTCGGACCGGTTTGCTTGCTGGATCCAGTCTCGACCAATCCTCCAGGGACTGGTTCCTCGGTGGTGGTGGTGGTTTACCGGGTCTCACTGTAACCACGTTGAATATTGTGTCTACGTTACGATCATTGTAAATTCGTGATAATACTTGGAGCTCACACTGAGCCTTCGAATATAAAGAAGTGTTTTTATCGCGAAGGAAAAGGTAGAGAATGTAACTCTTGATGGGAGTAATTATCGATCGAGCTGGAGCATTTGGATCGCTGGATAGTCGATACCTTGAGACAGCCTTTAACCCTTTACACTCTAAGACATTTTCAATTGAGCGAACTAACAATTCCAGGTGATTTTGGCTATATTAGTCAAGTGCTTTTCAGGCACTTTAAAATTATTATATGAAAAGCACAAGTCGAGTCGAGCCCATGAAAAAATTTAGGATACAATCCTAATTTGCAGGATACAATACATTAGAATGTATTGACACTAGAACGACCGACGTTAAATTCATTACATTTAAATATATGAAATAAGTACTTTGGAAGAAGAGGAATCAAGGGGTGGAAAATATGATCGGTTTGGTAATCTGTGTTTAATAAGATCAACTTAGAATTTCTAGTCTAGGACTCTCCTATAAACTTAGAGAATTTTTGGAAAAAAGTGTGAACAAGTCATTTTAACTTGCTTGGTCGTTCTAGTGTTAAAATTTAATTTTACGAAAATCCTAAAATTTAGGATATAATTAGAATTCTAGAGACGCCAAGGCACCGTGGCGGCGCCTCTAAAGTGCAAAGGGTTAACGACAGAAATGTAGATATTTGACCGTGTCAGATGGATTAAATATATCTAAAATTCTTAGATACGAAAGTTGTGCATTGTTTTTCCAAGATGTAGCCATCGAAGGAACTCACCTGCTGCATGCTGAGTCCCACTACTCGACGGTGACCGCGTCGTTCTTCCAACCTCGTTCTTGGGACCACAGGAATCCAGTTGATCCTCTCCTATCCTGCCAATCCTGTCGTTCCCAACAACTTCTACAGCAGCTCCGTCCAATTCTAACGGATGTATAATCTCCAAACGAGGCTTCGGCTGCGGCGTCGATGGTATTTCGTCGATTCTCGAATTCGAAGCGTGTCCACCGATCATATCCACGTCCTTCCTCGAGCCCATTCTGAGGAACCTCTTCAGAGAGAATCTCGATCTTCCTCTCTTCTTCTCCTCCCTTGCTTCCTGTCCGTTCGTCAGACTATCCTGAGACAGAGATATCGTTCTTCTCGCGGCAGGATCACTGGTCTGATTCGTATTCGTAGGATCTGGAAGCTCTGAGACAGCTTTTCGAAACTTGGGGCTGCAGGAAGAGGCTCTTTCTCGTTTCTCCTTCTCCCGTACCACTGGAGAATCTGATTTAAAGTTTGCACCAGGATTTCGCGCGAATAGAGAGGAAGTCGCCGAGAGTTCTTCCGGTGTATCCACCGCGGGAGGTCTCGGCGCCATTCTTCTTTTATTCGGCGAACGTATCAACTCGGCCGTTGTCATTTGAATGTCCGAGTTATCCTCTTCAATCTCGATATTCTCTCTCGAATCACCGCCGTCTATTGGATGATTTCTGGGTACAGGTATGTTGACTTTTTGACTGGAAGGTGCTTTTGATTCTGAATTGTTGACTGAATCCATTGGAATAGTTTTAGGCTCGAAGGTCTGACAGGGAGGCTTCCGGTTCAGAGAAGTTTGATTGATTTGGCAGTCAGAATCTTTTGAGATGTTCTCTCCACGAGTTGCTCGATTTTGAATCAAAGTTCGACTTTCTTCCGGCTTGTCCTTCGCAAGTGGACGAGTCGATCCTACCTGATCCTGCGGAATGCTGCTCGCAACTGAAAGTAAATCATGTCTGTCAAAAACTTGGCTCCATTTTTAGCAGGATTAATAAAATGGTGTGCAATTTTCTATGTATTTTCAAAATTTGAATCTATTGGTAAAAATTAGTGATAATTGTATGAAATGGCTACCTTGCGCAGGTCTATTAGCAACGTTCTGCACCGATGGGGGAGGTAACACGTAACCTCCGGTGATCTTCTTCGCCGTCATGCTGGATTCGTTTGAAGATTTCCCTGAGAAATTCGTCGGTTTCTGGGGCACAATTGGTTTCACCTTCACGTCAGGATTAACAGCACCGTGCAAAAATGACGCTCGAGGTTCGGTGCTTATTATGACCGGTGGTTTATTCGTTTCACCTTGAAGAGGTGGTCTAGCCTCAATCGGTGGTGGACTTCTAGGAAGTTCCGGTGGAGGTTCAGTCATCTCTTCATCCGCCTTTCCATCCGGTTCTCCAGCAAGTTCTCGACTCTCCTCGAAGCTAAATTTTTTCTCGTCCATCCTCGTCGCTTCGCCCTCCACTTTTCGCACATCCGGAGAAGATTCTCCGTTCATAATTTTCTCACTATCAGCAGCCATCACTGTAATTTTATTCACATCTTTCCCTCGAATCATCATCGCCCTGTCGCTCTCCGTTGCTTCATCCGCATCGTTTCTCGACATCGGTGTCAAGGTCAATTCGACACCTTTGTCAGAAGAGACGTCGTTCGATGATCGAGAAATTTCCGATGATCTCTTCATTATTCTAGCTACGAAATCATACTCCGTTCGACCATTTTGAGTCGATTGTACGGGCACCTTCGGCTTCTCATTTTCCGTTTTCTTGATCGCCGGACTTCGCGAGATGAGTGGTACCTTCTTCTCTGATTTACCGTAATCCATCGTTCTTCCAGCCAGTTCACCATGATTTTCCGACGCCTTCTCTCTCATCGATTCGTCAGACTCTACCTGCTCGCTTCTCTGTATAACGGAAATCAAATTGTTCGAGGTAATCAGTGGCATGTCAACTATCTTCTCCAAACCCGAAGAATACTTCTGCTCGGTTTTCTCGTTCCTCTTAATCTCACTTTCCATCTTCTTATTTTTTGTCGTTGTCTACAAAGAAAATATGGTAAATGTAATACAAATCTGAATTATAAATTGATACTTATATTAGGCGATTTATCTCTGAAAGAACTTTTACTAATTCATTATATAAATTCACCTCAGATTTATCAGCAACCACCGCATCCGAAATCTTGCACCTGGCAGGACTCCCTAAGCCATTGACGGTAATTTTTCTATCGCTGGGTCTCTTGGCAGTCGGCAAAACCTCGTCACCGCCAAATGGCGTCACCGAGACCAAAAGTGTCGTCTTTCTACCCTCCGAGTCCTTTTGGATCCTTCCAAGCATCAACGAGGCGAAAGATCGTGTCGCCGTGGACGATTTGCTCGTTTCGTTCGAGGTGACAACCTCCGTCAGATTTGCCGTGATGGTGTTGAAATTCGTATTGGCACGCGTCAGATTACCCAGTGCACGTTCCTCTTCGCTGTCGGGTAGCGTGTCGTCCTCGGGGTTGAAGGAATCGACGAATTCCTGTGGTTCGTCCTCTTCGTCCTCGGAGAGGAAGTCGTCTCCGCCGTAACCGATTATCTCCGTGAGACATTCCGGAAAGGCAACGTTCTTCTTCTTATGATGATCCTTCTGGTTAACCACTTTGTCCCTCAGGATACTCTGAAATAAAGACTTTATGTGAAAATGGTGAACGTTCGTCATGGAGAACGTAGAGCCGTTCGACCGGTGTAGATTGAAGGAAAGAATGAAAGTAATGCGATCGAGTTTCGCCGAGGCTTCATAAGTGAATGAGCTGACGTCAATGTTTATCGACGAATCGATTTACGAGCGCAATCATTATCCAACGAGCTTCTTCGAAGGTTTACTTGGTATCATACTTATTTCACTCCGTGATATTTCTTTTTTATCTTTGCGAGGAATTTTAGGGGTGGGATTAGATACTGTAATAATCATCATCGTACACTCTTATACCAGCTTGACTTCGAGGATCACAGATTGTAAGATTTGCTCTGGGATTATTTAGGATTATAGGAATCTTTTTCAAAGGGATCAACCTCTTGACTCATGGATTAAGAATTTTATCATATTACGTTCATTTATATAAATCTCACATTTTATTATAGAGGGTGATTCGCGCTTCAGGATCTGCCGAGCAAGAGGACACTTATACTTTCAATTGTCTTATGTTAAATATCGTGGTTCGTTTCAACAACGATTCAGTGTGATGCGCGAAATGATCTGAATTTGATGAACTGTGAGAGTTTTAAATTTAACCCTTTGCACTCAGATGTCCCACCTGAGGGGACATTGTAAGTTTATCATATCACTCTATTGCACCCTGTAAGGGGACCATGAATTTATTAGCAATTACAGAGGATGAACTTACTGCACCCCAAAGTTTTAAGAAATATATGTTTACCTGAATTTTTCTATAGAAATTGCACAATATAGAAAATAGTAAAGTGCCGACAAGTTACTAATAGATAATTTCAGAGGTGGCTCGGAGTGCAAAGGGTTAAGAATTGGAATTAGAATTGGTATTAGAATTTGAATTTAAAGGTGAGTCTCACAATTAGTTGAACTTGGAAATGAACTTATGATCGATTAGTTATAGAACTTGATTTTGGACTGAGAGTGAATTGAATCTGAGGGTTGATAGAAAGAGAGTTAGGGTTTTTAAAGGTTTTGGAAGACGAGTGGGAGTAGGATGATGTGTTTGGGAGTTAGAAGATCAAGATAAGAAAATAAGGATTTTTGGACTTGGAACGATGATTCGGCTATGAGTAATGATAGGAGAAATAATATTTGTCTTTGCAAAATATTCGCTAAAGTTATCCTATGTACTAATGATTAGACTGCGGATGTTTATGCAAATTTCAAGTTTAACACCGTAGCTGAAACAGGAGAACCTATCTAGAAATTTGTTGCACTCGATAAATACCATACTTTGGATATTTTAGACATATTTTTATATTAACACGTTCGCGGACGTGAATGCTATAGCATTCATCTTCACAGTGATGTAAAATGACATGAATGCTATAGCATTCAAATTTTAAAACTAATTTTTATTCATTTAATCAATTTGATCAATTTGATCTATATCGTCATAGATGCTATAGCATTCATTGTATAAAACGGTTAAAATACGACATTCTGACTAGTCTTACAATATATGTCTAATCAAATTTCGTATATCAACCAATTTTAAAATAAATTTACTGTCAATTTTGGTACCACGCTGAAACATTTACTGTCCGCGAACGTGTTAAGTTCTTTTTGCACATTTTAGCCCTATTCAATTTGTCATAAATGCATAAAAATCTATTAATGATAGATGGGAGGGTCGGTACATTAAAGTAGAATAAAAAAATTATGGGGAAGACGTGAAACGAGAAAATTTAAATCCAATCTGATACTTCTGATCCTACGTCTCAAATTAACCATTATTATACGGCCTTGCCGCGACCACGATAAAATAACGGGTATAACCAGGAAAGTTCTAATAATTCGAGCCCACCTCCCATATTCCATCGTAATCCACTTGATAATTCACCGGACTCTCGAAGAAATCCTATTTGGAAGTTGAGAGCTTCTCCATGGATCCCGTTGACTGGAGCCATTCGGCTTATCGTCGGCCGGCAGGAAATGAAAGTTCAACTTAAAGTTAAAACTGCCGGCACACGGTAGCCGCGGATGGCAGCCGGAAGGAAAGGGAAGATTTTTCCAAAGTTTTCGTCCCAGGGCCAGCTGACGTTAATGAAAGCTTCGATGAATAATTCATCGAACGTCAGTCTAGAGAATGGTCGTTCATAATTTTCACCGAGGAATTTGCTTTGCTGCCAGGAGCCGTGATTAAAATTGCGCGCTTCCTACGCGAGAGAGCGATTTAATTAACAATCGACCAACGGAAAAATACATCTTTGAGAGAATACGAGAACAGTCGGCGTTGAAAGCTTGAGAATCGTTGTCTGATTTCATAACAACCGCGACTAAAGTCACTTATGAAGTGACGGAGCGAATTCTTTTGGAAATGTCGCTTTGACAGAAATAAGACACCTTGTGTCTGGATATTCTACGTCGTTTTGTATTTACCGTCGATTAGTTGCTTCGTTGTTTTTTTTTCTTAGTTTCAACTTAGCAGACGTTGCTTTCTCTTGTTTGCTTCGACGTCTTTGTATTTCTTTATTTCATAAAGAGAAGTAGCAATCGTGATAGGTTCTCCTTAGAATAGTTATCTTTTTATACATGTAAGTGTAGTGTAAGTGTTTTTATTATATATAAAAATAATTATGAAATTACTCGTTTCATCCCCATTCCCTCGTAACTTCAGCAAAGTATCTCCGTCAGGCAACTAATTTCCCCTAATAGCCGTCATCTCGTTTCCTCCTATTTTCAAATTTCTCTTCAGTTTCTCCACGGCTCTCCAGAATAAGAGGATCGCCCACTTTTCAGCGACGCCTTTGCACGCTCTACGATGTCTTTTGACGCGCTCCTTTCGCCGGATGTTATCGACATACTTGGATATCCTCTCTTGGTTATCCTCTCGTACCTGAAGGTGCTCAAATACCTCTATTTTCCGTCTCGTCGCTCTCGACGTCGAAAAAGCATCGAGATTAGCAAAGCACCATGAAGAAAGTGACTCTGCGAATCAAACATCGTCTCGAAGGGCCAAGAAAAAAGAAACAAAGAAAAGTATTTACCTCTTGAAACGAGGAGGAACGTTTAAAAAATATTTCACGCGTGGTTAAAACAATCGTTTTGTTTCAAAAGAAGGCGCCTATGTCGCGACATTAAACCCTCGGAGAATAACGCCTATCCCTTTGTACGAGAAACCTGACCAAAGTACCACTAGTTCTGCGCAATGTTCACCCTCTTCTTTATTATTTCCCGTGAAGAGAAAAAAGGTTCAAGAAAATTCGAAACAATGAGGAAGAAACCGTCTGGAAATTTGGAACAGTTAACATTAGATCTACGGTCGCTAAATCTGGTATATTTAACACTAGAACTACCAAACCAGTCAAAATGACTGATACACAATTTCTTCAAAAAATTCTCCAAGTTTACACAAGAGACATAGAATGAATATTCTACGTCTATATCAATAAACATAAATCACCCAATCGATCAAAATTTCCGCCGCTTGATTCCCCCTTTTTTAAAGTACTTACTTAATTTATTAAAATATGATAGATTTGAGGCCGGTAGTTCTAGTGTTAAATATATTGAAAAAAAGGTGGATCAAATGGAAAAAAATACGGTCAATTAAGTAATTTATACATTATATATATCTATATAAAATATTTACTGTACTGCTTCTTTGTCGATTTAGTGTTAATTACGTCGCTGGAAGGATGAAGGATGAAAAGATATATATAAAATTGAAGAATTGAAAATATTTCATCCTCGAAGCTCAACGCAGGTAATAACGCCGCGGTTGTAGAACGTGTCAGAGAAAGAATGCCTATTGTGAGGCAACGTGCCATCACGAAACTAAATTGGCTAAACGTGTATTAAAACACGCAAAAAAATTCCTTTCACGCGTTGAAAAGTGTTCCGTATGAAGATACCACACCATCAAATTCGTCTACATTTTCAAATTCTTCTATGTAATATTTAAAATGAAGGTAGAGTTAATTCACATGAACATTCCGCGCAAAATGTCTCTCCTTTCAAATTCCCTCCGAATTGTAGCCCCATGATTCGCAACGTTCGACACAAACGTTCCCTTTCTACTCGAAGTAAAACACGTTTGCGAGTTTCGATCGGTTCAGTGGTCTCTTTTGCTCTTACGACCCAGTTGAACGGCAAGTTAGGCCATAAAGCTGTGACTCGATTCGACGGTGTAACTTTATAATAATTTTCCGTCAAGTAATCGCGAAGCAGTTAACCACCAGAATTGCGTCATCAATTGCATCAGACGGTTCTTTCTTGCAGAAGGTGGATGAAGAAGATGCGCGGTCACGATAAACCGAATAGTTCGTTGCGGTATTGCGTCGATTCCGTTATTACCGCCAATTTTCCTCGACGATTCATTAGCGCTCCAGATTAACCGATTACCGATCGTTTTTTTCTTTTTTCTCATTTAACTTTTGACACACACATATATGTATTTCTTTTGGACGACTTTTAACCACTGTGCACGTTCCAGATAGCCGTTTTGGTCGGGCAGTTTCAAAGAGTAATTATACATTTTGTAAGTACGTATAATTTAGGGTGGAATATACATAAATATTTTTGGAGAATTGGAAACACAAGGACAAGTTGCAACGGGCCTTTGCGTTTAATACTGTTATCTGAAATTGATTACAATGCAACATATTAACACTTTACCGACCGGTATTTTTTTAACATCCTACCCCCTTCTGACCGATCACTTGCTCACAAATACTTTTTTGATACAGATATCTATTCGAAAAATACAAACTCTCGTCACTGAATCCTTAACAGAGATAAGCGCAATGATAAATGATAATTTATTAATTGGCAACCACTTAATTAGTTGAAAATTCAAAGGCGTTGGGTCCGAAAAGCCTATTAATAGGCGTCCGGTCGGTAAAGTGTTAAATAAGGACTTTCAAAAAAGAAAGATCAAGGTGCAAAAATTCGAAAAATTCGTTAAGTTCTTATTGTATTATAAGATATATGTAGAATATCTATTGCACAGGCTCTCTGTAAATTTGAGAAATATTTATAAAAGAATTAGGAACCGTAGATTAGAAGTAGGAAAAGGAATTAGGAAAAATTAGAAAAATGAGAAATTTGGAGCATTGGAAGGGTTAAGAATTTTTCAATGAAATTAATAACTTAGGTATTTTGATTGCCTTGGGATATCCAATGTTAAAAAGGCGACCGTTCAAGATTAAGATCAATTCAATCCACCCTCCCTTCTATTATTTTTTCTATCCTACAAAATATATGAAATTCCTGCGGTTTTGTCAACCGTAACCCAGTTTCCAGTTTCACGGTTGTCACCAGAGTCGAGACTGGTTCTTCCATGAACTTTTCGAGATCATTACCAATTATACGCTCTGATTTCTGCGGTCGCGAGTACCCAGGACCGGTCGCCTCGAAACTCGGCATGTCGATGTTAATTTCGCGAATAGAAAGAGCCGATGGTATCGTTGATTTTGATCATAAAAATTAGCGATGTTATCCAACGTGGCACGAGGAAGAAAATCGCGCGAGATACCAGCCGCTTTCACTCTGATATCGATAACGATCTTCAATGATTTAAAAAGATCACGAGAGAGTATTTAACGCGTTTGGATAATGGATGAATTTCCATTGTCTTGATATTTACGTTGGAGTGAAAGTTTCTACTGTTTAAAAAAATATAGAGTTTCTGAATTAATATCTTAAAAAGAAAAGTGTTTACATATGCTACATTATTCGGCTAATTTTATAAGTAATTTAATATTGAATATTGGAGAGAATTCGTTCAGATTATCGCTTAAAATTTGCAGGAAATATCATTGAATTTTTAATTATCAATCACCGATAACTTCTATTATCGTAGTCAAAATACATCGCTTCGTGATTAAACATTCATCGTTTCAGGATTGAACTGTTAAAAATGAAAATCTTTACGTAATCAATATATCAGACTAATTTTACAAGTATGTTAATATCATGTACGAGAGAATTAATTTAAATTTTCCCTCAAATGTCAATCATCCATGGCTCCCATGGTATTTCAGGCGTTGAAGGTATGATATTCAAGCAGTTAAAAAAAGGAATGTGATATGTCGAAGACACGCAATAAAAATTTAAAAAAAAATATGTAGAAAGTACCTGTAACTTATGATTATCAGTCTTGACATTCGTCGAAGCTCTCCCAATGTTTAGCCTGAGGGTCTCCTCGGACAAGACATGTTCCTCGCGCGACTTGAAGCAATTCGAACAGAGTTCCTTCTTCCAGGCATTCTGCACGAAGCGATTGCATTGTGCGGACATCGTTGCTTCACTGCAGCGACAGCGAAAGTCCCGTTACATCATCACCCTGAAAGGAAAGAGGTGAAATAGCGATCGTCCAATTCTTCTTAGGCCACCGACCAGCCGAGTATCGTGCTTTGCACGTGTGTGACCATCGCATGAGAAACTTATTTCATCGTGGATAATGATAAGGTATTTTTACAAGATACTTTAACACTAAACCTACCAAGGCGGTCAAAAGACAGCTACCAAAATATTTTCTAAAAATGATCTAAATTAATAGAGTAGCCATGAAGTAAATATTCCACTTCTATCTTACCAAAGCAAAATGAGTCAATTAATTATCTTTTTTATCTCTCCACTTCTCTTTGTGTAAGGTCGTTATTGAGTATATTTAGATTTTAGTAGATATAACGTCGGTAGGTTTAGTGTTAATCATTGCAATTACGAGGTTTATTCGTCTTGACAGTGACCGTAGAATGCACGGTCAAATGACCATTTCGACGGGCAGAAAATATGTAATTTTTTATATTACTAATTGAAGAACATTCTACCTTATTTTTTATATTTTTTCTGCACTCTCTTTTGAAAATGGTGAAAGTTGCAGAGCACTATTTGTTTAACTGGCTAAGATATCTGGGTAAAAATAATCAAACAAATAGAGTAAAAACTCGCAGGGGTGAAAATGCGTTGAAAGAAAGTCCCGTGACTTTACTTCTTACGATTTCTTTTTCCTACCAACGTGAAAATGCGGCGACAACGATTCGCTCTGACGTAAACGGCGTAAACATTGATTAAATTCTCTTCTTTTCCCGGGAACACGACAAACGATGCAGCCGGCTGATTAATTGCTTCATTTCCGGAGGTCCCCCGATATCATGGTGAGTTATAACGTCCCACTAAAATGGGAAAGATAGTTTCCAACCCCTTCAACCACGTGCCACGAATTTCACAAGCATCCACCTATCATAATTCCCAAAAGAAATCAAAATATCTACACTCCAAAAAAAAACGAACACTTCAAAATTCTACTTTGAAAAAAGAAAATCAACGATATTTTTCTTAAATCATAAAAAAAAAAAATGATCCAACGATTTGTACTTCTGAATCACGAGATTTACAGACGGACAACGAAGGTAGCCGTAGAAAAAAATAGTCATCGAGGTCGACATCGATGACTCGTTCGTTATGTCACAGTTTCCATGGAAATCGCTACAGTTTCTGTTCCGGAAAGCGACGCCTCTTTTCGCGAATCACGCGACCACGTTCCTGAAGGACGAAGGTACACGCGTGATTTGCGCGTGTCCCTTTGCATAAACGCGATTTGTCAAGGACGGCAAGTCGTGGACATTGGTAGCGGCACATTAACATGCACAAGCTGCATCTACGCCAGCCAGGAATAAAGTACCGTTTCCAATCTCGATGATCCGTTACATCCCCTGCGTTCCATTCCTACGCTGAAGAATCATCTACTGGAGAACGAGCGCCCTTGATTCCGTTCCTTGATATTAAATCGTAAAGATGATTCGATTCAAGTAGAAATATCGTTGGATTGAAATTACAAGAAAATTGTCAAATATTGACTTCGAAGGAATGTATACGAGAATAGTCTTTTTCATCTTAGGGGGTTGGAAATTGTTTGGTTGGAGAACGGGCAGGGCAATGGAACTTTGGAGATAATTTAGAGAGGGTTTTTAGTAGGTAAATGTTCGATAGTTGAAGGTATTAAATTGATGGATGATCAGAAGATTGTAATTTAAATATTTTTGAGAGCTTTTGATAAATTATCGCTGAGATGTGGGACTATATGGATAGAAATTCCAATTTGCGGTTAGTGGAAGAAATTCAAGTACCCCTCGGTGATTTGGAACCCCAAAACTGTAGTTACTGGTATATTATCACACATGTGCCAATATAGTATCTCTAACTGTATACTTACATAATCAGAAACAGGTCAATAACACTTGTTCTTTCGAAAATATTAAATAAAGTAGTATAGTTTTCAAGATAATTCGTCCGACTTCTACATAAGTGATAATGTTGCCTCAAGTTCATGTTATACGTTCACCTATTGGCCATACCACGCGTTCAATGTTAGAGACGAATCAACAAGCATCTAATTATCACCCAGTGTTAGTCACTCGCGGTACTAAGGAGCGAAATACTGTTTTGCGTAACCGCGAAATTTTCGATAATACGTCAGATAAAGACGAATGATTCAGTTGGGCAGGCTTCCAAGTACCTGTCAATTGGAGCGAATTAATGACGCACGGATAAGCTTGCATATTGATAGACGCGTCGGGCACGAGCTCGCAATCAGCCGTGCGTTTGTTGCATCGCGAACGCGCTTCACTCTCGAGATCATGTTCAAGATCGAGTCGTAAGCTGTGCTCGCGAATTATCTCAGCTCCGATCGCGGAATAGGCACGAGAACAGGCTGCGAAAGATCACTGGGCTGTTATTATTATGATGTGCAATTACCCCTCATTAAGACGGAGAGATAACGCCAGGCTGTGGTGTCAAAATTAAAAGAAAATCAGGAAACGGCGTGCTCGTTTCTGCAACGGTTCTATTAACTCTCTATAGTACGAATTTTCTCTCCTATCGGAACATCAGTTTTACTATGGCAGAGTTAGAAAATGATAGAAATACTATTATAAATAATAAATTAAACGTGAATTTTAAGTGTTGCATTGTACAAATTTTCATAATTTTTACAAGTTAAATTATAATATTTGGCAAAGTTAAAAGTTTGACCTTGAAGAGAAACTTAAATGTGTCTTGTGTTACCACAAAGTCACGGGGACCCAAAAGAGTTAATGTTTCGTGTATCTCGAAAACTAGTGACGAAGTGAAAAGATACTGTTTTAGATACACTTGGAACTATTTAACCCCTTGACCTACGATTACTTTTCTGACGAGGCGCGCAAAGACTCAAAATTAATTCCTGAAAACAAAGGTTTTCACCGATTTCTGATATTTCGTGTAACTAATTGTAATATTTGTTAGGAATCGTTTTCGCACGCCTCGTGACCTTTCTTGTCTGTTTTGGTACAAGTCATAAATCATCGACTCCGCGTCGCTACATGCTCCCGTGCCCCGCTTACCGGGTGCTCTCCAAGTGGACAGTTGATGGGACCTGAGAGGAAGGGCGGGGTGCGTCGAGCTTTCGAGGCGTGCGGAGGTCAGAAACCTAGCAAAACCTAAGAAAACCGAACGAGACCAGACACGCTAAGAACGCTGATCGGGTAACATCAAGTGTACCAGTTGCAATAAAGAATTAGAATCTAAATTGGGAAAAATACTTCGAATTCCCTATATCCCGGATGTCCTCGCGAACCAGCAAAAACTTAATTCGAGGTCATTCAAGAACTTCAGGTAGGGTTGACCCTATCACATAAACATTTGGTCCTTCGAGCCGGATCTGTGAGTTAGTGCATTGAACTAAGTGACTATTGGTGAAAGAATTCTGAACTGTTGAACACTGTGAGGTGCCAATAAGTTACTGAGCTACATCCTCGCCGGACCGCGAGACGCAGAACCTGTTGGCCAGCAGCGATTGATCCTACACCGGCATCAAGGCGGAATTCCAAGGTGGACGTTGGATCCGAACACCGTCAGTGACTAGGAAATTGCTGAGAATTGAACCACCTGAGGGAGAACACGAGGAGAGACGAATCTGGACAAGACTCATTGGTCACCTACATTCCCTCTGACTCCACGTACTGTAAGTTGTACCCTTGCACGCTCTCAATCTGTATTTGTTATTTATTATACGCTACAATGGACGATATACTGAAAGGTCTCGTTACCGAACGTGGTCTAATCAAGGCCGCACTCACGCGTTTAAGAACTTTCCTCGAAACGTCTGTTTCGTCAACGGCGATTAGCGCGTTGGAGGTGCGCTTGGAAAAAAACCTTGGGCTATATGAACGGTTTGAAAACGTACAAAATAAAATCGAAGAAATAGTATACGGGACAGAAGAAGAAGAGGCACACTTTGCAGAACGCGCTTCATTTGAAAATTCTTATTGTTTGGTGGTCGGTGCGATTCGTGAAGAAATCAATAGCAGGCGGCCTCAAAGACACGCGTCGTCAAGCAGTGATGCACCTACGCTAGCACCATCACCTTCAACTTCCGAATCTCACAATCAGTGCAATGTTAAGTTACCGTTTATTGCACTCCCGCAATTCGACGGATCGTATGAGAATTGGGTTACTTTTCGAGAAACCTTTGTATCGCTCATTCATAACAAAGAAACGCTTCCGACTGTAGACAAGTTCCAGTATTTGAAATCAGCTTTAACCGGTACCGCCGCGCGTCTGATAAAGTCATTAGGTATCTCAGAAGCAAATTATTCAGTAGCATGGGAGACACTGACAAATCGGTTCGAAGACTCGAACCATCTCATCGATCAGCACGTTAAGGCATTCTTTGATGCACCAGTACTTGTAAGAGAATCCCATGTAGAACTGCGACAGTTTGCGGACGATCTTAATAATCATCTAGCGGCACTCAAAGTATTGGGCGAACCCGTTAATCAGTGGGATACATTACTATTACGCATTATTGTAACAAAACTGGATGGTCGAACAAGGCGCGAATGGGATAGGTGGGCCGCAACTATTGAAAAACGGCGGACATTCGCAGATTTGATGACCTTTATCAACCAACATTGCAAATACTTAGAAAATCGTGCGAACGACGCTCAGGTGATGCAACCAAAGCCTGCAAGGTCGGGAACTTCAAGTATGCGCAAAAAACCGAATGCCAATGCATTTACAGCTCGAGTTCAAGAGTCGTGTGTGCTCTGCCAGCAAGAGCATACATTATTCAATTGCGACGAGTTCCGAAAATTGTCTCTTACCGCCCGACTGAATAAAGTAAGGACACTACGAGTGTGCTTTAATTGCCTACAACCCGGTCACGGTAATAAAGAATGCACGCGTGGACCCTGCCGTAAATGCGGAAATAAACATAATACTTTGTTGCACTTGCCATCCTCCAAATCTGGTGGCGAATCCTCTGGACAGAGAACTACGTCCCCTTCGGGTAACACGAGATCTGGAATAAACGAAACGGATTCCGGAACGAAAACGCCGGGCTCATCAGAATCATTTGCCGGGTGTTCGACACAATTTTGCGAAACGAATGTTATGCTTCTAACAGCAATTGTAAATATATTCGACAGTAAGGGAAATAAGCATGACTGTAGAGTCCTCTTGGATTCTGGATCGCAAGGGAATTTTATAACGAAGTCCCTGCAACAAAAATTAAAGATAAAATCCTCGCCGATCAGCGCCTCTGTTTCGGGTATAGGATCACTGCCACAGGCAATTCAAGGTCGTGTTCAGGTGAAAATTACATCGCGATACAATGGATTTACGGTACCTCTCTCATGTCTCGTAATTTCAAAAATATCCGACAATATTCCGAATTTCTCGGTTAGCGAATCAGCCATTCCGCTGCCACGCCACTATAAACTAGCCGATCCTCAATTTTATCAGCCACGAGACGTTGACATGTTGATTGGTAACAGCGTATTCTGGGATCTGATTTGCATTGGTCAGCACAGATTAGGTCGCGGTTATCCGGTGATGCAAAAGACGCAGCTAGGTTGGGTTCTTGGTGGACCTCTGGACTTTGCGCTTCCCAAGAAACAGCAAAACATTCTGTGTCACCACATAACGAATCGCGACTTAGATAACAATCTTAGCAAGTTCTGGGACATTGAAAATGTTCCATGCGAGTCAGTCCTGGCAAAACTTGACACGGAGAACCCATGCGAGCAATACTTTGTACAAACCACGACGCGCGACGCGGACGGTCGCTTCGTAGTTAGCATACCGTTTACTGACCAAGTCCACACGCTTGGACCTTCACGACAGATCGCTGAACGTCGGTTTATATCATTGGAACGGAAATTTGAAAGGCAGGAACCCTTAAGGCAAGCATACGTTTCATTCATGGCAGAATACGAACGTCTAGATCATATGGAAGAAATTTCGCGCGAGCAAGAACGCAACGATACTCTTGCTTACTATTTGCCGCACCATGCCGTGTTCAAACAAGGCAGTACTACGACGAAACTGCGTGTCGTATTCGACGGGTCGGCAAAAACAGCTACAAACGTAGCTCTGAACGATGTACAGCGGGTGGGTCCAACGGTTCAGGACGATCTCTTCGCCATCATACTGAGATTTCGAAGATACAGATATGTAATTTCCGCTGATGTTGAAAAAATGTATAGACAAATACGCGTGCGTTCAGTGGACCGCCGATTTCAGAGAATCTTGTGGCGGGCGGATTCCTCACATCCGATTAAAACATTCGAATTGAAAACAGTCACGTACGGGACGGCTTCGGCACCATTTCTAGCCACACGCACCCTCAGACAATTGGCAGAAGATTTCGCAGATAAATATCCCATTGCCAGCCGTGCATTTAAGAGGGATTTCTATGTAGATGATCTCCTCACAGGCGCGGATTCAATAGAAGAGGCAAGACATCTCAGGGACACAATTGCACCGATATTAAGTACTGCGCGATTCCAACTACGAAAATGGGCCAGCAACGACCCAAAAATTCTGGATAGCCAGAATAAAATTGAAAAGGATTTACAGCTGCAGGCGGACAAGGACCCGAAGACCTTGGGCCTCCTGTGGTCAACTGGAGAAGATAACCTAAAATTTGTTGTACAACCATCTGCGGATGATAACGTTACGAAACGAATTATTCTCTCCGAAATTGCAAGATTATTCGATCCACTAGGACTTCTTGGACCAGTAATCGTGACCGCAAAAATCATATTGCAACGATTATGGCAATTGCAGACGTCATGGGACGAGTCACTGCCGCATGAACTGCACACGTGCTGGATTGAATTTCGGAAACAATTATTCATAATAAATACAATCGCAGTACCTCGTTTCGCACTAGTAAAAAATTACGCGAATGTTGAAATTCACGGCTTCTGCGATGCGTCGGAGAAAGCATATGGTGCTTGTCTTTATTTGCGGTCAACCGATAGTCGGGGAAACACGGCAGTGCACTTATTATGCGCAAAATCTCGCGTCGCGCCCTTAAAGACTATCAGCCTTCCGCGGCTGGAATTGTGCGGCGCAACTTTATTAGCACAATTAACGAACAAGGTGAAGTCAGCGATAGACATACCAAACGTGGAATCGTACTTCTGGTGTGACTCCACCGTCGTGTTGGCATGGATCCGTGCTTCTCCAAGTCGGTGGAAGACTTTTGTTGCCAACAGAACGACAGAGATTCAGCAACTTACGAATAAGAACTGGAAACATGTAGGTACAAAGGAAAATCCTGCAGACATTATCTCAAGGGGCACCACACCTGAGATCTTATCGACAAACTCGTTATGGTGGCACGGACCTCCGTGGTTGAAAAGGAAGAAGAATTTTTGGCCGTCGGAGGTTGCATCGGATCCAATGCATGAGGATATTCCCGAAGCAAAGGCACTTGTATGCAACGCTGTTACGGCGACAGTATCGACTATTTTCCGAAAATGGTCAACTTTAAATAAACTATTACGTGTGGTCGCATATTGTTTGCGTTTTTATCACAATGCACGTAGAACAACTGCTAACACCCAAGCACAAGACGTGATCAAGGAAATCGGTAATTTGGAAAGGCACTCTGGCAATCTAAACGCGAAGGAAATTATGAATGCTCGGAATCGACTAATGAGAATCGCGCAGATGGACTCCTTTCCTGCAGAATATCATGCTCTCAGGACCGCAGTTGAATTACCTAAGAATAGCAAATTGCGAAGTCTGAGTCCATTTCTGGATGAAGAAGGAGTGATCAGGGTGGGCGGTAGGCTCCAGAATGCCCCAATACCATACCACCAGCAGCATCCGGCTATTCTGTCACCGAAGCACCCTCTGACTCAACTTCTGATACAACACGAGCACCAAAGATTATTGCACGCAGGATGCCAATGTGTACTCGCATCACTCAGGATGTATTATTGGATCCTGACCGGAAGGTCTGCAATAAAGACCGTTCTGCGCAATTGCATAAAATGTTTCAAGACGAAACCCACCAGCATGCAGCATCCTATGGGCAACCTTCCCGCGGATAGAGTAACACCAGCTCGCCCGTTCTACACTTGCGGAGTGGACTACGCGGGACCGCTACTTATTAAGGAAAGGTCTCGCAAGCAAACTCACATTAAGGCCTATTTATGTATCTTCGTATGTTTTGTTACGAAAGCCGTACATCTAGAGTTAGCGACTGATCTAAGCACTGAGGCTTTTTTGAACTGTTTTCGGAGATTCATTTCGCGTCGCGGAAGATGTCATAGTATACACTCCGATAATGGGACAAATTTTATTGGTGCACGAAATGAGTTGACCGAACTTGGAATCCTTATGACGTCCAAGGATCACCAAAATCGTGTTGCCAAGTTTTTCTGTAATGAACAAATGCAATGGCATTTAATTCCCCCTCACGCACCCCACTTCGGTGGGCTCTGGGAAAGCGCGGTGAAATCTGCGAAAGCGCATCTTCGGCGGGTTATCGGCCTGACGAGACTGACGTTTGAGGAATTATATACTTTATTAGTACAGATTGAGGCCTGCATGAACTCACGTCCTCTCAGTCCTCTCTCCCATGATCCGAACGATATCATACCTTTAACACCTTCACACTTCCTAATTGGTGACTCGATGCTCTCTCTCCCACATCTGGACGTCCGCAACATCCCTGAGAATAGACTAAATCGATACCAGTTGTTGCAGAGCATGTTTCAGCACTTTTGGCAGCGATGGTATAAGGAGTATCTCCATCAAATGCAACAGCGGCATAAATGGCAAGCATCATCACCTGACAAATTGACAATTGGCACATTGGTGGTGCTCAAGGACGACAATCTACCACCTCTAAGATGGCGTCTCGGTCGTATCATTGAAACCCATCCTGGGAAGGATAATGTGGTACGAGTGGTCTCTATCAAGATCGCTGAGGGCATAGCGAAGCGGCCAGTGACCAAAATATGCATTCTGCCAATGCCAGATGCTGAACACCTCACGCAGCAACCATCCATTGCCTAGCCAAAATCTAGACTTTGACCTGATCACATGTATATTTATTACGGAAGATATTGATTTATGTATTGCCATATAACACTCTATATAACATTATATACTCTATGTAACTCTAGG
Source organism: Cerceris rybyensis (assembly GCA_910591515.1). Classification (NCBI taxonomy): domain Eukaryota; kingdom Metazoa; phylum Arthropoda; class Insecta; order Hymenoptera; family Crabronidae; genus Cerceris; species Cerceris rybyensis. The sequence goes on from OU342795.1 coordinate 3,083,747, forward strand.
TTAAGATGCAACTCCCCACCTTGGACGTTACCATTACTATTGGTACATATTTTCTAAATTTTGAACGCGGTGCGTTCAAGGTGGGCGGTATGTTAGGAATCGTTTTCGCACGCCTCGTGACCTTTCTTGTCTGTTTTGGTACAAGTCATAAATCATCGACTCCGCGTCGCTACATGCTCCCGTGCCCCGCTTACCGGGTGCTCTCCAAGTGGACAGTTGATGGGACCTGAGAGGAAGGGCGGGGTGCGTCGAGCTTTCGAGGCGTGCGGAGGTCAGAAACCTAGCAAAACCTAAGAAAACCGAACGAGACCAGACACGCTAAGAACGCTGATCGGGTAACATCAAGTGTACCAGTTGCAATAAAGAATTAGAATCTAAATTGGGAAAAATACTTCGAATTCCCTATATCCCGGATGTCCTCGCGAACCAGCAAAAACTTAATTCGAGGTCATTCAAGAACTTCAGGTAGGGTTGACCCTATCACATAAACAATATTAATGGTATAGAAATAATGAGACCATTTCGTGATCGACTGATATTGTCAATTTAATAGTTTTTGAAAGACTTCAAAATTTCCTATTCCATTTTCCACGCTACGAGTCCCACACGTAGTTGTAGGCTAAGGGGTTAAACTACAATAAGGCAAGTAACAAATTAAGAAAAGTCCTCACGATGTGATAAAGGTCGTAGGATTCCTTGAAGAATTATTCCCTCTGTTTTCGTACAATGAAAATCGATGACGAATAAGAGAAAGTGCGTTGGCTAAGATTCGGGATGAAAGAATCCCAAGGATCATCTCACGGTAACGAGGTCTCCAGCTTGCCCGATGGTAAACAGGTTCGTGAATCGATCTCTTTGCGGGCTATCCTCGACTCTCCTTGGGTCGTCGACCCGTTCGAGCCGAAATCATTTGAAATTCTTGCCGCGATATTTGGGCGGTGTTTAAAGCGCGCTCTCGTTCATTGCCATGGAGCCAAGTGCACAGAGAGGAGGAAAAGAATGGAATTTTTGATTATCGCGATTTGATGTTATCTTTGCGAGACGTTCGATAAGTAGAATCGAGCTTTGATCGATGCGTCTGTGAAGTCTTCGAACACGGTCCGGACGGATACCGTCTGCTTTGGAGTGTCACGATTGATTCCTTGAGTCATTCGCGGTGCCATTATATATAGTGTACGATTATATACGTCTGAGAAGTCTTCAAGTGACACCGTCTGTTTTGGAGTGTCTAGATCTATTCTTTGAGTCATTCGCGGCACGATTATATACGCCTGTGAAGTCTCCAACGGGCATTGTCTGCTTTCAAGTTTTAGGATTTATTCTTTGAGTCATTCGCGGTACGATTATATACGTCCGAAAAGTCTTTAAGGGACACCGTCTGCTTTGGAGTATCAGGATCTATTATTTGAGTCATTCGCGGCACGATTATATACGTCTGCAAACTCTCCAAGGAACACTGTCTGCTTCGAAGTTTCAGGATCCATTCTTTGAGTCATTCGCTGTACGATTATATACGTCGATATAATCTTCAAAGAACACGGTCGATTTTGGAGTATCACGATCTATTCTTTGAGTCATTCGCGGTGCGATTATATACGTCTGTGAATTCTACAAGGGACACCGTCTATTTTAGGATTTCAGGAGCTAACTTTTGATTGATTCGTGGTAAGATTCTATACGACGCATAACTATATACGTTACCATAACCGCAATCGGTAGTAAGCCAGGATCGTTAAGGAATAACGTACAACGACAATGTCAACGACAGGCCGTCTATTCCTCCAAGAGAAACGGATCTGCAAACTGGTATTTTGCAGGTCTCTAAAGCGGCACGTCCAACTTTCTTCCTCTCGAGGCGATAATTCACGCGAACTCCAGAAATTTCGGTTCTCTCCGGGATCCGGCACGCTTGCACGTTTTCGCGGGTAGCGTATAAATTAGCATTCATCGCGGGAAGAGCGAGTTGCGGGAGTATAAATAAACGGGCAATTGTCGGGACAGCGTGTAACAGGCGCGAACAAATAAACGCGAAAGCAGATACGGCTATCGTGCACGTTTGTAAAACTTTACGCTTCCGTACTTTGACCGCTCCTGATTTACAGAGTGGTCTCTTTGATGTCGTCGAGAAAGAAAAGAGAATCGCCGCTTGTTTAAGAGGCCTTCTTCCTCCTCCTTTCAGCATCTCTTCTCCGACTTCTTCTCTTCTTCTTCCTCCTCCATTTCTCCTCCCGTTTTCTTCGTCACGGACGTAAAGTCAGAAAGGCAGACCTTGTCTGAACATTCCAGAAAGGTGACGCAGCCACGACAGCCAAGAAAACCAACGCGATTGACACGATGTATTGTGTCGAGCATAATCTTGCAAGTGTGAATGCACTTTCAGCAATGAAAGAAAGTCACCATTTTTTTTTCGCGGGCTTTCAATTTTACCGCGTTTTAGTGTCACGGTGACCGGATGTTCGCTCCTTTCGACTGGCGCCTTGTCGGTGATAAATTTTAATAACTCTTTTATTTCTACCTGCTTTTTTATGTATGCTTTTCGGTGTCAATGATGGAATCTTCTCTTATTTTTTGCATCGTGGGAATTTCATATCCTTGTGGTCCATCGTTAAGAGGGAATGATACTTTGGTAAGATGGTATTCTGTTAATGAAGCACATGTAGTTCTTCGATATTGGATAGAATTGAAGGGCAGAATTTTTAACGAGACACTCGAGAATTGCAAAGTTTACCATGCGGCCAGTGTCGCGAGAATGCAAAGAAACGCAACCGGTTGGTGCTTGAAATGCATGCTATTCGGAGCTCGGAATAACCAGCAATATTTAAAACTCGCCTCGAAAAAGAAGCCGTAGATCTCCACGAGACGACACTTTTATAGACGCCAAGAAAGAGATCTCTTTCTCTTCCCACGGCAATGAGAAACACACGCCAGGAAGGCATTGACAAAGGAAATGAATACTTCTGCCACAAACACTTGCACATCTGCCATTTTAGTTTTCTTTAAAATCAAATTCATCTAATCAAATTTCCCCATACAATTTCTGTAAGAAAAGACGGTTTAACGGGTTCCAAGCTAAGCTGCAACAAAGAAACAAAGGAGAACAGAATTCAGAACTTTGCAATCTAATTGATCTGTGCAGCTAGTACTTAAAATTAATTTAAACAATCATCTACTAAATTCCAAATAAAATTACAATGCAACTTAAAGTAAAAATACAGAACAACCCGAGTCGAAAATTACAGCCCAAAATCCTCCTAAATTACCAAATAACTTAGGATAGGTCCAAAAAAATTCTCGATATACTAAAAATTAATTTGGTTTAGGAGATTTAGAATTTATATGGAATAAAATGATAATTTAATTCCAACTTGCTGCTGAAAGCCCTATTTTTAGAATATGAGTCGACAGACTTGGAACTTCTGAAATATTTTTAGGGGATGTCAGATTAAATTGGAATAAAAATTTTACCTGATCAGTCCATATAACTCCTACAAATCATATTTACAGGACTTTGAGGCGCGTAGACACACTAGTTGAGGATTTTGAGGTTCAAAATGGTATACATAATTAAGCGGCAAATGAGAGATCAAAAGAATCTAGGATTTGAAGTTTCTTTTTAGGCTGGACTTTTCGACTCGGGAACAGATTAAGAATCTAGAAAATTCACAAGTATCAATAAAAGGCAGCAAAAATAAAATGAGTTCATCGACAAAGAAAATCCTTGCGTGCATCGTGCGAATCGTATCTTTTCCCCACCCCGCTGGTAATTACTGTTACTCTTCCGTTCAATTGTCGGCATTAAAGCTGCTCGTGTCTAACAGTACGGCGTCTGGGAATTTCGTGGCTTCCCGACGAGACGTAGGGGAGAAAAAGAAGAAACGAAGAGCTCCTCTCGGATAGAACGAGCAGGACACATTCAAGAACATATTCGAAGCAGACCAGCTTGATTTGAGGAGGTACGATAGTGACTCGTTTCTTGCAGCAGCCTCTGCTGGAAACTTATTACCCATTTCAGATTCGTTGCGCTTCTGCGAAGTACGCAAAACCGCGATCTCCGGCGGAACAAACTATCGGACATTTCGCACCGTGGAATGTAAAACGACTGATATAACAAGATTCGCAAGGATTTTGCTTCCCATTGCCACGCAAAAAAGGTACCAGCTTGAAATAGAGAAACGTATGGATACTCGATTGATCTTGTATGGCGACTGTATCGCTGGAGAACACCGAGGCTAATCGGCGATGGTAACGAGACAGGGAACACCATTAGGTACGGTGCGTTTTGTTCTTCTTGCAAAGAGAAGCTAGAGAATCGACTTGGAATTCTATGGTAGATAAAGTGCAGAATACTAATTTGCTTTTACTTTAGATAGAGGTCTTGTAAACCTTCGAAGATTATTTTACAAACTATGCAGAGCCTGTTGGCTGAGAAATATCGTAAAATATGCAAAGTTATAAGTTAATTAAGCAATGATAAAAATATTTATTAAAATATAAAGAATATAATATATAGAAGAAAGCAAAATACGCAAGAAAGATCAAATAAACAAAAACTATGCTACGCTGTTCGCTATTAACACTTTGAGGCACAGGAATTAACAAAATAAAATGACCCATGTTGCACATACATTTTTTTTCTTTTAAGTGAATAAAGTTGGTTTATATTTATTGGCAAAGTTATATAATGATATAATTTATCTAGGTGGGACGAAAAATGTCCCACCATGCATCTTCACTCATCAAAAAGGTGGGACACTTTTAATCCCACTGTGCCTCACAGAGTTAAAAGGCAGCTTTCAAACGCCAGTATTTAAATACTGAATGCATTAGAAAATTCGTAGACATGAAATTTGAGAAATTATACGAAATTTCATTGAATTCAACACTGCCACTCACCAATGAGCCCCGTATTAATCCCTTTGACTCGGAAAAATAGAAGAATCTTTTCAACCACCGACCCTCTCATCTTCTCGATTCTGCCAGAAAGATAGTTCTACTAACTGTAACGAGCAATCGCTATGATTTATTTAGGCGTTTCGTTAATCAAAGCAAACGAGGACCGACTTCCGGCAGAACGTGAAATATTAACGCGCAAACCTGCTATGCCAGTTTCACGATTTGAATCCACTCGGCACGTGGGCTGAGTATCATTGAAGGAGGAGCAACCAAGCGACAACAGTTTCTTTCGACTCTCAATGCCATTGTTGCCTTTCCGACTTTGAATCTCGCCTCTCCGTTCATGGTGTAGCTAAACGAGCACCCCGTGATCGTTCGCAGCTGCAACGAATACACCATCCTCCTATTTTCATCCTGTAGGAAACGCCTCACGAAAGTGCACCACGATACACGATGTCGATGATAGATAACTAGTTTTACTTCTAAGAGGATTCAAAGCTTAACATTTACCGCTTCGGCATTCCCGCTTAATTGTGTCTCTTCTCGACTTTCCACGCGCCGGAAGATCCATCATTTTGAACGCGTTCGAACGTACAACGTCTATGTATTCAAGGAACTTTATGGTTCGGCGGGATGCATGAAAACACGCGAATACCACTTTCAGAAACGTCAAAGAGGATCGTGAAGATTCTCGCAAAACGTAATACTCCGACTGTGAACGTATTACGGTGAAAATTCTGTAATACGTTATATTTTGATCGTAAGATGACGATGTTAGAGATTCGAAGTGTATTCTCTGTTGAAACACTTTTGAAAAGATATCGACAGGCATTTGCGGAGAAGAAGGTAGAGAAGAAAGAATTTTGACAAATATTTTGTATCCATACTTTTCTCTCTATCGATGGAAATTTTCATTCACATTCTACATATCAATTTCATCGATATTTTCTTCTTTTCACGTTGACCTTACAGCCGTGAAACTCCATTTGATTCTTTGCCATTTTAGCTTCTACTTTTTCCAAATTTTCGCTAAAACTTTTAGTATTCTATATCCGTAACTTTTCCAGTATCACCGCCGGCGAATTGAATAGTTAAAAGTCACCAAGCAGAGTTTTAATTTACATCAACCATCGAGTACTCCTGACCTATAGTTCCTTTCAAAGCACACTCTTCTTCATCGTCACAGAATCCAATCGAAGTCGATTGAAACCGGGCAATTGGAATTTTCGCTAGTTCCTTTGTCGCGGTCGGTTTTGCATTTTGCCGCAGGTACAGAAAACAGACGAGAGACCGTAAACGAATCCACCATCATTCACGTAGGTCGTCGTGTGCAACTGCAACCAGCCGGCCACTTTACATCGCAGAGACGACGATTAGCAACGGCAAGAGAGATTCCATGGGAAGGAGCGAACGTTCGGCAAAGCCGTGCTGCGGTTTGCAGCCGGCTAAATTCCTTCGTGACGCTTCAAGGTGACGCTTTTAGCATGCCGTTGGCGCGCCGGTTACTGGCAGTTTTACTTAAAAACCATTTGCCGCACGCTTAATGCCGGCTGGTGGCATTAAAACGATGAGATTTCTCAAGTTGCGCGGTCGCGCGGGAAACTTGTAACGTGGATTCACCTCGTGTCGCGGGATACCACGTTATTAAAACCGAACCCCCGAAAATCGCGTCCACGAGGATTAATGGGATAAAATCCTTTCTGCCTGACATTTTCACACGTTCGTACTTTCAATCGGTAAAGCTTTCCATTCGGGTTTCATGAATCTTTCTTGGTGCTCTCTTTTGTTCAGTATTTCAACGGGGAAAATCTTTTTTTAATCCGATGGATTTGTTTTAAATGGACCGAAATTCGATGGGGAAATTGCAAAAGGCTGGATTTGAAACACGCTAGGGGACTAGAGTAGGAGAAAGAGAAGAAAGGAGAGTGTGTACACGTGACGTTGATTCTTTTTTCAACCGACAACGGCTGATGAGATTCGCGCGATAAATGGCGAGAATCTTGAAAGAAGGTATTCGTGATCTTTCTACCCGGTGCAACGGGAAGTCGTTTCTTCTCAGCCGCATAATTGCCGGTGTCGTGAATACCACCATTTCTGTGTTGCCACTCTAACAGTAATCCGCGTTAGAAACCGTTGCCAAACCACTCGCGGGCTTTTTCTCCAATGCATCTTTCACAAATCGTTTCTACAAGTACTCAACTTCAAATTTGACATTCTTCTTCTCTCCTTCCTACCTAAAATCATTATCATTTACAAAAAAAAAAGTATCAATCAATCACATTGTCGTAAAAAGATCTTCAATTTCGACTCTCTTTGTATACTCTAAAAGTCAAGATTCTCCTTCTACACCCGCACCTTACGCAATAAAGCAGTCTCCACTTTCCGGAATGTCGAGTCTAACGATCGACCATTGCATTTCGAGGAATATTTCTCACGATATCTCGCAAGTTCTGCGATTTATAATGAGAGAAAGAATAAAGAAAATATTTTCCAAGCAGCGAGAACTCAGGCTGAGTCTGCTACGCTCGATTTGTACCCGTTCCATCGGCACTCGAGCGAACGAACCAACGAACGTACCGGGCATGTGTTCGTGTTATGCCTTTACCGGTCCTAAACGAGGTCGACCAGATCCGACCATAACCACACCTCCTTTTACTAGGCTCGAGACTGTGCCCGTGTATTTTATCCAGCGATCCCAGACGCGAGATTCGACGGCAGATACGGAATCCGACAAAGGATATGGAGGAAACCGAGACAACCTTTTGGCTGGACGTCCACCAGATCGAGGAAGGTAAACGCGAAGGATGTAGTATGGAGATGAGCATAGTTATCCAATTAGTAGAGTAGAATTTAACCCTTTGAGGACGATGGGCGAATATATGCGCCCTGAGAAAAAAATTGGTTATAGTTTGTCGGTGCGTATTTAAACGGTTAGAGTTGAAAAATTAAAATATAATCGTTGAAATATTATTTCACAAAGAGTCAATTTCAACTTGTATACGTTAACAGACTGTCTTTCCGATGAAAAAGTTTTTTTTTTCATTGCTAAATAATTGATTGTTTCTAGATATTCAAAAATGCCTCCGTCCGCAAAGGGTTAACTTCTTGGCAGTTGTAGAAGATTTTTAATAAATTGTTGTTTAATGTTGCGTCCACGACTCTCAGCCTGGTTGACATTGTAAGGTGGAAGCTTGGGTTCAAAGGTGAAGGGGAGTATTAATTTTTATACTAGATTTGGCTTCCGGGTTGCCGTCAGGATTGTAGCTAGCTTCATCAGGGATTCGAGGAAACTCTGATGCTGAAAAAAGTAACAGAGGGGGCCCTAACTTATGCTCGTGTCCAGCGTTGCGGATCAGCGCACCACTCAATAATTTTTAATTGGGTAACTGAGCAATTAAAAAAATTTGTTTAACCCGGAAGCCAAATCTAGAATTAGCTATTAGGCGACGAAAGCCTAAAAAGTAGTATATATTTCTCCATGAGGTCTGATTTTTGTTAAAAAATGAGGGTTGAAAAAAATTCAACGTCACGTGTATATGCTCTCTTTTCTTCTCTCTCTCTCTCTTCCTCCCTAGTACTCTCCTCTAATAGCCTCCTCTAGTACTTTACACCAGGGCGTTTCAAATAGAAAAAATGTTTTTGTAAAAGAAATATTATTATTTAGCATGTAGTAACTTTTGTAAATCTGAACATACTTAAAATTGTGAGTTTTAATTTTTTTCTTTCGTTTCTTTGGTCTTCGTTGCTTTTGAAAGATTTTTTTTATATTATTATTAAATGTATCATTATCTCGGAGGTTCTATGGGTATCTAGGAGAATGAGTTCTACGAGAAATGATCGTAACAGTTAAAGACGAAAGACAGAGGAAGAGAAAGGAGAATGAGAAGACGAAGAAGAAGAAGAAGAAGAAGAAGAAGAGGTAGACATTCTCGCCGGACCGTCCTTTCATTTACATAACGTCCCAGGCAAAATTATCCGTTTTATGGATCGCGTGCGAGGATGCACTCCGACGGTATGGAACGTTTATTTGCTTCCCTGTTCGATTGTTACCGACAACGAGGACTTCGTGCTCCAGAGGACGATTTCTCGTGGACGTCGAGATGTTTGCTGTTCCGGGTCAATATGGGATTTCGTTGTAAATATTCGTCCAGAGTTGATTTTCTCACTTTTCGACGTTTTGATAAATGGAAAGATCGTGTTTGTGGATTCCTGTGTTAAGGTGAAACGGTAATTGAGACTGGAGAGAAAGATCTCCAGAGTTTCCTGACAATTCTTATCACAGGTTTCACGTGAAACCTGACTTTTGAAAAATATAAAAGATAATCGATATAAAATTAAATTGTAGCAAAAAATAGTACAACTTTGGTCCTAGAATTTAAGATAAATTCAACCGGATAAATGAACTTTCAAACCAGTAGTGACGTTAAACGCACGACCGTAGCGATCAACAAAGGCTGACATTTTTCCACCTGATACAACCTCGATGATTCATCGCTCGTGCAAGGCTCCAGGTTGCAGGTAAAATGAACACGAGCCACCAACACCTGACGTCTTTGAGAAATTACTAAAACTAAAAGAAAACCTCCAACTTTTCCTCCACCCCCTTTTTTCTCAATGCAACAATTTTCATCATCCACGATACAATCGTACGAGAAGAATCTTAACACTTTACCGATCGGTACTTTTTTAACCCCTTGCCGTACAATAACGAGTGTTGCTCGTGACGCGATAAATGGAATAGTCAATTTTGTAATGCTCCAAAAATTATTAAATTAAAAATATCAGTGGGTCCTGATAAAATAAAATTAATTCTATGCTATTCAATATTACATTAAGTCATATACTATATCCGAAATTAGGGATTAGATTGTTATTTCGATAATTAATTCAAAGTCATTGCACATTCAGTCATAAAAGAAATGGCACGGGAAGGGGTTAACATCCTACCCACTTCTGATCGGTCACTTGCCCGCAAATATTTCCCTGATACTAATATCTCTTAAAAAATTGCAAAGTTTCTTCACTGAGTCCCTGGCACAGTTAAACACAATAATAAATAATAATTTATTAATTGCCGTAGCAACCAATTAATAAGTTAAAAGTCCAAAAGTGTTGGGCCCGAAAAGCCAATTAATCGGTTACCGGTCGGTAAAGTGTTAACAACCAACGTAATAAATACAAGATCCTAATTACCCCATCGTCTCAACGAAACCCCTATTTCATTATTCCCCCCACAATTGTCCGATAGAAACTGAAATCAGTTTGCGACAGCCACTAGTGGATTCGTGATACGACTACGGTCGATTGCCCGTGTCGGTTCTCCAGGAAGAATTACATAATTTCACCGTAAGGTTGTGACCGATCGTGCACCGTAATAGGACAACCATAAAAATGGTACCGGTTGCTCGAGTTTCACCCTGCTACAGTCCACCCGCCATTACATTTCTCCATGATATCTTGGCAATGCAACGAAATGCAAGACAACGTGTCGCATTGTTTCGTTCGAACGAAGATACTTCCTTGGCCGATGGCAGTTTTGCCAAAGAAACTTTCACCGGTGAAAATAATTCGTGTCGCTGGTGCTTTTGTCGCTTTACAAATCGCACGGCTCTATGAAACTCCCAAAGCGAAATTCCTTAATTCCACGTTCGCGCTTTCTCCTTGCCTGCGAGGATTTCCTGTCGTTTCTGGATTTCATTTTAACAACGTTAGATCCCGATTGTTTTCTACGGGCGAGAACGAACGACTACCCTGCCAAGTTTGAATTTCAAATGGACGGGTTTCACTGCGGGGATCGAATTCCAAAGTCTCTGCATTTCACCGAGTGGACGACGAGTTTGGAATCTTTTTTAGAATTGACAGGGAGGAAAATTGCATTGGATTGGTTTCTTGAGATTTCGGGATGGTGAAGATGCAGGACGATTTTCAGAAACGTGATTGTTCCCTTCATCTTACAAACTCTACCTGACTTCTTCGTTGTCTTCACGAATTTCAAGTCTGGGAAATTAGTGGTATATGAAATAACCAAAATGCTGTACATGTTTCGTGTGCACCTTCCACATCGGGCATTAATCCATATGTATGACGAGGTCTTTTAATGCCGACGTCTTTCACTTTGAGAGCCAGAATGCGCGAAGCAACGCGTAGGTGATGCGTGCAACCGTACTTTCCCTCGTAACCCTACGTGATCTTACGTGTTACTCAGGCTAATCTCGTTCCACGCCTTAGTGCCGCTTCCAAATGCGATATACCTCAGTGGCAATATTAAAAGAACAGTAAAAAAATTCGAGAATGATATTAACACTTTACCAACTGGTAGCCCAATAGACTCTTTGGACTCAACGCTTTTGGAATTTTAACTTAATAATCGATTGCGACGGAAATTAATAAATTGTTATTTATCATTACGATTTACTGTGCCGAGAACACAGTGACGAGAATTTTTCACTTTCGAAGAGATAGGAAGGAAGTATTTGCGGCCAACTGACCGATCAGGAGTGGGTAAGATGTTAAAAAATCGTTAAAGTGTTAACACTAACAGTACCATGAGCTGTCAAATTGCAAAAGTATGAAAATATGAAAGTTCAATGATATGAAAATTTATAATTCCTTGTTTATTAACACATTGCGTACGGATAACGAGATATCTCGTATTTGGCAAGCCGACTACTCGAGATTTCTTCCTACTTTACTAAGGAAACGTAGCTTTGAATATTCTTGTGACAAATCCTCATCGAAATTAATGTATATCGAATTTCCAAAAGAGTATAAGATAATTGATTATATAAAATTTACCAAATCTCTGGAGCGACATTGAAACATTGTTAATACTTAGCCGACCAAATAGGGAGATTTCCCCGTTTCAAATAAAAAAACAGTGGATGACCAACCGAGGAGATCTCCCTATTTGGTCGGCTAAATGTTAAATGAAATAACAAAATTTCAAAATATATTCACCCCCACAAGAGATCGACAAGAAGAACAAACTCTTGGAAAATCACCCCTAATAATTTGAAGGCTCAATCTGGTGCAATCAATCAAGTGCAGATTATTTTTTTCTTGGTGTTGAGGCATAATTGCAACGCGGGCTCTGAGGTTGCGAGGGCAAGCTTTCTAAATTCTATATTTTAATTTCGCGTGTTTATTAATCTCCGAGAGAAGAACAAAACTGGACTCCAACGACTTAACTGTACGACGAGTCGCAACACTTGGTGGTCAGCTAAGTGTTAACTAAATGTCTTTTCCGCTGCTTCCAATATTCAACTGGCAATTTCCTGCATATATTTTTGTGAAAATGTTAATGTAATTTTATAACCAGTTGAACTATTAACCTTGCAAAGATACACGTAAAGTGTTGGTGAAAAGATGGAGAACCGCATAGCCCACGCGAGGAAAATGTTATTCCGAGCGAAAGGAACGGGTGGATCGTCGACGCGAGGCGATGGGAGGAGATGAAAAAAAAAGGGAACATCCACGCCTGCCCACGAGGTATTCGAGAAACGGGGAATGAATAATGCATGCTATTTATTGCAAATCTATGCTCGATAAAGCGCGTGGGCAAGCAAGTGAGGATGTCACTCTTTGGTGGAATGCTAGTGCTCGATTTTTTATCGAGTTGTTAACGTGGAGAACCTTAAACTATTCTGTTTAAATGAGATAAGTACTGATAATACATACCAAACTGAATGGAAAAAGAGAAACTGATAGTTGGATGGCAAATGATATAGATATCGTTGAAATATAGACTGTAATTATCAATTCTCATCCCTCTGCTTTACACCGGTCTTCCACGAGTTAAAAAAGTTTGTTCTCTCACTTATCGTGTCCGCTTCAATTCACAAAGTCTGTAAATGATCTTTGATCTCGAATACCTAACGCGTCTGGCTCGAACTTTGACGAATTTCGCAAGTGTCATTAATGGTTTTTCTAAGGCAAGACCTCGTTCCTCGATTGGGCGTACTTGGAAAGCGGATCTTTCACCTACGTGGCATTGAGGTAATAGCGTGAAAAAAGGACGAGCTGTTGCGAATAAATAAACTTTCATCTCGAACACGATGCGAGGAGCGAAATACTCGCCATTCCAAGTGCGCATTATTGCGTTGGTACTTTCTTTGAAATTTAAATATTCATTGTTCGTTGAATATTGCGATACGTTTCAGAGGCGCGTTTCAGTGAGAACGTTGCTTCGTAATCGTTTCAAAAAGCACTTTCGTCCTTCAAGAAGTAAGTGAGAAAAGGGGAATATCTTGTTCTTTGGTATAATGTGAAAAAATGGAATTATTTTTTATTCTTTTAGTTAAATCGCTAGAATCTGTTAACGTTGACATCGTCGCGAAAATATAATGAGAATATCACGGTCAGACGAACAAAGGCTAAGAGCGAAGAAACAATGAGCCACTTACGGTGCAATAGATTTTTATTTCCTTTCCCATGGACTTCCACAGTCTGCTTGTAGAAGCAATCGCAAGGAACTTCAAGGAAAGAGACCCTCTCTTTGTCTTAGACCAAGAATATTTAAAATATGACAACGAGACTATGGTGAACATGGGGTCAGAGGCTCACTCTGGTCATCGGCACATTGGAGTTTAATTTTCATCCAATATACCATTAGATATTGGGCCTGGGCGATTCGAAACCTCTTCAGAAACGCAGGTTATCGACTGAATATCTAAATACTTCATTTTTCTCTCCTTATATGAGACTAAAATATCTAGAATATTCTAAATTATCTTGATTTGTTATTTAATATATCGAAGCCTTGATAATTTGAGGCAGAAGTCTCTTCACAACAGTAGGTTTTCGGCTGAATATCTAATTACTTCATTTTTCTCTCCTTATATGAGACTAAAATATCTAGAATATTCTAAATTATCTTGATTTGTTATTTAATATATCGAAGCCTTGATAATTTGAGGCAGAAGTCTCTTCACAACAGTTGAATATCTAAACAGATCATTTTTCGTTTATTCTATGAGACAAAAATATTTTGAATGCCCTAAATTATTCTAAATTGTTATTTAATATAACAAAGCCTTCAAAATTTAAGACAGTAGTCTCTTCAGAACAGTAGGTCTTCGGCTCAATATCTAAATAGATCATTTTTCGTTTATTCTATGAAACAAATATATTTTGAATATCCTAAATTATTCTCAATTGTTATTTAATATAACAAAGCCTTGATAATTTAAGACAGTAGTCTCTTCAGAACAGTAGGTCTTCGGCTGAATATCTAAATAGATCATTTTTCGTTTATTCTATGAGACAAGAACATTTTGAATATCCTAAATGAGTGTTAATTGTTATTTAATATATGAAAGACTGGGTGGTTTGGTTCTGACCGAGAATCGAGGGCTGATGGCAAGATTCAACTTCTCTAACAAAACTATACGATATATCGTCATTTATCCGACGACTATAACCATTATTCTTCTTGTATCTCGCAAGTGGGTTTCGCGCTCGCCTACCGCCGATGACGGCGAAACTATTTTCGTTTCCAGCCACGGCATTTGTTCCATATCGTCGGATAAACTTTTTAAGAATCAGCCTTGATATTTCGGCACGGCCGTCGTTACTCTTGCAACCTTCGAACTTCCCGTATCTCGAAATGTATTTCGACGTTCTTCGTCGATCCTCGGCAGAGTGAAACTTCTTTCTAATTTCACGAGATACGAACGTTCTCGAGTCAGTAGATATATACAGAAGGGCGGAAAGACGATCTCGAAGTTCGGCCAATCTGAAAATTACACCCTCCGATGCGATTGAGATGAAAGTTTCAACCAACGGTCCCCAAAATTCACCCTCGAAACTTCAAATTTCAACGAAACAATCCGACCAGGATCCACCACGAAGTTGGAGCAATTTCAAAACCAATTTCGAACCTTCCACGCGATCGAAAAGATGTTTCTTTCTGACTGGCGTACTTCTGGGAAATGGTTTTGCAAACGGAGAAAATAATTTGCCAAACGATAGACGACACAGAATTTTTCAAACGATGAAGAACGAAATCTTTGTAGGAAAGAGTTTTATGAAAGGTTCGGTTGAATTTACAAGAACTTTGTTACTTTCTTTGCAATATTTTCATACGATTTACTTGATCGGAATTTTATATCCAATTTCATAGGATCTTTTTTTCACAAAATATCCCAAATTCGAGAAGTCCATTGAAAGTTTCTTTATGCGCGGGTGTCGCTAATGAGTGTCGATGGAAGATCAATCGCATTATTCATTTCTCTTCGACTTTCTACCAACTTTGACGCTGAAGAATGCAGTTATCCTCTTCCGCCGGATGATTCATTTATGGCTGCATAAATTATAATTGCAAATCGATTAAGGGGACAATCGAACGGCACGTAATATTTTATGAGAACGGACTTACAGGTTCCTCCGCGAGAAATTAATCGAAAGACGAAGGTATAAAAGATAAAGTGCATCGGAGAAACTCTTGGCTACAAGTTCGCATTGCACATGTGCCAGGAAAGTATTGTAACTCAAAGAATTACCTATTGTTCTTTTTTTATCTTTGGTTCTGCAAATATGATGGACCTGTAATATGTAAGAGACTAAAAGGCTTGATGCATACATATTTAATAATATATAAATCTGATCGCGGCTTTCTTTTTAACACGCTTTTAAAAGTACATTTTTCGAAAACTGTACATAGGCCGTTTAAAAAAGGCGATTCGTGGCATTAATCACTTAGTTTTAAAAAGCTAAGTATGTTTTTGAATTCAGAGAGTACGCAGTTTTCAGTTTATACTAATTTTTGGTAAAAATAAAATTCGTGCAAATTTTTCAACAAGTTTCCCACTTGAGTCTTAATGAGACGTTAAAATACACCCGCATACAATGTGTTAAAAGCCACGGATATTATTCTTTTTTAACCCTTTGCGGACTAACGACGCATAAATGCGGTCTGAGAAAAAAATGTAATTATAGTTTATCGCCGTAATTATACACAGTTAAAATTGAAAAATTCCAATACACCCGATGAGATACGATAAAAAATTGTGTAATTTATAATTTATATACAATAGTAGCCGAAATTTTTGATAAAAAGGTGGTTTTGGACAACCAAATAAATGATTATCTGTCAATATCCGAAAATGTCTCCGTCCGCAAAGGGTTAAATACAACATCTCGTATAATTATCATTGCAGCCCTGTATTCAACAATATTGATATTGTTTTTTAAAATTGGATTACAAAAAGAAGCTTTTAGAATGGATAGAATAAATTATTTTCTACTGATAAACTTCTGACGATTATTAAATAGCACTTTAATCATTGGCTGTGACTTGTCCTCCTTGATACTCTGATATTTCAAAAAATCCTGAAATTAGAACGACACGAAGTTCACAGAAATTTATACGAATCACCAAGGAAGATAATGACAAAAGGAAGTTCCCTGGCTCCTCGATAACTTGTGAAAAATCCAATCCGCAAAATCGCTGAGAGAATCTTGCCCGGCAAAAACCGGCGTCGCGGCGTCTGTCGCCGGAAAAAGAGGAAATCCTGAACAACTAAGAATCTCCCGGAATATCCGCGTATTCGCGGAACGTCCTCCGATTTCTAATTGACCTGAGGAAACGACGATCGTCCTCGATACTTTGCCAATACAGGATGAATAGAGAGAGCAAGAGAAAGAAAGAAAAAAAAAAAGAGAAAAATAGAGGAGAGCCTCACGCGTATCGTAAATTCACGTTGCAAAGACGGAACACAAGAGATCGTATACGGTGATCCCGGAAACGTTGCAATTCCGAAAGCAGTTTGCGATTCGCGGGACGAGTTCCGACAACTATGAACCTCGGGCGAGTTTCATGTAGGTCTGGAAAAAAACCGGACTCGGTTACTATGTCACCGTTTCTAAAGTCGTCTCTGTAAATCCCTCTTTCTCTCCGCGTATCTCATTTTTTCCACTATAAGTCTTGTTTCCTTTACGTCTACGGAGAATCAAGAAGATTTGTTATTTGCGAGATTTATGTATAGAATGTTCAAAACGATTTACTGATTTTCAATCATTTTGGGACGATGAAATGATGTGTTTAAGTTACTTAATGTAAATGTTAATGAAAACTGCTTCTTTCACCGTTCAAATGGCAATTTATAATATTTTAACGGCGCTTCATAATTAAATAACTCAGATATTATAAAATAACATCTCTAATTTAATGAATCCAAACTTCTTGCACAAAGACAACTCTATTCTCAATAACCCTCTATGGGCCCGTGTCACTTTGAAGTAACACAAAACAAATCCAAGCTGTTATTTATCGAAATCGATTTTTTAACTTTCTGAAATATTACAAGTTAGGTCTTCAAAACCATGGAATTCTTTACAATCCAACGTTTCAAAATCAAATAGAATTTATTAACTATAATAGTACTTTTATTATTTTCTAATGTACTATCGTGCAACTAATCTTCAGATATCACAGAAAATTCGGTCCATAGAGGGATCAATATCTAAACATTTGCAATTCGTTGTTAACATTCTGGTAATTGATATGAAATATAGGGGAGACAATTTCGTTACGATAATTCGTAACCAATATATTGTTATATAACTTAATTGAAATTTACTCGTCAATTCAGGAGCCACAGAGATTACATTATTTCAATACCTCATGCTGGAAGATTTCGAGCGCCTTAATTCGAAACAAGCGCGCCTCGAATACCACAAACCGAGGTCGACGCCGAAGGGTCAGTTCCCTCTCAGACAGGACGGGCATTCTTGAACCAGTTCTGAAATTTCTCGTCGACCAACTGGAATAATTATACCGACTAATCTTTGTGCACGGTCAACTGTATAATCCGTGTCAGAAATTACAAGAATTCTTTCCTACCGTTAACCCTTCACAGTCCTATATAGAACTACACAAGGCGCAGCCTTCCATTCTAATTCATCTTCCCTCGACTTTATTTCTCTCGATTACGAATTTTTAAATAAAACTGATGACATAACTTTACAATGATGTCTCCCACTGATTTGTTTTAAATTCATTTGCTATGGTCATTTCGCGTAGGATCCTCTATTTTAGGCAGGTTCCGGATCACCAAGGTTACAATAAATTACATAAGCATTAAAAATAATTTTTCTAAAGGTGACAGTAAAGAATTTTAATTCGGATCTACTGATTTACAGTCCGAGCTTTTGCCTCCTTAGCTACTGTGGCCCTCAAACACCTCTATTCTTCTCACTTTTAGGATTTTGAGGGTGGAAGTATCTACAATTGAATTCAATATTAATATTATAAAGATAATTTGATCCTCCCATGATTGATTAATATTTTAAATATAATAGTGTTTGAAAAACTTCAAAGTTTTCTATTTTATTCGCACCGTCACGAGTGGCACACGGTATTGTAAGCAAAGGGGTTGAACTCGTCGACTTCGCGCGACCTAATCCACCCTTGGGCACTGAACGCTGAAACATCTAACCCGCAGGCAGGTTCTCTCGAGACGCTTAAAAACTAGGCTCGACCGGCTTCGCCAGGGTTTCTAGGATCGTCGAAACTCTCTCTCGAGTCTCTATAAACGCAATTCCTGGTTCCGGAGTCGATCCGTCGTTGCCGCGGCAATGAGTACAAGGTCTTCGGACCCGGTTTCCTTTTTTTTCTCTTTCTCCTCTCGTGGTATCGGTATACGCTTTGCTCGTACCGGCCCTGAAACACCTCGACCCGTTCTGGGACGACCTAACGAGGTGCGATACAATTAATGCGGAGCCCTACTTCGCGACCGATGCACCCAACTAGAGTTTTTCCTTTCCTTCGCACGTTTAATTACCTCCTAGAAGAAACGACCGACTAATGAGGTCGTTCTCGATTCTACGGGTACGAGCAGACGATTCCAATATCCGCGAAATTTCCAACTTTCCCGCCTTCAAGATGATCCGTGATAATTAGCGTCTCGAACTTACGATTCTTTTCAATTATCATGGTTTGTGTTTCAACGATTGATACCTTTGTTTAGTCAATTAATAAATATACTTGGCAATTGTGGCGATGGTGTGAGTCATTTGTTCTTCGTTGCAACTGTAATCAGACCTTTGTTCTGGAGCTCAAGGTGAGTTCTATGTAACGAGGGGAATGTCAATTTTGTTAGACAGTTTAATATTGCTATTATTTCTACAAATTGGTCACACTTTGTTTCAATGTAGATTGGGCCAACAGAAAATCCATTGAACAAGCAAGAGTTTGCCATTCGGTAATTTACAAACATTGGGGGGGGTCGGAAAGTAATGTCGTTTTTTATATTATAGTCAATCAAATAAATTTGGAACAATTTCTTATTTTTAATACATGATCTAATCATCCTCGTTATCAATAATCTGTCTCCATGTAGTGTGCAAATTTCCAATGTCATATCGATGTAAATGAGTTAATCGTCGAGGAAAATATTTGAAACAACGATGTTACTTTCCGGCCCCCCTAATGTATCCCATAACTTCAATTTTTTAAACGTCCAACTTAATCTTTATTAACAGAAACGAATGCGGTGAAATATCATAAAAACAAAAAATGTATGATTCGTGTAATTTGTAGCGAAGATTTATGAAATATTATATGTTCATTTTTATATCATTATACCAAGTAATTAATAATCAACGTTCACATAGACCACCATCACAATCATCGCCGCAATTAAGAATTACAAATTTCCACCACCCAGGTAGAATCTCGTATCAAACGAAACTAATCTCCTTCTCAATCAAAGGAATGTAACGTGTAAATGTTGGTATTCCGCATATCCTCAATTCCCGCAAAGTTTAATAACCAAATAAATTCTCGAAGCCGACAGAACGATCGTTCGGCGAACGCGTTCCGTTTTCTTTTTCCCCTCGGCGCTTAATCGCCTCTTCAGGAGGCCGGCTATTGCAAACGAGCAAGCCTTTGTGCAATGTACGCCTGAATCGCCTTGAAAGCTCCAGCGGGAAAGGTTACAGGCGTTTCACGCGCGAAAAGAATCGAACCGAGCCGCGGCAAGACTCGTTGCCATTAACGTTGGTCAGGGATAACGCAACCTTTCGGTATCAACTGAGCGTTTCTTTCGTCATCTTTCGAAAATGATTTGCAATTATAATAAAATGAAAGAAAAACAATGGATAAAGTCTTCGGTTTATCGTAACTTCTCCCAGGCGATCTTAAATCGCGAGCATCGTTTCCCAGCGGGATCGTAAAACATGCGAGCGAGAGATTCGTTGGGAGGGACTTCCTCCTCTTTTTCTTTCTTATTCTTCTGGAAGAATTCCAGAGATCGGAACTCATTCGCGTGGAACTCTCGATGAATTTTGAGATTTCTGTATAGATTGAGATTTTTTGAGTGTCTCAGTCTTTGCCATTTAACTTCTCTTCATTTAGTAAGCCTAGTTAACACGTTGAACGTCACGGGGGTCATCGGTGACCGGAGCCATTGAAATCGATGAAATTTCACGTGACTTTTAAATTGTAATATTTTCTAATTTTTTAGGTCATTCAATATTTAAATATTGGCATTCAAAAGTTAAAGTCCTGATGGCAATATATCTATCTGCATCTTTAAGATTTCTGCTTTGTGGATATGTAAATTTAATAGAAAAGTTTCACTTCAGTAAACATGATGAAATTAGCGAAATATCGGTGGCGTTCAAAGTGTTAAGCATTAAATTGTTCAAATATATTTTTCTAATTTTCAAGAGCCACAAATTTTAGATGAAGGAGTCACAGGTCACCGGCCCCCATTGAAACGAAAGAATCTTTATTTTAAAATGATAGTTCTTAAATTTTTCAGTTTCGACGACAGGCAAAGTTGAATGACAATAATCCTAAAGAAAGTAGAATAGAGCAGTGATAAATATCTCGCAGCTAGTCGTATTCACCCAAAGAGAATTCACCGATGCGAACCACTAAGACGAAGCGATTCGCGAGTGCGTTCAAGAGCTGCCAAAGAGGTCAATGCCTCGTTTCTTCGTTTGCATACGAACGACCCTGTCGCGTGCACCCGGTTGCAGTCAAGCCGGTTAAAAAATCGCCAAAATTTTCGCGATCGGATTCCATCCGAAGCGAGACGAATCCTCTCGGATGGAATTTATATTCCGAAAGGAGCGGTGGCCGAACGTTCGCCATTCTCGTTCCTTCGTATGACGTTCACGGTGGACCGATATACCGTAAAGTCACTCACACGACGAGGAACGTCTTGCACACCTGAAACCAACCGTACCGTTCTACCAGGACGCAATACACGTGAACGTACACAATTACAGGATCTTTCAAGAAGCAGTTTCACGTCGGAATAGAACAAATAAGGCTTGAATCAAAGAAGAATTCAAAGTTGACTGATCTCTCACACCACTTTGTAATGCTTTGTTTCCTTCTTTCCATTTACACTTTTTTTGTCTCCTACTACTACTTCCTCAAAATATCCCAATGAATACACAAAGCTCAGAATATCAGATCATAAATGACAAAATCAGATACAATCCTCTCGACACCATCTGCTCCGAGCAACCCTGAAATACCCAAAACTCCTTGAAAATCAAGTCAACCCACCTTGAAACCTCAGCAGTCACCGAATACTCCGAGTAAATTCAAAATCTAATTTCCTACGACGAACTTCCCCAAGCGTCGTAGCATCTAATCGGAATATCAACACCCCCTCGGTCTACATCTCTCTGAAAGAGCCTGTAGATCTCGACGTAGAATACAAACGACTATCACCGAGACACGAGACTGTCTCTCTCTCTGTTCACGGCAATACGTCGGCTCGTGTAGACACTCGAGGAAAGATTCCGTGTGCTGGGACCACGTACGGGGCAAAGTTCCGCTACGTGCCAGCACGTTTGCCATCGGTTGCCGAAGAAACGCATAACTCCAGCAGAAGCGTACATAAACCACGCGAGACGCTCCATTCGTTTCGATAAAACGCGCTCTCGGATGAAAGCACGAGCGCATAGGGTGCCCACCCCTGCTGCAGTACTTTGCAGATCGACGTCGTACGATTTTAACGCCCGATTTTAACGCGGGACTCTACCACTATTTATTGCACGCTCGCTGCAAACCATCATGGTAATATATTTTTAATCGACGTCAAACGATCCTTCCAAAATTGATTTAAACTGTGCTCCGTGCGCGGGATTTACGAAATTATAAAATCCTTGGATGCAGGACACGTAGATTGAGAGTTGGAGTTGCACTGATTATGAGCAGCTAATTGTTTTATCACGGGGATGCGTTAGAGTTGGATTTGCAAGAGGTCGATGGGAATTTAATTTTAGATGATCTATTTAACGCTAGATTTACAGCGGTTGTTGAATTGACGGGGTCCTACTTTTTTTAAAACATTTCCCAAGTTTATAGAGGAGCAGAACAGTATATGTTTCACGCGTATTTTATAATAAACAAATTACTTGACTTTCTGCAAGCTTCTTTGAAAGTTCTTAGTTAATATATTTATATATACTAGATATAACGGCCGTAAGTCTAGCGGAGAGTAGAAATATACCCTCCTAACTCGCTGATTAGCCTAATCTACCCCATTACCGATCACCACAAAATTAGCATTTTAATTACAAGAAAAAAAAAGGTTCTATGGCAAGAATTCCCTCGTAATAAGTGAAAGTTCATCTCCCTCTTCAACATTCAAAGGCAAGGTCTCGCTTTTACGCGCATTGGCATTGACCAAGCCGGTGCAGCTCGCGAACAGCCGATTAGTCGACGAATGGTGGTTAATTTCGCCGAAAGGATTATTTGCTCGCGTGTCGATCCGTTATCTTCGACAGAATCGATTATGGGGAGGCTCATAGAAGGTGTTCGAGCAAGGAGAAAAAAAACTGTTTTCACCTACTTTCCCGTGACGATATCTTATTATATTTCCACTTGCTTCTGGACTCCTCCTACCGCCTCGTTTCTTTCAAACGTTCCACATAGCTCTGCTTTTTCTATGGGTTTCTTTCTCGCGCGCTTATTCGCAATTTTTCCATGCCCACGCGCTTATGCTAATTTGCGCATCGATGCACACCCACTTCCGACCTATCAACGACGTTCGAGCATGGAAAGTGCAACGAGGTTGGAAAAGGAGAATCTCGCGGATTCCTAAGCGAACGATGGAATCCTTTCACGCCACTGGGCATCGTTACGATGTACCTTGGTGTCGTTCGGCACTTTCTATCCTGGCGAGTTCTTTCGTTAATCGAGAGGTGGATTTTTCGATTTGATCGGTAATAACGATACGCAGTGTCGGTTTATCGCTGCGGGGATCGAGAAGGTACAAGGCTGTAACGCGGTCGGACACACCTTGAGATAAGTAATCTTGTTACAAAAGAAGCACTCGTTTGGTAATCCGACTATGCGCGTGGGTTGGCTTTTCGAATGATTCTATTACTTGTGGGAAATTTATAAAGTTTGGAATGTATCGTTATTGGCCTATGTATTTAGAAATTAACAGTAGAACTACCGGCGTTAAATCTATCATATTTCAATATATTAAATAAGTACTTTGAAAAAGGACGAATCGAGTGGCGGAAATGATGATCGATGCAGTGATTTATGTCGTGTGCAATGGACGTAAAATTTTCGTTTTCTTGCTCTTCTACGAAGTTGGAGAATGTTTGGAAAAAATTGTGTACCAGTCATTTTGACTGGTTTGGTAGTTCTAGTGTTAAGATATTAGGAAATTAAGGTATTTAGAAATTCAAAATTGTTCTTGAGGTAGAGAAGAGTGCAAAAATGCAATGTGTAAAGAAATGAAGAATGTGAGAGAGATCGAGAGAGGTGGTATGTCAAACAGAGGTAGACTGTCAAAGAAAGGTGGACTGTCAAAGAGAGGTGGACCGTCAAAGAGAAGTGGACTGTCAAAGAGAGGTGTACTGTCAAAGAGAGGTGGACTGTCAAACTGAGGTAGACTATCAAAGAGAGGTGACTCGCCCTCAGAGAAGGGGATGACGACTTCCCAAAAAGTGAGAATCAATTCTGCATACCCACGACCGATTTTACCACGTCTTGTACCAGGTAAGTTTTATGGCCCTACCTAGGAACAGGGTATGCAGAAAGTGTCTCTCTTTAACAACGATTTACATCGCGTCAGTTTAATTTTTGGCATTTTTATTACACCGTAATACGAAAGGGTGAACGACAATTAGTCGTGGCAGACGATTTACTCGAATTAGTAAAATTAGGAGGCAGATTTCACGGTACTTCCATGAATAATCGACTTCGTTCTGCATTGTACTTCCACGAGTATACTCGAGTCTCTCGGCGTTTCTGATTAGCGGTAGAAGACAATGGCCGCAGTGAAATGTCGGTCGATCGGAGCGACCTTTGAGCCGCTGACATTTTAACCCTAAACGGAATCGAAGAAGATTCATTGCAGCTCCTGCAATGAAAGATTCTTATCTTGTTTTCTCCAGAAATTCTCTACCTTCCCGAATAATTATATTTTAAAAAACCCTTTAAAATCATCAACGAAAACATCTATGGTGAAAGTTCAAGTATTTTCAGTCTGAATTATTACATGACAAATATTCTCTAACGCCAAACACGGTAATGCTTTCAAGGCGCCTTCGTCTTTGAGATCATCCAGCCAGTTTCTCCGCAAAGTTCATTTCCACGGTTCAACGTTATTTCCACGTCACCTTTGTATCTACCCAACTTTGACCTCTGCACCTTCTCAACCTCTTTCCAACGACCGTAAAGACGCATAAAAGAAAATGTTTCTTCCGCAAACTCAACGCACCACCATCTTTAAAATCTTATAACCATAAAAAAAAATTATTTAGTTAGATTTTCATCCATCGAAATTTAAATGTTAAAAATATACAAGTTACTTTGTCACTGTTAATTCAATCGTAGCTCGTTACAGGTTTCTCGAAACTCGTAATTCAAGAAAGAAAGTTCTTTATTAACGGCGATATTCGAGCGAGTCTTCGTTAACCGGAACTAATTAAGTTCACCGTGAAAACGCAACGAATTACAAGGAACTCGTCGAAAAATGATAATTCTCTCTTAGCACGAGAGTTAATGCAGAATTATCGTAGCGAAGTAACCTTGCTCGTTAATCTCGTACGTTGTGGATGCACACGTCCGATGGGTTATTTCGAGCGGAAGTGCATCGAGGGTTTAGAAGCTCGAGCACGTTAAGCCTCTCGAAGCGTCTCTGAAAGTTCCGAAAGAAGATGCACCGCTCTAAATTTAGATTTGCTCGGTATACTCCGATCTCGGGGAGAAAGGCTCTGTTTTCAGGGCGATAGAGTATTTCCGACCATCCTTCGCAGAGCGTGCTCAAACGAAACAACGGTAAACCACTCGGACGGGAGATGAAACTTTACCGTCGTTTTTCCACGTGCTACTCGTTGAAAGATCCTCCTATGGTTTCTCTAGGGTCGGATTTCAACGGCGGAATTTTCGGATGTGAAAACAACGATCAAAGTTGCAATTAGAATTAAAAATACACCGTTTAACTCATACCCTGGCAAATTTTTCTTGGTTTGATCGTTTCTGGAAGAAGTATTGTCTCAATATAAAAATAAAAAATATTCACGAAAACTATTGCTTAAAAGTACAACTATAATAGAGTGTTTTAAACACATTTAATCTTAAAAGCACTTCAACTATCTAAATTTAATGTTAGAAAACGAATAAATCCCCAAATGGGGATCATGGAAGTCTAAGATTTTAACAATAAAACTATCAGAGTAGATAAATTGACTGGTTCCTAATATTCTAGGAAAATTTCCTAATTTATATGAACTCGTTTATACGAATTTTTTACGAAAAATAATATGAACTGTCAGTAGAAAAGCCATGGTGATCTTCGGCGAATGGCGTTATTGAATTCCATTAAAAATGTAAAATTCTGCTAACGATATTCGTGCCTTTAAGGTTTCTGCTTTCCAAAGATTTTGACTGCCATGGAGGT
The DNA here is from genome assembly GCA_910591515.1 of Cerceris rybyensis. Classification (NCBI taxonomy): domain Eukaryota; kingdom Metazoa; phylum Arthropoda; class Insecta; order Hymenoptera; family Crabronidae; genus Cerceris; species Cerceris rybyensis. The sequence continues at coordinate 3,109,525 of OU342795.1, forward strand.
CACTGGTGACCGGTAATATTGAATTTAATAAAATTTCATATCACTTTTCACTTGTAACATTTACGAATTTTCTAACACATTCAATCTTTAAATACTGCCGTTTAAAAGTTAGAATCCTTCTGAATATATATCTATTTGTATCTTTCAAATTCCTGTTTGGCAAAGATGGGATTTTAATAGGAAAATGATCACTCCAGTAGAAATTGTACAACGAGCGAAATGTCAGTTGCGTTCATCGTGTTAATGGAAAAAGTTTCACTTCTGCAAAAATGACGAAACTAGCTAAATACCGATGTCCTTCAACGTATTAACCGAGCATCAAGCGTAGCAGACGTAGACGCAGATACCGAGATAGAAAAATATAGAAGGATTCAGGAAGAAAAATGAGAACAGAACGATACTGAACGATATCTCGTTGACTGTCACAACTATAAATCATATTCTCGTTCCTCTCAAGATGCGTTCCTCTCTTACGAAAGATCGGATGCTCTATGCTTCGGTAGCTCGGCTGACTCACGAAGAATGACGATTAAACGGAGGTTTCGCCACATCGAAAACCGATTCCATCTAAACAGTTGCCGCAGCCTCGATCCTATCCATCGTCTTTCCTTCGAGAGAAAGAGAATCGTAGAGTATCTTTGATTCTTCATTACGAATACAACCGTTTTAATCCTTATTAGACGAAACGCATTCGAACTCCAAACCAATTACGCGGCTTTCTCAATTAATTCGAGAAATCGTGAAAGCCGTAACTCCTACGTGCTTTCCATTCGGTGATAATTAATAGAAGAAGTTAATTGGGGTAAGAACTATGCTGATTCGTACCGAAAACAACGATTGCTCGTGCGCACGGAATTTTCGTCCTATCTATTTAACTGATCTATCACGGAATATACCGATCAGTGGTTGGACTGTTTATGCTCCGTTTCGCCTAATTGCTCCTGCGAAACCGGAATCCCGTTATCGTTCGACTGCGCATAGGAGAACTGAAAAAAAATGCAACTTTTACTATCCGCGAAGGACGGCTCGTTGACGTATACTTAACATTTGTCGCACTGAACGAGTAGCTAGATACCGGTTCGATTCGAGCGAGTACTTTGTAAACATGTTTCAATTTTAATAATGATCCATTCTAAGAATTTTTACACGTGCATTTTAGCCTCGACGATTAGAATCAAGATAAAACTGCGCAAGAATTATTCCAACTTTGCTCCATCTCCAATCACGTGCCATAATTCCCAACGTGCATCGTTACAATGTTAATTTATGGAATAAAGGGTATTAAACAAATACCAAACTCTCTATATAAATTAACAAACACAGCTAGAATATATGCATATTTAAAACGAAAGAGGAATACTGAATAATGCAATAATAATAGTAACGATAATAATGATTTTAATAATAATGGTATTCATAATGATGTTAATAATTGCATTAAAGGTTTCACATCTGGCTCTGCTAAACAATATGCATCGTCGCCAGGCACAGTTTTATATAAAACGTGAACTCGAGATGCAAGTGACTACGTGGTCCCTTCTTCTCGTAAGATTTTTTAAAGAAGTACTACACTTGACACTAGATTTACGGATTTTGATTGTATACCTATTTTTCTGAAGTGCGTTAATTTGACTCATACAAGAAATTGAAGTTTTTTGCAAAGGAAATAGTTCCAAATGAAAGATTTATTACTAAAAAATTATCCAACCAATATATCATACAATAATCAAATTGTGAATGAGCCAAATTGGCTCCGTAAACCTAGTGTTAAAACCTCACAATTATAAATTCTAGGTAAATCGATCACAAAATTGGATATCAGAATACAAAACAAAAGAATCCCCCTAAGTTACACAAGTTTCCCAATTCTCGAATAACATCCACGATACACACCAATCATAAAGTCCTCCCTAAATGTATCCTGGTACCAAGAAGATCCGTTAGAAGTAGCATATCGTCGAAGAAACCCACCGATAGCTCGCATCTCGCCGTTAAATTCGCTCGATGCTCGCTTAACGATGCGAATCGCAACACCGAACAACTCTCTGTCCTATTACCGCGAAACGTTTGCCGCACGATCGAATGCAGTGGAAAGAGCGTCGAACGGTACATCTTCTTGCACCTTGTACACGTCTCTCGGAAGGCGCGTGCTACCTCAAGCGAATCATAAAATTTTACGATCGTCCCACGTCGACGTTTTCCCCGTGTGCAGTTTCCGTGCATCGTGCACCACTCTCGAAATAACCCACGATCGTGGAAAATAAATTGCATAGGGCAACGCCAGACAGACGGTCGCGCTTCCTTCCCCGGGTACCATTCTTCAAACCGGATGTCGCGTCGTACCGGCTCATTCATTCGTACTGTACGAATGAGCCGTTCCCTTCCTCTCTATCTCTCTTCTTTCCTTCACCGGCATATGCAAGTGCGATGGACGTGTCGCGCTGCAACGACGTGCATCGGAATGACTTCGCGATGCGCCGGACTTATTTATAATCTTGGTTTAGCGATGCAAAATCGATGACTCCACATACCATGGACTGAGTTGCTTTGCAATGACTGCATGGAAGATTGATGAATACGTTGTACTAGGTTTGTGAAGAGTTTTGAGAGTTTTCAAGGATAATTGGTAATTATTGTGGGGTGTTGTTAATTGGTAGTTTGCAGTTGGAAAAAGGGAGAATATGATTCAAAGGAGGGTTCAGTTTTAACCGGGATATATTGGGTGTGGGAACAGAGGCTCGGTTATAAAGAGGACTCTCAATTAGAGTAGTTAACGTCGGGGAAATAGGTATATTACAGGCACGGTGATTACGAATCTAAAACCTCCTCTTCAATCATCAACGGTTGGAGTTAAAAGTGCAGAGGGACAGATGTGTTTCACTGCAGTAGGTTAAAGTGACATGAAAAGGATGTAATCTAAATTGCCAACATTAACTAGGATACATCCTGAATGTGAATGAATCTCGTGCATATCGGCAATCGTCATTAATGAGATGAATTTCTTGAACAGTAAAGTATACCATAACGAGAAGCATTAGCAAGAGAAGAATAAAGAATTACGCGTCGCAAAGTCGTGAGAAACTGAACGTAGACACGGTAGAAACGAATACATCGGATGGGCGTAGTATTTTCTTCCTCGACTTCCGGTTGAAACTCCTCGCTGACTCGAGTCTCTTCCTGCGCAGGCTTTTCACTTCTTAATTGGTAGATTCCGTAGATTAAATAATATTCCAATGGCAAGTGGCACGACTAGGGGAATTAGAAAAGCGAGAGCAATCTATCCCTCATCTGTGTTTCAAAGGAGGAAGAAAGAAGGTGAGAAAAATACTTCATTTCCGTCGAATTAGGGAACACGCGACTGGCGCGAATTCCATCGCGCTTTCGAGGCTGCCGCTTCTTCGGCGGATTTTCCTTATCGGCAACGGCAAATCTTTCTCATTAAGGAGATACTTAGTATCGTGAAAGTACGAAGAATTTATTGTAGAATTTCCCCAAAGTTTCCTCGCCTTTTACGAGAAATATTCGTTCGTTCTTGCAACTTAATCGTATCACTCTATTAATCATATCTTACTAATCATATCACTTCTTCTTGATTCTTGTAGAAAATGAAATACCTATTTACTTGAAGACAGTTTATATCTCCTCAAGTCGCTCAGAACTCTAATAATCCTCTCAACAAGTAGATTCAGAGTTGGAGAGCCAATTGAAGTTCAATAAACATCTAACTTCATCCAAGTAGTACTCAAATCTTATTATACATTTGATTCGATTACACAATAATAATAACGTCTATAAAAACATACGTGCACCGAGAAATTCAAGTACGTTGATATGATAATTTATTGCTACACTTAAATCTACCATTACGTAACGTAAAATGTTAATTGAATCGATATTCATTGCCATTCTGTATGAACGTGTTCACAACTCGCCCCCAACTTTCAATAAACTGTCACAGATACGCTATACATTCAATGAGAAACGAGTCCACGAAGTGATATAGCAATAGAGGATCGTAAAGTGGGATTACTATCCTCGACGTTATCTCCTTAAGTAGGTAACGTCGCGAAACTAGCAGGCTCACGTGTAACCTCGCGGTTTTAAGAGTAGGTAACGTCCTCGTAACACGATACAAAGACTTGGGTTGAAATCGACGACTATAAAACCGAGCTAGGCCATATCGACGATACGTTGGACTTTCTCCGGCTCTGCCACTCCTTTTCTTCTATCTCCTTTTTGTATTTTTTCACCTAGGACCTAGCGTTTTAGAACTCCGAGCTACCAAGTCTATAATCTCTATACGTTACGTTACAGAGAAGGTTTTTTCAATTTAATTTTTCCTCTGTTCTTATTTCTAATTTAGCCTTTAGTCTTTGAGGGCGCATCTATGCTTGAATGTTACACAAACCTATCGATTTAACACTAGAACTACCAAGGTGGTCAAAATGACTTGTTCCTCATTTTTTCTAAAAACTTTTTAAATTTATACAAGAGCAGTTGAGTAGATATTGTACGTCCATCTTGTAGAAAATAAGTTACTGAATTATTCAACCCTTCCAATTTTCGATTTCTGGATTTCCAAAGTATTTATATAACGTATGAAAATATAGATAGATAGATGGATATATTTATTTATAAATATGATAGATTTAACGATGGTAGTTCTAGTGTTAAAATGTGTTTCTCTTGTGTATCTGTTATTTGTATCCTTTACAATAAACGTTGTTATTATTAAATACATTACGTAAGAAAAATTTTCTAGAGGTGATGACGGACTTGACAGTCATTTCTTTTTGTTTTAGGTCTAATTTCCCACCTTGAACTGCTATGGTCAGCTAGTTAAAGACTTACTGTTTCAGTTAGCCTCTGAAGCACAGATTGACATTTCTTTTCAAGTTTTGAAACCGTCAATTTACAAAGAAATATTTGAATGAATTAAAATCAAATGCAATTAATTTAAAATATGCGTGGTGATAGGGGCGAAAGGGTCAAAAGATGTATCTGCAGGGTATTTCGAGTGACATGTGCCAATAGAACTTTCACTCGAGAATCGTGTCATCTCCTGAACGCGCAATGGATATAGGTTACTTCCGTCGATTATGCATTATAATACAAAGACTAGCGCGGAAATGCAGCCGAGAGGAGATACGACGTTGTTGGCGGTTTAGAAATTCTTCTTCCTGCTGGCAGTCAGATAAATCGAAAGATATCCTTGAAAAGCGTAACATAAATATGAGCACATCCCTTATCTGGATCCAGCATGACTCCGATCCTCGATAACTTTCGTCTCGCATTAACCGCTCGGTATTTAAAATCGAAATGGAAAAACTTTCTCTAGCCGTGTTCCTCCTCGAGGTCGAAGATAAATTTAAGCGCGAGAGAGATACCGGAGCGATATGAACGAACGAAATTAATGAGAAACGCCAGTCAATAACTGAGATAAGCGCGCTAAACGTTGCAATTTGCAGTGTACTATTTAACGGGTTGGGTAGTTAATAATCTGTGAACTTCGGTACGATGTGGAAAATTATTATCCTCTTTGGAGCGGTTAATATTATATGTTAGAAAAATCTACCATTGCAGTGATGAATTATCAATGGAATAAGTACAATTAATCTCTTTTAAATATGTTCGAATACAAATACTGTTGATCTGTATACATACCGTTTATTTTGAAAATGTTGTAAGTCCATTTTCTATTGTTTCCAGAAAATTAAAGATTGTCATGTCTCTGAATTAAAATTATTAGTTAATCATGTCAAGTCTGACAATGTTTCTACTAATTTAACAATATGTAATTTGATTATATAAATATCTTTTATATAAATTTAAATAAAATATTATATATTTACTTGCTGCAAATGGACTTACACCACTTTCAAAATGAACGGTTCATATCTCTCCTTAAAATTGATCAATTTGACAATACGAAATGATAAAATACTATTCTTATAAATACAGCCAGATAAGAGAAAATTGTTCACGAACTTTACTTAATTAATCGTAAGTACAGTCTATACGTTTCTAACTCCAGCACGTTTTCATTATCTCTCGAGGTAGCTGTTAAAAGTGTAATAATATACAATAATTATAACAGTTAAATAATAATGGGAAAAGAGTTGTATTTATATATCATTTAAAAAGATAATAAAGATAGTCAACACGGATAGATCGCAGAGGTGAAATTAGCGGCGCATGGTCGACGCTATAACGAATTACGCGCGCTGCCTTAACTTAATTGTTGCCGCGCGAATATGTGGACGCTCTCCATGCTTTAGGCTGACCCGCGAATATAATTGCACCGACAATAACCAACGTTCTCAGGACCTCGAAACGTTTGCACCGCCGTTAGAGTAAAACTGGAGCAGGAAGTAGTCGCGACGTTGAAACGAGTACGAATTTGATGATCGCTTGGAGTGCGCCAGCACTGTAACTGTTACCTGTTACTTGTTTAAATCGTGTACAGTCGTGCAGAATTTGCGAATACGTGATGTCAGTTGGGAAGAATGCTCAGTTATGAATAATCACTCGCGTTATCGTCGATCGAGCCGGAGACAAGAAAAACCTGGTGTCATAATCGATGCGGATGATGAAACTTTCGTTGTTTTTTTTTTGAGTACGGTTTAGTTAGAGTTGATGTTTACATTGGAAAATGTAGTTCTAGGTTTTAACTGTCGAAGGTAAACGGTAATTTGGAAAAGTCTTTTTGGAGACGATGAAGCTTTGGAGTCGAAAGCACTAATTGACAGTTCTAATCGTCGAATCTTTAAATTTGTAGGTCTTTGATTTAGCTCTGAATTAAGTATTTCTCTAAATTTGTAAGTTACAAATTTCTAGGTCTCTAATATAATTTTCGCCTAGAAGTTCCATTTTTCGGAAAGCTTCGAATTAGTAAAGCTATTACACTTTTACATTACTAAAAGAAACGATGTTTTACAAAAAATCCAAATCGAAATTCAGCTCAATTAATAAAAAATCTAACCCTTCATCTCCAACTCGTCGAGGGCTACCTAACGAGACTTATTTGGCAGTCACTAAGAACCAAAATGGCGATGCTAATCCTCGAGTCGATCTCAGAGATTCGTTAAACTTCGGCAAAGTCGAGGGAAGAATTACCTCTACCAAGGCTCACATAAAAGGTCCGTTCGCTTGATATGGACTTTGAGCTTGGAATAAGTACGTAAATAATACACTTTACGTTGTTACACTTGTTATCTGCATTTCCTTTTATGGGACGGACGCATTGATAGGATCGTGACTCCGTATTATCGTTCGATTCCGAGAACGTTCACGAGCACGTGTCCTTTCGGTTTTATTGACAGAGAGCCGAGAGAGAGAGGAAAGTTTAAAGACACACTCGAACAACGTAGACTTATCTCCATTACGATTGAAACGTTGATGAATTCGTCAATTCTATGAGTATGATTCCATTATGTGTATGAAATCTTTTCTTCTCTTGTCATATTTCTTGGATAATTATTTTAGGATGCCCTCCTATGAAGTATTTAGGAGAAAAAGACATGAGAAAGTGTCACCAGGGAGAGGTTGCTGGCGCAGTGGGTCCGCACCGACCCAGGCGATCGTCTACGTTAAGCTACTTAGGCCGAGTAAGCTGTTTGGACGGATTACCGTGCCTCTATTTGGTTTTCAGAATCTTACGTTTAATATTGAGCGAATATGATTTTAATTTGCTCTTAAACTACCGGAGGTATGTGATATATTAACCCTTTTAGTGCCAGACGACGATATATCGTCGTTAACAATAGTTTTAACATTGGGCATCGAAGGATTAATATTCAGTATCAAATACGATATCAGTAATTTTATAACAGATATTTGTAAATACAGGGTTTATGCTCTACATTGCGTATTCTATAAGAAACTGTCGCCATATGATAATTCTTTTTACTCGTAACTATATTTTTCATTAATTCAATCAATTTTTCTGGTCGGCACTAAAAGGGTTAAATTACTATTTAGGAAAAATGTGTGACGGCTGACCCCGATTTGACCTCAGCCGCAGTAATTTGAAGTTTCAGCCTTCAACACCACACACATAGTTTCGGTGAAATTCTTGAAATCTCCTTATAATTAAATGGTAAATTTCAAGTCTCAAAGTTCCTTCGTGAATCCTTCAGTCGCTGTTTTTCCTACGAAACTTTTTTAATTATCAGAATGAAAATTACTCCCCGCACAAAGGCAACGTCGACAACGGCGGTCGAGGCATCGTATTTCGTGCAGAGAAATTTAAGATTTTCTTCGCGCACTGCGACTACGTAACAAGAGATTTCACATCCTGCTTTCGTGGACTCGTCCGCGACTCGATATTCTAGATCGGAGGAAAATAAAGATAAAGACCATGCTAGAAATGCCATCGAGGTGAGTCGGATTTCGTCATGGAATGTACATCAGAATCATCGAATTCAACCTGCTCCATTATTCCTCTCACAGATGGAATCAATGAGTGATTCAGCTCGTTGATCGTTTCATGCTAATTGTAATTCACCGCAATTACGAATCAAACCATTATCATCTACGTTCTTCATCCTAATTCCGCGTAACGGAGATGATCGATTATATCTCTCATTGGACATTAAAAAAAAAATACGTACAAGCAATTTAACAGAATTGAATCAGGAAGCATGAAAAATTCATTGGAACACAAACTTCACACGTGACTGACTATTACTTTACCACAAACACGTTCACAAATAAGTCTCTGATACGTGTGGATCCTAATTGGCGTTATAACAGCGATATCGAACTGGAAACTGGAACGAAACCGACTCTCGGTATTAACGGGAGAAAGAATAAGCCAACTCGCAGGCTTTTTCACGGTTTCGCGCTTGTGCAAGAACTATCGTGCGTAGAGGCATTAGCCGGCTCGTGTAAAACCTGGATTAGAATATATCGTCCTGTTCCAGATCTCTTAATACCGATATCTTTATCCATCTGACATTTCTTTTTTCTCTCTACCTCTCTCTCTTTCTTTCCTTTTCATTTTTTCCAGACTTCTTAGGTCAATCCAAGGATTGTACCCTCGTCGAAGTTCCTTCAACTTTTGTCAGTTGATTTTACTCCATAATTCTAAAAGTCAGATTCTCTTCCTGTGCCAGGTTCGTTGTAATACTCAAAGACTCCATCCTCGTTCATGCGTGAACGCTTAAATGCCAGCCGATGTCGTAAGAACCATTACGGTAGATTTAAGCAGTCGCATTTCAAATTCCTTCGTGTACTTATACTTTCGAATATCAACGGTTCTTTCCCGTTGGATTACAGTGATTCGCGTTACTCCGCAAACAAGTCAAGTCGTCCGGATGCGAATGATGGTTTAAGTATCACTCGGTGCTATTATCTGGGCAATTTAAGCAAGCCGAACGAACGATAACGCACGCTTGATGTTGAAAAAATCGTATTTGTCGACGAAGCACGATTTAACGGCCACGAAGAAGGTAATTAATGGCGAATTACCGCGGTTCGATTTGTTTTGGCAAGTGGCCATATAATGCGTTTAAACGGTATTCGAGTTACCGTTAGACTCCGATTAGCCGAGTCTTTCCTTTTATCCGCCGTACTTTCACGTTACGTCTCTGCATTTTCCGTCGCCATCGTTCGACTCGCGGCCGACGAACTTTATGCCGTGGAAAATAGGGGAGGAAAATAAATATTGGAAAGGTTGAGTTACAGGGGGGTGGGATTAATTCTATTCTAAGAGACTCGACGGGAATCTGTCGACGGAGTTGTTATGTGACTTCAAAATAAGAGTCAATGGAACTACGATGGACGTGGAATGAAAGGTCAAAGTTGCAAGTAGAAGGATGGACTTCAGATATTAGCTACCTCTGAGAGATTTTCTTAAATTATTATATAAAATATCGTAGCCTCAGCGGCCTCGAAGCCAACTAAAATTGAAAGTTTTAAATTTGAATTTCTAACTATTGGAGTAAAGGCTCAAATCCTCACCACTCCTTTTGCAATTTCATCTAAATTACTACTTAACCCCTTAACCTACGATTTCTATTCTCATGGGACGTGCAAAGACTCAAAATTAAGTCCTGAAATCAAAAGGTTTCACTGATTTCTGATATTTCGTATAGCTGAACGTGATATTAAGAGTACAGAAATAACGAGACTCTTTCGTGACCGGCTGATATTGTCAATTTAATAGTTTCTGAAAGACTTTAAAATTTCCCATTTAATTTTCCGCGCTACGAGTTTCACATACAGTTGTGTGCTAAGGGTTAAATATCCCATAGTCCTTAGACACCCAGTAAAAACTGTAGATCCTACTTAAACGCACCGTATCAATCAAACCCAAGACAAAAAATCAACAAGACTCCAAACGTTTCCCAAAATTTCAACTACCATTTCAAAATTCACACGCAACCTCCTACCCCATTGCGTACATCGCAATGTAAAGTACATTTCCGAATAAAAAAAAAAGGGAACTCCGGAATATGATAAGTTATCGTGAAATTGGCAGGAGAGAGGAAGTCCCAAAATCCATTTCACGGAAATGCAAACATATTACATGGAATTATCGCACGATACGAAAGCAGAGGGACGTACAAGCCCATAAATAAGCGAGAATGTACGACGCGGGAGACAAAGATTGCGGGTGTTCATTAGCGTAATCGAAGTATCGATATCGCACACACCATGCACATACTCCTCGTACATTTCCAGCACGATGGATACACATGCGAACGGTGACGTCGTATGTCGGATAAAAATAAATGTTCGTCTTACGATCAACGATGACCGCGGTTTTTCGTCGCGCATTCCAAAGACACGCCTTCGGAATTACGAGTTTTATCGTGTACATTAGGACGTGGCTCCGATCGGAGTCGAAAGAGGAGATAGAACGTATCGATATATCCGGGTCGTTTGACCGATAGCAGAGAAAACGTTGACGTATCGACGATATTCTTAATTGCATCGCTCTTTGTTCGTACGTTGTTCGTTTGTAATTCGAGGCTTGATGCGGAAGAAGTCGTGGAAAGATGAATAAGCGGTTCGGAGTTTCGCTTGTGTTGTCGCAATGAATTCGAAACGATTAGTCAGATTAGCATTGGTATAGAAAAATAATTGGACAGTTTATTTTGAAAGTGGTGCATGTCCTTTTGCTGTTTCGAGAAAACTAAAGATTAGGGTATCTATCAATTAAAAAATATTGGATGATTGTGACAAGTATGGCGATGTTTCTATATACCTATTTGTCAATGTGTCGTTTGATTGTATAAATTTGTTTTAGGCGAATTTAACTAAAATAATGTATATTTATGGGAATGGACTTACACCACTTTCAAAGTAAACGGACCAATTAGTCAATTTTGAGAATCGTTTGGATGAAACTAGGTTTAATTAAGATTTCCTATATGGACCTTGATGACAATTGTAAAATTGGAATGAATTAGTGGCGGTTTGACATTTGTGCTGAAAGAGAAGGTAAGAGAAAGAAGAGATTATTAATATTATTTTTAAGAATTAAAAATATTCAGATCTTCAGATGCTCTGCAGTCATAAATTTCTCGGTGCTATTGTGAAATAGGAGGAACTGTTATTATAAATTCTTAATTGTATCAATCTTTTGTCATCTTAATAATAAAAATAAATAACAGAGAGTCAAGACACAGATTTGAGTATTAAAAATATTAAGACCTTCAAATGCTCGACAGTCCCAAAATTTCTCGGTGCTATTAAGAAATAGGGAGCGACTGTTGTTATAAATTCTTAACTTTATCAATCCTTTGTCATCTTAACGATGAAAATAAATAAAAGAGAGTCGAGACATACAGTCAGTTCCAGTATAAACCCAAAGCGATCATTATCGGTAATGATCCCAGCGACAAAACTCGCGTTACAAATCGTCCGTCTCTTATCTCGTATTTGCACCGAATCGCACCAACTTTCAGAGTCTGTTTAAACGAGAACGGAAGAGGAAGTGACACACGTCGCGAATTCCACGCGAAAGTGTATCCTTGAGTTAATTGCAGAATGCTTTCTGCGATGTTCCTTCGTTTCTGCCTACGCGAGTTTAGCGAGTCGGACGATTCGCGACGTTGAAACTGTGAAACGATTATTCAAACGGAGCGAATCGTTCGCGGAGGACTTTTAAATTAGCGAAACGATAACGCGCGAAAAATCATTGCGCTATAATATCTTTATATCGGAGATTACCGACTGTTTACGTATATTTCATCGAGAGTTTTTGCAATTTGGAAGAATTAAAAAGTACTTCAGCATGACACGACATGTTGACAACAATTGGAAGAACGTTTTTTTACGATGATTCTGTAAAATGTTTCATATCAGGAAGCTTCGTGAATCAAGATGATCGCGGTGCTGTCTGCAATTGCATCGGAATTACAATATGCATGTGTATGATTTGAAAGAAAAATAAAATGTATTAGATGACAAGGAATTTCATGTAGTATGAGATTGTATAGGTATCGTTGCTAACTATAATTTACAATTTCTGTAAACTATTATTTCTCTTATCGGTATAATTTTCAATTTTTCAAGCCTATTCAAGTCAATAAGCAAATTCCAATTAACCAGTTAACTGCGTTCGACGTGTATACACGTCAATCCAAAATTCTATCGCGGTAGCCTCTTTAACATTGAATTGTCAATTTCTTATGAATTAAAAATGTAATTTTTCCACAAATTGCTTTCCTCTTTTCGTAAAATTTATAACAGAAACACTTGCTCTGTGTTCGATGAATATACATGTCATTACTCGATTTTAATTCCGTATCCTGCGAAGGATTCATAAAATTACATTCCGAAGTTAACTGGTTAAGTCTCTACGAAAGAGTTCAAACACCTTGAAAGAAGATTACATTCATACACCACTTTAAGTCCCGAATTTCTTAATTGTTCCACCTATTAAGAACTCTCAGCAGAGCGGATTTCAACGACCACATCTCATCGATCCATCGATCATTGACGCCTAACAGTACGCCAGAACAATTTACGTCCCCCTTTCAAATTCGTACATAGAACCACGTACGTTCATCGAATCAAGAAATCTCCGTAGAAGCATCGCAAAAACCTTTTCCATCCTCTCCACGGTACTCCAATCCGCGTGGCGCGATATCAAAGTACCAATTTGCTCCAAGGATTCCCAAAGACCCAAGAGAAAGAACGAAGAAGAAATCTCAAAATCCAAGAAAACTCACATACACATCGCTTACCTTCGAAAACTGTCAGGCGAAAGTTTCCTCTTCAAAATCTCACGAAAATCTCAGGTAATCCGACACACTGGCACGGGGTACGCGTTTGTATTCCCTTCTCTTTTGTTTCCTCCAAGAAACCCGATCGCGATGAATAGAGGCAAAAGGAAATTTTGAAGGGAAATAAAACGAAGTAAGAAGGAATAATAAAATACAGCTATATATTCACGATTGGAAACGCGTAGGAGAATGAAACAAACAAGTAGATTGTTCCAACGAACTTCGAAAAGTCCAGAGGATCGTGCGTCGCGGCCGGTGCCGAGCCGACTGACTGACTGACTGACTGACTGACTCCGCCAGTCAGCACGTACAGTCACCGCACTTGCATCAACACACACCGGCTGCCATCCACTTCCCCCGCAGCTTCTCGTTTCCAGCTCCATTCCAGCTACAGTTTCTCGTGGCAATACGATGCTCTCTTGTGCCCCACGATGCTTCGTCGTGCCCTTGGTCCTCTTCGTGCGTATTCAAAAGATTTAGTTTGCTTGTAGCTACAACGATCGGATTCGGGTGTACGTTAGACCTCTGCGGTCACTCGCCGACGTGTTTGAATTATTTATGTATAGCACCTTCGGTTAACTCGGTATCATTGAGAAATATCGAGTCAATGGGAAGGGCACTGAGAATTGCGCGTTTCAATCTGATAGATTTGGAAATGATATTTCGTTTTGCTTGGAAAAAGGAAGAAATATGTTCCAGATGTGATTGTAGGGGGATGTTTTGTATTTATTGAGGAGGTGGTTTGAATAGGGGAATGTCGTTTGGGGTGAAGTGAGAGTTGTGGTGAAAGAGACGAGAAGTTTAACCCTTTGTGGTGTGAATTATTCTGTTAATTTTGTAGGGAACTGAATAATATTAATTTTATAGTATTTTCTGTCATTGGTTGTTCGCTTTTTTAGTGATATCTGTAAGTATAGGTAGTGACGGATATTTAGGTGATGTTAGAAAATCATTGTGAAATTGGAAAGTTGATATTAAATTGTCAGAAAGTAAAATTAAGGAGTGCAAAGGGTTAAATATAAAAGGAGGTGGTGTTATTTGTATACATTTGTAAACATTATTATTTATAGTAGGTATATTATTATTATAGTATTATAATAGTAGACATTATTTATAGTATTATTTATAGTAGGTATTAGTTTTTTGAAGTAGTTGCAACTGAGTCCTAGACGAACTGATTTTAGAATTGAATTAGATAGAATTGAAAGATATAAAAGAAATTGTTACTGGTGCAAGAAACATTGATGATGTTTTGAAAATTCATAGTGTTTTTATATAACGCGAATGCTTTAGCGAGAAATCACAAGAACTTTGATGAACGCCGTGACCAAAGACGGTCTTACCGTAATGAATTAACGTCTTTCATTAAAATTAATAGACGATCAATACTATATATTCTCGTAAGCGCGATACCATAGGTATGCCATGCATGCCGACGAATTAATTAACCCGAGGTATTCCACGACAGACCGAAATACGCCAATGTATCGACACTGATTCTGATTTTAGCCAGACCGCATGAAGGATCCTCGACACTCGATATTTTCCCGATGCATATCGATTTCCCACACCTGCCGCATACCTGGGATTCCGATGCACCTGCTAGCATAAATCGGTCTGAAAAAGGTAACATATACGTGAACAGAAATCGCTATGAAGCGAGGAAATTCGAATTTCAATTCGTTGTCGGCCGCATCGGTCTAGGACAGCCTCTTTTCCATACTCTACTTGAATTGGAACGTGCCCTAGATGCTCACGACCCAAGGTTATGCACGTGCATCTCGAAGAACTGTTTTACCAGCTGCATTCTTTCTTCGTGATCGAGTAAGTGCAGTTACCTGTATCAAGTTCACTTTGATATCCGATGGGGGCACCACAGACACGGTAGAAACAGAGTGGATAAGTATTTTTTCTACTATAATTCAACACTTATACGTTACGGTAGATGTTACAGGTGGAATTTTAATCGTTAAATATTTTTAAATCTTATGGATCAATTATAATTAACAGTCTTAACAATTCTTGACACTCGATCGTTCTTTAGATATCAACGATACAAAGTTTCATAGCGAAGAAAATTTCGGGAATTGAATTTTTTAAGAGGAATAGTACTAATTATGAAATTGCAGTATTTTATAGAGAAATTAATTTTATGGAATTATATTTATCATTATTACGTATTAAAACGTTTAAAGATCCAGTATTGAGAAGGAAATGTGAATGAAAATGCTTCGGTGACTAGCGAGGCCGCGGACCAATCAGCGCTCGGCCCCCCACTCCGCGACTCCCAATCAACGCTGTCCAAGCACATGGCTCAGTTGCCTGGTGAGCGTCGGAGCGAGTTATTATTGTGACAAGTGCGCGTAAATTTTTATAATTCCGGAATTTACCAGTAATTGAATTTACCAGTGCTTCGTTAATAGTTCTAATGTAATTTATACTTCAATATTTGCCGTTCTACACCTGTCATCTCTGTTGAACTGCACCCAAGGGGAGAAAGATCATCATCCGGCGACCCGCATGCGCATCAACCGCTTCCAACTTCAGACTTCAATTGGACAAGTAAGTGAGACAATTTTTATGACGTTTTATATATATTTCTGTAAGATCAAAACCGTATAAAATATCAAAAATATTACTATTCTATTATTATTTTACCCTCTTTTGTTAATTTCTCTTCAATTCTGTACACCACCGGGTGATAAAATTTGTAAAAGTGCACCGACGCGCTCTGAAGGCAAATAATCCTCCGATACTAATTTCGATATATCGATGCCCGCGTCTGTTTCACCTTTAAACTTTTTTAAGCTATTCCGAGCGTGCACTAGTTCTATTAATACGTCTTTAAGTATCTCCTGGAAGAAAATGTATAAATGCGCAATATCATTTTCAACGTTATTCTGTTGTTTTTAAATGGCTTACTTCGGTGCCGGTATAATTTACTACGCCTATACATCCGACGAATCCTTTTCCATGAGCATAATATCCCAACTTTCGTCTTCGTAATCCGAAACAAAAAACTACGTTTTGCTTTCTGCATGCTTCGAATAATTTGTACAATTGATCGTCCAAACCGTCTGAAACATTTAAATGGCTGCTGCGTACATTCAACTTTTCCGGGAAGTCCGTTTACTTACCTTTGACTTCGACCTTCTCGAGGTCGGGCGCGATGACAACAAACTTGACTCTCCTCGATTCGACATGTTTACGTACTTCCTTCAAACCGGAATAGTAACGACGCTTATATTTCGCTTTGTTAGGATTCTTTTCGTATTGTCTTTTTTGAAGTCTCGTAATTTCACATATAAACTTCTCGAGAATTTCATTCAATCCTGGTGTTAACATATTTGTACAGTATCTGTAATGTATTTCGCTTCTCAAAATATATATATATAAAAACAACGAGATATATGATATTACGATCATTTTCTTTATCAATTCATTGATATTAATGTAACGAAGGAGTGGGGTTAGGGAAGGAAGAGAAAATAGGAACATAAGATATTAATAACAATTATTAAGAAATATAATTTCTATATGTTTTTGAGTATGTTACATTTATTGCATATAAATAAAAGTTAAAAGCACAGATATTTATATATATATGAGGTGCTATGAAAGAACAATGTTTGTACAATGATTAATAAGAGGCATAGAAATTTACACTTTCCGCATATTGGAAAATAATTTATTCTTATTACCTATCTACAATTAAACATACTTACTCTCTAAAGTTTCGGGAATATTTCAAGAAATCTTTATCATCCGAAAAAATGTTACTCTTGTCACTGTCGATGGTGAGAGACAATGTCGATGGTATTATGTTGTTCTCAACTGTGCCTTCGACAAAAGTAGATAAGTTTTCATTGTTTTCATACTTTATCGCCTTGCACTGTCCTCTTATGTGTAAATTAATTAATCTTTCGCTTATATCAGACCCACTATTTCCAGTGAGGTATTCCGAATAGCCAACATTATCCTCTTCCTGATTTCTGTAATCTTTGTCGTAAAATGTCAACCTAGACATAGTTTTTACATAATCTAAATCATGGTCTGTTGAAATTTTCAGGTTATTAAAATTAAGAGAATTGACTTCCTTGGAGATAGCATCCATTTTTTCAATTTCAAACGCCTCCCTTTTCTGTACATTAATTTCCGCCCTTGCATCGCGGCTTAGTAAAATCAGTCTCTTTAACTTTGTAGGCTTTTTATTTTTAGATATGCATATTTTGATCTTATTAATATCTGCATTTTTACTTGTATCTCCTATATTTTGCGTGATAGCACCAAAGCTTCCTTTGCTAATGTTAAACCTTAATTTAGGCAAGTCTTTGCCATGAAGTTTTCGCAAGTATATGGCACTCTGAAATGGAAACAAAGGAATCAGCATTTAAACCACCATTTACTATTAATATTTTACATCGTCAGATATCCGATTCAACTAAATATCAATTTGCCAATACCTCCAAAATCTCCTGTAGATTAATACAAATTTTATCTGTCCTTCTACATCTTCTCCCGATCCTAGGCGCTGCAGATTCTATATTTAATGCATCGGATATACAAATCCTTCTATAAGGATTGATAGAATGCTTGTGTCTAACTATAGTTTCTCCTAATTCCGGATATTCCGAATCATCCAAACTTATAGTCACATTCCCTTCCATATTTGTTCCATCTTTAACTATACAAGTATGAGACACATTATGATTTCTACAGCCAAAATATTTCAGTCTATTTTCCTGACATAGTTCTGGCCATAAGTTAACCCCAGTAGGGCTGTGTTCACCTTGACTGCTGTAACAATAACAAGGTATATTCTGGCAGTGTTTGCATTATTCGTAGAAATTGACGCAATCGAACGTTGCATAACGTAAGGTTCTTACCGTAGTAACCACGCTCCATTGATCTGTGACATTTGTATTGTATCTGGACGAAAAAATAGTTGGGACGATTTTCGCTTTATTGTGCGAGTACTAAACTTATTGCGTTATTATAATTGTATCTTCGATCGTGAAGCCAATATTGTTGATATGTAGCGTGAATTATTTTCACGAAAGTCGACAGTATATGCTTTATAGAATGTAATACGTAGCTAGACACAGCAATGCGTGTATTGACAACAATACGAGAGAGATGCAGCTGCAGCTGCGGGAATTCTTGTCTATCGCCATCTGCAGGAGGAAATTGTCGACACCGTTGTAGATTTCATTGCAGGAAATTTATGATAATCAATTTTTTATCTTGGTTTGCTAGTGCAGTTCTCACATTCGCCAGTAGATGACAACAGGCTGCTTCGTATTGCGAAAAATGGCTATCATTTCAAACTAGAATTATTAAATTATACGAAGTTTCCCTTACTACATGTATCCAAGTCTTTCCTATTATAAGCAACAATTATTTATTTGTACAGTGATTTTACAAATTGTATTTGTGTGATCACTGTTCAAAATTGAGAAAGAAACATTCCTCATTTACAGGATTTCTTAGAATTACGAAGACTTAGATTAATTTAGATATAAGAATATTATGTATTTAGGTACTTTAGAATTAAGACTAGATATATATTAGGGTTTATTAGAGAAATATACATTATTTGTAGTTTTAGGAAACTTTAGATTTATCTATTTTCACAGGAGTAGTAAGAGCATTTATTCCATACGTAATAAGGTACACCTGGGGTCACCTTGTAAATATTCACTTCTACAAGCTCCGTTACATTAACTTTTCTTCTGACATGTAATGTCGGGTAAGCAGGAGCTTACCTGTCGTCATAAATTGTAACACGCTCTGTACATTTCGAAAAGCGTGAAGTTAAGTAACCATGATATACTGCTCCTTCGTAAGTTCCTTCCTTCTATTTACTTTCCACGAAACATTTGCTCCAGTTTACCCCCTTTGATTATAGCTGTTTATTTTAGAAAATTGTAGGTCGTCCTGTGTGTTTGTACGTGAAAATTATTTATCATTTCTTTGGTGCATTTTATCACATGCAGTCCTTCAAATTTTCCTCCTGAGTTGTTCCTTTCAATGTAAATAATTGTAGAACGGAGAAGATTCCTTTTAGAAATATTCTTCTTTCCCAGTTTCAGAAGAAATATAAAAAGATTTGAATCTTCCTCGCCCAACATTTTTCTCGCGAAACTTTAGATGGTCATACTAAGAATCCCATTCGTTTCAAAAACCATTTCTATATTTAATATAAAGTACTACTCTTTTAAAACCTATCCTAAGACTCTCTTCCCTTCAAATCTCAATTTTCGGGATAAAGAACATCTTCAAACAAACTTATTCTCCGTATCTAATTTAAAAGCGAAACTTTAACCAGTTAACTGCGCTCGACGTGTATACACGTCAATCCAAAGTTCTATCGCGTAGCCTTTGTAATACTGAATTGTCAATTTCTTATGAACTAAAAAAGTAATTTGTCTACATTTCGAGTTCTCTTTTCCTAAAATTTATAACAGAAACATTTGTCCTGTGTCTGACGACTATACACGTCATTGCTCGATTTTAATTCCGTATCCCGCGAGGTATTCATGAAACTAAATTCCGCAGTTAACTGGTTAATTATTCAAACACATATTTCTTACTCAACGTTACATAGCCATATCGAAGGTCATTACTATCGTCAACCGTTCCTACAATCTACAATTATCCATTTGTTCTTCCCACGCTGAATCTCTGAAACCCACCCTGGCAAATTAACAATTATTCGCCGGTCATTCTTTCTTCCAAATTTCCTTTCTGAAGCATTCTCTCTCCCTCTCCGTCTGTTTTTCATCATTTCACGCAGTTATTGCACAAGAGAAACAATAGTTTCTTATCATAATCAACCGTTTCTACAATCTACAATTATCCATTTGTCCTTCCCACGCTGAATCTCTCAAACCCACCCTATGAAACTCACCCTAGAAGAACGATAATAATTCACTGTTCATTCTTTCTTTCAAATTTCCTTTCTGAAACATTCTCTCTCCCTCTCCTTCTGTTTCTGATAATTTCACGTAGTTAGACCACAAGAGAAACATTATTCTCTTACCCTAGTCCACCGTTTCTACAATCTACAATTATCCATTTGCCCTTCCCACGCTGAATCTCTCAAACCCACCCTATCAAACTCACCCTAGTAGAACGATGATAATTCACTGCTCATTCTTTCTTCCAAATTTCCTTTCTGAAACATTCTCTCTCTCTCTTCTTCTGTTTCTCATTATTTCACTCAATTATACGACAAGAGAAACAGTAGTTCCATTCGCAAAGTTTCTCCACCCTTCGTTTTGCTCATCCAGCGTGATCTGGCATGATCCGGCATGATCTGGCGTGCTCGTGCGCCGGCCAGGAAGGACTTGCGCACGTGCATCAACCCCTCGGTTCGCTCAGAAGGAAATCAATAATTTCCAGGGTATAAAAGATCCTGTTTCCGTAACGTAGCCACCTCTAGAGTTCCGTTGATCGGTGTGTCGGGCTCGGGCGTGTTTTAGTGGCTTCATATCCGATTTCTATAACAGCAAAGAGGTATAAACAGGTAGCTGATTAAGTGATTTAGGTGTAAGGCAATACCGGCAATACTTTTGCCGGTGTTTAGTGATGTAAGCTTCCTTACTTCTTTACGGACGATCTCGGTGTTTAAATTAGACAAAAGTCTGCCCAACGATACGTTTTCGCGAAGGAATATCAACGGAGTTGAAAGTTTTCCTATTTCTTCTCCTATTTGTACCTTTTTAATTCCCCCCGCTTTTTTTTACATCTTTTAAAATTCTATCAACGAGTTTCTATCAACTCTCTCCCTTCTCTCATTCTGATGGATCAGCAGGTGTTCCCTTCAATTGGAGATCGTTGCTTGTAAAACGTTTTCTCGCCTGTTACTTTAACTATTCCGTGCATCTCGAATGAAATGTCCACACGCGGAAAGTGTAATTACACGTGGCAAGTAAATTGGAGACTATTTAACACGATCTACGAAAAGTAGAGGGAAAGATTGAGAGAGAGGGAGAAAGAAAAAATAAAGGGGGAAAGTAGAAGTTGTACGATATACTGCTTCGTACGTGGAAACACTTTCATCTCTGGAAGATGAAATTATATTCTCTGAAATGTATGTATAGTAAATTCCACCGACATCGTCAGTGAACGGAGTTAACACTAATGTTAAGAGTTATATCAGAAAGATGAACTTCTTACGAGATTTGCATACATCCATCGACATTATAAAACCGTTCGTATGATATGAGACTGACGGCTCTAAGGATAGCGTTTCGATATTTGCTATTCTACAGTTGTTCCATTCATTTTCTTTGTATTGTCATTTTATTTCCACACGGAAAATGAAGCGTGTGGCATGGTGTAGGCCTCCTGGGGATACCCGCCATGTAAAACAACGGGAACGCGTCCCGGCACAGTACCCCATGGGTGACGCGGAAAGCTGTGCCATTTTTATACCTTGGTTCGTTATCGTAGCTAGTTTCTTGTACTTTTGCTACGATAATTATTTCTTCTGAACCAAGGCTCCATTAGAGAAGTTTCTCTCGTTTTAGTACTTCTCTGATACCACTTCATTTCAATTCTGTTGGAGTATCGTGTGCTATTTTCATCTGTTGGATTTTCCAAATGAAAGTTTAGGGAAACGTTAAACTTTCATCAATCTCGTTGCATAAGTTTTAATCATTTGCACTCAGAGTGCCAACTTAGCTGGCGTCGAGGTTCTTTCTCTTTCGACTTTTATACTTTATTTGGAGATATGGTTTATAGCTTGTTCAAAGTTTGTTTTACATTTTATTTCAATGTAGTACGTCGCTAGTTTCGTTCTT
The DNA here is from genome assembly GCA_910591515.1 of Cerceris rybyensis. Taxonomy (NCBI): domain Eukaryota; kingdom Metazoa; phylum Arthropoda; class Insecta; order Hymenoptera; family Crabronidae; genus Cerceris; species Cerceris rybyensis. The sequence goes on from OU342795.1 coordinate 3,131,570, forward strand.
GAGGTTGTTTCTCTTTTCTTGCAGACGATAGGAGTGTAACAATAAATCTACACAGGTCAAATCTACTATATTTAAATATACTAACGCTAGAACTACCAAGGCAATCAAAAGAATTGGTTCCTAATTTTACAAAAAATTCTTCAAACTTATAGAGCAGTAGATTTTCCATGTCATTTATATAAAATATAAATTACTGAATTAACCGTCTTTTTCGCTTCTTGATGTCTCTTTTATTGAAGTACTTATCTAAAATATTTTAATATAACAAATTTAACATCGTTACTTCTACTCTTACAGTACTTAGAAAAAAGAGAGATCGATCGGCAAATCAATCGATATAATTATTATCTACTGTGCTGCTTCTCCATAAATTAGAGAAATATTTATAAAAAAAATAGAAACTCGTCAATTTGATGGATAGATTTAGTATTAAAATTTACACAGTTAATTTATACACTATCAAAGGATTAAGTATCTTCAGACTCAGCAAAAAAGAATTTATTTCTTGCCGAATGAAAAGAGAAATTTCACTTTAGTAAGAAATTGATATCTATCACCCATAAACCGTCCAACCATCGTCAGAAATTTCGTTGGAAAGTTTTATTAAGGCTTATACAGAACCGTCCCACGTGTGATTCATTGTTCTTAGAAGAGAACGAGGTGGACGCGCGTGTTGGACTTCGGAGCCGGCGATACCGGGAAAAACGGTGGACGTAAGCAGAGAAATGGGTGAAACGTTTCATTGTTTGAGCGTTATGCTCGTGACAGTAAAAGTATGCGAACGAGCATGCACCACTTTTATATTCCCTCCGTGATCGTGAATTTTTAAAAAAGAAATCTCCGTGGATTCTGTACGACGATATTGTACCTACGTCTCTTACGTCTTCTCGTTTATTTACCCTTTTTCGAGGAAGACCAAGGAATTCCTTTGGGTCGATGGACTTTTTTGAGATTGTCTCGTCGCTTGGAGGAATTATTCTGTCTTCCGTTTTAACGTTAGAGTTCTTTGCTCCCGGAGCTAATGAAGTTCTATTCTGAACTTAGATGTGATGAATAATTTGATGAGATTAAACGTATTAAATATGTATGAAATATGTTACAAGGAGAGCAAAGGAGGCAAGACAATTCATCGATTTTAGCATCTACATTTTGTAGGATCATCTTACAATTTTAACTATTGCATCGTTATATATTTCAGCAACTCACAATAATAGATAATAATTTGAACTCTTTTTGTAGATTTTATATTAACACTAAAACTATGTGTGACACAGTACTGCGGAAAAATGTAAATCAATAGATAAAAATGATTATGAATTAAATAATTTACGTTTTAGAAGATCGAATATTTAATGTATGACTTCCTTATCTATTTGGGAAATATTTAGAAACAATTGGCAACCGGTCATTTTGACACGGTAGGTTTAGTGTTAAGATCATGTACAGTGCGAGGAAGGTCGAATACATTTATATTAACTTTCTACAACCTTAATTTACTTGTCTGAAAATTAGTTACACCATGGGATACCAGTAGATATTGGCATTACTATTTTAAATATTAGCTAAATTGATTTTCCCCAATTAAATCACATTACACTCCCGTTAGAAAAACATATATGCATAGATCTCACTTTATCAAACTTCGCATACCATGCTCAATAAAAGGCAGAAGAATATAACAGTTTACAATTTATTGCAGTCTTCTCCGACCTACAGTCGCCGCATAAGATCTTTTTTATTTAGTAAATAATTCCAGGCCTAAACATCGAACGAATTCGCGCCGAACAATTTGTAGAATTCTCAACCGCGTGAGAATACAAAACCGCAAACGGCTGCATTAGCCAGTGCAAAAAAAATCTATTGATTATTGTAAAACGAGCAAGTAATATCTCTCGGCGCGTTCAGCCGCCTACTTACCTACTTTATCGCTGATTCGTATCTGTGGCTGCATTTCGAGACTGCCGTGAAAAAAAAGTGTCTAATGCCCTTTGGCACGTTTCTTTCTGCGTGCTGAGAAGCTGCGCAATCATTGTCCCATTTCGTTGGCGAGTTTTCGCAGATAATCACTGACGACCACTCACCATGATTGCACGGCATTCGTCCCCCAAACGGTATTAGCAAATATCTCTCCTTCTCTTCTCCTTCTGGGGAGAGAAATATAAATATCGAGAAATCGACAATCGAATTGACAACTTACCGAAGAAATTTTCGTACACTGTAGAAGTATAAAATTTAATTGAGAATTTGGATCGAGTTTGAAGGGTCTTCGCACGCTTTAAGTTTACTGATATTATTTGGAGAATTTGGAAAAGTTGTTGAGTTAATATTAGAGACATTCCTTGAGAATTTACTTCGAGAATTTTGTAGAACTTACAGAAATTTTAGCTTGGAAATTTGTTCAGATTTGACGGTGATTTTAACATAGAAAATTTCTGTACATCTTGACAGGAGGATCCGAAATGGATTTTAAGTTAGAAAAGTGTCTAGAATTTAATTTGGTCCTACTAATTGATAGTCCGAGTCTTTAACTCTGTACCACAGCCTCTCAAAACTTTCTATAATTAAGTTTTAATTTAGAAATATAATTATTTAGCTTCATCTTGAGATTGCTGTGCTGAGTAAGTAGATACAGACTCTTGGTCAGACTCGCAATTAGTAGGCCCCAGTTCAAGTCTTCCCTCATCGTTTCTATAACATTTTTCCCACCTTCTACGTACACCATAGCCTAAATGCTACAGAATCCACGTAAAACAGTAAATTCTACACGAGAAAATAATAACAAAAAAGCCAGAAAGTACAAAAGGAACTTAGAAAGTACTCCATACTTTAGACAGAAGCTCGCAAGGAAATAACTAATATTTTAACTATGAACTATTCATCATTAAAATGATTTTCTCCGACCAATGACCTTCAATTCGAAAACCTTTCTCTTGTTATTAGCAAAATGCATCCTATCATTTAATATCAGCGGCATTTAATCGTAAGACGTCGCTAATGGAACACGAGCCACTGTAACATCGAATCCGTTTGTACAGACGATAGAAGGAGACCATTTCGCTATGATGCGCGCATAATAGTAATTGATTGTTTGTCGAGGGAAGTACGCCGTCACGCGATGCATCGCTACATTCAACGCAAAACTGGAACGCACCGGTTGCACTGTAATGTATAATAAAACGCAGGCCGTCTAGAACGTGCTAATTCGACCAAAAGAGGAACCCTGACTTTTTGTCTGAATACTAAAAATGCCGGGAATCTTGGAATAAAATAGTGGCAAAATTCACTTAAAGCGGATTATTTAATTAACCGAAACGATGCAGTTCGCGAGGAAGTCATTTTTTGTTGATATTAAGGTGATAGGATTTTTTTGGTGTATTTTAGTGGGAAAATTTTAGATTAATCGTTTGAATACCGGGAGGGTTTTAAAAAATTACTTCGAAAAAAGGCAACAGCCACTTTCACGCTCTTGAGATTTTATTTCAAAATAAGCTAAAGTTGGTGTTTTATTTTATGTAGTGCACAACAAGAACAATCTTCTCGTGCTTGTATCCTAATTTGGAATTACTTTATATTATAAAAGAGAAACCTGATGCATTCTTAACAAAGTCTTCCTTCAATTGTCAACATTGAAAAATGTCCTGGGGTTTTTCGACACAAAAACTGAAGAGCGTGAAAGTGGCTCGTGGTACGCAAACGGTTAATTGATGCATTTCGAGGTATATTGTGGTGGATGGAATTTTATTAAGTCTGTGAATTAAATAGATGAGCGGGAATTGGGGTGGAGGTGGAATTTAATAAGACTTAGAAGTGGAGATGAGAAGAGATGATTTAAGTTTGCGAGTATGGCGGATACATTTTATGGGAGATACAGATTTGCGTTAGGTTAATGATGGAATAAATTTGTGTTTGGAATTTTAGAAATCGCTAGGTTGGAGATAATGAGAGGATAATAATTTAGACTTATCCCCGTTGAAAATGACTTCTGACAACGTTCACCGCGATCTACATTGTGATGCTTGTATAAACTCGTGTTTGAGATCTCAAAGATTGTTACTTTAAAGTTACTAACGCAATTTCAACAATTCAAACTTCTTGTAAAAAATTTATTATTAAAGTTCATAATTTGGCCAATTTTCATAATTCACTTTTTACAAGGAGAAGCATAAATCGTTGAAATTCTGTTACTAATTTTACAAGTGCCACCTTCAATTCTTAATATATCATCCAATCAAAATCCACTTAGAGCCACCACCAACTTCAATTTTTCTTACCATAAAACTAAAACAATCTTTCATGCTTTTATGTCAAGAAAAACAATAAATCCAATCTTGTCGTTCTTTTAAGAAACTGAGAAATTCTCTCTATTGCAAATAAACGTGAAAAAATCCAATCCTGTCGTTTTTGAAGAAACTTGGACATTCTCCGCATTGCAAATAAACATCGAAAAATTTCCCTCACCGTTACCATCACTAATGGCCAAAATAAAAGTAAATTTCCGTGTTGGTATCGTTAAGAATAAAGACGTACAGACAACAATTTATACTCGTTCACCTCTGAAATAAATAACGACCGCCAAAATTCCCAAGGATTTAGCGGTTGTCGGGTGTACACGAACGCACACAACATTCAGATACATATGTACGTAGATACTTTTCTCTGTACGCAATACTCGAAGGAATATACGACGTTCCTGGAGCATGTGCGGCGTGGCAAGTCGCGCGGAACACATTATTTTCCTTTGGCAGCTTTAAAATATGTCGGGTACCTGTGAGCGTAGAAACGAAGAGAGATCTTAACATTTCGAACCTTCCGCGCACGTTCAGCCACTTCGGAAACGAGGACGAACGATGGTGGCTTTAGCGTTAATGCGAAAGAGGTAAAACGCGCACCGGCACTCGAATGCCGGCGGTGTTGAAAATTAGCAAGCACAAACAATGTAATCGGCAAACGAGATGTCACGAGGACTCGGAAGAGCGTAAATTGCAATAGGATTTCTAGTCGTTGAAGGTGGAATTCAGTTGCGCTTATTGTTACAGTCGGTAGGAGAGACACTCGGGAGATGAAAAATACAGTTTGAAATAGATCTCGAAGAGAACTAGATCGAAGAGTTAAGAGTCTCTGAAGAACATCCTTCGAAATAATTATTAATTACTGATGTGAAAGGATAATAGCTGTCATGGAGGTCATCGATGACCGATCCTATTGAATTCTGTGCAATTTTGTGTAACTTTTAAATTACAATATTTATGAATTTTCTAACGTATTGGGTAATGAAATATTGGCGTTAAAAAGGTCTGCCGAATATCTGTCTATCTGTATCTTTAACACTAGATTTACGGAGTCAATTTGACTCATTCAAAATTTGATTACTAGATATAAAATATATTGGTTAGTTCATTTTTTAATAATAAATCTTTCATTTCAATTAATTTTGAACTATTTTCTTTGCAAAAAATTTCGATTTTCTTGTATGATTCGAATTGGCTCGCTTCAGAAAAATAGGTAAATCAATATCCGTAAATCTAGTGTTAAAGTTTCTGCTCTGTAAAGATTTGAATTTAATAGAAAAGTTTTACTTCAGTAGCAATGATGAAACAGATAGTTTTAAACGTTCGGATCCATAGATGTAGTGATAAAAATGTTCTAAAATCAGCTCTAATTCAAGTTCTGCCAGCTTAATTTCCAGTTTAAAATTATTCAATATTTCTATATTTCTCTGGAAATAATTCCTCAGTGCCTACATTCGGTATTATCACTTAATAAAACTGATTACACGTATTGGAAATTCCCACAAAATTAGTCTTCGTCAGCCGTAGCAAACATACGAAAGAGTGATTCTTAAACGATGAAAAACAAGACTATAAAAATTCACGATCTTTTGACAGAATCATCAACGACGGCTTCTGTCAAAGTGTTGTTTGAGCAAGCCACCGTATTTTATCATCGGTGCCGTAACAGCATCCTCGTCAAGTGGCGTGTAAATTCGATTTAACGACGGTTCGGTGAATTTGGGTTTCTTGGACGAGCCGTAAGAAAAGGGGGGGGATTCGTGTCAACCGATTTGACCGTTCCTGCTGTTCGATATCTTACGATTTACGTGAAATTACACGCGGTTTCCTCGGGGTTTTGTGAAAGTCCATGGAAAATATTTCATTCGCGAATAGATCTCCGCAAAAAGAGTCAGTAGCGCGGTTTTACGAGGACTGGCATCAACCAGGACGGAATCTTAATTTATCATGGCAAGAATCTCTAGGTAAAAGACGACAACTACGATTCCCCCCACGTGGATCATCGTCGAGAGATAATGTCGTTGAAACAATGTTCGCGCATTCGCAACTACCGTTATTTTTTTATATTTACAAGCACAAACACCCGAAAGGTGGAACTCTTTTACGCAACTTTCGTAACTGTATACCTCGAGCATGTTATAACGAAGGATTCAAAGAAATATCGACTTTGCTCGACGATTTAGTGAGAACTTACGATAGTCATGGTGCACGAAGTTTAGTAAAGTTTAAGGGGAAGATCATAAATATTGGAGATTTCGTGCAATAACGCAGGAGGGAAGAATATGTAGGGTATTCTTGAAGAGATACATTTTTCTGGGACAGTCGAGGGAATAAGAAGTTGGAGACTGTAGTTGGATTCTAGGATATGACAGTTACTTTTCTTCTCTTTCATTTATTTCTTGGAAGAAATATTACGATGTCATTGGAAGAAACGTAGATACAGAAAAATATAAAGACATAGAGATAAATCAGAAAACTTTGAAAATAGGTAAAGTTCCTACAAGTCCTGTCTCATTGTCAGTAACATACTAGCTATAAATGATATTAATGTTAATTCCATTTTATTATTCACTGACATTAACCCTTTGTAGTCCTATGATAGGCCACACTCGACATAGATTTTCACTTTATTTTATTTTTAACGATTTAATATCGACTTTCTAATTTTATAATAATTTTGTAATATCACACAAATATTCGTCAGTATCCATAGTCATTGCTATCAATAAATAAAAATTAATGGCCAATGATAGAAAATACTGAAAAATTAATTTCATTTAGCTCACTATCAAATTAGCAATCTAACTCGAACCGCAAAGGATTAACCCCTTGCCTTACAATAACGTGACGCGGTAAATAAACTAGAAAATCTTTAAGTTTTCCAAAAACTGTTAAATCGAAAATATCAGTAGGTCAGGAGACGTTGAAATTATTACTAATATTGCATTAACTTATATCGGTATATTGGAAATCAGTGATAGATTATTTATTCTAACAATTAATTCTGAGTTATTTCACGTTCGGTCACAAAAGAGATCGTAAGGCAAGGGGTTAATCGTGTTACCAAAATTTAATGCAACTTTATGCAAAGTACAATTGTCATTTTATAAAACCGAGATTGTATCATGTCTCAAGCGAATACAGTTAGCAATAACGAATGTCTGACCAACAATGACAGTTTCCTCTGCCCACCTAGATGCATATACGCGCAAACTCGTCCGCTTCATCCCCCATATTCCGATTAGATGCAACCGCATGGATCTCGGAGCTCGTCGCTCAACCAGAATTTGCAGCCTGCGCCAATACTTTGCATATAAATTGCTCCGACCCAATTTACATACGATAGAAGGAACTGAGCGAACGGTAGACTCGAATGAACGTTTCACTCCCGGAATATTCGATCTCCATTTCATGAAAATTTCCACAGACTCGTTGAATCTAGCCTGAGCTATTCGGATGAAAAGCTTTGCTTCGTTTAAAATACCTTTAACGTCAAAGTAGGGAGCAAGAGTATTCGATATTCAACGTCTATCGTTGAAGATGCTTTCTCGAGTGCAATTTCTCGTATTTTACGTCCTACGTTCTTCACCTGCTACCAAAGAGACATTGAACGAGAGAATGCAATGGCAAGTCGATTTACCTTGCCAGAATTGCAAGGAGATTTTTGTTCTCGGAAGGCATCCACGAGCGAGACGAGTCGTGAACGCGAATGCCTTCGCATCTCGTCTGCGTGCAAACTTTCACCACTGTGCATTGTCCCTCTGTCGTTATGCTAACTCACACGTGCCAGGAAGACACAGTTGGTTCATAGTCGAGGGATGTGTTGCCTTTGTTTTGCCAACGATAGCTTTTTCTTCACTGAGAATCGAAGATTGTAGAGGAGATTGATTTTGGAGATGAACTTCACCCTGAAACTATTGGCTCTTTATCAATTATATTTCAATATACCGAGAAATTAGTTTGGAATGTAGAAATTAAGAAGCGAAAAGGATTATTAAATAAGTCATTTAAGTTGGGTGACATGTAATTGGAATATTTATTGTATGATTTGCCTATCAATTTGGAGAATTTTGAAAAATATTAACCGGTCATTTTGAGTGTCTTGGTAGTTTTAGTGTGGAGCCGGTGGTGGGAGTGAAGTGAAGGGCTCTTAATTTAAATCATTGCCTTTTTTGAAGATATTTTTTTAATTATCATCTAGTTATATAATTATGTTGATATGGTTTTTATGTATAGTGTCCCATAGAATGCAATGGTGAACAAGAGATAGAAGCTAGGACTTAAAATTAGTGGTTCAGAGTTCAAGTGAGACATCACCTCTGCGAAATTTTTTCCATGTAATAGTCATACTTTCGATGATTCGTAACCAACGTTAAATTAGCAGGTCTTAGACAAAGAGATGAAAATCTCATGGCCAAAGAAACCATAGCCTCGGTGATTCTACATTCCTTTAAAATTATAAATCCTTGGTGTAATCACCCCAGTAGTTAGATACGAAACAAGAAAAATGATCAAGTTATAGTAATTCCTCTAAGAATCCTAGGTTTTTAAAATCAGAAAGAACATAGACTTTATGCAATGACAGGAAAGTATTCTTCTTTTCCATTATTCTCACACGGTGATCGAAGAGAAGAGAGTTTTGAGGTTCTAAGCGTGACACCGTACACTCGAGAGAATTCTTCTTCGTTCGAGTTTACTTTGAACTCTGCTTGAAGCGCATTTCACCCTTTGCGTTTCTCACGAGTAAGTGGAGAACGATTTGCGAGAGAGTATCGTTAACTGCTTACCTCCGGGCCCACGAGTTTTTTTCATCGGAGAGAGCACTTACCGCTACGGGCCCCGAAATTGCATCGTTGCACGCGAAGAAGGACACCTGGACTTCTGTTTGCAATTTAAAGAACTCTCGGTTTTGCATCCAATGGCGTTCACCTTCCAATCTGTGTTCTTGCCTCTGCTCCATCTCGTCGTTTTACTTGCTTTTTTTCGGAAGTTTGTTAAACCTTTGGTATACCAGAATTCTTTGCTCTTTTAACCCCTTTGGCTCTGAATACGTACTGATCGTAATGAGACTTTTTTCTGCGTCTTCCTTGAACTTTTGGCTTTCGATTGACGTCAATGAAATAATTTTCTGAAAATGAGTTTTTGCGTCAGACTCCTGAGACCGAAAAATGAGCCTCACACTTAAACGAATAATGATCGGATCTTTTCACTGAAAGCACATTAAAGTAGACACTTTTACGATTGAAACGAGAAAAAAATCATCCCGCTACGACCTCCAGAAGCGAAATTACAAATTTTCAAACTTTAAGAAGGACCCCACGCCGAGGTCGCCCAGAAGTCAGACTCCTTCGACTTTGAAATTAAATATCTCAGCCATTTTTGACTCGATCGTAATGAAACTTTTTTCTGTGTATTCCTTGAAGCTTTGGCTCTCGATCGACGCCAATAAATTAATTTTCTAAAGATGAGTTTTCGCGTCAGGCTTCCGAGATCGAAAAATAAGCTTCGCACTTAAGCTACTCCGATCGAGTATGCTGTTTGGACGGGTTTTCGTGACTATCTTTCTTTTTCACGATGCTACAAGCCTCAGTTTCTCAGCAAAGATCAGAATAAACGCCCATAAAGCTCAGATTTCCCAATCGACTCAAGGTTCCTTCGACCTTCCAAAATGAGTAGCAATTGTCCTCAAACTTCCACGATAGTATGGCAACTCTAATTCGCTGCTACTCGTTCTCTTCGACTCCACGCTGTTAACACTTAGAGATCGTAAACCGTGACAAACAATAGCGACTCGTTTCCTTTTGCCTCGCCACGTTGCACGAGCTCGACTCTTGGTTCTTTCCTCCTTCCTCTCCCTTCCTTTTTCCACTATTTCTGCTCTTTTATTTTTCAACGCTATTACGAAATCACTCTCGATCTTTTTGTCTCGTCGCCACCTTTTTTCCGACCTTCTTTCGCGCCAGCGATTGCGTACGCTCGTCATTCACCTCGACTCGGCTCGTAATTCGCGAAATTGCCGACTTTGCATAACACTCTGACGCGCTTCGAGGACGACGTAACGAGGAAGAGCGATGAATACGATAAGAGAAGAGACGCTTGATAATCATTGCGACACTTTCGAGAGACGTCGATCTCGAAGAGTACTTCAACGGCGTTAAATCTTGGACGAGTTTGATGAGAGAAGGGACCTTTGAAGGCGTGAATTGACAATGAGATTTGGCGATTCCGATAAGAGGTTCGGTCGATGATTTGGGAACTACGGTTGAAGTGAGTTTCAAAGGATCAGATAATGGGAGATTGAAGGGGGTGAGATAGAACTGACAGAGGGAAGCAACGGTGAGAGTTTGGGTTGCTAGTTAAATGTTTAATCAAGATCTATTAATGGATCCGATATCAAGAGAATTCAAACAGGATGTCGGAGGTAGACTAATTTAGAAACATAGTGTAAAAGACTTCCCAATAGACTAAATGTTAGAGTAATTCTTCAATCATTCCTTCGTTCCTTTCTTTCGTACTTCTCCAAACCTGAAATTATTGCAACCTTAATATGTTATTTATTTTATATTTATTGCGTTACTAATGTCGTTCGTTATTCTACGCCAAGGAGTTAATTTCATACTCGCGATAACCCTCGATTAAAACTTTACACTTTAGCGACCGATATTTTTTCTACAACCTACCCAATTTTGATCGGTCACTTGGTTGCAAATACTTCCCTAATACCGATATCTCTTCGGAAATTAGAAATTTCCATCACTGAGTCCTTGACACAGTAAACCACAATGATAAATAACAATTTACTAATCGTCGTGACAACCGATTAATAAGTCCAAAAGCATCGGGCCCAAAAAAGCCTATTAATAGCCTACCGGTCTATAAAGTATTAATCAGGATATCCCCTTCCCACTAATTTCAAAACATCTCATACCTCAAAATGAAAGTAAATCTCCAAGCAACAAATACCGAATCAAGTTCGAATCAGCTTCGATACTTCCTCCAGATCAACGCACGCCTTCACATCCTTTAATTTATTCATCCATAATGGAAACTTCTCGCAACAGACTCATAGACGCCATAAGAGACGAAGAAAGAGAAAGAGTGAGACGGCAAACGGAACGAATGATGATTTTACAGCCGAATGTTGCGCGGAGATACTTACTGGGCCAATGCGGCTTTCCAGAACGGAACGGACGGTTTCTCGTTTCCCACTTTTTAATTGGCCGTGCGATGATAAATCCGCACGAGTTTAATTGTGGCCGTCTCTAGCCGAGAGCTCGGAGGGCCAGAGGAACGCATAGGCGTAGACGTAGAGGACGAAGAGGATGTTAGAGAGGCATTCGAGCACGCAAGACGGAGAAGCGAAGAGAAGAAGAAGAGTTAGTTAGCCGGCAGAGGCAAAGCCGACGACCGTCGCTAGAAAATGTGTATTGCGACCTAGTGACACGACGGAAGATCCTAGGCAACCGTTATCGCGCGCTACTCGCGCCTTTTTATCCGCCTTTCTGCGACACGTTTCAGGAATGCGACGAGACGTTAGTGCCTCTTTATCTTGGTCCTTGCCGCATCGGAATTTCACCCGTTGAGAACGGAAGTCGCGATCGATGCGAAGTTTTTTTGGAGAACGGATCGATCGAGGTTTTATATCAAGCTGTAAACCTCGCATTTGTAGATTTAGAAGTAGGCTTACAATTAGTTCAGGTGACGGAATTATTTCTTATTCCTTTGAGAGCTTTTTCCTTTGTCAAGTCCTTCTTGTACTGAGAGATTTCTTCGGTATAATATGTACATCTTAGGGTGGGCGGTTTAGAAGCCACCTGGAACTGTAGCTCTGACTTAGAATTTCTAACTCTACTTTTTCTCCGATTCTTAATGCACATTTTACAAAATCTAGGTGATTGAATTGAATTTTCTAGCTTGTCAGACAATATGTGAAGAATGATAAGTATCGTGATTTGACTCAACTGGAGCTGACTTCTTATTTATATAATTATTGAAATCTATTATCGTTTATTTTGCATATTTTTGAATGAAACGACTTTTAAAGATTCTCCATCACCGTCATGACATGTTACAAATTTACAAGCATAGCGTAACAGTCTCGAGGTATACAAAGTCGATCGCTAATTTCGTCGGAATCGGGATTTAATTAAAATTTCCCGCCACGCGAATCATGCACGGAAGATACGTCTGTTAAATTTAGTGGAGCATCGATAGCAGCGAGGGAAGGAGAAAGGATGCATCGAGCACGCGCGACGTAATTGCGGCAAATAAAGGAAGCCTCTAATTTCATCATTAACCCCCGTCGAAACTCGTCGGCACGAAAAGAGAATTTCTTTCTCACGATTCGATCGCCCCGTCGATCTTCGCCGTTTTCTCTGTCCTTGAGGAGCAATTAAACGCAAGTCTGCACCAATGAAAGAGGAACGAGTACTCGAAGAAGAAGAAGAGCCACTCGCGAAGTGGCGGTAGACGATAATTAAGAAGAGAGAGCCGGACCAGCTTGCCGACTATCGCCGACGACGTACGCGCCCGATCGATTCTCTGTTATAAATAAATTCAATTCGTTATCGAAATGAGCCGTTGTCTCTCGAAGCGAACGAGCGAAACGACCCACTTATTACAGAAGAACGGAGAGTCGGCTGAGTGCGTTCGCACAGGTGTCGCGAATAAGCGCAGCACTTTTTACAAGAGCGGGTAGAGAGATCAGAGAATGGAGAGAGAGAGATCATTCTTTGTGATGCGAGAACAGTCATCAAGTGAACTTGTGAGAGGGTAGCTTGCCGGATATATGTGACTTAAAATTTACTAATTATTGGGGATGAGAGGCAGTGAGCGGATAGAGGAAGATTGAGGAAACGATAGGTCTTCTGTATACTCTATTGAAAGAAATTTGGGATCAAACGTAGTAAAGGGTAGATTTTACAAGTCCTGATGTTTTCACTGTATCCACAGTAGCTAGATATATAGGGTGTCCCAGATTTTAATGTTCAATCTTTGTTAGTATATTCTATGACACTAATTAAGAAAAAATGTAATGTAAATATAGATCATATAGAGTTTCATTAAAAAGTTATAACAAAAATACAGAATAGATGTTATATAGGAATAGTAGCCGACTTGCTGTTATTACAAGCATTGGCTCAAATAGATCAGCAATACTTACATTTTGTTTATGTAAGCTGTTTTTACTATCTGAGGTTACTTAATATCGGAAGTAATTTTCGCCAGTAATAGCTATTAGTAAGTTGTTGGAGTTCATATCGAAATTCCACAAGTATTTACGAATCAAAAATCATGTATTGTGAAGAGCAGTAGACATTTTGAAATGGAGTATTAATTAACTGTGGAAATGACAATGTGAAGTAATAAATACATTGATCTATTCTAGCTAATACTTGCAGTAACATCAAGTCGGTTACTATTCCTATACTACTTCTATTCTGTATTTTTCTTATAACTTTTTAATAAAACTCTATGAGACTTACATTTACATAACATTTTTTTTCTTATTTAATGTCATAGAATATATTGACAAATTTTGAACATTAAAACCTTTGACACCCTGTATAGTCAAGTCTACAGGTGTTAGCTAAAGATCTCCTTAGGCTCGAGTCAAACCCTCTAAACCAAATGACAAGAACAAAGAAACCCGACAATTGCTCCTCAGGTCTGAAGATACATCCATCCACCGTAAAACGAGACGGAATGCTGTCTCCCGACAGGGAAGAAAGTCGGTGATGAGCCGAATAAGAGACGAAAGCGAAGCATCGTCCGATCGATCGACTCAATTACCCGTAATACACCTACCCGATTTTACCGCTGCAAATAAATTCGATTCGTTACCGGAACGAGTCGTTGTCTCTGCTCTCGGTTGTGGTCCAAGTGACCCACTTGCATCGTACGACCACGGCGACAACGAGGGAGAGAGGAAGAGAAGAAAGAAAGGGAAGAAAGTCAAATTGAATCGGCGACCGGGAACCGAGAGATCGGAATCGTTCCTGCTGTGAGTTCCTTACGCAGAATTCTTTAAACGCATCGGCTCATCCATAAACCTCGGGGCTCAACGATATACATTATGCACTCGGACGTCCATGGAGCGTGGAAACCCCCTTTAATCGACCATAAAGCTGCCATCGAGGTGCGCATACTGGTGTCAATTAGGGGCGCACACAAACCAACGAAAATTCGGCACGAAGGAGCGCCGAAATTATGCCTCGTGCTCGTTTCCTCGCAGACTTTACGAGCGGCCGTGATGACGAGCGGGTAGGAAGGTAGGTCACTTCGCTCTTTCAACGCGAAAATTCTGATTCCTGTGACTCGCCATGGTGCTCTTCCATGCTTTAATCGATTATTCAAATAGGTGAGAAGGAAATTTCAAACGTTACAATGATGTTAGTTTAATGTATTCGCTGACAAGGGAAGATCTTGGAGTGTAACACACCGATTTTTATAAAATTATGTAGTTTGTGTGAAAATATTTGATCGTTCACTTTAATGGGGTGAAAACCGCCCTCGAGTTTGGGGTAATGACACCTATTTTATCGAATATCTCGAAAACTATTAGAAATATGGAAATTTTTATTCGATAGAAAAGGTTCCGTTATCCCAAGTTTGAGGGCAGTTTTCACTCCTCTAATGTGGACGATTGCCGATAAAACAAAATAGGTGTCAAATACTTTCGCGAAAATCATATTATACTATCTATATAGGATATAAAGCTCAACTACCACTGGCTGACTGACTCACTTACTCATCACGAAATCTCAAAAACCACAGAACGGATTACAATGAAATTTCGAACCTACCTGCCCCTTCGGTCTTAGGTGCTCACTAAGAAAGGGTTTTGAAAAATTCGAAATTTTAGGGGAAGTTTTGGGGGGTTGAAGTATGGGCCAAACTCATCAACGCAGAGCCAAAACTACTTGATCTAGGAACTTGAAATTTTGCATGAGCGTTCCTTCTAGGGTATAAGCACCCACTAAGAAAGGATTTTTCAAAATTCCAAATTTTAAGGTTTTTTTTTAGTTTCGATTAAACCGTTGCGAAGCACGGGAACTTTCAGCTAGTAGTTTCATAAAAATCGGTGATTTACACTTTAGGTTGCTCCCTTGGGAGTGTAACTTCTGATAAAACCTCGTCACACTTCTATACGCCATTTTGAGGGAAGAATCCGAACGTTAATGGCGCAATGTTTAGAAATAACCGACGTCCACGATCCGTATTAACTTCGTATTTATATATCCTGTTCGAAGAATATTCCTACGTATTCCATGGTACAATTTACAATTCCATGTGCCAGAGATTTGTTGATAATTCCCCATAAGCATCGAGAAACAGGCGTGTCTTTGACTCCACGGGAGAGGATATCACGTGGTATCGTATCTTCGTGCGCAAACGGTGGTCGTCGGCGCATAATTTCCTTTTTTATTCCCTGCACGCCGGTCTTATAACGAGGTGCAATTAACGAGGCCAGGCCTAACCGGCAATTTCGTACATTCGTACAACCCGGAGATCATCGACGGTGGAAGACCTTCTAAGTCATCCGTGTGGCATGGTAAATTCAGGCTCGGCTAATCATCCGAGCCACATGCATCCCCGTTGCATCCTCGGTGCATTCGAAATGAGCTGGTCCCCTGCAGAGGCTCCTCTATGTATTTTAAACGTATGCAAAGTCGGGGACTATGAGATTGGATTTACGATTTATGCTCTAATACGAGCCTCGTATTACGTCCTAACACAATTACTCAGATGTCGCCTGCTATGATAAATAATTGGAGGTTTTTTAATAAACCAAAGGCTGCGGTATCGTGATTGAAATTAGAAAGAATTTATGCTCTTTCATTTAGTGAACTGAGATCGTCGGTTGGTTTAGGAGATTTTTCTTGAATTATCGTTTAATACATTGCTGCCTTAGAATGCTAGGGAGAATCAGAACTGTAGGTCTTATCGAAAATGATTAGTGTAATTAAGTATAAAAAATGTAGAAGATATGAAAAGTTAGAAGGAAAGAAAGAATTTCGTATGTGGATGAAAATCATTAAATTATTGGATGAAGTCTATAGCGAAAATTTCAAATCAAGGGCGTACCTAATGATCCTTGGCTTCATCCTCAATCGCGTTAAACGTGAAACACGCATGAAGCGAGACCGTTGTAACCAACGTGGGAGATGCAGTTATTAGGAGAAAGATTTACGACGTGACTCCGATAAAAGTTGATATTCATATGTAGAAATTAGATCGATGAATTTTTTATGAATCTATCTACGTCTCGTCCTCTCTCTTTCTCTGATTATCGTACAATGAAACTCGGAAGAAACTTCATCGAATAAAGTCGAAGCTTGAATGAAACGAGCAAAGGCGCGGCCAACGTAATCCCTACATTGTCGTTTGTACATCAAGAAAGAAGAACGAATACGCCTCTAATCCTTGGTGCTTTTCGAAAGCTGCCATTTAAACGGCAGTCGTATCGCGATGACTTAACGACAACATATCGCGACGTCATTCAGCGTGCACGCCGCGTATGCAGGGTGCATCGAGTGCATCTGTTGCATCGATCGCGTGAGCAACTCGGCGGAAGGAGAAGAAAAAAAAGAAAGCGATCACCTTGTGCGAGGAGAAATTTCATTCTTTTTCAATGAAAGAAGGGTTTGGTAGGCCACGGTCGTTCAGCTTAATTCGAAGATAAACGAAACACTCGGTAGTTTATAATTACTCCTTAGATATCCGTGTAAATATACTTTATTAACGTCACTGCACAAAATTCTAAGCATATTGCAAACAAATAATGAATGATGGACAATTATTAGATGTGTCTTTATCAACGATGTGCATAAAGGTCAATAAAATTGATGGAATTTTAATAACAGCATAAAATATGAAAATAATAAATATAAATTGTAAATCTAAAAATTTATTAACGATGTGCCGTGAAGCAAGGAGGATATAAAGCCGGTGAAAACTATTGGTCAGCAAGAAATCTGTATTTCACGGACGAACGAATTTCTGACGACGAAACGAGGAGACGGGCGCGACAAAAGGAGGCACGAATTGTTGCCACGAAAGGGAAGGAGGAGGGAAGGAGGACGGAAAATGGGTTAATTAATCGTGACGTCTGGTTATGAGCAACGATCCAATTACCCATTTACCCGGTAGAAAAAAATCTCAGTTTCATTAGGCGTTTACGCGCATTTCCACTCTGAATCGCCGGAGTTTTATACATTGCTGTACACCATGCGAGCCTCCTATAATACTTCTCTGTATCTAGCTCAGCGCAATATATCTTGCCTCACGCATCTGCAATTAGTGGACGTATTTAATACAAAGGCGTGCCTTAATTAACGCCATCATTTTCACCGGCAGACCGAGTTATCGGTAAGCAAAAGTACGCTGACGAAGGAATGCAAGATCTTCACACCCGACGAACAAACGACATTTTATTCCACGATTAACATTCTTGTAACAGAAAACTTAAGAAATAATTACAATCAAGATATATTCGATCAATGATCTTTATTAAAAGTAATGAAAGAATTTCTCCAATGGCGAATAATGCAGAAGGAAAGCACGATGGAGTCGGTGGACGCGTATGCAAAATTGGCCATTATTTCCGCAGACTACGCACCAGTAACAACCCAAGAAAGGAAATGCATTTCGCAGGGGAGAGCTTCCAGCTGCGCTCGATGCACACGACGAGACTTGTACGAATTAGACGATCCGTATTTTTCTCCCAATTATTCTCCTCTCCATCCGTCGTTCAAACTCACTCGATTCTACGTCTCCTGGAGAACGGGAGACCTTACGGTTCTCCATTTAGTTTTCTCGTTTCCTCGTTTCTCTCCACGGAAAGTCAGACTCTTTTTATCCTCAGCCATGACAAACCCATGTAAATTGACACTTTACCCCTGTTTACTCTTCCCCGTTAACAGCCACGTTAACACTGAATAGTCGTTAGAAACGAGCAGTTAGAATACGTTCTCCAAATCATCGTTGCGTTCTCCAAGGAAAGGGAACTTGATTGCGTCCATACCTACGCATTTCACGGTAACATTCTCCTTAGAATAATACTTCAATGAATTTAAAACAATTACATAGACTATTTATTGCAAGAAGAGTCTCCATTTTATTATTTTTTGGGGCTCTAACTTCTATGGTCGTTTCGCTTACAACCTACACTTTCAAGTGGGTTCTAGCTATCTCAAGCTTTCATATAATGCATTTCCACGGGATTCTCATTCAATGTAGCTTCCTGATCCTTGCAAAATACAAACGACACCATAGCTACCCCATCGAGACTAAATCTCACCAATACTGTTATCCTCGACGGGCTAACGAGCCTCGGGCGTATTCGTACGTCTTTATATGCACGGAAGAGTAAACTCGCGGATGTCTACTTCATATTTTGCTCGTCCTGTTCTCCTACGAAGCAACAACCAGGCGCGCGCGATGAGGGCAAACGGTGAGGGAAAATCGACTTCCAGTATTGCTTCTGCGCCTTCGGGTAATTGAGATGTCGGAGATCTTGCAGAACTCATTTCAATGATAGTATCGTGCAGGAAATTCGAGGCTTCGAGGAGTCGACATCGAGGCGTTACCCCGGAACGAGAAGCTCGTGAATTTACAAAATGATTATCATTGAGAATATTCTACTTGAAACTTCACGAAGAAATTATTCTTGATCTTTTTTTCTCCATCAGCTCGTAAAAGCAATACTTCTTTTAAACGTTACAAAGAATTGAATTATCTCAGGTAGAGTAGGTAAACCGAAACGCAGGTTATAGCCTGCTCTCGACGCCACTCTCACCAGTTTTTGAAGTTTTCGCTCTAATTCACCAGTCTAATGAGCACCGTCTTCCGCCAAGCGGGAAGAAAAATTTGTTAGCCACTGCGCCAGCGCTTCTTCCAAGCTTTAATTACTTCCCATTGACTGAAGGACACCCCGTTTCTTCGTTATCTCCAAGAAAACGCTTTCGTTCTTCCAAAAAACGACCTCAACGATGTATGTACATCGTTCGACTAGTTTCTAAAAAAAAACAAAAAGCAAACGGATCGTTAAAGCGAATTTCGATTCCACTGCTCGATCGTGATCGATGTTACGAGTGTCGGATCGAGAGTCACGGTGATATCTCGTGAAACGACATCGATGAAGGGAGGAGACGCAGGACTAGACGTTGCACGAGGCAGGTAGCACAAGAGAAGGCCGTCGGCCTCGCCGTCTGTTCTCCAAGAGAGGTCGACCCACTTCGCCCAAAGGCGAGAGGGACCGTACTGACAGAGGCACTCGTGTACATATACCAACTATCTACCTATCTCTTCACATGGTACATACTTAAATATATCCATCTCTTCCCTTTTCTCTACATATTCCCTTCTGCACTTTTCTCGATACACCTTTCAATATTTTCTTCCCTATCCCTCTCAACAGCCAAGTCTCTTCTCTCTCCTCAACAATTTTGTATCCATGTACGTACCTATCGTACGTCGATCGTATTCCTTGGATCACGCAACAGTGCATCCTTGATAAAGCGTTTATCGATCCTTCATGGTCTACCGATTAACGAAAAGGAGAATAATAACTATGATCTCTTCCCTCGAGAATCAGATGCCTGACATTGTCTTCAATCCAACAGTATCTTTCGTCCTCGAACTTCTCTTCCTCGATCGAACTTCCTCATTGATAGCGATACATGGAATCTCCACCTGAAACGATCTCTCTAGTCTCCAACGAGTCATCCATCAACCTTCAAAACGTTCCTCTTACAAACATCTCACCCCGGTCAATCCAAACGACCTCTCCTTCCAATTAGCCGGTATTAACAAGCCTTTCCTTGGCACATACATTTCTGGCGGGAGACGCCACGTGGTTTCTGCGGTAGCGGCTGCCACGCGGCTCCCTACTACACCTTCCTCTTCGGCTTCCTCGTCTGCACGCTCCACGCAATCGGACGATCCTCAAAGCGCGACCGGTAGTCGAACCGCGTGCACGTGGAGAGAAAGAGGGACACGCAGTGATACTCGAACGACGCAGACAGACCGATCTCTCGAGGTTGCAAGATCGGCATCCTTCGAGATCGACGGATAGGAATCGACTCGATCCTTCCTAGACGTACGAGACCATCCCTAATTCTCTCTTGGAACGTGATATCACGATCGTCGTTTGAAATCGGTAGGAAGGATCGATTGAACATCGAGCAGACGTTCTATCGTGGTTCTTTCGAATCGGACCTAATCGAAACGTCACCGGAGACGTTTTGGAGGCGAATGAATCATCGGGATTTGTCAGCGAGAGATCGTGCGAAAGAATTTCACCGATTTCGTGGAACAGAGGTGGAGTACCTGGGTTCAGAGTCGTTCAGTGGTCTCTGTGATCGACGTTCGTGATTTGGTATCTGTTTGGTGGAGGGGTTTGCTTCGTTTTTTTTTTTAATTTTGTGTCTGAGAGGAGAGATCTTGCCGCAGTCGACGACGATATCGCTGCTCGAGGATGACGAAAGGGTGAAGCTGCTATTGCGACTGTGGCTAAGAGGAACGCTTTTGGCTTGAAATCGGTGAGTCGATTTTTTTTTGACAGTGTTCTAAGTTTGGAGAACACTTTGCGGATTGCTGGCAATTGTGTGCTTTCGAGTTTGATACGAGAGAAATGGAAGGTACTGAATGCGATGGGATAGGCGATTAGGTAATACGGACTGAAAGGTACTTTCAATCGTCTGAATATCAGATGAATGGAATCGGTCAATGAACGCTGCTGCAAATGCAGTTATCAGTGTGTAGAATATATTGAGAGTAGTTGAACTTTATAAGAACGATAAATCGGTATTGAAGTAAATGAATCTATGATGATCCGAAAGCCGAGATTCTAGGAAAGAGAACTTCGCACGCGAAAGGGTAGAAATGGGGTCGAAGAAGTCGGTGAAACTTCACGGTAAGGAAGTACAACGCGGAGGGTTCACGTTCGAAAGGATGGTAATGAATTCAGCGAGATCGTTTTCCCATCTTATGAAGCGGAGAATGAATATCTATTGTCTCTCTCACTTTCTCTTATTGCCGGTAGAGAAAGATTACGTTACGAGTCTACCTTCTTGGACAGAAGCCACGTGTATCTACACACAAACACCTGCCGTGACACTCTTTGTGCAACCGTTATCCAAATCAATGGAAAAATGGCCACCGTTAAGATTCTCGTGAATTATTCTTACAGATTTTTGCGCTTTTTGTAAAATTTGTTGAGGTGGAATTACAATTTTAGTTATACTTTGTTTCTCTGCTATCACATATAAATAGTGCTGACAATGATCACTTCTAAGCAGCAATTTTATAGAAGAGTCATAGATTAAATATTCTAAGTCCACTTCAAAAAACAAAAATCGGCGAATTGATCATCTTGTGTGTCTCTTGATTCTTCCTTTTACAAAGTTCTTACTTAATTTATTAGAATATGATAGATTTAACGCTAGTTCAAGTGTTAAAGCTTTGTTCTTCATTTTTTACTAATTATTCCACCCCTTTATTTGACAGTGAGGGCGTCCTAAATTTGCAATATTTTCCATAATTAATTGTTCTGAAAAAAAAATATTAAAGTCATCCTCTAGAATTCCATTGAAATTTTCTCCACATTTCTCGTCTCTCAAATGACTCAGGTTCGAGGAAAATTAGCTAAATCATCGGATAATCAAAATGTTCCGGACAACCATCACCGTATCACCGATGATACCTACTTTCACTGATTAAGTGTCCGAAGGTATGCATGATTCTTCTGTGCTTCCGTCGATCTCCAGTGACTGGTTAACGACGATGATTTTACAGTTAGCACAGAAGGAAACGCGTGGAAAAAACACTTTCACGAGGAGCACTGAAAACTATACGATCGCGAGGAAAGACTTCGAAGTAGCATTCTACTTTCTTAATTATCATCGCTCGAAAGTTTCGCGTCCGAGAGATTCGCGAACGATTCTTGTGGTTTTATCGTCACAATGATCGCGGTTTGCTCATTTACTTCAGCTTAAATAATGACTTGCACGCTGACGAGAGTGTGTCTAATGACTTGTGATATTGAAAATGTATATGGTGTTAACGCGCGAACGTTTTCACCGTGAAAAAAGTGTCGGTCGTGAAAGGTATCGATGATAAAAATGAAATGGTAACTGTCATTCGAGCAGTGAAACTTAAACGGGTCTAGTTACGTCGTGGTATCGGACAGAAATAGCGTGATAAATGAGTCAATAAATCATATCTGCCTTGGTATCCATTATCGATGTCCGGTGCATCGCGGCAGACCTGCTAATCGTTCGTATAAAGAAACTTTCCCCAATTCATTCCTGTTCTCGAGTCGTAACTCAGCATTGGCGCTAAAGTAACAAGAAATCGCGTTAATTACACTTGACGGTTGTGCTCTTTGTACGCTTATTTTACATGCTAATACAAAGGATAATATAATCATGAATACTTCGACTTTCGTCGGCACAGTAAAACAGTGAAACGGATAAGCGCGATCGAATCATTATTCTAATCGTAACAGATTCCAGCTCGCTCTCATCGAAAGACAAAGGTGTTAATTTCATTCTGAAGTTCTCCTTCTTCAGTCTCCTTCTAAAAAATACAAAGGATAATTTAATCATGAATACTTCGACTTTCCTCGGCACAGTAAAACAGTCTAATGGATAAACAAGATCGAACCATCATTCTAATCGTAAGGGATTCCAGTTCGCTCTAATCGAAAGCCAAAGGTGTTAATATCATTATGAAGTCCTCCTTCTTAAAAATACAAAAGATAATTTGATCATGAATGCTTCGACTTTCGATGGCACAGTAAAACAATCAAACGGATAAACGAGATCGAATCATCGTTCTAATCGTAAGGGGTTCCAGTTGGCTCACATCGAAAGTCAAAGGTGTTAATTTCATTCTGAAGTTCTCCTTCTTCGGTCTCCTTAAAAATACAAAGGATAATTTAATCATGAATACTTCGACTTTCGACTGCACAGTAAAACAATCAAACGGATAAACGAGATCAAATCATCATTCTAATCGCAAGGAATTCCAGTTCGCTCTAATCAAAAGCCAAAGGTGTTAATATCATTATGAAGTCCTCCATCTTAAAAAGCTAAAGGATAATTTAATCATGAATACTTCGACTTTCGATGGCACAGTAAAATAGTCTAACGGATAAACGAGATCAAATCATCATTCTAATCGTAAGGGATTCCAGTTGGCTCTCATCGAAAGTCAAAGGTGTTAATTTCATTCTGAAGTTCTCCTTCTTCATTCTCCTTCTTAAAAAGATGAAATCTCCTTTCGATACTTCTCAATGTCATTGAAATAGTACTCGATGCCACTCGATTCTCAAGTGACGGTCACTTTACCATTCCGCTCCAGTTTCAAGAATCAAAGATTCCTCGTTCATATTAGAGCCGCTTTTGCTTCCAATGAATTCGGTCCATTCAATCCTTCCCCCTCTTCCTTCTACCTCATCTATCTTTTCTATCTTCTTTACTTCGGCCACGGCCGTTAGACCGTTTCATCGTCACGGTACCATAAAAGATTTGTCCTCTATACAACGAGGACTTTATGTCTGTCTTGCTATCCCGCTGACATGACCTAAAAAAATATGGGGAAAAGAATCATCGCGAATTTGGCCACTGGAATGTCGAAACGAGGGAGGAAGGAGAAAGAGGGAGGTCGTTAAATATGGACAATTCACCGGCATTAATTTGTATGCGCTTTCTTCTTGCATCTCGTCGAACCTACATCGATTAACGAGTCATTAACGCGGCCCACGTCCAATTACGTCTTTCCATGTACAACTTGGGCCCGTGAAAAACGGTTAAAATTATATCGACGATAATAATAAAGTACCTTTTGCTGCGGCTCCTGCTTGACGCTGCAGGCTGTAATGGTAATAACACTCGAAACGAGAAATGAAGCGCGCGGCCTGTGTCACGAAAGAGGTGAAATTGCATCGGTGTTGTTGGAATTATGCACGGATACATAGTATAGGGGATCTTCAATTAGGCTGAAAAGTCAAACGAGCCTCAGGGAACGATTGAAATTACGAGAAACCGAAGGATCGTGATTTTGTTCGATTTCGATTTCCATCTGCATTCGTGCAGATCGAATGGTTTTCACGGAACGGAAGAGTTGTTTTGTGATTATTAGGCCACGGAGGAGTTGAGTGTAGGAGTAAACTTTAAGGTGAACTGTTGGAGGTCGTGGAGATCAGTTGACCTCGTGTCGTACCCATTTCTTTTGTGTATTTAATCCATTCCAGATTTCTGACAGAACTCAGAAGTTAACGGAATATTAATAGCATGGAAATAATTTAGAATATTTTCGGATCGATGCAAATAAGTTTAGAATTTTTTACTCTATTTATTCAACTATTCTGTGTCAGTAAGTCATCGAAATGTCGAAGTGCCGTTCTTTTTCCTGTTCTCGGTTAAAGTCCGCCCTTAAATCGCAATCCGTGCGGAAGCATCGAAACTTCCGTCAACATTGAGGCGGAGTAAACGATCTCCGATACGGCCATTAGCGATCGTGACCCTATTTGCCGCGACAACTGGACCTGCTGCTGAAATTTATTGGACCATTCACTGGCAAAACTACGGCTCTCCCCTTCGTCGTTCCTGATAAATGATGCCAGAACCGAAACGATATCGCCAAACCGAATCGCGATACCGTAACGCGCCATCTTTCGATTTTACGCTCAAAATATGAGAAATTGGAACGCCGGGAAAATTTATCTCTATACTCGAAACTGCTATCAAAACTTGTCGAATTCAATCATAATTATTCTACACGTGCTACATCGCTTTTAGTAATTAAAAAATTTTAATATATGGTAGACAGGAAATATTTTCAATCTTTAATATACCACTGAGATAATTAATTGTCACCTGTGAGAAACGTTATAATGAAATTTCAATTATCGTGATATCCTCTACACTGTTGACTCATTGCACATACCAAAATGTGCATTAAACCGTTATTTAATAAAAAAAAGAAAGTCATTTCTGCCAAAATTCCAGGAGCAAAGAATTATACCTTAAGACGAGCTGAGGTCGTCAAAGTAGCACTCAGTTTTAGTAACCCTGTTTTACGGTATACGCGACACAGATAACGGAATGGCCCTTATTTACAGAATAACCGACTGCCCGACCGCGAAGGGTCAGTCGTTGCAACCCGCTAAACCCGGCGTAGCAATAAATCGAGCTCACGGATTTCACGGTGCATCCGGCAGCTAAAAATCCCACGATTTTATGTGGAAGTAAATACGGATAACGGAGCATATCCTGCGCGATTAAAATTGTAAGGGACACCGTGATGATTAATGGCGACGTGCTGAGTTAAAAGCGAAACATTTGGAGAACGCGAATTCCATGATAGACTAGCAATGAATCGGAATTACAGGAAGAAACAGTCTATTTTTCTACATTTCTGTATATCAATTATGTTATTATTAATATTTTTGCGATCCATGTGCTAAATTGTAAAAAATTTGGAATGTTGGCGCCAATATTTTACTTGTCTCGGTATTTAATTTAGAAACGTTTGAACACCTCGAATTTTAAAAGACCTTACTCAAAGTACACAGCGATAAATAATAATAATAATATTTGCTTGAAAAAAAATTCTCAGAATGGCACTTAACGTGTCAAACTTTCATCGACTACCGTCTCTAATTGAAATCGAGTGAATGTAAGAATCGCAATAAGAGAGAAGCTTAACCGTAAAGTTCCATTTATCAAACGAAGTGATATTATTACAAAGAATCGATTGAACGAGAGAGCGTGCGATTCGATTTCGATTCACGATGATCGCAAAGGGACAAAATAGAGAGCCGGGTGAAAATGCAAGGCTCGTCCGAGCGTGCCTTCCCACGAGCACGATGTCTCCCATTTCACTTGGCATAGCTAACAGCTCCGTGGCAGCTCGACTAGACGAGATGTTAATTATTCACGATGATGCACGTGTTATTAGCCTCCTGCCAGATAGAAGCCGGCCTCTCGGCTAACCGGCTTCCATCGACGCCGGATACTCGTGCATGGGAAACGACCGAGTTTCAGGCACCGAAACTCTTTTTACCGCTAAGGTTCTCTCGGATCGCGACACTTTGCTGAAAATGACCTCGTCCCTTAATGACACGTTGGTATCTTTCGCTTGGAAAGAAACGTTAACCTTCCTTTCCTCCTTTCTTTCGCATTTTTACATTTTAACCCTCTACAGTCCGAATTTTCTGTGGCATTTAAGAATCAGTTGCACAGGAGCGCAATAGAAACTAAATATAAAATTACTATTATAAGTAATAAACTTAACTTGATTTTGAAACAGTGGGTTGTAAAGAATTTCACGGTTTTTGAGAGCTAAATTGTAATATTTGAGAAAGTTAGAAAATTGACTGTAACAAGTTGAATGCCACCGATGTTTCCCTTATTTCGTTATTTCTACTGAAGTGAAACTTTTTTTATGAAAATCACATATTCATAAAACAGAAATTTCAAGAACACTGATTGATCGGTGTTTAGCAGATCTTCATCTTCTTAACGCCAAAATTTAAATATTCAATATGTTAGAGAATTCATAAATATTGGAATTTAAACGTAACATAAAATTTCATTCAATTCAATAGCGCCGGTCACCGGTGACCCCCATAGCACTCAACCTGTTAAAAAACAAAAGCTTAGACTTGTCTTGTGTTACTTCAAAGTTAAAAGGACTCATAAAGGGTTAATTGCTACGAACATTTCACCTGGGACCTTCAGTTAAGTAGATTCTAAGCTATTGAAGCTTTTAAGACGCCCTACGGTTCCATTTCTTGCGACATTTATTTTTCGACGGAGCTAGAATGTACAAATGTAGTTTTAATAGTAGAATTATTGTAAATATCCTTTGATAAATTAACAAAATTAGAATATAAAGCTGTACCATTAATTAAACGTCTTGGATACCACGTGCATCCAAGATGGCGACATTCTTTCTCACCGAATTCCATTAAGTCCCAGCACAATGCTTGAAAATGATTACTTAAAACTGTGAATAATTGGAATGTTTAATAACGTGAAAGAAAGAGTATGAAACGTTACGACGAAGTGAGCAAATGTGTGTCAACAATTGTACGGGAACGATCGGTAAGGCGGTTTCGAGGTGGTCCACTCTGCCCCGTCGAAAATCGCTGCAATAAAGTGCGCCTCGTCGAGAATAAGAGAGGGGAAATTACCATCGTGCAGCTGCAACCGTGCGCATTATGCCATCGTTAATTTCACGTCTTGCATTTAGCATGAAATACTGAAAATAGTTAACGTCCAACCTCACCATACGAATGCCATTCGCGTGGCATATGAATAACCGATTTAAAGAGTTCCTTCGGTCCAAAGTCGTCGACGACGATGGTGGTCCATTCGATCGTCGACGTCGAAGAGATGACTTGGTACAGATAAAAGGATCCGGGCCAAACGAATCGTCTTGTTGCGATAAATGTGCACTCCCATCGACGTAGTTTACGAATGGTCTCGCTCACAAATCTTGCCATCGTATAAATTTCATGGCGCGTTCCTCGGTCTACCGCGCAGGAAACAATTAGCGAGCCGATCTTACGCGGGGCACGATATAAATACAAATGTGTGTCAATCGAAAGCCGGTTTCTAGGTGGCGACGTGCATCGTCGCCGGGGATTTTCAAGATTAAATCAACGACGCTCGTCAATGCGCACGTGTAATTACAGATTCTTATTTATCGTCCGTTGCCTGTCGATATTAGTATGCATAATTATGCCAACCTTTGGTCATTGTCAGGGGAAACTCTAACGGAGAGATGGGACCTCTTTCATTCTTGGATCAATTGAGAATTGTATCTACAATAATATCAATCAAGACAGTGATTGATTCTTGAATCGTCATCTTGCAATAGTTTCTCTTTGGTGTGTTTTAAGATCTTAGAAGTTTTGGAAATTCTAGTAATAAAATACTAAAGGAGATTTAAGATCATAGCAAAAGGCAAGATATTAATTAATATTAATACAAATATAATAATAGAATACACTTGAGAAAGATTTAGAAAGGAGGATTTTCTCTCGTCTATTTTCTGGGATAATCCAAGGATAATTCGAGTCAAGGATAATCCAAGATGGCAGAGTTGAAAATTGACGAAAAAATCGTGTAGAAAAAATCCGGTTCCGTGCGGTCGCGCTTGTGGCTCGATTCGCACAGATTTATGCGAAAACTTTCGGATCACGATCGGAGATCAACATCGGCCGATGTTTCGAGGAGAGGCGAACGATCTTGATGTCGGGAAGCGTAAGTACGCTTTTTGCAGACGATCTCGACTCTGTATTGCAATGTATTCGTGAATCTTGGCGCGAAAATCAGCGATTCCGTTCGTGGTTGTTCAATTCGATTACCGATTTATCATGATCGGAATCGTTGCTTTGTAACCTACATTTTTTGTTGTAAAAAGGACTGTAAAGTTACTCTAACCGACACAGAGAACTCGATATTGCGGATAGTTCTGCATGCATTACAATATTTCCCCTTTAAAAAGGAAACCGTGATGAGAATTTCTTTTATTGCAAAAGAAAACTTACAACTTACCAGATAATTTTCCATACACTGTGCAATAAATCTAATTAGGTAGAAACTTTCTTTGACTTAAAAAACAGCAAACTCGAATTCTAACCGATACGAAAACCGCGATCTCGCCGGCAATTTTCCATACATTATAAAATTTTGAGTCTAAAACAAAAAAAAACGAATAATACGATACCTTACCCGACAAGGCGGATGAAAAACAAGGTGGCACGTTTATCAAGGTGTGGTAATGTAAACAGAGCTCTGAGTTGCTTTTATAAAACTCCCAAGACAAGTCCATCGGCCGGAAAACAAGACTTCATCGACGTAATAAGAAAGCTCACCGAGACGTATCGAGCGTAACAAAAATAAACCCATCAAAAGTGACACACAAGCCGCGACATACCATAAAGGAATTAATTTCTACCGTGATATCAAGAGTCAAGTGAAAATCTCGTAAATCTCGGAAAAAAATCTCATGCCTCGTATAATCGACATTGATCGAGATTAATGGCAGGAATAACAGAAGAGTCTCGTCTCGATGACTACGATGATCATGTCCAGAGCATGATGCGCGAGAAAATCCATAGTATCGTTGAATCAAGTGGCGTAACAGCTGGTTAACAGGCTCAACTCGACATTAAAATGCATCGGACGTCGTTGGAGATACCCTTTCAGACGGTCATAGACCGCCCGCCATCAATTTTACCGGTACGAACAGCCTCCTTTAAATGGTGACGTGAGATTTCTACCGGGACAAAACGGTCGGCGCTTGCGATCTAACCTTGCCAATCATCGATTGAAATCCCAATATCTCTCAGCGGCGAATGATCTTCGATGGTCCGTGATCTCGTTTCTCCCTCGACGCAGGTAGCCATACCTTCGAGGCTCGTTTGCTCTTCTTCCCTTGGATTAAACATCGACTCTCTTCACATCCTATGTCGTCGCGTATCTCTCGTTTCTTTGACGTTTTTTCCCGTCTCTTTTAATACCAACGCCCACGGCGTTCACCCGTCGACCTTCTTACGAGAGATACGTCGACTTTTCCGTCCATCGTCCTCGATCTCGACGTTCTCGTCGTCGAACGCACCTAGGCGCGAAACACCTCGGGCTGGCGAATTCGTGGGGAATGGATGATAAGGTTGATTCGAGAGAATGATAATCATGGATGGGGAGAATTCAAAGATGTTGATTGACGATTAACTCGATTTGTGATGATAATGATGGTTGGGGAAGGCACGAAGGTACTTGATTGTATGGGAGGAATGGGTGTCCTACTTTTTGGGCTCTTAGGTCAAATTGTGGAGCAGTTTTTTCTCTGTGGAGATGAGATAGAAAGGAGAGATGTTTAGATGAATTTGGTGTTAAGGTGATTAACGGGGTGCGAACAGAGTCTTTTGTAGGTGATAATTACTTAATCGCGCTGACAGGAAGTATTAATACTCACGCGAACCGGCCACGTGGTGGTCAGGGTGATGGGAGGTGTTGAGAGAAGGAACAAAAAATTAAAGTATATGTTAGAAGAAATTCTGGTCTCATTTAATAGAGGAACCAAGTGTTTCTTGCTTTTGATCATTTTATCTGTCTAATAGAAAATTCTTTCTGGAGATATAACATATATAACTTTACAGATAATGTCAGATCAGCGACAAAATTCACGACAGTAATAATTAATTGTTAATCGATACTCTCACTTGCAATAAAAGTCCAATTTCAGAAATTGCAGATAACACATCCCACTTATATATTTAAAAAGGAAATATATTTCGTCCTTGCAATTATTACTTCCGACTCAATATTGTTACAAATGACCTCTGACACCTCGATGGTTATCCATGCAATCAATGATCGGCGTGAAATGTAAATCAAATCTCAATTCACCGATTGCCAGGTCATTTTGCCAACGGGCATTAACGTCGTCGAGTTTCGGATAATTGTTTTCCCTCTCTCTTCATGTCGGAGAGGTGTTTCCATTAAAGCGGCTATCCCGTGGCCGCGTAATCACGTGTAATTATCCGTCGTAGGAAGAAGTAGGCGTGCGTGCACATGCTCGCCGACAGGTGCGAGGATTTCCGCAAAGAAATGAGAGACGGAGGATTAATGATCCGTGATAAAGTATTCGCGGGACTCGAAACTCGGGGTCATAGGTGACTCTTATGGCGGAAATCATGGTGGCTCGTGCAGGAGTGGCCGGTGGTTAGAAATCTTCCGAGAACTATTTTCTTTTTCCTTATCCAGAGATTGAGGCGATCCATAAAAGCGACGAGAACGTTCAAAGCCCCACCTCGATTTGTTCCGTTAAAATATTCCTCATTTGAGGAATACCTGATAGGATTATAGAGCGATCTTATAAACTTATTCTTTTATATCTTTTAAATTTGTGAGTCTAAAAGGATCCTCTTTCTACAATTTATTCAATTGCAATTTGTACAATTGTCTGTACATCTTTGACGAGCAAAATGATCAACTTCTCGAAGCGGATCGGAATGATCGATTTGATGGTTCTAATAATTGTTTAGTTTAGGAGAATCATCGAAGGAGAATTGAACCTGTAATTATTTCCAGCACGATATTAATGACACGTTATCTCGCTCACGCGAAATATCGTACAGTTGGAAGGAGGAAAGTTTCGATAAACACGCGAGCTTTCACGGAACCACGGTAGATCTGGTGAAACCCACGGAAGAGAATCCACGCCACGCGTCGTACTGATAAATTACCTTCTCATTTGCATAATTACTCGTTCCATTGCCTAGAATTGCTACAAAGTTAGATGCCAGTCAGGATTCATTTAAGAGTTGAAGTTCAAGCATATGTTGTTTTGTAAGAAGATAGAATCATGGTGATTAACAAAGATCATCCGAATTCCTTCATTTCTGCGAGTGAAATCATTTAACGAATGATTCACTCGGGAGCTTCGATACTTTCACTGACGATAAGAAACGCTTGGCCCGTGCCTACGAATACGCTCGAGCGAGCGAGCGGGTGTAGGCGGAAGTTACACATTAAAGTTACGTCGAAGCGAGACGAGTCGATGGACACAGGTGCATCGATGCACGTTGTGTGCATTCTCTTTGCATTGTTGCACAGATATCTCCTTCTCTCTCCACTCTTCTGTATCGAGTCTATGCTTCTCTCCTCTCTGTTGGATCATCGTTTCTCTCTCTCACCTCCTTTCTCTGTCTTCTCTATGATCCTACCTTGATCTCTTCTCTATCACTCTGCCTCGTTCTCTCTCTTCTCTATCAGTCTGACCTGTTTTCTCTGTCCTCTCTATCACTTAGCCTTATTCTCTTTCTCACTCTTCTCTATCACTCTACCTTGTTCTCTCTTCCCTATCACTCTGTCTTTGTCTCTCTCTCTCTTCTGCCTATCACTCTGATTTTGTCTCTCTGTCTTTTCTATCACTCTTCCTATTCTCTCACTCTGCTCTATCACTGTGCCTTGTTCTCTTTCTCACTCTTCTCTATCACTCTACCTTGTTCTCTCTCTTCCCGATCACTCTGTCTTTTTCTCTCTCACCTCCCTATCACTCTGATCTCACTCACTTCTCTATCACTGTGCCTTGTTCTCTCTCTCTTCTTTATCGTTCTGCTTTATTCTCCGTCTCTCTCCTCTATCACTCTATCACGGTATCTCTCGATCCCTCTGTTGCGGCATACTCGCAAATCTGGAACGAGTATGCCCACGCTTTATGCAAATCAAAGGACCCTGCACGATCCTGCCACGTATCGTTCTCGAGTGTGTGTACATTGGTACGCGGATACGATGCGCTTCGTGGAGCTTCGAGCTTAGACAAACATCTCGTTTGAAGGAGGAGAGATCGAGGAGAGGTAGGTAGAGTTGCGCGCTTTTGAAATTTAACGATCCGACAGCCGATCCTGATCATCCGAGTGGCAAAAGGAACGGAGGAAGAGGGATAGTTTGATAGATAGAGGGGGAGGGAGTGAGAGACAAAAGGAGAGAAAGAATTTATGACTGATCTTCTAACGCGACGAGACAAACGGTAACACGAAGAAAAAACTGAAAGGAGACCACCACCGTTTCAACATACTCGTCTCACCATTTATCATATAATTAAGAAACTCCGCAACCTTCAAGCTACTCTTTCCAAAATGACTTCCTCGAAGGATAACAAAAATTCTTGCAAATACGAAATTTCAAGTGCCACAGAAACTCCTTCGTGACTGTGTCAGCAATCAGGTCGTAACTTTCGAACTCCGGTAAGCATAGAAATTCCCTCTACGAGCTGAATCAGTGTCTCGATAAGAGTCACTGACGGAGCACCGTACTTCCTCACCGGTGTACCTACAGATCGCATAAGTACCGTGCGGCTCCACGGCCGTGTCGCCTGGGCGGCGGAGCTTCTCGTTTTCAACCGCCTATTCGTACCATTTTGTTTCTTGGAGTCCACTCGCTCAGCCTCTTAAAGGAAGCACCCGACAAAGTCGTAGCATTCAAATATTCTTATTAGTTTGTCTGGAGGAGCGAGACATTGTATTACATTGTTGTCTCGTCGCGCGCTTCGTTTCATCAAGGAGAATCTCCCCATGTGGTGGGGGTAATTCTGCCGGAGTTCATTCTGTTTTCACTATAGAGATGTTAGAAATCTGGTGCCTACGCCGATGTCCTCACTGTCGCCACCCAAATCGCGTTGTCTCCCTTGCTTCGATCTGCAGCGTTCTCTCTTTTCGTCTTTTAGTTCGATTTGTATGTGTAGCTCTTTTAACGAATCGCGAGGTAGAACGTCAAGTGCCTTCGTGTACATGTGACAAGAGGCATGACGCTTGACGCCTGGCGAATCAGGCTCTGCCAAAACAGGCTTACCTCCTAGGTGACACGGCTGTGGAGCCGCACGGTAGGTGGGCGTATCGTCGATCGAGAGGTCGATTCGCTCTCCGGGCGATATCACGGCAGGTATCGACAAGTGTTTACAAAATTATCGAGTCTCTCCTTCGTACTCTCCCATCATCATCATCATCACCATCACGATCATCATCATCATCATCATCATCACCATCATCATCATCATCATCATCATCATCATCATCACGATCATCATCATCATCATTATCATCGTCGTTGACCCTCTCCCGCTTTCTCTTTCCCTCGTACGATCGGCAACCTCTCTCCTCTTCCCATTCGATCTCTTTCCACCTCGCCCCGAGCTGCTTGAGATTATTAATCTTCCGCGGCGCCTAATTGTTCTACCGACGAATTTATCACGGCGACTAGCCGCGTTGTATTTAATTGAACCGCCTCTCGCGGACTAATTAAAGAAAGTCAGCCGCTTCGAATGTGATAGCATCGTCTAAACGGAACTAACGAGCACTGTGCGCTCTTAATACGCGAACGAGCGAATTGCCAGTTTCGTGTTCTCATCGTTTGGGAGGGTTTTCGCGTGGCACACGGTGCCACGTTCTTCGTGCGACTTTACGACTCGCGGATCCAACGTTCAGCGTCGATAATGACAAGAGTCATCTACCTGGACTCGCTGACTTTCTCCAAATTAGCGGCAAAACTGCGAGTGCTTGAGCTAGCTCGCATTAGATAGGGCCGCTTCTAGCATTTTCCTTTTACTTTCAAAGCCATTGTCGGACGAGCGAAAGACCAGGGAATCCTGAGCTACGGTGGGTGGAAGACAATCGGGTATTTTAAGAGTCGTTGGAAACCTTTTATGATATTCTCAGTGTGGAAAAATAGGATGATGGTTGCGATGAAAGTTTCAGGTATCATTTTGTTCGGATCTTACAGGATCTATGGAGTTTTAATTGTTCATGGGAATGACTTGAGAAGTTTAATGAGATATTTAATCTCGGTTATGATACACTTGTGTGGAATGTTCGAACTTCTTTGGGTCTTTCTTTTCTCAAAGTGGAGCAAACAATTTCACTGGTTGGAAACTTTCGATGCTGCAGATGCAGTTAATTCTTGACTGCATATTATATTTTATTCTTGCTTTAAATATAGTATATACATTCATGTGATGTTTCTGTCGCTGCACGGTGCTATAATTTCCTGCCATTTCGAGACGACTTTTTCCTGCAAATTCGTGCGCATAATTGCCGCTCGCGGATTTAAAGAGACTGGCGGAGATCCTTTTCACTCGTGCCATGCAAATTTCACGAAAATATTCGCATCCAGGGGTTACCGCACGAACGTGTGGAGTTTCATAAGAGCGGCTGTGATACATGGGGAAAATTTCTAGTTAATAGCTCTTCTGAGGGGTTATTACGAGTAATTTCAACTTGAGAACCCATTCATTCCCAAAGTCGGCTGTGAAACCGACCTTTCGTTGCGCTCACGTTACCTTTCTGACAAATGATTTCACGGATAGCCTTTGATTTTTTTACCGACTGTTTGCCATCGCGTAAACGGAGCGATTTGTCAGTCGTAAAGAGCGTGTTGTTGAGAGATCGTAATCTACGAGGTAGAAGCGTGAATTTCGACGAGTTCACTGGCGGTGATAAAAACCAGAGGTCAGAGAAGAGTTTAAGTGGCCGCAGGAGTTGCGAGTTACTGTATTTCTGTCATTAAAGAGTTATAATGGACAGAAATTTTGGAAATAGTAGCCTGCAGAAAATTGAGGCCTTAAAAAGTAAACGATAAAAGAATTTTTTTTAATCCGAATGTCAGCTGTTAAAGTAGCTCAGCGGATAGAGCGCAGGAGTTGTAATGCGGAGGACGCGAGTTCGAATCCACCTGCGTTTGAAAAGGATATGTGTTATTTATTTTTCAAAATTAAAAAACTCAAAATCAGGTTCAATTGAAGCTCTCAATTCGAAAATGAAAAAGGGCTCAAGTTAAAAAAAAAATTCCTAAAGTTTTAGAAGCTCAGGAATCGAAAATATAGCCCTATGGGCTTTCAAAATCCATGTTAAAATATGCGAGGGTGAAAATTGAATGATTAAAGTGACGAGTAAGTTGGGTTCTCTTCGGAATCAGTAGAGGGGTATAATTAGCTCGTACCACTTTGAGAACCCATGTTGTGCATTTACGAGCGAACTAAACCTAGTTTGGACTAGATAGAATGGAAGACTGGCAGTCAAAAGCACGTGACGAGCTTACAAGTGCAATCCAAAGCTCCTGCAACATCTCTCTGGCTAATTGTTTAGTTGTAAATTGTTAACTTCACTGCCCTTCTCCCTTTAGACTGTGTTTGCACTCGATAACAAACGTGAGAACTGCAAGCAACAATTCCGTCGAAAAGCTGAGTCAGTTCGAATTAATGATTTCAATTGGCTTTTAAGTTCAAAGCTAGCTTAGGCTTCTCCTTTTCCCTTTGATGCGCGAAAACTCGACTCGACTTTGCCTTAGGTGACGTGAAACTCGTTTCGCTTCTTTCCGAGGCAAAAAACCGGAAAATCTCTGTTCTTCGGTGTCGTAAAAGCACATGAAAATAGAGAAGTGGACACAATGAACTTGGTTTGGAGAAGAGAAATCGGAAAATATTTGAGATTCTGCGAAACAAGACACTTTGATCGAGTAAAAGTATTACACGAGAAGAAGAGGGGATACGTGTGTACAAAAGATTTACACTGATCCCAGATAAGTGGGTTTTCTCTTCCACAAATTGAGTCCAAGATGAAAAACAACCGATAAAAATTGAACCAAAAGTAACAATATCAAATTACACCAAGCACGATGATAAAGATTTTAATTTGCTTTGACCCAGTAGAGAGTAAACTCATAGAAAATTCAACCAATCGCCATAGAATACTGGCAAAGGCTCACAGTAATATTCCACAGAAATTCCAAAGAAGAAAGGAAGCAGGAAATAGCAAAGCCAGTACAAAATCAATCATCAATCTTCCATCGTCACGGTCTCTAAAAACATGAATTACGAACTCCCATCCAAAGTGCAAGGTCTCGTGCAACTATCAGCTCGCAGAGGCGTTTATCCATGCATACAACTCGTGCACCGTGGACTTTCGTTGAGGATTAGTAAGAGTAAAACGTAATGCTCGGAGACATCGATTAACGGTAACGGTACACGACTTACTTCGCCGGTATTCCGTGTGCTCGCAGGAAAGCAAAGTAGAGACACCACCAACAGCCTCTTCTCCTCCGTTGCCTTCTACGCTCTTGCGTATCGATTTTCAGCGACGTGGAAAGCTCGCAATTAATTATCGTAATGCACGCGCAAACCGTCGATTTAATTAAAATCGAACGCGGAAGCGATCGCCCCGAGACACGAGACTTCGCGGCCGATCCGGCGACGCACCGATAGATGGACGATAATTGCCGCAACTAAATTAAATTGCGAGCAAAACGCCGCCTCTATCGCGATCCTCGTACGATGAAGCGATTCTCTCGATTATGATAAGCAGCCTGAGGACGGGAGAGTATCGTGTTACGTGCCACGACTCGATGGAATTCGTTGCCGTGGATTTTGTAACATGTTCGTCCGCCAATCGTAGAAATTGTTCTGTACAACGTGTAACTGGTTCCGCGTGTCGAATACGAAGTCAGGTTGCATGTATCGGGTGTTGGGAAGTTGTACAATTTTTATTCTAAAGATACTGATATATCTTGAAAAGATGTTTGCAAATTAGTACTCGGAACTTGATTATTATGGTGGTATCTTGATTTCATTTGTACAAAAATTAAAGTCGTGTTAATAAATAGCAATCAGGAGTTGTAAGGTATTCATATAGTTACTAAGCTTTAACCCTTAAATTCGCGATTTTATCTTTTCAATTAGAAAAAATGTTTTTAATATCCATATATAGTTTAGATTATAGGAAAAATATTAAAAAAATTCTTTTGAAAGAATTCAGCTTCTAAATTACCTGAAAATCCTTTGTTGCATTTATGCAACACTGCGCGTTCCTAGGTAAGCAAATGTATGGGGAATTATTGACTCATGTAAGTAGAATAAAAAAATATTTTAGAACTTAATTATAGTTCTATTTATTATGATAGTTATAAAAACAGTTATTTTCTCTATTAGAACAAAGTCCGAGGAAAGTTATTCCAATATCACTTTTTTCCGCGCCGATGAAAATCCGCTAAAACTGACAAATAATTAAAACATTTGAATGTTGGTGCCACTGCACCTGTCAAAAATTTACAAAGTACACTAAAGTCTATGACAAAGTTCGTTCAGAAACCGTAATCCGTTCAGATTTTTTTTTTATTCTCATAGAATTAGTATGTTGCAGAAATGCAACTCCGCGAATTTAAGGGTTAAAGGATCATAGAGCAGGAATAAAATTAGAGACTAAAATATTTCGTATTGATGTAAAAGCATTTTTTATATATTTATATGATATAATAATAATACATGAAAAATTCAAAGTATATATTTGTAGAGACGGTTTAGCATGCCTTTAATTGGCTAATCCGCTTCTAACTGTTGCGGAGGATTTTGAGATACCCGGTATTTCTAGTTACGATACATCGCGATATATGATGATGGAAGGTACAGCGTGTATCACTTGTTCCGTAATTAAAGTTCCTCGCCAGTGGTTCGATGGAGGTGCAGATAAGTCGTCGATAAGCGTCGGAACAAATTAAACATTTTCTATGGGAATAGCAAGAGAGCGCATCTGACAACTTGGAGCATAGAACAGGCTATTCACCCACGAGCCATGCTAATTTTCTCACGAAACTCATCGATGGCCTCTCGACTCCGCCTCGAACTCGTCGCTTGTTTTCTCTATCAAAGTGGTAGCTTCGATGGCGAGGAAGTTCAAAATTATTTCCTGCATAATAAAGTTCTCCTAGGGACGATTAAAACTCGACACGTGCCACTTAAAGTAAATGGCGAATTAATTCAAGAACAATATGTCTACCTTATTGGAAAATTTTTGACTGAAAATTTGCATCAACTATGAGAATCATTGGTGATCGATTCTACTAATTAGGCTACTATTGGACTATTTTCATCGCCAATAGTCATTCTCCGTGAGTACACAATTTCACTAGAAAAACCAACTTGAGACAAACAGCAAATCCATTGTAAGAAAAACACTTGCCATGGTGTCACAACATCAAAGAAGACCCTCAAAAAAAAACACCACCAAAGTTAACATTTTCTCGCACGACAAAGCCGCATTCCATCGCCGATCCGAATCGCCGATGAATCATGCAAATCATCGTCCCAGGACCATCGTCTCTTCGCTGATCTTCCCGGTGGATTGGAGGTGGAAAAAAATTAATCGAAAACTAATTTCGGCCGATTCTCGTTACACGCCACTTTCACTCGATTAGACGTCGTGCATGCCGTGAGCAAGAGAAAAGGAAGAAACGAGCAAAATTCGCAACAAGACCATGATCCGTACGTATATAGGTACACTTAGGAGGAAAAAGAAGCCTCGTAGGAGGCGCCCTTCTCGACTTTGGCCCTCTCGAACTAAGATTTAATTCGCGATAGGGCCAGGCTTTCGCTACCAGGACCATAATCACCCGGGACACGTTGATGTATCGTGCCCTCGAGGCCGTTTTGCGAGCTGCTTTAATTACGGACTCCCGAGCGAGATTCCGTCCGCCTATACCTACTCATTGAAATTTAGAGCGAATATATCTCATCGGGTCTCCGCTCTCTGGAAAGTAAAATTGGAACGCTACCGAGGATAATCCGAGATACCGCAGCCCCATTCTTGTGCTGGATGTCTGAGAATCTTGGATCCAACGACCGCAGATGCACTCGTTTCGTGGCTTTAAACCGCTCGATTAACCGAGATGTCTAAGATGACGAGTACAAGAAAAATTACAATTGAAAAGACTTCTTGAATTTACGATACAAAATAAGCCCTCCGGTAGGTACACCTGTACTCCTCATCGACGATAAGTTTCTACGTCCCGAGACAAAACGCTCGGCAACCGCTGCCCGATATAATTTACATCGGAATCGCATTATGACGCGTGCGTGTACGGTACACGTATGCTGTAATAGTAAATATGTAAGCCCGGTCACGGCGTGCCACCGGTTATGTATTATATCTACCTATGTACGGACCGGCCGGTGACCGGTACAGTATCACGGTATGATAATGATCTTTGATTAAAGGCATACCGCGGCACCGAAAGGAGCGCATATGCGAGAAGCATACAGAATAAGGGAAAATAGGTACAATCTGGATTTGCACATGTATGCACCTGATACAGGAGAATTAGACATATTTTTTCATTTCTTTTATCATCTTCTTTTCGACTGTTTAGCTTTAACACGTTCCCTGCCAGACCATTTTTTTTAAAGACTTTCCAATCAGGCCGCGTGGGGCGTATACGCCCCCATATTTTTTGGTGGTTTAAATCAATACATTTTTGAAGTACACTATATAATATTTCAATAATGCAAAATCATAAATATAAAAAGAAAAGTGTATATTTTAATGTTTTAACACTTTGACTGCCATGGAGGTCACCGATGACCGGCGCTATTGAATTCATTAAATTTCCGTGTAATTTTAAAATTGTAATATTTACGAATTTTCGGATATATTAAATATTTAAATATCGACATTAAAAACATAAAGATCTACCGAATATCTATCTATCTGTATCTTTAAAGTTTCTGCTTTACAAAAATACGAATTTAATAGTAAAAAGTGGCGTTCAAAGTGTTAACCAGAAAAGCGATAAATTTTATTTTACTTGACAAAATATACGCGTATACGCCCCATGTGGCACGGAACGTGTTAACAACGTATATACGTGGATAATCATATGGCAAATGATGTGTATTATTTCTACGACTCTCCTATGAACTTTGAGAATTTAAAAAAAATTGTGCCCCGGTTATTTTGACTGGTATCATAGTTCCACTGGTAGTAGGCGATCGGTAAATTGTTAAATGCTAAAATATCGTCTCAGAAATGAATTTAATCTCGCGTTACACCAGTTTCTACCATACCCTCTATCAAGATTATTCCACCATCGACTTATGGATCGACCATTTCCCGTATTCCGTCAGGAATAATTGGTAACCTCGCGATTCCACGAACCTACCGAGCTGTACCCGAACGAAAATGATCGTGCAATCGCGAACGGTGAGTTGTCGAGGTCATAGGGTGGCAAATAGAGACGAGAGAATATTCGAACGATGCGATCGAAGCTCGTCGGTAGCTCGACGAGTATTATCGAGGTAGAAATTAACGGAAGGATTGTCCGTCTTGCCGCGTCGGACATAATTCAAGGTAATCTCGTGATTCCGCTCCCGCGTAATTCCTCGCCGTCTAGCAGCAATGGTTGCCGGTGAAAATAATCGAAATCGTCGGGTGTTGGGGTCAAAGAGCGGTTTAGAAGAGAAAGAGAAAACGAGAGAATATTCGAAGGAGGATAGAATCGAAGATGATCGGTAGCTGAAGAAGGTAGCAGAGGCGAGAGAAGGCGGAAAGATGGTCGCTGCCGTGTCATTAGAGAGTGCCGGGTAGTTTATACGTGCCGGTCGATCGTGGAGAAGGAGGGATAACATTCCTGCTTCTGTCGATAGATCAATCATCGCATCGTCCTGCTCTCGTTCGTTCCCTCTTCCCGATACTGCTTTTTCCTCGTCTCCTCCCAGTTGACTGTCGTTCGTCGTCAAATACAGGATGATTGAAAAAGAATCGAAAGAAAATAGGCGGTAATAACCATTAAGGATCGAAGCCGAAAACATAGCAGGAAGAAAAGGAATTTTTCCACGTATATTACAATTTGTATAGTTCTTTAATAATTCTTGTGAAAA
This sequence comes from Cerceris rybyensis, assembly GCA_910591515.1. Classification (NCBI taxonomy): domain Eukaryota; kingdom Metazoa; phylum Arthropoda; class Insecta; order Hymenoptera; family Crabronidae; genus Cerceris; species Cerceris rybyensis. Next base: position 3,173,083 of record OU342795.1, read on the forward strand.
AGAACAAAAGATATAGTGTGCGAAGACGGTTATTTTTGCCTCTGTTCGCGGAATGACACAGAAAACAATTTCCAGGATGTAGACTTGATTTGCGTGTGTGACAATAATGCCGAGTATTTCCTGCTGTTATTCGTGTTTTTAACGTGCACGGCCGCGGAGGACGAGAGCAAAAAGTATCGCGCTGTAACGCCAGAAGAGTTCATTAGACAGATAAGACGACGTTACGTGTAAGTAACGGCAAAACCAATCAAGTTGGCGCTCCGAGTGCAAAGTGTTAATGCCAGCATTTTAATAGCGTTCCGGCTTAAGACTACTTTATTTAAAAAAAAAAAAAGGAAGATAAAAAGTATCGATCGTAGCAAGATACAAAAATTAACCTTTGCCAGGGCGTTCTCCAATTTCTCCTCGATCGATCGAGTGAAACTTTGCGCCGGTATTCTGCCGGTAACTCGGACACAATAAATTTGACCTGATGAAACAAATTCCCAGGATATCATAAAGTAATATCAAGTAAAATAAGAAACCACGAGAGTGAACGTATCCGCGAAACCATAGGACGAGCGAAAAATGCTCATTAACCCAGGTAGCTCATAACAAACAGATTTTCTTGCTCGGTTTTTTCCATCGTTCCTTTCGATCGCCCCGTGGGTATTTCTTGGTCGCGCATGGATGCGCATCGAATTAATTAATATAGCTCCTATCGACCGACAAGAAACGAAATAGCCCGCCCTTTTTTTTCCACCGAGAGAAGGAGGAACAAAAGAAGCGAAAGAAAGAAGAAAGAGTGGACCGATAATCGCCGTACTGTACTCTCATTATGCGAGTCTTTTCGAACGATAACTTTCTCGATAGAGCACACTGTTTCCTCTCTTTATCTTTCTTTCTTCTTCTTCTTTCTTCCTCTTTCTCTCGGTCCCATTCTCCTTCTCTTTTTCTTCATTCTCCTCGTTCTTCTCGGCACCGCTTTAACAGTGACGGTCGACGGCGAGGCGTGCCGGAGAGGAAACTCGCGTGCAAACTGGCCTTTACTTCAATGGGGCACGGCTCTCTTCCTCCACGCTGAGAGAGTTACCGCTAATCTGCACTTGCTCTCAGCTGGTGTTGCCTCCGCGCTTACATGAGAGAAGATCGGGGATACGGATGGCCGTGCCTTGCCCAGGGAATTCGAGGCGAATTTGCACGCGTATACTGTTCTCGTAATTGCCCTTCCACTTGACCTGAATTCCAATCAATTCGATTGCTCGATATAGCATTACGTGCCGTCTTGTACAGTTTTGTAGAATAAACGTTCCGAACCGATTCAATTCTACCGAGATCTCCTGTATCGAGTGTTACTGCTAATTTTACGCCTATTCTCATCCATATGAAGTTACAAATTGGATAACAATGACTTCGAAAACGAGCACTTATAGGAACATGAGTCGTAGGATGTTCAAACCTTTCTCGAGTGTTATGTATGGTGGGGAATGATTTTCTATGGACATTTCCATTGTTCCGATCTTTCGATCGTTTCTATCTCACGCTAGTTAAAGGTATTTCTATTGGTATGCCACGTACATCGCGACACGATGGACGACGAGGGTTCCAAGCTCTGTGAGAGGATTATCAGCTACTGTTAAATAGTTTACCTCTTAAACTTCGTCCAGGTAGCTTCACATCTTTCACACCATGTCTTTAGAAATTGAACTTTGAATTGATCTCGATGAATACTCAATCTGCATTCTATACATCTTCATTTTGTCAAGAACTTCTGGACTTTCTTCATCAACTGTCGTCAATTATCATCCCCCTAGCCTCGCTACCCTAATTGTCAAAGACTAACTTTTTTGCCGATCACTTCGCCTAGGATCTACAAATCTAGATGGACTCTTAGGCACAGAGGGGATGATATATTTAAAAAGAGAATAGAGGAGAGATCTTCCAAAAGAAAGAGGGAATTCGACTTGGGAGTCTGTTAAGTGGGAGTTTGTACTTCCATACCCACATATCTTCAATGATTCTGTTATATTCTGAGCCTCAGGGCGCTACAGGGGCGGTTTTCTCCTCTGGCACACTTCACGGTGCAGCTCGAGATTCCTCCATCGGTTGCAAAAAAATTTTGCGTCGTACGGTTCGCCAAACGTGCCTGGTATACCGCGTCCTGCATCCACGGAGGGCTCGAGGTCCGGTATTCGCGAAGCCGAGATAGTCGCACGTTGCTTTGCAATTAGTGGAAATAATTTCGTCGTTAATTGCGTCACGGCCTGCCGGTTACTTGTTTTCTCTTTTTTCTCGATGCCGTCTCATTTCTTGCCGACACTCTCCTCTATAGTTCTCCTCTTCTCCCGCACCGTTTTCTTGCCCTCTTCTCAGATCCTCGTCCTAGCCGCATTCTGCTTTCTTGCCATCGTCCGAGATGTCTGCGACCTTCGGGACGAGGAAAACGGTGCCCCTGATGCTCCTTTCCCTTACAAAAATGACGGAGCAACGGTTGAACACAGTTCCATCTCGAGTTTTCCAACTTCCTTTTCTGTTTTTCCTCCGAGATGCTTTGGATACCGTCAAGGTCACCGATGGCGGAGCAAATTCAGAAGATCCTTCCTTCTCAACAATTTTAACGATCGATTGTCTCCCGAGACTGATTTCAAGTATTCACGATTTAACGAAGCTTAACGGAAATACCGGAAAAATCCACGTACAAGAGGACGACGAACGATGAGCAATAATCGCAACGGTACCGATAGCGCCGCAACGATCTCGTCCAGGAGCCAGAACGCGCACGATCTAGAATTCATCATCTTCCGTTAATCGGCGCGCGTGCCAGGTCGATTTTGACATATTTTCTCGAATGACCTTGAATAGCCGAAGACTCCTCGCCACCGCCGCCACCGCCACGGTAACCGTAGGATACTCGCTGGAAGAAGAACGAGTGACGGTGGCGATAGTAGTTAGCGGTAGAAAAGAAGAGGGTAAACGGAAGACCAGAAGGAGAAGGAGGATCGAAGGGGGAAAGAGAGGAAGAGAGAAATAGAGAAACTGAAGAAGAGAGAAAAGGAGAATGATACTGGAGAGGAAGAAGTGAGAAGGAAAGAGAGAGACACAGAGGGAAAGAAAGATAGAGTGATAGAAAGAGGGAGAGGGAGAGAGGGAGAGACCGGTGATGGCTGCGATGGTGATGGTCAGTGGTTGTATACCGGTTAAGCCGTTCAGTGCCAGCCCGGCGTCCGTCACGGTTAAACCTCAACCACTCGGTGTTCCGAGAGAGTCCTCGCCAAATATCCTTCGCCTCGCCGTCGGGATATCGTCCATCCACCTCGAGATCCTCGACTGGATTCGTTCTCGAGTCGAGATCCGATCGGACGATCGCGAGGCGGCTCGAGTTCGCCACGCTTCAAGGACGCCGATATCGCGCTCGATCGGTGACCCAATCCTCGATCCTCGTTAACTCTAAAGGGAGTTTGCACCATGATCGCGTAGTCCTCGCATTTGTCTTCTACCTTGGGTCGAGAATTTCTCATCCTGGATCGTCTGTTCTTTTTTTTCTTATCCTCGTCGCTCGATGACCGTGAAAATCTCTCGCAGAAGGGCACCATTCAAAGTGGATAGGATTCCTGAGGAACGAGAGGAGGAAGATAGGAAATTAGATGCAACGGTTCATCTACGAGGATCACGAATTCTATAGAACTGACTCATGCGAGGTTTTCCTCAGCGGGGGGAAACGTTCCTCGTCGTTGAATCATTGAGAGACGAATGAGACGTGTCTTGACGAAATTGAAGTTCTTTTATAATTACTGATACTGCTTGGAGAACGATACTTCCTAAGGGATTGAATTTGAAGTTTCTTCGTTGAAGTTCAAATTTCAATCGCGTCATATACGGAGGATTGTTCGTTGGAGAACGTGAAGAAGTTCGTTTCAAGATGTACAATTGAGACGTCACGACTGAAGGAGAAAAGATCAAGAGACCAACAAGAACGCCTCGTGCCCTGTGAATCTCACGATGGCGATACATTCGTGCGACGAGAATACACACGTGATTAGCGCGTCGTTGATCACCAGGATCGAGACAATGAGTCACCAGGATACCAGGATTCGGAGCGAGCGCGGATGAAGTGATTACGGGGACTGACCAGTCACGGACCAGTCTGATCCCAAGGGAGATCCAGGTACTTCTTCCGCGTGTTTCTCGTTCTTCCGTGCTTTCTTCGTAAGAGAACTCTCGCGGTCTTCCTCGATCTTCCTTTTCCTCGTTACGAGTCAATCTCGAGGAGAATAAAGTCACAGATACCTCTCCGACAGATAACACATTCTAAGCTCGAACTCGATGACAAAGTTAAAAGCCGCATCATTCGACAATAGCGAGAAACTTGTTTCCCTTCCTTTTCCTCTTGCAATTTTCTCGTTTACGGAACAATGAGAAAAAGAGAGAGAAAAAGGAGAAAGAGAGATGACGAAGGAAGGTTTTATCGCGCTTCGACGCGCGATAAAAGCGCAGCAATTTCTGCTACCAGTTACAACCTATCCTCGATAGCTCTTCGATGGCCAATCCTATGATTTTCACGTTATTCGACGACCACTCTAATACCGTAACGATAGCCGAACGTGACTTCGAATCGAGAACCAAGGCGATACTCTTCAACCAGCCCCTCGTAAGTCCATATCGTCGATCCTCGTTCCTCCTGTTATCTATTACCCGTTGTCATACTTCCGTAATACTTCTTCATCGGCCATTAATCGCGCTCTGGTGACTCTCGTTCAAGATATTTACATTACTATGTAATGCAGTTTGCACCGGTAAATTTTCTCTTCGCCACGTAAGAACTATCGGTCTCAATTGCAGTCCTTTTCATCCTCATCTTCGTCCTTTGTATGGTCTGTTCATTGTTGAGATTTCTACTTCGTTCGGTTTGAGTAGACACGTATTATCATCATCATCGACCACGATGCAGTCGTAGACCGTGCCGTGTTATCGTTAACGACGAATACGATAGGTATTGTTACTTTAATTGCACGTATTAAATTCATCCCCTCTGTATGATCTTATGTGTCACGATATTCAATATAATCGATGCGCTTTAAAGGATGCTCGTTGAATTTAAAACGGAACCTTCGATGACACGGTAACAAGATGGAGAAGGGAGGGAGCAGTCGTTTTCACCGAATTACCGTAATTTCTCCGATTAAATCACCTTCCAGGAAACGGTCGAGGCTCGTGCCGTTTAACTCTGGAGACTTTACTGTTGCCACTCGAGGATTTTCGGTTGTTGAGAAAATTGTATTATTTATTACAAGTCTTTGAGACTTCTAATTAATGTGATTAAATTTCTAAATATTGGAGATAGGTTTCCATATGCAACGATAAAATTGCAACAGGATTATGAAAATGTTCTATTCCCAGTAGAAACCGATTTAATTTTCGTTTCGATGATTGAGGATAACTGTAAGTACGTGGAGGGATTCTCGATACTTTTATTTATCTATTAAAATCGTAACGTATCTCCTAGAATATTTCTCTTCCTTATTCCGCGATCTAATATTCCCGTACGATCGGAAAAGTCCATACGCATCGACGCAAAAGGATGCCAGGATCGATCGCCTCGTTGCAAGCAATCAAAGTTATCTCGGCGTGGCGTACTCTACCTGCGAGATTCTCATTCTTCCTTTTTGTCGGCTTCTCGTGCAACGGGACACCGATGGCTCGATTTCGCGCCTATCGCCGCAAAAACGTGCCTCCTCTGCCGCGCGTTATCGCAACACGGTCTCGCGTTTTAACGTCCTCACCGTAGCTTCCCTCCTTCGCGACAATTACCGTACGAATTCCATAAACCGATGTGTACCCAGGACTCTAACAACGGCACTCTTTCGATACGTCGAAGTGGAAAAAAAAACCGTGAAAGTAGCCGATAAATTCTCTCCCACCTAACTTTCCTTCGTCGCATCAGAGACAAACTAGAAATAAATCAGAGAAACTCCAAACAAATCGCGTTCCATCGTCGAAGTACTTCTTCGTTCTTCTCCGTTCAAAGTAATTTGGAATTTCCGTGGTATCCCGATACCATCGCTAGCAATCCGAATCCCGTAGAGCGTTTGAAACGTTTGCAAATTACGACAGATGAAAATCAGAGCAACGTGGATCGGTATCGCGTGCGCCTAAGTCTCTTTCTTTCTCTATCTCTTCCTCTCATCGTGTCTCTCTCCCTGTTGAAGAGTTTACGGAAGTTCGGCGCGTAATTTGCGAAAGAGTTTATTAGCTGGGCGTATTATCTGGTATCTGTGCGGTCAGCCAAGCACACGGCAATACACAGATACACTCGATCGCGAGTCGGGTTTCTGCGTGCACGACGAACGTGTACGGGGAAACTGGTCGTCGCGCATTCGCTATGAATAGAATTAATGGACGGTCATTCTGCGCTTAATCGATGCCAAAGAGAAGAATCTCGGTGCGTGAATGACGAGCCGAGATGTCTCGATATCGTCGCTGTGGGTCGCAAAGAATTTTAATTATTCCCATGTTACATGGTTAACCCTTGGAATCGACCGTGATAACAACGAATCATCGTTTTCGCGCGATAATCAACGATTTTATCCATGGTATACGCTTCGCAAAGTCATCATGGACGGATAAAACACCATGCAGCTAGTAAATGTCACTTCGCCGCGGCGTAACTCGGCTTCTTTCTTTTCCTACCGGCTCGAAACTTAACTGTACTTACATTAAGACCCGTACACTTAGTTATATTCCGAAAAAGAGTCGGGCAAAAACGGGCGAGCTGAACGGCCACGGAGCCGCGCGATCGAGCGCCGACGTAGATGATTATAAACGTATAACGCCGTGAGTTTATTAAGAGGCACAAATTGCGCAAAAAGCACGCGTACCGAGCTATTACGATTCGCTCCAATTCACGGCAACATTGGCACCCTCGACGTCGATTAGCTGGCCACGACGTAACTCCAACTACCGTTCGAATTAAAACGATCGGTTGCGCTCAAGACGGAGGACGGCGCGAGAGTTTGCCGGTGATTTTAACGCGTGTTAGACGGTGTCGTTGGATTGTAGGCTGTACTTCGTGAAGTCGTGTTTCAGGGGAGCCTGAGAGATTCGTTTGAGAGTGAATTTAATTCGTCTTGGCAATAAGTCTGGTGTAATTTTCTGATTGAATCTCTCCATAAGAAAATTGAGTCTTTTGCGGTTTCAATGAATATTCTAATTTAGTGTCCACTCGGTGGAATTAATTTGACGATTTTCTTGAACTTTCTTTGAAGAATGTGGTAAGTTAATCTCAGGGAATATTAACTGTGATGAAGATTGGAGCTCGACCTAAGACCGCAGAGAGTTAATGTCACTTTGATACAAGTAATACAAGGAATTTATAGAAAATTGCAAAAGTTTCGTGAAATGTCAGAGTTTCAACGATCAGTCATCACCGTGAGAATCGTCGATACGAAAATGAATTATGTTCCGTTCGACACAGATAAATTTCCCATGGAGAAAAAAGGGTAGAACCAAATTCCATGCTGGACTCACTTGTGTTCCGTTTACTCCCCTTAATCATCCTCCATTTCCTGCAAGCTCCGCACCCGCCCGCTTATTAACTGCTCGCGATCGACGCACGTACACTTACGTGTTTTACTGGGAAAGACGTAAATTAAATTATGGGATTAAGTGCCGCCGCTAGTAGGAACTAATCCGCGAAGTCGGAAACCAATGATTTCGCGCGTGATCACACGGGGAAGAAACGCCGACGAGGAAGAATCCGTAACAGCCAGCTGGGATTTAGCTTCACGGTTTCAATGCCAAGGGAAAATCGTTGATAATCTTTCTTCTTTCACTTCGTCAATTTTTTAATCTCTCTGTATTTATTATCTATTCTGCAAGTCTTTAAAAATCTCAGTAAATCACGGTGCAGTGTAAAGCGACATGGTTAAATGAAGAATTAACAAAAAAAGCATGAAGCACTTTACACACGAAACCGTCGATTACACCAAGGTTGCCTCGTAAAGCTGACTATCCTGTCCAAGGGTTAATTAATTTGACGGCCAAGTCACGAGACACCTACGGGTTGCTCGGCAATCGCTAATTGCAGTCCATCACGGATTATTAGTCGTTGCATAACGTCGTAGTGCGGGACCGTCGAGCCGGTGAATGCACAAACATTAATTTAGCACACGAGATAGATCGAGGGACAAGCTGACCGATTCATTGACTGGAAGCTTTAAGAAACTCCTCGTGCTTCGTAGATCGTTCATTCCCTTCGTCGAAAGCAGTAAATCCTGGTTAAATTATATATTTACTTTATCATTCATTAACGAAAATACATGGTATATTGCAATACACGAAGACTAGAAGTAACATTTGTTGACAACAGAAATTTATAGTTACAAAGATGTAAATTTGATGTCATGAGGTGGATGTAGACTGTCTGCACTATGGCTCCTCTGTTTTGAAGAATTTTTGTAAAACTGGTCAGCTTGACTACCTTGATAGTTTTAGTATTAGAGAGCGATTAAATCTTACGGGTTTGTTTAATCGTTTAACGGTGGAATCGAGGGGAGATCATTGATTCTCAACTGTGCAAAGTGGAAGCTCGCATAGTTAGGACAGTACGAAGAGAATCTTAACCTTACGACCCATTGGAGGACCGAAATGTCGGCGCGATTATCTCGACAACGTCTCGGGAGATTATTCGCATACGGACGTGAACGATTAAGCAGAAATGGGAACGAGTCGCTATGATAACCGCTACTCGCGTTACGGAACATTTCTTTGGAGGGTGACGCGCCGTGGAACGCGGTTATCGTGCAGGATGCTTCAGAAGTGGTAAACACTGTGCGTGCAATACGCGATTCTACCTCAAGCAACGAGTCACTTCGTTAAATGGGACATTAATTAAAAGTTTTATCGGCCGATGGAACGTATTTTTTTGGAGGAACGAATTTAACCATTACTCTTTCACGAATATTGCCCAACTGAACGTGAAACGATTGCACATTTTGTCGCACAGTAGCTGAAGTATAGGTTATTACTAGACTGCGGATGTTTATGCAAATTTCGAGTTTCACAAATGCAGGTAAGACAGGAAAACCTATCTAGGGATTTATTGCAATTAATAAATATTACAACAAATACCATACTTTGGATATTTTAGATGTATTTTTATATTATGTTCTTTTTGTATATTTTAGCCGTATTTAATTTGTCATAAATGCATAAAAATTGGCAGTCTAGTTATTACAATGTATGTGAACCATAATTATTTAAATACTGGAAATTGTTTAGTAACTTAATTCCACGTGATAAATTTGGAAAAACACGAATATACCTGTCTAAGCCTATGTCAGATGATTTAAAACAGCGTGAACGAATGCGAAGTAGATATTTATTTATCAATGGCTGAGTGCAGTCACTGGTAGCATCAATAGGGTTAACTCAGGGTTAAAAGACGATAGGGAGAATAGATTCGAAGAAGATCGTACAGTTTATCGGTCGATCGGTTAACCCTTGCCGAAGGAATCTCAGGATGTACATTTCTTCGAGCCCTCGTAATTTCGATTACCGTTAAGGCGTGACGATTCACCGTACGCGGCATTTGTTTACGCTCGACCAAGCCGAAAACGAAGGCGTATAAATTTGAATGGACACGCCGATCGTCTTCGGTGCGCTCACGGAATCCCGTCACGTAGCCTGCCGGCACGTGTTTAGGAAGTCCCTCGAGAGAGAAAGACGGAAAACCCAGAGGCGTTATGAAACGCTCGTTGCACCTACGAATGTTAATGAAACAGTACACCTATCCCTTTTGTCGCCGCTGTTGCAGAAAGTATAAACAACGGGTTCTCGATGACCATCGGTCTTCTCCACCAACATGGCTGACTTTAGAGTCTCTTGCTCCACTTTTTACCCTCATTTTAGACGACCATTTCATCTAGCGCTGACAATTTTATTTTACGGTAAATCCAAACCATCTATGGTGCGTTGAAAACAAGAAACCTATCAGAGATAACTAAGACTCAATCGCACTAATTGATACTCCAAGTCTCTAACTTCATGCCTATTGTTTCTTCTTCATCAAGAACTGCAAAATTCCCCATTAAATTTACGATTCACGTAATCCTCCCACCCATTTCTTCCTCCAGCTCCAAAAGCTTCCTCTTAAAGCATTAAATTCCAGCATCGTCAGGTCGTTTTCTCGATTCCTCTCCCTGGTTCTCGAAGCAAACTCGATTTATCCGCCACTTGCAGCGCCAGTCAGGAAGTAAAGGCAGCGGCAGCCGCAGCAGTCAGCGACAGTTTTATCCTCTTTGCTTCTTGACCTTGCCCCAGAGAGGCCACCGATCGGAACACTATTCGAAGCATGTAGGGTAGAGCAGTTTCTTACACGGCGCTGGACTTAACGGTCTCGGTCCAGCCGATCGAATGACTTCGGTATCCTTGGAATATCCAGGAGTGACGCGCAAGCACCGGCCGTACGGCAAACGAGAAGGAGGAACGATCGTTCGTACCCGTTTCCATTTGGTTTCACGGTAGACTGAATTTCCACGTCACGAAGAAGAGAAGGAGTCGTCGATGGAGAAGGAACAGAAGGTGGAAAGAAGAGATGAAAGGAAGAGAAGAAGGTAGAAAGAACCTGTATCTCTTCGAGCGACGAAATCGTTCTTGGATGTGAACGAAATCATTCTTTCTCCCCGGATTCGCAAGTTCGCGGTCAACCAAGTGACTCGAGTGACGGCCGTTTGTGTCCTCACTCCCTTCCGTCTCGTTCTCGTTCTCATTCTCGTTCTCGTTCGAGTTCTCGTTCTCCGATGCCCTGAAATATGTGTCACTTTTTGCTGACGCTCGTGCGCCATGTGGGAGACACGTCGACTCTGATTGTGAGTAACACGAGACCGCGGCCCAGTTCTCGTGCAACCACGATCGGCACACGCGCTTATTCTTTTTATTCATCCCTCACGATACTTCCTCGTTGTCTTCCTTGATGGTTCCCTCCTCGGTAGAATCTTCCTCCTTGTTTTCTTCTTGCTGTTCCTCTTCTGTGTCATTGACGGCCGTTTGATTGATTCTTCTTGGGTGTTCGGTCCTTTATTTTTATCCTGGAGAGATCAGAATGTTGGATGATATTAGATAGATATTGGTAGTAGCCCGAGTCGAAAAGTCCAGCTTAAAAAGAAACTTCAAATCCTAGATTCTTCTGATTTCTCATTTACCGCTTAATTATGTATATCAGTTTGAACCTCAAAATCCTCAACTAGTGTGTCTACGCGCCTGACAGTCCTGTAAATATGATTTTTAGGAGTTATATGGACTGATCAGGTAAAATTTTTATTCCAATTTAATCTGACATCCCCTAAAAATATTTCAGAAGTTGTCAAGTCTGTCGACTCATATTCTAAAAATAGGGCTTTCAGGAGCAAGTAGGAATTCAATTATCATTTTATTCCATATAAATTGTAAATCTCCTAAAATCAAATTAATTTTTAGGATATTGAAAATTTTTTTGGACCTGGATCATTCCACTCCAATTCCAATCCAATTCTAAAACTCCTCATTATGGAATGTATGGCTTAATTTTCTAAATAAGAATGCTGAGGATTATTTTGGGCTGTATGAAGCTTAAATAGATCCTCGACTAGGCAAAACTGGCAAAAATTAACAAGTTTAGGGCGATTATGGAATTAAAATTTGCATTCTTTTATATGTAACATATTTTTCCATACTCAGCTTAAATATCCTAAGTTATTTGGTAATTTAGGAGGATTTTGGGCTGAAATTTTCGACTCGGGAGTGGAAATTGAATTTGAAGAAGGGCGAGAACTTTGCGTTTTCGTGTTATTCTGCCATGGGATGAATATTTTTTTTGTGATTATTCCTTTTTTTTTACTGCCACATTGGATGCAGCGATATTCATGGTACGGTGTCACGTAACAGCGAGTTGAAATGCGATCTGGAAAGTCTCATTGAATGAAGTCGAAATGGAAACATTGATTTTTATAAAAATTCAAATCATGTCCCAGATCGTGAGCGTTACGTAAGCGAGTCAAAGAGATCTCGGATCGAGGCGAGAAAACTTTCATTTTCGATCTTGATAAGGAAATGAGAAAAGGAATCAAAGTTCTTCCGGCGCGATGGAAACAATTTCGAAGTGGAAAGGATAGGGATGATAGAAGATAGAAAATAGAAGATACACAGAATGTTAAAGTAGTACATGCCTATATCTCGAGAAGTAAGAACAATATTCTTCGACAACGCGATTGTCGATGCCCGCAAAGGTGTTTCAAGTTACAGTCTCCTTTTCATCTTCTTCTCCGTAGATCCTTCACGCGCTATCGGGACTTTCTATCCTCGAATACATATTTCTTAGCCTCTAGCAACGTTAATAGAAAAAGTCTACTCGAACGCATCCAGAATGCTCTGTGCATTCTAATAAAACGAAATAAAATACCAGTTTCTTCGAGAAACTTACTCCAACCTTGTGGATGCCTGTGCCAAAGAATACTTGAAAGCTGGAGCTATTACCTTTAAATCTATTATATTTAATTATAGTCAATAAGTACTCTGAAAAAGGGGAATCAAGAGATAGAGAAAGTCACCAAGAAATCTCTGAAAATTCTTCTAAACCGTAATATTGAATCTTTGGAGTTCGGTCAACACAAAAATCCCTGGACGTACTCCTGGATATTTCATTTCTCTTCGGCCAACTTCCGGATACGAAATTGATGTTTACGCAACACTCTCGGCCACTCGATGATCGTCCATCTCCTCCATCCACGAAGGTTCCACGCGCGCCCACTTACATACAAGCCTGTACGTCGATCCTAAGTGGAATAACACGTACATGCCGGTGCATTTTCTCCGACAAACAGGAACATCCTCGTCGCTCGAACTTCGCGTGACCTCACGCACCTTCTTCGAGGCGTTGCCTACTGTCGGTTTCCGGAAATTACACCTTTTTGAACTCGTAGTGGTCTGCCGATTCGCGTGGACCACCCACGTATAAAATTTTAATTCGATTTAATTAATCAGAGATAGGTTTCCTAATCAGTTATCTTAAGTTTAAGTTTCTCATGTGGGAGAATTTTATAAATTGTTACTTAACATGTTGAATTCTCTGTGATTCGGTGTCCACGTAAAGTTGTAGGTTGTATAATTAAAATCTAGAATTATAGAAGAAGGAAAACGAAAGAACTTTCTCTAAAGGAAATGCTTCTGTCACTTCCTCTGTTACGGTAATTAAAGTAGGTGTATCTTTTAACCGATTTTACGACATCCCGTATCGTAACTCCGACTATACTTACTTCCCGCCAGAACGAATAAATTCTTAAAGAAACGCGATAATTTCGCCCGGTAATGTCCATCCTAATTAGTACAAATGCTCGTAGCCGGCGTACAATTAATAATTCAACAACGACCTCGGGAAAGAGGCTGTGCTTTCTCTTGAAATTGCCGATTTCGCCCGGTTCCCCGTCGTGGAGGTGGCTCGATGAATAGAGACCGTTCGATTTCGCCTAAGAACGAAGAAAAGAAGATGGAACGTCGAAAGAACGAGGATCGTTCCGTCGCGACAAGATTTATCGTCTCGAGGGCGACGTTGTTGTTTGAGCAGAGGCAAAAAAAAATCGATAGCGATTTTATTCGGCTCCACCGTCGACTCGATCGATTTTGAAGCCCTCTGGGGAACCGATGGAATCGAGGCAAAAAAGAGCGGTCAATGGATGCGAACGTCATCGAATTCCCCCGGTTGGGATTTGGTGGCGGGACGACAAATTGTCTCCAAAAGGACGTAGAAGACTCGATCCTTCGTAGAAGCTACGAATCAACGTCAGACAGTGCTGTTATCGTCATCGACTAAAAAATGTCGCTTCAAAGCTATCCACTTCGTTCTTCTAAATGAACACTTTACCTCCCCGTTCTTAACTCGTTCTCCAATTGTTCTCCAAACGTTCTCCAACCGTTCTCCAATTGTTCTTCAATCGTTCTCCAACCGTTCTCCAAAAGTTCCCCAATTGTTCTTCAATAGTACTCCAACCGTTCTCCAATTGTTCTTCAATAGTACCCCAACCGTTCTCCAATCGTTCTCCAACCGTTCTCCAATTGTTCTTCAATCGTTCTCCAACCGTTCTCCAAAAGTTCCCCAATTGTTCTTCAATAGTACTCCAACCGTTCTCCAATTGTTCTTCAATAGTACCCCAACCGTTCTCCAATCGTTCTCCAATTGTTCCCCAAACGTTTTCCATTTCCAATACTCACCGCAAATCCTGGAATTCCAAAGCGATAAAAAAGGGGGACACCTTGGACACCGACGGTAACGGTCATGTCCCCATCGCAATTGCGATTCTACTTTCCTTCGAACGGTGTTACATTAATCGCGATCGTTCCGCCACTGGCGAGAGACGGTAGTTAACATTTAATTACTCTATCTCCTTGCATTCGAGATCCACGATGGAGACTCCAGGTCTCACTCGAGCGCTCCCGAGAGGCCCCGTGAAACAATATTTTCCGGACCGGCCTGTCCGTGCACGTACGCTCATTATCATTTTAAGCGTATCACGTTGGCGATTGTGCCAACTGCAGCCGGACTTTCCCCCAACAACGTTTCTCGGCTCGTTTCGAGCGTAGTTTGGTCTGAAAACATTGATCTGCATGCATGGTCCTCGCGCGAGGAACGTCAACACATTTCACGCCACATAAATCAACCGGCACTGAATTCCTCTGCGCTTTCGAAGAAAGGTTGCGCATCTGGGTCAATCCCTCTTGATTTATGTAACCGTTTAAGGCTTCCCAACACGAAACCTCCCTCCTTGGAAATCATCATACACTCGTGACACGATCCTTCGCGTATTCTTGGAACGATCCACTCAACTTGGAGAGACCATCGATCAGGGATCATCGTGGGTCACGATATGCCTACCGAGAGAATTTTGTCACGGAGGTGAAAGAGATTAGGGGTGGTTGAAGTTTTATTTCAGGTCGATATTTGAAGAGTGTAGATGTTAAAGAAGTGATAAAGTTGCGTGCTTATGTGAGCAAGATTTTTTAGAGGGAGTTTAGCTGTGAATTGTCAGGAATTGTGAAAAAGTAAGCAAATAAATTTACCACAAAACTGTAAAAAGCTTCCACTTCGATACTCATGCCGGAATAAAAGAGGATTGATCGTCGAACGGTGAAAATGTGGGAGGGAAAAAAACGACTGACTGATTGCATCCGAATAATACATGCAATCGAGGTACGTCCGCGTAAACGCCTCGCCCCGGTCGTTTTCATGGCGAGCCATCGGCGTCTATTATGCAAATAAAAGGAACACCGCCGGCACTAAAGCCGAGATATGGCGTACTGCGCTTTATCACGTGCAGTTGAACATTTTTGCGAGCGTTTAATATTACACGAGAGAACCATAAACTACCACATACACGCGGAGGAAAATGTTAACAGTTCCGCGATCTTCTTCTCGCATTACCATTCTCCACAGCATTTGGGCTAATCGCGCGGAAATTCATCGAGAATAAACGAATCCCTCGAACAATTCCACCGCACAAATATCAAAGTAAAATCCCAAGAATCCTTGTGCATTACAACGAGTCTCCGTGATATTCCGGAATGCAGGGAAATTAAAATTAGTACCGCGTTTTCACGGGAAATTCAATGTGCTTGGTCGAATCGGACGACGTTCTTTCAATAACATTATATAGGACGAATTCAGGTTACTATGCTCTAGGACTCGTAAGACGAACCATCCCCGTTGGTAGTGGAAAAATTATGAATCTCGTGAAAGGTTTCTAGTACAAAGGCACGGCTGAACGGTCCGGTGCAATCGCACATTTCATTAAACCGTTACAGTGTGACGAGTTCTTTCACTAGGATAGAAAGGTACGCAACGTACTTGAGGATATACGGACCACGTTGCGTCGTAGTTTCACTTTGTTACATGGAAGTACAACCCTCGTTGAACAAGAGTTCTTGTAGAGGCTTAAAGTTTCGATGATTCAGACCAACGAGACAAAGTTGGTTGTAATGCTATGGCAAATATGGAGTTGATAGCTCGATCTACGAATTACTAGGCTTTGCTTCTATCCTCCGTCATCTCTGGAAGATTTTTTCCAAGTTATTACTTCATGGAACTTAGCCATGATGTTTTAACACTAAATTTACCAGCGTGAAATCTACTATATTTAAATATGTTAAATATGTACCTCAAAGCAAGGAAAATTAAGATGTGGAAGAGATGATAGATTCGGTAATTTATGTTTTATACGATGGACGAAGAATATTTATTCTACGGCTCTCTCATAAACCCGTAGAATTTTTGGAAAAAATTGTGCACCAGTCATTTTGACTGGTTTGGTAAATCTAGTGTTAAAATCCACGTGAAACGTTGCAGTATAGTATATGTATTGTAATTCGAAATAGAGTAATCCAGGCGATTCGCCCTCTACTGTGTGAATATAATGTGTAATTAGATAGGCAAATGATGACATAATTAATCTGATAAATCGTCATTCAGGATTTTAAGGTGAAATGGAAAGTAAAGGTGGGAGATGAAAGTTACCATGATGTATGGCGATTAGTGTTATGTTTATTCGTGTATATTTCGTACAACTTGTATATCTGACTTGTTTCACGTGTCACAATGTTCTCTCCACGATGTAGAAAATACGAGAAGTCCACAATGTAGGTCGTCACACCGAGATCGACTTATAAAGAGGCTCGAACCGCGCAATAAGTCAACTGCATTCAGGTCTCGTCGCCTCTGTCTCCCATCCGATTGCTTTACATCCGTCTTCGTTCGGCGTTTTGCCTTCCGCCGAAAGACAGGCTGCTCGTTTTGTCGAAATCGCATTAAATTCAGAATTCCCTCGGGGGACGTTGAGCACTCGGGAATTCTACGTTCATCTTCGAGATCGCATTCTGACGGAAAACGACGTTTTTATTCGTGCCTCGAGTCCTGGACCGTAGAGACGTTTGAACGAATTGTCCGATGGAAAACTCTGATCTTGAAGTTTTTTCTGAAACTGCTCAAATGTCAGAAAAACTCTAGGTTTCACGTTCAAATTTTACGATGAAAAACCGCAACCCTCTCTCGTCTCTCAAGTACCACTAAAATTCCTACCTCTCCATATTTCACCCCCAAACTATCCCCATAAAATTCTCTTCTCGAAGGCCACAACTACACATTGTTTGGCTTCAAAGAAATGTAGAAAAAGTGAAATTTGACCATTGATTAAGATACTGACGTCGGCGAGTACCACCGGTGGCTCGCGCTTCAATGTCTTTCAGATCGTGATCTTAACCCCTTGCACTATCGGTAAACTCGCAAAGATTACAGCGCTAATATTTACTTCACGCAAAGCAACATCTGTGAAACTCAAATGAATTTGAATAAAAATCTAAATTTAATAATCCTCCACGGGGACATACGATCTTATTCGAGATATAAATACTTTTCCCAAGATTAATCCCACAAGTCAGACTCGTGATGTTCAAGTTTGGCCTAAAATTTTCATCACGAGTCACACTCGTGGAAATAGTGCAAGGGGTTAACCCTCTATGGGTCCCTGTAAGCTTACAGTAACACAAAATAAATCTAAGTTTTTAGTTTTCAAAATCGATTTTTTAACTTTCTCAAATATTACAAACTGCCTCCTCAAAACTTATTTTCTAATGTGCCATCGTGCAACTAATCTTCAGATATCACAAAAAATCCAGCCCATAGAGGGTTAAAATAGCCGCCCGTAGGTGAAAAACGCAAATTGCAACGCCGGCGTGAACGTGTTAAAAAAGAAATCAATCGGACATCAGGGCGGAAATGAATTTCGTTTGTTAGAGTGTCGCTTCTGAAAATGGTTTCGCTGATATCGCAATTTCTCCCGTCGAGAGGGAAAATGTGACCTCGGGTTCGTACTTTGGCATTCTACCAAGGCACGTGAGGAACGTACAGCATTAGGCATGCTTATTAGTAACAGAAGCCGTGGAGAGCGGCCACGAGAGGGGAGAAAGGAGAAATACGTGCACGTGCGACTGCATCGGAAAGCACCCAAGACCAGTCTCTGCAACGTGGAAAAGGTAATAACGCGAGTCATACAGGTGTAAGCACGCCGTGAATAACTGGAAGTACACGTGCTTGTAACACCGGCATTGTGGGTGTTTCCTTACATCGAGGCAGGTAATTCTCATGATTTTCGAAGATCAACCTTCGATAAGGTAGCATCGAGAAACGAACCGAAGAAATATTCTACCGAATAGAATTAAATTGATCGCAAGATTAAGATTAGAATTTATACAATCAGGTATACCGTATTACAAAATTTTCCTGTACCTCTAAATTTGAGATATAAAAGTGAAACATCGATGACAGTCGACCAACTAAAAAAAGTGTCCGAAACTTGCCTGACTAATTGTAAGAGTAAAAGTGTGACCGAATCTAGTAAGGTCACGATCTTTCCTGAAACGAGGACAGTCTGTGGTTTTAAGGGGAAAAAAGATGACTAAAGACCACAAGAGAGATTAGAAAATCAGGCCGATTCAAGATGCATCAGAGACCTTCCTTCTCTCTCTCCTAAAATCGTCCTTGATGAAGGAATAATTCAATCTTGAAAGAGAAGCAATACCTTTTTTTGACACATAATTAAAAATGACCCGAAGAAAGGTACCAAACGTAATATCGTCTTAACCATGCGCTACATTTCTGATTTCAGGGATCAGGATGCGGTGGATCGGTTACGTGGCCACAATTCTCTGGTGGTCGGGCATCGCCAGGTCTCTCAGCACGCTGAATCGAGGTCACAGTCAGTAATACTCCTTTTGGTGGTTCAAACGCCCGCGTTTCGATCCATTCGCGGTACCTTTGCGTATTTTTGCTCGCGTTCTCCAAAGACTTTCCAGTCATGTCCCTACCATCTTCCATATTTCCCCGTATCTTCGAATCAAGCCGAGCTACCCTTCCATGGTGTCTCATCTCCTTCAGGAATCTCGTTTGATCTCTTTCTTCTCAACTAGCCAGTCTCCTCGTACTAGAAGGTCCCCCGGTTAAATGTGTAACGCTTAATCGGTGGGAGAACTCGGTCAAGGTGCAGTCGGTCGTTCACGAGCGTGAGAAAAGAAAAGCGAAAGAAGGGGGCGACTTTCTTGTCGATTCGAGGAAGTCTCGAGAGATAACGATGACTAACGAACATAGAATTTTTTTACATTCATCATCCAATTTTATTTCAATTCATTAAAACTAACTTTCAACCACCGACAAATTCTACAAATTCAAGATAACAACTTGAACAACTAAAACTCTCAAACACCACTCCACTCTATTCCATCGCGATGGTTAATAAATATCATCCGCAGGTAGTTTTTATTTTTAATTAACGCCGACTGGACTGCAACGCGATACGAACATATCTCTGACGGAGAAAGCGAGACCGACCATACTTGTGCGGTTCTCCACGTTCATACGTGCATGCACCACCACGCGACTGCACTTGTAATTTACATTACCATCGTCTTACGCCGACTCGGTTAACGACCTGGCCCAGGTCTACGTACTCTTTCCAACAATTAAGTTTCATTTTTTTTCCCCACCACGCATAGTAGCCTAGGCGGTCGCTCGTTCGCGCGCCTCTTCATCGGCAAGTGGTACACTTTCACCGAAGTCAGACTGCTTCGGTGCCCGGCAGAAAGATCGTATCTCTGGGTCGTCGCTTTAATGACGGCCCATTTGTGTGACGAGCTCGCGGCCTATTGTGTAATCCGCTAATTAATCGTCTAACCGGCAGAAATTCCTGGGAGAAAGATTGACGAGCGTACCGAATGAAATATCGGATCCGGTTGCTCGTTCTATTCGTCGATTATTTCACGCGACCTTACGATAGTCCACGTGATAATGGCGTTAATTACAATGGGTATTTCATTAGAAAAGAGTCAAACGATCGTTTGTCACGCAGAGACAACGGTGGAGTTTTACGAGGTCGAGGTTCTTGATTGACAGAAATTGAACCCAGTTACTTTGGGAATGTTTGAAGGTTTTTGACCTCCAGGATGTACTTTGCGTTTCGTTAAATTCGATGCTGAAGTATGACGAGCCAGCGAGACTGATAATTAACTATTGATTCTAATTTGAACGTGGATACTCCCATTGGTTGATAGCATTAATTATATATTTGCTGACCTACATCGCTATATTCCTAACTCGCCCTCCGGCGGGATCGATATAAAACGTATCCTCGAGATGGGAACATAAATCAATTGGACGAGTTATTACCAAAGCATTCCCTTGAACTGTCATTACGTGGATGGAATATTCGTAGGATTCGATCTTTGAATCGGTTTGATTCTGTGAGAGTACTTTGAACCTGTTCTGTAGATTTACGACTCTTTGTTCCGATCGAATTAATAATTGTGTACGCGTACTGTAATCGTAAATGGTGCATCGACGGTAGAAACTTTCTCCTTTCTTTTTAACCAAATGATAGGAGAAATCTTCCTTAATAATACGCATTACAACATTATCTACATGCTGTAATCATCGGTACTCCTATAAACGTAAATTACATGGTGTAAACCAAATTCTGGTGTGAACCTAAATGAGAGAAAAATCTTGAAAATTTACAAAATCTTCGAACTTCCATAAAGATACTTACTTAAAAGATACGTAAATCCACCTTGATATTTTAGTCCCTTAACCCTTTAGTCTACGATTTCTTTTCTGACTCAGCGTGCATTCAACTTCAATTGCTGAAATCAAATCTTCTCATTGGTTCCTGATATTTCATATAACTAAAAGTAATGTCAATAATATAGAAATACTAAGACCGTTTTGCAACTGGCTGATATTTTACATTAACTTTCGAAAGACTTCAAAATTTCCTCTTCTATATTCCGCTTCACGAGTGTCACGCGTTGTTGTAAAGTTTAAATTTAACCCTTTTAGTGCCGGACGACGATATATCGTTAACAATAGTACTAACACTGGGTATCGGAGGGTTAATATACATTTTTCCAATACGATATCAGTAATTTTATGACAGATACTTGTAAATACAGGGTTTATGCTCTATATTGCGTATTCTATATGAAACTATCGCCAAATGACAATTCTTTTTATTCGCAACTATATTTTTCATTAATTCAATCAATTTTTCCGGTCGGCACTAAAAGGGTTAAACATCCAAAAGCAACCAAAAACATCATCGTCCTACTACACAGGTTACAAAATCAGTCCAAAGCCCTGCAGAGTGCCCGGTCCAGAAGCCAAGGAAGGCACGTGTATGTTCGTCTGGGAGTGCATCAAATCGGAGGGCACCCACGTCGGCGTCTGCGTGGATACCTTCATGTTCGGCAGCTGTTGTGTGCACAATACCACAGCAAACTCCATAAACGTGCCTCACAATCATCATCACCATCACCACCACCATAGTCATCATCATCATCATTCCAGCTCCTCGAATACCCTGAGGCCGACACTCGCGGAAGCGCTGGGTAACGAGTCAGTTAGACCAACGTTGACCTCTCTCTCGAGTTTACCTTCCACGGAATCTAGCAGCGCAAAACCAACCCTTCATCAATCCACGGTGGATTCGATCGAAACAGGTGGCTCGAGACCCCTTAAGAGTCCTTCGATTGGTTCCGGAAGGCCACTGCAGAAAAGACCTCATGCAAAACCAACATCCGATCACGAGGATCGATTTCAAACGTCCGTGGTACCGTCGAATTTCTGGGAAGAGGGATCTCAGAGTACCAAGAAACCTGGTCACCATGATGGGCAAAGTCCTCAGCAAAAAACTAGACCGGAAGAGCCACAAAATTCGAAGGACAAGGGGACGGTATCTAACGAGTTCTCCAGTCATCAGGGTCATCAGAGTTTCAAGGATAAAATCGATACCGGTGGTCATAATAGTCTGGTGGTTAGATTACCAGGCAAAGAACATGCCTCTGGTGATTCCATGGCGATCAGGCCCAATAGGCCGAACAACCAAAGACCTTTCGAGTCGAGACCAGACGATGGAAAGACCGAGGACGTCGATCTCAGCGTGCAGGAGACGATTCATCGGCCAAGTGTTAATTCCGTGGAGGAAAATGTAAGAGACTTTTATAATTATTAATTTTTGTCAAGTTAATTTTGTCGAACCTACATGAGTCGTTTGGACGGTAATTAATGGTACGTCGACAGGAAACCGCGAAGGAACCTCATTCGAATTTAAACTTCATCCACACCGAGCGTCCTCAGTGGGCCACAAAACCGGTATCGCCGAAGCCCACAACAGACTTCTCGAAGCCGTACTTCTCGATTAAAACGACGACCCACAGGCCGATTTCAATCCAGGCGGATACCAGGCCGAATTTCATCTCGAAACCGGATAATTCGAACGGCCCAACGAAGAGTTCGACGACTCTGAGGCCGATTTATCCAAGTGGATATTCAACCACCAGGTACTCGACTATGTCTCTCCATCGACGGTAACGTCGTTTAGTTTTGTAACGAGTTAGAAAATCCGTATCTTGTAAGGGAAGTTGGACTATCCTCGTCATTTCTCCCGCGGTTACGAAACCGTGTCACCGTGAAGAGAAAGAAAAGCCAGTTTAACGGAAAAGGGAAGGAAAGTTTAAGCGAGAGACAGCTTAAAACTTTTCTTTCATTCTAGCGCAGCCGGATCCATACCACAGACCTCTCACTGGCAAGTCACCACAGAGCCAGCATTTGTCACGAAGCAAAGACCTTCATCGTCCACGAAACCGATTGGTACCCTCGAAACCACGAGGCCTCATGGTTCCAGCTCTCATTTCTGGTCGGAGAACAGCTGGACACCACCTAGGCCGTCCTTGAAACCACACTGGACAGATAATCCTAGCCTGCTGCAGAATGGACCGGAAAACTTTCCTCAGCGACCGAGTTTTAAACCGACCGAACCGCAAGAAGTACGTACGTCCTCGTTTTCATCGATGAACGTTAACGATCGTCTTGAAATTATTATCCTCTCATTGCCAATAGAGAGAAATTGTCATCGTTATGCTTGATTATCTCTTTACCTCTTGTCCTAACAGACATTAAGACTCTTACCTAGACTTCTACCACTTTTAATTCATCCTCAACAAATCCAGCAGCAATCGTTTCAATTATTACATCCTCCTCGAATTTCACCCACCCCTTTTTGTCAGAATACAGAGTTTCACAAACCTCTGGGCTCGGCGCACTACATAACAACGTCCCACTTCGAAACATCATCTAGGCCGAGGCCTACGAAGAAGACCACAACGTCGACCACGACAACGACCACCAGTACGACCACTACGAGTACAACGAGTACAACCACGAGTACAACGACAACGACAACGACAACGACGACACCAAGACCTTCGACGACGATCAGCACGACCGAGATACCTAGGAAACCAACAGGATCGGTGTTGACAGTCTCAGCAGCCGCGGAGAACAGGGGTATGCAATGTGGTGTGCCTCCTCTTTTTCCCAGACCGGAAACGAGGATCGTTGGTGGCAAGGACGCGCCATTCGGTCGATGGCCTTGGCAGGTGTCCGTGAGAAGGACGTCCTTCTTTGGATTCTCGAGTACTCATCGGTGCGGAGGGGCGGTCCTCAATGAGAACTGGATCGCAACGGCGGGCCATTGCGTGGACGAGTAAGTAGAAAGGGGAAAATCGAAGGAAGTAGGATTATGTAATTCATATTTCTTTTCTGTGTTCCATTGGATGACGAGATAGATATGACTTTGACCCTTTTGGATGAAGTTGGAATTTTTCTGAATAAAAGGGAAATTGGGTTTGTGGTCATTGATTAGAATTTGATATGATATTGTTGCGTCGAGGAGTATTGCCACGCGACATAATGTATTTACGAAGGGTCTAAATTCTGCAACATTCAAATAGAGCAGAGATACGAGCTGCTTTTCTGCTTCAAATTCTTATCTTCAACTACCTTGTGTAACCCCTTGCACTGTTGGTAACCTCGCAAGGATCTATACGTAAACCGAGCGCCCGATATACGATATCTTGCGACTGACAAAGATTACCACGCCAGTATTTACTTCACGCAATGGAACTTTTGTGAAACTCAAATGAATTTGAATCAAAGTCTAAATTTAATAATCTTACACGGGGCACACGATCTTCTTCGAGATACTAATACTTTGCCCGAGATTAAGACCACGAGTCAGACTCATGATATTCAAGTTGGGCCTAAAATTTTCATCACGAGTCAGACTCGTGAAAATAGTACAAGTGGTTAATCTGTTGTCGTTGATACGATATTCGACTCTCGATTATCGATGTCTCGTAGAATATATTCTCTAATCGATTGAATCACCAAAGACAGCTTCGCTTCTTCGTAACAATATATTTATCTATGCTACTGGCGGAGTGAAAGATCAGGGAGATAGGTCAAGCATAAATCTCATTTTGCATTTCTTTTCAGCCTCCTCACCTCTCAAATTCGAATACGCGTCGGAGAATACGACTTTTCATCGGTCCAAGAACGACTGCCCTACGTGGAACGGGGGGTTGCAAAGAAAGTCGTGCATCCGAAGTATAATTTCTTCACATACGAATACGATCTTGCGCTGGTTAGATTAGAGACCTCATTGACATTCGCACCACATATTTCACCGATTTGCTTGCCGGCCACGGACGATCTTCTGATCGGGGAAAACGCGACTGTCACCGGATGGGGAAGGCTGAGCGAGGGGGGCACTTTACCCTCGGTTTTGCAGGAGGTACGTCTTAAAGTAAACAAATAAATAAACCTAGAAATAGTTTAACTCTAAATCGTTCTAAAAATTACTCTCGTCGGTGTTAAAAATTTTAAAAAAAGTCCTAACATAGAAATATCCATATTTCAGGTATCCGTGCCGATAGTGAGTAACGACAGGTGTAAATCGATGTTCCTGACCGCTGGTAGACACGAATTCATACCAGACATATTTCTCTGTGCCGGCTACGAAACCGGTGGCCAAGATTCCTGTCAGGTTCGGCGAAACTTACTCTCAATTTCGTAAAGTTCTTTCATCCTCAATTTAATCAAAACCTCCGCTTTCAGGGTGATTCCGGTGGTCCGCTTCAGGTTCGAGGGAAGGACGGTCGATATTTCCTCGCCGGTATAATATCCTGGGGAATCGGTTGCGCGGAAGCGAATTTACCCGGTGTCTGCACGAGGATTTCCAAATTCGTACCTTGGATTTTGAAGAACGTCACCTGACCCACTTTAATCGTCAGATTGATGTCGCTGTCAATTGAGTTGAGAAAGAAAGAGAAACCGAAATTCCATTGAGAATGGACACGGCAACGACGGCAGTTATATCTGTTCGATGTACGGTCGATTTCAGGGGTGTCGGATGATGACCCGAGATTACATAAATCACTGCCAAATATACGGAAGACTTACTCACTCGTGGATCGAGATGGACGTTCGATAAATCTGTCGATCGCCCCGAGACACGTTGTGGGGATTAAACGAGGCTCGAATTAAAAGGTTACAGGAACGAAAGGAGTACAGGATACTCTATGAATCCTTTATGTGTACTTTATGTCCTACAAACTTGGTAGACAGTTTTATTTAAAAGGAAGGATGTATAAAAAAAGGAAAAGAGAGACTGTTGAATGTGTGGAGAACGATCGTTTATTTTACGGTACGATCATTCGAGACTGTCCGTTCGAAATGTTACGTGAGATTTATATGAAATAAATTATTTCACACGAGGCTGCGAAGAGTCTGGACTTGAGGACGGACTCGCGTGTTAACTATGTTGATTGCGATTACCTCGATGATGATCGATTTTACCGTCAGTATCGAGTACAACTCTTCGTCGATAAGGAAAAAAAAAGAGGAGTACACTGGACTGTATTTATATAAATACAATTATAAGATAATAATATATTTCTTAGATTGTAAGTAAAGCCAATTGACCCTCGGACGAAGGAGTTCTACAAGTCGCCATTTTATTCCAAGCTTCATAGTCTTCAATCCCAAAATTCATTCTCCATGAACGAAACTTCGATATATTTACTAAGATCGTACTGCAATAAATTAAACTATTTCAAAGAAATCGCACAAAATTACTGGAACATTCAGTGGCCGAGGGTTAACCGGAATTAACTCGAGGAAACCACGAGCATTTCGCGTGCTCGTACCTCGATATCGCCAGCTTGTAAATGATTATAAAAGGAAAAAAAACTATTTACGAGATAGAAACAAATCGTCGGCTCGATGCTGAAAGAATGAATGATAGTAAAAACTATGATCACAGATTATGGATACTTTTAACAGCGAGCCCACGGTAAAATATTTTTCTCTATTGTATAGCAGAGTCTGTAAATGATGCTAAACTCTTGCCCGTCGACTTTCAACTCAACGCTGCTTTTAATTTAAAAGAACAAGACCATAGAAGCGACGTGCACTTTCTCTATTCTTCTTCCTCTCGTTTATTTACAACAATGATTTTGTACAGACATACATTGTGTACTTAAAAGTAGGTGTGTGCAAACTAGGACAAAAAGATCTAATAAATATATATATATATTTAGATAGACAGATATATATATAAAATTTGTTTATAGACTATACCAATATTTATAAGTATTGTCAAATAAACATACAGTTTATTACTACTACCGTTCTTCGTCGATTCGCGTTAAAGTATTCGTGAATTGAGAGGATCGTTGACTCTGCCCGCGATTAAGGCCACCGAGGTTTCGGCATCGACGATAAAATAAAGAAACGGATGTACGGTCGTGAACGGCACGGGGCTGGCTCTTTCGAAGAGGCCGTTACCTGTGAAAACGTAAAATTAAAGTCGATTAAAACCGACGAGCTGGTCCTCGAAACTCAACGTAACTCGTTTTAAAGTACGGAATGTACGAGCTACGTAAAATACTATAAGTGCGGGTGTCACGGGAAATTTAATGAGATAATGGCAGATGTCGCGTGTACAAAATTATTTCGTGGCTCTGGTAACTGTAATCGGAAGCAGTGAACGTAAATAAATGAAACGAAGGCGACCGTAGAATGGGGAGAATATGAGTGGATAAAAAGATGAATTTATGTCTGGATGGAATCACGAGTTTGAAACATTTTTGAGATATTAGATTTTGGAAATTTAATAGAAATTATATGGATTAAAAGTAACTTTGGATGAGTTTAAATTTGCAATGAGAATTTTCACGTTTCGACGCGTTTGAGAATTGTCGAGAAATAGCGAGATGGAAAAATGAGCTTCCGTTGGAGCGGAAACAAAAAATCTGTTGGGTGAAAACATGTACGAGGGAACTGATGTCGCAATGATTTAGAATTTCCCGGTAGACGGAACGTAGAATTGCAGCAAGGTCTTCTTATTTATTTCCTTCGGTGAGTCAGACAGGATATCAGCAATTAAATTCAGCTTATAACAATCCTGAGAATATCCCCTGTAGTAATCGGTAAATCCTCTCTAAACGATGCCAATTGCAATAAACAGGAAACGCGGTGAACTTCGAACAGTCGAACGTTCAATCAATCCGACCTTTATCGACTCCAAAAAAAAAAAGGAAAAATGGTAATCACCTTCGATGCTTTACGTAATTTCCATATCGAATAAAAAGAAAACCTTTGCAACGAATCGAACTGTAAAGTTTCAAGCTGCAAAATTTCAAACGTTAATCAAATTTGCTAAACACAAAACCCGCCGTTTTCTCGAAGCAATTGACTGTTCTCGCCAAAAGAGAAAAACCATTACAGAGATTATTCCACCGTGTAATTTTCGGACACAGGAACGCAAAGAGGATACTTTCGACACCGTAATAAAGCACGTTTGCGCATTGTTAACGACGATAATAATATCTCCCGTGAAATGCCGAGAAGAGTCAACGAGGAGGAAGAAAATGAGAGGGATGCGCGCCAGTAGTAACAGACGGCCATCGTCAGACGTATGCTCGCCGGGCGTAGAGGGACACTTTCGTCGTTTTGCAAATTGCTCATACGCTCGCAAAGACGCGCCTGGCAAATTAAAATTTCACCGGATAACACCGGAGATTGCGTCGTGCAATTATTCCTTCGAATGTTTTTTACCTTTGCGTTATTCGCGTAGAGAATCCACTCTTAAGTTAATTCGGAATATCCGCTTGTTTCTACTCCTTTTAGCTTCGCTTCTTGTGGCAATATCTTTCTCTGAATTTTGATATATTAATATTTAAATGTTAGAGCTCGTGAAACTTTCTGTCTGTAGTGTCTAACGAAGAGATGATCTGATATTTAATTAAGAAACGGTAGAAATATTTTGACAATTTTTAGACCACCGAAATTGATATTTTTACAGCGGAAGATATTAATATTCTGGCATCTTTGATTAAATCGAATTAATTTTTAAATATAGACTCTATGAACTATGAGCGACGTGACACTCAACAATATTAAAATGAAAATTGCATTTCGTGTCTAAAAATTACACTTTTTAGTAGAAGCAAGAAAGAAAAGATAGCTTCAAAGACCAAACCGCGAAAATGATAGAAAGAGGGAAAGGTTAAGGGTGTGCATTAGTAGAAAGCATAGAATAAAACCTGGCAGATAGAATCGATAGTAATCCTGACGAGTTGGAACGATCGTGGTAGAATCGAGATTAGACGACTCACGAGAATGTGTCCTATCAGGCTTCATATAATTCCTTATGTTGACCCCGATGCTCTGTTGAACGTCCCTGGCGTACACACCGAGATCCGGTGTCATGGGTGACAGATCTGCCGCCCTTGGCTCGAAAACATCCACGATTCCTAGCTGCAAATTAAATTCGTTGACCTTCGACACGGATTTCTGGGCATTGAAAATCTCACAAAGACCGGAAAGAAAAGAAGAGTGTTTTAAAATTACACTTCTTACACGGTCTACGTTTTTTTTTCCTCAATTATCTGTGAACTTTAACTCTTTGAACGTCATAGAGGTCACCGGACACCATGGTTGTCATTTGGTTTTTAAATTTCCATATTTACGAATTTTTTAATACATTCAACATTGAAATATTAAATGTAGTGTTTTGCTGTCTATATATTTGGGTCTTTACGTTTTCTACTTTATAAATTTGTGATTTCAATAGAACAAGTTTCATTATAGCAAGAATAACGAAAGCAATGAAATACCGGTGGCGTTCAACGTGTTAACTGTTGATCTTTTTACCCGGAAGACACAAGTTTGGGAATTTAAATTAATTAAATATTTGTTTAGGAATCTAGGAATCGGAGAATTTGTACTTGTATTCTTTTGTCAATTCGCTAGAAGGCACGGTAAGTCTATCGTCAGCCCCATCAGCGAATAAACCACAAAGAGGGCCATAAAACGAACTCGCGGATGCGCTATCGTTAAATTACATCCGTTCGACAATTTCCATTTTTCGTCCTATGTCCCTCTCTCCCTCTGTCGCTCTTCTTGTACTTCGAATTATCGCCAATTACGCGCACTCAAGGAGACTACCTATATACCGATAGTCCCCATTCGCGGAAGGTTGCCGTGACGAGAAGCGGAAAGTGCACTCAAGATCTCGACTAACGCGATTAAGTAATTAGGTGCTTAATGCCCGAGACTAATGGTCAAATATCGAGCCTCGTGTACCGAGAAACACAATTTGACCGGCATCGTGAGAACCCTTGTCGAGGTCTATTAACATCAATTTCAAAGAGGATTAACCCTTTTGAAGATAAGATTGATGTTCGGTATCAAAAGATACTTGATCATCTTTTAATATTGTCAAATTCAAACCAAACCTCATCTTTTGTAATTCAAACTATGAATTGAAATTACAAGAGAAGAGTTAGAAGAACTGATTAAATGGAAACTCGGCTTGCTTCGTTGATTCATTAAGGCCAGAGAAATCCAACGATTACCCTTTGAAGGAAAGACGTCAGTGTGACAAAACCACGTAACATAAAGGACGGTATGGTGGCCCTAACCCAAGTGGGTTGTAACTGCTTCCTCAACAATCTCAACGACTTCCCGCCGAGATCTCTCGCCAGGCGGTACGTATCTCTTCTGTCGGTTGCCATCATAAGAAGAATGTTGTACCTGGGATCCTTTGAAAATAAAAGAAGAGAAGCAAGTGTCATAGATCTTTCAATCAATGAATTTTATCCCATAGTCAAGAATCTACATAACAGTCAAACTAGAATATCACAAATGAACTTACATCTAGAGGAAATTCAAGGACGACCGCATGCAACGAAGGAAAATAGGCAAAGGGTAAAACTGCCACGTATCTCGTAGCAGTTACCGAGGATAGGTCGCATCCGTTCACGAGAAAAGATATTTCCGTGGAGTCCCTAACAGAAGCCTCGGTCAAGCTAGAAACATAGGGCTTCCAAATTCCTAGATCCTGCATCCAAATACCTTCGTCTGAAACAAAAAATTAATTCTATCTTAGAAAATACAGAATATCAACCTCTTCAAACAACTTCAAGAGATTTCCATCCTTTCATATTCCTTTTCGGAACTATCAAGGTCAAAGCAAGGAAAGCTACTTTCTCAGAATTAGAAAAACTCAAGTATTCTCTATAAGGATATCATCGGACGTTAGAAAACTCCTGGCTATCCGTAACAATAAAATAATCTCTCTCAAATTAATTCCAAAAACAAGTTGCAACAGATTTCAAGAATCTCTCCCCAATTACATCAAGTATCTCGAGAGAATCGCTCTTAAATCCATCGCACCTGGATAACTGGAGAAATATCCCCTGGGGCTCCTCACGCTGCGCTTGCGAACCCGATTCATCGAGTCATCGGTAGTCGAAGGTACACCGTTGGACCGTTGGTTTTGCACGGTAACGGCTTCCCCAGTGATCGGGCTCGTAGCCGTTAAATCTGTAGATCCCATCTCGGTACTTGCCGTCACGGTATCCGTTTCATTGTTCGACAGATCCGTTGAAACGGTATTCTCATCGGCGGGAGGTCCATTGGTCGTTCCTTTCGCCAAATCGCCGATCGTCGTGACGGAATCTTGCGTGACGTTGATCGAAGCCGTGTTTGACGATAAGATCATCGTCGTTTTCGTCGTCGTCGTTTTCTCGAAAATTGTCGTAACTACCGGTTCGTTCGTCGTCGACGATGCGGTCGTTGACTCTGAGATTTCGGAAACTACTTCGCTCGTTTTCATGGTGGTAGGTGAATTTGTTGTTTGTCCATTTGAAGGAATCGATTCTACGGTTGTCGTAGAATCTGGTATTTTTGAAGAATCTGTCGACGTTTCGTTAACTGCAGCAACTTCTTCCGTGGTTGTTCTTTCTGTGGAAGATGCAATTGTCGTGATAGTCTCGGTGCTTGGAGACGTCGAAATTTCAGTATTCGGGGAGATCGTCTCCGAGAAGGTGGAAGGAAGGTCGTCGGTTAAAGTCGCACGAATAGTTGTACTTTCGGTCAACCTCTCTTGCAAATTTGGTGTGCTCAACGTCGTCCCTAGTAATTCTACCGAGGAAGTTGCTTCGTTTTCGTTCATAGAATTCTCAGTGCTCATTGATTCCGTGGTGATGACGGGCATGGTAGTTGCATCTATCGAACTAGCGGTGTCTTCCTCGGTTGGTCGATCTGTCGTGGAATTTACATCCATAGGGCTAGTAGTCTCTGGCATCGAAGTAGTCTCGTTTGTCTCCTCTTCGACGGTGAGATCGAATCCGTAGAATCTTAAAAGATCCTCATACTCCGGACGAAGGGTGATGTCCTCACGATTGAGCGTCAAACCACCCAAGAATCCATCCGCATTTAAATAGGTCTTCGACAGAAAACAAGATTATTCGAAAAGATCATTCATAATTAAAAAAAGGCACAAAACTAAACAATCTCGTATCCCAAATCGTGCGAGAAAGAGCACAAAATAAGAAATTCAAATGAAACTACCCGATCGTCCTGAAAATTAAACAATTCCATTTGTACCGTAACGATCGGCGATTCTTGTAAAATTTTATCTCGGTTAATTGCCAGTATTTCTTAACTGATTTTATGTCCAGAGATTTAACGACACTTTCGCAACAGAAGCGACTCTCTCGTTGCTCGTAAATCTTACCCTCAATCTGCGATGTATATCTCGAAAACCGATTCTCGTGATATCTCGATCACGAGGTAGCCCCAAAGCATCGGCAATCTGTTGACTTCCTCTTCCAGAAGAGCCCTCGTAAAGTGCAGCAAGAACGAAACCAACCCCCGACGGCGAAAAGGCGACGTTTCCATGAGCCGTGTATTGCTGAAGGATCCTCACGCCGAGATCGTTGATAACGTCGGTGATGATGTCGACTGGCCGATGCGGAACCGGTTGATACCAGCCGTCGAAACCGACGTCGTCGTAGCCGTGAGCCAATACGGTAGACACTATCGTAATATTGAGATTTCAGTCGAACGAAACGCCTCCTCGATCATTGAGGCGCTTCGACATGACAGAAAACGATTCAGCTTAAAATCTAAGGCAAATTGGACGATTGCTTTACGACACTTTGGAATGGAATTTTGATAGGTACCCTCAAATGTTTGAAAATGACAACAGAGGCTTCTTACCAAAGTATAACGATTTTTCCTTACTGTTATGTTCTAGGATTAAGAGATACTTTGGTCATATCAGTTAATTAATTTCACAATTTTACTACTGGTAGACTTTCATTTCCTCCTGCTTTATATATTCCTCGCTTTCAACCAGAATTCATAGTTACATATGAGTCCTGGGCCACAGAAGCCACGATAAATGACAAAATGGACCTCTTCTATTATACAAAATACTCACTCGAGTCCACTAATTTTCAGTACGACCCTTCGGTACCCTTTCAAACTCAAAACTCCCATCAATCTCCACTTCACCAATAATCTCAATCAAAAAATTCAATCGACACATCAACTTCCAAAAAAAAACACACAAAAAGCCAGGAATACGTACGTTGCAGGAAAATAATCCAACACGTCGACATCCCCATTTTCACCGGCAGACTGGTTCCTCGTTTCTCCTAGCGGACGTACGTGCGCGCGTGATGTCGAAGGTGCACGCGGTAGCAAACCGATTTTTCGATTCACCGAGGAGGCTCGGGTGCGTGGTAGGCTTCTTTTCCGCTTGTATCCTCTTCGAATGTGCTTTCTCAGGCGTTGCTGAGCAGATAGAGAAGCGGGCAGCTCTATTAGGATTAGTCTTAGTCGCGCGCTCTCTACGACGGAACTGGCTCGCGGATGGTGCACGTCGCCTGCTCGAGGCCCTGCCGGCCACTCTTGGATTTTTTAAACGGCAAGGTCGTCAGGTAGATAACCCCGTGTCTGTGTACGCCGTCATATCGCGCGAGTTTCTTGCCTTCCCTCTTTTGCATGGGTAATAGTCAGTTTTTTTTTTCTCTTTCTTCTTTTGCTTCTTCAATTTGCACTTTTTTTGGATTTAATTGCGGAGGTGATTTTGTCTATGATGTACAGTTTTGGATGGATTCTGATTTATCGGAGCTGTGGTATATTAATTCTTTGTAGTCCTATGGTGCCTTTTTGGACGATGGTCAGTTTTTTGTTCTTCTTTTGCTTAAACGTTTTGTACTTTTAGGATTACTTGAGGAGGTGAGTTTGAATTGGAAGTACAGTTTTGAGAGGATTAAGAACTTGTGGAGTATTTATTTTTTGCAGTACTATGATGCTTTTCTTTTGTTGCTTGGATGATAAATACAGTTGTTGTTCTTCCTTGTTTGCTTCCTCTGATTGTATTTTTTGACTTTAATTGCAGTGGTGATTTCGTTTGGGATAGACCGTTTTAGAAGGCTACAAATGTTTGTAGTGAATGGAAATACTTCCAGTGATCTCAAAGGAGATACCATGCAATTTTGAAAGAATTGTTTAAAATGAATTCCGATCTTTACTCTCACTTCGCACAGCTGCAATTCCCCATTATTCTATGACTGTGATCTTAATAAAGTGAGTAGTTGTAGCAACTTCCACGATAACGTAATAACCAGCAAAAGAAGAATCAGATGTAAGCGGCTCTTGCCCAATTTTTTTCCTCGCTCTTGTATTCTTCTCGTGTTCAACAATTTAGCAGAAAAATAGCACGATTTTGCCAACATAGCATCTTCAACTTGATCTTTCTTCTTTCCACAAAAACAAACATTTACCGATCGAACTCGATTTCATCTTCATTATCGTATCCAATTTTGCAACTGTACATATTTCTCATAGCAAAAGTAGGAAAAATACGCGAATATTAGTTATTTCCCTTTTCGTTCAACCCACAGCCAATTATTTGTTTTAACCACTCTGTACCCAGTGCTTAAACAATTTCGTTTTATCGCCCCATTCACCGGAACAAGTAACGTTTCCCTGACAAAAGGAAATCGACTCAAATCGAGATACAAAATTTAATACAGTTAAAAACTTTGAAGTCATTAACCTTCCTTGACTTCGAAAAATAAGTGGTACAGGAAATAAAGTCGATATATTCAATGGAACTATTCCTTTATTCGATCTTAATAGAAGAGAAAGGAATTCCTGAATAGGGGAACAAGTCTGAGTAACTATAAACCGATAGATAATTCAGGAAACAAATGGTCGAATGAGTTTACGCTCCTTTAAAATCTTCCGCCTGTGCCAGTAGAATTCGCAGGATAGAAACAACATTGCCAAAGTAATGCCTGAAATGAAGAAAGTTCTTAACGCTCTCTGCAATTCAAATTTCTTCCTTCCTCTTCAACAATTACCCATAAAAAGTACAAAAAAGATCCCTTGCATGTCCGCCACATTGACTTTCCGCTTGTTCACCGCCTGATTGCTTCCCGCCGTTTCCCAACATTTGTCCTTCATCGGCATCCTTTCGGAGATCCATTTGTTCATCAGTCCAGATTCGACCATACGGTGTAATCTGTGAGCAGACATTTTGAAAATTTTCGAAAGTTGAGAGAAGTTTTAAACTCAGGCCACAAGTTTCCCAAAGGTGTGGGGGCGAAATTTAATTGGTACCCTCTAAATACTAGTTTGAGCTTTTATATAACGTCCTAATGTACAATGTCATTAAATATTACACTTACTCTTTGTTGATAATAGACAAATAAGGGCTTTCCTGAGCTACTATCATGGCTATCGGTTCGTGCATAAACTCGTCCGTCCCCAAAGAAAAATGGCACTCGCCGGTCAACAGCAGATCTTTCCTCATTAAGAATCTACGAATTTGTTTCAATTGTACATGTTTTCTTTCAATTCGTACAACAAAAAGACGAACGAAATGGAAACTACCTCAGAGAACTTCTCCAATCGATTAAAGCATGCTTTCCATTTTTAACCCTATTCAGTAGACCTTCATCCTCGGTGTCGTTGTGCAGCTCCGAGCGAGATAACAGAATTTGATACTTCTCCTCGTCGGAGTTTTGCAAGTAATTCTCCAGAAAGCTATCATTTGGAAAGCCCCAAGTTAGCCTGTCCTTTCGTGCAAGGAGGTCCTCAACCGTTAAAATTGACGCGTCCATTTTCGGAAAGGTCAGGAAGGCGACCAAGCTTCCGGAATAGGTTGCTACTACAACCATCACTACCAGCCACCAAACTCCAACTAATAAACGTGCACTGTCTGATTGTGGCAGGTACATTCCACCTGAAATATTCATAGTTCTCTAGTATCTTTCAATTCGTTGCACTCAATCAACCATATAATATTTCATATCGAATATCTTAACACATTATATGCGGGTGTTTTGTAACGCTTCGTTAAGACTCAAGCGGAAAACTTGTTGAAAAATTAGTACGAATTTGATTTTCACAAAAAAATTAATATAAGCTGGAAACTGCTTTCTCTCTAAATTCGAAAATGTACTTAACTTTTCAAGTCTAAGTAATTACTGCCACGAATCGCCTTTTTTAAACTGTCTATGCACAGTCCAAAAAACGTATTTTTACGTGGCCAGCATAAAATGTGTTAATTATCAATAATTGAAACCGCAAGACATTCCATGTATATTATCTCCGAATACTTCTACGAAACATCCTTTAAAAATTTAACTACAGCCTGCCAGAACCTCCTATACCATTCCCACACCCATCGACCCCATTACGTCTTCAACTTCCTACAAGATCCTCCCCCGTACAACGATACATCTCAAAATATCCACATCAATAACCATGCATCTCCCCATCAAGCAAATCCATTCTCTCCACGGCGAATAACGGTCTTCCATTAATTACATTTACTCTGCTATCAAGTACCGTATTAGGAAACGTAGGATCGTAACTAACAATTCAATTGGTCATTGATTGTAGACAGGATTACCCGCCACGGAGGCAACGTGTAATTGAACTTACGCGAATTCGTACATTATGAGAATCGAGCACGTACGATTGTAAACATTACGCATCAATGGAACAATAAAATGGTACCTTGCTGAAGAAGAGCCCCGTAGACGTACCACACACACTGCCAGGACGACTTGAGACCTGAAGTCTTGATGCTGCACGGACTGTACTTGTGAACCAGGTACAAGATTGGACCCATTATAATAATGGATACTGCCAGGCAGGCCCATGTCTAAAAGCCAGGCAATATATGAGGGACAGAGGTATGCACGAGTGCAGAAAATACCCCGGCTAAACTTGACCACGATAATCTTTATAGTTCTATCATTATGCGCCACCCGGAGGAGAGAATGTTGGGACATTAGCGACCGTTCAAATGCTTGAGTTTTATTCCCTTTCTCCATTTTGGAAATTTTAGCTTATATGGTTGCTTAGATGGTACAATTTTAAATTAATTTTGGGTGGATATGTTAGGTAAAGGGAACAAATTTTGCTTGCATACGGTAGCTCTTAGAAATATTTAAACTTCTTCTGTAAAGATTTATACAATCGTTTAAGAATTTTTACAAACCTCTTTGGTGAAGGGAGAAGCAAACAGGAGAGCTCTGGAAAGTTGTTGGGGTCTGGATGTCAGGAAACTATAGGACTCCACGAAAATCGGTATGGTGAAGTTAATGATACTCTTTTCTTCATCGTTAGTCGTATATGCGCAAGCTCCTAGCAGCACTTGCTTTTTGCTAACCAGATCGATTATTTCTTCGGGGATTTTTCTCGTTGCGGACATCATCAATCCTTTGATTTTCTGTAAATCATTTTGTTGTTCGAAAATATTAGAAACAAAAGATAAGAAAGTTGAGGAGATAGTTTTCTTACGTTTTCGTGTTTCGAGCCGGCAAACCTTGACGAATTCTTGGCTGGAGAAGGTGCGAATAAGTGGGTATTGACTACGTTGTACGTGAAGTTTAACTTTTTACCTAAGTGTTTCATGACGTCGAAGATAAGGCCTTCGTACGTCTTTTCGCCGGTTTGACTGGTGGAGATTATCTGCCAGGGTGGATTCTAAAAGGATGCTCATGAAAAGTTAAGATCCGTTTGATAAACAATTTTCCTTCTGTGTGTATAAAACTAATTTGAAACCTGAGGTCTGATCAGAACTTCTATCATTCAAGCTTGAAATCCTTGAGATTTGATTACGTTAGAATTATACTACAAGAGAAAAGAAATTTCCTTTCGAAACACAAAAAAGACGAAGAAGTATCATTTGCATACGTGATAAGTCGCGATTGGCAAAGATATCCCTCGAAATCCATGGACGACATGTGGAAATAAAAAATCTGTCAAATTAACTCCAAATTCTGGCATCCAAGTGCCAATTTCCAAGAGTTGCCCCATGTTTTTGGGACCAAGAAAGTAATTTCCCCACGTTATCGCACTGTAGAAACGCCAAAGAATACATTTACCGCAGAAGGTATCCGAAGTTGCGGGATTTCGAAAAAGCTTCATCTGTCGAAGAAGAACAACTCTTTAACACGTCAATTCACCTATGACCTGTTCTCGAAAATTCAGTAAAATTTTAATAATCAAGTAAAGAAAATGATTTCCACTGACCCTCATCAATTTCAGAACTTCATGACGTCTCTCTTGCTTCGACAGCCTGAAGACCTGGAAATCTTCATCGTCGAAGCGTTCAAACAACTCGACTTCAGACTTCAAAGAACTTTCAAAAATCTGAGCCAGATTTTTGGCCAGTACCTTGACGTAACACATCAGCTTGACCTAAAAACAAATTCCTGCAATCGCCCTTTTTTCATTGAAACTTACATACAACTCCGGCACAATATTTGCAATTAATTAAACAAAAGTTACGTCAAATTCGATGTCGACTTTGGTCATGTTATGTATAAAAGCAACGTTTCCACCCTCGGCAAGCAAATCAACAAAAAGATTTGCATTGGTTTCATTCTTAATCGCGTTGTCGGTGATGATGAACAACCACTGACTATTTGGATTCACCATTTTCAATGATCTCGCCTTGAAAATCATAAATAATTATCATAAATATTTTATTTTCAATTTCCAAAGGAAACGACTTAACGATTGAAATAATCTCACAACTATCATCGTGCAGCTACATGAACGCAACAAATTGTACGCTATAAATCACCATAAAGACTATTTTACTTGTTGATTAAACAAAAGAAAAGATAATCTCACAATTTCCATTACACCATCAACCACACCAATCGACCGAAATAATTCAACATCCCTGTGAAAACTCCATCCTTAGTTTCATCAAAAGGAAAAGCAACGTCTCAATCTCCATCGCATTAGCAATCAGTAAAAGAATAAATTTCAATAGAAATCTCCATGAAGAGTATATTTTCAATTTTCAAGCCAAACGAATGAAATAACTCAAGCAGTCTCACTGTCTCCATCACGTCGACCACCATATCGACGGTAGCGATCACCAGGAAAGAATGACCCATCTGTTCCAGCGGAAAATTATCCAACAGTCTCCGAACATTTTGCTTCCTCGCTCTATCGGAATCCCCATGTTTCAGCATGAAGATCGATCTCAAGATCAGCTGCAATCGTTTGCTCGGCAATTGGTCCGACAACGCTTTCATCACTCTGCTGATCGTGTCCCTATCTGCAAGAGGAATCAGCCAGAAACTGGTAGCTGGTCAGATAAAGAGGATCGATCGATCGCATGGTTATCACGATAGAAATCTTATCACCGAATGTATCGTCGTGGAGAACGTTGATCACGTTCCAGGTGAGAACGTTCATCATTCGGAGATCGATGAAGATCTGGGGCAACTCTTCTCCGGGAGGAACCAAGGGGATGCTGATACCCTCGGTAACTGGAATTCGCGGACAGTCAGTGTCTGGAAGTAATTTAAAAAGATTACATGATTTTCAAAGCTTTCTGTAGCCTGTCGATTTCTAGCCTTATGTCGAGGGTGAATTTCCTTAGGGGTGGTTTTCTGAATGTAAATTTTTCTTCTAGTTTTCTTTAACCCGTAATCAAACAGATACTAATTGTGGTTGCAATCGTGAAAATATCTCGTAACAACTCATTGCCTAATAATATTGAATCAGCCTCAAGAGACTAAAAGTGAAATGCTAGAATTTGTGATTTTCTAAAAATTATCAAATTGAAAGTTTCAGCAGAATGCTATCTCCCCAAACTAATTTCACGGTATTCGTTTTAATTAAATACAAATAGATTATTCCACGTTGTCGAGTGCAATATAGGAAGAACCACTTGATAAGTATATGTTCTCCAGGAATTCAATTCTTATCGATGACGCTCGCAGTCATAGAAATTAGTATAGTAAGAAGTCACCTGATAAACTGGAACTTCATTGTAGACACGTGCTTCGAATTAATCCATGAGAAATTTGAAAATTTCTTTAAACGAATAGCAAACAGTTATCTCATTTCGAGCACGATGTAAAGGGAAGAAACCGTGAAACATGCTGATAATTTGTATCATGCTAATACGTCGCCCCTTATCGCCCCGCGTATGTACTTACATACCGGTTATTGCGAGATGTATAAGTTCTTCCTTTCGTGCCAGTTCGTGCAAATGCCAAGTTTGATGGCACGTTGCGACAGAGAGCAATATCGTGTAATCTTGTCGTATGTAAATCAAGCGGAAAACAGACGAACGGTGTTAGTGGGATTTTCTAATTTGCGAATTCTTTTTACACCGTAATAACGAAAACTAACGTTTTAATTGGTTTCTAATGTGACGAAGTTAGAGGATTTTAAGAAGTATTGTACTTACCTCGTTTAAAAGTGACATTTATATCGCGAATAAGATGCACAACGATACCACCCATGCGCATCTCCTGTTTCACCGTTTCGGTGACGAGATCGAAGATGATTCCCATGGCTTTTCGATGGTCTTCTTCGTGGCCGAAGAAACTCTTGTCGATCACCACGGCTATTTGGAAATCTCTTTTTTCATAATTGATAAATAATCACTGATTACGGGATCGCGGGATTGTTAACACTTTGCCGTATCGTGTGAATTTTTTTATAGAGTTTTGGGGTGGATTTAGAGAGATTATAGCAAATGTAATTTTTTTTACTTGTGTAAATATTGTGTCGTTAAAATTTTCGAATTCTCAAGTCTTTTATCATTTCGTGGATAAAAGATTTTTGGGAATTGGAACTTTGAGGAGTTTGAATGGTTCTTGGAATAATGTAATTAGTTTAAATTTCTTATTAGAATCTTAACATAGTAGAACCGAGAAGCAAAACAACTGCATATGATTAATAAAAAAAAATACTCCTACCCATGGTGGCGTTAGCTTTTATCAGAGATGGAAAATCGTTGAAACCATTGCCGTGATTCACACTCCATAAAAGTAACAGAACAGGCATCATTTCTGTCGACAGGCGAAATGCAATTACACCGTTGTCGTCCAACGATATATAACCGTGGAGACCGTTAAATAATGTATCAATTTATTAATTTCCTTATTACAGTTATATCGGCAGATTCCTTATTGCGATCGGACTGCAATCAGGCGCACGGTGTGCAACAACAGCCGCTCGAAACTCTCGTTGCATTGTGAATTGCTGGAAAGGTCGATTGTTCAATAACTTATTACCAGAGACGATCGAATCCCCTTGAAATTGGAAACGGGACATCGTTGGCCTAGTTGCAGTTAGACCCTGCGTGTCTTTCGTAGTAATTGTACAATTTTTCCCGGAATTGGAACAACGGATTTTCCCATTATTATCGACGACTTATAGTTAAGGGATGAAACTATTGAGGATGAAAATTGTAGAGATTTCTTGACTATCTTTTTATGCAGAGAAAGCGCGAAGAAGAGAGAACTTTAATTGCAAAGTGTAATAATGTTATCGCATTCTGACGTTTTACGAAACGCAATAATCGACCACTTCCGTGTCGCGAAACGAGAGATAAAGTCTTTGTCGGTGGCGATGTTCTGCTTTGTAACGAGGCTTTGCGTATTTAGGGAAAAAAACTTTGATACAATCTCATTCATTCGTACACCTCTATTTAATTTTTTAATCGCCATTTTGTGTTACAAATTAATAGAAATCTAGGTAAAAATAATATTAAAATATCCTCATAGATGATTCTTTATTTTTGATATTTCTTTTTACACTGATTATTTCAACTTAAGAGGAATCATGATCACCGGAAGTAGCGATGATCCGGATACTCGCCTTGGTCTTTGACTTAAGTTAATCTTAGCCTATCAGAGTCGCATGCAAGAACTATTTCAATGTATTAACGTATAAAAATAACTTCAAGATAGAAAATCGACAATAAAACCAATCGCGAAACAAGTAGCTTCTGATTTGTAAAGATATGATATTAAAGCTACAACTACTGGCATTAAATCCATCATACTTATATATTAAATTAGTACTTTGCAACTTCGATGATGAAAAAGCTGAAAGAGCTAATTAATCCAATAATTTATGTCTAATAAGTTGGGCCCATCGTATCTACTCTACACCTCCCCTATAAACTCGAAGAATTTTTAAACAAAACGAAAAACCAATCATTTTGATTGCTTTGTAAGTTCAACAAGTTTCAAATCTGTAAAAATGTTGAAAATAGGTAATAAATCAATAAATTTTTTGCCGCTACGACTTCAAATCCCCCGCGTTGTAAGGTCAAGCAGCATTGTAGTTTCGCCACCGAATGGAACGAAACAAAGTTGAAAGACGATGAATTAAAAGTGACAGAGTTAGACGAGCAAAATGATCTCGAAGTAGCCGCGCTCCTACGTCCGTTCGTGACAATTCGGGCGACATCGTGCCGACGGAGGACGTGCGTGCCTCTCCGTATGACTCCGGCAGTCAAGCTCCACGAATGTGTCGGAAACCATGCAGGAATTGTGTTATGCCCTGTGTATAGGTACTGTACATACACACATATATCTCTCACGACACGGTATATCCGTGGAACACGTACACGCACAGTCTCGTACACATGGAAAAGCGGAACGCTCTTTTTTTTCCACGGAAATCTAGTCGACGTTAACGTCGGGTTAAAGCCTCTGTGAAATGTCAAGCACGATACATTATGATGGGTTGAATGTCTTCGGGAAAACTGTCAGAGTTAGCGCGAACGTGAAAGCACGAGACGAAAGCAGAGGCGAACCAGTGAGAGGAATAGAGCGGGTGAAAAAAAGTGGGAGTGAAAGTGGAAAAATTCTGTTTTCCGAAATTACACGAGGAACAAAGGAGCTCGCATAGTTAAAACGTTGTAGCTGCTAATGTTTCGCGATAGAAACTATGGAGCCCGAGGAACCTCTGATGCAAGGGATTCTACTATTACCACCACAGGGAATGCTAGGCCAACTCAAGGTTGGTTTAATGTTCGGATCGTTACACGTTGATCTTTACGATCCAATTGATAGATTAGCGATGAAAATGATACTCTCTCCTTCCCTGTTGTTCCTTTGATCGATAATCAAATATCACGATGTTATCGCTCGTTGATGATCGTTGTTGTACGATAACCTAGAAGTTGTACGAGATACATTGTAGCTTTAGGATTAAGTGAATTTTGCTTAGGAACAGGATCGTTTTTATTCCGTTCTAGAAAACATGGCACAAGAGATTCTGTCAGTTGTTCAGAACGAGTAACTATGGGATCAAACGTGTGGAGATTTATGACAATCAGGAGGAAGCTGTACTACAGTTGCATACACCTCGTATCATCACTCTGGATGCCTGTATTAAGATTGCACCGAGCAATCAATCTCATGTCTTTACTGTAAGTATATTTGTTGAAGTTTGGTCCCAGGTTGATAGAGGACGTGAAATTTCCTTGACGTGTTTTTTGTTGAGCAGGTCGTGACCAAATCTGGGATCCATTATTTTGGTTGCTATTCAGAAGCGGATATGAGCCAATGGATTACCGCATTTCAGTTAGTAGCGTTTAAAGACAGCGTAACGAATCAGACGATAGAGGAGAACAATGATTTGTATTGTACGAGCGGAGAAGGGGTGTTTTCTGTCAAAGTGGTGGAAACAGATGCCTCCAAACGTTGTGGCTTAGAGACTAGAAATTACACGCTCGTAGTAGCTGCAGTGGATATGAAACTAATGGATGGAGATCTAGTTTTATTCACTTGGCCATATAGGTATATAAGAAGATATGGCTATAGAGATGGAAAATTCATCTTTGAAGCAGGGAGGAAGTGTGAATCTGGAGAGGGATCTTTTCGTTTGGAACATAGTAGCCAGCAGGAGATCTTTCGATGCATGTATTCTAAAATGAGATCTATGAAAAAATTGCTAAACGAAGAGGGCAGTCCTAGCATTGAGTGCAACGATGCTCAGTATCATGCTGCCTTATCTATGGAAGCTGGGTCTAGGGCAGCTTTGCCTCCCTCCCCGAATAGCTCCGCGAATTTAATTGACATTGATTTCTCCAGCTCACAGAATTCTCAGAAACAATCAAATTCGTCCTCCAGCATAGATTCCAGCTTATCCATTAAACCCACCCCACCTGTTATTAAACCAAAACCTATAAAGCCACCGAGGAAAACGTACGTTTTCACGACTCTATTGGATAAAAAAATAGTGGACTCCGAGCTCTCAGACGGATCAGCGTGCGGAGAATATAAAGCATTGAACAGAGACAATTCTCCAGAGTTATTGCACAGAACTGTCGGAAGTTCTATATTCAACGAAGAAGAAAGACATTCTTATGATTTAGTAGAAGTGAGAAACGATGCTTGGAAAACGCACGGTATAGATAGTATACATCACACAGAAAGATCAAATTCATCGTTACATAATGACAAAGATAAGGAAAACGAAGATGATTTTCAGTATGAAACCATGATGCCCATTTTGTCGTCCCAAAACTCGCTGAAAAGTAAGTCTAGTATTACGGAAACGGCAATAGTTACGTCAACTGTTAGTCACGTTTCTTGTAAAACAAGCGACGAATCCGATTATGATAAGCTAGAGCACTTTGGCTCAGCGTCCAAACTCGGACAAAAGAATGCGTATAAATTCACGAATTTTAATAACGCGTCGCAGAATTCACATTCCAGTGTCTCTCAAAGTATGAACTCTAGCAATAACCCTTCCGTAGCTGACTCCAGTACCGCATGGTCAAATTATGATATCGTTGAAGACATGTCTGCTGTCAGATTAGCCGACGACAGTCATCTCGGATACGGTGTTATTAGAAAAAAGACAAATCATTCCGAGACTGCTTCTACCAGTAGCACGATAGGCCCAAAGCATAAAGTCTTTAACAATAGTGAATACGCAATTGTATCAAAGCCAAAAAGGGTATAAGACCATCCAAAAATTTATTTTCTTTTTTAAATGATTTTAC
This sequence comes from Cerceris rybyensis, assembly GCA_910591515.1. NCBI lineage: Eukaryota > Metazoa > Arthropoda > Insecta > Hymenoptera > Crabronidae > Cerceris > Cerceris rybyensis. The sequence goes on from OU342795.1 coordinate 3,217,626, forward strand.
TTGTATAAAGTATAACGACGATATTTTAAATCTGTTAATTCAGAGATTTTTTTACTTCTCCAAGATAAGAAATAATGCTAGTCTACGTTATGACTAATGTAAGTCTATTCCCGAGTAGAAAAGATTAGATTGAAGATATTTAGTATTTCGTACCAGGAAAGACTAGTCTTCATGATCGCCATTCAATTTTATACAGACAATTATCTCGGGGATAAAGAAAGATAATAAATATTCAAAGAATTTCGAAAACGTCGCTTTATCAAATATTAGAAGTAATTTTAATATTAAGATAGTTTTGAAAAAGATCAAGATTAGTGTAACAGTGATATGAACACGACTGATTGCAATAAATCATAGTGCCTTATGAATATACAACGATAAAGTAAATCTTAACGAAAATGCAAATTCCATTGCTGCAAATTTCCAAAAAGTATATAGACTCGTATCGATCTAATATTTGGTGTACTTAGAGATTTGTAATTTTTAATATTACAATTATACCGAGTATTAATAGGTTTTTATTGCTATAATAATAATAATATTATTATTATTACGAATCTTGACTCAAGTCACATATTCCCGAAGAAATCTTCGTAAAATTCGTGAAATTAAGAATTCACGAAGGTGCATATATCCATAAAAATATGAAGTAAATCATACCTCGTACTTTTGCTATTATATATTTTATATACATATATATATTCTATGTACACGTTTATAAAAAGTATAATTATATTTTATAGAATTATATTGTTAGGCGATACATACAATTTCAGCCATGACTAGAATGTTACGTACACATGGCTATATATATTTATTAAAACATTTTTCGATGTTTTTGTGCCAAGTTCTGCCGTTTATAGGATTATTAAATTCCAGCATAATTTCACGATAACTGTATTACTTTTTGTAGGAGACAATGTACGTATTTATTTCGTACTACTGTGACCAGTATATATCTCAAAATTTTTAAGGGTCTGACAATTTCTTTTCAATTGCACCTGTGCATTTCCAAAGTATTATTTAGATTTAAATCCAAATTGCCAGAGATAAAAAGCATACACATATATACGATAGAAGCTATCATTTTTTTCTATGTTCAATTATAATTTCCCACTTGTAGCCTTAGGAAGTTTTACGTATGCAAAATACACATTCTCCATATACAAAGTTTGTAACAATTTACACTTCCCTATGCAACGTTGTCTTTATTAACGAATAAAACAAATTTATTAACAATCTATTAACAAATTAAAGTCTTTTCCAACGTGCTACGTTTTCTTAGGAGTTTCAACCTTTTCGTACTTCAAACTTGCTTCACTTTCCGTTTCTACTTTCTCATTGGTTTCCGGTAATTGTTCTTCCGTTAAAGGGACAGCTTCTATATATCCATCCTTATCGTTTAAAACTTTGCGAACAGTTTCTCCTTTCTTAGCCATGATCACCTCTATGTTTATCCCCTTACTTCTGTCTGTGAACCATCCCAAATTGTCGGCTATAAGATGATTGTTTTTGCAACCATCACATCTTACTAGTATAACTCCTTTCTGATATGCTAATTTTGATATAATTTTACTGTTTCTCGTGTTACATCGTTTACACGTAAACACCAACTTCATCTTTTTGTCGATTTTACCGAGTTTCTTTCTCCTAGCTTCCTCATTTTCTTCTTGTTGTGGCTCAGATAAATTCGCATTGGTACGTTTAAATGTCTCTTGATAATTATTAAGTTTTTGTTTACCAATTGACGGCAGCTGACATAAATTTGCAGGTTCTGCTGCAAAACTTAACCGCAGTCCAAGCCGGAATATATTTCGCAGTGAAAGCATAATGATGTTACTTCGTTCCTTTCAATTAAGTTATCAACTATTTCTAAGCAATAAAAATACTTTGTGGTAACAATTAACGTGAGCTTAAGATAATTAGTGTTCTCTTTTCTCACATGGTACACAATATGCACGATGTTCAAACCAAATCAAATGCAAATACAAAATCGATCGTAGGCAACTTCACATACCTACCGAAAGGGGACGCCATTTTAACGAACACACTGTCGAGAACAAAAGTTAATTGCTGATATATTTAACAGGATAGGTGTAGTAGGTCAATGAAAAAATTCAGTATATGAAAATTACATAAAGTGTATTTTATGACTATGAAAATTCACTCCATACATGATCTATACTTTGCCAAGAAAAATGATCTTTCCCATGGGAGAGGGACACAGTGGAATACAATGAACATATGTAAACACACCCATAATAGTGGCTGTACATGGAACGTAAGAGCATTGTTAAAATCATTTTTCACATCTTACATCATTCGAAATAATTTGCAATGTGAATTATGCACGATGATAAACAGATTTAATCGAAGTATTTACTAGTGTTCCTAGAATATGAAACCTTACTTCTATGTTTACACCAGCTTCTTAGCTTCAAAGAAACTCTTCAAGTGTCTCATTTGCCATGCACCCATAATTAATAGAATAATAGTTTGTGTGAGAGACCACCAGAATACTCTTCTGTGGGTACTTTCAGAGGTTTGTCTGAAACGTTCCTCCCGATACTAAAAAAAGGAGAACAAGGAAATTACTTACTAATCTAAATAAAATATAATGAAGTATCAAGAAGCAATTACCCTCTGATAATTCTGTTCTTTCGTTATTTGCTCTACTTGATCCAAAAGTTGACGTATTCTCAGTTGCAATTCTGTGAGTTTCTCTTTCTGAGCTATGTTAGCATAGTCAATGGTATTCTCTCCAACTTGAATATCCAAATGGACTCTCTGCGTAAGAAAATAACACCAATTACATTTGAATCTTAATAAAATCTGTGTCGTAGAAGTAAGCTCTGCTTACCAATTGTGTTCCACTGAACCACGAACTACTGTTAGAGTACAAACAAATGACATGTTCACCGGGTGTATGAGAAGTGAAAGAAATTCGTCCCTCTGAACTGTACACTCTCGAAAGTATCATTTTATCATCTGGATCGCGAACTTCCACGTGCATACCCATTCCAGGTGTGCTCGGCATGAAACCGCCGCTTCTCGGATCGTATAGTTCAACCTTATAGTTCACTATTAAATAACGAATAGTTTAGAGAATGTTCATTAACGATGACACAATGAAACGTCGATGTTTCTGTAGCTTTACAATTAATTCCTACCTAAAACAGTCGTTTCATCTGGTATCTCTTCGATAAAGCATTTTCGCTCGGTTTCAGCGATGTGAAAATAAAGTCCCGTGCCGTACTCGAGGTAACAAAGTAAAACAAGCAGTATATGTCCGTACTTAAACATGATTACTAATTTTCAGTGCTTTCTAATAGCACTGTATCACAGGAGAACTTAAATTCTACGAGAAACTTTACCCCGGACAAGCCGTACGGCACACGTCACCTCTGAAAACAATTCCTACCTTTTGCCACAGACGAAGTGTGGAATAGACCTTACATCTTATGGGTCATCGAGGCCTGAAACCTGAATTATCGACATAATCGACATTTTGGAGCGCGTGACAATAATGTACAAATGCGAAATTGCTGAAAAATTCATTGATAAGAGAGATTTATGTATAGTCCATTGCATTATCGAAATATCTTCGATATTACGCAAGAAACTTAAAACCATTCATTAAGGTTGGAAGGTGACAGTAGGTCTATCTTGAGTTGAGCACGTCATTTATTTTATCAGTCGTACAATTTCCTTTTGTTTGTGGCGCTACTGGGCACACCGTATAATCATCTTTCCCGATAATAAAAGATTCAGATAACTTGGAGTAAATAAAAATGGACGTCTCACTATTAATTTTAATCGTTGTATTTACGCTCACATTAATTGGCATTCTTACGGTGTTCATTGGACGAAGATCCGGTACGTCTTTGTTCTTCAAAAATTCTCTTCCTTTGCGCAGAATAATATATTTTTTTTGTGTTACCGCATAACCTTATTCTAACCTATAAGATTGTTATGAAACAGCTGTTTTGACATTTACATCCGTATTGTATACGTTCGATTATATTCTGATCTGCGCGATGAAAAGAAGACAACACCATTATCTGTTACAGTTAAAAGTAAAAAGGAAAATAATGCCGCGGAAGCAGTACCACAAGGTAGGCCCGTGAGACGAGCAGCAGGTCAAAGAAACGCGAGACGACGTATGCACGTAAATATTAATCAGCAAGTGGAAGAAAATGGAAACGAGTCTGGCAACGATGCCAACGATGAAGCTGACGAGAAGCCTGACATATCTGACCAAAAGATGGGCGCTAAAAAACGAGCGAAATTGGCAGCTAAAGCGGAGAAGAAGGTGCAAAGGGAGGCACTAGAACGGGAGAGGGAGGAACGCAAGAAACGGGAAGATCTTCTTCAACAAGAAAGGGATAAACAACAGGAGAAAGAACGAGAACAAGAATTGCAATTGGAAGAAGCTGAGAGGAAAGCCAGAGAGGAGAAGGAGAAGAAGGAATACGAAGAGTATTTAAAAATGAAAGAGGCATTTAGCGTTGAGGAGGAGGGTTTTGAGCAGGAGGTAGACGATGAGAATGATTTACTGCAGAAATTTTTAACATATATAAAAGAAAACAAGGTAGTACTCCTAGAAGACCTGGCTGCCTACTTTGGACTAAAGACTGCGAGCGTAGTAGAAAGAATACAAGAATTACAGGCAAATGGAAATTTAAGTGGAGTAATTGACGATCGAGGGAAATTTATTTATATCTCCCAGGAGGAACTGGAGGCTGTCGCGAAATTCGTTAGACAGCGGGGTAGAATTAGCATCGCCGAATTGGCGGAAAACTCGAACATTTTAATAAACATGAATCCACGAAAAACGTGTAAAGTTGTGGAAGCTAGGTAGAAGGGCGAATTTTTTAATGCAATTGTAAAATAGATACATATGTTACAGAGAAATGAATTTATGTACTGTTATCCCGTAGGTTCGACGTGTAAACTAGTTACATCGCGTTTCTAAACTACCTATCACTGTCATTGTAAATATTGTTGTACTTAACGTATGTAAAAAATTTATGAATATTTAATTCTATCCGATTAAATCATATAATATGAACAACACCCAATAAATCGCCGTTTTACGCCATTCAAAATTATGCAGAAACCCGTACACTCGTACAGAGCTCTCGGTGTTCTCATTACCAATTCCTTTTACGATACAACGCTAGAAAGTCTCCTGAATCTAACGAAATTCCAATCCCTTTCGATAATACGAACACAGAAAAAACAACCCTGCGTGACAATAAAAAGACAAGAAACCGGTGAATCTTTCAATTTTTTTTTTCATACGTTTTCACGAAATATTTCGGTTACCACGGAACTATAACCTGACGACACGTAGAATCGATGTTGCATCAGATTCTAGTTTGCCTTAAGTTGCAAGCTACACATGTTATTTCTTATTTTCCCCTGAATGTATAATTTATTCCGTTGGGCACGGCACTAACGTCGATTTAATCGTAAAAATAAAGGTATTAACTCGACGTTATTGCGCGGTGGTTGCGAGTCATAAGTGAACGAACATTTTCATTCCAACAATCGTTGCGTTTGTTGATTAACGCACGGCAATTCAGGGTCGAAATTTAGGTGAGAGTGGGCGAGGAAAGATTTTTAAGGAGATTGATGTAGCGTTGATTTATGTAAAGACAACGTGCGGCCCTTTACGACCGTTAGGTGTCCCATTTTTCACCCTAAAGTTAGTTCAGGAGTCACGGAGGGTTCCTCCCAGATTTTCTTCCTTGGTGTGCTCCAGTTTGTTTAGAAGCGAATGATAATCTCGTGCGGTCCTTCTTTAAGTTCGATCAGGAAAGTTAACTTACTTTTCGGACTTAATGCTAGATTCAATATTTACTTTAAGATTTGAGGTTGAATTTGATTTAGCTGAGAATGATGGGAAGAAAATATAAAGAGAGGGATTACTAGTGGAAGATGTTCAACTTTCACGATTCTTCTCGTTAAATTCCATCGTTCGTCTTATGCAAATTGGAATTGCGCTTCAAGTTTGTTAGCCTATCAGTGAGATTTTACTATAGTTGGATCTTTCATTCAAAAATCACGTGAAATTGCATAAACGAATTCTCGTATGGTGAATTAATTTTTATCGGTGTTAATGCGATTATTAGAGAGACCCTATTGATCAGTGGCCATAAAATATTAATAAATTCATCAAATGTTTTGCTGGAGTAAACAAGGCCACGATCTTTTGAATCGGCGTATCGTAAACATATTTTGAAGGAGGAAATATCTATCTGAGGTGAATCATTAGAAATTGAGCAGGAAGAAGAAGGGAAGTGCGATGGTAAAGTTGATTTCTGAAAGAAATAGACTTTTGATGTACAAATATAATTTTTAACATGTCTCCTTCGCTCTGCTTACCGAAAAAGAAAGAAATACCAAAAGCAATGACGCACGGAATGAATACCGTCACAATTCTTCATCTCTTTGCTTTTAAACCTGCGATGATCTATAAAATCTTTGACTTTTCTCATTTCTTCTTTAAGAATCAAGATTACTTGTCGTAAGTAGACTCAATGCCCTTCGACTCGCTACAAAATTTAGGCAAGTTTATCAAATTCTACAAGTTTGTAGTAGATTCACTTCTCTTTAACACTTTGTTTCTTCAAAAATAGAAATTACTCTGATGATCTATGAAATGTTCTCTAATATCTCTCATTCTATAAATTTTCTCCAACATTGTCGACTTTATTTCTTCAAAAATAGAAATTATCAATTCCAATTAAATTCAGGTTCTTTCATCTCTTCTGAAACTCTATTAAATTTCCTCTAATATCTCTCACTTTATCAGTTCTTCTCCAACATTTGACATTTTATTTCTTCAAAAAATAAAAATGATCAATATCAAGTAGATTCAGTCCGCATCGTCCCTTAAACCTATTCCAAATCATCAACTTCACCCTAATACTTCTCACATCATCAAAATTCCCTCTGACATTCCACACCTTCAATCCCACAAAAACAAAAATTACCAATCCCAACCCGATTCACTTCACTCGCCATTTCTTACTCTACACTCCAGGAAAAAAAGTCTGCTTTACATATTCTCCACTGACAACGTTATTATGCCTCCGACCAAGGAGTAGTCAAGTGATAAACAGAACGTGTCATCGTGCACGGTGTCTCTTGATTCATTAGAAATTCTATGATTCCTCGTGTTCCGATCGGAGTACGATCGAGATACCTCCCACTCAGGACGTGGTCAAGCAGCGAAGAAGAAGGGGACACTCAGAGGGACTATGTAAGAGCGATCGAATGTCCGTGGGACCTGCAGTCTTCCTGAAGACTTTGTGCAACGTCCGTTTCTAAATTTTTTTGACGATCAACCATTCGGCCATACGATTCAGAATTCTTCACGGTGGACGTTTTAATCGGTGACGAAGAAGAAGAGAGAAGTCAAGAGGAATAACTAAATTCAAGGAATTCTCCGCTTCGATCTTGGACTTTGGACGAAGAGGGGAATTAGTGTTTTGCAATTATTGGGAAGACCTATGTGTCGATGAGGTGCAAGGTCTTAGATTGTCAAGGCAACTCCCCGACGTTCTTACCTAGTGTCAGGTAAGCCGACGAGAAACAGGTTTCCACATATGCACCTTGCTCGTTTGGTCGACCTTTCGAACCGTCCTTTCTAGAGGAAATGACGACGGAGAGTTTAAAGTACGCGGCATCTTAAGGGGTTTGATAGAATGTAACGAAATTTTGTATGATAAAATAAGTTTCTACATTGAAATTGTTCGCATCGTTTGAGTTGACGTAATTACTCCTCTTTTATTGATACATGGAGGAATTAAATTGAAACGTGTTTTACGACGAGGCAAGAATTCTAATGCGAGAAGATGAGGGGAAAAAAGTGGAAGATTAAATTGAGTGTGTGGATCGTGTTTGATTAACATTCTCAATGAGAATGTTTGTGTTTTGCAGGCTCGCTAAAAACCTACGAACTCGCAAGGGGAGCAGACGAGGTAACGCTGGAAACCGTCTAGAATTATTAGTCTTGGTCCATTTGCATCACGTGCCGTAGAGTAAGCACTATGATTAATTAAAGTACAATTAATAACTATGTTGAGTAGACATCAAGATGATTTGACTACTGTACGGTACTTTTAGGTGATATAAAGAACCTAGCAGTCTGCGTTGGCAGCGAGCGCAGTGTCTGATCACATCAAAGAGTAAATTCAAAGAGCTGCCTTCGAACCATTGTTCATCGCAAGTGCAGGTCGATTTCGGTCGGCTACAATCGGCAAGCAGAAAACGATTTAAAGAGATATTGTCATTGGAATTGGAAGAAGCAGGAGGAATCAAAATGGTGCATACAAAAATCAACGATACCATGATCAAAGGACCGTATCAGGAAATCAAGTACGTGCTGATTCTTCCGGGGTTCATTGACCTTAAACTTATTCCACGACATTTTAAAATCTGCATATTCTGAATCCGTGAAATTTTGAAACTTTGACACTAAAACTATCCAAGCCGATTAAAATTATCGGTTCCCATTTGTTTCTAAAAATTCCTTAAATTGGCAAGAAAGACATACAGTGAATATTTCATTGCTATTGTTTAACCGTTTGCGTACCTCGAGCCACTTTCGCGCTCTTCAGTTTTTCTGTCGAGAAACCCCAGGACATTTTTTCAATGTTGACAATTGAAGGAAGACTTTGTTAAGATATTTTGTTAAGAATACATCTGGTTTCTCTTTTATAATATAAAGTAATTCCAAATTAGGATACAAGCACGAGAAGATTGTTCTTGTTGTGCACTACATAAAATAAAACACCAACTTTAGTTTATTTTGAAATAAAATCTCAAGAGCGCGAAAGTGGCTTTTGGCTTTTTTCGAAGTAATTTTATAAAACCCTCCCGGAATTCAAACGGTTAAGAACTAAATTATTGATTGATCATCCTTTTCACCTACTGATTTCACCTTTTCCAAACTGCTTAATCTGTATATTTAAAATAGATGGGACTCCGGTAGGTGTAAATTTACATTTTTTATTTTTTTTTAATAGGAAAGGCAAGAACGAGTCTGCGATGTCTTCCGGACGTCAGACTTCGCAGCAGACCCAGACGAAGAATGACAAATACGGCGCTTGGGGTCCGGTTTTCAAAAATAAGCAGAATTTCATCGACATGCATATTTGCTGATTGTTTCTCGGTATAGAGATCAACGGCTTCCCGGATAATTATGACACTACGGCTAATGGATTAAGGCTCGTTCCCATGGACTTCGAAGAAACAACGGAAGGCGACGTGGTCGCTGCACGTTAAAATTTGTATTTAACACCGACGAAAAATTCAATATTACATTAAATAGTCGGTCAGTGGCGTAACTTTAGGATCGAAATTGCGAGGAACGTCTTTCAAGACGTACAATTTGAATGAGAATACAAATTGTGAGAATGGAATCAAAAAAAAATATCGAGTCATGAAATTTCAAGTGGTCTCGATTCTTGTGATAATTTAGACGATTTATTCGTGAAAAAATAAAGACTTCGAGCTTAGATAAACGATGTTACGATCGTTGGAGACAAAATAAATGTAACTGATCATACGCTTAAAATTCGCTGGAGGAAATTTATCGGCGATGTTTTTATTGGAAATATACATATCGTTAAGGAACAGAATGATCAATTTTGATTTCGTCCTGTTTACATGTATGCGTATTAAAGTTACGCCACTGTCATTATTAATCCTCTCACACTAACAAAACGACACCGAAATACGTGGCATCTTCTGTCGCGAGCCATGCGACCTTCGTCCTCGTAAAATTTTTGCATAGATTTAAATTTCATACGTAGTCAGGCACAGGGGACCCCATCTCCGTTGACTTTCTAATTCCGGTAGAATTCGACCTGTACTTAAAGCGATGGCAATGGTTCGAAGATAATTTCGACGAGATGATTCTACATTTTAATTCTTCTCCAAGCTTCTAACACGCTGTTTCGCTAAATCACGGGCATAGGGTTATTATTATTATTCATCTCTTCTTTCTTCTTTTCCTTTTTTTTTCATTTCATTGATATAATGATTATAGTTTTGTGGGTCTATGAAATAAAAGGTGCAATGAAATTCTCGGGATGCGAGACTTCATCAGAACTAACGAGAATTATACATGAAATTCATTTCTCTCGACGATTTCATTTAAAACTCTATTCACCGTGTAATTTCAATAACACGAGATCACCAGCAAAAACGTTCCAACAATACACAACTCAAGAAATGAATGAATCGAAACGAAGAAATCTCAAAATGATTTCCTCTCACGAGAAACAAGTCTGCGTATATCCGAAGTTCAACGATACCGGAAGATCTACAGGAACTTCCGGCGGATATACGACTCATCAAAAGACACGAAGCATGAAGAAAAAGAGCGTTGTCACTGACAATATAATATCCTCCACAAATCTCTACCTCAAAGAACACATACTTTCGCTGAATACTCTACTTAAATCTCCAAAAAGAACCACCACCTAGTCTTTTTTACTCTATCAAGTAATTATCGATAATTCTAACAAAAATAAAGTGTATTTTTCTAGATCCCGTTTATCTTTGATCGTCTTTCCTCACCGAAAGAAACGAAAGAAATCACGACAGAAGTATCCAAGTGACTTCCCACCGTCATGATCAGACATGGAGGAGTTTCCACCCCGAGAAGCGAAGTAGGGGAAATCCCAAGGGAGTTATGGTGGGGAAACGAAGATGAGGGAAGAAAAAAAAGCTCGTGGACAAACGAGAGCTTTTACCCGTGCAACGGGGAGAACCGGCGCAACGTGGTGCAGTCGTTCGAAGCGCGTTGAAAGGTTCGGTCTTCCTCTGAGCTGCTCGGGGGATGACGTGTGCCGTTCGTAGACGCGCTTGCTAGTTGTTTTAATTAATTTATTTATTTAATCGTTCGTTAGCAAGGTTCCATACGTGGTATCGTTCGATCGACGGATAGTTCTTGTACGTATACATCTTCGTCGAGTTTTTCTCGGTGTGCGTTTCAAGAAGGAAGAGGATAAAGAAAAAGTGTCGTTGCACTGAACGACGAGAAAGCTGAGACGCTGCTATTTCGAGGTTGAAACACGCCGGTAAGCTTTTGTCCGATGGTTTCGCCCAGCCAGCTGCAGTTTAATCTTTGCGGTTTCTTTTTCGATCGTCATATTTCCAAGATTCATACCTCGAAGGAGGTATTATTGTCTACACTCGTAGGATTTTTGATGGAGGAGGAAATTCGATTTTTACAATTCTATTCCATGATTTATATTAATTGCATTCCTGATGTGCTTTTTAGATCGATTTGTTTTAGAATCCATTATCTTTCGTGTTTCCTCTCCGTCTACCTTCTTAGTTAATTTCTACCCTGAACAATGAGACTTGAACAATCACCATATTGTAAATACCGCAAGGTCTCTTCGCTCGGCTGTTACACGTAGCAGGTTTACGATTCTAATATCCGCAAAAATCTATATCCTCGAGGACTACGATCGCTCGGGATCGCAATTACTTTCATACGGGGCGTGACTCGAGCGATCGCTTATTCTCCGGACGGATTATTCTCAAGGAAATCCGCTTCGAAGAAAGAACACCTGGTAACACAATTATCTCGGTCTGAACTAGTTGCTCTCGGTATGCATCTGTCCCATAAATTCGATCTTCGCGATAAATCTAGCCGTCTAATGTCTTTACGACTGCAACGATAGAATAATTTCTCCGAGACAAACATGAGAGAAACGTGAAAGAACCGGGGAAAAGGTTAAACTCGCGCGATATCTGAAGATTGCGAGGACCAAGAAGGTCATATATAGACCGGAAATAGAGCTTCCTCCTGGCACGAGCGATGATCCCTTCGTTTGACGTGGAACAACGTCCCTTTCCAAATTGTAGGGCGACCGTCATGTCTAAATCCCTCGATGTTTCCCTCTTCCCTTCCTCCCTTCCTCCCTTCGCGTGTCGTCGATGGTAATGCTCGTTGCATCCGTAGGTACAACGGCTTTCGGGGTGCTATTTTTGTCGGCAGCCGAGACGTTATTCGTACGGCACCCTCTCGCGAGCAGCCGGAGGTGTTTTCGTCTCTCTTTGTCTCTCGGGTTCTCTTCTACTCGTGGACTTCTTAGACTATGCCCTCGAAGAGGACGTCCCTTTCGGCGCGTGCCCGGGCAGCTCGTTAGAGAACGTCCTCGATGATAAATGAAGAATGGATGATAAGAATACATGGAGCGGAAGAGACTGAAACCGAATATTAGTTTCGAAAGTGGGGATGGCACGAGGAAATGATCGAGATGGTCTTAAAGAAGGACGTTGAAATATTTTAATTTTTGATAGAAGAAAAGAGCTTTCAAGGGGATATTGTGGAGATTATACATATTCGTTGAGCTTTCCACCTTCTTTAGATGGTAAACGTGATGTTTGTGTTTTACTATTGCTCTTAGAGAACAGCTGAGAAATGAAGCAGAGATTTCATCCCCTTTGGACCACCCTATGTTAAAGTGCTCCAGATAGAACCGTACTTTCGCACTCTATCGATAGGAAATGTTTACGACACAAAAACTCCCCACTTCCGTGATCTTTCAAAGATCTTCCTCAGACAGGGCCACACGTGTCCGTCATTCGTTGTAGTCGCGCGTGCCCCGCATTAGGCTGAAAGTTAGGGGAGACTTAAAAGGAACTAGGGGAACTCCATGCCCCTCGAGGGCAAAAACTTCAATGAAAAAGTGAAAGCTAAAAGAAACTTAGAAATAGTACGATTCTATATACCTGAATCTATTTATAGTTACTCTCTTGATACTACCCCATTGCATTTGCAGTGATCGACAACTATCGACAATCGATTTCGCGCTTTTCGACGAAACATTTTCGTCCCTTCCGTAGAAATCTGATCTTCCATGGAATCTAAATATAACCAGGAAGTAATGCCGGCAGCAATTTAGGTATGTTCTCGTCACCTTCTGGGAGCGCCAGGGGCATAAACCACTTGGTAATAGGGCTAAGCCTCGACAGAAGTTCCGACTGCGTTATTGCATTAGCCTGTAGGCACGTGCGTGCGTGGGTGCAAAGGGCAGAGAATTAGTGAGTGCTGGAGGAAGCGTGCCGAGGGTGGTATTGGGGTCTCTGCTTGCAGTTTGAGTTCATTCACCTCGGAAAACATCGGGGTGAGATGAGGTTACTGAACTTCCAGGTGATCGAGGATTCTTCAGGATGGAAGGGTAGGTTCTATGTTTAGATTAAAGGATGTCTGACGATAGTGAGATACGTTGGCACTGTCGTATGTATGGATTTAAGCCTTATATTTTAAGGTGTCGGATTGCCAATTAACCCCTTGCTCTAAGATGAGTAACACTCGCGACACGATTAATGGAATTAAACATTTTGAAGACTTTGGGAAAATATTGAATTGAAAATATCAATGAGATAGGAGTCGATCAAATTATTTCTACAGTATTAATTTAGACGTCATATTAGCAATCGGTGATTATGTTTTAGTTACAAAAGAAATGGTAGAGGAAAGGGTCAATGGGACATGGATAGAAATTTATTTAAAATTGTAGGTAGATGGAACATCGATAGTTATTAAAATTAAAAAATATGATAGAAGAGAAGTACATCTATATGATTATGGTAAACGGGTCCCATGAGAGGAAGAAACGCGATTCGTGAGAACTCGTTGACAGGATCTGGAATAAAACGGATGCTAACATATCCTGTCGTTAATGCTCCCCAATGCGCGTGCTGCGTGTCAATTATAACTCCGTGCGATCCTACGAATTATTTCATTTGTCAAGTTAATTCATCAAATCGCCTTTGACGCAGAAGTATACCCGCACTTCCACGTAAATGTCAATGCGCTCGGTATACTTTTAAAAAACGAAGGATTGTATTTTTTAAATTTCTATCTTTCTCATGAAACAAGGCACAACAGCTCGGCAACGTATCTTTCTAAATGTCTAAATTTATGCCGCATTCAGAACCGTTCCGGAATTTCCGCGCGGTCTTTTTTGCGTAAACGGAGCCATCCTATTTCGAAGTCGAAGAACGACACGATTTCGTCTTGGCGAACGACGATCGGGTCGGTCGGAGGGGGAGGAAAAAAAGATTAGTGATTTCCTCCGGTTTCATCGCGAGCCGAATAGAAGGAGAGGAAAAGAACGTCGTTCAGTGGGGAGAGTGTCTCCTAAGAATAGAAGAATACTTTTTCTTCTCTTCCCTTTCCGCCCGTGTAATTGTCGAGCGTGTCTATGAGGCTGTTACCTGACCGAAACTCGTCTTTTCAACCCTCGAAGTTGATTTACGACGAAGATTGACATAGTTTTCTTCAAGAGGTTCAGTAACTTATGACTCGCGAATGCAGACGTTTAAAAATATCGATTCTTCGAATGCAAAAATCGAGCGGCGGGATATTTAGTCTTCCTCTTCTTCCTCTTTGTTCCAAGTATACCATGGTGAGACCCCCCGCGAGCATAAAGGCGTGGTTACGACTACCATCTTGAATGTAGACACGAATTTACTTTTACCAGTATACGAACGCGGAAAGACCCTGGGTCTAGCTGCAACGCGGGTTATTTCGTTCTCCAGTTGCATTTTTCTTGCTGCTGTCCCGTGTACCTTGGATGTCTTGTGCTGGATTTAAATTTAGAATTTTTCTCTTGGAATTATTTACGACATTGTTTAAGAAGGTTTTAGAGATACTTTTCAAAGAGTTTTCACTTTTATTGGAATGGATGTTTGAATTTCTCTCGCATTTTAGGTAAATTATAGATGATATGAGATAAATAGCATGTAGAATGTCAAGAGTGTTCCTAAATTTTGTTACGGTTCTTATGAATTTTAAACGATAATATTTACAAACTTCCTAATACAGTGGATATTGAAATAGTACTCTAATATAAGTAAAATTTTCACCTCAGAGTAAAGGATATAAATATTAGTGACAAACTATTATTAAAATCAAAGTCAGTTAACTGACAATAAAGAAAAATGAATAGAACCCCGAGGGTTGAAACGAGTATGCAGAAATGTTCAAGTTTTCATTGATACTTGTCCATTACTCGAGTAATGACGACTAGAAATGATTTGTAATGAAATGCGACACCGATCGCAATAGATCCTTGAAGGTGTATCTCCTAGGAGGACGTCCGTTCCTTCGGTGATCGCATCTCCGAAGAATGACGTCTACAGGAGCGTCGAGACGACGGCCGTCGCTTTACCCGAAATAGATCCTGCATTCGAACACGAAGACGGCTCGTGAACGCAGCTACGAGGAAGCTCGTCGCCTTGAGCTTCTATGGTGCGAGTTATTTGTTTCCATAGATTTGACAATTGCACGAGTTCTGTCACGTGCGCGCGTCTTGCAAAAATATTGGCATCATTGCCACTTCATGTTGCTTCAATTAATTTCTCTCAAGTTAACACACAGTTAATTAACACTAGAAGTATCAAGCGAGTGAAAATGACTGGTTGCTAATCTTTTAAAAAAATTCTCTACGTTCAGAGGAAAGTCGTACAATAGATATTCATCGTCTGTCTTGCAAAATATAAATTACTTAACACTAGAACTACCGGCATTAAATCTATCATATTTCAATATGTTAAATAAGTACTTTAAAAAAGGAGGAATCGAGTGACGGAAAAAATGATCATTTCGGTGATTTATGTCTTTTGTGATGAACGTAGAATTTTTGTTCCATGGGTCCTCTATGAACTTGGAGAATTTTTGGGAAAAATTGTGTACCAGTCATTTTGACTGGTTTGGTAGTTCTAGTGTTAATCGATCATCTCTTTTACCTCCTTATCAAGAGATGGAATATACATTGCAGAGAAATTCCTTTCCATAGTAATTGAAATTTTCTAGTACGTAAAAAGTAGAGGAACACGAATGCTTTTAGTAAATGGTACACGAAATCGGAGCTAGATTGTTTGAGTTGAATCAAGGAGGGGTTGCCGTTTTGGGTACAAGGGCGCACATGTCGGACGCACACGAGCCCACGATAAACACGGGCGATAAAGTATAACGTTTGCTCGATTATTTCTAAGGGGCAACGAATAAATAAACTCCATTGGATTTAAGCCAAAGGTACTTTGACCCTGCCATCCAACGTGTGCTGCAACTATCGTAATATTTCTTGTCATCTTCCAAAGGTCCATTCTTCTTTTTCAAACTTACTCTCCTTTCCTCATCATCTTTCCACCTACTATTTATCTATATGTTACATTTATGCTGACAGAAATGAAAGAGTTCAATTATTAAAAAAGGTCAATTCTATTGTCTTCTGTAAAGTTTACAAGATATAGTCGAGGTATTAAAGGGGTGGCTTCGATGGTTACGTAGTTAACGCTAAACCTACCAAGGCAGCCAAATGATCACTTTTCAATTGTTTCAAAAATTCCCCAAGATGATTAATTGAATTGCAAGCCATGATACCACAGAATTCTGCAAAATGCTGACGCAAAGTCGGCTTTTGCTACCGTGCTTCAATGCACGGTGTTACATCGGATAACGGTATCGGCGAGTTCTCTGGTATTCTACTTAATGCTTCGAATGAAGCACAATTTAGGTTATTACCAAGGCGCGTCATGCTCGATTTAAATTTCACCGACAGCCGATGGCTTCCTCGACCTGCGTAAGTGCTCTTCATTTGCCTCGATTATTTCTTCTTACATCGGAGAAGAAATAATCAGGGCCAGAAAGAGGTGAGCCTTGATTATCTGATTCAACAGTTACTATGTCCAGTCAGGCTGAGGTACTTTTGATTGCTTCTTTTCCTAACTTTCAACTTCGATCGGGATGATTTATGATCTTTCATCGTTCGGTACCCATGTGGCCCTATGGATTGCGCATGTGACCTACTTATAGTACGATAATATGGTGAAAGAAGTGTATAAACTTAAGGTGTACAGTAATCTCGAATAACACACATGGTGTGTCTTCTTTTGGCCACAAAGTTGCAAACATACGGTCTGCACGTTAGCATTGTGTGTATACCACGTCACTGTACTGAATGGGGGTGAGTTTCCTCTTCATCCAGTATCGTGTCATGTTCCATTTCCTCCAGAGTAAATATCATAAAGGGAAAACTTCCTCAAAGATGGACGTAGGAACTCGCGCTGAAAATTTCGATTTTACATAGTTTGTTCTTTAACAAAATAGATTCTTCCTTTGAAAATCAATTGTCACGAAGTATACGCAGGTAAGGCAGGATGTAGTTAGGAGAAAAATCCACAGAAATCCCCGCAATCACTATATTTGGCATTCTGACTCATCCCGTCGCCGTGCAGCCGTAGCGCGAGCTTTGAATTCTACCGCGCACGACATTGCGCGTACCGCTATTTCGTCTTCCACGCCCGGCCTCGAGTAGACTGTAGGAAAATTCCTTCGTGCACCTTTTACGTTCTATTCGCATTTTAAATACGTTCAACTTTATCTCAAAGGATCACAGTTTTCACCTGATTAAATGTAAGTCACCCTTTCAGACTGTATAGGTACGAAAAATATTGAAAAAACAATCTAAGATGATCACGAGGATGGATCCTTGGTCTTATAATTAGTTTGGGCAATTCTTGTCCTCTTTGCTGCCAATTACCACAAGCTCCTTGTTGAAGTATATCAATTATAGGTTCTATCCGCAGAAACTCATTTAAAACTCATATAATGGTAGTAATTGAATTAAAAAATAAGAGTAAACTAAAGGAATTAATTTAAAGTAAACTAACAGCCCATTCTCTAAATCTGTCCTACATATCGTCATAGAGTCTCGACCATTATCTCGACCAATTTCCTCTACGTCCTCTGATTCGACGATTATTTCATTCCGGAGGACCCAATTGATCTCCACAACTAATCGTTTTAGGCCTTGTGTGTTTCAGGTCGTTCGCGAATGAATTGCAAAAGGAAAAGATCGCACAATTGAGGCGGGACAGGATGAGATCGCGAGACTCGATCGTCTACACTCCGGTGTCCCTTGGACCGGACACCGACGACGAGGAAACGCTGGTCAACGCGGAAGTTTACAACAATGGTGAGCTCTTTTCCTAGTTAAATATTCTCCAAACTTCTATCTCTGCATGAATTACGAACATTGCATAGAATTCTAGTTTTAATTCAATATCAATAAGAATTAGAAAAGAAGTCCTTGAAGAGAAAATTCGTATAGGTGAAATAAAAAGGAAAATATTAAGTTCCAAATACCAGCAGATGGTAAGAAGCTTTCTCCACTTTATCGATGGCGCTTCCGTTTCATGGAGAACCAAGGTTACTGGCCTCAAAGAGTCACTTACGAGGAAAAGGCGCATCAACACCGACAAAAGAATTCCTCTTATCTTTCTACGATGTTTAATGTTCCCTAACGATGCTTGATTGCGTTTTGTGTCGGATTTTTACATGTTCCGCTTGTTCTTATTTATAGATACTCTTTCAATACCGAATCATGTATGCTCCGACGATTCGAGATTATCAGACACGATAATTGGAGAATGGAGAACGCGGATGTGCTTTTAATTCGCGTACGGTGTATCCGACAGGCGTTATCTATCGTTTTGTCAAAGTTAAGCGAACTCTCCTGCCAATCGTTCCTCGATAATAGCAATAACTTCTGAATGAAGTCGCGTGATTCTCGAGTACATTTCTACTAAAGCGACATGAAAGTTATTCCATAAATCATCGTTTTTAGCGGATCTATCGATTTTAAAAATCTACAAACAAACCAATAAAAAAATAGTTTCGATGAATACATTTATTCAGGTCATAAGAGTAAACCAACAAAAAGAACACACTTTAAAGTGGAGGAACTCAGTTGACGGCGTGAAACTGCATTTGGCGAAGACGCGAATTATCGCGGCAGATGCATCGTCCATGCGGCTGCTCGTTTACAAACGTTATCGAGCAGCTGGCAATCTTTTTTTTTTCTTTGTAACGAAGCTTGGATTAATACGAACGCGGATATTCCTGACCAAGTCAAGCCGGATACGATTGGAAATCGTGGGGACGAAGAGTCGCGAGTGTTCTCTGAGTCAGAGCACACCTACACGACTTCCGAATTCGAACTTTGCGTTTTCTGATGCATGTAGGATACGCGGAGGCGTGGCATGAGTGTATACGCAATATTCGAGAATTTCTCATCGCGTCAGACTCTCTTTTTGGAAATGATAACGAGCGCGCATTGTTTCAAAGATGGAATATCGTGTTATCTTCCGCGGTTCCTTCCATAGATTATAATTTCAATATTTTTCCTCTTTTCCTATATTTTTTAATTTAATACAGCACGATTATCGTAGCAAATTGCTACAAATTGTACTAATTCTATTATTATTTTGTATAATGGAACAAGCTGATTTAAAACAATTCCCATGTTCCCATTTGAGAAGAATTTCCATTTGCTCTGTCACGGTCTGTTAATTTAAAATTGTAATCAAGACTCATATCACCATGAAGTTACGTAGAAACGGAGTACAAATGGAGAACAGCGGAACTAAATTTAAAGAATCTCGTTATCGCGAGAAGGGGTTTAAAAGAAGGCCGATCTTAATTTATCCTCCGTTTATTGTTGTATTACGGGACGCGTATCGTTTTGCGTACACTCGGGACAATCGGTATTTACTTCTCGTACCGATAAGAAACATTACGAATGACTGGGAGAAGCAATACCCTCTCACAGAATCGTTCGCGAGCTTCAACAGCGAGGTACTCGATAAGTTTTATCGCAACTGGCGCCGTCTGGCAATTCTATTAATTTTCCAATCGATTCGTCTACGGAAACTTTAATTCCGGGGCGAAAACTTGCGACCATGTTCTCCATGGTGGACCTACAAACATGGCGGATGAAGCGCACGTTTCAAGCTGCACGCGTTGAAATTTAACGATCGATCTATGGCATGGTGAAAGTTTCCCCGTAGAAAATATCGACTCAGTTTAATTGCGAATCGAGAATCTTTTCCAAATGCCATCCGATTGATCGCACGTCGTATATCGACTCTTGAAGTTCGACGAATCGACGCTTTCTCTGTGTCATCTTTCCGGGTTTCTCGTTATAGATTTATCTCTTGGGTAGACCGTACAAACGACCTCTTCATTTCCCGGTTGTAATCCGAATCTCTGGTCCCCGGATGTAGATACCAAGCTGGTAAACGAATTACGCCATTACTCGATCGCACTTCTTTCCAGGGATAGACGGAAGCAGCGAATCACGATATGGGGTTGGGGTTTCGCGGAACTGTCCATGAACACCTATCGGTACCCTGGCTGATGGAGAAAACGATTCGACTTGAAGTAGCGTGAACTTAGATTCATCTTGGGAAATGTTTAACACTCAAATTACCAAGGCAATTAAAATCACCGGTTTAGATCTTCTTCGAAAAATTTCTCAAATTGATAAGGAAGCTTAATTAAAAACCCTTTTCACCTCATGGTTTCACTTCTTCCAAAGTACTCATACAACATATTTAAACATAACAGATGCAAAGCCAATACTTTTAATTTTAATATGACTTAACTTCCTCCACGATAAATCTCCCTTCAATTAAAGCCATCAAAAACCATAGATTTCCGATGGTATCCAAATCATTCGAGGTTTATACACACATATTACAAGTATTTCTAAAGATTGCACGTAGTTTCGACAAGGGAACCAGCGTTTAAGAATAAGAACTACCCTCTACACGATTGCTAAAAATAGCGGAGGGACGAATTCTCTCAACGCCCCTATCAGAGAGAGGAATATAGTCCCAAAATGTCTTCTTCAATTCCAAGACCACAACTTCCACAATATTCAAAATTTCGACATCCAGAGTCATTACAATAATACTGTCACAAACGTTTGTCCATTGATTCACGTTGAATATTCGCGACCTCGAGCGAGCAAAACCCTTTGCGCAAGAATCGTCGGAGGACAGGATTTAAAAGAAGGTCTCCCGCGATCGTGCGATACTCGGAGTTTCGTCTTATGCCGGACACGTAGTGGACGCATGCCACGTACGTACAGTACGTACATAAAACGGTGGAGGCCGTACCTCTCAGCGCCCTCGTGAGATCCACGATCTCGAGCACGTACATAATCCACCGGCGAAAAAAGAGCTAGAAGCGAGTTTATACTTCTGTAGTTCTACGTCACACGTGTATCACGTGTATGTGGTTACATTATGGGAGTATGTGATGGTAAGGGGAGATGGTAATCGGAGGGAGACGGACGTCGTTCGTGGTCGTCGCGCACGGCCGAGCGGCGATCGTAACGAGCCGATCCCAGGGGGTTTTTCTTCTTTTCGTGGGAATAAAACGATACGCCTTCTCGCTTTCGTTCTACGCGTACTTACAACCTGTAAAATTCTTGCCGACAAAAGAGGTCAGCGTGAGAGGCGCGCCGATCTACTTTCCTGTATTAACGAGATCGATAAAAATCTCGGTTGGGTGACGATACGATCGTCCTGGGCGAAGTTCTCTTTCTTTTTTTTTCTTTTTATTAATATATCATGAATTGCATCCTGTCAAGTTGCAGAGCAAAAGGAGATGAAGCAAGCAAGGCCCCGGTCCGAAAGTTCGCTGGAGAACAAACTTCGTTAGCCTCTTTTAAGATCAGACGCTAGAAAGTGGACGATGGTACCGACGATTGATTTGCGCTTGGAAAATTTAATTAACGAACGTGAAATTGACTATGACTTGTGGTAACATGTAACGAGTACCTGTCGGAATGATAATTACCTAAAAATTATATGCCATTTGGGTACTTAAGTCGCATTTGGTCGCGTTACGTTTACCTTGGTTGCCTCCAGTCGATGCTGATACGTGTTTACCCTATACGAGGTTGCACCAATCTCGCCCTGGGCGATCCGTTGCTCAACCTTGGTGCAGTTATCGAGTGGTACAGTAGCGGACATTAAATCATTATGATTTGTAGGTTGTGATCTTGAAGGGAGGCTTTCTCCTTCTTGGCTCTCTATTAGCGTACTTAATAATCATTCTATCTATTGGACCGTAGAATGAAATTAAGAAAGTTTTCTGAAAGAAGTATCTTCTAACTCTGTACCAGAAGTCAATGAAGTATATAGTATAGCTTTCTTTTCGAGATTACAACCAACTATTAAACACCAGCAAAGAAACCGTCATGGCTACATCTTCTCCTTTTATACTCCTCATACCCATCGATCTTTAAAGGTTGGAAAGAATTGAAACAGTGGCTAACACAGTCCATACAGGACAAAACGTCATAATTCTATCAACAGAGACACAAGTGGCCCTAAAGTAGCCTCGTACGTCGAACATTCCCATAGACTATAAACGCGTCAAACCGGTACGACTCAATGTCCACAACTGTACCTATAACTCGTGCTACGACACTCGGACAGCGATAATGCGTACACGTGTCGTGAAACGTAATCGAGATTGTTATTGTTATAGATCGTCGGCCGATATTACGGAAAGCAATTTGTTCCTCGAGTGTCTTGCTGGATGTTTTACGGCCCTCTCGGTTTCCCTTTTCTTTTTCTTTTTTTACCTTCTTCTCTCCTTGCCGCCACGGTTCTGTACGTAACGCGCGTTCTCTTAACATTGATCTCTGAAATTCAAATTAAACGTCGGACAGAGAGACTTGCGCGCGTGTAACACCGAGAGATTTTATCTTCGAAAAATGTAGCCGCGTTAAAGTTCCCTCTTATTGGAGAAAACGTAATAAAACGACGAGGAATTACAAGATTATTAAAACGTATTCGCGCGATAATTTCGAAAGCGGGGTCGGCATATTCGCGAGCCTCACTTTTAAACCCCCGCCACGCGGTTTCTTTCATAACTCCGTTGCGTTATATCCGTAACGGTGCAAGCGAGAATTGTAAAAACAACAATGACAACGTTCTTGTCGATCCATATATCTATTATTAGATATCTCCGCGTCGAACACGGACGTTGCGAACGTTCAACTTCGAAGGGTTGACTGGCAAATCCTCTCTAACGAAGTGGACCATTTTTCCCCCTAGGAACTTGATTGAGAACGGTCGTGATTTCAAGTCATCTTACGTACAGGCTGTATCAAAAGTGTCACGATAAATTTCACTCTCTTGACCTACAACAACGACAGTCACTCATCACTTAGAAATTGAAATGAAAAAACTTGTTGTCTTCTAAGAATTGAAAACTTTGGAAACCAAAGAAATACCTATTGTAATACAGCAGCTCTTCCTATATTTATGCTTACTTATCTCTGTCAGTTATTTTACTGATTATAAATTGATTGCAAAATTCACTAGTATCAAAATCACCAGTTGCCATTTTTTAACCCCCAAAAATTAATTCAGGACCCATGCAGCATACACTCGACTTCTGCCTTATAAAACTTAAATTACCTAATTTACCATTTAATTCATCTCTCAATTTCTCAGTAAATTTCAATATAACAGATCTAGCACCGATAGTCATACTTTGAACGTATCATCCCCTACTCCGAAAGCCTTTTAACCCTTTCGCACTTGACAGGACATGTGCTGTCCCAGTGTGTAAAATTTTTAATATTACGGCTGGGACAACATATGTCCCAGTTACTGAAAAACATCTAGGGCAGAAAATAACGCCAAGATGGGCCCCAAACTGATTCTCAATCGTTCTGAGTCCACAAATTTCCCATCTCGATCGTCCCCGATCTAATATCAAACAAGCGACAACTGTTATGGTTGCTCAGTTTTCGGCATAAAAATTATTTTATATAATAATCGCTTGGAGGAGAAATAACTGATCCCGATAATGGGGCCCACTCGGACTGGATTTTTCGCCGTATTGAAACGGCTAAGACGATAAATTCCACCCAATTCAACCATTCCAGTTAAACTATCAAAAATCCGTCCAAAAACCGATCATAATTCAAACTACCTACGTTTGTACCACCCAGTATAAACTCGTTACGTATTTCTATCCGTGCTCCCGATAAAACTCGCGCGCGGGTGCACGTGCACGCGTGCCTATCTCTACGAGTCTCTCTCGCGTGTTCCCCGGCGGGCTTCGCGATCGAAGTGTATCGGGCCTTGAATGAAAGAAGGATTCGAACGAATGAATGAACCGAGGAACGGCCGAGTGTCCCCGCGTGCGTGGAAGGAGACGGCGTAGGAGCGTAGGAGCTCGCGTGGGCGGCCGAGCACGTATATACTTGTGTCTGCCAACTGTTCGCGTATGTTTACGTGTATGCCATGCCTCTTTACAACGCGCTCACGGCTTTTGACATTTTTTGGGGAAATTTTGAAGATTTTTGAAAATTAGGAAGAAGAAAGGTATTGGTACTTTTGGCTAGGATGGCCATGGTTACTTTACTTGGGACTTGGTGTTCTAGTTGGGCTCCGAACCGTGGACAATAAGGGAAGATTACTCAAGTTGTATACTCTAATTGTAAGAGAAAATATCTATAAATGCTAAATTTGATCAAATAAGTGACACAACTTTGTTACGAAAAAATTCAAAGTACAGGTACATGATCGGAGATAGTTAGCAAAATAAACGTAGGAATGTGGGTGCGATAGGTGATAATGAGATTAAGGTTTAGTTGTTTCTAAATTGCAAGGCTGCAAATATATAACTGAAGAATTTAGAACACAGTCGAGTTCTAAATTTAAAACGACTTAAGGCTTTAAGTAGATTATAAATTACGGAGGATTTAGGATTCCAGAGTTCCAAGCAATGTAGAAGAAATTTCTCAGCTGGTTTGAATGTCAGAAAGGCTTGGTAGTCTTTGCTACCCTTTTTCCCAGTTTCGCAATTTGGAAAGTTTACTTTTTACAATGAACATTCCCGGAAGTACTGTGAAAATGCCGATAGAAATGCGTCATCGTCGAACAGGTGAACGTAGAGTATAAGAAGCTGGTCAGAAGGGACTTCACGACCAGACATTTTTGTTTCTTCAGGGACAGTCGCGTGTAAACAATGATTATGTACACATTTCACGTATCCATGCGATCGGTCGATTCTCGATGGCGAGTGCCAGTCAGCCATTCAAAGGCAAATGCACGGTGTACTTCCGTGTGTATATTGTATTGCAAATGAGACAGCACGATAGGCCAGTCGTGAAAGTTGCATCCCAAGGATCCTTCTTAAATTCACGTCGTTCCCAAAGCCACGGTATTTTTTTCGTGGACAGTTTTAAATCTTCCTGACGCAATTCGCTCGCAAAGATTGAGATTAATCCTCCAGCGAATAAGATTCGCATGTCCTACATCCTTTCAAGCGAAGATTCGCGATTCTTTAAACGTCGCCGGATAAAGAAATCCCAAAGTCCAGGCGACTATTATTTGAAGAGATCGTCGATGATGTCAAACGTTAAATATTGAATTGCACAACTTGCCAATTAAGAGTTCACGGAAGAGATGTCTACGGTTCTGCGAAAGGGGGAGGAATTTAAATAACGTTACTTCAACACAATAAATTTCAACAGAACTATTTATTCAACACGAAACAAATATGTCGACAAAGTATTACATCGAATCAAATCACTTAACGTCAACAAATTATTTCCACTTAAAAGTAATAATCTTGATATAACTAAAAATTCTACGATAATCCAGGGTACAGAACGCTTTCACGAGTACATTAAATGGATTCTAATTTTGCGGAAATTGCAAGAGTGTCTGGTACCAGATCGGAAAGGGTTAAAAACCGCGAAAGTACATACGTCACCGGCGAATCACCGTAATCCTCACGATGACGCATGCGTTTCGTCGTGCCGTCAGTTTAATTCACTTCGATTGCCGAGCAAGTATCGACGTTTACGCGATTACACCTACGTAAGAGGCCATTGACAGTAACTCGTGACTGGCTTTGGCTGCCCAAAGAGACACGTTGTTGCACCGTGTAGTTACGTATACTTACGTTCCACGAGACAGACTTAATTCGTGTTTGCATCCGCGCACGAGCGTTCATTCGGCCTCGTGAATGTAACCCGTTGGAAAACCAGTGTTTGTCTTCTTTCCTCCTGTTTTTCGGCCTTTCTCTCTCACCTCTCTCACTTTTCTACCTGGCATCTTTCTCTTTTGCACTTTCTTTCCATTAATCGTTCCTCCATCGTTTCTTCGTTCAACTTCTCTCTTTCTTAATTTCTATTTCCCACTATTTTTCAACTTCTCTATCTCACGTTTTCTCCTTCTCTCTATCAGTCTCCTTCAATCTTTGCTCTCTCTTCTGCTTTCATTTATCTTTCTCCGTCAATCTCTCTCAATCTCTTCTCTTCTCTTTCAACTTCTATCTTTCTTCCTCTCTCCACTGTTAACTTCTCTGTTTCTGCTATGGTTCTCTC
This sequence comes from Cerceris rybyensis, assembly GCA_910591515.1. Lineage (NCBI taxonomy): Eukaryota > Metazoa > Arthropoda > Insecta > Hymenoptera > Crabronidae > Cerceris > Cerceris rybyensis. The sequence continues at coordinate 3,243,878 of OU342795.1, forward strand.
TTCAAGCAGTCGCATTCAAGGCGTGCAACCGACGTGCAAAATTACCCTTACACACGTATATCCTTGTGCAAAAGTGTGCACCAAGTACCCCACGTGGGCGGACTAGGTATCCGCGTTATTGGTCTGCCGATTCGACGGTATGTGTTTCACGAGGCCTCGAGAATACGCGTTTCGGCACATATGCTCGCAGGCAACCTCGATATAGGAAGATTTTATGACGTTGGACGATCGCAGATTTGTCACGGTTACCACTCGTTATTGTATCCGATGACTGTGATCATTCGGAGTTTCATAAATCGTAAGAAAATGTTACCAATACTCGAGCGCTTTTAACACGTCGGGCACCTCGAGGGACACCGATGGCCGACGATGTTGAATTTAAGAAATTTCTCCATTTTTAAGCAATAATGTTAGTAAGTTTGATCGTATATTGTAGAATGAAATAGTAGGTTTATAGTGGACAAAAAGATAAACTCTCAGTCACCTTTAGAACATTTTTGGAGAAATTATCATAGAAATTAATCCCATCCTATATACTTTCGTGACTACCTCCGCAATGATTCAAAAGAGGAAGTTAGTTCAAGGATCGACTTGCAGTAAAATGTTCTATTAATAATTAAAAAGAATCGAAAGCTAATCGTCGAAACCTGTATCCATTAATATGAAGTATTCGCCAGGGAAACTTTTCTATATAACTCATTCAAGAAGTATCTATTGCCTCGTGACAAGTTAAGAACGACGAGGTGTTATTTCTTCCTGAAACCACGGCAATGAACGCTCGTTAACTCGTGTTTTCCCTTCCAGCAATCGTAATTAGTATCCTCCGGGTCGTCGAATGCGGTACACGTACAAGTAATAAGTTCCGCCGAAGGTATCGCGTATTTCGTGCGTTTTTCGACGAGTACTTCACGCCTCGTACGTTATGCAAAATCGCAAATGTCTCTTCTCTCTTGTACCACATCATTTTCCATCCTTCTCCGCAAGATTCGCAACATCTCGCCACGATGATTTATCGAAATCCCGTAATATTTGCATCTTTCCTCTTATCTACTCGACGAGATCCCTCGAAAATTCGAATGACGTTGAAAAATCCTGGCACGTATTCGTGGCCGACACATTTCTTTTTACTCCGGGTTACACCAGCACGTTGATGAACGGGAGAAAGAAACGAGAAGAGAAAGAAAGACGAGAAGAGAGAAAAGAGATAATATTCCGAGGTACGAATTTAAGGAAATTTACGACCGGTTCTGTTCTCTCCTCTCTCGACTCTATCTTCCGAAACGAATCTTCTGGCTGGACTACCAACGTCCGCTGACCTTAAGCTCGTGAAACCGATTCGATGAGTTCTCAAATGGAGGGGAGAATCTCAGAGCAGAGATTTCTATGTGCAAGAGAAGAGATTCCCGACCGTCTACGAGCTTCTCAGGGCATCTACCTGTCGAATCACGTGGCCCCTTGAAATTTCTTCCCTTCTTCGCATCCTCGTCTCTTAACCATCCTTTCTTTCGGTCCTTTCATTTAATTGGGTCGTTGCTTGAACCTCGTAAATCTTAATCTTCGAGACACTTCTAATTGGAGCACACGTTGAAAGAATAGGATCAAATGGAAGATGATGAAAAAGGATGAGAGGATAATCGTCATTATCGTCTGCGCTACTTTGATACGTGAGGTTGAGAGGAGATATCGAAAACCGTCGTCTCTTAGCCGGCGATTATTTTGCGACGATGCACGCGGTGTTCGACTTTCACGTTTATTAACAGCTTCGGAGAGCAAAGGAAGAGAGAGAGAGAAACTCAGAGGAAAAAAGTGAAGAAAGAAAGAATCCAAGATGCTCGTACTTGCAAGAGAAATCTCTGACTGCAGCTAAGACGTTTATTAGTAACTCATAAACGTGCGGCCGATTTAACGTACCTGCTCGTTTCGTCGCTTACCACGATTTATATACTTCTGAAAGGTGGCTTGATGAAGATAAATTATGATTTTTTTTCTATTCATCCTCTCGCTTTTCTTTCTAGTCCCTCTCTTTCTCATCGTTCGTGTATCACTTTTCCATCGGGATACTTCTAACGTTGGTATAATAGTAACGATAATGATAGCAATGATAATTATAATTTTCAGTGAGGTAGATTCGTTGGATGGCCGCACGAAATAGTCAGTAATTATCCTTTCGTCGATGGGAACGTCTCGACGCTTATCGTTCTCCACGACGATGTCTTGGATGTTGCATTTACATCGACTTAATTAACGCTACCACCGCGCTAATAGTAACGTTTTAACGTTTTAGTACCTAGACCCAAATAGGTCCGGTGCATCTGTGTCTACAGGAAATTCGAACGTGGGCGAACAATCTCGTCGCATCGTCTCCTATCGTGACGATTAGCGGAACGATTTAACGTTTAACATTGCCCACGCACCCAATTGTACCTAATGCGTCGGTAGAGCTTGAAGTAACGCGAATAATTTCCTCTCATCGGCCCTTTGGAATGTCGTGCAACATTATACCATGAACACGGCTATAAATAGACGATATTATTGACACTTTTCTTCGATAACATCCACGATTTCTACCCTTCGACTTGAAATTCGTGGGACGATGTTAATCGATGATCTTTCATTTCAGTGATTGCGACTTTATTCTCTTCAACTCATCTATTCAGAACTCTATATCTATCAATTCTGCTCATAAACTACATATACTCCATTCATAGCTTCATCTACTCACCCTCAATTTTTAATCGTACAGTCGATTGGTATCGAAGCAAAGTAAAAAAAAAGGCACAAATCAGAGAAAGTACTGTCACGAGTGCGCATTAAGGACAAGGAATATTCAATTACATCGAATTTCTCGTGTAAATGCAGACGGTATCGTGCGTACTTCTGCGATACCCCGTGAGGCCCACCGAAAGTATCGCACAGAGAGTGCCGCGGTGTAGGGGGTTCTTTTTGCTCGGAACCTCAGTCTCGTGTCGGAGCCCGTATAAGGCCCGACTTGCACGGTACACAACACACCAGGCCCTACCTGGCCCCCTGCCTTCCTGTATGTACGTACAATCCTCTGTACTCTCGCAGTACCGATACCAGTTCGCTATCGCCTCGCAAAATCATGCGTAGTTAATTTGTCGTGGCTCCCTCCTTCGTTGCAGCATTCATCGTTCGCTTTTGTGAGTCTGCCGAGTGCCTTAAAAAAAGAGCCGACGAAGCGTTTCCACATGGTGGAACGGAACCATACGAAACGTTTGCAGCAGGCCAATGGGAGAGGTTGAACTACCGACCCTTTCTGCCCTTGGTACTGATTCCCGAAGTGTTTCATTTAATTTAGTATCACTTAAACGAGGTATAACATTCAAGTCGATCGACTTTCGAGTAATCACAGTAATTGTAGTAAAACCGATGTTTTTTTTTATAACAAATGGCAAATTAAAAAGGAGAAGTACGATACAATCCACCTGAAAAAAACTACGAAAACCTGGAACAATGAATGACTTCAATTCAAAATCGTTTGCCCACAGGCTGGCAATGTCCACAGAATTATCCTATAAAACGCAACTCGGCGTTGTTCTTATCGAAAGTGGCGAGCGCATACTCGTCCCTCACGGAACACCTCTCGTTTCATCCTCGTCGAGCCGGTCAAACGATTCGTCGTTAAAGACGACGGGTCCTACGAGCGAGGTGCTCGTTTAATTACCGATGCTCGTTTCAGCGTGGGCCCGGTCTACGTAGCTGCACTGCTACGGACCCAATCCCGGTCCGCCCACCCGCATCCGCCACACTGGCCTACGTGGAAAGGTGCAATATACACCTATGGGGTTCGTACGTTTATGCTCGTGTGTAACGGCCGAAGCAGACCAGTCGTCCGCCGGTCTCGCCGATCCGCGCCGGTCTTTTACCCAGACATTTTTCTACGTTCGTCGCTCTTTTACTTTCCATCGTTAATATCTATCTCCCAGGGCGATAAAAAGAACGGGAATTCTTTCTCGCGCGTTAGAGTCCAACGGAGAATTCTTCGTGGGTCTTCCTTCTATCGTGACTTTAATTCCTCTTTTTAATTCTTCCTTAATAGCAGCAAGAGAGTAGTTCTTTTTTCTTTATTTTCTTTCTCGTAAGTTTTCTTAATAGGTGGCCCGACTCTTCGTCCATTAGTCTTATTATTCTCTCGGTAAGATAATCGGGCAAGCCGATCGAAGATTCGACTCGGTCTCCCGTTAGAAAGAAAGAAGCACGGCTATCGAATAATTACGTGAAACTCCCGATACCGAAACGATCGGTATGGAATCCTCGGTGAAGAAAAACAACGACGATCGTTTCGCATGGACGTCGATCGGCCGTACGGTCTCGTGTTTTGCCGCCAGTCGTTCTCGCCATTGAATTTAAATAACGCATTACCAACTCGGTAGCCCGTTGTAAATTTGCCGGTAGGTTCGCTCCATGGAAGATCGACTACGGTTCCTCTGCTTCTCTGGCTCCGGAGGATACCAAAGATCGCCGGAGGCTGACTCTTTGGCTGCCTCTTCGACTTGCTCCTCGTCTTCCTCTTCGTCTTCCTCCTCGGGTTGCTCTTCGGCTTGCTCCTCACCATCCTCTTCGTATTCCTCTTCTTCTTCCTCTTCACCTTTCTCCTTGGGTTCCTCCTCGACTTGCTCCTCGCCTTTCTCTTCGTCTTCCTTCTCGTCTTCCTCCTCGGTCGCTCGACTGGCTCGTCGAATTCATCGTCACGTCCGGTGTCTTTTTTCCCGCTTTTTCCGTGCGAAATATCCTTTCGCCGTGCGGCGCACTGGAACCTGTTACATCGTGCGTGCGAGCGCACGACTCACCAGGAGCACCGGGCCCCGTAAACCGGCATGTAATAATACGGCTGGTAGGTTCGAGTAGGTAGGTAGGTAGGTTGCTCAGTGGCGTATACACACACCGGAGGGACTACTTTAACCTGTTCGTCGTGGCTGCGAGATCGGGTCACCCTGCCGTGGACGGGGCATCGCTCCTTGGACGAAGAAATACGAGGCCGGCTCGCGAGAAAGGATCGGCACGGGAATCGGAGCTCGCGATCCACGAACGGAGAGGATCGACGAGAATCGAACTCGATGGAAGGAGGCTTTCTTGGAAGACTTTTCTCGTAGAACGACTTGCCTGTGTTGGTGTATCTCTTCTCCTACGCTCATAGGGTTTCTCTGGATCCTTAACCCTCGGTTGGAAAAATGTATCCTCGTGCGAGAACGTATATCGACGGCTCGACGTGAAAGTAGAAAGTAGTACGTTAGATCTGCGCATGGAATCGTACTTACGAGTCGAAGGATACACCTGTTACGATGAAGGAGCTCGTGTATCTGCCGGGAATGTCTTTTCTAGACGTTGCACGCAACAACCACGCGCTGCCCTCGATTCTATGGTGAACAGACGATAGAACAAAAGGAACGGTCAACGATATCCTCTCTGTCTTGTTCGCGATCGACATTTACAGAGTTGGGTTTCGGTTTCAGGCGAGACTCCTACGATCTTTCGTGCCTACGGGTTTGGGTGGGTTACGAGTCAATGAGATCCGCCACGTAGGTATACCGAGGGAAAAATGTTTGGGAAAAATTGAAGTCAGCTATTTAGAAAGTTGGAATTGAATTTTGAAATAAAGAATATCTTTTGTTGAATCAGGATAGTCAATGATTTTAGACTACAAGGAAGTCTGTCAATTAATATATTTCGCGCCATTGGAACACCCTCCGCGCAACCACGTGGTGTATGGATGATCGTAAATGTCAGATTTCGCGATCGCGTTACGCGAAACACGTGGGTGTGGAAAAGATGTGGGTAGAGAAACGTCATTCCAAAAGCAGACTCTTTCTGACGATATAATTCGATCGCTCCAATTTGGGTCCTTGAAGCCGAAAACCAAGAGGAAACCGGTGGGCAGAGAGTCGCTCCATATATTCACCACTCTCAAGACCTACCAGTTTCCTTTCATTGTGTCCATCAACTTTAAATTCTTTCGCCGCATTCTTTTTGATACACTCACTCGGTTGCTCATCAGTGAGAAGAATCGAAGAAAGAATCGAGCCCCGAGATTCCCAGGGGCGCTTCCAAAGGAAAAAGAAAGAAGGCAAATTAGGGTGCTCGAACTCTGCTCCTCTTCCAAGGAACAATCGCTCCCTGTCGAGACTCGAAGGTTCAACGAAGGGTCTGCCTGGTAAACTCACTGTCTACGGATTAGTCTCGGGTGTCCTGCCTCTCGTTGCTAGCGTACGTGCCATGCAAGGACTTGGAACGACTTTGCACACACGTGGTCACCTAAACGCATTCATATCTCCCGGATAAACGGGAGCGGATACAAGTTGAGTTTTCGCTGTCAGCGTAGTTAGAAATGCAAAGAACGGTGGCATTCCCGACTGGATTATTATCGCTTGGTGTCAACGACTATATTCTTCTGGTACCGATCGTTTCGATAACTGGCTTTCTCGATCGCTAGCAAATTGACCCGTTAGTCGCGATCCCTTTGGGCGGATCGGTGATAGAAATTACGACGTAACGAGAAAACTGATATTCAAACGAGATTAAACCAACATTTCTCCCTATCATCATCTACATTATTGATATCAAAGAAGAAAGACAAAAAGTTCGACAAGACTTGGAAACATCTAAATATTCCCTCAAAAAGCAGTAGACTCGATAGCTCTTCAACATCCACACACGCGTTGCTCCGAGCGCGGAGGATGCGAAGAAGAACGACTGTGAGGATCGAACTCGTCGAGTAGCCGGGATCTATCCAGTCGAACGAGCAGAACCGAGCACCGATCCAGCGAGTCGAGCAAAAGCCAAGCAAAAGCCAAGCAAAAGGCAGCCAGGCAGTCAGCCAACGAGTAGACTGGTCGGCAAATCAGCCAATCAGGCGTCACGCTAGCGACCGGTGCCGAGGTGGCGAGCTCGTCCGGTAGACAGTCCGCGACGAGCCTTCATCGAGCGTGGATGGGGCCTTATCGTCGTCGCTGCGATCTACTGCGCAAGTGCGCACGCTTTTACATTGGCGTAGCTACGCGCGGGAACGTCGTAGAGAACTTTTCAATTTAAAATGTCACGTGAAAACAGAAACCCCGTTCGTTTCCATGGGGTTGAAAATTGTATCGCGAACGATACTTAAATAGATACTATCAGGCGTTGAAATCTCTCTCGTTTCTTCATTACTTTACTGTTTCTCGGCGTGCCGACGAATCGTGATCCAGTGTTTTTTTCACCTGCAAGTGTAAGATATCGTGAATGTGAAGCTTAGAGAACGTGCGATGAAAGAAACGAACCAGCTACTGGATTAAAGAGCGCCTAGAATCGCGAGGAAGAAGGAGCCATGGCGCCTCCCGACAGGCACAGATCACCTCGCCCTGGATCGGGCCTCAGCCTCTCGGTTCTCGGTGAGTTTTGCACGCGACGATCGCACCTTTCCACCAACGATTTGCTCGTGCCTCGGTGCCACCTGGGCTTGGCACCTGAGAGATCACTCGCGCAAGACCTTTCACGAAAGGGGGTGGCAGGATCCTTTCCTCGAGGTTGCCGCCGGCGTTAAAAACCTGAGACCTCCGTGTCTGCGAGCTTACAACTACCAGTTGTTCATTTTACCCCGATTGCCGAAGACTTCTTTAGATCTTATAAGAATTTTTTCGATATTTTAATATTTTCATCCCCTATGCCTACGGGGATACATAGAAACCTGATTCTTTGGCGGTATATCAGAGAAGACTCTCGGCAATTGATGTGAGAGACATCAGAATTAATTTTGTACCGGGTCACATGAATTGCCGAGAGTCTTCTTCAATTTTATACTCCACTGTCGCTCGCCTGTTAATATCCTCGGTAGTTTTAATTAGCGAAGAATTCGCTCGAGGGATTCGGTTGCGTTCAAGAGACGGGGGCACTCGAGGAATGCCTCGGGCAAGAGTTGATTCACTGGCGCTTAGATTGCGTGCTGTTCGTTATCATCGAGGATACGGCGAAGACTTTCAAACTATCGCAAACTTCAAGGCCGATGATATCTTTAAAGAACCTACTCGAACCAGTTTTCTCGTGTATTTTCCATTTCCTGTTTCCATCGGTATCACGCGGAACTTCGATGTCTGTAAAATCTAAGAATACTTTCGCGAGAAGTGGAAAGAAGAGGATCGTAAATGTTTGTAGAAACGAAATGCTAAAACAAGAAGACCGGTTCTGCTCTGATGAAGGGTTGCGTGTGTTTGAAATCGTCCTATACCTACCAGACATCATTGTAATTTTTTACTCCGAACTCTTTGAGCGAGAATGTTTCCCTCCTAGGTTCTATTGTGTTCAGCTGTAATACTTCGGTACTTTAGCTTCCTTCCTCATTATCCCCTCGTTCTCGGTTTTATTATTCTGTTTGTTGCCCGAGAGAAAACATGACGATCTAGAAGAACCTCAAGTAACTATCAGTTATTGTACAACAATTCTGAAAATTGAAATTAGATAGAGTTCAATTTACAATTGAAGCTATACTTTGAATATATAATATCTTAAGAGAGACGAATGGATTGCTCCATTTTCATTGTTATCAGCACACAAATCTAGCAAAACCGAGACTTAACATTGCCCCTGGTATACCAGGGTAGTTGTTAGCAAAGTTACTCACAGAAGAACTGGAAAACTGGTCGTTCGAATGTAGATTCGAGCCGCAGTTGTGCAGTCGCAGAGTGGAACTCCACGCTTCCGTTTTGGTAATACGCGTCCGACAGGTTCCCAGGAAACTTATTATTTCGAGAAAGGGGCAGACTCGAACGTTGCCGCGGTCAGCAGCCACCTGTTGCACCCAATTAAATGGCGTAATTGACGCTTGCTTTTTGGAGCGTGACGTGGTTCTGCTCGCATTTGTCTGCTCTGTCATTATTTTTCGTTGCCGATCTGCTTTTCCTTACACGTTTCATCCCCTATCGTCGCCTTCTTCCATTCAGTTTGTATTTTCTCATAAAATCAATATCGAACCGGTCATTTTTCTTTCAATATTTAAAAAACAGTATTTCAGTTTCATCACATCTCTTTCGGTACTGTATAACGCAAAGAAAGTTGCATCGACAGAATTCTCAACTTATCCAATCCCACCTTATGAAACGAACCATCGAACAGTTTCTTTCTCTCCCCTTGGGGCGGTCCCTCGTCTCGTTTGCATAACGGAGTTTCGATTTCGTTGGTCGAGAACTCGCCTCGTTGCCGAGTCACAACCATACGTATGTACTTCTCTCTATGGTGTAGTGCGTACAGGAGCTTCGAAGCCGAGTCGTGTTTGCCACGCAGAAAGGATTCATTTAGATAACGGCGCTGTCTTACACGTACCTGTCGTTCGTGCCTTAAATGCTTTTCCCAGATGGATTAATGTTGCAATCGATGGAACAAGACAGGTCATGACAGATCGCGAATCGACTCTGGGTCTGCTTCGTACAAATTAAATCGCACTTTTAAATCGTATTCTTTTCCAACGATCCAGTTATCGCCTCCTGTTCCTTTCTCCTCTCCGCCTCTCTCTTCTGGCCTCGTAAAAAGTTTTCTTTCTTTTCAGCGGCTTACCACGCCGTAGATCCAGTCCTACGACTTCCTGCTCCGTTTTAGTTCCTTTTCTCTTCTTTTCTCTCTTTCTCTGTCTCGGTCTTTCATTCCTTTTTCTTTTTTCTTCTTATTTTTTTCACTCGACTTTCGTGTCGAACGTTGTATCGTTTGTTATTTAATTACCGGTGGCATGAATGAAACGTGAAGGAAATAGGTGGAAATGTTAGTCTTTGCTCTCTTTGTAGAGTTCTTTTCCGTAGGTTTACTTTAGTGGACGGTTACGTAAGCTGGAAATTCGCTTCTCCGCCGAGAAATCCCACGCGATTTCAGGGCAGCGCGCTTTGCACGATACCATATTCCCCTCGAAGACATTATAGGTCATCGCTATCTTTCTCTGAATCTCGATAACTCTAGTTCGATAAGAGCACCTCTCGCACGAATACAGCTCGCGCATTGTCTTAACGGGATATTTATTATTCGAGGCGCGAAGTGGAAAATAATGGAGGCTAGTGACGAAATATTCCTTATTATCCCAGAAATTTGTAGATTTTGCTAAGCTTAGTCTCGAAATTGAACGGCTACGGGATTTGGAGCAATGATGAGAGCAATGGAACTCTACTCTCATCCCTTGGCTTTTTTGTTTTAATTTAATTCCTGGTAGAATTACTTAGGTAAATAATAGTTTAGGACAAATTTTCAAAGGTGACTGAAGATTCGGACTCGCTATCAGCCCCACTGATTGCGAGCCTATACCTTTTTACCCACAATGATCTCACGTGGGACCTTCTATTTCAAGTGGATTTCAAGCCACCGAGGCTACAATAGATTAAACAATACAATAGATTAGGAAAAATTTCAAGAAGTGATGAAACATTTGGATATGGACCTAATTATTTAATTCTCCATAACAAATTAATATCCGCAAATATAAAAAGACACCAGTCCCCCCCCCCAAAAAAAATTCTCTTTACAAAGAAGACTTTCATCATCGACGAAATCCTCGAAGATCATCGTCTTGCAGTATCATCAGAAAATACGCGATAGCATCGGAATTAAACGTCGACACGATTCAAAGTGCAGACGAGGCCAACGGACTTCCTACTCTCGTCCGTATATCGGCTATTAACTTGGCAGGTTTCTCAGAATGGATGTCCCAGACACGACTGGTAGGACCGGTGGTCACCACTCGACCCTCCGCCTATTCTTACCCGCGTCGCAGGCAGACGCGAACTCTCTTGTACGAGCGCAACATCGTGCAAACACGCGCAAACCTACCTAAAAACTCACCTTCTTACCTGAACTGAAGCACGTATTTATAAAGAAGAATATACGTGTGTTTAAAACTCCATAGGAGCCTAAATAAATGCACATATTTAATGCTGGAACTACCGAGCTGATGAAAGACGACTGCTTCTTAATTTCTTGGCGAGTTTTACATATTCTTATTACCATCGCTATATATTAATTAACGGCAGACCTAGAGGCGGTATATCTATTATATTTAAACAATGAGTGTTTTGGAGCAGGAAAAATCAAGAGATGGGAAAGATAGTCAATTAAATGGTTTAAGTATTTTACATTTATTTCATTTGGACTATAAGCATACAGATGAAAAAATGTGAAACATCCCCTGTCTGGTTTCATGAGGAAAGTGGGAAAGGAGTCGAACAGGTCGAGGAAGGTTGTAAAACACGAGGGTGGATGACACTTTCTACGGTTGCTATTGTCGGCAGGTATATTTTTGGATGGTGGAATGTACACGTGGATCGAGCATGAATCGAACTTGTCGGTGGGTCGTTTTCTCAGTAGGATTGACATGAAGATGAATAATTGGATGGAGGAACGGGTTTCATTTTTTGAATGCTTCGAGAAAGTAATTTATTTTGAGGATCTTTATTTGTAAAGTTTCCTGAGACATTTTAAAATTAGAATAAAACAGGTTGTTCTTAGAATATTCTCGTAGCTCGCGATATATTTCAAAATCATCCGATCTCTTGGAACCCCGCAGAAAATACACCTGGGAACGTGCACTTGCATTATATTAGCATATTAATAGAATACTCATAGACACTCTCGCAGTTCTCTCGTACACCGGGTAAAACCGCATTCTAGGATGCAGAAACCGACTGAAACTTCAGCTTCTTTTAAACTCTCAGATAATTGCAAACGACTGAATCCGAATCGTTAATCGACGAAAGTCTAACCGCAAATGATACTTTACGTAATTGTGTGGATAATGACGTTGAATAATCGCAAAGATAAGACGACAAATTCCATCGTGTTTCCAGTTCTCCCCGTAAGACGAACGAAAGACCGCGGTTGGGCATACGAAATGAAATTCTCATTAATTCCGGCGCGGTGCGAGAATGAAAAGAAGTTTTTGGGAGGCACGAGAAAGTGAGTCAGCCAGCTGACGTTGTGAGATCACCATGCGCGTATGGTTTCGAGGTCAGGATATACATTGAAAATGCACCGCGATGCTGGAGCTTTGGAAAGATCACCATGCAACTAAAGCACGATCCCTGGGTGAACGTGAAGAGGCTCGTTTCAGTTCTGTTCTACTTTTTTCGGCTTCAATTGCTGCAGCCGATTCATCTTCAACCTATTGTTTTTCGAATCACCGAGGCTATTACATATTAAACAGTAAATTGGGAATAATTATCCAGAGATGGTGTAAAATTTTACTTTAGGCCCGCTGATTGCTAATTCGACCCTTTACTACTTTACCCTCCATAGATCAACCTGGGCCCATTGTCAGGTGGGTCCAAACTCTCCAGGCTATGATATATTACATAATAATTGAGAAAAAATTGCTCAGAGATGACGAGAAAAAATTCAATCCCATTGATTGCAGGTTCAAACCTTTAACTCCCTAGTCATCGTAGTTTCATTGATTATTATTATCTTCGAGCTGATTTTGCGACATTCTCTCTTGCCGCCTTCGCGATGCAAAGTGCGCTCGTGCGTTGCCACACGTGAGAGGAACGCATACAGGTGCGAAAGACAATTTCGCAACGATGCGCTGGCGAACGTTGAAGGCGCACAATCGAGAACGTCTGGGAAGGATGACAAAAGCGATCGAGAGGGTAATTCGTGTCTTACGATCTCCTTGAAAGAGCGCGTTGTAGAGTTTGAAAGTTGGATGTTGGGGAATTACGACGGGTGAACGTGTAGCGATATTGGATAAATATTGACCGATCGTGGAATCGCAGGAGAGTTTCGCAAGACAGCGGATAGTTCGAGGATGAATTTAAGGCAAAACTTTGTAGAGGCGATAGACGTTATGTAATATTTTTATCGCAAGTTTTATCATTTACGATGCACCTAATACCATAGACTTTAGGCGAAATGAACATAGCAGTTAGTCAGGAAATTAGAAGAAGCAAAAAGGAGGTAGAGTTTCTAAATTATAAGAGTATTAAATATGAATCTTTGGTACAGAATGAACTATGAGAATAAAATTTCGAGTTTCGTAGGGGAATGAAATTTGTGGGAGTGTCCGCAATGCTAAAAAGTCGTAGAGGGAATCGACGCGTGCAATTTCCTCGACGGAACTGACAGAGGTCTCGTGGAATCTCAAGGCGCTTTTCTTAGCTCCTCTCTGTGGTTAATTCCGTCCGCTGATAGGAGCATTCTCTTATCTGCAGCTCTGACCATCCATCGCTGCGTCTGTGTGGTCCAGCTAATCGACTTCGTGCACGACCGAATATAACGAGCCGGAAGCTTTCTATCGAACTTTGCTGAAAAACTGACCGGATATTCCATCTGCAACCATTTATCAACGATATGATGTAACAATTTCTAATAATTAAGTAAAACAATTACACTCGGAATTTTTTAAACATTTTCCCGCTAAGGCATTAGAAATTAGAAGAGTTGCAACCCTCTTTCTATTCATTGATAATTTTTTTGACATATAATAAATATATATTTGCTCGAAATTCAGCTAAACAAAGAGCTGTAGCAATTAAATAAAATATTCTAGATGAATAAGTGACAAGAACAGTAGATAATCTCCGTTCCCACGTAGTGACACCACCATAAAATTCTCTTATTGTCACCTCCAGGAACTTCTCTCCCACGAAATGTATATCATTGTCACCATGAACTAAGATACTTTTAAAATTTCACGATAGCACTTCAGTGTCATTAAAAATATCAAAAACAATGCTCCAATATTTCATAAAACATTAAAATACAATGTTAGAAACAATTCATTTTGCCTGCCTTGGGAGTTCTAGTGTTAAAGTTAATCCATCACCATCACCCGCAACGTCTCCAAGGACACGGAATAATTCTAGTCGAACGTATCGTCCGTGAAACTGAAAAACATCATAAGTACGAGAATCATCGATACCGTCAGTCACGCTCGATCGACTCGTGCAGTCTTTCATTTCTAACACTCTCAAAAGCATCGTCTACGGTCAAACTCGCAGAGGCGAGACGGGATTCGGATTTCTAACTGTAGTAGAAATTATCGAGAAAACGGGACCGTCGGTGTCTTTCCAATGGACACGCATGCTTCTAATTATCAGCGATACACTCTCCCGAGAGAATTTCTTCCCTCTCCATCTCACCTAGCGATACGATCGTCGCGGAGCCAAGAATTATCGTTGATATTTTCTTGAAAATCATTTCCCGGTGGAGCGAGCGAGTAAATGTACATGGAAAATGGCTGGGAGAATCCAAAACCGTGAAACGGGTGGCTCGATAAACGACGAGATAACCCGATGTTGAAGTTTTTCTCGTCGTCTACAATTTAATCTGTCCTGCCACGATACACGTATATGCGTATGCTATACATACGGCTTATCTCTCGTGTCTTATCTCACGTTGCAACGACTAGAGCTAAATGTTATCTCGTGGAAACGTGCAGGTAAGCTTTATTCTAAGCGCCGATCTTTTTCCTCCGGAGGTAAATAAAAAAGAAAGTACGATGAACTAGCGGGAAATTATCTTCTAATTCGTTGGGACTAATCGCGAGGATGATTTTTCACGTTGGTGAACAATCGGCTCTTCCGTGGCAATGAAACGGGAGATTGGAGAACGGTTGCGGTGGTGAACGGTCGATTTGGTATCGCGTTGAGGTGGCTTATGAAGTTTATTGGTCGTTGCTGGAAATCTTACGGTGAATTTCTCTTTGAATTAATTGCAAGTTATTTTCGCACGTTTTGCTGAGCTGTTGCGCAAATAGTTTGCCGGATGATCGATCATGTTTGTGGATTTTTACGATGTAAATTGTAAATTTCAGGGTGCAGTGGCACGCAAATATAAAACTGCAAGGATTTAATTTCGTTATTGGATAGATTAATTGTCGAATAAGAAATCATTTGAAAATGCAACGTATATAGCGAAATAGATGGAAGTGTAAGCGGTAGTAGAAGAAGCGGACGTACGAAATATTCGCTTTCCACACAATACTTATTGTAGCCACATATGCGCTCGATTAGCATACCTAAATAGCGAGCACGGTTTCAACTCGCATCTCATCGTTGGATCAACGACACTTAAGGCTATTAATCGCAATCGTTGCTGGAAAGACATTCCCTAATGGAGGCTCGTGTCTCGCGAATGAATGAAGGCGATCGTACGAATTTATACCATGAATCTTTAATGACAATGAAAAAAACGGACACCTATCCACCAGTATCGGTCATCAAACCGATACCGAATCTGAATATTAATATCAAATTTGAATTATAGAAGCTTAACATACATCCAGATATACTTTTTACTTTTTTTTAGACAGTGTAAAACTTAAATTCTTTAACAGCAAGTATTTATTCAACTTGGCGTTCTGTGAATGTAGAATTTTCTCCCGATCAATTATTGCTGTCAAAAAATTCTTACAACACATTAACATCTCCAATAGCATTACGTCCGCCCACAGTAGATAAACAAATAAATAAAAATCCCATCAGCGATCTATATCACGAGAAAGTATGTGTTTCCAGCTTAGAGAGTCCTTTCTACGTTCCATTGCCGATCGATTTAACTTGATTTATTCTCACTGCTGGAGACAAGCATCGATATAGTTGAATGAGCTTCGAAATCTCAAAGTCGAAGGAAGATTCGTATATATATTTCGTGGACTCCCGGTATATAGGAGGCGTCGATTTAAATACGACAGCCGTAGGCGAGAGACTCGGTAGGGTAACTTTCTCTCACTTCTTCGGGGTACCGAATAACGATTATTACGCGTGACTCGTCGGAACCAAAACGGTCACCGGATGGCTGCTGTTCTCCATTCGCTGGACTGTACTTTTCGCGTTATTTCGCTATTGTGGTTTGGTCATTCCGTTTAAGAAGATCAGTTTTAGATGGGCTCCAAACCATCCAGACTTTGATGCATTAAACGGTAATTTAGACAAACTTCTCAGAGGTATGATATTTAAATTCAGGCTCATTAATTTCGGGGTCAATAGTTTGCATCGTTATCTACCATAGCTCCATATAGGACTTACTGTTTTAGCTGGGTTTCGATTGACTCAGGATACAAAAAATTAAATGATAATTTAGGAGAAATTTGCTAGAGGGGAGTTGAATACGAGTACAATAATTAGGATTGAGGTTTTAATGTTCATTGTATTTTAATTAAATTTTATGGTAGGTCTTCGAAAAATGTTTTTCAATGTTAAATAATCAGATATCAAATTTTGTATCGGACTCTAATTCAATTCCATATGGTTTCTTATTTATGCTTTTAAGTGCCACGGTTATTTGGTATCGAATTTACATAATTTTAGATTCCAAACCACCGAGGTTGTAGTGTATTAGATGATAATGCCGGAAATATCTTACAAAAGCGGCAAAGATTTGAACTGAGCCCACTAATTTCGAGTCCAAACCTTTATCTCTCGACCCAGCATAGCCCCTCCGTTATTTCGTTTCTTTCACCCTTGTTGGTACCGGCACGGCCGACTTCCACTGTATCGCCGTTCTCCACTGAGTTACGACGTCAAAATCACCTTTTTACGATCGACCTAATAACGCATAATGCCCCGACATAATTGGCAGAGTCGATCGGAGGTTCTTAGGCTGAGAATGCCAAGCCTGTCGATACTTTTTGCCACCGATTTGTTTTCCACCGCCTATAAGCTGCACTTTAATGGCGCTTGCACGTCCGCCGGTTACTGAACGGGGCAAGTCTACTTTAACTTTAATGTTGGCGGTTTAACGCACGATTTTACGGCAGAGTTTAATCACGACGAGCCTCTTTATATCTTGTCTTCCGCGCTGTACTATTATTCGAGGCAACAGACTTCGAAAAAAGCCTCCAAGAAAGTACTCTTTCATTTGCAAACTTGCAAAAAGTACTTGGTGCTACGGTTTACTTTAAAAACTGACGGATGGAACAATGAGACTATGATGGAGTTGCAAGCTTTGACTCCCAATTAGCGCATCTCTCAACTCTAGGAGACTTCATTCGAACTTTCTACATTATACCCTCTTCGATTCAAAATTTACTTAAAACTGGTAAAACCTATCCAAGATCCTCCTAAAACTATACCGTTTAATACTACAACTTAACCCCAAATTTCAAAGCAATCCCCAGAATGTAAATAAAAGTATCATCATCGCCCAAGTAAAACGATAACGAAAGCTATAAAAGAGGTTACTTCTTCTCCTCAACCCCAGAATACCCGGATTCGGGTCAGAGCATCGACAGGGTACCGATTTACGAGGACGGAGAATCGGCGCAGAAAAGAGTCTTCGCTCGAGAGAGCGGAGAACGGAAACGGAGACGGAGACAGCGAGGCCAGGACAGGTGGCCCTCGTGTGGATGTCGTTCTGCTCCGTTCCCTCGGCTCGTGAACGGGCTTTAATCGCAGCCGTTCTCGCTCCGTTGCTCGACTACGTCGTATTTTATCGGCGAGTCTCGTTTGAGTCGAACGGAACGGCGGCTATGGACAACGAGAAGGAGAGAAGACAGTGTTTCAGGGGCGAAAGAGGGGACACAGAAGGAGAGCACTCGAGAGTGCCCGATTTAACGAGCCTTTACGACCTGGACCGCGAAAGGAGTCAAGAAAGATGGGATGGAACGAGGAGAAGGTTGGATTTTGCCCCGATCTTGGTGTCCTGTTGGTGGTACCTTCTATGGGGATGCAGATGGAAGCATTGGAAATCCTAGGGTACGTGAGATTGGTTCTGATGGTCTTGGATTGACGTTGATTGATTTTGGAGCTTGAAAGTGAAGAGGGTGTTACATGTAGATGAAGAGAGAGAAGACCATCAAGGAATTGGACATGGGATTTTAATAGAGGACGAAATTTTTCTGTGGACCTGTCAGGGTTAAAGTGCTATGGTCATTTCACGTGGACCTTCCTGTTTTAGGGGGATTCCAAACTGCCGAGATTAAGATACATCAAATGATAGTTTAGAAAATATATGTCAGAGGTTACGGACCATTTGAACTCGTGTCCACTAATTGGAATTCTGAAACCTTTAATTTTGTACACACCATAGCCTGTAGTCTGAGATTCTATCTGTATACATGTTGAAGTTCTGGTGGCTTTAAGAAGGTATAGTTCCGGAGAAACTAAAACAAGGGGTGTCTATGAAGACACGAATAAGTCTCTAGGTGAGATACATCCAGGTAGCTTCTCGCCGGCGTGTGAAATAATTGGAGAAAGCTGAAAATGGCAGAGCTGCCCTATGAACCTCCATTGAAAAGAGCTCTCAAAGAGAACACCATAGAAAAAAGTCTCTCGCGGTGCGCTCAGGAACTCGCCCCCACTCTGCGGCAGATGCTTCGATGGTTATAAACCGTCACGGTCTATGAAACGTGGGAATAATAGATGCCGGATTTACACGGTTCGCAGCGCAACGAGCATGTTTTCCAGTTTCCTTAATGCCCCTTCTCACCTCGTTAGAAGTTCCACCCGTTGGAAAAACTTAAACGCGATGAAGAACACTATTTCGCGCTAGGGATTAAACCATATCGTGACGAATTCCAATATAGAGGGATGCGCATGACGGACAGGCTTAATTACTATCGCGAGAACTTCATTTTCTGCGCATCACCGACAAACCATGGGAGAAATGCGCGCCTTTGCATCCAAAGCTTGAAGTCACGTCGTGAAACTCAAAAACTACCCTGTAATTGGAAAAAAAGGGGTTGCCAGATACTGTAACAACAGAAACAATTCTACATAAAGGCTACCAAGTGTACCAAATATACCACATCTAAATTACCACACTTCCAAATAGAATTCTCTCCTTTCAGAATCACCCTCTCTATCTGATCCACCCCCATAACAACTTCTGCGACATTATTCGCCCAAACACCCGACATTGATGACATTATTCACGCCGATAAGGTTTTATAGTATTCCAAAAAGCTGCGAAAAAAATTGTAGCAAATTCTAAAAATGGTCTTTTGCCAAAATCTGAAAAAATTTCGACGATCTTTAGCGGAGATCCTAAAAAAGTCTCGGTGATCCTCAATAACTCGATAATCCTAGAGCTCGCTCGCGCCTTCATAAATCTCCGAACGAATCGGCGAAGAATCATTGGATGGAAACTGGATACACATCGGAAAGGCGCGAGTCAGTGAAGAAACTCTCAGCGGAGAAAACGACATCGTACGAGTTCACCGCGGAAGAGAGGTCTTCGCGTCGGGTGCGTTGACCCAGCTTACGGTAACCCAGCCGGAGTTGCACCTGCCTCGCACTGACTTACCGGGATAAAGGGTCGTGCGAGCCGAATTACTTCCTTCTTCTTCCCTTCTCGTTTTTTTTTTTTTTTCATAAGTTCGGTAAACTCGAATTCTCTTCTGGTGAGCCGTGTCACTTGGAAACTATTTTCCTCTTCTTGTGAAAGAGGAAGGTAAATAGATCTGATCGTTGATTTGGCTGCTAGTTTCTTCTTCACATTTTTTGTAGTCACTGTAGGTTTGAATTTTCTTCTCGAGTTATCAGTTGTTGTTTCTTGGAACGAATATCACTCAACCACTGGAAGATCGATGGTATCGCTTGATAGTCTAAGGTTGTTACCTTAAGAGAACTAAGTCGTGCCTCGAGAATCTGACATTTTCTTTATTCACTTTGACATTTTCTTTCTAACAGCAAACTAACAGCTTTTGAACTTGTTGATTCGACAATTTGGAATATTCCTCTTTGCAACTTCTATTATCGTTCTAAAGATTCACGAGAAATCGGCGCAACGAGGTACAAATGTTTCAAGAGGATCTGTAGGATCGAAAATAGAAGTCGAATAAAGCAACGGCAGGTTCTATGGTGTTGCACACAGTTCGTAGGAGAGGATCGAGGGGAACGCACGAGGTCTCCTCTTGACCTCACTTTCTAGAATCCTTTAAGTATATGGCGCTTCGGAGTGCCGCCATCCAGCTCGTTTATCCATTATCGATGAACGAACGGCGCTTCCCCGACACACGGCGTGTCTCTACTAACCGAGATACAGCCCCTGTACAGATTATTCGTGACAGATGCTCCTACTGTCAAAACAGTTACGACTCGCCGTATTCTCGTTAAGTGGGACGACGATTCGGACCATCTCGTTTCACGGAAGTCGTGTCTCGGGACTTTTTTCCGCGACGTCGCTTCCTTTCGAACGTTGGGATGGAGTTTACGTCGTTACTGTGATTTTTCTTGATGTCAGTGAGACACCTGCAAGATAGTTTTATGGGGATGTCGATTGGATAGAGAGAGGTAGTCTTGGTTGTTGCGAAATGCTACCCTGGCTGTCCGTATGAGGTATCGTATGGGATAATAAGTAAATAGTTTATATTTAGTATTATAAATAGGATGAGAGCTATGGAAAGACATGATTCTACGAGAAATTGGAACGATTGGGGGTGTATTGTTGTACATTGCGTGGAAAAATGTATCCAGATGTCATGTAAGACTTACTACGCAAGGCAAGAATACTGACACCTTTAGCTACATGTAATCTAATGTCAGACCACAACATCGATCACATCTAATCGACTTGGCAGTCGGGGCGTTAAAGATTGTACCACTATGCGCTCTTGATATACGCGACAGTTATTCCTCGCGATATTACAACACAAGATTCCAGCTGCTACAATTAATCTACCAAGCACCTACTTTAACATGAGCTTCCACCCACCAACTTCATCACGCACGTACCACAAATATTTCTCAAAGAAATCACCCTACTGCTATCAGAATAATACTCTTCTTTCATCTCACTATTTAACAATAAAGTCATTTATCGTCTTCCACCGATGTTCCCCTGAAAAAGAACTTTGACCCAGGTCTAATTTAAATCTAACTCAAAGAACAATACCTTCTAATGGTACGTACTTTGGAAACCATGAAACACTACTACCAATCTATCGAACACTTCTTTGAACACCAACTTCCATTCACCGACTGTACCACGAACATTTCTCAAATCACACCAGGTCCAAAAAGAATATCTTATCTCATTTTCTCAACTCAACTATTCCACATTCCAAAACAGGATTCTCTCCCCCTACTAACCAATCGTTAAATGTTGCAGATCTGGCGCAAATTCGTGCTCTGGTCGAGTCGACGGGGATGCTAGGTGGCTCGACCTGTCCCTCCTGCGAGATGCCCTTCGACAAGGGCAAAAAACGCCGTCTGATCGACTCCTGCGGGCACGAACGATGTTATTCCTGCCTGTTTCGCAGCGAGGTATGTCCGCTCTGCCTGCAAACCGACTTCAACGATGAAGACGGCCTGGAGGGACCCTTCAGGGACGAGTTAGCCGGCTCTTCGGGGCCCGTGTCCATCCTCGCGCCCACGGACGGTTGGATCGATGAGTCATCGACGGTGAACTCTCTCTGCGGCAGCCCCAGACCGCGTACCAAAGTCACCACGAGAGCCAATCTTCCGTCACGAGTCCTACATGTAAGAGTCGTCGTTATTAGCATCGTGATCTTCTGTGGATGGAGATATACTCAAAGAGAATAAGGAGGAATTTCAAGCGCTGAGAACAGTGCTCGATTTGAATGGAATAAATTTAGGGATCGATGATTCGATTTAAATGATAGAAGTTCTTTGTAGGGGTTGATTTCAGAATTGTTTTAAGCGCAGTGGATGGAATTTTGTTACTTCCATTTCCTTCATTATAATTTAGACTCGTAGAGTATATTGAACTTATTGTAAGATTGAAAAAGAAAATAGGAATATAAAAATTCTTATGGTATGAATGAGAAAGTTAAACGATCGAAATTGGTTGAACATGAATCCCAGCGGAAGGTAGTCGTGTATCCAAATACCAGAGACAAGTCGTAGAACAAAGTAACAGTAAACTTATGAAAGAACGATTATCTTTCGTGCGAACGTCTTGGAAGTGCTTTGCAGTTCGTAGAAGTCGCGACGCTTGTTTTATATACAAACCGTGTCGGATTATCGAGTTAATTGCTCGTAGAGGGAACAAGAATAATTGTATCTTGATTCTGTTGCTCCGTTCCACCTCGTTTCATCTAAACGCACGCAAACGGTTTCGATGCAGTTAAATGCATTCCTTGGTATTTCTTTATTGTTCCTCGTGCAGCAACGAGACGCCGATGAAAGTCTCTCATCGACGGGAATGGCGAAGGGATTGAAAGGCAAACCACCGACGCTGCCGGACACTTCGGGATCTCAGGGCCGGCAAAAGGTTCACATGATGACGCAAAGTAAGTATTCATATTTCCCTTAACCCCTTGCCTTTCGATTTCTTTTCGACAAAATATATCAGGGATTTCCTGATTAAAGATGCATTTTCTGACTGAATGTATCACAGTTAAGCATTATACCGCCAAAATTCTCCTTTCTGCTATATTTTATAGTTTACAATAAGACTAAGACATTTTCCAACCAGAAAGTCTCTGCGAAACTCCAAGTTTCTTCCTATTATTCAATTATTTTGTAAGACAGTGTATTTATTTACAGTTTCCAAAATATTATTTCCTATACAACTACTTCAACTATGTCACCATAAAAAAAAAGTGAACCAGAACATTCCTATAATCATCTCTAAAACTTTAGGCTGTCCAACACCGCCCAACCAGCGAAAGCGGTTTTTTCTCAACCCCAAAGTCCTAAGAAGCTCCTTCGCCCCCCAGAGGTCATCAAGACGCGGTGCATCATCGCCAGAGCCAACGGCGATGAACGACAATCCTTCCGCTTTGTCAGGTGAGAAATCAAATCACATAATCTCCATAAAATCTGCGAAAGAAAGAGACACTCATACGGGAAACAACCGAGGGATATTTGATGGGAACAAATCGTAATAATCGTTAAAACCTGCACGTACACGCAGTTTGGATGGCTTCTTCTTGGGAGGGAAAGTCAAGATGGCCAGGTGTGGTCCTGGGAAAAATCAAATCATTGTGGAGCAACAGTCAAGGAACGGCGAACGATGGGCTGAACCAGCTCATCGACTCGGCCAGCAAAGTAGCAGGCAGGGAGATACTTTTAGAATCGTGTGCCGAGAAATAGATACAATTTGGGTGCTTGATGGTTGCAGACAAAATGTACTCTCTTGAGCGACATCCGATCTTTTGTCTTTCTGGTGACGGTGTCGCTCTACAGCTTTTTCTTTGACACTTTAGCACTCGCGTTTCGAAGCATGCTATGTCGTCGCACCGTCTCGATTACTAATTGAGTGTCATGTTATTTTGGAATACTGATATTGCATCCGAGTGAAGTACTCTTTTAAGGTATATGTTGACTGTTTCATTTTGACAGAAAGATAAACATGTAGAGTCTCAATTATATTGCAGTATAACATCATTCTACAAAAATAGAATTGTATTGATTGATGTAATTAAAAAGAAAGTGATCTGTCTACAATCCAAAGAGTTATTTATAATTGAAACTCTACCCTACACAACAGTTTACGTAGTAGCTTGACACTTCCTACATTTTCCACGCGTTAAAGTCTCCCCAAGTACGAACCTTGCATCGTGAAATAGTGTGTGTGTGTGTGTTTTTGTAAACTACATAATTCAACATTTGCATCTGAATGTAAACTACTCTTAAGTTCTACCTGACACAAAAATTTTTCTCATAGACGATGAAGGCGGCTGCGTGAAACCTCTATCCTCGAAGACCAGAAAGTCCTCGCAGTCGGATCTTTACATGCGTCTGGGCCTTCTTCTGGGTACAAATCATACCCGAGTAAATTCCCATGTCGATGGGTCTGATTTGACCAGTGTGTCAAATCGAACCAACGGAAATGCCTGCGTTTTAAGGGTACCAATCCAAGGTCACGACAGTTCGGCAGCTTCGTTCAGCAGCCTGACTAGTTTCGAAACGCAAACCTTGGCCTCAACAAATACCAGCCCCGTTTCGACATTAACGGGTACATCGAGCGAAGCCGAGGCAGCCGCTGCTCTAAGGTGTCCCATGAAACCGAAGGTCAAGGCCAAAGGAAAAACAAAGTCCAGAGACTGCGACAGCGCTGGTAGCTTAGCCTCCATTTCCACCTCGGTTTCCGCTTCGACATCTATGTCGATGTCGATGTCAGTGTCGGTTTCCGGCCTGTCAAACGGAAGCTCGAGTCCCCTGACACCTAGAAGACATTCCGTCAATGCCTCGCAACATGGACAGACCGATGATCCTGGACAGTTTAAGAACAGAAGGTCTTGCGCCAGAAGATCCGCAAGGACTGGCAACGTCAAGGGAACAGTTGATGCGAAATGTAATATTTTACTTCTTATTTTCAATCTCCTCGTTTGAATATCATTTAATTTAGGATTCGTCTGTCGTTTTTAGTAAGGTTTGTTCAACATCATGGCACGCAGCTGACACTTAAACCGTTATTCTTCGAGGTGCCTCTGTTAGAGGCGGATCCTCTTTTCACGGGTCGTCAGTGGTTGCTGCAAGAGTTGGAGTCAGTGGTGAACGGTTCCAGTCCGGGTGTATTGATCTCTGGATCACCTGGCACAGGAAAGACTGCTCTGGTTTTGCAACTGGTGGAACACAGTTGCTTCGGGAGAAGAAGAGAACAACCTCTTCCTTCGGAAATTAGCGGGGAAGCCTTCGAGAAGGAGAGGTCGAGTTCTTCCGTATTAAACGTCGGTATTAGAAATACCAATGAAAAGGTAGGAAAAGTGAATGCATTTCTTTTTATTTCATTGTGTATTTAGTATACAGAAGGAGGATGTTTTATGAAACTTCGATTTATAGGTGAGAGAATTAGCATCGCACGTGGTAGCGTATCACTTTTGTCAAGCGGACAACAATAGCACCTGCTTGGTACCGGATTTAATCCACTCGTTAGCCGCTCAACTTTGCCAAGCCCCTCAGCTGATCTCCTACAGAGAGTACCTGCTCTCGGAACCTCACATTCAGGGATCATTATCCCAGAGAGAGTGCACAGTGGACCCAGATCTCGCGCTTTCGAGAGGCATCATCGAGCCTTTGTCAATTTTGAAGAAGGCTAACCGACTACCTGATTCTAACATGGTAAGATGATGAGCATTTCTTTTCCACTTTATACTCTAAGTACGTGAAAAAAATCTCTTGATATTCCACATCAACGAAAATAAACGCCATTTCTGAAGGATGATACTTAATATGGTACTACAGGTGATACTAATCGATGCCGTCTGCGAAGCCGAATATCACCGACCAGACAGAGGGGACACCATAGCCTCCTTCCTAACCAGGCACGCTCCCAATTTCCCCAACTGGCTGAAAATTATCTGCACAGTTCGAACACAACTCCTGGATTGCGCGAAACAACTACCCTACACCAGAACATCCCTGGACAGATCATCAAATGACGCTTCCGGAAGTAACGTCACGAGAGATCTCGCCGATTACATTGGCTATAGGCTCGCTCAAAGTCCAGCCATCCAAACGAACGTAACAGCATCGGTAAACGGAAAGGCGGAATCGTCTTGCAGCGCAAACCAGACGAGATTCGCTTCGCATCTGCTCGCACTTGCCAGAGGCAGCTTTCTCTTCGCGAAGCTAACGCTCGATCTTATCGAGAGTGGACATTTAGTAGCTAAATCAGCGAGCTACAAGGTGAGCCCTCGTGATCTTGTATCTTGGATGTATCTTGCTTTCACGCGCGACCGCAGAAACCGGAAGTGCGCTGGTACCAAGAACGAGGGAGATCTCACGATCGTTAAGGAATACGCGTTCCTTTGTCTTTCAGGTACTACCGGTATCATTGGCGCAAATATTTCAGCTGCACTTCAACCTCAGATTTCCCACGGCCACGTCGTTCGAAAAGGTTCAACCTCTTCTCGGTGTCTGCCTTGCAGCTCTCTATCCTCTGACTTTGCCGGAAATCTTCTACTCTGTAAATTCTCTGTACACGGACCGTTTCGTTTCATGGGAGGATTTTCTACAGAGATTCAAAGTAAAGATTGTTTTTTCACTTATGTTTATATAGTTAGTGGCTTAAGTTGTCTCCTGTAATTAATAATCGTCATTGTTCTCCAACGCTGCAGACGAGTAAGCTCGCGTAAGTCATTGTACGAAGCGATCTTGGGATCGTTAAAATCATTCCGTATCGTTGTTTCCCTTTCGTAATCTATATCCGCCCATTCGATGTACGAGAAATGGTTATTGTTTTGTCAGATGCTCTCTGGATTCCTCGTGAAACGTCTGGACAACACGTACATGTTCTTCCACCCATCGTTCAGGGAGTGGTTGATGAGAAGGGATGAAGGAGAATCGACCAAGTTCCTCTGTGATCTGAGACTCGGACATGCCGCGATAGCTTACAGATTGTCACGCCTTCAGGCACCGTTAGACGGTGATAAAGCACTAGAATTGGGTCATCATATATTGAAGGCTCACGTTTACAGAGGCGTTGCACCGTGTTGGCCCTCTAGGGATTTGCAGGTGGTATATACTTGTCTTGAATAACTGTACTATATATTAAATATATTATAGTATTTTATTAAATATAATTAATTTTCAACAGGCTATCTGGCTAGCATCCTCTACAGAATGTGTCTCCGCGGCACTCTGCACTCTGCGCAACATTTACAGTCCAAACGTGAAAGTCTCGAGGCTACTTTTATTAGCAGGTGCATCCCCAAATCACACGACAGAGTACCTAGGAAATGCACCAGCCCTTTGCATGTACGCTCATGAAGGTTCCGTAGAGATGGTGTCCCTTCTGCTGGAATTTGGTGCCGATGTCGAGTTAACCAACAGCCAAGGTTGTACCGCTCTTTCTCTGGCAGCAGCACGAGGACATTGCGACGTCGTTCGAAGGTGAAATAAGAAGAAAAACTAACTGATAACGAATAAATAATCTCAATAGTTAAGTAGCTTTTACAATAAAGATAAAATTTTGAACCAGACTGGCCGCCGCAGGAGCATCCCTTGGCCACACGGATATGGCTGGTCAGTGTCCTCTGGTTCACGCTGCCAGACATGGAAGATTATCAGTAGTTGGTTACTTTCTCGCCTGTGACTGGGTGATTCCAACGAATGAGAACGAAACTGAGAGCGAATCCTCGGAAATAGGCAGAGAGGAAGCTGCCCAACAAGCAGTCGTTGCAGCCGCTGCTCAAGGCCACGAATCCATCGTGGAATATCTCCTAGACATGGCCGAGGTTATCGTAGATCGTCCTGACACGTTAATAGGAGAAACAGCGTTAACTATAGCCGCAGCAAATGGTTCGACAGCCACAGTTTCCGCTTTGTTGGCGCGAGGTGCTAGTCCAATGGCTGCCAACGCGAAAGGACTCTCTCCTCTGATGCTGGCAGCAAGAGAAGGGCACTGGGGAACTGCTGAAAGACTTCTGCAAGGTTTGTATTGTACAAATCATTTAAAATTTTTCCCCATATACAAGAATTCATCACACTAATGAACATTAACCCACAGGTACTTTGTCTACCAGCACGGACGCCATATTGGACGACCCAGTTACTCTTCTGGATCAACGCGATCCAGCAGGGCGCACCGCATTGATGCTGGCTGCCTCTGAGAGTCACACAAATTTAATAGAATTATTCCTTGACAAAGGTTCCAAGCTAGAGAGCAGAGACAAGGAGGGCCTCACTGCTCTCTGCTGGGCCTGCGTAAGAGGCAGGCTAGCGGCCGTGCAAAATCTTCTCGATCGTGGTGCCGACGTGAACACCAGCGGCAACACCGGCAGAACGCCCTTGGATTTGGCTGCATTCCAGGTACATTATTGCAGTTGCATAAAAAATACTCGTAAATATCTAGCAGGTATTTTAATTAATGAAACTTCAACAGGGTAATCCAAAACTGGTGCAACTATTGCTTGAAAAAGGCGCAGCGATCGAACATGTCGATCTACACGGTATGAGACCGTTGGATCGAGCTATAGGCTGTCGAAATATCCCGGTAGTTCAGTGCTTCTTGCGTCGAGGCGCGAAATTAGGACCGGCAACTTGGGCCATGGCTGCTGGAAAGCCCGATGTCCTGTTGATCCTTTTAAATAAACTTCTGGAGGACGGAAACGTGCTGTACCGGAAGAACAGACTGAAAGAGGCGTCGCATAGGTACACTTACGCTTTAAGGAAATTCCCGGTTTCACCGGAAGAAGATTGCCAGGGTCAAGAACAGAGTCACATGATACTGCAGCTGCAAACGTTTGCGCAGCTTCGGCTCAATTTCTTACTGAATCTTAGTCGATGCAAGCGCAAAATGAATGTGAGTAGTTTCATTGATATAATATCCCTTGAAACTTAAAGTGATCTTGTAATAAGAAAATTATCTTCTTCTACAGACAATTCGATTTTTTTATATAAAATAGGCTTTATTGTTGATAATCTATAGTGAGACGTACAGAGTGCAAAGTCTTATACATTGCAATTAAATTGCAATGAGCAAAAATTAACAATCTCAGCGTAAAAAATGATAGACAATTGAAAATACTACCAACTAAATAGAGAAGATGTGATTATTCCAAACCTTCACTCAAAACACTCTCAAACACCCGACTTCTGTCATATCTACACCCTCTAAACTTTCAGCTCCCAAAAAAACTGATCACTTTACTTAAAACCCAAACAATTAACAGCAACTCAAATGCGTCCTGCCTCTCTACCATTCTATATGCAATTTACAAAGAGCCTATCATTCTTATCACCACATTTCTCCATCCAGGAATGCGCGGAAGCAATCGAGCTCGCCGATGAAGCCCTAAAAGTACGTCCTGTATCGTACGAAGCATTTTACGCAAGGGCAAAAGCGCGCGTTGACTCTGGCGAACTGGAAGAAGCTCTGTGCGACGTTCAAGAAGCTCTGCAAATCGCACCGCCACAAAATCGTCAAGATAGGCGAGTTCTCGTGACCCTAAGGGAGGAAATCGTCTCACGAATAGACGGAGCAGGGACCAGCAAAGGATCGGCCGAATGCACGGCGAGATCTCGACTTCGAGCGTCCGTTGATACGCTCACGGAATTATAGTTTTATCGTTGACATTCGACAATGAAAAAATTGTAATTTTAGCCCTTTCGATTGTGCTAAGAAGTACAATCATCCGTCGTTGAAAAATCTGCTTCATCACAATTTGGAAAGGACAACAATTCCTCTTTATCTACGCAGCGTTTGATAACTTTTGTTTTGTAATTTTTCAGTCATTTAAGTAAATGATACAAATGATGAATTATCATGATCTCTCCGTTTCTAAAACGATGGTCATATCGAAAGGGTTAAAAAACGTTTCATTCGACGAGGAATGTTCATCGTTATATTTGAACCTTCGTTGCGCGCTTCTTCGAAGCTTCGTTTTTTTTAAATGTACACGACGATAGTAAATTATTATTAATGTTATTATTATTATTATCATTATTATTATTATTATTAATATTATTATTATTAAACGTAAATCAAACCGAAACGATAATTCCTTTGAAAAAGTTTAACCAGACAAGGATAGAAAAAGTGCTCCCAATGCAAATTAATTTTGCGGCATACCATTCGATAGCTCTCTTTAAGAAACCCTTCCTGCAAAGTGTGAATCCGCTACACCCACTGTAGGGGCAGTTACAGGGTGAAACGTATTTTACAGTTTTCGCCCGATTTCTCCTGTTTGGCTTCGTAGAAAATTTTGGAAAAAATCACAGATATTACACCCAATGGTATGCATACTTTTGAACTCTTTCAGATTTTTTGATTGGCAAATCAATTTTTGAATAGTTAAAATTTTGCAGACATTAATTTTTTTTATTGGAAATACGAAATAATTACTTTTAATATCTTTTCAGTATTTGCATCGTACCATAAATATTAATGTGTAATTTCTTCAGATTTTGAGAAATTTCGGAAGGCAGTTAAAATAATTGAAAATCAACAATTGTTAATATTATTAGCCGAATTGTTCATGTGACCGCGATTATATTTTTATAGTTTTTCAAGGTTACTATGATTATTAAACTGTAATTTTTCAGATGTTTTTGGAATAGTGTATCATACCAAGAAAAAAAAATAAAAAATGAAAAGCGGACATTTATTTATAATACTGACATAATTATTTATTTGACCACACTTATTTCATTACAGTTTCTTAAGCCTATTATGATTATTAATGTGCAATATTTTCAGATTTTTAGGAGTAGTGGAATGTATTTGAACAAATAGAATCTGATGCTTTTGCACTTTCCGTACGTAAAGCAATGGTATACTCCAAATAGAAGCTTTAAGTAGACGTTTTAACTTACTCTCCTCAACGTAAGCTATTGCCGCTCAAAGTCCTAATTATTAACGACTATTGGAAGCCAGGCAGAGCGAAAAATTCGTCTGAGATATTATTACTTTACTCGACTTATGAATTGAAGGTCATCTCGACAAAATTTGACAAGTGATACGAGTCAGTGACCAAGCCAGTTTAATTTGAGCATTGCCATCAATCCAGACACGTTAAAACTGCTTATGTGATGTTACAGGCAGAGAGGATATAGAAAACAGGGCAGACACGAAATAGCAGGGATAGATACGAGACAGATAGGAGAAACACAGGACAGGCAAAGTACAGCAGAGACAGGTTGAGGACAAGCAGAAAAGGCTCAAAACAGCCAGGACAAGTACAGGACAGTCAGTTTAAGCATAGAACAGCCAGGATAAGCACAGGATAGCCAGGACAGTTACATGACAGGCAGTACAGGCATAGGACAGATACGGATCAGCCAGGATGGGCCCAGGCGAGTCAGAAAAGCATTTATTAAATAAATAATTTGTAGTTTTCGAAACACCTACTTTTATTTTATGAATGTTGCTACACATACACATATATTGTATAATATAAATGACAAACAAAAGAACTTGTTGAATTGAACAACACTTTTAAACTTTATTAACTATATTATATTATAAAATTCCAGATTCCTTACAAGTACAATTACTTCCTCACGCAATCGGACGAGGGGAAGACACAGGAGATCCGAGACAGGTACAGGACAGTCAGAAAAGGCATAGACCAGTCAGGACAAGTACGCAACAACCAGAAGACCATTTATTAAATAGATAATAAGTAGCTTAAGAAACACTTGTACTTTACACTTGTATTTTATAAATATTGTAAAATATCATACATGTTTGTATTATATAATAAAAATGATGAATAAAGAGTTTGTTGAATTGAAAACACTGTTAAATTTCTTTAACCATTACTCTTGTTCCATTCCTACAATTCCATTCCTCTACCTATAATTATAAGATCTCTAATATGGTAACAATATTCAACGGCAAGCCAGAGCGATCAAAAATTCTCCTTCTTCTATTGGCTGAGCTTATATATGAGCTTCAAGGTCACTTCAAGGTCAAATTTGAGCTTGCAAGCTCACACCTAATGGCTCAAACTAAAAAGCTCAATAAAATTTTCAAATTTTCTCCAAAAATTTGAGCTTTTTTAGTTTGAGCACGTAAGTATAGAGCTTTTGAGCAATTTTTCCGAATTTTTCGCAAAATTTCGACAACTCCGAGTGAGCTTTTTAGTTTGAGCATCGACATCTGAGCTTGCAAGCTCACACCTAATGGCTCAAACTAAAAAGCTCAATAAAATTTTCAAATTTTCTCCAAAAATTTGAGCTTTTTTAGTTTGAGCACGTAAGTATAGAGCTTTTGAGCAATTTTTCCGAATTTTTCGCAAAATTTCGACATCTCCGAGTGAGCTTTTTAGTTTGAGCATCGACATCTGAGCTTGCAAGCTCACACCTGAACGCTCAAACTAAAAAGCTCAATAAAAATTTTTAATTTTCTCGAAAAATTTGAGCTTTTTTAGTTTGAGCACGTAAGTATAGAGCTTTTGAGCAAATTTTCCGAATTTTTCGCAAAATTTCGACAACTCCGAGTGAGCTTTTTAGTTTGAGCATCGACATCTGAGCTTGCAAGCTCACACCTAATGGCTCAAACTAAAAAGCTCAATAAAATTTTCAAATTTTCTCCAAAAATTTGAGCTTTTTTAGTTTGAGCACGTAAGTATAGAGCTTTTGAGCAATTTTTCCGAATTTTTCGAAGAATTTCGGCAATTCCGAGTGAGCTTTTTAGTTTGAGCCATTAGGTGTGAGCTTGCAAGCTCATTTTCAAGGTCAAATGAGAGCTTGCAAGGTCACATCTAACGGCTCAAACTTAGAAACTCAATCAGACAGAGCAAAAGTTTCTCTTACATATTAGTGGTTTGAATAGGATGTGGAATTTTGGAATAGAATAAGGTTAAACATGTTTAACACCGTATGAGATTTAACTAATTCTTTATTCATTATTTGTATTATACAATATTGTTTGTATTACACTTCATAAAATAAAATTGTGTGATCTAAAACTACGACTTATTTATTTAAGCTCTGTTCTGGCTCTCTTCTGCCTGTCCCGGTTCTCCTCTACTTGTCCTGGCTCTCCTCTGCCTGTCCTGCCTCTCTTCTGCCTGTCCTAGCTCTCCTCTGTCTGTCGTGGCTCTCCTCTGCCTGTCCTAGCTCTCCTCTGCTTGTGCTGGCTCTCCTCTGTCTGTCCTAGCTCTCCTCTGCTTGCCCTGGCTCTCCTCTGCTTGTCCTGTCTCTCCTCTGCCTGTCTTGCCTCTCCTCTGCCTGTCCTAGCTCTCCTCTGTCTGTCGTGGC
The DNA here is from genome assembly GCA_910591515.1 of Cerceris rybyensis. Classification (NCBI taxonomy): domain Eukaryota; kingdom Metazoa; phylum Arthropoda; class Insecta; order Hymenoptera; family Crabronidae; genus Cerceris; species Cerceris rybyensis. Next base: position 3,276,391 of record OU342795.1, read on the forward strand.
TCTCCTCTGCCTGTCCTAGCTCTCCTCTGCTTGTCCTGGCTCTCCTCTGTCTGTCCTAGCTCTCCTCTGCTTGCCCTGGCTCTCCTCTGCTTGTCCTGTCTCTCCTCTGCCTGTCTTGCCTCTCCTCTGCCTGTCCTAGCTCTCCTCTGTCTGTCGTGGCTCTCCTCTGCCTGTCCTAGCTCTCCTCTGCTTGTCCTGGCTCTCCTCTGTCTGTCCTAGCTCTCCTCTGCTTGCCCTGGCTCTCCTCTGCTTGTCCTGCCACTCCTCTGCCTGTCCTAGCTCTCCTCTGCTTGTCCTGACTCTCCTCTGCCTGCCCTGTCTCTCCTCTGCTTGTCCTGCCTCTCCTCTGCCTCTGAGGGCTGTTCTGCGCTGTCCTACCTGCTCCGCTTTCTCTCTGCCTGTTCTGGTTCTCCTCTCTAAAACATTATTTCTATTACACCTCGTAAAATAAAATTGCGTGTTTCTAAGACTACAAGTTTTTAATTTAATAATCCCTGTTCTGGTTGTCCTGTGCCTGCTCTGGCTGTCCTAAGACTGTCTTGGCTGTCCTAAGACTGTCTTGGCTGTCGTGTGTCTCTTATATAGATAGAGAAACAACAGAACAATATAAAAAACATAAATTAGTTATTGTACGTACGCTGGAGGATTCCTTTACTTGCATTGAAGGTAGTGCCCTCATTGCGAATGAGCAATCATTTTTCCTGCGCACTTTCGAGCGAGACTTTTTTCTTTTTAGGACATATATTCAGATTATTCGATTTCGAATCGAACAAAGAGTTTATATATATACCTACATACATGTTATATGTACATATAGGTATATACTTGTATTATACTATATTATAAACGCGTATGAAAGAATGGCTTTTGTGTCATTATAATTTACAACAAAGAAAGAGGAAGTTATTATTTAATTGTTTATCCTTCAGTATTTTTATTCGTCTTTGTTTCTGCGTTAATTAGAGGGGAGAAATATAGAAAGGAAAACAGAGTAAGGGAAAGAAATTACATTGTGACAAAATTTTAAAGGATTCCAACGTGATGGGAAAGTCTTCGAAGCAACGCGACTTCATTTTTCTCTTCTTAATTGTGCGACTGAAACGTAAAACGAAATGCGATATGATCTCGATGAAAAAAACTTGTATTAATGACAGAATTTGCTTGCCAAACGTTCACCGCCCCTCTTTTCTCTTTTATTTTATTCCTTCCGAATCGACGAGACCAAAGTCACGCACGATAATGACGAGCCCATACCGATGACAGAGAAAATTTTTCCATTTTCCTTGCCTTGATGAACAGAGGTTCGAAATAAACAAACTACTTTTTATCGATATGACAGTTCCTTTATTTCTGCACCGATTTATGTCCATTTCTTTGTCAATGAGTCTTGGATGAGAAGGAATTTTAGGCTTGCTATGACTTTTCTCGAAAGCTTCTTATCTCGACTGTTAGAATAGTAGCCCTGCGATACTGATTTATTTATTCTGCTTTTTTTTTTATATTGCTCATTTTTCTGGGAAATTTTCAAAGTATGTTTTGAATTTAATACAAAGTAAATCGCTCATATTTGGGCGAAATTTTTGCGCCGGAGATTTCGTACCAAATAGCTAATTTTGGTCTCGAATGTTACGCCATTTGTGGCAGCAATTAAGATTACATTTAAGTACACTTTGATCGATTAATGCATATATAATATATATATGTATATAATATAATATAGCTCGTGAGATTATCTCCCGAATTTACCTCCCAATTGCAGCGATTTGTAATCACAAATTCCGTATACTATACAGGACAGTACATTCTCTCGGTGAAAAATAATTTCGTACTTTCAATCGTCCAAAAGTGATTGCCTGATATTAGTAAATTTCGATTTTCGAGATAAAGTATGGGTAATTAGACCGAGTAATTCGGAACGCCTCGAGGGAGATGCTTTTGAAGAAATTCATTTGCGATTTTTAGCGTTTCATAGCAGATTTTGAGTCTGCTTGTGAACATCGAGGCTGCAATATCACGTTGAAATATTTCTTTAATCTGACAGCAAGGAATTCGAGCTGAAACTATTTCGAAATTCGATGTTCCATCTTCATAAATATCGTGGGTTCTTCATTAACCCTTCGCGGTTCTAATAATAGAATTACTTTTTAGAGATCTAATTTCAGTTTGGAATCTACTTACAATTTTGATCAGTTAAACAAAGTACTTCAACTCTTTGTCCTACGATTTCTTTAAGAAATTAATTACTTAATCATTTCTAAAGGAATTAATTTCATTTAACTGTTTACTTAATTATTTTCTCATTTAACAAATTAGCAGAAGAAATTTCACCGCGAAGGGTTAAAAAATTGTACGACGATCGGTGCTCATCCGTAAAAAAAAGCTGTAAGTAAATCTGACTAGCATTATTCTCTTCTTCTCGACAACCAGCAAATCTGAGTATTCTTACTCCAATTAGATTTTAATTTCTCTCACCATAATCAAGAATTCATTTCCATTTTTCTTTTACCACATTCTAATATCCTGGTAACTCTTAACTCATTCCATACTCTATCAGCTGTTAACTCATAGCAAATCCTGTTGAACGTTAACTCATTTCATATCCTGGTAACAGTTAATTCATTGCAAATCCTGTCAACAACGTGAAAGAGGAGAATCGAAGATAGAAGACACGTTGCCGCGCGTAGAACTTGCAAGTACAGTAAACATACATGGTGCATACGATATGTATTAACACTTTAACTGCCGTGTATGCTTACGATATTTATGTACATCCCTGTTGACGCAAAAGATTGTTCTCTTTAAACTGTTATTTAAGTATAAAATATAAATAGAGGTTGAATACTCTTAACCAGTGATGGACAAATTATGATTCACGGATCGATTTGACCAGCTTAGTCAATTCAATTAATATATTGAATTGTAATTAAAGAATTATGAGAATTATACTCAGATTACTACTTGTCTTAGCTTCAGTTAAATATATTATCACATTGAAATTGAATTTTACATCCTTCAAATTAAAAAAGATTGAATAGTAAAACTTCCCTTCGCGAAGATCATCTTATTCTTTACAAAGCAACTTATAGAATGTGCATAACAAATCTGCCCCGACAGCAAAAGGGTAAATCTTTATTTTCATTAAAATACCACAGAAAGTGTTGAAAGTTAATAAAACTAGGTCTAAAGAGAAGTTAAACTAAATTCTTTTCAGCTAAAAGTAATTATAGTACATCATACGCGATGCACAGAACAGACAATGAATTAAAGCAACTAAATCTGAACTCAAGATACTTTAAAGATCATACAATCGATTTAAATGTTTGTAACGGCCCACGATATACGTGGCTTAATCACTTAAAAATATATACGACGACCAGCGCATCGTATAGCAGTTAAAGTGTTAAGAAATTGCATTTCCAACTCGATGACCTGCATCCTGGAACCCTGACGATCTTCCATCCCATTGATCGTTGAACCGTTAATGAGGATCAACGATTAACGACATAGTTAATCGTCCAATTCTCGATCCCCTCGTTATCAGTTCCCCCCGAGAATTATTGCCGAAGTCTTCATTTCTCGCGTGCGCCCACGACGAGCAAATAGATAAAAGCTGCCCGCAAAATTGTACGATAATGCACGACAGAACGGCGAACGCTCATTTGAACGCAGAGTCAAAAGTAGAACGCGGCAAGACGTGTTGTTTCAGGCTTGAGACGTGGACGGGACAACGAAGTGTCAAAGAAATCACAAGAGGTAACGATTAACGGCTAGTGAGCCTTGTTGTAGGTGTCCTTGTTCTGGTAGCCTTGAACGTAGCCGGATTGATCGGGAAGATCCTTACGACCGGCGATCCCTTTGCCCTTTCCGGTTTCCGCGTCGAAGCGCTGCTTGTGCGAACCGGTGTACTTGCTGACATCGGTTAATCTGTCTACTGTCGATGCCGCTTTACCTACCTGACAAATTGTTTTTATTAGTATTCCCTAATTATCTTTTCATCGTTCTCAAGTTAAGTTTGTTTGGGTCTTGGAGATTTTGCGATAGCAAACAGATTAGCACATACGTAGTCGTTTCTGGTTAGGACTCAAATTTTAACTGGATTTTAAAACACTGAGAGTGTAATATGTTAAATGATAATGTAGGGAAAATGGCATTCAATGCCGGTCGTTGAGCAATATTATATTATTCTTTAGATTAAAGGGCTCGGTAATTTTTTTAAAATAATAAAGTATTTCTTTAAAAATCACTTACTCCGGAAGTGCCGCTGGTGAACCCAGGAGGCCCGCAGTTTGCCATTTTCTTCTTTACTTCCGCCAGCTCTATTTTCTTACTCTTTGCGAGCTCCTCCAAAAATGCTTTGTACTGGTCCACTCCTAGCTTCGTAGATCTGTAAATTCACGAAAATTGTCCTGTACTTTGTATTCCTTTGGTAGAGTTCCTCTTTAATGCCTTAGAGGGATGTTTCAGTGAACTGGGACAAGTTGCACGTTCTCTTTCAGCCGGAGATAGAAATGGTGTCGTTTAAAAAAAAAAGAGCCCGACGGTATTATTCCGGTGAGACTGAGGACTCGTGGGAAATGTAGGTTGATAGAAGAATAAACGTTCTTGCCACTATTTAACTTTTTCTTCTTCTGTTGCTCCGCAGAAATGTTTGTCCCAGTTTTCTGAATCGTCAGTTTAAAGATATGCAAAAGTTCTCTAAATATGGCGATGGGTAGTTAATTACATTTTTGGAAATTATTCGTACTTGTGTTTTTTAAAGTAAATCCCCGTATCGGTGGTAGTGATCTTCTTTCCATCGATGACTTTCGCTTGCTTCATCCATTTGTCACTCTGACTGAGGGTTATTAGTTTCCCATCGCTTTTCGGATCACCGAATTTCGAGAAGGCCTTAAAATTTGCCAAAAATGTCCCAGGTTGACCCGATCCGGGGCTACTGGGCGTTGAATTTCCGGCGGAAGAATCATCTGTCTTCAAATTCGCAACGTCGTTGGCCACTTGTGCCACGGATTCGTTGATGTCATTCTTCTCCGTTTCTACGTCCGTCTTTTCCGCCTGCATTGTTTCACCTGAAATTAAAATATTTACACCCCTTAGAAGAAATATTTCAATTGGAAAAATTCTATGAAATGATAAATATACAAGATTTCGGAAAAATGATGTGTTTCTATCATTTTAAATATACTATAGCATTTTTGATAATTTTGGAGAACCATTTCTCTGGAAAAGTTTCAAATAGTAAACTCTTAAAACATAAAAATATAATCGAGTTTTAAAATAAAATAAATACGTGATTCGGAATGGAGGTCTATGCATCGCGTAAATGGAAACGATCAATCACGACGTATGTCGTATATTTACGTTTCCCACTATTCCAGCCACCTGTAGACACGTTGACGTTTCGATGTCAACCAGCACGAACTATCGATTGAAAGTAATTTACGTGGGTGGTCTTCGAATAGCGTTGCTCATATTTTAGTGAAAAATCTCGAGGGTCATCGAGGAACGTTGTAATCAATGCAAATTACGGTCGTGCAAATTCCGTACTTGCGAAAGAAAGCGCAACTTTAAACTTCAACTTCAACGTACAATCATAGGAGTATCTCCTTCATTTATTTTTCAAACGATGAACGTTATAAATAATTCAGAGTCATCGTCACCTTTCGTTTCGCTTAAATCTCACGTCGTTTCCTGACACGCGATATTCTTTGCAAATCGGTAATTAATCTTGACATGTGAACGCGATAATCTAATCGACGTGATTGTTCGATCAAGGTTGACTACAATATACGTTACGTGGTTTTAATACTCGTCGATGTAATATGATGGAAAAATTATTTCAGGGTAACCGGAAGTTCTGTGGGTACCAGACGTAGGACGGATAAAAACAGACTGGTAGAGTTAAACGACATTGTTTTCCATTGTGAATTGTGACAAGATAAATGACTGACTTATACAAGATGTACTTTGAAAATGAGAGATGAAGAGATACTATATAAAAAGTGTACACAATTTTGCGGTTCGAACAGACAGAATTCTTTCGCAGACACTACATCTCCCAAGGTCGTTAAAATGACTTGTTCTCCATTCTTCAAAAATGCTCCTTGTCTAAGATCCAGAAGATCTCTTGCGGAGATCACCCTACATATAAGATTCCCAAAAATAACAAAAATCAGATGATCACTATTTAACAAAGAAACGTGTCATCCCTCAGATCAAAAATCAGACTACAAATCCTTCACCTTCACGTTTGGAAAATGTTTCTAAGTGATCATTTAATACAACGTAGCCTCAATAGTTCAAACCCTATAAGCAGTGAGTCCTAGACAAACTGACCACAACAATTAAAACCAAAAAAATACAAAAAAGGCAAATCTATGACAAGACACAATAAGATGCATAACAGTTTTAACGAGCTACCAGTCTGAGTGTCTTCAGACGCTCCATTATCTCTGGTAAACCGTGTAACACGGAAATCGGCTCTCAGACATTCTCGTTGAAATCGCAGAAAAGAGGTAGATAATGTTTAACGAGGCGTCTCGACGCCCCGTCCAGGAAGGCCACAGGAGCCACACTATGTGTTATTTCACGCCTATAAATAGAGATTACGACGGTCGCGAGTTAACGCAATTATCTGCGAATAGGAAGCGGGGAGAGTCGATTGAGTAATAGCGGACGAACAGGTGTCGAGGGCCGTCGATGCCTCGCAAATACGAATAGGATCTGACTTATGATTAATTCGCGTGAGAGTACCGTAACTGCGAGGCACGCTTCTCTCTTAGTTTCATAATACGAATTAAGCATACCATTACGAAATTTCGATGTAACACAAAATTCGTACAAGTTTGTCCATCGAAGTAAATTTTATGAAACTAAGGGATGCCAGTGAGAAATATTTTTTCCAATTTTTTGTTAGAACAATAATTAGCAAAGTGATGAAATTAGATACACCGATGATACTTTGACATGAATGACAGTGCTAGATTTAACACTAAAACTACCGACGTTATATCTACTAAAAGTAAAATATACTTAATAACGACTTTATAAAAAGGGAAATGGAGAGATAAGGAAGATAATTAATAAACTAATTTTGGTTTTATAAGATAGAAGCGGAATATTTACTTCATGGCTACTCTATTAATTTAGATAATTTTTAGAAAATATTTTGGAATCGGTCTTTTGACCGCCTTGGTAGGTTTAGTGTTAAAGAAGCTTTAAGTACTTTCTCTCATCCTAACAGCCTCACTACCACTGATTTACTCGTTTAGGACAATGCTGTAAATTTAGAAAACCGCAAATTTCATTTGTCAACGAGATATTAATTCCTGCAACCGCTAGAAAATCCAAATAACAGGCTAACCAAAGAAACATACTGATTTACCATCACGAACATTAACCACCTTTCTAACAAAAATCAATTAATTTAACCAGCATCATCTCTGCAAATCGCATCGATTTTCACCTATAATTCCAAACTCACCGTTCTCGAACTTGACGCTCAAAAATGAACAAGAACGTCCACTCGAAATACAATCCACGAAGACAAACCCAGCGAAGCTTCTCCTCAGAAGATGACAAATTCAAATCATCCTTCGCGACGTTAATTCGTATTCTCACACGTCGTGCAAATGACGAACGAAGACTATACGAGGTCTTTGTGTACAACTCGAAAAGCTGTTGAACGCGCGTTTCAGGAAGGAATCTGTGCGGCATGGCGCATGTGTTTTATCGATCTCCTCGTTCAGGGTGCACGCATTCACCCTCCCGAGTTTCTATATCAGCTCCTCGTTGCTGGCTGCAGCCGAAACGACAGCCACCGGGGGTCCTTCCGGATAATTCCCTCGGGGTGCCGATAAACGGCGCAATTAAAATTGCCATTCTGACCGTAGCTTCGAATCCTCTAACTTTCTGTATTTTCGTTTTAGAGACTCGAAAGGAGAGAATTAAAATTAGGTGAATAATTTTGAATGACCTCTTATAGAGATCTTTGACAAAATAGATGAAGTTTGTGGAGGTCGAATAGGGTTTATCTTGTTTCTGATAGAAATACCAGTCATTTTTTGAGGGGGATGTTGAATGGCATGAGTTCATAGGGTGCAATTCGTTGCAGAAGGGAGTATGAGTCAGTTTGGATGATCTTTTGACAAGGATACTAAAAGAAATGACTCGTTTGGTAGAAAAGAAAGGGGGTGCAATTAGTGGAAGCTAGAAGTAAGGTATATTCTAGATGAAGCTTACAGTTAGCTGCACCCAGTAACGAGGGATTCTATAATGTCTTGATGATAAGGGATTTAGATTATTATTTTGATTATTATAATGGAAAAGATACGCCTACAATTCGGTATTATCTACTTTGTAGATAGCTTGATTAAATAATAAATTACGATGCTTCTGGAGATAAGAACATTGGGTAGCTCCTGAGACAAAGGTCATCTTGCATTTCACTTAACATCGATACACCTGATTTTTCAATTTTAACAAAACCAGCTACACATTGAAGTAAATACACAATCGTAGTTTTTATTGTATCCCACGGTTGACCCATTTAGCAAAAACATTCGGTTCCAAGAAGACTCTTGGCAAGAGGAATTCTCGTGTTACTGCATCGTTATATTCGATAACGAGGCAGCAATCTTCGTCGGAGCAGCGCCATTTCTTCTTATCTTCGACCATTGAGCGAACATTTCAGATGCACCCATTTCTAATCTACACATCCCGGCAAGTTCAGAGTTTTACGAGTCACCGTATCTACAATTGCACTATGCAGCTTTATTTGGACATTACGTCAACACTATGAACTTAGAGAAGGAAGAACCCCTCGCCCAAATCGTCTCGTAGCTCAACTTTTAACATTATAACTAAGACTTTGCAAGGCCTTGCAAATTATTCGAATGATCAAAACACCAATGTAAAATAAAAAAAAAAAAATAAAAATTATTGCACGTGTACGATGAAACGAAAAGGAACTGCATCAGCTTTTTTTTAGATCTACAAACTCATTCACCTTTCGATCTCTCAAGACTTCAAACGTTCCTCTCCACGTGGACTCGCACTTTTAGATCTTCCTTCAAACTGACCGTGTGAGTTTGATCCGATTCTCAGGGTATTTTCGGCGTATTCATTAGCGCGATTCCAGCCTGGATGAGGCTGCGAACGAGACTAAACTTCCTCTGCCACCACCGCCACCGACATCATCCCCACCTACACTCGCAACACCTTCGTTGCTGTGTTGCAAACTGCTGCTATCACCTACTTTCTTCCTACGCACAGAAGCCTTTGTAATGTTTCTGATAATGGAAGCATTCACGGTTGCATTGTTTGCTTGCATTGTGCTATCATCAGCTTTGGATGACTTGCCCCTTTTAATGCTCGGTGCTTCGAGGCGTTTAAAGATTTCGGGGGGTGGGATTGTGTTTTTGTGATTCTGTATGCTTTGTAGGGGTATTTTGTTGTTGTTTCTGGCATTGTATAATTTAATTGAGATAAATAAGTGTTAGATTATTTTTATAAGTAATTTAAGCAGCAAGAGGGTAAGAATGTAAAGGCTGGGAGTCGCAATCAGTGGAACAAACTTCAAACCCTTTGTCACCCCTGCGAAATTTTGGATAAATTATTATTTAACATATTCCAACTTCAGTGAGGAGGATATTAAAAAAATTCGAAACAGTTCATTTATAGCTCTATCTTTCGGTTATCAGGAGGAAGTAAAATTTAACTATCTGTGCTGCTATTGCTTAATAATCTTTGGAAAGCAAATAACCAAATGGACTTCTTTTAATTACAGTTTGAAGTTACATTAGTTGTCTGTAATTATGATAGAAGGAATGAAAAAGTGCACAAATTAAAATTAAAAAGGTGTGTAGAAGCAGATAAAAATAAAACGTTACTCAGTAAAATGATAATTAATTTCAGTAGTATTAACTTTAAGAGCGTGCTTTTACTCTATATGTTCACCTTCAAACGTTTAATGGGAGTTCGTTTTATTCATTCATTTGCATTGATTGACGAAAGATCCTAAAGTGACGTTGAATGTAAATTTACACAGGGGTTGTTAAATATGAAATTTTTGAGGGGATCGTAAGGAGAAAAATGCGAAAATGTGAACTTAAAAATGGAATCAACTTCATCGACTTCCTGAAGTATCCTTGACCTCTTTCCTAAGACCGTCGGAAGTTTAAAGTTGGCATTTCGGCGCCCAAGCAATATGACTCAACGGCTTGTTATACCAGACAACTTACGATCGTTTAATTGTACATTTAAAGAAATGAAATAACATGGAATGTTGCTACTTTACTAACTTATCTAAAGAAACAACTTCTACCTTTTCTATAATCATATTTTACTTATGTTTTACCTCGTCAAAATAACAATCGTTACGAGTATTTATGTTCAGATAAATTCCGATGTAAAATATAAAGTATAACTGTTATTTATATCTTCTAACGAAAGTAAATATTAATAACAAGTTACGAAGAATGTCATGTTTGAATAATTCATCTATGTTTGTAAAGAAAACTAATTTTTTTATGTAGATGTCCTAAGGGTAACGGAGGGGTAAGAATACCTCGGTTTATTGACTTTCTATAAGGAATAGCTATTAATAAATAGAAGGAGTAGCTTAAAATAACCGTGAAATCTAAAATGTGTGGGGAGAAATTCATCCTGAGAGGTTTTTTGTGAAACTGTGTACATTCTTAGCTAAAGTTCGATATCGGAAACATCTTAGGAATGATAAGGAAGAATCGATATGCTCGAAAATGTAATCTCGAGTGGACGCAAAAGGCTACCGACATCTCTTTGCAAAATGCTGAACTTAAATGCACTTCTAATAAACCGGTCGCTATATGGTAAAGTAAATAGCATAACCTCATGTGGGTTATTCATTTAAATAATTAAGGTATATGATAAAAAAATATTTATATACTAATACGACTAAAAATCCATGATCTTCTCCCAAGGTTCAGGACTTATATTTAATATCTTATTATCTTTTACACTCGCTATACCTATCATAACCCCTCTCTTTTATTTGTTTATTAACCATGCTTTTTATAATTTTACATAAAAAAATAATACGTAACATTTGTTTATGTGCTTATAGATGAAATGCAAGCAAAGTGTAGTTATTATCAATTTTTTCAGGAGCATTCTATGGTAAATGGACAACACGGTACCTAGCATGGAAGAACATTGTTCAAAGAAGCCAAAATTAGAGAATACTACGACAGTAATAAAAGAAGGACAGGCAGAAATTTTGGTAGGCAGTGCAAATGTATTTTACAACCCGGTTCAAGAATTTAACAGAGACCTTAGCACTGCTGTTCTAAGCATTTTTGCGAAAGACAAGAACGAGGAGATACAAAAGATTCGTAATGAAGAGAAAGTGGAGAGTAATAAATTAACCGATAATGGTTTAAATGGTACAACCAAACGAAATGGGATAACAGTCTTGGAAGCCCTATCTGCAACTGGTTTACGTAGCATACGTTATGCAAAAGAAGTAGTGGGTATAAAGCAAATTGTAGCCAATGATATCTCTGCTCGTGCAGTGGAAAGTATCAGAAAAAATGTGGAAAACAATAAGGTCCAAGACATTGTAACACCCAGTCACGAGGATGCTACAATGTTAATGTACCAACATAGAAAAAATCGCTTTGATGTAGTTGATTTAGATCCATATGGTTGTCCCACGATATTTTTAGATTCAGCAGTCCAGGCTGTTTCAGAAGGTGGACTACTTATGGTTACAGCCACTGACATGGCTATATTGGCTGGCAACACCCCAGAAACTTGTTATCTCAAATATGGAGCTGCCTCCCTTAAATCTAAAGCTTGTCACGAAATTGCACTGAGAATTCTGCTACAACATATTGCTTCCCATGCCGGCCGATATGGCCGTTACATAGTACCAGTACTCTCCATAAGTGCTGATTTTTATATAAGAGTATTTGTCAAAGTATTCTCCAGTCAAATTAAATGCAAAGATAATGTCACGAAAATGGGAATGGTGTATCAATGTACAGGCTGTGAAAGCATGAATATTCAACCACTCTGTATAAAGAAAAACAAATGTTATAAATTGTCTCAAGCTCCTTCTGTCGATCAGTTATGTAAATACTGCCGACATAAGCAGCACATTGGTGGACCTATATGGCTTGATCCTTTGCATGATCAAGCATTTGTTTCCCAGCTTTTATGCAATTTAAACGACATACCCTTAGGAACTTCAAAGAGGATAGAAGGAGTTCTGAATGTCATTAGAGAGGAATTAAATGTGCCTCTGTATTACACTTTAGACCGTTTAATGTCTATAGTAAAGTGTCATACACCGTCGATGTTAATGTTTAGATCTGCATTGTTAAATGCAGGATACAAGGTGTCTTATTCTCATGCAAATAAAATATCTATAAAAACAGATGCACCCAATGAAGTTATATGGGACATTGTAAGAGCATGGGAGAAGGATCATCCAACAAGACGAGATAGACTACAGGAAGATAGTCCAGCGTTAAGAATACTAAATACACCATCCAGCATGGATATTTCTTTTGACATTCATCCCTTGGCAAACCCCATTTCGAGGCAGAAGCATCTCACTAGATTTCAAAAGAATCCCACTGTCAATTGGGGGCCTGGTACTCGTGCAAAGACAATTATTGATTTAGAATCTAAACCTAAAGTCACGAAAAATATAAGGAACCAAAACAAAAAGTGTAAAAAGCAGATGAAAGAGACAATGGAAACTAGTGATATTGTAAATACAGAGTCTACTATTGAAAATGAGGATACAACCAATAAATAGGTAAAACTCAGCTGAAGTTTTTGTGATTTTACAAACAGAAAATTATTTAAAGGATACAGATGTATATGTGAAATAATTTTTACAAATCGTTGCTCCTTATAAAAAGATACGTGTAATAGACTTTTTACTATACCCTATCACCCATTGTATTTTTTATACCATTGTAAATGATTCGATATGAATATATCTATAACTTGAAATAATACTCCACGTTTATCCAATAATTAATTACAATTTCGGAATTACACCGAAACGATCGGGTGATATTCGATTCGTTTCGATTAAGTAATTTTCTTTCCGATATATCTACATGCGTAACTAATTTTTTCATTGAAATATTCCAAGCGATAACGGACTATCTATACTTTCCAACCTCCAAGTTGTTATTAATAATAGTTCATCATTCGTTCAATACGTTGTTTTTAATGATAGTTAATCATTAATTCAACATGTTCCTATTATGTAACGGAGAGAACAAGAGTAGAGTCCTCAGGGCCGTAGAAGTAAATGGAAAAAGCATAATTACTTTTAAAACCCATGGTTTCCTTTAAAAATTCAAATCCAACGTATTCTTCTTTAAAATATAGAACATTGTACAATTAAAATACAAATGTGCTTATACATTTTTGACATTGTTCTCGAAATGTTACATTTTTTATATATGACGCCACTCGTAAAAGATGAATTGATACGGCAGTTTATTGTGCTTCGACAGCCTTTAAACCGCGCTCAGCGGTAAAATACGATAATACCATAACCATGGCAGCATCAGCAGCAACGTTAGCTACTTTGAGCAACGGGCAAAAAATTCCAGTCCTTGGCCTTGGTACTTGGCAAGGTGCTGTAAGTAATTAAGAGAAATTTTCTAATATGAGTTTCAATTTACAAAATAGCTACTATTTACTTTTTTATATATAATAAAATCTCAAAGTTGCAAAAAAAACGACGCGGCCTCATGTGATTAATTTTTACGTCTACGATGTACAAAAATTTCGACACACACGCGCTCTTCGTCAGTATATGATAGCTTTTTTTTATCTACTCTACATAATTTTAAAAAAGCGCTACTTTTTTCCATGTAGGTTTTTTTCAAATAAGATATATATTTAGAGAAATATTCGAACATGATACAAACCGTTCTTGCTGTACTTGAACCTTTTTTTTAATTGTTTACTGGCTTTGTTAGGCAATCAGTTTACGTAGAGCAAAAATTTGAATATGAAAAAAAGACAAATTTATAATACGAATAATATAATTATTCCATGATCTTTATTCCATAACTGTTACTATTATTGATTTTTTATCATTTTATGATTAAGATACAACTGACAAACACCGCGGTAAATTTGACTTTAAAATGTATTTCCGACATTTCGTCGATAAACTTTACAATACTAATTATAATTTTCAATTTGTACAATATTTCACTTGCAACAATTACGTACAACTTGTACAGAAATGTTGATAGCTAAAGTGTATGTAAATAAATTTTATTTCTTAGTGAACTTTATTGATTAGTGAATTTTGGAAAACTAGTTGCATAAAAAAAATGATATAGATCTAATTTTTTCGTTCCTTCAGGATGATCCAAGTGTAGTTGAACAAGCGGTACGGGATGCCGTCGACGCTGGATATCGACATTTCGATTGTGCTTACGTTTATGGAAATGAAAAAGAAATTGGCAAAGCATTACGCGAAAAAATCGCCGAGGGTGTCGTAAAACGAGAAGATCTGTTCATCACGACCAAAGTAATTTCTATTGCAAAATTAAATTCTCCTCGTTTCACAAAATTAATGTAAAATAAAAAATATTGCCTTTTTAGTTATGGAACACAATGCACAAAGTGGAAGACGTGATACCCGCCTGCAAGGAATCAGTCGAGAATTTCGGACTCGGTTACGTGGATCTCTATTTGATGCACTGGCCATTTTCTTATTCAGTAAGGAATCATTCAAATAACAGATTATCAATATGCATTCAATAACAAAACCAATAACTAATGAACGATGAACGTTTGAATTTATCACACTCTACTTACCTACAAGACGAACGCCATGCCGATTACGATACTGTTTCTTTGTCGGATTGTATTTCAAAGAAATATCACAATTTTATGCAACATTTAAATGATTGAATATTAATTTTAGAAAAAGGCCAAAGATTTGTGGCCGGTCGATGAAGAAGGAAAACCATTGCTTGGATCAGAAGACTATATCGATACCTGGCGTGGAATGGAAGAATGCGTGAAGCTCGGATTGACTAAGAGTATTGGTCTCAGTAATTTCAATTCTGAGCAAATCGATCGCATATTATCGATTGCGACGATTAAGCCGGTCATGAATCAAGTGGAATGCCACCCAAATTTGAATCAAAAGAAGTTGCGAGAATTTTGCGCGAAACGTGGTATCGCTATTACGTCTTACAGTCCTTTAGGTTCACCACTTCGTCCTTGGGCACAGGAAGGTGATCCTAAAATAATAATTGAGCAACCTGAAGTTATCGAAATCGCAAAAAAATACGGAAAAACTCCTGTCCAAGTTGTCCTCAGATATTTGGTAATATTTTTTGTAATGTTTATGTATTATGCAATTAATATTGCTGATACTTATTCTATACTATTTCAGGTTGATATTAATACCTTCCCTATACCAAAATCTGCCTCAAAGGAACGTATTAAGCAAAATATTGACATCTTTGATTTTAAACTAACTCCTGAAGAAATTTCTGTGATTGATAAATTTGATTGTGGAATGAGAGTCTGCCCTGCTGAGGCGTAAGTAACAATTATATTAAAAATTCTATGAATGAAAGAATTTCTTGTAATATTACATATAATTTTTTCTCTTCAGTTACAAGGATCACCCGTACTATCCATTCAATGTGGAGTTTTGAGAAGGAAGTTCAGAAGTATAAAAGAATTCTCTTCCAATCAATGAACAAATTCAAATAACTCATTTGATTTGACTAAGAAAATACTATGTTTTATAACAAATAATATTTTGATATAATTATACTGTATTTGTAACTATCAGTAATAAATGCATTTTTACACAGTACTTCATTTTTCTTTGTAAATACTTGAACCATAACATGGGTTAATAAAAAAGAAATGTTATTTTCCATTTTGACAGAACTCCTATCTCTAAAAGAAGCATAACATAAAAAAAATTAGTAGAGATTACGTATCAGCATGATAGATCACAACACTTAAAAACTTCTAATCTCTCATGGATTAGAAGTACCTCGTGTCTGTAACATATCACATTATATAACGTTTGTCAAGAATGATATGTAGAAACAGTGATACAGCAAAATAAAAGCAGTCAGATACTTTATCATTGCTTCATACTCAAAACGAAAAGGACTAGGAAGCAAAGAGTAGTTTCTTATTGACCGATAATAGGCAGCTAGAAGTAACACTACAATAATGCTGGAAATACCCAATTTTACGCTCGCTAATGGCTACAAAATGCCTGTCTTCGGACTTGGTACATATATGGTAAGTAAAGTTTATCGTTATTTTTGACAATTATTTTTAATATAACCATATAAAGACCTTTGAAGGTTATTCAGCCAGGAACTAAAATCCCTAGACTTAGAAATCGCTTTCAAAGGAAATAAGGAATTTCATTGATGATTTCTTTCGAATTCTACAATATATAACATCTATTATTAATTTTTCTTTCTAACTTCAACCGTTTTGACGAGTATCTACTAGAAAATTTGTAAAGATAACCTCGAAAGAAATTTTAACTGGTGCTCGCTATTTGAGTGGCTGGTCCTTTATTCCC
Source organism: Cerceris rybyensis (assembly GCA_910591515.1). Classification (NCBI taxonomy): domain Eukaryota; kingdom Metazoa; phylum Arthropoda; class Insecta; order Hymenoptera; family Crabronidae; genus Cerceris; species Cerceris rybyensis. The sequence continues at coordinate 3,292,985 of OU342795.1, forward strand.
ATCGTCATCATAGATTTGTCTTTTTTCTACATTTTGCATATGCTTAATAAAAATTACACGCAATAAATAATCCTTATCAAATATCATCGTCGAGAATTCCTAATTTCCTACTCTTTCTCGGAATGCTCATGTTTTCAAACTATTAGAGCCATCTGATAGCGGATACTTGTAATCTTCATCTCGAAGATCGACGCACTTCTTGTGGCGCGAATTTGAATTCTGCGGGTTTCGAAGTATAAGTAATAACTCCATTATTTTCACAGTCAAAGTCGGGAGAAGTAGAAAAGGCTGTAATGGATGCAATTGATCTGGGATATCGCCATATCGATACCGCGTTCTTCTATGGAAATGAAAAAGAAATCGGCGATGCTATTCAAGCAAAAATCAAAGACGGTACCGTCACCAGGGAGGATCTATTTGTTACAACAAAGGTATATGATTACAAAGTCTATAATACATGACAAAATCATATATTAAACGTCTTATATATCGTTGCAGCTTTGGAATAATCACCATAAAGAAGAAAGCGTTGTTCCAGCCTGCAAGAAATCCTTGGAAAATCTTGGCTTAAGTTACATAGATTTATACTTAATTCATTGGCCATTTGCTTTCGTGGTAAGCTCACAATCAGTATACTGTAATTGTATTATAGACATACAAAATTGTAGATTAATTATTGAATAATATTTAAGGAAGGAGACGAACTGACACCTCTGGATAAAAATGGAAATCCTCTCACATCGGACACCGATTACCTTGAAACCTGGAGAGGAATGGAGGAATGCGTTCGTTTAGGATTAACTCGAAGCATCGGCGTCAGTAATTTCAATTCCGAACAAATCACTCGATTACTGGAAGCTGCTAAGATTGCACCTGTAAACAATCAGGTAATTTGTCCGTAATTTATATCTCTAGCGGATGTAAATTCTAATTAAAAGTATCCACGTTGTTCTAGGTCGAAGTGAGCGTAAACCTAAATCAAAAACGACTAATAGAATTTTGCAACAAGCATAACATCACGGTGACCGGATTCTCGCCACTGGGACGCCCAGGAAATAGATCAGGCATAGCGAATTCTTTGGATCATCCAAAAATCTTAGAACTAGCGAAAAAATATAAGAAAACCCCGGCGCAAATTGCTCTTCGATACGTCGTGAGTTGATTCTCTGCAGTTGTTAATGATACTCTTTATGATAATAATTCAATCCTTAACGAATTACCATAGTTACAACAAGGAGCCGCTATTATACCAAAAACCGTAACAGCAAGCCGAATGAAGGAGAATGTTGATATATTCGATTTCTCTTTAACAACCGACGAAATGGCAGCGATAGAGGCAATCGGCACTGGAGCTCGTGTAGCAGCATTGGATGCGTACGCATAACACTAATAATCTATCTTTGATTCTTTCTAATTAAAAGTATATCATTGAACTTCTTCATTAAAATATCAATTTCTTTTGCAGCATCAAGGATCACAAATACTGGCCATTTCGAATTCCTTTCTAACGAAAGAATCAATACTTATTATTAGTACAAGTTTCATTTTCGCTGTAGTAATACCATGACTAATAATTAAAATAAATATTTAAGTAATACAATATTTTCTAAGTGTAGGAGAAACCCACTAGAATCGCCAGGAAGTGAGTCGTCAGAACGTGTATAAATTAATAACGGTGTACCCCCTTTGAACTTACATAATCCCACGCTATAATTCGGCACTCGTTTGACCCTTATCTAGTCAATTACGTTTATTGAATGCCATGGAAAATTTCGGTGCTCCATATAAACTGACGTCATGTACTGCAGAAATCCCATGCCGCAGGAATTAGCGCAAAGAGTGGCGGTGTATCTCTCCATGCCTTACATCCATTGTAAATGTAGTTTAGTGAAAATAAGAACACATTTATACAGTACAATATCCTGTCCCATTGTTCTAAGATGTTACGTCGTGTTCGTGCATATGAAACTTGTTTGAAACTCGCGATACATCGGCGGTAATTGTTTGAAAGTCCGGTTTGATTGCAGAATCAATAATCATTTCTGCGATGCATGCGGGTGCTCTTAACATTCAACGTATTCTTGCCATCAATGCAAAACTCATCACGATTGAATATGATTATGGAGATGTAATTAAAAATACAGTAGCTAATCAATTACCAAACAATATTTCAAGTTTTAAGTGGAAGTCCCTTTCTTCTTCTTTTTGTGGAATAACATGTAACAGTTGAATCTTATTATATTCCCTTTACTTTACTACTTAAGATTCGAAAAAAAGATACTGGTCCTCTCTGCTGGAATTAACTAAAACACCCTTTCCTTCCAAAATTCCTTATACCACTTTTAAAAATAACGTCTCGTATTATTAAACTCCGGATGTTTGTGCAAATTTTAAGTTTAACATGTGCAGCTAAAACAGGAGAACCTATCTAGAGATTTGTTGCACTCAATATATATTTTAACGAATACCATATTTTAGATATTTTAAATATATTTTTGTATATTTTAGCCGTATTCAATTTGTCATAAATGCATAAAAATCCAAAGTCTACATATTATATTAACTAGAAAAATTCAGTACGAATTTCATTCACCTCGGACGAAAAAAAAAACTTCCTCAAAGCACCTTTAAAGAGTGTCCTCGACAAGTACAATTTCCATTGTTCCCAAGTTCAACAAAGGTAGTCTAGAAACATAAAGCTTTATTTCTTCCTCGTGGTCATTAGTTTGAATGAAATATGAGCCGTTTTACATCTTGACGTTTACACGTACCGATAAAATGCTCCTGAAGGAACACAAACATATTATAAATTATTCAAAATGCGTTGAACGAGAAATTCACGATTCTTTCTTTTATAGAGTATCGGTTAGAATTTCTGCGAGTTCAATTCGTGGCAAGGACTTAACGTGGGCGAGGGCCCTTTTTTAGGATGATTCGCTCAACGAGCAAAATTGCTCGTTCTCCCTGCGCCCCTGATATTTGCGGATGGAATTTTATTGCTACACGTAATGGGCAGTTCGAATCTTGGCACGGATGGTATTTTCCATTGACCGATCCCCATTGAAACTTCAAAACGGCCTTCTGTGCCTTGGGAGTAATTGTAGGGAAGAAAAAAAGAACGAAGAATGATCGAAGAATAATATGGTCAAACCGTGAAAGATAGACTTTAACGTAGAACCTCTTTGACGTATAATTTATGCGTGCAAAAATTTTAAATAAAATTTATCAATGGACAAACTAAATGGGAGGAAGAAGAAATATGCGTCATGATAACTATAGACAACAATTTTAAACGTTAACTACATGTTTTAACTATGTTTCGAATTTCTAACGTACTCTAACGTTTGGTAAATTTCAAAATGACCTTCGACGTCGAACAATACATCGACGATATAGACGAATGTGTTTCCAAAGTATTCATTACTGTTCCGCCGACTGTCAAGCATAGGGAAACAATCGTTATGGATCACTTTACTGAATTGTAAGTCCTCATGTTTTCTTGCAAGATACGTAAACGCTACGTGTTTTAATTATCGCGACGTTTAGTTTCATTAACAACTTGTCTCATTACGTGCAACACTCTTTTCAGTGAATTGAGTGTTCAATTTAATTGCATGAAGAGATATAATTGTGATTTTCGATTTTAGGGATTACATTGAATAGAATTATTATATTTACTATGACCTCCAGTTTGTTTTTATTCACATATAAAATCCATATCATTGTAGTTTCAAAGTTTTTCAACAAGCTTCTCTTCAGATTTACGGCATTGTAATGCATATTCGAATGAGCTTATCGAAATGTGTAAAATATTCACGGTTTAAAAGTGAAAGGGGCGACTTATCAGTAAAAGTTGTTTTCGAGGTGAAAAAGTGTGAAAAACACACGAGCAATTTGTACTAACGACTTATAAATTTACATGGATTAAGATAACGGAAGATATTATAAATAGAAATAAACGACATGCTTTCAGAATGAATTCGAAGTCATCGGGAACATTTAAATCACCGACACGCGAAGAAATGTTATCACCGAAGAGTATAACACCGGAAATACGAAGTTGTAACGCCTGCTGGAGTTTGAAAGTCCTCGCGAGAGTGAAGAAATGTCGTGATGCTATCAAGGACATGATGACGTTCGATAAAATGACAGGGAGAAAAGGAAGGAGAACTTTATCTAGGTGTAATATCAATTCGAGTAATCGTGAAGATTTCAATCGATTGGACACACCCAAAGGAAATATTATTCCTAGTTTGTCCGTGCCCGATATCATCACGTGTAATAGAATAACGGCGAAGAAATACGAAGAAATCGTGACGATTACAAATTCTCTACCGAATTCGGAAACGGGTGTATTTTATTCGCGAATAAATCTCAAAGAATTGGAAGATTCTCAGGAAATCATCGATAAAATCGGTCGGAATTTAAGTCACTCATCTTCTGTGAATGATATGGATGATTCGTTGAAATCATCCTCGATTGAGATGGAAAAGAAATTGGAAAATAATAATGATAATTCGTTGAAGTCTTTTTCGCATTTGAAAAAAGAGATAACGAAGGAATTGGAAAATAATAAAAATGATTTGTTCTTTGATGATATGTCGTGTAAATTTAAAAATGAGGATCTACCCAAGGAAGTAGATGCAGTGGACACGTCATTGAAGAGAACTGAGTGTTTGCCGGTGAAGAAGAAAATTTCGGCGGAACCGTTTTTGTCTTATAAAGAAGAGTTCTTTTTTCATGATAACTGGGAGGATGATTTTTTAAACGAAGCTTAGTTTAATGAAATATTTCAATCATTTGTAATTATTTTCAAGAGTCCATCTTGCAATTCTATGTTCTGTGAAAATTAGGAGAAAAGTAACTACTCCAGGGATGGAGATCTTTTATTTTTGTCTTTGTTGAATTATTATCAAATTACTCCGGGATGGAGATCTTTTGTTTTTGTCGTTGTTAAATTATCATTAAATTATTATTTGGAATGATTCAGACGAATTCCAACTATTTTCTTATTGTTAGATATGTCTAATAAATATTTGTACAAAGTTTCGCTCAAAACCGGAGTCTACCAGTCCCCTCTTTCCCCGTTAGAAAGATCAGTGTAGAAGGATCCTTTGCTGTTACTCTCTATTTTTTATTTTTTAGCAAAGTACCCTGCGACTAAATAATATACTGTTCATGACACTATTAAACTGTTTAACAATTTGTATTATGCACAAAAGGCTAAATATTTCCAAACGAATTTAAATAACTGTCACAATTACCGTTACACGTAACATACTCATTTCTACGACCACAATCATGTAACTATAAATACAAACATTGTTCAAGCAATGTCAGTATATCAGCAATATTCTAAACAGTGCCCACGATTCTCTGTAATTCCTAGAAAAGCAAATCATCGAAACGATATCGCCTCACAAGGAAATTGCCAACATTAATTGGCAATTATTAATGATAAGCCCGATAACGAGAAATAAAGCTCAAGGTGGAGCTCGAATTACAAATCGTACGTTCGAGAAATTACCGTTATTCGGTTCATAAGGCTTCCTTCGATTCGATACGAATTTTCGTTAACGTTCTATGAGCGATTACACAGCTCCCCGATTATTTTGAGGAGGGGGAAAACGATTTTGAGCAAAGCTATGAATGTTATTCTTGCGATAATTGGTTGCACAACCCTGGCAAATCATCGATTACGTCTGCACGAGTTCAAGGACATTTGCGACGAGAGAAGCCTGAAGACTTTGAAAAGCGACTTGGAGATTCTTCTAAATTTCAACTCGAATTTGCACTTTGCCTCTAGAGCTTGTAGCAATTGCACTGGAAAGAGAGAATAATTATTGCAAGAGGTCAATGAAATCTGAAATAAACACTCCTACTAATAAAGTCTGGAACAACGTAATAACACGAAGAAAAGTAAGGTCTATCGTTAGGTCGCTGATCTTGCGTAAAGTGAAATTTTCTGTGTCGTTTCAAAACGACATTGTAAGCTGGAATTTGTGCAAGGATTCAATTAATATTTTACTGCAAAATCGAAGAAATGTGATTTGTAACGAAAACAGTGATTAGTAACGAAAACGTGGTAAGAATCGAAAGTAGGATTAGTCAAATCTCGAGCTACTGTGGAAAGAAAAACGACAATGATTTGGAACATAGTTTAGAGTGGAATTTTAATAATTATCGGGATCATAAGGGGATGAAAAGTTGTTATGAAAGAGTCTGCAAAGTTTTATTTCACGGATGGTTCTAGATAATACTTTGTTCTTTTATTTTTCGATGTTCTATTTTTGTAACTTATATTTTATTACCGGGCATTAAATTTGCATTTGGATAGAATATTGATTTAGGAATGGTATACTCTACTTATTCGCAATGTGGTGCAATTCGTATCGCAATAATTTATCAAGTTACATTTTTATTCGATATTTGCTGTGTTGTATCAAATCAAAGTGTATATCGATGTGTCTATGTAATACTTTAATTGTACATAATTTCAAGTGGAATTATATCTCACGATGATGATAGATAATCTGTAATTTTCATTACATTATTTTAATAATATCAAAAAGGAGTGTTCTTAAAGATTAAAATTATCAAGGAAGTTAAACTGAACAGATCTCTAATTCAATCAATAATCTTTGTTATCTCTGTTTTAAAATTGTTATTTAAAATGTTTATATATAACAAACTTCATGCCACAAACGTCAACCACCTTTCATGTTGAAGATACGTTGCCCGATAGTATTTATTTTTATCTCTCTCGTAAATGTAAATATCAGGAACTGAATTCAACTGGTACCTTATTCACGTTCGCAAGAGAGACCGAACAGTTGTTTCTTTTTTTTTAGTTTATGACAACTGTATATAATAAAGCTATTATTTTGTTTTTCTAAACCGTCTGTTTTTTCTGAAGCTACTTGTAATATTCTAAATTCACGCGATTCAGCGAAAAAAAGCTATTAATGTCCTCTCTTATCGTCATCCGTCCAATACGATCGTCATTCACAGTTCTTGGGTAAACGACGCGAATATCGTGTGTGCTCTACTTCTATAATACATATGTAGCTCCGTTCAGTCGATATTTTTTCACAAACTCTCCGAATTATTATGCAAAAGCATTTATACATAGCACTGTGCCAAAGATAAACGGATAAATACTTTCCTTCTATCGCATTTTATACAGTCAGTCACCAATGACTAACGTGGAAGCTAATGTGTTAATGTCACAATTTACTAATCTGCAATAATCATAATCATCAGAATTGTAAGCAAAGATCATCCAGAGTGAGACGCGACTTTTTATCATGATTGGCAGAATTTAAAAATTTAGGATTTAAACTTACCCACACGACTATCATTGATAATCAAATTAGGATTGAGAGAATAATGTTTTCCAGTTGTTCCTTAATAAAAGTACTTAGTGACGAATTACTAATCTTAAATCGTACATTTCAAGAATTACAAGTTCGAATACATGAAAGGGAATAGTCTACTCTGGAGAGTTCCATCTTCAAACAAAGTTCTCTGCTCCTAACATCGAGGCATTGTAACGTATGCATAATAGTAAACTCATTCTCAACGAGCAAGAATCTCTATGGCCCTTTAACGTTCATAACGGACTCCGTAATTTTCCATAGGACCCGTTTCTTGGCAGTGAAATTGCCTGCCTTCTGAGATTACAAACATATTCGCTTTAAGCTACAAACCAATGAGATTTTAGCGTATGCAATAGAGGGACCGGTATGTAGGATTACATACACATTTAAGCTTTCTAGACGCGTGCGCAAAGGATACAATGATAAAGCAGGGCGGTATCATTGAAGGGGTGAAAATGGGTGCTTTTTGAAACTTGCAATTTTTCTTCTTTATCCGCAATAAAAATGTGATATATTCTGATATCATAGAACTGTAAATGTATGATTAGATTATATGAGAACTTTAATACAGTATTTGTATAAAAATGTAGTACAATAAAAATCATTCTTCCACTCATGTACAGAACGATACACTATTGCATAATGATCTTATCCATTTATCAGTGTTATCGCGACGTGATTATTTAATCTCTTCCTTTACACTCATGATAATTAATTGGTAATTAAAATCACTGGCACTTGTAGGAGTGAACCGAAAGTGATTCTGTACGCATTATTGCATGAAATTGCGAAAAAAATCGTGTCTCATCGCTCAATGTACGGGGCTGTCATCGAAGGAGTAGGGCGGACTAACACATTCTATTCGAAGTTGGAATATTTATAAAAGGAGCCGGATAGTGAAATTTTTCGGCATTGTGCTGTCGGCATTGCGATTCGCCGGTACGTCGAAACTCGTTTGTTATTAGTGCTCGATTCTTCCTGTGTTTCAAGCGAGGAGATAGTATTATTGTAAAAAATGGCTTTGAACACACCCATGCTGACTTTTTACAACGGGAACAAAGTGCCGGCTTTCGGCTTAGGAACCTGGAAAGTGAGTGCGATTATTCTTTTTTATGCAATTATTTACTTCCTTGTTGAGAGTCTACATTTCAATTAGATGTAACTTCAATTCTAAATTCATGTACTGCAGTATTGGAGTATTGGTAAATTATATTTACATTTGCATCTGAATAAAGTGATGTATTATATAATGTTATAAGGATGATAATTTTTACTGCTGCAGTATGACACATTATTTAAACACAGCAAATTATCAATATGACCTGCACTATTTCTCTTATCAATGTCTCTGTTAAGTATCAAATAAACTTCATTGATTATGATATATACAAAGATAAGTTAGTTATCAAGGGAATAAAGTATAGTTTCAAAAATATCTTCAATATTAAAGATTTTATGGAAGTTACTACTAATAATAATACATTTTATCTGTCCACTAAATTCTATACTCTTAATTATGTGTGTTAAGTATATAAGTTTGTTTTAACAAAAAATTCAAATCATTTTTAGTCCAAGCCTGGAGAAGTTACTCAGGCTGTTAAGGATGCAATTGACATTGGATACAGGCATTTCGATTGTGCTCATGTTTACGGCAATGAAAAAGAAGTCGGTGTTGCCATCAAAGAGAAAATAGCGGAAGGTGTCTTAAAGAGGGAAGATCTGTTCATTACGAGCAAATTATGGAACACTTTCCACAGACCAGACCTGGTTGAACCAGCAATTAAAACAACTCTCACGAATCTAGGTCTCGAATATTTAGATCTCTATTTAATCCATTGGCCAATGGCTTATAAAGAAGGTGACACTCTATTCCCAAAGTCTGAAGATGAAAAAATGATTCTGGGAGATACAGACTATGTAGATACATGGAAAGCCATGGAGGCTTTAGTATCAAAGGGATTAACAAAGAATATTGGTATTAGTAATTTCAACTCTGAACAAATAGAAAGAATACTGAAAAATTGCACCATTAAGCCTGTTACAAATCAAGTAAGTCTTATACTCGCATAAATACATGTTTCTCATATTATGCGTGCATATTTAATAAAAAATTTGTTTGATTACAGGTTGAATGCCATCCATATTTAACTCAACAGAAGCTTTCTGAATTTTGTGCGCAAAGAGGTATACTCATTACTGCTTACAGTCCTTTAGGATCTCCGGATAGACCATGGGCCAAACCGGATGATCCAAAATTATTGGATGATGCAAAATTAGGCGAACTCGCAAAAAAATACAATAAAACTCCAGCGCAAGTTTTAATTCGGTATCAGGTACTTAGCGATGAATTATCCGTTTCATGTAATTCGTTCTAATAGCTGTTGTTCGTGATGATTATAACGTATTTATGAATTCTTTATTTTAGTTGGATCGTGGACATATCGTAATACCTAAATCCGTCACGAAATCCCGAATTGCACAAAACGCAGAAGTCTTCGATTTCAAACTGTCGGCGGAAGATATGGCATACATTAACAGCTTCGATTGCAACGGCAGAGTTTGTATTACATACGAGTATGTATACTCCTAATTATTTTCTTATCTCTACAACGAAAAAAGTCTTCCATTTTTACTAATCTCTAATGAATCTTTTATTATCCATTTCTAGCGCCACACACAGCCCGCAATTCCCGTTCAACATTCCCTTTTAAGAGGATGGATGGATTTATAAGGATGAAATACACGAACAACTTGTAATACTAAAATCAACTGAATTTTTATGTGTTTTTGGAAAATTATTAGCGTAATAAAACATTTCATCGGAACTAAATGTGTATATAATCTGTCTACACCCATACATGGTCACTCCTATAATGCACTTACACGTAAGAGAATCATATAAATAGGCGTGTCATCGCTGTGACAAAAATTGCGCTAGTACAAATAGTATTTGCAATGCGATAAATGTCAATAATATACTTGGAACACTTAAGCAACATATCTGTATATTCACCAAGGAGTATAGCAAGGTGGGAGGAGATTAACTGTTGCAGTTCTTATATAGCGCGATCTTGCCTAACGATAAGCAGTTTTCCATTGACACTGAAATAATTACCTTGCAATGCAAGAAATAATTAAGTTCTACAATGGGAATACATTTCCCGCGTTAGGTCTAGGTACCTGGAAGGTATGTTTTAATAGATTTTCTACAGTTTCTATATACCCCCAGATTTTATAAATTGCTTTTACATGTAATTTATGTATTATTTATTTTCCTATCAAATAGTCCAAGCCGAGCGAAGTAACTCAAGCTGTGAAGGATGCAATCGACGCTGGATATCGACATATTGATTGCGCCGCAGTTTATGAAAATGAGCACGAAGTTGGTGCAGGAATTGCAGCGAAAATCAAAGAAGGAGTTATCAAACGAGAGGATATTTTCATCACGAGCAAACTATGGAACACCTGCCATCGACCAGAAACTGTTGAACCAGCACTGAAGAAAACCTTAAGCGACCTGGGACTTAAGTATCTCGACCTGTACTTGATACACTGGCCCTTTGCATTTAAAGGTACCCGATTTTTCTATCTTTAAACATCTCTTCTTCTTTAATAGACGTGAAATTTTGAATTGCAAATGCTTGAAATTAACAAAAATGCATTCAATAAAAAACATTTACTTAACAGAGGGAGATGAAATGTTCCCGAAAGATTCAAAAGGTGTACTGCATGCTGTGGATTACGATTACCTTGATACCTGGCGTGCAATGGAAGCCCTTCTTGAAAAGGGCCTAGTGAAGAACATTGGCGTGAGTAATTTCAACTCCAAACAGATTGAACGTCTGTTAGCCAATTGCAAAGTGAAACCAGTGACGAACCAAGTGGAATGCCATCCGCACTTTTCCCAATTGAAACTCTCTGATTTCTGCAAGTCCAAGGGAATCACTATTACCGCTTATAGCCCTTTTGCATCACCCGATAGACCGATGGCGCAGAAGAACGAGCCGTTAGTATTAGAGGAGGCGAAAATCAAAGAACTTGCCGCTAAATATGGCAAAACGCCTGGACAAATTGCACTACGGTATCAAGTACGTACTTTGAAATTTTCTTTGAAAGCAAGTTTTATGGTATTCGTTAAATAAATTGGAATCTTTTCGACAGATACAACGTGGCCATTTGGTGGTGCCAAAATCAGTAACGAAGTCTAGAATACAAGAGAATTTTAACATCTTCGACTTCGAGATAAGTCCAAAAGACATGAATGAAATCAATGGTTTAAATCGTAATAGAAGAGTTTGCACTTTTACCGGGTAAGTAATTAACACCTGATCGAATAGAAACATCATATTTATCGTTTTAAAATAATTTTCATCGCATGAATCTATATGAGTTTCTTATGAATTCTTTTCAGCCTCAATGACCACAAATATTTCCCATTCAATTTGGAATAGTGAGATTCAAAATGCCATCGAATTCGAAAAATTAAAGTTCAGATAACAACTTGAGTATTAGTAACAACGAGTAAATTAATACTATTGATAGAAATATATCATGAACTTACAATCAGTTGCAATTACACGACGAGGAAGCATCGCTACCTTCGCAACCGCAGGAACAACACTCACAAAATTCATCGTCGCTGCTACTGTCATCGAAACAGAAATCGTTACCCAAGGATTTCGAACCGGTTGGCTGATAACCCATATCAGAAGGATCCAGTGGTTCGTCGCTGCAGTTGCAAACTGCATCTGACACGCCACGAGCGCATTTACCTCTGCAATTGCATCTGCAATTGTCGACCGCTCGAATTGGAAGACATTCTCTGCAAGGCGTTGAAGGACAGATTTCACAGGGAGTGGGAAAACTGCATGGGGACCTCTGCTTGCGTGCTTCATGAATACCTAAATATTGTAAAAAAGAACGAATAAAAAATACATTATAAAATAATTGAAATGTGTAATGATATTTTCAACAAAGAGTCAAAGTTTTCAAAGTCGAGATCCTTAAAGAAAAATCTACAAGATGAGTGTTTCCTGACAAATTTCAATGAAGAAGTAATTGATAAAATTGATAATCAACAATAAGTTCAATTGTACACGTACAAGGCAATTCGCAAAAGGGGTTTCTGGAGTGTGTGATTTTCTGCACAGAGAGATCAGTGAAGAGATTCTTGCAAGGCATATGACAGGTAGAAATATATTTTCCGGAAGCTCGAGAGCTTTGAGCACCGCAACATGAATGCGGATGTTGTGTTGGTCTTGTCGGAGGACACACCGCATGTCCACACGGTTTACAGTTCGGTATTTTAAAATTGTTCATTTTCTTCTGTGCCATCGGCTTTTCTGGCGAAGATACTTGTTCTTGAGTGGAATTGTCGCTTGGTTTTGGTGTTTCCTATGACGAAACTGGGTTGAAGGTACAATAAGAATATAAAAATGATTTAATACCTTTTCGCCACCCTCAGAAATTACGTGTACAGATAACTGTGTCGTTTTCGAATCCGTTCCCGTTTTCTGATTGCCCTTAAACCAATTTGGTATCCACGAGGACTTCTTCCCGTTTGATCCTTCGGAACTTTTTTCTTCGGCTGTTTGATCTTGCTGATTCTGAAGGCTTCTCGTAGACGTGGAAGCAACTGCATCACCCTGGGCCTATGCAAGAAGAATAATGGAAAGAATTGCTTCATTTCTTCTATACGAAGAAGAGAAACTAACATCATTCTCCTTTTGTCCTGATTTTTTCTTTTGAGTATTCGACTTGTGCACATTACGATGCGCTTTTTTCTCAATACATTCGGAATCACAAATTTGCTTCATCGGTCTTCTTCTGCAACTCCGACGATCCTTGGAGACTAACAATCGATCTAACTGATCTCTAAATATCAACTCTTTCTTTTCCAAGTCCGTGATGTAAGTCTTTATGTTCATCTCTTCTTTGGCTAGTTGACGAAGTTTCGTCAGACATACCAAATCTTCCGAATTAATCGAATGAAGACTTGGAGTAGTGTAACTTCGGACTTCCTTCTCAAGATTATTGACAGTGTCATTCATCTCCTTGTTCGCCAACTCCAATGATTCAAGCTCCATGTCAGTCTCCTCCAGCTTGACATCCGCGTCGATAATCTTCTCCTAAAACGTTCAACGAACATCATAAAATGATCGTTCTTCCACGTTGAATGCCACAGAAGTCACAGACAACTGGTGCTATCATATTCGGGTGAACTTCCTTCTAAGTTTGAACGATAATATTCACAAATTCGCTGGTATATGCAACCTTAAAATGTTAAGATGACCAAAAGAAAATCATGTATTTTATGACATGCCATTAAAATTTTAAAAGCAATTCTCCTCATCTTTCTAGAACTTCGATTTGACTATTTCAACAATCGACTTTTCTACTACAGCCATGTCATCTAGGACCTATAACTTTCCATATATTCCAAGCCACAGAGACTGCGATAAAGTACATAATAACTTAACAAAGACTCTCGCACAGATGCTAAATTAAGAAATGATACAGTAGCAAGATATCTTACATTACATTTTGTTAAATCGAAAAAGAAACGATCGCCAATTCAATCACCATGATCAAGCACACTAACGAGATTTACCCGAGTACACCGTTGAATTTCAATCGTTCCGTACATGCAAGTCGGCCGTTTCTCCGTCAAGGTCCTTCACGGTTTTCTTCAGATTCTCGAGAAGTTTGTCCGTTGGATCTGGATAAGGCGAGAGCCTCTTCATGATCTCACGTATCTTGCAATAAGGAGCGTCCTCGCATTGCTGACCGGACATCCACATGTTGTAGGCCATTAACGCAGGAATCGAACGTTCCATCGTCGTGATCTTGTCCCTTAAGTGTCTTTCTTTGCCTATCAGGCCGCAACGTCGTTCTTCCATTTTGGTTGTGATGTCCTCCAGATAAGGTGGGCAATGATCTTTCATCTTGATGTCCGATTTGGTACCTAAAGAGTGGGAAGAGAAGTCGGTGGAAATGAATAGCGATAATATTCTTCTTGCTATATAATCAAAATTATGGAATAAAAAATGATTATGTAGAATTTTAAACGTAAAGTAACTTGGTGTTTGTTAATTATTAAGTAAAATGAAAACGGATAACGAGCGGTACTCGTGAAATTGAGTGAAAAGCGACACGATAAAATTACTTCTATAATATTAATATTACAGTTAATTATACGATATGTAAAGAATTACTGATCGATATTTATTTTGACCATTTGATAATTGCTAATGAAAGCGGAAGTGAAGAGAAGAAATATATTTACTTTTGGGAATTGCGAACTTACATTTACAGTGGAACATGTTTTCTCATAGATGTTGACTTATTATTAGGAATTTAGTAATTGGTAGCAGGTTTTGGGCAATAGACTTTATAAACTTGTATTCAAATTTACATCCGGGAGAATCGTAGATCGGTAGAATTTCGATATTTACGAAATGAGGTTGAAAATTTGACAACGCTACTGATTTCACAATGACAATTTGAAACGAGGCATTGCAGCTAGCTTCATCAGGACTTCGAGGAAGCTCTGATACTGAAGGGTGTATCAGAAGGGATCGTAATTTATACAAATGTCATTTTAACGTAATTTAAACAATATGAACAGTCTAATCATTTTAATTACTCAGCTGCTGAATTAAAATCTGTTGAACTGTTCGCCGTAACGCGGTTCCAACCCGGAAGTAAACTCTAAAAATTATTTTGAAAGTAGCGCAAGTGTCAGTAAGTTTTTCATTACGGCAAACTGACTTATGCAACTTAAATAATAAAAGTTCATATAATTAAGAGTACCAGCTATTTGCTATATTTATCAAAAGATGTAGCAAATCGAAATTTATTGGCGCTGAAAAATGATACTTAATGATTGTTAATTTTGTATCATTAGAAATTCACAAACACGTTCATGCTCGAAATCGTTATGCTTTTATCTTAAGCAGTCTCAAGTCACAGTTAACCATCGAAAACGTAGCGAAAATCAGCATGAATTGACGTTATGTGCTGAAATGCGAAATAACCAAAATGTTCTAACTATTTTAAGTCGTTGTATCGAGGAGAAAATAATATTGATAATTGAAATCTGGATCAAATTGAGACGAATTGCGATGCTACATCTGGATTTAGTCAAGAGTCCGTAACATAATCTTAGCTTTTGATTAAATCGTTTAACGAAGAATTCAAAGTGTATTGAAATTTTCCAGAAGAACGGACGAAACGTCTTATCGCGAAGGAGATGACGATAAATTCTCTTTGATAACTGGAACTACCGTGTCTCTACAAGAAAGCACAACAAGCACAATTACAACAAGCTTAAATAAAGCGGATTACGAGCATTATTTCGAGAATCGTGTTTTACAGAGACAAAACGGTGGCCGTACGTTTAGTTATAAAAAGCGGAAGACACATACCGGAAATGGGATATTCACTGCACCACCGGGTGTCAGTCCTCATCATGTTAAATCGTCGATCATCAAACGCAATACAGGTTTCATTCTTCGACAAAGAATATTAAAGATAATTATACTTCAAATTTCGATTTTACCAAATTATAGAATCGATGAAGCTTTAAGATTCAAATAGATTAAGAAAAATTACGGTATTGATCATGTAAATGTCTTCTTTTTTGTAATGATAGATGGATCTCGGTTAATTTTCGTATGGCCCCAAAAACCGCCAAGACATAGATTCTTAAATATTCTAACACCCCTTATTCATGGTGTTCTTATCGGTTTTTTATTTATGGATGCTATTCATCTGTGGCCTGGAGAATTTTTACCAACGTCGTTACCATCTGTAATTCCTGTTCCACTGCCGCCAGTTAAGTGTAACGTTATCGAACCCCGTTGGTTTGACAATACTTAATTCCTTAGTTATACCAAATTACAAAGCAAACTTACGTTTCGATTCATGTATAATTTACCTTGTTCCTTGTTAAATTCAATGTTGTAATAAACTAATTAAATAAAATACAGATATGAATTTAGTTTATGGAAATAAATGCCTGGAATCTTTTCATATTTGTATGTCGGAAATGAATACACCGTGTACTGCCATCTGCGTTATAATTTCGAATTCTACGAATATGGCAACATGTTTACTTTTACGATAGCTTCTTTATCGACCAAGTGAATGATAGAATTATTGTGTATGTATTTTCATTAAACATGTCGAACAAAGTTTTATCAATCACGTCTGGATTTGCACGTGCACCCTTTGGTCTTGGAATCGGTCGCTATGTCTGTCAACTTCAAAGAGTAACTTTAAAATTTTGCAAATCAAAGGGTGGAAGTCGTGGTGTAAGGTAACATTTTCACTTAACCTTAATATACTTTTTAGCTATTTAACTTAACACAAACAATGAATTTATCAATTCGATTATTAAAAAGAACGAGATAATAAATAGGATAATTGACTTTCACTTATTATTCATCACGTTAATATTTCGTTTATCAGCAACGTAAATGTATAACCTACAATTATTTAGTTAATTTTTCAATTCTACACACGACTGGAAAGAATGTCATTCAAAAAAACATTTATCCTTTGTAATAAAATGATTTTTTTTATCCGTATTAGAAATTACACACTTACGTTTTACATAATTTATTCTTTCTAAAGATAAATCGTAATGCATGTATTACAATACTTTTTTGCAGAGGATTCATAGAAAATGATTTAATTGATTATGCAAGAGAAAATCCTGGTGTTGTAGTATATCTAAAACCTAGAAGACATCGAACTGCAGTTATAAAAGCAGAGTACCGTGAGTCAATTATTTTTTAGAGTACAGAAGGAAACTGATAATTGTTATGACGATAATTATACATTTCAGTAAATGGAGAAGAACATTGGATGTCTGTAGATAATTATAGTCGCGAAGATATTATTCAGTGGATGGAATTATTGCGCACACAATTTCACAATGGTTCTGCTGTTAGATTACGGAAATTATGGCACACTGAATTTCCTTCCATTCAGGGACCTTGGACACCTTTTACCTTCAGAGATCCTGCTCTGAATACAGCACAATTCCCTGATGTAAATATCGTAAAATATTATTCAATATGCATGATACTTGTTTCATTTGAAGAGTTTACATGTTTGATTTAATCATATACTTAATATTACTATTCTAGAAACACCTGGGTGCAGCTGAGAAAAAGGTTCCTACAGCCACGGAAGAATTAATTAGATTATTTAAAGCTCAACAGGAAGCTGAAGAGGCTGAGAGCAAAGAGGCTCAAAAAAACGTTGGCTAAAAAAGAGTGGTAGTTTTACAAAAGTTTTAATTTTTCTGTACATAAATAAATAGTGAATAAACGAATACGATTCACAAATAGATTGATGTATTTAAATATTTCACATACACACCATTCTTGGCACAGATTCGAACAATTTTTTCCCTAAATGATAATTCATATCCGTATAACTTTGACCGAAATATAGAGGATATTGACGAGTGATTGTAAAGTTTTCATTTACACGAATGTATCAAGTTGCCTAAATAATTTATCGATAAAACATTGAAATCGCTGTAAAATATCATGTAACGCTTACAAATTTATATATACTGTCTAAAATCATATTCCGATTTTTGGTACAACCTAGATTACTCTAATAATACGAAGTTAGTATAATCGTGCTGAAAAATTAAATACAGAGTCAAGGCGGCAAAAATATTACATACAAGCTAAGTATAATTCTATTGTGCTCTCTTTCGTGTGATGTGGGTGCAACAATGACTAGAAAATTATCTTCTGTGGATGTACAAAATAGGTATCAATTATTAAATGCATAACAGAAGCGGAGTTACTATAATCAGAAAGCTGCAGAAATCAATTCAGCATTACCGAGTGATATGACACTTTTTAAACATTGCTGTTCAGTTTGAATAATACATTTTTCGTTAACACTTCCACCTACATCATTTCCTACACATTTAATTGCTATAAAAATATACTTCAGCGTTTTTTTCGTATAAAAAATTGAATGACAACACATTATTTAGCACCATAACTGTTAAAAGGATAAATATATGAAACAATCCATCGAACTAATTTAAATCTAATTCAAACTGAAGTACTTCCTATAAACCACTAACAATTCGATTCCTTAAGTAACTAGTACTCTTGTTGTCAGTTCTACCATGTTCTTGAGGCGTGTATTTTAATATGTTCTAATCGCAAATCATTTTCACATATTTACATACCTACTTATGCCATACAGTACTAGTGTTATTATACGTACGAACAATTTAATCTTTGTTACTGTTATGCATGAGCTTTTCGCTATACAACCTACGTATTCTAAAATGATTTAACAAGTGATGAACTATCATTTTTTTTTACTTAATTCCGGGCATTTCATTTGTTACAATGATTTTAATATGAAATATTGTAACAATATAAAATGTGCGTATCGATTGAATCCAATTTGGGAGTAATACAAAATAAAAAATATAAAATGTTAAAACGACGCATTTTGTTGAGCTACATAAAACTCGTAAATTCTGCAGCTTCACTATCTTCATCTAGAGCACGGAAAATACATCGATGCACTTTTACTACAATTACGGCTAATAAAAGTGTACAAAGGTTGCTAATTATCTCCAAGGGGTAGGTAACGCAACCCTACAACATACTGTTTCTTCATTGAGAAGTATGAATAAATAGTTTATTTTTAAAACTACAATAAAGACAATGGTACTCCTCCCTATTACTTTCACAAAACGAAAAGGAAGAAAAAAAAAAGAAAAGAAGAAAATGCAATGCTTACTACGAAGCTATCGGATGAATTTGTTCATTGGGGAATCGAATCAATGAGTTAATGAGGACGATTTAAAAAATGTAAGAACATGATCGAGTGATTTCAATACTACATACATTCATAGATGCAAAAAGTATCACATATTTTAACATGCCATCCCACATTTCGCATTTCACTGTATATAAATAATAATTTTTTAATGCCGTATTATGAAGTCTTCGTTATTACAAATTGACTGAAATATGGTACTTGCATCCCTTTAGCAATTAATGTCATTTATAGTAATAAAAAAAGACTTTGTACTATAATAAATATTCCCATTGATCATGATTTTTATACAAAACACAATTACTCTCCATTACTAACTGTATAAGAGTATCAGCAAACATATTCGAGACTCGATCTACTTAATGATAACACACACGAAACTCTTACAAAACATGAAACCTTTACCAATCAGCAATGTACCATATTTATGCAATTAAATCAATTTGAACGTTAATCATGCATACGATATACGACTCTTTCTCATCAAACACATATACACAAAAGAAGACCAAGTAGCACATTGGATAAAGTGTTTCTGATTCAAGCGCAAGGTATCACACACATTATGTCGATCGTAAAGTTGCGACTAGAAACGATAAGTCGATTTACTCGACTTTAAGTCGTTTACTAAATTCTTCTTGCTGCTTTTCCCTCCATTCCTTCTTTGGTTTCATTCTTTTAAGTTGGCCGTCCCTAGAGAAGGAGTATCGCTATTAACACCTACAATTCTTCCATGTTTCTCATTTTTTTTCTATCAAATTGACATACCATTGCAAGTCAACCAGTCCTCCTTGCCTGGCGATCACAGATTTTACCCTATTTGCAAAATCAATGGCACTCTCTCCTTCCTTTCTATACATGGGAGGAAGATACCAAACATCGCACACTATGGCCCAACTCGACATCATCATATATAAATATTGTATCATAGAATATCGACTGCTATTCCAGAATGCATCGCCAAATCTCGGATCGTACTAGGAACGACATAAGACGTTATCATTGAAATGTCCTGGTGAAATTACATATAGGAAAATCATTGGAAATTACCTTTATAGCTACAGGATAAATGACACCGCCAACTTCGAAGCTACCTTTTTTAAATTGCATAACCGAAGTGTTGTTAATACATGTTCCTTCGGGGAAAATTAGTATCGGTGGATTTTTAGGATCTGATATATGCTTTTTTAATCTATAAGTTTAACGATAAAAGTTAATTTACTATTTGCAGGTTGATACGACAATAAATGTGAATTGTGTCGATGTTACCTCTTCGTAACTGCTTCTCTGTCTTTTACTTCAGAACGTTCGAACCATATGTGCGGAGAGGCACGTGCTAAAGCTCTCTGTAAAATACCTAAGAACCCACCGTGACTTTGACCTATCTGAAATAATATGTTTGTAAGATACATATACCTAAAACGACACTCCTGGCTTATCCAAAAAGAAATCTAAAATTTTGACGAAATACAAAAGTAAGCTGTTAAGGCCACATAACGTATTTCTGATCAAGACAAAAGCACCCGTTCTTTTTTTGGAAACGTCACAAAAGCTACAATATTTTAATATATTTTGTGTAGGACTTCCTGAAAATCTATAAAAAGATTATCATTCAGAATCGAAAAGACATACCAAAGAATAGCAGTTATCACACATGAGGACTAGAACATCTATGGGAGAAGTATGATTAGCCACACAAATGCCTCTGACAGGTCGATTTTCTGGGTTGTGGTATGTAATTACTGACGACAGAGCACTGGATAAGACAGCAAAGCACATTATGGAGACTTTCTGATTCAGCCATCGTTTGAAGCTACCCTCTGGAACGTAGCCCACTACTGCGGTACATACTGTCAGCCATATCACCTGTAAACCATAAGCTTTGCACCTGAGAAACGATGATTCCCTCTGATGTTGAGTAGCTTTACCTGTAAAGCAAAGTTACAGGATACTGTTACCTGTAACATTTACTAGTATCTTTCAACTTTGACGGTAGTAACATATACTGTGTTTACTTGGGCATGGGGGAAAGACAAGGACGAAGATCAATTCTTTCTCTGTATAAACAATAAATCCAGACACATTTAACACTTTATCGTCGTTCGAATCTTTTGTATTGCTAAGTTTCAATTGCTATAGTAATTTCACCTAGGACTTGCAACTTTAGGTGGGCATAGAACCATACAAGTTATGGTATATGACGTAATAATTTGAATCTACTATCAGGACAATTGTGCAATGGAAATTAACTGATAATGGTTTTAGTATTTTTTTTTTTTTTAATTAAGAAAATGTGCTGCAATTAGTAATTACGTTACGAAGGATTACGTAGATATCGCCAGCGGCAACCTAAAAGCGATAAGAGAAATGTGCGACCGACAAAGTGTTAAAAACGATATACAATTACCCTTTCCGACACAACAGCTGAATATTTTGATAATTGGTTTCGTACGATTACAAACAAGAAATAGGCACGAGATAGCAACATATCTAACGAACAATTGGACATCGTGTAGATTGAACACATCAATGCGAGATTGAACTGTTTCCTGAACAACGAATTTTGCAAATGAAGATATTCTCATTGTGAAATATTACCAATGAAAATGTCGTCTGTGTTGATAAGATGCATACGTCGAGTGTGGAGGTATGATTTGCCACACACATGCCCCCATTTTTTGGTTTGTTTTCTCGATTGTGGATTGTAATCAAACTCGATATAGAACGGGACATTATCCTGAACGCAATTAGGGACGCCTTGTTGTATGCCCAACGTTTAATACAATCAATTGGCACAGAGCCAATGATAAATGTAGCAATTACAAGATACAGTACCTAGGAAGCTTTGATATTAGTCGATTTGCGATCTTGAAGTT
This sequence comes from Cerceris rybyensis, assembly GCA_910591515.1. Classification (NCBI taxonomy): domain Eukaryota; kingdom Metazoa; phylum Arthropoda; class Insecta; order Hymenoptera; family Crabronidae; genus Cerceris; species Cerceris rybyensis. The sequence goes on from OU342795.1 coordinate 3,315,072, forward strand.
TACAATTAAACGAACAACAATATTAAAATTTTCATTCCTAAATCCAGTAGGAACATGGACAGATTTGGGGGTATTAATTCTTCAAAATTATTCTCTTAAACATTAATAATAGTAAAATACTTTTCATCGTCGATTTATGAAGTAGTCTTGCAAATAATTATTATTCAGCAAATGATGTTCACTGTATAATACGCACCCTGTCGAGTTGATAACTCACAATAATTCATTAAGTTATCATTTGCGAGTAAGTCATTGTAACAAATCTTAATAATTAAAACAATGATTAAACTTACCCCTACGAAGCAAATAAAAATCCTAAGAGGTAGGAGGAAGCAGTATCTCATGAAAAATCCAAACATCCATATCACAGTTAACTTCCAGGAAATAAACTCGTAGTGTCTATTTGTTCGAGTTAACAAGTTCCAGTTCTATATTAATAGAGAATGTTGAAAATGATTAGCAAAACCTACGTTAAAGAATATCGCGTTTATAACGGTAGAGTTTTAACGTTTTTCGAAGGAAAAGGAAGAATGGAAAATCACCTTAAGTTCTTCAGCTTCGAAACGAGAGGTCACTTCGTCCTCGATAATAGCTTCAACGCCGGCTCTAATGTAATCCAAACAGATAGCAGGCTCAAACTCTCTTTTCAAAGTCTCGAAGGAATCTCGACGTGTTATATTGCACTACATAAAATTAAACGTGTATCAGATATCGTTTAATTATCATTATCATTCTTCTTCTCAATAATAACAATAAACGGAAAACTACCTCATTTTTTCCAATCACCGTGGACGTTACTTGAGAATCTTCTGGTTCACCTTCGGCAACGTGGTTCTTGTTATTTTGCATTTCTGGTTCAGGAACCAAAATCAAGTCTTTTGAACGAGCTATCACGTTATTTCCAAGTACTCCATTTTGCACTTTCTTCCCTGCAGTTGTCGAATCCTTCGTGTTTACTATTTCGACGACCTTCGGCGACTGGTGCTCCTCATCTTCGTCGAGATCATCGTGCTGATTCCAGGTACCGTTTCTCTTTTTTACTTTCTCGATGTTTTGCCTACCGTACTGAAAATAAATACCAGGTTACAATTTTCGTAACTGTTAACTAGCTGAATAATTACGAGCGCTTTGAGAGAAATTATCGAAATGTGCTAGAACATAAATTATGTAGACAATGTAGAAAACGTATTTTTGCAGTCGAAAGGAAAAAAATTGCTTTGCCTGAGCCAAAGGCAACGGTTCTTTTAAAGATATCTTCGTTGACCTCTAGAGATCCTTCGTGGACATTTGAAGGCCCTTTGAGGACCCCTAGAAGCCCCTTTGCGACCCCCCCAGAACAGCAAGGGGCAAACTGTTTGTCGATCAGGTCAGGAAAAGGGGGTCAATTTTAACGGTTCAATGTAATCCATGAAATATTTTATTTCTTATGGAAAATTCTGCATTTGCAAAAAAAGATATTTTAAAATCTACGGTGGACAATAGTTTGTCCACAAATGTTCTGGAGGACAGCGGAGAGCCCGGTTTTAGAATCACTGTTCTAAATTAATTATTTGACATTTTGAAATATATAACATTGATCGTCTGTAAATTTAGTGTATGGGATCTGTGTTAATGAAAATTTAGTGTTAATGAAAAGATCGTATTAAAATACAAATCATGGTTTTTCGAAATCTACGTTTGGATAAGTCGAATGATACAAATATGTTTTAACCGTACGTTGCATAATGGTAGGGCAGAATGAAAGAACTCTTTAACAAGAATAACATGCAATTTCATTCCTCCATCTGAGTTCGCGTGTTCTGAACTAATTGTAAGATTCTTCTCGTATTCTTGTCTTGTATATTGGATGTTGCACGCTATGCACAGTGGTCGTGCAGCTCGATATTCACAAAGAATTTTCAGTCTAACGGCGTGATTGCATTCACTCTGATCAGTCAGCATTGACTAACAATGAGTTTGACGATGACTATAATCAATTAAGCGGATCGGTGAGATTCGAACACGAAAACAGAATTTTCATTTATTTAAAAATATATTCATATCATATTATATTTAGAAATATAAATTAGCGTTCTGTAGAAGGTGTGAATGAACAGAATGAATGTGCCGAGTGAATGTGATAAGTAGATTGCGGATGTTTATGTAAATTTCGAGTTTCACAAAGGCAGGTGAGGCAGGAAAACCTATCTAGGGATTGATTGCACTCGATAAATATTACAACAAATACCATACTTTGGATATTTTAGATATATTTTTATATTATATCCTTTTTGTATATTTTAGCCGTATTTAATTTGTCATAAATGCATAAAAATCCGCAGTCTGGTGATAAGATAGCATTATAGAAAAATTAGAAAATGTAATCCAAGTACAAAATTTTTTGGCTGCGTGGTTGAAATAAAGATTATTATTATTATATTTCCATATATATAAATTCGCGTGCATTCGTCCATGTCTATCATTAGAGAAATATTTAACTTGAAATACTACTACACATCGAAACCTCGAAACGATCCATAAACATTTGTAGAAAAGAAAGGGAGGACAAAAAATTTGCCGTGTAAATTACCGCGAATATTTCCTTTTTAATTTTACCAGCCCATTTGAACTTTGTAACTGCCAAAAATAGTCTTAAATAAGAGTAAATAAAATTCTATAAATGCTGAAAAAATAAAAGTGAATGAAATGCCAAAGTAGCTACAAAATAAGGCAAATAAAGGTAAAAGGGGACAATCATCGGTATTTTGCAACAACCTAGATTACTGTTAACAAACTGGTGCTGATATGATAAGCTTATCGCAATAGTAACAAAGTCTTGTCAACGGTGCTACTCAACGGTGTTTGTTTAGTAAACAGAAATCAAGTGCAGGATTCCATAGCGGCGTATATTTGATCATTGAATGGAAACGTTCAGAGGAAATATTTCGCTTTCAGGCCTCGTCAAAAAACGATTTTCTAAAGTCAAGTCATCTATGTCAACGTTATTGCACCCGTTATCGTTATTTCATTTTCTGAAGATTTTCTTTCATTGAAATGCAAGTACATGGAAATTAAGATAACGGAAGGGAGATAAGGGAAATTAAAAATTCATTAGCGGCAGCATAAGCCTAGAAAGTTTTGAAGATACATAAGAGCAATCAAAGAAGTCACGCCACTGACCTTAAAGATCAAATTACTAATCATTTAACGAAATCAGCGTGTTTTTCGAGATGTCTTATTGGATATTCCGAATGTGGCGTGGCTTCATTGTTTTTTTAGTGTTTCATGTAGAAACGAATAGAGATTATAGGTTGATTAATACGATGATGAGTGGACTATGTTAATGTATATGTAGTTGAAGGGTTGAGCTGTCAATTACTGGGATTAAGTTTGACCCTAGGACTACCAATGATTAATGTAACATATTTCAAAATATCTAAAAAATTATTCAGAAGGAAAGAAATGTTGGGGGCAAGAAACTTGATCGATTTAATTTTCTCCCTTTCACAAAGTAGATGTAGAAAATTCACCGAGATATAGCGTTAAAAATTTCAGAAATATTTTGAAAAAATTCAGAACAAATCATTTTAACGACATTGGTAGATATAATTTTAAATACATTTTAACATCAACGAGATTTTTTCTTAAATTATTATATGATATAGTATGGTCGCAGTGAAACTTTTATTATTATTTTGTGAATTTTCTTAGACTTAAATTGCTCTGAATATTTTGCCTAAAACCTAGTGGTTTAGGTAACTTTGTTGTTGTTTGATGTTATGATGTATTAAATAATAATTTAGATCGAATTTTCTATAAGTAAAGAAGCACGGTTTTTATCTGTCGGATGAAAGTGATGATACGTGGCGTGGTCACGAATTCGTATCGTGTATCGCGTTTCTTTTGCTTTCACCGAGCAATAAACGTGATACTTTTGCTTAACTTTTAAGACAAAATGAGTGACTCATATCTCGAGACATTTTTACAGAAAGAAGTAAAAGAAAAACGCAAATTATAATTGAAATAAGCCACTAAGACATGAGATCTCTTATTTCACGAAAATTCCAAACTATCGAAGCTACAATATGACATAGGAAAGGTTTCCCAAACCTGATGGTAACTTCAACTAAATTTAATTGTCGCTTCTTTATTTCTGCAGCTAGAACGATTGCATTACGAAATTAAGACTAGATTTACTCAGCGGGAAATCTATTAGATTTAAATATGTTAAATATGTACCTTAAAGCAAGGAAAATTAAGACGTGGAAAAGATAATAGATTCGGTAATTTATGTTTTATACGATGGACGAAGAATATTTATTCTACGGCTCTATCATAAACCCGTAGAATTTTTGGAAAAAATTGTGTACCAGTCATTTTGACTAGCTTGATAAATCTAATGTTAAAAATAAATTCCGAGTATTTATCTCCAGACAAATGATAGTATAGTTACTAACTTATTTTCTTCCTTCGGCAGGAATAATATCATTTATCGATTAACGAAATACTTTGAACGAAACATATATTTCCTCTGGACAATTATGTTAATCAATAACGGTACCAATGTATGATCGATAAGGATAAGGTAGAAGAAAGAAACATCGAACTTTGCACTCTGTTAAGCAATTTTTGTTTGCTTTTGAAATAACCGGTTTCTCGAAATCTCGGTACGAATTTCCTTTCATTGAATGACGCGATGGAATAGCAACCTTTGTCCTGCTTCAGTGGTCAAAGATATATTTACTATCGCTGGTCGTACTTCATTGTACACCTATAAATGCCTGATGCTCACAGACAGTTTCATGGATGACGAATAAAAAAAAAATAAGACCATAGTGCATCTTCTTACACGACAGAAAAACATTATCGCCATACAAAGAACTATAAAGGGACTTATTCAATTTATGAAAGTCAACTGAAACACAAATTTTGCAGGAGCCAAATGCCCTTGCAACTATGGAAAGTACTAAATAAAGTATTCTAAGCTACTTTTAACCCTTTGCACTCCTTTTCCGGAGCGGAGCCATTGAAAATTTGTCTTCAAACTCGAGGGCTCTGCTATGGAGACAATGCAAATAATTTTCAGTTCATAACATATTTTATAAATTTTCGTTTTTTTTTCATACATTATAACATTTGTATCCATAATCAATTAACCGTTTGCGTACCACGAGCCACCTTCGCGCTCTTCAGTTTTTGTGTCGAAAAACCTCAGGACATTTTTTCAATGTTGACAATTCAAAGAAGACTTTGTTAAGATATTTTGTTAAGAATGCATCAGGTTTCTCTTTTATAATACAAAGTAATTCCGAATTAGAATACAAGCTCGAGAAGATTGTTCTTGTTGTGCACTACATAAAATAAAACACCAACTTTAGCTTATTTTGAAATAAAATCTCAAGAGCGCGAAAGTGGCTTTTGGCTTTTTTCGAAGTAATTTTTTAAAACCCTCCCGGTATTCAAACGGTAAAAAATCAATAACATACAACAATGACTTTTCTAATAATGCGCTTATCATTTACTTTTATGTGAACATGATCTTTCCCCTGAAATTGCTTCGAGTTGCTGGTAATACGAATGAAAAAAAAACTCGAGTGCAAAGGGTTAAAGTACTGAATTGAATCGAACAAAAGTAGTGCAAGAAGATGTTCTTTTAGCTGAAAATACAGACTGCAATAGTTTAAAAACTTGCACGTGGATATTTTTACGTATATGTAAAAATGAACAATATTTATCATAACTTATTCATATTCAAGGCGCACAAATTACGAATTAGTTCGAAAATATTACAGTACTGAGAATGATAGTAAAAAAAAAAAGAACAGAAATATTTGAATATTTTTCCACATGAATATAAAGATTTTCTAGCAAAATGATTAATTAACAGAGAACAAAGCCATGATATTGCAAGAATGAACTTTATACGGACACTTATCGTTAAATTGTTCTTACTTTTTTTCATCCAGACATCGATCGATAAAATTGATTTCACCACGATATATTTTCGATCGTCGAGATAACAAAGAAGTAAACGGGAAGAAGATTGATAAGAGTATACTTTGCGTCTTGTAAACCTATATATTCATATATTAAAGATACCTTTTATGAATTATTAATAATCCGATGACACGGATACAACTAATTTCAATGAATATCAGAAAACAGAATAAATTCCAATCGATCGATAATACACGAAATTAAACCATTTAACCAGTTAGCTGCATTTGACGAGTATACTCGTCATGCGTAAAAGCAACCACTGGTTATATGAATTGTAATTTTAACGAAAACTAAAATATATTCGTAAATTTCATGACGTTTGGAATATTTTGAGGCCATGTCGAAATAAAACGAATAACTAAAGGGTATAAATAATTTGAAATAGATTTATGTTCATCACTCGATTTTCGTGACCCAAAATTGAAAAGAATTTTCGCCGCAGTTAACTGGTTAAATCGTTTAAATAAATGCAGCAAAGAAGGCTTCTCGTTTCGTGCAAATCGGCATGACTCGTGATCGAATGACGAATAAAATTACACGTCGAAAATTGCACGATATAAAACGAGAATAAAAATAGCTATCGTACCACCCGAGAAAACATTTTGTTTGTTATTTTGACTGCACTTTAATCAAGCAGGTGTCACCTGCAAACTGAATAACGTTTAATACCTCGATAACTTTACCCTCGTAAATTCGCATTCATGGGTTTCCTCCTACAGACTTGTAATTTATAAAAACATTCAGCCCAATATCTTTCACAAAAAAGTCACCTGTATTCGAAAGAAATACGTGACAAAGGGAAAGAACAAAATTACAGGAGAAAAAAAATGCAAATTGTGTACAAAGAATAAATAAGCCTCACAATTTAAAATATTTTACGTTAAAGTTCTACAAGCATGACGTAATTCGCAAAAAATTGCGTTAGGTATTTCTAACAAAGTGGACGGCGTTTATTGACGCAACAGAAACAACAAAGTTGCAAAAGGATAAAAGCTGAATGTATTAAAAGATTTTGTATTAAAGTTCTACAAATATAACGTCAGCATTGTAGTTTCCGATGGTGTGAAATGCATTCAACGACGAGGTGCAGTTATAGTTTCCCTATTCAGAGCCCTGAATCGATACGTACTTGTTAAATTCGATGTAGCCCGAACTTGGTATTGCAATTAATAGATTCATGAAAATCCTTTTGTTTGAATTGGCTTATAACCTGTCTCGTCGCATGCATTATCCGTACGCATTGTTATTCTTGTTTGAATAACATGTGTACATGCATATTTCCAATGGAAATAACAAAAAAAAAACAAAAAAAAACGAAAGAAAGAAATGGCAGAAGAGTAATCGATAGCGTCACAATACCAGAGATAAGATTTCACGAGCGTACGGTATAAAAAAATATTTTTCACTTGTTAAAGAACAACTACAATTGATTTATTATCACAGATCGAATCGCGGCGTTGTTAAGTACGAGCGAAACGAAAAACACGTATAGTTTCTGATTAAGTGCTCTGAATTTTTTTTAATTAAATCAGGTAATGACAGAAATATATATTTTTTATTAACGAACAGTTATTAACCCTTTGCCTTGCCATTTCTTTCGTGACCGAATGCGCGATAACTCGGAATTAATTACTGAAGCAACAATCTATCCCTAATTTCACATACGGCATATAAGTAACAAATATTGAATAGCATAGAATTAATTTAAATTCATTTCTAATTTCATAATTTTTGGGACACCTCAAAATTGACTATTATATTTATCGCGCCACGAGTGTCACTCATTGTGGCAAAGGGTTAATTACAATGACAACAGTCGATTGTTGAAACAGCTTGAAAAATTCGTATTGTATATCGTCATAATTTTTTAACGTTCGTCACATCGAGTATGTTTGTGATATAACGTTTCATCGATTTGTCAGTTTTAAAAGAAATATATATAACTGAAAGATTTCTCCTGAAGATAAGATGACACAGTGATAATTTATAATTACCTACTTATCTAAATTTGTTATACATCTTGCAATTCATGCCTTTTCTCTGATCTAATAATGATATCACGACACTCCTAGATACACCTATCCTTCAATTACTACGATATTTCATTTATACAGTTTCGAAAATAATAGATTCAAGAAGAAGGAATATCAAAAATAAGAATCTTTCCTGCCAATATTTCTAGGCATCGATTTTGTAAGTAATACGAGAAATCCTGTACTTCTTCCTGTTGAATGTAAACATCCTACAGCAATCGTTAAAATTGTTAATAAACGTGTACATGCCTAACAGATACATAATCTCAACTTCCGAATTTGAATTAGTCATTAGATTCTAACCAGCAAAGAATAATGTATCAATTCATGATCAATACATTCGTTTCACGTAGGTCACATAAAATAAGATTCCTTAAGATGATGCTAATCATCAGCTAATTTTCACGGATTACCGCTACTTGTTGATCGTTCACCTAATTCCAATTCGACGAAGCATACTTAAAGATGGAATATATTTTTGTCCCCTTAAATCGACACGTTGAAGAACAAAGCTTAAATTAATATCGACAATGATAAATAAACATTACTACCGGAAATATCTAGACACTTCCTGTCGTAAGAGAACAAGGCGTGAAAGGTAATCACGTCCGTGTACATAAACCGCCAGGTTATACTCGATAGGTTAACTTACAATTAACCTCTTTCCTTATAAATTAACGTTAAGCTTTGATACTTAAACATACCATTTAATTTCTCATTGTAACAGATCGATTTGAAATCGTTAGGTTACCACAACATCCATTAGATTACGATAGAAAAATAGAAATGCCGAATTTCATTGGAAAGAATTAGAAGACATTTGATAAATATAGCTTGTCAGTGGAAATTCATCATAAAAGAGTGATACGAGCGACACTTGGCTTTTCCTTAAATCAAGAAGATAGTTTAACAAAAAATATGTAACATCGTGAGACAGCCGCGTCATAGAAAACGCACTACATTCGAGGAAGATATCCTCAAATAAATATCATCGTTTGACATGTGACTTACAAGGTATGATTTCTTCTCAAAGTGGATATCTTAATAAACCTACCGTAATCTAATGGATATTTGATCTTCACGAATGCAAGATACTCTCGTTGCACTGAGCATGGTCGTAATTCACGCACATTTTTCGAATTTCCGTAAGAATCATGCGATAGAATGAAAGAAGATTTTGTAGTTTACTATTTTAGATTTTACCTCGAAAAGTGTTAGCAGCAGCTTGATGTATAGCCTCCGAACGCCCAGAGATTTTCCAACGGATGCCAGAAATATGATGGCAAGCAAAAACATGAGAAACGGTGTCAGGAGCAAGGAAAACACGAAAGACACTACCATCCAGAGCAACGCCATTTTGCTTACTGCTACGGAGAACTTGCCGAGAGCTCCACAAGGTTGTCTGTCCGTGGAAACCTATGAAAACAAACATACATAGAGCGGTAACTCTGCGAAGGTCTGTTGACATCTAGCGGGCGAGTGAGACATTACTCGTCCACGATGTGATTCTCCTCGATAGAATTTCGTTCGAATTCAATTAAAAACAAAGAAACTTAACAATTGAATATTTCGAACATTAGTAATACATTAGTATAGTTTGTAATTAAAATGAAATAATGTTTTAATATGTATATATATATGTATAGGAAAGGATAGATTTTGATATTTAACATATTTTTAAATAATATTTATTGATATGAATATACGTATATTTATACTGTTCGTTTAAAGAGAGATATATTAGTGATAATTATATCGTTCTTTTAGATTTAAAAAATCCGCGATGATGCAAATGTCGTGCCAATCTACGGGCCAATATTGATAGCTATAAGAAGTAAGGTCGCACTCCTTATCCACGAGCAAAATGTCGACCACCGAATTGACTCCAAGACCCGTCCGGGTATCTCCTTTAATTAAGGTAAATAGAATATTCAACAAAGCATAAATGTAACGAGTATTCATTTGTTATTCTTCATTATCGTTATTCGAAATGATATGATCCTCATTTTTTTTAAAGGGTACAGGGAACTTTGAAGTACGAATGATTATATTACATAATTTTTATGATATTTTCGTGGTCGATATTTGTTGTATATGAATCGTAATTTGATCAGAAATTGTAGATTTTCCTTTATTTGGGTACATTGATGAATTATAAAAAATTTGTAATGCTTGTAAAGTTTTACCTTTACTCTACATACATGTATTTTCTACACTTCTAACCTCGCAAAATTGTTCAGTGAATGATATAATATAAATTAGCTTTAATGAATTTATTTCTCGAGAAAACACAGAAATAGAACTTAATGTTAATCTTCATATGGGTCAGTAGAAATGGAATCTCTTATTCTTCTGTTTTTAATGATGTAGAGTTGATTGGTTAATACTTTTTACGTGTATAGAGATAAAATGGTTAATGCTTATATTTTAATAAGTAAATATAAATTGTCTATGTTACAGTTTGCACGGTGGAGTTTCCTCATCACTGGAATCCTTTATGGTGCATTCCATCAGAGTAGATATAGCAGGAAGGAAGCAGCTAAACGTGAAATAGAAATCAGAGAGAAACCTATGCGGGATGCAAAACTAGCAGAAGAAAGGAAACGTATCCTAGACGGTAATAATAATAATATTTCGTATTTAATATTTCAGACATCATGATAAACATATTCTTTCTTTTTCAGGTGAATTAAAAATGATTGAGGAGTGGTCTAAACCTGCTAAGTAAACCTTATCAAAAATTTATTGTTAGTACTCCTGTTAATAATAAACTAATAAATAGCAATTTATCCAATATCTGCAAGATGATCAACAGACTTCTAAGTTATTTACATTGAATATCCATTTATAAACCTTACATTGTACCATGATATTAAATAAAATGATTTATGAAGATATTCACTAAAAATACACTCCTAGCCTACAACATTTATTCCTCCACTGCATCTATGACCTTTAATCAACATAATATAAAAAATAGTAGAAGTATAATTTTATTAAAACACATACATAAATAAATATATTGTTACACGTCTCAATACTCATAGCAACGCGTTATATTTCTATAAGTACATTTGCTAAAATCACGTAACTCTAATTTCTGCTGAGGATGTGTAACACATCCGTACTCAAAAATAAAGGCGGCCCTCGACGTTCACACAATTCGCTATCTCGCACGTTTTTGAAAATTCAATTTTTTAAAGATTTTCGTCGCTATGTAAAAACATATTTAGTTCCTGTCAAGGAATGCTGTAGATCGCAGTCACCCACATATTGCCTATTAGAAGTTTTCTAACATTATAATATTGTTTCTGGTATTGACTATTAGATGTTAGAGAATCTCAAGTTCATATAGAAACCATATTAACATAGAATTTGTAATATTTTTTCTGTATCCCTCTACTTTCGAAAATGCAATATTCGCACACATTTTCTGGAACCAATTATGTGCGAAGGTCGAGGACCGCCAGCACATCGATAGAGAACGCTTTGTTCTAATATTGATGATAATTGATATACCGCCCTACTTAGTAACATTAATTCCACTAAATACTTCAGGTGAAACAGTATATTATGTTCATTAAAAGCTTAAGTTCTCGTTAATATGAGTAAAAATCTATTTTATTATATTGCAAGTGAATAAAAAAAAATCGCCCGAACAGGGACTCGAACCCTGGACCCTCAGATTAAAAGTCTGATGCTCTACCGACTGAGCTATCCAGGCGGTTGGGTACTGATGTCTTCATATATGTTGTTAATTGAAATATGAATTAAAATTTTTTATACATATTTATAAACATTCTGAAATATAATAAACAAAAATGTCTCATTAATTTAGATTTATTTTATGGAAATGAGTCATTACAGGTTAAGATCCTCGGCGCTGAATGACACGAAAGTTCGTTAAGTATAATTAGTAGCACTGCTTCCTAAAAATCAAGGATTTAAGGTTGGATTTAAACGCAAAGATTATAACGAAAACCGTAATTATATTGCTACACGCAACTTGTTTTACTGTCTCATGTACTACTTTCAAAATTCCGAGCTTTTCCGGGGATAGTGAATTATTCCTTTCTAAATGATATGTAAATATAATTTGAAGGGCTGCATCTTTTTCGGTAAATTATACCATAAATATTTATTTATAAATATACCAAATAGTCGTATATAACATTTTATACACTTATACAAAAACAATTTTTGTAATGTACAATAAAAAATCAAATTTATTGATTATTTTAAATAAAGAAAGCAGGCACTCTTGTGTATGCATTCATTGTAGAATACATTTCTCTATGTTTCCATTTTTTCCAGCCACCATCATCCCAGGTCCAAGTAATATTTCATCATCAACATCAACATCTCATGGCAGCTCCAACTAAATGATTGATAAATTCAAATTATTAGAAGAATCTCATACAGTCACACTAGCTATTATTAATAAAAACTTACCACACATTTCATACAGAGATTGGAAAACACTGCTTCAATTGGCAATGATATTGAAGCCAATAGAGGCAATCATGAACCTTATTTGTTGTTATTATACCGTTCATTTGTTAATTAAACAATATATGAGAAAAACTGCAACTGAAAGATTGTTCAATAAGAATAAGGCAGGTGATATATTACATTGTGAGGGGTATAGTAGACACGTTTGACAATTCATAAAACAATATAATAATGCAAATTCGTACGTTTTTATCTGTTATTTTTCTAAATAGTAATATGTAGTTAAGAATGATAAAGGTTTTTTATTTATATACCTAATAGTATTTTTCATGTGGTTAGCACAAATCACAGCATTTCATGCCGTCTCTAGTTAGGAATTAAATATTCGCTAACGGTGAACTAGCGAAACATCGCCTACTTTTTCTCATAGTACGTTTTGAGTCCTGCAGATCCCAAGTTCTTGATGCACCCCACAAGAATAATTTTGTCGTATCTTATCGACGAATATACGCAGTTCGAGTCGAAATCTTGATATATAATTATAGATGTATAATGTCGCAAATATAAATACATAATTTTTGTGGTTTATCCTTCTGGATTTCTAACATAAAGAGAGTTGTGGATCGCTAAACGAATTATTGCTTTCTTGCCATTCTTTCAGGCTTATGCCACGGTATCGATGATCTTTTCCGTTGAATCATTCGTGACAAATTGGATTGAAAAATAAGTTACGGAAATACTTTTAAACGTAGCCGTCAGAGAGAGAAGGAGATTTTCAAGCACGTTTAGCGGCGGATTGCATTTCTGAGAAATTAACGGGGATGTTGGACGTCCCTACCCGTATCATGGATGAGAGCGTGGAATCGTTTAGCGCTGAGCGTAATTCTGTTTTAATACTATGCATTCTTAAAAAGGTACTTTCACAAAAATATGTCGATCCGAACATTGAATAAATTCGGAGCGCAAAATCTCTAAGAATCATATACTTTGTTTCTTCTAAACTTTTAAAGAATTCAATACCTCTTTCTCCCCTCGCTTTCAAGGAAATATCATTCTGAAGAGTGCAAAGTTCCTGTTGATATTGAAGAGGCTGTTCCTCAATTTTCGCGGCGAAAGGATTCTCAAAAAGAAGTAGGTCGTTTCGGAGAGAATCGATGTCTACGAACCGTTTATCGAACTGTTCTATCACAGAATGCAGAATGCGTAAATGACTTTGAAAATTACATTTATCGCCGAATTCTTCCGACATTAGCGTACATGTTGGAAAAAAGTAAAAACTTTTATCTTTCAAATGATTTTGAAAAAGTATGAGCTTTCTACGGAAAGCATCAATAGTGCTACACAATTGGGTAATACTTTGATCGGGTTTTTGTAATTCTAAATTAAAACTGTTAAAGTGGTTGCTAAGGTCTATAACAAATGCAAGTTCACAAAAGAAGCTAGCATCTGTTAAGAGACAAACATATTCATGTGAATTGGATGTTGGATGTCTCTGTAAGAAAAGAGCTACCTCCTTTCTTACCGTTAAAAACTTAGATAAATATTCTATAGCGCTGAGCCAGTGTATATCAGAATGTACTCGAATGTCAGCAAAAGCTTCATTATGTGTCTCAAGAAATTCTACGAATGTTTTGTTAGATATAAATTCACTTTTGCATCTAACAGAATCAATTATCTTCATAATGTTTTTCATGGCAACTGTTAATATTATGTCTCTCCCACATAATGCTTCGTGGTGAACGATGCAATGGATCACTGGAAATGTTAATTTGCGGCTTTTAAGTTGCCCATGAAGACCTACTTTGTTACCTATCATGTTTTTTGCCCCACTGGTTATCACCGCAGAACATTTATAAAAGCTTGTATATAATTTTCGCAGAGTGGTATCTACTACATCAATGATATTAAGACCCGTTGTGGGGTTATGCAAAGGCACTAAATCTAATAGCTCCTCCGTACATGAAAAATCATTTTGTACGATTCGTGCAAAAATTCCCAATTGACCAATTTGTCGTTTATCTGTGTTCTCATCTAAACACAAGGAAAAATAATGGCAGTTGTTTAAAACTATTGATAATTTCTCTTCGATAGATGCATTTATATCCAAAAGTCGGGTGACTATTGTTGCTCTACTCAATGGGAGGTTTAAAGCTTCTTTCAGTGTAATGCAATTGCCAAACGATTTTAAGATTTCAACCAAGCATTCCTTTATGAAATCACTCTCACTGATCGATTTACAGTTCTTTCTTAATAGACTAAAAATGGCACAAGCAGCTTTGAGAGCTTTTTCAGACGAAGGAGAATTCTCGGTAATATTTGGTAAGTTCTCTTCAACAGATGCACCTATGTCAGAAACTTGGAAGTCTTCTGTTGTATTATTCAATGGGAGAATCGCAACTTCTTCCGGCGTTATAGACTTGCCGAAGCATTTTATTGTTTCTGTAAGACATTTCTTTATCAATTCGGCGTGTGTGAACGTTTTAGTCTTCTTTGCTATTAGAAACGAAATAGCATATGAGGCTATACGAGCTTTCTCAGACGAAGAACTCTCAGGTTCATCAATGAAATAATCTCGGTACACCAATTTAAGTCCTTCTAGTAATTCCAATCTTTCCTGATCTTCGTACGACTCGTAATCTTTTCCGTGACATAGTGAAAAATGACGGTAAACACTATGTTTTTTCACATAAGCAGGCTTGAATCCGCAAAGAAGGCATATTGTATGATTACCAAATTTAACAAAAAAATAATTTTCCCATAATTTATCAAACTTCTGACAATAATTCTGTCCGGACATCTCGTAGTTTCCAGTCTATTTTACATTCGCAATAATATTCACCAACTACATCAAGCAAGAGATCGTTGACAAATGAATGCTGCACGGACGTATAAAACAGAGCTTGGAATAAGAATTTGGATCAACCACAGAAACTGCACTGGACTGTACGACTGTACGCAACAATCAACCTTGATGGAGCGCCGCCTACTTCATTTCACCTTACGTCTTCCTCAGGCGCGTATCTTTTGAAACAAATGCGTTAGCGTATTGGGGTGACACTTTCCTTTACAGGCTGTGTTTGTGTCATTATTTTATATGCTGCTTTTGAAACCATAAGCTAGCACCTGTGCCAGTTTATTATTGCTTTTGAACGATATTACACATTATTGCACATTTACAAATAATATTAAAAATATTTATTTCAAAATATAAAAATAATCATATGTATTTTTGCCAATAACTACGAAAATGACTTTAGCCAACTGTTTTCTATATAAAAATGATTGTAGATCATTAAAATATAAATCCATATAACACAAAATAAAATAAAAAATTCAACTTTTTTTAAGCTTATACCATTTTCATAGTTATTAGCGCGTATAATACAATTAACATTTATTTATAAATATACGAAACAGTCATATATAAAATTTTATATACTCATATAAAATAGGATACATTCAATTTTTGAAATGTAAGTCTAAAAATTAAACTAATTAATTATATTAAATCAAGAAAGCAGGTACTCTTGTTTACATATTCGTTGTGGAATACATTTTTCCATATTTTTACTTTTTTCAGCCACAGTTTGTAGCCAATCCAGATGATTCTGTAACCATAAAACCTGATCCAAGTAACATTTCATCACCATCATCATCTCAAGGCAGCTCCAGCTAAATGATTGATAAGTTCATATTATCAGAAGAATCTCATAAAGCCACAGTAGTAATTAATAGTAAAAACTTACTACACATTTGATACAGAGATTGGAAAATACTGCTTGAATTGACAGTGATATTAAAGCCAATAGAAGCAGTGATAAAAGTAATCCATGAATAGACAATTTTTCTTCAACAGGATCTGTTATTGTACCACTCACTTGTGGATTAAATGATATATGAGAAAAACTGCAACAGAAAGATGTTTCAATATCATAAGACAGGTGATATATCACATTGCGAGAGATATAGTAGATACATTTAACAATACATAAAGCAATATAAGTAGTATGTAGTTAAGAATGATAAAGATTTTTTATTTATATACCTAATAGTATTTCTCATGTCATGCAGCATAAATCATAGCATTTCATGTCATAGTTGGGAATAATATATCCGCAACAGGTGACTATGCGAAGCATCGCTCGCTCTTTCTTACTGCATATGTTAAATCCCGCTGATTCCGAGTGCTTCATGCACCTCAGGTGTATACTTTTTAAAATGCACGCGGTGGCTCATTGAGACGATATTCGTATGAACTCTTTGAGCATTACTGACGTATATCCGCTCTCAAAGGAACAATTTTGTCGTAGTTTACCGACATTTAAATGCAAAGTTTCAGTCGAAATATCGAAATACATTTACTTATGATGGCGCAAATAGAAATGTATAATTTTTGTGGCTTAAGCTTCTGGATGTCTAACGAAAAGAGAGTTTTGAATCGTCAAACGAATTATTGCTTTCTTGTCATTCTTTTAGATCTATTCCACGGCAGCGACGACCTTTTCTGTTGAGTCGTTGGTGACAAATTGTATTGCAAAATAAGTTATAGAAATACTTTTAAACTTTGTCGTTAGAGTCTCAATTAATTTCTGAGAAAAGGAGATTTTCGGGCACGTTTGGGATCGCATGGCAAATCTGAGAAATCAACGGGGATTTTGGACGTGACTACTCGTATCACAGCCGTGAGTGAGGAATCGTTCAGCATTGTGCGCAATTCTGTTTTAACGCTATGCACTTTCGAAAAGGAATAGTTACAGAAATGTGTCGAACCGAATATTGAAAAAATTCGGAGAGCGAAATCCCTAAGACTCATGTACTTTGTTTCTTCCAGAGTTCTGAAGAATTCTACCCCTTTTTCTTTCCTCGTTTTTAAGGAAATATCGTTTTGAAGAGTGCAAAGTTCCTGTTGGTACTGAAGAGCTTGCTCCTCGATGTTTACAGTAAGAGGATTCTCATAAAAGATGAGATCATTTCTTAGGGAATCGATGTCCGTGAACCGTTTATCGAACTGATCTATTATGGAATTCAGAATGTGAAGATGATTTTGGAAATTACATTTATCGCCGAATTCTTCCGAAATTAACGTGCATGTTGGAAAAAAGTAAAAACTGTTATCTTTCAAATGATTTTGAAAAAGTATGAGCTTTCTACGGAAAGCATCAATAGTGCTACACAATTGGGTAATACTTTGATCAGGTTTTTGTAACTCTACATTAAATGTTTTTAAGTGGTTGCTAAGGTCTATAATAAATGCAAGTTCACAGAAAAAGCTCACATCTGTTAAGAGACAAATACATTCTTGTGAATTGGGCATTGAATGTTCCTGAAACAAAAGGACTATCTCTTTTCTTACAGTTAAAAACTTAGATAAATATTCAGTTGCACTGAGCCAGTGTATTTCAGAATATCTTGGAGCTTCAACAAGGAGAGCATTATGTGTTTCAAGAAATTCTACGAATTTTTTGTTAGATATAAATTCACTTTTGCATCTAACAGAATCAATTATCTTCATAATCTTTTTCATAGCGACAGTTAATATTAAGTCTCTCCCACATAATGCTTCGTGGTGAACGATGCAATGGATCACTGGAAATGTGAATTTGCGGCTTTTAAGTTGCCCATGAAGACCTACTTTTTTACCCGTCATGGTTTTGGCACCACTGGTAATAATTGCAGAGCATTTATAAAAGCTTGTATGTAATTTTTGCAAGATGCTATCTAACTCATGAAAGATATCAAGACCTGTTGTTGTGCTATGCAAAGGTATGAAATCTAAGAACTCCTCCGTGTATGAAAAATCGTTTTGTACAATTCGTGCGAAAATGCCCAATTGACCTATTTGTTGTTTATCTGTAATTTCATCCAAGCACAGGGAGTAATACCGGGAGGTATTTAAAATTATCGATAACTTTTCTTCCATAGATGCATTTATATCTAAAACTCGTTTGCTTATTGTTGATCTACTCACTGGGATACTTGCAGCTTCTTTGAATGTAATGGAATTACTGAAGGATTTTACAGATTCAATGAGGCATTCCTTTATAAAGTCACTCTCACTGTTCGATCTACCCCTCTTTTTTATTTGACGGAAAATGGCACAAGAAGCTTTGCGAGCTTTTTCAGATAAAGAAGAATTCTCAGTAATATTTGGTAAGCTCTCTTCGACGGATACACCTCCATCAGAAATCTGGAAGTCTGCTGTTGTGTCACTCAATGTAATGCTCTCAAGTTCTTCCAGCGTCATAGACTTGCCAAAGGATTTTACTACTTCCATAAGACACCTTTTCATGAATTCACCATCATTGTATGGTTTACCATTCTTTGCTAATACAAATGAAATCGCGTAAGAAGCGATACGTGCTTTTTCTGACGAAGAATTCTCAGGAGCATCAGTCAGGCATTCTCGGTATACTAATTTAAGGCCTTCTATTAATTCCAACTTTTCCTGGTCTCCGTACGAATCGTAATCTTTTCCGTGACGAAGTAAAAAGTGTCGTAAAACATTTTGTTTTTTAACATAAGCAGGCTTATATCCGCAAAGAAGGCATACCGTCTGATCACCAAATTTAACAAAGAAATAGTTTTCCCACATTTTATCAAAATGTTGACAATAATTTTGTCCAGACATCTTGTTGTTTACAATGTATTTTAAATTCGCAATAATAAAATCACTAACTACAGCAAGTAAGAGATCGTCGACAAACAAATGCTGCACATACGTATAAAGAAAGTCTTCGAATTATCTGCACTGGACTGAGTGCAACACAGTGCAACAGGAAACCTAGGTGACGCGCCGCCCACCTTTTTCCACCACACTCCAGGAGCGTATTATATTATACGAACGTGGTGGGGTATTGGGGTGACATTTGTATTTCAAAACTGATTGAAATTTTCGATAATAATTAATTCCAAGCTTTGTTTTATTACAATAAATAACAGGAAATCCCGTGAAACTGAAGGAGAAACAAGTATTTCCATTTATTTACAATCTTAAGTACAGTTAAACAGTATATATGGAATTTTAATGCTGGAAAGATTTATTTGATATAACATGTATTGTCATAAATGCACCCAGAGATTTTTGCTTCCGAAATTGAACTTTGATACATTTTCTTCTTAAGCCATAACCAATTCCGTCTTGTTATCCTTTGTGATCAGTTGCAACAAACTTCCATTAGCAGGACGTTCCTGATTCTGAGACCATTTCCAGAAGAGGCTGTTGGAAGAGTAAACAATTTATATAAGAACAGAAATTGTCAATAAGCAGAAATGTATGCATGTGATTTTATGTACCTAGATACAAATTCAAGGGGAGTCCAAGTGGATGTATCAGCTTTAGGCATCCACTTTCTATTCATAGGTGTATCTAAAGTAACTGGTAAAATGCATGCAACCAAAGAATCAGCAGGGAGACCACTTTCTTTAGCTGCTAAAGACTTGGTCAATTGATGAACTGCTGCTTTGGCCATTCCATATCCAATCATACCTGTAATATGCAATATATTGTAAATAAAATGTCTAATAGCAATAACAAAGGAAAATTTGTGAAATCTAATTGACCTGGTGTTCCATCCAGGGCTGGCTTTGCACCAGTTAATGATAGAAATCCTCCTTCCTTTAAATGATGAGCTGCAATGCTTGCAGCAATAACAGAACTCCAGACACTTTGCTTCCACATAAGATCACTGTTCTTCAAAAAATCTTTACTGGCAGCATTTCCACCTGCCCATCCACCAGCTACACATATTACACCATCTACTTTGTTATCACTTAACATACTTTTAATTTGTGTCAAAATGTCAGTCTCCTATATAAAATAAAGCAGTGTTAAAAAATACTTTACTTTCTTTCTATTATATACAGGCAATTAAATTATTACCTGCTCCTGCCAATTTTTTTCAGAGTTTACAACAATGTTTGCATCAGCTTGATCATTTGGTTTCATATCAATACAACCAACCCACTGAAATCAATCGTACTTGTTATTTTACATTGTAAATTAATTTATTTCAAAGTTATATTACAACTTTTACAAAATCGTTTTTACATCAAAATTATTTTGTTTAATTTTTGAAAAAAAAAGATTACTATTTTTCATTACGGTAAAGTGGCTTATTTGTGTTTAATTTCAGAATAAACTGCTCATATATTTCGTAATTTTTTTATCGAACGAAAAAAATGCTGTAACATTGAATTAAAAGTATCGGAGTATTGCGGGCATTCTGTATCACTCGAGAGATACAGAATGATATAATGTGAAAGGTTCTGGTTCACTAGTTATGGCCTTGATTTCGTTTCTTTCTGTACGTTAATAACGTGTATCTATTATACATTTTTTTTAACATTCCTACAGCGAGAAAACTGATACCATTGAACAACATTTTTTTCCTTTTTGTACTTATATATATGTATAAAAGTGTGGGTAGTTTGTAATATAAGTATCGTTTATTAAAATAAATGGATTAAAGACTTAAATGGGAAAAATAATTATAATATATTGCGTTTAGAAGTTATTATTGATAAGAATGGTTTAAGACTGTATTTTGTAACAATCGATATATAGTGCGCGGTCGTATCGAATTGTATCTAGTCTGAAATAACGCGCGAAAATTTGGAAATGCCCGTTATTACAAACTGTTTTTGTAAATACAATTACATTACAGTCAGTAGCCAATTTCTACAGTAGTTTTAACGTCTAAAAGTTAAAAGAAACCTGAAAACGTATTTGTAATTCTATTGTATTAAAACGAAATCTCAATTCTGTTGTCATTAAAGAAATGGTAAATTGAAAATTTCTGTTAATGAATTACAAATTAAAATGAATCCACGTGACATTATGAAACGTACTTTCATTCCGGTGAATTCTATGAATTGTGTAATTCATTGAAACAAGGAAAAAGTGCGGTTTTTACGATGAATCAGATTGTTAATCGTTAAAGATGAAAGCAACTGTGAGATGTTTAGCTACGTAGAATTTTAAGGCGCTTAGTGATTTTGATAATTTCTAACTTACCCAATTTTTCGATTTAAATTGGGAAACACAAGCGGAACCCAAAGCACCCTTCCCACCATAAACGATAACACGTCCGAGCACCGTCGCCATTGTTCGATAAATGAAGTAATTTCGCGAGATAGGATACGGAATTCTGCGACTATACACGGAAGAATACGAAAGTGTACGAGGAACTTTCGGAAAATTTCGTTGAAGTTCTGCTAGATTGCCACATCTCCGGCATAAACTATGAAAGTAGAATGTCAACCGAGTAGTTAGTATAATCCACCTAATTATTAAAACTATTAACACCACTAACACTATCACGAAAAGTAGGCTGAAAAATATGTAAAATTCAAATACCTATAAACTCCTAATGAAAATGTTACTCTTATCTTCGTTTTTATTTAAGTAGATTATTATTTGTAACGAATTAAAATACATTCCCAGTTTAAAATATATTGGATAAATGAAATTCAAGTATATTTTAGCTGATACAAAGATAGAAATATACTTGGAGAATAACCGATATTACGTGAAATTCAAATATTCCGCATAAACTCTTTGAAGAAGTGGCAACGTTGCGAAGACGGGACCCAGTCCGCAACGTTCTCCGGGAGCGTAGGTCTAGTGTGACGTCACGGTAGCCTAGTTGGGTTAGGTTTTACGCTGGAAATTCTAACGAAAAATTTTTTGTTTGACGATTAATGTTTTTCCCGTGGTATCTGCCGCATTGAGCGACGTGGAGAGCTAACCCAGTGGCAAGCAGCAACCGTATTTTCTAAACCGTTCGATCGCGAGACCCCGCGCTATCGACGTATATGAGATTTTAAACGGAAAATGAATCTACATGAAGGTATGTACGTGTGCGCTGTTCCCGACTAGCAAGTCAGCTTCCGAACCGCATGTTAAAATTGTTTTACATCGATGGCAAAATATGTCGATTGCTGGCCATACGAGAATGTTCATAATGAATCTATGCAGACTCATCGTGGAGGTTACGAAATCAGGAATACATGAGATTTTTCATAAGAGACATTTCTCTCGAGCCCTGTACCAAAGGGTCTAATGTCAGAGGCCAGATGGCAGCACTTATAAAAAATTTACTCCAATTTCAGTAGATTTATAATGTTCGCTATTAATGATTTTGATGAATATTTTATAATTTCGATATCCCATAATGTATTATGCTTTAATAGGTAATCAAGATTTGTTGAGAATGTTTGACGATCAGCTGTCAGAACATGTCTTAACAGCTGACTTCTCTTTGACTACAGTTTTCTCACTCAATCCCCTTCTCTTTCTGATTAATCTTAGAACAGTAAAACATATTGGAGCATTAGCTTCTTTTTGTCCTTCGTCTTTCAAAGGATTTCCTAATTAGGCTCTCAATGGTTTACGATCAGTAGATTTTTCAATCACATAATGGGGCATGGTACATTGTTAATGGCATAGCTTCAATGGAAGTTATCGTGTTATTTGATACTTTTACAAAATGTATTTGCTCCTTTTGTAATTCAATTGCATTTTGTAGATTTAAGTATTGGGATTCTATTTATCATGTTATACATTTTTGTTTGGAGTACACCTAATGAAATCTGTATAAGTTACTTTTCAGATGAGCATTGTATCTTTGTATATTATATAATGGAAATTTTTATTTTATATCATGGTCAATATTTAAATTGCAATAAAATATAATCTATGTATATAATATATAACATATGTGTATAAATGTAAAATTTCAATTTTAGGAAATAAATTATGGAAGATGTTTAAAGTTATAAAATTACATTTGTATCTATTTTACAGTAGTAAATTTTATTGCTTTTGTTCTTATTATTTATGGCATAGAAAACATTGCTATCTACCAATACATGCATTAGAACTACCATAAATTTCTACCAAATTGTATTGAATTTATTGTTGTTAGAACTATATATACGCACTCATACAAATATAAATGTAATCTTAAGTAAGCTACTTGTTATAGATGTAGTTCAAGGTTATTGTATATATAATTCTGAGGTATATAAGTGTCTGTGGAGGAGATAACTGTGTTTTTATTCCCTAAGCAACTGTTCCAAATTGCAGTTTCATTTGGAATGTAATTATTGTATAATAAAATTTGCTATGTCTCTTAAACCAGGTATTTTGAAAGTTTGTGTGAAATTAGTTTCAAATGCTTTGTCACTTCTCATAGTCTATCATTCATTAATTGTAAACACTCATTACTTCTTAAATTTTAGTCCATAACTGTATTTATTTCAGGGGTAAGTTGTGACTCCTGCTTAAAGGGGAATTTTTGGGGTCGCAGATACAAGTGCCTCTTGTGCTTTGATTATGATTTGTGTGCCCGCTGCTACGAGGGAGGTGCAAGTAGTACGAGTCACCTCATTGATCATCCTATGCAGTGCATACTTACTAGATCTGACTTTGGTAAGTGGTTTAATAATTTTTATAATTTCTCAGTAATACTTTCTACCAATAAATGATTTAAAGCTTTACAGCAAATATTTTATGGCTTATTACTCAACAGATTTATGCTATGGCGGGGAAGGAGTAAGTATAGAGCAGCCACAATCTTTAACTTGTCCTTATTGTACAAGAATGGGTTTTACCGAAGCTACGCTTCTTGAACATGTTACTGCAGAACATCCAGACCCTTCTTACGAAATTGTACGTGTTTAATTGCAATTACACATATTTTTAAAATATTAAAATGTATTGGATAAAAATTATCAGGTTTATAAATTTCATTACAGATTTGTCCACTATGTGCGTCTATCCCAGGGGGAGAACCTAATCATTTGACTGATGATATGCCTGGCCATTTAACTGTAGATCATCGTATTGGACCAAGAGATCTGATCTCTTTTCTGGATGAACCAGCGAATAGACATAGCAGTAGACGGATACCACATCCATCTAGAACTGTTGGAGGAACAAGACCTCGCAGGTATGGAGATAAAAATTCACTAAAAGTAATATATAGATCTGCTGAATTCAGGAATACTGTTTGCCTTACAATAATGTCACATGAAATAAATATTTCTACAGCAAATAGTTTAGTATCATTTATGTGCTTAAACAGACAGTTAAATCTACAATTTTTATTTAAGATTTACATGTATGAAATGATCTTGTGTTTGGATGCTGTTTTATGCATTGAAGAAAATTAACAATAATCAATTGTCTCGTATATTTTCGCTTTCTTAATTTTCAGTGTATGTTGTGTTTCGTACATTTTTGAAGTGTCATTGAAACATTAAGAAACTTGCATGTAAATATGTTTAGTAACATTTAGTAATATGTTATACGATACGCAATATCGTTAATCGTTCACAGTAACGTCATTTACAGAATAATTATAATGATGCTTATATTATGTATTTTGATCGTATAATATAGACGATTCTTTGAAAAGCAGAAAATATCGCATTACTTGGAGTATAATTAAAAGAACGTCGACTAAGGCTGCAGCTACTGTTCATCATCATCTCATCTTAGATAATGTTCATTGGCGTGTCATTGGACCTGCAGGTCCAATATGCATTTCAGTTCGTCCGGGGGATTGAGTCCAAGTAGTCGAGAAAGTATAGACCCACTTGCAGAAATACTATCTCAATTATCGGGTGTTCGTAGAAGTGGTGGAGGAACTGGACAGAGCTCGTCGGCACCAACCCAGTTGCAACAGCTACAAATGCAGCTACACCTGGAACGACAACAAGTTAGAGTATGTAGAGTATGTAGATTTAGAAGAGATAACCGTGTCGTCGGCGTATCTTATTTTGACGAAAATTTATATTAAATTTCATATAACGAGAGAAAATTTTTAGGCTGCTAGGCAACAACTGGAACGGTTACCCAGGAGACAAACTCAGGTGATTGGTTCTGTAAGCGTAGGAGGAGGGGGAGGAGGAGGAAGTGGTGGATCCACTAGTGGTGGTCATTCTACTACTATGGCCAGTGTTGTAGCAAATAGTGCAAGTAGTAACAATAATGCAACTAATGTGACCAACCCGTCCGGCGTTTCATCAAGCAACTCACAGAACTTTATGTTTCTGTTACCAAGGTATATTCTGTCTGTTAGAAACTCTAACTTAAGAAAGTTTTCGATCTATGAAATCCGGCATAAAATGCGAAAACATACGAAGGGAAGTTTCTAAGCTGTTAGTTTAAAAATAACTTATTCCTTTCTCATGCTCCAAACATGATATACATATACGTGGTACCTCTTTGTTTAAATATGCAAAAGTGCATGTCATGGCCAATGAAACGGGTGCCAAAAGATGTGTAATATATAGGTTCTATCGCGATATAAGTATATACTTGTGCAAATTTCTTTCCTCATTTATAGGAGAAAAACAAAGGAGTACGATTTATTCATGTTTAATTTCAAAATCGTTCTGTTGCCCGATACACGTTATACTCATGTAAGCGATAATAAATCCCATTTCTTTTTATTCGTATCTGTGCAGATGCATTACAACTACTCTATCGGACTGGGAGTTACAGAGCATTGAACGAGAAAGTGCGAATAAGAGTCTCTTTACTCGCGAACTTATTGTCGGTACACTTTCCCAGACATTGCCAGAATTGCTACAGCAACAATGTTCGGTGCAAACACCGGTGTCAAGTGCGACTACTGCCACAACCAGTCCTGAAACACCAAATGCTAATACTTCCACAATTTCTATGAAAAAATTGAATTTAACTCAGGAAGCAAAGAGGGATCAAACGACGAGTAAACATGTAACTGCTGGTAGTATGGGGACGGGTCTACAAACTCAAGGATTGCCTCCAAATTCTAATAGTCTCGCATCACAAAATACACCTATGGTTCAAACACTGATGCATAGTGTATTACCCCAACCACTGGTAGGTATTTACTCGAAACGTTTGAATTATTTCGATTTATAGAAATCGAATAATGAGATATTCGTAATTACGTTGGCCAGGTGTTGCAGCAACCACTGCCACCACCAATTAGGAATACTGGAACTGGAACTATCAGAGAACCGATAGCAACTCCGGTACCAGCGTACCTCAGAGGTGGAGTGGGTCCAGTTGGTGTAACAGGTCCCTCACGTAGGAAGCCAGTTAGGGCTGTAGATGGCAGAAACCAATCTACGGAACCTCCGCCCCCACACTAACCCCTCCTTAGCCCGTACCCATCCACCCTGATTCCTCACAGGACCCTCTAGCACTAGTCCTAGCACTGTTTAGAACACCTCATCATTATTGTTATTATTATAATATTATATATTAATAATTATTCAAACGCCCTCCTCCTCACCCTCCCTATCTTATCACTTCTCAACTCTAATCTCGCCATCTTTTGTCGTTACGTGACATGGAACAAGGGCAAGGGCTGATTCGCCGACACATGCAAATAATGTATATATGTCACTTCTTGCAGTCATGCTCGGAATATATTGTTCATTTCGTCTAAACTCCTCCGTGAGTCTTGCCACGTTCTTCCATACGGAATTTTACTGTACACTTATCTAAACTGACAGTCACGAATCATCCGGCAAAATGTTTTGTGATTTTACAAGCAACAAACACGTAAAATGCTTACATATTCGGTGGCTATTTAAAGCGACGTTAGGACAACAAGTATGCAAAATATGATGGTATTATAAATCTTATATTGGAAGATTCGTGAGCGCTAAAAGAAAATGGAACTTAACCCTTTGCACTCTTAGACATCACTGGCGTATATTAGTAACTCGGCGGCACTTATCGATTTATTATCTTGTGCCATTTTAACAGGAAGTTTCAGGGAAACGATGCATTTCTTAAAATGTCGAGATGCAATAAATTCATGCTCCGTAATTTGATTAAATTCAAATGTCCCCCCAGGGTGGACAGCCGAGTGACATACTACTGTTACGATGTCCCCTCAGATGGGACGTCCAAGTGCAAAGGGTTAAATAATTTAGAAACTGCACAATGCTCGTCATACGCACTGGCTTATCTGTGTCGCATCGTTAACAATGACTATTGTATAATCGAACTCGTGAAATTGCTACTATAACACGTATACTATATCGCGTGTAACAGCATTGCCGCAAGGGTTGGTCCGTGATCTTTCTGTTTCAAATTTCCAAACTGCCGTTAAAACGTTCATTGGAGAAAGAAAATTTCAGAAATCTATCGAGAGATAATGAGAAATTGAATTGCTAACGAGATGGGATACTTGGTAAAATTTTCACGACTTTTTTATATTTTTATATTTTTGCAGCAGGTGTCTATACGCGTCAAACAGTTGAATCACATATATTCCACACCCATAAATACTTCGTCCTGAAAGCAGGTCCTCGAAGAAGGAGGAGGGAGATATGTGAGTAATTGTAACGACTTTTACGTTTAGGCTAAGTTCCAACGGAGGAAACATCTTTGAACTGAAAAAAAAGAGAAATTGCGAGAAACTACGTTGGCGGACCATCCCTTGGCATGTCTGTAGCTCCTTGTTTAAATAGTATTCTAAAATGGAGGGATTAGACTGAAGACTAACAAAGGAAACTTTGGGATGCTTTATCCGAAGTACATTATTTATAATTGTACTTCTTTCTGGACATTTATTCAAATCAAACTTTCGTTATTTTTATGATTCTCCTTCTCTGCTAATTTTTGTTTTCTTAAATTTTCAATCAAGTATCAACTGCAACGCTTCTTCGTGATAACGTGAAAACTAATCTCTCCACTTTACAATGCGATGCAACGATACTCTCTGTACCTATGTATGTTTTGTTCACGAAAATAGACTGCCGTTTAGAGACGTATAAGAATCACGTAATGTACTCGAATAGAAATTGTATCCGTAGACATTGAAATTCTTAGTCTACGCGAATTCTTCGGATCGGATCGGATCGAAAACTAAATTATGGCATCTACTATGTGCGTATGACGCACGCAAATGCATACGGTAATCGGTGAATTTCTACTGAAAGTAGAACTGTACAGAAATCTTTAGTAGGTACGCGTATAATTAACTACTTTTTTTCTCCCTTACACACTTACTTCATGCGATCTCTTTATTTCCCTCTCCATATCGATGCGACTCCTCTAATTATGATTTTTTTCCTATATATTGACAATGTAATCCGTACTGTAATGAATATTCTTTAATTTCTCCCCATTTTCTTTGATTTTGTGGGTATACCTGCAAGATGTGAGTGAAAAGATACAAAAAAAGTAGCGAACGGTATTAAAATATTACGTGCATGTATACATTTATAAACACATACACAGAGACTCAGTAACGCAGAACACAGTAAACTGATACAAGAAGAAAAAAAAAGATTGATTATCCAAAATACTTAGCGTGTGAAACTTTAATTTTCTTCTTTTTTTTCCATTGTCTCTAACTCGCGCGTTACTCTTGAAAATAGAAAATTCGATTACAACGGTAGAAAGGAACTTTACGCTTTTGTCTCATTTATCCTGAAACTTTCGTTAATCTGTGAAAATAAACACGATTGCTCGTATTAGAGCGACTTCGCCATAGGAAATGCGCTTTTTCACACCCCGTATACTTTTTGTGATGTGTGCCGTTAGAGAGACAGTAAGAAAGAGAGGAAAAAAAGTAAAACAAACAAAAAAATATATAAAATAGGAAAGCACCGATGTAAAAGAGCAACAACAGCAACACAAAAAAGTAAGAACAGAGACGAGAATAATAATTGCCTTAACACGAAATGCCTGAGAAATCGAAAGGGGAAAGCAAAACCAAAAAAAAAAGAGAGAGAGAGAGAGAGAAATAAGTAAGAACAAAATTCAACCTTCTACGGAATGTGTGTGTTTATCGTGGAAAAATCTTTGCGCATGGTAATACTTTGAAATGAAAATAATATTGTATTCTGATCTAAGCATAAATAAAAAGGTATGTGCATATGTAAAACAGCATACGAAGTGCGGATTCTCGAAGTATATATATGTATGTGTATACATATGTATATATTCTGTATTGCATCTAATCCGACTGTGTTAAAAGTACGATGTATGTAATTCCCACGTTTTACACGAGATTTCGACTGCAATTAAAGAACGAAGCAAGACTCCGCGGCGTGTTTTACCGAATGAACGAAAATGTCTTTTTCTTTTTCTTTCTATCGTCACGTTTCAATAATTTCATCGTGTTAAACGTGTAAACGTAAATTGTAGCGCCTTTTATTATCCGGCTCGAGAACGTGATATTACGTTTTCCCTTGTTACCACATCACTTCGACTTTGTAAAATCATTATCGTTCTTATATACGCCTTTATTTTTATTTCTCCTCTTCTTCGAACTATTATTATTATTGATTATTAATTATTAATTAATTAATTACCGTTGCGTATAATAACACGACGTATCGGAAAACGGGACTCCCGATACGTGAGTGAAGCTTTCCGAAGGACAAACGCGTAACTGTTAGGACACGGTCAAATGCTGTATTATTATTACTATTATATTTTTACTATTAACGAGATCTTGTCAACTTTAATCCAACATTTTCGTAATAACTTTCAACGACGGGCTTTTACATTATACATAATTACATAAATAAATAGATATATATATATATATGTGTGTGTGTGTATATGTACATGTATCTATATTTATTTATTTATTTATTTATATGTAGAAACTAAAGGTTACCTCGAAGTATCGTCGTAATTTCATTCGGAAAGAGAACAAGATAAAAAAAAGAAAGGAATGTGTTAAGAGTATTTTAAGCTTCGCGTTATCCTCGTTTACTTGTTCGTCAAGATACAGAATTTCAATGAGAATTGTGTTCGATGTGTGTCTTCGATATAAATGTTGAAATAAACAGTTGAAAAGAATACAGTGAAAATAAAAAACGTGCGAAAATGCGATGTAAAAAAGTGAGAAAAATTCAAATCGACCTTGAGATTTGCTCCGGTCGACGGTGTCATTAACGGAGAGCATCGTCATCAATTGTAAGCGATTAATCATCGATTACATCGACGATTCTCCGGTTATTCTTCTTAAAACGCATAATATAGCTCGTACCAAAAAAAAGGTCTAGCGTACGACGATTGGAGAAATATTTTCGTGCGTTAAAAAGAAATGCCATTTTTATCGAGGCCCCCTTGTCGCCTTTTTGTCAAACGAGCGACGAAGTGGAGGACGTTTTCTCTTCGCTGTTACTAATCTTATCTTCGATCGAATTATCGTGAAAGTGATCCCGCTATGAATTTCCAAATATAATCGTTCAAAAGTGATGTTCAAAGTGTAATGTGGCATTAAGTTTCGACAATGAGCGAAGAAGAAGAAGAGGAAACGCGTACGGCATCCTCCTCCTCTCTCCTCTCCCGCTCCTCTCTCCACTTTCTTTAATTAGGCAAACTTTTCTTCAAAATGGATATAGTTTTCATTTTTGTATCCAATGTATTTTATGTATTATTGCCTACAGTATAGATATATAAGTAAATAAACATATATAAATATATATACAAATATATATTTAAATATGTTCAAGTACACTTGTATGGGCGCACACGAGGACAAAAATCGTGGATGTACGCGGGTGTATATTATTTAATTGTAATCACACGTGCACACGTGATGACCCTTTGCACTTTGCCCAATTTTTTCTATTGATTTGATGTAGCTTTTCTTTTGTTTTATAATTGCTACGGCTATTTCACGTGTTGGTAGGTTCTGACCCACGAAATCTATGGCGTATTAAATGATAATTTAAGAAAAATTTACCAAAGATGATCGAGGAGGATTTAAAAACTCAGGTGTCTATTAATTGCGAGCCTGAGCCTTTAGCTACTAATCCACTATGTCTACCCTTGCAATATGTGTTTTATATCCTCGGTGTTTTGACGTTGAAATAAAACTTGAAAGTCTGAAGTGATAAGCTTTAGTAGTCGAAATAAAAAGAATGAAAAATTGATTGTCCGAAAATGAATGTACAGTGCAAAGGGTTAATATGAGACCGAAGGGGAGGGAAATTAGAATTGAAGAATGAGGTGTTGGAAAATCTGGTAGAGGAGGTGCTGGGGCGTGCGGAGGAGGGCGAAGGAATTTGTAAAATCTGCGAAAGAATCGAGAAGAGAAACGTTATATCGAAATCGAAAGTGAAGCCACGCTCTCTCTCTCATTTATCGCGGAGAAATCGAATTTTGTTAAACCTCGATAATTTCGTCGTATCCGATGCTCTTATTGCGACACCGTTTTCTTATCGTTATAATCGATTATTAGTGATTAATGATAACTAATTATAGGGCTTGTATTTAAATGTAATGGCCCAATAACCCAGGAAGTGAAGCCTGATTGTAATATATTAACCGTATGATTGCAACGAGCGGGGACGTATCGTTGACATTATAATAATATAATAATAATAATAATAATATTAATATTAATAATAATAATAATTGTAACATTAATGAATTGCGCGAAGTAATCGAAGTCTTACTAGGATCGCTGTGTACTTTTACTATATAAGAGATTATCCGAGATAATTGTAAACGTGGGAAAGGAACCTTACTTCTATTTCTATTTCATCACGGTTATTTCATCAATAATATTTATTTTTATCATTACACAGTATTTTTGTACTGTGATATGCACGATCAAAAGAAGATGAATATATAATCGCGTTGCCTTCCTCACGTCTGTTTGCCTTTCCTGTGGTGTCGCGTGGAATGGCCGTGTAATCGTAATAGATGTACGACAGACTCTTGAATGGAATATAAAAACGGAGAACAAAGAAAAGTAGTGTCGATACTCATTGAACAACTTCAAGATTTGAATGAAAAAAAAAACTAAAATTTTTAATCAGACAAAAGAACAGACATGAATTCCTTTGAAAACAAATTACTACCGCTTAAATAATGTCGTAATAAGTTCCGTAAATAAGATTAACGTTGTCGCAACTATTACGATGGCACATTAATCGTAACACCACGAACGAAAGTCACGTCGTATTTTCGGCAATCTCATTGTATTAATATTTTAGTATCTCGACCGGAAGAAAAACGATAGGTGCGCGCTGTCACGATCGATCGATCGTTCGATATATCAAGCGTATCGACGTCCAAAACGTCCGTGAGTCACTGACGATATTCCTCGTTAAATTGAACATGATTTACACTGTTAGAAAATGCTAACTAAAAGGTGAAATCCAAACGGTGCAACGGAGGGGAGGGAAAAATGAGATAGAAAAGAAAAAAAGAATTCGTAGGAGGTAGGAAAGCGTATATACGTGTTTTGCATATTACGTATAAATACTAGAAAGAGGGAGTGGGTTATAAAAGTAGCGGCTTACGTGAGCCCTCTAAACTCCATAGGGCACGATTATACTTTTCACGTTTACTTTTGCAAAATCGAGGATGGTGTACGGGACAGAAGGGGTAGAATCAAAAGAAAGTTTAAGGCACGAAGGGAAAAGCCGATACACGGAGTCCTTTCTAGCTTGTCGTGGTAGGACGATGAGGAAAAAAAAAGAGAAAACAAGAAAGAAAGGAGATTTTAGTATGCTTGCGAGAGAGAAAGTGAAATTACGATGTCTGATGAGCATATTTGTGAGAATGTAAAGGAGGAAGACGTTTGTTTAATATTTTTTTTCCTTAACATATTTTTTACTCGATCGAGTCTTCGATTGTCTCTTGGAAGGCAAACGTCGCCTAAAAAACGTGGTTTATGGGACAAGGATAAAGCGGCGAGAAGAAAAAAACAAGAAAAATGATCAAGGATTATGTATTCGAATCATGGAAACTGGATTATAACTTTGCAACCAGCGTTGTTGTAAATTCAACTGGAATTTCTTTCAATGGCACAGGGTCGTTTTAAGTATCGATCGATCGTTTTTGTAGGAAAAGATGAAGAATTAAAGATCACGAGGTTTACGCTTGCTCTTCGACACGATTGTTCTCTTCATTTTGAAACGAATCGAACGATAGATGAGTTATTATGCAAGTCTGATCATTACGTAAACCAACGGTATTAATTAGGTTTTGCACAATCGTTGTACATTCACGAGATTACCTTAATACGACCCTGTCCATCCGTATTTACAAAGCTAAAACCACCCCCCTTTGTCGGTCGAAGGTGGAATTGGGAGGAGAAATCATCCCCCTTCGATCGCGACCGGAGCTTCCGCTCAAGTCGACGCGTAAATCCACGTAAATGCATACGTGAATTTTCTTATATAACGATATTTCCCTTGGCTGCTCGAGTGCGTACGTAAATTGAGATTAACGAGTGGAGAGATCGTTCGCAAATTTTTACCTGATTTTTAAGAATCGACCGATAGAAAGTTGTACGAGCGCGATGTACGAGCGAAAGAGAGAGAGAGAGAGAGAAAGTAAATGAGAGTGAGGGAGAAAGAGAGAACGAGAGGATGCGATGATTAAAATATAGAAGAAATACAGTGAGCGACACGTTGAAATGGAAAAAAGTGTTGACGAACATTACTACTAAAGTACTAATAGAGAATTAAAAATGAAATCTTATACATAATAATTATTGAAATGTAAATTGTGTTTGGTTGTATTTTGTGTTATACGCCTCTGATGCTGAATATAATGGAAATTCGATTAAACATGTCTCACTTTCAATGTTGTTACATTTGAATATATTTCCAAGTTGCAATCGGTCGACGGGTTACACGTAATGACATCGATATTTATCGCAATGACCATTTAAATTTAAATCGTGCCGCTGGGCATGCGCATAATGAGCGTTTCGTCATTCCCGCGTTCATGGCTTTTACGTAGAATGATTTTGAAAATACTACGCCAGTACGCATGGTACTTGTCGCCAGACAGTGTTTACCGCTTTGCAGGATTGTAAAATTTTCTCTAAGTACTCTACAAGGAATTTTGAAAATGGGACCCCTTGAGAGTGCAAAACAAGTTGCCGCTTATAAGGCCATCGATGAATTCGTTAAGGTAATTGTTTCTTTATCAAAAGAAGTTAGAGGTTATAGAGGTAAACCGGTATGCCGTCGTTTAAATTTTACGCACGATTTTTTTTTAATTACAGGACAATAGCGTCATCGGAATTGGCAGCGGATCGACGGTGGTATATGCTGTGCATAGACTCGGTAAAAATAATTTGCTTTGTGTTATCCATAGCGTGTTGTTGATTTATAAAAATTACATTTTTCCTATTGAGTTTCACGTGGGCACGTGTCCCAATTGTGAAATGTAACCTTTGAACTCGTCGGAAGATAAAACTGTTGATTTTTCAAATATATCTCTATCTATACGTTAAGGCAACAAATGGTATTATAATGTATTGTTTATATTTGTAAGTTTTTACTACGCATAATGAAGTGTAAATGATTTGTTAATGTTTCATTTAAAAGGGAAATATTGCGTGTTTCAGTTGAGCGTGTGATAGAAGAGAAACTAAATGTTGTCTGTGTTCCTACGTCGTTTCAAGCTCGGCAGCTGATACTGAACAATCACCTGACTCTAGGTGACTTAGAGACATATCCAAAAGTAATACACATCTTGTTTGCTAAGTTAATTATATAATGAATTTCTATCTTATAACGAAAACTTCAATAGCTGGATTGTGCAATCGATGGGGCCGATGAGGTAGATGCTGAATTGAATCTCATTAAAGGCGGTGGTGGATGTCTACTCCAGGAAAAAATTGTTGCTTCGTGTGCCCGGGAGCTCATAGTAATAGCTGATTACACGTGGGTTTCATTTCTGTGAAAGCATTTCTTTTCTATACAAGTTTTTATTATCTTCTTAAAATTTTTAGGAAGAACTCTCAGAAACTTGGAGAAAAGTACAAAAAAGGTATCCCCATTGAGGTAATTCCCATGGCATATTTTCCTATCCAACAGAGGATAGAAGAGAGTTACGGAGGTGTTGTGAGAATGAGAATGGCAGTGGCTAAAGCTGTAATTATCTTTTCCTATATTTTAAATGCAATTAACTACCAAACAATATTATTTGTAATTACATACAATTCATTCCGTTTAGGGTCCAGTAATTACTGACAATGGGAACTTCATTCTGGACTGGAATTTTCCGCGAGACCTAGTAAATTGGGATACAATTAACAATGAAATCTCATTGATACCTGGGGTCGTTGAAACTGGCCTTTTCATAAAAATGGCAAAGAAAGCCTTCTTTGGAATGCCTGATGGCAGTGTCAAAGAGCAGCTTTAAATGCCTCCTATAAAATCTATCATAATTTTAAAGGTGCATTTTTATATTTTGTACCACATTACCTTGTTTTTATGATTTGATACTATGTGACAAAGGGGTACAAAAGATCCTGATTTACTTGCCGTATCACGTGATCAGTGATACACAATTTAGTTTTATATATCTTTCAGTACTCATTTGAATTATTTTTACATGATTTTTTTAAACACATGTTGTGCTATGTTGTTGTACAAATAGATTTTTAACGGAGAGTGCATTATACAGACTGAAATATTGTTTCTGTACTCGATTTTATACATTTATACTCTGATTTCCAAAGAAAACGAAGATCTTTGTACTTAAGTACTTGATTACTTATCTTATTAATATGAAAATAATTGTATGTTACAAAAATATAGATGTATGTGTGAACATATAATTGTTATACAATCCTTGCTCCCTCTTTATCGGGAAACATCATATGTCGTTCCCTCATACGGCTTACGTAATTCAATTATAGTCATCTTATCGAACCGTAATGAAGTAACGAATCCTCGCGTCGCGATAGCTACTGTTCTTGCACATTTCATATGATTTTGTTACATTTATTTTTATAAGTCTTTCAATTATATAATCAGCGATTCATTTCACTTTATTGAATAAAACTAACAAAAAAATATATCGCCCGAACAGGGACTCGAACCCTGGACCCTCAGATTAAAAGTCTGATGCTCTACCGACTGAGCTATCCAGGCGCTTGGAGAACGTACATCTCCAATTTAATAACATATTACAAAATCAATTTTTTCTACAAGAAATTACAGTTTATTTTCATATTAATTATGAATTATTTTCAATCAATTATCTATAAATTTATAAAAATTACATTCGACCTTTATCTTTCGTTCTTGCAATTCCAATAACAAGTTTACGAGATTCATGACGATATTGTACTTTTTTTCTTCTAAATTGAATTCTTATTGAGTTTCGTGCAAGCATACTTAACGAAGAAAATTTAGAATTCCCTTTGAAAAATAGCCATTTATTTTATGCAAAAGAATAGTCATATATATATGAACAGTATTGCTGCTCTTTCTTCATCTTTTATTCATACTCGAGGTATGAAGGTGTCACGGTGCTTATGATTTGCAATATTAAATCGATTAACTTAAGTATACCATGCTATTTCAAGTGCTATTAAATTCACTTGAAATATCAACGAATCCAAACGCTCAAAGATACTGCAATATAAAGAAATATTCATATTATTCTTTTGTTCTGAAAGGAAATGTTATTCACATCTTGTTAAAACACGTTGTGTTGTCATTTAATTACTCTTTAATGATCGAAACGTCGCGTCTACGATCGACGATTAAAGTTAAACAAGTTCAGAAGCATGCATCCCGAACGAGCAGAATTTTCAAATAAATTCTATACGCGCACACGTACGTTCGAGTTGGAGAATATGTTTAGCTAATTATATTTCACGACAAGATCGAAGGTAATCAAAATTCGATAGTAGGTGAAATTGTATTAATTGCCGTGCTTTTAGAGACGCGTATATAGGGAGACCAGGGTATATAAAAATCAATATTACGACTTACGTTCAGTCCCACTATATTTCCTATTTTCTCCAATTTTCAATGGTGAAGTTCCCAGTGTAATTTTTCATACCTAAAAATACAATTAGCAGGATAAATAATTCCCAAGATTCTAATACTTACAAAATTCTTGAAATTTTCATTGAGCATATCTCAATCTTTTTTTTCACAGATCAGAGACCCTTGCAAACTGAAAATCAAGGTCTCCACGGTCGTTCGAGGGTGAGAAGTAGCAGAACTTACAAAATGTGACAACGAAAAGAAGAACCTCAAGGAAGTTTGACGATGAGGAATAGGAGAACTAACAAATTTAAATGAGAGTGGAAAAAAGTGACCAAGGAAGATTGACAATCAGCAATCGGAGAAGTAACAAATTTAAATGAAAGAAGGAAGAAGAACGATCAGGTGGCGAGGGGTGAACGACTTCATCGTAACTCAGCGGGTTCTGATGCGCGAACGATGTAAGTACTTAACCCCGGCTGCTTTTCTATGATTTACACAGAGACTCTCACCGGTTAGCCTTTCACAGACTTCCTGCCTTTGGTTAAATCGTTCGATCCGATCTTTCGGTCCTCTCTTTTCCTCAAAATATTTGCATATTTACCAGCTCCTCGTTTACCTTCTTGTTTGTCAGGGTTAAATTCGATAATGTTGAGAGAGAAAGAAAAAAGAATGAGGAAGAGAGATAAAATTACGATTTAACCCTTTGCGGACTAGCGACGCATATATGCGGTCTGAGAAAAAATGTAGTTATAGTTTATCGCCGTATCTATACACGATTCAAATTGAAAAATTGAAATGAAACCGGTGAGATGTGATTAAAAGTGGAGTAATTTATAATTCATATACATTAACAACCCAAATTTTTGATAAAAAGGTGGTTTTGGAACGCCGAATAAATGATTATCTGTCAATATTCTGAAATATCCCCGTCCGCAAAGGGTTAATACTCTATGATGCTGTTCTTTACACCTTACACTGGATGATTGAAATGAGATTACAGGAGTTATATAAATTGACTTCTCAATAATGCTATCGTGAGTTTAATACGTTGAAAATACAATTTTTAATAGATGTTCTTCTTCTTAATAGGAACTTTAAAAAAGTATTAAAACTCCATGAAGTTAAAAATTACTTTTTCAATTACCATTTGAATCGTGAGGAGTTTAAAATTCTTCTTTATTCCCTCCAAGTTCCATTTAACCTGATCGAATATTGTCTGTGGGAATGAACGAAGTAAATATATACATGAAATCATTTCAGCGATATCTTCTTATATATGTATAAATATATCTCATGAATTAGACAATGTGTCTTGTAAATGAATCATAATGTCGTACGGAATTTTTCGCTTCGTGGCATACAATCACCGAAACACACAGAGCCCGATTCTTCCAGTTGTCAAACACATCATTTATCGATCTACTGAAATTACGTATTGCTTATCTTTAGAATCCAAAGAAAAGGGCGAAGAAACGGAATGTTAAATTCCATGAGATTGTCCTGTCACGTGCAAACTATACATTCGTTTCTTTCGACCCCTTCGCGGAGATATGATTCAATTAAGAAAGCGCTGTGTGAAGATATGTAGATGACGTGGATAATAAGATGTTACATCACAGATAATAACATTTTACAACATATTATAATATTAATGACAATATATAACTCTATTATCTGCCCATGTTTCGAGAAAACCCCCTTTGTTTATCGCTGCTGACTGCTATAATTCAACACTAGATTTAAGGAGCCAATTTGGCTCATTTAAAATTTAACTACTAGATACATAATATATTGGTTGGTCAATTTTTTAATAATAAATCTTCCATTTCAATTGATTTGGAACTATTTTCTTTGCAAAAAACTTCAATTTTCTTGTATGATTCAAATTGGCACACTTCAGAAAAACAGGTATATCAACATTCGTAAATCTAGTGTTAATTCGCCAAATAAATCCTAATATATCAAATGAAATCAGTTATTTCAAATTGTATTTTTGACATTTCTGAATATGCTACTGTCTACTCCAGCCGCGAGAAGAAATTCAGACTGTAAACTAACTTCGAACTCTGTGCAGGTAGCTTTTGGAGAAACATATTTTACATATCATACGGTCATGAAACATTCCAATTATTAACCCTTTGCACTCCGATGTCCCATCTGAGGGGACATCGCAAATTTAGCATATTACTCTGTTGCACCCTCTAAGAGGACCTTCGAATTTGTTAGTAATTGCAGAGGATGAACTTATTGCACCGCAAGGTTTTAAGAAATATATGTTTACCTGAATTTTTCTATTAAAATAGCATAAAATAGCAAATAACAAAATGCCGACAAATTGCTAACAAATAACGTCAGAGATTGCTCAGAGTGCAAAGGGTTAAAAATCATTATTTTACAACAGTTTCACCACATTTCAAAACATCAACCAAAGTTTGAAATTTCCAAGACAGCAATCTTTCCATCATTCCACCAACAGCTATCTCAAAACCTCATTCAAATTTAGTTGCAAATCCTTCTGTTGAAGATCCTTCTCGAATTTCGTCATCAACAGTGAAATGGTTGAAGAGGAAAGTAATTCAAACCGCAAAACGATTCTTGACCTCCAACGTCTGAGAGGACGAGCAGCCTTGCAAGAAATCAACGGATCAGATTGGTCCATGCACACGGGATTTGCATTTCTCAAGAGATTCAAATTTGACCGCACGTTTTGCAATGAACGTAAACCGTCTCATTGTACAAACCATTGTAAACGACCATGCGGTTCTCCAGGCGCATGTATTTACGCCCTCGATACTCCACGAAGGAGGGGGTGGTATTTGAAGAGCAGACGCGCGATTTCATCCCTCATACGGAGACCACGACTCCCTTCGCTAACCAGGGTCCTTTCTGCAAGGAATCAACCTAGAAGGAACCTGAACGACGAGAGAATTGGAAACAGATAAAGGAATCTTCTTCGAGGATCCTCTTGTGAGAAGTTGCTCTTGGATATCGTTTGAGGTGAATCCAACGGATTGCAGTTTCGGCATGAAGGTGAGGTGACCTTTGTTCCTGTTTTTCTCTTTCTTTCTGCTTTGATAATTGAAATATTTCAATGTCCTTTGACGTTCTTCCTTCTTTTTCTAGTATAAATTTTCCATTTTTGATCGTAACTGTGGTATTCTTCGACAACCTCAAGAAGTCTCCTGAGCGGCGGAGCTTCTCGCTAAAGAAATTCGCAACATTGAAATATCTTTATTAAAATGTCTTGACCCCTGGCGAATCAGATCCTGCCGAAACAGGTCTACCTTCGAGGAGACTTCTTGAGGTTGTCGCATTATATCATTATGTTATGATTTTATTTGGAAAAGAATAAAAAATAACCTTTATTGAAAAGAACACAAATAATAGATACATAGGACAAAGATATTTTAACTCTTTGAGGCACAGAAATTCAGAAAATAAAATGACCCATGTTGCACATGCATTTTTTTCTTTTTTTGGTGGAATAAAGTTGGTTTATATGTATTGGCAAAGTTGTATAATAATGTAATTTTTGAGGTGGGACAAAAGTGTCCCACTATGCATCTTCACGCTTCAAAGAGGTGGGACACTTTTTGTCCCACTGTGGCTCAAAGAGTTAAATTGATAGGTTTGTCTAACATTCAAATTTAAAAGAGCACTTGAAGACTAAAGGCTAAACTAGAAATAAGTACAGACGAGAGATTAAATATAAAAAACCTCAACTGTAGATTTAGAAACTGTAGCTTGGATAAGATACGTTAATTATAATTTTTTTGGTTTATAAATCTTAAGAAGGTTCAGCGATTAGAATACAGAATTGTAAACGTATTTTTTTTCCTTTTTTTTTGAGAAAAACTGATAGTTGTTTAACACTTTGACTGCCATGGAGGTCACCGGTGACCGGCGCTATTGAATTCATTAACACTAGAACTACCGGCCTCAAATCTAACATATTTTAATAAATTAAATAAGTACTTTGAAAAAGGATGAATCAAGCGGCGGAAAATTTCATCGATTCGGTGATTTATGTTTATTGATATAGACGTAGAATATTTATCCTATGACTCTTATGTAATCTTGGAGAATTTTTTGAAAAAATTGTGTACCAGTCATTTTGACTGGTCTGGTAGTTCTAGTGTTAAATTTCCGTGCAACTTGGAAATTGTAATATTTATGAATTCTCAGATATATTAAATAATTAAAAAATTAAAAAGATAAAGGTCTGCGGAATATCTATCTATCTGTATCTTTAAAGTTTCTGCTTTGCAAAAATACGAATTTAATAGAAAAAGTTCCACTTCAGCAGAAATGATGAATCTAGCGAAATACCGGTGGCGTTCAAAGTGTTAATATGGTACATATTGCGGATAGAGTCAGCTAAAAGGACTTTTAATTTTTTTAATGATCTCTTTAGAATGTAAGTGGGATGAGACTTAGAATCTAACGATTACAAAATATAATCAATAGAGAGTATAATATTGTCAGGAGTTTGCGAAAGCATTTGTAAAGCTCGTTAGAAAGATTGTAACGATTTTTTTTTCCATAAATTGTTGACGGCGTTGTAATTGCCTCGTCAGATCGATGGTTGACGGCTCTTTAAGAGTTTCTAACACCTTTTCAATTGATATCTTTTGTCAGGAATATAATTATATTTCAAATAGCTTGTTACGCCGTGCAGAGAGTGACTTTTCGATGGAAGCCTTTCGAGATCGATAATTTTGTTGTATTGAAATCTTTCATAGCCCACGCGACAAATGGTGTTGGTAACAATTTATTAATAATTCATTTTAAACGACTTGCTACAAATTAACATTAGTTATCTTCATTAGGGCGCTTCAACGTCGCTTACAAAGTTCTAATGCCGTTTTCCAAAAGAACAATCGTGTGGCGACTCAACTCGTTGAATATTAATTAACCGCGATGCAAAACTGAATAACAACGTTTAAGCAGATTACAATAGTTAACATACCTGAAAGCTTCATCTGGACATACATCGGTCATTATGTAACTCCGGTGTCTCATTGCAAATTATCTGTTGCATCGATCATTTACGATTAGATTGTCATTAACTGTTTCATTAACTGCATTCTAACGTTGAATATAAAGATACTTTACACTGATAAATGTACATCATTGTATTATAATTGAATTAGTCACTGTTCACGTAAACGTTGAAGAAACTCTGAGAATGATTGATGGCAGAATAGATTATGATTATAATTAATCAATTAATTGTCTGGAAATTTTATATTTGTAATCATTATTTTATAAATTATATATTCACTGTATAATATCTTTTTGGTGATCTTTGAATCCGCAGATAACTGGATATATTTGCTGTGCTCTCGTATTTACGTGCTTGTTCAAGGTGGCGAAATTCGAGAGCTCTCAGAATAAGGTAATTCTCTCATTTATTTTATTCATTGTACCTTACTATGAGAATTTCCGCGATTCAGAATTCATTGAATATATAAGAGGGAATGTAAAACTGCAGAGTTGAATTTTTCAGATCCAACAACAGCTCTTAGACTCGCTCACGACAGACGAGACTCTCAAAATGAAGAGACCTTTTTGCAATGCTTTTACTGGTAATTGTATATTCCCATTATTGATATTTATTAAAAAAAAACCTTCCAAGTATCTCGCCATGACTTGGATCAACAAATTTCTATGATAATCTTTGATCGCTTTCCAATTCGGTTTTAACACTAAACCTACCGACGTTATATCTACTAAAATCTAAATATACTCAATAACGACCTTACACAAAGAGAAGTGGAGAGATAAAGAAGATAATTAATTGACTCATTTTGCTTTTATAAGATAGAAGTAGAATATTTACTTCGTGGCTACTCTATTAATTTAGATCATTTTTAGAAAATATTTTGGTAGCGGTCTTATGACCGCATTGGTAGGTTTAGTGTTAATCAGCCTCATCCGAATGAAGAAAAATAGAGTATTTAAATTCTATAAATGCTTTAACGTGAGACCGACTAATTAAAATAAGATTTTCATTGATTTTTTATCTTATGATGATGTTTATCAGTGCAATATTTTCTTATCACTCCATCGATGAAAAATCGTCATTCTCTTCGCAGGATGTGGACGAAAAAGGAGCTTCTACGAAAGTTCAACGGACGGCCAAGAAACGGAAGTCCCGGACAGCGTTCAGCTTCCGCTTTCCGTTTACAAAGCCCTGCTAAGAGCAGCCTCGCAGAATATACGAAACACGATCGATCGTGATATCAACGATTATCAGTTGTCTGACATCCCTCAGGTGTATTTTTCCCGTAAGGTTCCGTTGCGTAAAAGGCTCGACGTTTCATAAGTTGGATTATCCATCGAATAATAATTAACCGGAAATGTAATTGATCAAGTGTGGGCCGTGTCATGTCAAATTCAATGGAATCGTTCTATTGTCGTTCACCTTTTCCTCTGTACACGGTAATATCTCGATTATCGCTCCTACTATCGATTCCCTTTTTTACAGTGTTTTAAACAATACTTCCTAGTAAACAAAACCTTCCTTAGTATAAAAAATTTTTTTTATATATAACAACATTCTGAAGTATAAAAAACGACGATGTTTTACATTTGAACGATAGTATAAAATGCATAAAATGGGTGGGTTTGCTTTTGACGTTTATTATATGGGCAATGCCAAATTACATTGTTTCTTTTGGTTTAAGTTTGGTAATTAAAATGATATGT
The DNA here is from genome assembly GCA_910591515.1 of Cerceris rybyensis. Taxonomy (NCBI): domain Eukaryota; kingdom Metazoa; phylum Arthropoda; class Insecta; order Hymenoptera; family Crabronidae; genus Cerceris; species Cerceris rybyensis. The sequence goes on from OU342795.1 coordinate 3,358,979, forward strand.
TTAGAGAGTTAATCAAGCTGTTACTGTGTGCAGATTATTTCGATAGTAACTTATAATTAGGCACTTCTCGCATGTACATCTCCTCGTATGTTCCTCTGTTGATATGTCCAAATAAAATGTATACAAGGTATATCGTGTTGTTTAAAGAAACATTGTCACATATAATACGATTAGGAGTAGTGGAAAGAAGTAACTTTACACGGAGATCGATTAATTTTAATTAAAGATAAACCGTAAGTTTTATCGTGATAGTACCGTTCCAAAGGTATCTCGTGTTCCTCGAGGGTTGCTCATAGGGCAGAGGTAGAGAAGATGTTGAAGGTGTTGGAGAGAGTTTGGAGAATAGAACTTGCCTGGAGACACTCAGTCCGACGCATTCTGGATTGTCGGGTTCTCCAGTTAATTTTGGCCTGCCCCAAAAATATTCTGAGCAAAGAGTCGACGGATCCCAGATCCGAGAACGTCGATCCAGTCGCTGACGTTCGGGCGAGTGGTCTAAAACCTGAAAAATATATGGATCTTTATTAATAGAAGAAATAAGGGTGTCTAATTTAAATTAAAGAACACATGAAACTCAGAATTCAAAGATGCGCGTAACAAATAAGAACATCGAGATTGCTAATGGAATTAGAAAATGTTATTTTTGATATCTCCGTGAAAGTCTGACGTAGGGCAGAGATATTTGAAACTTGGAAATAGAGAGTTGAATTGATAATTGTTCCAATATTATTATTCGGTGAATAAAATCGATACGAGTTTCCAATATATATCTTTTGAAATTTCCACCGATCACGTTTATCCTCTGATACAACGTCCCTTAACACTTTGACTGTCATGAAGGTCACCGGTGACCGGCGCTATTGAATTCATTAAATTCCCGTGTAACTTGGAAATTGTAATATCTAAGAATTTTCGGATATATTAAATATTTAAATATCGACATTAAAAAGATAAAGGTCTGCCGAATATCTACCTATCTGTATCTTTCAAGTTTCTGCTTTGCAAAAATACGAATTTATTAGAAAAAGTTCCACTTCAGTAAAAATGATGAATCTAGCGAAATACCGGTGGCGTTCAAAGTGTTAATAAATAATTTACTTTACGTTAAATAAACACCCTTGAGCCCTCGAATTATTCCTAATCTGAGTGTTTATCTATATTACTCTCACTTTAAAAAATTATTTCTGCTCTTTCCTTTGCAAAACACCTTATGATTTTGTGCAAAGCGCACCCTTCCTTTGTGACTTTGTAAACAAAATTACGAGGGAATGTCAGAGACAAAGAAATCCAGTTTCCTTGAATTTCATTCATTCTCGTAGGTGAGTAGAATGGGTTTGCTTCCTTTGAAGTCGTTTCATCCTTACCTCGAGACGAATTTTCAGAGGAAATGGCCATTTCAGCGTGTAATCATATCGGCCACGAGTTAATCCAACGGCTATGAAGACAGTTCCATCAGGAAAATATCTTGGTGTAACTTTTATGTACATCCCGTATCCAGTTGGTCCCACGTAAAATGTCGAACTACGTTCCCAACGTGTTGCTTTCCATCTGGAAAGCTTTTCATCGAATCTCTGTATTTGCCAATAATAAATGAAAACGCTCGTCGTTCCTGTAATATCGTTATTCATTTCGTATATTATCATTTATTATCATCGTGGAGAACAGAGAGACGAAGGAATTGTTGAATTAACGTTTGTTCGAGTTGATATTAATTTTCCAGCATGAAAGACGAAAAGTACGGTTCGAGAGATATAGGAGTAAGTTGATTAGCGTAATAATATAATAAGCGTCTACGAACAACGGGATTTATCTTGAGTCGGAATAAATGTAGATCCTTTCGTCACGTATTATTGGTGCTCTCATTTCCATAAATCCCGAGGGCTTTTAGAATTTCCAAAGCTTTTGGCAATTCAACGTACAATAGGTATTGCGCGATTCAGACAAAACATGTTCATTGGATTTTACAAAGTTATGACTTGTATAGTTGTAGCAAAAAGTATGTTGAAATAGAATAGTTTTTGGGTTTCTCATAGAAGATAACAATTTGGACTATCAATTAACACTAGATTTACCAGCGTGAAATCTATTATATTTAAATATGTTAAATATGTACCTTAAAGCAAGGAAATTTAAGGCGTGGAAAAGATAATAGATTTGGTAATTTATGTTTTATACGATGGTCGAAGAATATTTATTCTACGGCTTTCTCATAAACCTGCAGAATTTTTGGAAAAAGTTGTGTACCAGTCATTCTGACTGGCTTGGTAAATCTAGTGTTAATGGGTTCGAGTTAAAATATCGTAGCCTCGATGATTTAGAAGCCAACTAAAGCAGGAGGTTCCAGACAAAATGACCGTAGTAGTTAAAGCCGAAAAGTATAAAAAAAGACTATTAATTCGACATTTTATTGTGATTGGAATTGTGCCATTGTTTCAACAATTTATTCAATAGACGTACTTGCGATTGCATAACAATTTCACCGGTCGAATCGTATCGATTGCGAAGATTTTAACCGTTCACCCTAAATCGCTTTCTAAAGGTTATTTCTCAATAAAATTCACTGCAAACGGCAACAGTGCTCCATGGAATGATAATATTCTGGATTTAAATAAACAGCGAACTGACCGTTCGACGTTGAAATTTCCTGAAAAGTGGCGTTGAATTTATCAATCTCCTTCTGCCTCGGCGATAAAGCACTGTCTTTATCGGGATTTTCGTAATAAATCATACGAGCGCCTCTCTCCTCGTTCGATGTCTCTTTTGATTTTGTTGAATCCCTTTCGTCTAAAATGGCATAAAGTAACGACTTGATTTCTGCCAATTCCCGCGTCAGATTTTTCTCCAAACTTTCGAATTTTTCGTCGATCGTTTCTGAAAGGAAAATAATCCTGTTAAATTGTTATTTGTAGGAAAATTTCGTGGAAAATATTTTACTTTCTTACTAGCATTGCAAGCTCCTGTTAGAACCCTCGTTACAGTGGCACGTGCACTTGCAACTAATTCTTCGCTGACTATTTTGCAAGTTGCATGCTGCGTTTCGGTAACGTCCTCGTTTATGGTGTCGTTAGTGTTTGGTAATGCTGTAATTTTCAAATTTTCTAGTACAATTATACAATAAAAGTTATTCCAAACATTTCTTTCTTTTTTATTAGAAGAACAATTTCATTTAGAACAGGGAACACTAAATCTAATGTTTTGTTTTGAATAATGAAATAAAATATATAAATGTATGAGTAATTGTAAATGTAGAATATTAAATACAGTAATAAATATAATAATTACATTAAACGTCTTGAAAATAAACACCGAATATTTTTTACAACAAGCTCATAGAGTACTCACTTAACTGATGATCAAATTATTATTATAACATCATAGTCATATAATTACATTAATGAGTCTGATGTTATATTGAATTATATTACTACATAGAAAGAAGTATTTGAGAAATTAAAGGAATCATATCGCAGTCAACGAAGATAATGAAGCGTCATTTACATTAGATACTTACAGAGTTTCGGGACGGCTTCGCTTGCATCACAGCGCGTTAAATAGAGCGTACTGAGGTACAAGAACAGTATTAATAACACGACCGACGACATTTTTTTGACGTACAGCTTAATGTTTATTAGAAACTTTGAGGATCCATGAGTTCCTCCGTTTGAAAAACAGATTGTATATGTTTCTTTATCGTTGTATCACTAAATAGTAACAGAATATAGATCCAATGTATTCTATGATGCCCTTTGTGTACATTTGAACTTTTCAAGATCACGTAGCTTCGATAACAGACTTGCAAAACAGCTTCGCACGCTTTTAGAAATCTCTCGTTGTGGATTTAAAAAGCTCTTGAAGTTCTTTATTCCTTCGAATCGAACGATTTAAGCTTCGCGGACGTAAGGATGCCTACTTCGCTACTTGATCGTCGCTTAACTGTCTGAGTGTCTCTTGTGGATTATAAAATATAGGCGGATCCCTACCCCTTTATCATGAATTTCTCTAGCAGTAAATTTACTTTGGAGAACGTTCTTCTTTATTGTGAGACACGATATTTATATATTTGCGATCAGAGTGAGATAATTATATATAATTATTCTTTAACGATATATTTTTAACATATATTCTTAGAAACGATTTTTAGTCGCAGCGTTAAGATTATTTCTGTTACAATTAAATCGCGATCGTTGTTTTTTTCTAGCATTGAGAACAATAACGGGCTAACTAGTTACGAATCCTGAGAAGTTTGGATGTTTTCAAATATCTTTTCTCTCTTCTTCTTCCCCATTTTTAACATTATGTTTCAAACGTTCAAAAATCTTTGATTAGATTTAATATTAAACAAGTAGAATTTAAATATAATTAGCAAAGAGTATCTGACTATCATTTGAATTTCCCACCACTGCAGCGCTCTGTCTCGTGGCACTAAGCCGAAATAGTGGCGTCACAGTCGCTGTCGACAATTCCGGTGCTTGCTTGCAAGAACGCGCGCTCCTGCATTTTATTCAGTTTTTGGTAAGAAATTTTCCATATCGTTGCTTGAATTCTGCTCTAAGTTAGTAATTGGTGTTTCCGCGTCGAAATGTATTATTGCATCGTCGATATTCTCTTTTTTCAGGACGATGGGACGAAAAATGTTGATCGAGCTCTCTTGCCAGCCGATATGCTGCTGCTGTTCGTAGTCAAATATTTCGGAATATGTAAGTTCTATTTCTTCCACTATAATGTAGTTCTTAACGTTACAATTCGAGCTGCCGCAGTTCTTTCATTGAATCTAACGATAAGCAAGTAGAATTAATGTATATTTGGAAAGTTTCATATTACGGTGGCTCGAATTTGCATTGGCTTGTTCTTGCTTGCTATTTTGCCTATTGCCATCATGGCGTCTGCGCAGAAAGCTCGCGCGCATGCCCTGATGAGGCAGACAGCAGATCGTCAGACATCTTGGAAAATTTCCTTCGTTCGGTTGTGCTCGATTCGTGCTCCTGCTTTAGATTCATTTTTCGGTGAGAAATATTCAATAATTGTGCTCAAATTCTACTCTCAGTTGAGCATTGGTGCCGGGGCGTCCAAATGTAATAATAATCCATTAAATTCTTCTTTGTTTAGGACGATAGGAGTAAAATACTGAACCGGCTCTTCCTTTCTTGCCAACGGGATGCTGTAGCGAGTCACAGTCAATTATTTTGGAATATGTGAGTTCTATTTCTTTCATTACGACATTAAAATTCGAGCTGCCGCAGTTCTTTCATCCAATCTAACGATTTGCAAGTAGAATTAATGTATATTTGGAAAGTTGCATATTACAGCAGCTCGAATTTGCATTGGCTTGTTCTTGCTTGCTATTTTGCCTATTACCATCATGGCGTCTGCGCAGAAGGCTCTCGCGCATCCCCTGCACAGACGCAGACAGCAGATCGTCCGACATCTTGCAAAGCTTCCTTTACTTGGTTGTGTTCGGTTCGTGCTCCTGCTTTCGATTCATTTTTCGGTAAGAAATATTCAATAATTATGCTCAAATTCTAGTTTCAGTTAAGCATTGGTGCCAGGGCGTCCGAATGTAATAATAATCCATTGATTTCTCCTTTGTTTAGGACGATAGGAGGAAAACACTGATCCGGCTCTTTCTCTCTCGCCAATGGGATGCCGCCGCAATGCACTTCTATGCATCTTGGATTTCGTGAGATTTATTTCTTTAATTTTTTGCCGGAAATACATAAAATTCTTAATGCAAAGTCAGTCTGCATGTTTAATTACATAACATTTACGACGACAATCTAAAATACTGTTTTCCACTCTAATAGAATAATATTTCAATTTATGAATAAAATATACTATTTAAATATATTGAAGAGAGAATAATTGGGAGATTACTATTGAGTATTAATGGGAATTATATTGCAGCATCTCTTTTACTGAAATGCTTAACTTTAAAATGACAATGGAGGTGACAAAATTTTTCATTTTTTTCTATTTTTGAAATTAACACATCCTCCTCCCTTCTCCCCCACTCACGAGTCTTCACGACTTTTATTTTCAGCAATTAGAGACCGCGCGCAATGCGGTCTTAGAGTCAGTGTTTGCTACGAATTACCTGTAACAATTTTATTTTCACAGAGCACCTGTCTCTAATTTCATTTAAAATATATCTCTGAAAATTATTACAGGGTATCGTTCCCCCTGAATTTCACCGCGAATGTAAAGCCAGTGTTTGCTTCGAAATTAAAGTGATAGTACATTTATTCCAGAGCATCGCGGCTCTTGTTCCAAAATTTTTATCGCGAAGAAAGTAGATTCACCTTTTTCGCCGGCTCTGAAAGAAACGGCCGCGTTTTTTTTATTTTATTTTTCGTCACGGTAGTAAAGTCATTGACGTTCCAGTTGGCAGATGTATCGTCACAGGAACAACGAATTTTATTTCGTAAGTTGAATCTTTTAAAATATATTAGCTTTGTATTTTTTTTAAACGATTACGTTATGATGATCGATTTCAATGGAACTTTTTGTTCTCTTTTAGAGCTTACTTTGCCGAGACGATCCCGAAGCTCAGGATGGCGCTTACCTGGCTTGGACGAGCATCCTGTTGATTATTTTCTGCGTTCGGTGAGTGGCATGCATTTAGATTCCTCCGGGACCCCGATTCATGCCGTAGGACGATTGGTCCGAATCGGCAAGGGCGACTGGTTGTATTACTTCTTGATGCGAGCACCGTGACCATGGGTTAGATAAATAGTATCCTACCCATGTACAATTGTATATTTAGGGTGTCTATTAGCCAGGCTAGGTCTTCTTGTACCTCGCGTTTGCTCGATGAATGAATGTATATGAACGATAGGCTCAAATCGCGAATGAATTCCGCGAAATTAACTTTGCGCGTGTAGAGTTTGAAGACGGGTCACCCATCCGACTTCGTATTTTCTATTATATTTGATCGAACTATCGCGCAATGAGAATTGTAAGACATGATTGCGTGCTGTTCCGTTTCCGTTGATCTAAAGAGCCGACAAATTTTTGCCATCTATAATGTGCAAGAAGACACTTCGCGACGGGCAGATTCTAGAATCGAAGTAACAGTTTGCAAAGTCCTTTCTATATCCTTTGAACCATATACTTCGATGGCGGAATCTCCCGAGGATATTACATGCATTTAGTCTATTAATTCAATATAAATATTTTCAACATAAAGTTCAATATAATATTCAATATAAAGTTAAATACGATATTCAATGTAACGTAAAGTATTTGATCTTTGAAGATAATATAAATATTCTGAGTAGAGTCTTTGCTCAAATTGCCAGTTACCTTTCAATATTGATCTATATCTTGCTTGAATAATGAAATATTTTTAACAAAGAAAAGTAGATCGTTATATACAACTAATTAATCATTTTTTGAGCTTAGGATTTTCAGCACTAATCTTTAGCTGACACTTGCTCGTGCTCGCTTTTCAGCTCAGACATATTGGCATGCCCAGGTGCTATGCTAATAAGTCAGGGCGGCGAGCTCAGCTCTGATAGGACTAATCATTTTTAGCGACTGACATTGTCAAGGCGAGTCGTGCACGACGTAATTTCCACGTTTGTGTGTTTGGCTAGGCCGTGGATCTTGCGTCGTATTTGAAACTCATAGAAACAAACAATAATTTGCCGTTAGTTTTTGCTCGAATCCATTCTATTGAAGGAACCCTCCGCGATTATAACTTCTACTCGGTCTCACCGTTTGGTGAATAAATTAACGCATATGGTATTTCATATTAAATTTCAAAGTAAAATCCAATTCTACATGTATCATGAACACGAGCCATATGCGTTACCGTTTTTGTTAAAATTACTTTCAACAGTCTCACGCGACGTTTCAAAGATATAACGATACACTGGTTCCCTTGTACGCGACTTAAATAATAAATTCACTTTACATATTACGCAATGTCCGCTTTGCTTGTCAGTCGATTTCAGGAAATGGTACGTACCTTTAGAGGGTGAACGTTGAGTACAGAGTTCGGGTGTCGGAGTCACCCCGGGGTGGCTCTCTAGTGTAGGCCCTTGCACCCGGCCTCTTGAATGATGATCGTGAGTGAATGTTTTGTGATGATTGAATCGCGATTTGCCATTTTAAATACAGGTGATAGGTAGGTAGGTAGCATACCATCTCGACTGTGTGTTTGTGTTTGACTAAGTTAAGTAGGTAGGGCCAGGAGGTGAGGCTATCACAATCGCGCGCGAGTAGGGTGAGACGTCTGCCCCTGGGATTAATCGTGTTCGAACGGATCCGGATCTCGTTCGGTCGCGATTCTTAGATTTATTTTTTCAGCTTGCTCGAATATCATGCCCAAATTGGAAGCAACGCGAGCACTGGTGCAGGCACGGGTGGTGATTTTTGAAATCGCTGCTCGTCCTAGCATCGCTCGCGTCGTTTCCTCGCGAAAGCTCCTCGGGGTAGCTGACAATTGTGCACGTACTGGCGAGATATTTGAGCAACGTTCCTGGGGCAGGAGCCCGAAGAAAGAAGAGGCATCCGCTGAAGAGACCCTGAACAAATTGTCGCAAGAAGGGGTCACAACGAATGGTTGACCATTTTCGAGTCCTCGGTTTCTAGAATGGGGCACCATTACCATTAAACATTTGTCACTGTGCTCGCTTAGTCTATGTAGTAGTAGTCAGTAGTTAGTAAATCGGGATTTTGTTCGTATTAGCTCCCGCGAAATTAGCGTTGCGAATAAAGATAATCGCGTTGAATTTTTTTTATTAGATTCGTTAAAGTAACTTTTCGAGAGCGCAAAACTTGCGCACGGGATTTTGCTCGGTTTAGGTTTTTACTTAACGTAGAGAGAAGCTATCGACCCTCAAGAAGGGTCATCGGGAGTTCTCTCAATTTGGATATAAAGTAGCGTTGCGATAAAAGAAACAGCACTAGAAATTGGTGCACGGGTTTACAACGCATTAGGTTTGTAAAATGTAGAGTTGCGGCATTAGAAGAAGTACCATAGGGTGCACGGGTTTTGCTCGTATCAGGACTCTAGGTAAAGTAGCGTTGCGGAACAAAGAGCACCTAAGACTGGTGCGCGGGAGTTTGCCAAAATCAGGGCTTTTCAGGTTTCATCTTTGTTTAGTTTTCGCGATATTAGCGTTGCGATCAACTTATAGACGGGTTTTTCTTTGCTCTGTACTCGGTGAATTAGAGTCACGACCAACTCAGCCGCATGGACGGCACTGGTACCGGATGTGGTACCGAACTTGGTACCCTGGAGTTGCGAAGGGACGACTCCATTTGCTCGCGAATTCGAGTAGAGTCGCGGGACACAATAGCGCCCACAGCGGCTGCTCGCGATTTTTTTCGCGAATTCGATTAATTAGAGTCACGGGATACAATAGCGCCCACAGTGGCTGCTCGCGATTTTTTTGGGAATTCGAGTAACTAGAGTTGCGTGACACAATAGCGCCTAGAGTGGCTGCTCGCGATTTTTTTGGGAATTCGATTAGTTAAAGTTGTCGGACACAATAACTCCCACAGTGGCTGTTCGCGATTTTTTCGGGAAGTCGATTATTTAGAGTTGCGTGACATAATAGCGCTTTGAGTGGCTGCTCGCGATTTTTTTCGCGAATTCGATTAATTAGAGTCACGGGATACAATAGCGTCCACAGTGGCTGCTCGCGATTTTTTGGGGAATTCGAGTAATTAGAGTCACGGAACACAATAGCGCCCACGCTGGCTGCTCGCGATTTTTTCGGGAATTCGATTATTTAGAGTTGCGTGACACAATAGCGCCTAAAGTGGCTGCTCGCGATTTTTTTCGGGAATTCGATTAATTAGAGTTGCCGAACACAATAATGTCCACGGTGGTTGTTCGCGATTTTTTTCTGGATTTTACGGGTTCTTTGTTACTAACTATTTTTTTTTCAGCTGTCTCTTAATCCCTTGTTCTTTTATTATACCCATTGTCACTTCTCGAAAGTCAAGCATTTCTGAGTAGAAATACTGTTGCAAAATTTACTTGAGGATGATAACAATTTTAACAAAAATTATGATTACAATTTTAATTACAATTATTAATTATCACTTTATTATTACTTTTTCTATTTTACATGTATCGGATATTACAACTACACACTATTGATTGTTGTCCTCAGTGTTATTAGTGTTCTTGTATAAATTACAATTTCCCAAATTTCAATTTAAATTTCAACAACGCATGCAATTATTTTTTCTGTTCTTGTGTCGACAAAATTAATGAGAGTCTGTTGCAGATCAAAGAAATTTACAGATATTTCGGAATTTGATAAAAGATCATTTTTACGACGCCAATTGTCACGGAAATTGATGCCCCTATTTTATTGAAAATAAAATACGATCATGGACATTTAATGGAAATGAAATGAACCATACGAATGGAATTTAAGGGACACAGACATCCAGAGACGTTGAAGGAAACTACAGTGTCATTTAATTTTACTAACGAGTACTTTTTTTCTTGCAGGAAACACATGGATCAACCCAATTCCGAAAGGCGATTGATGGACATTTGTCTCTGGTATCGTGTGTTGCAAATTACATGTCAGATTTCCAAATATTCCTTCTGAGACTTCGTTGTGTTTGATTGGCTACCATTTCTTAATGGTTTCTATGTTAATGGTTTTGGAGAGTTTGGTTTTTGGATGAATGTCTCGTTTGTGTTGTCATCGAAGTCTGTTTCATGGGTGATTGGTGGTTGATTTTCTTTTTCGGCATTAATCGAATGCTTTCTTTCATTCTGTGTCAAGTCGTATGTCTTATTTTCTCGTAAGAGGTATACTTTCTGTTTCACATATGAGCAAACAGACAATATACTTCAAAGAAATTTCTGTCTTTAATTCGACAGGTTATCACTGGGTTCATCCCTTCTCTTAAATGAGAAACAATCATAATTTTTCCTTAGGTAGGCTTTCCGGATGGGGAAATATATTTTTACGATAACTGTGGTGATATATGGGAAAATATAATAAATCCATCACGAAGGATTTTCAAGTGCTATCGGCACAATGAAAAATACGTTTAAGTAACCACGATCGTAAATAATATTTTACGCAATCAGGCCGAACATTTTATGGGAACAGTATTTGCAGAGGCAAATTTGTTTCTTGCAAATCACTGTGTGCAGCAAGTGCTCCCATATCGGCGGTCAACCTGATATACAGGAGGGAATGGGTGGGAAGGTTCAAATCCTAATGAGTTAAAAAAGATTTTCAAGTGCTAGCTGAAGAAAGAAGAATATGTATATTTAAGTACCCACGATCAGAAATAGTATTTCAGAAGATGAGACCAACAATTTTATGGGAATAGTTTCTGCAGATATATATTGTTTTCCGCGTATCACTGTGTGCAAAAATTATTCCCATGTAGATGGTCAATTTGAAATACATAGGAATCTGATCGTAACGGGTTAAAAATTAAGTTTACTGTTACCTAAGTTTTAAGTTTAGAATTAAGTACCAAAATGTATTGAATGAGTGTGTGGAATGAATGATGTTTTAGTCTTTAAGTGTCGGATGTTCGACGCATCACGGTCGGAAGATTATCTCTCTCGGTACGAGAGGGATAATGAAAGTAAAGTAGAACAAGAACTTTCGTTTGTTATATTCACTTGTCATTTGCACAAACAAAACGCGAAAAAATGACGGGAAATATTTCACACGAAAGACAATGTGATGGAGGATGGATGGCTATTTTTTTGGGTCCCCAGTAGCAGCAACCTCCACGTGGTGGGACTCGGGTCGTTACTGCTCGCAATGAAAATTTTTATTTAATGTTTTTTTGTCGCATTGAAAGCAATAACGGGCTAATTGGCTGCGAATCTCTAAAAATCTAGAAGTTTCTAAATGTCTTTAGACCATTCTCGATATTTTAAATTATTTTACGAACTCTCAAAATTCATTTCGTTCGTTGCGTCGTTAAATTCATTTTTGTACGCTGCTCCCGACACTTTCGTGACCGTACTCTGCGGTACTTTGAAATCTGTCGAAGTACGAATAATATTTCACTTGTTCTTTTAGCTTTCATTCTTTTTAATACTTTGATGGAACTTGGGGTGTCATATGATATCCATAATTTGTATTCTTATAGTGCCCATTACCAAAAATTTCCCCCTGTTTTCTATTTTGAAAGTTCACCGCGCCAAATTTCAAATGGTTTATAGAAGGCGCTAAATTCGGTGATACTAACGCCTTCTATTATCTCCCGCAGGCACTAAATTCAGTGACACTACTGCCTCCTACGAGTATTAAAATGAAACATTTATCAAAACTTTATGCTTGCTCTTACCTTTTTAGCTTGAATATTTAATATCCTGGTACAAATCAATAATATACGATTCTACGTAATATCGTGATTTTCTTTCTCGAATCATGCATACATATTATGCATATTATCCGCCTACATGAAACATTTTGATGACCTCTGCTGGTTACATCAGCGTGATTTAAAATATATAAATTATGTAGACGAATATAAACAATAGATCTGCTTTCCATCGATCAGGAATGATCGCGAAAGATCACAAATGTAAAAAATAACAGTAATTGTGAACGAACGTGATGGAACAACTGATGATTCACCAGTAACATTCCACATCATCTTTAGCCAGAATCGATTTTCGTCAGACGCCAGACATTTTCATCGTCATTCAAATTAATAGCATTACAGGGGCTAGCCAAAGTTATTTTTACATAAAATATTTTTCAACTTTCATATATACGCACGTATTCGAGCATACTGACATATTTAGTAACAGTAAATCTAGCGTGATGTAATATTAAACTACAACGTTTATATCGGCCAACCTACTTGAACGCATATCTTCTTAAATTAGAATTCAATTCTATAGCACGAATCGAACATTCGATTTACATTGTAGCAAAGAGTAATGCAATGATGTCATTAACTCTCTTGCTTAAATATTCAAAAGTGCTTTAAATTAAATCCATTGACATAAAAAAACATTTCAAAACATAAGTAACAAATGAAACTCATCTCTAACACTAACGGAGGTACACATTTAACCCCTTGCCTTACAGTTCAATTTTACGTTTAACGGTTTTCAATTTAAATATACTATTAAATTTCTTATTGCAATGCATCAAGTTAAAATAGTTAGATTACCACATCTATTAATTTTCTATAGAAAGATAAAAGAAACATAATTTTATTTAAAAGTAAGCCCATCAAACTAAAATTTGTTTCAAGGGGTTAAAAAATCTTGTAAATCGAAGTCATGTATCGTAGATATTTCCGGTCGATCTATCGCTCGACAGAAAAAATGTTTATTTTTAACATTTCTTTTAAAATCTGTTATTTTGAAAAACTTCGACACTGTTCTCGAACAATACGGATCAAATTTAAATCTGTACGCAATGTTGCGTCATCGATGCGACATAGGTCCCGTTAATTTATTATAAATATATCGGAAATATTTTAAACAAATATCAATTGTCGATAAACTTGCGCAAGAACTGATAGAGTTCAAATAGATATATTCCTAGTGGCAATAGATTCGTAGCTATCGGTGAAAATAATTTTAAACGATTTAATCTAGAATAAACGAGAAAAGTATCGCATCGTGCTAATTATAGATGAGATCCTAAAATGCATTGCGTTCCAGGACTTTCTCGTATTTTTCTCTCTCCTTCTCGTGCAATACGAAATCTCTTTTTCTCTCTTCCACGTTATTGCGCGCAATTCGATATATTTATCTCTGTCGCGAGTGCGTCTCTGTAGATACCGACCAGTCAGAGCGCTCCGTTGGTTCGAGAAGTTGCCGCGATTAATCCATAGAAACTTCTCGAACCGCGCGATTTTGTGTATTAAAAGGAGCGCGCCGGGCACTGCGCCCAGACGATTTTTCGCAAGCGAGAAGTGAGGATTGCAATTGCATTCTGACGACGAAGCTACGTTTTAACGAAGCTACACGAAAAGAATACGATACAAAGGTGAGTGGTTGGTGAAGTTTGTTCAGTGGATTTCAATGTTTGACATTTCATCGTGTCGGGTAATCGTTTACGTTCAAGGGAAAAGTGTCATTTCAATCGGAGTGCTACGAATTTATTGAATTATTTCGGAGTACAATTGCGTTTGAACTTTTAATTCTGACATTTAACACTAGATTTACCGAGCCAGTCAAAATGACGGGTACACTATTTTTTCAAAAAATTCTACGTGTTTATGAGAGAGCCGTAGCATAAATATTCTTTGTCCGTATAAAACATAAATTACCGAATCTATCATCTTTTCCACGCCTTAATTTTCCTTGCTTTAAGGTACATATTTAACATATGTAAATGTAATAGATTTCACGCTGGTAAATCTAGTGTTAATGAACGTTTAATCCCTTGACGTGAATTACTATTTATATTAAGGACCGTCGAGCAGTTAGTACGTGGCAATAATTAAAACTTTCAAATTTCATTCGAGTTCTCCGTAGAAATTGCATCATTCTTCAATCTATAGTTTATCGGATAGTTTTCTGCTATATTTCTCACAAAACGGTACGTTTTATTGCAACGGTTCTAACTTTTATTGCGTTGTTATTTTGGGCGCGTCAAACCAGAGACGAGGTATGGCGCAAATTATATAAATCTTGTCTGTGACCTCCATTCTCCAGACAGTTTAAATTATTTTCAAACATCTATCGGTAAAATTGGTCGTGATACTTAAACTGAAACGGGGGCTCCAGCAGATTTTGGAATGAAAAAAAGGATTGTATTTCTAGTTCATTCTATACCTCGTCTGTAAATATTTACGAAAAACGTCAATGTTTTGAAAATATATCGGACCAATTGTAACGTAGTAATTCATTTTTATGATAGAACAATAAAACATGGACAAGGCTCCTGCAATTGGAATAGATTTGGGCACCACGTATTCTTGCGTGGGTGTCTTTCAACATGGAAAAGTTGAGATCATCGCCAACGATCAAGGGAATCGAACGACACCGAGTTATGTTGCATTTACCGACACCGAAAGACTCATTGGCGATGCTGCCAAAAATCAGGTCGCTATGAACCCCAATAATACCATATTCGGTAAGCCTACAAATCTATCATAATTCTCATTTTCAACATTACTTAGCAATCCTTTAATTCTTCAATTACTCCTTCGTTTTGTAAACGTTTGTCAGTTGTTCTCATTGAACTGTTTATAAGATCAACCGTAAAGTGTTTACACGAAAAGGACTAAATGATGATAAGGCGCAATTTTGTTTGATAATCACTATTTCAATTCTATAACTTATTTTAATTTACCTGTGTTATTCCTTGTATTAGATATAGAATTTTTCGAAAACTGAATTAAATTCGATAGTCGTTCATTGAGAACCGCTGGTCGCCCGCCTAACCCTCGTAAAACACAGTAGTCTGGCTTCGCAGTTGCGAAAATGTTACATATATGATACTCCATAGAAACGACCACTTGGCGATACCCCTTTTGTTATAATTCTATTCCGTGAATAAAATATCCTATATGAAGCATAGTTTACCTCTTCAAGCTCAGGTAGAAAAAAACTTCAATTTAAAATTTATATTTAACTTTGAAGACCGACCTTGACTTGACAATCAATAAACACTATACGTAGGATCATTTCCGAGGATTGTTCTAGAACTCAAGCTAGGACTTCAGGGAAATAATTGTAGCAATTATTACAAGAAATGAAAAATGGAATTGTTAATTCACTCAGTCATCTTATGTAACGATTATATCACTGTTTCGCGTTGCATCTAGAAACTAGTAGTTAACGTACAGTGTTACATGATGTGTTAAGTTGACGAAATCACCTTAAATTACTTGTAATTAACATTTATTACGCCACGTGTCGTGCGCTTCAACGTCTAAATATATACTCTAGCTGCGATTATATCGTTCACGACGATTTATGAGATCAATAGTCGTTGTTTTCTTTTCGTATGTTCATTTCGCGCGGTTTTATGCATACGTATTCGAGATTGCTGTTATATATTGTAACTGACCTCACGCAACAAGTATTAATCACTATAGAGCATTCATTCCCCATTCGACCCGCCTCTGTCCTTCTTTCGCCGCAGCAAGAGCGAGATAACACTAGAGAAAAGAGCTGCTTGAGTGAGAAAAAATTGTAATTTGACTGTTTACATATTCCAGAAGACATAAATAATTCTTTATCCACTTCTTCTACGACCGTTTCTCATGAAATTTTGATTTTTCAAAAAGCTGTTACTTTTTGGCAAGTTTATTTTTGGAAAGAGCTCCACGAGCTGTTAAGCGTATTATTAGTCTGCTTGTGACGGTGATATTTGTTTACCTTTACTGACGCGTTAACGCGTCCTCGATATCATCACACGTCCTCTGTCAGTTGATTGCATCATACGAGTATCGCAATTATTTTCCTTCTATCGAAAATGGAACTCTTTACACATATTACTACAATTCTTTATTATCGAAGAAAAACACCTTCCTTCAAAAAGAAAAATTTCGCGGGAATTTCAAATTAGTGACAGAAGATAAAACAGATTGGTTCTCACAAATCACAAGAAATATAGAACAAATGGAAAGAAATTTATAAACGGACACGTAATTACCATTTCCATATCCCATATTCATATACTAACACTACAAATTTTAAATTATGATTGAATATAATGAAACATACATTACCACGGATATCAAATTTCGCAGATGCTAAGAGATTAATCGGTCGTCGTTTCGATGATGCCACGGTCCAAAGTGACATGAAACACTGGCCATTCACGGTGGTGAACGATGCTGGAAAGCCAAAGATCACAGTTTCCTATAAAGGAGAAATGAAAAGCTTCTTCCCCGAGGAGGTTTCATCGATGGTACTTACGAAGATGAAGGAAACAGCTGAAGCATACTTAGGAAGGACAGTTACAAACGCCGTTATCACCGTGCCAGCGTATTTCAACGATTCCCAGAGACAAGCAACGAAAGATGCAGGCGCGATAGCTGGTCTTAATGTTCTCCGAATAATAAACGAACCCACCGCTGCCGCAATTGCCTACGGCTTAGATAAAAAGACTGCAGGCGAGAAGAACGTTCTTATTTTCGACCTGGGCGGTGGAACCTTCGACGTCTCGATATTAACGATCGAGGATGGTATTTTCGAAGTTAAATCCACCGCAGGAGATACTCACCTCGGTGGAGAAGACTTCGATAATCGCATGGTGAATCACTTCGTTCAAGAATTCAAAAGGAAGTACAAGAAGGATATGAGCTCGAATAAACGAGCTCTCAGGCGCTTAAGAACAGCCTGCGAGAGAGCTAAAAGAACTCTTAGCTCATCCACGCAAGCGAGTATCGAAATTGACTCGTTGTTCGAAGGTATCGATTTCTATACGTCCATCACGAGAGCAAGGTTCGAGGAACTCTGCGCAGATTTGTTCAGAAGTACCCTCGAACCTGTTGAGAAGGCCCTTAGAGATGCGAAAATGGACAAGGGACAAGTTCACAGCATTGTGTTGGTTGGAGGATCCACCAGGATACCAAAAATCCAGAAGTTGCTGCAAGACTTCTTCAATGGCAAGGAATTGAACAAATCTATCAATCCGGATGAAGCTGTTGCTTATGGTGCAGCTGTCCAGGCTGCTATTTTGCATGGGGACAAGTCTGAGGCGGTTCAAGATCTGTTGCTTCTGGACGTCACACCTTTGTCTCTGGGTATTGAAACGGCTGGAGGAGTGATGACTACATTGATCAAGAGGAATACGACGATACCTACCAAGCAGACGCAAACCTTCACCACGTATTCTGATAATCAACCGGGTGTCTTGATTCAAGTATACGAAGGAGAGAGAGCTATGACTAGAGATAACAATATCTTGGGAAAATTCGAGCTGACTGGAATTCCACCTGCACCGAGGGGTGTGCCGCAGATCGAAGTCACCTTCGATATCGATGCTAATGGTGTGTATTTAAATTTATGCTCTATGATACCAATTAACCCTTTGAGGACGGATATATGCGCCCTGAGAAAAAAATTGGATATAGTTTGTCGGTGCATATATAAACGGTTAGAGTTGAAAAATTAAAATATAATCGTTGAAATATTATTTTACAAAGAGTAAATTTCAACTTGTATACATTAACACACTGTCTTTCCGATGAAAAAGTGTTTTTTCATCGCTTAATAATTGATTGTTTCTTGATATTAAAAATGCCTCCGTCCGCAAAGGGTTAACGCCAATTATTAGAGAGTAAATATTATCTTTTAGTGGTAATGTTACTAGAGATTAAATTAAATAGTACCAGAGATTAAATATTACCTATTACATTAACTATTAGCAGAGATTAAATACTACCTAGTAAATTAAATATTAACAGAGATTAAATATTACCTATTACATTAACTATTTGCAGAGATTGAATATTGCCTATTACATTAAATATTAGCAGAAATTAAATATTAACTATTACATTAAATATTACTACAGAGTAAATATTGCCTACTGCATTAAATATCAGCAGAGATTAGATATCACCTATTACATTAAATATTAGCAGAGATTAAATACTACCTAGTAAGTTAAATATTAACAGAGATTAAATATTACCTATTACATTAACTATTTGCAGAGATTGAATATTGCCTATTACATTAAATATTATCAGAGATTAAATATTACCTATTACATTAAATATTACTACAGAGTAAATATTGCATACTGCATTAAATATCAGCAGAGATTAAATATTACCTATTACATTAAATATTACTACAGAGTAAATGTTATCAGAGATTATATATTACTCATTAAATTAAGTATTAGCAGAGATTAAGTACTACCTCTTTACTAATAACAAACTGTGATATCTTGTAGGTATCCTGAACGTTTCCGCGATTGAAAAGTCGACAGGAAAAGAGAACAAGATCACGATCACCAACGACAAGGGTCGTCTATCGAAAGAAGATATCGAAAGAATGGTCAATGACGCGGAAAAGTATCGTTCGGAGGATGAGCAACAACGGGAGAGGATAACTGCTAAGAATGCTCTCGAATCTTACTGCTTCAACATGAAGAGTACGATGGAAGATGAGAAACTGAAGGACAAAATCGACGAATCTGACAAACAGAAAGTTATCGCCAAGTGCAACGAAGTTATCTCTTGGTTGGACGCGAATCAGCTGGCAGATAAGGAAGAGTTCGCCGATAAACAGAAGGAATTGGAGTCTCTCTGTAATCCAATTGTATCGAAGATTTATCAGAGTGGTGGTGGAATGCCTGGTGGAATGCCTGGTGGAATGCCTGGCGGAATGCCTGGTGGTGCACCAGGAGGTGGAAGCGCACCTGGTGGACCAACCATCGAGGAAGTTGATTAAACCATCCGTTATTCTTGAAAGTTGATGTTACACTTGATATTACAGTCATTACACTATTCATGTTGAATTTCATCAAGTTATTTATTTAGTCTTTACGTTCTCTGTAAAGTCATACTCACACACATACACTCTACATAATCACTTCACAATGACAGAGTGAAGAATCACGAAATTTTATGTAAAAAGATCTAAGTTATTGCAATAAATTGGTTATGTTTATTAAAAAACGGCCCGATTTGTTAAATAACAATAAATTAATTTTAAAATGATATCCTTGATTGACGGAATTCTACTTATCTCAGGCATTTAAATGCTTAAATCTTGCGGCCTGTAGAACTGTACGAGGATTATCAAATAAGTTGTGATAACACTGACAAACTGGAAATAACATGCTCGTTAATTGGAGAACTTTGAAGTACTCTTTCTAAATGTGTACTTACTCTCGTCAGCAAGGAATTATCCACTTCGAAGAAGTCGCAAGCGCTAAAGACAACATGATGTTGCTGCAATTGGGATGAAAAATCATTCGTTTCGTTTCTAACGCAATCACGTTCGATATTTCTACGTAGAAGATTCTCTATTCCATAATAATTTATGTTTAAAGGATTGTCCACTTCTGATTCTCCGGATTCTCTGCAACGGACGCTCCTGAAGGAATTCATTTTACTAAATTTCGTCGACTCTTTGACGTTCAATATGAAAGTATACAACAATATTCCAATTTTCCTGATTTCCCTCGACGTCAACGTGCAAACCCAACACATCACTATGAATTGGCATCCATAAATCATCCAGATGATATTATTCAATAATATAAATTCATTTTTGTGTTCCGCTGCGCTCATATAAATTCTAAACAACTTTGCAACAACCATGATAAACGAATTTGACGAGCAGAGCAAGAAATCAATGCCGTATATCTCGTTCATCGTCGCAACCAAGCAACAAGTGTCTAAAAGAAGTAAAAAGGATTCATTTTCATTCACGAAAAAAAGGAAAATCATTACTTCAATTCATCGATCCTATACGTAGAATCATTAACACTAGAACTACCAAACCAGTCAAAATGACTGGTACACAATTTTTTCAACAAATTCTCCAAGTTTATATAAGAGTCATAGAATAAATATTCTACGTCTATGTCAATAAACATAAATCACCCAATCGATAAAATTTACCGCCGCTTGATTCCCCCTTTTTCGAACTACTTATTTAATTTATTAAAATATGTTGAATTTGACACCAGTAGTTCTAGTATTAAAATATAACACAAAGAAATAGAAGAATATCAAGGTCACTCAAAAAATAAGCGACAATTATTCTACATGCCATTATGCAACTCCCGAATTTTCCTGATCTTCAAGGCAATCCAAGTAGTACCCACACTGTCGTTCAGTTGCTCGATTAGTCGATTGATAAGCCTGAATCTATGGCAGATAAGGTAGACGATCGTATCGAACATCAAACTATTCGCCAAAGTTTGCGCTATGGTATAATAAAGAAATAAATCCGATGCATAGATTTCACTAGGATTTGTAAAATAATAATAAAGAACATGGATAATCAAAGCGATCGGTCCAAGGATGCAGACCGTCAAGATCGCAAAGATCTCTCGTATTTTCACGCAACGATCATTTATCGGTATTTCCTTCCCGATCTTTCGATCCAGAGCGTCGATCTGTTTCATCAACTCTGGCCACTTTTCATAATGCACTATCACATGACAAATATAATAATAAGAGGAAAGATAACACACTGCGTTGTTCATGCAGTACATAATCTCGAAGATCTTGCTGCTGAAGGCTTTTCGGAAATTTGGGAAATCCATGACACTGTAAGCGACGATCACAGTGCAAAAACTGAAGTGGATAACACGTAAAATAATTGTTATGGCTTTTGGACACTTTTTTGGCCTTGCAATTCCAACACCGAGCAACCAGGAGACGTACATTATTGGACGTAAAGTACGCTCTGCTTTTTTAGGATCTTCTTCCACTTGAACGGTTATTTCTTCCTCCATTGTTAATCAAGAGGTTGATACTGTGAAGAATCTTGGATAGATAGGTAGATTGTTGAAGACTGAAGAGTATTTGAAAACTTGTGAAAAACTACTTGAGGTAGAAGTGTTCACAAGAATGACGAAGAACCATCTGGTTGGAGGGTTGGATTTCAATTTTCGTTAGGTGGTTTAGATGAAATGATAATGCGGAGGGTACACGAGGCTTCATTTAAAATTTAGGAAATTTAGGATCGCGTGTAATGATACGGTCCTGATTGGATTTCGTGAAAATTAAAAAATCAGGTTGGAAGGGATGAAGAGGAATCGTGAAGAGGAAAGAAGGGGTTGTCTGGCGATGGAGATGTTTTTTTTTCTCTCATGTTTATATATCGAAAAACGAGCTTTATTTGTCCAACGACTATATTACAATTGTATTATACAGTAAACATTTAAAATGGGGTAAAACGATAACGCTGAACATCGACTTTTCTGTTTTTTTTTTTCTTGCTTTCATTAAATATAAATCAGGCGGCGAGACGAGTCGAGTAATTTCGGGAATATATTATGTGGGCTGTGATATAATTGTATTTTTTTTTTCTGGTTTCTTTATACTTATAGTTCTCTCTTTAATAGCAATAAATCGTCCGATCACGATCGATTCGATAATTAGGTGCAATCGTCGCGAAAAAACATGCGCGCGCGTTTTATAATGTGGAGTGTTTTTTCGTGTTTTTCATTTTTCTTTATCCTCTATCTCCATGTGTAATAGATGAGTTTTGCCTGAAAATTGCATACGTATATTATGTAGAATTCGCACGAGACCGTAAGAACGCTCATCAAACATTTCATCGTTCTTACGCTCCTATTTTTATACATATATATATTTTTTTTTTTTATTTATTTTTTCATCCATTTATATATTTGTTCATTCGGGAAAGGCAGCGTGAATTATTCGAACACGAGATATCCATACGCGTTTTTTTTCGCTAAATAAGAATTCTCAATTTTTTTTTTTCTTGTCTCAACAACCACCACCATGCCGTTCTCCTCCGATACCCCATACAACTTCGACACAGCCCCCTCGTGCATGATCGCGCCCCCTTATAATAATCTGTTTTCAACGATTTTCTTCGTTATCACTACGCTTTTTTTGGTTTTTCTTTTTAAAGTTACCGAATCAAGTGAAATTCGGCGTGAATTTCTTGATGCAAGACGACTTTATTCTCCTTGTTTCCTTTTATTAAATGGAGATTAATGGAATTAAAGAAAATAATAAGAGTTTGTTGTACAAAGCGTTAAAATTTCCAACGTATCTCGATCGATTTTACTTGGAAGTGTTAATGGAGTTTTAGTATATTTCTTTATTATTCTTTGTTTCTTTCTCTTCTTTTACGACCATGCGTGACAAGATGTCGTAAAAGCTCGAGGTTTCTGCATTTCGGGGTTTACCTTGACTGACTGAGAAATATTTAATGTCGCAATCCTCGGCGACGTCTCGAACGAATATGTCACTTGATTTTCGTGAAATAATTCATAACCGTTAGATCATCGTCGAGGAAGGACAAATGAATGATATTAATACCGTCGTCCTTGCCAATTATCCTTGAGCGAATTAACCCTCGAGAATACTTTTTCTATATTTTCAATTCTTATAATCAGAAAAGCAAATCCCTTAACGTATTCAAAGTTGCAGGTATTGAGATTTAATAAAATCTGAAAAAAGAGTCCTGTTGCGTTTTGAATCGGTGCAATATCGCGTTGATTAATTTCCAAAGGGAAAAAAATCTCCCGCTGTTAGAAACATTTTAAAGTGAACAAAAAGCGAGCTTATTAAAGTCCATAGAAATAAAAAAAGAGCTAGAAAGTTAGAAAAATAGACGTACAAATGAGATTTTCATTTTTCATTGCATTAACTAAAGTAACGCAATGTAATCAGATTAGTAGATTTGCAGAGATTAAGTAGTCGTCTTGGCATCGAAGTGTACCGATGGTTCATCATTTTGTTTCATTTTATATTTTATCTAAGATTAGAGGTATGTTTAGCCTCGACCCACTCGAGAATGCCCTGCCAATTGCTTCTCCGTTGGAGCAAATTCTATCCGTGAAAACGAAACAATTACGATCGTCTACATTTTCCGAGACAGATCGTTATCGTTTTTTTTTAAATTTTTGCTATTATTATCATACCTGTAGACTCTTCAGTTCGTCCGAATATTTCGCGAAATTTCCGACGAATAACATTTTATCGTACTTCAACGCGATCCTCTTTCGTGGAAACGGAGAACTGCGCGACCTTGAAATCATTGAGATTCGCAAACCCATGACATTTCGGCGCCCATTCGAAATGTCCTATCGAGTCCTGTTTTTTTTTTTAATTCACTCACGTTCTGTGGTCTTGCTCTTTACGAATTTCTCGTTAAAACGGTTGATATGTGGTAATATCAATTAATTTAAACGCAACTAGAATTTCGAATATTACCGATTGAATTTGTCGAACAAATTTTACCTAATTTATTCACGGGTCCCCGGTGAATTGTGTGTTCAAAGTAACTACTAAACTTTAAAACAGCCGTTATAAGAACGCAATACGGTTTTACGATATTTTCCTGATATGTAGACACATAATCGCAGTGAAAGAACATTGTTTTTCCTCTTCATTTTGTTTTTACAGAACGCATGCGAAACTCGACTTCGATCGGGTGAATTTCATGCAATTCCTGTGATCGTTAAACGTACGATTCTTCAATGAAATTTACAAAGACTCGTGACAATCCTCAGTTCAATGGACGACAGATCGAATCGCTTAGCTTTCGATTACTCCATTCTCTTTTTTATCTATTCACCTTCTTAAAATCATCTCGTATTAAACTCCACGGCACGTACCGTCCCCTGTAATCAGGTACAAACTTTGTGCACCCGTACCTACGGTCAGGTACCTACGATAAAAGTTTATAACCCACGATCAACGTTATGTTACACACGGACTCCTGTCTCGTCGATTGTTTCCTCGATTATCGATGTCCATTTTCCTTTTCTTTAATCTTCCGGAGCCTTTTCAAGGAGCCTTCCTGCTGTACCTAAATATTGAAAAATATATCTTTGTCAATACGTAACTATCCTAGGCTCTTTTGTATATTCCATTTCATCCATGTCTTTCAATTTTTATCGTCTCTGCGACTCTACGTTCCTCCACTTCCGGTCTGCCAATACTGGTACCAAGCGCTTTCCGGTGAACGGAGAATTTGTTGTAATTCTCGTACAATTTCTCGCTTTTGGGCCTTTCATTCGGTGATTTTTTTTCATCATTTTTCATCGATCATCAAGTTTTCTCTGGTGTTCGTTTCTTTAGGCTCGTTATTTTATTCCTTAGGCGAAAGGGAGGGATATCGTTTAGTATCAATGATTTATCCGGTGTTTCGATGAATCGAGGTATTCCGTTGGTGAGTATTCTGAAGTTCTGATGGATAGGTTTGTCCGAGTTTCTTTTCTTTTCCATTTCATTCTGAAGATTATACTTGGAAAATGTCACCGGTAGCGCGGGGTGCGATGTTCGTATCGAAAATGGACGTTGTTGTGGTTGTAATGGGAGGAATTTCGCCGACTCGTGTTGAGTTCATGGGGGTAGTTAGGGCCGTTGTCATCATAGGGGTCTTTTCCGAGTTGTCGGACGTTGTCGGTACCTGCTGACGTAATAAAGATTGTTATTCAAGTTACGGTGGGTTTACGGAGTTTAAACGAATTGTAATTATATCTATCATATTCGGCTGCAGTAATTAACCCTTTTAGTGCCGGACGACGATATATCGTCGTTAGCAGTAGTTCTAACCCTGTGCATAGAAGAATTAATATTCAGTTTCCAATACGATATCAGTTATTTTATGACAGATAATTGTAAATACACAGTTTATGCTCTATATTGTCTATTCCATATGAAACTATCGTCAAATGACAATTCTTTTTATTCACAACTATATTTATCTATAATTCAATCAATATTTCCGGTCGGCACTAAAAGGGTTAAATACTTTGGCAATCGAGTTATCAAGAAGTACAAAAGATGAATTAAGTAATTCAAGTTTTATTAAGATGGAAGTATAATATCCACCCGGGTGGATGTAACATAAGAAATATATTTATTTGCGACACCAAGTTGCAGATTTTTCTAATTTTTTTCTGGGAGAGCATTCATTGAAAATGAACAATAATTTGCTGATAGGCTTCCTTATAAATTTAGGGAATTTTTAGAAAAAGAAAGTGAAAACCACCCCTTTTTTCCTACTCGGTATATTAATATTAATGCACATATCTGGATAATTTATCCAAACTTTAGTCTACAAGGAACTAAAGTCACTAGAGCAGGTGTGGCCAACCCGCGGCCCCCCTTGAACATTTTTCCGTACTGCGAGATTATCATCAGTATCATTATTATTATATTATTTATGTTTACATGTAAGAATAATAGTAAACACAATAATAATAACTCATTATATTTCAATTCTTTACACTGAAAAAGTGCCTATAGTGAGTCTGAATCTAATATATAGGGATATATAATTTTATATGAGGCCCGCGGAGTTATGATGCATTTCCAAAGTGGCCCGCAAGGTCATTTGGGTTGGCCACCCCTGCACTAGAGATAAGATTTTTCTGTAGCCTCCATCAAATTTGTATTCAACACCAAAACCCACTTCCGTCGTTCCTAATAAAGTGAAATTCTCAAGTATCATCCTACATGCAGAAAATTGAGTTCATAGCTCAGCTCTAAATCCACCAACATTAACAGCACCGTCCGCAACGATCGATTGGCCGCAAATTATGCAGCAGAAATGCTGCAACGTCCGATATCTTCGATCTAGTAACTATATCTCCAACAATTTTCGTGGTACCTCGTTATAAAAAACTTCTTTGCCCTCTTCTACCGAAGGCAGAAGCTCGTCAGTAGAATGTGGCGTCCTCGGACTAGGAGTCGGTGCGACTTGTTGTTGCTGTTGTTGTTGTTGCTCTCTTTGCTTTGCCAACCTCAGCTCTTGAAGAGCTTGACGCTGTTCTTTCTCGTTTCTTTCCTTCTCGAGTCTACGGGCGCTGTAACTCCGAGCAGATGAGGTCGAACTGTGAACCGAAGTTAAGCTAGGACGACGGGAACCTACGGAAAAAAATGCAAAGATTAGACGATGATTTGAGGATGTTGGTATCCTTCTAATTCTACGTCGGCTAAGAGTTGCTAAACTATCGAGTCAAGTGTCAACTGATAGTGAAATCGACGATGTGCGCAGAGGGTGACGTAGAGCGTGACGTTTAACAGGTGGTCGATAATTTAGTAGATAATTTTGTGCGAAATAGCGAATCGTTCTTAGAAAACTTCAAAATGAAAATAATAAGTTTTAATTAATTTTTGGTCTATATAGTTCACTGAAGAAAATCTATGGTGCAATGTAATGCTCCGAAATTTGACGAGCGCACAGTACGATTTTATTGCAATTTAATTATTTCAAAAACGAAACCGTAAAAAAAATATTACTCTATTTTATCAGGTAGAAACCACTTTGTCACGTCCATCTAACTCGACACCGTCTACACACGCAATCTAATGCGTCTGCTTTACTAATGTCAGCGTGACTCTCGGTTGCGGCACTTTTGAGAGCGATCGTACATGATAATTCAACTAAACCGATTAAATAGACTTTATAGGCAAACAATTTCACCGTGCACCGTTGCATTAATTAAAAGAACAGTCCCTCGTTCGGTTCTCCGCCAATGTGAAATCCAATCTCGATGATATTAACATTTTAAATTAATTTTCTAACAATAAGACAATTCTCACGGACACATATTCTTTTGTCACGAATCAAAAGGGACGGGAGAGGAGAAAAAGTCAAGTGATGAAAAATTATTTCCGTACATTTTGTACGTATTATCGAGGAAAAAGTCTGAGGATAGAATCGGTCTGTAAGGTGGTCAATTAAATCGCAGATGGAATCGAGTGTGCCAAGTGTTGTTTCGTGTTCGTTGTCATCGACACTGTGCACAGCATTTACAACAACAACAACAACAAAACACAAAGAAGAAGAGAAGAAATGAAAGAGAGAAGGAGAGAAAAGAATACACGGAGAATCTTAAAAGAAGCAACGTCAAGTGTACGTTTTCGAGTGTACGCGAATTAATTATTGCCGCGTAACTTTGCGATTTTATCAGCGAAATACGCGTTTGTAAAGATACGAAAAGCTACTCAACGCTGAATAGGTACTTTAAATGGATCATTCGTCGAATGGAGGCGCGTTTAACGCGATAGAATTGCAAGTTTGCCAGCTAGAAATTATAAAAAGATATGGTCCTCACTTCGGAGGTCTCATCGGTAAGTCCTTATTGATCGACAGCGCATACAAAAGCCGACAGAGAAGCCAGCTAGACAGAGGAAAGTGTTACGTTTCTGTGTACGTGTATCATGTTTAGCGTGTACACTAAATCGCGAAGCGGATTAAACGTGTGATTTTGCAATAGGCATGTTTCTTTTTTTGCACGAGACGCTCAACTTTATTCTTCTATTCTCTTTAATTAACTACGAAGCGTATCTACGAACATGTATAATCTTTCTTTGAGTCATCAAACCGACAGAAAGAAACCCGTGTCAGCCTTTTGTTACGGTGATAATTGTACCTTTGGAGAAATTAGAACGAAACGAGACGATCACAGTTATGCTTCGTTTTCACGACGATGATCATTTTCCTCCTTTTATTTCGCGTCTTTTGTACACGGATTTCTTTTGTCGGAGCTTAGAATCGTGAACATGGAAATCGATTTCCAGTAATCGAGACAAAAGCAGCTTGTCATTCAAAGCTCAATAAAAGTCCATGTTCCTCGAGTGATGCGCCTTCTTGCCATGGGTCTAATGTCAATCTTGCCGTGGTCCTCGTGTTTCAGCGGGTTTCTCGCATCAATCGCATATACAAGCTACGCTAAGCCGCATACTTTAAAATAAAAAATTCCCGAGTTCTCATTTTTCCTGATTGAGAGGCCAGTTTCTCAGTTTGAGTTTCATGCTTCCAATTTTCCCTATTATTAATCCATTTTCTGTTATTAAGTCTTCTTAAATTTGAATGTAATTTTTGATAGTGTCATGGAGACGAATAGATTAAAAAATAGATGAATGGCTTTACGATAATTGATGTAAGTTTTTGAGGAAAAAAAAGACACGTTACATCGCTCGGAGAATCCAGCCCCCTTTTTAGCATGCGATTCGAGAGTTAATATGCGTGCGTGTGCAGCGAGCTAGCTAGTGCGTTAAGATTTCGTGTCTCTCTACGTCTTACCAGAAAACGTTTCGTTCGTTTAAACGAGCAACGAAATCGGCCGCTGCCATCTTGCTATCTCGTAACACACTCGTGCAGCGCTTTGTTACGTTAGTTATTCGTTACTTTCAGTGATAATGTCAGTACAGTGTCATATTTCGTATGCCACACGTTAATTGTGTGCGAGTGGGTATTTTTACGAGTGAGCGTGTAACAAAACAGTCAATGGGGTGGTCTGTTTTCTCATTAACGCGAATATTTCTCGTCAATTTTGAAACACCGTTACGGCCATCAACGGCGAAGTTACTTTTTCAACGGGAGAAAGTTCAGGGCGACGTATTCGTTGAATTTTTGTCGCAAATCAAAAAAGATTATTGGAAGGAATATCGGTACCAAAATGGAGCTCATAAATTCCTCGTTTCTTCGGCGATATTCGTTCGTCGTTCCTCGTCAATTACGAGAAGGGAAAAACGAACGAGGGAAGAAATCCAAGGAAATTCAACAGAGGAAATTGGAATTAGGTCTCTAACATGAAAACAACAACGACTACGACACAAACAGAGCGACACGACACGACACGCAGCACCAACATCGCCATCTTCTTGTTTGTTATCGTCGTCATTATCGCCCGCAGGAGAGGCGAATCGTAGGAGAGAAATGATCTGAGAAAAGGTACCTGATACATGGAAGGAACAGGATAAAGAACTTTGATCGAAGTCGTACAGTAAGCTCGATAAAAGTTTCCCCCTCCACTTGTTCAAATCATTGTACCCAATGATAACAGAACATCGGAACAAAAGGAGTTGAATTTACTTTTGTAGATATCCTGTGCTATAAGGAATGGTGGAAAAATTCGAAATTTGACATCGGTGGATAACAACCAGACAGAAAGGTAAAGAAAAGGAACAGATACCAAGAGGTAAAGTAAAGATCGACCTGGAAGAGGACAGATAGACAGCAGACGAAAAGGAATGAAAGAAAAAAAGAAAGAAAGACAGAGACAGAGAGCGAAAACATAGAAAGAGATCGTTGATCGTCTACCGAGGCCGTCGGACGATCCCTCAGCTACGTCGCTAAGGGTACGTCGATGCTTGTTTCCGCCTTTGGTTGCCTGCAGGTGACACGATATAAGCAAGATGGCTGCGGCGCGTGCCGCACCTGCTCTCGAGGCTGGGACTAGGGGCCCTCTGCTACCACCGCTGCTGGGCCTTCTGTTGAATGTGCACGTCAGTGGTCCCCCGCTTCCGCTTCTTTGACTCGACCGAGAAGACGGCCGTCCGCCGTGAAGCGTCAGTGGAATACCTGCAGGGTTGGGTGATTTTTGCAAATAGACAGTCGAGAGGAGGATTTTCATTGGTGCGAAGTTATGAACTTTGAAAAGTCAACTGTCCTGGTGCAGTCCATTGCGATTCGAGTGTCTTTGTTTGGATCATTTGCTTGGATCGAGTGATGGAGTATTTTTGAACGTTAACTAACAGATTTCTGGGAGTGGGGGTGAGGTTTTGGTGTTGCTTGAGGGTTTCTTTGAAATCGTGTAGGTTTGGGGTGGTATATTTGATGTAGAGTTTGAGTACTTTCACCCAAAGGGTTGATTTCATACCTACCATAGTCTCAGGGTGGCTTTGTGTCCTTTTAAAGAAGTATCCGCTTTGTGATTACTATCTAATTTTTGGCCTAACGAATTTTATATTTCTCTTGGTCATATTTTGTCGTCATCAATTTCTCTCCCCTATTAACCCTAGATTTACGGATGTTGATATACCTATTTTTCCGAATTGAGCCGATTTGAAGGAAATTGAAATTTTTCGCAAAAAAAAATAATTCCAAATCAATTTAAATGAAAGATTTATTATTAAAAGATTAACTAATATTATATATATATAATAATCAAATTTGGAATGAGCGAAATTGGCTCTGTGTTAAAAATTCTTTCGAATTCCTCCAATAGTACTCAAGGTCCTTCATCGGTAACGAGGTGAAATAAAAATAGATACCACGATTCCACCCGAGCCTCGTGATTGAATAACGTAGAAATATTTTCCCAATCAGATAGAGTACATTTACAAAGTACCATGCATAGAATGACACTTATCAACGTTACTTATTTTCAACCCTTGCTACGAAACCTTTCAAGGAGCTTACCATTTAAAGAGATCCCCCAAAAGAAAGAATCTTTTCTTTGGTAAACACTCACCCGTGTCGCTGGAGAATAGCATAGGTGGTGCATGATTGGCATTGGCATAATGCCGAGGCCTCGTGTATCTCGCACGGCTGAATAACTTGAGCACGAAGCATATCATCGCTGTGAATATCGCTATACCGGATGCTATGCACAATAGGGTTGGAATATCCGTAGTTATCAGCACCAGATCTGCCAAAGAAATCGTATCCGATTATTCACCTTGCGTCGGTGACATTTCTGAATATTAGTGTTGGAAAGCTACGTGACTTTCTTCGGTTGCAAATCAATGCCAAGATAGTAGCTGTTCGAATAGGATTTTCAAAATGTATTTCAATCATCTCGACAACAATTTGGCACGATGTACCTTCGGCGCAGAAGACCTTCTTGCTAGGCCTGGACAGGGCGACCCTGTGATAACCCTCCTCGCAGTCGCAAACAGCATTGTGCTGCACCTGAGTGCAGGTCGAGTGCTGATCCGCAAAAGTGCAAGTTGCGCGGTAGAAGCATTGTTCTCCGAGTCTTTTGGCTGGAAATTTCAGTGTGCCGTTTTATATTAACACTTTAACAATCTATTAATCGATTTTTCGGGACTAAGTCTTTTGTACATTTAACTTATTAATCGGTTATCACGACAATTAAGAAATTCTTATTTATCATTACGGTTTACCGTGCCAAGGACTCAGTGACGAGAATTTGTCATTTTCGAAGAGATATAATGCGACAACCTCAAGAAGTCTCCTCGGAGGTAGGCCTGTTTCGGCAGGATCTGATTCGCCAGGCGTCAAGATATTTTAATAAAGTTATTTCAATGTTACTACTTTGTCAAGTACCTCCTTCAAGAGGCTGAGCAGGGTGGATTAAATAAAAAAAAAACGGTGCGAATAGGCGGTCTTTAGCAAGAAGCTCTGCCACTCAGGAGACTTCTTGAGATTGTCGAAGAATATTGTTATCAGGGAAATATATGCGGCCAAGTGACTCGTCAGAAATGGATAGAATGTTAAAACAATACCGGTCCGTAAAGTGTTAATATTTAAACCGTGACTCGATTGTAACTTTGTTAATTTTATATATTTTTTGTATACTTATAAAGAGAAAAAAAGATCTTATTAAGTCTCGTAACGTTGGAAAGACGATGCAAATATGTAGAATTCTTTCGGCACGTCGACAGAAAGGCGACGCGCAAAATAGAAAATGTCCTCCTACGATGCTCGTCGGACTTCATTAAGGTCGTCGTAATTGTGCCAGCCAGCCAGTTTATTTCCTCACTTCGCCTTTCCGCGCGTTACCATGGAACTTCTGATATCGGAACGACCTACTTGAACGATGAACGATCCTATACGAGCGAATCGTTTTACGTACGTTTGGCACATCCTTTGTTAGGCCCAAGACGTACGGGATAGAATTTCTCGCACTCGCAGAGACCAGTGACTGTGTCGCAGAACACGTGCTGGAGTTCCGGATTGCACGAGATATCGCACGGCGAGCCCAGGTACTTCCCCTTCGCTGAAAAAAAAGAGAGTACATACTCGATGACTTGGCAGCCGAGTCGAGTGTCTCGCGAATAACACGAGAGATCATAAATACATGTGGATTTCGTGCTTGCAACTTTTGCAAACGGCACACAGCTTCTCCATTATATCCGTCTCCTTTTCTTACACATTCTCGTTGTCTCTTTGCCATGTTTCTTACAATTTCATCTCGATAGAAACGACGAGAGCTTTTGTATCTCGTGTTCATTTGTCGAGTAAACGAAAAAGACTTCGAAGACTCGAGACGAACACTTCTGTCCAAAGTAAAGCGCATCTTTTAACAATAACTCGTTGTCCTTGCGGTTAATCGATGATTTCCTTTTCCTCCTTTTTTTTCTCTGGTCTCTGTTTCAATCGTGTTTCATTAAACGGCATTCAATAAGCCGTGATTGGACGTTATTTTGGCTCGCAGAACAATTTAGCGGTTCGTTTAGTCGTGGAATCAATGTGAACCGTTACATTAAGTTAATTGCAAAGAGAGGGAGAGGGAGAGAATTTCGCCAGGAGATTCTAGTAAACGGGCATCGTGCCAGGCTATTCATCGTGTCGAGTCACCGCTAATTATGGCGTTTATATCGTCTTTCGTACCACTGGACCCGTATTAGGGTGGCCAACTCACAACGATTAACTTCCTTGGCAGATGTTCAGAATGCGACCCTAAACTTCTGTACTGTTGTTTGCGCCTGTTAATTGGTGTCTCTTTAGATTTATAATCGTCACGGAATATCCCGGTTATCTTTTTCTTCCTGCCCATCCCCCTGGTTCATCCATGAACTCATCTTCTTGCCAATCTCTAGGTTCATCCCTCCCTTACTTGGTTTTACTATTACTCGAACGTTTCTGTACGTTTCCCCTATCGATCTTACGAACTGCGGATGAATGGGGTGGAAGAGGGAAGGGGTTGGCTAAATTTACTGCGCCACATAAATAATAGAGTATCTAGGACTGTATAATTATGCCTTTTGACCTCGTTTGAGTGTTTTAAATGTGAAATACTTTAACACGGAAAGTTTTATTTATTATCGACTCTCTTCTACGATTAAAAGTGAAAGTATGAATGAACGTCGTCACGCAGAGAAAGCGGGGGTGGTACCGTTTCTTTCTCGG
This sequence comes from Cerceris rybyensis, assembly GCA_910591515.1. NCBI lineage: Eukaryota > Metazoa > Arthropoda > Insecta > Hymenoptera > Crabronidae > Cerceris > Cerceris rybyensis. Next base: position 3,392,412 of record OU342795.1, read on the forward strand.
TTCCTTTTTAGTCCTTTTTTTCCCCCGTCTCTCTCTCTTTTCGTCTATTTGTTTTTCTCTGTCTTTGTTATTTTTTCTTTTTTTATTCGCACCCAAGAGAAAAAGATCATTTCGAATGTCAAACTGCTGCAGGCGGTTTGCAAACTCCCACATGCGGACAACGAGCGAGCTTGCAGCATCCATTAAAATCAATACTGGCAGCATGGTTGGCGCGAAAATCAAGAACGACGCGTTTCTCTTTCGCGGTGCAGCAACGCATGCGCCCGTACGAGTTTTCTTGCCAGACGAACATTTATTTCCTCCGGTTTCTCTTTACGTAATTCAAGCATTGATTTTGCCCAGGTAAATGTTACGATTCCAAATTTAAGGGCGGAGAAGTTTCGAGAGATGGAGTAGATTTTATCAAATAAGAGCTTAATGTTAAATGAAACTTTGGAAGGATGAAATTTAATTGGATCTTGCGCAATTTTTATTAATACGATTCCACTAAGTCTTGTTGCGCATTTGTGAAAGTGTCATGGCTACTGCATGGATGCGCTCGTCATTTCTTTTGGAACGTACAAGGATTATAAACGTACGTTGGTAATTCGCGATGATAATTCTTCCTGGAGAGCAAACGTGCTGAATGACGATGACGATAACAGGGCAAATGTTTACTCCGTGGCTGAACGTTCCGAGGTAGAGTGTTTGAATTCTCGTATCGGGCAAGCGCGAGGAAGGCGAGGCAAGAATCTCAAGGTACACAATTCGTTCGATCGTCCTTGTTTCACGAAATAAGATAACGTTCCTTCGACAAAGAGCCAGTATCGATTGAAGAGAAAATTACCTATTTATACGCTCTGCAACGTCGTAGGATCGAAGTGCAACGAAAACTCAAGGGGTTGATTCAGATTTGTATTTCTTCCTCCAAACTTATCAATCTTCTCGCTTCATCTCCACTTTCTTCTATACATTTTTTTTCTTCTTACGTTTCATTAAAATACACAGCTATGCTGATACAATATTGAAGAGAGATATCGAGAAATTTTTAATCAATTTAGCGGTAGGATATTCGTTTAGAATTGGAGCCGCAGGAAATTGGAATATTTCTGGCATCGAAAAGGGAGTCGACTGTTCAAACAGTCTGCAATGACCTAGCCAAAAGGAGTCTCCTCTTTAACTAGGTCACTCTACTACACCCACCATAGAAACGTCCCATTTTATCAACTTTTCCAAAATCGTTATCCCCCTCGACATGATCTATCGAGAAAGAACATCCCCATCACTTCTAACATTCCACAACCAGTCAATCATCGCAAAACAAAAATTACAACCGACATCCTCCACCTCTTTCAACCACCCTCCAATTCTTAACACAACTCGCAAACCCACTTTGCCACCCTTCCCGCCGATCTTCATCGTCCCCTTAAATCCTCAAACGCTCCAACTCTCCACCCTATTCTCGAAACCATCCCAAACGTATCTACCCGCAAAACAACACCCTCGTCTCGTTTCTAAGGATCTCAAGCAGGATCTCGATCAGTATCCAAAAGCAGGAGCACCCGCGGAGTCTCAGACTCACCCGCGGTGATGTTCTCCTCGAGGTAGTCGTCGTCGACGTCGTCGTAGACGTCGACGTCTTCGTCGTAGCTGGATCCACGAACTTCATCACCTCTCCCCAGGAGTTCGGTGTCGAGGCGGTCCTGCAGGGTAGCACAAGTGCAGGTGGGAATCAGGAAGACGATCAGGAGGCAGGTCAGCAGGAGCCAAGAACGACGGCAGGTCAGTCTCAGGGCGGAGGGAAGTGCGCTCATCGCCCCCGCGGCGCGAGTCAACCCCCGAAACCGACCACCGGCGGCGCATCGACATCCTTCCCCGTCGCCTGCCCTCCTCACCCCCTCCCGCCCTCCCGCACGCCCTCTGGGCCCACTGGGCCGAGACGCCTCTGGCGAGCGCCTTATATCGCGCGATCCTCTCTCTTCCTGGCAGGACTCCTCGGCAAAGAAAGGACTCGCGAATTATGCGCCTCTCGGCATAACCGGCACCACCTTCGGAACGCGAACTACTCCTCGACTGGAGCCACGACACCGGCCTCGAAACTCGTTCGCTGCTCCCCGTTCACTGACGCCTTCCTTCCGTTAGCCGGTCGACCACCGGGGTTGCAGCTGCGCGATACCACCCCCGTTTTCTCGCCCCTTTCGCTTCATCGTCCCCTTTGCGTCCCTGCCGCCGGTGCCTCGATGGAGATCAGGCCAGCTCGGTGTACTTTGGCCCGCTCTGTTCGTATGGTGTTGTTGGTTTTTCTACTTCTTTAATTGTCTTTGATTATGTTCACCTGGATTGGATTAAAATTGGGGGGATGGAATGGGGGTTTCTTTTTCTTTTTTATGTGTACTTTGGTAGGGGTTGTATGGGTGGGTTTGTATGGAGGGATTGAGGGTTTACGGGGTTTTGGATATTGATGGGATTTGGTTTTGGTTGTTGGAGTTTGTGAGGATGTTAGAGGGTTGTAGAGATGGAGTGGAGAATGGTATTGTTTTGGGGTGGTAGGTGTTGAGATTAGGTTGGGACATGGGTCCCTCTGATGGTCGAGAAGGTTTGTAACGAGGGTCGATAATGGTGGAAGTTCTTTTTTTATGAGATTAATCCGAGGGTGAAGTCTTTGGTATCGAGGGTTTGTCTGGATTCTGTCGATGGGAAGAGAAAATGAGGTTTTCGTTGATTTCTTGTTTTATTCGATCTATCTGATTTTCTGATAGTTATTTACAGGAAATTGGAGGGTGTGTTGGAAGTTCAAAGTTCCGTGTGCAAATTGGTACAGGCTTCCTCCTCCGTTAACAATATAAGGTCTGAGATTGATTCACGATATTCCACTGTTCTTGCGCTGGCTGAAAAAAGGTAATCTCCTTAGCAGTCTTCTTTTTTAACTACATATCTCCGTTATTAATTTCAATGGCTGTTGATGTAAATACATTCATCGTTCACGAAAAATTTCGCACGATATAAATGGAATCATGCGAATCTGAGTGGACAAATAACCGGAAATTGTGCAAGCATATCTTATCGTGTTTGGGATTCATAACGAGTGATTTGAATTCTCAAACAGCAACAAAGCACCACTTTTATCTTTCCTCCAATTCTACTCCCACTCGGTCACAGTGATTTGACTTTTCCGCTATACCTATATGTACGTCCTTCTTCTTGTTTCTACGATGCAAGTAGTATGCTGTCGTTATAGCTGATACCATTATCAAAATCGTAATAGCTCCCAAAGATCCTACTACTTTGTATACCTCCAAGGCCTCGGCTTCGGCATACATCTTGTAACATGGCAGATCTTAAAAAAAATTGTTGAAAAAACTGTAAGTAGTATAATCGTACAATAAATTCGCCGATAATGAAAGAAAATAAATAGTAAATCATCAGAGTACACAATTCTCTTCAAACACCGAGTACAATAGTGAATAATAAACGGAAATATTAACTATATTCCAATCTCGAAAGATTAATATTCCTCTCTTATCATAAATTTTGTCACAATCAAATACCTGTACTAAGTAAACACCAAGCCTCAGGACCTTCAACTGTGTGTGTCAGGTTGTAACAAAGAGTCTCGTTATCGAGATGGTTGGCGCAACGAATGCAAAATCTTTGTTTCTCGAAAATTTCTACCACCGAGCTGTTTGCACCTTTACTAACTGTGATGCTGCAAACATTTCAAATTTCATTCCAACAAACAAATTAAACATCACTATAAAAAGTACACATTATCAAATTCTACCCACTTATATTCGTCATCATCTTCCCAATATATAATAAAAACGCAGAAAGCATCCTCGTTGCAATTCCACCCTGTCCATCCAAAAGAACATTCGCAAGGTTCCTTCTCATCTAAGCAAATTCCATGGCCGTTGCAATCGCGAGTGCACAGTTTGTTGCAAGTGCCGTTATCACTTGCAAATCCAACGTGACACTGACAATGATTCGGTGCGATGCACTCGCCATTTTTGCAGTCGTTGCAAATCGGAATGCAAACAGTTTCGTTCTGAGGCGTGAATCCGTCGAAACACTGACAAGTATCTGGCTCGATGCAGCTGGCATTTTTACATGGCTCGGTGCAAATTGGAATGCAACTACCATTAGAGTCTTTCGTGTAACCCTCGTTGCACGTGCAGACATTAGGCGCGGTGCATGTACTGTTCGATGGGCAAAAGCTTTCACAGAATGGCTCGCATATATACGTCAAATTGCTCTTGCTGTACCCCGGATTGCAGGTGCACGTGTTTGGTGCTGTGCATCTCGCATTGATGCAGATGTCCGAGCAGAATGGCTTGCAAGCGCTGGAGGTTTCTTCTGTTACGTTGTGTTCCTAGATTTTGACAGATTTTGATGATCATGATTTGAAACACTTGCAGTTAAAGGAATAAAAGATAAGGAGAGAATAGAAATCATGCGTGATTTTATCACAAAGTTACACTTATATCGTTCTCCAAGCTTTCCGGATTGATCTCTCGATATCCATCCATGCAGATGCATCTGTCTGGTGCGATGCACTTTCCATAAGGTTCACAGGGGATTTTACAATAAGGTTTGCAAATTTGATCCTCCTCTAGGCTGCCGTTAAACCGAAACCCTTCGATGCAGGTGCAAACACCCGGCGCCGTGCAATCGCCATTTATGCAAGCCTTCTCGCAAATCGGTTGGCAAACGTATCTCGAAATATTCGTTAATCCGTAGCCCTCCTCGCAACTGCAACTCTCCGGTGCGATGCAACTCCCCCTTGTGCAAGCTTCGCTGCAAATAGGCTCGCAGATGCTCTCATTCTTCGCCCTGTAGCCGTCATTGCACTTGCAAGTGTTCGGTGCAATGCAATCGCCAAAGATGCAGGTATCGTTGCATATTGGCGAACATGAAAACAAAGTGTCAGGAGTTTTCTCATAGCCGTCGTTGCAGCTGCAAACGTTCGGCGCGGTGCAGTTACTATTGATGCACGGTTCTTCGCACACGGGTCGGCACATTTCGGAGTTCTCGACTTTCTTGTATCCAGAATTGCAAGCACACGTATCAGGTGCAGCGCAATGTGCATTGATCAGTTCGCAATTTTCTTGGCAAATTGGCGTACACTCTAGTTTATTCTGTGACAGTTTGTAACCTTCATTACACGTGCAAACATCCGGCGCGGTGCACTTGCCGTTCTCGCAGCTACCAGTGCATTTTGGCTCGCACAGGTAATGACTCGTTTTTGCATCATCGGAAGGCACGTATCCTGGGTTGCAGGTGCATACGTTAGGATCCGTGCAGTTACCGTATACACAGAGATCAGTGCATGTCGGCTTACAGGTATCAGCAGACATTATATAGCCGTCGCAACATTTGTCCTTCATTTCCCACCTGGTGATGAACTAGAAACGAATGGTTGTTATTTACCCTCCTTCGCTAATGATTTTCTCGACAGTGGATTTGTCGTATTGGAATTCGAATTTTCGAACATTTCAGACTCGGATATTCCGTGTATAATAAATACCACGTTGTGATCGATTCCTTACTTGTTTTCTATAGTTCGTTCGTGTTTTAGTCCGATAAAAAATACCCCAAGTCTTTCGATACGTTTCGGTATATGGAACGTTGTATGAGAATACTCCCCTAGAAAGAAAATTACCCGTTAATGATCCCAATTATTGGCGAAGGAGATCTTTTTGATTCGATGGTTCTAACGATCTCTTAGGATCATTGCACTGGCGATATCCATTTTATTTGATAGAAATTAGTCTCTGAATTTTGTTGAAAATGTCAAAACAATCATACCTGACAAACTGAGGGCAATGTCCCTTACGAGGTGGAGGGCTCTCTTCTAATCCGGTCACTTTTGTATATGGGAATGCCGTTAGAACGATTATAGCGAAGATGTATGGCTTCATGGTGTTTATAGCTCAACGATCTTTGTGTTTACTGATGATCGCCATGGAACTGATGTTTCTGACTGACCAATGTTAGTCGGTGGTACTGTGAATCGCTTTGTTTATCTGCCTTCCTTCTGTCGCGTCATTACATTCGAGGCAGGATGTTTGACGATATCACGAATACCGAAGTTCAGTATGGAAAGTATGTGGAGAATAGTGTGATAAGGAATAGGACGAAGGTATTTATCGTAGTGTTATGATGGATGAATTTTTTCAATTTTTTTGTATGGAAGAAATAATTTAATTAATATTGACAACTACATTTTACAATTAATACGTTAAAGATTATTGTTGTCTTCCTCGAGAAGAGAGTTTCGTTGGCTCGATGAGCTCGGGGTGTCACCTGTTGGAGAATATTCATGAGGATAATAAGATTTGCGAATTTTATCAGCAAGAATGGAAATATTTTTAGAAATATGTTGGTTAAAAGAATTTAGTTAACCCCTTGCCGTACATTAACGACTGACACTCGTAACGCGATAAATAGTATAGTCAATTTTGAAATGCTCCAAAAATGATCAAATTAAAGATATCAGTGAGTCGCAGTAAAATAAAATTATCTCTGTGCCATTCAATATTATGTTAAATCGTATACCGTATCCGAAATTAGGGATAGGTTGTAATTTCAGCAATTAACACAGAGTGATTGCACTTACAGTGACAAAATAAATAGTATGGCAAGGGATTAAATAACTGTTATTCGAAGACGCTGAGATATTGAAAATTCAGTATTTTTATGTAGCAAAAATTTGCAACGTGGGTTGATTTACTATCGTGTGCAAAAAATTGTACTAAGATTTATTTAAAGATGTTGTTTACTATCAATTACCGAGAGACATATGCAGCATTCTTCGTTTGCGTAAAAATAAATACACCGCTACTGCGGAAGGCAATGCAACTATTGCAATTGCACCTATTATTCCTACTATATCGCCGACATTTTGCACTCTGTATTCTTCCTGAGCCAAGTAACACGAAGTATCTGATAAAAAAAGTATCAATTGTTACTCCATCCTTTCTCATTTCTCAAAACAGATAACTATCAATGAACCAAAACTATTTTTTCAAATTTCTCAATACGAACCTGTGCCAATTAAACAAATTACAGAAAAATTTCCATCATCTTCCACATTATCCATCTCGAAACACAAAGTATAGTTTCTAATTTCATCTACGCACTTGTAGCCACACTTTGGACTCTTACTTAGCGCACAAACAAACGCTGTCTCATTCGCCATACTTGTAACATTTACCCTAAAAAAAGAACACAAATTTCCTCCTCACATCAAATCTTCAAATCAAACTAAAAGAACCAAAGACACTTACAAATTCACTTCTGCAGTTTCAACATCCAAATCAACAATGCAGAACAACGGCTCGTCGCAATTCTCTCCCGTCCATCCATATTTACATTCGCAAGTTTTATTCTCACCGATGCACTGTCCATCGATGTACTTATTTTCGCAGATATCAATGCAACTCGCGTAAACATCGCTGTCGTTCTTCTCAAAGCCAAAATGGCACTTGCAATCACCCGGAGCAATGCATTCTCCGTTCATGCAATTTTCACAAAATGGTACACAAACGGTATCATTTCCTACGTTCTCTTCGTCCAAAGTGTAACCCTGGTTGCATTCACAGACATCAGGCAATTCGCAGTAACCATTTTGACAGGACCTGCATAGTGGCACGCAAGTTCCCGTTGAATCATTCTCATAACCTTCGTCGCAAGTGCAAACATTCGGTAGCGTGCAGGTACCATTTCCGCATGAAACATCACAGACAGGTTCGCAAATGAAGGTTTCCTGTTCTTGTTCCATCGCAGGGCGATAGCCCTCGTTGCACTCGCAATGGTTAGGGCTGATGCATTGTCCTTGAGAACCACAACTTTTTGCGCAATGTGGATTGCAGAAGCTCGCTGTATCATTTTGTCCTGCGTAATAGTGGTTTATGTTGCACTCGCAGAGACCAGATCTTCCACAGTATCCATTTACACAGACCTTCTTGCAGATTGGTTTGCAATCTAAACGTTTTGATGGAGGGGAGTTGATGTGAATAGGTTCGTAGTCTTTTTTGCAGGCACAGACACCTGGTAAGATGCAATCTGTATTGTTGCCACAAAATGCATCGCAGTGTGTCACACAGATGTAATATGTAGCATTTTGTCCTATGTAAGTGTAGCCTTCGTTGCACTCGCAACGATCAGGTTCGATGCAAGTTCCATTGGGTCCACAGTTTTTAGTGCAAACTGGCTCACATTTGTTTGGAACTTTTTGCGAGAGTGTGAAACCTGGATTGCAGGCGCAGGTTTGTGGTGCACTGCAATATCCGTTTATGCAGTCCTTCGTGCAAATTGGGGCGCAATAGGGGGCGTCAATGGTGATTGGTAATATCTAAAAGATTGGGGTAGTTTGAATTGTAAATAGTCATGAATTCATCTCAGTATTCTTTTTGGAGAATAAAGTTATATTAGAATTGTTTAAAATCTGAACTTACGTTTAACTCTGGCGAATTTTTATCAATGCGGCGATAACCTTTGAAACAGGTGCAGGTTTCAGGTGCGGTGCATTCTCCGAATGGTCCGCAGGGTGTCTCGCAGTGAGGTTTGCAAATGTGTCGTGAATCTTCATCGTCACTTGGTCGGTGACCTTCGTGACAAGTGCAGACATCCGGTGAAGTGCAGGTGCCGTTAATGCAGCCTAATTCGCAGATTGGTTCGCAAATATATTTGGAATTTTTCGTAAAGCCGTAACCCAAGTTGCAGCTGCAAATGTCAGGAGCGATGCAAGTTCCCATTTGACACGGTACGTTGCAAATCGGCTCACAAATGTTATCAGATTTCGGCTTATAGCCATCGTCGCAGGTGCATTTATTGGGTGCTGTGCACTTGCCAAAGATGCACGTCTTGTCGCACTTTGGTAGACAGGTAAAGGGATCATCCGGGTTTTTGGAGTATCCTTCGTTGCACTCGCAGACGTCTGGCGCGATGCAGTTTCCGTTGATGCAGGGACGATCGCAGATCGGTTCACACAGCTAAAAAGTTTCGTATATAATTCTGAATTTTGGATTTTGATTTGAATCGTGACGATTTTGGGGTGGAGATTTAGAGAGATGTATATGTATAATATAGTGCACATTACTTCAAATAGAATTTCAATTACTGTGTGTGATATAGCATATATTGAACACGTTAGAAATATAGAAATTTCGATATTTATGATTTCCTTGCGATTTGAAGGCGTTATGAAATTAAATTCTTCGTATTAACAATTTTCTCCTGTATTTTTGCAGTTAAGTTAACTAATTAATTACAATTGAAGCTAATTTACATACATTCGTTCTGTTATCACTTTTGGCAGTAGATTGGTATCCTTCGTTACAAGTACACGTGTCTGGCTCAGTGCAAAGCGCATTTTCCTTTTCACAATCTTGCTTGCAAACTGGTCTGCAACTATTACTAATGTTATCCATCGAGTATCCTTCGTTGCAACCGCAAATATTCGGTTCGATGCATTTTCCATTGACACAGTCCTCGCAAAATGGCTCACAGTAATTAAAAGCATCGTATATGTAACCGTAGAAGCACTTGCACACACCCGGTGAGATGCATTCGCCATTTTTGCATGGTGGATCGCAAATAGGGACACAAAAGTTATCTTCTTCTTCATAATCCTCGCAGCATTTATCCTCCGTACGATATGCTATGTAAAACTGCAGAATGAAAATAAAATCGATTTCAATTATAGTGGAGAACAAAAGTGAAATAAATTTTAATAATATTGGAGAAAAAATTAATCAATTCTTATATAAATAAAAATATATAAATCCTTATATGTGTGCGCAGAATCGAGATAACCCTCTTTGTCTCTGCGTCGACTCGCAGTTCTTCTCATTCCTGTATTATAGTTATCAGTTGTGTAATATGTAGTGTTGATAATAACTTTTCGTCAGCGATTATTCGACAACGAATATACCTCTTTTCTGCTGTTCCACCGGTATTTGGTTTCGTAGAAAATACCCCATTTGCTAGACCGATACGTTTCGATATACGGTACCATGCGAGTAGCTGTATAACTGTGATTAAGATTATTGTTAAATAATGAAAAAAAATTCTCCACAATTTAGTGTCAGATCTTTCATTCATTAGTTGAACGTTATCGTTATGGAAAAATGACTTACCTGACAGTTATCCTGCAAACTGCATTAGGATCATTAGGATAATGAGAAAATAAGCTTGCGTTTAAGAATCCGAACAGTTGAAGAAAAGAGAGGAGAAGCACGTTGAAGTATTTCATTTTAAAGTATAATTGTAGATGTATGACAGGAATGGATTGGTCGAAATGTAGTAAGTGTAATTAAATAGTTCTTATGTCGCCGGTTTGCCGTCACTTACTGACAGTTACATCATCCCCTCTTCTCTTTTGTATTCACTGATATCAGAAACGAGACAGGATGTTAGACGTCAGAAATTATAAAAATCTCTACAAGTTTTCCGAGAATATCGTGTGTCCATTGCATTTCCTGTTTGCAATGGTACGTATTAACACTTACGATTGACCTGGGATTGAAGGATCACGTGGAACATCTCTTAATTTAATACTAACTCTTTGTAATTCAATTATTTTCTTCAGTTTACTGTCAATTCATAGAACTTAATCAAATAACATTCCCTACCGCCTGTAAATATTTCATCATATTTCACCAATAATTTTTTAAATAATTCATACAATTTTACCAATAACTATTGAGTTCTTCTACAAAATTCATTTAACTCATTTAACAAAATTAACAAAGGTTTCTTAAATTATCTCCTCGATTATATAAATGTCAATAATTGCAAAAATAAGCCTTTATTTCTACCATTTTACGTGAGTTAATAAATGGGCTTCTTCCATCAACAATATTTCATCTAATTTTGCGAAACATTAACTCATTTCCATCATCGATAGCACATTTCTCATATGCAAACTGACACCCACAATAATTGGATGCATCGCATACACCATTAATGCATTCGTACATGCACACGTGCATGCACGAGTTTCTCAAAGTTGGCACGTATCCCTCGTTGCAAGTGTACTCATTTGGATCGTTGCAAGCTCCGTGCAAAACACGGTGCATCGCAAACTGGTTCATTCGACTTAGGCGCCGTGAAAATGCAGGTTTTGTAGATGCAACGTTTAGAATGAAACCAGAGGCGCATAGATTCCAACCAATGCAGGTGCCCCATGCACTGCAGCCGTAAATGCATCTGTGTATTGTCTAAAACAGCGTACACTTGTTGGATGCCGAGAATGTAGCTTGGGTTGCAGGAGCAAATATGTGGAAGACTGCACTTTCAATTGGTTGCATCTGTCTGGAGTGTTGGGGATGTAATTGGCGTTGGAATTGTGTCTGAAGGTTTCGTTATAGGTGTATGCACTTGGATCGATGCACTTGGAGGTAATGTAATTACTCGAGTAAACGGATGGCTGTTTTTAGTATCATTAAGAGGATTTAGATGCTTCAATCCAGGGTAAATCTTTTAATTGGATGTTAAATCTTTGTAATTCGAATTTTTTTATGCTATTTGGTAATAAATTATGTTGCGGGAGGTGAAAGAATAATTATGGGGATCTTATGAATTTCGCCTTTCATATTGGTGTTTTATCTAATCCACCGACGCCGCTCTTCCAGAAAGGATGCACTGCCTCATGCGATGCGATAAAACGGCGCCATGTGAGAGTCCATGGACAATCACTTTGCAGTTCTATATTTAAGCTACGATAAAATTATACTTTGTTTCGTGCGATGGCTCTTAGTCGTCGAACAAGAAAAAAGATCTAGTTAGTGCAATGCTTTGAAATAATCTTGGAAGATGCATCGCATTATTGCTTCTACTTGATAAGTGTGATCTCGGTGAGAAAACAATTGTCTGAGAAAGTCCATTAGGTGTGATAAGGTGATATCTGTGTATGTACTAAAATCTCTTGGATAAGAGAATTGTGAATTACTCTATTAAATGTTATCAGTAAAGAAGAAAATTTAAATGAATTCTTTCCAATATTAAAGGAAGGCAGGATAAAATAGAAAATAAAATCGATCTTGTAAACCGCCTACAAACTTCAAATTAAATTTTTTATATTTCAATCTTCACTGTACAAACTGAATAGTAGTTTACTCCTTATACAAAAATCCACATCGCAATAAAACATTCCACGATCCAACGCATCAATTGCTCTACAAAAATCATCGATACAATCACTTCCTTAAATTCAACAATTTCCTCTACAGCCCCTCAAGAAATTTCAATACAATCAACTCACTTATCCATTTTTCTCGAATCCCCTCGAATCTTTTCAATTAAATACCACCTCAAACCACCCCCACCATTTACGCAGGAACGCATCTCTGCCTACCCTTAACGCCAGGCTCTTTCCTATATCCGATATTGCATATGCAGAAATTCGGTGCTGAGCACACACCATTAGAGCATCCCCCTACGCAAACTGGGACGCATTTGCTGCGTGTCGGGTCATTAGGATCCATCGAGTATCCTCTCTTGCAAGTGCACTGATTCAACCCTGTGCATTCACCGTTAATGCATGGCTTCTCACATAAAGCTTCACCCATTTGAGAGGATCTCTGAGGAACGCATCTTCCTGTATCTGGTTCGATAACGTATCCAGGCTCACATACGCAACGATTCGGACCTATGCACACGCCATTTGTTCCACAACCGTGTCTACACAGCGAAGACGAGGGTGTTGTACTAGGTCTACACCCTCCATTGTTGAAATCCGGAACGAATCCTGATTCACAAGCGCATTGATTCGGTGCAACGCATTTTGCATTTGGTCCACAACCACCAGGACATAGTGAAACTGACGATGGTGCGGTGCATCTTCCTGTATTTGGATCCAAGGTTGAACCAAAGTCACAGGAACATTGATTAGGTCCTATGCAAGTACCGTAGAGGCCACATCCGCTTCTGCACTGAGAAGAAAACTCGTTGGAGACGCATCTTCCGGTATCTAAATCAACGTGGAATCCTTGATCGCAGAGACAACGATTGGGTCCGACGCACGTGCCGTTGAGACCACAGCCATAGATGCAGATTGAAGTTGATGAGCTGGTTTCCGTTGCGATAGGAATACAATTGCCGCTGGAATCACGAGCGAAACCTGATCTGCAATTGCAGATTCCAGGCGCAATGCACTCGCCGTTGCATCCGCTTGAGCATTCGGGAGCGCAGCCGCCGTTGGATTTTCGCGTGTAGCCTGGCAGACAGTTGCATACACCTGGAGAGATGCACTGACCTCCGTTGCAGTCGGCTGGACAGATAGGAAGGCAGGATTCTCGATCGTTCGGAGGATTTGCGTATCTGGAAGAAAGTGTTTTTTGGTTGGATTATATTATGAGTATGTGAAAACGATCGATTAGGTGTCGAATGTTAAATTTACCCTGTGTAACACGTGCACACCCCGGGAGAAGTGCAGTCTCCATGTGGACAACCACCCTCGCAAACGGGAACGCATACTTTGGTGTCCGTCAGAAGATACCCAGGCTTGCATCTGCAAACTCGAGGTGCAACGCATTCACCGTTTGGACACCCACCTGGACAGATCGGCTTGCATTCTCCGTTCACGTCGTCGTAGCCCAACTTGCAAGTGCAAACATCGGGGGAGAAACAATAGGCGTCCTTCCGACAAGGTTGTTGACACGTGGGCATGCAAACTCCCTCACGTGGCAACCAGCCGGGTGCACAACTGCAAACATTCGGAGCGGTGCACTGGCCACCGTAGCAGCCTTCGTTGCACCGGGGAACGCATCCGCCGGAAGTCGAGTTACGCTCGTAGCCGTCGCAGCAATCCAAAATGGTGATCCACCCTTCCTGCTGTCGGAATGAGTTTCTTTAAGTGTCACTTTCAGTCTCATAAGAAACGAACAGTATGAAGAGTAGAAGGGAAGAGACATTGTTGAGTATTCTCGTCTCATAATTACCGGTCTGTGCAACTCCGGAAGGGTGTTATGGGGGTAGTTTCCCGTGGCGTTCAGTGCAAGTGCATCGGCGTAACTGAAACGTATGTTAGTTCTTTAAAGTTCTACTCTAAAATGTTCTTCATAATCTCTTCAAGTTCTACCAATTTTTCTTTCATTTCCTATTAAGTCACCTAAACCACTTGGTCGTAATGAAAAATGGTAATTTTCCAATGGCTACACAAAGATTACAGACAGAAATATTAGGTGTATAAATTAATTCTCGGTCCCCAGATTTCATCGACCACAAAACCTATTCAGATTAGAATTTTTCCAAATTTGAATAGTCATTCTAAAGCGCCATTTGTTATCTTTAAAATAAGATATATCGCATGACTCTACTCCAGACATAACGTGGAAAATCATGTGTAAAAGCGACGTCGTACGATAAGCAACATTTAAGGCACTGTCTCCTTTTCGGGTTTCAACTAAAAAAAAGCAAACGCTATACCGTGCAGCACTTGTAAAAAATGGTTTCAACAGTTTCGAATATTCTCCAGACGTAACCCCTTCAAATAACCACCTATTTCGATCCCTACAACACCACCTAACTGATTCTCAATTCAAGTAAGTTGAACAGGTCTATAAATGCCTCAATGATTTCATTGATGTGAACCACTATCATTTTTCCGATCTGGAATCCGACAATTCCCTGAGAGATGGCAAAAACGTATAGAAAATGAAGATTACGTTTAACCCTTTGCACTCCGTTGTCGCCGCAGCAGCGACATTGTAGTAGGAGCTAATAATTAAGTTGTCGAAATAAATCTAGTGTATTATTACATTTTTTATATTGTGAAATATTATTTTAAAATGTATACGCTTCGTTTTGAATGAAAAAGTAAGATTTTTAAGTTTTCCACCGATGTGCACTAACACTCTGGAAATAATCCTAAAGTAGCTGGCAGTTCATAGTAAAAATTACTCGGAGTGCAAAGGGTTAATATTGAATTTCTATCAACATTGTTATAAATAAAAGTCAAAGTTAGTCAAAAAAGGCCGAGAATTAATTTGTACACCCAATATAATTATTTGAGATAACAAGTGCAAGTGAATCTTCTCGAAAATAGCCATCGGTATTTTTAAATACGTTAAAATATCTCAAATATCTAGATTAGAAAAAAACTGACTTATGCCACATGCAAAAAATCGGGTCATATAACTATTACCATAATCTTCAACGAAGTGATAAGAAAAAAGTTGCTTCAGCGAGTAAACATACTCCTACGTACAGTATAATTCTATCATTACTTTTTTCTCTTTTTTCACCATTAAAATTCGCACGATATTCTTATCATACTCACGGTATCGTTTTGTAACAAAGACCAGATCCTGTGGTACTGTTGAAAGTATTACCAGGATTAGGTCTCGGGTGTACTCGTCCGCCACCTTTGACCCCATCAATAGCCAGGGTAGGAAGACCAAGGGACAATAAAACGCAGACGTAGATCAGTTCTCTCATGTTGAAGCGACGAGCTCGAAGCAACGACTGGATTCTTATTTTCGGTACTCATTGACATCTTTAACGCAATGATAACACATAAAGCTCTGGGGTCAGCGTTTAACATCTTAGCGATTACGCTACGTAACACAGTGCTTCGCAGAAACGTTTATCTATTACACGCATCGCGTTGTGTCGAAGTTTATCGAATTCATAGAAACGATTCTCGGTGTAGTCGTTGTTGATTACTTTGATCGTGATTTCGCGTGTCCCCCTTTTTATTCGCGTTATCAGCGGTAATTTTGATTGCGAATGTGAATTAAGACGTACACCCGGGAATAAAGCACGAATGGTTATTCCGATTGAGAAAGAGAACAGTTGTTTGTTTGATTCTTTGAGAATTCCAATCGTTAATGTGAAGTTTTTAAATAATTTACGATATTAACGTGAAGTTTTTCAACAATTCACGATATGTACGAGAGACACACGGGAACGCGGAGGATATCATCTTTTGACCTCTTAAAACGGCCTCGCGAATTTATTATATAGAATTGTATGGTAAATACTTCCGAATTTAATTACATGGAGGTAATAAACTTGCGAAAATTGAATACGGTTTTACGGCAGTGTTATATTTTCCATTTTTGTCACTGTTTCTAGGAAATTTCTCGAATTTTTATCAATTGTTTTCGATAGTGAAATATAGGTGGGAAAAAAAAACTTTTAGAAAAAATTCGATTTTTGATATTATCTCTGGAATTAGATTTTGAAGATTATTTTTATTTTAAATTATTTAAAGTTCTTCGGAAAATGGCTGAAAGTGTTCAAATTAAAAATTAGATAGAGCTCACAATGAGCAATGAAGGAAGTGTATAAAATTTCAGAGAATGCTTCTCGTGTATTTCCATCAATGAGCAGAATTTTCCGAGATGCACTTCCTCTTCGTGGAATCGTTTTCGGACTTTTGCTTTGCATGTTGTCGGTTTATGTAATCCGTCGATATCGCTGCTCTAGAAAGGACGCATCGTCGCGTATGTGACGCATAAATGCGTCGTGATAAAACGATGAGAAGCGTCATTTCCTATTTTTAAGCCATGATAAACTTGTGATACTTCGTCGCATCGAACGACAGTTCTTGGTGCTGCATTCGCGAAAAAAAAGAGGAACGAGACTCGATGCTCCAAAATGATAATGCAAGGCTTCTCTACTTTCTTAGCTTACACGTGCGATTAATCGATAACGTTGGCGATTTTCTTAAAAAAATAGAAGATCTAGGTAAAAACGAAAGCTCTCCTTTCAACTATCAATTAACTTTGCAATTGATAATTCAATAAATACTATCAAAAATTTATCGTGACGACGTACAATTATTTGTATAAAATTTCTAACATTTTAATTAGCAAATTCTGCAATTTTGAGGTCTTAGGATATAACACAGTAAGAACTGAGATTCCCAACTAATAGAAAAATCTTTCCCAACAACCGCTATGAAATTTTTCCTAAAAAGAAAAGAAAATTACCGACATCTCCTGCAAAAAGACGTTACAAAATTTGATTACAAGGGATTATTAATTTCTAAATAATTTAAGAATTCCTTAGGCTCTCCTTCTTTAAAATTTAAACCCCATTTAGGATGAAAAATGAATGAAAATAGATTGATTCTCCTTATTTCCAATGCGCCCTATTATTCGCTCGACGATAGCACCGTTGTTGCTGTAATAAACCGAAACTAGGAGAGAACAATTACGTGTATTTCGTTTCAACTAACAATCCGTTAACACGCAATCGTCCGTTATCGTCGCCAAGTAGGTTTCACGGTGTACGAATATCCACGATTATCGTCTCCTTACCCCAATTACATTTTCTCAAGTAGTGTTTCACGAGAGAAACACGAAACAGTGTAAAAAAATTTTATTTCTTATCATTTCTTTATCCCAAATTACATTTTCTCAAGTTCCGTTTCACCGAGGAAACAGAGAACAGTGTAAAAAAAATATTACAAATTTCTTATCCTAATTACATTTTCTAAAGTCATGCTTCCATTAAAAAAAAGACGTGACAAACATTTTTTTTTGTTACAAATTCCATACGATCTACATTTTGTAAATAATTCTAACACGTGAATCGAAGGATTCTGCGGTCAGACAGCTTATTCTACTTTAAAGCTACGTTCCTTTGGTATTCATTGAATGGAGTTTCGAGCAATGGGAGAAAATCTTTGGCATTTTTATTGCTCGTCGCGCGCCGGTTCATTTCATATTACTATGACTACATGAAACAGAAATTATTACACCTATGACGTAACTATTAAAATCGTCTCTCGAGGAAAATTATCGGTCGTTAATGTCCACCATTAGCTTCTGGATATTGCAACCTAATAACACGTTATCTTCGTTAGAGCGAAAGAAAATATATTGTCGATGGAATTCCAGCAAAAAGACTCTTCCTAGATTTCATTCACTCGCTGGTTTGTTTCGATCGACGGGGTGTTTCGCAAATCTGAAGTGCACAAGAACTCTCAAATTACATTCCAACCATCCAATTTAGCCCTTTGCACTTCGATGTCCTACCTAGGGGAACATTTTAAGTCTACCATATCACTTGGTTGCCCCCTCCAAGGTGACCTACGAATTTATTAGTAATTACTAGACTGCGGATGTTTATGCAAATTTCGAGTTTCACGAATGCAGGTGAGACAGGAAAACCTATCTAGGGATTTATTGCACTCAATAAATATTACAACAAATACCATACTTTAGATATTTTACATATATTTTTATATTATGTCCTTTTTGTATATTTTAGCCGTATTTAATTTGTCATAAATGCATAAAAATCCGTAGTCTAGTAATTACAGAAGATAAATGTATTGCAGCGAAATATTTTAACGAATGTACGTTGACCTGAACTTTTCTACTGAAATGGCACAAGATAACAAATAGTAAAGTGCCGCCAAGTTTTGTAATAGATAAAGTCAGAGATGGCTCGAAGTGCAAAGGGTTAATCCTCATTAACAATCATCCCTTATCTTACTAGAGAATGACTCCAAAGTACCCTTCATTTTCTCTCCTTTTCATCGCTCCATTTTCACTGGTATTCGATGTCTCAACATCGTCTCACAAACTTGTTTATTAATCTCTCCTGTTTCGACATAACTTGGATATTTCTTCGACTCATTATGCATGATCAACCGCTTTCCAACGTATTAGCAGTTAGTGCGTACACGACGAAACTTAAAACGCCCCACGATGGGGGCTCGATGGCGTAGTTTGACGTCAACATGATCAACCGGCCAGCTCGGGGAAAAGTTGTTTCGCCGAGGCCTGAAAGTGTACACGCCCCGTTGGATAATTCTGACGGCGGTTACCGGCCTGTTCTCTCTCCTCGGCTATCGGTGCATGCTATTAATGCACCACGTTTTTCACGGAGTACAGATCGATTACAGTCACGTTCAGCCTTGTACGTTCGACGTGGTCGCGTAAGGTCGAAAACCAGTCCGGTTAGATTTTTCTCGCGGACGAGACGAGTTACATCCGTTTTAATTAGAGGAGAAGGAGAGAGAAAGTGTGCGCGAGAGACAGATAGATAGGTTGATAGAGATTTTCAATGTGGAGTTTCTTTGGTGAGTTTGAGGGATGGTTAATACGTGGACGGTAACTGAGTTAATTGTTCGTTTGAGAGTGATTCTTTCAGTTGATTTAACACTAAACCTACCAAGGCGGTAAAAGACCGCTACCGAAATATTTTCTAAAAATGATCTAAATTAATAGAGTAGCCATGAAGTAAATATTCCACTTCTATCTTACAAAAGCAAAATGAGTCAATTAATTATCTTCTTTATCTCTCCACTTCTCTTTGTGTAAGGTCGTTATTGAGTATATTTAGATTTTAGTAGATATAACTTCGGTAGGTTTAGTGTTAAAAGTGTTATCTGTGATAAAACGGGAGTAAATCACAGATACACTTTGTAATTAATTGCTAATGAATTTTCTTGCTCTCACGGAACTACGTGAGAGAGAGGGGATTTATTTTTGGGTAACTTTGTTCACCCGCTGGGACGAACTTCGATCACGCATTCTTCCGGGTGTTTAAAGGGGTAGATTGTAGAGGAATCTCGTCGTAGACGTGCTCCATGTTCTCCTCGTGATTCGTCTGAAGACGTATTAAAGTTGCCGGAGGTCTGTCGTAATGGTCGTCTTGTAGAAGTTCTGGGAAATTGACAAAGTTGAGACAAAGAAATGAAGGGAACAGATTTACAAAAAGAAAGTAATTAAATTGTAGAAGTAATTTACAGTCGATCTTACCGTGAATGTTGCCGGAAATTCGCAAGCCCAGAGTTGCTCCGTTTGCGTAACTATTTGACGTTCTACTGGTGTCGAGAGTTAGAAAAGCATTAGCTTCTGGAGAAGTGGAGAACAGTGGTCCAACTCGAACTGGAGTTTCTATGATTAATAAAAACATTTACTTATTAATTATGATTATTATTTGAATAACAAAGACGAATCGTTCGTCGTAACGCAATGTAACTATAATTAATAGTCATCAATTTTAGATTTAAGAATAATATATAATTCATCCTAAATTCCATCGATTAAAACTCCAGAAGAGACTCTATGTCGGAATTTACCTCTTCATGACCCACAGAATTTTATTTCACCACAAAAAATCTACCGCGCGGCTAAAACTTTTTCACAGACAAATTTTTCTACGGAAAAACACCTAAAGTTTTCACCTTCCAAACAATATGAATCAAAGTCACCCAAAATTTCCAGCACCCACTTAAAGACGCGGAATCTCGTTTATAAAACCTCTCGACCCTCCGTCGAGTAATCCGGACTTTCCGACGAGCGGCCGAAGATGATCGCTCTGATAGGATTACGCAAACGGAAGACCTCGAGGTCAAGGACAACTGTCGAGTTTCTACCGAAGATCAAGAAAGGCGTAAAATTGCACAGCTGTTTCGTTACTCACGAGGAGGAAGTCCGCCGCCGAGTATCGAGATCCTTCCGGTACCAATGTTCTCCAATTCGTGACCCTTTGCCTTTGCCTCGTCGTACATGGAAATTCGTCCAGCCTCGAAGAGCTTCGATCTCATATGGAGTACCATTACAACAGCGACAGAGGTCAATCCCAAGGACACGATCGAGGCTACGACTATGAGAGCGACGTCGAGAGGAATCGGCGTCGTGTGGACGTCTTCTTTTGGGAGAAATTTGTCTTGAAATAAATTGCACGTTTAATTTCGACGATGATCGTATTGGTTAATGGAATTATAGCTGTCTGTTTTCTATCACGTTGCCTTTGAGAGGTGAAATTGGGAAGCGGAATGGAGGAAGAGGTTGGACGTTTTTGTAATTCTGCGACGACTAGATAATAGCTAAAAATACATGGCGTTCACGCTGGTTTAAATGGATTTGTGTGCGATTTTGGACTCTTCGTTTTCCTCGAATATATAGGTGAATATGGAATTAAAGGCATAGATTATCAACTAAATGTTGTCGAATTTACAATGCATCTCAGAAGCTAGAAGAATTTTTCTAAAATGGCCAAAAATGTAAAGTTTAAGTAATTAGTGGGACTGGGTTGAAATTTTTCTCATTTATTATTGGATAACTTTTTTTGAAGTACATTTAAAAGGGTAGGATTTATGTGAAATAGACACGGCAGTTAAATGTTCAGATACAGAGAAGAATTTTTCTAAAATTAACAAAAATCTAAACTTTGACCAATTAGTGGGATTGATTTGAAATTTGTCTTATTTCTGACAAGCTTTTCTTAAATTATTAGGGGTACCGAAAAGTAATCAAAACTTTTCTTTGCTGGCAAAAAACATCGATTTATGAAAGAAATTTTAAATACTTATTAATAAAATAATTTCCGTAATTTTCTAACACTTTTTGCCAGCGTAACGATACTTGTTCGATTCCTTTTTTAAAGAAGTAGTTTGTTTTTTTGTTACAAAGTGTTTCGAATTACGTTTTCACTTCTTCAAATTTTGATTACTTTTCGGTACCCCTAATATTATTGACTGTTGGATAACTTTGAGCGAAGTCTATTCAAAAGGGTAGGATTTATGTGAGGTAGTCATAGCAATTAAACATTGTGATAAAGGAGAAGAAAGACATGCGACAAACCTTTGCGAATGGTCTTAACATAATCAGTTTTCGGCGATGGAAGATCATTGTCATCGATGTGCCTCATGAATGAATTCTTCATGGAGAATTTCGGTAGTTCGTGCTCCAAGTTCCTCCGTCTTTCCGGTACCGAAACTAAAACGATTACCGGCCTGCTGGTGCTGGATGTCGTGTATTCACGAGACAGTGTCCTAATTCCTGAGCTTTCCGTGCTCAAACTACGCGTTGTTTGTGGATCTGCCACTTTCGGAGGATAATACGTCGTGCTTGAAGTCCCTAAGATTTCAAAACTCAAGTTTCGAGCAAATTCCAAGAACAACAGAGAGAAAAAACACCAATTTATAAAGGCTCGACCACCTCATTAGTAGAATTTAAATCTATAAAATGAATTTTTACTACAATAATTATGATCTAGAGAAAAAAATTGAAGAATTGCAAATCAAGGTTGATATATAAATAACAGAATGTTTTTACCAAACTAAAATAACTATTGTGAGATAAAAAAATTCAAGATATTAAACGACGATGTCTTTATGTGTCAATTAAGAAGCTTGGAATATCTTCTCACGACAATTTGCATGCCTGGACCGTTTGCAGAGAGCTCGAAGGTGTTTAGGGGCATAACTTTCAACAAGCAGTTACGTCACGCGAATAAATATCTCGCGCGAAATAATCTCACCTTCCGTTGTATGGCCGATCGTTGTTGAAACTTTCGCGTATTCCTTGCTATATTCACCGTTCGTGGAACTCGGTGCATCCCGATGATTTTCCGGCGAATTCTCAGGATACACGAGGGATACGTTCTCCATAGAATCGTGGATCTCGATACACTCGCCGGTTTCAGAATTGCAACCGTCCGATGAATTTTTACAATCGCAAGAAAATATACATCCAGCTCCCCAGCGATTTTTCGAACACGGTTTGTCGCATCTAAGAGGATTGATTAAAAAAAAACAACATACACATTTTTTTTTTCTTGTTGGAATACTATTTTTTACGATGCAAATATCGTAGAGTTTTACTTTTCTCCATGGAATCCTCGTGGACAATGGCAAACACCGTTTACTGGATCGCAGATAGTATTGTCCGAGCAGTTGCAATTATTTATGCACATGGAACCCCATTTACCTGGTGGACAAGCTGAAAAAAGGTCGATTATATAAATCATCACGGTAACTGGAATTTTGAAAATAGATTTCTGGAATCTTTGACCATTGATCATAATGATTAAGATCTCCGATTTGAATCATCGAGGTTACAATATGCATATCAAGGAGAAAAATTCTAAAGATGACGATAGAATTTGTAGTTGCAAAAATTCTATATCAGAGGTGGCCAACCCAAATGATCTTGCGGGCCACTTTGTAAATGCATCATAACTACGCGGGCCACATATCAAATTATATATCTCCATATTAGATTTACACCCACTATGGCCATTTTTTCGGAGTGAGAAATTGAAATATATGAGTTATTATTATTGAGTTTACTATTATCTATATATATAAAGTTCAAATCCCACTGACTGGCTGACTCACTCACTCACTCACTCACTCATCACGAAATCTCAAAAACCATAGAATGGATTGCAATGAAATTTGGAACATACCTTGCCCTTGGGTCTTAGGTGCTCACTAGAAAGGGTTTTGAAAAATTCGAAATTTTAGGGGGGGTTTTGGGGGGTTAAAGTATGGGCCAAACTCATCAACGTAGAGCCGAAACTACTTGACCTAGAAACTTGAAATTTTGCATGAGCGTTCCTTCTAGGGTATAAGCATCCACTAAAAAAGGAATTTTCAAAATTTGAAATTTTAATGTTTTTTTTAGTTCCGAAGCACGTAAAATATTGCAGGTTTTAAATGATTGAATACATATTTTCGAATATGGATTATCAACGTTAAACTTAACTTTTACTAATTTAATTAGTCCTTAATCCTAATGATATTAAACCGTCGCGAAGCATGGCTACTTTCAGTTAGTTTTTACATGTAAACATAGATAATATAATAGTTATGATACGGAAAAATGTTTAAAGCAGGTCGGGGGTTGGCCACCCCTATTCTATATCCTGTTGAAACTAAAAAGTTTTGCTACTTCTAAAGGATTGAATTGTGACACCAACGTATCACTTTGCCAAATGTCAACAACTTTCAGAGTCGCATCTAACGAGCACCGTGACAGAGAATTTCGAAAGTCTTCGTAAAAATCCCAACTTCGTAACTTCCGGGCTTCCGTGACTTTCGCAACGATTCCAATTGCAGCTATCGTGCAAAGACACGATCCATCGTAAATCGTCTCCCCTCTCATTTTCACGAATGAAATTACTTTCGTGGAAAACAAACGCAACCGGAAAATATGCGCGCGATAACGAGGCGGAATTTCTTTTCGATATCGCGAGAGAGAATCGCGTGAAAACGCAATCCGCACGCAAAATTGTCAGTGCGTGTGCGTTCTCGCAAACGAGGAAGGTCGGTCTGTTTCATCGAGCGTGAAACACGTATCCGGCCAGTTGTGGAGTTTCATGGGTTTCATGCTATATCTCGTTGATTCGAAATCCGTGAAGCTTCTCAGTTTCGGCGAGAAAAAGATCGGGGGAAACCAGTTTTATGGATTTAATTGCTGCGATTGGAACTTTTTCCTGTTACTTTTACACTCCAATTACGATGGGCAATTTGTGTAAGAATTATTTAATACTTGGTGTAACGATTGGTTTGGTTACTTTCACTGTTTTTGAACAATCGTAGTCGATTAACTTTTAATGCTTTCCATTATTCAAATACATCATAGAAAGAGATTAGCCAAACGATACATTAGCATTAGATTTACGGGAGTGAAATCTGTTACACCGCAAAATATTAACACTAGGTTTACGGAGACCGTCAAATTAACGAATTTTTATCTTTTTAGAAGCGGCTTCCAAAGGGGTACCCCTTTTATTACTTACGAGAAGTAATAAAATCTAATAATCTATAAAAGAGATAATACATCTAGTAAAGAAATCTTAAATACTAATTAACGAAATAATTTCTAAACTTTTCTACCACTTTTTGCTAGTATAAGGGTAGTTGTCCGATTTCCTTTTTACAAAACTCCTTAGATTTTTTGTTGAAAAACCTTTCCAATTACGTTCACACTTATCCAATTTTGATTACTTTTCGGTACCCCTAATATAATATTTCACATGTATCTTATAATATATAAATTACTTGACTGATTATCTTCTTTGCCGCCTGATCCCTCTGTTAACAAAGTCCTTATTTAACATATTGCTGTGTGACAGATTTAACGTCCAGAAAAAAAATGTTAAATAAGGATTTTGAAAATCGTGGGATCAGGTGACAAAGAAGATTATCAGTTAAGTAATTTGTATATTGTAAGATACGTGTTAAATATTTACTGTACCACGTCTCTATAATTTTGGAAATCGTTTCTAAAATCGTAGTAATCCGTCAATTTGACGCAAATCTAATGTTAATTAAATCATGTCACTGATTCAAAATTATAACTTCTATAAAGCTCTACCAAAGCTCTTCCTCATCGTCGTAGCCTTTATTAGGACAAGTTGCTTTTACATCGTCACAATTGTCATCGTCGTCAGCACGCAATCATCCAAAGTCTACCCTGACATCATCGCAACGAGTTCCTACGTGATTACTGTAAATACTCACGCAATGAACAATCATATCCGAAAGTGCCCGCCGTGCAGTTGCAGATATTCGGAGCTGTGCAAAATTCTGTACTGCAGTTTTTGCATATAGGGAAACATTCGTCCTTTATCTCTCCTTCCTTGTAATCACCTTTCATCGACGGTGATTCGTAGCCTTCGCAACACTCATCCACCATTTTGGTTCTCACTTCCGACTAAAAAAATAAAAACGTTTGTCAAATAGACAATACTGATGAAAATACGTGGGAAAAGAAGAAGGAAACTCTGATTGACGTCATACGGTTGTACTAATAAGTCGTGCAAGAGTCGAGCACGTTCGGGGATCGATTAGAAATGTTACGATACGCTTCGTGAAACCGGGTAAAAGTTGGTGTCGACCACAGGCTTAAAAGGGGAAAAGATATCGTTAATAGTGCAGCCGGTTTTCCGATTTTTGCTGGTTCGCCGCCTTACGTGTAGTCTGTTTTATCGTGCGGTTCGAATGAGTCAGGACACTCGATGCGGGTGAAACGAGAATATGTTGATGAGAAATCGAAAGACATTGTTGTAAAGTCGAGTCTTCTCACGAAGATTGCACATTAAAATTAAAAAAAAAAGACGTAGAATTATCGAGCCTATGGAATTAATAAATTACAGAAAGTTTCTCTATGGTAACACATATGAAAACTTCAGTCCGCTAATTGTTAGTTCCAGTGAGTAACTTGGTAGCCATTATAAAATCATAGAACTGGTCCCTGGAGGAACCGTACTGTATAATAGTGTAGTATCGTAATTTAAAAAAAATAAGAGATAGCTTTTAGTTAGTGAGTGTGGATGGATTTTTTGTATTTGAGAGTGAATGTTTAGAATAGGTGATTTGGAAGACGGCGAGTTCGAGGGTTAGAGTGAATGTTTAGTCTGTGGACAAGGAGAAAATGAGTGACTGCAATAAAGAATGCAAGCTGTGAGAAAGACGAAGAATGCATGCTGTGAGAAAGAGTATCGAGGGTGGATGCGAGTGTGAATTTTTGGGAGAGTCAGTTAAGAGAGTGAGAGCGTTGAGATACAGAGTTTGTTGCGAGGAGAGATACAGTGGAGTTATATATAGAGTTTAGTGGAGAGTATTAGCAATTAGAGTTATTTTATTTCACTGAGTGTTTCTATTTCGTTATTTTGTTATTTAGGCTATGATATTGTTAGTTAGTTTAAGGTGTATATATAGTTGTTAGAGAAAAGTATGTAGAATAAATATATATAGATAGAGACAGAGGAGATTCTACAATAGTCTTGCAGAACAGAAATTACAAATTGTCCCTTTTACTTCATTTCCTTCAAGAGAAATACCATAAAGATAAATCTCTTATGTTGCAATATCAATATTCCCAAAATTTCTCCAAAGGCTCTAATTTGAAGTTCAATCTTGAAGAAACCCGATTATCGTTCTCCATGTAATTTCAATTTCCCGCGAGAGCAAAAGCGATGTCAGCCATGAAAAACGAAAGCGAGGACGTGTAACGGTTCCATTCGTAATCCCTCGTAAATGGATACACGGATAAAAAACAAAGTCCACGTTTATAAATTACACATCGAAACCTTCTTTTTTTTCTCTCTCCTCTCTCAAGATCGCCTTCGTTCTCCAATAGCAACGAAACAGCCTTCTGTTTCCGATCGGCAAATCAAATTTACGACCATGAATCAATAAAAAATAATTTTATTTTTGTTCCTTCAAAACTGACACGTGTGCCGTCCTTGAAAGTATTCTGAGACAATGTGATTGAATTTTCTATTTTGTTGCAATTAGCGCACCAATTACGTTCGTCGACTAATAGGTTCATTAAGTTATGGAATTAAGTTATGGAGTTATGGAATTAATTACTCGTACAGTATTATTCGCACGTTCTTCCAACTTTAAGTGAAGGAGAAATTCTTCCTCGTCGGAAGCAAATGAGTTAGCTTTATTAAAAGGAACGAATCGTTTGCAAATGGAACGCGTAATACGACGGTAAAGTCGACTTTTCCGTATCGACGTAAATCGTGTAAATGCGAATCAAACGGTCTGCTTTTACGCAAAACGCGAGTTACGTTTGGTCGTACGGTCGAATGATTTATATAAACGAATATCCCGCGATACGTGGAATAGATAAGAAGAATTTCTAGCCGGTGTCATTATGCGAGAATGTTAAAATCGTTTTTGAAAAGTGTGTTACGTATTGCCGTGACGAACGTCGGCCCATATCGCTTGATTTATTGTCAGCTCCGGAGCGAAATCGGTGTGTCGATGCCTCGTTAAATCATCCTGAAAATATTTTAAATAGACTCTCGTGATTCTCCATATTAAACACGATCATTAAAGCTATTAGAGTTGATTTCATTATCGGCCATATTACGACCGTATATTTTAGACATAGAAAAAAGGAAGAAGGAGTAAAATGTTAAAAGACTTTGTAGAAAACGACGTCAAATTTTTGGTCTTCGTTTAATACTCTATCGATCCTACTTTTTTTTGGTAAAAAGAAACTCGCCGGTTTCTCCGTGAGGCAGACGTTATCGATAATTTTCAAATTGCCAAAGCAGAAGTCTATTAAACATTCACAGACGGTTCGAATGTTACTGGGAGTTTGTATAATGTTGCAATTAATATCTCTCCCTCTTCTTCGCTCTCTCAACGTTTCCGAAGCGTTGTGCAAGTAAAAGGCGTGCGTATTAATCACGTCGTCTGAGACGTCTAGCCGTCATGATGAGATACAATTGCGAGAATCGAGTTCAGCCGATCCAGGATCTGTGATTGTAAATCGATAAAAATCATCGCGAAAGCCGGCTGCACCTAATCATAACGAATCGACATGCAAATATGAAAACAGAGCGGTAGAAAAATTACATTAAACTGATCCTTGGATTGATTCTGGAAAGCTTAACGCTTCTTTTCTGACTCAGCGTGTTATGATTCAAAATTAATTCCTACAATCAAAAGTTCTCACTGATTTCTGATATAATGAGAGTATAGAAATAATGAGACCACTTTGGCTGATACTTTCAACTTAACCCTTAACGAACGAGTATTATTTATATATAACGTATAGCGCCGCGAATATGGCGACATTCGTTCGCTAAGGGTTAATAGTTTTTGGAAGACTCCAAAATTCCCTATTCCGCTTTCTGCGCCACGAGTGTCTCAAATTGTTGTGGGCTAAGGGGTTACAGAAATTTTCAGAACTTTGCTAATAAATTTTATAATTACTACGCATTGTTCCTGCAGCTTGGAATTCGTCAATAACGAAGAGAGATAGGATTGAAGTGAAGCTAAAAATGCATAACAAAAAGGCAGAAAAAAAAATTGATAAACGTTTGCTTGAAAAGCTTGCAGCGCAAATATTTGCTTTTTCCAGTCGGGAGAACGATTCGACGAAGGCAATTAACGATAATTCACGTATTATCGTATTTAATTCGCCATCTCGAGGTTCCTCCCACGCATCGTTATTTTCTCGGATTAAATCCGACGAAGAAGCTCCAGTGGTGTGCGAAAATGCAACAGTTGATCTGTCGTTAAAAATGTAAGACAAAAGGAGAAAAAAAAATGGAGGTGGGTCTCGTCAAATTGGAATTACGAAGCTGTGAAAGTTTGCGATAGGGAAAACCAATGGGAGTTATTTCTTTGCAATGTCATCGTGTCGCGAGAGAAAAAAGATACAGTTACGCCGTCTAATTAGCATTATCCGGTCGCGCTTGATTGAGATTATCTCACTCGTTGTTAATGAACGAAGAAACGTCCGCGATAGAAAGTATGGTGAACGTTTCGCCTCTAAATTTTTTTCTTTCCTCCCGTGAGACCTCCAATGGCCGAGATTTTAGAGAAAAAAATAAAGGAGAAAAAAAGGGCAAATGTGTAAATAAATATCGGAAATTTCACTCGCCGGAAATGTTCCAGTTAACGTCGACGAGTCTCGCGTAACTTTTAGCAGAGAAATGAAATAATGGTACTTAACGATTTTCAATAAATACCGTAGACTCGACTCAACGACTGGTTCGTCGTTCGCGAGTGGAAAAGGTGCTTGTAACTGGTGTTGCCTAAAGTTACGCAAAGCCAGTGTTTTCTACGATGTTAGAAAACACCCACGATGACCTCGAACACGTCGAACGGGAACTCCGCGTCCGCTTTGCACAGATTCTATCGTTTTTTGTACTTCTTCCTTTTCCATTTTGATTTGACTCTATCATTCATCGAGGAGACACTTTAACTCTCATCCTCTCATCGAAAAGAGTTGTGCAAAATATCTTCGAATGGTACTACCTCTATTTTTCGTTCAAACTTTAATTAATGTTCTCTCATTGAAATCAAATCAACTTACAATATATTAAAAGTTTACCGATCGGTAGCCAAGAACTCAGAGGCGAGAATTTCTCATTTTCGAAGAGATATCGGTATCAGGAAAATATTTGTGCCCAAATGACCGTTTAGAAGTAGATAAGATGTTAAAATATTTGGAAACGCAAATTAGGTGAAACCTCACCCAAAGGAGCATACGGGGGTTAAATTTGTGAACGCAAGTGTTCGCCATATTTCTCCTTAAATTATCAAAACGAAAGCCTAAAAGAGACAAAAGGATTTCTTTCTGTCTTCGTGTCTTTTCGCGCGCAAATTTTCAATCTGTGAAAGGATTCTCGGTGTTGTTTGCTCATGGCAAAAGTTCGAAGGGATTTTCTCTGTGCAAATAGGTCGAATGAAAGAGGAAAGAAAAAATCGTGCTGGTTTGAGGTGTTTGCCTCGTTGGAACGTAGGAAATCAAAGGCAGGTTTTGCGCTTGCGACAAGATTGCCGGTATTTCTTGCCGAGCTCTAGTACTCGTTAACTTCCAGGAATATCGGATAATTATCGATCTGCTCGTTAAGTGTTCCACTTGCAACGGTACACGCTTTCAGCGAGCCTCTCTCTCCGCGTTCGTTCGTCCAGGTATTACGTTATCAATTGCATCGGTATATCCGCATGGCAATGCACCGAGCGAGTCGACACCTATTCGCCTGGAGATTATCCATGATGATGTTGATTAAGTTGAAATTGAGCTCTCATCTCAATTTCATGGGACTACGAGATGCGTCATGATTCAAACTAATTACAATTACAATTTAGTTTAACGTATCGTAGCTTCGATAGTTTGCAATTCACCTATGACAGGATCCAGCAGAAATTACCACACCATGAAACCCCCCCAAAATAAATGCCTGCTCTCTTAGATCGAACCAGTGGAATTTCACTGGTTCGCCAGTGAGATTTGTATTCACTGGTTCGATCTAATTGTAAGAGAGTAGAGTTGTTAACGATTGAAAAGTAGCTATAGTGCTGCCAAAGCTGTTAGTTATCTTGCAGAAATTCTACCCTGAAGTTAAAATCTCCTCTACCGTAACAATATTTCCCATTAATTCTTACCACCGTAGCCCTTCGATTGAAATCCCGCTAAAACCATAGCTCCACGATGATACGATCGTGCAGCTTGTGATTTCTATGCTCGAGTCCATCGTTGGCGGAATTTATTTCGTAAGTTTCGTACGCGCTCTTTCGAGGAGCTACGATCCCCATTACGTAACAGTGAGCTGCGCATATGGGGCAAACATGATACCTATTCCTACGCAATAAATATTAAGCTCGCTTATGGGAGCCCGTGAGAGACTTCGTTAACTCGTTGTTCGATGCCGTGGAGGTTCGCCTTCTTCTCATAGACATTATTCCGGCGAATATCTCTCGCGTAACGCGTACAATCACGTGCGTAATACGCGTACTTGTTGCTTTTATGCATACTGGGTGATTCGTAAATCGAACACTTTCTATTTCATCGTGCGATAAGTGACTCGGGTATAAACATTGCCCGCGTGTTATGGTAATGTTATTTCCTGATGTTTTTTTTCAACGGATTTTATAATTGTTTTGGAACTTTTCTTGTACTGCTCTTCTCTAACGACCTTTGTTTAATTTCGTACTTTTTAACCCCTTGCCATACAATGACGAGTAATCCTCTTAACGCTAGGTTTACGGAAGTCGTCAAATTGTCATATTACTTTTTTAAAAACGCCTTGCAAATTTATAGAGACGCGATACGGTAGATACTTTACATGTATCTTATAATATATTAGGGGTACCGAAAAGTAATCAAAATCCTTTTTTGCTGACGAGAAACATTTATGTATTAAAGAAATCTTAAATAGTAATCAACAAAAAATTATCCATAATTTTCTAACACTTTTTGCCAGCGTAAAGGTAGTTGTTGGATTCCATTTTAGAAAAAGTCCTTCGATTTTTTGTTGGAAAACGTTTCCAATTACATTTTCACTTCTCCAATTTTGTTTACTTTTCGGTACCTCTAATATAAATTATTTAACTGATCATTTTCTTTGCCGGTTGATCCCCCTATTTCTAAAGTACTTATTTAATAAATTGCGGTTTAGTAGATTTCACGTCCGTAAATCTAGTGTTAATGCAGTAATTTGGATACGAAATTTTCAAATTTTGCAAAACCTGGTACGATAAAGGAACGGCTGATCAATATTTTATTTTATCCATTTAATTAGAAATTATTGCCGAGGAAGATTTGAAAGAAATTGTACGGAAAGGGGTTCAATTCACCCTATATATAATCAACTTCAAGGAAGAGATACTAAGTACACACACGTCTTTCATATTCACGCATAAAAGTTACTTTCATCCGTGCATGATCTCTCGCCTCACCGATGAGTCGCAATTTTCCATTTTAACTTCGCCTCTTATGCCAATCTAACTCGCCTATTGCGAAACTCCTCTCGCGATTGCCACTCTTTCCTTACGTTCCGGCAAATTCGTTATCCACTTCTCTCCAAACAAACCTATTACGTCGTTTGTGCAATTATCGAATCTAATTAATTCCTATTGACGGCGAACGACACGTGCAAGTGTTCCGTGAATGTTTTCGCCAATGTTCCTTTTGCAAAACGGTACTTTCCTCCCTCGCGTTTCAAACGTTTATCCCAAGATTTCCGGCGCATTAGAAATCGTTCAGTGTTGCGACTCTTTCTCATTCTATTTCTCCTTGTTTATGCATATACACATACTTCAAATGGAGTTTCTTGATTTTCTTCCGGCAATTGCTCATTAACCGACGATACGTAAAATCGATTACGTAAAGGTTTCAGTAGCAAAACAAGACCGTCGCGATTCGTGCAGTTATCGAAATCGTCGTCGATCGCGATTGATCGTTCGATAAATCCAAGACGGTAGCAACGAAACTACCCGGTAGGATCTTGCTTAATTGATTTATCTTACCGCGCTGGTAATTAATCCCCCCAGTGTGCCGTCGTATCGTATAAATTCATCATAGAAACGGCATTATATTGCATCGAGCCGACTCCCACGGGTAATTGCTCTCTTTATCTTCTCCCGAGATAAAACACCGACATTTCTGCATCGTGCAGAACAAAACATTGCTCCGTGCTAGCTAAAACACGTCAAATCATTCCGCTTTGGGAGTTCTTTAAACCGCTAATTATGATATACCTCTTCCATTTTCATAATTAACTGTCGTTAAGATTATTATTATCATTTTCATGGAGATACGCGCTTCTTTTTTACGGTCATTGCTACCGTGCGATCGTATTTACTTGTGCGCTTCATATTAAGTTAATAAATGAAATCTTTGGTGTTTCCGATTCGTTCTTTTTTTTGTTTTAACACTTTACCGACCGATAGCCTATTAATAGGGTTTTGGACTTTTAACTGACTAATCAGTTGTCACGGCAATTAATAAATTATTGTTTATCACTGTGGTTTATTGCGTCGAGGACACAGTGACGAGAATTTTTAATTTTCGAAGAGATATCGGTACGAGGGAAATTTCTGCAGCCAAGTGACCGGTCAGAAATGAGTACGATATTAAAAATTGCCGGTCGGTAAAGTGTTAATAGAGAACGATTTTTATCAGAGACATTAAGAGTTTAGAAGGTTCGGATCGATTGTATAAAATCAACGTAATAATTCAAAACTTCGTCTTCGTAATTTATTTTTGAGGTGTTGGTTCCTTCGCCCTTAACCAGTTAGCTGTGTTTGACGAGTATACTCGTCATGCGTAAAAGCTACCACTGATTATTTAAATAAATTCGTAAATTTCAAGATGTTTGGAATATTTTGAGGCCATGCCGAAATAAAACGAATAACTAAAGGGTATAAATAATTTGAAATAGATTTATGCTCATCTCTCGATGTTCGTGACCCAAAATTCAAAAGAATTTCCGCCACATTTAACTGGTTAATTGAGGCATTAATTACAATGGTTGTTTATAGTGTTTCTAAGTCGTAGAATATGCTCTTATTTTTTTTCAATCATCCAATTTTAAGGGCCAAAGTCAATTCCACCCTTCATAAGTCACAAAGCAACTAAACAAAGTCCTACACGATATTACTTAGAGTTACAATTTTGAAAAATTAAAAAATTCGCCGGTAAGTGTATACCTTAGCTAAAAAAATGTAACAGGCTTTAAAGTAATTCCTCAAATAACTCCCCCAATTTCTTCTTCCGCGTACAAAGTCCGCGGAACGACAAACGGGCCGAGTGGCCGCAGAGTCGGCTCAGTTTTTTCCCCTTTCTTTCATTCTCCTTCGGCTCTCCCTACGGCTCTTTCCTAGTCGTCGTTTAATTAGACGCAAGAGACGCGCTCGCTTTCCCTGTAATTATCTTGGACCGTCGTATCGACCGTGAGAGCAAGAAAGAAGCTAAAAGGGACCGAGACGAGACGGGGAAAACTCTTGAAAGAATAAAAGCGGAAGCCTCCAAGGAATTCTTTCGCGCTCTCATATACGAGTTTGCATGGTAATCGACACACTTATTGCAATTTCCATTGACACCACCAGTTTCTGACGTTTTCCTTTACGGATCCCATGGGAAATATTTTTTGTTCTGTGGAGCAGTTGAATTGTAATTTTTTTTAAATATCTTAGCGGTGCGAAATTGTTGTGGGAAGATTCATGGGGGTTGATGGTAGAATTTCAGGCTTCGTGGAATATTTCATGAGGTATCAGATGGTGTTAAGTGATCTGAGAGACTGACTGTAGAATTGTGGGGTTATTTGAGACACCGGAGCTTAGAGTTTATCGGGTTTCAGATGGACTTTCGGTATTTATGGGAGCGGGAGGGAAAACGAGAGATTGAGAAATATTGCTAGTTTTCTGCTCGCGATGGAGAATAATATTGAGACTGGAATCAGAGAGAAACTGGGTCTCGTGAGGGTGAGGATCTTGAAAGGAAGAATTATTGGTTGCGCACTTTGTATCCAAATTGATAGGACAATCAATTGAAGGAATTATTCGTTAACGTAGCTATATAAAAGATTGCCTAAATTATCGTTTATTAAAAGTATCATTTAAAAAATATTTACTACTTTCTTATACTTTTGAAATTTCTTCGACCTTAAAGTGACAATGTCTTATCATTTTAATCACTGTTAATGACAATGTCATTTTGAATTCACCTCTTTAGTTTTTTAATTCAATTTTCAAAACGCTGGAGAAAGTTGAAGTTGTACAATCTCGTAGACAATTAGTTGAGTTTAATTAATTTTTGTGGTATGAAAGATGAGACAATTTGTACTCACTTTTATTCGATGCCGTATTCTCGTTTCTGTCCGAGTATTCGGGCATCTCGGTGGTATTTGAAGGCACCAGGTGAACGTATTCACGACGACCGGCTCCGTATAAATCTCCATCGACGTGACCGTGTAACTGCGGACAGTTTTCTCAATTAACCATTTCTCCGGCAACACCCTTATCGGGAGAACGGTGGTATGCAGCTCAGAAAGAATGAACGCGTAAGAAATCGAACCAGGGTTACTGTCAAGGTTCAAGTGAAGTATCTCGATTACAAAGAAGCTGACTCATGATATTATCAAGTTTGTGAACTATGTCAGGATTTAAATAGTGGAAAAATATAAATATATTATTTATTCTCGAATTTTTCACTTGAGATGTAGTGATAAAAGTGATA
Organism: Cerceris rybyensis; assembly: GCA_910591515.1. Lineage (NCBI taxonomy): Eukaryota > Metazoa > Arthropoda > Insecta > Hymenoptera > Crabronidae > Cerceris > Cerceris rybyensis. The sequence goes on from OU342795.1 coordinate 3,427,586, forward strand.
CTAACTTGACTTCTCTTGGACATATACGACTCTGTGAGAATTCCCCTTGGGAAGATACGATCAGCAGCGAAATTATGTGGTAAATCCTTGGGGCGATCATTTCAAGGTGCTTTTGTACCTGGAGATCAAAGATGGACTTGTTAGAATTGCAATTACGGAGAGCCTTTGTAAGGTGGAAAGTTTCATCTGGTAGAAATTCGTACTTAAAACTGAATTCAACATTAGATTGCATTCAAATTAACGAGTACATCAATAAATATTCTACAAATATTCATATTGTAGTACCGGAATTTTTTAGAGTTAGGAAATAGTTTATAATTAGTGAGGGTGGAATGGAATTACGTGATTTGGAAGGCGACGAATGACAGAGGTAACTTGAATGTTTGGTCTGTGGATAAGAAGAAAATGAATGAGTACAATAGAGAATGAGATGGGACAGTGAATTTTTTGGGAGGGTCAGTTGAGCCATAGACAAATTTGACAATGGAGAGTATAATCTTGAGAGGAGAATTAGAGACTTTGTGAGACTGCAAGTTAAAGTATTTCGATTTTTTATTAATTAACCCATTCACTGACGGAAAAACTAAGAAATAAACTAACAAATATTACTTTGCGTGTTAAAATTTGAGAAAACGGCAGAAAGGCTGTGAAATATTAATATAACGAATCAAAAATATGATATCGACATTTTTGTTCCAAAATTACTGGTGATTATTGCTAATTTATTAATTCCAACTTATAGAGCAAGCACGAGATAACTCGTAGTTGGCAGTGAATGGGTTAATATATTTGTTATTTTTTATCATTTTAATTGACATAAGATCTCCTACAATATAGACATGCTATACATATTCTACTTCTCTCAAATAAAATTTGAAATTGGAAATATACACTAACTTATCTCTGAATCTCGAAGAAGTAATACGTATTGCTTCACCGTCCGTCGAGTCCTCTCAAAAAGCGATGTCACCGAAGAAACGCGATGGACATCGCCGTCGACCAAGTAAAAGCGACACCTCCATCGTCTCGTGTGTCATTCTTCGCCGGAAGAAAAAGAGATATCGCCTTTTGGTCAGCGGCTTCTAAACGCAAACGGTGTCTCGTTACTGCCGGTAATTAGAGATGCGGCATTACATGCATCGATGTCTCCAATAGGAAGAAAAATGGGACACGATGAATTTCCCGGTGAAAGTGAATCAGCATGCGACGAAACGATGAAAGACGAGAAACAATTGGGAGAAAAGGAAAAATCGTGGGAATAGAATAGAGATTGAGGAAGAAGAAGGAATATCGGTAGCGGAAATGGAGTCAGTGACAAAGAGTAAGAGGCGAACGATCCCTTCGAAAGGACGTTCTTCTCGACAGGAAGCATTAAGTTGCTTCAATTGCTCGATTGAGGGCCTGGTGAGGAAAATAAATTGGATGAAAATAACAACGCCCCTCGTCTTTGATCTTCCGTTTGTTTCTGTCAGATAGATTGCAAAGATGTTGTAAAAATAAAGCTAAAACATGATACCTTCTAGTATATTTTCATTTTGAAACATAAAATTCAAATAATTCGTGGTACTTCAAAATTCAATCTTTCCACGTCTCATTATATTAAATAAATAATTCTATCACATTTTCTTTGTCAATAATCAAAATAACTAGATAAAGAACCAGCAATAAAATTAGTCGATCAGCAAACCATCAAGAAATCTGCGTCGTTACGTCACAATCCACCAAAGAAAACATGCCATTACGGTAGTTAGGAGTTACGTTCCGATTTCGAATGCACCGTGAAATCCATAATGATCCTAACATCGTATCCCATGAGGCTACCGGTGATTTCGTCCACTTTTACCGTCTCCGTCACGAAGAGTCACATGTGGCTTATAATTCAATCCCTTTTTTCTGCATGCTCGATAGAAAGAGTACAAATGAGAAAGAAAGAAAGCTACCGAAACAGTGAAAGATAAAGAGACACAGATAGACCAAGAGAAAAAGACAGAAATTCAACGTTCGGTACTCCGAAACAGCTGTTGCTATCGTGAGAAATTTCTTCCCTCCTTTTTTGCGTAACTCTCGTAATACATTATGAGATCACGTCAAAGAAACGGTGGGCACGATGTTTCATAGATCACAGAATTCTATGGAACACATCGAGGGCGTTTTTCCATCGAGATTCGAATCGTTCTTCTCACGTGAATATTCCATGAGATATTTCCGCAACATTTCGAGGATCATTCGCAACACCTACACGCGCGATTAATTCGACACGGCGTTCTCCACTTTTATTGTTTCGATGGTGCTTTCTTAAATTCATGGAGAACGTTTCGAACCTTCAAGGGTTTTTTAAGGATTTGTTTCATTTCCTTATCCGCAGTGATCGGTAACCGGTGCAGCTAAACGGACTGTCATTTTGGCATTTTACAAGGAGCGTTTAGAATGTAATCGGTTCCTTTAGTATGCAAATCCACGAGCAATTACAATTATCTCGTTTGCCTGGTTGAAATTGCACGGAATTACTGGCGAAAGAGCGTAGCTCTGTTCACGCTCGCCTTGATGCACGTGAAAAAAGAATATTACTGGAAAACGTGATTTATAGTCGTGCGATTGCAAATTGTTTCGAGTGGGAATAGCGCGAATTCTTTTCATCTAGCGTAGGCGAAGCGCGGGGGGTTTCCTCTTAGTAGCTGCTGTGTAAATGAATATTTTATTTAAAAATTACATTCCAAAATTTAAATCCAATTGTATTCCCTGTCCAAAGTTGACGGAGATTTTTAATACTAAAACTACCTGCGTTAAATCTATTATATTTCAATATATTAAATGCTTTGAAAGAAAGGAATCAGGAGATGGAAAAGATGATCAATTAGGAAATCTATGGTTTACAAAATCAACGTGGAATGTCTGCTTTATGACTGTCCTAGAAACTTGGATATTTTTTAGAAAAAATTAGGAACTAGTCATTTTTATTTGTCAAAAATTTGTCAAATTATTTTACATTGTGCCTTGTCACAACAAAACTCTTTAACACGTTGACTGTCATGGGGGTCACCGGTGACCGGCTTTATTGAATTTAATAAAATTTCATATTACCTTTCAATTGCAATTTTTATGAATTCTCTAACATATTGAATATTTAAATATTGGCATTAAGAAAATAAAGGTCTACCAAATATTTATGAATCAGAATCTTTAAAGTTTCTGCTTTATAAAGATGTGAATTTGATAGAAATAGTTTCACTCTAGTAAAAATGATGAAACTACAAAATACCTTTGGCGTTCAACGTGTTAATGATGTCACACCACGGATATCTCATCGCACCGTGAGATCGAAAGTTTAACATAATTGCAACGATCTGTTTAATCGTTTTGCGAATTAATTGCAGATTTAATCGTCAAGCCGGCAATGTTAATTTAGATTCGTTTAGATAGCTCAACGGGTATTTTTATCGTGAAATTTACGAGCTCTTCCGTTGCGAGGAGGATTGGCAGCCCTCGTTAAGAGAGCATCGCTCTGTTCTCACGGCTTTTCGCCGGTGAATCTACGCTGTTTCAGTGAGAACATAATAATTATTAAGCTCCACGGATGCTGTCAGTTTTTGTCGAAGTTTCTGCACTTATTTTTAAACGTCAAGAGGTTTCGATTCCCGTGCGTCTTGCGCAATTGAGGTGGCGAACGAACTATGTAAAATCGAGCAGAGCTAAGCGGGTAAGGTGCGCTGACGGTATCGCGATTCGTGTTATTTATTATATTAATTATCTTCGCTACGCTCCAATTGCATTTGAGCGTAATGCAAGAATTTTGTTTACTTTCCACGATGTTGATGGGAGATGATTAAAACGTTACTGCTACGGGGTTGCGAGAAGAAAACTTTGTAGGAAATTTTGCAACTTATGTGGCTACCTGTTGCTTCATTCTTTCCATTTATACATAACTATCTGCTTCGCTCCGATTAGAAAACCGTTTGAAAATTATCTCTTCATTCCCACAGATTTTCCAAAATACCCCATCTATATTTATCTCCAAATAATTGTAAATTATCAAGTCCATCGTCTCGCCATAGGCTCACGCTCTCCTTCATCTTTAACCTTCACTCAAAATCTGTATCTCAGAGCTTTCAAAATTATAAAAAATAGCCAAAGACAGTCGTAACACTAGATTTACGGAGCCAATTTGACTCATTCAAAATTTGATTACTACGTATATAATATACTGCTTGGTTAATTTTATAATAATAAATCTTTCATTTAAATTGACTTGGAACTATTTTCTTTGCAAAAAACTTCAAATTTCCTGTATGAGTCAAATTGGCTCACTTCAGAAAAATAGGTACATCAACATCCGTAAATCTGATGTTAAACCACCATTCCTCAAAAATCCGCCAAAATATCCTCAACTGCATCATGCAACACAAACTTAAATACCTTCCGTCGAATCTTTCCAAGTCTCCTCCCACCGAGCTTTCACAAAAACCTTCACCGCATTCCGACACCCAAAGTCCTCCCCTTCAAACGAATCACTCGTCCAAAAAAAACAAAAAACTTCTTAATTCTCTCGTATTCGCACTAAATCGTCAATTCAATGGAGAAAAAAAAAATCAGTTAAACTATTGACTATCTCTCCGATGAGATGTCACCGTCGCTTTCACAGACCGATTCACAACTGGCTTCACGTTCGTAAGCAGCAATTGCCGTCGCCGGTACTCGGAATGCACTTGTGGCACAATGAACTCCGACCCTCCAACAACGACGACGACGACGACGACAGTCAGGAGGAGGATGGCGCGTAGGTGGCCTCCGGGTGTTCCCGGAGGGGTCAGGGAGTCGCGAATCGGGCTCTCGTTTGCCGGGAACGAGGGAGACGGAAGGGCAGGGCCGGCACTTTGGCTTCTAAAGCACCGAGGATATCCTGTGCAGCCATTGACACTGCCAGCCTAACTGTCGAGGCAGAACGAAGTTCGCGAAAGGCGAGGAGACGGCTTCTTGGGATTGTCGAGGGTGCACTTGGTTTGTACGCTTCTGGAGGGAGGATTGTTAACTACTTTTAGGGTATATGGAACAATTGTCGATTTCAGTATTAGGGGAGAGCGGAGCTAAAAGTTCCGATTTTTAGTTAACTTCAAAATTTGTTAAAATACTTGCTTTTAGTATTCATACGATGCGATAAAAATCAACTTACATATGTAACTTTGATATTAAGACAGTTATTTGGGTCATTTTTTGTGAGATTCTTTTATTATTAATTTTTAATGCCTAAAGTCGGAAAGTAACAACTTACCCCGACTTGGGGCAAGTTGTTAACAAGTCGGGATATGTTGTTACCATATCTGTTAAAGCTATTATTTGTGAAATAAAAAACAATAAATGATTAAACCAAATCTGTTTATTTAAGTACTACTCAACAGTATCGTACGAATCATTCGTGAGATAGACCACAAATACCAAATGTGAAAATATTTTCTTACGTGGACCGGCGCGGCACGTGCTGTCGTTCCGTTGTTCCGGGTCCCACTCGTTTGTTTAAAATGGCTATTGTCAGTGCAATGTGGCGTTCCATTTCATTACAAATTTACACAATATTCTTATCTCTTCTCCTAGCAGAGTTATTTTAATCGCATCAACTTACCTCGGTAACTTTTAGCCCCGCTCTCCCCTATGTAGATTTGTGTAGTTATTTTGTTTTGCATCTTTTTGAGCATCGATTGTTGTAGTTATTGTACCTGAGAGTTACATGCGACGGTGGAAAAATTTTCCTGAGGTGATGGGAGAAACTTGAATTGAGGGTTGATTAAGGTAGTTCTAGGCACTTATCATTTTTCGATAGATTTCCTTAAAATTTTGAAAATATATTCTTCATGATATTTTATAATTATAACCGGAATCTCAACGAGTTCGTCCACACGGTTTATGAATAAATCGTGTTTGAAAATAACACATTTAACATGGGCCTTATGGAGAAAAATGTTTGCTGAGTCCGTAAAATCTTTTTTTATTTTTCTAATGGAAAAATGAGTCGATGGATTCTAATAAAAAATTGGCAATGTATTATTTTATGCATTTGGAATATTATTGAATTTTTTCATAATTTTTACTTCATAGTTATAGAGAAAGATGTTTTTTAATGTCTAAAAAGTGAATGAAATGACCTCTGTGAAGTTAGCCCCTGCATTAATTATTACGCAATTTTTTTCATTTCTAATGAAAAAAAAAACTTTTAGTTCTGAATCCAGCTAGAACTACCTTAAGAAACCTTGTAGATTTCTTTTGGAATACTGACTGTTATTGATTTCGTAATTGGTGATAGAGTAACGCGTGTTTTTGTTGAGGTATGACTATGGAGAATGACGTAGAATAGTTTTTGTAAGGTGTGTCTATGTTTCTATGAAAGTTTCACTAAGTTTTTGCAAGTATTGTCCGAGTTAGACTAGATATACTACTAGATGTATTCATACGGTAGAGTCAGCTGGTACTGAGATAAGACCCAATCTTTTTGCGAGTCATGCCCCTGTTTCTATTACCCAGCGTTACGTATTATCATAGATAGCAATTGCCGATACTGTAACACTACACGTTTTCCTGAGTCACACCTGCTTTCCTTTAATCCGGTACCGTGTTTACCATAGAACAAGATCTCTCCAACACTGAAATCAGTATTGTACTTCAGCTCTCTAAGATTCCAAGATTTTCCTTCCCAGATTGTAAGCTTAGGGATGTCGAAGAAGTATCGGTGAAATCGTTAATTGCATACGAAGTGGACTCATTATCCTCAAAGAGGATCGAACAAAAGACGAATAGCATTTAAGAAAGGAGAGTCGTAAAGCAGCCGGTTGAATTGAAACGTTCAGACAGGGCAGAGGAGCGATAGGATCGAACGACGATTAATTTGAATAGAGAACAACGAGATCTAAATGAATACACTGGTCGATGCAAGAAGACAGTCAATTTCCGCGAAACATTTGCGACGTCGACGTTCTCACTTTTCAATTTGAACTTTTTTAAGCGGAATTATTTAGACGGACGACGTTCCTCGAATTCTTCAAGTTTTAGTTTGAGCTCCGTTGGCGAATATTAGAAGAATTAGAAGACGTATGATGCGAGAGATCGTATCTGCGAATGAAATTCGTATAAACGGGCGAAAGCACGAGTTCCATCGGCCGTTGCATCGTTGGGACGATTAGAATCAAGCAGACTCGCATAATGGGATGATTGGGGAGGGCAATTCACCGTGTTCCCTCTTGTTCTCTCAGCACGCAATGGAAACGAGCTCTCTCCAAGCAACGGCTGTTTAATCTCGTAACGTCGTCGAACAACGGCGACTCATCAAAATAGAGTAATTAGAGTAATTACGATGGAACGGTAGGGTGAAACGAGTTTCCAGCATTCGCACCGGGATCGGCTCATTTGAAAAGGTCCGGAGAGTACTTTTTTTTAAAGTACCACTGGAATTATTTAGAAAAATCGATGAGATTGTATTGAGAATGGTGCACACTTTATTTAAATCTGAAAATAGAATCAGTCTGTTATTATTATGTGATATTGAAAAGATTTGGAGGCGTACTATACTGCGATGAGGCCATTTAACCCCTTGCGGTTCGAATTACTTTGTTAATTTTGTAGTGAACAATACAAAATTAATTTCACAAAATTTTCTATCAGTGATTATTCATTTTTTTAACACATTGTATGCCACGTAAAAATACGGTTTTCGAAACCTGTGCATAGACCGTATAAAAATGATTTATGACATTAACTAGACTAGATTTGAAAAGTTAAATATATTTCCGAATTTATAGATTAAGCAGTTTATGATTTATACCAATTTTTTGTAAAAATAAAATTTGTGCAAATTTTTTAACAAGTTTCCCTCTTAAGTCTTAATGAATCGTTACAAAACACCCGCATACAATGTGTTAACGATGTCAATAACTACAGGTATTGACGGATATGTAGATGTCATTACAAAGTCATTATGAAAATGGAAAGTTGATATTGAATTGTCAGAAGTTAAAATAAAGTGAAAAATATGTCGCGCGCTGCTCGACATAGGACCCCGAATGGTTACCGAGTTTATTTGATAAAAATGTATAAAATATATGCAGAGAAAGAGTTCTCCATCGCAACACTGTAAAATAACGGTGAACATTGCAAAACTAGGAACTTAAAGAATTATGCTCAAATGTAAATAAAGTTCCCGTTCATATAAACAACGTGGCAATTTGCATTAATTGCTCGCGACTCGATTTATTTCTCCTATTAACCGTTTCCATTTAATTCGCGGAACTTTCTTTCGCGCGGAATATTCATTCGACTACGCAAAAGTGATATTCGAATCTGCGAATGAATTTTATCAACGGAATCAGCAACGATAGTTGCACTTTCTCACGCAACTCTCTTTGCCAACGTTTAATTTCCTCTTCGGCCGGTTTTCCTCCTCATTTGGCAAGTATCATTTCCCATTGAAACAACAACGTCGTTATCGTGCATAACCAATGCGCGCGTCCTGTCACGCAAGTCTGCGGATCTAAACAAACATTTCGCAAAAACGCGAATCGCTGTAATTCAACGTAACTCGTAGCTAGTAAATAACTAGTAAAACCTGCCAGTAGCGCTATATCGCTTTCGTTCGTTGCATTCCTGCGATGATTCGATGCGAGGAAAAGCAACGCCGAGGAAATGTCAATCTTAAGGTGTAGAAAGATTTTGAGAAGGAAACAATCAGTTGGACTTCCTCTCTTTGTAATTGGAGAAAATTGAACGCAGATAAATTCCTAAATGTTGACGTGTAGGATAATTGCAACTGAAAACTAGGGAATACAAAGTACTGATACTTATTACCAGACTGCGGATTTTTATGCATTTATGACAAATTAAATACGGCTAAAATATACAAAAAGGACATAATATAAAAATATATCTAAAATATCGAAAGTATGGTATTTGTTGTAATATTTATTGAGTGCAATAAATCTCTAGATAGGTTTTCCTATCTCACCTGCATTTGTGAAACTCGAAATTTGCATAAACATCCGGAGTCTACTTATTACACTCGAGGTCTCGTTTGTACAATCGACAATTTTGATCTTGTATTTGAAATTCAAGAATAGGCGTAGTTTTTTTTGCAAATTTCCAAAAATGTAGAATAACGCATGGAAGTTGGGTAATATATTTTTGAAACACTCTATACCTGTGATTTTGCCAATGGTGTAGTTACAGGGGGCGTGAAGACCTTAAAGTTATGATAAATTAGTGATTATTTAGGATAAATATTTAAATTTAGCCACAGTAATTGGGAATTGGATCCTTTAATTCCTTATTCATCGTAGTCTTTATGTTCCTCTGTAATGCGAATTCGAAATGTCGTTGCGATTTCGAGTCTTCAAATTTTACGTCCCCTTGCGAAACGGAGATTAATTGTTTCTTTTTTATTGGAGATGCGTGTCCTTATCGGCATTCGTAAACTATCACTTTCGATGATCTGCGGCATTTAACGCGACTGTTTTAAAAGCACGCGATCGAATTCTTGGTCGGCTGCAAAAGGCGGTTAAATTAATATGAGCGTTTTAACGATCACAAGGAACTCGCTACGGTGTCGCGCTCGTTGACCGGTATGCCAATTAATTCGTTTCGTAATTTCGCGTGAAATCATGCGCTGCTGGACGATAAAATGCAGAAATTCAACTAGGACCATAGAGCGGTATTTCCAGTTTAATATAGAAAAGCGAGACTGTGTCCAGTCTTCTGTTGTGCTACCGGTAGTTAAATAAATTATTAAAGAATGCTATAATTGCTAGATATCATCACTATATCAAGTTGAAATATAGTGGGTTGTAGTATATACAGTAAGTATTCAAGTTCTGAAAAGGAACGTTGAGTAGAATGATCATGCTACTGCACAGACAAACGACGAATCAAATCAGTGCACTTCAAGACCACATGTGACTCTTAACTGACGAACAGTCGACATAAAATTCTAATTAACCTTCACCACGATCTCTCCTCGTAAAATCTCACATAATACTGATAATACTTAGCTCAGTTACCTTAATTTCTTTAATTACCTTCGTAATTTTAAATCATAAAAGTAATCATGAGCGATTGTGTCAATCACTATATTTTCTATTATACCATTTCTACTAATCGCCTTCCTTTCTGCGTATTACAATTACCACAACTTATCCATATCTCAAATTACTGAAAAAAACGTATTCCTTAAAAATCAGAGCAAGAAACAATTCAAACCAATTAATAAAACCGGTCAATTGGATCACCGATTACCCTCGCAATTAAAATAATTCTCCCTGGTCCTGAGCTTTTTCTCGATTCTCGGATGAAGAACAGAGGCTTTCAGAGCTTTGTCGGCTTTTTTCACAATAGCAAAATCTAAGGGACACGCGTCAACGTTGCCTCAGGCAGCGTTTTTAAGTTCTGCAAGAAACGGTCGTTTATTCGCGCTCTATTGTTCCACTCGACGAGGAGATTGGTCACGGCGATGTTAAGTGTTAATCGATACGGGTTTAAGTTCTGGATGATGTCGTAGTTGGAAGTTTTTACAGGTAGAAAAAACCAAGGGATAGTTCGAATTACCAGTCTGTACAGGTACTAACGATATTTCATAAACATTACACGGTTTGCGCACGATTAGGCTAAACGGTGAACAACTGAACTCGCTGTTTACTGTTACGACGTTGGCAAGGTTGCCCTGAATATTTTCTCGACCATAATTACAGATTTTATCGCGCTTTCAGACGAACAACTTTTTCCCCCTTCGATGTCAATCGGCATTTCAATAGCTCTATGGTGCTTGAAGTGGAAAATGATGACGGAGAGGACAGAATCTTGGAATTACGAAATGGAAGGTTTTGCTCTCTTGCCAGGTGTTTCTCCAGGAGGCCCGGAGAGTGGCTGAGTCCACCGGGTATGGGCCTTACGACCCCAGAGCTCCGAGTAAGCATGTTCCTCGGGTCCTGGTAGGACCTGGAAGGACGAGACGCGATTATTTCGACGTGGCTGAGGAAAATGTAGGGGAGACCGGGGCAAAATGGTATAGCGGGGCATAATGGGACCGGGGCAAAACGGGTTGATATTCCATTCCTCTCTGTCCCATTTTGCCCCAAATCAAGCACCCAAGAAACTTCATTTTTTGCTATCCCATTATGCCCCAGTGCCGTTTTGCCCCGCTATACCATTTTGCCCCGGTCTCCTCTACTCCTTCAGGTGTTCGTCAACTGGCTGGTTAGTAGACGAACCCAAAGGTGAACCAAGTCGAAGATATAGATCGGATAGACTACTCTCTTAGATCGAACCAGTGGAAACTCACTTGTTTACCAATGACACTCACTGGTTCCGCCAGTGATCTCGGCGGCCATCAAAATTCACTGGTTTACCAGTGAATCTCCCTCGTCAGCATATTCAAAAATAAAACACAGCGCATGGTGGTGCGGCGGCGGACCCAAATTTCACTGGTTCGCCAGTGAGATTTGTATTTACTGGTTGAACCAGTAAAATCTCACTGGTTCGATCTAAGAGAGTAAGAAGTCACTCGGTACGAGGTACGGGGTAAGGACTGTCCTCGTACCGTCTTATTCCCATCGTTTCAGCCCTTCAAATCTGAGCTCGACAAATGACAATCGAAAACTAAACTCTTTGTCGTCAAATGCTTTTTCGGCCAGTCACGCATTAGCATCGAAACTGAGTGAAGACGAGAGACGTCTTCTACTTGTCGGGAGAAAAGCAAACATCTTATCAAGTGACTTCTTCCGAAATTCCCGCCGAAAATGAGTGTATTCGCAATGCATTGGGGCAGGTCTCCGCATGGCGCACGTGGATGTGGTCTGCAGGGTGCAGAGTGTACCTCGAGGACCGTAAATATTCTCATTAACCAGATCATTAAATCAGCCTCCTTATCAGCACGAAGTGCCTCCACTTCAATCCACACATGCGGGGGATAATCGCATAAAAATGTCGAAATTCTTGCAAATTCCTGAAAGCCTTGGAACCACCATACTTACCTTGGGTACAAGTCACGTTCCAATTCGGTCTCGATTCCCGTTTTTCCCCAAAAATGACGCAATCCTCTCTGGTAATTCGAGTCGTAAGATTATGAGAGCTACGAATCAACGGAACGTGCAACTATCATGGCGTGTATCGTCGTTGCATAACGATTGCGCTAATATGTCGCGTTGTTCGCTGTATGGGGAACATCGGACGCGGGAAACGTTCAATTAATGTCTCGTGTCTTACGGGATATACGATTTGGACATAGAAAATAGAAAGTAGACGTGTTGCATAAATTTGACACCTACCTATGAGCATATCGAAGAACGTGAGAATTTTTAAGTGTGAGAATTCGAGGCAATGAAATTCTTTCGAGTTTCTGGAAATTAGTTAGCTAGGTGTTACTTTGAGTGGCTGTTTCGTAATTGTTGATTGGATGTTGTTTCAAGAGTTTGACGGTTGGTGGAAGATTTTTCGTGAATATTGAAATGAAATTATCGAAGTATTTGTGAAATTGAAATAGTTAATTTACGATCAGTGGTCGAATTAATTGAAAGTTGTTACCTCGAGGAAGGACTGTACTGAAAGCAGTTGGTAGTCGAGGTGCTAAGAATAGCGTAGAGTATCTAACTTCCAAAGATGAATATCGTAATAGAATTACATTACTTTACCGTGCACTGTTACGTACGTATCTCTTTCCATCTTTCGTGCATTTGCATTTCAAATGGTTCGCGAAATTGTTCATAAACAATCCTCACAGATTGCTATGGAAATTCGAAACCTACGCAATAAACCATCTTACAGTATGGTACCTTCTCTCTACGAATATTTCCTCTGCTACGACTTTCCGTGGTGTTTTGCAAATTCTATTTTCATCCTCGCTAAACATCGGCAACAATTCTTCTACTTTATCTTCTGGCTGCATTTGGCATGCAGTTAAAGACTTGCAATTAATGTCTTTGAGATCGTCAAATCCATCTCACTTCCAGGTTATTTTTCTAAATTATTATTTAAGCTCTTGCCCTACGATTTGTTTCGTGACTGCCTCCGCGATAATTCAGAATTTAATTGCTAAAATAAAAATGGATCAGTGATTCTCGATATGCCGTCTATCTTAACTTAATATTAACCCTTTGCAACAATGACGTGTGGCACACGTGAGGCGGTAAATGGAATATAAAATTTTGAAATTTTACAAGAACTGTTAAATTGAAAATATCAGGTGGTCAGGAGACGTTGAAATTAGTTCTGTGCTATTAATACGTTAATTTATACCGGTATATTGGAAATAAGTGATTGATTATTATTGCAATAATTAATTCTGAGCTATTGCGCGTTCGATCATAAAGGAAATTGTAAGACAAAGGGTTAATGTTATAAAAATAATATTGTCGCGTCGCGTCTCATAAATAATTTCAATTTGATAGGTTTTTGGAGAACTTAAAAATTTCATATCCCATTTACCACATAGCGTCGTCTCTCATTAATATTTCCAATTTAATAAATTTTGGAACACGAAAATTTTCTATCATATTGTTAGTTACCTTATCACAAATATCCCTCGTTATTGTATAACAAGAGGTAATAGCACATTATTGCAACTGAAATCGAAAAAGTAGAAAATAAGACACCATGGACTTTAGAAACACACGTCGTTGATTTCGGACAATGATGAAAGCACGGCAAAAGTTCTTCCATCGCGAAAGCCGGAATTATTTGTTATACATACATTCGTCCACGGTTCCGAACATTCGGCGAGTTTCGAAAGCAAGCGCGCTCGCGAATCCGAGCCACGCGAATTCACGATTCCGCGCTTCCGCTTTTATAATTCGCATATGTTAACCGAATACATAATTGCGAACTTTCTTCCTTTCCCGATGCAGACGTTTGTTTTTGCTGAAACGCAACGAGCCGGCGATGCGAGACCTTGATGTTTCGACTTTTAATAAGTACACGCGCCACTCCGTGATTTCTCTGAGCCTCGCCGATTCCAATTTTCACTCGACTCTTCTTTTGCGCTTCGCGAAAGCAAGAATGCCTCGAAAGCCTGTCTCTCTCGCGATAAAGCTACAAATTATATTACGTCCATACCCTGACGTTGGGCAATTCGTTTCTGAACGATCGCGAAATACCTGCTTGTTTCCCGTTATAGACGGAAATCTCTTGCTTCGAGCTTCTTGGAATTTCGCTTGATCGATTAATTCCGTAGTTTTTTTTACACGTGTTAACACTTTCGTGCTGTTTAGGCGGGAATTGAGATTTTCAGCATATTAAATATCGCTTCTGTGGATAAGACAGTAACGTCAATTTAATTCCTTGCTATTGAATAACGTGTGACACTCGTGACGCGGTAAACGGAGTAGTCAATTTCGAAGTTTTCCAGAAATTATTAAATTGAATATATCAGTGGGTCACGTTGTAGTAAAATTAATTCTATGCTGGGTTAAGTAATATGCTATATTGAAAATTAGGGATAAATTGTAGTTTCAGCAATTAGTTCAGAGTTATCGCGCATTCTGGAAAGAAATGGTACAACGAGGGGTTAAAATAAACAACCTAATTTTTAACCCATTTATCAAACACTAAAATTAATAGTCTCATTAACACTAGATTTACGGATGCTGATACACCTATTTTTTTAAAGTGTGCCAATTTGACTTATACAAGAAAATTGAAATTTTTTGCAAAGAAAATAGTTCCAAATTAATTTAAATGAAAGATTTATTATTAAAAAATTAACCACCCCATATATTATAAATATAGTAATCAAATTTTAAATGAGCCAAATTGGCTCCGTAAATCTAGTGTTAATAAAATATAGGTCTTTTACGTAAAAGAATGTTATGGAAATATTTTACAAAAAATTCTGGCTCGCGGTAGGAAAAGTTTGGAAAACGTTGCGCTAAGTTAGAGCTAGCACTTTCATTTTCCTTTATTCCATAAATAGAACACGAACGTAGCTTCTTTGACGTACTTCGTTCGCCAAGGATTAAGTAAGCGTAAAATTGTTCTCGATCGAGAGGTAAAACAAGGAAGGTTTTCTTTGCCAGAGAAACGATAACGAGAGGCAATAAATCGAAGTTGATCGGTTAATCGCACGAGACAATGACATTGATATCCACGGTACTGCGCAAGAAGAGAATCGTTCCGCTGAAAGACCACCGATCATAATTACCCTCATTACCGTCCAGCAAATGCTAGATATTACTCACGGCTATCGTTGACCCCGTATCTATTTATTTCGCGATATAACAGACCGCGATTTCCTTAACAATCTGTAATTTTCTTCTTAAAACTTAGCCTCTTGATTGCGTCTTCTACTCTCGATAAACAAAACACAAAATCGGTTTCCCCTATATTCAATCTTCTGCAAAATATCCTCCACTCAATTCAACATCTTCCATAACGCAAGAAAAATTAGGGCTACGATGATATTGCATCTCAATTATTTCTATGTCCGTTGAAATTTCACGGTCTTCTTAGATTCTCTGGAAAAGTTCAACATCTTCCAGAAGGCAAGAAGAATTGCGTTCTACGATGATTTTGCATCTCAATAATTTCCATTTCCGTTGAAATTTCACGGTCTTAGATTCTTTGTCAAAGTTCAATATCTTCTATAACGCAAGAAAAATTGTGTGCTACGATGATATTGCACCTGAATAATTTCTATTTCCGTTGAAATTTCACGGTCTTAGATTCTTTGTCAAAGTTCAACATCTTCCATAACGGAAGAAAAATTGCGTGCTACAATGATATTGTATCTGAATAATTTCTATTACCGTTGAAATTTCACGGTCTCGTTAGATTCTCTGTCAAAGTCTGGATCTTGTACGATTTCGTAGAGTGTTTACGTATTGGGAGATTCGAAAGGTGTGTGCTGGACGGTGAAAGTGGACGAGACCGTCGGGCTCATTGTGCGGCCTACGGACGTTTCGCGGAAAGGCAGGACTTCCCGGTCTTCCGATTATGCAACTGGCCGGACCAGTTTTGGGGCACATCGCCAAACGATTGCCGAGCGATCGTGTCCTTCCGCCATGAAATCGTCCAGCGAGATCGAAAGTCGCCGACTGGACGACTTCAGATTTTCTACGGTGGTTGCGTCGCTCGAGCGCGAAAGCCGATCTGCGAAGATCGGTTGGACTGAAAGAAGATACGACGACTCTCTTTAACCCTGTAAATTTTTACTTCAGTAATTTGTTGCTTAATTGCATCGGATGCAACTGAAAAAAATTGTAGTTTCATGGATAGGATCACAAATGAATTTAAAAAAAAAATAGATGTGTTTGAAAATTTAGATTTCACATTAGCCGAAAATTTGATAAAAATTAATTGATAGTTATTTAAGTTTCAATTTAAAGTAGTTAGAAATTTTAGGTATACTTGATTGATAGGACTTTTAATTATGGTTTTAATTTTGTCAGTATAAATTCCTCAGCAACGTGGCAATTTCATGTTGCAGTACTTGGAACTGCAGTCAACCGTTTTCTTGGACAATTTGCACACTCTTATTTCGCGGAATCAATACGAGGGATTGCAATTGCATGGATCAAATGTGAAATTATATGCTTGAAAATTGCGATCTTTATTTGCGCGTGTTCCCGTCCCTCCAGGGCATCGATTTCTCGTTTTGAAGAATCGTGTCAGACACACGAGAACGAAGGCAGGTATCTCCACACGAATATGCGGCATATCTGCTTTAATTGAAACGTTGCAAAATTGCAAAGGTTAGTTAATCTGCGTGAAGATTTTCGTGCGATCGTACAAATCAAAGATTAACGCGGTTTCGCTTTAAGAAATTAATTAACAGTTACATAAAACGAACGTACTAAATGATACCGATAGGAATTCGCACGAATCGTTGCGTATTCGCGCATTCTTCGTCCGGTTTCCGCGTGGTGGAAGAATTGAAATTTCGCGGTTAAATTTCTACGCGGGAAAGATTAAATCGCATATTTTCCTCACGTAGGAAATTACTATACGCTCTCGCAGGAGGAACGCCAGTTATTTTTCTATTACGCGCCTTTTGCCCGCGAAAAAAACGTGTTCCGCAAAATCCGGCCAATTTTACCAGCTTGTTCGCCAATTTCGTTCTATCGAATGGAAATAAAGCGTACAGCTTTCATAGAATTTCTTCGTCAGCTATCCGATTAAAAAGTGGCGCCAAATTGTTTCACTGCGAGATATTAAAAATTTTTAGATACTTTTTTAAACTCTCATAATTTTTTTTGTCGAAGGCTCTGAAGAAAAAATTGCCGGTGTCTTTGATGAAACGTTGGAACACGGTTGATCATCAAAGTCTCAGTGGACGTGTTAATTAACGCGTTTCAACGTGGAGAGATTCGATAGGTGTCGAAATAATTCCTTCAAACGATTCGTATGAAACAGTTTCTAAATGATAGAAACTTTCGGACCACCTTATTTTTCAGCTACACAAAAAAATGTAGATTTCTCACATCTGATCTTCGCATCTACTAGGAGGAATTTCGATGAATCGTCCGAGGCACGTTCAATGAGGCAAGCGTTTCTTTTCTGTCAAACGCGGTTTCCGCATCTTCGGCTTACGCAAGCAGCTGAACCAGTTTCTGGACAGCCAACCTTTGTGAAATTACATTTGCGCGGTCGCCTGCCAGCCTGGCAATAATGTCTCCCTTTGTCATTCCTGTGAAAGCCGTTGTTTTGAACATCGGCGCTGCGGAAAATTCCCGACACTTCGGCCTCGAATGCCTTTTCTTTTTTAGTAGCAATATTTTTTCGTCAATTTCGAGTTTCATGGAATTTTTCACAGGTTTTTTTCTTGCACTGAGGACGAATTTAGACGTCGAGAAATTAGATGATTCCAAGATAGTGTAAAAGAATTATGCATTTTATTTTCTACTTTTGTAATTGCGCCAAAAGGATATAATTCGCTTTATACAATTTGACAGCCATTTTTGTATTTATTGTTCCTTGAAAGCCTTTTCAGAGAATCAGGTAAAAAACTCTTTTTCTCTCAATAGCACGTGTTCTCCATTGAATTTCTGGCTTACGCAAAATTTCGCAGATTTCTCCCTTGGAAGAACGACAAATTTAAATGACAATTTTATACGCTGAAAAACCTTAAGATTCCAAGATACCATAAAGCAATTATGCATTTTATATTCCACTCTCGTAATTACGTCAAAACGACATAAATCCCGTTGCGCTAAATTTCGAAATTCGTCCAAGAAAGTTGGCCAAATCTCGCCCACTCCTGGCCGTGAATCGGAAGGTCGCTACGTTACAAGATTCCTTCACAATTTTACAGTTTAGTGCTTTGCATTCCCGTCGTAAGTAATCACGTCAAAAAGGTCATAAATTGCAGTGCATTAATGTCGAAATTCATCCACTGCACAGCTTCATCGAGCCACGTAATTTCGTGCATTCGAAACGTTGAGAAACATTACGAAAATCGGTCAGATAGTGGGCTACGGTTGGTAAGGAGGTAAAGGTCAAGTGGTACCAAGTTCAAATCCACCCACGCTATCTCTGTAAACCTTCTTCTAATTTGTTATTATTAAATATATCGTAGTCATGGTAATTTACTTAAAACAGTAGGATCTAGTCGAAATAACCATATCAGTTGAAACCCAAAATGTAAAAAGAAAAAAAGTGGGTCAGGTTTGATCGCGAGGATCAAGTTTCGACAACTATTGTTACTAATTATATTATAACTACCATAATTTATATAAAACAGTATGTTATAGTCGAAATTACCATATTACTTAAAACTCAAAATGTACAAAAGAAAAATAGTGGGTCAGATTCGATCGTGAAGGGCGAGTTTCGACAATTATTATTATTAAATATATGATAGCCATGGTAATTTACATAAAACAGTATGTTCTAGTCGAAATGACGATATCAGTTGAAATCTAAAACGTAAAAAGAAAGAAAGTCGACCAGGTTTAATTGTGAGGGTCGAGTTTCGACATTTAAAAACTTTGTGGATGGAAGTGACACCAAAATCTGGTCGCCCTTTAATTACGTAAGCAGACAAAGCAATTTTGAGAAGGGAGAAACTAACTCACCCTCCGTGAGCTGTGAAAGTCCGAGAATAATGGGTTCCGGAGAGCAGGTTCTCTTTGTGGATGATGTCGGCCGACAAAAGAAAAAAAACACTCTCGATTTACCGTGCTCTCTGGCTCTTTGTGAATGGACCTGAAATCGTGAACTGATTGCGAAAGAGCAGAGGCCGAGGAATTCCTTGGCGAATGGTAAAGGAACAGTCGAGAGCGGAAACGGAATCGCTTTATTTACTCACCTGCACGAAGGATAATATATAAATAAAAAACAGAGCGCATTAACAAATTATGAGGCTAAGAGAGATTTGTCTTGCTCGAAGACATTGACAAGACAGCTCATTGTTTATCGATTCTTCAAATTGTTGATTTTGATGAGGTGATTTCGTGGCTTTATTTTTTTTTCTGGCTTCACAATCGCCTCGAGGGATGGTATGAAATTTTGTGAGAGACGGAGCGTTTAATTTGGCCAATGAATAAGTAGCTTTTAACCTCTTGCCTTAGGATTTCTTTTGCAATTGCGCGTGCCGTGGTTGAGTACTACTGAAATGAAAAGATGCCAGATGCTTTTTGCCGAGTATACTTTAAAATGAAAGGCTAACGTGAAAATGGTTCAATGTTGAACTTTTGAATTCTGCTCTCTTTTGAAATCCAAGGCCCTCTCATTTTACCTTCCACCTTGCTAGCTTAAATCATTATTAAAAGACAAGGGATTAAACTGTGTTATTTATAAAAGCTAAATATAAAATTGGATAAATTACCATCTTCACTTACTCTATAGTATATTCTGTAACGACTCCAAAACTTAGAAAACAATTATCCAAGGAACGCTGTAAAAAAAGGATGTTTCATATTTTCTTCTATGGAAGTAGAAAAAAACAAAGCATAAGAAAATTCAAAATATTAAACGACGCAAATTGAACGATTATATTTACACAATTGACATGCGAAACAGGATAAGAATTACTTAAGGATTATCGACACGCCCCTCTCTTTCCTTCTCGTCGTGTTCTCCAACTTGCAAAATGCTAATAAACGTTCTAGACGGACGTATAAATTTCTTCGTCGAACGTTCCAACTAAACGATTACAAGGTGCGAGGAACGAGCTGCTTAGTTTAACGATACGATTTATGCCATTGCCTACATTCACGCAACACATCAACGGAATACTCGCACGCGAACTTAATCTACGATTTTGCACTTACACGATGTTTCAGAGTGCCGAAGAAATTACGATCGAACGAAGGGCGGGTAAATACGTACAGCAAGTGGTGCTTTATCCGTTTAGATTCATCGAGAAAAAGTGCAAAAATTTAAATTATGCTGTAACCCTTCCTTCGTCGTTTTTTTTTTATTCAAAATCTCAACGAGGACTACTTTTATCTTCGTTCTAAACGATCTTAATTATCGATTGGATAAAAAAAATATTCCAGTCAAAAATCGACGATAAAATCGATATTGTAGAATTAGTGTCATTTTGAAGGATGTTCTAACCGTTGATCTTGATCAGTAGAACATCGAGATCGTCAAAAGAATCGTCACGATTCCTGGCACGATCGGCGATGCGCGAATTGAAATTCCACCGTTGTAAAATCCACTTCCGTACACCTGCAGTCCGGCTGTCTCTATGCTGCGCTTGCAATAATCTCCGTCTGTAATTTCAACGATTATCTCGCATTAATGTTTTTCTATTATCCATCTTGGTATTCGTTAAAAAACGAGGGTAAAAATGAACATAAGAAAGGAAGAAAATCGTACGTTCCCTGAAGGGTTGTAAGGTACGTTCGATAAAATTTCTTTCCCCCTTCGAGGTCACGTTTTGTCGTGAATCAATCGTTGCACGGTTTGCCGATTGAACGTGTCACGAAAATCGAGCCGATCGCTCGAGGGTGAAACAACCGAACCATTCTAAAAAGACCGTT
Organism: Cerceris rybyensis; assembly: GCA_910591515.1. Classification (NCBI taxonomy): domain Eukaryota; kingdom Metazoa; phylum Arthropoda; class Insecta; order Hymenoptera; family Crabronidae; genus Cerceris; species Cerceris rybyensis. The sequence continues at coordinate 3,448,528 of OU342795.1, forward strand.
CAACGATCGAGATTCGTCGAAACAAAAAAAAAACGGAAACCGATTGATCGTAAAGGTGGCAAGGAGACGGTAAGAGAGAGGTCGTTTTCCCTTTCGTTTCGTGATTTTTCATTCCGATATTTCGCCGATCTCCTTTTCCCCCTTTGCCTTTCTCGATTCCACGTTTCCATTGGCACGTAATGAAATTCTTACGTAAATTCAATTCCAACGTTTACACTCTCAGTATTATTATATAAAAAAATTATTGCTGAAATTATCGCGATCGAATTTCATCGCTACTCCGTTTCTCCGAGGATCGCGAACGATTTCTGAGCGGCTAAAAGACGCCGAGATCGTCGGCCGAAAGAGAAATTGCACAACTGTCCGTAGTGATTTCTTTCTCCATGGTTACGTGCAAGTCCCGTACATCTGCGCGTTCCACCGCGATCATTTCTACGAAGACGGTCATTGTTCTCTTTTCCTTTTTTTTTGCCTCTCGTCAACCGTTGGAAAATGTCGCGAGACGTGGCTATTTCCGCGAAGAACGTGTCGGTAGTTATTGCAGAACGATAATTGTTCCAGGTTTCGATGCAATTCGAGCATTCCTGTCGTGAAACGCGCCGGTATTATTAACGGGTTGAACGATGACAATTGACTGGAATTGGTTCCAACTCTGTTTGGCTTTATAGCTGTTCTATTTATGGTTTTTTTTTTTTAACACTTTACCGACCGGTATTTTTTAACATCCTACCCACTTCTGTTCGCTTACTTGCACGCAAATATTTTCCTGATACTGTTATCTCATCGAAAATTGCAAAGTTTCTTAACACTCCGCCGGCCGGCGACACCATTGTGGTGTCCCGCGAAAACTAACGCTCAACGGCCGGCGACACCGCAGTGGTGTCGTGCGCAAAATATAAATAAGAAAATATAAATAAAGAAATATATAAAACAAAAAATTTTACATTTATTTACATATATATATATATATATATATATCCTCGAAATTTCATGAAAATAGAGGGACAGGTCAGAAACAGTCCTACCGGCACCAAGCAAACAAATTTTGATGAGACGTGCGGACGGCAAAGAGTTTACTGAGTCCTTGGCACAGTTAACCGCAATGAAAAATAATAATTTATCAATTACCGTAGCAACAAATTAATAAGTTAAAAGTCTAAAAGTGTTGGACACGAAAAGCCGATTAATCGGCTACCGGTCGGTAAGGTGTTAGAGTCTATAGTTTGAGCTAAGTTTTTAGACTTTGCAGATTATGAGGCACTGCGTGGACCTGAGAAGATGACAATCTATTGTTATTGGCTCAGGCTGATTTAATTAGGGGGTTGAGGTCAAATTAGTGTCAGCTTTGGGATACTCTTTCGAAATTGTCAATAAGTATATTATAGCTGTGGTGATTATCAATAGAATTTAATTTGTAATTGTTATGTAAAATGACTGTAGAGAAAAACAGTGTATTTAGACAAACATTCGCGGAGAAACAACGTAAACTATTAAGAGTAGAGAGACTGATTATTGAGTCTCACTGCCAACTTTTCAGCGCTCGGCTGTAATGCTATTTGGTGCAACGTTCAACCTGTTGATCGAAAATAAGAAGAGGATGGATCAGTAGTCTCCTAAATAACAGACCACAGTCAGAATCAGATTTGTGAATTTTTTCCCACAGGACGTATCCCTATCTGACAACTTTGATGGCACGATGCCCATGTCAAACTGTAGATTCCATGCCAACAAACAATGATATTCTCCGATTTAAAAATAGAGTAATATCGATATAGAACAATCTTTCAATAATCACTCCAAGGGCTGCAATATTTCCTATATTTTGTAATTTTTCCAAAGTCTAAAATATTTTTAATTTCTTCTATTTGAGATCATGGAATTATTCTCTTGAAAAAGTGGCAGACTCACGGTGCTCGGGGAACCCGAAAATTCTAAAAAGAATAAAGAGAAGTAATGCACTCGCTAGAGATGCATCGTGAGCGACACGTATGTACGCTTTATACGTGCGCGAAAATTCGAGCGCATCGCGTCGAACGGCAAATCGACGGCTTTTAAGGTGCAACGTGCAATGGAAACGAGAGTGGAATCGTCGAACGTGTCTCACGAGCACAACTTCTCTCTCTCTTTCTTCTTCCTTTCCGTCTTCCTCTTTCTATCGGCCTTTTTCCTTCTCCTGCTCGATGATTTCGCAATTTTCCAATCCCACGGGGCCGTGTAGCTTTTACGAGCAGAGAGCAACTGTCGGTGATCGAGCCGTTTTTGCATCTTATCGTGGAAATGAAACCAAAGACGCCTTGAATTTGCGTATTACAAATTTGCACAACCAGGAAGGATACTACGATGGATCAGGGTGCCTTTGAATGCGAGCAAATTATCCCAGAAAACCCTTACAATTTATGGCTTTCATCTTCCATGGTCAATAAGAAATGGTAACAGGACTTTGAAAAAGATCTTTTTGACTTTTCCTTTGGTCCTTGACTCTACTTCTTTCACGATGTTAAAGTTATTTAATATTTCGTAGAATATGATATCGTAAATTGAAAAAAAAATTATGGCACGAGAAATTAATTAGTCGGATAAAAATGATTGCACGCGGAAAAGATATAATTCGAGACGTCGAATTGATGTGAGTAGCGTTTCCGTGTTTTTGCGTAACGCATATCCGAGAGAATATTTCACGCGAATTTGGCTCGGTGCATCAGGAAGAAGCGGGGAATGCATTAATCTTAATAATTCCCTCCTACGGCAGATCGTAATTCAGTCGAATGTCGTCACACAATGAATATTTGTAGCGCTCGGCTCGAAGTGGTACGTGGGAACTGCAACCTTCAATCCGTTACGGTAGGAAATTGCATAATTTGTAGCAAGTTACGATGAAAGGCACCAACGTTCGCACTGATCGTGCCGTGTCACGTGAATTAGTTCCTTGTTTAGTACTAATTACCAGAAAAATTACCCTGCCACGTTTTAAATATTCACTTTCGTAACGCGATCCCGGATTCCGAGGATTCGCGTGCGCGCAAAATTTCATGCTGTGCAATTTTACGAGAAATTAGCTCTTCTAAATTTTCATTTACATTTAATCATTCCGAAAGTATCTCGTTATTTACACATATCGTTTTACACTGAGTGAATAACGTACAAAAACAGTACGAAATATACTATCCGGAAATCGCGATAAAATTAAAATAATTAGGAACCACAAATTGGAGAACGACTGCTGAAACTTCACCTTCTCCTCCCATAAATTATATTTTACAAGTTCGCGAAAAATTATCCTAAACTGTCACTTAGTCAAAATTCTACAATTTTTGCATTTTATTCTTCCTATAATTCTAACACTTTGCACTCGAGGAATTTTCTCTCGAACTAGCTACTCGAGACAATTTCAGCTAACTTACAATTAGACAAATTTTTTTAAGTACTTTCAAACGATTTTATATCAAGAAGGCAAATGGTTTCCGATCTATAAAAAAAATTATTATCGTATGGAAAAAAAATATATAGAGCTCGAGAACTCGAGAAATTGTCAGGATGCCGTAGTGGTGCCTCCGAGTGCAAAGGGTTAATATATCCATACATTTATCAATTCTAAAATCTTCTTATATATAAAGCTCAAATACCACTGACTGACTCACTCACTCACTCATCACGAAATCTCAAAAACCACAGAACGGATTGCAATAAAATTTGGCACATATCTCCCCCTTGGGTCTTAGGTGCTCACTAAGAAAGAATTGTGAAAAATTCGAAATTTTAGGGGGGGTTTTGGGGAGTTAAAGTATGGGCCAAACTCATCAACGCAGAGCCGAAACTACTTCACCTAGGAACTTGAAATTTTGCATGAGCGTTCCTTCTAGGGTATAAGCACCCATTAACTTGTTAACCGGGGAACTAATTTTTGTTCAACTTGTTTCAAATTGGAATATTTTTTTTTACAGTGAGAAGTAATATCTAAAGTACTACGTCAGGATTAAACGGATACAAACGACATAAAATGTAATGCGTTCAACATATTACGTTTAAAAATTTTAAGGAAGAAAAAATCGACAAGCTTATTGGAGTTTTCTTTCAGATATGACGTAATTATACGTCACGCCCGGTTAACAGGTTAAGAAAGGATTTTTCAAAATTCGAAATTTTTAAGTTTTTCTTTTAGTTTCGATTAAACCGTAGCGAAGCACGGGAACTTTCAGCTAGTAACACATATAAAATAGTTGAAATATGTTCAACACCTGGTCGTTCACCCCGGGCCCAAGAGCTCCATAATTTTATCATAAAAAAAGCCAATGAAATGTAAAAATATGAGAGTCTTACCGTAAGACCAACCGACGACGTCTCCGGTTCTTAGATTTTCCGTCCTGAGCCAATCCTCGAGCGGCCGGAAGTACTCCCTCAGGGCGGCTCCGTCGAGCCTATCCTCACCGATGGCCTGCTGCAAAGTTTCCTGCCACGGTGCCGACGATCCTTTCTCCATTATTTTTCTGTCAAACGTAAAAATATTACTTTGCAGCAACGACGAAAGCCAACGAGGTGAAAGCAATTGGGAAAATAGTAGAACCGTCAATTGTTGAGACATCTTTCGTTGTCACGGGAAAATTCATTAAACAGTCCTTTATTTAATAACGAGACGCGTTTCGTAATTTCGCGTTTACTTCGGAAAAGAGACTTCCTATGGTCTATTGTCCTGGAAGATTGTTATGGAAAATTCACTGTCGTATCGAAGGAACAAGGCGGATTTTGCGAATCGGGTCGGCTTACGTTACGTGCGAAATTAGCGTGGCAGATAACGTGCTACGTGCTCGTAATGAGCAACGTAATAATGTATTTTTCGTCGACGTTAAGCATCGTGATACTAATTAGACTATCTGTCTTTGGCAATCGAGCACCTACGGTGCACCGTAATTTCCCTCTGGGTGTGTCACAATTCTATTTTCGAATTCCGTTACATCAGAGTTGTTTCAGGGACTCGAAAAAATCCTGACGGGATAAGTGCCACTCTGGATTGGCTTTTTGTTTCTTTTTCTTTTTTTTTTTAATTTGTAACTCTGTACAGCTCCGCTTCTGTAATTCAATTATACAACAAATGAACCCTTTCGTGCATTCTTATATTTCTTGGGAATTTGCAAAAGAGTAATTCTTTTCTTAGATGACTGAATAATCGTTGGATAATTAAAAGTGAATAAATATAGATTCCATCGGTTTTAAAAGTATCTCAGTATTTCAGGAGTTATCCTCCGTATCCATTATTCACCAAAGGATCAACTTTTGTACGTTTTCATATTTGTTAAGACCGTGCAAAAGAGTTATTCCTTTATCAGATAATTTAACCCTTTTAGTGCCGACCGGAAAAATTGATTGAATTAATGACAAATGTAGATGCGAATAAAAAGAATTATTATTTGGCTATAGTTTCACATAGAACATGCAATAGAGAGCATAAATTGTATATTTCAATTATATGTCATAAAATTACTGATATCGTATAAAAAAAACTAAATAATAATCTCACTGTGCCTGCTGGAAAGAGTATTGCTAACGACGATATATCATTGTCCGGCACTAAAAGGGTTAATATTTGTTGGACAATTAAAAATGAATAAATGGAGGTCTCATTGGTGTTAAATGTATCGAGATATATATGTTGATGCGAACAGTAGGAAAGGTTCAATCCACCCCTTCGCTATTCACGTTTGGCTACTCGGGATAATTAAAAGGAGTCACCGATGTAGGAAAAGAGACGAGTTAACGATGGAAAAAAAGGTTGCAAAATAAAGGAACACACCGGGTACTCTCTCTGTCTATTCTGCGACTGAAATTCTCTCCGCCTCCTCGAAGCCCCATTTTCCGCGACCTAGTCGCTCGTTCGCGCGTTAACTCGCAGCATAATTTCATCGCAATGCGTGTTGCGCCGACTCCGAGGGAAGACACTAATATTCCCTTTTAAATTTCCTCGATAATGACGCGCAAGAGAGCCGCTCTCACGGGAACCCAGTAGTTTTCGTTCTATGGCTACCATAATCATCGCTGAACCGTGAATTTTTTCTAACTAAATCCTTATAATTTTTCATTTAAACATTGACTCTCTTTTCATCCAAATAGAGAGATAAATTCATCGATACTTAATCTAGTAGACCGTACCATTTGAACGAGCATTGCACAACATTAAAGTACACGAAACATCATCAAAGCAGATCGTCGGAGGATTAACGATCACCGATGCATAATTCGCGAAAAATTCCACCACTCAGAGAATATTCAACTAACTCGAGCAGCAGTCGAGCGGTAAATTTAAATACAAAGATTAGCCAACAGTTTCAGAAGCGCCAAGAAGGAATTCACGAGATCCTTAAATCACTTTGAATCCATCTCTCTCGATCGACGTTGCGGCAATTTCTCTCGCGAACAAGTCGATCATTAGTAAAACCATTTCAACGATAGAAATCATAATAATGAGCAAACCCACGAAGAAAGTATACATTGCGTGATTTTGGCTTACGACTTCGAGACGCAATTGCGTAGACACGCCGTTAATTTCACCGTCTTACGGGTATGTTCACCGCTTCTTTCTCCCGCGACGACGTCGTAACAGCCACCTTCCCTTTCTTCCATTCTTTCTCTTCTTTTTACTACACTTCACTCGGATAACCGATATCGCGTTTAAAGTTGCTGTTCCGGATATAGTCGATGTGTCACTTTGTTGTGTAACGGAATAGTGGTTCATATACTTTCCTCTTATTCATGGTAACGTAATAATGTACGGGGTACGCCTTTAATTCGCCGATCTTGAAAGCTGCATCAACCATGGGACTTATTTGGAACGCACCGATACGTGAATAATCGTGCAAGAAATTTCACGTGTTATTTGTGAGATTTTACGCTTTGAGAGAATTAAATCTGACTTTCTAAAGTTCATTTTCATGGCTTCTTGAGTCTTACTTTAACCCACTGACCTGTACGTCACATAGGATGTATCTTTTAGTACCTTAATACTATGCAATGTTCCTCATTTTTGAAGCAACTAAAAGAGATGATTTTTCTGTAACTGTTTGTAATTTTAAAATATTACTATTAGTTGTATTTATGTCTCTTAACGGAATATTTCTATCTTTGGAAACTGTTATAATTTCGTTCTCAAAATACAGGAACTTTCTTCCTGATAAAATACTTCCACGAATTTATTCGTCGCTTAAAATACTGTTATTAACATATACCTTCGTCGCGCAACTAATTTTCGGACGCCTCGAAAAATTCAGGTTATAGAGAGTTTAAAGGAGATCGCCCAGACACTTATTAATAAATGAGAAGAAATTCCGTATAATTAGCCGTTCTGACGTTCCAAATTTGACGATCAAGGAGGCAAGGAATAAAAACGACCATAATCTCCCCATCATGCACGGTGCACCATCTCGTATCATCGACATTAAATGCATTATACGACTTCGTGTCACGTAACAGATTTCTCCTCGGTCCGAGGGACATTTTTCTGGTACTTGTTATTACTTGACAATTTTCCCGCGGACTTCCGGTTCCGATGGTCCAGCGAAAACATCACCACGCCTTCCGTGGGAAAAACCAAACCGGGCAAAAAGATTTCGGTATGCCTTCTACGACCAACCGCAATTTATATCGATCCAACGGTTTCCGGTGTTCGGCATGTCGGCGAAATCGCCACTTTCCTGCCTCCGACGAAGGAGATTTCGTAACCTGAGATGCTGAGAGCCCGGTTATGCGTTGCTATTGCGTTGTCTTGCGTTAACTGGCTTCATCTACTTATGGGAAACTCGGCGCCTCGATTTGATACGTCTTGCTTACATTTTATCGAAGTATTGTAATTTTAACCCCTTGCTGTACCATTTCTTTTGTGACTGATGGCGCAGCAAGTCAGAATTAATTGAAGAAATAACAATCTGTCCCTGATTTCTGATATAATTTACAACTTACCGTAATGTTAAGCATTTACCGTGCCATTTCTTTTGTCACTAAATGTGCGATGAATCTGAATTATTAGGTTGTTCGGAAAGTAATTTCGTTTTTTCCCGACGGAAGAGATAATTATATTTTTTTCACAATTAACTTCACACTTAATTTGCATTGCTATTATATATTTTGACAGTTGATATAGGAACGGTTGTTTGTGAAAAAATTTGTTTGATTCTACACCATAGTTTTTCTTTGGTGCTCTATTAAAGATGGAAAGTCGAAAGCAGCATTTTCGCCATATTTGACTTTTTTACTATCGAAACGGTAAAAATGCTGTTCAAGCAAGAAAAAAATTATTCGATTTTTATGGGGAAGACGCATTAACATAACGCCAGTGCCAAAACTGGATTGCAAACTTTTTTGAACGACAAAACCTTTACTTCGAATGAGGACGTCAAAAAAGGCTTTGATTTTTTTGCCAGCAAAGATCAAAACTTTTATGAACGTTGAATCATGCTACTGCCAGAAAGATGACAAAAGGTATTAGAACAAAATGGAAAATATATAATTCAGTGACATATTTATGGACTACAAGAAAATCGTCTTTCATTCTCACCGAAAAAAACGAAATTACTTTCCGAACAACCCAATAATTACTGAAATAACAATTTAGACCCTAATTTCGGATATAGTACATGACGTAACGTAATATTGAATATCATGGTATTAATATTATTCTATTAGGATCCACTGACATTTAATTTTAATAATTTTAGAAGCAGTTGAAAATTTTCTACTCCACTTTCCGCGTCACGTGTCACGTGTCATTGTAAGACAAAGGGTTAAAGTCGAAAGTAACGTAGAAAAGGAGAATGAAATAATGAGGGTGTTCTGATCGTTATGGAGGTAAAGACTGACCGTTTCAATCAATATGTTCCAGTTCATTATCGATTGCAAGTCCACGTAATACTGCAAGTCACAGGCGAAATAGAGAACAACAATATAAATAAATTCCTTTTCTTTGTCAGTTCTATAAAACATAAATAACTTTATTACGTTGAGACTCAAATGGCGAACTTAATCTACTTAAAGTTAGTAGTTTCGACACCCTCAATCTATCAGAATATATCAGACGATCTTAACTCTATAAATCCACTTCTGAAGGATCTCCTCTCATTTTCAATGACTCATCTCAATTTCAATGATTCCACGTGCCAATTACTGGCAAAATCGAGTCACGAGATGATCTTACAATTAGAATCAACGGTTACATTTCGGAGGCAGATCTTTGGCGCCCTGAACGTAATTCGTCTGTGGGAAACGCGTGTCATTTGACTCGAGGCAGTTGGAATTGTTTTCTTCCTCGGAGAACACAATGGATGTTCTACTCTCTTGTTTACTCTTTCCGATAGAGACCTTGAGGAATCGTAACGGCATCGAGAGGCTGAACGAGTTGAAAATAATTCAAGGTAGTTGTTTTTAGTATTTTTAGAAAGGAGCACATTTTACTGTAAATAATCCTGGTTCCATTAGCTATGGAATTTCCAAATCTTTGTTTATCTTGGTGGAATCGAGAATGGATGATGTCTCTTTGACGCCTGTAGCTCTTTTTAAAATTCTTAACTTTGTCCCATGCCTGTTTTCAATCCAAGTATTCCTTCTTGAGGAAAACGATGGAATGTTGAAATTCCTCCGGATATTTTTGAAATATGATATTCAATTAATTAAATCATTCTTCGATCGATACATCCAAGGACAACTTAGAAAAAGTCCTGAAGTATCCTAAAATTACGACATCCGTTCACTAATTCTTAACCGATCCTGAACGGAATGCTGTTTGTCTTTCTTCTGAACTTATTTTCGACTTATGGAATTCCATGATCGAGAATCCCGTCAAAGATCGTTAAAATAAATAGATTTATCGTTACCATCGATTCCACTGGTATTTCCAGTAGATAAAAATAGTCCTGTCTGGATCAAAAGAAACAATTTCAGCAAACTCGTGGATTCTTCGTGTCAAAGTAACAGAATTCTTCAAATAATCCATAAATTCAGAAAAACAAACAGGAGATCAATTCATTCAGGAAATCAATCCTGTATTGCGCAATCCACGATCGAACGTATCGACGAGTACGCCAGGAATAACATTAGATCGTGCGAATTTGCGAGCTTGCACGAAGCGAAAACGGAAGTTGAACGAGCCACAACGAGTTTCTTCGTAACTTACGTCTAGCGTTAGTTTTTCTTCGTGTGAGTTGTAAATACACGAGGCACACGCATGACTTTTCTTGCGTACATTCGCACAGCGCAATGACTTTCGTAATCATGAGGCGAGAGTTCGAGATCGTCCTTCGGTTGCAGGAAGTCGTGCCTTTGGACGAGCGCCCGTTGAGATTTTGATCTATCGATCCTCGAATGTGAAACGTACGCTTTTCTACTTGGTCGAAGGTAAATTGCACGATTTCCATGATAAATATGGAGATAAAGGATTGAAATCTCAATGAGTGTTTTTAAATAAAGGAGTAGTTTAGAAACGACGTTATTTTTAGTCAATGGGGATTGTCTCTTTCAAAGGTCGACTTGGTACTGCTCCAAGTGACACTTTTTTCCCTTGTTTCTCGTTGTTTTTTCTATTCCGATTGAAAGGTAAATCGTGTTGTGTAATAAAAAAAAAAAAGAACAAAGCTCTCTGTAAAAATCTATTTCAACTTTAAGCCCTTGCAGTTGCAGCGCTATTACGTAACCCTTTTACGAGTATAGTTTCGTCATCGTTGAGGAAATGGAATCGAGTATTGCTTATAAAAATTCTATCACTCTCATTATTTTCTACACGTACTCGTTTCGTGTTCAATTGTATAATTCGAAGCATTTTTGCGACTGGTTCATACTGTTGGCAATGGATTTCTTTTTACTCCGGCTACGAATATTTATTTAAACTGTGAGTTCACTTTTGCAGCTGGTTGGAATTAAGTTCTTACGATTCCTCTTAAAATGTCAATTCTTACAATTCCTATGATCACTTTTTCTGTTACGTTCCTGTCAGATACTCCTCCATTCTTTTCCAAAGTTCTTGCCTTTCGTTCCCTAATTTTTTCGTTCCTTTCGTCACTTTACTTCATCATACATCCCCATAGTTTCGTCATTTATCTATTACACACCATGCTGACAACTTCATCGTCCTAATTAACACTTCCTCATTTTTCATATACCTCCATAAATTCTCTTTCACAACTACCAAGCAACATATTAAATCTTCCAACAGACTTGATCTAAATTTCTTTCCACCTTTACAAACATATTTATACAGCATTCTAAATGCAATCCAAATACCATGCATACGTCCTCGTCACACCAACTCCAAGTTCGCCAATTTCATCCAAAACTGACGCATCAATTAAAAAGTTTCTCCTGTAAAATTTCTCTCATCATCGTCCACGGTCAGACCGTCGATCCATCATCCGAATCGTCGCTCTCGGGTGTTCGTTTTATTTATTAAACCATAATCGAACCCATCATCGCCGTTATCCACGATAATTCCTGTCCCCCAAGTCGCGTAAATTTCACAGCACGTGGAATCACCGATTCAATTGGCCTTGATTTATTCGTCGTCCTGTAAATTTGATTCTTCGAATAATCAAAAAATCCATCGAAATAACAGCAAATTGATGCTCGACGTCGGCACAACAATGACGCCCAACGCATCGATGACAAAATCGAAGAGAGGATGGTAGATTGGCATCGAAATTGCGGAACCAAATAAAGGTTTCCCTCTCGTTGACCCAGATATACTCCGACTACCGGAGATTGTCAAGGGAGGCGATCGGATCGCGGGACCGTTCGATAATACCTCTACGACTCGATCGAAGACCGTACGCTTTTCTCGATTCAATCCTGCATACCTCGCATTTCCAATCGAGGGTCTACGCTACTAGTTCTCGCAGGGAACATCGTTCGTTATGGAGAACATTCCGGGGTTCTATTTTCGAAGCCTTTTTTCTCTCGATTCTAAGTAGAAGGAGCGCAAGCTTGGAGGAGATGGGGTTGAGTTTAAGTGGAAGAGGCTGCGGGTAGTTTTATGATAAATGTGTATAAATTGGATGATTGTTGATAGAGGACTAGAATGATATTTGTAAATGTATATTTGGCTTGAATTTAAGTTAAAGATTTAGCGGAGGACAGTGAAAGAATTTGGATACTTGTACTCAAAGTGAAATTAATTAATTGAAGTTTGCTTCGTTTTGTTAATTTTGAGTTACCAAGAAAGTTTGGGTTCCTCATTGAGAGAGAACTAGGATGATATTTGTAAATGTACACTTGGATTGAATTTGAATTAAAGATTTAGTGGAGGATAGGGAAAGAATTTGGATAATTGTAGTCAAAGTGATATTAACTAGTTGAAATTTGATTCGTTTTGTTAATGTTGAGTAACTAAGAAAGTTTAGAATCTTCATTGAGAGAGTACTAGGATGATATTTGTAAATGTACATTTGGATTGAATTTTAGTTAAAGATTTAACGGAGGATAGGGAAAGAATTTGGATAATTGTAGTCAAAGTGATATTAAGTAGTTGAAATTTGATTCGTTTTGTTAATGTTGAGTAACTAAGAAAGTTTAAAATCCTCATTGAGAGAGTACTAGGATGATATTTGTAAATGTACATTTGGATTGAATTTGAATTAAAGATTTAGCGGAGGATAGGGAAAGAATTTGATAATTGTAATCATAGTGATATTAACTAGTTGAAGTTTGATTCGTTTTGTTAATTTTGAGTTACCAAGAAAGTTTGGGTTCTTCATTGAGAGAGTACTAGGATGATATTTGTAAATGTACATTTGGATTGAATTTGAATTCAAGATTTAGTGGAGGATAGGGAAAGAATTTGATAATTGTAGTCATAGTGATATTAACTAGTTGTAGTTTGATTCGTTTTCTTGTTATTGAGTAATCAAGAAAGTTTTGCCCGTGGAAGGTGAAGTTATTACAAGAGAATTCAATGCTCATCTCAAAACAAAAGCGTAAATATCTCGAAACGTGGATGAAATGACTCAAAGCATCGTCATAATTGTCGATTAAAGTATAATATACACCTATCTTTCTCTACTTTCAAAAGCTGACAGAACTTTCTTGATTCTCCGTTACTCAGGAATCCTCTTCCGACACGATGCCACGATTTACGTTCAATCCGTTCATCGACGAATATCATAAAGCGCTCACGAGTCATAATCTCCGTTTCATCCACTCTCTGGGAACTTTGAAATCTAATTTCCCAGAAAATGACTTACCACTCTTTCGATTCGCACTCTTTCCGCGCAGGGCGATAGAAACTGGGTCAACCTATCGTTGCAATTTGCACGGCTCGCTAATAGTCGCTCATCGGCGCGCGTTTTAATCGAATTCGAAATATTTTCAACGAGACTCGCCCGTGGGCGATTGCGTCGCACGTGTTCGACTCCGTTGCAAATCGCGAATGATTTACGGTCGATGATTGCGTGTGCCGCATATATCCAGCTTTCCTCGAGCCATACGCATCTCGGACACTTCTTCGTCGACGAAAAATCGGCGCACAATCCATGCAAATTTACATAGAATCGGCGCGAAATCCGCGAAAAATTGCTGCAAAGTCAATGCAAATCCATGCAGAATCCTCTCAAGTTCAAAAATCCGTGCAAAATCAATGTCAAAGGTTATTTGACGTGATCGTTCTCACTCGCTACTTCAACGTCTTTTGTTAAAAATTAATTGAAAATTATCGTAAAGATCTACTCCGCGGTTCTTTTACGCGAATCTGTTTAATTAGCACTTTAATTACACACATATGCTCTCTTAATTATTACAATTTCTTGCCCAAGCTTGTAATGCAGTCAAAAGACCGTTTCGTCACACGTTTCGAGTTAGTGGCGATTACGAAATCGCCTGGCATAATTTTGTATTAAAATAATAATAATACGGAGGCGTGGCTATAATGTAACAGAGAAAGAGTGTGGAATTCTTTAATAAGGAATTTCAAATATTCTCTTTGTCGGCGTTGAAGATTACTTCTTTAGAAATGAGTGTCCGATATTTTCGTTTAGAAAGTATTTTATCAAATATTATTTTACCAATCTCCTCCTAGATTCAAGAAATATGCAATTTTATCGAGAAACTCGAGGGAACTCCGGGCTCCCCGATCGAATTTAAACCGGTGCAATTTTTACGCAACCGAATCGTTTCAAATCTTCAGCAAGAATCGATCCTCGCTTCTCAAACAACGATCGATAGTCGAACGATCTCCTCGAGAAGAGATCATCGTTCATCGAGCTCTAATTTCCGTGGAGAATGTAGTTCGATCTCCGTCGATTTCGCCACGTCGAGTCTCGCCGATATTTCGATACCGATCGCATTGAAAATTCTGAACATGTAGACCTGCAATGTCGATCGATTTCTCGATCTTCTCACAAAAGTATCGTTGACAGTTAAGTGATAAACTGTAGAATGCTTCGTCACGAGAAATCTCATCTTAGGATGTTCTCGGATCGAGATTAACCTTGAACGTTAACGAGGCTAAAATGTCAAGATCCCTAAAATCGAAAACCTGACCGAGATCTTGGCCTCTCGTCTTGACGCGCGAATCTACGGAATTTGCAACGTGACATTTTCGCATCTCTGGCATCCGGATGTATCGCGTTAACGAGCCAGATAATGCCAGAGATTTTTTGATTTTCGAATCTCAAAGGAGAATCGTATCTTCATCTTCTTTTTTTTCTTCGTCTTTCCTTCTTTCTTTCCTCAACGTATCTGGTTGCCGATAATGTTTATTACTTTGGGATGCATAATTAAGGAATCGCGAAATTCCGCAGTGAGTTCACACGTGTCGTGTAATTTGCGCTTTTCGTTAGTCATTTTTCCCCAGGATTTAAAAGCGTGTGTTATGAAATATCATGGAATTCAACGAAAGAGGACCTCTTTTTCACGTTGTACCTTCGAGTAGATGAGAGTTACGTGTACGTTCACGCTTTACGAGGTTTTAATGTGGCCTTTGTCGAAGAAACGAGACCATTTCTTTTTCTTACCGTGTTAAACGTACTATTTCGTTAGCGACTCTTTGTACTGCCACAACAGAACAGATGAAATTCTAAGAGGAACTCTTTGTATTAATGTTACGTCGCAAGTTTGCTAGGGTTGTTAATTTATAATGAAAATTTAATCTGTGATAGTTATTTATGAAACTATTCTTACCCTAAGATTCTGCCAGCTTCTGGGCTTCTGTAATAGTCGCATCTGTGTAACGGTCTTCTTGGGTCGTCGATGTACCTTTGTCCGGCTGCTTGGCAAAGTGCCCGATACAGTTGGAATTGTAGAACACCGGCGACGAAGTTCCTGCGAAATTTTAGAGAAAGCGAATTAGCGTATTTAAGAGAAGCATCCGTGATAAAATATACTTTCGACGATATCAGGACAGAGTGAGAATATTTCACTCTGTTTCCGTTGATTTATCTCATCCCGATTCTCATCCTTCCTCGTTAAACGAAAGCATCCATCGTCTTTAAAAGCAATTTTCCAATAGCCGTAATCCCAAACGGAATCTCAAAATCTCCTTACTTAATCAAATTTATATCATTCATTTTCAATGCTATTCATCTTCAAAGTAACTCACTTCGATTCTTTTTCTAAATATTCCTAAAATTTCCAACACTGTCAATTTTTCTTCGCCTATCTTGCAAACTGCAATCAATTAACACATTCTGCGCGAATGTTTTTTAACGTCTCATTAAGACTCAAGGGTGAAACTTTTGCACGAATTTTATTTTTACAAAAATTATTATAAATTGAAAACTGCATACTCTCTGCAGTCGAAAATATACTTAACTTTTCAAAATTAAATGATTAATACCACGAATCGCCTTTTTTAAGAGGTCTACATACAGTTTTCAAAAAAAGTAGTTTTTCATCGCCCCCATAAAATGTATTAACACCAAAACTACTACAAAAAATAATCGTTTACCAATTTTTCTAAAATTTCCTCCCCAATTATCCAATTACCCTTGCAATCCCGCATAACGTCAAATCCGGAAGAGCAATTCGAATTCGGTCGATTAAATTCTCTCCCGTGTCGTGACTTTTTTACAGAACCTCGGTTACACAGAATCTCCAAGGCCAGTGTCACAGGAGGTCAGTCTGTCGGCAATGATCCTAGATTCTTTCAAGCGAGCACAACGAAATGACACTCTTCTCCACAGAGAGATCGTCTCTCTGTCTCATGGAAGACAGTTGAGACAGAAAGAGCCGGAGAAAGCACGTGAACGAGAGAGAAAAGTTGTAGGAGAGGGAGATGAAGCAGTCAAGCAGAAACAGGTAAGTATGTTGCCGTTTCACCGAGGACTCTTCATCGGCAACGACCTTTACGTAATCTCTCGGAGACTATCCTTAGGAGAGTCCGCGGTTCGGAATTACAAGCATCGTTCCGGCACTTCTACTTTCCATCGAAACACGCCTGCCCGGTACTCTCGTTAAACCGATCCTCGTCGTGTAACCGAGAGCTCCGTTGGCTTTTACGATCCTCGGACGATCGTCCGTTTCGTAACGGTTAGAGGGGGTTGTACCTCGTTAAAGTCCCAATTACCGCGCCTCTTTTATATATATATTCATAAATTTCGTTATTTCGTTAATCATTGCGAAATATATGAGACACATCCATTAGCTGGTATCTACATATGTATAATGGGATAGGTCGACTATTTTGGATTTGATGATCGGCGAATGATGTGCAGGAGGATGTAGAAGTTTTAGTGTTGGAATGAATGCTATAATTACCGAGCCGATTAAAATGACTGGTCTTGAGTTTTTTAGCAGAAATATAATAAATATAAGGTCGATACTTGTAGTGTTCATCATGGTGTCACTTGCACCAGAAATTATTTGGTGGTTCTACGCTATTTATGGAATCTGCCCAAATTTACATTTTTTTATGGCGAAGTGGCCGTAGTTTGTGCCGGTGGATTTAAAAATAGCCGTGTTTTAAGTAAAGACAATTTTTTTAGAGCAAGGTGAAAAATACTTTGTTATATTATGCACGATAATTATAGTCGGCGAACCGGATGCACCTGTTTGCACTGGTATTAATAAATTTTCCGGGGAAGAAGGCGTTTGAAGGTGAAATTGAACAAGATTACCTAGGGAATACTCGTCCAGGGCATCTTACATCGAGTGACCTTTGCGAATTCTGCCCACGTTACAGCAAGTGGGCGAGTTTACGCGAAAATCCTTCCGCAGGATGAGAAGTTCCGTTTTTCAAGGAGAGGAAAACGTCTTTGACGATCAATCGGATCGAACTACACGCATCGATGGATCCAAGGTGAAGCCTTCGCCGTGAATGGCGTACCGTGATTCATGCATCCGTATTCGCGCCATTTTTTCCCCATCATTTACCGTTTCATTCTACAGGGTGCAACAACAATAGCAATACCGCAAAAACAACCAATCCACCTGTTTATTTTCGAAAACTGTATTTCACTCGACAACGAACAGTCTGATCTTACAAGACAAAGCAATATCTAACCTTTACATTTCGCAATTACAAATTTCCCAATAAACTTTTACGGAAATAGCAAGTCTGTAAAAGTATATATCTATAAAGCAGCAATAAAAATGCCTTTACCCATTTGATTCTCCGATTTTCCACAAAACCTCGTTACATCACATAAACCACCTGACTCGCCAATCCACCGAACCCCATCTCAATCACCATAGCGCCTCCGTGTATCTTCGTAAGAAGCTAAATGCTTGAGTCCTATAAATTCCATCCAACGCGGGACAAATTGCACGAGTGGCAATATAAGGAGCAATTGCATAAGGTTGGGTCCATTGCAGAAGAAACAATGGCAATTTCTACGGAAAAGATCGGCTCACGGTTTAACAAGTAGGCGTACGTGGAAGAAAACGGAACCGAGGCGCCGAGAGAATCGGGAGCGGGGAAAAGGGAAAGAATAAAGAGAGGGAAATCGTGACGTAGGAGCCGCATGTCCCACGAAAGGGAGTAATGGTTGCACCCACAGAGATTGGCGGGAGATAAATCCAACGAGAGAGTCTTACGTGTGCACGTAGCACACGTAACGTTACCTCTCTCGAGGTTGGGCCCCGCTATTTGCGAAAGAAGGGACGAAAACGGAACGGCTAACGGAGAAAGGGAAAGGATGGAACGATGACGTCGATTCCACGCTGCTTGCTCGCCGATTCCGGTAACGCGGATTCGAACGATAGCGAGAAAATCCCTGGACCCAAATTATCGTTGATTTTCTAATCAACGTTCCAATTTTGGAGGATCTTGGAACTTTGGATTTTGAGGGGTAGTCGTTTTTGCAAGGTCCTACCGGTTGATGGAGTCTGGGTCGATCTGAGAGTTGAAGAAAGGGAGAATGTTTTTTTTATTAAGGGATTTGTGATCTTTGAATTTCGCAATGTTGCTATTTTTGAGTGGTGATCTTCGAATGATCGCAGGTGGAATGTTTCATCATTGATTGAGTTATAGTTCCGAGGAGATCCTTTGGATCCTCGGTTTTGCAATGTCGCTGATCTCCAAATTGGTGGGCTCGACCGATCGACAGGAAATCGGCGGATCTAGGAGATCGCATGCGAGATATTTCGCAATCGGCCGAGTTATATTTTCGGCCGGGGCTCTCCAAACTTTCGTAATGCCACGGTTTCATAACGCGAGAAATTAATTAACCTGCCGATTGACGAGGGAATGACTTTCTTGCTTCGTTTTGTAGAGAGGGATCGAATTTTGCACGACTCTTTGTGAACGATGCGCTGCTGTGTAGGGTGAAGAATATGGGGTGGAAAATTCATGGTGGTGAATCACAAGAGTGACATTTCACAGGAGTGTCTCCTGGCACGACGCGTTGCCACTGGAATGCGAGTTTTGCATACTCGGAAGAGCGCGCGAAACTGCAGAGAAAGGACGCGAGGAATTAATGCAATTTTTAGAGAGCTGACCTTTGTATCGTCGCCACACGACTTTTATCTGCAAACTTGAATTTATACCGAAACAATTTTCAACGTTCATCTCCAAAATGCAAATACAATAGAAAATAGAAAAGTTATCAAAGTCTTAATCCCCAACAAGCAGCCTCTTCTTCAAGCTTAATCAAGCACCCCAAGAATCACCCCATCCTCAAAGAAACCTCCTCAAGATTTATAATCGATCTGAAGTTAAAAGACTTCCAATTGTGGGATCACCTTCAAAAATCCCATTACCTCTAGAAAATGTCTCTCCTCTCACATCACAGAGAACATGGAAGTCAAAATAATTAGAGCAGTTAAAGTCAGACGAAAATACTCAAACCCTCAATGATCATCCTTACCATCAGTGATCAAAGAATTATCGAAGAACTCGTCTCGATTGTTCTCGATTCGAGCTAAAGTCACGAATCCCTCGTTTGTTTGGCCGGCGCTGCAACGAGTATCGACACAGGAGAGTCGACTACGAACCTCGGGAATCCCGCGAAGAAGGAAGAAAACGAAACCACGGTGGCGATCGCGTCGTAATCGTGGAGAGGGAGGACGTTTTCGAGAGGCGTGGGGAGGAGAACCGTCTGTCCCAAAGGGGAGTGGT
The DNA here is from genome assembly GCA_910591515.1 of Cerceris rybyensis. Taxonomy (NCBI): domain Eukaryota; kingdom Metazoa; phylum Arthropoda; class Insecta; order Hymenoptera; family Crabronidae; genus Cerceris; species Cerceris rybyensis. The sequence goes on from OU342795.1 coordinate 3,468,041, forward strand.
AGCCGATCGGGCCTACGGTGGGACCGTCGTCGTCGTGGTCGTTCTACGCGAACAAAGAGGTGTAACGTGGGGGGTACGAGCGACTTGGGCCCGGGTGGCGAAGGCGAAAGTATGCCGCGTATATAAGGCGACGAACCGCCGGCAATCAGCATCCAGTTCACTTCTGGACGCACCTGGAACATCGCGAGAGCAAAAATGAGAATCCTGGTACGTCAACGTCAATCCGTAATCCGGTGTATCGAGATAACAGCGACTGACTTCGCGAAGAGAACCAAAAAAAAACGTGTGCCGCGAGAGGGTAGAAAGGAATTTTTACCGACCAGTGAACCAATTTTCTGCGATATCTATTTCTGATCGGAGAGTGAAGCACGATTTTTTCAATTATTAGAGTCTTCATCGAAATTCTCGTATTCTAAAACTTCCGGGCACAGTGATTAGATCGTAGTTTCTCAAAGTCCTTCTTTTCCCGCGTACAACTCCATCGTTTAACGTCTCGATTAATGGGATACGGTTACTTCAAATTCATACTCGGTTTCGTCACTTCGTACAAGGAGGATCGGTTTCTAACCGCGAGATCGTCTCGATTCCTGCTTTCCAGGTTTACGTGGCGGCAGTCGCCCTGTTGGTTTCATCGGTATGGGCCGAGGAAGCGGAGAAGAACGAGAAAGTGGAGGCTTCCGTCGAGGAAAAATCTAGCACGAAGAAGCAAGAGAAGCGCGGTCTGCTTGGTCTCGGCTACGGATACGCTTACGATGGTGGCTATGACATTGGATCCGGTGGTCACCACGGTCTCGATTTGGGACACGGTGGCGGATACGGTGGATATGGTGGATATGGTGGATACGGCGTAGAAGGAGGATACGGTGGATATGCTCTCGACGGTGGTCATCATCACGAGCACATCAAGACCGTGACCGTAGTGAAGAACGTTGCTGTACCTTACCCGGTGGAGAAACACGTGCCTTATCCAGTTGAAAAGCACATACCGGTTCCCGTGAAGGTTCCAGTACCACAGCCCTACCCCGTTGAGAAGCACGTGCCTTACCCGGTCAAGGTTCTCGTAAAAGTTCCGGTTCACGTACCACAACCGTACCCAGTCGAGAAGAAGGTTCCATATCCGGTTCACGTGCCGGTCGATCGTCCTTACCCCGTCAAAGTTCTCGTACCTCAACCGTACCCCGTGGAGAAGCATATTCATGTACCGGTCAAGGTACCGGTGCCGCAACCATACCCAGTTGAGAAGCCAGTACCTGTACCGGTGAAAGTGCCGGTTCATATCCCAGCGCCCTATCCGGTGGAGAAACTCGTTCCCTACCCGGTGAAGGTTCCGGTCGATCGTCCGATCCACGTGCCGGTACCGAAACCTTACCCCGTGCACATCGAGAAGCCCGTGCCCTATCCAGTTGAGAAGCCTGTACCGTACCCGGTCAAGGTGCCCGTTGACAGACCGTACCCAGTACCGGTTGAAAAACCATACCCTGTTGCGGTAAAGGTACCGGTACCACAGCCCTATCCAGTGGAGAGACCGGTGCCCTACCCGGTGGAGAAACCATATCCGGTAGCCGTAAAGGTTCCGGTTGACAGACCATACCCCGTTCATGTTGAGAAACCGGTACCATACCCGGTTGAGAAGCCTGTACCTTACCCGGTTAAGGTACCGGTAGCTGTTCCGGTACACCATGGTCACGGTGGTCACGGTGGTCACGGTGGTTACGGTGGTTACGGAGGTTACGACGGTGGTTATGGATACGAAGGTGACTATCATCATTAAGCCACTCTTTGAATCCGTGACGTTTCCCGTTGCTTCTCATCGTCCGGTCGACAGTCATGGATGGCAACCGTGTTTGACGATCGACCGATCGTTAGGTTTAAAGAAAAGAAGAAACGAAAGACAAAGTAGAACGTTGTCGTGTTGCGCCTCGATCCACGCCTCCCTGTACCTGGATCGCAACGAGGGGAAGGATCGTCCGATTGGAAGAAATAAATCGTCGGATCTGTTCCCTTCGAGGTCGATCGCAACGAGTTCGCAACACGACCACGTACCTCCGATAGGAAGAAGGAAGAATTTTGATTCATAGAGGAGCCGAGTCTCAGCGACCGCCCGCAAAACAGCTCGCTTGTCTTACTTTTCTACCGATGTAGCAGAATATATGTATTTTTTTACGGAAAATAATAGAAATATTAATGTAAATAATTCCATCACCCTTGCTCTTTTGTTCACCTATCCATTCAACCGATCTTCCGCTCGATCGCTTTCCAATCTCGTCCGCGATTTACTTTCAAGGTTTCGCCGAATAGAAACCTTCGATACTGAGAATATAATCGCGATTTGTTACGTCCGAGTGCACGCTTTTCCTTTCCGTCTCGAATGCCAACGATCATCGTGCGGAATACGTAATATTACGCAAATTGCGACTCTTCGTCCCTCGGTTTGGCACACTTGGCAAACGGCGCGCCTCCAACTTGCTCCACCTCGAGGGATCGTTTTGGGGTCTTTTCTTATGGAATCTCGATCGTGCAAGGGCGCGCACAATCGAGAAGTTACATCGATGACGCCAAATACGATGATAACTAGCTACGACGACCTAGTTATGTTCGTTGCCAACTGGCTACTGCCAAATCGAGCTTCCGATCGGTTTCTCTGTCACCTCGGACGTCCCTTAGACATTTACATTCTAACACGGCAAAGTATTTGCAATCTTTTAACCCAGTTATCTCGGAATCTCGCGAGATCGGATTAAACTGGCAAACTTTTTGGATGCAAGTGGATCAGCTAGCGGTAATCTTCTTCCTATCTCAAATTGACATCGTCCTTCGTGTTGTTTAAAGTTGTGGTGGGATCAACTATATTTTCGGTCTTTTAAAATTCTGTACAGTATTCGTTCAGATTTTTGCTAGATAAATTGAGGAAAATTTAGAATAGACAGTTTTCCTCGAATGAAGTGAAATGAAACTGTGGAGGACACAAGATATGTTCGTACTCCTACGGAATTTCAAGCAACCAGCATCCCTTTCTGGAACGTTTAATTCTACCTTACGAAGTATTCAATTACATTCGTTAAACTCATTACGCGAATTTAATGTTTCTAGACCGTAATTACGAAATTTTATACCAACCCGCGTGTAGTTACGACTTGGAAAAACTAACTTGTATATCGACTCGCGTCAATTTTGCTCAAGTATCCCTTTCAAAAGATAGGATCGACACATACTTAAAAAAATACCTTCCATCCTTCCTGAAACTGATTTTATAAAATCATCATTTTTCGTAATAATAAGTATCGTTTAAAATTATTTAATGACATAGAGATTCATTCTGAACTTATAACGAGATAGTTAAAGCCTCGGAGGAGATATTGAAATATAATGTAATCCTATCGACGATCCAACATCAATCCTCTCAAGGTGTAATTTCACTCTACAATTCAACGTATCGACGTGACATCGAAAACGAGGTAGGATTGCCAAATCGTTATTTCTGCCACGATTATTTCACCCCGTGATTTTCTCGCGATGCCGGCGAAGCGTGTCGAAGATCGCGCCTCTAAGTTAATTCGACCACGGTTAAGTTCTGCACGACCCACTTAGAAGCCGAACCCAGAGCCCAGCTTTGCCAGGCACTTGACTCACGAGCGACTTACGTGCTCGTCCCTCGCTGAATCGGGTTATGCAATCGAGCATTCGGCGCACGCGACGTTGAGGTTGAAAGTAAGAACTCCCTCCCCTGAATAAAATTACTCTTCTCTTTCTTTTCCGACCTCTTTCTTCCTCTTTTGCCCGTTGTTTCTCAGTTTTCCGCCTCTTTTCGTGAATCTCTGTTCCTATTTTTCTTTTGATGTCTCTATCGTGTTTCCTGAGTTTTTTTACCTTGTATTCTTCTCTAGGTCGTTATCTTTTTCTTGTCGAATGTCTGTCACTTTTTATTTTTGGCATGCACGTTCTCTCTCAGAGTTTCTATCTTTCTCGATCACTTTTTCTCTGGCATTTTCTATCTTTCCAGTTTTCCGTCTCTTTTCGTGAATCTCTGTTCCTATTTTTCTTTTGATGTCTCTATCGTGTTTCCTGAGTTTTTTTACCTTGTATTCTTCTCTAGGTAGTTATCTTTTTCTTGTCGAATGTCTGTCACTTTTTATTTTTGGCATGTACGTTCTCTCTCAGAGTTTCTATCTTTCTCGATCACTTTTTCTCTGGCATTTTCTGTCTTTCCAGTTTTCCGTCTCTTTTCGTGAATCTCTCTTCCTATTTTTCTTTTGATGTCTTTATCGTGTTTATTGAGTTTTTTTTACCTTGTATTCTTCTCTAGGTAGTTATCTTTTTCTTGTCGAATGTTTGTCACTTTTTATTTTTGGCATGTACGTTCTCTCTCAGTGTTTCTATCTTTCTCGATCACTTTTTCTCTGGCATTTTCTGTCTTTCCAGTTTTCTGTCTCTTTTCGTGAATCTCTGTTACTATTTTTCTTTTGATGTCTCTATCGTGTTTCCTGAGTTTTTTTTACATTGTATTCTTCTCTAGGTAGTTATCTTTTTCTTGTCGAATGTCTGTCACTTTTTATTTTTGGCATGTACGTTCTCTCTCAGAGTTTCTATCTTTCTCGATCATTTTTTCTCTGACATTTTCTGTCTCTCCAGTTTTCCACTTTTTTTCAAGTGTTCCTCTCTGTTTTATTCAGGTGCATTTTCTCCTTTTCTGTCTTAATGCTGCTGTACCTCGCGGAGCAGCTTTTTCTCGAGAACTTCCCTTTCCTCGACTTTCCTGCCGGCTCCTTTTGTTGAGAATTCTCTGCAGCGTAGTGGATTAAGACGGTTTTCAAGTACACACCGGCAAACCGGGAAGTGAGGATTGATCTTGGAATTACTGGAACGTGGTTTCGATTAATGGCATTTCAGAGGCTTGATCTGGATTTTTTTCCTTCCTTGTTTCAATAGACACTTTAAGCGATGAATATTCAGGAAATTGGAACTACCGCTTAATTTGTAGAATTATTAATTACTATTTATTGTACAGATTGGAAAAGAATGATAGAAATTCTTTAATGGTTTGTACTCATGATTTTACATCCGTCTAAAATTGTAGGTCATAAGTGAAACGAGCCTAACAGTAAAAATAAAAATAACAGAAACAGTTGTATAGAATTATGGAAAATTATATTCTCTAATTCTTTACATATATTCACGTAAAAAAGATAGTTCATCTTGTTTCTAAAAATTATTTACCTGTACAAATGTGCCTCAGATTAAATTGCAGCAATTTTCCAAAATGAAGAAGAAAACTAGCACGAAAGTATTGACAAAACTTCTCAGCATGTTTGAATCGATTCGCACACTCGCGCCAGTGAAAGCTTGTGTAAACTCTTTCCTCGACTACGGTCGATGAAATCGCAGCGCGATATTTGCAGTAATCGGTATGTCCAAAGGATTCCTATATTTTCTTTCAGTCGGTTAAAATTCCAACTAAATTAAATAAGAAAAAATTAAACTGCATTTAAATGAATAAAAAATCGTAGTATCAATTTGGCGACCTCGTTTGCCGGTGTGGCTATAAATTATCCTTCTATCTATATTTGTACTCATTTTGCAAATAAATTGAGCTCATCAAATCGAGCGATTTGCAGTAGCAATGACACAGTTAACTGCAAATAATCACGGCTCAATCCGTGAGAAATCGTGTCAGTCGCAGTGAGTGCAGTTTGTCGCTGAACCACCGACTGAAAATGAAGTGCAATAATATCCTCAACAAATTGCATAATCGTGCGAGAGCAATTCGTTGTAAGTGGCGCCTTTGACGCAACTTCATTGAATGTTCTGGTTTCAAATTTTCTCAACGATTGCAACAAATCATTACAAATTTTCCATTCGATATCGTTGCACTATTTATAAAGACTTCGGGAATATTTTCGTGAGTAAATGATGAGAACGACGTGGATTAGAAGAGTCGAAGATTGAAATATTCGCTCTCGTAAAAGCTGCTTGATATGCACGTTGAAAGTGAAGGCGCAAATTGCGCGAAACATATTAGTCTGTGTAATTATGGAATTCCTCTTTAATCGGGAATATTAACGTCTCGCTAGTTGATTCAGAGTCATCGCGTGACTTCGGTCAGAAGATCGCCAAAAGCGGGTGCTAGGTCGATGACTCTGATTCTTTTGTGACTTAAAAATTGTTCCACATGTTGCAAATTTCATAGAAAATATTCAATTATCGATTCGACATACACTTCTAACACTTGTTAATTTCTACGTGATATATAATCCTTATTCCTTTTTAAACACACCAAAAATTAATCATAGCTTATAAGTAAAAATATTGCAATTTATCGCAAGAGAGATATAAAGCTACATATATCTTTTCAAATTCCTTCTAATTTGTACACATTCCAGATAAATTTGAAATTTAAAAAAGTATCTTCTTATAAAATAGCTTCTCTAAAATAGCGTCCAGTAAAATCAAACTTTGTAGTTATGGAAATTATTATGAGCTACGCCACTTTCTTAATCATCGGTTTAAGTAACAAATATTATCGAACTAGGTGCAATTAAATTCGTTATATCAACGTACCTATAATATTCTCGTATAATACCAGTAATCGACTGAAAAATTTTAACACCGTCGATGAAGCATCATCGCGAAACAATGCGGAGATCTCTCTTCGTTCGCGAGATTAACGAAGAAATTAATGCTTTCTACGTCGACCGTTAAATATCCCGGTATAGTATAAACAGCTCGTTGAAATTGGAAGAAATCCGATATTTCACGCTTCCTAAGCATCGCGTGTCCATCGAGAAATCTGTGCAAAACGATCCCCATTAACGGAACGATCATTTTCATTCGCGCCAAGTTGAAAATTACATTGGAATCGCAACCTTGCTTGCTTCGCCCGTCGTACGACTTCGGTTTACAATGGAATTTCCGTCAACACTGTTGATTTTCCGTGAAAGTGCTGCATAATTTCTACCTGGAGCATTTTTCACGGTTCTCGCTTCAACGTCGGGTCTTTTTAGCAAAACTTGAAAGGTTGGCAAAAAGCGATATTTAAGAATGAAAAATTTAATTGCTTTCGTTTCCATTAAAACGCAGAGAATCGTTGGAATTTTTCTAATGGCAGGTTTTATTGTTAAATTGTTACCTGGCAACGTGGATTACTGTTATTTCGTGTGATGTTCATTAGAGAAAGTTTATTTGAAAAAACATTCTACTGGGCAAAGTGTAGGTTTATTATTGTATCCCTCTTTAGTCCGTGACTCCTAAAATTTTCACCCTGATTTGAATACCTATTTTAGTCTAGCAAGAAAGTTGATCAGAGGATTTGCATGCACCGTGCAAAAGTTCATCGAGAAATCACAAAAACTGGGATTCCAGGCTATGGAACACGACGTGTGCTCTGAAAAAGAATTCAGTCTGATACCGAAGTTAAATCGGACGATTTAAAAAAAGGATCACAATATTTTCTCTACTCCGAATCTTTTTGAGTTTCTCTCAAGCCCATAATCTATTTTCCACGCTCTCGAAATTGAGTTTACAACTCTTTTTCAACACCCGAAACAGACAAATTAGCCATCGCAATTTTTCATCCACCCTGTATACCATGACGAACCACCGTCGATCTTTCGCTTTCGATTCGCGCGTGACTCGCAACGAGATCAGCCAAGAGACAAGCAAGCAAGCAGGCAAACCAAGCGAGTATCTCGATCGGAACAGAATTCACTTTTCAAGGTCGATCTCCGGGTTCCACCGATCCAGAGAAAAGTACAAAAGGAGAAAGGCTGCGAGAAAATTCAAAGTCGTTACCGGAAGTGAGGACCGGGCGTTCCTCGTGTCGCCTCTGTCAAGTAATCACACTCCGTTTACGGGACAATGACACATCCTGTCCCACCTGTTGTCGATCACCTCTTATTTTCCATGGGCCGGTGAATCGTGGTTGGACGCGTTCTTCTAAACGTTGGAATAGTTTCACTCTTGAAGCCGCTCGAAAGCGGTCCGTTCCCCACCCCATAGAGGGAGGAATCGCGTGTGCCACGATGAATTACCGGCACTGTGCACGTGAAAACCTGTATATAAAAGCTGGCAAAGATCCGAGACTTGCTTTTAGTTCGAATAAACCCGCGACATTGAGATCATTCTTGAAAGGATAGTTCGTATTACGTACGGTGTCAAGATGAGTCGCACGGTACGTTCAGGATGTGATTTAATCGACTGTGATGAAGGAATTTTTGAGTGTGCGAGTTCTAACCCTTTCGATTGCTTTTGTCTGAATATTTCGCAATTGCTAGACGAATAGTTGAATTGTACTTATGGGACTGGGACAAAGATAAGGTCACACATGATACTTTATATCGCTATGTTAACCCTTTGCGCTCCTATGTCGAAATACACTCGACACAGCTTTTTGTGACACTTAATGTTTCATATACTAATTATCGACTTTTCGAAATCAACAATAATTTTGTATTGTAACAGGAATACACCGCAGTATCTACAATTGTTCCTAGTATTAAATAAAAACGGATAATCAAGAGTAGACAATTTGCCGAGATTATATTTGCTTATCTGACAAAAAGTTAATAAAATAATTCGGAGCGTAAAGGGTTAATGATATTATATTCGGAGCAACTGTGAAAAACTGAGATGATTATAGAACAGAAGATATGGAATCTGTGTAGATAAGAAATTGAACTTCAAAGTTAGCGTTTAATGGTGGATGGCTGCAATTACAAGTTAAATCGAAAGGGTTAAAGGAATCGAGAGAAAAAATTGTGATAGATGGTGATTGGTTTTTGTAATTTCCCAGAGCACCGTGGCGATCGTTTTGACGCTTCTTTTAGCGAGTTGCAGTGGACTTTCGGCAGGTAGAAAACATGACAGACGCATTTACGTGTACAAGAAGGTACCTGTTTTCCAGTACGATCATCAGTTGGTTTATCTGAGGCCACAAAACAATTATGGCGAAGATAGGAGCTACGATGTCGCAGATAATAAACCACATGATATTATCGACGAGCAGAAGCATCATGAGGGATCGGAATATAAAGATAATGTTAAGAAACGATGTACGTCATAGGGATAGCAGTATCGTAAATTGTTGGAGTGAATAAGAAAATTTTGCATTAGTAATAAGGATTAATAATAGCCACGTGCTCTCTTCATAAAAGCCTCACTTTCAAATTCGTACAACAAATAAATTTCCACCAAGCTTGTAAACATCTCAATAGTTAAAATATTCTTTCAAACTTGTAGCAAACCCTTACACCAAGTCACTGGAAAGTGATTCTTTCGAAGATCACGAGAAACACTTCCAAGGTGATACTTTCAGCGGAGAATCCTTTCAAAGCGACACTCACGGGGGTTATCACGAGGGTGAAAGTTTCGTTGAGGAATCTTACAGCCCCGAACACCATGGAGAAATACCGGAAGGTGTACCCTACAATGGTCAAGTTCTAGGACGTCACATACAGGAGGACGTTCAGAAAACAGTGACGGTAATAAAAAAGATCGCCGTACCGTATCCAGTAGAAAAGACGATACGTTATCCAGTAGTAAAGAAGATACCGTACCCAGTGAAAGTACCGGTACCACAACCTTACGCCGTCGAAAAAAAGGTACCATATCCAGTCAAAGTATTTGTCAAAGTACCAGTAAAAATTCCACGACCAGTACCAGTGATCAAAGAAGTACCCTACCCGGTTCAAGTACCCGTCGATCGTCCGGTACCTGTAAAGGTTTACGTCCCGGAACCATTTCCGGTTGAGAAGAAAGTCCACTACGAAGTAAAGGTTCCAGTCCTGGAGCCCTTCCCTATCGAACGAAAAGTACCGGTTGCAGTAAAAGTACAGGTTCGGGTACCTCAACCATATCCTGTTGAGAAGATCGTTCGTTATCCGGTGAAGATCGAGGTGGAGAAACCGATACCGGTACCGGTACCAAAACCATATCCGGTACCGGTAACGAAACACGTTCCTTATCCTGTGGATAAGCCGGTACCGGTGCCAGTAAAGGTCAAGGTACATCGACCTGTGCCGGTACCAGTCGATAAACCTGTTCCGGTGAAGGTCAAGGTACCGATACCAGCGCCATATCCGGTGGAGAAAGAGGTACCGTATCCTGTTGAGAAACCGGTACCAGTGCCGGTTAAAGTACCGGTGGATAGACCAATTCCGATTCATGTTACCAAACCGGTGCCTTATCCTGTGATTAAACCTGTACCGTATCCGGTAAAGGTACCAGTTGAGGTACCTGTGCACGAGGAATCGGAACATCCGGTTGTTGAGGAGGATTGGGCTCGATAAGTTCAAGAAAAGGATGAGGTCAACTTTGAAATTTGTAATGAGGGATGAGATTTATGTGCTCGTATGTGATGATTATTATTTAGGTGGATAAGCGACACAACCATCATTTGTGGGGACAGAAATGATGGTGATAATGTAAAGAATAAAATATTTAATTACTTTGTGTCAAGATCAAAATGAGCATCGTTCTGAAGGATCAAAATAGGAATGTGTTTAGAGGGTAACAATCGCGTAGCTTTAATATCTTAAGATTTAGTATTCGCACGACGTGATTCATGAGATTTTCAAAGATTGTAAGGAGATTGTAAAGCTTTAAGCGTGTTATTAGGATGATTTAGAAGTAAAAACCTCGTCTAGGCTATAATCCTTAGAATTTAAGTCTACTCTGCAAACAGTGAAGCAAGTGACGCCATCTTCGCTAGACTGCAATTTCTCACAGTTGCATGCACCACGGTAAATTGCACCTGAGTGCATCGTCCGACGGTATCAATTCTACCGTAGTCCATGCACTATCCGCGAGATGCTATACAGTGTAGAAATAAATATTTTTTTACATCAATACATGTACCTTTCCTTAATTAAACCACAATCCCTAATTGTATATTATTTCATTTGCCAGTAAATTTATAAAAAAGCAAAATAATTGGCGTGGACAATAACGTTGCATGTCGTGCGGGAGATACGATGCACTTTATAAGATGCACCATAAATAATGATCGCATTGAGAGCACGAACAAGAACGATTTTTTATGGTATATAATTTAGATTCTGCCTCGAGATCTTTTCATGATTTTCTCCATGAAGAACCGTAAGTACTGGTTCATTCCAGTCGAGATTACTTTCGCCTCGACATAATTGCATCGTGACACGTCTGACACGTGGTAATAGATTCGTTCGTAGCGAATGCACCACTTCAGGCGCATAACTTTTAACCTTGGTCGAGATATCGATATTCCTATGGATTGTTCAGGCTCGAACAATTCATAAATTACTTTCAATGCTTGAGTTTACTAGAGATTGTTAAGAGCAACTTGAAAAATTTTAAATCAAATTATTTTCTACTTTTTGCCATTTGTTCTCAGCTCACTCTTAGACTTCAATAAATTATTATCTCTTTGAGCAATTGCTCTTGTAGATATTTACATTCAAATTACAGTTGACATTTCTTAGTAAAAATGGGTACGTGCAAGAAAAATGGCAAAAATAGCATTCAAAAGCAACACCACGTGGAAGTGGAGGCAGAAAAGTCTTAAAAAACATTCTTAACATCGAGAACAACAGGTTCACAGCCCACGAATGTAAATAACAAACCTGAAAACACTGTGTAAGGCCGTCACATCTAAAGAAAGTCGTTAACATTGAAATGGTAAAACAACTAGGGAGAAATGTCGTACCAGTTTCAATTTCACTGGAATTGCGAGAAACTCGTGGAATCGTTTGATCAGCGAAAAAATCGGACGTGAGAAGAGTTCATAAAGCAAAGGACTCCTTTTTGCTCCGATTTCGCGACAGAAATTAAGATCCCGTTTGGCCTCTGTCTCGGCTTATTCTCTACTTATTTTTTCCATTCGACTTCGATCCAGGAAAAAAAATTTTCATTCCACGCTTACATGAAAGAGAAAAGAAGAAACGAGAGAGTCAGTTTCTCGGCGAAATCGTGCACTTTTGCGATTCCTCGCGAATACTGGAAGAAAAAGAAGGAGAACAAAAAAACGAGAGAGAACTACCAAAAATATTCTCAAGTATGTCTCTCGCAAAAACATTTCCAAGCTGGCACAGAGAAGTCTGCCCGGTTTTACGATTGACCATAGAAAGTACCTATTCGCTTTCATCTGTCAAACACAGTAAAGCAGTATTGCCTGTGTAAAGCCTCTTTTCATAAGATTAATGAGCTGGAACCCGGTAGCGAAGGATCTATTAAGAATACGCATCAACGTCTATACCCTGTTTTCCAATGGGCGCGTTAGATTTTACCCTCGATATCACGTAACGTATAATCTCCTATCGACCGTAACTCTCAAATCAAATTTAGTTTCGACTCGAATCATTGAAATTACTCGAAACATGGAAATTATGGGAGTCGAGAGTATTAATTTTCACCAAATTATAGTCTTCGTTTTCTCCTGATCGTTGGATGATCATTATATTAATTATGTAACGCGCTGATTTGCTCCTGTAATGGCTGAAGTAGAGGCAGCGAATTTAAGTCCAACTTTTTCCCTGGGAAAGAACAATTTTACGAGCGCTAGAATAATTGTCTCTACGTTTTGCATTCGAGCGTTGTTTCTATGAAATTGTACAGGAACAATCGAACTTCGGAGTGATTTTTATGGAAAGACAATGACCGTTTAAACATGGATAATTATCACCAACAAGGTACTACAGGTCTATAAAGGTTCAGCTGGTTGGACCGGCGAAAGTTGTCCACTGTGTATAAATAATACCGGGATCCTTTTCCGTTTGAATTCAGTTTAACTTCGTCTAGCGTCTCGATTGGAAAGGCGACGAGTCATGGGATTCTCGGTTGGTAACATCAGGATTGACCTTTAACCCTTTTTCTAAGTACTCGAGAATTTTGTGGTTAGAAGGAGAGAGACATTAAGTAATAGTTCACGAGGTTTCCTTAAAGACATAACTTTATTATTCCTCTTTTAAAAGTCTATAAATTAACATCTCACTTCTTCCAACCGCAGAAAAATTTAATGTTGCAATTTGATTTCTCCAGACAATTCTCACATCTTTCTCCTTTTTTAAATTAAACTTCTCGAGTCCGATATTTGTGTAAATTGCTGTAAAAGATTCGACTCTTTTTAACAGCAACTAAAGGTCATCACATTTCTGTGTCTCACAATTTCTTTGACGTGTTCGGCCACACGCAAAGAGGACCTCGAAAGGGCTGCCGAGCTTGCGGTAGAAAAAGCTGCCGAAAGGGTAGCAGAAAGGGCAGTAGAGAGAGCACTAGAAAGCGGAAACTCAACCATCGACAGCAAGATCCTTCGTGAATCTTATTCCAACGTAAGAAAACCAAATCCTCAGGATTTCACCAACACAGACGAATTTTCCGGCCGACATGACCTTCAAGAAGAATCTGCAAGTTTCGAGGACACCGACAATTGGAACAAATACTTCAAAAGCCCATTCTTTCAAGGTTGGTCCAGCAGGATCGACGAGAACCGACAAAGAATTCCTCGAAGCGACTGGCCCCCTGCGGATTCCATACCTTGGAAACCACCGCCAAAAGTTATAACTATCGAAAAGAAAATCCCCGTACCAGTTACGGTCGAAAGGAAAGTCTTTTATCCAGTTTACAAGCACGTACCGTACGAAGTTCACGTGCCAGTACCTCAACCCTACACTGTGGAAAAAAAGGTACCATATCCTGTAAAGGTTTACGTGAACGTGCCAGTAGAAGTGCCGGAGCCTTATCACGTCGAGAAGAAAGTTCCGTACGAGGTGAAGGTCGATAGACCGGTACCGTACAAGGTCGAGGTTCCGGTACCACAACCGTACACGGTCGAGAAGAAAATTCCAGTTGAGGTTAAAGTGTCGGTACCACAGCCGTACACCGTGGATAAAGCTGTTCCATATGAGGTTAAAGTGCCGGTCAAAGTACCAACACCCTACGAGGTCGAAAAGAAGGTCGCCGTGCCGGTCAAGGTGATCGTGAATCGACCGTATCCAGTTCCGGTACCAAAACCGTATTCCGTGGAGGTGGAAAAACCATATCCGGTTGAAGTGGAGAAACCATATCCGGTTAAGGTTAAGGTTCCCGTTGATGCGCCTTATCCGGTACCAATCGAGAGACCGGTACCGGTACCGGTCAAAGTTTACGAACCTCGACCCTATCGCGTGAAGAAGCCGGTACCGGTGGAAGTGGAGAAACCTTACCCCGTGCCGATTAAAGTACCGATAAATCGACCTTACGAGGTGTACAATACGAAAGTGGTACCGGTACCGGTGAAGAAACCTTTTCCGTATGTCGTGCAGGTACCGCTGCCGGTTAAGTTGGACTGGCATGGTGGTTTTAAGGATAGAAGAGACTCGGTTTTTGGTGATGGCAAATCTTTGGCGAGTATCGATAATAGGAGAAGTTTGAGACAATGACGATGTTTGCGGAATTATTTTACGATGGAGACGATTCTTTTTTAGCGGGATCACGTGTTAGATTGTTATTTAAATTTTTGTAGATATTTATTTCGGCGGATGTAGTTTTGTTTCAATGTTAAGATGAATAGTTTGAGTATGAGTATTTGGGAAATCATGATAGTATTATGTGTGCTTTTATTTTAAGTTATTAATAAAAAGAGATTATTCTTGCTACTGGAATAAACGTCTGTGTGCGAATGCAATTAAGATTCTTTTCTTGCGACTCTTCTGATCGGACGCTTTTTTGTCCCTCGACAATTTGTTGATAATTACTTTCGAGCGTCATTCCCGTCACATTCCATTCGAGCAACTTAAATTCCTTGCTCCCCAAACACACATTCCTCCATGCTTTCTCATAAGCACTCAAATTAATTCGCACGCGTCATAAATTTTCCTACGTCTCAAAAAAAAAGTAGAAAAATGAACTCAACATCGCGTTCCATTCCTCACCAAGATAAAATCTCTCACACGAGCATCGATTTTCCTCGCTCCACGATTTCCCTTCAACGTCAACGAGTTTCATGGTAATTCGATCCTCGACTATCGCCTACCATTTTTTCCACAGATCCTCAGATATTTACCTTCAATCAATCATTATCCTGAAAACATTTACGTCGAATCATTACCATAACATTACCATTGAATCAACCTCATTCAATCCATAGCTAGTTCAAAGCAACGCGAGTAAGATTCACCGAGGCTATTTAATTAGAGTTTATCGACGCGTAACAAGCTTAAGAATCGTGTTGATCAATCTCGAAGCTCTCACAGTTTCATCCGGCATGGATATGGCGAATCGTATATCCACCTTCTCCCTCCCTCTCTATCTCGCGATCCCCTCTTTCGACGCTTTTCATTTTTTCCTTTCGTCCCTTCCCTGTTCGACGGTTTTCTTCCTTCCTCGCGCTCTCTCCGTTCAACTTAAGGACAAGCCCGTGTTTAATCGTCGACGAGTTCCTCCTCGTCTCGGCCGAGAGGACTCGCTTTATCCGTTGCAAGTGCAAAACATCGCGTCACGCACATAGTACTCACGTGGGGATCGGATAAAAGTGGGGTAAGATCGGTAGGTCCTGTTGGACGATGCATGGTATGGGGAACTTTGAAAAATCGCGGGAGAAAGAGAGGAACCGGAGGATCTGCGCACTGGGGAGGGTCGGAGAGGCGCGAATACGAATTTACGTGGACAGTGGCGTAGATGAGCTGTTGCTCTATTTTAAAATTGGCGGTTAATTCTTTTAATCCTGAATTTTTATGGTGAAATCATTGACACTTTACCGACCGGAAGCCTAATAATAGGCTTTTCAGACCTAAGGCTTTTGAACTTTTAACTTATTAATTGGTTGCCACACCAATTAATAAATTATCATTTATCATTGCGGTTACCTGTGTTAAGGACTCAGTGACGAGAATTTATAATTTTCGAATAGATATCTGTATTAAGGAAGTATTTGTGACCAAGTGATCGGTCAGAACGGGTGGGATGTTAAGAAACTACCAGTCGGTAAAATGTTAAGAAGAAGAGAATTTAGGTGAATTTTAATTCACGTTCCCGTTTAGGGATGCTGAAATTTTATATTTCTTATGGAATATTCCTAAGGCGGGCTGTCTCTGAGAAGACAGATAATTTTAATTCAAAAATCGTCTTGATGCTTAGGTTTATGTCTAATTTTGACGCATCACTGTATAATCAGGGTTCAATGGTTGGTTCTAATAGTAAAACGCAGTTAAACAAAGTTATCAAAAGGGATTATTCGACAAATTAAATATTTTTCCGTATTAGGTCAACCTGGTTTAAGAGATCAGAAAAATGTAATTCTCTGTGATTTAAATCATTAAAATATAAATCCTGGGCGAAAGGAGCATAAGGCAAAGTCGAAAGGAAGCTATTATCGCGATTGGCAAGTCTCACATTTAATTACTAGCGATGATAGAGTTCCTTCCCTTTCACCCTGGAAGAGGAGCCTCCGGAGGTTCTACGCCACTGTGTTTGCTTATGGAAGTTATAGCAGCGGATAGGTATGACTTAAAAAAATACGCGAACGTCGCGAGCGCGTCGAGCGAGTAAGCGAGCGAGCGCCAGCCAGCCGCGCGTGTTTCACTTTTCCGCGAGTGTACAGAGGGGCTCGACCGATCCCCGTTGGGGGAAAGTTGACTATAAAATCGGTGGTATCTTGGGGGGAAGTATTCAGTGAAGTCTGGACCTCAGCCAGATATCGGAGTGGATACTAGACATGAAACTTTCGGTGAGTATCGTCCAACGGTCGAAATCATACAATTAGTCGAGTCCCTCTCGCTTGAAAATGAGTTTGAATTTCAAAATTACCCATAGTTCTACAATTTTCACGATGCATTGTCAAACGGTAACTAAAAGTACACTGCTCAAAGCATTAATACAAGCTAACACGTATTTTTGAATCTTGGCGGTACCGATATGGACGAAAGGGTTAAAACGATTTCAATTTTCATCGGCACATTCAATCGAACACAATGAATATATGAAAAGAATTTAAACGTGAAACGACGAACGAACAATCCCATTGATGGTTCTTCCAGTTTGTCGTACTATTCTTGGGCCTTCTGGCCTTGGCCACCTGCGAAAAAGAGACCTCGAAGGACGCCGAGGCTCAGGCATCCGACGAAGACAAGAAACAGGATAAAAGAGGACTCAGTCACGTCGAAGGAAGTTACGGTGGAGGAGACGGTGGTTACGGCGGTGGCGATTACGGTGGAGGCCACGAAATTGCAATTTCCGGTGGAGATGGCGGCGGTTACGGTGGCGGATACGAGGGCGGATATGATGGCGGAGACGGCGGTGGATATGGTGGAGGATACGGTGGAGGATACGGTGGAGGATACGGTGGCGGATACGGTGGCGGATACGGTGGCGGATATGGTGGAGGAGACGGTGGCGGATACGGTGGCGGATACGGTGGAGGAGATGGTGGCGGAGATGGTGGAAAAGTTAAACAGATAACCATCGTAAAGAGCGTGAAGGTGCCCTACCCGGTTGAGAAGAAGGTCCACTATCCCGTGGAGAAGGAGATACCCTATCCCGTAAAAGTACCAGTACCACAACCATATCCGGTCGAAAAGAAAATACCGGTACCAGTGAAGGTTCTGGTGAAGGTTCCGGTGCACATACCACAACCTTATCCGGTAGAGAAGAAGATACCATACCCGGTTCACGTGCCCGTCGAGAGGCCAGTACCGCACAAAGTGTACGTACCACAGCCTTATCCGGTAGAAAAGAAGATTCCATACGCGGTAAAGGTACCTGTCCCGCAACCGTACCCGGTGGAAAAGCCGGTACCTTATGCGGTCAAAGTATTGGAGCACGTGAATCAACCATTCCCAGTGGACAAACCAGTACCGTACCCGGTTAAAGTACCGATAGAACGACCTTATCCGGTGCACATCCCTAAACCGTACCCGGTACCAGTTGAAAAACCAGTACCGGTACCGGTTGAAAAGGTGGTTCCCTACCCTGTAAAGGTTCACGTGGACAGACCAATTGGTGTACCGGTGGAGAAACCAGTACCTGTGGAAGTTAAGGTACCTGTACCTGCGCCCTATCCAGTGGAAAAGCCTGTACCGGTACCGGTGGAGAAACCGGTGCCTTACGCGGTTAAAGTGCCGGTAGAACGACCGGTACCTGTTCACGTGACGAAACCAGTCCCGGTGGAAGTTACAAAGCATGTACCCTATCCGGTAAAGGTACCGGTACCGGTTAAGGTACATCATTCCGATTATTCTGGATCGTTGCACGGTGACTACGAGTCCAGCTTTGGAGGTCACTCGTATTAATTTTAGAGGGCGAGACCGACGCCTGGTATCGAAGAGATACGATTTTTTTGGGTAGTTTTAGAATAATTGTATTGTATTACCTTTTTGAGGGATTTATATGTAGATTAATTAAGAAAAGCGACGAGGCTAGGTGTCGGTTAAGTATCCTGTCTTTAGTCAGTACTAACAGAAATTAGATTTATAAATAATTAAGGATAATATTGAGTATGTATTGTACAAAGATACTCTTGGCGATCGTGACCTGAGCAATACGTTCGTACCGTGTATCGAACGACCCTGTACCTTGTCTTTCGCTTCTTTTTAATAAAACCAAAGAGCAAACTTGCCTGTCTTTGAATCATCTCCTGTTTCATCGTTGATACGATTAATGACCTGGTATACATATATCACGTATCATCGTCGATTAATTTTCTTCGATTGAAAAGAAAGATATACGTGGAACTTCATTAAACTTATTACAGTTTAAGCAGAATGGTTTCATTCGCTAGATTCTCGGTGATTTTGATTTTTATCAGTTGTACTCTTTAATCCAATAATCTTGGAATTATAAATAATTCATACCGACTATCTACCCAAGACTGCGTTTCGACTAAAATCATAGCGGAACTTTCTTCATAAATAACGGCGGGGATCTTAAACGATGCATCAAACGCGGAATACGCGACAGGTTTTGCTAGTTTGCAATCTACTTTCGCGCTTGCAATAACGCAATATCGCTCGTTACGTTAGTAAAGAAACACTCTTTTCTTTTTTTTCTCTCTCTCTCCTCAACCATCGTGGACACGAAGATGAAAAAAAAGAAAGATGAACGAACGTGCGAAAGTGCTTCTTCGTACTCGGCATAAATCCGTGCACACGCGGAAGTCGTTCACATAATTAATGCAACAAAAACTCAGTGCCGCAATTAGCTCGGTTATATCGAAGAAAGGGAAACTTTCATTTATATCTAGCATGACTAACGAACGTACCGAGATACACGTAACACTTCCGATATTGCGTCTCGTCAGTTAAAAAATGTGGTCGTAATTTTTGGAAATTTTTCGAATTCACAAAATCAATTGGAAAATCATATGAAATTTCACGTGCACGATTCTATAGTCGAGGGATCGTACGCAAAGGAGAAAGCCTCTTTCTCTCGATACGTCGATGATCCAACGACGAAAACTAGACACACGTAAGAGTCGAGAACAATCAAAAGTGAAATCGTTTCTCGAATCCCGTTCGAACGTGAAGGAAGGAAAATATACGTGGTTTCCGTTGAAGCCGGAAGTTCAGGTGCGACTTCCACGCTACGAGGTTTCCTTTCTGTTAATATTTAAATAAAATAACATACCGTGAAGCTAACGTTAAAGTTGTATTACATTATTTCAGACTTGATCTCTCTCAGAGACTTGTAATTTATCGGATGAAATCGTTCCGATCATTGATTCTTTGATATTGATATTAAAAGAACGTAAAAAGAGAAGAATTAAGTACTCACCGAATGTATGGAATATTTGCAGGAATATGATATTTCGCTCCGGGATCGAAATCATCCTCTGATCTTAAAATCGGCGGCTTCGTTCCCGTGTATTGTTCCTTCAAACGATGCCAATGGCAATTGTAATCTTCTCTGGTGACGTAACCGCGGAAAACGTCCCATCTCCACCTGTCCATCGCGATGCTGAATGGTAGCATCACTAATTTGTCCATTGCAAGGGTAAACAGATAATTGATGTCAGCTGGAGCCTCGTCTATGTACTTGTTTCCTAATCCTAAAGTTTGCAGATGACGAGGAGTTGCGATACTTAGGGCGATTGCCTCCCCCACGGCTTCATGGAATCCTAGATGAATTTGTAAAAGAATAGGAATTTTTTAAACTCCTGGTCGATTGAATAAAATGATGTACAGGAGGATAATTTAGCATAGAGTTGCTTTAATTTAGCATAGCTGAAAGAAGATTTTTTTTAGAATTCTTCATCCCTTAAGGGATACTATCAGGCACAATTGATAGACGGTTGAATCTGTTAGATAATTGATTTCTTAAAGTAGTCTGTTTTAAGTTAAGCTAAACCATTTGAGTTTCAAGTTACCAAGTGAATTTTTATCATTAGCGCAATATTCTGTGTAGAAAGTGAGCCCGAAACAAAATAGCTAAATCGTCGTTGAGTAGCAGCTGCGATTGAAGTTTCTCATGTTCCGCGGAAATAAGCGGTACACCTTTTATTTTTTATCTCCAGGCGTTTTCTAGTCTTTGCAGAATACATGATACATATTCTTCCGCAAACCTCTCATCCAAGTAACTCTAGCAAATCGAGATTACTAAACGTTACTAAATAACTCAATATCCCACGGTACGTCTTGACTTTTGCAGAAATTTACGACACATTGCATTCTTTCATAGCCTATCATCTAAGTGACTCTAACAAATTCATCTAATAAACATTCCTAATCGAATAGATGTTTCCAAATATTTTCTACTTTCTGCACGACTTTACGACTCATTGCAGAAATTTCCCTTCTATATAAATAGCTACTAATTCAAACCCAACGAATATTACTAAACTCGACATTCCATGATCTTCTCCATCCTTTATATAATTTGCAACATAGCCAGAACATTCCTCCTCGAGGTATTCCGCTAAACCGCAATTAATAGATATTATTAAATAACTCAATGTCTCGTTTCAAAGTCACCACAGAATGCGCAACATTTTTTCACGATAACCGTCGAGATCCGCAAGGTCGAACGAGGTTGTCTCTTTCGCATCGTCCGTGTTCCGGTGCGAGGCGAACGACCGCCGTCGGTGCGGAACGGTGAAAGCGCGATTATAGCATAATAAAAATATTTTAACAGCTTGCTGAAGTACTCGCTGGAGTCCACACTTCTTGGCTGGTACCTTGTACTCGCGAAATTCACCTCGAGCGTATCGTTCGCTCTCGCTTTCGCGTTATTACCCATAAAACTCTCCGCGTAGCGTATTCTACCGGAAGTACACGCGGAACGGATGGAACGAAGTGGCTTACGTAACGTGCAACTTGTCGTCCGGTGTGCCATCATCGGACACATACTACGTCGCCCTAGAAAACTTTCGATTCTTCGTTTATTTTAACTCGTTTGAGGAGAATTGTTGCATGGTTTTGTTAATGTTCTTTGGCTGTCTTTAAGTTTTTTAACTGAATGATTTGAGTTTATGAAAATTGGTCGTAGATTTGTATGGTGTAGGCGGAGGAAATTTCTTAGTAATAACTGGCTGCTTGAGGGAGTTGGATATCTTGTTTTTGAGACAATTTTGAAAATAGTTGATAGTACTCTGTTAACACTAGATTTACGGATGTTGATACACCTATTTTTCTGAAGTAAGCCAATTGGACTCATACAAGAAAATTGAAGTTCTTTGCAAACAAAATAGTTCCAATTCAATTGAAATGGAAGATCTATTATTAAAAAATTAACCAACTAATATATTATATATATAGTAATCAAATTATTAACACTTTACCGACCGGTATTTTTTAACATCCTATCCACTTCTGATCGGTCACTTGCACGCAAGTATTTCCCTGATACTGATATCTCTTCGAAAATTGCAAAGTTTCTTCACTGAGTCCTTGACACAGTTAACCGCAATGAAAAATAATAATTTAGTAATTAGCATATCGACCAATTAATGAGTTAAAAGTTCAAAAGTGTTGCACCCCAAAAGTCGATTAATCGGCTACCGGTCGGTAAAATGTTAATGAGTCAAATTGACTCCGTAAATCTAGTGTTAAACTAAAATATAATAAAATAAAATACTGTGGTAGTATAATATTTTAAAATTCCTTCGCGTTATTTGTGAGTTCCGAGTCTCTTATTGTCAGTCATTTATTTCAAATTCAGCTATTCTACTGAAATTTGAATTTAATATAATAAATTATTGCAGAAAATTAATTTTTTGGAATGTAAAAAATGTTGCTTTGAGGCTGGGTAGCTTGTATGTTCACTAATCCTTGTGAAAGAGGTTTAAAAATTATTTTATAACTGCAAAATATGGTTTAGCAAAATATTAGAATACCACGGTAAAATATTAAATATTTATATGCACACTAAATATTATATTTGCGACGATTCCTTTGTATTCTGGATCTTTACCACGATATCTTTAATCATAGGTCACGTAGATCACCCCCTACAACCCCCGACAGTTTGTAGCAACGCGTAATACCGTTCGTAATGCTCAAAATAAATTTTTCAAAATTTGCTATCATCCTTCGGAAAACTTCGGCACTATTCGTCCAATCTACGGCTCTTCGGTCAATTCTCTTATAAACATCACCTTCGACCGGCTCATCGACGTCCCGCGGGGACGTTCGGGATTAGTCGCCCGAGGATCGCCGTGGGTGCGGCATATCTGCCAAGCGCGACGTAATTGCTCTAGAAAATTCTTAACGAACGGTATTCTAAGTGTTTTTTCATCAATTTTTGATTGTGGTACACCACCTTCGTGACCGCCATACTTCCTCCCTCAGCATCGACTTCCTCCTACTCTCAACCTGCATTTTCAGCCTGCAGCCATTGCATCGCTAAGGTTCAACGACCTCAGGTTAGTGTCGAATGTCCAAGGTCAGGGATTATTTTACTTGCGTATATCGTTTTCGAAGATGTATATATTTTGTTTTATGAACAATAGAGAAGACAATGCGTGACGGTTAGGAAGTATGAGTTCGCACATTGCGACTGTAGAATCAGGGCACCTTACTTGATATCGTAAGGGGGTATGGTGTCTTACAACCATACTGCGCAGTATATTAGGATTTATAAATGTTGCGTAATTAAATATTTGCGTACCTGGATTCGCTCCGTCCCTAAATTCTCTTGGAAGTCCACTGTAGCGTAGGAAGTATTGAATGTGTGCCATCTCGTGATGTATCGTGATCAAGTCCTTCATGGTGACCTTAGTGCACATTTTGATCCTGCGAAAGACAATAGTCTTTTTGTAAAATTATTTAATTTGATTGATACGCAATTCCGAACAGTCTTGTTCTTTAGAAGTATTTCACGTACAGTGATATTGAAAATTTCTATTACACAGTATTATTCATTCTCATCCGCTCTAATTTTATACGATACAAGTGATAAGGATTTTAATATTTTTCATTAACTTTAGTTTAACACTACCTCTACCATGCAGTTATATTGACCATTTCGAAATTTTTGAGGAAAATTGTATAATATATAAATTTATGTCTTGCAAAATAATGTGAGCAGCTAAATTACCGAATTTTTTCATCGTCTCCATTTCTCTTTTAGCAAGTACCTTAACCTTCGTCCGCTCGTGGGGTCTTTTTTAACGCAGATCGAGATAAATTATTTACAATGAATATATATTATTCTCAATAAAGTTACTATAAACGGACGATGGTTAAGCGATATCTGTAATGGCGAGAAGCAGTTAGAAAATAAAGCGTCGAGGTCCAACGACCTTTGGCGGTCACACGTTACCATAAATGCGACGTTATTCGCGTCGCATATGTATCTACTTATTTGATCTATCAAAACGCGATGGAATGTTGTCAATAGATCTTCATCAATAACCTTAGTAAGTGTTTTGGTCCTGCCTATGTAAGGGCAACAGCGTGACTCCGAAATGACAACAAACATCCCTATTCAAACGTCCTTAACACATAGACTGCTACACATCGTCTTAAAAATCTTTCCTACAGTAAAACTTTATACCAAATTTCCAATTTCTTAACAATTCTTAATTCATAAATTAATGCAACGATTTAGAAGCAAAGAATTCTACCATCTTTCACTCAGTGCCTGAATACAGAGTCGGTCTCCAATGACTTTTCTCGATTAAAGTGTTAATTATATTCGCTTGAAATAATACTATCTATTTCATAGAATAGATTTCGAAACAAGTAGTTCCAGTAGTCATAAGAGGGTTTAATAAATTGCGCAATCATCTTATGCAACGTAGAAAGATCCCGTTTTCTACTATAAGTCGCAGACGACGGAATTCAACCACAAACATCATTTATTTCCCACCAGATGTAAAATTGCAAATTGATCGATGGTAAAACGAACGATTTATTTATTTACTTACCCAGCAATTATTTTTTTTTTAAGTTATCCAAGTACATATGTATAAGTTAAGATAATTTCTCGTTCAAATTACCTATAATCCAATCGATTGCAAAAGTCCCAAGCAGAAGCTTGGCAAATCAACGGCCTGTCTCCTGGATCGACGAATACACTTCCGGCCCAGAATTCCGGTGGCATAGCACTGAGGTTTAAGGACAAATAAAACTCCTCTGCCACTCGGAACATGTCTATTGGCGTGTAACCCTAAATACATGATTTTGAAAAGTTTTATTAATGATTTAATAATTATATGAAATAATTCATTTGTGTTGAATTTTATTATGTGCTAACCTGGGCGAGCATTTCTTGCGTCACGTCCAAATAATTCTTTCCAGGATATGGTATAGTTATGTCTATGATGTTCGTCCACGATTGACCCCATATGTTACCTGTTTTTATTGATATGTTAATGACAAGTGGTAGATGCAATTTAGAATGTTTACGAGGATTTTTTTACCGAGTATATGAGAAGGAAGAGGCGCGTGTCCACCGATCTTTTCGGGACCGTATAAGTCCCT
This sequence comes from Cerceris rybyensis, assembly GCA_910591515.1. Lineage (NCBI taxonomy): Eukaryota > Metazoa > Arthropoda > Insecta > Hymenoptera > Crabronidae > Cerceris > Cerceris rybyensis. The sequence goes on from OU342795.1 coordinate 3,492,898, forward strand.
TAGTTTCCTTCTGATATATGCGTGCAATTCCTCGTAAAGGGGTCTAATCATCTCCCACACTTCCTCGATGTCCTGCTGTAAATTTGGAGACTCGTATGGGAACATCCAGTATTCGGCTGCATCAGTGAAATCTAGAATATAATTTTAATTGAAGTTAATGTAAGGTAACTCATTTGAAATAGTAAATAATAATATACATTTAGAATATATTAATATTTCTCCTCAAGGAGAGAATATCGATAGGTAATTTCAAAACTCTAGAGTAACAGGCGTTAAGTTAATTAGACATAAATGTATTAAATAAGTGCTTTAGAAAAAGAGAAGTCAATAGGTAGAGAAGATGATTAATTTGGTAATTTATGTTTTATAACACAGAAGCAGAATATCTGCTGTATTGCTACTGAAAACAAGTAGAGAATTTTTCTAAAAGATGAGAATCCATTTTAACTGCCTTGGTAATTCTAGTGTTAATTATAATTGTTTATTAATTCTATAATATTAGCTTGAACTTTGCGGTAGACTGCTTTTCTACTAATTCAGTGTGTTAAAAATTCTAAGATCTCAGAGTTCACAATTTCTTCAAAATTGGAATAATCAGATCATTCATTGTATTTTCTCTTTTCAAATTTTAAACATAACACGTACTATTCAACCGAGCAGCTTCGTTGTTCAGACCAACAAGTTGCTGATAAAGATCCTTAATCGGTGCCCCTGCGTTTCTCCTCCATTCCGTCCAGATGTACTGCAACTCGTCCCAATCTCGACTTCTCGCCATAATTTGCGCAATATCTGCAAAAACACGGAGGCATAGGTAATTTTGAAATTTCAAATCTCTCAACTTAGATAAAACGATTCCGCTCGATCTCGATTAAACTCGGTTACGACGTATTTTCACTTCAGCCGAGCGCACGTATCTTCGAGGTACTTTCACGATAATCGTACGATCAATTTGTTTCCGAGATCTTTTTTTTTTCTTCTTCGTGCGCGCCATGTGATCTAATCCTGCGTGGAAAGTAGGAACGAAACGACCGATGAAATTATCGTACATGATTTGCTTTGGATTTAGAAAAGTATACAGCAATTGGAACGATATTATTAGCAGATGTAGCAACAAAACTTATTTGGCGCAAGAAACAGTAGGTTAACACTTTGACTGCCATGGAGGTCACCAGTGACCGGCGCTATTAACTTCATTAAATTTCCGTGTAACTTGGAAATTGTAATATTTATGAATTCTCAGATATATTAAATATTTAAATATCGACATTAAAGAGATAAAGGTCTGCCGGATATTTATTTATCTGTATCTTTAAAGTTTCTGCTTTTCAAAAATTACGAATTTAATAGAAAAAGTTCCACTTCAGTAGAAATGATGCATCTAGCGAAATACCGGTGGCGTTCAAAGTGTTAATTACGTAGACTCTACGTCGTAGAGAGGAAAAAAATAGAAGATCAGAGACCTATGATCAGTTGTCGAATTTCGAGTCGTTTGATCCGCTACAAATGTTTTGATATTGTAGAATATTTAACGAATTTTGTTATTAGCGTTCCCCTTCTTATTTACTAAATAGTGTCGCACAGTAGACAGAAATCTGTTGCATGATAGAGATACGAATCTGTGCTAGAATAAATATCAGCTTAGTTAACAGTTTAGCAATAACGGCAGAACACTTGTATCAAAGACTTAATTGTAATGCAGTTACCTTTCTAGTTTAACTAATTTGATTTTTTAGTGAAAAATAAAACTTAGAATTATTAATTTTCATCATCAACGAGACAAGAAGCATCGATATAATCTACTTCGTTAAATCAATTGTGTTTATTTGTGTGCTTCAAGCATCAACGACGTAGAACGAAATTTCCGTCTTACAAATCTCGTATTTCCCCAGTTTCACGTCATTTAATGTACCTTCGAACGATTACAAGGCTAAGTACTTAATACAACAATTACTTTCCTCCTCGTGGCACTTAAACCGATTGCACATTTTTACTCGCGCTCTTAAGTACTTGCGTGCTCAATGAATCGAATCTGTGTTGGCTAATTGAATCATAAACTAAGCGCTGTTTTTTGTTAAACCATCGCGTTTTAATAACGTAGACCAAGTTTCTTTTCCTATATTTCTATTAATTTTGCGCATTTCTTTGCCAAGATGCAATTTCTCAATGATAGTTGAGCAGATTGAAAACGTTTTTGCATTGTATTACCAAGAGCATGTAATGCATTCGCTTTCCAATTAGAGAAGAATGCATTGAGTTTGCGTGCAATTCGGCTATTGTTTTCATACAAGCGTGGAAAAAGGTATGTTTAATTCAAAAGGAATGGAGGAAAGAGAGAGTATGCGTGAAAGGTAGAGAAAGAGAGGAGAAGAATGGAAGATGTGTAAATGGCATGAAAATTAACTTCGAATTCATTTTCATAAAAGTCTATAACAATGTTTCGCAGTTAACCCTTTACGTTTTGATGGATATTCCACGAGGAATATTCAATAGCTTTACGAGGGGAAAAGTAGCTTTGACAGCACTTTCCTAAGTAATTACACTCCCTTCAAGACAATTTCGTTGATGTCGAAGCTGCGATAATTTTCGTTTAAACCCCTCCAATTCCTAAATTATTATATATTAGTGTCAATTTAGTACAGAAATATTTTATACTATATTAGACATTTTTTCATTATTAGGGTAATAGTGTCTATATATTGATATTCGTTTAATTTGTTCACTTCATTTAATTATTAGGATAAAATTATCCTAACTAGTTCTTCGCAAGTGTTAGATCATTAATTACCTGGATATAAACGAAGTCCACACCGGAAACGGTCATTGTACGCACATACAGTAGCTCCATTGTACAAAGCCAGCATATCATTTATCACTCGATTATACTGTAACAAAAGATACCTCGTTAATTGCATTTTAAACGTACTCCTGTTGTGTGATGACAATTATGACACTGGTCTGTTACTCTATTGATCATTTCAAAATATTTATACTTCTATTTTGAGCTGCACGATCAGTTCCGTGCAATGAGACAACTTCCACTAAGGCAACTTTGCTAAAATATTCAATTTCTTATAATTTCTTTATAATAGTATATACCATATTATAATATACATTAACATGACACGAAATAAGTGATAAACAAATTATTCTTTACATAGACCACTCTCATAATTGGCGCCAAATATTCTTCAGCTTTTCAATCTCTCATTTCTCCAAAAATATTCGCTAGGATTGAAATAAATTTGCACGATAATGAAATTATTTTTTATCAAGGAAAATTTATTTTATTTAACTTTTATCAAAATGTTTACCCTGTCTAATTGATCGATAGGAAGAGCAGACGGGCCAACCACCGACAGATATCTCAATCGTCGTCGGATTATCGGATCTCCGACGTTGTTTCTATCGATTCTTGATATCAATTGCCAGGCCTGGTTTTGGAAATCCGCATATATCCTTTGCGCCTCCAGCTGAAAAATATTTTCCGGTTAAAATGTAGAATAGTCCATGAATTTTGTTGCAATAGATGCACATTTTAATTGATCCTTTTACCGAATCGTTTGAAATTTCCTGAAGCTAGTTGGAACGACTTTAAGTCGTTAAAAGTAAAAAATAAATTTTCACGTTCCACTGAGTATTCGAGCGAAACTAGTTTCTAGCTGAGAATCAGCGAACGACGGGTTTACCGTTAGAGATAACACCATGGTATCTGTATCGTCATTTATGGGATTAGAAACAGAGGAAGAGAGCGTTGAACGAAAGCGAAACCTAGCTTGAAACCTCAATAATAATAAGTTCCAGTTGAATTAAAGCCTTCTTCATTTCATTAAACATTTTCCGAGGTGCGAATGTCGGATTAGCCGACCGCCATAGAACAGTGTCACCCTTGAATCGACCATGAACGACTGTGCTAGTTTTCTTCTATCGATACGTCAAGACTACGACACATTTCATATATTTACATTGAATCTACAACTTTCTGTGTATATAATCACAGAAATATATACAGAAAGATCATTAATTTAAACATCTCATTCATCAAATACAAAATCATAGTCCCCTTAACGCTAGATCTACCAAAATAGTCAAATTGTTTCAAACATTTGGTAAATATTTTTTAAATAATTCTTCTAACGTATTTAACTAAGTAGATCTAACGTTAACAAATATTTCATTTCAACATCCTGCATAAAATAATTATCGCAATCATTAAAAATCCATCCTCTTTCCACGATACTTTCCATAATACATAAATTTACGTAAAAATGTAAGAATCAGGTAATATATTTTTAATTTATTCTCCTCGATGTTAATGAAGAAACCGACTCTATTACGATACCAAACGCGTAACAACAAAAGAGCAGTGGAGAATTATTATTAACATCACGCGACTCGCACAGCGGATTCCAGAGGGCCGCATAGAAAACTGAAAATTTCCGTTCTCGTCTGCCACGATGACGTACGATTGCGAAATCATTGGGGCCCGTTACAATAGCATCTTATGGGAACATTTCCCGCGGAGGTGTCGTCCCCCTCGACAGACAATGAGCACGGCTCGTGTCAGGGAATTCCCTCGGCGTGCGCGAAATTGCGATTCGCCTTTATGGGGATAGAGCGACACGCGCAACCGTCCCCATAGGTCCCAGGAGATTGGGCCTCCAGAGGAGGTCGAGGTCTTTATCGAGAAGCTTGAGTGACTCTTTGATTAATGTTCTTCTTGTACCTCTGAGACTCAATTACTCCGGTGATTTTAATTGGGACTTATAATTTTGAATTCTGAACTGCTTAGAAATACTTTTTGAATACTGAAGGACTCACGGTTCTAAACTACTGAGGTTGTGATATGTTAATTGACAAAGATTTGAACATGATTAATTAACTGAAAGTCCGTGTTCATAGATATAGTCTCATCCAACTAATTCCATATCTATGGTAGCTGAATATGAACTTACTAGAATTCTGAAGAATTATAGATTTGTAAGAATTTTCTCTTTCCTCTTTTTTTTTCAATTTCAATTGGTATGATTATTTTGTATAGTATTTAATTAACGCATCATTTCCTTGGTAGCTAAAAATCCACCCAAGCCTGTAGGGTATGGGTAAAATAGTCAAAGCAATTAAAAGGGAAAGGAACAACAAAAGGAGAAAAATTATTTGAAAGTAGAAACAGTCGTCAATTTGGGAGAAATATATGGTTTGATAAAAGAAAGCAGACAAATTTCGACAGCTGGCCTAAAATTCCTATCGCGAGAACAAAAGCCATGCGGGCAATTCTGTCCAAAATGTTAGATGCCAATGTCGAGGAAAATTGTGAACCCGCTAACTAGTCCATACTATACTGTTTTCGTTAAATCCTTTCTTTGATAATTACACTAACATTGCATTTAGTTTAATATTAATACATTTCCTCAAAGTTTACCGCTTGCAATTGAGTATACTCGTTGACGTCCGTCTCATAGGCCCACTGTGCGCCAACGTTCGCGCTGCATCTTTCCGTCCCCAGAAAATCGAGCCTCGCCAAAACATTTTTAACATCCAGATCTGTCGGAGAGTACTGTCTTCTCTGATTATCACGATTATCCTCGCCAATCGGTGGTAGATCCAATTGACCGGCTACGATCGACACCAAAAGTAGAACAACCCACGTTGACATCATCTGTAAAAAGATAGGAGTAATTGTTAAAAAAGAAATTTATGTAATATTCTATCTTCTATATAATTAGGAAGCTTAGACCTTATATTCTATGTCTACAACCCACAGAAAAATTTAATTAAACTGCTCGTCTTTATTTTTCTTTGTTCATCCAAACAAAAGTGTACCTTTCGACCGTACGTTTGGAGCTATTCCAACGAATTGCCACCTATCGCTTTTGCATCAAAGGGAGGAGGTGTTTGTGGCCCTACCGGAAGGCTATTTTGTCATTTGGATCGATATAACGTGTAAGTGGTGGACGTTGATTTGCCTAGATGGACGAACAAACGTCCCTCCCTTACGGCGACAGGTGTCGAGGGCGGTGAACTCGCTACTGACTTCTTTTTTTCAAATAACCGATCGTTATCATCCCACTGACACGTGTCAGTGATTACGTGAAATTTTACTCCAATCTTATATGTACTTTTTGCAAATTTATCTGAAAACTGTCGACATTCGCCAGAATAAAAGAGGCGGAGTTAACGAGCGTGATTCTTTTGAGCAACGGGCTGTCTACGGTTCTGAGAAATTATAGGTATTATATCGTTTCCGTAAATCGTGCCACGATATTACCAGACGAACGTTTTACGTGCAATTCATTTGTTATAGCTTCACGGTCACGTGTTACGTCTTTGCGTTACGTATTTCCTTCCACCATGAACGGCTATTCATGCACGGTAGTAGGTCATCCGTGATCACTTTGAGATCTTTCGACCTTGAGTACACGATACTCAAATTATCGATGACACAGGATGAAACGAGGTGTGGTAAAGTGTTGGCATATAATTATTAATTGGAAAAGTCTTTGGAAGTTTGTCTAGAGTTTATTAGAAAATGTTCGATGAAGCTTTTAGACATTTAAGTTATGAGAAAGTAGGATGTGAAACTTAAGTATTTTAGTATTAAATTAGTATTAGATGTCTTGAGAGAGCAGGTTGTTATAAATACTCGAAAATTCTGCTACCTTCCGAGGTCAAAGATCCTCCTTCCATTTTCAGAAGAGTACTCAAACCTTCCTATCTCCACTTCTAGCCATATCACCCTCAAATGTCGACTCACGTTTTCAAAATCCCCATGCACTTTTCGATACAAACAGAAACCTTCCAGACTATCATCCAGGATTCTTCTCAACCCACCCATTCACCAGAGATTTATTCCCGAGCACGTATCGTATCACCACATAACTCACCCCATTGCGAATTCCATCGCACGTTTCGATAATTCACCCTTTACAATAGAAATCCATCGAAAGTATACGAAGACTTACAAATCCACTGATAGCACGATCCACGTGAACCACCGTGACGTGCCGGTGAGTGACCTCCATTTCTCCAATAGTTCTTCAACCCCCGACGATCCTCGATCGATCGAAGGTACACAAAAATTCTCGTAAAAAAAAAAACCCTCAAATTCCGTCGCACTGTTCGAGCACGAACAAGACGAGCGATCGTTTCGTTCTGCCGACACTTAAAAGCCTCGTGGCCGACAGCAAGTGTACATTTATCCCTGCGAAGCAGTTCGAACCGCGAGCACAGGGAGGTCATCCGTGGCGGAAGGTGGGGGAGCTATTCGAGACAACACGGTGTCGTCGTTTCGACGATGTCGTCGCTTCCACACCATGGGATTGCGTGGGAGGAAGAGGAGAGAAAGGAGACGATAGCGGCTGGGAAAACGAAGGAAAATGTTTCTAATACGTGGTGGAATCAAGTGGTGGGAAATGGATGCGGAAGGGTGGATAAGTTTATTCTTGTACTTTTTCTCATTAACCCCTTACCGCACAATTTCTCTTGTCACCGAAAATGCAATAGCTTAGAATTAATTGTTGGAATAGTAATCTATCGCTGATTTCCAACATACCAGTATAAGTTAACGCAATATTAACACTTTAACGACCGCTCACACAACATGTGTGTGATGCTACCGCCGAAGGTTGTTGGCCAGTACCACACTCTCTGTGTGATAATTTATGAATGTAAATAAGTGTGGATATTGCTATTAGCTTCGTATTTCATCGCCACGTCTTTGATTTTATTCTTATTCTCTTACTTTTCTCTTAATTTTAATAAACTTTTTTCAAATTAATTCTTCAAAAATACTGCCGGCCCCTGGCGACGTTTGACTGCGTAGACGTGCGGTCGTTAAAGTGTTAATAACATAGAACTAATTTCAAGGTCTCCTAACCTACTGATATTTTCAATTTAACAGTTTTTGGAAAACTTAACGAGTTACGTGTGCCACACATCATTGTAAGTGACATGGTTGTTTCGTCTAAGACTTAATATTTTAAGGTATCCACAGAGATCCATGAGATCGAGGATACCCATAAGGTATTCTCCACTTCGGTAGAGAATAGTTAAAGTATCCACTTAAGTTGGTTTATGAATCGTCTAAGATATGAATGTTATGTAGAGAAAATTTCTTAGATACGACAGAGGGAGATTTAAATTTGGTCTAGGTAGTAGGATATAAATTGTTTTTAAAAACGTTCGATTCGCATCGACAACTTTGATCGAAGTCTATTGTAAAGCGTGCGTGGATGAGAGAAGGAGGGAAAAGAGAGGGAACCAGTCGATTGCGAAAGTCCAAAGCTCTCACGTTGACAAGAGTCATCGTGCTCGTCGTCGAGCCCTCTCAATGAGGCTCATTGTCTACGAGAGTATCCTCCTCCTCTGCATCTTGTCACAGTTTAAAATTCGTTTTCGAGGTCTCTCACAAAGGAGATCTCATCTACTCTCGCATTAGAATTTAATTACAATGTCTGTTCACGTTATTAACCCTTTTTCAGTCGTCAAACTTCAAGTGAATTTGCGAAATTCGTTTGTGCAATATTTCATGATTCGATTATTCGTGCTCGCAGGTATTCATCGTAGAATTTTGTGGAATGTATTGTTAGGAAAAATAAAATGACTCGATTCATAGTTTATGCAGAAGAGCGATGATTCATCGTTTACTCGCCCGTCTGTTTAATTATGTAATTATCATCTGGCGTTAATCTCATCGAAGTCGTTTCCTGCTTCACCTGTCCTGCCTCTCTTTTCTGAGAACCTTAGCGCCATTGTGTGTCACCTATGCATCAGCTTCAATTCCGGTCGTGATTCATTATCTTAAAGCAATTCATAAATCTAAACGATACCCAACAATCGTGAGAATCCACACTTTTATCATTTTTACGCAAAACGTGTAAAAAGAAAGGAATCGCTATAACATCTTCGAGATCACGAGTTTGCAAGTAACGGCAGATTCTTCTCTTGACTTTTTATAGATACTATATATTATTATCGATATATTTTCTATCTTTAGCTGGTATAATTATAATCGTAGAACAGTGGACCAGCAATTTCCGATAAATTTAGAGCCGTAAGAATTGTTACATGTACTTGGTACAGGATGATTCCACCAGAGGTGACCGCACAGAAATTGTATTTCTTTTCGCCACAATAACTTCGTCAATCTCTGTTTGTTCTTTTAATTTTCCACTTTAGTAGCTGCGTAGTTTCGTGGACCACGTGTCTACATCATGGAACAACAATTCTAATCATTATAATTGTAACTATAGGTCTGGTACCAATTTTACTACTACTGTAGGTGACATAGTACTCCCTATTTTTACATCGAATCACCATCCCTTTTGACATCATATTTGCTTCATTTTATCTTTGTTAAATTACAAATGATCCCTTCTATTCAATAATATGCAAACATCTCGCGTAACTTGTAATTTTTCCATCGCATCACCGACCACGTTAATGAAACTAATCCTGTCCTAGTTGCACGCACGTCCAAGCGTCATCTGCGATGATCTGGAAATGCATTTAAGTGTAATCGATAATAAGAGTGACTGAACACGCACCTTTCATCGGAACAAAAAGCATAAACAACCGCGCCCAACCGCGAACACCGAGGATAGTCCCACGATGATCTGGAATGCACGTACGTGACTGCGAATCGTCTATGCCAGTTTACGAGACCTTGAGTCATTACGACGATGTTATATGCTTGTATTTTGTGTAAAACACGTTTCACTGTGCGAGTAAAAATACGGACGAGAAGTATGTTGTCGAAGGGAAAAAATATTCCTTGTTAAAGTCACTTTGTATAACGAACCGCTCGAACCTCGGTCTAATAGCCTGCAGAGATTTCAACTTCCTCGTTTCGAGTAGAAGCTATTTAAGCTTCTCTTTTTTTATCGTCTGCATCGTACAGGACTAATTTGAGTTTTATGATGTTTTCATCCGAGTTTTCTTAGAAATTTATTCTATGAAGAATCGAATTAAAATGGAGACGTTGAAGTTTCGTAAATCCTCCACACGACTGTTTTCTACTCCACACCTATGCTAATGCAACTTAGAATCTTTGTAGAAATTTCTAAAAGTGCAGATATCAATTTTATAAGAACTCTCCCCTTTCTACTTTAACACTAAAATTATCGAGGTTAGATCTACCCATATTTGGATATATTGAAAAAGTGCTTTGACATAAGAAGAATCAAAACCGGAAAGGGAAGATTAATTAATTAATTTACATTTTATAAAATAGAAGTGGAATATTTGTTTCATAGCTCCCACACCAATTCCGGGAATTTTTAGAAAAAATTGAAAACCGGTCACTTTGACTGGCTTGGTAAATAGTTTTAGTATTAATTATATTTCTCTCGCCCTTTTCCATTAACTCCTAAACTCTATAAACTTTCAAAATATTTTCTAGTCTTCTTATCCCCTAAATTTTTCAAATTTACATTTTAGAATTTACTCTTTCAACCCACATAACTTAACTGTCACTCCAGGTCCTCTAATTTTAACAAAATCCTTACTAATACCATAGAGTTAATTTCTTCAAATGCAGCACCATTCTCACCAATTATACATAGACGTAAAAATCTCATAGTTTTAAAATCTCATAATTCCAAAATTATGCAATTTCTTCTCAGCCAAAGATTCTCGTACAATTATTTCATCTCTCACGCACCTGTGTTGAGAAACACTGATGCACGGAATAATTCATGCCCGTCACACGACACGCCTAATTGCCGAGGTCTTCTTTAGGCAAGTGCACGCGAAATTAAATTAACCCATGTAGAGAGGCGGGGGAGTCCGTCTACGATGAATAATCCGAGTTTCAATGCCGCCGTAAGAAGCGCGCTTATGGTGTACGCAATCGCGCAGGTAGTTCTCTTTTTTTTTTTTACTTAAAAGCGCACCTCGCGTTCTCGCGGCAGAACTTTGACAATGCTAATCCCATTGAGAGATAATAGGTGCACAGGTCCCACGTACCGGCCGCAATTCTGAGTTCAAGTACGCCAACGTTTGCCGTTTATTTGCAAGACGCAACCGTGCGTTTCTTCTACCTTTTTCTGCGGTAAACGCAAATGTCTCTTTGGTGGTTTCCGTGTCGATTGCTTTAGGTTTTTGTTGAGTTTTTGTTCTGCGGAGTCTGCAGCTGGTTTTTGCAGTTTTGAGATTTCCTTGCGGGTGGAAATTCGATATTGCAGGAGGACGATGGTTTTAGGGGAGGTTCACAAGAAGATGAGGGAGTTTTAGGATTTTTGAAGACTTGATATTGGAGCTAGTATAAAATAGCAATTAACAAAATTAATATTTTGTGGATTGAATTATTTTTCGAGCCTCCAAATTTACCTCTTTGAATTATTTAACTTTATAAAGTGACATTGATGACTCTAATTGTAAGTTCTGAGAAGTATTAACACTAGATTTACACCTATTTTTCTGAAGTGAGCCAATTTAACTCGTACAACAAAATTGAAGTATTTTGCAAAGAAAATAGTTCCAAATCAATTTAAATGTAAGATTTATTGTTAAAAAATTAACCAATCAATGTGTTATACATATAGTAATCAAATTTTGAGTGAGCCAAATTGGCTCCGTAAATCTAGTGTTAAGGGTACCAAATGATTGTCAAATTTTAATGACGGAATTGTTAAAAAAAATTTAATTGTATTGAAAATTCTGCCCATTGGAATCCAGCATAGGACTACAAAGAGCTTATTATATTAGTAGAAATCCTGGCCACTGTCTCAATAATTGTAGGTCAAGTTTGAGTTAGCTCAAACCTCTTCAATCTCTCCTGCAATTAATTTTGCATGATAATCAATATTTCCAAGAAGAAAAGGTGCAGAAAAACATTATGACAAACTCCTGACACGTTATAGTTTGTAATATGTATTATGATAATTAGAATGCAAATAAAACAGAGTCTAACAATTAGACTTATTCCAAGCGCGATGAAACGTGGGAAAGCTGCGTGATACGTTACCGGTATTACGCGAGCGATCTTAAGAATTATTCAAAATGGAGTGCAACGACGATGGCAAGGTCTCCTTCGAGTAAATGATCAAATGGTTTTTATCGACTAGACTGTCATCGTGAGACTCTCAGGTGAAGGTTACGTCGACAAGTTCCAAGAGCAAAACACAGCGAAAATTGCGAATGCAAGAAGAAAATCAAGGAATAAATATTTGTCACGATGTCTTCGCGAAATCTCACATAAAGCTTAAAGAGACATTAACTCCAAAGTTTAGTAATCGTTGAAGGATTCGTAGCGAGAAAAAAAGCAAACATACATAGAGGCAAAAAGAAAACAATTTTACGTTGATTTTCCTCGTTCTGTTTTTATCTTAAGCCATTCAAAATATAAACAATGCAAGAAACAATACCTCCGAGTGAACGTTTCAATAGGCAGTAGCTTCTGAGCATTCCTCGGATCCTCTGCGATCGACGATCAACCAGAAACGATCTGTAATGCGAGACAACGTGACAATTTAATGACTTAATCTTTTCCAAGTGCTGTAAGTGGAAAAATACCAATCTACGTTTATTGTAAGATCGAAATCTTCGATACTTGCAAACAGACATACTTCAGAATATAAATTCAACCGGTCATATTGACCACCTTGATAGTTTCAAAGTTAAAGACCAGCGGCCGTCGCATCGTGTCAACCGGAAAAATCTGACACGCACGACATACATTTCCAATTTAGTGTAACATAGACGAAACTTTTTGTGCATTAACTATCCACACACTTAAAGCCGAGTTTTCTCCGTGTTACGTAATCATTAACGAGATTGCGCATTGTGTCGCCGTTTCCACCGGCGACCCTGTATTCTCCCTGAATCACGTCGATTGAGTAACGTACAACCTTCTTTCCACGTATCTACTCTGCTCCTAGAATCGGCTACGAATGCGAATCTAATATGCGATCGTTAATTCATTAGCACGGTCTGGTTTTATCATTGGGAAGTATCGTGGCTTCTCGATTGATACGATCACTGGCAGAAAGAAGTAACGGTAACGACGAGCATCAACTATACGGTAGATAATTACCGATGCAATTTATAATGAACTGTTAATTGTAGTGACGAATTCTCTCGCTTTTGAGATTTTATACTTGTCTTTTTAGATGTCTGAATATTACTTGTTTCTTTAGATTAAGTGTAGAGGTTTTCTGTATTTTTTCAGGGTTAATTTCTTTGCAGGGGGTGGAAATTCTACTCCTCCGTTCTCCTTTTATTCTCTATTCAACTATTTTATAAATGTAATGATAAAATAAGCCCTACTAGTTCTCTAATTTTCCTTCAAACTATTTGAAAATTATCTTGAAGTATCTCAGACAATTTTTCTTAGGAATAAAAAATTAGGCTTTGCCGATGGAACGTCGACAGTTCTTTACATACATCTAAAGTTCAAAGGAGCCAAAATAAGGGGTATCAGAATCCAATTAGCACCAGGTAAATTCTAATTAACAATAGAACAGACAATAGAGATGCATTCCTTACCGTAGCGTGACGAACGTGCGTATCTTACGGCGTTGCATAAGAAACTGAATTCGTTCTGCGACTTTGATAAAGGAGCCGAGGACACCTGAGTAAAACTGGAATTTTATTCTTTCTTTCAATTCGCATACATCTTTTGTTTCTCGGACTGAATCCCTACTCTCCGCTACTTGTAAGTATTTTTATTACTAATTCTCATGAAAGTCCATACACGCTGCATATTTATGTAAATATCCACAGCGAGAGCACTTGTTCATGTCTGTTCAAAATGATTTATTAATTCTATTGTAAAAAAGATATTTACCAAATTCCAAAAATAAAAATATGTCATTTGAAATCGTTTATCAAATTAAACGAGATCAATGACGGCTAAATTGTCGGATAAAAGTTATTTCAACGAAATTGCGTTACTGTCCTCCGCGTAAATGCGTAAGTTGAATTACAATGCGAAAACACGTCGCATTCTGTCAAATGCGAAGGACATCGCAGACATAATTTTCATCTTAGTAAGCTGTTCCAAAATTAAAGAGACTGCGATTATTTTGGCCATCATTGCACATACTTTTATACATAGAATTGAGAACGGTTATTTTGCTCATTCTGGTATTAAATAAATGCACATCCGTAAATAATTTTTTCACTAATGTCTGATTTGTCTGGCTTAAATTCAGCATATTAAAAATCTTATTAGATAAAGTTCCTAATGAGACAAAGTAATGAAGGCGCTAATCAGCACGGCATTGACCCATTAAATGCTTTCTTTCAACGCTAACGCGATTCCTTTGTACTTAAAGGACATCGTGGGACCAGGAAGTTCAGGCAATTAAAATTTTATCTGCCACGAGAAACAGGAAGATGCGCGATGAATGCTATGGCAAAACGCGCGTTATTAAGTACGTCATATCTCTGTGATCGGATATTTAATTACACCCGTGGTTAATTACGTAAATCGATGGAATGCAACCAAGGTGTATCCAGTGTCGTTTTGCATAAAATTCATCGGCTCCAGTTAAACCTTTTGTGCAATGATTTGTACCGTCGAAGGTGAAATTTTCAGATTTTGATCTTTTTGAAATGATTATACCTTGAGCAGGATTCGTGCTCTTGAAATAGTCATGTAAAATTATGAGACACCGGAAATGACGGTGTTGATTATCGCGTGACGAGATCGTAGAATGTAAAAAAAGTCACCTATTTGTATGCCGTTGCTGGTACATCTGTATATTTAAGGACTTTTGCACTATTCGTGCAATTTTCTTATATGTGACGACAAACCGTAGACGTTATTTGTCATCGAAAAATGTCAATAAGATTGTGCCGAATTTTCTTGACCCTCCTTGAGCAGAAATAGAAAGTAAAGATACAGAACCACAGAAAATGAATCCTCGAAATTACTGAAATAAATTTCATGTATAATCTTAAATTAATTGTTTAAATTTCTGTTATTGCATGCACTTAAGATGGAAATTTAAATATTTAATGTATAATATCAAATCAGTTCACGAACAATTGTACAGAGAAATCATTTTCCAAGTGTACTGTATTTTATAATTACAATTTCTTATGATAGTCTTATAACACGTTTGGGAATATGTTGATAATTATGAAATTGAACCATTTTATTTTTAATCAATCGTAGTTTCATTTGAAATTACAGGCGGTCATGAAAGTCAGGAATTTCAGAGTGGTACCATCATTCTTTCAATGACTGTAGTCATTCTCCAGTCCGTTTCGTTGCAAAATCCGTTTCAAGCGACTGACAGTAACTCAATGGTGTATGCCAATGTCGGTACGGTAGAAGACACCGTAGTAGATTAGGCAGGCAGTACGTTCTTGGTCAGACAGGACTTGAGAGTTTGGTCAGTTTCTTTATCATTTTATTATCAAAGTCAGTTTTACCGATGGAATCCTTTTGGCTCAATTAATAATACGAACCTAATACAACATATTTCCTGTTGTCCTTTAGCTGTGCCACTTGTTTAAGTAATTTAAATATTTTTAAAAAATTCCTTTCTGTTTAAAGTTTGATTTTTTTGCCACGTTTATACAGTCGATATGTCAACTCTATTATCGTGATATGTCGCGAGCTATCGAGTCTTGCGTTACTTATTACCTGTGCCGGTGTATTATCAGAACCACTTGGATAAAGTAGAAACCGTTTTCTACCTGTTCTCACCTGGCAGGCGCTACTTTTAAGTTCTCGAAGCCGAGCTCTGCTGTCTCATGCAAGTAGAGTTTATTTCAAACTATCACCATCAATTCTCAATACACTTAACACATATTTTCTATTAATAATTTCATTAGTGAAGCGAATTTTACAGATAAAATTTTGTTGGCTTAATCAAGAGCACAATCTTAACTGAAAATATGTTGTACTGTACTTTATTCGTGCTGACAGTTTAAGTAATCTATAATTTTTTTTTTTCTTTTAAGGAAATTATTTTTGCGATTGTATAGCACTCTTCGATAAATATTCAAAGTAGTAAAAGTATTTCTTCGCTTTCGTGCTCGAAAGCAATGCGAAATTTGTCTTAACAAATTGTACATTTTCTTTCGTTTCTTAACTTGATCATGAGTAATCGTTAATTGCCTCTTTGACGTAAGCTCATATCAAAGATGGTGCGCACAGCCCATGGAAATTCCGATTACGCAAATTCAGGCATTTTGCCACCGCTATCCGTATCCTGATTTTCTCGATCAGATTAACCCAATGGCCCGAAACGATAAAAATACACGTCACCCATATAATATTCCCATTGAGAGAGTTTCTGCTTCGTAGCGTCTAGTATCGGTCCAACTATCGATCATAACAGGAATAAAAATTCACATTTGCGAAATGTCACGAGGACGAAATTATCATTCCTTTTCTTCTATTGGTCTCTCCACTTCTCTTCTAAGCTAAATTCCAACTTTAACCACAACTCTCCATTTTTCCCTCATCCAACTTCCTTCCCGCGAATCTAAAAAGTTTTATCCAAATTGCTTCATGAAATTAAGCGAAATTGCTATTTTAAGTAGATTTTCATAGAAATGACTTAAGTTTTTTATGGTTTCTTTTTTCATAGCCTTTTTTTCAACGTACAATTCGTACATTGTGAATTATTTCGTAGTTTGCAATCGAAATAGAGCTGAGATCGAATACGAATTATTCGCGGTGAAGTGTACCGATATTCTCGTGCACTTTCTATCGGTGTTGCGATCCTGAAAAATTCTGCCACGATCCTCGAGATATTTATTATTCCTTCGGCAACGGATTCGTGTTGCACCTTATTAGTTCTACTTTCTTGCGACTAGTTTACGATTAATCGACAGTCGCCGTAAATCTTTGCGGGCACGTGGTTTGTGTGGGCTAAAAACACGACTACGAAGAACATTATCGTGGGACACAGAATGATTTACAACTTTGACAACGTCCTATGGTGTTTTTAAACACCTCTTGTAGCGTTAGTGGCAGGAATTCTTTAATAAATATTATTCGAATTGTCTATTTAAATTGACGTATTAAAAATTATTTTAGCAAACAGGTTTTATCAAAGTTTCTATTGTATTATATTAAAATTCTTCGGAGTTGACCTTATCGGAGTAAATTAAGGAATGAAATAAATTCGGATCATCAGGATGGCAATATAATTATATATAACTTTATTACATTCAGTTCGTTATAAATTCAATTTCCCTAGTGGTGTTCAAGTTCCGGATATGTAGGGTTTTTCCAGCATCGTTCCATCCGACTAACGAATAGGAAATTAGGTTGTTACACAGGAACGATGTCCTTGCGTCAGGATCGTGTCCCTCGTGTATAAAACGTTGTTCAAACTTCTAACGAAATTCCATCCGAAGGAAGAGCGTACCCACGAGGATGACCCAAAGATGGCCTTCGAATCTAATATCGCGTCCTATCGACCCCTCGAATGTTTTATCACGACGAATTGTTTCCAAAGATTCTGAATATTTTATCCCATAAAAAACCACGAGGAAAAAAACTATACTTTGTAGTAGAAATATAGGACATTACTTGTTCAGGTGATTAACCCTTTTAGCGCCGACCACAAAATTTGATTGAATTAATGAAAAATGTAGTTGTGAATAAAACGAACTGCCATTTGGCCATAATTTTCTATAGAATGCGTAAGATAAAGCATAAATTGTGTATTTTCAATTATCTGTCATAAAATTACTAATATTATACCAGAAAAATAACTAACAATCCCATTATGCCCGATGGCAGAACTATTGCTAGCGACGATATATCGTTGTTCGGCACTAAAAGGGTTAAGTATATGGTTTAAGTTAAAAGCTTTAAGTCTTTTGTTGTCATTTTTTTTCCTTCAACCCCTTGCCATACGATTTCTTTTGTCGCAACAATAATTTAGAATTAAATTGATAAAAGACAAATCGGTCAGTAATTCTTCATTCTTGTATTATTTCGTGTAATATTAATATTATAGAAATAGTTGAATTGTGTAGCGTCACGCTGATATTTTCAATTCAGTAGGTTTTGGAATAGATAATATTTTTATAATAGGAGTGTCACTAGTTATTCTACGGCAAGAGGTTAATTTCATCAATGAAAATTTATAAAAAAAATTGTGAAATTTATGGCAGAAATATCGTAGATTATTTCTAATCTTCATAAGCAAAATGGTTCCAGTTAAAAGTTTAATTGTTTGCCTTAGGATTCTTTTTGTGATTGCGTATGTCATTGCTATAAATATGGTGCAGAATTGAAAAGTCACTGATATTATTTCGATTAGAAACTACGCTATTTTTTTTCTTTGGTCATCGGCACAGTTAACGGGAGAGATTGAAAATAATATTGCGCGGGATTTCGAGGTCGAAGTCTGGGAATGTAAGCGTACACTTAAAGAAAAGACAATTGAAGCACGACCGGCCTTGAACCACGCACGCATTCTCGTAGTCCTTGATACGCCGGAATTTCTCGGTGTAATTTATCGAAACGTTCACCCGTGTCCCGGAACTAATGCGTGCTCTTAGTCGAATTATTTCGATGATTTTGCAATCGAGAATTCGGGAAGAATGTTAGCGATTTGACTACAAATATCCTTTAGAAATTAATAATTCAAGACGTTGAATTTAATACCAGGAAATTAACAAAGTTAATATTTGATTCGAATTCGAGCGTAATTTTATAATTGAAAATCTATTTTAGAAATACCGGTGATTCGAATGAAAATGTATGATAAGATGTATGAGCTTCAAAATGACTTTCTAAATTTGATAATTAAGGAAGAAAGGAAGATATCGTCCTGCCAAGTGCAAATTCTATTTCTCAATGTTAAAAGTGAAATTTGGTAATGGTAAATGGCCAAAGAAAATTACCGATTCAAGTGAGAGACGAAGTTTCCCAACGTTTACCTCTGGCAATAATTCGAACATTTGGTAATCTTGAATGTCAGAAGAGATTTATCAATTTATGACATACGTCCTCCCTCGAGAGGGAATATTCGACCGATAATTACTAAACTACGATCAATTCTTGGGAAATATCACGTGTGATTCATTTCTTCGTTCGTGTCGCGAATGCTGAAATACTTTTTACTAAATCCTCTTCGAGAGAGACATCCTCCACGTGTCATTTGAGTCATGGAATTAAGAGAACTATTTCTTCGAAATACACCTCTTATTTTCATAGATTCTAGTTGGAAGATATCGCTTCGATTCAACATCCGAATTCTACAACATCGAGATGAAATCTCGTGGTAGTGATTTTCGTGAATTTGACGTCAACACCGGAAGTGGACGTTCTTCGAGCTTCCGTTAAAGACAAATTCAGCTCATGGACGTTCGATGCGCGTGACGCACCAAGTAAATAGCAGGTTTATTACTCGGAAGGCGGTGCTGCCCACCGAAGCCGTAATTAGCAATACGAATGCACCTTTTATGAGGTTACGTCCACGTTACCTTCGTGCAACGGGCTCGTTAGTCGATTTTCCCTCTCTCGATTACACCTCGATCTCTGCGGAAAAGTTAAGTTCCAATTTTCGAGGACTAATCTTCTAACTTTGATTTTATCTTTCCATATTTAACCCTTTATTAACCAATATTTTTATCTCTGCAAGGTGTAATTATCAAGGTTTAATCATAAGGGAGTTTTTAAAATTATCATAATTAGAAACATTTTACACTTCCGATACGCCTCAGTGTCATGCAAATTATTTCTATGATTTCAAGGAGTACTTAATCTGTTCCGTGTATGCAAATATTCCTGCTCGTCCCTCTATTTATTTATGCTTTGAAAAAAAAAATGTTATCAATGATATCCTCTTTATCACCTTCGATTCGATGACATTGCACGTAGCGAGGACAACTTGTTGGACATTAAAAAAATATATCAGAAAGCTAGAAAGAGAGACAGAGAGAAAGACAGGGACGTTTTACCGCAACCGTGAAACTTCTTCCGAACCGGAAAGTCGATCTGCGGCTGGAATCGAGACTAATCGAGACGCCTCTGTATTACGATACAGAAGTTCGATTAGTGATATCTCGTTCCTCGATGTTTCGTATAATTAATCGTGATTAAATAAAGTTGCAATACCGAATTAAGTCGAGCAAATCGTTCGACGAGCTAAT
The DNA here is from genome assembly GCA_910591515.1 of Cerceris rybyensis. Taxonomy (NCBI): domain Eukaryota; kingdom Metazoa; phylum Arthropoda; class Insecta; order Hymenoptera; family Crabronidae; genus Cerceris; species Cerceris rybyensis. Next base: position 3,512,968 of record OU342795.1, read on the forward strand.
TGAGGCCACGGAAGCTACGTGCTCGATAAAAATCGCATTTCGATCCCGTAGCTGCCACCAACTATGCTTCGTTCAATGACTAAACCCTTGTTAGACTTTCATAAGGATCTTTAACAACGTCTGCACAATTAATTTGCCAATTTTACGACAATGCACCTACGGTAATTGCATCGTCCTCGACCGATCTCTGCCGGTTTCTTTTTTTTTCCTTACTTCCTCCTCGTTGCTTGTTCGCCAATCGCCCTTCCGTTCGATTTAATACACCCGTTTAATAACCGGGAAGCGAAATGAGATCGTGGAACGAAAATGCATCGAAGGACGATGCCACTTAGGACCGAGGTCTCTCGTGTTGTACTTTGACGATCGTTCGATCGATAGTGTCGCATCGTGGAATCGATATCTTAACGATTTAATGCATTCTAAGTATCATCGAGTGGCTGAGCAAGTCATTGAAAAAATTCTTGCAATATTTAATATCAATATGTATATAGGTATAGAATGGGTGATAATCAGACTGCGGATTTTTATGCATTTATGACAAATTAAATACGGCTAAAATATACAAAATGACATAATATAAAAATGTATCTAAAATATCGAAAGTATGGTATTTGTTGTAATATTTAATGAGTGCAATAAATCCCTAGATAGGTTTTCTTGTCTCACCTGCATTTGTGAAACTCGAAATTTGCAAAAACATCCGTAGTCTAGTGATAATGTATACCACTTTCTTTAATTTCTTCAGTATTAACCCCTTGCCGTACGAGTGAAACTCGTGATGCGGTAATTTGAATAGGAAATTTCAAGTTTTGCAAAACCTATCGAAATGAAAATATCAGTGAGATATATCAAGAATCACGGATTCATATTTATTTTACTAATATAATTCCGAATTATTGGAATTATTAAGGGGTTAAAGTTTATTTAATGTTCTACATTTCGTTGTCCTCATATTTCGTAAAAATTCAAATATCTTTGAAAATATGACTTACAGTTCCCATAAAACTCGAAGGATACCTTGTGACTCGTCCTTGATAAAAAAAAATCTCCCGTAAAACGAGCGCTTTTTATCAGCACCGCGTTATCCTTGCTTCGGACTTTCTACAAATGAAAAATTCGCACACGATACTCCGTATCTCCTTACCGATCATCGACGTATCGATTGTACCGTCTAACTTGGAGGGTTGAAGAACAAAAAAAATACATATCATTCCATGGTAGTGCGCGTTAAGACTTCTCGTGACTGGATATTGGTTCAAGATCAACAATTACCAAAGCCGTTCTTCGAAAGTGATCTCTCGTTCGCCGAGGTTTTCGGTTTCGCCATTTACCACGGTGTTCCAAGATCGCCTCGAGTAAACCGATCGAACGATCGGAATTGCATTCAATAGCGATTGCAGGTTGAAGATACACGAGACGATAAGAGTATCGCTTTTCTCATCCGTCATTTAACGGAGTTTCTATCTATGAAATCCACGATAATCGAAACAGAATGTACGATGTTTTTCAATACGATAAAAATATCCAAGTTCGTTCGAAAATAACTTGGATATCATTATTAATTAGATTTTAATATTCATTGAGAACCGGTAAATATTATAAGTCATAAAAGTTGTTGCGTTATTGCGAAAACGTTCGGTGGAACGTCGATCCAATGTTGATCCCCAGCGATGAAAAAAAAAAAGGAAAAAAAGTCATCGGTATTAAACGTTGCCAATTAAGTGCGTTCAGCGAACTGTGCATTTCGCGGCGTTAACTTTTACTCTACGTGGGACTTACGAAAAACAAGGACGGCTTTCAGAGACACGATTTCATTTTAGTACCTACGCAAGGATGTTTAGCGCCTGGAGAACGAGTGGCGCAATTTCAATGACCTTTGGTAGAGAAATATTGTATTTGCCGGTTCTCCGCGAATTTCTACCTTCGTGCTATCTAGCTTCTTCGTTATCAGAAAATTACGGAGCATTTTGAAGACAATTCTGTTGAAGCGAATCGTGAAAATGAAAAGACTCCTATCAAATGATTTTGCAATTACGTTCGATTGAATGTGCGGGCACGTTTCTGCGAAAGTTTCGGCTTACAGAGGTTCGCGAAATTTGAGCGAGCGAAATGTACGAATCGATCATCTGCGCTTTCAACCAGGTATCGAATGAATAAAACATTTTAATATCGTTCTTTAATGCGTCGCGCATATTAACGTAAATTACTGGCCATTAATAAAATCTATTAAGGCACAATGAATAAATATAATGGAAGAAATGGAACGAAAGGGGCTAGAATATTAATAATCTTAATTACACTCTCCTAAGTAGACGTAACAAATGAAAAATAGATAGCGTTAAAAATGATCAAACATTTATCATTAAATGTAATTTCTCGAAAGTAACATACAATAATTATTCGAATACAGGATCAAAAAATGCAATTCATTGAGAAAAATCCTCCAATTAATTCTTTAATTAGTAAAATTCCTTCGCTCTCATTTCGTTGGTCGTTTTTGCAACGATGCCCGCGTTTTCACCGATTTCCGATCTCCTCGAAACTTAACTCCGACTCGGCGGGATGCAAGGGCAAGGGAAAAAATTGCAAGAAACGCACGTTGATACGCTCGAGAGCGAAATATCTCTCGGCCTCGATAATTAAACCGAATTTAGGAGATTAAGGTTAGCCGATCGTTCAAGGTCCGCGGCTTCCGTCCTCTCCGGCCGATGTTGTATCGGAAACCATCGCAGATCTCTCCTTGCACCGTGGTACGGTTGAAAAACAGTGTTAATTAACGGGTTAAGGTTAACGTTTCCATTTCGGACGAAGGTCAAGAAATGGCCGAGGAAACTGCGGCAGTGCACGTAACGATTTTTCGAGCCCTTTTGCATCGGCATAGAAAATTAAGTACTATTTTTTTTAAAGGAACGATTTCTATAATCATATTGCTTTAAATTTGTAGATCTCGGGTTGTCAGCCACCGAAATTTCAATGTAGTTAATAATTATTAAGAAAAACCTTCCAAAGGTGATGGAAATGGACTCAGGCTGAATAATTGCGAGTTTGAATTTAACTAAAAATAGGTCTCTCATGATGATTATTATCCTGATGATTAAATAGATCAACTTAATTTTTATTAACCCTTTGCGGACTAGCGACGCATATATGCGGTCTGAGAAAAAATGTAGTTATAGGTTATCGCCGCATGTATACACGATTCAAATTGAAAAATTGAAGTAAAACCGGTGAGATTTGATTAAAAGTGGACTAATTTATAATTCATATACATTAACAGACCAAATTTCTGATAAAATGGTGGTTTTGGAACGCCGAATAAATGATTATCTATCAATATTCAAAAATGTCTCCGTCCGCAAAGGGTTTTAAACTAGTTAGTCTTTTTAGTCTACCTTCTATTTTCATGTAAATAATTTTTATCGTAATTCTTTCAACGAGAAAATTGAAAGAAAGCTTGAAAACTTGTTGGACAAACTTATCCGAAATACGGGGAGTACTCTGGAATTTGTTCAGCTTCACCGGAGGTAATAAAACTATACGATTTTACTACAGCATCGTTAATCACCGTTGCTGATAAGCCAGACGTCGATGCAGCACTATATTTTAATAAGAAGAAATCAACTATCTTGTAAACTACTAATTGACACTGATAAAATATCATTTTTATTTAGTTATAACCTTAACGTCCTATGAGTTACATGAGATAATTTGCTATATCTACAATTTCTGACATAATAAAATTGTGGATTAGAAACTGGGGAAAAAAGGTAGAAATTTTAAACGGCCACTTAACATTAGAAGGACAGCTGTAGACATTGAGCCGATAGATTCCTTTAATTCTATAAAACAACACGAGTTTTACGCTTCTCGTCACGATAATTACCCATCGCCGACTCGTGTCGGGTGACACCGATTTATGTGATTGCAATTCCTCGCCGGAAATCGCACTTGGGCTCCTGAGAATTTTAGATTACTGCGTTCTCTTCATCCCCGCGTTTCACCCCCCTTTTTCAATGATCGCCTGTCGTTTAGTCCAACGACAAATAAATGATTTCCCCGTGATATCGTGCGTTAAGTATGCGTGGGCTTTTTGCTACCAAACTGACGCATAAAACGCAGCGCGTGTGTGCAATTAAATTACGTAAGCAAGCCTCGACAATTAGAGGGACTTCTTGCCGTTGGATCCTCGTAGAAAATCGTCACGTAGGAAATAATCGTGACGTGGCCAAGAAAAATCGTTTGCAGCTTACTTAATGTCCAATGAAACAGCAAAAATCGAGAGTTCTTCCTCGATGTACTTTAGATCGATTAAAGTTGCAGATTTTCGACTTTTTGTCCCATCGTTTTTCCCTTAACGATAATCACTTCCGGAGGATAATTAGAGTATCTCTGTGGCGGAAACATTTGCTAGTATCTCTAGGATATACTCCGTTTCATTTTATTCAGTGAGAGGCAGGTGCATATCTGTATTTAGAACAGAATGCGTGCATGGATCACGTTAAGGTGACACTGAAACCAAAAGGAAGACGAGGATGCACCAGGTTTTATTTACATCCAAAGACGTTCGAGGCAAAAAGGAGGGCAGGTCGATTAAAAATAGCTCGTAAATTACCGTCTATATTTTAAATTTCCTCGCCATTTACACTTTTTTTTCATCCTAAAAGGAGAACCCCCCTAGATTAGACCGTCTGGACGGTGAGATGTACGTCAGAAGGCAAAAACCGAGAAGTTCATCCACACTGAAAGTAACCGTCGTCTCTGTCGTTTTAAGCTTTATATATGCTTCGTTTCTCCGAGCAATTAGTACCTATAATAGCCGAGGATTTTTGCGGCCATTTCGAGCGACCTTTCTCACAACGGTTTCATGACATTTCGAAAAAGGAAAAGTGTCACGTTAGATTAGCCTCGTCTGGACCGAGAAATTACCGTCAAAACAGGGCTCTCCTTGTTGCTCGTTCGAAGACGTTTTTGCACACGGGGATTCGCTTTAAATTTGGACATTACAGAGGAGAACGTTAGCCAACGATAAAATCTCCACGACGGTTCGTGCTTCTTGCAACTGTGCCTGACGTCATTAAGTGCACTTACAGAATACAGATCCGGATTCCGATCGGGAGCATGATGCGATGGTCATTAGAGTGATGTCGCACGGTGGGGGATGTCGCGTGCATAATTTAGCCAGAGGACATTACGCGGATAATTGCCACGCTGAGACGAGACTCGCATGATTCGATTCCGTTATGATAATCATCGAGCTTTTACGTTCTTTCGAGATACGTGAGTTTTTCTGCGGCTTCTAAGTAATTCTCATGGCTGATTATCAGATTCGAGGAGAAATTGATGTCTCCTTCTGACGTTCACGGAAGCGGGGGAGAGTATGTAGATTAGACACGATGGGTGTGGTACCCATCCTCGAAATCATGGTAATTTCAATGAACAATCATGGTTAACGTGTTTCTAACTCTCCAGGGTCTATATATGCAAAGTATTTTTATTTTTAAATGTCCAGTATTTTTTTCAAGTATGTAGAGGATTGACTAAGAAGATAGGACGAATATTTAAAGAGCACCGTTACAACTTCTCCTAAATTGAAATTTCTCCTTTCTTCTGTAAAAGAATCCTCGCATCTTCAGCAAATCACAATTTTTACTTTCAACTATTGTGTTCTACTAAAACTAGAAACCATTAATCGTACATGCGTTTATTTCCGCAACAACAGTAAGACAGTAGAACCGTATACAATAGAAGTTTCACTCGCGATATCATCAATCCGATCATTCTCGCCGATACCCTCGAAGGGTCACGCTTCGTTCTCCTCAAAACCTGTCTCTCAAAGTTGCCCAGAGCGAAACTTCAGTTCGAAAGCTCGAACGCGTTCGGTAGGAGCCTTTCCCGAAACGCCTCGAAATCGCGGATCAGAATCGTTGGTGGCGTCGTTGGTATCCCCGCGAGGCGGAGGTCACCTTGACCATCGTCAAGGGCCATAGAGGGGCTCTCTCGATTCTACAGGGGGCTGGGGAGTAAGGGAAAAAGAGGCACGGTGGCCTCCAGCGGCGACATATAAGTCCCAGGATCAGCCCCCACCTCGCGTCAAACGGTCCGGCACGGTACACCGGCGAGCAAGCGAGTAGCTCTCTAGAAACACCTACGATACATCGAGACTTAGCATTGCCACCTCGCCGGCAGTTGGTCCGTTCATTCGGTGGTCTACCAAACTGCCCATCTACCAATCTACCAATCTACCAATTTACCAATCCACCAATCTTCCAACCCGTCAAGCTACCCGTCTATCTATCTATTCGTCCAACGATTTTCCCATCTACCAATTTACCAATTCACCGATATATCACTCTATCGAGCTGACAATCTATCGATCTATCTACCCGTCGATCTACGTATCCATCGAGTCTACCAGTCGAGGAATCGCGTTGGGCCTCCCGAGTGCTGCTTCCGGGCCCCCTCTTCCAGAGCCACCGAGACGGTGAACATACGGTTGTACCCTCGCGAGGGAAGGTGGTAGGAAGACAGACACACACACACAGCACCACCTTCTTCTTGCCTCCTAGAATCGGCACGGTTAACGAGAACGCGGCTGCAGTCGGTCTCCGACTCGTCCACGGGAAACGCGAGCGGTGATTATTCTTTTTCATCTTGGACTTTGTCGACGACAGGGAGGACTAACGGAAGAAACCATGAAGATCGTAAGTAAATCAAAAAATAACGTTGCTTTTTCTCACGATAACTCTGAGAGGATTCATCGTGAAGATAGAAAGGGAGACGTGAGATTTCCCTGGGACTTAGAGAGAGAGAGAGCTGGAGGGGGTGGAGAACACGGTGGGGATACTTTCGCGAGGAGACAGTGCTTCGTTCGCGAGGAGCCAAGGTGTTTAGAAGTGACAAGTTTGTTAGATTTATTAAGATTGCAAGAAGAAACATCAAATAAAGGATGGTGAAACGAAAATCAATGGTGGAGAGACCGTGAGGGAGGAGGGACGATTAATTTTTGGTGTCGAGAGATAACATTATCGATGCAGGTTTCGTAAACGAATCGATCGTAGATTGGAACTTTCCTTGGTGCATTAAGTAGGTTCGAAGACTTGTGAAATTGTTGGTCAACGATACGTTCGATTAAAAACAACTTAACAGTTTCATTACGAGAGATTTCGAAGGTGTTTGAGTTGAGCAAAGTCGACGGAACATCGAGAGAGTCATAAACCGGAGAAACTTATAGATTATTTACACTTTCGATCTCCTACCATCAAGTGACGTATTTATCGTTCTTCTTCTTTTCACGGACGAGTGCGTCGACCTTGCTTGAGGTATTTGTCCGTGGTAAAATAAATTCGCGAAGGTAATATTTCGTACAGGCGTTAGAAAAGTAAGAGCAGTTATCGCGGTTTGTCTTCGTGACCGCGTAAAAGCGTGTAAAACACACGCTTCGTGTATCCACTCCGCTTGGACTTTCTATATCCTCGTTTCCGGAACCTTGCATCCAATCGTAGATCCATGGAGCATGTTCATCGTCAGCATCTCTTTTCATTCTCTCTCTCTGTCTCTCATATTGTACGTTTCTGCATCTTGGGCTGTATTCATCGTAATTAGAATCGCGGAAGGAACACCTCTGCGACCGTTCCTACGTGCATTAATTACACCGGTGGCGTTAATCGCGCGACGGTGGGTTGAATGACACGATAATTCACCCCGTAATTTGACTGAAATTCAGAGGAATTCGTCTGGAAATGAAGTCTGTTTGAGGGAATATCTCGTTGATTAAATTTATTGATATATATTTGCAGAATGGCCACGATATTTAATCACTCCGTTCTCGTATTATCCTAATGACGATTTCGTTGGTACCTGCTGTTCCATAGCTGTTAATATCATTGCAATTTTTTAACATTCAATATGTTAACAAATTCCTTAATATTACGGTTAACCCTTTGCGGAGACTTTTTTGAATAGTGAGGAAGAATCATTGATTTTGAGATAGAAAATCATTTTTTATCAAAAAGTCAGATTATTAATATATATAAGTTAGAGATTACTATTCGTGTAATAATATTTCAGCAGTTATATTTAAATTCTTCAACTGTAACCGTATATACACGCACCGATAAACTACAACCAGATTTTTTCGCATATATGCGTCCGTCGTCCTCAAGGAGTTAAAGGGTCACAAGAAATTTCACAGGATTTAGAGCCCACCTTCACCAGTTACCTTCACTAATTATTTGAGTATCCATTAACGACTTCTTTTCTAATGGGACGTGCAAAGACTCAAAATTAATTCCTGAAATCAGAAGGTTTCACAGATTTCTGATATTTCGTATAACTGAACATGCTTTTAACAGTACACAAATAATAAAACAGTTTCGTAATCGGCTGATATTGTCCATTTAATAATTTTTGGAAGACACCAAAATTTCCTATTCCATTTTCCGCGTTCCAAGTTTCACACGTAATTATACTCTAAAGGGTTAAAATATCAACAGCACCTCAAATAACAAGTGTCTTCTGGAGCTCCCTTCCCCTAAAATCATACTTAACCCTTTTAGTGCCAACCGAAAAAATTGATTGAATTAATGACAAATGTAATTGCGAATAAAAAGAATTGTCATTTGACAATAGTGTAGATAGAACACGCAATATACAGCATAAACAATGCATTTACAATTATCTATGATAAAATTACTGATATCATATTAGAAACTAAATATTAACCCTTCGATTCCCAGTGTTAGCACGTCTGCTAACGACGATATATCGTCGTCCGGCACTAAAAGGGTTTAATTACCTTTACACGATATGCCTATCATTTTTATGAGTCGATTACTATTAAGAAATTCTCATTTCACTTAACCAATCGCAATAATTATAGACACCTTCTCAAAACCATCGCACTTCCTTCCAACCAGGGCACCAACCCCAGGAAGTATTTCATCAGTGACGTTATCAAAGCTATCTAAAAATTGTAATTCTGAATGAAACGTAATTGAAGAGGTGACTCGTAGGGCATTTAACGCGTGGAACGTAGAGAGGGCAGAGGAAATCCGCAAACTCGACAGTTCATTCACGAGATCGTAGCCGTCGGCGAGACAGGTCTACGGCCTTGCCCCGGGCTGTCGGAAGGTTTGCCGGCGAGCTGACACGTCTGGCTGCCGGCAGATTGCTCACACACGTTACGTAATAAATAACGAGTGTAACTCCTGCTGTCAGGAAGATCTCTCAGTCCAATGATTAATCTCGATTTGGCATAAAGTCGATGATCTTCACCCCCGCCCGAAATTTATCACGTCGAGAGAAACGAATGTCTCGACGTCGCTGCTAGAAATTGTCTGTGGAGTAAACGTTTACGTTTTGAGGGAGATATTTCTTATTGAAAATGAAAAGGTTCTGCTTCTTTCGCAATTAACGTCGAGATGAAGCTAAAGTTTTTTTTTTAGTTTTTTATTTTCTTTATTTAGGTGTTGAAATGACCCTTGGTTAGTTCTTGAGGTGTCTGAATTAGGACATATTTGCACGCGATTGTTAGATCCATTGAAACGTTAGAATTAATAGTAGAAGTATTCCAAGGTGAAGAATTATTAGTATTGCACATAGCTGAAGCAATTTGGCATTAGTTATAATTGATGCTATTAAGAACACGCTCTTGTGAACGATCAAGGAATTACCTTGGTCTGTGTGTTTATATTGAGACAACATTCGCAATTCTTTCTCTGTCAATTAAAAGCGAATTAGAAAAATCCAGTTAAAGGGTTAGATTCGATGAGGATAGTCACGAGATTGCATAACGACACCGTTGTTGAATCTCAAGGCGTATTATTAACCATTTGGAATAGAAAATTTAACCATTTAACCATAAATGTAACCATATTAGCCATTTGGAATAGAAAATTTGCAACAGCTTTTATTGAAAAAAATTTTAAATCTCCAAAAAGTACTACCTTCATCTACTTAATCCAGGGAAGAAAAGAATGCAAGGAATGGAATATTAGGCAAGACTTAAAAATTTAACCATTTAACTATAAATTTAACCATATTAGCCATTTGGAATAGAAAATTTGCAACAGCTTTTATTGAAAAAAAATTTTAATTCTCAAAAAAGGACTACCTTCATCTACTTAATCCAGGGAAGAAAAGAATGCAAGGAATGGAATATTAGGCAAGACTTGTCGACTTGATCGTAGATCGCCTTCAGAGTTTTCCAGTGTCGTTAGCGTCTCGAAGAATTGGTCGAAGAGATATTAATCCCGTCTGACAGAATGTAAATCGGTTCTCCGATGAAAAGAGAGTCGAGACAGTTAATTCGAAGGGATCGAAAGGTATTAGAGTCTGCGAGAAACGCGTTGGGGAGAGAATTCTCGCGGCGTGTCGGAGCGATATCGTGGAATATAGGCTGTCGTTAAAGCCGCCATGGAAATCCGGATTGAGTATGTAAATTGTCGTACATTTTGCAACGCGAAAAGCTGTTCCGGTATTCGGCAAGAGGGTTAACCGTGTAATTTCGCACCGATATTGAATTCATTAGAGAAAACGAACGGGAAACACGCCCCCCGGTTGGAGAACCGAATGGGTTTTGTCGGTTGATAAATAAAAGTGTGCACGTGGAAAGGCGCACAGATGTTGTTGCTTGCGGTACAAATCTCGATGATGTTTTATTTGGCTTTCCAATCGGGAAGCATAATCGATAACTGTAGCTTTCGATGTTATTTAATATATTTGCAAGTATGTGCAGTCGTGCTGCGAAGAGTCGATTAACTGAAATTCATATATTATCATGTATTCAACAAGGTTTTACTCCGTACCAAATTATTTGCATGCATCTATTCTCCTTTATTGGCTATAATTTTCGTTGTACTTAGAATTATTTTTCTAATGGGTTTTTTTAAAGAGCTATTCCTAGCTAAAATGGACAGTAATTAATGATATAATTTTAACCAGTATCAAAATTTATTTTCTAAAATTTCAAGGATAGTATAATTTTTTTTTAATTTTATTTTTTAGATGAGATTAGAAGAGAGTTGCAAAGTCTCAAAGCGGTTTCTGTATTCTCATTCTCTTTTGCTGGCCGTGGATAATTGTGTAGCTATATGTAGAAAGTGTTTTCGAGTTAGCGTGACAATATTCATTGGGAGTGTCGCATACGTCTGGAAGCAAATTAAGTACAATGCACTCCGAGATCTGACAGATGCAAACACAAGGTGTTTCTTTTTGTCTTCACGGCGCATGCCGGTTTTAACGATCTTATTGTACGTAATGATAAGATTCATCGTGCAATTAAGCGAGGTAATTAAACTGCTTTGTTCGTAGAAACTTAGTCTCGCACGTTTTAATTTCGTAATTAAATTTCTTGCAATAATTTCATCTAAAATTTGCACTACGCAAACATATAAACTAATATTAATTCAAAAATGAATTAATATATACGATAATAAATTAAGATTAATACCAGTTGATTTTTTCATATTTTTAATTTTTTTTCTCACTAAATTTAATTCCATTTCAATGAGTTAAACGTGAAAGAATACAAGTTCAGAAACTGCGTAGAAAACCAACGAATTCGATTTCTATATTTCGCCACTTTTCAAGGGAACGAATTCATCCTGATTTTAACGCATCCGCGAATAATCAACGGTGGTCAATGGCTCGTGTAAAGTTTTCGCTTCTCGCGAAATCGAAATCCGCGCTTCGCGCGTTGCCGATATATCGATCTACATAAATTGCAATTAATGCCCGGTGGTTTGGCGGACCGCGATCGATTAGTCATACGCTCGAAAGCCCGATTTCATCGTCGTTTCGTTATTCTTTTGTTTCACCTCATCGGCAAATGGTAATTGCACTGGTGCGTGCACGTAAATCATCGTTACGCCAACACGTCGTTGACTTCGTTTCACGAAATTTTCACTTTCGCCATTAGCTCTTTCCTTTTCTATGCTTTGCTTTGTCCTCAAAGTACAAATCATTGTGCTAACTATGCAAGTGTTTATTTCGAGGAATGACTTAGGAAATTTTCCCTTCCTGTTGTTAAATAACTTCCCCTTTGTGCTTTGTTTTAGGACGAAATAAAAATGATTTTCTAATCGGAACACTTTTTAAATGATAAAATTTCTTTAATTATATGCTACGGTAATTGTAGTTGTGATCTAAGAAATTTATTTCTTATTCTGAGATATTTAGATCCTCGTGTTTGGTTGTAAAATAAATTATTTATAAGGAGACAGGTATAATATATATATTGGTGCAACATAAAGTGAGAGATTTAGCAACTTTTCACCAGCATACATGTATCGTTACGCGATTGCTGTTCTTTTTCAAGCATCACTGAAACGTTAAATAATTTAAAGTATCTAAAAATATAAAACGTTTAAGTTCTGCTTGAAAGAGGACCACCAACGCGTAAAACTAATGTCGGAAGTGTCCAACAGTTGTTCCATGCGTAACGATATTCTGTTATTTATCAATTTTCATCTCTCTTAGTTGCAACTGCTCCCATTAAAGTAACACGTAGGAAACTACCTCTTAAATATATCACGGAACAATTACAGCGTTCTCATGTAACTATTTTGTGGCGTTGATGTTGGTCATTTTGCCACGAAACCACGTAACGTGTTAGCCGGAAATTTCGAATATTTTTTCCCAAGATTTTCTCTTACGTAACGTTAATTTTCCCTGCCAATGTTACATGAAATATTAAATGCTACTCTAATATGTACAATCTACCATCCTCTTTTTGATTCTTTTCTAGAACGTATCCCCTTGGCAACGTAATTTACCAGACTTTAGTTAGCAACCGTACATTAGTAACGGTACCAGTATAAATTGTTGACTTTTCTCACTTTAATTAACATTCAACAGAGTGAAAGATAGTCATGCAGAATTTCCGCTCAGCGGTGCACAAACTCAACCAGAATTGCAATTTCGGCGACGTATTATCAACTTCTCCAAACTGCTTCTTCCTGTATAAACATAAAAAAAAAAAAAAATAGAAAATAAATACGAAAATATGTATGTAAAACGCAATGAATGTTATCGTGCATTCTCAGCATCGGAGAAATTCCTGGTTTCCCTATTTTTCATCGTGAGCTCCGCGAACCGTGAAAACGCGTTCAATGAAAAATCTCCTTCGACGTTCTCCTCTCGGAGGAACCGTTCTGCGCCTTTCACGATTCATTACCGAGAGACATTTCGATCGAGCTAACGCAATGGCTCGTGCGTTTAGGTGTAACTCTCTCGCGTTACTTATTACGCCGATGTGTATCTATAATTAACATCTAGACGAGCTTGGAATCGGTTAATTAATTCACCGCTAAACATTAGCCACGATCTGTCGCTGAGATCGTCGTTACCTTAATGACCGTCCCACTTGCGAAATAGCTCGTCGAATGTGGCTTCTATCATCACCGAATTTATTGCAGTTTCGTCAGTTCGTTTTATAGAATTGATTCTCAACATTCTATTTTTTTTTTTTTCATTAACCCTTTATCTTCAGATTTTACCTCTAACGTTTTACAAGTAGTACTATTTTAACGTTAGATTTACAGCAGCCGTGAAATTGACGGACTCCTACTTTTCTAAAAATATTTTTCAAATTTGTAAAGAAGCAGTAGATATTTCACGCCTATCTTGAAATTCACAAATTACTTAACTGATCGCATTTTTTGCTACTTGATCCATTCGTCTTCGAAGTGCTTATTTAATATAATTAATTATTTTAAATTTGGCAGTCGTAAGTCTAGTATTAAATAAGCTAAAGAGTCAGAAATTTTATTCAATAGTTTAATTCATTTTTCCCTCAATTTTTCAATGATTCAAATTGATCAATTTGAACATAAAAATTGAGGCAAAAATGAATTAAAGAGCCCAGAAATGCGTAAATACGAAACGGCTCGCAGGCAACGCGCCTATTGCGAGAGTATCGCGAAATAATGGAGATTACGCGAAGGCTCGCAATAAGTTCGCGATTTCGGAATACAAAATGTAACGTATACGAGTTAAATTATTAATCTGATGTTAAAAAAAAAACGTCGGTGAAATTAGTCCACCATTGTGCAATACAGGAAGATTACTCATAGGACGTTCGTCGGTATTGAACGGGACATGGTTACAGGCACGTTTGGTTTAATTTTAACGTTCTCCTCGTTTTTTGGAGTGTAGACGGTGATACAATCGTAAAGAAATCACCGTATGGCAGCGACAGTAGTTTAGCAGCAATAAAGATCAACGTATAGCGTTGAAAATGGGCGAGTTGAACGTAATGAAATATAATTTACAATCCATTGTGAGTTGAAAGCGGTGTATTAGGTTCACGTAAGATTTATTTTAACTCCAAAGCAGCCACTGCAATTTAATTGCCTTCCTCTTTGATACAAATTCCTTTCATTGACACAGACTCCACAATTTCGAACCCTTTAAACACCTGTAAAATTTTGAACTGAATTCAAACATCATAGTGTTAATTCTCGCTAGAATTTTCTATAAATGTTACTTTCTAAACGGAAATCATACGGTAGGAATTTTTCTCTGGACAGAAGATCGCGAAACCGTGCAATTTTCCATTAACGCGACACGGTAAAATCATGTTTCCTCCTCCGTGCGAGGACAAGATGAATAATTTCGTTATAACGATGCGTGGAGAATGAAACAGTTCGATTCCCGTATGCCCACGTCCAGCTGTTCCACTTTCTAATTACGAAGACGCACGTTTTCTAACACCTTTGGTCCTCTTTTTCTTTGCAACACAATTGGCCCATCGCCAAGGACGAAAACCGCGCAACAATTGCGCGAATCGTGCACGACCAGCTGCCCAGATGCCCCGTACTTTCACTCGATAATGGGATTTTTAGTTTAGGGCACCATCGCGTGCAGGAGTTTCGCTTTTGTAACTTTTACAGGCCGACTGCCTTCCACGGCGTGACGTGTTTCAATTAAACAGCGAATTAGGGTCGATTCGCGTTGCCGGACGTTACAATGTATTCCTTACATTTTTTTAAGGCGTTCGCCGTGACGATCGCTATTTTTCAGACACTTCCGAGTGACTGGCAATTAGGATGTTTAAGTGAAAAAACGAGGAATTTCTTTTCAGAAAGACTTTGGCTTTGGTCGGTAGCAAATTATTGTGGAGAAATTTCAGCAACTCTTTGCACCCTTGGAAGGGGTGGAAAGATTGGATATTGGAATTTTAAGAATTGCGAGGTTGGAGATAGTGGAAATTAATTTTTTTCTCACATTTAATGCATTAATTTTCACATTAACCCTTTGCGGTCCTATGTCGAGGAGAACATGGATCTTCACTTGATTTCATTTTCTGGCAATTTAACACGAGATTTACGGAGTCAATTTGACTCATTCAAAATTTGATTACTACATTTATAATATTGATCAATTTTTTAGTAATAGATCTTTCATTTCAATTGTTTTGGAACTATTTTCTTTGCAAAAGATTTCAATTTTCTTGTATGATTCAAATTGGCTCACTTCAGAAAAATAGGTATATCTATATCCGTAAATCTAGTGTTAATATCGACTTACCAATTTCACAATGATTCTGTAATATCACCTAAATATCCGTCAATACCCATAGTTATTGATCTCATTTTAAAAAATGGATAACTAACGATAGAAAATATTACAAATTCATTTTATTTAGCTTACTAGCAAAATTAATGAAATAATTCAGACCGCAAAGGGTTAAGTTTCTTTTGAGCAGCTGTCGATGTAATTTTTATTCTGTAATCAATGAGGATACTTGGAATAAGAACTTTGAGATGCATAGTAATTATTTATTAAGTAACAGTAACTGTACAAATAGAACAAATTAACATTTTATCCTGTTTTATCGTTCGAACAAAACCCTGTAAGCGGTAAAACGGAATACCCCGTGAAATTCCTCGACGATGAGCAAACGGAACGAAACCTGGCGGAACGGGGTGTGTCGAGGTCAAGAAAACGATCACTGAATACTATTTTCCAGCCGGTGAATCTTTTCTTTCCATCCTATCGTCTTGCTCGCAAACCGACCGCGTTGAACGATGCATCATTTAATTGGATTGCCGTACACCATTGTCTTGAAATCTCAAGAATTTCTCCTATTCAAGAAAACCTCGTTTCGCAGTCATGCTATAATTAATTTCGTTAAAAATATTTGATTTAAAATTCATACTCGCGTATATTTCTATTCGAAGGAATTATCGTCGACTCGTCCAACAGTTGGGTTTCTCGTCGATTATTTCTAATTTATTCCGGCCCCGTTGAATAATACGCCTTTGGAATATCGACGCTGGTTTTCCATTCGTTCCGCAGCATCGCTCTCGAGTGAAATCTCGCTGATACGTTCCGTCGAATTTTCTTAATGACCCTTCCAATCGGATCGACGCTTGTGCAAAGTTGCATCGCAAATTTTCGAAATTTATTCGCACGATACCATCGAACTTCCGCAATGCAGGATATCGCCGTGGAATTATCGACGATTCTGCTACGAAATTTCACCCGAGGACGAAATAAAAATGTGAAGAAAAAGTGGGAGAAAAAGAAAACCGCGAAGTGACCTTAGAAGTTAGAATGGAATAAGATAATGGGAAAGACGAAATAATGATATCGGATAAAAAAAGTAGAAAAGGAAATAAAGAAAATGTTAGTAGGATACCGTTGATAATCGGAAAACTTCATCGCGTCGAGTTTCGCGATTCCAGAATGATAAATGAGCCCCTGTAATGCCACGATGCATCGTGCTCGCTGGTAAACACCCTATTCCAGATTGCGAAATTAACTTTTGTCGGTGGAAATCCATCTTGCGCAACAAATCTTTCCGTGTTTTCCACCGTGAATGTAAAAGCATTCGGGAAATTGACGTGAATTATGGCTAGAATGAATCCTGACGGACGATGCATTTGATTACAACTTCCAGAGAATTAAGATGAAACATATGAGATTGTTGCAGTCGACAAAGATAAAACGAGTTTGATGTAATTTTTCATTCATCCCATCCTCTCAACTTATCACAATCAAAAGGTAACCAAACATCCGCTAGATCAGTCGCAAGCTGAAGTTTCCCACCGTGAAAGCAACAAATCGTTTGCTCACCGGACACGTTCCATATTTCACGTTGCTGCACGGTGCATCGTTGGTGCACTCTGGAGAGTGCATTAAGCGGCCCGTTAGATAGCAAAAGGAGATATTTAGTCTTTGCTTGGAGAACAGAGGCAAATACTTCCGCGTATAGCGCCAAGTGAAACGGGCCACGCTCGCTTCCCGCATGTCCAAGGGAACTTTTACACGATTAATATTAGCCGATGCAACCCAGTTGCAGTCGACCGATGCTGAAACTACCCGGACGCGTTATGCAATTCAGGGCGAACACTTCGACGAAGGAGACATTTGACGCATTCGCTCGTCGTCGAAGAGACAGACACGCGAAAGCTGACTGAAATATTTCCGCACCAAGTGTTTCATCGAGCTCGAATGCATGCGGGTTATGCGACTTAGGTCGGGATTGTCGCAACACGCCCACGTTGCAGCTGCAACTGCAAAACCCCTTTTCTTGTTTAACCCTCTCAAGTGGAAGCCTTCGTGCGCGACGAGTAGACCGTGCGATATTCACTCTTTCGAGGAAAGTGGAACAGTTTTTTGAGATAGTCTTGGATGATTGGGGAGATGACGATGATTCTTTGTTATTTAAGAAGTTTTACAGGTTGTAAGATTGATGTGGAATTCAGGGAGTGTCTTTAGGTGCACGTGAGATTGCTTTGTCGCGTGTACAGATAGTAGGTGTTTCTGATAGGATTGAATTATGGTATGGTTTCTAGGTGTGAAATCTGGAGTGGAAAATTTATTGTTTAAATATAGATACAAAGAGTTTTTGATATTTCTTCGAGATGTAGAATGATGAGAGTAGATTGCAATATGTTGGCGATACTCCAGAGTTTCGAATATTGCAAAATGTCTATGGTGGAATTCGAGGAGTGTCTTTACGTTCAATTCCTTTCTCCAATTTTGTAATTGTCCTTATAATTCAACCTACACTACGCTTCTGTATATCTACAATTTCTACCAAAGTTGCAATAACTCTAATGCCTTTATCCAACCCTATTTACATTTGCCGCGACCATCCATTTAGCACTGCTGTATCGCAATCAAAACAGGTTAAACGATCGTAAATTCTCGACGTAGTATTCAACGATACAATTACCGGATAGAACGAAACCAACGGTAGAAAAATATTGTTTACAAAAACGTATGCCTCCCTTCTTGAAAATTATGCCACCACCTGTCGATCGATAAATCGACGTGTAACGCGGTGGATAATTAACGTCACGTTTTATACACCGCGCCGAATCGATTCGATTTCCGCGTTAATCCGTTCGATTACAATCGATCCTCTGTTCCCTCTGAATTGTAAGCGTAGCTTTTTACATTATTTCAAACGATATATGAATATCCGTGTCTCACATCCGTCTTCTGACATTTCCCAAAAACACTGTAGCCAAAACACATTATCGACGTTTTCTCGCATTCGTACGTTTAGTTTCTCCTATCTGCACTTAAACAAATGAATTATTATGGTGAAAGAAAATCTCAAACTTCTAATTAGCCAACTCGAGCTCAAATTTAATATCTATATCAAATTTTAATGTAATTTAACATATCATAGCTTTACTTGTTCAGAATTAAGCTAAATCTATTCTTAGGTAAAATTACCATAGGTATCAAGGTCAAAAAAATATTGAAGAATGAATTCTTACCCCTTCTTTAGATTTTTAAAGCTTTTTTTACACTTTCCTCATTCCTGGAATCGATCAATGGCGATTCATCGAGATTGTGCTATCGGGGAAAGTATTAATTATATCGGATTAATGGTCCGCACCGTTAGGTACATCGTGATTGTTATCAGCGGCTCGACAACAAACGGACAAAACGAGCGAACACTTTGACGGGATATTCTCGAGAGAACAATGTCGATCGGTGTCGCCAGGAGAGATCGGATCGCCGTTGAATTAGAAGCCAGCCGGTGATAGTTTCGTGCGAGTAGAAGGAAGAAAACGAGGCGTAAGCGGATCTAGAATTTTTTTTTGCTCGATAGATCGATACAGTTGTCCATTGTTCGGTACATGAAAGGATTGAAATTCTTGCTGCAATTGTTGATAACGGACAGCGGGTTTCAGATTCTTCGATAGGCACTGCACAGAGGTTTGAACCCATTGAAGAATAGAGAGATAACTATTACAGCAGTATAGATCTATTTTAAAAAATTTTTTTTTAAATTACAGTCCAACTGATTGTAAATCCCCGCCTCTACTTTTTCATTTCTACTCTTGGACAATCCATTTTTAGAAATTCGAAAAGAGAACACAAAAGACTTCTAAATATATAGACAATTACAAGAGCCCTGTTGTTTGCATAACAATGTCGTGCACGTGCGACGATTACACGCTCGTTTAACATCGTTTGAACGACACGCCATGCAAATTACCATCGCGATTACACGGGAGTCTGGACGTACAGAGCCAACACGGAATCATTTCAAACACAAATTACACGGATAATTCGCGTGTACAAAATTTTGATAATTTTTCTCACATAAACTGGAAATTTCCCGCCAATAATTTCACTTACCCTCATTTTAATCGTCAACACGTATAACCATATATTGGAGAGAGGGTTAAAAGATTTAATACTCAATAAACCGTTATCAACGTGGGCAAATATGCGGTTGTTTATCCACTTGTCGATATTTTGCAACACGAACGAGAAACCTTCGTCAGCTGTCTCCTGGTGCGCGGCAAATCTGTGGCTATGTGCGTTTTTCTCTCGTGATCGTCGGCATGGTGTGTTGAGTATCGCCATAGCATGATCTGTCGTCACGGTGCACGCACATTTATGCCATAACGTGGCCGACCTCGTGCCTCCGAGGAATCGCAGACGAGCAAACTCCCACTTTTTTGCAAATCACTTCTGTTCTTCTTTTTACCTGACGTTGTTAACCCCCGTGGGCTACAGTGTTCAATTTAAGGTGTTAAAAGCAATTTCGTAACTGAAATCAAGGTTGAGATGTTTAAGAAAGTATCGAGCTCCCTAGGGTGTTGGATAATAGGTGATAAACGCTGTCATTTGACAAATGAAAGGTCCTGGAATTCTGCTCCAGGAGTGGTGCTTTACGAGCTGTTTATTTCTTCAGCAACTACGGTGTTCACGAGCTGATTGCTGAGATATGGTGAAAGGTTTTACTTTGAATAACGTGAGATTTAAATTGTAGATTTTTGTGATATTTAATTTCGACAGCTACTGTCACTTCACCCCCCCTGTTGCCGAAAGTATCTAGATCTTTTTGTAAATTAAAATTGACAGATAGGTGTATTTTGGTCGTTGCAACCCCCCGTCGTTTTTTTAAAAGAATATCAATGTTAAAAAATTGACAGCGTCCTTGCATTCAAAGAGTATCGTTCCCTTTTACCTCGACCTTGCTTCGCTGCTCGTAACTTCCTTTCCCGTTTGTTACTTTTGCGCAATGCCACTCGAAATGGACACACGTCTACGGGACTTTGCGTTTAATTCCAGTCTTCCGGATGTTTTGCAAGTTGAATCTGAAATTTAGGAAAAGAACGTATAGTTTTTGAAAGTTTAATTATTTATTATTTTTAGCCCACTTCTATGTTCACCTACTTTGGTGTTTTATGTTAAGCAACTATTTATTTGCTTATTCCTTTTTACCATTTTTCTATATCATGATTGCAGTTGTATTTTCCTCCGTTTGCACTTTATCGCAGTAGCTTGACGTCATCGAACTAAATATATAAAATACAGTAATTCGCCTCTCACCAACGGCTGATGCAGAACCGAAAGTGCGTCCTTGCTAAAAATTTTTACGTTTATCGTTAATTGGAAGCCCCGTCAATCAACCTGTGCAAACCAACTTATCAAACAGTTAAATCTTCCCTTTTCTCCCATCGATCTCTCGTGAAATACCCATAAGTCGACACACAGCAAATAGCAATTAATCTTGCAATTATCTAATCTTCTGAAAATTTCTAATACATCAATAATATAAGAAAAAATCACAGAAAGTTTCAAAGATCATCATCAATAAATTTCTCTCCGATCGGATAATTATTCACCGAGAAAATCGTCACAACTAGGAAATCACTTCCCGTCGATTCCGGTGTTTGCAACATTTGCAATTCAAAGCTGCAAACAATCGTTCGTCCACCTTGACATTGCGACAAGCGAATGAAATCGTTTTACCATGACGTGGCACGTTTCACCTTGCTTTCGATATAGGAAACCGATAAAACAACCGATCCCCATGTACGTTAATCTTTCCAACGTTCATTTGCGATCTCTGTACATAGAAGAATACCGATTTAGCGTCTACTCAAATCGTCCTCCGTCGATCGTAAACGATTTCCTCGTACTGGTTTCACGAGATACTTGCTCTCCGCTCGTAAAATCTCAACGACGTGTCGCCGTTTCGTCAGATTTTACGTAACCGTGAAATTTAAAGAAAAATATCAAGCTAAAAAGAAAGATCGAAGAACGATGTTATCCGTGCTCGTCTGCCTGTCAGCTTTACGTAAATACGGATGAGACAACGCGTGAAATTTATAGCCCGAAATCGGATTTTCGAATCGAAACGAGTTCGCGAACCTTGCGTCATTTTTACGATTTGAAACATTCCCTTCTTAAGTCTTATTCGTTTCTTTTTTTTCTCCCTCGGTCTTTGCGTGCATGCGATGGCACGCTTGGCGTTTCTTAAGGTGAGAACATCTTAAGAATATTTATTGCCTCTCGTCTCGTGTGCAGAAACGATCGGGAATGCCGGGGTGAAATGAGAATGCCGGCAGCAATAACGTCGTAACTCAAAAGTGTCGTTCTTTTAGAGGGGAGATTGAAATTTTAGCTTGGCACGAATCGAACAGTGGGAAGAAGCGATATGATTTTTAGGGGTTGGAAAATTTCGTTTGGATAATATTATTATTAGAATAATATATCATTAGGGTAATTTTATTTGTACGATCGACAGAAATACGAAGGAAAAATAGTACAAGAAATTAAATGGTATTAACATTAACACTAGGTTTACGCAAGTCGTCAAATTGATAAATCATTTAACTCATCATCTTTTTTGCCGCTTGATCCCTCTATTTTCAAAGACTTTATTTAATATATTGCGGTGTAACATATTACATTTCCGTGAGTCTAATGTTAAAAATCGAACTTTAGGAGGCTAACAAATGGTTTGCTAAATTTAACATACTCTCAAAACTCTGGAGGACGTGTTTTTGGATTATTCGTGTCACGGTATACTTTTTCACCGAGTACGCAATCGTTTTGCATCTTCGATTCGACATCCTTCGACTTTTATTTCGCTCCTTTCTTACGTAATAGCCTGGTTCGTTTCAAAACACGAATACGCAAAGATAGAACACTTTACGAGAAGAAATTTTTAATGGATTTCGAATCATCGTCGTTAAAACATAAACATCGTGCGAGGAAAACATATCAAACACGACGGTTGTTTCGATATCGAATTCACCATTAACTCCTTTATTCTTGTTAAATCGAACGCAACGTCTAAAAGTCGTTTATCCACGTGTCCATCGAGTATAAAGCAACTTGGCAAAGCTATTTCATTGCGCCGATAATTTTTCGTCCGTAAAAGAACAACTTCTCTCGACAATCGAAAGTACGCCTTTCGTATCCCATTAATTGGTGCACGTGACGTTTCCGCCTAGATACCCGAGACGACTTTCGATTACGAATGAAACTCTGGAAACGAGGTGCAATAAATTATACAGATTCGAGTAATTCGTAATGAAATTCCGCCTCTGGTCTCGTTAATTCATCCATCGATCAGAACCTCGATAATCCTATCTTCCGTCATTGTTTCAAGATTTCCATTTTCTTCCCTCGAAATTTTCATAGAAAGCCACGGATTCCTGATTATGAATTGTGCAATCATGCTGATGTTGCACAATTTACAAACCCGTTTGGTTTTCCTTTGTTTTTTTTTCCCTCCCTTTCACCGAAGTTCGCGCACTTTCGTCGAAGGTAGGAGATAGATTTCGCGGCTCGGGTTGCAACTTTCAATTCAACAATGAGCCTTTCGTTGGTGAGATAATTGAAGTGGAATTTTGCCGAAGAAATGATAGTTTTTTTCGGAGAATATGAAACAGCATTTAGGAGAATTTTTCTAGGAGAATATGAGAGAATTTAGGAGATTTTTTCTTAAGAATATATGAAAAAGTGTTTGTGTTTTTTTTTTTAGAAGGATGGGAGAGAATGTTTAGAACGATATTACAGCAAGTGGGTGTTTTCTGTTTCAGACGATTCTGGTTGGCTTCGTTTTTATCATCCTGGCAGCTGTTTCGGCTCAGGATTACAGCCAGCTGTTTGCTGGATTTGGGCCCTATCTTCGACAGAGCGCAGGAATGAGAGATCCTAGGTCGAACAGGGGTGAGTAAAAATCATAATCTTCGTATCACGAATTTCCCAACCTGACATATTTGACTTGTAAACGCAAATTAGAGGACAAATATTTTTTAAAAATTAACCCAATATTTATCGACTCCTTGTACCCTCATAATATTACCATTTGAACGTTCAGAGTTTTTAGAACAATTACATTTCTTTGATCGGTCTTTTGGTAACCAAAGCCTGGACAAACGATGAATAGACGATCGAGAGGATGATAGATGTTTTGCTAAAATTAACCAATTACTTACCGATACTGTGCAACCTAATAACATTACCATTTGAACATTCATCGATTGACGATTGACGCAAAGATGCAAGAGAGTTTTTAGAACAGTTACATTTCTTTGATCGGTCTTTTTGCTAACCAAAGCCTGGACAAACGATGAATAGACGATCGAGAGGACGATAGATATTTAGCTAAAATTAACCAATTATTTATCGACACTGTGCAACCTAATAACATTACCATTTGAACATTCAACGATTGACGATTGACGCAAAGATGAAAGAGAGTTTCTAAAACAGTTACATCTCTTTGATCGGTCTTTTCACTAATCAAAAGGCTGGACAAGCAGTGAATAGACTATCGAGAGGGAAGAAATCGCATCGCACCTGTCCAATCTCATCGATGATGTCTGTCCTCTTGTATCTCTTTCGAAAGAAACTTTTACCGGAACACAGGTCGATCTTCGTCCATTTAGATATTTTCTAAAAGCACGTGTAGGCAATCAGTGTAGCACGTCGAACGAGAGAAAACGAAAGTCGTTTGTTCCTACAAAATCGAGAGACTGTATTACTTAAGAGATACAATTTTCTTGTTACAGAATTTACATACAATCCTCTTATAGAATGCAAGATTATCTTCCGCTTCTTTCGTAATCAAATAATATTCTTTGATAGAATTCATAGTCATTTCTTCTTGGTGCTAGACTTTTACACGAATTCCGAACCATCGAGTCTCTGATATTTACATTAGCTAGAAAAAATGTCCGAGAGATGACGAGGATTTAAACTCATGCTCATTAAATAGGAGGCCACATCCTTGGATCTCCCAACCTATCTGTTTATCTCCATATCCAACGTAGTCCCTTACTTTTCTTCGGAAGAATTTTCCTCCTCTTCATTTTCTATTTCTCTACTTTAACTCTCTACAGACCGAACTTTTTGTGGTATCCGTAGATAAGTTTCATAATAGCCTAATTAGAAAACGATAAAAGTACTATTTTAAATAATGTATTAAACCTTATTCTTCAATATTAAATTACAAAGAATTTTATGATTTTCACGAGTTCAATTATAGTATTTGGCAATATAAAAAATATGACTTTGAAGACCAGAAACTTAGATTTCCTGTCAGCTCTATAATACTAGATAAATTTTGAGACACCAACCCTAGGATCTACATATACAGTGTGATGCGATGTACATATAAAACTAAATATAATAAAATTCTCCCGGAAATAATATAGATTTTTTAGCTCAAAGTCTCTATCTGGATACTCAACACAGCCTCCGCAGAAAATATTCCAATCAAAACTCTAATAGAAACAGCACACGTGTCGCGGTTTCACGAAACCTGGCATTCCTGTTAACCCCCTGCCATTCCTTTTGTGACTGAATGTGCAATAACTTTGCATTAATTACCGAAATAACAATCTAGCCCATAATATTGAATAGCATAAAATTTATTTTATTTTATCAGAACTCACTGATATTTTTAATTTAATAATTTTTGGACCATTTCAAAATTGACTGTTCCATTTATCGCGTCACGAGCAACACTCGTTATTGTACGGTAAGGGGTTAACTTCTATTTGCTCTGTAAGGTCGACCTACCCCGTCTCGGTATTTCTGCACGGTGACATTAGGTATCGGTAAGCACGTAAACTCGATACACTATTATTCTCGCGATCGGACAGGAACGTTGTTGCACGTAAGTGCCATTGGAATGAGTGCCAAGTTCAAACTCGCTTACGATAAATAACAGCGGGAAAGCGTTTGCTGACAGAATGCTTAGTTGGTCGCGCGCAAACTAGTAGATTTCTCAAGATTGTCCATTATGTAACGACACATAAGACCGTTGCGTGCCATTTTTCGTTCCTCCGATTTGACTCTTATTACGACGTGGATTTCGTGGGAAAGATTTACCCTTCTCTGTCGAGGGAGTTTGTTGTAAGATCGTTTGTACCGTGGAGGATCTACTTTTTTTCACCACTCTGCATAAGGAAACGACATACTTGCGATAGGGCTGTTATTCAGAGAGGCTGAGATTTTCTTTCTTTTTTTATCAACGTGAGAATGTATGTATTTAACCGTAGTAGTCGAGATTTCCGTCCGGTATTTCTTTCGTGTTGATTCTTCCAACGATACTCGAGTTAATTGAAGTTGCCAGAACTTTGAATAAGACAGTGAGAGTCAGTAATCTTCATGAATCCTACCGTGTCAGATAATGGAGTAAACTCTTATTGATAGTTATTCACAAAACCTCGATAAAAATAGTTCTCCGAGGATCCTGAGAATCGATAAGAGCTTATATAAATTTCATCATTGAACATATAATTACTTACGTACAATTATCTCACCTATAGAGAGTCGGAGGTAGGAGATTACGTGTATAATGACCAACGATGGATTAATAATCGTCCATGACGAAAATGGAATCGCTTCCTCGTTATAGAAAGGATCTCCGATGGTTTTCCTTGAGAATAGGCGAGGCATTATAAATACCTCTCGATTACGATTTAACCGGATTCCCGTTAAAATCTGCATCGCGAATGAAATCGCGATGTTTCGCATCGGTCTTGCATACGGAAGGAGTTTTTGCCCTCGACAAATCCGCGAAATGGCTTCCGTGTGTGCAGGTGCACGTAGACGCGCGAAAATCACGCGATCCATTGCGAGATCGTGATTCATGCCGACTCTCGTGCCTTCCCACGTTTTCTCGTGTCTCTTGGACTCGCAAAAATCGGTTGGCTTTAGTTATTGCGAGCTTGTAGAATTATCCTTGGAAGTAATAAACTCGGCGTGATGCATGCCGGAGAAGCGGTAATTATGTAATTTCATTGATAACGATGAGGAAATATTCCAGTGACGGATCGGTAAGAATAGCGAAAGGGATACGATTGGATAGAAATGATATCGAGTGGTTTATAGAACTTGTATAAAGCAATAACTCTTCTGCTATGAGATATTTCCTTCGATGATGTGAAACGGATTGCTGTGTCTCAATTATCTTTGATACGGAATATCGTTGAGATAGAATTATTTGAAGAAATTCTTTTTATACTGTTCTTATAAAGAGAGGATATTTTTCTCTCCGGTCAAAAATAATTGATATTAAAAATATTCAAATATCTCTCATATAAATCCATGATATCAAAATCAAAAATAGTCTTAGCCAGAATAATTAATTGAATTGAAAATATCTGCTCTTTCATCCTAAATATTGAAATAAGCGTTACAAGATAGTTAATCTTCGCCGTAAAGGAGACAGAAAATGTTGTCCGATATTCTGCCGATCTTTAAACGATCATCGATCACTGCACGTCGGCCAACGACCGTGAAGGCCGATACTCGTTGCACAATCGATTTTGCGATTCCAGATCGGATCGTCCTGCACCCACGAATGGAAACAGATAACCGATTCGTCGGCAGCCGATTCGATAAAGATCTCGATTCATTAAAGCACCGTGCTCACGACTGCGCCTATCTCTCGGATATCAAGGTTATCGACAAGAGAGTATCGTTTACGGCACGAGCAATTTTCATTGATACGAGGCAATGCCCAAGGAAAAGGAAACGGAGCTAGCTTCCTCGATCGCACGATTTCCTCGCTTTGACGCCTTGCAAATGAGCTCATGCGAAAGTAATCCGTAGAATATTCATCGTCTTCCATTTACGACTGTCTCATGAACACTCGTGACGATGTCTTTTCTTCTTCGAGGATATTCCAACGACAATGATTTCGTTTACGTTGATGGAATAATTGGAAATTTGTAATTAGATTTACCTACCAGAAAAACGAATTTGTTTCTCCTGTACTGAAAAAAGAACTGTTTCCTGTATTCGAGTGCTATATTTGCCCCATTTTGTTGAATTGATAGCAAGTAAATCTGATTGTCGGAAAAAAGGACCATCATCCTTTTTATCATCCTTCGACATCATATAATTGGAAACTTATAGTTAAATTTACCGATCAGAAAAACGAATTTGTTCTCCTACATTGAAAATCTATCATTTCTTCTACGCCCAGTCTTCTCGTATACTATCCCTGCCCCATTTTGTTGGATTAATAGCAAGTAAATTTGGTTGTCAGAAAAAAGACCACCATCATCCGTTTTATCATTCTCTGGCATCATATAATTGGAAATTTATAGTCAAATTTACCTATCAGAAAAATGAATTTGTTTCTCCTACATTGAAAATCTACCATTTCATCTACGTCCAGTCTTCTCGTATACTATATCTGCTCCATTTTGTTGGATTAACACTAGAACTACCGGCGTTAAATCTATCATATTTCAATATATTAAATAAGTACTTTGAAAAAGGAGGAATCGAGTGGCGAAAAGGATGGTCAATTCGGCGATTTATGTCTTTTGTGATGGACGTAGAATTTTTGTTCTATGGCTGTTCTATGAACTTGAAGAATTTTTGGAAAAAATTGTGCACCAGTCATTTTGACTGGTTTGGTAGTTCTAGTGTTAATAGCAAGTAAATCTAGTTATCAGAAAAAAAGGCGATCATCATCCGTTTTATCATTCTCCAACATCATATAATTGGAAATATATAGTCAAATTTACCTATCAGAAAAACGAATTTGTTCTCCTACATTGAAAATCTACCATTTCATCTACGTCCAGTCTTCTCGTATGCTATATCCGCTTCATTTTGTTGAATTGATAGCAAGTAAATCTGGTTGTCAGAAAAAAAAGACCGCCATCATCCGTTTTATCATCCTCCTATCAGGTTTCATCACGAACCGGTTTGTCGATCAGGCTGCTAGATCGAATGACCGCTTTATTATCGATCAACGACTAAATTAACTTTAAACTTTCCACCTGTCCAGGTCCAGTGCTTTTCCCTCCAGGGCCAGCGCCGAACAGCGCCGATACGAGCGGCGTAATCGTCGGAGCGAGTGGATACGGATTCGTGCCACCCAGCGCAGGTAAATCGTCAGACAGATTCTGATGGGGGCGAGATAAATCGGGAAAGAGAGTGGGAGAGAGAAAGAAGGAGAGAGAGAAGGAGAGGGAGAGAGAAATAGACGGAAATTGTAGATAGAGAGAAAGAAAGGGAGCTTATTGACACGCGAAAGAGAGATAAAGGAAAAGCAGAGAGAGCAGCGAGGCATCGAAACGACAGGTCGCTGGTCTCTCCTCGATCGCACGATCCAAAGACCCACCAAGGCGAGGAGCACTTTTGGGGGATGAGAGGGAGAAAAACACGTTAACCCCATGCACTCACGCGCATTTCCTCTCGGCTCGTCCCTCTGCACTTTAACTTAAGAATAAAAGCTATTTATTGTCGCCACCCTTCCCCGACAATCCGAAAAATCGACCTACCCTCGTTCCTCCATTTTCCCATCCCCTGTAGTTTTATGTGTTTTTTTTTTGTTTGTTGCGCACTCGCGAATGACTCTTCCCGCTGCGGAGATTTCGTTCGTCGACTATTGTGATTAACGATTATGTTTGTATTATTACAATATAAAATATGGTGAGGATTGATCAATGCAATTATTCGTGGACACCCGGACGAATGAAATCTTTCGATGGTTTATTGTTTCTTTTATCGTGCTGACTTTTAGTTCGTAGCTAAATTATGATAATTCATTAAAATTATAACATAAGAGAAATTTATTTTTAAGATCAACATTATGATTGATCTCATTCGGCACGATCGAAGGGCACAAAAGGATATACGAACACCCGTCCTCGAAACTATCGAAAACCTCCCAATCGTCCTAGACGATCGAACGAAACGTCAGTCATTATTACAATCGTTCTTCGACGGCTTCAGGATTCGAAGGACACGAGATCGAAGCCTCGCGATCCTTGGATCGCGCGAAAGGCGAGTCCTGCGCGCTTCATCTCGCCTCTTTCCACACTTTGACGTTCGTGATCGTGAACCCGTCGAGGACGACTGTCTCTATCCTTTCTACTTGACGATAAATGCCAGCGGCACCGCGTAATAACACGGAAGAGCGTAATTTCAAACGGCTCTCTAACCTTCGAGATCTCGCCTGCTCGTCCTTTTTCCTCCGTGGACTTTGAAGTACCGCGATTTAATACGCAGCCGAGATCTCGTGAATGATTGCCAAGCTATTAATTCATCTACTAATAAGCGTTAGGATGTACTAATCAATTGTGCTAATTTTCGATCGAGTTTGAAACGATACCACTTGTAATTACGATCGCACACGTGCATGCGTCAGCACGAGAGCTTAAAGTGCACCTTGAAACCGGAAAATTCACACTGCTTTGGAACTTTGAGTGTTTATTTTCAGGTAAGTTGCAGATTGTTTTTTTTTTATTATTAGTGTTATATAACGTATTTTAATTACCAACTTGTAAATATATAACTAACACTTTCCTCCTTAATTTTCTCTTACTGAAAAGAGTCGAGAAGTGATGATGTTTCATCCGTCAAAACACTAGAACCTGCCGGATAAATCATTGTACCAGTCGAGTCCTCTGGTCGATACTTCCGTTTCCGGGAACGATTTTATCTGCAAACTATTTGCATTTCCTCCGTTTAAGAGTTTCGAGAATTTTTCCACGCGGGAAATTCTTCTCGAGCTTTACGTTCCATTATTTAAAAAATCTACACAAACGGCGAGAGTTTTTCTCCTTAGAGAAAGATAGATGGGGAAGATGAAAGAGGGAAGGAAAGAGAAAGAATAAGATACCGGTTTTAATCGGAAGAAGAACCTTGGAATTAACTCCAACAACGTCGGAACGTAACTCGATGGTGGGTCAGTGAAAGTGATTTCGTTGGCCTCGTGGTTTAAACTCGTTTACTCGTAACCTTCCTGCGTGTGTGTGGTTACGTGTAACAGGTGTTACGAGGTCAGGCAGGTCGATGGCAAGGTCAACTTTTTTGGAGAACCGCGAGAACTCAAGATCAACGTTCGCCAGGTCCCTGCCCCATGGTCAAGTTCGCCGACCTCATTTTGGCGAACGCTTGTGAAGGGTGATCGCGCTTTTTTTAATTTCGTACATAAATTAGACTTTTTTCAACATTTTGTAACACATTGAAATCTTGTTGAGTACTTTAGATACAGATATTTCTCTCGGAAAAGAACCGGTATGAAAAAAGGAAAGAAGAAAATTAGATCTTACTCCCCTAATTTAAATTCGTTCATTAACTAAATGCAGCATAAATTATCATTTCATGCAGAATATTTTTGCGCTGCTTTACGAATAAATTAGATATTCTCATTTAATCCTTTGAGGTCCTATGTCGAGCAGTGCTAATAAATTTCAATTTCTGACGCTTTAACATCGACTTTCCAATTTCATAATGATTTTGTAATATCGCCTAATTATATGTCAGTATATATAGTTATTAATCTCATTTTTAAAAATGAATAGTTAATCGTAGAAATTATTGTGAAATTGATTTTACTTAGCTCTTAATAATTCAGACCGCAAAGGGTTAAAACATGTCCACATCCAGTGCATTATAAAACGCAGCTAAATGTTCATAAACTAATAGCCCTCCTTCGTTTAGCCGTGATTCTACTGCACATCAATTAAAAGACGTGCGTGAGGATTTCTAATTAGGAGTCAAGCTGCCCTTCTCGTTTATCATTTTAGCTTTATAATGGTAAATGCACATGATTACATGCCATTAAATTCCCGTTATTCTTTTCACCATGGAGCGGTATCATTACCGAAGTATTTGCCTCTCGTGTTTCGCCGGTGTGTTCGTCGTGAAAGGACATAATTTCGTATGCACTTCGCATACGCCGAGGCTGCCATTATCGTATAATGAATGCACCATTCGGATCACCAGGAACGCGGTGTAATTTGAAGTAATAACGGCCAATACTCGAGCCGCTGCTGAAACGTGCACGGATATCGAGCAGCTACGAATTTCTATCGGATGCTTGGACATTGCTCCTAATACTTAATTATTACGCAATCCTATAAATATGGAAAAAAAGTATCGAACTTTATCGCGGATACGCGTGATACTCGAATCCTCCGGTACCATTGCAATCCTGCAAAATTATTCAGAAATTAGGCATTACTGTGGGATTACTAAATATCGGAGTTTAATTGTTTATATTATGCATGTCGAATATTACGACATCGCGGAGAGAATTACTTTATACAGAGTTTATTTCATTCGTAGAGCTTTTTCTATGCATTGGAGGCGTAGGGGGTAGCTATTTATGAAAGTAACAGAGAAATTCCACTCTATAGGCTTTCTAGAGAAGTTCTAGTAGAGGACTCATCAAAAGACAAATTTTAGACATTTACAGAGATAGAAATTTAAAAAGATTTTTTCACTCAAAATATTCTGATGAAATTCTATACTCAGAAATGATAGAGGACTCCCTCGCATAGAGATCATAGCAAAATTCTAGAGCAACCTCATACACAGAAATTTCAATAAAATAATACTGCCTTCACCATGAAAGCCTCGTTAACGAGACCAACTATCGTTCGTGCACATCGTGCAAATACTTCAAGCATAAACTCCAGGTCCCGTTCGTGGCAGAACAAAGGGCAGCCAATTGGCAACGGATAAATCTCGTATCGTGTATAGCGTGTCAGTTATGAGAGAGTATCGCATATATCTTCGCCACGGCAGTTTTGCACTCGTTAATGCACGTAACACGGTAGGAAAGAACGTAAATCTCCGTAAAAGCAGCGCGATTAACGTCGTAACGCGTTAAGGGCAAGAAACTGCGATCTCTCAGTCAGGGGTCCCGAACTCGCTGGGTGCGGCCGCCGCGTTTGCTTCTACTTTATTGAGATAATTTTAAAGATTAACTCGCCGTTTGCCCGATAACGAGCGTAAAATATAATTTAATTCTCTGGCGAGAAATAAAGCCACCCGCGAACCTCATTTTCGTTAATACCGACGATAAAGGAGGCCCGTTAATATCGAGATTGTACGCGCTCTGCTTGTCCGCTTGTTATTTCACACCTTTTTAACGATCTGCCGTAATTCTATGCGAGTTACTTCCGTTTCGAGTGGATGCACGGTTACGGTTCTCTTTTACGGGGAATGATTGATTACGGGAATGCTTATGAGAGCGCGATAACTTTGATTTGAATTTGCCTGGCTTAATAACACTTTCACTTGAATTATTTTCGAAGTAATAATTTAGAAAGGAGTTGAAAAATGCGTAATATCTGACCGAGACAAAATTCTAATTTCCAAGCTATCGTAGTCGACTTCTATCGATTACAAACACAGCCTCCAACTCCTAAGCCATACAATTCAAGTCTCAAATTGGCAGAATTCCATCTCAGTGTAGATTTATTCTATAAATCTCTGTTCATGGCAACGTATCATAAATTTCCTGCAAATAACAATGCATCAAATTCGCTCGCCCCCATTGGCAATATACGCGAGCAAAGATTAAATCAACGTCTTCGATTAACGAACATTTCCAACGAAGAGAGTGCACGAATCGTTGAACGAACAATGCCTGATTCGATATTCGTCAGCATTTTAATAACGATGGAATTCTCTCGACGTTACATTTTCTCAGGGAGGGAACAATTGCGAGTGCTTTGAAGCCCTTGAAATCAAAGGAGCCGCTCCGCCCTTCGGCAGATTCTTAAAGTCGACGATCCGCATTTAATTACGCGACACGCAAAAAGCTACGACCCTCCGGACGTCCTTGACGGAAATTTATCTGGGGTCGAAAGGAGGGCGTGAAAAACGAAGTTTCAGCAGGCCTACGGGAAGAGACGGTGAGGGAAAGAGAGAGAGGGAATTCGCAATTTAAGGATATCTCTGTTAAAACACTTTTTCACGGGACGTTAATTCGGTACTTACACGAAAAGTAATTAAAATAATTCCACGATAACGCGCATAACGATATCTCACTGCCAGACTCCGTGCTGTAATTACAATTTGGACTGAACATCGAAGATGGTTTTCTCATGGTACACCTGAACCTTTCCCGACATTGTTGCATTGTGTTATTAAGTCATAAATCACTCGAAACTGCAATCCTAACAAACGCTTACAGACTAGAGGACCTTGAAAATACCGGTTCTAATAGCAATCGTGCAAACATTGCTGCGAATTCAAGGGTGAACGCGTAACAGTGAAATACTTAAGAAACAAGCAAGAATTTCGCCTCTGCAAGGTTCACTTCATTACATAAAGCATCGAGTAATTTAAATTCGCCTAGTATCGACGGTACAGATTAACCGGTACTATAGTAACAAACACTCCAACAAGTAAAACACCTACCTAGAACGAGCACCGTGCTCGAAATACAATATAATCAATCTCGTACACAGTCACCATAGAATTCACTTCCTACCATCACCATACAATCCACTTCGTATCGCTACCATAGAACCCATTCCGTATCTATATCACATACAACAGAGATACACGGATAGAGGAAGGAAGAGAAAGAATTATCACAGCGACACAGATAGAGGGTGAGAGAGAAAGAATTATTCCACCCTCATGGGGTGAATTTAAGCAGCACAGAGAGGACGAACCGCGTGGAACCCCTTCGAGGGCACCGTCAGGATCCCTAATGGATCCGACTTGCCTCCATTTTCCATCCTCGTTCTACCTTCTCCCTTTTGCATCGCGGTTAACTTTATTGTCAGCATCGCGGTCGGCCTTGGATACCGTTTGCGCGGAGATCCTCGCAGTCTCTCAGCCTCTCTCAGCCTCTCTTAGGCTCTCTCAGGCTTCTGCGAGCCAGAAAAGCGAGAGGCACTTACCAATCAAAGGGAGAATCGTAGAAGCAAGGGATGAGGGTCAGTACTGCCAAGGGAAGCGAGCCAAGGTGACGAGGGTCTTGTAATTAGCAGCTTTGAAGTGGTAGCAGCTCCGACTTCTCATTACCGGCGGTCAGGTGTCCCAGCGATTACTCCCACCGAACGAGAGTTTGGTAGTTAGACGCGCAATCGTAGATGAAAATTACACGGACCGTTGCCCGGATCTCGCCTCGATGAATTCAGAAATTCTCGCGAAAGGCAAACGATCGCCGTTGCTGAAATTCTCTTGCGAAAGGATACGGCAACGCGAGATTTTGCGCGCGGGCTTTTCGTATCGAGGGTTGATGAGAATTTCGTTGGAATAGGGTGTCGAGGAAAGTTTCTTCCTTGTATTTAATGCCACCCTCTTTCGTAGCGTTATTTGTGTATGCACAGATATATTATGCGACGTTGGTTGGAATAATTGTAATGAAAGTTTCTGGAGTATCGATGGGTTGGAGCTTTGAATGCATCTGACGTGTTTGAGGGTGAAGATAATTTGTAGCTGTGATCGTTTGGAAATGTTTTTTTTTTCGCTGGTATTAGTTCTACTTGGAGTTGATTATTCTGATTGCGAAGGTAAATGTAACTTGGGATTTCTACATAATTATCTATATTTTGTTGCGTAACGCTTATCGCATGCCAATGAGGCTTTCGGTACGGTAAAGAAATCGTTTTGCAGTGAAATTTAATTATGGCAGGATCATGTGTAATTTCGTTAATTAGGCAATAATTGGATAAAAATTATTTCCTGTTGGTAATCTCAAAATTATAGATATTTTGTAGCTTTAAAGTGTAACTTTCTATGGAACATATTGTTTGTTCGTTTGAATTTAGCACAAAGTAGCGCAAATCCTAGGTTCTTCTTCTTGACTATTAAATACACATCAGGTATCGATAATTCTCGGTGATCGTAACAATTAATGAATTAAAGCCCAGGGAGGAATGCTCGTATTGAGAAACTTCATCGTTCTAATCAGATCCACATTTTTTGTTTCAGCATTTTTGAGGTTGTACTACTATTAACCCATGGATGGAGAATCTCATGAAAAACTAGCGTTTCTTGCGAAACGTAGATCGAGAATTCGCCACGATATGCAGGTTTGCAATAATCGGCAACTAAACACCAATCAAAGGTGGTAAGAGAATCGCACGCGATATTTCCCGTAAATTCGCTGAATTTCGGTAACGATAAAAATTTCTACTTCGCGTGCATCACGAGGATCGAAGTATCTTTACGTCTAGCTCACAAAAAGATTAACCTCACAACGTTAATTTATTTTTAACGACGTTAAATCGTCGAGATACTCGCGGATAACATCGATTACAAGTTTACAATTTATCGAAAGTATCCCGTTAAAAGGAGGCCTGATTTTCACAGTCTGCTGCGCGTTATTTATATCCTGGTAATGGCGAATTAATCGGCCGTACGAAATGAAACCTTGCAACTTACTCTACAACCGAATATTTATAGTATACAACTATATTTTTTTGGCTAAAAAAGTCGAGGAGAAAAGGTGACGAAATTAGATCGAAAAGATGCAGATAAAAGTCTCAATATTCGAAATATTAAGACCAGCGTCTATTAATTTAAATAATCGTCGTTTGATCGTAAAATTCGCCGTCTTTTGAGAAAATGGCATATTTACGAATCTATTTGTTTCCACAATTCGATCATGGTTTCTTAAGCAAGCGTGCACTGCGTTACGTGCGCGATTGCCTCACTCGTTACATCATATCTCGATTGATCGAGTTTGTACATAAGCGTATTAGTAATAGTTGCACTTGAAAATAATATCCGTCCACGAATTCACGTATTTCAACGTGATTCGGAAAATCACCGAAGTGAACGTAAACGCTGAACGTCTTTCGGATCTTTATGGATGCGAAAGTTAATTCGTTCTCTGTTGATGATTTAGGTCATTGATGAAAAGTGAGGAAAATGGCGTCGATTAATTCTGGAATGGCCATAAAAATACTTAAAAAGTTCGTTATTACTGTAAGGAAAAGACAGTAGAATTTTTGTATATTTGGAAAAATGAAGAAGATACAAAATTAAACCATTTTCAATAGAAATACATAACATTGCAATTTTAAGGGGAGTTTCCCTTAGAAAAAGGTCAATAAACTGATAAAATGTATCTCTTAATTCATTGACGAACAATCGCGTCACTCCAGAACTAATCACAATGGAAGTATTAATTCCTGTAAATATTAATCAACGAAATAAAGTACTTGTTGTTACAATTCCTTTATAATCGCACCCCCAAAGCCTTCTTCACGTTCCCCTTTAATACCTTGCAATTCATTCAACAATTTCTACCTCCTCGTTAATACTGAAACACGTTTCCACCACTGACTTCCCATTAATAATATAAAATGTGAGGTAAACGCATTAGAATGCGTTATTATCCATACTTTTTGCAGATCAGAACGGTGATGCTTGCGAAAGTTCTCGTTCTACTGTCGGCTAACGTAATACCGTCGATCGATGGACTTTTTCGCTCGATTCTCTCGACACGAAACGTGAAACTGATGTCTTGCACCAACAACGAGAGACGTCGGTCGATTTTCTCACCGTGAAATAATTGGGATTTGCGACCGATATCGGATAACAAAGACGCAACTCGTGCTCTCGTTAGCTTAATTATCTGTATCGGTCGTGCAACGATCTTAAAGTATTGCCGGCTCGATTAACTCCGCCTTGAATTATTGGAAGGTACGAAGGTGGTGGAATAAAATGGTGGATGTTACGTTAAATACTAGTATTCCCAGTTAGAGAGCCTGAGTTGAAATTGTAGCAGCTAAAATAGAAAATTGCAGGAACAAGGGAGTATATAACATACACCGGAAACCACTTGAGAAGTATCAAGTTACTGAGTAAACCACAGAAGGAAAAAGAATGTTATTTAATCGATCGTGCCCGTGAATTACTCGATGAGGCTAATCTTTTCGCAATAATTGAATTTTATCGTGATTTTTGAAATAACGAGTAAGAATAAGAAAAATAAATTATTTGCAGAAATCAAAAATTCGCAATATAATTAACAGACGTCAATAATTAAGTGATTTTATGTTCTTTCTTGATATTTAAAAATTGTAAACACCCTTTACGCTTGTCGTTTCTTTTTCAATCAGTTAAAAAGAAAAATTCGTCGAATGCGCCACGTCGATAGTCGCGGATAAACTTGCAAAACATTCTCGCACGTTCGAAGTACTTCTCGCAGTTATTTGCGATAGAAACTGAGCAAGAGCAGGCGTTAGAAGGCTTAGAAGAGATTGGAAAGCGTGTAGAAAACGCTAATGCGTCCTTTCGTGTCGGCAGCGGGAGGAAAAAAAAATCCTCAGCGGTGTTACGCGTGTAGGGAAGCTAATGGCTGACTCAGCTCGGCTAATCTCTTCCATAAATGATTAACGAGAGGTCCATTAGATCGTTAGACTTCTACGATGCTGCTTCTGCACATTCCACGACACGAAGGACGAGGATAGTGTCGTAAATTCACGAATATCCTCGTAAAAAGGAGTACTCTCTCGATCGCTGACACGATTTCTCACTGATAACTTTAACGTAGCGAAGTTTCAACGACGATGGCTGAAAAACAGCGAGTGCATCAACTGTTTTACGGTAAATCGTTACGAAATAACGGTGATATTAATATATATTAAGTGAGAGAAAAAAATCAAACTAAAAAACGTGAGTACGGAAAGGAATAGGAGTAAAAACGTGACGAAATCGTGGCTTACCTCAGTGGAATATTAAAAAATTACGGTCGACTGCAAGAAGTTGAAATCAATTACGCTAAATTGGCATGATTACGTTATAAAATATGAAGGTTTCAGAAAAAAAATATAGAGGAGAGTAAGAAAGACACGGCACGAGGGAAAGTAACGATTCCCAATCGCAGACGGTGCTTCGTGTCTCGACTATAAAACTCACATAATTCCATGGTGGTTCGATCCGCGTGGTCTAACTCGATCACGAGAGACTTCCTTTTTTCATATTTCCATCGACGGCGCTATGGTTACGTGCTATGGTTACTTAGCCTTGGATTATTTGAAGCAAGTTACAACCGACGAAGGATCGTTAAAAGGTTTGTGGAATAGAATAATTCCAACGTGAAAATTCTAATCTTAAATGTCACCGATTCGTTCTGCTGGCAAATAACAGTAAACAACCGAATAAAACTTTTTCAAATATTTTCACAAAGTTAATCTGTAAAGAAGTAAGAAAATTCTCTGTCCTTATCCTATTAATTCTTCCACAACTTACCATCAACTTCGGAACATACTGAATTTCTAAGTCTAATAAAAATATCTAAAAACACGATTAATAATAAGAAATAACAATCTAACAAGAGAGAGCATCGCCATATTAATTTCAATTATCTTCCGACACTCTGAAAAACTTTCTCGTATCCCAAAGGGTTAATAACAAATCTTCCATCCCCCTTGACCGGCATAAGTTACCCGTACGCCCACATAAGTCCATGGTATGGTATACCGCTACTTTCTCGACAAGCGCAGATCGCTTTCGCCCCTCTTTGAATCGGTATCGGTAATTTCCAGTCTGCCGAACAAATGCCCAATCGATTATCGCCGGCCGTGCATTTCGGTGGTTTCGCGCAAATCAAATTTATTGGGCTGCCGGCATACAAGTAAACAGTCTGTTTAGCCGAAACGAATTCGATGAACGGATTAATGCACGTGTTACCAGAACAACGGGTCGGCTCGTTTGATAGTACGAATTTCGATGCACTTGCAACCGGCGTTTATGATTTGCACGTAGATTCTCCTCATTTGCGAATGATATTTCAACTTGAAATTTGAACTTTGCACTTGAGATACCGTGTTTACTATTACTTTCTTCCTAATATTTTTCTTCCTGATAATAATAATTAACTGCGTTTGCAAATTGGTATCTAGGTGTGCGAAAACAATGGGTTAATTGAAGTTGCATGAATTTCGAGAAAGTCTGTCCATACGAGTAATTGGGTAGTTCGTTTATATTCGAAGATATCTGATAAAAAAAGGTGAATTAAGTAGTTAACACGTGCTTGCAATTAGAATTCCAATGTATGTTATAGCTAGATATGCATAGATGTATGATTAGTAGCTGAATAAATTACGCGCGCTTACATTTTCACGATCTTTCAGACACGATGGATAATTGTACCATAATTATTTTTAAATTAATATAACCTCTTGCATATTTTAACCCTCCTTTGCTACGTTTCTCCATACATCTACCTTCATCGAGATATCCCCTTCGCAAAGGATAGTATTCGTTGAAAACGAACTGTACGAATTGAGTTAGAGTTCCAGTTTTTTCTTTAGCCTTTCACAGTTTAACAGTATCGAATTTTTTCCCTTTCCAAATACGAAATAACTACCGAGTTATCGGTCAAATTTCATAGTGTGGGTGTCGTTTCTATGACGCGAATTCGCAGGAACCAGGACCCGTTTTTCGCTCTAATCGTTTCAAGCGGATCCTTTCTAATTCATGTCCATTCGAACGTCACAAAATCGCTTTTACGGAGCGCGAATTCAACGATAACCCGATATCCCGTAAGAGTAATCAATGGGGGTTATGGTGGATATGGGGGTGAAAGTTGGGATTCCCCGTCAGTGAGTTTATACTCAAATCGTCTGTTCAAATCAGCGTAATAGCTAACACCAGAAATCAAACTGCGGAAATGCAATTTCTGTTTGCTCCCTCAGATTTTTATCAACGAAGCAAATTATTTCCCTCGCTTTCTATCGTTAATTCCAACTCGATCGAAGTCGATAGATGAAAGAGGAAGGCAACATCGGCGAGAAACGATTACAAGCCGACGAGTAATTTCACACGAGCTACGTTATTCGAGTAATCGTAACGAATTGATAGTTTGGCAGGCTTTTTTGCGACTCTGTGAATATCGCGTTGCGAAAGGTGAATAGGATCGGTAGAATTAAAAGCTGAAATCACGAAGAACGGTGCACGGTTTGTCTGTTTTATTTACCGCCTCGTTGAAGGCACGCTCGGAGATACTCGAGGCATCGGAATCGACTTGGGTAAGGTGTTTTAATTATTCCGGTTATAACGAACTCTGTAATTAACGGTCTGGCCAAGTTAATGGCGCGCGATGCGCGCTTTCGTGAGGCCGGCTCTCATGCGAGCGAGCTTTTTGTTTTACATCTTTTTCATCGACGATGTAACGTCATTAGAGGAAGCACTTAACTCCAATGTCGAGCGCTTATTTATGCATAAATATCATGAGACAAGTACGCAGATGGCGTAGAGATTTTATGGGGAGAACTCTTCGTCGATTATGATCGATAGTAATCGACGGGGTTGCTCGATCTTCTCTATATTCAACGGAGATTCATCGATGAAGATGGAAAATGAGGATTCGTGAGGTGCTTTTCATTGAAACTTTGGTAGACTCTTATGCAACTTTGCTTGGAAATTTACATAGACTGGCAAGTTAATATGCAATAAAACTTATAATTCAGTTCAGATTAAACGAAAGCCAAGAGTAAGAAATATCACGGCGAAAAGGAGTCATCTATTCGCGCTTCTCTCTGATTCTCTTTTATATCTTCGTTCTCGATTGTCCCGGCGGACCGACATGTGCCGTTTAGAACCTGGCAATTTGCCATTTCGACAAGCAGACACCAAAGAAAAAGCTCAATCGACGTTTCCATCGGAAATCGAAATTTGACGCTTCGATTTCGTCCTCAACGTTAGAAGATTCGTTGCAATTTCGACACTCGACGTAATTTCTCGCGAGTGTCTCTCTGCGATGTGACAGCAACGAGATTTGCGAAATGACGAAACTTCGTGGATTAATTCGGTGACGAATTTTGTCGTCATGGTTGATTAACTTTTTCGGAGGATGCAAAAACACTGGTGGAGGAGTGAGGCTGTGATGGATTTACTGTTAAAGGCTTGGACTTCCAATTAATGGGGCGAAGTTCAAACGTCTCGCCGTCTATGGCTAATTTCTTTTATGGGATATGTATACAATAGGGCTGGTTACTTGAAATTTACCTAAAACAGTGACTTCTAGACGAAATGATGCAAGAACTGGCTGCGAAATCGACGCAAGAATTGGTTGAACTACATTTGCACCTTAGTATTGTCTGCCACGCACTGTAAAACCTGAGACAATTCGGTTTTTGCGAATCTTTTTCCCTTGGGAGTGGCATTTCATGCGACTGCATTGCAATTACACGCGTTACGGGTGGCTGTGGAACTATCCGCACAAGAAACTCCATAGAATTAGGTATACGCGTGATTTAAAAAAAAAATTACCACTTCTCATTTTCAAGGATAATTTCTACATTGCATAACTTATAAACCTGTGCCGATTATTGAACATTTTTAAAGCTAGAACCTTCAAAATAATTAAAACCTCAAGTTTCTACCTTTTTTTCAATTTCTAAAACTTCTACAGTTATTCCAATTTCTTAGAAGCCTTTTGTAAAATAAAACATAATCAAAATCCATCAATTTTCTCCCCTTCGATAAAGTTATTATAAAAGCAATCTGTCGAGGTGAAAAATTTCAAACAATAAAAGTCCTCCAAGATTAATCATTTTTTAAAATGAAATTTGCAAACAGAATTTCCTCGGTGTCGATTAATTGAAAGCAAACTTTTCGCATTCTGCCAACGTAATTGCAATTCTTAAGAAAGTATGCGGGTGTAATATTGGCTTTCCGGAGCGACAACATTTTCAACACTGCACCTACCATGCTCCAGTAAACATGTGGGCTCGTATGGGTCTCCAGCCTCATGGATCATACCGGGTCACCGATAATTAGAAACATTACGTCACGTTATAATAACTGAAAACGGTACCGATCGTTCCTATTATTACATCATATTGTAACGAGTGCCAATCCAGTTTTGCATGGGCAGCCAGTTCTACCGGTATTACACACGCGAGTAGAAAATTGCGAAACGTCGATTTGCAAATTGACAGGCTACGCGCCAAATGCAAACAAACATTCGCATGGAAATTTTCTCATAGAGTGGAGAATACGTGCTGTAACAGTTTTTGCATATATGTGAACGTAGTTGATTCGATTCGATCCAAATGTTTCACGTAACCTTGAGGAGTATTATGTAATTTGGCAA
The DNA here is from genome assembly GCA_910591515.1 of Cerceris rybyensis. Taxonomy (NCBI): domain Eukaryota; kingdom Metazoa; phylum Arthropoda; class Insecta; order Hymenoptera; family Crabronidae; genus Cerceris; species Cerceris rybyensis. The sequence continues at coordinate 3,555,524 of OU342795.1, forward strand.
AGAAAATTTTTTCGTCTTAATGGAAATAGTTTTTAATATCTCATTAAGAAGTTGGACAAGATTTTTCTATGGTTGATACTTACAGGATTCTTTTTGATAAAGAGGAATAAGGGGTATATTTGTGATTGATGTTGCAGAATAAATTCTTGAGCGATTCTTTACACGTTACGTAAATAATGGCGTGTGACACGTAAATGGAAGATTGAAGAATCGAAGGAAATTATAGCAATATCTGTGTCAAGTGCAAATTCATTAGGCATCCACGCAATGCGAATCGCATGGTGGAAACACGCGGTCAGTCGAGCGTGAAAAACGCATCGCAAAAGTGAGACAATCGTGTTAAACCTGTACATGTCGAGAGGGATTTTCTATCTCATAAAAAAGTTATTTTACAGAGGAATTCGCGAAAAATTTTTGGTTAGAGTTTCAAGTCAGGCATAACATAGCTCGCAGATTTCCACAAACTTGGTATCTTGTCAAATTTTATTAATTTCGCATCCTTAACTATCGTATTATTTAATAAATATAAAGAAGTTTAAAAATTAGAATTGTTCTGCATTGTGCAAATTTTCCTCGCTAGTTTTGCAGCAATTATTTTGAAAATTCGTTCGATCCCGGAGAGACTACTTGGAGTCAGTAATTTAAGATGTTCATTGTCAGACGTGGTTCACACGTTTCATTTAAATTAAAACGAAACTTTTGCTCTCGCTATCTGTATTGAAAATATTACTTTTATACGCTACAATATTAAAGCTCAATTATTAAAAACTTTTTTATACTAAGGAATCATTTTTGTGCACTGATTTGTATTTTTCATACATGTAAGATATCTTAACCGAGCTTGCAGCTTTTTTTCATTTTCATTTCTATCAATATTTCGATCTCTTGAAATTACTTTAAACGTGGAATTAATTCAGAATAATTTTATAAATAAAATACCCCTTAACGTAGCTCAGATCAGAACCAAGAAAATGCCTTTCCCTTACCAACACCATACGTGGTATTGATTCAAGAACTCTAAGTGTTACTGCCTTCACGTTCAGGTGCCGCTTGTTGCACAGAACTCGCACAACATTCAAAATTTCCTTTATTTATCGCCGCTCAAAAACTCACCCCTATAAACGTCGGACAACAGACAAAGCACTATCAAAAATTCTCAAAAAACTTAATGAAATTAATTAACAGTACTTTTCGACGATAAATAGACAAAGATAAAGTTCATTGTACCGGTGATTATTACCCTGAATTCTAAAACGAGATGCTTGTCAGACCTGGAAGACCGTCAGTTGCTCGCACCGTCAGGTCGACGACATGAAATCACGTTAGAAGGCGAAACAACGAAGCCCATCAGCCCTGGGGTTAGGAGTGTGGTTCTAGGGTCGCTGATCTAATCCCTTGACGCGATTACGTCCATTTTAGGAAAGTATTAGGCGTCTCGATGCAGCTTGCATCGATAATTTTTTTTTCAAGAGCGAAATCGAGACAGATTAACTTTTTTTTACATTATATCCAAAATTAAAGTTCCTCGACGGCCAGTGTCGCTTCTTCTTGAACCTTGACGTCTTACTTTTCAATCAATCCTGCTGTTCTGCTGGGGTCTACATGACCCGAAATGAAAATTAACTAATACTATGTTTTTATATAAAGCTCAGATACCACTGACTGACTGATTCACTCACTCACTCTCTCATCATGAAATCTCAAAAACCACAGAACGGATTGCAATGAAATTTGGAACATACCCTCTGCTTGGGTCTTAGGTGCTCACTAAGAAAAGGTTTTGACAAATTTGAAATTTCAGGGGTGGTTTGGGGGGTTAAAGTATGGGCCAAACTCATCAACGCAGAGCCGAAACTACTTGACCGAGAAACTTAAAATTTGCATGAGCGTTCCTTCTAGGGTATAAGCACCCACTAAGAAAGGATTTTTCAAAATTCGAAATTTTAAGGTTTTTTTTTAGTTTCGATTAAACTGTAACGAAGCACGGGAGCTTTCAGCTAGTGTTTTTATATTTCATAAAATGTGAATTTTTGTTCGCCACATCACTATGACTGAAAGGTATACGAATTTCAGATATAAATGAGTAGAGCACCAGAAATAATTAATCCAAGAAACACTTCTAAATCAGGGTAAATGTTGAATGTACCGAAAGTCTTGTTAACCCCTATAATTATCTATACATTGATCATCTTAAAATATGCAAGCCAACAGCCCATAAGTGGTCGACTACCGAAAGAAGAAAAGTTGAAGTAGATACAGGAGATTCTGCGAACAGGAAGTTGCAGATTTATTATTAAAAACCTTTAGCGGAATACAATCCTCCCCTTCGGGCAGGCCGTCGAGAGAACACGGTACGGTGCATGGTTTCAAGGGAGCATCAATATTCAAGCGGCGATGCGCCTCTTCGTATCGCGACAATGTCAGGTAGTTTACTTTATATTTCGCAACACCCTGCCATCCATCGAGGTCCCCTTGCATGGTTATAAGATCCTTATCGCGTCTATTCAAAGCCTGGCCCGCGAGCCTGCGAAAATAGAGATTTGGTTCTTTCCCTCTCGTCTTTTCTCCCTTTTCTTTCTTCTCCACCCGTAGTGTTAGAACCACGAAGGATATCGTCGAGCCGAGTATTTCGGGTAAATCCTACTTGGTCGGACTTCAAAGGACCGTCTTCGGAGGGATATTCGCTCGCTTCGATTCGATTCCGTGTCTCGAATTCAAAAATCGACGGTGCACGTTCAACTCGGAGGGGATGAAACGGATTTGGTAGCTTGGAGGAGATTCTGGGAGGATGGTTCTCAAACGGGGACTGGTATGGGACTTTGAGGACCCAGAAACAAAAGAAAATGGATAGAAGACTATGGTTTTACGAGGGGAAATGCAAAATTGTTAATAGATGTAAATAATGTAGGAATTAATGGTTCGTAGCAAACATATGCGGAACTGTCGGCAAACGAAGATTTATAGGGGTGATTTTCAGTAATTAACCGTGTTGATATTTGCAGTTGGGTTTTCAAATATAAATTCGAATATGGTGTCTACGTGGCAAAATTAGTACGTGAATTATCACGGTTTTAATTCGTTGCAATTGCAAATCCAAAAGTAATGTTTACGAAAGATACATTTGCGTGGAAAATTCACCGATGGATCGTGTAATGTTGCTCTGAATTTCTGAAAAGTTAAATTACTTTGTAATTGATGGAAAAACAAAGTTTAAAGTTAAAAGTTAAAAGATTCTCCTTTGATGTTTCACGATCAACAGGCATCGACAAGTCGTCTCGTTAATATTCGCAAGAAATATTACAAGCTATTATTACTTGTTGCGATTAATAACACGAAAGGAAACGTCGCATTAACGAATCACTCCTTCAAGAGGATTGTGAAGGTAAAAACACTCGCCGACGTTTTGTATGCCCCGATAGATGCAAATTTCATTCAGGAGCACTTTGCAGATGCATACGATAAGACCATGAATCTAACTAGCCGGAGTACTTTGAAGATTGAACATCAGAACGTTTTGCTACTGCTGTGTTTCCAGCGCCGTAATGAAATTTGCTATGCAATCTAGCCTAATTGAATATTCACAAAGTAAGCCCTTTAAAAAAGGAACGGAACAGCAACACTCGGGAAATCAAGATTCTTTGGCAAAGAGGATTGCTCGGTAGAGAGTCAGCTTGTAATATTATTTAACTAAGAAAAAAAAAATTAATCCTTCCCTACTCCATACGTCAGAAAATATTTTTCAAGACCGTAGCAGCCTTTGAAATTTCTCGACGATATTAGAAAAAAAAACAGTATCGTTAATACTTCTCTAAAGTTACAATTTTAAACGACCCATTTACACGGGATTAATTTTGTAGAAAATATATTACACGCTATATCTCTCCATAAAGGTGCAAAATAATTGTCACCAGACTCATGAATTTTATTCCAACGACCTCCTATCTCTGTAACGCGCTCACAAAATTCAAGCCAATTCGAATAATCGGCACGGTTATGTTACGGGGAAAATAAACGAGACACTTAAAATGGAAATTAGACGGCCCGTTAATTAGCAATCGCCGAGTATAGCACGTTGGTCCTTGCAGAAGGGTAACATAGTATTTCATCGTTAGAACCTTCGAGCAAATAGATCCCATCGGATAGAACGATAGCTACCTTCTGCAACCACCACCCCCCTCGGGCAACGTAATAAACTTTTATTTGTACACTCGACTGACGAAGCACTCGTAAAAGAGCAATTTCCTCGGCTGCACCTTAACGCGAGCTCATTTTTTCCACAGCGATATAAGGGTACCTGCATTTGCATTCGAACCTGAAGGAAAAAAAAGAAAAAACGTTCGGTTACATGGAAGAGTGGCTCTCCATTGTTTATCCCCCGGCGGAGGGTGCAACGAAACTTGCGCGTTTCCTTTCTCTCCCCGACATGAATTACGCTCAACAGGCAGCTGCATAAATCCATGATTTCCCTCCTATATTTTACGTACAACCGAAACTGGTTCGGTGAGCTTTATGAAAATTTCATATTTCGATTCTACGTCATCGGCCAGCCGATTCTACGGGCAACCCCAAAAAGGATTACTTTCATCGGGGAGACTGGTATTGAATGTCGTTAAATATATCATCCTCCATGGTTAAATCACCATGGTTAGGATGAATGCTATAGACACTCTCTATAAAATATTTTAATAGAATATTTCACCGTTTTCTGTCATTAAAATACAAGAAGAACCATGTGCTATTCGCAAGGAGAGACTTTCTCCGTTTTTCTCCGACTTCTCCTTTTATACGGCACAACGGAGAGGTTGTAACGAATTAGCACAGTGCTACCGGTCAAAAGTTAATTAAAAGCCGTATTCGGAAGCATCGTGAGTAGCGTTTAAATGCGACACCGGGGGTGGCCGAGGAAAACAAGATTTTTATCGGCGGCACCGTAGGCGTAACGTCGATCGGAGGGAAAAATTTACGATGGCAATTAGCGGACCAACGTCTTTTGGGCGTTTAGTTGATTTTTAGTGGCCATTATCGTAGTTTCCGCAACGTGAGCCTCGTCCTCCCCCTTGACACGAATTTTTATTGCCAGACCGTGTTCGCGTTGCGGCGTTCTCCTCACTTCGCTTTTACGATATCTCGTGGGTGACGTTGGAAAGGAAACGGTGAGAAGAAGAGGAAAACGGGGGTGGAAGGTGTAGAAACAATTAGTCGTAAATGTCCTCGCGACATGGCATTACGATGGTAACGCGGTTATTTTTATCGCTCATGCACGGTTTCCTGCTCATGGCAGTATGTCCGTCCACGTTTTTCTCTTTGAACGAACATCTTCCAAGGGGAGGAATATTTTGAAGACTCAACAGTAGAATGGACAAGCAAGTCAGAATGACTGACTTAACATTTTTTTAAAACTCTTTCATCTAAGTACTTGGGTAATATTTTATATTACTAAATTTCTACTGCACCCCTTGCCGAAAAATAACATTATTTCTATAATATTAATATTACGTTACATTTTATAATACATGAATTATTGCAGAAACTCTGCCAATCTCAATATCGAAATAAATTCAACTACCCGTGTACTTTGAAAAAGAAAACTCTTCAAGGCGCAATAAAACGCCCCTTCAAATCGGAATAATTATTGCCACTCGTCGTCAGGGGGTTGAAAATTTCGTCTCGTTATCCTCGAAAGAACAATCCAGGGGGCAACCCTTTGTGCTAGTATAGCCGAGTAAACAGGCAATGGTGGTTAGTAACAGAAGCAGTGCCTGGAACAATAAACTCATTTATTATTGGCTTACTGCCATATCTCGCGGTACTCGGCGCCAAAGCAGGAGGCGATATTACGACATTATTATGGCGGTACGATTGACTAAATCGTTCCAGGGTCCTCGTAACTCGGGATTAGAACCCGGGGTAGGCTTAGATCGGTTATTACATTGCGTTACGTAATCGTAAATCGTGTCACCGTTATTCCAGAACCGGGAGAACTATGAGAGTAATTGTTCGTCGCTAGATGCAAGCGGGGAACTCACCCTCTTTTTCGCGAATTCCACTCTCAGAAAACGATGGAGATCGTTTCTTCGTTCACCCTGCTGCCTCCGGTTCTCTCTCGACATCCCTTCCACCCCCATTGCCACCCCTTGGGAGAGTAAGCAAACAATAATAACATCGTCGCCAAAGCAGGGAGAAAGCGGAAGAAAATATACCCCTAAGGGGACAATTTATTAATATCACTGGGAGTGATTAGAGGAGAGTACACATAAACAGTGTCCCGATAAGAGAATTGTTTACTCTTTCGTTATGGACGTAGTTATTAAAGTTTCGAGACCGATCCTGCGTCCCTTTTCATCGACTTTATGGAAGTTTCACGCAGATTATAGGGACTTTGGTCATTAATGTTCAAAAGGGTTGTAGTTTGATCCTGTAGAAACAATGTACGCAATATCTAAAACGTTCAGATGTTAGTACATTTATTTGTCTCGTATTAAGCACTCATTGTCATTTTATTAGCAGGCGAAATGCCATTTTTCACGTCTCGTCAAATTAATCTCCTCGTAAATGTTCCCTCGCGCGATTAATAGGGCTATTAGGAAAACGTGTAGCTTGGATACTTAAGGAATTATTAAGAGATTATATGATGAGATTTCTTAGGTTTTTTTCCGCCCATATTTTATACGTCTCCGACAGACAATTGTGACTGGCGTGAAGTATAAAAGCAGGATGAAAGGCCTGTGGATGTTGTCGAAATATTCATAACTCCCGATACCAGGAATACTTGCGTTCATAAAGCAGAGTACGCGGATAAGCGTGAATACCGGCAGTTTCGTCTATTCGGATTACTTTTTATTCCATTTTCTCCCTTTCTTTTCCATTCTCTCTCTCTCTACATGAACATGCAAGCCGGCTCTTTTATCGTGCAACCAAGTTCTTTATTTTCCATGGTGTATCGCGAAACACAGGGACCCGTATACAGCTGCTGCAGCTACGTTTTATCTGCAGTACCTTTACGGCCGGTTTTACGATACTTCTTTGTTTCGTCGAGCACTTTCCCCGAAGGTTGGATAATAAAATGAGAGAGGAAGAAAGAGGAAAGGGAAACGGATAAAAATTGGCTGCCTCGCGTAAAGTAGAAGGCATCCTTTTGCTTCTATCTCTCGCGAAGCTTATGATCGATGCGTCGATGAGTTAACGACGGTGTAACGAGCGTCTGGGGAGAAGAGATTTTCCTGTCTGATGATTTTCAGATAGGATCTACGCGCAGGATTCGAGAAAAAAGGATATCAATGTAGCTTTGGTAGGTATCCTTCGCGACGAGCCTGTCATTCGTCTTCTTCGAGATGTTTTGTCTCGGACAACCCCCATGACAATGGATCTAACTCTTCCAACGGCCCATAGATGGTCCTTGCCCTTCGTAAGGGGGTGCCGAATATCTACAAACAACCTTCTGTCATATTTTTTATTTACTCGCAAAGAATTATCCTCTAAATCAAAATGGAGAAACATCCTGTATAAATTCTACTTGATGAACATACCAAGTGTAAAGAGTTGGTAGTAAAAAATCGCATCTTCCTCTAGATTCTAACAAAAAGTGAGCACGTAATCGTTATTAATAATTTGAAATAGCAGTGCTGAATTTCTCTTGTATATTCGTGAGACAGGTTGTCGCTACAATCGAAGTCGAGATAGAGAAGTAAGTTGCTAGTGTCGAAGTCAGCCGGATTTCCTCCTTTATCGCGCCTAACGAAAATAATTATCGTCGACAACGAAGTCGAGGGTGAGCCGCGACATTTTTATCGTGCCGTAAACGTCCTCCTCGGCTGGCACGTACAAGAACAAGGGAAACGTAGCTGCCGGAAAGAGGAGGCGGAGGAAGAAAAGAAGGAAAAAGGGGGCCACGATGTCGTATTCGAAGGTTTCATTTCGTTGCGCGGGAGATTAACGATTCGGAAAGATAATTCGTCCGTTCGACTGGCTCGACGTAAAAAAGTGCTTTGCGTGGCCCCGCCCGAAGCGAGGCCGATATCAATTCCCTCTCTTGCTCTCCAGCATCCCTCTTGCACCCCCTTTTTCCTCCCTTCTACGTCTCTTTCGCTATTTTCATCCCTCTTTTTCTTCTGTCACTTTTTTTCTCTCTCTCTCACCGCTCTGCCTCTCCCGATTTTCCCTGTTTTCCACGCTGTTCCCTTCTCTTTCTTCTCTATCTCTCTGTCTCCCTATTTCCTCCCTGTTCTTCTCTTTGTTCCTCTTTTACATTCTGCCTTCTATCTCGCTCTTTCTATCCAGTTCACTTTCCTCTTTTACCTCCTGTCTCCGTGAAAAGGTGGATCGAGAAGAGGGCCGCCCGACGTGAGCAGACGGTGTTCTTGAATATGGGAAAAAAAGAGAGTAAACTTAATTCACGAGACAAATGGCGCACCGCGGATTTTCCAGCGAAATTGTCTCGAGATCCCACGAGAGGCCGGAAATAATCCCCGTGTCTTCTTGCAGAATCGAAACACGATTGTTTGCCCCGTTGTTCGCGGTTCGCGATTGTGTATGTTCGTGTCAGGAGACACGATTGCGGAGTTTATCCCGGAGGCTTCGATCGTCGGCCAACCTGACAATTAAAGGACATTCCGAGGGTGTTTTCGATGTTGTGGATAAAATGAAAAGCGCGACAATATATAATTCTAATTAACACTAAATTTACCAAGCCAGTCAAAATGACTGGTACACTACTTTTTCCAAAAATTCTACGGGTTTATGAGAGAACCGTAGAATAAATATTCTTCGTCCATCGTATAAAACATAAATTACCGAATCTATCTTCTTTTCCACGTCTTAATTTTCCTTGCTTTAAGGTACATATTTAACATATTTAAATATAATAGATTTCACGCTGGTAAATCTAGTGTTAAATATTCTCTAAATTCATAGGGTAGTCGTGAAATAAATATTCTACTTCTAACTTAAAAAATCTTTTTCAACTCTTCTTCTCTCTGTCTTTAAAATGCTTACTGAGTGTATCTAAATATCAGCCAATTTTTTAACGTCACAAGTTTTAATGTTAAAATATTCCATACCAGAGAGAAGATTCCTTATCGATCTTCGCGTGAAAAAGTGCCACCCTAATTTAGTACAAATTTTTCCCTTTATACTAACATAGTATTTAATTTTTTTTCAGGTTTTCCTGCAACTTCCAACGACAAGTTTCTACCAAATTCATTCGTTCTCCAGGCCGTAACGTTGATGAATATTATCCTGTAACATCAATATATTTAAAAACCATGGAAAAAACAGCAACAACCCTAAGCGAACGGACCTCGCCGAAAGCCCTGTGCAATTTTGGCCGTAATGGTATGTATTATTCACATTGATAGATCGAAACGCAGAGGTCTAGGCCGTAGCGCGCAATTTTTTCCACCCCAACGACACGGTCCTATAAAGAATTCGAGTCCTCTCTCGGCAATGGCGAAACTTTGATCGTATACGACTACGAATTCTCGCATATCATACGTATACCGTATAACGATATCCTTCGACTTAACGTAACTCGTATAACGCGCTCGATGGAACTGAAGGAGCAAGAGGAGCCGAGTTACTCGCACGAGACCTGACCCACATACTTCTCCATTTTCCTTACGATTTACGATCGTTTTATAATTTAGAGCAGTGTCTACCCTGATCTCTCGTATACGATTGCTCCGTCGCGTAAATATTATCCTTCGCAAATCGTGCTTTCAGGAACGTGCAGAGTAGTTTCGGTGCCTGTGGAGAAAATCTAAAATTACAGGCTGCAACGCGTCTGTTAAGGGATGTTTAGCATTTAGGGACAAAAATATTACTTGGATTAAAAAATAAAAGAGCGAAAATTGCAAAAATTGTAAGTATATATAGACGATTCTCCATTTGCTTCTCCTTTCAGACACGACAGCTCGAGGGTAAATCTACGTTTCCAGTATTTGGACAAAATCCAAGTGTACTTCCCATGCCAAAAGGAGGAAAGAAAAAAAGCGACGAGATCCAGAGTAATTGTCCGGTGTTTACGAAAACGCGGAGGAGATAAAACCGGCGAAACTATTCGGAGAAAGTAAACTATTTAGGAAAGAGGGAGGAGGGAAGGAAACGGTGAACGAGGAGACGTTGTCCGCGACGGTGACAAACGCCCGGCAAACACCGCGACGCAGGGGTGCGCGAGGTCGTCGGCAGTCGGTTGCGCCGGGTTGAGAGAAAAGGGGGTTGAAGCGGAGACGAAACAGGGGGATGGGGAAAGAGAGAGAAAATTAAATGAAGACGCAACCTACGCAAGGGCAGAATAATACTGGATTATTATTACCGAGCATTAAATCCTCGTAAGAACAATCATGAAGCGAAAGGAGGAGGGAGGTGGAGGTTGCGAGAGAAGTATGTAGAAATAGGAAGAACGAGAAGAAGAGGGAGAAAGAGTGGCGCCGAGAGGGACGAAGCGCTACGATGGAGGTAGATGGTGGTAGGTGGCTGTAGGTGGTAGGTGGTGGGTAAAGAGTAGAGGGAGAGGGTTGCGGGGGTTGGGCGCCGTCCGACGGCCACGGCCATGACCGCGGGGGCTACGGCCGGCCCGGGCGAGACATTGAACTCGTTGCAAGGGAGGACGGGCAACGAGCATCGATTCGTCTGCTCCAGAAACGAACGAACGAACGAACCCACCCCCGTCGGGCTGCTGCCACCCTCCCGGAGCACCGTGGCGCCCCCACGAGTCTACCTAGCCACCGTTAGCTACCTATCTTGCTTCCACCGTTACCGGGATCCGAGAGAACAGCAGGCTCGACGGGGTGGTACGAGCCTCGTGACACGGCCGGGCAACGTGACACGCTCGTTTATTCGATCAACCCTTCTCGCGTGCGAACCCAGACGAATGTTAGAGAGAGAGAAGTCCTCGCGAACGATAATTCGCGAGATAACGATCGATGCTCAAGGTGTGTCCGTTTCGAGACGAGGTCCAGTTTGATTTATACTCGAAAAGGCTCTTCTCCGTCAAAAGTATCCGTCTCGTTCGAACGAAGTATTTCGAGCGTAAAGTATCAGCTGTCAAATCGTCGATTTGAGAAAGGATTGCAAGAACTCGATGGCCCACGAGCTTTGAAAGTTGCCAGGACATCAATCTTGCCACTATACTCTCGAAGGATTTTTTGTCGATCGGGGGAGGCTCGAATTAAAAGGTCGTTCCTCGAAGGAGATCGTCTCGTCGATATTGTAAATCGACGGGGGATGACTCCGCACGGCAAACACAGACTATGTGGAAATACGTGGCGAAGTTACGCGTAATCGCGACAGCACGATCGAAATTTTCCATGGTAATCGAGAAGTTTCTTTGCCCGGGAGATAGCAGGGGGTAATAGATATTCGACGTTCAACCGGGATAAACGAGACTGGCCGACATCTAGGGGTGGGTTAGGAAAGGCGTAACAAGTGGGGTATCTTTATCCAGTCCATCTTATCGAATGGCCGATTTAACCACGGTTATGCTAAGGGATGTATCTGCATAAACACCCATGCAGACACGGCTTAGGGAGAAGAAGAAAGGGATGAAGTTTGAGAGTAGAGGGAGAGGGATAAAGGGAAAAAGAGAGAACGGATGTTATCCTCGCGTAAACAATAAATAAAGCTTCTCCAACGGCGTCAAGCGTTTCGAGGGATTCGGCCGCAACGTCTGGCCGAAGTTCTCGGCCACGTTTTCTCGTTACCGCATGGCCCGTATCTCTGTCCCTTTTAGGAGAGACCCACCACCTACATAAACGTTACGGTCTTAAGGGGCTGCCTCGGCGACCCTTCTCGTACAATGTAGAATTCCTGAAATGTGCCGTCTTTCACGCGATAAGGCCTCGCCTCGCGATAAGATTTTTTATGGCCGCCATGCTTTTGTCGGACTTTGGCCGCCGTATATTTACGGGCTGGAACAAATCAGTCCCGACGGCTTCGTCGCGCGAAAAGGAGGAAAAAAAATACAGCGCCGGTTTAATTGTATTACGACCTCCCGCGTTTCTTGCGAGATGCTCGATAATAAGAGGTACAACGACCTAACCTTTTTTACCCCCAGCAAAGCACCTGATAATGTCCAAAAGGGTGAGGAGCTTAGTGTATTAAAAGCACGATAAAAGTGATATAATCGTCGGCCAAACGTTGAATCAACATCGTTGATTTTTTCGGTGTACAGCACGCCCATTCTATTCAACGCGCCCTCTTGCTGTACGACTCGCACAAAATGCCATACATTCGTTAAAAAGTGATTGCTTCACGGTGAGTTTGGTCGAATTAGAATTCGCAATCATCCTCAACACTAACAAGAATTTCCACCTGCCTTAAAACACCATAGTTCAACCGGCAACGAACTTTCTTCACTGCACCCCCTATCCGAATTATCCACCAAAAAGAAACAAAAAACACCACGAAACACTCGAATCAAGCTCCCTAACTAGACTAAAAGGGAAAAGGAGAGTGAAAGCGAAGGTCGACGTAAAAAAAAGGAGATCCAATTCAATTTTCCCAGGGTCGATTTATACAGAATAGCCAGTAGCACGACGACAATCGAGCATGAAAGGTCACCGTGAAAGTGTATCGCACGAGAACGAAGAGAGGTTCTCCGTAAAGCGGCTACCGGATCACTGCCGATCTCGCGCTTTCAATTCGATAAAATATAAATTTCCTGAGGGCGCGAAGTAACAGGCCAGTCCTACCAGCTAGAAGGGATAAAGATATTGCGGTCGTGTCCCTCCATCTGCGTCACGTACCTCTAGGGGGTCCATGGGATGTGCCGCGCGGTGATATAAAGAGACGCTTCGGGGATCACCGCTTAGAGGGTGACTGGCATTACCGTTACAACGTCTTGGTTCACCCATGGGAGATGACCAGGAGGCTTCTACATCGCGCACCATCGAATGCCTTACATCGTCGTCCAGTCACGCGAGAGTTACGGCCCCGATGGTCATTTGTACGGGGAAGAAAGAAGAAGTGGAACGAAGAAAGGGAAGACATCGAATTCACCGTAACTTACCGATCCTATCGACGATCGATTGATTCTGTAACGATGATTCCATATAATTTATGGTTACCGTCACGATCCAACGGATTCGAAGGTGCAACCCTTAAATCGAGAAGCTTGACGAGCACGTTGAATCGCTTTCGACGAGAGCGATTTTGTCTAGGGTGTTGCAGTCGAGACTTGATGCTTGAATGTGATAAGGATAATTTTAAATGTATGAAATCGATTTACGGTGGATTAAAGAGGATTTTTGGGTGGTTTTAACGAATTTAGTCTGGAGATTTGTTGTATATACGGTATTTCTTGTATCTACAGTGTAGATAGAATGATATGGATAATAATGGAATATTAGATTGATAGACCATTGCAATTTGATGTGATTAATAGACTGCGGATGTTTATGCAAATTTCGAGTTTCAAAAATGCAGGTGAGACAGGAAAACCTATCTAGGGATTTATTGCACTTAATAAATATTACAACAAATACCATACTTTGGATATCTTAGATATACTTTTATATTATGTTCTTTTTGTATATTTTCGCCGTATTTAATTTGTCATAAATGTGATTAATAATAAGAAGATATCCTTATATTTCCAGCGAGGAAAGAAAAAAACTAATTGGAAAGTCCAAAAGATCGTAACTAAGGAGTACCAAGCAGAAACGCGATACATGGCCGCGATATTACGTAATAAAAGGCGAACGAATATAAGGAGGGTAGTTTTCTCCCCAGGAAGTCTTACGTTAATAATCCTCCGTAGAGTGGCTCGATCCGGCATTTACGGATTTATAAGATTCTCAGATCGGTCCGACATCGAGGAACTCATAAACGCTTGCCGGGAAGGCCGCGAGGGGTTGTGCTTTATTAATGCAAACTCTTGTTACCCGTGTAAAGTCGTAAAGCGTACGGCTTCTCTGCACCTACGCACTGCGCCGTCGTAACGATCAATACCTTCGGCTTTACAATCGCGAGGCCCCTCTCACCCTCTCTTCACCCTCTTTCCGCTCCTCTCGCCTCGTGTTTCGCCATTGTGAAATAGAATGTCATATTTCCTTAATTCCCTTATTTATAGCGGCTCGTAAGAACGTCGCACAATCTTAATCGAAGAAGAAAGAGACTTTAAAACATCCATGTTATTTTCATCCCTATTTTAAGATCTTTATTTGAAGGCTATCTTTTTTTTCGCCTTCATTTATTCATCGAAAGTGGCGTTAGATACAATGAAGGTTTGCAACGATGATGGATATTGGACTTAAAAATTCCAGAGAGATTCGAGAAACGTGTTTCTTTCCCTCGATACGACATTGAAGAGGCTCGTTACTGGTATCGATTCTATTGCGTTCTATACTTACCCATCCGTGGAGGGTGTATTTCTGTAATTTCATGGAATAGTCGTTGTTACGTTGACTGTTTTCTTATTTCATGTCGAAAGTGCTTTCTGAGAATCTCGGCGGGATGATGTTGACGGTGTGAAGAGTAATTATGGTATGTTAAAAACATATCCGTTGAGGGTGACGAGTTGTTTGCGATATTGAGGTAGAATTTTTTAGTTGAAAAAGAAAGGAAGGTCCAATGACGGTAGGACTGTTAATTTAATGAAATTCCATGGCAGAGCTCTTAATCCTTAATTCCTTTCAAAACGAAGAAACTTTTCGACGAAACAAGCAGTTCCATGGGGAAAGATTCCATCGAGGAGCCACAGAAGGTCTATGCGCCCTCCCATAAATTTATTAGCAGAGAATTCAAAAAGTCTTCGCTTGGGGTTGCAGAGGATAAAATTCTTAATCCATTCAAAACCAAAGGTAATAAACTTTTGATTAAACACGCGATTCCATGGGGAAACGGGGGTGACTAGAATTTACCCTAGCTCGTCGAACCCTCCCTTAAAGAGACAAGGGCGTCGTTACGTAAATATATAAACAAACTTTAAAAAAAAAAGAGAATTGCCCTTAAAAGTATAAATTCTTCTAGGAAAATCTCCACAATTCAAATTACTTCTTCAGACTGAATCACCTCGAGCACCACCCCATACATCCCCCTTAAAACGGGCTTAAAAAGTCTGTTCTCCATGCTGTCCCCGATTCCCCGCGGGAAGTTTCGTATCGTACGATAAGCGGAGCATAATAGACGTCGAAACGAATCTTTGCCCGGTTTTCCAGGACGCATTTTCCTTCGTCCACCCCATCGAGGCCCCATAGAGTCTTCGCGACATCGGAGAGAAACCCGTGGACCCTAAATCCTGGCGAACCCCCGTCGCGATTTCAACGACGTTCGTCCTCCGACCTTCCATCCGGTTCTTCCGCTTTCTGGCTTCGCCGGATGTTTTGCCGAACGGTTATCGATCATTCGTGATAAGACTCACAGAAGGGGGTTGCATCCCCATGGGCGGATGTCAGGACGTAAATTTCGGATTACCCTTGGAATTTCCAGTTTATTTCCAGTGAGTTGATGTTTGACGATAGTAATTAATACGAGACATCCGAGACGTGTTAAATGTTCTGGGAGTTAGGTTCGGCGGTTTTGAAACTCCCTGGTGTAAAGACATTCAAATTGGGACGTGATGTTAGCTTAGTCGGGATTGAAGTTGATCTTGATGGTGCTCGGTGGCGACAGGCTTGTTTTTGGAAGTTGGAGTAGTTTTATTGAGTTATCTAATTGCTATACCAGTTACACGGTCTTTGACGATGCTGTTATAAATACGTGGCAATTCCTTCCAAAAAAGATTCACATGAGTGAATTAGGATTTTCTGCTACCCTTAAAGTTATCTTTGTTGTTACCTGTTACCTTTAAGAAACCAAATCATTTTTTTTTCAACAAGAAATAACGGTATTTTTTGTATCACAATAAAATTAATATTTATTAAAGGTTTTATAGCAAGAACTAGGAACAGAAGGGTTAATTGTAAACGCAGTTGTAATATGACCGGTAAATATCTGACATTTGAGGCGGCAAACCCGAAATGACTATATTATAGAAAATAATATAAAATATCGTAAAACCCAGCACGGTGAGAAGGTTGAAACCAAACGCCCGCGTTCACCTTTTTTCATCTCCTTTCGATCGTAAACCTCGAAAGCGAAGTATCTCTCGGTATATAGGATACCCTGAGAGGGTGGCCGTGCGAGGGTAGCAAAACGTTGCCGGTAATAAAATGTGTAACATTAATGAGGTAGTAAAAATAAATCCAGCGCTATCGTCGGCTCGACTACGAGCCAGTATGAACCTATCTACTTACCTAACCATTCCCTGTAACCATCTTTTAGCCCTTGGGATAAGATAACTTTCCCTCCTTTTGGCCGATTGGAAAGCGCCACCCCCAATGGAGGCAAAACATTTAAAGTTCCAGCGAGGTATAGTTAAATTGGATAATTCTATTCTCCAAAATCTCGGTAAAATACCATTGATTGTGGAAGATGAAAAACATTTTGGTTCTTTAAAAATCCCTTATTTTATGGGACATATCGTGCAGTAAGAA
Source organism: Cerceris rybyensis (assembly GCA_910591515.1). NCBI lineage: Eukaryota > Metazoa > Arthropoda > Insecta > Hymenoptera > Crabronidae > Cerceris > Cerceris rybyensis. Next base: position 3,571,993 of record OU342795.1, read on the forward strand.
ATTATTAAATAGGATTGTCTAAGTCAGAGTTATTTAACACTTTGACTGTCATGAAGGTCACCGGTGACCGGCGCTATTGAATTCAGTGAAATTTCGTATAACTTTTAAATTGTAATTTTTATGAATTCTTCGGCATACTGAATATTTAAATATTACCGTAAAAAAGATAAAGATCCATCGAATATCTATCTATTTGTATCTTTAACACTAGAACTACTGGCCTCAAATCTATCATATTTTAATAAATGAAATAAGTACTTTGAAAAAGGGGGAATCAAGCGGCGGAAAATTTGATCGATTGGGTGATTTATGTTTATTGATATAGACGTAGAATATTTATTCTATGACTCTTATGTAAACTTGGAGAATTTTCTGAAAAAATTGTGTACCAGTCATTTTGACTGGTTTGGTAGTTCTAGTGTTAAAGTTTCTGCTTTGTAAAGATGTGAATTTAATAGAAATAGTTTTACTTTAGTAGAAACGATGAAAATAACGAAATAACGATGGCGTTCAACGTGTTAACAATTACAAAGCATAAGAAGTTGTGAGGCTACTTTTTGGAAAGCAGCAGCCAAAAAATCACGCTTCTCATTCAACTTGAAAACAAATATCTGCACGTTGAAGTAATCTCATTTAATCGCATGGAAAATTTTCGAAAGAATAATAACGCATCGCGATTCGCAAGAATGAGAGCTGAAAAAATAAAAACAGAATTGTTTCAGTAAGAAAGTAAAGTAAAATTCCAGCAGAATCAGTCGCGACATGATAATCCAACGAGGTGTCGGGTGAAAGGGATGGTGTCACGGGGGTGACAGGGTGGCCGGGTGGTTGAAGCGGGGAACAAAGGAAATAAAGGGCGAAGGATGCAACGTGGCGTACGTAAACGCGATCTTTAAACAAAGGACCTCCTCTGAAGGCGACCTCGAGCAAGGTCACGAGATTATATTAGCCTCGTCTTTGTTACGCAACGTCTCCGAGCTGGATATACGCGTTAAGCGGGTGTTAGACCGGCGAAATCTTAATTAAACATCACGAAATTGCAACGAGAGCAATCACCATGCTTGCCGACAGAATTGAGCCAGGAGAATTTGAGAATCGTTGCAAAGAAAACTATATAATCAACGAACTACCCTCTACCTCTCAAACTTCCTCACTTTTAATACTATTTCTCATAAAAGATCCTATTAAAAAAAAATTCTTCCCCTGCCTATTTTCACCACTTACAAATCTCAAACTTCTATCTTCCCACACATAAACAACCTGTCACGCAATTTCCTCTTCACTTATTTTATCCAAACTTCAAATCTTACTTTCATCCCTGCACTAACTACCGCTTATTCACCCTCGCTTCTTTTCAATCTACCAAGTTTCTTCTGCACTCAGGAAACGTGCGAAAATAATTACTTGAAATAACGAAGACATTTTCACCTCTCCCAGACAAATATGGTGCACGATGCATCATAGTTACAGACATGAAATTAATACGTGGCGTGAAAAGTGGTCGAGAGAACGTGTAAAAAGCTTATCGGACAACCGCCACGCAGAGAGGAGTGTGTTATCAGTCCCGTGTAACGACGATTGCAGATAATTCAAGCTGGAAACGTCATCGGCGAACGCAGCGCGAAAGAAACGAATTACAATTTCCTTGGTTCGGTGTTGTCGACGAGCACGCGATTCTCTCATCAGCCAGCACTTTCTGCAGCTCGATGCAGAAGAGAAAGGAGAGAGACAGACGGTCTCTTTGTCCGTGAGATTAATATCGGTCCTCGTTCTCGTTATATGCATTGGCTTTTCGCACGAAATCAATGATTAACTCTATTGAAATAGTTCTGCCTTTCATTATTTATCGCTCGTCACCTTCGCGGCTTAAGATTTCAGCCGTGAGACAGGAGAAAGTGGATGAATGAATTTTTTCATATTGCCAGCAGCTTGGAGAAGAATTAGACTGAGCTTTCATAAATTCTATTTTTTAATCAAAATCCTTAATGAACTCATAAAAGTATTTCAACTGTCAGTGTACTGTGTTTAGACTGCTCGAAGTAGAAACGTTTTCCACGATCAGACAGACTGCAGACTTTAAGCTATTGAGATTAAATCGGCCAGAGAAAATATAAACTTTTCCATCGCAGAATTTAACCCTTAAATGCGCGATTTTATTTTTTTAATCAGAAAAAATGTTTTTAATATCCATATATAGTTTAGATTATAGGAAAAATAGTAAAAAAATTCTTTTGAAAGAATTCAGCTTGTAATTTACCTGAAAATCCTTTGTTGCATTTATGCAACAATGCGCGTTCCTAGGTGAGCAGATGTAGGGGGAATTATTGACTCATGTAAATAGAATCAAAAATACTTTAGTACTTAATTATAGTTCTATTTATTATGATAGTTATAAAAACAGTTATTTTCTCTATTATAACAAAGGCCGAGGAAATTTATTCCAATATCACTTTTTTCGCGCCGATGAAAACGCGCTAAAACTGACAAATAATTAAAACATTTGAAAGTTGGTGCCACTGCAAGTGTCAAAAATTTACAAAGTACACTATAGTCTATGACAAAGTTGGTTCAGAAACCGTAATCCGTTCAGATTTTTTTTTTTATTCTCATAGAATTAGTATGTTGCAGAAATGCAACTCCGCGAATTTAAGGGTTAAATATTCCCGGGCACTTTGAAATACTGGGACATAGGAAAACCCCAAATATCCAAATTTTCGTAAATTGGGAAGTAGAATATTTCAATTTCTGCTGATTAATCGCAAGTTTTGTGCCGCAGCGATTGCAGCAGTCGTGAAATTCTTCTCTATTCCATTGCATCACGTAAGATCGAAGCTCCGAGTGCGTAAAGTGCTAAATCCAATTTCCACGGTGCAGAACGCTACGCGAATTCGAATCTGTCTTCGATGAAAAGTTATTTCCCCTCTATGGACGAGGCTCGTGGAAGATAAAGTTGCCGAGGCGTGATTCACGGATACACCTGCACTCGGCTGAACGGTCTTTGCAGTGTTTTATGCCATCTTCGTATTTTCCACGAAACGCATATTCTCCTCCGACGGAATACGAAAAGCAGGAAGAAGAAAAAAGGGCGAAACAGAATACACGAGGGTTGCAGGAATGAAAATAGCACGGAGAACGATGTATTCTGTATTCTTCGTTTACTGCATTATTTTACGAGCACTTTGGCACGACTCTTGAATGGGAGGGGACTGCGAATCGACGTTATTTCATCTTTCGGAATATCATGTTTTTACAAGTGCGATATCGAATTTTTATAATTTTCTTCGTTGCGGTATTCTTACTGAATAATAGATAGAGAGTTGCATCGATTTTTTTCTTCTCCATTGTGACAAAACAACGAAGCCGATTTCGGTGTAATTTCTACCGTTAAATAATTCATAGAATCTAGAAGATGGTGATATTTTCATGCAAATTATTTAACGGCATCGTGAGTCATTTGATTTTTGACGAAAGGGTTGAAAACTCTCCTAGATTTCAAGTGGCACACCCTCTGCTTTTGACCGTGCTCGCCAGAGTAATTAAATTCGACTGCGCGAATGCTTCTGCGAATCGTCTCGGTGTCTGTTGAAAATTTGCCGAAATTATTCTGTGACTTTCCCTCCAGGCGTGGAATTATTCGCGAAATAACGTGGCTACGAGCGAAATTGCTTAACGATGATAATTTCGGATGGAAACTGGGTCGAAAATTCCATGGAGATTGAAATTACTATAATATTTACAGAGTTTCCATTATAATTTTGTGTCTGGATGGTAATATTTTTGAAAGTTGTAAATTAAGATAATTTTATTATACTCGATGAATTTATATTCGTAGGGAAAAGTGATAAATTCGTCTGGATTCGTTCTATGTAAAAAAAGATCAGATTATACGTACCTCTCCATTAATTATTTTCGGAAGAAGTTCGTTCCGAACTCATTGCGCCTTGAAAACTTCGGAGACTAATAAGAATCTTTGAAACTTTGGATTCCACAGAAATTTCTCTCGACTGTCATTTACTCGAATGAAGTCTTTACCTGAAATCATCTCTGCTATCTCACAAACTTAACACAATTTTTCTTCGTGATCATGACACATATTTAATTATACTACTTAACGAAACACTAATGAAGATCGAGTTAATGTTTCAAACTCCTAGCTAAAATTAACCCTTATAGAGCAGGTGTGAGTCGTTCAATCCCACATAGAAACTTTTATCTAAAAATTATTAAATCTGAATTAACATTGAATAATAACCATATTATACCAAATCGTGTTCTCCAACTACCAGGCCATAGAAGGGTTAATTCTATAGGATCCAACTTCAAATTCTTATTTTTTTCAAAAGTTTTCATACACAATACCTGCATTATAACTTCATCAGGTTAAAGTTTGCGTAAAATTAACGGTTCCATACAAAACGACCGCAACAATCGAAGCCAAAATGCGGAACGAAATTGCATGTATTACAATAGTAGCGTAATATCGTAATAAAGGACGAAATTGTAATCGTAATGTTTCGAAGCAGGTCGCTGGAAATTTTCGATTAAATTCTCGTTTCTGGCTGGCAGAAGGGTCAAGGTATACTCGGCTAATAACGGATTCCGTTGTTTCGGGCGACGTGAGGTAATTAGCAGGCGCAATTAATTCCAGAGCGGTTAGGGATTGGCTGTAGAACAATCCGAGGGGCGAGAATGCGGTTGTGCTCTCCGTCTGCCATTGCACCGGTATCCGTCTACTTGCCTGATGTTCTAATGTCTGCTTAGTTAAACCACCTTCCAGTTTCTGCTCTTCGCTCCTTACCTGTCCGACTGTTTGCCATGCCACTTAATTACTACTGTCAAGTTGGATCCTCATGATCCTTCGCGAAACCTTCGCTTTCGAGGTAAAAGTGCTTCGAGTTCTGCACGAGATTATTAGCGGCCTTGGAGAAATTTTCGTTGTACATTTACCACTAGAACTGTCATTCTAGTCAAAATGACTGGTTACCAATCTTTTTTTTTGTTATTTTTGAATTTTTTGAATTTTTTAGAAAGACATAAGTACAGCTTCTTTTTCAACACTTAATTTCATCTTTTTCCAAGTACTTATTTAATATATTGAAATGTAAGAAATTTAACACTAGAACTACCAGACCAGTCAAAATGACTGATACACAATTTTTTCAAAAAATTCTCCAAGTTTATATCAGAGTCGTAAAATAAATATTCTACGTCTATATCAATAAACATAAATCGCCCAATCGATTAAATTTTCCGCCGCTTGATACCCCCTTTTTTAAAGTACTTATTTAATTTATTAAAATATGTTGGATTTGACGCCGGTAGTTCTAGTGTTAAGTTTTTATGCTAATATTAATTATTGTAAAAGAGTTTATCATGAATTTTAGGGAAATTGGAGAATGTCTGAGAGAAGTATATAGAGTGAAGTTTCACAAAGAGAAAGGGCGGAGATCTTTCGTTGATTTGTTCATTAGAAATTTTGCCAAATAGTTGAAACAGAAAATTGTAAACAGAAAAGCAAAGGGAAATAGAAACGTGGAGGTTTCGATGCTCGAAAACGGGAGGGGCTAGAGAATCAACTTGGTTTTTTCGTCCTTTAACGACTCTCAAACGACATCCTGAGAAAAAGGGAAGATCGTCGATTTAAACAAGCGCTCCGTTCTCAGCAATAATTCATCCTCTCTTCCTCAGAATTCGTCCCGTCTGGGCAAATATGGCTGAATTATCGTAGGGCAAACACAGGAAAGAGAACTGCCAGGTTAAACCTGCCTTACGATCTGCTCTGCTCGACGAACGTTCTCCGTGCAAACAGCGACAAAAAAAAAGGGAGAAAATCCGGCAGACTCTGTCGGAATCCGTGCGAATTCGCGTATAATAAGACGAGATTAGCAGAATTGATGAACTTTGCACGAAAATGAAAATCAGTTTTGACGATGCTTCGACGAGAAGAGATTAGAAACTTCCTTTCGTTTCAGACGTGCGAGTAACCAACTTCAAATAACAAGTTATCGAAGAAATTAAATTCGTAAATATTTTAAAGCCACCATAGATTTGTAGAAAGTACTGGAAGGTGGATTTATTCGGTTGAAAAATCAAATCAAAGAACCATTCGTCAAGAAATCAAATAAGCAACGTTTCCCGCGCGTGCAGGAGCCACGAGGAGAGACGAAGGTACAAAATAAACGGGCAGCTTTGTTCGCGGGAGAAAAAGAAAAGGGAAAAAATGGCAGAGTCTCGGTGTAATTTGAAATTCAAAGGCCTACACGGTTGGCTTTTCTTCTCTCCCCGGGACATTTTCGCGACGTCGCCGTTCGGAAAGTGAAACCGCGAAAACCCGCGCGAAATTTCATTGTTTCGAGGCCAAGGCTGTGTCGGTGGTTTTGTTTACAATTCGTTTGCCCTTCTTTTTTTTTTTACTACAGCCCCTCTTTTTTTACACCCATTGAAACATGTCCATGGGATACGCATTTTTATTCGCGAAAAATGAAGTCGATGTTTGCACGAGGCGCGATTGAAACCGTTGCTCGATAAACGGCAGACTTGTTGATTTTTCATGGCGTAATTGAAACCGCCGTACGATCAACAAAAAAACGTTTTGGATTTTTCATGCCGTAATTGAAAGCGTTCGATCGATAATTGTACACTTTGAAGTCCGCCAGCAAATTCCTTTCATTGAAAATTCGGCTGCAATTACTACTGGTTTATTCGCGCACGGCAAATAAATGCCGGAATTATTTTTCACGAACGTTACCATGCATTTCCGACAGGCGGGGATATTTTTGCAAATGAAATACACTTCCCCCGAACGAAGTAACCAGACTGGCGGCATTTGCATGGGAAAATACGAGAGTGGTTTATCGTAGTCGTGCGGAGTCTCTTTCGGGGAATAAAAATAGGGAAATAATTTTAACGCCTATGAAATTTTTATTAACGCTGTCGAATTGAAAGGGTAGGAAAAATGAATCATTGATTGCTGCTGGATGGAAATTGGGATCCTCTTATTTTTGGCCTGAGAGTAGTCTCGTTAATTGATCGTGAAATTAATTAAAAGAAGTTTATAAAACTCACTGTTTTTATTTGTATTAATTTGTCTTTAATTGCAATGGTTATTTGGTTGTTGTATCATGAAGGGTATAATCATCGTATTTAATATTACCATCCCAAAATTGCAGAAACTATGAAAATTTATGAACGGAAGAATTTCAAAATGAAAAAAGGGTTGGAAAGAAATATTTCGAGGGGGTTGCAGATAGTTCATAGAGGATGAAAATGAATGCTGATACTAAATAATGGTTTTATATTCAACTCGAGACGCCACTTAGATACAAAAGTTCCCAACCATTGTAACACTAACACGCTGGGAAATTTCATTCGGTCCAAGTGCACCATAAATCGCGCCCTCCCCTCTTTCTCTTTTCGCTGAGCGACGAAAGATTTGATTTATAAATTGATTTACGCACCAAGAACCCCATAAATCTTAATGGGAATGCGCGAGACGCGTCGGGAAAAAGAACCACTGCAGATGATAAACGCATAGAAAACAACTCGGGACGAATGTGTCGTCATCCCCGTGGAGTTTCGCCCCTCGCCATGTTAAATCTGAGAAAAAAGGAATCAACGATCAATTCAATCCTCGTTTTCAAGCTTCCCTCTCATGCTCGCGCTCGCATGTGCGAATATTCCTATCAATTATACGATGGGATGACTCAGAACGAACTTTCCAGTAGTAAAAACCAAAATAATCACTCCAAAACTAGTTTAAATATTTGCATACTTCTTATAAGAAGAAAAAACACCAGCAAGAAACTTCAATCCATCAAAACTTTATTTCCACATAACTACATTATTATCCTACATTTTACTTCTTCTACAAAAATAAAAATTCTACCCTCATCAATCTTTTTTCCTATACTTCAATCCTATTAAAATTTCCTATTACAATCCCTAAAGTTCAAAGTACACTTTCCCCCTTGAAATCCACCGGTACCACCCACAACCACGCTACCGTTCCTTCCCAACCAACCCCCAGTACATCCAAACAGAAAGCGAAAATTTCCCCATTGCAATGGTTCGACAATCGCCCCTCGTTTGCAGTCGTCCCAAAAAAAAAAGAACAAACGACGAGAAGAAAAACACGCTTGGATCAGCTCGCACGGCAGGGTTACGTCGGATATATTTTCGTGCGTGTAACCACCCCCTCGGTATCGATGCAGCCTGGACCCACCCTATTGTGTCGTGTTTTTCCACGTCGATCCTCGACGATGGTCCAGTCGGTTCGGTTGTTCCTTTGTCGAGAATCGAAAGCTCGATGCCCTCGCGGCTTCGAATTCCGCGCATACGGCCCTGGCTTTCTCTTCTGTATCGATCACACGGCCACTCCGGCGTTCTATGCTAACTATACAGAATGCGTCTAGACTATTTTTTATGCTTATCCCAGTTTATAGGAAATAAAGGGAAATAAAGGCCGTCCGGCCAAACCGTGGGGAGGTGGCTGGTACCGCGTTCTCCGATCCTGTCCTCCGGGCAGACCTTCGCTTTTTAGGATCACCAGGAGGAAGGGACAACAGCGGCTGCCTTTCGCTTCTTTGCAACTTACGAATTGACCGTGGACAAACGCATCCGACCGAATTTTTCGTTTGTATCGACAATAGAGCTAATCTTCGACCGCGGAATCGAGACGCAACTCTGCAAAGGTTTTTTTTCGCTTCATCGGGAAGCATGATTGAACGGGAGATACTCCTCGTCGTCTTGTTCTACGGTGGATGTCTTTTGATAAAGAAACGGGGAGTCTATTCGGGAAATTACATTGAGGATGAAAAGTTTGGGAAGAATATTGGAGGATGGGGAAAGGAGAAAAAGGTGATGGTTTTGTTAGGTATGAAATTCGAAAGGGTAGTTTTCATCGTGGACTTTGTGAGCATAGGTTTTAATTATTGCTATATTTCTTGCTTTAATTATTAAATATTTATGTTACTTGTTAAAGACCTGTCACTCTGTCGCAGAGCCATTTCGAACTTTGCGAAGGTTTTCTGCAAACAGTGAACAATTACTTTTTTTTTGACGTAAAACCAATTACGCCGTGTGATACAGTGTCAACGAAAATATACCTTTGATCTTTCCAACAGTCCGACAGATTTCAACCCCCTGAAAGCTCGACTTCCACCCTATATGACGGTGTCAACGAAAGCTGAAAATTTGACGGCTATTTCAAAGTAATCTACACCAAAAGTTAAACAACCCCAAATTAGCCAATCCAGCAAGGAAAGCTAATACGACGAATGTGAAAGTCGCGACGTCTGTTTCGTGAAAACAATTCCAAGGATGCGTAACGTTAAATGTAATAGCACGAGGGTTACGAGGGAGCGACAGATTGACGAATGAAAGTAATTCGCCGGCGAGAGTAAGCTTGCGTACACACGTACGCTATGGTGGATTCCATGGTAGATAACGGGAACCTGCTTTCCCTCTCGCTTCGTCCTCCGATTCGATTTTCCCTCGGCCACCATGGCCCGAATGAATTCGAACGTATTCAAAGAGCCGGAGGGTCGCTTGATCGATATGTAAAATTCACTCTCGCGACCCGGACGCCGATAAATCCTGTCGAGGACTGAAGAGACAGAGATGCAAAAAGAGATAGAAAGGGATAGAGAGAAGAAAGTCGAAGGAGAAGGGCGAAGGGTGTATCGGTCAAGATTTATACCAACCCCGTCTCACGCTCGCACACGGTCTGATTTACGCAAGATTTTGGATACGATCGAGACCGCGATGCGTGTCCTTGCGTACCGGGAAAACACGATGGCGTTTGTCTATCCGAACAGTCCTGCCATTATTTCTCGTATGTTAGACTTCCGTCCTATCTATTTCTACCCTTGTCGGGTTGTGCCTACCCCATAATTCTTTCTGTACTCCGCGAAAACGAGTCCGATGTGAGATGCGAAAGTTTATTGTAGGAGTCTTGACTCGTGGAAAATTGTTTTCAGAGGAGAATCCGTTAACGACACCCTCGCGGAAATTTTACGGGTGGCGGTAGAAAGGGGAAGCGATAGGGGTAGTTTGAAATGGTAGCAAGTTGATAGTCCTTCCTGGAAAAAATTCTGTGTTGCATTTTTACGAGAGTCTTAGTGATTTTCTGTTAGGGGTTGGGGAAAATTACATGGCAGAATTAAGATACACATTAATTTGCCCAGTGACGTTAAACATCCCCTTTCTCGAGAGAAATGTTTGACTGGGAATGGATTTTATTTGCTGTATTTTATCCATCGCGCCCCAGTCTCGGAAGTCGTGCAAAAGATTCCTCCCACTTTTCCTTCCCGAGACTTTCTTCTCCGAGCTACAAGCACTTTCTCCGAGTCCTCGCGTCGACACCCTCTTTCTTAGCATCGAGTTGCCCTCTTTACCAAGGGCTCGTAAAAGGGCCTCTCTCGCTTGCTGGTGAACGCAGACGCTGTTTGCTCGGACCTTTGTCCGCCTTTTCGACCTCGTGCCAACGCCATCCCTGCAACAACCACCCCCAGACCTCTCTTCTAATTATTTACCCTCTATCCGCTCCTGAATCACGCCGACTGTCGGCCGCACGCAACTGATAAATTTTCCTCCCGCGATACACTGGCTTCGTTTCAATGTCCCTTCCATGTTGTCCTTGTGGTACTTTTCGTCCTGCTACGAAAATTCTGGGAGATTCTTTTTGTCTGGCTCTATCGTGGGTTGCTATTATTTCTTAAAGTCTTGGATGTACTTTAAGGGATGGTATGTAGATTGCAAAGTTTCAGTATAACATTTTTTTTATAGAAATTTGGGAAGCTCAATTTTTTATACAAATTATTTGACTGTTTTATAAAGATCTATTAGCTATTTATTAATTATTATATTATCTGTGATGTAATATAAGACTTTAGTACTAGAACTACCGGCGTTACATCTATCATATTTCAATATATTAAATAAGTACTTTGAAAAAGAGGGAATCAAGCGATAGGAAACTTGACCGATTGGGTGATTTATATTTAACGATATAGATATAGAAATTTTTCTCTATGACTCTTATATAAACTTGGAGAATTTTTTGAAAAAATTGTGTACCAGTCATTTTGACTGGTTCGGTAGTTCTAGTGTTAGTAATGTATGTAAATTGTTTATTTTTTTTGGAGATTATTGAGATGGAACAAAATATTTTAATTTGTCTAGTTACATCTGTTTTATGTAGTATTTAGTTTCGATATTTAATTGGCAGCTTTTATTATTCGGTCAGCTTTCTTTTGATGGTAGACGTCGACGGTCTCTTCGAATTCGTCAAAACAATTTATTCCAATTAAAGTTAGCGCCATCGTCCCACAGTCCTTCGTAATTATAATTAAAGGAAAGAAAATATCTCATTGACCTTGTGTCACTGGCATCCCTGAAAGAACCACCCCCGGGGACTTTCTTAATTACTTACCCTGCCAGCACCGGAATCGCACCAACTGTCGTCGGCACACGACTAATAAATTTTGCTTCTGCGCAGCGTTCAACGTTCTAATCTTCGCCGATGTAACCGTTTGTCGTTAAAATGACAGAGCAAAATGATTTTTCACCCTTGCTCCTTGACATTTCACGCGAATTACAATATTTAAAGGAACAAAACCATCCCCCAATTACATTCAATGCAACCAAGAACAAATTCTAGACTTGAACTCATACTTCTGCAGGTATTATTTTCACAAAGAAGACTATACCTCAGTTTTTACAGTCGCAATTTCCAAACACACCCCCTCATTTCTCCCCTATTCTTTTCCTGAACTTCTCGCATAAGTACAACTTGCAAAACCTCCTTGACTCAAGTCAAACCATAGATTCGTCATAGCTGTACGTAACGTATGACAAAGAACGTAACTATGACAGACTAACCGTATGGAATCCCGTCTACAACGGAACACCCTCAAACGACAATGGTCGGTCGATATCCGTAAGCCATGAAAGTTCACTTTTACTTGGAATCGCTTCAACGGTAAAATCGCGAGGCGGAAAAGAGAGTGCGTGTCTGACTAACGAGAAACCGTTGTCACGAGCGCGTATATCTCGCTCGGGGGTGCACAAGGGGTGGTGAAACTCGGAAGATTGTTGGTAGAACATCCACTTCCACGGCAGTAGCCCGTGAAAGTGGGTGACGCCACTTTCACCGAGATATCTACGATATCCGCGTGGGAAAAGCCCAGCACCCTTGTGATTTCCGGCCTTTCTCTCTCTTCCTCTCTTCTACCCTCTTGCTAGTCCTCTTTCTATCCCTCTTTCTATCCAGCTTTCTATCTCTTCTCTTTCATCCTCACCCTTCCTTCTTCATTTCACTATCTTTCTCGCCATCTCTCTATCTTTCGTTTCCTGCAGCTTTGCCTCGACAGAAGCCGAGGATACGTACGCCTAGGTAGTCGCGGAAAGTCGTAATGCGACGTTGACTACACGACAAGGCGATTCGACGGACCCTCCTTTTCGTTGGAACCCCCTTCCTGAATTTATTGCCATGGAGGAACTCTCAGCAAGAGCGGACCTAAATAGCCGATACACCGGCGATATATCTCCTGCACGGATCAACCGGTTATTATATTTGCGGATAACAGTGATTTTATTAGGATACCGAGGATACCGTTCTGTCCCTCCCCGGGTGTTTCTTCTGTGCCGATATATCTTCCTGGTAACGGCCACTTTGATCACGACGGTATAATAATGTATTGCGACATTACCGTTTGATATTAGAAACGTCCTCGTGATGGAATGAAACTCGTAACGACGAAGGAAACTAATTATCGCTATATTCCACCCCAAGTATCCAGAATTTTACCGATATACTTATTCCATTCTCTTTTATAAATCTACGAAATAAAACACCCTGCCATTACCCTTGACCCATATCCTGCCTTTCAATGCAGCACTTAAAAGCCTATCTCCTTTATCTCAAGAAACATTTCTCCCTATTACCTCGATCCAAATACAACCCCGATAGGAAAATTCGATGGAAGAATTCAACAAACACGTTTCTCATTGTCAAGATAACACCAAGTCAAAGGAAAATTATATTCCTTCATCCTTTCCAAGCCGTTTCACCTATCTATCATTGATTTTACTTTAATCTCCCGACGATCTCCCCCTGTTGCACCCTTCGGGCGATCCCGTTGACCGAAATTACGGTCCATACGGTCGGAAGCGGGGAAAACAAAGCCACCCTGGGATTACGATGCGTCGTTATTATTATATTACAGGTTTCGGGGCTGTTCTCAGCGGTTGGGCCCTGCGTTAGCTTCTCGAAACGGCGGACCTATGAAGGGTAAGGGTATAAGGTATATACGGTGGCAGAGGCTCGCCGTGCTTCTCGAGTTACGTCTTTGAATTTACGAAAGCCATAATTCAAAGTGGCGTCCTTCCAAAGAGGGCTAGGGACGAGCCCTACCCGGTTTCGCCTCTGGCTCGCTCGAGGGATGCTTTGGAGTTTCCAGGGCGAGGCTTCCGTCCTGGATACACTCGCCTCGCAAACGTAATAAAGCATTTTATTGTCAAATTAATAGTCCTATTTCATTTACATGTTAATAAAGAAGGATGAATGTAAATGCAAACGACAGGCTTTGCATCGCTATGCCTTTTTATGGGGCGGCTCTGTCTCGCATTTAGGGTAGACCTCCTGCTCGACACTCTTTTTTGGGGGATGTTTTAAACAATATTTAGTCTTACAGAAGAGTCTTTGAAAATGTAAAAGTAGCTGGGTTCTCTAGTTTGCTAAATTTTAATTAGAAACAATTTTAAAACGAGGAGAAGCGAGTAATTTGTTTTTTACGAGATAGATGTAAAGTATGTATTCTGTGATTCTCTTGTAAATTTGGAGAATTTTGGAAAAAATTGCGTGCCATTTTGACTGGTTTTCTTTAAATATTAATGAACTAAAGTATGTTCTCTTCAACGAGATGGAATACAAAGAGGCTGAGGGATGAAACTAGTGGCACTGAATCGTATAGATACGATCCACCCTTGCAATACTTTTTGGCAACGATTCTTAAGAATTGATCTCCACGAGGCAGAAACGAGGAACGTGTGTCGTCGATCCCGTGAGATTGAATTTCTTTTCGTTTTAATTTTCACCGTCGAAAGGAAAACACGGCGCCAGAGAATTACGCGAGGGTGAAGTCTTCGGATTTGGGGAGACCGAACGAGATCGAGTTACTTTTCCACCCTCGCTTTTCTGGGAGGAATGAAGACACGGATGTCGAATTCGCGCTTCGATATTGTCTCGAATTTCCGAGTGAATACGATTCGTTAGGAGGTTATTGAGATCATGCGAGAGGGGTGATTAGTTTTTTAGGAGACTATGGTAAATTTGGAAGCTTGATCTCGAATTAATGGAGCAGAATTTATAGAACCATCGTCTTCTAAAGATTTGTCTTTAATAATTATTTAAAACATGACATCCTCCATAACTTTTAAAACGTCCAATACTATAGAACCTACGGAAAATAAATGCAGCAATTAAACCCGAAGAAAAGAAAATAGTTTTTCAGATTCTTTTGAATTTAATAGATCATAATTTAACAGAATGGTTGTAACTTCTATTCATTACAAATATACAACCCGCGGTAATTAGGAGTAACTGCAACAACGTTCCCTGCAACATAGTAATCCCTGAAATGTGATAGGACACGCAATGCAATCCGATATACGTGGTAACAAAATATCTCGTTACATTCTATCTTCTTTTCACAAAATTTGCAACCATCATTCTGCGGCAATGTGTGTCTGATTCAGGAAATTTGATGTCGGAAGTACTCTTGTAAAAAATCGAGCGAGTAGGTGTTGTAGTTCCGAAGAAATTTCGAAAATCTTCACACAAATTGAATCGATCGATGCAACTCGAGAAAAAAGTGCAGATTGCGTGGTTCGAAGAGTGTGTTTCAGGTGCAGAGGGAAATTGACGGCGCTGATTCGGGCAGAGGCAGACAATAGGCACAAATCGTAAAAACGTCGCTGGCAAACCACGGAGGGCGCGAGCAAAGACAATCTCCTTCTCCTTTACGGGGTCATAAATTAATCCAGAGAGGCGAAAAGGGCCTAAAAGCCCTTGGTGGGAGTTTCTCTACCGAATGTTCTCTCCTCGTAACCCAGAGCACGGACTAAGGGCACGGGAAGCTGTATAAGCGCGAACAAAGGGCTCGGATCGTTGCCTGGAGTGTGCTGATTTCGATAAGTCGAGGAGCGCCGTTAATATCGACGAAGACGATTTAATGTACGCATAAATTCACCGTTATTCGCCGTCGGGTAGATCTTTATTTGTTTAGAAGTTCCGCGATGGGGGAGAATAGTCGTTTCGAGGAAGGGGGATCATTCTGGCGAACGATTTAACAATATTTGTGGCTATCGAAGCGAGTGGTAAATTTTCTTCGGCACGAATTCTGTGCTGATTTTATTTCAACATCAGTTCACACAGTGTGAATTCGTAGAACGAAGGAAATAATCGAAGGATTTTTAGAATATCATTAAATTTGCTGTGTCAAGAATTTTCATTAGTAAGGCAGAGGGTTGTTTGGAACTTGGATGAAATTTCACGGTGATCTAAATCGAAGGAAAGAATTCTTAACACATTTTAAACATTCCCTTCCACTCGTTTCATCGATAGGAAGATACTTCCATGACCCTTGTTTCTTAAAATTTATACCGCCCTTTTTTTCCAACCCCTGAATACTACGCGATTCCGAGGACCGATTGAACGATTCAACGATTCTCTTTAGGAATGTTGCGCCCTCATTGTCTCCGGTATTTTTACGCTAACGAAAGGGCAGGGGGATCGATTGGAGAAGTTTTAATGAAAGGGTTCGAAAAAGAGTATAGAGGGTACCCTTTAAGATCGCTTTGTCCCTTCGGCTCTCCTTTCACCTCGAAAGGAGGACCGTGGAGCGGCAAAGGGGAAAAGAAGGAAGCTCCTACGGGATCTTGAGAAGGGTGGTCCCAAAACGGAATTGAATCGACATGCGTGGCATGGCTTGCATAAACAGAGAGACGAAAAAAAAGTCGTGATCGGAGGAAATAAGAGAGAAAATGAAAGTGTAGAAAGGAAGAGAGAAAAAGAAAGAGACGAAAGAGGGAGGCTTAGGGTGTGCCAGTTCAAAGAGGAAGATGCTGAAAGGAACGAAGCGGATAAAACGGTATTGACCCACCGTAGGGGTTGGGGGTGGAAAAACCAAGGAGCAAAAGAAACGCACTGTCGGTCGTTTCCCTTTCCATCGTGGCGAGCGTGTCCTTTTCTCGTATCGAAAGCCGGTCCCTTCGATTTTCCTTCCGCCAAGAATTTGCTTCCAGGGTGCACCATCGGGCTGGTTTTATCGGTTGTATCTTGCCTCAAAGAAATGCCGATAACAGAAAATCCTATTACAATTCTTCCGTTCGACTTTGCGAGAACGCTCTAGCGAAAAATGCGGGATGTTGCGGATTACTGTTTCATATTTTCGTTCTGTCAATTATACAATAGTTTTGAGATATATTCAAGTATCGTTGACGTTGCTTTGCGTTTCTACTATGAAAATTTTTGTCGTGTATTATCCACGGTGCTTCCAATTCTCGACCCCCTGTCAATTTCGAGCAAGAATTCTTGAACCCTCCAAGGACGAGGGTCCTTCCATTCCTTTCTACGCAACTGTTTTTGGATGTCCCTCACGCAGGCATTTCGAGTCGTCTGCCTTGTTTACGCTGTCATTTGGACATCGCTGGTCGATTTAAATTCTCCTGACAAATCGTCGAATTCTCGGGAAGACACAATCTCTTCTTCCAGGGTGGAAACTTCGAAGTTTTCTCTATCAATAAATTCCATGACTGGTTTCGTTTTTTTCCCACAAAAGGAAACTTATTCGTCATTCCTTCGAAGACGTAACACTGCAAGTGAAATGATGGATGACAAAATTATTCGCAATCCTTTTGCTTTTTGATCCTATTGTGACAAAAGAGTGGTGATAATTTGAACAAAAACTGCAACACTATTAACATTTTCATCCTGCACGGAAATCAAATCCCAAAATTGTAACCCACGAAAAATATCCAAACGAGGGGATGTCGTCGTAGAATCTTCAAACTCTCCGGTACTTTGGGGGTGGTTTTTCAAAGTCTTCCTCCTTCGTCCAGCGAATTCAACTTTCTACGTGTCGTCACTTTCGTCGGTTAACTCCGAAAATCAACTTCCGACCTTCGACCCTTCACCCTCGGTGAATTCAATTTTACGAGGCACCAAGCGAGGGTGGACGGTGGCACAAGAATGATAAGGACAGTTTGTTACTTTATCGTATTATAATCATTTTCTCGTTCTCCATGGCCTCGGGAAATGTTTTCTTTCCGCTCGCTGGTCCGCCTTTGTACCTATCTCGTTGCTCGCGGAATTCGCCCTTGCCGGGACAACGGACAATTCCCTTGGTTTCTTTAACGTAATTTTAATTTCTCCTGGTTTGCGGTTTCACTCGCTGTTTGGATAGGGTGCTTCGTTTAAAAGCGAAATATCTTTGTTACTGGCTCGGGTAGAAATTTAACTACAGAGGAAAAAAGTATCACCCTGCAAACTTCTTCCATAGAATCTTCAAAGAGACAAAGTTTATTACATTCTTTTAATATAAAATTACAGAAAAATTGTAATAAAAAGTCCAATGGTGCATTTTCAACTTATAACTTTCAAACGATGAAATACTTTCAAGTCACCAAGACCTACTTTCCAAATTGAATCTCCATCGATGCAGAAACTTGGTTGAAATTCCCCGGCAGAAGACATCGATCACAAACTCAAGCGAGTCGAAAGACCAGGCAAAAGGACGACTCTTTGACATTGAAAATTATGAGAACTCATTTCTCCAGAGGACATTTGCGTTTGCTCCAAGGTAGATTAAGCATCGTACCCAACGAGGAGTCTTCATAAACGATGGTTATATAACCAGCTCACTTTTGTTTCGCAAATGACGAGGCTCGATCTCGTAACTACCCCCATATCCGGACTCGAACGTCGGCGTTGCTCCCTTCTGGAATTGATTTCGTTTTACGAGCCTCTCCCTCGCCCTTTTTCGCGTGCCCTTTTACCTCACGAAGACTTCGACAGACGAAGAAACTTAGGCACGGAGGCAAATAGATACATTTACAGTCGTAAACTCGCTCGTGACGATTGCAAGACCTCTGCTAAATGTACTGTTCACGCTCGTAATGTTGCAAAAGTTGACGAGGAGAAAGAAATCTGGATATATACATAAACGTAGATTCTGTAGAAAGTCTCGTTGTTGTCCCTTTTAGCAAAGGGACCCCTCGTTTCTGATCCTTCCTGCGAGCGAAAGTGAAAACTGTAATTTGAATTCGTCGGAGATAAAGGAAGCAGGTCTGTGCCTTTGAGAAGGGTGTAATGGGATGCGTGATGAAAATTAGAACGAGCGTTGTTCATTGTGGATGAGAAATTGTGATTATTTTCTGTTTTCCCTTTTTTTCTTTAAATTTAAGTGGTTCCATTTCGATTAGGAATTACAGATTTCGGTGGGTTTCAATTATCCAGTCTACCAGAAGCATGGAACATAGGGAAACTTGAAATATAAAAATTATAAATATTAATTAAGGAGAAATCTCCTTTCTAATTTGTAGTCTGAACGTTTAACTCTTGATATTATTTATTAATCATTTTTTATATTCAGCCCAGTAACTTTAGAAATTCCTAATTCATAATCTCGATAATTCTACATCGACAGCGAAATTTTTCAATTTCCACACCCCTTTAAAAATACAAATAAAAGTACTCAGTGGCAAGTATCGTTTCCAAGATCCCAATTACTCGAAACACTTTGATTCTTGAACTCTCGAAACGCAATAAAATTGAAGACGGAGTTTCGATTCGGCTAGGAGCGAGTTTACGTGCGATCGTTAACAACTCGCGTCGTTATCGTACGCAGGCAGCCACGAAAACGCAGTTTCTCGTTCGATGACACTCGAAAGAGCTCGTTCGCTAACGAACCGCAACTTTTCTCGTTTAACGAACACCAAGAGAGATTACAGTAATCTCCTGGCCGAATCGACGTGGCTCCTTGGCTCGCGGATAATTAAGCTTTCGCCTTCGGTCGATGTGTCTTTAATTGTGCCGCCACGATGTCATGAATATGAAAAAGATACCGTTTTTAAATATATTCACCCATCTCGATGTAGCCCCATCGTGGAAACTCGTTACTCGAAGGGGTAGATCTTTCTTTCCCTTGTCTCTTTTTGACTCACTTACTTTATTTTCTCACTTTCTCCGCAGAGATAACAGAATCTGTTATCCATTCGTCTCTCTAATTCCTTTTAACGGAGATCTCGTTCGCGGACAGTAGCCGTGAAACTCCATAGCGCTTATTTTCCCTCGAGTTCGCCTCTCGGTTTATTCATTCCCAGGGGAAGAGGTCCAAATGAAAAGGAAACACTGTCATCCTTGATCGAAACGTTGCCACTGTTCGTAAGCAAAGATCTAAGTTTCTTTTCTAATCGTTTTAAAATTACATCTTGATAATAATCACCCAAAAGAAAGTGAAAGTTCCATTCCTTCTCCCATCAAATTTTTAATTCTTTACAATCAACGCACCGAAAGTACAAATATTTCAAGAAAACTTTCCTACAGAGTCCCTTCGTGCGATTCTCGCTCTCTTAATCCACGTCAAAGCCAATTTTCCAAATGGCCGCCGCAAAACTAGCCAGACACTCGGCATGAACCTTAAACTCAAAAAAGGGAGCGAGAAAAAAAAAAGTCTAAAGGAGAAGAATTTGCATTTGAAAACACACGTAAGGAGGAAGAAATTGGAGGGTTTCGGGGATGGTAAAATTTAACAGTTCGTTCGCCGAACCCATTCCCCGGTAACGTTCCATGGCGGGAGGCATTCCAAGCACCTTTTGCGCCCAGGGATGAGTACTTCGCTATGCCATTCGCGCGAAGATTGCCTAATGAATCCGAGCCCAGACAATGGGTAAGATCTTCGTAGGCGGCACAATGCTCGCCAGGACAATTTCATTACGAGGGGCCCGGCTACCGACAAGCTTTTTCAGAGACGCCCCCAAACTCGCTTCTGATTAATTCAGAACGCGCCCGACCGCTCGATGCTCCTGGGCTTTTCGAGAGAAGACCCAAAAGAATTTCTTACGTCGAAAGGAGCATTTCACCCTTCGTTCTCCAGCTCCGTCGTGCTTCAACCGTGTGCCGTTTCTTTTCTGCGATAATCCATGGACGATGACAAACCGGAAAACTAGGATGGGCATCGTTTTCGGTGAGCATGGGGGTGATGAATGTGGTGACGTCGTCGAAGAAGATCTCGAGGAATGTGCTTACTGGGATATTGGATTAACGGCCGTAATAAAAGTTCTGGAGAGGCTATGGAGTTAACCCCTTAGATTTTCTAAAAATTGTCTGGTTGCTGTTTTACTTCGAAGTCTGCATTGTAGAAGAGACTACTAGTAATTTTTTATTTCTAACAGTTTATGGTTAACTTTGAAATACGCTGTTAGAAAAGGAATTGTTGGGTAAGAGGTCAAGGGCCTGGACTCCCAATCAGTGGATCTGAGTCCGAATCATTCCGTTACCTTAGGGAAGTTTTTCTCGTGCAATTCGTTCTGTTGATTTGTTTCTATGCAAACTAGCAGAATGCTGATCGGACTGTTAAAAATTACAGGCATCACGAATTTGTATTCGGGAGGAGAAAGTTAATCTCACTCGAGGGCACGTTTCGAGCGACCGATTAATTAATCCGTCCTCCGTACAAGGAAGGCTAGACGGTCGTTTCACCGAGGAAGAGGAGCCTGACAAATGCCGAGGCAAGAGAGTCACGCCCCTTCATGATTTGTCTTGGACTTTCCACAATTTTGCAGAAATTAATGGCCACACCTGTAGAAGTGACTCCTTGGCCCGTGCTTCTCGCGGAGGATCACCTCGAGAGGGGTCGAAACAACCCTTGGAGTTCTTCCGAAATAAATCACCGCGGCAAACGTTGCCGTTTCCGTTCTCCTCCCCCTACCACCCCTCTTTTTGTCTCTTTTCTCCGTCTGTCGTCCTTATTGTCTCTCCCTTTTTCTCTTTTCCACCCTCTCGACTCTCCTCGTTCCCCCTTTTGTCCTAGGTATACGAGGAACGAGTAAATATTCAGCGCGTCTGCGTATAACATTTATGATAAAGTTCGGCCGACGCTTTATTTATTATTCATGGGGGGTAGAAGCGGCTGCTCGAAGGCCCACTTATACGGACGGCGGTCGAATTAAAAAAGTTTCCCTTTAATTAATACCGCTGGCTGTTCGGAGTGCATTCGAGGCTCCCATGGCGAGTTCGTCTTTACTCATCCGCTTTTCCAAGGGGGAGAGTCGAGACGTCAGGTTCGAAATTTCCTTCCGGCTTGTTTGCTGCTAATTTTAAGAAATTCGCGTTTTAATTAGACCAACTTATTGCCGGGTATTAATCACGCTGAGAGAAGCAGGACGACGCTTTCGATTAATTCGAGACACATTTTTTTTTAAGAAGATAATCGAAGGAATACTTACATTTATAACTTCCGGAAAAATAATTTTTCTATTATTACTTCGGAATTGTGCATGTTTAAATGTAGTGATGAGAAATTTAAACAAATAGGGGAGAGATGTGTTTTTGGACAACAGAATGGAAATGTACAGGGAGATGAAATATCGCGGAGGAAAGAGCAGCGGCTGAGGACAACAGACGTCGAGGAGATGCAAGGAGCGGCGTCATAAACATGCAATAACGCTTACCGCGGCTGTCGAGGGCTTTCATAAAAACTAATTCTCCCGTTTAATTTCGACGCTGTATATCACGAGCGTCGACCCTTATTACCAGGCTACGTATCAGCAGCGTTTTTACGCGTTTCCTTCAGCGACCATTGCATCCCCACGAAAACACAATGATCGAACCCCAAAGGAAAATCAATTCCAACAAAACAATACTCGTTAACTATTCACCCAATAAGATTTGTCAAATCTCTTATTTTTCTTTAAAAAAGATACTCTTAAAAATCCTCAGAAACAATTAACCAAACACACAGGCATTCCAAAAATCCATGACCGTAAGATTTTCGAATCCACCTCAACTCTTTATCGACTCCCCGAAAGAGAAACAGTTCCAGTGAAAGTAGGTCCTCTAAGTACCGAATGGCCCTCGTTATGCGGAAACTTTTGTCTCGTTTTTCCACCCTTCTCTCCACTCTCTCGCTCTCTCCTTCGACCACCCTTCTTTTTGTCTCCCTTCTGGACAGTTTATCGCCGCGTCGTCCCTCAGGAGCAGACGTTCGTACAGCTGGGTATATATGAGTTACTTCACCGCCGTAGAAAAACTTAATAAAAATAACGGCAGAGAGACTCGCGAGCGGTCTTCTGGCGAGAGGGGTAGTCACGGGAGGGTGGCAATTACCTTCTTTCCTACAGTCGGGGGTAAATATAACGGGGCTTCTCTGCGACAAGAGCCTCCACCCGGCTAGATATATCATACGCGATATTGCCGGCTTTCCGGGACCTTTTCCAGAGTCTCCAACAACCCCTTGCCACCCCCGAATCCTCTCTCCTCTTCGCCAAGTATCTCCAAGCGCTCGTCGATTCTTCCACGAGTCATAAGAACCGAAAGAACGGTCGTTTTGGATTACCCGACGTAATTACTCGCAGTGAGGAGAATTTCTTGAATATCTCCTCATTAATGAAAGGATTACATTACGCGTCTCATTGGAGTAAATATTCTGGATATCTCGTCGATTAAAATATATCTTGGATGAATTTATATCGTACTGGGGCTGGAAAAGCTGACGGTACACAAGAAATGTGCAGGGTGAAAAATGTACGAGATTACAAAGTCTCTCGTTCGAGGAACGAAGCAGATGATTTGAAAGAGGCGCCGCAGAAGTAACTGATTTTCTATCGCTTCTCTTCTGATAGAAAATAACTGGAGATAGGAGTCAAAGGGATCGTTCGAAGGGTTTGAGTCGATCGTTGGACCACACGTCGTGAATGAAAGACAGCCAAAGCGGAAGCGAGGATAATCGCCATGGAGGACCGGTAATTTTCGAGGCGGTAGAAATTTACGGTGGCGATAAATCGAGTAATTATCGCAGCCGCGATAGGACCCGCCGTTTTGCAGGGAAGAATGACCGTGAGGGGGCGAAGCGGGGTAAGAAGTGGGGTAGGAAGATACAGGTGGAAAAAGAGCAACGGAGGCAGAAAGAAGAGCACCAGCCAGGGGGAAAAATATAACCGAGCCCGCGAGAGATAAAAAAGAGCGGACCATATTGGACTCTAATTATCAGGAAGTCGAGGGGTAGAAGCCGACTGTAACCATTTAGATAACAATCTCTGGAGCGAGGAAGAGAGGAGAGGGAAACAACCAACGTCCCCCTTACTGGACGGCGAAAGGATCGAGGCTTTTTGTCGGCCTTCGCCGAGAGGGATCTGCTACCGGCCCTTTCCTTCGCCCAGAAGAAAGAGAGACGATCGTATTTTAGAATTACAGCGTGCAAAGATCGCCGGTAAATATTTGCACCCCTTTGGAGAAAGAGGGCGAAGGTGACGATACAGCCGTGGAGAACTGTAATGCGCGAATTTATGGGGGATGACCGCGGTAACGAAAGGGTACGGTTGGATCAACTGAGTTTTCTCACTTGTCGTTGGATTGGTGGTAGCTATTGAAATTTGGAATTTCAAATAAAATTCGATGCAGTAATCATTTCGTCAAAGGACATCCAAATGAAATGTAACATAACTATTCTCCCAGCTATGCCACAAATTAAAAATAATACTCGTACCGTCCAATAGAAAATGCTCTTGAAATGTCCTCGTGGAAGCAGAGACGAGGGACGGAATTTGTGCTGGTTTTCATGCTAATTGCATCGATTGGCAAATTCCATTAAACTGAACGAACGCCTAAAAGCGAGCAGCATGACGTGCAATGACGATCGGCATTGCAACTGCAGTCGGGAACCGCCGATGGAAACTCGATTCGCGTCACTGAGCGTTTCCAACGATAATCACGACATCGTGTTGGCGAGAATTTCGCGCGACGAGACACCGATCGTACGCTTCATGAAACGATAATTAAAATCCCCGCGAAACTCCGGCGCGCTTTTCATTAGCGGCCTATCGAATTTCACGGGGACGATTAATATTTTCGATAACGCGCCCGTGATTCCTGGCTGCCCGGTTTCCCGTGGAAAATTGTCTCGCTTTTTCCACGAGTTACCGGCTTCCGATGTATTTTCGGAGCTCGTTAATATTGCAAGGAATTACAGGAATACTTTAAATCGAGTCAAAGTGCATTTAAAAGATTAATCGTAATAATTTTCTTAATGGAAGTACAAATGGTGAATCTCACTGTAGGAATTTTTTAAATTAGCATTGAAAATGGACAATGAAGTATTAACCCATTAAGGACCAAGCATAGAAATGAAGAAAGAAAATTATAACTAGTTTTTGGGTTTCATAATGTTGCGTTAACGCAACTTTGAGCTTGCGTGGTATCTTATACTGCATAAATTAAGGCTTTGGTATGTTCTTTTACTATGACATAGGTTAAAATATGAATTAAATTAATCCGATTCCCCGAAAATAATTAGAAGTGAAATGTTGCGTTTACGCAACTTTGGGCCTTAATGGGTTAAGAAAGGTAGGAAATTATAGTGAAACTTTGTTTCCTCCTTCATGGTTCAGCTGTTCATTAAAATCCACGTATTTCTACTGGAAGAACATACAAAGTAGGCGTTGTAACAAAGAAAATTGCTACAAATTCAAGACGATAAATAATTTTCTCATCCTATTCTTTAACAATTGTTATTCATCCATCACTCGGTTTATTACGTGACATAGAATCGTCCAAGAGTCAAGGACAATGAATCTGCACGAGAAAATCAAACTTTCAACTGGCAAACTCACTACACAAAGTTGCACTTCAGCGAGAATTCGCCGAGAGAATCATCGCACCGTGTTCCAATTTTGGAGACCGAGAATTTCACGTTCTCGATGTTCTTGGTTGTCGGATGCGGTCTAAAACTGCACATAAGCCCTCTTCGAGTCTGCCTCGTCGACAAAGAATCGTATTTTTAACCGGTTCTCGTTACAGCACCTTCGGTTCACCACGACGGGCGCTCCTCTCCTCGAAATTCCCTCGTTAACCGAGCTTCACGTCGCAAACGTTAAAGAGAAATATGAAGGACTTTAAAGAGTAACAGCTACGTGCATCGACGGCAAGTAGAAAATGAGAGAAGATAAATAAGCAGACTTTTTGCATCGCATATATCTCATTCGGGTATCAGATTCATTTTTTGAGCTCGTTTGTCAATCGAGTCTTTGGATTTTTATAAGGCGGTTCGGAAGTATTTTTTTAAATGTTTCTAAAGTACCAACAAAAGAAGAGGAAGAGTCTTTGTAAAGAAAAAAAATGAATTTGGGCTGTTTGATTGAAAACCCAACACTCTAACTCGATATCTACTATATTCCCCTATTTGTCTAACTCTCGTGAATCGTGTTCTAAAAAGACCAACAAAAAAGATCGACTAAAACGAAACGCCGGTAAAAAAAATAGTGAATTTATATTGCACAGGCGGTGCAATATTTCCCTCGAAATATGAACGTCGAAAGAGCAATTAATTTCGGGCGAAAAACAAAAGCATCGAGGTAGAATCGATTGGAAAAATGGGAATTACTCTCGGGATCGCAAATCAGCGGGCAAACAAAGATTCGAGACGAAATTGCACGGTAAGTGCGATCGTAAATTCATTTCGGGCCCAGCGTAATTTTCCCTCTGCCATACTCCAAATGTTTTTACGGTTCTCTGCACCCCAAAGCCGGAAATTTAAAAGCGCCGAAGCATTGCGCCGCTAATTGTCGAATTCGATGATCCGCGATCGTGGCAGTTCTCGATAATCGAATTTCGTGATTATGCCGACGATGCGTGCCTCTCGATACTTTCTTTCCTATTATAATCCTTGGACCGACACTTTTACATCGCATTTTAAATCAGTTTATGGCGTGTAATGAAATTTCGAGGTAAACGATCGTAGGGGATCGATGATAATTAATGAGAGAATTTTGTAACGGTCATTTTACCTTTTCAAGGATCATTTACAACATTTGCGATTGAAATTTTGACGTGTGATTTAATTAAAAATAAATATTGATAGAATTTGATGAAAGATACAAAATTTATTTGCACGTTACAGATAGATATCGGTACTTTCAGCTTTAATATTGGAAGACCGTTTCTGGTAAATATAAAAAATTAAGGTCCATCGAAAGACCTTCGTACCTGATCCATCGATCACGATATACTCGATTTCAGGTACCGGATACGAAAGACAAGGACAAAAGAAATTCGCATAATGGATGCACATAGAAAACGAGAAGCTTGGAAGAGCTTGGAATAGCCAACTCCTCGTGAAGACATTCTCGGAGACGTCGCGGCGCCAAGACATGCAATAACGACATCGTCGTCCTGCACCACTGACACAAACTTACATATTTAAACCAAGAGAGTCAAGAAGTCGAAGAAACTTGAAGGTAAAGTTTGAACAATAGCGATCTTCTCTATCCACAAGTTGCCGAACTACTTCAAAAAGACTCGAAGAAGGAGCAATACTATTTTTCTTCATTGAAAGTATCAAAATAATAATACTTTTACGTATCTTCTCTCTTCTAATCATACCAGCTTGCACTCTTCCATCCCCTCACATTAAGTCGACTACAACAAAAGCAACAATCGTTCCCCTAAAACGAGCTCCAAACCTGAAAGCCCAACATCAAAAGAAATCTCCGAGATCAGCACACTCGTCAATCCTGACAATTACCACGTGCAAACAGATCCGCGAAAACGCATCGAAGAAACGTCCTTGACACCCTGAACGAGAGTGCATTACCGTAATTGACCATAGGGTCGCCCCCTTGACCCGCGAGCCTGTCCAAAATTTGTCCAACGTGGCAGGGCCACAGAAGCGACACGACGACATTTCGGTCGAGATAACCCAATTTGCTTCCCTTTCGACGAAGGGTGGCTCGCAGATCGATGAGGAGGCCTGCCATCTTCTGTACATGACCCCTTAACTGCGACGAAAGGCAGATCCACGAGAACGAGTTTTTAGCAACGCGAAGAAACAGATGGAGAGGGATGAAGAGAGAAGGAGAGACGAAAAGGGCCAGTCGAGTGTCTCGCCCCTGGTACCTCATTTGCCAAAATGCCGCGGGAGCCTGACAAAAGGGAGATTCCGCAGTAGGATCACGTTGCTCGTCGTCCCTTCCGCGAGAAGGGGTGAACGTTTCCTGGCGCAAGGATTTTTCGAGATCTTTGAACGCGCGAAGAATTATGAACGATTGCAACGATGGAGGGAGAGAAAAGGATTTGAGAGATTCTTCATGACAAATTTGAGTTTGGAGGTTGTTTCATTTCTTCGATTGCATGTCTTTAACCCCTTGCGCTATTTCCACGAGTCTGACTCGTGATGAAAATTTTAGGCCAAACTTGAGTATCACGAGTCTGACTCGTGGTATTAATCTCAGGCAAAGTATTCATATCTCGAATAAGATCGTATGTCCCCGTGCAAGATTATTAAATTTAGACTTTGATTCAAATTCATTTCAGTTTCACAGAAGTTCCATTGCGTGAAGTAAATATTAGCGCGGTATTCTTTGTCAGTCGCAAGAGATAGTATATCGGACGTTCGGTTTAGGCATGGTTTCTTCCGAGTTTACCGATAGTGCAAGGGGTTAATTTTCCAATCAACGATGAGAATTTTGGAGTCTCTATTGAACCAGCAACGTGACAGATAGAAAGGTCAAGTTTGCAACAGAAAATTTTAAAGAAGAAAATCTCTCCTGCCTTCTGCAATACCATAAAAAATCTGGAAAGCTCTCAGAACGAACCTAATCCAGAATCCTCGACAATTCGTGCCGTATCTTCGCATTCCGCTTCCACTCGAAGCCACTCGGTCCCTCGTAGGACAAATGGTCCTTCGCTTCGCGATGTCCAACCCTCTTTCCTCTCAAGATCACCCCGCGAGATCGCGAAACATCCCCGAAGATCCTGCGGGATCTCTCACGGATGCAAAGAGCAAAGAGATGCGGAGGTGGAGGGTAGAGTTCGGTGACCTTTTTCCTACCGTTGTCAGGGATGCAGAAGCAAAAAAAGGGCGAGTGTTGGCCAAGGGCAAGCTGACAAATGGATAGGATTTAAGCGGCGCAACCGCCAGGGAAGCGTGCGTTTTTCATCGGCCAAGAAAGGGCGGTGTTCTCTACTTTAAGTAATTGCATCCCGACGCCTGGCGAGAGACGGCCGAAAGGAAAGGGAAAGTTGAGAGAAAGAAGGACGAGAGATCGACTAGGTTGTCTCACGGCATCTTGGAAATCCTTATCGATGAGTACTATCGACGTACGAGAGTGCAGCATCGAGAGATCTGTCAAGGGTGCACGATTCTGGTCGATGAACGCGAGAAATGAGAAAGGGATCTACGGTGATGCAGGTGTCGCAAAAGGGCAGAAGGTGAAATGTCGACTCTGGTTAGATCGAGAGGGTAGGAAGAAAGGAAAAGGAAAAAAACGATGGCACAAGACAAAACGTTCTCGACGAGGGGTGGTAAACCTTTCTTGCCTAACGCTCGCCAACCCTCCTCGTTGGATCCATTAGGGAAGATCGTGAAAAAGAGAGAGATGGAGGAGAATAACGACGATCTCATCGTTTTCCATAGTTCTGACCGTAGCACTGAGTCAGATTCATTTCCAAACGATCTCTCGAGAGGAAAAGAAACGCCCATAAAAGCGATTTGCTTCCACTATTCCGGTGTCGGAGGAGAGTAACAAGGCTCACGAACGTCCCTCGTTTAACCGAGGGGTTGCTGCTCCGACTTCTCTCGCCGTGGGGGAATTTGTTAAACGAAAAGCACTATTCCATTTGTATGCCTATTGCAATTATGAAAATGGTACAAATGATAATACCACAGGCTTGCCTTTTTTGTAACTACCCTCATAAAGGGGTGAATCCGTTCTCGCGTAATCTTCGGATTATGTTCTCGAAACAAGCGAGTATAAGAGCAAGGGGAAATCGTAGATGCAATTTGAGAGTATCGCACAATTCTTAATCGATACTCAACCCTTTGATTCTACTTATTTACCATAACTTTTATAATAATCGTTTCACCGCGCAGTGAGTCATCATTCCAAAAAAAATATGCCTTGAGAACTTCAATTTAAAGAAAATTGTCACTCCAACACCTCTAAATACTCCATCGACAACTGTCTCCCCTGAAAATCCTCAAAGTCTCAAAAGGGTTGAATCTACAAGATGTCGCAATTTGTATCGGAAAAAGGGACGCCGCTCTTTGGTCCCTTGCGATCCTCAATAATTCCAAGTGATTTACCCAGGATTCCATGTGGACACGGTGGTCCAGATTCACCACGAAATTGTTATCGCGGGTACGTCTGCTCGCGTCAGGGAAGTCAGTGGACGACGAGACAAAGGAAAGCCCAAGAAGACAAAACGGTCTCCAGCAACGGTACCTCGCCCTCGACCCTACCGCGGTGGATCCATTAGGGATGGAAAGACACCGGGAAAATAACGACAGCCCGATCTCATCGCTTTCCATAGCCTCGGTCGACCGGGAAAGTTCTTAATGACCCTCGTACGATCGTTCCGCGCGAAAGAACGAAATTGCGAGCGAAACGAGGAGAGAAGTTCGAGGAGATAGACGAAGAGACGATTTGAGAAAGATAGGATAAAGAGAGGGAGAGTGCATGAGAGATGAAGGGGGTAGAAGAGGGCAAGAGGAACGAACGGCTTAGACTGCGGTAATACGAATTTCGTAAGGAGCATTAACTTGCGCAATAAACGCTGGCGAGAAATTAACGGTAAATCGCGGGAAACTTCTTGCGGAAGAACTATTAAACAGGCTGGGATATCGCTGTTCTTGCGCGATATAGCAATGCCAGGTCGTTGTCTTACGGAGGATCTATGGGAGGTCTTGAAAGAGGGATCATTTGCAGATTAGGTTTATCTAACCAACGATTTTTTCGGACTTCGAGAACCTAGTACACTTTAAAATATAAGATTTTGTTATCGCATCGATAACTTTTTAAATTCCTCTTGTATTTGGAAGACTAACGATAAGTAATATCGTGTAGATAATATACACGATAATAAGGTAATTTTTTAAACACACCAACATCACAACAAGATTCACCGTTCCATTTCGATTTCTTCACGTAACTTTTTCGTTCCGCCCGACATTACGATAAATAAACGAACAGCTCCATCCCTCCTTCGATTCTCCAAAGAAAGTCGGGTCACATAACCCCGCGAAACCTTTATGAAATATTTATTCGTACCAAAAAAAAATCGCACAGACACATTACTTCCAGACGTCTTTTTCAAAGCGCACCGTACTATCTCGCTAGTAAATAATTAAAGAATATTACAAACGCCGTCTCGTCTTCGCCGAATCTCCATCGATGTAGAATTTCAAGGGGTAGCTGAAAATTACAAATAAGCGACATCTCGTAACGAACGACTTCTTCGTTTTCGCTTGAGTTAAAAGGACCTCGAGAAATCACGTAGCCGTAATAAAGCGCAAACTTTCGCCGAATACGAAAGGGAAGAGAAGGCCCTGTCGCTAATTGGAGCGACGAATCGCGAAAACGATAGAGTCCGTCGTGAAATTACCATGCGGCATCGTCGCTCACGGGGGTTGCGGAGTCTATGGGAAGTTACGGGGGTTGCAGAGAGGACGAGTGAGGGTTGGGAGGGTTGCGCGAGCCAATTAGCCGTCTGCGTTCCACCGGCAAAGATGCGCCACTTAGGTAAACGCAAATAAGTGACTCCGGAATTTCCGAAGCTCCGTCTCAGGGCCCCGATGAGTCGCTCGACGAGCGAAGAAGTCTTCCGATGATGAAACGAAGACGGAATTACGTGAAAGTGGAAAGAAGGAAGGTAAGAAAGAGGAAAAAGGAAGGAAGGATGCTGGTAAAAGAGAAAGAAAGGGATGAAAGAGGGAAGAGAAATGTAGAGAGAGAGATGAAAGAGAAGAGGTGAGCTCGCGAAAAAGAGAAGAAATGAGCGACAGAAACGAGAGGTAGCGGCGAAAGGTGGAGAGAGAAATAGAGAGAAGTCGGTGCCGGTACGGTGGGTTTACATTTAATTAATTAGACGGCCGTCGCTGGTAACTACGGCCGAAAGGAAAAACGAGAAAACACTGCTGACAGTGAAACGCATTTAAATGCATTTCTTTCATCTCCGGAAAGCTGACCGCTCTTGCCGGAATACTCGAGCTGAAAGGGCTCGCGTGTACGAGCGATACGACGGATTCGTTTTTACGATTTCTTTGAAATTCCCTACTTTGCCGCAGGTAAATTGCAGAATTCGTCGTTCGAGCGTTATTCTGCCTCATATCAATTTTAATTCAACCGAAGAATTAACTTCTCCGCAAAAAGTATCGTCGTGTATTACTTTAAAAAATTTTTTTTAACCCCCACTTTCTTCCTTTCCACAATAGAATCGAATATTCACGTTCTACGTTTATAAAAATCCCAGATTCTAGGAACGATCGATCAACACCTCTTTCGTCTAAGAAAAAAAAATCACAATCTGGGTTAAATCCAGCCCCGTTCTTCGATCGACCAACCCAGGAAGTTCTCCAGAGGGTAGGGGGATGATTACTTATCCTGGCTCTCCTCCAAATTTCATCCAACTGCAGCAGTCGTAAAACGCAAGCATCGCAGCCCTTAATCCCGCAAAAGGGTAAATCGCAAGTACAGGCCGGACAGTAGGTTCGGGTTGGAGCGTTAAAAGGGTGCCTCAGGGGTGCGTTTTAAAAGCCGCGATGATCGGGGCTACCTACGCGACAACGCGGAACGAGACTCTCATTATCATAAACGTAATTCAGGCTCCTCGGGTACGAAGTTGCGAGAGAAATTCTGGAAAGGCGCCAGTGGCAAAGTCTGCGAGACAAAAATCACCCTCGTTCCAGCACTATGGTGGTTGGGTTGTTTAAGGAAAGAAATCGAAGTTGCCGGTGTACTTTCAGCGAACTCGCGATCTTTCATCGCACGATTCCCTCGAAGGAGCGGGAAAAATTCAAGAGTTCGTTCGCAGAATCGTTCCATAGGATACTGCATTTTTATGCCAGGAATTTATTTCGCGTCTGTGCCGAACGTGGACTGAGAATAAATTTAAACAGTGGTTCAAGGGGAGGAATTTCTTCTCGTTCGTTATTCTTCAGCATGCTATTGTCGAGTTTTCTTTCTCGTTTTTTCTTACGTCTTCTTCCCTCTTCCTTTTTTTTTTAAATTCACCATGGCGCCAGTGTATCCCTCGAATTGGACGATCGACGTAATCATACGAGAGGGGGTTCTCATCCCTTCGTCGTGAGCTCCGCTCAAATTTCCGGTCACATCGTCGAGGAACGACTTTTCTTGCGTATCTCGCGGCAATCTCGAGTAACCATTAAAACGTAACTCGGCCATTAAGCGAGGTTCGTTCTTCGACTCGTTCGCCGATGGGAAGCGTAGAGATACTCTCCCCCGTTTTAGTCTCGCTACTTTAAATGCGCCATAAAACCATCCCCGATCACGTAAGCGACCTTCGGTATCTTTTCTTCCAGTTTCGCCCACCGATCGTTGACCTTAATTGACCTATTCCGGGGAAAGGTCGCGAATCATGTCGGTGAAAATAATTCACCCCCTTTCACATGATATTTTATATCTTTGTAATGAGTGCCGTGTTTTTTTTCAAACGTTTCAAGAGAGATAAATTTATTTAATAGAATATTAGCTGTATCGTTAAAGTAGCTAATTGTTTTATGATAAAAAATTGCATTTATCGTAGAGATAAATTAATTATCGGAGGCTATGAAAAATGTAGAATCAAAAAGTGCAACTTACAGATAATGGATATAATTAAATTATCCTTTGATCGTATTAATTTAATTGTTCGATAATAAAACCGATGTATTCTCACAGGTAATAGTTTTAAAAAGCATCGTTGATGTGAAGTAAGCGAATTGGTTAGATGAGATTATCAAAGAGGTCTTTTAATCGAAATCTCCTGTGAGATTGAGAATCAACTAATGCCGGTACAAGTTTGAGTCCTTTTCCTTTCGACTACATTCGTTTTCTTAGTTCTCTCTTGAGATTTCGCGATACATCGCAAAGGAAACGTCTCGTCTGACTAAATACTTCGTGGAACGAAATTTTCCATAATTAGAGGGAGTACGTCCGCCAACGGAGGAGAGCTCTTTGATCTCCCATGAACGAGGAGGACTCCTCCGAGAAGGACCGCGAACGAGCATACAACTCCGTTTCGCGACGACCGGATAATTGCATACGTGAAATTTCCATAACCCGCCAAAAGCGAGTCGTTGTAGATTTTTTTTCCGACGGTTCCTTTGAAAAGCTTCGCGTTATTTCAACCTGTTCTTTCTCACTTTACGTACAAGAATTTTTGAGATACTAACTTCAAGAAAAATAACACTACTAGATTAAATACTCAGAACAATTTAACTCAGAAATTTATTTACAAAAATAAGAAATCTCAATTACACCTCATCGGAATTTATTCATCTGATATTTCTACAATCTCTCAACTATTTTATATTCACGCTTCACTTTGCAATTTCTCTCTTCGCTTCAGAAAATTCACGAGGATTCCACTCTATCCGACTTGAAAGTTCGAAAGACGACGGGAATAGCTTCGAAGAATAGATTTCTCGAACTCGAAGTTTTCATCGAGCTGTCGCCCCTCGCGGCGAGTAATTAGAGAAAAGTTCCTCGCCGGGGGCGA
This sequence comes from Cerceris rybyensis, assembly GCA_910591515.1. Classification (NCBI taxonomy): domain Eukaryota; kingdom Metazoa; phylum Arthropoda; class Insecta; order Hymenoptera; family Crabronidae; genus Cerceris; species Cerceris rybyensis. The sequence continues at coordinate 3,605,762 of OU342795.1, forward strand.
ATTCGTCGATTCGTCCCTCGAATTCGACCCTGTAGTCGCGTGGCACTCATTCGGCGAAGTTGTGCCTGTCGTGAGAGAAACGAAGAGGAGACGAGGATAGAAAAGTGAGAGGGAGAGAAAAAAAAAGCAAACTTTTAATTTATTTAAAACCCCTGCCGGCCGAGGCAAGAGAAAAAAAGGAACATTGCTCACCCTCCCGGTCGCGTATCCTCTAATGAATTCTTATTCGATCCCGGAATTAAAGAGGTCGCGAATGGACCCTACGAGGAGGGTGCCGCTTACGTACAGGGATGAAAATCCGAGGGGCGGCCACGAGGCCATGAAAAACTCCCTCGCGAGCTTAAAAAGAGGCGAAGGGAAGGCGCGTATATCAGAAGTTACGTTTATCAGGTGAAACGCGAGCTTTTCCTCGCCGTTCTACAGCTTCCTTCGCGTACACTTTTCTCCGCTTTTTCCTTCTTACCCTACTTTACGATTACTCGGTCCGATCGATCCCGTGACACCCCATAAAGAACCCTCAGGAACTGCCCACCTCTCTTTTTCTCTCTTTCTTCCTCTATTTTCTTCTGTTGCCTTCTCTTCAAATCTCTTTCGTCTCTACGAGGATTAACTTTGAGAATCGGAAACTCACTTCTGGCAAATTGCAGCCCCATAAAAGCCGTGGAAACGTTCACGGCGTGATTCAAGGATTCGCAAAAAGCCTACTATTTTTCGCTGAAACATTCATCAAAGGCGTGAAACTCTTTGAACTTAAATTGCGAAGACCTGTAGTTATCAAGAAGAAACTCACTTCAAAGATAATCGTGATTTCCTCATAATTTGCGAACACCGGAAATTTCCAACATGTTAGAGATTTCTTATCAACAATGTCGATTACTTGAGGAACAGTAGCATCCGATATCGCTGCTGTGGCGCAATGTATCTACGACAATACGACTTAATCTACGACATTGTCTTTATCTGTTGACTACTGAAACCGATATGTCGTCACGGAATTCCTTCAATCTTAAGCAACGTCGATTTCTGCTTCTTTCGTATTGTGCATTTAACAATTAAATTAAAAATAACTTAAAGGATAAGGGAATAAGGAAAATAACCACAACAGCAAATCCCGATAAATCGTAAATTTAAAAGTATATATTATTAAACAGGAAAAACACACGTTAGAAACGAAAGGAGCAACAAGTATTTATTTCTAATAGTAGATAGTGCGGTACAAAACGAGTGCACGTGGTAACCACTCTGGTCTATTTTCCTTTTTTTTTTCCCTCCCGCCATTTTTCTCGCGTCGATTGTCCGGGCCTGGTGCTGCACCGCCCTCTCTAGGCACCGATCATCTTCTTATCAATATATTTAAATAAATGAGAATAATAGTCGCTCCTAGCGTTCGCTCACGTTCTCGTCCGTTTTCACTCTCCCGTCTTTCACTCGTTCCACTTCTTTGCTCATTCACTCGATCATCTTTCATTCCTCGTCTTACACAATGTCTTCCGATTTCTTCCAGTTTTGTTAATTAATATCTTCAAACCACTCAAAGAATCGTCTTCGTTAAATCATATGTCTATGTATGCTCTCAACATTCTCTCTTTCTCTCATGAACAAACATTTCTACGCGATACATCATCCAAAGCGGTTCCTTTGAGAGGAGCGTAAAATTCAGTAGAAACGCACCGCAATCGTCAGACACGACAAAATATCCTTGCTCTCGTCAGACAGGAAAGGGAGGCTTTGCCCTCGACTTTACCATCAGGCAATACCGCTAATACATTTCACGATGTATCATCGTCTCGGTCTCGTATTAAGTAAGTATGAGCTTTTTACGTGTCTGCCAGTCTGGCATTTCGAGATCAAAGTGGATGTTTCGTTCGCCACCTATTTTCTTCTCGGTCCATCCGCCTTTTCCATCTCCTCTTTCCTCTCGTTGCTGAATTCTTGTTATCCATTTCCATCTGGTGCTTTTTGCTCGACGAAAAACGAACTAACCGCCGAAAAGTCATTCGGCGTGGTCAACTGGCAGAGATAGCCAGAAGGTAACCGAATGTAAATTATTCCAGGGTATGTGCAACTTTGATGAGAGTGAAACACGTGGATTCTCTCGGCTTGGAAAATCCGTTCGGCTTGGAAGGTTCGCGTTAGAATCGTCGGAGAGGAGGGAGAGAGGAAGAGAGACGTGTTTGAGAATTTAATTCGACGGGGCTCCTGACCGTGAGGGAATTTTTCGAAAGTTTGGGAAACTCTTCACCCCTGTATTTTATGGGGGTTGGAAATATCGAGCATTTTCGGAGTCATTCGCGCGGAGAAATAATACAAAAGTTTTTGGTGAGGGAAATTGGTGTCTAGTTTCTCCAGCACGTTCAATTCAATCAGAGAGCATGGAGAGGAAGGGGTGATTTTATAAATATTTTTTAAATGAAACAATAACATAACATAAACGTAATTTGATAGCGGTATTCTACTAGAATAATACTTCGATAAACGTTGGAGCAAAATTGGTTATTAAAAAAAATATCTTCAAAATACTTGAAATCATTGGAAAGTGTTTAATTAAAAATTTGAAACATCATTTCTAACGCGAACATTTTTATATACAGGCAGTTTTGAAATCGTTGTGAGTCATCGTTTGCAGTTGTTATTGATACTGAACAAACAATAAAAGAAACACGCGATTCATTATGGGGCTGACATCCGGCAAGAGGTAACAGACAGGCAATCCTATGGAACATTCTGCGTGGAATGTTATTATCGATACCCGATCACCTGTTTCGTTTTTTCGGCAACGTCTGGGATCCGTTACGTCAGAACCTGGACTGGAATGCGTTTATTTCGCATTAAAGTTGCGAAAGGCTGAGAAGAAACAACGTGCAGAGAGTAATGACGATGGAATTCACCCTATCAGTAGCAGAATTTTTGTCGTCGATGATGTATTTCGAGTCTTGCGTCTTGCTCGAGTACTCGGTTATCCAACTTTTGAAGTAGTAAACGTCCGAGTAGACTCCAGGAAACCGTGGAAGAGCACAACCATTGCCACCAGAAACGATGCCGGTTATTATACCATTGCAAACCATACCGCCGCCAGAATCACCCTGAAAAATAATGCAAGTCTAGCCTCAGAATCAACACTAAAAAGTGAAAGTATCTGTCAGATTTTAATGTTATAATCTGGAAGTTATAATTTTGAGGTAGCTTTTGATGATAACATGTTAAGTAATAACTTAGAGAAATCCTCCCAGAGTGTGTAGCGATTTGTATTCAACTTCTTTCAATGATAGACTGAATTTTATAACGGTATTGTGATATTTTTTCATAAGACACTTCAGAGATTGATTCACCAATTATTTGGTGTAGTGCACGATTAAAAATAGAGGTAGATTAATCGATCACCTGACAGGCATCCTTTCCACCCTCCAAGTATCCGGCGCAGAACATCCCCGGCAAAATGTCCGTCACGTTTACGAGAAGCGACTGACACTGACTTTTAGTCAAGATCGGTATGTCCACGTACATGAGATCGTTGCTCACTATGGGAATATTCTGAAGGTAGAGATATCAAGTGAGAAATAATGCAAATGTCAAATCCATCTAAAAATTTCAAATCACCCACATCGGCGGGATAACCCCATCCGGCCACGTGACAGATGGTACCTGGTGCCGGTGAACTCGTTGGTAGCTCTATGGGTTTTACTTCCTCCGTGATTTTAAACGGTACTTTCAACTAGAATGGCAAATTGATAGAAACTTTTAATCTTGTCTCTTGATAAATACTCGCGAAAATTGTCTATGTCTATTAAAGGTATTAACCCTTTGTACTCCGATGTCCCACCTGAGGGGACATTGTAAGTTTATCATATCACTCTGTTGCACGCTCTAAGGGGACCATGAATTTATTAGTAATTGCAGAGGATGAACTTACTGCACCCCAAGATTTTAAGAAATATATGTTTACCTGAATTTTTCTATTGAAATTGCACAAAATATAAAATAGTAAAGTGCTGACAAGTTGCTAATAGATAACTTCAGAGATGGCTCGGAGTGCAAAGGGTTAAGATATTTAATCCATACCACTATTATCTCTTTTATATTCAACCTCCGTCAATAATAATATATTTTTGGATAATCGTACCAGCAATACGGCAATGTCGTTTCTGAGGGTTTCAGGATCGTATTGGGGATGCAGGAATATCGCTTCCACCCCTCTTCTCTGTCCAGTCGATGTGGGTCGATTGAGTTGCAGTTCACCCCCGACGACGAGAATCGTCCAGGGTTGAATTTGCTCGCCGTCCCTATAGGGTTGATCTTCATAGTTAACAATGATACGACGTAATACCTGATTCTACGTCGAATAATCGTGTCGGACTTACAGAAACATACAGTGCGCCGCTGTGAGTACATAATAATCATCGATCAAAACTCCACCGCAAAAATGTCTAGAAGACCAACTGCGTCTCAGTGACAACTTCAAATTAAAAGATAGTAATTTCGTTAAACATTTATATATAATTGTATCATCTACATTTTGATTAACTTTAATTTTCACGTATTTCTAATTCATGTGTATGGTATTAGGTGCCTTCTTTTTAATTTTACCTGATGGGGAAACTGTCTCAAAGGAGCCTTAGTCCCATTCACTATCCTCCCGGTCAACCCATGGTTCTCTATGTCCAAGTACCGCGAGGCGAAATCGACTGTAAAAGAAATCGAGAAAAAGTGTTCGGCATACGCAAAAGACCACGACAGGAAACGGAGATTAAAGCGAAGATTAAGACCTCTTCGTTTCGCGTAAGGCCGGTATCTCCCACGTGTTTCTCTAATTAACGACGGAAGAAGCATTACCAGCACCGCCAACGGTCCAATTTTTCACGGTGTACTTCAGCCTCGTTAATTAGCGGCCTCCCGTTATTTGTGATCCGGCAAAGAATTTAATGGTAACGCGACAGCCTGCGGTAATTATCGTCGAATTTTAATGAAAATTTAAATAGCCATGGCGATTTTAACCAACCGCGACTAATGTACGTCCCGCGTTTACGCGTACGGTCCAACCTATCGATTTGATTATGCATATTAATGCCGTGCGCGAAATTACGCATAAACAGGAACAAAATGAGCTCTAATGAAATATTGCGATGACGTTAATTCCGATAAAACAACCCAACGCAAAAATCTCTCGTTTTTTAAACCCGAATTGACTCGTTCCTTCGATAAATACTCTGCGACTCTGTCTTTTTTTTTTGAGCATTCAAATTTTTGCAAATTGTTTGATAGAATTCACTTACCTCCTTGCGAGGATGTCGCGAGGAGTAGTAATGAGATAATTAAGAAATTAATCCCCATGCCTCGTACGTTCCTCTCGATTCCACTTTCAATTCTACACTGTCCACGATATAATCACAATGGATACAGAATATCGTTATCAGACCGATGCTCGTCACCGTTCTTTATCTGCTAGCGATATCGGCTATCGGTTATTATTATCTCGCGTTAATTGTGACCGTAAATCCAAGCCGGCTTTACGATTAGAAAAGTTTCCGCGAAAGGTGGGTTAAAAGCTTCGAATCGTACACCAAGGTGTCCGTCTTCTAACGAAAGAGACACGATGATGGAAGTAGACTCGTAGATTTTAAACTGTTATTTCCGAAGTCTCTAAGAAGATTAATAAGGTGTTTGATTAATTTGTTTATTACGGTAAAACTAACATCATGATCATTACCACGTGGATGATTGAAAGACATTGCATTAGATTGCCTAGATGCATAATTTTATATAAGTGCATCACTGAAAAACCGGTGTCTCTCCCGCCCACCATCCTCGATGCATTAAACTGTCTGGGGTTGTTGCAAGTGCAAATTAACGTCAGTTTGAAGCGAGAACGATTTATCTTGCTACCTGTCCGGTGATGTTTTTATCCTCTATTTTATTAAAGTGTCGTCGATATATTTTCTTCTTCGCCTTTCCGTAAAATAATCGCGGTAAAGAATTTCGAAGAAGTGAAATATTCGCGTTACAAAAAGACGTTACCATTTTTACATCGGGAGACGTTTATGGTTTCACGAGAAATCGTACATCTCGAAGGATATTATCGCTTTATCGACGACTCGATACTTATCGGCGATAAGTAAATTAATGCGTGTAAAAGCGAAATATAGTTAACAGTCGAGAATACGAATTCGTCCACTCGAAGTGGTCGGTGATTAATTGTGATTTGTTGGACGCGCGTCTGGCGTGTAATAACCGAGAACGATGTAAGTACACGTTTACGAGTTTATTTACGAGCAAACTCCGTTCTCTTCGTGGATTTTCTTTACTCTTTTTTGCCATTTCATTGTCGTTTATTCATTCTTGGAAGAATTGGAATTTGGACAGTAGTAATTACGAGCCAGTTTTTATACCGGATTAACGTTTCTCATTGAATTGTTTATAGTCACAGATAACACAAATGTGTCAGTGATTGTGACAGTGATTTGTATCATTTATCCATTGTCTCTTATCATTTTAATTTTGTATCACTTTCAAAAAGAAGCTCCACAGTTTTGTAATTTAAATTAGTGCAACCCCTAATAATTTATTGCTTTGACCCTTCAAATCTTCCATTTAAACCACTTTCATAAGATTAACAATCTCCAGCACAAATACTGTTAAACATTCTTTTCAAAACAACCTCTTATTTCCCACCGTCTATCATTCAAAGTCCTCCAAATTAAAAAAAATTCTCACAAGTGCTCAATATCTCCACAATTCCAATTATCTTCAAGTGTCAGAATTTCCAATCACAATTCCTCGAACCCCATTTCTCGACGCTTTCACGAGTGTCTTCCAAAAAAAAAAGACTAGTAGACAACACTTCCCTCAAAGGAGTGCGAAAATATCCGACAAAAAAACATAGAATACCGAAACGGACGAAATTTCCGAATTCCTTCCCCAACGAAGAATTCCACGGAGTCGCTCTAACCGTCGAACGATTGGAAATTCTGCCGATAATGAAATTCCAAAACGGGGACTATTTGAGACGGTCGTCTATGGGGTTGGCCAGTCGCGCGATATTCGCCGAAGAAGACGCGGCTGAATTGCGAACCGAACGGGCATCCAATATGCAAAGTGGCCGGTCGCCGTGCGTTTCAGGTACCATCGACGTAACTCACTGGGAATATCGTTGCTCCTGACGGGGCGTGGAGAACGAAGAGAGCACCGAAGGGACAGAGGGAGAGGAGAGAGAGTGTACAGAGCTGATAGGAGCCGCCATTACCCATCCCACTCGTGTTAAAGCATCCCCGCGTTGTACAACCCCGTGCAACCCCTGTGTACAATCTCCACGTGCCCAACAGACCCATCGAGAAGCCCCCGGGCGTTCGTTGTACATCGTGGAATCGCGTTCGATCTGCGGTTTCGAATGCGAGTCAAACCTATCGCGATCTTTCAAATAACGATCCTAATTAAGGAGGAGATGAAACGTTGAGGAGTCGTGGATGGTGTTTGATGAAGTTTGTAGTTAGAATCTTGATGAAGCTTGACATTGATATATCCAAAAATGGCGATAGATAAGAGCAACATTAACCCGTACAATAACAACTAACGAGAGAAATTGGATAGGAAATTTTCCAGTTTTGCAAAACTTATCAAATTGTATGAGTGAGACCGAATCCAATTAGTTCTATGTTTCTAATATTACTTAAAATTATATGATATTGTTATGGAGAAGCAAAACTATCCTCGGTGATTGAATCGATTAGTGAACGTATATACGAGTTATTGATCATCGAGAGTCGAACATCGTATCAACAAGAACAGATTAAACATGATAATTGAACATAAGAGTCTGATAGTAGACTGCGGTGCGGAGAAGCAGCTCGAAATTATGTCGTGTGACGATACTTCCCGGTGCAACAATATATTAAAAATCATTGATCAATTTTTATCTTATCAATTTTATTCAGAATTATTGCGGAGGTAGTCACAAAACTCGGCCCAAAACTACAGATCCTAGACGAAATGACAGCAGCACTTAAAATCGAGAATAAAGAGATCAAAGGAGCTGAGTTACTTGAACAATAAAAACTCTCGATAGTCAACAATTTTTTTAATCCGACCACACAAGGTGAACAGCACTTTAGTCGCCTACGTATTCGAAACAAGGCCCGAAGCAACGATCGGTCTCGGGTACAGGGATTTTAAATCCCCCCGATTGGTAATGGACCGAGTGAATGGCCATTCAGGACACTACGCGCATATCTTGATACTTTATCGCAATCACGGGTAATTAGTAACACATAAAGCTCGTAAAAAATAAATAAATACCCGGTCCCTGGGCTGATTGCATCTGACGCGCGATCTGTCACGGTACGAAATTATTGCCGTACTCGCCCTCCTCGTGAACCGTATGCGCACTTTTGCGCGGCCAGTTCTTGCAACGCATTGGCAAGAATGGAAGCAAGTAAGATGGAAATTTAAAAGGTCATGATGTTACTTTAGCCACGCTGTTGAGAGAATGAGGTGTTTAGTACGGTGGTGGTTCATTGCGTAGTAATTTATGACAAACGACACGTAGGTTCTGCGGAGGAATAGGTCTTAATATTTAAGGGCGTGGAAGGCGATGAAGGGTGGTTGTAAGAGGGTGAAAAGAGAGGAGCCAACGTTATTTCGAGGGAGTGATTTTTTTCCTGTCGATGTAGATCCAGAGGAGATACGTTGAGGGTGAATACAGAGAGTATCTAATGAGATATCTGTCTTCTTAATTTTTTCAATTAAAACACAAGTCGACAATAATCCTAAACCAGTGAAATCACTTTGGATTCATAATCAAGGATCAAACTAATACTTATTTGTTGGTGTCAGTGCAATGTCAAATATGAGTTTAACGAGTGAAATTTAAAATCTCATTGCTCTTTCGCGGCTCGTTCTGAAACACACCTTTGAAGTTTCCCTTCTTCCTCCGTATTCCTCTCGACCCTCCTCGCTCTATCTCTCCTGTTCTTTCTCCCACGTCTTCTCTACCTCTCACCGCCTCACCGCCCAACTCCAGACGGGCTACCTCTGCTCGATTCCTTCTAGCCGGATCGTGGAATCATTCTCGATGGAACCGAGGATAATGTTTATGGGATGTAATGATAAGGAATGCTGCCTTCGCGCGACGCTCTTAACCATCCCCCGCCCAACCGGACCTATATTTCTTTGCTATTATTCGTCCACGCATCGCAGAGGCCTGTTTCCACGTAGCGACTAGATCTACTCAATCTGGTCATCGATACTAGTTATCCAGCTATCTTTTTGTACAAAAGTACCTTTAACCATACCTCCGCAAAGAAAACGATAAGCAGAATCTCAGGATTATTTAAAAAATCTACATTTCCCTCACTTTGAATGGTACCAGAACAATCAAAAGTTTAAGGTACAAGTAGACGATTCAAGAGTGTAAGGAATATTCAGGAGAAAGAGAAAGATACTCCAAATCGATTTTTATATCAAAAGTTTTATTAAAGTTTCGGTAAAGTTTTACATCACATCATATTTTTCCCCATGCTAAACAATCTTCCATTCGCAACCGTTCGTAACGGCAACAGTACGTTATTTGAATTAATTAAATCCACCAACAAGGTTTCCATCGCGACGGAATATTCCCTCGTAGCTGCTGGCAAGTACGACCTTGACAAAGTGGCGAACTCACGGCCCTATTCATCCGGTCCCTTCTCCTCCTCTTCCTTCACCTTCTCCTCCCTTCTCGTGGCAGCAGCGCCCCTGGAAAGAGGAAGAAGGTAACCTTGACTGGAGTGCAACCAGTTAAAGGGCCGTTCAAGGTCTACCAGACGGTTCTCCCGGTTCGCCGTGTCTGTCTGGCTCGCTTGCTCGTTACGCTCCGCCGAGTGGACGACGGATGGAAACTGCCAGAACGGAACCTTTTCCGCTGCCCGTGCAAACACACCTCGCTCTGTTTTATTTCGAAAACGGTCTCTGCCTCTCGGACAGGGGAGTATAACGAGCGTCGATTGAAAGAGAGAAAGAAATAAATTGAAGAAAAAATAAAGACAGAGTGAGAAAGAAATAAAGGTGCCGGAACGATCGAGTCGAACGTACAAGGTGAGAAATTAATTGGCTTTATCGAGTAATCCGTTTGACAAGGTTCGAAGAATTTAATGTAGGATAGAACGATAATTGCTCGAATGATTTCAGAGACTTAATTTCTACTATTTTAGAATGAAGAAGGAAATGTTTGTTTTATAGTGGTAGCAGTACGCTGTGATGGTTGGAGTTGTCAGTTTTAAGAGGTAGACTGGAGAACGTTAATTCTCACCCGAATGGTTAAAGAGTTTTTTTAGTTATTGGTGAAATTTTTGAAGAAGGTGACAGTAGTATCGTTAATTTGAAGTATCTACTTTGTTTTTGATCGATTTCACGTCTATCAATTTTAACAATGTACCCTCAAAGCACCGGAAACTTAACTTTCATCCTCGAAAGCCCACGAAAGGCGAATTCTTTATGCGATTTGTCGTTTCCATCCGCGTAACACGAGGTTCCGGTAAATCTTCCCGGGCCTTTTCACGTCGATGGAAGTGCGACTGACGGGTCTCGAAACGTGGCAATCGAAGAGCTTTCCTCGACGGCGAAATTGGGTTGCTGCTTTCTACTTTGGCGCGGGTCGACCCGCGCAGGAAATTGTGTCAAGAGCTCGTGTCTGCCATTAACGTAGGATTTTTTTCCCCTAGCGGTTGCTTCTCACGGTGAAAAATGAAAATCTTATCGTCCTTTATTCCGTCGGCGTATTCGTCGGCTTTTGATGCGCGAAAATAACGCTTTTGAATTCCATGGGCTTTAAAGGCAGAGTAGAACCTCGAAGAAGGAGACACGATGCGAGAGATAACATTCCAATTAGAATATTTCAAAGGTTTCTTCACCGTGGAATTCTCATTATCCTGAGCAGCCCGGTGTCGCGTATATTCGGCGAGTCTACCGAGAAAATGCTATTTTGTGGACGCGGGCAGAGGATACCTCGCAATTTTAACGAGACACACGACGACGTTTTACGCTGGAAAGATGTTGTCTTCTTCCTCTTTTCATTTACATGTACCTCGATAACATCAGACATTTTAACCCACCGAATTGAAAGGGATTACTTCGTTTATGTAATTTTATATTTTCACAGAGAACCGACAAACAACTTTCCGTTAATTTCAATTGCAATATTACCCAAGGCGTAACCCGCAGTAACGGTAGCCGAAATGAATGCCCTCGAGGAATGTCATAATCGTTAAATATTAATGCTGTAAAATTTTCCAATATCCAAGAACACTAAAATCGAACTATAAAATATGAAATTCACGGTGGCTATGAAATTAAAGGCGTGGATTCTCAATTACCTACCTGGAGTTCAAACCCTTGACACCCCCGTGAGATTCTTCCCAAATTATACTTCAACATTTTGAGGTCACAAGTTTAATTTCTCCTTTTCACTTAATTCTCCAACATAAAATAATGCGTATAATATTAAATATATTGCAACAACTAAAGTGTACCTCAACTCCAAAACCTTCGCTCCGATCTATCCAGTCGAGAAACCTCCAACTCCCTGTTCATCTTAGACAAAAAATCAGTCTAAAATCAGTCCAAAAAATTGCAAAACTCTATTCCCTCTTGAGTCATCTCGTCCAATTCCTGCAGTTCGATTACATAACCAGGAGGCAGCGTAGCCGTGACCTCGATCCCGAGACTCGACTTCAGCTTCGACCGCAGGCAAGTTTCGAGGTATGGCAACGTCGTAAAGTCTCGTCGACTCGTCCAGGGCACCATGAGGAGAACCAGACGAAGCCAGGATTGAACCTCCCACGGATAAAACAACCACCATCCACGAGCGCGACCTTTTTGCTGGCTCCTGTACAGTCGCTGCTCGCAGCGATCTTCTCTTCGCACCGATGTTTCATCTCTTTTCAAACTTCTCTCCCTGTTTTCGATAAAATTATCAAGGAGAATAATTTAGCTAGGTATTTTCAATGAAAATCTATCTCGTCGACATTGCGGAAAAGACGTTCGATGTGACAGAAACACGAGACTTACTCTACGGAGACCATAAAGAAGAATTTTCCGTGGTAGATGGGCCAGGCATGAAATTCAACGGTGATTGCAAATTATTGCTACGACTTGGCGAATATACGCGGTGAGTTTACGGTGGAGATAGGAAGGAAGATCGTAAGTTATTGTTAGTTTAGCAGGAGCGAGAATTTAAGTTGGATCAGCATAGGAGAAGTGGAGGCGAATGGAATTGATTTGGGTCGTCTGAATATTTCTGTCCACTCTGAAGATATATTTGTGCAGCTAAATTATCATTTTAAAGGAGGTAGAAGCTTGTTGACTGTTAACAATTCGACGGTAGAAAGACCAAGAACAACGTCGAGTTCAGATATATTCACACAAGTGGATAACAAAGAGGAATTTGAGAATTGAAGAGACCGAAGTTACAAGTGCCTCAACAAGTTTCCGCGAGACGATAGAAAAACACGAGGCAGAAACCGTCCCCCGGGCTTTCGAGTCGTTTCGGGCAAAGTGGTTTTCATTGAAAACAGAAAACTGCATCGACTCGAAGGTTGGAAGGGCGATCGGTCACGGCAATTTTTATGGTGGCCCTTTCCGCGAGAAAGTAACGGCCCCGCGAGATACGGCCGGCTTTTATTGCGGCCCTCTCGAGATACAAGTAACGTGCCTCGCGATCGTAAGCTCGTCGCTCGCAATTCTTTTCTCTCCTCTCCTCTCCACTCTTCTTATCCACGTCGAGAAACGATCGTGCGGGTAATCTTCTTTAATGCGCAACCTCCATGCCGGGAATGATCGTGAACGTGACGCGAACAATGGCCTCGATCGACGTTTCATTTTTGACTCCGACGCCCGAATCTCCTCGAGAGTTTCTCGCCGTTTCTTCTACCTTTATTTCCTCCTTTTATTATCCCTTTATGTTCCTCCTTGGTTTCGGGCCGAGACTACGGACGTGGAGTGTTTAACGTCACGAACTTATTCGTTGATTCGTCGAACGGTGTTTGCGTGGTTTATGGAAACAGTTTGGTATGGAGGATTCGCTGTTTTGCTCCCAATTGATACAATTCTTTGGTATTTTTATGTCTGCAGTATTGAATTGGATCGAATTGGATCGAAAATGAACCACAGCTAGAATCCACAGTGCCTTAGAAATTATTTCGTTGAATAATTCTAGAGTTAGGATCAATATATTTTAATTAGACTGTGAGAGATGTGAAAGTCAAAGGTCAGAATTTCAATTAGTTTATCTTCAACTCCAATTAGTCAGAGAGAAAGTGTTCATTATACTTAACGCTAAAGGTATCGGTGCTCCGTCTGTTACATTTAAATATACCGAATGATTACTTTGGAACAAGAGTAATCAAGAGGTGAAAAACATAGTCAATTAAACAACTTGGGTTTTATAAAATAAAAGTGAAATTTTTAATATTATCATAATTCGTCCAACACTCTATAGTTAACACTAGATTTGCGGATATTGATATACCTATTTTTCTGAAGTGAGCCAATTTGAATCATACAAGAAAATTGAAAATGTTTGCAAAGAAAATAGTTCCAAATCAATTGAAATGAAAAATTTGTTACTAAAAAATTAACCAACCAATATATTAGAAATGTAGTAATCAAATTTTTAACGAGTCAAATTGACTCCGTAAATCTAGTGTTAACTTTAAAATGCAAGCAGAAATTAAAAGAGCGCAAAGTTCGCTTCACCGAAATAAATGAAACGTCCCCGGCAGCGTTCCACGTCAGCCATTATTCCCATTGATTTGAGAGACGCAAAGACAGGGACGTTCATTTCTCTCCGGGATATTTTCCACCGAGTTCCGACGTCTCGGCCGGAGATGGAGGCATGGCACGTGGAAAGAGCGTGTCGCGGATTATCGTGGATAATTCATCGGCGTCCAGTCGAACGGAGGGTTGCAGAATGGAAGAGCCGTCCAAATTGAATTGCCGGCAGGTCTGCCGTGTCCAAAACGGCACACAAAACGGACAAAACGTTCTCCTCTATAAAGAACTACGAGGACGTTATACGTATCGTCTATCGTTGCTACGTCTCCACGTCCCTGAGAGGACTCGCCCTTTTTCTGCTTGCTTTTTTTCCCTTCCCCGTCGTTCACGGGGTGGTTCGATCGGCAAGTCGTAAGCAATCGCTGTCTACTCTCGATGCTTTCCCGAGGGAACGTCGAGGATACGCCTTCCTGGAGTTTTCCAGGATGGAATGGAGAGGACGGAAGTCGAGATTCGTCTCGAGTCTTCCATTAACTCGAACGAAAAAATTGTTCGCGCGGCTTTCTCCTACGCAATACCCGCGGTTCGAGGGATCGAAAAAGACCTGTGAATCGTATCTCTTAATGTTCTTCCAGAGAGGGAGAGCATTTTTGTCGGCAATTTGTCGGAAAATGTTTCGATAATTCGATGGAAGGAGAGAGATCACTTTCTTTTTCCGATTTTTCTACGAAAAACACATCCTTTCGTGATGAAATAACGGCAATTGAAACGTCTATGGAAACGTGCCGTTTGTTTTATGGTGAAATACTAAGCGAAATTCGGGACTCTCAATTGTCGTCGGTCGCGTTTTCTTGTTTACCCGAAAATGGAACGTAAACGTGGCTACACACGAAATTCGTCCGACTTGGTATCTATAACGCTGCTCTGTTTTATATGGAATACGCATGGAATTGCCGTGGTACCACGTTACTGCTTATTGTTCCCGCATTCTGCTATAATAGAATCACTTTATTACAGCACGACGATTATTCCCTCTGTGTTGGCTCACATTCGCGATAGATGTACAGCAGAAGATTGCTACAGAGGGAAAATAGCGTTTATGCTGAAACGACGATACGAAATGAACAAACCAAAATCGACATCATCTTCTATTCAATTTCCTCTGATGTTTTCCATCATCGTTTATTTCATTTTATGCCATTCTTTAATCACTTTTTACTATATTGACCAGAAATGCGAATAATTGCACGAGATGGAATCGGTTGATAGGAAGTTTGAACTTTCCAAATAGAACCATAAGATAAAAACTAATATATATGAAAGATTGGAGTAAAGTTAACAGACAACCTCCAAATGTTTTCCATGTAAACACCACTGCCAATCAAAAGAATGTTTTTCCTTTTTTCTTTATACCTCGCAAGCAGCTTTAATAGATACGGCCACTTTGTTTAGGTTTTAGGTGCGGAACGGATCGCGGAGACAGTGGTGCATCAAATAATTATTTAGGACATATTTTAAAAGAAAGATTTGAACTCAGCAACATTACATTTTGGAGTTCAAGCCTTTAACTCTATACCTTAGTCCCCGATCCAGAATCAATGCGTCAGATACTCCAACGTACCCCAACTTTCCAGAAACTTCCACTAACATTATCAATATTATTTACCACATAACCATCAACCCCCCCTCATGATATCCGCAACACGATGCTCCCCGTAATGAATTTCCATCGTACCCTCAGACGCATTCCTCTCGACAAAAGCCTCATCGGCGCAGCGTACTCTCCAGCAATTAAGCTCTACCTTGGCGAATCCACTTTGCGTAATAACCGATCCTACGCTGTTACATAGCAGGACATCCTGCGTGTCCGGTATTTCGTGGTATCGCCGAAGGATCGATGCGACCGATCGCATTGTCGTCAAGGGGGAAATAGGGATCGTAACGTCGCCATGGGTGCGGTTTCAACGTTAATTCCTTGAATGCTATAGTTACATGTAGACACTTTGAGATATAATCTCATCTGGTCTTATTAGAATTGGAATTAGATTTGCTGTATTCAGATATCATCGTTGTACGCATTCTTGCATCAGAGAACAATCTCTGGCGACCCTATTCGGAAAAGTATTAGCGAAATTTGCGATTTGAAGGATTTACGTCGCAACACACATTCAGATTTATCATTTTTACACCTTAACTCTTTGCATCTATAAAAGTGCGGTGGTTTCGGTGACCAAGGAAACGATTACTTCCCTGTACTCAAAAAAACCTGCATCCTGTGAGGGTTAATGGCATGTGCCACAATTAGACTGTGAAACCGACTACCATCGGTACTCATGGATGCACCTGCGATTCGACGATGCACCATAATGCATTGTAGGTGGTTGCGTGCACGTCGAGGAGCTTCTTACCTTCGAGCGTTTTGGAGCGGACGCAGGTGTGCGATCAAGTTGAGAAAGAGAGGACGTTACTTCACCGAGCCTTAATTAAACACTCGATTTTGTGTATGGCCAATGTCGGTTTTGCATTACGTTGACGTTTTGGGCGTAAATATTCAACGGTGGTGAATTATGTAACTGCAGTAGCTTATATAGGGCGACTGAAGAGAAACTCGTTGCCGGAGATACCAACTCGATCATCTTTGATTCCCCTTTACTCAAAGTACTTAACGTATCGAAGTGTAATTGATTTAACGCCAGTAGTTCTAGAGTTAAGTAAACAATGTTTTTTATAGTTTCTAATATTAACAGACTCCTGTATGTCTTTCAGGAAGGTATTACTGTTATTTCATAACCAATTACGGGATCTGTTATTGCAAGAATGACTAGCTATAAAGTGTCGATACAGTTAGTATCAATAGATAGTTGAATTACTAGAAACACGGTGAAAATCGTCGATGTGAAACATTAGAAAAATAGTCTCATGTCGCAGTTCTAATTGTACAATTCGTCGCACCATTGCTCCAGATTTACAGTTTGGCTAATAACTGGACAATTTCTCGCTATAAAGATCACATTCTCCGTTCATCGAAGAAAGCAGGAGAATCGCAACGTAAAGATAACTTCCTACGATCGACATTCTCGTAGACGTGACACTCTTCTTGCCACGGTTGCTCGACGGTATCTCTTTTATTACACAAATAACCGTACGTTGTCGCCGGTACCGGTATTACGTGTTGGCCGATTGCAACGCTATATTAAGTTACGATAATGCCACGATTATTTCCACCGATCCGATACGAGCTGTTACATGCCACCGGATGAAATTCCGCGCGTCCGTCACAGTCTGATTCTTCCAAGTAGAACGTGAACTCTTCGGCGAATGCTGCTTCGAGGATAATGAAAAACTCAACGAAAAAAAAAAAAACAAGCACGAAAGAAGTAGAAAAGAGAAACACCGACGAAAAGGGGTGAGAGAAGGGAGAAGAAGTGAGGGACGAAACGAAGTACGGTTTTGCGATTTCGCACGAAAAGGTACCAGGCAGGAAACACGGCGCGTTATTACACACGATGGCGTCGTTGCGTGCATAATTGCAGACCCGAAAAATTGGAGAACCGTGATGGCATTGCACACCGACACCCGTTCATTCGTTCGTTCACCCCTGAAACGGACTTTCTCCTCTTTGTTGCAACCTGGCCGGCTTCTGCCGATGGAATCTACGAACGATGATAAGATCCATGTTTCGGACGCACCTGCGACCGGTGTGCAGACCTGCCACTTTCACCTGATACGCTTGCTTTGAGCATTTCAATGATCGACTCAATTTTTGACGTATTGGATTTTTTGCGAATGTGCGAAAGATATTAAATAATTGTCACATAAGATGGAGACGTTTTAATTGTGGTTGGATCGCCTTGGATATTGGGTAGATATAGGAAGAAGCTGTAGGATGGTGTTGCGGTATTCGTTAAAAAAAAATAACGAGGAAGAATATCAAGTTAAAGTGGTTCTTGTGCGAAAGATACTTTCTATACGGTGTATCGAGTATCGGTGCTCGGATATTAAGGAAGTTATTTCATAGAGGAGAGGTATTATGAGAGGGACAGTCTCAATCAAAGACACTTAGTTATCAAGAAACAAATTGCAATTTATTTAGAAATCATTACATTTTAGTACATAGAATTTGTAACAAAGTAAAGTAATTATTCATTAAGAATGTACATTGTAATTTGTATCAAAGCTAAATTAACAGCTTCCGCGATTGAATAAGATATCAAGGGGGAAATCCTGGTCCATTCCTTTTAATCCATCGTATCGTTTGAGAAGAAAGAAATCTCTGGTGATTCATTTCAAGTATCGACCTATTTTCGACGAAGAGAGGATTAGGAGAGGCGAAAGCCGAGCGAATCGAAGGAAACAGGTGTTCGTATCCAGTGCGAAAAGAGTCCACAGGTAAAAACGTTTCGTAGGTGCAGACTCCCACAAATATAAAGAGGGACTTGTACGAGGAAATTCGTCTTAATTCTCGTTGGAGAGCCGCTCTCGTTGAGTTTTCCCCGGGCTTAGCCGGCAATGGGATTACCCTTGGAAAAGCTCCGGCGAATTTATCGTCAAAGACTTCGTTAGCGGAGCTCTGCAAATGAAAACTTATGCCATCGCCGGAAAATCCAGCCGGTGGTATTACGAAGGGATACGATCATTGGACTACGGCCGCATAAATTGCCTTTTACCTTGATTTATCGACGACTCGGAAGACCCAGAGCCAAAATCAATTTCGTTGTTAAGACGATGCAACGCGTTGTCGGAATGATCGTTTATTTGAGAAACTTATTCTCGAATAAAGTCTTCGAACTTGTTAACGATTATATTGCCAAAGACCCAATTAAGTGAGCTTCTAATCATTAAAGCTGTTACAATTATTTCACGTAGATTCTACAAATTTAACTGAGTTCCAAACCATCGCAACTGTGACATATTAATTAATAATTCCAGAAAAATATGTCAGAAGCCATGGAAATTGGAACTCGCACTCGCTAATTGGAAGTACAAGTCTGTAATTCCATACCGAGCATGATAAATTCGACAAATTAATTTAGTTTCTTTCCTTGAATGTAATATAAAGAGGTAATTGCGTGCAATCAATAGAAAGTTACCGAATAAAATACGGTTCGCAGAGTGGAGAACGATGAAGAGGACAAAAAAATAAATGGCAATTGATTGGAAACATCCGAGTGCAATTGAGCGTAAAATTGAGAAGCACGAGAAGAAAGCATAGTTCGTACTCGACATACGACCCACGCGCAAATTCCTAATTACCGGCATCGAACTATTCCCCTCTGGTTAACGAAATGACGACGTGGCTCCGTCGTAGCCGAGGATCGTCTGTACCAATTAACACCGACCGCACTCACGAGCACACCTAACGGGCATCGTGCACTGCCAATAAACCCATCCTCGCATAAACTACCAGCCGATGTCATTAATCTCAATACCGAGTAGTGGCTTAGTAATTAATGCGAGCACCAAGGCCGAAGGCGGTACATTCGCGGTCGAAAGCAATTTCGCCAAGAAGTCGAGGAGAAAGAAGCTAAGAGGGATTGAAAGAGATGGGAGGCTGGAAGGGAAAGGCAGAGGAAGAGGAAGGTAGAAATTTGAAAGATGAAAATGGGAAAATGAGTGAGAGAGTGGCAGCGAGAGAGAGAGAGAGAGAGAGAGAGGAGGAAAGATGGAAAATATGAAATGATTTGAAAAAATAAAATAGAGAGAAGATTTGAGGGAATATGATACAAGATGAGGAAGAAATGTGAAAGGAATTTGGAAAGAATAATTGGCGTTCAATGAAAATTCAATGTATGGGGAAATTTCTGAGAAGGGAATCAGAAAGGAGAAATTATATTTCCTTCCCATGGCTTCATCGTGTAGGGATATATTATTTTATGGATCATAGCTGTAAGGTTTCCATGGACGATATGCCAGTGGAATCCGTACTCGCGTAGATTCGCCGAATGAGAATTCGGAGGGTAATCCGATAGCGATTCTCCCTAACGCGTATTAACCCTCTGCACTTTGGAATTTCTCCACCGTGGGATGGCAAACTCCGATAGGAATTTCGTGCTCCAAATTCCTGTAATTATTTCGTCTCTGTAGTAGACCACCTCCTATCCACTCATTTTCCGCTTTTTGTCACGCCATTACTCTCAAATCGAAACTCACCCTCGACTTATCCCCAAACATTATCCACCTTACAATCCCACACACTGAAGATTCTCAAAGAACATGCAAATAAACGAATAAATCCTTCTTCAAATTTATTTAAAACCATCTAAAAACTCCATTCATCCTAACTACAAAAAAATCTGCATTACCAGAAATTCCAAAATTTACCTAAAATCAGAGCCACAATTTTCCCACTTATCTCGGGTAATTTTCTCCAGCAATTAACATCCTTATCGTTAGAGAATCCACGATTACCGAAGGTGCACCGCATCGTATGAAATCCGATGAGATCGTCTTCCCTATCTGCAGCATCAAAATCATCCTAATTGTCTGGGAATCTACCCAGCAGCCACCCACGCGAGTACAGCGTTAATTCGATACCATTCTCTGGCCCCATGGCAGAGGAAACGTAAATGGAATTGTCGGCGTTGAAATCGGACACAGGCAAACATACCGGTAAAATCGACGAAGGTACAGCATGGGGAAAAAACGCGGCAAAGAGAGAGGGAACGTGAAAAGAAGACAGTCGAGTGTACTGTTACTCGGTATTACAGCTACTCCGCCAATCAGGATTACGTTACAGGATTTTATTGGTTTTTATTGAGCGCCGAGTGGCTTCGATAAGACACAACACGCGCGCACCTCATATTTGCGCACTCGCTCTTGTGGTAAGTAATCACGTTTCGTATTATGTTCCCTGTCCCTTCGCGATGTGTCAGCGAAACTTCTTCGAGGGCAGAGCGGACAGTTGGATGAGGATTAGCAGAGTCGGAAGTTAATTGAGGGCTGAGGAGGAGACTTTTGGAGAAATGACTATAACACTGGGTGCGAAACGCGAGAGAGAAACATTTCGAGGGCGATGGCAGATCCTTACGCAGCAGGTGTAGACTCATAATTGGTATCAGTGGTCCTCACTTCAAAGTTTTTAGCACTTCTGAGACATTTTTGTTAAATTATTGTTAACTGTATCATGGTCTCGATGATTTAAAATCTATCTGGATCAGCATGTCTTGGACAAAATAATTATGACACCTAAACCTGAAGAAATGAGAGAGAATTCTAAAGTGCGTGGACAGTTAAAGTCTGAGACTCTTAAATACATTGTCTTTGAGTTCAATAATTGCACAATTTTTCCTAAATTATTATATAATACATCATAGCCTAAGTGATAGTAAAAAAAAGTGACCGTAGCACTTACAGCCGAAGATTCAAAAGGAAGAATGGAGAGTGTTGTATCGGAGGACGAATTGAAGAATTGACCAATGATTACAAATTTTCAAAATTCCTATTTCCGTTTTATCCGTCATTGAATCCAACCTGCCGTAACCCTTCGTGCCTGAAGACCCTTCGGCACGAGTGTCGGATTAGATTTAGCCATCTCTCTGGATGGAGGAGCGTTCACTTCATAATGACTAGGGGGATCCATTGTCCATCGTCGTCGGAAGGCCGAGGGTCGCGCGGCTAACTTTGCCCCGGAGGTATTGGCAGCTACGAAGGGATGTTCCGCGTGTCCTCTGCCATCCTGGACGAGTTACAAAGTCATTGTTTGCGACGTCCACCTCGCAGTTCCCGTGAGGCACGAATATGTTATTTTCGACGTAGCTTTTCCAAGGTTCACCAGATAGCACAAATCGATGGGGGTTGCTGCAGAGAAAACGCATGAATGGAAACTATACCCAAACCTAAACCCGGCTCGAGATTTATTAGACGATAAAATTTCCATGATCACAAATTTAAATTTCCTATTTTTAAGGTGAGATATTTCAACCTAATTGCAGAGACTCAATTGAAATTATAACAAAAGTTTGCTCCTTTTTCTCGTAGGAAAGAAGAATAATAGAAATTGCACAGACAACTAAACAGATTCAACTGTATATCATTAGAAAATTAAAAATGTAATCTCGAAATTAAAAAACCATAATAACAATTGGGAAGTGCGATACGGTCGAAGCTAACATTCGCAATTGCTGCAAAACAGAACGATAACCGGATAGCTTCTCTTTCCGCTCGCAATTCCACCAAACGAGGGAGCACCGCGAAACGGCCGTCGAGACAATGCGAAAGTTTTACGTCCGACGAAACTGACGAGGCTGCTGCGAAAAAAGTTTTCGCGTCTGCCAATGGCAGAGAGCACAGTAACTGTAAAAAAAAAAAGAAAAAAAATAGAGAAACCACCGGGGACAGAATCGAAACTTCAACGGAAGTCGGTTCATTGTCAGGGCACACAATCGCCGTAAGCGGCGAAAGTGTGCATACGCCCTGGGAATAACGAGAAACTACGGCTTGAAAGGCTTCTCCACGATTTTTCCGAGAGGACCTCTTTCACGGCAGATCTACGAGGATCGAGGAGTAAGTCTAAACCGTCGACATCTGCCCGCGAGGATGCCTCTTTTATCTGCCGCCAGGGTTAAAGCGATAAAAACATTTTTTACGAAACCCTCAGGGTCTACCCTCTATCTTTCTCTTCTTCAGGAGAATTTTCTTGCCACGTCGACGGTGCTGCCGACGATTTACGATGTTTCGCGTAAATAGTTGAAATTGCACGATGAAATATTCACTCTGACAGAATTTACATTCTGGAGTGCGTCAGCCATTGTGAACGAGAGGGTGGTGAAATTTTCTGAGAGGTACAATACGAGTTACGACTCCTCACCTAGAAAATAAACTAATTCGATCCCATCAGAGCCGTTGGATAAACTCGTGACTTCTCAGGATCGATCAGGGGTTGAAAAGTTGTGTGGAGAATTTTCAACTAAATTCAGAATTGCTGGTAAAAGCAGTCGACGTCGAACTAAACGACGAAGAGGCCGCCTAATTCGTTTAGTCTCCCGTTGGAGGTAAATCGAGTGGTAGGCCTCGATGAAAACCACGTTATTATCATGGCTGACAAAGGTCGCGATAGTAACTTGCCAGATATTCCAGGGGGTTGCGCGTGCGAGTACGCGCACACTTGCTACCCTTCCGGGGCGCAGACCCTCTTGATAACAAAGAGCAATCTGTGATCGATATCGGTGCGTAGGTGCAACGGCACCCCTTGTTTGCCACGGCACCGTCTTTCACCCCTTTGTACACTGCCGCACCCGCTTTGCACGGGATTATTAAGTACGAACGTATCGGCATCGAGGATGTATCGCAGTGTCGAAATCAAGGATCGATAGGACAGTTTGAGGGTTGCGAAATTAAAGCAAAGGTCGATCGTCGATTTCGAGGGTGATACTGGTAAGCAAATATAGTTTCATGAAGGAATAAAATTGCTTGAGTCTTTGTACTCTCTTTATTCGCGTACGTGCGATCATCCCTCGACTTTCCAACGTTTGCTAAAAGTTTAGGGTTGAAGATGAAGTGTTGCGAAGTAATAAAGTTTGGAGATTCAATTGCAATTAGTCTTTTAACCATCTCGCGCAAAGTCGACGGGGGAAGCGCACGCAAGGCAGTTTAAAATGAAAGTACTTGCCCACCCTTCTCTTCGTCTCCAGTTTCTTACAGCCACCCCTCAGCCGACCACCCTTCCTTGTACCTTCGACGTGGGAATATTGCCGGCTACACCAGCTCGTTACCAAAGTTCGACGCAGTGGATACGAGTAAGGATACTCTTGCCTATGGTTAATCGAAGGAGGGTCGAGGTTTCTTGGATCCCGAAGGAAAGCTCGAGTAAGAGGACGAAGAGGACGACGAAGAGGATGACGCGCCGTGGCGAAGCGGTTAATTGAAAGCCACGACCGAGTTCGGCCTATCTATCCCTTTCCTTCGTCGAATCGATTAATCCTCGAAATGAACCAGCCCGTGGAAGATCTTCCCAAGAGGGAGACTCGTTATTATCAATTTTGCCATCGGGAAGAAGGAAACTGATCGTTCTACCCTTCGAGAAGGGGTAAGTTATTGTATATCAAAAATCAGTGCTTCGAGTTACGTCGCAGAATGAACGATTTCTGTGACGGATCTCATAGAAAGAGGGTAAGATTTAACCAATGCCATTCATTGTTTCTACAGGAACACAGAAAATATTTGAGGTGTAGATCTGATTTCGAATATTGGATACAAAATATGATAAAGGCGCATTTGTCTGACGTTAATAAATCGAGATACGGTTTCCCATCGGAACGTTTCATCGAGAAGAAAATAAGCTGACGTTCGTCAGAGACGAGCGACAAGCGCAGCCTGACGGGAAAGCTGGGGAGATAGTCGCAGACACAATCTATATTTGTTAATCTATCGCAGAAGGAACGAGGTCTTGACGAGACCCGAGCAACAAAGGCACGTCTGGAGCCGTCTGATTAATTTCGCGTGGCAGAGAGACCGACTGCTGGAATACTGGAAGATAAATGAGATCATTCCGAGACAATCGCGCATCAAGCTGATTGCGAGACACGCAACAGTCTCGCCATAAGTCTACCTAAATTTATATCAATACACTCGAGTAAACGAGCATTAAGAGGAAGGGCTTATATCGAACCCTATAAATTCACGGTGAACATGCGTGCATCCGATGGGCACAATAGCCTGGAAATAATAAAACGTACGTTTCACGGCTTCTGCATGAAATGATCCGACGAAATTACCGAACAGACGAGAATAATTATGAGCCGTTGTAACGTTGTGCCCTTTCTTTCAAAATGAACTAATTTGGACGACGGTGATGACTACCGTGTACTATGTACGTGCACTTCAAAAGGTATTGTAAGATCATTAGTATTTTAAAGATACCAAGACTTCTATCAAATGTAAAGTGTTGCTAATTGTAGCTCTATTTATCTGTTTAAGGTTTCTGTTTGGTAAAGGGCTGATTGGAATAGAGAAAGATTCACTGCAGTGAAAGTGATAGATGTCTAAACTATCTATCTACCGATAGAAGAACATATCAATACAACCACTTTGACGCACCTCGTCTCTTCTGCATTCGAAATTCAGTTTTCGTAGAAAAGCACTTCAAGTGTCGAAAAATAGAGAATTCGTCGTTTACTATGAGTTACGGACAGGAAAGGAATATGACGAGAGGAATAAGAAAGTGTACGTACTATTTAACTTAATGCATTGTTTCAATTTTATACTTTTGTATTTTTTTCACTTTTCGTACACGACTTGCAAGTAGGGATTTAGAAATAATATAAATAAACCTTGACATTATAGCTCTTACTAATTTGATATAAATATATTTAGCAGATCGGCGCAGAGCAGTTGCTGGAGAACCAGGAAAGACGGAGGATAGCCAAGCACAGCCACAGGGCAACAAGGATAGACAAAGGGCGGCCAAGACAGGCAGAGGGGAAGCAGGACATGCACAGGATAGCAATGGCAGTCACAGGACACCCAGGATACTCACAGGACAACCGGAATACTCACAGGACAATCAGGACACACAGAGGACATCCAGAAGAGGCAAAGGACAGCCAAAGAAAAGCCGGAACAGCTTTTATTCAATACATAACTCATAGTTTTAGAAACATACAATTTTATTTATTGAATTGTAACACAAATAATTGTATCATACAGATATATTGAATAAAGTATTTGTTATATCTTAAACAGTGTTACATATATTTAACCTTGTTCCATTCCAAGATTCCATTTCCCATTCAAACCACTAATATGTAAGAGAAACTTTCGCTCTATCTGATTGAGCTCTTTAGCTTGAGCCATTAAGTATGAGCTTGCAAGCTCACATTTGACCTTGAAAATGAGCTTGCAAGCTCACACCTAGTGGCTCAAACTAAAAAGCTCACTCGGAGTTGTCGAAATTTTGCGAAAAATCCGGAAAATTTGCTCAAAAGCTCTATACTTACTTGCTCAAACTAAAAAAGCTCAAATTTTTCGAGAAAAATTGCAAATTTCATCGAGCTTTTTAGTTTGAGCCATTAGGTGTGAGCTTGCAAGCTCAGATGTCGATGCTCAAACTAAAAAAGCTCAAATTTTTCGAGAAAAATTGAAAATTTTATTGAGCTTTTTAGTTTGAGCCATCAGGTGTGAGCTTGCAAGCTCAGATGTCGATGCTCAAACTAAAAAAGCTCAAATTTTTCGAGAAAAATTGAAAATTTTATTGAGCTTTTTAGTTTGAGCCATCAGGTGTGAGCTTGCAAGCTCAGATGTCGATGCTCAAACTAAAAAAGCTCAAATTTTTCGAGAAAATTTGAAAATTTTATTGAGCTTTTTAGTTTGAGCCATCAGGTGTCTATGCTCAAACTAAAAAAGCTCAAATTTTTCGAGAAAAATTGAAAATTTTATTGAGCTTTTTAGTTTGAGCCATCAGGTGTGAGCTTGCAAGCTCAGATGTCGATGCTCAAACTAAAAAAGCTCAAATTTTTCGAGAAAATTTGAAAATTTTATTGAGCTTTTTAGTTTGAGCCATCAGGTGTCTATGCTCAAACTAAAAAAGCTCAAATTTTTCGAGAAAAATTGAAAATTTTATTGAGCTTTTTAGTTTGAGCCATTAGGTGTGAGCTTGCAAGCTCAAATTTGACCTTGAAGTGACCTTGAAGCTCACAAGTGGAGGAAACCAATAGAAGAAGAAGAATTTTTGATCGATTTGAGTTGTCGTTGAATAGTGTTAAATTAGAGAACTTATAACTCTAAGTAGGTGATTGGAATTTTAGGAATGGAATAAGAGTAGGGGTTAAAGAAGTTTGACAGTGTTTTCGATTTAACAAAATCTTTATTCAACGTTTGTATTACATAACATAAATGTAAGTGATACAATATTCGTCAAATACAACTCTATATTTCTAATATTACAAATTACTTATTTAATAAATGCTGCCTTGGCTGTCCTCGTTGTCCCATGCAATGTCCAGGCTGTCCTGCGCTGTACTGCGGTGTTCTTTGCCTGTCCTGGCAGTTTTGTGCCTCCTCTGCTTGGCATGTACCTGTCCCGACTGTTCTGTGCTTGTCCTGGCTGTCCTATGTCTCTCCTGCCTGAGCTGCAGCTGTCCTATCTGCCCTAAGTCTGGCCTGCAAGTGCTCTGTACGTCCTGACTGTCTCCTATTTATATCTGTTTCCTGTTGCCTGGTTTCTGTCTGCCTTGGTTTAAAAAAATCTGAAACATTCAAAAGTATGCATATCATTATAATATAACATACAATATAACATATAATACTTGTGGTTTCTATCAGAATTTTCTATGAATCCAAACAGGAAAAATCATTCCAAAACTATAAAATACATTTTACCGTGTAACTACCCCTACAGTAGGGAAAGGGGATTCATACCTTGCGGGAATGATTTTGTAAAGAGACCTATCAAATTGCATGCCGCAATATTAATTTGTGTTTGAGCCACTTCTTCTATCCTTATTCAGCTAGACCCTTTAAGATCAAGAAATAGAAACCAAATAGCGCAAACGTTCCAAGAATACCAACACCCTTCATTGTCCCTCGGCATATCGTGTCCATCTATCGCAATATTTCCCGTACCAAAGGGACTAATTTCATCGAACGACACATCGCAGTACTTTCGCCGCATCTCTACGAAATCAAACACATTTAACGCGCTAAACTCGTCGACGAATTCTCGTCACGTTTCGAAAGGACAACTCCACGTACGCGAACCTGCCGCCAAAGTCCCATTAAACGTACCTCCTCTTGTCTCTCACAGCCGATCTAACTACCGATCTTCCGTAAGATCTAACTGCCTCGCGAGCATTCGCATAATTCCGCGACCGAACAACAACAGAATACGTACAATTGGCTCCTAGGAGAGTTACGAATCCACGCATCGTCCGATGAATACGGATGACACGATTTCAAGGATCCTGTTGCCCTACGGGAGCAAACATTGCCATCTTCCGAAAACGTCCGTCGATCAACTATTGTCCTATGTTTCGATTAAGAGGTCAAAGAAAGTCTCAAACTATGTGAGAGAGCAAAAAAGGAGAGGACGAAGAATTACGATAGATAGAATCGTTTTCAATGGTCGATCAAACGTTGATCGTACGGGGATGTCAAGAATGAAGATTGAAGAGGGGTGAGATCGAAGGGAGAGGACAATTATTGTACGCTCCGAGGGTGAAATCAGCAACGGTGATGGTACGGAGGTCTAGGTTAATATTCATAGAAGTCGGAGAGTATTTCGTGCTCGAACTTGAGCTTGCAAAAGTCCTATTAACGGGAATTCGAAACAAACTTGTATCCCTTGGGATAAACTACTTACACGTTCCGATGGGTCTGCGACGAGAGGATGGGAGAACGGTTTCCAGTTTCTTTATACATTGATCATCGTACTGGTCACCGGTATTAATTTATATGTATCATGACATTGAAAAAATGTCTTTGTTGTAAAATTTCTAGCTGCATTGGCCTTAGAAAAATTAAAGCAAATTTAAAATCATCCTAAAGTTGAGAACGTAGCACAATTCAATCTCATAGCATCTTTATCCAACAGAAATATTTAATGAGTGAATTTTACTTTCTGGTTGGATCAATAACCTGCAGCACTACCATTCCATTGTTAGAAAAATCACGATTTAACCGACTTGGCAAAGAACCAACCACATTGTCGAAGACAAGCACATTCTCCCGCAGACGAAGAGGTCGCACGAGGGGGTAGTTCATTTCATACTCGAAGGGGCTCACGTTCCGCGAGGACGAAAGTTATCAGCGAAACTTATGGCGAGTAGGACGTTCTCTCGCGGAAGAAATAAGGTTCCAGAGGGTGAAGGGTGGTGGACGGGCTGCAGACTGTCTGCGGGAAGGGAGTCGAAGCCAGTCTCCATCGGACTGTCTGCGAATTATTAAACATAACGGTGAAATATCGCGGCGTCCGATACAAGCACCCCCTTTCGTGCAACCCCCGCTGCAGCCACGTTTCGTGCAACCCTCTCTACGAGCTCCGGTGCGATGCGGCAGGGAAAACAACGTGAGCCGATTTCGCAAGAGCCACCTCGCTTTTGTATACTCGATATATCGACGCGCGAAAGAAGCGAGGGTGACTGCTGCATCCGTGCATTTTCCCCGTGGTTGCGATTATTCGGGGGTTGTTTGATCGATACGCCAGTGTTGGTTCGTTCGAGGTATCGATCCTCGAGGTGCTCGTGGGAATGAATTGTTTCGAGCGGTGAAATAATTTCGATATCGCGAAAACTGTCCGACGAGAATTTATTTTGGAATATTTTTAGGGGGAATAAAGTATGGGTGTTTTATCTCGGTGAGTTTGATTATTATATTCCAAGAGTCGGCGATAGGTTGTGGTAGATAAAGAGGAGGAACAGAGAACTTTTGTTTCGAGATAGAATATCGTTCTGATTGTTTTATATACGGCGAGGAGGATTTCGTAGGAAAATGTACTCGCGATTATAGAGGAGGAAGATACAAACAGTCACGTCACCTTCCTCCGGTCGTAGATAAATTTGTCTGGCAAACACGCATTTATTCTCACCGTCGTGGTTTTACGCTATCTACGTTTGCGAAAGGAAGGTCTATTTGCAGGAAAATCTTGCGCAGTATCTCGATCGCAGACATAAGTATTGTAAAATAAACTTTAATTCCACTCAGCATTCATATTCTTTTAGAGGTCAAATAAATATTCCAAAATATTCTTCCCACGCATGAGAATAATTTTTCCTAGTGTCCCTATGCACGCGGTCAAAAGAAAAGGTCACATAATCAGTCGAATGTCTCATCAGGCAAATTGATTTAAACAATTCCAAGTGTTAAACGTTACCCGTCGCTATTGTTGGCTCATTTCTTAAATATTACTTTGACAATATAATGCCACTTAGTTCGCAAACAAGCCTCCCGCCACGGACGGCTGCAGTTACCGTAACTGTAGTCGTGCTCCCTCGGTGGCCCTACTTACGACATATTAGCGACTCCTGAGACGGCCATTAACCGAGCTCTTACAAGATAGACCGTAACATTACTTGACGCCACGATTGCCGACCTCTGACTCCCTCTTCCTCCCTCTTCCACCCTCTTCCTTCCTCTACCTCCCTCCTCGCTCGCGTTTAAGCCGCGATAACAGCCGTCCTTACATATCATCCATTTAGATAATAACTATTTGACCCTATCAGCGAATGAATTGCACCGAGTTATTCCTCGTCCGACGGTATCGCTTAATTATTAGCCTTAACTACCCCCTCGATTCTATTCTTGTACGCCGGACCGAGAATAGCGCGGTTCTATCTGCGAAAAAGAAGACGATGGAGAAGCGCGTGCAGATTTATGCCGACGGAAATGGTGGCGGCGATAACCGCACTCCCTGTCCGATTCAGAAATCCCGAGTGAATTTATAATAGTTGAATCGTGTTTGTTAATCGCATCTGATTCAGTGGATACAACGTGTTTCGAGTTCGTTTTCGAAGATGGACGGGCTACTGAGCACCTACTAGCGAGCAATGTATCTTTGCGATTTGTGATTTTGATATTACTGGAGGTAGAGACGACGGTCAATTATCGTTGATCAGTGAGCGTAAACTATAGTTGTTTATTCACGGATTACTAATTATTTAGAACTGTTATACGTGTACACATAATATATTATTAGGCATGAAGCTCCTAACGGGATTAATGTTACTAATGGCAATTATGATGGATATTGGAACAAGAGATTCTACGGTCTGAAATCTTTAACATTGAGGTCTTTTAAATTATCAGCTACAAATAAAAGATATATTTTTTTAAACAGTAGGATTAAACGGAGCAATGGAGCAGTGTTATATTTCGACAATGAGATATTATTCTGCCCTTTAAAAGATATTGTAAAGGATAATTTCGAAGAGACAAAGAGAATAAAGAGAAATTGTAAAGGAATGTGGGTCTCTTCGATGATTCGACAAATAAATACCGGTATCCATCGTCAATGGCGAAGCGATCTTCCGAGGCAACATCGTCTCTGCGCAATTACACGCCGGTTCCGGCGATTTGACCATTTTTCTCCACAATTTCGCGGTCAACCACGAACAACGGAGTAGTCGAATTACGTAGTTTCCGAAATTCGTCGGTTTCCGTTCGCCGAGAGGCAAGAGAATCCTGGTGAAAGGCCCGAAAGTCGGAGAAAAGACTCGATTCGATGGAACTCGACGTGTAACGACTTTGCGGTTCGGATACAATCTTTCTCGCTGGTCTCTCTACGGTTTCTACCTTTCCGTGAGCAGTTCTGAGGATAATACGGCTTTTCGAGCTTTCGAACGAACCGTAGAAACGACTGTTTCGAAATGGAATTTCACCAGCCTCGATTCTATTCTTGGTATAATTTTTTAGAGATCTCTCAACAAAGTAGACATTAATAGATCAACTGACAATAATAACTTTTGAATGTCATACCTTGTCGTTCTTGAAAGAACAATATTGTAAAAAATACTAGCACAGAAATAATACCTATTAAATTTAAATATATTGAATAAGTGCTTCGAGAAAAGAAGAACCAAGAAATGAGAAGGATGTTCGCACAAATAATTTCTGTTATACAAGATAGACATGGAATATTTGTTCTTTACCTTTTTTACCACTTTGATAGCTTTAATGCTAATCATTTTATATAAAAAATAATACTGAACCAATAATTATCAGCTCTTCCAAGACCACCAAAAGTGAAACAATCTTGAAACTTATATCAGCTATGAACTTATGAACGAAACAAAATTCAACGACCACCGCATCAGTGTTACGATATAAAAGGAACACGATAATATTGGAAAAGTATCCACAAAAGTGGTACTTTCCCTCCTATCCTCCCCGTACTCGCCAATTTTTTTCCCGCGCTTAACGCGCACCCCCGAGAATACTTGTCCTCCCCGTGACTTATATCGGATACTCATAAAAATTAATGTACCACGATAGTAGCAGCACGTTGCAGGAATATCCTGTAGGCTCTGTGGCTGCAATCCGATTACGTCGAGGCTAATGTCCAGGGATACAGGACACAGATCAGCTCGAGGGATACGCGGGCATTATCCGTTTCGATATCCTCCGTGCAGTGGCCACGTTACGAGGAGGATCTGCGAAAATCCACCGGCGCTAATGGCATTTAATTGACCCTCGTCCAAGTGTCAATGAAGGGTCGTGTCTCTTGTGCTCTTTCGAGCGGAGTCTTTCTACCTGGAATCTGAAAATTCTATGGGAAATTCTCCATCAGCCTGCGGTTTTGCCAAGGACATTCCGAATGAGTTAAATCGGAGATAAATTCAAATTGTTTGAATCATTTGTAAATGAAAATTGGGGAAAAAGGAATTTTTCTTGAACTCTGAATTAGTGAATTCGAGCGAGAATTATCTGGGAGAGATCTTTTATCCATTCTCATTTAACACTTTGTCAATTGATATTTTTTTGAATCAGCTACTGAACCATAAAGTGTTAATATATCATAGTCTTATTTACCACCTTCGATAACGTAACTCTATTTGTCAACGAGAGCATCGAAAATCTCTTTGAAGACCCCTGTGACAAAAATTTGAGCCACAAAGGGTGTCCGTAATGAAAGAAAAAAGGAGCAGAGTTTTCCTTCATCGAGGGTCAGGAGTTTATCCATCCCTCGGAAGTCTCCGGATTTGTCCCAATACGCGAAATTGATTAAAAATCGATCCATCGATAAGTAGGCCCCCGGAGGGACGGATCTTTTGTGTCGGCAAACCGAAAATTCGATTGAACTTTAGTTCTTCTGCGGCGTTTGGATAGACGGTAGCCTGGTGATCCCTCCGAGAGCTTTCTTACTTTCGCATCAAAGACACGGGCTTGGCCGATACTCTTTGCATCGAGCCCTCCGTGTCGTTCCCTCTTTTGGTTTCAATGTCCATCCATTTGATCTTTTCTCTCCCCCGTCTTCTTCGTCTTTTCTCCCCGAGTTCTGCTTTTACGATCGGACGGTACCTATCGAAACATGTAAATGCAAGTTAGAAGCCCTTTTCTCCGTGTCCTTTCCTCCTTTCGTTGACTTTTCTTCGACCTCTCCTTCTACCTTTCCTTTTCGCTTTGATGATCTTTGTGGGGTGACCTTAATTTCACGGACGCCTTTCCAATTACATGTGAAATGTTTAACACTAAAACACAGTATAAATTAATAAGAATTTTACCACATCAAACACTTTTACTCTATATTTTTAATTTTCTTTAACAAAAAAAAATCAAATACCTTTGAGCATTCATTCAATAAAGATCATTCCAAGTTCTTTCATTAAAATCTTCTTTTCTTGGAGATCTTAAGTGCTTCGTAGTTCATTGATTAGCACCAATTAGTCAAGATCCTCCATTGTCGGAAGAACACGAAATTCCACGGTAGGAAAAGCAGAGAAATCCCATTCAGACAAAGAGAATTCCTTGGGAAACCGTTTCGCAGGATATCCTAGAAAGTTGCACCAACATCTTCCCTTCTGTCTGCCATCACGGTTGTTCGTCGAGAGACAAGGAACGTGTCCGTCGCACATACCCTCGACGCATATATACGACGTATTATACGTTCTCCAGCGTCAACGGAGCCCAAGGGGGTTGGTCCCGGCCTCGCCGGGGTTAATGGCGGTAATGCTCGTAATGTTCTGCATATTACTGCGTGCAAATTGCTAGCTCGACCGCCAATGGATTTTTTTTTGGTGGTGAGCGAGAAATTCCGCTGTCCTGGAACATCGCTCTGCGGAATTCGACGCGCGACACCGTCGACGGTGCTTCTCCACGGTTTCTCGTCGCGAAGTTTGAGCTTCATGATGAAATTCACGGGGAAGAATGTTTAGTTATTCGTCGCTAGACTCTGTACACGGGATTGGTAGTCTTGCACTAGACGAAAGTATGTTTCGTTGGTAGTATTATTAAAAATAAAATCATTTATTTGAAAGTACCTGACACAAAGGGGTAAAATCTTGGATATTTTGGAGAGAAAGTAACTCGAGATCGATAAGTGAAACAACGAAAGAATACAATAGGATGAATGTACAGCTCTTGAACTGTTACTTCACAATATCCTGAAGTGCAGTAAAACTGATCGTGAAAGTGTCAAGGCAATCAATTCACCGCGACCTTAAACCGCAACCACGGAAGGCGGAACTTTTGTTCAGCTTTTCCACGGTGATTCGGCAGAGACAATCGACCGTGTTTTTATTTTCGCCGCAGAATTACCAATCTCTTTTGTTTCTCATCGACGAAAGAGTTTCAAAGAAACGACCAACAAGGACATACATAGAAAGGGCGGATTCCTTCCCATTTGAGACGTCACAAAAAGCGCATACAATGGATGAGAATTTATAGTAAAAATCATAAACGCACCCTCCATATTTCTACTGAAATATTCGCGTAACTCGCGTTTATCGCGTTCCATAAAACACAGATTTTCGAAGACGAAGCCCTTTTCGCAATGACGTCGGTATTTCCTTTCCAAATGGACTCCTTAAAGTCCGTGCTTATTGATATGCGGAGCTTCCCTTGTTCTACGTTCGTCCTGCAGGATCAAGAGAGACGAGTGGAACCTTTCGAAGGATTTATCGTGCATAATGTCATCGCGGTTTGCCCGGTCAAAGGGCAAACTTCGATGAAAGTTGAAGAAATATAAGGAAAATAGCCAATAGAGAGATCCTCTCTTAAAGATTGGCATTAATGGCTCAAGAAGAGAGAAAATTTTAGATTTTAATGGAAAATGCAGTCCTTGTTCGACGAATTCCAGATAATTCTCACGAGAAATAAGTTCTCTTTGACCGTTCTGTGAATGTAAAAGATTTATAGAGCGCAAAGAAATAATTTGAGCATATCGTGCACGGATGAATGTTGAGGGTGTCGTCGAAGCCCTTAAATTGTATACAGGGCGACCGTGACGAATCGCCAGAGGCAAAAATCCATTTAGGGTGAGAAATCGGTCATTATTCCAACAACGTGCGACTCGAATCCTCAGCTAATGGCTCGTCCGTATTTCCTGCCAATTTACGAGCAGCTCCGAATGGGTATTCACTTTCGGCAATATTTCTGTTACGCTCCTTCTCCAGAATACCAAAGAATTCCGAATAAAATTTCGATAGCTACACTCATACAATAATTCCACCAAATTAGATCTCATACTGAAAATACTCCTTTAAAGTACACTAAATTGAAACCAGCAGCGAACATTGAATTTAAAAAAAAATACAACAAATTGCAATATCGTAGTGTCGATGCAATATAGATTATCACTGCTCACTCCCGTTTTTGATTAATGGTCCAACGAATGGCTCGGTGGAAACAGTCGTCCGAAATTTAGCCATGGGGTGACATACAACCCCCATATGGTTCGCGAGCGGAACACCAGAAACCTGTCGTGATGTCCCGAGCAGAGAGACACCCCCGTGTTTCGGACGAAGACATTGAATTAATCGTCATTAGGCTTCCTGAGTCAGGACTGACTCCACTGTCAAGTAGAGAACGGGGCTCCTGTCACCCTCTTATCATTAATAACGCTCTCCCCGAGGGAGGACCTGTCTCGATGTACTCCGCCACCTTGGCTTTATCGACTTTCGAAGACTCTCCCGGCGATTCTTTCGGGTCTTCGAATTAACGGGAGTGCCACTTTTTCGTTCGATTTCCCGCTGTTCGTCGTGTTCCTTAGGGATGAAGTCATTACTTGTTTTATGGGGGGATGAAAGTTTTTTTTCAAGGTATCGCTTCTGTTCTGGACGAGATTTTAGATGATTTCGTGTATGGAGAGTCAATTAGAGGTGTTGTTGTTATTTGTTGTTCTTGGGACATTGTTAAACATCGTTGCATTTTGTACATTATGCAAAATGCTTCAATATTTCTTTATTCACAAGAGAAGGAAGACTTCCCGGACGTCAATTTGCGAATTTTTGTGCACAGCATCGAAGCTACTTTGTATGGGAGAATATAATTTCAATTTTTGATGAGAAAGAGAGCACGCATTTGCCTTTGCTCAAAAGGCCTCGAAATTGCTCGCATTTCCTCATGATAACGAGCAAACGACTGCTCAAAGATCAAAAGAACCTCGGTGGAGGAACGTATCGTCGGGTCCTCTTTAAGTATTTCGAAAATCAACGATCTCAACTGAGAGAGGGTGAGTTTCACGCACGCAGGGGGATGCAGGAATAGGTTGGACGTAGATATACGATATTTTAGATTCATACCGTCGAGGGTGAAAGCTTTTGTTTTGATCCAACCTCGCTCCCAGGTGGTCAAAGTGGGTCATTCATAACGAAGGGTTCACCATCGGTGGATGGTGTTTCGCTTGTCGGAATATAAAAGAGGAGAAGTCGAGAACCCTGCTTTATACAGTCGAAAAGAAGCTGAGGATTCGGAAGCGCAAATCCTACCCCATAGAACCCATCGATTTCGATGCCGAAAGATAGACGGACTTGAATCACGGTCATTTTTTTCCCTACTTCATCGTTCTGATCAATTTCAATATTCCGGTAAACGAAACATCGTCTGCAAACAATCAATAACAAACTACAGACATTTTTCTATTTCTTATAAATAATCTGCAGTCTACAAGCAGAAATAGTATAATAAAAGGATCTACTCCTATATCTAGAATACACTAGAGTAATCTACCATTCAACTCAAGTGCTCAGACTTTATTTATCACCTTATTTAAATTGCACCGAGTCATCAGCAACCCGGAGACCACTTCAAATCCAGTGGCAACAAGTCTCACCCCAGCAAGGTTCATCGAATTGCACGGGCAAACTGGCGTGGAATTTCGACGATTATTAATACCTCGTAATTATTATTACAATCGTTCCCTTTTCTCCTCTTCAATTCGCCAAGAAGAAGGGAGAGAAGTCTCTCCGGGATCCAAGTATTTAATGAAGCACCTCTTACATAGGTCGTTCCCAGGGGCGAAGAGGAAGGCCTCTCGTCGTTCCTATCATTATTACGGAACAGGCTGGCATCATTGTTTATATAATTACATTTCGTCCTCGGGAGATACGAAGCTCCATTCGTCGTCGTTATGTAAACGAATCGTCTACATCGGACGGAGACGACTTCGTCCCGTTTCTACGTCAGGACGAATTAGGGTGGATTCACCCTGAACGACGTCCCAAAGTCGTCGGGTTTACGTTTAACAGACGTTCGAGAGATCCTACGGTCATGAAGGATCTCAACGATTAATCTTGATGTCTATCTTTGAAGTTTATATTTTTCTGGATCGATTGAGATGCATCGTAGAGAAAAATTGACGAGAAGTGTCGTGTGAGGATACTCTTATCGTCTTGAAAGTGAAACGTTACTTCAACGTCGTCAAAGGGAAACGAGCAGATCGTCGTATGAAAATATGTGTTTGAAGACTTACAATTATATATACATTTTCTTGTATTCTAATCTACCATGTACAAATGACAAATATAATAATAAATTGAAAAATAATAACAACAAAGAATGTCTATTAATTACCATAATTCCTTCCTCAAACTATCCTCTCATTTGCGGGTCATTGAAACTTTCGTTTTAATAATTCCCTGGCAAGAAAATTCGAGAGATCCTTATTGGCTGCAGATACGAACGATAAATCTCAAGTATCGTCTAGGAAAGTCTTTCGAGGGCCCTTTATCCCAGACTGGTTTCGTGTTTGCTTATCTTTAACTACATCTCCCTTAACGATCGCGAGTCCGGCGAAACTGTGATACAAGGCATAATATTAATAGCGTGTACCCAGACCTGTTTCTCCTCTACCTCGAAAACCGGCAGTCCCAGAGACAAATCCCAAGCTAATGTCGTTAGCCGTTCCTATGGGGGTCGTGCTGTTCTCTCTTACGGTGAACAATGCGCCTCGGAGTGGTTTCTCTGAGACTAAACACTCCAATGTCTGGAAGACTGGCAACAGAGAGGGTGGAATGGCAGAGGAATGGACTTGGAATAATCTACGCATCGGCGATCAATTAATTCTCTGCTAAGTAGGGAGTTGCTTGTCGATTTAACGAGGAAAACGGAGAGTGAAATTCCTACGGAGGTTGAGCTAGAAATATCAAGTTCGCTTTTAACCCCTCTGCCTTCAATCGCTGTACTCCTGAAGGGCTTGTTTTAGTTGTAATTCGAAGAGGGGTGAATATTTTACGTTTTTCCTGAGACCGATGATATTTGGAAGTTTCTTCTACTTATATTGAGAATATTTAACAATTACGCTCGCTTTCCATCTTCTATTTTTAGGCTCAAAGTAATCACTTCGTCTCGGAATTACTGTATTTAGGTGTTTAGATTTGGTGACTGACAGTAAGAGAAATACAAGAACAAAGTGTGCAAATCTTGCTGATATTTTAGAAGTGTTTTTAAAAGAGTGTGAAATTTCATTCAGCTTTTTGGAATTTATCGAATAGGAGACAGGAGTGAGGTGATAAATTGATAACGAAAAGACAAAAGACGAAGAATAAAATGTATCACAGGGTGAAACTAGAAATACCGGTAACACAATGCGTAGCTGCTGGGAGATATTCGAGGCGAGATAGTGAAACGATGAAATTCGAGCCGCTTTGAAGATGCTCCCCGGTTTTGGGGTCGTGCAGAGTGAAACGACGGCACCCCGTATCAAATCTAATTTCGATCTCTTCCCTTTACGCTCGCCTTGCTCCGCTGTCTGAAGCCACTTTCACTGGGAACTCTCCCTCTCGTCGAAAACTTTGCACTTGGAAGAATATATCAGATTTCAATTATTTAAGTATAAAAACCATAGGAGACGTAAATACTTGTGGTGTATATCAGGAGAAGCGAAGCGTTTCGGGTATTCGTGTAAATCGTACAAAATGGACTTTCGAAGTTTCCTTGCTACTTTTATGCGACTTTCAGTTTATGGGTTGCTGTATCTTTTATGATCGAATTACAGCCCTTCCTAGATTTCATCTTTCTTATTTTTCAGCTTTAACTGCTATAGTATTTTCGCTGAAGACGTACTGTTTTGGGGTGAGTTTCACACAATCGAGTTTATGATATATCAAATAATAAGTGACTCACTCGTTGCGAGTTTATGATTTATTAAATATTGATTATATTAAAATTACCTAGCAGTGGGGGAGGTTAATTTAAATCCAGGTCCACTGATTGTGAGTCTCAGCTTTTACCTCCTCACTCATCCTATTTCCACACTACGATTTCTATCTCAAGTTTCTACCAAAAAATTGCAAAATTTAATAAGAAAATTTTCTGAATAAAGATGCCTTCATAATTGCCTCTCCCGTTTTTCATATTTTCCTGTCAGCCAATCGACGCAATAAGGACGTTTCATCGATAAAGCACGACGAGGATAACTCGCCAAAGAGTTTCGCAAAGTCGAACTCGCCATTGTCCGAGTTTCGAGTGGCGAGTCGCTTGCTCGAACGAGCCACTTCAATCGAAAGCACCCCCTGTGTGGCCGGTCGGCTGCTCGATGGAAAATGCCGAGCGCAAACTCGATACGCGACCGACGAGAGTGGAAAAGAGAGGGAGAGAATTCGCGAGGCCAGGGACGAGGGTGAAGACCGTACGACGAGTGGAAGCGAAGGGGAAAGTGCAAGTGAAATTAAACTCGAGAGATCGCAGGAAATTCCATTTACGAATTTCCCAACCCAATCCAGAGTAGAATTTCATGGGGGTGAATGTAGAATTTTGGCGCCGAAGGAGTATGGCCGGTCAGCTTTATCCCACTAGAAACTTTCCTTTCGAATTTCAGTCGCTAATAACGTCCTTAACGTCGGCCCTGAAATTAATATTTGTATTAGTATAATGTAAATGTATTACTTAATTCATAATAATCAAGAAATTATACGGTAAAACCTGAATCTTTAACGTGTTAATACCAGAGCTACCAAGGAAGTCAAAATGAGTGGTTCCCTTTTTTCTACAAATTTTAAAAACTCTACAAATTGACAAAGTCACAGAGTAAATATTTTACGTTGGTTTTATAAAACACAGATTACCTAGTGATTGTTACTTTTCCAAACTACTTCTTTAATACATGAAAATATACATTCAGCACAGATAGTTCTGCCGTTAAAGCAGAAAACCCATCAAGTATCCACCACCGAAAAAAAAGTTCACAAAGGTACGGAATGCCGTGCTTCCTTTATTACTCCTCCGATTCTCAGCACGAAATCTCCCAGTGGAAATTACCGCTTCTAATTGCGAGAATGGTAACGAGGCGATGAAAATCGAGGACCGATCTGAAACCGGTTCACGAAGGAGGGGTTCTCTCTTGTTCCGACGAAAAAGATCGAACAGAAGGAAGCGGAATAACAAGGAAGCAGGATTCGAATGCCCCCATAAGGAGACGAAACGAATTCGAAAACAGGCGTCCGTCGATGTAAAGCCAACGGAATAAGAGTGCGGGCGGTGCTCACGAAATTGTACCCCGAAGACAGGCAGTCTCAGGGTCGATAACCAATTAGCTAACCCCACGACAAGGGGGAGGAATTACGCGTAAACAACGGCAGCCAGAGGTAGCTGGGCCAACGAGTTTTGGGGCCATCGTGGCAATCTTAAATTTTCATTCCCTCGTCGACTCTTTAATTTGTCTTCTTCCACGGTTAGGCGGCCTATCGTTCGCTGACAAATTAACGAATGCACCCGCACTCCCTCTTCAACGCCCCTCTTTCGTGCCGATTGTTAGGGATAATGAAATTCTACAGGGTCCACTTTATTAGGTTCACGTCGATGTTTCGCGGATATCGCGGGGGCCAATAAAAATTCCTCGCGAGAAAGGGAGAGATAGTGGGGATGAAGGGAAGAAAAGTTTAGCGAGGGAAAGTCGCTAGATTCTTCGCGAACATCTAGCAATCTCGCGAAAACTGTCCCCGTTGGTGGAATCTAATAAAGATAAAATATCTTTCCGGGTGCTGTAAGACCGCCATCGATCACCTCTGACTTTTTGAGAGGAATAGCGGTGAAATAGAGTCGCCTCGTTAAAAAGTTAGTACTTTACGGACGATGTTTTGATAAGAGGAAGGTACACTTTTGTGAGGAATGGCATTAAGTTCGTTCTCCATGGCGTGGAATTGATAACGGAAGACTTTGAAATTAAAAGATCATTCTGTCTCATCGAGTTGGATATAATAAACGGAGTTGAGTATTATGCTCTTTCCATTTTTCCTTAATTGCTACGATTATTTAACTTAGGTCCCGCAGTTGTGGGTGAAACAGACCTATCAGACAAGAGAAAAAAATTGTAAAATA
Organism: Cerceris rybyensis; assembly: GCA_910591515.1. Taxonomy (NCBI): domain Eukaryota; kingdom Metazoa; phylum Arthropoda; class Insecta; order Hymenoptera; family Crabronidae; genus Cerceris; species Cerceris rybyensis. The sequence goes on from OU342795.1 coordinate 3,646,679, forward strand.
TTTCAGATAGGAACTTAACACTAAACCTACCAAGGCGGTCAAAAGACCGATACCAAAATATTTTCTAAAAATGATCTAAATTAATAGAGTAGCCATGAAGTAAATATTCCACTTCTATCTTACAAAAGCAAAATGCGTCAATTAATTATCTTCTTTATCTCTCCACCTCTCTTTGTGTAAGGTCGTTATTGAGTATATTTAGATTTTAGTAGATATAACGTCGGTAGGTTTAGTGTTAATCTACCCAATACATAGATCTCAACTTACATTACCAAGTATCAAATCCTGCTCCTACGAATGATCAGTCAACATCAATTTTGACCATAAAGACATAACCTTTGACCATCTGAATCCCCAAAATTGCGAATCATTCTTGCGATCATTGAACGCGACATTTAAGAACAAGAATCGTCTCGGATCGACGTAAAAGAAGGCAGATGAGAGAGAAAGAAAGGTCGCGTACGAGCTGACACACGACTCACGTCACGCGCAAGGGGTGGAAGAAGAAGCTCAGCCAGTCTTGCATGGCCGATGGACCGAGCGAGGGATGCATACCAAGCAGCCTTTTTGCCCGCTAGCAAATTTGTCAATGGACCCCGGGGTGCCGGCGAATCCTCCCTCCTGGGAATGTCTGACTTTGTCCCTCCTCCTTATCTTCTTTCGATCCCGTCTATCATCCTCGTCTACCGAGAGGACACGTCTAAAACTCCGACAGCGTGAAAAGCAAAAGATTTGAAAAGCTACGCAAAAAGGGTTTGAAAATTTTCGCGAAATACATTCTAATAAGTTATAGAGGCTCGAAAATCGAACTCTACGGTTTGAAAGTTCGAGCTATTACTAAACGTCATTTGCCATCGTGAAATTGTGGATATTTCTTGCTGAGAGAAAATACGCGATTTCCGTTAAAGTTTCCGGCCCGTTAACGGCATCGAGAAAAACACTGAAGGAAAAACGTTGAGCATTCTTCCGCGGAAAGTGGATGCCCGACGAGACCAGACGAGACCAGACGAGACGAGACGGCGAGGTTGAGAAAATGGATGGATGGTCGTTCGCAATTTGGCCCTCCAATAACCGCGACACAAAGTAGCCAATTTATAATCCCCTCTCCCTCCCCGTTGCAGCCCCATCGGTGGATACTTTTATCTACGTACCTGCTCTCTTCTCGTTTTCGTCGTCCCTGCCCCTCGTCCTTTTGTCTTTGTCCCACCGTTCTCTCTGGTTCCCTTTTTCCTTCTGTTTCGTCCGGTCGTTCGATAACGGGCGCAGCTCGCAAGCAATGGCCCGAGAAATTAAATTTCTCCATTAGCCTCTAATCGAGGCACGCGAGCAACGGAAAGGTGATCTTTCTCTTTCACAGTGAAAACTCTGATTTTGAAGATCGCCACTCTCCCCTTGTCCCACGAATTTCAAAGAACAACGGGTTCTACTTCGTCTTTTGCGACCATAATTCGATTTCAGCTTCGAAACGCCACGCAATTTCCTGGCAGAAGTTCACGGATATTCGACCCAGGGAAGAACCGTGTTTATGATGTATACTTTATGAGCAGAGTTTACGAGAGAACATATACGAACCCCCAACGGTGTTTGAAATTTAACGGAGAAGGGTGAGGACGACGGTGAACGCCACGTGGCACGTTTTCGCGGATATCTTGATACTTTATTCCCAAAACAAAGCGGTTCTTGGCTATTTATGTTGGTTAAAGAATTATAACTAAGAACGTATTACGTTGTTTTATAGGTAGAAATAAAAACTTGACATGGTGTTAATGGCGGATATGAATTTAAGACTTTAACTTCTATTAGCCGGGTAGAGGTGAAATTGCCCTCGTCTAAAGTAGTTCTTTTATAAATCATTATTTAATATGTCACCGTCTCCATGGTTCAAAACTCACTTGTAACTGTCCCAGGTGAAATGGCAATTTTCCAGCTATTTCCGACATTTCTCTGACAAACGATCGGCATTTTCACGCAACACCAATCATCGCATTCTTTCCGTAAATGCAGCAAATACAACCGCGCATTTCTCGGTAATAGCAATCTTTAACGTTACGAGATCAGGGATGAGAGAAGCCTGCCTCTTTCTCATCCTCCTATTCTTGCTTTCTCAAGGAGGAATGGCCGAAAATTAATTGCTTTCATGGAACTCGAGGGGTTCCTTTCTGGGAATAAAGAAAGCGCGCTCGGCTGCCGGGACGAACGGAGAGGCCATGCATCTTCCATCGATCGAAGGGACATCCACGAAAAGCATTTTATGGGGATACGGTAATGGTCGCTGCTAATGGCCGATGGATCAAAAAATTTATTGCGCGTCAAGCGTAAAAGCTGAAAGGCAGCAATTAACGACGATCGCTCGTATTTACGATGAAACGATGAAAACGTTTCTCGCGCTTACGTAGCCTCAGACTTTCTAACTGAAAAAAATCAATTTCATCAAACCTTTGCTTCTGGACCATCCAGCAATCAATGTCCCATCCACCGATCCTAAAATCGCAATCTCCAAAACTTACCAAAATTCGGCAAGGACTTCGTCACAGAAGATGGAAAGTCTCGCATCCCTCGATGGAAACGTCTGGCGTTTGTCGAGGGTTGAAAACTGGAACGAGCTGCTGCTTTCGCGGGGATATTCCCAAGGGGTTGAAAGGGGAAGAAGGAAGGAGAGACGGTTCCGCACCGACGATCGACCGATGGATCTCCGATTACTAGGCGCGACGTGCCGTATAATTGAGCAGGTGTTGCCAGCCGACGAGCCGTGCGACCGAGGTAACGAGAATTGCAACGACTTCCCGGTGGCCGATTCCGAGGAATCGGGGGTAGATCGACAATAGACTTCCTTCACCCTTTCGCGTCGTGCCAATGGACTTTCTCTTTCTTTGTTTCGCACCCTTACTGTTTACCGAGCATTGCTGGTACCTCTGAGACTTGTGAAACAACTATATGTTACTTTTCTATCGTTGACTTACGATTGTTTCAAGTTAGATGAAGATGGAAGTCATAATTTTAGAAGAGGATGTAATTAATATACTTTTTTCTATGAATTAGGTAACGTTATCAATTATCACGTTGTTTATCAAAGTTTGAATTTCGTTTGACTTTAATTTTGACATTAAAAAGGTGAATGTCAACGTGGAAAAAGTGCGCTCATCCATGTCAAAGTCGATGGAAATTCGCCCGTCTATTCTTCCTCTATCTCTCTCCGAACTTCCCCCTGGAAAACGATTCCTCGTCGTATCCCGAGCGGCTTAATTATTATCAAAACCCGACGGGACGAGTGACGAATGGATTTTCGTTTATACGAGACGCGACGTGGCGTGTAATTAACTGGCTGGCCAATTATAGACACCGCGGTTTTTAACTCCGTTCACCCATCGAAAACCGCTGAATCTTCGTGTTGGTGGATTCGGCCGCGTCTTTCGTGCATCGATTTGCAAATTCGAACGAGATGGATCGTAGGGAAGAGTTTCGTGCGAAAAAAGGCAACACACGGTGCTTCTGTTTTTTTTTGGATTTCATTTTCCACTTCGTTTCACCATTATCGTTTGGATAGTGGTATTAAAAAATTGTTTATTAATATAATATGTATACTTTCCTTAAAATCATCATACTCGTACTCTCATAGCGTAATAATCGCAATAATATATATATATTTTTTTTATTTATATATATATATTTATATATATATATTATGTTTATGTATTTTGTATATAGAGAATAGACAATTACATAGTAGGTTGCGTAAGTTTTGTTTTGTATTTATTATTTTTTTGTTTTAATCTTTAATGTAGGTATTCCATTACTAAACATATAAAAGCGGTATAAAGCTCGATCCTCACACGCTGTCTATTTAATAATAATTAATATTGTAATAATAATAATAATAATAATAATAATAAAATAATCGTCGCGTCTTACAGTTTCCTTAAATTGCCGTATCCTTTTTATAACATTTACGAAAAAAATTTCATTTATCGTTTACCCTCTCTCTATCTCCCACTCTTTCACTTTTTAAATCTAGGCGCGTATTCGTAATGCATTAATGCTTACATTTATAGTGTACTTCTTCCTCGTCCTTCCTTCTCACCCTCGTTTTGTCTTCTGGATCCAGCCGCCACGAGGAATGCAAAGAGAAAGGAAAAAAAAAAGAAAGAAAAAAGAAAACAATATATCCCCGGAGTTTAAGGCCGCTGGATCTGGGCGTGAAAGGACGCGTAAGCCCGAAAAAACTGCCAGGACCATATTGACCGTGTCCTCCGCTCTGTCTAAGAGCATTCGTTTAATTAACGCGAACTCGCATTTAGCGCGACCGATGGCGACGGGGTAGTTATCCCGCCAACGGCGAACCACCCCTCGGCGTCCACTCGAAGTCTCATCTTCGAGGATATCGCCGAGGATCACCGGGGCTTCCACCGTCGACAACGTCATCGAGTAAAAATATTAAAAGACTAAAAAGAAGCGTCGTTTCTTCCTGATTCTTTTGCAACGTCATTATCTCACGTTTGATCTCCCATGTTCTATCGAGAATGTTCTCTCTTTCACGGCTTTTTCTTTTACAAGACGTTGAAAAAGCTTCTCGAAGAAACGACCCTACCGTACATAGTGTTAAGCACTAGCTCTCTCGATCGACCCAGCTTATCGATAATATATCTTTTTCAACCGTAAATCATCCTTCGTTACTTTCCACTTTTTCGTGCGTCTATCTTCCCCTCGAAGTCGCTGGCGGGTGCACCGGGTTTTACTATTCTTCTCTCTCGCATTCTCTAACACGTTCACCTTCATTCTCACCCTCTCAACGTACAGCGTTTACCCTTTTCACTGTGCGCTTCTTCGACGATCGCATTTTTCACGAACGCATTCTCGATCTGTCTTCTGATAAATCCTCCACCGTTCTTCTCTCTTTTTCTTTGTACAATTCGACCGCAAAGTTCACGAGCAACTCTCCCGGAAACCGGACGCCCAGCGTCTCGCAAGTTTCTCTCCTTGCAGAATCGAAAATACGCTCGTTGTACAGATAACGATTCGATATCGTCGAAGAAGACACGGATATCGCGTTCTACCCGCTTGTTCGTTTCTCACTTAGATTTACCGACTTGATTCTTTCGCACTCTCGACATAGTTCTTACATCGTTAATCCTTTTTCATCTTTCTCTCGCACATTCGCACGTATCCTCTCTCTCTCTTCCTCACTCTCTCATCCTTTCGTACAAACCTCGCAGCGATCGAGATCGAAGGTGAATTTTCTCCGAGTAGGAATTCGCATCTCATTTTATACCGAGGCAAGAGGAAACCCGTGAATCTGATTTTCCTCCGGATTTTCAACCCTGGGGGATAGAAAGAGCCGAGGATAGAGAGAAGAGGACTCTTACGGGGGTGAAAAAATCATGATCGCTGCGAGACAAAGTAACACTTTCACTTGGCTGTCTCTCGCGTTCGCTTTTTCGTCGCGGATATACAAAAATTCAATAAACGTCACTGCTGATATATATATATAACTATATATCGTGTCGTCGCCGGTGTTTTTTTTTGTATAAAACCCGCCAGCTAAAGGTACAGCGTAGTATCTAATAACACCCGAGTTAGACTCTCGCCCTCAAGCCAACCAAACAAATATAGTTGTTGCATACAATTACAATACGAATTCTTAAATATCAACTCTTATACTCTAACGATAGAATGATAATAATAATAGTAATAATAATGATCGTAATAATAATAATAATTAGTAAGTGTTTTCGCACGGCAGCCCGAACGTTGCCGTGTTTTTACGTTTGGTACGTTTTTTTTTCCTTTTTTCCGTTTTCTTTGTATAAACGTACGTTCAGAGTGTACAGATTTATTTTGTTAATTCGCAAAAGGGTTTTCTTTCTTTTTCAGCTTCATTTCTTTTCATATCATTTATCACGATATTATGAGTGTTCGCTGGGTGTCCGTTTCTTTTTTCGGGCGAAAAAATAGAAAAGAAAAAACCAGAGTTGGTCGACGAGCGTACACTTCAAACCCTCTTTACGAATGGGACATAGACATAGAGTAATTGCGAATTTGCAACGGTGTCTATTGTTAGATTTCACCCGGAAGTGCGAAGTTTCGCGGTTAGACGGATAACGCAATGTTCCTTCGTCGATGCTGGATTCGATGCATCGATTAATCTGTTTGCAGTTTCTGCATTATCTTGAGATACTTTCCTTCGTACTCGATTCGTCATTTTTCTGATATTGTGGAACTTCAATCGTGCAAGTTCAACTCGTTGAAAGTCCTCGCGAAGAACAGCAAAATGGCGTTCGAGCTCGACGAAGAATCTAGTAGCTTCAAAATATAATCTGCCCCTTTCAAAATTCAGTCATCAGATAAAAATCGGATTTTCTATTAAATCTGAGAAGAGACTTTCACCAGGACAAAATCTTACCCCAATCCTTCTGTCATCATTCACCCAAAATTTCAATTTCTACGAGAAACAAATACGCGCTCGATTGACAACAATTTCGACCCAAATTTTTCCGCCTCCTTCACAATTTTTTTTTTTGTAGAGTGCTTTTGAATAGATTTTTATCAAAAATATATATATTTATAGATATATGTCCATATATGTATATGTGTATACGCATCTCTCTCATTTTTGTCCACGATGTCGATAGTCCGCACGATGCTCAAGTCAAAATGTACGGATATTCGAACTATCAAGGAAGTCTTGAAGGTTCGGATATGGAGTCATCGTGCCGACGATGTTCACCGCTGAAATACATATATCATTAAATCTTTTCACCCCCGTGTCAATTCAATTATCCGCCAATTTGTCAAAGTTTGTCGATCGAGCGCGATATTCAAAGTCTGATCTTCGAGACTTGCCAAAATTTAAAGGAGAAAAAAAATGTTTCCACTTATTCATTATGGTAAGATTTCTGCCTTGGTTGAAAAATCTCAGGTGTATTATTTTTTTTATCTTTTCTTTTTCTATTAAAGTTCAGTTCAGCGGTTTTCACCGCGGTGTTCCTACGAAAGATCAGTCTGAAAGTCTGGATGTTTAGCTGTAAATTGTCTCGAAGAATATTGAGATACAAAAATGTGATCATCCAAAATTGTAAAAAGTCTCTTCGAAATTGTAATTAGGCTGGAACTATTATGTTTCTCGAGTCTTATTTTCGGCAGTTTGTCAGTGATTAAAACTCGTAGCCTCTTGCGTCTCAAGGTTCCTCGATGTTACTATAAAATTGATAAATATCTTTTTCCCGCGTTTTGGAGCTCGATCGAAGTTTCCTATTTGACAATCATCAATTTGCCGAAATAACCGCGAATACGTTGGGACAATTTGCAAGAATCTCAATCAATTCATTCTCGCAACCCTAACGATATAATTTACGTTTTAAATTTAGATCCGGAAGTACGATTCGAGTGATTCCTTTTCGCTTTTCTACCTAATTTTTCTACTTTTATCGAGTCCATCGAGAAACAGGAGGCCAACGAGATATTTTAGTTTTCTGTTTTCATTGCTCCTATGATGATTGAATAGTACGACCGAGCGAGTCGCACAATCGGGGATGATTTCAAGGGATTTTTGAAGAATCCATGGAGAAAATTGTCGATCAGTGGCTGACATGCATGTGTGCGCGTGTGTGTTATGTGGACGAGTGTAACTGTTCACGTAAGGGTAAATTGTATTTACATATTCCCATAGATAATGTAGGTAGGAGGCAAAAAGGGGACACCTAGAAAGAGATAAAATTCTGTACGTGTACATCTGTCGTGTGTGATATTAATTATTGAGTTAAGATTATCAGTTTTTTCAATTATTTAAACCTTTACGCAGGGAAGGTGCATGCAATAATCACACCGAATTCTAACTACATACTGATGTCTCATCTTCGAAAGCTTACGATAAAGACTATTAATTCCTTTCCTCTCGTCATTCTTATAGTGTCCTCGATATATACGGGTCTTCCCATTCTTTCTTTCCCATCTTTCCTATCTTTTCTGCCTCTTTGTTCGCGACAATTAATACCAATTCTCACTTAAGACCAGCTCAGCAGGATTTCAAGAAGCCGCCTCGCGAAAAGTTGATCCTCGAGAGGCGACTGAAAAAACAACGGCGATGGAAGCACCCAGATCGCGTTAAGAGTTTAAAGAAAAAGGAAAGGAAACTCGTGAAGATCTTTCTCGAAGGTCGAATGATTTTTTTCGTATACACACGTAAGTTTCTTCGCTTCGACGCATTTTCCAGCGACAAAGTACCGAAGAAATTCGCTTTCTGCGATCTTCGAACAAATTCGTCTCAGAATTACGAAGATTGGATTTTCACGAGTGAAAATTGAACGCGAGAGGAGATCTCGGGCTTTCGATCACCGTCGTGAAACTACCCCGTCGTCAGGAAGAGAAAGACACAAACTAAGTGTCGATCGAGAGAATCGCGTTGGCTCTCAAAGCATGAGGAATATTGTGAGTTGAATTTTTATTGCCAATAATAATAAAATCATACGATGAAAAACAAATACAATTTCGCCCTGATTAATCTTCTTGATGATGCCGTAATTAAACAAAAACAAAAAAAATTCCTCGACGTATCAATTTCAAATTTCATGCAGAACTTTATTAAATTCCATAGCAGCGTAAATTGGATATTTTCTGATAATTACGAATTTTATAATTAATTTGTTAATGAAGAACAAACTGTTTATATCCTCCTGGTATTATAAATCGTATTAAAAATCCCCTTCGTGAATAATTCATCGAACGAGTAATTTTTCATGGGGCCAACGCGAACAAGTGTCTCTCACGACGTTTTCCTGAAGATTTCTCAATCGGATCAGGTGCGGCCGCGCCTTAAGTGCTAATGGCAGTTTAGATCATTAACGTACAAGTAATGTATGCGTAATAGATATATAATATATATATCGTACCTCGTAATACGTAACGTTTAGTGAGCCTAACTCTAGGTAAGTATGCGGTACGTACCATATAGATCATTTGTTAATTCTTTATATCGTTATCGCAATAATTCCTACACCAGGGAAAAACATCATTAAACATTATTTCTCTAATATTACCTTTTTTCTTTCTCATCGTATTCACTCTCTCCTTTGTTTCACGCGCATTCTCTCATTCGTTCTCTCTTCTCGCATTCTCTCACTTATGCAACTAATATTCTTCAAATTTCATCCATACAGTCGCTCAATTATCATACTCTCGATAACTAGTAATTTTTTTTCTGATTTTTATTTAATTATTACATTCTCTCTCACTGTCCCTCTCTCTCTCTTCTTCTTTCTCGCCTTACGCCTTCGTCATCTTCCTCATCTTTCTCCTTCCTCGTTTATATTTTTTTATTCATTGCTCGATATAATTATTCATTAGAAAAATTTGTACTCTTATAGGGGAGGTATCGAGGGACACGGCTGCCTCGCTGCTCTCTATGGAACATTCTATGGGGACGTTCTCTCCTATAATTTTCAATCTCATAACGTGACTTCGCGCAAATTTCCACCCCTAATGCCATAAAAATGTTCCAATTCGTGCTGGAAGTCAGCCAGGTCGCCTAATTGAAACGCGCCTTTCGGTCGATCGAAGAAGATCGCGATCGAAGCTCGAGTTTATCTTCAAAAATTCCAGCATCAATTCTCCAGTTTCCTCCTGTAACGGTGTTTTCCTTCCCAGTTTCTTCCCTCCGCGAAAATCCCACGAAGATGGTACGTGGATATATTCGTAACTTGGTTCTTTTCGCGGAGAGAAGGAAAAAAAAACTCTTCTTTTTCTCAATGGCGAATAAAGGCTCCTTTCTCGATTTTTTTTTTATTTGCCAAGTACTCGAGACGTCTGCCAATTAAATTAAATAGTGTCGGCCCAGAGCAGGGGCTGACCAAAGGAGAATCGACAGTATTTTATTTCCAGCCGCCTTTCTCCATTTCTTCGTCCGTTCTTCCTTCGATTACAATTGCAAGAATACAAGAGGAGAGGTCTCTCTCTTCCTTTCTCCCTGTCTCTCTTCTCTGCTCCTTTTTACAAGTTCGATGCCATACAATAATAATACCCTGAGAGTACGACTCCTTTCCAAGGATGGAAGATAAACTCGAGTTTGTTCGAATCGATAGCAGATCCTCTTGATCGTCAACGAAAGCAACGCGCCTCGTCTCTCTCGTGTCGACGAAAATAACGCGGTGAAAAGGAAAGAAAAGCCTAGGGTGGTAAACTGACGGACAATTAAGACGGATAAAGGGCCATGGAATTAAATGCCGTCTTGTGGATTTTCCTTTGGGCTAAGGTGTCTGGGTTAATGATGGGTTCAATGATGGTTTAGAGATCCTTTCATTCCGCGCAGTCACTCGTCACTCATTCGAGACCACTAATTTGCACCCCCGATTTTATCCACGTCGTGTATTTGACTTTTTCTTCAATATTTGAACGAAGAGAAATCTACTCTTTTCATTCTACGACGTGAACGCATCGGAGATCTCGACTAAACTATACGAAAATGGGAAATAGCTTCGATCGCGTTATTATAGATAGTATAAGAGCAAAAAGGTATACATCTTACGACGTTAAGATCGACTAAGAGTCTCTGCTCGAGAAGGGCAACGTTCATTGCACGATCGTTTTCAAAATCAGGGTCTCTTTCATCGATCGAACGGTCAAAATCAGCGCTACTCGATTACAATTTTCCTTTATATGCAATTATGAATTATATGTACGTATATTTATCGTGAATAAATGTTACAAACATACTCAAACCGTCGTTTTACTCGACCGTGTCTCGTGAAATCCTTCGAAAAACCACCGACCTCGCGCAACCTCAACTTTTTACCCTATCCCCATTTTTTCCCTCTCTTTTTTTTTACTTCTTTTTTTCTCATCGTTCCTCTCTTCAAAGAAGCCTCGAGCCCTGGAATATCACTTATTCTCACGAACCTCATCTTGACTCTGTATTTTTGCAAGCACGTGTTCTTTTTTTTGTGACCTATTGATTTCTGCGTGGGACGATATCGTTAATTAATTACCAGTATCGATTCCATGGTTGTCTTCAACGAGGAACGTGAGAATCGATGGCGTTTCAGGGTTTTATACGGTGTACAGTAGTAAAACGCGCAAAAGCTATCGAAATTCCATAGATAGTTTCATGGTTTTTTCATTTAATATTCACGTTTATAGTTGTCGTTTTTTTCTCACCGTAGAAATTTTTTATTGTAACTTCGATATAATGGATATTGCGAATCATGAGATTAAAGGGACATTTTGCGAGAAATAAAGAATTGAGCATTTTGTTGGTAAAGAGAAATGGTTGTAACGATGACACGAAGAATAAAAGTAAATTCATGGAGCGGGAATAGCGATACAAACGATGAGACGATGTTAGAATTTTTCTTTTAGGGTAGTTGCGCGAGGCGCTCCTGAATCTTTGCGAATTTTCACTTCCCTTATACGCGATCTACGAATTCCCGTAGAAAAGTTCCGCCAACGAGACGGTAGGCTTTTTAGGCCCTGACAGATAAACGCACCGAGGATGCGATATAAAGAGACGTTTTACCTTTATATTTTATGCGTATCGCTTTCGAATACCACGTAGCCAATTAATGGATCGTTGCGACGATCACTTTTGCATGATTTCAACAAACTCCTGACATCCTAGATAAATGCAAGTTACAATGTTAACCATTAAAAAACAATATTAAAGATTCTATGACCATATGTCTAAATTCTAACTTGGAAAAAATCTTCGAGATTGAAAAATATGATAAAAAAAAAATTGGAGAACAAAGTTAAAGTAGAGATGCATATTCTATGTTAAGTACAAACTAGGAAGATGAAGGTGTGTAAAAAAATCATGCTGAAAGCAATCGCCGCGAATTATTAAAGATTTAATTACTACAAATAAGTTAAGACGTTGATTTCCGATGGAGCGGCACATTTTTACGCTTTATCGTTCCTTTAACTCTCTCTATCTTTCTCTCCCCTCTCTCCTTTCCTCTCTGTACTTCTCTCTTACCATTCCTCAATCTCATAGTCCATCCTCACGTTCAGTTTTCCCTCTCTCAAAAACTTCTGTCAGTTGTCCCGTTTGGTCCGCACTACCAGCATGATTATTCGCTTTTGCAATGCAAAATGCTTGTTTTACTATGATTTTACTTTTTGGATCGCTTCCATGCCTGCCGTCCGATCGGTTTCTCCTCACTCGACCTTACTTAATTAACGATTAAATGTAATTAGTACAGCTAAAACGTTTAGAAACTATAGCTAAGGGACACGGGTGGGACACGCCTTTATTATAAAAGGGTTTTCCGTACGCCGCCGCACGTCCCTTTTTACCGATCGTCAAATTCTGTTGAAGTAAATAGAATTATACAGCGACTGCGATAATTATATTGGATTAATACGAAATACATATACGAGGACATTGTCGTCGACCAATCGTGTCTCGTTTAATTGAATAACCGTATGAATTTGAGACGAGCTATTGTTGTTCTTCTATTTTTTCATTTATTTCTTCGTTCCTTTGTATCTCACTCTGCTCTTTCATCCGAGGACACGATCGTTTTTTTTTCTTTTTAATTTCAAGATGGCACGCTCGATTCTTTCGTCAATTTGGAAGTACAATTATACCGAAAAAAGGGCTAAGCAGAGGGGTTACTAGCCCCTTAATTTTCTCGGTGGCGCAAGTCTTTATATTCTTCATTTCTTTCTTTTTTTTTTATACTTTTCCTCGTTTTCTCTGCTCTTAGGATCTCGTAAAAAATCGCCTGTGACGCACGCACTTTGAAAAAACTACGAATTACACGACGCGCTTCGATCTTAAACTAAACTTAACCGTGAACGCCTTAATTTTGATAAATTTCTACCGTGTTAAACGACCCTTTTTGCCCGACACAATTTCGCGTGATCGCGCCACGGCGATCGCTTAAAAAAATAGGGTACAAAAATTAGCCATCTAAATTTGAAGTCTTACCGAATCTAAAGTTCCCACTTCACGTCGTTCACCCTCGCAGCTCGTTTTTTTCACGTTATTTTTTCCATTTTTTTTTGTCAAACACAGCCGAATAAAAATGCCCCGAATTTTACGTCTAATAAATCGTACGAAATCCTTAAAATTTAGTGTCCCAATTAATTGATCACCCGATATTTGGCGCCCGATTCGTCGCATCGTATAAAAAACTACCCTTTATTAGATCCACCGTGAACTTAGCCCCGCTACGCAAGTATCTACTAAAGCTTTAAGTTTATATAAAAAAAGGAAATTGCTTATTCTCATAGCAAACAATCTCTTCTCTCTTATTTTTCTTGTCGTTTGCCAATTCTCTCGCCAAGATCTTTCGAATACATCGTCGAAAGAAACTGCGAGGTGTCGCGAAAAACGTGCGTCTCGGCGGTAATTTCTCTTTCACCCTTCTAACTTGCGTCCTCGTCCATTCGACGATTAAAAACGCCTTAAAAAAACAATCTCTATTTGGTGTTGCTTTACAGTGGTACCGCGAATTTCATCTCGTACAAAAACGAAGGATACTTTTACGTGTATCCATCGCAGTCTTAACGCGATCTTCGTCTTCTTGACGAATACGCTTGGAAGAAGAAAGGTCCTCCCTTTTATTTCCCTCCTCTTTTACCATTTCAAATTCGTCCTCTCGAAATTTCAGGCCGCAGGAAAATACACCACTAGCATCAGCCATCCTTCACGAAGAAACGCGAGTCCTGCTAGAAGCTTTTCTTCTTGGAGGAAAAATTGCAAATTTTTCAAACTCCCTCCACCGATTTCTCTGACGCTTATACACCGTTTCTTCGATCGCGCTCGAAAGATCGATGCCTCAATGATGGATTATCGTTGAAAACAAAGTTTCTCGTCCATTTCGAGATCACTGCTTAAAAACATCCCCAAGAATCAAACGATGTTTGAGCGTTCACTGTTCAAAAGCATCAATTCTCTCATCTTTCAAAGCGCAATTATGAAGCGAATCTGCTAGTGGAATTATTTCTGCATTCCTCGAAATTACAACTCTCTCTTTGATCGAACTCGATTAAATGTCTGCCGAGGCTATAAACAGTTCGGCAGAGAAGTACGAAAAAACGCGGGGATTTTGCGCATATATAATATGTATATATAAATGTATAAGTATATGTATATATGTAAATACTTATATACGTTACGTAATATATAAATATATACACCGTGTAAACGCGATATTATAAACGTACGAAAAGGGAATAGTAGCACATCCACACGCCATTCAGACACATCGGTTAACCCCTTCGGGAAATTGGCTGTAAACGGGTTTTGGTATCGGGGGAGCCTACGAACTAACGATTAATACGCCTCTCTCGTTTCTTCCATCTCTCTCTTTCTCTCTGTCTCTCGTAAAACCTTAATTACAATCGTTACACGTCTATTATATATCCTTCGTCGAATTTTTCTTCTTTCTCCTTGATCCTCATTCGACCTCATCCACCTCCCTGTCTCTATCTCCTTCTCGATCGTCATTTAATCTCCCCTTCCTCTCTAATCTGCGTAGTTCGCGCTATTTTTAACGCATAGTCCTGAGTGTCTAGTTGTATAGAGGGTGCAATTGTGAAAAGCGAAAACTGAAACATCGTGCGCGACGTTTATAATTGATATCTCGATGCCATTTCATTTCTCATCTTCCTGTAGAAATTCTCTTCGTCCTCGTCCGTAAACGCGGCTCTTCGAGCATAATAGTAGAAACACTTGATCACGGCTCGAGGATAACTTTGTCAGGGAAAAAAAAACATAAAAAGGGATGGATTAAAGAGGAAATCAAAAAGTAAAGAGATATATTCAACGAGCCGTGAATCAATGTCGCACTCTTGTCACGAGTATCAATCTCTTCTGTCCACGACACATCGATATCTTGCTTCTGATTCTCGCCTCTCTTTTTTTTGCTCCACGACCATCCCCCTCTTCGTTCTCGCCCGTTTCTCGTGAATCTTGATACACGACTGCGATAAAGCACCTTTTAGCGAGGTTTCTCACCTTTCTCTCTATCCATCTTCTTCCCTTTCTCTTCCTCTTCTCCATCTCTCTTCACTTTCGGTGAAAGTCTCGGTAAAAGTGTCTCAAGACGATGATAACCGCTAGGACCATTTCTTTCTAGGATCCAAATCGATCCTCAGGTTTTAAGATAACTTTTCTTCCTCTCTCGTGATCCTCGTGCAATGGAAAATCTCGAGATACGCGCGAGAAGAAAAAGGAACGGCGCGTTATAGGTTTAATAACAACATTAATGTTCCTATGTACATTTGTACCTTAGCCAACGTATCCAATCGACTCGATTTCCGGCCGAGCTCCCAGTGCGATTTTCTACGTCTCTCCCTTTGTAAAGAGGACACGTCCTTTTCTTATCCACTCTCTTTTCTATCTCTCTTCCAAATTATACCGATTTCCTTCACCGGTTCCTCGAACACTCGCGAATTCGATCTTGAAATATATTCGAGCGAAAAATGATATCATCTTCTCTCCCCTGTCTCTCCAAAGCGATTTGGCACCTTTACTATTTTCTCCTCGATATCAAGCAACCCTTCTCTCCCTGTCTGCTCTCGCTGGGAATCTATAGTCGCGTAAAATCTACAAGTCCGAGGAAACCGGGAGCTCGGCATCATCAATCGCAGAGTGTGAAAGACAGCCGGTGTGTGTACTATTTGTGTACGTCGGCGATCGGCGCGCATTCCGTTGCCTCCCGATTTTTTTATAAGATTTTTCACAATCCTCTCGAATGCCAAAGAGAAATTATCTATACACGTTGAGCCTCCTGAATTGTAGAATAATCGGGAGAAATTAATATACACTGGGTATACTTTTATATTAATGATAATTGAAAAGTATCACTTCGATAGGATCTGTCTCGATTGGTACCGAGATTACATTGATAAGAATGATTTTGCTAGGTCGAAAATGATTGTATCATCGAGAGGCAAATGATGCGGCCGTGATTAAGCGCCGTCCGCGTTAGAAGAAAACAAAATCGCTCTCCAGTAGCGCACTCGATAAAATTTCTTCCTCGTTCTAACGTTCAGGTATAACAATCATCATTTTCAGGCAATGTACATTAATTACATCACTTTACAGGGATTACTGGAATAAATTTCTAATGCTCGGGCGTGGAAACAGTGGGTTCTGAAGTAGCGTTGCAAAGGGAGGGAGTGAGATTTATAATCTGTTAAAACTTAATCGGGACTCGAGAGACGCGGAAGGAAGTAATTCCTCGGGGACATTCGACGTTGTATCTCCTTAAATCTTTGTCTTTCTCATCAATTCTATCTTGCCAATGTTCTCAACTCTCTCGAACATATTTCCTTCCTCTACAAACGTCAAATTCTTCATCCCGAGTCACGGAGCTTCCGGTTTTCCACGTCCACGAAGCTTTCATCCGTCTAAATAGTATGCACATCTCTCTTTTGCGCGCGCGCGTAATTTTTCTTTTTTTTTCTCACTTTGTACGTCTTTCGATAAAGTCGCGTTTTGTCGACGGACAGTGCCGCGAATATGGTTAAACTTTTTTATTTTTTATCTGCTTTTTTTCTTTCTCTCGCATCTTCTCATTCTTTCGTTTCTAACATCATTCTCGCTTTCGTTCTATCATTCGTTCCCTATCATTCTCACTCGCTCCAAAGAAAACAGGATTATCGTAGTATCATGGAAATTCTCGCACTATTCTGCCTTGATTTTCAAATTTCTTTTTACATTCGTACGTCAGAATCACACCTACAGTAAACACAACTACACGATTACTTTTCATTCTCTCTGTCTTTCAAACGGTGCAACTAAAACACGTTCGTTATCGATGAATCAACATCGCGATCGCGACCGTCGATGGATCGTCAGGATTATTCACTGGTGAAATTTAAAAAAAAAAAAGGAAAAAACTTAACTATCCTCCATCGTCGATTAAAACTTCAACTATGTTAAAGACGATCGCAAAACGGTGCCACTTCTGTTGAAAGAAAAGAAAAACGGTAATATAAACGTAAGTATGTCTTCCCTAAAAGCAACAAAGTTAACGCGAACGCATCTTGCTCACGACATCGGTGCATCCTCGTTTCATTGATTTTTATCAACAAAGTTGCATTTTGTATAGCTTCCACGAAGAACTCGATAGATTTGCAGATCCTTTATCGAATCTACGGGCGCACGGAAGTCTGTATTTACATTTATGGTAATAAGTTGAAGTCAATGCTCGCATTTATGGTAATTGATAGTTGCAAACGCAGATGGCTGGATACTTGATAACAAAGTTGCAACGAGATGCTTCCACTTATGGTAATACTCGATTGCAAGTAGATTAAAAGCTTCGACGTGAGATGTCGACTAGCAAAGAGGATACTTTGTCCGATAAACGTTTCCAATTATTCGATCTGAATATAGTCACAGACATTTCCAACCGATTAGAAGTATCGACGATCGTAGGATAAGAAAAAAATTACAATAATCACTAACCGTCAAATGCACTCGTCGCGTGCAATTAATGCGTTCTTGTCGAAGCTGTAATTATCGTCTCTCTATAAAATACAATGGAAAAAAAAAACCTATACGTACAATATTTATATATTTCTATAATTTGCAAGCTTTCTCGGCTGCAAACGGAAACCGTGCGCCAAAGACGACGGGGCCGAGGTAAATTAATAAAAGGAAAGCTAGTGCCGGGCGGCGCTTACGCAACCAACTGAAACCACAAACTGCTCAGAAGACGATTATACGCGATATTAAACAAAAACTAAACGATATTAAACGAAAACTAAAGAGCCGTGAACGGCTGCGATCTCTGGACGATCCTTGCCGGGGTTAAAGCGCGCGGAAGAATTGGGACGATTGTTTCTCGCAATCAAGTTTTCCGCCTTTTTCCCTTTATTTTCCTTTCCGTTTCAGCGAAACACCCGTAGATCGTCCAAAAATAGCCTCCGACACGTTTGTATGGATCGAGCGTGTTATTTAATTGCGACTCGACGCTATAATATGCGTCGTATGCGTTGTATGGATCACAAAAAATTATCACCATTTCGCGTACCTTCCCTCTATCGTCCGTCATTAACGCTTTCGCGTGTTCTTTCGAAGTTCAACATCCCTCGACACGTAATTTTACGTTTCTATGCTCATTTCTTCATCCTTATGACACTCTGAGAGGAATTAAATATTGAATTAAAAAGAACGATTTGAATATTTTTTTCCGTGCAATAATTAACGAAACTTTTACCGTAGAAATTTCCCCTGAGCAAATTTCATCCACGATTGAATGTTCGAAGGAGCCTCAGGAGGGTAAAAAAGGTTGAATAGAGGTTCGAAAGTTTCCGACGAATAATTTGAAAGTGAAGTAGGTATATTTAACGAGCGATCTTGGCAAAGAAAGAAAACCACCGAGCGAAGCGAATATTACGTGTCGATGGGGTGAAAAAGGGTTGCGCGTCGAACGTGACGGAGGAAAAAAGAACGAAATTAAAAATGGACTAACGAGCGAGAAAAGCTCGGCGGAGGCGCGAGCTCGCATTCGGTTTAATAAACGTTAACGCGAGGCGAACGTATGTGAAAAGCTCGAACGCGTTTCTCTGATTACGCGGCCCACGCGGCTCTGCGATTAACAATTGCGACTACTAAAAAGAACATCCTGTGTACGTGTCCCTGTCTCACTCTCTTTCTCACCGTCTCTTTCTCTCTTCTTGCAAATGTGTACTTGTGTATAATGTATGTATAATGCGACTATGTATGTGTGCTTTCAGTGTTAAGAGATATATTACGATGACTATGACAAAAAAAAATCGCGAGACGATTTTAACGAGCGCAACGCACGACGATCGATTTTGAAATTTCTCTGTACGTTGGTAGTTTCCATTTTAATTTAGAATCTTCTCCCTACAATTATCATAGAAGCCAAATTCATCGAATTTTCCAGGGACGTTTCGATCGTTTAATTGTTTAACCATGGACGATTATGTTACTCTTATTGTCATCGTGTGTCGTGTTCTCTAATTGAGAAGAAAATTATATCGTTTTTTTTTCGATCACCGTGCGATGCGATCGTGAAATCGATCCTCGTCGATCGTTCGATGCTTTCGCACCATTCGTTAAGTGTATTCGATAGAGAATATTTATATAGATACTTATATAATATGTATATATATTATATATATACATATAGGCGTGTGTGTTGGTATTCCTAAGGAGAACCATACAAATTCGTCGTACTCGCGATGGATCACACGAATGTATGGGGTTATGTATACATATATGTGTGTCTGTGTACATTATAATATGTTAAATGTAATATGTATATATATATATAAATTATATATATACCTATAGTTGTCTAGCACAGCTGTAAAGAACCTTACACGCTAAGAGACAAAAAACCGATACTTAATCGTATTTGTAATATAATAATATTTCATATATATATTTATATATATATAATATATATATATTTTTCTTTCTTAGATTATTTAAACCGCGTTAATGTCCGCGTGAAAAAAGAACGACTCGAAGAACAACCGATATAAATTGCAGGATAAAATTTTCTTTCACCTCATCATTCTCACTTCCTCCCCCTCCTTCCTCTGACTTCTTACCATTCTCTCCAACATTCACGATACGACACGGCAGCCTATCACTAGAACGATTCATGCGTTCGTCGATCCGATTTTCCCTCGATTTTTCCGCCGCAAGAATCCCTCGATCGTGATGGAAAAAATTGTGAAAATTCTGAAGTCTGGAAACGTTAACTTTTCTTCATCAAATACCCGAAGGAAAAAGGAAAATAGAAATGAAGTGAAGGCTGAATAATCGGGAAAAATCTCGATCGACGATCGATAAGCAATAATAACCGAGTTAGAGCCGAGTCTCGTATAATTCAACGAAATTCAGGGATATCTCTTTGGGGCGTCGGTCAGACCGGCCGACGTAAAAATGAAGAAAGTCTCTTAACTATATCTGAAAACACCATCCTTTATAAACTTACTATTTTATCGATGATTCAAACCTTCTTTTTCTTTCCATAATGACTATATGCTAAACTCTATTCATAATTCAACCACTCTCATAACCACTCTCTTTTTAAATCCGTCCTCAAGACCCCCTTTTTTTAAAATCCCCTTCACCCACCCCCCAAAACCCCCGCAACCCCCAAAACCCAATCCCTCCCCACTCTAACGTGCCGTAGACGTGCTAGATTCGATTAATACAAAATTCACAGATACGGGAGATATATCGATGATTACATTTCCGCAAATTCTCGCTCTCTTTCTCTCTTTCTCACTCTCTGTCTCTCGATTTAGCGAAAGAACACGCTGAAACGACCAAGACATCTTGCAAAAATCTCCTATTCCTTCGACGCTAAAGAGAATTCTTTGCAAAGGAGAATTGGCCGAGTCGGCGAGTTTTGCATTTTCATAGAAAAACACTAACACACAAAAACATTCACACTCGATCAACGTCGACGTGGGTGGATCGTGCAAGAGACGATAAATTCGCGGGATAATTTGAATTGAAACGTCAATTTTTTGAAGCCCTGAGTTTCGTAAAGGTTTCACATTTAACTTTATTTCCTTGTTGACATTCTAAACGTTCCAAATTGAGCTTTCGTCCATCAAACAAGAAATCGTTGCGATCTTGGGCGAATTGGACGAGAGGTAGATAGAAATTTGCGCTTCTTTCAATCCCAATGAAGATGGAGTACAATATTCTTCGCGATCTCGAAACAATCCACCCACGACGACCGCGAGGACAATAGCAAAAGTACAAAATTGTCGTTACAGAGTTAATTATTGGAATAAAAAAGGTTAGCCTAGTTTAAAGTTAGCCTTACCAACTATAGAGCGAGTGCGTCATGGCGCCGACGCACGATTGGTAAAAGACACCTTACCGTCCTCTCTGTTTTTCCTCTATTTGCCTTTCCCTCTCTGTCTTCTCCTTGCGAAACGAGAGTCAAGAATCGTACACCGACGTCGAATTGCAACCGGTGCAATTTCCGTCGTCGAAGAGGAGAGTTCCGACGTTTCCTTCGATCCTCTTTGGGAGGATCGTTCGCTCTTGCAAGATCGTTTCTTTTTAAGGAAACGAATCGTACGAAATCACGAGAGGAAAAATCTTTCGCGCGGAAAACAACGCGATTTTTTTCCTTCTTCCGTTTTTGAACGTAGGTATACGTCGATGAAAAGATGAATGAATTTTTTCCCCTCTTTTCTTTTTACAAATCGAACCAGGTGCCTCGATATTCGTCCCGATGGTCGTAAAGATCGACGTCTAGGAAACGATTTCACGAAGCAACGGCTCTGTTTTTCCGACGATGTAATTCGTAGGTGAAAAGCCGAAAAATGAGCGCGTCTGTGAAAAAGTCATGTGGATTATAGGCGAGAAATCGTTTCTTGATAAAATCAAGACGACGATCGATCCGAGCGATCGAATGGAGAATAATTATTTCGATTTACTCGTGAAAGGAACTTCACGGTTTACAAAATCGCTTCGGTTCCTGCGTCGTCGGATCGCGATAGGAACTGAAAAAAGAGCCGATAAATATCTCGCGCGCGGCACCTATCGACACGAACCATAGTGAAAATTGAAAACGGTAGGGAGTACAAAAGTATTCGAACACGAGAAGCATCAATCTCGCGTACTTCGCTTCGAAGAACTTTGCTTTACAGGCAAATCTTTTTTTTTCGCATTATACATTTCTCTGGCGCGCCGGTTTCGCGAGGAATTCTCATAGTTTCAATTGACTATTTCTTTTAATGTCCTATCGATAATAGCATCCTCGAGGAGGAGAATTACAAAACCAACGAATAGAAAAATTGAAAAGTTATGTAAATCTGTTGGTATATTTTAAGATGAAGATAACAAAATTCCATGTAACAAATTCCTCGTAAAACCGATCGCGAAACCGTCCACTGATTCTTTCCTATTGTCGCGGATATTTCGATATTTTTGTCTGCTTTCAAAGATGAAACCAGATAAGAAGCGGAGGAAGGTAAGAATCGCGGGTGGAAACTAAAAGTAGGAAAAAGGAGACTGTAACTCTCTTTCTCTCTCTCATACATACACTCACTCTTCCTTTCTCTCTTTTACTCTCACTTTTCTCTTTCTTATTTGGCACTCTGAGAAACGTACGGACGAGACGAAACGACCGCCATAGGACGGCTATAAAATCGCGTGAAAGGATTCTATAGGATCGTCCTCGCGGCTCCTGCGGACAGTAAAAACTCGCGGAAAAAACTGAACTCAGCGCGGTTCGTTACGGAGTAACGCACTCTTTCAGCTCATCGTGTATTTGGCTATCCAAAGAAGAGTTCCACGCGGACATACATTAGAAAAAAAAAACAAAAAGAAACAGAAAGACACCCCCATTCGAGTGTCACGTGTGTCCCTCTCTTTGCGCGTATGATTTTTTTTCATTTTTCCCTTTTTAACCCCTTGTCTCTTTCTCTCTAACTCTCACTCGCACATTCTCACGTTATATCTCACACGTTCGATCGCTCATATTCTCCCTCCTTTCGATCTCTCTCTTTCACCCTATCTGACATTCTCAAACCACTCGTTAAACCATTAGTGCTCGGTTAATGAATCCCCCCGTAAACTCCTTCGAAACGTTGCCCCGTTATCACGATGAAACGTCAAACACAAAGAAGACAGACAGCTACGACGTCAAAATAACAGAAAACTTAATCTTTCCACCCTCTCGTTCAATCTTACTTCATTCCTGTAATTATAAATGACGAGTGTTTTATTTCTCGTCTAAAAATCAAACGTGCAACGTTTCAAACGAGCCAAACGGATTGCTTTAGCGGATTCTTCCTAACTCTACGGGACATTTAATCGTATAATCTCCTAAATATACTTCCCGGGGTATGGATTAAGTATACACTGTTTTTTTGTTTTTTTTTAAATCGAAGTAACATAAAGAAGGTACACGATCGACTATACTACCTTGGGAACGGTGGGCGGTCTGTTTGTGGGACGGCCGCTATTGATGGACAGCAACGACCAGCATCGCCAGAAAAAAGAAGGTTTTTCCTTTTCCTCTCTAATCTTTCTCTCTCGTTTTCACAAATTTCTCTCTCTTTCTCCTTCCATCTCTCCAAAACATTTGGTTCTCTCCCACTTAATATGTATTTACACTGGCTACTACGGGGAACCGCGGAATTTTCGCGATCACTTCGAGGACTTAGGAAAGGGCTTCCCGATATTGCAATCTGGAATTTTCTTCTTTGAACTTGATGAGAGATACCGTGGATAATGGTGTCTCGATATTTGTATATATTATTATTATATTTTCTATCGTATGTTTCCTCGTTTCGTCGAAAGGGAATGTTAAAATTTTGAAA
This sequence comes from Cerceris rybyensis, assembly GCA_910591515.1. Classification (NCBI taxonomy): domain Eukaryota; kingdom Metazoa; phylum Arthropoda; class Insecta; order Hymenoptera; family Crabronidae; genus Cerceris; species Cerceris rybyensis. Next base: position 3,669,956 of record OU342795.1, read on the forward strand.
ATTCGAAGCCCCTCCTCGAAGCTGAGGGCGAAAATCACGAAGTCACCCGGCCGATCAACGTGAAACCCATCGAATGAGTCGTAGATCCTTAAACAAAATCAACATGGCCGCCGTAAACGTATAAACTAATAAAATGTAAAAAAAACAACGTTCTCGATTATCTAAGTAACAAACGATAGTTATTCTCTTCCCCCTTTTTCCTTCAAAGTGGCCTTTTTTCCGTTTCTTTATACATGTCTACGATAAAGGGAAGTCCGACCATTTTTTTTTAACTGTTTCTAATAATGTCACATATAAATTCGCTTTTTCTTAGTTTTTTGTATCATTTCTTTTTTTTTCTTCCTTTAACGCAATTCGACTATGGGACCAACGAGGGAAACGACGATGGTTTTTGCGCGAGCACCGTTAGGTTCCCTTTTTTTTAAAAAAAAAATTGCAAGACACCGGAAGAAAACGTGTCAGTGGAAATATTCGACGAGTTTAGACGATCTTCGAGGGCACTACTCACCTTTTCTCTCATTAACCTAAATCAAGAATAATTTCTTAATCTAAAACGACGCGACAATGAGACTTACCAAGCAAACGATATCAATTTCGAATTACAATAAATCACTACCACATTTTATCATTACTACGAAAATTTTCCTATCCGACAAAAAAATATCAATTTGACTAATCGCTCTCTTTTGATCGTACGATAAAGAAACCCAATGTGCTCGGAGAATTTCGCACGCCGAGAGAACATAGAAGAGCATTTTGGACTGGAGCTTTCCTAACTTAAAATCGAGCCTTACCAACACGAATTTCCTACAACCATTCTAATTATTACCAATAATACTGACAAAGAAATTTCTCGCCCGAAGGTCGACAAAATTCCACGCAATTCCTCCCGCATCGCTTGCCGATCGAAAGATCGTTCTCGTCGAACCCTTCCGCGAGGATCTTCCTCGACGTTTAAACGGTGCTCGAACATATCATCTTTTCCCTCGCTATTGAATTAACGTAGATAAACCTACTATTCGACGTCAAAAAAGAAAAATCTTAAACCTTATCGCTGCTACGGGAGTTCTCCAGGAACCCGACACTTCCCGGTTCATCCCTCGTGCTGGAATACGAAATCTCCGTGTCGACTCGACTCTATTCATAAAATTAAAAAGCAAACATCATACCTTCGATCACAAAGTAGACAAAAAAAAAAAAAAAAAATTCCGTCCTCGAATTAACACGTCGACTGACTACTAGTTCCTCAAGGAACTGCTAACACGTTGCAAACTAAAAAGTCTGTTCATCTCTGAAACAAAAATGAGAATCAAGCTTGATCGACTCGAGGACTCTCTTTTAACGATCCTCTGAAAGATGTCTGATAGGAAGTAATCTCGCAGTCAACGTGTTAAAAAAGAAAACTCATTTTGGACATCGAACGAAGATGCGCGGAGATGTCGCAGAATCCCTCGATGAAGGATCTTCGATAAATAATCCTTGACAAATCGATCCAAAGGACAGAATCGAGGGACCAACAGGGACAAGCATCGTATCAGCGTCAACCTGGAGCCTGTTCTTTCGATAATTATTTCGAATGGAGCCGAAGAGAGAACAAACGGTCCGACGAGTCTTGGAGGATCTAGAGCAAGGTCGCCCGGAGCAGGGAGATCAGTGGGTCGAAGAAGAGGGGACACGGGTCAGTCGCGGTGCTTAGACGCCGGTTAGCTAAGTTCCCTAATGGTTACGGCCACTGACTGTAAAGCTGAAACTGCTCGCGGGTGAAGCAAACCGAGAGCGGCTTCACGAAGTGAGCATCGACGACTCTGCAATGAGGACAGGCGAAGACGCGACTGTAGTCCGAGTAGAAGTTCAGTCGCTGATGTGGATAGATCAGAGGCTTCTGGCAGCTGTTGCACTGCAACAAACATCGAACGTTTCGCTAACATTAGAGAGAGCAACTTTGACTAAGATGATGCAATTGTAGAGCAGGGTATTTTAGAAGTGGAAGTTTGCCCGGGGATTCTGGGTGGACGTGATTTGTGATTTTCATTCTAGATTTGCAATTAACACTTTGCTGTTGAGAACCTGGGATTAGAGTGCGAAGAATACTGAGGTTTGACAGCGAGATAAAAAAATTGATGTATATAATTGGGGGGTGAATGGACAGTTAAATTTGCGGATATGATGCATCGAGAAGCTAAGAATAGCCCGACAGCAAAGTGTTAAAGTGACTGGGGCTTTTGGAGAATGAAGTAGCTCCGCACACTTCTAAAACACCCGGTGTGCAACCGTGATTGCGTTCTCGCTCAAACGTATGAAAACACGAGGATCAAGTACGATCGTAGGAGGAACAATGGATCATGAAATCTGAAACTCACCTTGAGCCGTTCGGTGCAACAGGGCATGGCAGCAAAGATATCGTAGCTGTACATCGTACCAAGGACCAAGCTCGAGCCATCCCATGGCTGAGTGCAGCAACGACAACGTACAGGCTGTCCACCGCTACCTTCGAGACAACTCATGCAAACAGCCGACAAAAATTGCGTGCGACCTTCCACTTTCACCTGGAACACAAATACCAAGAATCGTTTGAATTTAGTACAGCGATTGTTCCGATATTGTCTTCGTGTTTTTGCACTTGAGAAAGAAATTTTTCAAGCTGTGTCGAGTGGAAGATAGATAATTGAAATTAGCCAATAATGGCGATGTCTCGATCAAACAGCTGACTGTACTGCAAGTAGATTCTGCAGGATCGAATAGAAACCACGAATTTAATCGTAAAAAAGAAACCTACCTCGGCACAAGCAGGCGAGTGTTGTCTCGGTGACAGGAAAAAGGTGCCATCGACGAGAGGATACCTGTCGAAGACCAGCATAGGTGCGCGACAAAGGACACAGGACACCCTGGACCATTGCAACGCAGCCAGTGTCGACAGGATGAAGCATCTGGTGTCGTCGTTGCCATGATTACCCTCGTCTTCCATCTGAAACACAAAAATAAAGGACCAAATATATCTATGGGTTCCACTCACAAAGCGAGTCGTGCTAACGATCAGATATACCCTGCCACTTCCCTCGTATTCGCGACGAAGGAAGAGCGTCGTTTAATTAAACTCTTTCGCGCAACGGAGAAGCTAATTAACGGACTAAAGTATCCGACAAGATTAAAGGAAAACGCAACGTATCCGACCGAAACAATTAAACGGCTACTCTCTTCTCTACCCTTTTCTTTTTCTTCGCTATCACGACGCAATGCGTCGTCTCAGGGAGCAATCTCGTTTCCGGCTTACTCGCCGGCCGTTCTCGAACGATCGTTTAAATGCGAAATTGCCCATCTGGCGACTCGCGAGAGCAGCTCGGTAATAACGTCGCGATATCAACAAAGCCTCCGCGCCCTGGCCTTGCGACCACCCCCGTCGTTAAGCACTTTCAAAAGAGAACCTAACGAAGCCTCCATGGCGGAAAAAGACGGTGAAAGTTACGATGGGGGTGTCCTTGGAGGGTCTACGATGCTGTTGCTTCGTCGTGGGTACCAGAGAAAGAAGGGGAGGGAGAAAGAGGAAGGTCACGATGGATGTGGAAGACACCCCCCGAAGGCTTTTCAATGAAAGAACGGAGGAAGCGAAAGCGGGTGGAGACTTCGAAACGTCACGTTCTTAATGGCAAAAAAGGGAAAGAACGAACGGAGCCCGTTTCCTTGGGTAGCCGCGATGGAAATGATATAGAATAAGAGGATACGGAAATGAAGAGGAGAAGAAACGAGTTGGGTGGTGCTACGTCGGCTTGGTATAACGAAAGGAAGAGAGAAAGAGGAGAGAGAGAAGGAATAGGAAAAAGTTGATGGAAAAAGGTAGAAGGTTGAGGTCGAGGTAGAAATAGAATATTCTGATGGTGACGGTGAGGGAATCCGGTAGAAGAGACGTTTATAACCACCGTAAATACCCTCTTTTCCCTTCTTCCCGATCGTGAAAGGGGAGAAGCAAGAAAACCCGAGTATCGCGTTTACGTGGAAACGCCGAAGTCTTCGGAGAAACCTGGCAGCTTCTGGTGCTTAGGAATGCAAAAAACTACGTGCAAGAGCGAAAAGGAACGTGGTGAAAAACGGGGTGGAAAACGAGAGGAACTTTTCTCTGACGCACTTTTCCCAACAGAATTACAACGATCAATGGCGAGACTTTGCCCCGACGACCGTGACCTATGGAGGGGAAAGTTCAAAAGCCTCGAAGACATGTATTGTTCTTTTCTCTCCGTATTTCCAATTCCAGGGAAAGCGTCGGAAACGATAAATCATACGCTGTATCGTCGTATAGACGAGACTTCGTGCAGAGAAAGAGTTGGATCGAAGAAGGGCAACGCGAAGGGCAAGGACGAGGACCTCGAGTTGCCGTGTCTCGCAATTTCTATCCGATACGTGACGTACGCCTTGGACCGATCGGAGAAGGTTCGTCGAACGTGGAGGTACGTTTCCAGACTGTCGAGAGGTCTTCGAGTGGCTGGAATATTCTCCTTTCGAGGGACAACGAGGAAAAGGTAGATAGAGAGACGATAGAACGTGAAGACGAGAGGAAAGAGAAAGAGAAAATATAAAAGAACCTCTGGGAACGTACTCGAGAACTCGAGGACTCGAAGAGGTGCGAGAGGAAGGGAGAGAGGTCCTTGGTCCGTCCATCGAGGCGAAGAGAACGGACCACCAACGCCACACATTCATTCATTCATCCATCCATCCATCTATCTATCCGTCCATCCACCCATCCTTCCATCCATCTATCCATTCGAACGCAGAGGCCTCGCGTTTCACCGCGTCGAATAAATAAATTGGATTGGTCTGCCAAGTTTTCCAGTCGTTCCAGCTGCAGCTTCGAATCGAACGTGCGTGGGCTTATCCGAGGAAGGAAAGGCACTTCAACTTTTTACGAGTTCGATTAAAGGGTCGAGAAGAAAGAGGAAGAGAGAGAGAGAGATAGAGAGAGAGAGGGAGAAAGAATGGTATTCTGTAGAATTCTTTTTCGCTACCCTCTCCTCTCGATCTACCCCCTTTCGTCGTCTACTACCGATAGAAAACGCGACTTCGTTTTTCCTCGACGAAGAATCGTCTCCTTTTTCCTTCGTCCGAGACAATTTCCTGAAATACGTAATTAATGTCTCTGCTGTCCTTTAATCGCGCTTTTTTCGCGGAAAGAAACGTCTTCGAGGACGAGGAAGGAGGGTAATTCCAAGGGAGAAGCTCGACGTGACATTCGAGGGGAGATCGCGGTCGCGGCAGGAAACGGATGCGACGTTTAATCACGATCCTCGTGATTTCTCTCGTGTCACCGGCTTGAACGATGGATCCGAGAAAAACAAAGCAAAGACGGTTCTCTTGGCGCGTGGAATGTCTTCTCTCTGCGACCGATGGTCCCTCTGTCATAGTCGAAAAGATTCTTCGAAGGAAATACAATCATTGTGACGTTCCATCGAGAAATTACTTCCCGTGATTAATTCTCGTCGTTGTCTCTTGATTTCTAATGATAAAATTAACACAATTGACTGTCATGAGTCAAAGAAGAACTAGAATAAAGGTGAAATAGACAGCGAAGTGAAGAGAGGCCCTATAGATGTAAATCGTAGTCAAGCATAGGAGGGTGAAAGAGGGGGTGGATTTCGATGCCGGCGTCGCGGATTATCGGAATTCAATAATACCGGAGCCAATACAAATAAATATAAAAATCACCCTACAGCGGCACGCTCGACGACCCAAAATAATATAGAGGGGAAAGAAGGAGATCGGGGAGGACAATCTGCGGAGTCCGAAATCAGAGAATCGGAGAAGGGTCGAATAAGCTCACCCCGATGTTTCTCGACGTTCGAGTAATTCTTTCGTCGAAATTATTTTAACCTGGAATTTTATTCGTTCAATTTTGCCGAAGAACGGGAATAAAGTTCTCGATGGAACGACTCGCGGTCCGATGCACGTATCAACGAGAAGGCAATCTAGTAGAAAGAGAAAGAAAGAAAAAGAGAAGAGAAACGCAAAGAGGGTGAAGTCAAGAGGCGGCGGAAAGTAAAAGGGTACCATGGGGGATTTGTCGAGACTCCTAAGGATGCTCTTATTTAGACCTTAACGCCACCGTCGAGCGGCCATAGGTCCCTGGACGATAAAAGAACGGTTATATGGACGCGCATAAAATTCGTTACGATCGGCCTCGGTTTGCTTCCGCTTTTGTCCCTTCGAAGAAACCAGCCATTACCGCGAAAGAACGCGAGGAAAATGTCGAGAATCTTAATTCTTCTATCGGATTTTCCACGGAGAGCCAACCTTAAGACCTACGCTAAAGCCGGTACCGAAACGTGATTCGATTTCTGTATCTTTGACGGCTCGCTAAAAAATATTCGTCGTTGCATTTGCTCTGCAAATTTTTGAGTCGTGAAGTTTGCACCCTGGACCACTTTTTAGAAGCGTAAATCTCCGTGTTACCAGCAAAGATTCTTTGTATTCACGCGAATCTGCTAACCCTAATCTGGACAATGTCCCTTAACGCTATAATCGCTTCAATTGTTGCTTCCTCACCAGCGATTATTTTATTTTTAATCTCGCACATTACGAATATATCTTTCAAGACCTATAAAACAATCTAAGCCACAACCACGCAAATGTTTCTAATATAAAAAATAATAATATGGCACTATCTACATCCCCTAATATCCCACCACCGCGACAGCGTCCAGGACTTAATACTGTCTCCCCTAAAAATTGTACCATTCCACCCAGGTGGATTTGACTCTGTTCCACATTGTTACACACAGTCATTGTCGAAGCCATCGCTAAATTCTGCTTCTTCCTCGAGCGACTTACACCGGTCATAAATATAAAGACGTGTGGGTGGATCGTCGCGGCTGTAGTTAACGCGAGCAACAGTATCCGAGTCGGCTGTTTAAAAGAGGAAAGCAAAAGCAAACGGAGAGAGAGAAGGATCAACTCCTCGGACTTCTCGGCGGATTTACGAGCACCAGGACAAAAGGCGCGCGTCAGGATCGGTGGCGCGTGTCTCGTCGACCGGAAAAGGGAAGAGAAGAGCCGAGCTTCCAGCGCGATAACCGGCCAACTCTCCTCTTCCTCTTTGTGTCTTCTCGAAAAACTTCTCCGACCGCGTCTTCTTTCCCTCCCTCGGGGAGAATATCCTGCCTGTATCAGTCTCGGCGCGAGTGACCCACTGTTCGTTGGAAAAAAAGCAAGAAAAGCTTTCTCTTCTCTCGTCGTGTTCCTCGACGCGTGAAAATTACGACCCCGGGTGAATCTACGAGTCGAAAGCTTCCCTCTCCTTTCCAACGTCTGACTTTCCTTCGAGACTGCTCGTCGGATCACGTTAAAGGTCAGATTAAGATCGAAAGTGATCAGAAGTGAGAATAGCATCTGCAATTTTTTTAATCTTCAACCCCAAGATATAAGATCTTCGGGTCGAAGACATATTGGAAAGAATCGAGTGGACAGTATTTCTTGTACTTTATCAAACTATCAATTCATTGTCGAACTATAGATAATTCAGTATTAGGAGAAGGGAAAAATAGATCTAGAAAATACACGTCCAAAGGGTAGATTATTAGCCGATCTCACTTTTGCTCTCAATTAACGACGCATCGTTCGGTCCGACGTTCTTGAACCCCTCGATCTCCGACGCTAATACAGACAATAGGAGTTTCTTGGAAACTTTCGTCCTTCGGCCCTTTATTCACCCTCGAGGGAATCCTCCCGACGTCCTTCCCGATGCAAGTGACCCACTGTCGTTCGGCAAAGGCGAATCGAACAAAGAAACCCTCTTTACGGTGCTCCTTCTTGCGTGAAAATAATCGATGGCGCTTCCAGAGAGCTTCTCTCCCGCCTTTTATCCTTTCTTTTTCTCTCTCCCTCTCTCTCGGCTTTCTTCTTACACGACTGTCCTATCCAGGTTTCTCGTGTTTCTTCCCTTTTTTCCTTTCACCCTCGAAGGGAGAGAGGAGAAGAGCTGCCAACCACCGGGACGAAGGAAACAGAAGGGGATCGGACAGATATCGGACGAACAACGCCCGACGGGACTTCTCTCTCGAGTGAAATTGCGGTCCCTAATATTATTGACAATTGATACGAGACGAGACGACACGACTCGACTCGCTCTCGTCTCCCATACGATGGCTCCTCGAATTTTATCGGATGCCAGGGGGAAGGGGCACGAGAGAAAATTGTTTTTCTCGCGAGATAATACGAGAGCTTCCGACTACCCCCTCTGGAATCTGCACCCTCCATCGGCGAGCTCGTTCGAGGCGGAAATGAAAATATAGGAGCGATATGTTTAGGAAGAAATTCGATCTTTTATTCGACGAATTCCGATGGTGAATAGAAAATGAAAAGTATGGACTTATTTGACGTTATTGATCCCCAGTTGTGGGTCAAATGTCAAGTAGGGTGCGTGGAGAAATTTGTGGGTGATTTTTAAATGGTTGATTGTGGCAAATTTTCTTAGAAAATTAGGAACTAGGAATTTCGACTGGCTTATTAATTTCCGCAACTGCTAGGTGAAGAGGCAGGGGTATTAATGAAAAAAATAAAGAGAAAAAAATTCAATGGAATCGACAGAGCGAGAAAAGAATAGGATCGCAGAAAGACGAGGGTTGCGGAGCGCAGTCTTCCGGAGAGCTTTACAAGATTTTTCCTGATAATCCCCCTTCCGTTTTTCTCAGGCTAAGCGGATTACTCTCGATTCCCGCGTGGAAAGACGATTACGCGTAATTGCGATTGGAAAAAAAAATGAAACCCTCCGTAAAACTTGCGTTCTCCAAATTCGATGATCTCACACGCATACATCCCCAAACGATCGGACAAAAGGTTCGATAGAGTTGGGTTGCAGTTTTATTTATCCAGCCATCTTATTACCAAGTCGCGACTTTATCGATGTGTCTCGACGCGCGCTGCTTTCCCACAAATTCACCCCTTACGCGTTAATTATGTATCGCGAAGGGGGAGATTTGATCCGGCTGGGAGTGTTCTCGAATTTCCTTGGATCACGCGTCTGTCAGAATTACTTATGAGCTGAATAAAATACGAGAGGAACCCCAACCACCGACAGATAACGCCCGCGCACGTTCATAGCTGCTGATGAATTCAGACTCGCTCATGGTGATCGTTAAGGGGTGAAAATATTCCACGATTTCACCGTAAAGATCCATAGCTGGAATTAATTGCCAGAGCTTTCCAACGGCGTGAGTAAAAATATGATCGACGGATAGAATTCACCCTCGGGTTGCTGGGTTGATTTGGCAAATAGAAAACGTGTAAAATCAGAATAATTGATTTTTTTCCAGATAAATTGAGCAGATATTTGATATCTATTCTTGCACCTCTGTATGGCACTAATAAAATTTGTAATCGGCAAAAGAAAATTATCGAGATGTGAAATTCAACTTGGACTGGAGTTCAGATCCTCAATGGCTGCAGGAATTCTTCTGAGAGAATTTTTGAAAAAATGTGCAAAATATATGTGTTTGAAGTGTCGTTGAATTTTATCAAGCATATAACGCATCGGGAAAAAACGTTATCCTCTTCGTTCGTATCGTCGAAACATCAGAGGGTGCACACGCGAGTTGGGCGTCGTCGAAAGCCCTTTGCGATTTGCAAGAGATAAGCGCTAGTGACTGGTGTCATTGAGACAGTCCCTCGGATATGTCGAAAGAGCGGGTGGAGTCGAGGAGGGATGACTCGAAAGGTAGAATTTTATTCGACTCCGTTCGTTCGTGCACCGGCAAAGGTTCGCCGGGGAATCGAATTTTAACATCAAAGCAACTTTCAACTTTTTGGATTTGCGTGCAACTAACTACGAAGAAGGGAGAGAGTTGGATCAAATTTTCAAGACAAATACAACGCGCATCCCTAAGATAGGAAAAATGTGGGAAACGTTTCGCTACTTTTCGATAAACGCAGACTGTTTTTCCAAGAAGGGTGGAACAAGTTTTTCGATGAATCGAGATTCCTTAACGATATTTGTACAAGTTCAGTTTAGAGTTTTGCGAGATTTTTACCCACTCAGACGTAATCTTCGATGTGGAATGGAGGATAATGAAAATTAGGTAGGGAATAGAGGCCTTCTTTACTTTTACATTTTATTATCTCGATTGCCGGTTCAGTGGTTCGCGTTTGACGAGTAGATTAGGGTGGTTTTTAGAGGGGATCGTCTTAACGAGGAAAGCAAGAATGAATTTCAAAGTGATTCTCTCTGCTGTCGTTTAATCGGAGGATTGGAAATAATAGAGATATGTTCGAGGATTCGAATGACAAAGAGAGCAGACCGAAACACACCCATCGAATGGACGGATGGAAAAAGTCATAAATTCGTCGGCCGTAATTGCACCCGAATCGCGAGACGAGAAAATCGTTTGTCGATAAAAATTTCGCAATAAATTACAAGGAACGTAACCGGGTGCACATTTGTCTGAAAAGCAAAGCTTGTTTTCCATTTATCCGATCGGCAGACAGCGCTGATTGATGTGCGCAAGTATGAGCGAGAAACATGGAATTAAAACTGGATTCTGGCAGAGGCAACAACTTGTCTCTTTCCCCGTTAGTTTCTCCCTTTCCTGTTTTTAAATCCATACCGCGCCTAAAACAGCGATGAACGTAAATTCATACGATGGATTTTCACCCAAGACGAGACACCCTAACGGACGACTATCCATAAAAAATCTGTCCCTTCCACTAAAGGAGATTGCAACGACGTTCTGCGGTACCAGACACGGCTATACATCATGGAGTCCCACTGTACCAGTTCTGGATCACCCTATACCCTTCCCCATAGCACGAAAAGATCCTTTCTGCGTACACCGTGTACCGAAACGAATCTGACAAACGTCGAAGATCTTTCTTAATACTTTAAACAAGTTTCGTTACAAACTTCAACCGCATTGACCGAAAGCACAGTGTTTTCCACTTGGACGACGATTCTTTCAAGGATTCCAAATCCAATTCTTCCATCCTGTTAGAAAATTCGTTCTGTTCTCTCGCCAATTGCTAGAGTATTCCATTACTTAAGAGATTAAATCCATGAAGCGACTTGAGTTACCCTGGCTATTCATGGTGTATTCGCTCCCAGAACTTCACACACCCCGCGTACAGGGTGTGTCAAAAAATCTTTGCTCCTGTGTCCATAATTTTGCTACTATAAGAGGAAGAACGAGGACAATATTTGTCACATCCTTCTCTCGGAGGTCCTAGGAAACGTGTCAATGTTTTCTACACACCCTATACGTGTTGGCACAGTCCTCACCCCCACTCCTCTTGCTCTCGCGTTGCGATTCTTCCTGGAGAACGTTTCACAGGAGAAACAGAGCCGGGTAAGTCGGGTCTTCTCGTCCTTATAAATCAGCCACGCGTCGCCGGAAAGGTTAAGAATGGTTTTCTCCTGGCAGGGACTAACACGGGGAACGTCTGAGTTGAGTGCGCAAAAGGTCGAATGTACGGAATGCCAGGTCGGCCCGCCGGAAGGGGGTTGAAACCGTACCACCCCCTGGGCTTCGAGAACGGAGGAGGTTATCCCTCGTCGTCCCGAAGGGTTGGCCCGTTCTCCACGCGGAAAGTAGGCCCCCCTTCGTGGAATTTATCGCGCCACGTCGTCGACGGAGTTACGCGTAGCTTCTCACCGCGGGAAGCCTATGGGGCTTTTCATCCTGTGTCTTTGTCTATGTTTATCTCTTCCACTATTTCCTTTTCTTTCCCTTTCTCCGCTGGAGAAGACATTCCAGCCACCCTCGTACAGCGCACCCTTCGCTTCGAAACGTCTTTCGGGCTGGGCAACGCATCGTCGTGATTCGACGATCATACAGTCGAGGAAATCTGGCTCTGTTTTCGGAGATTAACCCTTCTGTCGGTGAAGACGACTAAAGTTACCTTGCTGGGGGCTACGCAAGCGGGAAGAGAGATGGTAGTTGTTCTAATTGAAATTCTAGGTATGTAATGGGGTACGGTTGTCTTTGAGGAAGCAATCAAATTACTTGCAGTGTCTTGAGGATGCTTCTATGGGGAATACGAGAGTATTTCATAAATTGTTGGTTAACGTAGCAAAGCATCAGTGGTTCGTGAAACAATTGAAAAATTCAAAAGTGAAACATTTCACAATTACAGATGGCAAGTCTACAATTTTCAGAGAATTCCTAAGATCTTCAATCACCAGAAGCCGTTCGGTATTCTTGAAGAGGAAGGTGATCTAACGTCGTTGCGCGGATTCCTTTCTTTTTCCAGACGTAAAGTCTTTGCTGGTTACTCGTTTCTTCGACGGGTGGAAAGATAAAACGAAAGAAAAATATCGTTCTCCTCTTCTCGACAGGGAGAACACTTTCTGTGCGTTTCTCCCGGTGGCAAGTTTTATACCTCGCCAATACGAAAATTGTTATCCCGATAACAATGTTGCGCCGACACGGAGAAAGGGAATTTATGTTTTCGTGCTCTCGTCGTAACGAGAGTAGACCCGAAAGTACGTCTTCTCCTTCTCCTCTTCGATCGTTTGATTCAACTTCTTCTGCATCCTCTTCCTCGTCTTTATCCTCCCCCTCGCCTTTTTCCTCGTGTCTTCTCTTCCTTGTATTTAAATTTAAACCACCGAAGCAATTTACAAGAAGGAATCCTCGCATGTCCCTCTCTCGACCCCTTCACGAAGAAGAAAAGAAGGAGGATCGTAAATTCTGAGCGCCATACGAGAGAGTCAAAACTGCGAGTCGAATCGGCAAACCAAAAAGAGTCACGGCTTTGCATAAATTTGTCGGAACAAATGGAGAAACACGCGAATCCTGGGGAGGATGCTTTTCTGTCGCCTCTTAAACTTTCATCGCGAATCATCCAACGCGGAGACGTTGCTGCGATAAAGACTCCTCGCGAGGAATTCGGTTTGTCGAGGTCTCGGAGTAATTCACCGTCATTGCGACTCTTCGTAAATCTCCACGATGCGCGGGTTTCAGCGACAAACGAGAGAAACGTGTTGAATTCTTTTCGCGATAGCTGGTAAAATATGAATTTTCATACGTGCATCGTCTCTGCATTGCACGGGAATATTCTCCTGGCATGTTTCTGTGATTGCGATTTTAAAGATCGTAATTTGTATTTATCGTGAGCTCGAGTGGAAGAGTCGATGCAACGACTGCAAGCTAGACCAAACGACTTGTTATGAAGAGAGAGAAAAGTCCGTGTCATCGAGGAAATTGGCTTAAACTTGTCGCCAAACGTCGAAGAAAAAGGAGACGGAAAACGAAACGAGGCGGAAGCGGATCTTCTTCTTAAAAAAAAAATCGCTGAACGCTCTCAAGAGCAGCCTCGGTCTCACGAGTCGCGACTAAAAGCGCGAATCCTCCCTTAAAGTTGCGGCATGCCGTTTTACCGTCGCTCGTGCCGTTTTACGAGGCTTTTTCCCAACGTTCTTCCCAGTCTCCTCCTCCGTTGCGAAGCTGCAATCCGAGTGTAAATTCCACCATGCATAATTCCCTCGTACTTGGCGAAATGCCGCTAGCTAATCCCGCGTATTCTTTATTTGCAAAAGAAGAACGATTGCGAGTGTGCAGCTAGGAAGGATTTCTTGTGGAATAAACTTATCGTGGAAAAATGGCACATTTTTATCCACATGACTCTTATCTTTTTCACCTCTTGACTTCTTTCAGTTTCCAGGTACTTCTTCGGTATTCCTAAATATATTGTATAAACGTCAGTAGCTTCAGTGTTAACTTTGCCGTACCATAACGAGTGCTACTCGTGATGCGATAAATTGGAAAGGAAATTTTCAAGTTTTACAAAACCTATTAAATTGAAAATATCAGTGAGATGTGACACGATAAAATTATTTCTATAATATTAATATTAGGTTAAATTATATGATATGTCAAGAATCACTGATCAATGTTTATTTTACTAATTTAATTCTGAATTATTGTGGAGGCAATGACAAAGTAAATGGCACGGTAAGGGGTTAAAGGACTTCCACTTAGTGAGTCCTCGAAAAATGACAATTCCATGTTAAATGAATTCATTTGAATTCCTTTAAATCTACCTGTCGACAACACCGTCTCTCTCATCGTCACGACGTAAAGCGCGTTCAAGTGGAATTCCCTTCTACGGAGGTGAAGGCGAGCATCCTCTTCGCCATTCTCGAGGTCCTTCTTCGAGCATTTTCTCTCTCTCCTCAACTTCCTAATGTTCCATGGAAACCGAGAAGGGAAAATGGGAAGCAGTCGGAAGGTAAGTGTCTTTCGGGACGAAGATGGGCCACCGCCACCACGAACGGCCGCTCCTCTTGTCGGCTACGAATAAGGGCTTTCGAGGAAATTGTGGCCCGGACCTTCGCGTACCCACCGCACGGAGCAATCCTCCTAATTGCTGGGCCGCTGCTCGAATACGAAGTTAATCATTTCCGACATGCACGTTGCTTGCCATTTGCCACGAGCATCCTACGGGCAGAAATCCGGAGAGGATTTCTGGTCAACGCTCGTAATTTCTTCCCCGCGTCCGACACAATTATCGTTACGCCCACTGGGGGTGCGGGACTTGCTTCTTTTATTTCGGGAAAATGAGAAAAATAGAAGGCTTTGTGGAGTTGAAAATTAGTTGTTGCGTAGCTTCGTGTAGAACAGTGAAGAAGGGTGGCTTTGAGTTTCTTGGGGGAGGAAAATTCTTCCGAGGGTACTGTGATTAGACTGTGGGTGTTTTAACACTAGAACTACGAAACCAGTCAAAATGACTGGTACACAATTTTTTCCAAAAATTCTCCAAGTTCATAGACGAGCAAGAGAACGAAAATTTTACGTCCATTACAAACGACATAAATCACTTCATTGATCATCGTTTCCGCCACTCGATTCATCCTTTTTCAAAGTAGTTATTTAATATATTGAAATATGATAGATTTAACGCCGGTAGTTCTAGTGTTAATGTAAAATTAAACTTTGAAGAACACAGTGTGCTGAATGTGGAGAGAAATAGTAAAATTAATAAATTGTAGAATATACCTTTATGTAGAAATTGCGAAGGTTTATTAAGAAATCGATTTTTTACCCTAAAAATCGCCGGAATCACGACGTCTCAGTTATCCCGAAGCTACGCGGAACGTTAATTACGGGGACATTTCCCAGTAAAGGGGGTTGCTGGCGCCACGCGATGTTCCGAGGAAAATTATAAATAATGGCTGCACGATATCGCGTGCCTCTCGATAATGTAAGGAGGCGTGGAAACGCTATTTAAACCCTCGGCACAACCCCACAAGCGCTGCCTAATTACTCGTTTAAGATAAGATTTTCATCAAACCTTCAGCGGCCACCGTGATTAACGGCACCCGTAAAGATTCGAACGGGGGTGGAATCGCTTCCATGATTTAAGGGAGCTGAAAACTCGATCCTCCGGTGCTTCGTTACGAAATTGTCCATCAAATTCTCTACAAGAAATTCGAGCAAATTAATTCGCAGATAGGGCATCTGAGCGAATACCCGAACGTTGAAATTTCGAAGTAGAAAACGAATAATCAGGAGGGGAGATGGGATGGAAGGAAAGAAAGACAAAGAGGGATGTAAGGAAAAAGAATCATCCTTCATACATCAAGTCCGCCCTCTTTGGTCTCGCGCGACGAGCATCATCCCCCCGGTTGGAGAGAGAAGAAGCAGCGATAAATCCAAATTCAAGATTAATAATGTAAGCCGACGAATTGTCGGTGGCCCGTTTTCCCGCGTAAACCAGTTATTGCTCTCGGAGCGTTTATTTCCTACGGGATATCCCAGGGAAGCCAGAAAACAAAATCCGCGGTACCCGGAGGGTTCTTCTCTACCGGTCTGTCAAAAATCGTGAGCGAGGTATATCTTTCGCCTTACGTCGTGAATAAATGAAGGCATGGCAACTCCGTCAGTAGATATATTGTTGGTGAATTTTTATTTATTCCCTACAATTTCAAATTATACGCTATCCGTATACTCTTCATCGTAGAAACGTGCCGCGTTACGATGAGAGAATTATTCGCAGATCAACGAGGGAAATTTCCCAAAATTGAGAGGTCAACGCGCGAAAACAGGAGCGTGGAAGTAATTAACTCGCGTTTCCATTAATTCGATAGTTTGTAATTCCACAACGCGTCTTTTGGGAATTGCAGGATGGAATTTCAATAATGAGTTCAAGCGGGACAATGTATTCTTGATTCCTTGGACCATCTACGACACGAAGGGCGTAGGAGGAAGAGAAAAGCCGATGAAACACGAGGCAACGGTAATTTACACGCGATGAAATCCAACTCGTGGAAGATACTGACGATTTTAACTTAAAATCGATTCCTAGACAGAGTCTCTTAATCCCCTTTGCGCCTCTTCGGATCATCGGCTGAGCCGTCGAGTTCTTAAAAGGGTGGCTTTTCCTACTCTCTGTCGGAGCCACCATGAAAATCCGGTAATGACACGAAAACGACCGGATTTATTCGAAACCCGTCGCGACCCCATGGGTTCTCGTCTTCCGGACCCAACTTAAGAGCTAGTACTCTCTCGTACTCCCGGCTAAGAAGCTTTGCCTGCACTTAAACTTGATATTTTATTAATTATCATTCGCCGACGACGCGTTACATTACCCCTGAAGGGAAGGTTGAATTCACAAAGGGACCACAAAGGGAAGTCGAGGGTATGGAGATAGAGATTTGGAACAATGAAGCAGTGGGATAGAGTTCGAATATCTGTGAGAAAATCTAGGGGAGTCTTTGGAGGATGTGAAGAGAGAAAGTTTAAGAAAACTCAGAAAAATATTTATCTACGCTTGTGAATTAAATTTTGATTGTTTCTTACGCTTGCGAGAATTAATCGAGGATATTTCCAGGAGTAGTCCGAGGCTGGGGATCTCAAGTATTTCTTTTTTTTTCGAGAAAATTATAAGAGGGTTTTTTAACAATCTCGATTGTTAAAATTCGAAACGAGTTATTAACAAAGAAAATACGTCGAGCTCGGTTCAAAGGGCGAGTGTTTGCAAGAAAGGAAAGAGAAAAAGAGCTACTTGAAAACAATGTCGGAGGACCGTAGTCGAGTCTCGTTCGACTTTCCCTTCCTTTTTCGCGTCTGGTACGCACGCCGTTACAATTAACGGGGGTAGATAATTAGCAGGCAATTTTGCAAATAAACGACGCCCGTTTCTTTCCCCATGCTTTCTTCCAGGGTGCGTTACATTGTCGTGACAACGTAAATAAAAGAGCCCGCATCGAATTATCCTAGGGCGGTTCTTTTTAAAAGAGCGACAGAAATTCGAGACTCTCCGAGAGGAACACGCCGACAAGAAACTTGTTCTACATATTTTATATCCTCTTTGATAAAGATAACATCGTCGTAACGTTTACAGATCCGGCGTTCTTTGTTGGCCTCGCACGATGAAAACGAAGGGTGGTCCCTTTTTCCGCATTCTCAAAAGAGAATATCTGCGAGGGTCGAGAGACTTCCCTCTTCTCGCTCTCCCTCCCTCCCTTCTATAGCCGTTTTCTACTCTCTTATCCGGGGAATATGGGGTAACGAGATTCACGTTCAGGTGGCCAAACACAGTTGGTAATTTCCTCGAGTGATCGGTTCCTGATTACTGGGCGTGTCCTGGCCCTTCGACGGAACTAGAGCTATTGCGAGAGGAAGAGAAAGAAAGTGGGAAAGAGAAAGCAAGTCTATTCTTCGAGGCAACGTTTTTCCAACGACATTGTTCGTCTGGCACGTTCGACACGGGAAGATCGCAATCGCAATGGTGGGATCTTATCTAATAGTCCTTTTGGCTCGTTCCATGCGGAACGTGTCCTTCCAAGGGAAAATAGGATTTCGTTTTCACGTACTAAAAGCGGCATGTCCTTGGAACTTGGTCGCGTTAAAAGAATCGATACTATCTTCCACACGAGGTGATGAAAATCGGAGTAGTATGAGCACTGTATAGTAATCGTAAAGATTTTCTGAAACGTGATAATTTCATAGGGTAAACTGATAAGTCTCGTGTTACACGAACGTCATAGTTTACCAATTAGATGGTGCTCCATCAACGAGCATTCTATTCTCGGCTATTAACAATCAATATTGACAATTAATTCACATATCAATAACAGACACATTCTCCTATTTCATTGAACTGAAAAGCTACTTCACCGTACAATCAACTCGAGAAACGGCAATGGGATACTCCATTCACTTAACATTTATCCAGCTAGCTGGACGATCAACGAAACTCCTTATAACTCCTACAAACACGCGACTTGGGGCGAAAGAGTTAGAAAAAGTTGAAATTTATCGACAAAACGTCAAGAGAGAAACCGCAACGGAATCGTTCCACCCACGACTTCACTTCCACGAACGTTCTCCGCCTTCGGACGTATCGAAGCCTCGCGCAGAGTAATTAAAAAACAAAAAAGAAACGTACAATTTTTCAAGAATCACCCTATATTTATCAGGCGGTGCAATACGCTCGGGTTACGGCGAAAGAGAGAAAAACAGGCTCGTCGAGGCAGCGCGATAACCACAGGGCGGATACGTTAATCTGCAGTAATTAGCCGTATCACCGCGACGGCAGCGACAGGGATCGTTCTCTTATTGGCATGGTTAAATTAATAGGCTTCGACGTCTTTCCCATAGGCCTGCACGAGCGCAAATCGGTCCGCGCGAGCGACGTCCTTGTCCTACTCGCGCTAAAGCGACCGCGAATGTATTGCCGATTATCGAGGCCGTTTCGTTGCGTAAACAAAACTGTTTACCATCGCGAATAGCGACAATATCGCGATTAACGACGCGCACCAGGAAATTGAAAAATTTAATTACCGAAGGGAAGAGATTTTGCGAGGATGATTTCTAAGGAAAGTACTCCGATTGGAGTATAGCTGGAGTAAATCGGAGACATCGAAACCTCTCTCCACATTGTTTTCTAGATCTTAAATAGACCTATTAATTTTGCAATTGAAATAAAATTACTCTAATTTACTCTGATATATCGGGAATCAATTTTTATTTTACCTATTTAATTTTAAATCGTTGCTGAAAAGCAGCCACAAAAGAAATCGTACAGTAAGGGGTTAACGCTAGATTTACGGGCGTGAGATCTGTCACACTCCAAAATATGACATAAGGGCTTTGGAAAAAGAGGGATCAAGTGGCAAAAATAATCCGTTAAATAATTTTTATATTATAAAATACGCGCGAAATATCTACTGTACTGCTTCATAGTAAATTCGAGAAATATTTATAAAGAAAGTACAGATTCGTCAAATTGGCTGCTTCTATAAATCTAATATTAAGATTCTTTTTCTTTCACTTTTTGTTCTAGTGTTGGAGAACCCAATCGCTCAAAAATTTCCTAACTTTTCAACCTTTTAGTCTCGAAGTATTAAGTTTAGTTGGAGTTTAGTTATTTACACTCCTCTTCCCTCCCACTCAAAAGAGAGTCTCCTCAAAGCGACAAAAATCAACGAAACAAAGGAACCGTAGAACGCAGTGACAAATTAACCGCGAGATTTTCGCATTATCGGTAGAACGATAACTCCTCGGACGAATCTGCACGCGCGCATCCACCCCCGCACGGCTCGTTACAAATATAGCCGAGGAAGGAGAACGCGATGCGTGTACGCAAAACGGAGCGAAAGATATCTAACATCGAGTTCTCGCGGTGAGGCTAATGCACTCTAATCTAGCCTCTATAGATAGAGGCCCCCTCAATGCCATTCGGCGCACGTACCGTCTATGCAGTCCGCTCGCACCCGTGCAATGCACCGCCGTGAACCGCGGAGACCTTCGAGCGAGACGAGCTTACGTATTGGAATTGTTAGCAGACTGCAGCCATTTGGTTTTGCTAGAAGGCTACGAGAATGCAAACCCAACGAGAATGCACTCGGATCACCGATCCGAGTGAGACACCTTTGATATCTGAGATCAAACTTTTTTCAAATGCAGTACCTGCAAGTACATTGACGGTTCAGGTATCTTGAAGTAGTTTGAAATATTTTTGCAGGATTTCAAGCTACTTTGGAGGATTTGGAAATACTTTAAATGATTACTGATACGCGTAGAAATATTCTGAAGTACGTCACACTATTCTCAAGCGGTTTGTAGGAACTTGAAGTGCCTTGGAGTATTAGGAAGAAGTGTGTAGGGTTTTAAATGATTTCGAGGTTTAGATCTTGGAATTTATATCTTGAAATATCTCGAAGCTCATGGTGCTTTGAAATACTTCGGTTACAGGAGTATAACTGTACAAAATTACTTGGTAGCTCGGGTATTTTTGTAGGTAAGGAAAATGCGAGCTGACGTAAAAGCAGATCGAAGAGAGAGGATGAAAAGTATGCTGAAGGTACGACGCAGATGTCGCCCGCGGATTACCATTAAGATACATCTTCCTCGCGTTGTTCCCCGGCTTATTTATTCGCGCTTATGGCATCCTTCGGTGCGGCGGATAAGTAGGAATTAAATATTCATTCGAAGTGGCAAGGACGAAGCGAGGCGGATGGACTCGCACCGAAGAGAGAACGTGGAGAAGAAGAGGGACTAAGATTTGTCGCACTCAACCGGATTAAACGAAAGGTCCGTTCTCTCTTTCTCTCGAGACACAGAAAGGAAGAAAGTATAAAGGGAAGAGGAGAAGAAAGAAGAGCAGGAAAAACTTACACTCTGTTTTTCTCCACACGATCCGCCAAATAAGACGCAGAGAGAGTTTTTCCTCGGCGACGTCAGCGTGCATTATTCACGGTCGATCTGCATGCGGCGAATCGTGTGGCCTTCGAAGTAACTTTGACATCTTTTCCATAAAAGTGTCGCAGACTTTGAAGAAGGTCCTACGAAAATTGCCAATCCTTCGGTGAGATATTTCCTTCTCCCTTTGCTCGCACAGTTGCAAAGTGAGACGCTCGTAAGGTATTCAGAGTACGATAATAAACCAACGACAGGTTGGAACCTTAGAAAACATCTTCTCGTAAACATCTATCCGAGTTTGCTTCGATGAAATTCGAACCGCCGTTTTATCAGAGGGTCCTCGAACGATGATCCTGCGACTCGATAATCGACGTTTACAGTAAGAATCGTTTTCACGTTGAAATTACGAAAAGCTATTGTCCCATTCGTGCTGGCTATTTCGTATTTTATTCGCGAGAATAGAAGAATAAACGACGTAGGTAGGCGCGAACAGAGGCGATAAAGAATATCGGAGGAGCCATTCGAGGAGGCTCGACGGAGATTTTCGCGGGCTACGTCTCCACGAAATTGAGAGAAATAACGGCCTCCCAGGAGGGTAGAGAGAGAAAGGGACGAATAAGGGACGAAGAGGACACCGTAGAACAACCCCGCGGCCCTTCCATCGACGTGTACAGCCCTGACAGCCGGCGCGCTCGCATTATTGCGCGCATAAAAGCCAATGTCGTACGTTTTCCTGCGAAATGGCGCTCCGCGTCGTTTGTACCTTCTTTATCTTCCTCCCCCGCTCGTCTCGCTCGTGTTTTCGCAGCTGGCTACACCTATGAGAACCACCGGAACGTAACCTCCTCCTCTCTCTTACCCTCTGGCTCGTTTTTCTTCGAGAAGAACCCGGAAAGGGGGGTGAAAGATACAACCACCCTCTCAGTCTCGCTGGATAGTATGTAGAGGTTCTAGACAATCTTAACGAGCGACTTTTTAGCAAGGAATTACTAGGAGGGCGATTCTTTTGCGAAAGAACTGTTTCAACTTTCCGATAAGAATAGAAGCCAGAGTCGAAAGTCACTCTGGCGATTCGTTCCATGGTTGAAACTCGTAAAGAGGAATATCGAAGGGCGGTCGAAGAGGCGGAAAAGAGAAGGGAAATAAACGGAAACAATGACGAAGAGAAACACCACTGTACTCGTCTTTCTTTTTATTCTTTTACTCCCTGAGTCTTCTTACGGACGTACGCGTCGAAGAACGTGCAAGACGTCTCGCATAAATATCAGGACGGAGACGTATGCAGAGAGAGAAGAGAGAGAAGGGCTAAGAAGGGAAAGAGAAAGGAGGCTCCTTTTCCCCGCGAACCATCGGATGACATTACCATAATGGTCGCGACGCGTATCCTTCCCCTTTAGCTTAAGGATAATAGATCCGGCGAGTCCTCCTCGATCCGCAAACGAGTCACGGAACGGCTGAGGCTCGCAGAGACCCGACAACGATACGCGAATCTGTAATTTCGCGAGGATATATACCCGCTCCGATACGATTTTCCTTTACAACGAAATTATGCCACCTCGGCTCCCCCATTTTCCTAGCCTCTCGCGCTTTATATTTCTCAGGAATGATGTATCGTTTGGATTTATCCTGGCGCGATAATCCTGCGACGGAAATCTCCGTCCTCTCTTGCTTTACGACGAAGAGGAAGGGAACGAACAACGAGAGCGCAACCGTGGTGGAATAATGCTGGTAATTTTCCTCGCTGCCTACCAACTTTCCTTGCACGCTGCTCGCGAAAACTTTAGGATGAGTTATCGCCCTTCCGGCAGTTTTCGATTTTCTCCGCCGACCGCGTAAATCATTCTCCGCCGTGATCCTTTTTAAGCGGCTATTGGAGGGAAGTTAAGAGCGACGCGAGCTTTCTATCTTCGCCAGATTCTTCCTGTTGGATCGAATCTTACGATTTTTCCTTCCACTTTGATTCCACTTTAGGCTTCACTTTAGAGATCAATTTTCTTCCAGAGAAGTAGCTGCTTTGCAATGAAGCTTTCGCGACGTTGCACTCCAATTCGAGACAACGAAGAAGGCAGGGAGAAACGTTATTTAGAGCGGGGTAAAATTCGTCGCGATTCAACCTTGTCGGTCGCGTTTTCTCCCCCGGAGACTTCGAAGATCCTTGAGCATATTTTTATGGCGCGTAGTTCTAAAGATAGGTAGAGAACCGCGGTGAGTCCGCGCCTTCGTCTTCCTCCGGTTCTCTCCTCTCCATCCTTCTCCTCGAGCACGCTTCTCGTGTCCTCGCGGGCTGCGGTTGCCGCAAAACGTGTATATACGAGCCAATAAAGATGTCGCGGTGGAAAAAGTGAGAAGAATGATCGCGCCGTCCTCGATAGTGGATACGTTACATAAAGAATTGTTCTCCATCGATTCGAGCCTCGGGAAAAACTTCGAAGAGGTGGTACCCGGTGGTCCATGATCCGTCACGATACCTAGGCCCATTTATTTGCTCATTTTGCGCTTTTCTACGAGGATTGACGACGTCAAAGTTGAGCGTCTCTTTGCGCGCGCGACTTGGTTAGATTTGTGAAATCCTAGAAGGCACAGAAACTTGCACGGAGAAACTGTAAAAGAGGTTTCTCATACGCGAGCAACTTTTCTACACTTTTTACTCTTAAAATCCACAAGTTTAAAAACCAATCCGCGCCGTCTTCCACGAGGAACGATTTGTTTTGAGCGTAGGTGCTCGGTGGGCACGTTCCTCTGAACCAACGTCCATCGTCACCGGATAAGTTTTACCGACGTCGGGCACATAGTGTCGACAACATCGTGGGGTAGTCGGAGATCAGTTATTTTTAACTCGTCAGAAAAGACCCAACGTGGTCTGGAACTGGTACACGCTCGCCGAAAGGAACTACCGTCCATTAAAAATTTCTCAGAAACGAGACTCAAAGACGGAACACCGCAGTCTCCTCTGGTTTTTCCTATTTGCGTCCCATATAATGCGGTCACGAATTATCAAATCGAAATTGGAGATAAAGCGGGTAAAAAAAAATGTCGATATTCGACAGATTAGACAGCGATCAATTGCAGGATATTTGCATGGATATTCCATTGAAGACGCGAAGCAGAAGGCAATGAATCATTCTCGAAGAAGTGAAGGAAATTCGCGACAACCTCAATTGTCAATTATACGTCGAGGTGCGTCCGCGAAGGAGGAACACGCGTGTCGCCAATGATGTCAGACTGGATGAAAACAGTACGTCACTGGCGGAAAGGTATTACCAAGGGATACACGTAGAACAGGACACGTCGACCGCAGGACACGACGGCGACGACGATGCTCCTCCGCGTGCTGTAATAGCCGAACGGCAGAAAAAGCCATTGTTCTCGCAATAATTGGCCCCCAGTGAGTTATGACGCGGGAACGTCGTAAAGTTTGCGGCGTACGCTCGCGCACACGGTCGCTCGCCTTTAACGATTCTTCGCTTTTATGCGTCGCACCCTTCGAAATGTTGGCCCTCGGAATATTTCCTCTATCTTCGACTTTTCTACAGAAACGAGAAATCCCGCTTGGTGGAGATTAGTGCTCGGTTCTTCCTTCGAATGTTCTCACTCTCAATAGTACAGATAACATCTGCTACTTGCGATGCAATGTTCATTAAATGCGTGTGTGTTTTTTTTCTGAGCGATTAAATAATCGAAAAGTTTCTCCAACTAGTCGTTAACATTATCACGAGGTAGTAATCTTGCAAGGTTCACCGAAGACAGCGCGGCGCGCGAGTAGAAAATGGTAGCGAAGATCAGACGTGGTTCTAATCCGACTACTCGAACCGGGAGAAAGAGGAAGAGAGAAAGAGAGAGAGAGAGAGAACCGGGGCACAAAGTCGCTTTACGATTCGAGCCTCGTATCTGCAGGTTAGAAACGGACGAGTTCTGTTTGCAGTTGAACGATAAAACGGTGAACATAACGAGCAACGATGGCAACATTTTCGCATCGCGACTTCATTCTCACGGGAAGCTCACTGCCGGTTTCGAGCGAACGACAGCCGATTACGCTGTCTCGTTATACGAGTCTCGTAGCGATAAATACGTCATATCCTGACTGCCAGTATTAACGATAACATCGATGCTGATGCTACAAATCTTCGTTAATACGTGACGTTGGAATTAATCCTTAAGTAGGCGCGTCATTTTTCATGCAAACCATCCCCCGCAGATAGAAACCCGATTGCATTTCATTTATTACGAAAACTATCATCTTTCTAAGTATTTACCTTACTTGTTCACTCGAATGGAAAATAATCCATTAAATAACATCAAATTCCAATATCTCATGTAACTTCAATTCTACGTTTGCACAGCGTCCATCATCGTCATTCATTAAAAAGAAGGAACCATTCATACTACCATAATAAATTTTGAAAGAAACAAGCTTCAATTAAAACCAGCCTGTTATTTCACGATGCAAGGGTGATCGAACACCAAGAGGTTGCTTATGTCGACCACGGCAACTTTCCAAAGCGTTTGCAACTCCGTCACGTAATCGGCGAACAAAAGTGGCCAGGAGAGAGAACACAGAGGGGGTCGTCGATTATCATAAAACGACGATAATTATTGCGCGCGAGTGTACGAAGCACGGAGGTGTACGAATATGCCGGCACGATTTTCCGCGGGCCTCGGATCAGCCGTCGAAAACATTCCATTAGCCGCGAGATCGGGCAGGATAATAAATTAAACGGGCCTACGTACTTGCAGAACCGGTACTCATCGTGGCCTCGCTTACTCTCATGTCTGTATCCCGTAGGTAGTTCAATTAAACGACTAACAGGGTACAAACAACAATCTCGAAATCAACCGGCTGACAGTGCCAATCGACAATACTCTCTGCTGGAGACACGAACCGATACGCAGAGGTAAGGACGGGGAGGAGAAACGTGGAATTTCTCTTCTCGTTTTCCGACCACGTCTCGCTACGAGAGACGGTACCACGCGGAACAAATATCGAACGTGACGTTCTCCTCCCGCCAGGAATTGTCCTACGTCTTCCATTCTTCGGTCGATCTTCCGACTGGGACTATTAGGGAAATTTCCTGCACGATGTCGAAGCTTCGTGCCGATCCAAAACTTCCCTAGATGACGGAGAAGATGATGCGGAGAATCCTAGTTTTCATGTATTCTTCTCGATCTTCCTCGA
Source organism: Cerceris rybyensis (assembly GCA_910591515.1). Classification (NCBI taxonomy): domain Eukaryota; kingdom Metazoa; phylum Arthropoda; class Insecta; order Hymenoptera; family Crabronidae; genus Cerceris; species Cerceris rybyensis. The sequence goes on from OU342795.1 coordinate 3,695,744, forward strand.
TGGAATTCTTTCCCAGGAATATGCGAATGAAATCTATTTTCTCGGAGAACGATACCAGATTTCAAAATTCTCCTGAGCAGAAAATCCTGGCATTTGAGGAAACGCGAGAGGTAAATACCAGAATCTTGAAAAAAATCATCTTCCTTGGTATCGATTTTCGGTGATTTTTTTTTTCAATTCAAAAAATTGGGAAGGATTACGAAGGAGGATAATTGAACGAGAGCTGCTGAAGTGAGATGGCAAGAAGCTCGATATTCTTTCTCCGTCTCTCTTGGAAAAGACGCAAGATTTCTCTCTAAAGCAAATTCGAACCGACGAGTTTGCCTCGCAGAGGATCGTCGTCGGGGACTTCCTGATTGGAGCAGCAGAGATCCTCTCTAACATCCGTGAAGAGGAGACATGGCAGGTCAGCTTTTTGCAGAAGACTGCTCTCTCTTCGTTCCTGGTGGAGGCGATCTCCGAAGGCGGTCGTCACGGCGTCGAACGCGGAATGGCCGATTGGAGAACCAGAAGAACCGGAGGAGCGCGACGGACGAAAGGCGAAAAGCTGCCATCGGAAATCGGGATCGCGTTCCATTCTTGAATCGGGTCGAGTCGAAGAACGAGAGAGGAGGGAAAGAGAGAAGAAGAGAGAGGAGAAGACGAATAGAACGAGGAGCCGGCAGACTGGTCTTTCCTTCCATCTCCTCCTTGTCCTCCTCCTCCGTCTCTTTTTCGTTCCACCTCCATTCGAAGATCCACGCACGAACCAGATTGCAATCCAGTTTGCGAGTCTGTCCGATCTCTCGTTACCGTCTCTCTATAAAATCGACACGCGAGAAAAAGAGATCCACAGAGCTGGCCGATTTTCCTCGCTTAATTAGGCGAAATCTCGAACAGAACAATTCCAATGGACGATGCGACTTATTTCACTTCTCCGCAAGAAGTTAAAGCATGATCATCGACAAACGGAAGCTGGCGTGCAACGCGTGCTTCCTTGAATCACGTGGAAAGAAGCAATAAAATCATTTATCCGACCAAAGATCCGAGACACGCGTCGTTGCACCGGGTTGAGAGCGTAGGAACAAGAATGCGGCACGAAGGAAGAAAATCGCTTAATGGTCTCCCGATTTCGAGGAACGTTCCTACCAGTGACGGGCCGCAACCACTGGTAAACGGAATATCGACTAATTTGCTGCCACTCGAACCGATCTACGATCTCGAAAGGTGGTTAGAGTGCCGGCTAGAGAGCTCCCAGTGCCGCTCGCAGATTTATCTGTCGGTGGTACGGAGAGAGAACCGTAAATTATGTCGGGACTTGACCGTAGTATCTGAGAGTAAATACCAACGGCTCGCGATTGCGTGACGAGGAAACTGCGAGGGGGATAATAAATGTTATCGCGAACCCTCGATGATATTCGCCTACGAATGTCCTCTCTCTGACAGGTGCGAGAAAACTTGGAAAAAAAGATCTCGTAGAAAGTCGAACGAGCTTCAATATCGTTCGACTCTTAATTCGTCGACGAAGAATAAACAAATGAGACGATACACTGGATGAAACACGAGATTGGAGTGGAAGTCGCGCGAAATTGCTGCCGCAAGGGGCAATAATGAAGAACGAAATCTGTGGCATCGGTAGAAGCGGAATCAGTACCCTTTATATTATATTCCCTCGGCAGGTTTTATCTTCGGTCGCCCTTCGAAGGACAATACGACTCGGTATTACGAGGTACGTCCCCCGGCGCGTATATTACCAGCGAACTACTACTACAACGACTACCACGAGGAAGATGCGGGGCCGTAAAATTGTAACGAGCGATCGTCAGTGGCCCGGCGAATTAGCGGGCCGACATTTATTAGCCATCGATCTCGCGACATTCGGAGCGCCGACTAATGGAACGATCCTTTCCTTTTTCTCTCCCCCTAACGGACCGACCAGATCGTTACGTCCTCCCGTGATCCCCCTTTGCAAGGATTAACGACACGAGGTAATTTCAGTTTGCAAAATATTTTACGCACCTCGCTTCTACTGTAACTCTAATTACACCCTCTGGCGATCGACCGTCGAAATATCAACGATCAATGGAGATCTCGCGAAGAAATTGCTTTATAGAATCTTGACTAAATATCGGTTCCAAACGGAGATGCCAGGTTGCATCAATTGTCTGCATCGAGTGCGACGTTGTTGATGTTTAACGACAAACGACCCAGAAACGACACAATGAAACAAAAAGAACAGATAATTCGAAGGAACCTCGGAGAAGGAAAGGCAAAGTAGAATGAAGGGCCTCGAAGAAGAAAAGAGAAGAGAAGCGAAGAGACGAGACGCGGTTTGGAGTGGCACTCCCTGTCTGTCGACCCACGCCAGCTATCTTGCGGGCTGTCACACGATATTATTATGTGCACATGCCCATGTATCACGGACTACCTGACAGATCGGGCGCGTATCTATACGAGCGGCTTTCTCTCCCTCGACTAGGTGTGGTTGCCGGTACTCGCTCGTTGCTCGTGTGCGTCTGCTGCCCGCCGCCGCGTACGATAAAATAAACGAGCTTTACTTCTTCTTGCTCTCTCTGATTCTCTGCCACCTCGTCCACCTTTTCCACCTCTCGATCTTCTCTCTCTCTCTCTCCCGCTCTCTGTTCTTCTCTTCCTCACCTGCGTGGACCTGTGTCGCGTCACTTCCCCCTCGTCCTCTCTTTTCTGTTTCCCTCCTTCTCCCTTCTCTTTCTTCTTGCATTCTCTTCCTTCTCTGTTCAACTTTGTGCCACTCTCTTGCTGTTTCTCTTCTGACCACCTCCTCCGCCGCCAACGTGCACCGACACCCTTCCAGGTCGTGGACGGCGGCTGCACCGAAGTAACTTTTAAGGTCACAGACCTCGAGCTGCTCCTCCCGTGTAAGCGAAACGAGGGCGAGACCTCGAGTCCAGAGAAAACCTCTTCTCTTCCTTCGTCCCGTTCTTCGTCCGTCTGGTCACCGGACCTCGTTCGTCTCTTCGCGCCGTCCGTCTCTCGAGAAGAAGAGAGACGAGATCGCGATCGCCTCGGCTCGATACTCTCGACACGTATCTCTCCTCGAATTACGTTCGGTTACCGATCCGCTCGACGGTGTCCCCCTTCGAGGATAATGCCTTCGCGGGTGAGCGCGACGTAATTCAGAAATCGAACACCGACGTTCGAGATGAGGAGAGCGAGTTCGATCTTTTGCCGAGGAATCGTGTCAACGGAGCGTCCGATTTGGAGTAATATCGATGATTCTCCTTCGTGTCTACTTTCGTTTTCTTTCCTTTGGGTTTTTCAGCTTTCAAGCGATCGTTTTGTCCGTGACCTTTGATTTTAAGTTCCTAATTTTACAGAAGTGGTGGGAATTTCGAGTCACAATATCCAGATTATGGATCCTACATGTTCTACTCTTTGGACATACAGTGGAAGCTCTGATAACGTGATTAATTTCGAACGCGTTGCGTGGAAACCGCGCTGTGATAGTACCGCGTTGTAGGAGTTGAGTGAAATGTTAATCAGATTTCCTACCGCGTTATATGGAAACCGTTGCCACATTATATGGAAACCACTCTATAATAGTGGCACGTTGTGGGAGGGTTGATGGTGTCTGCCAAAAGTAAGATCAAAGAGAAACTGCAATTTAAATAGGGATGCGCGTTGGTATCACAGAATAGAACGACCCACTGTCAAGGGTTGTTGATTGATTAGTTGCGTGGCTCGCTTCTAGGTAAATTAGAAGCTAAGATACAATTATCATCTAACAGATTTGAATAATTCGGTAGACTTTTTCATCGAACAAGTATCCATTGACTTGCAGAATTAACGGTATAATTGCTGAAATCCCAGACCCAAGTTGGTCCGAGCAGCTGGTCGCGCAATCAACTCGGCGCATCTCGCACAGTCTCATAAATCACTGCTCGATTAAGAAGATGGTTTTGCAACACCCACTCTGCACCATAGCGCGATACCAAACCATGGTCGCCCTTCCAAAGAGCCGCGAAATCGACGGACTTTCTCCTCGCCCTTACTAAAGAATTTTTTTTCATTAATCTCTCCTTTCCTTTATTCCCCTGCACTTCGGCTTCAAATGATTTGTCATCTTGCCTAGCAGCTTTTCTAGATAAATTCCGAGTTATCTAGAGTCTACGCTACGTCACAGTGACACTTTAACGTCAATTCTTTGAGAGGAACTTACCACTCGACTTTACGCGAGATATAAAAAAGAAAAAAAACGCGTCAATAGTTTACGGTAAGTAAAATACGAAAGGAACGAAGGAAGAAAGGAATTGATATTTCTCACGCGGCGTTTATGCGGCGATGTAACCTGGCCAGGGGCGAAGAGAAACGGGAAGAACTCTATATACTTCCTCGCTACCATGAACATTCAAAGTTATAACGCACGGTGGAAGGACGACAACCACCCCCTGGGACACGTACCCGGGCCGCGTTTATCGTTTGGTCGAAACGCTATTCTTTTTCCTCTCTCCTCTCTCCACAGTTTCCCTGTCCTGACGTACATATTGCACAACCAATAACCGGTCCCTGGGTGTCTGGCAGTTTCGAGGAACAAGTCGCCGTTCTTCGTGAGAACGGAGCACGCTTGCGCGTCGATTCTGCGGCAAATATTCCCGAGAAAACTCACTGTTAACTTACAATATTTAAATTGTACACCTTCATCATAATGTGGACCATCGTTCTACTATGCTGACTTACACTATAATTTGCAAAAATAAGATCAAAGGGGAGAATATCTACAAGGTGTGCGACAGAGGTTCAAAGAGGTGAATTTAATACTCTACTCATTTCTGCAAACTTCAAAAGACATCGTTCTTCTCTACGATCTCTGCACTTCATTGAACCGCAGAAAGTCAATCATCCTAGAAAATCATAATCCCCGCGATTCCACCAGCTGATGATAAAAAAGCCTCGCTATTCAAAGCGCTCGTTTCGAGATTCTCGAAGACAAATGTTCATCGTTCCCCTAATCGGCTGAGAGATATGCACCGGGGATATCTCTCGAAACTCGTCTTCCCAGTTGTACAAAGGGAACCCGATTGCCCGTGGATGATTTAACGCGAAACGCACCAGGGTTTTCGCGACGTTTCGCGATATCCGTGAAGGAGTCGCTCGTCGTGCGTGCTAATAAAAGCCACCGCGAGGGCGAATCCTCCGGCTACGTGTTGGCGAAGGGATCGGTAATGGTCCCGGGAACGAGCGATGTTCCATGGAGAACGAACAAAGAAGAAGAGCCAAGGGGAGTCGACGATGACGATGATGATGGCAACGATCGCGTCTAAGAAAATCGTGCGAATGTTTCTTGGCGAACGACGAAGTCTAAGGCACTCCATCCTGTCTTTCACGAGACGCGGAGGAACGAAGCGCGTCAAATTGTGCATTTGCTCGCACGTTCAAACGACACGGTCATATTTCCTGAGTTTATAGCACACCGGCGTAAATCCCGGGGACGAAATTACGATTATGGCTAATCCATAAAGTTCCGGGGATAGGATTTCGACTTTCTCGACGTAGAAATTCGAGGAGCGCGATAAATCGAAAACAATGAAACGATTCTATGCAAATATCGGAGAAGTTCGAGGGAAAGAAAACGACATGGCGATGGAATATGAAGGGAAGGAGAGTCGCGCGTGCCGATTTTTGCTCGTTGCCGATCTGACCTTTGCGACGAGGCCCTTATATGGCCGGCTTTGCCCGCCGGTCGTGTCCAGCGAACGATAAGGGCAGCCGGTCTCGTGAAAAGAGTGCCGTATATCGACGTTTCAGTGGAAAAAAGTACACCGACCGCTCTCTCCTTCTGCTCGCCTTCTGTATTTACTGGTTTCGCTTCCCCGTTGACGTTGCGCGACAAAGGGGTCCCTCTCCACCTTCGTCTTAATTAGCTCTGACCCACGGAGAGGAGAATTGCGACGGGGCTTACCTGGAAAGAAAGAAATGACAGGGTTAACGATGCTAATTCACACGCTCTCGTGCAGTAATAAACGCAAGCGGTTCTGTCGAAACGTTCGACCGATCGGACGATACTTTGTAAAGTAGTTTTTAGAGTTACTAACAATTCAGTGAATTATGGAGCGATATTTTCCACCAACCGGGATAATCACGAACTTACAGTATTAATTTGAAACTCTCGTCTCTCTGTAATACAGACACCTGTTGCTAGATATAAAACATTTCTATCGTGACGCATAGAATTTAACGATTCTGCTCCTCTATTACACAGAATTCATTTTATTCTATTTATTTTTATTCTACCATTCTAGATCAAAGTACCTTCCACCCTCTGACTATTCTAGTCTCTCGAGAAGCGATAGACACCGGAGGAAAATAATTTCGCGAAAGTTGGGCCCTGCTTAATCGAAGGTTCCTTTGTGCCAGGGGTTCCTCCGGAAACCCCTTTCGCGGGGTTGCCAGTGGCTGTGTATCCAGCAGAGGCGAAATAGCAGGGTAGGTTCGGTAAGACGTTTGGTCGTTGGAGCGTAAGGGAAATATCTATCCCTTAGGTTTCTCGGTGGGCAAGCTACTACCTCTTCTCTCTTTCGCTCGGCTTGTTTGCTCTCCCTCGTCGAACCACCGAAGGGGGCTAAAGCGTGTAATGAAAATAGTCCCTCTCCTAATTCGCCGCAACCCCTGACCGCAAGGTTCGTCTTTCTCTTATCTAAAAATGGCCTCCGTTGTCCACCACTCTCTCATTATAGCACCGTAATAACCCCGTATCCTGTACAACCTCCCTTTCCTCCCTTGATCATTTTCCTTTATACGTATACATAAGTATAATCTCCCTTCATCGGACAAAAAGCTTTTATCCCGTTCGAAAGAATTTTAGTTAGCACGTTTCGTTGCTCCAGTTATTATCGAGACTCTGAGAGTACCAGATAAAATCTTGGTTTAAGGATCCTACGTATCGAAACGAGAGTTAAATATCATGATTCTCGAAGAACCGAAGAATTACAGCGCTCTAGACGCGTCGCAGGAAGGATCTCGGGGTTTATCTATGGCGGAGTAAACCTTCCTGACCTAATGTAGCGAGAGATTCATTTTATCTAAGAACAACCCCCGCGGCGGGACCAACCTTTCATTATGGTCTCGTAATAACCACCGTGCCATCTATGCCCGACCATCTTCTCCTCCTCCTACGTCTCTTTCCTCTATAACTCTACCACCATGCGAATATACGTGTCCGGTAGATCCTGCTGGTAGATAGAGGATATAGCATCTTCGTTTTTTCCCCTTTATCTCTTTCTTTGACTTCACGTGAGAAGGAAGAGGAAGAGAGAGAACGAGAAGAAAAGAAGAAGCGCGGCAGTTCGTCGTTTCTCGTGTCGTTTATCACGAATCTCGTCCCATGGCGAGGACCAGGGAGAAACAATGGCTCGATACACGCCTTCTCTTCCTTTATACCTTATACCTATCCTGAGTACTCGGCTGATAGTATCTCCGAGGAATTAAGAGTCCACGCGCGACTCCGAGCTATCTATGAATCCAGTCGGAAGCTTTTACCGAACCTGCAAATCGAAGGAAATCGCCTCGAGAGACTTGTCGGTCGCGAGACGTATCTGTCGTTTCAAGAAACGATAGAATTTTCGAATATCTCTTGCTTCATTCGAAAATTGTCTACTCATCTTGGCATAAAAAATATTGAACACAATTGGCGATTAACTTCTATTGAATTCTACCAAATTAGAAATAAGCACTCGAGTATCTAAATCATAAGAAACATCATCCGAAATACTCCCCTAATTCCATCAAAACCATACTGAACAATGCGAAACATGAAATTCCAAAGTACAACCAAAGCCAAATCCCGTCTCAACGCTCCAAGCACGTCTCATCCACGCGATCCGCCCAACTTCGCCAGCAGGAACCTCCACGTCCGAAATGTTCTCCGCAAGCTTTGTCTCCTATCGCTAATCCTAGCAGGCTCCCTAATTTCGCTGCAGGACCGTTAACCACCTCGTCTCATCCCTATCCCAAGAACAGACGACAGCGGGAGCACGACGACTCTTCGGGTCTGCCTACAGGCAGAACGTGCACCCCGTCAGAACCCAGGGATGCTTTTCGACTAGCAGTTAGCTCCGAGGACGAAGCGTAATTCCAAGGGCTCTTATCAGTCGGCACCTTCGACCTCGGGGGAACGGTCCATCGTCCAAGGTTTCAGCTAGAAACCAGCTCTGGAAGGATAATCCTCCCTCTCTCGCTTCAACTACCTCTTTCTCCTTCTCTTTATCTTACTATTTCTCTTTCTCCTGCTCTTTATCTTCCTCTTTCTCCCAGAAACTCCGAAATCCACCCTCGTTCTCCATTGCTCGGCCTATGAGACACGGAACATCGACATTCCGAGGCTCTCCAGCTTCTCGTTACGAGGTGTTAGTTATCTCCTGGTGAAAGAGCCGACGACTCCACCCCCCGTTGACGCCGGAGAAAGAGGAAACGGCGAATGTAGCCGAGGAAAGAGAGGAGAATGTGCCAACGAAGCTGAAATCTCTCTCTCGACTTTGGTGGAAGGGCGAAGAAGGAAGAAAGGAAGGGAGAACGAAGAAGGGAGAGTCACATCGTGGTTACTACTATTGAGCGAGGAAGGGCTGAGGCTGAGGTGTAGAGGGAAAGAGGGGAAACGAAATCGTGTAATCCTGCCGCTACCAGTAATTAGCGATATTTGCATATCTCCGTTGGAGAGTGTCCCCGTGCCGCGCGCCAGCCGGAGGAAGCGATTTACATGCGAATGGCTCTACTTCGTGCTCCGCAAAAATGACGGACTTCTCGTAAATAAGAACTGTTTACGGATCCCCGAGACTATGGGAGAAATTACCAAGGGGGAAAGAAAAGACCCGACGGAGACCGATTATGAAGTGCGAGAAGAAACGCGCTCGTTGGTTCGTTTGGTTCTAAGGACTTTGACGCACGAAATCCTCGTCGACGGGGGTCGTTGGATTTGTTTTTCTTCCTGTTCTTTTTCTTTTGTGCATGATTGAAGATAATTTAAACTTGGACGAAAAGACGAAAATGGGTCCTCTCGATTTGGAAGTCTTATGGAATTCCGTGACGCGGAGGAAAAGAACGTGAAACGGGAAGAGGCGAGGAAAAAAAGTTTCGACGATACCCAAGGATCGTCGTCGTTCTTGGTATCCGTTCGTTTTGCATAATTGCGACATAATTCACAGAGTTTATCGTTCGTTCGTGTCCTTAATGTCTTGGAAAGTTTCGCGGTCCCGTCTGTAAGGGAAAAGGGCGTCGACAATGCCTCGTTAGTCGCTAATGCCGCCGTGAAAGAACTAGGATTAAGAGTTGTAAACCACCTTGCAAATTATACCAACTTTCTCGAGGTCCTCTTCCACCCTTAGCTGCTAAATTCGAACGACAGGAAAGACCAAGTATCGTTCAACGAATTTAAAAAAAAAGAAATAACATTAGTGGAGCGATAAGATGTAATTTTACATTTAAAAATGTAAGGTAGAGATTCGTTGCAATTTATTTTACCACGTCGAGGTCCTCTCGCGTTTTGTGCACGTTTTTCGCGACGTTGGCGAATTCTCCTCGATAAGAGCGAAGGAGAGAAAGACAAGGAAAACCAGTCGGACGAGATTTTAAGGCGAATCGAAGTCGCGTCTCGAAGGAAGAGTAAACACGGATTATTCGAGAGAACAAGAGAGCCAGGAGAGAGAAGTTTGGCTGGCCAAAATGAGACACCTTGCGAGCGATACCAAGCTTTATTGCTAATAGGATGTTGGCCGGTTAATTCCCAACGGAGAGAAGCCAACTGGAACGAACACAGAGTCAGTAAAGTTTACTCGAAGGAAAAGGAGGAAGAGAAGAGAGAGAGGAGGAGAACCGCTAAAATTTTACTGCCAAACGCTCGCCCAATGAATTTGCATAGAAATTCGCAGTCAGGACACCTTGCGAGAATTAACTCTGTTACGTCTAACGAGCGTAGAAGACTAGAGGAAACTTTAGGGAAGAATCGCGGTAGAAAAGATCGATCGCTTTGAAGACAGAGAGTAAAATCTCGATGACTCAAATAAAACTTGATATTAATAACTGGAGATTTATCAACGGCGATACTCGGAACTCAATTAAGTAGTTACGGAAGACAGTAGTCAGACGATCCGCCCAGAGTATTTGCTGCAGACGCGCAAAATTACAAACGATAGAATTATTCAAATTGATTTTCCTATTGCTCCGTTTCAAATAATTGAAACGTCTCGCGATTGAAAATTAACGAGCGTGAAAATGGTCGATCCTATCGAATCTTCAATACCGCGATGATATCTTCGTTAACTGTACCTCGATCGTCGCTCTAGCGAAAAGAGAAATATAAATGTTGCGAAGAGAGCCCCGTTACAAAACTGTCGAGCATTTCTATGCCGTAGGCGTGTCACGTGTTTCCGTGGATCGTTATGCAAAACAATAAACAAAAATACTTTGAGGCTTTACGTAACGTGTAACGTCCTTTTATCGGTTGAAAAAGGACCGAGTAATCGAACAGTTGCGAAACTTGGAAAGAGCCAAACAAAAGAATTTGTGCGATCGAAGGATTTTTCCAGGGAATTCGAGACGATGGAGACAAGAGAAAGAGGGTGCAGAGGAATGATACACCCTCTTTTCGAAAGAAGCGGAATAACGATCCACGAAGAGAGAGGAGAGAATGAAAGAAACCACTCTCTCTCCCGTTGGTTCACAGAGCTAAATAACAACGGGAGAACTCGTTTAAATTATGAAATTACTAAGTCCGTGTATAAGCCCACCCGTAAGCTTCTTATAGGAGTTAACTAACCTCATAAAATTAGCAGGTAGGTGTAAACTTCCTTCTCGCTGAGAAGCTCAGCCCTTCTTCACCCACGATTCACCCTTTTCCATCTTATCCGACCATTCTGCCTACCTCTCATTCCTCTTTCCCTCTTTCCTCTTCCGTTTCTCTTCTCTATCTTGCAACGACTCTCTCAGTAGTCAGTTTCCGTCACCTCGTAAAACCGGGAAGAGACAATGCGAACGTACCGAGGCTCCGATGAAACTTCACCCTCTCCCTTTTCGACGTACGAAGAGGCAACATCCATGGATGTCTCCGGTTCTAACCCTTAACCGCGGTTTACCTTCCTCCAGAAATGTCACCAGAGAGAATGGAGAAACGAACAGAGAGGAAGATAGGTGAAAGCTTTCTCCTGAAATTTCGTGAAACGACGAAGGGGTGGTTTCGGTTATTTGCTCGCAGACATCGATAACCAGGGAAGATTTCCGAACGACAGGGATGTTCCTTGCGAGAACCATGGTGATACACAAGTCATAGGAATGAACACGGTGGATTTGAAGATTTCTTACAACATAAACGAGCAAACTTTTCGATTCATTCGAGAAGTAACACCCTCGAAATAATCATTCTGTGAGGGTGAATTCACAATTATCCCCGTGATTGTAACGATTGCCTGAAATTATTGACGAAGAAGTTGCATGAATTTTCCGTGATATTTGGCTCGCAAGTTCGCGCCAACTTGAAATCTTCCACGGATGGGATTAAACGCAGAAGTTTCGGAGTTTTACCGGCTTCTCTGCCTCGTATCTGTTCTTTGCTCGGAGTTTCGCCGGTATACGAGCACCCACTACCTCTAAGTCCCGGCCTGTTCCGCATAAATTAAGCGAACTACATGTTTAAATGCAAAGCAAGACCCCCGAGTAAAAACGGAAGGGCGGAGAAGAGTAGGAGAGACGTAAGAGCGATGAGAAAAAAAGAAAAGGAAATTTTCGTGGGGCATCCGTTTGCTCTAAATATGCATAGCACTTGAGAGGCTGCATAGAGAGAAGTTTTCGCGATCTTCTCGCGAAATTGAGTCACGTATTGGCGATGGTGCCCCGCTCCTGTCCCATGGAAATCGATAGAACTCCGACGTAAGGTGACTGTCAATGTTTCATCAAAGACTTTTCACATTTGTTGGAAAAATACACGAAGAATTAGAGTTCTTCTTAATATTAATTAGTTTGTTGAAAAAGGAAAGACGACGGATGCATTAATCGTTTGAATTCTGGCGCACAGTGGCGAAATTTCGACGATACGTGCCAACCGGCGCGATCACGCTGCTTTGTTGAAATTGCTGAAATACAGTGGATTTTTTCTACGTCAAATCTTGATTGCGCCACATAAAATTTAAACGAATTAATATCGAAAGTGTAAAGGTCACATTCGATCTACCCTTGTAGGAAAAATTAAGAAGCGATATTAATGCGGCGCAGCATGTAGACACTTATTTCACCCTAATTGCACTGGGACTACCCTTCAGGCTTGCATGAAAATGTATTTCTTACGAGAGGAGGCGAAAGGGTCGAGCATTTACGAAATTGACTTGTCTACGTTCCAAGGCGTATCCGAAGGTATTTACTTTTCATCCCTTTCGACCCTACGTACTCTCACGGAAACGGACAGGGAGAAGGAAAGGGTTAAAACCGGTTAGGGGTAATGAAATTAATTGGCGGAATGTCGGAGAAGGTGGTGCTTCTTAAATGAGGAACCCATCTGCATTTTAAATTTCGCGCGAAGAAAACGAACACCGGTGCGAATATAAATCGGAGGGATGGGAAAAATCCAAATGGGGTTCGGAGAAATTTTCCTCTCGGTACGATCGAATGAAAGCCCAACCGGATAACACCCGCCGAGCTTTCGTTCGTTGCGGGAATTATTGGGAAACTGTGGATGCGGGAAAACTTTAAAGAAAATCGAGAATAAACAGAAGAGAAAAGGACGATACCTCGCGGAAGGAAATTCAATGGCAATTTCTCCCTTATTCAGAGACTCAAGTAGAAAATAAATCGAAGCACGGTTCGCCTTGATGAAAGGAGAATTAAAAGAGAAGAATCAAACGGAGAATCAATAATTACGGATAAGTGCTTGCAATCGAAACGAATCAAAACCTGTGCACGCCTCGATGGATGAGGGGAAAAAAAAGGTGAAAAAAAAGAGAGTTAAAGGGAAACGAACGAGGCCGTTCCCAAAGATCGAGAAAAATTACCTACCAAATCGAAAGCCAGGCTCGTGCCACACCCTGGCATTGTTAACGAGGACACAATGTCATGGCGTATAATGCACAATGAGCTCTTCCGAGCAGCCGCATTAATGCAACGCACAATGACGCGTGCGTCCGTACGGAACTCGGCGGCGGGTGTGGGTGGATGGCTCTGCACGGAAAGCTACGCTTCGCTTTCGTCTTTTTATCCTGTCATTAAGACCTTTTTGTCCGCAATCTCCCCTCGATGAGCCCCGGGAAACGCAAGTCGGTAGCTACAGCTGTGGAGAACCTAACTTTTTCGAGTTTGACGTTTCGACGACGTTTCCCAAGTTTTTTTGAAACGTTTCAATGGAATGATTTGCGCAGAGTCGACTGAAGAGAGACGTACAGTAGTTTCGGTTAACTTCTGCTCGTCAATGGTCCAGATAGTGTAAAAAGAAATACGCGATTCCAACGATTATTCGTTCGTGCACGAACCAGCCGACGCGGTCAGCCGCTGGTTTTTTATCGAAATCGAAACCGTCGACGAGCGATATTCAATTTCCTGACGACGGTAACGAGAGCAGCAGTCTTCCACCTGGTGACTCGCGCGAACAATTCCGGTCTATGGTGACCGTGGATAGGGGAGAAATGGAAGGTAATCGAAAGGAGAAGGTAGTGGAGTTGCGGCAACCGCGGGAGAGTCGAGCCGGCGCCTGAACCTGACAGTATCTTTCCGACGTCGACGTCGACGCCGGTCGTCACGTTTCCCCTCGTGCAGCCAACGCGACGAGTCTCTGTCGCCACGAGGCGCATTGTAACATATTCCTCCGATAGAAACGTCGCCGTGGAACTTCCTGACGCTGCGATAACGCCTCGCCTCGACTTCCCGCATTTCTGGATATTCGCGTGAACGAGTTTCACGTTTGAAATTTCGATGGGGCTTTATTGCATCGGTAAGTCAGGAGAAAGAGAGATTCGTTTGGAGGGCGAAACTTGTTTGCATTTGTTAAAACTGCAGAGGTTGGACTTATCGAACTTCGGTGTAAAGACTTTGTCGAGTATTGCGATAATTTCAAGCGACAATTCGTCGACAATTGGCGAGGTGTTGGTTTGAACGGTCTTGACGCAAATTGCAGGAATATTATAAGATTGCAATTATTAAATTGTCACCGTATCCTCGACGCGACAACTGAGCTGCACAGCGTCATTGTGTATCAGTTGACAATACGAACCTGTTTCGTAACAATCGCGTAATACTCTCTGCAAACAATGCAACACACGAGGTCCCATTAATTACGTAAAATATAAATGACAATTTATGCGAAAATTTACTCCTATCTCTCGAGGGTTGCTTGAACCCTTTGCACTTTGTAGATTTTTCTTTCAGACATACCTGAATTTATGTTCAATTCCTTTGACAACTTGGAATGACAAATGTAATTTCGTAACGCTCAAGCATGCCTCGAGATCCTGACAACGACTAGACCAAAGAAAAGTAAGATTCTTCGGCCAAAATGGGGTGTCTGACCATAAACGACTAGTACTCCTGAGGCTAAGCCAAATTCATCTATTTTACTTGACTAAAATGGTCGATAATTTTTGTACCTTACCTTTTTAATTTATTTCAACACGGTAGCCATGCAGGAAATAAATCGCAAGGCAATTGGTTGACACAGGAACCTCTTCCCATAAATAGCTCCTCGATTCGCGCCACGTGGCAACGAGCGCACACCATAAATGAGGAAACGTCGCTTTGTCGGAAGACGTCGAAAGTTACGAAAACATAAGCATCGAGTCAGTGCACTCGGAAGTAGAAAAATGCGACCGGACGCGCGTTTCCTGTCGGACTTGGTGCAAAATCTTGGTCGTCACGGGGAACCGCAGAATAACCGCGCCGTCACGGCTGTTTCGTGCGACGGAACAATGCGGTTTTGAGCGCAGACACCGTAACGCCGAAAACGCATTGCATTTCGTGTGCCCAACTCCTCCTCCTCCCTCGTTCCTCCCCCTGGGCCTTCCTCCCCTTTCTTTGGCCCTCTATTAATGACAACTGCGAATGCAGTTTCCTGCGAGTTCTTCAGGAAACGTGGAGAACAATGGAGGACGCAGATAATGACGAAGGAAACATCGTTGGGTGGCGAGATATATTGCGAAAAATTCTGTTATTTTTTTTCGCAGATTTTTGGCTTTCAAATATCGTAGTTGTGGCACAGAAGGTTTGAGAATGAGAGATCTGATACTTTGGCCGAATTCTATTGCTGCAAATAATTTTCTAATTTATTTTACGTTGAGTTTGCAACGTCCACTTGGGCGGAAAAAGTGTGAGCAAATTGGTAGACTTTTAAAAAAATCGCGAGACTACTTGGCAGCAATAAGTGGGTCGATAGCTGCCAGCTAATCCAAAGTGGGGAAACAATTAGCCGTCTGCTATATAGTTGCCATGAGTCACCGATGACACACCGTGGAATTTCCCTTACCCCTTTCTTTCGTTTGAATCTGACGAATTCGCGCGTGCAATTGCACATTCGTCGATGGATTATCGCAGCTCTCCCGCTTTTTTTATATTTTTCAGGTTCAAATGCTGCATACATTTTAGTTTAAATCTACAAGTTTAGGAGATTTATGAAATACGAAAAGTATGATCTATCAAATGACAATGTAGAAAAGAATGTCCCGATGGAATATTTTCAGCAATTCAGCGTATTCTTTTTATCTCGAAATGAAATAACGCATCTCACGAGAATATACATTTATCGTTGAAACTAAATGGAAAGAAAGGCCACGTGGAAAAACGTTGAAATATCCTTAAACGATGGCGGTACGCGGGTTTTTAAAAAGCTTCGGGCTTTTCGTGCAGCTCGAGCGGCAGTCTCAATTAAAATGTTTCGCGGATGAAAAAGCACGCGTTTTCGAGAGTTCCCCGGCCACTCGTCTCGAGGATCGCGCGCCAGAGAAGTTCAATCATTTTAACGAGATCCACTTCGGTCGTCGAAGTAAAACGCGAACAAAATTGAAGCGCGCCTCCTCGAAAGTGATTCCGGAAAAACTTTTCTCCCCTTTGTCGCTACGTTGAATTTTTTCTCTGACTTTGCACGAATGTAAAACCTATTACAATTGAGAAAGGGAGAAACACTGTGACAGAAGAGAGAGATTGAGCTCCAAAGTATTAAAAAGTAAAAGAATTTGGAAGAATTAAGACGTCGAAGGGACGTAAAACCGTTCATTGGCGTTGGGATGTCGCTCGTATTCAACTTTCTCCTTTTCTTATTTTAATTATTACCTTCCTGAGGGATGATAAAAATCCCGTCGTACACGGAGAACGCTCTCGTCGGTCGGGACAGAGTGAAAACAAAAGGAAGGAAAGAACAAAAAGAAACTCGGCGGTCTGCACGACGGGAATGTGTATGTACGAATGAGTACGCGGGAGAAAAGAACAGAAAGAATGAGAGTGAAAGAGAGGGAAAGAGAGAATGGAACGGAGTACGAAAACACGAGAGAGAGAAAGGGAGAGAGGGACCCAGACGCGTAAAAAATGGCGATTGTTAATTAAATCCGCTAAGCCGCCGGGGAACGGCTCAAACCACTCACCATCATCCATTCTATTCTCGTATTTGTCTTGCGGCTCTTTCTCGCGAAATATTTATACCCTACCGACCGCTACACGCCGCGTGCAGATAATGGATACCCATTTTTTTCACGCGAATTTTTAATCCTCTCGCACGACGGCCACCGTCGTTACCGTTCTTCGCGAGAACCGAGTGCCACTCTCCCTTTTTCCTCTCTCTGCATACGATTGCCAGTATTTTATTCTCAAAATTTATGATCTCTCCTCGAGAAAAAAGCCCGAGCAAACGTTAATACCTTTCAGGACCGGAGAATCGAATTAGAGCGTTTGATAATTGAGTTTAATCGCCTACCGTAGTTTTGTCTTTGAAATCTCTCGCACTTGACTTCGTACGGTGGAAAGCTAGCGTTGCTAAATCGTCGAAATTAAATACTTCCGCGTGAAAACAAGTCGATTAGAGCCACTACAGCAATTAGCTCGTCAAATTCAGGAGAATAAGACTGCAACGTCTGCGTGCGAAATATTTGGACAACCGATGTAAGTGTAAACTGAGGGAGGAATCGGAAGAAATACTCGATTCTCCTCGAGTCCTCGATATTGAATAATCATCGTGTTCCTGGTTGGTTTCGTGGAATGAAGTGGAACGAACCTGAGGCCAAAGGCCATGAGGGGTGCGGAAGGACGAAACGGCCGGCCGTGGGCCACGTTAATTGGACGGATGATGCCGCTAAATCCCAAGAACCTCGAAAGCCAGAGAGAGCCAAGGGTAGCGTCCGTGGCGCTTTGTCAGAAATTAGAGGGAAAATGGGCGATACAGGCGCACGGACGGTCGAGAAGGGTCCTTCTCTCTTTCTCTTTGCTCTCTCTCTGTTCCTCTTTCGTTTCTTTCTCTTACCTTTTCTTCACCCTCGACGAGAAAAACGAACCGGGAACCGTCCTCCTCGCGTACGCGCGCCTCCTCGAGAGCTCCAACGACGAGGAGGAGGGAAAAAAAGAGGAGATAAAAGTCAAGGATCAACTCCCCGAACGGCCGACGCGGGAGAAAAAGAATTGCGCGTTGATGGCTATAATTCGGGGGTGTGGTTAACGAGAAATTTTGCAGCCTCTCCCCTCACCCTGTTGCGGCTAATCCCGCGGATCAGTGGTCCGACTTTTCTTCATTTCGATTTCGCTAGCACGGCAAAATTTATTTGTAAATCTAGGAGCAACTTATCTCAGCATGCGCTCTTTTGAAAATCCTCCCTGAAGTCTAGGAACGTCGTATATATTCCCTGGAAGTAATACGGTTTATCGACGGATATACGCGCACGGTGGAGAGCCATTTCGATAATGCGGGCCCGTAGGAAGGTCTCCCCCTTTTATCCCTTCCTCAACGACGCAACCCTTTCGGGATAAACCGCAGGCCACTTGGCTCGGAATAAAGCTGGAGCTGCACGAGAGAGGCGAGCATCGAGAGATAAAATTATTGGAACGTCGCCTGTATATTTTTTTCCAGGGCGATCGTCGTATCGCGACATAAATTATTACCACCGACAGGATTCCTCGGAGGGCGCAAGTTGCGCGCATCTCTGCATGCATTTCGCGAGATACCAGATAGGCGCTGATGTTCGCAATACGATGGCCTGTATTTTTTTTCAACGACTTACGTAAATATCTAAATGCGCGCTTACACCGTAGGAGACTTTTTCGATGGATCGTCGTAGGAGAGTTTATCCACCGTTGCGAATAATACCGCAGACTTTATTCGCGTTTTTATCGAAGATATCCACTCCGGGGGTGGTATCGATGACATACGAGGAGACGTCGATACGCCCTCGAGCCAATCGAGACAATAGTTTCAATTGCATTTCGGGAAACTCGTCGATCACAATGTACTCTCTCGTTTTCTCTTTTTGTCTATCCTCCCTCGCGTCTTGGAATACATTTCAGCTCCCACGCGACCACGAAGTAATAACATTTAGGATAAAATCGGCCTTCCCAGTCTCTCTCTTCGTCCTTAACGATCGTTTTTGCCAAGAAAAAAGCACGAGGAGAGCAAAAACTCCGCGAAACGCCCCCACGATGCGTCCCTTTTTTTAAGACCCCGTCCTATCGCAGTACCGCTTTGACACTCGACGCGATAACCCCCCGACACTTGCGAAATGGTCGAACAATAAACATTTTGTCGTCACGTCAATCGGACGATAAGGGGAGCAATAAAGCTCCCCAACTAACACGCTCGTAAAACTAACGGCAATGACCTGCTGTTAGACTTGTATGGGAAAAAGTACGGGCCTCATAATTTTTCTGGCATCATAAAAAATTCTACTGAATTCGAAACTCCAAAAATTCTAATCTAAAACCAGCACCTCGCAATAAGAATGCTTTCATGAAATATAAAACGCTCTTCTACGTTCACAATTATTGTGTTTCGTCGCAGCTACCAACCTCTCTCAACCCCCAAAAATCATTTCCCGGCAAGAAACGACGTCGCGAATCGCAAATTCCAAGGTCCGACGATTATTCTCACCGCCTGGAGATTCTTCCGTTGTGAGATCTCTTGGACGCGTCGTTACTCCATCCTCGAGTTCTCTTAATTACCTAAAAAGAACCTACAGTCACGGATAGGCGCCAAGAACGCCGCGTAGAAGACAGACTCGAGATTATCTCTCTCGGAGGGTCGTTCTTACTTTCCGCGTCTCCAAGTTCCTGGACCACACGCGTTGTCCGTGCACGGACAACGACGAGCCACTTTCCCGAGGAATCCGAGCGTTTCCTTGGCTCTGGCGCCCGCAGGAGGCTCGAAGAAGACATGCAAAAGCGCATGGAAGAAACGAAAAGGGAATAGACGTAGAGGGAAGAAAGATGAAGAGAGAAGAAAGGCGAAGGGAGAAGATAAACGATGGAGAGAAAGGAAAAGGGAAGCGGATCTGACTAAGTGCCAACCGGGCAAAAATAACCGCGGTACCGCGAGGCACGATGCTAAATTCACCGAGCAATAACGGGCAACGTCGGGACCACTCTCTTCTCGTTTCTCTCCTCCAAACGAAGAACGTGGGACGAGCAGAGTCGAGAGGAACCTCGCCGCGTCATCCCTGGTTCCGTCTCTTCGTTGAATGGCTCGTAATCAGCGTCGAAAAAGAGGACGAGACGAAACGAGAGAGGGAAGAAACCTAAAGAGAACGAGGAGGCTGCAAAATTTCGTGAGATTCGACCGCGATTCTCCGCCGCGAATGGAATTAGCCGCGGATCGAGCGAGATTAACTCTCTCTCTCGGTAGCTCGGCCGTGCAGACGCGCGATAATGCCACGTAAGCGAGAGAAATTGGATTTCGCAATTAACCGGAATTCCTGGGCGGGTCCTAAATTCGTTTTGCCATCTACGATTTTATCCGAAAGAAGCGACTACACGAAAACTGCCCACGAAGAGAACCATTCTTCCGTGACGGCAAAGAAAGTATGAGATTTTCTACCGCTGTGAAAGAACGGTGAGAATATGTCCCGAGGGTGTACGAAGAAATCTTAATTGCTCGAAATTGCCCACCTAGCAACGTGTCAAATTTCGTAACATCTTGCGATGAAAAACACTATGGGTGTTTTTATTCTTCACCCTCCGTGTGTCTTCATTTCTGTGGTGTCTTCTCGTCGGCACCTTCTTCGACTCCCTCGCGCTTTCTGCCGCGAGCAAAAACGCATTTCCGCGTGACACGAACGTCGCGGATCTTTCGCCGAGGAATTTAGCATAGGCGAGAGAAGAGGACTTAACGATCGTCGCTTAAAACCGAGAAATGGCCCGCGGCGAATGGACACGAACAGGAATGAATACTACGAGGAGGAAGGCGAAGAAGACGGAACACGACACTCGATTACAGAGCCTCGAGTACGCACTTGGGCACAAAGCTCTCTCTTTCTTTTTCATTCCATCCTCTCGTCCTCTTCGTCGCACGATTTCTCGCGCAGAGCCTCGGTATTGGTCTAGCTGTGCAAATATAACGCGCGTGCAAATGCCAGTCGTCTTCGCTGACTCGAGATTGCACGCTTCCTCGATATCCGGCCGCGTCTGCCGACCGTTCGGAGAATACGTTACGATGAGAGAAAGACTTTAATAATGCGACAAGAAGATTCCGTCCTCTTACGCATTATCGTTCTTCGTATTTAGAAATTTATCTGCGATTCAAGATGTTCGATGCTTGCTTAGCCTGAGAAGTCTAGGCTACGGTGAGCAAAAAGGAGCAAAGATTCTTGCGATCAGAGACACTGAATTCAAGTGGACCCACTACGACTGGAAATTTGACTGGGTACTCTTCTGGTCACCATTCAGTGTACTCAGATGGACTCCTCCGACTGCGCGCCGCAATCAAAAATATAACATTTCTAGTAGAAATAATCATTACATTTGGAACCAAAAAAGATTACAAAATGACAAACTCAACGAGCGAGACGAAACAAGAGCGATACTACGAGCGGCAGACCCGAGTAGAATAAGAACTTCGGTGGACAGACAGGCGTCCGATATTTTTCTCCCAGGACGATTTAAAGGTCAGCACTGAAGTCGAAGGGTTAACATATCGTTTTTAGACGAAATAATCATTACATTTGGAACGAAAAAAGAGAAAAAAATTACAAATTCAACGAGCGAAGCGAAACAAGAGGGACGCTGGGAGCAGCGCGACTCGAGTAGAATAGGAACGTCGGTGGACAGACAGACGTTCGATATTTTTCTCCCAGGACGATTTAAAGGTCAGCACTGAAGTCAAAGGGTTAACATATCGTTTTTAGACAAAATAATCATTACATTTGGAACGAAAAAAATGACAACCTCAACGAGCAAAGCGAAACAAGAGCGAAACTACAAGCGGCAGACCCGAATAGAATAAGAACGCCGGTGGACAGACAGGCATTCGATATTTTTCTCCCAGGACGATTTAAAGGTCAGCGCCGAAGTCAAAGGGTTAACATATCGTTTTTAGACGAAATAATCATTACATTTGGAACGAAAAAAAGAGAAAAAAATTACAAATTCAACGAGCGAAGCGAAACAAGAGGGACGCCGGGAGCAGCGGACTCGAGTAGAATAGGAACGTCGGTGGACAGACAGGCGTCCGCCGATATTTTTCTCCCGGAGCGGTTTAAAGGTCAGCGCGGAACGGCACGGTAAATTAACGCGCTCGTCCCGCAATT
Organism: Cerceris rybyensis; assembly: GCA_910591515.1. Lineage (NCBI taxonomy): Eukaryota > Metazoa > Arthropoda > Insecta > Hymenoptera > Crabronidae > Cerceris > Cerceris rybyensis. The sequence continues at coordinate 3,717,433 of OU342795.1, forward strand.
GCGGGGGTGTTTCGAACACTTGACTCGGTTCATTGCCGCAACGAGAGTCAGCCTAGTTGATCGTCGAGCACGGAGGAGAGGAGGAGACGAGAGAGAAGCGAGGAGGACCCGCGAGGCCGAAGAGGAGCGAGGGACACGGCAACGAGAATGATTATTGCAAGATTTATTGCTCCTCTTGGTTTACTAGCCTCGTCGACGAGACGAGGGTAGTGCGGACGATTTGCAAGATTCAGAGCCACGAGCTAAACTCGAGCGATTCGCTCCTTTCGTTGAGTTCACGCTCGAAACGTCGCTTCTTTGAATTCTTCGACGGCGCGATAACTCGTTGAAATGTCTGAACGTTGCAACGTCTCGATTTCTTGCTCGGCGATGTAATTAAGCGAATAGAATGAGAACTCGACGACAGAGAATGCTGTATGCATTGGAGATGAGTTGTTTGCGATACTGCGAAAAGTCTGAGCTTGAATCGCTGTTACCCCTGGAAAATTTTTCCTACTTTTTTCTCCTAACTACATTGTAACAGTTGCGAGATTTGATTCTTTGATCCGGAAACACTGCGAACGAGCAAATATCAGGGTCGCGCGGATAATTGTTCCTTGGAAATGAAATAACAAAGGTCGCGGAGGATAGCTCCTAGTTGCGTAATCTCCTCCGAACGACGAAAAAACTTGAAGATAAACCAGATCAACGTCTCTGACGAGACAGATAAGACAAAAGTTTATTGGCAGTGAAGCGACGACGCGCAAAGAGTATTCGATTTCCGATAAATTACTGATACGACGAACATCCCACACAACTACGAAATTTCCAGTGAAACTAAATCAAGTTCTTCCCGTTCAAAGATAAAAACGAATTCGTGGAGAAAACCAGAAAAACACAAGCGACCGATGCGTTGATCGTGGGAGGGAAGACATCGTTTGCGCGAGATAATTAACGTCCCAAGGAGTGATTTAGCGAAATCAGCATCATCAGGATCCCATGTACCTTTTAAACCTTTTGCCTGTCCCTTTGCTCGTCCTTCCACCTTTCTCCCTATTCTCAGTCTTTTATTCAACGGTGGCGTATTTCCAATGACGCGTGTTGCGCCTTAGAGGCTGCATTGCAAGCCTATTTTGTCTCTCGTTCCGTCTCGCCGATACAATGACTCCCATTGTAAGCTTCTCCTTCCCGTCAAACGACTCGCTCGCATTCGAACTCGCTCACCCTTTCCCGTTTGCGCGTTTCGAGCGGTTATCGTCGCCGTTTCTTCCTCTATTTTCTCCTCTTCTTCTTACTTGCTCTCCGCTCGGCCTATCGGGAATTCGCTCGAGCGTAATATCCCGTCGTGAGGAGAGAGAAGTCAGAAAGTAGGAGCGTGCGTAGGAGAAACCGAGGCTCGAAGGCGATCGGCTCCTTAACGGCGCCTCTCGATAAAATCGTCTTCGAGAAACCGTTCGAAGAACGCATTGAAGCTAAGGCGCGAAGAAAAGGAACGATGCGGACGTGAATGTAAGCTTAACGCCTCGTTATCCGCTTGCGTCCTCGCGACATCGATCCAGATCCGTAAATCGTCGGCAAATTTGCAGGTTGATATCACTTCGAGCGTCTAATTTCGTTAGATAAATCGACAGGAAAGAAAGAAGGAAAGAGTACTCGCTGGAAATAAACTAGAGAGTCGAAGGAGAAGGTATTATCGAGAGCAGAAACGATTTAATTCGTATCGCTGTGCTTGCCGGCATAAATCTCGATTTAAGGTCGCGACGTTCGGCAGGCAGTTTCGAGCGAAATTACAGCTACAGGGATCGGCTTGAGCTTCGTTGCTTCGATCTTCTCTTTCCTCCTGCACGATTCGTTCGTCTCTCTCCCGGTTGTCGATGATTATTATGCGTCGCACGAAGGGGGGCCAAACGGGCGAGACAACGCGCGAGCATTGCGCACGGTCTACGAGAGAGAGAAAAGACGAAGGGGAATCGCGCGTGCACCATCAGAGGAGCGTGATACAGTAATGACCCAGACGAGCTGCATCCTTGTGCCACATAAAGCCACTCCGAGAGCCGCGGGCATTCGGATGCGAGAGAGACCGCGAATCTCGAGTCTGCGAACGATGCACGATTGCCGATCGAGCGTTCTTTAACCGATGCGACCTTGCGGGACAATTTTCACGTCGGAGAGATCGTGTTGACTGCTTCTACTTAAATTTCGTGGATTTCGAACGATGTATTTTAACGCTTGATCGTTGAGGAATTTTTTAATATATTTTCCTCTTCGTGTGATACAATTATTCACACTTTACGGACCGGCTTTTCGGGCCCGAAGCTTTTAAACTTAATAATCGATTGCCACGGCAATTAATAAATTCTGATTTATTATTACGGTTTACTATGTAAGAGATTTAGTGACGAAGATTTTTCATTTTCAACGAGATATTGATATCAGGGTGATATTTGGGAACAAGTGATCGCTGAGAAGTGGGTAAGGTGTTCAAAAAATATCGGTCGTTAAAGCGTTAAGTCTGGAACCTATCGTTTTAGGTGAATGGTGAACCAGCCAATTGTTACTCCACGGCGATAAATTCCTAAATGAAAAGTTGTTCGAGAAAATAAATAATTCTAAACCTACGCGGGAAACATTAGCCCTGGTTCCAACGTAGAAGGAAAGCGGCAGAAGTTATTATGCCTACGCGAGAAGACCGTATCTACTTAACGTTTAACGCTTCCGCGGTAAGGTATTTGCGTTTAAAGGTGGAAAGGCTTTTACGCGAGGGTTCTGAATTATCGAGACGCGGCATTCCGTGTTTTTAGCCAACTCGTGGGGTTAAGTACCTACGAGGGGTGGGGGCTATTAGGATAATGGAACGTCGAGGCCACACGGGGGTGGTTGCCTTTCGGAAGAAGACGTAACCACGGAAGCGGAATAAGATTCCGAGCGTGGTTTCTCATAAGCATGGAATATATTTTAACGAAGCGAAGCAAGAGAGAGAGGTAGGAGGTTCTAGCTTCACTTTTATCCGGAATTTCCGCAAGAATGTGCCACACTACGGTGAAAAGAGGGATGTAGAACCGTGGAGTTCCCGAGGAAGCCAGCCAAGTGAAAAGAGTAGTCGCCGATTAGACCATCGCCGAGTGAAAACGCATCCCTCCGTGCGCGACGTCGAATTCCCTGAAAAAGAGGAACGCGAGGAGGGAATGCAAGCTGGAGGAAAAAAGGAGGTACTGAAATAGAGAGGAGAAAGAGAGAAAAGACGGTTCGGAAGCGAGCGAGTGTCCTCCCATATCCATAAAGGCAGAGAGGCATAAATAATGCGCGTTCTCCGTTTCTTTCGACGAGGCGGCTCGACGCGAGATTACGTACAGGCAAACGAGAAAGGAGGGACACGCTATTCGAGAAGAAGCAATTTCTCTCGTTTCTCCGTTCTTCCTCCACAGCATCCGTCTCTCGAATTGCGACAGGGACGATAAATCAATCGCGAGATGGCCAAATGACTCTCGCGAATCCACCGGATCCTCCTCCTCCTTGTTTCGCCCTCCAAACGATTAATCCTTCACGAATTTTCATGGTGCCAAGAAAGACCCTTTTTCTCTTCCTCTAATAAAAAATTACCTGCTAACTAATACTGTAGCATTGTGCAATTATTCTACCAACTGGTACCCTTTTAACGCCTTCAGGAGCGAACATTTGTTTCCTTCGAGTATTCCGATTCCCTCGAAACAGACTCCAATTGGAACAATTTACATTTTAATTGTGACCTAAGGTAGGAACCCTGGTAGCAAAAAAAAGGGAAGCCATCTGAGAACTCTTTTCACTCCCAGAGGGAAGCTCGAGTTTCCCGCGTGGCCATGGCGGCAGCATCGATCAACTTATTCTTACAAATTGCACTCGGTTATTATTTTCCTCGAGACCGAGTTTTCCACGACTCGTACCCCGTGGTAGGAAGATTTACGGCAGCGTAAATTAGCCGAAACAGAGTTTCCACCGTGGCTCTCCTCTGCGCGAGTTTCGCCAGCGAGGCTTCTCCCTTTCTTTTTCTCCCACGTCCATGGGTGCCGGTTCTTTCCACCCTTTCGAACGAAAGACGGTGAAGTAAAAGAAGAAAGGGAGATCGAGTGGCAAGGTTAAACTTCTTCCTCCCTGTCGGTCGTAACCCTCTCCACTGGTTTCTTCTCCGGTGTCCGCGAGGAACGAGGCAATTTGTCCTTCGACGAATTAATTTCTTAAAACGCGCACTCTGGCCCGTTGTTGCAGGCAGTTTTATTGCGCGAATGGTTTACGATCGTGTATTTTTTCCCTCGGCCCCTCTTCATCGGGACAGCCTCGGTACTTTTATCGCGAATCGCGCCCTCTTCTCTCTTTCTGAAAAACGAGTGATTAATGAGAGTGAATTTTTAGTCTTTTTTTTGCACTTTCTTTCGACTCCAAATCGGTTATTTCGCAAAGAGTTCACGGTTTTGAATGCAGAATGATCGAAAATAGGAAGCATAATTCAGATTGAAGAATTTCCATAGACAAGGATGAATTTAACCCTCTATAGTCCGAATTTGTTGTAGTATCCAACGATCAGTTTCAGGATAGCACAATTAGAAAATGAATTGCAAAGAATTTCATGGTTTTCACGAGCTAAATTATAATATCTGACAAAGTTGCAAATTTGACTTTGAAGAGCTTAGATGTGTCTTGCGTAACGTCAAAGTCACAGGATCCATAAAGGGTTAAAATCTGGCTAGTTAACTGCAAGACAAATCGTCAGATTTCCGACAAATTCTTATAATTCATTTGGAAAGTTTGCAGAATTGGATGCAAGAGAGAATCGCGACTGGTAAAAGGATCACGACGGAATTATGGAGATTCGATGGTACCGGTTATTCTCGGGCATTCGTCTTCCGTCGATCGTCTCGCGTTTTGCTGCCCTCGCCGATAATCGTTCGGAGAACCGGTCTCCATCGAGAGTCGACGAAAAGGAACGCCCGAGCTCCAAGAAGAAAACGATCAAGCGTGTGGAACTCGTGTCGTAAAGAACCATTCGAGAACCGCGGGAAAAAAATGTTTCTCGCTTTTGAAACGTATCCCTAATTCGTGTGCGCCCGTCAAATCGGACAAGCGAGACCGGTTTTCCGCGATCGAAGAAACGCAACACGAGTCTTCGAAGGAAAGAAATAAGCAAGACAACTTCGCGACTATCGTTAAATCCGTCGCGAATCGTCAATGCAACGGTACACGAGCTCGTAAAACTTCACTGTATCCAATGGATATTCAGACGGTCGTTCAGTATGCAATTGGGTCGCTCGGAAATACCGCGCGACGTTACGCGATCTCCTTTAATAAGCTGCATTCGTGCGCGCAAAATGTGAATTTGCCATGCGAGTCGATCGTTCTAAACGTGTTTCCATAGAATAGAAAAATAAACCACGAGAATCATAGTTAGAAATGCAAGGAACGTGGAATAAATATCGTTCCTTCACGTTACGTCTATGAAAATGGAAGACATTTTTTTTACCAAGTGTAATCTCGATTCTCTTCGTTGAAAAATAACTCGAAAGAGATGAAAAACAGGTAACTATACTCACAAATTAAACGGCTATTTTCGAGAGAGAAAACACGGAGCACGGTGAGTTCTGCGACCGATAAGAATGCGATTCAAAGAGAACTGCGATTGAAAGGAAGAGACGAAGGGGAAAAGAAGTGAGAGAACGAAAGTGAGATAAAGGAGAAGAAGATACAAACCAACCAGGAGGTTTTCATTGACAATAAAGAGCGACACGAGGCGCATTGAAACGCGTCCCCCATTGATTTCACGTGCGTACAGTAGTTTCTTTTTCTCCCGGCGCGCCGATGATAAAAGGATTCCCCGTAAAGACCAGCGCGGAGAGGAACAGCGACATCCATTGACGTCGGGGGCCTCCTACGGCTTGTGCTCTCTCTTTTCCTCTCTTTTTCTTTCTTCCCTCTCCTCTCTCTTCATCCTACCAAGGGAGACCAGATAGCAGATGCTCGATAGGACGTTTCTACATGCACACACGCGAGAGAAAGCGAGAAAGAGAGAAGAGCACGTTAATATATTCGAGCGAAGCAGGCGATACGCGTTTATTTCTGCTGTCGCTTTATTTATGGAGGCTGATAGCAACGGAGAGCGCAATCCCTCGCTCGATGAAACGGAGCGGGACCAAATACTACGAGAGCTCGATCGCCTCAGAGATCGATACTTGCAAATCGTTGCACGAAGAGCATACAGTCCCAGATGAGAGAATGCAATGCCGACAGGACACCTCCCTAGTTCAACTCTCGTTCTTCCATTAAATTTGAATAAAAAAACGGTAGCTCTCTTCTTTTCCATAGTGACTTCACGCGAAGTATGGAAAGCGCAGAAAAACAGAGTGGCAGAAAGACAATCTTAGGACGGTGCCGCGAGCCTAGCTGTTGAACGATCAAGGAAACGTGCTAAAAGTTGCGGTGTAACTAATACCTTTTTGGCTCGCGGATTCGCGAAGTTGGTGGTTTGCTCGTCGGTCGATCGGTCGGTCGGTCTGTCGGTCGGTGGGTCGGTCGTTTGCTAGCTCGGGCGAGCTGTCGCTTCGAGCAAGTCGGCGATACCAAGCGGAGAGGCCATTGGCCCCACGGCTCGCGGTGCAATGGTGCAGTGTGCAATCGAGGCAGAGGGTAAGTGGGAGGGAAGAAAAGAGAGGAAGAGGAAGAGAAAGAGAAAGAGAGGTAGCCTCAGAGAAGGCAGAGGATAGAGGGACGACTTCGTGCACGCACACCGAGGAACCGCGCTTACTGCATCTGCGTGCTCGTCGTCGACGAAGTCATCCGCACTGAAGTGCAGCTTCGAATCGCGAATCTCGTGTAGCTCAAAATGTCGAAGACAAAGAGGTAATTCTTTTCACCTTGTAATCGGTCAAGCTACGTAGAGAGTAAGTAGTAACCTGTTAAAAAAAAGAAGACTAAAAACGTTGTGCGATATCGGGAAACCGCTAGTCGAACGACAGACCAGTTTTTCATGGAGAAATGCAATCGGTTGCGGCAAGAAAATCGCATCGACGCGACCTTCCGGTGGCGATTTCCATCGTACTTTCTATCCATTTCCTGCTCCACCGAGGAAACAGCTTGTCGAGCTTCGCCGAATACCGTGCGATTGTCCATCGCCGGAACCCGTTTGTTCGATACGCCCGATCGTGTAGCTTTCTTTTCGCGGAATGTCCCGCCTTCTTGCGATACGAGGTGCAACGTGCCGCGAAAAGAAAGTCATTGACACGCCGAGCCTCTCTTGTGTAGCAAATTCTACGGCTTCGAAACCAAGTAGAAACGGTCGATCATCGACGGACGAGCTCTATCTGCATTCTACGGCTTCGAATTTGAAGAACTGCGAAGAGAAACGAATGTGGTGAACGTTTCAGGAGAGAACATCTGTTTCTTTCTCGATTCTTGATGCTTCAAGAGAAAACAGGATGGATGGAGGTCCAAGTATAGTGTGACAATTCTAACTTGGCTAGCGAACAATGGAGCCTTTCGTTTTCAATACTTTACGTCCGCCATTTTGGTTTTAGAATTCAAAAAACTCAGGCTCCTAAACGACTATGCGGAGTATTTACTTTAGGAGAGTGGGAATTTCAAAAATGAAATGGCGGAAATAAGCGATTGAAAACGAGAGGCTCTGCCGCTCGGTAGTCAAGTTCGAGTTCTTGAGCTATACGTCAGGACATGTTGCGACGGAGTATGCGATTTTTCTCGCCATTATATCCCGGAGGTTTGAAGGCGACGTCCAGAAGTCTGGCTTCTTCCCACGAAGAAAGAACCGCCCCCGGTTCTTCTTGCCTGGGCGCTCAAAAAACTCGTCTGGTGTCTTCTCATTGCCCTTCTCTCTCTTCCTCCCTTTCTCCAGTTCCTTTCTTGCGATCCTACTATTCTCCTCCCTTTCACGCGCACAGTAGCGACATTATTGGTGAAATTTATTCGGTGACGCAGATACGTGCGATTTTTAGCACGGTGCAGTAGTCCTCGAATATTCTCTACCAATGTCTGAAACTTGACACTCCCTTCAATTACAAGTGAAATTAGTCGTAAGATTTGTCTTCGAGGTTTTAAGAAACAAATGATTCGTTTATTGTAAAGCAGCATCCCACAGATCCAAACAGTCTGCTCTCTTTATTGGCCACAAATGAAAACGGGCTGCGAGAAGACATTCTCTCGGAGAACGTTGAAGGAACAATATGTTCTTTTTCATCCCCTCGTGAAATGTTAAAATATTCTGAAATCTCCGAGTCATCAGTGCAAGTAGAAATAAAAAATCTACCGAACATAAGAAGTTTCTTCTTCCTCTTCATTTTCAGAGCCTTCCCCTCAGTATCGTTCAATCGGAGAAGGTGTCTCGTCCTCGAATGTCCCAAATTCCTTCTCAATCTCGGCGAAGGTCTTTCCCTTGGTCTCGATCATGCAGAACATCACGAAGAGGACGCTAAGGGCGCAAATAACGGCAAAGAAGAAGAGAACCGCGGCAGTTCCGACTGCCTCGGCAGCACTTGAGAATGAAACGGTAACGATAAATGCCAAAATCCAGTTGAAAAACGCCGCACTCGACGAGGCTGCACCCTTCAACTTAGCCGGGAAGATCTCGCCCATGTAAGCCCAAGGAATTGGACCTGTTTGCTCAAAAAGTACGCCGCGTGAAGATTTTTAATTGAGACTTGATCGGATGATAGAGCGATTCGAACGATCGTGGTGAATAATGTTTAAATGGTTACATCCGATATAGGTGCTATTATTACTAACCGGCGCCGAGGCAAAAGGCCAAGATGTATATGCAGGCAGCTGCGAGCGGCAACCAAGATATGCGATCTGCCTGTTCGGGGTTACTGCTCTTCACGACGAAGAAAGCACCTAGTGCCACCAGACAGGCGCACATAACACCGCACGAGATCGCCATGAGAATCTTTCGGCCCAGCTACAAAATCGATCCCACTTTGGTAAGAATCTACACTTTTCTCTCCCGTCGTGAATCTTAGATTACGAGATAGCGCGAATTTGACACCTTATCGATCAGGACGGCAGAAATCGCGCAGGCTATCACTTGGACCACGGCGAAAATGACTGCCTGTACCAGAGGATCCATCTCGGCTCCGGTCTCTTTGAAAATCGTCTCGCCGTAGAAGATTATGGTGTTAATTCCACTGAACTGCTGGGCAAACATCAAACCATATGCGACCGCCAGCGTCTTTATCATGGACTTCTTCATGAAAGCCGATATTTCGACTTTCTCGGCCGTGCTTCTCTCTACCTGTTCCTGTTCAAAGACGACCAGGGAAAATGGTACAGACCTCGATCTTGCGCGTTGATAATCGATATTTTTTAACGCGCAATGATTCTTTCGAGACTTTCAAAAACCAAGTAGTTGATTGGTTTTGATGGACTGACTTTGAAGGCTCTGATCTCCGGCTCGATGTCGTAATTTCTTCCACGAAAGAATCGCATAGATTTTCGAGCCTCTTCCTCCTTCCCCTTTGTCAGGTAGAACAGTGGACTCTCCGGGATGAAGATCATCACTATAGCGAAGATTATGGGAGCTATGCCGCAAAGAGCGGATGTCCAGACGACACTCCCCGAGAAACCGGTACAATAGGCGTAGAGAATGCCGATTACGAGAAGCAATTGAAAGAATACTCCCAGAGTACCTGGCGATACCAACATATACTTCGTATCAGTATCATTTTCTTTTCTTCGAGCAACAAAGTTTCATTTTTTCTACTTTGTACTCTTCATCCTACCTCTGATCTGCTTTTCCGAGATCTCTGCCGAATACATGGGGGCAATAACGCAAAACATTCCACCACAAGACCCTGTAAGAAGTCTGCCGAGGACCACCATCCACGTGATCGAACCGGCGCAAGTTACGAGAATCCATCCGACGACGAAGGGTGGTACCAGGGCCATCATGCTCCACTTCCGGCCGAACTTGTCGACCAGAAAGGGCACGATCGTCATACCGAGTGCCGCACCCAGCGGGAACACCGCGGCGATCACGTTCGTCGAGAAGACGGTGTATTTGTACACGCTCTTCAAGATTTCGACGCACGGAGCACTCCAACCGAGGCCGCATCCCAACGAGAATCCACCCATGCAGGCTGCGAAACGACACGAGACAGAGAAAAAGGTTGTTGACCGCTAAAAGACTACTAGCCGACGATTTTCCTAGCGATTCTTCTTTTCGCGCCTATTCCGCGTTCGCGCGTGACTCCGCGACGATTTTGCACATTCCGATCGCGGATTCGATGATCGTTCGGAGAGTGAGGTTTGTATTTGAAATTTCTTGAGCGATTGGAGTGGAATTTTTTTGAGAAATTGATATGTGACGGTGTGGAAACCCGAGTCGAAAATTTCAGCCCAAAATCCTCCTAAATTACCAAATAATTTAGGATATTTAGGCTGAATAGGGAAAAATATGTTACATATAAAAGAATGCAAATTTTAATTCCATAATCGCCCTAAACTTGTTACTTGTTGCCAGTTTTGCCTAGTTTAGGATCAATTTAGGCTTCATACAGCCCAAAATAATCCTCAGCATTGTTATTTAGAAAATTAATCTAAACCCAATATTAAGCCATACATTCTATAATGAGGAGTTTTAGAATTGGATTGGAATTGGAGTGATTTCAGGAGATTTAGAATTTATATGGAATATAATGATAATTTAATTCCTACTTGCTCCTGAAAGCCCTACTTTTAGAATATGAGTCGACATTAAATTGGAATACAAATTTTACCTGATCAGTCCATATAACTCCTAAAAATCATATTTACAGGACTTCGAGGTGTGCAGACAAACTAGTTGAGGATTTTGAGGTTCAAAATGGTATACATAATTAAGCGGCAAATGAGAAATCAAAAGAATCTAAGATTTGAAGTTTCTTTTTAGGCTGGACTTTTTGACTCGGGAAGATGTAGGGGGTGTGCATTTGTTAAACATTTTGAATGGGAAGATTGTTATCTGCGGTTGTTCTGTGGCTGAGGTCTGTGAACTTTTGAATTTCTTTATGCGTCCGTGGATAGGGGATTTGAGTAATTTTTTTCAAAGCAAATGACGTTATCGCTCTTAGTCGCGGATATTCTAAAAGCATCGTCGTCGAGGCTGCAATTTCCAAGGTGTATTTACGGAAAAAGAGAAACCTGCCGCTGCGCCGATATACTGATGGATCCTCCTTCGAAAGAGCGCTTTAAAGCTCTCCTCGGTTCCTTCACTGATCGGCTGCTCAATCTCCGACATGCTTTTATCGAAATCTCCCAGACGAGTCTAGAATTTCAACGATCCACGATCCTTTCAATTTCCCTTGCCTCTTTCTCCCTCGTTTCCACTTCTCATCGATCCGTGCAATTCGTTGATGCGTCTTTTTATAACAGATCCAGTCAGCTCCTAAAATATACTTTCACGAGTAATCGACAAATCTATCTGTCACAAAGACAACAGATTTTAAAAAAAGGATAGAAAACCTATCGATTACAAAGACAGTAGATTTAACACCAAACGTACCGACAGTTTTGCTTAAAGACAAATTTACCCCTCTATTCGATCGTGGTTAATTGACCACTCTGTGACAGTTTTAGTGTTAAAAAGAAACGAAAGATAGAACTGTTAAAAAAATGCATTTCTTGGCAGTAATTGGGATGTCAAATTTTAAAAAAAAGGGCGGAACAATGAGAGATCATTTTCGCCGAAGCATTTAAAGATCAAAACGCGAAAAGGGACGATAGCAAACTCGACAAATTTTCGCGCCCCAATAAATTCAGCAGCCGAAGGTTGGTGTGATTTAAAAAAAAAAGGATAAAAAACCTATAGATTACAAAGACAGTCGATTTAACACCAAACGTACCGACAGTTTTGCTTAAAGACAAATTTATCCCTCTATTCGATCGAGGTTAATTGACCACTCTGTGACAGTTTTAGTGTTAAAAAGAAACGAAAGATAGAACCGTTAAAAAAATGCATTTCTTGGCAGAAATTGGGATGTCAAATTTAAAAAAAAAAAGGCGGGACAATGAGAGATCATTTTCGCCGAAGCGTTTAAAGATCAAAACGCGAAAAGGGACGATAGCAAACTCGACAAATTTTCGCGCCCCAATAAATTCAGCAGCCGGAGTTTGCTGTTCTCGAGGGCGATACCTGCTGCGGGGTTGCCCTAGACGAGGTCGGCGACGACGTCGTTCTCCTGGTCGTCGTCGGTGGTGGTAATAGGGATAAGGTCCCTTCCTCACGCCCGGTTACTTCGGCTAACGACATTCAAATTCCATTAGGGCGCCGCGATGTGCGCCTGACAACTTTCGGATTACAGATCGCCTCTCTGGTTTGGCGAAAGAAGAACCCTTGTCGAGATAATGGCCGCGGACGAGGAGGAGAGAGAGGAGAGCGAGAACGAGAGAAAGCCGAAAACGAACGAGGACCAGCAACCGATTTAATCGCGAGTACTTCAGAGAAAGAGGAAAAGTCAGAGGAGAAGAGAAGGACCGAGATATTTAAATGAATGGAATCTACATTTTAAATATTTCCAAGGAACGGCCGCTTTAATTTTCCAACCTCGAAAGTTTACGTGGAGAAAAACCGAGCGTGGAGAATAATGACTGCTCTTCCCGTTTCGACGACACGTCAATTTTCCATTTGCAAGGAAAGTCGAATTTCCACGAGAAAACGGGGAGAGAGAAACTGACGAGATTATTCGGAAAAGAAGCTACTCCCTTGGTCGATCGATCTTGGAGAAACGAAGTGCCGAGAGAATGGCAGATAACCGATAACGGTACAACTCTTTCTCTATCTCCCTTTCTCCCCGTGTATATTCAACGTAGAGGTTGGCAAGCGAATCGCGATATAGTCGAAGCTTAAACGACGTATCGTCGGAGGGAGGAGAGGATGCATCGTCGCCAAATGAAATCCATGGTCCCCTCGTTTCTCCCTGGGACGATAAGAACCACCCGCAATCCCGAACTAACGAAAAAAAGTTGCCGCGTAACTGACGGAACATATTGTTCCCCTGGCGTATGAAAAATTCATCGCGTTACGACCGGCTAGTCGCATTTGGCTTTTATTCCCTGGTCCTTCTCGTGACGTGGACAATATCGACTTCGGGTGTTTTTATCGTTGCTCGTTTCTGTTTTTACTTTCGACTAGATGAAAGAGAATTATTAAATAAAGGACCAAGGATTAATAATACTTAGAATTCTTTGGCCAAGAAAACGTTTTACGATGGCTGTTGTAAGTTAAAATTTACCTATAGTCCGACAATTCTAACTTGGCTAGCGATCGGTGGAGCTTGTAGTTTTCAACTGTCATTTCGTTTTTAGAATTCACAAACGTAGTCCTCTAAAGTAAATGACTATGCGGTGTGTCTACTTAAAGAGGTTCGGTTTTTTGAATTGCAAAAACGAAATGGCAGAAATAAGCGATTGAAAACTGGAGGCTCCACCGCTCGCTAGCCAAATTAGAGTTGTTGAAGTATATTTTTCCTGGCTTTCTCGGTTAAAAAGAGATAATTATTAGTTCAATACCTTTGCCAAAAGTGTATCGATTAACCCCTTGCTACATGTTAAGAATCGAAACACAGCCAAATCGATGGAAGAAAATCTGCAACCATTCCAAGTATTACAGTCAATCGGTGCAGAAATAAGCGGCAACGTCGATCATCGTTGATGATTTCGCAAAGTATAATTCGCAATTTGATTCAACAGCGACAAAAGAGGACGGTCGTGGATGCACGCAAGGTAATAATTGACTTCTCTCTCTCCTCTCGCGCCTTCTTGCTTCTGCTCTCGTGGCCTCTCGACCGTATCCTCCTCTTTCGTGAGCCATCGTCGATCTTCTCCCTCTTTCGTCCCTCCCGTTCGCCATGGGAGAAGTATATTTGCATATAAATATAAGTAAAAAGTGTATTTGCATTTAAATGTTCGACGGAGGGCCCGGCCAGAGTTCCCGATGTCGTTCGATCGAAAGTTCGCAGAGGATAGACGGAGGAGACCGCTGGGAAAGGCAACTAACGACGCAAGGACGCACAAGAGGATCCTGGGAATGGGAATTAAGGAGGAAGCTCAACCCTGGAAACTTTGTCAGAGTCCAGAATTCATCGATTCTTCGTGAATATCCGCGTTAACACGTAGAATGTTGTAAAGGTCACCGGTGACAGGCGCTATTGGGTTCAATTAAATTTTTAACTTGCAATATTTATAAATTTTCGAACATATTGTGAGATCGGGCGAGATTACTCCTAAAAATAACTGTAAGAGAGAACAGGACGTGAAAACGAATTTTTCTTTGGCGCCAATTCCAAAAAAGCTTCTCTGCTACGATCAAGTACGCTGCTTGGATGCATTTCCGCGACTTTCTTTCCTTTTCAGGATAATAAAATCAGCGTCTTTTTCTGTTTTATAAAGATGCGATTTTTCCGGTCAGTAGAAACGATGAAATTAGCAAAATACCGGTGACGTCGAACGTGTTAAATGCACGCGCCACGAATAGAAGGCCGATTTGCCAGAAGCATGTTACTGCGATCGACAGAAAGCCGGACTCTATTGAGAATCAAGGAAGAAGGAGTATGCACGTCCATCGTGAATCGCGAAAAGGACGAATGAGACGAAAGGAAGTCGACAGATAACGAGAGAGGAGGAACGTCGGTCGAGCGGTTTGCACCTAACGGCCGATCATGTATAAAGTACTCTGTACCGGGTGCGCGCTCGTGCCGTGAGAAAAGCGATAACATTTCAATTAACTGCAACCACATCGACCGAACAGGAAAGGATAAGATGAAAGACGAAGAAAGATAGAACGAGAGAGAGGAGGTCGTCTAGAAGCGGAGTTCCTGGGCTTCTTTAAATCACGTTGAGCGCACGGACCGCGATAATTAGCCTCTTTCGATTGGCGTCTAGCATTAGCACCGATCTCCCCTATCGTTAAATGGAAATCGATGAACGGCCGAGTTAATTCTCTGTAAATTAAACCAACGCGTGGGTTCCCGACGCTGATGTCTTATTACTTCGCGAATAGCCTGCATATTTTCTTCGCCTGCCTACGCAATGGATTTAATAATCGTTGCACGTGGAACGCGATGGATCCTTCGAAGAGATCCAAAACAATTTTCATCGAACGATCGACCAAGTGAATCTAACGCGATACGACAAGAAATCTCACGCGAGAATGTTCCAAAAGGACAGACATTCTAGTAACTTTAGATGTCAAGAAATACCGACAAATCGGTCCACGAAAACAGCCCTTGACGTGCAATATTTCTTCTCTCCGACCTGCAAGTCGATTCGTGCGCATTGCCACCGTGACTCCATGGAAAATCCTTCGATGGACGAGGAGAAAAGTGCGATTTATATGCGCACCGTGAAAAGTGGCGGAAACCGTAGCAAAAGCAGCCGCGAACTCAGACGTACCCAAATAGCCGGCGAGATACGAATCCCATGGATCTCGTATACTTTTCCGACAGTTCCATCCGTTCCTGCGTTAACCCGAAATAAGCAAAGGGAAACCATAGTGGAGAAACGCACGAAAGAAACGTATGAAGCCGCGTGCTGAATGGTAGTGGTAACGACGGTATAGAGAAACGAATGCTATTTTCCCTCTCTTCTTTCCCTCCTCTTCCTCCACCTCCGCCTTATTCTCTCTGTCTTTCATAGAGCACGAGCACAGACCGAGAACGAGAAACTTACATAAGCCATCGACTGGCTTTGCTACCTTGAAGCCGGTCGTTGCCGCTATCTGCTGCAACTGCTGCAACACGGTGCGTATGCATCGAACGTTCTTTATAGTCGACTGCCAATCAGGACTTACAATGCACCTCCGGTGAGTGGAATCTCCAACGAAGACGAATGCGACCGGACGGAGAGGTTTCAATTTCGACGACGCTGACTCGTACTAATTTCCATCCCAACCCTTTCGCTGCTGAAAATAAATCTGATCGTCTCGGTGTAATCGGACGGATGTAGTTATCCGTATGTATTATTCTGCCGGTGCTCTCGGTTAAAACGCTGTTTGCGCTGATCATTCTATGACGATGGGATCCTTTTTTAACCCTTTGCACTCCAATGTCCCACCTGAAGGGACATCGTAAATCTACCTTATCACTCGATTGTCTCCTCTAAGGGGATCTTCGAATTTATTAGTGAACTTATTCAGCTTTTTAAAAAATGTATGTTTGCCTAAACTTTTCTATTGGAATGGAACAATAAAGCAAGTAGTTAACTACCGTCAAATTGCTAATAGATAACGTCAGAGGTGGCTCGGAGTGCAAAGAGTTAAGTGAGGGATATATTATCTTATACTTTGACACCTAGAAAATTATTTCTATGCTCTTATAAGTGACTCTATGTAGAGTAGAAAGAAAGTAGATAAAATTAGATTGAAAATTTGGAGATAAAAAGAAGAAGTGTTGCAATAGAAATTGTTTCATCAAGGGTGTCTATCGACGTCACATTATCGCAGCGAAAGAGTCAGGATTGCCGAGTATTATCCATAAATTGAATTTAAGTATCTTGCAAACCTGCTTAATTTTCTTGCCTTTCTATCGATCCGCTTTTCATCCCCGTTGAATTCTCCCCGCGCAAATGAAATCCCCGTGGAAACGACGCGATCGGGTGAATTCCGTTTGGCAATTATCACGAAATACGTGTTCACGCTACGTAACACAGCTCGCGTCTGTCGAATTGTTTGGAGAAATCTAATCGAAACGTCGAGACGACCTAATTCCAAAGGGACGTGACCAGAGAGACGACGTCGTCCACCCTCGCACAATCGATTCTAACGAGAGAGGCTTAGGACGGACGATCAACCGCGTATAAATCACGGCTTCTTCCCCATGGGGTGTTAAGGCCAACGGGAATGGCGTTTCCGATAAAAGTCACCGACGAGGTACCCGGTCGAAATATTTTCCTCAGGAAATAGCCAAAAATGAGAAAGTTCCAAGGTCGTCGAAGACAGTTACGTACCCTTCCGGCTAGATCGTTAATTTCATCGATAATATGCGATTACTATACTCCAGTAGATTTACCTGAAACAGAAAAATGAAATAAAACGTTAGATGAAACGTTAACAACCCTTAAACTGTCGACGTTATGTCTACAATATTTCGATATACCGAACAAGTGTCGTGACGCATCGTTGCGAGAAATATTTCTAATTTGGACTGTCAAACGTGGAAACTTTCTGTAAATCTTGCGGACGAAATCTCGAGATGAAAATCGGCAAGACGAGTCAAGTGCGAGCAAAGTGTTTTTCCACGTTTGACAGAAAAGTTTACCCCCTTGCCCTACAAGGACGAATGACACTCGTGATGAGGTGAGTAAGGAAATTTTCAATTTGCAGAAAACCTACTAAATTGGAAATATATATGAGATACAAAACAATAATATTTTTCTAACACACGGTGAAAAAACTCATGCGGTTCGTCATTTGATCGAAACTTTAAGTCCCTGATGTTTCAAGATCAGGCTGCCGGGAAGGAGCGAGAGTTTGCCTCGTCATTTTATTAGGTAATTAGCAAACATCAAAGAGCACGTTCGCTAAATTCTGCAGCCGAACGGTCCGCGTAATCGTGCGCAGGAAATATTAAATCCCAACGATACAACACCAAGAACCAACATCTACCCCTCTCCTCGTTCCCCGCCGTTCTCCAACGCCCGCAATCTTTTTCTCTGTCGACGCGTATAGCGCGAATAACGTGCGAAATATATCGCGCGTGAAGGGAAATACGCGAAGAAAAGCTGCAAAGCAGAACGCGTATTCGATATAATAATATAACGGCCAAGGTACAACAGGAGAGCTCGGACCCGACGTTGATTTACTTTTCACGCTCGACTAGACGTCATAAAGCCCCGTAATAAAATACCCCGCCCCTTCGTCATCGATGCGTAAACGATATCACCATGGCAGGATGCGGATTCCAGAATTAACCGCGAAGGAAAACGCTCCTTTATTTTACTAACTGCACGAGCTCGTCTCACCATTTGACACTCTTTCGCGCATTCTCTCTCGACGCTACGAGAGAGTCCTTTTCTCTTCCTTCGTTTTCTCTCTGAATGCAATGGAGATGATAATTGACAATTTCATTTGTCAAATATCTCTTCGCTTCGTTTCATTGACACCTTCAAATGCAGCACATGGGTGTATCTGACAAATTAAGTGAAATTGCTGCAACTGGAAATTTCTCGGCGGGAAACAAATAGAAGTGATTCTCTGCTTGAAATAAGAGACACGAAGGTGATGTAGAAGATGCATGCCGGAGAAGGGTACATCGTGAAGATTGTCTACGGCTTCGATTCTCCGACACGAAGAGTCGTCTGAAGGAACGTTAATGCGCACAGAAACGCACCTGGACCGTCTGAACGTATACTTCTCCTTCTCCTCTTCGTGCCGATGAAATATAAGAAAGCAAGAACTGATTCGAGGCCCGAGTTCGTGCACATTTCGTGCATTGCCGAGAGAGTGTGCGTGCGAGCGAAGTTTAACGACCCTCGGTGTAATAATTTCCGTGCCAAGAAACGCGCAATGACTGCAAGTTTCTCGCACGTTCCGTTTATAACATTTACGTCGGCTTGCTATGCGCTCGCGTCGTTCCAACGTGGAGAACGAAGTGAAGGAGCTTACATTCGCTACCTTTATCGAGCCGAAGAGTGGTCTCTTTCGTTCTCTTTTGGACTGGTAGTACCATTTTATTCTGTGAATCTTTTCTTATGTTCTACGCATGTAGAAGCCATAGAAAATCTTGTGTGAACCAGTGCACAAAAAATCGTGAGTTGTACTCAAGAATTGTGACATTGTGGACGAACTGGCAGGGTGTCGCAAGGTTTCCTCCCCGGGCAAAACACTTTGCGTTCCTTTTTACGAGACGAGATCTCGCCAACGTGGCTTGGCGAGCCACAAGGAGCCGGTTTTATCGCATCTCTCTTCGGACGAGACTCGAGAAATGAACAAAGAAAAAATTAAAGCAAAATAAGGCATCTTGGACAGATACGAGATGCAGCTCCAAATGAAGAAGTTCATCTTCCGACGAGAATAAGGAAGGTATCTCGTCAATCAATGAAGAAGAGATTCGCGCGAGTTCTGAATTCACTCTTGTCTCGTGGATTTCTCGATCAAACGATGGATCACTGGTCGTAATCCTTAAAGCGACTCGTCGCTTTTGTAAATTGACGCAAACGAGTCAAAGCACAGAAGGTGCAGAGAAAATCCTGGGGTTCGCATTCGAGAGCAACGAACGAAGATCGATCACGGTGCCGGATCTTTTGGCTTTGACCGTCTATTGTATTACACCATGGAGGGTTGCAAAAGGGGTCAGGTACAACGACCCCGTCGAATCTGTTTTGGAAGATACACCTGTTCGGGGTAAACGTGTATCCCTTCCTTAAAAGAGGATCCATCAGAGTTAAGCCCACGGTGAAAACGTCTGTTTGCCGGTCAACTGGTATTGTATAACCGTTAATTAGGCCCTCGACCACTCCCGGAGCGTGAAAACGTCAACCCCTTTTTAAAAGCGAGCTCCAAAGCATCGTTTAGCCATGCTTAACCACCGCTCTAATCGTCGTCTCCAAAGAATATCCTGTAGACCCTGTCGTTTCTCTTTTCTTCTCCCTTCTCTTCTATCCTTTCCCCGCTTCTTCTCTCTTCAGCGTCAAGGGTATAACGCCGGACAATTATGAGATCTCTTCGGTAGATTATTAAGCGGCCGTAAATTTCAAAAGTCGTATAATTTTCGGCGGTCGCTCCGGCGTCGACGTATCTCCACTTCGGGTTAAATAAATTAGCATTTTAATACGAGAGAACGAAACCCCGTCATGCGGGTATTAATTGAAAGACGAACGACTCTCGACGTGGCCAAAAATGGGAGGATGAAACGACGGAGTAGCAGAAATTATATGCCACTGCAGCGTGAACGAGTCGAGAACGGTTGTCGAAGTAGCTTCCGGTCGAAGAATTATTTATTTTCAATCGCTTTGTGATCGTTGAAAAATTCTAAAGGCACGGATGCAACGAGAGCAACGCCGGAAGCGGAGAGCAAATTTCACAGGGGTGGTTTTCGAGCTGCGGAAATCGGTTGCGTCACGTGAGGGACGAAGAGGGGAGGGAAAGAGGAAGAAGCGAGAAAATGGCTCGCACGAGGAGAGAACCATCTCTCGTGGCAGCTGCTCCACAGTATTTTTGCGAGTTTTGCTTCGGGGCATTAAGACGAGGGCCCCTTCTCTCTTTCTGCTTTTTTTTCGTGCATTTTCCCCCTTCGTTTCTCCCTCGGTGCGGGTGAGATCGTGCAAAAACGAGGAAGCTGCAAGAGTTCGCACGCTATACCTCCTCCCTGCAAATTTTGCCTCTACGTTTTGAGGCTTCATTTGAAGTCCGTGCGAAACACTTAGTCCTTGGTGAAAGAATCTTCTTTCGCTTCCGCGTTGCGTCACCTGTCTTGCAAAAGATGCACGACAAAAGAAAGGCTGTACAAAATATTAATCCGTAATAGAAAATAATTTCTAGCATCTGTAGTGAGGAAAATTCTATTCTATTCCGAACAGAAGGATAATTTTGGTATTAAACTTGATATAGAAGATTCGCCAAAAAATTTGGTACGGTTATTTCTGAGACCTTTCATATTTGCGAATCCACAGCATTCTCGCGCACCTAGATGCGCGAACACGACGAAATCCAAAAGACGAGGACACTTGGAACGATGGTGCTTTCATCCCGCTGAAAAGCGACTCTTTTTTTTCCTCCCTTCGCTCCTTTCGTCCGACTCGCGAGGCCGCTGGGTGGAAAAGCCTCCAGGGGACCTTTCCACCCTCGTCTTTTGCGTGCCTTGGCGAAAAGAAAAGAAATTCGGATGCAGCGGCCGGAGTATATATATATACGTCCTCCTCAGGCTGCCCTCTCAGCACTTTTCCTCCAGGTCGTTAAGAGAGCAAATCGACATTTGACGAGGCTCTCTTTCCTCTGCACCGATGACTTTCGTCGTGTTTCAAATATTCCCTGCAATTCGGTAATTTTCCATGCAGCTCCTTTCGACGAGAGAAAGATAAACCGTTCGATCGAAATTTACGATCCATGGGAATAGAAGATAAAACGTGTCCAGAGAATTCTAGCGTCAAAGTAAAAGAAATGTTGAAAAATGAATAAATGAACCCAGCTTGAATTACATTTTGCGAGAGCGTTACGGATGACAACTCGGAGGAACGTAAATGGCACAGGAATTTCCCATAAATCCGGCGACGGTTGTGTCCAGCGATAAAGCAAAATCGGCATAGACGTTCGGCGACGTCGAAACTACGCTTGGCGATATTAAATTGTTATTTAAATTGCGTGTTTTCGTAACCCACCATCGAAGGGTTCCCTCCTATGCCTGCGAGGTTTGACGTTTAACGGGCTGGAAACCGAAAAAGGATCGTAACGGAAAGGAAAAAAAAAAGAAACTTCGTACACGCATATAGCACACGCCGCCGTCATGGAGACCTCCCATGCGGTGATATTTTTGCCATGGTACATTAAATTCGTGCGCGTTTTCTAACGCGATATCGTCAATAACGAGAATCGACGAGGCACCATGGGGAACGGACGACGGAGAACATTTTTTTAAAATTCAGTAGGGCCCACCACCATGAGAGAGGGCGAAGAAGGACACGCCAGGATGCTCAGCGATCGATTCATGTATTATTTTTTGCTCGGTTGATCGTCAAACGGGGATGGCGAGACCAAGGGGGGTCGAAGGGTAGTAGAAAATAAAAATTGATCGATTTCAAATACCAAAAACGTCGATTTTGGAATTTCTTCTGTTGCAAAATGGGCTGTGCGGACGAAGAGACCAAATTTGAAGATATTTATAGAAATCATGGGAAAATATGATTTTTCTAAGGGTATATTGGTATTGGAAAATTCACTTTTTCCCTCGAGCTTTCTTTCATCTCGAGGAAATCTTTGCTCGGATTGTTTCTTTTTTCTTGTAGTTTGACCTTAGGTGTCGCAAAGTAGTATATTAGCACGATTCTTCGATCCTCGGGTCACTGGAACCTGGTGCTTTTCCAATTTCATGCGCAAAGAAGAAGCCAGGGGTTGAAACGACGGTGGGAGAGCAGTTTTCCAACTCCCAGCTGGAGAGTTCTCTTCGAATTACCTTGAAGTTGGATACGCAAAAAAACGGTGAGATTGAGGGTGGCGGACAACAGCCACGAATCGAACGCGTATCCTTTTCCCGAAATTTGCATACCTTTCCCACAAATATCTCCGGTAAGGTGCAAAAAAGCCCTCGCGTCGGGACCGTCTCGGAAGTTCGCCAGAGTGGAAATATTATTCCTCCCACACTTCTTCGAGTAGAAACGAGCGAACCGTAAAGCCATTCAAAAACGAGCCCGCAATTCTCATTCAGTTTCGTGTCGTTAAAAATTCGCAAGACATAAAACCGTTGCAGTACCTTCGAAATTCAAAGTCAAACTGGTCTTCAAAATATCGCATATGTCTAGCCAGTTCGCGAAACTGTAATCTCACGGTACCGACATATCGATAACGAGCATCGATTCGCAAATATTAAACGTAAATGCGACGTAGCAAACGAAGATCGATGGTCGCAAGGAGTACACGCAACACGACGAGAGGATTGCGTGTACCGTTCAATGTCGTCAATGCTCTCCATTCCGATCGGCAAACTCCCCCGCATCTGTATGTTTTGCAAGCAAACTCCCGGCAAAATATTATTTATATTTTCGTTTGCTCATCGGCCGGCACCACGTTAAGATATTCAAGCCAAAAGCAGAACGCGGGAGACGGAGATGAGAGGAGGGTTGTTTATGGAGAACGCGTTTCGAGGGGAGAGAAAACGTGTACCTTAATATCTTCAACGTTGGACAACAAGGACGATCTTCTCTCGGTAGAGTAAAATCGCGTTATATAGCGACACGAGAATGTATCCTACACGTAACAGGGAAAACGAGCAGGCCAAGTTGGACCCCGGGAAAATGATTTTCCCCAGCTGTTGGCGTGGAACGTGACAAAGCTGAGACGTCAAAGGGACGCGACAATACCTTTGCGCGGTGGGGCCACGGTAATGAGGTAGCTGTGCCACCGGCATCGGTGTCACGTTGCTTTGTTCCGAAGCGTATTATTTGGCCGTGTACGCGCCTATCTGGGAATAATCAGTCGCATTTTACTGGAATAGCGGCGCATTGTGTCCCACGGGATTCCGGGCACGCCGAAACGCCGGAACTGTTTTCGAGAACAAAGAGCGTGCCCACGGATAAAGCAGTTAGAGAGAAGAGAGAAGAGACGTTTTCTCTATCTATCTTTCGTCCTTTCCCTTTCACCTTCTCTCTATTGCTTCGTTGGGGAAGTTTCGTAATTACGAAGCGAACGGAGTGAAAAGAAAATCGAGGAAAAGGGAACACGGTGGTCCTTGGATCGTGAGACTCGGATCGGTTTTGCGTCTTCTTTTCTTTTATCGACCTTTTATACGAGCAGATCCGACTTACAGGGGGGAAAACTTTCCTATTAATCGAATACTCCCCCGCTGGACCCCGATCATTCGTTGGTATGCCACCATCTTTCCAACCTCGTCGGGTCAAATCGAGCGAGAAGATATGATTTCGATGGTTTCTCTTGGCTCGTATTTTTCCCGTTTTTTTCCAACGACCTATTTTTCCTCGTAGTCACGCGACCTACATAACTGTCCTACAAGATTCGTAATTTGAACAGTGACTACTACTTCCACGCTCCACAAAAGCACGGTTCACAATTACACGAGCATGCTACCAAATTGCAAATTCTCTTGTACCCAAGTTTTAAAACCTTTGCGCAAAATAATAGAAGGTAATACCGTGTGCAAAACCTACGAACGCGTTAAAGAGCCGGTAGTCCCGTTCGCCGGATACTCGTCCCAACAATGGTACCCATAGGGCGGGAGATGCGCCGAAAGAGAAAGAGCAAGGGCAAAAGGGAGAGACAGAAGCATCGATATCGCGCGGCATGCTCGTTCCTCGAGGACAAAAGGGAACAGAGTCGGAAAGGGAGTATTATGACCGATGAAATACCGTATTAAGGCTCTCCCTAACCGAGTAAGGGCTCCATCCTAGAAACCGGCGCACCTGCCACTCGTTCTTCCTCAATCCGGGACACTCTTTTTGGTCCCCCCCGTTTCCGAATGCCAGCCAGAATGGGATTGTTTCTCTCGTATTCTCTTCTATTTTCTTCGCTTCTCCCCCTCTCTGTCTTCCAGCAAGGTGCTTTGGTCACGAATTTCATCTCTCGAGAGAATAGACAAGCGTATCCGATAGCCGCTTATTGGATTTAGCGAGGAGACATTTCCCTCTTTCGACCGGCAGAAGGGACGATTCTTCGTTAAGAAGATTACTCGCTCGATAGTGGTACCGGAGGAGGACCTTCTTCTTTCCTCGTCTCCTTTCTTCTTTCTCTCTTTTTCTCGGTCTCTATCCTCTCTCTGGGTTACCTGAGAGAATTTTATTGCTCCAGCGAACCTGCTGGTGCTCCAGGAACGAACAAGTTTCGCCGTGATTACGGCAAGTAGCCGGTCGGCCGATTCCTGCGACGGTCCCATCGGGAGGAGGAATATCAGAGATAACCGTGAGTCTCCGTAACCAGACCTTCGATATCCATGGAAAACTTTGCATCGGCAGTCCCTTGGCGATCTGGGGACGTCTTTATTCTATGGGGGAATTGCGAGAGGTTACTATATATGCATGGACGACCTTAGAATCGGATAAGAATGCGCCGATAATGCTGGGATTCTTCCGGTGAAAATCGGTCCCTCATTGACGCGAGTTTTGCGATGTACGCTCGTGAAAGTATCGAGCACCTTGCGCTTCTTTCGTCGTGTTATTTGTCCGAGGACTTTCACCCGACGATGCGCCGAAAGAGATCGAAAAAAGTTTATGGATTAATGTTCGAGGTAGTAGCTGCATTTGTCATTCAAAGGGGTTCTTCGTTGAACGATTGCAAAGCTATTTAAAAAAATAGAAACTTGCACGAGGCTATGATCTAATAAACGTTCACGGTGAGCTGATAAAAATGTCCCTTGAATCGATCATGGGTAGACTGAAAGGAGAAATTGAATTGTAAAGAATTATAAAGGTATGGTTGAATGAGCACAAATGGATGGTACCCCTTTACCTTCGAAAATGAGAAGAGACAACGTTCCCATATCTAAAATACGACTGCCAAAATATATTCCTCCTCCGGATAGAATGGCGAGCGACACGACTCGGAGTTTTCGAGGTCTGTTGTTCTACAAAGGGCTTTCGAAAAAGCGCGTGGTTACACGAGTCTATGTAACGGAGGGCTGGTTGTATCGTGGATTTAAGAAGGGTCCGAGAAAGAGAGAGAGAGATCTTTGTTCCTGACGGCACGTGCTCCATTGTTGCAACTGACGGAAGGACCGAGGTACCAGCAGCTGCCCTCGGGGTCAGAAAAACAAAGTAACGCGCAAAGAACCGAAAATCCAACCTCCCCTTCTCCCCGGACGAGGCCTAAGAGAGCACGGAAACAGGAGGGTGGATGTCAAGAGCCACCCTGCCGGGATTTAACACCTCCGAAGTCCTTCTTTCGTCGAGGAGAGAGCTTTAATCTCGTAAATATTCGCTAACTACTTCGAGAGAGAGAGAGAAGTGGTAATTCTCTGAGAAGGGAGAAATGATTGTTCTGTATTTTGCCCTTGACTACTGGAGTCATCTTATCTAGAACAATTATAAATTCCTAACTATCGGAGCAATGGCATATTTAATAATTGATTATAATATAGAAAATAAAAGAACAAGTTTCTCTTAACTTTATACCCACTGCAACTGCCAGAAAGACGTCGTGATTTTCCTTCTTCCTGACGTTGGCGCGTAAGATAATAAGACTTCGATTTCTCGATTGAAAAATAGGGTAGTTTCGCGATTTTTCAGCTTATATGCGTACCGGTTAGACGTAGAAAGTCGAGATAAAAAGAAGGCAAACGGGAAAATGTCAGGAACCAAAACACGTCTATTTTATTCGACCGGTGATACAGGTGGAGGAGGAGAAAAGATGTAAGGTAAATTAAGATTGTTTCTTTTCGCTGCACGAGGAAGATTAGTGAATAAAGTCGACATGGATAATATTTATTCGAGAGGAGTATGAATGGAATTGCAAGAAATTTGTTTTTCATGAACGTTCCGGTTAAAACGATAAGGCATTGACAATGCATTTGACGATGTATAAAAGGGAGCCCGAGTTGAGCGAATTCAATCAAACTTACAACTTCGAACAGAAAGAAGTAGAAGAAAACTCAAAACCGACCACCATGAATGTAAAAATCATCGTTCTCTTCCTCGTCGTTGCTGTCCTCGCTACAGGTAAGCTATGGCTCCAACTACTAAACAAATAGCATTGCAGTACGTCACTCTATGAAATTTTAGTTTTATCATTCCGTGAAAATAATTTTTACGCGATTCCATTAACTGCCTATCGACTTATTTTCAATAGGACTACTATTCTATATTTTTGCATGGAATGTGTATTAATGAGAATCAAAGTGATCTAGTAATTATTTGAAAATTGATAGTAGTATAATTAAATTTTCTTCAGTCTTTAACCCCTCGACGTAAGATTTGTTTTTTAACTGACTCCACTATAGCTTCAAATTTAATTGCTATAATAAAAATAGATCAGTTATTCTTAGTATATAGTATAATTTATTGTAATATTAATATTGTAGAAATAATATTTATCACAAGTGTCACTTCGTCATGGTAGGACAAGGGGTTAAAATCTGCAATGTAATATTTCGAAATAGGATGTATAAATTCTTTGAAATTGAAAAATCGAGAAAGTATTATTAATAACGTGAAAATTTCCACGTGCAGCCGTCATGGGCAACCCACCAAAGAAGCAACCGAAGTGCGGCAAGAACGAGGTATGGTCGAAGTGCCAGGGTAAATGCGAAGCAACCTGTAAAGTCCCGAAACCCGTCTGTTCCAAGGTAAGAAAGTTACCAATTTAAAATTTTTTCCATCTATTCGAAAAACTTATTGGTCAAACCGGTCATTTTTCTGATTTTACAAAATTCATTGCAGGTCTGCATCGGTGGCTGCCGATGCAAAGATGGTCTTTTGAGAAACAAGAAGGGACAGTGCGTACAACCCTGCGACTGTTAAATGGATGAATAGTTTGCCACGGAGATGACTTTATTATGACGAAATATGTGATCTGAAGTATCTATTTCTCTATAATTTCAAAGGAATTCCTTTTACTATCCTATCGCTTGTATTACTCTGTGTGCCAATAAATATCGTGTGTATCGAGCATATATGAAAAGCGTTATACATCAATTTTCCACTCTCTGCAACTTTGTGCGCGAGTTTATCGTCCAACCGATAACACCAAGTAGTTTTGAAAGTTTGCTTTACATTCCAACGAGTTTCTAACGCGATCGAACGTGTTCTAACTCAGCCTCGACTCGACACGACTTTCCTTATCTGTGATTTACTACGTTTTCGAATTGAAAATACACTTCTCCCTGTTACTAGCTGAATTCCGAGGGAAAAATTTGCGGAAATTCGACGGCTAAATCGACAAGTTAGTCATTGGAATAATAGTAACACTTTAAAAACGGTCTGGATGAACAAAATTCGATATTTATCACCTAAACTAAAATCAACAAAAGTGTAAAGAACTACAAATAATTTCTCGTAATGTTTTCACAAGAAAGGAGAACGGGAAACAGAAATATAAGTGGGAAATAGGGAAAAGAAGTTATTCTCGATAAGAGTGTTTGGTTTTTCGTTAGACCGCCCCTGAACACTTGTTTCAATAATCGCACACTTTGCTTCTCTCCCCTTATCACAAATGCTCTCCTACAAACGCGGACGATTAATCACTCGTAGCTTGCCATTCGTGTGCGGCGGGACGTAAGAGAGCCGATTATTTTGTGACATTTTGCAAATGCACCGACAACGCATCAAGGAAGAACGTTGTTGCAAAAATATTCTACCGAGAAACCTACAATAACGGAAACTATCCGACGTTCACGACAAGTGTAAGATGGAATTCTAGCGAAGGGTGTAAACTTTGTGTTATCAGTGATCCGTAAAACTTCACTTACCTTTCTAATTTTTCCCTCTTCAAAGATTTATTTCCTAAGAAAAATCTCTGCTCGTGCAGACAATCTCTTTCCACTTCGTCAGAACAAAATTGAATATCCGAGAGGATGAATCCTCAGCGTCTTCGATGGACCAAAAGGGGTGAGAAACCTTGTAAAATCGTCCAGTCCATCTACAGATTTTTCCCACAAATTTTGAACGTGTATTGGACGGAGCTACGTGACTTCGACTGAACATCAACGGGTTATCGCAACGGAATAAATTCTGTCGTTCCTACGTTACGTAATCGCTGGATTTTCCTGGTATTACCTGACCGACCTATCCGCCAACCGAGTATTATTCGCTTCGTTAAAATTTACACGCGGAACGCAATCAAGTGGGAGAAGAATAATCGACATAAGCTAAAGACAAACGTGCAGTCTTCTCTCGCCAGTTGGAACTCTCGAGGCTGGTGTATTATCGCGGCTCCTATCTCGCTGAGCATCGTTTTGGCATTACTCATCTTGGTAAACTACCGAACAGGTAAAAAAAAATTTTCCTTTTACATCTTCGTTCTCCATGCTTCAAAGTAATCTTGGATAAATTCAACGAATTTTCTCCATTCAGGAAATCTCGTTTAGTAACAAAATTTCTTGGAGAAGCTCCAGCTTACTTTGTCTTGATTCGTGGTGCCTTGAATCGACAGGTATCTTTTATTGTTCCACGTGAGCAGATAAAATTTAATGACGCCTTCGTTTGTCGAAGAACCTCGTATCGCAGAAAAGTGGAAGACACGTTCCTCGACAGTGCAGAGTGGTCTGTCGACGAAGAAACAATTCTACTTCACTGCGAGATGCTTACGAGGAAAAATGGAGTAACTTTGCTTCGGTAAATAAATTTTTTAAAAAGGGATGCTACGCGTCATCCGAGAATCAATCTGTCCTCGAGAGTATCTCGATAACAATGAACGTCGGATTTAAAAGACACCACCCCAAGGTCCCTACGAATTGAATAACGAAAAGAAAGAGACGCGTATCCGTGACGGTGTCCGATGGAAAATAGACGAAGGAAAGACAGAGAAGAGTCAGGGAGATCCTCGAGAGTTGGTTTTCCTATCGTATTTATGAGATACCTCATCCTTCGGGAACGAGGTCTAGGGGTAAATCAGCGCAACCCCGTGCTGACGTATTCGCTCGCGCTACCGACGTGACCTGCACGGCTGAGAAATTGCCTGAAAGCTCACGTCGCACGCTCTTCAAACGAGGAAATCCAGCCCTCCTAGGATCCCTTTGAACCTGTCGATCCTGTCGGGGAAACGAGAAGGAGGAGAAGGTGTTGGTAGAGAAAAGAGGCGTCGAAGCTCTCTCCATCGTTTTCTATCCATCGACCATAGCTTTATTTCTCTCTATTCTCGTTTCCGCTGAGTTTTCCAAGGTTTCCCTTTTTTTCCACACCTCTCTCTTTCTCTCAATCTTCCCTTTTTTTTCTCTCGTCGGACCCCCTCTGAAATCGCGTCACATTCGTACGCAATCAAGCGGTAGTTTGAGCCTGGGCCCTCCCAGGAGGGTGGCTGGTTCGCCCCTGTCGTCAAATCGAATTCATCCTGGCGCATTAGCAGCTGTCGAAGCCGATCAAGATCGTTACCGTTGTGTCCTGAAATCTCGACAGAAGCGAAGGCGGAACAGCATGGACTTGGACAACCGACAACCTCCTTTGGTCCCGTTGTTGACGAGACAGCCGCTCGATTTGGGACACGAGCGAGCCTTCCTTTATTCGTCGACAATGAGGAGAAAATAGCAGGGCCACCGGGGTATTCGTTTTCAACGGGAGGGAAAAATTCTACGGAAAGGACGATCAACGAGGCCTGGTTGTCACTATGACGAAAGGACGATCGAGAGATGAATTTCCAGGAGGAAATCTCGATCGAGGTAAGTGAGGAAGATTATTGAAAAATAGTCGTCATTGTTGAGAAATCTTTTTAGATCGTACTACGAAGGAAATGCTCGTCGATTCTGTCGATTAAACTGGAATTCCGAGGTTGCGTAACTATCCTGAGACGACAAAAACAAACCGATCGTCCGTCAATGTCTCTTCAAGGAAATCTCACGTATGAATCCAATAATCTGCGATCGAGGTTAGTTATTTTTCCTTCCATTAGTTCCAACTTCTTGCGACTAAAGTATCTTTTTTCTTTCCTTCGAATTTTAGACCGATCAGAGGAAACTTCCAATTGCGACACCTACGATCGCAAGAGAACGTTGCGCAATTCGAGCAGAGGCGAACGTTCGTTCGCGATTAGATCCATTTTTAGATTCCTTCGATCTAACCAGAGACTTATGCCATCGAAGAAGAAACAGCACCGATCCTTTTTGGACTTTTCACGTTGATTCGATCGAGGGAAAATCAACGAGGATTGATTACGTAATGCGAGAAACCGATGGGAGAGCTTGACGAGACGTTGAAGAAAGGAAAAAAAAAGGAACGATCCGGTATTTCTTCTCTCAACGAGGACGAGAATCTGCAGGACAAGTTGTTTTCGGATTTTCTTGCGGTCGGTGCGACGAACGACGGAAAAATCAGAAATCATCGGGTTGCTTCGCGTCGACGATTATTACGCAATGTGCGCATGTAAACCGACGACTAGATCCAAAGACCGGCTTCTCTCTCGTCATTCTCTCCTTCTCTCTTTCTCTTTGTGCTCCCTGGCTTGCAAACAACTTACATAATACCGTATATTTATCCGACAGCGCGAGTTTACTGCACTACCGACACCGTTCGTTCGCCATGTGCACGCACACACCTCGAACACCCTGTTTTCTCCGATGCGGTCTTACGTACACCGACGAATCGATTGCCGTGCAAACGACTTCTGCCCGAAGAAAATTGCAGGAGAACGAAAAAGTGACGATTTTTCCACAGAAAGGTCTGTGGGAAAAAGAAACGTTTCGATTATATTTGTCTTTAGCAACGGCGCGCTGCGATCGTGGCGCAAAAGTTTGCAGCTCCGTGATTGAGATAGGATCGTTGCAATTATTCGACGATCAGTGTTTTATGTAGAAATAATATTGTGGAAATAATGTTTAAAATTGTGATCTTCGAGCGATAGAGGGAGATGTCTTTGTGGAATTTAGATAGTTTGCAAATATGTGGGACGTGGAAAACGTTGAGTTCTCGCTTTCGAAGGTGTCGATGTCCTCTTTGTAATTTTATAATCGCTCAAATTTTAACAATGCAATGACTAAGTTGCTTTTTTGGCGGAAGAGTTTCCTCGCTGTTTGCCGGCGTTAATGAAACAGACCTCGAAGCGCGGGAACTTCCTTTTCGTATTTCTTCGATATAGAGCACAAAATCGGTGTAGAACTTTTGCGAGCAAGTGTGCGATATTTGTTGGAAAATAGGGGATTTGTCTTTGCGTAGAAAAACACGGTGTTCGAGCGCACCTTTAATGTCTACGATCTCATTAAGAGGCTAGCACCGCGATTCGTTCCTTTCTCTTCTTCGAGTTCCCGCTTATATGTTCTTCGATGAAACGAGCAGCACGAGAACGAAGTTCGGAATTTATTATTTATTGGTAACCCGACCTAAAGAGATTACTTATCGACGTGTCGCGCGCCGCGAATAAACACGACTCACAATTATCTGTCTGATAACGTCAACGAGCCCGCGGCCCTCCTCTTCGATTACGAATTTGACATTTAAATCGTGGTCCGTACACTGAATTAAGTGGGAATCTTTTTATCATACAGTCTTTGGAAGTCGAGAAAAAATAAATGATAAGATCTGAATAGAAGTTGTTCACTTAAGGGTTACAAGAATATAGTAGAACTCACATTGGGGCAGTAAAATCAGCAAAGCATTAAAGTGTCTAACACGTTGAACCGATATTTTCCTACTTTCATCATTTCTATTAAACCGAAAGTTTTCTATTAAATTCAAATCTTTATAACGAATAGAAACTTCAAAGATATAGTTATATAGATATTCGGCATACCTTTATCTCTTCAACGTCAATACATAAATATTCAGTATGTCCAAAAATTCATAAACATTGTAATTCAAAAGTTATATAATATTTGATTGAATTTAACACTAGAACTACCAAACCAGTCAAAATGACTGGTACACAATTTTTCCAAAAAATTCTCCAAGTTTACATAAGAGTCATAGAATCAATATTCTATATCTATATCAATAAACATAAATCACCCAATCGATGAAATTTTCCGCCGCTTGATTTCCCCTTTCTCAAAGTACTTATTTAATTTATTTAAATATGTTAGACTTGAGGCCGGTAGTTCTAGTGTTAATGGCGCCGTTCACCGGTGATCCCGATAGCAGTCAACGTGTTAATTTCATACATTTCTCTAGCTTAAACTGGCATCGTTTAGAACTTACTTTTCATAAACTACGAGTTCACCAACGGATTAGAGATATTCACAGGAAATTCTACCAATTTTCCGTGACGTTACGCTTTGGAGTCGATCGCACTGGGGAGTCGCGCCGAGGTCGAAGGAAAATGTAATTCTGGTAGATAGATCGACCTCCCCCGGTCGATCGAGTCGACGAGGTAGATTTTCTTCATCGATATAATAGTCGAGCAGACTTAGTTGCTCACCTCCTAGAGGCAGGTAAATCGTACGCCACGGGAAACATATGCCAGACGGTGTTTTTGTGTGGGTCTCCGTGGCCTCAGATAGACACGAGAGTCCGATATAAAAGGCGAGTGTGCGATACCCTCTCACATTCTCAGAGAGAGAAAGAGAGAGAGAGAGAGAGAAGAATGAGCAAGCGTACAAGAATAGAGCGTAGTAGTAAACAGCCACGCGGCACCAGACACGATAGTTCCTAACCTAGCCTAAGAAAAACCTGATTGTCAGCTCTCGGCTCGATATAAATCGCGCTCGATCCTCTCTCTCTCTCTCTCTCGATCTCTCTTGAAACGAGCGTGTTTACTCATCGTGTGGGTGTCCCAGTGGCGTTTATGATCGCCACGGATACGTCCGAAGGACGTACAGGGCGAATAGGACGAAGAAGGATGGAAGGAGCTGAGAGAAGGAAGCGCGTTATCCACCGTGGAGAATTGATTTGTCTTACGCACCGTGGAGCAATGCGACTGATAGGACGGAGCCAATTATACTACGCGAAAGACTCGTTATCCAATTTAGCTAACAAGGAGAACGATTGAACCGTCCGCCTCCGATTTTAACGAGCTTCTGTCAGTTTGCACTCTACTCCGATCAAAGATGTTCCCTTCTTCGATGTTTCGAGGACTCTTTCGTTTATCTTTTCTAGAATCGGTATCACCGAAGGATCTAACATCACTGAGAAAATAAAAAGAACGAAAGACAGAGAAACAGAGAACAAAAATGTAGCAACGAATGTCCTGCAAGGTGATATCTATACGGACACATCGACAATGGCCATCGACGTCGATAGGAAGAATCGTTGCTGCAAGGTACAGTTTGACAATTGAAAGATGTCTTCGTTTTTAAACGCCTATTCCCTCCATTTTGTTTTTCGAAATCCCGAAGTCAGTCTCCTAAAGAAAACACTCCGTATAGTTGTTTACTTTAGGAGGCTTGGTTGAGAAATTCCAAAAACGAATTGGCGGGAATAGAAAGTTGAGAAGCTTCCCCGTTCCCTGGCCATCTTTCAGTTGTCGGACTGTAAATTCCTCGTTTGCTGGACGCACAGAGACGTAAAAGCTTTATTGCTCGACTGGAGAATCTCGTACGTGTCCAAGTTATACAGCCAAGTTCATGTGTACGTGACGTAAGAGATAAAGTACAATCGTGGCGGTGGAATCGAAGTGATAGGACGTCGCTAGCGTGGGCTCGCCGATGCGAGAAAACCTACGATGAAATATATAATACTCCTATGCAACGTCGTCTAACCTCGTGCAAGAGAATTACTAACCTAGCGCAAGAAAAAAGCAGTCTTGACTCGCTGACACGCAGTTTCTAACAAACATGTTTACTGGGAACGGCAGCAGTCTCTTTTATAACACTATATTTTAATGGCATTTGACACAGATGCCTTTTTACGGATCGTTTAGCTTCTGGGTTACCGTACAATGCGAACTTTAATCCGTAAGCACGAGACATCCTGGATTCTGATACGTCGTAACGTCGTACCAGGTGAAATTAGTATGGACGATGTTACCCGTGCCGCGTCTCACCTCAGAATGCCAGCAAGGTCCCTCGAACTCGGGAGATTCTCCGACTTTGTTTACAGACAGAAGAACTCGATGTCAGCGTTACCTCCGATCAAAATACCTTATTTCCGTCCAACTGAAACCGCGAACGTTGAGATTTCTCGGTGGATAAGCATTCTTGAGCTTGATTGGCATGCGGCAATCTTCAGTTACAAATTTCAGCGGGTTTCTTTTATGCTCGTTCTGGCAATTTGTTGAGAATATAATACATATACTTTTTAGATGATCTTTAACCATTTGAGTCCCAAGCGGCGCGCTTCTTGGATTTTGTGTCGAAAAATCCCAGTACATTTTGAACACTATGGACAACTGAGCTCTTCGAGCTTTTTTGATCATGTTTTTTTAAGAGCCTGTGGGACTTAAACGGTTAAGGGTCAATTCACGATATTTTCAAATTAATCCTTAACCCTGTCGACACGAGTCCTTTTCAGCGAGTGTCCTAACACCGTACGGAGCAACTCCGGGACCGGCGGTCTTAATTCACCGCTAGAAGAGTATGCCTTACGGCTTGAAAATATTCAATTACCAAATACGATCTAACAATTAATATTGATATTACTTCTTGTGAAATTTTCACGGGTGACTATAGTAATCGCTCGTAGCTGAAGGGTTACTCAGACGCGAAGAATTTTATTTTTACTTTGCCCCTTTCAACTTTCATCTCGCTTAGGACTACTGTTCTAGTTGTCTTCCGATAAATTATTTTCAAAATGAAGCCTGTTTGGACAACTCCGAAAATCTCATTAGTTTGAGTCCGAACCTTTGACTTCTTGTCCCACCCGTAGTTCTGTAATGCGTCGCGAATCGAGGCAATTTGCGTTATCAGCTTTATCGGTCACTGGCTAGATCGACGCAGAGCCATACATGAAACGCCATGTGCGCGTATCAGACACGATAGTCGAGGGTATTAGTCGGCTAGTGCGTAAGAATAGAGCTAGTAAATAGCTCCGGCGGAGAGGCGATATTACTAACCTAGCCCAACGCTACGGCACGTTGCCGAGTCGACCCTGACGCAAAAGTAGCAACGCGCGCGCTTAGCCTAGCGCGGTCGTTGACTGATTATTTTATGCACTCGATGCAAGTGCAACACGCGCCGATGCAAGCGCCGGCTCTCTTTCTCCCTCTTCCTCCTTGCACTCCCGCCACAGTTGCGATTCTCTCTGCCAACGAATCGCATCGAAAGTCGCATACGCTCGATCGACGGCGCAACTATGTTTTGCAGGCTTTTGTGAAATGGACTTTGTCCACTTGATAAATTAGTTTCTTCAGAGTAGAATTTTCAACGATTGGAAATTCGATGAGGATCGATTTGAATATCAGCTGCGTAATGGATGGATTTAGGACGTGAAATCTAATTTACCGTTAAAGTGATTTTCTCGATGTTGCAATTCCTAGAGACTAGACACTGTCGTTGCAACGGTGCACTTTGGTGCTTTTAGACATCGGAGTAGAAATTTTTACGGGACGTAAAGTAGAATAGTCAGCAGGTGCATTCGTCTCAGAGGGCAAATGGAATATTGCAAGTAACATCGGAAACACCGGTAGATATTTAACAAGTAGAATTTACGTCGCGAAACCCGCGGGAGAAAAACAACATTGTTGCGAGGACGGCGTTGCCGTCGTTGCAAGTTTTTTCCGTAGAGTTGCAGTCGACGGGAGAACGAGAAAGAAAAACCACGACGGAGGTCAACGAGCGAGGCGCGCAATTCCCAAGGTTTTCCTTCGAGAAACGCGCGTATAATGCACTTCGGTGTCCCTGAGGTGTAGGTGCACGCGAGGTCGATCCGCGTGTACGCGTAAACCTCTCGTAACGTTTCGCGATAATCATTTTTTATCGCGGTTCTCTCCGTCGATTCGACGATATAAATAACACGATTATCGCGGACGGCATATCCGATACGGATCGTATCTCTCCTTGCGATAATTATCGTTCAAACGTTACGCAATTCTGCTGGCAATCTCGCGAAAATAAACAAAATCGAGGCGCGTGTTCGAAAGAAGCGCCACGAGGAGCGCCGATAATCGATGATGTATCGAATGCGTCCTTCCTGGCGGCGAACTTGTTTTTCTGTTATACGTACCTCTATCTTTCTCTCTCTCGTTCTCTCCTTCTCTTCAGTTATATCAAATGGAAAATCAACGACTGAGTCGAGAACCGTCCGATTTCGAGGTTCCGCGTAAAGGTGGCACGAATCACGCCCACGAGGTCTTTTCAGGGCGCCGACGAAAGGGAATTCTAATTCTGGAGGCGCGTTAAACGTCCGACTCTCTAGGAAGACGGTCTTGAGCAATTTATTCACGCGGCAGAAGCGTAAACCTCGGCACATCGGTCACTCGATTTTCATCATGCTTATTCTCGCTCGGTTACAGACTCTGCTTCTTCCTCTTCGTTGAGACGAATTAGTTGGAAACCATCCGAGTATCTCCTCGAGCTAGGATCAAACGATCTTCTTGAAAAATTTCCCCTTGAAATTAATTGCAGTACCATAAAATAAACGACAATGAATTCATTGCTACAGTCTTTTTTTTTAAATAGAAACAAATCTGGTGACTCCGTTAGACTACTACTGGGAAACAAGACAAACTATTTTATTTGTCCTGGTTGACATATAATTTTACGGCAAAATTGAGAGAAACAAAGGAGTTTAGCCATGGAAGAAACGAAAGGATGCATCAAGAGTGGATACTCGATGAGTCTAAGATTTTTGCAGAATATTGGCGAATCGAACGAGAGCAGGGGTCGTAAAACGTTTTACGGGCGATCCCCTCTTGTCTCTCAGACATTGCCGGACACACGCAGCCTGGCTGAAATAAATTCCGGCTAAGTACGCGAAAAGTTTTAATGGGCTCGCGGTATTTACGCCGAGACAGGGGGACCCTTCTCTTTATTCCGCTCGAATTTATGGCACGGCCATGTTCCGCATTACCGGCTTCGCGTCGCGCTTCCGAGGTAATGCGAAGGCGTCGAAAACTTTCGAGAATATGCAGATATCCTGGAAAGTGTATTAATTGTCTCTCTGAGAAGTCCGATGTCAGAATGTCGTCTGCTTTCTGCTACGATTCCAGCGTTAAACTCATTGCCGGTGAATCGTTATTAATTTGTTGCTTATCTTTCAAATTTAATCGCCTAGGATAGAAACTTTTAGGTTGATTCTGAGTCATTGTGATTACACGTTGAATAATATTTAAAAAATCTCCAATAGGTAAAGAAGAAACTTCAACAGTGCCTCCACAATTGAAAGTTTGAGGCAAGATAAGTCTCTCTGTTCGATATAAAAATTACTACGAAGGTAGTATCGCCAAAAGGGTTAAAAGCTTCGAGTACCCGACGAAAAGACTGACATCGAGGCCTAGAAATTACGAGGACGAAATTCCCGCGCGAATTGTGTTCGCATATAAGGAGAGCGACGAAGCTCTGGGAGCGAGTGGAAATAAAAAAGAAGAGTTTATCGCGTCTAGACTATTTCGCGGTGGTCTCGAATTAGGGCAGGAGTAATAAAAAGTGGTCTATCGACGAGCGACACATACGGGAAACCAGTCCGTTTCCTCGTTACTCTCGACGGTAAGGAGGCAGAGCCGACTGTTAGCCGTAATTGAATAGCCTCGAGCTCCGACAGGCACGTTTTGTCCGTATATCGCGATCCTTGTGGACAATATGCCTCCTACACCCCCATGTTTCCTTTCTTTTTCTCTGAAACCCGTGGAAGCGAGAAAACCTAATCCGATAAATAAGAAATATCGCTGGAAAAACGTTAGCGAAGTCGTTGCCACGTGTATCACGTACACGTGATACCAAAGAGACCAAAAAATAGGAATATTAGCAGGTTTTTCCACGAGAAATCGTCTACTCGACGTTTCGCTCTTGAGAAGAGGGTGTTCTTGGACACGAGTTCTCCATCGAGATGTCTCGATCTATTTCAAATGGTAACTTTGAATCGAAACTGGTTTCTTTCCTTTCAAATTTCAACGCTGATTCTCCTGCGACGATGTCCAGGTAGTAGAAAATTTCAGCAACGTTGCAAAAACCTTTCTCATGTTGCATGGACGAATGACGAGTTCCGGAACGTCAGAGGAATTCCTTGGCAGTGAACGAGCAAGTATGATTCATGTCGCGTCTAACTGACCTGCGACAATGTTTCCGCGTCGAGCACGCGATTCTAAAATATCCTTCGTTAAGCGAATAGGTGCGTGAGAATGCGTCTCGTGCGTCGAAAGTCTGTAATATCCGTTCTCCATTCTACTTTTTTCTCTCTCTTTCTCCGTTTCTCTTCATCGTGCGAACCGCAAGTGCGCCGTTGGTAGAAGCTTTTAAAACCGAGGTTCCCGTCCGTCTCTTCCCTCCGAGAAACACAATATTTCCTACTTGGAGTTCTACTGTCGCGACGAGGCAACGGTAGAACCTACTTTCTACGCGCAAGTGGAATTTGTCGTTTTATGTAACTGCCGTTTGCGTAACGCAAGCCATTAAGTATATTTCGAATTCTACCAGCGATACCTGTAGGCGGCTAGCACAAGTCGTTTCTCCGAATGCGATTTTCCCTCGTGTTTTTCATTCCCTCTCAATGTTTTTCATTCCCAATGTTTCTCCCAATCCATCGTCTCTATTTTTCCAACAAAAGGAGAGGAATCGTTTCCGGTGCAATCCGATCGTGAATACCTCGTTCTTTTTTTTCCGATTCTCCTTTGAGACGCCGAGGAAACTGAGATTATTCGCGAGAACGAAAAACGTAACCGCCTTTAGCGGTTTGCCGCTTTGAAAAGCAACGACGAGGCTTTTGCGGGACCCTCGTTTGCACGGAGAATCGTGGCAATTCCATTCTCGTGCGTGAAAGAGTTGGAGTACGTATATATGTGCACCTATGAGCGACGCTTGGCTCCCGTTAAACCCCGAGAAAAGCGCTCTCGTTTTCCGTGTCTCTCCGCGAGAGATCTCTCCTTCGGGTCACCGTGTCTCTCTACGGTCTCTCCCTTTCTGGACGTAAAAGTGACAAAACGCCACGATTACCGGGAGACAGTCCCGCGAGGGACCGTCGGATAGTCGACGACACACTCGGGACCTCTTTGGAATTAACTACTAGCCGGAGGACCGTTTTTCAAGTTGACCGTGAGCATACCGTTCAACTCGTCCCCTTTTAGCGCGAGTCTTTTTCCAACCTGCACAGTTTCCACTCTCGATGACGTTTCCACGTTGGGAGCGAGAAATTTAAAAAAAAAAACGAGGACGAGAATCATGGGGAAAATGTTTTAATTCGTTCCGCTCAATTTGACGCCACTTTTCATGGAAGATCTTTGAAAATCAGGCGTATCTTCGTGCCGTATTAACGCGAGACGGTAGAATCCCGCTTGGGTGATCGGATTCTTCTGAAATATCGGCGATTACGAGGGAAGGGATCAAAGTCGCGTTACAGAAGCGATTTTCCTGATAACGATAACCCATATCCGGGATTACTCGTGGCAATTACTTAACGCCTTAAGACCCGAGGGAAGCGACGTCGCCGTCTCGCCGTTTGCATGCAAAGTAGGCAACGTGCAACCTTCCCTCTACCTCTGTCCCTCCTTCATCTACCATCGTACCTTGCCCACCTACCGTGCTACGTGTCATGGCATTCCCCTTTCGACTTACACGGCCTGGAGCTCGATTAAAAGCGATTTAAAGCGCAACCGGCGCAACTCCGCGAGAGAACTTACCTCTTCTCTTATCTCCAGTCAGATATCGAGCTCGTTCGCGCGAATCCTCGGACAAAGAAGCGATTGTTATCGCGATCGACCACCGCGGAAACGCGCCATCCTCGATGCACTGCCTGATTCTCTCTCTTTCTACGTATATATCCTCCGACTATCTTCCGCGATCTAACACCCCGTCAAAGCGGTGAATCTAAGAAGACCGCTTTACGCGCCGCCTGGTACTTTAAACCCGGATTTCACTCTGATTTTTCCATCCGACGACCATAACAGCCGTTCGTTACGGATTACGCGCCTCGGTGAATTTTAATCCGACGATCTATCCCGACAATGCGTGGCCGATCGTTGGAAATAATCTCGCGAGAACTTTATCGAGCGTGTCCCTCTTTCGTGCCACCCCAATCGGTGGAACGTTGGAAGGAACCTCCAAGTACGGAGGGAATTTTTCGTCGACGAACGACGAGAGATTCTCGACAGGCTGAAATTCCATTCGTCCACCAATTCGAGAAGCGACGTACCGGCAAATAAAGGTATTCGGTTATGCCCTCGATCGATCTCGGGGTGGAGAAGGGGTAGAGAATATCACGAGATGAGGCAGCGCGACTTGCAGCCGGTAGAAAGGTCGCGGAGACAATAAAGCCAAGCGTGAGCGTCTAGGCCGGATACGAATTCATCCGATAATGGAAATTTATGTCGTCCGTGGTACGGAGAGAACGTCGTGGCAACCCTTCGGGGAATTGGGAGAGAACGCCAAGGTGAAATTCAATAGCGAGCCAGATTCTAATCGTCCGAGCGAGAACACCGCGGCGCGACTCGCGTTTCACGGTGAAACGTCGCCGTGGCGAGAGATATCGCCGATAAAATTTTATCCTCTCCTTCCGTCTCTATGAGTCTCTTTCTGTTTCTTTGTTGCTTCATTTCCTACTACTCACCCCACCTTCTACCCGCGAATTGATCTCGTGCGATCGATTCGCGTCGCGAGCGATACTTGAATCGGTAAATTTCTGTTTTTCGCGGACAGCAGAATCTGACAGAGAGGTTCCAATCGCCAAGAGAATTCCCTGGGTTCGATCGAGATCGGCAGACGACACTCCGCGGGGAGTTCGTAGAAGGGGTGCAATAAATCAACGGATAAGAGTAGAAACGTTCGAACGCGAGATATCGCCAGAATTCCACGAAAGAGTGAAATTTAGTATTCGATTCTGAAGTTTATCGAAAAGCAAAGAGAGAAAGAGAGAGAAAAGTCAAGAGGGTTTCGCAATCGGCGGGCTGGCTCGACCGTTTACTTTTACTTTGGCGCGAGTCTACCACTCCGCGAGAGAGGCCACGGGAGGTCAAGAGGAGAGGGTTAACGCGCGCGCTGCTCGCCGACTTCGCTGCCATGCTAATAAACTATTTTATTTACTGCAATATTCTGCATTCTTATAAGATCTACGGACAATAATGGCCGCACCTCGCCAAAACGCGAACGTTTGCCTGGCTGGATCCAAAGGTTATCGGGGATGAGAAAAGCCAGGTGAGCCAAACAAGAGTATTCTCCTTCTCGTTTCCCCTCTTTCTCTCTCGAGGACGAGCTTACGCTCGAGATTCAAGCAGAACGAAAGTATTTTAATATGACAGAATCCTCTTTAGTACGCTCTATAAAAAGTTTAATATACCGGTGTTGTCGTCCGCAATTCCGGTGGCTCTTACCACCTTCTGGTACCCCTTCCGTTTCCTCTTATTCCCCGGAGGACGTTGACTCCGCGCAGTCGTTCCGAGACAGAGTACTTAAACCTGGAAAAGTTTCGAGGATGGCAATAAGCCGCCCCGATGATCCAACCCCCTCCGGGTAAGCTTCCTATAAATCTTCATTATAATATGCCACAGAGTCGCGATGGAAGAGCGCAACGAAGAAAGGAGATCGGATAAAGTCAGACGGGTTCGCTCGTTCGCAGCACCGATGATAGATCGAGGAATTTGGGGAAAGAGCGGAGGGAACGAGGTCGTCGGCGTCGTCGACGACGACGATATAACGGATCGAAACGTCGAGACGAGGGGGCAACGTCTCGTTGCTTCGACGCAAAACCGAAATCCAGTTTGGGGGATGAGATTTTGCAAAGAAATCGTGTGCTTTCTCTCACTCTCTCTTGACTTGGAAAGCCGCAAAAACGAGGTGCTCGCGCGAGCACGAGCTCCTCTTCCTTCGAATCTCGTGCCAACTTGGCGCCTCACGTTTGCGTTACGCAACCCCCAGAAACCCTAACCAGCCGCCAGGAAGCGGCTCTTTGCTTGCAAACGGCAATCTTTCTTACGTAAAGACTTTTTTTCGTCGCTCTTACGTTCCGGCAGGTTTTTTTCTGATCAGATTCCACGTCGTGGTTGCAATCAGCCGGAATAAAAATGAGAGGGGTAATCTGAGCGGAATCGATTTGAACTTCTCAAATTAGATCTTTCCATTTAGATGTTCGATACATCTATGCTCATTTTTTTTTTGCACAAATATGATGTTTACGGCTCTTCTCTCACTTGAATCCTACAATTATATCGTTCATGAGCCATCTATCTTAACCGTTCCAGGAGGAATGTTCCTTCAGCATAGAAAAAGGTGGTCGCATCCGAGACTTCCTGAAATCCCGAGACAATCCTTCCGCTCGTCTACTTCTCTCTCGGACGTGACACGCTTTTTTCATCGGACACCATCAAAAGCGAACCAGTCCTTCGTGCAAAAGAATTTCGCATTCAGAATTCCAAACGAGGACGTCTCGCAAAGTCGTCTTCTCTCGTTCCAAAATTTCCAACGAAAATTCATCTACTTCAATTGATTTTGTCTCCGTTGGTAATTTTTTCACAAATTTAACCTACATCTCCAAAAGACTAACTTCTCTTCTCTACGTTCACGCTCGAGTTAATCCCAAAACCTTTCTACGCATCTCGCAAATCAACATCGATCTCCGTGTCGTCCTCCAAAGTGATATTTACACGAGGCAAGCTTTCCTTTTACACGATTTACGCCGATCCCCGCGAACCTCCCTGGTTCCCTCTCGTCCTTCCATCAAATAGCTTCCACCGTACATCAAGGGGATGTCTCCCTGTCCTCCGCCTTCTCCGTGTTCCTCGCGCGCATCCGAGAGACTCCGTCGTCCCTGATGAGACGGGGAAGATTAGCTTCGGCCTCTGTTTGGGGAGCTGATTAGCCGGCGGCCCTTTGACGCGAGTGCCGGCCAACTCGCCCGTAGAGCTTTCGCAAATGACGATTCTCACCCGTCCTCTGCACCCTCCTCTTTTACACCATCTGCGCCTGGCACTTGCTTTCTCCTGGATCGAGATTTTGCGTCGATTGTTCGCGGGATTTGTCGTGGGTCATTTCGATCACCATTTGGAAAAATTGGATCTTCAGTTTTTTATAAAGATTCTGCAATTAATTATCTCTTTCATCTTATGATTCCCCTCTTTATCGAATAAAACTTAATTAGTACTACCGACTAAAACTACATACTGAAATCTAGATGCTCTGAATAAGTGCTTTGGAGAAAGGGAAATCAAAGGTGGAAAAGATGATCAACCCCTTGCCTTACAATGAC
Organism: Cerceris rybyensis; assembly: GCA_910591515.1. Classification (NCBI taxonomy): domain Eukaryota; kingdom Metazoa; phylum Arthropoda; class Insecta; order Hymenoptera; family Crabronidae; genus Cerceris; species Cerceris rybyensis. The sequence continues at coordinate 3,760,912 of OU342795.1, forward strand.
GTGTGACACATGTGATGTGGTAAATAGAACAGAAAACTTTCCAGTTTTCCAAAAAATGAAATTAAAAATATCAGTAGATTGGGAGACGTTGAAATTAATTCATTGCTAATAATATTGCGTTAACACTTAGCCGACCGCACGAGCCACAGAGACCTGTACAGTTTCCACCGCGCTCGGAAAGCCAAACTGCGCTGTCCACCGCGCATTTTTCTGCGTAGAGCCGCAATAATAGCCAATAAAAGACTTCAAAAATTGGTGCATTTTATTATATGTTGTACTCTATAGAAATAAGAATCTCTATAGAGAAAGAAGCGTTTCTCAGGTAAAAATAATACCCGATCGGTCGGCGATTGACTAGCTTGGAAATGGGTAAATCTACCCGATCGGTCGGCTAAGTGTTAACATACTGGCATATTGGGAATCAATGATAGATTACTGTAAGAGTAGCGTTCAAGCTGCTTCCAGAAAATTCTAGAAGGCTCGTATGTCGTCCACGAGGCGAAAAACAAGCAACGATCGCGACCGCGCTTGCGAAGGCGTAGCGAAAGCCGGTCGATAGCGACAGGTTACGGAGCGAGCACCAAGTTTTTTTTATATTTTCATATATTAAAATAAAGAGGCATCCTTGCATTATTATTCCATCAATTAATTCCTAGTCATGGGCGTTCGGTCACAAAAGAAATTGTAAGGCAAGGGATTAATTAACACACTTAAGTTTCATAAGATATAAGTGGAGTATTTTGAGCCTTTCACCCCCGCATCCATGATAACTCCATGACTTCCTTCTGACCGCACAAATCCCCAAGATTCTCAAAGACACCCAGACCTTTCCTGATCGAGGGACGAGCAGGACAGTAGACTGTCCTTCGAAAGAAATCCTTCTGTCTGGAAAGCGGGACAGATACTCCGTGGTGCGGAAAAAGGAGCGGCGCGAAGTTCCTCTCTCTCGGGGATCTCCCCCGTGGTCGCGATCCGTAAACGGGAGCCATCGGCCAGACAGTGTCGCGGGTCTGGAGCTCATACATCAACTTAATGCACGCTTGACATCCCGCAGGCGTGCGCCGCAACACACCCCCGGTGGTACGCGCCGACTACAACGGAACCGAGACACAACCCGACGTCCTCCGGTCGCACACAATGGCTTCCGGTTTTCCTGAGGGAAGGAGACCAGCGATAGAGGAAGAAAGACAAGGAGAGAGGGTGCAGCCACGTTCTGCACAAGGACGAGAGCTCGTCCTTTTGTGAATGCGCGGCCGCGTGCATCAGAAGGCGCGGATCCCTGGAGAAGAGGCGGAAACGAGGCAACCCGCTGGCAGTCGTAGGGAGAACCAGAGAATATCGTGCCCTAATCACGCTATTGTCCGCTCGTGTCGATGCTGGGCGATCGTCGAGGACGGAAACGACGAAAACCATCGTTAACTACCATCGAGGGATGAAAAAGGACTGGGACGATTAACTCGGGTTGTCCGATTTTAAGAGGAACATCGTCGAATTTGACGAGAAGGGAAAATTCCAACTGGAGAATGAAACTTGGAGAATAAATTGGAGGAAGCTCATTGTCGCAGGTGAAAACGCGAGTCGTTCGAGTGGATGGCTCATCTTCGAGGTTTGACGAGAGGGAAAGTATATCGTGCGAGGGGAAGTCGTAGAAAAATATCGTAGAATACGGGGATCTACCGAGGAACACGATTCTCCGGAGACTCTTGGGAGAGGGTTTGGAGAATTAAATTACGGTCATCCGGGCAAGGAGGCGAGAAAAATCGAGTCATTTACCTCCTGTTGCTTCGGAGCGAAGGATGAAAAAAAAGCAAACAGATTCGGAAGCAACGTCGCGTAAAACGCGATAGAAGGCGCGTATATCCAGGCAGCCGTTGCGGCTTTTCGGTTCCCTTCGGAAGTCTTTTGCGCGAAATACGGTAGCGTTGAAAAAAGATCCGGCGCAAAGTACACCTTTGCCTGGCAGACGGTCTCTCTTCTTCTCGTCTTCCTCTTTTCTTCCTCCCTCGTGCCACACCCCTTCGCGATTACGGTCGTTGCGTGGGTCGAGAACGTTCGGGTGCACAAAGTGCGGGGGTGGTGTCGAACGAGCGTGTTGAAACGGGAAGGGAGAAAGATCTTAAGTCGGCCGCCCATATCGAAGGAGCTTTAACTTTCTCCGCTATGCGTAACCCCCCATCCACCCTTGCGAGCCGAGTTCAAAGAGACAGAGTATTTCTCTCGGTCTCTCGGGGAGTCGATTCGTCGTAATCCTCTCTACGCATCGTCGCGCCAAAGCTTGTACGTTTCTCTCTTCCCTTTCTCTCCGGTTACCTTCTTCTCTTCGGCGCCAAAAGCGACAATTTCTTCCGTGCACCTTGTGCGTGTAATCGAAAAATCGGCCAAAAGACTAAAATTTTGCCATCTCTCCAAGAAAACAGATCGCAAGGTGGATACGTTAACGTCGATACCAGAGATCGATACGTTAATGTCAATCAAACACGCAAGTTTCATCGATCTCTAAATAGGTTACGAGGAGCGGACCATCCCCCTGTGCGAGCGTCACGCATCCTCGGCCAACGAAAGAATTCCGGGAAGTCCACCCCCGAGAGGGAGAACGTCAAGAGGGAGAGGATCCGGTAACGTCGCCGGGGTGTCTACGGTGGATCATCGGGGAAAGTTGGCGGCGTTAGGAGTCAAGGCCGTTGCAGCGCCGTCGCAGCCGGGTTCTCCGGCCGTGACTCTCTCCCTTCCTCCTGGTTCCACCGCCGTCCTTGACGGGTCGTTTCTTTTCTTCCGAGCCCCTTGGCGCAACCACCGCCCGTATCTTCGAGAAACAAGCCACCCCCCAGCCGCACGTTCTGCCAGGGATCAGCCTGCCTGCCTGGCCTGGAGGGGTTGGAAGGGGTAGGCCGTGTCTGTGCTGCAGCGACGGTCGATAGAATTGTCTGCGCACATGCGCACCCAAAGGCTCGTCAGCTGCGCCATTGATTCCCACCCACCCTCGCCCCCCTCGGGGGCGGCTTCCCTTCCCCGTAGACTTAAAGCGGAAAGGGCGGAATATAAGGGTCGCTAATTTGTGTAACGTCACCTCTGGAACGTCTCGACGGATGTATCGCGGTGTCCTGGCAGATTTTCGGGACGAAACGAGAACCCCCTGGAAAATGAAACGAGACGAGACACCTCGGCGATCGGGGAAAAACCGGGGGTGGGTCGTCACAGCCATCGTCTACCCTCTCGCGAGACCTCTTCCCCGAGAAGATCGGAGGGTGACCTCTTTAGACGCGTCTCGAAGGGTGCTCTCGAAGGTCTCGATCTTTTTAGGGCTCAGACGCGACAGAAGGGAAAACAGGAACAATTGTCTCGGCGACGATAACGACTTTGCGAGATGGTCTTTAATTCGAATTCAAATCGTTCGTTGCCTAGAATCATTTCGGATGGATTCGAATTGAACTTGTCGCAATTGCCTATTCTCGAGAGCCTTGGTCGTAGTTTAGGATAATGCTGCAGCGGAGCTTTTAACGGAGAAAGGCCGATCGAAAAAGCGGCCTATCGAGTCGAATGGCACGGAAGGCCTATAAAGATGGACAACGAAGAAACTAGAGAAAGGGGGAGAAAGGTAAGCGGATGGGTAGGAAGAGACCCAGGATTCCAGAGTACTCCAGGGAAATTGAGATTGGATCCTGGAAGAGAAACCGAGCGAATCGACTGCGGACAAAGTTGGAAAAACGAAGGGAGGACACGACTCTTGCGGATATCCTTGTGGCACGTGTCGAATCGAGATCGAGCAGACAGAGATAGAATCGACAAAACACGAAAATTTCACGATCACCGCGAAATGGTATCGATCTTCTCGAAATACACGTCGTGAAGTTCTTTACCTCTTTTCTCTATACCTCATCCTATATCGTACCCTTGGAGTTTCTTTCCTCTACGTCCATTCTCCAAGAAGTTACCTTCGAGCGTGAAATATCGACGCAAAACCAGAAACGTCGACGAGCAAACGACCGAAGGTATCCCCGCCGAGGAACAAGAAGAAGGGAGTCTAGCTTCCGCGAGCTTAAAAAAAAAGCTAACGACGGCTCGGTCGCGGTTACTTTCGCAGTTATTCCCCCGGCTTTGTCCTCGTTGCCTCCTCTCTGCCGATGTCGCTTCGTTCGCCATTGCCTTGCTTGGCTTCCGAAGTACGGCGCCGAGTAACGGCGATGCAGAAGAGAACCACCTCCTTCTTCCCGTGAAACTCTAAAAGTTCTCCAACGGGATACCCCCTCTCACGCACGACCGACTCTTGATCTTGGCGTAGGAAGAATCGACTCCTTCCTCGCACGTATCAACGGTACTTTCGCGAGTAGTCGACGCTCGGTCCATTTGAATTAATCGCAACCTATACCACCTGCAGTTGCAAATTTCCTTTTTATGTTTCTTCAATTCTCGCAATATATCGTTGTTTCTATCTCCGTCCAGCGTAAATCGTTCAAATTCGAGGGGATTAACCCATTCGAGACCAATTGCACACCGTATGTGCAATGCATTTCCGATCCAAAAAGACTGACTGCACACCGTGTATGCAATGATCTTGAATTACAATTATCAGTCATTATAGAAAAAACAGCCATCGAAATAAGACTAGCTTAAAATAAAAGGTATCTTACAAATGTGTAAAGATTACATTTGGTATTTGGTTCAATTTCGACCCTAAAGTAGGTGACCCAAAGCCACGATCATTAGAAATACAAGAAGTGGTACATATAAAGCCAAAAGCTATCGGTCTTTCTGGATAGTCTCCAAAAAAATACACGGTCTCGAATCGGTTAAGGACCAAGTTGGTATAGCATGATACATGCTCGAGATTAGAATATGTTTATTCCAGTCACCATCTCGATCGGATTCGTCGTTTTGACATTCCGCCGCTGTCCTCGGCCATCAACTTGCCAGGGGTTGTGCCGCTAATGTCGTTGATATTCAAGACTCAAAGTACGAGGGTCGCGTTAATGTCACTGGAGGGGTTGCTTCGCGTCCGGAGAAGGTGGAGAGCGTTATCCGTCCCTGTTAGCCGATGTCCGAGAGTCCGTCGAGGGACCGGGTGGACAAGGGTGGAAGGGAAAAGGAAGAGAGAGAAGGGCAAGGGAAGATCGCTGGTCGATTTCAGTCCCTGCCGTACCGAACCGCACGGATAACCGAAAGGGTTACTCGTACAGCCATTCGAGAAATCCTTACGACGGGTCGAACGATTCTAGACGTTCTCACCCTTGCAAAAAACTACGATGTCTCGGATCTTCGCGATGTGGACGAGGAACCAGTGGCTGAACCCGTCTCTTCTCATCCTTTGAGTCGAAACGGCACTGATCTTGCTGATAAACGGGGTGAGAGACTTACCGAGAGATTTAAGTCTCCTCTTTACTTCGAAGTGGTCTCTTTTTGCGAAATTTCTGCACAGTTTCTCGTAGAAACGAGCACGGAGGGGACATCTCGATGATAAAATCTCGTCGATATCTCGATAACGAGGGGAACGATTTAATTAAGACATAATTGCCTATGGGAGTTTCAAACTCTTTCCTTCTCTGATCGCAACCTTCTCGGAACAACGGTATGACCTATTTAACGAAAGTGGATATAAACATTTGCCAAAAAGCAAATATCAATGATAACACCGAAGAATTATTCGACGATACCATTCCAAACCGCCTGGTCCCTTGAAATCGTAAATTTGGCTGATCCTGGCTGATTCCAATATCGACCACCGACATCGCCATTACCACGCACCCTCACCCACCCCGACGGCACCACCCTTTGCCCTTGACATTCAGCGCCACGGGCGATTACGGGTCCGAACTTTCCTCCGTAATTCTCTATAACGACGCGGCTGCCTAAACTTTAAATTGCATCTCTCAGACTTCGTCCATGCGAGCCGTTGCGACGACAGAGACCGAGAACCGAGCATCGTTCTCGAAGTAGTCTTCGATCGTCCTTGCCTTATAAGAGGATCGAGGATACAGCAACCCCTGTCGTCGTCTCGATTGAAAATTCTCCCATCGAAATCGATGTTTAATGGCTAGACGAGGGTGCATCGATTATGGGGACTTTTACGAGGATTACGGTTTGCCTGGCGCAACTGAGAGAACTTTGAAGGATCATGAGATACTAGCTACTCTTTTAAAGCATCATGTTTTCTAGATACATTTTTACCTTTGAACGTCACCTTTTACCTAGAACTTGCAGTTTCAATGCTCCAAAGGGTATAGCAGGATAAGGTAGTCAAAAGTGCCCTTGAACCGATTTCAATGGGGGTGGTCTCATTCAATAGATAATGCTCGGCGATCATTTTGTAGAAATTTTTAACCCTGTATCTTGACCGGAAGGGTAGTTATGGGGAAAATTCAAAAAACGGGTTTTTGCCCCATTTTGCCTATTTATTGAGGTAAAAAAAATTCGAAAAAATTCTGACATATTCTACACGGTACCATACATGTTTGAGATTTTATTCAGATTTTTCCATTGAAGAACCTAAGTGTAACAAACGAGCAAACGCAAAAAAAAACGGAAAAAAGTAGATTTCGTATCGAGATCTTCGAGTGACAACTTTTTGCAAATTACAGTAACAATTCAACACTCATGATTGTTATTTCAAATTTTTTTCAGATTTTTAAACCGCCTGCGTCATTGTAAAGAAAATCGATGTGAAAATGGGGTAAAACCCGTTTTTTAAATTTTCCCCATAACTACCCTTCCGGTAAAGATACAGGGTTAAACATTTCTACACAATGATCGCCGAGCATTATCCATCGAATGAGACCACCCCCCATGAAATCGGTTCAAGGACACTTTTGACCACCTTATCCTGCTATACCCTTTGTAATTACACTGGGAAATTAATTTCCCAGAGATGGCAAAGAATCGCAATCCAACTTGAAGAGCTTTCGAGATTTTTCCCAACCCTAATCATCCTCGACGGATGAAATGAACGAAGAGTAACAAACAAAATGCGTTTGAGCACGCCTCTTGCCGGTATCAATCGACGGTAGATGTCTGGCCTTTGATACGCACTTTCATTCGCAGACCAGAGGCCATTTCTATGCTTGAATGCGTTTCTCGGTGCACGCGCGTCACGCTTAAATGTTAAATCCGATCGATCGAACTTTTCACCTGGCAGAAGAAGCCCCCTCTCTCTCTCATCGAGCCGCACGGCGATTCTCGGTCGGTCGATCGGTCGGTTCAACGGAGAAGAAAATCGAAAGGTCGTCGTTCTCCGTGTAATAGCTTCGATGCACACTCGGTAGAACCCAAGAGACGCGGGTAGGTAAAATCGACTGCGACGGCGTCGATGGCCGAGAGCACGGGGTTTACCATCGTGGGAACGTTTATCAGAGCGGTTTTCTCCGCGCAGACAGTGCGTGTACCCCGGGAGGGAAAACGGCCTTTCTCCGACGGTCTGAACGTTATATTGACCTCCCGCAGGCAAATTTCGGCGTTCGTAGCCATAACCGTTCCTTACCGCCCGCCTATCGCCCCGAGTAATAGCATAATAAATCTACCAACTTTTCGCGGACCACCGCCGCGTCCCGGAGGCCTAAGTACGGGGAGTCTCGCTTCGTCGAGTCCCCCCTCGATGGGACCCCGTCTGCCGTTGCCTCGTAGCCTACGACGATCTGTTTCTACTGCCACAGAAAATTACCTTTGCTGTTAATAATTCGTGGCTCACCGTGAACCGTGCATCTGCGACAGACTGGAGCAATGGAGCTTAAGATTGTTCTTTTGTTCGACGAGGATGGGGAGAGATGGTACACTTTTTGTACCCTCGAACGGCATGAATCTTTTCGAATAGGACTCGCGTTATCTTTACGGTATACTTGTCACGTGGGGAAAATGTTTTTTGGAAAGATTTGGAGAGATCTAAACATTTTGATGTATTAGCTCGTCCATCTTGGTATTTTTTTTTTAAATTTCGTAACTATAAGAAAGAAGTAGGGAGTGGAAAAAAGTTCTGGTTGATTTCCCATGAAAGGGAGGTGGTGAAAAAAATTGCAGACGAATCGATCCATTGCGGGTAAGAAGCAAATCACCGCGCGTAACGCCTCGTATTCCAACTATTTCTCTATCAGGACTTTTCCCACCCCCGTTTCTATCCTGGGGGAGAAGACAACGGTAGGGAAAAAGCCGACGGGTACAGACGTCGGCCCGGACAAAGACGAAGAGACAAAGGGGGAAGGAGAGGAACGAAAGGGAAAGTAATACGACTCACCGACGAAGAGAGTATGTCTCGCGATAATACGTTCCTGCTCGTTCTCGGTTCCATTCCCCGATAATTACTCGGAATACCGACGAAACGGAGGCGTCCAACGCTGGATACAGAACCCGGCCGACCAATTATAGTCTCGCGCGTGACGTGCTTTTCGCATCGGGACACAGATTCGCCGGAAAAGCCGTTCTCCTGCTTGGAATACCGAACGCTGCTAATTGAACGATTAATGACGCATAGTTAACGCCTTCCTCCGACTCCTCGTTTGTCGATCGACGTTGCTCCTCGAGCTTCGTGCGCGTTTAAACGACTTGATTGCAACGAGAGAAAGAGACAATTGTTCCGGGTCGAATACCTATTTTATCTCGAAGACTTTATTCTAAATTACCGACTAATAGATTGTGAAAAAAATGATGTAGGACTAAACAAATTCGGTAAAATAATAAGTAAGTACATAAAAGGTAAAACAATAATGTGGGAATACAAAAGAATACAAAATAGAAGAGAGAAGAAAATCGCACACAATTGACCGTATCTCTGTAGGTCTAATTGCAAAGATAATCCGTAACTTCCCTTTGACCTCAACTCGCAGGACGAAGTCTTCTCGTGCCCGAATTTTTTTCTGTCACTAACGTCCTCTGGAAAGGACGTCGGTTTTGTACTCTTCGTCCTCATACAAATTCTTAAAACTAAACAACCTTTCGGTACCTCATTTTGAAACATTCACCCGGACAGCGTCAAAATCAAGGGGGTAACACTTTTCTAGCAGGTTCTATTACAGCCCACGCGAAAATATTATAACTTTGGCCCTTTGGAAAAATCATGTAAAACTATTTGAATCAATAACCATACAGTTAGAGGCAAGAAGACTCGCAAATACGAAAAGGGAATGGGTTGATTCTTTTTCTATACACCATGCTCTGAAAAAGAAGAGAGCCAAAGGGGGATCGATAGCACAGGACCGTCGTAGAGATAGGAGAAAGTGTATCGTTATGGACATCGAAAGAGGCTACGAAGTCTCGCTCCTATTTCCATAACGGGATTTTATTTCCATTTTCTCGCCGACGACCAAAAAGGAAAATCGAAGTAGGAAGGAAAGTGTGGGAGAGGTTCGTCGGCGGATACGTTTGTCGAAGACTGTGCGAAAAAATGGTGAATTTATGCGTCGCCAACGGCTAAAGTACGAGAAGCTTGGCCCATCGAAGAACGTCGTCCGGATAGACCCCGAGTCGTTATCCGGATCAGGAGGATATCGTTCGGGAAGAAGCCGATGTACATGCGATTGACTTTATTATGCGAAACGTTCCTTTTTCCCTTGCTCCATCCAACAAGACGGGGGTAGTAAAAGTAGAAATTAAAATTCCGTGGGAAAAGCTACGATATATCTTTCCTCGTGGTATTTCATCGTATCTATGGTACACGGAGAAATCGTGGCTTTTCCATTAATCTCCATGGCGGATCCCGTCGAGAGATAATAATTCTATTTGCAATTGTTCCGTTTGTTCTCCGTTCTACGTCTTGATTTTTAGATTTCAAAGATAAACCGAGGCGATCTCCGGGACGCGCCTTGTTTGTGTATCTCCTCGAGCGAGTTGTGCGTTTGCTCTTTGCGATTTTTCCATGGAGAACAATGTACCCCCACAACGAGGAGTCGAGAAAAGTCGACCGTTATCGCGGCGAAATTGTTCTCTCTTTTAATAATCCGCTTTATACGGTCGACTGTATTCCAGGTACGCAAAAAATTGCGTAATCGTCGAAAAAAAAGCTCGTGGTAGACTGAAATTTTAATTAAACCGTAAACCGGCAAAGCCCTCCGCCCTATGGTAGGGTCGCGTAAAGACAGAAATTAACATTTTTCCCGGTCGTTCGTTCGCGCGGAAATTTCAATGGGTCGTGTCAACGGGAAACGAGCTTGCCCGGGGGCCAAGCCGTTTTAAGCGGTAAAAGAGATACGAATTAATCGCTATTTCGAGAATACGGGGGGTTAAAACCAAAATTTCCTCTGGAATATCACGGTTTTTGCCGTTGCACTCAATTAAACTCTCCAAGCACGGAATTAAACGATGGTGAATGTTTAACACTTTAACGACCGGTATTTTTTTAATATACTACCCCTTTTTGACCGATCACTTGGACACAAATACTTCCTTCATACAGATATCTATTCGAAAATTACAAATTCTCGTCACTGAGTCCTTAACAAGTCCTTAACCGCAATGATAAATGATAATTTATTAATTGGAGTGGTAATCAATTAATAAGTTAAAAGTTCAAAAGCGTTAGGTCCGAAAAGCCTATTAATAGGCTTCCGGTCGGTAAAGTGTTCAGATCCGGGTGAAAATTTACTCCTTGTAGTTGATAGTTCTCTATAAAATTCTCTATAAAATGCAGGACGTGTCTGTGCAATTATACGCTGACTATTATCATCGTAGAATTAAAAAATACCTTTGTAGCCATTGTTCGATCGTGGATGTAAGAATGCAGGATAAACGCTACACCTTGAATTAAATTCTTGTATTCACTTCTTGACAAAAGAAGGCGAAAGAAATTTGAATTCCTCTTAAAATTATCCCCAAATTGCAAATAAATTCTAATTATTTTCCTCCTAGTATATAGTTACCAATATACTATTAATAAAATTATACTTTACATATTGAATTTCAGCATCCATCTGGAAACGCTATGCGACGTGACTTTCTTCTAATTGGAGGGAAGCCTCTCACCCTCACGATTTTGCAGTAATTTTATTTTACTCCCGATATTTGTTTTTACTTGCACCTAACAAACGTAATAAAAACGTATTCCTCCCTCGAGAAAATGGTGCTCGTTAGCCGTTATTTCTTCAATGTTCTTCCTGCCGATATTAGTTTCCTCGGTTAATCCACCCACGGTATTAAGGTCTCGACGAAAGGAGCGTAATTATCGAGAGAAACAATTAACAGGATTTTCTCTCTGCCCCAGTGCCATAGAAATTGCCTCTCGTCGACGATCTTGAGAGAGCAGCGCAATGAAAAAAAGCGAGGCTCGGCAAATCGGAAACGAGTCCTCGAGAAGGAGAAAAAGAGAGGCTTCTCTTCCGTTTAAGGATAAAAGAAAGCGGAGGTTCAACAGCGGGAGGGAAGTCCGCAAAAGGAACCTCAGGAGGTCGCCTTTCCTTGGCAAAAACGATCATGTTTTATTTTTATTTTTTCGTTTCAACTGCAATGATCATTTCGCCTAGGGGTTATTTTTACTTTAGGTGGAAAATATAGGAAAATTTTTAAATTCCCCAAGGGCAACTAAAGATTTAAACTGAGACCAACCGATAGAGTAATTTAACCTTTTTAAACGTCATAGCTCCTTTTGATACTTGAAAAAAAAAAAAAACAAAAAACGGAAACGCATCATTTGCCGAAGTTTCTGACTCATAGAAGAAATTTCTTCAGCCCTGTCTTCGTCGCGTCTGACGCCAAACTTCTCCACTTTTTTCTCGTTGCAACGACGGGTTACGATTCGTCTAGTTTCCGCGCCTTTCCTTTTTTTCTGGAAGCAAAGTGAAGCCCGGTGGACCAACGACGGCCACAGGAAGAACGCGACATTTGTCTGCGATTATGACGCGAGACTCTCCCCATTCCTTCACCGTTTCCTTTTCCTTTATCCCGCGTGTACGTTCGTCCGCTCGTTTATTGTTTCTTTCCCCGCGAACTTTCTTTTGTCCCGCGACACGGCGATTTGTCAAATCGTACGCTCGCAGACGGAAATGGAATTTCCGGAAACGGCGATCAATTACGGCTCTCCGGAGCGCTCCCAAGGAAACCACCGCCGGTTTGATTAATCGCATCTTCTTTCTACCATTCGCCATAGAGGAGATTCTACGAAGAATCCTAGAGTCTCGACGATAACGAATATTAATCCGAGTGGAGACCAAGAGCAATAATCAACGACGACCCTGCGTGCAATTTACAATACGAGAGAATCGTTCGATCGTTTCCGGCGAAGTCTAATGACTAGACTGCGGATGTTTATGCAAATTTCGAGTTTCACGAATGCAGGTGAGACACGAAAACCTATCTAAGCATTTATTGCATTCGATAAATATTACAACAAATTCAATGCTTTGGATATTTTAGATATATTTTTATATTATGTTCTTTTTGCATATTTTAGCTGTATCTAATTTGTTATAAATGCATAAAAATCCGCAGTCTGCTAATGACTTTCCGGATTAATGAACGATCGAGGGAAAATGTGTGCAAATTATATCGTAGTTCGAGATCGTCTTCGAGACGAAAGGTCACTCGCAATTTCCCGTCTTTGCCGATAATGAAGTCGAGGAGAAAGTGCGTCATCCGCGTGTCGTTTGTCCCTGCCTTTATAACGATTATTAGTAAAACCGATGGCAGGATAAACGATCATTCCGGTGAAATCGAAGATAATTGTCCAGACGATTTTTCAGCGGGTCCAATTTTCTCCGTTACCAGTTATCGAACCTGCGATACGATCTCTCTTCTTAATCGGATTGTAGCTACCATATATGGTTTATCTGATACAACGTAGCCTTGTTGATTCTACCCTCATCTAAACCAATAGTGTAATTCGATATTTAATTATAATAGATTTAACGCGTGGAAATATAGTATTAACACTAGATTTACCAAGCCAGTCAAAATGACTGGTACACAATTTTTTCCAAAGATTCTACGGGTTTATGAGAAAGCCGTAGAATAAATATTCTTCGTCCATCGTATAAAACATAAATTACCAAATCTATTATCTTTTCCACTCCTTAATTTTCCTTGCTTAAAAATACATATTTAACATATTTAACTATAATAGATTTAACGCGTGGAAATCTAGTATTAAAAACATATAACCAAAAGGAAAAGAATTCTTTCACATTGACACCTTACACAGCACTGTGTCCTACATTTTAAACTCACCCCCGCCACGTGTCTACGTCCCTTCATCTCCTTCCTCTTTGTCCTTCGCCACGTATAATTCTAACCACCGTGACACCCATCGCAAACACACTCCAGAGGAATTTCCCAGAGGTGTCGGCAAAGGGAGTCAGTGGTCTCGGACGCACTTATTTGACCATCGTATCCCCAAGACGCGAAGGTATCGATCAGAGGACCTACCTAGCCCGTCTCATGGCTAAATATAGGCGACCACGTTAATCGCATGCGTGTCCCCGGGGTTAAATTTCATGGTGATTAATACCACCAACGAAGGATTCGCAGTGTACGATCGACGAGCCACGTTTCTTCCTCTTTCTCCCTCGTCCTTTCTCCCTGGCCCTCGGAAAAAGCCAGGACGCCGTTTACGTCTATCAAGTTCAGGGCCAAAAATAGTGGTGTGCGTGACACGGGGGTGAAAGAGAGAAGCATGGGGCTATCTTCCATCGATCCGGTTGAGGTAGGTCTCGGTCTCGAGGGAGCTACGAGTCTTATCCCAGTTCAGGGATAAATTTCAAGGACGGTCCAGCATCACGGGCTTTAAGAGCCCCTCCTTTTCTGGGGGTGCAGCGAGAAAACGTTTTGTTTACGTTGGAATGAAATTATGAGGAAATTGTTCTTTCTTTGAGATGAGAATTGTGAAAAGTAATGTTGGAATTTTTCCATATTTTTCGACGCTTTAACTATTAGGATTTCAATGGTTGAGGCTGTGATATATTGGATAATTTCAGAAAAATCTGTAGATGACAATTAGAATCTTAAGTACGATCCATTAACCCTTTGCGGATGGAGACTTTCTGAATATTGAGGAAGAATCATTTATTTGGCGATGAAAAAATACTTTTTTATCTGAAAGTCAGACTGGTAATGTATAGCAGTTGAAGTTGACTATTTGTATAATCAAGTCTCAACAGTTATACTTCGATTTTTCAACTCTAACCGTGTATATATGCACCGACAAGCTATAGTCAAATTTTTTTCAGAGCGCATATATGCGCCTGTCGTCCTCAGAAGGGTTAATTGAGAGAACCAGACTTTATTCATATACCCATAATATTTGTAAATGAATTAATTATAAAGTTGTGACAACGGAGTTACAAAATATTCTTCACTAGAGAAGCGCAAGTTCGATCGATGAGTAACGGATAGAACTGGTGAAAGAGCGACGGAAACGAAAGCTAGGAAAGAGGGTAAGTCGAACGGGAAAAAATCGGCACAATTATTTCTCGCTGAAATGCACTCGGTCGCGAGTAACGGCCCGGTGAATTGCGCGGGTTGCGCAACAGGAAGGCGAACGTTTAAGCTAATGACCTTTAATGCAAAGCTCCATTGTACGCGTTGCGAGTCAGCCTCGGAACGAGGGTTAACGCACAAAATGTACCCATCAGGGAACAAAAAGGAAAGAATAAAGCCGCGGAACCTGGTAAAGGGAAAGAGAGAGAGAGAGAGAGAAATAAAGCGAGACAGTCGGCGAAAATGAGAGAGAAAATACGCACCCCTTTCTCGCGGATCTCGTGGCAAATTATCCATAAACGCGTGCTAATCAAACTATAATAAACCAGCTTTTATTGCGTGTCCTCAACCACAATTGCGCTGGAAAGACGTGCTATGCACGTTGACAAGCAGTTGTCTCAAAAATCAAACATCTTCCTTAAAGATTACTTTTCAAAGACCACTTTCAAACTGCACCTCTTCTCGTACAAGCATCGATATTTATTTTACTCATTATTAACTTTAAATCAGTAATTTTACTAAAACCTTGCCAAACATTAACGAGGGATACTCGCGATACTATAAATTGGATAGGAAATTTTAAAGTTTTACAAAACCTATTAAATTGAAACTATGATACTCGACATGACAAAATTACTTTTACAATATTCATAATACGTTAAATTCTTTTATATATCAGGAAAGTGCAATGAACAGTGTATAGCTTTCTGCTACCACACATCAATAAATTCGTTGCCAATACAAGTGAGGAAGAAAATGAAACGAAAGACTATCGAAGGAGATTTCCAAGGTGAAACGCGTCCTCGTCGGAGATGTACGATTCGATCGAGGTTCGATCAACAACTAAAGGACGTGCAGGAGGCACTCAAAACATCCATGGATATCGGAGTGTCGGTTACGGCATAACGAAATTAGCGAACACCGAGACCCCTTCCTCTCGGTAAACTACCGGAGAAACTCGACCAGCCGAACTTCCGTCCATCGTTTCGTACCGGCTCTGAATTTAATCAACGCCGGCAGAACGCTGGCTAGGGAGCTGCTCGTCGGGATTATATTACTTGGAAACTAACTATCTTACAAACAACACGGGGTTCTTGAAACGCTTCCAGAGAAATCCTCCCGGTTTACGGGGTATATCCTGCACCGATGCCGGCCAATATCGTCCGAAATGGGGGTGGGAGTACTCCTTCAATTACCGAAGAGTGGAACGGACGGAAGTGATACTCGATTACTCCTACCTTTCGCAGAAGCACAGTTTCAATTAATTCTCGATGATTAGAATTGTATGTTTAGACTGTCGATTGATTGGAATTCATTTATTATCTCTGATATTATTTAAATATTGAAAATTGCCTGAAGGGTACTATACTCTTTGATTGAAAGGGTAACCATTTTTATATTTTATAGAAATTATTGTTCCATAGTCAATTCAATTAATTCACGATGATTAGAATTGTGTGTTTAGACCGTCGGTTGTTTGAAATTCGTTTTTTATCTCTGATATTATTTAGATATTGAAAATTGCCTAAAGGTTCCTATACTCTTTGATTGAAAGAGTAACCAATATTATATTTTATAGAAATTTTAGACTGTCGATTGATTGGAATTAATTTATTATCTCTGATATTATTTAGATATTAAAAATTGGCGAAAGGTTCCTATACTCTTTGATTGAAAGGGTAACCATTTTTATATTTTATAGAAATTATTGTTCCATAGTAGACCGAGGCATCTAAGATCACGAAAATTCTGAAATTAATTCCACGGAAGATCAAGTTCAGAGGAGAATTCGATATCGAAGATCGTAGAGTATCAAAGGACCTTGGAAGGAACAAAAGACAGAGGTGATCGAACCGATATTTGCAGTTACTTGTAAACGTCAATTTCCACCCTTTGGCGGAGGACAAAAGCGACGAGAGGAGGACAACGACATCGATATCCCAGAGGTACGGGAAGCACGATAAATTCCGGCTGGCCTTTCCTATTAGCTCCAACTGGTCGAACTTGCGGCTGTCGTACATCAGCGTCAGCTCATTGGAAATCAATGTCCATCGAATCGGCAAACGAGGAAGAGGAGGTATATAAGCGCGGCAAGGAAAACGGGATAAAAAGGAAGAAAAAGGGACGAAAGAGAAGAGGTAACTTCCTACGTGGAGAAGAGCCGGTTGAATTACGAGGAAACGTTTTCGACGACCACCCTATAAGGACGATCTCTTTTAATTGATCTCAGTTTCTGCGACAGAGGGTCGTTCAGAATTCTAAAACGGATTGCTTTACACTAGATCTACCAATGACTAATTCTATATATTTAAAATTTTCAAATAAATCTATTCGAAAGAAATAAGTAAATCAATATATAAATGGTTCACGCTCACCGTCTTCAAAGTAGAAGTAGAAAATTGAAAATGAAGCAGCTTTGAAAATTTCAGAAATAGTTTCCAAAAATTTAGGGCAAGTCATTCCAACCACCTTGGTAGATCTATTGTTAAACCTTTGCGGTCCGAATTATTCTGTCAATTTGATAGTGAGCTAAATGAAATTAATTTCCCGATACTTTCTATCGCTGTTAATTAATTTTTATATATTGATAGCAATAACTATAGGTGCTGACGAATATTTATTTGATATCACAAAATCATAATGAAATTAGAAAGTTCATATTAAATCGTTATAAAATAAAATAATGGAGATACTCCGGTTTTACGGATGAAAAAAAAATACAAACGTAATTGTCTTCCTTGCAATTTCTTGCCTTTTAGCGCCACTATAATGGTATCGTGTATTGTTATCGAGTTCCTTCGTCGAGGGAGAAGAGAAGCACTGTTTACGAGCATGTTTTGCAAACTAATCGATCCCATTATCAAATTTGCAAAGTCGTGCGAGAGAAATAGGGCTGTGGGTGGGAGAGAAAGATACGAGACGAAGGATATCTTGTGCTTCGTTTGCAAAGAGAGACGCAACTTTGCCGCGAGAGGTTTATCTTCGTCACTGTGGCAAAGGAACAATATTTACCAAGTCGAAAGATAAAGAACCGCAGTTTACGTTCTAGCCGCAGAAACAAACCGCCGATCCAACGCAACGATTAGATGCGTCGGGTTATTCGACGATCAAACATAGGCTCCGGTCGTTGAACCGATCCCTGGAGAGACGAGTAATTCGCAACGAGAGTCGTGCGTGCGAAAATTATCGCACTTTAGCGAAAATTGAGCTACAATTTTTTATGTAAATAATACACAGTCCGTAATGTGTTATTGTGAGAAGAACGACGCATTAATAGATTGATAGAAGCACTGCAATTCTTTATCCTCTTGCCGTACGATTTCCTTTGTGAGTGTCTCCGCAATGATTCATGATTGAATTAGTAAGATAAGAATTGATCAGTGATTCCTGACATATCTCAGAACTTAATGTAATATTAATATTATAGAAATACGTTGACCGTGTCGCATCTCACTGATATTTGCAATTTCATAGGTTTTGTAAAACTTGAAAATTTTCTATCCAATTTTAACACTATCCAAGTTAAACACTAAACTACGGTAGCAGTCGAAATGATCGGTTCTCACTTCCTTCGAAATTCTCCAAATTGATATCAGAGTCAAGAAATAAATATTACACTTCTACATTCTAAAATTTAGATTAAAATAATTTTAACTTAGATTAAAATAAAACCTAGATTATTAATTCCAAACACGAGGATATGAAAAAAAAATTGTCGGCCCATTTTCTGTGAATCTTCCACTAAATTGTAGGGCAATTTTGATATATCGAAAGAGGATACAAGTTAATTTCAAGAACTCGTTAAACTCAACGGTGCACCGATTGGAACGAATGCAAGTTTGCAACATAGTCTCTCCCACCTTAGGTGAATATCCACATACAGATACACATATACTTCCATGTGCGGCGAGTAAGTACATTGTGGCACGCCACTTTCCCATTTCCATTGCTCCTCGTGTCCGATTTACCGTCTGGCCTAACCGCACGAGCTGAATGCATTTACGGATCGCAACGCTGGTGTCCCATAGAAACCAAGGGGATTCTCTGTCTACGTTCAACGTCGGCCACTCCGCCTTTGAACTTTGCTTTGTAAAAAGTTGCACAAAGAACGCAGAAGGCATCGGTAATAATTTCAGCTAAAAGATGAAATACAAAGTTGCAAAGCAACTCCATAAACCTTCTTCTCCTGCTACCAGATTAAAGTAAATTCAAAAACATGAATTACACGATGGATAGCTCTTTCGGAAGCAATCGAATCTGCTCAAACTCCCTCGACCCACGTGTCTCGTTCTAAAAATTATTCAGAAGCAATCGTGCTAGCAAATATCACACAAAACGTTCCAGCAACAATAATCTCCGATATCGTGTTTGCTCGAACATCGAGGGAGTGCGAGAAGATTTGCTTCCAGAGAACGAACAACTCTCTCTTTCTCGTATTCTCTCCCCAATTCTCCTCACGATCGACAGAAAAAGGAAAGAAAGTTTCTACCGCGATGCAGAGGTAGAAAACCAGCATCACATCGAAAGAGTACCTTTGTAACCGTGCACGCAAACGGGGTTGCGGCATGATTTCCAATTCACGCCAGCAATCGGCGGGTTTTAAAAGCGACGTAAACGCGCCCAGCAGGATAGGGGCGCCGAACGGCGCTCGCTGCATATCGGTATTCAACGCGCAAAAGGCAAACCTTGCATTCTGCAATTCGTGGCGCGCAGAAAGGGGTGGCCAACCCTCGAGAGAAGAGGGTTAGGCCCGTAACGGAGGTTGTTGCGCGGCACGTTGCTATGGGAGGGCTTCTCGCGCCATGGCGGAGGGTTTCGAGAGAGTTTCGAGGGTTGCTGCAGCAGCAGCAACGGTGGTTGGTTCCTCTTGCATAAGGAACAGAGTGAGAGAGAAGAGGAAAAGAGAGGAGAACTAGAATGCATGCACAGGACGAGCACGCACGTTCTGCAAGTACGTGCATACACGTGGAAAAGATCTATCGTCCCTCTCCGGCTTCTATCGTCGTTTCTGTTGGGCTCTCGGTAAACCTGGGAACCGGTATTATTAAAAACTGGAAGCAGCCGGTCGCCCGGGCACTTTTGAACGCGAGAACGTTCGAGAGCGGTCAGGAGAGCTTATTGCGCAATACCCAATGGCGGCAGAGCCGATGCAAGTTTGCGAAAGGGCGCATGGAAGCTGGCGGTGAGTGCAGCAGCCTCGCTTTTATTCCTATATTTTTGTGCTCTCTCGCATAAAGCGCGAGAGGAGAACGGCTTTTCTCGCGGTAAAGAAAAAGCCCCGATTCGTCGTCGTTGCTCTTGCTACGAATGAAAAGAATTTACAGTGGCTTATCCCGGTGCCGTAAAGGTACGCATAACCCGTGGAAACTCGCCGTCCTCCATTGTCGGAGGTCTTAATAAAGCGCACCCTGACAGCTCTACCTTTCCTGTCTTTCAAAGGAGAGGAAAAATGAATAACGCTGGCAACGTGGACGAAAGAAGAACGCCTCTGAGAGAAACCAGCTTTTACGGTTAACACGCGGGACGATAAAAGATTACGCGTAAAACTCACCCCCGAGGATGGAGAGCATCGAGTTTTGCTCCTGTTTTTTTGAAAGTACTTTTAACAAAATATCGAAACACGAGCTACCGATATTCCGAGGCTCGTTTACGAGATGTAACGGTAAGGTACATAAATCGCAAATTAACCCCTTCGTTGGAGTGTTTTTTTTTTTCGGCTTGCCTCGTCCTAATCCCAGCAGGTCCTGCCGGTCGAAATATAATGGGGTGACTCTCTCGGTTATGGCTGCTCGTTTAGTACACCACCGGCACTTACCGAACTCCGGAGGGGGAACGAGGCTGTTTTGCTAGTCATCCTTTTTTTTTACTCTCGCAAACAAGCCCCCGAAATGGTGGGTAATTTGAAGGTCGAGGGACCACCATCGCCTCTTGCAGCACCGAAGCCACTTGTACTTCCAGAAGGGGGTAACGCGAGGCTCTCGTCGTCGAGCATGGGGTTGTTTCAGGTGTCTCATTTTTGCGGGGGCATACCTGTCTCTGGTAAATTAATTTCACTCGCGAACGCGCATTAATTCCATGGCTACGTTTTCTACGGATGGCTGACAGCATTCGCGGTAGTAAATTCGTCTGGACTGTTCAAACCGATTACTGTTTCGAATGAAAAGCAAATAGCAACGGAACTCGTTGATCCGTTCAAATACGATCCCTGTTTGAATACAATTCCACGATTTTTTTAAACCTAAAAATATCTACGACACAATTTCACCTACCAACTCTGTACATTCTTCCGACTCACCCCCACAGAAATCCATTTACTTTGAAGATCCACGCACAATTCTGCATTCTATTAGAAAAAACGCGACAGACGACCTCGAATTGTCGAGAAGACGAGCTCGACAATTCGTCACTATCGCAGAGGGCTCCTTATTGCGTCGTATTTCGCAGACCTCGTATATCCTTCATCGATTGACCTACCCCACGACCCAACCTCCACGCAACACACGTCGCAGAGACGATTAACGTCACACATCTACATCCTCTCTAACGTTTCACAATCAGTCGCTGCACGAGTCCATCCTCCCTTAGTCACCCTACCTCGACGTCCTTCCACGCAACCCCATAAAACACGCGCCGGATCCTCTCGGAGGGATGTGCGAATATTGGATGCGCGCGCTTGTAATGACAGAGAGGCAGAGAAACATTCTCCTCTTTCGTTCGATTCGCACGTTTCTACGTACGAATCGAAAGGCTCGACGTAAAGGCACCACCACAAACGCGAAATGGAGAAGGGAGAAAGCTAGGGTGGTGTAAATGCACGGTGGATGGGCCGGTATTGATTTTCCCTGGTATTTGGGGTAGGACGACAGTGTTACGACGTAGTCCGCGGGAAAGGATTCGCCATGGGGCGTAGCTTGAGGGCAATTTACGCGAATGGGAGAAAAAAAGGAGAAACAGGTCGGAGAGCTCGCGTGAGATTATTTTGACGAGGTCATGGGGTGCGGATATACGTGACGGAGAAGGCCATCGTGATCTAGATCAAGGACAGTCGTTGAGAAGGTTACTACGATGCGTCGTTCCTCACGATGAGACGGTAAACAACGATCGCATGGTACACATAGTGGGCGATAAAATAACGAATGGGGTGCGGAGGACGCGTCTTTTGATCGATGATAGAAAAAAAGCTGAACGACGGGGGACGACATTGTAAAATTAGATTGTACTAATTTTAGTAGGAGGATGAGAATTATTGCGTTGTTCTGTGTGAAATGGGTTTTGTAGAAACGAAGAAGGTGGGAAATGTCGGGAGAGAATTGAAGGGAATCGTTTCTACTTTTCACGCTGACCTTAAAACATAGTGCGCGTTCGGCTTTAAGAGAAACTCTGGTTTCTTTCTCAGATGCTTTACCGCAGAGAAGAACGAGAATTACTAATTTATTTTTTTTTTGTGCCAATTTCAATAATTGATTAAAGACTCACCTTGATGTGATAGGAGTTGAGCTTGGTGCGGGGTAGGCTGTTGAAGGCGCTGAAGTCCAGGCGACGAGAGAAGATACCATTTGCACCGCAACTTTGCCTGTAACATTAAATCAATCGTCTAAAGTTCCACTCTACTTTTGCACACTTAAAAAAAATTGCCTTACAAAAGCTATAAAAAGTAGTGTCCTATACATTAAACAAGTAAAGCACTTGCCAATAATTATAGTTAATAATGTAACTATCTTTGCAATGGGGGAGCATAAAATTGTAAAATAAACTATTCAGTCGCCATGCCGGCGTCTAAAGTGCTCAAGGGCTGCAAATATTTGATATATAAATATTTCCCGCCCAAACCATCGACTACAAAACCCCAAAATATCATTATTCGGAAAACTCGCTTGAAGCCTCAAATAAAAAAAAACTCCAAGCTCGCTGAAAATTTCGCACGATACATAATAATTTCTTTTCCCCCCCAAACGTGCTCGACAACCCTCCGCGTCACGTAGGACGAGGGTGGAACGTTGAAACTCGTGCGCTTATTCCTGCGAGCCGATGAAAATGAGCGGCAAGGACATACTTATGGAACGCACGGATATACGAATGTGTGTCTCTCGGTATCCGGAGTTCTGTCACCTGTCAGGGGAAAAAAACTCACGAGCCGGGGAACGTAAAGCTTAATAGATGGGGGAAACATTTGCCCCCGCACAAGTACGTAAGCCTCGATTGGCGCGCAAAGTCCACAGCAAAAAAACATTTTTATGGGAAAATTTATCGCTTTGTTTACAACGAGGTAAAGGTATACTTTTTTGCTCGGCGAGGGACGTGGGTGTTGCTGCTGATGATTACGGTTGATGAAGTTACATGAAATTCACGAAAGATGATATATCGACGAATAGATGAAGATCGAATGGTAAAATATTATTTCGAAGATTAGTTGTAAATACTATCTAAATTTGTAGGGAAGCGATGAAGTACGTATTTCACTTCTATCTCGAAGAACCTAAATTAGAACTTATTTGGTGTATCTAAGTATCTAGGTATCTAAATTTTAGCAGATGTAACTTCGATACTTTTTGCAATTTCACTGTGATAGATATTTAACTTCTATCTCATAGAACCTAAATTAGTGCGTATTCGATAGATCTAAATATCTAAATACCTAAATATTCAAAAGCCTAAATATCCAAACACCTAAATATCCAAACACCTAAATATCCAAACGCCTAAATATCCAAACATCTTAATATCCAAATACCTTAATATCCAAACACCTAAATATCCGAAGACCTAAATATCCAAAAGCCTAAATATCCAAACACCTAAAAATATCCAAACGCCTAAATATCCAAAAGCCTAAATATCCAAAAGCCTAAATATCCAAAAGCCTAAATATCCAAACACCTAAATATCCAAAAACCTAAATATCCAAACGCCTAAATATCCAAAAGCCTAAATATCCAAAAGCCTAAATATCCAAACACCTAAATATCCAAAAACCTTATCATCCAAACACCTAAATATCTAAAGACCCAAACATCTAAATACCTGAATATCTAAATTTTAGCATGCCAATTTCACTGTAATAAATATTTCACTCTGCCATAAACTTAATGAGAAAAATTATGATGAGAATAATTAATATTCCAACGACAAACTTTCGTACCCACAGTAAAAACAATGCTAACACTGTGAATCTTCTAAATTTTGAGAAATCTCAGCAAACAAATATCTACGGTCAACCGAGGCAGATGGAATTCAGGCTGGAGAAAATTTAAATATCATTTTCTCGTAACAGGTCCGCGAGATGGAAATCAACCGCCGAAACTACACGACTCCCATCCTCTCGTGATTCTCGTTGCCGGAACAAGCGGAGAGAGAACCGTGGCGACGACCGTAGAGGTCGAATCGTCGGTGGAACGAAGTTACATCATCATCAGGAAGGCAGCGAGCGCACCGAGTCAGGCTACAACGAGCAGAGGCATGCAGAAAGTCAGTCAGGGAATCGAGCGGACAGGCAGACAGGCAGTAGAAACAGCCAGATGGACGGACATCGGAGCGAGCGAGCAGCTAAAAGAGCAAGCGAGCGGACGAACAAACGAGCAAAAGAGCGAGCGAGCAAACGAGCGAACGAATGGCTGGCATTGTGTGATGTGGGGGTCGACCTTAACCTTGGCCTCCACTCGAGCGAAACGGTCCTATCCGTCGCCCGTATTGGCAATTTTTGGCAATGTCACCCAGGGGTCACGAAAATATTGCGCACTGCCGGTGCATGCATCGCTCACAGGAGGAAAACACGAGCGTGACGATTCTCCCACTTATGCAATACGTTGCATTCTCGCTTTTGCTGGGACGTGCGTTGACCGAATTCGCAACAACGATTTTTCTTCATTTTTATTTTATATTTGACGGAATAATCCATCAACTGTGAGCACAGAAATAGAAAATAACTTTGAAATATAAAGTTGAACAATTAATCATTAGTGTTTCATTAAGAATGTGGATGTTTTCCTATGTACATATTTTAAAAACTAAAGGCCCGAGGAAAATTCTAACAATAGGAGGCGATAGAGCAGACATCTTTCTTGAAAAAAAAAAAAAATTATTGAAAGTACACAAACTTTGTCTTCGACTGAGAAAGTATAATCTAGTGTTTTGTTTAACGCAACGTTATTGTAAAAATATGATGTCTGTTCTATCACACAAATCGACCACTAAGAATTAAAAATCTACAGCAAGTATATTAAATTGATCGAAAAAAAAATCATAAAACGCACCACCTACATTTGCAAAGGGTCAAAGCAATAAGGTTTCGCAACGAAATCCGCAATCTTTCCTCCTACCCCGTAATTCCGAACAAGGTGAAATTTAATTAAAATTTTTTTAAAAATCCCGACACACGAATAATGATAGTCTCCTTCATATTACAGTGTACTCACGATTCTCCATCCCGTCAGGACACTTAATACGATTTCATTACGGAAGAGTCAGACGGCGCACAATCGAGACACGGCCGAATATGGTCAGATGGTCCCCGGAGAATGGCATCGATTTGCACTCATGTACATTGATGCAAATTCACTCGGGCGTTATTTTCAGCCGTCGGCATTACGTCGCTTCGCTTATATTTGATTTGCAATGACTAATAGCAGCGTGCACGTTGCGCAAGCTTTACGCGAGAACACGGGGATCAATAGTACGGTCATTATGTTCCGCGCCATGAATCGTACGTATCGCGTGTGTCGATTTCTCACGGAACACAAAGTGTGCAATTCGCACTCCGTTACAGCAATTAGGGACGAAAATAAACAGTCGACTACGCAATGATTAGCCGTTATCGAGAAAGCAATGTAACAGAGACATTTGCATACTCTGCCATTTCGATGGTCGTCGTTGTTGCACACAACGGACACCCGAGTCCTCGTGTCTCTTGTACGATACTTTCTCTTTTAATCTTTGCAAAGCATAATTCATGCAAAAGGAAACTTCTTTAAAATTCGAAAAAAAAAACAACCGCCATATAAAATGTGTGTGTGAGCACATTCATGCGTGCACACGAGGAACCATCGGGTAGATCGTTAAAGCTCTTTGCGGTTTACTCGTGGACTGACGAAAAAAAAGGATCGTATCACCGTGTTCAATTTATTCCACTGACCGAACCGGTTTTACATTCAACCCGTATTATATCCCCACCGTTACTATCGTGGAAACGGTCGGATATGAACAACGTTGTTACAAGAAAATTATTATCTAACCTTGGCGTGGTCAGTGGAACGAAGAACACGTCACTTCCGAATCCGAACGAAAAAGGAAACTGTCTTATCGTTCGTTTTATTTTGACCATTTAAATTCTCCTCGTACATTTAGGGGGCCATTTTTATCTCGTTTCATGAGAAGATAAAATTGTATGCGTGTTTTTAGATATAAAAATACTGAAAGCGACTAATGTGGTCCCACTGAGACAAAAAAACTGATCGTTTTTATCGACTTTGGCGGTTGAAGTGGTTCAACGATTGACGGAGAGGTTTTGCCGATCGAAAGAGACGAAAAAATTGCTTGGATCGTAGGAGGAACGTGGAGAAGGCCTGGAAAAGTACTTGGTTTGCCATATCTCGAGTAGCTAAGGGGTTTGTTTGTCTCCGTAATTCTCAGCTTCGACTCGATATAGCCAGTTTGTCGAAGACCTTCGGTTCGAATGGATTCCGCGCCTCGTCGAGGTTTAGATGGACGTATCACAAAAAATTCTCCAGAGACAACAGGGAGAAGATTCGAACTTCGTCTCACCGATTCAGAGTCCAAAGGTTTACTACCGTTCACCAATGTAATTTATGTCTCAAGTAGTTCTGGGAGAGATGTCGCATTATATCTTCAACGCCCACGTTTCAAGAAAGAATTCTACGGTGGAATCTTCACCTATCAACTCCTCTTAGTCTATCCTCACTCATACATGTGTTTGGAAAAGAAATAGACAAATCTTTCGATCGTTTCCATGGCTCGATCCTCGCAGACTCCCTTTCGCAACCAAGAGGAAACCACCGGCTGCTAATAAACTCTTCGGTGATCTAGGAGATATACATTAATAATCTCGTAACGCGATATGCAAAGTACCTATCGTGCGGATATTCGCGCGTGAATCAGTTTTTGCAACCCAACACCGAACGATACGTCCGGTATACATCTGGGCCGCGGCGTTTCTAGTCGGCTTACGTTTCTAGGAAGTCTTTCGCAATCATCGACTCGTTCCTTCGCGGCGATGAATGACGATAGCGGGCATCGACGTTGCTCGGTGCATTTTTAAAAAAAGTTTTCAACTTTAACCCTATGCCTTGTAACTGCATCTATCGGTGAAAAGTTTCTTAAATTTCACGATGACTGATTTAACCCTAAATCTACGGAAGACCAATTGACGGATTCCTACTTTTTTAGAAACAATTTCTTAATTTATAGAAACGCGTGGCGATAGATATATTACATTAAGAATACCGAAGAGTAATCCAAGTTTTTTTTTTGCTGGATAAAAACATTTATTTGCTAAAGAAATCTTAAATAGATACTAATCAATAAAATAATGTCCATAATTTTCTATCGCTTTGTAGTTGTTTCCTTTTTGATAAAGTCCTTCGATTTTTTGTTGAAAAACGTTTCCAATTACGTTTTCACTTCTCCAATTTTGATTACTTTTCGGTACCCCTAATGTGTATCGGATATAAATAAAAAATATACAAATTACTTCGCTAGTCATCTTGTTTGTTATTTAACACGTTGAACGCCAACCGTAAATCGCTAGTTTCATTGTTTCTACTGAATCGAAATTTTTTCTAATAAATTCACATCTTTATAAAAAAGAAACTAAAGTTACAGATAGATAGATATTCGGCAGACCTTTATCATTTAAACACCAATATTTAAATATACAATATGTCTGAAAATTCATAAATATTGCAATTTCAAAGCGACATAAAATTTCACTGAATTCAATAGCGCCGGTCACCGGTGACTCCCACGGCAGTCAACGTGTTAATATATTTAAGTATAACAGATTTAGAGCCCGTAAATCTAGTGTTAAACGGAGAACTACCAATTGGAACTATGAGCCTTTACCTCTACGTTCATCGTAGCCGCGTTGCATCGTAAACGCGATGCACAGTCCGATGCACCGTGCTCTATCCGTCTATCGTGCGCAGCTCTTTCGCAACCCGTTACGTCGACAAAGTGACGGCGGTTTAATCGTCGGATGAATCGAGAGTTCCGCGAAACGAGCTGACTTTTCGCGGTAATTCGACGGGACTCGTAGCTGCTGCTTTGCTTAAAATAGACGTGGAGAGAGAACTTCTCGCGGGACTTTGCAAGCGTTAAGAGAGTCACTGTGACGCGCGATCGTGCGTGGGTGATGAAGAAATAAACGAATCGAGGGGAGATCGGGTCGAGAACCCGGTTTCTTTGGCTTCGACGAATCGTACGAGATGTGTAGATAATATTGATAAATCTATTGTCATATTCCTCACAGTGGAGACACTTTTCTCGAAATTCAAATGGAAGATTGTGACCAAGAGGAGAAGTTTTGAAAGATATAATTTTTTTGGAAGCTACTACAAGGTTAATTTTTTAATAGATCTCAAATAACCGTGAAAAGCTTGACAGAGGTCGATCACGAAGGACAAAGTGGCGCGGAAATTTGAAAGCGAAATAGATTCTCGAAGTCTTCGCGAGATATCGTCGAGGCTGCGTGACTGTACGCATGCATCCGGGCTGCACCTTGTCAAGTTTTTCAAGGACAAGCGGGCCCTCGTCCTTGGCATTTTAATCAGCCTATTTGCTCACCGCCTGCTCGCTACGATACTTTGTATTCAGTAATTGCTCGACGAATCGCCGAATGATCGCCCATTTGCATCCAAACTCGCCAATCTATGCAGGAGATACGATAGAAAGAAAAAACACATTCTTATTCAATGTCGATCAGGGTATTACGAAAATAAATCTACAGACATTTTCAAAACAAAAAAAACCAAAAGATCTACACAGAAACAAGTACCAGGCAACGTGAAAGATCGCAAGTCGTTGAAACCAAGTTGAAAAGTCACGAGTCTCTCGGTGTTCACCGTCGAACGTGACACGTGACGACAAAGAGACACCTGCGCACACATAGAAACACGGGCAAAGCGACACCCACATGCGCATCCGATCGTGAGTATTTATAGCCAATAAACGGCTTGTTTACGCGCGGCCACTCTTCTGTCAGAGGCGCCGCGGCGATTTTAAAAAAGAACAGTAAAGAGGGAGAAATGAAGGCGCGGGAGAAAGAAGAACAGAAACTGAGAGGAAGGTAGTGGGAGTAGAAGAAGGAACCGCGAGGAACGGTGAGGCTCGATCCGCACAGCGTGGCCGACGCATTAACGATGTTTTTCGCTCGGAGCATTTTT
This sequence comes from Cerceris rybyensis, assembly GCA_910591515.1. NCBI lineage: Eukaryota > Metazoa > Arthropoda > Insecta > Hymenoptera > Crabronidae > Cerceris > Cerceris rybyensis. The sequence continues at coordinate 3,789,684 of OU342795.1, forward strand.
GCGCAGTTAGACGATAAGACTCCTGACTCAGATGCCCTTCCGTTTCTGGCCTCAATGACAGCCGGTGGGGCACCTATATATCTCGAAATGGTCGCACGTCGTCGACGAAAAACAAGTCGCGCGAAGAAGTTCTCTCTTCTCTCTGGGCGTGCCGCTGGAAACGTGCACGAGGTCGAGACCGATCGGCCGCATCTCTGACGCAACGAGCAACGGAGAAATCACGATGGAATGCAAACAGAGAGAGAAAGAGAGGGGTAAAGATAGCCTCGACGAGTTTGCATTATGCCTGTTCGAGCGCGATAACGAGATTACCGTTCAATTCGCGATAATTCCCGCGCTACGGCTCCTCGTATCAATTTGCGATTTAATCCATTCGACGGATGTCGCGAGTTGAAACAGATTGGAATACTTTTTTGATTTTACGATACAACGGCCGTGATTCTCTTTCAGGTGGCTACAGAATGCAAGAATTTTGAAAAGCTTTAGATTGGACGAAGGTATCAATGGATTGTGGAGGATACGACTGAGAGAATGGAGAACATTAACGAGTTCTAGATCGGTCTATTATCTAACGAGAACTCGTAAGGCAGCGAAGTTTTGATGAGCGAAAGTAGTTATCCAGTTAAACAAGTTATTCAAGAGTGTAAAGGAAATTAAGTAGAAAATTACGGAGGACAAACATGTAATGTGCTCGATGATGAATTCTGATACAAGTAACTTTGTGCACCTAATCGGTGTGCCGATCGTTCGTTAAAGATCAAAGGCTCAAAAGATAGAGCCCAACTGTCGTTTCTCCTCCAGGCAAAAACGTTCTCACAGCGACTATACACCCCATGGAATCGAAATTCAACGAAGATCCATCTCGCGGGACGATAAGGACTTCGAAAGAAATTCCTTTGGCAGGAGACTCTTGAGAGGCGAAGGAGGAAAAGGAGGAAAAGGAGGAGAGACATGGTTATTGGCAAGCGAGATACGTCGATACGGGGATTGGCTGGTAACGAGACATCGTGAGAGAGGATCGCATCGCGAAGAACATACGCTCCGCTCGGTGACTCGGTGTCCTTGAGCGGCGTAGATGAGACCTCCTGGATTCGCTTCACGAATTACTTACGAAGGACGTGAGGATCCTGCTAAAGAAGCGGTAGCACGCGGGAAGCCCAGCTGCCTTCTGCAATTTCCACGGGTACGCGCGTAAACCTACCTCTACGTGCAACCTCTTCCTTTTCCTCCTCTCGGAGCTCGATACACGGGGCTCGTATGCGTCCTCGCACATGCTCGACGCGTACAAGCCAGACGCGACTGGAGAAAATAGAAGCTAGAGAGAGTGGTACGTCGAGCTCGAATCCTCCTAAAGCGGCTCTCGCAGGTGTGCGCTAATGAGTCGAACGACGATAATGGAAACGCCAGCTAGGAGCAACTCGGACACAATGGCCGTCCGGTTTCGGTCGAAGGTGTCACTGGAGAACGTTTTTACGTTCTTCGTTGTTGGTTCTCAACCGGTGATCGGACTTGGAACCGAGGACCTTCGACTGATTCATTTTTACTCGAATGGGGTGAAACGGAACGGAGTATTATCAATTTCTAATGGGTAGTGAAAAATTACAAGCTGTGGCTTTACGTCTATCGAAACAGAATCGTAATTTTATGAGCGATCGCAAAGGGACACAAGATCGTCCGTTTTCGGTCGAAGGGGTCACTGGAGAACGTTTTGACGTTCTTTTTTATCGGTTCTCAATCGGTGATCAGACTTGGAACCGTGGACCTTCGACTGATCCTTTGCACCCTTTTGCACTCAAATGAAGTGTTATCAATTTCTAATGGGTGGTGAAAAATGTCGCTACGACTTCACGTCTGTCGAGATACGATCGCGAAAGATACAGTCTTCCTCTGGCATATCGAAGAAGGCGATTTTTTCGGAATCTCTCATTTTGGAGAGAGAGAACGAAAGACATCGCGCGAATCGTAAGGACATTCGCGAAGAATCGAGGACCGGTTCTTCCGATGAGTTTGCGGTTCCCCTATTAATAGACGGTATAAATATGCAGAATGGCGATACGTGGCTCGCAGAAGATACTCGTGGGAGAAGAAAAAAAAATTTCGTATGGATGACAGCAAAAGAGAAGATGCGGTATTGGGCAGAGTGCAAGATGCGTGCATCGAATCGCGAATCTCGATCCTCGCGTGCAGTTCGACTTCACCGGCGAACCACGGATACGTGTTCCCACTTTAATTGTATGCTAATTTACTGCGCTACCGTCGAACATTGAAAGCTTCGCGGACTCGCCTGTAGCTAATTAAGCAACGAATCGAACCGGACATTGCAAATATACGAATGCAGAATCTGATAGCGCGAGAGAAATGCCTCTGCTCGGAGAAATTGCACGGAAGTAAGACTCGCATGGCTAGTTGCTCCAAAAACTACATCGAGATTGACTTAATTGTATTCACTTAATGTCCCAATGTGCAAAATGGATCACCGGTAGATCAAACCGACGTAACATTTATCCAAAACATTCAAACTCGTATCACAGCGAAAAACGGTAGCTTCTCACCAACAATCCCTACGTCTGAACCTCGAGAAAATGTAAAAATCCAATCTCTCCTGAACATCGTACAGACCTCGACGTCCCAAAGACAGGTAACACCTTTCTGTTTCCAGGAACTCCATCCAATCGCGTATTCCATGCTCTTCCCCGAAAGGTCCGCCCCCGTCGTGTAACACTTTCACCGTGTGTACAAGCTCTCGTCGGCCCTCGAAGCTATCGAATTATAGAGACAAGGCGTATCGATACTTCGCTCTTCCAGGAAGGCGAAAAAGGGTACCGGGAACCAGAAGAGTTTGTGTAACGAAGGGATCTGTCAGACGCGAGCCCGTAAATACACACAGAGACCTTTCGTTTCGACGACTCTATTCCGGGTTGTCCCCGGTGATGTCCAAGCTGTCGAAAGTCGGAACGAGGCTTTTGTCGAGGTTTCAGCGACACGACCTCGGCCCTTTGAGGGATCGATACCGGTTGACACTGTTGCTGACAGGAGAAGAGAGTAGGTGGCTTAAAAGCGTGCGACTTTGCGCTTCATACTTCACCCCTCGTGAAGGAGAGAGGGCAAAAAGTGTGAAAGAGAGAACGAGATGAAACGAAGGAAAAAGAGACAGGAGAGGGTGAATAGACGAAAGGATCGGTGAATTGTTATAAGCTTTGGCTGACCTGCACTCGAGTGAGTTGTCAGCGATGCTGGTACCGGCCAGGAATCGAGGGAGCAAAGTAAACGTGAGAGGAACGTGGAAGGGCGCACCGATAATAACGTTATTTGCCTCCGGGGAGTACGTCTCCACTGCCGCCCTTGGAGTTCCTTCCAACGGAGGATAAATAACCTGAAGGAGAGAACCTCTATGGAAAACAAAGCTACCTTTGAACCGCGAGGTGACGATTATACTTAGAGACGATTATATTCTGCAAATATTTCTTACGTTTCCTAAGTACGTATCGGAATCTACAACCTTCTTGACTTTCGTTGGTAGAACTTTGACACGTGCACTCGAATAGAAATTAGAAGAGGAGAAACTGGGTCTGCGAAAGTCGGTGAGATTACCGTGGTAACAGGGAGAAAAATGAACGAAGGGACGATATTCAGGGATGGCTCTCTCGAGGGCGAATTCGTGTCCAATAAACCGAAATAGAGTCAACGGATAAAGAGCACTTTTTTTGTCCTGTATTCGAAAGAGAGCAGGACACGATCGTGCGTAAGGTGTTCTTCCCCTGTAAGAGGACTTATCCTTGTCCGGAATGAATCCGGCCGAAGAGAGGGGTTGGAGAGAGGGTGCAGAATGACGAGAGAGACATCGAAAGGAGAGAGGATTACCTGAAAACTCGTCCAGAGGTTAATCCTCGAGTTTACTCGTACGCAGTTATAGGCAAGGAACTACGAGCATCCCCGAGGGATTATACGCTCGCGCGGACTCGGACGAAGAACGGGCGCGAGTTTCTCTGCGATTTGCCAGAGGCCAACTCAACCGAGGTGCTTTTGTGAACGGATGTGAGTAGCTTCAGACGTCCACGGTTGAATTTACCGCGTTTAGCGAATATCGGACGGCTCTGGTGAAAGCAAGAATTTATTTCGCGAACTTGGTACCGCGCAAGAAACTTTGGAGAACGATGAAGGTAAGGTCTTGCAGATACGGCAGCAGAGATGATTTCTATCGGCGATAGCTCAAAGAAAATTATTGCAAGTCCTGTTATGCATTTTTACTTTACCATTATACTGATTTTTCTTCGATCTAACTAATTAAAATTACTGCTAAACCACTGAGGGGATACATAGTACATTAACCCTACAAATTTTACACTAATAATAGAAACAGATATGAATTAAAATATTTTAAAGTCCAAAAGGAGAAGATAGAGTCTGTCTACGTGACTCCACACTTGAAATGTATACCTATAATAAAAATAGATATAATTAAAATATTTCGAAGTCTAAGAGAAGGTAGGGCCACGTCTAAGTGATTCCACGCTCGAAAGTTGTACCTATGCAAAATAGAATGAAATCGGATTTGATCATGTGTAATTAAAATGCAAAAATCTACAGGAAACTGGAAAGAACAAAAGCTTCATCTTCCAAGCATCCGTGTTGAACTCAGAACCCTCTCGGCCACTGGAGAACCTTTCCCCAGAAATATTTACTCTATGTATAGCCACGGTGATTCAGAAGCCGGCTAAAACAGCTCGCCCTCGGCGATCCGAACACGACGGTACAAGTTGAAAAATACAAAAAGCACGAGGACGCAAAGGATTCCTTGTAATCAGCTGCTCTTACAAGCCGGCGCTCAAATTCCATTTATTCAGCCGTGCACGCTCGTAAGAGGAGCCGGTTAAAAGTAGAAAATTAGAAACGACGTCCATCAGCGAGATATTGCGTCTAGCAGCCATATACACACGAGAAAGAGGAGATATCTCCCTCGGTTTTCCTTCGTTCGTTGGCTGCCATAAGCGCAGCCTGTCAGAAAGGCGCCGTTATTACGGACTCCCGCGCAACGGTGCACGACAGGTAACCTTTTGTCCGTCGGCTGTAATTAAAAAATTCTTCCTACCTCGAGCTTCGCTTTCAAGCGGAATAATAGTCTCGAATTACTGGCCGATTCAAAATCTATGAGGCGCCATCGAGTCGCGAGACCGCAGTGATCGGTTTCGCAACCGTTTCTATCTTTTTCTCGTAAACTCGATGGATTTTGTATAGCTTTAAAGGTTGCCGACTCTACTGCAACTACCAACTATACCTGTTTATGGCGAATATAAATGATTAGTTGGTGAATTTTCAACGTCTCAAGGTGTATCGTATTTTCGGAAATATCGACGACTTTTGAAAGGTTACAGTTGCAAGTGACTTCTTGCCTGGAGAATACATTTTTTCAGCGGTGGAGAGACAAGATATAATAACATTTAAAAATATGGAAAAATCTAGAATATATGCAATTTTTGAGAGGTGAAGTGTATTTTCCAAGGAGCAAGGTATTTTTCGAGCAATTAAAGAAAAGAACGTGAAAAAAATTCCTTCTACAATTTTTCTCTTTTCCCATCACCGAACTTTTCTCTCTACGGCGAGCATGCCGACCGAAAAGGAGAAACAGGCGGCATGGGGCAGACAGGAGATAATGGTTTCCCGTAAACAAGGATTCCCAGTGCACGATCTCGCGGTACAAGACTACGTTTGTTCCTACGGGAGAACGGATCCACAAAATACCTCTCTTCCTCCTTCTCCCGTCTCACGCTATCGGTCGTTTGTTCGGTGAAAAAAACTGCGCGATTCGCAAAGAAAGCATGTGCGAACGAAGAACGACGTACGAAAGAAGAAGAAAAGCCAACATCGAGATGTAACCAGGGCTAACTCCACCGAAAAGTTGTTCCTATGGGAAAATTTCGGCTCACTGCGGAAGCTGCAAGGTACAAAAACATACCTATATACAAAAAACTTAGTTTTCTAGCCTGAGGAAATACTCTGCTAGTACTCATTCTCTTTCGTTTAAAATCATTCCTTAACACTTTACCGACCGGTAGCCGATTAATCGGCTTTTCGGGCCTAACACTTTTGGACTTTTAACTCATTAATTAGTTGCTACGGCAATTAATAAATTGTTATTTTTCATTGCGGTTAACTGTACCAAGGACTCAGTGAAGATACTTTGCAATTTTCGAAGCGATATCGGTATCAGGGAAATATTTGCGTGCAAGTAACCAATCAGAAGTGAATAAGATGTTAAAAAATACTGGTCGGTAAAGTGTTAATAAGATCAAGGACCAAATGCACTATGAGACTCGCAAAAGGATTCGAAGGACCTTGTCTTCCACGAAGTGCGTTCAATTTTTAACGGACCTCCTCTCTCCTCAGAGTCCTTATGAAATCTTGATCGGCACTTTGGAATTAAAGCGGATTCCCTGTCGCGGCTACGAAGGAGAATCGTTTCGACGGACAGACTGGCACCGACATCACTAATTTACACGGCTGACATTGTTCGTGTCAGATTCTGCTAGAATATTCCTAGACTTCTCTTGGGTCTACCCGAGAAACTAATAGAAAGCACATGAGAGAGAGAGAATGGAGGAAAAGTCCTCCGACTGGGAACATCTGCAAATATATCGGAACAGAGAGGAAAACCGGGGACAGAAAATGAGAAAAGGACCGAATAACATTTCGAAGCAATCCGTGACACGTTCTTGCGGCATATCTCGAGAAACTGGTGAGAAACTTCAAGATGAATTCATTGGACGACGTATTCTCCTACCGAATTACTTATTCCATCGGTTAGTCTTCTCGCGTGCACCTTATACAATTCTTGCGATGTCCCAAAATTATTCGAGGATAACGAACACCTTCGAGGAACTTTCTCAACGTCTTTTCGCGATGGTATGAATTTTTGAAAGCACTGGAAGAGAGAAATGAGACGGTGACGTAACGCGATCGCGAGACGCGTTAAAAGGAGACACGTTCGTTATCCGAGCAACAAGGACCGAAAGGTCAGTGTCGGTGATGATTGTCAATGAAGTTACGTATCGCGCGACAAATAATATTTACAAATACTGCTTTTTGTTAGCACGATAACGATACCACTCGATCTTTTATATTTTTTTCCACGATCCCCGGGGACTGGATAAAGTTACTCCGCAAATAAACTCGCAAGGTCAAACGAGAGATATCGGTACGACGTGTTACGTATTGGCGGAGGTTTTATTTTAACCGATATTTAGAACGTCTAAGGGTATAATTGTGTTGATGTTTCCAAGGGAAAGGGTGAGGTTGAAGGGCCAAAGGTTCTGGAGAACGAATCACTTGACGAAATTGGGGTGCGTTGTGGTCCTAGATCTAATTAAGACTGGTAGTCCTAGGCGAAATGACTATTGAAGTAGGCAAGTACAAAGAAAATGGCAAAGATGACTGATGTTTTGCTATAAAAACGATAGCGATCCAAATTAACTTACTTTTTTTTACCAAGAACACGAAGATTTCCAAGTGTCAAGTCATCGAGATCGAACTATACCCTTAACGAGTTCGCGAAGGGGCCTGAATTTTGTTTTCTCACCGTGGGGCGACTTTGTAATGCGAAAAAGGTATTAATTTGTCCGAACAAATGTCATCTTATTATAGCTGCTTAAGAAAACATTAAAATATAATATAACATTATATTACATAAAGATGTAAGTACATACATTTATCAATTACAGTAATCAGTTATCTAATCCTCTGCACTCTATCGTCGCCGCAGTGGCGACATTGTAGTAGCATCTAATGATTCAATTGTCGAAATCGATCTAATTTATATTTACATTTTTTTATATTGTGAAATATTCTTTTAAAACGTATACGCTTCTTTTTGAATGACAAAGATTTTCAATTTTCCACAGGTGTACACCGACACTCTGCAAATAATGCTGAAGTAGATCGCAATTCATAGTAAAAATTACTAAAAAGTAATTTACAATCCTCCTCGTTATCAACAACATTTTTCCATCCAGTGTGCAAATTTTCAATGTCGGACTAATAAAAATCGATTAATTTTGGTTTTTGGTAAATTAGGTACTCCTAATATGTCACCACCGGTCCCTCAATCCGCCATATGAGACAAACATGAATGCACCACCGATGGTGCAGCCCGTTGAGAACGTGATATGAGAAAAATGATCCAAGTATCTCAAGAAAGAGCTAATATTACAATCATTCCTATCGTTTCATCGATCGTTACATCAAGCCACCTATCTCCATAAAATGTCTCGTTCAAACTAAACCGGTTGGACCGGATGTTACGGTCAAAGAAGATAAACAATTTAGCAATAAAATATTCACGCCCCTTGTCGAATGTTAAACGAGGTTCTCCTTAGTATTCGCTGAAAACTATCTATCTTCCTCTTTACGCGCAACTTTGCACGTTCTTTCAAAAATTGAAAGTCCTCGCCTTCCCCTTTTAATTGAACAAATGCGTTGGTAGAAAATACGAAAGAAAATTCACAGCCGAGCGAAAATCAACTGAGAGACGAATTCTCCTCGAGAGAGATAGAGAAAATAACGAAAAGTCGAGGCAACCGAGGAGGAAGGCGAAGCTTCGCCGTCGAGTCGTTCATGAATGTTAATGATACTGGAGAAAGACCGCGATGTTTCGCGGTGGCCTTATACGATTTCGCATTTGCATAAATTTGACAAACACCTCGTTACGAATTCGTCGACTGCTGTACGCACGAGTGCATGCGAACCGCATTCGTTGAACGCGTTGCAAGTTTTGGGTCAGCGTGGAAAAAGGCCGTTGTCGTTTCTATCAGCAAATTCGATCGAACGAGAGGGAAAAGCCAACGGTAAATTTTAATATCACTGGTCTTCGATCTTGCCATTTTTTTACGCAATAAACGACAGTTACGACTTCTTACAAAAAAAAGCAAATAAAGGTGAACTATAAATACGATCGTAAGACAGTGACGTAAAGACCGTGTAGATACAATTATGAAATACCGAGACCAAAAAAAAATACAGTCGCAAGAGTTACAGTAACTTGTACTCTCGTGTAATGATTTTAAATTGGAATCGCCACCTGCAATCTAAAAATTCAGTACAACCAGAACCACACAGAAGTTTCCATCTATAATAGAAGTAAAGAAACGAATAACAAATGGTACAAATGAAGAATTACTTTCATCCAGTACCAACGCAAAGGGTTAAACACCGTAGATATATATCAGAGGAGTAAAATAGCACGAAATTGAACAGCCAACGTTGCAGGAGAAACGAGAGAGAATACAGATAGCTCTGTCAAAACAGAATCCATCGAGCAAAGCTGGCCGACCGTAATTATCAGTTGTCGCCTGCAATCGGCACTGGTACCAGGAGAGAAGGCTTGGAAACCGTCGACCATAACCGACAGCCGTACAGAACGGGTTAATTATAGTAACTGCTGTACATGGAAATCGAGTCTACCGTGCACAGCACGATCTATTTTAATACAATAAGTCAGGCCATAAGCAGATCGGATAACAAATCACACGGCCGGCTTGTTTCAACGTGCAAAAGCGGTGGTCGCTACGGAGAGAAAACAACGTCCGTAGAACGCGAAGGATTTTTCCCGGTTTCCCTTTTTAAATTACCTAATTAAGAATGCGCTAATAATGAAGTCTGCCTGTTATTATTAACCGCATACCGAGGGAAGGACGAAAAGTTTCAGGTTGACGAGTATACGCAGAGGCACGGGATATAATAAAGTTTAATCCCTTTATAAACTTTTCCTTCCTCCACGCGCGGACGACGTAGCTCTCGGGGCTTCGTTTAAGAAAAACCGTAAGCCCTAACTCGAAATTACGTTCGTCCATGGAAGAAGAACCTGCTACCTTGAAACAAGCTTGTAGAAGAGAGAAGACTTCTTCTTCTTCGTTTCTATCGTGAGTTTCTTATTCCTCGTGTTAGCGACGTTGGTTGCACTGCTTTTTTAATAATTGGAACCATCGGTGTCTTTTCTTAGCTACATTTTTTCTCTTTTCGACCTTATGTTCAGTGAAACGCGCATGGAAGGTCTTATTCCGGGGGAAAAGAAAGCAGGACCGGCCGATAATAACGCGAAAATTCTGCTGGATTTGTCGACGAGGGGGTGAATATCCCCTCGGAGAGAATTTAATTAAGAGCAACTTCCACCTTTTGAAAAAGAAACACGCGCCGATCTTGGGGCAAGGAAGAACCATCGTCGTCTCGCCCCGTCGTCTTTAAGACATCCTTGGCCTGAACTTGCCCTTCTCCTTTTCTCTCAGGGTCTCTCGCTCCCTTTCGTTCGTTCTCTCGACGCAAGGGTCGAGGTTCAGGGTCAATCCCCAAACTCGTCGTTCCTCTCTCGAAACCCTTCTTCCTTCCAGCTTATTTCCACTATTACTTCGCGATTCTTTCTAACGACTCTCTTCCGCCGCAGACGACCCGTGTCTGCACGCGACCTGACCTTTTCTATTGCCGAATAATTGCTTTCCTCGTTAAGATTCTACGATAATATCATATTCTCTATGGTACTATTTTTTTTTCATCAGAAATGCGGGAAAATTTGTTATTGTTATTGAATTCTTACGTTGGTAGAGGTAAAGGGCTGTTATGAATTTTGATTTCGAGAAAAGGACACGTAGATTGTCTGAAAATGTGCAGAATTTCTACGTGTCTCGGGTTAAGAATTTTAATATAAAAAGCGTGGGGGTTTTTAGTCAAAGTCGAGTCGAATGTTTTAAAATTTTACCTTCACGAGCAATTTCATCGCAAATAGAAGCGTTCCGCCTGGATGAATTCGATTAAAAACTCTGAACGTCTCAAGGCACTCGTCCTATCGAATTCGTTATCACTATCGGCTATTCGTGTTCTACGAGGATATTTTTAGCTTATTCGTTATCGTTTAGTAAACGTTGTATCGAACCTGTCGCACGAATTTCTTCGTTGCTCGTTTAATATGCGAGCACCAACCCTGACATTTCGACTCGAACGAATCTCATCTATCCTATTCGTGAAAAAGATATTAAAACTCAATTTTCAGTGCTTTCAGTTTGTAATAATTCTGAAATTATGCCAGTTATTGTGGCGATAATCTAACTCGTTTCTTTCTCGTTTAGACATATTTAAAAATTTTCTTTTAGAACGCCCACGAAATACAAGTGGAAAAAGTTAATTCAGGCTCGAATTCTCGGCTAATAAGTCTCCGTAAATCTTCTCGTTTACCTTAGCTAACCCAACGGCTGTCCATTTTCACTGGTAGCCACGCTTTAAGCCCTTTCTCCTCCGCTATTTCTATTTACCTGACGCAGCTACAAACCCGAGCTCTCTCTGAGATACCTTATCGTTATCGGGTAAACTTAGACACGCGCCGATCTCGAGGAACTCGGTAACTTTAGATCGGTAAGAACCCGTTTGCAGGTGCACACACACCCCCGACATTCTTCGGAGACGTGATCTATCTCTCTACGCTGCTTTAACTGCTTTCGAAAAAATTCTCCGACCTCTGAGAGTAGGTCCTGGAAATTCTTCAGTATTTCGAGGAATCTGAACGATTTTCGGAGATTTCCTCTCGCGTTTTTTTAAGCCGCGGTTGATCAAAGGCGAGGGTTATTTTTGATACTAGAACTACCGAAGATACGATATAATAACAGAGTCTGGAGAAATACTTCAAAAGAAGAAGAACGACGAGGGAAGACACTTGATCAATTTAATCTCCTTCATTTCACAAAATAGGGGTATATAAAATTAACCAAAATATGGCGTTAAATAGTTCAGAAACATTTCTAAAAATTCAGAACAAGTCATTTTGGCCACATTAATAGATCTAGTGTCGAAATGTGGAGTCAGCTTAAGACTAAAGCTACCAGCGTCAAATCTAATATTTTAATATACTAAATAAGTAGTTTGAAAAAGTGGGATCAAGCGGCAGAAAATTTGATCACTTTGATTCTATGACTCTTGTATAAACTTGGAGAATTTTTTGAAAAAATTGTGCACCAGTCATTTTGACTGGTTTGGTAGTTCCAGTGTTAAATATTTTCCAAGGCAGTCGAAATAACTGGTTACAAAATTACTTATCAAATATCGCCACCATGTCCACAAAGAATCTTCCTATTTTAATATCCTCAATCGAATCTCCAATTATCTTCAAATCCTAACAAAAATCAACAATGAGCTCACCCCTCCCGAATCAACCTTCCTCCTTCAAATTCACCCTCGATACAAAACCTAACATTCGTCAAGTACCTTGTTCGTCTTCCAACGACCTCCGCGACAAAATAATATCCTCATCCTCTCATTTCTATTCTTCGCATCTGTAATTTCATACATACCGCGAATGAAGATTCTACGTCGTCACTTTTTAATTGCACTCGCGACACCGACCATACCACGATACATATTTCCAGGAGCGAAGTTTGATTCCCATTTCGCTTTGAATCCCTTATTTACCATTATGCCTCCCCGACGACCCAGCCATTCGTCATTCCCTTTGAACCTTTCTCTTTCCTCGAGTACCGTCGATCCCTCAAAGCGATAGTTCTCTCTCAAAGTCGTCCTACGTCGAGGAGTTACAATTCTATACGTCTACACCGCGAATTTCGTTAATGTATCGTTCATCACACAACCAATCAGAGAGACATTCGACGACGCCTCAACGAGGTCGTAAAAATCCATGGTGAAATAAAGATGGCCCATTACAAGGCACCCTCAACGAGAATTCGATAGAAATGCAGTCGAGATAACGTACGAAATTCACGAGACGGCAATGAGGGAAAAAAAATTCCGGAGAGGGTTGTATATATTGGGGTGATTTATTTTTGGTTAAAACCCGAATAACGCGGCGGAAAGGAGAAAGATTCTGTCGTGTCTGATCGCGAGGAATGAAATTTATTGGTAGAATCATGGCGCCGAAATGTCTATGTATTTCTAGAACTCATGGGGGGGTGCATTGAGGGGTGGAAGGTATCGGAAGTAGTATAAATTCGAAGCCCTTGGTGAAAGTGTCGTTGAGAAGGAGAAGAGGGTGGGAAGAGAGGATGAGGAATGGAGAACATCCCTTTCTCCTTTCCATGGTGATTTTATGTTAGAGATTCAGAATTTGTAATTTCAACCGGTCCGATTTCAAGGTCGAGAGAGGGAGAAGCACGAAGGATAAAAGCGGGTTCGTAAAGAATCGAAATAATGTCCCATTTTGGAGGTTCGCCTTTTAATTGAAGATCGTAAAGAACGTAGAATACTTTGGGCGAGTAGCTACGGGAGAGGATAAGGAACGACACAATGGAAACTCGTGAAAATTTTACGAGCCTGTACTACGTTGCTTTCAACGATCTCTACTCTACGTTGAAGATACTGCGAAATACCGTAATTAAAAACGAATCCTTCGAACAATATAATTCAAACCATAGAAAAGAGATTGCCATAGAACTCGACCAAGAAATCCAAGTCTGAAACAACCTTACAAATCTTCGAAGTAAAAACGACGAAAGGCGCGAATGGAAGGGGAAAAGTTAAATTTTGTTTTTCATTTAAAAGAATCTGAAAAGGCACGGATTCGGTGGGAAGGATCAAAAACAGCCCAATTGCGGCGCTCGTTGAAATATCGCCGAGAGAAACTCGTTTCTTCGACGACGCAAAGAGCAAAAGCCCCTCGGAGGGTTTTTTAACTGCATTCTCGAGGTTCGGCCTCTTTAAATGCATCGGTAGTGGCGTGATTCCATGCAGTTGGCCTTGGAAGCTGCTAGAGCGGCGAGCTCCTCTCCTCCTCGTTCTCTCGGTCGGCCCTGAGGAGGTGGCCACGGTCAAGGCTACGAGAACACCCTCCTCCTTCTCCTCTTTCCTCTCCCTCCTCTAAAACCTTATTCTCAAGCTACTCTCCCTCGACTCCTTCCTTCTTTTCGCTCTTTCGCAGTTCCTCTCGTCTGTTCTTCCTACTTCTCCGCACCTCTTTATCCGAGCAATACACTCTTTTCTCCATGGAGAAACCATGACCGGGCTACGTCCGAAAGAGGAATCGAAAATGGACCGAATGCACTTCGGTGCAGAGGTGAGATCGCGAGGGATGCAAATTGGATTTGCTCGGTTGAGATGAAGGTGAGGGTGTGTGAATTTTTTTTGGTATTTTTGGATAGTTTGAAGTGGGGCTTCTTGTCAGATTTTGTCGATTAAGGGGAGGTATAAATGGGAGAAATTTGGTGGGGTTGGGTATTCAGGTTTTAACCCTTTGTGATTCTATGTCGAACAGTATTATTCGACGTAGGTTTCCATCTGATTTGATTTTTTGGCAATTTAATATCGACTTTTAAATTTCGTAATAAATTTGTAATATCACTTTAATATCTGCTAGTATCTATAGTCAGTGGTAACATTGAAAGAAACGAGTAGAAAATGATAGAAAATGTTGTGAAATTATTTTTATTTGGCTCACTACAAAAATTAACAAAGTAACTCGAACCGCAAAGGGTTAAGGTGATGGTAGTGGATATAGGATGGACGGAAGTTAAGCTATGGTAACTTTGACTGAATTCTAAAGAAAACGAAGTTGAATTTGTTATGTTAGGGGTACCGAAAAGTAATCAAAATTGTTTTTTGCTGGCGAAAATCTCTTATTTATTAAAGAAATTTTAAATAGTAATCAACAAAATAATATCCATAATTTTCCAACACTTTTTGCCAGTGTAAAGATAGGTATTCGATTCCCTTTTTAAAAACGTCCTTTCATTTTTGTTGAAGAACATTTCCAATTACGTTTTAACTTCTTCGATTTTTATTACTTTTCGGTACCCTTAATACTTACCTACCGATATTTTTTAACATCCTGCCAACTTCTGACTGATCCAATATCTCTTCGAAAATTAGAAATTCTCGTCACTGAGACCTTGGCACAGCTTACAAAAATATATTTCAAAAAAATTCTCGAAGAATTCTGACATCAAGAATGAGGAGACAAGTAAATGACTCTTCCAAAAATTACTCCCACCCGATAAAGAAGTGTTCGGAAAGTTTCAAAGTTCGAAAGCCCATCTAAAACCATAGCCGTCGACTTCGGCTTTGCGATCAACGAAAACAAACATCTAAATTCAAACTAATGGGTCACGATGATAACGAGAATATAGCCTCGAGTAAATACTAAGCTCCCTTTCGTGTCCCATCTCTTCCAAGAAACTGATCTCCAGGAATATTTCATTCTCGAACGTTCCCAATCCATTTAAATCCTATTTTTTTCACGAAACCCTTGAAAGCAAAGATACGCAAGTGCAGGCTGATCGTACGATTCACCGTGCACTTGAGAATCGTGTTCTTTAAACGCGTTTACAAACAACGAGAGAATAATTCGATGGCACTCGAACGAAGTAGGGCGTTGGTTGGCGAAGATCGGGACGAAAATAAAAACATTTCGCGCGTATCCCGAGTGTCTTCGAGGCGGTGGGATTTCGAGAGGGTAGGGATACCTCACTGAACCGGTGGAAAATAAACAGAAATAGGACAGGTTCCAAGAGTGAATCTAAATATAGGATACGGAGTTGCGCTTACGATGGGTGGGGCAACGTCGTAATCGTCGTGTTTGCCGCCCTTCGTTTTCTCGCTCTAGCGGACTTCTAGAAACACAATCTATAGCACAATACTCTCTGCACACCTATATACTGCTCCCCGAGGACGACTTGCACCGTTGCAAAACGTATACCCTGCAGTTTCATTCATATTCTGTGGAAGGCGCGTGCTCAAAGAGTCTCTCGATAAGTGCCTGCTCGAATCTTTATATGATTGCTGATATTTCTCGATTGGAATGTAACTTGTCGAACTTCCGACTAGGATTTGCAATGTCTTTAGAAATATTTTGTACATCGACAACCTGACTCGATGGTCAGTTACTAAGTCCGTGATTCACTGCAGATCTGAAACTTAACCCCTTCGGACCCTGTGCACATTGTCATATACATAATACTTTTCGTCCTGTAATTTATTACGTATAGGGTTAAACATAGTTTCAACACCTAATGAATTTTGTTTTTTTATACAACTATTACTCAGAATCTCTTTAACATTATAAATTTTACGTAAGGACCATATGTCCATTAAAATGTGCATTTACAAATTATAAATAAATAAATAAATATTTTTGTAAAAAGTGTATTATTGCTTTTATTCACATGAATTAAGTTAATTTTAGTATAAAAATAATTTTTTCTTAAACGAAAACAAATTCAGGTCTGAAGGGGTTAACCCTTTGCACTCCTGTGTCGAGCTACACTCGACACAGCTTTCCAAGGTACTTAACATGTCATCTATTAATTATCACCTTTTCAAAATCAGTAATAGTTTTATATCTTAACATAAATATCCCACGGTCCCTGTGATTCTTCGTAAGTATTAAGTAGAAATTAATAATAAACAGTAGAGAATTTTCCAACAGTATATTTTCTTATCTGACGAAAAGTTAGTAAATTAATTCGGAGTGCAAAGGGTTAAAATTCTATTTTCTATCGTTCAAAAGTTCTTACTTTTCTACTTTGACCTTTCAATTCCTGAAGAGTGTCATTATACTGTCACTAGTTTTCTTAAAATTTTTAAAAATTCTACGTTTCTTTACGTCAGAGTGGAGTTCAGACTCAGTCCAATCTTATTAACCCTTTGAGGACGAGCGACCCATATATGTGGTTTGAGAAAAAGTTTAATTATAGTTTATTTCCGCATGTTCACGCGGTTAGAGTTGAAAAATTAAGATAGAAACGCTGAAATATGATTACAATAATAGCAATTTATAATTTGTATATATTAACGGTCTAAATTTCTGAATAAGGGGTGGCTTTAAATACCAAGTAAATGATTATCTCTCTAATATTGAAAAATATCACCGTCCGCAAAGCGTTCAGTTCACAAGCCGTTGCTAATTGTACTTCATTGCTAATTCTAATTCAAAATCATACTATTGATCTCTTACTCTCCCAATATTTATCAACATCACTGTGTTGCTGTTCGAAGAAGACGTTATATATTACACACTCGGAAGCAAAAAGGTCTCTTATTCCGATGAATTTCGTTCTTTGCCAGAAGAGCAAATAGCCTTATTCGCCATTACAAGAATTTAACTATCGAACTATCGAGAACTATATGTTAAATAATGAATTGAAAAAAAATTCTAGAATGTGAGATATTCGAACTCGAACGTCCCAACTGGAAGTAGTAAACTAACAGTTATCGAGCTCAATGTTCTGTTTATGTTTTTTCACGATGCTTTCAATGTCCTTAACGTTATTTCCTTGCCTCATCCAACATTGTAACTTCGCAAAAATCGACCGACAATCGGCAAAACCTAAAAGGCCTTTCGATACTACCGCGTTCTCCGAAGAGCTACTGGTATCGTCTTTTTTCAAAACCGGGAGCGCGAACAAAAGAATATCAAAAAGGCACACCGACGCCCTATCTGAGACCAAGATCGACACCGATTTCTGCGGTGGCCTTTGAAGAAGACTACAAAAGTATCAAATTACCGAGCTAATCGATCCGAAAACTTCCGCGTCGTCGAGCGTCGCGGCGCGTGTTTTGATGGAGAACAAAAGGAGGCCACTGCCAGTTGTTTTTTTTTTATCCAAAGTGTTCCATCAGGCGGCGAAGTGCAAAACGTTACCGTATTCGACATTCTGCAATTTCGTCAATAATTCCAACGACATAAAATCCTCCCTTTCTTTTGCCGCCATTTGGACACCATCTGTCTTTGCTCTCGTGTGAATTCCGCGAAACATCTTCACGTTGAGTATTTATAGCCGGTAAACGTCGCAAATGGAAGAGCTATCCAACCCCCAAAGAAAACCAGGGGGGGTTTTCCTCGTCCTTTGGCGAAAGAACCGTTCTGAAATCGCGTTATAAAAAAAGAACCGAACGACAAGTATGTGCTTTCCATACGAAATTCGTTGATTTGAACCCCTCGCGGATTCTTCGACCTCTTATCCCTGTACTTTAACGATCTTTTAGAGAGAAGAGGAAATTCGACGCGTTTTCGCCGTATCGAAGATCCCTTTTACGATACATCTCGTCGCATTTTCGCGAGCGTTACGTTCCTATTCACCTTTGTCTTCGCACGTCGATGGAATTTACGGAATATAACGCTTACAAGGAAAATTCGGTAGTGTCGCTAGCTATGGAATAATGTGAAAAGGACTCTCAACGCGTTCTTTTCTCGTTTATCATTCTTATCGGTCGTCCGTATCGTTCCCCTTTCTCGAGCTGTTTCTTTTCAAGAAGATCCCTTTTCAGAGATTGCACAGTACGCATAGAAACGATCTCTCTCTCCTTCGTAGTCTCTTTTCGTATTACTGCACACCGTTGTCCGCTATCGCTTCGTTATCGAACAACCAACCTCACATTGCGCTCGCCCTATGTAGTTTTTATCGGGACGACTAAAAGGAATCACATTGTTCGTGTAATTCCTTACCTCTATCGCGAGTTTGAGATACTTTAACCCTATCTATGGCCGTTGGAGCTAACGGAATTTAAAGGTTCTCATTGTAATTTGCAGTTTTTTATAATGTGTCTCCTGGCTGGAGCCGTATTTGACGAACTTCAAGGTCATCTGTGTTGAAGGTGGATAAATTTTGCAAAGAAAAATAAACGAGAATTAAGAACTGTCGGGAGACTTCTTTTTCTAAATTGTTACTTAAACCGTTGCCGTACTATTTCTTTTGTGACTGTCTTTCGCAGTAATTTATAATTAATCCCTTGCCGTACTATTTCTTTTCTGACTGCCTCCGCAATGATTCAGAATTAAATTGTTAACGTAAAAATTGACCAGTGATTCCGGATATATCGTATGATTCAACGCAATATTAAATATTTATTTCTATAAAAGCAATATTATTTTTTTTATTTCTATCAATAGAAATAATTTTACCATATTACAGCTCGCTGATATTTTCAATTTGATAGATTGTTGTAAAACTTCAATATTTCCAATCCAATTTATCGCATCACGGTCAAGAGGTTAAATTGGTTACATAAAAATTGATGAGTAGTTCTTGGCATATCGTATAATTTAACATAATATAAATGTTATAGAAATAATTTTATAGTGTCGCGTCTGACTGATATTTCCAATTTAATAGGTTTTGCAAAACTTTAAAATTTCCTATCCAATTTGCAGCATTACAAGTGTCACTTATAGTACAACGAGGGGTTAATAAGTGTAGTTACGTCGATAGTGCTAAGTCACAAAAAAGAGTAGGATTTACGCGAAATACGGGTCGAGAAAGAGGAGTCGGAATCCTAAAGGTTATCCCTCGATTCTTAATTACGGACAGCGAGAGAATCGCTTTTTTTCATTAGCAGATTAGTTACCAAGAATGCCAACCGAAACCTCGCCAGATTACGTGGGAGTGAAACGTGACCTGGTCGATAAGGGATAGGAATATTTACAACGTTAACGCTGGACCATACGAACGAGCACCGTAGGTCTTATAATCGTACATTATTACTTTTATCGTCGTAAGTTCCTTTTTCAATTCTCTACGGCAAATCTATTATCTCCGGTTGCGTAATGGAATGCAAATAAAATGTATCTCGGAAGACCTGTTTCGCAGACTTCAAAGACACCCACGGATTACAGTTTTCCGTTGTCGTCCAACGTTCCATGCAAATCAGATTTGTCGCATTTAACGCGTTACAGGTTGTATGTGTTACTAGTTTATAGCGAAACGTATCCCGATAAGGCACTCTTAAATGTAATACAAGCGTGGCGGTCATTTAGCAGACAAAAAATCAACTCATTGCACCACATCTACTACCCGTGATGCAATATTTGGAGGAATGATTCACTTATTGAGCAATACTCGCAATAGCTTCGTTCAATATGATAAATATCATCTAATCTCAATTAAGTAATTCTTAAACTATTTGCATCATATGACAAATTCACAAATATATCTTCACTATCAAATTCCTTTATATTAACCCCTTACCGTAGAATGTCGAGTGACACTCGTAATTAGGAAAATGAAATCGGTAATTTTCAAGTTTTCGAAAACGTATTAAACTGGTAATATTAATGAAACGCAACGGGATAATATTATTTTTCTAACATTAATATTACGTTAAATTATACGGTTTATCAAGAACCCCTGATCAATTCTTTCTTTTGTAATTAAATTCTGAACTATAGCGGAGGCAGAGACAAAAATCATAGGACAAGAGGTTAAGTCTAACAGTACTTCCAAAAGTGATATGCTACTTTAATCATTGAATGTTGTACAAATAATTTAAACTCTTGCATAAATGCGTTTTAACACTAGATTTACGGAGCCAATTTGGCTCATTCAAAATTTGATTACTACATATATAATATATTGCTTAGTTAATTTTTTAATAATAAATCTTTCATTTCAATTGATTTGGAATTATTTTCTATGCAAAAAACTTCAATTTTCTTCTATGATTCAAATTGAATCACTTCAGAAAAATAGGTATATCAATATCCGTAAATCTAGTGTTAATACTAGATTTACCAAACCAGTCAAAATGACTGGTGCACAATTTTTTCCAAAAATTCTACGGGTTTATGAGAGAGCCGTAGAATAAATATTCTTCGTCCATCGTATAAAACATAAATTACCGAATCTATCATCTCTTCCGCATCTTAATTTTCCTTGCTTTGAGGTACATGTTTAACATATTTAAATATAGTAGATTTCACGCTGGTAAATCTAGTGTTAATGTTACTAACAGAAAAAATGCGCGCATATATACGCTTGTGATGCAAATAGGTTAAACTCTAGTTTCATCATTAACTAATAAAATATTACAGAAATATCATAGCGTTCTCCACTTGCTACAAAACTCATCGATCAACATATACATACAACGAGGTATCCGAAAATTTGTCGAATATAAGAAATAAAAGATGCAAAAAAAGACTCACCGAGCTCGATCACTGAAGAAATCCACCTTGCTCTTCTTCTTCATAATGGCCTGAGGCTGATGAAGAGGGCTGACGCTAGGCTCGCTGGTAGCCGGTGGAGAGCTGGAACCGGTGCTGGATGAGAGAGAACCAGCCCTTCCACGACCAGACTCGATCAACTGGGCCTCGGTCGTACCTCGTCCGTTTGCGGCTACGTGATTACCATGACTCGGCGGTCCAGCCGAAACGGCAAGAGATGGTCTGGTGTTCTGCCGATTGCGCCGTTTCTTCTTCTTCGCTTCGTTCTCTTCTTGACGATTACCAACGGCTGTCCCAGAGCCTGGTGGCATCCAATCGAGATCCTTTTTGAGGTGGCCACGGCCGCAACGACAGCCGCAAGCTTTGAAGGCCAAATCATAACCTTTTTTCGTCCAGAGATTCTGATGGCGTTGTCTCTCGGACCAGCTACGTGCACGGCCGCAGCTCTTCAAGTAAGTCAGGACAGTTTGCTCCCACGCGTCGAAACACTCGCGATGCATGAATTGACCGACGGGGCAACTCTCGTTGTTGCACGTTACCTTGACCGTATCGTGGAGAGCATTCAGTCGAATGGTCGTGTCACCTCGAAGACACTCGCCGGTTGGCGTGCAACATCGAAGTATTTGACTTTGACCCAAGAGATTGTTGTTCTCCATTGTATCGTTTAAAGCGCCACCTCCGGATCCTCCGTTTTCCAGAAGTGCACCTCCGTGGCCGTTCGCGTGACGACGCGGAGCCATACCTTTTTGACGCACTGACTCCGTGTTGCTTGTTCCTCTTCTTCCTTTCTTCGAGTATTTACGTCTCACTTCTTTACCTTCGTTGAAACCGTCGAACGACTTTGTTTGTTTTGTAGATCTTTAAATCTCACCGAACGAACGGTCGAAGTGTAACGAAGTTTGGCAATGAGACGATGGAGGTAGATTCGGTGATAGGATATTCTCGATGATTAGATTCTCTCAGCTGAGAATTGTTTCTTCATTTTCACGAAATTTGAGCGTCTCGCCTGACCTTTCTCGTGTACACAACCCATTCAACAATGGGCCTCGGATGTTATTGGGATGCGAAGCCGAATGAACGCAGACACTTGGAAGTGACGCGTATTTGGAACACACGAAAATTAGGCGCGCGATGTGTTTACGTGCGTAACGTGTGCCCTCTATGTATCTATCTTTTGAAACCAACTGTCAATGTGCCGAGGGCCTAACCTGTTCCACGAACGGTTGAGCTGTCACTCTTGAATCATGCCACTGTAGGTCGCGAGAATCGAACAATTGCGCAATAATCGTTACAGGGGAAAAAAAACTTTTAAAGTCACTGTTAGTGTCTGTGCACCAAAGTCAAGGTCGGCGTGGGTTCGCGCAAGGCCGCGTCGCGGTGATACGGTAACAGTACCCTCTTTCGCGGAAGGGCACGCTAAATACCGGTGAAATTTCGCTTCGTTTTTTATTCGCAGGATTTAATCGACGTCGAGAAGAGACGCCAGAATCGAAGAAATAATTTCTCCTCACCCGGCAAAAGGAAGAACGAACGTGTCGAAGGATGTTCTCTCTTCTCGAATGTCAGGGTCACCGGCGCGAAGCGCGCAACGGCGTAGAACGCAATTTTCGATCGAAGCCTTCCCTCGGTTCGTGATGTTCGTTTGCTCGTGCACGACTTCGACGAGAGAAACAACTCGATCAGCAGCACACGCACACCGAGGCTCTGCTTTCTTCTCTTTTCTTTTTTCTCTCGTGCACACGAAGAGCCCACGACGAAAAACACTCGCTCGCACGTAGGGTGCACCAGTCACTGAGCGCCGGCGACGACAGCGTGCCGGCTGCCGTGGCTCGGCGCGCGGGCGAGCGCGAAAGTGAGGTCCCATTGGGTGAAAGCGAAAGCGGCATGGTGGGGGTCACGGCTAGCGCGCCAATCGATGCGCGCCGTTGTCGTCCCTCCGGCAGGCGCACGTTACCGCTCTACAGTACTGTCTCGCTCTTGCTCATAGGCCTTTCCTTTTCGCGCTAACGTGGCCTGCCGTTGCATACACGAACACGCTCGACTTTGCTTTTCGAAGCCGGTGAGGAGGCCTGCGAATAATCCACGAGACGCGTGTGCGCGCACGTACGAATATTTCTGTGTACGTGGTCGCGTGTGTGGAAATGTGTGTGACGATTCGACGCATCTCTCCAACTTGGCCAGAAATTTCAACGAGATAATGCCATACGAATCGAAGATTCTCTTTCAACGGAGAACTCTTGGATCTCAGAGGTAAAATAGAATGTATACATTAACCCCTTGCTCTACCGACAAGCTCGTAAGAATTCATACCTAAATTGAACGCCCGATGTACGATATCTTGCGATTGACAAAGGTTACCGTGGTAGTATTTACTTCATGGAGCTTTTGTGAAAGTCGAATGAATTTAAATCAAAGTCTAAAATTAATAACCCTGCATGGGGACGCACGATCTCATTCGAGATATTAATACTTGGTCCGAGATTAAGACCACGAGTCAGACTCGTGAAAATAGTACAAGGGGTGAAAGTATCTAACGTTAAGATACCAATGATTCTGATGACGCGAGATTTCGCGAATATCATGAGATTTGTGAATTCGTCATTCCAACGTCTCGTGTACGTAATGTTTCTATATAGATCGTGTCCCTCTTTGATCTTATTCCGTTGTCTTCTACGTTATTTTGAAACTTGGACAATATTAGTGACAAATGAATCGAACGTGCCATTTAAACGTTTTCACTCGTCGTTTTCCCCTCTCAGCTGATGACGTAATCCGCGGTCTTCCGCAAAAAAGTGTCATGGCGGACGTGATCTTTCCCGCGTTTTCGTAATTAACGGCGTCTCAAAGTGACGCCATTAACATACAGGTCGTATCCTGTTTTGCTCCTATTTCGCGAGAACGTGCCTGTTACGCGGAATAACAATAATAGTCTAGTTGTTACACGACGTTATCCTTCGAGGCATTTACGTTCGTATTAAATTGTCTGCGTCGTCCTCCAAACGATCTCCTTTCTCAAATGTAATTCGTGCCGCGTCTGCTTTCGTTTCCAAGAAATAGTGCGACGAAATGGCCACGTCTCTTCCGAGGTGTAAATATTTACACCTCTGGCCCTTGCGGTAGGTATATTACGTCGAAATCGTAGATACAACGTTTGCGGTTCTTTCTGCGTGACGGAACATGAGACGGCAAATACACCGTGTATTTTGTAACCTAGCTTTTTCACGATCGCTCGAGCTTTAATCCCCGTCACGCTACGAATCTTAATATTACATCTTGCTCTCGTATCTTTTCGTAATCACGTCGCGATTATCGTGCATTAAGTCTACGATTATTTTTATTGATATATGTTATTAATGTACTGTAAAGATTCGCTTGAAACGAAGTGGCTTAATCGGTTGCCCGTATCTTTTGTGGTTAGATCAGCTATCTTCGAATTTAAACTCGTCTACCAAGGTCACTGGTTCGCGTGATCCTGTAACGTTTTATTTATATTTCTAGACTCGTTTCCGAAGTCATCGAGAAGATTCAAGAGACGTTGCTGTACAACCCAGAGATTTATTTAGAAGCCGAGCACAATTTTGGGGCGTGGCAGCGAAGATTGCCGGTGACGTGAGTAAATTTTTTTTACGATTAATCTGCTTATTTTTTTTTCTGTTGCTGCGTTTACCGACAACGGGCGCTTATCGTTGCTAATGAGATAAATCGCATGTTTTCACAGCGAAACTATTATCGTTATCGCCCGAATGCGCATGGAAATTGTATTCATTCTGCTCGATGCAGATTTGAAAGTAATACATCGATACTCGTATTGGTAAACAAAGCTTGGCGTATTGCTCGAGCGTCCCCCTCGATCCGCTCGTTTGAGAGCCGTTATCGAAAATTCTTGACAAGAGAATTGCACAAACAACGAGCAGATACGAACCGGCCAAGTGTTACGTTAACATTTATCGAACAGCTTCGTCTTTATCTGCGCAACGAAGCGCCATTAACGGTAGAGATTTCGCCAGTTGTTATGCTAAATAGACACCTCACCGGAAGCTTCCTTGCGCATTCCTGTACTTCTTTTAGGAGGTTTTTTCTCATATTTTGTTCACCACAGTCTACTATTTTGTACAGTTTTTACTTAATACAGAATCAGGTTATTTATTTGAAATAGACTATTAGCAATTTTTCTGTAGAGAATCTTTTATAGGAGTTAGGGAAGTGCTGCTTTAGGACACTGCAATTTCTGTTGTTTCTCTTATGTTTAAAATAAGATCCTATAGCTCCTCCAAACTTTGCAGGAAAGAAATAAAGAGAAAGAGGAGAATTTTTTACAAATTTCATTCATCACAGCTCATTACATATTGTGAAATTTGCACTTAGTGCAGAATCAGGTTATTTACTTGAAATAGATATTATTAACAATTTTTCTGTCAAGAATCTTTTCTAGGAGTCAGAGAAGTGCTGCTTTAGGACACAGCAATTCCTGTTGCTGTCCTTATGGTTAAAATAAGATCCTATACCTGGCCTGGACTTTACAGGAAAGAAATAAAGAGGAGGAGAATTTTTTCCAAATTTCATTCACCACAGCTCATTACATATTGTGAAATTGTTACTTAATATAGAATCAGATTATTTATTTGAAATAGACTTTGTTAGAAATTTTTCTACAGAAAACCTTCTATAGGAGTTAAGGAAATGTTGCTTTAGGGCAGTGATTTTCATTCTTTCTCTTACAATTAAAATAAAAATAGAACCCCTCCCCTGGACTTAACAAGAAGGAAATAAGGAGAAAGAAGAGAATTGCTCCCAAATTTAATTCACCATAGTCCATCATATATTGTACAATTTTTACTTAATGCAGAATCATGTTATTTATTTGAAATAGACTTTGTTAGAAACATTTCTGTAAAGAATCTTCTATAGGAGGAAATGTTTCTTTAGGACAGTGATATTCATTCTTTCTTTTATGGTTAAAACAAGATCCTACCCCTCCCCCAGACTTCACAGGAAAGAAATAAAGAAAAAGAAGAGAATTCTTCCCAAATTTAATTCACCACAGTTTACCATATATTGTACAATTTTTACTTAATACAGAATCAAGTTATTTATTTGAAATAGACTTTGTTAGAAACATTTCTACAAAGAATCTTCTATAGGAGGAAATGTTGCTTTAGGATAGTGATTTTCATTCTTTCTGTTACTATTAAAATAAAAATAGTACCCCTCCCCTGGACTTAACAAGAAGGAAATGAGGAGAAAGAAGAGAATTCTTCCCAAATTTAATTCACCACAGTCCACCATATATTGTACAATTTTTACTTAATGCAGAATCAAGTTATTTATTTGAAATAGACATTGTAAAAATACTTCTATAGAGAATCTTCTACAGGATTTAAGGAAACGCTGCCTCAGGATGCAGTGATATCCGTTGTTTCTCTTATCGTTAAAACAAAAATCGTACTCCTCCCCCAAACTTAACAGGAAAGAAATAAAGAGAAAGAAGAGAATTATGCCACACCAGAGAGATGATTATCGAGAATGCCTACAGCTGCGTATTTTTATCGCGCAATGCACGCGCTCCTACGTACCACACGCACACAATGCCACAAATTATCACACCCACGCTCTTCTTCGATGCGTGTATATACACCATGTTTACCCGAACGGAAATACCGCGTATCGTTGGTTATTAACGACATTCATAATGGGAAATCGGTGCAACGTGATTCCGATCACGTAGCTAGGATTGACTAGGAAATCATCGATGATTCTTCAATGAATTCCCACGGGTACTAGGATCGGAAATACATCGCTGAATAGTCAGTTCATCTCGGTTTCGTAGATTCGCGTGTTACCGAACCGAAAGCCAAGGGAACGAGTCGGCTCCCGCGACAGAACGAAACGAGATACGTATTAGATTACGTTGCATAATTTTATCGGCGATCGTAAAGCTGTTACGAAACGTGAGACTCCCAATTCTCGAACGACTCGAGCCATAAATAACAGATGCTGATCAAAATAACGCGGGCCGATCTTTAATTTCGACCGCTCACCTCATACTACCCTGATACGGGAGGCGCTTGTTTGTCGCTGTTGGATCGAATTCCTTGCACGCTTTTAACCCTTTTGAATGCGAAATAATTCACGGGCGAGGTCTACCTGCACGACGAAGCGGTCGACGTAAGATAAATACTATTTCTGCCAACTGCGAATACCATCTTGTTAGAATAACTTTGTAGAATAATTCGTAAACCTGAAAAGATATATTTATACATTGTATGCGGGTGTTTTTTAACGTCTCATTAAAACTCAAGAAGGAAATTTTATTTTTACAAAAAATTAGT
Organism: Cerceris rybyensis; assembly: GCA_910591515.1. Lineage (NCBI taxonomy): Eukaryota > Metazoa > Arthropoda > Insecta > Hymenoptera > Crabronidae > Cerceris > Cerceris rybyensis. The sequence goes on from OU342795.1 coordinate 3,816,927, forward strand.
ATAAACTGAGAACTACGTACTTTCTGAATTCGAAAATATACTTAATTTTTCATAACTAAGTGATTAATGCCACGAATAGCCTTTTTAAACGGTCTATGCACAGTTTTCGAAAAACGTACTTTTACGTCGACCGCATACAATGTGTTGGCACTTTAAGATTTGTCTTGAAAAATGTAGCGACTGAAATTTAGTTATTTTGCAAACGTGAGGCTATCAATTGTAGTATTTTTGGTAATATCAGCTCTGTAGAGGTGTTAGGAGGAGGAGGGAAACTTGGTTCACATTTGGACCTCTGAATTATTATGGTGAACACTGATTTGTTTTTTTGTTTTTTTAAAATGAAGGTCACTCTGTAATTTAATCCTTAGCTTGTACACGTGTATGCCAATCGTACCGATAGGGTTAACCCTTTGAGAATGGGGATATTTTTTAATATAGACAGATAATCATTTATTCAGTGTCCCAAACCCACCATTTTATCAGAAATTTGGGATGTTAATATATATGAATTATGAATTGCTCCACTTTTAATCATATCTCACCGGTTTTATTTCAATTTGAATCGTGTATCGTGTGTCGCTAGTCCGCAAAGGGTTAATAGGCAATTCCATCGTCCAAGTAGTATTATAAATATTGAGAAAGAAACAATTCTCTCTCCCCTGGAGTAAAAAAAACGCAACCTCAAAGTCTAATCTCCCATCTAACCGAAGTATCCCCACGACACAGTAGACGAATTTCAATTCTCTCTCACAAAGAATCCCCGCTGTTTACGTCGAATCGTGTAAATATTGTACGAGAATCAAGAGCCCTGGAATAACGGGGAATCCAGGTCAGTCGGTAGGCGAATTTTTCGAAGGTTACGCAAAGGGAGAACACGTTCGAGTGACGCGACACCGAGGCATCTACCAAAAAGGATAATCCAGCGTCCTCGAGAGGGCTCGTCCGTGAAAAAAAAAAGTTGTTTTGATCGGTTCGGGTTTCTAGGACGGTGACCGTGAATGAGGCTTTAGCCGGTACAGGATGCTTTTTCGAAGGGGGCCTTAGGATATACGAAGAGGGAACCAGATGTCACTGAAAGGAACACGGCCCGTTCTACGTTGCACCGAGGAACATTGGGGTGCGCGATTAAAAAATCCGCTCTCGGAGGGTGCCGTGAGGAAAGAATGGAGATTGCGCGTAGCCAGAGACAATTAGACGGAAGAAAAATTTCTTTTCGACGAAAGAAAAGAATGAGAACCGAGCTACCTCCTTTCTATTATTACCCTAGTCGCCCCTCTAACCAGGAAAGGGGTTGACGTCGACTAATCTTTCAGTTTAACAATTTTATTCCGAAAATCATGCCTATGACAAATTACTAGCTTCACCCTGCCATAGTATCACCATCAGGAACCGTGGCACCGTTTAAGTAGTTTAGAATTACTCCATCTGTCCTCGTTAGGAAAATAAAAACTCATACCCCTTCCCCTCATACGAAGGTACTTCCTCGACGACGTCAATGTCGAGTTTCCTCCTTCATTTTTCTACGTCGTAAATACCGTTGTACACAGGGGTGCGCGCTGGCAATAAACGGAGATTCAAAGTCCAGTGCAGTTTGGCGGCAGAGGAACCGTAGCAGCTATGGTGATGGTGGAGGAAGTAGAGACGGGGATGGTGGTGGTAGTATTGGCAAGGTGGTAGTAGTGAGAGCAAGAGGGGTGGGTGAGATGGGTGGTAGCAGGCGGGTTCGGTGGTTGGGGTTTGAAGGTTGGGGGCACCGGGTTGACCGTGGGGTGCTGCTGGAAAGCTGGAAAGCGGGGGTGTAGGTCTAGGTTCAGGGGCGGCATTGCCCGGGTGGGCGTGCACTTTCGGTTTCGTGCTGCGCATGCTCGTTGCACTCTCGTTCTCTCCCTCTGCAGTCGAGGGTTGTGTGCGTTCGCCAAGTTTCCAGCCACGTAAAACCTACCACCACCGTTGCCGCCGGCTGGGTACCTCTACCACCCTCGCTACCCTCTTGTTCCCTCTGTCTTTGTCTTTCTGCTTTAGCTTTCTCTCGTTTTCTCTATCTTCCTCACCCTTGCACTCCACCACCGTCCTCGTCAGAGGGTACGTGGCGCCTCTACCTATGCCGGTATCTCTCGTCAGGGTCGAAAATTACAGGGCGTCAATCGTGGACCGTGCGAGTTCGGGCTGCACCATCGCCGACAGCACTCCCTTTTCGATCGTTCTGCGCCACAACTCCCACCTCGTCCTGTTTTTTTTCTCTCTTCTTTCTCCCTTTTTTTTGTACCCGTCCACCACCCATCACCTATCCAACACCCACCACCCGTTGTCTCCCGGGGCACGTTCGATCGCGTCGAATGCGCCCCTTTAGGGTATTCGTGAATCCTCGGGGTTTTCGATGCTTACGTAGACAACTTTTACGCGAATGAGATTGTTTTTACGCGACATTTCCTCCGACCACACAAATCTTCCTTCGTCATCCGAAAGGAACGGAGCCGGTGGTCGGTGTCGGTAGACCGTCGTCGACGGATTTGGTCCGCTTTATTTTTACTCTACGTCAAGCTGCTTACGGATTGCATAGCCAGCGTGGCTTAAATCGTCGATTTTAAGAATTGTTTCTTGCAAATTTACGATCGTTCTACCGCACATCGTTCAGGGAAACGACGTTGAGAATCGAGATAGGAAATTTAAGTATCAGGGGTAACTGCGGTGAATTATTACGTCCTCTTTGGAATTCGACGGTTTTATTTTCAAGGGAGGATGATTGTCTCGACGAATTGTAGAAGTTGAATAAGTTCACCATAGTGTGGATCATTTTAGAAACTTTGAAGCACCGTTATTAGGGCTGCAGTTATGGTGAGCGTGGATTTGATTCAGTGTCAAGAGATTAATACTAGATTTACGGACGTGAAATCTCTTACACCGCAATATATTAAATAAAAACTTAGAAAATAGAGGGTTCAAGCGGCAAAGAAGATGATCAGTTAAATAATTTGCATATTAGAAGATACATATGAAATATCTACTGTGTCACGTCTCTATAAGTTTGGAAGGCGTTTCTAAAAAGGTAGGAATCCGTCAATTTGACGGCTTCTGTAAACTTACAATTAGTGTTAAGCAAGTTTAGTCCTAAGTAGAGAAATTATGCTGCAATAGAAGAGTGATACTTTTACAATTATATAGGATTGCGAGACCAGAGAGAGAGAAAGAGAAAATTTGTGGAAGTTCGAGATCGTCTTATTTTTAACACATTGTATGCAGGCCACGTAAAAATACGTTTTTCTGTGCATAAAGAGTTTAACACTTTGACTGCCATGGGGGTCACCGGTGACCGGCGCTATTGAATTCAGTAAAATTTCATGTAACTTTGAAATTGTAATATTTGTGAATTCTCGGACGTACTGAATATTTAAATATCGACGTTAAAAAGATAAAGGTCTACCGAATGGCTATCTATCTGTACCTTTAAAGTTTCTGTTTTGTAAAGTTATGAATTTAATAGAAATAGTTTCATTTCACTAAAAATGATGAAATTGGCAAAATATCAGTGGCGTCCAACGTGTTAAAAAAGGCGATTCGTGGCAGTAATGACTTAGACTTGCCAAGTTAAGTATATTTTCGAATTTAGAGAGAAAGCAGTTTCCAGTTTATATTAATTTTTTGTAAAAATAAAATTCGTGCAAATTTTTCAACAAGTTTTCTTCTTAAGTCTTATTGAGGCGGTACAAAACATTCGCATACAATGTTTTAAGACTCTCGTCCGGGATGTTACAATTATATATTACACGTAAAATAATTTTAATTGTTTTTTATATCAAGTATTTTTGCGTTAAAATTCTTCTATGCTCTCGTTTCGCCGGTGCTGACTTATCGACGAAAACTCGCAGCGCATGCTAAATGTCTCTCGTAGTTCGTAATCCAGCGAATGGATTAACATTTAAACAATCGATAGCTACAAATATATTGTTTTCCTGGTATCGCTGAGATCACTCTAGCCACGAGATTTTCCGATATTATCGAGACTAATCGAACATCTCTAAGTTCTCGCTAGATTGACGATTTGCAGTACACAAAACGGCGAACGCACGAGGATCTTGAGAAACTCGCTACATTGTTGTTGCAATCGTTCCAAGACGGAACCTTTTCACGGTGCATTTGACTTCTGTTAAACGGTATTTACAATGGTCTGGTAAAAGTTAGTATTACGCAATCGCATCGCGACGATACTCCTCTCGATGTTGATTCTCCCGGCTCTCTTTTTCTCTCTCTCCCTTTCTCTCTGTCAGTTCTCGCGATTGTTGCGTCGTGTACGAATGAGCAACGATAATGGACGTACCCAGGGAATTTATCATCCTCGCTTTTCCGTTCACATTTAACGCCAATCGCCCACGCACACCGGTCATTCGTGTTTCTCAAACTCAGCTTCATCCACTTCGTAAAAAAAATTACCCTACGAAATCATCGACACGGACGAACAAACCGCAAGAAAAAACAAAGATTTTGCCTTTACTTTCTATAAATCGCAAGAAAAAAAACAAACAATTTCCAACAAGAAATCTCAACTAACGAAGTTGTTTCGACTCGATGCAATTAAGTTTTTACATTTAACCAGAACGATAGAAGTAGGAAACATGGGCAAAGCCGACAGTCTCGTTTTTACGCGAATCTACTGCACGTAGCCTCGTGCGCGAGTTTAAATAACTACGGTGCAACGAACGGAAATTGATGCGTTATCGTGGTACCACGAAAAGAAATTCAATTAGTGTCCATCGGCGAACGGCAAGCAATAAGTGGCCGGTAACCGACAAAGTTCCGCGGAAACGTCCACGCTAATCAATAAACGAGACAGAGGCATGGCGTTCTATCGCGGAAAGAAAGAGCAGTTTATTAAATTACTACCATGAAAGAGCAATAATACGGTGTAGCTTTTTTAGATAGAGGAAATGAAATAGTGTTAGATAAAGAAGGATAGTAAGATAGAAAAGAGAGAGAGGTAAAAAGGACATTCAAATCGTTGCGATTTGTTCGCGATAAACTCGGCTCGTTGCTGTCGCTAGATAAAGCTATTCATAGCATACCGACATGCAATTGCATAAAGCCAGTGGATACGTTGACCCTAAGTATTACGTAAGTTGCGTCTAGTGCCAGCTATCAGCGGAACGATAACACTGCCGCTCGATAGTTGGTCTACCGCTGTATATCTATGAGAGCATTTGTGCCTAGATCGTTGTATTATTCGCAATCTCTCGGTGGTCCCTTATCTCTCTAGTAACGTCCATCGACTTTCGAAATAGAAGTTTCGTCGGTGTACGTCGTTGCTGCGGTTCAAACTGCACGTACCGTTCGTCCATTCCTATCTTCTTCGCGGGAAAACGTTATTGTCGAAGCAACGCCGATAGTCGCGATATTTTTGCCAATAAGAGAAGAATTGTAGGTGATAAACGAAAATCGAGGGAGGATCGATGAAAGAAATCGCGATGACGGAGAATCGGAGCAAAGTTCTTCTTTGATATAAAGAGAGTGATAAGAAAAGCTGTTGAGCGGTTGAAATCAAAGGATTATGAATCAACGAGGAGGAGAGGGAGGGAAGAAGCTTAAGTCCATCGATATCTTCGCATCGGACTCCTGGAGATAGTGGGAATGATGTCAAGACAAAATTCAACGATAATCTTCCTATATCATAAATCTCACGCTTTAGAAAATTTTAGTTGTGGATGTTATGATTTTTTTGAGATTTTACTTATATGGGGACGAAGTGTTTATTTTTGTTCTTTCTTCTGGGTTTTTCAATTTTAACTGATACGATGTTTTTGTCTTGGAATTTCAGTTTTAACGGTGCAACGACGATGGAAAGACAGTGGGAGGAGCCTTTCATTTTCAACAATATTTCTGCCATTTTGTTTTTGAAATTTCTGATACCAACTTCCTAAAGTAAGCGACTATACTAAGAGTTTACTGTAGAAGATTGAATTTGGGTATTTGAAAAATGAAATGGCGAGAATATGCGTTTGAAATGTGAGGATCCGCCACTTCCTAGCTATCTTTTAATTGTACCTATATCAACATTAACACTAGAACGACCAAGCAAGTCAAAATGACTTATTCACAATTTTTTCCAATAATTCCCTAAGTTTATAGGAGAGTCCTAGACTAGAAATTCTAAGCTGATCTTATAAAACACAGATTTCCGAACCGATCATATTTTTCACCTCTTGATTGCCCTTTTTTTAAAGTACTTATTTAATATATTAAAATGTCATAGATTTAACGCCGGTCGTTCTAGTGTTTAATCTACTATATTTATACATACCGAGTAAGTTCTTTAGATTATTAAATTAATTAACTTAGATTTTATAAAATAGAATTAGAGTATTTACTTCACGTCTCTCCTTTCAATTTCGACAACCTTTAGAAAAATATAACCACCAGCCATTTCGACACTCCTCGTAATTTCATTGTCATCCGCAGGCTACATGTTAAATAATACTTTTAAAAAGAGTCTCCCAGAGGCTAAAAAAAATTCAAAAACCGCTCCACTAATTAGAAACCCGATCCTTTAACACCACACTCATCCTCCAAAGGTATCCTTCCTCATTGTAACTCCAACCGCGAAAGTAAACTCAATCTCTCAAGACACCCGCAACAAAATCCCCCGTTATTCTCAAATCTCTCTCCATCCTGCAACACTCGCTGAAAAAAAGGAGCCAAAGAATGATCCCAGCCGATGCAGCGAACAATGCATCCGATATCCAAGGCTAAGCGACGGCGTTCAGACCGCGTCGACCTGGCGCGAATAGACGGCAAAGTTTACCTCGAGGCAAACCGTAGGTATACACGAACGAGCCGAAGTTTCTAACAAAGCAACGTGTTGGTTCGATGGCTCCGGAACGCTCGCCAAGATCGAAACTGGGTTACCGCGGAGTGTGCGTCGGCTTTGAAATAAAGTAGAAATCCGCGCAACCGGTCGACGCACGCTGCCATTTGACAATGGCCCGCGCAATGCGGTCTCTTATTGTGCGTGCATTATTCGGGAAAACTGGTCCGACGAGAGATACGTGTCCAATTTGATTCCCTTTGTACCCTGCATCTGCGAGATTATGCGCGCCTGTCGCTATTCAACCGTTCAACGTGGATATCCAACCGCGATCATCCTCTCGGGGGATTAAATCTCCTCGGATAAGTCTGATTCAATGGGGATGACTTATCCGAGTGTTTTCTGCGAGATGCGTCAGCCGGGAATTTCTCGGTTAATCCTACATGGAGATAGTTTTTCTTTCGTTTTGGAAAGAACGAAAGAATTCTAGAGAGATGTTTTTGTTTCTGTGTTCCTTAAGCTCGGTTTTTGTATTTTAGTAACGATTGATTGGGAGGGATTATTGTGGTGACTGAGCAGTTGAGCGTTTGACGTGATTCTGTTTGAGTTTTAGAAAATTAACAGAGTCTGGTGTGGTAGAAGTTAAATTTGTCATTAATTTAGTGTTATTGGATAGTCACTTGGTTTAAGGTTCAGTGAAGTTAGAGATTGAAGTATATGTATTTAACCATTCAGTTGTCGCGTCTTGCGTGTCGCGAGAGTTAGGCGATGACGGATATAGTCGCCAAACATACTTAACGCTAGAACGGCCGACGTTAAATTTATTATATTTAAATATATTAAATAAGAACTCTAGAAGAAGAGGAATCAAGGGGTGGAAAATATAATCGTTTTGGTAATCTGTGTTTTATAAGATCAACTTAGAATTTCTAGTCTAAAACTATCCCGTAAACTCAGGGAATTTTTGGGAAAAAATGTGAACAAGTTATTTTGACTTGCTTGGTCGTTCTAGCGTTAACTAGTTGATTTAGTCAGATACTGTTATTAGATACTCACTTTCTTAAGTCCCAATGACTGTAGAGGTTGAAGTGTACGTATTGAACTTAAGTACCCGAAGTTCTTGTTCAGAGTGCCATTCAACCACATGCAGTATCACCATTGTAACGAATTACCATGACACAAGACAGCGAAAGATTCGAGAAAACGTCCAGCAAAAAATCGTCACTTTTCCCATCCCATTATCAATCGTATCTCCCACTTTTCTCTATTTAATTTTTACCGATATCTTAATCCACATTCGTCAGATTAATACATCTATTTAACGACCGATTTCTAAACTTGCTTTCCACGTGCATTCGGTATTTTGCTATCACCCAAACCTGTCCTTTGTGCCCGCCAACCATAACCACTGCGGTGTGCAATACTCTAATTGCAGGACGGTGATTCACGGCACACATTTATTTTGTCAGCGCGAAGAATACGGCTGCTTTAATTACCAGCCGTGCTGGATTTATGCCGTGCGTGTATCTCGGTGTGACGTAAATTTAATTACTCTCACATTCGGCCGGTCTCCGTGTACCGAGAACGTTTCAAAGAGTTCGGTTACGCGAGACGATTACGTCTTTCGGAGCAAACTCGCGCTATCGCGAAATCTCTGCCTCGAGATCGCGATACGAATCTCTCTCCCGCGAGACGATGGAAAAAAAGTTACTTGGAAACTTCACCGGTACTTGCTTTGTCTTGGGATTAAACGAGTCGTTTAGTTTTAGTTTTAAAGCGGTGTAAGTCCACGTTTCTCTCTGACGAGATACTGCAGGTTTTTCCTTTCGATTTACTTGGGAACATTGATAAGCTGCGGCTTTGCATTTTTTCCGATAAGCAGCTCGGCGTTGGAACTTATTAATCTTGTAGATTGAGGGTCGACAACCTTTTTATTTAGTTAGATTATTTATTTCAAACTATTTATTTTAGATATGTTAGATTATTTACTTTGTAATTTGTTTGGTCAACAGTAGAGAGCTGTGTGCGATCAGGTATTTAACTATTATGCTGTATCAACCCTTTGCACTCCGATGACCCACCTCAAGGGACATCATAAGTTTACCGTGTCGCTCTGTTGGGTCCTCTACGGGGACCTTCGAATTTAGTAGCGATTATGGAGATGAACTTGCTGCATCACAACATTTTAAGAAATGTACCTTTACCCGAACTTTTCTATTGAAATGGCACAAGATAAGAAATAGTAAAGTGGCGCCAAGTTGCTAATAGATAACGTCAGAGATGGCTCAGAGTGCAAAGGTTAATTCTAAATTTAGACTTAATATTTTACCAACCGGTAGCCTATTATATGATAAACTTTTTGGGCCCAACGCTTTTAGACTTAACTTATTAATCGGTTGCCACAGCAATTAATAACATTGTTATTTATCATTGCGGTTTACTGTGTCAAAGACTCAGTGTCGAGTATTTGCTATTTTCGAAGATATATTCGTATCAGAGAAGTATCTGCGGTCAAATGACCGGTGAGAAGTGGATGTTAAAAAAATACTAATCGGTAGAGTGTTAATAGAAAAATATCTTACACTTTGCAAGCTAGAATAAATCAGAAAAATTCCACAAAATTTGCCTCCAATCTTGAACAATTCTCCATTTTGCATCAACCGAAAAGACTAACCTGTGCTCTTTCCGCAACGAGCCGCAATAATCGTTCATCCCGTATCTCGATCCTATCGATTTCCGGCTTGGCCGCGACGCACGAACCGTGCAAAATTCGAAAACGTGATCCTGGATGTTATCGGGCCCGGCAATGATTTACGATAGGCTCGTGTAGGTATTTCGGTCGATAAGCGAGAAAGAGGAGGCCACGGCACGAGCTTGGATGCACGAGAGAGCCGAGTGTCGGCCGATCATTGATAACTCGCGGCTATCAAAGAGCTTTCCAAGATCTCTCGATGGGGTCGGAAACTCGCGCGATCGGCGACGATTTACAGCTCTCGTTGTTGATAGAGCGATTCTAGCGGGGGTGAAGGAAGGGCCGATCAATTTCTCGCTCGATTATGCCATCGTCCGCCTCCCCAGCACGGAAACGTAATTCGCTCGGAAGCGTGATAACGTTGACGGAAAAGATTACGACGTTCCTCCGTTGGACGTTGAGGGTTGACGTTTCTCCTTGTTATGGTACTTTCGTGCCTTTTGTGGCTTATGGAGTATTTTGTGAACTGAAAAAAGCTATAGGTTGATTTGTGCTAGAGATAACCGGAGTCGAAAAGTCCAGCCTGAAAAGAAACTTCAAATCCTAGATTCTTTTGATTTCTCATTTGCCGCTTAATTATGTATACCATTTTGAACCTCAAAATCCTCAACTAGTGTGTCTACGTTCCTCAAAGTCCTGTAAATATGATTTTTAGGAGTTATATGGACTGATCAGGTAAAATTTTTATTCCAATTTAATCTAACATCCCCTAAAAATATTTCAGAAGTTCCAAGTCGGTCGACTCATATTCTAAAAGTAGGGCTTTCAGGAGGAAGTAGGAATTAAATGATCATTTTATTCCATATAAATTCTAAATCTCCTAAAATCACTCCAATTCCAATCCAATTCTAAAACTCCTTAGATTAATTATCTCCTTAGTTAGATTAATTTTCTAAATAAGAATGCTGAGGATTATTTTGGGCTGTATGAAGCCTAAATTGATCCTAAACTGGGCAAAACTGGCAAAAATGAACAAGTTTAGGGTGATTGTGGACTTAAAATTTGCATTCTTTTATATGTCACATATTTTTCCATATTCAGCCTAAATATCCTAAGTTATTTGGCAATTTAGGAGGATTTTGGGCAGAAATTTTCGACTCGGGAATGCATGCAATCTGAGCAAATAATTAGAAAAATTGAACCTAGTTGTACTAACGTATGTGCAGTTTACTTCGACAGTGGTATAAATCACTTTATCGTAATGAAAATCTACTAAGAATAACACAAGTATCTCGATTTAAAAAGAAAGTGATATGTGTCATTTTCAAAGTAAACACCTCACATGATACCATTGGGATATCGCGAACCTATAATACTTTGCAAAACGATAAGAAATTGAAGCTTCAACCGAACATGACACCTGTCCTATTACACAGAACACAATGTGTAAGAAATGTCTATATATTCTGAACAGTACACCGAGTGACTTTGAATTAGGCCAGTGGCAGAATTAGCAACACAATTAACTCAGCATATATTCAAAATTCCATCGTGACGGTGTACTCCGTTGAATGGGAATCGCTGCAATCGCTTCTCCCACGTATCGGCGACTTTTCCGATTAGATATCGAGAATCGCTCGACGGCCGTTCTACTAGCTACTAGCGTCGATTAGATAGGACAGTAATTGCGGAACAATGACCGGCCGGCGGCCGTTAGCACGACCACGTTGCACCGCTGCGAGAGCTCGTTGCAAATTGCACTCGCGAATCGATATATCTATGTGCATACTAACATAGAAAACGCACGCGCGCCGATAATTTCCGATGTCGAACAAATACCTCTTACCGGCGCGTATACCTGTCGATTTTCTCTATGAGCATGAAAATTTATGGTGGCTCTAATTGCCCTCCATTGGTTTTACAGCTCGTCCGGAAATGTTAGGGTAATATCGGTAAAGTACTATTATATATGACTAGTTTTATTTTTAACGTTTCTGCTTCGTAAAGATGTGACTTTAATAGAGAAAGTTCCAGTCCGATGGAAATTACGAGATAGGTGAAATACAGCTGGTATTCAAATTATTAGAAGATTGTACGTTCAAGGATCGGAGAGTTAGTTGTTCTATTTGCGATAGAAATTGCACAGACTATGGCGTGTGAGGTGGTAAAAGCTGGGACTTAGAAACGGAGCGAACCTGAGGTCAAATCCCACGTAACCTCTGGGAAATTTGTCTTCTGTTAGGATTTAACATACGGCATGTAAAACAATGGATTCGAGGGAAAATGATTGCAGTGGTTAGAGGTGAAAAAATGTGAGAATGAGATGTATTTGTTTTTCCCAAATGAGGAATAATCTAAGAGAAATAATCGTCTGGATTAGATGTAGGCTGTTAAGAATGAAACTTAATTCACCTTTGCTATGTTAAGATGTTGGAGAATAACTGTCAGTATCCACCAACGGTGTGTCTTTATTATTGTATCTAGAATCAGGGGATATTTCATAAGGCTCCACGTGCAGGGAAATTTATTTGGTCGCAAAGCGAATAAGCTGGTCGCGCGTAAAGGAAAACATTGACGTGAACGTGCGCGAGAGGTCTTCTGATATTCGAGTATGTACAGGATGATGCAAAGTTTGCGGTGATAGAGAGAGAAATACTGTTGAAACTGCAAATATTCTTTGCTCTTCAGACAGTCGTACTTATTTAACGACCACGTACTTGCTTGGTTCGATTACCTTATCTAATTCGTTACCACGTTTTACCTTAAAAAGGTACCTGTGACCTATGGTAGATACAATTAAAGTTTACTTTAGCGACCCAAACTCTCAATTATCCCGAGTTCAAGTGGTCCCAAATATTGAAAAATTGTTTCCAAATAATTATAGAATAGGTAGCCTTGGTAGGCCATACTCAATCTAAAATTCCAAGTTCTAAACTCTGATTCTTAGCTCCTAGCCTCAAATCTCATCCTCTATCTTCGATACATCGTTCCTAAATAATTATTGAATAGCCAACCTTCCAAAGTCATACTTAATCTAAAATTCCAATTTCTAAACTCAGATTCTTACAATTAGCTACTAGTCTGAAGTCTCAACTCCTATCACCTTCGTTAGATCTTTCCTAAATAATTATGAAATAGATAGCCTAGCTAGGTCATACTTAATCTAAAATTCCCATTTCTAAACTCAGATTCTCAGCTACTAGCCTCAAATCTCAATCCCTATCACCTTCAGTAGACTTTTCCTAAATAATTATTTAACATATCGTAACCTCAACACATCTAAGTCCATCTAAATCTTTAGCTTCCTCGTAAAGCAATCGCAGCACTTGCAGCCTAAAGGTACAACGAGAAAGAGTAGAAATCCAAATGCACCGTGCACTTTGGAGGAGCCTGTAAACGTGGCAGCGCACACGCGAATATATCCGCTCCGGAGTTAGCATCTCATAAGGGAAGGAATTCCGCTCGTAAACGAACGCGCCCGTTGGCTTTCAGCTTGCACGTTGTACGTGGTATTTGTGTACGCCAGACATCCGATATCGACCAGCCTCGCTGGTTACCGGTAACAGATTGAAAGGTGAAGCAGACAGGTATGCTCTGTACGCCGGGATAACGCGTACGTAACACTCGTTACGTTAATGACCGAACGAAGCGAGGTAGAGAGACAGTGTGTGTGTGCATGTTCGAGAGAGAGAGGAATTAAAAGATAGAAAGAGAAAGAAATACAGGTACGCAAACGGAGCTTTCGGGCAATAATGAGGATTACGCTCGCAAATGAGGAGCAGAAACGAAGGGAAATAACCGATCGGCTCTGTCGAATGGATTCTTTTTACGGTTGAGAAGCTCTTCACGAAAGAACTCCGATCTTTACAAATTATATACACGAGAAAGGAACACTTTGTATCATCGAACTCTTCTATCAAACGATTCACTCTCATTGGAGAACAGTGTAGTTTTTTTTTCATGCCACTTTGGGAGAGATAGTTGATTTCTCGATTCGAATACTTGTGGAATGAAACGTGATAAATATATAGTTAACACTTTCTCTCTCTTTCAAATTGTCCTCCTTCTACGTACAAATGGTAGAGAACGAATTCGTGTATAAGTATCGACTGAGAAGGAAAGGTGAAACACCAAACCACACTCGAAACTGGCCCTCGCAGGGTACAAATAATAGGGACCGATAATTCGACATCGACCAGGCATCGATCGAACGAAATCTTACGTTTGGCCCGCCTCAAATTCACGTTTCTCTCTACGGAACCTCGAAAACAGCAAACGTATTGCCGGACGTCACGCTATGGCTTCCGTTCTATTATGAATTAGTAAGAATGAAATTCTTGGGAGCCAGAGACAATTCCAGGTTGTGCTGTAATTTCAGTGCGGCCGATCGTGAAGCCTATAATAGATAGGAATCGTGAGAATTGGTGACGGAGGATTTGGCGGGAAGACCGCTCGTTTTTTAAATAACAGTCAGCCTTTATCCATTTTATCCAGCAAGACTTTACCCCAGCGCAAAGAATTAAACATCATTTGTCCGTCAACAAAGTACAACTATGATATCTTAATTGTAAATGTATAGTTTCTTCCGGTCTCTTCAAACCGCGATAGTGACAACAGCCCTTCCCTCTTGCGAGTCCCTTCTCCATCGTGATCTCGATGGAAACAGTGACGTCATAACTTACGAAGTTATAGGGCTATTTTCAGTTTATGGCTACCGGCTGCCTCGACGATATCCGAGAGTTGTTACGGCACCGGAATCACGCGCGGAATTGAAAACAAAAGGAGACGGAACGCGGTCGAAACGTTAACCGGCCGTTTCTTTCGCGATACTTCTACATCATCGTAAAACCGTAGCTTCAAGATCGAGATCTCCCCAGCAAATTGCCAGTTCCCATACACCGTGTTAAAACGTTTACCGCATTTTGCATGTTTGTCCAACCGAAAGTAACGTCCCCCATCCCTGGAAATCTATCGTGGTTTCGCCCCAAATGCCTTTTTTTCTCCCTCGTCTTCTCTGCCTTTCCTTCGTTCATCGTGCATCGTAAAAAGATGCTGTAAATTTCCCGAAAACAGAGGGCAACGACGCGATACAAGAAGGAAAATCATCGAGGCACCGCGTGTCGCGTTTCCAGAGACGCTCGTTAAATCGCACGGCGATTTTTCAATCGGCCGCGTATCGTTCGTGCGGCATTTCGGTCGCGCGTAGATAAAGAAAACGTGAGGTTTTACGACCTCGTAAAAAACGTCGAGGAAGGGTTCGCCCAGCGGGAGGGAAAGAGGGAAAAAAGGCGGGAGTCTTTGGTCTTTTCTAAGGCGCGGGTGCGAGAAAAATTTTGCGCGGGACCAACTTTGAAGGAGCGTTGATCCGCGGCCACCGGGTTTGTTTTGGATTTTAAAACTGGGCCGATAGGTCGTTGGCCTCCGTGTAATCTTCTTTCTCTCTCTTTCAGTCACTCTTGTCTCCCTCTCTATACTTTGCTTCTCCCTCTCTTCCTCGTCGCAATTTGGGTTACCGCGATTCTATGCCGTCTACCGAGCGAACGATGGCTGTGCGTGACTCGGTGCGAGCAATCTCCTTTTGCTGTGCAGGGACGGCACATGTTTGGCCCACAATTGCGAAATATCGAGGAAATTGGAATCTTATAGCTCTTCTTTCATTTTAGAATTTTTTTTTATCTTAAATGTTTAGATAAATGTTTTCTTAAATGTTTAGATTAATTGGTAGTGATGGAGGGATTACTGCGCTAAAGTGAGTTACGTCACGTTTAACCCTTTGCAGTCCTCGAGCAGTACTCGACATAGATTTTCATTTGATTTTATTTTATTACAATTCATATCGACTTTCCAATTTCGCAATGATTTTTTAATATCACCTAATGTCCGTTCATTCCTATAATTCTTGATATCATTTAAAGAAACGAATGACCAATGATAGAAAATATTCCAAAATTAAATTTATTTAGCACACTACCGAAATTAACGAAATAATTCGGACCGCAAAGAGTTAGAGCTAGATCTACCGGCGTTAAATCAATTATATCTGAATATAATAATTAACACTTTACCGACCGGTACTTTTTAACATCCTACCCACGTCTGATCGGTCACTTCCACGCAAATATTTCCCTGATACTGATATCTCTTCGAAAATTGCAAAGTTTCTTCACTGAGTCCTTGGCACAGTTAACCGCAATGAAAAATAATAATTTATTAATTTCCGTAGCAACCAATTAATAAGTTAAAAGCTCAAAAGTGTTGGGCCCGAAAAGTCGATTAATCGACTACCGGTCGGTAAAGTGTTAAGTAATTATTTTCGATTCGGTCATTTTTGTTTTACAAAACCAACGTGAGAGATCTGCGCTACACCTCTCCTATAAACTTAGAGAATTTTTTAAAGAAGTTGGGAACCAGTCAGTTTGACTTGCTTGGTAGTTCTAGTGTTAAACTAAACCGTTAATATTATGATTGCAATTATACATGGAAGGTATAGCTTCTTTGAAGCAAACTGACGATTGCATCGATCGCTCAGCCTGAGGGGAACGTTTATACGAGCTACGCTTTCGATAAAAGGCCTCTCAATGAATCCGGGGGAAATGAAATCCTCGATAACGTTGGTAAATTACACTTATTTATAAAGCGCCAATTCGATAGTACTCCGGGGAAAAATAATGAGGCGGACTCGCTGCTGTCGATTACCACAGAAGAAATATTTGCTCGGTGGTGTACACACGAGGATATGGAATTCGACACCCTAGCTACCAGCATATGAGAAGACCGATTTACTCACGGGGGATGCTCGTCACTCGGGAAATTCTCATTTGCCGACATCAAACCCTCTTGCTTTGTGTCTTCAAAAATTACTAATTTTTTTCTCACGATCGAAGCGAAATTTTCTCATTATTTGTGAAAATGTAAAGTTTCGCGGATCATTTAGGGTGATAGGAATTTTTGAATTTAACAAACTGCGAATATATTTTAAGAGAGTAGAAAACTTCTAGATTTACTGACCTTAGGATGATAAACTCAGATGGTCTGATAACAGAGAAAGTTCTAAACTTAGCGGATCCAGAATGGTTATAATAATCCAAGACTATAAAAACGTTTAGACCCAAAAAACTTAGCAATTATGTCAGGATTGGGAAAATTTCTAAACTTTGCAAACTTAGAATTCCAAGATTAACCCCTTGCCATGCCATTTACTTTGTGACTGCCTCCACAGTAACTCAGAATAAAATTAGTAAAATAAACATTGATCAGTGATTCTTGACATATAGTATAATTTCCCGTAATATTAATATCATAGAAATAATTTTATCGTGTCGCATCTCACTCATATTTTCAATTTAATAGATTTTGTGAAACTTGAACATTTATTTTACAATTTATAGCATCACGAGTATCACTCGTTATAGTACGGCAAGGGATTAAAGAAGTTTCTAAACTATATTCACTCCATCAAGAGCGTTCTAAAAGCAACAATTTCCAGTCCACAACTCAAAAGCACGTATTCTACCCCGCCCAGGGTACACACCCCTAACAAAGAGTAGCGGGGATAATCTGGTCGTCGAGTGCCCAAAATGTCGGCCTTTAAATTCCGCTCGGGCCCTCGTTGAAAACTAAATTCCATAGAGCAACCGGTGACAAGGAGGCCGAAACTCCTGTTACCGATTTAACGAAACAATCTGGGTCGTTTTTGGAGGGTGGCATGCAACAAAAGACTCTCTTAGAACCCCTAACATGGGGCGGCCCTGAACGGGCGTTTGTTATCGCACACGCACGACTCACAACGTTGGATCGAGAGGTAACGCATTGACACACATCGCTTAAAGCTGACATTTATAAACACTGGGTCGTGCCGAGCAACACAGAGGATTTCATTCAGCTCGGGCCTGATTACACGAGTTACGAATTATCGGGGAAGGGGCCTTGCGAAATCGGATGCACAGATTTCTCGTGAATGGAGAACTAGCGCAAGATTCTTACGAGGGGTGACGATTATTTTTTTAACGTTTCATTCGTTTTTTTTTTGCGAGATTTGTCAGCTTCTACGAACAGATCAGAGCTGCCTCGTTTCTTAGCTCGACTCACGGTCGAATTGATAAAATTTTTTCCCATTACTGGTAAGTCACGAGCACAGAAGAGCAAGCCGAAGAACTTGCGATCGCGCGTGGGCGCACAATTTATGATTTTTCCTCGCGTTTCATCTCCGCGTGCCGTTCTACCGGGAGAACGTTGACGTGAAAATATGATACCGATCTCTCATAAATAACGCGCAATAAGCGGTAATTATTGTCGTAGACTCGATCGCTTATTACACGATAAACCAACGGTGTACGTGAGTCCTGTTCTCACGCGAAGAAAGGTATCGCAAACAAATTACCTCTGTCGCTAGTGACGAAGGTGTAGCTTGATTTTTGTCCCAGTAACATTTGCAACGAGTATCGAAATAAGTAAGATTCTCGTCATAACAATAGTTTTCTTTCACATCGTAACAATCGTCACTTAACACGTTGACTGCCATAGAAGTCACCGGTGGCTGGCACTATTGAACTCATTGAATTCAATGAATTTTCTAAACATTTATTAAACACTGGTGTTCAAAAGATAAAGGTCTGTCGAATATCTATCTATTTGTACAAAGTTTCTGCTCTATAAAAATGTGAATTTAATAGAACATTTTTCACTGCAGTAGAAATGATAAAGCTAGCGAAATACCGGTGACTTTCAACGTGTTAAACAGTTAACTTCAACAGAAGTCTCGACGTCCACGGCGAAATTACTTGCCTAAAAAAGCATCTTCCTCGCTCTTTACTCAGAAAAGACGTAGCGTCTAGCTAGCAGAGAAACCGGAGAAATCATGCGCGCTTAACGACTAGGACAAACTTCTAACGACTTTCGAATAACGTTCTTGCGACTTTTCACGAAGGCATCTGCTAGAGAGACGAAGAGAAAACATCTCGAGCTTCTCCAGAGTTAAAAAAAAATTCCAAAAGAGAAGAGCAGCTCATTTATTCCAAGTATTTTCTTTGTGTTCGCGAGTATTCCTCTTTGCGCGAGTGTCAAACGCCTAACTTCTCTTTCTTTTCTCCCATCTCTCTTTCTCTCCGTTTTGAGCACGGCGATAAAAGCACGCTAATCGCATTAGCGACTGCAAAGTGCAGCGAACCGCGCTCCTCGTCCTTGAAAAGTGCTTTCGAGGGTCCTCCAGAAAAAAAGACCCATCTCTCCGTGAAGCTGGTGTGAAACGCCACGAGGGATCTCCGGTTCCTTCGCCAGGCCCTTTCTTTCGGTCCCTTTTTTTCGGCATCGACGTCATCCAGTCTAGAATGTAAATAACGGTTGCCCACCTACCGTCGCCCTCGTGAATCTTCTCTTCTTATGTTTTAACGTGACAAAAGGGCGCGACCGATGCAGCCTGCACGTACTTAGAGAAGGAGCAAACAGAGAGCAAATAACCGTAAGGGCAGAGGCAACGATAGAGAAAAGATACTCGAGGAACCCTCGTAATATCGAGTCACGCTTGTGCAGATTGCGATCCAAACGTGACAAAACCAAGTTGCACTCCTGACTTACATTGGGGTCCGAAAGTGACAAACGCACTCGAGAGGGAAAGCTATGGGTAGATTTTCGACGTTTCCGACCACCCTGGAACGTGACAACGATGTAAGAGTGTTCATCGATGTAGGTGACATTAATGGTTAGACGTGTCTTTGGCGTTTTCTTTCTTCTTTGGAGTCTCGTGGCTTTAACTGTGTGGTTATTTTGGAATCTCCAGTTTTAGGCTTTGTTGAACTACCGAAGTTGTACTGAGAATTTAGGAAGAAGTCAAGTAAGTAACGTCGAGACTTTGATGTTAGAGTTATTAATTAAGAGTTCAAGCTATAGAATTATAAAGGTGGGTGTGTTTTTATAAGAAATTTCAAAGACTCGAACGATTTACGATCAGATGTACCTATGTTCGCGTTGATTGCATCGTCTTTTGAGAAGTACGAGTAACCGTGCAGCTCGGTAGAGAACGGAATCCAGTTCAAGCAGCATGAAAACCAGTCATTGACGTCGAATCAAAGCCAAGATCTAGTCTCATCGCTCAAACTCGATCCAAAAGCTGCCATGTCAGTTCCACGGCCACTTTATATATCGCAAAAAAAAATCGTTTGACCCTGCTTTACCGTTAGAGGTTGCAATAGTCCATTCATTGACGAAGAAATCCAAGACTTTGCCTTTCAATTCTACCTCTTTCTCTCTTTCCTCTCTTTCCTTCCTCGTCGTTTCGCTAATGAACGATTCCTTAAAGCACGTTATTCGTCATTCTCCCTCCACGAAGGATGAGAAATCGCCATTTTGTCGGATATATCGTTCGATCATTAATCTCAGAAGGATCGGTGAACTGCGCCAATAATTTTCGTCGATTCCTCGTTAGAACTTGCGCTCCTCGTTTGCATATCCGTCAAAGTCAGACACGAGGTTGGAAGATCTGTCGTCGTTTGCCGGTCGCTCAGACTGGGCTGGCTTATCTTAATTATACTTCCTCTCGTTTTGGTATTTAAATGGCCACGCTGCACATCCGAGGCCGCTCGTTTCCTCCGGCTTTTTGCCACGATGCTTGCGTAAGCGCGGAGAACAAAGACGGTTTAATTACCGGCTGCAGGCGACCGGAGAAAGTCGATCGAAACAATTACTCCGAGGCTCATTGTAATCGACGACGAGTCGAGACCGAGCAACGAACCGAACGATTACGACCGTAGACGGTACCAGTTTCTCGTGCACCTCGAACGAAATAATTGCTGGATCGAATCTTTCAACGTCAAGGTATCTAACATTTTTGAAAATCTTCCACTGTAACGGAATTTCGTCGTTGGTGAACGATTTAATTGCCAGGTTAGACGAAACACGGTGTAGAATCTAGGTTTATTTAACTGGCAGGGTTTGAAGATTCTTGACGTTGGGTCTGAGAAATTTCAGGTAGCAAAGTGACCGTATCGTTGCCTTGGTAGCTTTCGAAGTTGGATACCCGCTGGTCAAAGCGAGCATTAATATTTAAACTGTGGATCGATGTTGCTAATGAGAGGGCGCAATAGCGACTTCTCCCGTGCGATAAATTTATCATAGCCACCTAAATGCTAGAGTCGTACACAATACAGCGGTGAATAGTTTAAGATTGAATCCTCAGTTAGCTCCGTGCATAAAAAGGATTCCTTAATTCTCCTAGCATAGCACAAACGTCCCAAATTCGGATGAAGTTAGGAGCACGATCGCATCTCGGCATTTCCTTCTACGGCGACGGTGTTACGGTGTTGCGCAACGACCGACACGAAAGCGGGATCGCGCATTGCGCGAACGAATCGGCAAAACGTGTTCGCGATCGTCCGAGAACGAAGGGAGGGAAGGAGGGAAGAGTGGAAAAAGAGAGAGAGAGATAGAAAAGTGAGGATAAAAGGAGACAAAGATGAGGAGAGAGGACGAAAGCGACGTTTCGAGTATATCGAACGGTTTTTTTGTGTCCTTTATGGTATCGAACGGAGACCCGATGGTGGTATAATAAAACGACCGGGCACTACTGTACCTCTGGACACTCGGACTTGGATCGCTTTATACACGCTCTGGAAATAAATTGCTGGAACGTTGTTCACGAGTAAGATTTTACCGCGACGGCTATGCACCGTGTATGCAATCGAATCCCACAGTTTTGCGGAAGCAATTGCCCTGCCATAACGTAATTTGTAAGCGTCATGTTAACTACCTAAACGCCCGCAGCGGCTTTTCAGTCTATTCCGATATCTCGGGAATGTTGTAATAAATGTTTTACACTTTGACCTGTAAAATATTGCAAACTTGTCGAGCAACCTGAAGTTTCTTTGCGGTTTATGCAACCTTTGATAGTGCCGACTGAGACTTCGAAAGCAAAAAAGTGAGCTGCAAGCCTGAACAAACTTGTTAATTAAAAATCACATCGGCGCCATAGCGCGCGAAAATTCTTACGGCATGCATAATCTTCGAAAAGACAGAATCTTGACAACTTGCAGCCTTCTTTCCTATCTTCTATCTGTTCAATATCACATTACAATTCGCATTATCTTCGACAAATGACAATTATCCAAGTACCACTGGAGTGTAGCACGACGAGTTCATACCTCAATCGAGAAATTGCGCGATTTTCAAAGGTGGTGCGCCCGCATCGTGAGCACTTGTCCGAAGATAGAAGTCGAGTCGTTTCACGTGTCGCAACGAATCGTACTTCGTCCATGTGCGAAGTTGGAATGTTTTTCTTCGCAACGCACAAGAGAGACGTCGCGGGAATGGAAAAAAGCGATTCATTTCCGTGTGAAACACGTCCTCGTGGCGCGCCACATCTGTCGCCGAGAAAGACAACGAATTCCAGTGACAGGTTTGCGTCTGTTTGTCGTTTGGTTCTCCGTTCTCTGCACGAAAGACGCAGCAAGACCCGCGATGCCACGTTTAACGGACATTAACCAGACGCGGTCGAATATCACGTTATTATTCTGAATACTCGACGATCCCGGAGAACTCGGTTTCTGTTGATGGAAGTAACGTTATCCAAACATTTCAGAATGAATCGGTTAGTCATTAACGATGCTACGCCATCGCACCAACGCCGAGAGTTTAATAGATTTGTTGCAGTCTGCTGCTATCTGAAAGTACTGTTATTACTTTCATACTTTGACTCTCTCTCTCTCCAGGTTCCTCTGATTTATCGAGAAATTTCCTCTTAGGATAGTGCGGAACGTTGTTCAGACACTCTTTAGAATATGATATAAAGTACTCTTCAAACAAAGAAGTCATTTGCCAAGTACTTTGCTCCGATTCACCCAATAGACAGAGTCATCCCTCGTCCTGACGTCATTTTCGATTTTAATTCGTTACTGGCCGAAAAAGCTTCACACTCCTTACATACTGATGGATACGACGAAAGAAATGTTTTCTCTTCGATTGTCATTCGTCGATCTCAGGTTTCCATGAGTGATATCGTGAAACCAAGTGACTTCTGCCGAATGGTAGATTCTTGTAGCCATAAGAACTCGAAGTCCTCCTCCATCGATCGCTCGAAAAAGAACGAATTCCAAGCCTCTGACTATTTTCCCCTTCGAGTTAAAAAGGGGGACCAGAGAGAAGCCGAGTAACCGATATTGAGCGCAAACACCGTAATTCTTTCCTCCCGCGTTCTTATCTCGCGTCGTGTGCCCGGACGTGACGTCAGTCCGCGGAGCTCCTTTGAGATTCTGTCACTACCGATTAGGATTTCCCTATTAAGGCTATCGTCTTTCGTTAGCGGGCAGGTCGCATGGTATCGCGTCGCGAGAATCGAAGAACCTCGTTACCTTTTAGTATCCAATTCGATCAGGCTATTATCGTAAACCCTCGCTTTCCGCCGGTGGATTTCGATGAAACATTAACCATCCTCTTTTTTTCTTTTCTTCTCAAACCGCTGATACGTCTCTTCTCTCTTTTACTCTCTCGTGTGATATCGCCGTTATAAATCGCCAGCCGCCGTCGTCATATGCCATTTTTATTTCCGGCGAGAGGCGCGCGGGCTTTAAAGTTACGCCACTGGGGCGCAACAATTCGCTCCGATACGCACATACGAGCCTCGACATCCTCCCCCTCTTTTATTCGAACCCCCTTCCACGTGTTTCGTGAGGCTATCCCCTTCTCATCCTCTGCCTTGCAATTCGTTTCAATTGTACCGGCAGACTCTCGGCCCGCTTTCCTTCCTTCTTTCTTCCTACTTTTTTCCCACCCCCGCGCTTCTACCTCTCCGACTACCCTTTCTCCTCGTTCTCGATCACCTCTTCTCGTCTCGTTCCTCTCGCTGCACTCCGCTGCAGCTTATGCTGCAACGTCGAGAGCATCCAGAGGCGCAATACGAGTTTGACCTTCGGTTTTGCCCTCACCACGGTGACCGCACCCACACACGAGGAAGTCGATTATGAAGCACGTTCGATGCACGAGAAGAGAGAACGCCCTTCGTGCTGTGCCGTTCGTTCGATATTAAACGTCCCTCTCTACCATCCTTTCGCTGCTGACCGATGCCTCTCTTTAACTGCGCCACACTTTTTTCTCTGGTGCTATTGCATTACCGTGTTTCACCTCTTGTTACATGACTGGCGAAATATTACGTTCAGGAGATATCAATTTGGCGATGGCCTCTCGCTGAGGTAGCCGTTTCGAATTGGAATTGCGGCTTGGACGACTCTACAGTCACCGTGGTCCCTTCAATTGAGCGTGTATTTTTAAATTTAATTGATCAAACGATAAAACACTTTTGTAGAACTCAATGTGAAGGGATCCCGAGTAGAATTCTCTATAAATGGAAATCGAAGAGGATCGTTGAGGGTGGACTTCGACCGTCGAATCGAGAATGACCTTCAAGGTCGATCCGAGGGCCGAATACCCAAGTACGTTTCAATCGTCATGCGTTTGGTACTCGAAGTAACAAACGCTGTATGTTCTTCGTGAGTGCAGTTAAATATGACTCAGAATGTTCTCCCTGAAGGTCATCTTGAGAGGAGGCATGCAACTTTAATGGCGCGTAGAGCTAACTCGCTCCATGGAGAGTAATGGCTTCGGTTAACCGAGTTTAGCATTCAGGGTACGATTAAAAAATTATTCTCCAGACCTGCAATTTCTCCCGCGTTCATTTGAAAGGAACTTTGCAGAAACGTTTCGACTCGTACACCGTCGAAAATTTAATTGGCTGCCGATTTATCGAAAAGCCAGGAGTTTATTGCAATCCCAGAAATCGTGGCAATGAAGGTGCGGTTAAGGTTCATATTTAGTTATCGGCAAGACATGCATTCCGAGCATGTATACCAGTTTAATGATATACGCGGAGAACTCGAGTGGCGCAACGAGTTCGCAAAAGAGGTCGGGAAAATAAACGATCCGATACGTTCAATAGGTAATCGAAGAGGGTGACAGCGCTTATTTTTCTTGTCGTGATACCACGCTCTCGCTGTTATTCTCGCATTCATAAATAATTCCTGGCAATAAGCCGTACCGGCGAAAGAAACGGACGATTAGATTACAAGGCTATTATCATCCTGGAGAACATCGGGAACTTCTTATCCCCCTGACAGTGACACGGTTTACCTTGGGAGGGACACGAAATCTTGTGCTATTACGATACAGTTATATTACGGCGATATATACCATAACGTGGTTAATTGCTTCCGAGAAAGCTCAATTGTTCGATATCGTTTTTTTTTTTTTTTTTTTTTTTGGAGTATGAGACTTAACACTACATTTGTTGATTGAGCAAATAACATTGAACATTTCATTACTGTATGCATATAAAATCGAAATTTTTTGAAAAACATGTTGGATTTTAGTTATGTAATGAAATATATGTAAATTCTTGATTCCTCTCTCCTGTGAACTTTTTCATTTTGGTTTATCGAATGTGGTATATCTACTTTTATGGTTGTGAGTTAAATTGAGTCATAAAATGATTTAACAGTTAATTGCATAACACTTAAAATGGAATTTATGTGCGAACAATTTTTTAATAACAAATCTTTCATTTAAATTGATTTCGAATTATTTTCGTTGCAAAGAACTTCAGTTTTTTAATATGAGTCAAATTGACTGACTTAGCACATTGTACGCCGGCTAAATATCTGCTATCAACTTTATTATAGTTGATAATGTTACTATTTAAATCAATATAAATTTAAACGCATTAAGTAATGCACAATTTAAAGGGAATAATAGTGCCTTCTTTGTCCACTTTACCGTTTTCCTCAAGATAAAATAATATGACTGATATTGATCGGTAAAATCCTAAAATCATATATTTGAAATCCCGCATTATGGCGGGACCGGCGTATAATGGGTTAAGTAAAAATAGGTATGTTATCATTAGACTCCGGATGTTTATGCATTTATGACAAAATGAATACGGCTAAAATACACAAAACGAACATAATATAAAAATATATCCGAAATATCCAAATTATGGTATTCGTTGTAACATTTATCGAGTGCAACTAATTCCTAAATAGGTTCTCTCGTCTTAACTGCATTTGTTGAATTTGAAATTTGCATAAACATCCGGAGTCTAGTTATCATCATCTGTAAATGTAGTGTTAAGTGCACCGTTGATCCGAGATCAATTAGTAGAGCGAAAAAAAATTGTTATGAATACAATTTTGTGTTTAGCTCGACAAAAATAATTACCAAGGTCCTACAGAGGTGCCAAGAGTCTTTTTGAACCACTTTTTCCTAGCAATCTTTCCACGCCGCGGTGAAATTCATGTCAGGAAAATCGACGCGACAAAATCGCAAGTCCTTCTCTGCCTCGTTTGTCGGGGAAAAGTATTTTAGACCCAGAATAAACAGAGATTCGCGGCGTCGAAAATTGCGAAGGCCCAAACGACGTCGTCATCGCGTGGAACGCGGCCGCAAATTGTTTTCTTCTCTGGCCTTTTTCCTCTTGTTCTCTTATGCCGTGAAGAAAAAAAAGAATAACAGAGCCGATAGTGATTCACTGGCGGCTAAATGTGGCGCAGAAAACGGGTTTTTGCGTAACACACCGGCCGCAGTCTGTCGGTTACTCATCGTCACCTATTCTTCCGAAATACCGGCTGCAGTTCGCCACGGAAACGAATTTCGCACGAATGTTTGCCTCTTTTACGAGAGGCATTTCGCGAACGCGTCATTTAAATGGGGAACAAAGATCGCGAGGACGAAGATAAAGATAATACAACGATGATTTAAACGGTAGAGCGGATCTGATAAGAACTTTACTATGATGCAAACAAAGAAGAGTCGTCGAAGCGCATCGTTCTTCCATGAGAGAGTTTTGGCGAAGAGCGCGATTTAACTCTTTAATTTTATTTTCGCGATAAGATCTGTGGTTTCGTAATCCGCGACACACGAGAAGGTGTCTGTTGGAAAAATAAATCGTCCCGCAGGTAGCAGAGCTTGAGAATTTATTAATCGGAGAACCGTTGGGTGGAATTTTTTTTTTCTGGATTTTTAATTCAGCTGGCTCTTGAGAATCGACTGACTCTCTGCTGTATTACAAATGAAACCCACAAGATTCAAGGATACATATATTTTGCAATTCAAAATATCACGAGAATTAACAACTTAACCCGATGAATTAACATAGCTACCATTAGAATCGATAAAAAACCGTAACGAGCACTCACACCCGAAAATTTCCGTTCCAAGATTAAAGATACCAATTAGGCCGTCCCCTTTAAAAAATAAAAAAACATCCAGAGGGTTCCGGCTTCTCAAGTAACGGCAAAGAAGAACAAAAGGTGTTTCGGTCCGGTTTCTGATTAACATTCACCCAGTAGCCCAAGCGTGTTAATTATCTTGGCTGTATGCGATTTTTAGCAGCTCCTGCCGAAAAATGCATCGGTGCTTATGCTCTCCAAGTGTAAATTAACTGGCTCGATACAATGGGCCTTCCTTTTTTTTTCTTTTTCAATGCACTCGCCCGGTTACCGAATAAAATTAATGGCTGCACGATACTCGGCTCATATTCCTGAGATTTGCCTCGATAATGCGATTCGAAGGAAAACGTGCGATGAGAAAAAAAAGTGAGTGATGTATCGAGGGATACGATCGTGCGAATTCTCGAAATAACAATAAGAACGAACGAGCCATGGTTTAATTAGTGTCACGATAAAGATGCGAGACGCTTTTACGCGAGCTGAATCACACATTGTGGAACTTATCTCGAGAAGAGAAGGCTCGTCGGAGTCTTCGATGTTTCGCAATCCATTTTCTTCCTTGGATTTGCACTTCAACGATTTCTTCATCTTCAGTTGATAATTAGAGAAACTGCAGTGCTCATGATCGATCGTCTTCAAACGGAAAAGAAATAAATGGAGGATGTTTGCAACGTATGAAGAGTAAGGTCGGAATTAAAACGAGTATCTGGAGAAAGGAGAAGGGTTATCAGTGTCTTCGGTATTTCGCAAACCGTTTTCTTCCTTGGATTTGCACTTCAACGATTTCTTCACCGACGATCGAAGAAAAGTTTGCTGGTCACATTGCATTGTTTGCAAATTTGTGCATGCAGTAGATAATTAGAAAAGCTGCAAAGCTCACGATCGATCCACGACAGATGGAAAAGAAATAAGTGGAGGACGTTTACAAAGTATGAAGAGAAAAGTCGAAATTAAACCGAATGTATTTGCAAAAAGGTGAAAGGTTATCGATGTCTTCGATATTTCGCAATCCGTTTTCTTCCTTGGATTTGCACTTCAACGATTTCTTCACCGACGTTCGAAGGAAAGTTTACTGGTCACATTGCATTGTTTGCAAATTCGCGCTTGCAGTCGATAATTAGAAAAGCTGCAAAGCTCACGATCGATCCACGACAGACGGAAAAGAAATAAATGCGGGACGTTTGCAAAGTATGAAGAGAAAAGTTGAAATTAAAACGAGTGTATTCGCAAAAAGGAGAAAGGTTCTCGATGTCTTCGATATTTCGCAATCTGTTTTCTTCCTTGGATTTGCTCTTCAACGATTTCTTCACCGACGATCGAAGAAAAGTTTGCTGGTCACATCGACAGTCATTGTTTGCAAATTTGCGCATGCAGTACATAATTAGAAAAACTGCAAAGCTCAGGATCGATCGACGACAGACGGAAAAGAAATAAATGGAGGACGTTTTCAACGTATGAAGAGTAAGGTGGGCATAAAAACGAGTGTATCTAGAAAAAGGAGAAGGGTCGGATAAGCTTTATTAAACGTCTGGGACGAAGAGTCTCCCGGGAGTTAATTAGGAGAGGAGGCTCGCGAAAATAAAGGAAAGCTCGAGCCATGGAAACGATTAAAGCGAAGGAAAAGAAAATAGACACGTGACCATATACAAAGTGGTACGAAGACGGTAAAATAAAATTGTTTAAACTTCTCTATTAATTAAAAAAAACGCTAAAGGAAGTATCGCTGCACAGGGCGAACATTCGAGAACTTAAACGTTTGGAGAACATGATGCTTTATTGCGCAAAATACGATCCTCCGACGTAAAACTGCAGTTTATCGATTAACCGCACTGTCGCGATTCCCGGATATTTTTTACGTATCGACAACAGGTTTATTTTATATTCCATGGAAACTCTTCTATGCACAGTGCACATTTTTCAACGTCGATTCGAAGAAACGACGAAAATTGCAGTCGCGAGTCCTGCAACGAGGATCTTTTCGCGAAAAAATGGCGAATGCGAGCAAGTGCATTCCGGCTGCACCGAGTTGCCGAGCGAATCGCAGATGGCTGCCGGAGACCCACTGGCCCAGTTCCACCCAGTTCGCTTCATCCCCTTGCATCGCTGCACCCTGCTGCATCTTGCGTGACGTCACCATCCACCCTCTACCACCCGTGCCTGCAGAGGCCACCCCTTCTGCGCCGTGCTTTCTACCACCCCCGCCTTTCGTTGCCTCTCGTACCTCCGCGCTTTCTCCCTTGCGTTTCTCTCCTCTTTCACCACTTCCTCTCGTCTCCTCTTCTTCTCTTTTCTCCTCTACCCTCTTCGCCATTTCGCTCCTCGTTGAATCGAGTCACCTCGACTCGATTCGACTCGGTTCAGCGAACAGTCCTACCCTTTCTCACAGTCTACCCTTCTGCAGGAAGAAAACTTTGGATAGGTAGATCGTTAGATAGGGGTTGGAGACAAGAGGAGGTACAATCTTTGATGTCTTTTGGATTTTCTTCGAATTTGACATTTTCATCGACCTACGCCCTTTACTTGACCCTTGGAAAGCTGTTGGATGAGGGAGAGAATTTGTATTTATTGAGAATTCTTGTTTCCTCTCGAATGAGCAGGTGAGTTTAAGTCCCTGTTGTTGAAACGATTGTTCCTTTTGTTGACACAGATTTGTGCAAATATGAAGAGTGTTAGAACGTTGGGATGTATATGATAATGGAAGTTTTGCAACTTTGATACGTGGAATTTAAGATTCTTCGAAGGTGTAGAGAATTTGTCAACACGAATACGATGATGTTCGTGTACTGACTTCGATGTTTTCGCTGGTACGAATTTATCGTTTGTTTTATTCGAGAGACTTAAATCGCTGCAATTTCGAATACATATTTGACTTCTGATAATGCGCGCGCTGATAACGCCGATGATAGAGGTTCGCGGGATGATCGTACGGAGGCGCCACCGAACAGAACTGAGGTGTTGGACTTCTTTTGTCTGTCCCTGTTGAAACAGTATTCAAATCTCTTTAACTCGATATTCATAGAAATCTACGATAATATTTAATTACCTTCAAATAAGGATCACTTCAACATTTTTCTTCATACTTTCTTTAATTTGATTCCTACAGTCATTTCACCCAAATGATGCACTTTAGGGGTGGTCCAAACCGCCCACAATTTGTTCACCAATCGAAAAACCATCCCCACGTAAAATAGTAATCTCTCTAATCATTTCTATCAGTTAGACAATACGATCTTCTGTATTTTACATCTATCCACATCCTACACCGAGAAGAACCACTAAGCCAGTGATTTTTCCATGCCACTCCAACCAGGACGTTCCCAGCCGATAGATTAATCCACAAAAGAACACTCGGTATCTTTTGATTCAGGCTGTTTATAACGCAGCAGCTCCCGTCGTGGCTGCGACCCTATTTTAATAAAATGTAGATCATCGGTCTGATCAATGTGATTTAAGCTCGCTCCCTGAGGGAAATTATACCGTCAACTATATTTCAACCACAGGACCTTTCCAACGGCGTTATTTATACGTTCCCTAGTCAGCCACTTGGGATTTTCGCTGTTCCTCCCACAGTAACTCAACCCACCGGCCGATCGACGTCCCTCGAACTCTCCATTAACCGCACACCCACGATTCTCACAGTCCTCTCCAGTCGTAAAATCGGCCAAACTTCTCGATCCGCTCCAATTTTCTTGCCAGACGTCGGACACGCTTCGACAGCATTAAAGTGTATTCCCAACGAACAGAAGAGAGTCACGGACGAACAAGAATACGGTGTGCAACCCTTTGCTACGTTTCTCCCGGTGCAACCGATGCATCGCGTGCACGCATTCGTGAAAGAGAAGACGAAGAGAGGCAAAAGAGAGAGAACGAAGGTAGAAAGAGATAGAATAGCATAGAAATATACGTGTGCGTAACACGTTGCTCCTAATAAAACTGGCAGCCAGCAAGAGCGCGATATAGAGAGTCGAGTTGCGGGCAAGGGAGGTGATTTACGATGGGACGTGTGTGTTTTAAGCCGGTTGCATACGGGAGCACGGAATGTGCGCTTTTTATGGCCGAAAAGAATGGCCAAAGTATAAAGGCATCGCGCATTGAAATTCAGCGGGCTTTTATACGCGCACGGCAGTGGTCGCTGGGCTGGTTGGATGGTTGGCTGGTCGGTCGGCTCGTTGCTCGTATCGTACCTACGGCTTTCATGGGACTATCGAGCTCACTGCGCATCACCGTAACACCATCGGACAAGGGGAACCGGTACACTGCTCGGAGATACGCGTGCAACGAGAGAACCTCGACGGCCCATAGTGCAGCCCCTGGTTATGCTCAACATTCGAATGTGAAAAGACCGTCCAAGGTGTTCCCAGGATGGGAACGCGGAAAATAGGCTGATCGTGAATTGGAGCAATTGTTGGGATTTTCATCAATTAACTGCGGAATTTGGTTTTAACCCTTTAAGGACTAAAGAGGCATATATGTGGTCCGAGAAAAAATTTAATTAGAATTTATTGCCGTATGTATACGCGGTTAGAGATAAAAAATTGAAAGACAACTGTTGATATATGATTACATAAGTAGTAATTTATAATTTATATACATTAATAGCGTAATTTTCGGATAAATAGGTGGATCTAATCTAATGAATCATTATTTCTCAGTGATCAAAAATGTCTCCGTCCGCAAAGGGTTAAGAATCCGTCGTAGGATACGAAATTAAACTGGGGCAGTGACGTATATGTATGTGGAACACTGAGAGAATGTTTCTGTTATAAATTCGACGAAAAGAGGAAAGCAAAATGTCGAATTACACTTTTAGTCGATAAGGAATTGACAATTTAGTATTAAAGAGGCTACCGCAATAGAACTGTGGATTGACGTGTATACACGTCGAAAGCAGTTAACAGGTTAACACCTTAAGGACGGTAGTAAATTGTATGAGATATACGCTTAGGAACTCACATTTTTGAGCAAATTGCTCGTTTTTCTAATGTCGAGTAAACCCTGTTAGCGCGAGTGGTTCTTAAGGTGTTAAAATCGAGAAATGTGGAAGAGGTCGTTTAAAAGTGACGAAGATTTCAATCGGAACTTACTGATTGAGAGATAGGGATAGGGATTGATAGTTTGCGTGGAAATAGTTGGAAATTTCTATCTTTAGCGAAAATGTTCTACCATAGATCAAACTCAATGAGACGCGAGGAAGATACGAGATATCTGCATGGAGCAGAGTCGTTAATACGAGCGATGCAAAAGCCATAACCCGAGAGCGCCGGTGCGTCATGTGTCACCGAGTTACTATATTTTATAGTCATGAATGGTTAAGCTCCTTTCAGCGAAACACAGCGGAGATGCACCAGGTCTATCTTATTTCACGAGCGGGTCATAAAGGGGCGGGGCAATTTCGCGAACCCCCGAGCTAACTTTGGGGCAACCAGGCGAGCGTACATCTGTGCCTCCTAGTACTCGTCACATGGATTATAGAGGGTCGTATATACTTCTATATGAACGTACATATACGCACGTGATACAGGGTATACTTGAAGTTCCGTGTATCCGGTTTCTCATTCGCGCGTTCGCATAATGTATGAAATATATATTTCATCGGACGAAAGAGTCGCCTTCTTCGAGCACCTTTGAATTTTCTACCTGGCGACATTCCTCGCCTCTTTTCCATCGATCTTTCATTTCCAGTTCAATTGGCGTGTTAATTTGAATCTTTGAGTGCAACGGATTGAATGAGATGATTTTTATTGGGGAATTGGAGTTAGGATACCTAGGAAAGAACTTGCATTATGTTTTTTTGATAGCGTGGTACCCATCTAAAACTGCAGATCCTAGATAAAAAAATTTAAGTTAACATTTAGCGACTATTTTCTATTATCTGGACGATTCACCCTTACTTGCCGTCTCATGTCTTTGATGACAGAATGCGCAATAACTCTGAATTAATTGCTGGAACAACAATCTATCTATAATTTCGGATATACGATATGATTTAATCCTCTATGGGCCCCCGTAACTTTGAAGTAACACATCTAATCTTTTATTCTTCAAAGTCAAGTTTTTAACTTTACCCAAAATTATAATTTAGCTGATGAAAATCATGAAATTCTTTACAATTCAATATTTAAAAATCCGATTAAATTCATTATTTAAAATAGTATTTTTACCATTTCGTAATTGTGCTATTGTACAACTGATCTGTGGATACCATAAGAAATTCGAACTATAGAGAGTTAACGCAATATCGAATAGCACAAAATCAATTTTACTTTATCGTAACCCACTGATATTCTTAATTTAATAATTTTTGGAACACTACAAAAGTGACTATTCCATTTATCTCGTCAGGAGGGTCTCTTTTTTGCACGGCAAGGGGTCAAGCGTTGCAATTATCGTTTATCACAATTACTTGCAATCCGAAGTAACGTTAAACTGGTTTCAACGTCTCTATATTCACTCCTGACGTTAACCACCCCACGATTCTATCAGAAGGTTTTCTGCGCACAGAGGTGCAATTTCCAGGTGCGAATTGCCGCAGTTGCAACGTTCGCACGACAACGAGTCACGTTGCGGAACCGGTGCATCGGGTGATACCTGTTTGTACAAAATGTTAATTGTCGAAAATAATCGTGCGTCAGTCGGTTGGATCGGTGCAGCGGGCAGGAAATCGAATAGCAGGCTGACCCACATATTTGCCGCAGATGCGCCGTTCCTCGAGGCACCCTACCTATTTAAATGCATTTAAAGGACGTATTTTATCGGCGCGTTTTTGAATGCACCTTCTCCGCACGTTTTCGCCGGCACAATAACAGCCGGCTCTGCGTGAAACGTGCTCGAGTGGAAGTTTACCTTTGAAAGGGAAGAGAAGAGGGAGAGTAGAAAAAAAAAGAGAAGAATTTCCCCAAGTCTCTCGCGATCTTTTAATCCGAAACTCGTTATATAAGAACGAATCTGAAAAGACGGTGATTTTTTTGTCGACCCGCTTAGCCAAAGATCGAGAAAAAATCACGGCACAAATGAGAAAAAAGAGGGAAGAAGAACGGTTAAGAGGATACGGCGATGTTGTTAACGGAATAGATTCGTCGATCGAGAATTTCATCCGCGTCGTTACTTACAACTGTGGAGGACGGCGTTCCAATGCCGGCGGCTTTTTTATCCTCCCTTCGTTCTCTTCGCTCAGTCTTTCCGGCACCACGTGTATATACGGTCGAGAGGAACGCGACGCGGTCGAACAAAGAAGAGACATAAATAATCCCAAGTTTCCAGCGGGCGTACTGATAATTAGATTCCAAGGACCGCCTATTTTGGCCGAAAGTTACGTTAGAAAAAGAATCTCCGGTCTTTTCTGCCTCGTCGGAATCACCGTCCTCTCTCCCTCCGCCCATCGTGGCCCTCTCACGACCCACTTTCGTCTCTGTCGTCCTTTTTCCATCACTGTTCCGCATCCTCCGTTGTTTCCCTCTGTTCAACGTCTCCTCTCTGTCGTCCATCGGTACTGCAAAGTTTGCCAGGGGGGCAAACAAAGAGAGAGGAGACTTCCACCCTTGGAAATGCGTCCAGCATATTTATGGCCAAAAACCGTCGTACACTTATTGCTAACAGCGACGACGAGGACAGGGAGGGGTGAAAACGGCGACCGCAAATGGGGTTGCGACGAAGAGTCGCGAAGAAGTCGGATACACAGGCCTAGTTTCTTGGAGGGGTACAATTTGGGGTACCAAAAGAGTGAGAAAAGGGTAGATGGACTTGTGGGATCGTAATTGATCATGTCATTAGCTCGAGTAACATTTTTTTAACGGACAATGAGTCTTAGTTAATGAGTGGTGACAATTGACAACGATAAAGAGAAAGTAACTCGAGGAAAATGGAAGTTTGGGGTCGTCCTAGGTCGTAGAAATTTCAAGATTTATTGCACTCTGTATTGGTGAACAGAGGTAGACGTTGGTAACAACACGACGATTTAATTCGACGTAACCGTGGATACTTTGAACCCAAGGGATCCTCGATAGCCTGTTGGATCACCGTTGCGGAGATTCATACACAATAAAACACCATAGAACGGCCCTTGCGGTACTCCATTCAACGGCGAGAAAATAAAGTGGAGGAACTCGAGAACTGCTCCACTTTCAGACAATGCTCGCAGGTAGTCGAGGCCTATACCATCGTCTTTCCTTCTCTTTCTCCCTTTATTTTTTTTTTCGTCTCATCCTCGCCTCGTGTTACTCGCACTCTCGGACTTGTAAAAAGATTGCACCCGTAAAAATAGTTACGGCATAATGGGTGTAACGAAGAGGAGGATCGTTACCACCGGTACACCGGTTGTGGTACCAGAACGAGATCCTCGTAAATTTAACGTGCGAACAGTACTACAATGCGCGTTAAATCATCCCTGATCGTTTCTAAAACGACCCTCTGAATTATTGCAAGGACGTCGAAAGGTGCAAAATGCAGTTAACGCGTCCTTCCTAGTTTCTTAGCCCTCGAGGACGGTTAATTCGAGCGGAGAGATCGAGGAAGCATTTTCCCCTTCGAGTAGAGGGCGATTTCAGAATGCACAACCAGAATTCGTCGCAGGTTTTGTCCCATTCTCGTTGTTCGAGGAGACGAGTACAATAGACACGGGGAAAATAAAATGTCTTAGGATAGGTTTAATGGCGGATTAAACGGGGACCGTCTACGGAGATGCGAGAGGTTCCCTATTGATTTTCTTTCCTCGCACGAATAGACGCCTGTAACAAAGGGCCATTAAAATCGAACGATTCTTCGTTCTCCGATGTGCCATCCCTTCTTTCCTTTCTATCCATCCCTCTTATCTGCAACGCGGATCTTCGTCTTTTCGTGAGCCGCCTTGTATTTGTAATAGAAAAACTTTTCGAGATGATATCTCCGCTACTCGTTCGAGTTTCCTTTAAGCGATTTCGAAATATCTGAGGCACTGCGAGGGAGTAAGTATCAATAAGACGATTGGAGGCGCGTATCTGTCGAGGAGAAGACGTTATTTCTTCGAGTGTCTCGCAGGGTGGAAGTCGAAGCCGGGGTGCAAAATATGAAAGGTGGCGGGAAAGGCGGTGGAACAACATCCGACGAGAATGAAAGTGATTTAGCCATAAACATACGTGCCACCCCGTAGGACGAAAATCGAGAGAGACGAGAGCAGGAAGCAGGAAAGGGAGAGGTTTAGGGGGTGCGGATGGAGGAGATGTAGGACGAGGAAGAGTGAGTTACGTCTCACGTCGAGGTTGTCGGGGGTTGTACGATATTTCGCCGTTGAAACTCACCGGGGCCACATTTCTCTTGATTTAGCGAAACAATCCGAGCATCTGAATTTCAAATATGGCGTCTAGATCCCTCCACGTCCTCGCGAAGGTCCGTCTCACCCTCCGGATGACCCGTGACAGCGCGCGAGAGACTCGCGAATTAGTTCGCGGAAGAATTCGTTTTCGCACCCTCCATTTATCTGTCTTTTCCTTATTCCCAAGGTGGAATCGTGCAATCTTCTCAGCAACGGGGGAACTTTTCCGCTGCGTTCTCCTTTTTTCTTGTCTTCCTCTTTAAACCCATTCTGCTCGTCAAAAACGAATACCTCTGTCGGAAGATAAAAAGGCGTCCACGATCCTCAATAATATTTGATAGCTCGTTTTTTCGGCTCGCTTTGACTCACAGTCGTTTATCACGGGATGCATGAGAACTCCCCTGCGAGTCTTCTAAGTAGCCGCGTTTTTTCTCCCGCCATTCGGCGATTTGTCCAACGAATCGGTGTATGCCGAAGTACCATCTCTCGATTAAGGGCAGATTCCGTAATATCGGCGATCGTCGCGTGAGGGATTGCGGCCCATTGAGCAGCCAGCTCCCGTGAAAATAATGATTCGACGCCCTCGGGGTCCTCGAGAGGACCGTTCGTCCTGCCATAATTCCCGTACCCTCGATATCGTCGACTATCTCCTCCGATCGTCTCGCCGGAGGGCCGCGGCATTGAAAATACTTTTCACCACTGAAAGAAACGTCAAGACCCTTGATGTTTCTTCTACTCTAATTAATTCCATCCGAAACGTCCGCGTTCAACGAGAAGAAACGGGACCGAGCTGAAACTAAAAATAACGACGGTCAAAAAAAGCCGATCTTGTAGTAGAACTAACCGAATAAGTGGAACAGTGGGAACGAAGCGCCGGAGAACTTCCGAGAGAAAAATCTTGGAGATCTCGAGGTCGATCACGATTACGACGTCGACTCCACGACGTTAGTTCCGACAAGAAAGTACCAGAAATACGTCGCAGATCTTGGGTTTTGTATTTTCACGACGTAGATCGCCATGAGACCATGAAATTCTAAGAAACGCTTTAAGGTAGCCACGATCGAAAGACGGATCGTTCGAGACCTTCCCCTTGATCTTCCGCTCTCGTCCTTCCGCGCGCAAAGTGCGCAGATGCGTGGAGAAGGACGATTTAAAATTCCATAGAGCGCATCCCGTGCATAAAAGACCGCACGCGCAGTTCCTGGTCGAGCGGGTAGAGCCCAAGGTCGCGATAATTTGCAAGGGGGAGTCAGAAAACACAGGAGGCTGTTAGTGGCGCGTAGCAGCAGCTGGGAAGCAGCCAAGCAACCGAGCAGGCCGCCTCGGGTAGGCATGCGGGGCCCAAGGTCTCTCTTCTCTTTCCCGAGGGCCCCTATTACGTATTAACTCACTCACACGCAAGAAGAGAGGGCCGTTCGAGAGGATTTACATTCGTTCCTGTCGGATAAAGAGGGAAGACGTCCCGCGCGACCTTCTTGCGAATTCGCACACGTGCGGGCCTATATGTGGGTCAAACTGCGCAGATACGAAACTAGTTGGACGAAGGAACGGAGGAGATCTACACGTGAAACGGGTCCTTCCTCTTTTCTCCCCTTCGCTCTTTGTCCTTTCTTTGCGTTTTTTTTATTATTTTTGAAGGGAGAAAAATGAAGAGAGGCAGAAAGGAACGAGAGAACGCCAGGAAGTTAGGAATCGGTTCGAACCCATGACGAAGCCACGGTAGAAGGAGTAGCACGTGTTCGACCTCTTTTTATT
Organism: Cerceris rybyensis; assembly: GCA_910591515.1. Lineage (NCBI taxonomy): Eukaryota > Metazoa > Arthropoda > Insecta > Hymenoptera > Crabronidae > Cerceris > Cerceris rybyensis. Next base: position 3,854,657 of record OU342795.1, read on the forward strand.
TCGCGCGAGATCATAAAACAGTTAAGGATCGTAGCGACGATTCTACAGAAATACATTTCTCTCAGGATGCCCTTCGTCTCCCGGACAGATGGTGTTTTACGATCACCCGGGACAGCCACGTGTGTCCATCCTTTAATTCTGTACACTCAGTATCCCATACGATTGTTCATAGGTACTTTTAACCTCTTGCGCTATCAATTATATAGCAGAAATGTGTGCCCATCCTACCCAAAGAAATTCCAAATGAGCTTTTACTTGGAATAATTTCTGTTAAAGCTTCAAAATATATACATACATACATATATATATTTTATATGTTGTATATATATATACAACAAAAATTTCATTTCATTTTTATATATATATAAAAGATTAACGGTTGGTTTCCATTATTATAATTTCTCAAAAATCTTCTTGCATTTTGTCCTATAACTTCAAGTGTTGATTTCTCTATATCGAGAATTTCCATATCCAATCAGTTCTATCTTCTTTATCTAGCATTCTACATTTTTTTCGAAATGGAAAAACAATATTGCTAGACTCGCTACAAAAGCTCGCTAGAAAAGCAATAAAATGTGTTAAGCAAGGAGTACAGTAGCGCAGAGAAGTCAGAAGACGTACGCTGTACGTCAGTCTCAGTATAGAAACAAATTACCAATGACGTATATTGCACGTCAAAATAGCGCAAGAGGTTAAATGATCCATTCTCAGATTTTCGAAGCTCGTAAAACGGTAAGCAACGTGTACCTGGGGAGGTATGCAAAGTATACCGTTCTATCGCGTCATTTGCAGTCGACAATCTGTAAGGTGTAAAGTGCCACCGTGAGCTATAATTTCAACTACCACCAACGTGACAGTAGTCCTCGAGGTAACCGGTAATTTAAGCTGCTCGTTTTCCATACAGTGTACTTCTTGCCGCGTAATCCTCGTACGTTCGCGCGCCTCTGGAATCTCATCTACTTCCTCCTCTTGACAAATGCCGGGGTCCGGTTTGCGAAGCCAGATGCCTAATTTACCAGTCCTGATTTTTTCACCCTACGAGGAGCGATTTCTGGCGAAGGAGGGTGACGTGGAATATAGAGAGATTCATCTGCGAATCCACATCTATTCTCCGTTACGCTCGTAAACCCTCGCACGCATTTAGATATATACGTATATACCTTGCAGGATTTTCCCGTATGACGTATCGCCGTGATTACCTTGATGTAGAATCCGTCCATCGGTAGGTCCGTTCGCCCTGAGCCGATAACGCATTGAGAATATACGCGGATCCCTTTTCTCTTTTCTCTCGGTGCCTCTCTATCGGCGAGCGCATCGATCATCGTTGTGCCCACGATTTTTCATCTGGATCCCTCGACAAAAAAGCTCGCTCAGATTGAAAAGCCATTTCACCGTCTGGGAATGCTAAACGAGGCTTTTTCTATTTTTTTTTCACTCGAGTAGTCTAAGGTTGAACTTGTGCCGAGGTTTCTGCGTCTTTGAGACAATTAACCCTTTGCCGTGCAATATTGAATAGCATAGAAATTATTTTATTTTATTGTGACCTACTGATATTTTTCATTTAATAACTTATGGAACACTTTAAAATTGAGTGTTCCATTTATCTCGTCGTGAGTGTCACTCGTATGGCTAGGGCTTAACGCAATGGCGCTCTTTACTTCTTTGCTATGAGCGCTATATTCACCAGAGGTTCCTTTCGTATATTAATTTTGGATACTGACATAATTTTTTAAGATTTCGTATTCAAATATTCGTCAATTATAATTATTATAATATTTAAATAGTCAGGGTCCAAACTGGAACTGTTAGCTATCTCCTGTTAGTTTTAGTTGGGACAGTTAGATTTCCCTCAAAATATGTTTTGGAGACCTTTGGTCCTAAGGAAAAGGGATCGCCCTTTTGGAACCTTACTCACGAAATGTCTGGGTCATCCAAACCTCCCACCACCCTGTCGTAAAACCTTCAAAAGGCCGGTCTCAATACCAAAATCAGAACAGATTAAATCAGGAATTGTACTGAATCACTGAAAATCTGTACCTCGCGACGACGTAAGTCTTAAGTTTGTTAAAACTCCGAACGCCTTAAGTCTTCCTAAATAAAAGTGTTGTAAACCACACGAAATACAACGTAACGATTATATCATTCGCATCCAAAGAAGTACAAAGAAAAAGAGTTACATGTGCCATCACGAGACCCCGTAATCTAGAACAACCCTTCAAAAATATTCTAAAACCGTTAAATATTCTACAGCGACAAGCTCACGTCAATACGTCGCAAGAAAAGTGACATACGAGGGAAAATAAATCTTCCATCGTATCGACGAGCCTTTGGAGCAACCAGCGGCAGATGTTTGCAGCGCTTTCGAGTTCATCGATAAGCAGAAAATCGGTAGGGGCAAATGGAGTACTCTCGAGTTTCGTGCGAAGGGTTTTGAGGAAATCCGCCCGCGGAGTCGCGTGCTCGATCATCGAATCGAAGGGACGTTTCGAGCGAGAAACGCGAGCGTGGGAGTGCCGCTGCCACGTGGATGACGTATTCGTCGGTTCTGTGGTAGCGGAAAATGGGTACCCAACGAGAGACGGACCCAGCGAGCACGCGAAACGTATAATTTCGGGCAATAATTCCTGGCCACGGACGATTTGAGGCGAATCGACGCATGCTTCCGGATGGTCGAGTCCCTCGATTCGTCCGCGAGCCAACCTGGGGGCAATGGGATAGTCGATTTACTCGGCTTCTCTAGGCGGAGACAACGAGAAAAAAAAAGAGCCTCCCATAAAATCGGATAGAGAGGCTAAATCATCAACGGAGATCGTTCCGCGGTAGACGTAAGAAAGGAATCGCATCCGGTGAAACGTCCGAGATCACGTTCGAACGGTATTACGTTATATCGATGAAGAGGGTAAGAACTTCTTGGGGAAGTTCTTGGAAAACGTTATTCCGGCAGATATGGAATATATTTAAAATTCATGGAGAAACTGTTCGAGTCCGTCTCAAATAAAAGAAAAACAAATGTTTTTCAAATTCGGACTAATTGTAGACGACAATTTGTCAGCAACATGGACTCTTTTAACACTGGATTTACGGGGGTGAAATCTGTTACAGTCCAATATATTAACCCCTTAGCCTACAACGTGTGACACTCGTGACGCACTGTACGGAATAGGTAATTTTCAAATTTAGAAAAACTTATAAAACTGACACAATAATATTATTTCTGTGACACTAATATTACGTTAAATTATTACATATATAAAAAATCAATATTTAGTTTCAATCCATTTTTATTTTACCAATTTACTTCTAACTCATTGCCCACACAGTCACAGAGAAGTCATAGTGCAAGAGGTTAAATAAGGACTTTGGGGAATCTGGTATCAAACTGGCAAAAATGCACAAGTTTAGGGCGATTGTGGAATTAAAATTTACATTCTTTTATATGTAACATAGTTTTCCATATTCAGCCTAAATATCCTAAGTTATTTGGTAATTTAGGAGGATTTTGGGCTGAAATTTTCGACTCGTGCTGGCATGAATTTCGTTTAAAAAAGCATGTTAATTTTTACTACCATAATGTCATCTATATTTTACTTAACAAGCCCTCATCGTCAATGGAATTCCCTTCCGCCATTCACTCGGATCTCGTTCCTCTTTCTCATTGCATATTTTTTCCAATATCCGATAAATCTCAAAGAATTTCCGCACTTGAAGGTACACCAGCGTCGAATCTCTCGCTCGTTTGTTCCAATGGAATAAAAAAGAGACGAGAATTCGTGAGAAATGGCACGTACGCACGAAGTCGAACGTCCGACAGTTGCCATTTGTAGGAGCGTTAATATCGGCGGAATATTTGGCGGAATATTTCGCGTTATCTAAACGTCGTAGGCAGAAGGAAGAACGGGTAATGCAGTCAGACGGTTAAGCAAAGTATGAAAGTACATGAGTTACGAGCCGCTCTCCGAGTTCCAAGATGGAACGCCATAAGCCGCACATTTCTCCATGGAAAAGATTCAAGATGGAGTCGTCTCTCGTCGTTTTCGTCAAAGACGACAGAGGAAAAGCCGTCAGCCGTCTCGCGAGATTGATGCCCGTAGGTGAATTCGAAAGTAACGCGATGAAAGATGAAGAGAAACTGTCTGAACAGAGGGATAATGTTCCCCATGCGTCGCGGAAGCTTCACGTTTACCATGGAAAATGTAATATTCGGATAAACGCAAGGACGATGATACGGTGCTCCTGGATCTTCTCCTATTTTCACAATTTACCTTAAAGCCGACCGTACGAGCTAGCTATGGTGTTTCTTCTTTGACTACTCTGAGAATTCACAGAGAAGTCACTTGATAGATTTGCTCTTATTCGTCCGATGAGTAAAAGATGTCCCTCATCTTAGCATTTTTTCGATTTTAATGCGTAAGTGGCTAAAAAAGCACTTAACACGTTGAATGCCGCTCATATTTCACTTCTTGTATCATTTCTACCGAAGTGATACTTTGCTTATTAACACTAAACCTACCAAGCCGGTCAAAATGACCGATAAACTATTTTTTCTAAAAATTCTCTAAACTGATAGGGAAGTCATGAAGGAAATATTCCACTTCTATCTTATAAAACAAAAATTACTTAGTTGCTCACTTCTTTCACCTCTTAATTTCTCTTCTTTTACACTATTTAATAAATGTATCTAAATTTTAGTAGATATAACGTCGGTAGTTTTAGTGTTAAAATCCCATCTTTGTACAGCAGAAACTTTAAAGGCACAAATAGATATATGTTGAGCAGGGTTGGATCTGTAGAAAGCTAGTATTTAAATATTTATAAATATGTTAGAAAATTCGGAAAAATTACATTTTCAAAGTCATATGAAATTTCATTGCATTCAATAGCGCCGGTGACCGGTGACCCCCACGGCAGGCAACGTGTTAAGGACGAAATAAGAGTTTAGTTTTCTTTTGTCATTCGCCAAATTCAGGTTTCATGGGCCGATACGATGGGAATAAGTGCGAGGACAGTTTCCTCTAACCCCATACATCATACCGAGTGATTTCTTTCTGTATCCTCAGGATACTCACTCGTTACTCCTGCGTTGAACGTTTGAACTTCCATGGCGTCGATGGAAGTCCCATTCCTAAATCGTGGTCCTATAAACGACCGAATTTCTCGGTATCAATAATCTCACCGTTATTTTCGAGGATGTTCTCCGCACCGTTTGCGTGTTCTCACGAATCGATTGGAAAAAATGGTTTCGGTAAGAAACGGATAGGCTAGCAGCTAAAAACGATTTCCGGAGCAGATGGTTCTCTACGAGCCGTACTTTCTGACTCATTGTTTCTCCTACTTTCTTGAATCGAGACTCTCTCGATGGTGCCACCCCTTTAATTCTTCTATCTATCAACTTTTGCCCCGTGACGCAATCTCTCCTCCTTCGTGGCAGAGGCGTCATTATCGGAAGGTCGGTTCCGTAATTACAGGGCTTTTGCGTGCCGACAAATTTTTATTGGATCGTAGAATTACCGTATGGCACGAGGCAACAACGATTCTTTTGCGCCCGATTGTCCATGAAATTTTCGTGCTAAAGTGCCGTACATTTTGCGATGACTGGTGCCTTCTTTCTCTTTCTTCGTCTTTGCTTCTTTCTCGTCGTCGTGGTGCCTATCTACCCTCTCGTCTTGGCCAATTTATCCCGCGATTATTCTTATTTAACCGCCCTGTTTCATTACGGCCACGAGTTACAATATTATTTGTTGCAACTACCTCTCATGCGAATCGTTTCGTTTCTGCCGATCCTGGGAACGATAAGCGGAACCGTCGTCTCTCGAGGAACCGTTATTTCATTCGCATGCGAATCTATTTTTATGGGATCTTGAAATTCTCTTATCGCGAGACCGACGATTTATTCAACATTCCGCGTGTTTCGTTTTCAGTTTCCACGTTTTCGTAACTTGGCTTGTCGTGAGAAGCGTGCACACTTGCTGCGAGTGCTACGAGATGGTTTCCGAAGATGACGAAAGAAAAGGTAGATAAAAAAATTACAACATTAGCCTACAATTTATATGCTCATTCATAATACATTATCAGAGGAATTATAAATTTCAACCCTTACCGAAGGAGCTAATAAATTAACCTAAACAGAAGAAGAATTAAATTGAAAATATCAATTGATCACGAGATGGTCAAATTATTTTTGCATTATCCATGATACTTTAAATTATACCGTATATTAGAAATCTGGCAGAAATTTTTATATTTGGAATTAATGCTGAGTTATTGCTCACGTAGTTAACACTTTATCGACCAGTATTTTTTTACATCCGACTCCCTTCTGACCGATCATTTGGACGCAAATACTTCCCTGGTACCGATATCTCTTCGAAAATTACAAATTCTCGTCATAGAGTCCTTGGCACAGTTAACCGTAATGATAAGCAATAATTTATTAATCGCTGTGATAACCGATTAATTAGTTAAATCTCTAAAAGCGTTGAGCCTCAAAAGCCTATTAACCCTTTGCGGACGGGGACATTTTTGAATATTGACAGATAACCATTTATTCGGCGTTCCAAAAGCACCATTGTATCAGAAATTTCGGTTTTTAACGTATCTGTATTATAAATTACTCCACTTTTAATTATATCTCACCTGTTTTATTTCAATTTTTCAATTTAAATCGTGTATACATACAGCGATAAACTGTAACTACATTTTTTTCTCAGACCGCATATATGCGTCGCTAGTCTGCAAAGGGTTAATAGGCTACCGGTCAATAAAGTGTTAAGAAAGAAATCGTAGAACAAGTGGTTGAATTTTGATTCCAATTACAAAGTAGAATGTCCAAAGTGTTTCCAAGTTCATCGAGTCGGATCACGAGCAAGGGAGTATTCAACAAAATAGAAACATTCCCAATACGAAACAGCATCGTAAATTCGTCGAAATTCCCTCTGCCATTTTGACGTGTCCCTTTTCGTCAGCGGTATATCGGCCATTTCGCGCCACCTGCGTAAACACGGTCCCTTTTTTTCGGTCGATCGCATAACCGCCCAAGGGCGAACTTTTCCAGCAATAGGAAATGGAGAACCGGAAGGACCCAGTGCACGAGCTTTTCTATTCCCTTCGGGCGCCGACTTAATGGCGGACGATCGTCGTACCGTTGTTTACGATTAGTATCGTTCCTCTTCTCCTTTGAGACAGATACAATCCGGGTTTGTCTTGGAGGGTGGAGGCAGGTGGAATATTCCTGGAACGTTTCCTAGAACCTCGAAAATAGCCTGGTAACCCGTTTTATGGATTCAGTTATCGCCGATTTCGTCGGTTATTACGCGTCGTTTAGACGAAACCACGATGCTCTCTGCCGATTGCTTTTCATCGATTTATCAGCCTCGTTCTTCCATCTTTTCATGTTCTCCTAGCTGAACACGCTTTAGAAATAGGTAGTAATTAGCGATAGTTTCAACGTCGATTATTAGAATTATGCGAGGAGGAAATAATTGGAATGAAGAAAGGGATGAAACTACAACAGATATTTAAAACATTGTTAAAAGCAATTACCGTGGAACGTTTCTTGGAACATACGAACTGATAGAACAGAGAAGATAGTAGAAACGAAGCAACGCTACTTGAATATGTAAAAATAATTGAACTTAATAACGGATGAAACTGTAATAGGTATTTACAAGATTATTAAGATCAAAGTAATCATAGAGAAGCAATCTCAGTAATGTAAAAATTCATTAAACAGACAGAATAAATAGTACATTCAATACAAGATCAAACAACCTAGTATCGGACATTCGAAGGCTAATATTTGCAGAATTAATAAGAACATCCCACAATCGTGCAAAACGTCACCGCGCGAAAAGGTGGAACGACGAAGTCGAGCATTTTAATGACTAAATAATGTCCCTTTCGATCGTATCGTATGTCAATTATCTTCCAAAGTGGTATTTACCGAGGATCATCCATTTTCTTCGGCAACGCAGTAACCCGCTCGAGGGGTGACATCCGTAGGACTGCAGCCATTAACGTAGCGCCGGTAGTACTCGTCAGTTAAATACCGGGTGACCGTGAAAAGCGGCAATTTTCACCGGAGGGTCGGAAGAGAAATCGATGTAATCGTCCAGTTACGACCCGTTGCTCGCACGCGAGAAGGATAGAGAGAAAAAAAACGAATGAGAGCAATCCAGAGGAAAAGAGAGGATGAGAAATAGAGTTCGAGAAGAGGAAAGAGTCTCTGGAAAATCTACATGCAAATGGGGTCGAGTTTTGGGGCGGCGATTTGATTTTTTTGGGGTCCAACGTCGAACCCCCGACGGTCATGATTGACACGGGGGTCTCGAAACACGCGTGTCGTCCAACCCTATTGAGAGAGGTCCTGGAGGATAAAGAGGAACGGGAGGAGCTGGCGGAGAGGGAGGAGAAGAAGAAGAGGGGTGCTAGGTAGTTGGCAGCGGTGGCGATGGCGGCTCATCGAGGGTCCTTCAACGTTGCCACCCCAGTCATTACTTCGGCATTAACGGGGGATGATTCTCTCTCCCTTCTTCGCGGATTCACCGGTTCATCGGGAGTTGGACGAAGCGGAAAAGGGATGAATGCAGGGAGAGAGAAAGAGATGAAGAGAATAGGAGAAAAAACGAGAGTGAGTCCTCCAGGGAAGAAGCGTCGAGTAAAGTTAAATCGGTGGATTTACGAGCGTGGCCTTCATTTTCGCGCTTCTTTGCGTATTTGCACCGTGTCCTTTGTATCTCTGACAGGACGAAAAACCACGTTTATTCTCATTCTCTGCGATGATACGAGACGTTATTGAACGAAACGCGATGACAGATCGTCCTGCAAAACTGCCACGTGGCACGTTTACGCGCAGATTGCGCTCAACGGAGACATCCTTCAAAGGGACGGCTCCCTAATATTCCTCGGATTCTTTGATCCTAAATCGCGACTATCCTTCGTACAAGATCCGCCATTGTTTCCGTAGGAACTGTCGAGCCGTTGACGGTAATAGTTTCGGAAGATTTAACGGCGCATATTGCGCACCGGATTGCCGCAGCTGCTGCGGTTTCCGGCCGCGGCGGGCCAGTTGGCCGAATTGTTGCCAAAATTGCGCTCTTCCTTTCCGGGCTCCGATCGACAGACCGATCGTTCGTCCACGTCGGACCGGTGTTTTTTTGAATCTCGACCTCGTAATTTCACTCCTATTTCGTTGCTCGATCGAGCAACACGATACGAAATCGTTTACGTAACGCATCTCACACCCGTCGATCTGAAATCGCGAGGTGATTGAGATTCAATTATCCTTCTGCCTCTAATTCACTAAATAATTATATAGAATACTAGCTGAAAGTTTCCGTGCTTCGCTACGGTTTAATCGAAACTAAAAAAAAAACAACCCTAAAATTTCGAATTTTGAAAAATCCTTTCTTAGTGGGTGCTTATACCCTAGAAGGAACGCTCATGCAAAATTTCAAGTTTCTAGGTCAAGTAGTTTCGTCTCTGCGTTGATGAGTTTGGCCCATACTTTAACCCCCCAAAACCCTCCAAAACCCCCCCTAAAATTTCGAATTTTTCAAAACCTTTTCTTAGTGAGCACCTAAGACCCAACGGGAAGGTATGTTCCAAATTTCATTGCAATCCGTTCTGTGGTTTTTGAGATTTCGTGATGAGTGGATGAATGAGTCAGTCAGTCTGTCAATCAGTGGTATTTGAGCTTTATATAATGGAAGATTGAAGCAAGCTAGGATAAATTAAACCGATAAATTCGATCATTTTGATTCGATCCTTCTCGTTTTAAGGAGACTAAAGAGAGTCGACGTTCTAACGCCTTTGAGATTCGCGCTCGAAGAAGAAAAAAATCTGTACGATCAGATCGTTCTCCTTTCACGAGTCTTCTCTTACATCTTTGCGCGGGAAACGTAACCGAGCAGTATTTACCAATACCACCTGAGACACCGACGATGGATTATTGACCGGTACGGTAATATGACGCGAGAGACACGCGAAATTTCGCAATCAGACGTCGAACCGCGGTCCTTGGACTCCATTCTGGACAGAAACGTCCGTGGTCCCTGGACGATAGCCGCGTACGATTGCACAGCTTGTCTGCACACCGGTGTCTGCGGTCTTTCGTGGGGTGAAAGTGTCTGCGAAAATTTCGCAAAAAACCTATCGTTTGCGATAACTTCCTTAGAAACTGTTCTAATTGAGAACTGCAAAGTTGAAAAGCAATGAGATAAATTGGACGAATGTAAAACTTAGTGAATGTAATTACTTTGGAAAAAGAGAATTCCAAAAGTGATCGATTGAGTAATTTAGGTTTTATTTAATAGAAGTGAAATATTTACTAGATCAAAAATAGAAATTATTTTGATCCCCTTACTTTGTCTTCTAGATCTCATCCAATGATCTATTAATAATTTAAATGGAATGTTCTATCCAACGAGAATAGAGACTTCGTCTTTCACACAGTCGACATCAATTAGAATTATCATTGTCTCTTTAAAACCATAAATCTCCCGATGAAACGAGTACAGTCATGAAAGTTAAAAATGGCAAAACAAACAAACAACTTTCTCGTTTAGCCAAGTTGAGAGGATTAAGTCGCATTGCCTCCGACTCAGCGATCCACGAAGTTCCTTAAACAAATATGAGTAACTCGGAGTAATTTACGAAACCCAATCGTTGTATCTTGCAAACAACGATAATGAAACGAATGTAATAATAACTGACAACTGTCGTTAACGGTGGTTCACGAGGATTACCATGTATTTGCCGAGGGAAGCATCGGTGACGAGCGATTAAAGCCGCAACGATTTAAAGTATTACGAGAAACGAGCGTATCGAAATATTCCAACAAGATAGTTTCCGACGATAAAGCGGCCGGAAATTTATGGCTTACTGTGGGTTAACGGGGAAAAACATGTTTGATGTAACCGAAGATTCTCGACGGTATCGCGAGGAGGTATTGCGAGCAGCCTTGAACGGAATTTACGTTACGATTCGAAGCGTTGAATCAGATTGATATCGTCGGAGTATCTCCATATGTTGTACAATGAAACAGGTGTAAGTCGTTTGAAAAATGTTGGCCGTTATCGTTGCCAAAAATACGAGGGCGATAAGCAGGTGAGCTATATAAGCTTGGCAAAGGTACAAAATAGCTTTCTATGCTCGTACCACCGACGCAAACACACTGTATTTTCGGACCTCCGACTTTTCCCTCCTCAAATGTGTTCCTTGAGTCCACCAACCAGGAATTAATTTCCTTTACATGGAAATATTACGTATTCTTTTTCTATTAACCACTTGACCTACAATCACGAGTGACGAGGTAAATGCGATAGGAAATTTTCAAGTTTTGGAAAACCTATTATAAATTGGAAATATTAATGAAACGCGACACGATAATATTAATTGTCTTACATTAATATTACGTTAAATTAATCGGCTAATGAAGAATCACCGATTAATTCTTATTTTAACTATAAAATTCTGAACTATAGGAGACACAGTTACAAACCAAATCGTAGGGCAAGGGGTTAACACAGTATCGACCTCTCACGAGTTAACTCGTGCTTACATTTGCATTAGCATTATTTCAACTCTACCACATCAAAAAAAAATATTAATATATATATAAAATGCATAACTTAGGTATAATATATAAAAAATATGTATAATGTTTCACTTAAATCCATTGTGTATAAATAAAGCATACTGAAGTTTATTAAGATACTTTCAATGTCACATTCAATTAAGGAAAAAAATTGTCGATGACAGGAGTTAACTCCTACGTAAAATTGTCGGTCAATAATGTGTCAAAAGATTAAAATAATTACCATACCGGTTGGAATTCAAACACGGACCAATAACTACGACTCAAAGACGTTCTCCAAAGTACCATCAAGTTCATCGACCACCCAGACTTCGGTTCAACCCCTTAACTACTCCACGCTCGTAGGATCGACATCCACGGTGTTATTTTTCCAACAATCAGTGCATCCTAGGAAGAGAGTACAAAAAAGGGCAACTCCGCGACCCGGATTTCGAGTATCCGTTCATCATCTCCATTTCTGCGAATCTGTCATGCCGACGTGTATTTATGACCGTCAATCTCAGACGTATAGACGATGATAGTAATCCTTTAAAATTAATAGCTTCCCTAGACAGGCTCGGAGGTAGCATCAACCTTACGTGAAGCCGCGTGCACCTTTACTTAGGTCGATTTGTAGCTGGAACCTCTCTCGATTCGGGATTACGGTCGATTTGCGTGTTCACCGTCGCGTCTACTCGCGGTTGCACGTAGTCGTGAGAAAACTGCAGGTTCACGAACCTCGAACCAGTTCAAGGATGCACGTGGATCGCGACGACGTTAATACGTACGTATCAGCGGAGTGCGCGTGCACGAAGAGAGATTGCATCGACATAGGTAGAAGAAGTGAGACGAGGTGAGAAAACGAGGGGGTGAAAGAGAGAAAGACAAAGAGAGAGGATCGACGGGTGCATTGCAAGCTGGCGGCAAGTGCACACGACCAACACGGTAAACATTCCTATTCCGATATTTTCTGCCAATGCTGTTTAGCTGGTCGAATTCGTGAGTAGCCTGCGAAACGAGGATGCAGCTCGAAAGGATTCGAAAGGAGCAACGGGACGACTTATCGAAGAAACGGACAGATTTTTTCTCTCGAGGATTCGCGTGACTTATCCCATATACTCTCGACGAGTTGATTGATTTATGGACTCAAGAAAGATTCCACTTTTTGGCAAGATTCGGAAGATCTCAAGGGACGAGAAAATCGCTGCTCGGAGCAAGGTATTTAATATCAATCGCGACGTCATTAGATTTGAAATTCCGCGGGAAGAGAACCATTAAAAAAAACTTCCGAGTCCGGATTAGCTGTACGTATAGGGTGTTTCAAAGGTAGCTGTCGTGATATTCAGGGGTTGTCCTATAACCTTGAATCGATAGGGGTTGGCGAAAAAAGACGCTGTTGGAAGTGCGGCATTTAATATTAATCGCGACGTCATTAGGTTTGAAATTCCGCGGGAAGAGAACCAATAGAAAAAACAGCCATGTCCGGATATACTGTACGTACAGGGTGTTTCAGAGGTAGTTGTCATGATATTCAGGGGTTGTTCTATAACCTTGAATTGATAGGGGTTTGCAGAAAAAAACGCTATTGGAAGCGCACTATTTAATATCAATCGCGATGTCATTACATTTCGAATTTCGTTTACGTTTCGAAATTCCGCGAAGAGAGAACCAATAGAAAAAACAGCCATGTCCGGATATACTGTACGTACAGGGTGTTTCAGAGGTAGTTGTCATGATATTAAGGGGTTGTTCTATAACCTTGAATCGATGGGGGTTTACAAAAAACAAAACGCTGCAAGCTAGCTCGCTTTACGTATGTAACAATAATGCTACGTTAAACAAAATGTTATATTTGTTGCATTCGATTATTTAAATAAACAATATCGTTTGGTTACATTAATAATTTGAAGCTTGATTCTACAACCAGCCAGAATTACTGCTTCCGCGGCACTGGCCGAGAAGTACGGTCACTGGCGGGTGTTGTCAAAACATACTCGACGGAGCTCGGCGACCGTAACCTACAGGTAATCCTTTCCGCGAATTTTAACAATAAGGCATTTCGATGCTCACCTCGCCTCGCTATCAGTTCCCCCGTGACCGCCGACGAGTAACTAGTGCTCCGCGATCGGGTTTAACTATTTTTGCATATTAGTGCGCGTGTTAAACTTTCGAAGATGAGCTTCTGGAGCATCGGGATGCCTCTCTTTTTACGGGCTGCTTGGTAATTCATCCTCGAAGTAGTATCAACCCTTACTTGGCGGCCGTACATCTGCTCCCAACCACTAAAGCATCTTCATCGTTGCCATTCTGTATCTACTCTCAGCCATTGAAGAGAACAATCGACATGTTTCTGAGGTATATGTAATTTTTACCAAGATTTTAGTAGGTTTGTTTTAAGTGCGATTCGACAGTTTAATCTTAGTGAAACGCAACGGTAAATAGTTAAATAATTTGACTCGTAATTAAAAAAGCCTGATAAGCGAGATAAAGCAAGGTAGCTAATTCTTTAGTACCCGAGTGCATATGTTAGTTTAGCTTTTTTCAAATTCGTTGACTGCCGTCGTTGATCATCTGAATGCCGATATTTATTAAAATTACTGAGATAGTTCTCTCTGAGACTAGAAACTGAGACTGTAGGTCTACCTGAGAGGCAGATTTCGAAGGAATACTTAAAACATATTTTTTTATCTGTCTCCCTCTGTATCAATGTGGTAAATATTCCTCCCTTTACTACGAAATCTATCTACGTAATTTTCAGCAGCTAGGAAGTTGTCAACGATCTACGTTCCATAGTCAGATTCGCTCAGGGGCATCCTGGGGAGAAAAAGATAAACATTTGCGTCCTTCCTATTTCGTTGACCTAGGCCTCTATTTTCAAATTTCGCGTAGCAGTACTAAGGATATCTAAGATCTGGAAGCCTGACTCACTCACCTAAAATTCAATCGCGAACACACAATCAACCAGTTAAGTGTGTTTGACGACTATATCCGTCATGGAGAAATGACATATATTTCGTGTCATGACGACTATATACGTTATGTGAGAAATTTAGTTATCATTTGCTACTGAACCAGTTAGCTGCGATTGACGTGTATACTCGCCATCGCCTGATCTTCCTGACTCACGTATAATAAATAGATATATGCGCACTATCAAAAGAAGTCGCCACAGTTAACTGGTTAAAAGTTACTTTGCGCAAGAGGGATTCGTTTCTCTCCCACGGCTCCTCCGAGCCATTGTACCTGTAGAACAACCCCCAATAGCCACGCCAACCACTTCTGAAACTCCCTGTACACCGGCAAACTATTTCTGCAACGTTGTAGAAGCGTTTAGAAGCGTGTCAGAAATTAATGAGGGAGATTGCGCACGTGCGAAGTATAAGCGGCGTTTACCTGGCGGACGTTATTGGCTGCGTCCAACACTCGTAACGGTGCAACGTCCGAAGCCGACCACCAACTAGCTCAAGGAGAGAGAGAACATTGGCTTCGGAGCCAAGAGTTTTCACGCTCCGTGGCCGTTTATAGCCTTCCTACCTAAGTTTACCACGATAAAACCTCTTTTACTCCGCTATTTTCCCACCTCGACGTTCCTTAGTCGCGCTGAATCGCGAAAAACCTTGCAACCCTTTCTCTCCCTGGAACCAACTTCGATCGATGGTGCTCGTCCATCGTCAATTGCCTTGGGAAAAGTCGTAGTCTTTTTTTTTTTTCTCTCTCCATGGAACCGATCGAAAAGCGGAATCGTCGACGAATATTCGAGGACGAGGCGTATAGCGAATTCCAGGAGCACTCGTTGAGCGTATTATCTGCAACGATCGTCCCCCATATGCCCGGGAAAATACGACGACAGTTATCGTCCTTGCTGGACGCGCGAAAGGGGTTTTCGCATTCCCCCTCGTAACATCGTCCTCGCACATGTTTCCTTGGCAACCATAAATAGGTTGCTCGAAATTTTGCCTGTACTCACCGCAGGTGGTACGATCGTTTGACGGAGGAACGGGGAATTCGTATTGGAAAGGTTTTTGGGAAGGTTCGTCCTATGGGGTGTCTCTGTCTTTGACGCGGACGATTAGGTTTAGTTTCTTGGTAGCGGGATGGAAAGTGAAGTTTATTGCAAAGCTGTGTGCATGCAACTGTACTTATTTGAGTAGCGTAATTGGTAGCAGCCGTACTAGCTTACTATTTTACTAACCCTCTATGGGTCCGTGTAACTTTGAAGTAACACAAAACAAATCTAAACTTTCACTTTTCAAAATCGATTTTTTAACTTTCTCAAATATTTCAAGTTAGCTCCTTCAATACCATGAAATTCTTTAAAATCCAATGTTTCAATATCAAGTAAAATTTATTATTTATAATAGTACTTTTATTATTTTCTAATGTGCTATCGTGCAACTAATCTTCAGATATCACAGAAAATTCGGCCCATAGAGGGCTAAATTTTAAATCTCCAAAGTTACTTATCTCCAAAGTTTTACTACTTATCGCACTAAATAATACAAATAAACTTCCTTTTTATTTTCAATTAATGTTCGGTCAGAGGAGAGACCTCTATGGGGGTGTTATTTTATAGAGTCCGCAATATTGTTGCATACGAATTTTTGATAGTATAGGGTGACTGTTCAGGGAGGCTGCAGGACACGTACAACTTCAAATAATCGTCTCGTCTAAAGACACTAACAATAAGAAAAAAATAACACTCGAGCTCCATCCTCCTGTATACAAATCGTCGACTCTCACCACCCTCGCATCCCTCCATCCACTTTCTCATTTCCCCCTACTAAACATCCCCAAAATCAAATTACTCCATCGTCTAAGTCATCCCAAATTACGTTTCACCACGAACAAATCGGTCGTTCATTCGTTGGAAATATTCCACTTGCTCAAAGTCAGGGACGATCGGCTCTCTGTAGGGTCAGCGGAATTATCGTCGTAGGTGGACACGCAAAAGAATCCCCTGTAC
This sequence comes from Cerceris rybyensis, assembly GCA_910591515.1. Taxonomy (NCBI): domain Eukaryota; kingdom Metazoa; phylum Arthropoda; class Insecta; order Hymenoptera; family Crabronidae; genus Cerceris; species Cerceris rybyensis. Next base: position 3,871,192 of record OU342795.1, read on the forward strand.
GATGCAGACTCGTGCATGCGTGTTTCCGTGGTAACCATAAACAGGCGTCCCCGTAACTTTGCCTGTGAGTCGGTATCAGCGATATCACAGGTGAAACATCCCTTTTACGATCCCCAAAGTACGCCGGGGGCTGCGCTTCTGTTCGCTGCGCCTTCCACCCTCGTTTTTTCCCGCTCTGAGCGGCACGCTGGAGAGCATCGGTTCGATTAATTTCCAATGGACACTCGTAAAAACCTTTTACCGACTTGGCAGGGACGATACGTTCGAGCAAATATCCCAGGACTCGCAATTCCGGTTCGATCGAGATTTTCGGTGGTTTATAGGAAGCGCGGAAGTGCGATTACTCTTGCAATCTTCGTAATGGAGAGAGAAATCCGTCAGCGAGGATACTTCCTCTCTTTACGATGCGTTTAAATCGTTTTTCACAGGGTCGCAGTTTGTATACTCGTGCATCGGAGGATTGTTTTCCTCGTGTGTTCTTCTTTCTTTGTATTTTTCGAATTAAATTGCTACTGTCACTGCCAAGGACCCATTTTTTAGGAACATTTAACCCATTATCCGCCAATGTCCTTTTTTTGGGAAATTCTAATCTCTTTTTGTTCTACTTAGTTAGCATTAATCTCATTATGCAGTTATTTTAATTTTTGAATTGCAGCGGATAATGGGTTAACCCTTTGAGGACGACGGACGAATATATGCGCCCTGAGAAAAAAATTGGTTATAGTTTGTCGGTGCATATATGAACGGTTAGAGTTGAAAAATTAAAATATAATCGTTGAAATATTATTTTACAAAGAGTAAATTTTAACTTGTGTACATTAACAGACTGTCTTTTCGATGAAAAAGTGTTTTTTCATCGCTAAATAATTGATTGTTTCTTGATATTCAAAAATGCCTCCGTCCGCAAAGGGTTACATACTATGGGATAGTAGTTTAGGACAAATTTCGTGGCGGAGAAGGATTTGAACTTTGATCCATTGAGACTTTACCTGTTTATTCATCACACTCTATTTATATATTTTTTACAACTTGCCGTTATTTTAGCTAGTTTGATACTAATCTGCTACAGATAAGAATCGCGGCTGGAAATATCCCTGCGGGTAGCCTGCGTCGCATAGTTTAGTCATTGAGAGTTATTAAGCGCAAGAAATACGACGTTAATTCCGGAGTAAAAGTTGCGGAGTAAGATATCAGATATGCGGACCCAACTTGTATTCCATTGCCTTTTTTAGTGGTCAACTTTTTCGTTAAGTACAATTTTTCAAGTATTTTCTAAATGACTCATCGAAGCGAAAATTGCAAGTTGTACAAACTCTCAATTCCATACTTGCATCCGATGCAATCTTCTAATCCGCATCGTTTCCGGAAAACCAATGGATCCCACGCTAACGACAGGGCAATCAAGAATCTCGCGCTCGTAAATGTAAACTCGGCATCGCGTCTCTCTACGGGATACACCCAGTGAAAGCATCGAGAATGGCACGAAACGCGCGAATGATATACACTCGACGCGAATGGCTCGCGTTTTAATTGAGATATAAATTTCCTTGCTCGCGTATCCGCGGTCCAAGTCACGGTCCAATTTCATTACGGAATTTAATGGCCACGATGTTGCACGATAAAACGCCGACGATATCTGCCTAACGATCCGCGACTCTCCTTTGGATTATAGGCGCCTACCTTTAATCCGTCTAATCGAAAAGAAAGCAGGCCGAACGGGAACCCAGGAGGATGAAATAAATCGTACTTCTTTCGGATGGGAAGTAATTAGCAATGGATAAAAATCTTCGCATCGGGAAGAAAGAATGGAGTTATTTATTCGACACCTTTTACGCGTAAATTAGCATTTGCCGATTATTCCGGAGAGATTTATTGACTCGCTGCTGATCTCCGATGTTATTAAGAGATAAGTGTGTTGAGAAGATAGGGGAGAGAGATTGAACAAGTTTTACGACGATTTTAACACTTTATCGGCAAGTATTTTTTTTACTGCCCATTTCTGACCGGTCACTTGGTCGCAAATACTTCCCTGATACCGGTATCTCTTCGAAAATTACAAATTCTCGTCACTGAGTCCTTCGCAAGTAAATCACAATGATAAATAACAATTTATTAATTATCGTCATTGCTGATTAATAAGTTAAAAGTCCAAATGACTTAGGCCCAAAGAGCGTATTAACCCTTTAGCCTACAACTACGCGCGGGACTCGTAGCGCGGAAAATGGAATAGAAAATTTTTTTTATATATATTTATTATTTTTATACTATTAATATTACATTCAGTTACACAAAATATCAGAAGTCAGTGGAAACTTTTGATTTCAGGAATTAATTTTGAGTTTTTGCGCACTCCGTCGGGAAAGAAATCGTAGGTCAAGGGGTTAATAGGCTACCGGTCGGTGAAGTTTTAATGATATTTTGTATTTAACGAGACTCGGTTTATCCTGGGAAAGAAATTTCATTAGTAAGGACAGTTCATTAGGAGACTTACGTTAAATGGAGGAAAAAGCAGTAAATTCTGTTTAATGATTTCTGGTTAGGATTTTGCAATTGTGAAGGTCTCACTAGGCATTCTTAACACTAGATTTACGGATGTTGAGACACCTATTTTTCTAAAGTGTGCCAATTTGACTTATACAAGAAAACTGAAGTCTTTTGCAAAGAAAATAGTGCCAAATCAATGTAAATGAAAGGTTTATTATTAAAAAATTAACCAACCCATATATTATATATATAGTAATCAAATTTTGAATGAGCCAAATTGGCTCCATAAATCTAGTGTTAATGGATATAGAAAATTTCTGTCGCCTTAAGTTCGAAACGATCGAAAGGAAGAGTCGAAGCTAGCCCCAACGATCGGCTCACCATCAACCTTCGCTGTCTGCCGGGCCATTCGTTGCAAGGCGCTCTTTTTCTGGCGATACGACTTCGAGAAACGTATCAAGCTTATTGTTACGCTTACATTTATCAATATTTATTGTAAACACACTATACTAAGGTAGAGATTCTCACAAAACCCATGGTTCGGCATTATGCTCGCGATTAAACGGCGAAAGTGTCTCGCTTTCTCAACGCAGAGGGATTCCCGATCGAAATTTCATTCGCATCGTCGGACAATAGCGAGCACCGCTGCAACTCTTGGGGTGCCTCGTGGAACGTCGATGGAGAAAGAGAGAGAGCGAGAGATACCGTTTTCCCTTCAGGATTCGTTGGAAAAGGTGTATTGTCTCTACCCGGTCGACATTCTGTTTTATCCGTGGGGCATATTGAAGCAACCAGCCGGAAACCAGGGAGTCGAATATGCCACGAATTTCGGTTCCTTCTGTGTCCCACTCTCGACTCTCCCCTATTTCCTTTCTCTAAAACTGACGATTCAGTCCTCCCCGAGGGTCCTTGACAACGGTTCGAAACGTTCCTGATGAAACCGGTCGCACGTGGCACGGATGATATCTGTCACGTTTCTCTTACGAGCTTGATGCATTTTTTTTTCTCTCCATTATACGATACCGGCCATACTTTCGGCCCTTAGCGGATAATGTTCGTCAACGTTGCTTCGACTCTGTGTCACTGCATCTCTTCTCTTTTAACCCTGCTGTTCATTTATATCTCACATTTCTGTTCTTTCCAGTCATAGTGATACGGCGAACAAAGGCTCACATTTTAAGAAACATAAAATATACAAACAGGTAGACGTAAATGTTAAGTACATTGAATATTAAAAACTGATACTTAGAAACATAGTATAACGCGACAACCTCAAGAAGTCTCCTCGAAGGTAGGCCTGTTTCGGCAGGATCTGATTCGCCAGGCGTGATAAAGATATTTCAATGTTACGACTTTGTCAAGTGCCTCCTTCAGGAGGCTGAGCAGGGTGGATTAAATAAAAAAAACGGTGCCAATAGGCGGTATTTAGCGAGAAGCTCCGCCGCTCAGGAGACTTCTTGAGGTTGTCGAAATAAAATGTAATCTCCTTTTCGAGTCATATAGACTAGAACAGTAGAGTTAAAAATAAAAGATACGCAGACAGAGAATTTTGGTATTGACAGTGGAAATTGGAGGATCAAATTTTTAAACTGGTCGTTCCACCTTTTTGACAAAAATAGCGTTATTCGTTCCTTACTTCTTTAACGTTAATGACCGCAGCAGTTAAGGTTTAAATATGAAACAACTTGTCGATCATTGAACTTAGTAAGTTGAAAATGAGGCAGTCAATCGAAATTTAGCGGAAGAGCGAAGTAGGAAAATGTACTTGACGTCAAATAACCCGTCGGGGTCCAAAGATCATTTATTAACGCTTCATTGGGACGGTTGGCGGAAGATGCGAATACTCCTGCCGCCAAATCACGCTTAATGACGGGCCGTTAAATTCTATTAATGACAAATTGCTTTACGATGGGGTTCACTTTTCCGAGTTGCTTGCCAGAGGGGTGAGAATGTCCTGACGAGGGTACGGCTAAGTTATTAACCGCATCCTTAATTAATAAAGATATCGAGTCATGCGACTAATTCGGTTTTAAGGACCCGGGGCTTAGATTAAATTAAGGAATTCGGAACGCGACGATTCTGTCTCTACTAATCCAGACCGATATATATCTAACTTCCATGTTGTTCTCATACTTCATCCTTCTCTTTCTGTGATTTGCTGGAAGTTCTTGTGTTTATATGGGATTTTGAACTTTGAGATTGTAGGTCCTTTGGAAGATGATATTTTGGGAGAATAATTGGTGTTGAATGACAATCAGGCTATTTGAGAATTGTATGGATGTGTAGTTTTGTTTGAGCAAAGTCCTTTGTGATACAATTTTAAAAGTTTCTCAGCGATGAGATGAACTTTTTTTTACATTTCAACCTTAATTATCGCAATAATGTCACTCAGAACAGTTTTTGTAATAATAAATTTTCTAGAGAGAAAGATTGTTGTCATAGTCATCATTTCTCGCATCTGTACAAAGATCAAATCTGTTGAAGGTCAGCAACGATAAACTGTAGTAAAAGAGCGGTTCATTTACGTAAAATAAATCATTTTATATGTAAAACACTTCAGTATACTTTGAACGTTATTCGTGCGCTATCCGAGGCAGAACTCTTTGGTGGATTTAAGATATTTCGAAGGTCACAAGTTTTTGCATAAAACGTTGCCGTTTAGTCGAAAGATCGTCAGATAGTTCGAGGATTTAACGTTCGAAAGTTCGAAGGATTGTATTTTATACGAAATAAGTATCAAAATGTCACGCATATTCGTCTTTCTCTTGGTCATCGCGATGATCTATTCCACGTGTAAGTATTTCACTTCGTGTCAGTAATTTCCGAAATACCATCGAGTATTCTTAGCTCTCAAATTTCCTCAGATGCCGAAACTAACGTGGAAAAATGTGGTCCACACGAACGATTCACAACTTGTGGAACCATGTGTGAAAGAAGCTGCCAGAAACCAGAAGGAGAAATTTGCCCGGAAGTTAGTGTCAATTTAGCGTAAAATTTATTCAGTGTCCTTGGAACAGTGTGGTCGTATTTTGTCGAAATTTTCTTTCAATTTTGCGGATCGATTGAACTCTTTTTGCACAACTGCATTCACTGACTGTCTGTCTTTGTCGTATAGTCAAACATTTGTATTCTTTTACAACTTTAATAGAAGTAGTAGAATTCTATTAATCAATTCAATGTTTATCACAATCACTAGCAAAAATGACAAAAGACGGTGCTGAATGGAGTGAGTTAATAACACAAAAATTTGATCCCCTCTTTCAGGTTTGTGTGGAGAAATGTCAGTGCATTGGGGGATACTTGAGGAGCGACGATTACAAATGCGTTTTACCGGAAGATTGTTCGAAAAAATCATAAATCTGTTATCCCACGATTTAATACCTCTCGAACTGTGTAATATATCTCGACAATGTTTCACAGGCTGCATGAGAAATAAACGTGAAATTTAATCATCCTCGTTCGATTTGTTTTGCGGATCTTTAAAAGCTTTATCTCTTATCGACAGTCTGATTAGTAATCCTTCCACGTGTTGCACGAGGTGTATGTGTCCAATCGAGTGCAAACGATGAGTCAAATTTGCGATTACGATAACGTCGATTGCACTGAAACTTTGTTATTTCAAACAGTGACTTAAGTTTAATGATTTCCAGTGAAATCAGTCTCATGCATCTATGATTTCAGCAAAATTCCAATATTTAACAAGGCATAAATGACATAGACGATCGATATTTTTTCGCATAGCAAATCTCGAACTTATCAAACGTCCATTTCGTTATCTTCAAAAACGTCTGTCTGATTCGCGCAACGCACGCAATATTGGAGAAAGAAATAGAGATAAAATATTCTTAACTTATCTTTTTTATTAAAAAATTAATAGCAGCTTAAAAAAAAATAAACAACGTGACGGTTACACAGCGCATAATATATCCTCCGTTTTAGTGGGTACCACTAACAATTAACACAACAAATATACCGGCTTGCGAGCAGCATTCCACGTATAATTATTGGTAGCTTCACACCTCGACGATTATCTCCTTTTTATAACGAGATCCTTCGTCCTCGATATTTAACAATTCTTAGTCAGGACACACTGTTTCTGGGCATTCCTGACGTATCCTTCCTTACACTGGCAGCCGATCACGCATCTCTGTAAAACAAATCAAAATGCTATCCGTTAGAAATCACCTTTTAAAAAACAATTTCTCTGGAATTATTCGATGTATGAAATTTCTCGTCAACCTACCAGGGTGCAAATGCCTTGTGGGTTCGGGTTTTCGCACGTGCCGAAGCATTCTGTTCCACAAGCATTAAATTCTTCGTTTGGTCCGCAGTCCTGCGAGACCTCGGATTGTTGAGGATAGGCGTCTGCAAGAAGATTTTCAATTTTTCACATATTCTTGTAAATTTTCAGTGTCAACGGCAACACTTTATTTCACTCGCGAGTTTATTAAACACCGAGGATCTTTAAGACTAGATTTACGGATATTGATATATACATTTTTCTGAACTGAGCCAATTTGACTCATACAAGAAGAGTGAAGTTTTTTGCAAAGAAAATAGTTTCAAATAAATTTAAATGAAAGATTTATTATTTAAAAAATTAACCAGCCAATATATTAGATATATAATAATCAAATTTTCAATGAGCCAAATTGGCTTCGTAAAGTTAAAGTAAAGTCCAATAAAATGTTAATATTGCACAATGTTTAAGAATAATAATAACACCGTGAATATAATAATTAACACGTTAATAGCCACATTCTTTACCGACAATCAACTCTAAGTTCCGATGTTAGGCAACATTTATCCAGAAACGTGTGTTATTCTAAAATTCTATTTAATAATTTTACCCTTCAATTTTCATGAGAGAATATATACTTATCGATGCACGTACGTGCAGCTAATTAGTTGATAATTATTTTACACTTCAACAAGTTACTCTAGTCAAATGTTAAGCAATTGTTAGACTTTTCCACGAGAGATCAATTATGTGTAACTGAATTTTGCAATGATTGCGTTGGTCAGGCAAATGCAACTAATTTAGATAAAACTTTTTGGCAGTTTGAGCGTTAGTTGCACGAAGAACAAAAATAAACGATTATTTGTTAGTCGAAAAGGTTTGTCCAGGTGAACTTACTGGCACAAACGATGGCCGCGACGAGGAGGAAGGCAAGAGCTACTGTGCGAGACATGTTTCGTGGCTTCTTGATGGTTTTGTTTGACTTGCTCGGACTACTTGGATAGAACTGATGACGATTGGCCGTTTCGTTCAGCTTTTATACGACATGGCGTGGCCTTCATACCATTGCGTTCTCTCGTTGATGTTTCTACCGAAATTTCTTCGACTTCCTGACACCACCGGCCGTCTTTTCATTCGTGGCTTGGTACCGATGATTCACGTTGATTAGCGGACACTCGATGATAGATTTCTGATGATTACACGGCTCGATACTTCCCGACTACGTGTGTCAACAAAACGACGAATAGATTCCGCTTGATTCTCAGTGAAAACGGTATCGTCTGGTATTGTTGACTTTATTGTTCATTGCTTTGAATCGATAGCAGTTGAAAGGAGAAATAGGAAAACAGAATTTATGGTAATTTCATTGGGACGATAGTCTGCCAAAACATTGATACGTTTGTTTGATTGAATTGATAAAACGATGGAGGTTTTTGGGTTACAACGATTTCTACGCAATTACTGCAGGTAGTTTGATATTTAATCTTCGTTAGGAAATAATATTTATATCTTAACCTGTTAACCGGGCGTGACGTATAATTCCGTCATATCTGAAAGAAAACTCCAGTAAGCTTGTCGATTTTTTCTTCCTTAAAATTATTAAACGTAATATGTTGAACGCATTACATTTTATGTCGTTCGTATCCGTTTAATCCTGACGTAGTACTTTAGATGTAATGATATTACTTCTGACTGTAAAAAAAAATATTCCAATTAGAAACAACTTGAACAAAAATTAATTCCCCGGTTAACAGGTTAAAACTTAAAGAGTATTCCCTGCACAAGTTACATAACACTCGAATTTTTTACCATATGGATGCTGCTCTTACGAAACCAATTCTCATGAAAATATACTTTACAATCGTCGTCATATTTTGCACGGCAACACACAATCGTAAGATCGAAGGTAGGAAAGAGGGAAGACTCGTCTTCTCAACGTCATGATGTCATCGAACGAAAACCGATAAATAAACGTTGCCCCACTATTTCGTTATCTTATTCCCACGATTTTATCTTTCAAGTAATTCTTTTTCACCTGGCCCATTTATTACTCAGAAAATCAAGCTTCCACGTCATCGATTAAAAGAAACAGTGAAATTGATAGAAAAAGGAAAAATTCTCCTCTCACGAATCAAACATCTGCTCTTTTATCACATATTGTACGATAAAGCGGCTGGAAAGTCCAGACACGTAAAACGTAACCAGTTAACGTTGAATCGGGGTTACGGTGTATCTATCAGGATAATGACCCTTGCCTTCTGATTTTGCTAGCACGTTTTCGTGTTTACCACACGTAACATGCTTCCAAGAAAGACATCGCCTCGAGGCATTCAAGATTTTCGACGAGCCATACAGTTCCTGTGTCTTCAAGATTAATTATTATCCGTTGCCCGGTTCTCCATAATAGAGGCCGTAAACAACCGCTTGCACGATAACGAAAATTCGATTCGAGATCGATGATAGTTTCGATCTTTTTTTTTTTTTATGGTTTAGCAGGACGAACTGGTTTTGGTTTCACGGTCGACGACGCATCGACCCTGAAGATTCGATGGACGATTATTACGTATGGCGTCGATGAATGATTTATCTACCTGGTATTGCGCAATTTGGCATGTGTACTGGTATTTATTAGCACATTTACGAAGGTGGTGAGAAAGATTTACGCTGAATTTTTTGGAACTCTTCTGATATTTGTAACGCTGCTTCTTCTTCAAGTTTCCACGTCTATTTTGAAGAGTGTGAGCGATTGAATCGATAAAGTCTTTTTGTCCCCTTTTTTTACTTCTTTCGGAGAGATGTATTTGACAGTTTTAAATATATTGAACTAATTATCGGTGGATCTGGCGTTATGATGGTAGTCCAAGCGCTTTTTTCTTTGTTTTGAGATATTATTGTTTTGGGATCAACGTTGAGTTCTATTTGATTAAATGAGTATTAATTGTATTGAATTGTCTTCATTATTTTCGCAGAATTGTTACAGTTTTCTGTTTGGTATAAAAGCAATAGGTGGAATAGAAAATAATTGATAGATTTTATTTTTCAAATTTGTAATTTACACTACTTTCATAATGAATTCTTATTTATTTGTCATTAACACTTATGGAGGCATAGAAACGCTCGGGTCCGATGCTAAGAGAAGTGTCTTTACGTTTTGCAACGTTTCTCCTATTATGTATTTGTCTTATTATGCAAACAGCGGTAATTATTGTCAAGTATCTCTCAGAAAGTTTACTTTCTGCTATTTAAATTACGCTAATGTAAAAGATAATGTTCGCAGAAGGATGGGAATATTTGCACGAGGATACTTGGAAGAGAAGGAATTCTATTCGAAAATAGCGATTTGTTTCTTGCTTCTTCTTAGTCATTTTTTTCTGTTTACTTTTGCTTGTCAATCGTATAAATATTAATCGATTTCGTTGCTCCGTGCGAGCGGAAAATCTCTATTATATAATTCTAAATGAGTGAGTCGGTGAATAGAGATGCAGATGAGACTGTAAATATAAATTGTCAATAAATATCGTTGAGAAACTATTTCTCAAACACTACGTCTACGTGATGGACAAACAGTGCAAGATAATATCGTTATCAGCATACACTTTGCTCCAGTTACGACGTACGATCATCAACGTGCTCCGATCTGTCTGTAAGGTCGTGAACCTTGACACGATGTGGGGATCTCCGAAATTAACGAGATTACCCAAAATTTATACCAAAGAAATCTAAGCTTGTCTTCCAAAAACTCGTTAATTATCTTCTTGAAATTCTTCGAAATTCAATCCTCTTGCTCGCTGTAAATTATCAAATTTCTTTTTTCCAACTTCTTCGTAATTTTAAATAAACACTTCGGTGATCTTTGAATTCAAAATTTATTTCCTTGGGAATCTCCTTTTGAAGAAACTGATGCTAATGATATATATTACATAATTATAAATAATTTGCACGATTATCGTGCGCATAATTTGACCCTTCCTCCATTATCTATCTTCCGCTAGCTGCAAACAATTTCTCAACTGTAAAATTTATCAATCATTATCATCGATCCTTTCGGCACTTATATAAAAAACATACAACGACACGTATAAGAAAATAAACAAAGCTACCTTGATGCATTAAAAGCTCCAAACCACAGAAAACAGGAGGGACGCAACGACCAATGCGGTTTTTGACAAAACCGTCTATGCACTTGCACCCTTTCACGCACATCTGATAACAAGATAGCGAATTAACCCAAAAATGTGTGCTCCTTCGGAGAATTTTTCCCTTTTACTTACCGCTAAACACATCTTCGTCGTGGGCACGCAAGTTCTCGGACAAGCCGATGTGCATTCGCTGTATTCCTCGTGTGGTCCACATTTATCTGACCCTGTTCCTTTTCCCCCAGAAGTAATGGAAGAAATAGCCAAAGGGATGAGATCTATTATCGACGGAGGTGCTGGATTTTGTGGAGCATCCACGTCAATTTTTACAGTAGCAGATTCACTTTTTGCAATCGCCGAAGAACCGGAAGCTGCGGTGGTACCAGAAGTTGTACCACCGGTCGTACCCGCGGTTGTAGCTGCAGTAGTTTCGCTAACGACAGCTTGAAAAATTGATAATTAACAAAGCTTAACTATTAAAATATCTCAGCTGCATATATACGTCCGATGAATCGACGTAGAAGCGTGTTAAACTTACTCGTCAAATGGCAGCTCAACAACGCGAAAATTGCTAAAATGTAACGCATCTTGATGCACTTGAGATATTCTATCCGTTTTAAATTCAACGATACAACTGACGAAAATTCACCGTCTCATCGCATTTATATCGAAGAGGTGAATTTATTTGTAGCTGACGATTTTCAGTTTTGACATTGCATTTATTGCATTTATTCAACTTGCTATTGTTGTTTCGTATTGTGTCTCTTATTAATTCATATCTAAAGGTAAACCGATCCTCTATTATTTTACGTTTCGTTGAGGTTTACAGTGATAATTAAAAGCCGACGTATCGACAGCATCGATGAAACAATACCATCGTTCTCGATGAATAAAATTGCATGACTACGTAACGAATGAGTGATGTCCCGTTGGAAAAACAAGTGCATTTGTACAAGTGTCAATCGCGTACAGTGTACATAACAGATTCAATCGTAATTTATATCCCAACGTGGACAAATAGAAAAGAGTAAATTAGATTCCAGCTCGAACATACCGTTAAATTCGCTCGTCGTCGTAATCACCAAGATTCGAATTAATAATGCATAACTAATCGTCGGAATCTGCAGAATATATCGGTTGCTTTGCAGATTTTCAGAAGATTTGTAGAATTTAGCGGTAGCTCTCTCGTGGCTATGCAAATCCTTGTTTTTTATGAATTCTAATTTAAAAACATTATAATTCCATGTCATATCTTCGAGTGTATCTTGTCATGATACAATCCATGGAATACTAAAATCGAGACGAATTTAAATGGACCGTACGATGATATATTTTCATGGTAACCAAGGAGCTAACATTTATTTCGCATATATCTTATGTCGCGTTGAATAAGTATTTTTAAAAGGTGGCCTTTTAAGATCGCATGCAAGTAGGAGGGAGGAATTGCGCGAAAGAACGGAGATTTAATAAATATCCTTTATATACTTCCAAAATAATGAAATTTTTGCAAGGGAAGGAGACTGACATCTTGGCTTAAAGATAAGAGCTATTTATTCATACTTGAATACATGTTTGTTAAAATAATAACATAAAAATACAACGTAAATTGCTCCAACTCGTGCATTGTTCTGTCAAAATCGAATGGGCGATCAACAAGCATCCGCTGCGACGCAGGAACCTGCAGCGTTTCTCAAAAATCCTGAGCTACATTGACAACCGATTATGCATTGCTGTAAACAAACACACATGTGAATCAAAATAATGCCAAATCTCCACCCTCCGATAAATTGAGGCCGATTAGTCTTTGCATGAATCTCGTTGAGGTAGTTCTAGCTGGATTCAGAACTAAAAGTTTCTTTTTTCACAGAGGTCATTTCATTCACTTTTTAGACATTAAAAAACATCTTTCTCTATAACTATGAAGTAAAAAATGATGAAACAATTCAATAATATTTGAAAAGCATAAAATAATACATTGCTAATTTTTTTATTAGAATCCATCGACTCGTTTTTCCATTAGAAAAATAAAAAAAGATTTTAGGAACTCAGCAAAAATTTTTTTCCATAAGGCCCACGTTAAATATGTTATTTTTAAACACGATTTATTCATAAAAATCGTTGAGATTCCGGTTATAATTATAAAATATTATGAAGAATATATTTTCAAAATTTTAAGGAAATCCATCGAAAAATGATAAGTGCCTAGAACTACCTTAAGTTATGTCAAGCAGCGTAATTGTGCTTCTTTCGTTTCTAGCATGGAATATTACGTTATTATAGAAGTTACTATTAAATTTATCAATTCGCTTCTTTAAACTTTTTGAGGCACGGCTGGATTAAATGTGTTTCACTTTTTTGATGCGTACAGATGGATAGCAGGACATTTTCTGTCCCACCTCGAAAATTTATATTATTTTATTAAATAATTTAATATTAAATTAATTTTTAATTTTACTTTCTGAATTTTCGTGCCTCAAAACAGTTAAGTGAACAAAGAAGCACAATAGCCGCACGAAAACTAAAAAATCAACTCTAATTTAATCCCAGTATTTGAAACTCTCTCGATTTCCGTCCCATTAATATCTGTCGTTTCTTATCACTTGATATTTATAATAAATAAATTAACAAGTGTACTTACGTATGTGCAGATGTCTGAACGTGGCTTGGCACAGGATGGTTCGCATGCAGATCCACAAGTTGTGAACTCCTCATTCTCACCGCACTGTGGTGGCTGACCAAATGAGCCTACAGGTATGAACTTTTTTTGTGAATTTCTTTCTTTGAAAGTTTTTTTCTAAAGTATTTTTTATCTCTATGAACAGCATGTTAAATTATACAATCATCGATACTCACAAGAGATGATCGCCATAACGACGAACAAGGCGAGAAGAGTGCGAGACATTGTGTGGCGGAAAACTTCGACAGATAATCTATGACGACTGGTACTAAACGTCTGAACTGACCGTAGCTTTTATATAGTCGGCTTACGACAGCATTCTTGCAACGTCTTCTAACTATTATTTATTTTCTCTCGCGTTCTCTCCAACTATCCACTCTTCTCTTTATCTGCTCACCGTCTCTGGTTGGTCATATGCTCGTCGATGCATTACTCATAATAGGCGGGAGTAGTTCTTGGGTGGAGCTAGTTCTATTTGTGAAATTAGTCAATGATACGAGTTTTTAGAAAACGGGCTTGACCTTTTGTGAGTTTCTGGTATCCTCGATTTATGTCATTAGACTTGAAACTGTATCTACTCTCTTAGATCGAACCAGTGAGATTTCACTGGTTCAACCAGTAAATACAAATCTCGCTGGCGAACCAGTGAAATTTGCGTCCGCTGCCGCAGCGCCATGCGCCGTGTTTTATTTTTGAATATGCTGACGAGTAAGATTCACTGGTAAACCAGTGAATTTTGATGGCCGCCGAGATCACTGGCGGAACCAGTGAGTGTCAATGGTAAACAATTAACCGAACTAATGAAATTCCACTGGTTCGATCTAAGAGAGTAGACGTTGAATTGAATTCGCGATACAAAAGTTCACTTCGTTGCGCTTTGAAGACTTTTTGGTAACTGGCATATAATTTTCAAATTAAAGTTGCTTCGTAACATTGCGTTGATAATTCGAAAAGTTAAGTTTTCTGAAAATTCCTCGGTTATTGAATCCTAGCTAATGAAAGAGCGCCAGAAATTAACTTGTACTTTGTCGTATTTCGATCATCTAATCGCCTCTTACAATTTTCTAAAAGCGATAAAACCAATCGCTTACCACACAGCGACGTTAACGACTTCCTCGTGTATATCGTATACATAGATTTAACAGTTGGTTCACGCTGTTCATTCATTATTCATGACATTGTTCGCCGCTGTTCGAAAGGACACGCGCGGAAGTGGCAAATTATAGGAAACTTTGACGCAGGTTTTTAATTTATTTCATGGCAAAGCATTTTCGCCTCGCTTCTTTCTTCACGCGGTGATTTTTCTTTTTGGACGATGTGCATACATAAACGGTATATCTTACGAATCTGATCGTGGCCTTCCTTTTGTCATTCGGTTACATCATTGGGTTTCTTTTTATTCCTCGTGCGTTTTCGCACAGCTGACACGTGTTGCCGATACCGTAAAGAGAAAAAAAGGACCTAACCGGTTCCTTTTTTATGCAGAATACTACTCTTAATTTTTTCTTTGAGCACATGGACGAGAAGAATCGTACTCTTGTCTGTTCTGACCTTATTGGTAATTTTTGGTTAGCAGAGATCATGGAAATCAATGTCGAAACTGATGCGACAAGAAAATTTACCTTTGCTGTTACAATGAAATTAAATTTATACAAAATTTCTTAAGATCGATAATTTCCATTTTCGTCGTTAACCCCTTAGCCTACAACTACGTGTGAGACTCGTAGCGCTGAAAATAGAATAGAAAATTCTGAAGTCTTCCAAAAACTATTAAATTGACAATATCAGCCGATCACGAAACAGTCTCATTATTTAGTTATATGAAATATCAGAAATCAGTGAAACCTTTTGATTTCAGGAATTAATTTTGTGTCTTTACACGCATTATCAGAAAAGAAATCGTAAGTTAAGGGGTTAATGAGCGCTCTTAGAATTTTTGGTACAATATTGCAATTAGATGAAAAAAACCAAAGTATAACAATTCAGGCACTGGTTGTAAAATAAATTAAAAAATTCCAATTTAACGATTAAGTAATTTTATTAATAGAATAACAAATATAGTCGAACAGACGTAAACGATCAAATGATAAAGTCGACAGTTTATCGCTCTGCAACTAATTTCATTCATTCACTTGTTGATCCATGGACACAGCTGATTTTTTGGTTTTGCTAATTTTAACATTCTGAAGGTAGAACAGACTTGCCATTTTCATCCCGCAGGTAGCCGCTCTCACACATGCATCCAATTACACATTGCTGCAATTTATGCATTTACGCGAAACACTAGTAGCAGTGAAAGGCGAAAAATGTCGAACTAAAATTCGTAATTTCAGGTGTAAATAATGTTCCACAATTGGTAGTTCAATAATTTAGTAGTTTTATTGTAAGACACATAAGTGTACACTAACAAACGGAACGATCGAATGATATAATCGACAGTTTATCGTTCTATAACTAATTCCGTTCATCCAATCGTTGGTCCATTGACACACTCGATTTTTCGAGTTTGCGAATTTTAGCAATCTTCAGGTAGAACACACTGGCCATTATAGTTCAGCACATAGTTGGTCAGACACTGGCATCCAACTACACATTGCTGCAATGAATAATTAAATTTATTTAATTAGGTATGTGTGCATCTATGTCGTGTCACAGGCCTTTTTTGATAGATGTTGGAAAAATCATTTAAAGTGGTAAAAAATAATCGTGTCATTTTGATAACTATTTTAAAGACTAATCATTGAAAGATTAATAGGCTGATATTAAAGAATTGGTGTAACAACATCAAACATTACTCTTTCTTCTGGCACTGCTTTTAAAGAACCTTTACTACTCCGAATACGACTGAAGTATATAAAAAGTAATTGCCAATGTAACATGCGATTCGTAGGGTTAGCTGCAACGAGCTCGAAGAGTTAAACATTATTTAAAGAGTTTAAATGTACTTACATGCGTGCAGATTTTAGGATCGAGATTCTCGCACGTAGCTGGACACGCCGTGCCACATTCAGTATAATTTTGATTCGGCGGACATTGTGGGTCTGCACCTAAAACAATTTCAATTAAGTTCATCTTTTTCTACAAAAGTGAACCATGTACGATCAAAATGGATTCTTTATTTTGATCCATCATTTTTTAAATTTCTCATCATTCATCTCTCACGATGTAAATGCAAAAGAAAGTGAAAGAATCAAGACTGATAAAAACAGATTCGATTTATGCCGAACCTTTGCTTTTACCTATCTTTAACACTTTGACTGCCATGGAGGTCACCGGTGACCGGCGCTATTGAATTCATTAAATTTCCGTGTAACTTTGAAATTGTAGTATTTATGAATTCTCGGATATATTAAATATTTAAATATCGATATTAAAAAGATAAAGGTCTGTCGATTATCTATCTATCTGTTTCTTTAAAGGTTCTGCTTTGCAAAAATTACGAATTTAATAAAAAAAAGTTCCACTTCAGTAAAAATGATCAATCTAACGAAATACCGGTAGCGTTCAAATTGTTAAAGCTATTATCAAATGTAAAGAAAGAATCTTAGAGTCAAGAGACTTACTTGCGGTGAATATTATCGCAAAGGCGAAAATTAGAAAGATTTGCGCACGAGACATTTTGGAAAACGGTATCAGGACTGCTGTTATCAAAACTAAACTATCCTCTTGAACAACTGCCTTTTATATCGTCTTGGCTTTCGGTATTGACTGACTGCTGTGTATTTCTAAACGTCTAATAAATAAGCTCGCGTTAAAACATTCTCTGTGTTACCCTATCACGAAGTTTTGTTAATTATTTGCATAGTATTGGCGGTATCATGAGTCATATGCCTAATTCCCTTGTTTGCAAAGATCCTATGGTGCTTGTAACGATAATAGTCTATCGTCTAAGTACTTCATTTAGCTCCTTATTAAGCAAAACATGAAGGATACTTGATGAAATATTTATTTAAAACGTTAAAAATTCCGCTACTTTATGTAAAACACTTGTTTTTCAAGACTCAATTATTCACTCGGCCACTTTGCACGTTCAACGTTAGAGGCAGTACTTGTTTTAACTTGAAAAAGAATACAAAACGAAAACGTATTGAACCTCGCAATTTGTACAACTTATCGCGCTTTGAAATAATTGAAACGACGATATGGAAGAATTTTCGTTCTTGCACAAAAGCAATTTATGCATTTATGCGAAACACTAGTAGCAGTGAAAATCGAAAAATGTCGAATTAACATTTCTAAAATCAGGCGTAAAACATTGTTCCACAATTGGTATTTTAATAATTAAGTAGTTTTATTATAAGAAGTACAAATATTATTCACTAACAAACGTGAACGATCGAATGATTAAATCGACAGTTTATCGTTCTATAATTAATTCCGTTAATCCACTCGTTGATTCCTTGACACAGCTGATTTTTCGGTTTAGCATTTTTCACGTCGAACACAGTCGCCGTTTGCATTCAGCAAAAAGCCTTGCTTACACTGACATCCAACTACACATTGCTGCAAAGAACAAAATATGAGAAATAATTAATGAAATCTCTTTAATCAGGTATTCACTATTCTTGAAACTTTACTTTAACCCTTTGAAAGCTGGAGCTTTGGCCATTTTTGTCATATAATAAAAAAAAACATTTAAAGTGTTAAAAGATAATTGATATAAGAAATTTAAAAGATTGAAAGGTATTCTTTCTTCTAATTCTCCTCTTAAGTCATATTCAATGCTTCGAATGCGACTGAAATATGCAAAATAATCGTGCAACCAATGCGATATGCGAGTCGCGGGATTAGCTGCAACTAGTTCAAGGGGTTAAACAATAATTAAAGTGTTTGAATGTTCTTACCAACGTGCATGGTTTTTGTGGGTCCTCGTTGCACGCTGGTGGACATGCCGATCCGCATTCTTTCCACTCCTGATGGGGTGGGCATTGTTGGTCAGCGCCTAAAATAATTTCAGTAAGTGAACTCTCTTCCACGAAAAGAACTATTTTCAAACTTAATGATTCCGTTATTTTGATCTATCGTTTTTTTTTTCATTTCTCGTCATTCACTTGTCACGATGTAAGTGCAAAAGATAAGTCAAGGAATGGAAACTGACAAAAATAGATTCGATTCGTGTAGAACTTTTACTTTAAATTGTTTTTCGATTTTCTATTAAATGTAAAAGAAGAATTTTAGAGTCAAGAGTCTTACTTGCGGCAAATACAATTGCAAAGGCGAAAATTAGAAAGATCTGTGCACGAGACATTTTGGAAAACGATATCACGACTGCTGTAATCGGAACTACATCAATTTTCCTCAACCAGTGCCTTTTATATTATGCTTGCATGCAGTATTAGTGTGCATTTGTGAGTGTTTAATTAACGAGCCCATGTAAAAGTGTTATCTGTGTTATTCTATCGCGGAGTTTTGTTAATACTTTGCGCGATGT
Organism: Cerceris rybyensis; assembly: GCA_910591515.1. NCBI lineage: Eukaryota > Metazoa > Arthropoda > Insecta > Hymenoptera > Crabronidae > Cerceris > Cerceris rybyensis. The sequence continues at coordinate 3,890,160 of OU342795.1, forward strand.
TCGCGGAATCATGAGTCAGATAAATAATTTCCGCGTTCGCCAAGATCTTATGGTAGTTTCAACGATAAATGTTTACCTTCAGATTACTTCATTTAACTCATTAATAAGCAAAACATGAAGGATACTTAATGAAAATTTCATTTAAAATGTTGATAATCGGAGAACTTTGTAAAGCATTTTTCTTTCTATAAGTTAAATGGAAACATTGAAGATTTTTTCCGATTACATTCTTGCACAGTATTCATTCTGCAAAGCTTCTAATCGCTTCAGACATTTTTTAATGTTTCTTTAGAAGTCACTCCGTTCTGTTTACTCCTCGTGCGACTGATAAATAGACAAATAAAGATTGTATCTAAACATTAAAATTTATAAAAATTATCAGTGTCGCGGAGAAGTAGATTATGGATGATCTCTTGATCTATCGAAGAATCGTGCTCCAAAATGGCTGCACGCTGACTCCCGAAACACGTAAAATACGAAATTTCTATGAAATCCACTCAAACGAATTCCACATTGTCCGATCAAGCCAGAATATTGATTCGATCGATTTCCAAATTCCCGTTTGCTTTTAACCTAAATGCCGTTTCGCCATTTACGACTCGAACAAATCGAACGAGAACTACCCTCAACCCCGCTCTCTTTTTATATCACGAGGAAAGTGTCGAGAATCGAATATTCGACGGTCAAAATGCTATTTATTATCGAGCACTCCGACATTCCGTTCCATTTCGTGCTCGTCTCGTTTTTTCGTCGTCCTCAGGATAATTCGATTCGACGGTGGACCGCCTTTGGAATTTATTATTTCATTGTGCACTCTCGCCGTCATTTTTACCCCGTCTTCTGAACAAAAAACACTCTCGCGTGTATCAACCCTCCGTCGTTTCTCCTGCAACTACTTTACCATAGCTTCGTAGAGTTTGTCGTTCGAAAAAAAGTGCAGGGAGGAGGCTTGATTTTCTGTGACGCCAAGTCAGTTTAATTACACGGAAAAGACGACCCGGAATCGCAGCGTCTTCTATCCCCATTGTCTCGATCGTCGATTATTCAGCGTTTCGAGATACTCCGTCGACCGGGAGCGACCCCATTTCCTCGTCAACGACGACCAGCAGGCCCTGACAGCGGAAAACTCGATTGCCAAAAGTTCTTGAGAGACGATCTACTTTTGTTACCGTTCCTCAGCTTCCTTCCTTCCTTCTTTCCGTTTTCTTTTTTCTTCGCTCTGCTTGCGACCAAATAAAATTATCTTTTCCTCATCGTCCATAATTAATACTTTACCGACCGGTATTTTTTTAACATTCTACCCACGGTGATCGGTCACTTGGCCGCAAATAATTCTCTGATGCTGATATCTCTTAAAAAATAACAATGTTTCTGCACCGAGTCCTCGACAAAATTAACCACAGTGATAAATAATAATTTATTAATTGCCATAGTAACCAATTAATAAGTTAAAAGTCTATAAGTGTTGGGCCCGAAAAGCCGATTAATCGGCTACCGGTCGGTAAAGTGTTAAGAACTGGAAGAAATACTTGAAAATGATATGAACTGTCTATAATATTCACACGATAATTGTGGAGGAACTGCTTCTCTATCATCGTTCACGTGCGCATTATCGCGATATAGCACGAAGGACAGTTCGTGTTGGTCGAAGACAACAGGTATTTTCCGCTCAAAAATGCTTTGAAAAATAAGATTCAAGGAAGAACTCAGCGAGTAATTTACATTCGCTGTTTCAGAGAAGGTGATGTTTTATGTTTCTTTCGTGCTTCGATAAATCACCTCTGATATAAAGTTGCCGCTGGCGATACTTCCGTATTTTTAAATCGACTGCTTACTTGAAATTATTGTCTGCTGAAACGTACGTTTAATTGATTTGCGCAAGTAGATTTTATTCGAAATGACATTGGCACTCTTAGCGTTGGACTTTTTCTTGGAAATGCAACGATCACAGTGAACTTCTAAGACTATTAATTACTTTGTAATTAGTCTCCAATGATAGTAAATAATACTAATTATTCTGTAATTAGAGAGTGTCCCTAAAAATCCCCGTACTATCACTATTGTCGTCTTTGAATTAGTGTGAACATTTAAGACGATGGATTTTCTTGCAAGTCATTAATCGTTGTGTTCAGTCAACATGTTAATTATTGCAGCAACAGTCCAAATTGCCGGAAAGTCCCGCGGTACAATGAAAGCATTAGATCCGAAGTAAAATGACCATCGTGAAGACCCGAATGTAAATGAACTATAATTAAAAACGTCCATTGATATCTGAGTCGTTTATTTTGAGAAAAATGGCAATTTTCAGTAACTGTATGAAGTTATTTATGCCCACCGAAATGTAATTATCCAAGAAAACAAGTGTAAGTGTTTTCGATAATTGACAACTGGATATTTCAATTTAACCATTTACGTGGTAGCATAATCTTATCCACTTATTGTTTCTGATAGCATAATTTACGAAAAATGTAAATTTTGGCATTATACTTTGTAAATTTATGAGCCACAAAGAGATACACGTATTTTACGAATACATTTGAAAGAAAAATTTTGTCACTTAAAGGCGCCAAAATAAAGTTGCTTCTGCCATTTTCAAAATAAACGGCTCATTTCATGATTCAAAACCATGTCACTCGAATCAGCCTTATCCAAGTTAACGAATAACATGTCTCTAATTCAAAGCCAACATCGACATCGTCCCGATAGGTTTTCTTCTCTTAAACGCAAATTAACATTTAGTCAACCGAATGGGGAGTTTTAAAGAAAGATGGTTGATGATCGAATGGGCTGATCTTCAACTCTTACTTTACTAATCCGCATTATTGCTGAAAAATGCTTGGTGTATAGCGCACCCAAGTCGAAATATTGAACCTTTTACTACCCAACATGTAGGAATTAGAAGTTCAAAAATAGGTCTAAATTCGATGTAAAATAAGATGCTATTTAGCGCCTCAAAGTGGCACAAATTTCCCTTCATGGCATCTTGAGGCACAAAATAGGACGTCAATTTCAACCTCCGTTGAGAATTTACATCCTATCCAGTCCCGAGTCGAAATATTGAACCTCATTTGAACCTTTTACTACCCAATTTAGACCTATTTTTGTACTTTTAATTCTTAAATATTGGGTAGTAAAAGGTTCAAATGAGGTTCAATATTTCGACTCGGAGAGTTACAGGTTTAACCCTTTGCGGACGGAGGCATTTATGAATATCGAGAAACAATCAATTATTCAGCGATGAAAAAACACTTTTTCATCGGAAAGACAGTCTGTTAATGTATACAAGTTGAAATTTACTCTTTGTAAAATAATATTTCAACGATTATATTTTAATTTTTCAACTCTAACCGTTTATATATGCACCGACAAACTATATCCAATTTTTTTCTCAAGGCGGATATATTCGCCCGTCGTCCGCAAAGGGTTAAATTAGGAGTTTTAGAATTGAAAAGTACCATATTAGGTTCAAATAGGAGTAAATACCATGAAAATAGGTTCAATATTTCGACTCGGGCATATTTTGTTTTTTTCTCGGCGATTGGCTAAGTGTTAATATCAAGGTGTGCTCGGGAATCGGCTTTTAGTTATCGCACCCCTCGGCGTTCTGTCGTTGTCGAGTGCGAAGTGCTATTAAGGGCAGTCGTTCGTCTTTAATAGACTGTCTGTCTCGAACGAGTAGCTCCGAAATGAGGGACACGAACGAAGGGCCACGGAGGCCCTACTACGGCGAGATAATCTTAGGGCAGAGAAGAGAAATCTCCGTAGAACTTTGTACCGCGTATCTGTTTTATTGCGAAAGAACTCATCGTTTCACCCGATTCCTTCAACATCGATGAGGATAAATTTATGCTTGGTGGTCAACGAATAAAACGTAAAAGAATTAAGATACTTTGTGCGATAAGAAAAGCACTTGGAAAAATAATCTTCGTTTCCACGTGGCAGAAGTAAAACAACGTTTTTTCGTGAGTTCATTGTAAAATGTCTTTTTTCTGTCGTTGAATAAGCACGTGAATATTTTGAAGTAAAATTAGGAGAATTATAGCCTATTAACGAAATTCGATAAGCTACCATTTTTGCACGATAATTGTGGGCAAACGTAGATAAAAATGTCACGTTGTAACTGTCGTATTGACTTCCGGAAAAATGTAAAGATTTTTGAAAATTTATCAGTGCCAGTCATGAAGTCATTAGCGATAATGAAAAATCGTGCGGAAGAGAAAAAGAAAATCGTGGCGAAAGACCGTTAAAAGTGGCTGTTAAAAACATGATTATGATCACGGAAATGCAAAAACCAACATATATAAACTGCTCGCGATCGTGTATATTCAGTAGATTCGTGTCAACGAAGCAGCAGACATCCTCACCATGAGCAAAATCATCTTTGTGCTTTTCGTCGTGCTGGCGATATCGTCAATGAGTAAGTCCTTCGTTCAAAATTTCGTTGAATCAAACGAGAAAATTAAATTACAATTAGTTACAATTGTAAAATAAAAGTAAAAGTAATTGGAATTATTTTTCCAACTAAAATGTGAAATGCTACGTGGATCTGTTAAGAAGTTGAATTTCTTACGGAAAGCTTTTTTTTCTGCTACGTCAAACTTGGAAGAAGTGAATTGTTACGTGAAAATTGAAATACTAAAGTGAAAGTAGATCGAATCAAGCACATTGGAATATTCAAAATTAATTTCAGCAGTCCAGGCCGGGAAACTTTCGTGTAACAGGCCAAACGAAGAATATCAGTGTGGATCGGCCTGTCAAACGACTTGCAAAAATTTAGGAGTACCTTGTCCGATTAAAAATATTGTAAGTACTTGATTATATGGATATTCAATGAAGGAGAGTCGTCGAATTGATCTTATTCGTTGAAGTGGCAAAAGCACCTGTTACGGATTCATTTTTTTTTTTTTAGAGATGCAACGATGGATGTTACTGCAAAGCGGGTTACGCGAGAGCCGCGGGTGGGTTGTGCATTCCTGTCGAGAAATGCCCCAAAAAGGGTAAACAATCCTAAAAATAACTCGAAAAGCGTACATCATCCGGAGAATCTTCTGAAAAGAGTTCATCATCCGGAGAGTCTTCCGAGGAGAAGTGCTAATGATCCAACGAAGAATTATTCATATTGGTTATACTTGTAGTTAATCATTATGTCAATAATATTCACGGACTTAAATCTCTGAAATATCTTCATTTATTTCCTCAACTTCGAACTAACTTGAAAATCAACTTCTTAGCTATAATATAATTTGCCGTTTGCAGTTGTGGCAAAAATTACAACGTTCTACATCAGATTATGAAACTTTGCGAAAATTCTCCATATTGAAAACATATAGAAAAATTACCAACAGCAATCGTCAGCACGAGAAATCCACTTTTGGCAGAAAGATTGATAAAAATTGCAAAAACTCCACACCTTTTTAACTCCTTGTAGCCCCTTTATGACATTTCTGTAACAAACTAAAAAAGATCTTACAAATGCCATCGAAATAATACAACCACCTTACGCAAAGATGCCGCTAATTAGTATATTACTGGAAATTAGTTTTGATAGTTCGGTTTTTATTTATTTTAGAATTTATGATCTGGAGTACAAGGGGTTAACCCTAACATCGCGTACGGCACGGAATCATGGGACGAAAATGGCAAATTCAGGAGCCACGGAGAGTGGAGTTTCGCGATCGTTGAAAGCCATTCTCCTTCGTATTGGCAGAGGGAATCGTTGACCAGCTGCTGACGAGTCAGTCCTCGGTACGAAGCCGTCGGCTCGACGTCCGAGCGAACAATCGGAAAGTCAAACAATTTCACCGGCCAGGAGAAGAGATGCTCCAATATTTGGTTTCGTAATGTAATCTACGGAGAAGTCGAAAGTGCCGAAGCATCCCGGCCGATTCCTATCGTTTTTGCTTTTCTTTCTCTTCTCTCTGCCCTCCGTAGACCTCGGCCTCGTTGCTGGATTATACTCGACGGAAGAAAAAAAAACTTTTCTCGATAAGACCTCCACCCACGAAAGTTTATCGCATCGAGACGCATCGATGCTCCTCGCGTGCTAGAAATTTAAATCTCTCTTCAAAAGATCTCTCCAATTTCTAAACATACAATTCCTCCAATTGTCTACCTCTATTCCAAAATATGCGAAACTGAACGCATAAATCTTCTCTCTCCTATTTCTTTTCTTTCCACCATACTTATCCCTTCGTCCTACGATTTCTTTTCGAACTCAGCGCGTAATGATTCAAAATGAATTCTTGAAGTCAAAAGTTCCTATTGATTCCTGACATTTCCTGTAACTGGAATTAATGTTAATACTATAGAAATAATAAGACCGTTTTGCGACCAGCTGACATTTTCAAATTTAATAGATTTTGAAAGATTTCAAAATTTCCTATTCCATTTCCCGCCCTACGAGTATCACACGTTGTTGTAGGCTTAGGGATTAACAACGATACCACAACATTCTAAGCTAATCGTCATGAATTCTACCATCAAAAGTACAACGTTCATCCCACAGTTCCATAACATTCTCAACGTGAAAACGCAAAAACAATGCATTCCACCATCTCTTTCCGTCTCTCACCCTAACCTCGCGACCTTGAGTATGGGGTACCACGTCCATACTCCATTATTCGATCCCATCGTACGTGCGTACATGCATGAACACAGAAGCACAGAACGTACGCACGACTCGAATTTCGCATGCTGCTCGACACGTGCGACGCAGTGCGTTCTCCTACGAGCAACCCCCTGGTCTGGGTTCTCTACCAGAGAAGAGAAGAAGGCCGAGGGTACGAGAACGCGAAAGAGAGAGACGAACCAATGCCCGAGGGGTTGCTCGAGTTCCTGGCAGGCATTTGTTTAATTGGGAACCGACATGGCCGCCGGATCACCCCTACGATCGACCACCCCATCTGCCCTAGCCGCGTCCTCGCTGTGAAACGCGCGGGACTCGAGAGCACGTGCACGCGCTTTCGCTTTTCTGACCCTGATTTTTTTTAATTACCGCTACCGCCCACCGAATTCCATTAACGTTAAATATGTGAACTCACTCATGGTTGGATGGATTCGTTTAACGTTAAAATAACACCTTAGAGAATTATTCAGGGGGTGTGTTTAACTTTTTTGTTATTTCTTTGCTACGTCTATGGAGGTGATGTTAGATTTGTAGATTAGTTTGGGTGTGGTTGTAATGGATGGAATTTTGTAGAAATTGTCAAATAGACGAGGAATGCGTATATGACGGCAGATTATTCCCCTTTGTTAGTTTACTTGTCGTGCAAGCTGTTATCGGGAACAGACCGCCAAAGGGGGACTGCGAAATTTTCAGCAACCAACATGGCCGCCGTATCACCCCTCCGCAAAGCATCGCCACTGCGAAATTTCCTGCGTCCCTCCCAGGGAGAGAGGAAGAGAGAAAGGGAGAGGGAAATGAAAGAGGGAATACGTTGGCAGAGAAACGGGGGTTGAATTCGAGGTCGTATTTGGAGTGCGCTTTACGCACTGCGTGTATCATTATTGCATGCTCGTTTCTACCCGGTTACACCATTGATTTTTCTCTCGCGTAAGCAATTCGCTTTTCTTTTGCACCTTTTGGCTTTAATTGCTACGATCGATCCAAACCACCCATGTGGTAATACGTTGAGTGATATCGTGGAAAAATTTCCCGGCAATGATGCATTTGAATTTGATTTCGCAAATCCAAGTCCTACCCTTCAACCCTTTAAGAGAAATATTTTCAATGAGAAGAAGGTGCCATTTCACTAGATATCTATGGGACCAATCTATAGATATCTATAGGACAAGTGTTTTTATTTATCACTGTTCCGCAAGATCGCCACTGGCTTTTCAAAGTCTTTGATATGTGATTTTAGAGTAAAATCACTAGGATCAAAAGGGTTAACACCATACATCATATTTTGCATTCGGTTATTTTAATCTTGTCAAACTAATCATTGAAATATTCCCAAAGTAAAACGTCATCACCAAGCAAAACACAAACAGCATCAGAGGCTATTTAAGCGCGGTGTTGTAACGTACGGTGGTCCACCTTGGACCACCATAATTTCTTAATATTACGATCTACCGAAGCACGTGATTTGGCATATGTAAACAGAACCGTACCCAACGTACTCTCCAGCGATCCCCGGATAATTAATGAAAATAAGGGGGAGAAGGAAAAAGCGGTAAACATTGCAAAGCAAACTCCCGCGGGAGCACTCGACCTAATACCGTATCTCCTCGTATAAGGTCTCTCTTTCGAGACCTCGGGAGGGCAATTCCGACGAATTTTCTCGAGTAGCCGAGCCTCCTGCTTTCCATTCCGGTGCTTCTCCAGTGGCTCCTGTAGACTTAACCGTGCTTCTGCGAGAGACTCGACTAATATGATAATCCGACAAAATGTAAATACAATCGACCATATGAATATTCAATTAATGGACAATGAACGAGAGCCTGCGTTTATTTATGCGTTCGTACAACCGTCGACTGTGTTCAGTTACCTGAAACATGGCTTCGAGGGAATTTGGATTTTTGAAATTTTGATGGAGATGAATGCAATCTTTTTATTCGGTGAAGTTAACTACGTTTATAATGAGAATATAGAATCATTGTTAATGTATTCAAAAATTCCTTTCTTTTAATTAATTGTACAACTAAGATGATTATCATACATTGATAATAGCTAGAAGATGTTGTCACTATTGTGGCACTGGAAACAAGCAAAGATTTCATTGCCAGACTCAAAAACAAATCAGACGAGCATTGTTCCCAAGAAAGAAATTTCCATTGGTCCTACAAGTTGCTCGTTACGGGGCTCCTTCTTTTTTTCCAAAGGAACCTTGCCCCGGAAACTATTTCCCGAAATGAGCGTTCATTCGTACGGTCATTGGGAAATCGATTGGAAAAATGATTGGGCGGTTCTGGTGTGCCTCTGCCGGAATAAAGAGCCGACCATTGTCGAGTCTCTCGAGCGGAGTAAACGAAATACCGGGGATAAATATATTTCCTCTATGAAAAAATCGTTTTCGGGTTGCTTTCAAGTTTGTCGACGCTGTTGTGCATTTTCCATCCCTCTGCATACGTTGAATTCAAAAAGCTGTAAAGTAATTAAAAATTCTTATTTAAACTTTTATCTCTTTTATATAAAAAATTGTGGATGACGTAGTAGCTGGAATATCTCCAGGAATATTCACGACAGGTGAGAAACGAAGGAATCACGGCAAAGAGGAAAGATCGATCGAGGGAGAGATACTTTTTGCTCTCGTCAATGTTAAGAGGATTTCTCCAGAAAGAAGAAAAAAGGGAACGTTAAGAGAATTCACCCTCTCTAAAGTGAACGAGGCTCGTATCGGGAACCCTGACGCGGACGTTTGTTCGCGGTCGTAGAACATTGCGGAAGACTGCGAGTGATGTCGATGGAGAACGGAAAGCGCCTTTCCGTAAGAAAAATGACATTCTCTATACTCGAGAAGTATCCACTCGTGGAGATTTAACGGGACCAAGGAGAGGTCCGTTTGACCACCCTCTATGGAGATCCATCTGAAAAATTCTTCAAATCTCTGACCCCTGATGCGCGGGAAAGCGCGTTTGTCAGGACACTGACGATGGTATCAATCAGAACTCTACCATCCATTTTTTCAAAATCATCATTTAACACATAGCAACTTCCGTAAAACAGGAATCTCCTGCGCCAGCATTTCACGAAGTTTTTTCACCAGACACTCATTAGAAATAGACTCTATTAAACTCAATAAATTGCATATTGCAATATAAATTGAATTTTCCATGGACCGATACTGGACCATGGATTGCAGTTTAGGAAACACTGTCCTAGGAGGTCATATCAAAGTCGAAATACAGCACCTTCAACATCCCATACCTTTCAAGCGCTAAGGGTAGGTTTGACGCTGCTGTCAATTGATTCTCAGCTATCTCACCTCCTCCACGATTTTTTCCTTCATCTCCAAGGTCCTCCGCAGCTCGCAAAACGGAAACTAACGTTACTCGAACTCCGTCAGATAAAGAGAAACAAAATCACATGGACTATACTGTAATCCCGGCATTGTCTCGACGCTGCCGGCTCTCGTGCACGGATAATCCTGGCTGGCCAGGCCATCCATGGGTTTCTGTTTCCCGGTGGGACGCGATAACGCCCCGAAACAGAGAGGAGGCACGGATAAAGGGAGAAAAAGAGATAGAGACGGGACCGAAGGGTTGCCAGTCCCCGCGTTTCGCTTTTCAATGGACGATCGACGGAATTTAAAATCGGCCCCGCGTATATAAACCCGGACGCATAAATCCGCGCATTTCGGCCGGTCGTGCAGGCACGAAACATCGGGGATTAAAAAGCGACCGGCTACCGAGCCGCCCCGAAAAATATTTCCTCCCTCTCCGTTCGTCCACGGTCGTCCTTTTAAACGGGTTTAACGTGCTGTTATAACAGCCCTATCGTCGCTTCCATCGACGTTTTTCGTTATTTGTTCTGCCCTTGAAATATATCCGCGATGGATACTTTGCGCAATACTTTCTCTGTTTTTTTTTCTGTCGTTTCTACGGACTAGCAGGAAACGTCATATTTTCGAGCGTTATTCGCTACTGGAGAGATATAGTAGGAGATATTTGGAACAATAGAGTCGATCTTCAACTGGCATGGATGATGGCAAATTTTTCTTACTTGAGAGGAAAGTAAAAACTATCGTTGACACAGATAATGAAGCGAATAGTATCGGAAGGAAGGTTGGAGGAAGATTTATATCTCATATTCGTATTCTTTCCAATTATAGCGGTGAACAAAGATTCGCATTTTAAGAAAAAAAATTACCAACAAGTAGATGTCAATGTTAAATATATTGAATATTAAAAATTAATACTTAAGAACATAGAAATTCTATAGAAATATATTCTCTATTTCGATTCATGTAGAGCCGAGCAGAACAGCAGGGTTAAAGCATTCACATTAAAGATATTTGTCAAATTTTACGTAGACCCGTTGAGGAATAATTCGAACAATTACTATCAATAAGCAAATCAAAATTGTAACTTGTAAAATTGATCAATGACTGACTATTGACCCTTTCCGGTCATACAGACCGAAGCAGAACAGCAGGGTTAAAGAAAGATATCGCGGCACACCGCGTCTGCTGTTTTTGGCCGTTCGATCGTCGAAGAAAGCTGAGAATAACGAGAAGAGAAAAAAAGGCTTCGTTTTTCCTTTGTCTCGCGGTTTATCCGCTCGATGAGACGAATGACAAACGCACGCTGCGAGCAATCCCGCGAACGAAGGGGGACCGTCGACGGTTTGCGACCGCATGTCAGGGAAACGGGACGTTCCGCAAACCGGATTTCGCTTTAAACCGGTTACGAAACTGCGCAATAACAATTTTCCAATTACTGACAGGCCGATAAGCATGTAAATCGTAGCGCAACCCCCTTGCACTCCTCGATTCGCGGTGGTGGCACGACGTTACTTGGTTGACAATACCGAACCAGTCGTCCATCCTTCGTCGTCTCGTTTTCCCGACCATTGTTGGATCAGAATCGCATGCGATTGTTCTCTGCCCGCTGTCGAGTCTCCAAGTTTTCGAGACCGTGCAGAATTCTTCCGGCTACCGCCGCGACGTTTCAACCCCTTTGAATTTCACGGGAGATACGGCCGATTAAAACTGGATCGTCCGGCAAGACTTAAACCAGGGGGTTCGTTGGAGGGCGGAGATTAGGTTGAATTTTGTAATGTACGAGTTGGGTAATTTTGTGGAATCGAGGGAGAATTTATTAAGGGTTTTGCTCGGGTTGGAAACCGAGGGATCGAAAGAAGCTGAGGAAGTTGGACGATGAACCTTGCAAACGTCCAGAGAACCTTCTCTTTGGACTGTAAGTAGATGTTTTCTTTTTTCATTCTTTTTGCAATCTTTTTGAGAAACATGATACAAAGAATTCTGGAATCGGTGTTCTTAATTATACTGCACTTAATAAAACATAAATTTCCTGTCGGTGATAAGATTCCGAGGAAAGATACTATACACTGAACGACAGTGTGTCGCTAAATGGTATTAAAAGTTACTAAGAAATCAACCCGAGATTTTATCTGCTACATACTTAATTTCAATTCTTAAAACTTCAAGCTTTAATTAAAATACTATGTCAGTTAAAAACGAATGCACAAAAAAGAAACGATGTGTGAACTACTTTCTATTAGATCGTACCAGGGAAAAATTTGTCCCAAATATCTTAACAGGTTGAGTGCCATGGGGGTCACTGGTGACCGGCGCTATTGAATTGAATGAAATATTATGTTACGTTTAAATTGCAATATTTATAAATTTTCTAACATATTGAATATTTAAATTTTGGCGTTAAGAAGATGAAGATCTGCTAAACACCGATCAATCAGTGTCCTTAAAGTTTCTGTTTTATGAATATGTGATTTTCATAAAAAAAGTTTCACTTCAGTAGAAATGACGAAACAAGGGAAACATCCGTGGCATTCAACCTGTTAAGAAAGCTCTTAGAATTGCTGTCGACAAAGTCAAGCATCGCGTAAAATAATCATTGGTTGTATGGACACACGGAAAATTCGATAATACTTCCAAAGATCTTCTGACTGCACGTTATTAACGTCTACTCACGAATGAATCGCGCGTCGACTTTATCGCATTAACCTTAAACGTTTCGCGGTAAGAATGCTTCGGGCGAAGGGGCTGCTGGAGTGTAAATATTAGCCTACAATATTTTCTCTCCAAATGTTATACCGCTCAGGAAAGATCTCGTGTTTACGCCGGTATTTCCAGATTCGAGGATGAGCGAGCGCTATAATAAGACAAGCCAATGTTCTGCGTGTTCCGCTTTTTTCTGCGTTTTCCTTGAAGTCGAAGTGGACTTTGATACAATTGGCTTCTGATCAATATTTGAAATATAAACTTTAGGTTCACCATAATGGTATCTTCAATTGACAATCCTTAATTGCATTCATTGATCATACGTTATCGAGAGAAGTGTAAATTCTATCGTATTTCTACTTTATTCCCATGTAAAAGATACCAACTACCATTGACGCAATCGTACATCATCGATCGAGCCAAAAAAGTGCCAGTCCGATCTGAAAATTCACTTATCCCTCGCGTCTCCGACTTACTTCACCTAATGGATCTTCTCTCGAGTCAGGAGGCACGCTCCTGTGAAAAAAAAATGATTTCCAAGTGTCTGCAAACATCTCCCTCTATCTCCCCGCATTATCTCCCAGTGTCTCCACCCCTCTTGGAATACAAAAAACTCCGTTGAAATACAAAAACTCGAAAGCAATCTCTCCGCGGACCGGCGTGTTTTGGCACGGTTCACCGTCGCTTCCAATCTCTGGTAACGAGCAGAGAGGAGATATGATAGAACGAGCCACCAGACGCGAAAACGTGAAATAATTACGCGTCGCCAAACACGCGCGTTATTCTCTTTATCGTCGTAACAGACCGGCTGGTATCAGGGAGACGATAGCGTCGAAATCGGAGCCGACGATTCGAACAATGTACGCCAACCGTGGAAATACGGCGGATCAAATGCTGTCGGCACGGATAATTACGAAGGCTCGGCTAATTACGACAATAGATGAGCGGCTGCCAACGAAAAGGGAAGGACGATGGCAAGAGAGAAAGGGAAAAGCGTACAATCGGACCGCGAGCTTGATGTTTGGCGAAGCTCGAACCTATCGAATAACTCGCCCCGTCCCCAGGGGTATTTGTACCGGAGGAGGGGACAAGGTATCCGGTGTAGATTCACGTAGTACAAATTTAGTAGCCACCCTTGTGTGTATACTGTCTTCGACGTGTTTCCCTTGTAATCTCTCGAGGCCTGGACCGATGCACGTACGCTCGATATTCCTTCCTTCGATCCGGATTCTCTTATCTTGTCGGCACTTTGCGCCCAATTTATGGCCACGTGGCTCCGTTAGGTATATATCGTCGATCTTCAGTCTTGAATCGTCCAGGAAAAAGAAGTCATTGTCGAGAAGAAGTGGATGGTTTGTGCAGAATCTTTGCGTCCTCATATTTCGAAATACACCTATAACAGTGAGTCCTAGGGGTAGTAGCAGGAAAAGTTAAAAAAATTAGTATTGTGGGATCGGGGCGGAGAAGCCCTCCTATAAAGAACTTAAGAGAAAAGGACGTGAAAGGAAATTGTCATCAGAGAGAGGTCGCTGGCGCAGTGGTTCCGCGCCGACCCAGGCGATCGTCGACGTTCAGCTACTCTGGCCGAGTTCCTGCCTTGGATGGGTTGCCGCGCGCCTGTCCTTTCTTTTTCACGATCCTACAGTATTAGAAGAAATGGTAAAAGAATAGAGAAAGAAATAGTGTATTGTCGCGATAGTCCTTGGCGATGGTCGTCCAAAGTCAGAGCATCGGAGTGTCCTCTGCGATGTAGAAGACGAACTTGCAACGTCGGTGGTTGCGAAGAATTGGGGCGATACTACGTGATCGGAATTTAGGGGAATGATCCTGGTGACACGGACGAGCGGTTTCAGGGTGCTAACTAACGCTATAATCAAGTAAGCAGTTTAGTCGAGCGATCCGGTTACGTCGACTTAGCCTCCTGGTATCGGCGAGGCGTCACTGATTGGTTTACAGATCTGTCGAGCTGAACCGAGACGCTCAAAGGCCTCTCTAGTTAGCCGATTCGCCCTGCCAGAATCTTCCATCCCTTCGTCCATCCCTTCGCGGTCGTTTCATTAATTTTCCTGTAATTCCACCTTGCTTCGTCTCCTCCTTCCTCATTCGTCGATTTTCATCCGCGAGGATTTACACCTTAGATCCTCGCGAAAGGGTTCCACCCTCTATTCCACCCCTATCAACGTCGCAGTTACTTCCAGTTAGCAGGTCTTAAAATAAATTACGTTCGAGCAGCCACGACACAAAAAAAGGACCGACGCTCTTTTGGAAGACGATGGAAATTGTTTCGTCCGAGGACGTCGACCACCGAAAAGTTGGCAATTTTAGCTCGCGAAATTTAAGTAGCCTCTCTCCCTGTCGTCGAGTACTCTTGACGTCGTCGAGGCAAATTCTACCTCCATTATTCTACAAAACGTCGCGATTTCAGTCTCGCCACCGAGTATAATTATTTTCGAGATTGATGCTCGAATTTTCAGGCCGAAAACCCTTCTCCTTTTTTCCCTATCCGTTCGTGAAAATCATTCGTATCGTCTAGTTAAAACGACGACCCCTCGCAATTCTCACCCTCGAGTCCACCGAGCACCGGGAGTCGATGGTACCGTGGTACTCGTGCGCAGAATCACTGCTGCCCGAATTTAGCCATGTTTAAGGGTTGCCCGTTTCGTCGACGAGCTCTGCAACGGACGAGAGAGGGATGTGGGAGTGGACCGACGGAAAAATAAAAGCACTCGCCGTTGGCACAACATTAGCGAGAAAATTCATCGAGGGTGCGACGAAGAGTTATGGCAAACGCGTGACGCTCGGTGGACGTTGAGAATTCCGGAACTTTGATGCTGACTTCGTGGAATATGTAATCGTGCTTTTATTGCTGACAATTTACATATTTATTCTGCAGACATATTGTCAAATGATTAATGGTAAATAACAATTTAACGAGCATCCACTGTGCCTCTATACTTATGCGTTATTTTGACTTTAATCTTACTTTGCACTCCTAATTATCTCGACTTTGTGCCATTTAGGAACCTAGTGCAGGCTTAAATGCAACAGAGCTCATATAGCAAAAGATGAAAGGCCTATCAGAAAGTCTTCAGTCTCCCTCGATTATCCAATATTAATACTTTACCCCGTGCAAATTATTCGCCTTGCAAACCTCCCGTTTACTCGGGACGCAAAGAGCGCGACATTAAAGCCAAAGGGGGAGACGTCGGATTCTTGACAGAAGTGAAAAATGCCACTTGTATGCAAAGCAAATTGTGGCACCGGCCTACGCGGCTGTTTCATTATTTCGCTGCAACCGGGAAGGGGCCAAGTCAGACCGTCTACGAGGGATTTCCCTCCGCGGAAAATTTAATTCTCGGCCGGAAAGTCCTCGCTCGCATGCCTGCCACCCCTTAATATAAGGTCACGAGGAGCCGGGACACCTGCGGTCGGTCCTTTAAAAATGATTAACCTGCCGAAAGAAGCAGGCGCAGGGACACCCTGACGACTATGAAAAATGAATCCCAGACCTCTGCTCTCCGGACGGCACAGAGGAGTCGTTAACTCTTCCTGCTCTGTCGTACGGTTATGAGCCTGATTTTTAATGATTTTCACCCCTCGAGGAATTAGCCTATGGATGTACGTTTCGAACCCTCTTGTGGTTCGAGCGTTACGGGGCTCGTGGCTTGGATTATGCTTCTGCCGAAATTTTGGAGGTGGTTTGCATCGGTTATTTCCCTCAGACTGTGACAAATGGATGTCTCAGATTGCTCAAGTTTCACAGAGATACGTCGTTGAAGAGAGTGAATTCTTTAATATGATTTCTTCTCTTTTTACTTTCCACACATCTTTGCATAATATCCACAACATGAAACGTATGTTTTAGATTTCCAAATATTCTAAATTTATCCCGCAATACCCTCGATAATTTATAATCTACCTAAAACTAAATTTCCAGCGATACCTTCAAGATCACTCCTCGATCATTTCGCCTCATCACAGTCAATTAACGCCGACGTTCTCCCAAAGCCCTCGCCTCCCAGTGCACACGTTTCATCTCGCTTATTATACCATCGCAACATCTTGCCCTCATTGACTTCCATTCCCATCGGCGAATCGAGAAACCATCGATCTCCGATCGATCGAACAACCTGATACCGTCGACGGTGCACGGCTCGCCGAGCGAGTCGATGGGTGACACGTCGTTCTGACAAGCGATTTGTCACGCTAACGAGCATCTATTAATATTCACGTTTCGAGCAGATGCAGATACACGAGCCAAGCCAGTCGATGCAACGGCAACGCGTGTGCTCGGTCCGGTAATTTCTGATTTGCCTCCGATGCTCGGAAATCCGTCCGAGGGAATTTCGGTCGAATTAAATTCGACGTCACGCGCGACTGAATTCGAAGGGAGGACGACGACGGGGCTTCTCTTCGTTCTCCGCGGGCTAAATTAGCATTCGGGGGAAAGATTACCAGTTGCTAAGAATTCTTTGTCAAAGAGGCACTCCTCGTTCCCCGAAAGCCTCTTGACTCCGACGAGCGTCCTTATTATACTCCCTTTTATCGATCGGTCATTACGCAAAGTAGCCTCAAAAATATACCGTGGCACATAATACGTCGTTGGGTATTACGACCGGCCTCAGGAACGGCCTGTTTTCAAGTATCCTCTTTTGGACCAAACCAATTATCTACTTTCCCTGGTTACGTCTGCGCTGTGACGTTCGCTTAAGCGTCCTTTCGAGATAATGACGATCGAAGACGACCCAAGTCTCAAAAACCAATGAAAATGCATTAAAAAATTCTTCTTAACCCTTTGTGGTCCGAATTATTTTGTCAATTTGATAGTGAGCTAAATGAAATTAATTTCTCAATGGTTTCTATCATTGGTCATTAATTTTTATTTACTGAAAGCAATAATTATGAGTTCTGGCGAATATTTATGTGATATGACAAAATTATTGGGAAATTTGAAAGTCGATATTAAATCATCAATATCTATCTTCTATTATATAAAGCTCAAATACCACTGACTGACTGACTGACTGACTGACTCATTCATCCACTCATCACGAAATCTCAAAAACCACAGAACGGATTACAATGAAATTTGGAACATACTCTTGCCTTGGGTCGTAGGTGCTTACTAAGAAAGGATTTTGAAAAATTCGAAATTTTAGGGGTGGTTTTGGGGGGTTAAAGTATGGGCCAAACTCATCAACGCAGAACCGAAACTATTTGACCTGGAAACTTGAAATTTTGCATGAGCATTCCTTTTAGTGTATAAGCATCTACTAAGAAAGGATTTTTCAAAATTCGAAATTTTAAGGGTTTTTTTTTAGTTTCGATTTGACCGTAGCGAAGCACGGGGGCTTTCAGCTAGTATATTATAAAGCAAAGTGTACGTTATGTGCGTGCTGCTAAAACTCAGAAATGAGTCCCGGTACGATCAAGGGAGTTATATGGTGTGGTAGCCCTCTATCTACCGTCCATGAAGAAGGTTCCCGTTTTTACCTAAAGGGCGTGATTTTGAAGATATAAGGGCTGGAAGTTTCGCCCTCTAGAAATTTCTAGAACAGTCCAGAACATTCGAGAGTATTCGAGAGCATTCCAAAACATTACAGAATATAGTAGAATGTTATGGAATATTCGGGAACATCGCAGATCAATGTGGATCAATATATTATATTCCACCTATAAATATACCTCTCATATTTTAAAGTTTATCCCTTTATTCCAACAACCACACAATCTCATATCAACTCCCTGAGCGAAGCCGGGTACCTCAGCTAGTTAGAAAATAAAATGAATTGAAAATCTATGTCGAGAACTGCAAAGGATTGAAATGAGGATCTAGCAGTTTCATTTTAAGGAGAATTTTTTTAACACATTTTAACTGGTTCGAGGAATATCGAAATATCCATCACCAACTCGTGGACCACTCGGTGAAGTTTTCTCTCCAACAAACGATGTCCAAAACACAGGCAGAAATCCAAGTCCCGTGTCCCGTCCGACGCACGAAACACCGGGTATTCGATCCACTCTTTCCCTCGGTCGTCCAGCGAGGCTTAATGAAAACCGTGATTGAAGCCGGTGCACGAGGGGCCAATCGATCGGCACGAATCACGAAGAGGGTGTTTGGGAGCCAATCACCGAGCTCCATCGAAGGGACGGACACTTTTTCTCCCCCTTTGATTCGATGGGATTCATGAGTTGACTTTGTACGGATCCGTCTGCCAAGCTTTTCTTTCTACCGCGTTGCCCTAATCAAACTCTTGTAATAGCAGCGAGGTGAAAAACGCCACATTCGGGTCTCTATTACTTCCGAGTATCCCGGGAACTTGGGGATTCATTGGGAAGAAGGATTTTTGATGGTACCGTTGTTATATCAGCGACAAAGGAGACGTCGAACTTGCCCTGGCTGGAGAACAGAAATTACAAGTTCTTTTGTTTCAGAGAGAAAAGAAATCGTGGAGAGTCTTCGAATAGATGTAGAATAGGATCGAGAAGGAAGGAGAACAGGGCAAACATTTTTCTTCTGCCTTTCGTGGGCCTAATAACCTCTGCATATTTTATGGTGTTCCATTCTGTTTCGCAAGATCGAAACGGTACCGTGCACGGCCTTCGACGTTCCCGCGGAAAGGGAAAATCTAATTTCTTTTGCTAACACGATGCAATTTTGATCCACCGGCGCAATCTGAAAGCTTTTACGTCCCTGAGGCGAATAAATCTCGTTTCTTTCCATTTTTTTCCCCTTGGTCCCTCGGAAGAAAGATTTCTTCCGGGTGTCTTCTTGGCGAATATCGAGATTCTTGAATTAAATCAATCGACACTTTGCAATTGGTTTGATGTTCCGTTTTTTGTTTACACCGTTTTATTTTATCGATCCGCAGAGAGATTTTCTAAGAGAACGTTCCGAGGGAAAGGAGGGATAATTTGTTCCTTCTTCCTTTCTTCCTTTGTCGCGAAAATTCGACCCCCTTCGTCTCCAAGGAGGAAAAACTCCTCGGAGACCGCGCGTCGGTTTTCTTCCGTCTTACGGTTTATTAACTCTCGGTCGATTAGTCGACCTCCTGATATCCTCCATTCGATGGCTCCTTTGGGATTTACGCTCGAATTATTCTCTTCTTCCTGTGCCGTAATTACAGGCCCACATTCGTCGTATATTAGAGGGATCGTTCGATAAACCAATGGTCCATTTTTGCAAACGTTAGAAGGGCTCTCCAATATTTTATTTTCCTTCAAATAAATATTGATATGATCCAAATATTTCTATCGCAACAACTAGATTAACAGGTTGAATGCCACCGATGTTTCTCTTATTTCGTCATTTCTACTGTAGTGAAACTTTCGTTATGAAAATCACATATTCATAAAACAGAAATTTTAAGGACACTGATTGATCGGTGTTTAGCAGATCTTTATCTTCTTAACGTCAAAATTTAAATATTCAATATGTTAGAAAATTCATAAATATTGCAATTTAAACGTAACATAAAATTTCATTCAATTCAATAGCGCCGGTCACCGGTGACCCCTATGGCACGCAACCTGTTAAAAGTCCTCCAACAATCTCAAATTACTCACAAAAAATCTAGAATTTATTTACAACTCCAAACTCATTAAGTCTGCAGCAACAAGGCGACTCCAGCAAGTGTCCATTTTGCCGGCTTTTCCTTCGTCTTGAGATTAAATGTCCACACGTATGTCGGTCCTCTCGTTCGAGTTTTGTAGACAGGACATTCGTACATGTTCCTCAAATCCTGCTTATCCTGCGTAATCGCGCGAACATTGATAACCGGCATCGCTGGAAACAGCTCCTTTGATCTCGAATCAACTATGATACCAGTTTGAACATCCCAACGTGCACCTTCCATGAAAATTCCATGAACGTATGCACCGTCTCTGGGTGCGGAGCTGTTAACAAACGTGATTAATTATACATCAATTGATACCGCCTTGTTATGCAATAGATAAGACGTAATTGTACGTGACATACGTGAATTCATCTTTCGTTTTCTTGGTCACGTCGCATTGCAGGCACATCTTATCGAGTGGCAATTCCTGTCGCCTTGCAGTTGATTGCATAATCGCTGTCAGGAGAGATTGAGGATTGAAGAATCCAGCCAACCATACCGATGGTGGTAACTGAAATGGGATTAATCAGTTTTTCTCATTGCAATCTTAAATGCCCCGGTAATCATGGTATATCAAGTAAAACGAAAAGAAGTGCCTTTTTACAATGTGACAAAATTTGCTCGTGAAAAAATAATGATTGTTCTTTTAACCCTCTATAGTCCGAGTTTTTTGTGGCATTCGAAGATCAGTTTCACAATAACACAATTGGAAGATGATAAAAATACTATTTTAATTAACACTTTGACTGCCATGGAGGTCACCTGTGACCGGCGCTATTGAATTCATTACATTTCCGTGTAACTTGGAAATTGTAATATTTATAAATTCTCGGATATATTAAATATTTAAATATCGACATTAAAAAGATAAAGATCTGCCTAATATCTATCTATCTGTATCTTTAACACTAGAACTACCAGACCAGTCAAAATGACTGGTACCCAATTTTTTCCAAAAATTCTCCAAGGACATAGAAGAGCCATAGAACAAAAATTCTGCGTCCATCACAAAATACATAACTCACCGAATTGATTATCCTTTTTGCTACGCGATTCCTCCTTTTTCAAAGTTCTTATTTAATGTATTGAAATCTGATCGATTTTACGCCGGTAGTTCTAGTGTTAAAGTTTCTGCTTTGCAAAAATACGAATTTAATAGAAAAAGTTCCACTTCAGTAGAAATGATGAATCTAGCGAAATACCGGTGGCGTTCAAAGTGTTAATGGATTAAATCTGAATTTTAAATATTGCATTGTAAAGAATTTCGTGAATTTTGCAATCGTAATTATAATATTTGTAAAAGTTCAATATTTGGCTTTGAAGAATAGAAGTTTAGATGTGCCTTGCGTTACCTCAAAGTCATAGGAACCCATGGAGGGTTAACTGGGCAAAATAGACCTCAGCTGTGATAAACTGACCAGGTTTTGATAATTGATTATGAGTCACGCTCGAAATATTCTATTTGACATAAAAGAAAACGATGTTTAGTTTATTTTTAAGTGTATCCCTTACGACAAAATCCGTGGACCAAGTTTCCAGTTCTCTGAGTCTGAGTAACAAGTCGACGAACCAAGCCGTGAGGCCTAGCAGAGATGGATAAGCTCTCTGTGCCCATACGGGTGGAACTTGGTCGAGAAACAAGGCATTCTCTAAGTCTTCCATGTCCGAGGTAATAGTCAATTCACCCTTCAGACCTAAATCCAGCTCTCGGAGCGAGCGTTTTATCTCGCTCGTTAAATGATTCATCCTCTCGCATTCCTGAAACGCCACGATCACGTATGGCGTCCTTTCCTCCACTTTCCCCATGATCTCCGACATATTGAACTCCTCCGGAAGTTTCTCTATTATTTCGTCCAATATTTGCTTCACCTTGGAACATCCGTGGCAAAATATTATTTGATTCGTTAATCGGGAGAAAGGGGAAACTGAAATCTTGTTACCTTGTCCTCTCTGGTGACTGTTTGCCCACCGGAATTTCCGGCGTCTCGCGGCTGCATTTCGAAAACGGTCTTAAATAAATTCTCAGCAGTCATCGTGAGAAATCCTATCTCTGCGTTCGGATGTAGACCGTACAAATATGGAGATTCCGGTGGAATTGCTTCGTCGATGTAAGTGTGATAACCAGCCAAATCTGTGTTTGGCGGTGCTGAGAATCCTTTGAACAGATACATAATCAAATTTATATCAAAATACACAAGACAGCTTTGTTTTATCAAACTTTTATCGTACACTGATATCAAGATTGCTGTACCTGGCGCCAATTGCAACTCTCCATCGACCAAATCAGGCTGCATTAGCTCTTCGAGATAAGAAACGCAAAGTCGTCGGTCCCAGTCGTCAGTTATGTGTCCACCGTACATAATTTCACCAAACAGATACCTTGAAATCATACGGATTAAAATGGATGGACATAAATACTAAAAACTCTCTACTACCAACCTCAAATCCTCCCAAGGAACTTTAGGAGTAGCTTCGAGATAATTGTAAAGCACGCTAACACTGATATGTAAATCTCCAACGTTAAAAGGATAAATCTTGTTCCATCCTTGCGGACCAAACTTTCGGCGCTCAGCAACAACGGCATGAAAGTAACAGAGAGAAAACAAAATCGCTTTAAATTCAGCCTCTTTGCTGCACATCTCCAGAGTCTCCTGAGTGAAATTATCCAAAGCTTTGTGTAGATTCGCCTGCATCCCCGTCGGTGGCTCATTCGTGATTTTTATAGACGACTCCAAGATCCCCTTTAAATAACATCGGATAAATAATTATCCAAGAAAATCAGACACTTAGAAAAATTACCTGGGGGATAATGTGTCCAGCAGGAGAACTGGCCGGTTCTGCGCTCATGAATACTCGATAATTCGAGTGAGAACCATCCGCAGCTAACTCCAGCTTTTTCTCCAAAAGGGGAAGCCACTTTTTCACCAGATGAATATTCTGCAAAACTACCCAGTGTCCGTTTTTCGCTGCAACGTCCATGGCCTGCTCGGCAACCGTTTCTTGTCCCTGTCCAAGGGACACGTTGTGGAAGTTCTGATTGTCCACCGTGTATCCCAAACGACGGCCTAGATCCTCGACATCCTAAATATCGAAAGATTAAAGTTAAAAGTTCACTTCATCGAAGATGACTAAAATTATTTAAAAAATGTCGATCATTCTCTCCATCTGGTAGAAGCAATTTCACTGTGCAAAACGTATAGCAGAAGAAGGGGATGTCTGCTGAACGTTTCATTTAAGTAAGAAATAAAAATTGTGAATGAAGAGCATGATAATTTATCAAGAATAAAATCGTGCAAGAATGAAAATTGAGAACGGTAAAGTCGTTAGTGCAGAATGATTACTTTCAAAGGATTCACTCCTGGCGAAAGGATGAAAAAGATTGGAGTCGACGGACTGGTTTCCTCGAAGGATTTCGCAAACTCGACGGTTCTTCCTTCGATGTATCTAGGTCCTAGTTTCTCCTCGATAAAGGCGGCAATTGCGTAAGTCATTCTGTCGGGTCTCAGAGCTCTCAACATGCAGAGACGCTGTATAGCAGTCTTGTTCTTCCATTCCTGCGGGAACTTCTCTCTTTCTGGACACTCGCATTCTACCAGCTTCTTCCACCTTTTTGCCGAACTCTCTATATCTCTGTCCAGATTCCTTTGGAAGACACAAAAAGAAATTTGACGAACACTTAACTTCACGGGAAGCTACAAATTTTATAGATTAGAGAATCTGTTTCTTTTGTTCTACATTTTGATTGTCAAGTGCTACGGTTATTTCCTCAACCCTGCTAATATTAACCCCTTAACCCATTCGACACCAATTGCACACTGTGTGTGCAATGCATTTCGGAGCCAAAAAGACCGACTGCACACCGTGTGTGCAACGATCTTGAATTGCAATTAACAGTCATTATAGAAAAAACAGCCCTCGAAATAAGACTAGCTTAAAATAGAAGGTATCTTACAAATTAGATCGAAATAAGAGTGACATTTGACAGTAAATTCATAAGTACGTGAATACTCGAATGTTTTCGGACAGCTTGAAAATATTCGAATAATTCGAAAATATGCGAGTAGTTCGACAACATTCAAGTAGTTCGAATGCATTCGGGTAGTTCGATAATATTCGAGTAACTCGAAAGTATTCGGGTAGTTCGAATATTTGATCTGTTCGAAGTTTTCGAGTAGTTCGATTTTTTTTCAAGTAGTTCGACGATTCGAGTAACTTGAAAAATTCGAACGCTCGACTCGTCGATTATTACTCGATTCGAAATTCGAGCACCCGAATAAATCGAGTACTCGCACACCCCTATTACAAATGTGTAAAGGTTACATTTGATATTTGGTTCAATTTCGACCCTAAAGTAGGTGACCCAAAGCCAGAATCATTAGAAATACAAGAAGTGGTAAATATAAAGCGAAAAGTTGTCGGTATTTCTGGATAGTCTCAAAAAAAATGCACGGTCTCGAATGGGTTAACATACAATGACGTCTGGGAAACGTTATTTATTTCGTGCGCCATCGTAGACTTTGACGTCTCCCACACAGTATATTTTTAACACTAGATTTACGGATGTTAATACACCTACTTGTCTAAAGTGTGCCAATTTGACTTATACAAAAAAAACTGAAGTTGTCTGCAAAGAAAATAGTTCCAAATCAATTTGAATGAAAGTATTATTATTACAAAATTAACCAACCAATATATTAAATATATAGTAATGAAATTTTGAATGAGCCAAATTTTCTCCGTAAATCTAGCGTTAAACTATTCAATTTTTTCACTCTTGCGTCAACAGAACTATTAATTTGTTATTTTATAATATTACTTAACTATTATCCATTCAATCTGCTTATGCGTTACATTGCAATGCAAATTCCAAAATAAAATATTATTTCTACGCTTGCACACAACGATTCAGTTGGTCCAAATTAAATAGTATTATTCGTACGCGTCAAGTTCCATTTTATTTGTATGTCAAGGGGTTAATTTAAAAAACATTTTCCAGAGATTTCTGAAAAGTTCAAATCCTCGACTACACATTCACTGTAACCCCCGGCCTATTCTTAATACCCTTGCTAATTTCCTGACTGGAATCACAGAAGTTTTCAAAGTTCACTGGAAAACTCAAAAGAATCGAATACGAAGTGAACCTTTACGTCGAAGCTTTCACATTTAATTCAGCAAAAACCTCCGAATACCGATTGTCGCGTTATTACATGGAAAAATGTACATCTCCAAGGGACTGTAAGCCAGGGGAGAATACTTGTACCTCCGTTGGTATAAAGTAAGCGAAATATATTAAAAGATGTTTCAAATACCACCCTCGGCTTACCGAAATTCCTCTCTGCTAGCGAGACTTCTTATTCCTCCCCAGCTGGTGTTCGTAAGGAAGTCTACGGGTGAGGTAACGTGCGGTGTTATGGGGAATCTCAAAAGAAAGTCCAATTCGCTCGAGGTGACTTCGTTCCGTGCCAATAAAATCTGAAATGCCATCTGCGAAACGAAGATTAACTTGTCGCACTCGAACAGGCCTCTCGTTGTGTACATGAAAACCGAGTAGGTGATGCATTCGATTAGATTTTTTACTCTGCCAGAAACGTCTCCCGCAGGATCAGCTTTTAAAATGGCTTTTTGAAACACCACGCTAAAGGCTTTCAAGGAGAATTGATAAATCGGATTTATGGTGTTAAGGTCATTGAGAATAAAGTAGAGCAGGGATGCCCTAGCTGCCGCTGGTCGATAGAGTTCTCGAGCCGCATCGATTTCACGACTCGTTCCACGTGCTTCCGTTACTTTAGACTCGATTTCCGCGGCTGTCCTCTTCGTCGTTTCTAAGTTTTCGACGAGGGACGTGTCCCCAAGGACGTTGCTTCCGGCGGAGGAGAGTCTGCGGGTTTGAATTTCAGTTTTCAAGTTGTTAGATCTGGATTAGGTCTGATTGTGAGTTAGGTCTTAGCATTTACAATTATCACTGTTGTGACAAAGGACAAGAAATACAATCAGTGTTACCATGTAGAGGAAATTAATTGTATCAAAAATATGGAGAAGTACCTCGACAAAAGAGAATCTTCCAAACTATTGAGAGTAATTTTAAAATCGTTCTGCTGCCTGGTTAGTTCAGCTTTCAGGTCCTCGAGGTCTGGCCTTTCTGCCTTTACCACTTCTGCGAGCAATTGGTCCTCCAAGCCGTCCCTCGTCACCGTGAAATTAATTAGAGTAGTTTGAGCCTGCATCTCCGGCTTGTAATGGGGATTAGCTAGTTTAGTGTGCAGTAATAATCTAAAGAGCGAGTTGTATTCGACCTCCTTGTCACCGATCTTTATCGCTCGACCCTTCTTAATCAAATTTCTGCCTAGAAGTGGATCCAGCACTGGATCTACGCTTTCTCCGATATTCTCCACCAGAACTGTAGATCCTGTCGTCAGACATTGCTCGATTACATCCAAATAACCCTTCTGACCTAGTCGAATAACCTTTAATTCGTCTCCGTATTTTTGTTTGATCCACTTGATTCCCTGGAGCTGTTGAAAAAATTACTTCTATCATCTATTATATAAAGCTCAAATACCACTGACTGACAGACTGACTGACTGACTCATTCATCCACTCATCACGAAATCTCAAAAACCACAGAACGGATTACAATGAAATTTGGAACATACTCTTGTCTTGGGTCGTAGGTGCTCACTAAGAAAGGGTTTTGAAAAATTCGAAATTTTAGGGGAGGTTTTGGGGGGTTAAAGTATGGGCCAAACTCATCAACGCAGAGCCGAAACTACTTGACCTAGAAACTTGAAATTTTACATGAGCGTTCCTTCTAGGGTATAAGCACCCACTAAGAAAGGATTTTTCAAAATTCGAAATTTTAAGGTTTTTTTTTAGTTTCGATTAAACCGTAGCGAAGCACGGGAGATTTCAGCTAGTTGATTATAAACGTAATTGTAGATTATGCAAATCTACCTGTGGATCTATCATCAGAGGCCACCGGTCAGAGTTGGTGAGAATAGTCGCATTTTCCGTTGACATTCTGTCGTTTGGTAAACCTTCGTTGTTCCACTTGGCTATCTGCGTATCGTCCGTCAACAATGACAGAGGATCGAGTCCTTCGGTGATAGGAACAACCGGCTCGATGCTCCGCAAAAAAGGTAGCCATTGTTTGTTCAACAAATCTTGTCGAAATTGCTTAGTGAAGCAACCAACGTAAGATATAAAAGCCGTTACCAGGAGCACGTCTCCAGGTAAGGTGGATGCTTGTTGCATGAAGCTAGAATTTTTTCCAACTATCGTAGGATTCTTGTACAATAAATTCTACTCTTCTATCATACATACTTGGCTACCGAATCTGCCCAACGAACATTTTCCGAGGCCAAACCACCGACTAATCTATTCGCAAGAGCGATCGTAGCATTCGTAGCATCAGCTTCCTGCTGACACTTGAGCTTTTCCGACGTCGCTTGTTCAAAGTCAGCGGTCAATTTCGCCAGTTGCTCCTCCAAAGACTGTAACAAAATCAAATTAGAAATCCATTTCAACTAGAACAGACTTGAAACAAAAATCATCCACCTACAGCGACTTTCCGTTTGATAACCCCGAGTTTATCCTGAGCCGCTGCCAATTCCGCGTTTGCCTGAGCCAGTGCCTTCCTCTTAGGTTCAACGTCGCAAAAGACCTCGTAGAATTTGATAATATTGATAACCCAAGCACAGAGACCCGCAGCAGCCGCTGATTTCGATCTCACGAATTCCGGTTCGAATTCAGAGTCCTTCAGGTATGGCTGTATAGCTTTTATCACTTCCGGATGAATGTTCTCCTTGTCGTAATTGATCAAGGAGTCGAGGAAAGTATCGACCTTTGCCATCACGATCTATGAAGCATTGGATAGTCGGTGAGCTAATTTCACGGATGGTATTGGTGACCTCGTTCGTACCTTGGCCGCCTTCCAGCTTCTGTCCTTGGGTACTTTGCCGGATGGAGCCAAGAGAACCATCACCGCAGCCGTTACATTGGTTACAGCTCCAGGAGGCGAACCGAATGACTTGAGCTCGGTAAGATTCGCCTTATTCAGCGTATTCAAAGCCTCCTGGGCGGCTAATAAAGCTGGCTCGGCTTTCAGTAAATCCGCCTCGCAATCTTTCTGCTTCTTCGATACTTCTTCGGCTATTATGGCGACTTTTGACTCCTCCTCGTCGGCTGGTGAAAAATTGTTTGTTTTGATGGAACATTGATTTATTATGTTCATTGTCATTCGATAAATCTCATACCTAATGCCTTCTCCTTTTGTACTTTCTCGGTTTCAACTCCAACTATGGCGATTAGAGCATCGGCAGCTTCGTTCTTCTGTTGCAGCTCTATCTCTTGAACTGCCAGTTTCTCCTTTAATTTGTCCACCTCAACCGCCGTTGATCGTAACTTTTCTAAGCCATTTTCGAGTCTTGCTACCCTTGCTCGAAGCTCGCTGGCTTTCGTCTTTAATAATCTGCTGTAGAGACTGATCTGTTCGAGGAATGACTTCGGTGTTGTGTAATTGTATCGACGTTCTGTTGCAAGGTAGTAACGACTGGCAGCGTTTACGCTCGTGTGAGCGTGGGCCATGAATTTCGCGGCGGATTCTCTGCAAAAGAAAAAATACGCATTGTATTCCATCTTCTCTGTCTCCTTTCTATTCTTCGACTTTGATTCCTATGACCGGCTTGACTGGGACTTCAAATTTTTGATAGAAACACCAAAGCTACAGTAATCTGTGCCTTTTATCAAGATTTATTTGAAAAATGCAATCTTCTAAGTAGAAATTTCCTCTAAGCCTTCCACGCGATAGGAAACCCATCAAAATGGCATCTCAATTGCCATAAAAAAATTCTCCAAGTTCATAGGAGAGCAATAGAATATATATTCTAGGTTCATCTTATAAAAGAAATATCCGAATCATCGTTTCCACCATTTGAACCTTCGTTTTCTTAAGTACTTATTAATTCCATTGAAATGTAATAGATTTAACACCGGTAATTTTTGTTAAGGAGTGCCCTACCTATAGCACTCCGGAAGCTCGTCCAATTCTTGAAGGAATCTCTTTGACACTGACATCAAAGCTTCCTGCGGCCACTCGTGAAACCAGTTTATCGCCGTGCAATTTATTATGGCCGGGAATTTCCTGGATCTAACCCTTAAAGTTGAACCTACAGGGGAGAAACAGAGGACGATCCTCAGCTGTCGACGTACCCGATCGATGAAGAACTTCCAGCAGTTCTCACGAGTGTCCAGCATTCCTGCACCCTTTACCTCATTGCGCACTCCTGGTAAATCAATGGAAACAAATTTGATCCGTGAAATTGTCGATTTACTTTCTCAAATCGGACTTTTACTCTACCTGCTATTATGTTTTCCACTTCATCCTCGGCGAACAAGTCTGGAACCTCGCCAGAGGCTAGCATGTCGTTGATCAAGACGAGAAACTCTTCGTTCGGTACTTGGGCATCGGTCATTAAGAAGACGATGCCCAAGTTCTTCAATCCAGCTTTGGTATATAAAACGGCAAGCTCGAGTTTGAGATCGACGACTCCGTAACCCTTCTTCAATTGGATCTGGAAGACTTCCAGGGAACTTATAAACGCTGCCAGTCGAGAAAGGCTTTGCTTGCCAGAACCACCCACACCAACCAACAGTGCGCTACCCCGTGGTGACTCCAGGATTCTGTTTATGCGACATACGTGCATCATTGCATCTTCGAACAGCACCAGATTCATTGCTGCAACGAGGTCGTTGTAACTGACCATTGCCTCTGAGAGCAAACGATGCAACGTTGCCCAGTCTTTCACGGGCATGTACTTTGGTTCTCCAACTCCACCTGAATTTTTGAATTGTGGTGGTTTTGGAATTTTTTTAATATTTAGTATTTGAAGAGACTTAGAGAAGTAGAAAAGTAGATAGAGAAAGAAAACAGATAGAAATACCAAAATGGGAAAAAAGAAGAATAGATAGAGAGATTAGATAGAGAAAGAGCGTAGGTGGAAATATAGAAGTGGCAAGAAAGGAGAATGGATGGAGAGATTAGATAGAGAAAGAGAGAAGGTTGAAATTTAGAAATGGGAAGAAAGAAGAACGGATAGAGAGATTAGATAGAGAAAGAGAAGATAGAAATATAGAAGTGGCAAGAAAGAGGAATTGATAGAGAGACTAGATAGAGAAAGAGGAGAGATAGAAATATAAAAGTGCCAAGAAAGGAGAATGGATAGAGAGATCAAGAAAGTAGAAGAAAATTCCGAGAGATGGAAAAATGAAGGAAAAACTAGAGAAATCAGAAGAGAAAGTATAGAAGTAACCTGCAAAGTGGCAATAAATGTTAGGCTTCTCCAATACCGCACCCTCGTCGACCTCTTCGACATTCTTCTTCAAGATATCGAGTTGAAGTTTCCCGAAACTCTCGATATCCTTGTCATCCGTTAACTTGTCTCCGTAAACTCGATGCGTCTCGTGCATCCAGAGTCTAATAATATCTATGGACGATTGTAGACACTCGTTTCCACTGAACAACAAACCTTGGAAGCAATTTGACAAATCTCGAAGATTGAAGATATAATGAAATTTCACCGCAGTCGGAAGAAACATTTGGGCGCAACGATGATGCAGTTGAATCGACGCTTGGACGACGTTGTTGCACAGTTGAGTAACGGTGAGAGGAAATCTTCGAAGCAGAAAATATATTGGAATATCTGTTACACAAAAGAATTGAAACATTTGAAACTTACCTGTGCTCGATGTTAGCCAGATGCTGAGACAAAATCGACGCATAAATCGTCGTGAGTGACTCAGAATTTGGAAAACTCATGGCAAAAACCGAAAAATGCCTCTGTAATCTCGGATTAATCGTGAAAGCTCCCGCTGTTGGATTCATACAGCTGACGTACTGACAATTGTGAATATCTTTCAACGTCAACTTCGTTCTATCGTACCAATGTCCATAATCTAAGTGCTGTCTTATCAAAGTATGAGGTTGAACAGTCCCATAGCCATCAACTTCCGGCATATTCATGTCGTCTATGAAATAAACCAATGTCTTGTTTCCTGGTGGTCCATAATTTCTTCCCGCCTTTTTCTCCAACGACTTCTCCAAGATCTTCTGCAGCATCTCCGAGGATGTGTAGAAATTAAAAGGAACATTCGAGACAGCATAATTTTCAGAAAGTTGCAAAAGTTTCTCCGCAACGAGAACAGTTTTTCCACATCCAGCTGTCCCAACCAACATAACTG
This sequence comes from Cerceris rybyensis, assembly GCA_910591515.1. Classification (NCBI taxonomy): domain Eukaryota; kingdom Metazoa; phylum Arthropoda; class Insecta; order Hymenoptera; family Crabronidae; genus Cerceris; species Cerceris rybyensis. The sequence goes on from OU342795.1 coordinate 3,921,655, forward strand.
GATGTTTGTCAGCCATCAGAAGATCCAAAAAGTATCGAATCCTGATAGATTCCGCGGTGTAAACGAGAACAGCTTGCAGAGGCATTTCCGCGTCTAATTCGAACTTTGGCAGACGTTGAGTCCACGGAACAAAGCTCTTTATCTCGGAGTCGATGTAATAATCGAAAACGGTACCCTGAGAGGGGAATCTTATTTGTTTGAACTCATTCGTCCACCATTTACTGAACTCTACGCGATAATCGATAGTTTGATCCTGGAACATCGAAGAACCGAAGGCCCAAACGGCAGCGAAAACGAAGTACAATTCGTAGTGTTCCTTTAAGAAGTCTGTCCCAGTTATTTCTGGCTTCAGAAGACAGTGAAGAAGATGACAGAGCATTTCGACGTGTGCCATGTCGGCTATTGGAGTGATTTTTTTAAATCTTGTTCTCAGAGTTTCCAAGCAAGTAGGAATATACTTGTCGAATAGCATCACCAAGTTGGACTTTTCTACTTGCGACGTTCTTTTTTCTACCCAACTAGTAACGTAAGGATTCCAACCCAAATCTTGTGGATTAATGTACAAAATCCCAGCACGCGATACCGTGGCAGGAGTAGCTGTTCTCAAATTTGAAATTTCAAACAGCAATCTCATCGCAGGAGTTAGGGCAATTCTCTCGTTACTTGCCAAAGTTAGGACTTTATTGTCATCCATAACGGTATTCAAGCTTTCGATCCACATTGGATCGATGTCGCCATCCAACACGATCCACTTTGGATTCTCTCCTCCGAGATTCGCCTGTTCTCTCATAATCACCGAGAACAAACCATCCTTCCACTCTCTGGTCGCTGGATTAATTATTCCAAACAATTCGTCGTTCGTTACAGCTTTCGGATTGAGATCATTGTACACCGGTTTTCTCTTCATGTTCTGATAAGTCCTGAACAGAGTCTTCCATACTTGAGTCTTCCCACATCCTGCAGATCCTACGATAAATACCGAATGCCTGACTTCTAGAAGTTCCTCGAGTTGAACGACCTTTAAAATGAACCCATCCTCAGACTGCAGTGTCAAATCTGCTGCAGCCTGTTTCACCATCTTCTCAAACTCGACGTCCCTCTTCCTTGGTACATCCAAAGCCGGAAATAGGTCCGCTATCAAGCCCATGAAGACCGGCAGATCGTCAGATACGACTTTGGGAATGTTGAAATCCCGGAGAGCTCTCATAAGCACCTGTTCCTCCGGTCTTCCAGGATCTCCTCTCTTGAGACTTCCGGCAACCACCAGTACTGACTTTATCGCTCTCAAACCCCAGTCGTAATGGTCCTGTTTCGACAATAATTCCTTGCACAGGGTGTAAAGCGTGATGAACTTCCTGGCGAGGATTCTGGCATCTTGAAATCCCTCCGCTACCAACATAATCTCGCAGATCAACTCGAAGTCGGGTACGACCATGGCGCATGGACGGAAGAGGGCTTTTAAGTTCTCCGGTAATTCCGTGCGTCCCGCATACCCGGGATTCATCGTGATGAATATACCGACCGTAGCTTCCAAGCTGATCGTTTCTCCCATGAAATTAAACTTCTTCTTCTTGTCCCTGATTGCATCCTGAATCGATTTCACCTGTACCGCGACGACGGACAGTACTTCGACGGTGATACGATTAAACTCGTCGAAACAACCCCATGCACCGGTTTGCGCGAGTCCTTTGTATATGTTCCCACAAGATTTGTAGTCCATTTGTTCCGAACAATTAAACACGTAGACCATTATACCGAGAGCTCTTCCAAGATCTTTGGTGGTCTCTGTTTTTCCGGTTCCTGCTGGACCGGCCGGTCCACCGCCCATTACCAGATGAAGGGATTGAGTTAAAGTTATGTAACATCTGTCCGTCAAGGGAGTTATGACCAATCTGAAAAGTAGGGAGGAAAGGTTGAAAACAGGGTTGGTATAAAATTGAAGTGTCTTTGTAAGAACGAAACGACTCGAGACATACGTAAAGGACGGTATCATGGATCCTTACCTGGGAGTATTTCCTAAGTACTCGTGAGAATATTTGAATTGCGCGTCGCAAATATTGGCGAAGCAATCCTTCTCCTTCTCGTCCCAACGATGCCGAAGTTGACTCTGCCATTGGAAAGCCTGCGAGGTCTCGACTTTCGATTGCACCAGCTTCGTAACGACGTCCCTCGAGTGCACGTCGATCGTGCAGATCGTCATGACCTTTTGTCTTTCCTGTTTCGTGAGCTCACCTATCAGAAGAGTTATGAGGATACTCAATTGGGAGATTTGTTTTTTAAGATAATCTTTGAGCGAATTGTCATAGCCTTCCTCCAGCCTGGCGAATGCCACGTTAACTTCGCTGGTCCACCAGATTTGAGTTCCACATAGAGAAACTTGAGCTGGATAATCGAAGAGCCACTGTTCTCGAGCTTTTTCTTCATATGCTATGACAGCCTCGCTGAAGTAACGTCTTATGGAGAACCTCATGGAGTCCTGAAGACGATTCAACCATACTTCGACGGCACCCTCGCAGTTCATGCGACAACTCGCGAATTCCACGTACTCGCCGTCCTTGGCGAACATGCCTTTAAAATTTGATGTGCAAATTGTGAACCGAAAAGTCGATATATGCATAAGAGACCAGTTTATCAAATTGTATTGGAATTTGCAATTTTTACTAAGGATTTATTTACCTAAAACGCGCTTTGGCCCGCCATCTTCGGAATCCTTGTCGAATTTCAATCGTGCCATAGAATCGAACAATTTTGTGAGATGCTTTGCAACGACCTCGGGCTGATTTCCATTAGACAGGATGTCCAGGAGGTCGCTGGACGAGACGAAGTAGAATCTTGGAAATGCTAGACGTTTCGTCTCGAGATACTCCGCCAAGGCTTTCTCGCACAGTACGAGTTCCTTTTGTAAAATATCCAAAGCTGACACGAGTCCCTCTCTGTTCGTTGCTTCGACGACGTTTGGTGTCTTTGCCATTTCCTCAGTCATTTCCTTGAATTCCTTGTCGATTCTATCGAACCTCTCAGCGTCGACGGGAAGCTGTCTTCGTATGTCTTCCGAAGAAGTGAAGATGCTCTCTAAATGCATCCAAGTACGTTGCACTTCGAACCAAACTGTGGTCACTTGATCAGCTATGCTGAGTTTTTTTTGCCAGCTGGAAACTTCTTCGAGAAAGTGTGCTATGAATTTGGACGTTATAAGATTTTGCAGTTGAACCTATAAACGTTGTGATTTTATTTAAAATTTGTTAAGTAGCGAGTAGTTTTTATACGATATTTGTAAAAAATTGGGCTACCTGATTCTCCTCCAAAGTTTCGATCAACTCTTCGCTGGCTCTTATGAGAGTGGCTCCAGTTCTTGCGTGAATTTCCTTCTCGAATTCCATTTTTGACCAAGTTACGTTAAGTTCTCTCATGTATTTCTCCATAGACATCTCTTTAACAGCTTTGTCGACGATATTTTTAACTTCTTCCTCGCACTCGTGAAGGCTCAATTCGAGCAAATCTGCCAATGTCGTCGACTCGTCCATCACGAATCGCACCTACGCGAATAATCTTTTCTTAATTCCACCTTCCAATATTCTATGACCGATAAAAGTTTGAAAATGAAATAGGGTAAGGTACGATGCGATGTTGCGAAATAAAGCACAACTTTGATCAGTAGCAAATTTATTGAACGAAACGTACAACGAAGCGTACAATAAATGCAATGACGATGATTCAGGTTTTACGTGAAAAAAAGAAATTAATTGGAAGTCTGACAAATCGTTGATTACATGCTCAGCCTCGACATGCCGATAAATTTCTAATAAACTCAAATCTAACAAACGGTGCACCAATGGCGAGTGTTGAAATGTAGAAAAAATCGTGGAAAATATTTCTCTCGATTATCGTATAAAAAATAGCTTCGATAAAAAATTGCTACAATATCGTGCGTTTATTTACAGTGGACTTACGGTCATTTCTGGAGTCATGTCGCCCAATTTCTGCAACACCGATAGCGTATATATACAGCGGTGCAACTAATTCTAACACGTGAGTACACATTTCTTTTTTATCATCGATAGAATTATATCTCGCAAGCTTCGCACGATTTAATTGCTTCTAATATCTCTTGAACTCGATTCCCTCGATGTACACAAAAAATATAACTATCCGCGAACTCGTCCAATAAAATCGATATAAAAATATCTAAATAATTTCACCATAAATATATCTAGAAGTATACTCGAAACATCGAACTCGCATTTGCACGTAAACGTATTCCTTTTGTGAATCCTTGCGATACCTTAGTGCTGTTCATTAATTGCCTCCAGTGTCTCTCTCGAATGGCAGGATTTTGAAGTTCACCAACGGCTCTCAAAGACGTTAGCATATTCTTCACCGTTCCCTCCAACGATATATACGTGTCCCATGATCTCATTTCTTTGTCCAGGGCTATTAATATCATTTTAATAATGAGTATATATTCTACACAATTTATTTCGTAGAAAATATCCACGGTAGCAGAGGGGAAGCTCTACCAACCCCGAATTTCCTTGGCGAATTTCTTGCACTCTATATCCATATTTTCCACGTCGATTTTTCTCCAGGGCGTAGTCTTCCAGCCCTCTATGCTGCTCTGAACGATATTCACGTAATCCCAGAGCTGCTTGAGCATCCTTAGCTCCCTCCTGCACTGTTTCAACACCTTGAATTCCGGCACCATTACCTCGAAAAGTGAAGCAGATTCTTGGATGTCCTTCATTTGACGCTCCAACATGAGAATCTCTTTGTGAGTCTCGTCTAATATTTCATAAGGATTCGTGCAGTCGTACTTGAAGAAAGCGTAACGCCTAAAAGCCTCGCGGTAATGCGTTATGGTGATGTCGAACGCTGAAATTCGTCCTCGAATTCTTGACACTTCACCTGCAAATATAAATGGATTATTTTAATTGAAAGAAGAGATAGATTTTATTGAAGCAACGTGATAAAGTATCAACGATACACACCTGCTTGTAATGGAGCAACCTGCTGCTTCACCATAAGAGCTAATTTCTTCGTGTTCGACCATTGTTCGGGTAATTCTTGAAGCAAGACGTTCACTTCTTCCGGTATGTCCTGATCGTAAAATTTGAGCAATTCAATCGTCTCCTCTAGAGGTTGGAACATCTCGTCTGTCGTCGGCTGTCTCTCCTTCACCTGCAGGAGATACCCCATCACGCTCACGAGTGCCCCATAGTCTCCTGGTTGTATAGGCTGCAGTAAACCCTCGTCGGCTCGTCTATTAAATCGTTTTCTCTCATTAATTTTCCCACCGCAACAATTCTTACAACGACGTCCGCAAACATGCCACCTTTTTAAATCGAGTATTTAAATACAATCGATGTAATCCTGGTAGTTCTACCGTTGAAAAGCGGCATCAGTTACTTCTACTATGCACTGAACTTTCATTTCGAACGAAACTATTTGATATTAATCGAAACATCATCAGTTAAACGTAAGCAGGTACCTTATAAATGATCCCAAATCCGAGAGGCTACTAGTTACGCGATCGACCAGATGGCTTTTGAACATGCTCGACCATTTGCAGACCATGTTGAGGACCGACTGCCTGAAGGGTCTTAGGTCTACCCTGAACCAGCCACAAAACACTTTGGACGGTTCCATTTCCTCGATCTCGAGATAGAGGCCCTCGTAAAGGTCGATTTGCTCGCGGAATTGCTCCATTTTCGGCGGTGACCGAGCCGGCCCCTTGGGATCCTGAGCGGCCACCATCTCCATTTCCTCCATCGTCAATTGTCGGCTATATTGGAGGAACTGTTGCATCACCGTGTCCCTGTCGTCTAGCCAGAGATAGGCGTAACCTGATCGAATAAAACGTCGTGGAATCAGCGAAGAATCTTGCTAAACCCATGGAATAAAATTCCTGACGATGTTCTATTATTTTATCTTCTTCTTCTCCATCGATAAAAGAGAGGAGGAACTTCTACGAACCTTCAAAATTACTGCAAAAATCAGTGGCTTCTTCGACGGCTGTAAAGACGTTGTTTAGAATTTCATTCTTCATTCCCTTGATATCGGGATCTTCTTCGAGTTCTTCGGTGTATCCTACGGTGTTCTTCTTCAGTCTTGGAACTAAAGCGGCCATGCCTGTTATGTCGTTTAGCAAAGTTAGAATCAATTGATCCAAACCGTCTGGATCGTCGGGTTCCAGAGATGGAACGTAATATAGATCTGGTTCTCTGAGTTCCAGCTTAGCTTCCAACAATGGCTCCACTTGGCCGACAGAATCCATATTTTCAACGAGGTACCCTGCGAGGAAGACATCTCTCTACAGCCTCGAAAAAATTAGAAAATACTTGAATGAAGAAAAAATCCTCTAAACACTTTAAAATCAAAGTCTGTATTCTCTTAGATCGAACCAGTGAGATTTCATTGGTTCAACCAGTGAATACAAATCTCACTGGCGTCTTTTGTTTTTGAATATACTGATGAATGAGATTCACTGGTAAACCAGTGAACTTTGATGGCCGTCGAGATCACTGGCGGTACCAGTGAGTGTCATTGGTAAACAATCGAGTTTCCACTGACGAACAAGTGAATTTCCACTGGTTCGATCTAAGAGAGTAGACGAAGATCGGTACGAAGAACTGTTGAAAGATACTCCCAAAAATTAATTAACCTAAGGAACATCCCACCGATCGTCGAAGAGACTCCATAGCGATGCCATCGACGTACGTCACATACTTTTCCCAAGGATCTTCCATCCCTTCGGTGACGCGAAACAGCAATTTGTTCTCCCCCAGCAAATCGTGAATCTGTTCAGCCGCGTTCTCGATTTCACCGTAACGTTTTGATACCTTCTCCGAGCGCTCGTCAAAGGACAATAGTCCATCCTTACGGCGATCCTTTCTTTCAATGAGGGGTGTCCTCGTCCATGGCTCCAAAATCGACCTGATCTTCTCGACATTCGACTGGGCCGATTTGATGCGCTTCCAAAGCCCTTCAACGAGATCACCCAACTCCATAATGTACTCCAGGAGACCCTCCGATCTCCAGCATAATTCCTTTTCTCCGCGTGACACGAGAGAATCGATTCTCTCGATCTCCTGCTCGATCAGCTTGAATTCCACTCGTTTGCTCGTCTTGCGGATATTATTGTAAAAGTCCACCGTTGCACCGAGAAGGGTGCGGAATTTTCGGAAGGTTTCTGCGCTTTGGAATACCTGATAGAAGAATATTTTTCATTGGTTACTTATTAGTAGACTGCGGATGTTTATGCAAATTTCGAGTTTCACAAATGCAGGTGAGACAGGAAAACCTATCTAGGGATTTATTGCACTCAATAAATATTATGCCAAATACCGTACTTTGAATATTTTAGATATATTTTTATATTATGTCCTTTTTGTATATTTTAGCCGTATTTAATTTGTCATAAATGCATAAAAATCCGCGGTATACTTATTAGTTATAATGATCGAAAAATCAATGAAGAGATACTTTTACAGCCTCTTCTGGGATATCGGTGCGCGACATCTGCTTCAGGTAATTGACTTCCTTCAAAACGGCCAGAAGGTTGGGGTCGAAGTTCAGCAATAAAGTGGAATCTCGTTCGCGGAATAAGATATTACGGTTTAAACCTGCATCGATGGTTAGTGGAACGGTTTGTGCCCAATCAAGAAAGAGATCGTTTTCCTTGTCGGTGAAGATCTTAATGAGCCTATCGTATCGGTTCACTATGTTCTCTCCCTCTTCGCTGTTTACAACGCTGGAGAGTCAATCGTGAAACGATTATCTCATAGTTTTTTCTATGACTTTGTGCCTCATATGCAAGAATGAAGAATGATACTGCCGGAGATCACTCACGGATGTTGAATGGCTTTGAAAGATTCAACTGGAAGATCGATTCGTTGCCTCAGCATGCTTGTAAAAGTTAACGCAGAAGCCAAAGGTGGAAGATTTATCAGAGCATCCCTGCTACCTCGATTAAACAACACCTCGACGACTGTTAACTCGATATTCAGGAGCTCTAGAATCCTCGAATAACGATCCGTGAATTGCTTACGAATAACCGGCCTGTCGAGCATCGATCCTGCGATATTCATCAGCTAAAAATCGCAATTCAAGGAGGAGTCATTCATGGTTCATAATTCACAATTATCCATTGAAATGGTGTACCTTGAAAACACTCTCAAGATTGCCACAATCATCGAAAGCTTGACAAAGAATCGCAGCCAGCTTGCAGTCAAGATCTGTGATGGACTCGTTAAATTTAGCACAATCTTGAGTAAAGGATTCATCGTCAGGTTCAAGAGCATCGTTAGCTCGCACAGTAAAGGACACGAACAATTGCTGAAATTCTTTATAAACGTTGAGAATCCTCGTACTAAGAGATCGACCAAGTATACCACCGATTTCTATCTTCTCCAACTTGGAGAACTCCATTACAGTGTCGAAGAGCCACTCGATATCAGCTAATCTCTTCAGAAATGCATCCAATCGAGCAAAAACTGCAGCTGAACCAAACGTCCAAGGTGGTGCCTCTGGTTTCATGCCCGGTTTGTGTTTCCTCAATTCAAATTGTCTCTTAAATTCCTCCAAAATCACTGAATAAAAACCCATCGTATTACAAGATTAGTTCGAAGGATCGGTGAAAGGTAAAATTATCGTTTAAACCTCAACCTCGAGATATCTGAACACGTTGCAAAGCCTCGTCGACGTCGCTCTGAAAGATAGAGCTGGGATCGAGGAATCGTCTTGCCTCTTGTATCAACAGGTTGCAAATCTGTCGAAGCATGATGATCACTTTGGAGGAGGTTTGATAGTAAGGAGATTTCGTCCAGGCTAATCCCAACGAGTGTATCAGGGTGGCCATTAGTGGCTTAGCTTCCGAGAAATCGACCTCCTCGACGGCCTTGAAGCACCTTGCCAGAGGCGACAGATAGAGCGATATCTCCTTAGCCTCGACCAACGATGAGACGACATTCTCGAAAAGAGTACGAAAGCAGGGGAAATAAGCACTGTCAGTTTTCTCCAAAATACTCGCCATTTTCTTCACACGATCCTCCTGCAGTTGATCATAGATGTATCTACGAAAAGAGAAAAATCCCATATATCCTAACAATTGATAATGCAAGTGTAATGGCGGATTGAGAGATTCGCACTTAAGGTCCGCCGAATAAGAGAACTTATAACTTTTAGGACTTTTATATATTAAAATTTCGTTACTTGTTCGGACAGCGATTCGGCGTATATCAGAGTTAGTGAAAAGAATAGTGTGAATGAGCTGAGTGAACTGAATGAACTAAATAGGCAGAGAATACGGGGTTTTTAAGGGACTTTTGGAGAAGGAGTGGGAGTAGTGATAATGATGGATGCAAAGCGAAGGTCAAAGTAAGAAGTAGGATTTCAGACTTAGAACGGTGATTTCGGAGATGAGTAAGGAGCGGTGACGATACTTGGGAGTTGAAAGGTCGAGATGGAAAACTAGGAAGTCTGAATTTGAAGTAGTGAGTCAGAGGTGATGATGGAAGTTAGTTTAGCGGCGTCTAAAATATTTGCGCTTATAAAATATTCTTATAGTTATCTTATATACTAACTAAGCGGAGGGTCGGTACATTACACAAGTTAAAAAAAAATTGTAAACGCGGTGGATGGAAGTTGTATCTGCTACCCTTAAAACTGTTCTCCAATACCTCAAATTCGCCATTCTGGTGGACCAATATTCCAACTCGACATTGGGAGTCGGATTTTGACCGTTCTCGAATGCAGCACTCGATTCTTGAGTGACAACGTCATTCACCAAGTAAGCCCACTTTATCACAACACCCTCTATCGCACTCTTCAAGTACAGGTCGGCGGCTTGCGGCCCTTCCGCCGAGACCAGTCTCTCGACTTCCGTCACCTTCTCCATACCTGCCGGCATCGGCAGCACGGTTCTACCATTTACCTGACCTTTCACCTGCATGGCAACACCATGAAAAATGTCTGAAAGTTATAAACGAACGATCCACGGCATCGTTACCTGATACAAAGTACCACGAAGGGCATGAACGTGTCTACAAATATCTTGAACAGCGACGTCAGGAAGATTCCTGTGGTTCTCCGACTTGCTGAGGAGAGGAGCAAAAATATTATCCACCAGAGTTGCCAGTTGATCGACAACCCTGTGTGAAAGGTCACCGACGATCAACATCGAGGAGCATGCTTCCTTTTCCTTTGGCAGTGGTACCTGCTTTACTTTCACCGCATAAATTCCTGACATTTTTGAACACAGAATGATACAAATTATCAAGATGAATTCCTAAAGACCTGATTTTTATCCTCAAATCATCAATTACCTTTAGTCCTCTGACAAGGAATTGGAAAGGACGAAGAGGCGACCAACTGTGCATTTGGTGTTAGAACGACGAAAAGAGCCGCGGGTAGATGGTTATCCAAAAAATTCAGAACAGCATTTCGATATTCCTCGGTGAGTAGCAATCTTCCCCATTTTTCCGGCTTCAATTTCAATGACTTCTGAACAAAGCCTCCGATGTATTCCAACCGGAAATCCGGAGGGGCGTCTGGCGTGGTCATTTCTATTCTCACCGACAGTAAAACAATTGAGTTTACCTCTTTTATCAACGTCTCCTTCGATTTTATTTATATTTTAGAATTCAGTAAATATTCCTCTTTCCAAAATCGCGCACATTTTTCAACTCTCAAGAGTTGCCACGTAAAATGACGCTTTATGTCGTGCATACTTGAAGAGTCTATAGAATCGAGGACGTAAATGGAGATAATTCAATAGAGAAAAATGCCAATTCCTTAATGGCTGTCGTGCAAGCAGGTCGAGAGACCAGGTACGGACTGAACCCAAGACACGGACGTTCTGGCATTGGCCGATCGTGTCTTTGAGGTACGGCTGACTCGTTCCTTCGTTCCCTATTGTCACGGGACGCACGGAATATCCTGAAAACAACTGACATTGCACGCGATCTACGTTTTCTGCGCACCGGGAAACACGATTTCGTTCTTCAAACGCCCGAAATCGTTCGATGACGTCGGATTTACACGATCACGGACCGTTTTTGGAGTTTCGCGAAACTTCGGACGTCGTGTCTTGTTCTAGAATTGTCGGAATCTTTTTGGAGAAATTTTACAATGGAATTTCCACGAAAATCGTCTTTTGGAAGCTGAGTGGTGAATCTAAAAAATTGTATTCTTGTGCAGAATATACCAACTCTATCAACTTCAAGGTATAATATAAAATTTTCAATAGTGATTGTTGCAAAAATCAGTTTCATAGTTTTGTGAAGAGCAAAGTATAATTAACACTAGATTTACGGAGTCAATTTGACTCATTGTAAAAATAATAAAAAATATTGGTTGGTTCATTCTTTAATAATAAATCTTTCATTTCCATTAATTTGGAATTATTTTCTTTGCAAAAAATTTCGATTTTCTTGTATGATTCGAATTGGCTCGTTTCAGAAAAATAGGTAAATCAATATCCGTAAATCTAGTGTTAATATTTCACGTATTTGTTGAGCATTCTATGTCTCACACTCTTTCATTCTCGCTTTGTCATAAAGCTATGCCATTTTTCCCAATTCGTTCTATCAGAAATTATTGATGCTTCTAAGTCATAAACATTTAAACATGTTTAAAAAATAGTCCAAAAGAAACGGTGCCCAAAATGACTCTACTTTCATGGATATTTCCCCATCTATCTTACAAACTAGACGCTCAAAAGGAATTCTAATTCATAATCTCATTTTTCGTGAGCAAGTTATAATTGAAAGGTTCAACACTAGGTTTGTTTTTCGTAGAAAAATTAAAATAATTTCACAAGACACGAATTACTACCAGTAATTCTCATTGCAGTCGTTTCACCGTGCTAGTATTAGATATATGCAACTTAAAGGACCAAAAAATACATTTATTCTTCACTAGATACTTTCTAACAGTGACGTTACATTAAACAAAGTATTACATTTTAAACATTTGGTCATGTAAGCAAAGAATATTGCAAAATTGCCGTTACAGTATCAAGCTTACAATTAGCTGTACGAGTAACGAGAGCAATTATTTCCGCTTCACTGACCGCCAAGTAAATACGACAACCGTCGTGTTATCAAAACATACTCCGCGGTCCTCGACCATCGCACCCAGCAGGTGTCCCGTTAATCCGTTAACAATAACAAGTCGATTCGATGTCAGCCTCGCTATCAGTCTGCCCTCGACCGCCAACGAGAAATCACTGCTCCCTGTTCGCATTCTAACATTTTCATCTATCAGTGCGCGTATAATACTTAAAAAACAGTGTCCGGAATCACCAAATACCTCTCTTTTTGTGCGCTACTTGACAATTCATCCCTGCAGTAGTATCAACCCTCAGTTGCCAGCCGTTCTGCTCTCAGCCACCGAAGTACCTTCACCGTTGCCATCGTATGTCTTCTCTCAGCCACCGGAGCAAAGAATTATCACGTTTCTGAGGTACATATTATTCTTACTATGATTTTAGTGCTTTTGTCTTAACACATTGTACGCCGGTCCCGCGATAATGCGTGATTTCAAATATATGTTTTTAGATTTTACCGATCAATATCAATCATATTGTTTTATCTTGAGGAAAACGGTAACGTGAACGAAGAAGGCAATATTATTCCCTTTAAATTGTGCATTACTTAATGTATTTAAATTTGATATTTATTGAACACTAGAACTACCAAACCAGTCAAAATGACTGGTACACGATTTTTTCAAAAAATTCTCCAAGTTTATATAAGAGTCATGGAATAAATATTCTACGCCTATATCAATAAACATAAATCACCCAATCGATCAAATCTTCCACCGCTTGATTCCCCCTTTCTCAAAGTACTTATTTAATTTATTAAAATATGTTAGATTTGAGCCCGGTAGTTCTAGTGTTAAATAGCAACATTATCAAATATAATAAATTTAGTAGCAGGTATTTAGCCGGCGTACAATGTGTTAACACTAGAACTACCAAACCAGTCAAAATTACTGGTACAGAGTTTTTTCAAAAAATTCTTCAAGTTTATATAAGAGTCATAGAATAAATATTCTACGTTTATATCAATAAACATAAATCACCGAATCGATCAAATTTTCCGCCGTTTGATTCCCCCTTTTTCAAAGTACTTATTTAATTTATAAAAATATGTTGGATTTGACGCCGGTAGTTCTAGTGCTAAGTGCGATTATATATTTGATTTTAATGACATACGATGGCAAAAGAATAAGTTTTGACCCAAAAGCTTTACTGGGTAGTTCTAATAGTATTTATTGTGCTGAATTCAGATGTGTATCCGTTTATCTCTATCGTGTAGGGAATTATCGTCTTTTAAAAAGAGTTTAGACAGTTTGGTAAAAACGAGGGTGCTAGTTTCCTTTTGTTAGTTCCGATGCATTGGGATCGATAAGAGGAGGAGTACCGATATCGTTATTGTCGGTGCAACGCACAATGGTAGGTCGCGTTCCCTCGAAATGTCATATGGTGGATTATCGTTTGCCAAGAATAGGTCAGCCTCGAATAGTTCGATCGATCGGTCGTAAAAACGTAAAAAATTGTAGCTGCTGCAAATATAGGTAGACTCATTGGCACAGCTCCTTGTCCTTGGATTTAAGCCAGCAATAATATAATCGAGCAATAACGGAAACCGTGTCACCGACCGATCGGGTGTTCGAAACTTTTCAACTTTCACAAATCTAATAATAGGTTTCACTCTCCATTGCAAAGCGTCGTTAAATATCATTAAAATGAAACGAATCTTAAATAACAACGTGATCAATTTACTTCTCGTCGCTGACAAACCATCCAACAAACCCACTAGGACAGAAAAATCTACCAAGTTAATACCCTCATACGACGAATACCTAAAAAACAAAACCACTAGCACAATGTAGCATACCTACACGTCGCCAAAATTCACAGACTCCGACGTTCAAATCCGCAAATGGGGCGCGTTAAAAAAAAATCAATCGCTAGCGTAGAACGAGCGAGAGTGAATTCAAAAAATCGGTAAATCCCTGACGTACTTTCCCAGAGGCTTTTCGAGAGGCCATGTGGCGTTTCAGGGCCATAATCCGATACCCTTGTGCCGACATTCGAGCCAGAAATTTCGAAAGCTCCGAATTAAACGTCAAACCGATTCCTCGCGATAGATTAACCGTCTGGCGTTCCTCGAAAAGGCAGACACGGTATTTTACGGTACTCGAGTACTCAGAGTTTTTCGAGCAGGCCATGGACGTACGCACGTACGCACGTAAATGGATATCTTTGTACGCGAAACGCGTGCACGAGCGTGTAGAAGCGTGTAGAAGCGTGTAGGTGCTCACAAAGGGATCTGGTACGGCGCGCTTTTCATTTCGCGGGTACTCGCCCTTCGCCGAATTAGGAAAAAAGGACGAGTGCCCTCGTCCTCTCGTCCCTCCACATCAAATTACATCCCCTTCTCTGCTTTTCTCTCCCTGCATCCTTCGGTCCACTACCCCTCTGTATAGAGTACCACGAATTTCGTCCTTGCTGCTGGATACTCATCGCGCAAATTGGATCGGTACGCATTGGGGATCCAGGACGAGGACAATAAACGCGAATCTCACCGAGAACGTAGACTTTTCTCGATCTGCTTTTTTTCCTACCACCAAGGTGCTCGAGTTTGTTCCAAAGATAGAAACTTCGTTTTAAGATCATTTTCTTTTGACCGAAAGGAGTACCTTAAGCGCGATTGCCGATTTGTCGAAGCAATCTTCGAAAGATAACCAGCATGAATGCCAGTCGATGCGATTCTCATTGTTATTCGACTAGGTTTTCGCAAAGACCCCTGCAACGGTCGAACGGTTAAGATATGGTAATTGATCATCCTTCCAAAGATACGATTATCCGCACACCCTGGTACAACTTGAGGAATCGTAGTCAAAGAAATTCGATCTCCATTCGCCATCATTCTCGATTCTCTCACTCGTATAGTCGAAACCCCGCGAGAATCACCCTCCCCGTGAAAAAAGAATCGCTCGAGAAACTCGAGCCAAACAATTTGCACGGAACGGTAATGATTTCGGACATTATCTACCCTCCGGTAAAATTTGTCTTAGCCCCCATTCGTCATCCGGCGGGTTTCCTTTATCGCGACAAACGGACCGTGCGGATTATCGCGGCAGTGTGCAAAACAGATCATCCGACGCTTCTCTACCCCTGGTCTCACCCCTAGTCCACGCTCTCAACGACGCTTCGCCTTTTTGTCTGGCACGACGTTGAAATTGATGACTGAGAATCCCGCGGGCCCGCGGCTATTTCACTTTCGAGCTTTCGACCGAGTGAATAATGCGCCCGTGTGCACCTTCGAGAGTGATTTCTTATTTAGGGAGCTTTTGAACTCGATGTCATTTTTCACGCTCGCGCCTTGCTTCCTGGCGAACCCCCGTTTTCGAAGGCTAAGAGCCTATCCTCTCGATACCGCCTGCTCTCGATGCTTTTCCTCCCTTCCATCGAAGGAGAACCGAGATTTTCTCGTTCGCGAGACGTCGAGAGAATGCTTTTCCAATTTTACTCCGGTCGATTTTACGTTGAATCTAATAACGGGCACAATCCCCCCGTTGAAACGTTTCGCGCTCACGATACGACCTTCGGATAGAAACCTTTTCCGGAAGAATATACCATAGAATCGATGGAGAGGTCCATGAGGCAAAAGGTCGGGCTATTTGTTATGCTCTTATCTGAGCAACGCTCCGACCGATAAATATTGAAGTTTCGCGGACGCACGTCGAGATAAATTTCCACCCTCTCTCGATCTACAAGGATAGTCGTCGAGTTTGAAACTCCTTTTTTTTCTTCTATGTCGCTAAAGAAATGGAAATTTCTGAGATGAACCGTTGGTCCCCATTAGGTCGAGGAAATTGGAGTAACGTAGAGTAGTTAAATTACGCGAATATACTCTTTGTTCGTTGTCTCTTATCGCCCTTCGTGAAATCTGCGTCGTTGTCGCGTAATCCGGAAATTTTGAACGGGCGAAAGTAGCTGAGACAAACTAAAGGACAAATAAAAGTTGAACGACGTCTATGAAGTCGACCCTAATCGAGTGGCTTGGTAGGGAGAGGGCGCGAAACTGTTTCTCAGAGAAACGGCAGAACGCGGGACATCTGGCGAATCTAAAGACGAAAAGTTTTCCGGGGGAGCTTTAAAGCTACTCGCGAGGGATGAAAGGATGTCACCTTGCGCTCGTGTACTCACATACGGGCGAGACTGACGCTCGACATTATGATAATCCGAAATTGTATATTCCCTTTTATCAGTTTCTCTCTTTTGCTCTTTGTATCGTCTCGTAGAGACCCTTCGAAGAGGCTGATAATAAAAGAATAACCTTCGCGTGTACCACCCCAGTTTGTACCCTTCAATCTTCTTGCACCGGAGTTTAAAGGGAGAAATTCGTTTTCCTGAAATTTCATCGATATTTAGATGGTCTAAAATGGGATTCGATTCGTTCCTTAAATCCCTCTTAGATCGCTGGGTTTCCGGAGAATCTAATAGGACGATTTTGAGAGCACGTCGTGAACCGTGAGATCGAGTTGGATTCTTGCCAAAGTGACGCACCTAACGAACGCACATCTAATAAAATCTCAACCCTTTCCTTTCGTGAACCTTTCCTGCCTTGGGAGAATATTCCTACGAATAGGCGTGTAGATATGGTAACACCCTTGGTACCATTTATAATTCAGAATATCGTCCTTTGCGGTGGTAAAACGACGCTATGTGGCTCGTTCTCGATGCAATACTAATTTGAGACAAAGAGACTGGATTTATTGTTTTAATTATAGTCAGCAGGCCGAAACCTATTCTCGGAATGCCATGAGATTATAGAATTCTCGTTTCGTGACGTTAGGGTATTCTCACACAAGAGAGATTACGTGAAATTCGGGTTTTTTTGTCGTTTCTTTTATTCCTTACAGATGGTGTTCCATTTTGATAATTGTAGAGGGTGGGACCGAAGGGAAAACAGGGTGAGATTTGTTTCGAATTTGTCTTCCAAGGGCTAGGAAGTTGCGTAAACAGAATTTACAGGGATTAACGCGAATTGGAACGGGGGTGCGAACAGTTCTGGGTTAGGTGGCGTGAACCATCGGTAGGATCGGAAAATACTCTCGTGTCTCGTGGGTTTGGGGCAGATTTAAGGCTTTATCATTCGTAAATCGGGAAATACAAAAGGGCACGGTTGTCGAGGAAACGAGAAGAAGACTGTGAAAAGTTGAAATTGGTGGATCAACCCTCTATAGTTCCGCGTCGAGTTATACTCGATTCAGGTCCAATTATCCGATAATTTTCCATCGATTAAAATACATCTTTAGAATTTAACTGTATTCAAATACAATAGAATCTTTCGTTGTACCAAAATAGAAAATTTCAATCAATTAATTGCCCCGTAACTATAATCTTCTAAAGTTAACATCAATGACGATTCATCAACGCCATCAAATTCACGTCAGAATTCACCGTAACTCCTCTCGATCCTCGTTGTCTTGCGTTTAATTCGAGCTCTGTGAATTCACCTTTAAATGGTCCATGGGACGGCATATGCCATTTTCGGACATTTTATGAGTTTAATTTGGAACACAAACGGTTACCCTTCGTTCCACGGGACACCGTGGTTTCGGTTTCACCGAAATTTACCGAGAAATTTAGGACGGGGCTATCGGGCCCCGAGGACTCGGAAGCGTCGCGACGCCCGAATTTGGCAACAGCTGCGGTTCCGTTGGAAAACACCGGCGTCGTTATACAAGCCTGTAAATCTCCCCGGCGCATCGTAATTAAAACAGTTATTATACCCCTCGTGGCAACTCTACGAGTCGAACTGCCGGGTCGCCATTCCTTGTACGGGGGTGGACGACGACGACATCGTCGACGTAATTGTTTTTAAGGCATTTATACGTTTGCATGACTGCCGACGAATCGACGGTGATTTACGACGATAATGTTTTATACAATGGCTTCTCGGTGGCCTGTATATTTCCGGAATAATTTATAGCTCGACTTTCGTTTAGAAAGCACGAAAGACCGGGGTGCAAAGGTGGAGGGAAGAAAAATGTTAGCCATGGGAATATTAGCTGGAAAATTATCGATCGTCTAGAATTCTTGGTTAGGATGATCGTATGAGATATTTATGATGTTTTAGTGGCCTGGAGATGTTTAAGAAAAGAGGGAATTTTGAAAATCTGCGGGTGAGCTGATCTGGGGAGTGCGGGGTTAGTGGAGACACTCGATTAGTCAACTCGACTTAAACTTTTTGTACATTATTATTTAATGTAATGTATTTTTATATTTCAACCTTGGTTTAAATTATAAATCAAATTGTTCCCACTATTTCGGTTGACAGCTCATTTTGTTTTATTTTATTTACTCTACATGTTTCAACATTTTACGATGCCCTCTTCAGGAGTTTCTACAATTAATGAAGCTTATAATTATTGTGTCAATGTATGTACATATTAATGAAGCTTATAATTATTGTAGAAACTCCTGAAGAGGGCATCGTAAGATGTTGAAACATGTAGAGTAAATAAAATAAAACAAAATAAGCTGTCAACCGAAATAGTGGGAACAATTTGATTTACAATTATTATTTAATGTATCATGGCGATTTGACACGCAGTTAAAACTGCGCTTTAAAACTGATGGCTGAGATAATTAACACTAGAACGACCGACGTTAAATTTATTACATTTAAATATATTAAATAAAAACTTTGGAGGAAGAGGAATGAAGGGGTGGAAAATATGATCGGTTTGATTATCTGTACTTTATAAGATCAACTTAGAATTTCTAGTCTAGGACTCTCCTGTAAACTTAATTTGGAAAAAAATGTGAACAAGTCATTTTGACTTGCTTGGTCGTTCTAGTGTTAGAAACGAATAGAATAGGAAAGGAAGGCGATCTCGGTGCGTCTGACCAAAACGTCCTAAGCTACTGGCGCTGTTTACCGAGAATGAAACTTATTTCATGCTACATTTCAAAGTATGAATTATGCATTTTAGTTTTATGAATTTGTAATAGTGCTATGTTCAAATTAGTTATCGATTATTAATGTAAGATGAATTCGATGCATGTTTTTGAACGAAGTATCCATTTATAAGAGAACTTCTACAATATTCTATTTTAACGTAGGTTGTTTGATAATTTGACGATAGTTGCAATACAAATTTCAGTATTCTCATCCACCACGGAGTTAATATTTCGATTTCCGCTATTCTCGTTAATTCCTCAAACGTACGAAATAGGCCTCTGGGCAGATTGCCGATGGCGTTCTTCCGTGGAATAATTTTTATCCACCTAATGGAGTTAATCTCCGTCCGAGGGCTCCGAGGGATCTCCCGGGATCGTAGTTTTCTCGAAATCACCGATTCCGCGTACGTGGCACATGATTAACGAAGAGGAAAAAGAGAGAAGAGAAGAGAGAACCTCCAGAAAGTTTTTCAACGCGGTTATCGGAAACGAGGAAAGTCGAGAATGGTGAGAGGCAAACGAGGCTAACTTTCTCGATGAAATTAGTTAGCATTTTTAACGGTTATTTAATCCCCGGTTAGAATAAATTTCAAGAATGACGATGCCACGAGAATACAAAACGAAAGATTCCATCCTCCTCGTCGTTACTTTTCCGCCGTTCGCTAATTTCCATCGGCACTTCGTCCGTAGCCTCGAAAAAGATCATTAAAGTTCGCGTTTACCATCTGGTTGCCGGTCTTACTTCGTCTCGAGGGAAGGGAATAAAAGATCTAAAGAGAAGGTAAGACAGAGAGAAGGAAAAAGAAGAAGGCGAGACGTTTCGGGCGGAACTTAATCCCCGGGGCAGGAGAGAGAATTTCCCTCGCGCTGCTGCCTACTCTCGCTCTCAGCCACTTTCCCTGGAAATGCCCTTGGCGAGCGTCTGGGAAATTCTCCGAGTTAAGCTGCACCAGCAACCTCTCCATTTGCGCCCACTCCAGAACCTCTCAACAGGTTACCTGAGTTTCTACGCTGAAACTCCATCCCGGAGGCCTCAACCTTTCTCCTCCATCGTCTCTTTTCTTCTCGAGAGATCCCGTTGTATTTCCCTTTCGGAGCCAACGAGGGAGGAAGATTCACCCTAGACTCGGCCAACTTCACCGACTCCTTCTCTTTTCCTATATTTTCTCTGGCCTGAGTCCCCATAGGCGCGCCTTAAGACTCCACGAAAATATATGAGTCCTTCCAAAACGGAGCTTCAACGTTCTCCTTCGTTCCGGAGGTAGGGTTGGAGTGTTTGGCGCGATTTCACCCCTTGCACGATACCCAGAGGTTTTTGCGCATTTGGACGGTGCAAATTACTTTGCGAGTTCACGTCGGAAACATAAAATTCGCGAGCTTTTTTCCCGACGAGGTTCAACTGGAATGGAAAGCGTGAACGGATGGTAGGGATGCGGTAAATCCTTTGTACCCATCAATATTGTGGAATATTTTTGAAAAACCCAGTACTCTTGAAGAAATCTCTTTATGCTCTACGATACCATTTATCGGTTTATTGCGATGGCTTTCGATAGAGGGAAATAAATGATGATACTCGTTGAAGACACAGCATAGAATTTTAACCCAGACTTCTTTCGACGTACTTTTTCAAGGAATTATGCATTACGAACTGGAAAATGTAATTTATCAACCAACATCAGCAACGCACCTATCTTTCTCTCACTCTCACTTTCATTTTCATTCTCGGCCTCGTTCTCCTCCGCTTCTTCTGCCTCCTGCGAGGGCGATCTCGATGGCATCATCGATTGCAGAAGCTTTTCGAACTCCTCGAGCTTGTCGGTGCTGTTACTCCGTCGATTCGACGACTCCAGGATGATTTCTTCGCGCTTTACCGACTTCTCCGAAGCGGCTACGCTCTCGATGCTACCCTCGGAATCTGACATCCTTCCTCTCCTTGCGTTCTCCTCGAAGGACAGTTGGCTGAACTCTCACGGGGGTTGGCCGCCCTACAAATTCACCGGCTGTATATTTCCAAATGTACCTCTATCCTCCGGCAATTCGAAGCATGACAATAATACGAAATCAAAGTCCAACGTAGTTCCTATTCACGCGAGCGTCAACGAGATCGAACGGACCACGGTACGATGGTAATTTTCACCCTCTTCGAAGGGTCGTTTCGTCGCGGAGAGGAGAAGAAAGTCGGGAAAGGAGCAAACGAGAAGACAGACTTGACGATAAAGCCGTCTCGGATGCAGACGAGCACCGGAACCCGCGTGAAATTGAGCTATCCACATTCATATCCGTGCGGGTTTACGAGCACGACAGTCCTCGCGATTCTGACTCGATACTTGGATATTATTCGAGGGCTGCGCCCGAAATTTGCCCTCGTAGGCGAACAGTTTCCTTAGACTTTCGGAAGACTTCCAATACGATTCGGGACGTCGGCCAAGAGATGGCAGAAACGTTCGATATGCTGACGTCGAATCTCTTTCGTCTTCTCTTGGCGAATTTTCTTTCTACGATGTCTCCCATTTCACCCCCTCCGAGAAGCGTTTTACCTGCGAGTTTTCTTATCGCGAAGTCTCTAGAGGGTGAGCCAACGTCTATGAAAACATCCTTATCATTTTACGATACCAAACGAAGCAAGAGCAATCGCACTGTTTAGGATTATTGAACGAAATTTTGGAAAAAAAACCTACAGCAGCTAAATATTCTTCGTTATTTAAAATCAAACCAACTGTTAGAATTATTTCTCCAGAAACTTAGAAGACGTTTTACCGATCGACTTCAACCTCTCGCCACCGTTTTCTCGGATGCCAATCCACCCTTACCCTCAACTTCCTCGTTAAATCGTCCAAGGTTACTTGCTTCTCCACAAGGGCGTGAATCTTTTGCCCGAAAGATCATAGACATTTCGAAAATTCAATCGCTGTCACGTTAGAATCGCTGAACTCGCAGAGGGTGCGGTCATCGGCTCGGCAAACAGCTCCTAGCAACCGGTGTTGCCTCGTGACGGGGTAAACGCTTCTTATCGAGGATCTTTCACCCCTCTCGAGAAGGACCCTCGTTCCAAGACCGAGCTAAAAGACGGTCGAATAAATCGGACGAAAAGTTTGCACTTCCAGAGTCCCGTGTAATAAATATAAACTCGTAAGAGCCACGAACGGAAACGGAAGAGCGGCCGTTCGTGGCGGACGATCGTTCTCGAGTCTCCTTTCCATTCCAACGAGAGGATACTCTTCCTGTGTTGTTTACGTGCCATAAACCACGGCGGGAAACGCAAACGATTTATCGAACTTGGACGTTTCTTCTCCTCGGATCCAACGATCTTGAAACTTACCCCGAAAGTTTCGGTAGTTTCGCGCTCCACTCACCTTGTCGAGTTCCTTGGTTTCTCTCTTCCTCGGTGTCTCACTTCACACCTGTCCTACCTGCTTCACCTGTACTGAAGGCTCCTTGAAATTTCAACAGCGGCGCCACTTACCCGTGGATTTTCTGTCTGCGAGATGCGAACTTCGATCGTATGAAGTCTCCGTCGAAGACTCTGTTTGCGATGTCTACGAAGTCTACTAGAATACAGTCGACCCTTGGTAATCCGACAAACGTTTTGCAAGGCGGTGTCGGATTATCAAATTTGTCGGACTATAGAGTACTGTCACAGCCCCCTGTAGTCCGGAACTTTTTGGAAAAGCGTACCTTGTAATCCGACAAATAAAATATCAAAGTGGTAAGATTCTATATGTACTATATCTAACTCATACGATGTGGAATTTAGTAAATTAAACAACACAATAAACAGCTTAGGGTTTATTATAAAGCTCTAGGACTTACAGTAAAATAATAACTAAACATTTATGTTAATGTTTGTCCAGGCGTTCGCGAACGATTTACAATATTTTTTCATAGCGCAACTCGATTGTAACTACATGTTATAGCCATGTCGGATTACAGGGGGTGACGGATTAGACAGGGGCCGGATTACCGGGGGTCGACTGTACTGAGATCTTTCGAGTCAGCGATGATATTTTTCTATTCAAAGATAGCTTCGATGTCTTCGAATCTGATCAGAATTGGAATAGACTCTCAAATTTCAACTCTGCTTTTGCTATTTTTACCACCGTTATTTATGACTTTGGACATGTGCGTTGATTAGCCGTGACAAAATTATTTCTAGCTGTTACTTCATTCGATCTTCTATTTACTATTACTATATTCAATCGTCCTGTCAAAATATTCTTTTTCATAGTACCTACCTACCCATTACTGAATCAGAGATCTCTTTCCTGTCACATCGTCAGGGAAGATTCATAACCGTGCAAGCGTTCACCATAAGGGGAGGTTTTAAGACCGAATAAAAATTCGTAGCCCCACCGATAAACGCCGCAACGTCCGCCTAATTAAAAAGCGTATAATGGATTCCGCGGATCTCCGCGGGAGCGTCTCTTTTCCGACGTCCTTATATATACGTCATAAAGTTTTACCATTTCTCCCATGCATAATTCATACCTGCCAAGAAGATGCGGTCCTTCTCTCTTGCCATCTCTCTTTCACCCCGCGACTTTTTCACGACTCCTGACGGCGTGACACGCTCGAGATAACGCGAAGATTTCTCCTCCGTTTTCTCTCTTCTCTCCGTCTTCCGTCCATTCTCTCTTCGAATGACATTTCTGGCGGGAATCAGGGCGTTCCGCGGCCACCCCCTCGTCTCCGCTCACCGTTCTCGCCGTTACGCCGAGTAATTTCGCCATGGAATCGCATTATCAGCGAAACATTTCGGGGTTGGCTTTATGGTGCCGGTGTAGCTGCCTTCAGATATGCCATAGCAATAATTCAACTATAGTCGACCCACAGTGGTCGATTTCGTCAAAATGTTTTCGTAAAACCTCAAAACGTACTTCTATTTAGACGAAAATTGACACATTTGGATTCCTTGGATCGCTGATTACCGATTACGAATCTGAAGTCAAAATTTTGATCGAAACGTCAATAAGTTCATTCTAAAACGATTAGCTTTTACGGGAACCTCTCAAGATGGAAAATTGAGGTCTGTGCTTAAACTAATGAAGTCCGGACCGTTTAAGTGGTAGTGCAAATCAACTATGCACTTTCGCGATTAAAACTAAATAAAAATCATCCCCGTGCGACCTCCAGAAGCCGAGAGATGCAAATTCAAAGAGAAGTCTGCACCGTTCCCCTGGCCACTCACACCCCTTACCAAAGGGGTCAATCGAAAATCGGACACCATCGGCTTTAAAATTAAATATCTCGCTTGTTTCTGGGCTGATCGTGACGAGACTTTTTTCCACGTCTTCCTTAGACTTCTGGCTTTCAAACTACGTCAATAAAAGCATCCTGCGATTGCGTAGGAGCATGTTATACTACGCGATAAAAAGTGAAGTAACAACTCGCTTCGCGATTAAAAAGTGAAAGAACTAGTCACGCTGTAAAGTGTCGAAGGAACAAGATGCATCGACCCTTCTCTCCCCAGATAACAAAGGAACCATCTCCCTGTAAATTCACATTCACCTTGCACCATTCTCGAGGAAAGCGAACCGTAAAAAGAACTTAACGATGGCAGTAGCAATAACAATAACTGCCGAAGAAGCGTAAAATTAACCGCGGTCAGGCAGAGCCTTTGCTTTCACTGTTACTCCGATGCGATCGTAGATTTCTTCTTGAAGCTATTACGGCCGACTGACTCTACCCTGACAATAATAACAGTAACAATAACACGAAGTCGTGGAGAACGGATATGAATATGTATCAGGTACATCTGTTGCCTCGTAGGCCCCTCCGGTGTAACGAGATGAGAAAGGGTGCAGAAGCGATTCAATATCTGTCGGCTCCTTCTTCGCCAGAAGTTACCAACCTTGGATAGAGCCTAATTTCCACTCGGTTGCTTGGAAAATTCTACTTGGACTTTTATACGTTGGACGACGGTTTTCACCGCGTTAAATCGCTACTCGATGCAGCTTGTATGTACAACTTATCTCTTGTCCTTTAACCCTAACCGTACCGACACCTTATGGATGCTTATTCTAACCGTAGCAGATCCTGTGAACACTTCTTACCCCTTAAAGTACCAAGTGACACTCGCGATGAGATAAACGGAATAGAAATTTTGAAGTTTTCAATTTAACTAGAATAGATAATAGCCTCTGAGAGGATCTCCAACTGTGAGAATTTTAGACTAAATAATCTCAGAACTAACTGTACCTTCAAACCTGACATTTATGCAAAAAACACCTCCCCCCCCCCAAAAAAAAAAAGAGATTTTATCAAG
This sequence comes from Cerceris rybyensis, assembly GCA_910591515.1. Taxonomy (NCBI): domain Eukaryota; kingdom Metazoa; phylum Arthropoda; class Insecta; order Hymenoptera; family Crabronidae; genus Cerceris; species Cerceris rybyensis. The sequence continues at coordinate 3,946,899 of OU342795.1, forward strand.
TTTAAACCATCTTTGAGGAGGCACGCACAAAGTCAACCGATATAACGATTAATTCAGCCAGGAAGCAAAGAAGATTCGTTCTTTTTCAAGTGCATCGCCGGATGCAGATGCGAGCCAAAGACTTATGAACGTTCCCCCGAGGATTATATGGAGAACAATGAAGGCTGACTGTCTCCCGGTTTCCACGGAGTGACACCTCGTCCGCCTGGACTAATTACTTTCGGCTTAAAATCCTTAATTTGTTGCTGAAAGGACGTCGGCGGTGCTCGTCCCGTCGCGATGGTCTCTTTCTTTGTGCCTCTTCTCGCTACAGTCTCCGAGCACAATGAGAGACCGTTTAAGACGATAATTCGCGCAAGAAGAAAAGAGAGGAGACGATGAAAGATTGAAGATAAAGGAGAAGAAAGAGAGTTAATAAAAATTCGCAGATTCTACTTAGATTTGACAAAACTCTCGCGATTCACGTTGCGACGTAATCGTACGTGATGGACGCTGAGGGAGAATTGTAATTAATAATCCATTTAAGAGATAGGTTCAAAAGGGATTTTGTCGTTCGACGGCAGTGCCGTTGGAACGTGACGCGATAATCTTATTTAGCCTTTCACGAGGAAATGGATTATCTGGCCGCCGTTGAAAACCCCCGAAATCGTAGATCCTCTTTAGTTGCTCGAGAGACGCAGTTAGTTAATTAAAAGGTAAAGAGAAAGACGGAATGAGAAGGAGAGGGATGAGAAAGGAATGAATAGGGGTGAGAGGAGGGAGGAGAAAGAGAGAAAGGATTGAACAGAGGGTGGAGAAGGACAGGCCGACTGGTAGAATCTCGGATTTGTATCCTGATCGTGGAGAACAACCCCTTCTAGGGTATGATTGCAAACTGGGGTGCCTCCTGATTCGGTGAATGTTTGCGCCGCTTTATTTGCGATTTCCACGCTCGAAAATGGGACCGGCCGCAACCGAGTTAATTCCATCCCTTCCCTTTACGCCTGACTTTCCACCGAAAGATGAATTTCAATCCAGTGTTGCGAGCAAATTGCAATTTAACGAACGCCGTGTTCCTTTGTTCTATTTTCTTTCATGCAATATCGCAGAGTTGATAGAAGAAATTGTAGATGGTCGAAAGAAATCGCTTCAGCCATTAAAAATTTCGTAACTTTGAAAATGATAATTTTATGGAAAAACAAAATCGGTCAATTTTGAGAGAAATTCGCTCATCTGTTCGTAACATCATCCCCTATCGTATCTCACGGGAATGTTTAACGTATCAAAGGTGCTACGATTATATCAAAGTTTATTGCATTAACGTACTTTTAACGCAGGCATATAATAATAAAATAACTCGCAGAAATTGCGAAACGAAAAGCTTAGCACGACGAAAGGGATAAGATCTTGAAATAACCAACAGCAGCCACCATGAAGGGATGCTGCCAGTGGCTGCAATAACACTCGCCGTCTGTCGGTCTCTGCAGATAACGCGAAAAAATATCCCAAGGCAACCCGGCACCATATCGAATATTTTCCACCAAGAGTAGAAAATTCGTGCTACCCCCTGGATTTAACCGATCGACAAGAACGACCGAGGAAGATCGTACGAAAGGGGGATGCAGCTTTAACGCTGCCATTTACAGCGACGAACTAATCGAATTTCGTTCGGTACTTTCGCAGAGACACTTAATTATATAACCGATAATGGTCCCTCACTCTGTCCGAATTGACCGACGAAGAGAAAGGGCTTTGAGGGGAAATTACTTTGCATCGTGAAGCGCTAATTGCAGTCGACACGGTGGACAATTAGCAGGAATTCGCCATAGACCTTGGAGGGTGGTAGTAGATGAATTTTGCGAGTAGAAAAGCCAATAAAATTTACGAAAGCAGATGCAATCCGTGGAATGAGGGTGCATAGACGGTTAACCATGAGATACGTCGAACCGCTGAATATTTCATGGGGACGATGTAACACGACTGGATCGTGTGGGAGAAAAAAGTGCACCCTAACATGTCCCTGCGAGGATGACGAAAAAAAAGAAAAATTTTCTCGGAGAAAATAGGCGGCTCGTTCAGGAGCTACGTTTATAAGCTATCCGTCCCTTTTTTTCGTAGTGCAAATGAACGAGCACTGTGCCCCCTCCGTTACGGACGGTGTATTTGAAACTTTTGTAATTTTGCAGAGCGATCGCACGAGTGCTGCAAGCCCTTGTCTGTAAAATCTAAACCCTCTTCGTCGTTTTAGTTGGCGTGTAAAAGAGAAAGTTCCAGCGGAACGCTTTAACGCGGATACCGTGTAAAAAGAATTGACATTGAGAGATAGTTTCGAAGGAGGGAAAAAAAGGTCGGTCGAAAGTTTCTCGAGGGATGCGAGGATTCTCAAGGATTGCCAAGGAAATAGGGTACACTTCTTTATTGTTAAATAGTGCACGGTTTACATCTACTCTTAATAATTTAAAAAAAAAAACTATACAGGGCTGTTGTTTTTTTTTCTCTTTGGCGCCTCTGATAAAGTTTACTTTCCCCGGAATATATTTAATACGTATATATTACATCATCAGAATTCTGGAACCACCCCGATAAGAACACAATGGCTATGACTTAAAATACAAGAACAACAACGACGAATCATCCTCGAGAAACGACGAGCTGCTCGAATCTATTTGGCTTATCTTTTAAACGGAGCGTACCAGTGAGATAAAAGGGAACCATCTCATCCATATCAATGACAAGAGCTTCACGGGGTAGTTTCCACCAAAACAGAATATCACCCCTCAAACTGATCACGTATTGTATCCCCCGATCTTCGATCCCCCTTTTTTCCTTTTTACCACTGGAAACGAATCAACCTTTCCGTTTACTTTAGATTTCAATTAAAGGATACAATTTTTAAAGAGTACGTTTTGGGCATGTCGCGCAGAGGAGGAAAAGAAATGACAAGATTCGAGTTGGTTTAACATTTTTATTACAAATCTCAGATTGCAAGATTAACAATAATTAAACGTATCGATACGATGAGTGAAAACGATGGTTGCAAACTTCTTAACAGTAATATGGGACATTTCACTTCGAGGCTTGTCGCTGATTGCATCTGTTACTTTGAACACAAACGTGTAATTATAAGTTAATTATAATAACAAATATTCCTGGCGTGATTAGGCACTTGCGTTGATCGAATCGCGCGTAAAATCTAATTGAAACGCAAATTCAATCGGATTTGGAAGATTCCAAGTTCAGCAACTCACTACGGTCGCAGAGTATTTGTGTAAACAGTTAATATACTACCAGCTATCGCACAGAAAAACTTTAAATTATTCGTCGCATTGCAGATTATAGCTTTTCTAGTAAATTGCACGGTTGTGCGCGTATTCGAGAAACGTATTAGGCAACGTGTGTGACTTACGTCGGAATCCAGTGAATTACTGAAAATATTTTCTTTAAACGTTAATTGAAACACATTCGAGATAGATCCTGGGAAGACGCGTTTACGAATTTCCTCCTCTTAATAATATAGGAATACGATAACAGTACATTCTTTGCGTAATAAATTATCTTCTCTTTTACACTTATATTGATTTGTAAGGCACTACAGCTTCGCTCGCTTGCATTTCTTTATAAAATATAGTTTCTGCAAGGCTGATTATTGATCATTAGTAACTTCTTCCGATTGAGTGGAAACAATTGAGTTCAGTTTGTAATCGCTATTGGCAGCTACCTTACGATGTACTTTCAATAATCATCAAAAAATATAGAATCGTGGTAATCGTTGAGTGGTTGATCTCGATGCATGTTGCACGTATCTCTTGGATATCGTGAATTCTACTCTGGCAGTAGCAATAGAAAAATTGGACGTAGACCGTTTCAGCTTAAAGTCCCAGCTTTGCAATCAATGGAAGATTTCGTTGGTCGGTAATGCGAAGGAAGCGTTATTTACAATATATCGTAAAAATATATATCAGGTGTTATCTGATGTTAATTAAAATTCGCCGTTTAATGAAACCTGGCAAGACGTTTCTTTTCAACGAATGAAACGAAGTTTAAACCTCTTAGGATGTACAAATTTTGCATATACTTGACAATAAGCTCATAAAATATATTTCAGGTAATGCTTATATTTAATAGTACATAACACGTTTAAATGTGCTTTTTCACGTTTAACTCCATGATTTTCTGCTTAATATCATCGATTACGAAGGCAATTGGTATATGCAATATTTGTTTATATTAACAGAACTCTTTTGTAATTACTAAATACTCTTAAATTTAGGAACTACATTGTAAATTAATAATATCATTGTACACACAGAATATTCTGCGAACGTTCAGTCCGCGGAGAGCGTTCTTCCAAAACGGAAAATAGTATATCATTGATAGCCGTCCTATATAATTGTCCTCCTTAATTGCTACTACTGCATAACAGCACTATTAAAACAAGTGTTGTAGCCTGCTTGAAGTTTGTTATTTGCACAGAAAATCAAGTCCAGGATATTCACGAGATCTCTGTATTGCCTGCCATATACTCTCCTCCGTTTCTGGACTAAAGTAAAGTAATTTCCTATGAATTTATCATGGCTACATTTAACCAGTTAACTGCGTTCGACGTATATACATGTCATTGCTCGATTTTAATTCCGTATCCTGCGAGTAATTCATAAAACTATATTCCGCAGTTAACTGGTTAAAATGAATAAAAACTTGCTATCTTTACCTCAATTTACACGTTCGGAGCTCCCCTCGAGTAACGAGTCTCATAAATTCAACAAATGTGTAATTCAAAAGTAATACCTAACAATGTGCATAACAATTATTGCTTTTCTTGCTCAATAACTTCCTTTTGTAAAAGCTTACAATGCACGCCATGATTCATAAAAAAAAAATCGCGATATTTACCCTTGTCAGCTGAGCGGTGTCCAGGTCAAACTCATCTAGAAAAAAAACAAGAGAAGAGAATTTAGGCATCTGAATAAGTTCTCGGCACTCTTTCTCAGACATACAAGATTCGCTGCAATAGATAAAAAATCAGTTAGTCATTAGTTATTTAAACTCTTCGATATTTCTGAAATGACAGGGAAAAAAGACATATTTACTTCTTTTCTGGCGCCGATGCTCCACTTTTAATATTATCGCAGAAACGTTTCAACGTATTGATTTGTTCCTGTTGTTCTTCCAGCGCTTGAAGCAGCAACTTCTGATACGATTTCTGATTTTCCATTAGATCTTGAAGTAATTTCATATTCTCCATTTTTAAAGACTCCATCTGATCTCGATATTCCTTCAAGTATTTTTTGTCCATGGAGTCAACAATCTTTTGTGATTTAACGGAATTAACGGTCGAGACCCCGGAAGTAGATCCTTCTTCAGCGACGTGTTCTCCTGGCTGCAAGCGTTCTTGTCCAAGTAAATTGGCGCCGAGTTCTACAAAATAATAGCGTAAAAACGATAAAATATGGTACTACTTTAATACTAGATCTACGGAAACCTGAAAATTGATAACTCTCAGAATTATGAAGAAGCAATGCAGTCAATATATCATTTATATACTTAAGTAATTCAGATTTAATGCCCGTAGATCTAGTGTAAAAGAACTGCCACGCGCGGTAAGCTACACACTGACAACCAGATTGTCGACTGAACTTTTATCATTCGTGATGACCTTTGTTCGAGATATTTTTAGAGTTGATAAAATAGTTAGCCTTATATTCACAAGTTCTACATATGATATAATGTGTATACAGTTTGGCCAACTGAAAACGAAACAGAGCCATTTTCAGAAACTGCGTCAACATCTTAGAAGAACGCTCAGACCCGTCGATTTCCGCCCAATACTTATTAAGAATTTAGATTTTAAATTTGAAACTTATCTGCACACAATCACGTATTGGGCGGAATTGTAAAATATAAAGACTATTATAAAGAGTAAAATATTTTGGGGTGATTCTTACCCGCGCTTGGGGGTTGAAAGTGGCGGAGTCAAAAATACCGGAAACAAGAGTCTCCCTTTAATAAAAAATTAACGGATCTGAGCGTTTTTCTAAAATGTTGACGCAGTTCCTGAAAATGGCTCTGTTTTGTTTTGGTCATCCTGTATATGTTATACACATTGTATACTATTAGTCAAGGAATCTCGTAACTCGCAAATATCTTACCCGGAGAGAGTACTGTAATGGCTGCTTGAACTGCATTTCTAACTAAATTGTCCAAGGCAAACATCCAATGGGGCTTGATGCTGTGCATCCTTAAAACTTCGTTCACCGCAGTTTGAAAAAGGTAGATAGCCAGATGAAGATGATTGATAGCCGTTGAATCGAAATCTAATTCTTCCTTAAGTGTCCGGATAGCTGTTACGATTACATCTTGATTTTGCTCCGCGATGTAATCCCTCAGAGCACGCATCAGCAATTCCAAGTGGCTCTAATACGAGTAATTGAGTTTATCAATGAATGTGGTCATTTCATTAATATCAGTGTACAAAAGAAATATTACCATTTGTAGAACGGTTTGTCCCTCTGCTTGTTGTATACCCCTCATCCACACTTCACAAATTTTTGCCTCATCTTGACTAAGAACTCTTGTTAGAGTCATTCTTCTTTGGCTATCCTTTTTCAACAGATAAAATCCTTCTTGCTCTTCTCCAGTTTTTTGACCTGGTTGACCTGTGATTTGGTCGAAACATTGTAAAATACCCCTCCGATTGTTATAATATATTTAACTCACCTCCTAATTCCACTTCTGGAGACAACAAACCACCGGAAGAACTTCTCCTGGTCATCGAAGCCCCAGTTGTGTCACTCTCGCTTGTTTCTATAGATGGTGTATTTCCTATGGTACTACAGATATAAAATGAAATTTCAATATTTATGTAAGTTTGTGAATTTTTGAAAATTTTGCGTTATACTGTCCTATAAACTTAAAATCATTGCAAAAATATGTCAAGCAAGCGAGATATTTATATGTTTAATTAAGTGTGTACGTTTCCTCTTCGTAATTTATCAAATAAACCTGAATACATGTAGCAATCAACGAAGCTACACATTGTATTCCATATGTCCGATGTTCTTAAGCAATGCCTGCTGATTAATTGCATATAAACGGAATATTATGTACTTCAGCATTTAGCGAATTTGGAATTATTGTAAAAATATATTCATTCGGTATACCAAGCTTCGGTTCATGGGATTCGGTAATTTTCAAGATTTTTTCCTTCGCTCAAAGCGTACATTACAATTATCGACAATAAGCCCAAATACCCCACGATACACGAACAGTTTAGCGACAAAGCATTTGTTCGTATCTTTGCATAAGGAAAAAAATTTGCTATTACCAATGAATTATTTGAGATATTACTGTTAATGGTTATACGATTGAAATATTTTTGGGAGATAAAACATCTCGCTGAACGCGATATGTATAATTTTAGTCAGTGTACGAAGTTAGTACCGTACCTGTTAAAAGAAAGGGTTGCAGTGGGCATGCTGATGGGAGACAGAAGGTGTGCCGGACTGCGCTCCCTCAGTGGGCTTGACTTCGTCAACCCTCCACTATATGTAACACTTTATGATTATATTTCGTCAAAAAAATGATTCAAAGGCGTATACACGATGTTTTAGTTGTTTCACTAAATACACATAGTTTTCGTTGTTACGTGAAATTCTTCCAAGAACGATTACGCACTTCAAGGGCAAAAAACAGCCTGACTTTTCAAAACGGATGAAATGTATTCAGATTTATTATTAATCTCATTACTGTCGTTTAACTACACGCCAAGTGAGTCGTATAGATACGTCCTCGAGAAAAAGCAAAGCAACTTCGTTAAATTCGTATTCTTTGGCGATTAAGCAAAACACAGTACTGTGACTTATCACGGTGGAAATTGCAACGATAATAACCCATTTACATTTACGTGTTTGTTAAATGAATTCAAGCATTTGCATTACCTATCGTCCGATTGAGAGGTCTGGATAGGAGGAACAGAAATGATCTGATTGTTGTTTGCCTTGTCGCATTTCCCCAAACGTTCGAGTCTGTCCGCAGGTACCGATATACTTCGACTAAAATCTGGCGGTGCTGCTAATCGATTGCTTTTCTTCTTCCTATACGTGCAAGCAAAAAATATGCATGTATTATCTCCCAGACATTTAGTTATATAACTTTGTTATATAAATAACGAATGCATACTCATTTAGGAACGGATCTTCCAATAACTCAGCGGCAGTTGCCCTTATATCTGGATTTGGTTCGAAGCAACGCAGTATAAAATTCTTTGCCCTTTCCGTTAATTCTGCTGGTATTTCTGGATGTATTTTATAATATCCAACCTGTTGAAAACAAATATGAAAATACACTAAATGACGTTAACAGAAATTATCTTCTTGCACACCTTAAAAACAGCAGCCTGCGGTGAGCCCAACTCGATAAACGGTGGCTTTCCAGTTGCCATTTCAACTATCGTACAACCCAAAGACCAAATGTCTGCCTAAACATTGAAATTCAAACCATTAAATATAATTTTAATTAGTACTTTAAAAATATAGGCAGAATAAATTATCTTGTTCTTACAGGTGCTCCATATCCACGCTGTCCTTTGTCAATGACTTCCGGTGCCATGTATTGTAAGGTTCCGGTAAATGTTTCGGTGCTCGGACACAAACCAGCTAGTCGTTTTGACATGCCGAAATCGGAGATTTTAACTACGCCACTGTACGTATTTACCAACACGTTATCACCTGAAATATTATATAGATAACGTTTACAAAGAAAATGTAAAAATTCGACGATTAACGATACAAATTGCGGTTTACCTTTGATGTCCCGATGGACAATTTTTTGATCATGAAGATACTTTAGACCTTCTAAAATCTGTTTAGTGTAGTAAGCAATGGTAGACTCATTTTCCTTCAAAGGACCCCATTTTGATCTCAGCAGAGCCGACAAACTTCCTGGAAACATAAATATTCGGTAAATGTGATTCTCTGATCGTACATTTCTTTTTTAACACCAACCTCCGGGAACCTGTTCCATGAAAATTTTAAAGTACCCGTTTTCACTCACAGAACCGAGATATTGTACGATATTTCGGTGTCTCAATTGACTATGTAGTTTAATCTCTTCGTGCAAAGGTTGCACATCGCCCAAATTTCGTTCACGTATTTCTTTAACTGCAATTCTAACTTGAGTGTTGAGATCTCGTGCTGCATATACGACACCGTATGTTCCCTTCCCAAGCATTATTCGCTTATTCTGATCATCCAATTCGTATTCGAACTGTAAAAATATTAATGACATCAAGGAGAACTCTATGTTGGAAAATGTATTGCTATATAAGCCGTTCATTTCCAAAGTGTCACAAGTTACTTTAACATTATGAAAAACCGCAATTTTTATTGTCTGCATGAAATTTCTTATAATGACAAAAATAAAAGTAATTGAAAAAGAAAGTGACTTATACCACTTTGAAAATAAACGAGTCACATATCAACGAATACAAACTTTCATTCTGTCGTCAGTCATATAAGCGTCCAAGTCCGTAACCATGCCTTCCTGATCTCTAGTCATTTCTAAGATCAAATCATAAATACGTTGTCTACACTGAACGGACGGCAAGTACATTTGAAAATCGTCGGAGTTTTGATGAACGTATAAAAAAAGGCATCGTTCGTCCCTCTTGTACAAGCTCACGCTGCGTATCATATTAGCAGTAAAGAGCCAGTCGTGGACTTGTTTACAGTTATTTTTCATGTTATCCAGACACAAATTCCAGATTTGTACCGATTTCTCTTCGGCCCCGAGGTTAACGTTCACGTAACTCGGCATGAGGATCTTTGTTGGTTCCAAAACTAAAAGCTAGAAACCAAGCGTGAGTGAGTAAACGGATTTACTTGCAGATAGCGCGATATTGTAATAGAATAACTGATTTCATTAAAGTCAATCTTAGAGACTGCACTAAGGAGCAGTTTTATATTATTCTTACTTTAACCCAAAATGTACAGAAGTAAACTGGATTGATAACGCAATATTATAAGCCATAGTCTCCCGAATTGGAAACTGGATCCTTTGTAGAACGATTCCATTTATCAACTTACTGGAAACCTTATACTGTCTCCAACTTCCGACTTTGTGGCTTCGACAAAATAGTCCATCCAAAAACTAAATATTTGCTCCTCAGGCGAGACCTCAGCTTCCTCGTCCTTTTTACGAAATCTATCTATCAGTGATATGTTTCCTATTGTTGATTTCAGGTACCTGTCGATAAGATCAATCATTGTTATCTGGGAATTTTCATTGATAAACGATCTGTGACTAATTTGATTCTTAACGATACCTACCAATTCGGCGGCTTCAATTTGAACATACATTCAGCAGCTTGAATAGCTTTCGAGTAATCCTCTGCTAAGACGCTAATCTCAAAAAATGTAGCAACATCCCAATAATCCTTCAGACTTGATAAGCTACCCTTTTTCCCGATAAGATTATTCAGAACCATTCCTATGTGCTGCAATTCCTCACTCTTTGAAAATTCATTTCCTGCTATCACCAGCAACGTAGCCAAATTTATTCCGGCGTACTCGTTCGGCTGTACCTTTTCATCGAAAATAGATGACACATTTTAATCAAACTAATTCCTGCGTCTAGAACGTCTGTGACAAAGACCGAGAATACACATCATACCTCGAATCCCTTCCTGTACCAGTGAATTGCATTTTTTAAACTTTCTTCATCTGTGTGTCTGCTTTCTACGAAAATATCTTTATATATTCTCCCACACAGACACAGCATATCAGGAACATGATTTTCTTTCTTCTCCAGCGCTTTTTCAATTACTTTGAGCGCCCTTTCCCTATCACCCTCTTTGTTCCGACGATTCAAGGCAAAGGCATACAGGTACCTTATAGCTGGAGTGTTAATATAATTTTTATGTGTCGGTATTGTTCTCAAATCGTCGACCAATTGCACCATTGCATCGTAATCCTGTGAAGATATTTCAATTGGTCATATCCTCTTAAAACACACAATAACTTTTAATACAAAACGTTCATAATTACTTGTATCTCCCGAAAAGAAATGAGAACATTTAGAACCACTTCTCCGGATAATACGTTTGGATCGTCTAAACGTTTCCTCATGTTATTCAAAGCCCTAGAAAGCTCTTCGCCGGAGTATGTTTCACGTGCTTTACGTAAGTCTGCTAGGAACTTTTCCTTCATATGTGCTCTAAAAAAAGTTACAAAATGATCAAAAGATCGTGATAGTCGACACTCTATTACGCTGCAATTGTTTTATTATTCAGCTCTTGCTTTAAAAGAAAGCTAGTTACTTACTTTGATTGAACTTCTACGTCTTGAAACAATTTTTTAAGTTTCAATGTAAGATGTTGCTTTGGATCGATCACTTCCTCTCCGGTAATTCTACTAGTAGCTGGATTAGTTGCAACGCAAGAACCACATTCCACAACGCGATACGACACAAACGTATAGCTGCCACATGATAACTGCAAAAATTGCAAAGTTTTCTCACTGTTCAAATGTTATACACTCATACTTCCTGTGCGCCCAGGTAAAGATCTAACTTTTTTAGTGGATTCAACGATCGAATTGTAATTTTTTATATTTAAATTGATCAAATTTATACGCCGAAAACTGTCGCACCGTAGGATCACTCCTCTTGCAAATTACATCGCTCGGAATGGCACAAGCTGTTGTACGATTAGAATACAAACGATTCATTGTAAATCTTACACAGTCAAGATATGTATACTCGTATCTCACATCTATCAAGTGCAAAGCTCTCAGGCGAATTGCACATCGCCGTGTATCGTCAATAAGCGCCGCTCGTAATGGCTATATTAAGAGCGTGAGCTCATATTTTAAACCATACACACAACAAAGGTATACATTAACAGTGATAGTCTCATACTAATACCATTTAATTCTAGTTGAACCAATTAGCTGTCATTGTGTGGAAATGAAAATGACAAGTTTGAGATATAAACAAAGTATAACTCTCAAAATGATGCGCCGAGAATACCGATCAATTTGAAGATCGTATTTTCTGACTTTTTTCTCTAATTATATATAATGGCAATGATATGCTGTTTAGTTAATTAGAAATTATTTTTCTATTATTTATAAAGATTGACAAATTATATCCTTTGTTCCAAAGGCGATAATAAATGAACTGAAGAGTAGTGCAATATACATACAAGATAATGCATGTACAGACTGATAAAAATTTTTTTTATTAAAATTCTTATTTCATAATATATTCGGGGCATGATAAACAAATAAAAATAATCTTATCATTGCCAAGGATAGCTTTTTCTGTACCGCGTTAACATATGGACTGAAATTCTTCTATTCTTGCTATAACATACCTTAAGCCTAATTGTAGATTCAGTGTCTACATCATTATGCAATAGAATGTTTTCCTTCATTCCAAAGCTTTCTCTAACTCCGAGATGGTAAAATAAAGCAGATTGCTGCAATTGGATACTCAAATCAACAACAGCTACATCCGCGTTGTAAAATGTGTCCAGTACATTCGTTTCTCCAAAATCAAGTTTTTCAAACTGGAAACATAATACGCAGTGATTTTAAAATAGTCAGATCAAAGATTTACGGTACTTTCCATTAAAATACCAGCAAACCTGTATGTGATGCATATTGGCATTAACTAAATTGCAAGCTTGTCTGACTTCTTCCAGAGCTCTTCTTCTTTGGGCCAGATGTTCAGGCTGCTGCAGATCCAAAACACAAGCTACATCCATCCTGGGTCTTCCCAGTATAGTGGTATGACCAGAGATATCACTATGGGTGCCAATACTGTCGGTACTAGATATACCTTCTATTGTTGCTTGTGAAGCAGCTGTAAATAAATACATATATATGTAGCAAGATCATAATTAAGCTAATCCTTGCTAGATATACACACTAATATTGAAATAAATATGCATAATAAAGAATATAAATACCAGCCATGTCAACCGTATCACCACAAGTGGAAAGCATATTGACAGAGTATTTTCTATTGCGCACAATATAACTGTTCCTGTTAACTTTCGATCGACAGAGTTTTGGAAGTTTTGGTAAATGTGGAAATTACGTATTTACCTGAAAACACATGTAACAATATCAGAAATAATATCCATGTTACCATAATTGTAATGAAATCACTTCAAATCACTCGCACATAAATAATAATAATTTCTTCTGTTACACAGACATAGGATACAGTGTTGTAAATAACACATATCACTCTAAAGTATATTACAAGAATTAGAAGAATACATATTAACTGTGACATCGAGATCTACAATTTTTATGTGATATTAGTTATATTCCAGTGGTAAGTCTCAACACAATACTGAGATAGTGGAGTGCAATAACTTGTTAAACCAATATGAGCTCGTGACATTGGCTCACCCAAGATCACGGTGCAAGGAATTGGAAGTAAAACATCTGGCAAACGCTAGGCGTAAATTTTCTGCATAAAGATCTGTAATTAAATACGTGTAACGGTATGTAAAATACCTTTTCCACTGCACATTATAGACACAACCGTCCATTTCTTCTAGAACACACAAATCCGGAGTCGAGGTCGCGCACGAGACAAGTTGCACGGCGAATTTCCTTGTTACTTCATAGATGGCAGAGATATCGGTCACTCTGCCGGTATAAAAATAGAAATTCTCAAGATAGAACGGATAATGATAAGATGTTAAAATTACCGCGTTTAATTGCAATTGAGGAATTAATAACATTCGTCTCGATGTACTTCTTAAGTCTGTGTTCTCTTCCTGAGCGCCATTGATCTCTCAATCCCAACATGTAGTAGAAGACATAAGTATAGCTAGATCAATTTACACTTAATCGAAAGAATTAATACTTCGCGCTTCGATAAGCAAAATTCTTTCGCAGTCTGTGAATCAATGAAGGCTTAAATCAGTTTAACGTTTACATAATTGTACGATCAGCTTTATTATTCCCACAAGATGACAAAAATACGTAAAAATTGTAAAACCACGAAGATGATAAAACGGTACCGAACAATTACAGCAAACGGTAACGATAACTCTAAACACTAATCGACGTCGACGAAATTCGAAATACTATCTTCATAGAAATGGGCTCTAGTTTTAAAAATGACACGGAATAAAACGTGAAAATCTCTCGGACTTTCTCGTCATTACGACGTAAAATCAATCGTCGGCATTGCGAAGTGTACATCCACGGACGAGATATAGCATAGACCAGACATTTAATGAATGTTCGTGATCCAGAAACTAAAATATCTATACGTAAAATTGTCGGTGAAAAGTTTTAATTACGCCTACAGAAGCGATAGTAGGAACTTTGCTGATCTGTCGATAACATTGGCTGTGACACTGAAATGGTATGGGGGCTTCTGGAGCTCCCCGATTTTGAGTCGAAAAAAAGTCTTGTATGTCAGTCTATCCTACACCTCATCTGTGTTACAACGTCGTCCAGCAGTAAAGCAAGCAGTCACGAAATCTACTCCGTAGAACTAAAATCATCGACGAGAAATTGTCAGAGTGCGAGGCTACCCGCAAAACACTTTTGTCGATCGACTAGAGTCGGTCTGCGATTCGGCGGGTAGAAACGCCGAGGAGGCACAATGACGCGAGAAAGGCGGATAATAAAGTTTGTAGGTCATTCGGGTTCAGTTGCATTGGGTGCTACAGTACGGAGCACCGTGGAAACGTACCAATGAACTCCACGTTGACAGGCTGTCAGGAATACCAAGAGCCTTTCTGTAAAGTAAATACATACCTCTTATAGCAGCTTAGCTTCTCCACGCATAGGTACGTGATTTAACCTTGAAAGGAACATGCGTCAGTTACACTAACCCATTCCTGCAACAAGATTTATTTCGGTCTTAATAGTTCATTCCAAATTTCTATTGATACATTGAACGTATCGAGCTGCTCTTAAAATAGTAATAACAAACCATCGGATATGAATTAAAAATCCGTTATACTTAGACTCAGTTGCATAGATTACAAGCGTCAAACCTGTCGTACTTAAATGTATTAAATAAGTACTTTGAAAAAGAAGGAATCAAGTGGCAAAAAACATGACTGCTCTCTATAAATTTACGAAATGTTTGTAAAGAAAGTAGGCATCCATCGGTATTACGGCTACCGTAGACTTAATGTTAATAGCATGGAAGCGTAGTCGGTCTCCCTTATCAATAAAATAATAGCAGGAATATCTTATTCAAGCAAAGAATTGCAGTAGTAAAGTATAGATTGAAAGCAATCGTTTTGATGCATATATATGTATATCTATACCACCCATACCGTGTATATATGTATACACAGTTTCACGTAACGCGTTTATGAAACGACCAACGAGCCGATCGATTCGCACCTTCATCGATGTGCAATTGGCTGGTTAATTGGAAATTCAATGATGCAAATTATTATAATTCCTGTAAAGAAAGGAAATTCAAGATGTGAACGTGATTCGTATATACGCGGTTTGCGAGTGCGTGAAGCATAGTGGGGCGCAGTGATGCGCGGAGCGGCCACTCCGCAGCGCTCCCCTTTCATTAGGAATGCAGAATACACAAGGAAGTGCATCTCTCTCGATTCGCGGACTTCTGATATTTTTCGACATGCTGCTAGCCGGGTATTGACGCTACCCTTTTATCTGGGGAGCAGATCTCAAAGAGGTTTCCAAGCTCAATCGGTAGATGTCATTGTTGGCCCATTCAACCACTCTGTCATATCTGCTATCCTGCTCTCTGACGGCACCTAGATGGCAGAATAGTAGAAACGCACAAGAGTCTCTTCATTACCATCCCTCTTCGCTAGTGGTAAACCTCTTTGCACTCTACTTGCCCCATAAATCGACCACCTTTTTACCAGGATGACAGAATATCGAAGAAGTTTAATCTCCTGATATCTTCACCCCATCTTGCTTCTTTGTTTATTCTACGAGCCGGTTCCCGCGAAATTTCCTTTTTACTAGGATCACAGAAAGTACAAAGAGGTATGCATTCCCTGCACGTCGAGTCGATAGACCACTTTGCACATTCTGTAATCCTATCACAGGGGGTCCCCAAGAACTGGCCTGCCCCACGATTGCCGGCTATCCACGTCATTTCGTGAGGCCAAAAGACGACGTTCGGACCGTCTCGTTTCGACTAATTAATCATGATACTCCGATAATTTCCCAGAGATGTCTCTCGATAAAGAATGCCACACCGATAAATCGTCATATTAATCGGTTGAATTACGTGGAGTATATATTAATAAATATAACAAATACATAGTCTTCGATCCAATTTGCTCACTTGATGAAACAAACAAATAAACAAGTCCATCTTGGAATGTAAGATACAAATATTCGATATCCCTTCGCACGACGTAGTCCATGCATCTATTGAACTAAAGGCAGCATTCCTGACGTAAAAATAAATCCCGAGTTCCAGGCAAACGAGGAAAGGTCGTCGAGATCCCTCGATGTCCGAGAAAACCGAGCGGAATGCCCTGACTTTGGAGTCGATATCGTAATTCGAGATGATCGCCTGATCCACGGGGAGCCTCACGGTGTGGCAACTGCTCAAGGAATACGTATCGTACGTATACGTCACGCCCACTCTTATCGTCGTCGTCACGTACCTAAATAGATGTACATGCCCTGGCTCTGACGATGATATCCTTCATCGAGATGATCGCCTGATCAACGGGGAGCCTCGCGGTGTGGCAACTGCACAAGGAATACGTGTAGTATGTACACGTCACGCCCACTCATCGTTGTCGTCAGCCCCGCGATCTTAGCACCTCGTGTGCGGAATTTCGATTGACCAATTATACCATCTGAAAGGTCAGAAATTCGTCATAAAAGGTCAGTTGGTTTTATTAATTGGTCAGCGTTAGAAAATTTTTTATTAAGGGTTAAAGTTTCTCAACGTCATTGAGAAATTTTAGCACCTCATTCGCGAAAAAAATAAAAAATTCCACCTATGCGCGATCGAGAAGCATTCGCTGATAATTGGTCAGCTTATATAAATATTTGGTCTTTACTATGAACCAGACGGAGTGGGGGAAATATTTTTTTATAATTTTCTTTTATATATATATATTTATATATATACTAGCAGATTCCCGCGACTTCGTCCGCGTAATGTGTAGAATAACGTTACCTAATAATACATTGATCGAAAATGTTTTTGATAGTAGTTTCATAGTTTAAAAAAATATATTCCCCCACTCCGTCTGGTTCATAGTAAAGAGCTGTGCGTAAGTGCTCACTGCCCTGATACAATTACCCGGCCCAAAGCATGCGCGTTACGACAATGACAACTTATTTAATTTTTTTTAATATTAAATTAAGCTGACCAAATATTTATATAAGCTGACCAATTATCAGCGAATGCTTCTCGATCGCGCATAGGTGGAATTTTTTATTTTTTTCGCGAATGAGGTGCTAAAATTTCTCAATGACGTTGAGAAACTTTAACCCTTAATAAAAAATTTTCTAACGCTGACCAATTAATAAGGCCAACTGACCTTTTATGACCAATTTCTGACCTTTCAGATGGTATAATTGGTCAATCGAAATTCCGCACATGAGGTGCTAAGATCGCGGAGCTGTGTCGTCACGTATTTATATACGTGCCCTGACTCGAGAGATGATATCCTACCTTGGGATGCTGGCCTGATCCACAGGGAGCCTCGCGGTGTGGCAACTGCTCAAGGAATACGTGTAGTACGTAGATACACGTTACGCCCACTCATCGTTGCCGTCACGTATGTCAGTAAATAAATGTGTACATATGTGCCCTAGCTCCGGATACGATATCCTGTGTCAAGATGTTGGCCTGATCCATGGGGAGTCTCGCGGTGTGGCAACTGCTCAAGGTACGTTCGGAGGTACGCGTGCAACGGCACACACGTAACGCTAGAAATGTGCATAGGTGAGGATCTCTCTGGAGAGTAGGATGGAAGACTTTGGAAATGCAATTAATAGCTCTTTGATCGTATGTTATGTATGTCGTTTATTTCTTAAATTTCTATTTTTTTACGTTTCTATTTGATACAATGTAGAAAATGAAATTCTCCACAGCGATAACAATTTCAAACGTGTAGCTGCAGATTGGGTGCGTTGGACGAGATGAAATTTTATAATATGGTATAGATTAATTGCGTTGTGCGAGAATCTATTGTATAGATAGGTATATTGATGATTATCATTAGTTTTGGAGGGAAATGTTTTGAGTCAATGGCTTTGAGTAGAACGACAATGAATATTTATTATTGTTTTATTAATGAAATTATTATTATTACAATTTGCATATTGCGATAAGTGTCATAGGTGACACGTGTTGATATACTCGATGACGTATTACATTACATTTTGTACCGTTGTTATCGTGAGTTAATAATTATTAATTATTAGTCGATCCTGTGGGAGGAACTTATATAAATCTATACGAGTACAGATACTATAGGTCTATTTTTACGATGACTAGATTATAATCTAATTAATATCTCTGGAGATAGTTTTGTTCGAATGCTAGTGAGATACTTTTTCTTTGCTCAAAATGATCGAGCGTCATTACATCTTTGCAAAAAGAATCGAGGTTGTTTTTAAAATCACATTTATATTAATACGACGATTAGATTATCCATGTTGCCAAAAAAATGTTCTCTTAAAGTCTGATTATAGCTTAGCCAATGAAAATTTATTTTCCAAGAAGGATTTTTCTTGTGGCACCAAAGCTTTGACCCGCCTGAGTTGCGCCCTTATTGGTGCCAGCTTGAAGGCCAATTAAACCTTCGCCAGCCCTTAACTGTTCTTCTGTGAAATTGCGCTTATTTTCGTCCGCTGGTTTCGGACCTAGCCATGGTCCGCGCCATTCAGGATGTTTGTAAGTCTACAAAAAAATGAGATTCCTTATCACATTACATATTCTCCCTTTTCTCATTCGACCTTAATTTTTTGCAATTATGACGATTAATTATCATTAGCAAATTCTAAAGTCAGAATTAAATCGGTAGAATGTTAGATAATTCTGCAGAGAATCAATGTTAAGCACAAGCTAGATTTAAGAGTGTAAGCTGCTAATTTGAATAGGAGATCAATATCTTTTTTTCAAAATGTAGCAAATTTTATTCTGAAGATAGATTAGTCAGTAAATCAAATGAACAAAGTGAATTACAGTTCGGCCGATGGCGAAGATAGTGTTGGTAACTTGGGCGATGTTTTTCCTCTCCATAAGATCAACAGCTTGGAAAAGGTCGACATCCGGTACTCCGTACTTCACGCAGGCTTTCTGGAATCTATAAAGTTCATTCCAATTCGATTATCACCTTTAAATCAATTTACAGAACAAAAAGTACATTCATTCCCCGTGTATACGTTATCGTTAGCGTATGACTCAGTAACATCGTTCAGAAACCGCCTATAAACTAATCATAATAAAAATAAATAACTGTAAAATGCAATTTTAAAGATTCAGCCAACTCATTAAAGTAACTTATGAAATATGCATCTATACTACGAAATAACTCGTTTCATATTCTAACGATACATATACATCTTGACCCGATAACAGTCTCGTCAATCCATCATGTCGACGCTGCTCCAATAAGGGAAACTTGAGGCAGGCCAGTGCTTACGAGCTCTCCGAGAATCAGGAGCGCAGAAAACAAAGGAGCCACACGGACATATATCTGAAACCTCTTTGTTTCTCCTAATTTCCGCGTAGAAAGGGAGTAATGCGGAGTGGCCGCGCTGCGCATCGTTTGCCCCACTACTCAAGGAGAGCGCTCTTAACATTCAAAACGCGCCAATTGCCGAACAAGTGCGACATGCGCACGTGAGAGCCCGCGGTCACTGCGCAAAGTGTTCGCCCGGTTGCACTTCGCGGGGCGCAGTATACTAATCCGCCGTAGAAACGGTGACGTTTGAACGTGCAAACGAAACCCAACCGAGAGACTCGTCCCGTTTATGCGTGATACGACTCTCATCGACGATTATTTAAGAGTTTCTCGGGATATATTGAAACATTAGTAGTGGGAGAGCTGAAATTAAGTAGAAATTAATTGGTGGTTTTCGACGATTAGATATCACAGTGTCGTAACACCACCTCCTCACATGCAAATACTTCATCAGGATTGTAGCAATGTGCTACAAGCATTCGGACAGAGATATCTATTCTTGAGATATTAGTTCGAAGAAAGTTGAGTCGTAGAATCGTAGGAGGGTATTGAGAAATTGGAAGTGTACATAGTATTTTTTTCTATTAGTTTCTCTGAAGCATATGAAACGTAGAAATTTGATTGCGCTGTAAGAAGGTTATTTGAACATTGAGATGTTACGATAGTTTGGAAAATATTTGATTAGTCGAAAATTCAATTGGGGTGATTGCTTAAACGGTGATATTGGAATACGATTGATATTATTTGAAATATTGCGCAAATGTGTAGATTTTTGTTAATTATTAAGTCGAGCATATTCCAGGTATACAAAAAGGGCAAATTTTCTTTTTTCTTTTGTACACTCTAACGTGTGCGACGGTCCCGACCTCAGACTTTGTTGGTACTTATTTACCAGGCCAGCACGAAATACGAGGAAGGTAATTGCGGTAAGCCCTCGCGACAACTGTACCGAATAATCGCGGCTCTCGAACTCGAGTATTCGAGATCAATAATCGCACGACTCTTCGACGGCGATACAGTCGCTGATCGTCGTTCTCGATATCGATAGGCTACAATCGAGAATTGTTTCGAAGCAAAACACTGTCGATTGCGTAAAGTCGTCCGTGCAGCAGGAGAGCATGAAACGAAAGAAGCTCGAATAACGAGGCCAGCGGAAACCGACGAATATCTTTGCTATTCGATGAAGAATTTTACCTTACGCTTTTACATCTCGCGAAGATTAGTTTAGAAAGGATTACTTGTTAAGAAGATAATTATATTATGAAACGTTGATGATCTTTGACGTATCAGTTCAGATTAACGACATACGTACTGGTTAAGGTTGTCCATCATTTTGTAATCACCACCGGATGTATTTATTTTGTTAACCAGACCAGGCTGCAATTTGTTCATAAGTTTGCAGAGCAATACGCCATCTCTCAGGGCATCCTCGTAGCTCACTCCTGAAACACAATCGTAAAACATAAAATACTTAGTATTCTTTAAAAAAAAATACGGCTATTTGCAAACCTGGAATATTTATATTCAACCGGTCTCATTGGAACTTGTATTTTAATCGCTATCACGCGAAGCGTTTGTTCACATCGAAAGATAGGACAACGGTCAACAGTTTCTATTAGTTTGGAGAAAGCAGAAAAAATGGAGAGAGTGCTTGGACAGCGGAAAGAATGTTGACAACTACCGAAGCACCAGGATAACAGAAAAACGCTCTTCCCGTTCCTCGCGAGGCATTCGATGCCGTATAAATTTGAAGTTCCGCGGGAACGACATGCGCACTTGTCGCCTATTGATTTTCATCGTTGGTAGAAATACTAGGTGTTGATTATCGGCACGAAATGAGTGTCGTTTCACTTTTTTATCATCTCTCTTTCACCCATTGACTTTCCAAGCCTCTTGATCTCCCACCCAGCTTTTCTCCCACTCTGCGGTTGGATTGCCGCGAAATAATAACAGAGGCTGCGTGCACCAGCACTCGTTCATGGCATCCCATTATGCCAAGAGGCGCGCCAAGGGGGCATGGCATTTTTTGCCGTCCGGTCGAAGGATCAGGAAAGGCCGCCTCCGTCTTCCGTCGTATGCTCTTTTTGCTCTTGATGGCTGTCTCGATGAACGCCATCATTGTCTTGCCGTAGCCAGAGATTTCGTAGGGAAGCGCTCTCGTCGCCATTCGAAAGACACGCTGCATCTCGAACTGCCAGGAGTGCAGACAAGTCAAAGAGGTCGCGCGTCGTCGAACGTGTCAAGCGATAATCATTACCACCGATTCGACCTATCGTTCTCGCTCGCAGCAATACCGGCATGTCGATATATCGAACTTATTGACGCGATGCGCTACCTGGTGACC
The DNA here is from genome assembly GCA_910591515.1 of Cerceris rybyensis. NCBI lineage: Eukaryota > Metazoa > Arthropoda > Insecta > Hymenoptera > Crabronidae > Cerceris > Cerceris rybyensis. Next base: position 3,968,909 of record OU342795.1, read on the forward strand.
GACATCGTGAATTTTGTATCGATGGAGGCGCGTGACGGTACTGCAGCGAACGTGCGCAACAGTTGGCGGTTAACGCTTACGTTGCATGAACTCGCGTATCTCGGTGTTTGCACAGATTTCGTATTTTTTATTTATCTTTTTACGTAACATGTATACTTTGTAAGAGCATAGAAATATAGAAGCAACATCTATGGATATGAAAGTCGCGGAATGATTAAGGAAACATACTGCGGTCTGAGCGTTTAAACTTATTATCTTAATGTATATTGATAGATATTGGATAACGATGTAGCAGAAAGAATGAAATGGAGGATAGAAGAAATATTTGCAATTAACGTTCTTGCTTCGAATTCTACCTTTTCTCGATAGCTTACTGTATGGATTCAAAGAAAATAATATATCTTGAAGATATCCGAACGGGTGCGAATTGTCGTCGATTGATTTGAGACAATTATATACTTCTGTTACGAATTTTTAAACGGTGCAGATTAATCTGAGATTCTCGTCTAAAGCGAATTTTGACCAAGTTAAAACGTGCCAATTGCCGAAAGAACTACTTCCCTGATCCTGCAAGGACGACGCGTCACGTGGTCCCATCGTGGAGGGGATTCCATTAAATGCCTACCCCGAAATCTGTTCGCCTAGTACAAAACTGGTCGTACCCTCGAATTTTCGATTGACGAGCATTCGACAGCCGATTGTCCTCGTTGTTAGACACGTTAGACTTCGAGTTAGGTTCCAATCGAGCTTAGTTTTTAGCGGGAGACTTTTAAAATATTAATACTAGATAAACTCCAAAACACCAACATTCCAAAGAACACAATATAATCATCTAAGATTTAATCTAAGATCATAGATTATTTTCTATTTTTTTAATAATTAGCCTGTTATACAATATTTCTAAATAGACAAGTAAAAGAAAAGTATCCACCAATTTCTTCCACGACTTTTAAAGTGATACAGGATTCTAATTATTCTCATATTCATCTTCTTTACTTTCCTATTTCAATTATCTGTCCATTATTCCTATTTCCATTGCAACCCCTGATAAAGTCTGATTATAAAATGCACACCTGTGGAACAAACCACCCCCAATGGCACTCGTCGAACGATCAAAACGAGCACTCAGCTTTTCCACGATACCCAGGCAGCAGCCACGAGTAACAGCCAGCATCCCTTCCCTCTGTGCGCCAAATTCGCGGAAAAACAAGGGGGATGAAGTAAACAAGCGTGACGCGTCCTGATACATTCCTGGTAGTGCCGAAACGCGATGAGATGTCGTAAATGCAAGAAGATGACAGAAAATCGATAGGACACCTTCGAGACGTGGCATATGATATTCTAGGGAGCTTCTTCGTTCGTTTCTTTCATCGACGAATTGATAGGTCTCTATGATGCTGGCCTGATATTTTTCAGACGTCACGTGTCTTATCGTTGCCTTCATTCATACGTGTACCAATACGCATCGAAAAAATTGAGTCGCAACAATATGTATTGGTGGATCGGGACTATTCTTGCTGTTGATACTATCCTGCTACGTTGACACGTCATGGTCGTCATGTCTGAACGGTTTGACGTGAAATCGATGGTAGTTGGGGTTTTTATTGGGTGCTTTTATTGAGAGGATATCGTGGAAACGAATAGGCCGTGTGTTCCTTTGGTAACTCATTAAGTGTAATGTCCATGCTTAAATGTTGGTCTTAGTCTTTGACATATTAATTTATAGGATCACTGGAAGTACAATTATATGAGAAAGATGAAAAACAATTACTTTTATTCCGTATGATTGCATCGTGAGTAACAAATGGAGATTGTAGAAAGAACAGAACGATTCTTGAATTTCTTTGCCAAACAAGAGCATCATTATGATACCGTCAAAGAGGAGTTCCTTCTATTATCCATGGCGCGTGCGTGGACACCGTATCGATTTAACGTCAGATTCATGTCATAAAGACGTCAAAGACACGGTTTTCACCAGGACAACATCTCGGGATTGAATTTACGAGCACCGGACAGCAACAGGTCCCGCGGGAACGAATTCCATTCCACGCAGAATCCATTCTCCCGCCATTTCTGCTCTAGCTCTTCGTAATCTAACTCCGTATAACATACTCTAACGTTATACTTTTTCCAATTTATCAGGAAAAACATATAAAACACCTTTATCTACATCATTTCTAACTCACTAAACATATTTAACAAACTCTTGCATTCTTGAAACCGCAATCTACCAATTACCCCTCGTCTTCAGTAATCTTATTAAAAAATTATTCTCTTTTATTCCATTTACGTTAACCATCTCGTTAGAAAATCGTGTAACTCTATTTCCTTTTCTCAGAAACACAATAATACGAAAATTTCGACTAACAATTACATTTTCTTCCTATCTGAACCATCCTTCCCACGTGTTTCAAAGAGTACAACCGATATCTATAAACCACGACAACCACCTGTTGCATCGGCTCGTAAATCTACCCCGGGGCTGTAATCCTGGTAGGCTCGTCTCAGAATGACGTCATTGACGATCTTTTGACGGACAAGTGACACGCGTCGACGTCTCCCCGACGATCCATCCGTCCGAGGAGTACGGTCCGAAAGCTACGTTCGTGGAAAATTTTCCTTATTCTTTCAACGTGGCGGAAAGCGGCACGCGATTACACGGAGAACAGCCCCCGAGGTGGCCATAAATCTATCTACTACCAGCCCTTGCTACCCTAATAGATGTGAACTTCCGTGACGTCACGCGACGTTACGTGACGAACGGTTCGACATATTGACAGTTCTCCGTTAGTACCGATGGACGTTTGGACTTTCTGGAGAATGCTCACGTCGGATATCGCGAAAGTTCCTTTGAGGAAACTGAAAGCACAATAAACGACCCGAAGACCCGTCAAACGTTGACGTCGACGTTGGCGGGACTACCCTATAAATCCCTCAAACGTCTGCTGATACCCTGGTGCGAGCAAGCTACTCGCGCCACCGTGACGAACGGATGACTGACATTTCCCTCCCTGAAAAGCGCCGTTGATCTTAAAGATTAAGGGGCGTTCTTACTGGAAAATCATTTTTCCTTTGATGTCAATTAATCGATGGACTGGTCATTTTGTTTAATATTATTAGATTTTAATTCCAATAATAATAACAATAATTTTAATTCCAATATACAGTATTAAATATAAGTGATATAGTAAAGAGTAGAGCAAAGTTTTACACGCATATGATAGAGTGCAATTATTGATGCGATCAGGAGATTGAAAAGCATGAAACATTACATTTTAGGGATAAATATAAATCAATGCTGATGAAACGAATAAAGAAATGGGGTTGTGGAAAATGGTAGTTAATGTGAGGGCTCCTTAATGGTCGAGTAAGTCTACGCGAACAAGGAGGAAGTTGGGAGGTAACGCGAGAAAGAGGGAAGAAATGACACAAAGCGGTGTTAGCGAGTTGACTATCCAGAGTGTTGTATGCGACCCTGATACCCCGGCGTCCTTACGACGTAACATGATGAACCGATGACGCTAAATCAATATACGTCGTCGACAGTCGACTGTTCTTGTCAAACGTTCCTCGACGAGAAACCTAGAAAGACCTACGAACAGTTGTTCCCAGCTTGCTAACAATTCTAGTAATTTGTAAGTAAAAACTTTAACGCCGATAAAATTGGCAATCTTATAATTAATAATTAAAATATATTACATTTCAATATTAAATATACACAAACGAACATATTGTACCGAGGTATCATTTTCGTTAAAGTGTACTATCATCATCCACATCCTTGAAGATGTGGAATCAGAAGGTGGATTTAAATGTTTCTACACTTTGAACAGTGTATTTAAATATTCGCATGCAATGGAATATCTGGTTGAAAGTAAAACCTATCGTTGTACGTTAATTGTCAGACAAAGATCGTGCCCAGCATGCTCCGCGAGCTTCCAGGAACAGGCTATCATCCGCCATCGAAAGACTCGGGTATCCCAAGACTCTTATCAAATTCCAATCACGCAAATCTCAGACTGGCTCGATGTTAGAGGTGAATGAACCAATAGATGATCATAGACACCAAACTGGCCATCGAACAATGCCAATCCAAGTTCAATTTTAAGCGAGTCAATAACATCAAAAGCTTCGAATACCCGGCTCGCATCATCGCGTAGAGCTTCTACATGATCTATATGGAACTGGGACCACGTGACATCACCTGGGGGTTAGACGAAATAAGAATCTACAGGATGAACATGATGACTGTCTCGTTAGATCGATGATGTTTCTTTGAAAGCTGTCCGAATGATTGAAAATGTTATTTACACATCTGTCAATAACATGACTGAAAAAGATTAGCTTCTTAACACTTTATCAACATTGTCACAGATGGATAATAAGTACCACTACTGGTACCATTACTAGTGCTATGGGGTACCACTGATCATTGACTCTGATCATTAGATTCAGCAATTTAGGCACAATATGCAATATTTCTTAGGTAAATATATCCAGAGATATATTAGTACATATATATGTCAATACGAAAAAAAGATAGTGCTCATAGGATTTAGTTTTTAATGAGAACTATTCTGGTAGGTTTACAATTTCCTTTTGAGCGATATTCTGTGCCCACGACAGGTGCGCTTAGGGTCTATGAACACCAGGCTCTCACCTAACTAAGAGAGCTTTCCTATGATCGAAGGACCGCCACCTGTGGAGCCCTACCTATCGAGGGTTTTAAGTGGGGATTAATTAAACGGTTGAGTAGGGGTAAGCTAAACGTTTGGCCACCTCCAACGCACCCTCCACGTCATCAGGGTGACAGTCCAAGCTGGAGGCTCGTTAGCATTTAACCCTTAAAACCTGGACTACCGAATGTCAAGATACGATACGTTTAATTGTTAAAATAAAACTCCTTATGTAAATATTTTTAATCGTCTACATCGCAGATAAGGAATAGAGGTGATAAGGTAAAGAAGATGCGAGAAAAATCACCTCTGTCGGGTATTTTTAACGTTCAGTTATGATGCAAAGTACAACAGTGTGCGATCGTCTTCACCACGCCGATTGCGTCGACGCCTGGCGTATTTCTCGAATTAGGGGTGCACGTTTGAGATAGGGGTTGCTGCCGAGACCCGGTTCAATAGGGTGACTCGAATGACGTAACAAAGCGCGCGTTTTAACAGGAGAACACGACTAAACCGAGGGTGCAGTTACCCTTAGGTTCTCCAGCGGCAACCCCTTCTTGAAAGACGAGATAAGAAAGTTCCTAAGAATACTTCAAGTACTCCTAGTATCAGAGGATGATTCAATATCTTTTTTAAATACCCAGGAATATTTTTTATCAAATACTGGTTCTCGTACTTGCTAATTGTTTATATACAATTATTTCGAATACTTGATAATATTATTAATTACGTGAATTAAAAGAAATAGTAGGTAATAGTTAATTAGTATCGTAGAGAAGAAAAAATGGCAATGGAAGAATGTCATCACATCAACCCTTTTTGTATTCCGAGATAGAATTCATCGAGTCAGGTATCGAATAGAGAGAGAAACTAATAACTGACCTATCGAACGAACTTAACCTCTGCGACGTCACGCGATCTGACATTTATATCCGGGAATTATGCGATTCCTGCTGTTCTCTCGCTTATCGCGCTTCAACGGGGGTGGTGGTGATATTGACACGCTTTTCGAGCTACACCACCTCCGGCGAACAGGAGTTCATACATGGGTGTACGTATGCCGTGGGAGTGGTGTCATCGATGAACGGTTAATCGAGTAGGTACAAATATTTTCAAGGTATACGTCATTGGTATGTTTGATCATTATGCATAGAATATTTGCAAAGTTTCATATTGCAGTGATCCAAACAACTGATATGATCATATCTCGCGGTGGAATAATCTTCGTAAGAAATGCTAACTTTATCAGAGATAGCGACCTTTGTACTGGAGGATATACGCTCTCAAGAGATAAATCTGACCGTACTTTAAGACGTTGAGAGTCACTGATATTTCGCTGGTTTCATAAGTTTCATTCAAGTACGTATATGACTGACAGGACTTTATCTTTTCCATGCTAATACTTAAATATTGAATTTATTAGAAAAATCGTAAATGTTGTAATTTAAAGTTTTATGAAAATTTGTATTTAATAGTGCCGGTTAACGGAGACCTTCGTGATATTCTACGTAGTAAATACTTTTTTATGTTAGGTATATAATTAGAAATTGGAAGCATAGAAATGTCAGATATGATATTTATTGGACACTTTTTTTTGTGAGTATTAGAATGAAGAAAGCAATTTTTTTACCTGGTGGGAATTTTTCGCCAACCACTGTTTCAATCCAGTGCTGAGCTTCAGCTTCCTGGCTCGCTTCTCGTTTGCCAGCAACCTGAAATTATATTAACAATTTCTGTTAGATTTTCTGATACTGGACACTTTTAATCTCCTACTCGAAAAAGATTAATAGCGTCAAGGTGGTTCCTTGAAAAGAAATATATCTATCCGTAAATATATTACACGAAAATAACTTGTTTCCCACGTGTTCTCATTCTCCACGTGTCGATACTTGGATTCTTTATGATGGCCACAAATCATCGACTTCCTGGTCTATATATAAATAACGTGCGTAATATAGCAACTTAATTTTATTATTATTACATTTGGCTATTCATTTTCTAAATACTCCGCCATTTTATAAGGAAACAGCTAGTTGGAGAAAGTTGTAAAGAATAGGATATAACAAATTAGAATACTATACAGAAGAAGCCTAGATATAATTTATTTTTGAATTTGATTGATCAGTTTCCGCAGAAACTTTCAAAAATTGCCGTAGCCGATGGTATTTCACATCGTCATGGCGGGGTATTGGTAAAAGTTTTCAACTAGCAATAATCGCACCTCGGTAGAACCTCATTGGTTACGATATCGCCACTGCGCAAAGCTGATTTCCGTAACTTTCTCGTCCATAGTAGTAATGTTCCTGTAACTTTTTTGAGAGCGCGAGAAACCTCGACGTCTGACACCATCTCGCGAGCGATCACGGAACTAACGCATCGATAGAGGTGCACTTCAACGCGCTAAATGTTATCTGGATTTTTCGAGATTCATAAGTTCTTTAATGATAATTTTTAAATATTAGAGATGTTAACAAAATCAAAAATATTGGTACGAAATTGCATTGAATTCCATTGAACCGATCGCCAATGAAACCCTTGGCATTCAACGAGTCAGATCATATTTTCTTTTGTACTTGTGTAATATGTTAAATTATCGATTTTTCATGAACAAGACTATTATGGAATTTGTTACAAACAGTTAACAAAGTAAAATACAATGGGGAAAATGTAAATTTTTGAAATTTACTTCGAGTTGGAATTATATTGTTATGCGCACTTAATTAAAGCTGAGCACTTGTTCCTTACAGCAATTCGCTTTATTATTTATAAATTTCGTGCTCATTTTGTTCAATTAATCAAACGTAATTCCGGGTCAAGTATTCGCTGGAAATGCATTATCTCAGGGAAACATGAAGTGAAGAAGTGGCAGTTTTACTGTACGTTACAATACTCTCGATTCTCTTTTACTTCGAGTCAAGTTCGTTTTGTGATAATAGGTCAAACGAAAATGATCTTTTACATATACAAAAATAACATTGTCCCTTTCCTTCCTTCACTATCTTCACAAATCTGATCTAAATAATTATTGGTCGTTGGTCCAAGAACTGCAATTATTAATAATTTAAAAAACCGAATCTCCTAACACTAGAAATACCGAGTCAGCCAAAATGACTATTTCTAATTATACAAAAAAATTCTACAAAACAGGGGAACCGTACAATGAATATTCCACATTGATCTAATAAAACATAAATGACTGGATCGTTCATCAAACCAAATACTCCACCCTATCGATACTCAATCACACGTAGTTTCCAACTAAAAGAAATACTTTTCAATTAAACATCGACCACAGAAAAAAAATTCTAAACCCAAGGAAATCCAAACCACCCTCGTCAATGTTCCTTCCGTTACATCCGATCCGACGAATGTTACGCAACGCAATTTCGAATTCGCAGAGCCAGTAATTCCAGGCGTCCACGCAAATCGGTTATGTTACGATAAACTTGGAAACAGTGTCGATTGACGAGATCTAAAATCGGCGGTGGCCTCACCCTTCGAAGTGGCCAGAATCCAGAAATTACGACGCTTACTTATCGGACTTTTCATCTGGCGTACGTCCACGACGGTTGACCGTAGGTTTCTTGAAAAACACACCCACTTGTTCGAACTTTTCCACTTTACGATTTTCCGCTGATTTCCTGAAACCGTCGTCTACGAATACCAGAAAACAATATAACGTATAGATTAACGTAAGGCAGACCATAGTTTCAAAATCTGGCGCGTTTATTATAATACAATGCGATGCTCGTAAGTAATTGACTTAAAAAAATTAATTTATATTTCAAAGGGAGGCAAAATTATCTATGGTTCTGCAAAGACTACAGACACGTTAAGAAGAAGACACTTGCATGGCGATGTACGAAAATAAGCTGACGAGACTCGATGTATGACCTAAATTACGAGCCAGTTATGATCCGTAACCAATAGGTCTTTGAACCACGTCTTTAACCCTTTGCGCTCCGAGTTATTTTACTAACTTTTCCTCAGACAAAGAAATATTAGTCTCGGAAAATTGTCTACTGTCGATTAAACAATTTTACTTAATATTAGGAAAAATTGTCGGTACCGCCTGATATTTGTGTTAAGTTGTAAAATTGTTGTTTATTTCGAGAAGTCGATAATTAATAGAAGACACGTTAAATGGCATAGAAATCAGCGTCGAGTGTAGTTCGACATAGGGGTGCAAAGGGTTAAAGCTCCGATGACAGTGCATTGCAGGATGCTTTTCAAATGCGATTTAGGACTTGAATATGTGAAATAACATGATTTATTCGAAAGTCGTGAGGTTTAATTTACAAGCTCGTTTATTATTGTATTTATAGAGAATACAGTTTATATGTTTTTTATCGTGGACGTGGACCGCTCTCTCGAAATGAGATGTAATTATTATTTATTGGCAGGAATAGTGTAATTATATAAAAACATCTGTGTTCTTGTTAACAGTGTCCAAAGAAAATATAACGGATTATTAAACATATCATAAATAACGCTCCACTATAATGTTACAAATCAGCTGCACCTTCACGAAATTTGCCGCGTCCAAGGATCTGGCAATATACCATACAATGAAGTCTTCCGAAGTTTTGTGATTTACAGAGAAGCTTTGTGACATTGAAAATTCATAGAAACGCGCGAACGACTCGTAGGCCAGCATGACATAATGGATTATTAATAATAATAATAATTTATTATATACGAATTGTTTTTCTCAAATTTGATGGCGACAGAAAAGACTCGGTGAAAATGAATGGTATAAAGATCGTCGACGGCCAAATAATCATCCCCCTCTTTTAGAAGGAACTTCAACACTAGAACTACCGGCTCTGAATCCATTGTATTTCAATATATTAAATAATTACTATGGAAAAAGAAGAATCAATAAGTGTAAAAGATGATCGATTCTGTAATCTATAATTTATAATATCAACGTAGAACATCTGCTCTTTGGCAATCCTATAAACTTAGAGAACCTTTGGAAAAATTCCTAACCAGTTATTTTGACTTGTTTGGTAGTTTCAGTGTTATATTCTGAAGCGCCCTTGCTATGATATATTAAATAATAATTTAATAAAAATCTCCCAAATGTAACAGAGTTGTGAACACGGCCACGCTAATTGCATCTCGCAACCCTCGACGCTGTAGCCATCCCCAGTCACCCCTATTCGAAGAAGATTTTAAAACGAAGGGTCAGGGCGGATTATTAAAGATATTACGAATTGTTTTTTAATATCGCGTTGTAAATAGGACTGCAGTGTCAAGATCTGGTTACTAGCGGGGGTGTGGGAATACCCAATGGGCATTTAGCCAAAAACACACGTTCCTGAATGTTGGCGTAAAGGATACGGCGGAGGGGATGACGCCATATAGCGTCGCGACGCGCGCCGTTCGATTTAGTCTCTACTCGGCGTACATCGTTCAAAAGTTACATCTGCGGAAAGTTCGTCTTGCCATAAAGTCAACGATAACAACAAAAAAAATGCCGGTACGTTTTTCATTAACATGTTGAATGCCTTGAGGGGGTGGCCGATGACCTGCTCTTTTGGATTCAGTGTTTCATGTGACCTTTAGATTGGAATATTTACAATTTCCTGATACGTTCAATATTTGTAGGTGTTTTATTGAATATATTTATTTTTATATTATTTGGCCTCTGCTCTGCAAAAATGTGATTTTAATTGAAGAAGTTTCACTTTAATAAAAATAATGAAACTCGCGAAAAAAAAACGGTGGCATTCAACGTGTCAAGTCAAAGGATTTTTGTCAACCAGCCAGTAAATAAATTCTTTTCTAATTAAAATTGATAACATATTTGTAATTAATGGAAAATAATGTAGATTGGGAAGTATTAGCTATTGTTGCAATGAAAGCGTTCGGTGAAAGTTTTATTAAATTTATCAGTTATTAAATAATGATTTAAGAGTCTGAGGAGGGTGTAAAAAATTGGGAATAATTTCTAAGAATATTCTTGATATTATACAACATCGCTATCGATAAATCTTGTATCCTAATTGCGCCCATCCTTGAACTATTTTGCTCTGACGATACTCCGAAAATAATCTCGATTATCCGGACGAAGTGTTTCCCCTTCTAATGCATCAGTGGCAGTAGAATTTATTTTACAAACCACTTTAGTTTACAATTTCAGAGTTCCACGTTATTGCACGTTTCGTGTTTCTCAGTTTAGGTTTTGCATTCATCGAGCGTTAGAAATATAATTTCGGCATGATGACTTCTGTTACCTTTGATGTATTTCCTCCCGCGCAACATCCGGCGTATTTATACCCCAAGATAAATATTCTTACGCAATATTATCCTCTTGAATCTTGTCAAAGAAACACCCCCTCTTAAACAGGAATTATTATTTTTTCTTATATATTACCTAAGTTAGAATATAGTAATTGTTAACTCAGATAACTTTTCTAAAGGTGATAACTAGACTCCGGATGTTTATGCAAATTTCAATTTTAACAAATGCACCTAAGTTAGGAAAACCTATTTAGGGATTTGTTGTAATCGTTAAATATTACAGCGAATACCATACTTTGGATATTTTAGATATGTTTTTATATTATGTTCTTTTTGTATATTTTAGCCGTATCCATTTTGTCATAAATGCATAAAAATCCGGAGTCTAGTGATAACGAATCAAAGGCTCGAGCGCATATTTAATTAAAATCTCCTGTGGCTAAATAATTATTAAATTATCTCTGGTCAGAACGCAACTAAATTGAAAAAACTGATCCCAGGAAAAATGCTAGCAGACAGAGATAGCAAAACAGGTAGAAAGATAAGAGGAAATATAATTCAGAGGAAGTTAAATCGTTGTTTGACTTCGCAGTAAATCATCATCTATCATTGTGACCAAAAATACCAGGGTAGAAAATCGATCGTGTACAATGGAACGCGATTTCCACATTTCATCCGTAGAACCGCATCTTCAGAGCAGATGTCTAACTTGATCTAACGCCAAATCGCTGGAGTAACGACTCGAATGGACTCACCTAATTTAACTTTAAATTTAGTGAATCGTTACACCACATGTCACGTTCACGAAACGCCCTCGAAAAAGACACGAGCGGATTTCGTCTGAACGAAAGCTTCTCCCCTTGAGAATGGAGCTTAAAATATACCTTCGGGAGAATTAGATGAGAAACACGTTGCTCCGTAAAGCTTGACACTTTGCAGATAAGCCGGGGATTTCGTGCCGGCTATTGTCGATAGTAAAATAAAATCGGAGGAATTTTTAGAATGATTTTTAAGCTATCCTATAACACCGGAAGACATTGTTGGCAATTGTTGATAGGTACATTAATTAAATTGACTTTAATTAATTGTCGATGCGTTGGACACTGGCTTATTTGGCCTGTGCTATTGTTTATATTAAAGTGAAGATTCTTCTATTAAAATTACATCGTTGTAAAAATTAAAACTACACTCTGTTATAGTATATTAATATCTGATTATTTAACCGAATTTGACGGATAATTTAGATTTAGATTTTCGTTAGATTTAGACTCAGATTTTCTACCATGAATTAATACCCTTAGAATTTACACGGTATTTGATCGAAATAAGTGAATCCTTTTATCGGGAAGTTCATGAAGGAAGCCCATCATCGGGTCTAAATTCGCGACGTGTTGTGGATTATTTCTGCTATAAATACTAATTTATCGTGAACAGAAGCATGCCAGATTTCATTTGCGTCAGTCTGCTGCTAGTGTCGTAAATCGTGACGGTGGAAATGTTAACAAATTGCTTCGTTAGAGGCGTAAGAAGCTTCGAATATGTCGTAACTTTCCTAGCTTCTTCCCATCGATCGAGAAGAGATAATACAGTCATCATTTGTCTCTTTTATATCTCGACTGTAATTAAAGTAGGGCAATTTTAAGTAACGTTTTAAAATCCAATTGAAAACAGAGTCGGATAGTTATTAAAATTCAATCGCTGTCAGAATGCCAAGAGAATAATTTCTACCGGTGAGCAATATTAGCAGAAATCTGTAAAATCTTCGATTCACACGGCACCGTGAAACAGGTGGGCAATGACTTAATGTTCCTGGTTCTTGCCAGTTTTAATAAAAGCCAACAAATCCTCCACCGTATTTTATTTTCGACGTTCGTTTTAAAGCTTGTAACATAACACCGTCGCGGTCTATTTTCGCCTTCGACACTTTTAAAATATTCGAAACTATATCTCCCGTTTGATAGCTTGTTTGTTTTTGCATTTTCAATTTTGACCGCCCCCATCATTTCTACGAAAATCTGCAATTTTTCGTGAACATAGAACCGCCAAGACTACCATGTATATATTGTAGACATTTCTGCAGACAAATTGGTATCAAAATATTAATTACAAAAAAGAAATTTAACATTAGAACTATAAAACTAGTAAAAATGACTGGTCCCCAATTTTTCCCAAAAATTCGTCAAGTTTATGAAACAATTTTACAGTAGATATTCTATATTCATCTCATAAAACATAATTTGTCGAATTAAAAAACGTTTCTAATCAATTAATCATCACTGTCATTGTATCCTGTAAAAGTAAATTTTCCATGGAAGTAGTATTTCATAGTACCATAATTCTACTGCATTTTTACTAAATCTTCTAACAAACAAATGATTTTGCAGGCCCGCAACAAGGAACAAGAAGGAGAAATTTTGGCTTGGATCGAGGCTGTTCTAGGAGACAAACTTCCACCTGGAAATTACGAGGACATCCTGAAGGATGGCGTTATCCTTTGCAAACTCATCAACAAACTCGCTCCAGGTTCGGTGAAGAAGATTCAAGAAAAGGGAACCAATTTCCAATTGATGGAAAATGTTCAGAGGTACATCTAACGGCATTATAAAGACGATAAACTTATGTTTAATTTGTTACTAATTTGCAAATTATTATTTTCAGGTTCCAAGCAGCAATTAAAGCCTATGGCGTCCCACAAGAAGAAATCTTCCAAACGGCGGATCTTTTTGAGAGACGCAACATCCCCCAGGTCACCCTCTGTCTTTATGCACTTGGAAGGATTGTAAGTTTCTACTTTTATTTTATTTTATTACTTTTAACCGGTTAAAATTGAATAAACAAAGAATTTAGTTCTTTTTTAAGGTAATTATTTGATATATATTAGATATTTAAATATTACTTTGGAAAATATTATAATATTATACTATTAAATTATACGCCCGTAGAATTAGTGTTAATCGAAAGAAGAGAATCTAAATTTCATCAGATAACATTGCCATTATTGTTTGACCTTCACATTCATCGGCAACGTACAGTCGAAGAACTATTGAATCTACGATGAATCTTTTTACAAAAGGGCACAAAATAGTAGATTTTCGATGATTTCCTTAAATAATATAAGTTAGGTGAATATGATTCTAAATTATACAAATAATTCATTTAAAATAGACGCAGAAACACCCCGAGTACAACGGACCACGTCTAGGGCCCAAAATGGCTGATGAGAACAAAAGAACATTCACCGAGGAACAGCTTCGTGCCAGCGAAGGGCAAATCAATTTGCAAATGGGCTACAACAAAGGTGCCAGTCAAGCTGGCCACGGTGGATTTGGAAACACTCGACACATGTAAACCCACCCTTTCCTTATCCAAACAAAATCGGCGTATATCTTTGTCAGAGTTAAATGGAAAACGTGAAAACTACTCTTAAGTACAATCGAGCGGGAATAATCAAGTAGGAATAATTAAATGCGCCGAAGACTCGATCCTTTTCGTCATTATCTCTTTTTTTTACCGGATGTAAATCCGAAATTCTCGCGATAGAACCATAAATGGAAACCTCATGGGTACATTGAAACTACCTTCCGTTGATCTCCCTTCGGCAGGAAAGTTTGCAAAGTGCACTTAAAACGGACGATGTAAAAGTCGTTTCAAAGGAATCTATTTTTTTATAGCAATTTACAATAGTAATTTTAATACAAAGATAATTAATAATCTCGGGCGAAATGTATCCGCGGAATCCCAATTAAAGTATGTGCAGCAGGATGATTAATTGGCTATGAAATGTTAACATAATCTGTTGACACTTACATTACACTACAATTATTAATTCTTCCAATTACACCATCACTGCGACGAACACTAATGCAAATACATACACAATCACACTTTCATACACACATAAAATCACACACACGTGACACTTACACGACACATTCACTCTGCTGAATTTGAAATTCGTTGTTTTTGATCAACATGGACGTGAGAGCATTGTTAGCGAACATTGTTGGAAATTTAAGCGAATTTTCAAATTTGCAAACACCACTAATACACGGTTACACGATGAAACATGAAACACGATGCACAGTGTCAACGATAAGTATGTCATTTATATTTTAAATGCACAAAGGAAGATAATGCAGGGATTTCGCAGTTGCAGCTACGAGATATGAGATTTAACGATGAAGCGAAAATTATACGGTCATCGTTTTTTTAACCCCTTGCACTACGATTTGTTTCGTATTGCCTCCGCTATAATTTAGGATTTATTTGATAAAATAAACATTGACAAATGATACTTATAATTTTCCGTTATATTAATGTTATAGAAATAATATTATCGCCTCTCATTAATATTTGCAATTTAATAGATTTTGAAAAACTTGAAAATTTTCTATCCCGTTTACCTCATCATGAGTGTCACTCGTTATTGTAGGGCAAGGAGTTAAGAATTTGTAATTATTCTGTGAGGATTTGGCGATTAACGTAACATGTTAACGAATGTGTTGAAATAAAAAAGCAGCGCTGCTATTTTCTACTCTTCGTGTGTATTCACTGAATATTGCGGTTTATAATTATTTTAAGGAGGATGTTATCATTGTTGTTTTTAATTAATTCAAGAACTATGCAATATGAAACGCGAGAAAAGAGAATTACTGTAAAGTTTCGCGGCGATTAATTGAAGAGTAAGTACCGAAAGATGAAGGTGGATGCTTCGAGTATTTCCAAGTCGTCTATCTTTCGTAAGATGGATTTTCGCCAGCTAAATTGCTTTGAACTTTGCATATAAATCTACGGATAATTTCACGATAATGAGGAGGATTTTCAAACGTAAAATTCCAACGTTAAAATCGCGTTTCAATTAATTCTTCAATAATTTAGTACACGCAAAAAATGTTGAATACCTTAAATTCAAAGAACGAGATGAAACTAAATGAAGAATTAAATTAAAAGTCCTAAAACTTTCTTCCTCTCCGTATTTAAAAATTGTGCTGATCAATCACCAAACTGATTATTAAATTAATCATAAAAGAAGCCTCGTTCAAATTTATATCCCAAGTTAAAATATAAAGATCATCGCGCATCCTTTCTTCCATTTTCACAAAAATAGCTCGGATTGTTTGTAAATAAGCCTTGCTGAAATGGAATCGTCATCGCGACACAATTTTTCGCTTCCCTCCTTTTTGTTTTCTTTTCGTTGAAACATGCGAAGATGCTTCTGGCACGAGAAAATTTCGTACAAACTTTTGCTTTGCTTGGCACGTCTCAGTAATTTCAGGGTTATTTCTGGATCTTGATGTGGCAGAAGTCAGCCGTCCCTGGATGCGCGTTATGGTTTCATATTAATTCATACTCTGGACTCCAGAAATTATTCTTGAAAGATTCCATAACAAATTCGTTGTATATCTTTAGATTTACACTTTGAGAGAGCTTTAAATAGCAGACATTGAAAGGTACAGAGACCGTGTTAAATTGGCTGATGTAATTAATATAAAATATTGAGAATTTTGTGAAGTGTATCTTTTTATAAATCTCAACATCCACGTGGATATTAAATTCGGAGCGCGATGAAGTGCATTGGGTGACTCAGGCTTCAAAACCTCTCCAGAATTAGAAGCACTTTAATGAAAACTCGGAGAAAACTCGCTGATGTATCGTGAGTCAGATGTTCGAAATAGATGGTCAGGATGTATTCACAGGAAAAGAAATTTTCCACGATCATTTTTCGCTCTCATGTTACACATTTTAATCGAGATTCTTCCATTAATCGTTCCATAAATTACAACTGTTATTCTATTTATTTGTAGACGTTTTTATTCCGATAATTAGATTAAAATTAATGGAGCTATCAGATACTTTAATTAGCGAAAACCTCAAAGGGAAAAATTCTTCGACAGGGCACAGAAAAAATAGTATATTATATAATCAGTAAAAGGTACATTTCGTTTCGTAAGAGAAAACGCAACAGTTTAAAAAAAATGATAGTTTAAAGGAATCCGAATAATATTATCATCCGAAGTTTCTACATGCGGGGGTGTTGATAGTGAATGACAATTTCGCGCGCGAAACATCTTTCAATGACAACCACGACACTTTCATTTTCACGCGCACACAATAATCCTATTCATACTTCTCCAACGCGCCAAAAATCAAATTTAATGAATAAACTCCATGAATCGAGCCCTGTCCGAACTCATCAAAATATCAATTGAATATTAAACAATACGAATCTAATAATTATTGATAAAAATGTCTTGTATCATGTCAAAAATAACTTAAACACTCCCAACATAAATGACATTTCTTGATTGTACCCGCTTGCAAGGAAGTTCGGCGCAATAGAAGTAAGAAAAGTAAAATTAACTTTACTTACTTGCCAAAGTGGACGTCCAGGCATGATGATTATAATTAACACTGATTTTTTCGATAAATCCGTAGACGCGGAAAGCTTTGAGTCGACAGCGCTTAAAGCACTCAAGCACAAAAAGTGTGCGCCTCGGCCCTCGTGCTGCGTATATATGCGTGACAGGTGTAAACTGGTATTGGTGAACGCGGGGGCGCTTCTATATATGGATCACTTACTCACCACTGAACCAACTTTACACGAGATCACCTTCGTTGCTATCTTTCGTTGCCTCGTCCTTTAGACTGCAATGTTTAGAGAACCAAACTATACGCTTCTACCGACTGAAAGTTCTATGGACGTGCGAATGATTCACGAAATTGAACTCCTGGCACTGATTTTCCCCAACGACCGTACAAAAATACTGACTGTACACGTATTTTCATGAATTTAGAGTAGTCCACACTGACGTGAGTATTTTTCTTCGAATATTATTATTGTCGAGTTTTATAATCGCATTACGAAGGATACCATCAAGGGTAGCGTGGCCGAGCGGTCTAAGGCGCTGGTTTAAGGCACCAGTCTCTTCGGAGGCGTGGGTTCGAATCCCACCGCTGCCATTAATTTTTTGTCGTCGTTTACAACGAAACGGAAACGACGGATTAGAACGTGATGTTGAACTAAACTGATCGACCTAACCTTCGGGTACTCGGTGGCGCGCAATTAACGGAAACACGCAGTGGTAGCGACTCCTTCGAAGGTCCGATGGGTTGCGTCGGCACGCGGCGCCGTGGTTCACACCTATTAGGATAACATGTTTCGAAAGGAAGTCGTGCACTTACGTCGATATGTAACGCTCATGTGGGACATCTACCGATGCCCCTTGGTGAACAATGTCTTGAATGCAGGTCGATAATTTTACGGTATAGAAAGGTAATTATTTTTATTGTAAAATATTTTTTTTAACAGATTGATGCAGCTGAAAGAGTTGAAGGAAGTGGGGCATATAAAGGTATCCATGTTTGATGTGGAGGATACTGTTAGTGATAGTTTGGTACGGATTAGAACGCTTGTTAGTTATTGAGAAATTAGATGAAAATTAGTTTGATGAGTTTGAATTTCTGAGATGGGAGTAATTAGGATGATTTGAAGGAGGAATGGAGGAAATAAAATAGAAGTCTTTAAATAGGAATAAAAAGTATATTAAAAAGAAGTAATAGTTGTACAGTTTTCTATCGTTAGATATAAGTGGAAGTATGTTGAAATCGTCTATGAAAGAATTAATCTATTTGTTAACTTGGAGAATTAATAATAGTATGCATGATAAAGTATGGAAGAAGAACAGAGACGAGAAATATCAATCGCAGTCGCTTCAGAAAAAGGAGAACGGAAGTATGCTCCTTGATAATATGTTATCCTGGTATGGGCTTCATTCGGAAGATGCCACCATGAACCACGCCCTATATGATTGCACATTTTAGACCATTGTTTTCTTATAAAAATCGCAAAGCTTAAATATCTGACATTAATTTTATAAACGAACAATAAATAATACTAAAATAATACTCTTATCTATATATTACCGAACAAATTTTCCACATTTCGTCATTAGGATATAGATATTTTTTTCAATCTTATCTCTTTAGTAATTTTTTATGAAACCGATAAGTATAAGAAATATTAATTCAATATTTTTTATATATAATTTCGAGTTTCCGAATTTTTAATATTAATAGTGTATAGACTTGTCTTCTGCGCGATTTCCTTCTTTCAATATGATCTTGCATTTAAATCAAATTGGTTGACGGAAAATCTCTTTATTAATAACCCATCAACAATTCGACTCCGTGGCGCAACGGTAGCGCGTCTGACTCCAGATCAGAAGGTTGCGTGTTCAAATCACGTCGGGGTCAACATTCGTTATCTTCTTTTTTGAATTTACCTTTTACATTAATTACAATTATTTCTTTTTACATCATATTCTTCTCATTGACTTTCATACAACTCCTCAAATGATATCTATCTCTAGCAAGGCAGTGGTTAAAATTAAGATCGCTAAGATGAAACAGGAATTTCTGCATTTTTCTAAAACTTTTGTGAAGCCTCGTTGACAATTCTCTTTCCTCGTACTAAAGATTAGATTCGTATTTTATTACTGTCCGAGATTAGACAAAAATGATTAAAATTGGAGCGTATAAAGAAGATACGAGAGGAGGTAATTTTACTTTTCTAACCTATTTCTTCGCACTGAAGTGCGGTGCGTGCTCACATCCCGCACACAAGACGTGAAATACTAGGATAGCATAAATGAAACACCTTTCTCCTCTCTCGCACAGTTGAGCGACATTCGCGCGGGTTGTCTCATTTAGCCCCTCCTCGTACCAGGAGCGCACGTTTAATTAGGAGTTCGCATTAATGAACGCACGCTCTATTTTACCTCGTGTTGATAACTGCTTACACTTTTCTAACAATTCCTCCGGACAACAAATATTAATACACTTCTTAAGAAATTCATAGTCTTATTCAGGTGAATATTGTAAAATTGTGTTTAAAGTCCACTAAAATAAAATTACTTGAATAAAATTTGTTCCTGAATTTTTAAATGTTAAGATATTTTAGCAAGATTATGCGAACATAGTTAGAAATATTGTATGTTGATTATTTACAATGAATATAATATTAGAGAAAATATTATGTGCTCTTTTCCGGTAATGAAAATGACCGAGTGATACTGATGATTTATTAAATTGATACGATTACAGATTCCTCTTTTATTAATAAGAATTTTAATAAATTCAGTTTCTAATGTTGCTTAGAGGAATTTATTTATTAGACTTGTCTATGGTTGCAAAGTATAAGTTACAAATGTTATTTCGTTGAGTTACAAATATTGTTAGTATAGAATTTCTTATCTTCGCGTATCGGCCATTTTGTTCGTTGGAGAACTCTAGAAGTTCAGCCGACTTACCTAACGTCTCCTTAGCCTTACTACGAGTATCATCATACTTCCCTGCTACAGTGCACCAACTGATTGAGCCTAAATGATTCTGATTGCTAATCATTAAATGTTCAAGTAGCTCTTTACACGCACACATAGAGCTTATAAGTTACATATTTTCAACAATAACAATTTATAGCTATAATAACACACCACTCCCAATTGACATACATTGACAACTTTTTAACTCATCAAATACATAATCCACAATCAAATATTATTGGAAACCCCCGTCATTCATTGATTACAATGATCATGACTATATTTACTGATAAAGTAAATGTACGGATTAATTTCGTAAGTGTCAATACAACATAGTTATTGCGCATTCACTTATACTCCTTGAATCGTTACCGATCATTAACCAACAGTCTCATGTTACGACATTGCGTCTATTAATATCTACCAATATGCATTCTCCAAAAATACAACAAATTGGAAACAATCAAAAACATTGTTACAAATAATAAATATCATCGTGAAAGAAGAAAATTACGAGAAATCCCAAGAACATTTGATTATCTCCTCTTTTCCATCGACTTTCGGTATACGGTCAGCAAGAAACTTCGATGGCTTGTCCGTTATCGAGGCTTACCTTTCGTCCCTCGTACCGTAACTTCCTCGATGAAAGAGAACTATGCTAATTCACGTGCCGTTCCGGTAATCTGTAGTTAGCGGGCAGAATGGACATAATCAACAATTTAACCGACTCGTCATTAGGAGTGCATAAACTCAAGGAAGAGTTTCATGCATCGGAGCATTACTTTCATGCACTTCATATTCGCCGTGGATCGGAAAGACACAATTTTGAGGAAGAGCCGCGCGGGCCCTAAGCACCTCTGTGACGTAGCAATACCCTATTGGCCCACGACGATCTCTTTCCATTGCTTATTGGTTCATTGACTCCGGCATGGGCAGAAATTTCGGCAGGGCTATGGGCCTAGCGTTATTTGCAATGGCAGTAGACGTATCGCCGCTTTGTATCCGCGCTCGATAATTCATAACATCATCGTTCTAACCTTACCCGTACAGGGTAAAGCGTAATCACGGGGACAGTGACACCGTTTTTCCCCAAAACTGGAATTAATAAAGCATCATTCGTGCGTGCGTGTGGGTTTACCATACACGAGAAACTCGTCAGAAAAGTTTTTCATCGTTCATTCTTTTGCTACTCGAATGTAGCGCGTTGGACTGATCCTTATATCGCGTTTCGTAGATGGATCAAACCTTATTGCGCTTTCCCCTAAAATTAACAGTACAGTTCCAAGATAGGAGTGGGGGGTTTAGCCTTTCATACAGAGTCCAAGTGGTCATGCATACAGGGTTATATATATATGTATATGTACGTACGTGCAGGCCGGTGTTGAACGTTGCCAATAGCGCTTCTATCGGTGGCGTCATGGAATTACTGTTGGTCGCATGCGTTCCTGTTGAAAAAATTCCTCACGGGCGAAAGTCAAGGTATGACGGAATATAGCAATAATATCTCCTGGAGAATACTAACGATGATTTTATGATCTCCTGCTGCCAGGAGGGGCTTCGTAAGACAACCCGCGCGAAACTCTTTTCAACGTAGGGAGAGATAGAGCTTCCTTCGTCTATATGTTACTCGGGTAGTTCGGTGCTCGCATGCGGGATGTGAGCACGCACTACGTGCTTGACAGTAAACACATCGTTACAAAGCCAAATGACTAATGGGACTATGATAAGATATTATGCATTTATTCGAGATGATTGTAACAAAGTAATGCCGATAGGCGGATAAGATTACTCGCGTTTGGCCGCATTGAACGACTTGATCGATTGCAAAGGGAAAGGATAAGTCTTTAAGTACTTTCTCGCGGGAAATTTATTGCTATATGCAAATCTGTACATAGAACTAATAATTAATGGAGAATAATTCCCTTGCATATTAAATATTCATAGTCGTAGTAGTAGTAGGTGTAATAGATAAATTATTATCAAGTTAACATATTTTTACATCTCTATTTCAGTTCTATGTTATAGACGGGACAAATTGATTTTCACTTTAACAATATAAATCGAAAGTAGCAGAAAGTATCTCATACTTTGGCAACTTCTAACCCAAAGACTCCGTGGCGCAACGGTAGCGCGTCTGACTCCAGATCAGAAGGTTGCGTGTTCAAATCACGTCGGGGTCATGTTTCACATTTTTTGCCAATTATTTTTGCATTCTTTATTTCCTCCTATACATCATTAAACTTCAACAAGGAGCTCAAACGGTAAAACATTCTAGTCTCTAACTTATACTTCTCAACTTAAAAACATATGCTTAACACGTTGACTGCCATGGGGGTCACCGGTGACCGGCGCTATTCAATTCAATGAAATTTTATGTCACTTTGAAATTGCAATATTTATGAATTTTCAGACATACTGTATATTTAAATATTGGTGTTTAAAAGATAAAGGTCTGCCGAATACTTATATATCTGTAACTTTAAAGTTTCTGTTTTATAAAGATGTGAATTTAATAGAAAAAATTTCGCTTCAGTAGAAACAGTGAAAATAGCGAAATACGGTTGGCGTTCAACGTGTTAAATTGCCGCTTATAAAAGAGATTGTAAGACCCCACGACAGCAAGGCGTCGAGCTAGGCGTTCTCATGTCTGGCTTTCGTCAAGGGGACAATTCCTCCAGCGAGGGAGGAAGACGACCCTCACCCCTACAGGGCCTTTTCGAGGAAAAGAAGGTCCTTCAAGGTCCCAGCATTGGCAGAAGAGAAATAGCAAGGCAGTCAATAGATAGTGTTGTAGATTCGACACATAGAATCGATAGAGTCGTCATACAGTCGTTGAAGAATCGATACAGAGTCGATATATAGTCGTTGGAGAGTCACTGTCTTCTTGGACTCGCCGAGAGAACACTCTTAGAAGAGTGTCGTCGCAAAGACGCATTATTAACCTGTTAACCGGGGAATTAATTTTTGTTCAACTTGTTTCAAATTGGAATATTTGTTTTTACAGTGAGAAGTAATATCATTACATCTAAAGTACTACGCCAGGATTAAACGGATACGAACGACATAAAATGTAATGCGTTCAACATATTACGTTTAAAAATTTTAAGGAAGAAAAAATCGACAAGCTTACTAGAGTTTTCTTTCAGATATGACGGAATTATACGTCACGCCCGGTTAACAGGTTAATATTTGTATAATTTCCGCAAAACTAAATAATTATATATACATATATTATATACTGTATTTATCAAAGAATATTTATAAATGACCATAATATATCATTATATTGTTATATAAAAAAAAAGAGAAGTCGTTGTGTCTTACAATATATAGCATCAAATTCGTTCTGTAAAAAAAAAAGCAGAAACGTATTTACGTTAGTAACATAGCAACGTTTCAATGGTAACAAAGTAATGTCTGAAATTTTTTTCTTCCTCCTCCATGTGCAACAAAGTAAGCGCCTAAGGAGAGCCAGGGCCATGTGGTTATCGTCGCGGTGCGAGTCACAGTCAGCGGCATTTCTTATGGGATTTCGTCGGCGAGCGTTCCCCCTTCCTCTCCCGGCCCGGTTGTAAACATTGCACGAAGGTCCTCGGTCGACCGGCTGTCCTCGGTATTGCGTGCAGTTCGTCGCCAGCAGTTGCCGGGATAAGCAGTGTTTTCGAAGGATGGCTTGCTTCACGTAAATAATATTCAAGTAAGATTGTTTATTTACATGTTTATTTATCGTAAACGTTATACTCACTGATGCATTTGCATAATTCCATACTGGTCTTACAAAAAGATGAACGTTTTATTCGTTATACAGTAATTTCAATGGATATTGTTACGTTTGCATAATTTAATCTTTTTCGCTATAATGTCGTTTATTACTGCGTATTAGTCAGGTAAATATTGTATTGCTTGAATCAAAATTTGTTAGTGACTTTTGTTATTTTGTAAGGATTAGCCCTTTTAGAAACTTGTAACTTCTTTATTTGCCGCTTAATAATACTTTGGACAATATACATTTTGGAATAGATGCTTAAAATTTATTTGTGATTATTTAATTGATTAATTAATTCATTCATTGAGTCATGTGCATACTTGTGTTTAGTGCAGATATGAATGTCTGCCTTAGGTTATAAATTTATTGAAAAGTAAAAGATTGATATATTAGATGTAAGGTACTAAAAGAGTTAAAGTGAGGTTGATAGTGTGATCATTATTTGATGCTGCTATATCAGGCCAATTGTTTTGACATCACAGTGTTTAGATAGTCTCAGATTTCCTCCTTGACTTTTGCGTCATTCGTTACTGTGAGTCAAGAGGTTAAGAATACTTTAGAAAGTTCTGCTGCCAGTAATTTAGCATTAAATATGGATATTACAACATGCAGCAAAGGTCAAGAGCACATCAAATTTGAATTTCACCATATTTTTTGAATTTTCTCCACGTTTAAATGTAGCAGTCGTGGCCGAGTGGTTAAGGCGTCTGACTAGAAATCAGATTCCCTCTGGGAGCGTAGGTTCGAGTCCTACCGACTGCGAAAAAGGTGGCATTATTTTTTTGCAAAATTTTTCATCTAATCTACGAATCCATACACCTTTACAATCAACCATTTTATTGTTTCACTAAAGCCTAGAGTAGTTGTCTTACTTCATAACCTGTTTTATTAACGTGTACGCTTGTGCCCTAGCAAACTTATTTTCGTTTCTGCTTCATACTTACCGACAAATCTTCCGTTTTGGCAATCAAAAAACGAATGCCACAGTATAGAATTAATATCTATTTGATTTCTAGGAAACTACATAAGTTTAATATCTACCACATATATATAAATATTAAAATTGTAAATGCTCAGGATAAGTAGGCATTTCGTGAAAATAATTATCAACAAATCCTCGATAGTATAGTGGTTAGTATCCCCGCCTGTCACGCGGGAGACCGGGGTTCGATTCCCCGTCGGGGAGGATTTTTTTTATATTTATTTAATAAACAATCGTATTAAACATTATTTTACATTTATATAAACATATATTATAAATTTTAACTAATGCAACGAAGAATATTTCAATTTCTTAACATCGCTTATGAAATACATTGTAAAATAGTTTTTCTTTCGAGTTAATTTTTCTGCGCGAAGAAAAAAAAAATATGTGTAAGAAAAGTTTCATGTTCAAACGTAGAATTCTTCGAAAGGTTCCCAAACCCCATTGTATCGATGTTTAGATTACCATGAACACGTGCGGCTCAAGTGCCTGGCACCATAAACTCGTAATTCGACCCGCGTCCCGACCTTCCCATTGACCTGGCATTCCGCCGCTCAAGCCTCAGCTAGCATTCATTCACTCGACGAAAATAAACCATCATTAATAATACTTCCGTTTTTATTCATAATGAAATATAAATGTTTATTCTTATCATAGTTACATTATATTTTAAAATAATACTTCTTTAATCCTGATGTAAGTACTCATTTTGACTAAAAATCGAAGGCGCCGTGGCTTAGTTGGTTAAAGCGCCTGTCTAGTAAACAGGAGATCGGGGGTTCGAATCCCCCCGGGGCCTTTGACGTTGGATTTCATTTTTGCTTCGGATTTATTTTGAGAAAATATTTTATACAACGTAAAAACGCACATACAAGATACTGCTTATATCAGTAAGCACAAGTCACTTAGCATACAATTTACCTCTACGATAATTTTACACGCTAATAGCACGACGTAAAAAAACTGATAACGTATTAAATTAATGTTTCAATAAATACAATATCAACAACGTACATAAATTTTAGCTTTAAAAATCAAATTTGTAGCCATTTCCGGTTACTTTAACATGTGCTACAGCAGGCGCGGAGGAATAAGCGACTCCTAATAAATTCTGAGATTTTGGCTGCTCCTCTTCCTGTTCCAATGGAACCTGCTCAGGGACCTATGGAGGATTACTATTGAAAAGAAATAGTCTTAAATTTCCTGCTATAGTGTACAATCGTAATTGATATTAACAAAACGAAAGAAAGAAATATTTTAATTTCGAAGTTAACATATCTTACTAACATGTAGAATCTTAAAACCCTTAGAATTATATTATAAGATTATATACCTGTTGTGGTTGTACAGCTTGCAAGTGCGCCTGTGATTGTGCTTGAGCTTGCCTCAGTGCAAGAAGTTGAGCTAATTGCGCTTGATAAGCAGCAGCTGCAGGATAGCCATGCGGTTGTTGAATTTGTTGCAATTGTTGGTAATAAGCCAATGTGGCAGGATCAATGGGAGCTTGGTAAGGCAATGGTACCGGTGCATAAGCAGGTGCAACTGGTGCAGTTGCGTATCCCTGTGCAATGGGTCCAGCAGGATATACGCCTAAAAAGCGAACATCTCTTGCCAATGATTAACAGTAGCTTTAAAATAGAACACGAGAAATTCTTTCATTTTCATTTCGTACAGCCTCATAATTAAAAATCTGTAATATTACAAACCTAAGCCGGGATTTCTATATGAAAGTGCTTGAGCGATATTTGGCAGAACTCTTTGCACTAAATGAGGATTTCCGACGCTAGAGCTGAATGATTGATGAGAGCTAGGCCCGCTAAATGCAAAAGCTGTTTGCGTCAAACCTGGTCGTATGAAACTAAATGATGCGTGTTGATCAGAACTCCCTAATACGTTTGTTGGCTTTACACCTTGAATAGGTGCTTCACCAAGTGCCATGGAGGACAGCATGCAGCAGAGCAAGACGTATTTCTGCAAAGTTTGAATAAAGTTCAAGCAAAGTTTGAATTTCTGCGAATGATCTGTGAAGAATTAATGGTAGTTAAGCTTGTATGAGATCAATGATAATTACTGACTTACCAGCATATTTGCTAACTTATACGAACACTTAAAGTTTGACTGGAGAATCCGGCAGGTATCACTGACGAAAATCGAGGCACTAATTCGACGTTAACTCACCCCGTGGGGAGTTATATACCGCGGAAGTAGTCGGCTTGAAACGTGAGTAGAATCGCATCGACATATTTTCAGACGAACAGTGAAACTTTCTCCGAGATACCGATAACGGACAATCCGTGAATCGTAAGTGATCAATAAAGGAACTCTCTGCCTCTACGAAGATTTTTAAGATATTGAAAATCTTCTTCGGATGGAATAATGTTATCAAAAATATTTCTTAGTACATAGAAGAAAAATTGAACAATATATTTTACTACGTCAATCGTTGTTGCATTAGAGTAATAAGATAATTAGTTATGGCATAAAAATTTTAATAATTATTTCTGTACAAGTATATGTACAAGATCTATTATATATTAAGTAATTGTATATTAATGGCAGTAAAACATTCGTCTTTCCTTCGACTACGATCGTGATATTAATGAAGAAAGTTACTTTCAGCGTGGCCTAATACAGAGCTGAATCGCAGACGAGTTATTAATTGTAATGAGTTGACTGCACGCGGAATATTGACTACTCGGTATTATTGGTAGTAACGTATTTCATTCACGTACACTAGAAGCCAGACACTTCGTATAAAAATCGTCGTAAAGATTTTCTTTTTAAAGTATTACATTTGGCCTCTTTTAACCTAAATGATTTGCATAAATACATGGATAAACATTATTTATAAAACAACACATAGACTGCACGAATGTAATTGTAGATCTAAGTGTCGAGATGGTATTTATTCATATCAAAGACGTAGCAATTTTATTATTATATGTATTACAAAAGTTTCAGAATTACCAATGGCATTTTAAATCTGGCAGTTCGTATGCTGCATACCTTAATACAATTTCCCCAGAGGAAAACTGTGTTGCCATGTTATGTGTCGATATGATTTTACTAATATAAGAAACGATGTAAATTTGTGCGACGCGACAGGAATTAAGCGTTCTTCTCCAAATGACATTTTACATACTCGAAAAGTATGACTGGTAAAACATACCCATGGCGGTAGTTGCAAATAATGCAAAACAGCTCCACCATGTTGCTAGACCTAGTACACCTCTGTACACATCTACCGTAAAAATCTGTTAAAGAACGAAAAGCTTTATATTAATTTCAAGTGTAAAACTGTGTGAGAAAATATGATTAAGAAATGTAGAAATAATTCTGTTAAATAAGTAGCACAAAATCACCTGCTTTAAAGAGCCGAGTGCAAGTTGAAGATCTTGCGCTGCCTGCTTAGCAGATTTTTCAATACCCTCGTTGTCAATTGAATTTGATATAGAGCTTGGCGCTTCATTCGCCGGACATTCATCAGCTATTGTTCCTTTCCAAATTCCCTCCCATGAATAACCGCCTGGAAGATATTTAAATATGTCACCAAGGTGGGCAATATTTAATAAAGAACATATATTATCAAGAATATTTCTTACCCAGTGTTTTATACATAAATGTCAAAAATAAACATATAATTATTGGGACGATGAATTGTAATGCTACAACGCACAAGTAATAAAACACAGCCGCAATCTGTAAGAAAAAAAAACATTGTAAATTGAAAGGGTTGTTTGTATCGTTTGTTAAATTTATTTTCGTACCTTTTTTTGCAAGTCTACGTTAGTAATTCTACCAGCTTCCTTCTTTTGATTCTCTAATCTTTGGATGGCTAAATTGAGGTAGGATTGTAAGTATATAGGCATTAATATCAGCTTCAATAAAACGGCAGCAACAATTGCGATCAGTCTCATACTTTCGAAAGTCGAAGCTGACATTCTGTAATAAAAAGTATTTAAGTTTCTTTTGCGTTGCAATAGATCAATTGTATATTCGAAATATTTTAATACTTCAACTTACAATGGCCCTGTCATACCAGTAAATATACGAACAGTGAGATAATCTCTACTTATAGGCTTAATCCATAAGCTCACTAATAGAAGAGGAGAGGCGTAGCTAATGTTTGCTATCAGTAGTAACAACTTTTGATGTTTGTAGTAGCTGAAATACCATTTATGTATTATCCCCGCGGCTAATATAATCGTAGGAAAAGTAAAATAAATACTTTAATGTGTCCCAATGCATCTTTGATACTCTTAGTCCTGGAAAAGTGAATAAAGAGCCAAGAAGACCACACCACAGTGCAAGGAAGAATTTTACAACTATCTTCGATGCTGGACCACTGGAAGACAAACAGTTTTTTAATTCTAATTACAACAGGTGTATGATGTAATAGATAATAATAAAAATTAGTCGAAGTA
Source organism: Cerceris rybyensis (assembly GCA_910591515.1). NCBI lineage: Eukaryota > Metazoa > Arthropoda > Insecta > Hymenoptera > Crabronidae > Cerceris > Cerceris rybyensis. The sequence goes on from OU342795.1 coordinate 3,998,329, forward strand.
TAATACATATATATCAATGATTTGAAAGATTTATTATCTAGTAGAATTGAAGGTATTACTGACTTACGTAGAAGAAAGGCCTTGATTGTCTAAAAACAAAGATGCACTATGATTAAAGCTTGCATAAGCTTTGTCCAGTCCAATTTCAAGATTATTCTCGTCGATAATAAGAATAATCATAGCTATGAGAAGATAAGCAAATCCAGTTACAATGCATGTAGATCTTTCCCCCACACTTTCTTCCCCCTTGAAATATTGCACCCATAGAGAAAGTAATACCTTACTATGCATCCATTAAGGAAATATTTGATATTTTCTTTAAGGAAGAGAATTACATTACGGCATTTAAGTTCTAGAAAAAGGATACAATGCAAAACCCAAAACCAGCGAGCACCAAAGCATGCTTAGATTAATCTCATCCTTAATCGGATATAAATAGTTATATACCTAAAGTATGAAATAGAAAGTAAAATAGAATTTTATAGAGATGCGATAACAAAATAAATCTTTTTATTAGGACTGTATGTACCAACCTCTGTCATAACATAAACAGCAGTAGCGTAAACAGAAAAGTCTAATAACCATTGAAACTCTGTATAGTACTTTAAATGCACCACATCTAACGTGGTTATCTTAGCACTTTCAAGTGTAATATCCAGATTTCTAGGAACATGAAACACATCTCCTACTTTTCCATTCTCTGCGTGTCTACCTTTCTTAGGCTTATCTTTGGGTACACCTGCCAGCGTTCTTAGCTGTTGATCCGTTGGATATAAATAACGTATCAATCTATAAAATCATAAAATGTATTTAGATCTAAAAGTTTCATATTTCCATTATTACGTATTAGTATAATAAATACCCAGTAGAACACAAGATCCATCTTGCTAAAGAGAAATGAGGTGTCAATTTTTGAATGACACTGACCATGATCAGTGTTATAACCAACTGTGCTCCAAGGAGAGCCTGAAAACAGGTATTTTTTTAAACCAACAATCTTCATTGTACTACAATGTATCACATGTCCTTAGTAGAGTATTACCATGATTGCTTTTGTTTGTTTTTTTTCCTTAGTAATGAAAGATTAGGTCCACTGATCCCATAAAAACATTCGTTACATTACGAGGTCAGTGATATTTTTTTCGAAACGTTAACTTAATGTTTAAATACACCACGATAAATTATCTCGAATCAAACGCTGGTAATCCCTGTTCTTCCATTTTCAATGGTACGCGGTTGAATAGCTGGTTTTATAAATAGTTATAACCTCGCGAATGCATCGTAACCCTTCCCATAGGATACGAGGTTATTTCCAGTTATTCGTATTCTATCTATAGTAGGGTAAAACGAGCTCCAACGGGACTAAGAACATCTAGCGGAGAAACTTTGAAATATCATACTCTTACTTAGCAAATGCAACATAGGATCCTGCACTTGTGCAACTAATAATACCCGCAGGTATATGCAATGTAAATAGCTTTATTGCATAGCAAATACCGGCTTTGCGATAAAGTAAACACCAGAAATGGAAAAGTAGTTGATGATACTTTGAACTAGATTAGGTCGATTAAATTCTTTTTACTGTATGCTGGTACGATTGCAGAGAAATTTTAAATAATTGTAATATTACACGTATCGATAGATATTATGCATTTTTTACGATGAACGAATAAAACCTATCTTTTGCAATGAATTATTTATAGGAGAAATAACAAGCTTTCCTTCGTTGTATTTTAACAGAACATCTGATCCTGTCAGAGGCGGAAAAAGAAAAGGCATTTTATTCTTACGCACGCTCTGCAGGATCTGATGATCTTACTTCTTGGGATTTCCAGTCGATTGATTACGTAATACCATAATTACAAGTAGATAATCCTTTAATGAATTTATTATCTTAATAATTGTATTTAACTGATTATACTGAACACGATGGCAGGGTAGAATATTTTTATCACTAATGACCGTATCACGATCACAATCGTGAAAATAATCGTAGAAAACTCGACGTGGATACTTTATGAGGCAAATTGAAAAATCGTAATTGTCATTTATCATCGTAATCGTTGCTGAAATCAAACAACATTGTTTAGAATTTATACGAATACGAATTTATATTATACGATGCGATTTTTTTTTCCTTCATTAACATCTACCGCACTTGAGAATGGCACTTTTATCCTGGCGGTATATAAAATTAAATGAGCGAGCATGTCTATCATTTGGCGGAAAAACAATTTAATCGTTTGTTTGGAGAAATAAACGCGCTAGGCGGCGAACGAGTCGATATAAAAACAAGGGACTCATCAGTTTGCGCCATCAAATGCAGACAAGTGTTCGTTGAGTGTAGACTTACTTGGAGCAGGTTAGTAAATGTTCATTTATTTCTTGTTTTCATTGCATAATTGTTCTTCGAGTGACACAATTTTACCATGTAATCTGCCTGTAACTTGTTACAATGATTAACACTAGAACTACTGGCATTGAATATAGTATATTTAAATATTTTAAATAAGTACTTTAGAAGAAGAGAAATCAAAAGATGGATGAGATTATTAATTTTGTAATTTATATTTTATAAGACAGATCTAGAATATTTATTCTATGGTTTCACTGGGTGTCTGTAGTATTTTTATAAAAAATAAGGAACCTGTTTCATTTCAACTGCCTTGGTAGCTCTAGTGTCTCACGCACTTACAATTAGACGTGACGTCGGTTGAATTTTAATGACTTAGAAATACAGATCTTTTGGTACCTTTATTAACTCACGTTTTAATCTTTCACAATTTCTTTATTCTATGGTATTTTTGATACGAACGGTGCTTATTTTTATTAATTACGTTACCGTCAATTTTATTGTGGTAATACTCGAAGAAAATTCGATTTGTATCGAGCTCAGAAATTCTTCCTGGTTTGAAAAGATACCAAGATTTTTGTCTGATGACCGTTGTATTCTAATTACTTGTATCTGTATTAATTATTCTGTCGTACATTCCAGCGTAACAAATTAATTACATAAATAAATTTTTACAAAAAGGCATGACATTATATTTAATTACAATGATGATTCGAATTATATAGTGGTCGCTATTAGTCAAAGAAAATTCAAATTACATCGAATTCATAAATTCTTAATGGTCTGATCAAGTATGAAGAAGCGACGATCGTGTTATCCCGATTATTTCCGCTCACGCGTATAGTGATTGTATTTTTACAAAAGTACATAATATTAAATTTAATCCGAATTGATACGTCGAATTCTATAGTGATCGCTATTAGTCAAAAAAGAAAATTCAAATTACATCGAATTCATAAATTCTTAATGGTCTGATCAGGTATGAAGAAGCGACGATCGTGTTATTCCGATTATTTTCGCTCACACGTATAGTCATTGTATTTTTACAAAAGTGCATAATATTAAATTTAATTCGAATTGATACGTCGAATTCTATAGTGATCGCTATTAGTCAAAAAAAGAAAATTCAAATTACATCGAATTCATAAATTCTTAATGGTCTGATCAGTTATGAAGAAGCGACGATCGTGTTATCCCGATTATTTCCGCCCATGCGTATAGATATTGTATTTTTACAAAAGTGCATAATATTATATTCAATCAGAATTGGTACGACGAATTCTATAGTGATTGCTATTAGTCAAAAAAAGAAAATTCAAATTACATCGAATTCATAAATTCTTTATGGTCTGATCAAGTATGAAGAAGCGACGATCGTGTTATCCCGATTATTTCCGCTCACGCGTATAGTGATTGTATTTTTACAAAAGTACATAATATTAAATTTAATCCGAATTGATACGTCGAATTCTATAGTGATCGCTATTAGTCAAAAAAGAAAATTCAAATTACATCGAATTCATAAATTCTTAATGGTCTGATCAGGTATGAAGAAGCGACGATCGTGTTATTCCGATTATTTTCGCTCACACGTATAGTCATTGTATTTTTACAAAAGTGCATAATATTATATTCAATCAGAATTGGTACGACGAATTCTATAGTGATTGCTATTAGTCAAAAAAAGAAAATTCAAATTACATCGAATTCATAAATTCTTTATGGTCTGATCAGGTATGAAGAAGCGACGATCGTGTTATTCCGATTATTTCCGCCTACGCGTATAGCCATTGTATGCACATCGAATCCTGACGAGGACACATTACGTACATATAGATATATAATATAGGATACTGCGTAGCTTATTACGTAAAGGACCGAAAAACATCTCCGTGGATCCGATTTTATTTTCCACGCGTGACATCGTGAGGTCACGATTGCTTTAAAAGACCAAAGAAATTTTCAATGATCTCAATGCTACCACTATGAATCACATACTATTATATGAGCCGGTTTTGGCTATAGAGCGAAATAACCGGGAACAAGATTACCATTCGACAATGTATTTTATCATTTATGGGATAAGGTGAAGGTCGGAGCAGCCGAATCAGTAATACGATAATTAAAGTGTACCAAATTCAAGTGAATCTCCGGTTACAGAAACTCTAGAATCATGCTGTAGAAAACTAAAAAATTCTCGCTCTTGTAAAATATCATTTTTCAATAAAATTACAAATTAATCTTTCTCATCATCCTAATAGATCTCTTAAGCACGTAATTATTATTTTAAATAAATTTTACTACTTCCAACAAGAATAAATGATACCAAACTCTAATCAGCATGAAATAACAGAAAATCGATGTCCTTGAAAAATGTCTGAGTATTAAACAAGAATAAATATTATTTCAATGCAGAGACCTTCTTAATGCCATATCTTTACGATGGTATAAAGGAGTGTCAACGTCCCAATTTTTCTATTCCACAGTTGCTGTACCAGTGAACTTTAGATAAAAGATTGCTCCATATAAGATCGACCTACGTTCTCTTACATATTTCGTAAGACCCGTTTCTGAAACGGTACCTATAACTGTATAGTTCGTTGGATAAAAAAAAAAGAAGAAGAATAGAGAAGAGCATAGTTTCGCGGTTACGTCAAAATGCACTGGTACCATAAAAGTTCAATGATCACCTCTATGAACATTGGTACCGGTCAAATAGTTTCAATAAATTGATACTTAATTCAAAGAGAAACAGCGATGCGCTTGAATTCTTAGAAAGTCATGTACATTTATGTTAAGGATAAAAGAACAATGTTGTTTGTATTGTGTTCAAGATGAGACGGATGCGAGCAGCAGTCATGGCATCACCTTTCACCGCGTGTCTTTTTCTTCTCGCGTTAATTCTTCCTCTTCGAGCCCAAGAAAACGATAGACCGGCATATGTACACTGTCAGAGCAACTCGGAGTGTGGAAGAGGACAATGTTGTTTATTGGGTTCGATTTTTCATTTTGTTTAAAAATAAGATTTCGTAATGTTAACATTAGTACTATTTATATCTTGAAAGTAGTTATGAAAATGTGCCATAATGTCTTGTATAACACGATTAATTGGCTCCGAGAAAGTTCCACGATCTAGGAAATGATTCTAATCATTGCATTAGTGCGAGCAGCGGATATTACTTATTTTTTATTTTACTCTAATGCTTCATCAGGATTAATTGTGAAAAATGAGAGAGCATTGTTTAATTTTTCCTTTATTTTTGGACAATAATGTTTTTTTTGGGGAGCTGATGATAGTTAAATCCAGGCTCATTAACACTAGAACTGCCAAGGAGTACAAAATGTCTAGTTCCCAATTTTTAAAATAATTCTCTAAGCTTATAGAAGAGCCAAATTACCAAATCAATCATCTTTTCTACCTCTTGATTTCTCTTTTTCAAACATATTGAAATAAAATAAATTTAACGTTGGTAGTTTTAGTGTTAATTGAGAATACGATCGTTTATTTGACACTGTTATTTTAATATAACAGACATAGTAATGTAGGATGGTATCAACGTAGAATTTAATTTTAGGTGCAGTCAGGTACAGCGTACCTCAATGTCGAACCATGCAAGAGGAAGGAGAGTTTTGCAGACCGAATAGCGAACCATTGCTGAACGTAACTGTAGGATATCCCGATGGTTCAGAAGTGAATTTAAAAGATGCATATTTCATATTGTGTCCCTGCGCCGATGGTTTGTCATGCGATCCCAAAAGAGGCATTTGTACGAGCGAGAAGCGCGAATTGAATCGCTTGTCTGACGACAGCAGCAAGCAAAACGACTAATATGGATATTATGAATAAGTCGTTCGTTAATGTTCATTTTATAAATCATAACTATTAGTCATAACGCGCATTGAATAGAAATGAGATGAGTGAGACAATCGAAGGCTGTATGCTTATTGTAGAAGTATATGTAGTATTCGGTGTAATGAGCTTGTTAATTTACAGTAAATCTTTGCGATGAAAGTTTCATCTTAGATGATTGAAGGGGCACGATTTAGATAACGCCATTTGAAAGACCAAAGCATTAATTAATTTTAAGGTAGCTGTTAACTTGGTAGTATTTTCTTTCTTTGTAATGTTCAATTGCAGAGCGTGACCACAGGAATATCGGACGGTAAATTATTATTAATACGTCGTCCAAATTGTAAACTTAATTGAATACATAAAAATGTTAAGTGTATAAGAACATTTATTATTAAATAGTAATATTAAGTGACAACTGTACGTCATTATTAAAAGAAAAAGATATCATAATGTCGTAAATGTGTTTATGAGAAGAAGAGCAATACAAAGTTGTTGGTGGAGAAGAACTTGGAGTTTTTATTGATTTATTTACATCGTGAATACAATTTTTCTACAGAAATCGGGTGATTTTGTGGTTCTACATATAAGTAGTTTTCAAGCGCCCTAGATTTTGAATTTTCGTATTTACCGCTACTTTTGTACAGAGTGCGTTGCATGATATTTCACTTATTCACTGTTGATAATTGAGTTTTACCAGAAATCCAGGTCGCTCAGTTGATAATAACGAGTGCGATGTGAAAATGATAAGATTTTACAGCTTCTAATTCTTTTAATCAAAAGTTTACATTAAATATTAGATCCGTACAATGTTATGTTTATGATACCACCATTTCGTTTATATTGATAATAATAAGCATAACTTCTTATTTTATATGATTCTTTTCAATATATTAATTACTATTGTTAGCTTATCTGACTTAAAACGTGAATAATTCTCATTCCAAAAGAACTTTAATTACAATCTACCACATATAAATTGAGAATGTAACTTGCTTACGTTTAAAGTACGTTTGCTTGTTTTTTTTTGCTTACGAATAATGTATTGATTCACGATACTTCCATTTGGTATGCTCATAATTTCCATGAGTGTTGTATTGTTTTTTATGCCATATAATTACATGTTAATTACTTACAATTCAATGTTGCAAAGGAATTTTAATATTAATCTCACATTTCAATTGTAATGAATTGCGCGCGCACTGTTCATGGCGACGGAGTCGTGTTCCAGTCCATTGCTCGATAAACTAGTCTCTGTTTTTTCAAGAAATATTGGTCACTACTAAATTATCGGATCGAATTACTTTCCTCCGTCGAAATCGACAAGCAAGTCGAAATATTTTCCGATAGAATTGTTTTATTTAACCATCAAGACGAAGCTCAAAATGTCAATGGTGAGTTTACTCTAGTTTTGTTCTCCTTAACATTCTCATTTGTTACTGTCACTTTATCACCGCAAACATTCCAATTTTCTGCTTAACCCGATCGTCTTTTCTCCAATACGTCTCTCGTTTAATTATCAAATGACAAAGGAGCAACGAGAATTAAACGTTTTCGCATTCATGACATTTGGGACAAAGTTTTGGGTGCGGTTTTGTGGTTAAATATCTCGCGTAAATTGAGCGTTAAGTCGAATAAACGTTGCCGCGTGAGACAGGGCGAACGACATAGTATTACTTGTTCGAAGTATGACAGGAATAAAAAAAATACGAATTGAATTTATTTTGCAGGGCAATAACGCTGCCCTTACACCCCTGGAGGACATGTCCGCTGGTCAGGGGCAAGCAGGTGGGGGGCCCCCTCCGAACTGTCAGAAAGTTTTTATACAGCGGGATTACAGTGAAGGTACTATGGTTAAATTTCAAACGCGGTTCCCCACAGAATTGGAAAGCAGAGTATGTAATATAGTTATAATTTAATTAATCTATTATATTAAATTCATACGATTCAGAGACGCTCACTTTTATGGATTTTTCTTTGTCGTTTGATGGAATGTGGTAGTTGAGATTACTTTTCTATATTGTCATATTACTCCTTGTTCTGATTTTATGTTGGGGTATCATGTACTTAAGCTTTAAGATTTCTGAGAAATTAACAGTATCTTAGTTTGTACAATTTGTCGATTCTACATTTTAACTGCAACTAATACACGATACTTTCACCGACTCATTTGGAATTTATGCTATGGCATTTGCCGGGTTATTTTTCAATATAGCTGCACAGGCAGTCGTTCGAGTATACCATCAATAAGTTGAACAACTACTTCGCGGAAGCTGAAAGCACCAGTTGTTCTACGTACTGCGAAGGCTGCTTAGCCTGCCTCACTGGCTATCTTATCTATATGTGCACTGAAACTCATTATGAGAAGTGTTTAAGAAAGGTGTCAAAATTCATCTGTGAACAAAACGATAGAGTCTATAAACCGCGCGGTCTATTATTAACGGATCCAACGACTCGTGGTCTTAGGCTAATAGAAATATCAGTACTGGACAGACCTGCATCGTGACTGCATATTAGCCGATCCAGGGAGTTCTTCATGTGACCCGTGCACTTCTGCCATTTTGTCAGAATTGCAGACCTACATGCGCCGATGAGTGTCTCTGGACATAATTACACAATGCTCCGATCTGTTTAATTTAATTATGCAAGGTGAATTTTGCAGGGACTTATTATTCGCAAGGTTTTAAGGTTTCAATGTATTCATTGGTAAACATACATGCAGCGTCGTTAAGAATTACACGGATAATCCTTTGCACGATAATCCTCTCTCAATATATAAGCAACGACGTTCAACTCTCTTGCTTAGAGTCAAACTTGATATTTTGCAAATATATATATATACACATACATATACATGTAAAGGTATGCCTATGAAGTGCAGGAGAAGTTTATCACCTCCCACGATGGCTCTAAATTTCAAACTACAAAGTTAAGAAATATTTTTGCAAGGTTTGCCTGAAAGTACAGAGAGATTTGCCACTTACTTGCATGTATGTTTAATCGAGCGACGTTTCCATTTCGTGATCTCTGCTTTAAAGCATTGACACGAAATAAAACTGGCACCGTATAATAAGTTCAATTTTTCTAATGCATACAAAAACATATGAAAGTAAATGGAATGGGTGTGGAAAGAAACGAAGTACGCGTTTACCGAGAACAATCTTATCGCTCTTTCGCGTCGAGAGAGTTTCCTACGCAAAAGCGGACACGTCGTTTCCTTGCATATGGAATGAGATTTATGCAGCCTTCTTTTTTTACTGTTCATTCAAGACTTTATTGTCGTTTTGCATTTAACTGACGATACACCGAGTCAAGTCTGTGTTCATGCCGTTTCATTGCAAACAGATCTGAGCTCAAATTTGATTCAACGTCTGTACAGAGTACTGAAAAGAAATTTTTCGGCATTATTCTACGCTTTATAATAACTAAGTGATTCTGAGTTTCTCTCCCTTCCGCGATGTATCTTCCATGCTTACTTTCGCTGTACGATGTGAGTCTGCACACGTATTTCTTCATTTTCGAACATTCACAAGCCAGGGATTCACACTTGCCGTAAAACCACCACCTCTCTGATAAACAACTGAATTCGATCGAAATTAACGATAACAAAAAAATGAAAATAGAAAAAAAAACAAATGTCTTTAGCGCTAAGAAATCCAGGGATTGGCTAAGAGAAATTATTTAAGACGAAAAAAAAAGAAGAAGAAGAACCGTGAAACAAGAGGTGATAAGTAGTAGAAACAAATCAAGGAAGTAATGTAACATTGTGATCAAGGATAAATTACGAGTATGTATGTACAAAACGCATCGACATTATTATGGCGCTAGATATATGCATACATATGTATATATATATACATGTACTTCCATATATGTATATATATTTATGCATATATATATATATTATATAAATATTGTATGTATGAATTTTATTTTATATTTTTGTACATCGCTGAAACTGCAGAATCCGTGCGCAACTCAGGTAACGAAATCTCGTTGAACGTCCACTTCGGGCGCGCATTAAATGAATACTTTTTTCAATTTCATTTATTTTAAGCACTCATGATCTCAAACAAAGAGCTACGACGCTTCTTTTTACATTGTTAATTTCACCGTCCACGTTTCAACGTAAATCGTGGATGTTGTACGATGCGACACACGGCTACGCGACGGAAAAAGAAAAAAAAAAATCTGCGATTATATATCGGCGAAGATGATTGCGATATTACGCCAATTTGAGTGTCGAGTGTCGGGTATACTTACCTCTCACACGTTATGTCACAAAAAGAGAGCAAGATTAATTTTATACGGTGACTGCGATAGACAACTGTGAGGTCTCGTCCTTGGTCACAATGAGCTATGGAGTCTGTTCGACGTAATTATGCGACAGGGTTAATGAATCTTGCCAAATAGCCGCGCCACTGCCTCGACAACCTGGTATTGGTTAAGTTGAAGATGTAAGAACGGGAAAAGATGAAAAGTATAATTGACGAGAGACTGGACTTAATGCTAGAACTACCGATGATTGATGTAACACGTTAGTTGCTTGGTAAATTGTATGCAATTTTTATTGTTGGATGCATTGAAACAATGGAGACGTTAGTGTACTTAATTATCTGATTCAAGTTTGTTGATAATTTTAAGACTGTTTTAAAATTATTCCCTTTATTGGAAACCATCGATGCTGATATTTTTGATTAATTTGAATTCAATGGTAAAACGGAGCGTGAGTTGTCGGTAGCTAATTAACGCGTTAAATTAATCCAATTTGTTAAGAAATACCAGGCGAATCCGAAGAGATAATAGAAATTCAAGATATAAAGATATATCTTTGAAATGAGCAAGGAAGGAAATTGATTTAATTGATTACACTTTACAATCTGAACGTTGGAAGTCAAAGGAATCGACGAGCTAGTAATATTTGTAATTTTTGGATTGTCTTGTATTTTAATCGGTAGTACTGGCATTAAAACGAAGGTAAAAGGGAGAGTCCAATCTCGGGTCTTTCCACCGTTAAATTGTCGTCGATGTCGCAGTATTACGCGTACGAGCCTCCAGATAATATGCAACGAATGATTGCATAATGTTGTAAATGGCGAATTAATCATCGATATTACGGAGTATCAAGAATGAACTGTTTGTTATACTTAATTTAATTGTAGGACCAAAATGTTTGACGATTCGTTACTGTGTAAAAGGACACCATCGTTCGAGTGTAATTTCTAAATGTTTTAATAATAAAAGGACTGAGGAAAGGAATTTTATTGAATTGCGAAGAGAAAATAAATTTTAACCCCTTTTCACCACCCTTGCGATCGAAGGGTGGTGAAAGTGTTTTATAAGAATTAAAATATGTCTTCTAAAATAATACGTTGATTGTAGTCGATATATTTTATAGACTTCCATTGCCATTAATTTTGGAATGAATTTATGAAATTGAAAATCATCAGGGATTCTTACTATATCTTTTATTTGCAGTGAAAAGGAAATTCAAAATCAAAGGAACATGAATGACTGCCTCAGGATAATTTGAGCACATTCAGATTTTATTTAATCGTGTGCAAATATTTTCAGACAGGCATATCATTCCTCGGCTATATCAAAAGACTAGAAACCAGCCTCCTCCTCTCAATTTCGCTTTTAAGCATCTCCAAATCTTTATTCCATGTGCAACTATTTTTTATTCAATTCTCATTTAAAGTTTACTGCAACCTCGCCATGCAATACTTGTTAAAAATCGCACAGATAACATTGAAATTCACGAATAGAAATACAATCGTAACTTTCATCTGCGAATTTTCATTAAAACGAGACTCTTCCACGGGACATCCGACTTTCTCTCAAATCCCATGAGAAAATCGTGAATATAACGGTCTTTACGGAAACGATATTTCAACGTGAACAATAACATTTTGCATTTTAAACTATCCAACTTTTCCTGATATCAAAACAGAATGCGAAATATAATCGATAAATTGCCTTCCGCTCCATTGGGACTAAGATCTCTGAGATAAAATAGAATCATTCAATCAAAAGCATAGCCACAAAACGTTTGAACTTCAACGATACTCTTTCAATCGCTCATCTGATGACCGTCTTTTTAATACCATCCATCTCACACGTACTCATAATTATTCATATTATAATTATCTACAGTAAATTATACTCGAAACGGAAATACACCGTGAATACGGCTGTCTCTAAATATACAAAAGTAAATCATGCCCAACTTTTATTCTCAAATCGCTGATCCTGATGTACCAAATTGATTCATCCTTTTGCCGCTCATTTCTTATGATTCCTAAGCGCACCGATTCTCACCAATCTTACCGATTATCCTAAGATATCGAGATATAATACAAAAAGATTGTCAAAATTTAATTCACATCCACGCCGACGATTCGACTATTGAACTTACTTCATTCTTCGTCTCTATGACTTGCGTTTATGAGCAATGTCGGTGGAGATTTTCACGCGATGTCCACCGTTTCTAGTTAATCCTAGCCATTGACTAAATAATACGCTAAGAATTCCTACGTTTCTTTCCTTATGATCTACGAGCAAACAGTCTTACGTTCATTTACAAGATACTCCGCGATTAAACGCTTCCTCCTGGTGGTTCTATCCGGCAGGAATTTTCACGGTCGAATAATAATATCCGTGGTTAGTTCCTTAGAATCGTTTTTTTTTTTAAATATTCTTGACTTTGCACTTCGCGGTTCTGTCGAAATAAACGAGTCTGATAACGATATCGAGACTTCGGAGGTAGATGAAGATCTTCCACAGGGTCGTCGTATCTTCGTTTTCTCAAATCGTTTGAAACGTGTTGCATATTGAATATTATTGTATTTTCAGTTGCAGGGAATTGAGAAATTCTCTGTTATCAGTTAGTAGTCTTTCATTGTCAATATTATCAGGAACGTAGCATTGATACTTCTTGAAATACAAGTATCGGTATTTTCTCGTGGTAGAAAAGCTCGAAATTTTGAACGATTTCTATGAAACTCTAGAGTATTCTTTAGTAGATATTTTTAGGTAATTAAATTCTTTAGACTTTTCACAATTACAACAGTCTAATTGCAAATCTTCTTTCAGATTCTGTCACGAAGTTTGTGTGGATACCATCGAAACTGTGAAGTATTTCTTATTAGATCCTTGAGGTAATTAAATACTTCAGTTATCGAACCTCGGCCCTCTTTTGGAGCCATTGCCACCTATTTTGCTTAGACTTCGCCAAACCTAAAGTATCCCTTATTTAGATTCTTCAGATAATTAGATCTTTCAGATCTAAAGTACTCTTTGTCAAATACTCTCCAAACACAGCCCTACAATCTCGAGTCCTCTTCTAATCCTATTATCAGCCATTTTGTCCCGACTCTGTCAGAAGTCTAGAGATTTCTCCATTTAGATCCTTTAAATCTAAAGTATTCTTTATTAGATCCTCTAAACAATTAAATCCTTCAGATCAAAAGTCCTTCAAATTCTTGCCAAAACACAGCCTCTCGATTGAATCAGGTCTTCTTCCAGACCCATCGTGTCAGCCATTTTGCTTCGACTCCATCAGAGTCAATTAACAATTTCAATTAGTCCCATTTCAAGACCCTCGTCACTCAGGTATACTGTCAAGAGTAGTCGAAGTAAGTCGTCAAATAAGTAAGCACAATTTATTCCGACTTTTTCTATCAGGTATCAGCGCCTTCGACTTTGTCGTGTCCTCCGGCGCGCTTCTCGCATAGAGCGATCTGCTGATGCGATTTCTAACTCCTTTGCTCAAAGTCCGACCACCTTTTCGCAAAGACGCGAATCTACCCAAAGCAGATTTCTCCTGAACTTCTTTCCTCTCAGGATGTTGGCAATTCAACGTTGTCACGGTGAACTCGATGTCCTTAGGTTCAGACGAAACGAACTCTTCCACGGGTTCATCTATGGTGTCACGATCGATCCATGTTAATCCCATTTCCACCTTTTCTGCGAGGTCCTGCCAGTGCTTTCTGTTCTCCATGGTGCCTTCGTAGAGCGGCATTATCCAGGGGAAAGTGTCGGAGAGGACTTTATAGAGGGGTAAGCAGATGACATCGATGAAACCAACTTGCATCTGGGGTAATTCGTCTCTTCTCTCACGATCCATCATTGCTACCGGCTGTTGATTCAACTGGAGACGTTCTAAGTCACCTTGGTCGAAGAATTCATCTGCTACCAGCTTTGCAACGCGATGTTGAACGTCCCAGGGCTTTGCTATGGCGCTGACGTCGCAAGCGGTCATCATCATGCCGCATAGTACTGTTATCAGAGAGATAATAAAACGTTGAGGATGGTAGAATAATGTGGAATAGGTTTAGTTAGGTGATGAAGCACTACTTGTTATTAGACAAGGAAATTAGTTACTATAGTGGACCTGAAGACTGAAGTCTTTGCATTCTTAATTAGTGACTCAAAGTTACAGTACTCTATGAGAAAGGTACAAGTCTTAAAGAAAACGACTACGAAAATTAAAGCCAAAAAGTAGAAAAGAAGAATGGAGACTTACGCTCCTTTTTCTCTTCACTTTGCCAATCAAATTCTCCTTCGTCTATGAGCTCCATGAATCGATTCTTCTTCTTAAAATACACCGCCAGATCCGTGGAAAGGATTGCACTTTCCACGACTTTCATTACTCTCCTGTAATCCTCCATAGAAAGGCTTTGAAAGATGTTGTTGCTGTCGGAATTGAGAATCATAACACACTGATCGAAATGATGATGCTCCATGGTGCTGGTCGAATACAAAATCGCCAAAGGGGATTCCGTTTTCGTTTGAAAAGCATTGTTCGTTCCTCGATGATCTAGGTCATGGCATAAGCATGCTACCAGTAAACCAAGAATTTCTATGTCCGTCATAAATTGCTCCATCTTCCCGGTTTTCAGCATGGCGAACATAGTTTGAGCGACGTTCAACGCGTGCCTCCAATTATGATATTTCACTGGCCTGTGATTAGGATTTCTCACTTATTTACTCAATATTGTTTTCTAAATTCTCTTCTACCCATTGAACACATTCAATTGGTAACTCTACAATATTAAAACGAGTTAAAATCACCTGTAATTTTTCTTCACGCTAAGAATCCACCTGCAAAGGACCTCATAAGGTATATGAAACTTCTGTATTAAATTGCATTGCTTGAACATTCTTATGGTGGCTCGGCAAGTGTCTTCATCCGTCAAGTCGAAGTCGATGAACGTGAAGCTGTAAAGATTGAAAGTCTCCGCTGATGGTATCGGTTCAGATGTTAGTTTCAACGTGTCATCGTTGCTGGCTGTTGCGTGATAGCTTAAACACTCGAGAGCAACCTTTTGCTTGGCCATTAATTTGCAAGCTGACTCGTACATTTGAGTGTTGTGAATGCCAAGGCCACAGAAAATGGCGAACGCCTCGAAGATCGAAACGTCGGAGTCGGTGAAAGATGTGCCGTTATCCTGCAGCGTGACATTCACGTGAACTTAAGGACTTGAGGGAAATTGAAGCTAAACTTCGGAGCTGAATTTCTAAGCAAAAGACAGATAGCTTATAATAACCTTATTAATCAATTGAGCTACTCCAATCACAGTTCTCTGTCCGTTTGCAATGGGCATGCACAAAATACTTTTGATGGGTTCACTTCCGGTTTGAACGACGTCTTTCTTCAGCCACGTGGCGACATCCCCGATGTTCAGAATTTGCCCTGTTGCTGCGACGTATCTTGCAATCTGACCAAGAGGACTCGTAAGGTCATTTCCACTTGGCCTGTAAACCCTGGCTTCTTGAGTCTCATTGTCCATTTCAAAGACTGTTGTAAATTTGCTGCTCTCGTTCGACTATAAATTCATCATGGAATTATTTCGACGAAGTAGTTTCACTGTATTTGAAGTTCAGTTGGTCAGACGGCTGACTTGGATCAATCTCAAAATCATTGACATAGATATAAGTATAGGACGATCGAAGAATAGAAGATTTGTCGATTTCTTTGTACTCACGTGCTGTTGGAAAATATCCTCCATCTCGATGTTGTTACTCTGAGCCGCCAGGAAAGAGAAAAAGATGATCAAACTTACGAATTTGAGTAACACGTGTCGGTGTCACTCACCTCTCTCCTCGACAATGGTTTTCTGCTTTCTTGCGTCGATTTCCCCGGTCGTTCGACAATCTTTTCAAGATGACCCTGAAAGGAAACTTTGCATCTTTCATCGTGTTCTCTCCTGCGTACTTAATTAAAATGTTTTGTAACACTTTTCAAAAGATCTCTTACAAAATATGAAACACTTTTGATCCATAATCTTCAGTAATTCATCTATCGCTTCTCACTTTAGTACTAGACATTTCTAATAAAAATTTGATGAACTTACTGCTTCACCGCAGTCAAGATCGAGAAGATACACCGCGCATCTTTCACACTTGAGCAATTCCTTCGCCTCCGTCATGATCTTCGTGACGAGACACTCGAGATTATTTTGCTCCTCGAATATGTTTCTCGCCAGATTCAGAAGTATCTGATTCCTCCTGTACTCCTGCACCGAGAGCTCAAACAGTTGTGCATTCTGTATACCGATACCACAAAAAGTCAGGTACCTGAAATGCATTTAACTCATTAAGCCACTGATTGCACACCCCACAGAACAACTTTCGACTGACCTTTGAAATACTTCGACATCCCTGTTCGTGAATTCGTTACTGCCGTTGGTTTTATTAATTATCTGAGCAACACCTATAACATCGCCCTCATAATTGCAAATTGGCATCGACAGAATAAGGGTAGTTTTGTATCCCGTTCTCATGTCAATGGAACAATTGAATCTCGGATCCTAAAATTCATTTTTAAAAATTACTTTTCAATTAATTCGCCCCCACAAAACAACCCCTCCGGGGATGAATCCAGTTCAACATGGAAATCAAGGATATACCTCCGACCAATTTCTAAATTCTCAATTAATTAAATAAATAAAAACTACGGTGAAAGTGCATCCTCAAGAAAGAAGAATAGTAGTAATGTAATTCAACCTTGTACGCGTCCTTGATATTGATGATTTCCTTCGTTTGAGCGACGTAACCAGCGATTCCAACTCCAAAGGGTATTTTTATTTCCTCATTCTTTGCCCTTTGAATCGCTTCTTCAAGTTCAGTGTCCTGCGTCACATCGAAGAGTTTGGCAACGAGGTATCTATCCTCCAAAGGTCCTTTCGCCAGGAACAGACTTCCACGATCAGCATGAGTCAAGAGGCCAACGTTCACCAGAATTTTGTGGCATAAAACATTGATGTCCAATTCGTTGGCAACATCCCTTATAAGTTCCATGAAGAGATCGCTTTCATCCAATCTATTGAGCTCTTCCCTTCGTCCGACCAGTGAGTTGTACGTTCTGAGAGTCAAGAAGACTGTATCTTCTCTTTCACTTTAATTTCAAGAATTGCGGAAGCTCGTTTTACCTGCTAGGACTTCTGCTGCGCTTTGCTGGAGAACTCGAAGCCAGCCAGCTTTGGAACAGGTCGGAAGTGACGCTATTACGTTTACTTCGACTGAGAAGATTCTCTTCTTGATGAGAACTCGAAGTTGGAGATTTCGTTTGAGGAAGAGGTGTTCCTTGGAGTCGTTGACGTAATTCGAGACTCGCGTGCTCACGGATCCAAGCTTCGACGGCGGCTGGATGATCCTCGAGGTACCTGGAGAACAATTAGAAAATTACATCTTACGTTTTCTCTGGATTTCCAATCATTGTTATTGAGTATGGGCGATTGGAGTATTAGAAAATCATTCAAATTGTATTCTTTTAACCAGTTAACTGTGTTTAACACTAGAACTACCGGCGTTAAATCTATCATATTTCAATGTATTAAATAAGTACTTTGAAAAAGAAGGAATCGAGTAGCAGAAAGGATGATTAATTCAGTGATTTATGTCTTTTGTGATAGACGCAGAATTTTTGTTCTATGGCTCTTCTATGAACTTGGAAAATTTTTTGAAAAAATTGTGTACTAGTCATTTTGACTGGTTTGGTAGTTCTAGTGTTAACGAGTATACTCGTCATGCGTAAAAGCTACCACTGGTTATTTAAATTGTAATTTTGACGAAAACTAAAATATATTCGTCAATTTCAAGATGTTTGCAATATTTTGAGGCTATGCCGAAGTAAAACGAATAACTAAAGGGTATAAATAATATGAAATAGATGTATGCCCATCTCTTGATTTTCGTGACCCTGAATTCAAAAAAATTTTCGCCACAGTTAACTGGTTAATTGAGAATTCAAACTACCATCCTCATCGACGTCATAGAACCCTAAAAACCTTTGTTTGACATCCACAACCCATCATTGGAATAAAATAGGAGGAAGAAGTCAAAAGAAATACAACTGAGAAGAAACAACATATAATACAGAAAGGCATAGAACCCCAAACACCTCTGCTTAACACTAGAACTACCGGCGTCAAATCTATCATATTTTAATAAATTAAATAAATACTTTGAAAAAGGGGGAATCAAGCGGCGGAAAATTTGATCGATTGGGTGATTTTTGTTTATTAATATAGAAGTAGAATATTTATTCTATGACTCTTATATAAACTTGGAGAATTTTTTGAAAAAATTGTGTACCAGTCATTTTGACTGGTTTGGTAGTTCTAGTGTTAATAACCATAACCCGTCAGCGAGATAAAATAGGAGGAAGGAGTCAGAAGAAACACAGTTGAGAAGACTGGGATATTGAAATCATTTTAATCACCTCCCAACTCTTTCTATCGTCAGGCCATCATCCTCGTCGTACTCGTGTATGGTATCCTGACATGTAATTCTTTTGCTCCTGCAGAGCCTGGCGATGTCACCCTCTTTAATTTCAGTCTTCGTGCTCTTACTTAAAGGTAATTTTGATTCTTCTTTCGTGAGTTCCTTAATATTGCTTGGACTCTCCAATTGCACCAGGGTTTTCGATTCCTCAGGATTCGGCGAGCACACCAATTGGCACTCGCTTTTTCCTGTCGATTTCGAGGACATCGGTTTTGTTGAGATCTTCATTGTTTCAAAGCCTTCTAAATTGTTGTTGTGATTGACCTAAGAGATTTGGAGGATTCTTATAAAATAGTATTATTATTGAATGAAAATTTTAATAATCATTAATTATATCAAATGAAAATAATTCATTTTCTTTCGGACGATTGACAAAATTGAATTATATTTCACCGGAGAATACGTGTTTTGTTTTCTGTGTCGTTGCGCAACGCCGGTACCTCAGTATTCGCTGCTTCCGGCAACTCTTCGTCTACTTCGTCTTCGGCCTCCATATCACCTTAATTTGGAATTAATTATCATGGAGTACAATGGTAGGAACAGCTAAGAGTAGCTCTCCAACGTCTTTTAACGAGCACACCGACAGACTTCGCGTTACATGCCTTTTTTTTACGTGTCAAGAACTCCTTAAGTTTCGCTTATTCTACTCGCTATATTTTCAGGATCTTCAACCTGAAATATTTTTTCAATATTCATTTTATCGTCGAGTCATCCAAACTTCGTGATACAATTGTATCTTGCGTATCATAGAAATGCAACATTTGAAATGCTAATAAGAAAAGTTGAAGATTCCTTCTAATCCAGAATACCAAAGTTTCTTCTCTGCGATTCTTAAAGAACTCACAGAAGAAGTTTCTCATGTAATTCAAATATCAGATATGCGACATATCTAACTCGTATACATGTCATTCCTCCTTTTATCCTTTTCCGTCTCGTGAGATCGAATGAAATGGCTCACGTGGGAAATTCACGTTTAATCGCTCGTTTACGAAATTACTCATTTTTCC
The DNA here is from genome assembly GCA_910591515.1 of Cerceris rybyensis. NCBI lineage: Eukaryota > Metazoa > Arthropoda > Insecta > Hymenoptera > Crabronidae > Cerceris > Cerceris rybyensis. The sequence continues at coordinate 4,018,328 of OU342795.1, forward strand.
TAGTCCAATTGTAGAGTAACAATTTTACGTAAATATCTTTGCATTAATCTCTACTTTCAACATCGTATTTAATCTTAACTCTAACACCTGCCTGGTAAATAGATACGATAATAAAATAACTAAAAGGTAGGATAAATTTTTAACATTCTAATGATACCTTTAATCATCAGGAATTTGCAAATTTCTTGCATCCCAAGAAGTCAAAGATCCACCAAGTACTAAGGGCAAAACACGCGCGTTCTCCAATCCTATTGCTTCTTTGCAGCTTCCACTGTAATTTTTTGTAAAGCTCGAACTTATACAAAGTTTTTCAACCGATACTTGATCTTTAACAATCAACTCGTTATCGAGAAGATATTCAACTTAATATTGCTTAAGAGAAATCTGCACTTTTAGCAGAACATTGTAAAAATTTGTACGATCTTCGCGAGAGGTTCTTCGGTGTGTTACATCATTAAAAAAAAAAGGAACACGATCAACGAAGGAGCTTTGAGTAGCTGATTTTGCATCATCACGATCGATGCAGGAGACTTAATTATCAATCTTTCACCCCGACACATCAGTCTCTCGTCAGGGCTGTCGTTAATATTAAAAACTTTGAAAGATCGCAGTCAGCTCGCTCGCTCGTAAGATTGCATTTAAAGCTCTTTGATAGTTTTTCCTCTTGCTTTATCCTTTAAGTGTGCAGCATGGTTTTGCTGCATCCCTGGATCTGTAATCGACTGAAAGTTAATTCTTTGTGCGGCAACGGCAACGAAGCGTCGATGCGATCCTTATAATAACTTAATTTAACTCAAGAAGAATCACTGAAATAACCGTGCCACCTTGCGAAGGTATCTTGAAAAAGATAATAAGCGTCGAAGATTTCCTTAGAAAATTTCTTCCACCCTCAAAATCGACACTACGTCGAATAACTTGCAAAAATCCCTTCGTCTCGGTCACGAGTATTTTTATTCCATGGTTAACAATTTTAAAACTCACGCGACACTTTATCACACTATCATCTCCAATTTTAGATCACTCCGATTACTTCCACGCGAACTGTACCGCAGTATTTTTTCAACGTTTTGCACGTTATCACGTTTAAACGTATCTCCGTTCGTCTTCGGTGTAAATTCTATTTTTGCAAAGCTCACAATGGACACTTAAATCAATCGGAAACGAGGTTGAAACATGCCCGATAATACCTTTCTCGCTTCTATCCATCTCCCATTATAGTAATCAAGCTGATTCCACGGTCTTTGAATCGATCTTAAAGGAGGCTTCGCCGAATCCTGCACGCTCGTCCTTCTCTGCATTTCACGGTGAGCTTGAGCTTTCAAATTCCCACGTTGGCCAGTTTGAAAATTCATTCGTCGTTAAAACTATCCCAATATTTACTTCGTTTAATGACACAGCCCAAAAAACCGCACTTCAGTCCCTTTCTATCATGCCGTCTCTTCTATCCTCTATTATATCATCCTCTCAGATCTCCACTCGATAAACACCCCGGTGCATCAACGTACGATAATCTCCCTTAATCGCAATCTCAATCATTGTCCTCTCTAATCGTCATTTTTTCTCATCCTATGAAAATTCTCTCAAAAGTTTCATCCACAAAATTCTCACACCTAGTACACCCTCAAGTTAAAGACTTCATCCCCTATCCTCTTCCATCCATCGTTTCAACCTAGCGCAAATGACATCTTGAAGATCTTCGATGATCGCACATGTCACCAGTTTTGCGTACGATACGAGATAAAGAGTTCACCTGAACCTTCAACGAAAGGGCCACCTGGACCGGACGAAAGCTCCGAGCTTACTGAAGCCAGGCCAGCCGACGGGTGTTCATGAAACACGGAGGTTGGCTGGATACGCGCGAGCTTTACGGTTTCTTTGTACTCGTGACTTTGCTCGAGTATTAGTGATCGTCTTTCTCTCTCTGCCTCGTGAACGCAACGATCATGAGTTTCTTAGTGTGAGTAGTTTACCAGTAGATGTACGTTCGTTGAGTATATACCGGTGTGCCACGGCCTGCGTGAACCAGGAACCGATGCGCGGGGTGGAAGCTCGTAGGTGTAAGTTCATCGGTGAGGGTAGGTTTGTCGATGTAAAGGGATGATTGTCCATGTATGAGGGAGAAGATCCATCGGTGTGTCTTCGGATCCTGTTTCAACGGATGATGGTACATCTGTGTGGCTCATCTCGAAGCTCGGAGCCGAGCCAGTCTCGCGCAAGCTTCTCAGCTTCTCTGTGTTGGTCCCGGTTCTCCATGTTGTACGTATGGTGTACACGAATTGTACCTACGTTGTACGCACAACGGTTAGCACCTTCCATGCGATTCCTTTGGAAAGTGTGCGTTGGCGCAACACGAACGAGCTTTGCTAGTTAGGCGGGAGCTTTTTGCGCGTGTGCTCAACGTTTTGGGGATGTGTGCGTTCACGTGGGTGAAGCTCACCGACGTTCGATCGGTCGTAGGTCGTGTCGGTGTGGCCGTGTCGGGGATGCCTGGAAGATCGATAGCAGCGGAGTACGGGTCCCGGACGCAGCATCCCTCGTGTCTGCTCGCGCGATTTTCGGCTCGAGTTTTTTGAAAGCCCCGTCGATATCCGATACACCGTCCCGCGCTCCATCGATTCGGAGTTGCTATCCTGTCGCTAATGAGACAGTATGATATTTACGGGCTTTCGAAAAGTTTCGGCTGACGTTACGTTTCTATCTATGTGAACTTGGGAGATTTTTATTTCTTTTTAGATTTTCACTATCGTAGATTTGAGTGGTTGTTTTTTTGGGATAGATAGATTATTGAGATTAGGGGTAGAATAATGATAGATTGGATGTATGTCGTTTATAATTGTGAAAAAAGGTTTTCTTTTTTGATACGATTAAAGTACCTTGCTAACCCCCTGCGATCTTATGTTTTGTCCTCCATAACGCGCACAGTATGGAATAATTTACAATACCTCCCCATTCGCACGTGCTATCGGTTCCACGAAGTACAAATTACACCCCAAGAAGTACACAAAGTATTCTATCCTCCCGATCGACTCTACCATTTACCTCGACCCTCACCGCAGCGTTTATCTCTCCCGCAGGAAACTCGTCAGAAGCGAAAAGAATCTTGCGTCTTTAGACAATGAAAATTCGATGGATTGGAAATCAATATCACGCATTAGCCAACAGATTAGCGCAGAACCCTAATCCTCTAACGATCAGGAAGAAAAGGGACCGTAATAACGTCGACCACTAGGATCGACGACGTGTAGGGAAAAATATTGCAGCTCGAATTTCATCCTATCGAACTTTTTCCACCCTCTACGAACGTCACTATGGTATGGTTGTCCGTTTCGTTGATTTACCCGGGTGAAATCGTCCAACGGGGTTCGTGTAACAACCGCTAGCCATAAGAGGGTTCGAAGCACCATAAAGTAAGAGTTGGACAGCCACGTAACCGGACTTCTTGCCAGGGACACCGTTTTATCAGGATGGGGATCTCTTCTCGCTGGATTCCGGCCAGCTCGAGATTGGAAAATGAAGCGACGCCGTGGGAAGAAAGGATTTGGATCGTATGGAGTATCGAGTCAGTCGGGGATGTAAATGTTTGTGGAGCGTGGTATAATAAGCGCGGTTATTTGCAGCAATTTTTTCTCTCGAGGATACACCGGGGGCTCGTTATGTGCCTATGAATTAGATAGTTGCGTGGGGGTAGTTGGATCAGGGGCTTGAAAGTGGGTTGTTTGCAGGAAGGAAGTACAGTAGTGTGTCTTTTGGTGGGGATGTAACCCTTTCGTTGTTTACGTCGAGTATGGTCGTTAAGAGTTGGCAATTTTTTATTTGATGACGAATATATAGGTCATGGAGAAAGGAAGATATGATTTTACTTGGTCAAAGTATGATTTAGATGAGACAAGATTTGCAATGTCATCTCATTTTATGGTGAATGGAATGTTAACGAAGTAAACGTAACGATTAAGTTGCATCCTACTTTGAGGGAAATTAAACTTGTAGTTTGTTACAATAATATTAGAAAGATAGTTGAAATTACTGGTACCACAATTGTTATAAAAATTTTCCAAGTTGAGAAGAGTCCTATAGAGCGAATATTTTAGCTACATCTTGGAGTAAATGGAATAGAAAATTTTTAGTTTTTCCCAAAACTATTAAATCGAAAATCTCAGTAGGCCAGGAGACGCTGAAATTAGTCCTATGTTATCAGTATTGCGTTAACTTATACCGGTATATTAGAAATCAGTGATAGATTATTATTCCAACAATTAATTTTGAGTTTATGAGCGTCGAATCAAAAAAGAAATCGTAAGGCAAAGGATTAGTTGTGCTTTCTATCTTATGATTCTTCTGTTTCTAAAGTACTTATTTTATATATTTAAATATCATAGATTTAACACTGGAAATTCTACTGGGAAAGTAAAAAAAATACCGTTCTGGGACTATGGTAGATAGAGTTAATGATTGGAACTGCCTATCAGTGGATTCTAGCTCAAATCCCTCGTCACCTTTATAGTTATAGTTTGATTTGAATATTCAAGCGGTCGTTGATCGAACGGAGAATACCAAACGTTCTCCAATGCTGCTTGGTGCAACGAAGTTTAATGAAACGTAAGGTAATTTCGATAAATCGGTAAGTTAAAATGAATGTGCTTTATTATGCGGCAAAAATGCACACTTTCCCTATCCATTTATATGTAAAACATGCTCGGGAGAGTTTCAAAGGTAACGTTCAGCCCCGCGTGGATAGATATTTCGACGAAAATATTTCATGGGATGGAGAATAGGTCGCGAGGGTCACCTTAACGCGTTAACTGCTCCGGTGATCGTCGCTTCTGGTTTTCGACATTATATTACATTAAACAAAAGCTTCCGATATTCTAATTTGCGCTGTTTTGCAAACTAACAATTAAATAATTGACACACATATAAAATTGATCGATTTATTGTTATAAAATAATTCTACATTTAATGATACATTAAAATACAATAGTAAACGTATAATTGCAATCCTTGCGAGGGAACATCTTGGCAGATCGTTTCATCAAAAAAGTCCTACAGATTTCTCCGACCAGGCATCGCATCGAGGGTAGAAAAATGACTCGTTAGCGAGGAAAAAGGGTGAGTCGAGATCATCAAGGAAAAAGTAGAACCAATGTGAGCCGTATCTGACGCGTTTGTCCGTAAATTCTGATCGAAATACTGAATACTTGGTGATTTTTCTCTCCGTTTTCTCTAACCCTTCTGGCATTCTTCCCACCGATCTCTTCGAATCTTGTCACGTAACGCCGAAAAATGAATAAATTCAGTGTTATTACGACTCCTAAGACTCGATAGGTGAATTTCACCAAGAGTTTCTCTTCTCCATTGTATCCAGTTTCATACCATCGAGAAAACACTCCGTCCTGGCATTTGAGTCGATCGTGAAACACCAAATATATCGGAGATCGATCAAAAACGCGCGCGTAACTCGATTTCTGCTCAATTTCGCTAATGACGGAATCGCTCGTGAGGAAATTTCGTCGTCGTCGAGTCGAATTTTCTATTCGCTGTGATTAGATTACCTTGACCCAGTTCTATCGAAAGATATACGCGAAATAATATATTTCCTGCAGAGAAAATGGTAAAAATGTACTCCTCGCTGAATATCTCGATGGTAGAATTTTATCATCCTATATAAACTCCTCTAGTTTCCGTGGAATTGCATAAATTTACTTGACGAATTTTCTCTGTCTCGTAGAAGCTTTTTGTCATGGGATTTCATATCTTTGTCCTTCGACATCGTTGAACTTTGCCGTTTGGTTCACGGGTCCTAGGTTTAAGACTGGTTGTTAACGGCGAGACGAAGCTTTATGCGCCTCCTAAGGCAGATTTAATGTGCTTTATTTCAAGCGAGATTAGACTCGTGCAAAACATCGATTTTCTATTTATGGAGAATAATTTAACCAGCGTTATTATGGGATTATGGCAACGTTAACGTCATCCACGAGAGAGGAAGAGAGAAAGGAGGTGGAGGGGAACTTAATATTCTCGAGATTACATTGCCCGCTTTTACCTAGGAGTCGAACCATCGGCTTTATTGCGCTTAATTGCCTCGCTCTAATTTATATACTATTAACGTAGAAGTAGGAGTACGGATCTAACCTAATGTACTAGATACTTGCAAGCTCTGCAGACACCAATTAGACAGTCAAATACAACGGAGAACAAAGGTTCGATGCAACTTGCGATTCCGATGATAGATTCTTTTACTAATTGCACCACGTTTCAAATTAATTTAAGAAAATACTATTTTTTGTCAAAATCCTCAGCCTTCTGCTTTCACTGATAAGTTGTAAGTTAAAACGAGAAATATGAAAACTTTCTTGCCCCTTCCGTTTGAGTTCAAACTCTCCTCTCACCTTTGGAAAATGTTTCCTAAATTATTACTTAATATCGTAGCCTCAGTTGTTCAGGATCCTCCTAAAATGGTAGGTCAGAGGGAGAAATTCATACAAATACAGAGGGATGGCAAAACACAACGGGGTTTCTTTTTCCCGTGTGTTTTCTGTGCTGGCGGCTCATGCGTGGAGAAAATTACATTTTCCTCTGATCGTGGGGCGATTAGTATTATACTTCCAGTATCGTGTTGTTCAGGAACACGAACCTAGGGTGTACGATACACCCTTTCCTCGGTGTCACGCACGTTTCGCTCACTGTTTACAAACCCTTCGGCATAAACGTCGAGACGGTCTGTAGTTTATATTCAATTAATAGCTTCTGTTTATTTCACGGAAACATGGAAACGTAATTTCGATTATTGGATACTGCCGGTTGTTAAATATTTGTCCGTTTGCACCGCCGTGTTTTTGAAATTGATACAGTGACAATTATCCAGTGAACGTCGGTATTCGAAATATTATTGTGATTGGTAATAATTTGTTCTATAGAATGTACGATTATCGTTTGGTATTATTGAGAATTATTTGTCCGTATGCGGTAGCATATTTTTGAAAATAATTACTTTAATTTGCTTTAGAGTTTTCAATCATCATTTTGAAATTCTCTCTTGGATCATATTTTCCAAACCACAGTGACAATTATTTCACGAGAAATATTATTATTATACTCTAAGTGTGATTATAATTATTGGAAATTTGCTACGTATACTTGAATAATTGATTAGCAATTCAGAATCTTTAATAATTACTTAAATAGCAATTAAAATTCCTAACATAGGACACGATAACATTTCTGCTCCTCGAACGTATGATTTATTATTTAACTTTCAAAGTTCCATTAATATTACAGTCTTCGAAGTAACGGTAACTGTCTTTCGTTAAGTTTCTCGAAACTTCACCGTAGAAATGCTGTCGTATCCTGCACAACAGCCTCAGGACTTTACTTAGTAATTTGCAAGATGGTAATTCACTTCGTTATAACTTACGATGTCTAGTTTACTCTCTATCGTACAGCTAAATGACAGTGCAATGATGCTGTTAATGTTATTTCGTGGCATTCTGAGGTTCGATAGGAGTATGAAGTACCTGTAGAAACTGATAGTGCAAATACGTTTGAAGGTTTAGGACCATAATTTTTATTGAGCAACTTATTAAATTGTATTTCCAAGGTTTTTTTTTCTTGTTAAAGAGAATATTGAATTAAGAAAATCTGGATACTGTTCATTTTTTTAAAGTTTCCATGAAACTGTTGAAGTTTTAATTGTACGTCTCATCAGAGATCATCGTCCGAGTCCTGGAATCTTTCGTAATTAGCGACGGATTTCTGAAAGGTGTCGTAATCTTTGTTCTCGTTTTCCTTCGTCAATAACTTCCTTCTTTCGAGAGATAAGTATATCACTAGTGGACAATAGCCGACGTTCATCAGACCGATGATTCGCATCACCCATTGGAATCCGATCGCCTTTACCATTTCGCCACCGATGATTGGTCCTTTGAATAAAATTCAAGTCTTCAGTTATAAATTGTTAACGGTAGTTTCTTTAATTAAGTACCAACTCCGTGCAGTTTGATTTAACACGTAACTACTTTTCTTTCAAATATTATACATATTTTTGTTCATAACAGTTTGCATCCTGGCGACAACACTGTGTTATCATGATTTTATAGCATTGTTTTTATCGATAAGAAATAAGATATTGATAACAGTAAACACAAGTTAATAGTGACTGATATTCATGTCTAAAGGACAGACGTGTCTTTGAAAAGGTGAGATGCGAATCAAGAAGTTGCCTGGAGAGCAACCGTGGATCGAAAAGTGTAAACCCTTTGAGGACGAGCGACGCATATATGTGGTCTGAGAAAAAATGTAATAATAGCTTATCTCCACATATCTACACGGTTAGAGTTAAAAAATTGAAATACAACCGTTGAAATATGATTACAGAAATAGTAATTTATAATTTGTATACATCAATATTCTAACTTTCTAATAAAAAGGTGGTTTTGAATTATCAAATAAATAATTGTCTCTCTAATATTGAAAAATGTCACCGTCCGCAAAGGGTTAACACTAGAACTATCGGCGTTAAATCTATTATATTTCAATATATTAAATAAGTACTTTGGAAAAGAAGGAATCGAGTAGCAAAAAGGATGATCAATTCAGTGATTTATGTCTTCTGTGATGGACGCAGCAATTTTGTTCTATGGCTCTTCCATGAACTTGTAAAATTTTTTGAAAAAATTGTGTACCAGTCATTTTGACTGGTTTGGTAGTTCTAGTGTTAATTACAAGATGCATAACATTTTCAAATCCTACGTTTCACCGCAAGCCATTCAAACTGCAGTGAGTTAATTCACGTAAGCTCGATCAGTAGAAACAATGATCAACGATGAAACCACTGGCTTACCCAAGGAATAAGCCAAGCTGACTGCCACTTGTTGAATCGAATAGACCGGGCCATAATTGCCATTCCGATCCACCAAGCTCGCTAACAATGGTACCAACGCCGCGTCTGCCACACCGATGCCCAAACCCATTCCCAAATGTGGGAATACCAATTGCGACATCGTGTTAGCCGACGGAATCAGAATCGCGCTTACACCGACAAGGAACATGGCTAAAACCGCGACTTTGCTTCGTCCGTAACGATAAGCTATCGCACCGAAGAAATTGGTCCCAACTAAATATCCAATGCTGTCTGGGATAAAGACCGTTCCTAGCTGCCACTTCTGGAATTTGAGCGTTATTAAGTTCTTGGAGAATTTCTAGATGGTTGAGGCATCCAAAGTACTGGGAATTTTGAAAATGGCTGAGATACTTTTCGAAGATTAACAAGGTTTAATCTTCTGAGATATTAGAATTGTTGGGAAATTTCTCTGTGTCGTTTTTAAATTGTTTCGTTTCTCTTTTAAGTTTTCTAGTACTTGTAAAGGTTTGTTAGGCAATATAAGCGGAAGGGAGCTTATTAATTTGGTATTGGATCAAACATTTTCAATTTTAATATTCTGAGTAGTTTTCATTTTTGAGTTGGCTGATGATTTTTAATATTGTAAGTGTATTTTAACACGATTTAAAATTTTTGAGTTTGTGAAAATTAATATTCATCCGCCTAAGGTGGATTTGAACTGAGGACTCTTGCATTGCGGAGCTTGCACTATGCACTCTCGGCCATTGCATGCAGTGCATCTCCTCTCTTATTGTTCTCAAGTTGTTTCATTTTTTCCCACACTTTAAATACCTCTCTAACAACTAATATGTAGTTAAGATATCGTTGGCAAACCTTCGGTTTGATGTGAGTTCGCAGCCAGATCGGTAAACAAGGCTCCAAAATCGCCATGGGCGATGTGGAGCACCAAATAGCACCAAATATGATGAGGATATGTGGATCGGACAAAAGATGCGTCCAAGATGTTTCACGTTCTTTCGGCTGGTGCAAAGAAGTGTTACAGAAACTTGAAAACTTCAAAGAAACTTCTATTTACACTTCACTATTCTACGACATAGCAATACAACTCGAAGAAACTAAAAATTACCTGAACTTCCGATTGTATATCCAGTGTTAATATCTGTATACCTAAAATCAGAACATATAAAACTGCACTACTGAAAAATGATAAATTAAAATTCGTAGAACTAAAAGTATTAATGATTAGTCTCATCTATTTGGACATGTTAGACAAACTGCACTTTTACAAGTTAAATATAAAAAATGAAGCAGAAACTGCGTCAAGGATTTCAGAAGTTACATGGCAAAGAAATTAAGGATCAGTTATTGTATTCGTCTTCATAGATCTTAATAGATTTAGTTCTGTAAACTTGGCACATCTAGTATTACAAGAACACTGCGAAAATTGTTGAAAATCGAACTGTAGCACGTACATATGGCGACGACGATGAAGCAGGAGACTAATAAAAAAGGAGCCATCTTTCCTTCTAAATCGTAAAGCACCGAGCCGATGGGATATCCTACAAGAACACCAAGAGCTATACTTCCAAGAACGAAACCCATGATCTTGGATCTTTTATCTTCCTCCTGATATTGGGAGGCGACCAAGGACATCCCGGAAACTCCTATACAGGCCGAGGATATGCCCTGAATGCTTCGAGCAAGAAAAAGCACCTCGTACGTCTGTCCAAATGCGAACACTGCAAGAATTTCCTCTCGTAAGATGAATTTCTTCGTTCCATTTCAGCTGAAACCCTTTCTACGACATTCTACATCATCGTTGAGCACGTTTTTCATTGTCCTCCCATTTAGTAAAACGATGGTAATAAAATACAAGTGTTCCTCGCCAATTTTATTTAATACTCAACGATAAAAATTGGATACATCCATCAAATAAACTACCAACGACGATGTAAATGATTAAACTTAATTGAAATCTAAAGATAAGATTAGAACGGTTCTTAAAAGGGCATACTTACGCATCGCTGCAACTAAAAGACTCAAGTTCCCAAGAAACAAAGGTCTCGTGTATCCCAAGACACCAGTAACAGTGCCCACAATAGGGTTTAATATCAATTGCACTAACGCTTTCGAGCTCAACAATAATCCAACCCTACCATTCTCATCCTCGTCGCTGCTCACCGTCGAATTTCCATCAAGGGTGCAAAGATAATCAGGAATAATTGGCACTGAAATACGTCATAGATCTAAAACTCCCCCCGAGCACTGATATAAATTCTTCCAAAGTAATTTTCATCCCCTTCTAAATTTACCAACAACCGTGAGAAGAACGTTATCCAAGAAAAGACTGAAATAAACAACTCCGACGATGATGGCGCGAGAATTTCGCACGTTCTCGAACGTCATCGTTGACCAATGTCCTTGAAGTGATTTCTTGTCGTTAGATTATCCGATCTTTGAGAAAAACGATCGAATCAAACACGAGCAACGTGGACGTTCCATGGGGATGTTTCAGTTTCCGAGTTAATTGGTTTCTCGTTTCACATCAATGAATTCCATCTCGTTCGTCTTTGAGACGCGTGAGAATCGAATTAACAGTGAAACAATTTCGATGATTTGAATTTTTTTTTACCGATACTGGAAACAGGATTCTAAACGTGACTGGAAAGCGTACCAGTCTGGATCGAGCTTTTATAGCGGTCGAAAGGTTCGTCCTTGCGCAGAAGCTTTTTCAGAATGTGGAGACGAAGACACGGAATTGCGCGCACTTTCACGAGCCGATGCACCTTTCGATTTATCTACGTTTTATGGCTGCTTATCGAGAACCAGCAGACATCGTGGTCTCATGATTTTTAGCGTGGTCTCATGGTCTGGAAATAAGTCGCGTACACGGGGTTCGCGATTTTCAAAGGGGGACCAGAGATTAAAAAGAAGGGAAAATTTACGGTTTTCCTTCTTCTCTCACGATTTCTATACTCCCTTCGTCTTTCCTTCCCTAGGAGGATTGTAAATTTACCTTCGTTGTGCTTCGATCTTTTTATTTTTAAGTCTGAAAGGTGAGGGATCTTTTTTTCTGATATCTTAAGCAAAATTGAAAGAAAAGGAATAATGAGTGAGGTAGACTTTAGAAAATTTTGTATGCCAGTCTAAAGTGAATTCATTCCGATTTTCTGAAGCACTTAATTTATTTAGCAGATATTTAATAATTGCCATTGGATAGGGATGTTTATTGATGAAATTTAATGAGACAGGTTTTCAGGAAATTAAGAAAAACTCGGAGAATTTTCTCATCCATTCAACGTATTTCGATGGAACGTTCAACAAAGCTTTGTCTGTCTCCTTTTCTACCAAGTCCACTAGGTTAACACTACCCGTACAGTGTCATCGATATTCTCCCCGAATACACCTGCGTCCCGATTGCGAAATTACGATCGACCATAATGCAATTTCGGTAGGGAACACGCGAAATTGATTCCATACTCCATGGCTCGTTCGCATGTCCTCCAGTCGCAAAAGGACGTCTCTGTCCACGTTGCTCCGTTGTTTCGTACTCTTCCATTAATTATCGCCATAATGGCGGTTAAAATCTATCGGAAATTGTGTTCAGCAAATCGAATCAGTCGGCGAGGTATCCTCTGTTAGAATTGACTAGAACTCCGATCGGACGTATTTCAGAAGGGAAATTCAATGAGGACGCAACGATCGAGAAATTTCTTCTTTTCTTCAAACTTTTGGAGGAGAACTTAAAACGACACATCATAACACAGGCGAGCGTAGTTCAGCCAGGACAGCCGTGATATGCACATGGGAGTCAGAGCAGCATTTAGTAAGTTTGTAGTCTCAGAAACAAGAACTTGTATTTTATGAATATTATATCATGTTAAGAAATGTGTTAATGCATATTAACTCTAGAACTGTTCGTTTTAGAAGTCAATTGTATGTACGTTTGATAGTTTTATATCACCGCAAAGAGAATAAGATTATAATATTTGTTTTTTGCAATAATAGGCAGGAGAGAGCCTCGGCAGATGGCAGAGAGCACAGGACAGCATAGGACAACGCAGGACAACGCAGGACAACGCAATACAACGCAGGACAACGCAAGACAACTCAGAACAACGCAGAACAAGGCAGAACAAGGCAGGACAATGCAGGACATCACAAGACAACACAGGACAACGCAGAACAAAGTAGAACAAGGCAGGACAATGCAGGACATCACAAGATAATGCAGGACAACCCAGGACAACGCAGGACAACGCAGGACAGCGTTGGACAGCATTTGATAAATAAATAATGTGTAGTCTTAGAAACACACAGTTGTAATTGACAAATATTGTATCACATACATTTATGTTATGTAATATAAACGTTGAATAAAGATTTCGTTTAATCGAAAACACTGTCAAACTTCATTAACCATTACTACTTTCCATTCCTAAAATTCCATTCCTCTACCTATAGTTATAAGTTCTCTAATATATTAACACCATTCAACGGCAAGACAGATCGATCAAAAATTGTTCTTCTCCTATTGGTTTATTCCACTTGTGAGCTTCAAGGTCACCTCAAGGTCAAATTTGAGCTTGCAAGCTCACACCTAATGGCTCAAACTAAAAAGCTCAATAAAATTTTCAATTTTTCTCGAAAAATTTGAGCTTTTTTAGTTTGAGCACAGACACCTGATGGCTCAAACTAAAAAGCTCAATAAAATTTTCACATTTTCTCCAAAAATTCGAGCTTTTTTAGTTTGAGCATCGACAGCGGAGCTTGCAAGCTCACACCTGATGGCTCAAACTAAAAAGCTCAATAAAATTTTCAATTTTTCTCGAAAAATTCGAGCTTTTTTAGTTTGAGCGCAGACACCTGATGACTCAAACTAAAAAGCTCAATAAAATTTTCAAATTTTCTCGAAAAATTTGAGCTTTTTTAGTTTGAGCATCGACATCTGAGCTTGCAAGCTCACACCTGATGGCTCAAACTAAAAAGCTCGATAAAATTTTCAATTTTTCTCGAAAAATTTGAGCTTTTTTAGTTTGAGCATTGACATCTGAGCTTGCAAGCTCACACCTGATGGCTCAAACTAAAAAGCTCAATAAAATTTGCAAATTTTCGCGAAAAATTTGAGCTTTTTTAGTTTGAGCACGCAAGTATAGAGCTTTTGAGCAATTTTTCCGAATTTTTCGCAAATTTTCGACAACTCCGAGCGAGCTTTTTAGTTTGAGCCCTTAGGTGTGAGCTTGCAAGCTCATTTTCAAGGTCAAATGCGAGCTTGCAAGGTCACAGTTAATGTCTCAAACTAAAGAATTCAATCAGGCAAAGCAGAAGTTTCTCTTACATATTAGTGGTTTGAATGGGAAAGGGAATCTTGGAATGGAACAAGGTTAAAGATATGTAACACTGTTTGAGATATAACTAATTCTTTATTCAATAATTGTATGATACAATTATTTGTATTACAATTCTTAAAATAAAGTTATGTGTCTAAAACTACCTCTTCTGGATGTCTTCTGTCGGTACTGGTTGTCCTGTGACTGTCCTAAGTCTCATCTGTGTGTCCTGACTGATTTGTGCCGTTCCTGGAGATCCTGTGTCTGACCTGGATGTCCTATGAGTGTCCTGGATGTCCTATAAGTGTCCTGGTTGTCCTGTAAGTACCGTAGTTGTCCTATGACTGTCCTGGCTGCACTGTGCCTGTCCTGTGCCTGTCCTACACTGCGCTACGCTGTTCTGCTAAGCATATTTATATCAAATTAGTAAGAGATAAAAAGTGAGAAATACGGGAGTATAAAAACAAAGCAAAGCATTAAGTTAATACACTACCTTTATCTATTCTCCCGAACATACTCCGTTTCTGTCTGTAATCGAAAATAGACGACAAATTCTCTGCTTTTCTGGCTGTTGAAAGTAGTCCTTACGAAACTTGAATTGGATATAAAAAAGAAATGAGACACTTGAAAGTATTCTGCTTTCAACAAATGAGTTGGCTACAGTTGTTCAACTCTGGCAAGTAATGGATTTGAGTTAATATCTTTTGTTATCCATAGACAGTTTAGACTATCTTTATTCATTATGTGTATGATAAAATATTATTGTATTACATTTCACAAAATAAAATTGTGCGTTCCCAAAACTACGAGTACTTTATTCAATAAACTCTGTTCTGTCTGTCCTCTGCCTGTCCTGTCCGATAAAAATAATTGCAGCAAGTTCTTGAAAAAAGTAAATGCGTCAATTCGTTGAAAAATGGGCAAAAATGAATCTTAAGCACATCGTCATGATTAAAGAACGAACGGTTACCTGTTCTCAGACGGGTGCTAAAATAATTACACGATCCTTGAAGTCAGAAGATACATTTATTCGTGAACAGAATTTAATATGGGGTGCATGACTATAAAGTGAACAGTGTGATAAATTAGAATGTCAGAATCGCGTTATCCTCGTTACGTCGTCCTCGTCCTCCTCACGGATGGTCGTCTCCATTTGCGACATCCTTGGACTGGCGCATCTCGAGGGATAAATCTCGTCGTGGGGTCTGCGATTTGGCGATAGACCACCCTCGACGTACACGTCTGTCTCTATGCAATCCTTCTCGTCCAAGATTAGTTTCTTCTTCCTCTGACATCTTGGGCGGGCGTATGCTGAATTCGTGTTACTTCTTTCCACTGTGGACATCCTCGCCTGAAAATTATTATGATTTTGCTTTCTATGCGGAAAAATGAGTTGTTGACTTGTCTCAAAACAGCTTGTCTCAAGATGAGGGGGAATTGGACGACTGTGTATAATTTTTGAATGCTTTGAGAATGGGAATATACCTAATTTTATAATTTATTGCATGATAGTCTTTTATTGTAATAATTAATATTCTCTGGCAAGTTTGGGGAAGTTCTTTGGAAATTATTACTTAATATGTCACAACCATGACGGTTTGGAACCAACTAAATATGTAAATTGTATTTGAAATGACCACAATACACAAAGTTGAAAATCCTGCCAAAGAACAGGCACCCAATGGTACCACAATTTTTCCAAAACCGACTATAAATGTTAAATGATCACTTAAAAATTATACACACACAATTTTGCTCAAAGTAAGTCAAAGTTCTATGAAGTAAAGTCATCCAAATTCTCCTCCCTTCACGTAATTTCAACGAGAAACTGGCCTACACAAAAACACTATGCAAAAGTACTATTAAAAATGATACAAAAAAATCTCTCACGTCCGCATCGTCGATGCAGACTTGTGGTATAGTGTAAGAATTATTAACTTCTCGCATCTCCGAGTGAAAGCCATAATTATTGTATCCAGGATTCCTCCGCGAATCTGAATGCCTCACTCGACTGAGGTACTTCTGATTCGGGCTCGAACTCCCATAATAATTCGGATATGCAGATGGTATCTGGAGATTTGTCATGCTCCCTCCGCCGACCGGATGGATATAATCGTAGAATGGACGAGACTGCGCACACAACGTACTTTATGCAGATTAACGTCGTTGATTAGCCAAACCCGACAAATTGCTAGGCGCATAATTATCGAGGAATTTGTCTCTCTAATCTCGGCTTCGGCTGCCGCTATTGGATAAAATGTTTGTGGAGAAATTTCGTGGTGAAACTGGGCCGGCAAATGATAGTGATGGCGAACGATGATTAGAATCGGATTGTTGAAAATGAATATGGATGAGAAACTTGGCTACGATTGTTTAATTTGGTAGGATTGATTTTATAATTTGAAATTAATAAGTTGCTAATCAATTTTTGAGCAGAAGTTTGAAAGATGGCGTGAATAATTAAGAATTTGTTCGTGTAACATTCTCACCTGTCTGGTGACCGTGTTTATCCTTGAATCAGGCCCAAATTCGGTGGAATCGAACCTCTGTCCGAATTCTTTTCCCCTGGATAAATGAGTGACCATGAAATATGTTCTCGGAATTAAAATCCCGATGATGATTAAGTATGCCGTGGCGATGATGCCAAAGCAGACAACTATGTCTCGATAGACCGCTTCCATGAGGATAAAACATGTCAACCAAACTGCCCAAGTTATCAGTAGGCCGATGGAAGTCCCAAAAAAGCACTTTCCTTCGCGATAATTACGCTGAATTTGAGCGATGAAGAAACACACCACGAATAGCATCACTAATAGGAATATGTCGTATCCTGGAAAGAAATTATTCACACTTTGTTCCTTAAAAACTTTATGTCAGCGCATTGTAAAGCAATTTTGAGCATCAATTCTCAATTAATATCAATAATTCTGCAAAAGTACAAATGCAATTTGATCTTGATGCAGATTTAGCAATTTTTTTATATTTTCAAATAATTTATCTTTGCGCTCAGACGCGTCACGCAAAATATAAATTCAACCATTAAATATCGTCAAACTAGTGTAGATTATTTAATAATACAAATGTAAAATTATTAATATCGATACTGAAAGTACATATTGACGCAAAAAATTTCAAAAAGGAAAGTTTTCTTCAAAGGAAGGAAAAATTCAACGCGACCTACCAAGAAGAGCGATAAAAGTGAGACTCCTGATGACAACGGAAGAATCGGCCCCGCTGAGGATAAAATACATAGTCGATATCGCTATTTGTACGCCGGACATGAAGAACACCATCAGTCCCTGGAGATATCCGTTTATATGTGCGGTAAAAATGCCGCCCTTAGAGAACACGAGGAAGAACGCTCTCGAAAGCATCACCGAGAATATCATTCCGAAAGCAAGCGTCGTCACGAAGATCTTTCGTGAATTGAGATTCTCCGGGCCAAGGTACTCGTCGTTTATGCAAAACGGAAGTACAGTCTGCAGAGTGAAGACGGTCGCTAGTATCAGGACGATCGTTAGACTCGGATTCCCATCGAGCACGTCCTCCACGAGGAAACGATAGATGATGAAGATTGCAATCACGCCGCAGGCAAATGTACCGCATACAACCATCGTCAAGAAAATTGGTATCCAGTTGCCAGCCTTTAATAAACCCCTGTCGAGCATATCTGAAGCGATGAAACGTTCACATTAGATACAACGATATTTTCAAGTGCCATCGATGATACTATGGGGTTGGCAATTTGTTTCTCGTAAATGAAACAAATAACCACCGAAGAGAAGGTGAGAGTGGATCGATTGGTGATTATTGAAAATGGATGGTTCAAGTTTCGCTATAAAAAAAGAACGTATAAAACACCTCCATACCTTTAATACCATGCGATCCAGTTCTCTTCTTAAAGTTCGAGCAACTCTCGCAATTATTCGCGTATTTCTTGACACAGAGTCTTGGCATTTTTGGCACCCTAGTTTCCGGAGTGATACGAAATTTAGATGCCTCGACTCTGTAAATCGCCACGTCGATCAGCTCCTGCTGACTGCCCTTCATCGCCACGATGTACTTCATCGAATGTGATTTCGGTAATATACGAAGGGCATTGTAAACGTCGGAATTTCGAATGTCCTGTTTCAAGTGCGAATTGAAACGAGGCATTACGCAGCCCATGCCACGAGCGCAATTCCGTTTCTGAAGCTCCTGGAGAACCTGAGCAAGCTCGACTACGGCCTTACCGATCCCGAGGAGATAAGGCGAATGGATTACGGGATCGCTGGCAGCCTCGAGAAAATTCTCTGCCGACGTGAGCTCCTGCAGGAGATCCAAATTGAAGGATTTCGTCTTTATGACGTACGATCCTGGAGGGATGAGATCTGAAATATGGGTATTTCGGTTATTCTGTCTTTCTGACACGGCGTTTGGGATTGATTAAATTATTGGAATCGATATTTTATCCTCTGAATTGGTATCGATGATGCGCTTGATGCTTTCGGGAATTGTTTCAGGGGAGAAGGTGTCTTTTATGTTTGCTATGTGTTATAAATGATGTAGAGATCATGTTATGGTACTAGGTGATGGGGACATTTAGATGATGTATGTATTAGAACTTTGCACATGTGTATGAAGTTTGTAGAATAGTAGTTGTCACTTGTTTTGAGTTATGCTAATTTATAATATGATGAGACAAGTTTTATTTAAAGAATTCAAGTAGAAGATTATTTCACTGGTCAAATATTGTGACGAGCGGCCTATCTTGGATATTTGCAGTATTTTTTGTGTATTTAACAATGCTAAATTTGCCACAAATGCATAAAAATCCACACCCTAGAGATAACAAGTTATAGCGTTTGGAAAAGTTAATATTTATTTTATTACTAAGCTCTACGAGTATCCCAGAAGTTTCGATAACTCAAAATTAAGAATTGCGATATTCTCATAATTTTAGAAGGTAGTAATTTATATATCAAATAAATCAAAAGTTTCACCATCAACATTCGCTCCATCGAGAGGTAAGACAATCCAGGTTTTCCTTGATCCTTGCAATTTTTCACTCTTCTCGATCCACTGACGAATATCATCGGCCTCTCCGATCGCAACGATGACCATTTCTGTGTGATTTTCATCCAGTTCCACCGTAGTCGCGTAATTTTTCACGCAAATCCCTACGTCTCTCGTAGAATCGAGGAAATGATTCAAGGCGAAATCCGAACTCACCAGGACTAGATCTACCGTTTCGAATCTAGTGCTGAGATAATGCACCATTAGATTTATTAAGGACTTCGTTAAGTTCTGCTCTCTGTACGTGCTGATCGGTAGAACACTGTAATTACGAAGAGGCTCTAGAATGGGAGCGTATATCGACGGCAACAGGATTCCTAATTCGTAATGCTCCACGCAGTCGGAATCCACCGCTGCTTGCAGAGCTTGCTTGTAAACCAACATCTCGTCGTGGCAGGTATCGAAGACTTTTAAACCTAAGGAGATTTTTATGGAGAATTTATATAACTAATTGTGTATCAACTGGTATCTGGTTTTTATTATTTTTAATTGCAATAATTTTCATTCATTTATCGAGGGTCTACATTTTTTTTATTACTTCAGTTTCATTAATATTCTTAGTTAATAAATCTTGAACAGTGCAGGATAGACTTCAAAATAGATGTTCCTTTGATAATTCCATTATGTATTAGAAATGCAAAACTTAAGTGAATTACGAACTGTTAATGTGCACAGGTTTCTTTGGGGCACTTCTATATTTTTCCCAAAAGAAAATTTCTGGTGTTCTTATAATAATCTTCTACAAGTGTTTATTAATTAGTGTTATTTACCCAATGAGAGGCCAGGCACAAAGTCGTATTTATTGAGAGTATGTATCACATAGATCGCCGTAGAAATCTCTTGGAGGCCCTTTACATTTGTAATATTACAGTACGCCCCGTCATGGGTGTCCACGAATACTGTCAACCGTTTTATTATTATTATTTTGTAAATCTATAGTTCAGAATATTATATAGATGAATTTTAATTACCGGAAAGGACAGCATCGCCAGAAATCTCGTAAAGTGTGCGATTTTTCGCGCACATATTCTGATCCTCCGTTGATAACACTATCCGAGCAAAATACAAAAAGAGGATAGTCTTCAAGGCCGCCATAATTGCACAGGCAATTTGCAATCAGCAAGAATATTCTTTCACGATAGTGGAAACATATTTGCATGAATTTTTAACTTAGGCAAAGAGAATACATCCGATTCATCCCCCTGTTTAATCAATATCCATCAAGAACGTCGAAGAATTCGATTCGCAATTCCTTCGAATCGTTTATTTTCTGTATTAATGAAAATACACCTCCTCGATCGTCTTTCCAAAGAGATTCTATTATTCTGCATCTACAATATGAAACATTGCAACTTTTATCCATCGATAAACCCCATAAAAAAACAGGATTGACGATCAATCGTTAGTAACTTCCTCTGAACGATACTTAATAAGAACTTACTTACGAATATCTTCCACGAAAGCGTTATCTACTCTTTCTCTCAAACATTTAATTCCAATCGGATCCATCAAATCGCGTGATAAGAGCCACCCTGGGGGTAACAATTGCCATGGAACACGCTCACCCTCCCTTCTCCTCTCTTTACGATTATCGTCGTCGCCGTAGCGAACTACATTTCAGACTAATAACAATCTATACTCTGCGTGTGTTGTCAGTCTGATTACATTAATAATTAACGACTTAAAATGATCGATTTTAGTCAGCTTTAAATATTTATACTCGATCACGATCGTTCAGCATTATTGTTTTGTTTCTTTTGGGCAACGAAGAACATCGTCCCCCTCTTGGTATACCTTTCCATGCACTTTACGTGTCGATAAACCATTATCGATTTGCACCCTTATCGAAAGTCCACGTTCGAAGTTTCCAGCTTCGAGGAAGCAGTCGTCGGTGGTCAATCGTTCCAGTTCCTCGTGAGTAGTCCACCCCTTGGTCTCGTTGAGGTGTACGAAGCGATATTTCTAAATTCTTTACCGTAAAATGTAATATTCTATATTATATAGGGTTCAACTTTAATGATACAAATTGTTTCTGCTACTCTAATTAATTTCTGAACCACTGATACTATGGTAAACATCCTAAATACTGAAACCAATAACATGACTCTCCTTTTACAAATTTAATCTCAGTAGTTTTTACACATGCTACATAGTATCAATAGTTTCTACAATTCTCACCAACTTCTAAGCAACTGACACTACATTTCTGCTGGTACCAACTACCCAACAATATTTTCCTTTTACAAATCTAAGTCACAATGCCCATGGCACAGTACACTCTATTAATCATTTGTACAGTTCTAGAGTACTCCACCATCTAAACCACCGACACCAGTTAACAAACTTCTAAACCGCTGACACACCTGCTACACATGAAGAACTTCCCAATAACATCACTCTACCGCTAGAAATCTAAGTCTCACTATACCCACCTCACACCACTGCATTAAATACAACAAATCAATGTGATCAAACCATATGCAATGCTATTCTTATCATTCCACACATCGAACAGTTCCGTAATACCAACTTCTATCCACCGTATCATACATCCCCATCGAATAAAAACTCATCTACACGATAAATCGCATATGCCTAATACCTCAACGATGAAAACGGGTTAACAACGCGGGACCTTAACAACGTCGTATCCAAGTCATATGGAAACACGACGAAAGAACGACGGTAAGGTGCGTTTTTGGCAGCAACCCCGATAAAACTTTCATGACCATGCCGAAGGGAGCAGCTGGCACACACTGCACACACGGCGGTGACCACCCGCGGAAGCCGTACTTCTAGCTCTCCCCCTTTTAAACGTATTACACGTTCAGTCACGTTGAATTCTGCAGCCATTTAAGGTGCACATGCGGTTTAATTGACAGCCGGGGTCTTTTCTTAATGCCGAAAGAAGTGGGTGAATCGCTGCAGGACACGACGATCACCGGATCATCGAAGGTGACAGCAGTCGTGATTTCCTTGATGGGAAATTGGGTTACCTACTTTGGCCATTTGCTTTGACAATTCGATGGAAATATATATGAGTATGGTTTATCTATGGGTAGATGGAATATTTATTGAGCATTTGAAGTAAAAGAGGAGATTATGATAAGTAATTTTCTCCATTTGTTTCGGAAGGGTGGTAAAGTTATTTTGTATTCGGTTAGGAGATCTGTTACGGGGAGAATAGCCACATATGGGGTGAATTGATAGTTTTGTATTTATTAGAAGTGTGTTTGGCTGAATGAATTTGAATTGTTTGAATATGTGAGAATAATTTCGAGTTGATGGCTTTATGTAGGTTTTATATTTTTACAAGTTAGTGCTCATTGAGTAGCTGAGCAAATCTATTTTTAATATCAAGAAATTCGAGGAAATTGCGCGAATTAATCGACGAGCAAAGGCTGTTTTTAATGCTGAAATAACTGGGTGAAACGCTCCGATAAAATCGACAAGTCGCGCGCGATGATAGCTATCAGATTATAAGCAATCGTAATCGAAGGTGACGGAGCGCAAGGTTCCTCGTCTAACACAAAAACGACCCACTTTTCGAGTCGCCGAAGTCGTGATCGATCGATCGTCCGTCTTTTTTTTCTTATTTTAATACTTTTTTCCCCTTCTTCCTTTCAATCTTTTTTTCTTCTTTGTCACGGGTCAAATTTTTGTTCCGCTGTCTTCAATTCCAAACGGAATATGAAATAAAAGATCCAGTTGCAATGCAACAATAATTTTGCAGATTTTAAAGCTTTGAAACATCAATTTCTAAGGATAATTCCGTCGTTGCTGCTTTACACCCATCGACGCGGAATAAATAAATCCTCCGCGTCATATACGGGACGAATTTTCTTTCGGCTATTAATAAACGCTTTTTCCACGATAAGCTATATTTGTACCTAATATTTATAATCTCCGACAATCTTTCCCGCTTTTCATCGACGTTAAATGTTATAAACAGCAACGAAAACCGATAGCTGATGTCATGGTGATTCCACCCTCGTGATATCCACAAATAGAACGAGATATAATAACAATAAACTACGTTTAGCTACTCTTTAATCTGTTAATAAAGTATTGACGTATATAATAGTTATACTTTCTTCGATGCTTTCTATTTTACGGCAGTATTAAAAATACACTTAATGAAATTCAGTAATTAACGATGATTTCACCCTTAACATCGTTGAACATCGATCGTATTTTGTCTCCTTCATTTCTATTACACTGAAACTCTATTTTTCTATTAAAGACATATCTCTCTGGAGTACAACAAATATAGTCATTAAAACTATACATTCTTTGAATATTATCATTTAAAAATCAAAAGAAATTCTACTTTCAGTGCCGCTGGTTGTCACTGACACGGCGTTAAAGGTGCTAAAAAATATTTCTCTTAAGCACACGCTAACGGATACGTTATTCAAGCAAATATTATTACTCAATTAAATCAACATATTTCCATGATAAAAGTTCAACATCAACACCTATACCTTCCATCCGTTTACCCTCCAAACATTTCAAACACTAACGAAGTCCAGCAATCAATTTCATCTGTACAATAGAACCAAACACCTTGACATCTTCGTGTCGAATGCTATTCTACGACGAAATTTACATAATTCTATCAAAAAACAACACAAGAACATCTATACCTGCCCTCTATCTTCATCTGTATCGCAAGAACGGAGACTTTGCAAACAACATCGACTATCTTCAAAGTGTGTTGCAAAAAAAGTCATAATATAGTGCACGTACGTATACACAAACCGTCGACGATGTTTTAGAATTCAACTACGGGGTTGGTTCACCGGGTCAACGTCTATAAATTCGGTCCTAGACTCCAAAACTTGGGACTCCCTATCCGGGTAACACGAGACTCGAGGAGGTCGTTGCGACGGCTTCGATCGGTCTCGTTGGTTGCATACGAAAGGCGCAGATTCGAAAAGCCACCCGGACGAGGAGAATGAATTTTCAGTCGGCTCGCTTTGTCACCTGTCCAGGTGATGCAAATTTAGAAAGTCGTGACGCACGAACTCGGAAACGTGACGGGCCACGGGCGAGAAGATTTGGGACTTTTAAATCGGTGTCAGACAGACGCCGTTCCTATTCGCGTGGAATTTCGTTGCACGGTGTGTGTTATCGATTTTGCTGCGGCGATATTAATGCTAGAACTGCGGATGATTGATTTAATTTACATATTTTAAATTAATAAAATACGAGGAATAAAACGTGGTAGAATATTCAGGAATGTGGTCGATGATTGGATATAAATTGAAGGGAAGAAAGTAAAAGTAATTGTTTATATTGAAAGAGAAATTTTAAAGAGAAATCAAGAGTCTCTTGTTGCAACTACCTTGTAGGACTTAGGATAATAATTTTAGATATAATTGTTTGTTTTGAGTGTTCTTAGATTGAGTACAACTTTGCGCTCGTTCTTTTCGACTCAGGTGCACTGTTAAAAATAAATTAAACAATAGATTCCAGTATATTTTAGTATACTTATTAATATAGATTGAAATACACTTTAAACAAGGTATATTAACAAAAAGAATTTTTGTTTTATGTCGCAACGTTGTAGTTTAAATAGTAAATGGCAGAGGACAAACTTTTAATCGTTGAGATAGAAATTTTCTACCGTTACTGTTGGGCGAATTCAATTCAATCATGGCAGTGATCTACAGGGCAAGCATGGACGTTTGTCATGAATAATTAAAACAAACTATCGTCTTCCAAACCGCTGGAGATTTATTAATTGCGGGCATCGTGAGAGATACGGGAGACATTTCATCTAGACGGCCGATAACGCGTCAGCATCGGACGGCAACGCTTTAATTCGTCTCTGGTTTTCGTTTCTTTTTTTGAAATGGCGATACATTATCGTAATAGCGTGTCTCGTGTCAAGGACGTCCCATGACGCAACTGTGCACAGTCGCAAAAGTTTCCGTGTAAAGCAAACGACAGATTGCCGCGTTATTGTCGAACGACATCTCGCCCACTTTGAACTCCGGATTCACGGCGACCTGAAAAACGTGGACATCGTTTCGTTACCTTCTCCTTTCTTTTAACATTTTTTCCTTATTAATTTCAATTATGATTTCATTTAAAAGTTACAATGTTAACACTAGATTTACGGAGCCAATTTGGCTCATTCAAAATTTGATTGTTACATATATAATATATTGGTTGGTTAATTTTTTAATAATAAATCTTTCATTTCAATTAATTTGGAACTACTTTCTTTGCAAAAAATTTCAATTTTCTTGTATGATTCAAATTGGCTCACTTCAGAAAAATAGGTATATCAACATCCGTAAATCTAGTGTTAAATAAGTTGCAAAACAGCGGGACGGTTATAAGATTACATAATAATTTAGGAAAAATTTCACGGAGGTGACGAAGTAGAGTTTTAACTGTTGATCATTTTGCAAAGTACCTAGTTAATATATTTAAATTGAGTAGATTTCCACCCTAACACCATTGCGCTTTTCACCCTCGCTATTATTCGCGAGGGTAAGTAAGGAAAGTCTCCTGTCCTATTTTTGTTATTAATCAACAAGAATCCTTATCATTTTACCAAAGAATGGCTAAGGTGTCCTGCGAGAGTAAGCAGCGAAGGAGATTGGCAATTTGGCGGGAAAAAAAGAAGTAGACGTAAGACGTGCTCCAAAAGTTTTCCCCCCCATTGAAATTGACGTTTAAATTATTGAGTGGAAAATTACTCTCTTCATGGAGTTTGAGGATCGTCGATTACAGAGACACGATGGAAAAATATTATCCGTTCGTGAAAGTTTTCCTCTCTCGTGAAATATTTACGGTACCTTGAAGGTGTATTGTCCGGGCTGTAGCTCCGATATGTCCACCCACTGACAATCGATATTGTGCTTGTACACGTCGCTACAGTTGACAGAAATTCCTTGGTCACCGTAATTGGCGCATTTGTATCTAGAAATTAGAAGTATACCTTAATTGCTCGTTCTATCAATTGACTTTCGAAAAGTACTTGATTGCTACTGAATAAACGAATAGAGAGAATAAGATAGTAATTGAAAATGTGCTCATTTCATTTCCTTTACCTTGGCGAAACACCTGGCATACATTGATTGTCTTCGAGACAAAAAGATGCTTTGTGACCTTCCGCGAGCTTCTTTCCGCTTGTGTCGAAAATGTCAAAGGTAGCGAATACTTCCATGGAATGATAGTGCCTGGCAAAGATAACACAATTTATATAAACCAAATATAAATCTCAATCATTCACACTAGAACTATCGGAATCAAATCTATTATACTTCAATACATGAACTAAGTAATTTGCAAAAGAATACTCAAGAGACAGAAAAATGATCTGTTCAGTAATCTGTAATTTATAAAATCAACATAGAATATCTACTCTATGGAACTCCCATAAACTTGGAGACCATCTGGAAAAAATTTGGAAACCAGTAATTTGATCTTGCTTGATAGTTCTAGTGTTAAAATCCACCCCTGCTATCTTACCAGAAACCAAAGACACAAAAGCAAAGAGAATCATGAAAATATGGAAAAAAACTGCTGAAGTAACTTTGATAATTCTATAAATCCAAGACTTTCTCGTTTTTATACTTCCCATAGAATGTAAAAGACATTTTCCACCCGCCTCTTCAAGCCAAGTTCATCAATTACGTCAACAGACTATTCGTGCCCTCCCCGGTAGAATCTCGATAAGCGATCGAGCAGTTTTATCAGCAATGTTTCCGTCGTGCAAAACGTCATCGCTTATCACTCACATATGACACATGTGCCATTCCCAGAGATGCTTGGGAACAGAGGGCCGGAAGTCCGCGGTACCAGCGTTCAGGATTCTCGCGGTGAATCTCAACAGCCGTCTGGTTTCTAGATGCCAGTTCTCGGATTCCTTTTGAATCTTGTATGCCTGAGAGGCAACGCAGTTTTCCTCCATTGCACATTGCAGCCAGTACAATTGTCTGTCTTCTAAATGAGCGGTGCGCATAAGTTCGATGTGATCGAAGACGAGATCCGGCATTTCACGAAGACACACCACGCTTGCGACGTTCTCAGCGATTCCTGGCGAAAAGGTCGTTGACGCGTTAAGGGTTGGGAAGAAAGTGACTCGTTAGGAGGAGGGTATTAGTTTTTTTTCTCAGTTTACCCTTTCAGTCTGTCGAGTTCACGAGTAATTTACGAAATACCGCACTAAGTTGGGGAGGGAGGAAGAAATTTTGTCATGGGGTTTTCCGATTGTAGGCTAAGCGGAGAAGTAGGAAGCATTGATTTTGGTAAGTTTTCAGATTGATTTCTTACGATTATTTTGACTAGGATCTTCAATTTTAGGCTGATTGAGCGAAGTAATGATATCTATTATATAATCTATTATATCTCAAATACCACTGACTGACTGACTCATTCATCCACTCATCACGAAATCTCAAAAACCACAGAACGGATTACAATGAAATTTGGAACATACTCTTGCCTTGGGTCGTAGGTGCTCACTAAGAAAGGGTTTTGAAAAATTCGAAATTTTAGGGGGGGTTTGGGGGGTTAAAGTATGGGCCAAACTCATTAACGCAGAGCCGAAACTACTTGACCTAGAAACTTGACATTTTGCATGAGCGTTCCTTCTAGGGTATAAGCACCCACTAAGAAAGGATTTTTTAAAATTCGAAATTTTAAGGTTTTTTTTTAGTTTCGATTAAACCGTAGCGAGGCACGGGAGCTTTCAACTAGTATTTTATAATGAACAACTGTGAAGTAGATGGAACGAATGATTGAACGTTTTCGTCCATCAGAGGTATAATGCGATGTACCTGGACACTCTACAACCTTGTCGTGGAGGCACTCGACCAGATTCCTCTCATTCCCATGACACTGTACTCCGCTGATAGCCATCGGTACCCTTTCTCCGCCAAAAAAGTTGGTTTGTATCGCGTCAGACGCATAACCGAGGCCCAATTGGCGGCAAACTACCGCTGCCTCGAACAGAGACCAACCATCGCCGCAAACGACTCCCCAATCTGAAGTAAAATTGCTTTATTGCACCTCGTTATACCTTCGTGTTTTTCATACGACTCTTTAATGTCTTCGCATTTATACTCTCTTATTTGTCGACGTATCGGGCCAGGAGATTTAAGATGCCGTGCTAATTGTATCGAGTTATTTGAAGCTTCATCAACAAGACTGATAGGTTTTGTAAATACTAAATGAAACGATACTTAAATACTCGATTGACTAAAATTTCTAAGTAAATATTGAACTTAATTCCATCACTTAAGACTCGTTAAGGCAGGAGTTTCCTTAAGATCATTTTATCGAGTCGCTTTAGTCGTCCAACCGGAAATTGGACGTAGAACCTCAAGCTAACGAATATTCTAAGCGATCATTGAAATAAATTTCATTGAATTTAGAAATATGTCTTTGGACTTCGAGCGGTAGGATTTTCTTAACACTGAAATTAACAAAGTGATCAAAATGGCTTTAAAGTTCTAACTCTTTTTCCTCTTTAATTCACTGCGTCTCTTTTGCAGAGTATGAAATAGAAAATTCATTAATCTTGGGAGACAATTTTCGATAGTTAATGTAATGTGCGAAGATAGAATCCTAGCCATACTTTCAGAAAGTATTACTGTCATCGGTCAACAAAATTTCGGTACAATTAGTGTTAAATATATTTTCTAAAACTTCATATTAGTTAAAATATTTCGAAAAATTTGTCATTAAATTAATTAACGATAGATACAACGTTAAATCTCTGTAAACTTCACCGAACGAAATCTGATCAGACCGGAAGTTTGACCAAGAAACACTCAATACCCGAATTTCCCAGCTTGACTTCGACTCTGCCCTCGTTGTGAACCCGACCTCCGGCCAATCTTATCGCCATTCCCTGTTGATGGACATCCTTGATCCTGGATTTCGGTAGCTTCTTTTTTGGCAAAGGCTGCAATATCCTTTCTTCGTCGTGTGCGCAAATTACTCCAGCAGCTTCGCTGCTCTCGCAATCGGAAGTGCCCCATCCGTCGAATCGACATTTCGATAGTTCCTCTTCAGATCCGTCGCAGTAGACGTTGTCCATCCAAAATCTTCCTAAAATTTTCATTCCATGTGTGTTGACTCGTGATTTTTATCCGAGGGTGACACGAGATGGGAGCGTTGATAGGGTGAAT
Source organism: Cerceris rybyensis (assembly GCA_910591515.1). Lineage (NCBI taxonomy): Eukaryota > Metazoa > Arthropoda > Insecta > Hymenoptera > Crabronidae > Cerceris > Cerceris rybyensis. The sequence goes on from OU342795.1 coordinate 4,047,703, forward strand.
TCGTAGGGTAAACTATGGGGTTGGCATGCTTATGGAATTTTCTAGGTCAAAGGAACTCTCAAGAATAAAAGATACCGGAGACGATTGCTTCTACAATTTTGATTCAGAGCGGAAAGAAAAGTTATTTTGATATGCAAAAATCAGAATTGTTCTTTTTTATCAAATTTTGGAGCTGCTGTAATAGGTAAAGTTTAACACGTTGAACGCCATAGGTATTTCGCATGTTTTATCATTATTACTGAAGTGAAACTTTTTCTATTAAATTTACATCTTTACAAAGCAGAAACTTTAAAGATACAGATAGATAGATATTCGGTAGACCTTTATCTGTTTAACGTCGATATTTAAATATTCAGTATGTCCGAGAAATCATAAATATTACAGTTTAAAAGTTACATGAAATTTTACAGAATTTAATAGTGCCGGTCACCGGTGACCTCCATGGCAGCCAAAGTGTTAAATAATGTTCTCCAGATTTAAAGGATGTTACAGAAACTGCGTAAGTATAAACTTTTTCTTTCTTAAAATTTTTAAATATCTTTACAGCCAATTTTCATCTGCTAAAAATGTTACATCGGACAGAGAACAAGTGTAAGGAATCGTTCTCCCGAATCGTTCCATGCGCCATAATTCTTCGTTAAGTCACTCAAAGTAATTGCGTGTCCGCAATCACGATGAAAATAAGTCCCGTTGATCTTGGAAACCGAAAAGGAGGAAATATTGACTAGATGAAGAGACAATATTATCTCACTTCTGGCCTGACCGAAGTGACCGTTCGTCGTCGGTTTAATTGCACCGTCGAAGCCTAATTGCCTGCAAACCACATTGGCCTCCAAGTAATCCCATTCGTCGTCACATATACTGCCCCATTTCCCGTCGTGAAGTATTTCCACGTTTCCTGTACACCAACCGAATTATGATCAGTACGGGTTCTCCACTTCCGCAAAATCGCAACATATCTTTCATAATTCTGTAGCAGAATCTTCTAACATTTCATTCAATTTTTAAAAAGTACAAAGGCATAACCATCGTTGATAATAATAATAGTCCCAATAAATTTTGGAATATTATGATTATCGTAAAATCACTAAGGAACAAAAGAGGATTAGCCGTTTAGGAAGAAATTTAAGTATAAAATCGAAGAGTGACAACACGATAATCGATAATATAATAACAATTAACCCGGGAAGTCTCGTTATCTCGTTTTATGGTTTAATTTAATGGTGACCATGCTATCTAACTACTCGCCGTATTGCGTCTACGTGACGTTTACTATGCTGACACAATAGTCGTTGACATAAATCATCCTCGAGTTGACCCCTTTTTAATCGTCATTGCACAACATACACAAAGAACGTCTGATAAAACCGCCTTGTTTCACGTAACCTCCCTTTTTATATCGAAGATTTATAGTCGTATACTCGACTCGATGCTCTCTTTCCGGGTGAGCCATGCAATCGAAATCCACCCCCTGCGCGATTCTTCCGAGCGTTTCCGGTTCCGGTACCACCAAGCTCGCTTTTAGCAAAAGACGAGTTTCGAGAGCAGAAAACTTCAAGCTAAAATTCCATGTACCTTCGTAGCCGTGATTGTCACTGCCAACTAACTTTATCGCTCCATCCTGCTTCTTCAGTTTTCGAAAATCTTTCTTCAGTTTCTTCACAATTCTTGCCTTCCTCTCGCGAATTTTAACCCAATTGTCATTATTTGCGATGCTGATCTCCATTATTAAGAGTATCGCTAATAAACCAAGTAAAAAATCACTCACGTGGATTCTCGATGTCATTTTTGTATTTTAGATTCTTAAGTTCTTCAACATCCACTCTTTTCACGACTCAACGACACTTTGATTGGTTAATCTCATTGATAATAAATTCAATATCTAATTGATGTCTCCTGTACGAGAAGAGATGGATCTCTCGGTGCAACTGATTAATAGATTAATAGAGTATATCTTTGATAAATTCAATTAATCTCTTATTACTTTCACGCGCAAAACCTTCGCCGTCACTTCCGATCATCCAGGAAGCACCGTTGGTGGACACGCATGAAAATCACGCACGTGTATTTCGTTTAATGCTCGACGGGCTACTGATGCGTGCAACGTCGATCACGCAATGTAATATCTTTGCTCCGGTTGTAAGGCAAGCATCTTGATCTCGTGCGTAACACACCGACGGTATATAAGCTCGCGAGGCGCACATGGCAAATCGCTTTTTCTAATGCACCACCATCGGCCCTTCCTCCTTCCTTCTCGTCACAGTTCCACGGTAGATTGGAATCGTTTCGAGTCGATGACGATTCGGTTTAGCTGGAAAACTGCCTGATGTAATGGACGGCATTAGGATTCCTTCGAAGGTCTTGCTGTTTGATAGATTTCCAGGTAAATGTTGTATGGTGTGTAGGTCGGATAAGAGTGACAGTAGGAAAAACAAATTGAAAGTGATACGGTCAGAAAGTAAAATTTTTAGAGGGAGGGTTGAAGTAACTGTTACGTTGGGGTGGATAGGTGGATAACACCACAGACACTTCCCTCTTTTGTTCTAATTATTGTTCTCCGACAGCTGCAAATCATCGGTCATCGATGACGATTGAATTTCACTGGAAGAATAGCTGATGTAACGAAAGTCCTTCGAGTGATTTGTACAGTTAAATGGTACGCGGTCTCTATTTTTAATGAGATTAATAAGAAGCACACGTAATGTTACCATTATGAAAGAGTTAATCTACAAAGCAATCACAGTGTTTAGAACATTTTAATTAAACCGCGATTGCTGTTTTTCCTAGGACACAAACAGAATTGGTCCTTCCTAGGCTATATCACATTATAGCATAACGTTAAAAAATCGTGTCAAATTAGCTACCATTAGAACTTATATAATAATGAACTTATATAATAAATAATGAAATATCTTAAAGTCGAAATCCAAGTTTCTATTTCCATTGCATCGCCAACCCCATATCCTTACCTCTCCCTAGCTGTTACACCTTAACATCGCGTGCTCCTTCAACCCCAACTGCCCGGTTATTCGTCAAACACAACATATCTCACCCCATAAAAGAAATCACTGAATCCTCGCAGTTCAGAAACAAAGGTACCCGAGAATTATTCCTAAACCAGATCCTATTCGAATTCTACGGTGTTCATTCATTCAACGAGTATCCATAGATGTAGGAGGATGAGGATACGACGAGGTGACATCGTAGAGCGAAGCTTTTAGCAGGATTTTTCGAATTCCATCGATACCTTGTCTCGTGCGAGCGGACAACAAAGTATGCGCGGGACTTTAAACCGACGACGGATTGTTGTACTCGCGCATTTCATTATCGTGTTCTTCAGAATGGCTTCCTCTTGCTGGCTTGTGAAAGTGCATCTCAAAGTGCAGCCCCGAATTGCGGTCTCGAGGAAGAGCACAAGTGCTCTCGTATATACCGACGTTTTTCCTCCTGCATCTTGGATCTTTTATTTTCTTGTGCTCTTCGTAATTTTCTTGGCTTTTCTATTAATTTTCTTCCCTTTCTTTTTTCTTCCTTCTCTTATTACTTGCCTTGTTTTACCTTCTTTGTCGTGTTTTATCTCTTATTTCTTTCCCTTTCTATCTTTCTACTTCTCTTGTCTTTCTTTTACTCTTACTACCGTATTTTTCTCCAGTTCTTCCTCTATCTTCTCTCACTCCTAACGAATCCGACACGAGCTCGAGTGTCGTCACTCGGTGGAGCAAACGAGAGGCAATTCGATCTCGAGAAAAAGATCCGGAGCTTAGAAGAAAGCCTCTGCGGCGAGAGGAGAACGGCGGTTCACGTTATTCGATCTACCGGCTCGTATCGTTCGCCATTGCACAATCGAGTCGAACTGATCGTTTATACGTCGATCGAAAAATACGGTTAATAATATCCGTAATGTGGTAATTTACGTTACCGTGCCATTTTACGTTGGCACGTCGAAGAAGTGGATGTCCTTTGGCGAATGGTTTGCCAACATTCGAAGATCGGTGGCTTCATCTCCGACCGCTGCCAATTTGTGGGTATGGATGTTAGAAATGTCGATTTTAAAAGATGTCCAATGACTTTTACGTTGTTATCATTACGGTTATTGATAAGATGAAATTGGGGTAGGTAAACTTCATGTACATATTTTTATTCATTTAACCCTTTTAGTGCCGGACGACGATATATCGTCGTCAACAATAGTACTAACGCTGGGCATCGGAGGGTTAATATTCATTTTTCCAATTCCATATCAGTAATTTTATGACAGATACTTGTAAATATAGGGTTTATGCTATATTGCGTATTCTATGTGAAACTATAGCCAAATGACAATTATTTTATTCGCAACTATATTTTTCATGAATTCAATCAATTTTTCCGGTCGGCACTAAAAGGATTAAACAAAAGTGGAGGATAATTGTGAAACATTGAGGTAGCAATATTTTAGTGATCTCTGTGGACTTAAGTAATAGTAGGAAGTATAAATAAGATTATGAGAGATTCTATGAACGAAGATCCGATTTTAGTAGGCGCCTTTCGGAATTCCGCGAGCTCTCCTCCGACTTTTTCATCGTTCTGCCACTTGATCATGACCTCACCGTCCTCAGCACGACGAGGACGTGGCAAAAAATCTTATAATTCAAGTAACAGGCCGCTTTTGACATGGTTCGTTACGTGGCGTAACCGCAACGAACACGGCGAGGCAATTATCGTAAGCTATTAGTGAAAACAGCCCACGGCTAAATTCTTGACATACTTTTGATATGAGCCATGGCGCTAAAGGGATGGAGGGATGAAGAGGATCTCGATGTTTGACTCGATCCTTCTGGCTCTCGAGGAAGTTTGAAGTAAATACGATTTAATGCCAGAGTATCGAGTCTCTATATAAATTATGTTTTTATCCTGTGCAAATTCTATTTATTTTGTAATCCTAAGAACTTCTAAATTAATAAAAGGTTCTATTGCTAATATCTATTTGCGCGCTACTGTGTAATTTTTGTTAAAGAACTTCAATTTGCAAATTCGACAAATGTAGATATAACGACTGCAAATTTGTCTCCACAGTTGAACTAACATTTAGGAAAATTCTGATTTTCAAAGTACTCAAACGTAAAAACTCCAATCGGCGAAAGTTACCAAGATGTAGCGATCAACGTGAAACGTTTGCATGAGTGAATTAAAAAAGAAGTCGCACGAGGGTGGAATTCTTATTCGTTGTAGTTCCGCGGCATCAAAAGTGGAGCGATTTTTTGTCTTGTCAGGGACAATAGGCATCATAAATCGTAGCTGCGCGTATCATCATACGTGACGTCGGTATCGCGGGTATACCAGGTGAATTATAGCTCTCAATTCTTTCTAACCGCAACCGTGAGCATTAATGACACACATGATTGATACTTCACGTGTATCGTTCAACATATTGTTCCTTGGGATTAGCTTCCTTTTTTACGTTAATAGAAAGCAATTTTAGCGCGAAGCGTGAAAGGAATTAGGTTCTCCAAGGACGCCTGGAAGCGCGCGAGGATGATGACTGCTTCATTGTCGCAATACCTCGAAACTTTAAGTAACAAATCGCCCCTACTTTTTTCCCCACATACAACATTTTCCAAACAGCAGACACTAGCGCCACTAGAAATTACAATAATCCACGTTTCTACAGTTTCTCTTTACCGACATCCCATCCTCTTATCATTATCCAGCAAAATGAACATTTCATATACCCGTCCGTCATTAATTTCTGCTTACAAATTCTTTTACGTCCAATTGAGCGCAATATTTAACACCAGTGACGTCAACGTTGCGTGTCGTGGAAAAGATTAATCGTTACGACCGCGTCGCAATTCCCACAATGACGTTGTTCCAGAACGACACACCGATCCGAGTTCAACACTTTCGCGCCTTTCTCACGGCTACAAAACTTGATCTAAGCACGAATTTGAATTTCCCGCGGCGCAACATACTCGCCGCGAAGATTGCATCCACAGTCGGTATTCCGAAGACGAATCTAGCGACTCCACCACGCCCAATCGGAGTCTTCCGCGCGTCTGTCGGCATCTCGCTCCCACTAACGGGGGTGGAGGCTTCGTCGTCCTCGGTAGACCCGAGCAACCCGAGCGCTTCCCCTCCACCTAACCTCTCTTCGTCCGTGGCGGTGCATCGCGGCTCGACAGAGAGCATGCCAGTCAGTCGGTTTTTATCCAGCGGGCGGGACGGTGCGTGGCGGTCTGGCGCGAGTGGCAGCGGGTTTATACGATCGGACAGTGCGAGCCGTCCCTTGCTGCGTTCGTGAGACGAAAAAAGGACATCCACGAGCCTCCGTGATCTCGTCGGCTCGTCTGAGTCGTGTCGTGCGAGTGTGTCGGTTCCCCGAGCGCAAGGGAGTGTATTGAAATTTCCTCGTGGGCAACGAAGGATCGAAGCCACTACCGGAGGTGCAGCGGTCGGCCATTGCGCTTTCTTCGTGTCGCCGTTACGACCGCGCGGTGCTCTGCCATCGGTGTGTTGCATTATACCGGGTGTACCGAAACCGTGCGCGTAACACCCTTCACCCCCTCTGGTCGTCAATCCACCATTGGAACCAGCCCGGACACCCTACTCCTCGTAGAAAGCATCGTAAGATCGTTTACGCCCGTCTCGTGTTTCAAGTGACGACGTCGCACCGACTCGTGCCCGTGACGTGCAGGATATGTGTAATATGCTCCGTCGGTAACCGCGTCTCTTTCTGCTTTACTTTCTCTTTTTGTATTCCGAAACTCGTAGACGTTTAGTCCGCCTCTCCTCTACACGTTTGGAGAGTCAGACCGGAGCGTTCTCCTCGTGGAAATTGATATTTTCGAACCTCCCTTCGCGTGTCCCGCGTGTTCTCTCGCATGACAGATTTCGAGACCGGCGTCTCGTGATCGTACCGCGGAGAAGTCACGTTTCGATCACGAGTAGTTTTAGGCGGGATTCTCGAGATGCTCAAAGATTTTTTTGTTGTTTTTTTTATCAATTGTTTGAACATACTCAAGTTCATGGTCGAACAGGTGTCATTGTCGGGTATCTCTTTAAAGATGATAATTCATATTTAGCGCGGGTTTTTAGTATTTGTCGTAAGCATGATACTTCGAATGCGGAAGGAACATTGACGACTGATCGATTAATTCCGTTTCCGTGATTGTAGGAGTTTTCAGCGCACGAGTCAAAGAATACTTTGTTCTTATCGGGAAAAAAGGATGTTTCTCTTTTGGATTTTTATTTTAATCGAATACTTACATACAGAAAAGCATTGTGCAAGACATTCGACGCCACTTTCGGGCGATTCTCCGAGATTCTTCGCGAGTGTAAAATTTTCTCGCTCTTTCCCACTCAATGAACTCGCCCGCTCTCTTGCATCGGCATTCATTGTCTCTCATTCAAGTGTCTCTTTCATTTGCTCTCGTGTTTTTCGTATTCGTTGCTCGTTACGCCGCGTTTGCCGTTCGTATCTTCGGCATCGTGCATCAGTTCCGGCGTCCTTTGGCTTGTACCGTTAGCGTGAAAATTCGGCTTTGTTCCGTGAAAAAAAAGAGAGCGGTCCCGTGTCGACCAACGAGGCTTATCCGACGGTCAGGTATACAACCCTGGTATTCGGGGATGCATTTTCGAAAGGTGCGAAGAAATTCCAGGATTATTTCCGTAATAATTCAAATCCGATCGAGCCACTCAACAAAGTAACTATTCAAATCGACGAACAATTTAATATACAGTTACTTAAACATTATCATTTTAGGAATATATAAGTTAAAAAATTTCTAACTTCTTCGTCACGATACTCAAAGTTATTACATACTTTACGTCTCAAAAACGTCCTACGGTATATACATTCGATTTACACTTGAAAAAGTTTGTCTCCCACGTAGCAAGGGAAATTGCAGCACGTATATTATTGCGCACGTGCCGTCGGAACTTTTCTCGTTGCTTTTTGTCGCGTGTTGATCGTTCCTTCCTGTCTGTCCAACAGCTACTCCCGTTGATACGGAAGAATTAATTTTTACCGTTCTTCCTCCCTCCCCCCGTTCACTCTCCTGCATCTCTTCCTCTCTTTCTCTTTGTCTTTTCCATCCGTCCTCTTCCGTTACCAGCATCTCCCTCCTCTCTCTCTACTTTTTTCCTCTTTTTCTCTTTTTACCGCTTCCCCTCTTGTTGCATCTCCTTCCCATTTTTTTTCATCGCTCAGCTCGTCTCCTCATTTCTCTTTTTCTCCTTCCATCTCCCACCTCGACGTCTCTTTCTCTTCTCTTTGTTCGCTTTCTTCCATCCTTTCCCAGCGACGGCTTCTGTTTCCTTTCGTCGTTTCTCTCACACTTTCTCTCTCTTTCTCTCTCGACATTTTTTTTCCTACTCTCTTCCCTCTTCGTCCCTCGTTCTCGACGGCGCTGATGATACCCGACCGTTATGTACGAAACGCATTAGTGACTGACGCGTCGCGAATGCTTTTAACGGATATCACTGTTCCTGCGTATAACACGGCACCGCCGCGCGATTGATCGGTTATTGGCAGTTTCTATTTCCGCGCTTATAATCTGCCGCGAGCCAGTCGACAGAAAACAAATATCCCGACTCTCTCTCTGTCCCTCTTTCCGCCATTCCGATTGATTTCGTGCGTGTCCATGGCTTTTTTTCCACGTTGAAATCGACCGTTTCGATGGGGTGGAAAGGCGGGAGGGAAATGGGATTGTATTGTGCCGTGGATAATCGCTTTTAAGGAGATAAGGAAGCCGAATCTTGACGGGGATTATTTGTGAAATTTGTTCAATATCGAAGTTATGGTAGGGAATGAATATATTAAATAATTGTTGCGATAAGTTCGTTGAAATTATATAATTGTTTGATGATACCTGTTTGGAGTCTGTAGACGTTGCGGCGTCAACCGCATGGATTATTAATTTTTATTTATTCTTGAGACATTTTAATAAAGGAAATATTAGATTTGTATTTTGACTGCGTGAGCAATCTATCAGAATTAATTGGTGAAATGACAATTTCTCTTTGATTGTCGAAATTTCGTGTAATTGAACGTAATAGTGGATGGCGCAGAAATAATTTAATGGTCTCGTGACCGATTGATATTTCCTATTTCATTTATCGCGTCACGAGTATTACATGGGACCGTAGATTGAGGTGTTGATTTGACTCAAATCGAGACAAATTGCTCACACTGAATATATGTTATTCTTAATATCGTTGTATGAAGGAATTAAAATAAAAGCTTCCTTTTTAATAATAAAATTATCAGATTTCTGTCTATTATATTTAAATATACTAAGTAGTTCGGAAAAAAAGGAATCGAGAGGTGACAAATATTACAATTTGGAACATTTTTAGACGAAAAGGAGAACCATTCATTCAGATCACCTTGATAGCTTTATCGTTAAAAGTATCAATTAAATCTCACGCGTAACCGGTTCAATAAGAGTACGCCGAGCAATTAATAAATTGACCATCCGTTTATTCAAACAAATTTTCCTCGATCGGAATTTCCAGACATTATTGACGAGTCAATTTTATTTCCGACCATTATGAGCGCAGATATACCGACGAATATATCTCTCGCTATAATTGGCTGCTATTTTCCTTGTATAATGTTCAGTTCGTCGAAAGACTTGCGCAAATTATGCAAGAACAAGGCTAAACTTTATTTTACTCTAGATCGCGGAACAAGTTCACTTCATACTAATTCCCAATACACTGATTTAAAAGTATTAATTAAACCTCGCGCGTAAACCAGTTCGATACGAGTACACGGAACAATTGATTAACTATTCATTCATTTATTCTCACAAATGTTTCTCGATTGGAATTTCCATCCGTTATTCTCATCTACAAAAGAAAAAAAGTAACGTCGACCCCGTCGTCAAAGGCTATCCCAGCATATTTGTCGAAGGCCTGGAAATTCCGACTTTTTCCTCCGTCAAACAAAACATCACCGTCCAGTTTCTCTGGTGAAAAATACCCCACGGACTTTCCTGCCGAGGAGTTCGTGCACGATTCAATGTGCAATTTGCATAAAAGTAAACTCGTGTACCAATAAAACCCATAATCGTGAGCTTCGGCGATCGTTAAAAAAGTAAAAAGTATACTACCCTGGGCGAACCGATTTGTATTCACTCGGCAATAATATCTGCCCTCGTGAGGTGCCTGAGTATCGTCATAATAACGATTCTTATCACGCGAAGGCTAGGAGTAACCGGAAAAACAGCAACCATCGTCGGTTTGCGATGGCGTATTCTTTTCCGCGCAGTTATCGTTCATTTTATTAAGCTGCACAAAATTCTTTCCAGCAAGGGGGGCCAACATCGACGATTTCGTGCCTCCTTCTCCATTGTCAATTACTAAAACAAGCGACAATTGTGTTGAAGATTTTCATAGAGAGACTGGAGCAGATTTTTTTTTAAATTACAAATATATAGTTGGCCACTCCTGCTTTACATTACGAGAAACAGTCACGTTGGAAAGTAGAGGAGGAATGGAGGTGCCTTGATCCTTTCGTTGCTACGTTCTCCAATTGTTGGAAAGAGCCGACGATTTAAAGAATCTTCCAATCTTACTTATTAATACAAGCGACAATTGTATTGAGGATTTTGATAGATTGATCCGACATACTTTTGAAAAACATGGTCGATCATAAATGCATAGAAGGCCACTCCTATTTCCAGAACGAGGAACAGTCACGTCGGAAATTGAAGGAGGAATGGGGCGGTTTTACCCTTTCGTTGCTACGTTCTCCAATTGTTGGCAGGAGCTTACGATTATGGAATCTCAGATTTACATTAAACTTTCACGCAGTATTTTGTACTCAGAGAACATTAGCATCCGGAAGCTTGTTCCGCTGGGACTCTGTTTTCAATATACCCAGTTTACAACTTCAAACTCGAAACGAGATATTAATTTATACCATTGTAATTAGTTTCTCCTAAACATTACAAATCAGTACTCCATTTTCTCTCCAACCACAGTAGAGAAACGGCAACCGATCTTCCCTCTCTTTTTCCAACAGTTCATTTCGAATCCGTCGAATAATCCATTCGTTATCCCTCGCAGTTCAATAGGATCTAGCCGGCGTAACTCAGTAAGCCATAAGATCCATTTTGATGAAAATCCATCTAGTTTGAATCTAATTCAACGGGAGTTCATTTAGTCTATCTCGTATGCCCCGTTAACGGATCGAATCGGAAGCGAAACGAGAGTGAGACAGAGAGCAATCCAGAAACTTGCATCGTCGTCGTCACCGTAGTCGTACAGTTTCTTCTCGTCGGTGGGAATCGAGCTGTAGAAAAAGTTATTAGATTACCGTCGAGGTATTACGTCGGCAGTGTGCGGTTAGTCGCATCGTTATCTTTATCCCCGGTTGTGGTGCACCTGCCGCGAGCGTTACTATTCACGCACATGTGCGCCTCTGCAGCTTCGCATGCGGAATGCACGACGTTCTAAGTGCGTCTGTCCCTTTGAAAACGAAGCTGGAACAGAGATAACCGGGATAGGCGAGTTCTTTTTCTTCTTCTCTTCGTTTTTCTCTTTCTTTGAAATTCACTCACGCCGTGGAACGCGTACAGGCGTAAACGATCGAGATATCCTCGTCCTTGTCCCCGTGAAACAGTGGCGTGGAGTCTAGTTTCCTGAGATAACGCGATAGAATGAGAATCGGGGAAAATTGCGCGTTATGTTTTTCTTCCGTGTAATGGAGTTTGTACGTGGTGGAATCGGGGAGATGATTAATGGCGCGAGAACTTCAAACCTGTTGTGATTTCGGAGTAATGCATGATTGAGGAGATTTATTCTTTTATTTGATATTTCTAATGGTAGATTAGAGGGTAATTGGAAGAGGTTGTTTTTTTTTGTTGTTATTGATGATGTGGATTGTGCGTTTAAATATTGTTTTGGGGTTGGGTTAAAATTCAAATGGAAAATTGGACCGTTCTACGCCACTGTCGGCGTCCAAGAGACCTCTCGCGCTAATAACACGTCCAATCTGAAATTTTATTTCAGAATATACATCAGGGAACGGTGCAGAAAACTCATCGAGTGCTTAGCTCAAAGCGACACGTCTGAGAATTCGAGATCGAATCATTAATCGCACAAAGATACATCGTAGGAAACAAAGATTCTTCGACAGTTCTCAACTACATCGACGATCGTTCAAGAGAGAAATTAACGATTCTACAGTGATCTTTCGAATTCAATGGAATTCCATATTCAGGACGAGACGTCATTGAAATAGAACAAAGAGCAGGAGGCAAGAAAGTTTTGCGAGAACGAGAGAGAATAATTCTTAGCATCGATCGAAGCAAGAATCGACGAAGGATCTTTGCAGATGCGACGGCATCCTTCTGTACCATCGTGTCGTTAAGTGGACGGAGTGAAAGGCGCTTAAACCTCCACGTAAATGCTCGTACGTGAATCCCCAGGAATACACGTGACATTTTTGCCATGCCACACTGACGTTGCTTGGGATCTCCTGTAACGATCGTTGAAGCGCGATCGTTAGTGGTTGGATCTCACATGCAGGATCGACGTTCTCCGGTAGCATTTAAGAGACACTCCGGGCGAAGTGGTCTCCTCCGATCGAGACAGTCCGCTGTGCGCAATTAACTCTCTCCCTCTCTTCCTCTCTCTCTCAATCTTCTCTCTTTCTTCCACCTCCATCCTTTTTTTTCACTCTCTCTCTAATGTAAACGCGTGCATCTCTCAAGTATCATCAATCGTCGGTTTTTCGTCGTGGAGAAACCGAGAACGGAATGTCTCGCGAACGAAGCTGAAGGGGATCGTTCGTCTGAATCTAACTCTCATCGACCGACTCGACGAATCTCTCTCTCTCTCTCTCTCTCGTATCCCCATGAAGCATCCACGGAACGCCGACATTTCTCACCAGGGACGCGGCGAGTACGAATCAACCATTACCATCGAACAGTGAATGCAAGGATCTTCGATCGGAACGAAAGACACTCCTGGAGAATCGGTGTTTCTTCGAGTAACTCTCTGGAACACGCGAATCACGTGGAATCCTTGGAATCTTGGTGATCGATAGGAAAGAAAAGTGGAAGGATCCTATGTACGGGATTCCATCTGATCGATAGAAGTACGTGTGACGTTGAATTTCAACGGAGAACAGGTCAACGAACTAGAACACGATTTCTATCCGTTCTTACAAAGTAGAATTATCTCTTGACGTCCTCGGACCTCGAACCTTCAATCTCGAATCTCGAGACGATACGACGAATCCCTCGAGCAGAACTCGTCGTATCGACTTTAAACGTAACGTCCTTGGTCCTCGGTGAAGGGGAACCGATTGGGTCTCGTGGTGTCTCGGGGCCGCAGATGGGAGCTGGTCTGCCAGTGCCCGACAGGGTGGTTAACCCCGGAAAACGTCAACGGCCGTCGGGACTTCCGGTACGAGTTTTCTCACTTCCTCCTCTACCTCGTCGTCGGCCACGAGGCTTTTCCCTCCCCACTCGGCCGCGTAAACTCGATCAAGCTGGAATTGATGGAGTTGGAGAACATCGTGGCAAACACTGTGTACCTAAAAGCGAGAGAAGGTAAGAGAAAATTGTCAATATTGAAGATTTTTATTTTTTCAATTTGTCTCTTTGTTCGTTTCCTATTTATTTTGTCACATCTTTTGTTTTCATCGAAACACTAACCTACGTTCAGAGACGGTGAATAAAGCAAACACCTGTACGACTCGCAACCGGCTTCGTACTTGCTACCGGAAACCGCTTGTCCTTTTCCTTTCCGTAAGGAATTCTTGTAGCGCGGGACATAGTTGGCACCTTTGTGTTGGTATTACGTAACGCGTTATAATTATATTATGCAACCATTGTGCCACGCTGTAATAACGTTCTTTTGTGCCTCGGAAGCCACGTGCCCGATTATGCGGGGTTCATCGTAACACAATGAGACAGATTTTTATTCGAGAATGAACGCGTTGAACTCGTTACGACGAATAATTACGTTTAGTGCGAACTATTCTGTTTCTCTCTTCTTCCTCCTTTTTTTTAGGACAGATGGAATTTACTTTTGGGGTACACGTGGATTCTTTTTGTTTTGGTGTACTTGTAATATGTGTTTTGAATGGTGCTCTGTTGGGAATGAAGAAAGTTTCGTTTGCTTGAGTTACATTTTTGTCGTTTCAACCTCAATCTTGCGCGAAAATGCGAGATCGATTCGCGGAACTTTGCTCTTTAGCGAATGATTACTTTTATCGGGGAGGTGTCATTGATGGACGAGTTACGAAAGTAGTCATGCTTCCCCTCTTTGGAATAATGGATTCCGAGTCTGGTTTAGTTCCATATCGCATTTTCAATCATGAGATTGTTAGTTCACTTGGGTACTTTTGTTCGACAGTTTATTTCCTCGTGTTTCAAATTCTACTTTATATTTATTTTATCATTTCGACGCTATACAACAGAAATATCCAAAGATAGAAGCTAAATTAGTCTTCAGATTAATCTAAATTTAACCGTTTGCACTTTGATGTCCCACCTGAGGGGACACCATAAGTCTACAATATCAATTCGTTGTCCCCTCTGAGAGGACTTTTAAATTTATTGACCCTTTGCGGTCCAAATTATTCTGTTAATTTTGTAGCGAGCTAAATAAAATTAATTTCACAATATTTTCTATCATTGGTTATACATTTTTTAAAAATAGTATCCATTATGAAATTGGAAAGTCACTATTAAATCGTCAAAAACTCAAATCAAATGAAAAAGCTATGTCGAAAAGTACTGCTCGACATAGGACCGCAAAGGGTTAATGATTACAGAGGATGAACTTATTGCACCGCAACATTTTAAGAAATATGTTTATTTGAAATTTTCTATTGAAATGGCACAAGGTAACAAATATCAAAGTGCCGCCAATTTGCTCATAGATGAGGTCAGGGATGGCTCCGAGTGCAAAGGGTTAATGTCACACTAGGACTCCGAGTCTTCACTTCTCAATTAACACGTTGCCGCAAATAACTCCCATAGCCGACCTGCACATTTTAGTTAATAAAAAAAGGAACATCATTAGTACGAAGTGTACTAATCCATTTATTTATCAATTACTCAGTAATACATCGAAAAAAAATGTAACATTTCAGATAACATATCAATTGTTTTTTTGTGCGATTTTTCATGCTTCAACAATTCGAAATATTTTCGTGTGTATCTCTGAGCGCAAACGTCAAATTAAAAGTGTGCGGCAACGAGTTAACCGTAATCCCTGCCCCTCTTTTAATGTTTTAAAGTTCTATCTAATTAAATTCCCGCGCATTTCTTTCGTGCCTGCATTGCTACTATGAAATTGCATTTGAGAGGATGCAGTGCAAGGTACAAACGTAAATTGACGCATGTGTAACTTGGCATCGGTGCTTAACCGTGGATTTCATGCGCCTCGAGGTAACGCCGTCGTTAAGGAAGATAAACTTTCCTTTACCTAAAGCGACCGCGCGGAATTGCCGTCAGGAATACTAATTACGGTAACTTCTAATACGTCTGCGAACTGGTTACGGAAGTTGCGCTGAAATTTTAAGCGTCCCCTCCCGCCGACCGATGCCATTAAAACTTTTTCTCGAACTACGAGATCGAAGATCGGAAAATGGTGGAGACGAGGAATCGACGTGGAAAGGAAGAAAATAAAGGGCCGTCGGTTCGTATATTCTGTGAAAGAAAAAAAGGAAACGATCTTTCGCGCAATATCCACGTCTTCTCGAGTTAGCATCCTAATTGATATATTGGACGGGTAGATTGAAACACCCCTTGCCTCCCGCCTTTCAGCTTCCTTCGTGCAATTATCCTTGAATCTAGTAACTTCTTTTGACCTGACGTTTATCGGTTGAATATCTTCCTCCTTATTGTTTTTTTTTGTCTTATACCTTTTGAATTTAATCCCACGACTATGGCAGACTTTGAGACACACGGATGTTTCGCTTATTTGATCATTTCTACTAAAGTGATACTTTTCCTATTAAAATCACATCTTTGTTAAGCAACAATTTCAAAGTACCAAATAGATATGAATTCAGCTGGGTTTTATCTTTTGAATGCCAGTATTTGAATACTGAATGTGTTGAAAAATTCGTAAATATTATAATTCCAAAGTCATATGAGATTTCTTTGAATTAAATAGCGCGGGTCACCGATGACCAATTGCAGTTAATGTTTTAAGTTAGGATCTATGAAGTTGTAGCCTTTCTGAAGTTTCTAACTGTATATCCACCGTAGCCTCTTCGTAATTAATTTTCTTACGAACGAGCAATCGTAGAATATTTCTTGGCTTTCTTTTTTTCAGCATGAGTTACCAAATTATCTTCACTTTCGAAATTGTTCTACCGTAAAAAACTGGTTTTACTTGTACGCATCAAGCTTATATTCTCAGTGATTGTTTCCCGAGGCACAATCGAATTCATTTGGTATCGTTCGTTGATTTATTCGTTTCCAAAGATGGGCGCGACATGCCATCTGTGGATAGAAAGGCTGGTGGGAAAGAATACATTTTAATTAGCATATTGCGCTCTATATTACAGCGAAGAAGTGCAAGCCTGTTGCGTGGCTGGAAAAGTAGGTAAATGGGTTCGCGTGATGTACCAGCGACGACGTCAATGAGCTTGTAATCACATTGGCTCGGTAAACTTTGCGAATATAAGAGGAGCGAACGAGCATTAATAACAACCGCTGTAAATTATGTAAGAGCTGCGAAGCCATTCAGGCAACTGCTTAATCGTAAGCTTTGCATTCGTGTCAATAATAGACGATTGAAACGTTGACAATGATCGACAGCTACAAACGAAATCTGGAATAAAGTTTCTTACTTCTCTACTGTATCTTTGCACTTTAGTTGATGTTCAAGTGGAATTTTTATCACTGTTTCAAGTCATCGTTCACGTGGGTTTCGCTAATTGCCACTGGTCCAAAAGTTCCTTTCTGTTGGCGAATTTTAACACTCTGAGCCACCTCTGACGTTATTTATTTGTAATTTTACGGTAGTTAACTATTTGCTATATTGTGCCATTCCAATAGGAAAGTTTAGGTAAACATAAATTTCTTAAAAAGTTGCGGTACAATGAGTTCATCCTTTGTAATCACTAATAAATTCAAAGATCCTCTTAGAGGAGGGGTCAATCGAGTGATAAGGTAGACTCACGATGTCCCTTCAAGTGTGACATTGGAGTGCAAAGGGTTAACACTGAATTTACGGAGTCAATTTGGCTCATTCAAAATTTGATTACTATATCTATAATATATTGGTTGGTTAATTTTTGATTAATAAATCTTTCATTTAAATTGATTTGCAAACTATTTTCTTGTACGAGTTAAATTGGCTCACATCAGAAAAATAGGTGTATAAACATCCGTAAATCTAGTGTTAACCCCTTAGCCTAAGTGTGAAACTCGTAGCGCGGAAAATGGAATAGGAAATTTTGAAGTCTTCCAAAAACTGCTAAATTGACAATATCAGCCGATCACGAAACGGTCTCGTTATTTCTGTACTATTAATATCACCTTCAATTATACGAAGTAACAGAAATCAGTGAATCCTTTTGATTTCAAGAATTAATTGTGATTCTTTGCACGCTCCATCAGAAAAGAAATCGTAGGTTAAGGGGTTAATCTCTCATACACGTGATCTACTCAACTTCTATTTCTCATCGATTCTAAAGAAATCGCTGCAGCTATCAGCGTGAAAATTCTTTACAAATATATCTACGCCATGATACTTTACTGTCCATAAATTAACGGTACAACGTATACCCCTGTATCGCCAAAGATCAAATTACATAACTGTGTAACCTCACGGCGGTTACTGTACAAACGAGGTCTAACAATTTATAAAATGTGTTCAGCCCAACACCGTTACGCCACTGGCAGCAGTGTCGTAATACGTTTACGACGCTTTAAAGATGAATGAACTGTGCACCTTGCGACCTTGTGCAATTATTTTATAGCATTGTTTTCTCTTCGTCCGGTCTTCCGTGGACGTTGCTGCGAGTTCGTTCGATAGACGATGTCCGACGGAGTGTAAAGACGTACTGAAATTTCACCAGCAAGCCATCGTAGGTTGAACGAGAGCTGATGAAACTCCGCCGAAGGCAGCACCAACTTTCTGATAATTAATTTACATCGAGGCTTTCGTGCGCGTTAATTCCTCGCAAAAGCTGCCTCCCTCGGGTTCTCCAGCTTTTTCTGTACTCGCGAAAACTCGTAAACGCTTTAACGTTCTACGTATTCCTTTAAACCATTAATTGGCTGCTTTTCTCGGGAAAATATTCGATGAACGGTACATTAAAACGTTGATCGATGGTGCTTGGTTTAATTGAGATGTTTTACGCTTCGAGCTACTTTGAACGTTATGGGGAGGCTGACGCGTGAAGTGGCGAATGAAGCAATGGTGATTGAAGTATTTATATCGAGTTGTTCTTCTTTTTTCTTTCATGTTTTTCCGGCTTTAGGTGGTATAGGCATTGTGCGCAGGACCTCCAATTTTCTGGGCGAATAACTTGAGACTAGGATACTCCGATTAATAATTAAGAAAAACTTTCTCAGTGGGGATGGAAGAATTGAACTTGGCCCCATGGTTTAACACGTCGAGTGCCATGGCGGTCATCGGTGCTATTAAATTTAAAGAAATTTCATGTGACTTTGAAATTGTAATATTTACGAATTTTCTAACGCATTCAGTATCTAAATACTGACGTTCAAAATATCAAATTCTGCTGAATGCATATCTATTTATATCTTAAAAATTTCTAATTAACAAAGATACTATTTTAATAGGAAATTTATCACCTCAGTGTAAATTATCAAACAAGAAATATTAGTGGCGTTTACGAGTTAACACTAGATTTACCAAACCAGTCAAAATGACTGGTACACAATTTTTTCCAAAAATTCTACTGGTTTACGAGACAGCCGTAGAATAAATATTCTTCCTCCATCGTATAAAACATAAATTACCGAATCTATCATCTTTTCCACGTCTTAATTTTCCTTGCTTTAACCCATTTGCATCACAAGCGCATATATGCGCGCACTTTTTCTGGTCACTAACATCGAAACGCATTTATGCATTCACATTGTGAGTGAATAGCAACACATGTGAACAGTGTTAATTATTTATACAACATTCGACGATTAAAGTACAGTATCACATTTTGAAATACTGTTAGACCTAACTTAATATAAAGAAATTTGATAGTAAAGATATATTTTTGAATTTGTCAGATGATGCAAATGGGTTAAGGTACATATTTAACACATTTAAATATAATAGATTTCACTCTGGTAAATCCAGTGTTAAAGGGGTTGGAAGTTGGAGCTTCTATCTCTGTGTCCACCTTACCTAGGGCTCCGTTTTTAGGTGGGCTCCAAGTCATCACGGTTACGATATATTAATTAACAATCTACAAGAAATTTTCCAGAGTCGATGGAGAATTTCAGCATCGTTCCTTTGGCTGCAAATTGGAGCCTCTATTCGTTCTCCAACCACGAACTTACTCTTTTAGGTGGCTTCTAAGTCATCGAAATCATAATATGTTGATTCCAAATTTAATATATTTTCCAAAATGCTACATTTCTCTCCCTTCAGAAAGTTTTATCACACATTGGTCGTCCCATGGACGACTTATCATTCCAACGTATTCTCCCCGAGCGCGCCAGCCTGGAAACCTCATCATTGCGTCTGATCGCACGATGCAATTTGCGCGCATCGTTCCCTCATCTTTTCCTCTCTTTTTTTTCTCCATCGAAGTGGAAGAAGACGAAGCGACCCGACCCTCGACTTCCGTTCGAAGATCAAACGACGAGTGAGTGCACGCGTCGCGGAAATATAATCGGCTGTTCGCAGAGGCGAAAAACCGGAATCCGAGGGTGGAGTGGAAAATGTTGGTCCTCTTCCGGAACATTCTCTCCTCACGGTGTCCTCTTGGCTCCTTGCCTTTTCGGCGACGATCGATGACGAAGGCGTTTCGAAGAAAATTTCACACGCCCACGCACTTTTACGAAATGGAAGGATTTCCTTTTGACAGTTTAAAACAGGGTGTTGCTAATTTTTGTGGGAAGTGTAACATATTGATGGAGATTTTATGGGGTGTAGGGTTGATTGGGGATTTTAAGAAATTTTATTTAACGGTTGACACCCAGTTTTGTGATTCTGAAGTGGCGAGGGGTGGCTGTGGAGTTAAGGGCAAGGAGTTTTAATCAGTTTACTCAAGTTTTAATTTTTCATTAGTTGTTGGAAATTTTTTCTTAATTATTATTTAATTTATGGCAGCCTGGGTGGGTCGAAGCTCACCTTAAGTAGTTAAACGTGGATAAAATTCTTGATGAAAAAACAGAATTCTCTATTGATCACCATTTTGGGAGAACTATATAGTTTAACGATTAAAATTCTTCCCTTGTCCTGCCATCTAAAGTAATAATAATAAAATGAAAATAGTAGAATTCTCTAAAAATTAATAATTACTGACTTACAAAACGTTACCGTGCCACTTTGCCCGCGGTTAGTCGAACCTAGAAGCTATTTCAACTACTCCGTTGCGTATTGATTATCCGCGAAACAGTTTGAGTCGCTCGCCCGAAATTCGGTAGATTGAAACAAGGAATTATTAAGACGAATCAATCTTGTCCATTGTAATCGCGATATTACATTCCTCTCGCGATAGTTTATACACGTACCGTAACCGCGTCGTTTCAATCTCGTTTCGTTCTCCTCCTGTTCTATTCTTCGCTCGAAATAAATATTGCATAAGTCTTTCACCATAGAATGGAACTCCAATAAAAGTCCCTTTTGAAGCCTTCAACATAGGGTTTTTTTTTACGTTGTCAGATGTTAGGGGGAGTAATAATGTCCCATTAAATTTTATTGCCTCGTACAAAGACACGCGGTTTCTTTTTGCTAATATTCTCCCCTTTTCTAAGTTTGGCCACGTTTGTCGTGGTTTGGAGATCGTACGCACAAAATGATTCGCATAAAAGTCACAATATCTTGTCCCACGGCGAAATTAGTAGAAAAAGAGCGATAGAATAAGCTTGAAACGAGCGTCTGGAAAATTAACTTGCTACGTATCGAAGTGAGTGTATGTTGTGGTTGATAATACGCAGGGATGACAATATTGCACGTAATTCTATTACATTTTAATGAGCCTTGTAAGCTGCTTAAGAAATTCGACGCGACTAGTACCCTTGTTTGTTGATCGGTTCTAAGAGGATGTGGCACAACTGACTTCTTGTAGTGTGCTTGCTTCCAAGTTTTCTTTTCTTTTGAATTTTCTCAATGGTAAACGCTGTGATAATTTTATCTAAAATAATTTTGGGTAAATTATAAACCGCTGAGACTTTGATTTATTAAATCTTTGAGGCACAGGTATTCAGAAAGTTTACTTTGCTTCATGTTGCTCAGACATTTCTTTTTTTAACACTAAACCTACCGACGTTATATCTACTAAAATGTAAATATACTCAATAACGACCTTACACAAAGAGAATTGGCGAGATAAAGAAGATAATTAATTAACTCATTTTGCTTTTGTAAGATAGAAGTGGAATATTTACTTCTTGGCTACTCTATTAATTTAGATCATTTTTAGAAAATATTTTGGTAGCGGTCTTTTGACCGCCTTGGTAGGTTTAGTGTTAATTGAATAATAACGGTTTACTTTTATTAACAAAGTTCTAAAATAACAGAAAATGTCCCACTATGCATCTTTGTGCATCAAATCCCGCCGTGCCTCAAAGAGTTGAGGGATGATTTAGGAAAAATTTTCCAGAGAGCAACTTACTTGAATTTGAATTCGGTCCGACTAATTGTAGGATTGATCATCTATCTTATGGTTGATACAGCTTTCAATCCTGCCTCGATGAAGCTCACCCCGTTAAGTATTCACGATGGAAGAATTTGTGAAATTTCACGTGGCAAAGAACGTGCTTACCGATGACCGAATACGTGTCCTTTCGCTCGTCGATGAAATCGCATCTCTGTCATGAATTCGTAAAACTCTGATCCGACGACAGCTCGAATAATTCAACGAACGGACGACGATAACTGGGGCTCTAATAAATTATCAATGACGAAGAGGAAAGAAGTTTAATTAGAGCGGAACGTAGAATTAAAATTTCCAACTTGAATTCATTGCAAAATTCATTTTCGCTCGTTAAACCCTTGGCGTATAATGAGTGACACTCGTGACGTGATAAATAGAATAGTCAATTTTGAAGTGTTTCAAAAATTATTAAGTTAAAAATATCAGTGGATCGTAATGACGTAAAATTAATTCTATGCTATTCAATATTACATTAAGTCATATGCTATATTTGAAACTAGGGATAGATTGATGTTTTAGCAATTAATTCAGAGCTGTCCCGCGTTCAGTAATGAAAGAAATGGTACGGAAAGGGGTGTGAAATGCTATCAAATATATGAAAGAAAAAAAGTTGCTTTGTAACGCGACAAAAATTAATCTCAAAGCAGCATTTCCAGTGACATCTGCTTCTAATAAAATCAATACTGTTATCCTTTAACTATTGTGATTTAACACTAGAACTACCGGCCTCAAATCTATTATATTTTAATAAATTAAATGAGTACTTTGAAAAAGGGGGAATCAAGCGGCTGAAAATTTGATCGATTGGGTAATTTATGTTTATTGATATAGACGTAGGATATTCATTCTATAACTCTTGTGTAAACGTGGAGAATTTTTTGAAAAAATTGTGTACCAGTCATTTTGACTGGTGCGGCAGTTCTAGTGTTAACTGCTTTATGTAATTAGCGCCTCACTCTTATACGATCTCTCTCAAAGTTGAAGACCAACCTGAACAGATTGCAGCAGTCTTCTTAAACAAGTCTGATAAATATTTATGAAAAGTTTCATCAAAATAGAAGTTTTCTTGTAAGATCAATTTGCAAAGGGATTTTAATGTTTTCCGCGGCGAGATCCTATGGCTTGCTACCGCTCATGGGGTGTCTCAAAAGAACTTAAACTGTTTCTAAACCTCAAAGACCTACAGTTGAGCTGTCCAAGAGAAGTTAATCAATTTTTTTGTTTTTACTTCAGGCGGTGGTGACAGCAACAAGGGAAAAAGTAAGAAATGGCGGAAGATACTGCAGTTCCCACACATTTCCCAGTGCATCGGCCTAAAAGATAAATTGGGTAAGTCAATGGATATTTTTCTTTCTCTCATCGTTTAATTCGGTTAATCATTATCCAACGACGACGCGAAAATTTCTTCGTCTCCTCGGATTACGTGCCTGAATCTACATTCGTTAAAGAGACGATCGGCCAACCCTCGGCGCTACTTAATCCTCCTATTCTAATCTCTGGATGATAACGGTAGAACGATAATGAGATGACGACGATAAGAAGGATGAGCACGAGAATATATGTCTATACGTATATCTAGACATATATCGTGCTCTCCGAGCACAAGTTTTAAGGACGGAGCACCAGGTATATCGTAAGTGTCGTCGAAGCCTGATTAGGTTCCTTCGAACCCTTTGCAAGTACTTGGAAAATTAATAGTATCGTTTACAAGTACACTCGAATTTTCGTGAACTATGTTGCTGTACTTTATCGCTACTCGAAGTTGATAATACTCTTTGAACCTTAACATATGAAGTTAGGAAAGTTAACTTTATACTCAGCTCCAAATATAAGATTTTCACAAATTTCATTTACAATTTCCTAAAAATTGTTATTAACACTTTACTGACTTGTATTTATTTGACATCCTACCCATTTCTGACCGGTCGCTGGCCCGCAATTAATTCCTAACACTGACATCTTCAAAAATTACAAATTCACTGACTCCTTGGCACAGTAAACTGCAATAATAAATAACAATTTATTAACTGTCGTGGCGATCGATTAATAACTTAAAAGTCTTAAACCATTGGGTGGTTTTATTAATAGCCTACAGGTCAGAGAAGTCTATTAATAGGCTACCGGTCAGAAAAGTATTAAAATTAATGTGACTAGTAACAAATAGATTCTCAGTCTCTCCATCATTCGACTCGAATGAAACCAAACTCCGGTATCGAGTTGACTCCAACTCACACTTCGAAAATGATCCCATTGCTGGCAAAAGGACAAACAATACCAGCAATTCTTTCAGATACCAATTAACCCGAGTCGAAAAGTCCAGCCCAAAAAGAAACTTCAAATCCTAGATTCTTTTGATCTCTCATTTGCCGCTTAATTATGTATACCATTTTGAACCTCAAAATCCTCAACTAGTATGTCTACGCGCCTCAAAGTCCTGTAAATATGATTTTTAGGAGTTACATGGACTGATCAGGTAAAATTTTTATCCCAATTTAATCTGACATCCCCTAAAAATATTTCAGAAGTTCCAAGTCTGTCGACTCATATTCTAAAAATAGGGCTTTCAGGAGCAAGTTGGAATTAAATTATCATTTTATTCCATATAAATTCTAAATCTCCTAAACCAAATTAATTTTTAGTATATCGAGAATTTTTTTGGACCTCGAACATTCCACTCCAATTCCAATCCAATGCTAAAGCTCCTCATTATAGAATGCTGAGGATTATTTTGGGCTGTACGAAGCCTAAATTGCTCCCAAACTAGGTAAAAGTGGCAAAAAGTAACAAGCGTAGGGCGATTGTGGAATTAAAATTTGCATTCTTTTATATGTAACATATTTTTCCATTTTCAGCCTAAATATCCTAAGTTTGGTAATTTAGGAGGATTTTGGGCTGAAATTTTCGACTCGGGAAATCATCGAACGAGTCTATCTTCCGGCAAAGGAAGTTCACCGGTAACTTTTGCGTTTGCGCACTCTTCGACCTAACCCTGCGGAGGATAAGGAGTCCATTTTATCTCAAAGTAGATGGAGAATGAGCACTCCTTTTGTCTAGCGGTTTATCTATCCATTTATCTAATTACGTCCACGTTTCTCTCTCTCTTTATATGTGTAACTGTCTATTTACCTATTTATTTATTTTTATCTATGTGTGTCTCTCTTTTCTCACAGGTATATAAGATTCGCGCAATTTTTCCGACGCGTCTGCCGGCTCATTTTCGAAAGTGGGACGCGATATCTCCCTCGACGTATAAAACGTGCTCCTTCCAGCTAACTTCCCCACATGAATCTCGTGCTTAATCAACGTATGACCCTACGTTGACCCCTTCGCTTTGGATTATTGAATCTCGGCGATCCTCGTGCGGCAGACATTGGGAAGAGAGAAAAAAGAATAATCGCGCGAGACAATGCATCGTTCTCGTTCACCGAGTGTTTTCATTCTGTTGAAATCTGGTCTAGTAAAGCTACAATTATCTGAAATAAATCACTCGAAAGAAGAGGAATTTAATGATTCACATTTTGTAATATTCGTTGTAGAAATAAATTTTTATCATGTAATTAGAAATCTGTTGTTTTACAACGTATGTGTAGGAAATGAAAGTTTCAAATCGTCCATAAGTGAATTGCAAAATAGTCCATTATAGTCTGAACAGGAAGAGAATTATTTTGGAGTGATAAGAAAATGATGATAGACGGTACGAGTGGGTTTTGATATTACAAGACGTCTGGCTAATTCGTAGGATTTCGAAAGGGAGATATAAAGCTAATTAGCGTCATAATAGCTGAATAATTTTGATCACTGAGGATAGGAGGATATCTCGACAATACCCTAAGGACAATATTAAATTGGGTGTTACACGGAACTAGGGATATTATTCGTCGTTTTGTTTCCAAATAACAGCCTTAGTATAATTAGACATTATCTTTCCGGTCGACGATCAGATTAACGTTTGAATTCCCTGTCATCCGATGGATTAACGAGTAGTTTAATTACTAAAACTTCCATCTACTCACCTGCATCATTACACCGATCAATTTAATCCCTTAATCATTGAAATCTCCACGGCCACAAGAAATCCCAAACGTTTGCCACACACTTAACTATAATATACGATAGAGTATGCAATAACGCAATATCAAATTATAATCTATAATAGAGCGATAATAGAGTATACTATAATACAATATCAAACTATGATATATAGCGAACTATACCGCAAGTAACACAATAACCAACTATAATAATTCCTCTATGGAATTATTAATAAATCGTTTCAATGGCTACGATAATTCCATCGTTAAATCACGATTAAATCCGAGGAAATTTCAATTGGCAAAGGAACCCCGTAGACTATTGATGGTATATAGGGTTAATAAAGAAAAAAAGTAATTGGCTCGAACGTTTCTCCGGTGTTCGTTGACCAAACAAAATTTCACCGTGCACCCATACCACTCAGATAATGTGCTATTCGGCTCTGTTGTCTCAGTTAATTAAACCGTAATACCCGATCCTTCCTTCGTAGCCCACGGCGACGAAACCTTCGTCGCCTTCGAAGCAACTCGAGAGCTTCTCGAATCGAACTCGCATTTGCGGCGTGTGATTAATTATGAAGCGTTACGTCAGCTTGGATATTGTACGATTTACGGGCGAAAGATTAAGCGCGATCGGTGAGGAATGGTATTAGCTCGAATAGATGAGGAAATTCTTCGTTCTTTGGGGGTCGCCTTAGAATTTTTCTTTCTTTCAATCCTTTCTTTTTCTTCAACCGAATTGTATGTAATTATATTGTATGAAAATGATGAAAGCAACTATTCCTTTGCTTTTTCAAATTACTGAATTTTTTTTAACCATCTTAATCTTGGGGAGTTTAACACTAGATTTACGGATGTTGATATACCTATTTTTCTGAAGTAAGTCAGTTTAACTCATACAAGAAAATTGAAATTTTTTGCAAATAAAATAGTTCCAAATCTATTTAAATGAAAGTTTTATTATTAAAAAATTAACCAACTAATATATCATATATATAATAGTCGAATTTTGAATGAGCCAAATTGGCTCCGTAAATCTAGTGTTAAGGTAGCGTTGATCATCTTTCATCCCTTGCTCGTCCTTTTGTATTATGTTTTCTCAATAAACGTTAACTCGATAAATTTCTCATAAACTTGAGAATTATGTCTCCCCAAGTTGTCTCAATTTAGTGATAACTACTTTTACAATTTAGAGAGGCTACTTTTTCAAGTAGAATTTTCGAAATTTTCATTCAAATCTGTACACGTTATTTCTAAATACTGTGGGTCTACAGTTACCTGAAGGCCAGTAAAACTCGAAAGGTTCGGAATTTCTTATTACAATTTTTCTCCGTTAAAGTCTATGAAATAGATAGAAACAAAGATTGAACAATTTCCTTAACCCTTTGCGGACAGAGACATTTTTCCATATTGACAAAACAACCTTTTTATCAGAAATTTGGGCTGTTAATCTATATAAATTATAAATTACTTCATTTTTAATCATATCTGACCGATTGTATATCCATTTTTTAATTTCAATCGTGTATACATAGAGCGATGAACTAGGGGAGGGTGGGGCAAAGTGGGCCCCTTCAGCACAAAATAGTCATATCTTTATTTTTTTGGACTCCTAAATTTTAAGGGGCCCGCTTTGCCCCCCCCCCCCCCCCCCCCATAATTATTTTTTCTTAGACCACATGTATGCGTCGCTAGTCCGCAAAGGGTTAAATGTCTGGAAATTTTGTGCTTCAATTTTCTTTATACAAAAGCAACGGAAAAAAAGGAGCAAGTGCAGAAATAAAGAGCGAGCATTTTCAGACATCAGGTACGGCTATGTGGTGGACCAGCAACCGATCGGGCGTCTGCTCTTCAGGCAATTCTGCCAGGACAAGAAGCCGGCCTACCATCGTTACAATCTCTTCCTGGACTCGATCGAGAAGTACGAGATCGAGATGGACGAGAATCGCATCGAGCTGGCGAAGGACCTGTTCGAGCAGTACCTGAAGAAAGAGGGCTCAGAGGTCGTCGACATTCTGAACGACTCTCTGATCGCTCAGTGCGAGGAACGACTTAGCACCGGTGGGAAGGAACTCTTTGTCGAGATTGCACAGACCGTGAAGAACTTCCTGGCAGGAGAGCCTTTTTCAGCTTTCTTGACTACCTTCTATTTCTACAGGTAATTGGACGTTCTAAATATTCAATCTGAACGCTGAAATCTCTGATTTCTTCCTACGATTTCGAGCGAGGTCTGATATACTTACGATCCGACAATCGCGTGAGAACTAGGGAAAAGAATTTAATTCATCGTCAGGTGACAAGAGCCATGCCCTTATTTACACGCACACTTAGGACACTTTCGATTCTAACGTGCTGTTCGTTGAAAGAGCTAATATATTCAAATTGGGTCAGAATTTCAAGTCCTTTGGGGAGTAGACAGTGCGAGGAAGATGGCTCACTGTCAATATAGACATCAAGTATTTGTAACACTGTAGAAAACTTCTTCGTAGACTCAGAAGTTGTTAAAGTCTACTACAGAAATATTCCATACACCATCGACAAGTTATATCAATATTCTCTTCAGGTATCTACAATGGAAATGGCTGGAGGCTCAACCAGTAACGTACAAGACCTTCCGGATGTACCGAGTCCTAGGAAAAGGTGGATTCGGCGAGGTATGTGCCTGTCAGGTACGAGCTACTGGGAAGATGTACGCTTGTAAGAAGTTAGAGAAGAAACGTATAAAGAAACGGAAAGGCGAGGCGATGGTGCTGATAGAGAAGAATATCCTTCAAAAGATCAATTCAAAGTTTGTAGTCTCTCTGGCCTACGCATACGAAACCAAGGATGCTCTTTGTCTCGTCTTAACGATTATGAACGGTGGTGATTTAAAGTTTCACATTTACAACATGGGTGGAGAACCTGGCTTTGATATAAATCGTGCGAGGTTTTATGCAGCGGAAGTTGTCTGCGGTTTGGAGCACCTTCATCTTCAGGGGATCGTTTATAGAGATTGCAAACCGGAGAATATTCTTCTCGACGACCATGGACACGTGAGGATATCCGATCTTGGCCTCGCCGTAGAAATCACCGAAGGTGATATGGTGAGAGGAAGAGTCGGTACGGTGGGGTATATGGCACCGGAAGTAATCGACAATGAAAAGTATACGTTCTCGCCGGATTGGTTCAGCTTTGGGTGTCTTTTGTACGAGATGATCGAAGGACAGGCGCCATTTCGCGCGAGAAAAGAAAAAGTTAAGCGGGAGGAGGTCGACAGGAGGGTGAAGGAGGATCAGGAAAGGTATTCTCCGAAATTCAGTGAAGAAGCGATGAGCCTCTGTCAGCAGTTGCTGAAGAAAAGTCCGAAGAATCGACTTGGTTGCAAGTGTGGCAGACATGGAGCTAAGGAGGTGAAGCTTCATAGTTTCTTTCAGTGTTTGAACTGGAAGAGGGTCGAGGCCGGTATGTGGGAACCGCCGTTTGTGCCGGATGTGAGTAGGTGTCATTCAGATTGATTCTCCTGTCGGTATTGCCGGTTTCCTTCCAATTTGTCGTCTCTTGGTTGAGTAAAATTGCTTTGGCGAGCGATGAATTTGCATCGTTAGACAAAGAGATTGTTGGTCAGTTTTCATTTGAATTGTTTTTGCCCGGTTTCGTTGAATTGCGAGTTAAATTGTTAGCTTTTACCTTATCTTAGCACGGGAAGCAATTGAAAATCATTATGTTTCGAACAATTTGCTTTTTAGCCACATGCCGTTTACGCCAAGGACGTGTTAGATATCGAGCAATTTTCTACGGTGAAAGGAGTAAATTTGGACGCAACGGATGACAAGTTTTACAGCAAATTCAACACCGGAAGTGTGTCCATTCCTTGGCAAAATGAGGTAAGTTGATTGGATCAATTAATCAACGACCTTCCAAGTATAATCATCATCGAATTACTTGGGTAACTTTGCGGTTGATACCGAGTCTATATCGAGCCGAAAAGAGCACGATGAGTTCTTGAAGTCATCGAAAAAGGTCTGAAGGCCGATTCAGCCACTTCACTCAAAGGATACGAGTTGCACAGATTGCTTTCCTACGTCAGACGTTGCAAGCGACTCGTTATCGTTCCTCTTCGACTTTATTCGTGGCTCGAAACACGAAATCTGTATGACTCAATCCTCCTAAAAATACTGCAAGACATATTTCATCTCATTGCCGAAATAAACGAGTAAAACTTTCCACTAATGTAACATTCACCTTTTAATTTCAGATGATAGAGACTGAATGTTTTAAGGAACTCAACGTATTATTAGGCCCCAACAACACACCAACGCCAGACTTGCTGATAAATCATCCACCACCGAATAATGAGAACAGAGGCTGTTTTCCCTTCCGTCGACAGGTACATTATCCATTTCACTTTCCCTCTTCCCTTAAATCCTCTCGCATTCTTTCGTCTACGAGAAATTAATTCTGGCTCGCTGAGAAGATCATACGCTTTCAGAAGAAGCAGAGTGCCCGCACAAGGCAGATACCGTTGTCAGAGTGTCATTTGTTGGAGCTGTCTCAAAGCCAGAACTCGGAGATGCCAGCCAGCTGATCCAAGATGAACGCAGGTAGTCTGAATCAACCGACGTCGTCGTCCTTCCGGCGTCGTCGTTGTGGACGACGACGACGAGCACTGAAATGCTGCCCGAAGCTCCTTTAAAAAGTGGATGGCTTATCATTTCGTGCTGACTTCCATGCAACTCTTCAAGTTGCACTTTGTCCATGCACAACCGGTGGCTCGATGGATGCAAGGAGTTCAATCGCACACGAGGAGAACACGAAAGCGTTCGAGTGCGCAAACGGAGTACATTTTCTCAGGTTATTTCTCGAAGCAGAGAGTGAGAGAGAGAGAGAGCGAAAGAGAGGGAGAGAGTGATTCGCGAGTTCACGATAATGCACGTAATCGCGAATTTAAGCGATCATATCCGTAAGTACGGTAGACCTAATCGTAGTTTTACGTTGAAATGTCATTTCTTCCTGGTTTCATGAACACGTCGAGAGTGTACGTTTATAGGGCGCACGATATTGGTGTTCATTATGAGCAGTAAGTGCATCTGATATCACTGCGTGTAGAACGGAAATGGAGGAGTAACGAAGCGTTACTTGTAAGTGGGAAAAACGATGGGTTCCCGTATGTGCACTAGTGCACGAGAATAGATTTTACACTTATGCACTCACGTTAAAGGGAAAAAAAAAAGATATTTGTATTATTGGTTATTACTTTTGCGTAGTCGAAAGTCGAGACTATCACGTGTGCGATGGTCATGTGCACTTAATGCAATTAGTGTACACGATGAGCACGTGCTCATGCAATATGTATAGAACGAAATATCGATAACGGTATTCTTGGGGGGAAATTTCGAACGTGTTAGAACTGTATTAACGATGTAGACCGTTGTTGAACGGGTTACATCGTCCCTCGGCTCCATTTATTACTGTGGTGTATATCGCACCAATTAGTTGTTCGATGGTAGGGAAATTAATGGAAGTAAATGAAGATGTTGGGAAGTTTCTGTTACATCGGAAGAATAATTCGGTCGTTGCATGTCTATACGTCCGGTTGCTTTTAATATTTATCGAAGAAAATGTGGAGATTTGTCAGGAAAGATTCGGTAAATCGGAAGTAATTCGACAGTGGTTTCCTCCAACGATCTTCATGGACATTTGGCCACTTTCCAATCGAGAAACGTGTGCCAAATATTGCTAAGATTCGATCAAAGTTTTATGCGATCGATCTATCATTTTGGAGTCCAAAAATTTCGCTCATATTCTTCGATTGTATCGCCGTAACGAGAAATCGGTCGATCGTATCTTCTGCCTGCTTTTTCTAAGTTTTTTATTTCTTCATTATCTTCGCAGTGACAGAAGCCTGATGCAGAATAAATGCATTTAGCCCGAAGGGTCTACGTTTTGATAACTTTTACTTTTTGATGTATTGTTTACAATTTGTGTAACGGATAACTTGTAC
This sequence comes from Cerceris rybyensis, assembly GCA_910591515.1. NCBI lineage: Eukaryota > Metazoa > Arthropoda > Insecta > Hymenoptera > Crabronidae > Cerceris > Cerceris rybyensis. The sequence goes on from OU342795.1 coordinate 4,079,525, forward strand.
ATAATTCTTCCTTTTAGAACGAATCATTTTTCGAACGAGGAGAAACCCGTCCTAAAATACGCACAAAAAATAGCAATTTCTTTTCTCGAGTGTTTTTTCGTTTACTCGTCAAGTAGACTTCATTGATGGCGTGTAATTATAAAAAAAAGATGTTTACCAGGCTCCAACGCCTTTGAGAAAAAAGAAAAAAAGAAAGTGAAATTCTATACACGGCAAGACGCACAGAAATAGACCGGTTTTCGCCTAAAAAAGTTAAACAAAGCCGAATGGAACTTAGATGCTTGTAGCAAGAAAGATCATTTTATCGTGAACCTGTTAAGAAAGACTTGGTACACGTGATACGTAAGAATGTGAGACTGATAAGAAAGCGGACAGTTAATTAACAGTAATTATCGAGTTATCGTAATCGGAAATTGCAATGTTTATATGGCTAGCTTCGTCAGTCTTTCATTCTAAAGTTTCTTTTTTGAGACTTGTATTATACATCATTCACGATACGCATTATCGTACGGAAACGGAATTTAACACTATGACTACTAAGACTATAACTTCTATCTTCTAAATCGTAAATTAGCTAATTGATCATCCTTCTCACCTCTTCGTTCACCTTTTTCTAAAGCATTTGGTCAGTATAGTTAAATATAATCGATGTAACGCCGGTAGTTCTAGTGTTAAATTTGGCGCCTCGCGGGTCAGCGGATAAGAAAGTTACCTTCGCTAAGCTTCTGGTGTACAGTCGATAAAATTAATTACGATATCTAAGTTAATAGAGAAAAATCTTCAAATTCGCTGAAACCTACGGTGTCATGTTCTGTTTCTATCTACGAACACGCGAAAGGGCTGTCAAATAAAATACGCGTTCAGAGTCGAAGAAATTTAACTAAAGCTTCTGGCGGAAACTACTCCGAATTGATTATAACATATCTTCTAAAAAACGTACGCGACAGATGCAATTTGTTATGTTTCGACTACTACGATTAATCATACGATTTGTTTCTAATATTCGTTCTTTCTTTTTAATCAATTTGACAGCTCATTCGCCGTCATATTTGTGTAATATTGCGCATTTAAGATAGACGATGTATATCCTAAGTAAGCGATGATTTAGTCATTTAAACGTATTATTAACAATCCACGAATAACGGTGCGACATCCTATCGATAGTACACGATCATATCTATCATTCGTCTCGATTTAAACGATAAATACTTTTCAAGCAGGATAAAGTCTCATTAAAAGCCCATCAACCAGTTTTCATAAGTATTTTCAAGTCCGTTGACGAGCGACGATTCGAGAAAGTCTTTATCGTGTAAATCGAGAATTTCGAATCGCTCACGATACATTATATTTCAACTTGTACAAATCGCGATAGAATTTTCATCGTTTGAACGTCGAGACAGATCAGGCTTAAGAGACTAATGTTTGGACGTTTGAAAGCGCGCGAAACAGAGCCTAATTAAAATATCGAACTACAGTTCGACGAAGGTGACGGCACAAACGAGGATGGCTCGGTTGCAACGAAATGTTCGAATATTTTCGTCCAAACACGATAAACGATTATACGTTACAATTTAGGTCAACATAGTTACAGGATCCTCGTAAAGATCCATTCTCGTTTCTTCGATTCGACGGCGCGAAATGCAAATTGGAAACGAGAATCTGCATTATTCCGTACATCGTAAGTTTAATCTAACATAATTAACGGGAAGAAGTATATACGTATAACGTAACGAGGACGGTCATAATTCGATAAAAGATCGCGATGAATCTCGATCGGCGATCCTCGTGTCGCTAAAACTGGGTGTAACCTGATATTTCAGATTCTTTCTTTTTTTGTTTTTATATAAGGAATCTCTCAGTGCTTTCAACTGTGATTTTTTCAGATGTCCTCCAACCATTAATTTATTTAATTCTTAGTGATTTATCAGTTATTCCTGTGGGGCAAAACGAAAACGTAATGTCCGGATAAATCACACGCAACGAGGAAAGACGACGATGCACCTCGCTGGTGTCTTTTGCTCAAAGAAAAAAAAAGCTCGTTCTCCGTATGAACGAATTTTCGTAAATACCTCGAACTATGGCGGATAAAGCTTCCTGGAATCTCGTTCTGCGTGTGTCGAACGATGTATCGATTACATACATCATCCTGTAGATTGATAGAGAATATTTTTCTTTTTCTTTCTTCTACCTTTCTTTTTAAGGAATGTGTTTTCAAGCCAATTGGTCGAATATCATCACACGGCTAGTTAAAAGATCAGAATTTCTTTTCACCGAGTATCTTACGCGGTTGGATCAGTAGACTGTAACGAAGGAAATGCAATGGCGCGAATAATACTTAAAAATCATTCCACTTTTTCGTTCAGTGTCTATGTAATCGTTTTATGATCTCTCTTTGAGACCTAAGTTCAGTATCGATTAAGTCTCGGATCGAGAAGGGGGCGAGTCATGCAAATGCGACATGTAACGCGATATAATCTAAATGTGTATTGTTAGCAAGTGCACTGGAATAACGTAAGTTTGATATTAATTTAAATTGTGCTTGAAGCATAAACCCTTTTACCTAAAACTGTAGGTTCTAGGTGAAGGGTCTATACAACTTTAACCCTTTGACTGTGGCGCAATTCGAAGGAAGAAAGTATCAAAATATTCGAAACATAAGATCTTTAAAAGTTTCAGTCTTCGAAAACTCGTTAATCGATAACTATTTCAAATAAGAAACTTTTCTCACTCTTCACATATATTGATGGATCTGAGAAAGCGTATATATACGACTCTATATATTGATAGATCTGTGAGAGCGTAAATGTTCGCTTATAGTATATATTGGTAGATCTGTGAATTATATGCGACTTTATACACTGATAGATCTTTAAGAGAGCAAATATACGTCTTTCATATACAATGATCTGTGAAAGCGTATATATACGCCTTTTGCAGTCAAAGGGTTAATGCCGAAATGTAGATCAACCTACGATAGCAACACCGTCAATGGAAATTCTGTACAACAAATACAACTTCTTGGTTGTTCCCCTGCACTTCTATAAACTACTTAGGTGTATGAAAATTTTCTGGAAACCGCGCGATTAACCGTAACGACGAGCGTTCTCGTAATTTTTAATGAAACGAAACCTCGATAATTATTCGCGTCAAATTGTAAGGAAAACTCTGTATGCCCGTAAAAGTTCTCCTTTGTACATATACCGTTAATAGTAACGATTATTAGCAACAATTAATAACGCGAAAGCATAAAAGAAAGCGAACTAGATCAGGGGTAGATGCGTGTTTATAATTGTAGGGTTAAAATGAACAAAAAAAAATACCGCGAACGGTTTAGAGCCACCTTAGTCGGGAGTTTTCATGAGGCGATGGAAACAAGACCGATTCGAGATCGTCATTGTATTTATATCACATTATCCTCTTCCACTCTTCCTTTTGCCTGTCACCCGTTCTATCACCGTGTAAATCTAAGAGTAAGACGGATTATCCTATGCTGGAACAATGGAAGTATAGTGATAACACTGTGCAATTGTCCAGCGGCGTAATCAGAATTGGGTGAAATAGTATTTCGAATAAAAGGAATACTCAAAATATTTCTCTTTTACAGAAGAATCTAAAATTAGACGAATTTCTGACTCTTTTTATGGGGGATATTTACTTGATTTTGAATGAGAATTTTTCCAGTGTTCTCCAGAAGAATTTCTCGAATAAATCGAGAAGGTTCGGTCGAAGCTCATTTTAGTGAGGGCGGTACAAAATTTTATTGAAATTATAAATGAAAAATCTAAGGCTGAGACTTTTTTCTATTGCGTCTTTTTATTAAAAATACTAATTTCATCCAGGTGTGCGTATTCCCTCGTTGGATCGAGGCCAGTCTAAAAAGTTAGATAGATAGATAGGTTTCGTACGATGCGCGATAATCGCCGATCTTTTTCATGTTTTTAGCGTAAGCTCGAACGCGAAATGCGAGACGACTGTTTAAATCTCGATATAGAGCTTCGAAGCCTAATCTCAATGAGTATAAAAGAAACGAAGAGATTACGGCATAATTATCTTGGAATGAGACGCCTAATAATTTACACTAAACTTGTCCATTTCGAGAAGAAACGTTGATTCCTTGGCCTACGAAATTTTAACGAAAGCATGAGAACGGTTCTAAAGTCTGGTCCATGTTAAGTGTTAAGTTATATTTATATTCGACAAATTTTTCATTCTACTTAAAAGTTCGGTATGTCGGAAATTACTTTACAATTTTGTAACGTGAGCAAGAATAAATGTAAAAGGGCTAATTTATTTAATAACTTCTGTCAAATAGGATTGACGAAACTTTCTGCGTGATAATCGAGAAACGTGGAGTTTAGGCTTAATTAACTTTCTGCTCTTCCAATTTATTTTAAACTGTAACGAATAACATTAATTGGAATACGAACTATGTATTGTTCTCGAAAATTCAGACAGCTGAAAATTAGTGTTTTTTTATTTTATGTTCTCGACGTTTCTACGAACTGTGAAAAAAATCGAGCGGAAAAGAATTAACGAATTTTGTTCCTGTTGCGCCTGTCAAAGTCAAATGAAATCTCTTTTTCTTTTGTAATCTCTGTATGTTGTACAACTGCTATGGGCAAAAAAGTTATAAATATTATAAATATATGTATTATGTATATATAAATATTGTGTATAAGTTATAAATATGTGGACCTAATATATTTATAACTTATATGTTTATACAAGCAAATATAGACGCGTATATAATCAGAATTCTCGTTTCTCCTTTATAAAAAAAAAAAGGAACTAATACCCCTATTGCAACAGATCCCTACTGCAATTGAAATCTTTCCCGCGCTTTTTTTTTACTCTATTTTTTGCTGCAAATTCTTTTTCAATTTCATTCTAAATATAATTTCTCTTCCTTTCTACTTTATTTCCTGATATTTTGATTATAATATCAATACATATGTAAAATTAACACCACATCTACCGATGTCACATCTGTTATATTTAGATATAACGAACAAATTAACTTCGCAAAAAGAAAGAAAAATCATCAATTAAATAATTTCAGTTTTCTAAGATAAAAGTGGTAGGTGAAACAATTCGAAACAATAATACTTCTCTAACTAATAATAATTCGAAGCGTAATTATACTTCCAACGAATTATAATAACCACATGCTTCGACACTCGCAGTAAGCTGATTTATTTAACAGATATCTTACAAGACGAGGGGAATGCGGAAGTAACACACAACATTTATACAATATATTGTCACAGTTCACTTCTCCTCAGCTATCCTCTTTATCTTGTTCGTTCAGATCCTAAGCTACCGGAATCCGTGTGTCGTGTCTCTCATTTCTCCTTATTCTATGCATAGAACGCTGAAGAATGCGCAGTTCATAGTGTACTGCATGAAACGTGAATTTGGCTGCAACATTTTTATCCCAGGGGCTTTAGAATCGATACATCGACCTCATCGTAACAGAACCATTTCCTCCATCGAATTCAATACATCTCGTTGAATAATTAAATCACTTACGCGCAGACGTGAAACAGTTTAAAACATCGAAAGGAGAAACGGTGTCGCTGCGGTCGTAAAGGTTTGTATTTTCATTAAAATCATATTGAAATGTTACTTGTTCGATCGTATATAAAGCATTTTCTTTTTATAGTAAAAAAAAAGGAAAGAATTTGAAGAAAATTGGGAGGATAAACAGAGACGAGATAGAAGGGAAGAGTGTTTGTGGAAAGAATTTTAAGTTTGTACTCTTGATTATCCTAATCGCGCGTTTCCAGTTGAAGGACCAAATTCGAATATCTGCAGGAAGAAATTCTATATCTGTTATATTATCGTTATATGTACAATATAAAAATAATACAACTATTTCTTCGACTACTTCTCTTAAAATTACGTGTAAGCATTAAATAAAAACGTTGCAACCATAATTCACGTCGGGAAAACGGAGAACGCGGTATCACTCGTTCTCGTTGTCCTTGCGGATTTCACGCATCCTTCGTTTTTAATTGCTTCCAGAACGTTTCAAGTACACGCTGGTTTTCAAAGCCGTAACGCAAAAAATTAATACAAAAATGCACTTGAGCTCTGGTAAACATTTCTCTTCGTCCATTTTTTATCCCTACTTATGCCCGATTCTTTAATTAATTAATGAAGTAATTCATAGATGCCTTATTGTCACGTGTTTCAGAATGTCTATCGATGTGTCCGTCTTCGTTTTTTTTTCATTGTTACTGTTATAAGCTCACCTTGATCGATTGTAAATTATTTTTTTTTCAATGTAACTATGTTAAATAATGATTGCTACGAGTAAACTAGATTACTTGTTGTTACAATGATCGATACATCGATAGACACTCTGATGAATTATTGATGAGAGATACTAATTTTTCAAATTTAATGATCCTTAAAAAGAACATAGCTAATAATAAGTGATAGAAAGTATATTAATTATAAACTGTGGGGTTGGCGATTCTTTTTAAAATGCGTAGAAATAAAAATATTTAAAAGTTTAATGAGCTATAAATTAATGAAGAAGCTTGTGAAAGATTTTCAACAATCGCTGAAAATTATTTTTTGAGCATTCATACACTACTGCAGTCAGTAAAGTTTCTATTGTTTTGAAAAGTAAATTCCTCGCTCGAATCGCCGAAATTAATATTGATGAATAATGGACAACTAAAGTTAATTAGGAAATGTACAACGGGACGTTTCTTCAACTAGATGAGATCTCATTCCAAGAACACCCCATAAAAAGTATTTGGTCCTATAGAAAAATTCAACTATGGATATGTCCAACAGTGATTCTGCCTTTTTTTGAAAATGAAGGACAGTCTTCGTTCCATTTTTGTAAAAGACGAGAGTTCCTGTCTCTCGCAAAAATTTGGAATTACACGTTTTAACGCCGTGCGAATTTTAAATTTCTTTTTCAATTAATTTTCCACGATATAAGAAAGATAATTCTCAGCTCAAGAAGTTGCGATAACGAGGCAATACTAACTTATAGTTAATTTAAAAATTGCCAAATAAAAGTCGAATAATATTTCTTCGAAATGAAATTCAAAGAACGAATTTGATACGAAGAAACTTAGTCATTTCGGATGGATCATCGGGAAGTTGGTCGTACGTGTTTCCTTAACTGACGGGTCCGCAAATATTGATTAGGTCTTACGATAAAATCACAGTGTATCAAGGAAAAAAAAAAGAGTGAGTTAAAATGAGTCTTAATTGATGAAACATGAATCAATGCGAACAACCGAAATACATGCGAAGTAACCTATTGGGTCGTTCTCGCTTAAAATATATTACAGGAATTAAATTATAATTAATCCTCGAAACTTAAGACGAAGATTCAACTGGAATATTAATGTCCTGTTTGATGTTTCATGTGTCGATCTTAATTTCCATAATTACAGTTCCGATCATTACAATTCGCGTGCGACGAAAATTTATTTAATGAAGCACGCCGATATGTAATGACTGCAGGCAGATCATTCCGTATAAAAATCAACGATATAGAAACGACGCACTAAACTCGACTAAATACTTTGCTTAAATCACGATTCTTCGCGTAAATGATCGAAGTATAAAAAATCTAAAACCTGAAGAATTCAATGTTATCAAAGTCCTTGTAAAGTGTCGACGTGAAACGTTTCGTAAGGTTGCCTGCAATCTTTATTCTACCTAAAACTCTCGATCGTCGATTTGAATTGATCGAACGATCGATTTCAACGCAAATTGTAACCTCAATGTACTCACTTGCGTGCTTGCATGCCAAAATCTTCTTTTTATCTTCATTCCGTTGAAATTCTAATACCGATCTTTTCCAGGCCCAGTCGTAAAATTTTGTACAGACAGCAATCTCGAGCATTTCGATTATCGATAATTATACTCGAATTATATCCTCACGTACGTTATTTCATGAAAAGCACATATATACACATACGCATACGTACACGCACCGACAACCCGTGGCAGTAAAATGCAAATCGATTATGCAACGTTGACAATAACGTGCCAGCGTGTAACAATTTAGCCATTATTTGTGAAAATGGTATAAGTCTATTCGTTAAAAGTGTGTTTAGGTTGGATTCAACTAAACATAGGTACCTTCTTTTCCCATTTCAAACGGCACAAAAGAATATAACGATCTCACGATTTCATCCTTAGACGAACTTTCAAATATTGTGAGAAGGGACTTGTACCACTTTCAAAATAATCGTTTCAATTATCGTTTTAACACCCTTCGTTTCCTCGTCCACTTCGTTCCGCGCGGAAAAGTAACCGGAAGCTCTTCACGATTCTCTCAAACCATGGGAAATGCTATTGGATACTTGACCACGTGACCGGAAGTTGTATAGTCACGTGGTAGAATTTAAACGTATGCGATAAACGAAGATTTTCGAATGAAACGAAGAGTAAATGTACGAAGACGTGCAGAAACGCGCCAGTAAAATGAGAGTGGAATGAAAGCAAATAATACCATCTTTAGGAATGTTTCACAGTTTCTGGGCGAGTTTCAAGTTCTTCCTTCTTGCCCGTAGATTACGCGGGGAGATTCGAAAATTGGTTTCTTGTTGAATTCACTCGGCGATCATACCGCGAGAATATCTTAAATAATATCTTGTCGGTTGACGTAACACCCGTGCATTAAGATTTCTCCGCGCAACGAATTACAAATAAGATCAGCTCCGTTTCGATATTGCATACGTACACTTTACCGCGAAAATCATGAAACCAGCTTCACCGAGGGCGGAATCCAGGCAACGAAACGGTCAGATTGTTTTTAAGATTTCATCTTTCCTTTTTTTTTGAAAATACTTACAAGGCGTTCTGTTCCAATATGGCTGTTTCTTGTCATAGAACGCCTTTCTTAGTCTCGTGGAATAGTTTCAATAATTTCTTTCACGAAATTATTTGAAACTTCTTTTTTAAATAATAAATATTTGAAACTTTGAGAACGTAAAGTTCTCTTTTGGCGTGGTGTATTGTGTCGGATTATATGGATGGAAAGAGTTCATCGAACAATTTATACGGGGTTTCCCGTTACCTTGAAACTGGATTTTGCCCTGGTAAAGTAAGGGTATTGATGTTGACTGCGGTTAAACCTGAGCGGGTTTTGACTTGCCGACGACCAGCATTGCTTTTTGCAGGAACTTCGTGACGCTTACTGTAACAAAAAATCTGATTGGTCTCAAGTTCTGAAAAATTTCAGAAGATGTGAGTTGAGTTGAATAGACTTAACTCTTAAAATGCGGTTGGTGCAATTATGGATTAGCTCATATTGTTATTCTACCATTGAGGTCAAATTTTGAACAGAAAATTCTTTGTAATTTATTACTGACGCATTTTGAGAGTTAAACATTATAGACACGATAGTCGAAGATTGTTATATCGTTAATAGAGAAGATATACTATTGTTAATTATTACAAGTGCACTGTGTAGCAGCGTTGTACGAGTAAGTGTGCGTTGTGCCGGTTACATGAGTTTTGCATGCAAAATGAAACTTTAAGAATGTTTCAGACAACAAAAGCAGAATTTCCGAATTCTCTCAGATAATCCACCAACTAGAAATTATTTTCAGATAAGAACATATCGTATTAAACTCAAACACAAAGCAATTTGATGAGTGTATGGCAAATGATTATTATACAAGCATGACAGTATGAGAAAAATTACTTAAAAGTATAATCTCAAAGAGTACAGATGTAACAGGATTTTTAACACAATAGACAATTATTAATATGATAAATTGAGAATTTAAAACGAAACTAAATACCATGACGAATAAGATTTCCAGATTAGTTGTGAATGAATCAAAATCAGAAAAAAATCATGCACAATGACTAAATAATAATAGATCCATACGACAGATGATGATAGAGATTAATGAATGCTAATCATGCGTGACATGACAAGAGTAAAAGTATGTATAGTGTATTCTGAACCTTAGTCTTTGGTCCGACGACTACCATCAGCTTCTGCAAAGTTTTGGTAACGGCGCCTGCGGGAATACATCCGGTTAAACAAAAACAGAAGAACGTAAACGGTGACTCTGGAATTTTTCTCAACGAAACCAACGTTAATTCCTTTCTCTCGTTGTAAAAAAATCATAAGAAAATTAGGGTTCCAAATAACAAATTAATGAAACAACTTGAAAATGAAAAGGAGAAAAAAAAGGTACAATATATTGTTGAACGACTTCGAGAAAATGAGAATAAAGGAAATAAAACCGGTTTTATGGAGTCGCTGTATTGTCTTGACTTACCGACACCCCTTTGGAAGAATTTCGGCTTATTTTTCCACGCGATAAATACGAAGTAAACAGGTACAGATGAGAGTATCATTAGGCAGCCGTATCCTGAAAGATTCATTTTTAATCGTTCAGAAAACAATTCAGTTGATTCTTAACTTAATATATACTTTGTATAATATTATTATTTATTGTAACCCTCACCTGTTTCCACAGGACTGGCGTACATGGGCACGACGGTTACGAAGAGGGTTGCGATGATGTAGACTATGGGAAAGATGAGGTTTACTTTAATCGGCCTAGGTAAATTCGGTTGGACCCATCTCAGCCATGGCAAACAGAGGACTGACACGCCTATACTCAACTGAAACAATTGTTTGTTTTGCAAACGTATTATAGGAACCATTGTGTCTTCTCAAGGGCAAAATATTTTGAAACAGTTTTTCATCAATTGGATTCGACGAAAGTAACTGTGCAACATTACAATTTTGTTGCAGGGACTATGGTATTTTAAAATGGACAGAATAGTTTAGGATGAATATGAATTAATTCAAATAATAATGTTATTTTACAATTTTATTATAGGGATGATCTATTAAGGATACATTTGTTGATGATGACTAGAAGGGAAATCGGAATATTTGCAGCATGGACCTTCGAGGAATGCGACAAGGTGGAACGTTTATGTCTCGCCATAAGTCGGACAATATTGTCAATTACATTGAGCGATATGAGCCAATTAGAAAATTATCACTCGTCCGGTCAAGCTAATAGATCGTAACGAGCAGGTATGCGAGATCGCTATGCGTTCACGCATTGAATACCCGACGGTTTTGTTAAGTAAAATCAAAATTATATGAAGTTCATTCAAAGTAACTCTAGGTTCATTGCCACAGTATACAACCCTATTACAAAAATCAAAGATTAAATGATCTAAATCAAGGATTAATACGACATATAAGCAACAACCGCCCTCCTCAATGAAATCAATATTTTATCATTTCCATATAACATTTCCTTATCACATTTATGTTTCTTTAATTATTGCAACAACGTTCAAGTCTATAGCGTCATTCAAAACTAAAATGTCCTTAAACAAAGTTACGTAACGGTATATTATTGTTTAGTATTATCTTCCTTTAAGAACTTCAACAATTTAGTTAAAACTTCAAGAAAAATTATTGTTTTACTGCGTTTCGATTTTTCTAGCTTCGCTCAAAGAATACAATTACTTTGAGACGTTTGTACGTGTTTCTACGGTCATTTCTTTCAGCTCTTTAAATTATTCTCCAAACAAAGTCTGTCCTGTTTTAAAGTAATGTTTGTACATACCCAAGTAGCAAAGCCAACGTAGTTGATCAGAGCAAAGATGTCGGAAGAGCAGAGATAAAGCATGGATAGAAGGGCCTGAAATAGATTGAAGAACAAGTTTCCAATTATCGTTTGCAATCGTCACTTACATCGAGGTCTATCGCCATCGATAGAGTTGGTTTAAACACTATGATGGGTTGCCTTCGAAGCAATACGTTCGCGAGAAATTCAAGATTCTTCCAAAGGCCAAAGCAATCAAACTGTTAATTCGTTTCGAACACCTGACGATTGGAGGAGAGTCGATTCAAGGAGATCTTTCGCGGCAAATCGGGTTAATTGACTTTAAACATGAAATAAACTTGCAGGAGAAATTCAGGGACCAGTAGACCACAATTTTCCTGAACTTCCCTTAAAAATGTGTAAAAATTACTTATAAAATGAATAAACTTCCAGATAGGGACGATGGAATGGGTTAAAGATAAATCTTTGGTATTAAATTCTCCACATATTCACGATAACTTTTGACATCACGAGTGTCCTATAAATTTCAGCAAATTGTGGTTTGCGATCGTTCCTTAAGGTGGAAAATAATTGAACGTATCGCATGGGTTGAAGAGTTATAAAAATAATTGACATACCATACAAAGAACTGCTGGAGCCGGGGTAAGCCTCGAAATTTGGATCATCGTCAGAATCTCGGGCATCTGACCCTCGCAGGCTCCGGCGTAAAACAGGCGAGAGGATGTGAGAAGAATTCCATTAACGGCACCGAATGTCGAAAGTGCAACGAATACTGGTATCGTCCACGACATTACGCCGAACAAGCGGTTCGCGAATGTCTGCAAATGTGTATAATTCATTTTAGAGACTTGTTGCTTTTCACTATCTTTCTCCTTTCTTGCTCAAACTTCAACTGCTACAGTTACATTTTTTCAGGACCTACTGTCTTTAAGTGGAATCCGAACCACAAATTAAAATGCCATATGACCTAAATTATATCCAATTCTCTAAGAAATTCTCTGTCTACCATAGTTTATATTATATCCTTTGATAATTCATAGTGTAAAAGAGAATTTTCCAAACTGCGATCAAAGTGGCGGTCCACAGAAAAAATATTAATAAAGTCTATTTCAAATAAGTAGCCTGATTTTGTATTAGTCCATTTATCGCTTATCTAAACTATCATTCGAAATCAAAATTAGAAATTTAATTAATATGATAATGTCTGGCGTAAAAGAAGGCCGCGGAAAAATAGTCCAAAAACTACTGGTCTGCGATTGAAAAAGTTTCGTACACGTTGGTCTACAGCGTGAAAAGAAAGGAACTAAACCTGATAGAAATACAGTGAAATAAACCTATCATTAACTCAATCTGAGCTCAAGTTTCTATGAATAATCGCTCACCAACTTAATAACAGTGAAGAACGTAAAATAAAACACAAATTCCAACGTTCATATAATGTGTAAAGTGTCCAGTTTTTGTTCATGTCATTAACTCACCACTGCGACAGCCTCGCTGCCAAGAACCTCGACGGGGCTGAGAGTCGTGTAGAAAGCCATATTCGCAAAAACGTAGACGATCGTTACCAAAGTGCAGGAAATCCCAATAGCCCTCGGTAGATTTCTACGACGTAGAAGCAAATAAAGAATAAACTTTGAGATCATACGCCGGCAAGTCCTTTCTAATCTGAGATTAAAAGACGCGAGATTTAACAATGATCATCGTGAATTCGATCTTAATGGAGCTTAAGAGCAGGCTTTAACGACCGTCGAAAAATAGTTTGACCTTGGAAAGCTCTGGGACACGGACTAAGACCTCCCGTTTGACCTGCTATCGAAGGCAATAAAACTGCACTTACTCGACCCTCCGTTTTTAATTAACATATGCAGGATCGTCCGTTGCACTCGGTATTAATAGTTGCGTGCAATTTTAATACCGGTCGGGCTTGCTTTATGAATTGCTGATGCGCTTATGCTTAGCGAATTTGCAACTTGCTTTTTTACTCTTCAACTAAATTCTAACGGTATAATACGTAATATTGTATATTTAATGTAGCAAAAGATATTGAAAAATTAACCTGTTGTAAGGGTTGCACGGTATTTTTGATTTTCTATCTACCAAGCGTATTAACACTTTATCGATCGGTAGTCTATTAATAGGCTTTTCGGACTCAATACTTGTAGAGGTTTAATTTATTAAGTGATTGCCACGGTAATTAATAAATTGTTATTTATCACTGCATTCATGTCATTCATATAATGTACCGTGTCAAAGAATTAGTAACGAGTATTTGTACTTTTCAAAGAGATATCGGTATCAGGAAAATATTTGCGGTCAAGTGACCGGTCAGAAGTGAATAGGATGTTTAACAAATACCAGCTGGTAAAGTGTTAATAGTTGTTTTGACTGTCAACGTTCAAAGGCCCATACATTATTAATTGACTTCCATTAGCGATAGTAAAATAAAGTTACACTTCACGGAATAATCGAAACTAAAACGACGTCGGAGGAATTCTTTCGTATCGTAATTTTCGAGTTATAGAGCTTCACAAACACATATTTGTAAGAAGTGTAATAGATCGATTTAGAAAGGGTGAAAGTGGAGAACAATTAGCCATTCACTCCGTATGTTTTGCAAGTATGCTATAACTCTCGAAAAATACCAATCGTTCAATTGTTTGCGAAGGTTTAGCAAAGATCAAAGTAAAAATTACCTGACGGGGTCCTTCAATTCTTCGATTATGAAGTTCAAGTAGTTCCAGCCGTTGTAAGCGAACAATCCCGAATAAAAGCTGAGAGCTATCGACGTCACTTCTGTATTGGTGTTCTCAAACGTGAAGTACTGCGTGTGTCCTGCACAAAACAAACGAAACTGGCAATTTTAAAGATGTTCACCTAGCATCGACTACGTGCAATGGACATCTCTCCTTCTCTATGACTTCAATTGTTATGGTCATTTTGCCTAAGACCTCCTATTTTAGATGGGTTTCTACACACCGAGACTATAATATATTTCTTAACCGTTTGAATACCGGGAAGGTTTTAAAAAATTACTTCGAAAAAAGGCAAAAGCCACTTTCGCGCTCTTGAGATTTTATTTCAAAATAAGCTAAACTTGGTATTTTATTTTATGTAGTGCAAAACAAGAACAATCTTCTCGTGCTTGTATCCTAATTTGGAATTACTTTATATTATAAAAGAGAAACCTGATGCATTCTTAACAAAGTTTTCCTCCCATTGTCAACATTGAAAAAATGTCCTGGAGTTTTTCGACATAAAAACTGAAGAGCGCGAAAGTGGCTCGTGGTACGCAAACGGTTAGTAATTTAGAAAAAATGTCCCAGAGATGACGAAGAAGGGTTTGAAACTCTACTACAGGGCTAAGTTTTTATCTGTTCGCCCATCGTACTTCTCTATCTTTCTTTTCTCGTCTGTTAATTGACATTTGATTGTTTCAAATCAACTTTTCCAGCTGGAATAGTTCTTGATAGTATGATAGAGAAATTCGATGAAAGAAATCAAGTAAGTGGAAGGTCTTGTATTTTCTTGAGTGGAAAAGTGTACGATCGGAGAAGGGGTCTTCAAGAAATCAGTCGAGTTCTCACGGTCGTCTAAAGGAGCCATTCGCAGGGCTGAATGGCCCAATTTAAGCGATTTCTTGCACGCACACCGTGCGTCGAATCTCCCGCATATTTAACCCACCTTTTTGATTGAACAAATTGTCTCGTCCGGCAAGTGAAAAGACGCCTAACTGTGTCTTTTATTATTTTAAGGGTTGCGTGGGTGGCGCGCCGCATTAATGCAAGCTTCCTCGTTCTTCTTAGAGAAATTAACGCGACGTTGTTTTGCGGACGGAACAAACGGTTACTTTATCGAGGAGTTGTCTTTTCACAACTGCCATATTACTTTTTACAATTACAAAAACCTTTCATATGGCAGAAAAATAAATGAAACTCGTTGATCGAGTTAAAACGAGAAATTTCACGGTGTCTGTTTTAGCATTTATTCGATCCAAGGTGTCTGTGGAATGAAATAGTTTCTCCCAAGGCTTTAGCATACAGGAACGTTTAGTTCCGCCGTTTCTTGCACGGCGCCATGAGTGATGGAGCAAAAACGGCCCCAAATATCGCCACTTTCTCAGGTAGAAACGACGTATCGTGTAAAGTGCCTCTAGGAATCGGTTGTATATATGTACACAATAGATTGGCCTTTTACTAGGAGAAAGTCGATCTGATGTAAGATCGGTTCCCTTTTTTTTTATTTCGCTTGTCACGTATCGAAAAGGGATTGGGCAATGCACGTGGACGAAGGTCTTGCGAGTGTAGAATAAGTGAAACATGATTGTTTAGCCTGAAGGGCGATTTCTAACGTTCTACATCTACCTTATGTCTTCCTTTTCAAGCTTTAACTGCTGTGAAGCCATTTCATTGCGGACCTACCGTTTACGTGTTCAATTTTGCTGCTAAAATCAATTTTTTCGAAAATTCCAGTCGATCTTGCACGTGTATATCTTTAGTAGGAAACTTTAAATAATTATTTTGACATTTCAATATAAGTAATTATAAAAAAATTAGTAGTTTTTCAAAAAGTTGCGAACCAGTCATTTCGACTGCTTTGGGAGATCTGATTTATATGTTTTTTCATTAAGAGAAATTTGTTAGATTAATAACAATGGATATTTTCATGTTGAACATTGGGAATAGTCGATCGATAAGGGACGAACGCGGAAGTTATTGTTAGAAATTAGTGTCGTTGAACTTACCAGTAAAGAGCTGATAAGCACCAGTGAAGATAATGATGAATAGAGCGAGAAGTTTTGCATATGTGAAAATATCCTGAACTCTAGTTGCCCACTTTACGTCCCAGCAGTTGATGAACGCCAGGATACCTGAAAAAAGAAATCAGCATATCCTGAAGAACTCCGTTCACCATTTTTTATCAAACACATCGTCAAATTTATTCAACTTTACGTATGGGCTTTATCTTTCGCTTACATTAATCTCTTGCTACATTAAGAAAATTCTTCAACTCCTTCACTTTCGTCTCACAACATAAAAAATCCGAGTCAATTCCAAGAAACTCCAAAAATTAAACCTTCCTTTCAACTACCTCGGTAGATCTACACTAAACCCCTCCGAGAACTCCTCGTAAAGATGGTATAAACACAGAATTTTGCAAAATCATCTCAAAGAAATCATCGGAAACGACACAATTAACTCGTTCCGTGGCGAATCATTTTTTAAGATTTTCAGTTCAAGCCGCGTGAGGCGTATACGACACACACTTTTACGATTAAATCAATTTCTTTGCAGTATACATGATATTAACACTTTACCGACCGGTAGCCGATTAATCGGCTTTTCGGGCCCAACACTTTTGAACTTTTAACTTATTAATTGGTTGCTACGGCAATTAACCCATTCGAGACGGTGCACTTTTCTGGAGACCATCCAGAAATACTGACAACTTTTCGCTTTGTATTTACCACTTCTTGTATTTCTGAAGATTGTGACTTTCGGTCACCTACTTTAGGGTCGAAATTGATCCAAATACCAAACGTAATGTTTACACATTTGTAAGGTACCTTTTATTTTAAGCTAGTCTTATTTCGAGGGCTGTTTTTTTCTATAATGACTGATAACTGCACTTCAAGATCATTGCACACACGGTGTGCAGTCGGTCTTTTTGGCTCGGAAATGCATTGCACACACGGTGTGCAATTGGTCTCGAATGGGTTAATAAATTATTATTTTTCATTGCGGTTAACTGTGCCAAGAACTCAGTGAAGAAACTTTGCAATTTTCGAAGAGATATCAATATCAGGGAAATATTTGCGTGCAAGTGACCGATCAGAAGTGGGTAGCATGTTAAAAAATACCGATCGGTAAAGTGTTAAGACGCCTATATTTAACTTTACAATACATTATTCACAATAAAATTCTTTGTCTTGCAATGAGAAATGCAAGAAAACTGAACAGAAAATTTAGTGGAAGTTGTATACGCCCCACACGGCACAGAACGTGTTGAATTATTCTAATTCTATTAATTTTGCGACGGCACACGTAGCAAAAACCAACGTTAAATTTTTATCTCAGAAACCTAACTCATAGCTTAGCACATGTAACAACAAAAGAAATCGTGGAGCATGGGGTTAATAAGATTCGTCGTGCCGTATTCTCGGAAGTGACAAGAACAACCGATAGATCCGATCGTGTGTGACATTTGCGGTTAAACGAGATATCCAGTAAAGTATTACCCTCGGTTCGGTAGCACGCCAGCTTCGACGTCTACACGTGACTAGTATCTAACTGTAAGCAAAGCTTTCCCCAAGACCGATCGTATGTCATGTTGACGTTTAAAGTAAGTAAATATCAACGGATGCTCGACTCCCGATCGAATCAATTGCCAGTCGTACATATAACGTCGCACGAGATTTACTGTCTTATGGAATCGCTATACTTTTTGCAATACCTACGACATATTCATTTAAAACATCGGTCAATGAATGATAATATTTTATCGACAGACCGATGTCAATAGCACGTAACGTTTTATAGGAACCGGTTGCAAAGCAGTACGCTGGCATTCTAGACTAACTGGCACCAAGCCAACCAACCATGACGACAGTAGGGGTTGAAAACGAAACGTGTTTCGTTATCGACCTGCATGCAGAAGAAAATGGGTGCTTTCGATGATCCATCTAGGCCGTGGAGAGGTGAACAGTCGAGGGTCATTTTCAACTACGATTTGAGAATATACGATCTGATTCAACTATCATAATTGAGATTATTTGGACGAAGATAACTTCCAAATACTTAAAGTTCACGATGGACGTACTGTAGAGGAGGATTCTCGAGGAGGAGATTGTCAGAAGTTTGTCATAATGGACGATTATCCAATTAATTCCTAAAAAGCATCGTCAATGAGGATTCTACGTGCTTAAGCATACCAATCTTTACGTTTCCTCCAGAGGTCTGCGGAATCTCGAGCTATCGATCGCAAGGCGCACATACGAAAGTCCCGAAGAGTTCATCGAACTCGACGAATTGCACGTGCAACGTTTGGATTCGTGAAAAAAAATTCCACCTCATCGATGCACTTCAGTCAGACCTCGGCTCGTCCTTGATGGATTCGTTAGCAACGTCGAAGAAAAGTAAGAAATTCCGACTGACGCAACATCTCGAAGAATATCGCGAGACTCTTTCCAAGCTTCCCCTCGTCTTCCTTCTTCGACCATTCCTTTTCTTCCGTTACTCCGGCCTCTTCTATCATCCTTGTCCCTCTTCTTGGTTCCCTTCCTTCGTCCCTCGTGTTCTTTCTCTCTCTCTCTCTCATGAAACGGTCACTCTACCTCTCTAACCCCTTTTATTCTGGTCTCTCTTATTCTTTCGTACTTTTCGTTTTGTTTCTCGATGCTCCCGTGTGTCCCCCTCGGCGAATTATGCTGTTGTGGTCGCTAGTTGACACGTTATTAGATTACATTTGAACACAATGGGACGTGATTGCTACCACGGTCTTTTGACTGGAAGAAGTGACTCGGACTGGAGGCTCCTCGACGCCAAACCGATCGGATACGTCTCTTTCCACTGTCTGCACGGTCGAGGCTGTGGTCGATGCCACCGTGTTCTGACGTGATCGTCTCGATGACGCTTGCGATTAAGTGAACATCACCGTAATCTGTCGCTATGATTATTATCAACGCGAGGCGCACAACGGAGGAATCTAGCTTCCGATGAACGGGAA
Source organism: Cerceris rybyensis (assembly GCA_910591515.1). Classification (NCBI taxonomy): domain Eukaryota; kingdom Metazoa; phylum Arthropoda; class Insecta; order Hymenoptera; family Crabronidae; genus Cerceris; species Cerceris rybyensis. The sequence goes on from OU342795.1 coordinate 4,098,838, forward strand.
TGAACGGGCAGTCATCCTGCTTTGAGCGTCCTAAGGAGACCAGCAAAGTAGAAAAGTACCAACTGTAATGATTCGATTGCATAATTGATCCTAAAGAATGAAGACGATGTAGCTGGAGCAATTGCAATTTAGTTTTGAGATTACTATTATAGTTTGCGTAACTTTAAATCCGTTGGTGGCGGAATACGAGTCTTTCACACTTTAATGACCGTTCACACAACATGTGTGTGATCCTACCGCTGAAAATTATTGGCCAGTACCACGCCCTCTGTGTGATGAGTAGACTGCGGATTTTTATGCATTTATGACAAATTAATACGGCTAAAATATACAAAAAGAACATAATATAAAAATATATCTAACATATTAAAAGTATGGTATTTGTTGTAATATTTATTAAGTGCAATAAATCCCTAGATAGGTTTTCCTGTCTCACCTGCATTTTTGAAACTCGAATTTGCATAAACATCCGCAGTCTAGTGATGAGTTATAAATGTAAACAAGTGTGAATATTGTTATTGGCTTCGTTCCTTTTTTTATAGTCTTTGATCTTGTAAGATCTTCTCTTAACTTTTATCAACTCTTTTAAAATTAATTCTTCAAAAATATAGGCGGCCCCTGGCAACGTTTGACAGCGTAGACGTGCGGATATTAAAGTGTTAACTTTGCATCCACCGTAGTCTTATCACCAGAACTATCAATCAAGTCAAAATGACTGGCTTTCAATGTTTTCAAAATTTCTTCAAGTTTGTAGGAGAGACATAGAGTAGATATTTTACCTTGATTTTATAAAATACAGATCACGGAATGGATCATCCTTTCCACCTCTTGGTTTCTCTTTTTCTAGGGTAGGTATTTAATATATGGAAATATAATAGACTTAATTGTAGTCATTTCACTTAGGATCTACCTGTTTTAGGTGACTCACGAATCACTGTGGACATGATATGATAAATGATAATTTAGAATAAATTTCCGCCTGGGTTAAGTTCCTGAGAAAATTTTTTCTACGGGATACCCGAAGGAAATTTGTGTTCAAGCTCACCATTCCAGTAATCCTAGACTTTATCCCTGTTATTAATTGTAATGCGATAATAATTGCTGGAAGATTAGCGCGCTGTAACGTCAAAGCAGGAAGAGCGTGAAGTCCGAAGGAAACGTAATACTGATTAAAAGACGGAACTTAATTCTCTCCGTCTCCCTAGAATTTCCTTTGCGTCAATCGCCGTCATGGGGCCTAGAAGCGTAAGTAGTTCATTTTCCTCGTTGGAAAGAACATTTACAGATTCATCGGAAATGAAACGGAACAATCATTTCTACGGAATCTCGTTTCCTTCGAAAGCAGCACGGTTCTCTTTATATCGGGAAATCCTCTTACGATTCCGTTCTACAGTTTTTGACGTGTTATTACGTCCGATTGTGCGACAGATGCTATTTCTCGTTAAAAAAAGAAAAAGAGAAGCAAACCAACGCGAGAGGATTACGACCTTATTTCTGTTGCTCCAATTAATGCCCAAATGTTCAACAATTGGCCCGTGTCGAAAAATTGGGGATTATCGTTTCAAATAGGATTAAGCGATTATTTGTAATACTGGTTATTATAATAATCGAAGAAAACGTTCAACAAGTAATTACTTCGTTAAACTATCAGCAGTGGTAATGGGAGACCTAGCCTCCGTGACTTACAGCCACGGGACACGCGCTGAGTAATTATGTTTGATCTCATGCTCTGTCGGAATAATAAATAACAGTGGAGTGTTTAAGTTACGGTATAAATCAACGATTCGCACGTGCGATTATTCATCGAATACAAATCCCTCGGGCAATCGGTAAAAGAGAGTTATTCCAACTAAATGGGTCTCGCTCATTAAATGTCAGGAATGACGAACATTTTAATTAATAGATCGATCGCCCTCGATGATGGAATTAACGTGATGAATTTTATGCGTTAACGCGTATCATGTATGGAGGTAATCTGTACAATGTAAAAGGTCTGGAACAATGCGAAATGTTTGTCTCTCTCTCTCTTTCGTGTATGAATATGTCGCTTTGTCATTCCGCTTCGTCAGCTATGACATTTCGCCTGTGACCTACTGTTTTCAGTGGATTCTGAGCCATCAAAAGCTATCACATAAATGGGAAAAATTGGAAACTTCCCAAAGGTGATGGCGGATTTCAACTTGGGTCCACAGAGAGCGAGTGTAAACCTTTAACTCTGCAACCGCAATAGACCTATAACTTCGATGATTATTTCTCCTGGGACCTATTGATTATAGATGCGTTCTGAATCACCGAGGCTATAATACATTTAATAATAATTTTTGAATAAATTTCCCAGAAGACACATAAGAAACTTGGAGACAGGCCTACTGATGGTGGGCCTGAGATTTTAATTCTACATCCACCGCAGCCCCTATTAACTCCTACGGTAATTTCACCTCAGATCTATCATCTTAGGAGGGCTCCACACCAAGGCTATGATATAAACATTGCATAGGAAAAATTTGAAAATTCTCTGGAGTGATGGCAGATTTAAACTTTAGTCCACAGAGAGCGAGTATAAGCCTTTAACTCTACAACCAAAATAGTCCTATAACTCCTATAATTATTTTTCCTGGGACCTACTGATTATAGATGCGTTCTCAATCACCGAGGCTATGATACACTTAATAATAATTTTAAATAAATTTCTCAGAAGACACATAAGGAACTTGGAGACGGGCCTACTGATGGTGGGCGTGAGATTTTAATTCTACATCCACCGCAGCCCCTATGAACTCCTACGGTCATTTCGCTTGAGATATGTCGTCTTAGGTGGGTTCCACACAGAAGCTATGATATAAACATTGCATAGGAAAAATTTGAAAATTCTCTGGAGTGATGGCAGATTTAAACTTTAGTCCACAGAGAGCGAGTATAAGCCTTTAACTCTACAACCAAAATAGTCCTATAACTCCTATAATTATTTTTCCTGGGACCTACTGATTATAGATGCGTTCTCAATCACCGAGGCTATGATAGACTTAATAATAATTTTAAATAAATTTCCCAGAAGACACATAAGGAACTTGGAGACGGGCCTACTGATGGTGGGCGTGAGATTTTAATTCTACATCCACCGCAGCCCCTATGAACTCCTACGGTCATTTCGCCTGAGATATGTCGTCTTAGGTGGGCTTCGGGGACCACACCGAGGCTATGACATAAATATTACACGGAAAGAGCTTCTAATTTCCTATGGCCATGGGGGATTTGAACTTGGGCCCACTGATTGTAAGTCCGAGACTTTATCTCCTTCCTCACCATAGCCACCGCGAATGCGTCGTGTAGCGGCGTACACTTGCAACTGTAAACCGATCCGCGCAAAGGGGTTTCCCATCGACATCGAAGCGGAAGAATCGCCTGCTCTAAGCAACCGCAGAAACCTGATAACCAATGTGGTCTTTCGTCCGCAAAATGGATTTACCAAAAATACAGTTTTTATACGTTTTAAGAGATTGCGACGTTTAAGACGGAAAGGAATATTTGATATCGTTTTCATTCAGAAATATCTGTCATGGTAATACGATAAGTGTCTCTTTATTCTGTGCATGAAGCCAAACGATATTTCTGTGCTGCTGATAAGGAGCTGGTAGTAATTGTTATTCAAAAATTCCGGAAAAAAAGTCTCGCGACCTAATTACACAATCGTTCTCCACATTAATGAAATCTGATAAGAAGAAAAAGGATAACACTCATAGCGGCGTTATTAGAATTCTTGAGTGTAATTTACAACATTGTAACCTCACGTTTCCCTTTGTAATTACGTATACACGTTGAGCGTAAAAAGTCAACAATAATTCGAAGGCCGCACACCATTAGACTCCTTCTATTATAAATTCCCTTTCTAATTAACCGTTGTCGTGAGTATCTTATTAGGGATGAAAAGTCAGCAAAGAGCGTAGCTTTCAAAGTCTCCTTTACACGTTACAATTAAAATCTCAAGTAAATATTTTCGCATGGAACTTTAAATAATTTCGACACACGTTAAATTCTCTGCAATTCGCAAGGGATGAAGAGTCAATTACGAGTGTAGCTTTGAATGTCTCCTTTACTCATTACAATTAAAATTTCAAGTGATTTTGCACAGAATTTTAAATAATTTGAGGACATGTAAATTTCTCTGCAATTCGCAAGAAATGGAAAACCAGCAACGAGCGTAGCTTTGAAAGTCTTCTTTACACGTTACAGTTAAAATCTCAAGTAAATATTTTCGCATGGAATTTTAAACAATTTTGACACATGTTAATTCCTCTGCAATTCGCAAGGAATGAAAAGTCAGTAACGAGTGCAGCTTTGAATGTCTCCTTCACTCGTTACAATTAAAGTCTCAAGAGTTTTTGCACAGAATTTTAAATAATTTGGGGACATGTAAATTTCTCTGCAATTCGCAAGGAATGGAAAATCAACAACGAGTGTAGCTTTGAAAGTCTCCTTTACACGTTCGAATTAAAATCTCAAGTAAATATTTTCGCACGGAATTTTAAACAATTTCGGTACATATTAATTTTTCTGCAATTTGCAATGGACAAAAAGTCAGCAATGTGCGTAGCTTTCAAAGTCTCATTTACACCTTAGAATTAAAATTTTAACTATTTTCGCACGGAATTTTAAATAATTTCGAAACATGTCAATTTCCCTGCAAACTCCCAAGGGATGAAATTGATTCTCAGAGTATTCCACTATTTAATTAAGACGTTGGAAGAAGAGGGAATTAATTTCGATGTAAAATAAGGATTCTTGGAAGGTTTATCAAACCTTAGTGTACATATAATACTCTTAACAAGCGCTGCAAGGAATTCTTTTCGAGAAAAAGAGAAAAATTTCCGAGACCATTCTTTGCCGAGATTACAAATTGTTCCTGTAATGAGACCTGGTATTAGCTTTAAAAGCTCCCCGAAGGACACCATCAATCCAGGTTCTCATTGATTCAGAAGGAACGAGGTCTCAGCTTTTTCTGCGAAAAGGAAGATAGAAATGTGCAAGGACGATGTATACTAGAATTCTCTGGACCATTAGAATATTGCCGATCTTCCTTCCTTGGGAATTCTTATGGAAATATATCCAATCTTTCTTTACCTCCCTCTCTGGAGACCCACGGACAAGTGTAACATTTTTTTAGTTTTAAACGAACACATTAAAAAAATATTAAGAAGCTTTCAGAGCGTAAAAATATTCATTCGGAAGACGATAAAACTTTAAAGGTTAAAGACGGTAGAAAGAAGCAGGAAATTAAGTCTCTTGGGTACCATGATATTAAACATGCGGAGCATTAAATTGAAGAACGTAAATCGGTTTATCAAGAAATATAAAAATAACGTTAAAAATCAGCTGAATAAGGACACTAGAAACTCTTTAAATGTTCCTTCGCAATCGCTGCTGAAGTGTTAAATACTCTTTGAATCAATGGAAATGGTGTTTCATGGGAATAAGACAATTCAAAGTAAAAGTAGGAAACAGAATATAGGACAGGACGAACCGGAGTGATGGATAATTAAATTAAATGACAATACAATTGCGAATTACGATACGACCTTTCAATTACAAAAGACACAACGGAGAGTTCTCGGAACAACTTGAAACCTCAATCCATGGAGAGATCGAATTCTCTCAGAATGAAAGACATTAAATGACAATTAAGATGGCGGAATATCATTCAATAAAAATCAAGGTCACGAGACTCATGAGAACCTGTAACTTCAACGCACCAACCTTCAACCCTCGAAGAATCATTTCTTCTTTAATTTCGACTAAACGGAAATTCAATAGTCCCATTAAATCTATTCTCAAAGGTAAAGGAATATTCTAGAGTAATCAATGAAGTCTCCTTTGCTTTGTAACAACACCACTATTTCATTCTTGACATTCGTATTACCAATCGTTGCTTTATCTTCAATGAAGCGCAAAGAAATTCATTATACTTTGAAAAATTGATACGTATCGTATGCATATACTCGCGATTAAAGCCCATTCGTTAGATAATCGTATCGTTACACGAGCCATGCAGCTCACGATTGTTTCGATTTCATTCGACTTCCGTTGAGCACAAGGAGAAAGGTATCAATCGTGTTGCATAAGATCGTGAATTTATCGTAATTTTCCATTTACAGTAAATTCAATCATGCTTTAACCCTTAGTGTGGCTCGATATTACTTTTCTCACGCCAACTTTAATGTCGAGCTAGACTCGACTTTGTACCACGCAATTTCTAAAGTAATAATACCGATATAGTAATAATATAGTAATTATAATTTCTGTTGCAATTTTTTATATATTTTCCAAATTAATTAAAGACTTATGACAGGTAATAACAAGTTAAGGAGTGCAGAGGATTAAAACGTTGTCCGCCATGGGGGGTCACTGGTGACCGGCGATATTGAGTTCCATGAAATTTCATGTGACTTTTAAATTGTAATATTTATGAATTTTCTAACATATTTCATATTTAAATATTGGCGTTAGAAAGATAAAGGTTTTTCCAATATCTTTATAGTTTCTGCTTCATAAAAATGTGATTTTGTGATGGAAGATTTGAACTTGGCCCCCTGATTGAATTTAAAGAAATTTCGTGTGACTTTGAAATTGTAATATTCACAAATTTTGTTAAACATTCAGTATTTAAATACTGGCGTTCAAAAGATAAAATCCTACCGAATACATATCTATTTGTATCTTCAAAGGTTCTACTTACAAAAAAATGTGATTTTAATAGGAAAAGTTTCACTTCAGTAAAACTAATGAAACTAGTGAAATACCGGTGGCGTTCAACGTGTTAACCTGTTAACTGCGTTCGACGTGTATACACGTCAATCCAAAGTTCTATTGCGGTACCCTTTTAACGCTAAATTGTCGATTCCTTATCAACTAAAAATGTAAAAATTCCATATCTCGCGTCCTCCTTTCCGTAAAATTTATGATAGAAGCATTTGCTTTGTCTTTAACGTATATATACGTCATTGCTCCACTTTAATTCCGTACCTTGCGAGGAGTTCTCAAATTTAAATTCCGCAGTTACTTAACTGGTTAAAGATATTTTTTTCAATATATCATAAACTCACATATGCAGCATGCAGCTAGTATCCTCGATGCATCATCGGGTGGGGTGCAGTCTGGAAACGCTGGTTTTAGGACGTAGACGCTGAAGGTCAATGCAACGATGGCCTGACTGCAAGGTCTCACTATCATGCACTCGATCCAAAGTCTCACGAATGCGAGAAAAGGTCCAAATGTCTGCATGATGTATGCATAATCGGCTCCAGACTTTCTGATCATGCAACCCAGCTCGGCGTAACAGTATGCACCTACCTGTTGAATTTGAAAGGACGAAAGAGTTTTGGTTAGTCGAAAGGTGTACAAATGGTACGAGAAGTAGGTGAAGATCTTTGATTTGATCCTGGCAAGTCGATAGGATATAAATGAAGGTAGGAAGGAGAAGTTAACTGTGTTCGGAGTGTTGCCGACGGATAATTGGCAGAGGAATATTGTCACGGAGACGTAGTTCGTTAGAGGGAATAGAAACTGATTGGCGGAAGTTTATTAATCATTCTAATTCAGAGTATGCTTCGCGAACTGTATCGTTGGTTTGAGAAAGAGTTGAATGCTCGACGAATTGAAGGGAATAAAGCGACTGTTAAAGTTCGCCGGGTAGAATTCTCCTTTGATTCTGTTGATTAATTGTTTCGATCTAACAATTTTGAGCTACGGTATAAATTTTTCATTTATATTTTATGTTTTCTCAATGACATATAAAATGGGATAATTATTCTTCGTTAATTAGGGGATGTAGATGGATGGATCTTAGTTTTTTCTACTGTATCATTTCTCTATGGTACGCGAGATACGTGAACTCTCAAGTGCAACAAGAACAGAGGAGTATAATGTAAATTCAGTATTTCTCGTAATTCAATATCGAACGGGAAACTCGAAACCCCTCGTCTGAAAGATGCTGGATGCTGCAAAGAAAGACGTCGATTATATGGAAGGCAATGTAGTACCATGGAGAAAATGCCGGAAGCAGTCCACACCAGAAGACTCGCGTTCACGCTCCCCGTGTACTTGAGGACACCGGTGGGGCTAACGAATATGCCAGAACCAATAATGGAACCGACGATTACGGTGATGCCATTCATAAGAGACATTTTCGCCTCTAGTTTTATCTCGTCGGTAGCTTTCGCTTCCGGAACCTTCTCCCCGGTTGGTACCAGGTCGTAAGGCCCCTTTTCGCCATCCTTGAGACTCCCCGTCTTCGACATCCTCCCTGAAACAAAAAGATAATAAACTGTTAGTTGAAATACTAATATTTTCTTGCCTTAGATGTTTCTGGGAAAAGGTTGCAAGGAAGCAGGGCCGGCGTGACCTTTGCAGGGCCAGAATACACATTCAAATTTGATACTTTAATGTTAACAATTAATGTCAACGTCTGAAACACACTGAATATTCAATCTTCCTATATAGGAGGTCCTATAAAATGCCTGATGATTTTTCATAGACCGCGGGGCCTTTCAAAATGTAAGGCCGGGTTCAAAAATTTGGCGGGACCGAAGTACACATTCAAATCTGATACTTTGGATGTTAACAATTAATGTCAACGTCTGAAACACGCGGAATATTCAATCTTTCTATATAGAGGGTCCTAAAAAATTCCTGACGGCTTTTCATAGACCGTGGGGCCTTTCAAAACGCGGGGACAGGTTCAACAATTTTGCGGGACCGAATTACACATTCAAATCTAATACTTTGATGTTAACAATTAATGTCAACGTATGGGTGACGCTGAATATTCACTCTTTCTACATAGAAGGTCCTACAAAATGCCCGACGAGTTTTCAAAGACCGTGGGGCCTTTCAAAACGTAAGGCCCGGTTCAAAAATTTTGCGTAACCGAAGTACACATTCAAATCTGATACTTTGATGTTAACAATTAATGTCAACGTCTGAAACACACTGAATATTCAATCTTTCTATATAGAAGGTCCTAAAAATTGGCTGATGACTTTTCATAGACCGCGGGGCCTATCAAACGTAAGGCCGGGTTCAAAAATTTTGCGGGACCGAAGTACACATTCAAATCTGATACTTTGGATGTTAACAATTAATGTGAACGTCTGAAACACGCGAGAGTCCTGAAAAATGGCTGATCAGTTCTTCCGTCGTCAATAGATTGAAGTTAAAAGAAGTACAATTTTCCTGAACGCAAAAAGCAAATCTCCAGAGACTTCACATTCGCAATTTCATGTTTGTTCTTAGCGCAAGACTTTCACGTGATCCGGTAGATTGGATAAAAGCACTGCAATAACAAGTGCACGGAGAAGTTCTTATCTTTCTGTACTTCCTATCCCGAAAGAAATTTCCTCATAGGAATTTCTATCGTACTCCTGAATAATGCATCCACCACTCTCGCCCACGAAACAATCTACCACTTTGGCTCGTTGAATCAACGACTTTTGTAACGAAGGGAGTCGATTCGTCTTCCCGGGTGTCCAAGGAATAGTACACCACTGAAGTAAAATGCCAGAGGCACGAAAGTCTTAGAAGTACATCGATTTCTTCTCTGCCATTTATCTCGGACTACTTAGAGCTTGAGAATTCCAGAAATCAGTAAACCAGATTCTCTGAGAAAAAAAAATCACCCTTATCTACCTTCGTCCATGGAACTGAAGTAAACGATAAATCGTACGATCTTCCCTTAACGCTAAATTTACTGAAGTCGTCAAATTGACGGATTCTTCCTTTTTTGGAAATGGTTTCCTAACTTACAGGAACGCGATGCAGTGGATATTTAAGTATCTCAGTAAATATACAAATTACTTAACTGCTCATCTTGTTTGCCGGTTGATCCCTCTTTTTTTCAAAGCACTTATTTAATATATTTAAGTGTAACAGATTTAAATTTAGTAAATCTAGTTTTATAGCCGCAGGAAGTTATTGTGGAGCAACAAGGAAAACTCAACGAAATACGATTGACTGGTGGAATAAGAGTGACATTAAAAACAAAATCCCACGAGCTCTATATATATATGGACACCAATCGAAACGATAACTATATTGACAAGCATAATTCTCATATTAAATTTCTACATTCGCAAAATGGATAACACTGTTTTTATGAAATTAAGAAATCAATTATGGAAAGTATCGAAATTTACGTACTTGAGAATCTTTAATTGGTCCCATTCCAAGTGACAACAGTCAAAACTTTCATATGGACGTATGTTTTTCACATACCTTAAGACATTTATCGTCAGTTTCGTACCACTTTCAAACAACAACCACTGGCACGTTGTCATCGATGCACCGAGAAACCCTCGAAGGAAGAAACAATGTCGCCCCTTTTTTTTATTTATGTCTCGAACATATCTTTTCTCGGAGAAGTTTAACGAGCGGATTCTGGGTTACTATCGGCAATACCGTAAAAGTTTTTGCGGTCACTCCTTCTTTCAGAATCTGGAAAGGACCAATCGCGACCATGCTCCTTGATACACGCCTTTCTGTCACTTACCGGACTTGTTCGAAGGTGAGAAACCTGTTTTCCAATCTGCTGTTCGGCCTCTATGATTATTAAACTGGAATTTGTTGTTCGCCAGATTCCAGAAATTCTATTAATCGTTCGCTTCGATGGCTATGTACATGCACGACACAACTATCGAACACCCATCGATGGACTTTTTTTTCTCATGGTGTTGCGAAGTTTATTTACCTGGCACGTGTCGATATCGTGTGCGGTGTTATTTTATATTTTATTATACTACTTCTGTCCATTTTTAAGTGTCCCCTCTAAATTCAATCGGATAGAACACACGGTCATTTCATCGGAGATTTTTTTCATATGTGTATATTTATTTTTTATTTATTCTTTGTATTATTAAGAAGAGGAGTTTTGGGAATTTTTTAAAATGAGATCATTTGGGAAGCTGGTTTGTAGAAACAATGGGACGGAAAAATTGTGAATTGTGAAAATCTTCCTTTCTTTTCTCTCTATGGGATTTGAATTGAAGTCTTTCTCGTGCGAAGCTGCGGCCGTATCCACCGGACCACTTTGAATTACGAATTATAAATATTTATATGGCCTTAATAATGTATAACATGCAAACAATCGATCCAACTCTTCAGGATCTCATTTAATGCGGTTCAATCGTCTTTGCTCCATTTTGCAATGCGCTCTTTTTCTTCCTCATCTTAAATCAACCCTCTACCAGCTGCGATCTTATCATATTCGTAACCGCTGCTGTAATGTAATTTCTTATATCTATACCTTGATAAATGAAGCTCAGAATAGGAGAAAATACAAAATTAAATCCACCCTGAGAGAGAATCAAAAGGACACCGTTTCTCAAAATTTATTATACCTTATGAAAATTATTAACCTGCACGATAAGCTGTGAAATCCAAAGTATAGTCGCTAATAACGCTCAAATGTGATTGATGCGACTTTAAACTTATAAGTAAAAAAAAATAAAATGAAAGGAAAAAAAAGAATAAACAATCGATATCGGTGACCTGGAACGTGTCATGCTATTTGAAATTGATTAACGAATTCACTACGTAATATACAATCTCAATTCTGAACTATTGCATTCATATTCTTTCGGTAGATAATAATTCTTTTATTTGTCGCGCAATATGAAAAATGACAGTTGCAAGTAGCGTGACATTTGCACTTTGATCCAACACTTTTACACAAAACCCGAACATAGCCTATCGGGCCAAACTACCTATATATACGTGATAATTTCTTTCGTTTTAACACGTTTGTTGATGAGATACTCGTTACAATTTTCCTTCTGAGTCACGTGAAAGTCTTAGAGCAACCTCGGATCAATGATTTATTATTACAAATTCGAATTTTATTGTTATTTCATTATCTCGAGGAGACTTAATAATAAAATTCTCTTAATAAACTTTTCACCGTGCCATACTGTGCACCACACTTGTAGGAAGTAATAACTTAAATCGTTCTCAGTTCGTACGGTCATTACGTGAATTAATAATTAGTAGAGTGTGTCTTATATAACACTATCTCGACGAGGAGACAAAATTCGTCAACTCTCCCGTTTCAGATACCTAAAACCTCCATAGTTTCAGACTCTTTAGAATTCCACATTAAATTCAAATCCCTCAAAAAAGTCACCAACTCTCACGTTTCAGACACCTAAAACCTCAAGTTTCTATATAACATTAAAAAAAAATCTTATCAATTCTTTAAAATTCCACATTAAACCCAAGTCTCCAAAAAAATCACCAACTCTCATATTTCAGACACCTAAAACCTCCATAGTTTCTATTTAAAATTAAAAAAAATCTTATCGACTCTTTAGAATTCCACATTAAATCCAAGTCTCCAAAAAAATCACCAACTCTCATATTTCAGACACCTAAAACTTCAAGTTTCTATTTAAAATTTAAAAAAAAACTTATCGACTCTTTAGAATTCCACATTAAATTCAAATCCTTCAAAAAAGTCACCAACTCTCACATTTCAGACATCTACAACTTCAAGTTTCTATATAAAATGTAAAAAAAAAATCTTATCGACTCTTTAAAATTCCATATTAAATCCAAGTCTCCAAAAAAATCACCAACTCTCACGTTTCAGACACCTAAAACCTCCCTAGTTTCTGTATAAGATGCAAAAAAAATCTTATGAACTATTTAAAATTCCATATTAAATCCAAGTCTCCCAAAAAAAAAAGTCATTAAATCAGTCGCAAACTTAAATAATTCAAATTCAATCCCGCCAATATTTTCGCAAACTAACCGCGTTACGTCACAACGGCAACGTTAAAAACACGTAAACTCGACCCAATTCATGCTCAGAAAGATTACGAAAATGTCTCCAGCTAAATGATTTACTGATGTTTCTTCGTTGTCTCATAAACATATCACCTGCTCATAGACTTATTTCCTTGCACTGCACCGTCTGTCATTTTCAAATCGCGAGGAACATTCGAGAGAAAATTCTGTTCTTTGATATCAAGCGAAAACAAAAAGTGTAGAAAGACGCGTCTACTTTACGTTGATACGTCACCGAATGTCCCGGTATCAACGACGCTAACCGACGTCAATCTCAAAGAAGGGGAATGCCACCGTATGTGGTTCCGCAACCTTTGCTTGAAAAATTAATTATCATGCACGATTACTATTTACTCCCGGCGTGAAGAAATCGGTGTAACGGTCGAATTCGTGATAAACCATAAAGACGTAAGCCGACGATACGGACGTTCCGTAATTTCGTCCGAATTTACGCGAATTGGAGAAAAGAACTTTCATTTAGCCGACAATATTATGCATCCGTGAATCAACTTGTAACATCATCAATTTCAATCCGCCACGATATTACCTACCGAATGTGCCATAACAGTAACGCATCCTGGATCCTTTGTCACTGAATCGAACGATGGAAAATCCTTTCTCGTTTCCTCTCTCAATTCCCTCGATACGAATAAACTTGTAGTCCTAAAGAACAACGTAGGACACGCTTACGGAGAGACGGAAACGTCGGCGATATCTGGCGCGCGCTTTTTCACGTTTAAATGAGTAACGTCGTACACGCGGACGAAATAAGCTCGACGGTATAAAGGATAAGCGTAAATCGCCGGAACGAATAAAAGAAGACGGGGCGTGCGAAAGATTAAGCTGCCCCTCTCCCTCCCTCTGTTATTCTATACTCGAAGATTCGACGTCTGCGAATGGCTAGCAGGAAACAATACCTTCCTAACGACACACGATTTCAACGTACACGCGATCTTTGCGGGAGAAATATGTTCGATGTACTCGAAATTTCGTTAAATCCCTGTGAAAGGGAAGATTATATTTATCGAGCGAAGGGTACATTTCGTTGAATCTCGTTACGGTTGAATTGATCGTGAAGTTTCCGGGAATTATCGTGGAATTTGATTTGAATTTTTTTTTCCTTCTTTCAAGATGCCGTGGATAAAATCGCGTATTGGCCAATTGAGCAATTATAAACCGGTCCGGGTGAAATCACTGGCCAATTATTTTAAGCTTTAATTGGCCAGTGTTCCAGTTCACGAATTGTGTGTGCATTGGAAATGATAAGATACTGTAATGTCAATAAATGTGTTTTGCACCGGGAGAGAATGGTCTAAATTCGTGAGATGAGAGTGAAGTGACGGATAGATTGAATTCTAGATGATCCTGATTGTATCCTTGTTATCGTAATGGAGGTAGACACTTCTGAAAATCCATCTATTGCTGATAAAACACGTAGATGCGAAAATATCGTAATTCCGCGACATCTAAGTCCGGCCACGTAGTCGTATCCGCGATCACAGAGTGTCGCGATACGATATCGGATTTCGTGTATCTCGTCTGAACGAATTTACTGTAATTTACCGAACTTTTAATGTCATTGTGACTCCCCGTGCTCTTATCGTACGAATAACTTCGGCTGCACTTGATGGGGGGTCACGAAATTATTCGAAATAACGCGGTATCGATAGCAGAATGAACATCGATACTTGGAAGCATCAATTCTGCGCGAGAATTTGAATTAGTCGTGGAACTTTTACGCTGACAGTACAGGAAACTTAAAGGTGGAAGCTATGATTGTTTATACTAAATCTACGGTAGCCGATATATTGACCAGTTCCGATTTTTTTTTAACACTAGAACTACCGGCGTAAAATCCAACATATTTTAATAAATTAAATAAGTACTTTGAAAAATGGGGAATCGAATGGCGGAAAATTTGATCGATTGGGTGACTTATGTTTATTGATATAGACGTAGAATATTTATTCTATGACTCTTACATAAACTTGGAGAATTTTTTGAAAAAATTGTGTACCACAGTCATTTTGACTGGTTTGGTAGTTCTAGTGTTAAATATTTCTTAAATTTATAGAGAAGTAGTACAGTGGATATTTCATGCGTATAAACACAAATTACTTAATCCTTTGCGGTCCGAATTATTTAGATAATTTTATACTGAGCTAAATAAAATTAAATTTACATTTTCTATCATTGATTATTCATTTTTTCAATGATATCAATAAATACAAGTATTGACAGATTTTTAAGTGATGTTACAAAATAATTATGAAATTGAAAAGTAGATATTAAATTACCACAAAATAATATTAAGTGAAAAGCTGTGTCGAGTACTGCTCGAAGTACATATTTAGTATCAGGGGTACCGAAAAGTAATCAAAATTTTGTTTTGCTGGCAGAAAACATTGATTCATAAAAGAAATTTGAAATACTAATCAACAAAATAATTTCCATAATTTTCTAACACTTTTTGCCTGCATAAAAGTAGTTGCACAATTCCCTTTTAAAAAAAAGTTCTTCGATTTTTTGTTGAAAAACATTTCCAATTACGTTTTCACTTCTCCAATTTTGATTACTTTTCGGTACCCCTAATATATTCATCATACTATATTTCCTTCATTTATCTTACCAGGATAATTTCACCTAGAATCTATGGATTTAAGAGATTTTCCAGTCACGTGAAACAATTTTAAAAATCACCTAAAGACAACGAAGATTGGACCTCGAGCGCAATTCACCCCTCGATCTCCATGTCCATCCCCATGAAGTATTTTCCAGCAGTAAAAATAATAAATAAAAATCTCTTAAAATCTGTGCAATCAAAGTGAACGAATCTGAAGTTAAATTACAATTGGAGAAAAAACGGCTCGATAATTTTCCCCCCTAAGGTTTCAACGCAGAAAGATGTGCGGCAACCCTCCTTTAATTCAGCCTCCTAATGCGACAGTCCGGCACTCGTACTGCTTCAGACTGTTTCTACGAAGCGCACTCATACCCTTCAAAAATTACACACACCCTCGTCTCGTACGTTGTGGTTCTTTCAACCTTTGTTGTGCTCGCGTGCGAGCGAAGACTGTCCGAGGTTCTCCACTACGTTGAACCCCTTTCAAGCACGACGAGCCCTTCGTTCTTGTTTCTAATAAAAATCGTTGGCTGTCTGATGTCGAATAAAGGTAGTCTTAACTATGAGTGATAGAGGATGCTCAAATATCAACTAGAAATTAATTCAATGACGCTGAAGTGGTTCTAAATTTAAGCTAATAAAAATTTCTAACTGCAGAGGCTACAACGAGATTTGCTATTTTCCCTGTTGGTGAGCACTTAGGTGGAAAGAATTTGGAGGGTTGTATCTGTGGAGAATTTTAACACTAGAACGACCAACCAAATCAAAATGACTTATTCACATTTTTTGCCAAAAATTCTTTAAGTTTACAGGAGAGTCCTAGACTAGAAATTCTAAATTGAGCTTATAAAGCACAGATTACCAAACCGATCATATTTCCCACCCCTTGATTACTCTTCTTCAAAAGTCCTTATTTAATATATTTAAATGTAATGGATTTAACGTCGGTCGTTCTAGTGTTAATGAAAGAATTAGACAACAAGAAAAAGGACAAATTCGATCGAGAGATATAAAGTTTCAAGGTTACGTGTACCTTTTTGGAGTAATCTATAAAAGATATGAAGTGAGTCATGGTTTCATTTTGTTGAATGGAAGTATTGCTTGTTGCGTAATATAAATGAAAATCGAAGAATACGAAGGACCAATATTACGAAATCACGCAAGGTTTCTCTAACGTTATAAATAAATTTCTTCTCTTTTTTAGTTGCGACGAGTAATTTTCTTTTCGTCGGGAACCGTTCGGTAGAGATTGAATACCTTTTTTTTTATGGTTCCGTTTGTAAAACGAATAAAAGGCTTGTTAAAATTGAGATCCAACGTAAACCGACTCGATTTCTGGAACGGTCTCATTTCGTGCACGTGCTCCGAGAAGGAGGACCGGCGGCAACGATGTTGCTTGAAACTTTCGTCGAATATTACATCACTTTTTATTGATTCTACGCCGATATCCACCACCCTACCCTGGTACAACCTGTGGTTAAGGTACCATGGAAGAAGGCAGAGATACGATATCAAATCCTCTACCTTACAAAAATTTTTGCAAAATTAAAACTTCATCCTTTTTCATTTACCGAGAAATTATTCCAACTTCCTTATCCTCTCAATATAATCCATATAATGAAATATATTCACATTATAATTTTTTTAACAGTGACATATATTTTGACAGAACTGTACTTGCAATTATAATATTAAAAAAAAATTGAATAAAAGCGTAATTATAATATCAATTGAGATAACGTCGCCATAAGAATCTGACGAGCAGTGTACTCAAATATCTTCGAAATAATTCAGGATACGTTATCGATCAGTTTGCAGAAAAAACACGAAGCGTCGCGACAATCAACGAGAAGGGGCAAGAAAGAGGGAAAGAAAGATAGGGATAAAAAGAGAAAAAGTGTGAGTATTTTGTAACCTTAGAATGATAAATTGCTCTGTCAATTTTTATTGGCCGTTACTTAATGCAAAATTCCGGATGAAATTCGCCAGTGATTATCATATATATCATCAGCATCGGCTTCGTATTACGATTACATAACAATCATCGCCGGTGTCCAACAGTTGCGAACTCTCAACTCTAAATTAACGGCGTGGATATTCTAATATCCTTAATCGTCGTATGTTGGTCGCGTGTCGATCAAAAAAACATTTTCAACCAGATCCTCGACAAGTTATGATCTGTAATAGTTCATGGAAGGACCACGATAAGCAATGATTTAATTGCAATTGCAACTCATCACGGATCGATTGCGATTGAAAGACGGGCGTACTTAAGTGCAATATTTGCACGGTCTACCAGCCGATAGAGAAAAGGCCAGTTTTCAGCGTTGATTCTGAGAGTGTATGCCATATACATATAGCGGCGTGGCGGGCAAGAAAATCAATAGGCCACGTGGGTCGCCGACCGGGTTTTCCGAACCCACTTTTCGTTCTATGTTTGCATTATGCCGCAGAATCACGAAACATCGATGAATCATTTCATATTCTTTCTATTTTCGTCAATTGCATTTAATTATTATGATAGATACGATAAGGACTTGCAGTTTTGGTAGGGCTATGAGCACCACTGAGGCTACGATGGGGATTGATAATAATTTAGACAAAAATATGGCAAAAATAATCATTTCAACTAGGTCCAATTAATTGGGAATTTGTAATTTAAAGTCGTTTTTCATTGTAGGTCTTTAAGGATTTCGTTGAATGAACGGTGAGTACCGTTAGCTTAATGAAGGAAATTGCAGTTTATTCAGAGCAAATGCTTGTATTCATCCTGATAATCGGATCTTTCAATCTTGATTGTATCGATCTGGATGATGAAATAGTTACTTATCGCGGTGAATATTTATTATTATCAATTACGTATTTACATATTTGTTTATGCTGTTGCAGACATTTTGATCTTATTTGATGAGAATATTAATTCGTCTCATTGGTGCGAAATTTATCTCTAGTCTGACTGTAATCAGAGCATTTAAATAGTCGATAACATGTACCGACCGATATACCGGCGTCCTTGTGTATTTTCGCGCCAAAAATCTTCGAATCGTTTATCAGCATAGAAGCGAGAAATCAGAACGAAACTGATTTACGATTTCACGTTAGTTAGATAACACGATTTATTTACATAAAGACTTGAAGAATTAATTATGCAACACAACCAGTCAATCACGATAATTTCTATCATTTACAACTGTCACGCAACACGTGTCATCGTTCTCAAACCAAACTCATTCCAATTACTACCGTGTCTCAAAACAATCCAAAAATTGCAAGAACCTTTTCCGTAACCTCGTCATCCACGAGGTAGATCGCACCCCTAGTAGGCGGCCATACTGCAACGCCAAAGACTCCTTCGCCAGCATCGTGTTTCCAAGCGTCTATCATCGATTTCCCAAAATTCCTTCCAACTCCATCAAATCTACATAATATCTACCAATATACAACAATCCACGCATAATTCCTAGCAACTTTTCATTCAACATTTCACAATAAACTCCGAATCGTTCCACAGACATTAATCTTTCATGCGCGAGTGAGAACTTGGCGTTCTAATTCCAAGAGAATTCACTTACCTCGTTTAAAGTGAAATTACTGCTAGTTGTCTGCTTCGAAATCTCAACTGTCACCGAACACTCGCGTCTGATCGAAAATTCAAAGGTAAGTCTGTTTTTGCGTCGACGAGGCGCGTGTACCACCCTCTCTCAGATCACGCTCATCGTTGACAGTTCGTTTCCTTGCGTTTTCTACGTTCGTTCGCACACGCGACAATTTCCGTTGTGACCTTCTTGTCACACTGGATTAAGGATAGAATGAATACGATGAAACACGACGAAACACGGGTACGTGTAGCTTTATAAACACGAAACGTAGCGCACGGTGGACGAGCTCTGAATGACTGTCGTCGGCCGCTCGCTTCTCGCTTGGTTCTGTGGGCCGCCTATTATAACGCACTGCTACGAGTGCCGGCGCATGTCGTCTGCTCCTGCTCTACCGCTCGACGATGCCGAGAGGTTGTATACTCGCGTAGAAACCACGCCAGCAACCCCAGCCTGTATCGACCGGTCTATCGGTTGTTCCTTTCTAACAATTATTATTAACCCTTTGGCTATGACGGTGTTTGAGAAAATGGAAGTGTGCGAGAGACAAGATGGATTAGTTTGCGCGTTGATTCGTATGTTGGAATATGGAATGGAGATTGGGGGGTGGTGTGAACGTTTTTGGATAAGAGGGGGTGCAGGATTTTAGAGGTTTTGGCGCAATTGGAATTCTAACACTTTACCGACCGGTATTTTTTTAATATCTTGCTCCTACTGGCCGATCACTTGGCCACAAATACTTCCTTGATAGAGATATCTAGGCGAAAATTATTAATTCTCGTTAGTGAGTCCTTAACACAGGTAATCGCAATGATAAATGATAATTTATTAATTGGAGTCGCAACCAATTAATAAGTTAAAAGTTCAAAGGCCTTGGGGTCCGAAAAGCCTATTGAGACTAGAACTACCGACGTCAAATTAACATATTTTAATAAATTAAATGAGTACTTGAAAGAGGGGGAATCAAGCGGTGGAAAATTTGATCGATTGGATGATTTACGTTTATTGATATGGACGTAGAATATTTATTCTATGACTCTTATGTAGACTTGGAGAATTTTTTGAAAAAATTGTGTACCAGTCATTTTGACTGGTAGGGCAGTTCTAGTGTTAATAGGCTTCCGGTCGGTAAAGTGTTAATAGTTGATTTGAAATTTGGGAAAATGGAGTCAGTTAAGAATGAGATGTGCAATCAGTAGTCCTGTGCGAAAATTATCTATTATATGTAGAAAATTTATCATGAATTGTTGTTTAACCGTTTGAATACCGGGAGGGTTTTAAAAAATTACTTCGAAAAAGGCCAAAAGCCACTTTCGTGCTCTTGAGATTTTATTTCAAAATAAGCTAAAGTTGGTGTTTTATTTTATGTAGTGCACAACAAGAACAATCTTCTCGTGCTTGTATCCTAATTTGGAATTACTTTATAGTATAAAAGAGAAACCTGATGCATTCTTAACAAAGTCTTCGTTCAATTGTCAACATTGAAAAAATATCCTGGGATTTTTTTACACAAAAACTGAAGAGCGCGAAAGTGGCTACGCAAACGGTTAATGTATCATGGTCGCGGTGGATCGAAATTCAGACACTGTTATTTTTCTTTCGTAGTTTTTGTTTCAAGTGTCATCTTTGTTTTGCCTAGGGCCCACTGTTTTATATTATTTACGAATTTAATAAAGGTAGATAGATACTGAGATTGTGGTGCATTGAATATTAATTTGAGTAGAATTTTCCAGAAATGTTCGAGACGTAAACAGAGCCTTCATAAATGTGAATTCGAGACTTAACAGGTTGAGTGCCATGGGGGTCACCGGTGACCGGCGCTATTGAATTGAATGAAATTTTATGTTACGTTTAAATTGCAATATTTATGAATTTTCTAACATATTGAATATTTAAATTTTGTCGTTAAGAAGATGAAGATCTGCTAAACACCGATCGATCAGTGTCCTTAAAATTTCTGTTTTATGAATATGTGATTTTCATAAAAAAAGTTTCACTACAGTAGAAATGACGAAACAAGGGAAACATCGGTGGCATTCAACCTGTTAATATCAACCGCTATAGCCCTCAAGAAAGTAATGTGGGATCACGTAAACTTATGAAGCACTTTACTCTATATTTGACTATTAAAGTTGACTTACAAATTTTCCATAAATTTACAAAACAGAAAGGAACAATTATATAAATATTATTACGCATCACAGAAAGATACATACACTTTGCACCGAAAATTTCAATGCTATGCTTCAGCCGCGAAAGAGTCGAGAATTCCAAAATATTAAAAACGATTTGGTACTTTGTGTCGTTCAAATGCATCGACGATTATCGGAACGAGCGGATAGCGTGCGGGAAAACTTCCGCGATTTCCTTTTGCTCATCGGCGCAGGAAAATTGCATCGATCGATGCATCTCGACGTTCTTCGAAGCGCGTAATAATTGCATTACACATTATTTCTCCCGGCCGTGATTGTTTTCGATATTATGTAATTAACCGATATTGCCAAACCGATGAACGAATTTGTCGAATACGAAAAAAAAATAGTTACGAAAGTGGGTGGATTTCGAAAGTACGATAAATTCCCATAGCGATAACGGTATTAGCATTTTAAATAATTTCGTCGGCATTTATCTGAACTCACGTATGTCCTTCGATCACATTATTTGTTATCGTGCTAATTACTGTAATTCGGCTTTGAATTCGTCATTTAAATTCACGGGGAACGCAGCGAAAGATAAATCACACGGAAAATATGCATAGTACCCATTGGAGTCTATCTTTACCATTTTTTTATCGACTTCGTCTAAAAATAGAGCTCGAGTTTCTGAATGAATCCTATTCGAATCCGGATAAGACATAGACACGAATTTAATGCGACGACAGGAATTATATTAACACAATTTGAAGTAACGAAAAGTCCAACTTCCTCGAAGGGAAGACGTTCACGTCGTTAGAGAACGGTACGTGCTTCTATGGAATTTTTCTCCCCGGTTTGTTCTCCATCTTCGTCGTCCTCTTTTCCTCGATCGTGCAAGGAAATACGTAAATAATGATCGTTAAAGCTTTCGCTCAATTAAAATAGCATTAAATTCTACCGTGACTTAAGTGTTTCATTATTTTTCAAATGTATAATTATCATTGCAATTTCTGTCGTACTTTGTCATTTCTTCAAATTTATAATTCATTCCTGTAATGTACATTGTTATAGGTTTGAGTTGTCAAGCTGTTCGTACGAATAATTCTCCATAGAAGTGACATATCGTATCGCGTTGTCGCTAATTAATTAAACAATTTCTATGGGACCCGCATGGGGTTGGGAACGAACTACGAATTCTGAGATTTCAGTGCCCTCATCTTGTCTATTGTCAGTGCAAGGTGCACAATTTAGTTTCCTTTGTTAGGATTTTAACGATCCTTTGTTGCTTGGTGATTATTAAATTGTACTCAACGATCCTGCGTTGATAAAATAATCGATAGGACATGGTATTTTGACACAAATTTCCGATTAACAGGCCGGAGTCCAAATCTCTATCACGTCTGTGAAATTTTTCGCGAATTCTCATTTAATGTGCCATTAAATTATTAAATAATTAATATAGATAGAAGAAATTAATTGTCATGAAATATATCAGAGCTCTTGGAGCCACTTAAAGCTTTAAGTCTTTAGGAAAAAGACTGTAAGGTTGAAGTAGACTGTAATAGTTATCGCACAAAACTCTGATATAATTGATGAATAAATAACTTGTATAATCTACTATCATTCAGTCTTTGCACGTGTAAAATTAACAACGGACGACGTACTATTGCGTTCAGTTATTTCTAAGACTGTAATAGTTATCGCACAAAACTCTGATATAATTGATGAATAAATAACTTGTATAATCTACTACCATTCAGTCTTTCCACGTGTAAAATTAACAACGGACGACGTACTATTGCGTTCAGTTATTTCTAAAGCTAAAAGCGGAAAACGTAGTACCAGATCTTTTTAGCTTTAACACTAGAAGTACCGAACCAGTCAAAATGACTGATACACAATTTTTTCCAAAAATTCTCCAACTTTATACGAGAGTCGTAGAATAAATATTCTACATCTATTTCAAAAAAACATAAATTACCGAATCGGTAATCTTTACTGCTTATTGATTCCTCTTTTTTAAATGACTTATTTTATATATTAAAATATAATAGATTTAACGACGGTAGTTCTAGTGTTAAATTTCAGAGTCATTGTCGTAATATTACGTGCATTAATGTCGACAGGTGGGATTCCACGATGCTGTACTACGACTGTTTACGGTCCAGCATTGAACCGATGAC
The DNA here is from genome assembly GCA_910591515.1 of Cerceris rybyensis. Classification (NCBI taxonomy): domain Eukaryota; kingdom Metazoa; phylum Arthropoda; class Insecta; order Hymenoptera; family Crabronidae; genus Cerceris; species Cerceris rybyensis. The sequence goes on from OU342795.1 coordinate 4,122,203, forward strand.
GCAATAGTACGTCTTTCTACGTTCACAAATTGATACGAATATAGTAAAGCTATATTATTTGCTACGATTATATCGACAACTTGTTGAGCGGGTGACAGAGCGACGAATACTGGAAAACTTAACTCAACTTTTTTCTAATTTTTAACCTCTTTCATAATTACCGTTATTTACACGAATATCTTCCTTTGAATTCTTAATTACTGAAGCACCGAATGGCGCTAAACTAGCCGCGACATTGTTAAGAACAATTAAAGAAAGTAGAGGGATATCCTTCACCTATACTTTTCCTAGCGCTTCGACGCAAATACTATTTAAATTCAAATTATTTTTACCCCATTTCATTTTTCAAATTCAAAATTACCTTCACTCCATTTCATTTTTGCAATTCAAATTACTTTTACTTCACTTGATTTTTCAAATTACACAAACTTCATATACGTAGTTAGGATCAAGGTTAAATGGATTCCCGCCACTGAAACTGGTTTAAGGACTTTCGAAAATTGAACAAAGAAGCGTCGAATAAAAGGGTGGAAAACGCTTTGCAAAAAGGGACCACCGAATTGGTTTTCGTCCCTGAGAAGTCCCTTCTATGGGTCAGGCCCAGGTGCGTGAGATTCCTTTGTACGTCCTGAGCGTTGCATGATGCACCGTCAACGGTCGCGAATTACTTGCGAATGATGAAACTCTCGTCGTTCTTTCGTGTGACAAATTTCAACGACCGTATACATCACACGTTACGATGAGCATGTTTCGTTTCGCAGGAAAAATTCTTATCTGACGTGAAATCATTATTTCATGAAAAATTCCGAACAGAGCCGATAAAGTATTGTTAATATTTATGCGGTTGGAGTATCTGTGTTGGCGTTGGGACAGTATACACAGTTGTATAGTTGAATTATTATTTTTTTTTCTGAGAAACTGTTTACTAAAAAATACCCTGACGCTATTATATTAGTGGAAATTGAGATAACGAAATAGTTATCGAAATTTATCGGTGTTTTCAATGTCAACGAATAAAAATGATTGGACAATGTCTACATGATAGACAGGATACATTGTTTTGTATGATAGTGGTGCATTCTTAGTAAGCAAAGGGTTTAAATAAGAAGTTAAAAACATGGTTTGCATTTATTAATATGATATCAACGATTGTATCCGTTTGTTTGATCGATTTGATTGCTCGAATTCTATAAAATAGGCGTGGAAAGAGAGATAATAAAAATTATTGGACAATGTCTACATGATGGACAGGATACATTGTTTTTTATGATAGTGGTGCATTCTTAGAAAGCAAAGTGTTTAAATATGTACTTAAAAACATGGTTTGCATTTATTATATGATATCGACGATTAAATCGGTCTATTTGATCGATTTGATTGCTCGAATTCTATAAAATAGGCGTGGAAAGAGAGATAATAAAATAAGAATTATTTTTACTAGATAACGTGGATATAAAAGGAGGAATAGCCTCAGAAATTTTAGGAAGATGTAAAAAAAAATGATTTTAATTAGTTTGGTATATCTGGTATGGAGTAAATTAAATGAATAATTGAAATCACTGATTGTCAGATGAAATCACAAGTTTTATCTTTTCCGTGTTTAAACGACAGCAATTTTGAGAGACAAAGTCAGATAGCACGTTACTTTTTTCAACATTCTACTGGAGTTTAATGATTTGCAACAGAATGTTAATTATGCAGACAGTGACAGCATAATCGGACGTTCAACTCTCGTTCGCGATTAACGCTCTTCCGCAATTGTGGAATCGCTGATTGGAGAAGAGACTTGACTTCTCTTTTTCGAATACTAAGATAGCATCCTAAAAGTTTTCTTTAACTGCAACCATTGTTCGAGATCTCGACCTTATTCCATCGTGAGCTTCTACTCAACAAGCTTACTGAAAGTTTCAGCCGATTCAGAAATTAACTGTTTCCCTGCTACTCGATTTTATCAGAATCAACTAGTTAAATATTTCATTCAGTTACCGATACCATTAAACTTAAAAAAAGAAGTGTAAGAAGATACTTTCTGTAGAAACACTATTCGCTCTTCTCCATTTACTAGAATAAGAGAACTTTTTGCTTTTGCCACGTTGTCAATATACAAAATATATATAAAATTATTATTACTGATCCTATAATATAATAATAGTAATGTACCAACCCTATAATAATATAATAATATAACAATATAACAATATAATAATATAACAATATAACAATATAACAATATAACAATATAACAATATAACAATATAACAATATAACAATATAACAATATAACAATATAACAATATAATAATATAATAATATAATAACATAATAATAGGGTTGGTACATTACAGAAGGCAAGAATCTTGCAAAGAAATTAGTAACAAATCAATTTGACTATCTCGGTAGGTTTAACGTTAACGAATCAGGACATTTTCCTCGATAATTATCAAAGCAAAGATGTCGCAAAACTGTTGCAAAAATCACATAACAAGTTGCGACGTTTCTTTTCCTTCTATCTATTTGAAAGAAACGACTGCAAAGGTTTTCCGAGTACACTCGAACGTCAATTCTAACGCGTCAGTCAGCCGTAATAAATAACTTTCTTCAGAACCATGGAAAGAGGCGAAGACTCCACGAATAACAGGGAACTCGAAATATTCGAAAGTCAGACTTCATCACGAATACACGCTTGTTGCGTGGGTGTTCTTTGATGACGTCATATGGGATCAATACTGAAACCGGAGTCTGAGACCATCTACGTCACTGATGACACAACGATTTCTTCTTGCGCGGCCAATCGAAGCACTGGAAATCAGGCTACCGTGTCATCGAGGACCGCTAGGAGATTAAGCTGATGCTTTTGTCTAATAAAATTGACCCTCAAATTCATTTCAAGATAAGATTCTTACGTTGCAAGAAAATTGAGAATAAGATTTCTCTCTGTCTCTTTTTTTTTACGATTTCTTTTCGAACTTGAAGACCGTTTAACACGTTAAACGATCAGTAGGGACCAGTTGTTGATCTTTTGATTAAGTTATGTAAAAGTGATTGTTAGTGTTTCACGTAAGCTGTAATTGGTAGTTCTTAGTAGAAAATATAATATTTTATAAGAAATCAATGCAGTTTATTAACCTCTTGCTGTACAATAACGAGTCGCACTCGAGACGCGATAGATGGAGTAGTAAATTTTGAACTGTTCCAAAAATGATTAAAATTAAAAATCAGTGTAGTAATAAAAAAATAGTCATTCTATGCTATTCAATATTGTCTGACGTCATACAGCATATCCAAAAATAGGGACATACTGTTAATTCAGCAATTAATACAAAGTTATTGGGCAGTCATAAAAGAAATGGTACGGCAAGGGGTTAAAACAAACAGGAAAATACCTTTCCTAAAAGGCCTAAAGGGAAAGTGCCATACCTGGGTACCCATGTACCACTAACCGTGTTAAGCTCGTAACGAATTCCTTTCAAACTTTGCACGATTTCGCACGTAACGAAACTTTAGAAGCCAAACATGAAATTTGCTGACAAATTGTATAAATCGAAAGATAAACGGTTGCAAGAATCGATCAACTTATGTAGACGGATAAAACGAACGCTGAACTATCGCGTAATTCTCTTTTCCCTCGACATGGTAATTTTTCAATTTACTAGTTGACATTACTCTCGGCCAGTATGTCGAGACTGGCAATTATGTTGTTGCCATAAAACCCCGATTACCGATATACGATTATCTGAATGCGAGCGTGATAGTGGAACTACCTTCACCGGTGACAATGCCGGATGAAATCATTAACGAGATACAAAGGGTGCATCCCCGGTTTGAACGGTGCATAAACGCATTCCTCGTTTCGTGGAATGATCACGCTATTCCGTAGAAGGAAGACTCATCTAGCACGAGACGTAAAATCCATCTGACATGAATTGATTTTGCTGAGATTAGCTATTAATGTTCAAAGATAAATATCGGTGACTTTTTGTAAACTTCTACTAATCTGAGAAACGATGATATATCTGTTCTTCCTTCTCTTATTTGTCATTGAAGGAATAATTTACTGCGGTGATTAGTTTAAAATATTTGCAGAGATGCAATTACTTTTTTGTTTCTTTTATTTGTTTAGGAATTTATGTAACATTTTAATAAGATCGCGTTAGAAGTGTGGATTATGGGCTCGATGGATATCGAAATTGCGAAATGTTTGCACGAGATTTAAATAAAAATAATGAAGGATATTGCGGGTGTGCAATTTACTGCAAAAAGATGCTTGCGCAATGGAATTTGACATTCACCGTTGGGAGATTAAGAAACGATTGTTGGAGAAGTCGATTGTACGTGATGTAATGCACGTTTGCAGAAAGGATTTTGAAAATCCTGAGGACTGGATTTGAAGCTTTCTCTTTAATAAAGTAAAAATTAATTAGAATTGTGTTCTGTTCAATTTCTGCTTGCTAATTACTCTGGAGAAAGAGAAACCAAAGGTTGAAGAAAATAAGCTATTAAATAGTTTAGATTTTAGAAAATAAATGTGGAAAATTTATTTCATTTTAGAGGAAATTACGAAGATTGGTAGTTTAAATTCAAAGATAAAGGATTCTTTAATGATGCATTGTAAATCTAATAGACTCTACTTTATCGATAAGAAAAAATAAAGAAACCCGTTAGAGAATCTGTTGCTAGAATATTGTAACGCCATCTTTCAAAAAGTGTTGAAACACCGTGGAAAATTATTAATGGTACCTGCAATACCGATGATTTCTTCCAAATGCACGTGCAATATGAACATAACCTGGCAATACCGTTGACGTGAAAAAAACAAGCTGATTATCTTGCGACAGTTCGTGATAAATTATATATCGCATATTTTCTAATTATAATAAATCTATACATTAAAAATGGGCAAATTGGGGCCACGTTTGAGTAGCCGGAAAAAGGCAAAACGCTGGCCAAAAGGACAGAGTGCCAGCTCCAATCCTGAGACTAAAAAACACCGTGAACAAGCTTCCTGGTCGTTTTTTAAGGATAATACAAGTAAGAATATTTCGTTATTTTATTATACGATAAATATATTCTTTGTCTTAAAATTTTCAAATGTTAATATCCATTTTTAATCATGATTTTTCATGTCTAGCTACATCTGGCTTAACGAAGGAAGATTTAAAAAAACACGATGCTATACAGGGCATTGAGCCGCAATTTGAGAAGCTCTTCCTCGACGAAGATCAAGCTGATGCTTGTACAGAAAGTACAGCCAATACGTATGACACGTTTGCTAGTAATTATAGCAATTGTTCAAACATGTCATTCAATAGGTAAACCGATACTAATAATATATGCAAGTTTAATATAAAATAAATGTAGAATTATTAATAAAAATGCAATGTTACAGGTTTTTAAATAACTTTCAATCAAATTCGTTACTGCACAAGGAAATGCTCGCGGTTCTATCAGCCGTTACGGAAGTTATCAAGCAAAATGGTGGAACTGAATCTTCCACAGAATATTTTGCAGCTCTGGTGTGTTCAGGCTTATATATTCACAATAATATTCAATTGTATTATAATATAATATTATCACGAAGATTTTTCATAAAATAATATAATTTCAGATGAGCACTTTAGAGGCAATTGAATCGGACGAATCTGTCGCTGCCACGCTTTCCTTACTTGGAATGGGCATAAAATCTGTGCCCAAGAACGTTTTAAATGTACAGTTTAGCGCAGCGAGTAAAATTTTTCTCGAGATACTCACCAAATATGTCACAACGGACGATTTTCTCATTTTACGACATGTACGTTTAACGTTCTCAATTCATATTTCATGTAAAAACGAATTTTTTTACATGAAATTAAACTTTTTCAGTGTATCCATTGTCTGTGCTTGCTACTTCGCGCGCAGGAGGCAGCAATATGGGCAGAACCTTCTACCGTGCAAATTTTAGATGCTGTTTTATCGTTCACCACTCACAGTAAACCGAAAGTACGAAAAGCAGCGCAACATGGGGTATGCGCTATTCTCAGAGGTACGGGATAGAAAATTGAGCTACTGGAAAACTGAGTCGTATAATCGTTTATTTAGGTTTAATAATCGTTTCATTTAGGAAGCGATATCATGAAAGCTGAAAATCCTCCGGCATATCATCCTGCTGCACCAGAAGTTGCAAAGTACTGTATTGCACAGTTGCAAATAAGTTCCGAACCTGGCGGAGTTACCAGCGTTCTACACATTCTCACCCTTTTGAAGGATATTTGTCATTTGTTACCAAAGGCACAAGTGAAGGTACGTTAAATAATACATTTACCAATTGTCTTTATGTTAAAAGAGTTACATGTTTTTTTTTTAGACAATTTGCGAGGGTCTGCTGAGAATTATGGGGTTGAAAAATGTCTTAATAACATCGTGTTGCTTACAAACGTTACATGGTTTATTTGTATCTCGACCTTCTGAAGCTATTCTGCCAGCGCAAAGGAATGCACAACTTATCAGCGCTTTATACGATTATCAGCCTCCTCCAACTGATGCACAGCCGACTCTTGCATGGCTAACAGTTATGCAAGAAGCGCATTTAAATTTGGCACAGTAATTATGAACTGCATACGTTATCAGATTACGAACAATTGCCCTGAGATATGCAATAATTACTAACGCGTTTCTTTATACAGGAATTCATTGAATCTATGTGCCGCAATCTTGCCAAAAATGTTGGACAAATGCACGGAATTATGGCTCTCGGATAAATCAGAAGTTATATCTGCAACTTCGCACACTATTAAAATTCTGCTTCAAGATTGCGTCAGTTTGATGTGTGAAAACGAGGAACAGATGAACAAGTAAGTGTGAAACTATTTTTATGGAATTTACATAGTGTATGAAATGTGTGAAAACGTTCGTATTTCTTTTTCTAGATATAACACAACACTGGAGCAAATAATCTGTATGATGCAGAAGGCATTAAGTTATCAGTACCTGGAAGCATGGTACCATATACTTCATCTAATAGCTGTACTTTTCCAGGTGATTACATCATCAAAAATATTAATCACTCATTAATTTTATTCGATTAAGTAAAAATTGATTATACTTCAGGTAATTGGTAAATCGAAAAACAAAAAACTACTAGACATACTGAAAACTCTTGCTGATTTACGGGATTCCTATAACTTTGCATCGAAAAACGATGCAGAATATGCTATTGGAGCTGCGATAAAAGTTATGGGTCCTGAGATAGTACTAAGTATAATTCCTTTGTCGGTAAGTGTACACGATTCTACGATTTATTTATTTGTTGTTGAAATTCTAGCTAAATGTTTCTCTTTACAGGAATCAGATGGTACAATCAATTTAAAGAGGGGTTGGTTATTCCCCCTATTAAAAGATTGTATAACCGGTGGACAGCTCTCTTTCTTCATAGACACGTTACTACCATTAGCACTGATCTCCGAGTAAGTAACAATTAATTAATTGTTACACTCAAAAGTGTAATTATACTTATATCGATAATTTCAGGCAAAAATCAGCTGAACCTATAGCAGGGAAAACTTACGAATTTCTCACCGCGCAGATATGGGCTATTTTGCCAAGTATATGTCACGATGCAACTGATGTAACTACCAATTTCAAGGTAGGCAGGATATACGTACAACTATACAATAAAACTACAGGATTTTTCATTAAATTATTGATTCTAGAATATCGCAAAACTCTTAGGAACTATACTCAGTGAAAAGAAAAACTTGAAGTACTCTGTTCTGTGCGCTCTACGAAGATTAGTCACGAAAGCGGTGGAGATGGACAGGAAAAATGATATCGCGGAACTTTTAAGATTTGCAAAGAATTATTTGCCACTTCTCTTGAATCTTTACACAAGTAAACCAAAGGGAACGGACGAGGAGGGACAACGTCTTGCTGCCTTCGAGACAATTAAGGTTACTAATTAATATATCATTGCCGATATAAATATTGTCTTTAAACGTATAAATTCAATTTTTGAAATTTCATTGGATAGGTGTATCTTAAAATTACGAGGAAAGATTTAATATGCGAATTATTCGATCGTGCATTGAACAAACTGAAGGACCCTGCTGGAGATAATTTCTTTAAAGAAAGCCTACACGATATAACTAGGCTATTAATTGAATACACTGACACTGATCGATTAAAAGCATTCTATGATATGTGTATACCGTGTATCAGAGACGCTTCAAAGTTGAAGGAACAGAAGAAAGCGTACAGGTAAAGTTCTGTTATCGATCTTCTCGTTGCTCGTAGGAAAATAATTACTATTTTTTATGAAATATTGTTTAGATTCCTAGAAGAACTGTGTGGCAGCGAAAAAGAGATATGTAAAGAATTTGTAGCACGATACAGACGTGAAATTCAAAGATTATTAACTTCGTCCGCGACTGAAGTGGCAAAACCGAGTAGAGGGGTGAGTATAGTTCCTTTTTAATAGAATATTGAAAATATTAAATCGATTAATTAGTAGAAATAATCATTTAAATCTTTCTTTTTAGGCTCGACTAAGATGTTTGATTCATTTAGTCAAGATACATCCACAACTGGAGAAAACGAGATTCCTACAGGCTATAGTTCCTGAGGCAGTAGTTTATTTAAAAGATTTAAATACAAAGTGTCGTACCTCCGCATATCAATTGTTAAACACTATTGCCGAAAAGTTCATAGATAATCCTGAAAATTTGAAAGAATACATTGATATGATAACAATTGGATTGAGCGGTACCCAAAAATACTGCAGCACAACTTTATTGGCTCTTGCATCTATAACTTATTACTATAACGGTAAGAAATAACACTGGAGTAAGAGCGATGGCAATATAGGAATTACAAAGACGTTAATAATTGTTGAAACAGGTTCATTAGGCGTGGAAATAGTTAAAGAAATATTGGAACACGTATGTACACTTGCATCGAGTGCTACAAGAGAAATAGCGGAATCAGCTCTATCTTACATCAAGGTGTACATCACTGTGATGCCATCCCTCATTGTCTCTCAGACTTTAACGAAAATAGTAAGTGTAAATTCCAAACTCTCCACTACTATCGTTGAATAGTTGTTTGTTAATAAATAATTTACCTCCAAGGTACAAAGTCTGTGTGGAATGAATGACGATTGTCAGCGTCACTTTAGGCAAAAAGTACGGGATGTATTTACAAAGTTAATAAGGAAATATGGTACGGAAACGATAATAGGTATGATACCATCTTCTAACACGACATTACATAAAAGACTGAAGAATATTCATAAGGTGGAAGAGGCGAAGAAGAAGAACAGAGAATTGAAGAAACAAAAGAAATCTGAGGTTGATGAAGATGAGGAATTCAGTGCAACGAGAAGACCGAAGAGGTATTAAATCAGGAATACGAGAATTAAATCAAGAATAATGACTGTTCAGTAGAACGTATGAATAGATTGTTTTTGTATTTTTAAATAGCATAGAAGAAATTTTGGCGGATAGCGAAGAGGAATTTGATGACTCGGATGATAATCAGCCGAAAAAGAATAAAAAGCGTACGTCCAGGAAGGAAGCTTGGATTCAAGAAAATGAGGAAAATATTGTCGATCTTGTTGATCCTGCGGCTGCTCGAAATATATCAAGTAAGTACAATGAATAATTATGCATTTATATAACACTTGTATCACATTTATAACGTATTTGCTATAAAATATAACATTTCAGCAACTCAGCCTGGAGTTCTTAATCCTAAAGCAACCGCGAGCAAAGCTAAAGAGTCTGGATTTAAAACTGCAGCAGATGGTCGTCTTATCATAACGGATGATAACGAAAAAGACGAAGAGGCACACGTTAAGAAACCCAAAGTAGCGGCATTCTTGAACAGCGATTCGGAAGATGATTACGGTAAAAAGCTAAAAATACGATGAATTATAAATATATGTATCTTAATTAACTAGTCGATTACTTTCAGAGGAAGATGACGATGGTAAATCGGTAGCAACGATGCAATCGATAGGCAAAAAGCGAAAACATAGCGATAATGTTAGTTTAAAGAGTGATGCTACGTCCAAGTACAAAGGTGAAGTATAAAAAATAATTTTATAATCATTGGCACAAAATATTCCGCACAAAAAATTTACGATTCTGATATATCGTTCTTGTAGCTGGCGGATCGGGAATTCATCGACCACTAAAAAAAAGTAAAGTAGAATCTACACACGGAATTGAATATAAGGCACGAAAAGCCAGCGGTGATGTTAAGAAGAAGGACAAACCAGACCCGTATGCTTATGTGCCATTAACGAGAGCTTCATTGAACAAGAGGTGGGTTAATTATTTTTAAAAGTTTATACAGAGAAGGATCCGCAATTAATTAATAATAAAACGTTACTTTTAGGAAAAAGAAGAAGAACACTGGGAAATTTCAGAGTATTGTTAAAGGTGTGAAAAAAGGTTCGCGAGTAGGAATGAAAAATAGAAGACGTAACTAGATATGAAATTAATGTGTTAATAGTGACGGTGGACTGTATTTTAAGGAAATAAAGTGGCAAATAATTATCTTTCATAAATTAGCTTAGCAGAGTAACAGTTTTTCATTGAGAAAAAGACTTTTAATTTGTACAGAGAGCATTTTTTGCAAAATAATACGGCTATTTATAGTACAGTTTTCATATTTGATACTTCGATTTTTTTTCTCGATTTTACGTTCTTTAGGTTGGGTCTCATTAAATTATATTCTTTCAATTAACAAGAGCTCTATTCATAACAAAGGTTTTGTATTATAGTAATTTATTACACAGTTCAATGGAGAGAGTAAGTTTGTTATGCCTTGAGGCAAACATTTCGAAATAATTTAAAAGCCAAAGTACCAAAGCAAACGGTCGTCCTTAACTTCTGAAAAAAAATATGTATTTGCTGCGGACAAACTTGTTACAAATTTCCATCAGATCATTAAGGCTATACATGTTAAATATAATAAATTTTAACATTACAATGAACAACTCACATTTCCCCGCATTAGCTCTTTTTAGGCAGCATACTTTCTAGATCTCCAGCATCGGCCATTTCTCTCACAATATCCAATCCGCCTAGGAGTTCTCCATTTAAATATAACTGTGGATATGTCGGCCAATTACTGAACTTCTTCAATCCCTCCCTGACTTCGTTATCTTGTAGAATATCAAACGATTGATAGTCTGCTTTATAACCATCCAAAATGGATACTATTGTTCTAGAGAATCCACAGCATGGATTGGCAGGGTTGCCTTTCATAAATAGCATGCAAGGCGCCTGATTTATCAACTTCTTGAGTCTAGCTTCCAGATTTTCTTTAGGTTTGCATATTTCAGTTGGTATGGAGTCTATGTTAACCGAGTGATTCTTAATTTTTTCCGACAATGCGGAAGGATTGGCACCGTCTACTCTATCGATTATAGCTTCATTTCTTAACAGAACAATAGTCGGTACGGCGGATATACCAGCTTTGAGAGATACTTCAGGTACTTTTTCAGCTTCTACTTTTGCAAATCTCACATTTTTATATTCGGCTAATTTGCTCATTTCTTCGAGAACGTCATTTATCTGAGAACACTGATCGGCCCATGGTGCATAGAAGTGTACAACGGAAAGATTTGTTGACCTATCGCGATAAACAAGTTTATTCAGAAAAAATCACGACTTTTCTATACATCTCAATCACATTCATGATATTAATGACGCAATATCTGATTAACAAACAGCGTAGAAAAAAATATATGACATTCAAGCTATAGGAAATTTCCACCACGAATCAAATTAAATGATACTTTTGTTTAAAACATTTTGCACAACTTAATCGTACGTATTTAAATCATGTTAATATTTATATAATCGTAATAAAGGAATTGAAGTATTAAAACCACTTTGAACAAAACGTTTCATAAAAATATAATCGCAGAGGTTATGTCGTTCGGGATTACAAACTTTTGTTTACTCACTTAACATAATCTTCGTATTCTTGCTGTGTGTTCAAAGTAGTGATCGTCATTTTGCCACTTTTATTGATAAATCGTTAAATACGAGTTGTCAGTGAATAATGAAGGAATAATTAAGACAACACAACCGGCACGACAGCGTCTACGCGACTTCCGACACTGCTCTTATGGCGGTTGAAAGTTAATTGCGAAAAATTCGATTCGGCGCAGAAACCTATCCAATCTTTTGCAAGTTACAACAGAATGTTTACGGATCCTGAACGACAAATATGAATTGTTGATTGTAGAAAATTTTCTGGATCAAAGTTTATTAAAATGTCTCATTGTTTTCCACACTAATTGAACGAAAATAAAATTTCTATTTATGGCATACCTTTGAAAAGTAACGTGACTTTCAAACGAAACGAATTTTATTACAGTATCCCCTTGTTCTCTTAGAACCTAAGCACAGTGTAAACCTATCCTTAAAACGATGATATTCAATAAAATGTTCTCTTTTTAAACACTCACAAAGTCCTCAACATTCCCTGACATAACCTTCCACATACTTTTACCTTAAACAAAAACATTCCTTGATATATCCTTCCAAACACATTCATCTCAAGCAAATACATTCCACAGATACATCCTTCCACCAAATTCACTTCAGTTCTTTCACAAAAGTAACAAAAAAATAGGAGAAACGTAACCAGCCAAAAGACAATTAAAAACTGCCAAATCATGAATAACTTTCAAAGAATCCCGCGCGAATTCCGAACACAGAGGGGGAGCCATAGAACGAGTCCCACTTTTCCATCCTAAGGTTCTAATACAGCGGTTCTCAATTATTTATTCAGAAAATGGGATTTATTAGTCATCAAACCTACATTCAATGAAATGGGTGCGTCCACTTCGCACAAATTCTTTTAAATCATCTTCACGGTTCCTTACAAAAATCATCCTAAACTCCCTAAAGAGTCTTTTCCAACCTGCAGCTTACCTTCCATTTAAAACGCATGGATCTTTCTATTACTGCTATTTAAAATCAACGATGGATCCTACTTTGCCCCCAACTGCTTTGTGGGCCTTGGACCCCAATTTGAGAGCCTCTGTTCTAATACATCTGATGAAACAGGTGCACCAGGAGAAAGTGACCAATCGCAGAAACCTCCAGGCACTTCGTCATGTCGGCATGCGAGAACACCGTCATCGCACGTCTACCGACGGAGGAGGGGGTAAAAGAGGAAAATACAAAGTGGCGAGGAGCTGTCATACACCTCGCCCACAAAAAGCAGATGCAGATGCGACCGGGTAGTGAACACGTGCGACGATTTTTTTGTGACAGACGCGTGAACACGCGGTGCAATGTCCAAGAAGTTGTCGCGAAACGACGCCCTCGAGGACATCTCCACTTGGAGTACGAACGACGTGTTGTGCCTGCTCCGAAAGGTGAGTAAACTCCACCCGGCTCTCGGACTCTACCTTGTATACTCTGTCACTGCATACCGTGGAATCTCGCGTCGAATTTCCTAATAAATTGTACGTCTACGCTTGGATACAAAAATTCGCGATAAGGGAATTTTGTTCTATTGGAAATATCGATTTTTTTTTGCCCTATTGATCGGGTTTGATTGATATAATGATAACTTTAGAAACTGTACTTTTCTGACGTGTTCCTCGATTCCGGATTACAGGTTTATGTAGTCCTGCTACCTGTTCGAATGGAAACCTGAATGCTGTTTAGAGATTGAAAGGAATTCGGCGAATTTGTTGTAAATTTTGAATAGAATTGTAATGAATTGTATTATAGTACTTTTAATGTTACGTGGTAGATTAAGTTAACGCTGAATTTCATGGAACAGCGTAGCAAGGTGAATCGTATCGATTGTCGATAATTACACGTCGAGGTCGAGTTTGAAATGAACTAAACCTACTGAAGGGTTATTGCACTTTGCGAATTAATTGTCAAACAGTGACAAATCGGGAATACCGAACGACACACACGACACACGTGTGTAAACAGTAGTACTCGCGTATATTTTTAGTATTCCAGTCATGAGTAACTGGATAAAATTCATGTGGCGTACTGTACTTTCTTTTCCACTCTCATGTGGTATAGTTCGATTGTAAAAGTGGAGCAGTACACTGAGATATTGCAGATGTAATAATAAATATAGAATTTTCAGAATCTTTCTTCTTTCCATTTTAATTTGAATCTCTATGAATATTGTTTCACGTAATTTACCAAATTATTGAAAGAATATTGTTTCTCAACGATCCTCTTATTCTTCAATCTAAAAATTGTCAATTAGACTTTGTAATTTCTAAATAAACTTTCGCTATTAATTATTTTTTATAAACCTTATTGATCAATTAGTGATCGCATAAATTCAACATTTAAATTCTAAACAACGTAAAAATTCCTTGTGAATTTCGTATCACAGTTTCTTCTAAATTCTACTTTTATTTTGTGCTTCAAACGTAGGAAACTTAATGAAAGCAATTCGTTAAAAAGAAACCGATATTTGTCAGCATATTCCAACGTATTCTCGTTGTTATCACATTACATCCTGCTGATGAAACGAATTTCCTGATTTTACAGAACGGTTTGGAGGAATGTTGCAAAGCTATCACAAAGCGTCGAGTCGACGGTGACGAATTGTTAGTAAGTAAAAACATATCGGGGAATGAAAATGTTTGTTTTCATTTCGCGTATCGCCGATTGCCATGTGTTTTCGTGCCTGCAGTTTTATGAATGACTTTTTTTTTTCAATCGTACTTATCGCCGTTTGGTAGCACAAGCACAGATAACAACGGCATCGGCCGATCGCCACTTTAAATCGTCGACGATTGCAATTTTGTTGCACTATAAATTATTCTACTTCAAAAATGAAATAAAAAATTCAATTTGCAATACTACAAATTGATATTAAAGATTATTTATCTCAAGAATGAAATTTTACACTAGCTGAAAAATAAAATCCTCTAAAATAGTATGCAAAAAATACTAGAGAATAATATATATATAAGAATTCTCGTAATTATTTGATAATTTCCTACAAAAAAAATTGCTCTTCGATCAGTCTATCGAATTTATTAGATATCTGTGTAAGAATTCAACGATAATATTTGGTCTTTCATTCATAACTTCAGCTCGACATCTCTGGCGATTGTATTTCGGTCCGAGTGGCGCGTGCTCTCATATGCTCTTCTTAATTAATTGTAATTATTCCAGCACTTGACGGAAGGGAAGTTGGCTCTCTGGAAGGCTGACCTCACGCGTCCATTGATATGGTAAGAGCACGAAATAAGCCAAGCATCGTTTCTTCCATGACGGACACAGAATAGAATGCATTCTTTTGTCTTCGACGAATTACAAATAAAAGCGTCCTAACGGTTCCTTTTCAGGGTATCGGATTTCCTTCTTGGCCTTGAAATTTAAACGCTACTGGATTATTCGTGTAAAATCCGATAGAAACTAACTCATCTCAGGAACTTAAAAACTCGCGTCATTTCTAGACAATTAGTCTGAAATTATCATTTAATATATCGTAGCCTCGTTAATTGGAAAGCCAGCTAAAACTGTAGGTCTGAGGTCAAATGATCATAGAGGTCAGAATGAAAGAAGTTAAAAGTATCAATTTATCAATCTATTAATCTCTTGTAAACTGATGGAAATTAACCCCTTGTCGTACAATAACGGGTGACACTTGTGATACAATAAATAGGAAACTTTCAAAAATTTTTCAAAAACTGTTGAATCAAAAATATCAGTGGGCCACGATAGGATCAAATTATAATTTGCGGCACAAAGTCACAAAAGAAATTGATATGGCAAGGGGTTAATATATCGATATTTTGTACCCAAAGTCTCAAGTTTCCTAACGCCCAACGATTGTATTCCAATGTACCAACAAATTCGCACAAACGAATGTCTTATTAGGAATAGTCGAGGAACGTAGCCTGCATAATAAAGAGGACGACGACTCAAATAAAATCAAAATACGTCATTGACCAGTGGGATTTTGAAGGACAAGCAGCTTACTCGTTGGTCGTTACTCGACGGCTTCGGGCTAGACTTAAACCGTGTAATTTTATCGCGTGGGTTGTGCTCGATTATTCAATACTACGTTGACTCGAGGAAATTGTACTACGATGTCTCGTTTATCTCTTTCTTCGCTCATTTGCATCATAGGTCACGTCGTGCTACTTATCCATCCTTTTTGTATGTTTTTCGCGAAGAGTGTTATGGTGATTTCCTCTAACTTTTACGTTATTAAGGTTTTAAATGAATTTTCAACCAGAGAGATTGATATATTAAATGATAATTTGGGAGAAATATTTGTAAAATAACGAGAATTTCGATTCACTTACTAATTGAGAATTCGAGGCTTTTACCCTAAAAATAGAAAGGCGATTCAAATAACCTGGTTTCTAATTATTTAAAAAAATTTCACAAATTTTCAGGGCAGGCAGGTATATTCTACTTCGGTCTTTTAAAACATAAATTATCGAATCGTCCTTTAGACCTCTTGATTACTCCTTTTCTAAAATACTTGTTGAATATACTTAACACTAAAACGACCGGCGTTAAAACTACTTATTACATTTAAATATATCAAATAAGTACTTTGAAAACAGAGGAATCAAGTGATGGAAAATATGCTCGGTTCGGTGATCCGTGTTTTATAAGATCAAATTAGAATTTTTAATATAGGACTCTCATATAAACTTAGGAAATTTTTGGAAAAAATTGTGAACAAGTCATTTTGAGTTGCTCGGTAGTCCTAGTGTTAAATATAATAGATATAAATATATTACATCTCATTAGATATATTAATCAATTAAAAATTCATATAGTAATATTAATAATTATTCCAGGAGCCTCTGGACTTTCGTCGAAGATGTAAAGAAATCACCGGAAAAGTATATCGAGCAAAAAATCGCCGAATCTCAAGTAAACGAGGATCGTCTCAGCGACATTGGCTCCTGGGGAACGGATTTCGAGGATGAAACGAACGAGGAGAATGTTTTACAAGATACAAGGAAAGCAGTAAAATCAAATGATTCCAAACCTAAAAAAATAGTTGCACAGGAAAGTATAAAGCCCCATGGAATGGAAAAAGGAACCACAGGAGTATCGAAGGAAGAGGACGAGGCAACTTACGCCAATTGTGGTTCCATTCTCAGCGACGCTGGAGTATATGCGAATTTTCAGGAGTCCAAAAGTACACCTTTGAAAAACACATCCAGGCTGCACGGACAGGCGGAAAAATCGTTGGCTGAACAGCTGAAAGAACAATTGAAATTGATGAATGTTAGGAAACCAACGGTTTGCTTGAAACCCGATGGATTTTCGAGAAACATTGAAGTCCCACCGGCTAAACACATTCAGCCGCAGAAGTCGTTTCTGCATGACATGTCGATGACAAAGCCGAGCATTCCTAGTCAGAAACAAAGTTAGTAGATCATTTAACACGTTCGCAACCAGGGTCACGTCTGCGTGACATGCTAACTGGTCTCGAGCGTGATTTGATAGGTCTGAAATGAAAACAGTTAGCGTTCTTTTGAAAATTAAAATATGGGGAGGTTGCTTGCTAGATGTGAAAATTGTTCTATAGAATTTGTGCAGGTTATTTCACGGGTATCTTTTGAAACATGTTAATTTCCGTAGGTGATCTTAGTTTCTGGATGGTGTCTGACCGTGTCTGATGCTAATTTTCTGTTATTCTTGGAACTTGCAACAAGTTAGTCACAGGAACCATTCAGAATTTAAGACCACCAATGTCAGGACGGTCTTGGAAGCCTAAAAGCTTGTATCTTAATTACTGTCTGTCAGTGACACGATTCAAGATATAAAAATAACGGGGAAGCTGACGTGTTGTAGCTTAAATCAGAGCAATCTGCGGTTTCCCCTTGATACGCGTATGCATGTTTTAACAAAGATTCCCGTGGGGGAAAACTGTGGATGAGTCAATACACATGATTAATGCATTACAAACACACTGTAAATTGATACAATTAAAATCACGTATTGCATCCAAGCTACTACAATTGTTGCGCTGTAATCAATTTCTCAAATGCAACAAAGAGATTTATTTCAATCCATTTGGATTTTTTCAACTGTGTTCATAGAAATCTAAATTTTGCATAAATATCCGTAGAATGAGATACAAAGGGAAGTGTTATTTCTAATTGTAGAAAGAATGTCCGTGCCTCCACCACCGGAGCCAAAGAAACAGAGGTATCCGATGATCATTGCGAAGTCTAACAAGGATCAGCCAAAACCACCGGGGACGATAAGAAATCTCGACCTTGTTGCGAATTTACCAACGCGCACGGAAGAGAGCGAGGACGAATATGAGGCGTTTGACGAGCAAATAATCGAGAAGAATCAAAGAGAGAATATCTCAAAGGTCGATAGCAAACAATCGTTGACCAGCGGATACCAAAGCTCCGTGGAGAGCGTTTATCAGCCACCCAGTATTACGAGTCATGACGAGGAAGAGGAACAGTATGAAATTTATGAATCGATTACGGAAACTGTAAGTTTCTATGTAAATGTTATTAATTTAGTTATTTGCCTAACAAATACACGGCGTTACTGTGTTGATTTTTCATTTGTCAGTAACTGAAAGTACGCAGGGAGTTCCTATCAACGAAGACAATGTTCTGATACTCACGCAGGGAGACATAGATAATAGGAGTATATCATTATGTTAACACTAGATTTACGGAGCGAATCTGGCTCATTCAAAATTTGATTACTATATATCAGGGGTACCGAAAATTAATTAAAATTAGAGAAGTGAAAACGTAATTGGAAACGTTTTTCTACAAAAAATCAAAGAACTTTTTAAAAAGGGAATGGACAACTACCTTTATGCTGGCAACAAGTGTTAGGAAATTGTGGAAATTATTTTGTTGATAAGTATTTAAGATTTCTTTAATAAATAAATGTTCTCCGCCAGCAAAAGAAATTTTGATTACTTTTCGGTACCCCTAATATATATAATATATTGGTTGGTTAATTTTTTGATAATACATCTTTCATTTAAATTGATTTGGAACTATTTTCTTTGCAGAAAACTTCCATTTTCTTGTATGAGTTAAATTAACTCAATTTACAATTACTATTCCAAACCTCAATTCTTTAATTTTGTTTCTAAACAAGATACCGTGCTACGCTGCTTCAAAATTTTTATTTTTAATTATTTGGCGGGCTGTGAAGTAAAGTTTTGCTTTACGCTTTCAGAGAGAAGACAATGACTATTATTTAAGTCCAATTCAGAGGACGACCAAAGAAGCACCATTACCACTGCCACCTAAGCCATCGCACCCGACAACTCCGCCTCTTATTCCGTATCGATCAAAGCCAGAAAAGCGACAGGGTGAGTACATTTCATATATCTCTTAAATTCTAATTAGACAACTGCCACTAAGAAACATCGGAGAGCTTTATTCCCATGATATTGCAAGGTCTCGCTGGTTACGTCAGCTAAAGGGTAAGACAAAAGGATAAGCTAAGAGATTCTGAAAGGGGAAATTCAACGAAGCAAGAGGAAAAAGTGTAGGCTGCATTTGAAAAGAATAAAAAGCTCGTCTGCAGTTGCTTCTCACAGACATCTGTCCCGCAAATGGTGGTTATTCCCATGTTACGATACTCCTGCAACCTGATGCATACTATAATTGCAGTCAGTCATGTACCGGCTATCATCCACTTTATTTCGAATGAGATGGCAGTTCAGATTAACGTTTCAGGGACTATCGAAATATCATTAGCTCAAAGTTGCGCGAATTGTGAAGTGAACTATGAAATTTAAATTCATCTGTGAAATAATGGTTGTGAAATCTTCAAAAATGTTTTCATTGAATTCATCTCTAAATTAGACTTCTGTAACATGCATTATTGCAATGATGAAATTCTTATTTCTATGGTGTTGGGTGAAAGTAAGGATTACTTTCTTGTTTATAAGAATTGAGGAAGAATAATCGTTGAAACGTAGAATATGTAATCGTATCGGAAAAGGACGAGGAAACAGTGTGATGGAATGTGTTCCTGCTTTTATCTAAGACTGAGCAAACAGCTCTTAGGAGGCCTAGGTGCGCGTTTGGCCGATGAGGTATCCGATATGATAGTGAGAATCAAGAGAGGATTGTCTAGGTGTTGCTATTCCCAACCACCTGAGCCACCAGGTACATGGAGTTATCGCAACATACTTTTTCTTTTGTTTTGTACTTCTTTGTTTTCAAATATTGCGGTTATTTCACCTAGGAGCTATTCTCTCAGGTGGATTTTGAATCGAGGCTCTGTATTACATTATAATTTAAACACATTTTCGAAGGACAACGTAAGATTCTAAAGGGCTGTAGAACTATGGAACTTGTGATACGTTAAACTCAAAATGTTCACTGAATTCTTGAGACCATTAGACGCATTCTTTTTCCTAATAGGGAAATATAATGAATCTTAAGAGGTCCTAAAATAAATGACCCGTTCGCGGTATTTTTACACTTTGGGAACATGCCGTACCCCATGCTGAGGGACCAACGGACTGCCCTTTTACGTGGTTTAAAGAATCTCTTCTCGATTTAAATGCCAGTCTCTGCAGTGATTTCGTGAGGATCGGATCGACTCGAATCTTCGTCTTTTAAAAACGAGCACAACTTAAAATCAGATTACGCGAGACAGTCTTAAAAACGCTAATACAACCATATTTTCATAATTTTAAAATACTGTTCTGTATCTTGGCTCCAACTACAGTCATTTCACCTACGGTTCGCAATTTTTGGCAGATTTCAAGCTACTCAAACATATTCAATATTAATATGTAACAGACTTAAATATAAATATTCAAGAGACCAAAGTGGATAAGTTGAAATTCCAAAGAGAATTAAAGAAACTACGAATTACAAAATCTCATATCACCAGCTGACGTGGAGGACAAAACAGCATCCACTAATAATCGTGACACCGTCGTTAAACTATATACTATCGCGAATGTTTACATTATTTCGATTCTCACGTGCGCGATAGACCGAGAGCCGTGAAACCGGTAATCCTTGAAGTCGGTTCTAGACATAATCTTGTTTACGATGATTGAAGCATCTTACGCCTGAAAACCGGACGCGCGGATGTTTTGTTGTTTTTACTTTTTATTTCCTCCCTTCGGTCGTATTTTTACATTTTTCTTTTCGTAATACGATCCCACGCGTCCAGGCAGTCGGTCGATGTGTGTATTCGCGCGTCGCACTACGAAATCTTCTTTTCACCGGTAAAACATCGCAATACGAGACGTTCTCGAAGAAACTCGAATCTATTGTGCGGTAATCATGGATGGAGGTGGATCCGACGATGATTTCCTCGTGCACGTGCTTTTGATAAATGCGTAAATAATTCTGCGGTGGTACTTCTACGATTAGAGTGAAAAGTGAATGTAAAAATGGCAACAATAATCGGCGATTCGAAAAGAAACGTGTCTTTGAACACTGCGATTCGCAGACAGGCGAGCCTCTCCGAGTGTTTGACACAAGCTGCCCTCACACAAGCGAGGCTTAATTTAGCAAGTTAGTAATGCATCGGTTTTACGGCGTAATTTCAACGTTTATGGGCTTTCTACGGTTTTTCTTAGATTTGTTTTTTTTAAAGGATATAAACCTCTGTTTTTCTTGGGACGAATGTGGCGGCAATTGAATTTTGTCGTTGATTTATAATTTTGGAGTAAAATAGTGTAGTTTTCCTTTTTGAATTTCCTTTCTGATTTGACTGCTATGGTGGTTTCGAGTAGGACTAACTGTTTTGGATAGATTTTTGTTACTGTGACAGATAATAATTTGGGAGAAGTTTGGTACAGCAAAACTTAAACTAAGGTCTGATAAATAAGGTAGCTATTTTTGTGAGGGACTTGTAGTTTTATCTAGGGATGCAATTATGGAGTCTTTAATAAATTAAGAGAAAATATTTGTCAACGAAATTTTTATCTAATGCACTATCTTGCACCTGGTCTTCAGATGCAACAAAAATTGGAATTGTAGAGGGTTGAGAAAGTCTAAACAAAAACTATAGGTGTAATTTTCGCTTATTGGTTTTTATGGGAGTATTAACGTGTTTCCATGGTGTTTATAGAACGATCTCCGGAGAAGAAGTCGGCAACTTTGCCACATTCAAGCAGCAACACCTCGTTTTCCACGGAAAGAGCTACGAGACCATTGCCACCACCGCCAGATAGGCATTCCCATGTCGAAAAACCATGGTTCCATAACGTCACCAGGGAGCAGGCAATGAATCTTATCACAGACCGTACGTATTAAATACCTTGTTGTGACTGCCTGTTTATCTTCTCACCGTGTCTACATTGCCAAGGCTATTACTTTTTGCAACTTTAATTGGTACACAAACAAACATAAATACAGTACAATAGAAATAAAATTTGTTATTTAGTTTCTATTTTGTAATTTCAAAATATCCCGGCGTGTATACACGTAGCTAATCTTCAGATAAGATTAAAAATCTAAGTAGTATGTATTTTTGGATGAGATACCTTCCGTACAAGTTTTAAGCTTCCTCCCTGTGTATATTTACGTTACACTAATCTCAAGGGTGATTTATTTTTTTAGAAAGTACTTACGGTAATCCGCAAGACGGACGTTTCCTTCTGCGGCCATCCACCATGAACATCAACAACCCATTGACTTTGGTCGTGTGGTACAAGGACAGAGTATACAATATACCAGTTAGGAAGAGGCCCGATAACAGGTAATTAGTGCTGGCATGTTATGGTGTTTTGAAACAGGCACAGTCTACCAGTCCGTAGTTATCGGCATGCTCGAGTACAGGACTTGAAAGCTTCTGAGCCTGCAACAAAAAGGGGTCTTCTTCTTAGAAATGTTTGGAAATCTTATCAACGAGTCCATCGTTTTGTGTGCTTCTGCTGTTTTCTAACATTTAAAAGTATTGAAGGAGGATACCGTAGGCGATATCTAAAAGTATAAGATTACTACTTTAAAAGTTTGGAGTACTATACAGAATGTGGTATATAAAAATCTACTAATCTAACTGCACAGTATACAATATTTAAAAATATTAGAGTGCTGCACAGTATGCTCTATCTAAAGATAATCTAAAGGTATTGAAGTACTGCACAGTATGCAATATTTAAGAGTATTAAATACTGTACAGTACACGCTATCTAAAGGTAATCTAAAGGTATTGAAGTACTGCAAAGTATACAATATTTAAAAGTATTGGAGCTCTGTACAGTACACACTATCTAAAAGTAATCTAAAAGTATTGGAGTACTGTGCAATATGCAGTATCTAAAAGTATTGAATTACTGTGCAGTGTGCATATCTAAAAATATTAGAATACTGCACAGTGGAGACTACCTAAAGTAATCTAAAAGTATTAAAATTGCTAAACGTATATGTTTTGCTAACAGGTATGCATTAGGATCAGTAAAAGTGAACGAGAGGTCATTCTCTAACGTCGAAGACATCGTGGTGTTTCACTCGAAGGAAGAACTGGTACTTTACTCGGGCGGTATGCAAACCGGGAGTACAAGATTGACTGACACGCCGTCAAAATGAATTCTTCACATATCTAAAATACTTTGTCGGCCAAATGATTAAGCGGAGTATAACTAATGTCTCGAGACTGCTGAGAAATGAAGAAAGACGCTTGGAGAATGTCATTTGTGTGACAAGTGCCTTCGTATATTTTACCAAGTCAGATGAAAGCTTTCATAGAGTTCTCTTTTTCGCACGATGTAGATGTTTATATAACGTTTAAGAGTCAATTTACGAAGTTTTCGATGTATCCGGATATTCAAACGATTTTTCGATGTATTTTTTAACGATCGATCTCTTAAAGAATGCACTATATAAGCATAGATATTTTTACTACAAATATATACAATTTTGTAAATTATGTTTACACTAACGATGAAATAAATGTCCAAAAATCACTACACTATGGTTAAGCTTTATGGAATAAATATTGTACGTTTTACATCTATCTCCTTATTTGCATGGTTTCTAAAGTAAAAAGATAAATGAATAAATAAATAAGTCTGTCGATTGTAGAGATTTCTTTATTCTGAGGAATCGATCTTCCGTGTAAATCAAGGAATAGATGTACTTATTATCAATTGATCTATGTGCATGCTTGTGTAAATGCATTTATCAATATTTCTTTACTTGTGTAGTTTATGTAAGTTGAAATTTTAAACGAGAATGCGCGCACTTCCGAAAATGGATATGCGCTTGCGTATGTGATCGTGTGTATTACAATTAAATGAGAGATAGGAAGGAGAGGATATATTTTTCATATTCTCAAAATTTCAAAATTAAGTCCGTACGATAATATTAATCTACGTGTAAATAATTATAAGTGGCCTTTTACTTGTACACGGACAAAATGCGCGTTCGATTTGTCGATTTTTAGAGACTTAATACAATAAACTGAAATAAATATTTGTACACGTTAGTAAAAGTTTCTATAATAAAAAAAAATATCATTTTCCTATCTTCAACTTCCTACCAATACATTTCTCTGCTTTAATTGCCTTCACATTTGTTCGTTACCATGAAAGAAATTATATAATCCGATAATCCATATGGATCGATCTTGCAGGTGTTACGAGATTCCTCGTAAGATTATTATCTAAGATTCGAAAATCGAAATATTCGAAAAGGACGATTAAACGAAAGAGTTTAATCGATGATGTCGAGCATCAAAATTAGTGCAGATACCGATACACCTATTACGTTCACCCTTTTGATTCTATTTTCCCGAGAATTGCCAGTACTGGCGTAATTAATATTAACAAACATGATTCATGGTAAACTTTACTCATCCGACATTTATCTAAACAGTGTTCGGTAATTCAAACGATAACGATAACACAGATTAAGCAAACACGCTCCAGAAGGGGTCTTCAGTTACAAGACACGTAAAACGGTTGTACATTATGCAGTAGCACGAAAGTTTTCATCGTAAGAATTTCTCGATTTCGAATCGATAAATTTGATATATACTTGTATGTACGATAAACCCTCAAGAATATAACGTATCGATATATTTCGTCAAGTTATTGATTTTCATGGGTGAGATTGAAGCAGTGAAACGGTGTATATGTGCAACGTGAACTTTGAGCCAATTGCTCACTAATTGAGATACAATTATGGCGATCATCTGTGTTATATGAATTGCCCCCACATTGAGTCTCATTCGTTCAGTCGAGTCGGTGCATGCATCTATATTTATCGAATCACCAGAAAATTCGATTTACCACGTAATTATATAACCGGATAATGTAATAACGGAACGAAGACTACGGCTGGAAAAATATTCTATGTACACGTACTTACGTACCGCGTGAGGGTGACGTGACAGTTGCAATTTCTGCATCGCAATAGGAAATAACTTGTGAAATTAAAACAATTCTCGCGTTTTATCATATCGTGTTTTGTCTACGATAATTTAAAGTACACTCGCGAACAAATCAAAAGGTAAATTGACTTGAATCGCCAGGAAAAAAGGAGCACGAAGAAACTACTGTCTCGTGAGATTCACGTCGTTGCGCGGGAAATCGCTTTTTTGAATTTATCTGGTAAAAAAGTACGCATATGAAAAATTCCCTAGGACGATCACGAATTAGTTACTTTCATGACGTCATGTTGTTGTCGGATAACGAGACATGTGGTGGGAGGTTGAAGTAACGAGAAACACACGACAGGTTTGTGCACACTGCCCCGTTAACTGATTACAACTTAGTGCCAATTGAGAGCTTCATTTATCCTGTCACTTAAAGCTTTTGAAGTAGAATCTTGTAGATCCGGGGCGTTGGACCAAAGATGCTACTTGGATCGTAAACAACTCCGACAGATTAATCGTGCGCAGCTGACTCTCTGGGGACGACAGTAAACAATGCTGACATGAGTCAGCCGTTGGAGATACTCAATTCTGAGCGGGAATAATGGTACGTTAGATAAGAGGTGTTAATCGCACGAGAAATCGTCTTAGGGAGCAATGGAAGATGAACAACCGGCGAGAGAAGCCAACAAGATCTGCGGTGTTTGCGGTGATCGCGCGCTCGGTTATAATTTTAACGCGGTATCGTGCGAAAGCTGTAAAGCATTCTTCCGCAGAAACGCTCTGAAGAATAAGGTGATCATCTTGACAGTAATTCATCATACGATATATCGTCAGTGACAATTAATGGAATTGTTTGTATTCTCATTGTCGAGTCTTGTCTTTCAACTTGAGATGTCGTTCTAACTTTGTAAACGTATTTGGACCACTTATATTAAATGTATTAGACTGGACGATTATTTTTTTTTGATGGATTGAAATTTTAGCGATGGAAAGTGATTAAATAATACGATGGTGTTTATGTATTATTTATCTTTATATTAATTGTCTATATATTCCTTTTTTTTAATATAATAAGCTAACGGAATTATTGTACTTCACAAATGTAAAGTTAAATGTCAAATGTATTTTCGAATTGTTTGTACAATTTAAGTAATTCGTTAGCTAATTATAATTTTAGCTTATGAGCGAATAAAATGTCCTAAATCTCTTTTTAACTGTGTCCACAGGATTTTCGATGTCCATTTACAGAGAACTGTAATATTACACCGGTAACTAGACGTTTTTGTCAGAAATGCAGGCTGGACAAGTGCTTTAATATAGGAATGAGAAAAGAATATATCATGTCTGAGGAAGATAAAGTTTTAAAACGGCAGAAAATTGAACAGAACCGTGCAAAAAAGAGACCACAGTCTGAAAATGGGAAAGCATTGAAGAATAGAAAGAGTTGCATTGATGATTGCAACTTTGATGATACTTCGATGTCTGTCAATTCAGTGGCATCAACCGTATCAGATACATATTTTTGGGAGTCTGATAGAAAATACACGGACCTAGATGCAAATAGGCAGAATGTAACGGAAAGTATGAGTCCTGTAACGGCTGCTAGCATTCCTAGTCCCTCTAGTCCACAGGAAAGTGCAAGTATCGCCAGATCAAAGGCATTGGATACATCTAAAGAAGCTACTCATACCTTGCAGTCCAGTTCTGGGAAGTACGAACAATCCTCTTTACCCTATGAGGAGAATGAAAGTGATACAGAGAGAACAAGAGTCAATTCAGAGCCTCTACAAAGTCAATCAAAGTTTCGTGAATTTGGTCTTGCTTCTGAGTGTATAGAGGAAAAAAAACCGGCGATGAACACGAAGAAATTTGATCAGAATTTATTAGACTTGAATTCCGAGTTTGGTAGCACTAGTAATGAATCACCAAAATATTCTACAGAATATCAGAATATACCTAGTTACTCGAAGTATGAACAAAGTCCAATACAGTGTGCTAGCTACACAGATCGTATGTCCACTTCCAAAACAATGCGATTCGACTTAAGTTCGGAAATACTAACAGATTTACATGACTCTTCGGAAGAATCCTCAATGTGTCAAACGCTAAAAGATACATGCACTAAGGAAAATAATATGATATCTAAATTTACTTGCAATCCCAGTCTAGCCATGAAGGTCGCGAACAATCCGAATTTCGTTGCAAAGATACTTCAAGATCAGGATTTAATCCTAAAGATTATGACCGATCCAGATGTAGTCGTTAAGCTATCACAGGATCCTCAAGTTTTACAATTTATCGAGCAGAATAGTGCCATAGACGAAGGAGAGTCAAAGTCTGAGAGTAATACTAATGTCCAGTTTAAAGACAATTCAAGAGCTACTAGTATCTCGAACAATACTTTAAAACATACATTTAAATCCAAACAAAGACACATTGAGAATCCAATTTTAACAGATTTAATTACTAGCTCTAATCAAGAAGAATGCACGAGTCAGCATCAAGAACCCAGTACGAGCAGCGATTGGAATAAAAATGTGACTGATGTTACAAAGGATGTTCTCCAAGATGTACAAAGGTACAAGAGGAATATTTATTCGAAATAAAAAAGTTCGACAGTTTATAGCATGTTATTTATACATCTGTTTTTAGGTTACCGATCGTCGCTAATTCCATTGAATCTATTCTCTGTGAAGCGATCAAGTTAGAATTTTCAGCATATTCTGCCCTTGGTGGTATACAGACGCGGAGGGAATTAAATGATTCTGAAAGAGCAAAATTAAATGAATTGATAGTCGCTAATAAAGCATTATTAACTCCCTTAGACGAGGATATAACAAGTCTAATCGGGGAGGAGTGTAAGATAAAGGTATCATTTCGATTTATTAAAATAACTTCAAAGTTATTATTATTCATTGTAATTCATAAGCGTGCGGATTTTCAGAGCAATTTTGGCAAACCTAATCCAGTGTTAATAGATCTCATAAATTTAACTGCTGTTGCTATTAGACGTCTAATAAAAATGGCAAAAAAGATAAATGCTTTCAAGAATATGTGTCAAGAGGATCAAATAGCTCTGTTGAAAGGTGGTTGCACGGAGATGCTGATTTTAAGGTCGGCGATTAATTACGATCCTGAAAAAGATATGTGGCGTATACCGCATACCCTAGAAAGAATGTCGAGAATAAAAGCAGACGTACTCAAAGAAGCAAAAGGAAATCTTTACGCAGAGCATGCAAGATTCGTCAGAACCTTCGATGCCAGATGGAGGGATGAAAATATTATTCTAATTTTAAGTGCTATCGCTTTGTTTACGCCCGATCGACCGAAAGTTGTTCACAATGACGTTATCAAGTTGGAGCAAGTAAGTATGGCTCATTATTCTTTAAAATTATCGATAACAAATGTCAAAAGTAAATGTTTGATGTCAATTGAGGGACAAAGGGAAAAGTACATTTTTAACATTATTACATTTTTCTTTTATAGAATTCTTATTATTATTTACTGAGACGTTATTTGGAAAGCGTGTATCCCGGTTGCGAGGCAAAGTCAACGTTTTTAAAGTTAATTCAGAAGATTTCTGATCTTCATCGGTTAAACAACGAGGTTGTCAGTGTTTATTTAAACGTAAATCCATCGAGCGTAGAGCCACTGCTTATAGAGATATTCGATTTGAAGCACTGATTGAAATTTTCATACTTTGAACAACATTAATATACTCAAGAAGACGAAACATGTGTGACATTCTTACGTAAATAATTCAAGCGTATTTTTTTAATTACGAAAAACCGTATATCTCTATCTCGACATTGTTGTATCTAATGAAGCTATGTATAAATGATGCTAAGTGGCAATAAGATTCTAGATACTTTAAAAGAATTCACATGTATAAATAATTATATGTTATTTAGATGCAGAGTGTACGGCTTAAAGCATCGTGTATCTATATGTACATATATACAACTGTAATATTTCGCTACAAATTGTTCATATAAACCAGTGTTAAGTTAAAGAAATATCTTCTAATATATACAAAAAAAGGAATTTTTGCATCTATTGCAATGTAATAGGTATTACAAAGAATTTTAAATACCTAGAGACATTTATATTAATTCCAGTTGGGAACGTAAAATGTTGATTCTAATTAGGAAAGTTTTATCATCATAATGACATATATTCAGCTTTATGAAAGGCAGTGTTTATAGTGTCACAAAAGTCCTAAGGCATTTTACATTATTCTCTTTACATAACAAAACTAAATAAGCATATTGAATGTTGGCATAATGATACTGGTTGTTAAAGAAAGCATTATCGCTATGTATATTTTGTCGTAAGTACCTTGAATTGTTAAGCCCAAAGAAACTACTTGTATGTATACCAAGCTCTGTATTCACGTTTAAAGTGATGATATCAATGTTAAATATTTGTTTGTTTTAGAACAAATTGACTTTAAATCCTACCATATAATCTATTAGCAACTAAATTTGAATTCAGTCCTTGGTATAGGAGCGTAAGTAAGAGAACAGTGTTCAAAGCATATATATATACAGTAGGCCTTCAACTTTCGCACATAATTGGTCTCTGAGAATTTGTACAAATGTTGACTGTTCGAAAATAGAGCGATACAGGAAAAATATTAAAAATTGTATGCTAATATGGTTTCTTTAAGCGACAAAAATCTCTAAAAAATTGAGTTCAAACAAACATGCAAAATAGCAAATTGTACGAAAGTCGAGGGCCGCCTGTGTATACAGATATGTGCAGAAACGAAAGAATCTAACCGGCGTAACGCGTGTACACATTACATACGATGTACACAATCAATTGTGATACTGTGTCGAAATATATTTTTCAGACTTGTTATTTGTGAATCAACTTCAATTATTTCAATCCCATGTAATAAGTCGTATAAATAAGAATACTTCAAAAGTAAAACGTACCTTGTTAGACATCAAGATGATCTGCGATCCTCGGGAGGTGGTATGTAACCCAGAAGGTAAAGAATGAGCACCGTCACAACGCCGGTTGACATGACGAAAAACAGTAAACTTAAAACTGCCAGAAGGATGTAGCCCAAAAGTTTCAGAATTATCGAACATCCCCATAAAAACCAGTCGCATATCATGTCCCAAATCGTCTTCACCACCATGATGCCATGTGACTTGTAGATTTGCCAAAGAGGTTAATATCTAACATTCCGATGCGCACATGTCGAGTCGACCGTTAAATTTGTGTTGTACATGTTTCAATGTGTCGTATATATTCGATGTGTCGTGTATGTTCGATGTATCGTGTATGTTTCCATGCATCGTATATGTCCTCGATGTGCCAACATTGAGAATGAACGAGTTTCAATTGTTTTATCAAAGATTAAAACTGAAATATAACGTTTCTGCTTCCCCGCACGTGGTGTCAATGGTTCGATGTCCGCTGTACAACTGAGCACGGAACGTGCGTCTTACAGGTCGCTCGACTCGACGCGACTTTCAAAATGTAAACATTGCGCGCTCACGTTGTACCTATACCGCTACGTTATCGACACGGAACTAGTATATCCATAGCGAGGAGTTTTCCTCGAATATAATACAAAATTTATTCTGCTATTAAAATTATGATGAATCCATACAATATGTTAACGATAGATTATTATTTTCTGTCACGTATTGTTTTAATCTTTTGCGTTAGTTTTGTTGCAAGGCACCATGTATACATTCGAGTCTACCGAATCCTCGACGTCTTTTGGCTGATGATCGCGCTTATAGTGATAGAACATTTCGGTGTTATCGTCGTAGGGCTTTGTAAATATGCAGTCTATTTTTTCTGCGGCAAGGTAACAAGCACCAAGTGCCGATGATGCGGTTAAATGGAGAAGACTCACTTCGTCTACAACTTTCGAATTGTGGAGCTCCTGTATGAAACCGTCTTTCATGTATTTCCATGACTTCCATACCGATCCTACGCATATCACCTTGAGACCACGGTGAGCTAATTTCAGATCCTAGAAATGGTAATATCTTAGAATAATTTAGATATGCACATTTATCGTACAATAGCAAGATTAGTAAGTAAAAACGATTAAATTACATTGTGAGCCTTCTTTGAAAGGGCGATAACGTGCTTTGCCAAATATTGTCCAGCCTCTTTGAAGAGGTAGAAACAAAGAGGATCTTCTTTTTCACAGCCAATAGCAATTTCCTTCGTGAAGCTGGCGATTTTGCTCTTATCGAAATTCGAATAGAAGTGCAGTAACATCGCATTTCTATCTGTCACGTTGAAATAATTCCTCATTGCCGGCCAAACGTAACTTATGGGTTCAGGAGACGGCATGAGATCATCTATGTCGTCGAATACGTATTTGCAGGCTCGATTTGCGATCCAGTAAGCTGAGAATTTGCAGTCGTCCTTGGTTAAATAAATATTTGCGAATTATTACACAATACAGTTATGAATTCGTACCACTGCCTTCATCGCCTATCATATATCCCCATCCTCCGCAACCATGGGTCTTCCCGTCTGGATTAATGAGCAAACCATTGCTACCGGTGCCGGCTATCAGAACAATTCCACCATTTTCCAAACCGGTTCGAATACTGCCCAGAGAATCTGAACTGACAATGTAATCATTGGCCGCAAAGGGATATTTTTCTTTTAACATGTCTATAATACGTTGATTCGTCGTCTCTTCTTCGCATCCGCTCAAACTTAGGCCCTGATAAGTGCAAGAAATTTTTATTAATTCCTCTATTCCTTTAAACACTAAGTTTTATCAATTTTGCAATCATTTCTGACCGTTAGAGTTAAACATTCAGTTTTATTGAACATAGACAAAGAATTGTCCGTTTTTTCTTGTGAAGTAACACTTACCACGCAATCCAAAGGTTCTGTTTTCGGTATATCTAAAGATTCCTTTCCTTTTTCTATCATTGCATTCAGCCTGGAGATTGTTTCTTCCATTCCAAGAATCTTTACAGTGAAGATAAGTTCATTTAAAGATATACGAATTGAAAGGAGAGAGACAAAAGAAGTAACAATTCTATTTAAATTACCCAATGATTGGTATCCGGTCCTTTCATTTCAATCAGCTTAGATCCCTTGCCATCCATGATCACCAGTGTTGAGTGAGTACCACCTCTGCAAAAATTATTCAATATTGTTATCTCTCTTTCAGGAAATTACTTTTTAATTCGATATTTTAATCCGTTGTTATTTCTTAATACTTTAATTTCCTGTTATTTATAACATCTATCGACGATCGATATATCGTTGTATTAAATCGACAGACACACGTACACAGCCATACGCGTCTTGTTGAAATCAATCAAGTTGAGTATGATTAACGAGTGTTGATTCTTATCGAGGTACAAGTCGAAACGTGAGATGTATTTATTTTGTAGATGTTAGTATTAGGGATTACAAAGGTGATAAAACGATGTTTCGACCTTTCAATCAATTTTCTCTTTTAGTTTTACGATACAATGGGATAGGATGCAAAAATAATTAAATTATATTTTAGGAAATTCTAATATGAAGATCTGAAACATTGTTTTATTTGATTTACTATCTGAGAAACGCGTTAACGTTTCCTGTATGATAACACGACCTTCGATGAGGTTTTATTCTATTTCTGATAAATCCAGGTGCAAATATTATGCAGAAAAATTGCAAAGTATACGGAAAAGATTTCTCTATAGATAAATAATTGATTTTACGTTTACTTTTTAATAGAAGATTTGTAATGGTAGTCACACTTCGTTGATTTCATTTTACTTTCACCGTTTTTCTCATTTCAAGGGCAATGATTTGAACAGACTTCGATGTTTTGCGCTTTTTTTTTAGTTTTCTTAAAAGATTAGGTATCTAGCTTGGACTTAAATATACTCTTACGAAATTTACATACGGTTTGAGTGATTAGATAAACTTTATAATGCGTGTCGATTTAATTTTAGGGGAGTTACAAATTATGGAGAATTATTTTCGTGGGTATTCGAGATGAACAAAGGGATTGTTTCTCTTTGTGGAAATCGAGAGGAATCGAGTTGAAAACAAAGAACTGTATTTCACCGTGAAGACGGAATTAACTTTATTAGTTCATTATTGATAACGAACGTGTTTCTTTCTTGGAAGATTGAAACAATAGCACTTTACGATGTCGCGTATCAAGAAATTTTCATTACATCTTAAAAATAATGACTCCGTTAATCAAGTCTTTTCTTGGTTTTACTTGAAATATCAAAATTTCATTTCTGCAAATTTAATATATGAACACAGAATAAAACTTTCTCTTTACTACGAAGTGTATTTTGACAAAATTTGAACTGCAAATGGCGCGAAAAAATTCTCGATATATGTTCATGCAATTAAATTCGATTTTGTAAATACAAAAGATTAACCCATTAATTTAAATTTAGTAATTTCAGTTGTTAACTATTAAATTTATTAATTAACTTATGACTTTGAAGCTACACAAAACATATCTAAGTTTCTACTCTAAACTTGATTATTAACCTTTGTCAAATATTATAAATCAGTTCTTAAATATTACGAAATTCTTCAGAATTCAATGTTTAAAAATCAAGCTAAGTCTATTATTAACAATTGTAACTTTATCACTTTCTAACATGCTATCGTGCAACTGACCTTCAGATATCACAAAAGATTCGGACAATAGAGGGACAAAGACAACTTGCGCCATTTTCAAATTAACCGCTCGATTCAATGAATTTGAAGAATTCGTCGAAATATATTAACCCTTTTAGTGCCGGACGACGATATATCATCGTTAGTAATAGTGCTAACGCTGGGAATTGTAGTGTTTTTATTTAGTTTTCAATACGATATCAGTAACTTTAAGAAAGATAATGGGAAATACGTAACTCATACTCTATATTGCGTGTTGTATATCAAACTATGGCCAAATGACTATTGTTTTTATTCGCCACTACATTTATCATTAATTCAATCAATCTTTTCGGTCGGCACTAAAAGGGTTAAAGTTAAATTAATTTTACACTTACCCTTCGATCCCGCCAATTCTCATGTCCACCGCGTTCCGCGACATTTCTTTCACGGGTGTTATGCTTGCCTGTTCCATGAAGCTGGAATCCATCAATCGTCGTTGCTCCCTCAAATCCCTTCGAAGTTGAAACTCATCGACGAGTTTCCTTTCCCTCTTTCCTCGTTTCCCTTTTCCCTTTCCTTTCTTCTTTCCTGCCATTTTTCAATTCGGCGATTTACAAAAACCTCTTTCACTCTCTTCGAATGTCGGGTGTACATTCGTCTTTGGGATTGTTTTGGGAATCTAGGATTAGGATTTAGACATGTGGATGTTTGATAAGGATGTAATTACAGGGTGCACTTGAAACATCTGAAATTACAAGCTTTCGAAGTTAATTGTAACTTATCATCGCTCATTCGTTATCTTCTTATCGCGTTGTTAGAGAAAACTGCAGAAAACTCTATTCGAGATGTTTGCAAGCGTTTTCGATTGTAACATAATGGAATGTTAAATAATTACTTTGAATTATCAATAAGAGAAAGGAACAGGTGAATGGACTTGGTAATCGAAATTTTATAACCCAGACTTAGAATATCTACTCTATGATACTTTCATAAACTTATGGATACTTTGAAATAAAAACAAAAAATTCGGAATCAGTTATTTCAACTAATTTGATAATTATAACGTTAAACGTTGTAATTAAACAGCGCGCAATAAATTCGTTTATAGAGCCATGTGTCTCGTTTCAGTTAAAGGTTTTATCAGTTTGAATAAAATGTCAACTTACTAGAAGGATTCTTTGACACTTTGTCTCTAACAGCCGGGCATATGCTACACAGTAGACAGAAATTGAATTAATGCCGCGCTATGTAGTCCGTGGAAAACATCTCCACGTGGTACGGTTAAAAAATTGCGGAAAAAAAATTCTCCAAGTTGCAAAAAATACGGCAGCTGGCAGCATTCGTGTTTAGAATGGCAGGTAGTTGTTTTATACAGTCGGAAAAAAAAAACGACTTAATCGTACGACGTTGTCTTCGTGACTGCAAGTGCAGTATTCACGTTACACGCGAGCCAGTTATTGTAGCTGCCAGAAAGATATTCCGTGGAGTATCGTGACAGAAGAAGGGTTTCCATCGAATTAATATCAACACCGACAAAACTGTTAAACGCGACGATAATAAACACCGCCCTGACCTCCATAGTACGTTAAATGTACTTCCAACTTAATTCGACCGCATCGTTCCAACCGGTAAGAATTCCTCCTACACGAAAAATTTATCTCCCCCTTTTCCACTTTCTCGCCAAAAATCCACAACCCATAGAAATCTCAAATTCCAAATTATCAAAAATCAACGTAAAAATTCAACACAACTCTTTTTCATTCACGAAAGAGGAAAGAATTTTGAATTCCCACAAATTCTCGTAGTTCCAACGCGCCAATAGGCGGCGCTACAACTAGCGCCATCTCGTGGGACCAAAATGAATCAAAGCTTCCAAGAAATCACCATAGAGACTACACTCTATGCGAATCTCCGGCAAGAAACGTGTTTCGTGGCCACGACACCGTGGGATCCGCGCGGTGGCTACCGCACTCTCGACTTCGGCATCGCGCAGCGAGTGAGCGAGTTGCATCGAAACGCGAGAGAGAAGTGGCCATATGTATCTTCTACGGTGCGTCGCCGTCGGCCATTGTCTCTGACATGGAAGCCCATCAAAATGGCAGAGGTCGTGCAGATGTTTTTGTTCCTATATAAATCAAAGTACCGTCGGAAAGAAGGGCAGTGCCGTGATGTGGTACGCGATCAGTGCGGTGTAATTGCAGTGCCGTGGCCGATACTGTGGGCGGCGCTGATCTGCTGGGTGGTGCACGTAAGCTCTGCCGCCTCCTCCTCCTCGTCGTCGCTGACGACAGATACGACCTGCGACACGGGGAGTTGCGTCAACGGGGACTGTGTCAATGGCACCTGCGTATGCCACGAGGGATGGCAAGGCGCGGCGTGTCAATTTTGTGGTGGAAAAGTCAGGTGAGAGTTTCTCCGTTTCGATGATACCGCATGTCTCTTCTTTTGTCTCTTTTATTCCGAACCCTTATCGCACACGTATCTCGAACGTGATTGGGTCTTATGGTGGTAACGATGATGTAGAGACTCTGTCGCTACTAAATAGGGAATCTTGTTTAGAATCGTCTCGATGTCACCTTATATTCCACGTGATACCGTGGTATCGACGAAAGAGTCTACGAGATTTCCTCGATAGAATTCTAAATGATATTGATTAAAAATAGAAGAAATAAATGTCATGAATTACGATCGGATGTATGGAGAATGCATTTAACCTGAAACGAATCGTACTTCTCGATGATGACGCGTAGACGAGATGGTTTAACTGTATAACGCGTTCCCAACGGTATCTCCGGAACTTTTTAGGTCGACTTTCCGACCGCTCGGCGTATTCGCCTTCGTGTTATTCGTGTCTCCCCTTCTTCGCCAGAGACACGTAAATAAACGACACGGGAGAGCGCGAACGTGCGTACGCGCGGTTTCCTCGGATTTAATTGCTCTCTCGTGCGCGTCTCTCGTGGTCTTTTAGAAGGGGGGACCGCTGGGTCATTGTCTTTCTCTTTCTCTCTCTGTCCCTTGCCTACTCGATGTCTCTGTCTATCTCTCTATACACGGTTGACAGTGACGACCGATTGGAACTTATAACGGTGACACTGACCGTAGAAATTGTCTGGACGATTTTACTTGTGAACCTTACGAGACTTAAGCTTGTAGGGATTAGATTTCGCGTTCAATCGATCGACGGCTTTAAACTTGACAGGGAAACTATGGTTTCCGACACTGTCAAGGGTGATTTGTTTTTTTCTTCTTTCTAGAATATCTACTGTTGCTGTATCGAGTAGGATAGTAGAGGTATGCAGTTAGAAGTTGTAATTCCGAACATCAGGAATAATCGATGAGACTGATTTTATCGAGCGGCGAATGCGATATTGGCTTTTCACGTAAAGTTAATTTTACCTCGCGTCTTGTTGAACGACGGTAAGCTGGAATCTTGACCGGGATGTCTCGAAATTCGCATTCGTGGCGATTCTATCTTGTAAACAAATCGGAGTGAATTGGAAGTCACTTAAAATAGCAGGTTTTAAGCAAAACAACCGGAGGAATCGAAGCTTAGGAAGGCGGAAAACAGTAAGTCTTTGTGAGAGTACGGTGGGTAAAGAGATAATATCTCGGACAGCCAATTAGTGGACTCGAGTTTAAACTCGTCACCGTTGGAAAATTTGTTTACAATGATTATTTAATATGTCTGGCTCGGAAATTATCTTAAACAGTAGGTTGTAAAGAACTGTAGCATTGAATTTAAAAGGAACCCACAATTCTTTGTGGGTTACGGTGGGCGGGGAGATAAAATCTCGGAGTACCAATTAGGGGAGCTGAGTTTAAATTTGTCACCTATGGAAAATTTGCTCTAAATTATTAATTAACGTATCGAATTCTCAGTGGTTCGGAAAGAGACTTAAAAAAGTACAACTCAGAGGGTTACAGTGAGCGAGGAAATTAAATATCAAGCTATCAATTAATCACCTCCAATTTAAATTTCTCTTGGACTTTGGAATATTAGTGCTAAATTATTATTTAACATATCATATCCTCAGTGGTTCAGAAACCACTTTAGACAGTAGGTCGCAAAAAAACTGTAGCAGTCAAACTTAAAAAAGAACAACTCAGTGGGCAAGGAGATCAAATCTCAGACTACCAATTAATCGCTTCCAGTTTAAATTTCTCTTGAAATCTGGAATATTAGTGCTAAATTATTATTTAACATATCATATCCTCAGTGGTTCGGAAACCACTTTAGACAGCAGGTCAACAAAGCAACCGTAGCAGTGGAAACTGAAAAATACAGAGAACAATAACTCTTTTCCATTTCGCCAACGTTCGTCGCTCCCCCCTTTTTTTATAGTATCGTGCATAATATTTTCATTGAGTGCACATGTCGCCCGTTGTATATTAAGTAATGTACATTTTTTTTTTGCGTGTATACTTGAAATCGATCGTCGTCTCAATTTCCCAACTGCGTACGTGACGTTCTGCAATTATCAAGCTGGATATTTCACGCTTCGCGAGATAAGAGGGAAAACAGGCCGGCAACAGTTTTCTATTTCTCGAAATTTCCTCCAACGTTTTCGTTGTGCTTTAATTCGGATTTATAGTTTAAAGCAACATTCTACCCACGTTGCATTTGAAATTAGAATTTACTGTATGTTTCGACGATTCTTAACGCATTGAAATACAGATTTCTGCTCTATACACGTAGGAAACTCGAAGCAACGTTAACCGACGTGTACTATAATCGCAGACTTAACCTGAATCTGACGAGGATGACATTTGAAATTTTCATCGTGCACTCTGAGACAAATGATGCTGAAAATAACTTTCTCCGGTGCTTGTATTAATGCTAGATCCACTGAAGCTGCTAGATCGACGAGTTCCTACATTTTTTTTTATAAACGTTTCTCAAATTTATGGAGAACCGGTGCCATAAATATTCTAGATGTATTTACAGTTCACAAATTACGCATTCGATCATTTTTGCAGCTCATTTCCTTTCTCAATGTATCTATTTAACCCTTTGCAGACGGAGACATTTTTGAGTATTGAGAGATAATCATTTTAGCGATTTAAAATCGCCATTCAAGTAGAAAGTTAGAATATTCATGTATAGAAGTTGTAAATTACTATTTGTGTAACCATATTATAACAGTTGTATTTCAATTTTTAAACTTCAATCGCGCATGCATGCGACAATAGATTCTAATTGAATTTTTTCTCAGGCCACATATATACTAGTCCGCAAAGGGTTAATATATTTACATTTTCAAGCCAATCAATGAATATATTTACCTCAATGAAGTCTTTAAACTCTGTATACATTGGAGTAACATAAATAATCCTACTGTTCTGTTCATTTATATCTCACAGTCGTACTCCTTCCAGCCGTAGTGACCCGACAAACAAAGGTTTACATTTGAAGAAACATAAAATATACAAACTGGTATACGCAAATAGTACCTATTTATTCTATTTATCAGAAGCATAGTATCTATTAAAATATATTTTCTACTTCAAGTCGCATAGACCCAAGAAGAGCAGCAGGGTTAAATCCTTCACATTAAAAATATTTGTGAAATTTTAAGTAAACCTGTTGAGAAATAAGTCGAAAAATTACTATCAAAAGACAAATAAAAATTGTAACTTGTAAAATAGACCGATAACTGGCTCTTAACCCAGACGAAATATAGAAACGAATGCCCGAGTTGAAAATTTCAGCCCAATATCCTCCTAAATTACCAAATAACTTAGGATATTTAGGCTGAATATGGAAAAATATGTTACATATAAAAGAATGCAAATTTTAATTCCACAGTCGCCCTAAACTTGTTCATTTTTGCCAGCTTTCCCTAGTTTTAGAGAAGAATTTAGGCTTCATACAGCCCAAAATAATTCTCAGCATTCTTATTTAGAAAATTAATTTAAGCCCAATATTAAGCCATACATTCTATAATGAGGAGTTTTAGAATTGGATTGGAATTGGAGTGATTTTCGAAGA
This sequence comes from Cerceris rybyensis, assembly GCA_910591515.1. Classification (NCBI taxonomy): domain Eukaryota; kingdom Metazoa; phylum Arthropoda; class Insecta; order Hymenoptera; family Crabronidae; genus Cerceris; species Cerceris rybyensis. Next base: position 4,162,109 of record OU342795.1, read on the forward strand.
TTTAGAATTCATATATTAGAATAAAATGGTAATTTAATTCCTACTTGCTCCTGAAAGACCTATTTTTAGAATATGAGTCGACAGACTTGGAACTTCTGAAATATTTTTAGGGGATGTCAGATTAAGTTGGAATACAAATTTTACTTGATCAGTCCGTATAACTCCTAAAAATCATATTTACAGGACTTTGAGGCGCGTAGACACACTAGTTGAGGATTTTGAGGTTCAAAATAGTATACATAATTAAGCGGCAAATGAGAAATTAAAAGAATCTAGGATTTGAAGTTTCTTTTTAGGCTGGACTTTTCGACTCGAGTGCTGTCAGGTCAGGTAGCTTGTACATTAAATTTACACCACAATAATTAGATATTCTCGCCCGACACCACCGTACCTTTTATTTAATGGTTTTTCTGAAATCCTGACAAAGCGCAGAGCAGAAGTCGAGTTTCTTTGGCAGCTTGACAAACTATCCGGACAATGTTTACCCGACATGTAAATACCGATGCAGCGGCGCTACGACAGTCAGTGAACACTGACAACGTTGGTTTGTTTGTTTAGTATTCCAAGACTTGTCACGGCTTGAGTTAGACTAATTACAGTCGCGTAGATAAGCGTTTTCGCGCCGTTTGCACCTGAACAGGTGTCCGATCTTGTTTCGAAGACCGTAGATAATTATTAAACGGTTGATGAGTAATTTCCGGAATTTTTTTGCTTGTAACGTTCTCTTGATATTATCAAATATTTGTGTATATCGATATAACGTTACTTTACGTAGAGAATCAATAATTATTCGATCGATGGACTGTGTGCTTAATTTTCTTATTGCTAGACGTCTCGAGATATTATGAAATATCCATATCTCTCGACATAGACTCATAAATTATTCTTATGATATTTATAATGGACAGTGCGACGTAATATTTGTTCTTATTTTAGCATTACGGTATACCTATAGTTGGAGCTTCTTCCATAGTTACGTACATTACACAGAACTTACGGCAGTTATAGTACTTCGAAAACTTTTGATCCAATCGAACGTTAATGCTTCTTCTTGTTCTTCTTCTTCGACTCCTTTCTCATCAATAATTGGGGTACTTTTTTTCAGGCGTTATTATGTCTACGAAGATTATAAAACTTCTACCGTAGGTCTATCATAATTAGGAAAATTTCTCAATTTACAAATTCAATGAGAAGAGTGCATTCACTTTGATAATATCGGTCCCAAATTTCAACTAATTGACCCCTTCACGATTCTTTCGAACAGTGATACGAAAACTCTTTTGGGGTTACTTACTGCTTATGTAAATTTTCTTAAAACAGTAAAATTTCTACGCTATTACTTCAAAATCCGTTAGGAGTCTAATTTCCTTAAAACTGTAAAATTTCAAATTTCTATAGTATTATTTCAAAATCCGCTACGAGTCAAATTTTCTTAAAATATTGAAATTTCAAATTTCTATGCTGCTATTTCAAAATCCACTAGAAGTCCAATTTTCTGAAAATAGTAAAATTAAAAATTTCTACGTTATTACTTCAAAATCCACCAGGAGTCCAATTTTCTTAAAATAGTAAAATTTTAAATTTCTATAGTATTATTTCAAAATCCGTTACGAGTCAAATTTTCTTAAAATAGAAAAATTTCAAATTTTTACGCTGTTATTTCAAAATCCACTAGGAGTCCAATTTTCTTAAAATAGTAAAATTAAAAATTTCTACGTTATTACTTCGAAATCCGCTAGGAGTCCAATTTTCCTAAAACACTAAAATTTCAAATTTCTACGCTATTAATTCAAAATCCGCCACGAGTCCAATTCGACCCAAAGTTTGAATTCTGCCATGGGTCTATCATAATTAAGAAAATTTCTCAATTTACAAATTCAACGTGAAGAGTGTATTTGTTTTGCGAATATCGCTTCGAAATTTGAACTAATTGACTCCTTCACGATCCTTTAAAGCAATAATACGAAAAGAGAATTTTTTGAGAATTACAAATTTCTACGGTGTTATTTAAAAATTTGTCAATTTACAAATTCAATCGATCCCTCCACGGTTAGAGAAAACTTTTCTTCACTTACTACTTTCACAAATTTTCTAAAAACAGCAAAATCACAAATGTCTACGCTACTATTTCAAAATTCCCCACGAGTCCAATTCAATCTGTAATCCGCTTCCCACTTCAAAGCCACCGACGCAAACCAAAGTATCGAAACTTCGCAAGTTTACCGATTCATCGGTGACAATTGCCACATACATCGTGGCGATAATGTTAAATGAAACGATAAATCCTACCTTCGACATTAATGTACTTCGGAATTGCGAATTTAATTACCTTCGTTAATGCCCATAACTCGAGATCGCCTGTTAGCGATTTTAAACGATCCCCCGGACGGCATAGACGTTAATTTCGGTGCGGGTTACAGATTTTCACGGATCCTCGGCTTGCAAAGCGCCCGCGGCACTTTTAGTCTTCGCTGGTTTAAATGAAATTACGTCGCACGGAATTATTTTTTGCCAAGCGTAAAACGACGTTATCGTCTGCTGCGTACGTATCGAGATATCCGTTTGAAACGTCATTCACATGCAGAGCTTGTACGCAACGGAGAACGACGTTTCCGGGAGAACTTTGCTTCTCGATTTGATTCGACGACGTTCCTTTTTTCCTACGGCCAGGTCGATCAGGTAAAGATAGAAGAAAAATGCATAGATACTTTTATTTCTTTGACTTTGACTTCTCTTCGTACTGTATGTTAACGTTTCGCAGGAAGTACTGTAGATTTGGGACGGAAATTTACATTGTTTCTGACGTATAAATAAGAATATATAAATTATAAATTAGATTTGTATGCGTGCATTTCAGAGGAGAGGTTTAAAATTTTGTAAAAATGTCAGGGACAATTTTGGTGCTGTATCTTGCCCAATGTTTGACGGCTGTCTCGTAAAATGTAAGAGATTGCGTCGATCAAGTTCCTTGGTCACGTCGTTATGTCTCTTTTGGTGGATTTATCGAGTATTTTGAAATATCCTGAATTAATCGAGTGTGGATCTAATGTTCAATTAAAATATTTGCATTTTGTGGAAGAAAAGGTATGTATAATGCTAAGGTGTGGTTGAAACCACAAATTCTAAATTCAAAGTAATTATAAACTTTTAAGCCCGTGTACCAAGTATCAATATCTTTCCTCCATAAACTCTAGAAAGTTCTAATCAATGGGTTGAAGGTATTTGAATTTTATGTAAATAAAAAGTATCCACTACACTATAAAATAATTGTAAATTCTAGGGTGTGGTTGATTCTCTAAGTTGTAAGTAATTATAAAGTTCTAAGTCCATGTACCGAAATCTTACACAAACTCAAGAAAATTTTAATCAACGAGTAAAAAGTATTTGAATCATTTTAATTTTATACCATCGATAAATCTCATTTCCTTCACAGCCTTTTAATTCCATAAGCCGCCCAGTAATATCATGGTATCCGATCCGTGGTTTCGTTAACGCCAAGCAATTCTACGTGGGCCGTGGAATATTCGATTGTCGTAATACGATATTTGCAAATGTTTCGTCATTCTCCTCGTCCAAGTCTAAACTCAAGGCGAGCCGAGACATAAATAATGTAATAGGACGCAATTTTTTCCGTCGTGTTATCGTCAGATTTTTCTCCATAGTAGGATGACTAAACAAACAGCTATTAATATGCGACTAACGGTATCATATTATTATCTTCCGTTGCCGGATCCACCGACAATTCCACGTCCTCCGAATGCTAGTCTCTCGTGTAAAATTGGAAAGCGTTCTAAATGTCACCTCGGCCATAAAGCCGTCTCCTCGTCGTCTACAAAAGAAATGCAAGCTCGCGCAGCTGCATCTTGATGCATGCCACGGTACCAAAATGGCGTCTCTTGTATCCCAATAAAAAGTTTCTCCCATGGTAAAGGAAGTTTTTGTACGACTCCTCGAACCCCATACTTTTTCCAATGGCATCGATACTTTCGATCGTACGGAAGCACAGGGTTTAACGACGAGTTGTAATCTTGGCGTTGCCAGGTGAGGAGAAAAACCGGCCTCAGAACCGGTAGAATTGTTTGGTCATTTTTATAAACTCGTGGCTCTTGACTCCTGAAAAATACTATCATCTTTACGTCCTTAGATTCTTGTTCCGTTTTTACGTGCACTTTTACGTCTTCGTGTGGTATTATTTCTCGTGGAATGATCGGAGGATTGTGACGATTTTCTGGACGTTTTATCCAACGCTTATCCTATCATTGAATTATAGAGAGATTGGAACTTTATGTAATTCTCGTCGCCGAGAGGATCGAGGAGGAGTCGATTCGACGTGGCAGGTTTCACCGATGGATGGTGTAGTCGACTAAACCGTTAAATCGTGCGATTGTAGATGATTAACTTTGCGGTTTCGAGGTTTGCTGTATTACACGAGTTATTTTGATTGAGAAGTACAAGTCTTGATGAAGGAGCTTCTTTCGAATTTATAGTAAAAAGTTATTACAGTGAATAATAACAGAAAAGTTCCTTTTTGTAGTAAAAAATTAATTGAAAATTCTACGGGTTTTAAGAGTTGTTTTTTTGTTAACAGAGTTATCATTCTTACGCATTGATTTATACCGGTTAATGTTTTAGTATATTTTACAATTTTGTCAGAATAAAATTGCACGAGTAACTTTTTCGATTTGGAAAGCGAACTATTTACTCCGTCGTCACGGAAAATTAGCTCGCAGGTTACAGGTCAATTTGAGGGATCGACGCTGGTACTATGTACTGTTTGTTAAATTAACCCATTTCTCGTAAAGCCGTAACAATAAACGTAGCGTCATTTCGTACAAAAGCACACGACGAAATGGCATTGTTTTGGAAAGCATTAAGAGGGCACCGTAATAAAGGCTGTTAAAGTCTCGTAAAAACCTTTTGCACCAGGAAAGGCCCTAAAGAAAATCGAGCCGACTTTATGCTCTATTTTCTGGCGAATCTTAAGAACTCTTTGAGTGCATTTGTGTGCTAAGTACTTCCCTCTTTTATACCTCACATTGATATACTTTCATAAATATCTATTGCTTCAGTTCTCCCCGTTTCCTCTTTCATCGTTCAACCATTTCGTTTCGTTCCACGAAGACGTCTCTCGCGTTGTGCATTTCCTCAATTCACTTTCACGAGTTAAACGGTATAATTTGTTTTTAATGGAACTTATCTTAGGCCGCGATAAAACGTAGATCTCTGTACTCACGTCGACATCTTTTCACGCACGCTGTTTTACGACGGTGAATGCTGAAAAGTACTTTTCAGTTGGAGCAGAAGTCTTTTTTCCGGCCATTAATTCTCACTATTAAACGAAGATGTGTTACCCTGTTTTGATACACTGCGTTTAGAATTCTCAAATTTCTGCGTTAATTTATGTAAAGTAAGTTTGTACGTAGAAATAACGAACGCTTTCATGGAGCAACTCTGTGAATGTAGCTTGAGCGGAAGCCGTTTCTGCTTCTTTAAGTTTTAACTACGTTTCGTGTAGGACTCGGAGATGTTTTCACCAATCAGCTGTGTTTAGCGACTATATCCGTCACTGAGGAATGACAGTACTTCGTGCGATGACGACTATATGCGTCACGGAGAAATGATAGTATCTCGTGTCATGACGACTATATTTGTCATAGGAAAGTTACAGTATTTCGTTTCACGACGACTATATTCGCTATGGAGAAATGACAGTATTATGTGTCATGACGACTATATCCGTCATGGAGAAAGGACAGTATCTCGTGTCATGACGGTTATATCCGTCATAGAGAAGTCACAGTATTCGCGTCACGACGACTATATCCGTCATGGAGAAAGGACAGTATCTCGTGTAATGACGAGTATATCCGTCACAGAGAAAGGACAGTATCTAGTGTCATGACGACTATATCCGTCATGGAGAAGAGACAGTATTTCGTGTTATGACGACTATATCCGTCGTAGAGAAGTCATAGTATTTCGTGTCACGACGATTATATCCGTCATAGAGAGAGGACAGTATCTAGTGTTATGAGGACTATATCCGTCATGGAGAAGAGACAGTATTTCGTGTTACGACGACTATATCCGTCATAGAGAAGTCACAGTATTTCGTGTCACGACGACTATATCCGTCATGGAGTGATGACAGTATTTGGTGTCACGATGACTATATCAGTCATGTAGAAAGTTTAGTTACTATTTGCCATTTAACCAGTTAGCTGCGATCGACGAGTATACTCGTCATCGTTCGGTTTTCGATACACACGTAGGCAGGTGCGTCCTCTCGAAAGACGTCGCTACAGTTAATTGATTAAATGACTGTAGAATCATTGAGATTCTAATACATTAAATAACAATGTACAAAAAGTTCAGAGACAGCTGAGATTTAACCGTCAGCAACTAATTTGGATTTCGAGCCATTAACTTCATCCTCACCGTATCCTTGCAAGAAGGAACTTTATTTCCATGAACCTCATCTTGTTATTTTCCACTCCCCGTCGTAAAACTTTTACTGTCCGTCTTTCGTTCTTCTATATTCGCTTTAATTTACGTTTCTTTTAATAGTCGGATTTCTACTTTCTTACATCATTTGGCTTCGTACGAAGAATATACCACCAGGTCGTCGAACCTGACCTAATGACTCATGCGACGTCTTCATTATTGAATGTACATTATTCTTTGCCTTGCGAGAACGACATTCCGTGAGATGACTTTTATACAAATGAATTTATGGTATTTTCTCAAACATCAGTAAACGTTGAAACATCGAAAAAGAATGTTTCACTTTTTTTTTTTATCTAGCTTTAACATCCCAACGGCAAAAACAAAACCAGTATCTCGATGATACGACGCTTTTTTTCCCCCAGTCGTAAATACGCCGTGAAGTACTCAGTGTGCTGTCCGTCTGGAAAATTAATTTCTGATAAACAATACCGTCGGAAACGGTCGCGTAATTACTGCGAAACACGGTGAATCATTCCGGGGAAAAGGAGCGATAAGTCGCAGGTGTTTATTATCGAAAGTTGCGAATAATTTCACGGCGTTTCTTCTTTAACGTCCAGTAGACTCATTAACGATGTAGCTGAAAAGTTGATAAAAATTAACGTCACATTTTTGTTTTACAAATACGGTGAGTCATTCATTAAAAAAAAACATACAAATTACAGGTGTTCGTTATCGGTTGTCTTGAAATTCACGTTGTTCTCTTGTTCAACGTCCAACAATATTTACATTTCTGACAACTTCAATGTCCGTCGCGATGTTTGACATAATTTGCAAATATTATGACTTGGAGTTATTCCACAAAAAAAAAAGGAAATTTTTCTACGTTGACACTAGAACTATTAACGTTAAATTTGTTATTCTTTGATGAATTAACCCTTTGCCTTACAATAACGTGTAACACACGTGACGCAGTAAATGGTTTAAAAAATTTGTAAGTTTTCCAAAAACTATTAAATTGAAAATATCAGTAGGTCAGGAGATGTTGAAATTAGTCCTATATTATTAGTATTGCGTTAACTTATACGAGTATATCGGAGTTCAGTGATAGATTGTTATTCTAACAATTAATTCTGTGTTTTTGCGCGTTCGGTCACAAAAGAAATCTTAAGGTAAGGAGTTAGCACTTTACCAACCGGTAGCCTATAAATAGACTTTTAGGACCCAATGCTTTTCGAATTTTAATCAATGTTAATAACAAGAAATTGTTATTCATCATTGTCATTTACTGTGCCGACGATTCAGTGACGAGAATTTGTAATTCTCGAAGAGATATTAGTATTAAGAAAATATTTGCGGCCAAGTGACCAATCACAAGTGAGTAGTATTAAAAAAAAATACCGTTCAATAAAGTGTTAAGTAATCACTTTGGAAAAAGAGCAATCAAAAGGTTGAAAAGATGATCGATTCGTCAATCTGTATTGTATAAGATCAACGTAGAATATCTGCACTATGACTCTCCCATAAGCTTGGAGAACTTCTGGAAAAGAATTGGAAACCAGTTATCTTGACTTGTTTAGTAGTTCCAGTGTTAAGGAAGCTTCATTGATCGTCAACTTTGTTGCAATAAATTTCGCTCTTTCCCGATTATTCGTTTATTTCATTTGTCTTTCAGGAAAAAGCACCGTGTCGGAACATTTACGTTGATTGCAGTATCTGGAGCGTACACACGTTAGAGTGTCGTAAATCCCGGTGAGAATTTATGTCGGCCGTAGTGAACGCGTTGTACGAATTCAGCATCCAGACAGACGTTTTTTTTTTGTTGCTCTTCCGTTGGAGACAACATATTGTTATTCCTGGAACGTCGGCAGCGACAATAGGCATCCGTTTTCGGAATGCAATCATCCTTATAAATGCGTTTGCCTCATAATAGCGCAGGTGTCTTTTATCGTGCATCCACCTCGTGCGGTTTTGCACATTTTCGTGCAACAATACGTCGCATCGAGCGACGTGTGTGTCAGGATGGAATAAAACTGCGCGTCGACCTTTCCTCTTTTTCAAATCAGAAATATGCGCATGGTGCGCTCGTTCATATTCATTAAAATATGGAGAAATATTTCTTTCTCTCTCTTTCTCCCTTTTTTTGCAAGGAAACATCTGCATCCGAATGATCAGGCAGCATTTGTTGCAGGGGATCGATGATGGACTGATAATCTTGGTAGTCTTTTATTTGACAATTAAATTTCATTCGACTTGGAGGTGTTTTGGAGATTTAACACTAGAACTATCGAACCAGTCAAAATCACTGGTATACAATTGTTTCAAAAAATTCTCCAAGTTTATATAAGAGTCATAGAATAAATATTCTACGTCTATATCAATAAACATAAGTCACCCAATCGATCAAATTTTCCGCCGCTTGATTCCCCCTTTTTCAAAGTACGTATTTAATTTATTAAAATATGTTGGATTTGACGCTGGTAGTTCTAGTGTTAACACTAAAACTACTATCGTTATATTTACTAATATTTAGATATACTAATCCCCCTGTCCTACGATTTGTTTTGTGACTGCATCCGCTGTAATTCAGAGCTTAATTGGTAAAATAAAAATTGATCAATGATTCATTAATATTTTCAATTTGATAGGTTTTGTCAAATTTACAAATTTCTTATTCCATTCACCTCATTACGAGTGTCACTCGTCTTTGATGGACAATGGATTTATAATTACTTTAGAAAAAGAGAAATGGAGAGTTAAAAAAGGTGATTAATTAATTAATTTCAGTTTTATATGATAGATAATTTTGAGAAAAACTTTCAAACCGGTTTGGTAGTTTGAGTTTTTATACAACGCGTGAAACTGTGACTACGAGTGCAGAGTAGAGGAAGATACTGACGATTTCTAGGCGAACTTTTACTATCGGAAAATACAAACAAAAATGTATTTTTCTTCCTCGAGTATTAAACAAGCCAACGAGTCAACGACGCGAATGGATGCCATTTTACGCGGGAAAGAGGCTTTTAAAACTTGAGCCGTAAGAGATTGTTTAACCCAGATTCCGTCTCGCATTAGCGATAATGTGCAGGAAAAAAAATTGCCTCCGTTAAATGGAGGTCGAATCTCAAGATTCACAGAAGAGTAAACGGCATTTGGTAGAATTTTCCTGCTACCATAAATCTTGTTTTTCACTCCGTACGCACATTGTATATTCCATTTCTCCAGAAGGACATTTCTCCGTCCATTTTATACTTTTTTCCTTGTCGTTTTTCTCTTGTTTTTCTTTTTCCGTTAAACCTGGAAAGATGTATGGATTGAACGTTGCAAAATAGCAGGTGTTTTTCGATGCAAAACCACCCGGGTTACTTTCTCTTTCGAAACGTTCCGGGCTGTCTGACTTTGCGAAGGTCACCGGTTCCTTTTCAGGTCCGCGACTTCCGGCGGCCGTCGAGTTTTCCGCTCCATAATTAACGGCCAACGCCTGTCGTTGAGAAAACTGGGAAAATTGACTCTTGAAAAGTTAGTAATCGTTGAAAAAAAAGGAATTTCTTTCGCAAGTCTTGCTGCAAGAATTGAGAGTTTCTCGTTTTTAATCTGTTTTTTTTTTTCTACTTGTTAGGCGGTTGCGTAAAAATTTAATTGCGGGTGAAACTTCGTCTTTGATTCACCCCTTGCTGTACAGAGTGTAAAAAATAATAGTTATGGCTTTCGGGGATTGTTTTATATTTTTGAATGGATGGAAATTTGCGAAAAAATTCGCAAAATGGTAGCAATAACGAGTGACACACGTGAGGTGGTAAATCGGATCGGAAGTTTGCAAGTTTTGCAAAATCCATTAAATTGAAAATAGCAGCGAGAGGCAACACGTAGAAATGATTTTTATAATATTAATATTACGTTAAATCATACGATGTATTTGGAATCACTGGTTAATTTTTATTTTAACAATTGAATTCTGAATTATTGCGGAGACAGTCAGAAAAGAAATAGTTAGGGCAAGGGGTTAAATACGAAAAGTATATGGATAAAATGTATATAGTAAATAATGTAATATGATAGAAAATACCGTGATAGAAATACTAGGACAGAAATTATTCGTAGAAGAATGCGATGAAAGGATCCACTTTATTGTATCTCAATAAAAGGCGAGCGCACGACGCGAAAATTCAATTTCCTCGGCAGCTAATTCCGACGCAATTTGCTTTACGTAATTCCTCTCTGAAGTGCTTTTAATTGCGCGAACATCGTAAAAATTAATTAAGCTGCAGTTAATGTGGTTCCTTCTCTTTTTATTTCAACCGACCCAGTCTGTTTCTCTTTAGGCCTATCTAAACGATTAAAGCTTTAATTCACCGAGTTCTTCCTTCTGGAATTTCTCGTTTCTTCGACAATTGTCCTTGGTACTGTTGATGATGAATTAAGAACGTGGAAATTGATTTATCCTTTATCCTCGGATGTATCGACGACGTCGGCGGTACGTGTCTCTTTCTGCAATTAGTCAATTGTGGTGTTGCAACGTCGTGTTGCTATCGTGATGACTTTATCCTTTTACGAAATCATCCGTCGATGCTTGTCTTCTCTCTTTGATTCTTACTTTTAATCGTTTTAACTGAATTGCCAAGTGAATCCATCGATTCCTTGAAATTTTCTAACAGACAATATCAGATATGTCGACATGGTGGAAACTAGAGTTTCGGATAGTAATTCCTGGGAAGTTATTTGCAAATATTTGCGATTTGTATTTGAAAGCCTTGGTAGTTTGGAATCCACTTAAAACTATCGGTTCTCTGTGAAAGGACCATCGAAGTTAGAGGGAGAAGTATGAAACCAAACAAGTAAGAAGCTACGTTCGCAGGAATAGACTCCTGAATAGGTCTTTGAAACGCGTATTCCGTCGTCGTCTCATCTGGAAAATCTTTGTTTAAAAATATATAAATTTCCGCCAAAATTGTGCATTACAATATTACAACACAGCTTTGTTCAAATCATTCAAAAATTCAGCATATTCCTTCACCCTGTGGAATAAAAGATTAAGATTTCATCTGCACCGTCATACATCTCGTTCTTTTCTCTCCTTTTTTTACGTTTTCCAACTTTAACCCTTTGCAGACGGTTCGACGTGAACCGTACTCTAGGTTCGAGTCGCTGCCGTGATAGTGATTTAAAATTTCCAGCACCTATTTCTGCTTAAAAGCGATTTTCGTTTATAGCACTCCAAGACACATATATGAGTCTTTCAGCTATGTATATTAATTTATTTACCAAATGAATATATGAGTTCCTCGGTGAAATTGATGATTTAACTTCTTGCCGTACAATAACGAGTGCTACTTGTGACGCGATAAATGGTATAGTCAATTTCGCAATACTCCAAAAATTATTATATTAAAAATATCAGTGAGTCCTGATAAAATAAAATAAATTCTGATAAAATTAAATTAATTAAGGGGTAGTTCGTTATCTTAGTAAATAATTCAGAGTTATTGCACATTCGATCACAATGGAAATGGCACAGCAAGGGGTTAAGAGAAACGTATATATGCGACACTAGTCCACAAAGAGTTAACTACTAAGATCATCTTAAAACTTAGTATTCCAAGTGTATTCCGTAAATTGGGCATCACATAGGATATATTTTCCGCAGAGGTGTCTGAAGGAAAATTAAAACTCCTTTATCTCCTTATCCACCATAACTCCCGTTCTCCAGTCGCGTTCTCCAAATCCTTGCACCAACCAACCATTAGAATCTAACGGTATTTTTCTACCACCGTCATATTCCAATCCATCGTCAATAATTAACGCGAATAAGGTAAACGAGAGACAACAGAAGAGAAAACAATGACAAGTAGTCCACTATCCATCATAGCTCCCGTTCTCCAGTCGTGTTCTCCAAATCATTGCACCAACCAACCATTAGAATCTATAGGTATTTTTCTACCACCGTCATATTCCAATCCATCGTCAATAATTAACGCGAATAAGGTAAACGAGAGACAACAGAAGAGAAAACAATGACAAGTAGTCCACTATCCATCATAGCTCCCGTTCTCCAGTCGTGTTCTCCAAATCATTGCACCAACCAACGATCAGAATCTACAGGTATTTTTCTACCACCGTCATATTCCAATCCATTGTCAATAATTAATGCGAATAAGGTAAACGAGAGACAACAGAAGAGAAAACAATGACAAGTAGTCTATTTTCTCGAATAGTCTTCTCATTCAACCTCTTCTACTTTCAGACTGGCAGAATTATCAGGGAACATCCACGACGGCATTGGGAATTACACGGCAGACGTAAAGTGTTCATGGCTGATCGAGAGCAATCCAAATTCCACGATACGAATGCACGTGGAACAGTTCGCCACGGAATGCGGTTGGGACCACCTGTACATCTACGACGGTGACAGCGTCGAAGCACCGCTCCTCGCCGTCTTTTCCGGTTTGATTCACAAGGATGGATACCACATACGTCGCGTGCCGGAAGTGATAGCGCGATCCGGAAGCGCCTTGCTGTACTTTTACTCGGACATCGCTTACAATATGAGCGGCTTCAATATTACTTACAAGATCAACGCTTGCTCCAGCAGGTAGAGAAACTATTGTTTCTCGTTTCGATGTTTTCATGGCAGGAGAACTGATACTAATTATAAGCTTTATAGAAGCTATATGATTTGTAGATCAGTTATAAATATCCACTGACTGAAGTGTGTCGCTATTTATCATCTCATTGAATGGAGGCTACCTCTTTTACGCTTAGTTGTTACGCAATGCCATTTTTGCGGCTGTAAGGGGAAAGAAATAGCGTGTCACGATGTCTGGCTTTTTTTGTACAGCGCGAAGAAGGAAACACTTTATGTGTAGACCCGTGGTTTGACCTAGTATCGATAATTGGATGAATGGATTTAATCGAGATTCTGCATTTACTACTAATGTTCCTCCGTTATTGGAGCTCATTGTACGATTTAGAATCGTAATTAAACTATGGAAAAAAATTTTAAGATATATTGTAGTGTTTTGTAAATAGAAAATTAGTATAAAATTGTCACTTGTTAAAGCGAGGTATAATTTCTCGACCAAGGAAGAATCGCAGCTCTCAGAGAACACTCAGCGATCACGGTCACACTGATAACTTTTAATTAGGCCAATCTCACCTTATCGCTTCGAAAATCACAAACAGGAAGTACGGCGAAGAACACTCTTCTATCACCCAACTGATAACATTGTCCATGGTCAGGGAAAAAGCTCGTGTGTCAGTTGTGTCGCCTCTCGAAAACCCCTTCGCGTTTCCGATCAACTTTACCATTGTCGAATGTTTTCCTTGAGAGAATATTTATTCGATGATCAAGTAAACGTTTATTCTGTCATTGTGTAAACGCGATAAGAGTATGTTTACTCTGCGATTAGAGCTACGATGTACACTGGCAACGGGACCGCTTCTGTTGAATATTTTCAATTTATTTAGCCTATCTTGCAATACTGACTTTTCTTATTTTTTTTTAAGGTATTCGCACATCGAATGTTCCGGTCATGGTGTCTGCATAGATGGTGTGTGCACGTGTGATGCCATGTGGACAGGAGAGGCCTGCGACTTGCAAGTGTGCCCCAACAATTGTTCTCACGGTGTTGGACAGGGCGAGTGCAATGCTGAGAGTCATCACTGCGATTGTGTTTATGGTTACAAGGGTAAAATCGCCTGCTTTAATCCACCCTGTAGTCCAATTTCTTGTGAAAACTTATAGCAACATTTCTGATATCTTTGTTCATTTATCCAGGATCAGATTGCAGTCAAAGAAGCGACCGTGGCTTTTGGGAAAGTGCAACATATATGAATTTCTCGCCGGAAGGCTCTGCTAGTCACTGTTCCATCGTTTGGAAGGATTCCCTTTACGTTGTCGGTGGTGAGAGCTTCCACCGTGCCAAGATGATATACGTTTACGATTTAAATGGCAATGTATGGGAGACACCTCACGTAGAGGGCAAAGTGCCTCTACCCCGGTATGCTCACTCTTGTGTCCTCTTCGGCGACAAGATATACATGTATGGTGGAGTCGTGGATAATTCCACGGTGACCAATGAGATCTGGGCGTTCGACGTGTCAGCTAAAGTTTGGGAAAACGTTACCGTGCACGATAACTGCCACAATAAAACAATGTGCGGACCGTTAAAGGTGATCAGATTATTAATTTTGCTTATGTAACGATTTGGTTGACCTTTGTTTCCAAATTTTGAGGCCTGTGATTCATTTGCGGAACTGTCCAATTGCTCTACATTTTGATATTGTTATTGATCACTATTAATTTGTATTAAATTCAGCAAACAGTTTAAAGCTGTTAGATTACGATAGCATAATGTTCTGGGCAGACCGTAAAGTATTTACACATGAGCTGCATCATGACGTTATAGTATTTCATTGAGTATTTCATTGACACTTAAATTTACACAGGCAGCTGGACACACTGCAACCTTGGTGCAAAGTCACGGGAAGAAGGAGAAGATGGTAGTCATATTTGGTTATTCGCCTCAATATGGCTACTTAAACACCGTCCAAGAGTACTACCTTAGCACTCGCGAATGGCAGATCGTGGAGACTTTCGGTTTTCCCGTGAAAGGCGGGTATGGTCACACGTCAGCCTATGATCCGTTAACCAACTTGATCTACGTCTATGGTGGATACGTTTCCGAGTCGCAGAGTACTCAGGTCTTGACAAACAGATTGTACTCTTATCATCCAAACTACCGTGAATGGACGTTGCTTACGTCGGCTCCGTCGGCTCGTTTCTTTCACACTGCGGTGTTCATATCCGGAGGATTGATGATCGTTTTAGGCGGTAACGTGCACAACGATACGCAGCACTCGGACGGTACGAGATGCTATTCAGCGGACACTATAGCCTACGATGTTACTTGTGACGCGTGGCATCAGTTTCCTATGCCTAAAGAAATGACTGATCTACCTAGGTACGGTCACAGCGCGACCGTCTTTGGAGGATCTATGTATATTTATGGTGGCTTCGATGGGCAAATGTTGTCCGATCTGTTGAGGTAGATTTGTGTCCTTATATTTATATAGTATTTCATTTTGTACGCTCATAAATATATGTTGAATTGGATTCAATCCCTTGTCTCTCTCAAACAGATATACTCCAGGGAATTGTGAGCACTTGACGAATCAAAATCAGTGTATAAACGCAAGGACAGGCGTGAAGTGTGTATGGGATAAGCGTGAGAATAGGTGCCTACAAATCACAAAGATATCGCGGCACATGCTCCTCAATGATGATATGCACGATGGAATTTATATGCGATGTCTGGATGATACGCCGCCACGTGGAATGACATCTCATAAAGAGCTGTGCAAACTCCTCACTGATTGTGTGGCCTGTGTACAGACATCGTACAACTGTGTGTGGTGTGGTAAAAGTTGCTCCCACGAGATATGCCGAGACAATGCGAATGCACCGCCAACGAAGCCTATCACAGATTTGGAAAAATGTGACGCTCACACTGGTATCGAGTGTTTGCAGTTGCACACTTGTCACGCGTGTTCCAGTAATCCCCATTGCATATGGTCCTGGTCTAGTGGCCCTGATCGTTGCAAACTCCGCACGAAAGTTCGTGAGGTAAGTGTGTATGATGAATGCCAAAAGAATGTGGCTAGGTAAGAAAAAAGATTATTTAGACAAGAATACTGCAACTTTTGAAATTTACAGCAACAGGTGAGCATTTTGAATGGATCAATCCAAGCACAGCGTCTCGCAGTCGATCCTTGTCGTAGTCCGTGCGTGGAACACAACACTTGCAGAAACTGCACGGAGTCGGATTGCATATGGTGTCAGAATGAAAAGAAGTGTGCGGATAAGAACGCATACGTGGCAAGTTTTCCATACGGACAGTGCCGCGAATGGACGACGATAGATGCAAAATGTCGTGCAACAGAAACTGGCAAGGAATGGTGCAGTTTCTACTTGTCATGCTCGTCTTGCCGATCGGATCCTGGCTGTGGATGGTGCGACGATGGTTCTGGAACTGGGAAAGGATTGTGTTTGCCTGGCGGAGCTCGTGGTCCAAGTGGTAAAAGTACGAACATGTGTGTACTGGATCGATGGTACTTCACGAAGTGTCCGAGTAAGTTAATAAAGTTATGGTAGTTTGTAACTCAGGATACTTGAGGAGTTAGATATTTATAGATGAATATTAAATAATAATTTTCAGCTTGTCAGTGTAACGGCCACAGTAAATGTCTTCCAAATAGCAGCGTTTGTATTCAGCCTTGTGGAAATTTGACCTATGGGCCTCATTGCGATAAGTGCATCCCTGGCTATTATGGAAGTCCTTTGAATGGAGCAACGTGCCAACGTAATTTATTACGAGTTATGATATTTGTTTAGAGTCGGTTCGAATGTATAACGAATTGCAATTTTACGTTGCAGCTTGCTTCTGCCACAATCAGGGCACACAGTGTACGAGTGAAACAGGGAAATGTTTCTGCACGACGAAAGGTATTATTGGAGATCATTGCGAAAGATGCGACGAGAGTGGTCTCTATCATGGAGATCCTACAAATAATGGATCCTGTTTCTGTTAGTTTCTCTGTTGTAAAGATATTGTTTACATGTAACTTGTAATTTGTACTTCAATGAGTGTATCTTTACAGACGACGTTGCGATCGATTATCAGTTCACTTTCAATCTGAGCAAAAAAGAAGATCGCCAGTATCGAGGGATCAACTTCAAAAATTCACCACCAAAACCTGACATCGATGCAGAATTCTCCATCACTTGCTCCGTGCTCGCGAAAATGAATGTTACCATTAAAAAGGCAAACAGTCCAGAGATACCACTTCTTCTTGGGGCTAATTGTACAACGAGCATGTACAAACATCGTTTCAGCAAAGCGGATTACAGTTTTGGCAGTGAGGACAACAACACACTTACCACGTTCTACGTCTACGTTTATGACTTTCAGCCGCCGGTGTGGATTCAGATCTCCTTCTCACAGTATTCCAAACTCAATTTGCAACAATTCTTCATAACATTTTGCACGTGAGTACCTGAGATTTTATATCGATAGCTTCGAATCTCGTGAGGTCCATGGAATACGAGTTATTTTTTATTTTATTAAGTTTTTGCGTTAGCGTTGCTCGCTTGGAGCTGCGATAGAATCGTTATCGAAGTTCTTCAGAATTTTCTACTGCTTTTGTGTTGTCCTAAGCCTCAGGCAGTACTTACTTGTAAACTAGAGATTACATGCCACCACCCAGGTGCTTCCTCGCTCTATTATTGGTGGCCGCTGTCCTCTGGAAAATTAAGCAAAAATATGACATGTACAGAAGAAGACAAAGGCTCTTTGTTGAAATGGAACAAATGGCCAGTAGGGCATTCAGCCAAGTATTGGTCGAAATTGAGAGGAGGGACGTTAGTAATTCAGACACGGAACGAAGTGATTCCGAAGTTACGAATTCCCGTAAAAAGAAGAAGGTCAGTTGTGAATATCTTCAACTTACGTTCAACACCATATCCTTCTTCCACTTTCAATACTTTTCCATTTCTTCGTTTAACATTCGATATATCTTAAGACACGACACTAATTTCTATAATGCTCGACATATATATTAATTACTCTAGACACGAACTCAACAATACATTAGATATTAAAATCTGTAAAATAATTATATACTTAGTACCACTTCACTTAACCCTTAACCCTCTATGGGCTCTTGTAACTTTGTAGTAACGCAAAACACGATTATTATCGAGTTCGTATAAATAACACACTTTCCTCCTTTTTCAACAAATTTCAAATCTAACATCCTTCCCGCCAATACCGTTACGTTGGTACTACTGCACAGAGTTCAAAATCGACCGGAAGTCGCCATATTGATATCGATATCAATATCGCTTTCGCGCTTTATTTCGATACTTACTTCCAGTTTCGAGTTTGAACGCCAGTGCAGTGCCGTTCTCGAGTGCGTCGTTTCTAACAAGTTTCGTGTTGCGTTTCGTTAAAAATATTCGCAGGATGCACCTAGTCCGATCGCCCTGGAGCCGTGTTGCGGTAACAGAGCAGCAGTCCTGTCGTTGCTAGTCAGATTGCCAACTGGCGGCGAACCATATACGCCGGCTGGCCAAAGTGCCGGCTTAGCAGTCGCGTCTGCGTTAGTTACTCTGGGTAGTCCGCGGAGGCCATCTCAGGAATTGACGACGAAAGAACCGAAAAAGACTCGAAAATCTGCCAGTCAGCATCCAGACTCCGCTTGCATTTAGCGATAAGAACAAAGGGATATGAGAGAAGACGGGAATGCAACTTCGAAAGTAGAAAACGTACGCAATATCGCCGTGTTTGACTAATTATGTATGTATACATGAGCCTTTGACAATGTGTCTGTGATCTTGCCGAAATCAGACGCGCGCAGCTGGACTCTGTCGGTAATCATTGAACTCTTAGTGAAGTGTGTTTTGCGCTAGAACAATGCGGCAAACGCGTATCACTTTTATTTCGTTGATCCTTCGTTTTGTTCTTTGTGATTGATCGGTGAATCGGTATGACACCTTCACGAATGTACGTTTGGAAAATTGGAAAAGCTGAGTCGACGATACTCAAGGGTCAGCTGAGCGTTTAAACGTTTGGATCGGACGTCGAGCCGATGAACAAACAAGAAATGACTTTGTCGAGGAACAGTTGGGGCAGAGCGTATTACGCGTTGTCCAGTAACTGTGGTAAGTAATAATTTAGAAAACTGAAATATTTGTTCGAAATATTTACTTGGCTGACTTTTAAGTTTCGCTTGTCTTTAAACATCTTTCGATTTTTAGTGACGATGTACAGCGTTGTATATAGGTACGTTAGGTCGGTTTTTGTTTTGCGATCATTCGAAGGTTACAATATGGCGATCGTATTTCTTTTTTTTTACGTTGAAAATTGAACAACGGTGATAGAGATTTCTCGTTTGTTTCTTCAATTTTTTCGTATTCTTTCGTGAATTTCTATCGACGGCCGTTTTGTAAGATGTATAGGAGGCCGTTAATCGTTAGCTCTTCAAGGTAATTCGCTAAGAATAATAGAAACGTCGATTTGCCGCTAGCGACATGGATCGTCCCTTTTTTAAAAGCTGTATATGTATATATGTATGTGTGCCGTATTTCCGACGAAACGATGATAAAAATCGAACGGCGATCATTGATTTACGCGGTAATTAGAAAACCAAGGATGCAAATGAAACGGAAACTGTACAGAAATCAGTTCGACAAGGGAAACGAACGAAACTTCACGGAGGAAGACGAAGATGTTCGATTACCAGCGTGGTAGCGAAGATGATGAAGATATAAATTCTAAATTATACTGGAGATGAGTAGAGATAACTCTGTAATTAATTTAGGAAGTACCTATTGTACGTCATGTTCACCTGATCGTGTCTCATTACGTTAGGATACTGTGCCAAATCATTTTTCACATTGGTATACACGAAAAAAAAAGAATAAAAAATTAAACGAAGCGACAAAACGCGAACTTTTCCGCGGTACTAGGGACGATATTAGATAATAGATGGAAAATAATGAAACATAATTTCGCAAAAGCGTTTAATTAACGTAGTTACGACGGCAGGGTGGTTGAAACTTTGGAATTATGGGTTCCTTGGACGAAGAATCTCCTTCATCATTTCTAGGGAAGCTTTCTTACCTGATTTATGTATATCGTAGCCTCAATAACTGGAAATTAACATGAAACAGTATTTAATAATGTAAAACTCTATTTAAATAATCTATTTAAAAGCAGAAACAGGCTACGATCATTGAAGCAGAGACTCAGATCTGAAATTAAGGATATATCCACGTTATTCTAAAGGAAGGACATGAAATTAAGTTAACAACATTATGGTGGTTATATCGATGAAGCCTTGAAGTCCCAATTAGTGGGAGTAAATTAGAATCTCTTCTCTCTATCGTCTCTGAGGAATTTTTCCTAGAAATGGTTGTAATAAATGTATCTCAACATCAGTGATTTGGGGCCCAGGACAGATCGCTGTAGTATTAATGGTGGAAAGAAGAAAAACAAGGAACAAACAAAACGTCTGATTAATATAAGAATCGTATGTACATCTGCTGTTGTATCTCTATTCATCTCTAACGGAAGCAAGAGCTTAACTACATGATCGAAGAGTCGACTGGAGAAGAAGTCTAATTTGAAGCTTCCAATGTTTAACGACAATTAGAAGAAACTGAAATGGAATAGTTGTGCAAAGTTTGTCCCTCTTTAAACAGAAGCATTTTTCGATCGTGTAGGGCTCGTCGAATTTTTACATAACGAATTTGTGAAGAAAAAGATCATTGCGGGCGTTGCAATATAACTGTCGTGATTTAATTTCAGTCGATGAAGCTCATCTCTTTTGGGACTTGTATGGCGGGTGCTGGTTGTTCTGCATTTCAATGTTTCAATATTTGCATAACTGTGGCGACCAGGTTTATTTGCAATTGAATGATTGCCGTGGAATCTTTTTGATTTACTTTTGAAGATATCATTTTTTATGGATATTATTCAATGACAATCAGTTGCTTCCACGTAGATCAATGGGCGTGTGTCGTTAACTTCAGAATGAGTACCAAAGTGCATTTTCTTCCACTTTTATTTGAATTAATGATTAGAGAGTATTAGATTCAGTTTGTACGGCTTTAATGGATCATCCAGCACCGGCATAGGAAAAACAACGTATCGTATATTTGTTTCTTCCTGTAAAAAGTATAACCAATCGTTCTTAACGCGCGAGAGATGTTTTACCTATTATAAGACTCGTAATTTCTAATTAAGAGATTATGAAATCGCTCGATGCATTTCGTTTTAAACGTCGAATACTCATCGGATTTTTCATTATTTCTGTATTGTACCAAGCATGTCTTCTGTGAGGATACAACCAGATGCGAAATTATTATTTTAACGGACACAGAGTTGCCTTTTCCTCTCCTTACTTCCCCTCTTTTTACACTTGGAAAACCATTGCTATTGCGTTTCTAACGAGAACTTTATTTATTATTTTTTTAAGGGTAGCTTTACAAACATTTTATCAAACTCTACCGTCCTTTCTTTTTATCCTCACGATGCTCTGGTTGTATCTGACAACGGCGATGTACATTTTATTATTGTCGAAATGTTAATTTAATTTTTTTATACGTCTGCAGATTTGTTTTTTAATCTCGCAAACCGAGAGCATTCTTTTTTGCTAGATAACAAATGGCAGTGAGGTTTTATCAGGTGGAGGACTATTATGCTCGTTTACAGGAGTAGTAGGCAAACTAAGGATCACGGGTTGGATCTGACCCGCTGCAGGTTTGAAAATAATAACAATAATTTGGAACAAATCATTTTCATCACCTTGATGGATCTAAGTGTCCATGAATTATATTGGCGGATCAAAACTTATTTATTTTTTGGCTCTTGCAGAAAGTTTGCCAATGATTTACAGCATCGGTGAGGATGGTAGTGGATTTTTAGCCAGTTTAGTAGAGGAAGGAGACACTCAATGTAGAAAGGAGGCATCGAATGTCGTTGGATGCACAATAGATTTTTCACACTTAATTGTTTCATGAAATAGATTTCATACAACACAATCTAGAGAGATTAGCTGCACATTTCACTATCCAGAGATGCATTTACGTGTTGGACGATTTTAATCCTTAGAATACTTCATCGTCAGTATTCTTCTGTCTTGATACTGCCAAGTTAGGGTGCAATAGGATCCATCAGTTTCGTGAATCCCAAGTATTCAGTTTGCATCAGCGATTTACCACTTTGACCGTATAATATTCTGTAGAAATTTTAAAACGTAGAAATTCGACGTTAAACTTGACCCCTTGTTCTACAATAACTTGTAACGTCGTAAATTGAACAGGAAATCTTTAACTTTTTTAAAAATTGTTAAACTGACATTATCAGTGGCTAAAATATTCGTAAATTAGTTCTGTGCTATTGCGTCAAGTTATATATCAGAAATAAGTGATTAATTTCTATTTCAATAATTACTTTTGAGTTATTGCACATTTAATTGTAGAAGAAATTGTAAGGCAAGCTGTTAATTTAAAAGCTACAATGTTCCATTGGCAAACAGAGCCCAGAAACTTCAACGTTCCATGAAAAATGCCTTTTAGTTAATAAGACATTAGGAAGATTAATAATGAAGATACATGCACACCGTAATTAACTATTTCTATTAAAAATACATTATTGAAAACCTGAAGAAAAATCATGAGCATGACTGCACACTATGACTTCAATACTACTTTTGTAAATGAAATAAACAGAATGGAGACTTGGGATCGAAGAAACTGACGCGTCTTATCCAAGAATTCTTCTAATATTCACATCGACCCATTGCTCGATCCAATTTCAACGATTTTTAATGAAATCTCTGCATCGATTTTCGTACATTTGGAAAGATAAAATATAAACAGTGAGTAAAATATGAAATGCCCGTCGAAATTGCTGATAGATGGAATTTTAGATGTCACACCTCTATGCAACTTCATGCGAAGAATTTGTGGAAGTTGAGTGCCATGTTAGAATACACTGGCACATTTTATTTTTCTCATGCTACGTCTATTGTTTCAAAGATCATCACATTGTCCTACTGCAATTTTTTCAATCTCTTCCAATATTCGTCCAGAGAAGTTGAATGGGAGGAGTACCAGGAAACACACTGGAGGAATGGAAACCGAAGAGAGTACATTTTACTGCCTAAGAAGAGAGGAACACTTTGGACTTATAGTCTACAAGATAGACTAGGTTTATAGAAGCTTAGTCACGAAGAGGTAGCCTTAGCATTGATCTAGGAACGACACCGATGCTTCTTAAACTCTTGGATGCTTTTAACTAAAATCCTTGACACAGGAGGAAGCCGAAGAAAGCTAGAATATTTGTAACAGAACTTAAAAGCATCGGTGTAACGAATAAGTCGCTGATTTTTAATCTTTCGTGGTCCAATTCCTTTTCTCTCCATTTTATTAACCCCTTGCTATGTTAATGAAACACGACACAATAAAAATATCCCTACGGTATTAACTCGTTGATAATATTGTCAATGTGACATGAAGGTCACCGGTGATTGGCGCTATTGAATTCTATGAAATGTTATATAACTTTGAAATTGTAATATTTATAAATTTTCGTACACATTCAGTATTTAAATACTGGAGTTCAAAAGATAACATTCTACTGAATATATATTTATTTGTGTCTTTAAAGTATCAGCTTTACAAAGATGGGATTTTAATAGGATAAGTATCACTTCAGTAGAAATGATAAAACTAGCAAAATATCAGTGATCAACGTATTAATATTGCATTGAATTCCACCATGTATCAACAATAACTGATCAATTTTTATTTTACCAATTTAATAGTAAATTATTGCGAAGAAAATTAGGAAAGAAATCGTACGGCAAGGGGTTAATTTCTGATTGAGAAAGAATTTTGTTTAAAGTCATCGTAGGATCGCGACGGATTAATTACCGGTTATTAGTTCTAAACAAAAATCGTGCGAGATTATAAAATACGAGATCGAAAGCTCGCTCGTTAAATAGAAACAAAAAAGTCGAGGCGAAGAGAGGACAAAGGATTCAAATTTGATAGTAAATGCGAAGAAGAGGAGAGATTTTTATTCGTATTTTGCGGGCCATGTAGGCATGCAAGCATTAAGGCATACGTTGATAAGAGAAATACTTAATAATCTAATAAGTAGATAGGTATATCATACGAACGATATAGCATGCAAACCAATTTTTCTAGGACACAATATCGAAAATATTTATTTTTATTCGAGCGTAAGCGTGTTAAGGGAAGTCCTTCGACGAAATTGTGGAAACGAAAGAAAACAGTAAAGGACGTACGTGGTGAGAAAAGAAAACAAAGTGAGCAGGGAGTGTATGGATGATAATTAAATACGCGTAACTTTTCCGAAACGAATCATTAACCATGTACAGACCCCTCACGCGGATTCTACAGAATAAGGAGTACGGATACACACTTATTTTGTGTGTGTGTGTATATATATATATATATTATATATACGTATATAATTATACGTTCAGACGACGATTGTGCGCAGGATGTGCTATTATTGCCTTGTCATAGTTCTCATTAATGTCATCGTTAGAAGAAGAAAGAAGAAAGACATCAAGGGTCGACTCTAAGCTACTTACACGCTCATATCTTGTTTTTTTTTCTCCTTTCAGCCACTTTAACCCTTTGCGGTCCGAATTAATTCGTTAATTTTGGTAGTGAGCTAAATAAATTAAATTTTGCAATATTTTCTATAATTGGTTATTCATTTTTTAAAGCAATATCAATAACTATAGGTATCGATGGACATTTAGGTGATATTACAAAATCATTAGGAAATTGGAAAGTTGATATTATATTGTCAAAAAGTTTGAATACTGCTTGACATAGGACCGTAAAGGGTTAAACGTAAATTTCCACCGTTAAAAAATAGCATGATGATAAAAAGACATAATTAAACTTTCTCAATAACGAAATTTAATTTCCTGAAGTTTCGATTTTTTTTTTAATTTGTTATTAAGTCCGTACTCTTGTATCTTATGATTTTGATAATCGAGGAAGATTAATTGTATAAATTGCAGGAAAATTGAATACATCCTTTTGAATTTAATTTTAATATTGCTCCTTGGAGTCTTTCTTCCGTTCTTCGTGGAAATCGCACGATTTCGATGACGATTCTCGCATCGTACACGTATCTTCGTCATTTGTATATAAGCGAAAGGTAAAATCGAAAGAATTGAATAAGATGTAGAAAGGAAAAAGGCTTCCGTATAACTGTATTTTATAAATTACATCAGATTTCATCGTTTCCTTTTTTTACAAGGCTACGTGTAAATAAATAGGATGCACCACCTAGCGATCACTTCCGGTTCCGTTTTTTCGGAGAGATGGAAGACAGGTAGTCGTAGACGAGGCTACGTGTGTTGACGAATAATTTTTATACAAATCGATGATGCATCGATGCATCGATAAAAAATTCAAACAAATTCGTGAGTTTTTCTTAGAAATCATTTTGTGCTCGAAGCATCGGATAAAATTGAATGTTTCGAGTTAATTGAAAATTGCGAAATACATCGACCACTGATCGAATCATCTTTAATGATAGCGTGGACGAGATTGCATTCAGATTTGCCGGTGATTCGACGTTGAACTTTGAACTTCAATTTTATTTCTCAAAATTGTTTCCGTTCGTTGTTTAATTGGGATACATCTGAAGTTTAATTTATTTTTTCTTTAATCACCGATTATCGATTGATTCGGTGATTGTTCGTCGTCAATTTTAACAAATTAATAAATGTCCCACGGTTTTAATAAATTAATAGTCGAACGGGATCGGATTTCCGCGGTCTTTTTTCCCCATCGATTTCTTTTTCGATTGGCGCGATTTTTTTGGGGAAGCTGCGAATCGATGGAATCAAAAGCTGCCCGTTGCAGGACATCGTTTCCATCAAATTTCCATCGTGCACACAATCTTCATGATTTCAATCATTTTTAAACAAACGACCATTCGATGAAACAGTTTTTATAAACGGTTATATCGTTTATTGAAATTCTGATTGTCGTTTCAATTTCAGGAAATCGCTTCTGTTTTTGTCTTGCATTTATTTTTTTACGAAGAAATTTTACGTGCAAAAACATGTTTGAAATGCATACAGAGCAAATTTAGTGCACACACGTACCCTCGAGACCCTAATGCACACAATTCTCTCATCGGATCGTGTATTTAACATTATCTAGTCTATTAACGATGCGAATGAATGCCTCTGAGTGCATGAAATTTTCGGCGAGCCTCTAATTACCATTTTCCATGCGATTTGACGTGAAATTCCCAAGACAAATCGATTTCTTAAGCTTCTTACAAAAATTCAACGAATTTTTTTCTCCAAAGCTTTCATTTCATCTCTTCGATGCATTCATTTGACCTGCCGCTGATAAATTATTTTGAATTTCATTTACCACGCTTAATTTTAATGTTATTGTTACAAATTTTAATTATTACTGATCATCATTATTTTCTTTATCGAAAATGTCCTTTTATAGAGAATTCATAAATTGAATTTTAATTGCATTTCCAGCTGAATACTCTCCTTGAGTATTTGGACCATGTTTATTTTTTTTTACACCTTTTTTATTTTAGTATAATTGTTTGAAAAGTATTCTTCTTTTACTCTGATCGAAAAGGGATTTTTTGAGATAATGTGAACTCTTTGGGAAATGTTTCGACGTGGCTCAATGTACTTTAAAGACTGGCGAATTGCATTTTTTTTTTGCTTCTGGAAAGAGTGGAACGGATGAGGGTGAGAAATTAAACAGAGGGAGAGAAAGAGAGAAAGTTAGTCTGAGTGTATGGGGGATGAAAGTGAGAGAAAGGTTTTAAATTGTGTCCGTATTTTTGTGCTAGATTTTTAGCGAACTTGCAGATTATTAGCACGTGCGTGTTGAGAGCGTGGGACGAAGAATGGTATAAGAACGTATTGTATTATATTAAATGAGACAGATATTGTTTAAATAAAATTGATATATGTATATATATATTAACATGGTAATTCCTATTCAATTGAGAATTTTTTATACCGAGATAATATTAGGTAAAAAGAGGTAACTCGTAGTTTAGTTATAGAAAATTATTATTTTTTGATATAGAAAATTTTTTTTCCTTAATCTTGCAATATAAATAGTTGAAAAATTGATATATGTGGTTCAATACGTTATAATTGGGTGTTAGTAGAGTCTTTGAACGGTGTTTTGGTTCCATTTCTTAATGTTTAACTATTGAAAGGGGCGTAGGTGTAGTTGCAATTACTTTTTCCAGTATTTTCATAGAAAATGAATATTTTCCTTTCTCAAGGTACTTTTTCAACCTGATTAAATTCGTTTAAGGAGCTTCGATTTTGTCATTGAGTTGTAGACTGCTTTAAATCCTTCTTATTTCTCGAATATTCTGCATAAAAATCGTACGGACTAGTTTTTTTCTGTCCAAGTTTTATTGTCCCTTGTTTTTCTATTTTTCTTTTCGAATATCAACAGGTTGGAGGCAAGACTGAGGTCGTGAAGATTAAAATTTTATCGTTGCGTGAAATTATACGCGCAATATACAGCTGAATTAAATAAAAAGAGGGAAGAATTAACATAAAACAATACTACCACTAACAACATTCATGTAACAACTGAGATATTAGCAATTCTCCAAAGTGCATCGGACCCCACTAACAGCATATCAACTTACAAAAGTGCATCCCTCAAAGTCCTTAAATTCTTTTACTTAAAAAAAAAATAGAAAATTCATTCTCATCATTTTACTACAAAATTTCTCAATATCAAATTATTAAATGCAATCTTCGATTAGCCTGAAACTTTAATCAAACTTCCTTGCAAATATAAATGAACATTTCCAAGCAAATATCTTATTAAATATAACTTCCAAGCAAATATCTTAATAAATAACAAATATTTTATTGTTCACCCGAGAAGTTTCTACAAAATTTCATAAACTTATTTCCCGCAGTATGAAAATTTCCTTCAAAGTGAATTCACTTCTACAAAATGAAATCAAGGAGTTGTGCAAAAGGGGTAGGTTTCAACGTTGAGACAGAAACGGAACCTTTATTCAGCTTCAAATACTGCATATAATCATAGTATTTCGGAGCTTGAATAAAAGCCACCTCAGAAGGGGAGGAACATCGTTAGATTGCATGCATGTAACGTCGACCAAATCCGGTCGACGTTTTGCGTGCTGGCAAACAGGATATTACGCTATCTGGAGCAGACTTCTCGACGGTGAGAGGTAATCGCGAGTCGAGATAGCTTATCCTTCCGGGTTTCTGAATACGTTTCTCTCTTTCATTCGCGTTTCGCGACAGTTTTCATTCTGCAAATGGACTCTCTACACTTTCAACGTAGACATCGTCAAAGAAACAGGCCGCGGGAAGTCAGCTTGAAATCGGAAAATCAAATTAACATCAAGTTTGTTAGCGAAAGAGCGCACACTTGTGACTGAATGTTCGAACATTGAGTTTTGCAGCATTTCCAGATAGATCGAAGGGTTGCGCTTTGAAATTGTGTATTTGGAGAATATTCCATATCGATTCGATTGGGAAAATTTTATTATATGACTGAAGTATTTTTTTAGGGACAGTGTTCTCTTCTTGGATTCAGATTTTTTCGATTTAGCTACTGTGGTTATTTCGCTTAGGAGTTAGTTTTCTTGGTGGATTCAGAACCACCAAGGTATTCCCTTTGTGTTGTGATTACTTTCCTAGTTTGTATAATAAATATTGTAAATTAAATCAAAGAATTTTGCGTCGAATGTTCCTCGTATTTTCAGGAAATACTTTGAATTGATTCAATCGAAAAAAATATCTTGAATCGTCCCTTCATCTCCACAATTATTCCAGTATTTTTTAAAATATATTAACACTACCGACCGGTACTTTTTAACATCCTACCCACTTCTGATCGGTCACTTGCACGAAATTTCCCTGATACTGATATCTCTTCGAAAGTTGCAAAGTTTCTTCACTGAGTCCTTGGCACAGTTAACCGCAATGAAAAATAATAATTTATTAATTTCGAGCAATTAATAAGTTAAAAGTCCAAACGTGTTGGGCCCGAAAAGTCGATTAATCGACTACCGGTCGGTAAAGTGTTAAGTATTCAAATTCAATCGAAAGAATTTTGTATTAAATAGTGCTCGTATTTTCTTGAAATATTTATAATTGACCTAATGGAAAAAAATATCTCGAATCATCCCTTTATCTCCACGATTACTCCAGTGTCTTTTTAACCATATCAAATATTCCAATCCAATGGAAAGAATTTTACATTAAATAGTCCTCGTATTTTCTAGAATCCTTTTTATCATTACCCTCCTACCTTGCATATCCACCATGTCAAATTAACTCGAAGAATTTCCCTTCAATCAATTCTCCAATATTCAGCAAAAATTCATTCACAACAATATATATCCATCAAACACAAATGTCCAGCAAAATGAAAATTCCCATCGTCATCCTTAACTTCTGCCAGTCCAAGAAATTTCACCCTTTAACGATTACGTAACGATAATACTCGGACGTTCCATATCGAACGTCCCAGGTCAGACTAAGAGGTTTCACGAATTCTCGTCGGCAGAGTACTCGATGAATTTTCCCTCGATTAAGTTTCGAGTAAACAGCGACGGTGCATCGATCGTTCTCGAAGGTAAATCGTCGAGAGTGCAGTTTACCGTGCAGTGGCAGCAAGTGGAATTGGGCTGTGCTCGCAAGACGGGAAACTTACCACTTGGAAACACCGAGGCATCCTTGGCAAACTAACTATCGCGTAGGCATCAAACGCGAACGTTTACTCGGTAAATAGGGAGCCATCGGTTTCTAGTCATCGAGCGCCTTGTAAACTCCTTACGCTCACGATTATTCAGAATGTAATCTCTGCCTTCTTCTCCCTGATTTCTTCCATTATATTCACAGATTGAGTAGATTTTTCTCGCAACTTTTCGACACCACGCGAATTCCACCTGCTTACGATGGGTTTTTTCAAATTGGGTGCGAAGAATGTTGTCTTTTAGATTTGTTTTTTGATCTTTTGATCTTAACGCTCAATTTATTAACACTTTGCAAGCCGATCCAGCGATAATGCTGAATTTCAAATAGATGATTTTAGATTTTACCGATTAATATCAGTCATATTATTATATTTTATATGTTGAGAAAAACTGTAAGGTGAATAAAGAAGGCAATATTTAGAAGGAATACATTACTTAATTTATTTAAATTTGAAATTGATTTAAATAGCAACGTTATCAAATATAATCAAGTTGGTAGCAAATATTTAGCCGGCGTACATACAATGTGTTAATGCGAGACTTATGGAGTCCAACGCTGTTTCTTTTTCAAATTTTCATGTCTATTTTAAAGACCGAAAGTGATAGAACTGACCAAGCTTTTTGCTCTCTTCATTTATTTGATTTAGGAGATTTATTTGACAATTTTAAATATATTGAAACAATCGTTGGTAGATTATTGTTAAAGAGAAGGTGTACAGTAAATATTTCGCGTGTATTTTATAATACAATCATTACTTAAGGAATTACTGACTTTGCCGCTTGATTCCAGTTTTTTCCAAAGTGTTTATTTCGTATATTGGAGTGTAACAAATTTCCCGCCCGTAAATCTCGCGTTAATAGAGGAATCACGTAGCAAATATTCGAGTAGCATGTGCTAATACCTAAATTAATTAATTAATCGTCCCTTTCACCTCTTGGATTTCACTTTTTCCAAAATTCTCTATAAAATTTGACATTGATTTAGTTAATTGTGTCAGCCACTTATAATTCTAAACAAACACGAGTCACTCCAACACTACAGCAAACTATCAATTTAATTTCAGTAATAAACAAAGAGAAATAAATCTCTCCCATGACACACAATGTTAGAAATTAATTTCAATAACAAGATAAATTAGATATTTCGATATTTTACAATATCTATAAATTACGATTATCAAAGAGCTGAAATAACGTGGAGGAATAAACTTCATTCCACTACAAATCACGCAAACCAATAAAGTATCTTCGAAAACCATTCGCAAACTTTCTCCCGTGAAATTCACCGATGCAACGATACGTTAACGAGGTTTATTCCCAACGCTAAATAGATCCCTCGCGAATGATCGGATTAATGTAATCTCGTGCCCCAGCAGAATGGTCGGTCATTCAATGGATATAATGTAAGGAGGGCAACCTTATCGACCGGATAGTATTATATTTTACGACGATTCGACGTTACGTATCCGGCGAATGCAACGAATGCACCTTGGAAAAATCCAACTCTGGAAGTTCTCTTACGGTGGCATTTCTGTTCCGGATAGCTCAAGGCCGTTCCATTGCACGGATTTAGGTCGATAGCGAATTTACAACGGAAGGTATATTTCCACGCATTGTTGAGGAAATAACGATGCCTTATCCCATACCCTTCGTGAGTTCTTCTTCTCTTGCTTTCTATTAAGACCAGAATTATCGACGTTACATCTTTTATATTATCACAATTAACTCTTTTAGTGGCGACCGGAAATATTGATTGAATTTTAGATAAATATCGTTGCGAATAAAAAGAATTGTCATTTCGTGTCATCGTGTGTCATAAAATTATTGATATCGTTTTGGGAAATGAATAAGTATTACCCCTTCGCTGCCCAGTGTTAGTTGACGACGATATATCGTCGTCTGGATCTAAAAGGGTTTAGTATAGATCTGTTATTGTTAAATACAAACCTTCATCGGGCTGTGATGTCTTTTTCTGGAACAAAATGGAGATTTAATTTCACCCAAGTCAAGAGAAATATGACACTGTGAATATATCAGGGGGCCGGAAATTGATTTGATTGATTGTCTTTTAACAATACGACATTGAAAATTTTCACACTAGATGAATAAAGTTGTTGAAAAGGAGGTTGATTACATCATTCGTTAGAAGGAAAATTTGTTAGAAATTTATTTACTTGAATTTAATTTGTTAGAAATACGATCTATGTGCCCCCATATGGAATTAATGTGTAGGGTGCGCAATTGTAGTTTGTAGGATTTCCGATTGCTTCCTGTACAGGTGTGTAATAAAATTGTCTTGCTTTGTTTCACGTGGAGTGTATTTTTCGGGTTTAAAACCTCACATAATTGAAGAAACTATTTTAGTTTCCGGTTGTGCTATTATATTGTTACGATGAAGGGAAGCTGTCTTCGACAATTGACACTACTCGAATATTGTAGTATTTATCGTTAACACTAAAACTATCATCGTTGTATCTATTACAATATAGATATACTTAGTAACGACTTTCTAAAAAGAGAAATGAAGAATTGAAAAGGATAATTAATTAAATAATTTGGGTTTTATACGATAGAATGGCTACTCAATTAATTTAGACAGTTTTTAGAAAAAATTTGGAACCTTGGTCTCTTACCGGCTTGGTAGATTTGGTGTTAAAAGATTTTTTATAAATAATTAATGTCGCGTGGCGAAATTCCCTTATGCTCAAGTAATTATAATCAAGTAATTTTAATGGAAAGGAGAAAGAGTCTTTTTGTACTGGAAAATAGAGTGCGGGTTAGAAAGGAACTTAGGGACTGGGGTGATTTTTTAGAGGGGTGAATTATATTTGTAAAGGAATTGTATATAGAAGAATAATTACTTTTTTTGTTTGGTAAATTACGTCAAGGTTGTTCGAAGGTCAACTTGATGTTTTATCGGTCGTTCTATTTTTATGATCAATTTCTACCAGCATGGATTTTATCCACGTAATCGTCTTCTTCGGTCTCTCGTTTTACTCCCGGTGCTAATTTATTCGTCGTAATTCCACGGGCGAGTTCGTAATAACTGAAAATCCTTGGCCTTCTTCTTTTTCTTCTTCCTCTCCTTTTCGTTCGCTGATCTAAGTGCCTCGAGATAAACGGAGAAAGTCGCGAAGCAACGTCGACCTTTCCGGTTTTCCATTTTTCTTCACGGAAGGTTTTGCGAAGTACAAATTGAGAGGGAAATTGGAAAGAGAGGTCTGGATTTTATTTGGTGTAATTTCGTTTGTTCTTTGGATCGAAATTGTGAGAAACTTGAGGGTGAAATGTTGAAAGTATTGCGAGAAAGAATTTGACGATGATGGAGGAGCTTTTTCTTTAAAAATTAATTTGTTGCATGAAGATTCTTGGCAGACGGAATATAAATATTACTGGAGTAAGGAGAATTACAACCACTTGTTGTTTGCGCCAGAACGAGTCAATTTCATGGTTTAAAATGCAACAGTTTCGAATTGTTTTCACGCTGATCCTAATTCCATCGATAAATTAACTTCTGGACGTTTCTTTTTTAATTAATTTGCCGATGTTGAATATCAGAAAATCCAATCGTATTTCCAAGTACGGCGACATTATTGCCTCTCGTTTATCGGAAAGTTGGAAAATTTCCATCGTTGAGGTGAAGGTTCTCGTGGAATAAGAGAAAATGAATTTTCCATTTTACATAGAAAAATTGAAAGTTAATAAGATTTCCACAACGTAAAATTCCAAAAGTTGAATAATTACAACGTTTTAAAAGGAGAATATGAAAATGTATGGAATGATTTAAATAATTCAATTACTCCATAACATTTTAATAAAACCAGTAGTTTAAAAGTACATCGAGGAATGTTTTAATTAATTAATCCAAGCTTAATTACGAGCTTTCATGGAAGAAATACGGAACTTCCTCTACCGGAAGAGGAAGATTCTTCGACAGAATACTCTGAAAAATTCACTAATCTTCGAATCGATTGTTATCACAGCCGGAAGGAAGAAACGACTACGATGTCATGAGAAAATCTTGGAATTTTCTTTTCTCCCTCAAAACGAGATAACTTCGTTTCACTGTATTCTCTCTCTTCGAAAGCATCGAGTGTACACGCGATTCAAAGAAGTTATGAAACTTATACTTTCATATGTAAATTGAATCCCAGGGGGTGAAGAACAAAAATCTCGTCGTTTATATCCAATTGCCGTTTTACTCCGTTACGTTGCATCCACCGTACTTCCGGTTTCGTGGAGGAGAACGGAAGCTGTTATGTTTAACGTTCTCCAAAATGAAGACAGAGTATCTGCAGCATGGGAAATCCGGAATACGTAATTAAAGGATGATACTATGGGGACTGTCATAAAGAACATGTCTGTTTCTCGTGCAAATGTTTAACTAGAATGCGGAAAACACCGGTTGAAATTCAAAATAGGGAAGTTTTTATAGTCTCATCTTCTAAGCACAGCCTCTTAGTTAATTTAAACTTATAATTAGATTCATTTCAGCTTGAAATCGACACTTTTAACACTAGATCTACCGAGATGGTCAAAATAACATGTTAGGAATTTTTAAAAAATACTGCTGAAACTTTTAACGCTATATTTTGGTCACTTTTCTAGATATATTTCGCGAAATGAGGGAAATTATAATGATCAAGTTTCTTACCCCTATTACTCCTTTTCTTTTGAAGTATTTTTCTATTATCTTCAAATATATTGCACTAATTGTTTAGTGTTAACGCTAGAACTACTAAGCACGTCAAAATGACACGTCCTCAATTTCTTCTATTTCTTCAAATTTATAGGACAGTCATAGAGCTGATATTCTACGTTGATTTCATAAAATGCAGATTATTGAATCCATCTTCTTTCTCTTGACATTTCTTTTTCAAATGTATGTAATATAATGAAATATAATGAAATAATAATTACAATTGAATTAAATAATAAAGTTTTAATGCCGGTAGTTCTAGCGGTTAACTTCTTATCCATCACAGTAACTTTTTGTATTTTTTCAACTTATATCTTATGGTCTCTTTGCATAAGGTCTACCATTTTAGGTAGATCCCACACCACCCACGCTGTGATATATTAAAAAATAAGTAGAGAACAATTCTTCCGAGGTCACGGGGGATTTGAAACTTGGGCTCACAAATTGCAAGCTCCAGCAATTACCTCCTCACCCACCATAGTCTTCAACTACTTGCCGTTTCCTTCGAATGGCTTATACTTCAGTAAATCTCGACATTGTAGAATAAAAACAAACTTTAAAGAAAGTCATTCTTCCAACGAACTTCAGAGTTACATTTCACATGCAGCTTGTTAAGTCGAATTGATAATTGGACAAAGTCAATTTAACTTCTCTCTATTTAAAGGGTAAACATCGTTGTAAGAATATATGGAATTTCAAAGACAACCAAGTTCCGAGGTCTGCGAAGTTCTAACCCTCGAGGAAGTTCTTCGTGATGATCACGAATAGAAATTCGCAGGGTTTTCGCGAAAATGCGAGCGAGTTGGAAAGCTCTAATTGGGGCGGAAAGAAAGTTGCGAGGGTTATCATAATATCTATATGATAAAAGTTTCTCTCTCTCTCTCTCTATTTCTCTTTTTCTGTCGCGTGTTATCGAGACAATGAAAGCGTTTAACGACTCAGATTTTAATTGGCGAAGTTATTCGAGCACATTCGCATTTTAACGGTGGTGTCTTGGACCCACGACGGATCATAGGGGTTGCACGTGGTGCGGCATACGGTATACGCCATATGGTAACGTAGCTTGCTTTAATTTCGAGTTTACGTGCTATTGTGAACACTGAATTTCTGCAAATTCTGATATCACGTCTGGCGTAGAAATCGCACGATGTCGAGACGTTTTCTTGGGAGTTTATTCGTCTAGGGGATGATTTTTATAATTATTTATTTAATGGGAGTGTAGGCAATGTAAGTGGACGAATCCGGGACGAATTTTAATTTGATTTATGGCAGAAGGTAGACTGATTAGAATTTTGAAATGTAGAATTTTTAATAGTAGAAAAGTTGGTGTCTTTTGATCTAGAATTTATTCAAGTGTACGAATCCGAGATGAATTTTAATTTGATTTATGACGATGGGTACACTGATTAGAATTTTGAACTGTAGAAAAATTAGTGCCTTTCGATCTAGAATTTATTCAAGTGTACGAATCCGAGACGAATTTTAATTTGATTTATGGCAGAAGGTAGACTGATTAGAATTTTGAAATGTAGAATTTTTAATAGTAGAAAAGTTGGTGTCTTTTGATCTAGAATTTATTCAAGTGTACGAATCCGAGATGAATTTTAATTTGATTTATGACGAAGGGTACACTGATTAGAATTTTGAACTGTAGAAAAATTAGTGCCTTTCGATCTAGAATTTATTCAAGTGTACGAATCCGAGACGAATTTTAATTTGATTTATGGCAGAAGGTAGACTGATTAGAATTTTGAAATGTAGAATTTTGAACACTAGAAAAATTGGTGTCCTTCGATCCAGAATTCATGCAAGTTTAAGTCAAATCACGGAAACTCCAACCGTTAGAGTAAATTCATTTTACAGTGATACGAATGTACGACAAAAGTCAAGATAGGAATATCTATTAAATTTGTTGCAATTATCGAGCAAAGGGAACGAAATATCATTCTTAGAACATAAAATGTAATAGAATGTACAACGGAAATTGCTGTCGTCAACGTTTGACGGAGTAAGATTACAACGAGGAACGAAAACGGTCTCGTCGTCGACGTCGCATTAATTACCCTAGCTCAATGTATTTCCCTCGAAGATTGATGAACCGTGCGACAATTGGTGAGATGCATGGCATTGTGAGAACGATAATGCAAGCCGAGTTTCTTGCAACGAATGGAGGAATCAACGAAACGATACATTCACCGCTAATAATCTGAAAGGGCTGTTGAATTAATAAGCGAATTAATAACCTCGACTTATCCTCGACTTTTCGAGGAGGTAAAAAAATTAATAGCAAAAAACCGAGAGAATACGCTCAGTGAATAAAAAGAAAAGGGGGAGGGAAGGGTGGAAGAGAAAAAAAATGCAAATGTAACTTCACCGCTGTCGAAGAAAAATGCAAATGTTCTTTCGGTAGGTGAAAGGGACGTTGCTGAAACTGTAGTTGTTTCATTCGGCAAAGTGGACGGGACGATTGTTCGCGCTCGGCTGCTAAAGGATAGAATTTATTGCGGAAAACGAGGAGCTAGTTATTAAACGTCGCGTTTAACGAAGCATCCGTTGAATTCATTGTCTTATTGTTTTTAATCCACCCTCTAAAAGTTAAACTCACCCGTGCAGTTGCATCCGGCTAATTACGTTCAACGAGATCAAAATTCCTTCGTGATTTGGAGAAATTTTGTTAAACGAATCCAACGTGATAAGAGAAAATGAGAGAGGGAAGGTAGAGTGATTTTATCTTAAAGGATATCGATAAATACTTAAATCTAGATTCGACGACATTAAGTTACACATTAAGTGCATTTTCGTGTTCTTCTACGTTGGAGTAGAGAATTTCAAGCTCGATCGGGGTCAAAGAGGGTTTAAATAAGTACGACGAGAGAACGGGTCGTTCAACCTCAACGAAATTGTCTGTAATGAGAACTGAAACTGTTCGGAGCGATTATTCGTTTTATTAGAACGACACGCATCTAACGAGCCACCGACAACTTTATCGCCTCTCATCGAGGAGCACTGAGAGGACCACTGCGGCCAATTTGAGAACACTGGTGAAGTATCAACATTTTTTAGAGTTGGGAAATAGTTTATAATTAGTGAGTGTGGGTGGATTTTGTATAAGCGAGAGTGGACGTTTAGAATAGATGATTTGGGTAGAGTTGAGCTATAGACAGAGTTGAGCCATAGACAGAGTGAAGCTATAGACAAAATTGAATCATAGACAGAGTTGAATCACAGGCAGATTTGAGCCATAGAGGGAGTTGAGCTATAGACAAGATTGAATCATAGACAGAGTTGAATCACAGGCAGATTTGAGCCATAGAGGGAGTTGAGCTATAGACAAGATTGAATCATAGACAGAGTTGAGCCATAGATAGAGTTGAGCCATAGACAGCGTTGAATCACAGGCAGATTTAAGCCATAGACAGAGTTGAGCCATAGATAGAGTTCAGTCATACGCAGATTTGAGCCATAGACACAGTGAGCTATAGACAGAGTTGAATCATAGACAGAGTTGAGCTATAGACAGAGTTGAGCCATAGACAGAGTTGAGCCATAGATAGAGTTGAGCCATAGACAGCGTTGAATCACAGGCAGATTTAAGCCATAGACAGAGTTGAGCCATAGATAGAGTTCAGTCATACGCAGATTTGAGCCATAGACACAGTGAGCTATAGACAGAGTTGAATCATAGACAGAGTTGAATCATAGACAGAGTTGAGCTATAGACAGAGTTGAGCCATAGACAGAGTTGAGCTGTAGACAGAGTTGAGCCATAGACAGTCTTTAGCCATAGATAGAGTTGAGCCATAGACAGACTTCAGTCATACGCAGATTTGAGCCATAGAGACAGTGAGCTTTAGACAGAGTTGAATCATAGACAGAGTTGAGCCATAGACAGAGTTGAGCTATAAACAGAGTTGAGCCATAGACAGAGTTGAGCCATAGACAAAGTTGAGCCATAGACAGCGTTGAGCCATAGGCGGAATGGAGCCGTGCATAGAGTTGAAAATTTGAGACTTGAGAGTTTCGCTATCAAATCAATGAAAAGTGGTTTGTGAAAATTGGAATGTTCTTTGAGGATGCATTTTTCCCATTTTTAACGAACAGTAATGTTAGTTTGCAACGATATTAATTTGGAATTTAGATTCTCCAATTGCTCATTCCTCGTTGTGTCGAAGGTTTCGCGATATTTTCGCGATATTTTACGCTGAAGAATGGAACCAGATAATCGTTATCGAGACGGAGAAAGAATGGAAATGGAGCATGTTAATGGACGTCAACGCGAAAAGTTTCACCCGCGAACGTGACGATTCGTAGTGCAAAGATTGCGGGGATGAAAGGAGAGAGAGATAAAAAAAAAGGGTAGTGCGAAATATTCGCGCCGAATGAAATCACGGTGTTCTTGCGGAATAGAGGAAAAAAAATGTCGGTGTCGTTTAACGAGTACGAAGGAAAATTCACAGAAAGGAACCATCGCCGATCGTAATTGTGGAATATGTAAAAACTCGTTCGGTCGAGAGACCATTTTCTTTCTATGGAAATCCGAAGAAATACTGTGCCGATTGTTCCTGAAATTCAACCGTTTCTTTTTTTCTTTCATATTAAGTCAACGAGAGATCTCCAAGATTCAAGAAACTACTAATAACTTGGTTGATTAAGATACAAAAATTGATCAAATACCTATAGCAAACTGGATATATCTTTAACCACAGAAGTAGAAACTTCAATCCATCTTCAATGAAACTTGCCACTAAAGTTAACAAAAATTCTATCCAAAGTATCTCTCTTTCCCAATTTGTCTAAAAATCTCTACGACCAATTAAACCACCTTATCACTTAAATTCGCCAAGAAAGAAACTTGTACAAAATGCGCCACGTCAAGTAAGCCATATTGAAGAATCTCGAAGGAAAAATATCTCTAAAAAAAACGTTACCACGATTTAAAAGTTACAAAAAATTCCTCAAAAATATCGTTTTATTTGTCAATTTGGTCAAAAATTGTCGCCATCGAAACGGAACGATGGGACATTGATAAGCAAACGACCGTCAGGGAATTCCTCGGACCACTGAATTCCTATCGCAGAATTTCGCAACGAGGCACACGCAACGGGTATCGCGGCACAGGTTTTATCGTCCCTCGTAATTGATGCATTTCTCTCAAGCTACATCGAGGCCATTGTTCGAGACAATAGCCGTTCCAACGTCCCTCCCGTCGCGTATCCTCGAAAAATCAAGGAGTCGAGCACAATCGCAGCAGCCAGGACGAATCCTGTAGACAATGAGTAGCGAGTTGCTCGGTTGGAAGTCGCTAATTACCTTCTTGGAATTTAATATCGCCTCTGCTGCCAACTGCAACGAGAGACGCTTGTTTACCTTCGTTTTACGATGGAACGAGGAAATTGGATTTTAGGGAAGTTTTACGAAGTGAAATATTAAATATCAAGTCCCAAGTGATAGTATTTTTTTCGAAATTATAGATTTTCACTTCGAAGGAGATTGATTTATTTAAAAATTATATTTAGTTATTTATACATTTAAAATTCAAGTATAGGCGATAGAAGATAACTGTTTAGAAGTTGAAATGGGAAGAACAGTTGCCTTGATATTCTTGTAGATACTTTGCTTGAGGATGTAATATTTAAGCCATCTCTCTGCGGATTTCTTCAATTTTTCAGCAGCATTATCCCTTAAGAGAGTGTCGGCAAAAAGTTTGTTGGTAGTTTCATGAACTTCTCGTTTTGTAACCTGCATCTTTAAAGTAACGATACCGAGGTTTAATCCTGATATACCTCCGTTTCTATCTCCACCCTCTGTTTACCCTCTGCAAATTTTACGAATTAAAATCATCTCTGACTTCTACTCAATTCATTCTATTTATCAACCCCTTAGCCTATAATAACGTGTGACACCCCTGGCGCGGAAAATTTAATAGGAAATTTTGAAGTTTTTCAAAAACTATTAAATTGGAATTATCAATTGGTCGCAAAATAGTGTCATTAATTCCATATTAATATTACTTTCAGTTATACGAAGTATCTGAAAACAGTGAGAATTTTGATTGTAGGAATTAATTTTGAATCATTGCACGCTGAGTCAGAAAAGAAATCGAAAGCGAAAGGGTTACCCCTTTGCGGACTAGCGACGCATATATGCGGTCTGAGAAAAATGTAGTTATAGTTTATCGTCGTATGTATACACGATTCAAATTGAAAAATTGAAATGAAACCGGTGAGATATGATTAAAAGTAGAGTAATTTATAATTCATATACATTAACAGCCCAAATTTTTGATAAAAAGGTGGTTTTAGAACGCCGAATAAATGATTATCTGTCAATATTCTGAAATATCCCCGTCCGCAAAGGGTTAAAGCTTACTCAATCCTAAATTCTCTAACTTATATTTAGAATTACAAAATTCCCTCAAAAATCCATTGACGCAAAAGCGAGTATCATCCCCTTGTAGATAACAATTCGACCGATTTTTCAACTACCATAGAAACATAGTAAAAAAAGTTCGAACAGTTTTTATCTATTCTTCAAGGTACGTTGAAATTCCATGACGGATTACGTCCTCGACAGGAAATACGCTTCGGCGAAAACGG
This sequence comes from Cerceris rybyensis, assembly GCA_910591515.1. Taxonomy (NCBI): domain Eukaryota; kingdom Metazoa; phylum Arthropoda; class Insecta; order Hymenoptera; family Crabronidae; genus Cerceris; species Cerceris rybyensis. The sequence continues at coordinate 4,203,214 of OU342795.1, forward strand.
TTTCCATTTGCGTAGCACGCGCACACGAAGAATCCCATGGGAATGGTGGGAGTAAGTTGTGGGAGGACGAGAGAAAATGGCGGGATGTACGTTCGTCATTCTTTTTCCTTTCATGTAATCGATATGACACATCCAAAGGGTAAAGACACATCCGCAGGACAGGGAAGAACGCAAACAAAGGGCCAATTTCCTGATACACCCGATTTTTAAATCGATCTCTCCTTTATCCACAACGGAGACTACTTTTTCCGATGGCTAGAGTCATGCCAAGTGGATGGGGTTTCGGTATAATGCAAGGAGTATCGATACACCATGTAATAGGGTTGAAGCCTTTGTTTTGCACGTCGAAGGACGATGGGTCGTTATGGGAGTTGAGTTCCTGTGGGATGGCTTTGAGAAATCGTAGATGTGCTTTGGTAGAATGCTTGAATAGGAAATTTGAAACTGCAAGACTGATAGAACGATGAGCAAGTAAATGGAAACCTAGTAATCGGAGAAATAATGATGCTAGGTGTGTAAAATCTGAATTGAAGTTGTGGGTGAACTGTGTGAGAGTATTTTTTCCTTTTCTTTTTGTATTTTTCTCTAGATTATATAATAAATTAACACATTGTATGCGGGTATTTTGTAACGCCACACTAACATAAGACTCAAGGGGAAAACTTGTTGAAAAATTTGCACGAATTTTATTTTTACAAAAAATTAGTATGAAATGGATTCCTCTCTAAATTCGAAAATATACGTGACTTTTCAAGTCTAAGTGATTCATGCACCGAATCGCTCTTTTTAAACTGTATACACAGTTTCCGAAAAACCTATTTTTACGTGGTACACATGCAATGTGTTAACAAATATTCTGCAGAAATGACGAGGAACTTGAACTCTGAGACATTGAATGCGAATTCGAGGCTTTTCCTCTCAATTCTTCACAGGTATCTTCACAATACTGTATATAATACACAATATCTACATAATACACTATCGCAAGGTATCTTCAAAAATAATACTTTATAAGTTAGTCACAGTTCTCTCTGAGCTCTCGTTCAAAACACTCTGACTCGCTTCCCCAGTCTCACTCGCCTATATTTGTAGTAGGATTCGGTGAAATAGCACTAAGGTGTAGGCGTGGATAAAATAAGAACAAAAGAAGGAAGAAACTAAATGTCAGGACTAATGAATATATAGAACACACTAAGAATATAATATGAATAAATAGGATATATATATTGAGTATAACTGTTAATTTGATGCACTTTTATCTTTTTCTATGAATATATCTTTGATTAATGGGGGCTGAAATAAATCTACTTAAACCGAACGACGTGGCGTTGCGTTCTTTAATCGGATCGGATGGAACGGGAATGATTTTAATTTTGCGAATGCACCGAATGCAATTCGGGACAAATGTGTCGGTAAATATTTGACCGAGGAACAATGCAACGCTCGGGAAACGCGGTGGATTTCAATTTGTCCGTGAATTTTAATATACAGAGAACGATTCGTTCGGAACGAAAACGAATTAGCAATGATATTTCACGAGGCGCACTGCGTTCGTTATTTTTTCATTCATTCATTCGCTGAGATGAGATCAAATTCAATATGTACCCCCGAATTCGACTCAATTCGATACCCGAGAATCGTTTTATTGGTTTCGTGCAGTCCCGATCGAAATTACTTGTTTGAAATACTTCAAAACTAGTTAGAGAATTCACAGACACATTTTTAGCCCTTATAGATTTTGAATTTTTTTTTTAAATTCTTCCTTATGCGTAGTAGATTATCAAAAAAATTATATTCTACCAATATGTGAAATTTCGTTGTACCCTTTGTATTTTCAATTCGTCAACAGTGAACACCAATAACCAATTAAACCCCTCGAGTGCAAAAGGTCTAACAGACTGCAATCATCTCACGTTCTACAATTTTGTTGAATAAAATTCGACATTTTTATTTTTCCATCGTAAAACCGGTAAATTTAGTAGTTACCCAACCACTTCAGATCGATCCATTGCAATGTGAAATGAAATAGTACATTTAAGTAGAAAATCGAAACATTGAATTGTAAGGAATCGTTAATTTTTTTGTAATAATTGTATGACCTATGGAATTAAATTTCTTTCTCCACATAGACAACCCCTATGAGAATCGAATCTCATTTTTGGCATTCAATCTGGCAGCCTTCCTATCAGGAATATTTCCTCTACACCAGGAAACAATGGGAACAAAGCATCGACGAACCCCGCCAGAAGTTAGGGGTTGCTAACAGAAGGCAGCGATCGTTAGCTGTTCGATGAAACAACCCCATGCGTAGCACGAGGTCAAGGTCGTTTCTACGAGCAGCCCTCATTGACGAGTTCTTTCGTCAATGGACACACCCTCCGCAGGGGTGGAATTGATATCGACCTTTTCGCGGAAACCGTGCGAAATGCCTGTTACCCTTTTTCATCCCTTGTCTTCTCTCTCTCTCTCTCTCTCTCTCTCTCTCTCTTTGTTAGGAAACGTGATCCAGAGGTGACTAATTGAAAGTCCAAGCCTCTATCAGCACGTCCACCGCATTCACCCTTTTATCATCCCTCTTCTATATTTAGGCACCAATTCACAATTAGAAATTATTGATAGTTCGATTTGAATCTACAATCTGTGTCTTCCAAAGTACAGAGACTATGATATACTGACGAAAAAAATTGCGATAGAACGACTTAGAATTAATTAATGTATAAGTTCCTATTAACACTAATACAAACCGGTCAAACGGAAGGTTTCAATTTTTTTCTTAAAATTATCCAAATTAATAGGTTAGTAGTGAAGTAAATATTTCACTTCTATCTTATAAAATCTAAATTAGTTACTCAATCATCTCTTTCCCCTCTTCATTTCCATTTTTCTAAATTAGTTATTAAACGTATTTAAATTTTAGTGCATATAACGTCGGTAGTTTTAGTGTTAAATAAGATAGAAGTAATTGAGAGAAAATGCATTTGAAAATTGTACGTTCAGCTTCGAAACCAGTACCCTGTGGACATTTATAAAAATTCCAAAATTGACAAACAATTACATTAAATGCCACATTTTGGATGTTTTAAATATCTTTCTACACATTATAAGTTTTTTGTACATGTTAGAAATCTCAGATTTGTTACAAATGCATAAAAAAGCCCGCAATTCAGTAACGACCATCGTAGATAATTCCACAAATGCCATATTTTGGATGTTTTAAATGTCTTCTTTTCACATTGCAAGTTTTTTACATATAGGTACATATTAGAAGTCTCAGATTTGTTGCAAATGCATAAAAAAGCTCGCAGTTGAGTAACGAGCAACGTAAATAGATAATTCCACCAATTCCATATTTTGAATATTTTAAATATCTTTCTTTTTCCATTATAAGTTTTTTGTACATATTAGAAGTCTCAGATTTGTTGCAAATGCATAAAAAAGCTCGCAGTTCAGTAACGAGCAACGTAGATAATTCTACAAATGCCATATCTATTTTGGATGTTTTAAATATCTTTTTTTTTCCACTATATGTTTTTTGTACACATTAGAAGTCTCAGATTTGTTACAAATGCATAAAAAGCCACGCAGTTCAGTAACGATTAACGTAGATAATTCCACCGTGTAAGTTTCAAGTTAAATTGGAGTACGTTGAGAAGTTTTGGCAATGTTTCGGTGATTTGGAACCGCGGTGTGACCGTTCGTTTACCTCTGACCGTCGCAATTGGCGAATGTTTATCCGACGTACCCGATTTGTCCCGCCGTCGATAAAGCCCCTCGACCTCAGGCGGCCGGCCGATGGCAGTTCGACGCCGGCCGTCGTTGGGAGCGGATATGTCGTCGTTCCTCCCACTTCCGTTTACCGGGAACACGAATTTCCGATCGTACGAGATCGCTAAACGCAAAGAACATCGCTACATCATCCTCTCGATCGATTAAAGTGACTCTCTTTGTGAAGTGAAAAACATTTTTTTTGTGTCACAGTGTTTGTTTATTCGCACAACTCTATTAACTCTGGTTTGTAAAATCGTTAACTTTGAATTGTTTCTGCCGATTCGAAGGAATCGCGCCGGAAGATCGACGCGGCTGAGTGCTATTCGGAGAACAATTATCCACGATAAGTGATTCAGAGTGGAAATTGCGGGCTTGATGGAAAATTATATCGTATCAAGTAGTCTGGCATCGATGAGAGAATAATAGAAGTTGATTGTAGAGGGAGAGAGAGAGAGAGAGAGGGATACATTTTTATTATGAAATATGCGGGCGGCCGTTCGCACGTGTTTTATTGTTCGGTGTAATTGATGGAGTTGCGAGGTTTGGAGGGAGTTGTAGTGAAAATTGAGAGTATCAAATATTACGCTTAATGATCGAGTATTAAGTAAATTGATCGCCGGGGCGTATACGAAGTTATTGTAAAATGCGAAACAATTGATACCTTACCGTGGTGTATTATCGAAGTGTAATTTCTCTCTTAATTAATAGAGTTCTGAAGACCAACGATTAACGAGTTATTGGTAAGGTTTAATTGATGTTGCAAAATTGAGAATTACTTTTAACCGTATTGCTTATTAGATAATCGGAAATTTATTTAAATAATAAAGAAAATATTTGAAAAGCTAAGGGGAAATAATTAACGTTCTATAAATCGATAAACTTTGATTACAAGACCGCACATAGAAATCGATACGTCGTATATTTTGCGTCTCTTCGTTTTCGCAACTCGGCGAATAATTCGCAATAAGTGTATCGCCTTGAGATCTACGAGCACGGTGATTTATATCGGTACGTTATCGAAAGGCAATTAATTCTATACGACAAGCAACAACCGAGAAAGGATCACCGTTTTTCTCCGATTGACAAAAAACTCGCGGAAAATACCATAGGACGACGAACTTTTCCTAGTGTTTTTTCTCAATGTTATTTTGTAGAATGCGTGGGCGTGTTTCTCGGAAGAAATACAGTTTGTTGAAGGCTTAAAGAGCGTATACTTAATGCCGATTTATTCCGCGATATTGCACACGGGATCTCATTCGCGAACGGTGCACGCGGTTTTGAAAGAACACGTAAATTGCATTTGTATGATTGTGCGACGTTAATATCGTCAATGTTCGCGGTGGTGCGTTATCTCGTGGACGATTATGCAAATGTAACTTGATTATGTAATCGTACTTGTTTTTTTACTAATTAATGTCGAGGGCTTGCGAGTCTTCCAAAGAATCGCAAAATCGAAGAGATTTGGTAGGCTTTTTTTTATAGTAATGTTTTTTTTCACAAGCTTAACACTAGATTAACGGAGCCAATTTGGCTCACTCAAAATTTGATTACTATATGTATAATACATTGATTGTGTAGTTTATTAATTAAATTGATTTCGAACTATTTTCTTTACAAAAGACTTCAATTTTCTTGTACGAGTTAAATTGGCTCACTTCAGAAAAATAGGTGTATCAACATCCGTAAATCTAGTGTTAAGCTCCCTTACTAAAGAGAAGACAAAAAAAATCAAATTTGGCTCGCGACAAAGACAAGTTTTTCTATAATACTTAGAATTATTGTTACCCTAAATGAAAACGTGGAAATAATTTGTAATTTCAGGTAGAAAAGAAAGAGGGAGGATAAAAGTTGAATAACCCAGTTAAAAAACAAGCTAAAACTCAAATCGGACTCGTGACGTAGATAATTTTTATCGAGAATTCTCAGAACTATCGTGGAACGTATGAAAAACGTGGAAATAATTTGTAATTTACGATAGAAGCAAAGAGTGCGAAGGAGAGTAACGTAAGCGGTTACGAACGAAAAATTCCGAAGACGGACGACGAACTTCGCAAATACCAAATAAACATTATCCGAATCAAAGTCAAACAGCTCTCGTCAAGGTATATCATTATCGTACCGACTCCCGAAGGAGAAACATCCTCCTGGACGCTTGGGCGCCGCTACCAAGGAAGGAAATAATGGACGGCGTCCATCGAGGGACCCACGAAGTGGGCTAATTAGTGGTGATCTTCATCTCAAGGCGGGCTGCACCAGAATAACGAGGAGGAGAGGACATCCCGAGTCTGCGGTTCGGGGTAAGTCGAAATTTTTATTAGTCATACTTATGACCTTTTAACCCCTTGCTGTACTACAACCCCTTGCCGTTCTATAACGCGAAACACTCATGAGAGTAAATTGGAAAGGAAATTTTCAAGTTTTGCAAAACCTGCCAAATTTAAACTAGCAGTAATATACAACAAAATTATTTCTTTATTAATATTACGTTACATTTTGTTTATTTAGCTAATTTAATTTTGAATTATCGTGGAGCCAGAAGCAAAATAAATGGTACGGCAAGGGGTTAAAATGCTATGTTGTACCTGAGACTCATTACTGCCAGTTTTACATCCCTTTTTGATAACGTGTATCAACAAAGGAAATGAACGCTATCGTTGTAGGGAGAACAACATGATAGTTGTAGGATGTCGTTGGTTTAGAAATAGTATGTTTTGCATTGTGTAGACTCATGTTGATTAACTCTAGATGTACCTGGAGATCTAGTGTTATGAGCTTATTTTAAAACGAAGCCTCTCATATTAACACTTTATCCACCGGTATTTTTTTAACATCCTACCCTCTTCTGAACGATCACTTGGCCACAAATACTTCCTTGATACAGATATCTATTCGAAACTTACAAATTCTCGTCATTTAATCCTTGACACAGGTAACCGCAATGATAAATGACAATTTATTAATTGTAGTGGCAACCGATTAATAAGTTAAAAGTTCAAAGGCGTTGGACCCGAAAAGCCAATAAATAGGCTTCCGGTCGATAAAGTGTTAAGACGTTAGATATTTTTCTCACATTGTGGTACCGAATTTTGCAAGTACATTTTCTGCATCGTGTAGACCCACGTGAATTAACACGTTGACTGCCGTGGGGGTCATCGGTGACCGGCGCTATTGAATTCAATGAAATTTTGTGTCACTTTGAAATTGCAATATTTCTGAATTTTGAGGCATACTATATATGTAAATATTGGTGTTTAAAAGATAAAGGTCTGCCAGATACCTATCTATCTGTATCTTTAAAGTTTCTGTTTTATAAAAATTACAATTTAATAGAAAAAATTTCGCTTCAGTAGAAACAGTGAAAATAGCGAAAAACGGTTGGCGTTCAACGTGTTAAAAATGTATTCTAAGATGAGGCCTCTCAGATTAACCAGTTAACTGCCTTCGACGTGTATACACGTCAATCCAAAGTTCCATTGCGGTAGCCTTTTTAATACTGAATTGTCAATTTCATATAGACTAAAAATGTAATTTCTCCACATTTTGCTTTCCCCTTTTCGTAAAATTCATAACAGAACATTGCTCGATTTTAATTTCGTATTCCACGATGGATTCATACAACTAAATTCCGCAATTAATTGATTAACATGTGAGGTATTTATCTCACAATGTGGCAACGAATTTTGCAAGTACGTTTCCTGTATCAAAAAAATCAACGTATTTGTCTCTCCCTTTTCATCAACCTACAAGCAAGTCATTTAAGTCTCTCCAAAGCGAGAAGTCTTGATGTATTCTACTATTTCAATTAATTCTACCTTTCAGGAGATCAAGTTCTTCGAATTAATTGTCCCCTGCGAGTTAGATTGTCTTGTTATTCACCGATTCTCTTTACGTTCGTGTTAAGTATGTTTCCTACGATTATCAAACGATTCAACGCATTCCTTTCTTCCTCCTCGTCTTCCATCGACATGTAACTGATTTAATCCCATGAACGTGAGACCTCTTGATGCATTCTACTCTTTGAATTAATTATGTTATCGAAGATCAAACTCTTGGACTTACGTGAGAGAAAATTCAATAGCTTCATGAGAATTTCGCGAAGAATACGAAAAGTCGAAGAGGTTTTGCGCGAAGGCCGTTAGATTTTCCGGAAGCTGCTCGAGCGTCTATTGTATTTGAAGAGGGGCGAAAGGTAAATAGAGTTTTATTCGAGGACATATCGACGAGCTTGATATCTGGCAGAAAGTGACCTTCGTTTATGTCACTTCTACGTTTAGAAACTTACAATTGCGCTCTGTATTTCCTACGTAACTGCGAAGAGATAGTGAGGGTATTTAAAGTTATTACTCCTAGCGCAGTAAATTATGTTTAAGCATAGGTTTCTACACCATCAGACTAGTATAGTTTTATGATGATAAATAATCTCTAAATTATCTTTATCTATTCCCTAATTGGTCAAAGAAGAAGATACAACTTGCAAGGAACGTGGTGATAATACTTCAATGGTACTTTAAGTAGATAATTGTGACGATAATTGTTAGAACGGTCTAATTATCCTTCGTTTGTGCTTCGTTTTCAGATACTTCAGCTTTTGTTGAGTCCACATTGTGTTCTGTATGAAAAAACAAATATTTGATACTCTGAAAAATTAATTCTTTATTATTTCTATAGCATTTTTTACTGCTTCAAAATGGAATCATATGTTTTATTTTTCAATATCTTTTCATAGTCATTCTTGGCCCTTTGACCTATGATTTCATTTCGGATAATGTATGCCAAAGTGAATTGTATGTTCGATCACTGGATGAGATATTTTTCCATGCTGCCTACGCTTCACCTGATCTAAGGACCACCTGAGTCGGTTGTGTTTACGTTTCGCTCGGTCAACGAACCCATCCTCTTAACTGTCGTGCTTACGTTTAAATAGATTACTTTATTTACATGCTCTCACGTGTATTTCATAGATTCAAGGTTTGTTGACATGTATTTGCCGGCCGTGAGTGTTGCACGATATTGTAGGCGAAAGTATTATTAACACAATTTATGCGGGCCACGTAAAAATACGTTTTTTGGACTGTGCATAGACAGTTTAAAAAAGGCGATCCGTGGCAGTAATTACTTAGACTTGAAAAGTTAAGTACATTTTCGAATTTAGAGAGAAAGCAGTTTCCAGCTTATATTAATTTTTTGTAAAAATCAAATTCGTACTTTTTCAACAAGTTTTCCTCTTGAGTCTTAATGAAGCGTTACAAAACACCCGCATATAATGTGTTAAGATTAAGGAAGATTTATTTATGGTTTTGTAGAATATTATGCCATAATGATATAAAATATTATATTGTTGAAATTCAACAAGTTTAAATTTAACAACCGCTCACACAACATGTGTGTAATGTTACCACACTCTCTGTGTGATAATTTATGAATGTAAACAAGTGTGGATATTGCTATTGGCTTCGTATTTCGTAGCCACGTCTTTGATTTTATTTTTATTCTCTTACTTTTCTCTTAATTTTAATAAACATTTTTGAAATTAATTCTTCAAAAATACTGCCAGTCGCTGGCGACGTTTGACTGCGTAGACGTGCGGTCGTTAAAGTGTTAATGACTATTTACTAATTTATTTCTTATATTAAATTACTTTATATTACACTGTTACCAATCTGTGGTACATTGGAGAGTTCAATGACCTTTTAGAGTGAATTGAGAGGTTTGTAAGACTTTTCAGGGGTTTCTTTCACTTTGTAAATTGTTTGTCTTTTCTTCTGTGATGATTTACGAATGTAACAAATTCATCAGCATTCCGTGAATTGAATTACACAGGTTTTGGAATTAGCAGTATATTTGTGAAGGATGCTCCAACCGTTTATAGGATTAGTGGACGTTAACAATTTGCAGTTTATCTTAATTATAGCTTTTGACTCACGGAATCGAAATTCCTCAGTTTCTTCCCTCTCTCTTTCTCGTTTGCTCTCTGTGTCTCACCGTCTGACCAAAATACTTGCAATTGCATCTTCGAGTACGTTTGAGGAATTTCGACTCCGTGAGTCCAAAGGTTTAATTAAGATAAACTGCAAATCGTTTACGTCTACGTAATTCCTTCGAATGCAACACGATAAACAAAATAATTCTGAACGATTGGAATATCATTTACAAATATCCTGGTAATTATAAAAGTTGTGCAGCTCAAGTTACAGAATATCGAGGAATTTGTTAAAATTGTAATTTGAGGTGGAAGAATAAAAAAACAATTTAGAAATTGATACAAGCCCTGAAAATTCTTACAGACATTTCAATTCACTTTAAAAGGTTCATGAATCCATAACAGATAGGTGCCAATTTGACATTTAAAGAAACAATAATTTTGCCTATAATATCAGCTAAGGCTCATGAAAATACAAATAAGAATATGTAAATAAAATAATTTGTCTAAAAGTGAGAACTACGGATGAGAGCATCGATAGAGTTAGGTTTCGATACGATGGAAATTAATAACTCTTCCCCCGTTTCTCCCTCGAGATCGTGGAGGGTTGCACTTTGTTAAATTATCAGGAATGCTAAATTTTACGTAAATTTGATTACCGCCTCGCGAGACCAGGAAGAATTAATTTCTCGTTAATTAATGGCGTTAAAAAATACGGAAATCCCAGTGGGCAGTTAGTTTCCTGAGATTGACAATAAATTAATTATTCTAGTTGGCCGCGTGGAAAAAAATGAAGCCTTCTCCTGAAACACCCACGCGAAATATTCCTTCATTTTCCTTTTCCCCATTTCATCGCGTAGCAAGCAAACTTAATATTTGTAAATTCAAATTTTCCATCGTTACTCCGACAATATTAAAATAAAATAATTCCTAGCATTTTTTCTAACTTCAACCAAGTACATAAATATTTTTTCTTCATATTTTTGACTTCTTTCACTTCAACCGACGCTCTCTCCTAGCTAGAAACATATGCATAGACAAATAAGTACTTTACAAAAATTATATCATGCCCTCACTTACCTATTACAAATTAAAAACACACCTAACAATAATTTAATTATACACAATATTCTCACAGTGAAAAGAGTCAAAACTATGCCTACAAAAATAAGTATTTTACAAAAATCATATCATATCTTCAATTGACCATTACAAATTAAGAACACACCTAACAATAATTTAATTATATATAATATTCTCACAGTGATAAGGATCAAAGCTGTTTCACTATCTTACGTTAATTGAATAGTTCTAAGGTAATCACAACGATCTCCAAATGCCATATCGTTAATTCTCCAATTTTCCTAAAATCCATTAGATTCCAAAATCCGTGAATACCGGTTGCACGAGTTGAACGACCTATCCGCGGATATTCCAAATTCGCGCGGTCTCCGCGGAATGCCGTTTTCCCGACGAATCAATTTCCCAGTTACCCAATTTCTCAGTTACCCAATTTTCAGTATCCAAATTTGTCAATTTTCCCGTTTTTCAGTGTCCAAATTTCTCAAGTTCCGAACTTCTCAGTTACCCAATTTCTGAGTTTCCCAATTTCTCAGTTACCCAATTTTCAGTATCCAAATTTGTCAATTTCTCCATTTTTCAGTGTCCAAATTTTTCAAGTTCCGAACTTCTCAGTTACCCAATTTCTGAGCTTCCCAATTTCTCAGTTACCCAATTTCTCAGTGTCCAAATTTCTCAAGTTCCCAATTTCCTAGTTACCCAATTTTTCAGTGTCTAAATTTCTCAGGTTCCCAATTTGTTAAGTTTCCAACATCCCAGTTACCCAATTTCTTAGCTTCCCAATTTCTCAGTTACCCAATTTTTCAGTATCCAAATTTGTCAATTTCCCCATTTTTCAGTGTCCAAATTTCTCAAGTTCCCAACTTCTCAGTTACCCAATTTCTCAGTGTCTAAATTTCTCAATTTCCCAATGTTTCAGTGTCCAAATTTCCCAATTTCTCAAGTTCCTAATTTCCCGGTTACCCAATTTTTCAGTGTCTACATTTCTCAGATTTCCAATTTGTTAAGTTTCCAACTTTTCAGTTACCTAATTTCGCAGCTTCCCAATTTCTCAGTTACCCATTTTCCTAAAATCCATTAGATTCCAAAATCCATGAATACCGGTTGCACAAGTTGAACGACCTACCCGCGGATATTCCGAATTCGCGCGGTCTCCGCGGAATGCCGTTTTCCCGACGAATCATACCGGCATGCCGTTATTTTCGCAACAATGAAGCCGCACCGTACTCGTTTATTTTCCGCTCGCAGAGGAGCCGTCGACGTCGTCGTCGGTGCTCTCGTTAGAAGCAGCTTCCTCTCGGATCGTCGGTGAAACGTGTATTTGGTGCTTTAAAGCGACAGACATGCACCCGCGTAATTATTCTCTCGCAGCGTGGAGCCGCTGCCAGAATCTGCTCCTCGATGCTAATAAACATGACACCTTACGAGTTTCTCGATTTTCAGTGTGTCTGATGTTAAAAGCGGAAATGTTCAAATAATAATAAAGGTCAATGCGTATTTCTGTCGGTGGAGGAGGAGAGGAGTGACAGGAGAAGGAGTTGATTGCGTAGATTTCGTTTTACAATTTTTTAAATTGAGTTCTATGGTCATTTCGATTAGGATGTATTGGTTTGGGTGGATTTTGAATCACTGAGGATATTATATAATATATAGTGATTTGGAGAAATTTTGTAAGTAGGGATGAGGGGTTTGAATTTGGACCAGCTCTGTTTAGGAGCTCGAGGATATAATTTTTTAATTGCCATAACGTCCTTCTGTATTTTTTTACTGCTTTTTGTTACTGTATTATTTTTTAAGTAAGTAGATTATTAATTAAGTTATTTAGCGAGGATCTTGTAAATGCCAGAAGAAAGTAGGATGGATGAAGAAAGGAATTGACATTATTCGTTCTCTGTGCGATATAGTTGGCAGGTATCTGTAGAAATTGCACAACAATGTCAATAAACATCGAGTATTATGCGTTCCACGGAATCAGCTAACTCAGGCTGACCGATTTTCTCTGTGGAATGTAGATAAAATATATTTTACAGCTTCGATAAATTAGGATTTTATAAATGTCAATTTTATTTTTGACATTACGTATTCCACGATCGACAATGTAATTTTATATAGTAATATCAGAAATACTATAGTGTTCTCACGTTAATTTCAATATTCATCAATATAAGTTCAAAATTCCTTTATATTCCAATAAGCTTTAAAAAAAGTTCTACGTCCACATTCCCTTTCTACATTTCAATTAGAACAGACTTAAATTAGAATCTTCACATCGACAAACAGGAATCCAATATTCGATACTTCACATAGAATCCGGTCCACACCGAACTCTTTCATCTTCGACGACTGTCAGGACTTTCAGGACATCCAGAACACATTCGATCATTCTGACCGTCTACACGACATTCTACTCTACTAGCTTTATACCTAAAATATATTTTAAACGACATAGTAAACCAAAATAAAAAAAAATTCCTCCACAAAATAAGAGCTCCACAATACAAATTTCTACTTCGTCATCTCAAGATGACGAATCTCTCAAAGATTCTTTCAAGAATCTCTCACAGATTCGTCATTTTTCGATGATAACGAAGTCAAAATTTTTATTGTGGAGCTTTCGATAACGAATCCCTTCGATTTTTGCGAGTAACCAGCACGAACGAAAGTCGTCGAACATTTCGGCGTGTCTCTTCTAGTCGACGATACTTCCCCGTCGTTTGTTAAACACACCGACCGAAAGCAGTACTCAATGAGCCGTTCTACCGTCACGGTAATTGACTCTGAAAGTGACTGACAGAGCGAGTAAAGCCGTCTAGGGCAAATGCCCCGATAGTTTACAACGTTACACGACGATATCGTTACGTTGCCATCCTACTTTCTTCTATCCGCATCGCCGATAGGGAATCCTCAAAAGCACAAATTTACCGATAATCGTCTCGTTTTACACGAAACTTCTACTTCCATCGAGTACCTCATTTTCGATCCTGAAACTTCGATTGTATCGAGGAGCTAATTATACCTAGGATAATTATATTTACTGTGCCAGTATCTATTATTAATTCTATATGATCTGAATTAGTTTTACAATTTCTCGTATGCTTGGAGAAATTTATTATTGCAAAAGTTTCTAATGATTATTCATGTCTTTCATTGTATTCGTATTTTTATTCGATGATTTTAACAATTATTACGTATGTGCTGAAGGATAATTCAGTGAGGTGAGGTTGATAGGAAATTTGCTACAATGTTTTTCGTAGATACAGTTGGACGAAGGTTTACAAAGGTTTAATCTATTTATAGCATGTATTTTTTAATCAATTCATTCTCTGTAGATGGTGTTTAAAGAGGTCAGCCCCTCTACTTTGAAAAATGTGTAAAAAGAAGCTTCACTTAGAGATGGGAGAGTTTGAATTACAAGAGAACATACAGCTATTTAATTAGTAATAATTAACTGTAAAGTTAATTATTTGATGTAGAAATATTTTTATCAATCTCAGAAATTGTACTTTATTAGTATCTTATCCAGTAGTTTTACTCCGTCTGACCATACTACAAGGACCTATACTACTTGCTGCGAATCGGAAACCAGTGGAATTCACGTCTCCTCGCCTTTTTCCTGTGTCTCACTAAAAGGATTAAAATCCGTAGAACACTCAACCCATAAATTATCCTTCGAAAATCCTCTTTCAAGCATTCACCATTCAATGCCTTCCAAGAATATCATCTCTTCATCTGCTCAATTTCGAAATAGCGATCATAAGCAAAGTTATTTAAGATTTTCTTTTAATTTTTTAATTTCTCTTGAAAGCATCTTTAAAGAAGAGATTCCTGTAGACTTTAGAGTCAAAGGAGCGCGGTTATTCCCGCTGAATTGTAATTAAATATCGTAAAAATGTTTACCTCCGGCTAAGAAAACTATTACTTTGATAAATATTTGCCTCTTTCACGTTCTCCGAGGAATTTCCGGAAGAAAGCGCGTAAGAGCTTCTCTGGTAGATCAACCGGAGGGAAAACGTTGCAACGTTCGGATATCTCGTAAGAGTTTTCGCAAAATCGCGAGACGTCTGGGCCAGGGCCGTCTGAACGTCGCGAATGTCTCGGGAATATCTCATTGTTCGTCGGCGAGCCGGAGAGAGGCAAAGGTTCATTGTCTCTAGATTTCTGCGGCATACAATACCATCCAATTTAATGATCGAGATCTGAAAGCGCAACGGAAGCTTCCTTCTGCCAGTTTCGTATCCCATTGTCGTGGAAAACAATGGATGATAGTGGACTACTTTCTCTCTCTCTCTCACTCTCTCTGCTCCTGTGCTTTAGTTACATTCTCTGAGCCTTCGTTCTTGTCTTGCTACGTCTTTTTTCGTCCTTAGATCCTTTCGTCTTCCGTGTCTGCGTCTATGTTTTGTATCTGTTTCTCTCTGGCTCTGCTGCTCCATTGAGAAATTTCTCAATTTCCCAATTTCCCAATTTCTCAGTTTCTCAGTTTACCAAAGTCTCCGTTTCTCGATTTCTCAGTTTCTTAATTTCTCAAGTTCCCGACTTCCCAGTTACTCAATTTCTCAGTTACCCAATTTTTCGGTATCCAAATTTCTCAAGTTCCCAATTTCCCAGTGCCTAAATTTCTCAGTTTCCCAATTTGTTAAGTTTCCAACTTCTCAGTTACCCAATTTCTCAGTTACCCAATTTTTCAGTGTCCAAATTTCTCAAGTTCCGAACTTCTCAGTTACCCAATTTCTGAGCTTCCCAATTTCTCAGTGGCTAAATTTGTCAATTTCCCAATGTTTCAGTGTCCCAATTTCTCAGTTTCCCAATTTTTCAGTGTGTAAATTTCTCAGATTCCCAATTTGTTAAGTTCCCAACTTCCCAGTTACCCAATTTCTCAGTTTCCCAATTTTTCAGTGTCTAAATTTCTCAGATTCCCAATTTGTGAAGTTTCCAACTTCTCAGTTACCCAATTTCGCAGCTTCCCAATTTCTCAATTACCCAATTTCTCAGTGTTCAAAATTCTCAAGTTCCCAATTTCCCAGTTACCCAATTTCTTAGCTGCCCAATTTCTCAGTTACCCAATTTTTCAATATCCAAATTTGTCAATTTCCCCCTTTTTCAGTATCCAAATTTCTCAGTTTCTATATTTTTCAAGTTCCCAACTTCTCAGTTACCCAATTTCTGAGCTTCCCAATTTCTCAGTGTCTAAATTTGTCAATTTCCCAAATTTTCAGTGCCCAAATTTCTCAGTTTCCCAATTTCTCAAGTTCCCAACTTCTCAGTTACCCAATTTCGCGCTTTCCCAATTTCTCTACTTTCCCCTTATAAAAACACTTTTCGTTCCCGCATACTTTGTCTGTATCTACTTCTTCTTCGTCCTCGAAGTCCTTCGGTTTCTATCCTTCCGTCTATTCTCCCTGGTCCATCCAAAGCCATTTTCCTCGCGTGCCTCTCATTCGCGAAGATGTCGCGAAGCTTTCGGAATTTCTCGCTCGCGCGAAACCTGTTTGGCCATTAAAAGTTTTCCACACTTTGGAGTTTGTTTGCTTATTAAACTTGACGGGACCGTATGTTCGCGAAATATCACGAAATTTCGTCGTGCCGATCCATCCCGTGAAGTCAAAACCGTCGACGTCGTTTTGCATTAAGAATTCGTCTTTTTGCGGTCGTTAACTAGATTTGGAATTTTACACTTAAAAGTAATATAACTTTCTAATCATGCAGCACGGAAAGCCGAGGCGGGACTTTGTAACAAGTGTACAAATGCGGTGCAGTTTTGCGTTTAAAAGTCTCGCAGCGTCCCAACGTGCAAATTAGTTGCCAACCATTGTGTTTGTCCCTTGTGGCAGAAAGTAAGCTAGGATTTTGAAATTATAAGAGAAGAAACGACGACTACTTTTTATTATCCCTGATGAAATTATTTGTCAATTTTTCTTTTTACTAGGATACGATAAAATTTGACTTCTTGTTAAAATACCGTGTAAATGTATAAATCATTGTGTTAATGTGATTGATAGGATTTATTATTATTCGTACGATCTCCTGAAATGATTTCAATTTAATGTGTATTTTTTAAACCGCCCCAGGTTTAATTTATTCGCACGAATTTTTAACGCTGTGGAATAAAGTTTGAAAATATTTTCCCGTTACGAAACTCAGCTTTGAAATTATCGTTTTAATGCAGTTTTACAGGCTTTATTCTTTTTTATGGAAATGAGTTTTATTTGGATAAATTTTCAGCACGTTGCGGCAAATTTCAAAAATATTTTCCAGTCACAGAACTCGGTAAACAAATTAGTATGTTAATAATACTGACAGCTTTTTGTAATCTCTTGAGTTCATCTTGCGTTCATTCATTTTTAATCCCAACTTTCTTCTTCGCTTTCTGTTAATTTCAACATTTCATATTACAAGAAGCTTTCGCCACGTTAAAAAATCCCATATAAAAATTCCATCGAGAAACTTGCGATTCAAGAATTTCCCATGATTCTTATCGCGTTTTACATGCAAGTAGAAAGTTTAACTTTGAAGTCTCTTCTGAAGTGACTTCGTTATCGAGTATTTCATGGGCAGGACAATAGGAAACAAGGAAGCTTTCTTTTATTTCTCTGCCAAAGAATCCACTCGTCAAAATCATATCTTTAGAAAGTAGAAACGTTAAAGTTAAAAGTAACGATATATTCTGCGATATTTTACTTATTTCAAAGTAGTATTTCAATATCGAATATGATAAAAAATTTGTAAATATTATCTTTTCAAAGTAATTAGATATTATATCAACAATGAATGAGTAGCTCACGTAGATCGATTATGAAACCCTGGAAATTAATTTCCTTAATATTCTAATGAAAATTTCATTTTTCCGAAGTGATTTTAATAAATATTTTACAAGGACTTCAAAAGTTCTCGAAGCTCTGTCCGTCGGTAAAGTTCAATCGAGAGATTCGAAGAGGACGAGGGACTTTTTTGACTAACAAAGCAAATGCATCGTTAATAAAGTCTTTTGTATCGGAGTCCGCGAGGCGCCACCTAAATATCGATCCCTCGAACAATCTCGCTTTATTCCGTTACGCGGAAGTCCTTTGGAAACGTATAAACCGCCTCGTCTTTCTGTTATTCGTTCGATTCTTCTCCCAACGTTGCTTTATTATCGCATTACAATGGATTCTTTTATCGGATATTTTTCGTTAATGGTGCTATAATTGGCGCGTGTATTGTGTTATATTAAATTATTTATTTATTCGTTGAAGAAACACTCTTTAACGAAGTAGGAAGAAAAACGTAATTATCGGATTCTCAATTTGTACCGGAAGTTATGGTTATTTTTGTACCTTCAGACTTCAAGTTTTGCTGGTAATTTTGTCGATGAGTTTTAATTTTAGGTAGATTCGATATTATCGAGGCTACTGTGCAAATTGATAGGAAACGTTTTTCCTTCTGATTTTGATAACAGAGTTAGATTTTATTAATAAATGTAGCGTTCATTTCCTTTGTAATTTTTATTAAAAATTATAATCTTGCCTGGATTTGAAATTATCGAGGCTACTGTGCAAATTGATAGGAAAAGTTTTTCCTTCTGATTTTGATAACAGAGTTAGATTTTATTAATAAATGTAGCGTTCATTTCCTTTGTAATTTTTATTAAGAATTACAATTTTGTCTGAATTTGAAATTATTGAGATTACTGTGCAAGTTGATAGGAAACGTTTCTGCTTCTGATTTTGATAACAGAGTTAGATTTTATTAATTATTACCATATGCCAGTTATTAATAAATCTAGCGTTCATTTCATTTGTAATTTTTATTAAGAATTATAATTTTGCCTGGATTTGAAATTATTGAGATTACTGTGCAAATTGATAGGAAATGTTTTTGCTTCTGATTTTGATAACAGAGTTAGATTTTATTCATTATTAGCATATACCATTTATTATCACAACTTTGATAGATCCAGCCTTCATTTCCTTTGTAATTTTTATTAAAAATTATAATTTTTCCTGGATTTTAAATTATGGAGTCTACTGTGCAAATTGGTAGGAAATATTTCTACTTCCGATTTTAACAATAAAGTTACATTTTATTCATTATTAGCATATGCCAGTTATTCCCACAACTTTGATAGATCTAGCCTTCATTTTCATTGTAACTTCTATTAAGGATTATAGTATTAGATGGATTTCGAATTACGTAGCATACAGTAGACTTAGTTTCTATAAACTTCTACCATTATGTCCCTTGAAAGCTGTACTTTTAATGTAATTTCCTGGCTTACGATATAAAAGAATAACAGGAAGTAGGTCTCATAGGTAGAAGAGACTCAAACTTACACCCCATTAGTTAACAATCCTACCCTTTGTCTCTGTATCGACCATAAGCTCTCCGCTAACTTCTTCAGCCAAATAGCATGAGTACGAAACACCTTGTGGCTTCCCTTTGGGGAATTCGTTCCAGCCAGTGTGTATATCATAACGTAGATAGTTTGAAAGTCGCATAAATATATCCTAATTGCAATTAAATAATGTAGCCTCGGATTTTCCAATTTGATCCTAAGCGACATGACCATAGGAATTAAATTCAAAGATACATAAGAAACGGAAGACATGGAATGTCGTAAGTTCTATCCGACACTTATGTCGTAGCCTCGATAGGACGATACGAGAACCCACCTAAAACTGTAAATCTCGCGTGAAAAGAAACGAGAGAATAAAAGTAACGGTCACCTCAGGGTCTCGATAATCCGAGATAAACGTAACAGAAGCAAGCACGAATTACCTGGTGCCCGTATTAACCGGAATAAGTGTCGGTGATTTTATCGTTGCAATTTTTTTTTACCCTGCAATGTTTGACCATTTAGATAGCGCGGTTTGCAAGTGTTACCGATGATCTTATCGGTGCAGTTTTTTATCTTCCTGACAGTTTGTCATTTGGTAATAGATATTGTCCATTTTTATTATCCTCATTGAATTACTTTCATCGGAAATTCAGTGATTTTACCGCCTTCGTAACGCATATAATTTCTAATTAGAGTAAACGTATTTTTTTTTACTATTTAAAAGTATTTTGTGTAATTAATCGGAATATTAATGGCCTAGATATAATTTCATTGTCACAGGACCGTCTGATATTTTCGTCTATCAACGTTTAAATAAAAAATAACAAAAGATTCTGAAGTCTAATAAATTTCAAATTCTAAATTCTAGAAGTTTCCAAATTTCACATTCCTAAATTCTAATAAATTTCACATTTCAAATTCTAAATTTTAATAAATTTCAAATTCCAACATTCTAATAAATTACAAATTCTAAAGTCTAATAAATTGGAAATTCTAAATTCTAATAGTTTCCAAATTTCAGATTTTAAATTCGAATAAATTTCACATTTCAAATTCTAAATTCTAATAAATTTCAAATTCTAAATTCTAGAAGATTCCAAATTTCACATTCCTAAATTCTATTAAATTTCACATTTCAAATTCTAAATTTTAATAAATTTCAAATTCCAAAATTCTAATAAATTACAAATTCTAAATTCTAATAGTTTCCAAATTTCACATTCCTAAATTCTGATAAATTTCACATTTCAAATTCTAAAATTTTAATAAATTTCAAATTCCAAAATTCTAATAAATTACAAATTCTATAGTCTAATAAATTGGAAACTCTAAATTCTAATAGTTTCCAAATTTCAGATTTTAAATTCTAATAAATTTCACATTTCAAATTCTAAATTTTAATAAATTTCAAATTCCAAATTTCTAATAAATTGGAAACTCTAAATTCTAATAGTTTCCAAATTTCAGATTTTAAATTCGAATAAACTTCACATTTCAAATTCTAAATTCTAATAAATTTCAAATTTCCTATACCATTTACCGCATCGTGAGTGACACACGTTGTAGACCAAGGAGTTAATAATGATCAATTGTCAGTCATTTCGAAGAAGAAACTTTCTGCACAGTAAACATCGGTGAAGTCTAACACGGACGATAATCTTGGATTAAACGAGCTCGTTTTAAGTGAATTCGGATTATCGTGACTGCGCTGTATCTAATAAAAGGAGATTAGTAGAATCATAAGAGCCTCGAAGGGTCGACCCTTTCCGATAAGACGAGGGTCCACTTGTGATCTTGATTTTAACGAATATATCTTCCCTCATGTTAATAATACTCTACCACTTACTGACTTTATCATATATTTAAAGAATTCTATGTCATCGACGATGAGATACTTTGTCTTTATATTAATCAAGATAAATGATTAGCTGCATTGTAATTAATAACGTGGGAGAAACTCGCGGATGGATTTATTTTGAAGAGAAGTTCTCGTTTCCTGGCTCCCTCGTCAGCCGTTTTATTTACTCGGCTGACACGAGGGTAGGATACGATTATGAAAGATGAAAGGTCACCCCGCTTGGTCTCTTCTGTTTCCATTTTACTTGTACACCCTGCTCGTTTAGGGTCAAACGCTGCTCGGCGATACGACACGGGGAATTTATCATTATGGGACTCATCCACAAAATCTGGATTGCCATTGATAAGGTCCGGATTAACCCGATTTCTTTTCGCTTCCAATCAACGAAAATATCTCTCTTTGACTTTAATTGACTACGATAAATCGTTAATTAACCTGTTAACCGGGCGTGACGAATAATTCCGTCATATCTGAAAGAAAACTCCAGTAAGCTTGTCGATTTTTTCTTCCTTAAAATTTTTAAATATAATATGTTGAACGCATTACATTTTATGTCGTTCGTATCCGTTTAATCCTGACGTAGTACTTTAGATGTAATGATATTACTTCTCACTGTAAAAAAAATATTCCAATTTGAAACAAGTTGAACAAAAATTAATTCCCCGGTTAACAGGTTAACTAAGAGTTAATTTAGACCGAGCTAATTGTAAGTTTTACTTTTGGAAATAACTTCGCAAAAGTCTTGAAAATGGTAGATTAGATGTAGGGATTTTTCAAAATATTTCTATTGGTAATTATGATAGGAATTTACCTTAGAAATGAAGTTTACAGAATTTCCAATATTTAACGATCGAAGTTTTACGAAGGAAATGTTTAAAGTCACAAAAAACTCGAAAGTCCAGCAACGCGCCAGTTTCTCGAGGAGGCAAGCCAAGGGTTTTCTACAATAATAACACAACGTTACTTAACCACAACGTCAAAGTAATGCGATTTTTTATCGTAATCTACCATCAGCGACGATCGTCACGGTGACAATTTACGTCAACCGTAGAACGCGCAACTCAATTTCCTCAACGTTCCTTTCGACATTTCCCGACGTCGTGAATTTGCAAAATGTTGTGTCAAAAAAAGATGAAAAAAAATTCGAAGAAAGAGGATAAAGAACAGAGAAAGTAGAATAAGAGAAGAAAAAGCAAAGCTATTATAATGAAATCCGGGCTTGCCATGTCTGCCTTGCAGCCCTGTTTCTCTTGATTTTTAATCTCCTGATGGCAGTGTTCCTTTTCGAGCAAATGAATGTCGCTGTAATTATCTCGATGCCGCATTGCCACTGCTCGGTTCAGACTTGGGTTTCCATATTTTCTTTTTTCGTGCTTAGAAAAAGCCCGTATCGCTTTCTTCGCATTTCTTCGAAGCCACCCTGTTCTCGACGGGGGTGAAGGAAAAAAAAAAACGATCGGTGGAACGAATGATATTAAAAACAACCTCCCTCTGTGACCGTCCCTCGGTATATTTTCCCGGTAGGTAAACGACTTTTCGCTAGAATAATCATAAATTATTTCTTCTGCCGCTTTTGACGGATTTTAATTTCACTCTCTACCGTCAACCTTGTGAGCCAACGATCCATGGGCACGCTTGTTTTAATTTTCCTTAACAGGACGGAGACTGAATGGTTTATATCTCCTCGTTATTAGCGGCGTTCGTCCTTTAAAATAACAGATACGGCCAGCAAGGAGAGAGGTTTCTTTGCTTGGATGAAGGCTGAAAGGAGGAAGGACACCTTTGAGCGTGAGGATATTTTCTCGTTAGACCTTGGAATAAGGGATACCTTTTCCTTGGAATTTCCTTCATTTACGATTTTTAGGAAGGTACTGTCATATTTTAGGTAATTAAATTATGTGTGTAATATCTAAAGTATATAAATAGATTAATTTTCAAAGTAGTGACGGGGTAGTTGGACTTGGACTCATTCTACTTAGGAGATTAAACCTTTCACTCTATAACACTAGATTTACGGTCACTAAATCTAGCATATTTAAATATACTAAATAAGTACTTTGATAAAAGATGGATCAAATGACAAAAAATACGGTCAATTAAGTAATTTGTACATTGTGAAATATTTAATGTTCCGCTTCTCTGTCGATTTGAGAAAAAATTTGAAAAAAGTAGAAACCCGTCGATTTGACGGCTGAAATAAATCTAGTGTTCATCATTGCACCTCTCCTTGACCTTCAGGTTTAGATAAATTTTAAAGTAACGAGGTTTCGATATATTAATTGATAATTGAAGAGAAATCTGCCAAAGGTGATCCTAATTTGAGCTCGATTCGATTGAGAGTCTGAATCTTCAACTTCATGCTCATCATAGACTCACAAGGGAGCATCCCGAAGTGCCAATCACCGATTTTGATGAAATTTTAGTATAATGTAGCACTCGTTAGAATATTCAACACATATTTTTTTTATCGGCAATCGTCAACGTTAAAGGGGTGAAAACCACCCCCAACGTTAGGGCCCTAATGTATATTTCGTCGATTATCTCGAAAACTATGAGAGATAGAGCATTTGCGTAAATTGACGAAATTTGCGTCCATTGATAATCAATAGAATGGTAAAAATTATTTTACAAAATCTCAATTTGTTTAAACAATATATGAAAAATTCGAATTTTTTTGTTAGTTTTTCCCCCTTAAGGCCAATGAATTCTCTTGAGTCTTTGTTTATACAAAGTATATGTCCGTTACAAAAATACTTTAACCAGAAAAAAAGTTATTAATAGACTGCGGATGTTTATGCAAATTTCGAGTTTCACAAAGGCAGGTGAGACAGGAAAAACCTATCTAGGGATTTATTGCACTCGATAAATATTACAACAAATACCATACTTTGGATATTTTATATATATTTTTATATTATGTCCTTTTTGTATATTTTAGCTGTATTTAATTTGTCATAAATGCATAAAAATCCGTAGTCTGGTTATTAAACTTGAAATTGTATCGTTCGACGCGCGAAATTGTCAGATTTCTTTTAGGGTAACATGATTCGCTGGAAATCGAAGTATCAGAATGCTAAAAATTCCCTTGGCCAAATATTTCCGACTTCGCTATTTTTCAGGGGGTTCATCGACGTGCCTTGAAAAATAATCGCTAAGAAATGGTCGTATGCCGTAATTCAGAATCGGGCCATCCCCCAATCGGCATGTCAGCCATTCCCGTTGGGTAACTAGCACGAATCACCGAAGTAGAAGGTTCAGATATAGCGGCCCCGTGTTTTTTAAAGGCCAACGGATATTGATTTACCTGGCCAGTCATGTTAGGAGATAAGCTTGCACGCGTATTCGTACGTTTGGTCTTTCGTGTACGAGCCATTTATAGCCATGGTCGAGTGTATATTCGACTTGTTATTGAATCGTTGGGAGGAAAAAAGAGGAGTATTCGAGGAAACGATTCCACCATCCTCGATGACGCTTTGTATCTGATCTTCTGCTGGAGAATTTCACGAGATTTTTTTTTAGGAATTAATTTTTTTATATTTTTATTTTCGTACTTTGTGAAATACTTGTTGAAAGATGTATTTTATGGGAAAGGAGTTTTTTTTTTCATTCATGTTTCTAAGAATTTGCTAATACAGTAATGTAGTTTGCTTCAATCCTTTGCACTCTGACTTATATTTCAATTTTGTTACGAGTAGCTCCCAACCCTTTTAAGTGTTTTGTTTGAAATTTACTTTGTTTGAAAAGTGGGGTATTTTAAGGGAACAAAGGAAGAAAGAAATTTAATTGAATATTTGCTTTATTTGCACTATTGTTGTATCTTGTTATTTGCAAGTGTATTTGGTTTTTTTCGCACGTTAACATCTAGTGGTTTAGACTTGAAAAATTGTCGAATGGTTAATAGTTGTCAAAGGGTTAATAGTTGTAAAAATTAATAGCAAGACTTCATATCTCTAATAAAATTAGTATCTCAAGCGTCACGAAGTAGTGGCGTATCTTTCCGCCATATTGGAGAACGCTGAGTCGGAAATGGTTGAGGTTGTTGCAAATATGACTTCATTAGTGCAACAATTGAGATAATTTTCATGTAAAATAACATTTCTTGGACTTCCTTCGAGAATGAAAATTCTTTACAGAATCCTTCAACATTCAGTAAGGAGAAAAGTGTGGCCCGAGAGAAACTCGAGGTACGTTTTTAACAAACGTTACGATATCACAATGCCGTGGCATAAATTTTCTTTCAGCTCGTTAACCGAGCGCCGCAGTGCCTTCGGAACAACCGTCCTCTACAAACGAGAAAATAAATGTCGATAAACTAGCCGCGATGCATTCGGAAGCGTTGCAACTCCACGATTCGAAAGCTCTCGGTTTGCGTTGGCGTGTTAGCCGAATGCAAATACCGTTTCGATAGTTGCAAATTGCAACTAAAGTAAGAGACTACGAGCTGGAGGATCTTGCACTCGGTGCATTCTACTCTCGTTGTTTGAACTTTATTTCTTTGTCTATTTGCAACGAAGATTTATTACATGTAATTGAATTAAATGCATTGATGTAAATATGCATTAAATATGAATTTAATTAAATTAAGTGTAAGAAAAAAATAAGGAGTATTAATGTAATGAGTTAAGAATAACAAATATATATATTATAATTAACACTTTACCAACTGGTAGCCGATTAATCGGCTTTTCGGGCCCAACAGTTTTGGACTTTGAACTCATTAATTGGTCGCTACGGCAATTAATAAATTATTATTTTTCATTGCGATTAACGTGCCAAGGACTCAGTGAAGAAACTTTGCAATTTTGGAAGAGATATCAATATCAGGGAACTATTTGCATGCAAGTGACCGATCAAAAGTGGGTAGGATGTTAAAAAATACCGGTCAGTAAAGTGTTAAGTTAAATATTTAAGAGGATAGAAAACAAATCGAGTAATAAGAGAATTTTATATCCCTTAGAGACAATAATTGAATTAATGATTCATACGTTGATCTTGAGGTTTTTATACTCCTTTCCAACACACGATTTTCAACCCTTTATCGCAGAATAATGGAAAAAATCATGGTGCAGATTACCCTACGCGTAGAATTCTAATTACAGAAAAGAGAATAATTGTGACTGAAGAGACTCCGTTGCTCAACAGTCTCAAATTTCCGCACAAATAAAATGATGAATTTTTAATACCAGAGTTTAAACTCCATTCCAGACATCTCTCGCATTTCCAACGAATGCAGTCCGATTAAAATTCTCAAATACCATGTCTCAATCCTTCATTTTCCGATAGAAACATCGAGAGAGAAAAATGTTCATCCCCTTTCCACGTTCTTTCTTTTTCATCGCTTCGAAAACGCATTGCTCCGTGTTTCCCTTCGATCTCTCTACGTCCATGAACATCCACGCACCGGTATGCGAAGAAAAATGGGAAAAAGCCGTCCGTTTTTCCTTCTTTTTCCATTCTCATTCGCGTCAATGGGAGGAGAGGGGAAAATGGGTGAATTTGCAGATACGCGGACAACTTGAGTTCCTCGCTTCCGTTCTTTTATTTGCCCCGTTCTCCGGGTCCTCGGCTGTTCTCCAGGTTCCTCTTGGCATTCTAACACGGTCTGGAGATTGCGTTCATCCATTTCCGTGCTGACGCAGGAACACTAAGGACACGTACTACACGCTAATTCTTTCGCACGTCTCGTTTCACCGTTCGAGTATGCCCCGAGCGATTTCTCGAATTTCCCGTGTCCCTCTGACGAATCGTAAATCCTTTCGTCCTTCTCTCTTTCTTTCGTTTGCTTTGGCTATCTTGTTTCTCTTTCTTTTCTACCCTAGTTCCCTCTGACTGTCCTTTTCTTCCCCTATTTTTCTATTCTTCTCTATCATTTTCTTTCTCTATTTTACTACCTTTTCCACTCTTTCTTTATTTTTCTAATTTTTTCTTTCTCTTGTTCACTGATTTAATGTTTCACTGGTTTGCTGTTTCAGTCTGTCTATCATTTCTTTTTATTGGGTTTCTCTCTTTCTTTGGGTCACTTTGACTATCCTGTTTCTTTTTCTTTTTTATCCTAGTTCCCTCTGACTGTCCTTTTCTTTCCCTATTTGTCTATTCTTCTCTATCTTTTTCTTTCTTTATTTTACTACCTTTTTCATTATTTCTTTATTTTTCTAGTTTTTCTTTTTCTCGTTCACTGATTTAATGTTTCACTGGTTGGCTGTTTCAGTCTTGCCTTTCCTATTTATTGGGTTTCTCTCTTTCTTCGTTCACTTTGACAATCCTGTTTTTCTCTTTTTTCTACTCTTTCTCCCTTTGAGTCTCCTTTCCTCTCCCTGTTTTTCTATTTTTCTCTCTCTTTTTCTTTCTTTATTTTACTATCTTTTCCACCCTTTTTTTATTTTTCCAATTTTCTCTTTTTCTTCTTGACTGATTTAATATTGCACTTTTTGACAGTTTTAGTCCGTCCTTTCCTTTTTATTGGGTTTCTCTCTTTCTTTCGTTCACTTTGACTATCCTGTTTTTCTTTCTTTTTAACTCTAGTTCCCTCTGAGTCTCCTTTTCTTTCCTATTTTCTTTTTTTTCTATTTTTTCTATTTTTCGATATCTCTTTCTTCTTCTATTTTACTACCTTTTCCACCCTTTCTTTATTTTTCCAATTTTTTCCTTTTCTTATTGACTGATTAAATGTTTCACCGGTTGGCCGTTTCAGTCTGTCCTTTCCATTTTATTGTGTTTCTATCGCACTCTTCTCCCCCTCTTCTCATTAAAAATCGTGCCGTTTCGGAGAAGGTAAAAGGTTAACGAAGAAAGGGTAGATGAAATTCGAAAATTCGCATTTTAATGCGATAAGCGTTTTCAGGAGTTTGAGTTAATTGTAATGAATTTTTCCACGTACAGGCAAAGGTCGGCGATTTGCATATTTTCCAGTCGTTCCTCGTCCACTTTGCAGATCATCTAATCTGATATTCCATTTCGTAATTAGCATTTATGACTGCCGGCTGGTATCGCGAGAGTGGTATCGTCAGGAAGGAATAATTAAATGCGATTATTCTTCATTTATATTTTTTTTTTGTTCAACGTAATCTGTGAAAGTAAACAGAAAGTCGCTTAATCTCTGTGAAGTAATCGGGTTAATAAATTACATCCATTCCGTGGAGACTGCAGTGTTTTGCATCGTGAAAACTGGTCCATTGGAGTTCGTATGGATGAATTTCAATGCTTCTGCGATTTTGCTGCTAATCTCTGTAGATTTTTTTTAAATGTTCGCAATCCTTCTCCGTTTTTATATAGATCAAATTTCAGATTATTCCAGGCAACAAATTGCTAGACAAATTTTTATATTCATATGTCCTATGATTTTTCCATAATTAACACGTTAAGCGCCATGCTCGTTCTTAAAGCACTTTCCGTTTAGGCCCTTTATTAGAAAAGATATCTTTCTATTTCTTTTAACATACTACATTCATTTTTGATAAAATATTCTATTTTATACTTAACTCCACTAATTGCGGCTCGGTTAGGCGCGACAACGTAGCTTAGGTAAAAAACTAATTGTTCATTTTCATTGATCAGCGTCAGCATAAACGAAAAGTCAACGCCCGGTCCCTAGGGACCGGTGTGACGCTTAACGTGTTAACATACAATATGAATCTTTATATTTTTTTTATCTCTTGCTTCTTTGGATATCTCCGGTCATAAATCAAATAACAGAGACATTTTAGAGAAGAAAAAAAAATGGTATACACGAAGGTGAAAATGATTTAAATTCCAAACCACTGAAATAATACAATTCCACAAAAGCACAACAGTAAACCAAGATTCAGTCCCAATTTAAAGACATTAAAAAACAAGAATCATCGAGATAAAACCGCAGTAATTCACCCAAATAACGACTGCCCATTTCCATCGTCCCAAAGTTACCTGTATACCCCATTCCTCGATTTCTTCTCCGGAAGAAAATGAAGGGGGAAAAAAAAGGCAGAAAATAAACGAACCTCCGGCTCGTCTCAGAATCGATCTCAGAACGATTCACCCCGTCGGATTTAATTGGATTTAATCTCGATTTAAGCATCTGCCTCGAGCACCAACGTCGGCATTCGATCCAACAATAGACTCGTTTTTGGCCCCGACGTGCCAGTCATTTTCAGCTCGATGCGAGAAGAAATCTTTCGACGATGGAATTACGCACGCCAACCGGAACGTCCAATTTCATTTTTTTTCTTTCCTCGCGGAAAATTCCGCGCCATTTTCCCTCGAGTTCGCCGGATATAACTCTCCGGAAGACGTCGTCTATAATGGATCTCTTGGAATAATTTAAAGACGGCTGACGAAATGCAAAGATTTCTAGACATCTTAAATCGTCGTCTTGAGCTTAGTGGAAATTAAAATTCATCCGGGTAATCGATATTTAATTCGATACCACTTTTACACCTGTCGTCACCGTGCAGCAAATATTTCGATGACTCTTTTAAACATTTCTCTTTCCCTCTACGAATGTTCCGATAAGTTGTTGAATATATAATGTCTCATTCTTTTGATTCACTGTGTCATGGAGTTTTACATGGAAAATATAAAATACATCGTCGACCTATCGCTTCACGGTTGTGCAAATAAAATATTCATTTCAGAGTATTGATTAAATAGGAAGCAGTACAGTCTAATGAATTTAGAACAGCAATGATAAGTCTTGTTCTCCTTCGATTAATTTCCTTTTTTCAGGGTTTAATTCAACAATTTTTCTTCAAAATTCACACCACCGAAATAGATTTTAATTCTCACTATTTAAATTCCTAAGCTTCCACTTACTATTTCGTTTTTCTTCTCTTCCACGATTAAATACAACCAGTAAGAAAGTTTAACGCGTATCGCCAACCTTTTCCACGTAATCGAGCTATCTTCAAAGTCACTTTAAGTCAGAATTAAAATAATTTCATCGTTAATGTCTCCTCTACCGTTTTAATTACTAGTTAAAGAAATAGCAGTTTCTTTCTCTCAGGCTATAATTATAATTGAAAATGGTCATCGATATACAAACAATTCCAATGTAATTTCACACACGACTAGATGCTTCTGATCGATGTTAATTAGCGTATACGCGCGTTTCTCGTTTCCGTTGTTTACTCGAATAATTACTCGACATTAACTGCGCTTTATCATCCACCAAATATCCCTCCTCGATGTCCAAGGTAATATTCGCGATAGAAATATTACCTTCACGGGTTGCTTCCAAAACCGAAACAATCGACTATTGCAAAATGTTTTGTGAAATTGAAATGTACATATCATTAGATTATCATTCGAGAGTTGCATGATTTTCGTTACTGAGCTTTTCTCGCAAAAAATACGCGCAACTGTGATCTCCGCGAGTCACGATCGGTCTTTTATCTTGGCACCCTTTGTCTCCGATCTCTTACGTAACATATGCAGCAACATCACGCGAACCTGAATTCAGAAGTGAGTTTCGTGCGAACTTCAAGTCGATTTAAACTGTCCGCCGAATCGTCCGAGTCTGACTTTAAAGCGTGCATAATAGTCTGATAACGTCGCGGTTAATTTTTCTACCGTTGTAAACCAACGTGCCCCTGAATTTTGCAGAAATTCGCTGCAAATCTAGATACTTCGAAGATCAGACACTAAGATGCTTAACTCCTACAATAACAAGTTACACTCGTGATACGATAAATTGGATATAAAATTTGCAAGTTTTCCAAAATCTATGAAATTGCAAATATCAGTGAGATAGGACACAGTAAAAATATTTTTATAATATTAATATTACGTCAACCCTCTATGGGACCTTGTAACTTTGAAGTAACACAAGACATATCTAAGTTTTTACTCTTTAACACTAGAACTACCGGCGTCAAATTCGACATATTTTAATAAATTTAAATAAGTTCTTTGAAAAAGTGGGAATCAAGCGGCGGAAAATTTGATCGATTGGGTGATTTATGTTTATTGATACAGACGTAGAATATTTATTCTATGACTCTTATATAAACTTGGAGAATTTTTGGAAAAAATTGTGTACCAGTCATTTTGACTGGTTTGGTAGTTCTAGTGTTAAAGTCAATTTTTTAACTTTCCTAAATATTGTAATTTAACTTTTAAGAATCATAAAATTCTTTACGATCCTATGTTTCGAAGTCAAGTTAAATCTGTTATTTAAAATAATATTTTTATCATTTTCTAATGTGCTATCGTGCAACTAATCGTTAGATGCCACAGAAAATTCGGACTATAAAGATTTAAATTCTAAGATGTGTCAAGATTCACCGATGAATTTTTATTTTACTAATTTGATTCTGAATTATCGCGGAAACAGTCACAGAAGAAATCGTACGGCAAGGGTTAATAGAAACGTTACATACATATTTATGCGAGTTTCTAAAATTTTCATATAACTATTCGTAATATTAATTTGAAATAATTACTCCATAATTAAACATTTCTATTATTTACACTTCTAAGGTACAAATTTCTATTTGTATGAAAAATTGAAAATGTTCAATTTTCCTCGTAACGTCTCGGAATTTTTATAGTTTGAAAGAAGCAATTGGAAAGTCACTTTAAAGTGTTTGATTTTGAATATACTTGTTGTACTAAATAAAATTCCAGCAGGGAACACAGTTAGTGAAGAAAGCAAGGAGTTTCTTCGAAATGTGGAATTACCGTGACATCTAATTCTCAGTGATAAACAAAGGTAATCTTCTCCAAGAACGAGAAGACTTTCACGAGTCTCTGAACGTCGAGCAAATACGCAGAAAGTGCGGAGTTAACGTCAGTCTTAGAAACTCTCTAACTCCGTTCATCCTTCGTAATTATTACTCGCAGCTACACGGCGAAAGATAAATTGTGATTTTTTCAGAACAGTCTGTCCAATGTTAATAAGAAAACGGAGAGATATTTTCTATCTCAAACGCTCGATTTAATCTCCACCCTCCTTATTAGCCGTGAGCTGCGAGGGGTAGTTTTCAAAAGGGCGAACAAATGAAAAAAGAAACTAAACGAATTCTCCAATTCCAAGAAATATTTTAAGTATTTATTAATTGCAATTTTATTCCTCGATTATCTAAACATATTTATACATTTTTTCTTTTATTTTTTCAATCCATCTTTTAAATTATCTAAAGGACCGCCTGCAGACTGTACCTTTATCGAAGTAATTTATGTTTATTCACGTCGAAAAAGTTTGACATTTCCATCTGTTTTACATGAAATAATTTAATTAATATTTAACCTAGTTTAGCTGTTGTTTTTTTTTTACTGATTTTGTTATAGAGCACTCCAGGGTTTTAGAACACCCCAATTACTGACGAGCCAGTTTCCCTTGACAACAAAAATTAGGCCCAATTGAGAGTTAGTTTTTAAATTAATATTAGTGTACAGATAAACGTCACTGTATTAAATTAATTTGAAGTAAGCCACTAATTGAAGTAGATTTTATATGAATTCCAAAAGGACAGAATAAATAGGTCTTTATATTGACGTCATGCGAAATATCCCACGAATTAATATAAAAATGGAGAAACGAGATCGATCGAAATTGCCAGAGATGGTGGGATAAGCCATCACGATAGAATTCTCGATACAACCTCTTATCTCGCATCCCTCGAAACGTCGTTCTCTTTTCACGTGACTCGGTGATCTCGTGACGACAAAATTCACGTTCTTGTTTCGCTGTTTGATGATTATCGTGTAGAAACGATTCGAGCGTCAAATTTTTGCGATATCATTTTAACGATCTCGTCGCACGATTTCCATGATCGATGTATCCGACGACGGACGTTGGAATGAATTTCTACGAGTGGAAAATTTCCTGTTGAATGTTAAAATAACTTTATCTGTTGTGCAGCTGAATTCACGGATCGATATTTCATTAAATTTCGATATTAATTATTACCAACCACTTTCATATACCTTTCTGATTAATACGGTATGCAAAGTGGATACATTTTTCCACATAAGTCTTTCAGAATGATATTTTTATATCGAAACAATATTAAATGTATTGTGTTATGTTTTCAAAGTGTATTAATCTACAGTTTTACTGAAATGGTGCATCTTACAATAATTTAAAATAATTCAAATTAATTCGTACCATAATTTAAAATAAAAAGATACTTTTTAGTACCTTATTAATATAGAGTATTATTTATATTATTTATAGACTATATTTTAGTATAAGGTACAATAAAAATCTGCCCTCTTAGGAGTATAATTAAAAAATATTTCGCCTCTGAAAGCACTTTTCAGCAGGTATCTGCAATCAGCTCAAAAAAGGACACCCAATATACGATAAAATTTCAGAAACCTCTGCTGGTCGTTACGTTATCAGCTGAAATGCCAAAAAAACACGATCTCACGCTGCTTCTCAGTGTGCCTCGTAATTTAGATAAAATCAGTCGGAAATGAGAGGTTGATTTCACATTGCAATAAAGATATTTCCTCGTTTTTTTTGCGCTCGCCCGTGCATTTTCCGATTCCACCGTCGGATCGGTTAAAAGCTTTCAAATACACCGCTTGGTTTTCGATAGAGTTGAATCGTTCGTTTCGAACGATATCGTCAATCATTACGATGTCGTTTTTCCACCTTGAAACCCCGGCATTTTTCTTTCGCATCGCATTCCACCTGCGTTGCAAGTTGCACCGAATGCACTCGATTTTCATCGACATAGCTGGACCAAGTTCCATTTCATTCCTGGCACGACCGCATCCGTTTCATCAGCTCCGATTTCGCTCTTTCTTCGTTTACTTGTTTCGCTGCCTCAAGTTTCCCCCTTTTCCTCTTTTCTTTCGTTACTTTTTTCTCTTGCCCTTGTTCTTTGTCGGATGGCTCTTGTCTTTCTTGGGGTTTCTTGTCTTTTTGTCTTGCTGTGCAACATGTTTATCTGAGTAGATATTTCTTTCTTTTATTTATAGCTGCTTGTACTCCACCTTTTTATTTATCTCACTTTTTCATTCTATTTTTCTACCTGAACGTCGATCTACTTTCTTCCTATCTTGCGATATCACTGTCTATGCCAGTGACGGGCAAATTTTTGCGAGAACGGAAAAAACTATCAAAAATTCTACCAGATCAATAGAACTCTGGAAACATATTATAATTTCTATGGAAAATTTTGCACGTACGAAGGAAGGAACGTTCACTGAAATTAATTTTTATAAAACACTGAAGATTTCAGTTAATGTAGAATTCTATAGTTTTTTTCTGTTATTTATTCGTCTACGTGTGAAGTGGCTTCTTCAATTTTCTAGGCCAGCATCTTTCCTTGCAGTTGCTGTAAAGCTACTATTTTTCTATTCGTTTCTCCATCTCATCAATCCTATCTACTTTCCTATGCGTCTACCTTGCATATATGTAAATATCTGTCTACTTGTCTACCTTGCTACACTTCTGTCTATACATCAGTACTTTTTCTTTCCATCCAACAAATCATCCAGTTATTAATTTATGTGGTTCTCTAGCAATCATTTTTCCATGCACCCCTTTATCTACCTATGCACTTTTCTACCCATTTATTCTACTTTGCCATCCTTTCCTTTTACATACTCATCTACCTATCTTCTTGCATCTATTTACACGAGTTTATTGATCTACTCCAACTCTTTTGCCATTTTTCAACGAATTTGTCCATCTACCTTACATCCTTTATATGCATCTGTTCACTTAAATTCCTTTCTACCAATCGATACATCTCTTGATCTATCAATCTATCAATCTCTTTAGAATTTCCAGTCTTTCCTTTTCTATCGACCTTTCTCTTCTTTTATCCACCTTTTTCTACTTTTGTATACCTCTTTTTATCCCCTTCTCCCTCTCTCTGCTCTATCCAGCAGGGTGTTTTTCGCCTTTCCGCTTTTTCCTCCCTCCGGGCTTCACTGCTCGAAATGTCACGCGTAGGTAGCCGGCAGAGAGTGTTCCATTTGTATTCTTCGAGTTGAACGGCGTTCCTGAAAGCGTAAAAAAGAACACGGAAACTCGATGGAAACGCGAGAGGGAGATTTTTAGGGGGAGTTCGATTCGCGATTACGCCAGGATGCTTCGATTAACCTGTGGAAACTCGACAATAAATTTCTGGGGATTAAGGCGAAAGGAATTCCTTCACGATTGTTGTTTTGATAGAAATAATTGCTAGGAAATATTTGTAGGATATTGGTAACAATATACTTAAAATAAAATATATACAAGTGGAAACTTATAAAATACGTAAAATATAAGGAACGCTGTACTCTCTAATACATACACACACATTAAATATAATTAGCAAATAATAAAATACACTGCAAAATCCGTCTAGTCGTCTATAGTCTACTGTTCGTCTATCGTCTATAGTTCGTCTAATCGTCTATCCTCTACTTCGTCTACTCTATAACTCGTCGAACACGTCTATCGTCGATTTCGTCTACCGTAGAACTGTTCTTTCGTCCTCGTGTCGTCCACGTTTCGTCGTCGATCGTCTTTTCGTCAGTCAACTGTCTCATGGCGGATCTCTCCAAACGCGCGGGATTTATAAAATCCCCACATATTGTATCCAATTATATTAAACTTTAATCATTTTATCTATACTGTTTTCATCTACTGACAACTGACAGATGGCTAGGGGGACGAAGCCTGTAGTTTTCAATCGGTCACTTCTGTCATGTCGTTTGTGAAATTCTCAAACTGAATCTCGTAAAGTAAATACTCCACGTGGTCCTATCCTTTGAGAGGCTGGATTTGCAGATTTAAAAAACGAAATGGTGGGAATGAACAACTAAAAAGGAGAAGCTTTGTCGTTCTCTGGTCATTTTTCAGTTGTCGAACTATACAGAGAATAATAATAGTGATTTTATCGCTTGAAAGAATATTATTGTAGCAGTATTGTTGGAAAATTGCATTCTTAAATGTATTTCCAATTTATATTAGACGTTGGAACGTTCGTTCTTATTAACCTTTTCTCCAAAATGTTCCCCGATGGCCAATTAAATTTCTTTTCTCATGAAAAAGATAGAGAGGCTCGAGCCTAATGATTGGAATCCTTGATCGAATCTCAACGAGAATTTCTACGCTCGGAAGAAGCTAGGAGTTTCGTTTCGACTAGGAATCACCAATGTCAGGATGCAATAAAAGGACTCTGAATTTGCATAGATCCAAAGAGGGGAAAATAGAGGAAGAGAAGGAGAAACTGTTCGAGGGAAAAAAGCTCAACGTGTTTCGAATACGTCTCAGGAAACAAAAGGTATCCTCCCGTGAATTCAAACAATCGCAAGACAAATGTTCTTGATCCTATTTCACTTGTTCCCTTCATGTGCCTCTATCGTCCATCATTTTCTACCTTGCTGCCTCTAACTTCTAATTTATTCGATTTCGAACTTCCACTTATCAGCTCTCTGCACCTCTAGCAACGATTGATTTTATTTTCAATATTTCCCACTTTTCCACTTCTCTTCTAGTCATCATTTTCCTTTTATACTACTTTTATATTACTAGGCAAAGCGAAAATAAATGTCGTTTTTCCTTTATAATGCGAAAATGTAATATTTACACCTTCTATTTGCACAAAGTAGACCTTAGTTCTGACAAACTGTCCAAGT
Source organism: Cerceris rybyensis (assembly GCA_910591515.1). Lineage (NCBI taxonomy): Eukaryota > Metazoa > Arthropoda > Insecta > Hymenoptera > Crabronidae > Cerceris > Cerceris rybyensis. The sequence goes on from OU342795.1 coordinate 4,239,712, forward strand.
TTGTATAATTCAAAATTTTCCTGTGAAATATTCGAATGAAAATCTAATTTATGGTTACTTCGGAAAATGTCAGACGATTTTAATTCAGTTTTCTCAATGATGTTGCCTGATTGTGTCTCTCATTCCGTCGGTGCAACAACCTCGGAGGGGTAGATTCGCTTAATTGATCGAAAACGAGAAAGATTTGTGAATAGCGAACGAGTAAAGACGAAATCTGATTGCCGAGTCGCTATAGAAGACGTAATCACGTTAATCGGTTCGCGCCCACTTAAGCAATTTTCGCGGAATTGCCGTTTGTAGAGGGCCGTTTCACGAGGCGTTCATTTTACCCGGAGAATCTTTCTTCGGTAGGTCGAGTAATTGGACGATAATGAAATCAATAAACTAGTCGTTTTGTGGAAAGTCGATAGACTCATTAAAATTGTTGGAGATCACGGAAGAAATAATAAGGTGTTAGAAAATTAATTCAAGCATTTAAGAAGAACTTCGAAATCAAATGTCACATCACCAAATAAAAAATCTCAGATCTCTCTATTAATTACCAATCCAATCATCATTGCCAATCAAACATCAAAATTCTCACCCCCTAGAACTCAATGCAATCCAGTTTCCCCATTAGATTTACCTACAAGCAATATCCTAATTTCGAAATACTCAGCCAACAAAAAGGTCGAGGCTCATAGGGTGCACCCTGGAAAATATAAGGGCGGACAAATTAGCTGCTTAACTCGAGTTGGCTAATTTTCACGCGGTTGGTACGCGACCGTCCATTAATTAATCCGACGGGCTTAAATAGTTTAAATACCACGCTGGCCACCGGAAGAGAGGGTGAAAGAGAGTGAACACAGTGAGAAAGAGAGAGGGAATCAAGCGTGGGTGGTTGTTTGGAGTGTAGGAGGTTGTTCTCAACGAGGGTAGGCGAAGGCGGAAGGGTGGTTGGTGGTGCAACGCCAACATGAAATCCCGGGTTCTCGAACCTGGATGCTGCTCCAAGGGTTGCTCGTTGAAATTTCGGGCTCGGGGCTCGCGGCCGTCTCGGTGGTGGTGGAAAGTCCTTGGTATGCCACGTGAACACCCTGAATATTGGTTGGGTACGTGCTCGACCTACCGCAACCTACCGGATATGTCACTTCCGACTGCCCGCCGATTTTCCTATATATCCCTCTGAAATCCGAGAAACTCTCTGCTTATGTTCCACTCGTCGGTCCTATCTTCTTTCCACCCCTGCTGTGGCTTAAACGACGATTGGCTCGGGGGATTAATCGTGGCCTTGTTTGCGGTTTGGTGATTAAAGTACGGTCTTTCATAGATGTAGGACTGATATAGGGCAGAGGGTATTTTACTGAAATGGTACACTGGCGGGAATTATTTTATTGAAATTGTTAGATAATGCTATCTCTAACGAAACGAACGTCATTGACCAAGGGCCAACTCTCTCTCCCTTTGACCAGATCTTAGTCACTGGTCAAGGGCTCAATCGAGTCTAGCGAGTTAGTCACAAGGGCAAGGATCATTTTTGTCTTCACGTACGTTCTCTGTCCCCTTTTCTAATTACTATATATATATCCGAAATTTCTAAGCGCCGCGCTCATTTTAATTTTCACCGAAACCACCGTTTTCGAACTCGAGACTTTTCTCCACAATTCTTTGTACGGGTCATTTTGTACTGACTGCACGCACACAGTTTTCTCGTAATAAAGTAATCGGTAGTATTAGTACTGTAGGATTGCAGGAAAGTGAGGGACTATGTATGAGAACGTGAAGGGATGACAGAGAGAGAGAGAGAGAGAGAGTGAGTGCGTGGGACGGCGTATCTCCGATGCAATTAGAGAGAGTGTATATCGGTGTGCATTTGTATTTGTGGGGTGCAGGGCCTCCAGAGAAAAGTCATTGCTTAAGAGGCCCAGTGTGTTTTTTGAACACGAACCTACAGTGACAGCGATTAAGCGTAACTTAGTTTAAATATATTTTGTGCTTATCTTATTTTAGTGTGTCTTTGTTTTTATTTTATATTTTATATTTTTAAATTGATAAATTGCTTATTATTAATTTTAAATAATAATCCTACAGTACTTATAAAAATCCAAGTGTTGAGCTACGATTCCTGGCCTGGAATCCAACAAAATGACACACTAGCTGGAATAATTTTTTTGAATAGTTGAGTGTATTTTGGATGCTTTTTAAGCACTAAGTTGCATAGGTTGCATTTTGTAGCTTTAGTTGTATCGTATTGTCGTTTTCGAGTAGTTTTCTGATTCTTAAGGTACCATTCGATGGAACAGAGAAGTCATTTGGCAAGCAGTTTGCTGCGATTCGCCCGATGGATAAAGATAGCCCTCGTTTTGACGTCATCTACGTTTTTGATGCGTGACTGGCTGGACAAGTCTCATATTCGTTACAATGTCATGGGAAGGACGAAAGAAATGTTTTCTTTTTTCTCAAATTTTCAGGAATGATATCGTGGATATAAAAAGTATGAGCGACACTCTGCCTTTGTCCGGTAACCGAATCAAGTAACTTCTTGTTTTTCTTGAATCATTTTGTGACATTGTTCTGCATACAGTGTTGGTGAATTTAATTGAAGATGGTCATTAAGTAGGATAGATTTCTCAAGGGTGAAATAACAAGGGGTAAAATTACATTGCTCCCTATTTCCGTTAGACTTTTACAGCTGAAGGCAACGAGTTGCAAATTTCTTTTCAAGTCATCCATTCTTCCTGTAACAAACGAAAAAAATTCACAGTGACGAAGGGACAGCCCTTCTCGAGCAGATAAGTACACGAGGTTGGATGGACCTGTTATCTCGTAGTTATCTCTTGGTACCATTTTTCCTCTCCATTTTCGTGCCCTTCGTCCTTCTCCTATTTTTTCGCCACACGTCAAACATTAGTTTTTATTAGGGGCTTGTTTGCACGGCGACGATAACGACAAATTGATTGATTCGACAGCGGCTTGCTCCACTTTCGTCGGTCGTAAATTATTTTTGCACTTCTAGGTGTTTACCTATTACGTCATGGCAAACAACGGATGTGAAAACGGGCCTCATTGGCGGGTTCTATGGTGGTGCTGCGAAAATTAAGCTTTGGATTTTTTTCTCGATTTTGTGATAGAAATTTATTCAACATTGTCTGTTTTATGGGAAATGAATTCAATAGTTTACAGATAACAACAGGAAGTACAAGTTTCCATCACCATGTTGTTCGATCGTTGAAAATTTAATTGTAATCGTAAGTCTTATGCAAAATTCGTTACTGTGGTGAAAGTTGGAGAATAGAAATTAGAAAAAGTAAACCGTGTCGTCAATAGCATGAATAAGAGCTTCGAAGACATTGTAAATGATCGTCCTGATGATTGGTTCGCATGTCTCGCGCTGTTAAAGTCCGACAATTTTTAGCCACCCCATAGACGCGTGGCGTGCTTCGAATCCACCCTCGAAATCTTCTGTTTTACATTGGAATATTAGCAGCGAATATTCAGCGTTGCTCGCACAGATTAATTTTTTCTTGTTTCTTTTAATTGGATCGTGAGAAGACGCAATAAACTCGCGGAGGATTTCTTGGGACGATGGCTGCTTTTTAAATATCCACGAGCACGCGAATTGTTCAGGATTTACCTTTATGGGGGTGGAGAATCGAGTGGATAATTATCTTGATTCCTTGCACTGATTGTCCTTTTTAATTGACATGTCGTAAATATTACAATCGAAGATTATTTACACTACATTCTTCAATAATGCAACTGAGAGGATGATTAGTATATTACAAATTTGAAAAAGAAAGTTGTTTTTAAAATTAACGAAATTTTATAGATTTCGTTTACAGAAATACTCAAGGTCAACCTTTCTTCTTTTAGCCACTGTAAAGTAGAATAAAAGGTACCGTCACCAATATTTTTAACACGTTGAACGCCACCGATATTTCGCTAAATTCGTCTATTCTGTATTGAAACTTTTTCTATTAAAATCATATTTTTATAAAGCAGAAACTCTAAAGATATAGAGCAAACCTTTATCTTTCAAACGCCAATATTTAAATATTAAATGTGTTATAAAATTCATAAATATTCCAATTTAAACGTCACATAAAATTTCATTGAATGCAATGGCGCCGGTCACCGGTGACCCCCATGGCAGTCAACGTGTTAATAATAAAAGTTTTACAAACTATCGAATAAGCTCATAGGCAAACTGTAAGTAAAAAAAATCCGATTAGACTTTTCCTTCGAGAAAGACTTCAACTAAACCTGATAAAATGGCTGGAGCAACACGATGGCAATGTGTGTAATCGGCAAACAAAATTTTTCCGTCGAGGGAATTAAACCCTAATCTCATTTGTGTCTATTCCATCGTCTGCCCAACCTTTCAGCACGTTTCCTTCGTTGCAATCAAAATAATCCAAGAACTTCTCAGAGACACAGGACTTTGAGTTTCAATCACAACGTAATTTCAGTCGAGAATCGTTATTGTTTTTCGCGATTCCCGATAGAAATAAATTCGAGAAAAAATTGGAAGTAACTCGAAGTAGACGAGGCGATTATTCTCGATGAGAGTGAATGACGTGACCTTGTTTAATTATTTATATTCGACCAACCTGACGTGAAAGGGGTGATAACGGAAATAGGAAAATGGTCGGTAGATCCGCGAAGGTAAACCGAATCCTCTGACCTTTTCGTTCGCGCGACAGATATGACAAATTAGATTTTCGTCCTATCCGACAGTATCCTGTCTTTCGAAGGAGAAATACCGTTCACCAAAATTCGCTGTTTCCCGTTGAAAGAATCTACTCCTTTCGGTTATACTCTCCCTTAATTACAACCATGCAGTATAATTTTCTAAGAGTATCTTTAATTAACCCCTTAGCCTACAACTACGTGTGAGACTCTTCGCTCGGAAAATGGAATAGGAAATTTTGAAGACTTCCAAAAACTATTAAATTGACAATATCAGCCGATTACGAAACGGTCTCGTTATTTCTGAACAATTAATCCCTTGCCGTGGCATTTCTTTTGTGATTAAATGAGCAATGACTTTGAATTAATTACTGAAATAACAATGTAACCCTTAATTTCGGATATGGTAAAAGACTTAACGTAACATTGAATAGCATAGAATTAATTTGATTTTATCAGGACCCACTGAAATTTGTAATCAAATAATTTTTAGAGCATTTCAAAATTGACTATTACATTTATCGCGTCACGAATAGGACTCGTTAGTGTACGACAAGGGGTTAATATCACGTTCAATTATACGAAACATCAGAAATCAGTGAAACCATTTGATTTTAGGAATTAATTTTGACTCTTTGCACGCTCCAGCAGAAAAGAAATCGTAGGTTAAGGGGTTAAAAGTACCTTCGTATCATTTTGTAGGGGAATTTGTAATAAAAATAAGGAAATAAACGTTCAATAAATTTATTTGCACCATAAGCGTTCGGTCGACACAAGGGACTCGATAATTTTATGTTTTATTAGTTTATGATCTGCTATAGTCAATGGCATCCCTTAGCAGATCGTAAACTAATAAAACATAAAATTATCGAGTCGATGTTTGTCGTGCCAACGCGTAAATCGGACTCGATAATTTTATGTTTTATTAATTTACGATCTGCTATAATTTTTAAGAAATATTAACTTTCTGAAAATTGAGAATTGAAAAACTGAAATTATTACTATTTTTCTGCTACACCAGAATTATATGTACGACATTGATTCTTCAATTAACAACTTCCACAAAACCTTTCCACGCAATCAGAAACTCATATAGCGTGTCAAGCACCTGTTCTCCATAATCATAAACCCCATTCACAATTACAGTTCCACGCTTCGAAAATTCTTTCCGTACAATAATCCTCGATAAAATCACACGATTCCAGGAATACTGTCAATTCGTGACACAATTTATCATTTCCACTGTTCCGATCGTCGGTGTTCTAATCTCGCAGCCGGGGGGGTCAGGGGGTCAATTATTTCCGAGATAAAAGAGGTCCCGTGAGATCAATCATACCTTTCCACGAGTCGAGCACAGACGAGGCTCGTTCCGATTATTCAAGAGAGCATAAGGTAGATGAGAGAATACCGAAGTTACCACGGAATTGCTTCACCCCCTCGTTTCGCAGCCATCGGAGAGGGTGACAAATTAGTTTTTTGCGTTACGTATCATTGTACCCTCGTCGTCTATCAGTCATTCGAATCTGCGACACGATCGCGAATTATTCTTCTCGTTTTCTTCACGAGGAAGATCGCCTGTGACTTTGAGGGGTGAAAATTCGCGAGAGGGTTGATCGAACGTTCGAAACCGTGGTTCAATTAGCCCTAGAATTTAATAACGGATTATTCTTTCTCCCTTTTCGTGGTAAATCGATGCGCCGAATAGAAGTTAATATCAAAAAGAATATTATCCCAATTAGGTCACGGCCTTAGAAGATTATGTTCCTTAATTCATCCCCGATCGGCCTTTTATCTTATTAATTTTTTACAATAATTCTCATGGCGAGTTGAATTACTTCCTCTTCAAATAATCGATATCCATCGTCTACTTTATCGAAGATACTCGTCGAGGGACGAATTACAGGGTGTTTTGATAAATTCATATTGTAATGCGAATAATGTGACTCGCACTTAGGATCCGCCAAATAAAAGAGAATTTGTACTTCTGAATTTTATATATTAAATATCGTGACTCGTTCGGACAGCGATTCGGCGTATTGTACAGAGTGTTTCAAAAATCTATGTCATGGCTTTCAGGGGTTGCTCTACACCTCTGGATCGATGGAGATTTGCGAAAAAAAAACTGCCGCAAAATTCGGGAAAGGGTATCAAATTTTTTTTATTGGCTCATCGTATTAATCGGGAGGCCCAATTAAAAGTTAATTTGCGAGAGTACGGTTCCTTTCTGGCCCATGGTTCCTTCCAGACATTTTGCCTACGTAACAAGACGAATACCATGAGCCAATAAAAAAAATTTGCTACCCTTTCCCGAATTTTGCGGCAGGTTTTTTTCGCACATCTCCGTCGATCCAAAGGTGTAGAACAACCCCTGAAAACCATGACAAATATTTTTGAAACACCCTGTACGTAAGCGAAAAGAATGAATCTCATAGGCAGGGAATACAAGGTTTTTAAGGGATTTTGAGAAGGAGAGGGAGTGGTTATAGTGGTGGCTGCAAGGTGAAGGTCAAAATTAAGGAGTGAGATTTCGGACTTGTAACAGTGATTTTGGAGATGAGTACGGAATGGTGACTGTGCTAGGAAGTTGAAAGGTCGGAATGGAAAAATAGGAAGTCCGAATTTGAAGTGGTGAGTCAGAGCACGAAAGATTAGCTAAATCTATTATATAAAGCTCAAATACCACTGACTGACTGACTGACTGACGCATTCATCCACTCATCACGAAATCTCAAAAACCACAGAACGGATTACAATGAAATTTGGAACATACTCTTGCCTTGGGTCGTAGGTGCTCACTAAGAAAGGGTTTTGAAAAATTCGAAATTTTAGGGGTGGTTTTGGGGGGTTAAAGTATGGGCCAAACTCATCAACGCAGAACCGAAACTATTTGACCTGGAAACTTGAAATTTTGCATGAGCATTCCTTTTAGTGTATAAGCACCCACTAAGAAAGGATTTTTCAAAATACGAAATTTTGAGTTTTTTTTTTAGTTTCGATTACACCGTAGCGAAGCACGGGAAGTTTCAGCTAGTACAAAATATTTATTAGTTATCCTACGTACTAATTAATCGAAAGGTCGTTACATTAAAATATTATAACTTCAAATAACACCTTAATATAATAACATAGCTTTCCCAGCAGAAAATATCTTACGGTAAAATTACCTCTGGACATTCCATCGACCGCTTTTCAGAGATTTATCGTAGCCAAGAGAGCCACGATTTCCTCGAAACAATATTCCGAAGTGTCAGGCAACGGACGAGAATCGCATCGAGGTGTCTGTCGCGATAACGTACACCCCGATGGCACTCGATTTCCTCCCTCGAATTCGTGGAATAATTTTCTCTCCTCGATGATCAGTTGAACGTTTAAAACAGCAGCGAACATTGCTTCCAATTTTCTCTTCGTTAACAAGATACTTTTGGCCGATTTTTAAAATCTACCCCAACAAAGAGAACCATCACCGTTCGTTGAAAACTTAATGGCAGTAATGGCGTATCGCTTTCACGTCATATCATCGATCGATAGAATTTATGGTTCAGTGAACAAAAATGTTACGCTAGAAACTTTTTCATTTTCCGTAAACCATCGACAGTTATTAGCACTCACGCATTGCCTTCGTTTGACGTAGAAAATCGACGAGAGCTTTCCTTTTCATCTCGTCAGGCAATTTCGAAAGAAATGCATTTAAAGTTCCCACGAGGAAGTTACTTTGCCGTGGCACGGTTGTACGTGCACGGTCGGATAATGGCTCGTAATGTACATAGCGACTTATCACGTCGAGAGCTTTCTTCCGGTTTCATCTGGGTCCTACGATCTCCATTCAACGAAAGCCACTGCACAGTGTGTCGATGCATTTCGTTCTGTCCTACTCACGCTCTCGTTTGTACGATATTCCTTTCTTATTCTATCGTTAGTGTTCTCTCTCTTCTACCCTCATTGGGAGACTCGTCTTCCTCTCCTCCCTTGTTACTCGTTTCCTCTTTTGTTTCTTCTCTCTTGCTCCGTTTTGCTCGTTCTCCTTCTCTCTCTCTCTCCTGTCTTTTACTGTCTCTCTGTTAGATTCACTTGCTCTTTGCAATTTTCTCTTTTCCTCGTTCAATATCACTGGTCTCTCTGTCTCTGTACCATTGCATCTGCCTACATCAGTCAGGCATAGCAGAAGCAAGAGAGGAGAGGGACCCTTTTGAATCATTCGTTTCGCAGATCGCATCTATGATGAAGCCACTCGACCTTTCGCCGATCGATACTGCAGAAGTTCAAAGGGCTACGAAATCGGTCCTCGTTCGCTCTCGATATATCTACGTGCAGTTCGTATAACGTACCGACGTTTCGTCGCAATATTTGCTCGGCACTCGACTGCACCTTGCGCTTCCTACCTCTTGAGAGATTACGAGGATGAACCGTCGTGGGAACGATCGCCGAAGGAACTGACGATCGTTCTGCACTGATGAAACGATCGTGACGTTATCGTTGAACTAGTACGGATTTACTGCAGCCAATGGAACCGGGGATACTCTGAATTTCTGGTTAAATTACTTTCTTACTGGACGAGGAACTCAGTACTTAACGATACAGTCGAGTTGGGTGGCTGAGGGGACTGGAGATTCTTCTTCGGTTGAGATACAGGTTTCTTGTGATTTGTAGAAATTACAATATGATTTAATTAAGTACTCTAATCTAACGATAGGAATGTAGCTATTTCGTACTGTCCGAAATATTCAAGTGTCAACGATGCAACGAAGTGGGGTGGCTGAGGGAACTGGAGATTCTTCTTCGTTGGAGATACAGGTTTCTTGTGATTTGTAGAAATTACAATATGATTTAATTAATTACTCTAATTGAACGACAGGATCGTAGCTATTTCTTGCTGTCCGAGAAATTCAGTATTGAACGATGCACCGAAGTGGGGTGGCTGAGGGAACTGGAGATTCTTCTTCGGTTGAGATACAGGTTTCTTGTGATTTGTAGAAATTACAATATGATTTAATTAATTACTCTCATTGAACGACAGGATCGTAGCTATTTCTTACTGTCCGAAAAATTCAATTTTCAGCGATGCAACGAAGTGGGGTGGCTGAGGGAACTGGAGATACAGGCTTTTGTAATTAATAGAAATTACAATATTTGATAACTAAATTAGTTACTCTAATTTAACGACAGTATCGTAGCTATTTTGAATTTCTACTTAATCTCAGGTACATTCTACTTGACCTTCTATTCACCTTGATGATGCTACCAAAGAAACTCACATAAGCTGCGCTTATAGAAACTCTTAAACATTAGAAAGGCTTCATTGTAGCAAATTTAATATAAATCTTCCTAAGATAAACTCATTCTAATTCTCCACGTAAACTAAAGAGTTCCTCTACAATAGAAAATTAACAAAAATCTCCTTATCGATGCACCGTTGCCTCTGATACCAGTGACGTGGCATTCTCGTCGTCTTTTCGATAAGGCCTTGCATCCAGTTTCTCGCTATCTCAGAATCTCTGATCCACCTTTTCCTCTTCCTTTCTCTCTCTCTCTTGCTCTCTTTCTCTCTCTCTCTCTCTCTCTCTCTCTCTCAGGTTCGATCTAGTCTCCTCTTAACGGGCAACATTGTCGGCAATACGAGAGAGGCAGGTTCGTGTACCTCCTACCGACTTACATCAGCATCCACCCACGTACCGCGGTGTGTTGACATTCTCGTTGGCCCCGTACGTACCAGGCAATACCTTTATATGGGATGTGCATCGTGATCGTAGCTCGACACAAGTCGCACTCTATGATCCTCCAACTGGCCTCGGATTTCTCGTTCTACGGCTCGTTCTTCTGCTCGTTCTTCGGCTCGTTTGTACGAATTGCTTGGTCTATCCTCTTTTCTTCTGTTTCTTTTTTCTGTATATCAACTTTAATAGCTGTCGTTCCTTGCTCCGTTTCGTGCAGGAAGTGCAGATTTAGATGGACTTGGAATCATGGTGACCGATTCGAAATAACCATAGGAGTTGCGAGGGGCTATGGTGTGAGGAATGGCGAAGTCTCGGATTCGCAAGGGGTGGATGGAAGTTCAAATCCTCATCCGTCACGTCTGAAAAAGTTTTGTTAAACTATTATTTCCTCCTGTCCTACTATTTCTATTGTAACACCCATCGAAATGATTCGGAAAGAAATTGTTAGCATAAAAATCGATCAGTGATCCTTGAAACATTCTATAATCTAACGTAATATTAATATTATAGAAAATATAGAAATATAGAAATATTTTTCTAAATATAGAAATCTTTTCTATGTTATATCATATTAATATTATATTGTAATATAATATTTTCTATATTATATTATATTAATATTATAGAAAATATTTCTGCATTTAGAAAAATATATCTATATTTTCTATAATATTAATATTACGTTAGATTACAGGATGGGTCAAGAATCACTGACCTCTTCTCATTGATATTTTCAATTTGGTAGGTTTTGCAATGTTTAAAAATTTCCTATCCCATTTCCCGCGTCACGATTGTCACTCTTTATTGTAGTTTAAGGGGTGAATATACCATCCCCTAATTCAGAGCTCACCTAAAAACAGTGGATCCTAAGCGAAGTGACTGTTGCAGTTAAAGCCGAAAAAGCACAAAAGCAGAAGAAAAACAGATCAATTTACCTCCTCGTCGAGCCATGGCTCCACGCTCTCATAATTCCATATTGTTTCAAAGTTTCCGACGATTTTATTTACTTTCTTGCTGAAACGGCAACCATTCGGTAGGATGCACTGTGCGGATCGATGCGCATTATTCTATGATTCTTGGGAGAAGGCTGCATTCTTATTTTATCCTTGTGCTCTCCTTCTTCTTATGCTGATCTCGAATTCCGCGTTGTCTGCTCGCTCGGAGAAGAAGCGTTTAAGAACTACGGAGTTTTCTTGACTGATCTTTCTGCTGGTGAAGCTTCGTTACGTGAATTGAGTGGCGAAAGCAAATTTACAGTAAGGAGAGACGGAAGAAAATGAAAAAGAGGAGCATAGAAATAGATAAAATTGTCGGACAAACGAATAAGTAGAAGAAAACACACAAAAAATGTCAAAGTTTCTATCGCAGGTACTTTTCACTTGTGTAGAATTGTTAAATGTGAATTTTGGTAGAATCTTAATCCTCTATGGACCGAATTTTCTGTGATATCTGAAGATTAGTTGCACGATAGCACATTAGAAAATAATAAAAGTACAGTAGAGTTCCGCTAAGAGCGTATCCGCTAAGAGCGCCTTCCCCTCAATGCGTGCGAAGAGTGTCCCCCACTCTCAACCATTTAAAAGTACAAACCTTATGTGCTCTTAAGAGACACTCGGGTAACAATTCGAGCTAGTGCGGTAGTGGGGACAGAGATTTCTCGGAATTACTTCCCCTACAGCCCCTAGGCGGCGCTCTTAGCGGAACTCTACTGTACTATTATAGTTAATAAATTCTATTTGATTTTGAAACGTTGGATTGTAAAGAATTCCATGGTTTTGAAGAGCTAACTTGTAATATTTCAGAAAGTTAAAAAATCGATTTCGATAAATAACAGCTTGGATTTGTTTTGTGTTACTTCAAAGTTACACGGGCCCATAGAGGGTTAAATTATGCAATTAACTGATGTTTTCTTAGCTTTGTGACTTTTTATCAATTTGTCAGATTTTGTTAGAGGTTGTTTCAATTTTGGGTAACATTGTTAGCTCTTTGAGGCGCAGTGGGACTAAAAGTGTCCCACGTCTTTGTAGAGTGGAGATAAAGGGTGGGACATTTTTCGTCCCATCTCGAAAATTTATATCATTACACAGCTTTGTCAATAAATATGAACCATCTTTATTCACTTAAAATTTAAAAAAAATGTATGTACAACATGGGTCATTGTATTTTGTGAATTCCTGTGCCTCAAAGTGTTAAAGCAGAAAATGAATTTTAATTATTACCTTAACTTTTATATTCATTTAGGACTATGATAAATTTTGTCATTAATAATTTTCATGTGCACAATTGTTAAGACAAATGTTTAAGATCTTCTGCAATCCTATATAATAAAATTAAGTATTGTCTCATTTTTTCAAATTATTCCCATAATTGATAGAGAAGTCATGAAGTTAATATTCCACTTATATTTTACAAAATTTAAATTAGTTAATTGATCATTTTTTTAGGTTCTTGACTTTTCTTTGTGGGAAGTTCTTGTTCAGTGTATAACGGTGTTAAAAATGTAAAGAAACACATTCAGTGAATTTCGTTCCATTTTCACACGTTTGAGTGTTAAGTAATGATGTTTCTTCCAGCTCCTTTAATTCCCCATCTCCTGGAGGATTTTCAATGACGAAGCACACCTCGGCAGGAAGATGTTAGACTACGTAGTTGCTAAATCGCCGTGGAGTCGTCTTCGAGAAGCGACAAAGGATTTGTCGTTCCCCTTATTATCTTTAATCCTCCGCGGCTTATCGTCGTCTTTCCCGATTTTCCATTTTCTTTCTTCCGTTTCCTCCATCGAATTTCATTTCCCCCTGTGCCAGACGATTTTACACATTTCTCGATATATTACGCGAATTAATTCCTTCAATTCTCGACTTACCGAGATTGAAAATTCTCAAAAACTTTTCCATTTGACGAGCGTTGAATTTTCTTCTCATATGTAATTCATCATCGTAAAAATGCACCTCCATTTTTCTCTGAATGTACTTTAACCCTTTGCGGTCTGAATTGTTTCGTTAATTTTGCTAGTGAGCTAAATAAAATTAATTTTGCAATATTTTCTATCAATGGTTATTCATTTTTTTCGATGATATCAATAACTAATAGGTATTGGCGAACATTTAGATGATAATTATAAAATCATTGTGAAATTGGAAAGACGAAATGAAATTGTCAGAATATAAAATCAAGTGAAAATCTATGATCTAGTTTTCCTCCAAATTAGAAGTAATTTTTCGACGATGAATTCTTGTTAAACGACTCGAGAAGGAAATGTTAAGGGTGATATTTCAGTTGAAATTGCTTCATAAAATTGATACAGTTCTCGTTTTAAGTTGTGCAATTTATTAGAAATGTAACAGAGCGTTAAGCAGATTTCCGGAAAGTCGTTTGTTCGACGGTTTTGTAGATTCGATGGGGAATCAATTCTATAGCGAGGATTCTGCCGCATCGTCGAGTTTTGCGATGCAAGCAGACACTCGATGTATGCCCGACCGAATACGGAAGATCCGATATCATCGATTCGAATGATAGCGGTGACGGAAGACATTTTTCTAAGTCTATCCCATGGTATTCATCCATGTAGAATGAATACTGGACGAATGCGGCATCGTTCGATTATACCTTGCTTCTTTCACGGTGGTTTTCACTCGGTGCTTCTTCCTTTTTTTGAAACTGCAATATTTATTTATCCGCTTGATGATTTCCGGTTCCTTGGAACACTTTTTTGTGAAATTTGAGACACGAGGGTCCAAACTCGAGGAACTTTCTCATTCTTCGCTTCTGAGCTTCCAGAGGTGGCTGTAAAGGGGTGAATTTCTTCTTGAAGTGGCCTACAGTAGTTTTTCACCTAGAAATCAATTTTTTTTCGGTGCAGTGGAAAATGGGGTTGTGCTAAAATTCTTCTCCAGGGCGAAATCTATTGTTTAGACTTTCAAGGATCCTTCAAAAACAGTAGAAATATTATTTATGTCTTTCGAAATTTATTATCCTTGGATTCTTTGGAAACGACGTCAATTCACTCAATACCCTGGTTTTCATTTCTTGAGACGTTTTCAGAATGGCACCACTCGCTCAATTTGTTCTTTCGTCGCAGAACAAAATCGTAAGGAAGACACTTTAGAAACTATCGTCATTCAACATCCTCTACGCGTATCCTTTCAGGATATTCCTCGACCATTCGAGTCTTCCTCGAATTTCCGGCAAACGAGTTCATCAATTTGTCCAATGATTCTATTTCCCCGTCATAAAACATTTTCATAGCCGAAGTTTCATAGTAGCAACTCAATCGTAGGACACTTTCGAAGCTATCGATTTCACCAAGTCTCTCGACTGAAGACACTTTAGAAATTTTCCTCAAAACGTTGCCGGAGTTATCAAAGCGAGAAACATCTTGGAAAGTCCTGTCGCGATGATTGTCACAATGAATAACGGAAGAAGTTCTGGCGAGTTTCCTCGCCAAGTTTTTCGGCAACGCGAAGAATCGCTTTTTCGGAGAGAAAAAAAAATACTCCGTGGAAAATTCATGTGGGATAAGGGCTTTTCTCTCCTGGGAATTTTGTATTATCGAAGTCAACATGGCTGTAGCAGGGAAAATCGGGAAAATGGAAAGAGAAAAGTGAGGAAAATGAAGAAACTTGTAAGTTATCATATATTAAATCTAATTTAGCTGATAAGATAATGCGAATTGAAATTTTTGAAATGATTGTTATTTTTTATCTTCTCCGTTTAATTTTTCGCTGCACGCAGGATAGCTTATTGTTTGAAAATTAATGAATAATAATTTCCTTCCGGCTAGTTCGTATTCGTAAATGAAAAAGAAGTTTTAAGTTTGCCTCCGCTGCATAAAATTCAACGGCCTCGGAATTCAAAGTTATTTTTTGCCGGTGTTCCGGGGTTAAGAAGAACGGGGAATTTCTTAGGAAGAAAATCGGACTCTGGTTCTGGGAACCGCCCGGAAAGTTTTCGTCTTAAGCTAAAAAATAATAGCAGTACCGTCAGGAATTTCGAGGAGAAAGAAAAATGACGTAAACATTTTTCATCCGAAGTTTATCCGCCACGAGTAGAATCAAGAGATTAGAAACTTCGTGTAGTAAAGTTTCCTCGAACGATTGAAAGCACTTTTACGTACTTGATTTTTAAACTACGTGATTCTTTCGACGATTTGAGTCTTCAATTTTAGTGGTCCCGCTGTAAATAATTTTTAGGAAGCCTCCAATTCTTACTTTAAGCGATTCATTGATTCTTCGAGGGCAATGATCTTTTGTTTGCGGTTGGAGAACATTTTCTACTTACGTTCCTCAAAGAAATACAAATTACTTCTACTATATTGAAAGGAGTCTTCTATAAATGTAATTATGTTTTGTTATTAGTTATTCTTCCTATGAATTTTAGCCAAATAATTGTAATTAATTAATATCTTAATACAGTGGTACCAAGAAAAAGATTGTGGGCGCAGCAGACGTTCCACTTGGCATTTGTTTGAATTTTAATTTTTTTACATAAACGATTAATAGATTCTCTTCCTATTTGAATGCAAATTTTATCAAGTTAAAGTGTTCTTTTGTTATTAATTAGTATCTTAATACAGTGGTACCAAGAAAAAGATTGTGGACCCAGCAGACGTTCGACTTGGAATTTGTTGCAATTTTAATTTTTTTACATATGCAATTAATAGATTTTCTTCTTATTTGAATGCAACTTTTATCAAGTTAAAGTGTTCTTTTGCTATTAATTAGTATCTTAACACAGTGGTACCAAGAAAAAAATTGTGGGCACAGTAGACGTTCCACTTGGCATTTGTTTGAATTTTAATTTTTTTACATAAACGATTAATAGATTCTCTTCCTATTTGAATGCAACTTTTATCAAGTTAGAGTGTCCTTTTTCACGGACCAAATCTTCCGTTGCTTAAGGCAAGTCTAAGAAATTGCAGCAACCCCTTCCTCGTTTCTGCAAAAAGAATGTCTTGTACGTAGTAACGGCGATCTTTCGCGAACTTGTCTCACGTAGTGAAGCAAGTTAAAGAGGCTACTTTGTATTGCACTACGAAGTCGTTCTTCTGAGACAAATGGCTTTCCCTCGTTTCTTTTTCCTTCGCACTTCTTGGACTTGCGCTAAGTAAGAAGAAAATGGAACGCGAGAAGAGGACAAGCAGTCTAGATGAGGTCGTTATTTTTTCATTCTATTGCTCAAGCCATGAGTGACCCGTATGAGTTGGCAATTGCTTGAATTATTCGTTAGAATTAATTTTAAAGAGATTAAATAGAGTTAAAGAGAAACTGGGGTCAAGGAGTTAACCCCTTGCACTATAATATATATAACTGTGCCATAATATAGAATTTAATTGGTAAAATAAAAATTGATCAGTGATTCTCGATATACCGTATAATTTAACGTAAAATTAAAACTGTCTAATTAATATTATTGCGTCGCGTCTCATTAATATTTTCAATTTAATAGATTTTGGAAAATTTGTAAATTTCCTGTCCTATTTACCTCATCATGAGTGTCAGTCGTTATCGTAGGGCAAGGGGTAAAAGGTCGAAGTTCAAATTTCCCTCTGGTTGGTCTCTTTGTCAATTATTATTATTAATTGTGTCACAGTATCTACTATTCGGCATATTTCAAACTGCAAAAACAGCGGATCAATTCAAATGAAAAAAAGAACATAAAGACAACAACGAAGAATTGAGGGATGAAAATTGGGGTGAAAGATGAAATCTATTGTTTTATCAAAGAAACCTAATATGATAATAAAATAAATGAGGATAAATTCAAATTAAGAATATCGTATTAATTAAAGTAATAGCAACACAATTTGAATAGACACCGATTGGACGAGCGAAAGATAAATATTTCAGTCGGTGCAACAAACAAAAATCTCAATTCTATTGAACGTTGTATCGAATTTTATTTCAACAAAGCACGCGGCAAATGCAGCTCTCAATGAACCGAACGCGGAAAAGCGGAATACATCGAATGGATTTGAAAACCATAAAAACAAGAGCGAACAACAAGCGTTCAACGTTCACGTTCGGAAAAGAGATCTTTTGTGTCGGTTTTTCGATTGAAATTTTCATCCCTCACAAAGAGTATATACAAAAATGTAATAAAAAGTGATACTATCGAACCTATCAAAAAAATAACGTTCACCAATCAATTAAGATATCTGCGTCAGTCAATCTTAATAACGCCATTAATAACTTTACAAAATTAAGATAAAATCACCCCTCGTTTAAATCCTTCCCTGCGCATTATTTGTTACGAGTTCAACGAACCCCTATTTCGATTGGCCATTTAATCACCGACTGAATTAACCCCCATTAGGAAAACCAAAGGGCGTTGCACATGCCTCGCATACCAGCAGCTTTGCTCCATTATTCGAATCAAATCCAATGGTTTGTGCATTAAATAAATCATTGAAATTTGCTCTCAACCCGCTCCCTTTTTCTACTAACTATCAACCCTTTGCGGTCCTACGTCGAGCAGTACGCGACATAGATTCTCTCTTGATATCATTTTCTAACATTTTAATATCGGCTTTCCTATTTCACAAAGTTTTTATAATATCACCTAAATGTCCGTCAATACCTATAGTTATTGATATCATTTAAAAACAATGAATAACTAATGATAGAGAATATTACAGAATTAATTTTATTCAGCTCATTACCAAAATTAACGAAATAATTCGGACCGCAAAGGGTTAAAGTACCAACAATTTCCAATTTTCACTTTACATTCCAACCCACAATTCCAAGTTGTCCAATTTCTCTACTTCTCAATTTCTCCAGAACACAAAAATTTTTCAATTTCTCATTCGTTTCCTTCACGGCACCGTTGTTGCACGAGAACCGAAAATTTTCGATACCCGTCCGTCTCAAAAGTTCCATAACCAGCGAGAAACAAGATTCCACTTACGAAAGCCTCGTTTCTACGAGGATACTCCGATAAATGAATTCTCCAAATCTCCGTCACGTGCGTCGATATTTCACGCTAGGTTCATAAACGACGAAGGGAGCCACGTGAACGCAAAAATACCAGGTCGAAACATAAGTAGAATAAAATACTCGAAATGATCATTAATACCTCGTCAATGGACGTCGTAGCAATAATTTTCAAATCGGTTGAAGAAATGAAATTTCTTTAAAACCCTTCCAGAAGAGGGTCGTTTTCTTCGCCCTTGGGACGATTGTAATTCACTGTAGAGAGAAAGAGGAGAAGCGTGGAGGAGAAAATGAGAAAGCCTAGCAAATATCCTTTTATTTTAGCTCTTTTATGTTCCTCGCGTTTCTATTTTTCTTCCTCTACTTTTTCGTTTTCTACCGGGCATTTTCTCGCTGGTCCGGGCATTACGATTCGACCAAGAGACTGGCTACACGAGGAACATTAATGTCCGCGTTAAAGCAGCCAGAAACCGGCTAATTATCCCGACGTCTGCACCCTCAAGGAAAAATTCTAAATGTTCTCCGTGTGGAAAGTCAAAGTGGATGGGAAATCGAGGAGAAAATCGGACGTTTTATACCACCGAGTTCATATAACTCGTTTGCCTTTTTCACCTTTAGTTTTTTGGGGATGGTTATTTGCTTGAATATTCAGGGTTTTTAGAGAGACTCACTTTGGGAGGTGAAATCGCTTCAAGCGGGAAGTTTGGTCGTCGATGGAGATGAAATTGGGGGATGGTGTTTGGTAGTTGATTTCGAGACAGTGCTATATATGTGGTATTTCCAGGCATTTTTATTTCTCCACTTAAATTGAAATGGAGTTCTACATATATTCTTAATCTCTAATTTCAAAATTTTCTAGAAATTTGCCAACGCTCAAATTTAGTGACAGATTAATCCGTTGCCCATTTTGTCAATAACCAAGAAAAGTCCTCCATTCGCTATTCTATAACAATGTAATGTACCTACCCTCCGATCAGTTAATTCATAAGCTAACTCTAAGGAATATTGTGTAAACACAAATATTTTGTACGCGGCTCACTCATCACCATCATTAGTCATACTAGAATCACCACCTCAAGTCCAAAATCCTATTCCTTGTTTTGATCCTTACTCATCCACGAGTCATCATCCATATCCAAGATCCAACTTCCTATTCCTACTCCTAGATTCCCAAATACCATAATTCTACCCCCTCTCCTCTTCTAATCCTTTAAAAACCCTACATTCTCAGTTCAACCGCTCAATTCAAAGTAACCAGTCCTCAATTCAAAGTCACCAGTTTCTCTTACTCTTAGGCTAGTTCAAAGACATAGTTACGATCATCAAGTTCATTTCCAAGTTCATCATTATTCTATATCAACTAATTGTGAGAGTCATCTTCCAAATCCTAACTCCAACTCAAGACTCTCACAAGTCCCCATCAAATCGTTCAACACATTGAATCACTCTTCGAACGAATCGAGTATTTTAATATATAAAAGTCCTAAAAGTACAAGTTCTCTTATTTGTCGGACCTTAAGTGCGGATCCCTCAATCCGCCATTACAACAACAATGCCCCTCAAAGTATTATAATTCCTAAAGAAAAAAAAAACGCCTTTCCATGTCAGTCAATAGCTGTATCGACATTCTATAAATTGTCTTTAACACTAGAACTACCGGCGTCAAATTAACATATTTTAATCAATTAACACTAGAACTACCAAACCAGTCAAAATGACTGGTACATAGTATTTTCCAAAACTTCTCCAAATTCATAGAAGAGCCATGGAACAAAAATTCTACGTCCATCGCAAAAGACATAAATCCCCGAATTGATCATTCTTTCCGCCACTCGATTTCTCCTTTTTCAAAGTAATTATTTAATATATTGAAATATGATAGATTTAACGCCGGTAGTTCTAGTGTTAAATAAGTCCTTTGAAAAAGGGCGAATTAAGAGGCCGAAAAATTTGATCGATTGGGTGATTCACATTTATCGATATAGACGTAGAATATTTATTCTATGACTCTTATATAAACTTGGAGAATTTTTGGAAAAAATTCTGTACCAGTCATTTTGACTGGTTTTGTAGTTCTAGTGTTAATGTCATCGCAACCAAAGAGACTTTCTCTTGTCTCCCGTAAGTTATTCGCCATGGAGCTCCTGACACCTGACGTTCACCTTGGTTCAACCTAATCCCCTTATCTCGTAGCTAAACAGATTTGAAGGCTCGCTCTGAGCTATCGTACGGTCGAATAACAGTAAGCAGTAGTTTAGTTATGCTACCGGCGACCGATCCTAATACGTATTCACGTTTGATCGATCGACCTTTCCTGCCGTGCAAGGAACTCGATAAGCCAGGTTTGCGATAACGTTCGCTCTCCGTGCCGGCCGTCGCGTTTAGCTGAGTATCACTACTTCCGAAGGATCGATGCTATCGAACTCGCGTTAGTATCCACCCGTTATTACGTGTCTTGGGTCGTTAAAGCATGGATGCCGGTTTGCGGTTGTTTTCAGCAAGAATAGTTGCTTTTCGAGGATGGAATTAATTTATCTACGGACGTGGACTGTTTGTTGACTCTTGTCAGGGAGAAATGATTCTTGGATTCTTGAGATATTTGTAGGGGGTAGGTAGATTTAGTGATTGTGGAGTATGTGCTCTTTTTTATGGTTTTGAGGGAGGTGGGAGATTTATATAGGAATGGATTTTTGGCGAGTTGAGAAAAATCGAGGGTAGGGTAGGTGTTTTGACATCGGAGATTTAATTAAATGACTTTTACTTGGTACCAGGTTAGTTTAAATGAAAGATGAGAGTACGAGTTACGTTTCACTGGACTAAACGCATTAGCAGGGTGAAGAATATGGAGAGGTATCAAACAGTATATTAAATAGTTATATAATACAAATTTTACAATGTTAGTTGGACCCACTGATAAAGTGTCTCACCCTTTATTTTTTCATCCATCATATTTGCATTGTTTCGACTTCAATTGCTGTGGTTATTTTTTTAAAATTTGAATATTGTCTCTTTTACACTTTATTCTAAAAATAATTCCTACCTGTAATTATATCCCTTGCAATCTCGGAGCAATCCCCCCGTTGAAACCCCAAGAATTTACCGTTACAAAGCATCAATCGCATAGCGCGAAAACGAAACAGAATCAGGTTAAAACACGGCGGATTACCAGCGTCAAACATTCCGATTACTCGGGAGCGTGTGACATCGATAGCCGCAAACATTGAATACGAACACGAGGAGAAAACAAACGCTTCGGTATCGATTGTCATCGGGCGTGTGCAAATAATCGAATTGGACGATAATCCGCGATTAATCGAGCAAGGTCATGCCGCAAATTACGGAGGTTCGTCTCTTATCCGTTCGAGGCTTTCGTCGAACGGGACGGAGATCATCGGATCGCTTTGCTTTGAAGCGGAATTCACAAATGAAATCATGGAAAATGAATTCTCGGTTTGGTTGATCATATCAATCGTGAAAACTCGCTCCTGAAAACCAATACGGTCGAGTGCTCGACGAAAATGTCTAATGCACCCTTTCACTACACTGTACTCGAACTCCGAACGCTTTGATTTTCAAACGATTCGAAGCCCATGGGCGCGAACAATCGTGAAAAAACACCGTGGACCAACGATGGAAAAGCAGACATTTTCCAAATGGTCACGGTGATAAGAAGTTTGAGGATTTGTGGAATCTAAAGTTGCCCCGAGCTGTGATAAATTATCACGACCACAGCGGAGTTTTGCCGTTGAAAAGTTTTTTTTCAGCTGGAAAGTGGGCAATTTTGGAGAAATTTCGTATGTTGTTAGGTTTGGTGCAAAGCTGTTTTTGTACAGTCCTTTTTATGCGATCTTTTTTTTCACGGTGTATGAATTCCAATGGTGTTGGCATTATAACGTCGTTGGAATGTTTTAACGTTTTCTATCATCACAAGAAGATACGTGTTTTGGAGTATGACGAGTAGCAATACATTTTGATAATTTCTCCATGTTTAAAATGCAAAGTTAAATTTTTTTTTAAAATGATTCCATGTGTAATTTAATTGTCGACTCTGTTTGAAAGCACTCTCTCACTATTTCTTTAATTTTTGACATATGTTCTAAGTGCAATTTCTTTATGCAACCCCTGTCCACCACATAAAAAAGGTTTTCCCTAATATATTGTGATAGAATTATTTGTTATAAGTATTTATGAAATTGCTAAATATTTTTTTGTAGTTTCTTTTATACGGTCTCCCCATCAGCGAACAAAAACAGGTTTTAAAATGAAAATTTAATTTTTTTTAAACGTTTCCATGTGTAATTTAATTATCGATTTTGTTTGAAAGCACTCTCTCACTATTTCTTAAGTCTTTGACATATCCTCTGTATTCTATTTTTCTTTGATCCCTATCTGCCGCATAAAAAAAATTTCTCTAATATATTGTAGTAAAATTATTTGTTACAAGTATTTATGAAATTGCTAAATATTTTTTTGTACGCTTTCTTTTATGCGGTCCCCATCTACCGCACGAAAACATGTTTGACCGTACATATAACATTAGTACTTTCACAAAACACTCCCGAAATAAAAGGAAACCGTCGAAGAAGAAAATTCTAACGCATTGCGCCAAGAGGTAGAATGGAAAGCTGCGAAATTCCCAGAAATTCGTAAACATCGTCAGCGTGCAAAACGGTGAAACGATTTTGTTGGAGGAATTTTTCACCGGTGCCATTGGAAATCCCCCGTGGAGTGCATTCGCGAATAAAGCGAGAATCATCTGTGCGCGCAGGATGCGGATCACGATATCTCCGCATTCGGCGAATTATCGTCGACCGTGTCGGCGTGTGTTTCGCAGAAACGAGATCGGTCGACATTTTCACCGTCGACGTGTATCCCGTTTGTCGGGAAAATTTCGACGGGCCGTTTCCAACGACGTGGATGCCACACGTGGACAATAATTCTCTTGGCGTATCTCCTTGTCACGATTAGCGCTTGATTACGCACGCAAAAAGCTCCGATGTGCTTCGCGCACCGATACGTTTCGTGGATGAGGATTTGCAGTTTGCGAACGCTTCTCCAGTGAATTTCGCAGGAGTATCATACGTGAATGTCGTCCCTTCGTCGCTTCAAAGTGGTTTCGACTACTCTGATTTTGCCTCATGTTAGTTTTTCGACGATTCGGAGAATCTCTTGGATAGCTCTTGCGATTGTGATATTTCAAGAAGTCTTTCTTTTTTAAGCTGTAGAATGATGCTGAAGTTGTTGGAATGTTTTAAAGTTGTGGGGTTGCAGAATTTAGGAGGGGTGAGTTGGAGAACGTAAATAGGGTAGTTTAGATGGAGTCGATGTAGGCAGAACTGAAGATTAAATTTAGTGGGAGTATGTGGATAGCTGATAATTATTAATATGTGTAACGACTTGTGTAGGCTATGTGTGTGCACATGTGTGCGAAAAATGCGGCTGTACGTACGTGCAATCTGGGGAAAAACAAAAAGAAACCGTTGCTGGACGAGAAAGGGGAACAAAACAGTCTTCTGCGAACGCTTACGGTGCAAATAAATTTATTGGACGTTTATTTCCTTATTTTTATTATAAATTCCCCTACATGTGTAAAATTTTATATTTTTCTAACATTGAATTAATGATTTGATTGCTCGTGGTTAGTGGTGGGACTATGGCGGATAAGGAGGTCTAAGGTGGAAGTATCGATCATTGGGTCAGACTTTCAAATATTCTGTCACCTAAAAAAAATTTTTTGAAAATTTTTCTCATAGAAATCCTAGCCGAATAATACAAAGTTAGTGTTAGAACTATGGCGGATAAGGATAAGTGGATCGATCAGTGGATAAGAGTTTCAAATTTTCTGTCATCTCTGAGACATTTTTGTCATAGGACTTCAAGCCGAATAATGGAAAGCAAGCAAAGTTAGTTTTAGTGATAGTATAACTATTTATTCCAGAATTTTATTGCCTTTAACAAGAGTATATAATTTCCAGAATTTTGAATATCTCATTCGATTTAACGCAACAACGTGCACCACCCTCGCGATTCACCCTGTTTCGCTTTCCTCGACGTTTCCCCGATTCTCTTCAAACTTCTGCGCCCATTTCCTCTGTCTGTCTGATACGTAATCTCATTTTAGTTACTGAAGCTAGCACCGCAACGATCTTCCATCTCCAACGATTGTTATTGTTGTCAGTGTTTAATATGTTCGTCGAGTCAAATATTTGCGGTCCACTCTCTGTACTACTTGCCAACGAATTTCAAACTCTCGCAATTCGATATTTACGAATTAGACGGGAGAAATGAATTAATAAATCTCTCGAAGCGTGTAACTCTTGGAGCACAGTGGATATTGAAGTTAGAAGCTTGGATTTTTAATTAACAACCTCGGGTTTTAATTTGCATATTTGGAAAGTTTTTCATAAATTCTTATTTCATATACTGTAGAGAAAGAAAATTATAGATATCAATTAAAGGCAGTTGCTTTTCGTCTGTCTCGTGAATTCTAAATGAAATGTTCTCCATTGATATCACATTTTTGACGTCATGACTTATCAATGCACATCATGATTAATGCGACTTTTAACACTAGAACTCCCAAGCAATTAGTATTTAATGACGGATGCTAAATTTTTTTGTTTTCGAAAATTCTTTAAGACTTTATAAAGCACAGATTAGGGAATTGAATAATTTTTCTATCTTTTGATTCCTCCTTTTTCCAAAGTACTTATTTAAAATATTGAAGTATAATAGATTTAATTTTCTTCTGTCATCTCTGAGAAATTTTTCTCATAGAACTCCAAGTGTTCCAGTGTTAAAATAAACGGCACATATAGTAAAAACACTGTATGTTTAGTATCACTTTGTTTATATTGCTCCAACATTTTAACACCGAATACTACGTCAAATTAAAAGAAATACAACAATTTCAAAGTCTCCGGTAAATTGATCAAATTCATCAGCCACATTCACCGATAACTCCCATGGCACTCGAGGAGTTAAAGGTGAGATATCAGAGAAACAAATAAAAGAAACAAACTTCCATATCACGAACACGTCGGAGACACTCGAAGGAAGAATCCTACGAAGATCCAATTATCGCGCGTCGTTTGTTCGCCCTTGAAAAGTATAAATCGACGAGACGCTCTTCTTTTTCAACTTACAAAACGAGACACCGATATCGAGTGACGCGTGTAACGAGGCAGCCAACGGGCCACTTGATACTCGAAATCGCTTTTCGTGGCGGAAAAACGGGGGTAAAAAATTTCCATCGCGGTCAAGGGGTTGGCGATGCTCGACAAGATATCAAGAGAGAAGAAACAACGGGAAAAAAAAACACGATCCGACAAGTTGTAAGCGATGTTTAAGAATAAAAGTAATAAGCGACTATTGATCATTTAAAAAAAATACGAAGAAATAATTTATATCAAAAGATAACGTCTGCATTTGAGAGGATCGACTGATCGGATGAAACCGAAAATTCGAGTGATTCGACAAAAAAGGTGGCCGTCGAAGAGGGTAGGTCCAGGGTGGATAATTTCAGCGAGACACCCTATTAATTGTACTTTCTTCTGGCCTATCGTGTTAATGAGGCGATGTAAGGAGAAGATAGAAACTGGGGAGGACGAAGAAAAAAGAAATTTATGAAAAAAGTAGTCTTCTGGGCTAACAAGGAGAACGCAAGGCCTTCGGGTCACCGATTTTATTGAAATTTTACATACTCGTAGAGTAAGTCGTACTGATTAAGAATATACCCTATTATAGGGGCAGACGGTCAATAGTTTTTAAGATATTTGTAATTAAAGTTTCATTGGCATTCTCATCAAAAACTGTTGAATGCAGTACAAATATCTACCGTGGCAACAATATCACCTGCATTTTTTGTATCTCCCGAATATTTTCTTAATATTTTTTAAATATTTATTTTATATCTCCTGAATTTTTTCTTGATATTTTTTTTACCTTTATTTTATATCTCCTGGAGGTTTTAGTGACTTTTTTTTTACCTTTGGTAATACTTCCTTCAGGGACCCTTCAGGGAACGTGAAATTTAGGTCGGAAATAGGTTGAAAATAGCTCCAGGGGACCTAAAATTTATGTGATATTTAGGTCAAATTTGAGTGAAATTTGGGTGATATTTAGGTGATATTTGAGTGAAATTTGGATGAAATTTAGGTGAAATTCACATGAAATTTAGGTGAAATTCAGATGAAATATAGGTGAAATTTAGGTGATATTTAGATGAAATTTGGGTGAAATTTAGGTGAAATTTAGGTGAAATTTAGGTGAAATTCAGATGAAATTTAGGTGATATTTAGGTGAAATTCAGATGAAATATAGGTGATATTTAGATGAAATTTGGGTGAAATTTAGGTGAAATTCAGCTGAAATATAGCTGAAATATAGCTGAAATATAGGTGAAAATCAGCTGAAATGTAGGTGAAATTCAGATGAAATTTAGGTGAAATTTAGGTGAAAATCAGCTGAAATATAGCTGAAATTTAGGTGAAATATAGCTGAAATATAGGTGAAATTCAGATGAAATTTAGGTGATATTTGAGTGAAATTTGGGTGAATTTTAGGTGATATTTAGGTGAAATTCAGATGAAATATAGGTGATATTTAGGTGAAATATAGGTGAAATTCAGATGAAATTTAGGTGAAAATCAGCTGAAATATAGGTGAAATATAGGTGAAATTCAGATGAAATTTAGGTGAAAATCACCTGAAATATAGGTGAAATTCAGCTAAAATATAGCTGAAATATAGGTGAAAATCAGCTGAAATATAGCTGAAATATAGGTGAAATTCAGATGAAATTTAGGTGAAATTCAGATGAAATATAGCTGAAATTCAGATGAAATTTAGGTGAAATTTAGGTGAAAATCAGCTGAAATATAGGTGAAATTCAGATGAAATTTAGATGAAATTCAGCTGAAATATAGCTGAAATATAGGTGAAATTCAGATGAAATTTAGGTGAAAATCAGCTGAAATATAGGTGAAATTCAGATGAAATTTAGGTGAAATTCAGCTGAAATATAGCTGAAATATAGGTGAAATTCAGCTGAAATTTAGGTGAAATTCAGATGAAATATAGCTGAAATTCACATGAAATTTAGGTGAAATTTAGGTGAAAATCAGCTGAAATATAGGTGAAATTCAGATGAAATTTAGGTGAAAATCAGCTGAAATATAGGTGAAATTCAGATGAAATTTAGGTGAAATTCAGCTGAAATATAGCTGAAATATAGGTGAAATTCAGATGAAAATCAGCTGAAATGTAGGTGAAATTCAGATGAAATTTAGGTGAAATTTAGGTGAAAATCAGCTGAAATATAGGTGAAAATCAGCTGAAATATAGGTGAAATTCAGCTGAAATTTAGGTGAAATTTAGGTGAAAATCAGCTGAAATTTAGGTGAAAATCAGCTGAAATATAGGTGAAATTCAGCTGAAATTTAGGTGAAATTTAGGTGAAAATCAGCTGAAATATAGGTGAAATATAGGTGAAATTCAGATGAAATTTAGGTGAAATTCAGCTGAAATATAGCTGAAATATAGGTGAAATTCAGATGAAAATCAGCTGAAATGTAGGTGAAATTCAGATGAAATTTAGGTGAAATTTAGGTGAAAATCAGCTGAAATATAGCTGAAATATAGGTGAAATTCAGATGAAATATAGCTGAAATTCAGATGAAATTTGGGTGAAAATCAGCTGAAATATAGGTGAAATTCAGATGAAATTTAGGTGAAATTCAGCTGAAATATAGCTGAAATATAGGTGAAATTCAGATGAAAATCAGCTGAAATTTAGGTGAAATTTAGGTGAAAATCAGCTGAAATATAGGTGAAATTCAGATGAAATTTAGGTGAAATTCAGCTGAAATATAGCTGAAATATAGGTGAAATTCAGATGAAAATCAGCTGAAATGTAGGTGAAATTCAGATGAAATTTAGGTGAAATTTAGGTGAAAATCAGCTGAAATATAGCTGAAATATAGGTGAAATTCAGATGAAATATAGCTGAAATTCAGATGAAATTTAGGTGAAAATCAGCTGAAATATAGGTGAAATTCAGATGAAATTTAGGTGAAATTCAGCTGAAATATAGCTGAAATATAGGTGAAATTCAGATGAAAATCAGCTGAAATGTAGGTGAAATTCAGATGAAATTTAGGTGAAATTTTGGTGAAAATCAGCTGAAATTTAGGTGAAAATCAGCTGAAATATAGGTGAAATTCAGATGAAATTTAGGTGAAATTTAGGTGAAAATCAGCTGAAATATAGGTGAAATATAGGTGAAATTCAGATGAAATTTAGGTGAAATTCAGCTGAAATATAGCTGAAATATAGGTGAAATTCAGATGAAAATCAGCTGAAATGTAGGTGAAATTCAGATGAAATTTAGGTGAAATTTTGGTGAAAATCAGCTGAAATTTAGGTGAAAATCAGCTGAAATATAGGTGAAATTCAGATGAAATTTAGGTGAAATTCAGCTGAAATATAGCTGAAATATAGGTGAAATTCAGCTGAAATTTAGGTGAAATTCAGATGAAATATAGCTGAAATTTAGGTGAAATTTAGGTGAAAATCAGCTGAAATATAGGTGAAATATAGGTGAAATTCAGATGAAATTTAGGTGAAATTCAGCTGAAATTTAGGTGAAATTCAGATGAAATATAGCTGAAATTCAGCTGAAATTTAGGTGAAATTTAGGTGAAAATCAGCTGAAATATAGGTGAAATATAGGTGAAATTCAGATGAAATTTAGGTGAAAATCAGCTGAAATATAGCTGAAATTCAGATGTAATTTAGGTGAAATTTAGGTGATATTTAGATGAAATTTGGGTGAAATTTGGGTGAAATTTAGGTGAAATTCAGATGAAATATAGCTGAAATTCAGCTGAAATTTAGGTGAAATTTAGGTGAAAATCAGCTGAAATATAGGTGAAATATAGGTGAAATTCAGATGAAATTTAGGTGAAATTCAGCTGAAATATAGCTGAAATATAGGTGAAAATCAGCTGAAATATAGCTGAAATTCAGATGAAATTTAGGTGAAAATCAGCTGAAATATAGGTGAAATTCAGATGAAATTTAGGTGAAATTCAGCTGAAATATAGCTGAAATGTAGGTGAAATTCAGATGAAATTTAGGTGAAAATCAGCTGAAATATAGGTGAAATTCAGATGAAATTTAGGTGAAAATCAGATGAAATTTAGGTGAAATTCAGCTGAAATATAGCTGAAATATAGGTGAAATTCAGATGAAAATCAGCTGAAATGTAGGTGAAATTCAGATGAAATTTAGGTGAAATTTAGGTGAAAATCAGCTGAAATTTAGGTGAAATTTAGGTGAAAATCAGCTGAAATATAGGTGAAATTCAGATGAAATTTAGGTGAAATTCAGCTGAAATATAGCTGAAATATAGGTGAAATTCAGCTGAAATTTAGGTGAAATTCAGATGAAATATAGGTGAAATTCAGATGAAAATCAGCTGAAATATAGCTGAAATTCAGATGAAATTTAGGTGAAATTTAGGTGAAAATCAGATGAAATATAGGTGAAATTTAGGTGATATTTAGATGAAATTTGGGTGAAATTTAGGTGAAATTTAGGTGAAATTTAGATGAAATTTAGGTGATATTTAGGTGAAATTTAGGTGAAATTCAGCTGAAATATAGCTGAAATATAGGTGAAATTCAGATGAAAATCAGCTGAAATGTAGGTGAAATTCAGATGAAATTTAGGTGAAATTTAGGTGAAAATCAGCTGAAATATAGCTGAAATATAGGTGAAATTCAGATGAAATTTAGGTGAAATTCAGATGAAATATAGGTGAAATTCAGATGAAATTTAGGTGAAATTCAGATGAAATATAGCTGAAATTCAGATGTAATTTAGGTGAAATTTAGGTGAAAATCAGCTGAAATATAGCTGAAATTCAGATGTAATTTAGGTGAAATTTAGGTGAAATATAGGTGAAATTTAGGTGATATTTAGATGAAATTTGGGTGAAATTTGGGTGAAATTTAGGTGAAATTCAGATGAAATTAGGGTGATATTTAGGTGAAATTCAGATGAAATTTAGGTGATATTTAGGTGAAATTCAGATGAAATTCAGATGAAATTTAGGTGATATTTAGGTGAAATTCATCCCCTACTTAGCTCATTATGTAACTTTATACTTAGCTCATATTTCGTAATGAGTCATTACGAATTTAAATTAGGTGGTCCCAGACAAAATAATCACCCTGCTGAAGATACACAAATACAAAAAAGAGAAGAAAAGTCATCCAGAAGTACATCAATGCCTGCAACATGTAGCAAGTATCCCTTTTTCTTCATTCTCGTATTATCTTTTACGAGGGCTCTAATGGCTCATGAAGAACAGGGTTTATCGTAAGAAGAATTTCACCCGAGATTATTTGCTCGGGGCTGAAAAATTCTGGGAGAAGTGCCGATTCAACGAGTTGATCTTGAAGAAATAGGTACCATTCTGTGGTCGAAGTGAGGTGACTTTAAAAGACGCGCGAGAGCCGAAGGAAAGCGAAAGGAAAATAAAAGAAAGGAAGGTCTCCATCGATCTCGTCATCGGTCTCATACTTTTTTCCATCCGAGGTTCTTCCAGGCTCATCCCTCGGAACGGTTCTCGGTGGTTGTAGCACTTTAATTCGATGAAGTGTAGGCTCGTGTTTTTTTTTTCTCTCTACGGCGCCTATCGTCTTCTTTAATAACGACTATAATTCGCAATTGAAAAGAAACGTCTCGTTTCAACGACGTACCCGATGATATTCTTACTTTATCGCTAGGACTTTTGATCTTTAATTTACCGTGCGGCGCCGTTTGTCTTATCTCCGGCGTTCTCGAGCTCTATTTCAGGGAGACGAGTTATTTTAACGTTTCTTTTTTGTAATATTGATTTTTCATGTTAGTGGAGAAAATGTGAAAATTGTCTCTTACAATTAGTTTCCTTTGATCTTTAGGTCATTTGTAGAATTTAATTGCGCTATCTTTGCTCCTCAAGTGGCTAAATTCGAGGAACTTTGGTGATAATGTCAAAGAAATTGAAAGTGAATGAAATAAAAACGTGAAATTCATTTCAGAGACTTTCATGAGTGAACTGGCAAAATTGCAAATATTCTATTTACAAAGGTGTTGATAATTCTATAGTTTCTATTGTCAAGAGTGACGATTTAGTGATAGAACGAGTATTGCAGATTTTTTAAATCACGTTTAGGGAGTAATTGTTCCAATTTTCTACCCTATTGATACGAGTATTGACAATTTCATAGTTTCTATTGTCAAAAGTGTCGATTTAGTGATAGAACGAATATTTAGGATTTTTTAAATCACGATTAGGGAGTAATTGTTCCAATTTTCTATCCTATTGATACGGATATTGACAATTTCACAGTTTCTATTGTCAAAAATGAGAATTTAGTGATCGAACGAGTATTGCAGATTTTTGAATTCAAGTTTAGAGAATAATTGTTCCAATTTTCTCCTCGATTTACAAAGATAACCGAGCGGCTCGTGGGACACTTACGTAACAAAGAAATAATAATACATGGCGGGGAGATTTCCACGGGCACCATGGGACCACGTGACGGGATTATTCAATACAACTCTGCAATTGCTTCGGTACCATGGCGGAAACGTGATCGCAAACAATCCCGCGACTATTTCTCTCCTCGTGAACGTGATCTCGAATAGAGAATTTTCATTTTTTAATCCCATCGAATAATACCCTGGCAATTCTGGAATTTACATTTTGAAATCTTTCACCGAAATGTAGCCAACGTTTGGCACCTCAATTAAAATGCAAAACGGCACGGAACTTGTTGGATTTCATTTCGTAAAATTGCCGCGTTAGTTCATTTCATGATGCATAAATATTAATCATATCTTGACGTTAAACGTATACAATTTTGAATTAATTATATATTCCCTCTCCCTTTCTACGCTTTAATTACCGTCTTTTTAATCCGACCGCAAGAATCTTGCCGTACCGTTTTCATTTCACGGTGGACCCTTTGTTTTAAATTATTTATATACGCTTCTTTTGCCATGGTATTCTCATTAAAGAAAACTGAATTTGCCATTTGTTTCCATGCTGCAATTAATGCGAGCCCTCTCTTCTATTCTACAATTTCAAGAATTAATTCCGTGCAATTTGAAGTGTTCACTTTGCATACAATTAAATACTGTTTTGTTAGAAAATTTTTTCAATTCTCTCAAAGTCGTGGAAAATCGTCAAGATTCGATTTTAACCCTTTTGAACTCATCTAAAATTATTTGAAACCTGTGAGACTCCCTCAGATGCAAACGGACCCCCTTGTAATATTCTCAAATTCTTTCGGACACGCTCGAAGGCACCTTAATTTTTTTGGGATTCCCGCCAACTCGCTCAAACACTTTCGAACAGCTTCTCCATCTTTCTGAAGCTTGTTCCAGATGTTTTTTGGGCCCGTACCAAATTGTTCGAGGTCGGGCGCCAAATGCTGCCAATTTCCTCCAGTTCGTTCCGGCTGTTTTAGATCCGCTCTACCATTCGCGCGCTGATTACGTTGAACTTTTCTCAAACTTTCTCCATCGTCGTATTCGTTTTACGATCTCGTTCAGACACTTTCAGAATTGTCAGCTCTTCCTTTTGGAATTAGCAGAGGCCGTTTCAACAATTTTACAATAATGTTATTAATTATTTTTTACATTAACGCCAGGTCTACGTACGGCGTTGAGTTAACGAGCTCCTACTTTTTTTTTATAGACGTTTCTCAAGTATATAGAGAAGCAGAAAAGTGGATGTTTCACGTTTATTTCGTAATGTGCAAATTACTTGACAATGAGTATCTTCTTTGTCGCTTTACTCTTTTTTTTCATGGTACATTTTAAAACATATTGTTGCCGCGCTTCATAATAAAACAACGATTCATTATAAAAATAACGATTCTATTAAAACAGGTCTAATCTCACAGCTCGCCGACAATTCTCTTGGCATATTATTAACAACATCCATCGTTCTAGTAATCGATACTATATGTAGGGGAGACAATTTCATTAATCATAATATTTCGTAACAATATTATTACGTTTTTGATAAGATATTTGCAAACGTAACAATTGTATTTACATAAACACGAGCGGCCAGTATATCAGCTAATGGGCTCACCGATATATTATTTAACAGCCCATAATCGATAAATTGTAGACACAAAATCCCATGAGAATGGTATCTGCGAAACATCCACCCAATAATTATCTCCATTGCTTTGTTATCCTGAGAAGGCAGAAAATCAAACGCGAACGATCATCGGAACGGCATCTGGGATCGATTCTCCTCGAAAACATCGTTATCACCATCGTGCTCGAACGGTTATCGTCATTATCAGCATCATTGTCGAGATCGTTGCGGCTTGTTTCCCAGTTCGATTCCACTCTCGGCATTCGCCCTCATCGTTCTCTCCCCCATCGATACGAAATTCTCCCTCTTCACCAACCCCCCTTTCTCTTCTTCATTGATACGAAATTCTCTCTCGTTCCTCTTCCTCCTTCCCTTCCTCATTCATACGAAATTCTCTCATCGTATTTCCTTTCCTCTTTCACCCTATTTCTCTCTCTGACTTGTTCTCTTTCTTTGTCGAGCAACCTTCGAACGACTCGGGGGATGAAAGGGCCGAGAAACACGTAACCGAAGAATGGAGGAGGGGCGAGGGGGTTGGTTTGCCGGCTGAGGGAGAATGGATCGTGGAAAGGAGGAACAGTGGGTCGGGTGGTCGCCGAAGGGGTGGAAACAGTCGGAAGCGGGAACTCGAGCGACAGTATCGTTCGTGAAAATCTCGCTATCGGAAAAGTCGAGGGAAAAGTCGGCCGACCCTTGTGAAACGTTGCGTTTAAGGGAATTCTAGAAGATCGAGAGGAGAGGGAGGAAAGAGAGAAATCGAGGAGGGAGAGAGAAAGAGATAGAGGGAGATAGAGAAAGAAGAAAACTCGAGTAGTCCAAGGTATGCGAGAATTGCACAGAGGTATTGGGGGATGTTAGCACCTTGCCGCGAATCATTTTCGACGAATGGAACCTTCGACGATGGGGTGACTTTATCGTTGGTAACACTTGTCTGAGGAATAAATTGCTCGTTGTTGAAGGCAACAGGAGAACAGGGGTGGTAATGTCAAACTTGAAATCGACAGGGTAGTTTTTTTGTCTGAAATGATCATTGGCGATGTTAATATTGTTTCTTTCGACGGTTTATGAGAAACGGTGAGAAAACAAGGGTGGTACCATTAAATCTGAAGTCAGAAGGGTAGTTATTGGTCTTTAATAATCATTGACGATATTATAATTTCATTTGGACGTCTATTTATTTTTATTTTAATGTTGGTAACACTTGTCTGAGGAATAAATTGCTCGTTGCTGAAGACAACAGGAGAACAGGGCTGGTACCGTCAAACTTGAAATCGACAGGGTAGTTTTTTTGTCTGAAATGATCATTGTCAATGTTAATATTGTTTGTTTCAACGGTTTATGAGAAACGGTGAGAAAACAAGGGTGGTACCATTAAATCAGAAGTCAGAAGGGTAGTTATTGGTCTTTAATAATCATTGACGATATTATAATTTCATTTGGACGTCTATTTATTTTTATTTTAATGTTGGTAACACTTGTCTGTGGAATAAATTGCTCGTTGCTGAAGACAACAGGAGAACAGGACTGGTACCGTCAAACTTGAAATCGACAGGGTAGTTTTTTTGTCTGAAATGATCATTGTCAATGTTAATATTGTTTGTTTCAACGGTTTATGAGAAACGGTGAGAAAACAAGGGTGGTACCATTACATCAGAAGTCTGAAGGGTAGTTATTGGTCTTTAATAATCATTGACGATATTATAATTTCATTTGGACGTTTATTTATTTTTATGTTATCGTTGGTAACTCTTGTTTGAGAAATAAATTGCTCGTTACTGAAGACAATAGGAGAACAGGGCTGGTACCGTCAAACTTGAAATCGACAGGGTAGTTTTTTTATTTGAAATGATCATTGTCGATGTTAATATTGTTTCTTTCGACGGTTTATGAGAAACTGTGAGAAAACAAGGGTGGTACCATCAAATCTGAAGTCAAAAGTGTAGTTATTGGTTTTTAATAATCATTGAAGATGTTATAATTACAACTTTCTCGTTAAAAATGAGGTATCTTTAAAGACTAAACTAAGCATATCTTCGTTGAAAAAAAGATCATCGAATACAATTGAATATTAATTTACGTATTATCGAATTACACGTTCCACCTATAACCGCAGTTTCCCGTTACATAATATATATACAATTATCGTCCGACCGTTTTTGCAGTGGTCGAATTAATTTCAATCGACGTGTTACTTTCACAATTAATTATGTAACTGCACCGTGAACACTCGTTGGAAAATTACAGACTGCTGTACAAATTACATGGTCGATAATTACGAAGGGTTAATTATTTTCTTGAAATTCTATCTGGCAACTGACACGCATCACAGAAGTCTCGACATTATTTCCTCGTAGATGTCACTTCGAGGTCGACGTTAATCGTGTTATTTAAAGACAAACTCGAGATTTAAAGAGCGAATTTCGACGGAGTTTCGTCGACGATAAAGATTGCGATCGGGCCGATGCAATAAATTGCGATTTGGTAGCTCCAATTCGGACTTTCACGAGAGAGGGAGAGACTTCTTCGTGATTTACGCCTCCATGGCTGTTCGATGCGGATGCCCACGAGGTTTTTACGTTTATATTGTCAGGACTCTCGATTATTTTGTAACTCATGGACTGGGAAACTTGGAAGACGCTCTATTTACTCCTTCGAATTTATTTGAGGATTTTAGAGGCACGATTTCACGATTGCGAGCAAATTGAACTTCGAGGGTGGAGGTGAAATCTTCGAAATTCTTCGCCGAAGAAATCTATCTACTTAGAGGGCAATTTGAGAAGGAACGTTATTTCGAAATAGGAAGCTTATTTCTCTGAAAGCTATCTCGGAGTCGCGACGAGATAGAAACGCGCAGGAGACTCAAGTTTTTCATTGAACGTCACGGAAAATTTGTAACACAACCCCAACAAGTTTGTCGAGGATAGGTAAAAAATGAATGTAAATTATTCCCATTATTCCAACTTGTTGTTGCCTTTCGATTCGAACATTAATTCAAAATTTCCCGTTCTTCCCAAGGCTAATTTGCGATCTGAAAATTTACACCCCTTGAAAAGTATCCGCCTAAAATGCAATATCCCAAAAGCTTACGCGAATTTAACACTAGATTCACGGAGATTGATATACCTATTTTTCTAAAGCGAGCCGATTTGAATCATACAGGAAAATTGACATTTTTTGCAAAGAAAATAATTCCCAATCAATTGAAATGAAAGATTTATTATTAAAAAATTAACCAACCAATATATTATATATGTAGTAATCAAATTTTGAATGAGTCAAATTGGCTCCGTAAATCTTAAAGATAAATATCATCGTTTTCGCCACCGCAGTATTTAATTTCAAAGCGAATTTTCATTTCTCCTTTGAACCCAATCCACAAGAAACATTCTCACATTAACCAATCTCCCATAAAAATCCATCTCAATTTCCTTCCCTCCAAAAAACAAAAAAACTTCATCTTTCCACTTTGAGAATAATTCTCAATTCCATCCAAAAACTCTCCAACGTTGGAAATAGAACTCGAAAGTTCCATGCTTCCGCCTGCTAAAAATCAAAATCCAAAAAGCGATAGGATACGGGCAAGTAACGAATGATATCGTCGTAAAATATAATCATCATGAAGCAACATTATCCCTTTCTCTCTTTGCCTTACGCCATCGAAGATATATGGAGTCGCAACCAGCGTAATTCCGGCTTCCATGGCGTCCCTTGCTGCGCTAGGATTTTAAGGATCTTTTTGTCCTCGAGAGAAGCACAGAACCTGGAAGGAATCGGGAGGAGAATTCTGCTGGTAGATCGTAAGCGTTGTCGCGAAATAAATGGGGAAAAAGGAGCGTCGCCTAAAGGGATGACGGGCGAAGGTTGTTGAAGAAAGGACGACTCGACGTGAACCATGACATTTTCAATGGGGAGGACGAAAGGGGATGCTTATTTGTGGAATACTGCGTGGAGACATATCCCTTGGTAATTTGATATTAAAAGGGAGGAACGTAGAACGGCTGAATGCTGAGGGAGGGGTGTTCGAGGACAAGAAGAAGGTTGAAGTGCATGAGGATAAATTTTAATGGGGTTTCTCGTGCATTGAAGGTAGAACTACGATGATGCGGTTGAAATCTGTGATAGCTTGGAAATAAAGGTGGATAATGTATGTTGGATGGATGAAGAGGAAATAATATTACGACAAGAGGGAGGAAAGTAAGAAGGTTGCTGGTAGATGTAATAGATGGGGAAAATTGGAAAGTGAGGAGAGTAGCGTTGTTTCTGCAAATATCAAACCTCCGTTTGTTGGAATACGCCTAAGGATACTGATTTTATATGGGGCTGAAAAGGAAGTTCGACAGAAATTCGAGTCTGATTGGTAAACGTAGAAGAAACACGATTCTTCTCATAGGCATTTTCAAATGTAAGTCTGGATAGAGATCTTTTTAAAGATTTAAATTACTATAGAATCTATTAGAGATAATAACAATTTTCTCTTGTAATTAAAAGGTTGATTACAAGGTCTACTCGCGCTATGGTTAGATAATTGTAGAAACGTCGAATTTCATGCACAACTATTTATCAGGAACTCGACGCCAATTGCCGGCGATTCCACTCGTATTTCCGGTCGAAATCCGAAATTACTCGTCCTGCGGTAATCGAAGCGTCGACTTAGCCCGATGGTAATTCTCGAACACGGCCAACTGATTCGAGTTGACGGAGCATAAATCGTAGATTGGAATTAGAGATAGGAACATTAAGAGAAATACCTAATAGGACGTATCGTGGATGTAATTATACAACTGGTACAACCGATTCGCACAATGTTGCTGCTGTTTCAGCTTCAAAAGCTACGGTAATTTTGCTAAAGATAATTTCAAGTTTTTGAATTAACGGGTTTATAGTATTGTAACGGCGCTTCATAATTAAATAACACAGATATTATAAAATAACGTCTCTAATTTAATGAATCCAAACTTCTTGTACAAAGACAACTCTATTCTCAATATTAAATCAATATGTAAACATTTGTAATTCGTTGTTAAGATTCTCGTAATCGATATGAAATATAGGGGAGACAATTTCGTTACGATAATTCGTAACAGTATATTGAATAATAATTTATAAAAAAAATTGGCCAATGACGAGTATGTAGACAGAGAGTGCGAGTAAACTTTACATCATCATCCTTAGCACTTTCCGCAGTATTTTGAACGAGGAATCGGCGTAAATTTGCCAATAAATTCGCACAAAGATGAATTAACGTCTTGTCGGTTAAGTGGGAGTTAAATATATATATAACGTGGAGAACGTGGGCGAAGTTTCGCTGGGCGTATAATCGGGGAGTGCCACGATTTCTTGGATTAACCTCTTTCACGGAAATTCAGAGACTGGCGTTTTCGTGATACTTGAAATTCCATGAATTAATTTGTAAATTAGGAGCTATTTGGTAGATAGATTATCTAGCTGTTCGAAGAAAGATTTGATAGCCTATGGTAGGCGGCACGTGGTAATATAATGAGTCGTTCGTTTATTGAAGAATTTTAGGGAGATTTTGAGATATGTGAAAAAATCTTGATCTCTATGGAAACCTCCTAGATTATATTAGTCATTGACGAGCAGATCTGTTTATTTGCTCTTTATTTACAGTTCAGGAATCGCTGCGAAATGAAGCATTATTCAAAGTGATACACATTATATCAGAGCGTTCATTATCTCTTCTTTTAATTAATTTAACCGACGAGCCATAACGTTAAAGTAATCCAGAAGAAGTTTCGCCTCTTCTAAAAATTTATTGCTATTTTACCACCGAGTTTTTCACTTTTCAACCTTGTCAGAAATTGCCATTTATTTAGTAATAGCTTAGATTATATTAGACTGAAGAATTTAATATTAAAAAAGATGCTTAGTTTTGAAAAATCTATTACACTATTTTATTCAATATTTCACTAACAATTCTATTCATAATCTCCTGCGTCCTCAATAGCTCAAAAAAATATATCTTCTGCAAACTCTAACGTTCCATCACCCTTTGATCTGCAATTTTACGTATTCACTTCTCAAAGTAAATATCTTAGATTATAGGTACTAGATTTAAGAATTTAATCTTAAGAAAGATACTTAGTTTTGAAAAATCTACTACACTAGTTTATTCAATATTTCACTAACAAGTCTATTAATAATCTACTGTGCCCTCAATAGCTCAAAAAAATATATCTTTTGCAAACTCTAACGTTCCATCACTCTCTCATCTGCAATTTTGTGTATTCACTTTTCAAAGTAAATATCTTAGATTAGACTAGACTCAAGAATTTAATTTTATGAAAGATACTTATTGTTAGTTTTGAAAAATCTACTACACTAGTTTATTCAATATTTCACTAACAAGTCTATTAATAATCTCCTGCACCCCCAATAGATCAAAAAATATATCTTCTGTAAACTCTGACGTTCCATCGCCCTCTGCAATTTTGCGTATTTATTTTTCAAAGTAAATCGGCAATATTCCCAGCAGTTTAGAAGTTTCACGAATCGAGCCATTACTCAGAGCAAGACAATTAATTTTTGGTTTTAGCGTCGCTCCGTCGTCGCAGGTGATAACCGCGATCGTAACAAACGAGCTCTTTGTTAACGGCGTAGATACAGGAGTGTGATGTACGATGCGCGTTCCACGAAATCGCGTAATACAAACGGCAAATGCAAAACTGCGGGGGTGTAATTACCGTGTGGCTTCGTTAATGAACTTTCCCGTGCTTGGAATGAGTATTGAGAAGCAGCGGGAAGTTCGACTCTCGTGGCTTCCTCTTTTTTTCAAACTGTCGATGCTTCGCCAGGTTGGCAATTAAACGACGATTTTGCAAAGTTGGGTTTTGTCGTGATTAATCTTCCTTCGTGTCTAATTAATCCGAGAGGAGAAGATCGATCGGATGGGCTTTATATCATCTAATCTTTCTGTAATCTTCTTTAGCTCGATTGTCTATCCATTTTGAATTTTATTTTGAAAATATAATGCCGAACAGTAATTGTCTTTATGAAATAATAATTTAACGCTGAGTAAATGGAGAATTTTATGGAATTGTCATTTTCAATTTAATTTTGTATCCTTTGGAAAATTTCGTTTGTGATTAACTTCGACTAAACATTAATGTAAATAAGTTTCCTCTGCAGTGAGCCTTATATTTAGAATTTTGGAAATGTCTTCTGAATGTAGCTGTGAAATATAATTAATATTATTTAAATCAAATTGAATTTTAGCTTTAATAGGAATTATAGATATTAATATGTCATTTTGAGTCTATCAAAGAACTGTAATGATTGCATAAATTAGCTGCTATGAACGTTATCAGAAAAGAGAATTTTTCATTACGATTTTGAAAGTATTAGAAAAAAATTCACCTAAAATTGATTTCAATCGTAAAACTTCGCGGAAACAGAGATGATTCGTAAGACACCATCGGCTTAAAAAGTAGCTGCGCTCATATTTTATTCAATCCGTCCTCCCCTTTACTTACTTTTACTGCACTTCGCTCGTAAAGCCTGCATTATGCAAATTCGAGAACATATCGAGACTCTTGCACATTGTCGACATTAAGAGTGTACGCGAATACAGATGCCGAGTTTGTTTTTCCGTAGAAAAGCCCTTATTCCGTTCCATGTAAAAACACCTTTTGTTTTTCCATGAAAACATCATTTATTAAAAGCACTCATCAATAACTGCAACGACTCCCCGAGGTACTCTCATTGCATCTGCGTGGGTGAAGCTCCCTGTTGTCTTTCTTTTTCGTTAAAAGACAACACGATGAGCTATTCAGAATTACAATACTTCAAAATTCCTTCTTTTTCGATGACATTACCAATGCCAAGCTCAAAAGAAGGCCTGCTTCAAAGATATCGTGGAAATAAATAATTTAACCTTTCATTTATTACGATAACAAATGAAATTGACAATTTTCAAATTTTTCATGCGGTAGTTTTCGACATTTACATACTATACAGAATTTTTTAAAGATTTTCCGAGTATTACGTTTCCTTTCACACTGATGTTGAAGTCTCAGCATTATTTTATAACAAATTTCATTTCTGTCACTCCAGAGAATCCTGTATGCAAATAGAGGAACATATATTTTAAATACGTTTATATATTCAGACAGAGAATAATAGCACGTGGAACGAAACGGATGCAGGATTCTAATTGATATAGAAATAGATGGCAAAAACGGTCGACCGCGAGTATCTTCGATCCTTTCGTTTTGTCGTCCCGACTTCGTTTATTTCTGTCCACAGTCCCTTCGATTTCTTCGATCGTTTCACGAAGGACACTCGATTAATATTTAATCCTTTGACTCGTCATAATGTTAGGTTTGGAGAGAAAACAGCGTCGCATCTTGACAAACAGCAGGGAGAAAACGGACAAGTAGATTGTGACCGTGCTAGGTCAGACATATATCGTTGTCCTCTTGGAGAACGGTAACGCTAGAGACTATGATGGGTAAGATGATAAAGATTTAAGATTCAACTTTCAATCAGCGCACCTGAGTTCACAGTCCTCTTCCATTATAATCACAGAAATATTTTCTAAATTATTATTTAATCTATCACAGTCTCGCAGTTAATGGCGCTACGGTGGGCACGGAGATAAAGGCTCTGAGTCGTAATCACGAAAATCGAGTTCAAATCCTCCTCCACTGCTTTAGAGAAATTTTGCCTAAGTCATTATTTAATATATCATAGTCTCA
This sequence comes from Cerceris rybyensis, assembly GCA_910591515.1. Taxonomy (NCBI): domain Eukaryota; kingdom Metazoa; phylum Arthropoda; class Insecta; order Hymenoptera; family Crabronidae; genus Cerceris; species Cerceris rybyensis. Next base: position 4,281,902 of record OU342795.1, read on the forward strand.
GTGGTTTGGAAACCATCCAAAATAGCCGGTTCTACGTGAAGTCATAGGTGTTGCAGAGTTATCTTGCAGAAGGAACTGGTCTCTGGCTCACGAGCAGGTTGTCCAAGTTTAAACCTCTGATTAATTTTTCCAAATCTGTTGGGAGTCATCAAACCATAGAAAAATTCCTTTCATTGCAAGTTCGTGCCAATTACTCTAATTTAAGGGTTTCCCAATTTTGCTCTCGTACAAGACGTTTAGGGAAGGAGGGTGGAACATTTTTTAAGTAAATCCATCCAGGGTGGGGCTGAATAATTTTTCCAAATAAGCTAGAACTTCTCAAACCATAGAATTAGTGACACAAATATTTTGAAATTGATTCAAATTTGCTCTCATTGTAAACTTTTGCCAGTGACTCTAATTGAAGAGTTTTCCCAATTTTGCTCTCGTACGAGACGTTTAGGGAAAGAGGGTGGACAATTTTTAAGTAGATTCATCCAAGGTGGGGCTGAAATCAAGTAGAAGTGAGTTTCTAACCCCCGAATAATTTTTCCAAATAAGCTAGAAGTTCTCAAACCATAGAATTAGTGACACAAATAATTGCAAATTGATTCCAACTTGCTCTCACTGCAAGCCCGTGCCAATGATTGTAATTGAAGAGTTTTCCCAATTTTGCTCTCGTACGAGACGTTTAGGGAAGGAGGGTGGAAAATTTTTAAGTAGATTCATCCAGGGTGGGGCTGAAATCAAGTAGAAGGGAGTTTCCTGGTCGAACCCATCGCGTCACGAGGCGCTGGTGGAGTTTGAAATCGAGGGTGCTTAGCACGCGACTTCGCAAGGCCAAGACGTGGAAGGCCATTTTATAACCAATTAGTTTCCCTCTTTAAGAAACTGCCTACGGAAGTAGTACTTGGCTGTCCTTCGGCCGACTCATCGATCGTGCCGGTTGAAAGCTTCGAAATAGACGAAAATAGAAAATCATTGTCTCCCTCAGTGATGACGTCGATTTCTATATCGGCTAGTAGCGAATGAACTTTCATTGGATATCCAAGCTTCCTTTTTTTTCATGCCAATGTGATTAAATTTCACGAGGGAAGCCTGCAATGTCGATGGACGAAATGGATGTTGGATAATTAAATTCGCGTGCAATTGAATTGATAATGGCTAGGTAATATTGATCGAATCACGAAATTAGAGTATCTGCCGATGACACGGTACTTGGAATTTGGAATTCGATGCACGTGAAAAAGATAAGGAAATATCTTTTCAATAGGAGCATACAGCGGTCAAAATTCAATTTATCATTTTGAATTTTCCACCATTGCATTACATAATAGCGCACGATGGTATCTATATTGGAAATAAATCCTCTGAAATCCTACACCGATTTATCTTCCAAGTATCCTATCATTTGGAATTAATCACGATTTTTCAGAATAAAGAAACATTCATTATGATTTTCCAAATGAATTCCATTTAAGTCCCAACATATTCCTATATCGTGAAACTAGGATTTTCGGATAGGACGAGAAATTATATAGAATATTACATGTAAATTCTGACAAGTGTTAGAAACTTCTGACATTTGAAATTTCCCGTGTAACATGTTTCCCCGTTTTCCACTTGGAACGGTCGAAAAAAGCGGGCGTTGAGGATAGTTAAAAAACAGGAGGTAGAGCCTTGAAAGCAGGGGGAATTTAATTTTTTTTCTTCTTCGATTTAATCGGATCTCTTAACCTTCTTTCAGAACGGCCTGACCACAGAGGGGAAAAAACTCAAATGCCGAGGATTCGGTCCGCCTGGCCGATCAAGGATTATCTTAGCCCGCGCTCCCGGGGATCCGATTTTAATGAAAGCATTTCTGGGTAAGTCTCTCCCACCCTCTTCTATACGAACTCTTCTGTCTCTCTCTATTTTTCATCCTATTTCCACTCTCTCTCTCTCCCTTTTAGTCTCTACATCTCTCTTTTTCTCCCCCTTTTTCTCTCATTATCGATTGACGATCACAGCCGATAAGAATCGAGACTAAGAAATTAATTCCCAGGTCGCAACGGTCGGTTCGCGCGCGAAACTTTAATGAGAATGTAACGTCGGAATTTTCGTTCCGACGGCAACGATACGAGAAAGTTTCGAGGTAAATGAAACGTCGGTTTTCCATGCTAAACATCGCAGAGGAAGTTCGACGATTGGAATCACATCGGTGTGTTTGCTCTCTGAAATTGGAAAATTTGTTGGAATATTTTTTTTATAATAATAATAAGCTCCCTTTTATTTTAATTTCGAGAATTTTTCAAAAAAACGACACAAACTCGAGCAACGATTTTACCGCGAAGAAAGTAGACGAAGATTGGAGTTGAGAAGATCGGTCAAAAGTTTCGAGATTTTCTCCGTAAGAAATTAAATACCAGGGAAACGAAATGGGAAGGGGATTGAACGTAGAAATTAAATAATAAGTACCTTTCCACTTGAATGATTTAAAGACTGAATTTTTCAAACAACGATGCAAACTCGACGCACGGTTAACCGCGAAGAAAGTGTACGAAGAAATCTTTTGATATTTCTTCGGAAAGAAATTAAAGAATCTTAAAAAAAAAATGAAAAAAAATTACATTTAGAAATTAATTTATGAGAGTACATCTACTTCAATGAGTATCCATTTAAATGCACGATAATAGAAGCAGATGAACGGATTTAAGGGTTGAAATCAGATAGAAGGATCGATTTGAATCCCCATGGTACACCCCGCGAGCTTTTCTTGTACACGTTCGAGCAATCTGGAATTCAACCTTCTCTCTCTCTCTCTCTCCTTTTCTCTCTCAGTGTTCCCTCTCATGTACTTGTACGTGTCCCTGTGTTCGGTGGCCTAGCTCGGAATATCTCGTCTCCGGCATCCCGTAGCCGAGCTTGCAATGTAAAAACACGCGTGGAATGCATTATGTCCGGGTTACCGATGCAATGCGGAACCGCAACGAGGAGAATCGAAATTTTATTGCAACTCGAAGCCCTTCTCTTCGTTTCCCTAACGCCACCTCCTTTCCATGTCTCTCGACTACATTTTTATCCATATTTTTCATACGACATAAACTGGGTTTAATAAAGAGAGAGTTTTCAACGAACGGCAGGAGTATCGCGCGGTGGAGCGATAAATTTATTGGGTCTGATCAATGGCGGACTCGTATCACTTGATCCTGGCATAATGGCTATTATGTAGGACCTTGTAGGTATTATGTAAAACGCCCACGTACGCTTTCGTACGTTAATTTATGCACGATTTTCTGCGATCGTTCAATTAATTATACTCGAGCGCGGAATATAAACTGAGATTAATTCACGTCGGTTTCTACGCGGGGGTGGATTATGCGTGAGCACTTTTTCTCTCGTTTTATGAGACTTAAAGGTTACCATTGATTTTTCATGCGCCATCTCTACCTCTCGATTTCTCGGAAGCTTTTTTCATCGATTTAAAAGCAACCTTTCGTCGTATTACTTTCGATTAATTAAAGACCATATTTGCGGGCAAAAGGAAAGAGAGAGGAGCTGTTCACTTTTGTAATGCAAATCGTAATCGATTGTCAAAGCAAATGATATGATTTTTTACCTTTGAATTTTTCTTCAACATCCGCACACTCTTCAAACACCCTTTCCAAAAAGTATTTCTAATTAATCGTTTGCGGATGGAACTATTTTTGAATATTGAGTGACAATCGTTCATTTAGCGATTTAAAACCATTTTTAAATTAGAAAGTCACCCTACTGTTATATATAAATTATAAATTAATATTTGCGTAATCATATTTCAAGAGTTGTATTTCAATTTTCCAACTTTAACCGTGAATAATAACTTAATTGCGATTAAGTTTCTATTTATATTATCAAGGTCTATTCTATTTATACTATTAAGTTAATAATTCCTAGAAGTTTAATCGCAAGAAGCCACTGCTACCAAGGGAAGAATACTACAATTTTTATACTTTTTCACCCGACAGGAGAAATTTATAAGTTGAAGAAGTAAATAACGCAGATAATAAGGCGATTCAAGAGTTATTGAACACAAAGATAGTTTTTCTATCGGAGTCAAAGCGCAGAATACAGTTGCCTCGCGAAGGGGTGAACAGCGAAAATAAACGCCTCGATTTTTCCTACTTTATCGGAATCTCCGAGCTCGTATTTAAACGCGATAAACCAGCGAGTTCCGGCACGTTGTTTCTCTCGTAAAATTCGCAAACAGCTGGTACTAAAGGTCGACAAGTCGTATCGAAACAATCGTGACTGACACAGATCAGCAGTCGCGGGTGGTAAGAGCGGTTCGCAACCGGTTGTACGTGTCCGGACGAATCCAGGGCAGATTTCGATAATCCAGCCGAGAGATCTCCCTACAATTTGTTCTAGTCGTGATTTCCACTCTCTCCTTGCCTCCTGCTCTTCTCAATTCTATTACTGCCCTCTATTATTTTCTATTTCTCCTACTTTTTACTCGAGTTCCCCTTTATTCTTTTTCTTTCGTTGTAGTTTCATCGTTACTTGATCCATTGCTTTCTTCTCTTTTCTAACTTCGTCAATATTTGTATCTTTATTTTTTTTTATTTTTATTTTTATTTGATTTTCTTCTTTTGTAGCTTGCCTTCAGTTCTTTTCCTACTCTCACGAGTACTTTGTTTCGTTCTTTAACTTTGATGGTATCTATTGATTCTGTTGATACTCAACTTGTCTCTGTTTCTTCTCGTTGTCCGATCGATGCTTCATTTTCTTCTTTTTTTCTGGCTTTAAATGAGACTTCTTTTTGTTATATATGTTTCAGTGATCGGTTCTCTTCAATCTTCTACCTCTATCGATGTTCAATCTCTCTCGTAGTCTCTCCATTCCTCGATATTATCGGTAACGAATCGTTTGTCACTTCCGGCAACGCATACGTAATGCACGGTATAATTTCTAGCCCTTCGGCAGTCGACATAGTCGAGCAATCGAATTAATTCGATTATTCAACCGTGTAATTATTCAAAATCGACGCTTTCCATCGACTAAGAGACGATCTATAGAACCTTGTCGCAGGATCCTCCGAATATATTCACGTTTGTTCCTCCTACTCGTCCGAATTTCTACTGATAACGCAGAATGAACATGGAACTCTTTTATCAATATTTCATAATACAATTTTTTTAATACCATCCTCTGTTAACCCTTCGCGGACGGAGGAATTTCTGAATATTGAAAGAAGATCATTTATTTAGTCATACAAAACCAGTTTTTCGTAAAAAAATCAGACTATTAATATATATAAATTATAAATTACTATTTTTATAACCATATTTCAATTGTTTAACTCTAACCGAGTGCATATGCTGTCATAAACTATAATGAAATTTTTTCTCTGACATATATGCGCTTTTAGTCCTCAAAGGGTTAATTCATTCTTAAATCCAGCTTCATTTAACTTTGTTGCTTTTCACCATCAATATCCAAACAATCTCACAACTCTAAGAAAAAACCCATCCTAATTGATAACTCTAAAAGCTAAACTCTATGTAGCCACTCCTCAAACTTCATCAACCCCCGATGTATCCTCGAAACCGAGGACCATCATCTCGCGTAATTCAACCTCAAAAATAACCATGACGTTCGTCCATTACGACAGTTCAATTTTGGTGCTCGTAATCGCACAACCCGCCGGCGATAATCGTTATACGCAGAGAGAGGAGAAGAAGGAGGGGTCGAAAGGTCGCACCGTGTAAAACGGCTGGACTAGGTGGTCTGCCTTCGCAAACGTTGCCAGGGTGCGATCAAATACCGTAATTTGTCGGAAATAACGCGAGCGAGCGGGCGAATTTGTCGTCTGTTTGCCGTGTAAGCGCCACGTCCGGTCTGAGGGCCGGGTTTTGTCATTAGGCTAATTATTAATGCCGCGGGGGAGAACCTCGTCGAATCTGGCACGCAAGCAGGGACCTGGGAGTCTGCCTCGTTGCTTTGAATCAGATGTAAACGTGTTCGTTGCGGACATGGCGAAAAAGCTGCCATTTTTCTGCAATTTAAACTTCTCATTCGACGGGAGTTTTGATCGTGTGCTACTTTGAGACATTTTATTTTCGTATTTGAACGAAGAGAGTTAGAAAAATGAGAGGATGATCAATCTTAAGGATTTAGAAAGCTTTACATAATTTTTGCAAGGTGCTATAGCGTTTTAAATTGTAGAATTGTTATGGGTTGTTATTTAGAGTGTTTTCTGCAATTTATAGTTCTCATGGGATTTGAGTCTTGATCATGTTTTACTTTGAGATATTTTGTTTTTGTATTTGAACGAAGAGAGTTAGAAAAATGGAAGGATGATGAATGTTAAAGATTTTGAATGCTTTACATAATTTTTTGCGAGGTGTTATAGCTTTTTAAATTGTAGAATTGTTTTTTAGAGTATTTTCTGCAATTTATAGTTCTCATTGGATTTGAGTTTTGATCGTGAATTGCTTTAACATATTTTTTTGTATTTGAAAGAGGGAAGTTGACGAAGTACGACGATGATGAATGTTAAAATTTTTTGATGTTTCGTGTTATCTTGGAAAGCGTGTGTAGCTTTCTAAATTGTGTAATTGTTATCGGTTGATAGTTTTTTTTAGAGTATTTCCAATTCCACTTCCTCTTGATACTTAGGTTAATAATTAAATTAAGCTGAAGAGAACACTGAAGGAAATGTGAAAGAATTTATTTATTGAAATTTCAATTTTAGGGAAGGTGCTCGCTTTTAAAAAATGGCGATTTTCGAGGGTTGATTTCAATTGTAGGATTTTGATTGTAAAGAGCTTGGTAACAATTCCGTGCCGCAATTCGGGTCCCTGGAGTACGATAATACAGAGGAACTGGAAATCGTGGAGTAATTAGTTCAGGTTTGCCTTATCATGTTTTTAGCATTGTTATTCGGTCTGATGGAAAATTAAGCTGTTACCGTGCGAATCCGTCAAAAGTGCAAATATCAGCGAAGCTCGTAATTGTTCCACATTATGTACCGAGTTGTCGATAAAACGGGAAAACACGGTTAAATATTGCACGTAAGCGTGGACGACGTGAATGTCGCTAAATATTTGGCAGTCGAGCTGTAATTAGGTGTTATTTCCATCGAATATCCACGATAGAACGTTTCATAATGGCACATCACGCATCGATAAAAGCAACTGAATTGCTAATGTTACTTTTACAACACTATTCCCCAAATTTTCCGCGAAACCTGCACGAAAAATAAACTCCGTGTTTTTAGAATTTCGCCAATTTTTCGCATTCCGCAAATATCACGTTTCCAGTAAGAGCTCAACTTGAAGTCCTCGAAAAATTCAAGAAACTGACAGAAAAAAATATTAAAAGAATTTTATTAAAAAATCTACCGTTTCCGTACTAAAAAATATTAATTTAAACTGAAAAAGGTAGCAAATACTTTAAAAAAATATATATCGAAGTAATTCTATTAAAAAAAGTATTTTATGTTGGTATAAAAAATAATCTTCATTAAATAAAATCCCTTGAAAACTAACCATACCATAAACGATCAAATAACCAATTCAATGAATGACCATCTCCTGTATTTCTTCTAAAAAAATATAATCTTTATTTAATAACCGATCAATTGAAAATCAATGATCAAAATACGTATACACAAAGTACCAATCCAATTAGTATTAATACTTTCCTTTAAAGAATTACTCACCACCTCTCATCCCCCTTTGATTCTCACTATTTCCGTAAAGTAACGCAACAAATTCGCCACGAGAGGCAACGTTAAGTTCTTCCAGAAGCTTAACAGCATTCTCAAACATTAGAGAACAACATTCCCGTGTAAAAGGAGGGCGGTACATAGGAAACAAGGAAGCCGCGGTACTTCCGGGCGATTCAAGCAATAAGGGTAGAAATCTCGAAGGTAGTTTTTGCACCTCGTGATGCCGCGACAGGTGTATGCAAAAGGGGTCCGATGAAGGAGTTACGCTTCGCGAGTGGAAGATAGAAAACCTGACATAGAGAGAGAAAGATTTCTTTTACCCCGGGGTACCATTGTTTCTTGTACAAAAGGAGCACGAGGCTGGCAGAAAAGATACTCGTCGACGGGCTCCATTGTTCCCTTAGCGGATCGTGGAGACGTTGCCTCTCAAAAATTGTGGCATGGAATGCTCTCGAAATCACTCCACGGCCACTTCAAATGGAACGAGTTTCAGAAATATTTTCCGTCGTATTCGTGTCTCGCAATTTTCCCTTCTTTATTTTTACCGGGAAAAAAATCGTATCCACCTTGATTCGCCATCGATAGAAAATCGAGGATGGAATTTACTTCGACAATTTGCAGTCTGCTCTTTTAACATGGCGTAGAGGAGTTTCCCCCACCAGAATCCATCTTCTGCATCGTTTCAAGAGAAATTTTAATTATTGGCCTCGGCTCATCTAAAACTGTAAACTACAGAGCAAAGAAATGCCATTTTTATTTCAAAATGGGAGAAAATGTACTTACAATTAGAAAAAAAGCACGTGATATGGTAGACTGCTTTTAACACTAGATCTACCAAGGTGATCAAAATGACCTGATGAATGATTCAGTCACTGACTGTCTTCAAGATAGAGTAAATTGAAAAAAAGGAAAAAAAAGTGTTAGAAGTTTCAGAAATATTTCTAAAAAATTCCTTGCAATTTACTACATCTATCTTGAAGACTGTCAGTGACTGAATCGACCAAGATTTCTGCCTTCTTCATTTCTTTGACTGAGATAGATGTATTTGACAATTTTAAATGTATTGGATTAATTTCCAGTAGATAATTATAATTATAATTTCTAAGTAAAAGTGTCACAATAGTTGAAACAAAAAGTGCAAAAGCAATTGCGAACATCCAATGGAAGAGCAACTCTCCAAGTACTTTATTCCTACCGACCCCTATCAAAAATTCGTACGAAAAAAACTTAGCCAACGGATGATCTCTCCTCCGAGAAAAATTACCCCAAAAACCGAGGAAGTTCGCGGTTTGTCGGTCGCTTTATCTCGTCGAAATCCTCGAGAAAAGTTTGGAAAATGGCACGCCAGAAGGCGGCTCGCGTTTCGCGTATGAACACCAGGGATTTCCACGGAATTGTATAACCAGAGGGATGGTGTAGACTCGAGAAGTTGGTAGGTAATCGGGATCAGATCATTTAGGCGACGGCCTCTCGAGGGGTTCGAAAGTGTACTCTCGGGGAGCAGGCAACAAAGTTTGATTCGCTTCCCTTGAGTCGAGGATTATCCGGAGTCCTGGGATGCTGAAATTGGGCCGAAGGTTCGATTAACATGCCTGTTTTACCCTGGAGTGATGGACGGTTCGTTTTCTTGTGATTTGCACGCGGAATTTTTCGCTGATCCATCGTGCTTTCGAAGTTTCGCGGGGGCCAACATTGAAAGTCTCAATTTAGGGGTGGGTCTGAAGTATCTCAGATAGAAATTATTTGGTAAGATGTCTTTGGAATCAGCAAAGAAGTGGATCTTTATTTTTGTCGTCTCTAAGTCTATAGAAAGGAAGACAATTCTTTTCTATGTTATATAATTTATTAGGGAGACCGAAAAGTAACCAAAATTGGAGTAGTGAAAATGTCTTTGGAAACGTTTTTCCAAAGGGAGATCGAGCAACTATGTTTACACGGGGCAAAAGGTGTTAGAAAATTATTTTGTTGATTAGTATTTAAGATTTCTTTAATAAACAAATGTTTTTCGAAATATCTGGTACATATAGATTTGTCGAGACTAAGTTTCGAGGATTCATCGTGAACGTGTCTCGTCGCTGAAACACATTTTCGCATAGAATTCATGGGTGCTTTCGTGGCTACGATTGATGCTGGCTAAATCCTCGAAGCTAGACTGAGAGATAATTTAAGGAGGTCGCATTAAGACGACTGATTAAACGAGTGATTTATTAATTTCCCTAATGAAGCAATTAGAACGGGTCCTGGAAGACGACGTTTTTAGCACGCGTTCGAGGTGATCCTCTTGTGAAATTTCAATTCGTAAAGAACCTTGGTTCGATGATAATTTCTTAAATGCGCTTCTGTTAAAATTTTATTTTTTTTATATTTTCATACTTGTGTAAAATGAAATTCTACTTTTAACTCCTTGCACTATCGGTAAACTCGCAAGAAGCCATGCCTAAACCGAACGCCCGATATGCGATATCTTGCGACTGACAAAGATTACCGCGCTAATATTTACTTCACGCAATGGAACTTCTGTGAAACTCAAATGAATTTGAATCAAAGTCTAAATTTAATAATCCTGCACGGGGACATACGATCTTATTCGAGATATGAATACTTTGCCCGAGATTAATACCACGAGTCAGACTCGTGATATTCAAGTTTAGCCTAAAATTTTCATCACGAGTCAGACTCGTGGAAATATTGCAAGGGGTTAATAGTGCAAGTTTTAATTTTTAAGTTGCAATCTTTACATTTTCCACGATGAATTCCTGACATTTATCGAAATAGAACATCGTCCAATTTCAATCAGCAAGGAAACTCTACGTTCAATACTTTTTGCGACACGATTAACTAAAGGATCCGAGGGATTCTCACGATCCCGAACGAAACGGCTCTTTCTCCGAGTTAAGGGGTTGCATCGCCCACGCGCAAAGTCACACGTAAAGATAGAGATTTACGAGGGTTGGTTTTAAAAAATTCAATCGAATGACGTTAAAGGCCCAGTGAAATCGATGTCTTCGAACTTCATGTACCTGATGCTATGCTCTTTTAGTTTATTTGCGTGATGCGCGTAATTGGAGCGGCTTCGTTTCAAAAATCCACCCACGTGAAACAAGTGGGCACACAGGTTTTTCAATGTGAAAAACGAGATGAAATGTATCATGGCCATCAGGTAATATTTAAAAAAAAAAACCAAACATCCTTCCACAAGTTACCATGGCAATTACGATAGCCCTGTAATTTTGCTATATTCTATACAGATTGAATAAAAAATACTTGTTTCCCTTTTTTAAACTTTTATTGAGAGAACTTCTATACGCGGAATTTTTTCCAGAGCTTTTCATAAAACGTCCCTTTATCGTTCTTTCTTTATGGATTTATTAGTTGGAAGTTAAATTAATTTTCTTTCATTTCTGTTCTCTCATAGCAATGGAACGATAGCACAGCTACGTGAATGTCAAAATTCCGTGAACCCATGTAGGGGATGATTCTTTTCTTCTTTTAAATTTTATAGGGTGCACTACTATTCGAGGAATTTTTTACAAATCTCTTTTGTATATATGCTCTTTTATTCATTCAACCAAATTCTCTGTTTGAAATGAAATGAACTCTCCCTAATTTGCGTGTTCTTATTGTAACAAAAGGAGAGTACATGTTGGAGTAAAGTTAACCGAATCGATCGGAATGATCGTAATTTGGGAATTGTATCGATTCCTCCTAGTTGCTCCGGGGTGTGCCTCGATCGAGTGTAATTTCAGTCCATCAGCCGCGAAACGGAATCTCGCGATTTGACGTAAACTCGTCGACACGAGGGGGAGTTCGCCCACGATCGAATTTCACACGCATGAACGATTCTGCGTGTACATACTTGCAAACATGTGAGATCACTCGAAACGAGCCACCCCCGTATTCCCGCCGGAAAGTTAGTTCGAGTACTTCGTAAATGTCGTCTCGCATGCCTCGATTAATAGCGTAATTTTATTGTTACTTAAGTAAACACTTTCACGTATCAAACGAAACAAAAAACCATCCCTCTACGACCTCCAAAAGTCGAGGAAAGAATTTACAAACTTTGGACAGTACCGCTCTCCTGTCAGACTTTTCATCCAAAAAATGAACACCGTGGTTTTCAAATTAAATATATGATTAAAACGAGATAGAAATCATCCCCCTGCGACCCCCAGAAGACGAGGGACGCAAATTCAAAGATAAGCCTGCACCGTTGCCCTGGCCGCTCAAATTCCGCACCGAGCGGTCATCAAAAAATCGGACACAGTTGGCTTTAAAATTAAATATCTTGCTTATTTCTGGTCCTATCGTAATGAAATTTTTTCAACATCTTCCTGAGACTTCAAGCTTTCAAACTACGTCAATGAAATAATCCTGCAACAGTTACTTTCTGTATGAGGGTCCCGAGATGAAAAAAAACGTCTCCCACGTTTAAACAAATGAAGATAGAAAATGTTGCCTAGGAGTACGTTAAACTACGCACTTTCAGTATTCAAACGAGATAAAAATCATCCCCGTGTGACCCTCAGAAACCGAGGGACGCAAATTCAAAGTGAAGCCTGCACCGGTCCCCTGACCGATTCGATCCTTCGCACAGAAACCGGACACGATCGACTTTAAAATTAAATATCTCATTTGTTTCTGGACCAATCGTCATGAAACTTTTTTCTACATCTGCCTGAGACTTCAAGCCTTCAAACTACGTCCATGAAATAATCCTGCAACAGTTACTTTCTGTATGAGGGTCCCAAGACGAAAAGAAACGTCTCTCACGTTTAAACAAATAAAGATAGAAAATGTTGCCTAGCAGTACGTTAAACTACGCACTCTCAGTATTCAAACGAGATAAAAATCATCCCCGTGCGACCCCCAGAAGACGAGTGGTGAAAATTCAAAGCGAAGCCTGCGCCGCGCCCCTGTCAGCCATACTCCTCATCAACTCGTCCTATGAATCGAGGCTCTCTAATTTTTATATTAAATATCTCTCTCCTTTTTGAATGCCACAAAAAAATTTGTAAAGTTTTTAGCTAGGATTTCAGCGAAATCAACCACTGTACGGCATCGATAGACTCAATAACGTCGTGGCTGGAAGATAATTAACGCTCATCAACGCTTCGAGCATCGCGATCAAAACCCGTTAAAGCACTCTGCCTTCGCTCCTCTCTAACCCGATCACCGGTGGCTTCACCTCGTTACGCTTTAGCGTTGGTAACGCTTTAAACCGACATAATCGAAGTCCCATTGTGTGTTCCGGGTAATTCTTCGAGGTAGAACCTGCGTGCAACGTGCAGGTACCACGCGTGCCATTATGCTCGCTCATTACCGCCACCGATGGATAACGAAGTATAATGACGCATCGTGCATGTATGCTCGTATTCGCGTGCGAAACCTCCGAGGCCTCCGATCGAGAGTATCCGGGGAATTTATTACTAACGCGTTGCTGCACCGCGCGAGTGCACCGTGCACTACGATACAAAGGGTGTAATGGAATTTTTATCCATTTAAGAATATAATGGGGAATCGTGTAACGCAGTTATACTATATACTGGGGGGTAAAAAGGGGAGGGATTTTATTTGAATAAAAAAAGACGAGGAGACGGTGGCCATGATAATTGGGGGTTGAAGGGTTGAGGGACATTGAGATGAGGAATTTGATTTAATTCCATTTACGATTTTAAAATGAATTCTATGAGCAGTATTTCCACGTCACTGGACAAGAAGTTCAACGGCAACCGCGTGTTGTCAAAACATAGTCGACGGAGCTCGACGCCCGTAACCTTCAGGTATCTTTTCCGGGAATCTCAACAATAAGTCACTTCGACGCTCACCTCACCTTGCTATCAGTTCCCCCGCGACCGCGGTCGAGTAAGCACTGCTCCGTGATCCGAATTAACTATTTTCACGTATTAGTGCGGGTATAATACCTTCGAAGATGAGCTCCTGGATCACCAAACACCCCTCTTTTTACTGGCTACTTGCTAATTCATCGTCTCAGTGGTATCAACCCTCAGTTGACTGCCATACGTCTACTCTCCGCCACAGAAGCACTTTCACCACTGCCATTTCATGTCTACTCTCAACCACTAAAGCAAAGAGCCAACAGGTTTTTGAGGTATATATCATTTTTACTAAGATTTTAGTAGCTTTGTTTTGAGTGCGATTGCAAATATTGTTTTTGATGAAACACGATTGTTAAATATCCTAACCCATGAGTGAGAAAGACTCCCAGTAAGAAAGATAAAGCGAGATGCCTAATTCTTGAGTACTTGTTTACTAGTTCGATGATCTAGTTCTCCATTTTTTAATTTCGTGTAACACTAGTAAAGATATCTCGTGTGTTTCTCTCTAAAAGCCTGACTTGTACAGCTAAAATTCAATTGCGAAGATACAATTATAACTTCAGTAGTCAATAAATAGTTAATCGATAAAGAGCGTTTGCTATCCTTTCGCGAATTCTGCAGCGATTTTTTTTTGTCCATCGATCATTTTGAAAAATCATTTTGAATCACTCTGCACGTGCATATTTTTCAAACTCTTTTTGCCTTTACAATATTGTACCTTTGCCAGGAAGAACACTAACGAACACGTAATTCCTGTCGAGGAAGTCGCACTCCTCTCTAATTGCTATTTTAACACGAGGGAAGACGGAAACGCGATACCGGCGTGTTTAATAGTTTCCGTCGTTGGAAAATAAACTCCGCGCAACAATGCCTCAATAACGAACCAAGGTAGGAGTTGTAATTTAATTACGCGAAGCTGGATTCACGGTGCATAAAACACAGCTCTTCTTTCTCTTCCTATTCCTCCCATTCCTCGTTTCTTCCTACTTTGGAAAATACTTGGAAACGTCACAAAGAAAATCCACATCCTAACGAGTTTTCGCGACGAAACCAACCGGCGAACGAAACCGGTCGAAAATTGAAAAAAAGATACGAGGGAAAATGTCAGGGATATTTGAAAATCCATTCGACATTCAATTCGTGAGAATTTTCAAACAAAATATTCCATTTGAAACGAAACGATCCGGGCTAAAACAAACGGAAGGATATTCCAACGTTGAGGGAATCGAATACAGCTTACATTAAAATTGTATCCCGGAAGATATTCTGAAAAATTACAAAACCTCCAATTTCCTAAATGAAAAGATGAACACGAAGAATGAGATAATTCTGAGCCATCTCCCTAGAATTCTCTCCTGTCACTCAAATTTGCATTTCGAAGAGAATCATCCGTCAATTTCATCCGGAATGTCTCTCACGAAATTCCCGGGAAAAATTGCTGAAAATTTCGTGTAAAAATCGTTGCAACGAGTACGAGGATTTATTAGACAAGCTTGCTCGATTCGTGCGTTTCACTTCAAACTGCTTTTTCTCTTCGTTCAACGCGCTTATTCGCTTAATGCTCGAATGACTTTGCGCGAGTGCAATTCGCACAGGCTGCATTCACTTTAATAAGTCTCATTGACATTCAGCGGTTGCATCCCTCTCTACTTCTCGGTTTCTCCCTCGGTTATATTCCCTCTTGCATTCATTCATCCTTCTCGCCGCTCCGCCACTCGCTATTCCTCGACAATCGTCGACGGAGCAAAGAAAAGCCGGCTTAATTAACGATTGTCGCGGCTCTGCGAGAGCGATTTCTCATTCGTTGGCGCGTAAGAAGACAAATTATTAATTTGCCGCTCGTTGATTTTAAAGACGGGTTTTACTCCTCGCTTCTGCATCGTCGCACCCTTCGTGTTTACGGAGGGAGGTTTCTCTGCACAGGATGATAGCTGACTTGCAAGTGTTACTCGTTTTGTTTTATGAATCGTGCGAGCTTTGAGATATTTTTTTGTAGCCACTTAGAGTCAAGAGGAATCACTTGAAGTCATTGCAATGAGAGTCTCTTAAAATATTCGAAGTTGACGTCACAAAACAAAGTTATCCCCAATAATTGATCACTTGCTCACTTACAGTAAAGATTAATCACTTGTACTATTTACCATGTCTTTATTAATTCTTCTTTTTGGATTAATGTACTTTGTAGTTCGCTCATTTTTGGACTTTCATTTAGATCTAGTTTTATTTGTAATCAGAGTTTGTAAGCTTCGTATAATTGTTAATAATCGAGATACAGTAATATTACTGTCTAGTTGATTTGTCCACTGTTTTGGTTAACTAGTTATATGACTATTTTCGTTTACAAAATTCCTATGTACCCTTATATACCATACTTTAAATATACCACATTTAAAAATAAAATAACAAAGAACAACTGAAACGGAAAAATGCAGGAAGTAGACGAAACACTAGATTAACATTAGAACGACCAAGCAAGTCAAAATGACTTGCTCACATTTCTTTCCAAAAATTCCCTACGTTAGGAGAGTCCTAGACCAGAAATTTTAAATTGATCTTATAAAACACAGATTACACAACCTATCATATTTTCCACCCCTTGATTCCTCTTCTTCCAAAGTTCTTATTTAATATATTTAAATGTAATAAATTTAACGTCGGTCGTTCTAGTGTTAAGTGACATGAGATAATGATAATAGTAAGTTTTATTCCAACAAGTACAAACGTCAAAAACATGAGAGAAACATATTTTAAACCAATAGCTTTGTCTAACATTCAAACAGAAAGGATCACTTAACCCATTCACTGCCAACTACGAGTTATCTCGTGCTTGCGCTATAAGTTGGAATTAATAAGTTAGCAATAATCACCGAGTGTGTATAGTAATTTTGGAACAAACATGCTCTTCGCAGCTTTATAAATGTCGATATCATATTTTTGATTCATTATATTGATATTCCACAGCCTTTCTGCCATTTTCTCAAATTTTAACACGCAAAGTAATATTTGCTTAGTTTCTCCGGCAGTGAATGGGTTAAACACTAAAGACTAAACTAGAAATAAGTATAGAAAAATAATTAAATGAAAAAAAAACCTCAATTGTAGTAACATAGGAATTTTTTGCAAAAATCTTAGGAATCTTAAAGAAGATCAGTGGTCACCCTTGTCATTACCTTCGTTCATATTTTATCTCCCTTATAACGTTTCCAAACAGTGTAGAATTTTTTGTATCCCTCTCGAACCCATAGAAATCCAAAGAATAAAGAATTCCTAACGGTTGATTTCGATCGATTCATCCAGTGGTAACCTCTGCTTCGTTACACCCGTGTATTCTCGTCTCCCCTTTGAAATCGGCGAGTCGACGAATTTTTCAATTCGACCGGCGTTTCGGGGGCAAACGCGTAGCAATTTGCGGATTGTTGCCGGTGCGTTTCGAGCGCGCTCGCACCGTCCTGCAATTCAATTAACCCAATTGACTCGAGATAGCCTGTACGTGGTCCTAACACGAGGGCGTCCCTCGAATGTCAATATTTATCAATGGCCAAAATGCCAATGGGTTCTCCATAATCATACGAACGTACACGCATCTCGGCTTTGCACTTTGGCTCGATCGTCCTCCTTCGATGTTTCTACTGCGTGGGGATGTTTGGACGATATAATGGGGGATAATTTGAACTAAGTTTATTTTTAGAATGAGATAATTTATGCGCTTGTTTTCCGAAGAGATTGCGTGGGGAGGTTACGAATTAATTGTGAAATTTATTGTCCGTTTGTATTGCTTTTGCGGGGATTTGGATAGAGGATGAAGAATAGTGAAATGAAATATAGAATGTTATCTTTTTTTTTATTGTATGGAATATTTTTTTAATAGATTTGGAAGTTCTTTTCGTATGGAATTGTTTTCATGTGAAATTTGATATGAAATTGTACAATATTAGATCGATATTTGTTTTTCCATTGTGAGAAATAAAGATAGAGGTACGAAATGTTTTATAACGATAGACATTTTAATGACTTTCAGATTGGATTTTGTAGCGTACGGTGAAATGTATTGGTATTCGTTTATACTCATTTAAAATTATCACGATCGAGTGTACCGGTTGCATTGAAATTGGAGGTCCACGAATTCGTTTCGATCCACTTAAATTCTCTCGGATTCGCATCGATTCGTAACTTCGAGTCGTTGGGCATCTATTCTATCGAGGTCGAACTTTCTCAGATTCGATACAATTTCCTTGAATCTCCCGCAATACAGCAATCCGATTAGATCGGATTAGAATCCTCCGAATTATGAAGTGCCCTTCGAACATTTTGGTATTGTTCCTTAATTTGACCAAGTACTTGATTTCTTCTTGTCATCTTCGAAGCCAGAATCTTCTTAAAGGATTTCGCCGAATTCAATCTGAAATATTTTTCATTTCAACGTCGCTGCAAATTTTTCGAAGCCTACGATCAAATCTTAAACCTCACTTAACATTAGATCTATGGCAGCCGTCATTTTCACGGTTCCTACTTTTATAACAAATTTTTTTCGAAGTGATAGAGCAGTAGTACAGTAAATATTTCACGTCTATCTTATTATATACAAATTATTTAACTGATCAAATTTTTTTCCGCTTGATCTAACTTCCTGCAAGGTACTTATTTAACCCTTTAGCCTAAAACTACGTGTGAAACTCGTAACGCAGAAAATGAAATAGAAAATTTTGAAGTCTTCCAAAAACTATTAAATTGACAACATCAGCCTATTACTAGACTGTTTAACACTAGAACTACCGGCGTTAAATCTATCATATTTCAATATATTAAATAAGTACTTTGAAAAAGGAGGAATCGAGTGGCGGAACGGATGGTCAATTCGGTGATTTATGTCTTTTGTGATGGACGTAGAATTTCTGTTCTATGAACTTGAAGAATTTTTGGAAAAAATTGTGTACCAGTCATTTTGACTGGTTTGGTAGTTCTAGTGTTAATTACTTCTGTACAATTAATATCACGTTCAGTTATACGAAATATCACAAATCATTGAAATCTTGTGACTTCAGAAATTGATTTAGAGTCTCTGCACGTCGTAACAGAAAAGAAATCGTAGATTAAAGATTTAATATATTTAAACCAGATTTATTGATCCTAGATCTAGTATTAAAGTATCACAACATATCCCATAAATATAATTTACATCTATACTTCTTTAATCAGCTGTACACTGTCCATAATTTTCAATTCTAATCGAATAGTCACCCATCCTTCACATCCATCGTAACTTAATTCCCTCATCATGATCTCAATCCCCATTCAAGCGTCATCCAAAACCACCATGATTTTCGAATCCATCCAAGCTTCATCTCCAACCTATAGCTTTCACGAAACGTCAAAGTTCATCTTCGAACCCCATATAATCAAACGAGACTACATCTACTCGCAAGATATCCGATATTGCATGGGGGTTAAACGCATCGAGCCAAGGCAATAATCTGCACGCACGTTGACGTTTATGTTTGAGTGGACGATAGCAGGGTGCATCTATGAAACACAGGGTAGATTCTCTATTCGCGCTGGTGGCTAGTAACGGTTCATGGCGTCGCAATAGAGGTAATTAAATCAGTCTATTCGGAGATCCACACACCTCGCGGGACAAAGAGTGTGTTAGAGCGAGAAAAGCACGGACGAGGCGTCAGCTGTCGGCGGTGGCAGAATAATGGGAAACAAAATAACGATTTGTTGAAATACTGGGACGTTGAACGTGATACATACACATCGTCTAAATATCTCGAGGAATCGAATTATTGCTCGTCTTCTCGCCCGGAACGAATTTTTCCTTCTATAACCAGGAACATCCGACAGCCTCAAACAATGGATATTCCAAATTTATTGGAGTGAAGTTTATTGAATTCGTTCAACAGATATATGCTCCGGGTGTAATAACATCGTATCGTGGTATTTGATTCGCTCCAATTTTTTCCAATTAGAAATTTTCTCCTCGATGAGTGTGCTGGCCTCGACAATCTTTAGTTTTTCTCCATATTTCATTCTATTATCATCTCACGCTTCATTACTTTGATTTGTGAAGTTAACACTAGAACTACCAAACCAGTCAAAATGACTGGTACTCAATTTTTAAAAAAAATTCTCCAAGTTTATATAAGAGTCATAGAATAAATATGCTACGTCTATATCAATAAACATAAATCACCCAATCGATAAAATTTTCCGCTACTTGATTCACCCTTTTTTAAAGTATTTATTTAATTTATTAAGATATGATAGATTTGAGACCGGTAGTACTAGTGTTAATATGAATGAAGTGAACCTGAGCTGTACCTTATATGAGAAAGACCTGAACCATTCTACCCTGATGAATATGAATCTTGGCGGAAAGAGGCTCAGGATCGCGGTGTTAAGGAGTTGAAAGGTCAAACTGAGGAAGTGAGCATTTTTGAACATGGTGATTCGGGAATGAGGAAAAAATGGTGACTTTCGAGGTCGGAAAGTAGGATTTTGGACTTAGAATGATCATTGGCAGTGATTAAGGCAAAATATTTCTAAAGATATTAGAAGTCCTAGTCGTAGAGTTGGTACATTACAACATATATTTGATAAAAAAAGAATGTGTAAATGTACTTGTAAAAACCAAGGAAATGAATCCCGTCAGGATATTCCAGCGAGAAAAATTCGCAACAGAAAGGCGTCGAGTTTCGTTGTCGGATTGAATTTTATTTAATTCCATAGACCCCGAATACGACAAACTTTGCCCTCTCAAAACTACCGACGGCTCATTCGTATGCATGGAGGCGTTAATTGCGAAAAATTTTGTCAATGTAGAACTCTCGTCCCGATTCAATGTCCAGGGACCGCGGATGCAAATTACTCTCGCTCGATCCTACAAACTCGGTAAGTTACTTTCTTTCTCCGCATCCCGACGACACTCTGAATTGCAACGGAACTACATAACTATATGAAAAGGGATGCCCTCGTAACTTCACCTTCGTATACCTCCATTTCTTTTTTCCTACGAGTCATTTTGTGGCCATTTCTCGTACTCCTTCTGATATTCGCGAGAAAGAATTACCATCGTTTCTTTCCGTCTACGCGAAGATAAATGCATCGCGTTTCTTAGTTCCATGGAAATGTAGTGTCACGTGCAATAATTCGCGTTCATTCGGCTCTTCGATCGCTTTGTCTTTCAGGGAGAAGATATTTTCTACCGTGGAGTAGTTTATTATTCTGTAGTTTAACCTGGAGCGCTTTAACACATTTTAGAATACTTCTGTAGCGAGAGTGTATAGCCTGGCGCATTAATTCTGTCACGTGGCGTTTCGATCGCTTTATTGCGACGGTATAGGATTGTGCTACAATGTATTGTCTTCTGTTATATTGAACTAGAGTCTATTCTACGCTGCTAGACTGAGCCGTTCTTGAGGAATTGTGTTATGGAATTTTGCGTCACGAAATTGCAGTGTAAGACGCATTAATTCGCTTAGGTGGATTTTAATTGCTTTTATGTTAGATAAGGGGAAAATTAATGTTGTTTTTTTTTGTGTTCAGTGGGATACTTAAGATTGGATTTATTGGGAATTATTAAAAGCTGGTTTATTGTGTGTCATTAGAAAAAATAAATATCATGCTTTTTCCTGAGGGAGTAAATTTCTTTGCATTGCAAAAAAATTACATTTCTTTTCAGTTTAGCTGGTACTTCGTGGGCAGGCAGTTGTATTATATTTGGCTTGCAAGAAAGTAATTTTACAATTTTGACTTGGCTTAGAAAATAATCTTACTTAAGGTTGTTTAGGGTGAATTTTAATATGGAGTGAAAAACAAACATTTCCTTCTTATTTTACTTATTTGTTTTCCGTAGAGAGAAGTATTGTCACAACCCCCATATAACGTTAACATGGCACTATCTAATTACCATTTATTTTCAAGTTTACAAAACATTTTGAATGGTAAAACTTTCACTAGTGATAAGAGCCTAAAATTGCAGTTGATTCAGATTTTTATTGATAACGACCAGAATTTCTATTAAATCATGAATGTACAAGAAACAATTCTTTGTTAAGAAAAATTGTGTTCCATCTCACCCTACAAAACCGAACTTATTTTCTTGCCATCCCAATATTTCACCATGTTATACTTAATTATTTTTCGGTGAGATTTGTATAATTATATCAGTCGAAACTTGCCAAAATATCGTAGGTTTTTGTCGCGCGAAATTGTACCGTCACGTTCATTAACTCGCGTTCATTTGGCGGAGCGATTGCATTATCATTAAAAGGAAAGCATTCTCTATCGTGGCATCGTCGGCTCGTGCACGAGTCAATCGCGTCGTGTTAGTACGGCAGAGCGAATAATCAAATTGACGGTTAATTAAAGCGATGACGAATTGTTAGGCAAATTTTCAAGTACCGAAACGTTTGTTGAATTTTCGAGCGTTTCCCATTTTTGTTTTCAAATATCCACCCTGCTGAATTGGAGAGTAATGTTAACATATCAAAATACTCTCGAACGTTTTCGATTCGTTAATGTTTTCAAAAAAATCCCCCCACTATTCCCTTATAGACCGTGCAATCATAAGCATGCACTATTTCATTCCATTTCGTGCCACGAAACCCATTTTTTCAAGTATTACGTCGGTTTATTTCAAAACGATGAACTGCGAGAAATAAACTGCCTCCTATTCAACGAGTCCATATTAAATCTCTTCTCCTAAACGTGAAGCTTTCGTTTTTCAGCGTTCTCTCCCCTTTCGTCTTCCATTTTCCCCAAAATATTCTGAAAAACTTCACTGTCCAGAGTGGGGAGAAAATGGAGGACCCTTGGAAAATAAAGTGAATACCATCGCTCGTATAACCGTCCGCAAATAATTCCCTACAGGACGATACAATTCCCGGATACTTTCCCATCGATACTTTGGGTAACGTTCCCCCAAATCGGCGCTCTTACGACCCCTGCTTGTCTCTCGGCGCACCCCATTTGTGGCTTTTCAACCTGCGATTTATTCTACTCCACTTATACAATTATAATGCTCCATTTTTCTACTCTGCCGATACAAACCATCTTTCGTCAACAAACGAATAACTACATTAACAAAATATAAATAGCATACAACGGGATTTAACACGTTAACTGCCGTGGGGGTCACCGGTGACCGGCGCTATTGAATTCAATGAAACTTTATGTCACTTTGAAATTGCAATATTTATGAATTTTCAGACATACTTACTGTATATTTAAATATTGGTGTTTAAAAGATAAAGGTCTGCCGAATACCTATCAATCTTTATCTTTAAAGTTTCTGTTTTATAAAAATGTGAATTTAATAGAAAAGATTTCGCTTCAGTAGAAACAGTGAAACTAGCAAAATACGGTTGGCGTTCAACGTGTTAAAATTACAGTGATAAAAGTACGATAGTAAAATCACAATACAAGTCAAAGTTAACTATTGACATTTAAAAACCAATGGAAAAGATGACGCGTTAAATTCCAAAGCAATTACAATAGCAGAAATTGAAAGTTCGCGCGAATAACAGAGTATCTATGTAGTAATTTACATCAGTCAGCAAGGTTCACCGTAGAATATAGTCCCGCCATTTTCCGCTTTATCGCATAGACAATTTAATTAACCCCTTACCTTTGAAGCTCCACGTCTACATACATAAACTGTCCTGAGTAAATTTCATTTAATACTACCAAACAGTCATTTCGCACCGAGCGTCTATACTACCAGCACAGATTTTAATCACTATTCTCCCGTCTCATTGTCAACTTACAGCGACCCATCCAGCGGTTGCTTTTCCCTCGTACTCCACGATATCGGACAATCTGTTGTGTTACGTGGAACCATCCGAAATCCCTCTAATACGTTATCCACTTCAGAGTATTTTGCACGTGCCCTTTAAACGGTACCAAGCAGAGAGATTTCGATCGTATCGTCGACCCATGCAGGTCAATCTCTGCATTCTCTCTTCGAATATATCTGCAAGATAAACAATTGATTCTCCCTCGACGTACGATATAATTCTAGATATATTCTCCGTTATATTTTCATTATCACCGTAGATACGTTTCCGATATTCTCCGAGCGTAAAAGAGAAGTATCTCTCGTGTATAGGATGATTTACGTGTACCATGGAAAATTACGTCTCCGTAGAGAGCGAAGAGAAGAGGAGAGAGAAGAAACAGCATTTCCATGCACCGTAAGGCGCATTATAACCGCAACCAGAGCCGTTAAATCCATGGAACTCGGTATGGTGAAGGGGGAAGGGTGATGGTTTTGCGAGGAAACAAAACAAATGCCCTTATTAACGGCAACTATGACGGAGAATGGGGCGTATGGTGT
This sequence comes from Cerceris rybyensis, assembly GCA_910591515.1. NCBI lineage: Eukaryota > Metazoa > Arthropoda > Insecta > Hymenoptera > Crabronidae > Cerceris > Cerceris rybyensis. The sequence continues at coordinate 4,305,744 of OU342795.1, forward strand.
ATAGGGAGGAAAATCTCTGAGGCCGTATCTCGGAGAAGTTCCTCCGCAGACGTTTCGCAGTTAATAATGCCTTGTTAAGTGGCTGGCCTTGTTTGGTGCACTTAAGTCATGCATACTGCATGCAGAAGTGCAATATATGGGAACGCCGTCGTGATAACTCGCTTCAGTATATATTTTATCTTTTGCACTGTGCCAGTTGCTCCTCGTCGAGATCCTTCGAAAGTTTACACCTGGATTCTTGTGCGTTTGATGGGATTTTTCGGTGATTTTTGATATTTTGGAAAATCTTTGACTTGAAAGATAATTTTGAGATTTATTGTTAGCTTGTTCGAGTCACGTGACACAATTTAACGGTAGATCTATCGGTGTGGTTGAAATTACTTGTACTGACTTTTGAGAAAATATTTGTAAATTTTTTGGCGCTGTTTCTTTTCCAATTTTCTCTGTTTAGATTGAAGACTGTGAAAAATTGAATGTTACATTTTTCACCCCGATTATTTATTTCATTTAGATGTATTTATACCTATTTGTCTTACGATTTCAAGTATATTGAATTAATTGTCGGTAGATTTAGGGTTAAATAGAGATTACAGTATAACTTATCTTTGAATGGAAACCTTGAGTTTATTTGTAGGGAAATAAGTGAAAAATATTCATTTATATAGTCAGTATTCTTTGACTATTCATACTTCATTTTAACTTTGCCTCGGTTAATTTCGCTTCCTCTTTAAACAAGTCCGTTTCCCTACATTTGAATCTCTCCGATTGTTAACGTCTGCAGGAGAAAAAACTTTCTGCAAATTTCTTTCCCTCATTTCTAAGGCTACCGTACGTCTTTCCTCGCGAGTTTGACCATTTGAATGTACAGAAAGAAGGAGAAAAAGATTCATAAACTATGCTGCACCCGGGATAATACTTAATTCGCCTGGATTTCATGGAAACGCCATTATCTCAGGGGGAATTTAATTCTTTTTTTTTTGAATGGTCATAAGCGCTTTTACTACGCAAGAAAAACGAGCAATTAGACGTCTTTGCAATCTTCTTTAGCGTGCAAGGGAAAGGAACGATTCGTTGGATTTAATGTTCTTTAATAGAAAGAGTCGAGGACTGGGCAAAACTCGACCTCTATAAGTGTCGAATTAAAGTGCAATTTGAATTGTCGCTCTTCGTTTAAACAGCGCGAACCTTTAATTACATTTTATCGTCCAAGTAATTCCATTTTGATGTTGTACAAATATCGTTTGTATTTTTTCTTTTCATCAACTAGCTCTCTATCGATTTTCAATTTTCAAGATACCATGAGAACTTAGTTATTGTCTGGAGTGTCAATTATTTTTACGATTCGTAGGAAGCAATAATAAAATAATCGGACGTGGGATACTTTGATGGAAATTGCTGTTAAATTTCCACGGTGTGGATTTCATCTTTTCAAAGACTTCATCTCTGAAAAGGGGAGATTCTTATTTACGACATTGATTAATCAGGCGATCTACCGACTGCTAGACACCATTAAATACGATCGTTCGACGAAAGGAGGAAGGAAAGAGAGTGAAAGAGATAGAAAAAAAAGAGTGATAGAGAGGCAAAGGACTCTCCTTTTTTCCAGCTTGTGTCAATCTCGTCCGTTCTTCTTTCAACGTTCTTTTCCACCCCCTTTTACGAGCCGAACGGCTTTCATGATCTACTTTTACTACTTTGCGTTTCTGTCATCTCGATGGATTATAAATACTTGAAAACTTCGTTTCTAAGTGATACAAAAGGAATCGCAAATTAAAGTCGACCGAGGAGCTACGATATTACAGGATAATTGCATTTTAATCTTCGTTTAATCACTCGTTAATAAATTATTCTTGGGAGAATTCTTTTCAAACAATTTCAATGCAAATATTGCATTGTACAATTGATTCATATTTTACTTAAATACATAATTATGTATAGTTTTATATAAAGAAATATATAATATTATATATGACTAGATATTTATCATAAATCGGGGCTGAATTTTGAAAATTTTTATGATCTTGAGCTAACTTTCCAGCAGACAAAATCGTTGAACGGGTCGAAAGATGAGGGAAAAGAAACTCGGTGAATTTTTCCGCTGACACGTAAATTGTCTGTGTAAAAGTGAAGTGGCTTGTTAAGCAAGCAGCCTATCAATTAATCAGCCCGATCGCGGCGAAGGTACACGATTAACCACGGCACAGTCTTTCGTTTGCTTTGTTGTTTCTTTTCACAGAGATACTTCTCTCTATTTCCCTTTTAGTCTTCGATCTTTTCGACACCCCCCTCGAATCTTCTTAATGAGCACGTTCGAAGCCGAGGGATTGATTTCTAAAGCTTCGAAGTCACCGTGAACTTTCTTCGCTTTGCAAATGTCTCGTTGGAATAAAAAGCGGATGAAATTTTTCTTAGAATGATAGTCGATTGATCGATCGATTGTTGTATGATATTTTCAAGTTCTTGTAGTTAGAATTATTGACTCATAGGATCAAAGAAATGTTCGTACTATCAGATAGGTATTATAGTACTTATATAATTATTAACAGCTTTACAAAATTTCACGGGTACAACGAGAAAGTGGAATTGAATAGACAAATTCTTTTCACGCGAAATTTTCACTTAATTTTCGTAATTTACCTTAAAGTCAAATGATGTTATCGCACACTCTGTCTTGAAAATTTATAGCCAGCCGTGTCCAGAGGTATGTGAATTTTATGTTGTTTTTTTTTCAGGTCGTGCAACATGGGTTTCTGCAGCCGCAATTAAATTCCGAGGCACGAAGTTTCCGTGGGAATTTGGAGGGCTACACCGAGTTACAACCGAGAGAATTTGCTCCAAGAGACATCACGAAATAAGGTACCGCAATCGTAATAAAATTGAAATTAATATTTTTTAAATATAGAGACCTTTTCTCAACCCCCCTTTGACTATGGTCAGCCATGGTCAATAGTTGACTGAACTCTATTAATCTAAATAGTTCCTCCAAGTTGGAAAACCACCCCATCCTACCAATGACTATAATTACCCCGAAAAATGTACCCCTTCGATATCTTCTGTTTTTTAATTACTGATACATTAATTGTACCGTAGCGAAATGTCCCAGCCATGTTGATAGAGTGAAAGCCACTAATTGAGAATAATTCTCAATAAATTCCCCATCGAACTGCACATTCTCTGTACGCATGGTAAATCGATGAGTTCGAAATGATGTAAAAGTAATTCGCGCGGACAGGAGACGAGCGAAACGTGTAAATCAGATTACGAGAAAACCGCGGGAACGAGGGTGGAAGTGTTTGAAGTTTTTGAATGGAATGCGCATTGAAATAATTCTCGTGGAAATATCGCAATGTAGACGCGATTAAAGTAGATTAGATCGGTCGGTGAAAAACGAGGTGCAAGTAGATTTTGTAATTTCGTGCAGGCCAACGACGGTTTCCTCGTCGAATGAAAGAACTCTGCACTGACGGCCGCCTACGTGGAATATAATAGAAAATGAAAGCTCCGCCGATGTAATTTCAGCGAACGAATTATGAACGAACTTAAGGGTGAGGAGAGACCGATAAAAAATCACGATAATAATATATTCTTCGAAGTGGAACGACATTAATAGCCGATATTCTATCATTTCACTTCACATTCCGCAGACAAACTTGGAAGTCATCTTTAACCCTTTGAGGACGACGGGCGGATATATGCGGCTTGAGAAAAAAATTGGATATATTTTGTCGGTGCATATATAAACGGTTAGAGTTGAAAAATTAAAATATAATCGTTGAAATATTATTTTACAAAGAGTAAATTTCAACTTGTATACATTAACAGACTGTCCTTCCGATGAAAAATTATTTTTTCATCCCTAAATAATTGATTGTTTCTTGATATTCGAAAATGCCTCCGTCCGCAAAGGGTTAAAAAGTTGCACCACCTGTAATTAAATCTTCTGCCGCACTTTTCTGACACAATTTTCCCCAATGAGTAAAAAAGATTCTACGGACGTCTCCTGTAAAGTTATAAATAGACAAACATGCGGTAGAAGAAGGTATCTTTTTTTAAAGAAATCTTATTGCGAAGTAATTAAAAAGTTGCGTTTCACGAGGTACGAAAGTGTAAGACTTCTGACGATCTTTCAAACGGCTTTCACCATTTCAACGTTCTACTTCATGGATCTTAAATAAAGCGGTAATAAAAAGCCGTATTAAAATGTAGAATTAATTCCATTACATTAACGTAAAAAAGAAAAGCACCATTACCATGCAACTCTAACTTGCAACGTCCTCTCTAAAGTAAGACACTAATATCAAAATTTCCTACAATACCAATTTTCCCCACAATCAATTTTCGACAAGTCTGTTCACATTCTCGTTAAATTAAAACGAAAGCCGATAATCGATGCGGTTGTTATAGCCGTTAAAAATAGGGAGGATTCGAAGGATGAGAATCACGCTATGGCGAAATATTATCCTCCCTTGGAGTTCCTCCTACATCGTTGTTTTTCTCCCCTCGAAATTCCTCTACTCTCGAAAATTCCAGGTCGTAAAATGACACGACACACATCGCGGATATCCAGACAGCTCGGTGCCGATCGTCTACTTTCCGACGTGTCGATCGTTCTCGGTGATCACCTCGTTGAAACGAAAGCGGTTACTATCTTAGAGGAAACGACGTTTCTTCCCCTATTTGAAGAGTCAGTCGGGCGTGCCATGGCGGCCCTTTTTAAAGTGGAAAATCAGTCAGCCGCGAGTAGAGTACGGTTTTATCAGAGGGTACGTTGAAAAACCCATTTACCGGGTTACCGTTGACGTTTGTACGTTTGATTAAAACTTTACTTTCTATCAGAGAATACTCGTACGGTACGTAGGGATTTTTCGATTGATTCGAGTACGACGGATTCACTTTGAACGACGAGGATTAACACGGCGAACGATCGACGTTTTCTTTCGTTTAGCTGCGAAACACTTTGGATTTGTTGAACGTTTATTTAAGTGTGCTTTCAATTTGGTTGCAATTCGATGGAGGATTGTAGGAGAATCAAAGTCGACGGTATGGTGTTCGCTTTAAGGGATTCGACGGTTAAGTGTGCAGAGTAATCGGTGAAATTGAATCGTTTCGATCAACGGGGATTGATTTAACGCGAGTCTTAGTTTAGCGTTAAATAGTTTGAGGATAGAAGAACGTAGGGGACTGAGTATATTAATTCAAATCTCTTTTCTATCGCTATAAATCCCAGGAGATGAAAACCATAACAGTTTCAGCCGAAGTACCGAGACAAAACAAAGTTAAAGGCTCGATTTCTCTATTAATAAATCTAAATTAAAATTTTCCACACCTACGGGAAATTTTTCGAAGTTACCATTTATAGAAATAAATATAGCCATAGCATCTGTGTTTCAAAATCCACCGTCGTAAATCTTAGGCGATAAAAACTGTAACAGTTCCAGACGAAATTCTGAGCCCCAACAGAGTACCATTCTGAGTTAAAAGTTCAAATCCTCTATTAGTAAGTCTAAATTCAAATCTACCGCACCTACGCGAAATTTTTCGAAGTTACCATTCATTGAAATAAATATAGCCGTAGTCGCTGTGTTTCAACACCCACCGCCATAAATCCTAAGCGATAAAACCATAGCAGTTCCCGCCGAAGTTCCAAGACTCAACAGAGCCCAATTCTAAGCTAAAGGCTCAAATTCTCTACTAACAAATCTAAATTTAAATCTCCCGCAACTTACGGGTAATTTTTCGAATTTACCATTCATAGAAATAAATATAGCCGTAGTCGCTGTGTTTCAACACCCACCGCCATAATTCCTAGGCGATAAAAGCCGTAACAGTTCCCGCCGAAGTTCCAAGTCTCAACAGAGTCCAATTCTAAGCTAAAGGCTCAAATTCTCTATTAACAAATCTTAATTTAAATCTCCCGCACTTACGGGTACCATTCATAGAAATAAATATAACCATAGTCGCTGTGTTTCAACACCCACCGCCATAAATCCTAAGCGATAAAAACCGTAACAGTTCCCGCCGAAGTTTCAAGTCTCAACAGAGCCCAATTCTAAGCTAAAGGCTCAAATTCTCGATTAGTAAGTCTAAATTCAAATTTTCCGCACCTACGTGAAATGTTTCGAACTTACAATTCATAAAAATAAATATAGCCATAGCGTATGTGCTTCGAAATCCACCTATCGCTGTAAATCCCAGATAAAAAAGAGCACAACAGTTAAAGCCATAATATGGAGCGAAACAAAAACAGTATTACCTCGGAGTCCCCCTGAAGTGCGGCTGTTCGATCACACGACCAGAGCGATATCTCCTCCGAATTTTTCATACACCAATAATCATTGAATAATATCGTTCCTGGCCAATGAGTTCCATATTCCGTGTCGGATTAGAAATAAATAGAGCGACTCTCGGTATCGATGAAAAGAATAAAGCGGCCGCAATCTGCCGCAGGAAGCGGGGAGTAATAATTGGCCAGTTTAATAACGAACATTGTAGCCGATTAATGGGTAGTCGACTCGAACCTTACTACTTCATTGTGCCTCGTTCGTTGCTCGGCATTGTGCTTAGCTCTCCATTATGACGGCCGATGAGAGTACCTCTGAAGATGAAGCGCAATTTTAACTATATATCCTTGAAGTGACTATTCTTTTCAAGAAGAATCCGAATTTTTTAATTAATTCGCGAAAATAATGACCGGAAGATGGAGAAAGTCAATTGGCAAGGTGTTAACTTACAATTAGAACAGTGCAAATAATTTCATTCATAAAGTGTGCGTATTTTTCATTCGAACATTACAAAAGGGATATTAATATTGCAGAATTCAAATTATTATTATTGCAAGTATAATTTATAATTGGTATTATGCTAAACTAAACTAAATAACTACTTAACACCTTAACCTACGATTTCGTTTTTATGAGGGCTTGCAAATACTCAAAATTTGTTCCTGAAATCAAAAGTTTTCACTGACTTCTAATATTTCGTATATCTGAACATAATATTAACAGTATAGAAATAATGGGACCGTTTCTTGATATTGTCCATTTAATAGTTTTTGAAAGACTTCAAAACTTCATATTCCATTTTCCGCGCTGTAAATAGTTGTAGGCTAAAGTGTTAATGTAAATAAAGACCATTTATCTGGATAATTTCAATGGCATCATTTCAGAAGTTGGATCGAGGGATTATTAGCTACATGGTAGAATTTATACAATCAATCTGTCCTACATCCTTTAACTTCTGATCTCTTTCTTCAACGAAACATTTCTCCAAAACTCTGTCCAACGAAATAAAAGTAAAACCTGTAAGATAGACGTAACACAATCGAATTCAAAGCTTGTCGTTTGATTAAACAAACTGACCTTAACATCCCCCGCAGCGTGTCAAGATTTACATAATAATTGACACGAATCTTGATTCTCTCGAAGTTCCTATCTCCGTCCTGATCGTTCTCAATGATATTACAGTCCATGATTGCGACACTGTTCTTCGCAGTGACGCGAGGGAATGTTTCCTCGGCGATGTCTCCAGGTTTCCCTTAATCTCCTGGCAGCCCTTTAAACCGACCGACTTGCCGGAAGGTTTATCAGCTTTATTCGCCTCGACCCACATGACGCTTGTAACATAAATATTAACGTAACATCGTCGGGGAACGTTCCTTCAAGCTGCATGCTGCAAAAGGTTAGTCTATTTCGTGATTTTCCTGAATTACTCATTAATTTAAAAAAAATTGTTTAGAAATGACGAGAAATTTGATCTCAGCGGCACCGATTGATTATTAATTTTGTTTTAATCGAGAAAATATCTCCCACAGGTGGCAGAATCTTAAATTCGACTCCACAAAAGAATCCAAACCTCATATCGACTATAGCTCCACAAGGAATGATTTTACATTCTCTGTATTATTGCATTAATTTAAATCTACTGAGAATGCAATTAAGTATTAACACTAGATTTACGGATGTTGATATGCCTATTTTTCTGAAGTGAGCCAATTTGATTCATACAAGAAAATTGAAATTTTTGGCAAAGAAAATAGTTAGAAGTTAATTTAAATTAAAGATTTATTATTAAAAATTTAGCCAACCAATATATTATATATATATAGTCATTAAATATCGAATGAGCCAAATTGGCTCCGTAAATCTAGTGTTAAAAATTGTACAGCAGGTATTAACAAAATGACGAATCTCCTCGGCAGAGTTCTTTGGAAAGCAGGATTTCTACAATAGGAAGAAAATTGCACCTCCTGATGGTCGCAACAAGGGTAGTTTAGCTAGAGATAATTTCTCGCTGCACTTAGGTGTTTCCAAAGTACTCGCTATAGGATTCGTTAGCTATGGTGTATTCAGAATCGTACAGATTGATGCACCATAGCATCGAATTGAGCGAACCACGGCCATTCGTGGAACGTCAAAGGTCCAAGTATTAATTATGCTCGCAAATTCGCCCGATTCCGCGACCCAAGTCGGAACACGCGCTTCGATTGTCGACCAATTCCCTGATCGTTGAGGGGGTTGCGTCAAAGGGTTACTTTGAATTAATAACAATGCGATTTGTACGAGTGCGTTGAATCCACTCTGGAAATGCCGTGCGATCGGCAATTATTCCCGTCCTATCACAATTGATCGGGACGAATTATTGTTTACAATTTCAGGAAGAATTTTTAAGGGTTGCTTACCGATTTTAATTAATCGTGAGTTGTATTTTTCACTCATATTTTTTGCTATCTACGATAGTTCTCAATTACTTCTTCTTTTTTTTGTATTTTACAGAATATTTTCTTCTCAACGATCGCATGAATTATGTTGGATTTTTTAAAGTAATTCTATGGATGTTGCTTGCATTATTTCGGGAATACTTAGAATCGAGTTGCATCGTATTACCAACATCAAAGTTTATCGATACAAGTCCCGTCTCTGTTTAAAATTATGGTTGGTTTGCTGCTCTACACTTCGGCTTCAGCCACTATGGAAATTTCGCCTAAATTACATAGTTTTATTTCAGTTTCCAATCACCGATACTATGATGTGCATATTAGAGAAAAATTGATCTTTCATTTCTCCTATTCTACACTTAGGAATTACCAACCACAGAAACTTATTCCACCACGGCCTCCCAATGTTGATAAAAATTTGTACACCGCCCTCTCCCACATAAAAAACATACATCCCATTATCAAAGGTGCAAATTTGAATTTCTAACAAATAGGTTAATAAAAAATCAGCCTATTTAGAATAAACCAACATTATTTAAATTTTTCCTACGAGCTGGTACTCTAACACAGATCACAGTTTATAAAAGTCTGTCTTTCACATAAAAAACAAATCTCCAAACCCCTATAAGTATCTGATCTCACTATCACGACTTCCTCCACCAACCCTTTAGCTCAACAATCACCGTAGATTCCTTTAAAATTTCCTTTCCCCCAACATTCCCCGAATTCATCCCCTTAACCCCTTGCACTATTTCCACGAGTCTGACTCGCGATGAAAATTTTATACCAAAATTGAATATCACGAGTCTGTCTCGTGGTATTAATCTCGGGCAAAGTATTCATATCTCGAATAAGATCGTATGTCCCCATGCAGGATTATTAAATTTAGACTTTGATTCAAATTCATTTGAGTTTCACAGAAGTTCCATTGCGTGAAGTAAATATTAGCGCGGTAATCTTTGTCAGTCTCAAGATATCATATATCGGGCGTTCGGTTTAGGCATGGATTCTTGCGAGTTTACCGATAGTGCAAGGGGTTAATATTACTTTCAGTTATACGAAGTATCTGAAAACAGTGAGAATTTTGATTGTACGAATTAATTTTGAATGATTGCACGCTGAGTCAGAAAAGAAATCGAAAGCGGAAGGGTTAAAGCTTACTCAACCCTAAATTCTCTAACTTATATTTATAATTACAAAATTCCCACAAAGATCCATTGACACAAAATCGAATAGCATCCCCTTGTAGATAACAATTCAACCGATAAAACATTCTGCTCCAAATCCTACCCCATAACCCAAGATAAAAACAACAGAACGCACATTCAACCAGTCTATCCGTCAATTTCCATTGAATCATCTCCAGGAGCATCGAAGTTAGAGGAATATCGTGAAACAGGGTGGCACACGAAGGGCAAGAAAATCGAGGAAAACGATCGCGATCGCGATTCGTCCCTTTGGCCTTTATCGGGCATCCGCAGCTGAAAAATATGAATGTAACGCGACCGATATTTCGAGCCGAGTTTCTGGCAGGACGACGAAGAGGGAGAAGCGCAGGGGGTGGCATAAAGATAGAGGGGTAGACGGATGAAAGAAGGGGAAAGGTGGTTTCCGTAAACGCGTGCAAACGCGTGGGAAGAGAAAGAGTGCCTGGGGCCACGGAGGCCGTGGGCGGAAAAACGGGAGCCGAAGACAGGGAAACAGGGAGAAGGGAATTGAAAACAGATACGGAGCTTTAGGGACGAAGAGAAAATAGAGGCTGAATGGCAAGTGGTAGGAGAAACACTGGTGAAAGGGAGAGATCGATAAAATTACAAAATGTGAGGACTGGAGCGTCAACCGAGAAAGGGACAGGATTGTAGAGGGATGAAAGAGAGTGTCGAAAGACGAAAGGGCTGAATAGGAAGAATGTGAGAACTCGAAGAGAAATAGTTGAAAGAAGAGAGGACTGTTAAAGCAAGTATGATAAGAAATAAAAAGCTACGATGGAAGATAACGTGGAGTAGAAACAAGAAGAGCGTAGAAAAGCGCGGGAGGATTAACTCACTGAGAAGTTGGACATCCTTGGTCCATAGATCAAGATAACGAATTAAAAGTTCTGATAATACTCAAGCTACAACGAAGGATCAAAAAAACACCGACAATATTCACGATATCTCCAAACAGGATGTATGTAAAAAAAAATTCTCGAAGATGCAATTAAACGCTAGAAACTGAGAATTCTATACCGAGAAGAACGAGAACACCGTGAAGACTCAAGAAATGAGTGAATCCCTGGAACCGCACAAAAGCTAATGAGAAGACACGAGAAAAGCAGCTGGACAGAGACGAAAAGAGACACCGAGAGCACAACGAAAGCACGGAGGAGCACGTTAACGCAAACACCGAGAGTCATGGAACTCTGTAAAAGGCAGAGGATAGCCTCAAGTTAACGGAAGCACGAACGTATCCTGAGAAAAGAGGAAGGATAGAGGTACCAAAGAGGACACAGTGGAAGGTTAACGGAAATGAAGAGAGAAACGTAGATTCGTATAAGAGAAGAGAAAAAGAGAACACAGATGAGCAAGAGGGTTGACAGAGGGATGAAAGAGGGATGAGAGAGGGATGCAAGAGGGATGAAAGAGCTATGAGGATGGGAAACCCGGTGGCGTAACGCGCATGCGGTCACAGTACGACGGTACGCCCGGATCGTCAGTGCGCTCCTGACTCGCGTCGCGTCGAGGACGATCATCCTGGCTCTCGTTTTTTCGCCTCTCGTCCTTTCACCGGGTGTCCCACGGGGCCCCGGGTGATCTCACGGTGACACGATCTCAACTCTTGAATCGTGCCGGTTACCTCCTGCCGCGCGAAAAGGTCGTGTCGGTGTCGCGGGAAATTCAAAGGGGAAAAAAGAGTTTCTCGTCCGGCGGAGCACTCTGTTTCCCGGGAACTTCGAAAGGATCTTCGGGATTGAAGGTGGGGGCGGGCAGGAGCTCGTGGAGGGCGGAGGGTGGTAGATATGAATGGAAGAATGAACGACGGAACGAGGGGACGAACGTGGGCACGATCGGAGGGTGGAAATATCGATTGGAGTAAGGATCGTTGATAGACTTTGTCGATTGACTTTTATGCTTTCTTAGGGGAACTGAAAATTTGGTAGAAGTTGAAAAGTTTCTTAGGGAAACTTTGAATATTAGATTGAAATCGTGTCGGTGGTATTTTCTATTCTTATTTTGAAATTTCTTGGTGCCTCTTAATGGGATGAGTGAAGTTTATTATTCTTTTTTGAAGTTTTAACAATTGTGAAAGTCGATATGAAAATTTGGGGTTCTTGGGAATAAGAATTCTCAGGAATATCGCCGGTTTTCAGGAACAACGGCACATCTGGTTTTGTGACATAATATGAGTATACAGTACATAGTATAATACATATTTTATGTGTTCGTAGATATCAAATGATGAAAAAAATAAAAAAACTAAAAAGGGCCTACTGTAAAACTGTCATTTTCGAAATGTGTCGTTCTTCTATAAAACCGGCGATATGAGTATTATTATCTTAATAGGGTAGAAAATTAGGGAAAGAATCCTTGCATAATAATTTCCCTTATTAAAAATTGTTGAATTGGTGATTAAAATGCAGAGTCCTTGTTAATGCTTGTACATGTCGTATATAGTGTACGTTGGACTGACAAAAAGTTAATCAACGAGGCGGAAGAACGCGCGGAAAAAAAATCGTCAAGTTCAAGGATATTCGCCGGCGTTCGACGCTGTAACCGCATAAAACTCTACGTGGGACGTAATCGGTGATCGATCGAAACTTTCCATCGTATCTCAACGAAAACCGCTAAATTGCACGTCAAAAACGTTTCCCATCGTTTCTCGATTTTAAAGGTCGTCATTAAACGAGACTAGCCGGCATTGCAAGCGTATCGATAAGTCTCAGCGTTGCCGTTGAAAAAAAAACTGAAGTTCCATTTCTCGGTAAATACCGCGGGAAAGCTTCCCTGACATTTCTTGCGATAAATTGGAGAAGAAAATTCTTCCCTCGAAAGATCTCAGGTTTCATCCATCATGTCTCCATTGGTTCGATTCGTGTGTCAAAGAACAAAAGAATTAGTTGAAACAAGTTAATCGCGGGAAACGTGGAGCTGCTGGAAAATTAACCGAGGCGAGCAATTTTCCGCGGGGTAAAGTAAATCGCCTTAAAATTCGCATCGCTGTTAGAACGTCGCGAAAAATGACAAATCGTGCTCGCCGTCGGTGATTAAAACTTGGAGGCTCGTCGAGGGTGTATTAATTAATTACTTGGCGCAGTTGCTTCCGGAAATATGGAACGGAAGATTCTTTTAAAAGTCGATGGTTTTTAGCCATATATTTGCAACTGTCCTTTTAATTTTTATTTATGCGATATCTCTAATTTATTTTCTACCAATTGAAAAAAAAATTATTAAGAATATCGCAGATCACATAAACTGTATCGTATTTTACTCCAAACTGATAAACTTTTAGCAGTACGAAAGACAAAATCACCTCACGTATCTAAATCCACAAAAAAGAACACAGAAAATTCCATTGGATTTTCTTTCACAAAATCTCTTTGAATGAAAGATAATTGTTATTTCCACCCACCATTATTCCAGGATAATAATTATGACCGAGCAAATATTACGATAGCAACTAGCAAGTATTCTCCACAGATTCGTTACAGTTAAATGATTCTAATTAACCGAGGCGCGTGATTACCGTGGGGTTTTCGAATCTTCACCTACACAGAGAACACCGATCGTTAACGGGAAGTTTACCGATTCGAATCCTCGATCGATAAAGTCTAGTAATTTGTGTCGAACAAAGCGATCGGCTCGTCGGAATTTCACGACCCACGCGCATCGCCTGGCTAAACAGGGCAAATTTGTTCTGACAGTTGCCATTGATGACAGTTTCTTCTATTTGGATTGCCGTTAATTGTGGCCGCGATGCAGTGCTATGGTGCAGAGGTGGTAAGTTTCAGAGAGACTAAAATTCGAAGGGCACAGGGAAAAAGACATTAGGACGGTTAATTCACCCTTATGGTGCCAGAGAGTTGCAACAACATTAACGTTTCTATGGGATATACGTGATATATGAACGTAAATTAATTATTTTTATATTACGTCAGACTGTTATTCATTAATGGCATTATTACTTTTTCTTCAATTTGCTTTATTAAAATTATTTTGAATTATTTGGTGCAGGAATTCATACGAGGAAAAAATCCAGGTCAGATGGTGTGGTTAATTGTATTAATTTGTATACAAATTTAAAAATTTTATAATAGATTTATGCTGGAGTGTTGTTTAGATGAAAATTTATAATGACAGCTGTTAATGAATTAATAATTACGTGTAGTACGGTATATTGTGAGAGATGAGAAGTGAACACGGTGAAAAATTCTTAATATACCCAATAACCCTTATTGTTGACCTGATACTTAATTAGTTAACTGTGGCGAAAATTCTTTCAAATTTTTGGGTCTGAAAATCAAGAGATGAGCATAAATCTATTTCAAATTACTTATACCCTTTTGTAATTTTTTTTCATTTAGTTATTCGTTTTTTTTTTTTACAATTCAAATAAGCAGTGGTAGCTTTTACGCATGACGAGTATACTTGTCAAATACAGCTAACTGGTTAATAGCCTCATTTTTCATATTTGCATCAATGATTAATGAATCTAGGGTAAATAAAAGAGTAATAAAATAGACTTGAGAAGAAAACCAATGCGGTTTCAATTTCGCCATAACAAATTGCCTTTCTCTCGCATTATCGCTTTGATCCTCCAAATATTTGATCATTTTCGGAATATCTGAGTCGCTTCAAATCAACTTCGTATCTTTTCCAGTTTAACAGAGTGTCTCCTCCATTCAGTAAGCTCCTTTAAACAGAAGAAGACTTCTCTCTCTCGACTCAGCGATCAAATGCCGCAGTGTTCTTCTTTAAGCCCCTGAAGTTTCTCATTGTCTTCAATTTACTTTCCGTTTGTAATACCCATGGTCTCTATAGTATTACATCTGTAACAAAATAATTCCACGTTTCCCATTCGGAAACCACGGCTGGCATTGTGATCCCTTAAAAATTGTAAGTTTTTAAAGACCGTCCAACAAGTGGCGATTTTAATTGGAGAAGAAAAGAAGGGGTTGACGATAAATCTTCCGTCGCGTGTCCGTCGACGGTGATCGTTGGATTGTTCGTTGGCCTCTGATGCAAGCCGAGCAAATATTTTCTCTCCACTGCTCGCCATTTGTCGAAGGATCGTTCGATGCTACGAAGACGCCGGAAGACTTTAATATGGTGGTAGATACACTAACTCTTCAATGGAGAATTTTCTTCCATGTGCGCGTGATAAGGTTTGAGTAACATTTGCAGTAAAAGATTATGGCCTGAGTACAAATCTGAGCAAAAAATCATATAGTGAATGTGCACAAAATTTGTCAATTACAGTTTATTTGAAATCGCATACTTTTTTCTGAGATTTTTTTAAGGTTTTCTGTATGAAGTCTATAGTTATAGTAATTCTTAACACTAGAACTACCAAACCAGTCAAAATGACTGGTACACAATTTTTTCAAAAAATTCTCCAAGTTTACATAAGAATCATAGAATAAATATTCTACGTCTATATCAATAAACATAAATCACCCATTCGATCAAATTTCCTGCTGCTTGATTCCCCCTTTTTCAAAGTACTTATTTAATTTATTAAAATATGATAAATTTGAGGCTGGTAGTTCTAGTGTTAATGTAAGAGACATTGCAAATTCTTCAGATAATTTTAAAATCCCAAAGTAACTTAAGGAATGACGTTTGAACCGAAGAAACAAAAAGAAACATATCGTCGTTAGAATTTTGCGTCAGACGATTCGAATTTAACCGTGCATTTCCGTTTTATTTGCAAACCACGATCCGTTCCACTGGTATATTACACGGTAAACATTTTACTGCGTACGGAAAATCCCATGGGGATCGAAAGAGCAAACAGTGCGTGTTGGTGAAACGAGAAGGAATGTCCGAATGAATGTTCTTCCTCCAAGCGTGTGAGTTTGCAGGATGCGAGGAATTCGATTCCTTTGCTCTTCAGGCCTTTCATTAATTCCTAGACAAATATACTATCTACTGTCTTCCTTTTCCTACCGATATTCAAAGATCTATAATCAAAGAATATTTACCCTTTGCACTCGAGGGGCGCCGCGGTGGCACCCTCACGTTTCTCGAGTTTTCGAGCTCTATATCTTTGGTCCCACTACAATAACATATTTTTATTCCAAATTTCTTCGTGGACCGGGTTTGATCTTATAAAATAATTTCAACACTAGGTTTACCTTCAAATTGACGGATTTCTATTTTTTTAGAAACCCCTTTCAAACTTATAGAAACGCGGTACAGTAGACGTTTCACATATGTCATAATCTATAAATTACTTACCCGATCATCTTCTTTGCCACCTGATCCCTCAATTTCCGAAGTCCTTATTTAACCCCTTGCCTTGCCATTTCTTTTGCGACCTAACGCGCAAAAACTCAGAATTAATTGTTGCAACAATAATCACTGATTTTCGATATACCAATATAAGTTAACGCAACATTATTAGCGTGGAACTAATTTCAAGGTCTCCTGACCTACTGATATTTTCAATTTAACAGTTTTCGGAAAACTTAAAAACTTTCTATTCCATTTATCGAGTCACGTGTGCCACACGTTATTGCAAGTCAAGAGGTTAATATATTGCATTATAGGAAATTTCACGTCCGTAAATCTAGTGTTAAAGTATCTCCAAAACACTTGCCTAATATGGTCAAAATCATTTCGAGTTACTAGTTTGCCAAAGCAAACGAGTCCTCAAAGTGCAAACAATTCCTCTTTCAGCCAGTTTAAATTATTCTCATCAAATTGCCAATCCAATTTTAAATATAAAAATTCAAACTTCAAGTTAATCTTCTCCCTTTGAAATCCAAAGGGACGTGTCATTCTTAATCTTACCTTTCAACCTCCTTAAATCTCTTGGAGACGAAGTCAATCACCGATTGTTCGGTTTTCTGTACGGGAGAAATTCACAGTCAAATAATCGTACCATTCATCGTGCTCGAAAGGAGAAAGGGGGACAGGAAGGGAAAGAAAGAGGAAAGGGGTTGCGGACGAAAAGGGGATGAGGGTCGGACAGACGCGAGAGAAAAGAAGGGAGGTTCGCGCGAAAACTTTGGGATTCTTTGGCACGAGCAGGAAGCCTGTAACTCAGTTTGGCGAAGGTAGATTAGAAGCTGCCTTCGGTTCTCGATTTTCCCCTAACTTTTACCTAGACTTACGCATACGTTCGTCAAACTTTTCACCCTTTAAAACTATCCACCGTTGCTTGCCATCCCTTGTTGCCGTCGGTTGTTGCTAGTCAAAATTCTACCGGATGAGGGAACTTGTAGGTTTTGGTTAACAAGAATTCTATTAGATATGGAAATTTCTTTTCATACTTCGATAAATCTCTGGTGAATTTATCACTTTTACGATCATTAACGGGTGTTACATCTGTGATAACTGTTTTGGGATTTATTTTAGGGATGATTATTGGAGGCACGATAAAATACATGGAAATGAAAGAAGTGTGTTTGATGTGATTTCTGTTTTTAGTTTTGGGAAAAATTTTATATCAACTGCTTATCGTACAATAACGAGTGTTGCTCGTGACGTGATAAATGGAATAGTCAATTTTGAAACGGTCCAAAAATTATTAAATTAGAAATATCAGTGAGTCCTGATAAAATCAAATTAATTCTATGCTATTCACTATTACGTTAAGTGATATACTATATCCGAAATTAGGGCCTAGATTGTTATTTTGGTAATTAAATCAAAGTTATAACACATTCAGTCACAAAAGCAATGGCACTGCAAAAGATTAACATAGATGAGTTGGATATTATTCTTTTCGATGACAGAGGATATTTTTGTATATTGTTGGCCGTCGATCAGAAAGCGATAAATGAGTGTGTCATTAATAATGTTAAATGCGAGAATTCTTTGTGGTTTATTCCAAATGATCATTATTTCTCGATCAGTCACCGTCGATCGTTGGATTTTTGCTGAAGAATTGACCTGTCGGTCGAAAGGCACGAAATTTTGCGAAAATCCTGTGTCTACTCGATTATTTATATTCTCTGATACCTTTCGCGTTCTATAAAAAGGGAATCGATTTGATCAATGTAATCCAGAGTAGATTTGCAAGTAGAAATCCTCTTTCTCACTTCATCTTTTTCTCGATCCTTCCTCTTTCTTCGTTTCTCCTAACCTTCTCTCCCTTGCATTTCAAGATAGAAAATTAAGCAATCTGAAGACGAGGATAGAACGAATGAAGTGAAGTTTTTAAAACGATTCCTGTCTCTCTTTCTCTCTCTCTCGCTCCATCTTCGCGCCGAAGGAAAAAGAAGTTTCCCTCGTCGAATGGGCGAAGCTTATTTACGGAGTAATTTAGATTTCCAGGAGCAAACAAACGCCACGTCTCGAAGGCGACGATATCGAAGAATGTTGAGTGTTTTCTTACCTTCCGTTCTTATCGAGGTCTCGAGCAACTTAATTTAATAACTCGTATTAGTTAAAAAACAACCGGCTATCATCGTTGCCCAGTGAGATCGACCTCTCACGATCCCCCGATTCTTTCGTCTATCTTAACAAATTTTTAACGTTTTAACGATCTTAACTTGCAAAAGTCTTAATCTTAAATTTGTAAAAAGTGTACACTCAAAAATCCATTGATAAATAATACTGTTTAATGTGTCTATTGCAACGAGTTTCGATTAATGAATGTTATAATCAGACTGCGGATTTTTATGCATTTATGACAAATTAAATACGGCTAAAATATACAAAAAGAACATAATATAAAAAAATATCTAAAATATCCATAGTATGGTATTTGTTGTAATATTTATTGAGTGCAATAAATCCCTAGATAGGTTTTCCTATCTCACCTGCATTTGTGAAACTCGTAATTTGCATAAACATCCGCAGTCTAGTTATAATTAATTGTTATTCGTCATGGCTGGAGATGGAAGTAAAAATTCATGAAAATCCCCCACATTTTACCTAATTGAAATTTAATGCCTTTACATACAAAGGCTATAATTCCTCGGCAGTTATACAAAGCGCCAGGCTTCGCAACAATTGATTACACTTTTCGATAACATTTTGAAAGCCTTGTAACAATAACTTGCTCGTGTATCCTGAATGAATATTATTATTTTGCAAATATTTCATCGATATTCAAGTATCGAAAATAATTTGAATAATCCTTCAATTTTTCTTCCTAAAAATCAACTTCCCTAGCTTTAAAATCCTCTTAATTTCTCTTTGTTAAAATTAAACTCAGCTTCTTAAAATATCAGTATCAGTTGCAAAATATAACACAAAAACGGGGTCAAAATCTTTAATGACTTGGCACTGACACTCGACCATAATCACTCAGAGGAATCCTCGAGGATAAAATTTCGAAGGTCCTTGAATCAATAATTGTCTCTTTGCCAGAAAGCCTTTTCCTCGTCGACTCGATAATTCGATAATTCACGAGCTCGTAATTTCGGCAGAAGAAAATTCCCTTCGACGTCATCGAGTCGACTTCGTTGGAATAGGTTTACGCGGAAAGGAAGAATTCTCCTTCGCGAATATTCCTTTTTCTCGTCCTCTACCTTCACGACTTTACCCTCCGTCGTTCCTTTTCGCCCCGGCACGTTTCTTAAAGCACTTCCGGCTTCGTCGTTTCGGCAGGAATTTAAATTAGGTAACCTCGCAAGAAGTTTCGCGCTCAGATAGTAATGAAAATTTAATTGGCGAAATTTCTTCGCGATCCCTAATCAGACTGGATCGAGCCGTCGCGTATGCAACTTCTGCAAAACGTAACTCAAGTGTATTTCGAGGGATGGGTTTTCAACCAGCGATGATATAAAGTAGATATCAACTACTATAATAATAAAAGTAGATATGAATTATTATAATAATAATTATAATTAGATCTACGGAAACTGTCAAATTGAAGGTTCCCATTTTTTGTGAGAACGGTTTTCAAATTCATTAAGACGTACCACAGTAGATATTTTATATCTACTTTATAATACACAAATTATTTAATTCATCAACCCCAAAGTACTTATTTAATATATTAAAATATGCCTAATTGAACGCCCGTAAATCTATTGTTAAGTGAATAATAATACTTGAGAACATTATTCCCTGGTAATATTAAAGAAATTGCAATTTTATCAAATTTCGGAACTCGATGAACTGAAAGTTTTTACTGACGAGAAATATTATTAAAAATTTTTTTTCTATTTTCGTTAACGTTTCACCTAGAAAACCGTTGATACGTTATGAGATATATTTCAGTGAGATTATCGAATAAAGATTTCAAACATGTTAATTTCACGGAACAGATAGAATTGTTAATTGGTATCGTTAGTTATTCAAATCCATGCACGGAATATCGACTATTCCCTCGTGGATTTCTCCTGCGACGATATTCTTACTGTAATACCGGTAGAAAATAAATTCTATCGTTTCACAGAGACATATTAAACTTTTCCAACTCACCTCCCATAAGTTGGAGGTGGTCGTTGAAACTTTTAAGAATCTCACGCTAGAAACATCGGCAAATACGGGCTAAAATTTCAGTCGGTTAATGCAAGAACTTCCAACCCCCTGATAAGAAGCTGCTCGTAATTGATAAGCTCTCTATACGATCGTATTTAATTGCATCTTATTTAGCAAGCAGCAACTAGTCGGAACATCGTCCAACGTTTTTTCTTCCTCTTGAACTTCTTCTTCCACTTTTTACTTCCTCGTCTTCTTCTTTTCCTTCTTCTTCTACTACTTGCTCCGCCTGCTTCGTCGTCTTAGGGAAGTTTGGCTTTAAATTAAATAAGCTCGCGAGGAACGGCTATTTCGAGGAGGATCCTCTTCCGTGCTGCTTTGCGAATCTATTCAGGGCTCGTTTTCGGAGCCAAAGTCCGCAAAAGAAATCAACGAAGAGACTGGGAAAAGGAACGAAATAGAGTCGCTTGAGAGCGTGGAAATCTCGGAGGTACGGCTTGCGAAGTTGGTATTTTAATTGCCACGAAAACACTGGCGATGAGTCATTGGAGAATGATTGATGTGTTGTTTAATTTCATACAGACGTGATGCAATTATGGCGACACTTATTTTTGGCGGAGGAACGGGCGAATTTTGAGTTCGTCGATGTTGAAGGGAACGTTTAGAAGACACTTTCCCCTAGGAGACAGATATTTTGAGATAATTGAATCGTTTTGAAGGAATTCATGGGAGAAATATTCTGCAAGATAATCTTTGGGAATTATTTGCTGGTTGAAATTGAAGGAAAAGTGGTATGAGTGAAGGAGGAGGTTGGAAAGTTATTTTGCATAAATTTGATAGGTTGAATTTGTTATTTGGGATATTTACATGATGAAGGGGCAAAGAACTTAGTTTAAAGCTTGAGGGATTTTATTATGCAAAGAATCGCGTTAAAGTTACGTTTTAGCAAGTTCCGAGATATAATGGTGCTGAGACTCAGAAACTCGAATTCCCTTAACGTTACTCCAGGACAACAGGTCCATGAAATTTTGCAATCCTTGCCCCTCATGTGTGTCGTAGCTGGTAAAAATTTCGACGATAATTTTCCTTTCCGGTTTCAGAATAAAATGTCACTGTGTCGAATTTTCATTTATTTTTTATTTGATTTTCTGCTACTCAATTTATTTACGTTTAATTTTTCTAACATCCAATTTCCCTCTGGCTTCCAGACGAGCTTATTTTGCGATGGATGCAGGAGAGGCTGGAAAACTTTTCACGGCAAAGGGAAAAACATTTTACGATTGCAATAACGCCGCCAGCGCAATTTCTCATTGCGAGCGAAAATTTGCATTCTTGTCGAAATATGGGGACTGCCAAAGAATCTAATATCACTCCTGTTATAGTTCTTCCCATATTTCCAAAATAATTGTACGAGTGTTAAGATCATTGTTCTTCCCGTGACCCAGAAGTGGCTGTTGTATGAACAATTTGTATACAAAACGGAGTATAATCACTCATTGATTTAGTATCAAATTTGAAATTGAATTGTATCAAATTTGATTCGATCAGCCTTAAAGAAACATGCTCAGATTACTTTCACACCGCGCGCAAGTAGAATGCGTCCGCCATTAGTCAGACACTAAAGACTACTTTTTCGCCTACTAATTCAAACACCTCAAAAGCCTTTCTAATTAAATTCTCCGTCTGCACAAAAATGAAATTTACTAATCAACATTAAACCATCTCATCGATACAATCATTATCCAATCCATAAGAAAATTTCCAAACCAAACGCCACTCAATCCGCAACACCATTTCTATCTCAAGAGGAGCCTCCATAATTCCCATACCCTTCAAAATCTCCCATAAAAATAATCCGAAAGCTACAAGAACATCAAAACCATCAACCAACCCGAATCATCACCCCATCAAGATCCTCTTCTTAAAACTCCTTCACAAAAGGGTCAACCCTTTTGTTTAACCGTAAAATAAACGAATCCAACGATACCACCTTGAAAAGGGGGATAAAATAAATAAAAACCACGAATTTCTTTTTTACTTGGCAGTAATGAGAGCGCCACTATTCCCTCTCTTTTTAACCCTCTCCACGGGAATAGAAATCCTTCTTCGGCCCGAGGCGAGTCGCGACCTTGGGTAAACATTAGTGCAGCCGGGAAATCCGGGCATTATGCGGCCATCCATCGCGAACTAAACTCTCCTTATGCATTCCCGTATGCGGCTACGTTTCGCACAAAAGACGTCTCCTTCGGCGAGGGGATGCGCATGCATGCGCAATGAACGTGTCACCGCGCGGGGCTATTAGGAAACACGCCACCGGCATTTTCATCCCCGTAGGCGAACTGTCACCTACCCCCGAATCATCGGGGAGAAAGCCAGCGAGGTCGCTGGATATTATTTCGAAGCGCGAAAAACCGTAGGAGGTTTTCCTTGCGAGCTTCATCGGGAATTTTTGAGGCAATGGTTGTGAAAAATTTAGGGGTGGAAGATATGGATGTATTTTTTTTTAATAAAATTATGAGAGTTCTAAAATTGATTTTGTAGGTTTTGGATAGATGGGTGAAGTTGAGGATAGTCATTTAATTATTGGGTGGATGAAGTAGATTTTTTTGGAGAGGAGAAGATAATATAGTATATCGTTATTATTTTTAAATATTGTCTTTTAGGTATCTATTTTATATTAGTAATAATTAACCCTAGATCACTAACCTTATTTTTCGACGCTTAACAATAACCTTCGTTTCTTCGACTACGGTGTTTACAAAAGGGGTTAAAGGGTATTATTTAAATAAAATTTAAACATGTTTTTTTCTATTATTAAAGATAGGTATTTATTTATTACGCTACGTTAACTAATATGGCATACTTATGAAATCCGCGTCGTCGAATCGACGAAGGTTAGTGATCTAGGGTTAATATCGCTGGTATGATCGATTCTGTGCAGATTCTGAATCATTAAAACCTTTATGAAGGGTATTGTGGGGCGGTGTTGGTTAATTTTGTAATTAGACAGAGGGTTGTATTCGGTGGTAATAATAGCATTTTGAAATTAGGGGCTGTTGAAGTTAGGTTCTGTGATTTAATTACTAGAGGCGGATGAAATGTATATTTGGTTAGAGGGATGATTGGAATTGTTTGATAGTATTAACAATACTTCATATTTTAAAAGTTGCACACGTTGGTGGAACAAAGCCCGTACTTCCTTCAATGGCACGTCTAAGTTGAACCTTTTAGATGTTTTCTACGTTACGTCTTGCAGTGGGGCTACTTCGAAAAATCTCATTTTATTCGAGCATCGAATAAAAACCCTCGACTCTCGGTATTCACTGGTATCATCAAAGCATCCGACGTTCCTTTAATTTCGCAAAATAGCTCCTGGTTACGCTTTACTCCCGTGGAGATCATAAATCACCGGAATTTTGCGATCGCACACGCGAAGACGCGAGAATGCGCTTTCACATGGACTTCTTCAAGTATTTACGGTATCGTTGACTTTTTCCCTTCCTTTTCATGCGTTATACCAACGTGTTTCGATCGGATGTTGACGTGAATGGATATATATCTATGGTGTCCTAGAATTAAGTGGCCAGACTTGGCCGGATTATTCTACTTGACGATGGAAAAGTATCACATTTCTTATCCTCGATTTTTGAAGATTCAACATGCATCTAAAACTGTAGATTCTACTAAATTGCAATAACATTACAAGCCAATAAGTGGTCAGACTTCGCCGGATTATTCTACTTGACGACGAAAAAGTATGACACTTTCTAGCCTCGATTTTTAAACGTTCAATATCTGTCTAGAATTGTAGATTCTTAATCGCTAAAACGTCTAAAGATGCTAAATATTCCAAGCTAAAAAGTGGCCAGACTCCGCTGGATTATTCTACTTGACGATAAAACATTGTCACATTTCGTAGCCTTGATATTTAAATATTCTATATCCACCCAAAACTATAGATTCTATCAAATAACAATAAACAACAAAAATGCAGAAGAAAAAAAAGGAAAAAATCACTTATCCCCAAGTAGAATAATCTTTCGTTTAACTGTACCCTGCGGCCACCCCTACACTGTAATCAAACTTCCCCGACATTTATATTAATACCGTTCACATTCGACAAATAATGCAAACCTTTCGATAAAAGTACGAGCATCAATATTCACCCCCCATAACGTATACGATCGGTGAAGTGTCAACATATCGCAGGATTCTCCGCGATGCAATCAGAATTCTAGAAAAAAAAAGTCGGATCGTCGAGAAATCTCCTTTTACGTTTACATTCGAACGTTTACCTATGCATTCCAATTTCATATGATTTAATACGGATGTTTTTTTTTTCTTCTTTCTTCTTCATCGTATAATCCATATCGAAGCATCGGTCTGTTGCTTGTCGGTTGCTAATTAACGTTAATCCAACGTGCACGAGAGGTTTCTAGTATCAATTCTATCGATACAACGGGGCTAATTAACGTACCCCGATGTTTGCGTAATTCGCTAAGCCGTTCGCGTAATTCGGTGTAAAGAGACAGGGCTGCGGAGATGAAAAATTTCTAATGCAAACGCACCGAGAACGGTGGATGTAAAACAGAGCGGAGAGAAAAGTCAATAAGACCGGAAAGGGATGAAAATGCGACGGTCGGACGCTTCGCGGAAGCAACGTGCGTTTTATTTAAAAGAAAGTCTCGTTGCTGGCTAGTCAGAGAGAAAATTGAAATTCGATGATTTCCCGGAGTGGGTTGGAATTTTGAAAATTGAGGATCGAATTGTCGCTTAGTGGATATTTGATGGCTTTTGTGCCTACGGGTAGCCAAATATTTGCGCGTGTTTCCTACACGAAGAGGAATGGTGTTTCCAAATTACGCAATTTGCTGATTTCCAAATTGTCATATAAACACATATAAATATGTCAAAACTTCTCCTTTGAAATTTTTCAAAGCTTCAAACTTCAATACTTCCAATTTTAACTAAATTCCAAAGCACTCCAGTTATCAAAGTCCTCAATTACTAACTCATCCAAGTACCAATCCCACAAATTCGAATATCTTTACAAATTCAATTCTCAAAACCCTTATATATCTCCAAATCCACAAATCTCCAAGCCTCCACACCCACAAAAATTCAAAAATCCCCCAAGTACCTCCCAATCCTCGACTCCCCAAAACATTTAACTCTTTACTCAACATTTAAATCTTCCCAATCTTCAAAAAACCATCGTCAATCTCCCATTCCCCCTTTCCCCCATACTATAACGAACTCGAGCATCCTGCAAATCAAAAGGAAACACCACAGCCCTACAAAATCCTCACGAAGCATCCTCACGTTTCGCGGTCTCTTCAGACGTCGCGCAAATAAGATCGTCGTGGGAAGACGAAGAAAACAATTCGTTTAAAGCACTTCCGTGTGTGCAGCAAGGTGGTCTTATATGGTAGAATGAAAGCTAATTAATAGACGGAATGCTTTTACGGTTCTGCGAGCCGAGTCAAAAGAGCTTTGCCGTATATGAGCTCGTGCATTCCGTCTGCGTCCTCGTTGGCCATATATAAATATACAGGTTTCCGGGAGGCTACAACGGCGTGGGTGCATTTCCTTTGCATTTCATTGTTCTCAGGGAATGAAAATGCTTCGGCGAAAATGCCATTCTCTTTGGCGGTTTTTGGTACATTCGCGAATTCGCGTTTACACGGTGTGCCACGCCGGGAGGAAAAACAAAGAAACGAACGCAGACGGATTCTTCCGGGAGGATCATCCGGCAATTTCGTTGGACCTTCTGCCTTGTCGCTTTTTCGTTAATTAGTTTTAAATACCGAGGATCGAGGAAACACGGCTGGATGGTCCGTAGGTGGTATGGGAATTTCGTAATTAACGGGATGGAAGTTCAAAGAGTTATTAAAAAACAAAGGTGGAGAGATACGTTTTAGAAGTGTGCGTTGAAATTTTACTGAATACTGATGTAAAAATGGATTTAGCTTCTTCTACTGGTTATGATAAAGGGATTGAAATATTAGAAGATACTTTTTTTCGTATCGACTTGAAGAGGTGGTATTTTAAAAGGACAAATTGCAAAATAGTATTCTAACCCCTTAACTTACGATTTCAATTCTGGCGAGGAGTGCAAAGACTCGATATTTATTCCTGGAATCAAAAGTTTTTACTGATTTCTGATATTTTGTATAACTGAATGTAATATTAATAGTATAGAAACAATGAGACTGCTTCGTGACTGGCTGATATTGTAAATGTAATAGGTTTTGGAAGACTTCAAAATTTCCTATTCCATTTTCCGCTCTACGAGTCTCACACGTTGTTATAAGCTAAGGAAACTATTTTTGATGCCTTGAAAATTATCAAAATCTTAGCACAAGAATAGTATCGACGGAATTGCAAAAACACAGCAAAGATAACTACCGTCGTCAGAGCCATTCCGGAAGTGGCAATTGGAGAACGGAAGTAACGTCGGATATCGCGTGTATCCGCATCGAGACCGATGGAAATGTCGTCATTTAATTTATAAAATGCAACCTCCCATAAAGTCACATTTGAATATTGCTCTTCGATTACTTTTGCATCCTTTCTCTCTACGTTCTACTTCTGCCCACTACGCCCACGTCTTTTCATTTCCCTTTTGAATCGAAATCATCTTCCCCCACGGTGCAGTGACCATCAAACACTTCCTCAACCCTCGTGTCCAACATTTCAAGATCTCTAGAAATCCGTAATCACTGTATTTTCATCGGTGAATGGAAAAGCTACCGTTGTTCGAGGAAAGTCGCATTTAATTTCTGTCAGGCGAAGACGTCGGGGATTAAATTTGCAAAAATAGAAAGTCGAGTACCGAGCTGTTGTTCAAACAGTGCTGAGATATTTCTCTTGTTTCTTCGTGAAAAACAAAGTGTCACTTTGTCCAAGGAAAATTGTCAACTCGTTTCCTTGGGATTTTCCCATGAGTATTTCAAGAAATGTGCGAATTACAATTTAAAAAATTATTTGATTTATTATTTAACCTTAGTACATGAAATATGAGATTTTTTGCGTATTAAAGGATGATGTTTTGATATTATTTCATGGTTGGATACCTCGAAACGCGAGATTTTAAATAAATGTAATTCGCAAACAAAATTTTCGCCCCGGTAGATTTCTAAAAATTCTGTAGCCAGAATATACATGCATTATTGCGATTCCTATTGCGTTTCTTTATTATGAAAAAATCCAATTATGCTCGTCGCTGAGGGTTTCAACGTCGAGAAGAAATGCAGTCTTGTTAATTAAAATTCTAAACATCACGTCCATTCTACGGAGGATTCGGAAACGTGGCTCGTATTGTTAAAATTACACTAATCCTTTCTTTTCGTCGAAACAAAAAGAAAACGCGAGAAGCTAGAAAATTGCATATACAAAATTTAATCAAAATCATTGAGATAATATATCAAAGAGAGGAATTCCATGCAAATACATTAACAAGCTGGAATGGAACTTTGACAAAATTCCTATCCAAAAACATCCCAACAGAGATTCGAGAATTTTCCCGAATCAAACATCCCAAATTCAATTCGACCGATTTTGCAACTGTGCAGTACGCGAAACAATAGCGAATAATCTCTTGCCAGAAAACCTTTTTTCTCCACTGCATAAACATAAAAAATGATTTAAATAAATTCTTCCGCTATAGTTGATCTTGAGTAAATCGAAATCTTCTTTTCCAGGGACCTTTATCACGAGAAAGGAGCAGCGCAGCAGAACGAGGAACGATGCGAGCAGAAATGATGCGTCGATCGCGAAACACGAAGATCCTGATATCCTGGCGAATTCGCGAGTGAACCGAGCGAAATAATGCGAGCGAAGCGCATCAAGAAAGAGGCGCGCTTCAGACTGCTGCGGTACACCCAGCACTCAGAGTGCCGGAAAATTATTTAGTTTAATAAAATAGGAGCAAAAATTTGAGATTTGAAGAGAGGAAGAGAGGCCGAAAGAAAGAAGCAGGAATCGAGAGAAGAAACTAAAGTGTTAAGGAAGAATTGAAAAATTAGAGAAGCGATTGAGAAGAGAAGAAAAGAAGAGACAGAGAAAGGAGGAAGAAGCGCACAGATAGGGAAGAGGAAATAGAGAAGAGGAAAAGCAAATAGGAAAAAATACGTTAAAGACCAGACACTAAAAGTATACTGAAGAAATACAGAAAGAACGCAGAAGAGAAATAACTGAGATATAGAAGAGATACAGAAAGAACACAGAAGAGATATAACTGAGATACAGAAGAAACACATAAGAGGAAGCGCAAATACAAAAGAAACGCAGAAAAGACACAGTAGACATATAGAACAGGCACAAAAGAGAGCCCGAAGAAATACAGAACAAGCACAGAAGAGAGACCAAAGAAATACAGAAGAAACAAAGAAGAGATATTACAAGCAAAAGCCAGCAAAAATAGGAGAGTGAGAAGGGGGGGTCTTTGAAAAAAGAAGAAATATACAAAGTGAAGGGGAAAAGATACCAAGGAAGAGAAGAGGAGAAACAACGCAGGGGAGACTGAGAGGAACACGAGACTGAAACGATCGGTGGCCGATCCGTAATTTAACTTTACCTGGCTGTGATTCTTACTTCTAGAATAATCGTTCTCCCGCGTAAATACTTCGGCGATACTTAGGCGCAGAGATCAAGGCTGATCGAATTAGACGTTGCTCTTTCGTCGAAGAAATACGGGAGACATCATTGTTAGTGAGACCGCATTCTCGCTTGATACGCGGTTTCGAATTTTGAATCATCGTTGTTGACTCGTCTTTGCTGCTAATAATTGTTCGAGCGATCGCGTTAATCGTTAAGATATCCTCGATAGAAAATTACTCTGTAATCGTTAATTGTACGCCGTAATTTTGGTGAAAGTATTACCCAGTTATTCTGAAGAAAAAAAAAATAATACGTCCGAGAATAATCGCTTCGTTGTAAGATAGAAAATAAACGAATCGAAAGTTAATTCAAGAATAAACGTACAGAGGCAAGAAGTGAAAGATTATCGGCAAGGAAGAAAAGTCTTGCGGTTCGAAGAAAATCAAGAAAAGTGAAAGAATCGTGGAACCGAAAGAAGACATTCTCGCGTATCCAATTCTTCGGTTCAGCTTTCGTTCTTGTTCCCAAAGCAGAACAAAGGGCTACGTGTAAATTCGATTAAAACCCTTCCGAGCGAATCAATGACGGTGAAATTGCCACGGTACGACAATCGCAAGGTCTCCAAGAAGTCCTGAAAGAAAAGAAGAAAAGAGTGCGAACGAGACGGCAATCTCAACGAGAAGAAAAAGAGGAAACGTGGCGAGTAGCTGAGCACGGAACGAACAGTAAAGTGAAATCGCCAGGAGACGAAGGGAAGCCAAGAAGAAAGGAGAATTCGCGAAGAACAGCGGCGAAATTGGAATCCTTGATAAGTCCTAGGGTGGAACATCAACCTGCAGAGAGGGAAGAAAAAGTGATATAAAATCGAGAAAGAGCGTGTCGTCGAAAATCGTAAGAAATTTTATCGATCCTCGCCTTTGTCGTAGAAGCCCTCGGACTTCTTCGTGTTTGAGGAATCAACCACGAACCGGAAGTGCCCTGAAGAAATAATAAAAGATCTTCACAGAGTCCTTGCGAAACGACTCTGACAAGGACGAGTGAATTCGATTCGAAGAAACCCGAAGATCCGAAGGATTTCTCGCGTAGAAGTAAGAGCCGATCGTAAAAGGGGAATTTTGAAAGACGAAAATCGTTCTCGCGAGACACATTCAGGATTTGTAGAGAAAAGCGAAGGAGATAGTAGCGTAGAATCGAGAAAAGATAGAGAGAAGAGAGAGGAAACTCTCGCTATTTAAAGGAGCGAAGGATGTACGATGGAAAGGAAAAAACGATCGAATAAGGAACGACGAGAGAATTTTTCAGGATACTTGACGATTCTTCGACTGGTAGGCGATACTTGTGGAATCGTAATCTAGAAATGGGGTCGATGTTTGTGGTTGATTCGGGACAACAATGTGGAACG
The DNA here is from genome assembly GCA_910591515.1 of Cerceris rybyensis. Lineage (NCBI taxonomy): Eukaryota > Metazoa > Arthropoda > Insecta > Hymenoptera > Crabronidae > Cerceris > Cerceris rybyensis. The sequence goes on from OU342795.1 coordinate 4,336,039, forward strand.
AACGAGGAAGATAGGAAGTCCGACGGAAACACTGTGCGACGTGACAGCAACGGAATTGTGGACGATTAGAGAGAAAGAATAATCTGGATTTTTGGAAAACTTGTTTAGTAATTGTGAATGATTTTGAGCCGAGTGGAAAGATTAGTTTTTTGAGGTGAAAGTAAGAAATTGGGGAATTTAAGAGAATTTTTGGCTTATTGAGTAGCAACGGAGGGGAAGAAGAAAATTGGAAGAGAAAATGATCAGTGTTGGTGGGAATATTTGTGAGCAACTGTTGATGATATCTGGTTGAGAATATTTCTGTGAAGCAACCAGGAATTGTGAAGACTTAAAGACTTAAAAATAAGGTTTGCATATCTATAAAACATTTAAAAACAGTGTAAACGTAAATCCGCGAATGAGTGTGAAAGAAATTCTTCCTATCTGTTTGAAAATTTAGGTAGCAATTATTCGATGTGCGATTAAAGACGATAAAACTTTGACTTGGAGTAGATACAAATTAAAGTGCAAATCGCGATATAATTCAACATCTTCGAAAGAAGTTCGTCATTCGCGACAAATCGTCGAGAACTCTATTCCGCTTCGATCCGCGACAGCTCAACGGTTGCAAGTTCCTGTTATCACTCCGGAAATCACCGGAAGTATCGACACGACGGAGACGGATTAACACGAAAGAAACTTGAAAGAAACTCGTCTCAAAACCACCTTCCATCCTTTTCCTCCAACTCTAACAATAACCATTCACCAAATCACAAACCCCTAATTTTCATACATCCCTAAAGTCACCTTGAAGAATCAAAAGATCCCAAAACTCCCCACATTAACGAAACTCTCTGAAAACTCACTTAAATCAACTCTCATTGAACAGAACACTTACCAAAAAATCAATTAATTATCATCATCCAATAAATTCCACAAGATCGCAGCCTCTAATTTCACAACATACAAATTTAAACAATTAATCCATCACGAATCCTCTTCAATCGCCAAAGAAATTCCTACCAGAAAGAAGGAAGAGTAATTCCAAATATCACAAGAAATAAAAAATTCACATCGGTCTAAAGGATCAAGGATTAAAAATCAATTGCTGAAGAAATTAATCAACAGAGGAGGATAGAAACGAGGATCTTCGTGATGGATTTCCAGTGGAATTCTAGGAGTAAAATCCTCGGCCCATCCTCGCTGAGGCCGCCGTTCTCCCGGAAGTCCTTCGAAGTCCTTCGAGAGGATCTCACGGATGCGGACGAGGAACGAGACAACTAAGATGCGAGAGCTGAACGCCACCGCATGCGCTGCTTTGTACGAGCGCGTCGAGTGGTCTGGTCCTTGGATTTTGGTTACCCTCATCATCCTAGCAATTGTGAACGTTATGGTGGTGCTTGGCAATGTACTTGTGATACTCGCGGTATATCACACGAGCAAGCTGAGAAACGTCACAAATATGTTCATCGTTAGCCTCGCTGTTGCCGATTTGATGGTTGGCCTGGCTGTTCTACCGTTCAGCGCTACCTGGGAAGTCTTCAAGGTGAGATATTGGTAGATTTTTGCTTTAATTGTTGATGTCTTTCAAGAAGAGCGTGTAAAATGGTTAACACTTTACCGACCGATAGCCTATCAACACGTTGACTGCCATGGGGGTCACCGGTGACCGGCACTATTGAATTGTAACTTGTACCTTTTAAATTGCAATATTTAAGAATTTTTGGACATACTCAATATTTAAATATTAGCGTTAGAAAGATGAAGGTCTGCCGATTATCTATCTGTCCGTATCTTTAAAGCTTTTGCTTTACAAAAGTGTGAATTTAATAGAAAAAGTTTCATTTCAGTAGGAATGATAATACTAGCGAAATACCGGTGGCGTTCAAACGTGTTACATTGCAATATTTATAAATTTTCTAACATATTTAATATTGACGCAAGAAAGGTAATGGTCTGCCGAATATCTATCCATCAGTATCTTTAGAATTTCTATTTTAGAAAAATGTGATTTTAAAAGAAAAAGTTTTGCTTCAATAGAAATAACGAAGAAGCGAATTGTCGGTGGTATTTAACGCGTTAATAGGCTTTTTGGGTCCCAGTGCTTTAGGACTTTTACCTTATTAATCGGCTGTCACAGCAATTAATAAATTGTTATTTATCATTGTGGTTTACTGTGTGAAGGACTCACAGAATTTCTAATTTTCAAAGAGTGGGTAGGATGTTAAAAAGATACCGGTCGGTGAAGTGTTAAGAATATGGTAGGGAGAAAAGTCTGGGAGAATTATTTAAGAGAGGTATATGAGTCGCTGGATTATGAATGGTTCCTAAATTCTACGGTATCTAGTAGAGTTTCAGGGTGAAATATGGTTAGGCAATTTTAGTCATATGAAGTCGAAAGAGCAGGAGTTGAAAGTTAGAAGAGATGGGTATGAGTGAAAATCATTGAGAGGTATTATGACATTTTAGAACTAGATTATGTCTGTTTTGAACCCCGAGGAATTTTTTTTCATTGATTTTAGAAAGTGGGCTAACTTACTAAGTTGGTAATTTAGTAAAAAGGGACAACGACGTGAGTCGAAATAATTAAGTAGAGGTATTGCAAAGGTTGTGAAGTAGATTACTTTCGTTTTAATTTTGAGAAATTTTCGATAGTCAATCCTAGAGAGAGTGGGTAGTCGATAATTTAGGGTAATTCGAAAAATCACAAAGTAGCTAGAGAAAATCCGTAGGGATAAAGTCGTCACTTGATATCAGCGTGTTTTTACGATACTCCGGCGAAATCTCCAGCTTGGAATCTTTGCGTCTATCCCCGATTATCGTGAAGGCAATCGATCATCCTTTTTTCACGGGGGAGAGACAGCACAATGCCGTTGATCGAGCTACTTGTACGAGTGAGCGATGATGAGCAGGCGAATTCTAAAGTAGTGGATTTACTCGTTTGAGTTTCGAGTGCTTTCAGATGTCTGTACGTTCAGTTCTTGCTGACGTTCGAAATTTTATCAGGCCATGTGGCTGACGGTTTCGGCTTCTCAGAGGCGAGGCCACTTTCCAAATCATTTTGCCCACAAAATAGACGTAACACAGAATAACTTGAAAATCATTCATTCATCACAAAGATCTATGAAGCTAACTGAAATAATACAAAATTACGGATTATTCGACAAAATTCCAAAAATTCAAGAAAATGAATTCATGTGACTTCGAAAGATTCTGTGCTGCGTCGTTTAGCAAAATCTAAAGTAACCTTCAAACAGAAATTCAAACAAAGACTCCAATTTCGAATGCTGTACAAAATTCGAAACCTTCTCAACTCTACAAAATTTTTCTCACACATTCTATACATCACAATCACACCAATTTAACACTGGAACAACCAACCAAGTTAAAATGGCTGGTTCCCAATTTTTTCCAAAAGTTCTCCAAATTTATATGACAGTCATAGACCAAACATTCTACGTTGATTTTATAAAATACAGACTACCAAATCGTTCAACATTTCCACCATTAAATTTTCTCTTTCAAAAGTAGTTAATTAATACAATGAAATATAGTAGATTTAATGCTCGTTAATCCCACACAACCTTACACCCCCAGTCTCGTCAACCACACTTTCCAAAATTAAAACACAATATCAAAAATCTACTGATCCAAACCCCAACAAATCCATCCAAACTCTACGAATCTCCTCAAAAGTCAAGCAACCCTCGAAACCTCCACCCCAAACGACATAAACTTCCCGAACTCCGAAGAACTCCCCAGGCTCCTCTCGTTCTCTCATCTCTCCATAATTATACGCGCATTCAAACAAACAGCAACCCCTTCGCAACAAGGGAAGAAACAAAAGAAGAAAAGTACGACTTAATTCGACGAGCATCACCCCCGTAGAGGGCGAAGCGCAACAGTTTGTTGGCCTGGTAGAGCATTTCTTGCGACTTGGAAGGGACAAACCCTCCCCCTCCCCCCGTTGCCGAAGGATGAACGTTCCACCCCTAAAGCGTCGGCGTGGGCGACACCAAGGGGTGGATAGAGAGGCCGTAATACCTCTCATCCAGATCCAGGAACCGAGCGGAGTCCATTTAGCTGAAGTTTATATGAAACGTCGCGACGTCGGCGTCTTGCCGACCCTCTGCTTTTTCCACTTTCTTCCACGGAAATGGCGAAAGAACTGACGCTTTCACGTTCTTCTGGGTGATTCTCGATGATTCGTTCTAACTCGTATGGGGTGAGAATGAAGGGACGATCGTGAGGATGAGAATTGGGGCTGTTTTAATACATTTTAGGGGGTGATAAGTTCAGTAATTTCTTGAGGTACGTTGATAGAAGGGTTTTAGTGTCTCGTGGTTTCTTAACCCTTTGCGGACTAGCGACGCATTTATGCGGTCTGAGAAAAAAATGTAAGTATAGTTTATCGCCATATATATTCACGGTTAAAATTGAAATATTAAAATACAACCGATGAGATATGATTAAAAATGGAGTAATTTATAATTTACGTACATTAACAGTCAAAATTTCTGATAAAAAGGTGATTTTTGACTAGCAAATAAATGATTATCTATCAATATTCAAAAACGTCTCCGTCGGCAAAGGGTTAAAGGTGTGTGTGATTTTAATTGTTGCCAAATATAGTTGAAATTGGGGTGAAATTGTATTAACCCGAATTGAAGAGGGTTGATATACTTGTTAAGCCGTTGAAAGATTTGCTGATGCTAAATTCTTCAAGTTCAATTGAACGTTTCAATTTCTAGCAACCTATTTGATATGTAGCTTCTAAAACTCGTTAAATTCCAGAATCACATCAGTTCGATACAAATTCTGAAAAACAACAGAGACATCTCATCATCGAACACAATTCCATGTAAAATCGTAAATTCTCTAACTCCATTAGAATTACTCCACAGAGAGAGAGTAAAGTATAAAAAATAAAAAAGTGTATATATAACATACAACCCTATTAATGAACCTCTCGCTGAAATAAACGAACTGCCAAATTCCCACCCCCTCGAACATGAGAAATTTCCTGAAACGATTTGCCACCGACAGCAGCAATTCTAGATTCACGAGGCGTTTGTTTTCCCCAAGGGTGCTAATAAAAACGAGGCTCATTACACGATCGTGAACAAGGGGGTAAAACGTAGAGGAGGGTTGATTAATCGAATCGAATGCTTACGAGGACAGTCAGAATTCGAGCGTCATTCGAAACAGGTGGTTGAACCGAGCATGGTGCACGCGTGAATCGAAGCATGTGTCGTTGGTTGCAGCCCCTATTTTCACCCGACGACTGCATTTCCGTCGAAACGGGGTGGTAAAAGGGGTTTCGAGAGGGCTCGCATACCCTTCTGTGCATGGTATTATGGAATTCCATTGTCTACACGCTCCACCGAGAAGCTCCAATCTCGTGGATTGTTTCGATCTACACGTTCGAAGGTATTCTCGTCTTAGCTGAGAATAATGCAACGCGAAATGCGCGTTAACCCTCCTCGATATTGGCGACTCGATTTGCGATAATCGAGCTCGCCAAACGGGTCGTTACAGAGACTGCTGGAACGTGATTGGACGAGATTGCGATGTGCAAGTGAACGTCGATGTTGTTTCTCTTCTGCTTGTCTTAGAATAGTTATCTTTGCTACCTTGTTATTAAACCATTCACTGTGAAATTTTTCTTGCTTTGATTCTTTCTGGGAGAAACATTCAACGTTAACCCTGTGTAATACAAATTTTTTATGGTATCCGAATATCAATTTGACGTAGTACAATTAGAAACTGATTAAAATACTATTTTAATCCCTTGTCTTATTATTTCCATTTCGATAGCGTGCGGAATAACTCAAAATTAAATCCGAAAATAAAAGTTTCTCTCTCACTTTTAACATTTTGTATAATTTGCTGTAATATTAATATTACAGAAATAATTTGGGCTTCTCATAACCGATTGATATTTTCAGTTTAATGGTAATTGGAAAATTGGAAAATTTGGATTCCATTCATCGCATTCCGTGTATAACACGTCATTGTAAGCCAAGGGGTTAAAAGAGGGGTTAAACCTGAATTTTATATATTGCATTGTAAGGAATTTCATGATTTTTATGAATGAAATTAAAATATTGGGCACAATTAAAAGTTTCATTTTGAAGAATAGAAGCTTAGATGGGTCTTACGTGACCTCAAAGTCACAGGAGCTCATAGAGGGTTAAATTGTTTTAATACATTTTTTGCTAGGAGTAAAAGATTCGTGGAACAAATATTTTGAACTCTAAGAAGACACTTTGATTTTACCAAAAACTGTATAAAATGTAAGTAGACTTTTAAAATTCCTAGCTCTCCACAATTTTGAAAAATGTAACTCCTAGCCAAAAAAGCCACTGCAATCGAAACAAAAAATAAACGCAAAAGGAAAAAAAGCTAGAGGAAGATACCGTAGAAAAGGAGACATAAAGAGATACCATTCCTCGACTCTCCGATTTATCCTTTTCAAAGGACGAAAATTTCGCGAAAATTGCTACGCCAGTAAATTCAACGGCTAAAGGCTCTTTGTTCTTATTGCGCTTCCTCGAAGGTCTGGATATTCGGTGATCTCTGGTGCTCCGTCTGGCTGGCCGTCGACGTTTGGATGTGCACCGCTTCGATATTGAATTTGTGCGCCATCAGCCTCGATAGATACTTGGCGGTGACCAGACCAGTCAGTTATCCTCAGGCAAGTACTATCCGACGATTATCCGATTTCGCGAAAGCAGACGCTCGTTACCGCTCGATCGACAAAGCTATCTTTGCTCGGGTTTCCTCTTTGTTCCATCCGATACGAATTTTCAACTGACGGATAACTACGGCGGACCTTTTGGTAACTTAGCACGCGTTTGCTTCTTTGGAAGATTAATTGACTTTGTGGTATATCAAAGTTGGAAATTTCTTGGTTCCTTGATAGATCAACTTTCTGAGACTTTATTAATACATTGATGGTTAATGGGTTATATTTTTTTTTGTTTTAATGGTGTTTTATAGGTTGTTCGTGATGGATATTAAAACTGAGTAGTTTTAAGGGAATTGTTACAAGAGGGTAAAAGTATAGTTGAAAAGAAGTTTGCTCGTCTTCATGTTTTTTTAAGGGCTGAAATTTAATGTTTTAAAGGTTGCTTCCGGTTTTAGGACGGTAGTATAATTACTGATTGGTGGAGAGCTGTAAGTTGGCTCGTTAGAGAATTATGTAACACTTGTCAAATTGACTTTATTATCGACAATATTAACTTTATTAATATTGACTTGGAATTCGCGCGATTGGAATAGTAGATTTTATTTTTTACACGAACATAGTGAAGAAAATTCAATTAACAAAAAACACGACGTATCAATAACTTGTTTAGAATAAAATTTTGAAAGTATAAAATCTGTTTTGACACATTTCAAACCGACCCGCAAAATAACAATGTCGCACTTGACAATGATGACCCTCTCTTCGCGGATTTTGGCGAGTCGAATTTATTTTAAACCATTTTAAATGGAAATAAACGAACAAAAGAGAACAGAGGTTGTTTAAGACTCGACCCAATTTTTAGAGTACCTCGAAACAAATATAATTCAACAATGTCCTCGTTCATCCTGCCTCTATAGATCATGTCACCGAAAAGAGCGAGACTTCTGGTCGCCACAGTTTGGATCTTGAGCTTCGTAATCTGCTTTCCACCCCTGGTCGGCTGGAAGGACAAGCGGGTAATTAATTTTCTATTCTTTCACGAGGACTTTTCATTCATTCGTTTATTAAACTTGTCCTCTTTGTCTATTTCCAGTCACATCCTACGTATAACGTGACATTGTCTCAAAATGGACCGTTCAACACGACGACCATTTTGGTACCGGTGAAACCATGTCCGTGGATCTGCGAGCTGACCAACGATGCCGGTTACGTCGTTTACAGGTAAACTTTGTTAACAATTATTATTTTATTTGTGAAGAATATTTTTTTAACTACATCTTTGTGTCAAAAGTACAACTAACTTGTTCTAACACTTGTTATTTTGATGGCAAAGAGCATACGTATTGAATGCCGATAGGACTATCAGTTTATTATTTATTTGTGTGATAAATTTCCTTTAAATTAGAAATATACACAAGTTTTGCCGTTAGCAATTAGGTTGCAAAGAGCATACGTATAGAATGCCGATAGGACTATCATTTTATTATTTATTTCTGTGATTAATTTCCTTTAAATTAGAAATATACACAAGTTTTGCCATTAGTAATGAGGTTGCAAAGAGCATACGTATAGAATGCCGATAGGACTATCATTTTATTATTTATTTGTGTGATAAATTTCCTTTAAATTAGAAGTATACACAAGTTTTGCCATTAGTAATTAGGTTGCAAAGAGCATACGTATAGAATGCCGATAGGACTATCATTTTATTATTTAATTGTGTGATAAACCTTTAAATTAGAAATATACACAAGTTTTGCCATTAATAATTATTAGGCTGTGAATATTTATGTAAATTTGAAGTTCCGTAAACGCAGCTAATTGTAAAAAAGAAGAACTCATGTGTTTCACAGTCTAGTTACTATTTTTGATGCAGAGTATACATACGGAACGCAGATAGGGATATATAGCTTTCAATTATTTATAAAACGTAAGAAGTTCTCTTCGTGTTAACAAATCTCGCGCGTTGAAAGATCTACACTTCCGTTAGTTCCACCGATGCCAAAGAAACGTGCCAGCTTGACTCCAACCCCTTTTATTCGTAGTGCAACTAGAGCACCAGCGTTCAATTAGAATAATCATCCCTTTTTCTAAATTCCTTGCAGTAGAGCGCACATAATTTACAAGATTCTGCGTAAACAGAATAAATTAGGCGACGAGCTAAAATAACGAGACCACCGTAATCCCCGTGAAATATGCGAGCTTTTAAAACCGTAGAATTTCTATTGCAAAAAAGACGAATCTTTTTTCTGCGGATTAAAGAAGGAAAGAGATTGGAACGTTTATCGAGGTATTAATAAATATCGATGGAGAAAGACGGATAGGATTTTTTTTTCTGTTTAACGTATCAATGGGACATTTTGAAAGTCGAATAAGGGAAAGGTGGAATTATTGCTCTGTCAACGACAAGATCTGAATTTCTGTCAGCTATTCTTGGTGCCCTTATCGCGATTGGCACGTGACTCAGTTGCCAAGTTTCTTGCACGAGTTCCAAATCAATGATCGAGTGGATCTAACGTTTCGCTGGACACCGGACAAATTTACGACCTTTAATCATTACCATTTTTCACGAATACTAATCCTCTTCGTGATCCATCCTTCGAATTGCTGCTTTCCGAGAAATGGGAACACGTGAAATAAATAAAAACTGATATTTGTCTTGCCCCGGCGGAATTTTGACAATCGGATGATAAATTGAAGCAAGATTTCTACTAAACGAGTTTCAGTCCTGGAAAATTTAATTTGTAATTAAAAGTAACATATATCGATCGGAATTATGGTCATATAAAACTAAAGTTTTTATAATTAATAGGACCGAATTTAAATTTTCAATACTCCTGTAAGATTTTTCCTAAATTATTAATTTAACCTCTTACCCTTACGATTTTCTTTGTAATTATCCTCGTGATAGTACAGAATTGATATTAACACTAGATTTACGGATATTGATTTACCTATTTTTCTGAAGCGAGCCAATTCGAATCATACAAGAAAATTGAAATTTTTTACAAAGAAAATAGTTCCAAATCAATTGAAATGAAAGATTTATTATTAAAAAATTAACCAACCAATATATTATATATGTAGTAATAAAATTTCGAATGAGTCAAATTGACTCCGTAAATCTAGTGTTAATTACAAAAATAATTTTACCGTGCCACGTTACACTGATATTTTTAATTCGATAAATTTTGATAAACTTGCAAAATTTCCAACCCCCTTTTACCTCATCGTTGAATACATCGTTGCTTCGATGAAATGCAATCCGTTTAAATTTATGGAGATAAATATTCTCGATGAAATTCGATAAAATCTCCACAATGCAAGATGCGCGTTCGGTTGTAAACTGCACCGTGTTCAAAGCTTGAAAAAAAAAATTGTTATCGGTGAAAAAAAGGCAAAGTAAAATTTCCCTCTCGAAGGAGAAATTCTATCCCCGTGGAAACTCAATTCCCAACTCGTCGAAATGACAAGCTTCTCCCTCGCAATTCCAGCGCTCTGGGCTCCTTCTACATACCGATGCTGGTGATGCTGTTTTTCTACTGGCGAATTTACAACGCAGCGGTTTCCACAACGAAGGCCATCAATCAGGGCTTCCGTACGACAAAGGGCTCGAAAATGCTTGGCTCTAGGTAAAAGAACGATGGAAAAAGACGCAAAAAAAAGTAATAAAATATTACCAGCAAAAGGCGAACCACCGGGGTGCCTTATTATTTTATCGCGATTCCGTAGTCCTCTCTTTCTCCCTCCGAACCGGAAGAGAGGGAAATTGAATGTATCGTTGGCGACTGAAAAGATGGCTATCCACTTTGATTGAATTTATTTCAATACTCCAACTTCTACAGAGTTATCAAACCTCGCACCCTCTTCTTCTCAGCTAACGATATAAAATAAGTAAAATTCATTAACTCCAACCAACTACCCCATTCGTTCGACACTTTTACCCTCGACGGTACAATCACACATAATTATTCCCTTTACGACAATGTCTCGCCACATCCATGAGGATTCTTTTTGCCTCAGATTCGACGAACAAAGGCTGACCTTGAGAATCCATCGTGGTCGTGCAAGCGTTCATAACGGAAGCAACAACGGCAGCCCGAGGAGCCCAGAGTCAAATAGTCGTTGTTCCGTGAAGAGGGAGAAGATCAAAATCTCCGTCTCCTATCCCAGCACCGAAACGTTGAATACAAAGTGCAATACCCTCGAGAGGACACCCTCGAGGTGCTCTCAGACGTCGGTGCATTACAGCAATGGACAAACGCAGAGCCAACTTTGTCCGACGCCGAGGAGCACGCATCTTAAGGTAACGATTTCACGCGCTCCTGTATCGAGGATTTTTAATGCAATTTGTAGATGATTAGGGTTATTTGACTTTAACCGTTTGAATACCGGGACGGTTTTAAAAAATTACTTCGGAAAAAGGCAAAAGCCACTTTCGCGCTCTTGAGATTTTATTTCAAAATAAGCTAAAGTTGGTGTTTTACTTTATGTAGTGCACAACAAGAAGAATCTTCTCGTGCTTGTATCCCAATTTGGAATTACTTTATATTATAAAAGAGAAAGCTGATGCATTCTTAACAAAGTCTTCCTTCAATTGTCAATATTGAAAAAATGTCCAGGGGTTGTTCGACACAAAAACTGAAAAGCGCGAAAGTGGCTCTTGGTGCGCAAACGGTTAAGTTTGTAAAATTTGGAATTTTACTAAATGAACAACAACATGGTCCCATGGAATAATTATTAACACGTTGACTGCCATGGAGGTCATCGGCCATGGAGGCTACCGGCGCTACTAAATTCAATGAAACGTCTTGTTACGTTTAAATTGCAATATCTATTAATTTTCTAACATACTAAATATTTAAATATTGGCGTTACAAAGGTCTGCTAAATATCCATCTTTAAAGTCTTAGTGTCTTTAAAGTTTCTGCTTCGCAAAGGTTTGATTTTAGAAAAAGTTTCACTTTCATAGAAATGACGAAATTAGCGAAATACTGGTGGTGTTCAACGTGTTAACCCATTTGCATCATATGAGAAATTCAAAAATACATCTATACTATCAAATATCTTAATATTAAGTGTAAGTCTAACAGTATTTCAAAAACTGATATTGTACTTTAATCGATCAATGTTGTATAAATAATTTAAACTGTTCATATGTGTTGCTATTCACTCACAATGTGAATGCATAAATGCGTTTCGATGATAGTAACCAGAAAAAGTGCGCGCATATTTGCGCTTGTGATGCAAATGGGTTAATAGGGTCCAACTAGATAACAGTTAACACCGAAAATTCTAAAAATAGGCTACCAGTATAAAAAAATGTATTACTCACCCCTAAGCCTGAATAATCGAAGAAGAAAAAAAAGAATTCAACGGACAATTGGATCCTGTTGATCCGCGTATGTGAACCCGTTGAAATAAAAAGAAACGGGTATTCGAGGCACGCGAATTCAGGAAAGTCGTTTCTTTTACGATTCCGAGGAAGGGTTTACGAGCGTCGTAAACCCTCCGTGATACGAATATGTTGATAATTCGCGGCGCGAGGCGATGAGACGAAGATAGAAATGGACTTCGTTAAGATCTGACTGACGAATTTCTCCGGTAGGTCAGTGGTATCAGCAGAGTAGGTAGCAGCAGGAGGCCAAGCACGAGGAGTACTTGCGAAAGCCAAATAACAGGGGATGAAGTGTCCCTTCGCGAACTCACCCCCGGTCATGAGGAAAAACCCAGGGTCATGAAGATGGGCAAGAGGAATATCAAAGCACAGGTATAAAATTGTGATCGGATCAAATGACTTCTAAAATTCTAATCTTCGAGGCTTCTTCTGAATTTATTCATTTAACACTCTGTCATTGGCATATCATTGTTTCTCCTTGATGATGTACCACGAGGAAGTAGATTATTATAGTTTCTTTGCTTTATACAATGATAATTTGATAACTGTTAAAATAATCCAAAAGAGGAAAGAAAAGAGAGTGATTGGATGTTCCAGGTGAAAAGGTTTCGCATGGAGACAAAGGCAGCGAAGACCCTGGGCATCATCGTCGGAGGTTTCATCCTCTGTTGGCTTCCCTTCTTCACGATGTATCTGGTTCGTGCGTTCTGTCCGAATTGTATTCATCCGACCGTCTTCAGCGTTCTCTTTTGGCTGGGCTACTGTAATTCCGCGATAAATCCCTGTATCTATGCCCTCTTCAGCAAGGACTTCCGGTTCGCCTTCAAAAGGATTATTTGCAAATGCTTCTGCAAGCGGCGGGCCAACACCCTGAGACGTGGAAGCGACGGTAGCCAGTTAGCGATGAGGTGAGAATTTTAATTAATTTATCATCAACAATTGCTTTCTTAGACTAACAACATCTTAGAATATTTTATTATCACATTGTATCGCAAAAAGAAATGATTTCCTTTCTGTTCTACACTCCTTACATTCCTCGAAGATGCAAACGACCAAGTCGTTTTTGTCGACCAGTCAACAGAATTAAAATTAAAAAGAAAACAGTTTGTGCATTCATTCGAATGTTTCTGAAAATTGGTCCCACATTATTAGAATTCTTTGCACTACGAAATCAACTAAAATAGAGCGAATAACAGCATATCTCTCTTCACGTAATGCCGAATGCACTGGCGTGAATTACGTGCGAATAAAAGACTTTATTTGAAAACGATGCACAATAGAGAGAACGGTTTTAGATAAGAAAAGGACAGAGGTATATGAAAAATCATCGTAGAGTTCTTTGAACTGTGAAATAACGAGTTCCAAGAAGTTCCTGCCGGAAAAGTTTACAGAAGAATCTCGTCGCTATCGTTACACAGTAGATATCTTAGGAGAGACGTACATATTTAATGAAACACCTCCACAGTACACCTACATACCGTTTTTAAGGCACCGAATGTCAGCTGCATCCCACACACTTCCTTATCAGCTACCTCGAAGGGAACCTTTTCCTAATAAAATCACGTCGTCGGAAAATAGAAAGCTTAAACTTCAAAGTAATAATATACTCTAAAACCCTCTACTCAGTTTATTCTAGTATTTCTATATCAACCCCTTGCCTTACGAGTTCTATTTTAATGGCATACGTAAGTCTCAATTAACTTCTGGAATAAAAATTCCTCTGTGATTTTTAACCCTTAGCGTTATCGACTACAATATTAACCCTTTGACCTACAATTTATCTTCTGGTGGGGCTCGCAAAGACTCAAAGTTAACATCTGAAATTCGTGACCTGCTGATATTGTCAATTTAATAGTTTTTGAAAAATTTCTAAGCTTCCTATTGCATTTTCCACGCTACGAGTCCCACACGTAGTTATAGGCTTATTATGTTATATTTCTTATTAATTATATTTCTATAATATTATAGAAATAATTTGATCATCTCATAACCGACTGACATTTTCAATTTGATAGTTATTGGAAAACTTCAATATATCGTGTTCCCAATTATTGCGTCACGTGTGTCACACGTTATTGTAAGCTAAGGGGTTGAGTAGCAAAAAAGTAAACTCATCTAACAATTAATCAATAAACATTAAAATTCATAAATAATTTCGTCAAAATCATGAGCGTACATCAAGCTCACCCTATGGCATGAAGTGTTAAAATACACCGCCGAAGTTTCAATTCTTCAACTCAATATTCCTCCCCTGCAAACTCACCCCTCAAATTTCCTCGCTTTTTCTCAATTCTCAGCACGAATCGGAGGAAACGTTTCGTTTCAGAAACGACCGTAGTCCCAGCTATTCGATCCGGGTGCCTCAGCAGGGTGTCTCGATCGACGATTCGGATCCGGATCCGAGTTCTGAGCCGACGATTCATTCGCAAAGCGAGTCGAGATGACTGTAGCGTGTCAGGAGTGGTGCGCAACGCGTCACCTTTGACCCGAGGACCTCGAAAGTGAGCATGCTCTCCTTCTAACGATGCAGCATCTCCAAAGACGATCTCAACTTCAAGAACATTATTCTCATCCTCCTTTTAAAATCGTGTCTCGCGTCTCATTAAGTGCATCGTCCGCAAATATCTTGAAAAGAAGGACACCACGATGGGGATGAATTCGAGGGATGAAATGAACAAATTTGACGAACTTCTTTGGTGTCTCTTATCTTCCTTCGTAAGTGCATCGACTCAGAGACTGTTGAGAGACTAAATCGAAAGCACACCCCTTTTGAACTGTACATCCTCGAAGGGTACAAGCAAAGGGGTGAATAGGAGGAAGGAGAGAGATTATTTCTCATGGTGCATTTTGCGATTATCCGGAACGTAAATCCGGGAGGAGTTTCATCGTTGTCAAATGAATTTGTAATGCTGAAAGGGTAAAAGAAGGATGAATGGAGAGGGAGAGAGCTCGAAATTACTCCTGAACTGAAGTTGAAATACTCGTGCACCCTGCGGAAAGGGTGAGATTTTTGAGTGCGCAAGGAGACACATCAAAGTATGTATATAAAGTTTTCGGTATCTATGTGTACGCAGCTATGTTAAACGCGTCGTTATGTTTTTTGCGTAAGCCCGTCGTGTTCGCGAAGAAAAAAAAAAGAAGAAATTTATCGAATTTCTGCGACAAATAAATGGGACGTCCCTTCCGATCTCTCGTCGACGTTTACATTTCTCATCGTTTCCGTAGATTTTTTACCTCTTTCTCGCGGGCTCGATTGTTAATCGCGATTGACATTGATACGTTGACTGTTCTATAATTTACCGATATACTATTTACGGTTATTGCATATTCAAATATTCTCATATCTCTTACGTCGTTGTATTGACAAGCGGTCAATTAAGCCTTTAAAACCTGTAGAAATTGACAGCTGAATATAATCAAAGCTCCAAGTGAACCGTGACATTTTTTGACATTAATTTACAATACTAAATATTCCACTGAACATCATTATATCAATTATAACAACAAATAATATTATTTTCTATATTTCGTCAAGTACAACTGTATAATATCCGCAAAACGAAGAGTGTTAAATCCACCCTCTAAAAGGGACAATTGTACACAAAATTTGACATTTTGTTTCAATGTATTCAGAAATTCTTAAAAAATTCAACGAACAGGCAACGTGTCAGTGGATCGCAAATATTCAAGGCGATCTCAGGAAATCGCGTGTAATCTTAACAATCGTGATGGCTTAAATTTCGTGGATTCACGAGGATCCAGCGTCGCAATGCGTAATTCGTCAGGGATATATGTAAATGCACATATAAACGTATGCACGTAAATAATCCGTAAAATGCAATACGGGAAATGAATTGAACGTACGAACGTTATCGGATTCCTTTCCCGTTTATTTATTTATTATTCGCGTCGAAAGGAAGAAACGCGATTGGTAGGAGACAAAGGGACGTCCGTCATGCGAGCTATCGAATTCAGTGCGCGGTTCATGTATTATGTGATATATCGTCATTAAACGCGTAACGAACGAGATGAAAATAAATATGCGATAATAAATCAATGATCGTTGAAAATCGTCTGCTCGAATTTTCCCGATTCTTCGGGATATCTGTCGCCGGAGTATTTCAGGTACGTATACATTTATCGTTATTGCTTGGCGAAAAAAAATAGTTACGTGGTTGAAAAACTATTAAATCTCCAATGATTTTGCGAAAAAGGATCATTGTCCAACAGAGGAAAAGAATGAAATTGTTTTTGGATTGATTTTAGAACTGAAAGTGATCGTAGAATATTGGATTTTGGATTTTGCATATTAATAGGTTGATAGATAGGTAAATTTTATTTAGTTGAAAATATAGATATTGAAATTTATTGTACTGAGTTTTTAACAGAGAAAATGAAAGCGCAGAATCGTAAAAAAATTAATATATCTCTATATTTGTATCTAACTATGAGCTATCAACTTTTTATTTAGTAAGAGAAATTTATTTCTATTTTATACTTCTCCACTCAAAGTCTATGCATTTTTTCTAAGGTCTCTTGTTGTATATCGGTTTCGAAAAAATGGTAAAGCTCCTACAAAAAGTCTACTAGAAAAGAAGAACTTTTAGTAATCTTCTCTTTCGAAAAATAAAAGAACATTAAGTGTTTGCAAGTAAAGGTTACATCGTTCGGCAACCAAACACGTGAATTTGCATTCCACGAATTTCGAAATTTTCCGTAAAAGCTGAATCCTCTCGGTGGTATCCCAACATTCGGAAATTTCCCATCAAAGCCGGCTGCTTTTTGAAATTGCGAACCGGTATTCCATCAGGATTTATTCGCGCATGATAGCGCATCTCGTCTGTAGCAATTGCCGATGCAAGATTTGAAATTTCGTCGTTAAAAGGAACTCTCTATAGAACTCGAAATTAAAAGCGCACCGATGCCAAACGGATATTAGGATGTAAAACCCCATTCGACTGTGTTTTACGTAACGTCGCAAACATCGGACGCAGCGAGTTAAAACCGAGGAGTGATATTGCCACGGTGAAATTTTGTAATTTCGACTTTCAAAAGGATCCTGTTGCGTGATAATTGAAAGGTCTGAATGTTCTGCGCGTATATGAATGTAGCAAATGATTAATTGTGAACGACGAGCAATGTTTGTCTTTCGAAAAGGGACTTTGGAAAATTATGAAATTACAGCTTTAATGGTAAAACAGCAGAGAATTAATTCAATGCATTTACGAGTATTAAGCAAATAGCTAATTTATCGTTTACTTGTTATAACATTATGGGAGTAGAATTCTCAGGAAATCCGTGATTGCGAATTCGACCAATTTTGCAAATTTACAGAGTTACAAATATCACGGTAATTCCCACAAAGACTGGTCGAATTTGCAAAATTACGAAATTCAGGTGCTGAAATTCAAAGTTCTATGATGGCTTATTGTCTTGAGAGGATTAAAAAACATAGGAATTACGAGCTTTCTATTTTGGATATAAATAACTGGTGACTTTTATTTCTTGATGAAAAACAGGAAAAATTTTAAGCACATTGTAATATACGAATTTTTCATTTATTAACGCGGTGTATTATTATATTCAGAGATGCAAAAAGGTTTTTTTCGATTAGTGAAATGAGAAATGGGATATTTTAACCAGGTAACTGTGGCGAAAATTCTTTTGAATTTTGGGTCACGAAAATCGAGAGATGAGCATAAATCTATCTCAAATTATTTATACCCTTTAGTTATTCTTTTTATTTCGGCATGTGAAAATTACAATTTAAATAAACAGTCGTAGCTTTTACGCATGACGAGTATACTCGTCAAACACAGCTAATTGGTTAAGAGGAGGTGAAAGAACAAACACAAGAGTTTCTACGTATTTTTTTATTTTTTTCAGAAATATAATTAAAAACTCGTTGATGTTTAAAAAAAAAAGGAAACGATTAAAACGATACGCAGATGAAGTTCTCGTTACAAAATATGACATCGTAGCTCGTTCGATGCCGCGATATCGAATGGAATGATAATTTTGCAAATTACTTCAGTTTGCTGTAAACGATTTCGCGGACAATGCGATTTGTTAGGTAAATTACGATTAATTGTACGAGCGATCCGTTGACTCCTGTAACTCGATGGAAAAATGAGTCGACCGCGGAATAACTTATCGAAAACGAAGGGATTCGATTATGTATTACGGATCGAGAGTCGAATGCGAATTAAATCCGTTCCATTCCCGGCTATCCGTGGAAACACGCGGAACGAACTCGAAAAGCATTCGAAAGTTTGATTACCCGGCACCAACCATGCCCCGTCGAGAGAATTCGCGAATCCGCAGTTTGGAAAAACTCTTCCTTCCACTGGCTATTTCAAAATTGCTCGGAACGATCGGAGGAGCATACTCTTTGCATAAAAATTCGCAAAAGTTCCTGCGAAAAATTGAAAACAAAAAGAAACGACAATGGAATTTTTCTCAAAATTTTCTAAACTCTTCGATCCTCCCCTGTTGCATGTAAACTGTTAATAATTCACAATCTTGGTCGAGTTAATTAACGCTAGAACTACCGACATTAAATATTTCAATATATTAAATATGTACTTTGAAAAAAGAGAAATCGATAGGTGCAAAATATAATTAATCTGGTAATTTGTATTTTACAAGATCAACGTAGAATAACTATAACTCTCTTACAAACTTGGAGAACTTTTGGAAAAAATTGAAATCGAGCCATATTTAACTTGCTCAATAATTCTAGTATTAATTAATTTCTCAGTTTCCTAATTACATCAAACATAACAAACATCAACATAAATTACATCTAAGTTCATCTAAACTTCTCCATATTCCTATAAAGAGTACCTTCCTCCAACCATTCCATCCCCTTTAACTCCATTTCCGCCACAATCAAGATAAATCACCCCAATAAACAACATCCCTAAAATTTTCAAAAATTTTCATCACCCACCCTCTCGTCGAGGCATCCCCAAAATCTTCTCGCGCCCTCCCACGTTAAAAACTACCTCTTTACTTCGCTTCCGGTAGATTGGTCGCCATAACCCTAAACCCATTATGATCAGCGACATAATGAACCTGCTGTAAAATCCCATTAGGATCGATGTAACTGTATGCACCCCTGGTTGTTCCATCAAGTGACCTAGATTCCGTTTTTGCACTAGAATCTCCAGTATACGTGTAATCATACTGTCCCAACGAATCCTGCGTATGGTGAAGAGAACTGTGAAGTAACCTGTATGGTACAACCGGAAGTACGTATGGTCCCGGAAGTGATACCGGTCGTTGAACGGTTGAAAGAGAGACGAGATTATCGATCTTCGAAGAAGCACGATTTCCAGTTTGTCCATCGCGTTTTTGATGCCCGGTTTGAGCAGAGGACGAAGCTGAAGGGGGTAGCAATGGCGTTGAGTATGGGGTTGGTAGCTTGGAGAGACTCGGGTCTGGCTTCGGCACTTCGATTCTTTCCGCTTCGGCGCGCGACAAGAGGAATGGATTCTTCGTGCTCTGTCGTTGGGAGAAAAGGGGTTCTTAGCGGTTGCTCGGCTTTTGCTAAAGATTTTACGGGGGTGGTTTGAAAAGATTGCTCTTTCAGCGGGAAGAGGGAGAGGGTACAGTCTACCGGTGACTTTGAGAGTGCTCCTTTTGAGAGGTGGGGTATGGAAATGAACCGTTTTAATGGCGAACGAAAAAATTAAGTTAGTGACAAATGTATTTCGATATTAACCCCCTTAATCTACGATTTCTTTTCTGATTCGGCGTACAAAAACTCAAAAGATTTCACTGATTTCTGATACTTTGTATAACTGAACGTGATGTTAACCCGTTGCCGTGCCATTTCTTTTGTGATTAAATGTGCAATCTGAATTAATTACTAAAATAACAATCCAACCCCTATTTTCAGATATAGTAAATAACTTAACGTAATATTGAATAGCATAGAATTTATTTCATTTTATCAGGACCCACTGATATTTGTAACCAAATTATTTCTGGAGCACTTCAAAATTGACTGTTACATTTATCGAGGCACGAGTAGGACTAGTTATTGTACGGCAAGGGGTTAATAGCACAGAAATAATGAGACCGTTTCGTGATCGGCTGGTATTGTCAATTTAATAGTTTTTGAATGATTTCAAAATTTCCTATTTCATTTTCTGCGCTACGAGTCTCACACGTAGTTGTAGGCTAAGGGGTTAATTGAAAACTGTAATAATAATATTTACTGCTAGGAAAAATGAAAAAATTGGTCGAATATTGTAAAAAAGGGTTAGAAATGAAAAGAATCGTTACTTGGGTGGCAAGGGATTAATAGGAATTATAAAAAAAATGATAGTTCTTTATACCTCTGCTTCTCGAACTCCCAAACGCTGCTCCGACTTCTTCTCGTCATTTTGCAACTGTGCAAAGCTAAAGTACGATGGTACAATCTTGTATGACAAAATATCTGATTGGTAATTCGATTGTTCTCTTAATTTCGATTTTTGTAATTCTTCCAGATGATTCTTCTTCGCTATAGCGACTTCCGGCGTATCTTGAATCGTTTGAAGGTCATTCTTAGGTGGTTGTGGCATGTTACTGGCGCTAACGCGAAATCCATTTTGATCGTCCGCGGTGTAGGTCACAGTTTGCAAAATTCCATTTGCATCGATATAGGAGTATCCTAAAAAATGAATTCTTCTTTCAAAGCTCATCGTCAGATGTAGTAAATAATATTTATTATAATTTTTAATATCAAAATTCATCCTCAATCATCAAAATTCATTTTCGAACGTCCAAACGCAAAGTTTATTTTTCAACATTGCGACAAATAAATCGGAAATTTAATATCAGTTCAAAATTTAAATTAGAAGTAGGAGTTTTCACAATTTCTAAGCCAAGTGGCGAAGAAAATAAATCATTTGCGAATAGGCACGCGAAAAATTCACGATGACGATTCCGAAGCATAGGCGTTTTCTTGCATCACGTCGATCATCATGACTAATTCTCGCGTTTGAACGTAGGTAGGAACGTTTCTCTCGTAATACTTGGGAAAGAACGTATCCCATTTACGTTGCCGTCGTAAAAGCAAAGAATAAAAGTACTCGCGAGAATTTAGCAAGTAAAGAAGAAACCTCGACGAAACCCGGATGAAACGGGCGTTAACGAGGAATCGCTTAATTCTCATTTCATGCTATCATTTTTAAGCAAACTTCTCGCCCGTAGCGCCGATGATTTTCATAAATTACATTTCCGTAAAAAATTGAATATAATATAAATGAATCCCCCAGGATTTTATGGTCCATTGTACGTACGTTAAAAAGTCGTATTATTAAAGATTCATTTTCACGTAAATTTTTGTAAAACCAACTTCATATTTTCTCCTTTTTTTTTGTAATTATTATTATGGTGAAATTTGCATGAGGAAAATCGTTGAATTGTAGCATCGAATTTAACGTTTAATTTGATGCAAGTGCGAGATAGAAAAACAGTTTGCAATGAACGTTGGAGAAGGAAGGGGAGAAAAATTGTGTGCTCCATTTAAAATTCATTTCGTACGAGGGAGTCATTCTTCTCGTTTAGCCGGAACGAAAGAGGCGTTAATTGATCGTAATGGCTCACCACCCTGCGTAATTCCATTTAAACTAGATTCCGCTTTGGCGTGATGAGGTCCCGTAAATGAGTAACGATATCCCCCCGATCCGTCTTGCACGTGGTACTGCCTTAATGGCGTTAAAGATCCTATGGGACTTAGCCATACGTTGGCGATTGGCGTTGCGAAACTCCGTCCGAGGATGGTGCACAGTAAAATCACCTGGGGAAACGGCAAATCGTTATCATCATTAATATTCTATAGGACAGCCAATTTTCGGATGATTATATTAGGGGTACCGAAAAGTAATCAAAACTTTTTTTCGCCAACGAAAAATATTTATTTATTAAAGAAATCTTAAATATTAATCCACAAAATAATTTCCATAATTTTATAATACTTTTTGCTAGCGTAGAAGTAGTTGTTCGATTCTCTTCTTAAAAAAGTCCTCCGATTTTTTTTGAAAAACGTTTCCAATTACATTTGGACTTCTTCAATTTTGATTACTTTTTGGTACCCCTAATACTTCCGCTTCTCGTGGAGAACAAAAAATAGCTGGGCTTTTAATATGATAATATTTTTGAAAAGATATATTTGCAAACCTAAAATCATTTTGTTTTGCATTCTAGCAAGTAAAATTACTTTAATTCTCTATGGTCCTTTGTAATTTGGAAGTAACACAAAATAAATCTAAGCTTTTATTCTTCAAAGTTTTCTAACTGTCTCAGAATATTAAAATTTAGCTCTCAAAAATCATAAAATTCTTTAGAATTCAATGTTTCAAAATGAAGTTGAATCTATTATTTACAATAATATTTGTATCATTTTGAAATGTGCTATCGTGCAACTCATCTTCAGATTCCATAGGAAATCCGAACTATAGAGGGTTAAATTGTAATTATTGATAACATGTAAGACACATTTTTAAATTCATTCGATATTTGGACGTAGCTGATAAATTTAGAAAATTGGAAAATATTTGAGATACCTCAAATTTCTAGTAAATTTCTACTGGAAACTACGAACCGTAAGACTATTCAACGTGTAACAAATATTCACTCAAAGAGCAGCGAAACGAGCGACTGACAAAAAACGTCTGAAAGCAAAGCTTCCAGAGGTGAAATTTGCCTCGTGTTTGCGGTCGGAATTTCAAGCAAAAGTCAGAGGATTTGGGAAAACGCGCGTTTCCGCGTGAGCTGCACCGTATGAAGCCTTAAACGCAATTTCAACGGAAGCTGCAAGCCGGGGGAAGTTCGAACGAGACGAGGCTGAGAAATTTCAGGGAAGGAAGAACCATAACTGCCGCGTTTCCGTGGTAAACTACCCTTCCATGATTCAATTATCGATAGTTACGCATGTTACGCGAACTTGCTTGCTCGAATTGGCCCTCTTACTTTATTACATTCCACGTTGTTGACGCACCCTGTGCGTCGTGGGTGATCTATTGCACTTAACCCATGGGACACCATGTACGTTTCGATACAGAGAAACAATTAAAATTACGAGAAATCTTTTTTCTACATTTTTATATATTTATATATATATATACAGTGGCGTAGTGGTAGGAAAAATAGGACATTGGAATTTCTATTAGGCCCCTTGATATTTAGTTATTTATTCATATTTAAATATCTATAGTTATTTTGGGACATTATATTATTGGATATTATATTTTAGGATATTATTATCAAGGGACTAATAGAAAATCCAATGTCCTATTTTTGCTACCGCTGTTGTATTGTAACGACATTAATTTTACAGCCAAAATTCATAAACTATACTGTAATTTCTGTATAGAAATTTGCAAAGCAGAATTTAAAATTTTGCATAAAGTGAATTTGAATTTCTTTACAGTCTGAAACATTTGTAGGGTTTTCTTCAACAATATTTGTAAATTAAATGCCAGCACATTAGTTATATTGAAATTTCTTAGATGTTCAGGACTTGATTTTGAAAAGTATCTCTTATTAAAACCAATTAAAAGAAAATTAGGTATCTTCAAGTTTTTTAGATATGCAGAATTTAATTTCAAAAGGTACTTCCTATTAAAACCACCGGTTACATACGTGTTACGTAAAGACGTGTTTAATCGAGCACCGGGCAAATAAATTCACCCCGAAGCTCACCGCACAAAACTTGCCGACTCAGAGAGGGATGATTTCTCAGGATTAATCGGGATCGCCGAGGAGAAAAGTTCTGGGTGAACTCAAAAACTGCAACTTTTAAATACCGTGCGAGTCTTCGAGAGAAAAGATGGACTTTCCTCCCAAGATAGATGAAAACGCGAGGGAAACGTGGCCGACGTTTTTCCAGCGGATTCTTTCAGGGTAGTATTTTACGTCAAGGGTTTCACAGAAGTTTGGTGGTTGTATTTTTACTTTATTCTTTTCGGTTTCAACTACTATGTTTATTTCACCTAGAAGCTGCTATTTGTTTCAATCTCCAGCTATCATATATTAAATAATCATTTTAATTAAAATCTCCCAATCACATCGTAATTATAATAACGTCAATAATCTATGAATAATATAAACGTGAAATTAAAAGACAAAAATTAATTCCACTTAAAAGAAATATTGAGATATCGCGAACGTTTCTTTGCAAGATTTTTCCTCGTTCAATGAAAAGTAAAAGGACCAAAGAGAAAAAGAGGATTGAGGAGAAAAGCTTTAAGAAAGTGGCCTTTGAACGTAATCTTTGATAACGCGGGAAAATATTGTCCTATGGAAACTTGTTGTAATTGAGAAACGAAAGGACGTCCTTGAACGTTAACGAAAGGTTGTTGTCTATGGTGGAAGATCATAGGGAAACAGTAGTATCCCGTTAAGTGTAACTATAATAGGCACTCGAGGGTATGGGGACCCTTTAAAATTACAAACTTCGGTGACTGATTCTCAAGAACTAATTGCGACTGCATCGTACAAACTGCTTCGTAAAACTTGGAAATTAGATGACAACTGTGACGAGTTGGGATTAAACTTCTCCTATTTGCACCACGTTCCAGTCGAGCTTGTGAAACGTATCATAACGTTTCCCTCGTACATCGTTCGTGTTATTCGATGGAAAAACTCGCTTCCTACGCTCCTCGTTCCTAACGAATTCCAAACTCCATCGTGATGCTTATAGCCGCAGAAATTCTATCGTTTAAAACGTTGGAAAATTTCGTGGAAATTTTTACCTTTTTTTTATAGATTTTTTATAGATTTCTTTCCTAATGGAATTACAAATTTCTTTTTATTGATATTAATGACCGTTTTGTTGGAATTAATTTATACATAGTATATAATGAGGAAGTTGAAAATTCTATGGCACGTTAATAAAAGAGAATGGAGACCAATGAGGGCAAAAGTATTAATTAATCCCTTGGAAGTCGGAAACCACTCGGACGTGTAGCCCCTATCAGATCTGAACTTCCATAAAAGTGCACGAAATTGATTTAATTTAAATGAACTTTCAGCGACAAAAGGGAATATTTTTAATCATATTTCCCGATAGAGGAGAATCTGAATAGATGCTGAAACGTGAAATTAATAATATTCAGACTTTAACGAAGACTGAAAATTTCCATATACCCATTTAGAATTATTACAATATCTACTGAATCGAATAAATGAAATTCATTTCCTCTTCTTACAAATTAGCTCCACCACATTTCAGCATGTATCTATCACTTTTAATCTAACACAAAATAATTCCAAAATTAATCTTCCCCATCGAAACCACTTGCATAAATACAAAAAACGCAACACAATTTTCCAAAACGCTTTCGAATTATTTAACCCTCTATGGACCGAATTTTCTGTGATATCTGAAGATTAGTTGCACGATAACACATTAGAAAATAATAAAAGTATTATTATAGTTAATAAATTCTACTTGATTTCGAAACGTTGGATTGTAAAGAATTCCATGGTTTTGAAGAGCTAACTTGTAATATTTCAGAAAGTTAAAAAATCGATTTTGATAAATAACAGCTTGGATTTGTTTTGTGTTACTTCAAAGTTACACGGGCCCATAGAGGGTTAAAACAAATCAAGACTTCAAATTAATCTCCAAAATGCCCTCTTTTCTCATATTTTTTCCACACCCTCAAAGTTACGTTAAAAAAAAAAAATTATAAAAAGTACACTCACGAATATCATGATATCTCGATAGATGAACTCGAAGACAATCGATACAGTATCTTTCCCTCTTCTCGTGATTTTCCCACCTGCTGCCGGATAATCCCAGTGAGGCTCAGGTAACGTATATGAGAGTGTGAGCTCTCGGTCGCATCCTCTTATATAGGATCCCGTGGATCTGCTACGGAGTTGTGCAGTTACGAGGAGCTTCCCCACCATTGCGTCTTCTATCGGAGCCCTATGGGGCCCTATGGGGCACCAAGAGAGACCCGGTGCACGGCCGGGCGTCGTTCGCTGCCACAAATCACCCCGAGTTCGATTTCCAAGCAGATAAATCAATGTTTATTGCTGCCGGTACGAGGCGTCGATCTTTCGTGCATTCCAGACAGAATTTCGTCTGTGAATCCTTGAAAATTTACTTTCTTTCTTTACCGTAAAACAAGTGACAGTCGTGACAAATGGAATAGGAAATTTAGAAGTTTTCCAAAATCTATTCAATTAGAAATATCTCAAATACTTAATTTCTTTACATTAGTAAACTCCTAAAAGATACGAGTACAATTTGATAAATAGTCTCAAACGTCGATCACCCCTAGTGTCCAATAATTTAATCTCTGAGAAAGATACTTGTTCAGAGTACAATCAACTCTGAAACTCTCAAGAAAAGAAGAAATCCCAAAGAACGTGACATTCAGCCAACCCCCATTTCTATCGCGCTCTTAAATCCATTCACGAATTTACGATCGGCAAGCACGATTCAAAGAAACGCCCGAGAGCGTAACGAGTTCATCAATTCCATTTGAATTACTCACATGCTCGTGCAACAAGTCGCCGACGATGGTTTTTCTTCTTCGCGAGATCCACGTGGGCGATGTTGCGTTGGTTTTGACATTGGCACTAAACACAATCCGCGCATTAAACGACTGTCGTTCGGTCACGTATCTAAGCGCACACGATTAAAACACATACCGAGGGAAGTTCCTCTATGAAAACCATGAGGATCAGCCGTCTCGTGGCTTTCATTAACGCCATACGTGTCCCATGGACCAACCTCTGGAACGTTGCAAACTTGTGCACTCGTGTCGTTTGCGATTTTATACTTTGTACGTCGTAACCCTTTTCCTTAATAAAACGAACGTTTGCATTCCTACATACGGTACACGATGCATGCCATAAATGTTTGTAATAATTTCCATAGACTGGGTTACCGGTGACCCACAGAAAATACTGCTTTTCTGACAGAAAGATTTGTTACTTTACGCGTGGTCTTTGAGGGATAAATGTGACATTTGCATATCTAGGAATATTGTACGATGTGCATTTAAAGTTTATTGTACGTTTTACCGAGTGGTAAGTCGACTGGTACAATGTATATAAGTCGTGTGAAAATTCTGGAGAACGGAAGTCGTTGGGGTTGCTGACTTTATGGTGAACGCTGGAGAACGTTGTTTTCCATTTATATGGTTAGAGTTTCACAAGAACAGGAGAGTGTCGAGGGCATAGTATGTTGGAGAACAATGTTATTTTGATATTTGATTATGAAAAATATTATTTCTCTTGAAATAAATAGAGAAATTAATAATTGATAATTCATTGTCAAAGAAGAGCTATGCGTCCAGAGAAGAAATTAAAATTGGAAGGTACTAATGGTAAAACGGAAAAGTTATTGTGAAATATTAGAACGATAATGAAATAGCATAAAATTAGCGGTGGTGAATGCGTTAACGTCGATGCAAGTACATAATAGGAGAGGTTCACTTAAAGAAGGGAAAACCAGCTCCTACTTCTTCGTGTCGAATTAATTTCCACCGCTAATGCCAGGACTGCACTCTTAATAGCCGACGTGGGTCGTCCTTTCGATTGTCCTTATGGGCATATCCTAAACGGCTCTTCGAAATTACGAACTTGCACGCCGCGAGTCCTCTCGACGTCTTTATTGCACCCGGCGTGCATTTCGCTCGTAAAACTTTCCTCCTCAAATAATCTCACGGCTGCGTGTCTCTTAGCGTTTCTTGCTCTTTTTTATTTTGATCTTCCTCCGTCTCTCTCTCATTCGCTTTTATTTCTCTCTTATTCTTCGTAACGTTGCACGAGCAGAACAGTGAAAACATACGACACAAGTATCTACTGTTGCGGCTCAATATACTGGCAACCTGTTCCTCCCCGAAACGTCTTGGGCAGCGGTGTCGTAAAGAAAAAATTCGCAACTCGGAAATTACGAGCCGAACTCGTAAAACATCCGCTCGAATAACTTTGCGTGATGTAACACTGCGCCGAGAAAAAAAAAACAGGGCACTGAATCCGTGCGAACAAATGAGAAAAACATTTTTATCGTCTGGGTAATAGGCGTGGTTTGTAATTAATTTTTTAGATTCATTCGTTCAAGCCAGTGTGAAAAATAGTGACCACCTTCAATGATCTTTGAATAATATTTTTTTATAGAACTCTTCACATTTAATTCATCCCTTTTGGGACTAGCGACGCGTCTATGTGGTCCGAAGAAAAATTTAATTACAATTTATCGCTGCATGTATACACAAATAATCACTTATAATTTATATACATTAACAGTCTAATTTTCTGATAAAAAGATGCTTTTGAATTGTCAAATAAATAATTGTCTTTGAATATTTAAAAATGTCTCCGTCCGCGAAGGGTTTGTGGCACTTTCCAATTTTCTTACTGTTTCTATCTTAAAAATACCACCATCGCATTTGAAACCGATAGCACAGACGATTCGTAAAGTCGTCGTATTAATCACCGCACTATTGTCCGCCCAAAATGCATTATTCCTTCCTCTTATAAACTTACAATGGTCCGATTTCGGCGATCAGCCAGAATCCCATGTCCCTTCGCCTTTTACGGAGCCGCGAATCCTTTTCGCGCGTTCACGACAAGACGTCAGTTTTGATCGTCGAAAAGGGTTCTCCGCAGGGGTATTGAATACAAATCGATCAGACGGACATATACGGTCATACATCCCTAGCTGTCACCTATCGGCATCGCGAGGCTGTGAATTCGCGACGAAAAACGTGCTGATTTACGAGGGCGAATCTCTCGCACGCTCGACGAATAAATATTCCTTGCTTGCCGTGCTATTCGCACTATGATTTACGCTTATTTCGTTCACGGCACTGTAAACTCAACATTGGACCTATACAACTCGAGTGTACGCGAGATAGGGATTCGCAATTCGAATAAAGTCTAATGTCCTATCGATTATCCAATTAGAAATTACGATTATTATTCCCCATCGAATCGTAGAACTTCTCCACCTACCTACGTTTCTCATCTTCTCCTTCCTCCTCCCTCTATTTCAACCCTTGCTCGTATCTTTGCCTATTGAAAGAAATCTTATTCTCCTCCATCGATCATTGATCGAACATTGAAAATGAAATTACCTCGATGATTCGTTCGAGTACGAATTACCTCGACACGTCGGAAGTGTAAGTATCGTCGTGAGTAATTATAAATGGCCAATAAATAATATGTTAATTAGCCGGGTAACCAAAGGTAAAAGGAGGGCGAACCGTACGACAGAACAGCGTGAATCCAAGAGCGGCGCACAACGGCACCAGCTAGCGATCGTGAATCATGATTGTTACTCGAGCGTGTACTACAAGGAAGAACTAACGTCCGATCGAACGATTACAGAGGCTAACTAACGATTCCATTTGCTGATTGCTCCTAGTGGCTGGCTACTCCGAGGAACTTTTATCGGATAGCCTCCCACGAGAGGCCTAATGCCAACGGCACGATATAAACCGCAAGGTTACATCGGCTATCGTCGTTCACCGTGGTTTCGATCAATTAGGATCAATCTCGACTATGGTATGAGATGATGTATTTCTTTCTTTTTTTTTTATGTTCTATGAGCTTTTCGGAACGATAGATCGAGGATGTGGAGCCGCTGATGCGGATGATGAGGTTCAGATCGGTTTTCTGGGGAGGCTGATCGAATTGGAAGTGGGTATCGTGAGATTTGAGTTGTGTCGAAGGATTGATTGATCTTTGATAAGTATTCTGAAGTATTCTGGATGGAATATTGTTGATAAGTTAAAGTTTTTTAGGGTTTCATGGTCATCTTTAATTTTAGCAGCCATTGCTTCCGGGTGGTCGACGTGTTTGGGGATGATTTAAGTAGAAATGTGGAATGCATTTGATGAATGCACGGTTCTTTGATTGATTTTCGCGGAATAATTAGAAATTAAAATTGTGTTGGTAAGTGATGACGATTAAGAATGGAAGTGTTTGTAACATTTTTAATGCGAAAAGTTATGAAAAAGGAGAGATGGAAGAAGTTATATTTAGTAGAGAATCTATTCATTAATGAAGTATTAATATCTGTTAATTAAAACATTTGGGACGAACGTTTATATCATACTTTCTACATATGGAAGCGTTACAGTTATTCTAAGGTTGTCGGATCGTTTAGGTAACGCAGGACATGTAGAACATGTCTTGCATGAATTCAAGTCAATGCTAGATTGCAACGTTAATAATTAGTTACGAAAAATATAAAGAAGACACTCTATATTGCTTGACTTGGACTCATGAGGCATCAGAGTCTCTTCGTTATTTTTCTCTTCTGTCAAAATGACCGGTTCTCCAATTTTTTCTAAAAATTCCCTAAATTAATAGAGAAGCTATGAAGCAAATATTCCACTTCTATCTTATAAAATGTAAATTAGTTAATTAATCATCGCTTTCACCTCTTCATTCCTCTTTTCACAAAGCATTTATTCAATATCTAAATATGTGTAGATATAACGCCGGTAGTTTTAGTGCTAACGCTAGATTTGCTACAGCTGTCAAATTGGCGGGTTCTTACCTTTTTAATAAAATTTCTCACATTGATAGAAAAATAGTACAGTAAATATTTCACGTGTATTATACAATATAATATAGAAATTACTTAACTAATCATATTTTTTGCCGCTTAGTCCATCTTTCTGCAAGGTACATATTTAATATATTTAAACTTACAAGATTTAGCAGTCGTAGATCTAGTGTTAATTATACGCTTTTGCATCAACATTCAAAGTGAAGTTTTGTCAAGATGCAAAGTAACGCTTCGTCATTTGTAATAAATTGGAAAATATCAATTAAACGTGATACGAGATAATTTGATATTTAAGAAGGTCTATTCGATTTGACATATTTATCGGAAATGCAGAGTGGAATGATCGATCGTATAGATGGACGTTTGACATTGTAAATCTCTATCATTCATTTACAACGAGTCCTATCCAGAAATGGGATCAAGTTCAGCATTCTAATCGACTCGATACATTGAATTCGAGCGGTGCTCGTAAAAAGTGAAAACCCGTTTGACTCGCGGACTACTCGGTTCAATGAAACTGGTCTGGAACTCTAGAATGACAGAGGCTTTAAACGTACAAACACTTTGGCTTCGATAAGTCTCGGATTCCAGTCCAACCTTATTACGTTTCCACGTTTATAGCTGTAATTACAGTCACGAAAGTATTTGTAAAGCAGCCAGCGAACGAACAAAACCATGCTTTCTCTATAAATCTATTTGCATCGTTGCATATGGAGAACTGGATAGAATTAATATTTAACATTGCTAAGATACAATTAAATTTCATTTTT
Source organism: Cerceris rybyensis (assembly GCA_910591515.1). NCBI lineage: Eukaryota > Metazoa > Arthropoda > Insecta > Hymenoptera > Crabronidae > Cerceris > Cerceris rybyensis. The sequence continues at coordinate 4,367,412 of OU342795.1, forward strand.
ACAACCAGTTCAGAGGTCTATTTTGCAATTCTCTTCAGTTATGACTATACTAAAAATCGTCATCGTATATTGAAACTTACACGCCTTTTATAAACTTGATTCCTTCACTATGTTAAATAGAAATTGGAGAACGCACAATACACGATGGCATTATTAATTAACTGTATTTTAATATGCAAACATTCTCTTTTGAAATACTTCCCCAAACAATTGCATAATATAGAAAAACAAGTTTGAGTATCACTCGTAATACGTATGATTTTATGTCCAGTTACAACCTCGGAAACTTATCTCCCGTAGAAGGATTTCCAGCGTATCGTCTTCGACCAGCAATATCGCTTCTTGTTTATTAGCTTTCGAGATATCGAAACAGGAAGAATTCGCGCTCGAAGACACGACGATCGAATACGTTTTCTTCCTCATTACCCGCGTGCCGTGATTTGTCGTTATACCAACGTGGGAAATGCAGCAGAATTCCTGACCTTGAGTACCATTCGTATTATTATTATCATCATTATCATCGTTACTATTATTATTATCACCATCGCCACCATCATCATCATATATTCCATCATCCGGAATATATTACACCAGCCTCGCCCCCTACGCGTATATCGCGTGTCAGAGATAATGAAGCAGAAGATTAATTCCATCTGCGATTTCTCGTCAAACGTCTACGCTATTTCCGAACGACGAAACCTCTCGATTTACGATCAGCTTCGTGCAACCTCTCGACGAACTTCGATCGATAATACCGTAAAAACTTGAAGAAGACCACGGTTGAAGATGCCGCAAACTACAATCTGGAGAACAATGTCGGAATATTTCTTGTAGAAACTTCCCCTTGAATATTCTGCACGAATCTTTATCCATTTAGTATCCCAAAGGCTTATTGTTAGTTCTTGGAAGTCCAGGAAGATCTCGTATCTCAATTTCAACGCGGATATTGCAACTCTCTCTCTGTCCAAACTTTTATACCTGTTCTCCAATTCGTACCGAAGAGTTTTCGTTAGGAAGGCAAGAAGAACTTGAGAAACTTACGGTCTGCTACGTAGAATCCTAAAAGGAAGGATTGTTCCTTCAACGCGATACAACGATACGTATCGAGTTCCAGGTTCGTTGGTATGCCACGGATAAGAAGGCAGAGTAAATTCCTAGATGGAAAAACGAATACGAGAAATTGGGACTCGTCGAGTCGTCATATCGCGTTACTCGCGAGAATTCAGGAAAAAAATTCGAGCGTGAGCTTCAGGAATCCGGATCGACTTCTTTCTCGTCAAGTTTCGAGGATCTTCTCGCGGAGGTCAAGGAACTCGATCCAGATGAATAGTGAGATTAGAAGCGAAGTGGTATCGCAGTATCTCTTAATACGCGTCGAAGCGCGCGAACAGGCTTGTTCGCGCGCGGATAAGCGAGTAAACCACCGACGGTGATCTTCTCGAGAGGGGACTCGTTCTCCACCGTTCTCCAGCCTGCTTCGGTCTTCTTCACCGTTCTCCACCGATCTCCAAACACATTCTGTCTTCCTTCGTCGTTCTCCAGCCTTCTTCAACATTTGGTAACATTTTTCAACCTTCTTTTAATATGCCTCGATATTCCTCGATCTTCATTCATCGTTCTCCGATCTTTTACAGTGCTTCTCAGAGTTTTTCGGTCTTCCCACTCCTCGTGCAGCATTCTCTAACCTTCTTCAGAGTTCTGAAATATCCTTCAGCCTCCACGAGTCTACATTTAGCGTTTTCCAGTCTCCTTCGGTCTTCCTTCACCGTTCTCCAGCCACGTTCACTCTTCCTTCAATGTTCTCCAGCGTTTTTCAACATTTAGTAACATTTTTCAACCTTCTACAATCTTCTTTTAACGTGGTTCGATATTCCTCGCTCTTCCTTCATCGTTCTCCAATCTTCTACAGGGATCCTTTGGGTTCTTCAGTCTTTCTACTCAACTAGCAGCATTCTCTAGTCTTCTTTTGAGTTCTGAAATATCCTTCAGCCTCCTCGAGTCTACATTTAGCGTTCTCCAATCATCTTCAGTTTCCCTTGGTCTCCTTTCAGCGTTCTCCAGGCATCTTCAGTGCTCTGCAGCGTTCTTCAACCTTCCTTCGGCCTTCCCCCAGCGTTCTCCAACCTTGTTTAGCCTTCTGCGCCGGCCACGGCGAGTTTCTTCTTCTTTTAGTTTGCGCGTGCACGCGTGGGCGCTCGTAATAGATGACTCGTGGAAAGGCGGCGAAACAGTCCGTACATTATACCGGATCAACGCATTACCTGCTCATAGGAACTCGTAATGCTCCTTTATCTTTGAATCCATCAGCGAGAGCGTCCTCGCAGGAGCGGCACAAATTCGAGGTGGTATTTGAAGTAGCATGGAGAACTGGAAAGTGTTCATATAGAGAAGAATTCATACACGTCGGAAGGTAACGAATCGACGTGGAAACGTTCTACGCAAATAATTAAAAAAAAGTCTCCCAGAAATATTCCAAAGAGGTTGCCCCTCAACTTTGAAAATTTCTCCACATCAAGAATATTCAATCTCAAGTCTCCTATTTGCAAAACTACAATTCAACATCTTCCAAGCACATAGTTTTTATACTCCTCTCGCTATCTTCCCGAAGAGTTCGCAAAACTATCTCAAAATTATTTGCACCTCCGGTGCCGCTATCGATAAGCGCATAAAATACGAGCGCACTCAAAGAGCGAGTTTCCTCGTCCAAATTGCCATCGTCAAGAGCACGATAAGAGAATTGGCAAGAAGAACGAAGATCGAGACGAACCTAGAGATTCTCCGACGCGATAATAGAAACGTCCAGTGTTCCTCTGATAAAAGAGCAGCAATACGTTACGCCGTTGGGCCCGCGTGTGGATGACGTTCGCAGATAGTCAACGGATGATAAAGAGAGGGATAATGATTTCCATGGCATTCCCGTCGTGCTTCTCGATCGTTTCACACGCGACACGTTGCGATAACTTCACGAAAAAAGAAAAAAATAAAAACAACTTATAACTCGAGTCTGCACTTTCACGAGAGGCCATACGTAACGGGGTGACCATGACGGAATATAAATGCACCCCCGGTACAAATTACGCGTACCCTCAACCATCGAAATATCAGTCACGATCATTCGCCTTACGAGTTTTTCCGCTTTTCCTCTACCTTTTATATTTCATCGTCGATACACGTCGCGACTGGAATACATCTTGTATTCGTGAATTCCACCCGGAGTCTGGTATCGTATACGATTTATATCCATCCGTGGAAACGAAACGCAACGAATTCTGCATTGTACGTTGATGCATGATATTAAAGTATCGACGTACACGTTACAAGGTCCTGCAGCTTGCAGAAGAAATAATGAAAAACGAAGAGAACGCACGATGAGCATCGATGTTACATTGAACGGAGTAATTTAAGTTGTACGGTGGCGGTTTTACAAAGTGGACTTTAAGCGTGTAGGAATTTCTCTAGGAAATTACGGACGTTGTTTTGGCGTGTGTTTAATAATCATAGAATACTACGCTCCAAGAGGATAAACGTTAATCGTATAACCGGAAATTTGCGGATAAGATAGGATAGAAGATGGATATCAAGAAACGCAAGTACTACGAGTATACGCAAATATGCGAGTTTATTTTTCAGTGGATCAATGAAATAATTTAAATAAAGACAAAGAGTACGAAAGCTTCCTCTCATTGTCGCACGAATGATGAGAGGAGGATGAAAGATAAGAATGATGCGCGTGAAAAAAAAGCGAGCTATCGCGAACGAATCTATCCTCGATCAATCATCCGCTCGGCACGCTGAATATTTACGATACAGGCGACTCATCTCCCAGAAATTGTCCCCCAAGTCAAAGTGTTTACCCCTGGCACGAGGGGAAAAATAAATATAAAACATCGAATACGTGCCGGTGAAGAGTTCCCTCGAAATCATGTCCCATCGTTTCCCTCAAGCTTGCCGTTTCAAATCCTACTTTCATCTTCTATTTCGCGTGAACCTGCGTACGATAATGCGAAGCAGTCGCGTATGGCAAGGCATGCAACAGAGGTACACCAGCGTACTGTTGAAGATGAGGAATCGCTTGAAGATGAGCGATCGGTGAAGATTTAACCAATAATGTTGGCTCCGTTAAAACTCGTGCATCAACCTTCGATGGACCATGAATTTGACTGATACCATGACTGGAGACTGAAGTGGTAACGGTAGCAGTGCCGAGCTTAGAGATCGGTTGAACAACCGGAAGAACTTCCTCGGTGAAAACTCTCGGTACCACCGGCACAGTCGAAACTGGAGTATCAACGTATGCCAAAGATGGTTCGGATTTTATTTTAACAGCATTTTGATGTTCTGGTCCCTCCAATCCAAGCTCCCTGTGCAGTTGAATCCGATTCTCGTGATAGGATGGAACTGCAGCGAGGACAGTATCAACCTGATAAGCCTTGATCGTTGGAATTGACACGAACGGAGTCAGGGGAGCGTGAACAACGTCTATTGGCTTATCCTTAACTACGGCAACATCTTCTGGCACTTCGACACGAAGATTCTTGTGGATTTGTACCTGACTCTGATGAGAAGTGGCTGCAGGAATCTCCGGCAAGATCACAGGATGATAAAGAGGTTCCGCCTTAACGATCGCAAGTTCCTCCGGTTTCGAAGATTCTAATTGTACATTCCTGTGAATCTGAACCTGACTCTGATGAGACGTCGCAGCAGGAAGTAATTTTGGTACCAGAAGAGAGTCAGGTAATTGGTAGATGAGCGATTGGACGGTCTCCGATGGATTCTGATCGGAGGGTTTCTCACCCGACGGTTTCTCCGGGTGTTCGTTCCGATTGGAATTTCGATCGGAGTCTTCCTCGAGGCTGCGCTTTCTGCGGCTGGACTTTCCGTACTCCAGGGAGTGGGCGTTCTTGGCTAACAGGACTTGCGCCGGTTCTAGAAGGGGAAGATCGTCATCGGTAGGTAAATTCGTCGCGGCAACGCGGAAGCCGTTCTCGTCAGCGACGTAGAAGACAGATTGGAGGATTCCGTTTGCGTCGACGTAGCTGTACGAGCCTCTCGTGACCCCATCGGCTTCTTTGACTTCCTCCTTTGCCGATGGACCACCGGCGTAACTGTACGCGTGCTCTCCCGTTCTCGTGTCCTGAGAGTGATGATAAACCGGAAGTGGACTCGCCAGATAAGCGTAGGGCAGCAAGTTAAGATGCGTCGCCGAGGCTAAGCCTAGGATCGCAAGTAATGGAATCTGCAAGAGAAAAGATATTTATTTGTCGGTTGCCTTTTGCCATAGTTTATCGAATTTCCAATGAGTTTCTCCACTGTGTATATTTATTGAAAAGAATTTTCAATCAAAGATCTACTTCGAATTCCTCCAAGCGACTCGAACGCGTTACGTGTTACCAATTCGATTTGAAATTTTCACGCGTTTAAACCCAAAAGACCGTCTTTCTCGGTGGTCCCAACGATTTCTCTTTGGATCTTTCGATATCGGTCGTTCTATCGGCAAAGTTTACCGTGAGAACACTAATTTAGAATGCGGCAAGCCGAAGGAATTTATTTGCGCTACCAAAAGGCAGTCTCCTTGCACCGTTTCCAAGGAAATGACGAGAAAAAGGCACGTTCGTGATTCCAGAGTCCTCTCAGGATCGACACTTCGACTCTCTCGACGAGGCTAGATAGCCGATGAATCGCTGGTCGAATTTTATCTCCGGTATCGGTAGCACGAGCTATACCCATCACCCGGTGCATCGAACGAAGTTTATACTTGCATGAGCCTCGAGATCCAGCTCCTCTTTACGATCCAATAAGATCCGAACAAGTGGCCCGAAGCAACGGCAAGAAAAGGTAAAAGCGTAAATAGCCAGAAGACCCGATAGCATTCTCAAAAAGAGGAAATATACAATTCCATGTACCGGCCCGATTTACGAAACATCCCTTTCGTCCCGATTCAAAGGACAATTCTAAATGAAAGGATCTGAAAAACTCTAATCACAATATCCTAAGCCTGTCGATAGTTCGCGTGGCATAAATTTCTTCATAAATCAACGAAAGGCAGAACGAAAGAATACGAAGATCGTAGTTCGCAAATACTCCCGCCATATCGTAAAAAATCAGAAATAGCCAGAACACGCGGCAGTATTCTCAAAAAGAGGAAATATCTAATTCCATGTACCGGCCCGATATACGAAACATCCCTTTCGCCCTGATTCAAAGAACAATTCTAGACGAATGGACCTGAAAAACTCTAATCACAATATCCTAAGCCTGTCGATAGTTCGCGCGGCACAAATTTCTTCGTAAATCAACGAAAGAATACGAAGATCGTAGCTCGCAAATACTCCCGCCATATCGTAAAAAGCGGAAATAGCCAGAACACGCGGCAGTATTTTCAAAAAGAGGAAATATCTAATTCCATGTACTGACCCGATATACGAAACATCCCTTTCGCCCTGATTCAAAAAACAATTCCAAATGAATGGACCTTTAAAACCCTAACCACAATATCCTAAGCCTGTCGATAATTCGCGCGGCACAAATTTCTTCGTAAATCAACGAAAGGTAGAACGAAAGGATACGAAGATCGTAGCTCGCAAATACTCCCGCCATATTGTAAAAAAGCGGAAATAGTCAGAAGACCCAGCAACATTCATAAAAAGAGGAAATATCTAATGTACCTGCCCGATTTACAAAACATCCCTTTCGTCCCGATTCAAAGGACGATTCTAAATGAATGAACCTTAAAAACCCTACCCAGAGTGTGCTAAACCTATCGATAGATCGTTCGCGTGGCACAAATTTCCTCGAGCGTAAATCAACGAAAGGCAGAACGAAAGGATACGATGATCGTAGCTCGCAAATACTCCCGCCATATCGTAAAGACGCCCTTGGTGTAGTTTCGAGTCATGAATTTTGCATACGCTCGTTCCCTTTTCACTCGGCAACGCGAATGATCGTTCGGTCCATAAAACGCGAATGGAATAAATTATTACGAGCTTAAACCTAACGACGTTTCTGGTTATCCTCGTCGACCGATTGCCCTTCGCGTCGAGCCCTTTCTATTTCCCCCCTTTTACATCTCCTTTCCTTCTTCCTCTTTTTTTTCCCCTCTTTCCCTTCCTTCTTTCTCAATCTTTCGACGATAGGTACTACAAGTATGGTACACCCTTCGGATAGAATAAAGGGAAACCACGACGACGAGCCGTGTACTCACCAGCGCCTGCATCGTGCACGATATGTGTATTTCTGCCAACCTCCTTGCTCAACGAAGGACTGTTCGGGCTGTGCACCTTGCTTCCGATCTGGTTTTGACTTATATACAAAGCGGAGGGGACGAGCGAGTCGGGGACGATGTCTTCGAACCAGGAACCAGAGGAATCGCCGAAGGACAAGCAGATCCGCTCACCGAATACTCCGATACTGGATACCACGATCCAGGATCCGGATCCCGCCTCGATCCCACGTGGATCGTCTTTGCCACGCCCTCGGAGAACTTGAATTCTCATCGAATTTATTCGTCTACTTTTAACGCGATAACGAACGCCGTCTTAAAGTGTCGCGGGTATATGGCGCGTAGGTGCGTATTCCTGGGGAGAACGTATGGAACAAAGAGGTGAAGTCGTTAAAACGACTTGGAGGAATGGGAGATGATAAAATTTTGCATAGTTTGACTAGCAGGAATTTTTTGTACCAGAGAAGAGATTATTAGATTTGGGAGAATTTGTTTCTGGAGATATTTTAGAATTTAATGGGGTTGGTGGTCTTTTGTAGTTTTTGACTTTGATTGCTACTGTTGGTTTGTATGGGGTAAGGTTTTAGATGGATGTAGAACTTAATGTTTCTTGTTACTTTTAAATTGTAGTGTTTATTGTTAATTTTATAATACATTCGATATTTAAATATTGACATTCAAAAGGTAAAATCCTACTGGCCATATATCTTCTTGTGCCTTTAAGATTTCTACTTTCTAAAGATTCAATTTTAGTAGATCTTTCCCTTCAGTAAAAATGATGAACCTATCGCAATACCGGTGACTTTCAATGTGTTACATGATAATTGAGAAACAACCTCCTAGATTATTGAATATTAACAAACAAAAAGTCTACTAATAGAACCCCAATCCCGTTAGACCTCGCGCTACCCTCCTTTTCACCCTCACAGAGCTCCATTTTGATTATTCCCACAGAAGCAACACGTGGTCGGTGGCAAACAGAATCATCCTTGATTTACGAGGTGAAATTGCAAGTGTCTTAAAACGATCGTCAAAAGAAAAAAGAAAACGCAAATCAAGAATATCTAATGAATCCAACCCGAGGTCGTTCAACGATCCTCCCTCGTTGCTCCAGGGGGAGAAATTCTTTGTCAGAGTTCCCCGTTCAATTATCCGGCACGTGAGTTTCTTGTATCGTGTCTGAAATGCTATAACTCACCGTGTATCATCGTATGTAATTGCGCCGGTGAAGTTATTAAGGTCATTAACGCTCCACACGTATTCTTATTTGCATGACATCCCGGCCCGAGGCTCGCGAGCAATGTCAAGGTTGTCCGCGTCGGCGTTCGATCCGCCTCCCTTGTGCGCAAGATCGATAGATCGTTTCGCATAATGAAAATCCTGATTGTCCCTTCAGCCGTTTCACCTGGCCAGCGAGTTTTTGCGGGCGTAATTCGTTCGACCTTGATCGAAGCCGCGGTACATCGTTGCAACGAAGGCGGCGGTCTTGTAAGAGCGTAATTGTTCGCCTGCCGCTTAACTTTTTCCCTCCTTTTCCCTGTAGACCGCAAGACAGCCAAGAATCCCTCCTGTGGCACAATAAAATCACGAGCAACCCTCCCGTCCTTGACGTTGCTCCTCACAATGACCCGGACTTAGCGGTGTGGAACTTCTCAACGGGTGGAAGACGCGGCGTAAATGAGATTCGCAAAAGAAACGCGGGGAGCTCTCAGCAACTGCCGGGAGAAAAAAATTATCGGGCTGCGTGCCTTCATGTAATTAAGAATTCCATTGGCTACTCGTGTCGGACGTTAATTACGTGCTGTCTCAAATGTTACGTGTACCCTCAGTGGTAGCGTTTGTCAACGGTGAAAATTCAAATTGTGGGTATAGGGTGTCTTTTGGGGGATAGATAAAAGTTTCGGGATGGAAGAAATATACTTGAAGTAATTTCGGGCTGTTGAAATTCTGACTTTTATAATTTGGAATGCATGGTCCCAATAGAAGATCTTAACATTAGAACTACCGAGCCAGTCAAAACGACTGGTACACAGTTTCTTCCAGAAATTCTCCAAGTCTATAGAAGAGTCATGGAATAAATATTCTACTTCTATCTAGAAAAACATAAATCACTAAATCGATCACCCCCTTGACCTCTTGATTTCTTATGTTTTCAACGTACTCATTTAATATATTAAGATATAATTGATCTAACGCCGATAGTTCTAGTGTTAATGCTCTGATACTTTTCGACTTCATGTAATATAATCACTTAATCTAGTACCTACTGTCAAAGTAGACTTCGAATCACAAAAATTACAATATATTAAATAATAATTCAAACCAAATTTCCCCCAGGTGCCAGGCAAGGTCACTCAGGGGTGGCAGGACTAGAACATTCACCACGACCCCTAAAAAAGTACAATAGAATTTCCATCCAACGATATACCCACCCATAACAATCTCCCCATCCACAAATACCTCAATATCAAAATAAGTGTTCGGATAGTGTACCAAGCGATCTAGATTATTCAAAGCTAAAAATTTGTCCACAATAAGCCCAAGAAACATGGGGCGTCTTAAGGACACGCAGAAATCGCGCGGGCGTCAATGGGAATAGATTATTCCTGGTGTGTCTATTAAAGGACACGGCCGTGTCCTCTCGCGTGATCCTCGTTCATAGGCCCAAGGAGCATTCTTGCCGCTTCTGGTCATCGCCCCGTGGAAATTCAACGCGTAAGAAGGCGTAGGCGTGCGAGCAATCTTCATGATATCTCGACAGCACGAAGATACGAATGGTACCAGGTCCGATCTGCCTGGTGCCATTTGTTCTCCAGCTACCAAGAGTCGTATACGGTGAACGTACACGTAGGAAGTCCGACGATGTTCCATCGTAGGCGAGAATAACGCGGCAAATGCGTGGATAATCGGGGTATAAGACTCCTGTCCAGGTCGAGCGCAAGAAAGACGATGTAAAATTGCGAGGAAAAAATCGGTACGATAGGTAAGACGATAATCGTGAAATCGCCAACGACCGTGGGACAGGTATAGCTCCTTCAACTTGAACGCGGATGTTTTCTTAAAATACATTATCGCTGGAACGAGCTGCAGGTTGGATTGATCTTTTTCTTGGCATTTTAAATTCTTTCTCGATTAGATGGATTAATGGGAAGTAGTTTCTGATGTAACAGTGAAATACTTTTTATGTGTTCAGAATCTTGGATGATGGAGACGTTGAAGGATGGATCTATCTTTTGGTGACCTTTCATTTTATGACAGTATTTTAACATGTAAGTTCGAGGGATACCCACCCTCTTGACGTCATTGATAGTTCTAGTGGTGATACTGTGGATATTAGAAAACTTATGGATATTAAAGTTTAAAAGAAATTTCATTGAATTTGAAGTCGCTATGATAGTGCACCTATAGGAAATTCGGATAAACACGAAATCAGTATAGACAATCAATGGCTTGGCTTTCAAGCGTGAACCAACCGGTAGACACGCGCTCCGATTTGAAAAAGCATCGCTATAAATCCTATTGTTATTTGTTTTTATTCGAGGCAGTAATTAAACTCATAACTCTGTGTCCTTATCGTAATAAAGATAGTTAATTATCATTGGCACGGGTAAAAACGGTATTCCGTTCTCTGTAAACACGTGCAAAGTTACCTCGTGGAGAGGACTCGTTTCATGGATCTCACGGTGAAACGACGTGCGGCATTATATCCTGGCAGGACGGCCTCTTAGAATTCCAACGAAATGCACGCGTCCCGCGGACAGTAAAATCTTTTTTGGAAAAATTGTAGAAGCCTCACGGACCACACCCACGCTCTCTCAACGAGATCCGGCCACATATTTGCGGAGGTCGCCTTACGTCGTAAACAACATAAACATAATGCAGTCGAGCCTGTGGACCACACCCGATGTATATAGGTATATAAGTACGCACACGTGCATCATTTAATATGGTTCGGTTTGTAACAAGATTCTTCGTGTATGAGAAGCTCGACGTATAGAAAAGAAACGGGATAAAGGAACCGATAGGAGGGGAGAAGTTCTCTCGATGAATGGTGCGAGCAGAACGAATAAATTCAGAGTGATATCTGTTCGTGTCGAATGTTTCGTTTCTTTATCGATTCATAAGTATGTGTAGAAAAATTATAAACGTTGAAACAAGCAGTGTTTCGTTGGTACAAGTGGAGTTTGATAAATGTTGGTCTTTTTATTGTGAATTCGAGATAGTTTAAGCTTTCAAATTGTACACGAGATGCTTAGCAATTGCAGAAAGTCACTTTAATAGGAATTTTAACGGACAGATGCGCTATTACTGCAACTTGGGACTTATCACTCTTCCGGGCTGATCTTTAAAGTTAGCACCTGCGTTTTTCTCACAACAGTGCAATAAAGGTCACCGGGTTTTTCTAGTGCGGCGAAGATATCTGCAGAACTGGTTACGGGATCGCCATTTATGTGCGTTATGATGTCTCCGATTCGTAAGCCGCCTCTGTGATGAACAAAAGAACATTGTGGATAATGTTTCTATGCTATCCCGTTGCGACAATTTCTTTATTCTTTTATTTTATCTTTCTATTTTTACATAACATACCTGTAAGCTGGAGCTTCAACGTTTATAGAATGGATAAAGACTCCGTGATTGAGAGAATCCAAAATTTCTCGGTTTTGATGCAATTGCAAGAGAATGTCGCGTGTAAGAGTAAACATTGAAATGCCAATGTAGCGTTTGTGCGATGTGGTGGTTGCTCCTGTTACATAATAATACATAATTGCATATTTTGTACAATTATCTAAGGTTTGGAAAACATTACCTTTGCTCTTTCTACGTAACTCTGCCTTTTTCAAAAATTCCTTGGCATGGTCTATAGGTATCGCGAAAGAAATACCTTCCGTTACTTTCATTACGTTTATGCCAATTGCTTCTCCATCCAAATTCACTAATGGGCCGCCGGAATTTCCGAACTAAGTAAAAGAATTTTTTAAAAACGTGGGAAATTTAAAAACGATTAAATCAAGTAAATTGTAGAAACCAACGGTAATAGCTGCATCTGTTTGAATGTAATCCATTTCCTTCCTAGTTAAACCAAGTTCTTTACTCTGCCTGTTCGCGCTGCTTACTATACCACTGGTTATCGTATTGTTCAAAGACAATGGAGAACCAATTGCAATTACAAATTCCCCAGGCCTAAGATTCGAAGATGTACCCAATTTCATTACAGGCAAATTGGTCTGTAAAAATGTACAAAAAATTGTTGCAAGAAAGATCAATGATATAACAATTATTTTTCATAGCAAATAGAATATATACAGACCTTGTTAATTCTCACAGTGGCAAGATCACTGTGCACATCGATATCCTCCACGAATCCAGGACAAGTAGTTCCATCGTGGAGACGTACCTGTAAATATAAATGTATAGAAAATTGTGTAAATACTGTACGAATATTGTGTTAGGTGATAAAAGATAACAGAGAGACAATACTCTTAAAGCACTTATACATACCTGTACTCTACCGTGAAGCTTGTTAGGTACGACGTGAGCATTTGTTAGTATCAACCCATCTTGGTCAATTATAAATCCAGATCCATTAGTAAGCAATACTGGCTTTCCTTGAATAAAATGAGTCCTACTTTCTCATTAATTATAAAACGCACATATCATAATACTACAAGTAAATCAAACAAAAACTTACGTATGACGGAAAGCAACTTCTATATTAACAACAGACTGTGCTGTTACTTCAACTACATCCGCTATGAAATTATACTTATTCCTATTCTGACTGTCAAATAATTCCCGCGGCGATAATGCGTGCACCTTTTGCCATATAGAGCAGATACTTTTAAGCTGCCTTAGAAAATCATCTTTCCATTGGTAAAGAATATAACCACAACCAGATATAAAAAGCGTACAGGCTAAGAATTTATTGACAGTATCTTTCGAGGTCCTAGATTTCTGTTCATTCGTTGAGAAATGTCGGGCTCGTGATAAACGATCCGTCGTCCACGGAGAGATAATACATTGCGTGTAACGCACATAATTTTTTTTCAAAATACTTCCAGACAAAAGTGACAAGCGAGAAGCCATGTTGCAGGTGGTAGGTCGGATGCTTTACCATCAATTTAAAGTTTATATTCGCGCGCGCGGCGAAAGACGCGGTTCAATGTACGTACTTCAAAATTCGTTGAAATGAAGTTATCAATTAACCTGTTGCGCTCCTTTGTCGAGTCTCACTCGACATTTTCTCAAATCCAAATCAATATATGTTAACGTGTGAAAGAAAATCAGGATTGCATCCCAGAAATGTTTTCAATTTTATTTATTCAAATTACCCTATTTTTCAGTTCAAGTAAAATTGAAACAAAACACATGAAAAACACAAAGAATTGGGAGCTACTGGTAAAAAAATTGAAATGTAATTCGTAGTGAAAAGGGTTAATCTAAGTATGAAAAAGTGAGATTTGTCAGAAAGTCTTTCGTAGATCTTGGTTGGTCTGCGGAAAAGATCAGGGGTAATAATGAATAGACTATAATAATTTAAATTACTTTATTAACAATATCTTTTTCATTACATCAATCGGTCCATATACATCGATTGAAGGTATTATACAGTATCTCCTTGAAGTTAACTATTTTGTATTACTGAATTCCTTCGTTTGATACATCGTTTTCCGCGAGTACAAAGTGGGAATCATAATCGATTTTGAGATCGTTGCTGCCGGTATCAGGAAGCTTACAGGACATATCCATTTGGCAAGACACTGAATTCATAATAGTAATTTAATTAGACAAGTACAGAAATTTAATTTCGTCTCTTAAACATCTAGTTCATAAGTTCAATACAAAAGTTCAATTCAGAATCATTCTGTGCTTAAATCTTGTCGAAAGTTCTTATAGTGGTCACCGAGGTCAAAGTTCTATTTATGATATGTAGAGTTGTTTTTTTAATATGTATTATTATTACCTTGAGAACAGCAAATTCCATTGGCGGCGCATCTAGCGGTATTTCCCCGGCACATTGCGAAACCCGCGATGCAAGGTCGAGTGAATAAATTTTGTTTTCGACATTCGTAAGTCTCTGGTGTTCCAATAAAACAGCCGATATTTGGTCCACAACAAATATGAGGCCCGAAACATTGTCCTAAGTGGCTTGGTCCACATGGAGAACACTTTTCGTTTGCAAATAATCACAATAAAACTACGTTATTAAAAATCTCATGAATTCCTTCTTTTGAGGAAAATTAAATTAAGGTTTGAATTCTTCGATTCATATTTTTAATATTAGATAAATTTAGAAATAGAGAATTAGAAAATTATCTAACAAAAAAATGTTACTTACTTCCTTTACAACACTTGGAGAGGACGCCGTAGTTCCGCCCCTCTTTCCGCCGCGCGGGCAATTTGTAATTAAACAACCCCAAGTCGCTAAGATGAGAGTCACGAAAATGATAAGTTCCTTCGCCATTTTTTTCCGTAATTTTTTAAGTAACGTCGAATTGACCGATGTGCTGTCCGTTAGATGCACAACGATGCAATGTTGTAGACGGACTGCATCGTTCCGTATTTATATGGTTGAATCTCTGATATTTGAGATTCACGTTGTGCTTTCTATGGATATTTTCGCCATACGGCACTCTAAGAATTATGGAAATGTAATCCGCGTGCAGGTACAACGGAAGAATATGAAACCGCTTCTGTATTCCGTTTCCACGAAAGTATTATACTGCATTATCAACGTTTCTGCAGGAAAGAAGTCAGGATAAAAGGCGGATATGGGGTAATAAATGTTTGGAATGTAACACTGCACTCCGAGTTTTATTTACGGAATTCTGGAAACAGTTTGTATTAATGAATTCTATTTTTAAACGTCGTCCTGTGCAGCACGTTTCCTCAATTTCTTCTTTCCGCTTTCCGTCCTTTCGGGAACACATAATTTCGTCTTTTTATGTAATTTCGAAAATGTGTTTGGTTTTTTTAAACTTTTTGCTTTGAGCTTCGGCGACGTTATGGTTTGTAGTTTCTTCTTTTTCTTTAATCCTTTTGGTATAGATTTTTCATCTGCTGTAATAGATTCAATTTCTAGTTTCTTCATTTTTTTCTTTTTCATTGTACTGTTTTCTTCGTTATGTTTACGTTTCTTAGCTTTTTTAGGTTTTAGAGTATCACTTTGATCATTTCGATTAATGCCGCATTCCTTCTCCGTGTGCCCTGTAATTAATATAGAAATTTAATTGTCTGGAAACATGATTTTTTGAAAAATTGAACAATATTCGGAATAGTTGGCAAAGCTCATACCCTGTTTGTCACACTTTAAGCATCTCCCCACAAACTTCGGCTTCTGCCCACACTGATGCTTCTCCAACGTGCATCTTTCGCAAGTACCACAGTGTTTCCAACTAGGCTTCACGCATCTGTTGCAAGCATTGCAATGCTTGTATGTTCTGCCATTTTTAGAGGTGCATGCTTTGCATTTTTTACAATGCTTATTCTCACTAGAAACCCATTTCTGACATCTCTTACAATATTTATAACCATCGGATTCTGGTAATTCCAATTGACTCAAAGCTATATTTGTGAAAATTCTTATTGGCGATGGTAGCTTATTATTCTTCACTTTTGTTACAAACAATGGATGATTGTCATAATCCACTTTGTAGTCAGACATCTGTAAATCCTTTAAACCACCGGATATAGTAGGAGGTGTACTCTTATGTTTCATTGTGGATTCCATGAAATATGGAAATATAAATACAATCTTCAATTTATCATTTTCATTTTCAATCTTATTCCATTTTCTGTAGAGGTCAGAAATTCTTTTTATACTCCATGATAAGGCTTCCAGGCGAACACCGAATGGTGGGTCACATATTAAATAAGTTCCTTCTCCATTGTTCTGAGTAAGAAAATCTTTAAATACATCTGCAGCATTTTCATTAAAGAAGTGGTGATTTAATAGACTGTACCAGCAATAATTCAAAGGCCCAAAGAAAGAGTGCTAGAAATAAAGGAATTACTGTAAATTCGAATTTTAACAGACCTATGCAAGCTTTCATATTTTTGGGATAGACTTACAAATCTCCCATCAAAATCTAATAATAGGGAGGATATTTCATTTTCATGTTTTTCCATAATATATTCGTGTATCCTTGGTGTTCCAATGCAAAGGACTTGTTTAGCACCAAACTTCACAAGCATATTGACCATTTCTTCCGTTGACTTCCTTGAGAAAAAGTATTGAGCTTCTTTCTTAGAGTCATCTAAGGGTCTCAAAATTTCAGAAGGATGAGACATCTGATAGTCCGTCAATCCTTCTGTTATCTTATGATCATTGTGCTTATCCTTTTCAGAGGTAAATATCAGTTTTTCACAATCATGACAGTAAGACCTCCTCTCTGGAGTTTCAGCCATAATTTCATTAAATCGTATGTATAACTTTTGATGATAATAACGAGATGTAAATTTCTTTCTCTCTTGATCCCACCGAATCTTCTTTTGCTTACTCAAGTCCTCTCCGTGTTTTAAATAAAATTTACATAATTTTCTATCGCGGCAAGCGGCGCATGCATAAAATTGCTCCGATTTGCCGTCGATGTATCTACTAAACAACAGTGTCGGTCCTATAAAAAAAAAATATAAATAATTCCCCTATTATTTGTGATACTTTTCGGATAATTAAATAAATAAAAGATTGGTTGAAAAAAAAAAATTACCATGCGGACACTGCGGATGTCCTTTTGGATCCGACCAAACACACTCTATTCCATGTGTTTCGTCCATCTTTTAATAGGAAAGGAAACAAGCAATTTTAATTACTCTTTATTAACATTTCTTATTGACTTTTAATTAACATTCCTGTTAATGAAATATCGCGGGCTTATGGAACGATTTGGTACATGTGCTCGTATCAAAACAATAACATGTACTTATCAGTTATAACCCTGAACAAAGTCGAGTATCGATAGCAATCGATAGCGATTCGAGAATCGAAAGTCATCAATTGTGTTTTTAAATTTGATGGATCTCGCATTTCCCGCTTCTTGCAACCGTTACGTGCTTCCAAATCCGAATAGTTTAATAAATTTAAAATCGTGACTCAAATCAAGATCTTTAAAAAAAAACGTCATTTTATTTAGTAGTCTAACTACATACATGCAGGAAAATTAGAAGTAATCATCATTTAATTACGGAATTACTTTGAACTGAAAACGGAGTCTTCGTGGAGGCAAGGGACAAGGTGAAATAAACAAGCCGATTTGAGTTAACGCAGTTTTATTGCAATTGTTTTCTACAAGTGTTATGTTAACTAGCTGTATCACATGTACATAGATATACATATAAGTTTTCGAAAACGTAATTGCTATAGTGTAAGGCAAGTCAAGCCTCTATAGGCTATATTACATGTTCGTGCGTTGTTTCGTCAAAAATTTCTTTTTCAACCTCCTATTGTAAAAATACAGACTGTGACGTAACGTCGTTACATTGTTTCAATACTGAATATTAATTGGACCATATATTGTATTCGGTGTATATGTAAAACGAACAAAAATATAAGTTCTGTACTTTGAAGAAAAAAAGAATTTCCTTTTAATACTGTATCGACAAACGGCTCTCTTCGCAGAGTCATTGAAATCAAAAGTAAGCCGATCTACTTATTTGTATTATTTACGTGGAATGAATTCTAAGTGACAGGGGAATTTAATTTGTTCATTCAGAGGGCAAATTAATTATGCCCCACGTTTAGTATTCTCCTTTTGTTTAAAGCATTTAATAAGTAATGTGCGATATCGCCACAACTTCGTTTCAACTTCTTTCCGTCACTTCCGGCTACGTTTACAATTTTGCTAGATTATATCACAGACTATTATTTGCAGTTGGAAAAAACATTTGCTAGAAAAATTCTTATTTTGCATAATCCTACTGTGTGTGCTAGTGCAACTATGACGATTGTTTACACGTTATACGATCAATTCAGATAAAATATTTTATTTACAAGTGTCATTAGCCATCTAAAGTTTGTCAGCTTATACTGTTTGGTCTACGTCATCATAAATAGAGTATTAAACAACAATCTTTCAATCTATCAATAATCTAAACGTACATTCAGCGTGGTGAATTTATTTCTATGAATACTTAAGTATCATTTTCGTATGTAATACTGAAACTATGCAGGTATGTGGATACTGGAATTACCGTTCTAGCATACTTGCAACTATTTTTGCACATTGCAACTGAATAACTAGTATCTTTTTTTGCATTTTAATAATCATATGATTCTAATTTTCCGTTGTTTCTTATTGCTTAAATTAAATCTCCAGATTGGATTGTTAGCCTTTTGTTCTTGGCGTTTTCTTTTTACCTTTTCATTCGTAATGATTATCAGCATTGAATATCCATCGTAAGTGAATTTTCAAAGAAACAAAACAACATTTCAATTATTCCATCTTGCCACGGTAATTTCGCTTTAACTGGCTACATTAACATTAATGCTTCAATTCACTAAGCTACGTTTAAATATCCTTTTTTTTGTATTTACATAATTGACTACTAAGCTGTTTTCATGAATCTGCTGCATAAATAAATTTGTCTCATCCACAGTTTGCAATTCTAAACAGTTAAATTCCCGAATATTTAGGAAATTTAATTATGCAGCAAAAACGATCCAGAAAATGCTGATTTTGAACGTTGATATATGTATAAGCACTTGTTTCAGTGTTTTTTTTTAAACTTCACAGTCTGTGTTTCGCGACATCTCTTTGCAGTGCTACATTGATCGCAAAAATTAGAGGATAGTTATGAATATATTAAATATACATTCTGCAGATTCTGCAATTTCCCCATCGCTGTCAGTGTGTTTTTTTTCAGTCATGGGTGACCATACACCCTACTGAGCAGTCAATGTATGGGACTTCAATTTCACATGCTTTTGTTCATCCTCACCAAAATGTTATTGGTGACTCAATTACAAAATTGAGTTTGAAATAATCCCTAATCTTTGTGATCAGTGTAGACTTAATTTCGTAAAATCGATACAAACACTATCGTGAAACTTTGGTATAAATATGCCAAAAGCAGAATAGGTAATAAATTTCGTGTACGTGCAAGCCGCTCTTAATAATATAGAACAATAGAAAATTTTCCATTTTCAAGACACTTAAACAGATTTTGCTGTAAAGTATTGACAACATTGTACTTTGGGAAGGTAACTTCTTCACGGAGGTATAGAGAAAGTACCTTTGGTGTTCAACGATTTCTCTATACAATCGTACAGCAAGATGGCAGTAATTAAGAAAAAAAATAATTGAATAACTTCTCTTCGCGAAATACTAAAAAGCAATAAAAAAAAATGTCACTTATCAATTCCTATCGGTTATCTACAATACGTACAAGAAAGTCATGAGTGTTGAAAGTAGTCGATTATTCGAGCATTTGCTATCTCTTGTTCGTTTACCAATTGCAATCACATTGCTTAGACATCTTCAATCTTAATTACCATAATCGTTGAAAACTTTATAAAGCAATAAGCCTAGATTGACACGAACTCCATCTCTCCTGGAGTTTTTCACGCTGCTCCATGTGATGATCAGATAGATTTCTCAATATTCCCACTTGTCCTGCCTTCAACTTTCTAGGGTCCAAATTTGCTCCTAGAGTTTGAACACCTTTTGCGAATTTTGAGAAAGGTGATAAAATATCTTTTGCAGTCGTTGCCACAGGACTAGCAACGTTTGTAGTATTTGTCTTTATCGATTTCAAAGCAGACTCGCTCTGAGAAGATGTAATGTTTAAGGTCAGATCTTGTTCGGAAGTTGATCTCTTCTTATCGTGCAGTCTATTATCTGTTTGGAGTTTATTGTTATTTATGCTACTCAATGTTAATGTACTGTCTACCTCTCCAGTCGAATGGCTAATATTCTTCGAGAGATTCAACGTCGAGGGTGGTACCATTTTCTCTTTCTCCTCGGACAGCACTTCCGCGACTCCTTGTATCGTTATTTCCGGTGTCGTTGCAGCAGTTTTCTGAGGAGAAGCGCTCAAAGTGCTTGTTCCAGAACCATGCTGAGGAACTGCAAGTCCATCGTTCTCAAAGTTCTTATTATTCACTAAATTTAGATCTGTGCGTCTTTTTGATGATAAATTTATATTTTCGTTGTTTCCATTTGCCTCACTATCAACTACGCCGGAATTCTTAACACCCATTATTATACCAATAGACGGAGTATAACCCTCCATTAAATTCTTATCATGGCTAAAGTTTTTCGGCTTTTCCAAAGGAATAGGAGCCATTTCGATGTTCTCGTCGTCGTCACTGCTACTACTACTGTTACGTTTTCCCTTTAAATTACCAGATATATCTCGATTTCCCACGGTGAATGTGGGCTTAGAGGATACATCAGTTTTTCTGCCTATACTTTTCGCTAAATCAATTGGCTTTCTTGTGCTGAAACTGTGACTCAGTTTGTTCAGTTTGCTAAACTGTTCCGACATGTTATTTAAAGCTTTTGTTCCTGAAATTATAGAATTACATTTAAAAACATATTACATTGATTAGTTTCAATGAAAAGTTTGTAACATGTTAAGCCATACCGGCACTTTTAAGTGCTAGCAATTGCGTTTCGGAGACGTTTCTGGTCAGTTCCGGAAACGAGGAAATATCAAGTAGTCCCGTGGATCCTTTGACGTTAACTAATTTGCTCTTTCGTCTATCTAACGTCACGTTCATCGCTAGAGGAATCTTTGGTAGATCTGCTATCTCCATAGCCACAGAAATAGCTTCGCAGATTGCTTTTAACGATTCTAAACAAACGGATAACATTGATGCACAGTAACCTTGGACTATTAAGTAGAAATGAAATATTCAAATACCATCTTACCAACGCTTTCTTCTTCAGTTTTAACGACAACAGCCATATTATTGAAGAAACGTAAATTTGTACTGCGAAACATATGAAAGTAACCGTACTCGCTACCCATTTTATAGTTTATTCTAACGCAGTAGTAGTGCTTGTTTTTGAAGAAGGACACGGAGCTCTCCGGTTGTCCAAATTCGATTAAAACAATATCAGAGAGGGGAACTCTTTGGTAATTTGTAACTTTGTCAATCTGATCGTCATAATCTGCCACGTAATAGCTATCGCGTGTTAATATCAGAATAGTGTCCATCTCTGTTTCTGTAGGATCACCGGTGCTGTTGGGAAAAAATAAAATGTAGAATAGCTTGACTAGTCGAGAAAGATGTTCATAAATAATTTCTATGTATAACGTACACAGGATCGGCATCTATAAGTCCCCAGCTGCCTAAAATAATCTCAGGGTCAGGTATAAGTAATTTCTTGCAATCTTCTATCAATAATTTCACGTGAACTGCAGTAGCGGCATTGTCTTCCTCCTCTGTACGTTCCAGAAATACTTCCTCGCTCACTGCATTTCCTAACATCATGTCTATCGTTGCCTGTCTATATACGTCCTTGAAACGATTTAAATAGTATCTGAAAAAAAACAAGAATATTATAGATACTCACAGAAAAAGAATTGTTCCTTCAAGCAAAAATAACAAGCTTGTTGCTATCGCAAAGATAACAGGGGTGGGGTAGAACTTGTACGTTATTTCGTGAGTATTCTATGGAAGGAGTAAGAAGTTAATTTTTGAAACAAACAAACGGCTATCATGCAAAAGAAACATTTCGTTATGCAACAAAAGTTGAAATCGCTTATGTTAAAACGTGGTAGTTATAACTGTATATTGTGTCATCCTGTAAAGTGCCATTGCAAAGTTACTAAATTCAATAAAAGTCGGAAGGACTTGAACATTGTTAAGCCCAAAGCAAATCACGAACCTTGCTAAATCATATATAGCAGTGGCATAAAGAAAGTCAGGATGAGTAGCGAGTTGAAGCTCTACGTTTGGTGGTTTTATGGGTATTAGCTCAAGGCAGCAATTATCAAGGATGTTTAAATAGTGCGACCAATCGTCGTTCAGTTGTTCAACGTTGATTGGGTTCCCTATCAAGGTATCTATCGCCGCTTGACGTATATCATCCATAAAGTGTTGCTGAAAATATCTATAGGAAAATGAAAGGATAGTGTCAAGGTCAAGTAACAGAGTAACCGACATCTAAGTGAGATCTGTTGTCTCGTTACAAATTAAAACAATAAAAAAAGAGTTACGCATCAAATATGACATTCGTTCTCCAAAATATGAGTATGTAGAGGTTTAGTTGTTTTCAAAAATTACAAACGGGGATGTACTCTCAAAGTGCTTCCATCGATGAATAATGTAATGTATCGTGTAGGATGTGTGAATGACAGTAATGTTCTATAGCGATGCAGGACGTAGATTATAATTTTCGTTCGGTTGTACCTGTTTGCAGAATTCATGCCGTCTTTCATTAACCCAGTAAATTTTCTTTCCCCCGTTCTCGTGTAATCTCCCTATAAGCATTTCGAGAGGATGTAATAAATACACGAAGTTTGTATTATTAATTTATAGAAATTAGGCAAATTGACGAAGTCGTTACAGTGTACGAACCTTTAAAGCATTTGTACCAGCATATTGTTTACTGATAATGTCGCCATTATTGGCCCAAAGCAATTGGAAAGTTTGTCTTATGTTTGTCGGTAGCGTTCCATCCGGTGGTATTAGTCCTAGCTTCGAAAATTGCATTTCCATAACAGCTTTACCCAGAGCGGTTTGCACAACATTCGTTCTATCTAAACAATCTATGCAATTCACCCGAAATACTCCCTTCTGCATGCAAATTGTGCCTTGTTTATCGCGCCAGCAGTATCCCATATCTGCTAGTACTGTAGCTAATGCATTGACCAGGATAGACACATTTTCAAAATGCATTCCGCGACTATGTTAGATACAAAATTTTTAATGAACGGAGCATGGAGCAGAACTCAAAGTTATCACTTCGTAGAAATCGCTTACCAGTATTCGTGAAAATCGAAAGTCGTGTACGTTATCTCGGGACGATTGTAATTAAGAACGTGATTGCTATAAGCCTCCCATATGATTTTCTCCTTTCCAGTTTGCTCGACTAAATTAACGATACAAATTGGCCCGTACATATCGAGTTCCTCGCTGAAATGCTTTTCAAACGCTGTTTGCGTTTCTGCTTCGTCTGTAGAATTGGCAATGATGTTATATTTTCCTAATTTAACAATTTTGGCAATGATTCGCGTTAATTACCTTTGTCAATGCGAGGCGGAGGTTTGTACTTGTAGCCAGGTTGAGACCAGTAAACAGGTACACTACCTCTTACTTGTACAAACGAGACTTGATGATCGTGGTACCATACCAGTTGTTCGGTTTCCACATAATTTGCACATTTTCCATTGTCATCTACTCCCCTCCTCTTGTACCTTCATCGAAAAAAAATAATTTAATATAGGATGCAAATATTTTTTGATAAAAACGGAGATATTATTAATTTTACCTGGTCCCAGCACGAAATCTGCTTCTTCGAGATATAATTGCCAAGTTAAATATTTCATGCTGTGGTTGATCATCAAAGCCTACTTCTACCTTACATTTCTCTATTTGAACGTATCCTTGAATAACAGGCAATATCCAGCAATCAGCTTTGTTTGTCTGTGAGAATAAAAATTTTTGCATTAAGATCTATGTTACAAATGGTGTCGATTAAATTTACAAAAAAATATTAACTTTCAAATTAATGATATCTTGAAGCATATGCTTATTCCAGAAAAATCTATCATCTACTCTTTGCCATAGTGGTATATTCTGATCTTTGTCCTGTTCAGACTCTGTGATACACCGTCTTTGTAAGCTGTTGGTAATATCTCCAGTTTGACAGAAGAAAAAGGAGTCAGTTTCTGTGAAAATTTTATTAAGCTCCTCCAGAATCCTCTTCTCAAATCGTTCTTTGTCCTTTACAGTATTTCGTTTAATTACTGTGGATTTTACCTGAAAAATATATTTAATATATTTACAATATGTAATATAGATACAGGCTTATAATAAATTTTGCATCCTGTCAGAAATACCTGAGATGTTGCAAGTGCAGCAGCCTGCTGAGTAGTATTCTTTATAGTGTTTGTAGCATTCTTAATTGTACCCCAAGTCTTGGCAAAAGCTGCCTTTTGCGGTACATCAAATAAGCTAGTCTGACTTTTCTTTTTTGGTATATTCTGATGCTTCTTGCATGGCAAAAGTCCAATATCGACATTCTCTATGCCAAAGTGCAAAAATGCAATTGATTTAATTTTATATACGACATGACCTCCATGCAATTCTCCAGCTGGTGCGACTTCTTTGATAAGCATTAAACGTGGTTCAAGTACAGAAGGTTGCTCAATTTTTCCAACTATACCATAAAACATTCCAAGACATTCTAAATCTTTTGGAGATGCCCATTCCCAATCTACAAAAGAATATATAATTAATAATAATTTTAATGGAACATGAATGTCATAAATGAAACATCAAGTTCTGTAATTTTATTCTCTCAGTATCAATTGTATTAAATTGTAGAATTATTTATGTAATGTGTGATCTATAATTGTTCGTAAAGCTATGCATATATAAAATTGTAATTTGATACTATCTCAATTTCGATTTTATTGGTAATGATGTAATATAAGGTAATGAGACATTAATTTAATGATATTTTAACGAATGTCACGAAATAAATGTGTGAAATTCATTGAAAAAAAGTCAAATACTTTTTACGTCTGGATTTTATTTCATTGAGAATTATTGTCGAGATAAACGTCAAAACAAATATTACGTGTGTGTTTGCAGCTGTCATTAATGTATTCCATCTTCTGTCAAACGTAGATGCATACCCACCCGATTTAGCAGAAAATTCTCCGGTGATCTTGTCACACCAAAGGCTATGTCTTTCCTTCACGAAGATGAAATGCGTGTCAGTGCGAAAGAGTTCCATTCTTTCGAGATTTTTGCTAAAGCAGAATTTTTAACAAACATGTGCAATGTTGATTATCCTAACGAAGAGTCCGCCTATCACGGACACTTCGCCATCTTGCTCGTATGCTCAACTGTGTATAAGCCTGTTCAATGTCTTTATTTTCGAATAGAGAATAGATGGCGACCAAATGCATACGAAGTAAAAGTGTGTACTCGGCGCTTTTATTGTTGCTTAAAAAAAGCAGAAAATACCAGCGTTCACAATTTCGAGAACGTTCGATGGGATTTAAAACAGTCAAACACATATTTCCTTTGTCATTTTATGCAAACTTAATGAGTCATTTATCAGTTCTACTTTAACGTTATAACGAAAATTCATGAAGGGTAGAATCATCAGTGGGAAGAGGTTTTAAATACTAAGATTTTATTGAGTTAACTTTTGATTACATGTTTGTACGCATTACATATAATCCATAAGTACATCGTAAATATAAAGAAGCATGTGAAAATATACACACTTTTTGTAATTTGAGAATATAAGCAATATAACGAATTTTATTTTTTTTCCTTTGTTTTTTGAAGCGCCGGGATAGATAATTGATATTAATCTGACGCTCGTCTGGTCTCACTCTTTATCACCCGTGAAAATATATTCCAAGTCCACCCACTTCCTTAAAAGCATTTCTGTTCTTTGTACAAATCTCAAATATACTTTGAACTATACTTCTCGTCTTACACATAGAAATAATAATCGTGTTATGTGTTTACTTTCTTGGGAACAATGGGAAGATTACTGGAAAAGAATTTCAATTCAATAATAATTAGAAATTTATTCGTCCTCCATTGATTCCGGTCTTCTCTGATGTTTGGTCTTCTTTTCTTTGTATCCTCTCCATTTTCTATGATTGAGAGTCTGAAAATCATCCACTTTGGCTATCAATGCCAAGTACTTGGATAGGTTTAACAATTCTCTGTCGTCATTTCTGGTAGTGTGAGCATGTTTGAATGGTCTTATTTTTAATCCAGACTGTGGATTCATAATGAAATTCCTCTTAATATCGTCAAACATAATGGTATTCTTTGCAGAGAATTGTTTGTACTTTCCCCAAATAATACCCAATGGTTTCACCCCAACAACTCCATACTTTGGTATGTGAACGGAAATCATAGCAAGAGAATCAAGATGGAATGCTATCTTATAGTCTGAATGATTAGAAACTCCAAGTAATTTCATCTTCTCATTGATCCACTTCATACTAGTGGCAGACCAGATTACTATATCATAATCCTTGTAAGCGCATGTCAAAAATTCATGGAGGTAAGGACGCATCAATTCCACTCCACTCTCTGCAGTTGATTTGTGATCAAAGAGAGTATAATCTATATCAAGTACCAAGAGTTTCTTGCCTTCCCTAAGTGGGTTCAATTCTACGATCGTATAATCATCGATTCTTTTCTGAATCTTGGAGAGATATATGTCAGCCTTTTGTATCTTTATTTCTTCTTCTTCAAAGTCTAAGTCATTGACAACATCAGGCATATCTTCCGGAGCTTGACTAACTTCCGCGATATCCTCTTCTCTGGAGCCCATCAACATCAGCTTGAACCCTGGCTTAAGACCTAATTTCTTTATTGTATCCTCATCTTTCACTGCTTTGCCTGGTGAATAGAAAGATTCTATAGACACGACCATTTGAACGACATAATGTGTCTAGCAAACTATGTTTAAAACATAAAATCAATACTTATGAAGAATTACTAAACATATCTATAGATCCTTCGTTCGACTGGACGTTAAATGAACAGATCAATTTCATGCTGTTCACGAAGAAAAAAAAAATAAGAAAATTCAACACCGTACTAATTGATCGGCAAATAGGT
Source organism: Cerceris rybyensis (assembly GCA_910591515.1). Lineage (NCBI taxonomy): Eukaryota > Metazoa > Arthropoda > Insecta > Hymenoptera > Crabronidae > Cerceris > Cerceris rybyensis. Next base: position 4,394,402 of record OU342795.1, read on the forward strand.
GAAGACAATTCAAAACATAACCTTTGAATTTAAGGTTCAGCAGCTTTTGACGTTCCGGGAGAACACCTGTTTCCTCGTGTATGCGTTCTTTTAGCGCAAGGACAGTGTCTTTCCCGCTGATATCCGCAATTTCGAACTCTTTGCCGCTCCATTTTACCACAATCTTTACTTCTTCCTCCATGTTTTCCCCCGAAAGAAACAATGCATATCACTCCTCCGTAAAACAGTATATGTTTAGAAACAGGGGGACCAAGCTTCAATCAGCTTCTATATTAAGGGAGTATACAAAGTTTAGTTGGTATTTCATTTGTAGGCGTCTCTGATATTCTGCGACTGTAGCGCTAAAACCATAAGTTCCAATACTTATCGACATATGTATGTATAATATATATGTGCTGAAGGATCAATGCAGTTTTTTTACCGATACAAAATGCAGTTTACTGTAAATTTACTCTATACCGATAGAGTAGTCTGGACCGTCAGATGATGTTTCCTCAATTTTGAGCATACCAAGATGGTGCTGCCATCAGTCACGTCGATAAGAAGATTTCTTCTTTTTATGAAATTCCTATGAATTGTAGTTTCATATCAGCAATAATTATTCAAAGCTTCAAAGCTTTTTATCCAATATTAAATAACTATTAAATTTCACAATATTACAAGAATTTTATGTGATTTCTTCTGCTTTCTTCTTTCGTCATGAATGAACTTTTATACTACCGATGTAATAATTGCAATAACAGTATTCTTTTCAAGTAACTATTTAAAAAAAAGGATAACAAATATATTACAACTATAGATAAACCTCGTTTGTCTCTGACGAGTTAAATTTTCACACTTTTCGACGAAAGCGGCAAAGAAAACTAAATTCGCGTGCACGATTGCACCAGTTTCGTTTACAAGCCGCGGGTCATCAATCTCGTGAAATGAAAAACGGCTTGCGGTTTGCGACTGTAAAGTTTTTGGCAGCGTTAAAACGAGCCATGTAACCTGCCGCATTAAGAAGAATCTAAAAAATAAAACAAGAAGTGAGATTCCCACTATAAACGTCCGCACTTGCAACTGCACCACCTTAATTAAATTTCAGTATCACTTTCAACTCATCGTTCTTCCTTGGTCCTCGTTTTTTTTTAACTCTTTATAATCCATTGTGCTCGTACATTTGTGTTTTTATTTCAGAACATAATTTTTTTTCTTAGACCGAGCTTCATTGCAACTTTAAGCCTGAAAGTAGCGAAGCTTTTCGCAATGCAACATTTCATTGCGCTGAAACTATCGAAATTAATTAGATACATTTCGTAACATTAAATAAATTTGCGCCATTGCAAATTTGTGTAATTTTTGGAAAAAATTTAGGACTAGACCTTCGGCTGCTTTGTCGATTTAAACTTACATTCATTTGATAACAATTTTAACCCTTTGGCCTACGATTTCTTTTCTGACTGGGGGTATAATGATTCGAAATTAATTCCTGAAATTAAAAATTCTCACTGGCTTCTGATATATGGTCTAACTGAAAGTAATATTAATATTTTCAATTTAATAGTTTGTGAAAGACTTCAAAATTTCCTGTTCCATTTTCCGCGCCACGAGTGAAACACGTTGTCGTAGGCTAAGGGGTTAACTTAATAGCGGATATTTAATTATTTCGTATATATTAAATGAGTGATAATGAAGTTTTCAGCAGATTGATTATTAAGTGAATCAATAAATATAAATGAAATAAGAATTATATTAATTATGACAAAAGTCAATTCATCAGATTCCCGCGATAATTGACCCCTTATCGATCAACGTGGAGGTGTTCTAAATTCTTAAAGAGCTTCCATATGAGTGATTACACAAGCCCGATTAAAGCGAAGTCGCCATTAATTATAGAAATCACCATGGCTCTCGATTAATTCTTGATAACAGAACAAATTCAATCAATATGTTTGCACTTCCTTCGAAACCCTCGAGTAATAAAACATTACGTGGAATTATCCATGCAAACGAATAAATTTCACAAAATCTAATTCCCCATGCTTTCCCAAGTGGATTAAGAAATTCTGAAATTATTTCTTAAGTCTTTACACAGTTCACGAATAAATCTAAATATTTGTTCGTTTTATGTGATCATAGGGGCACATTAAATAAGGGAGATAATCTTTATTACCATCATTCTATTACGATCCACCATGCTTACCATGAATTATTGCCCACACTGTTTTTTATACGGCCACTTCGATGGAATATCCTCGCCTTTAATATCCGACTGTATCCTCTCTTCCCATTAAACGGATATTACCTTTGTAAAGGATTACCATCTTTTTTTATTTACCATATTACCAGTCTTAATTTATCGTTCTAGATGCTACAAACGATTAGTTCTTGCCAAATGAATTCTGAACGAATTAGTTTTCATTTAGTTCGAAAAGTTTATTGCAGGTAAATGCAGAATAATTGCTGTTGCTGCAGTAATTAAATAGCAGTTGGTAATTCGATCTTACTAGGAACACATCGGACAGTAACGAATCGTTAGGACGATGATTTTAGGCTTCAGAAGTAGGGGGTGGATCCAAACTTCATTTAAGTCCTGTCAACACGATGGGGGAAGTTAACGAATCGACTTTCCAACGGAGTCCGGTTTGATTCATTAATGATCGCCGTTCTGATTCGAAAACATTTGCTTTTCGGCGTTTCACTATTGACTTAATCGTGTTTCTTACTTTTAATCGACACAGTTGTCATAGAATTTCACAGTTCTAAATTCTAAGCTACGAAAACTATTCTGTATTTAAACCCTTGGTGTACTATCTCTTCTCTGACTCGTTCCGCAATAGTTTTGAATTAAATTTCTAAAATAAAAATTTATCAGTGATTCTTATTACACCGTAGAATTTAACATAATATTATCTTCCGGTCGGAGAACTAATTTTCAATCTAATAGGTATTGCAAAACTTGCAAATTTCCTATCCAACTTACCGCATCACAAGTGTTAGTCGTTGTTGCACAGATTAATAACAAATTAAACAAAATTTCTCACGCATCTCAAAAAATTTAAAATAGGTTCTACGGAATGATACTGCAACCCCCTAATTTTATCAATTGTGCTGTATTACACCGTAGAATTTAACATAATATTATCTTCCGGTCGGAGAACTAATTTTCAATCTAATAGGTATTGCAAAACTTGCAAATTTCCTATCCAACTTACCGCATCACAAGTGTTAGTCGTTGTTGCACAGATTAATAACAATTTAAACAAAATTTCTCACGCATCTTAAAAAATTTAAAATAGGTCCTGCAACCCCCTAATTTTATACTACACTCCTAACTCTGCTCGTACCTCATGCTACCCAAACCCACCCCCATAAATAATTCTAAAATACTATTCCACAATATAATCCATTATAATTGTCATTCCAAACATTCCCCAATTATTTTTATCCCCTAACGCCGAGTTACACCCATTCAATCGCGATCCCACAATCCCATCATCCCCTAAAATATCTTCATCGTTCTTCGTCCACCCTCGACTTTTATCCCCTTCCTCGAGGAGAGGTCAACGTCGTGTCCTTTCGGTATTTTTTTCACGCGTTCCAATTCCGTCCTTTTAATTGGAGGCAGATAATATAAGTCCACTCTTAGCGTTGCGAGCATATGGGTCAGAACTGGCACGGTACAAAGGACAGAATGGAGTTCGCGATAAGTTCAACGATAGAAAGGGACGAGAGGAAGAGGTCTGTTGCTGTTTGTCGAGGGATGCTGCGAGGCATTCGCCGTGGAATTCTATAGGACTTCAAAGTGGCATCGAATGTGCCGTTGCATTCACGAATCCCCTTTTTTTTCTGTCCCTGCTCGGCCCCTCCTCCGACCACCCTTAAATCGATCCGTCCTCTTTCATTCTGCTCCTCGCTTTATCGCAGAAAATCCGATCCGTTGGTCTTCGTGAATATTTATATACCCATCGAGTTAATGTCGTCGTATTATTCTGATAAGATTCCATCTTGGCCGTGAAATCATGAAATTTTTATTACGCTGCTTTAAAGCCTTCTGTTCTGATTGTATCTTTTAATTGTCCTAATTAAAATTCTTGAGAAAGATTTCTACGAATATTTGCAAGGGTTTAAGGGAGAAATTACAAACTCTTCAATTTCGATCAATGTAGAAATTATGGTAGTAACGTTGGCGAGAAACGATTCAGGGTAGATGCGATAAAAGTGAGAAAAATAAAAAATACTTTTGACATTTTACCATTGAAGTTCATCGTTCACCACATACCCCAAAATCGAGTTTCTCTTTCGTCGGTTATGTGAATGGCAACACGCGACCGATGCTCGTTAACCGCGAAATATAGATCGCAGGGGTGTATTAATGAAAGCCCGTTTTTCTCTCACGGTTAATTAACTGGCCGGTTTGTTCGTTACCCATGAATATTCCTGGCGTGATGGTGAATAGTATAAGCTTGTTTAAAGTCGAATTTGTCGCATGGGAGTTTCTGGATTTTTAATATTTATTTCATTTTAACTCCTATACTCATTCTGATCAGATGCTATTGTTTCAGGTGGGTTCTGAACTAGCGAGATTATAATATATTAAATAATAATTCAGAAAAAACTTGTTACAGGTGATGGGAAACTGGAAGATGGTCCCATTGGTTGAGAGTTCGAGCATTTGCCTCTTTACCCACCATAGACGTGGATCGTGTTTAGAGCTTGTTCTCCATATAATTAGGATTATATGCATAAGAGATGTCAGAGTTTCACTTTTGACCTAGAAAATTTGACATTTTTTAAAGTCTCTTTGAAAAATCGATGGATACGCGAGAAAGGGGAATTCAATTGGCACGAAGCCCTTTGCCAAGTGGAGTACCCTTTGCTTTGTTGTTGAATTTATCTTTCTTCTCTGAGAGTTCGAACGAGGGGATATGATTAATGTGGAAGTTTATTCTAATAATTAATCATTCCATTTGTTATTTACTGACAATTTCTATCGCGATAAATTTACTTTTGATTTCAAAGTATCCTGAATAGAATGCTAAATCGTTCCACGAAGTCCCATATATTCTCAATCTCCCAAAAGAATTAGAAAATATTTACAATATTTGTTCTAATCAGTACTATACAGTTTAAAACTCAACAATAAATAAATATAAATTTGTCAGCACATTAATTACCTTTAACACTAGAACTATCAAACCAGTCAAAATGACTGGTACTCAATTTTTTCAAAAAACTCTCCAAGTTTAAATAAGAGTCATAGAATAAATATTCTACGTCTATATCAATAAACATAAAGCACTCAATCGATCAAATTTTCTGCCACTTCGTTCCCCCTTTTTTAAAGTATTTATTTAATTTATTAAAATATGATAGATTCGGGGCCGGTAGTTCTAGTGTTAAGAATATTCTTCGACCCACAGTGTCAAGTTAGTACAGTTTCTATCAAGTTAAAATTCACCTGAGTGATAGAAAATGATTCTAAAAATAATTCGTTAAAAAATCATTGAAATCATCATTCAGATCGATCACCAACGCAACACGAGGCCCAGTTTGAGGGTGGAAATTCCTAGCTACGTTCACCTGCAGGAAATCCCATGATTGATGCCGGACAGTACAATGTTGGCAGTGTATAGTACATTGTACAGCCGGTACCGATAACTCCCGCGTGAATGCATACTGCAATAACGACGGTGCAGTTCGATATGCAAACGTTGGATATTCAGGGGAATGCGTTTAATGCGTTTGCAGTCGAAAGGGCGAATTTGAAGTTCCAAGGCGTTCATTATAAAGGTTAATCTATCGATGTGTAACGAAACGAGTTTGTTTAGGCGCGCTGAAGGGATTTACTTATTTGCTGTATCATCGACGGTTTAAGCATATAAAACAAGTAATTAAAAAGTTTCTTTGATAAACGACCTAGTATCGGTGCTCGATATTGATTTTTATAGTTGCTTTAATATTTAAATTTGTGTAATGCTGACATAGTACGACCTTGATAACGCCCTTCAAGTGGCCACTATTTTATTCTTAATTTGAGGGGGCGTCGAATTAATAAGTTTTAGATCATCCTGCACATAAGATAGAAAAGAAGTAGAATAATCATAGAAACTTATAATAAGAAAAACCTACGACGTACTCAAATAATAGCCGAAATGACTCCTAAAATAGCACCTGTTCAAATGTCATTAATGTCACTAATTTAACTTCAATAATTTAATTTCCTCTCATCAAGCAACAAGTAATTTGACCTATTCAGTGTCATTAAGCCCGCCATGAAATTTTTACAATACCCAATAACAATAATCCTCAACCATCCCTCCAAAATATTAGGAAAAAAAATCTCCCTTAACCTTCACGTCACCTTTACCCAAATCCAGATTTACCCCCTTGCCCTACGATTTGTTTCATAACTGCTTCCCCTATGACTCAGAATCTCATTGCTAAAATACAAATTAATCTGTGATTCTTGATCTGCCGTATAGTCTAACGTAATATTAACATTATAAAAATAATATTATCCTATCGCGTCCCCCTAACATTTCCATTTTAATAACTTTTGCAAAACTTGAAAATTTCTTATCTCATCTACCTCATCACGAGTTTTTTTATTGTAGCGCAAGTGCTATAACGTCATTCATATCAAGACAAATCGTTCACCCTGAATCCATACTCAAATTCATCCCTACAGAAGACGAAAAAAATCTTTCAATCGAAACTAGACTACAGGATAGAAAAGACTTTAGGAATCGTAGCGTGATTTATTGTAGGATCGAGGAAGGTTAAATTTGTATATTCAGGGGGTCCCATAGATCCATGCGCGACCCATAGAACTAATTTTGAAAAAGAAGTGTTACGACACAGGTGCGGAAGATAAGCGCGCGCGACGACGCGGCGTGACGCGGCGCGGCGCGTCGCCACTGCTGCACCGTAACGTAGAAAGTCAGTTCAACGGCGGCGCCGCACCAGACGTACGTGGAAGGACGCGCCTTTTCGTACCCCTCCAATCAGGGATCCATCGTGTCCACGGAGACTTCCTTTCCAACTTACTCAGTACAAGTTCTTTCTTCACTAAATTACCATAAAATTAATCGACGTCCGACCGAAATATTCTAATACATTGAAGAATTTCATCGATTTTAAAATACAAACTATAATAATCAACGTCGATCAACGCGCTGGATCCTGGATCGTAATTGTGACGGAGGAAGAGACAGAAAAGAAATTGAAAATAGTGATTGAAAGAGAAGAGAGAATTTACGAAGGATTGATTTAATTGAAGAGAAAAATAAAAGAGTCGGTGCAAGGGGTGTCGTTTTTTTTTTACGGTTTTCGTTTCGTGGGGTTCTCGTTGGTCCCGCCCCTCTGGGCGGCTCCTGAGAGAAAGGATCCTCGTTGAAGGAGGAACGAACCGACCCGGTGAATTCGTCGAGGGATATATAGATCCTCGTAGAATAATCTACTGAACGGTGACAAAATGTTCTCGTCGTCGAGAGCTTTCCCGCCGATTCTTCTCGCGGTATTCTTCGTCTGCATCGGTGAGTCGCCTTCGATGTTTAATTGTACCCTAGTTTAATTAGATTTTAGGGCGTTTACGTGGATTTTCGGATTTTCTGCCGTGATAATGAGAAAGATCAGTGGAGTTTTTTCATGATGAGACGTAATCTTCGTATCGGAGGTGGTGAAGAATGAATGGAATTAATTGTGAGAATTTTTTTAATGATTTTATAGCGTTAAGTTGCAGTTACTTTATTGAGGCTTAGAAGTGCGCGAAAATTATGAAAGTGCTGTTAAGATTTGACGCTATATATCGGTCAGATGACTGTGTGCTATTTTTATCTCCACTTGACTTCCTGCCTGGAAATTGTAATGATCTATAACGAGATTTGTAGTCATATAATTTCAACTTTTAATTACATGCTTGGAAAAGTCGCGTCTTAGACTGAGAATTCTTAAAATTTTTTTCTACGCAAGACATTTGCGGAATTATTTAAATAATAGAGCAGTGCAAATACAAAGAGAATAATACTAATATTCGTTTTATAAAAGTTAAATTACTGTTTCTGTTTCACCCCTGTTCGATTCCCTCTGCAGGAGCTAGAATTATCGATACGAGGAGTTGCATCCCGCCCTATATTTCATATTTGCTCAATATTATGCTGTTTCAACATTCAATTATATGCCCCAAAAATTATTTCCCAGATTCGTCAGCAAACAACCCCGTTATAGAGGCAATAGCTGCGCGTCTCTTCAAACAAAACGTCCACCATGAAAGTTCCGCGGTGATACTTGAAAAAAATATCACCCCTTCGAGAATCATATCGCATATTCGTTCGACCTCCGACCGAAACATTAAATGCATTTCCGTCGCAATGGGAGGTCGATTCGACAAAGCAATTAAATTAACTCGTCCCGCGTTCTCGTCATTTACGGGCGTGTCTGTTTCGCGAGTAATTTTAATGCGAAAAATTTCATCCCGTCTCGCGGGGTGAAGTTCTCGACATCGGAATCATTTTGCGATTTACGTAACATCGTCGACACGAGCCTCCTCTCGCATTTTACCAACAGCGAATTCCATTATTTCCATGGAGGAAGTTTCGAGTCTAATTGAATTAGCCGCGAAGAGCTCGGAGACGGCTGAGTTTAACGAAATTTTCGGCCGTTCCAAATATCTCCAAACAAGGAGACGAAGGGTGGAAGAGGGTTGAGGCGGATAGGCGAACGAGTCGACGAAATTGCCAGAATTCTGAGTGACGAGGTGTTTAGCAAAAGGACGATCGAGCTGTTCTGACGGTCGGTTTTATAGGGGTGAAGGAATATTTCATAATTCCACCCTATGTTAGGGGTGTTGTCGAGATCTTTGATTCTTTGACACTTATATTTCGAGTTCGATTGATTTAGAAATGAAGAATTCAGAGACGGCTAAGTTTAACAAAATTTTCGGAAGTTCCTAATATTTCCAAGGTATTTACAAGGAGACGAAGGGTGGAAGAGGGTTGAGACAGACAGGCGAGTGAGGTGACGAAATTGCCAGAATTCTGAGTGACGAGGTGTTTAGCAAAAGGACGATCGAGCTGTTCTGACGGTCGGTTTTATAGGGGTGAAGGAATATTTCATAATTCCACCCTATGTTAGGGGTGTTGTCGAGATCTTTGATTCTTTGACACCTATATTTCGAGTTCGATTGATTTAGAAATGAAGAATTCAGAGACGGCAAAGTTTAACAAAATTTTTTGAAGTTCCTAATATTTCCAAACAAGGAGACGAAGGGTGGAAGAGGGTTGAGACAGACAGTCAAGTGAGGTGACGAAATTGCCAGAATTCTGATTGACAAGGTGTTTAGCAAAAGGAAGATTGAGCTGTTCTAACTGCTAGTTTTATAGGGATGGCGGAATATTTCGTAATTCCACCCTCTGTTTGGGGTGCTGTCGAGATCTTTGACATTTTTATTTCGATTTGGATTGAATTAGATGTGAAGAATTCGGAGACCACTGATTGTGAGTGCAACTTTCACACCTGTTCCAAAGAATATTATACAAAGAGACGAAGGGTTGAAAAAGGTTGAAGAGGATAGATGGAAGATTCGGTCGATGAAATTGTCAGAGATGTGACGGGGAAAGGAAATTCAAAGAATTCTGATTCTTACCGGAGTAATTAATAAAAGGACGATTAATTTGTCTTAACAGCTGGATTTACGGGGACGGACACGCAAAGTCGTGCTCGTAAAAGTACATTTAACGATTGCACCCTCTGTTAGGCGCACCATCAACGTCTTTACGATTTTCATTTCAAGTTTGAAGCTCGTCGAAGCGCCGTTTAGAAATTCATTTTATGACTTCGTCGAATCGTGAGTTTCGAGATATGGGAAAAGACGGTATATCTTAATGGTTACGATTTAAATTCATGGGGAGCAGTGTGGAAGATTGCGAAAATTCCCTGAGCGACATTTTTTGCGATAACGAATTAAAATTTCTTACATTTCTTTAAGAATTTTATTATTCTTTTCTAAGTATTTTAATAGTCACAAGAATACGTATTATTTTATCGAAATACTTTAAAAAATTCTGCGAACAATATCGGCATTTCCCATGATGTATTATGGGACAAATTAAATATTCCCCTTGTGCTAATATTTCATTAAATTGCCCAGAAAACGTCTCAAAGGTGCTCTATGTCAAAGCCTCAAAGGGACAATTTTAAGTGTACGAATTTCAGATGCTGAGCTGCCCTAGTCTTCCATAATTTACAGACTCGATGTAAAATCCCAAACGTTTAACACTCTTTGACTCAACCGTCTCTCATTCTCCTCGTTCGTTCGAACAGTGATTAAACGACGTTCTATCAGCAATTCCCTAGGTCATTCTTTCACAAATTCTGCTTAATCAGTTCACCTCTCGACCCTCTTCTCGCAACGATACTTCTATCTTCGATATTCTCTTGTCCATTTTGAAAAATCATTCGTTATTACACGTCAGAAGGAATTCCAAGTTCTACGGGGCATTACGTTCCTCTCCCTCTACGATTGGCTTTATTTCAGTGCGATTCACCCGGAATATCATACGCAAAAGTACTTTTCTCCTTTCCATGAGCTCTATCTGGATTGATCTGTACAATGCAACGCTTTAACGCTAATATTTTCGTTCCCTTTCGAGGCAATCAGGTAATGGAGGTTCATGAAAAGGGATCACTTTTTCCACCCGTCGTTCTCCACCCCCCTCTTTCCGTTTCCGCCATTCCCTTCCAACATTGGACCCTTTTTTTTCTATTTCTTTTACTTTCACCCTCTTTTTTCTCTCTCCACTTTCTATTCTTCTCTATGACATACATTTAATAAAACCATGAATATGGAATCGCCATGGACGAGGTGGCATTCGCGGGATTTAATCCTGACACGCTGTGGGTACCTTCAGAAAATACTTTATTCAGAGAGGGTAATAAAGCGATATAGCACCATAAATATACAAGGTGGTAGTTCATCCCCTGCGTGCTGTTATCACTTTATTACCTTCCTCGTATTTACCAAGGGAGTTGCAAAATGGGAATATGGAGATCCACCTTCGACTTGACCCCTCCCCTCCTAACTTTGCGTAATGCGACGACGACGTTGTCCTCCATGCTTATGGTGTTCCTTGTTGATATTGCTATGACGTGATGTTTTTAGCGATTCCAGTGCCTAGAGCTTTCTTCGAATTGGTTCGTAGGGATTATTATTATGACTTTGGTCGATGGTCTTCGCATCTTTCGGGATTGCTTTTTCGAAATTGTAAAGAGAGATTTTGCGAGAGACTTTACGATGGGATATTTCAACGCGTGGCTCACAGTTTGGTGTGCTTTTAGATTCTTTTAGGGAGAGGCCAGATGGGAAAAGTGAATTTGCGAGTGGCGATAAAGATGATGGAGGTTTTGTTCAATGTAGCAGGATCTTCATAGGACTCGTGTAAATAGGGGATGATACAAAGGCAATTTGTTGGAAAAACTTTTAGTTACTTAGTACCTTTTTCCTGGCACAGGTGTTACCTTAATTTTCAAGTAAGATCGAAGAAAAGTGCCAAGAAAATATCAGAAGTAAGAAACATCTCTAAGAATCTTGCAAGATGACTGCGATACATCATCAGTAGACTGCGGATTTTTATGCATTTATAACAAATTAAATACGACTAAAATATACAAAAGGAACATAATATAAAAATATATCTAAAATATCCAAAGTATGGTATTTGTTGTAATATTTATTAAGTGCAATAAATCCCTAGATAGGATTTCCTGTCTCACCTGCATTTTTGAAACTCGAAATTTGCATAAACATCCGCAGTCTAATCATCAGTGTTCAACATTCACCCCATTCTTGAGTAAATTTAACAAATACAATTTAAGAATTAAAGCTAAGCAGCTGCATAATTCTCTCCTAGTCTAAACACCATTGAGTCTACATTTTTCATTTTCTCAATCTTCTCCACTTTGCACTTTGCAATCTAAAATTTCAGTCTTCTCAAACCTTCCACAATCAAATAACAATTTATTGTAAAGAATAGAAATAACAAATACATAAGAGAAACATATTTTAAACCGATGGGTTTGTCCATCATCCAAACGTAAAGCAGCACTCAAAGACTAAAGGCTAAAATAGAAATAAGTACGGAGAAAAAATTAAATAAAAATTCAATTGTACCACCGTCAAAATTCCACTAAAGCATACTAGATTCTATAAACACGTTCCAAATAAACAAACGGAAGTAGACAGTGTCTGCCACTGTCAGTTTCCGTTATCAGGCTCGATTTATTTCCTTCGTGCTAGGGTCGGTCTTTCGTCACGGTTATCGCGCCTGATAACTCGACCGTGGCCTCCGGCATTCGCGAATGCCATTCGCTGATTGCTAATCGTCAAAATCATGGAATTCTAATTTACGGTGCAACCTGTGCATCTATCGGTCACCACATATCATCCGAGTAACCGGGACTGGCCAGGCAACTGCATAATCTGACTCGACGCGAGCGTATGCAGCACATACCGGATACTGTCTGCACATTCAGCCATGGTGTTTCGTGCGTTTCGTGGCTTCCTCTCGGCACATTTCACCATTGTTCGAATCTAGTTGCTCGTGATGATGGCTCGTTTCTGTTAAACGCTCATTTTCTCTGACTTTGAAGCGGAAGAAGGAAGAGGCAAGGCTCTTGGAGGATAATGAGGGGGTTGTTTAGTACGGGGATTGTTAAGGTGACTTTTTTTATTGTATTGTACGGATCATTGTTTCCCATAGTGTAGTCTGCAGACAGAATTTTTTATTGAAGGAAAAAAGAAATACTTACTTGGCAGCGATTAAAGAAAATTGGAAATCGCTGGGGTAAATGATAAGGTGTAATTTTGAGAGGGAGAACTTTGCTTGAGAAGTGTGTGGAAATATTGAGAACAGAAGAGAATTTTATTTTGAGTCAATTATGAGGTAATTTCGAAAGTATTAGAAGCGTGAGAATTTTGTTAGCTGTATAGGTTCATGGATAAAATTAAGTTGCAACGAATTGTGAAAAGGTAGAATAAAATGACTAGTACAAAGATAATTATATATCCAGTGGAGTAGCTCAGTAGGGAAAGCGATAAGTTGGTAAACTATTGTGTTCAGGTTTGAACCCACTTGTGGGAGGAAAATAATTTTTCCTAATTTTAAAAGTGTGGTTCATCTTGAAAATGTACCTTTAAGAGTCAAACAGCAAAAAGAAAATAGTTTAAAAAATATGGATACGACGAAACGTAGAAAATGTTAAGTTTTATTGAAACAATGGAAATAAAAGGGTATATAAATCATAAATTATGAATACAAAAAAATCCCAACATTTCTGCCGGAAACTACATAACGAAGTATGTACCTATTTTCATCTCGAGGACATCCGAAACAAATGGAAAACGTTTTCCACTGTCTGTATAAAGTGCGTCGAGTGAAGTTCACTCGAAAAGAACGTGAAAAACTGGAAAATTTCAAGAGAATATAAACTGCCGACACGCAGGGGAAATATCTCTTTGTATTCGTTTCAATAAATTCCACGAATCTACCCCTGTTATTTCCACCCTAAACATGAAGTTTGTACAACCAGAGAGAGATACCTTTCTACGTTAGAAAATGCAGAGTAAGTACCACCGTGTTCGTCTCAGCTTTCACTGAATACAAGAACGTTTTACGTGTACCATAAAATTCTCTAAAAAGTTCCCTCGAAAAATTCGGCTACTGCACTTGGCTAAATGGAGAAGGATCGAAAGAATTTTCCAGACTCACTTTCTTGGATATATTCCCTCAGAGAAAACTTCACTGAACCTCGTTATTGCAACCAGCACTCTTTACTCAAAACATAAACTTGAATATATTCAGAAAATTTCGAACTTACGCCGATAATTTCGAAATGTATTTACACTTTATTCCAAATACTATTAACTACTTTCTTATTTTTAACACTTAACCTACAACTACGTGTGGGACTCGTAGCGTGGAAAATGGAATAGGAAATTTTTAAGTCTTACAAAAACTATTAATTTGACAATATCACCAAACGGTCTCGTTATTTCTATACCATTAATATTACATTCAGTTACACGAAATATCAGAAATCAGTGAAAACTTTTGACTTCAAGAATTAATTTTGAGACTTTGCACGCCCTGAGAAAAATGAAATGGTAGGTCAAGGGATGAATGGGAATTATTTAGGAGAATTAAATAAATCTCCATGTATGGTTTTAAAGCGTCCTAGTTTTATTAAGTCAACACCATTTCTTACAATATTTTACAAAGTTATTTATTAACATATCTCATATTTTTTATGAACGTGACATCTTGTTACGCTTCGCCTTTTCTTCGAGCAGCAGACTTTATCTTTCCTAGCAGCAACAATTTTATTCTCATTACCGGAAATATCACTTTTATCATCATAGTTCTCCGCTTCCTATGTCGAATAAGTTATCTGCATTTCCCTTATCTTCCAGAGAAAACCATTTCCTGCTCGCCATTTTTGCGGTTAGGCAATTATGTAAAAATACTATCTAAAAGGAAAAACTGTGCAGTAGGTTCAACAAATAGATATTACTATAATTAATGCTACCAAGAGAAAATAACACAATGTGCATAAAATGAAAAACTAACGCAGCATATTAAAAATTCAAGCAAAAACGTAAATCTACGTGGCCCGTCCGTTAAGTGTGAACATTCTCATGTAACTCTCAACCAAAAAAGTAACTTGTGCATAGACATGGTTAACAGCAATATAATTTATGCTGGTCACAGTTTGTCTTTAATACGTGCACCAGCTTGTAACTATCCTTTAATTGAAGTGATCTTTGTCTTTTACGAGGCAATTCGATACTCCAACTTGAAATTAACGTGCATTCTAACGACGAGATTCAAAGATCACCGTTGGCTCATGAATCACCCACAGACGAATCGTGTTCTGTCCAAATGACCGGCTCGTATACCGCAGTTTAATGAGAGATTCAATCGGAATCGATGCATTCATCGGTACAATTGCATTTCATCGATTTCTCCACCCCCTGCTATTTATCGTCGTTTAATATTTCACGAACATTCACTAATAACTTTGCGAGATAATTACGGAATATAAATTTTTCCCAAGTTTCAAAGACCCATTGGAATTTCACGTAGAATTTCGGACGTTCGAAGTGCAAACTGATTTCGGAGAGAATTAGACTTGCATAGGGGAAAGTAGTTTCGACGATAGACGAAACTAGCATTACCTAAGCGAAACTAGTTTGACAATAGACGTACCTACAATTACAACAGTTAATTTATTTCCCTCGATTTTAGATTCCACCTGGTTTTACTTCTTCCATACAATTTAATCAACTTTAACAATTTCACAGATTTGTTCAATTTTCATTTCGACGATAATTAAAAGCAATCTCAAGTAACTCCTCGCTTTTTCTTACCGGTTATTAAAACTACATAAAATTCAAGTAACCTCATTCGTATATTGTAGAAATGTTTCGTTTCTTTCTAAAACAAGAAAGGAGAAAAAAATGTATAAACTCGATAACTTAACGAGATATGTAAATCTTTTCAAAATACAAGAGTAAAACTCATCGAGATGCATAGGAACTTTCTCAAAGAGTCATCGATTGTCTTTACGTTAATCCAAGGTATTCTCCGACCCTTTCTTTCGTTTGTAAATTGTCGCAATAGCTCTTCTTTTGTATCTGAATACACTCGGTTCTATTCTCCTCCGGAGTAGTGGATTCGCATGCAAAATCGTTCTAGCACAAGGGAGAGGATCTTCTCTGCAGTGCAAAAGCAAGAGTCGTGCGAAATTGAGCCGGTTACAAATATCCCCTGTCGGCGATGTAGATGGTACGTCGTGTAACGAAAAAGTGCACTTCCATGCCGGAGTCGGAGTCGAGGGCTTATCAGAGATGTTCAACGTTCCTTTGTGAAAGTGACTGAAAATTTTTGCCTCCACGTTCACCAGAGGTTCCCGAGAGCTCGGTAAATATAGCGAAATATACAGAGAATCGACACTTCGTGTGTCGCTTTCTTCTTCGGAAGGAAAACTTTGCGGATGAGAATTTATTAAATCTTCGAACGTCGAGGTAGCAGCTCTTTCTTGTGTGCAAACGGTGCGGTTGGAAAACACTTTTATTCTGGTTGATCTTAGAGTTTGTGGAATATGGTTATCATCTTTTTCTCTTCACCTTGTATTTGAATGTATTTGAAGAAAATAGAAGTAATGCAAGGAGTTTTGAGCGATGTCATACATTTTTGAGAAGTTTATTGTCGTAATATTCTGAGACCAAACATCGCAGATGGAGAACACGTTTATTCTGGTTATTCTTACAGTTAGATTTTATGAAATATGATTATCATTCGGTTCTCTTTTCCTTGTGTTTCAATGTATTTGAAAAAAAGTAGAGGTAAGTAATGCAAGGATGTGTGAAAGGTTTAATAACTTTTTGAGAACTTCGTCTTAATATTTTGAGACCAAACATCGTGAATGGAGAATACGGTTTTTCCAATAGATAGTATTTGAGATGTTTGTATTATTGTGTTTTTCGTATATTTTATCGTACCTATAAAAGAGCGGAGAAACGCGAAAATTTACGAGCGATTTATTAACATCGCACGAATGCGTTCTCAACGCCCGTTCTCCATTGTCGCATCTTCGCCATCTTTTGGCGAGGTTAACGACGCGATAGAAGAGTAAACGAACAAGCAAGTAACGTGTCTATAGTTTCTACGTGGTTTCAAAACTTTATGACGTGGAAGTAGATATTTGAAAAAGAAAAAAGTCAATGTCTATCTTGTCGCGTTACTATCTTCTAGTTTTGCAAGAGGTGAGAAAAGACGCAGCTAGAAATTCACCCTCGATATTAATTCCTTTGCAGTAAAATATCACGTTTACCATTAGTCTGTTTCTCATCTCTCAACAACCTCTTTGTTTCTACAATTTCAAATCATTCTCAGCATAAAGACTTTACATTCAATCTCCTGCAAGCTCTGCACATCATTATTTATCCCATCCAAATCTCCCACGAATTCCATCCATTTTACTTCCCGTTTCTCTTCAGGGAACCACCTCCCAAAAATAGATATCATTTCGTACAAAATAGAAATTCTCCTTTGCCAAGAAAATGCCATCTCAACAGTTAATTTCTCACAGCATCGTCGGTCGGCCTATCGATGCATAAATTATACGTGGGTTTCATCGTGCCTACACATCGAAAGCTATTTTCATCTTGTTTAACAAACGAGCATACAAACAGGGCGGATATCGTAACACGTCTAACCCATTTACGTGCTTTTGATACCTGCGAAATATGTCAGTGACGTTCGGCAACGTGCTCACGATTCCAAAAGATTCCTCAGTGGCTTATTATATTCCATCGAACTAAGAAATTCGCCCCCAATATTCCTAAAAAAAGAATGGTGACGCAACGTTTCCCGAGCGATTTATTAATGTCAGAAAAATGTTTGGGGGATGATTTAACGCGCACCCTTCGTTGTCGCGTATTTGACTTCTCTTTGGTAAGGGCAACGATGCGACACAAAAGTGGATAGACAAGCGAATGGAGTATCAAAGGTTTTTACGTGGGTTTAAATCTTTATGAGCGAGAAATTGATGTTTGAGTATAAAGAATTCAATTTCCGCTTTAGCGTGAAGCTAACAGAACGATATTTGAGGAGGGACGTCACGAGGGATACATAGAAATGGCTGAAATGAGCTGAAAGCTCATAAGAAGAGTAAACCAATAATGTCTCAGAAGAATTTCCGCTCTGTCTGGTCTGTCGCTAAGTCGTGTCACCTGTCATTTTTACCTGAAATGACTTACCTTCACTTACCTGACTCTGCGGCTCAAACTGCGGTAAATCATATTATTGAATTTTAAATTATATTACGCTCGCTAGGCATTTGTAGTGAAATGGAATTTTAGGAATGGATACTGCAGGACAAGGAGTACAACAGCAGGACATACAAAAGAGGTACACAGGACAGACAGAACCGGCAGCGCAAGCGCAAGAAAAGCAGTACACGAGTAGGACAAACAGTATAAATACAGGACAGACACAGGAGAGTCAGGACAGTCACAGGACGACCAGGACCGGCACAGGACACTCGGGAGAGGTACATGAAAACTAGGACAGTGTCAGGACAGTCTGGAGAGGTACATGAAAACTAGGACAGTCTCAGGACAATCAGGACACTCGTAGGACAACCCGGACAGACAAAGGACATCTAGGAGAGGCACAGATCAGCATTTAATACACAACTCATAGTTTTAGAAACAATTTTATTTTAATCATTGTAACACAAATAGATGTATCATACAATTATTGAATAAAGAATTTGTTGAATCTCAAACAGTGTTAAACATTATTAACCTTATTCCAAAATTCCAAATCCCATTCAAACCACTAATATGTAAGAGAAACTTTGCCTGATTGAATTCTTTAGTTTGAGCTATCAGCTGTAACCTTGCAAGCTCACATTTGACCTTGAAAATGAGCTTGCAAGCTCACACCTAAGGGCTCAAACTAAAAAGCTCACTCGGAGTTGTCGAAATTTTGCGAAAAATTCGGAAAAATTGCTCAAAAGCTCTATACTTGCGTGCTCAAACTAAAAAAGCTCAAATTTTTCGAGAAAAATTGAAAATTTTATTGAGCTTTTTAGTTTGAGCCATCAGGTGTGAGCTTGCAAGCTCAGATGTCGATGCTCATACTAAAAAAGCTCAAATTTTTCGAGAAAAATTGAAAATTTTGTCGAGCTTTTTAGTTTGAGCCATCAGGTGTGAGCTTGCAAGCTCAGATGTCGATGCTCAAACTAAAAAAGCTCAAATTTTTCGAGAAAAATTGAAAATTTTATTGAGCTTTTTAGTTTGAGCCATCAGGTGTGAGCTTGCAAGCTCAGATGTCGATGCTCAAACTAAAAAAGCTCAAATTTTTCGAGAAAAATTGAAAATTTTATTGAGCTTTTTAGTTTGAGCCATCAGGTGTCTATGCTCAAACTAAAAAAGCTCAAATTTTTCGAGAAAATTTAAAATTTTATTGAGCTTTTTAGTTTGAGCCAACAAGTGTCTATGCTCAAACTAAAAAAGCTCGAATTTTTCGAGAAAATTTAAAATTTTTATTGAGCTTTTTAGTTTGAGCCATTAGGTGTGAGCTTGCAAGCTCAAATTTGACCTTGAAGTGACCTTGAAGCTCAATAATGGAGTAAACCAATAGGAGAAGAAGAATTTTTGATCGATCTGTCTTGCCGTTGAATAGTGTTAATATATCAGAGAACTTATAACTATAGGTAGAGGAATGGAATTTTAGGAATGGACCAAGAGTAGCGGTTAAAGAAGTTTAACAGTGTTTTCGATTTAACAAACTCTTTATTCATCATTTATATTACATAATATTACATATACATAATATATTACATAATATAAATGTATGTGATACAATATTCATCGAGTACAAGGGTATTTCTAAGACTACATATTATCTATTTAATAAATGTTCTTCTGGTTATCCTGTGTCTGTCCTAACTGCCCTGGCTGCACTCCGTTGTCCTGGCTGTTCTGAGCATGTCCTAGCTGTCCTGAATATGTCCTAGCTGTCCTGAATGTGTCCTAGCTGCCCTGGCTGCACTCCGTTCTCCTGGCTGTTCTGAGCATGTCCTAGGTGTCCTGAACGTGTCCTAGCTGCCCTGGCTGCACTCCGTTGTCCTGGCTGTACTGCGCTCTCTGCACTGTACTGCTCTGTATTTATATCCTATCCCCTCTCCTGCCTATTTTGACAACAAACAAATATAACAATTTTATTTTCTCTGCGGTGCTATGAAACTTACGTATATATAATTTACCTTGACGTAAATTTTGTTTGTCGCTGATCTTTTTTGTCCGACATCTTCTGGGAGATTGACGGTGTAATATATTACTTTCAACTTGATTACAGTTGCTTGGTACTGTTAATAATTGCATAATGAAATCCTAGTCCATCCTCAATATAAATTTAATTCAGGAAACACTGGAAGCCAAACAGGAAGCTTTTCAATCCTGATGGAACTTCGTTTAATAAACAGCTTTTACAAGCTCTTGTCGATTGCAGCCTATATTTCCAGTATCAAATGATTTTTAGTAATCCTACCTTAGAGAAAGTTCTTCAAATTACAATACTTTCTCCTGTTCAAAAATTCTTTCAAAGTCATAAGACTACAAAAGCAACCTATTTAACTTTCGCCAACCTGGTTGTCAAGGTAGTTATTAAACATCTCTTATCTTATTTCCGTGTTTTACTTTCTTACACTCAAATCAACGAAGCGATGCAAAACTAGGCAGACAACTAACCATCCATCGAACGTATTGCACTCGTATCGACAGTCTGCACGCGGCTTAAAAACTTCAACCCACCAAAGGAGATGTTTCTCGCAAACGAAAACTTCCGTTTCACCGACGACCCAGTTTTCCTTCTTCAGAAAGCACGAAATTCCGCGGTATACGTTTTTCCATCGTCGTCCTATCGATACGTTTTAACTTCGATCTTTATCCATCAATCATAGCATGTCCTTATTCAAGTCGAAAGGACACTTTGAACGTCCTCCACGATTTGCACCGTTCAAGACGAACGTTATCCGTCGATCTTAACTCGAGAAATCTTTCGTCGATGACTCTATTCTTGAAGGTTTATTAAAGCAATTTAAAGGCAAGGTGACGTTAATGATTTTATCGTCGCCGAGGAGCTGATTTCTAATTGCCATTGTTCGCGTAGACGTGTTATCCTCGGGGGCCCTCAGGCGTCGAAAAGTGTCTCGCTTGGAATCTTCAGTGGCCTGATTGAAATGTAAATTATCGCAGAGTCTGACCTAGGTCCGTAATCTCGATTAAAATCCATCGATCAATTCGAGAGGAGTGCTGACGAGAGATTTTGAGCGTGCAAGGTGCCCTGAGAAGCTTCATCATCTTGATCATGCACTTAAATACTCCTTGAGACTTGCAGTTGCAGATTCTTTGTTTGACTTTTCAGTGATATCTTGATTTTTAAACAGAATGATAAATTGTAGTAAAATTTCCTGTGACTCAATAAATTGAGTGCTATTTGTTTTAAATTACAAATGGTATAGCTGTCTTAAATGTCTTTGAAGATAGAAAAGTTTTGAGGAGTTTTAATTGAAATCACTTTGCCGAAATGAAAAATTAGATCTGCCAGTGCTTTTTTAATTTTGATCAAATGAATCTTCGACTTTTAGTTCTATTAGTCAAAGAATGACAAGGGAGACAGAGTGATGAAAAGAAAAATCAGAGAAGTAGCCGGAGTTATGTGTCATGGCGGTTGGATGTTGACCTATTAACTTAATTAATTTCCGGTTAATTTTGGTGATTACAACCTGCCACGTATGGAGGCTTCGATGAAACTTCTCTCTCTGTCTCTCTTAGTTTCTCTTATTTATCCTCTAAAGAGAGTCACGACACGTTCGCTTAACGAGACTTTAATATCGAACACCTCGATTTATAATGTTTCTCCAATGAAGAATATTTTACAACTGAATTTCAAAAGTCATTCACAATGAAACCAGGAATTACGATCGACTGTCTCGATTGTTACTTCGATAAGATTAATCGAGGAGTATGGAATTTCCGTTTCTGCTTTCGATACGTTTCACGATACGGAAGAAAATGAAAATTACCCTTTGGCAACTTAGCAATTGAAAGCTGCTTGGTCATCGAGGCTATTACCATTGATTCGTTCTCTTTTCGATTGCAAAAGAAGGATAACAAGTTCCTTGCCCTGTATCAGGTCTGGATAGACTTCAATCCTTTTATACTTTTTAGCACCACAATCAGAATCATCCTTTATAAATTATACATCGTATTCCACATTGCCACTGTACGTTAAAACTTAATAATTCTTTGACTAGAATCGTTCGTCTAGAACAAGAAAAATTGTTTCCTTTTCAATTAAACATTTCAACACTTTATTCTTACCAATTACTGTAACAATCCCTTCTAGAAGATCAAATTTTGACGGTTTAAAATGTCGAGAGAGAAGCTGTGAATTTTGCAGATATATTTTTTCAGTGGTTCAAGATCGATTAGCGTCATGCGACGAATAACGAGGTTATTTTCGCGATGTATAAAAGTCAGATATTTCCGACATTTTTAGTCGTTATCCTGTTACATATCGTGACTGATAATAACGGGAATTCATGCATGGGATAACGTTGTTAATTTGTGAGAGTGGAGTGAAATTATTCTCCTCGTTACGTGACGTCGTACCGATAAAAGTTTCGAGGCTAGAAACGGATGCTCGACGATAATTGATAGTATTTGTTCAAGCACGTAACTGACAAGGAAAGTTTGGCAACTGATACGCTCCGATGTTGATGAAACTTTGTATAAATATTTATTATATCTGCCTAAGAAGGTCGTTGTAATTCGTTTGTGCCTGGTTTCAACTTTGAGGGTTGGTATCAAGGGAGAACCTGCTTTAGGGGAGGTCCTATCTGTCTTCTACCTGTCCTGCCTTTCTCCAGCCTGCCTTGCTAGTTTGTCTTTTGCCTACCCTATCTCATCTGCCTTTTTGAAAGAATTTAATGACTCCCAAAGGGTTAAAGTTCATAATCAATTGATAGTTTGAGCCTTTGACTCTACCGTGATTGCAGTTGTCTTTTGTAATTTAGTACAAATATCTTGTAGAACTTAAATATCATCATTGTCATGTTGAACTCTGTGTCAAATTTTTTGTTTCACATTTTTGGTTTTTCCAAGTTATAGAAGATTGGTTTAATCTCCCAGAAAGTACGGAAATTTTACTCCTTGGATGTCAAGTCGTCAACTCCAACTCAAGATAGCCGTATTGTCTTTTTACGACAGTGAAACCTTTCATCAACCCTTTCACTACCCTCCAATTTTTCCTCCTCGAATTTTGGAAGCTTCTTTAAAACGGTCTCGATATCAAAGAATAAAACGTAACCCAACTCACCCTCTTTTCCTTCTGGAGCAAAGTCGTTGCAATAACTTTCTCAAAATGCATCTCGAATGCAACGAGCACGTTCTTCTCTAAGATTATCATGTAAAATTCATCCAAGCTTAACGTTCCATTCTCTCTGGCCGCACCGTGAAAGGAATTTTCCTTCAGGACGACGCACCAGCCATCAGTTACGTGATCCTGCACGAGACAACGACGACTCGAAAGTTATTTTGTGCATTTGTTCCTTCGTGTTGGCCTTTGTTCCGCTGCTTTTCCACCGCGAGCAAATATTACGCGTTGCGTGACTCGCCTGATAACGTGCAGCTGATCGGACCAAGTTCTTATCTCGTGTTTTATAACTGGCCATTTCTGAATTCCTCGAATGTCTGAGTATTATTGCCGACCCATAAATTTTCTACTTCAAACGAGAGGGGATGCAGCGAGTGCAGGGTGGTTCAACAATTACTAGAATTATTTTTAAAAATGTATACTATAATCTACTGGAACATTTTTAACCTTTAAAGCATATTGCAATTTATTGTTTATTGTATCATAGTTTTGGTGGTTCAGAAACCACCTAGAAATGGCCATAGATGAAATAGGACATCTTTTAGTACGGACCTATGGTGTGCACTAAGTCAATTGTTCAATTTCTAATTAACACGTTGACTGCTGGGGGTCACTGGTGACCGACACTACTGAATTCAATGAAATTTTATGTAACTTTGGAACTGCAATATTTATGAATCTTTTAACATTGAATACTTAAATATTGACGTTAAAAAGATAAAGGCCTGTCAAATATCTATGTATCTATCAGCGTTTTGAAAGTTTCTGATTTATAAAGATATGATTTTAATAGATGCACCAGTGACGCTCAAAGTATTAATGGAACTAAGCTCAAATCATTGTAACCTCTATGAAACTACTCTGAGACGATTAATTCAAAATGGTTCTTTAGAAGAAAAAATGAAAGCACAGATACAACGGAATACAAAATTGCAAGAAAGTAGACAAGTTGTCAATTTCCTTCGACTTCGTTTCAACCCCTTCACAAAAGAAATTGTATTTAACTGAACGATGAAAAAGGTTGGCAAAAAAGGGTCAATGATCGTCCGTAGGACCTATTTCACTCTTACATTGGGTGCACCTTGAGAAACTCACCCTTGGGCCCGGGGCGATTCCCACTTGGGGAAACTCAATTTTCTCCCTTTTTCCCCCTTTTTTCTCCATCTCTCCTCCCGTCGCATTCCTGACGTCTAACCCTTCCTTCTGCTTCCCACCGTGGATTAAAAATCCTCGTAGATTTATTGCCGGCGGCCGTGCATTTGTCAAGATGATTTACGAGCCTCGCCAGAGACCGCGAATGTTAACGGACGCTGCAAATAGTAACGAGCCTGCCACTCTGAGAGTTTCACCGTCCTGGAACTGTGAATTATTTTCTTTTTTGTTCTTTCCTTGTTCACTTTTTTTTTTTCTCTTAGAATTGTCCATGACTTCTCGTTAGATTGGTATCCGGTGATTAATTTTTTTTTGGGTGCTGCAATTCCTCCATGATTTTTGAACGGACGTCGACGAGAGATATTGATAAATGTGGAGAATTTGATTGATTTATTTAGATTTCGATTTATACTTTGATTATTGGGATTTGCTGAGATGATAAAATTGTGGAGCCTCGAACGAGAGAAACCGAAAGATTTTGTATTTGGATCAAGTGCCTTTTAACAGATTGTTACGGTCGTGTCTTGTGAACTTTTCCTGGCGACCTTTTCATGAAGCTATAGAATGAATTAATTGTTTTTGTAGTTCTTGAGTTACTGCTATTTGCAAAGAAGCTCCAGCTTTGAGAGACTCCAACAGTGGAGGCTCAATTTTTGCTGCAAGTGCATTTTGAGGGATCTTTTAAACCTATGTACCTTTCGACTCTGCACTTATCAATAAAATGGAAAAATAATTCAATTCTGTATTTTTATTTTCTATTTGAACGACTTAAAACAGTCCCATGTACTTAACACTAGAACTACCAAACCAGTCAAAGTGACTGGTACACAATTTTTTCAAAAAATTCTCCAAGTTCATAGAAGAGCCATAGAACAAAAATTCTGCGTCCATCACAAAAGACATAAATCGCCAAATTGATCATCTTTTTCGACACTCGATTCCTCCTTTCTCAAAGTACTTATTTAATATATTTAACCCTTTTAGTGCCGGACGACGATATATCGTCGTTAGCAAAATTGCTAACACTGGACATCGGAGGGTTAATATTCAGTTTCCAATACGATATCAGTAATTTTATGACATATAATTGTAAATACACAATTTATGCTCCATATTGCGTATTCTATATGACACTATTCCCAAATGAAAATTTTTTTTATTCGCAACTACATTTGTTATTAATTCAATCAATTTTTTCGGTCGGCACTAAAAGGGTTAAATATGGTAGATTTAACGTCGGTACTTCTAGTGTTAAAATTCCATGCAAATTGCTGCACCACTTTTCCTCTACCTTCACCTTCAAAATGATTCCCTCCACCCCGTATCAATCTTCTCCCACAAAAACTCCCTTCATCCCCCGAAAATCCAAGCTCACCATAAGAAACTCCAGTTCAATGTCTGATTTCCCAATGAAATCAATTGAAATCAACGAGAAACATAGATCGCTGGAGAACTGACCAAGCTCCCTCGCTTCATCTATCTTTGGAAAGTTCCTCCAGATAGAAATTCCTCTTTGAAGTTTCCCTCGCGTGTACTCGGCTTTAAAGGGAAAAGAGAAAAGAAAGCAACAAAGAGAGAAAGAGCAAGGGAGAGAGTTCGTGGGACACAGAGACGAAGAGAGGAGAGTGTGTCGGTTCTCACAAAGATGCCGTGCGAGGCGTTTAATCGAGCCGTCAGTTTCAAAGTGCATACACTTGGGGAAGTTCCGAAGGCCTCGGATAACGACGCTCGATCGTTTCTCTCGGCGATTAAGACACCTAGCCGGCGAGTAAACTTCCAATGGAACATCTCTAACTCGCTCTCAAAATATTCCACGTCGGAAGAAGTACGTTGAATCTAGGTCATCCGTTGCTTGACGTCATTACCGTCTGTTATCGGTGCACTCTACGTGCATCGTATCAATGTATCGTCCTTTTTTTTTCTCTATCGGGAAAACGTATGGGCGACATTTGGCAAAGGAACCGCAGACTTGTAGCTTTCAGCTTGATCAAAACGATAATTATCAAATGGATCGTTCGTAGGGGCATCGGTGATATTATTCCTGCGATTGGAATTTTAGTTTCGTCTTCTTTCGGAAGCTGGTTTTTCTGTCGTCCTTTCCCTCTCTTGCTGTTTCTCTTTTTTCTACCTATTACTCTTTCTCTCTGTCTACTGTTAATTATACTCTCTCTGTAGTTTTGGTCTTTTTTTTATTTGCATTATCTTACTTTATCTATTTACTCTTTCTTTTATACTTTATTTTATTCTTTTCTATTATGTTTTGACTTGTTGTACTGAATTTTTTACCCTTGGGGCTTGTCCAACATTGTAATGGATAATAACAAATATCTACCTCTTGATTTGTCTTGCTTACTATTCTGGACTGTTATCTTTCGTCCTCCCCTCTCTTCTTTTCTCTGTTTCTTTCTTCTTGCTCCTTCTCTTGCTGTCATGATGTTTTTTTTTCTCTCGTTCTTTTTAATGGTCATCGAGACTGACCAGACGTAATGAACCCTAGGCGGAGTTACTGGCAGGGGATGATTTCCAGTCGGTCCGCGTGGGTGAGCTTACAAGCTCACGTCATTAGAGTCTTTGTACCGAGGTACGAGAGCATGCTTTCGTTCCTCCCTTTTTTTCAACCCCTCCGTCCAACGCGACGATTCTTTTCCCTCTTCGGCCTCTAATTTTTTTCCCATTTATATTGCACCCTGTCGCGTGCCACTTTTTTTTTATACAACTAGAATGGATTTTTGAGGGACATGTGTGTCTTTCTTCGATGCTGGACTCGCTGGAGAACACAATAGTGGTCACGTACTTTATGTTTTCCGTTTTCGCTATTTTCTTCGTTGCTAGAAAAAGTTCCTTCCCTTGGTCACGTTCGGGGGGATGGTTTCTAACGGAGGGAATTTACGTGCTTCTTGCGTGTGCAAAGGGATTTGGAGAAAAATTGCAAATTTACATAATAACGAAAGGTTACGGTGTTTGGACACTGATAATAGGTTTTTGCAAAGGTGTTCTTTGCGATGGGAAAATTTTTATGTTGATCCTCTACTTGTAGGAGTGCGATATCTTTATTCTACTCTAGTGACGGAAAAGTGCAAGGGGTTGAAGTGTTTTTTTGACACGACGACGGTAGAAATCAAAATGTAATAAGATCTAGTTTGACCTTTGCATTTGCTAACATTTAGTGTGCTAAATTATAGCATAAATACTATAGAAGTATTTGCTAAGTTACAGAGAAACTATAATTGCTATTAACCCTTTTAGTGCCGAACAAAAAAATTGATTGAATAATGACAAATATTGTTGCGAATAAAAAGAATTATCATATGGCGACAGTTCCATATGGAACACGCAATGTAGAGCATGTATTTACAATAATTTGTCATAAAATTGCTGATGTATTGAAACTGAATATTAACTCTTCGTTGCCGAATGTTAGCATTGTTGCTAACGACGATATATCGTCGTTCAGGACTAAAAGGGTTTAAGCGAATTATTGTTATTTAAATATTCGATCCTTCAATCAATGAGCCAAGTTTAAATCCTAGTCGCTTTTGGAAGAGTTATCCTTAATTATTATTGAAAAAATCACAGCTTCGACGTTTCGCAAAACCACCCTGAAAGTAATCTCAAAATGTAAATCTTCAGCAGTGAACATATGTCGTTGTGTGTTATACCTCAAAGTGTAATCAACCCCTACAATTTATAATACAACCGTTTGTCTATCTCTCTAGTCCTCTCTTTATCCAAATTTCCTCCTGATTTGTCCATGATTCGCTAAAGAAAATTTGCAATTCAAAGATAAGGGCAAAGTTTGGTTAATACGCGAATAGGAAGCTTCATCAACGATTTCGCGGTCTCCTCGAGATTCCGACGGTTGTGTTTTGTCAGAGCGGAAATTAAACGCCCGAACTGTGCCCTCTAATTCCACGAGAATTTGGGGTTTCTTCAACAAGGGTCGTGACGGTATGACGCTCCTGTAAATCCGTCCTATCGGAGGGCTTTTTTTCCCCCAAAAATGACCCGGATTCTTGGTCTCTCGTGATTGTTCGACGCAGCGAGAGCTTTTACGATTTTTTCGTGATTGCATGTGCTCCAGTTGAGCATAAAAACAAACGGACGTTTGCCAAACGGGCTTCCGGTTCTGCGTCACGTGCGCTGCTCGTTTTTCGCGGCTTTCGATCGTAATACATGGTCATCGAATCGATTTGAAGTTTTATGTATACTATCAGTTAACTATTTTTACATCCTTCTAACGACGAGAATTAATTTCTTAAATGAAATGAACTTGGTGAATTAAAATTGATGGGAGGTTCCAAATATGAACATATTTCTTTTTACCCTAAGCCAATAACTCCCTTACAACACGTCATAAAATTGCCTCATGGCAAAATTAAACCACGAATATACTCCACGGAATAATAAATCATTCGAAAAGAATACTTTCTCAGGCCTAACCCAGTGTTAAACCCTCCTAGATTTACTAATCCCATGTTTCATCCCCATCGTCACCATAAACCCAACACCGTCCCTCTATTTATCTTCCAAGCACCGACCAGAAAAGGGGATACCATATTTCCCAAAGAAGATACCGAAGATGCAGAAAATGATTAATCGTAGACCCTTCGTAGTCTTTGTCGAAGACAATAGAAACTTTACTAACTAATATAACCCACACAGAATAGGATTTCGTCCGTGATGTATTCACCTACGAAAAAGCGCCACTTTCCTCCTCCATATTCGAAGTTTTCGAGCCGTGAAACGAGCGTAACTTAATGGACTACGGTCGAGAAAGTTGGCGTTTCTCGCGAAATTTTTCCCTCGCATTGGCTCCTTTTCTTTTTTTCTTTCTTCTGATTATTACCTCAGGAAGAATTACGTGGGAGATTATTTCACTGAGAAATTAAACTTTGAGAATGCATCCACACCGGGTGAATTTTCGAATGGTAACGTTGATATTTGAAAAAGTACAAAACAAAAATAACGACGAAGGAGGACAGAGGGGTAGTGAAAATTTGATTGTTTCTAGAAATGAGTGTAACTTAATAGCTCACTTTCTTTTTTTCGTTCTTCTGATTATTACCTCAGGAAGAATTACGTGGGAGATTATTTCCCTTAGAAATTTAACCTCGGGAATTCATCCACACCGGGTGAATTTTCGAAAGGTAACATTGACATTTTGAGAAATATAAAGAAACAACGACAAAGGAGAACAGTGGGGTATTGAAAATTTGATTCTTTCTAGAAACGAGGAAGGACGAGTAGAGCCGTAAATATTTCTTGGAGTACAAAAGCGACGTATTCTTTCCCTGTATTTTTAAGGATGATTATTTAAGTGAAGCCCCTGCCGTTGTATCCTTACCATTCCAACCCTTTATCTTTCTCGAAAGTAAATTTAAATTACTTTTTATCCGGAGACCAGGTTTCTTTGAAGTCAAATAAAGGATTCTTCGAGGCGAAGGAACACGAAGGATCGTCAGTATGAAATATATTGCCGAAGATGGTAAGACTTCCCGTGAATTCGACCATCGATCCTAACTTCGACTCTTACGTAATACCATCCGGTGTTCATCTTGGCGTAATACCTTTTTAATCCACTTAAACCGAACCATTTCGAGGTCTTCCTTCAAATAGATTTTAAATATCGAATCTAATATTTGCCGAGTACTATAATGAAAAAAAAATGGAGACAAAATGATAGAAAAAAACATGAAAAAAAATTGTAATACTCTTGAGAGAATCCTATACCGATATTTTAAGTTATCCAATAGCCGATATTAAACGAAAGGTTTCGCCCCAGTGAATGCACGTTGGGGAAGAAAGCGACGTTCCTCGCGTTGACGAATATTAAAAATTGCAGTGCGTGAGTCGTCGCTCGTTGAAACTCGCAAAAGGGGTCGGCTATCACGTATTCCATTTCTTAGGACGTGGCAGCTACCGAAATGGCTCCAGGCATCGTTTCTTTTTTCTGTTTCTCTCGCCCTCTGACCCGCGGTAACGTTTCCACCCTTTTCCTCATTGCGACTCCTTTCGTCGCGGCTCGAACTCGCGAGGTCTGCCTCCCCTTTGTCGTTGGATGCTTCTTCCTCCTTTTTTCCCTTTTCCTCTTTCTTTCTTTGTCTCATCCTCCTCATGTCTTTTCGCTCTTCCTCTTTCAACCCTGTCTTTTCGTCCTTTCTCTTTCTCCCCTGTCTTTCCACCCTCTATCTTTTACCTCTGTCTTTTCACCCTCTCTTTTGCACTCTGTTCTATCCACGTCTCT
This sequence comes from Cerceris rybyensis, assembly GCA_910591515.1. NCBI lineage: Eukaryota > Metazoa > Arthropoda > Insecta > Hymenoptera > Crabronidae > Cerceris > Cerceris rybyensis. The sequence goes on from OU342795.1 coordinate 4,424,786, forward strand.
GTCGAGCTCGCAGAGAGAACCATTTTCGCGTTAATTAACCTGCACCCTCTTTATACTGGTATTGTTGCGCGCGAACGAACGCTTGCATCTTCATGCCTGTCGCGCGGCTCATTGTCCCGTAAAAAAATCATCAGGTACTGCAACCAGCGGCCATTACATATTCAAAATTCCACGTAATCGCGAATCCTTTGTTTCGAGTCACTTAAAAAGATCAGCCGGTTTTTCCTGATCTCCGACGCTGCGAGGGAATGTCGCGTAAATTACTTTCTTGCTGGGTAATTTAATCTTGTTATGTTATTTATGCGATTGCGTTTCTTCATTAATTCTGTTCGTACTAAAGAACAGAGCATGTGATTGGTTCTTGGAAGAACTGATATTTTCTGTTGATTTTAAGCTCATTAATCTCCAGCCCCAGGCATGCTAATCTGTTAATTCAACTGAGCTATGGAACTTTTGAATTTTTTCTCAATTTCTTTTCATTCGGCTTGAAGAAAATAGGTCAAGGAAGTAAAGAAATATCGACGACGAATATCCTTTACTTTCTAGGATCAGCAATCCATTGGTATAAAGTAGAAAGAATTACAGTGGCGCCAAAGATAAAACATAAAAGGATCAGATGCACAAACACCATCTAATTTGAATCTTCATGATCTCCAAGAAATTCTTCCCATTATACCATGATCTCGCAAACGATTTCCAAGTTTCAAGCGAAATTGTAAAATTTACTTATCCTGAAAAAGAGATGAATTCTCTTCAGCAACCCCTCGGGTCGTTTCAAGGTTCTCCTGCATCCCCATCGTGCCGAGTAATCGTTAATTACGAACCGTTAATAGCAACAACAGCAACAACAACGTCTCCAGAAGAGTCTCAGTTATTCGCGTGGTTGTTGTCTGCGACCGAGTGGCTCCGTATATTCAGAAACAGGCTGAAGAGGGTTGCAACACATTCCTCTCTTCGGCTCGAGATTTTTGTGCGCCTCCGTTGGAAGCACCGACAGAGGTTGCATTGTTAGGCAAACTACCGGCACTCGAGTACCGTGTATTACGTGCTCAAATGCTCAAGAAAAAGCGTGTAAATCCTTTTGAAAAATGGAGCAACGGACCGAGCCATAGGACGTAGGGCGTTAAAATCCTCGGTGGTGGCCCTCTTTGCCCTCTCTGCCCTTTCCTCCTCGTTCTTCTTGTCCTCCTTCTCGTTCCACTCTTCAGGAGCACGCTCTACTTAACCTTCGAGATAACGTTGTCTCGTCTGCGAGGGTTCGAGCTCGTCTCGAGAGGGTGTCGTTTTCGTCGAATTGCCTCCAGCTGTTCTCCGATATTTCCGCCCCGATTCTTGAGATAGTTCGTGGTAAATAGTATCTCGCTCGAATCGTTTATCATCCCTTATTCTAGACCGGTATGTATGGCATTGTTTCCAAAGTTTTCTGGAGAACGGTTGTCGATGCTGTGACAAAAGGACCTTCGTAGATTTCGGCTTGATCGTAGGAATCATTGTAGTATTATTTCTGTTGCGAGATTTATCACGCATAATTATACATTGGAAGGTAAGTATTAACCCTTTGCCCTTCAATAACGAGTGACACTCGTGATGAGGTAAATGGGATAGGAAATTTGCAAGTTTTTTAAAACCTATTAAATTGAAAAAAGTAATGAGTCGCGATGCAATAATATTTCTATGATATTAAGCTTATGTTACATTATACGGCATATCAAGAATTATTGATTAATTTTTTTTGAGCAATGAAATTCTGATATGTAGCGGAAGAAGTTGCGAAAATCGTAAGGCAAGGGGTTCAGTTAAGTTTTCTTATTTTCCTTTTCCTCAATCGGTCTTACGGTAGCACTTTGTTTTCTGGTTCACATTTCGATCTCGACGACTATGATTATTTCATTTATGACCTACAACTTCAGATGGACTCCGCACCATTGAAATATTTCATTCACTTTACTCTCGCCTTTCTACCTGGATATCAAATAAATTACAATACTCCTTATCATCCAAAGAGACAAAAAATAAAAAAATACCTGCATATCTTCTACTTATAATTCTACGCTAGCGTGCAAACACTTTACCGCAGTGTGCAACCCTTTCCTCAATATTTTTACGTATTTTCTCGTCCACGAGGTTCGAGGACGACAAGTGAAACTGCATAAATTGTTTATCGTGCCAGTACACGTGGCAATTCGATCGTCCAGTCCTCCGAGAATTAGATTCCACGGACCTCGCAACCCCCTCTTCACCCCCGAGGGCCAGATAAATTGGCGTAATTACATTCGGCCGAAACTATCAAATCCGGGATAACGTATGCCAGGAAGGACAGCCGAATTTCCGGCCAGTACACCAAGCAATCCTTCTCGCAAGCCGACGATCCCATTTATCCGTGCCAAGCTTCCCTTTTGTCCGCTGAAAATTAGCGAAGTTACGGCCCCAAGGCGGATAAACTTTATTTGCGCCCATATGCCACCCTCCCGCCCTCGTACTTTGCGCCCCATCAAAATTTCACGAATCTAACCGAACTCCCATTACCCAGTCGTCAACTGCTAATGCGTACTCGTGCTTTTTATGGCGGTTGAAATTACCTCAAATATTCTTGAGTGGCGTTTCACGCCACTTGGAAAGTTTCAGCCCCCGGAGAGAGGGCGGAGAGGGGGCAAGTTTTCCCTTTCGTGGCGGAAAACGTCGCTCGATAATTCACGATCGTTTTGCGTTGGAATTACTGGAATTTTTCGACACCGGAAATTGGCACTTTGGAGATTCTTTTAATTAATATTGGAGGGTGGAAGGCGAGGAAGGGAAGATGTGGAAGAGGGGTTGAATGTTGATCTGTATCTTGACCTGAAGTTTTGCGATTGTTTCGCCGAAGATCTAATATTTTAGATGAATTTCCAGCCAGGGGTATTGTTATATATTATATTAAAAGGGGAACAATTAATTTGAAATATGTATCACTTAAAATGGGACTCATTAATTAACAGTGTTTTGATTTTAACAATAGAACTACCGACTTTGTACACCGATTATATTTATATATGTCGACTAAATGCTTTGAAGTTATTTAAAGTTTATTAAATAAAAGTGGAATATTTACTTTATGACTCCTCCACCTTCCCCAATCATTTTGATGGGGTTAATCGACGCAGGAGTCGTTTTAGGATTCATACAATTAGGTAAGTTCTGTTGGGTAATCGCAATGGTTTAAAATATCTTCTCCCTTGCAATTGCAACTTCCACAATGATTGCATCCATTTATCTTCCCTCGTTTCCTACAGCATTGCACCCTGTCAATATTTTCATCGACAAACAAATGCATAAATTCGAAGAAAACCCATGCCACCGTACAACTGATATTTTCCTCGTCATCGCACACATGAAACCGATTGATTATTTCTCACGAGAAGGAACGTAGAATCATAAAAACAGCAGTTATACGTGCAATTCTTCGTCGCGCAAAGCTCTGCAAATCGAAGTTTTACGTCGTCGATCTTTCGGTCGTTGAGAGGCGTTTGCAGATTTTATGAGAATGAGCGAATTTTTCAATCGTGGAATGCCGCTCGTAAAAACTTCTATCAGAACGAATAAACTTTCCTTTGATATCTATTACACGATAAACTTTGCTCGATGACTCGTGATCGGCAAATTTCGAAGCTACTTTTCGTCGTGAATTCGAAAAAAACAATGGCGATTAATCGACGAAAGAGAAACGGGAAAAAAAAACATTTCTTTTTTCCTACTTGGGAATACTTTGACGTTTTATTCACCGGTGAAAAACAAACGGTGGAAACATTAAAACAGCGGAAACCGCGGGCGAATTTTGTGCTCGTCGCGAAAGAAGTTATTTCTGTATGGAGTTTTACCAGCTGTTACGCGAAAAGTAGAAAAGTTCGAATCTGTTTGCTGAAGCGTATTCGACGATGAAGCTTTCCGATGCTCTTCCAGAAGATTTCACTATTTGCCGGATTATTCGCAACATATATTCGATGTATTTTCGCAATATCAACGACGGTTTCAATGTCAGAGCGCATTGCATTCGTCGATTTGATCGGGCATATAGAATCGCTTAAATCGTACACTGGCAAACGAGAATCGCAGGTGGACGTTCGAGCGCTAAAATTTCAGCAATTATGTCGAAATTCTTGATTGATATCGTATTACTCGTGAAATTCATGCTAACTACAACTTTCCACTGCTGACTTTCTCGATTTGCGGAGCTCGAGTTTCACCAAATTAGGGGTAACGTTGTTACCTACTTACTTTCAACGCGTCATCAAAATCCTGCAAATTCTATGCACTGCAAAATCTATACAACATCAAATTCACCAAAATGAAAACAAACCTAATAAATAAATAACTATAATACACAGTGAGCAATTAACACTCAATCTATCCGATGAAAATAGCCAGTTCTCAATTTTATAAAAACTACTTATTCCTAGATCACTAACCTTCGTCGATTCGACGACACAGATTTAATAAGTATGCTATATTATATTAGTTAATGTTATCGTAATAAATAAATACCTATCTTTAATAATAGAAAAAAACATGTTTAAATTTTATTTAATTAATACCCTTTAACCCCTTTTGTAAACACCGTAGTCGAAGAGACAAAGGTTAGTGTTAAGCGTCGAAAAATAAGGTTAATGATCTAGGGTTAATAATGAAAGCATAAAGTAAAAATTCTACTTCTAAATTAGTTAATCAATTATCTTTCTCACCTCTTGATTTCTCTTTTCTCAAAGTACTCATTCGACATATCTAAATTTTAGTAAAAACAACATAGGTAATTTTACTGTTAAAATCGTCAAAGTTTCTCCACCCAATTTCACCATTTTTCTTCCGCTCCATTCGGAAATTTCTTTTCCGCAGCGTTAAACAGTGAAAATTCCACGACGACGTTGAAACTGAAAATTCCAACGGCAAACAAGTCCCCAGAAATTTCCATATTTCAAGCGGTTAACGTTCCTATCCAGTGGCCGCAATTTATATTAACCCCTTGTCAAACCTTGTGGCTACGGGTGCAAAAGAAAAGATATCAGGGTTCATCTCTGTGCTTTCACGAAGCCTCCACAAAAACAGAGAGCTCGTAAGGGGTCGGTGTCTCCTTTCACCTCCTATCCAAATTATTAACGCGGTCTCTCTTCTTCTATTTTCACTTCTCTGTTCATCTTTCTCCTCTCTTTCCCTCTTTCTCTCTCTCTACCCCTCCCTCTTTTCGTGCTCTGTCCTCGTAATTATCGGGGCGGAAAGCTCAGGGTCGTTTCGCGGTTTTCCTCGGCAGTCGCGGAATACCAGGCGGTTTTCTCTCCGCGAAATCAAGCAACGCCAACGGAACGGTTCTCGCTGGTATTGCTTTTTGTTTTCCGACTATCAACGCCGTTGCGGCAATGCCTGGAATAGTACTTCCTCCCGAAAGAAGAGAAACGTGAAGGGTGGAAAGGGGGTGAAAGAGAGAAGCCGCAGGGGGTTGGCACGTGGTGGAAGAGCAGAGGAGACTCGTCGGATTAGCTGGTTAAAAAGGGGGAATAGAGAGCAAGAGGAAAGAGAAGGGAAGAGATAGGAAACTAGAAAACGAAGATGGGTACCACAAGTTGGAGAGAAACGGGGCCATGGAATTGAGCTTTTGAGGACTCTCCCGGGTACCCGGTTTTGCTCTTGACACTCCCTGAAATATTAGAGTGCGAGCACGTCCGATTCAGATTAGCACGGCTCTGTCTAACTTTTGCGTTCTGTGAATTTAAAGCCACAAACCGCGTCGCGAGTTACATCGCCCCGGGGATAGACATTTTTCTTCCCTTATCCTCCTTCGTCGTTTTTTTTCTTCCCCTTTTCGACGTTTTCTTTTGCGACCTTTGTGCAATGGGTATGCGTTCTTTTTGCGATGAGTCGAAAGTAGACGGTGGATGATTGGAAGGAAGAGGAGAAATTATGTGGGAGTAGATTGAAGACGATTGTTGGTCAGACAACGAGTTTAACCTGAGTAATAATGGTCGATGGATTTGATCTTGGAACTCGTGAAATATCTGCTGGGATTTGTCCAAGTTTCGTCATAATGGAGAATATTTTGCACAGAAGAAAAAATGGTGAAAATAATGTAGTATCGTAATTTCTAAAAAATAAGAGATAGCTTTTAGTTAGTGAGGGTGGATGGATTTTGTGTATTTGAGAGTGAATGTTTAGAATACGTGATTTGGAAGACGGCGAGTTCGAGGGTTAGAGTGAATGTTTAGTCTGTGGACAAGGAGAAAGTGAGTGAGTGCAATAGAGAATGCAAGCTGTGAGAAAGACGAAGAATGCATGCTGTGAGAAAGAGTATCGAGGGTGGATGCGAGTGTGAATTTTTGGGAGAGTCAGTTGAGAGAGTTCAGAGCGTTGAGACACAGAATTTGTTGCGCGGAGAGATACAGTGGAGTTATTTATAGAGTTTAGTGGAGAGTATTAGCAATAAGAGTTATTTTATTTTACTGAGTGTTTCTATTTTGTTATTTTGTTATTTAGACTATTATATTGTTAGTTAGTTTAACACTGGAACTACCGGCGTTAAATTTATCGTATTTCAATATATTAAATAATTACTTTGAAAGAGGAGAAATCGAGTGGCGGAAAGAATGATCAATTCGGTGATTTATGTCTTTTGCGGTGGACGTAGAATTTTTGTTCCATGGCTCTTCTATGAACTTGGAGAATTTTTGGAAAATACTATGTACCAGTCATTTTGACTGGTTTGGTAGTTCTAGTGTTAAGGTGTATATATAGTTGACAGAGAAAAGTATGTAGAATAAATATATATAGATAGAGACAGAGGAAATTCTACAATAATTTTCCTACTCTTATGTGGACAAGTAAGTGCAATATTTTTAGCCTAAAAATTTCTCAATTCGAAGAGAGTGTGCCTAATCTTGCTTTTGACAAGCCCTAAAATATTATGAGGCTGATATGTCCAATGTAGATTAGGATAATGCTTCTCGGCTTTCTCTCTGCTCTAGGAATTTTAAGGGTCCCGTTTGCTCTGAAAAGGACGCATAAAGTTTCGCGACACGGGCCACGTTTAGAATATTCCCTGTGGCGGGACGTCTTTTACCGTTCGCTTCCAGAGATTATGTGAGGAATATTTCGCGCTCGAACCTCGACTCTACGTTTACACACCATTGTTGGCTCGTCCGTGGCAAGTGAACGGATTTATGAAACGCGAAAGCTTTTCCCTTTAAAACTGCACCCGAGGTGCAGCGAGGCTTGCGTTTCATGGCTTCCGGGAATGGAAAAATTAACTGGCCGTATCGTAGTGGTATTAACATTTGTTTAACGCGCGCAAACGAAAATACGACTTTTGGACACATGGGAAATCCTCCAGACGAGATTTCATTTGGTTAAAATTCGCGCACACAATTCTTAAAATTTTTCATACAATTTGTAACACTAAAACTACCTGCGCTAATCTACTATATTTCAATATATTAAATATGTACTTTGAAAAAAGAGAAATCAAGGGGGTGAAAAACACGATCAATTTGTTACTCTGTATTTTATAACATCAACGTAGAATATTTCCTCGATGGCCGTTCTATAAACTTGGAAAACTTTTGGAAAAAATTGAGACCGGGTTAATTTGACTTGCTTGGTAGTTCTAGCGTTGAAATTCTGGCGAAGAGGTATCTTATAAGTTGATTTCCTTTTGTTTGAGAATAGTGCGGATTGCATTTAGTACCAAAAGTGATTTTTCCAAACTAATTGTAAGTATCTTTTGTAAGATTAAATTCTTAAGTCTAATAAGTGTAACACATGTAATAAAAAAAACATCCCCTAACAAATCTGACTACTTTTGGTAAAGAATCTCGATCCAGCGGTTCCAAAAGTATCTTCGCAGTTGCAGCATTAACCGTGAATCCATCCAGGTGTCACAGTTGACAGGCATTCAGCATTGTTATCTCATATCGCCAACAATACTTCTTACACGACAGGGACGGTGGCTCGTCGTGAATGCACCGGGTGTGCGCTTACTCGTGCATTCTACCTACCTAACTAACTTCCAGCAAACGCGTAGATACACTGCCACTTGTTCGCCAGGGAACAATAAGGCCAAGAATGTCAATGGTTTCTTCCATTGTGTATGTACGCCACTGTCATAGCACGGTGTGGCTTTTGTCATCGTTTAAGGCAAAGATTTTGGCTGCTTTCTACGACCCGAGACCCCCGAAGAGGTCGATGAGGCTTTCAAGGAAGTTAATGAGTTTGTCTTTCATGGCTGCTACTAATTAGTTCCCCATTTGGTTACCTGGTACGCCCTCTGTTCTGTACATTGTTTTTTTTCTTACAATCCTATCGACTGTTCTTTCGATCTTTGTTTTACGACACCAGTTGGATTTCTCGGACGTTTTTCTCTTTTGAATAACTATTGAAAACGAAACTGATTGAATTTGAAAAATGAATGGTTTTTCTGTTTGCGACTCGGATGAACGCTTGACGTCACTGGTAGCAAAACAGTGCAACGTGTTTTTTTTAGTGATAAAGTAAACTGGTGTAAATTGTATGTGCTTTTTACCGTTGGTTAGCGTTTTTCTAAAAAAATCGCTGGATAAATCGCAATTTCGAAATATTGCAGGGAATATTTACAGTAAGACCTGCAGGTTTAACCCTTTAATTCACAACAACGTGTTATACTCATGATGCGGTAAATGGCATAGGAAATTTTGAAGTTTTCGGAAAACTATTCAATTGAAAATATCAGTGGGTCACGTAATTGTCAAATTATTTCTATACTATTAATTAGACTCCGGATGTTTATGCAAATATCAAATTCAACAAATGCAGTTAAGACAAGAGAACCTATTTAGGGATTTGTTGCACTCGATAAATGTTACAACGAATACCATACTTTGGATATTTCGGATATATTTTTATATTATGTTCGTTTTGTGTATTTTAGCCGTATTCATTTTGTCATAAATGCATAAACATCCGGAGTCTACTATTAATACTGCGTTCAGTTAGACGAAATATCAGATATCAGTGAGAAATTTTGATTTCAAGAATTAATTTTGAATTGTTACGCTCGCAATCATAAAGGAAATCGTAGAGCAAGGAGTTACTCATTATTTATAGCAAACAATTCTGATTAACGACAAAATTAATCATCCGATATCTCTCACTGAGGTTTTACGTGGTTACTTCCAGTAACTTCTTTCTTCTCTTAAAATCCATTTAAAAACGACATGCGCAATTCCCTCTTGACATCTCATTTCGTTGAAACTAATCACCAATGCGAGAGATTCCCCGGTGAAAAATACGGGCAAACGATGGCCTTCAAAAACCGCAATAAAACCAGTCGATTTTCGCCGATGGTTCCATTAATCTCTCGTGTTTCCGTTCGCTTTTGAGGTCTCAGGGAATTCGAGCACCGATTTTGGATATCTCTCTTAATTTTTGCTGTTCTGCACTTCCGCTTTAACTGCTGCGTTAATTTCTGACTACAATTTTAGAGTAATTTTAAGTTACTTCCGGTCAATTGATGTTACAGCACATTAAATGAGAAGAAAACATTGAAAAAATACAAGATTTTGAACTCGAAGCCTGTAATTAACCAGCTGAGTTTTCAACTCTATTTGAAATGGATTCCAAGTCACCAACGCTGTGATATATCAAACAGTTTCTCTATTTCTATAAACTTCCAACTCCGCATACAATATTATCTTGTCTCTGTTAATTCTAGCAACTTAACTTGCTCGAGGAAAGACCATTTGATCGATGATGGTTTCACGATCGTTGGCTAATTACAGTGGCACGTTTTACGCCAAGGAAGATTCTTTGAGGAAAATAGAAGGCTTTTCCTCCTATTTTCCTAGCCGATCTATCAGGAGTCTGGCATTCCTGGCAGAGCTCTTTTTCACGTTTACGTGACCAGCTTTCCTAAGTTTACTCACGGGAAGGATCTTAGATTCTCCTTTCGGACCGTCATTCTACCAAAACGGCCCATCCTTGTCTCCTGTCCAATTAATTAGGCTTGCAATATCCCGTGAAAGGTGTCACCGTGAATCTTTGGCGTGACGGAGAATTTTGATTTTCGATCGGGTAAAATTTATTGAGGTGGATAACGACGATGGTGACAGGGACAACTTAGAATTTGAAAGGGAGGTGTAAACTTGAAAATTTGACACATTGTACGCCGAATAAATATCTGCTACCAAACTTTTATTATATTTGATAACGTTACTATTTAAATCAATACCAAATTTAAATAAATTAAGTAAAATATAATTTAAAGGGGATATTTTAATTCTCAATACAAAATAATTTGACTGATCTTGATCGGTAAAATCTAAAATCATATATTTGAAATCCCGCATTATCGGGGGACCGAATTGCAAAGTGTTAAAATGTCTTAAATTTTTAATATTAGTGCTATAGCTTCAACGATTGTAGAAACGTTCTAACACTAAAACTATCGACGCTATATTTGTTAAAATTTAGATATATTCAACAAGTACTTTGGAAAAAGAGAAATAAAAAAATGAAGAGAATGATTAATTAACTAATTTACTTTTTTCTTTACTTTTACTGTCACAACTGCGCTATAAATGTTGGTAGTCATAGAAAAAATTAAGAACCGGTCATTTTGACAATCTTGGTAAGTTAAGTGTTAAATTATAGATTCTATAATAATTTTACAATTAGTATTTGAAAGTAAAAATGTAATGATTAACAATGAAAGTGGGAAGTTACCTTTTTATTTTTTTCTATATTAACGTTACGAATGAAAGAAATATAATTATAATTACGCCAATAAAAACGGCCGATTGCTTTTAAATTTTCAATTAATTATTCGCTTTGCAATGTTGTGCCAATGGAATCTTCATAAATCTTTTCAAACTCTCTGTAATCCCCTTGTATATTTTTCACTATGCATACACCAGAATAATGATAAAAAGGAACCGTAGCTCGCTGGACGCCTCTGAATTGTGATCTACGAAAGAGGAACGGAAGTCCTTTGAAACGGCTACTCTGCAGACCCACTTTTGATCTACTTTGTCAAGATTCACTTAGCGCAAAGTATCCGACAATAATCTTAAAGTATAATCCCAAGACGTTCCGTCCTCAATCCTTTCAAACATCACCTACAAAAAAAAAACCCCGAACCGTTCAATAAATTCATTAAAAATCTAAAGGAATTCAAATCACGCAACCTCAATCGCTTTTGAATTCATCTTCAGAATATTTCCATCGACATCTCTGCAATACCTGAATCCTCGAAATCCCGCAAAACTATCGTCCTCAACTCCCTCGAATTACGATCGTATTTTCATCCCCTTTCCACCCTCAACTTAATTAGAGAAATCAGTGGTACAACGACGAAAATAAAATACCATTTTAATACCACCAACCCATTCTTTACCCTGTTTCCCTCGTCTTGACTTTCACGAAAGGAACGCCCCCGTCGTTTCACATCCAATTAATTAAAGACGTCGTAATAACACCAGAAGAACTTCCGGTTCTTTTCCACGGATTCCATCGATCTTCCTGCAGTAGTTTATTCTCAACGTACAGTCAGACAAAACGAGTCAGCCTCGTCTCTGTAATTCACAGGGATCAGAAGGAAGGGACAACAGAAAAAAAAAAACATAGAAAAGAGGAAAGAGAAAGGAGAATGAAAAAAAAGGGGAACAAGAAGAAACGAACGGTCTGTCAACTGCTCGACTCATTTTTCATTAACCCGTCGGATCTGTCTGGCGGTCTAGCCGCAATCCGAGGATGGATTTCCATAGTTTCCCAGTTCGGTACAGGTCTTGCGAAAAACTTTCCGACAAACACGCTTAAATCATCGAACTGCCAGAAAGCAGAGGTAAAAACGGCCATGGAATTCTAGCATTTCTCGAGCACATAGGACGTGCAGGGGATTGAGGGAGTGTAGAGAATTCTTAATAACTTCAGCAGAAAAGAGTGCTGGGACGAGTGACGTGCATGAAGTTTCACTTTGATCTCTGCGCCGTCTGACGAATTTTTCTAGGCGATTTTACGCGCAAGTTCATTCGACGAGGGTTTTAATATTTACTTGGCTCCTGGGAAAGCTTTGATGGACCCCATCGTGAGAGATGTACCGCGATAGTAATAACGGTAAGGATGTTACATCGGATTACTGGGAATTTTCCAAAGATTTCTTTGATTTGGGAACTTGTTGCGCCGTTGAATGGTAAGAGGAAATTTTCGTTTGATGTACTTTGCTCTTTCTGAGTTCCTTTGGTCAGTGTGAAAGTATAATTAGTGATTTCTTGTGATTAGTTTTGCTTGAGAAACTACTTTATGGGATTGATGGTGGATTTAATAAAAGTGAAAGACTATGTTAAATAATTACCTGATGTCAAGTGTTCCATTCTTAGTTAGAAAGGGAAGTATGGAGGAAGAGGTGAGAGTTCAAATAAATGTAAAGTAGGTGGAAGAATATGTGATAATTTTTTCAAAAAAACAGTGAAAATCGATCGCAAGATTTCCTTCATTTTCATGAAATCGATTTCCAAGTTCGACTGACACAATTCGAGAAAGATTAATCGTGTCGGTTTCCGGGGGCTTCGAGCGCGGCTTAACGAGAGTCAAACTTTGAAGCGGAGGTTTTTCACGTAGCCGCGGCGAATCGGTGGAAAAGAGAAGGGGTTGCTAGAGGACGAGGGTGCAGAACGAGTCGGAGAGCAGGTGGAAGGGTAGGATAGAAGGGTAACGGGTTGCAGAGGGCGGTTTTGAGAGGCCTGCGGCGAGCAGAGATTAAATCGTACCACAGTAAAGAGCTAATCTGTCCGTCTCCGTTTCTCTCTACCCCTCCGCGCTTCTGCCAGGCAACCCTTTTCTCTTCTCTGCTCTTATCCCTCGTTGTTGCAGTCCACCCTTTTCCCGTTCTCCTCCTCCCACCCTCGTAGCTTTCGGGTTTGTCCTTCTTCTTCTATTCTTTCCTTTGTTCTTCCTCTTTTTTCCGTTTGTCTTCCCTTAGTCTCTTCTTCCATTTTGTCTTCTCTATATTCATTCTTTTTCGGGTATCTGCAACCATCCCCCTTTTTTTCTCTTTTCATCTTCCTCTGCTTTTCCTCTCTATAACTCTCCAAGAGCCACTCTTGAGGGTATGTCGTCGTCGTCCTCCTCTTGCAGTCCTGGAAGGGGTGAAAAATTAGTCTAATAACCAATAGTTATTTACTTCCAAAGGTTCCACCCTCATCGAACCTCAGAAATTTCATACTCAACTCCATGAGAGGGGTGCATCACAGCTTTCGACGAAACATTTCTATTTGTACATAGAAAGTGTGAAATTTTCCGTACAGCTTTCGTACAATACACAAAGTTTTCCAAGGTCACATACAAGTTCAGTAATATTCATTATTCCCCCTTTTTCCCTAACAAAATGGGGTAGTCCTTTGAGCACAGTTAATAAAGGCACCACAGTGCAAAATTCTTCGACACGCGACCTTTAAAGTTGGAAGAAGCTCGTAACAATTTTCTCTTCGTCCCTTCGTTCTACTTCTCTGCATTCCTTCCTCTTTTTTCCCTAGAAAAACCCTTTCCATTTTGTTTGTTCGCATTCCTCCGCTTCTTCTACCTCTCTAATGGTCTCTCATGGTTTTATTCGACCATCTTACTGCTTCTCTTCCACCCTCTTTTCTTTTTCTACCTACTCCTCCCCCTGTTTCCTAGTATTTTCTCGATTTTCTCTTCTATACCGTTATCCTTCCTTCTCTTTCCGTTTTATCCCTCTTCACTGTTTCCACTCTTCATTTTCGCATCTTCTTTTTTTATTTATCTTTCTTCCTTTCCCTATTTCATCCCTCATCTTCGCTTCCTCCCTTTTTCATCTCTGTTTCCCGGTGAAAATGGAAATGGCAGGTATTCCCGTTTCATCCTCTCGACGCACGTTGCCATACATACTGCACGGAGGCGTTATAACGTACCCGAGAATGGAGATGGTTGGAATAAAGAACGAGCACGACAGGAATTGCTGGTAGACCGGCATGTCGAGGCTCGTCCTCCTGCCATCCCTGTATCAAGCATTCAATTTTTCCACGACCCCTTGCTACGCGGCTCGTATCCACTTAACGTGGACTCCTTTTAGCGATATGCTTTTCCTCGAACAGCTCAATCCCTCTTCTCTACAATGAGGAATATCGTGGAGGTTGTTGGTACATTGGGAAAAATACGCAAATCGTAATAATACCTAGAATTTCCGTAACCTTTCGCCCTACCATTTCTTCTGTGAACGAGCCTCTTAGCTATTTTTAATTACCGAGAGAAGAGATTAATAAAAAAATTCGTAAACTATTTTATAGCCGATTGATATTGTTGGTAGAAAAATGCTATTCGAGTGAATGAAATTACGGCAGTAATTTACACACTGGCAGGTAGACTGTCAATTGGAAGATTTGTTCAAATTTTTCATTACAGAGAAAAGTTTAAGAAAAGAATTCGTAAACTATTTTATAGCCGACTTATATTGTTGGTAGAAGATTACTATACCAGTCAATAAAATCAGGGCAGTAATTTACATACTGGCAGGTAGATTGTCAATTGGAAGATTTGTGCAAATTTCTCATTACTGAGAGAAAAGTTTAAGAAAAGAATTCGTAAACTATTTTATAGCCGACTTATATTGTTGGTAGAAGATTACTATACCAGTCAATAAAATCAGGGCAGTAATTTAAATCCTGGCAGGTAGATTGTCAATTGGAAGATTTGTGCAAATTTCTCATTACTGAGAGGAAAGTTTAACAAAAGAATTCGTAAACTATTTTATAACCGACTGATATTGTTGGTAGAAGAATGCTATTCCAGTGAACAAAATTACGGCAATAATTGACATACCGGCAGGTAGACTGTCAATTGGAAGATTTGAGCCAATTTTTCATTACTGAGAGGAAAGTTTAACAAAAGAATTCGTAAACTATTTTATAACTGACTGATATTGTTGGTAGAAGAATGCTATTCCAGTGAACAAAATTACGGCAATAATTGACATACCGGCAGGTAGACTGTCAATTGGAAGATTTGTGCAAATTTCTCATTACTGAGAGAAAAGTTTAACAACAGAATTCGTAAACTATTTTATAACCGACTGATATTGTTGGTAGAAGAATGCTACTCCAGTGAACAAAATTACGGCAGTAATTTACACACTGGCAGGTAGACTGTCAATTGGAAGATTTGTGAAAATGTTTTATTTCAAACTTATTGTTAATCTTTTAAATTATTTGTCAAAATAAACGCAAACCAGACGAACAGAGTTCTCCAATGGGACAACTAATCTTCTTAGATGTAATTAATCGCCTGAGCAAGAAGACACTTAACAATTCCCGACAGTAGCAAGGTAATTACTTTATTTCTTCCCCCGTGTCACCTAAAATCGTCAAGCACAATTAACGATATTAAATCGCTTGCACGAGTTACGAATCTGCTAGAAATTCACCTCAATTCTCTCTGTTTCCATTCAGAGAGGTGGAATTTTTTTCTAAAAACGATCCTCGCGAGATGTGTGATTTCAGCTATCGCACAAACGGCAAATTTCGCGCAGAGGTTTCAAAATCTCGTATTTTCGCGATACGCTGGCAACGGTGTTACAAAGGCACACTGATAATACACTACTTCGAGATAATACACGGAGTTTCGTAGAAATTAAACTCACGGATTACGTGCAATATGACAGAGGATACCATGGGACAAAAGCGAGTTAATTCTTTGCGTTTATGCTGCCTACACCCCTCTTCTTAATCCCTGCTCCTTTTGGGTTTGCTCTTCGTTGTCTTATCTCGAGCAACGAGCCGTGTCTTCTGGAAGTTTATGGAAGACCTTCGTTTCACTTGGAGAATGGCGCGAACGGGGGAACGAAAATTGTCACGAGACTGATAATACACCGGCGGGAAACTCGATGGGGTAGCTGGATTACTGAGAAAGGTAAATATAATTGGCAGAAGTACGTTAACGGGAGAAATTGTTGACTGACAATTACCAGAGCCGAGGTTAAAGTTCAAGAAGTCTTGGAATCTTCTGAAAGTTGTTACTTAATAAATCCTTAAAATCGAAAATTATGGAAAACAATTCTCTAACATTTTACGATAATTAACAGTAACTGTACCGACACTTTATGGATACTTATTGTTACCGTAGTAGAACCTGTGATGGGTTATAAAATAACGAGAATAACTTTTTAACAGTAATGCAAGAGTCTTAATATAGCAATATTGTAATAACTTAATAGCACAAAAAATTATAAATTCTCATTTCATTGAACCAGTAATTTCATCACGTATGGTGCAGTTAGCGGTAATGCAAAAGAAAATTAATTATGACGTTAATATAGAGGCTATTAATTTACCACTCGATTTGCGGAAGTGAAATCTATTGCAGTGCAATATATTAAATACGGACTTGGGAAGTAGAGAGATCAGGCGGCATAAGAGATGATCAGTTAAGTAATTTGTATACTATCAAATAAATGTGAGATATCTACTGTGTCACTTCTCTATAAGTTTTAAAGGCGTTTCTAAACAGGTAGGAATCCGTCAATTTGACGTTCTTCGTAAACGTAACTTTAATTATATTTGTCCTCCAGACAAGTTCAATTTTGAAAACTGTATCTATAACTCGCAAAATATATAAGTAGTACTATTTACCTTGTATCTGTTAGAAGTACCCTTTTACCCGTCCATACATGAAAATGATCTCTCAGCGGAGAAATACAATGGAACTATCGTCGCCGAGAACAACGATAACATCTCCACCAAATTATATCGTACAGTTTTAATAATCTACGCGATCCGCTGCCAGTAAACTGTCAAACAACAGAATTTCCGAGGTAGTCCCGCGGGGCACCTCGATTCGCAAGCGAAATACTGTCGAATATCGCTGCACGTGAAATGTCAGGGTTCTCTATTCCTCTTTCAACCCCTTCCTCTTCATCTCTGTAGAGTAGTGCGGTTATGCTTCATAGAGCAAGCTACATTTTGAATCTCATTGTGCGTTATACGCTCGTCATCTTTCCCTCTGACATTTTCAGCGCCCCTTCGGCATCAGTCGTCTCTGCTCTATGAAGAGAATTTCCTCTGCCGACGGTTGCTCCGAACGTAGGTAACTGCGAGATTTGATTACGTCAACCTCCGCTGACTCTGGATTCACCTTTTCCCGTGGCTTCTCGATTCCAACTCGCTCGTAAATGTCTCCTGTGCATCAACGGATCGGAGATCAAACGGGATCTTCGAGAGCTTCGAATCCTCTTTCGGCGTTTGCTCGGCCTCGTCTTACTACGAGATTTTGAGGGAAAACTTTCTTTCGATTGATAGTTTTTCTCATTTTTCTCGCTGGTTTCTTTTCCCCGTCGCTTCGTTTTCGAGTGTATTACGGTTCGATTGGCGTGGTTGCAACGGTAGGGAGGTACTAAGGTTCGGATGGGTTTTGAAGTTTCTTGTTTCTTCTTTTTTGGGGTTTTCTGGGTTGTGGTTATTTTACCTGAGACCTACTGTTTTGGGTGGGACCCGGACCACCATAAAATATTAAATAATAATTTAGAAAAAATCTCTAAAGGTGGAGGAGAATTTTCACTTGGAACCATCGATTGTGAGTCCGAATCTTTACTTTCTTGGCTATGATAGCCCGCTTTATATTATTTTGGCTCCAATCACTGTGATTATTTTGCTTAAAACCTATTGTTTTATGTGGGACCCGAATTACCATAATATATTAAATAATAATTTAGACTAAATTTTCTAAAGTTGGAGGTAAATTTTAACTTGGACCCACTGATTGTGAGTCCGAGTCTTTACTTTCTTGCCTATCATAGCCTGCTTTATATTATTTTGGCTCTAATCACTGTGATTATTTTGCTTAAAACCTATTGTTTTAGGTGGGACCCGAACCACCATAAAGTATTAAATAACAATTTAAGAAAAGTTTTCTAAATTTGAAGGAGAATTTTAACTTGGACCCACTGATTGAGTCCGAGTCTTTACTCTCTTGCCTATCATAGCACATTTTATATTATTTTGGCTTCAATCACTGTGATAATTTTGCTTAAAACCTATTGTTTTAAGTAGGACCCAAACCACTATAAAATATAAGATAATAATTTAGAAAAAATTTTCTAAAGATGGTGCAGAATCTTAACTTGGACCTACTGACTGTGTGTTCGAGCTTTTACCTTCTTGTTTACCGTATTTCCACGAAGTTTGAGAAGATTGTCAGACCGTAATTTATTCTGGTATTGAATCTGATTAAAGCGATTCTTCCATTAGTGAAAAATGTGTACAGTTCTTTGTATAGCAGCAAGCAATTTTAATCTGCAACAATTCTGCGTGAAATTGACTCGTTGCTCGTTGACATTTACGTCCCGCCGATCTAAACGACGGAGGCTTTGCTCCACAATAAAAAGAGCAAATAAAAATAAAAACGTTAAAGTTATAGTAGACGAGTATCAGCATCCAGCTCTCTCATTTTTTCGTTCTTTTTACTTCTTTCTATTCCGCACGATTTAACCAAGAACAACCGTATACGCTTCCCATTTTTTTAACGTCGTCGAGGTAAATCGCTTCGTGCCATGTTTTCTCGTTACTCTGCACTTTTTACGCTCGTTTCTCGTATTTACTTCAACTTTAATTCATCCCTTAACGCGGCCATCCCTTCGCAATGGCACCGCGATTGGACGAGCGGTTCTTTTCTCTCCGCAATGGAAAAACCTATGCATTTAATTCCATCTGGTAAAACTCCTCCACCATCTTCGTTATTTTATAGACTAAATATCTCTCAAATTTTCACCTAATAATTTAACTTATAATATTCCACCAAATATTCAAAATTCTCGTAAATATCCATCGGCAAAAACATCATTCAAACTTCCACGAAATCAGCTGGGATAAAATGAATGCAAAAGTGGTTCAAACTAACTCTAAACCGATTTCCTAATGTGCAAAATTCTTCCAAGTATCTATCAATAAAGAAACTTTCAGAACTTCTCTGAATTTCATCAGCAACCACTCTCAGACACCTGCACACACCCAATGTATAGCTATTTTCCAAAGTACATATAAAAATGGACTTATTAAAGTACTTTGAACGTTACTGGGGGAAAAAATAAACAAAACGACGATTCAAACTGATTCTAAAATGCTTTGGAAACATTCCCAAAAAATCTAAAGCTAATTGCAACCACTCCCAGACAGCTACACCAATCCACGTACCTTCGATCCATCCCCAAGGGTTGATATCACGAAATCGCATTGTCCAAGGGAGGAGTCGAACCGCGAAAATGGCAGGGGGTGGGGGGTTGAAAGGTAGAGAGTGGAATTTTGCACGGACATATGCAAACCAGAGTCTGGTAAGCGTCCCTAGTGTACGGAGAGTGCATTCGCTATTCATCTATCTGGGTCAGTTTGCCCAACCCAGCTCGGAGGCCTCGACCCTCCACGTTATCCTCCTCCTCGGCCTCCCCCGGAAGCTTCCACCCTCTTTCGAGTTGGTCCACCCACTTTCCACGGCGATGCCTCGATAACGATGTTTTTGTTTCGTTCGGAAGGACTTGAAAAGTTTCTCCACGTTGGACGCCTTTCGGATGGAATTTCCATCGGCTCGATCGAGGATGAAGGAGGTCGAGGAAGGGAATTTAGGGGCGAATGCAACATGGAAGAGGTCTTCGATGCTTTTTTTTTTTTAAATGAGAAAAGTTAAGGGACTTTTGGTCGTCGTTTTATATTGTCTTGTATACGGGAAACTTTAGGGATGTTGGTCGATGATTAGCTGCTTTAACGATCCTTTTTCGGGAGGGTTGTTTTTCTACAAGTGAAGGGTAGCGTTTGGGGTGAACGCGTTGTGCTGGAATTTCTGGTAGGTTGGAGAGATGGAGGAAAGAAAATGGGGAGGATGGGTCTGGTTGTGGAAGGGTGGGTTGTTGATACTTGTAAGGTGTGTTTTATTCGGCATAGAAGAAAGATAAAGAAGTAGAGATCTTTTTAACCGTTTGCGTACCACGAGCCACTTTCGCGCTCTTCAGTTTTTGTGTCGAAAAACTCTAGGACATTTTTTCAATGTTTACAATTGCAGGGAGACTTTGTTAAGATATTTTGTTAAGAATGCATCAGGTTTCTCTTTTATAATATAAAGTAATTCCAAATTAGGATACAAACACGAGAAGATTGTTCTTGTTGTGCACTATATAAAATAAAACACCAACTTTAGCTTATTTTGAAATAAAATCTCAAGAGCGCGAAAGTGGCTTTTGGCTTTTTTCGAAGTAATTTTTTAAAACTCTCCCGGTATTCAAACGATTAATGTTATATTTTAATAAATCAATGAAAATTTGAGCAATTTTTAATCAAAGATTTGGAAATAATTTAAGTGTCATGCAAGTAGTTTATTCACCGCTATGTCAGCCAGAGTATCGAGTTGGAAAGCTGTTATTTTTAATAAGTAGAATAATTCTCTTACAAACTGTACCCGCATTATCTGCAAAAGGAGCGAGGAGTTATCTTAACGTGAAATTTGAAGTTTACTTGGAACAACTAATTTCAAGTCAGTGCTTCAAGAATATCTCGTTTTTGTTTATTTGGGTGGCGTGAATTAATTCAGATTCCATACAAATTTTAGAGAATGTACCTGAGTGCGAGGATGGGAAGATTGTTACTTTATAAATCTTACGGAGCAAACATCAGGAGCATATGCAATTATTTCGGTCGAACGGGTTCCAATCTAGTTTCCGTGTACCATGTATTTTCTCTGGGCGTTGCGAAAACAACGGCCCTATTGCCCGAGGAATGTGAAATTTTCAGAAAAATCCCGGAAAACTGTGGCAACGATGAAATTCTCTTGGCAACCCTCATCATTTATCGTAGTGCTATTAATCTTTAAGTATAACCTACCGCATACGTGACTTTTGCATTACTTGCATTCCCTTGAAATTATTTTCCAGTCATTTTATTTATTACTTTTTACACATTCTAATCTGGTTGGAAGTTTTGAACTATTTTAAACATGGATGAAAGGAAAATTAAATTTATATGCGTAGCGCTAATAATAAATGATTATGTAAAAATAATGAGATTTTACTATATGCTACTTTTAAGTGCCCCATGTAGATTGTCTTTTAACGGATAAGACACGCGGGAAATTAGGAACGTTTCGCTGCTTAATTGTAGTCTGGTTCGTAAAAACCGTAATTCTGTCACACCGAATGAGAATTCGGAGCTAAAGAGTTAAGCGCCGAATTTACGACTACAGCTTGCCTCGAACCTGTAGCCTGTAAACGGTGCCAAAAGAAGATATCCTCGAAGGAACATAGTTTTACGATGGACCTGTTTCTTTTTAATGCTTGCTTCTATTATTAATTTTCTGGTTTCTTCTACCGTGAAATACATTTGGAATTTAACACTTTTTCTATGGGCAACTCCCGTCCAAGTTCTCCACATTTACTGCTCTAAAACACTGTCAGTCCCCATCGAAATCAATCCAATTTTATAGTCATCCTCTCTAATTTTGTCACTCTTTCAATTTTCCCCTACTAATACTTATTCTCACGAATTTTTCAACTCTAAAATATATTCAGAATTTAACTTTTTCTATGTGCAACTCTGATCCAATTTCTTCCATTTACTGCTTTAAAATAACATCATTCCCCAACGATATCAACCCTATCTTGCAGACATCGTCCCAAACTCCGTAACTCCTCCCATTTTCTCATATTACTATTTATTCTCACGAATATTCCAACTCTAAAATATATTCAGAATTTAACTCTTTTTCTATGTGCAACTCTGATCCAATTTCTTCCATTCACTGCTCTAAAATATCGTCAGTCTCCATTAACACTAGAACGACCGGCTCTAAATCTCTGACATTGAAATATATTAAATAAATACTTTAAAAAAAGGGGACTCGAGAGGTAGAAAATGTGATCAGTTCGGAAGTTTGTGTTTTATAAGATCAACTTAGAATTTCTATTTAGAATTCTCCTATAAACTTAGAGAATTATTGGAAAAATTGTGAATAAGTCATTTTGACTTGCTTGGTCGCTCTAGTGTTAAAATCAACCCTATCTTGCAGTCATCCTCTCATTTTCTCCTATTACTATTTATTCTCACGACTCCTCCAACCCTAAAATATATACAGAATTTAATACCTTTTCTATGAGCAACTCTTATCCAATTTCTCTCATCCACTGCTCTAAAACAACGACAGTCTTTATCAAAACCAATCGTATTTTGCACGTATCCCCTCTAACTCCGCCACTCCTCCTATTTTCTCCCACTACCATTAATTCACACGAATCTTCCACCCCTAAAATATTCCAAATTTAACACTCTTTCTATCGATAAGTGCCATAAAAATTCTCCCATTCGAATCTCCGCAACATCGCCTCTCCCCATCGAATCCAATCCCATCCTCGTAGAGTCGACAAAGCTCAACATCGTGGAGGATTCCACCCTTAGATTCCGCTCGATCATTCCCCGTGAAATCTACCCTTCGCTCTCGAGCGTGCGCATCGAAAGGCGTGCCCCGGTGCATTCGCACGTGTACCGGTTTGCATAGCATCCCTGCACCGCAATGACCAGTATGCAAGGGTGCTATGTGACCCGACGATGCCACGGGACGAGATGCACTCGCGTGCTCATGCAATGCACCGATTCCAGCGGGCATTCGGCCGGTTTATTCGCGTGGAATTCGGCGCGGCATACGCTCGCGCTTGCTCGCTTATTGCCACTATATTTCGGGATATGTGTCAACCGGTGCACTGCTTCTACGATATTCGCCCATTATTTTCCGCAAATGAAACAGTCTCGTCGACTTTTCGACCGTTTATTTCTTGCTTCGCACATTCTGCACAATACCGCCATCCGTTTAATAAAAGACGTGCTGCGAAAGGATTGGAAATACGTGAATACAAATTTCGTCGTTTTATCACGATATTTTTGTATTTCCTGCAGGTCGACGTGAAGTCACGACGATAAGAAGATGAGTTTGCGAGATTATCGATGGAAGGGTGAAGCATGATAATAAGTAGCGCGGTTGGTTGCAATAACAGGACGCGAGAGAATTGCGCTTACCGAGTGAAACCGCTGAGTCGAGGGAATAAAGCACGAATGTGGTCAGACGGTAAATAGGGAAGAACAGGGGTAGACTGTAGATGGGAAGTGGTGAGAGTCAACGAGTAGATATAGTTCGTGCATGGTCAGGCAGTGACTAGACAATCGCGACTGATGAGGAGAGGACTGAAATCGCTGGAGGTGCGGAGGAAACACCAGAAACTGTACACGTATCTGCATTTATAGTCGCTGTAACTCACATACCTCTCTACAAAGATATAAAACAACTCGATTATCCTCTAAAGTACATCGATCAAGACAACTTAAGTCCATACACTTGATCAAAACTCCTGAACTCTAAAAAATCCTTCAAACCACAATCACAAAAATTCTCACGCTTGTCTGGAATCCACCTAAAACTCTTCCTCATCGAAATAATCACAGTTGTCGAAGATGAGGTAGAAAACAACAACAATTTTCCTCCAAGACCTCATCAGACTCGAAACTCGTCACGAAGAATCTCTGTTGGTCCTCTTTTCACGACTGCTTGGTTACGTTCTCATTTGCAGCTTGTAAACCAAAAGATCGTAGCAGGTATTAATAACGACGACTATTCAAACGTGCAAGTGGGCAGACGGAACGCCAAGGGGTGTGGAAGGGATGTTCGCGAGTAGATAGGGGTTGGTGGACGAGAGAGCCCACTTAGTGGCCGTGAGAATCCGCGAGAAGAAGACAGGAGAACCGAAGGAAGCGGAGAGATATTGAAGTGGTAGCCAGCTGCATTCATGTGCCCAGAGGGAGGCCCTGAGATTCAGATTAGTCACGGAGCTGCCCTGGGCAGACTTCTTGTTCTTCTTCTTATATTTCTTCTACCCTTCGTCCGTTCCTTCGTCGCTTCTTCACCTACGAGCGGCATTCTACTTGGAGGATCCTTCGGACGAGTGCTCGAGTGCTTAGCCAGCTAATTACCTATCTCGGTTTATTACGCCCCCATCGTCGGGATTTCGAAGGCTGCGAAACCATTGGGAAGGGGTTGTTTCGCGTGCTCTCGAATCTCATTGACATATCTCGAAAGTCGTCGAAGGGACGAGGCGGGAAAGGGAAACGAAGATGAAGAAGAACGGACGAGAATGACTCTTGACATCGTTTTCTTCTCGTCGCACCCTCGTATTCGGCGGCTTGACTTTCAGTTTTCTTCGTCAGGGACACTCGATCGGTTGTGCACGAGTAACTTGGATTTTCCTTGCCCTTTCTCGTCTCCTCGATGATTCAAGGCCGTGGATGTTCTTCAGGGCTGCCTTCGCCGATGTTCTCGAAGATTGAAGTGGATTTGCTGTCGAGTGATCGGTTTAGTGGAATAAAAATATGTAATTTTTTGTATCATTATGTAAAGAATGTCTTCTCCGTTGGGTCTCGAATTAAATTGGTAATTTTTAATCGTTATTTCTATTTTAACACTTTGAACGCCACCGGTATTTCGCTAGATTCACCATTTCTACCGAAGTGGAACTTTTACTATTAAATTCGTATTTTTACAAAGCAGAAACTTTAAAGATACAGATAGATAGATATTCGGTAGACCTTTATCTTTTTAATGTCGATATTTAAATATTTAATATATCCGAAAATTCGTAAATATTACAATTTCAAAGTTACACGGAAATTTAATGAATTCAATAGTCATCGGTGATCTCCATGGCAGTCAAAGTGTTAACGTACTTCCAAATACTCCATTCACTTGTGACCGTCTTCTGAGTCTTCTTAGCTATCAATTTCCATCGATATTCGTACAATCGGCGATTCAAGTAGCAAGTAGTCTTGGAGTATCCGAAGTATCCGGCATTTCTGCCACATCGCTTGCAGATGCGCCTCTCTACGAAATACGCCAGTGTTCCTAGCAACCGTGAAGACGTCATTCGACGGAAATTAGCACACTGCCCATACGACTAGCAAGATCGCAAGCCTATTCTCCCTGTCTCGATTTCGTTGTCCGATATCTGCGAATGGCAGACGTATCTTCGCAGTGAATACGCGTTTCCTGCCGATGTGTTTCGCAGGATGATCCGCTTCTCCGGTCACTGATCGGCTTAATTGCCCGTGAAATCATCCTCAAGTGCTTCTGTGGTTCTCCCTTTATCGTTCGTCTTCCGGTATCGTCGTGTTCGGCGGTAATACCATATTCGACAAGGGGATGAAGTTGGTGTTTTTGGAATTTGCAGATTTTTGGGTGTTTTGAGAAAGATTTCAGTGGTGAAGACAATTAGGAAGGGTGTTAATTAAGAGATTTGAGCACTGATTGAGATTGGGAATTGACTATATGACACTAGATTTATGGACTGAAATATGTTACATCGTCATGTATTGAATAAAGATTTTGAAATTAGAGAGATCAAGTGGAAAAAAGATGATGAGTTAAGTAATTTGTATTTGTGAAATATCTACTGTACCATGGCTCTGTAAGTTTGGAAGGCGTTCCTAAAAAGGTCCGTCAATTTAACGGCGTCCGTAAACGTAATAATGATCAGTCACTGCTAAAATTGAGTAAAGGCTTTGGAAAAAGTGGCAAAAATGGTAATTCATTAAGTATTTTTTTTTATTATAAAATACACGCGAAATATCTACTGTATTACTTCTCCCTAAATTTAAGAAATGTTCATAAAGAAAGTAGAGACCCGTCAATTTAACGTTTTCCATAAATCTAGTATTAACCCTTTGACCTACGATTTCTTCTCTGCCGCGGCGCGCAAAAATTTAAATTTAATTCCTGAAATCAAAAGTTTCCAGTGATATCTGATATTTCGTGTAACTGAATGTAATATTAATAGTATAGAAACAATGAGACTGTTTCGTGATATTTAACTCTTTAGCCTACAACTACGTGTGGGACTCGTAGCGCGGAAAATGTAATATGAAATTTTCAAGTCTTTTAAAAATTATTAAATTGACAATATCACCAAACAGTCTCATTATTTCTATACTACTAATATTACATTCAGTTACACGAAATATCAGAAGTCAGTAAGAACTTTTGACTTCAGGACTTAATTTTGAGTCTTTGCGCGCCCCAGCAGAAAAGAAATCGTAGGTCAAGGGGTTAACCCTAGAATTATTTACGTATTTAACTATTGATCTTCAAGGGAGAAAAAAAATTAAAATTCATTCCACTTTCGTCCTACATTGACCGTGACCTTTTTCATATAACTGTAGAAAGTTAATATAAATTATATTTAGAAAAAACTATCAATGGCATGTTCTTCATTAACTAGAAAAGTTTATACACCGTAACTAATCAACCCTCGAGGCTTCCTGTTTTACGTAATAGACTGATCAAAGAGTACGAAAAACAGAGAAGCTTCAATGTAATTATAAAAGGTAAAACACTTTCCATTCTTTTAATGCACTTACAATTAGAGAAGTATCTATCAATATTGTCAAATAAATTAGATTCCCTTCGAGGATAAATCGAGAAGCACGATAATAGCGGTTAATGAGCGGAGCTTTTGAAGGTAATTTCCAAAGATTCGCCGTACTCGTGGGACGAATTGCCGATTGATACAAGCGAAAGAGGAAATTCCACGGTGCCGAAACTTCTCGGAGATGCCTGAGAAATCCTCTCCGGTCGCGCTTTTCCATCCCAAAGGGAAATTCCTTGAGAGGGTGTACTTAGATTCCATGGCTGGAATTCACGTGTTCCGAAATTCTTTGGACTTCCCATGGGAGAATCCGTGCCACGGTGAGAAAGAGGCGTCGAGATCGTCCTTTAATGAAGAACCGTCGCCGATTTGGCTTCATTAGAAACCCTCATTTCGAAGGTCAATCTTCATTTTCGTGATTTTCTTGGAAAGATTGAAATTTTTGACATTTCATTCGTTTGGAATTATATAAGGAATTTTTAACCGAAGAATTATTGGATATTGGAGTCGTTGATTGCTCGATTAACTTTTTACCCCCTTAAAATAAAGAGATTCGTAGACTTAAAGTATCTTAAATATTTCCTAATTAATTCATTATTACTATTAATGTTAAAACAGAAATTTTGAATAAGTTAAAAATTCCTAAATACGTTCTAAATTGTTCCTAATTGGAACGGACTCTGGTAGAATTATAAATTACATGGACAGTAAATAATGGACATTAAAGCTTTTATTGTCGAGTCAATTTACTGTCTGCGGTTTTTATAAACGATTACTAATTGAACGTAATCCAAACATCGCAATATATTATACACTGGGCCGGATTTCAGAAAACGAAAACCCGGCAGCCGGAATTCTGTGGGTTTCCATCGTCATTGATACGCTTTCATTAATATTCGTGGAATAATTACAGTAATTAATAGAATTATTCCCACATAGTGTGAATTACGAGAGTCCGGCGGATGGAGGCTAATTGAATTTCGATTCTCCCGGAATTACGCGATGCACGAAAGAATCTGTCGATCCATATCAACTTCCGTTTCGAGGACTTCCTGTCGTCGTTCTCGTTCAATTGTTCTCTAATAACTCTACCTTTATATTTTCAATTATATTGTCAAATAACACTCTAAAAAGAGTCTCAAAACTGGCGATAAAAAACGGCCAAATCCTTTTTCAAGAGCATTGAAACCATCGTTAACATTTAGGTCTCTTTGCGCAAAAAAAAGTAACAAATGCAAGGTAAATCAACTGTAAACGCGATCCAACGAGATAAACATGCCGTTACGTCGGCCCGTGGAAATTTACAAGCAATATTTTTCCCGCGCGAAAGCGCGAATGCTCGATTTCCCCCGTTGGACCTTTTTCCTGTCAAAAGGAACGCATTTTATCTCGATCCACCTGTCTGCGAATAGTGAAATATTTTCGACATTCTTCGGCGCTAAAATGCTGACTTGTTCTCCTTTTTATCCAGCATTATTACACCAATTTGATTAACACTCATGAAATAACGTCTTTCTAAATTTTTATAACAATACTCCACCTTCGGTTTACTCGATTTTAGGTTCCAAACCACCAAGATTACAATCCACTAAATACTAGTTTATACAGAATTTTCCAAAGTCGCAAAATCGACCTTGATAGTCTCAGCTTTCATGCTGACACATTGTCACGAAAAATATTCTCCCTCCGAGTATCAATTTAACACTAGAACTACCAAACCAGTCAAAATGACTGGTACACAATTTTTTCAAAAAATTCTCCAAGTTTATATAAGAGTCATAGAATAAATATTCTACTTCTATATCAATAAACAAAAATCACCCAATCGATCAAATTTTCCGCCGCTTGATTCCCCCTTTTTCAAAGTATTTATTTAATTTATTAAAATATGATAGATTTAACGCCGGTAGTTTTAGTGTTAAAAAAATGCAACAAAAATTCCTAAAAGAGCTGTATACGAGAAAAGGCTCCAGTTAAAAATAAACTACCTACCCCTACTGTCGACGTTCGTTTTCATTCTTGCAGAAAGTCGACGACGTTAATCGCAACAGCGTAACGTCTCCCCGTGAAATATTTTCATCCGCGTCTCGTGCCAAGGCTCCCCCTTTGAACTGTCGCAAACGGAAGAATTTTGATTGCGACCGGCAAAGGGTAATATTGCAGATTCCAGGCCGTTATCGATCACGGTATAACCCCCTTTTTCCATCCCCCTCCTCCTCCACCTCTACCTCTTTTCTCCTTCGTTCTAGACGAATTTCATTTTTGTTAACATTCTCGTGTCTCCTTCACGACGACGCGAACAGAAATGGGAATACGCGATAAAAGCTGGCAAGTCGCGAAACGTTCGAGGAAAAGTAGATCCGCGTATCTGTATCGAGATGAACATTTCCCATTATGTGTGCGAGGCGTCGGTTTAGTCGAGGGAGAAGGAGGGCAGAGTACAATGAAGAGGATAGAGCTACGACACAAAGGAACGTTTTACCGGGAGTAGAAAGGAAAACGAGAAAATGGGGAGCACAGGGGAACGTTTTAGGGTTGCTTTTGCTCTTGTCGTGAAAAGAAGCACGGAGGCTGTGAGAAATTCGCGATGTTTTGGGGTGCAGGTTCGATGTCGAAGTGACTGGAGGGGATGCTGGCATGAGGCATCGAGGAGAAATTAATTATAAAGTAATTCTATGGTCCTTAAAAATAGTAACTTCCTACGTAATTAATTTAATACAACTACGTGTGAGACTCGTAGCGGGGAAAATGAAATAGGAAATTTTGAAATCTTCCAGAAATTATTAAATTGACTATATCGGCCGATCGCGAAACGGTCTCATTGTTTCTGTGCTATTAACACTTTAACGACCGGTAGCCGATTAACACTAGAACTACCGGCGTCAAATCCGACATATTTTAATAAATTAAATAAGTACTTTGAAAAAGGGGGAATCAAGCGGCGGAAAATCTGATAGATTGGGTGATTTATGTTTATTGATATAGATGTAGAATATTTAGTCTATGACTCTTATATAAACTTGGAGAATTTTTTGAAAAAACTCTGTACCAGTCATTTTGACTGGTTTGGTAGTAGTAGTTTCTAGTGTTAATCGGCTTTTCGGGCCCAACACTTTTGGACTTAACTAATTAATTAGTTGCTACAGCAATTAATAAATTATTATTTTTCATTGTGGTTAACTGTGCCAAGGACTCAGTGAAGAAACTTTGCAATTTTCGAAGAGATATCAGTATCAGGGAAATATTTGCGTGCAAGTAACCAATCAGAAGTGGGTAGGGTGTTAAAAAGTAGCGGTCGGTAAAGTGTTAATACCACGTTCAGTTATACGAAATATCAGTGAAACCTTTTGAGTTCAGAAATTAATTTTGAGTCTTTGCGCGCTCCAGTAGAAAAGAAATCGTAGGTCAAGGGGTTAACACTAGATTTACGGCAGACGTTAAATTGACGGGTCTCTACTTTCTTTATGAACATTTCTCAAGTTTAGAGAGCAGTAATACAGTAGATATTTCGCGTGTATTTTACAATAGAAAAAATACTTAATAAATTATCATTTTTGCCAAAGTCTTTATTTTGCAGTGTAACAGATTTCACTCCCGTAACTCCAGTGTTAAAAAAATACATCAACATTCTGTCCTTCAATAATTTTGAACTTATTGCTCGAAGGTTCTCCATCTAATTATTCAAATTTCCGAAGAAAAATCGTCAAGGAATGTCCATCAACTTGTACCATGTTCAGAAAATAGTATTATCAGTGGAGCTAAAATCATTACGACCCCTTTAAATTTTCAATCAAGCAAGACTATCATCCCTTCTTTTACGGCACGCGTCATTCGTCAGATATCTCTCGAGGGATCGAGCTGGAGAATTCTGATAAGGAGCTGCGGAGCAATCGGCAACTATGCCACTGTATCAATTTATCGTTTATGTCCGCTTTATCGACTACGAAGTAGATCGACTTTCCTCCGATCGCGAAACGTTCGAACCAAGGATTTCAAACGCCGCGTGTGCAGATGTGTGTTCACGAACACTCACGCATCTGTATGGAATTCCGGATAGATGATTCGCGGGAAATTGGAAAAGTTAGCTCTTATATCGGGTCGATTCGATGCTGAGGATACCGTCGGCTGGATTGGTCAGCTCGACAAAAATATTTTATTGGAAATTGGAAAACATTGCGGGCGAGAAGCGATCCCGATTTTCGGAGTAGCTCTCCGCTACTGGATATTCTCTAGTTTCTCTGGATGTTCGCATATATGCTATTTTCATGGTGAAACGTCGGTTTTACTGTTCCGCTTCTTCTTGCATTGGAAACTTCGTGGGAATCGTTCAAATGGAGTTTCAACAATGTTATGATTTCTTAAATAGAGTTGGAATAAGTCTGTGGCGCAGTGGAAATGTTTGAAGTGAAACGTTCTTTGGGAATTATGTGAAGAGTTGAGATCTTTGTGGGATTTTTGAGGTGATGGTTATTTTAGAGCGACTGTTGTTGAATTTTTGTAACTATTAAAATTATAATAGGTATCTGAAGGTGCAATGATTTCTTGCATAATCTTTTGCTAAGTCTGACAATATATTGTTTAAACAAATTGAGAGTTTGCAAAATAATTTGTACCATTCTATTGATTATTAAAAGATGCAAATTTCGTCAATTTACGCAAATGCTCTAGCTCTCATAGTTTCCGAGATAAATGATGAAATATACTTTAGGGTCATAACTTTGGGGGTGGTTTTCACCTCTTAAACGGCGACGATTGCCGATAAAAAAAATATGTGTCGAATATTTTAACGAGGACTACATCATACTCAATTTTCATCAAAATCAGTGATTAACAGTTCGATATGTTCCCTTGTGAGTTGTCATTGAAAGACTTGAAACAGACTGACAGATAATTTGCAAAAATTTTAAACAGAATTGCTAATAAACTGTAATAAAAGAAATGGTAACGAGGAAGTCATAACTTCTTCATCCTGTTTTCAAAACTGCTACGAATCTAACGAAGTTCATCTGCGTTGAACCAGCGAAAAGTAGCAAAAGCACCTGTTCGAAAATTCTCACCAGGCACTTCGAGCAGCACCGAATTACACTTCAACTCTTTCGATCGTTCAACTTTCCTTCGATAAGAGGGGGGAAAAAACATTAAAGAGAGAAAAACGTCGGAGTCTGATAATGTAAAAGGAAAGCGTTCGGTGCTCGATGCGAGGTCAAACTGCCGACAGAGCTGCTTTGCAAAACGTCGGAACTTCAATAAGCTCTCTCGCGAGTTCACCAAGTTCTAACGAGCTTCTACGGCGCACAGATTCACTGAAATCCTGGACAAAACCCCACAGATTTTTCCATTAACAAACATTTTTATTACAGCACACCCTTAGAAAAATGCGATCACAGTGGCAATTTAATAGCGTAACGTTTTCACGTCAGAATTGAAAATACGGTTTCAATATGATATCAAAGCACGATCTTCTCTTTTTTCATTAATAGCAATCGTGGAAGTGTCTACTTTAATGTGTACCCACGTAAAAGTTTCCAGCTTCATTTGTTTAAACGTGTGAGGGTTTTCTTTGGTCTCTTAAGTGTCCTACAAAAACTAACCACTGCAGGATAATTTTATGGGCGCAGTTTTAAAGTCAGAAGTCTAAGGAAGACGTAGAAAAAAGTCTTATCAGGATTATTTCAGGAACAAGCGAAATATTTAATTTTAAACCGGACGCTGTTCGATTTCAGGGTGAGAAGTCCAGCCGGAAAGGGCAACGGTGCAGGCTTCACTTTGAATTTGCGTCCCTCGGCTTCTGGTGGTCGCAGGGGGATGATTTTTACCTCGTTTTAATCGGGAAAGAGCGTAGTTTAACATGCTCCTACACAATAGTTCCCATCTTGATTTGTTTAAACATGGGAGACGGTTCTTTCCGTCTCGGGACCCCGGTACGAAAACTAACCGTTGCAGGATGCTTTTATGGGCATAGTTTGAAAGCCAGAAATCTAAGGAAGACGTGGAAAAAGGTCTCATCACGATCGGTTCAAGAACAAGCGAGATATTTAATTTTATACCCGACGGTGTCCGATTTCTGATTAAGGGTTTGGGTGGCCAGGGTAATAATGCAGGCTTCACTTTGAATTTACAACCCTCGGCTTCTAGGGGTCGCAGGAGGATGATTTTTTTTGCGTTGAAATCGGCAAAGAGTGTAGTTTGACGAGCTTCCACGTAAAAGTTCCGTTCTTCATTGGTTTAAGCGCAGACCTCATTTCTCCGAGCGAGACAGTAAGTTCGGCATTTGTTTCTGTGGACATGAAGGTGTTCCTCTTGAAGTAATTTCGGCTTGGGTTGTGCAAAAGTTTGGCTCGTATTCACGTTGCATTACATAGTTTCCTCTTTTTGTATTTTTCGGCATTGAGTTATACGGTCTTTTAGCCCGAAATCCATTGTTTTAGGTGGCTTCCGAACCAGTGAAGCTATGATATATTAAATAATAGTTTACTAAAAGTTTCTCGAATGTCACGGAGGAGGATTTGTGCTCGACCCACTGACTATGAGTCAGGGTCTTTACTTTAATCTCTTTTTTTCCTCTTACTGTATCCTTCGTTTCTAATTGTTGCTTAATCTGGAATAACTCTATAGTCCTTCATGGCCTCCCTTGTCAGGCTTCTGCTCATTTTATTAATTTAAATTAATCATCAGTAATTTCACTGTCGAAAGAAAAGTTTTAACAAATTTCCAACTTCCAAGAATCTGTCACGACAGAATGTTTTTTCTCCAAATACAGTTACCTCCTTGTAACAAGGGCTCGAGGGCAAGATATTCCGTCGATCGTCGAGAATTCAAAGGCAAAATAGCAAAGGAAGTCCTACAACGTGGTCGTGAGTGTCAAGAAGAAAAGAAACAGCTCGGAGGCTATATCGCGGCGGTGCAAAACAATCCGAGCAAGCTTTGGAAACAGATTTTGAGGAAGCGGCGAAAACTTTCCGATGGCTTCGGCCTCGCTTTGTCTCGGATGCTCGAAGATTCGAGAAGAGTTCGAGAGAAGTTGGAAGGCAGAGAAAAAGTTCGTAACGAGTTCGAAGGAAACATCGCGAGAGAGAACCTCGCGATTTAACGGTTTGCGGTTTTTCCCCCCATCTTCTGAAACGTCTTGTATTCTTCCGAACGACATACATTCTCATCGTTTCTTGCGAGACGTAGGACATCCATTCGATGGGATCATTACGAAGAAACATCATTACATTAACCCCTTCTCTTACAATGACGCGTGGCACACGTGATGTGGTGGATGGAACAGAAAACTTTTAACTTTTCCAAAAACTATTACACTGAAAATATCAGAAGGTCGGGAGACGTTGAAATTGGTCCTATATTATTAGTATCGCTGAAATCAGTGATTATTATTTTTTATTATTATTAGAATTAATATATTATTTATATAGATTATTATCCCAACAATTAATTCTGAGCTTTTATGTGTTCGATCACAAAACAAATCGTAAGGCAAGAGATTAACTCTTTGCGGTGCGAACTATTTTGTTAATTTTGTAGTAAGCTAAATAAAATTAATTTGACATTTTCTACCAATGGTTATTAATTCTTTTATAATAATAGCAATAGCTACATGCACTAACGGAAAGGTTGGTGATATTAAAAAAGTATTATGGAATTGGAAAGCTGATAATAAATTATCAGGAAATAAAAAGCTATGTCGCGTACAGTTCGACATAGGACCACAAAGGATTAAAGAAGAAATCTCCAATGTCCTTGAAAGCTCGATAATAAATGAATCTAAGATACAGCGATTATTAGCTAAGATCACTAAATATAAAATTTTATGAAGTTTATCCGAATAAAATATCTTTTTTACTGTCCATTCTATGTTCGCCCTTTTTTTCCCTTTCTTCTGACGTCTCTGGGATTCTTTCATCCCTCGTCTCGATGACACCGTATAAACGAAAGTGCCGACGTCGATCAAACTCGAGACTGCGAACGATATCAAACTGTCGAGGGAAGTTTTGCCATACAGGGATTTACGGGGGACGATTAACCGTTTTATTGGACGTATCAATTTTCACTTCGGAACGGCTGTCGAATTAATCGATTCACGGCTCCTCGTCTGCCGAACATCCTCGATGCAAGTACGTGGATTGATTGGAGGCCAGATGCACACGGCTTTATAGTTATTCATCGTTACTGCCAACTCGACGGGTTTCGTTTGAAGTATTCCCATTCGGTTCGGGCATTTCTTTGTTTGGGAATTTACGATTTTACGAGAGCTGCTGATTGATAATCGATATCGCACGGATTTTAGATTATTTATGATGTGATTTTGTAGATTTATGTACGCGTAGATATGACATTTGTGAGGGGGACTTATATTCTTTTTGGTCTGCACTTTTTCACTATGTCTGCTGTGATTATTTTTTCTGGGGCCACGGTTTCAGCTTTAGAAGGCTCCCAAAGTGCTGAGACTATGATATATTTAACACTTGATGTACTGATGTTTCATTCAATAGGTTTAACCCTTTCGATACTAACGGTGACTATAGTCACCCGCCGTCTGACGTTCGCTGGGTACTAGCGGTGACTATAGTCACCCAACAAAATTTCACCTGAAGGATTAATTATTAGATCATATTTTGTAATTGAATATTTTTCAAATATCAGAAATTCTAATTTTTCCTGTATTATATGCGTTGTAACTTTGATAAAGAATTAATTATTTATATTATGTCATTAGTCATTAAAAGTTATTCATCTACGGCGGAATTGTTTCCTGTCGTGTTAGCAAGCTTGCGTAAAAGTACTCCGTAGCGAAAGGGTTAAAATTCTCAAATAAGTATGTTCGAATGAAATAAATGACGGAGGTGAAAAACTTGATCGATTTTATCGCTTATAGTCTTCAGGATAGACGTAGAAAATTGGAAAAGATTCTGTCTGCTGTGATTATTTTGTCTGGGACCACAGTTTCAGCTTTAGAAGGCTCCCAAGGTGCTGAGACTATGATAAATTTAACACTAGATGTACCGATGCTTAATTCAATATGTTTAAAATTCTCAAATAAGTATAGGTAAGTCCGAATGAAATGAATGACGGGGGTGAAAAACTTGATTGATTTAACCGTTTGCGTACCACGAGCCACTTTCGCGCTCTTCAGTTTTTGTGTCGAAAAACCCCAGGACATTTTTTCAATGTTGACAATTGAAGGAAGACTTTGTTAAGATATTTTGTTAAGAATGCATCAGGTTTCTCTTTTATAATATAAAATAATTCTAAATTAGGATACAAGCACGAGAAGATTGTTCTTGTTGTGCACTACATAAAATAAAACGCCAACTTTAGCTTATTTTGAAATAAAATCTCAAGAGCGCGAAAGTGGCTATTGGCTTTTTTCGAAGTAAGTTTTTAAACCACTCCCGGTATTCAAACGGTTAATCGCTTGTAATCTTCAGGATAGACGTAGAAAATTGGATAAGACGCTGCGTTAGAAAATTCAGGAATATTTAAAAAAAATTCAAGGCAAGTCATTTTCACCGCTTTGGTAGATCTAGTGTTAAATGATAATTCGGGAAAAACTTGACAGAGGGACTCGAAAAACGAATGAGCCATTTATCTCCTTGCCTACCATAATTCTCTTTTGTATCTGCTTTAATACTACGACTACCCAGTCGAAATGACTGATTCCTTAATTTTATAAAAATTCCTTTTACCGCATTAGCCGTCGTAGATTTTACACAGTTTGTATAGAGGTTACTCGATGAGATTAAAATTAACTCAAAGTTCCAGCCTGTTCAATTTGAGTTTCCAGATTCGTATTATTTGAAATGTCTTGTTTTATAATTAATTATCGCCATCGAATCCATCATCTTCTACTGTCGCAGTAGCGTAAGCAGACGGGGCATCCCCTCTCGTAGCCGTTATTGAAATCCATTCTCGTAGTCGTTATTGAAATCCAATGTACGGTGTTCCTTCGATGGGATATTCTTCATCCACTGTATTCTTTTTTTCTCATCTCTCGACAAAATGAAGCAGCGATTCCAGGGAAACTCTTGAACTCCCTAAGAAAGTTCCTTCGTTAGTTGACAATCTTCGATTCTCCTCGATTCCGCTCTGCGTGGAGAGTTATCGATTTGAAATCGACCCTGCAAAAGGTAGACAAGAGATGTAGAAAAAATAACAGGAGAGAGGAAAAACAAAAATACAATAATTTTCACAAAGTTGCCCACAACGTGTACCATCAATGATTTTAACAGTAGAACTACCAAACCAGTCAAAATGACTGGTACATAATTTTTTCCACAAATTCTCCAAGTTTATATAAGAGTCATAGAATAAATATTCTACGTCTATATCGATAAATGTGAATCACCCAATCGATCAAATTTCCGGCCGCTCAATTCCCCCTTTTTTAAAGTACTTATTTAATTGATTAAAATATGTTAATTTGACACCGGTAGTTCTAGTGTTAAAAAGAATTCGTTACGACCTGTCTCTTGAGTGGATTTCGTGCAACTCGAAATTTCAATGTTCCAGTGACTCCACGTAGAAAAAAATAAAACGAAGAAAAAAGAAACTCTGAAACTCCTCGTGTGCTGTTTTCATTCGACACGCGAAACTTTCTCGTGGAGCTTTTAAAATCGTCCGATTTTTTCGAGGAAAAGTCGCGTCCTGTTTGTCATGCAAAACAGTCCCTCCGAAATTTGAGAAAGTTTCTTTGTAGAGGAAAAAAAGAAAAAACTGTCGAATTGGAGAATGAGGAGGAGGAAAGGGAAAATGAGGAAGGGGAGGATGATTTTTGACGTTGCAAATTTCAGCTTGTAGAAAGAGAGATAGATATTTACGTCGATGTTTATTCGACTCTCGACTTTTATGTTTCAGGGGTTGCACACGGCATCAGATGCTACAAATGCGGACAGTACAACGAGGGAGTGGGCAGTATTACGCCGTGCATCAATTACACCGCTCACATGCACCTGAAGGATTGTCCACCCTCCGCGGAATGGTGCATCGTAAGTGCATTTTATATTTCCCCACAGATTTAACGACCCAATGACTCGAAAACCTTCCTGATTTTAGTCAATGCGAAATCTAAAAGTTTCAACATTTTCGACAAATTAACACTAGAACTACAGAAGTTAAATCTACTACACTTTAATACAGGGGTGGCCAACCCAAATGATCTTTCGGGCCACTTTGGAAATGCATCATAACTCCGCGGGCCGCATATCAAATTATATATTTCTATAAATTACATTCAGATTCACTATAGGCACTTTTTCAGAGTGAAAAATTGAAATATAATGTGTTTACTATTACTCTTAAATGTAAACATAAATAATATAATAATAATGATACTGATGATAATCTCGCGGTGCGGAAAAATGTTCAAGGCGGGCCGTGGGTTGGCCACCCCTGCTGTAATACATCAATTATGTACTTTGGAAAAAGAGAAATAAAGAGGTGAAAAAGACGATCGATTCGCTAATCTGTATTTCTGCTCTATGACTATCCTATAATCGTGGAGAACTTTTGTAAGAAATTGAGCATTGACTTGCTTGATAGTTTTAGTGTTAACCCCTTGCCGTGCCATTTCTTTTGTAGTTAAACGTGCAATGAATTAATTACTAAAATAACAATCTAACCCCTAATTTTAGATATAGTAAATGACTTAACGTAATATTGAATACCGTAGAATTGTTTTTCTTTTCTCAGGACCCACTGATATTTGTAATCAAATAATTTTTTGGAGCACTACGAAATTGTCTATTCCATTTATCATGTCACGAGTAGCACTCTTTATTGTACAGCAAGGGGTTAAATAGTCACAAAACTTTGTAACATAATGTTACTTTAAATATCTTTAGTATGGAATACCCTTCTTCCTTTTATTTGTCCCAATCTTTTACAATAAAGCGTTTTTACCTCGATATTCCAGTAAGTTCGTAAATCCAACCCTACGTATAAAAAAATGGAATTATTACTGCTAGTTCCAGCTACATAAAAAAAGTGCAAACGTTACTAAAATCCATTCACACCCTCAGCATCAGAAACTGGTTGAACCTTGCCCTACGATTTATTTTGCGACTAAATGCGCAGTAATTCACATTAAAAAAATTTCTTATTCCATTTACCACATCGCAAGTATCACACGTTGCTGTAGGTCAAGGGGTTAACAGTCCAAAAAAAACGCGCAAAGTTCCTCTCCAAAGCTCCTCGTCCCATCTAATATTTAAATTGTACATCGTGAAAGAAGCTTTTCATCGATAAACTCTCGGTCTCGCTAAAATAATATTTTTCGAGATATTCAAGCAAGCGTCGAATGTTTTCCGGATACGCGCGTGACAATAATATCAACTTTCCCGCAACCCTCTCACAAGGGGGAAAAACCGGCTCGTGCATGGATTCTCAAAGAGCTTCCATCCGATCGAAGCTCGGCCAACTGAAAGCTCAGCCCGAGTGATTTCGAATCTCTAGGAAAGTAAGACACCGACTGCTTTGGAATCTTTATGTCCCGGTGACGCCAGAGATCGTTTGATACTTTTCCAAAGACGGGTGCAACGGATGCTACCGTTTATCCCTCGTCGATAGAAACAGATTTAAGGGCTCAAATTATTGCGGTGATCTTTCGCTTGCCCTTTCGCCAGCCAAGAATATCTGTTTGGAAGAATTCAACGTAGATGGAATTTTTAGGGGATTTGTTTGGATATTTTTCGCCTCGAGTGCAAGTTACGTTGGGGTGCACGAATCGAGAGGATGTGACAATGGGGATGAAGGGATCGAGTGGGAATGAGTTTTAATTGCCTTTTTGGAAATTGGAAATTGAAATTCTCTTTATGCCATGTAATTTACGTGATATTTTTTAGTGGGGTTGGAAAGGTCAGTGTAATTGAATTTTATTGTTTGTTGAATTTTTAAGTCCTGTTTTTAATATATGTAGGGATGTTTGTGTCAATGAGATGCAATGAGTGTATGTCGATATGGGTTTGGACCGAGAGATGAGCTTAAGGGATGGAGTATGAAGAGTGACAGAGGGTGTTTTCTAAGAGTCCATGGGGCAGTCGGAAAAGAGCGTTTGTACAGAATAGAAATGTGTTATTGCGTTAAAAATTATTATTTAGTATTGTATATTCTATCATTTTATTATTTTAATTAATTACGTAGCGTAGAATAAGATAGAAGTATTGTTTCATATTATACCTCTGCGCTACCCATTTCTACATATATGTAGCTGTTATTTTGTCTGCTAATTGAGATATTTAGATTATTTGCTAGGTTTTCTAAATTTGAATAATTGGTGTAGAAATATTGCAGAAGGGAATGTTATTTAAATGTGTAAGTTCGAGATATGAATCTCCAGTTACGTCGTTTGTCTATGAGTGACCCAAAAGTGACCAAAGTCAACGGTAACTATCGGTGAATATTTTTATTTCAACCGTGAAATCTTTATCCACAACTACATCATGCTTACATAAATGCAAGCTTGCACAATCGTTACATCCCTCCGATGTCCAAGTACCACCCCCACTTCCTATTATTCTTGATTTACAACTTTGTTGTGACACAACCCAGCCCTCGTGCACCCCTATAAATATCCATTCCACAAACACCTATTCTCTTCGATTCTCAAAACCTCATAGCACTCAGATTAAACATTATTTCTATAAAAATATAAAAGAGAAATCTCCCCTTGAATTTTCCAAAAAATTCAGCTCTCACAAGGGAAAAAGAAGCTTCCTGATTTCATATTCCAGGAGAATCTTCTTCCCTCTCGTTGTTCCCTGGATTCTAATTAATTCCAGTGATATTAAAAATTTTGACGTATCCGTAAATGTAAATCATATCAAATTTATAATGCAAAAGTTGCCAAGATACCACGAACAAGTGGCTCTCTCCCTTCCATCCTCTTCTTCCAACTCTTTTCCATTTTCTATTTCTTACTTTCTTCCTCTTTGCCCAACTTTTCGTTCCCTCCTTCGTAAAGTAATCCACGTTATTAAATCTTTTGATCCTTTCCGCTCCCGTGGGATGGAAAGAACGACATTACCCGCTCCTGGAATCCGAAGCGCGGATTCGAGAGAAAGGAACTTCGACGGAAGGGCCAACGATGATAACGCGAAATTCTCGTTACTATGGTTGCACGATGGTAATTGATTTCAGTCGGTTTCGATCAAAGAAACCACTAGAGAGAATGTTCCTAAGGGACGAAGAAAGCTTTTTCACTTTTATCTCCGTCCGAATGATAATCAAAGCTGAGTATCTCACCCACGATAAATTCCTAGCTGCTACGAAGGTCGTATGGTCGTCTCGCTTAATTATAATAATCAAGTACAAACGGCAAAGCGGGAAAATGGAAAATTGTTTCCACGAGAGAGCTTGGATAATTCTCGGAGGCATGCGAGAAAAGTGAAATTATGTCTGGCGCTTCGTTCGTCTTC
This sequence comes from Cerceris rybyensis, assembly GCA_910591515.1. Classification (NCBI taxonomy): domain Eukaryota; kingdom Metazoa; phylum Arthropoda; class Insecta; order Hymenoptera; family Crabronidae; genus Cerceris; species Cerceris rybyensis. The sequence continues at coordinate 4,465,631 of OU342795.1, forward strand.
TATTTCACTTTGTAAAGTTCCTCCCGTTTTACCATGTATTCCATTATTTTTCAAAGTTTCTGGGAGCTTCGTTTGATGGTGTTTTCATTCGGTGAATTCTTTGTGGAGAATTTGATGTGGTAAAGTGTCTTTTATGTGCCTTATTTAGTTTATAATCCGAGATGTGGGTAGAAGAGACTCATGCTTAGCTAAAATTAACTTAAATTCGCTTTTGTAAAAGCTGGAATTGCTACTTTGAAGACAGTAGTTTATAGATTATAATGATTCAGGAATGATCATTACTTGAACCAGACTGATGATGATATTTAAGTCAAAATCTCGTCCTTAACCCCTTGCCTTACGATTTCTTTTGTGGCCCAAAGTGCAATGACCATTGGATTTTACTATTGGAAATGTATATAAATGAATGCAATATTAAATATAGTAATAATTAATTTCGACGTCTCCTAACTTACTGATATTTTCAATTTAAGAGTTTTCGGAAAATTTACAAATTTTCTGTACCATTTACAGAGTTATTTACGTATGCCACACGTCATTGTAAGGCAAGGGGTTAAAGTTCTACTTGCACTATTAACCCTGCTGTTTTCCTCGAGTCTATATGACTAGAAATGGAAATTATATTTTAACACTTTACCGACCGCTATTTTTTAACATCCTACCCACTTTTGATCGGTCATTTGCCCGCAAATATTTCCCCGATACTGATATCCCTTCGAAAATTGTAAAGTTTCTTCATTGAGTCCTTGGCACAGTTAATCTCAATGATAAATAATAATTAATTAATTGCCGTACCAACCGATTAATAACTTAAAAGTCCAAAAGTGTTGAGCCCGAAAAGTCAATTAATCGGCTACCAGTCGGTAAAGTATTAACAGATAGTATGATTCTAAATATTAGTTTTTGATATTCAATTGATTTAACATTTACGTCTACCTGTTTGTATATTTTATTTTTCTACAAATACAAATATTTTTCGCCATGTCACTATGACTAAAAGGAATAACAATGTGTGAAATAAATGAGCGGAACAGAGTTAAATAAAATAACAGATTCTGCTCCAAGATTGACAAACTCTTTCAAAAATCAAGCAGTCAATCCTGCACGAATCTCAGAAAAGATAATCAATTTATATAACCTCCCAAACTACCCTAACTTTCTATCTTATCCCTCTCAGTACTCATAAAAGCACAAATCAAGAATACCATCGACGAACCGTTTCGCCAGTATCTCAATCTCTGCGGAAACAAACGACGAACTTTTCCATCCAAGGCGGAACGACCTATAGAAAGACCGAAGAAGAAAAAAAAAGAAGGCCGTTCCTTCGAAAAGAATAAAGCGCAAGGATCCTCCGTTCAATGAATCGCAAAGTTTACATCCGACGTCTTAATAAAACGGCTCAGCCAGCAGATCCGATCTAATCAACATACCGACACAGAAACCACCGTGGTCCTCCTTCCAACCACCATATTTTTTCTCTTCCTTTTGTCGGTTTAACTGGGTTGCCGTTCAATGAAAAAGCTCACCCATCCTTCCCATACAGACGTCTCGATTCTCTTTCCTCCCCTTTCCTCGACCATCTCTCGGCTTTCAGGGGTTGCAAGGGGGTGAAAACTCGTTCGGTAAACCGGAATGGAATAATAGGAAGCTCGCAGGAGCGAGAAATGGACCGGATATCGAGATCAGCCTCTTTCCCACGCTATCAGTCACTGTTTTAGACAGCCAACGAGAGTAGAACATGGAGAGGGTGGCTTTTAGAGGGTGGTGTTGAGGGTGGACATTTTGGACGCGTTTGATATTCAGAAACTCAGGTGTCGGTGGTCGACGAGCGGCTCTTCGTGATCGGACTTTGGACTCGGAAGTTCTCCTACCATCCATCATGGACGGTATAACATTCTATGGCAATTGTACAGGTGGTGATGGTTGATGGTGATTGATCGGAGCAGTTTTTAAACGGGGAATGTTGCACTACAATGCTTTAAGTGGATTGTTGTAGTTTTAGGACGAGGGTCTGCACGATTAATGCACATATTCATCACTAGACTTTGGATTTTTATGCATTTATGACAAAATGGATGCGGCTAAAATATACAAAAGGATCGTAAAAAAATATATTTAAAATATCCAAAGTATGGGATTCGTTGTAACATTAATCGAGTGCAACAACTAGACTTAACACTAGAACGACCGACGTTAAATTTATTACATTTAAATATATTAAATAAGAACTTTGGAAGAAGAGAAAGCAAGGGGTAGAAAATATGATCGGTTTCGTAATCTGTGTTTTATTAGGGGCACCAAAAAGTAATCTAAATTTTTTTCAAGACGAAAAACACTTATTTATTAAAGAAATTTTAAATACTACCAGTGTACTCTACCAGTGTAAAGATAGTTGATCGATTCCCTTTTTAAAAAGGTCCTTCAATTTTTTGTTGAAAAACGTTTCCAATTACATTCTTACTTCTTTAATTTTAATTACTTTTCGGTTCCCCTAATCTAAGATCAACCTAGAATTTCTATTCTAAGACTATCCTGTAAACTTAAGGAATTTTTGGAAAAAAATGCGAACAAGTCATTTTGATTGGTCGTTCTAGTGTTAAATAGATTCTCCTGTCTTAGCTGCATTCGTTAAACTTATTTGCATAAACATCCGGCGTATATTCATCATATTCGTAATATCTCAAACTTAGTCGATCAGTTGACTTTGAATTTGAACCAAAAAAAATTGTTTAGTGTACGTCCAAGCATACTGAACATGGATAAGAGTGAAGAAAATCGATATTAAAAATTCTAAGGTGTCTCATCACTAGACTGCGGATTTTTATGTATTTATGACAAATTAAATACGACTAAAATATACAAAAAGAACATAATATAAAAATATATCTAAAATATCCAAAGTATGGTATTTGTTTTAATATTTATTAAGTGCAATAAATCCCTAGATAGGTTTTCCTGTCTCACCTGCATTTTTGAAACTCGAAATTTGCATAAACATCCGCAGTCTACTCATCACTTCACCTGATCTTTCCTCCTATTCCATAAATTATATTAATCCCCAAACACCCCATCGTCTTCCACCTGGCCCTCTCTCCATCTCCGTTTGCTCGTCAATTACCCTAGACAATGGCAATCGCGGTAGGAAATTCCAGTCAGTTGTCCGGTAGTATGGACGTAATCAATACATAATCGAAGGACATAATCTGTTTATCGGCCTCCTCCACGACGGTCCGCAGGGTCGATTCTGTCCTCCGCTATTCGGACTGCCACCGTTCGAAAGCCTCGAAGGAGAAACGATCGTCATTAATTAAAGGCTCGTCTCGAGTGTATCCAGGTCTCCTAGCTGTTCTATCCACCAACGTTTCTCTTCCATTTCCAACTACCATCCGACAATCCCAGGGCACGAAACTGCCCCAAGCGAAGGTGCATTCATCGGTCAAGTGACTGCATTATTACTCGAGCATTGCATTGCTCCGCCCATTAATGCACCTTCGGGTATTCGGACGTGGCCTTCAAATTAGTGCCAGCTGCGTGTATCAGGCGGGTATTAATTAACATTTTGTGGAGCCAGTATCGAACTGTTGGATAGAGATGGATTTGGGAGGTGTCGTCTTTCGGTTCCACCCCTGGGGGTGAGATCGTCGACATTCTGGTAGTGGGTTAAAGGGCAATTAATCGGAGTGACGTTGGGATTTCAGGGTTGAAGGGTATTTCAGTGATTGGAAGATTGAAATGGGAGGTAATGATGATAAATTAATTGTTGCGATGATTTCGTCTGTGTGGAGATTGTGTGTGTGATGTTTCTTAAATATAATCCTTTGAGGTATGGTTAGGGGTAGGTTTGTAATTAGAGGGAGTGGTGTGTTGTATTGGAGGATTATATAGCAGTTAAAAGCAAAGGAATACCTATTACCAAACTTCCGAATTAAATCGCGATTTATCACATAATAGTTAAATCCACCATAGTTCAGTGCAATTGTACACGATATCTCAATGGACAACGATAGGAGCAAAAAACGACCGGATATTTCGAAGTATCCAATAAAACCGCGTCAAATAGGAATGAAAATTGCTTCGTTAAAGTCTCATTCGTACAATGGACATTTATGACGCATGTATGAAAAAAATTTCACGATGAAAAATGATTGTTCTTTCGTGCTCGATGGAAATTGTCCGTCGATTCAACGTCGATGGAAAAGATCGTGTCGTGCTAATTGTTCGTACGATGGATTTTCGAAAGTTTTAAAGCTCGATGGTCGTTCGTGTAGAATTTCGTGAGAGATATCGCGACGGACGGAAGTAAATCAACGAATCGACGTTCCCGTCGAAGCCACGGGAAAAGGAGTAAAAGATTTTGAATTAGAGCCGGAATCGAATACCTCTCCTGATATCCCTTTCTCTCTGTGTTTCTCTCTTTCTACCTTTATCCGACATACGACGGTTTTTCTCGCTGATCCAGCGGCTCGTTTCGCATCTGCATAGAGATTGGACTGCGAGATATGTCGGTTAGGGTACGAGAGCTTAATATTCTCTCGCGTTTCCACGGGATCCCGTATTTCCGGAGGATCAGCTATCCATAACGAATCCACCGTCTTCATCGACGTCGATCCGTTAAGATGGAAGATCTTTGGATGGTTTGGCGCTGAATTTCGATGTCCTTTGATTTGAAATATAGCTTTGTGATAAAGGAACTCTATTCACGTTTACAGAATTTCTCTAACAAGTTAACTGTGGTGACTTCTTTTGAGAGTGCACACATACTGTTCGACAACTGAATGATGGCTAGGGACCGGCGGAGCTTATTGTTTTCAACCACTTATTGCCGTCATTTCATTTTTAAAATATCCAAATTCAGTCACTTAAAATAAATGTCTATGCGGAGTATTTACTTTAGGATTCTAAAAATGAAATGGCTAGAATTGGCGGTTGGAAATGGGAGACTGCGCCGCTCCCTAGCCATCTTCCAGTTGTCGGACTATATGTGGGCCACGAAAATAGAGAGATGACTAGATTGCGGATGTTTATGCAAATTTCAAGTTTCAAAAATGTAGGTGAGACAGGAAAACCTATATAGAGATTTATTGCACTCAATAAATATTACAACAAATACCATACTTTGGATATTTTAGATATATTTTTATATTATGTCCTTTTTGTATATTTTAGCCGTGTTTAATTTGTCATAAATGCGTAAAAATCCGCAGTCTGGAGATGACCATAAATCTATTTAAAAAAATGATTTATTCTTTTTATTTCGGCATGGCCTCAAAATATTGCAAACATTTTGAAATTAACGAAGATATTATAGTTTTTGTCAAAATTACAATTTAAAGAAGCAGCGGTCGCTAACTTTTATGCATGACGAGTATACTCGTCAATGACAGCTAACTGGTTAAAATGAAACTATACCACAAATTTCGCAAGATAAATAGATGATGTTTATATAAAGTGGAGATTGTAAATTTTTAAAAGAAGAAGTTTAAAAATGACTGAAAATTGCTGTACAAAGATCCAACGCAATTCGGTGGAAATAACAGAATATTTTTGTGAAAGCGAGCCAGAAATCTGTGAGTTGCAGGGACTTTGTGGTTGGTATGTTACACTAAATTTTTAGTCGTCTCGTATCTGACGGAGGAGCGCATAAAATACGCGAGGTTCGTTCGGAATACCTGAATTATTCACCGGCTCGGCGTGATATATCTCCTAACCGTGTATGTACCCACCGAAGCCTCTCATCTCTCCAGTTTATTTTCGCATAAATTCAAACGAATTCTCTTCATCGTTGAGATTTCAATTCTTAGATCTTTTCTCGTTTAATTTTTTACACAATTCTTGGTGAAATGTTCACAAAGTACACAAAGTAGATGTTCCACTCACACATTATAAAATGTAAATTACTGAATTAATTATCTTCTCCATATTTTAATTCCTCCTTATCAAAATACACACTTAATATATTTAAATACAATTGATTGAACCGAAAAAAGTTCTAGTATCAAAAACGACAACACTAGCAAGCAGAATTGTAGCGACTATAAAATTAAAGATTTAGATTTCTATGCAACTCTTGAGACCCGGTTAAATCCCCGGATCTTCTCCAAGATTTTCCCAAATTACTGTGGGAATTTTACAAATCCCGCGGGGATTTTTCTAGATCATTCTAGAGAAGACGCGGCAGAGATTAGATGAACACCACAGAAGGCAGAAGTGTGTAGAGATAGACGAATCGACGCATAGAACAGTGACGAATCGATGAGTAAAATAATAGACAAGTAGACGCATAGAGCAGAGACGAATAGATAACCAAAATAATAGACGAGTAGATGCATAGAACAGAGACGAATAGTCGACTAAAGTAAGAGACGAGTAGATTATAGAGCAGTGATGAGTAGGCGACTAAATTAATAGACGAGTAGACGCATAGAGCAGAGAAGAGTAGACGATTAAAACAATAGAAGAGTATATGCATAGAGCAGAGACGAATAGACGACTAAAATAATAGATGAGTAGATGTATAGAGCAGTGACGAATTGACGTCTAAAATAATAGATGAGTAAACATACAGAGCAGTGACGAATAGACGACTAAAGTAATAGACGAGTAGACGTATAGAGCAGAGACGAATAGACAACTAAAATAATAAATGAGTAGATATATAGAGCAGTGACGAATTGACGTCTAAAATAATAGATGAGTAGACATACAGAGCAGTGACGAATAGACGACTAAAGTAATAGACGAGTAGACGTATAGAGCAGAGACGAATAGACGACTAAAATAATAGATGAGTAGATATATAGAGCAGTAACGAATTGACGTCTAAAATAATAGATGAGTAGACATACAGAGCAGTGACGAATAGACGACTAAAGTAATAGACCAGTAGACGTGTAGAGCAGAGACGAATAGACGACTAAAAGAACAGATGAGTAGATATATAGAGCAGTGACGAATTGACGTCTAAAATAATAGATGAGTAGACATACAGAGCAGTGACGAATAGACGACTAAAGTAATAGACGAGTAAACGTATAGAGCAGAGACGAATAGATAACTAAAATAATAAATGAGTAGATATATAGAGCAGTGAGGAATTGACGTCTAAAATAATAGATGAGTAGACATACAGAGCAGTGACGAATAGACGACTAAAGTAATAGACGAGTAGACGGGATGAATAAAGAGTAGACGAGTAGACATCCTCGACGGACGTTACAGTGTATATTTTCGATTATTAAGTGTGTGTGCGTATACGAAAGAGTAGCACATTTTCTATATTTCACGATATTCATCTTTCCCCTTGTATATAAATATAAAACCGTGTATTTATTATAAATAGCCTACATTGCCATTTAATATCTCACACCCTCCGTGAATCCACTTAAAGCTAGCCGGCCGCAATCATCACTTAAATACAGAACAACATAAAGGAGTAATCCCCAACAATTCTGTCTCTAATCAACTCAATTTCAAAGACTCTCAGACCAACTCCAACACAAAGCAAACCGCGAAGAGTGATTTCTACCAGCGAATGAAGCATTTTCGCCGACTCGTAGCCACAGCGAGGAGCAAACGTTAATATTATGGAAATGAAACGCCAGTGATCTATCTTCTCCCCCGTAATAGACTCTCTTCCCTTGCCTTCTGTCACCGCCCTGACGATATAACCCTGGTTGAAGTGATTTGAATAATATTTTCATCCTGATAAACGGCTCTTCCGATGGAACCGGTTACAGGACGAGTGGACTCTTGGGAATTTCTCGCGGAAATCTCGGAGTTTATGCCACACCGTGGAATCTCGGTAACGAGGAAAATACGAAGAACGATAAATCATCGTTGAAAAGAAAAACGCAATGGTTTTATGGGTACTGAACAATTTTCTCGATTTTTTTTCTTCTTTTACGAGTAGCGAGAGCTTTTTGAAGTTCGTTCGAGTGGATTTGCAAATTTGGATCTGGCTTTGTCCGGGGTTTCTGGCTCGGTGCGTTTATGGGGGTGGAAATGTTGAATTTTATAGTGTCTCTGAATTTTGATGAGGTTTGTATTCAAATTTTCATGGTTAAATGGTTCCAATATGATTGCTTTTTTATTATTATTAAAATTGTAGAAATTTCAGAGTGCTTTGAAATATTGACACGAAAGAGTAAAGTTAAAGGTTGATCGCAGAATGAAATGTATCCTCTCTTAAAGTTAATCATAATTCAAACGTCATTAATTCGACAAATCCCAATTTGATTCCAGGTTGTGTAATTACCACGAAGTAATATGACCCAAATACAGAGGGTAAAGTGGTTTGTCAAATTGTCAAACAAGATAAACCGGATTCAAACCAACTCCTATTTACAAACCAAATTTTTAACCACAATTTCGGAATCAATGGAATCTCGCAATTGTTTCTAATCCGTCAGATTTCACGATGCGAAAATTTCCAACTTAATGAAACGTTGTTTCGGTCAGCAAGGAAATCTGCCAGCGTTGAATCAATTAAACCGGAAATACGCTTGGCGAACAAATGGAAAACTTCGGTCCCCTGTCGAATCCTCCTATTTTCCGTTCTCCGTCGAGTATAGATTGAAATGCCGTGACGTGTTTTTGTTTATTTGCAAAACGAAACTACCATTCGAGCAGGGAATTTTCTTCCAGAAAGGAATCCATTTGTCGCACATCCCAGTCGAAGTGCATTTTAACGTGCTTGTTAAGGCCGATAGAAATTCGAATGTTTCATCGTTCAAATAATTACCGTTCTCGGTGGTAGGAGGGCTTTTTCTACGGTTCGTTAAACCCGATTCATTTGGCGCAAAACGAACGGCTCTTTCATGGCGAACCATTTTATACAGCGGTGAGAATAGCAATAACGCGGTAGAAATAATGGATCCGGCTTCCACTCGACTTAATTCCTTTCTCTGTCCATGTGCCATCGAATAAGGGCGTTGAATTTTCCTCATCCTTGCACGAATAATTTTCCTCCACCAGGAGACACACCTTTCTCGCATCGTTACCTGCAAGTTCTGATAATTAACTCGCCAAAATTCCTTGTCTCCAGTAAAGTCGACGAAATCCTTCGAAAATTGCCCCCGGATAATTTTCCTAAGTGACGAAATTCCCGGGGTTTCCTTTTGATTGGAAGAAAAATGAAATTTCTTGAAACCGGTCAAGCAATTTAATTAGAAAATTCTCATAGGTTTTTGGACCTTTTTAATCTTGTTTTTTTATAAAATGATTGGCAAGCTTTCAATGTTGACAATGTAATGAGAAATAGTAGAGAAGTTGGATTCGACTCTTTCTTCCCCTTTTGCAAAGTGTATTTATTTTCCTTCTTGATATATTGACCTCTTGCTTTCATCGTTTACTTCAAAAATCATAGTACTCGTGGTTTAATTAATGCTTATTTTATTTCATTTTATTTGTAACTGTATAAAGTGGAAGTAAGATTTTGAAGCCTTTCTAAATAACCGATAATTTTCCATAAATACCGAGGAAGCGCAAAAAGTGCAGGCTCTTGGAAGGAACTCAAGCGAGCCGGTAATTCGATTGGTAATTTAATTATTGGCGCTTTTTGCACGGATGATTTCGTGTCACTTGAGCTTCCTCCTGAGTGCGACGCCGTTTAAAAAGCGTGACGATAGAAAAGTTCGTCTCTTTGGCAATGAAGGAACAGGGAAAATAAAATTTCTTCTAATATATTTTGCACGTGTAAAAACTGAAGAATATTTCTCACGAAAATATGTGAGGAGAATCTTGAACGATGCTAGAAAACCTTCGCGTTTCTTGAAATACTTGCTGGGTTCATCTTCGACACGTCGAAGAAAGCTTCTCTGATTCTAAACGTTTGTTTCAAGGGTGGTCCTATTTACAGAAAATTTACGAAAATCGAATTTTACTCATTCGGAAATTCCTTCACGTTTGAGAAGCCTGAAGCAGTAGAAAGTGCGCTGTTAACACATTCTTTGCGGTTTTTCCCTATCGCTTCATTAAGATTGATGCGAGATACTTGTAAAATTTACACGAATTTCATTTTTACATAAAATTAGTATAAATTGGGAACTGCTTATTTTTGAAATTCGAAAATGCACTGAACTTTTCAAATCTAAGTGGTTAACACGATAAACACCACCAGTATTTCGCCAATTTCGCCCTTTCTACTGACAGTGAAACTTTTTCTACTAAAATCAGATCTTTATAGAGCAGAAACTTTAAAGACTTTATTTTTTTAACGCCAATATTTAGATATTCAGTATTTTTGAAAATTGATACACATTGCAATTTAAAAGTTACATGAAATTTCATTGAATTTAATAGCACCGGTCACCGACGACCCCATGACATTCAACGTATCAATGCAATTATCATTTTTAAACAATCTATGCACAGTTTTCGAAAAACGTACTTTTACATGGCCCCCATACAATGTGTTAAACAACGTACACATTTTTTCTTTTTTGTTTCTTCGATTGATTTTTCCGTTCACCATTAGATGGGAAAAATAATCCAGTGAAAAATATCCACCTATGGTGGAAACGAAGGAACTTCTTTTCCATTTCTCCGAGAGAAATTACCACTAATTTTCCTGCACCGTTCTTCTTTCTCGTCGATAAATTTTCTCAAGGGAAGCGGAAATCGACGGTAATCTCTTTTCCACTGACCGGAAGTGCTTCAAGCAGTTTGTCAAAATTCCGCGATATAAGCCAATATACAGATCGATCGTACGCAAGATTCGCGAATCTTCAGAGAAATAAGTCGCATTCGGATCATTGAGCAGCACGAATGCTCTTTGCCTTCTTATATCGCCTTTTCTCGGAGAATTTATCGTACAAGATATTCCCTCACAAACATAAGCATCCGAATGTATTTTCTTACACGGACTATTTGCAAACCACGTCGAATTTTATGAGAATTTTTGGTCCAACAATTCGATGTCGATTTTCTGCGAATTTTCGCGGTTTACTGTTATTGCAGATTTTAATATTAGGTTGTTCGGAAAGTAATTTCGTTTCTTCCTTAACGGAGGACATAATTATATTTTTTCACAATTAACTTCACACTTAATTCGAATTGCTATTATATATTTTGACAGTGGATATAGCAACATTTGTTTGTGAAAAAATTTGTTTCATTCTACACAATAGTTTTTTTTTGGTGCTCTATTAAGGATGGAAAGTCGAAAGCAGCATTTTCGCCATATTTGACTTTTTTACTATCGAAACGGTAAAAATGCTGTTCAAGCAAGAAAAAAATTATTCGATTTTTATGGGGAAGACGCATTAACATAACGCCAGTGCCAAAACTGGATTGTAAAATTTCTTGAACGGCAAAACCTTTACTTCGTATGAGGACGTCAAAAAAGGCTTTGATTTTTTTGCCAGCAAAGATCAAAACTTTTATGAACGTCGAATCATACTACTGCCAGAAAGATGACAAAAGGTATTAGAACAAAATGGAGAATATATAATTCAGTGACATATTTATGGACTACAAGAAAATCGTCTTTTATTCTCACCGAAAAAAAACGAAATTACTTTCCGAACAACCCAATAGTTGAGGGAGAATGCGTTGACTCGACACCTCGTAGATTTTTCTGTCAGCTTTTACTAGCAGGTTGTCGGATTGTTTTGGAATTCTTCGTCCTTCTGTTGGCGAATTTACGAAACGCGCGAAAGGAATCCGCTTTCAACGCTTCGACGATTGTTTTAGAGAGTATTCTGTTACGAGTCGTATTTCGTCTTTTAACAGCTTTTTGCGAAAGTTTTTTTGCACTTAGAGTGGACTTGCGAGTGGATTGGAATTTTTTGGAGCAGTTATAAATTAGTTTTAAATTTTGTATACGTTACATCTGTTAAGAATGCGGTTATTTTCTAATGAAGTGACATTTAGAACAACACTGGTGGTTTAATTCAATTTTTTTAATATTGTAGACGATTTTAAATTGCTCAATTAAAAAAGTAACATTTCTTGCTACACTCATTCCTCGACAGAATCTACGTCATTTTAATCGCCATCCTTTAATTTAATTTACAACATTGTAAAAAAAATCCCAGCCATTTGTCTATCATACAAAATAAAATAATCATAATTGTAAAAGCTACGAATTCTAATAAAATTAATTATCCAAATTTTCCAACGAGCGAAAAGAAAATTGTCATGTCAAAGAATATTGTATATATTGTTATTTTACAAATTTCCTAACAAGGGAAATTCGCCTTAATTTCTTACTCCTACTATAAATATTCAAACTTAACTACAAAGTCCAACCCCTTAACAACATTTCTACATGATTCTTTTATCCAACTTTACAGAACTCACCCCAGAATTCAAAGTATTAAAAGAACACGACGTCTGGCACTTAAAGAGGAGAATATAAAATCAACCAAGAAAAAACACACTCATTGAAACTAAAAGAAAAAACACACAGTGGAAGAATTCCTTGCACGTATCCTGTAGGAAGGATACAAGGATACAAATGGAAACCCGAGGACTTAGCCCAGACTTTGTCCTCGAGTTTACGAGCGGTCGTTCGCAAAATCGCATCTCGAGAAGCGCCAGTCGATTATTAGGGACAGAACTTAATGAAACTTTCCCCGGATCCACACTTTTTCTTCTTTCGCAGAATAGAGACTTTTTGCACGCTGGCATGAGCAAATTTTTGCGCGAGAACTTTATTTGCAGTCGTAATTTCCACCTTTGCACTCCGCAGGGAAGTTCCAGTCCGCGGATACACTCGCGGAGCTCTTTTATCCGTGAAAGTTTCGAGACTGCGGAGAATTTAGGGTCCGAAAGTATACTCTAAAATCCGAGGGAAGGATATTGCATTCCATTATTTTCGCTGCGGTGTATTTACCAAGTTATTAAGAAGTAGATGCGCCAGAATTGCGGTTGTTGATAATGACTCGGGGGGTTGGAGAAAAGTATTGCATTTTTTAGGGATTTAACACTAGATTTATGGAGCCAATTTGGCTCATTCAAAATTTGATTACTACATATATAATATATTGGTTGGTTAATTTTTTAATAATAAATCTTTCATTTCAATTAATTTGGAACTATTTTCTATGCAAAAAGCTTCAATTTTCTTGTATGATTCAAATTGGCTCACTTCAGAAAAATAGGTATATCAACATCCGTAAATCTAGTGTTAAAGCTGATTTGTTGTGGTGGTTAATAAGTTCATTATTATAAGTTGCTAATAAGGTCGTTATTAAACTCGTCTCAAGTGCATAAAATAACAAGAATTTTACTTTTGATTAATATACGTTAACACTAGATTTACGGCAACCGTAAATTTGACGGGTTCCTGCTTTTTAAAACAATTCTTCAAACATACAGACAAGGAGTACAGTAAATATTTCACGTTTATCTTATAATACACAAATTACTCAATTGGTCGTATTTTTTGCCGCTTGATCTTTTCTTTTAACTCTTTGAGGCACAGTGGGATGAAAAGTGTCCCACCTTTTTGATGCGCGAAGATGCATGGTGGGACATTTTCGATCCCACCTCGAAAATTTATATTATTATATAACTTTATCAATAAATATAAACCAACTTTATTCAATCAAAAGAAGAAAAAAATGTATGTGCAACATGGGTCATTTTATTTTCAGAATTCCTGTGCCTCAAAGAGTTAAAGTACTTATTTAAATTTTTTAAATATGTCAGATTTAATGACCACAGATCTAGTGTTAATGATTACAGTGCAAAGGTTTATCTTTATTGTTATTCTGGCGTATAACTGTCTTTTTTAGAGCTAATTTGAAGTTAAAGATTTTCGATACAGTCAACGAAGGATAGCTCAGTGCTCAAAGAAGTATCTTTGAGTATTTCTTACGTCTGTCGAAATTACCTACCCACCCTACTTGTTAAAAGGGGATGTTTGAAAGGTCATAATTTCTATAAACGAAGGAAATACTCAAAGAATCTTCTTTGAGCATTGAGTTATCCTTCGATGACTATATCGAAAATCTTTAAGTACAAATGGGTCGAAAAAAACAATTATAAAACCGGCGTTGAATTTTAATTGTAACGTACACACTACAGCATTGATTCATCTTAGAAAAAGAAAACAGCTAAAATGTATCTTCTGAGTGCAATTCTCAGAGCGATCGTGAAAAAATAATTAAATTTTTAATTATAAAAAGAACCACTCAGCTCACGTTGTGACCTGCGATCGAAAATTCGATCGAGGAAGATTGTCCACGTCAATTCTGACTTATCTTGACTTTCTTAGAATTAATTGGTGGTACGATCATCGTCGTAAGGTTAAGTATTCGTCATTAGTAGCGTTAACGCAATTGTAAGAGTTTCAAGTTCTGGACGAACCTGCGGCTTTCGCGATTCTCTGATAACTTAACGATCCCCTCGCATCGATCTTTCTCGGGGTATCAGTTGCGCAAGGAAATTAATCTCCACTTAATCCCGATAATACTGGAACGAGCAAAGAAGTTCCATCATTAACGTAGACGGACAATAATCCGTTATTTTCTTTCCTCCAGCTGAGAGAGAAAAAATAAATGAAATTCAAGCGACACGAAGAAACTAAGTGAGAATTACTAATTTCATCGAATCATTCATTCACTGTGACTCCGTGAAAATTACGTGGCTTCTCGAGTGGATCTTGAAAGTTCACGGATCTTCAAAGTGGAAGTTTGAACGAACCTTTTTATATTAAGCCCGGGTAAATAATTGCGGTTGAAGTAAATTTCATTATTTTCATTTCGATGAAATGTAACTCCAAGTTGCAATGGCTCAAATCAGAAATAATTCCATCAAGGACTAAAAGGATGATTTTATCGCATTTCTCTTTGACATTAAAACTACCAAGTCAAACTAACTGGTGTCGAATTTTTTTATAATAATTCTCCTTATTAAGGAGACGGACATTAAATATTCTATATCCACCTTGTAAAATATAAATTACTAAATTAATCTTTTTCTAAAATAGTTATTTCATATATTTAAATATAGTAAATTTAACGTAAGTAATTCTACGATTAAAGTCCAAAGAAAGAACGAAGAAGACAAACTGGGACCATGTTCGCCAAAAGACCGAGACGTTTCCTAATTAATTTTACAGTGCCACCACAGAATCCTCCCAATGGGACAATTGTCCAGAAATTTGCAACCAGCATCCGTGCAAATAATACATTTTAAGGGACCACCTCTTCAAAGTCGTAGAAGAGAAAACGACCCAGAGAGGTTTCGTCGTAAAAGCGTCTCTTCTTCGGGGCGTTCTGTTCCGTCATTTCGAGCATCGCTTTGACCTCTGCTCTTCCCCTTGGTACCGCAAGAAGCTTACGATTCTCGTTCGTCCTCTTTTTCTTCCGCTTCCGTCCACTTCGTGGTAAACTGGCCAAGAAAAACCTTTAAGCCCTTCTTTTACGACTGGCCACCTGGATTTTTCGTGTTTTGGGTGTTTCTTCGTTTTACATTCAAACTCTTTAAGACTGTTGCTCCCAGAGTTAAATAAACTGGGTGATGTTCCTGCTATTATTTTTATTTTATCATTTACTTATTGTTAGTTAGATTTCTTCAGCTATTTAATCGAGAATTTATCTTTAACTTAGCCTGCAACAACGTTGATACTCGTTTGCGAAAAATGGAATGGGAAATTTTGAAATCTTACAAAATCTATTAAATTGAAAATATCAGCAAAACGGTCTTATCGTTTTTATACTATTAACACTAGAACTACCAAGCAAGTTAAAATGACTCGCGATATTTTCCAAATATTCGCCAAGTTTATGAGAGAATCATAGAGCAAATATTCTACGTTGTTCTTATAAAACAGAAATAAACGAATTCCATAATCTTTTCCACCTCTTGATTTCTCTCTTTCCAAAGTACTTATTTTATATATAGAAATATAATAGATTTAACGTCGGTAGTATTACTTTCAGCTATGCAAAATATCAGGAATCAATGAGAATTTCTGATTTCAGGGATTAATTTTGAATCATTGCATGAGTCAGAAAAAAAATCGCAGGGCAAAGGGTTAATATTATTTTGACACGGCAATTTAACGCAGTATAAATATTATGGAAATAATTTAATCATGTAGTGACTAATTGATATTTTTAATTTAATAGTTTTTGGACAAGTTTAAGAAAATTCAGCAAATTCGACATTTTACCACGCCGTCATAGACTCGTCGAGCCACTATTTGTGCTATATTCGACGCAATCGCGAATCCTATTATTCCAGGTTCGATGAGAAGGGATCAAATACTGAATTAATTGGTACACGGTACATCCGTTCGCCGGCCAGTAAACATACAATTCCACGATTAGTCCAACAATTGAATTATTCATCGGCAGAAAGAGCGACACTCTTTCTTCACCGGCGAAAAAAAAACACAACGTTTAAAATAATTCAATCAATCCATGCATAAAAGTGCACGTTCACGTTTCATTCGCATGGAGAAAAATTGCATTTCTATCGATACAAGGGAAAACACAGTATTCTGTGATAAATCACAACGATCCGCGTATTTCTGCGTTTTCGAGTGCAACGTAGAAACAAACTGACGAAAGAAAAAAGAAGTGAAAGAGAGAAACTCACGGAGTATTGACCGGTAAAATGTTATTCCGGTATTTTGACATTCTTAAGCAACTCGCGAAAAATACGGCCCGCTTTTTCGCAATGTTTTATGCATCGAAATGGATCCCGAGATTCGCTCGCTTTGATCTCCCTTTTTATTCGGACCGTCCTCCATGACTGTCACACCGACCGATTTTTTCGTTTTGTTTTTTTTTTTTTTCCCTCGCTATCTTCTTGTCTCTTTTTCTTTTCTGCACTGCGCTAGATTGCGATGATTAATGATATCACCATCGATCCGAAAATTATTATTCAGCATGCGTTCGACGCGTGTGTTGTTTGTCGCGCGACAATAGTCGTTATCTTTCAACCTGGATTTTTAATGGTTCACGGAAGCGGAGGAAAAAAGAAGTTCCGGATGGACATTTTTCATAGACCTTAATCATTCGGTAGTTGGTGGAAGAAAGCATGATTGAGGTGTAAATTAGGCGGTTGCAATTTCTGTGAACTTTTAAATTGATGAAAGATATTCTATAAAAGTCAAAATTTGATATTTATCGCACTTTATTTCATACTTTTTATTCTGCAGGTATTTTATCTTCATTAGCAAAGCAATTTAAAGAATTTTTCAACGGTAGATATCAATTAACACTAGACTACCAAACCAGTCAAAATGACTTGTACAAAATTTTTTCCAAAAACTCTCTAAGTTTACATAAGAGTCATAGAATAAATATTCTACGTCTATATCAATAAACATAAATCACCCAATCGATCAAATTTTCCGCCGCTTGATTCCCCCTTTTTCAAAGTACTTATTTAATTTATTAAAATATGATAGATTTGAGGCCGGTAGTTCTAGTGTTAATTATTACATATTCGGTGCATCCATTATCAAATTAATTTGAAAATCTGGTGTATTCGATTTTGACTGAATGAATCTGGCAAAAGTCGAGTTGAAAACAACAAATTACTCTAAAGCCCGACACTTTTCCACGTCCAAGTTTCCAAGTCTCCTTCTCCTAATTACTACAAACAACGCATCAGACGAATGCTTTCACAACAAAACTCAACGTCCCCAGAACAGCAGAGAGACTTCTGCGTTACTGAGAGAAGGGTTTCCATGTTTGCCGTAAAAACAAGGGGAAAAGTATACGTTTACAGTGACAGACATAATTGCTGGACAAAGTGGAACGTCGAAAAAATTCCTCTCTCGTGTTTCCTCGCGACGCAAGAACGTATCGACGCACAAAGTACCTTCTTAGGATCAAATTTCGATGTTTCTCCGTGAGAAAAGCTAGGCCGACGAGATATTCAGAAATGGATACCCTTTCTCTCTCCTTCGATGAAAGGGTTAATGGCTACTTCGACGATATTTGGCAAGCCCATTTTTTTCCGAGGTTCACCCTTTCATTTTCCCGCGACTGGCTCGTTTAGTCGAAGAAATGGAGAACGGATCGTGTGCACGTTTTAAAGATAATTTAAAGCTCGTAAAACAACGGTGTTTCGTCGATACGTGCAATTAATTGGATGAATTGTAATAGCGATTGAAAGTAAATTGAACTGATTGGAAATTCCAGGAGTTCATGGCGGGTTTGGGGGTGACGCGATGTTGCGCGGGTTGTTAAAGATTTTGGAGTATTAGTTTTAGTAGAATTCATTAGGAAATACAAATTTTATTAAAATTTTAGGTATTTGCCAAATTCACTGACGCTCTGATATAGTAACCACTTGCCGTACAATAACGAGTGTTGCTCGTGACGCTCGTGAAAGTCAATTTTGAAATTCTCCAAAGTTATTAAATTAAAAGTATCAGTGAGTCTTGATAAAATAAAATAAATTCTATGCTATTCAATATTACGTTAAGTGATATACTATATCCGAAATTAGGGGCTAGATTGTTATTTCGGTAATTGATTCAAAGTTATTGCACATTCAGTCACAAAAGGAATGGCACGGCAAGGGGTTAAATAGTAATTTAAAAGAAGACTGCTAGAGACCTAGAAGTAACAGTTCTCAGTGGTTTACGGATAACCAAGGTCCTAATAAATTAATGAACAATTTTCCAAAAATTTCTCAAGAGATAACGAAAGAAAATTCGTAATCCTTCTTGTTTCTTCTGTAAATATTAACCCAGCGAGAGTGTGGCAGGGTATGTCATACCCACCATGTTTCTTATTTGCGTGTATTTTTTGTTTGTGGCCTTCAAAACTGTTGTTGCTTTGAGTAGCTGGAGTAAAGGGGCTTTACAGCCGTTACTTTACAAAGTTTTACAGCCAATTTTGTAAACGGGTATGTCATACCCTGCCACATACACCTTGTTACATTTTTGACCACACTCTCGCCGGGTTAAAGTACCCTAAGATGAAGTGCTCCAAAAAAAACAGCAGTTAAATGCAAAATTAAATTTCCCCGAACATATTCTTCCCCACGCAATCTAAAGACCTCTGAACCAACGTTCTCCAAAGCACCATCTCTCACCTGAAACTTCGAAAAATTTCCATCAGCTCCGTAACGTGGAGAAGCACTCGATGAAAGCTCGTGCATTTCCTGAATTCCATTCGCAACGATCTCACAATTTCCATCCCAATTTGATTCCCGCGCTAAGAAAAACGTTGAATCCCTTTGAACTAACCACTCGACGTACAAATCAGACCTAGTTAGCCCAATGGTCGATTTTCTCCGTCTACGTGTCTCCCTTTTGTCCTATCGGTATCCCAGCATCTTTTGTCAAATGACTGCTATCATTCTACTTCGTCTTTCGTTCTGAGAAGCGAAATTATACTCTTTATGGCGGTGGAGAAAAAAAGAGAATTTCATCCGCGAGGACGTGCGATGCCAGCTGATGGTACTTGAAATTTTAAATGCCTTTGTC
This sequence comes from Cerceris rybyensis, assembly GCA_910591515.1. Classification (NCBI taxonomy): domain Eukaryota; kingdom Metazoa; phylum Arthropoda; class Insecta; order Hymenoptera; family Crabronidae; genus Cerceris; species Cerceris rybyensis. The sequence continues at coordinate 4,485,033 of OU342795.1, forward strand.
CCTTGTCTCTCGCCGTCTGACGTTCTTTCTTCGTTCGCCGAGTGACGAAATTGCGGAGCCATTAGCGCGCACTCCTTTTCACGGCTGTCTCAACGGCGAACGGAAAGTAACCCTGAGGATTTTAATATGCGGATGTAACGAGACGTCTAACGCGTTCGCCATACACACTTGGAGAACGAGCGATCGCCCGTTATCTCTGTCTTTCTGCCTCCTTTTTTTTCTCTGGGGAGTTTATTTGATGTAGCACGGCTCTCTCTGTGTCCCTGGGATGAAAGGGATTTCTAAAGCGCGTGGATGAAGGATTTTAGCGGGCGTTGAGATTCTTCGGAATTGAAATTCTTCTTGTGAATCGGATGCAATTGGAAATTATCTCATTTTAGAGTTGAAATCTTAGGTGAAATGATTGTAGCAATTTGTAACATGTTGAATCGGTATTTCGTTAGTTCTGTCATTTCTACTGGAGGGAAAGGTCTACTAAAATTGGGTCTTTAGAAAGCACAAATCTTGAAGACACATTTTTTGCAGATTTTCTTCAGAAAGTTAGTATAAATTGGGAATTGGTTATTTTCTAAATTCGACAAGGCACTTAACTTTTCAAATCTAAGTGATCAATACGTTAAGCGCTACCGATATTTTGTAAGTTCCGTCATTTTCTACTGCGGAGAAATTTTTTCATTAAAATCACATTTTTGTAAAGAAAAAATTCTAAAAATATTGATACGTAGACATTCAGCAGACATTTGCCTTTCTAACGTTAATATTTAAATATGAAATATGTTAGAAAATTCGTAAATATTAGAATTCTAAAGTCACATGAAATTTCACCGAATTTAATAGCGCCGATCATCGGTGACCCTCCTGGCATTCAACTTGTTAATAAAAAAATACAAAAAAAGACGATAAGTGCAATTTACAGCCTTGGAAAGTCAACGAACCGGAATTTCATTCGTCAAACTACGTTCAAACTTGAAATCCCACGTCATGTTTATCTTAAACTGCCCTTTTCCCAACTGCATTGGTTCGCATGACTCGAAATTGCATTCGAAAATATTTCCAGAAGCGAAGCAACGTTTCTTGGCAGGGCATTTCATAGGGGTAACTTTCGTGCTAGGGGTTTCATAAAAAATTGAAATTTCTCATCGCAGTAAAGTCCAGGTGTTCACCGTGGGACGTAAATCAAGAAATTCCCTGTGGAAATCGACGGGGAAATTTCGTCGACCCGTTGATCGAACTTCGATCTCTGGAGGTCCGAGCTATCGGTGGAAACGTTATTTTCTTTTAAGTGGATGAACATCTGGTGAACGTTTCACTTCGCCGTGTATTTACTGCGAGTCGTAAAGAATCGTTGTTTATTGAGGACACGGCAATCTTCGACGATGCAAAGCTGATGTGTAAATATTCGATGGAAGTGATACCGAACGACGATACTCGCTCGAAAGAGAAGTAGATTTTCCAAATTGTTCGTGAAGAAATATGGACGAAGATTAGGGGGAAATGTGTACGAAGTTTTGATGCAATATTTTGGACCGTTTGAAAGAGCGACCGGGTCATCTTATGGAATGTGAAGAATAATTCTAATTCTATGAAAATTTCTATGCCAGTGATGTAATTTTGTGAATTTATAAGCCATAGTTGTTTTTTTTTAAATTAGAAGGCAGCTCAAAAATCACTAGACTATTTTAAAATATAACAACTCATGTGATTTCTATTAATTTCTGTCGAATTAAGAATAAAATGGTGGTCGTTTCAAAGACATATTTTTAAAAATTACTTAAAAATAATTTACAATAGGTACATTATGCTGTTAATAGCGGAATAAATGTAAATTTTAAATAAATAAAAGGCTTATTATATTTTTAAATAGTCCAGCCACTTTTGTGTCACCCTAAGTATCGCAAATTATCCAAAGTTCTTTAAAATTAGACAACTAAATTCTCATCGAAATTTACCTGCAAATCTTAATCTCACAAATTTAATAAGATGTAATAACTTCCAAGATGACGGCACGGAATTAAAATACAAGTGTTTTTTGTTTCTCAATTTTGTCAAGACTCTCCCCTTTGAGTTCTCGACTTTTCACTTTGCGGTGTTTCTTTTGCTATTCTTCTCGTCAAAATCTTCTCGCAGATTCAATCGTTGTATTCGATATTTGCTTTTCTCCGAGAGTGTCTTCGTTCCTCGGTTACTTTGCATTCTACGCGAAAAGAAGTCCTTCGAGCGCGTGCCTCGTCTCGTCAGGATTTTCCGCATTCGCGAGGATGTGCTCTAACAAGCAAACATCCTCGATATATGCGAGAAATTCACGTGACGTGTGGTGATATTACTTTACAATTGTCGCTTGAATTGTGATGGACCTACGAAATTTTCTATACAATATCGTTCTACATTTTTTACGTCTATGGAAGTTACAATGACATAATAAAATTTTTAGTATGATCAATTGGGATTTAAAAGTTCAAAATCGAAATTAGCGAGCCTAAAGTAAAATCGTCGTCATTTGGGCGAAGAGTAAATAGAGATTTCAAAGTTCAAAGTCCCAAGTAATGGGCCTAAATTCAAATCTTCATTTGGACGAAGAGTAAATAGGGACTTCAAAGTTCAAATTCTCAATTAGTGAGCCTCAATTCAAATCGTCGTGATCTGGACTAAGAATGATAGAGATTTCAAGTTTTAAAGTCCCAATTAATGGGCCTAAATTCAAATCTTCATTTGGACGAAGAGTAAACAGGGACTTCAAAGTTCAAATTCTCAATTAGTGGGCCTAAATTCAAATCGTCGTCATTTGGACGAAGAATGATAGAGATTTCAAAGTTCATAGTCCCAATTAATGGGCCTAAATTCAAATCTTCGTCATGTAGAATATTTTTGTTACATTATTAAATACTATCTCCTCGGTGGCTCAAAAGTCACCTAAAGTTCAAATGGGTGAGGTTTAATTAACCGAAATTAAATCAACAACTCAATTTTATCTCTCGTTGAACTGTGAAATTTCAGAGCAACTCTATGTATTAAATTGTGTATAATGTCAGAATTGTTTACTGTACTTGTTTCAATTGTAACGTAACGTGTTAAAATTGAGTATTGAATTCCATAGGACGGATAATCAGCTTCATGTCCCATTGGCAAAAGTTACGATAGATTCGCGGTCAGACATCATGGCAGTAGATAATGACTGACAATGTCAGACAATAGCAGCGGTCTGTCGATAGTAATAACAGCGATATCTCGATCGAATATCAATCACGCGTGTACCGTGTCTGATCGGCCAGCTGAGATAGACGGAACTCATCAAATCGGAACGATACTATCGACAGCGTCAGCAAATTGTCGATAAAATGGAACAGTGTCGTTGCTCGTCCTACGTAAGATATAGTTAATAATTATTTTGGCGCATCACCTACTTAAAAAGAATTTCCTCAATCGAACAAAATTAATGCAACTGCTCAAACAAAAAATCCAAAATCTCTTATCTCAAACTCCCAAAATTCCTCAAAATTTCTGAACCTTCCAAAATTACAATTAAAATGCAAATTTAAATATAAGACCTTCTGAAAAATTTGCCACCACCGTGATTAGACTATTAATTCATAAAATAGCAAAAACTTTTCACAGTTCCTGATTGTTAGAAATTAAATGCACCATTATTAGATAATTAACTAATTTAAAGATTATTAACTAATATAATAAATAAACCTTGCTACTACAAAATGGAGAGCTTTCTAATTAACGCTAGATAGTTTTTTATGCCAATGAGTTTGTAGTTTCGGTGTAAAAGCATCGAACAAAAAGACACAAGCTGTTCTCGCGGAAACGGAAGGGTTTCTTAGTGGTGATCGGTTGTACTCGATTCCCGCGTAAAAACACGGTCGTATTAGAGTGATTTTGTTTAGCCAGAAAGCGCAATTTCCTGACGGAACGAGGCTACTCGTCACGAAATTGCTAGGCGTTCGCCAGTGTCAAAGGGAGTACAGAGCCAGAAGGGTAGAAGAAGAGAGAAACAGAAGAGTCAGAGAGCTAAAGTGAGATGGTGAAGGAACAAGTTGACGCGAAAGCTAAAGCTTTTTAACCGTTCACCTACATGCACGTGCTATAGCACCGTCTGTTCTATTTTTACAAAAATTTTTCACTGCACCCGCAGAAAGCGGGCATTGTTTAAGAAAGTCAACAGGGTAACGTTTTTCCTTGACGTGTTCCCTAGACTTCCTGCTTTTAAGTGTCCACGGATCTTGAAGCATAAAATGTGCTAAAACGTGACGGTTCTACTGCACAACCGAGGAAAATGTCGTTTTACAACGAATAAGAAAAGAAACCGGGTGCTGAAGAAACGACATTAAATTTTTCCTACCCTAGTAACCAGTTATATACTTGCAATTATTCCTGCTTCAAATAACACTTTGCAATCGTTTCTACTCTGTTTATTTTCTAATATAAAACATTTATCACCAATCTAAGGACGAGTAACTGAACATGGAAATATGTCGCTCACTCGAGATGAAAATTTCTAGCTAACTTAAAAAACGAGAAACTACTTCAAACTTTATAAAATTCGACGAAGCCAAGGCAGTTCAATTCATCAAAAAATAGAGTCATCTCTAGGCTAATTATTACATTAGCTAATTACAATAAATAATCAATGAAACCAGACTGACTCCACGCTCCAAGTAGAAACAGCCAGTCACGGTCAGAATGTCGCACTGCTGAAACGACATTAATTTTTTCCTACCCCAGTAACGAATTATAAACTTGCAAATAGCCGTAATAATTATTCCTACTTTAAATAATAATTTACAATTGTTCCTCCTTTATACATTTGCCAATATAAAACATTTATCATCAATCTACGAACTCAGCATGAAAATATATCGCTCACTCAAGCTAAAAATTTCTATCTAACTTAACAAACATGAAACTACTGCAAATTCTATAAAAATGAACGAAGCCAAGGCAGTACAAATCATCAAAAATAAAGAGTCCTCGCTAAACTAATTATTACATTATCTAATTACAATAAATAATCGAAGAAACTAAACTGACTCCACGCTCCAAGTGGAAGCAGTCAGGAACGGTCAGACTGTCGCCTTGGGCGCAAAAGGCTTCAGCGTACTTTCCCAAACTAGCGAATATAATTGAATAGCGAGGCAAGTAAATCCATTACGTCGTTACTACGTAATGTCGCATAACGCTGATCGACCGTATCATCGTTAACCATCGAGGGGTATCTTCGTGAACGTTCCTCCCCGAGCATGTTGCCCCTAATCGAGAGATTCTCGTTACGGAGAAGGGAGAACACGATTTTCTCAGTGCCACGTGCGCATTACGAGGCACAATATCCCTCCACCGTGTTAACTAAATTAAGGGTATTCGAGTTAAATACCGTAGGGCTCATGAATTTCGAGTAAACAGCGATAAGCCTCGGTTAACACGCCGGTGACTTCAACCTGAATACTTTTTGACCATGTATTTCTTATCGTTAACGCTAGACTTTCGATTAAATGGCCACAATGTACCGTAGTCGTAAATGTTATCAGAGGAGAAATATTAATGGTAATTAACAGCAATCTCTTAATGTAATTTAATGCGATCTTTCTTTCTAGAGTGGCGATGTTCTTTCGACGCTTTCTTAACACGAATCTCAAGCACGAAGTAATGTATTGTTCTCAATTCCATTTCGCAATTACGAGTGGCTGGTTTTAGAGGCTTACTGTTAACAAGAACGATCTCGTGGGAACACGATGAAAATTCCCGGGAAATCTAACGAGCTCCTTGCTTCGGTACAATCTCGTCCTATGACTGAAATGAACTTATATGTACATACGTACATTCCGTACGACCTATTTTTGGATCTACGATTTTGGTTAGAATTTACAAACTTGTCGAAATTCTTGCCGCAAGCTTTCAAGATTTATTACATCTACCGCGACTGAACAGTTTGTAAAGGGTGTTTGAGGGATAGTTGTTATGGCTTTCAGTGGTTATTCTATACTCTTGGATCAATGGAGATTTATGAAAAAAAGTAATTTAACATAATTAAGAAAAGGGTCGCAAATGTTTTTCTATTCACTCATCGTATTACAACATTTGCACTTTTTGAAACTGTTAAATCAAATTTGCCATGCGTGCGGATATTGAAAATTTAGGCACTTCACTTTACTTTTATTAATAGGAGTCTTTCTTATTTATGCGTTAGGATATTTAACTGTCTGCATTTACGTTTCATTAACAACAAAATGTGAAATCGCACTTAAAACAAATCTAGTAAAATCGTAGAAAAAATTATATACCTCAAAAAGGTGTTGATTCTTTGGCGACTGAGAGTAGAAATACAATGGCAACGTTGAACGTGATTTGGTAGCTGAGAGAAAACGTACGGCCGCCAAGTAAGGGTTGATACCACTGCGAGGATGAATTAACAAGTAGCCAGTAAAAAGAGAGGTGTTTGGTGATCCAGAAGCTCGTCTTTGAAATTATTATACGCGCACTAATACGCGAAAATAGTTAAACCCGTTCGCGGAGCACTTGTTACCCGTCGGAGGTCACGGGGGAACTGATAGCAAGACGAGACGAGCATTGAAATGCCTTATTGTTAAGATTCTTGGAAGAGATACCTGAAGGTTACAGTCGCCGAGTTCCACCGAGTCTGTTTTGACAACAAACGGCAATGATCGTATTTCTTGATCAGTCAAGTGGAAATAATTTCTTTCATTGCTCATAGAATTATACCGTTGTATAATGTTTAATAAACAAATTAAGTGGACTAAATATGAGAACTATTTTGCACCTTACAAATTCAGCAATCGTTGAGAACTTCGCAATTTTGTAAATATGATCAATTGATTAATTTTTCGAATTTTGCACCCATTGTCAGTGAAATCAGCAGAAAAATTTTCAAAAATCATAATATTCTGTTTTCGCAATGAAAAAATGATAATTTATCGAGAATAAACCATGGTGTCTTCAAGCCGGTATTTAACCGTTCCTCCCCAGCGTTTCGGCGGACGTAAAAATGCGATAAAACATCCCCCTAAACGTGTTCCCATTGAGGGTGGTTTTTCGCTGACGTATTATTTCACGTCTACGATTTCCGAGAGAAGCACTTAGAGGCGAAATAACGCTAGATACGCAGTTTCGAAACTACGATGCGCGATTGCAAGTTGAACGAGAGACACGATTCTCAGGGGGGTGGAAAGTTTGAGGACCTCTTTCAAGCCTGATTGGAATATTTTAGTTTTAAGATCCCATCCACCTTCTTCTTTTCTCTCCACCTATATTTCCTCCTCCACTCTCTCATTAAATTAAAACGTACTTTCAAAAAGAAATCGGCGTTTCCTAAGGTCCTCAGGAGCAAACTTAAAACTCGCCGTTTCAATTCCCATTGGACGATGGGTAGAAATGAATTATCGTCGCATCAAGTTTAACGTCGTCCTGAGAATATTTTCAAGCGGAAGAATTCCATAGAATCTCCGAGAATAGTCGTTACAATGGGTACGCTGGAAGAATGTGAGATTCGAATTACAGAGTTACAAAGTCCAACGAAGGAGGCAAAGTTTTAATAGACCCATTACCATTCGATTCCATTTTTTTCTTCTTCTTCAATTCAAGCCATTTCAACGATCCACGTGAATTTCAATTCTCACGAAGAGGATATGCCAACTTCGAGAGGAAATTTTGGTTGGTACTTTCGGCAAAATGTATATCTTCCAGCCAATCGAATCTATCGACGAAATAACCACACGACGAACTCAAACCTCCTCGTTTCTTTGCATATCGGATAAAAGTGTATCTACTTCTCTCTTCGCTTTCCTCGCAATGCAAAACCTCAGAGTTCCTTTCGATTGGAACACTCATTTACGTTTCTATCGAGCTATTCCACGCCTTTTTACGAGAACGTTTCCGCCCGGCTGTTCTTCGTAGATTTACACGTTCGAGTTTCATCGGTGATGAAAGAGTGTGTAAGTTAAACGGGGTTGTTTTGGTGGTGAAACTCTTTTTGTATTTTATTTCTCTCTTGATCGATCGTTATTTTAACGTTGTATGTTTCTATAAAGTAAATGAAAATAATAGTGATGTTGATTTGATAATTTTCTACTACTAAAGTTCAAAATAGAAAATCAAATGAAATTCTGAGTCGAAGAATTTTTGCTTCTTCTTCTTTTTCAAGATTTTTTCCGGATTTAACCTATGACCTACAATTTTAAATGTAGAACAACCTACGATATAATATTCTAAATAATAATTCAGAAAAATTCTCACTAATGAGATCTTAAACTCGAAGTCACTAATTGGAAGTCCGATCCTCTAAAAGTGCATAGTCCTCCAAGACTTGAATTAAACTCATAAACTTTTCAGTATCAAGCTCGTAATCCTCAACACCATTTCTCCCTTTAAAGTTCAATGCCCCTAAAAAGATCATCCGTCCTAAAACTTCATCACGTCCACAACAGAGAAATAAAAACTGCAACAACCCCATAAAATCCTCCAGCACAAATAACCCCCAGGATTGTCTCCAAGCCACGATATAAATTTTCTAGCAGGTGTTGCACCTTCCTGCGACTATTTGCTGCCGAAATTCGTGAAAAGACGATAATACTGAAACTTCAAGCCTATCTTCACCCTATTCCTTTTCTTCTCCAACCCCGTGTATGGTTTCCTTCTCGCAAACTCACGGGGGAAAATATCGCAGAGGTACATTAAGCTGTGCGCGTTCTAGACAGAAAGTTACCGTCCTCGGTTTACCGTACACGAGCAACGTGCAACGCCTCGTTGCAGATGCACTTACGTGTCCTGTAGTTCCGCGTAGGAGAACATCCGACGTTGCAGTCGGTGTGATCTACACGATCGTAACTTTGGCCACGTTTACACGGCAATTTTCGAACCGGGGGATGCTCGGTTACGTAACGAGGGCGATTATGACGAAGTTCTGGTCGGTGGTTGGGGTCATTGGTTGTCCGGAGGAAAAATGGTTTATTTTTTAGGTGGCTGGTCGTGGAAAGTACATTTTATTGGATTTAAGAGAAGGTTGGGGTCGTTGGAGGAAAAGTTTAGGGGTTTGCGAAAAAGAGTTTGCTCCTTCTTGAATGTGTGGAGTTATTTGGATATTTGGTGTATTTAACACTAGATGTACGGCCGCTAAATCTGGTGGGTTGAAATATATTAAATATCTTATATAGAGATGGAACAAGCGGTGAAAAATATAATCAGTTGAGATGGCTGGTCGTGGAAAGTACATTTTATTGGATTTGAAGGAAGATAGGGGTCGTTGGAAGAAAAAGTGAGGGGTTTGCGAAAAACAGTTGGCTCCTTTTTGAATGTGTTGAGTAATTTGGATATTTGGTGTATTTAACATTAGATGTACGGCCGCTAAATCTGGTGGGTTGAAATATATTGAATATCTTATATAGAGATGGACCAAGCGGTCAAAAATATAATCAGTTGATATGGCTGGTCGTGGAAAGTACATTTTATTGGATTTGAAGGAAGATTGGGGTCGTTGGAAGAAAAAGTGAGGGGTTTGCGAAAAACAGTTGGCTCCTTTTTGAATGTGTGGAGTAATTTGGATATTTGATGGATTTAACACGAGATCTATGTCCGATAAATCTGGGGGGTTGAAATATATTAAATGCAGAAAGATGAATCAAGCAGTGAAAAATATAATTAGTTAAGTAATTTGTATATTATGAAATACGCGTGAAATGTTTACTATACTTTTTCTCTATCAATTTGAAAAGAATTTTTAAAAAAAGTAAGAATCTGTCGATTTGACGGCCGCCACAGACCTAGTATTGATAGACTTGTGTTTAGTATAATTGGAGATTCTATTCAATTATATTCTAAAACTGTAGATTTTGTATCACTGTCAGTGTAATTTGGAGAAGAGGGAATTTTTTGGTGGAAAGTTTGTCAAATATTTGCTGTCGATTAAATTTTTAAGGTTCAATTAATTTTTTTGGTTTGTTATTTAATTGGAATTCACTTGAAGATATTTTCTATCATTGAGTGATTTTTCTTTGATGACCGGGAGTCATTGAATATTGAGGAGTATTGGAATATTGAATAAATAGTATTAAATAGTGTATAATAATTATCAAGTCTCAAAGTTGGAAAAGCTCTGATGAGAAATTAATTCGTGTCAAAGTGAAGCTCTCATGAGTGGAAGTAACTTAGAGTACGAATTAAAATTGAACTTTGTTAGATGATGAAGAGTTTTGCAAAAGACTGTATCGACTTATTATTTTCGATAACCCCGCACGCGTTGAATGAAAAGGATCCATTGTGGTGGCTTTTCACGAAGAAACGGTCGGAGTTACGACGTCGTCAGTGACGATGACGATAATGACGGCAATAAACCTCTCGCTTTCCCTTTAATCTCGAAAGAACGGCGGTTCGTTATCGAGGATAAAAAGATCCGTCTTCTTCCGTAGCTGCGTCTCGCAATTTATACCATAAATTGGGTTAACTCGAGTGGCCATTCTGGTTTTCATTAGACGATCCGTTGGATTATGGCGTCGTAATATTAGAAGCATCGGCTATAACGTCGATGGTAAAAGGAATTGTTTATCGATAATTCACTCGATTCTGGATTAATCTCGACGCAAAGGGATATTCATCGAAATATCTCAAACCGTTTGGTGATATCAATAAATCTCTTCAAACTTTGATTAATACTCTCGGTATTCAATGAACAATAATCACATCTATTGTTCGTTTATAGAAAATGAACGATTATTAATCTTTTTGAGCTACTGTCGCAGGTTGTACGGAACAAGGATATTGAAAATTACTGTGCTATTTTTCAATCATCTCTAGGAAACATTTTCGAAATAATCAAAATTACCATAGCAGTTAATCAAAGAAATGCAGTCTCACAATAGGCCAAATTTCAGTTGCTCCATCGTCTATAATAAACTTTTTCTAAATTACTAATTAATACATCAAGCTTTAGTAATTAAAACAGCACCTAAAATGGTGGAACCTGTGAAAAATTACCATAGCAGTTAAATTGGAGGAATGCAGACTCACAATAAATAAACCCAAGTTTAAATGCCTCAACGCCTCTAATAAACTTTTCCTAAATCATCAATTAACACTAGATTTACGGAGTCAATTTGACTCATTCGACATTTGATTACTACATATATAATATATTGGTTGGTTAATTTTTTAATAATAAATCTTTCATGTCAACTGATTTGGAACTATTTTCTTTGCAAAAAATTTCAATTTTCTTGTATGATTCGAATTGGCTCGCTTCAGAAAAATAGGTAAATCAATATCCGTAAATCTAGTGTTAATACATTATAGCTTCAATAACTCAAACTCTACCTAAAATGGTGGAACCTATGCAAAATCAGCATAGCACATATACCAGAGGAATGCAGACTCACAATCAGTCGAACTCACAATAAATATCTCCAACTTCACCTGCCGCATAATAAATTTATAATAAATTTTTCCTAAATCACCAATCAATACAGCATGGCTCCAGTAATTTAAATTTCACTTGCAACGCCAGATCCAATGAAAAATCACCGCAGCAGTTAAACCGGAGAAATATAATATATGTAGTAGAAATAAAAAAGAAGGAAGAAATTGCTTTCAATTTCTACAGTTCTCTCGAACTCGTAGACGACCGATGCGATCGGCTAGCCTCAATTTCCGCTTCTAAGCAAGAACGGCTTCGTCTTGCAAGGAAGGCAGGAGGCTCTCGCCTTTCAAGTGTCTGAAAAGCACTTAAGGCACAGCGAATAGTGCCGGCTGGAACGATAAGGAACGACGATAGGTGCCAGCCTCGCTTTCAGGTATCGATACTCGCATCTCGGATTCTGGCCAGCGCTTTTACGGTGGCCCGTAAGAGCTCGATGCACGACGACAGCCGAGAGTCAGAAGCCGCTGGATTAGCCCTCCTTTTTGGCAGCTTTACGGGAGAGGTTTAGGAAAGTGTTTTTAATTCTTTCCGACGCGACGAGAGGATTTTCTCTGCTTTGGGCAATGCTACTATCTCTTAACGATGGATTTTTTTTAGCAGAATTAGAGTAAATACAAAAATACGTGGTACAAAGTCCAAAATAAATGTTGCACATTTTTTGGTAAATTAACACTAGAACTACCGGCGTCAAATCCAACATATTTTAATAAATTAAATAAATACTTTGAAAAGGGGGGAATCAGGCGGCGGAAAATTTGATTGATCGGGTGATTTATGTTTATTGATATAGACGTAGAATATTTATTCTATGACTCTTATGTAAACTTGGAGAATTTTTTGAAAAAAACTGTGTACCAGTCATTTTGACTGGTTTGGTAGTTCTAGTGTTAAGAATTAGCAAAAATTCGAAATAATTCACCTTGGATCTAATCGGAGGGATATTTCTAATCGTATATCAGTGGTAATTGAATCAGAGATAAGATTAACACTAAAACTACCGACGTTCTAGTTACTAAAATTTAAATACTCTTAATAATTACTGTAGAAAAAGGGAAATGAGGAGACGAAGAAGATGATTAATTAACTAATTTATGTGTATTAGGTAAAAATGGAAGATTTACTTCATGGCTACCCTATCAATTTAAATAGTATTTGGAAAAAATTAGGACCGGTCTTTTAATAGACTTGGTAGGTTTAGGGGTAAAAAGATCACTTCTACCTTGAACACAAATGCTCTAAAAGGTTCTAATACCGGAGAATTAATGTGACATGTACAGTAATAATATTAGGAGTACCGAAAAGTAATCAAAATCAAAAAGTAAAAAAAATTGAAGGACTTTTTTAAAAATGGAATCGAACGACTACCTTTACGCCGGCGAAAAGTGTTAGAAAATTATGAAATCTATTTTGTTGATTAGTATTTAGGATTTCTTTAATAAATAAATATTTTTCGCCAGCAAAAAAAAAATTTTAATTACTTTTCCATACCCCTAATATAATATACAACTATAATATTTACGAATAATATTTTTACCAATTTCTCAGCTTCTATTTCTACCTGTTCTCCATTAAAAAATAATCTCAATACCGCAACCAATTCGCAAGCTTTCTCGTATTCCTCACAATCGCCGCGATATTCGCGCAGCTTGCATTCAGTTCCCAAGCATTTGCAGAGTTTAATTTAACAACACGAAAAACACTTTCTCGCGGTAATACATACGCAGCTGAGGACTTAAAGCGGCTCCTAAAGGATTAAGAAACATAGACCCGGATATCGTTACTGCAACCGCGCGAAGAAGAAAGGATGGAAAAACGAGGTACACAGAAACGGAAGATAAAAATTGTCGCATTACTGTAAAAGAAAAATAAGAGAAAAATCAACTGAAATTACGAGCAGACTGAACATTCGAATGGAGCGATTACTGTAATACCTTTGGGCAAGTTTCTTCTACATATTTGTAGATATCTTTTAATAGCAAGCATAATGTCGTCGTTCTACGGAAGTCGTAACCACCGCAACCCCCTGTGTATCTTCATGTACGAAATAAAAGTTTATTCCACGTAGATAGAAAATACGGTAAAGTCGTATCGGCTGGTTAATCTAGATAGGTTTTATCGTTTCCTGTGCGGCGAGAAAGTCGAAAAGAAAAAAGAATGGGTAGACTGGAAAAATAGATTCCGTAATCGTTACTACCCCTTCGTACCATTCTCTTTCTCAGTTTCTCGATCCATCTTGGCCAGAGTTTCCATGTCCCTTTGCTTTTCGATTTTTCTCACGCTCTGTTTCATCCTGGCCCTTTTTGTTCCTTCCATTCTCACCCATTACTTTTTCTATTGTCCGTCTTCTTCTTTCTTTTTTTTTGCAGGCTTTCGTTTCACCCCTGGGGCTAAATAATACCATTACGATCTGTTTCAAGCTCTATCCATCTCTGTTCTTCTATCTCCTTTTGGTTTTACATCTTCTCTTTTAGTTCTCTATCTTATCCTCGACATTTCTCTCTTTTCATCCCTTATCCGTTGCTTCTTCTCCATTCCATTTGCAGTCTCGACTCAGTCGAGATCTTTATTTTTACTCCGTCGAGCTTCCGCTAACCGGATTAAAATTTAAGAAGTAAAATGCAAGCAATCCAGCCATCGCCAACTTTCCGAATCGTCTGTCGTTTGTTTCGCGGAAATGTATAAAGCTTTTCGTATTCGTAGGAAATCTTGCATCCCGCGTTTTTATCAAACTGAAGAAATTGCCTTTGAGACCTATGTTGATCTTCTTTTCATCGAAATTTTCGGCTATTCGTGACGATTAACCCTTTGCGGTCCTATATCGAGTACTGCTCGACATAGTTTTTTAATTGATATCATTTTTTGACACTTTAATATCGACTTTTAAATTTCATAATGATTTTGTAATATCGCCTAAGTATCTGACAGTGTCTATAGTTCTTAATATCAATAAAAAAACTGAATAACTACGATAGAAAATATTATGAAATTAATTTTATTTAGCTCACTAGAAAATTGAGAAAATAATTCGGACCGCAAAGGGTTAAACTTTCCCCTTGGAATGATTGCTCTTTTCGATTCTATTCGACGTTTTCGATCGACGGGAATTCGAACGATCGAAGTTTGTAAGCAACTTTTGAAATTAATCTCTTCGTTCACCAGGCTCGAAATGGTTTTGCGAGGACTTTTGGCGATTCGTCAAATATCGTTCGAAGGAGGAGACGTAAATGAGAGTCTTTCTTCTCGAGATTATCTTACGAAATTCATCTTAATTAAATCGTCCCTTGTTTACCGTACTTCTTCGGATTTCTACCGCGAGATTTATTTTCCACGCGACGTCCAGAATTCTTCGCTTACCTCTAAACTAAATTGCCTGGATGTTTAAGCCGTACGGTCCCCCAATTAAACAACAATGCCCGGGTTAATGAAATTAATCCAAGGAGAATTAGGTCGCCGCGAGAAACTGCCTCGCGAATTGCTAATTTTCGTTTTGACCTGGTATGCTGGCTAATTGTTTTTAACTGTTTAAAAAAAAAAGTTGGAGGACACGATGGAAGTAGATAGGGGATGGTTTGGTGCAAGTGAATCGTAAATAAGATGGGGAATTCTTTTGAGCAAAGACAGGAAATTTCTTTCGACAGGAATTTTTTTATATCACGACTTAATATATTATATAATTTTATTTTCTTTTTCACAGTCAGACTACGTTAATTCTTTGCAGTACGATTTTTTTTATATTTGGATTATCAATTTTACGATAACACGTCAAAAAAAAAAATAGAAATGCAATTTTAAGACGTTGAATGTCTCCGGAATTTTGCTAATTTTATCATTTCCACTGAAGTGAAAATTTGTATATTAAATTCACATTTTTATATACAGAAACTTTAACCCTTTGCGGACGGAGACATTTTCGAATTTTGACAGACAATCATTTCTTTCGTTGTCCAAAACCACCTTTTTATAACAAATTTGGGTTTATAGGTATATAAATTATAAATTACTCCAGTTTTAATCGTATCTCACCGGTTGTATTCGAATCTTTTAATTTCAATTGTGTATACGTACGGCGATAAGCTGTAATTACATTTTTTCTCAGACCGCATATATGCGTCGCTACTCCGCAAAGGGTTAAAGATACAGAGAGATAGATATTCGGAAGACCTTTGTCTTTTTAACGCCAATATTTAGAAATATTAAGTATGACGGAAAATTTATAAATATTGCAATTTAAAAGTTTTTAAAATTTCATTGAACCCAATTGCGCCGGTCACCTTTGACCCCCATGGCAGTCAACGTGTCAAATAATAGATTAAACTTGATTTGTGAAAAGTGAATTCTATAGAATTTCACGATTTTTCAAAACTAAATTGTAATATTTGGCAGAGTTGAAAAATGAATTTCTAAGCATAGAAATTACATGTGTCATGTGTTACTTCAAAGTCACAGGAGCCCATAGAGCGTTAATTTATAAGTTAACAATGTCAAACTGTTAAAACGAAAGATAAAACCATGTCGTGCTGCACGTTCCTACATTATTCCAGAATTCATGGAATTACAAGCCACAGTAAGGTTCTCCAGCTCTTCGAGAAGGGTCAAAGGCCAAACCGATCGGGTTTTTTCGGCACGGACCTTCACGATGGATATCGATATCCATTGTGATCGACGTCAGCGGAAAGGAGAACAATGGGGGAAGAAATTTGAATTTATATTGAACCCGATTCTCTCGCCTGCTCGTGAATCGCGCCATGGCGATACTTAATTTTGCGATATCCCCGCACGTTTCGTGTTTTTTCTGCGGCCCTCGTATGCATATTCATGATTGCGGTGTTTTGGAGGGAAAAAAAGCTCTGGGTGAAATGCGAGTCGTCAAAGAGTATCAAAAGGAGAGAAAATTTTGAAATTAAAGTCGAGCTGATTAGGTCGAAGCTGGGATGAGCGGATTTTTAAGTAGATTTGGGTTTATACCAACGAGGTTGCTTTAGAAAGGAAGAGATTTTTGTAGATATTAATAAATATCTTTGTGTTAACAAATACACATGTTTTTTTAAATTTATTGCTATGCAAAAATTGATTATATTATTTTAACTAAAAATTCTAAAATGTAATATTCTGAGAGAACATTGAAGGGATTTTTATATTAATTCAAATTTATTTTACAGTCTCTTCTCCCCATGGAAAAATTCCAACAAAATTTACGTATCAGCTGTTACATATCACTTTAAGTGGCACCTAAAAATCTATCCCTCTGAAAATAACATGTCAAAGATTCAGCGACTGAGAAAATTCAATTCTTCACCAACGATTGATAAATTTAAAAAAAAAATCTATTTCCCCAAAGGTACAATTACCTCAAAGAAGCTTTCAATGGCAGGCAAGCCAATCGAAAATTCCTCGCACGACGGTTTCCACTTAAGGATGATCATTTTGCGCGCAATATCAATAACATTCACGAATTATTTATCACGTTTGCGATGTCACCGAGTAACCATCGAATTCCCTATTTACGTGGAAAATATCGAGTCTTTTTAAGGGATGGATTTTCATCCAAGTAAAAGCAAAGAGGCACGCTCTTTGCTCCCTGGAGGTCGATAGAGGTCGATGGAACATTATCAAGGCCCTCGAATTTAAACGTTTTCTCCTCTTCGTGATTATCAATTGCGATGATGAATTTCTTCATCGACGAGGATGCTTGTGGTTGCAACTCGGATTTCCGTGGAGAACAATGACGAGAAAGTAACTCGCGAGGGATTGTGTTGAATGTGCTTTTAAGTATTCGATTAAATGGGGCTTATTCGTGGAGCTTTATTAGGTACGAATGGTATGTAATTTCGAATGGTGCGATTTTGCAGTTTGAAGTGACTTAATGACGATAAAAATGATACTTGTGGCAAAAAATATGCTACTTGGTAAAAAGTGTAATGGTATTAACTCTAGATTACGGGCAGTAAATTTGTTACGTTCAAATATATTAAATAAGTACTTTAAAAAAGAGACATCAAGCAGCAAAGAATATGATCAGTTTAGTGACATGTGTGTTATAAAGCACACGTGAAAAATCTACTATACCCTTCCTCTATAAAGAGAACGATTTGTAAGAAAGTAGGACTCCGTCATTTTGATGGCTTCTGTAAATTTAGTGTTAAATGAATAAATATTATGCTTCCTTAAGTCCCATTTTGGAGAATGGTGCACGTAACTAGGTACTTTGTTACTCGTCGTAGCGATCCGATATACATCACCAAGGAGTTAATTTAATTTGCATCTTCACCACTTTGTTTAATGCAGGAAAAATCTACAGTATACTAAACATGATCATCGGTAGAGTAATCGTTTCTTTTTTCTTTTTAACACTAAACCTACTCAGGTGGTCAAAATGACTCGTTCCTTATCTTTTTCAAAATATTTTCAAGTTTATAGTAAAACCGTAGAGTGGATATTGTACATCAATCTTATAAAATATAAATTGTGGAATTAATTATCTTCTCCATCTTTCGACACATCGATTTCTAAAGTATTTATTTATTGTAGTAAAAAATAATATATTTAACGGTACTTCCAATTTAAAATATTACAATTACACTCTTTTACATTTCCACGTTTTAAGGAACCAGAGTATGTATCCTCAACCTCGTTGCATATTTATAGTGTAACATAAAATATACTTTCACGTACAGCTATAAAAAGATAAAGAACAACCTTCTCTCTCCGCAGTTAAGATGACATCGAGTTAACCTACCAACGCCCCCACTTCTGGAATATTCTAGCCCATAAATGTATCTAATATATGTATATACCATGCTTATATCTACCATAGTTTAAAACTTGCAATAAAGTTGTAAGTCTACGAAGCAACGAAAACTCGTTTAACGCGAAATAAATCTTCGGCATTAAACGAGATCTCCCTCTAGCCAGGCTTCGCTTCTATTTACATGAAAATCGACTTTAGAGGTGTCCGCTCTTAATTTCCAGAAAGCGAAACCCTTCGAAAGCTCGGCTTATGTTCATTTGTCTTCATTATTCTCCCATTATGACGTCCTGGCTAGTCTCAATTTCATTCTCCACGTGCACACGAATTTCCTTCATCCCTCTAGACGCCCTTCGTTGACCGACGTTCACCGGAAGTCGTTAAATTCACTGCTCCCAATCTTGCGAATTTTTCTCCTCTTCTCTCATCTCGCAAATCGGCCTCTCGTTTGCCTCGTTAAGTCCAACGGACGCGCATAGGAGACGAGTTTCGTTGATTGCGATTTGCTCTTTTTCCAACGATTTTCTTACTAATTAGCAACTCCACCGGCTCGAGCAGCAATTTTCGACGTTGAGGAAGTTCGGTTTGAAGAAGATCCTTCGCGTTTTCCTCGTTTGTTTTCCCCTCATTCTCGACGGACTTTTTTAACGTTGATTTTGCATCGTTCGAATCCTCGAATTCGTCGTTTGTTTTAATCGATACGTCACTTTTTTTCCTACTTTTGTGTCTTTTGATTTTAATTGCTGTGAGTACAAATGGAAACTACAATTTTTGATGGATTTTTAACCATCGAGGCTACGATGTGTTAAGTAGTGATTCAGGGAGAGTTTCTCAATGGTTAAGGTGGAGGATTTGAAATTAGTTCTGCTGGTTTGTATTATTTAGGTTTCAATTATTATGGTTATTTTGTCTAGGATCTATTGTTTTAGACTATTTCTAAACTATTGAGGCTGCTATGTATTAAATAATAATTTAGGAAAACTCTCTCAATGGTGACGGTGGAGGATTTGAAATTAGTACTGCTGGTTTGTAATTTTTAGACTTCAACTATTGTGGTCATTTAGTCTAGGATCTATTGTTTTAGATGATTTTTAAACCACCGAGGCTACGATGAATTAAATAATAATTCAGAAGAACTTTTTCAATGGTGACTGTGGAGGATTTGAAATTAGTACCGCTCGTTTGTAATTTTTTGACTTCAACTACTAACTTAATTTAGTCTAGGATCTACTGTTTCAGATTATTTCTAAACTATCGAGGCTACTATGTATTAAATAATAATTTAGGAAAACTCTCTCAATGGTGACGGTGGAGGATTTGAAATTAGTACTGCTGGTTTGTATTTTTTAGGCTTCAATTATTATGGTCATTTAGTCTAGGATCTATTGTTTTAGATGATGTCTAAATCACCGATGCTACGATGAATTAAATAATAATTTAGGAAAACTTTTCCAATGGTGACGGTAGAGGATTTGAGATTAGTACCGCTCGCGTGTAATTTTCAGACTTCAACTACTATGATAATTTAGTCTGGGATCAACTGTTTTAGATGATTTCTAAACCACAGAGGCTATTATGAGCCAAATAATGATTAAATAAAAATTTTCGAACGCTAAGAAAGGAGGATTTCAACTTGAATTCACTGATTGAGAGTCACTTTATCTCCTGGTCCACCAAAGCGCCGCAAAGACTTAGCTACAAATTACATATAAATTCACTAATAAATCGCTGCAACAAAAGTCTCGAAACAGTGCAATTTCCTGCATCGAACAAACAATCAACACGCATTTAATTAAAGAAACTATTCCATCAAAGTTATGACCGATTACAGCTGGAATTATGAGAAAATTCGGACCGACGTGGATTGCAATGGGTGGTCGCCGATATTATGCAATAATTCGTGAATAATTAGTTGACGTGTAGGTCGTTAACGGATAGTATTAATCGATTAACGTAACCTCCGGTAGGATTCTCGATTGCCGATGACGTTGTACGACAAAAGAGCACGTCGCCGAGTGCGAAATGAATTTTGCAGATACGAGAGGAAAATATAATATTTTCTGCGATTTAATCTTCCTCGCGGCATATAATTCAGCACGCGAAAATACGATTAATCGTTCCCATCGACGGGTACATCGCGATGGGAAACGATTTTCCGCAAATATGGAGACTTGAAAATTGTGGAAAGTGCCGATCGTAGTTCCTCACTTTCCTGGCTCTTTAAAAATTACTAGGCACAGAGTAAGTTAAACGTCACGATCTAGTTTGAAGTTTTAATTACTGTTCTCTTTCCTATCTTACGTCTTCAATACTGTAAAATTCAGTTCGCCGTTTGCAAAGTTTGACCCTTCTTGTCCTTCAAATTTTCTAATTACTTCACATTCAAGTCGTTTAATATGTCGAATTGCTAGATTTCTGGATAAATAGAACTTCTGCTTATTTCAACTTTGCCAGCTTTCGCGCTCATCCGTAAACAGCTTCAATGGCAAAATACCCTTTCCCCTCAATTTACCATAAATGTTGAAACACATTATTACTCTTAACTCGCGCGAACTTTGACATTTACCACCCTTTACTTACGCACACTATTTCATTCCAACAAATCCCCTTCGTATTTGTTCTATCGGTTATTAAATATATAACATACCATTTATTCAAACTAAAATAAAATTAAATTAGAGGACAACAAACATATACTACCAAAGTAAATAAAATTCTTCTAAATTTCCCTCAAAGGATAAATTTTCTCCGAACAAAACGATGTATTACAATAAATCGGAACTTTCCACACCCAATCATGAAATTCTCATTCATTCTCGTTAAAACGGTTACAAAAGGATTCAGCAAGGAGTGAGAAAAATGAGTAAAGATGCTATAAAAATTGGAGGCTACTAAATCTAAGATTCTCGACGGCCTCAGAAACTGGGAAAAGAACGGACGGAGAAAGTGGATCGGAAGGTATTACCGTAGGATTTCCGTCTCCTCCATTTCTACCGGTGTTTCCCCGAGTCGAAAATTTCAGCCCAAAATCCTACTAAATTACCAAATAACTTAGGATATTTAGGCTGAATATGGACAAATATGTTACATATAAAAGAATGCAAATTTTAATTCCACAATCGCCCTACACTTGTTACTTTTTGCCACTTTTACCTAGTTTAGGAGCAATTTAGGCTTCATACAGCCCAAAATAATCCTCAGCATTCTATAATGAGGAGCTTTAGAATTGGATTGGAATTGGAGTGGAATGATCGAGGTCCAAAAAAATTCTCGCTATACTAAAAATTAATTTGGTGTAGGAGATTTAGAATTTATATGGAATAAAATGATAATTTAATTCCAACTTGCTCCTGAAAGCCCTATTTTTAGAATATGAGTCGACAGACTTGGAACTTCTGAAATATTTTTAGGGGATGTCAGATTAAATTGGAATAAAAATTTTACCTGATCAGTCCATATAACTCCTAAAAATCATATTTACAGGACTGTTCAGGCACAGGCCTTGGACATTTGCAAGGTTTATTATGCGGACCGTTAAATTCTCCTCGGCCACGAGTTTGAGATTTTTTCGTACTTTCAATATTTCTTAAAAATATGGCCGTATAGTAAACCAGGGGCATTGGCAAAGGGTCTAGGCTCTCGTTGCTTGCCCGTGCCATTTGCACGTGCGTCGCAGATGTGCTTCCGAGAAAATTGTCCGGTCTTCCAGGAAAACCTTGAGGGTTAGCGGAAAGACCGGGCCTCGGAAATCTGCGGCGTTGCCAATGTCCCTTCCACCCTTCGACGGGGGCGTTGACGTCTCCCACCCACAAGTCCCACTGCTCTGGGCCTTGGAGAAGGGAGTTGAGGGTAGACGGAAACGCCCCTAAACTAAAATTATAAATTAAGCGTCGCAGTGCGCGACGCGTTAGATATTACATTCTCATCGAGATATTAAATGCTCAAACGATATTGAACTCTCACAAGTCGGAGATATTACATTCTCAAGAGATATTACACTCTCACAACCAAATATTATATTCTCACGAGATATTACATTCTCGCGAAGTTGTAACAGGAGATAGTGTACTCTCCGGGATAGTGCATCCCTTAGTTAAATAATAAAGTGTTGTTTATTACAAATAATACTATTTTTCCCTCGATTCGAGGGTGGTCCTTCGAGCAAAACAATCTTAAAATAAAGTAAACCAAAGTTTCGGTAACTCGATCGACGATCGCCGAACTACGAGTCGAAACAAGGACTTTGAGGCGCGTAGACACACTAGTTGAGGATTTTGAGGTTCAAAATGGTATACATAATTAAGCGGCAAATGAGAGATCAAAAGGATCTAGGATTTGAAGTTTCTTTTTAGGCTGGACTTTTCGACTCGGGTCGGATCGTTGGCGCGTGCATGGCATTCCCGTGGAATTTTCGTTTCCCATGGGAATGGGAGGAGTCGTAAAATCGCGACGGAACAATAGATACGCCTCCGTACGATCGGTCTCGAAATCCTTTTATGTCGAACAAAGACCGACCATCGGTGCTCATTGAGTACGGTGTGTCATTACCTAGAAGTCCGGTTGTTATCACTCTTCTGTTCTCGCGAAAAGAGTGATACAATTTGCGCCCTCCTCCGGAGGATCGTTTTGTTCGGTCCTTGCGATAACGAAGGACGATTAATTCTTTCGAGAGGATTGGAGAAAATTCTATTTCACGTTTCCCTGAGATAGGAATTCAGGGAATGCTACTTGACATTTGTGTTGGAATTTGAGGACAAAGGGGTAGTTTCTTTGTAATTAAGGATCGAACTAATTTAATATAGTTCTAATGGTGAAATGATTGAGATGTTCAGATGTGATTTAGATGGAGCGGTTTTTAAGGGTGGATCTTTTAACCCCTTGCCGTGGCATTTCTTTTGTGATTGAATGTGCAATGACTTTGAATTAATTACTAAAATAACAATCTAACTCCTAATTTCGGATATAGTAAATGACTTAATGTAATATTGAGTAGCGTAGAATTATTTTTATTTTATCAGGATTCACTGATTCTTGTAATCAAATAATTTTTAGAGCACTTCGAAATTGACTGTTCCATTCATCGTGTTACGAGTAGCACTCGTTATTGTACGGCAAGGGGTTAATATGTTGTATTTTTAATGTATTAACCCTTTGCACTCCGATGTCCAATCTGAAGGGAGATCGTAAGTTTACCATATCATTCTGTTGCACCCTCTAAGAGGATCTTCGAATTTGTTAGTAATTAAAGAGGATGAACTTATTGCACCGCAAGGTTTTAAGAAATATATGTTTACTTGAATTTTTCTATGGAAATAGCACAAAATAGTAAATAGTAAAGTGTCGACAAGTTGCTAATAGGTAACGTCAGAGATGGCTCGGAGTGCAAAGGGTTAATCCTTTGCCCTGTGATTTAATCTTAGAACCTCAGAATTAATTCTCGAGGTCAAAATTTCTCTCTGAGAAATTTCGTTTCTGATATTTCGTGCAGTCCAACGCAGTAGCTACCAGTAGCATAAGAATAATTTAATTATTCTGCGACATTCATTTATTCCAAAAAAAGAGTTTTCGGAAAACTTAATAATTTCCAAAACCAGTCATTCTCAATGGCTGGTAGATCTAGTGTCAACAATAGTCATTCGTTTAGCAGAGTACAGTACATAGAACGAGACAAATTAATAAAATTCCAATTAGTCCCAGTTCAAATCTGCATCACTTTTAAGAGATTATTCTTAAATTATTTAATGCATAATAACCTCGATAGTTTATACTCTCCTTAAACTTTTATCTGGATAAACAAAAAGACCGTAAAACTCACAGACAAAAAATACAGAAAAAGAACAGAAAGACTATTAAAAAAAAAATACCACCGAGAGAATCTAGTTAGCGCGACATAACGACAATAATAAATTCCTCGCAAAACGTGCATCGGATGTGCGAACTTTGGCGTAAAATATCACGGGGATTCCACTGCAACGGCGAACTTGCGAGTTCCACTTGCGATTCCAAGCGCGAGAGTCCAGTTTCGAAAGCAGTTGGCGCATTTCTGCAAACCAGGGATAAAATTGCGGCCTCCTCTCTTCCCCGTTTGATCTCGTTTCAAGAGAAAAAGGATTCCAACTCGACGGAGAACCCGGCGGAAAACAAAAGGGCGGCTCAAATAGTCCCAGTCATAGTGGTATTCTGGCCTCTAAAAAAATGTCGGGGAGAAAGAACAGATACGGGGTTGGATAGAGGTGAAAATAGAGTGGCACAGAAGGGTTGAGAGTCATGGAACAAAAGGAGAGGCAAAGATGCAAAGATTATATTCGAAAGAGAGAAAAAACTGAGGGTAATGCGAACAAGCGGAAACGATGAGAGGCGAATGGCTGTAGAAATGGAAGATCAGAGACAAACGGATTGAGAAATCGGAATGCAGAGAGATCGAGAAGAAGAGTAACATAAAAAAACTGAGGATAACGCGAATAGGCAGAAACGTTGAGAGGTGGAAAGCTGTAGGAACGAAAGATCAGAGAAACGAAGAGATTGAGAATTCGGAATGCTAAGAGATCGAGAAGAAAAGTCAGAGGTCTGTTGATGAAAACATTGAGAGCTGAGAGGCTATAGCAACAGAAGATCAGACAAACAAAGGTGCCAAGATTAAAATGGGAAGAAACAAAAAACTGAGGATAATGCGAATAGACGGAAACGTTGAGAGGCGGAAAGCTGTAAGAACGAAAGATCAGAGAGACAAAGAGATCGAGAAACCGGGATGCTAAGAGATCGAGAAGAAAAATTAGAGGTCTGTTGATGAAAACGTTGAGAGCTGAAAGGCTAAAGCAACAGAAGATCAGAGAAACAAAGGTGCCAAGATGAAAATCGGAAGAGAGAAAAAACTGAGAGTAAAGTGAACAAGTGGAAACGTTGAGACGTGAAAGGCTGTAGAAACGGAAGATCAGAGAGGCAACGATGCCAAGATGAAAATTGGAAGAGAGAAAAAACTGAGGGTAACGCGGACAGACGGAAACGTTGAGAGGTGGGCGGCTGTAGAAATCGAGATGCGGAGAGATCGAGAAGAAGAGTCGGAGGTCCGTGGAAAAACAAATGGGAATTCTTGACGGATCAGTGAAGAGAAAAAGAAATATACAGAGTGAAAGAAAAGTAGGTAAAGTGAAGAGGAGAAAGAGAGATGGTTCAATATGTACGAGAATGGAGGAGGACTCGGGGGTTTAATATGTACGACGTCCTCGGGGCGTTATAATCGTCGAGTATCGATCATCCCTCGACGCCTATGACGTAGTCAGCTTCGAGGGATTTCGAATTCGTCCAATCAGAGAATATAGAACGATCGAATGCCTGACCTCGTCCTTCCTAATCACCCTTTGACTCTGCTCACGAAAATTCACCCCGACGAATTCTCCGCTCCCTGATTTCTTCGAAATGTTCCATGGTTTCTTCAAAATCTCTGTCTTAAAATTTCTCTCACCGGTTTGTCGATCAAATTTCAATTTTGAATATAGAAAACGCCGATTTGGATCTTCAAATGAACGCTAAACTTTGGATTTTGACGAAGAAAGGGAAGATCGCTCGAGTCGAAAAGACCAGCCTAAAAAGATACTTCAAATTCTAGATTCTTTTGATCTCTCATTTGCCGCTTAATTATGTATACCATTTTGAACCTCAAAATCCTCAACTAGTGTGTCTACGCGCCTCAAAGTCCTGTAAATATGATTTTTAGGAGTTATATAGACTGATCAGGTAAAATTTGTATTCCAATTTAATCTGACATCCCCTAAAAATATTTCAGAAGTTCCAAGTCTGTCGACTCATATTCTAAAAATAGGGCTTTCAGGAGCAAGTAGAAATTAAATTATCATTTTATTCCATATAAATTATAAATCTCCTAAAATCAAATTAATTTTTAGGATATTGAGAATTTTTTTGCACCTAGATCGTTCCACTCCAATTCCAATCCAATTCTAAAACTCATTATAGAATGTATGCCTTAACACTAGAACTACCGGAATTAAATCTATCATATTTCAATATATTAAATAAGTACTTCGAAAAAGGACGAATCGAGTGGCGGAAATGATAATCAATGCAGTACTTTATGTCGTTTGCAATGGACGTAAAATTTTCCTTTTCTTGCTCTTCTATGAACTTGGAGAATTTTTGGAAAAAATTGTGTACCAATCATTTTGCCTGGTTTGGTAGTTCTAGTGTTAATATTGGGCTTAGATTAATTTTCTAAATAACAATGCTAAAGATTATTTTGAGCTTTATGAAGCCTAAATTGATCCTAAACTAGGCAAAACTGGCAAAAATGAACAAGTTTAGGGCGATTGTGGAATTAAAATTTGCATTCTTTTATTAGTAACAAATTTTTCTATATTCAACCTAAATATCCTAAGTTATTTGGTAATTTAGGAGGATTTTGAGCTGAAATTTTCGACTCGGGAGTTGAGAGGAGCAGATTTCTTTCGCGATATGTGCAAGGTGCACCATAAAACGGGGCCACGTCTAGATTGGTGCATTTGGCATGCAAAAATCCTGAGGGAAGACAGTGTAAATATTTAGTCTGGTATCTGAGCCTATTTCGGAGCTGCTGCTACCATTATACTTCGATAATTCTTTTGGCAAGGCAAGCCAGTATAATGGATTCTATTCCATTGTTTGCAAATAACAGTCGATGCTTCGAATACGATTTCGTTGATTTGTAATTTGCATTTTACGGAAAATGGCACGGTGTCTCGACTTTTTCGGACGTGGTTAATTACAAATGTAATGCGGGTAAATGATTGTAACTTTAAATCGAAGCTGGCTTGAAGAAATATATTTAACAATTGTATAGAACAATTGCGAGAAAAAATGTGAAGCTTTTAGGTGAAGAGAGTGAGATAATTAAGATATTGTGCCGGAGATAGAACGAAAAATCGGTGAATTATTGAGGATAATGTAACTTTACCTTCCGTTTTTTGTGTTTTCTCAACCACCAATGTTATAATATGTTAAATAATAATTTAGACAAATTTTCCCAAAGCTGACGGTGAATTTGAACACGAACCCAATGATTGCGACTTTGAAACTTGTTATTACTTCGATTCTGCACTTTTTTCAAAACGTGCCGGATAAATGCATAATCAGTTTGACACAGTGAATGTGCCTGAGATATTTCGTGAGGAGAAAACATCCCTCGTGGAAACACGAATCTCGATTGTCCCGTTCGAATCACACCCCCTCGAAAATTTGTCGGCGCCGAATGTGTTCCCGGTCTGTTCGGACCAGCAGGATAGATTGAATTCTAAATCCAGAAGCAATTAAATTTAATTCCTAGAAGCGTCACGTGAACGAAGGTAAATTGGAATCAGAATGGAATAAATTTTCATTTCGAAGCGATTAAAACGCCACCCTCGTGCGATCACCCGGGGCGAGATGTGTGTTCGACAGAATTCTTTTTTCCTCTTTTACAAAAGTGATACTTTTAATTTTCAAACAATCGATGTAACACTGTCGCCACGTTGCACACAATAAATTACTTCCAAAGTATTCGTATTACATTAAAATTCCACAATATACCAAGAATTCCCAATTAATTTCTGTTTTATCACTTTAATTCACAATTATTGAAAGAGACAATCGGAAAAGAAACCGTTCCGATGATATTATTCGCACAATTTGAATATAATCACGCCCTTTCATGCCATGCAGATTATGTGAAGCCTTCCGAACAACAAAACAATCGTATAAAACATCCAAAACGATCTCCAATTTTCCCCCTCGTAATTTCATTATTCCCCCGGCAAGATATTAATAATCGTCGCCGAATTATTTGCCCGGCTCGTTGCATATCGCATGGAAAATTTTATCTCGCGCGTAAACAAAAGGGAACAACCGACGGCATGTAAAGCGGCGATGGGAAAAAAATTTGTGAATTTAATACCGCGGGTACGTGGCCAACTAATTTTTCGATATTAGCTTAAATAATGAGATACAGGAGCGAATTTATTGGCCATCTGTGAGCACACGAGTCTCTGGATACGCGTTGCACTTTATATTCTCGCTTATAAAGCTTATAAAGCGAGAATATCCGTGGCTTTTGCGATATCCGCTGATCGCATTATCGTCAATTTTTAACCCCACTTTCGACTGCGCCTCCCTTTGTTCGAGGAAATTAATGTAAGCGTGTCGCAAATGGCAGCTTGCGTTTTTCGATTAATAATTTCACATCTACTTGTTTGACGTGGGTAAATATCGCGTGAATTGATTTCGCCTGTTTGCAAAAGTCGCTCTTCGAACTTCCGACCTCTAATTCTCTCATTGAGATTTATGGTTTACGTAACTCTGAGCTGGGTTCCTGGTTTTCATATTTTTGTAAATAATAGACGTTTATATTGAAACTACGAAGACTTCCAAAGTAATTTTCTGACTTGATGTGATGTGAGTTTTTTGCAACGATTTAATATGTCCGTTTGTTTTGCTTTTTGCAGAAATACGTCAGCGAGGGGTCGACAGTGCGAGACTGTGTGCCAACGTGCGTCGAAAAGGGTGAGTTATATTTCTTTGCTTGGAGTTTCGTGCTTGAATGTACACTAATACCTCTGAGAAATTGGTGGGAAGACGAAACACATAGGATAAGAGATTTGAGGGAATTTCTTAAGACTTACAATTTCGTTTGGGAGGCGTTTTTACTTAGAAATTGTATATCCATCTTACCAATTTGGCGTTAAAGTCACTGAGATTCCGGCTAGCAGCTTGTTGTTCAGTGATTTCTTGCCCTACGATTTTTTGCAAGATGAACAGCTTCATGGGAAAGAATGAATCTTCAAAGGTCTTTCCCGCGCATCCCCCTAGACTCCTGGACAGGTCCTTGGGAATAACCGCATCTTCAAAGGTCCTAGGCTCTCTAAGTTCTAGAACCTTCAAAGCTCCTAGGTCTCTTTTCTCTTCATGGTTCTAGGCTCAGGTGCCCCGGGTTCGCCAAACCCGTACCTGCCCAGCAAGTTGGACAGGCCCCTGGGGGAGACCGAATCGTCAAAGGTCTTTCCTAACTAATGTCCTAGGCCAGTGGTGGCGAACCTATGACCCGCAGGTCAAATCTATACATCGAGTCTGTAATATCTATAATGTCGAATTTATAAAACAATGTTTCCTAGTAGACACTGGCTAACTGAAAAGCAAAAAAAGTGACCCACGCTAGTACTTAAAAAAAATATTGAGCAAAATTTGACCCACTTCTCAAAAAGGTTCGCCATCACTGTCCTAGGGAGGGAACGAAGACTTTTTTTTTTCTTTTACCTTGCATAGACAACCGCCACCCCGAGGGAAGGCGACTGATAGTGTCTTTCTTATTCTTACCGACTGAAACCTCATGGTGACCGTGCGTTAATGATTATAGAGTGATCCCCAAAATGCAAGCTTGCAATAATTCCAAGGGCCACTTCTTGCGTGTTGCTCCCAGTGAGGGTGGCAAGACAACCTCCTCGGGGCTTCCCCAAAACTAAACCCCGTCCATCGTGGTTGCATGCCGCGTAGGGCCCTCCTTCTACGTGGCCCACAATTTCTTATCGGAACAGGATACTGGAGAAGGAAGACACGCGCCTTTCCAGACTCCTGCTCCGACTGTCCATCTCTAAAAGGAAAATTTACTCGTTTGAGGTCGATGTCTCCGTAGCGGGTATGGTACTTTCAAAGTCGCCGTGGAAATCAGCTTGCTAATTCGCTCGCCAGCGAACTTTTAAAATGAAAACTCCATTGAACTGGTGCAATAATGTCAAATTGATTTTTACGTATTAATTTGTTATTTTTACGTAGTGCAAGTACTTAGTATTAAACGAAAAGTAGCTGGGAAATGCTAGATATGCTGATACTCCCAAGGGCGAAACCTGCCGATCACAAAGGGCTAAACCTAGCTAGGATTTAATCCACTCAAATCTAATATATTTCGCTTTATAATTATATAATATAATAGGTTTATTCAAACCTAATACAGACGTTACCAATTTCACATCAATGTCTTCAGAAAAGAGCCAAACGCAAACATAAAAATTCTAAAAGTTTTTTAGTACCAAAAGCTCAAAAAATTCCATGCCTCCTCTCCGTTGCAAAGTCATGACTTTTCGTCAATGGCACTCTCTGATACGAAGTGAACCTCCTTCTCGTCAACATTCAAAATTGCAATCTCAAAGAAGTCGCTCTTCGGCTTTGCGAATACGCGAAGCTTTGAAATGCAACTTGCACGCGCGAATACATCAAATCGCATACGTGCGGCGAACCGCACCAACCGCCGACGGAATTGCCCCGTTTACGAGATCTCCAACATCCGCGACTCTCCTCGAAATTGGAACAGCCAGTTTTCCCGGTCAGAAATGAAATCGTTCTCTCCTGTCCTTTGATTTATTCCGCTCATCTCTACTATTCGTGTCTCGAGGTCTTCATTAACCCTTTGCCCTACAATAAACTGTGACACTTGTAACGTGGTGGACGAAATAGAAAATTTCTTGGTCTTCCAGAAATATCGGTCATGAAATGATCAAATTATTTGTATACTATTAGGTTGTTCGGAAAGTAATTTCGTTTTTTCCTGACGGAGGACATAATTATATTTTTTCACAATTAACTTCACACTTAATTGGCATTGCTATTATATATTTTGACAGTTGATATAGCAACGCTTGTTTGTGAAAAAATTTGTTTGATTCTACACAATAGTTTTTCTTTGGTGCTCTATTAAAGATGGAAAGTCGAAAGCAGCATTTTCGCCATATTTGACTTTTTTTACTATCGAAACGGTAAAAATGCTGTTCAAGCAAGAAAAAAATTATTCGATTTTTATGGGGAAGACGCATTAACATAACGTCAGTGCCAAAACTGGATTGCAAAATTTTTTGAACGGCAAAACCTTTACTTCGAATGAGGACGTCAAAAAAGGCTTTGATTTTTTTGCCAGCAAAGATCAAAACTTTTATGAACAATGAAATATTAGAACAAAATGGAGAATATATAATTCAGCGGCATATTTATGGACTACAAGAAAATCGTCTTTCATTCTCACCGAAAAAAACGAAATTAATTTTCGAACAACCCAATAGTAATACGTTATGTCAGAAATTAACAATAATTTTTTCAGCAATTTGTACCAAATCATTTTGTCTTCAGCCAGCAGAGAAATTGTAGAACAACACTAGAACTACTAGATAAATCTACTAATTGCAAAATATCTAACTAGATTTAACTTAATATTTGACTATCTAATTAGCTTTAGCTGCTACTAGTTAAATCCATTAATTGTAAAATATTTTGAGCAAGTACGTTGAAAAAAATCCCTTTTATTTTATAAGACAGATGTAGAAAATCTACTCTATGGCTTTCGTACAAGCTTGGAGAATTTTTGTAAAAATGAGGAATCAGTTATTTCGTCTGCCTTGGTAGTTCTAGTGTTAATGAACCCCAGTTCATTCAGCGTTC
The DNA here is from genome assembly GCA_910591515.1 of Cerceris rybyensis. Lineage (NCBI taxonomy): Eukaryota > Metazoa > Arthropoda > Insecta > Hymenoptera > Crabronidae > Cerceris > Cerceris rybyensis. The sequence goes on from OU342795.1 coordinate 4,516,643, forward strand.
GTTCGAGCTACCTTTATTTCTTTCAACTTTCTTTCCCTTCGGGTATGGCTTCTTTTTCTTCCATTCTATCTGCGCGAGTTTTGCACGGCGAACGAACGCGCAGAGTTTGAAATCTTTTGCTCACTTGGAGGAAGAAATGGCACGTAAAAGAGGGAGGAAAATATTGGAGAACACCCTCGAGGTGTTCGTTAATGTCGTTATACATGGTGTACTTTGGATTTTAATTTTCCAGATCCGCGTATGTTTTTTTATTCGACAAGGAACGACGGTTAAGAAATTACGGAGAGTGTTGGAAATATCTAAAGTCGTGAAAATCCCACGATTCAGGGGAAAAATAGTGAGAATGCTCTCGAGGTATTCGTTAATGTCGTCGCCGTTTTCTTGCGTCTTTCGTTCTCTTGTTTTCCAGCTACGTGTATGGTTTTTGTGTATTTTTTGGAGTGCAGATTTCTTGAGGGTGTTAACCCCTTAGTTTACAACAACGTGTGACACTCTTGACGAGGTAAATGACATGGAAAATTTTGAAGTTTTCCAAAAACTATTAAATTGAAAATATCAATTGGTCAGGTAACGGTCAAATTATTTCTATATTAGTACTGTGCTCAGTTAGACAAAATATAGAAAATCAGTGAGATATTTTGATTTCAAGAATTAATTCTGGGTTATTTCTCTCGTAGTTACAAAATAAATCGTAGAAGAAGCGATTAATTCAGGAAATCGCAGAATAGGAAGGCAAATTTTGAAGTTTTCCAAAAACTATTAAATTGAAAATATCAATTGGTCACGTAACGGTCCAATTTCTATATTAGTACTGCGCTCAGTTAGAGAAAATGTTAGAAATCAGTGAGAAATTTTGATTCCAAGAATTAATTCTGGGTTTCTGCTCTCGCAGTTATAAAAGAAATCGTAGGGGGAGCGATTAATTCAGAATATTGCAGAATATGCAAACAAATTTTGAAGTTTTCTAAAAACTATTAAATTGAAAATATCAGTTGGTCACGTAACGATTAAAGTATTTTTATACTACTACTGTGCTTGTATACTTAGTACTGTGCTCACTTAGAGAAAATATAGAAAATCAGTGAGAAATTTTAATTTCAAAAATTAATTCTCGGTTATTGCTCTCGCCGTCACAAAATAAATTGCGAGGGTTAACAAGGAAATGGCAGAATGGGTAGACAAATATTGGCACCCTCGCATTCTTTATTGGCAATTGATTGTTCTCCATTTTCTACTTGCAATTCTCCTTCTGTTCTTTCTTTTTCTAAACATAAATTTTCTTCCTGATTATTCTAGAATAATTTAGGAAAAATTTTAATTTCGAAAAAAGTATTCTACAATCCATTATCCGAAGAGAATATTGTACGATAAAAGGATACTTCGCTTTGGAACTTTTACCTCCACGCATATTTTTCGTACGCAAAACCGCGAGGTATTTGAAGAATTTTTAACAGCATCGTATTTTTAGCCACATCGAATAAAAACCACGTCGCTAAAGTCAGAATATCGAGAGAATATCTCGTCTAATACCGAGACAGGTGACAGAACGAACCAAAAGTACTAAAAGTCCAAGTGGAAATTCGAGTATGATCAATCGAATGCTAAAAACGCTATGAAAATTTCATTTTCATTTATATGAAATTTTCAGGAGGCACTATTTTTTTCTCTTCTCCACATCGAGCACCAGATCGACCGTAATTTTCGTCCACAATTTCGCGAATGACATCCACTCGTGTACACTATATCACCAAAGTTTCCTCGATGACAATTTGGAGCAAAAACCACCGAGGTATTTGAATTCACTTAGCGTTGCGCGTGCCATTCTCCTCCTTCGACTTTGCCCGATTATTTTCTCGTCACGCAAAACCCATGGGATATTTCATTCGATTGATTGGCTCGAATTACATTATCTACCTTATCAGTTTCCGAATAACATCGAGGCACGGAAATACTTTCTTTCCATGGCACATAATCCTTGGAGCTTCGAGCTAAATGACATGAAAACTTGATCAATTTTTGCATTAGGGGATGTTACCGAAGACCATAATTCTATGTCAGAATTCTAATCATAAATAATGGGGAATCGTTTACCAATATTTTTCATCTTTATTAAAAATGGAGTCTTCGTTCTTTAGCTCCGGTTTTTAGTGACTTTTCTTCTAGGATCTCCACCCTATTTCTTTTCCCTTTCTCTTTTTCCCTTGAGCTGGCGAATTTTCTATCCAAACTCGCGTCCCTTTCTGTCCGATATAAACGAGGACGGGATTATTCACTCTTAATGAGCCGAGGATCGATCGTTCAGAGTTTGGCCATCGTCGTCCTCTTTCGCGAAGGAATCAACAACGTTCTCGTCTCCTTAAATATTCCCAATAATTTGGTTTCTTTCCTTACAATTGCATCGACTGGAGAACCATCGTTGCTAGCGAATATCGCGAGCAGAAAAGTGGAAATGCAAAAAGAAATTCAATAAAACTATTTCCTATCATTATAAAGGTCCCTAAACGAAAAAGTACAAAGACGAGATTTGAGAGAAATTATTTTCAGGGTATGTACCCCTTAACTCTTTACTATGGGATTAAAAGGGTTTCGCATCTTGCATCGTGGGACATTTTTTATCCCACCGTGATAATTTATAACTTTGTTGATAAATATATATCAACTCTATTCAATTAAAAAAAGAATAAAATTAGATATTAATGTATGTGCAACATGGGTAATTTTATTTTTAACACGTTGACGGACGTGGGGGTCACCGGTGACCGGCGCTATTGAATTCTATGAAATTTTATGTCACTTTGAAATTGCAATATTTATGTAATTTCAGACACACTGTATATTTAAATATTGGTGTTTAAAAGATAAAAGTATGCCGAATACCGATCTATCTATATTTTTAAAGTTTCTGTTGTATAAAGATGTGAATTTAATAGAAAAAATTTCGCTTCAGTAGAAACAGTGAAACTAGCGAAATACGGTTGGCGTTCAACGTGTTAAATTCCCGTGTCTCAAAGAGTTAAAACATATTCTGAATTTTTTCTTAATATTCAGTCCTGATTAATTTTAATTGTAATTGTACTGCATAGAGTATTTATTAAAAATTGAACTCAGTAGATGCACTGGGTTATTTAAATAAATAGGTTTATCCTCCGTCAGCCATTTTGGAGAACGCTAAAGCGTGCGCCACGCCCTCAGAAATATCGAAGGATCTCTTCGACAGGATTTAAACTGAATCCTGTTGCATATAGAACAAGAACATCGTCCACTATCTTGAATAAAACAACCGTCGGTGCATGTACATTTTTCGTTGTTATTTTATGGATTTTATTCATCGTATTCATCCCACTATATTCCTCTAAAAATACCACATCGCGATGACCTCGAACCTTCCCTTACTTTTTTATTATCACGAGAAGAAGAAAATCATATGATCTCCGTGAATTTTCCACGATTCAAAACATAACCATGGAAATCATGAAAGAATTCTTACCACGTAAAATCACCCAGAGGTATTCTTTCATGATTTTCCCGAAACAATCAGAAATCTCGAGAGTGGAATAAAAACCAATCGCGAATCAATGTGCCCTCATGGTCTTTAAAGCTGGTAGAGATTCTCTCACAATTCTGTTATCGCGAGTATAAAGTCGAGAGGCTACTAATTCGAAAAAAAAAGTGGAGAAAGAAGCTCGCGAGTCGAAAGCACGTTTCGCGAATGCTCGCGGATTCTTTTCATCGAACCTTCTCTACTGAAGTCCTCAACCACGACTCGAAAGTCTCCATTGGAACTTTACCCTCTAGAATTCCGTCAGTTTTTTCTCCCCCCTCCACTTTTCTCCGTTCAGAATCGTCGAAAGAAACGAGATCGATCTCTGATTGCATCCCGCATCTTTTGCTCTTTCTTTCACCAACTTCCTTCGCGTTTAAAGAAACGAATGAAGCAAGGGCGATGGAGGAGATGAGAGAAATTGCATTTGAGTTTCATCGTTTTAAATAGCCGGCATTTATCAGACGGACGAAAAGGCGTGTAGCAACAAAAAAGGGCTTTTAGTAAGACAGGAAAATAGAGCGCACGGACGGGAAGAGATCTTACATGACGGAAAAATACATGGCGCGTCAGAAAGGGACGCGGAGACCGAAATAGGGGATTTTCTGACGGAAAGGGAGATCCAGGACGATGGAAGGGAATTTCGTTGGAATGGATTACTGCCGAGATCGTGCTGTAGCTCTGAGAGAGATTTAGAGTATCTATGATTACGTAAAACAAAGTCGTAGCTTCAGTTTCTGTTACAATTTCTCTCCTTCCTTCTCGTGCAAAGTGTCTCCTCGCAGGATATTAACCTCTTGACATACAAATGAAATTTGTTTTAAATAATAATTAATTATTATTAATTAATTTTACTTTTAACCTTTGTAAATTATATCTTCGTAAAAGAAAATTTGTAGGGTTAAATATAGTGGAGATCCTCTTATTTCTAATGTCGTTTCTCCGAAGTTCCTCTTAATTCGATCCCCTCCAATGGTCCTCCGTCAGGAGAGAGGGAGAATAAAAAGAGACAGATAAATGACATTCTTTCTCCTTTCCTCGTGTGTGGTTTGGTTTTGACAAACATAACCTCCAACACGAATACACAACCTCCATCACGTGACGAGTAAACGAAATGAGGGGAATCTTAAAGAGTGGGGAGATAACTCCGCCCAAAAAACGAGGGGAAATCGAATTAAACGGTTCGAAATAAGAAGATCTCCACTGTAGACACTATTTCAGAATTTGTAGAGTTAAAAAGATATTAGTGATTTTATGGAAATAAGAAGTTGAAGAGTTAAAAAAAGTTTTATAAGTGTCTTTTTAAACCTTATAATGTCAAATGTGGGCATTTCAGCTAGTTGGGGGTTTACAATGACGTTTGTTTTTATCATTCATATATATACTTTTTAAAACTCTTTTTAGCGCTATAAACCTTTAGAACTTTTTTTTTTACCATTAATACGTTCAAATGGAGTTCTATATTTCGACTCGGGCTGGGTCTTATATTACCCGGTTTCCTACAATACGCCAATTTCTTGAAAAGCTACGTGTATAAGAAATTAGAATCGAAGTTTTTTTTAACTCCAAACAACAACTCTGACCTGAAAACCTCGAGAACCAAATACTCTACAACCTCTTAAGTATAATTCGCTCACATCTCCTCCATCGAATTCCAATCCGTAATAATTCCCCGCACTCCAGTCCAACTCTCTTTACTAGTCTCGTTAGTAAAACCAATACATCGTTGAAATAAACGAGGCAATTTTCCAAATGTTTCAGAGGCTTGGAGCACGACGACGTATTGCTGTCAACAAGATGGCTGCAATTCAGGACCATCGCTCTCGTCCAGCAGCACTCTTCTCATCCTCTCGGTTTCAATGACGCTCCTTCTCGTCGGCCGGAGTCTTCGTGGCTAATATCAAGGATCGCGCGAAAGGACGAAGGATCCACGGATCGATTCTACAAATGGAAACACGAGGATCCTTCTGACGCGAGAGGAGCATCGATATCCACTGCTAATTGCCCTCACAACCTTCTCCGCGCCGGTTTCTCGTGGCTTTCCGCGAGTGGCACGCGAGCACGATGGTTGTCCCTCTTAGATCGCGAATGTTCTTGCCGATTTTCACACGGTGCGTATTTCCTTCTGCTTTCTCGAACAGTCACCGAATTCTCCCTTCATAGCTGGGTGAAGTTTGTCTTTCATTGTCACGCGTTTTCGATCGTTCCTTCGACCATCGTGTCGAAACTTTCGAAGAGACATTTATCCAAAGGTGTTCGATGATACATCGGGAAAGATTCGTTTCGATAACGATCGATATGGTTGATTGAAATTTGTACAATTTCAATCGACTTATATATATCGTATTTCATTGTGAAAATTTGAAATCCTTTTAAAAGTTCGTTTAAGGGCAACGAGGTTGAGAGGACTTATAGATGAATTCTATCGCAAGTTTTTTAGGATTACAATCAGAAAGAAGATCCATCATCCATTTTAATGTCCTGTCGTTATCGGAGAGGATAATTTCTCAAAGGGCACTCTCTCCTTTTCTCTCTTTCTCTTCAATGGTTCTAACGTATCCGTCGATTCAACATCGAGTACCCTTTTTCACGAGGAAAATTCACGCCGGTCGGCATTCTGTCGGACGATGACAATCGCTTCCTCGAGCTTCGTATTCAATTTATTCGAAAACTTTCAGTAACCTTCCATTTTTCCATTTCTACTACGTTCGTCTTGCTTTGCCGAATGCTTTCTCTTCTAATCTTTTTCTCTTTTTACCCGCGTCCGCCATTTTGGTACCTTTCGACCTCGTTCGCTCTCGAGTTTCGTAATATCGCGTCGGAGGATATAGAAGAGGAAGAGAAAAAGAAAGAAGGAGCATCCTTTTGTAAAAAGAAACGTCGAACTGTGCCAGAAACTTGGTACACGTGTAGTGAGAAATATGCGGATATCCTATTGCCTCGTTTCACGTTCCTTCACTTCCGATAAATTCTACGTTCTCCACGCACCGCTTTTAATTGTTTCTTACGATATCAAATGAATTTTAATCCTTGATCTTTATGCTTCGCGGGAAATAACGAAGAGTTAGAGATTCAAAGAGGCAACTATCGAGAGCAACTATATGTTCTCTCCACTCGGGGAAGTCCGGTATCGGTACAATTGGACCATAATCGTCGTCAATGACAGCCAAGCGTTTCGAAAAAAGATAAAAAATGATTTTAACGTCTTCGACATGGAATTTCCCATGGAGAGACGTTTGTGAGGAGATACGTCGAGTTAACTGGATTGTTTCGATGAAGGAAAACGAAGAAGTGATAAACGAAAGAGTTTTAACGAGAGAGAAAGAGAGAGAGCGAGAGAGAGAGAGTGAGAGAGAGAAAGAGAAAGTGGTATGACAGTGAATAACTTACATACAGATCTAAACACGTTTAAAGAGGAACAGTGAGGATAATAATATAACGTTATGATAAACGTTATGATATTATTATTATTACTATTGCTACTACTATTACCATTACTACTATTAACATTACTATTACCGATACTATTACGACTATTGTGCATCACGAATAAAAAAAAGAAATACATCCGGTAGTGCGACCATTAGGCGACGATCGTGTGAAGTTGTCGATTATTAATTATTATTATTATTATTACTATTATTATTACTACTACTAATAATATGTAACCGCTTAAAGTAGCCTTATACTTGTAATTAAAGCGCGTGAGAGAATCTATAGGGTAGCGTGAGAGGAGACGATTTTTCCATTAACTTTTCGCGAATTTTCTCGAATTGAATTGTTTTCTTGGAATTTTTCTTACGTAATATTTCTCGATCTATTTTTGTCGGTATTTATTTTGTGAATATTGCAAAGACTTTAAGTCAAATTGACTAATTAGTCACGTAAAAGAAATTTTCTTCAGTTGCATTCTTTCTTGGAATTTTTCTTACGTAATATTTCTCGATCTATTTTTGTAGCGATTTCTTTTGTGAATATTGCAACGACTTTAAGTCAAATTCACTAATTAATCACGTAAAAGAAATTTTCTTCAATTGAATTCTTTCTTGGAATTTTTCTTACGTAATATTTCTCATTCTATTTTTATGGCTATTTATTTTGTGAATATTGCAACGACTTTAAGTCAAATTAACTAATTAATCACGTAAGGCAAATGATTTTAAAAATTTCACTTTGAATTGCCAAAGGAAGGTATTTTCATTGAGACTAATTTTCAAAGTTTTAATTACTTTTATGAGACTAATTGTCTCTTTGATTTCACGCACGATACTTCGTGAAATAGGTGTCTTCATTGGTGGCGATTTAATTACAAAATTTTGACCGTAATAAATTTCTAGAATTTATCTATTTATTAAATTGTTTATTTACGATATTCGCGAGATTCAAGCTGCACATTCTTCTCACGCTGGCCAACGTCGATTGAAACGTGCCAATTTGACGTGAAAATTAAAATTGGCACGGAATTCCTAACGAGTAGAGAGAGATTCATCCTAGCCGGTAAGCCAAAGCGATCACAAGTAAGTAGAGAACTAATATCTACCTATTTCACTAAACAAGAGATTAGCGAGAAAGAAGTCTAGCGATTTTTGCCACGTTCTTGAGATTAGGCGAAGATAATTTATCTAATGTTAGTACGAGTTTAGAATAATTATTGTAATTACTGACGATCCGTTTAAACGAATCAATCGTCGTTGACATTAAAAGGAACGTTTCTGGATGGTCTGAATTTCTTTTGGCTAAATTACCAGTATAAAATGCACAGAGAATCACTACAATATTAATTACAAAATTGCACCTCAAAATTCTAAAGAAATTTCACCAAGGAATTACAAACATTAATTTAAAAAATCAATAATTATTATCACAGTTTATTTGAATCTTTTGGCGAACAAATTTTGCAAAGAAATTGTAATTAACTTCATCTAATTCAATTTGAAGCACTTTGACTGCTACTGAAGTAGTCAAAACAATTACTAAGTGATAATTAGGACTTCGTTTGCCTTTATTTATTCAATTGTTTCTTAATTTACCGGAGAAATTCTCCAATATTGTTCGCAGAAACTTAATATCTCGAGAGCTTGCAAATTTCGAGTTTTTTCAACCCTGAAAATCACCTGTTATCAGATTTACATCCCGATTCGTTCCACGTTCAAAGCTTTGTAAAGAGAATTGAAAAAAAAACAGTGGGAATGAAAGAAAAAAAAACAGAATCACCGAAAGCGATATCAACGTTCTACCAGAACGCACACGTAAAAAAAAACATTTTTGGACGATACCTTAACGAGTTACAAACATACCATGATAATTCTAGGTGATTTCTTAGCCTGTAAGATTTTATTATACATACAATATATATGTATATTAACGAGGGACACTCGAATAATAAATCTAAAGTCGTTCCAAGTCTTACGAAGCTTCTTTCGCGAAAATTATTCGATCTGTCGTCGAATTAGCTCTGCTTGCACGTTGCTGATTGCTCGAGAAATCACAGAAATTGAAGAAATCGCGGAGAAATGTGCGATGGATATTGTTTTGAAGGATGTTTTAATAATACCAACGCCTAAGGTCACTCTTAGTTACTCAAATTCATTTTAATATTATTGTATTACTTTCTTTTCAGACAAAGAAATTTCCTTCTAAGAAATAAAATAAATTACTGAATTAAAAGTAGTCTAATTGGATCGACATTGCAAATTAATTGAGTAGGGTTTGAAAATGAAAGGGAAAGTTTGACGATTACTGCCGTAGAATCTCCATATCGAAGCTCGAAAGCTTCTTTCAGCAGAGGGACTGTTAAATGTTTTTGTCAAGATTTTAAGAACATTTAAAATTCTCTCGGTAATTTCTCAACTAGATGTCTATAACAGGGGAGAAAATTGTATTCGATTGAACAATACACGGATGTAATTTTATTTAATATTGTTTTATCAAATTTTTAAACTTTGTGGACGAAATCTAGAAAAAAAGGGCATGCTTTCTCTGCGGTCTTCCAGTCAAAGTAAAGCGCACAGCAAGTAGGTAATTACAATAATTAATCTGTTAACAGGGCACGTTCTTCTATCGAAATCTCATTCAACGTCAAAAGGACGAGTATATTCGTCTCCTTTGTTAAAAATACGCTTTCAATCGTCGAGTTGCGTCGTTCTCCGTACTGAACGAAGTTCTTCGAGCGACAAATAGTATCATCTCGCTCATCGATGAAGTATTTCAAAATCGTGAGTAGGATCGCCTCGCTCGTTAAAAGAAGTACTCTTACAAATTTGTCTCAGCCATCGAAGAAACATCGTAAAGAAAGATCAATGAGGCAATTCGTCTCCCCGTTAACAGATTAATCGATGATTCCAATCAAACGACGATCCCGTTTGCACCGCTTTTAGAAAATCGTGGCTGCACACAGATTTAAAGTGCCGACTTTCTTCGCTTCGCTCGAGAAATTCTCAACTTAACGCCTGGCCCTATCGGAGAGCGAAGAAGAAAGAGGAGGAGGGAAGGGGGAAAGAAATCTCGTCAATCGAGATCAATTTTTATCGAAATTGACCCTGATCGGATCGATTATGATTGAATTTGACCTCGATCGAATTCGCCCTCGATCCAAATCGATCTCGGTCTAGATCAACCCCGATCGAATTCGCCCTCGATCCAAATCGATCTTGGTCCAAATCAACCCCGATCTAATTTGACCCTGATTAGAATCAACCGCGGTCGAATTCGGCCTCGATTGACATTCACCATGGTAGAACTGATCATGGTTGAATTCAACCCCGATCGAAATCACCTCTGATCCAAATCAACGCCGATCTAATTCGACCCTGATTAGAATCAACCGCGGTCGAATTCGGCCTCGATTGACATTCGCCATGGTAGAACTGACCTCGATTGAATTCAACCCCGATCGAAATCACCTCCGATCCAAATCGATCTGGGTTAAAATCACCTCCGATCGAATTCCTCCCCGATTAAAATCGACCGCGGTCGAATTCGCCCTCGATTGACATTCACCATGGTAGAACTGATCATGATTGAATTCAACCTCGATCGAATTCACCTCTGATCCAAATCGATCTGGGTTCAAATGAACCCCGATAGAATTCGACCGCGATCGAATTCACATGTGAATAAAATCGACCGCGGTCGAATACGTCCTCGATTGATATTTACTCTGATTGAATTTACCTCGATTGAATTCAACCTCGATCGAATTCGACTTCGATTCAAATCGATCTGGGTTCAAATCGTTCTAGGTTCAAATCAACCCCGATCGAATACGACCGTGATTAAAATCGACCGTGGTTGAATTTTCCCTCGATTGGCATTCATTCTGACTGAATTTACCTCGATTGGATTCAACCCCGATCAAATTCGACTCCGATTCCAATCGATCCGGGTTCAAATCAACCCCGATCAAATTCGCCTACGATTAAAATCAACCCCGATCGAATTCGACCGTGATAAAAATCGACCGCGATCGAATTCACATGTGACTAAAATCGACCGCGGTTGAATTCGTCCTCGATTGATATTCACTCTGATTGAATTTAACCTCGATCGAATTCGACTCCGATTAAAATCGATCCGGGTTCAAATCGTTCTAGGTTCAAATCAACCGCGATCGAATACGACCGTGATTAAAATCGACCGTGGTTGAATTTTCCCTCGATTGGCATTCATTCTGATTGGATTCAACCCCCATCGAATTCGACTCCGATTCAAATCGATCTGGGTTCAAATCAACCCCGATCGAATTCGACCGTGATTAAAATCGACCGCGATCGAATTCTACTCCGATTGATATTCACTACGATCGAATTCTACCCTTATTGGCATTAACCCCGATCGAATTCGACTCCAATCGAATTGACCTCTATTGATTTCATCCCCGATCGAATTCGATCCTGATCGAGATCAACTCCAAATGAGATCGAGCCCGGTCGACAGGTAGAATCGATGCAACGGGTCTTACGCTAGGCTTAGCTCTCCTATTCTTGTAAACTCGCTAGGATCTCGTTGTCTCTGATGCTCGTCGGAAAGTAGAGAAAGAGTGCGAATGAATGAGAGAAAACGCACGAATGATCTTGAATAAATGTCACGCATTGATATCGAGAGAAAGAAGATAAGTATCGCAAGAGAATAACTTCAAAAACGAGGAGAAAGAGGAACGAAAACTATCGTCGTAACATGAAAGACAAAGAGAAAGAACAAACAAAAGGGTTGTTGCGTGTAACTTACATACAGAAAGAAAAGTAGAGTGAGATAGAGAGACACAAGTAAACGCCAAAACTTCGACACTCTGTCTTCGTGCAACCGGTGAAAAGCGAGGATTTTCGACATTTTTCCTCGACTTTCCCGCACGAATCGCAGATATGTGCGGCTTTTCGCGTGACTTTTTTAAACCGCTTCGGATTTTCGCGCGGCTAAAGACGCGAACGTAAATCCGCTTTGCGCTCGGCTTTCCACGGGTGAAACTCCGGTTGAAAATAGCTAGCTAGACAGAGAAAGAATAAAATATTGACAAAAAATCGAACAAAACGTTTCAACGTGTTAATATTGAGAAATACATTGCGCATAGAGGATAAAAAAAGAGAGAGGGGGAGAAAAAAACATCAGCTTCGCGAAGAAGGGTACTCTTTTCGTCGGCAATTTCGAGTTCCCCTCTTCGAAGACGAACGACGCGAGACAATTTAATTGGATAGTCCGAACACCGCCATGTAGCACCGTCTTCTTGTATATACACCTGCGAATTCCGAGGTAAAATTGCGTAGAAACTCGCGAATCGATTGCACACCGCCGACGATGCGATTTCGATGTGCGATTGACGGTGACGAAGTTAACGGCGTTGAAACTCAGCGCAGCGGGTAGAAGGGGGTGAGAATGGAACGAGAGAGGGGTGAGAAAAGGGGCGAGAAAGGGTGAAAACGCGAGGGAAACTGAATGAGAGAATTAGAATGAAAGGGTGAAGTGTGAGAGTACTGTTTTAAAGAGATCTATATATAAATAATATACGCATGTTGTATAATATTACCACCTGGACCGCACTTAAAAGATGAAAAACACTAAAAAAAAAGAAAATATTACAAACACGCAATTAAAAGAGTTTTAGGAGTAATTAACGACGATTATTAATCCGAGAGGACCGTGCGAAAAAGAATATTACAATTATATATTATATATACATATATATTATATTATACTATATTATATTGTATTAATTATATTATATCATATTATATTATACTATATTATATTATTTAGTTATGTAAGCAGAATCATATGTATGACGAGTTGTACATTTATAATAGAAACACACAGACGCAATAATAAAGATCGTACTACAAAATTTCATTCGCCAATGTTGCTGGCCTTTTTGCGTGTACTTTTGAAAATCTCGTTACATCGAAATATTTCAAATCTGAGATTGTAACGATCAAAATGTTTGTAGAGGTGAAGATCTGAGATGAAAGTATCATTTGTGTAATTTAAGAGTTTCGTATTTCACTAGGAAAATTAAATCCTAGATAAAAGAGACGTGAATGAGAAGGCAAGGGAGAAAGAGAATTTAGAATAGCTCGAGGAAATCTAATTTTAGCGGAGAAAATTAGAATAACTCGGTGAAACTAGTTTTAACAATAGGCAAAGTAGAATTATCCTGGCGAAACTACTTTCGGCAACATTGGAAGTTGAAATTACTTAAGCGAAGCTACTTCTAGGTAATTTTAATCTTGCCGAAAAACTAACTCCAATGGCAAATGCACCGATGATTTTACATCTTCGCGAGATTCCTTTCATTTCATCCTAAAACTCCTCCATTTCGTTCCTCTTAAATTGTCATTTTACTCCGCTTAATTTGCTATTATCCTAACGTTAATTGTTACTTTGAAATACAGTTGAAGTTTGGTCAAAGTTCGGTCGAAGTTTACACGAAGTCACAAAAGGATGTCGCGAATATCGAGTTAACGTTAAACGCAGAATAATCGGACGTTTAACGAACGATTACAGGGAAATTGCAATTAGTAATTCATCGGGGGCTTCTATACGCTCGTCACGTCGTCGACGGTGCACGAGTCGATTATTATTTACGATCGGCGTTGAATTAGGTTTTTAAACGATGGGAAAAGCGCCGGGCATGGGACTATAGTGTGAAAATGATTGATCGTGCTTCGATGAAAACCCGATTTATTTTGCAATCTCGCAGTTCTTCCCATCGGAAAATGCTGGGGAATTCTGTGGTCGTCGATCGACCCTTCGACGAGCTGTCTTTTTCATTGCGGAAAATTCGACGGCGGAGAGAATTGGAAAGGAATTGTGCAACGAAATTGGTGGAATTGGTGCAATGATGTTTGATGGAAGGAGTTTTTTGGAATTTGCTAAGACACACTTTCCTTTTAATAATAAACTGATCAATATAGAATATTTAAATATATTTGATAAATAGATTAGAAGAAAAGTAATGCAAGGAGAAAAATTCTTGGTTAATTTAGTAGATCATAGTTTAGTAGAAAAATATTCAATAAAAATCATATCTTCAGAAAAAGAATTAGTCGAAGAAATTGCAAATCCTAATTTTCTCTACTTGGTGTTAAGTTGCGTTGAAAGATTCGACGTTAATTGCAAGAACGAATTAATTTTTCAACTTTCTTTAACATTAGATCTACACGTTAAAATTGACTATTTCTGTTTCACAAACAGTTTTCAAATTTATAGAGAAGCAGTACAGTAGATTATAATAAAGATTATAATACAAGAGGCTTGGCCCCTTTTTTCAAAGTACTTATTTACGAAACTTAACGTTAATAAATTTAACACCCGTAGTTCCACTGTTAACACCAGATTTACGACCGCTAAATTTGGCACATTTAAATATATTAAATAAGTACTTTAAAAAGATATGAATCAAAGGACAAAAATCCAGTGAGTTAAGTAATTTGTATATTATAAGATACATGTGAAATATTTACTGCACTTCTTCTCTCTCATTGTGACAAAAAATTTAAAAAAAGTAGGAAACTGTAAATTTGACGACTGCCATAGATCTAATATTAAAATAGCCAAAGTGTCCCGCCTTCATTAAGAATTTGAAAAGCAAGATATCAAGATGTTCTACTTCTTAAAATTAAAATAATATTATCAAATTAAAACAAGCTTATCTCAAATCGACAGAAACCACTGAAACTACTGTGGCTATAATTGGCAAGACAATTACATACGTTAAAAGTCTCCAGATTTCTAAGTCGCACAAGGTGGCGAATTAACATCGAAAATAGGATCGATTTCAGGAACAATTTCATTTCAAGTTGGAGCTCGCCAATCGCAAATCGTGAGCTTGATTTCCACCGGTTACAGGGAAACACGTTAGGTGTTCCTGGTTTCTCGGTTTCGCGGTTTAACGTTCTTGCAAATTTAATCAGCCGGCGATAGTTTCGTCCTTGCAGGTCGGCAGGAATGTGCCAGCAATTTCGACCGCGGGTACGTGCTTCGAGTGAACCTCAAGACGTGAAAACAAGGGTCAAGCACTTAACCCTTTTCCATATTTACGGGACGGACGGGTGGAGAAATTAAATGAGAGAGATTTTCACGTCTTTCGTATTAATTGGATTAATTAATATATAACGAGGACGATAAAATAAATCAAGTAGACTTTACCCTTCTATAACGTTCTCTCGGAATTATTTTAGGCGAACTTTAAATTACTGAGGGTAATTTACATGGTAGTGAATTGCTTAACATTGTACGCCGGCTAAATATCTGCTATCAAATTTATTATATGTGATAATCTTGCTGTTTAAATCTATATCAAATTTAAATACATTAAGTAATGCACAATTTAAAGGGAATAATATCGCCTTCTTTGTCCACTTTATCGTTTTCCTCGAGATAAAATAATATGACTGATATTGATCGGTAAAATCGAAAATCGTATATTTGAAATTTCGCATTATCGCGGGACCGGCGTCCAATGTGTTAAATTTAATTTGTCTTTCTAATCGTTTAACGACGTATAATTTTAACACTGGATTTACGAAAGTGAAATCCGTTACAATGGAATATATTTAAATAAGGAGTTTAGAAATAAAGGGATCAGGCGACAAAGAAGATGATCAGCTAAGTAATTTGTGTATTATAAGCAGACTGCGGATTTTTATGCATTTATGACAAATTCAATACGGCTAAAATATACAAAAAGGACATAATATAAAAATATATATAAAATATCCAAAGTATGGTATTTGTTGTAATATTTATTGAGTGCATTAAATCCCTAGATAGGTTTTCCTATCGCACCTGCATTTGTGAAACTCGAAATTTGCATAAACATCCGCAGTCTAATTATAAGATACATGTGAAATCCTACTGTGCAACCTCTCTATAAGTTTGGAAGGCATTTCTAAAAAGTAGGAATCCGTCAATTTCACAGCTTCTTAAGGTTAAACATACTGTTTTAATGGAAAAAAAATGAAGTTTTAAGTCGAATTTAAACACTTGAAGTTCAGAGTAGATAGATGTTTGAATTCTGGCTGATTAGTTAATGTAAATGGTCCTAGAATGGTTAATTCACAAAGTTCCAGTAATTTACGAAGACGTACTTCATGTTTTCATTAAAATGTAAATAATTCGATTAGGATTGGATACGTGGCGAGTGCCTCGAAGAAACCAGCCGTGTTACGTTATTTACTTTAGAATTTGTACGCTCTGTTGTCACGAACGATCTCACAGAGCGTACCGATTCTTTAATAAGTGGCGTTAACGATTAACGACCTCTGAATATCGTGCTCCATGGAGAATACCTCAGGTAAGATGGCAAAGTTGTGAATTATATCTTAGCTCGTAGAATACGAAATGTTCGAAGACAAGTAATTACAATTTATTGTTATTACGAGAGATACTATTTACCGATGGGACGAATTTCTGTGTGAAACGTTTAGGAATTAATAGACTATTGATAATGAGATGACACAGTGTTAATTTTACGTTGATGGACCGATAGGGTTTTAGTACATTAAAGCGACAAGTTGACGTGACATTAATGGTGATGAATTGACACGATCTTAATGTGTCAAAATCATACGACGCGACAATGCTTTAGCTTTAGACGCCAGTATGGTAAATGAAAACAGTGTTGACAAATTACAGTGTGGTAACTATTCTATATTAATTAAAAATTATACTAGTACCTCACAGTGATTTTTCGAGGTGCTCGCTTTTCATGCGTTACTATGACTCCACTGGCAGATTTATAAAATAATATTTCTTTATTATATTACCAAAACATTGATCTAACAATACGACAAAATCAGCTCAACGGTGTCAGCTAGATAATGCTTAAACTGTGGAAGACGTTATGGTAATGGAGTACACTGTTGGTACATGCAAATACTGTATCACACCGTGTAACTATTCTATGCTAATTAAAAATAGTACTAATGCCTCACAGTAATAAATAAACTAGATGCTCGCTGTCCATGCCTCTCTAGGACTCGGCGACAAACTAACAGATCCATAAAATAATATTTCAATACCATCCTATCAAAAGATTGATCTAACAATACGATAAGGTCAACTCAACGACCTCACCTAAATAATACTTCAGCTTTAGACGTCGTTGTGATAACGGAACACACTGTATGTACTTGGAGAAGCTGTATCGTACCGTTTAACAATTCTATGTTAATTAAAAATAATACTAATGTCTCACCATGATAGATTCACAAAGTGGTGGCCTCACTACGACTCAATGGCAAATTAACAGATCCATAAAATAATATTTCAATACCATCCTATCAAAACATTGATCTAACAATATGATAAAGTCAGCTCAACAATGTCAGCTAGATAATGCGTAAACTGTGAACGACGTAATGGTAATGGAACACACTGTTGGTACATGGCAATGCTGTATCGCATCGTGTAATTGTCCTATGCTAATTCAAAATTGTACTAATGTCTCGCCATGATAAATTCACAAGGTGCTCGTTGTCCATAAGTCACCACTACCTGACGAGAAACTAACAGATTCATAAAATAACATTTCACTACCATCGTATCAAAACATTGATCTAACAATACGATAAAGTCAGCTTAAGGATATCACCCAAACAATGCTTTATCATTGGCAGACATTATGGTAACAGAACACAGTGTTAATACGTGGCAATGCAGTATCTCACTGTGTAAATATTCTTTATTAATTAAAAATAGTACTAATACCTCGCCGCAATAAATTCACAAGGTCCTCGCTGTCCAAAAGTCACTACTACTCTGCTACTACTATTATACAATAACGATTCAATACCATCGTCTCAAAACATTGACTTAGCAGTACAACAAAGTCACTTCAACGACGTCAGCAACATCGACAATGTTCACTCACCGCTGTGAAATGGCAATGTTATAATGAAATGATATTCGATTCACGATCTCCCGACACCGTCCTATTAAACTTCAATCGCATTCAATCTATCCGCAAAATTCCATTCGACGAACTCGTACCAATCGGTATTTCACGGTCGTCGTAAATCCAGCACACACGGTAACGAAGGAGATATGTAAATCAGTATCGGAAGAGCCAAGGAGGTATTCCCATTTCCATTCAGCTCGCGCCTCGCAATGCTCAATTTTCGGTCGTCGCGTGTCTCTCGGCAGATTAGCAGACTCGAGGCATTCCCATCGAGAGTTCTCTTCCGTGGATGCACGGACTGCATAGATCTATATTCCCATTACCGTTCCAGCCAGTCTGCGAGCTGACTTAACGGAGATTAATTGGTAGACTGATCGGACACGGTCCCTCCCACCGTTAAGAATTACCTCGAGAGACGATACATTGAGAGTTTACGACGTTTTTGTTCCTTGAGAACGTTTAAAGTACATAACATTACAATTCTACGTGGTGAAACGGACGGGAGAGGCTGCACGAGAACTTATTTTATTCCTCAGCTTGAAATCTTACCGTTGACATTCGTCAAGGACGAGTTGGGGTTACTTAGACGTACGAGTAGATACTCATAATACGCGTAAGCGTTGGTACAGAGTGTAGGTATTGCGTTTAAATAATGTTTACATGTTACGTGTAACTTTGTGAGGGCGAGCTTGGGGAAGACGGCTTAAAAATGTCGTTAAGAATATAAACAGTAGCTCCAATTGATCGACGTAGGCAGCAACGGAAGTGTAGCTAATTAATTATTATACAATACCTTGTGCAGATTTTAACCCGTTAAGACTACGATATAGATATACGTTTATATGTCACTAATCGTATTAAATAATTTTAAATATTGCGCATTAGATAATATGGAAGGTGAAATTGCGAAGGACAATGGACGGTTTATAAACGTCGTTAAGAATACCGAGACTGACTTCATTTTATCGCCATAGGCATATAAATATAGGTACTTAATTATTATATAATACCTTGTATATGTATTAAACCATTGAGACTACGATGTACATGGCAACAGGGAAAGATGTCCCAGAGGTGACGACGAAGAGAACCAGTCCAGCCTATTACTTACGACCTGGAGACACTATCCCGTCGCTAGAATGAACTTATGAAGACGTAGCGTACACACGGGAAAATAGAATGTGACAGCTCAGGCGCACTGGCAGTAACTAACGAGGCTTCTCCCACTACGGACTCCGCGAGCGATGGCCACGCCTACCGCGTACCACGTGACTCGTGCCGCGTGACTGCGAGGAACCAACGAGAGGCCTCACTGCCAGTGCCTCAGCTGTGCATCTTTACATTCTGTTGCTATACAATAGCTCTGTTGCTTGTCTTTTTCTTTGTATTTTTTCGACTTTAATAGTTGCTATGTGTTATGAACCATGAGCTCGACTTGATATTATGCAATGCTATTTGTAAAATAATTACATTGATTAAATTTCTGCTGCAATAAAACTTGTTATTTCGGACCGTTTATTTGATACATTTTGTGAATTAAGTAATTTTTGATAGGTAATAATAAATTAAGGGGTGCAAAGGGTTAAATATTAGAGTCGTTTCGACTGGGACCTACTGTTTTAGGTGGATTCCAACCACCGAGGGTATGATACATTAATTAGTAATTTAACAAATGCTCTCCATAGGCGACGAGGGATTTGACAAATTTTTCTTTATCGACAAATTCTAGATTTTTAATTTTACGTTTCTAATTTACTTGTTTTTTGGCGTGTTCATAAAGTGAAAATATTTAGTATTAGTTATTTCTGTAAAGTGGATAGAAGAAATGAGTAATGACAGGTATTGAAATTAATAAGGATGATTTTGGACGTTCTAAAATTAAGAAAGATGTGGAAAATTATTAAAAATAGTTTTCTCTTGCGATTTTAGAATTGAGGTATGAACAAAGCGAACATTCGTGGAATCTCGTTTGAGTTAAATATACTTTAAATCGTTCGTCGAGAGGTGTCATTTTCAGGGTTGATCGACTGTCCTGAATTATTAAACGAACTCAGTCTAGATGGAGGAGCAACGAGGAGCAGCTCGTCTGGAAGCTGATGGGAATTTAGTAACCGGAAAATTCAGGACGAAGAGAAGACTATTCATTTCACCCAAAGCGTCATCTACCCTTGCTTATTTATCTTCGCCAACTTTGACTAACCTGGAACTTAATAAACAACCTTTTTCGTCCGTCATTAAATATTCAATGGGCAATTTTCAACAGCGTTCAAGAAATATCCTCCGGTCAAAGTTTACATCGCGACATCTTTGAATCAGGAAACATCTTCTTCTTGCAAGAAATACTCGTTTTACATTCTTCAATTAATTCTACAAACAACTCCATTGCTAAAAAAATTCAAGAAAAATTGCAACAACAGTAAAATTTCACTCGACATATTCCTATCGTCACATTCAATCTTATCTTTCCTAGATTCGTCTAATTCCAACTTATCCAGAGTGCAATATTTTGTGCACACGATTACATAAATATAATTGCCACTTTGTATATTCTCTATTCAGAGGTACAATAAATTTAAGAAAGTCTTTTGAAGATTTAAAGAGAGACTAAGAACCATGAAACTACTTCCAACAGTAAACTTCATACTTCACTCTCTAACTTCGCGTGTCATCTTTAATTAAATTAGCTCAAAGCCATTGGAAAAGTTCCGGAACAAGTAAGTAGAATGGAAAAATGAAGAGAACGAACATTTCAGTTGAGTGTTTCAGCAACGAAGTCAAGGTTACAACGATAATAAATGCAAATCTCTTGCATTCGACCATTATCGAAGACTTTACACCTTCTAAATGGATCCACTAATTAAACAGTTTATCTTCAATACACGTCGAGACGAGTATTTTCCTCGAATTAAGAATCCCTTGTTTCCTCGTCGCAACTTTTTTCAAAACGAATTTCAGAGATGTATTGCGAAACGACGTAATTTCCTTTGACGCGACATTTTTTGCAGTGTCAGGAGAAAGGAAAAAAACAGGAAAAGCTAATTAATCGCGGACCTTGTTCGACGGTCCAGAAAATCTCTCCCTTTGTCGATTAATCGATCGTGGGAGTAATTAACACTTAATGGAAACTGCCAATAATTAGTGCGAAGTTGACGAGAACGAGAAACCATTCTATCGTTCCTTTCCTCCAGGAAATTTGTGTTTCGTTTTTCCACTTAGACTTTTTACCATCGATTTCTTTCACGATTCTTTCAAATTCCAGTGTTTTAGTTGCAATACTTTAATAGTAATCATTTTACTTCACTATTGACAAAGAATTTCGTGATTTTGAAAAACTAAATTGTAATATTTGACAACGCTGAAAAATTCACTTCAAAGGGGAGATGCTTAGATATGTCTTTGTGTTATTTACTTCCAAGCCAGAGGGGCCCACACAGGGCTATGGGGCCTAAATCTACCAAGTCGATCAAAAGATCGATTCCAAGCTTCTTTTAAAAATTATTTAAATTGATAGGATAGCCATGAATTAAATATTCCACTTCTATCTTATAAAACTTAAATTAGCTAATTAATAGCTAATTACTAGATTTACGGTAACCGTCAAATTAACTGGTTCCTACATTTTTTTAAAATTACCTAACTGATCTTATTTTTTGCCACTTGATCCATCTTTCTTCGAAGTACTCATTTAACAAGTTAACTGTGGCAAAAATTCTGTTGAATTTTGGATCACGAAAATCATTTTATTTCGGCATGGCCTCAAAATATTCCAGACATCTCGAAATTTACAAATATATTTTAGTTTTCGTTAAAATTATAATTTACATAACCAGTAGTAGCTTTTACGCATGACCAGTATATTCATCAAACACAGCTAACTGGTTAATATATTTAAATATGATAGATCTATCATCCGGAAATTTAGTGTTAATCATCCTTTTTCACCTCGTCATTTCTCTATTTCTACAGTAATTACTAAGTGTAGCTAAATTGTAGTAAACATAACATCAGCAAGAATTAACAATAACGAGTATTAATAGATCCAGAATCCAGTTAAAAAAGGGTCACAAGGAATAAATTCTCCCTTAAACGACGTGTCTTCCAAGTACTCAAAAAAGCCCTCGTTTGCGGAGGGCTCGTTGGTAGAGAGTTTCTCGTCACGCTTCGGAAACAACCGATGACCCGCGAGTTTCCACGCCGTCGCGTTGCAGTGCTATTATAATCTGGTGCAGAGTGCAACGCGGTCACGCTTATCGCCTATCACGGGCTTTAATGTTGTTTCACGCGGAGGTACGCAAGCGCGAAACCACCTCTGCGAGGAGGATCTTCCTCCGTGATTTCTTCCTACCCTCCTCAGCCACCCCTGCGTTCCTTGAGGGTGGATATACCGTAGGATTGATTGCCAATTGTGCGGAAGAATTTGCAGGGTAATTAGATAATTGACAGTTTACATATTTTTAACTCTTTCCGATGACGAAGGTGTAGCTTTAATTAATTCGCGGGGGTGGAGGCTTCTTTTTAATCTATCTAGGAATTGTTGAGATTTTACGGTGGTTATTTGCGTGAGTTGGGGAAAATAGGGGTTGTGGTGAGACTGGGGGTGAAAACTATGAGGGGGTTCGTAAAATTTGTAAGTATATGATACTGTGCTTTTAAATTTTAATGTTTGGTTAATTAACACTTTGCTGTCTGTCCACTTTAAGTTTCTATGGGCTTCTGTGACTTTGAGGTAACGCGAGACATATTCAACCCTTTGCACTCCGAATTATATTTCAATTTTCTTACCAGTAGCTCCCAACGCTTTTAAGTATTTTGTTTCAATTTTACTTGATCTGACAAACAGGCTAATTTAAAAAAATAAAGTATCTTGTAATTTACAAGTGCATGATATCTCTTGAAAAAATGTTTAGGATGCAATCCCGGTTTTCTTTTGTACGTTAACATCTATTGATTTGGACTTGAAAAAATGTCGAGTATGACTCGACAAAAGAGTTCCCGCGATTCAAAATAATGTCGAGTTAGACTCGACATAGGAGCGCAAAGGGTTAAACTTCTATTCTACAAAGTCAAATTTTTAACTTTGCCGAATATTATAATTTAGCTCGCGAAAATCATGAAATTCTTTACAATTTGGAATTCAGATTTAATTCATTATTTAAAATAGTATTTTTATCAGTTTCTAATTATGCTATAGTGAAACTGGCATATAGGTACCACAAAAAATTAGAGCTACAGAGGGTTAAATCTACAACTGATTTGATCTTTTCAACCAAATGTCAGTGATTAACCTACACTAAAGAATTTTACAAAATTAATTTTCACATGGTCCCTCGTTCACGTTGTACATCGACGTTAAATTATACTTGATAAAAGATTTCAACGAATAAATCTTCACGTCAAATCCAAAGCTTAGAAAAACGCTTAATCAACTTCCTCTTAGAACTTCGAAGAACATCGCTTCACTGAGAATTCACGTGGAAGAACAGCCAGGCAATAATTCCACCTTGGAATTCGCCGAATGTCGAGCCTGAAATTCCAAGCGGTCCATTTCGAAGGTCCCGGATGTCGTATCCAGTCAAGTAATTATCCCTCGGACGATATATCCGTCTTCCGGAATTCAGTTCGGTGCAATATCGTCGTGCTATTATTTTGATTTGTCCACTAACTTCAGTCTTTCTTGCTTTCCTCCCATCGACACGTTTTTCTTTGCCTCTTTCGTGTCAGAGGTGAAATAGGGTGTTCCGTTCTTCGATCCGTGTGACTTATCTGACACGAATCGAGGAAATGAACGATTCGTGTGTTCGAGGGAGAGGATATTAGACTGTTGATACTTTTACGATGTTAGGAAAGAGAGTTAGTGGGCGAACTCGCGAGAGAATTGAGAAAGATTTGATCGGATCCAATTTGATGAGGTATCGTTTGTCGATAGAAGGGACAAGAAAGGGGTTGGTAGGGTGCAAGTCGAGGAATTTCTACCTCCGTATCGTCCTTTGCTGTCTCTACCTGTCTACTTATGTTTGTCAGTGAAACTTTGTACTTGTCAGTTTGTCTGTGCTTGTGTAGTTGCTTTTTCTACGAGTATCTCTATCTACCTGTCTACTTTTTCGTGAGTATATCTTTCTATTTGTTGGCATTGTATGAGTATCTCTCTTCATCTGACTGTCTTCTTTCTAATGTCTGTCTCCAGCTGACTGTGTTTCTTCAAATATCTCTTTCCTTTGGACTGTCTTCCTCCAAAATATCTCTCTCCATTTGACTATTTTTCTCCAAATGTCTCTCTCCATTTTATAGTCTTCCTTGAAATATCTCTCTCTATCTGACTGCCTTTCTTCAAATTTCTCTCTCCATCTGACTAGTTTCCACCGAATGTCTTTCTCCATTTTATAGTCTTCCTTGAAATATCTCTCTCTATCTGACTGTCTCCTTCAAATTTCTCTCTCCATCTGACTATTTTCGACCGAATGTCTCTCTCCATTTTATTGCCTTCCTTGAAATATCTCTCTCTATCTGACTGCCTTTCTTCAAATTTCTCTCTCCATTTGACTATCTTCCTCCAAATATCTCTCTCAATCTGTCTGCCTTTCAACATATAACTCTCTCCATTAGCCTGCCTCTCCGAATCTCTCTATCTTCCTCCATCCGTTTCTGTTACAGAGAAGACTATATTGTCTACAGTTTCCGCACGATATCCCATCGGATATCCCGTTTCCTCGATTCTCAGCTTGTTCACCAAGAATTCATCGTGTTACTTGCAGTTGCACCACTCTACGGCTTTAATTACCGGCAAACATTTGCCTCTGAAACGTGCAGATTTAAAAGTTTGTCATCATGGCTAAAGACAAGGTATATCGGCTCGTTGATTCGTTAATTTACGAATTAGGATGGAAAAGTAAAAGCAGTCGTCCTAGATTATGTTTATCAGTATAATTACGCTCGATGGTGCGATCGAGAGATCGGCCAAATGATCACCATGCGGGCTACCGTAGCTGTCCGACCGGATGCCGTTTCATGCGGGTGTATATTGTTTCTGACAACCCCTTCCAACACTCTGCTTCCGGATAATTTCGATTTATTTCATTATCACGCTTCGACGGAGAGATATTTTCGGCCTGGCAACGATTAACGTTGCAGTCACTTGGGAAATTGTGGTAATTTAGATTTGTATCTTAATTTATCTATCTCGTTGTCACGTAATATACAAATTAACATAAACAATCAATTTAAAAGTGCTGTTAAGATCTAAGTCGTATGAAAAAGCTCCCTCGGCCAATTGCAAATTGCAGTTATTGACTTGAGAGAAAAAAAATTCCATAAAATATTCCATTACTGCATGACAATTTGATTTATCATTAACACTAGAACTACCAAACCAGTCAAAATGACTGGTACACAATTTTTTCCAAAAATTCTCCAAGTTTACATAAGAGTAATGGAATAAATATTCTACGTCTATATTAATAGACATAAATCGCCCAATCGATCAAATTTTTCGCCGCTTGATTCCCCCTTTTTCAAAGTACTTATTTAATTTATTAAAATATGATAGATTTGAGGCCGGTAGTTCTAGTGTTAATAGAATAAATTTGCAAGAATCTTTCAACTACTCTCCCACCGGAGTCGGAGCAATTTCATCCCTAAAAAATTATCTCCCCTTATGTACAGTCCGACAATTGAAAGATGGCTAGGGAGCTGAGGAGTCTTTCGTTTTCAACCATTTATTTTTGCCATTTCGTTTTTAGAATCCCTAAACCACGCTTCCTAAACTAATTACTTCCCGTGGTCGTAGCATTCCAATATTCTCAATTATCTAGTTGGATAAATGTGACATGAGTATCCTCCCCATCAATCAGCCCCACATTCTTTTGGCTAGCCATCTTTAAGTTGTCAAACTATACACCAACGTTTCTCAAACTGTGTCTCCTTGCCCCGTACCGTAGAAAAAATATTAGGAACCATCAATTATCAAAAATTAGAATTAGAACCTTAACCCTTTCAATACGGCGAAAAATCCAATCCGAGTGCGCTCCATTACCGGGATCAGTTATTTCTCCTCCAAGCGATTATTAGATAAAATAATTTTTATGCCGAAAACTGAGCAACCTTAACAGTTGTCGCTTGTTTGATTAGATCGGGGACGATCGAGATGAGAAATTTATGGACTCAGAACGATTGAGAATCAGTTTGGAGGCCCAACTTGGCGTTATTTTTTGTCCTAGATGTTTTTCAGTAACTGGGACATATGTTGTCCCAGCCGTAATATCAAAAATTTGTCAAATTGGGACAACACATGTCCCGTCCGGTGCAAAAAGGGTTAAATAACATATTGTTTTTTCATGGAAGAGAGCCGTGACAAAATTTGACAAAAAACTCCGCACCATGGTTGAACAAATTTGAGAAACGCTGCTCGATACGATTACCAACCGATGCAATTAATCGAACGTTAATTCTAGGGCGTAGAATAATTAATAAAAATCGCACACACATCCCCGACATATCGTCGTGAAAGGGGATATCGCGATGGTAATATCCGAGGCCCTTAATCCAGGCCAGCCCGTCGAGGACAAGGGGGTGGTTATGAATGTCAATGCAATTGTTTCATACGGGGGATGGGACAGGGCGAAGTAACCGCACAACGGTGCGCCGCTTAAATCCGCATTGAATTCGGCGCTACAAGCACGGCCATTATCGTAAACACGTGGCCACCAAATTGATTTTGAATCACTGCCGGTTATTTCTCGATTGTGGTTTTACTGCATTTTCACCGGCGATACGTACGCCGAGGTTTCACGAAAAAGGTTGTCCCTCATTGGGAGCTTTGGCCTCGTTTGCTGGGTTACGGTCACTTGGTGAACGCAGGTTTGGGGGTTTTGAATGTTGGGTGGTACATGGGCTTTACAGTTACGCAGAAGAATCGTTTTTGTATTTTTTCGCGGCATTGTAATTATAGTTTTTTGATTAATACTAGATCTACCAATTAAGCCATTCACTGCCAACTACGAGATATCTCGTTGTTGCTCTATAAGTTGGAATTAATAAGTTAGCAACAATTGCAGAGTGAGTATAGTAATTTTGGAACAAAAGTGCTCTTCGTATCTTTATAAATATTTTTAATTCATTAAATTAATGTTCCAAAGCCTTTCTGTCGTTTTCTCAAATTTTAACAAGCGAGGTAATATTTGCTTGGTTTTTTTGATAGTGAATGGGTTGAGTCAATATATATATCAAAATGCAAAATAAATACAGTGGAAAAAAGAAATGAAGGAGGCAAAGAACTTTATTGATTTAATTGTCTGTATGTATTTGTATGTTATATAGTTGTTATATATACCATAGACGGAGAAAATTGAAAAAGAGGCAGAAAAATTGTTTAAAAATTTCTGGAATATTTATGAAAAAATTCAGAGAAAATCGTTTTGACCACTTTGATAGATCTAGTGATAAAAAACTGTAACGTAGAAGTGTAATAGATATTGTGTTTGAAATAAGTAGTATTAAAGAACGTATAATCTCTAGCACTACGTAATTACATTTCTGCATTAACACTAGTACTACCGTCGTTAAATCTATTATATTTTATTATATAAAATAAGTCATTTAAAAAAAAGAGGAATCAATAAGCAGTAAAGATTACCGATTCGGTTATTTATGTTTTTTTGAAATAGATGTAGAATATTTATTCTACGACTCTCGTATAAAGTTGGAGAATTTTTGGAAAAAATTGTGTACCAGTCATTTTGACTGGTTCGGTAGTTCTAGTGTTAAATTTGAATACGAGTCAGAGAAAAGATAAGAGACAATAGAGGGAAGAATGGTATTCTTCGAAGCTATTAATTCCAGCGAATCGTGTCATAAATATGTCCAATATAATTAGAAAACAGCACGTTCTTTCTGCACCCTGATACTTTCGATTCTCTCAGTCTGTTGGATTTACTAGCGATCACCTCATACGAGAAAATTGATGGCCGACTTAAACGTCCACTGACAAAAGAAGAGATTGATCGATGCCAGAAGCGAAGGCAGAATCTTGTCTGTGCCTTTCACGCGGCTCTACGTATTCGCAATCTTTTATCCGCCGGAGGCTTTACAGCCACTCGGAAGATCTACGAGAGTACTATCTCGGATTTATTTTCAGTGGGATAGCAAATGCTCGGAACAATTTTCGTAGATTAGAATTTAGGTTCGCCATTCTCTTAAGATACATTCGAATTATTTTCACGTCGAATTTCTACCCTGTCCGTGTTTCAGTTACTTTGTATCCGATTGGAATACCATCGCATTCCTTTGCTTAGCGTTAGAATTACCCATACAAATCTGTTACATTTAAATAAATCAACCCCTTAGCCTACAACAATGTGTGACACTTGCGGTGTGGAAAATAGAAATTTTGAAGTCTTTCAAAAACTATTAAATTGAAAATGTCAGTCGGTTGCGAAACGGTCTCATTACCTCTATATTGTTAATATTATTTTCAGTTATACGAAATATCAGAAATCAATGACAACTTTTGACTTCAGGAATTAATTTTGAATTATTGCTCAGTTAGAAAAGAAATTGTGGATCAAAGGGTTAAATTTGTGTATTAGAGCGACAGTGCGATGTAGACAGAATTAACCCCTTGCCGTATAATAAAGAATACCACTCGTGACGTGATAAATAGAATAGTCAATTTTGAAGTGGTCCAAATATTAGCGAATCAAAAGTATTAGTGGGTTATGATAAAATAAAATAATAATAATATTAGTAATAAGTATAAGTAATAATATTACGGTGTCGCGTCTCATTAACACTAGAACTACCGACGTTAAATCCATTATATTTCACTGTATTAGATATGTTCTTTGGGAAAAGAGGAATCAATAGATGGAAAAGATGATCGAATCGTTAATCTATGTTTTATAAGATCAACATAGTTTTTCTGTTGTATGATTCTCCTATAAACATTGAGAATTTTTTGAAAAAATTCGGAACCAGTCATTTTGACTGGCTTGGTAGTTCTAGTGTTAATATTATAATAAACGGCGCAAAGGTTAAAACACTGTTGGCAGCACTGTTCGTTCTACCAACGCAAAGAAAAAATGATCTTAAATCGTTAAAAGTAAGTAAAGAGTTAAATTCTATTCTTACCTTCACATATTGATAAAATTTTATCAATATTTATTGGCTCCAATGAAAAACTTGTTCCGCTGTAAAAATGAACGCAAAGCATAGATAAACAGTTGTGGAAATATTTATTATATGCGATGGATAGGAACAAAATTCTCTATTACAGTCAAGTATTCACTATATGACGCGTATAATCCGTTGCGACTCGACCGGGAGTATCATTAACGTCATTAATTAGCGTAGTCGGTTATGCGGTCTCCGAGCGGGAGGCGTTGTAAAGTGATTTACACTGGTCGATCCATCGATCGACTCGATGTTGGCAGTGCAGAGTTGAACACATTGTGTCATAGTGAAGGAAAAGGGAGTGAAAATAAAGAACTATGTACAGCCTATCGTTAATGATACTTGAACACTAACTATAATGATTTTTAATTATTATATATTGCTTTACTTTTTTTTCTTGATATTATAATTTAAATCAAACGAAGAAATTCTGTCATGTCTCGTTGAAATTTGTTTAATTCGAAAAGAGTTCCTATAACTTCAGCGAATAGGAAAACTATTAGTTTAATAAATGAATGTTACTCGATATTTTGTTATTTATTCTTCATTCGATCGATACCTTGAAGAATCAAATTTTAACGCGAAGTTAATTTATTGTTCTTTAATTTATTACTAGTATTTTTTAAACAGTCTTTGTCTTTGAATTATTTGAAACGATAGTCATGCAAAATTATTGTATTATTGTGTGAGCAAATATTTGGTATTTGATGAGGAAAGTATATTTGTTCGATTCGAGCAAAATATTTCGAGATAAATGATAATCGGAGGCACACAGGACAAAGTGAGAAATAATTGCACCCTCGTTTCGACGTCACTGACGTTTATTTTCATCGCATCTCTATTTAATTGCTAGTGGATCGACGACCGGCTCTGGAAACGAGCCGATCACTGCCTCCCAAGTACACAACCCCCTTACAATTTCTACCCTCCTTTCCACGATCCTCCTGAAGATCGTAAGGACGACAAAAAGGATCGTTTGAGATCCAAATAAATCGTCTTCGTGTCGCTCAAAATTGTACGATCTTGAGCACATTTTGTTTGTCGAAATTCGTTCGTTGTTTTCGTTTTTTTTAACGAAGAACAAAACAAAAACTCGGCTAAATCTCAGACTAAAGTACAGAATCTTTTCTATGTTTCCTTTTTTCTTTAAATAATTTATAATCTCGGTGCAATCGTTAAATTGAATGATAATTTTACTGTTAATTCTAAGAGGATTATACGCGGGAAAAAAAGGGGGGAAATGACGATTGAATAGAAGTAATTATTTGACCTTCATTAGGAGCTACCCCTCCGAGCCGAGCCGGAGGATCGTTTTAAATGATTCTCAACTTTCGATCAACTTTCTCCGCTCATTCGCGCTGTAACAATTTAATTTTCAACCCCTTCGCTACAGCAACATCCACCCGAAAAACACGGGCGTCATAAAAGGGGTGGATTTGGACGCACATTAATGATAATTCCCTAAAACTGTAAAAATTATTAAAATCCCATTATCCAATTTACTTTCAGGTGTTTCCTTCAAGAAACGCTCATTTATCTAATTTCTAAAAAGTTATCATAAAATAATAAACTTTGAAGGGCAGCAACATCCACTTTCTCAACCTACAAAATTTCAAATCGGAAATAAAAAAGATCCATCTCTCAATTTTTTAGCGAAAGGGTTTTCAGAAGTTAATCAATGTATACTATTCTTTCTAACGTAAATCATCAATGACAATAGACACATAGTTTGTTCGTTCTCCCTCTGATTATTTCATGCTTTTCTACGACAAGAATTATTGTTCACTGTACAAAGACTGGCGATTGCTTCTTCTTTATTTCTCCGTCTACATTCTCCATCATCCCTTCTCCTTTCTCATCGGTCTCTTCCTTACAACCCTCCCGAGTGCTCCGTGACGATGGTGTCTCCTGGTTTACCTCCCTCGATTCCGATGAACGATCCTCTCCGAGGGATGATTCTACTTCTTATCCGGCTGAAACATTTCGAAGAACAATCAAAGGAACGTGACGTGGCTTTCGACATTCTCCAATTGTTTTTTTTCCTTTCTTCCTTACACGAGGACGTCGTTAGGATAAGATCACAGATGTGAAGAGGGTTGTTCGAATTCTTTTTTGCATTCTGTTCCAATGTCATTGGTGATGTCGAAGGTATGGTGTTCTATTTTGGCGGGAATTTGGTAAGTTTCTTGGATGGCGTTTAATGTGTTTGCTATTGGAAGGACGTAGAGATGATGGTGTTCTATTTTAGTAGGAGTTTCTGGAGTCTCTTAACTGGTATTTAATGTGTTCCTTGTTGCGATGTCCGGTCGATGGTGGTCTACTTTGCTACAAGTTTGTGGAGTGTCTTTGTTGCTGTTTGATGGATTTCAAGACAATGGTGTTCTATTTTGAAAGGATTTCTTGAAGTTGCTTGGTTGGTATTAATTATCTTTGCTATTGGAAGGATGTTGGATGGATAGTGTCCTGTTTTGAAAAGAGTTTTGGGAGTTTTTTTACTGGAATTTAGTACGTTTGTTATAAACAGTGAATTTTGGTAGATTGGGTTCCATTTTGGCCGGTGTCTGTGTCATGTCTTGACTGATATTTGATATATTTGCTGTTGAAAAGATTTTGAGAGGATAGTGTTCTGTTTTGAAAAGAGCTTTGGGAGTTTTTTTACTGGAATTTAGTATGTTTGTTATAAAAAATGAATTTTGGTAGATTGGGTTCCATTTTGGCCGGCGTCTGTGTCATGTCTTGACTGACATTTGATATATTTGCTGTTGCAAAGATTTTGAGAGGATAGTGTTCCGTTTTGGAAAGAGTTTTGGGACCTTTTTTATTGATATTTAGTGTATTTGTTATAAAAAGTGAATTTGATAGATTCTGTTCCATTTTGGTCGGTGTCTGTGTCATGTCTTGACTGATATTTGATATATTTGCTATTGAAAAGATTTTGAGAGGATAGTGTTCCGCTTTGGAAAGAGTTTTGGGAGCTCTTTTATTGATATTTGGTGTATTTGTTATTAGAAGTGAGTTTGGTAGATTGTGTTCCATTTTGGCCACTTGCTGTTTCGCGTTTTGCCCGGTATTTAATATACTTGCTATTGGAAACATGTTTAGTGGATAGTGTTCTGTTTTGGAAAGAGTTTTAGGGATTTTTTTTGTTGGTATTTAGTGTATTTGTTATTAGAAGTGAATTTGATAGATTGTGCTACATTCTGGTCGGTGCCTGTGTCGTGTCTTGCCCGGTATTTAATATATTTGCCGTTGGAAAGATCTTGAGAGGATAGCGTTTTATTTTGTAGGAGTTTCCGGAATTTCCTGATTGGCATTTAATGTGTTTGCCGTGGAAGAGTAAAGAGACAGGAAGGAATGGAATTTTTACGTGGTGTCCGAGAGAAAAATACGGTGGAATTTTGAATGGCATAGCCTGAACTCCGATATTTTCCCCTGACTCTCTTCGAAGATGAAGTCAGTAATGTTTTAGAATTCCATAAGTTTCGAACTTGAAAACGCGGAGTCTCAGTTATTTGAACTCATGCTTCAGCATTTTTATCGAATTGAGAGCCATAGAAAACTGGAACTACTATTTAACTCTATTAAAATTTGAAACCTCGCAACCTGAAAAAATATATTGTCGAGTCCCGGGAAAATTTTTACTAAAGTTCGCCAGAGTGTCAGAGGAAATCGTGGAGTAATTTTAGCTTTGAAAAAGAATAAATAAATTATACAATGTAAAAAAAAAGAACTTGCCAACGTTTGAATTCTCTGTGCTGACTCGTTTACCGCTAAATTTATATTACATATGGTACAGAACCACCGGCGAATAACAATGAACAGCCGGCTGCTTTCTGACGTAAATGAATTAAAACCCGGCGAATGAAGATGAAATCAGCAAAAATTCAGCCACGCGATAATTTCGTACAATTCAATTTTTCAACGTGCTTTTCACCACCGGGAAAATATCGTTTGAAATACATATAACGGTGAACGTGATAAAAAAGAATCACAATCGATATTATAACACAAAAATTACAATAACATCAATATTATCGATAATTTCAAACTATTTTAATTATAACAAGCTCTCCGATTTTCTGTAAATTTCTACGGCAGCACAAAGTATTAACGTCGTTCGTGATTTTTTATTTTTTCGTTTTTTTATAACGCGTTAATTCCTTCATAAGTGGACAGAAAGCCGAACATAACGTAAATTTATTCACGGTATAAATTTAAACGACGTGCTTCCATAGCTGAACCGGACACTTTGCGATTTTATTAATATCCAACGGGAGGTATATAACGCGCATATTTTCATAAAACTGAAAGTACCATACTCTTTAAAAGCAGCTATTTTTTACGAGCCGAAAGTCAGCGAATTTTTACAAAATCGTTCCGGAATTGATCGTAATATTTCAATAAATTTTGTGACCCCTCAAGTTGTGATTTTTAAATATATCAGACGTG
Source organism: Cerceris rybyensis (assembly GCA_910591515.1). Lineage (NCBI taxonomy): Eukaryota > Metazoa > Arthropoda > Insecta > Hymenoptera > Crabronidae > Cerceris > Cerceris rybyensis. The sequence continues at coordinate 4,550,185 of OU342795.1, forward strand.
TCTCTAATCAACGACTTTCGATCTTCATAATTGAAGATACGTTTTTTCGTTTTTAGTACTAGAAAAACAAATAGTTGATAAACAGCTAGAAAATTAATTATTAAATATTTCGACATTGAAAGAGCAACAGTTAAATACTGATTTCGAAAGATCAAGTTCACCTATTAAAATTTCGTTTCTATAAGTTTTCCAGTGTATAACTTAATAATTTTTATTTCATTAAATTAACCGTCACTGACCTTGACATCTCCAGCGCCGAGAAAAACAAGACCCAAGGCTCCTGCATAAGCTAGAAGGGTGTCGATAGCCTGCTGCGTTTCCAATAAAATTCGTGTCTCGTTCATCCAGTCCCTCGCGATCGACCTTGGAGCGCCCTTCAGAAGGTTCATGTAACGAAGGGTCATCTTGAAATCGCCGCGATCGAGCCAGTACCTGAAACAAAAAATTACGACGTTCCTTTTTTAATTCATCCTGTTATATTTCTACAATGTACTCGATTTTATTAATGTTTAAAGGCTTGAGAAATTAATCGAGTTTTGTATAACCATCCATTTCGTGGAAGAGTTCAGTTTTTTGTCAATTTTCAAGTAGAATCAGTTATTGAGGCTTTGTGGGTTTAAACTGAGATTGAACTATCAAAATTATAAGATATTTCTTCGCGATAACAAGGAGTATTCGACTTCAAACCTGCTAATTCGAACTACAGTCCGACTTCGGCATTTACACATAATTAGTTCCTGAAAATGTGCGCGAATGTTGAATGTTCGAATGTAGAGGGATATAGGAAAAATATTGAAAATTGTATAACAATGTGCTTTCTTTGTACATTTGAGATTTTTAAATATCTCTTATGGTAGATAATACTAGAAACAATATTACAATGTTAAAAAATCTCTAATAGGCAATGTGTGAGTGGGCACCAACTACAGCACTCCTTGGCAGTGACTGCATGGAAGTAAACATATTTAACACTAGAACTACCGGCCTCAAATCTATCATATTTTAATCAATGAAATAAGTACTTTGAAAAAGGGGGAATCGAGCGGCGGAAAATTTGATCGATTGGGTGATTTATGTTTATTGATATAAACGTAGAATATTTACTCTATGACTCTTATATAAACTTGGAGAATTTTTGGAAAAAAAGTAGTGTACCAGTCATTTTGACTGGTTTGGTAATTCTAGTGTTAAAATACAGACAAAAACAATCTTTAGAAAATTGAATTTTTAAAAACGTGCGAGATAGCGAATTGTGCGAAAATCGAGGGTCGCCTGTACGAAGTTCTACTTTAGAAATCTTAACAAACATGTTATCGATTCGGTTTTAACTTGAATTTCTAAAATCAGCAAGAACGTACAATTTTAACTTGATTTTGAATTTCTAATTATGTTATACGCACATTATGAATTTCTCAAAGGACTCCAACTTGAAGTAACTTATTGAACGACTTCATACATCGTCGATACACCTTCGAAAAAAAAACTCGTCCCTATAAGTGTACAGTAAAAATGCTAAACCACCTCGAAGTCCCCGTACACTTATCGCATTCCATCCGCAGTTATCCCAGCTAATTAATTGCACCATCAATTCTTCCAGTCTCTGGAGAAACCTAGCGGCCCTTGAAACACCGTTTTTACCTACCGCAGTCGTTTCAATCGTAAAACCAGTCAATGACTGTTTAACCTTTAAGCCGACCGTACAAATAATTACTTAACCTTTCGAAACTCCGTCGAGAAACGAGGCGTGTGACCTTTCAACCCCTGATTCATTTATCTCTCTCGGACCATTATTTGCGCCCGAAATTCTTCGTCGCCAATGATCGGATTGATTGGAAATTTGTTATGAAATTTGCAAACCCGATGGCATTTCTTTTATTGTGCAAAGATCAAAGTGGTTAACGCTAGAACTACCAAGCAAGTCAAAATGCCTGACTCGCAATTTTTTAAAAAAATTCTCAAACTTTATAGGAGAGTCATAGAGCACATATTCTGCTTTGATGTTATAAAGCACAGATTGCCGAATCGACGATTATTTCTCTTTCTCCAATGTTCTTATTTAATATTAAATCTACGGCACTTGTCAAATCGACAGGTACCTACTTCTTTCAAATTTTTTCTCAAGTCAACAGAGAAGCAGTGCAGTAAATATTTCACATGTATTTTATAATATACAATTTTCTTAACTGACCGTATTTTTTGCCATTTGATCCATCTTTTTTACAAGTACTTATTTAGTATATTTAAATATGACAGATTTAGTGGTCGTATATATAGTGTTAATATATTGAAATAATAGATTTAACCCTTTGAGGACTAACGACGTATATATGTAATCTGAGAAAAAATTTAATTATAACTTATCGCAGGATGTATACACGGCTAAAGCTTAAAAATTTAAATGTAAATGTTGAAATATGATTACACAAATAGTAATTTATAATTTATGTACATTAATAGTACCTATAATTTGCTGATTAACACTAGAACTGCCGGCCTTAAATCTATCATATTTCAATATATTAAATAAGTACTTTGAAAAAGAAGGAATCGAGTAACAGAAATGATGATCAATTCAGTGATTTATGTCTTTTGTGATGGACGCAGAATTTTTGTTCTATGGCTCTTCTATGAACTTGGAAAATTTGTGTTAAAAGGTAGTTCTAGTGTTAAAAGGTAGTTTTGCATCATCGAGTAAATGATTAACTCTCAATATTGCAAAATGTCTCCGTCCGCAAAGGGTTAATGCCGATAATTCTAGTGTTAATCCTTGCAATGAAAATCAGAACTTTATCTGTATTTTTTTCTTGTATTTAACTCACAATGTGATAAAACAACGTGTCAGACTGCCTTTGCTCAATAATATTTATTGAATGGCTCAGTCAGGGTTAAAAGTAAAATTTCCATGTCATTAGAAACGATGAAACCAGTTGAATTCTAACATTCAACGTGTTAAACCACCATATAACATGGCACGATTCAAATTATTAAAACATTACGACGTTCCTATTGAGAGACAGCTACCAACGTGAAATACTCTCCATCCGAATCGATTCCTAGGAGGATCAGAACCGCCGTGGAAACGCCATTGAATATTCGAGCGTCCTATGCTGAAGTTTCGAAAGCGAGACTCGTCTATGGTGCCGTGACATCGAATATTCGGCCACTTCATTTCAGAGTTTCCGTAGCGGAGACGGAGATGGCGTTTCCCCATGTCTATGGGGTGACGTACACTCAAGTAGAAATGGTATCACGGGGAAAGAGCAAGACGAGACGGACGGATAAATATTTACGGAGACAAAGAGAGAATAGGAAATGAGTGGGCACTAGAGAAATAAGAAAACGAATGAGCCGAAAGGTAAGAACAACGAGGATAGAATTGAGAAGGGACAGGGAGAAGAGAGGGAGCGAATAAATATTTGCGAAGACAAGGTGGAAATGGCTAGTGGTGGATGGCCGTATGGAAATAAGAGAGGGGTAAATGGAAAGGGAGGAATGAGGAAAGGGATATCTAGAAGAGTTACAATAGGAGAATAGGATCGAAAGGGAAGATAGGAAGAAACGAAAAAAAAGCACAGAGTACAGTAGATTCTTGTGTAGTACGACTTCGTTCTACAAAACGGTACACATTAACCCTTTCCAGGCAGCATATTATATTCAAAAATGCTAAGAACATATTCAAAAGATATAAAAAAAATATTTAAAAAATGTTAAGAAAATGTTCAGGAGATATCAAATAGATATTTAAAAAAAGGTAAGAAAATATTCAGGAGACATAAAAAAAATATTAAAAAAATGTTAAGAAAATATTAGAAGATAGAAAATAGATATTTAAAAAATGTTAAGAAAATATTCAGGAGATATAAAATAGATATTTAAAAAATGTTAAGTAAATATTCAGGAGATATCGAGTAGATATTTAAAAAACGGTAAGAAAATATTCAGGAGATATAAAAAAAATATATTAAGAAAATGTTAAGAAAATATTAGGAGATATAAAATAAATATTTAAAAAATATTAAGAAAATATTCAGGAGATATTGTGCCACGGTAGATATCGGTGCTGCATTCAACTGTTTTTGGAATGCCAATGAAATTTTAATTACAAATATCTTAAAAACTATTGACCGCCTGCCCCTATAATAGAGTACATTCTTAATCAGAACGACTTACTCTACCAGTATATAAAATTTCAATAAAATTGTTGGCCCGAAGGCCTTGCGTTCTCCTTGTGAGAGGAAAGGTAACGAGAAAATGGAGAGACGAGAGAGAAAGATGAAAATAAATATACAAGCAATAACAGGCACTACTCTCCCCTTCCCTTAACCACCGAAAGAGTTTTCATCTGCCTATGCACGGTCTCTGTCTACTACTCTTGCTACTCGAGGAGGAAGCCTCTCCCTAGAGAGTAGTTCGATGCTGGTATTTCTGCGAAATAGTTTGCAGAACAGTAGTTGGATGGCGGCGGTTAGCGACATCCGGTGTGCCGGTTCCGTTATCACTATCCCGTTCGGATGCGAGGTTCTGGTGGAAACACAACCCCCGAAGCTACTTCGGTCTCCGCCGCAAACTTTTTCATTCACCTTCGACCCTGTTTCGGATCCCTTCCTTTGTACCTGACTGTTACCCTTTTTATTTTTAACTTACAAACGAGAATGTGCCGTTTCGTCGAGAAAAATGAGTTCAACGATGGGGTGGGATTGATTTTTTTTGGAAATTAGTCCGTGGATAGAATATTGTCAAAACTGAATAAAAAATAACGTGGAAGAACGAAACTAGCTGGAATAAGCTGAGGATCTTTGAAAATGTGGAACTGGATTTCTGAAACTATGGAACTCTTCAGAGTTTGTCAATCTATAAAAATTTCGAACTTTTCAGACTCCTATCACCTCTGAAACTATGGAATTCAGATTCTGTGCGTGTCTGAAAGTGCGGAACTCTTCAGAGTCCACGCATCTCTCAAATTGTGAAACTGTTCAGAGTCTCTGAAACTTTGGAGGTTTTCAGAGTCCGTCAATCTATAAATATTTGAAACTTTTCAGACTCCTATCACCTCTGAAACTATGGAATTCAGATTCTGTGCATCTCTGAAACTGCGGAACTCTTCAGAGTCCACGCATGTCTCAAATTGTGAAACTGTTCAGAGTCTCTGAAACTTTGGAAGTCTTCAGAGTCCGTTAATCTATAAAAATTTGAAACTCTTCAGGTTCCTATCACCTCTGAAACTGTGGAATTCAGATTCTGTGCATCTCTGAAAGTTCGGAACTCTTCAGAGTCCACGCATCTCTCAAATTGTGAAACTGTTCAGAGTCCCTGTGTCTCTGAAACTTTGGAAGTCTTCAGAGTCCGCCAATCTATAAAAATTTGAAACTCTTCAGGTTCCTATCACCTCTGAAAGTATGGAATTCAGATTCTGTGCATCTCTGAAACTGGGAAACTCTTCAGAGTCCACGCATCTCTCAAACTATGAAACTGTTCAGAGTCCCTGTGTCTCTGAAACTTTGGAAGTCTTCAGAGTCCGCCAATGTATAAATATTTGAAACTTTTCAGACTCCTATCACCTCTGAAACTATGGAATTCAGATTCTGTGCATCTCTGAAAGTGCGGAACTCTTCAGAGTCCACGTACCCCTAAGTGTCCAGAAATTTCGGAACAGTTGGAACTCTTAAGTTTCAGTGGATCTCTGAAAATACGGAGGAACTCTAAACGAACAAGTTATACGCAGCAAAATCAGCGAAGAGTGTCAAGTGTAAGGATTCGAAATATAGGCTCTTCCTTTCGCCATGAAATATTGAAACTTAATACCTAAGAAGGGCTCCAGGTCGTCACGTAGACGGCTCTCATCCACTCGCGATTCCAAGTCGAGGATGCGCAAAACCGCACTGCGCTTTAGATTTAAAAATTTACGTTTCATCCTGGCTTATGCACCTCTCGTACCTCAATGTGTATTATGTTTGCCACGAGCATATATTCCATTCGAGTTTCTAATCCATGTCATCTATCGTTAATGTATGTTTATGGTTATTCTCATGAGTGTTTGACGAGCAATACCTTGGATTTTCATACTAATTGCAATTTCTATCTTCCTAATACTAATGTTTTATTTTAAAACAACTTAAAATTCCAACACAACATTTTACCCTACCATTTTCAATCCTGTGAATCTGACTTGATATAAAACAAAGAATTAATACAATAATGTTAAAAAAACAAGTATAAATAAATCGTGTAAAGTCAGCAGCGAACACAAGTAAATTCTCTAGCTTATTTCTAGCCTAGGAGAGTCGATATTTTGTGAATTCCTCGGACGAGAAACGCCAACTGACAGTGAAACGACGAGACGAATACTTTCTCAGAGTGTAACTGTTTTTCACGGCGAAATCGAGGAGAATCTTCTGCGCGAAGAAGTTTTGAAATGCTCCCCATTTATCGTGCCTCGCTCGAAATACGCTCCTTAAAGGTTCTTCCTCGAGCAGCGTTCGTTCCAGTTTCGCCTTCGAGCTACCATTTCGTTATCCTTCGACCGAATTAATTGTCCTCGTCAATGGGCGAAAAAAGAGGCTCACAAAAGTAATAAATATTCATCCAATTTAACTAACGATTCTACTATAAAAATTAAGAAATAATCCTGTTCGATTACTTAAATAAAACACAGCTAATTAATTGTCCTCGTCGATGCGCGAAAAAAGAAGCTCAGAAAAGTAATAAACATTCTTCCAATTTAACCGAAGATTCTACTGTAAAAATTAAGAAATAATTTGTTCGATTACTTAACCTAAACATAGCTAATTAATTGTTATGATCCATACGCGAAAGAGAGAAGCTTAGAAAAGTAATAAATATTCGTGCAATTAAAATAACTATTATACTACAAAAATTAAAAAAGAATTCTGATTGATTACTTCAACTAAACGCAGTTAATTAATTATCCTGCTTGATTACATAAACAAAATAAATTTTCTTGTTACGATAGCCGGAGGTAATAAACATTTCAACGTATTAACGTTAGATGAAACTGTAACTTTTGTTAAATATAAATGGGTGAGGTTAAAAGGTGTAGAAATCATGGCTTGAAAATTTTCCATCCCCGCGTGCAAATTGCGGGCAATTCGGCAGTTAATCGCCCGCTATTTAGCGGATCCAAAAAGCATAGAAATACTCGTAATTACAAATTTCCGTGCTCTGGATGTAATTACCAACGACCACGAGAAGAAACCTCGCAAAGGGTGAACGTCATTAATTAAATTACCCTCGCATTATTCTTACTCCCCTTTGGATCGAACGAGGGGTAAAATCAAGGCTCCAGGATCTTCCAACCGATTTATCAATCAAAGAAAATCTATCCAAGCAAAAACGTTGGGTTTAATAAAATCCAAGAGCCAAAACAAATCGTACCCGCTTGAAACCATTGTCCCATACCACGGAATTTTTCTTCCTCGCCGCAAAAAATCACGAAGGATCGCGAATACATCCTAATTCGATGGGGCGTAGATGGTTGAAAAAGGAGGTGAAGATTTTTTTCATGGTACAAACGACGAGATAAGACTCGTCTCGAGGTCGGGAAGAGGGTTTTCGCGTGGAATATGTTTCCATGGTGGTAAATGACGGTGCTCTTTGTCATAGTTGCACGTGACGGATATTACGGCAGGTGTTTTCGTCCCTCTACCGGATGGCTGATGGTCGTTCGGAGATATTACACTCTGCCCCCTTCGAGTTCTTAGGGTTCTCGTACGGATAATTTATAGGGTCACTGGAGAGGGAAGACGGGGTAGAAGACGGAGGAAGGTAGGAGTAGAGGAAAAGGGGGTTGAAAGTGAGAGAGTGAAAATCAGATGGAAAAGGAGAGAGCGAGGGAGGGTGTATGCAGGGTGAATAGCCAGAGAGAAACCGAAGAGAGGAGACGAAGAGAGAGGATGAAGAGAGAAGAGTGCAAAATGAGAGAGAGAGAAGGAAAGGGAGACGAGTGGGAGCAAACTAGGAAAGGGACGTTCTCGCGTGATACGAAAATTGCTACACGAGTTACGGGTACGATAAAAGCACGATCTAATTGGAAGCGTGATCAATTTTGTATGCTACACCGACTATCTCTTAAACGACAATTCTGTGAGACAAGAGGAAACTTTGTAAGGGAAACAGGCCATTTAGAATTCCACTTCAATTGGACTCGTCGATACAACCGCGTCCGCGGATGTGCGCAAGTTTATACGGTGCAACTGGCACTTTGTTTCTTAAACTTTCGCATTCCATGCAATTATTGTACGATCCTATGAACTTTTCCCACGAAGGTAAGTCTTTAGAGACATAGTACAAAAGAAAAAGCAGATACATCTATAAAATTCAATGATAAAATACAAAAATCACACATGATGTATATACTCACAAAGAATCAACTTCAATAGCTAATAAATCATTGCATTGTCCTCGAAACTCTTATCAATACAGAGAGTTAATACCATAATTGATACACAATTTCTATTTGCCGTAAATCATTTTACCATTTTACCAATCAACGAAGATTTCAATTCGGGCGAGCGCGAATTATTAGTTGCACTTCTACCATCCGCCATTTCGGACAGACCGAACGAGCGCAGAATAGGAGAGATATGGGGATGTTATATGGGACATATAACCGTGCATCCGCAAAATTACGTTTACGCCGATGGCGGACGAGCCTAAGAGCCGGGAGCGCATCAGCTTTGTGAAATTCGAACTGCACCACCAGCCGCCACGTGAAAACGGATTATGGCAGCTCATATTAACGACTATAACGTAGCCGTAATTACGAGTGTATGGCCCGCAAGCGTGCCGAGCTCGTTTCAAAGTCGAAAGATATGGTTGACAGAGGCGGTAAACGCTCGTTAATTAGAGAAAACGCGAGTGCTGTGGAAAAAATCCACCGTGACGGTGTTCGTTTTCTTATAGGACGGTCTAACGGAGGAAAAGTTGCCAAAAGTGGTTGCAACTGTTGTAAGAAGGAAGCATTGAAGTGGAAATTTCTATACTTTCTGTCTTAATCCTTTGCCGCACTATAACGTGTGACACTCTTGACGTGATAAATCGCGGATAAGTCAAATTGCAAATATCAGTGTGTCGCGACACGATAGAGTTATTCCTATATTATTAACGCTTTGTACTCCGAGTCATGTATGACTTTATCTATGAGCAACTTGGCGACACCTTACTATTTACTATCTTGTGCCATTTTAATAGCAAAATTTAGGTAAACATAAATTTCTTTAAATGTTGCGGTGCAATAAGTTCTGTAATCTCTAATTAATTCGAAGATTCTCTCAGAGGGAGCAACCGAGTAATATGATAGTCTTACGATGTCCCTTCAAGTGGGATATCGGAATGCAAAGGGTTAATATTACATTAAATTATACAATATATTAAGAATCACCGATTCATTTTTATTTCACTAATTTAATTCTGAATTTCTGTAGCTGCAGTCACAAAATAAATCGTGCAACAAGGAGTTAATGTATTCAATCGTTATTCCCCAAGATTTACAATCCTACCATTTTTAAAAATTAATAATTAAATACCGTATTACATCGAATATAAGACGCACATTTTTGCGTGTTTTTAGCTCATAAGAATACTGTCTTGACTTATATTTTTCAGTTCTTTAAGTATATACATATTTTTGTTAATCTATACTTTATAATAAAAATACTTAATTCAGGTATTTTTTTTTATTTCTAGCTTCAAATATTTATTGTGCATCGTACAATCAGTGGTGTCTTATAATTAATGTAATATGGTATTTCATAACTCCATGGTTCGAAACGTATGTAAAACAGTATGTCCTAAATCAAATGACCATAGCAATTAAAACCAAAGGGTGCAAAAGAAAGAGGGAACGAAATCGGATACTTTCCGACAAACTGAACAGTCCAATCTCCCTGTAATTAACGGGACTTGAAGAAACTTCGATTAAAAGCCGAAAAGTCCAAAACCGTCGTACCTGTCCATCCAGGACGACCGGACTTTATCGGCGAAACGTCCTAAGCACAGGAGAGGAAACCGCTCGCTAATTTCGATCTCGAAAATCGAGGCACAACTTCCACGAAGGAACTCAAATGGAAAAACGAGGTTGTGTAGAAAAAAAAAGGAGAGAGAGAGAGAGAAATAAAAGTGTGGGCCCGTCAATTAATCAACGGGACAAGTGCGCCCGAAAAGTTCATGATTTTTCTCTCCAAGTGGCACCGTACAAAGCCGACCGCTCGCTTAATTTTTACTTCTAAAAGCGAATACTACTCGGTTCGTTCGCCATGGAAGAGGTGGATGAAAAAAATGAAAATCCGTGGGCCTTTTTCTCTCGCTTCCTCTAACACGTGAACACATCTCGAGGCAGGCTTTAAGGATTCGCGAAACTGGCACTGCGAATGCGTGAAATATGCTATTAATCTTGTAACTTACTGTTCTCCTGCTGCCGTGTAGGGAGAGAGAGTGAAAGTCATTTTTTATCGCATGAATGAAACTACCGAGTGAATGAAACTCTACATGAAGAGACGAGGTGAAGAGGAACTCTGCGGAGGCCTTCCTTTCTTTAGTTTCTACGGTTCTTTCATTTTTTTTCGCGGCTCAATACGCGCTGCTTGGATATTTGACGTATTGCTATTTGCGAATTTGCGAACTCGGATTTTATTTGAAATTAGTTTGACTTGAAGTGGTGACGACTTATAATGGATGTAATTTGAGGGATTAATGCAATGGTTGTGATTTTCATGGGATTTTCTTGGGAAAGAGTATTACTGTGTGTTATCAGATAAAATGTTAAACAATGTTCGAAAATTAGTGATATCTATTTTGTCACTTGTGTTGAAGGGAATTTTTTTCTGTTAAAATTGTAGATTTGTGGGATGAAATTGTTAACACTAGGTTTACAATTTGGCTCATTCAAAATGTGATTACTATATATATAATATATCTGTTCGCTAATTTTTTTAACAATAAATCTTTCACTTAAATTGATTTGGAACTATTTTCTTTGCGAAAGACTTCAATTTTCTTGTATGAGTCAAATTGGCTCACTTCAGAAAAGTAGGTATATGAATATCCGTAAATCTAGTGTTAAAGATTGGAGTAGTGATATATTTTCAATGATACTTGGGGTGTTTTTAGCGATATTTTAAAATTGAATATATCAGTAAATTCGTGAATATTGTTGTTTGAAAGTCAAAGGAAATTTCACTGAATTTAGGAGCGTCAATCACCACTGACCTCAATTCCATTCAGCGTGTTGTTCGCTCTCTGTCAATAATTTAATGCAAGACACTAGAGAAGATACTCAATGTATCCTATTGAATAAAATTCAACGTTGAAACGTAGTCTTACAGATCAATGAACAGCATGAAAATTAATATTTAACCCTCTAACGGTCGTATTGCACAGCCTCACATTTCGTTTTATATCAAATTTTTAATCAACTGCTAACTTAAATTAAAGAAACGATGAAATAATATGCCAAAAAGACGAGAAAATACTATCGTTATTTTATAACTAATCGAATAATCATCTATGTAAAGTGCCGGTACGTTCATTGTTAACGAAATAAGTTTGATCATGAGGAATCGAGTTTTTCAAATTTGATGTACCAGGATTTCCGAAAAGTAATCAAAATTGGTGAAGTGAAAATGTAATTGGAAACGTTTTTCTACAAAAAATCGAAGGACTTTTTCAAAAAGGGAATCGAACAACTACCTTTACGCTGGGAAAAAGTGTTAGAAAATTATGGCAATTATTTTCTTGATTAGTATTTAAGATTTTTTTAATAAATAAATGTTTTTCGCTAGCAAAAAAAAAAGTTTTGATTACTTTTCGGTTTCCCTAATATATTGCAAAAATTCTTACCTGGCACGATGAAGTATGTCGTAAGTATTAAGGGACTGCACATCGATAGGTTCGTCATCGAGCTCGTTTTTAGGTATGGGACTGGGGCTCTTGATGATGAAGAAACTTTGCAGGTAGCTAAGAAGATAGATGGGCAATGCTGCACCCTGTTCAGGTACCATGGCCAACTTTCTCGCAACTTTTTCCACCTGCGAACAAATTTCCATCCCAGGTAGTGAAAATTGTTCATCCACAGCTCGATAAACTTTCTCAACATTCTACGTTCGAAACCGAAACTTCCATCAATACTTAAATACTGCTGTATGCTTCGAATTTTGGCGAAATTCCTGAAAGTTCGAAACCCTTGAGGTTTCGAGATCCTTGAAAATCTGTTTTTTTTTTTTGCAGTACCCACAAGGTGGAATACGTGATTTAATAATGTATTTCGAGGGCACAGATTTTTACCAAAATTTGAGCACACGTTTTCTGCCATTTGCAAAACTTTGACCAATGAAATTTGACAAGCATCCTTCCTTAAAAATTAATTTTCTAGAAAATATTTTTATATTTGTGTTTAGCGTCACGCATTCACAAAAATAGGAAGAATATAACTTTGTAAATTACTGTTATTTTCTTATGCTGTTTGTTAGCAGAAAAATTTCTTGAATATTTGGGAAATCAGTCTGAAAAGGTACAATAATTTTAAAAAGGAGTAATTACCTGGAGGAATCTCGCACGAAGGGTATCCTCCGGGAAAACTCCTCTCCTGGCGGCCTCGACGGGAATGCCTTCGATGGCAGCGCGCACCAGAGGATCCTCTTTTGCTGAAACAACAAATTTCAAAATCACCTTCGACACGTTCACTGTGTTAGAAGTTAAAACACCCGTGAATTATAGTCTTATGACTATTTCCCATTAAACTATTGATCACTTTGATCAATTTAATAAACAATTGGTAGAGGAAAAGTTTGGATGAAAAATACGGAGGATTCTAAAAAAACAACGCTTGAATCACATTGAAATTTTAATCGTCAAATTTTTAAAACCAGCATAGAAACGAAAGGGTAATAAAAATAAAACGAGCAAGGTTTGGAGAGGTATTTGGAAAGTTCTAAATGAAATATTGCACGAGTCCTGTGATCCTGAAAATCGGGAAATTTGTAAATGGCAGATGGAAAATTTCCATGATTCGGCTTCCGAAATCCGGATTATTTTCGAGATTTACAATTGATCCTCTTCACAGAGGACACAAAGCTTGCGATATTCGTCAGTTATTGTTAACGTTTCGAGCACGAAAGCCGAGAGGATTTATGCGCTTTGTTTTTCCAAAAATATCGTTACCCCGAGGAAGATAAAAAAGTCATAAATTTCCTTTCTCTCTGGACTGATAATACAGCCAGCGAAAGTGCACATTCCGACCGGAAATTACTTTCTCGTTTGCTAAATTCCGTCGTTGCGGCATCGCGAGAATCACGAAGCTCTACGTGTTTCTGATTTTTTCTCTCCGCAACGTTCACCAAAGTTACAAACTCATCTTTGATGGACTATTTCTTTCGTCGATTCCTCCGTAAAACAATGGACACAATGGTGGATAAAACTACCCCTTATATAGACTATCAAACTATAACTAGAAAACTATGGGAGCTAAAGGCTTTAAAGATTCCGATCGCAATCAGTAAAACAGAAATTCCTAGGCGAAATGGTCATAGAAGTTAAAGAAAAAATATATAAAAGGAGACTATGGCGAGTAAAACTACCCCTTATATAGACTATCAAACTATAACTGTAAGACTATGGGGGATAAAAGGATTTAAAGATTCCAATCACAATCAGTAAAACAGAAATTCCTAGGCGAAATGATCATAGTAGTTAAAGGGAAAAAAATCTAAAAGCAGATTATGGTGAATAAAACTACCCCTTATAAAAACCATCAAGCGATAACTGACAAACTATGGGGACTAAAATTATTTAAAGATTCCAATCACAATCAGTAAAACAGAAATTCCTAGGCGAAATGGTCATAGTAGTTAAAGGGAAAAAAATCTAAAAGCAGATTATGGTGAATAAAACTACCCCTTATAAAAACAATCACACGATAACTGACAGACTGTGGGGGCTAAAAGGATTTGAAGATTCCAATCGCAATTAGTAAAACAGAAATTCCTAGGCGAAATGATCATAGCAGTTAAAGAAAAAATATATAAAAGGAGACTATGGTGAATAAAACTACCCTTAATACAGACCATGAAACGATAACTGACAGACCATGGGGGCTAAAATCATTTAAAGACTCCAATCGCAATCAGTAAAACAGAAATTCCTAGGCCAAATCGTCTTTTGTTAGTAGTTAAAGAAAAAAAATATCAAACACGATTATGTTGAATAAAACTACCCCTTATACAGACCATCAAACGATAACTGACATACTATGGGGGCTAAAATTATTTAAAGATTCCAATCGCAATCAGTAAAACAGAAATTCCTAGGTGAAATAATCGTAACAGCTAAATGAAAAAAAATATAAAGGCAGACTATGGTGAATAAAGAGACAAAGGAACGCACAAACGAATCCGCAAAAACTTATTCTAAGGGATATTTTTCCGAATAAAAGACTCGCTCAATGATAAGCTGACTAGGGAACAATGTACGAACACATTGGACGATTAAACGTGCATGCAAGAGCACAATTAATATGTTAGAAAGGTGAACCTGCCCCATGAAATGAGTAACCAAGCCTTTATACGTGTTCGCTGCCGATTAAGTCGTAAATCTTCGACGATATTCCTATGAGCCACCCTCTTTCGCGCCTCTTTGTCCGTGTCTCTCTTTTTCACGGGGATTAAAACGACTCGTTACGTGGTTCATAATTTTTCAAGCTAAAATCCTCCATAGAAGCTCGTTCTTTACGGGGTGCAATGAATGTACACAGAGTAGAATCCCGCCGCGAGATAACGCCGGACGAAGGGCATTAATTTCAATGGCGTGGTCGAGCTTCGCGAAATAGCTCGTATTATTCTACGAAGAATCTTCCGTGTGATCCTTTGAATTATGAGAATTCGTGAAGTTTTAACGTCTTAAAATGTGGGAAGGGTAAAACGTAAGGGTGGTTGGGGAGGTTAATATTGAAAGATTTTTAATTATTTATAGGAACTGGTATTATGATAATTATGAGAAGGGTTTTACGATCATTTTTGTGGAGGGCAAACGCGATATGTGAAAAAGATATATTTTTAATTTCACAGATGTTTTAACCCTTTGCGGACGGAGATATTTTTGAGTATTGCGAGATAATCATTTATTTGACGATTCAAAGTCGCTGTTCAAGTAAAAAGTTATAATATTAATATGCAGAAATTATAAATTACTATTTGTGTAACCATATTCCAACGGCTATATTTCAATTTTTAAACTTCAATCGCGCACACATGCGACAATAGATTCTAATTGAATTCTTTCTCCGGCCACATATATGCGTCGCTAATCCGCAAAGGGTTAATATTAGTGACAATATTTTTTCCCTCTTTTGCTACGAAAAGAACAGAAGTAGGGTGGATTAACCCCTTTCCGTACCATTTCTTTCGTGGCTGACTGCGCAATAACTCTGAATTAATTGCTGATATAACAGTCTATCCCTAATTTCGAATATAGCAGGTGACTTAACGTGATATTGAATAGTATGAAATTAATTTTATTACACTATGACCCACTAATATTTTTAATTTCATAATTTTTAGAATGCTTGAAAATTGACTATTTCATTTATGGCGTTCCGAGTGCCACTTGTTATTGTACGGAAAGGGTCAATTTTGGTCGTGTCGAAGAAAGAATTTTACACAGTCCACTTGAGTACTTAATATCGTTCAAACATACGAAACTCAGGAATTTGCAAATCGACCGGATATTTTAGAATTCCGGCCTCATTGTGCTTTAATATCGATAAGTTCGCGGTTAAACGCTAATCCGTTTAAAGATTGACATTATCATAGCGGGGAAGTTTACCGCGATATTATCGTCCTATCAATAATTCCTTGGTGCATTATTGTGTCGATGGTATCAATTAATATTTATGGTAACATTAATAATATCCAGTAATGAATCGATATATCCGGCGTTGCTTGTCCATGCACTAGGACGAAATTGACAATATTTCGTCCAAGAATTATATAGAAATGTCATCAAATTGTTTCATTTACCGCGAAATGTAAAATGATCTAAAATTCCAAGCGACAGCAAATAAATAAATTTTGCGCTTCAATTTTTTTTACAGAAGATACAAGAGTAGAATAATCAAGCAGATCACTCTACAAAAGTATGAGAAGGAACAAGAAATTGTATAGAAATAAGTACTTAATTTTTATGTATATAATTAATATGAAAGTGTAAATTAATGTAACGTATTCTTATTTGAACCCATTGTGGACGACGGACGCATATATGCGGTCTAAGAAAAAATCTAGTTATAGTTCTTCGCTGTATGTATACAAGATTAAACTCGAAAAATTGAAGTATAACCGTTGAAATATTATTACACAAATAGTAATTTATAACTTCTATACATTAACAGACTGACTTCGCAATAAAAAAATAGTTTTCATCATAAAATGAATGATTCTTCCTCAATATTTAAAAAAGTCTCCGTCTGTAACGGGTTAATACTAACAATAAGTTTAACGACTTACGTGCAGCTTTCGACACAGCCTTAATTTCGGGTTCTAAGGGTCTCACTGTGCTGTCAAGGGATGCGCCCGGTGGTGCGGATTTAATCGCCCTTGCGAGAGCCTGACAAGCCGACCAGAGAATTTGTGCATTCGATGCACCCCTCTCTTCTTCCATGCGAGCTGAAACAAAAATTAGTCACAAATGGTTAAAAATATAACAAACCACAATCCATAAAAGAGAAAAACCACAGAGACCTCAACAGAATTATTTTTACTTCAAATTTAAAAAAACATGCCATCTGTAAATTCATTCAGGTCGATTTTTTTTTAGACATTTAATTCTCATTACGAGTTGACTTCTAACTCGATTATCAATTGTAATTCGAGGCTATATAAAACAAAGAGGCACAGTACAAAACATCTGGTAGAATTCTGACTCTTCTAAGCGTGAAAAAGCGGCGTAGAAATAAAATGGGAGAAAAAGATCAACGACATTCATAAAATCCCAAGGCAAAACCAACCCCCTTGAGAAAAATCCCAAGCGGTGACGGACGAACGGACTTAATAAGTTCTGGCATCGTGGTTCTGACAGGAAAAGCATGAGGAGAAAAATAAAAGAAACTTACTCGAAGGGCCTGTCTATAAATCAAGCAAACGGTACGTAAAGAGTCAACGAAGAAATAAATAAAGAGGGTAAGAGTATAACTTGGTGAAATTCACGGGTCCATGTCTCGTAAGTTTTCGATACAATTGCGATAACACGCCAAAAACCCTGAACATCCAGTTGACAAATGTCTTGGAAAACTCCACGGTTTCGTTTGCTTTAACCTTTCGAGAAGATACGAAGATTTCGTAGCTTTCGAAGCCGTAGAACTTTAACGACGGAAATATTTTGAAATAGAGAGCCACCCCTATGCAGACTATTCTGGCTCGTTGTCTTTTGCTTCGCCTTTAACGCTTTCGAATCTCGCTGTTGACGTATGGCCCAAATTTCGAAATAGCAAAGCACTCTTCCGGATTACTCTGAACCCTTTATTCTTTCTCCGTTTCTTTTTTTTCAGCCCTTTCGGAATGTCGGGTCAATGCCACCCTTCTGAATTTTCCAAACATCGCGGAGATGCGTTGAATAAGATTGCAGATGAGAATTTAACGATCCTCGTTTTTTACTGGATATGAATCAAAGGAGAAAATGCACTTGTTAATTAAAATTCTTGTCTAATTTAACACATTCACACCTTAACTACCATAGGGGTGACTTTCTAATCGTAATACTTGCGAATTTTCTGACACATTTATTATTTAAATACTAAAGTTCAAAAAATAAAATCCTGTTGAATATATATGTATTTGTGCCTTTAAAATTTTTGCTTTACAAAGATAGAATTTTAACCCTTTGCGGCCCGAATTGTTTTGTCAATTTGATAGTGAGCTAAATGAAATTGATTTTCCAATATTTTCTATTGTTGGTCATTACTTTTTATTGATTGATAGCAATAATTATAAGTTCTGACGAATTGCGGACGGAGATATTTTTGAATATTGACAAATAATCATTTATTTGGCGGTCCAAAAAAATGTATATAAATTATAAATTACTCCACTTTTAATTAAAACTCGCCGATTGTATTTCAATTTTTCAATTTTAACCGTGTACACATACGGCGATAAACTATAATTACATTTTTTCTCAGACTGCATATATGCGTCGCTAGCCCGCAAAGAATTAAATTAGTAACTGTAATTAAATGAAACAACTGAAAAATGACTGAAATTTTTGAAACCTTAATTTTCCATATGGAAATTATAAATTTCTTTAAAAAATTCCGGAATCTTTAACCTTAGGTCTTCCAGCATTTTCCTACTTTCACCTTGCTAAATATAAATTACTGAATTGTTCAATATTTCTCAATTTTCTTAATTTTCTGCCAATATATTTATTCAGAAGGTTTTAATATTCTGGATTAATCATTGCGTGCTAGGAAGTGATCTCATCCTGTCGATGTTCCCCCGTAATTTCATACACTTTGTGTATTGGAAGAACCGTCACGCAAATCCTGAGTGATCGTTAAAGATCAACGAGTCGTATGTATTTACGTGAAAGGCGACGAAGATCGTGGTGAATTCGACCGACAGTTCCGAAACGCTGTTGATAACTCAGCCGTTAGGTCGAAGGGAGAGTAGAATATTCCTACGGTGAGGTTACTTCGGTAAATTTATTCGGATTGACGCGTATAATAAATCACAGGCTGAGAGGGAGAGAGAGGTAGAGAGAGCTTGATCCAGATAGATCTCGTTTTTCTTTGAACGACATTAATGGCAGTGTTGACCGGAAAACACCTTGACAGGTTAGTCGGTTCGCAGTTCATCAATTACAAATTGCATCAGGGATCGGTGCGGCAACGTGCTTGTACTTGGCTCATAATTAAACCCCGATTAGTTCTCCATGATTCACTTTCGACGGAGCGATTAGTAATCGGACAGCTAGATAGATTAAAGTATCCAGCAATCAGTGAAAGATTCGTAATAGAAATAATCTTTTTTTTTTCTAAATCTTCCACAAATTTAACACTAAATTTACGGACGTTGATATACCTATTTTTCTGAAGTGAGCCAATTTGACTCATATAAGAAAATTGTAGTTTTTTGCAAAGAAAATGGTTCCAATTCCATCTAACACTAGAACTACTAAACCAGTCAAAATGACTGGTACACAAGTTTTCCCAAAAATTCTCCAAGGTCATAGAATACCCATGGAACAAAAATTCTACGTCCATCGCAAAAAAACTGAAATCATCGAAATGATCTTTTTTTCCGCCACTCGATTCCTCCTTTTTTAAATTACTTATTTAATAGACTGAAATATGATACATTTACCGCCGATAGTTCTAGTGTTAAATGACAGATTTATTATTAAAATATTAACCAACCAATATTTTATATATATAGTAATCAAATTGTTAATGAGCCAAATTGACTTCGTGAATCTAATGTTAATACTTTATTATCCGGTATTTTTTTAACATTCTACCAATTTCTGACAGGTCAATTGGCAGCAAATACTTTCCTGATACTTCTTCAAAAATTAGAAATTCCCTGCCACAATAAATGCAATAACTAACAATTTCTAAATCACCGTAGCAATCTATTAATAATTTAAAATTCCAAAAGCATTGGGTCCGAAAAATCTATTAACCCCTTGACCTACGATTTCTTTTCTGACGGGGCGCGCAAATACTCAAAATTAATTTCTGAAAACAAAAGTTTTCACTCACTTCTGATATTTCGTGTAACTGAATGTAATATTGATAGTATAAAAATAATAAGACCGTTTCCTCATCGGCTGATATTATCAATTTTATAATTTTTGAAAGACTTCCAAATTTCCTATTCCATTTTCCGCGCTACGAGTCCCACACATAGATAATTGCAGGTTAAAGGGTTAATAGGCAACTGTTTTTTAAAATGTTAACAACAATAATTCAATTTAAGTACTGCCCATCATATTTTCCAACGTACGTTCGAAGACAGTGGGTCCTATGCGAACTAACGATAACCCTTGACACTCAAAAAGTAGAAAACAAGGGCAAAAGAAATCCGTATCGCTAATCTTATTAGTCCAACTGATAAATGTCAAGAGTACTACCCTCCTTCTCCAACTAACCCTGCCAAGAACACAAGCAATGTCAAAACAAGCGCGTTAAAGACTCGTTTCACCCCGAAACTAAAAGTTCTCCAAGAAATTAGAAGGGTGGCAACGTTCGTGTAAACAGGGCGTGACTTCGATCGAATGCGAAAAAGTTGGCCACAACCCGATTATAAGAAGAGGAGCGTGTCGTTTATGAAGAAGAAAGGTTATTTTCGAGAACGACACGGCCGTCGGACGACTTTCGAAATCTCCTCTCTTCCGGCAGGGGTGGACTCTCGCGGAGGGTGGTTCTTCGCGCTCGAGGGAGCACAAATCACCGAGCCGGAAGATCGAGACGAAAAGGTCGGCCAGTTCTGTGCCATTTCGAAGCCTAGTTTTTCGACATCGCGTGCAATTCTTTCATCCCTCTTTCGTCACGTATTTCACCCCTTCTTCTCTTTTCTTCGGCTTTAACTTTATTCTTTTTCAACTTTTCAGTATAAATCTTTCAATTTTATTCTCGCTTTTGTCTTCCTTGCAAATGAAATTACATAATTGGGCGAATAACTTTGAAACGCAAAGCAAGAATTTGCCATCTCGAATTTCCACTTTGCGGTGGAAATGATATCTTTTAAGATTCGTTTACACTTGGGTTACGATTTCAAGATAATTGCACTTTCAAAATCGCTGGTGGAATTGGCAACTGAAATCGAAAAGGGATAGTTTGGAAACTTGAAATTTGCTAAAAGTTCAAAGGTGTCGTTTATACGTTATTAAAACCAGGGTTGAAGTTGGAAGTGAAGTTTGCTTAACAATTAGGAAATTTGCATAGTTGTCAGTTTAAAAATACTTTAAAGAAATTTCAAGATATTGATTTAACAAAGGAGATCGTAAAAGTCAATTTTACTTTCGTCGTTATGACAATAGTTACGTTTAAAATATTAACGGTCTCTCGAATATTTTAATTTGCTCTTTATAAGCTTTTTATAAAATTCAAAATACCCGACGTACCGTTTTAACACCCTCAACAATTTCGCGATTATTTTGAAATTCTGATCATTTTTTTAATCCCTTGGTGCTAGTCTATATTTAAACAAAAGATATGCAATTTATACGTACGTTTTTATCGATTTCTTTAACGTCCAATAACATTGGGTCGCTTAATTTCTAAAATCCACAATTTCCTTGCAATTCAAGGCACGGAATTTCACCGTATACGGATGCAGCTTGAATGCCGAATATGAAACCGATATATGCATATTTATATATTTCTGCATTTACGTACATATGTATAGTTCTATCCACACATCAGCGAGAGAGATTGAGAAAGCTCGTGAACTCGAATCGATTGCACCCTGATTTGCTGGAGATAGTAATCCTTGAAAATGCAGGAAGCAAAGCCCCCTCCTTGCGCTTTCAACGGATAAGCAAACTGCATCTCGTGAAAGCGGAAATTCGCCAAATTCGACCAACTTCCTCGACGACGCTTATTTTTGCCATTTCTACCGTCCTTTCTCCGCTATATAATTACGGAATCGTATGCCATACGAACATCTACATATATCTATATTTTTCAGAGCTTCTTAAAACCTTCGTAGGATCTCTCCACATATATTTCTTTCATATCTAGTTTCTCCTAAAATATTTTATGTATTAAACTATGGTATCGTAGCTTAAAAGACAAAATAAATGTATGGAAATAACAATGAATAACTTTATTAAAGATGTCATAAAACTATAAAAAATCTCCATCAAGATTATACTCTTCACTGTACTCAACTGTCTATGGCTCAACTCTGTCTATGGCTCAAATCAGTCTATGACTCAACTCTGTCTATGGCTGAATACTGTCTATGGCTCAACTCTGTCTATGATTCAACTCTAGGGCTAAACTCTGTCTATCATTCAACTCAGTCTATAGCTCACTGTGTCTATGGCTCAAATCTGCGTATGCCTGAATCTGTCTATGGCTCAATTCTGTCTATGACTCAACTCTGTCTATGGCACAAATCTGCCTATGAGTCAACTCTGTCTATGGCTCAAATCTGTCTATGGCTCAATTCTGTCTATGACTCAACTCTGTCTATGGCACAAATCTGCCTATGAGTCAACTCTGTCTATGGCTCAAATCTGTCTATGGCTCAACTCTGTCTATGGCTCAACTCTGTCTATGGCTGAATTCTGTCTACGGCTCAAATCTATCTATGACTCAACTCTAGGGCTCAACTCTGTCTATAGCTTACTGTGTCTATGGCTCAAATCTGCGTATGACTGAACTCTGTCTACGGCTCCACTCTGTCTATGGCTCCACTCTGTCTATGGCTCCACTCTGTCTATGGCTCAATTCTGTCTATGGCTCAACTCTGTCTATGGCACAAATCTGTCTATGAGTCAACTCTGTCTATGGCACAAATCTGCCTATGAGTCAACTCTGTCTATGGCTCAATTCTGTCTATAGCTCGCTGTGTCTGTGGCTCAAATCTGCGTATGACTCAACTCTGTCTATGGCTCAAATTTGCCTATGGCTCAACTTTGACTATGTTAGATTCTATACCTGCTCATCTGTAATAAGAGTATTCAAAGTAAAAGTGATTATATAGAGGAAAATATTTATAATAGGATAACGTTATCCGAAATTTGCACGCCGTCGGTTCTACTACTTCTCAAAGTAACTTGGTAACTTTATTTCCACCCTCCTCATCGTCGACGATTGGAAACACGCGCGTCGACGGGACACGACCCTTTAACGGTGCAAACCGCCGACGTTGCGGGGGCTGCTACTCATTGTTTATGAGTCTGGTGCGCGGAAAACCGAGGTAAAATCAGTGAGGGATTAAGCTACACGAGTTGCTGCATATCCCTTGTCACGTTTTACGCTTCAAAAGCTCGACAGATTTTCGAAAGTTAACCACCACCTTCTTCGTCCTTCACCCTCTACGTGTGTCTCTTGATCTAGCCTACTTTGCATCTTTATTCTCCTTATTCCTTTCCTCTCCGTAATCTTTCCAAAGGTTCCTCAAATTTTCGAAAGTTAATCAACCCTTTCTTCCTCCCTCACCCTCTACGAGTCTCTTTTTCTAGTCTAACCTGTATCTATTTTCTCCTTAGAAAATTTTGAAGTTTTACTTTTCCTTTCACATATTTCTCTAGTACTTTCCGCTTTTCACTTCTCACCCTCTCTTTTCTACCCTCTCTCTGTCTCTGCCACTCAACCTTCCCCATTTTTCTCCTACCCTTTTGACCGCTCATTTTCTCTCAACTTCTCAATCAACTCTTCTTTCTACACCTCTCACCTTACCTCTATTTCTCCACCCCTCCACCACCATCATCTCTCACCTTCCCTCCACATTTCCTCATCATCCCCTCACTCCTCTATATCGTCTCACTTCGACCGTTTCCATCTCTCACGTTTTCTCTCCCTTTCAAAATCACTCTCGCTCTCTTCCTCCTCTCAACAACCCTCTCATCCTCTCCAACCCTCTCTTCTTCTCTCTCTGACCCTATTTTGGAAACGTTCGCATTGACAAGCGTAACGATGCGGTCGACGCATGACAAAAGGGGTGGATTCCGAACGGCCGGGATGAAAATCGATTTCCCGTCGATACACGCGGCAGGACTTTTTCGAATCAACGAAATGGCAAATCCCACGAAACCATGGAGTAGAAACGTTTCGACGACGGCACGCGTGAACCAGACCGAGAGGTGGCTTTACCCAGAACGTACACTCGAGTTCGGAATCCCGCAAAACGATTCCGTTGCAACCTACGTAATTGTTTTATCCTAGCATTTCGTGCGTGTCACTCGAACTCGCGCGCAAACTCCGCCGATTTGAATTTATGTTGCGTGAAACTTATTCCAGAATGGATAGATTTTTCGAAGAAAAATTCCACCGATAGTCTGCAGTTTAATTAACGGTGTTCATTCGCGATCTGGTGTTTTTTTAGGGTATCTCAATTTAATTCTTAACTCTCTAGTTTCCGAGACATTTTTCATTTTTTAAAATACTAACTGCACAAATCCGGCCTACTTTATTACGTCACAAATCGCGTAATTCACTGTCATGGTCAACTTTGAGTTAAAATTTAGGGTTAGCAAGAAAGAATTAACATGTAATAATTTTTTGGAGCATGTAAAAAATTTGGGCACTAGAGGGTTAATGATTTAGCACTCTACTGACCGGTATTTCTTTAACATTCGACCCACTTCTGATTGGTTACTTTGCCGCAAATATTTCCTGGTACAGATTTCTTTTCGAAAGTTATAAATTGTTATCTCTGAGATCTTGGCAGAGTAAACCGCAATGATAAATAACAATTTATAAATCGGTGCAATCTGTCAATAAGTTAAGAGTTCAAAAGCGTTAGGCCCAAAAAGTCTATTAATAGATTACCGGTCGATAAAGTGTTAAACTAGACTTTTAACACAAAAATTTGTAAAAATTTTCTTCTTGAAAAAAAAATTAGTAGAAACTGCTTACTTTCTAAATTTGAGAACACTTAATTTTTCAAATATAACTGATTGATAACACTAACCGCCACTTCTTTAAACAGTCTATGCACAATTTTAAAAAAACTCACTTCTACGTGACCCACTCAGAATGTGTCAATTCCTATGATCGCAAATGGGTCGTGTTAACCTTTAGTGGATCAATGCCGCCATATAAGTGACATGACACTTTTACCTACTAGGTTTCCGGACCGTGAACTGTTAATTATTTATGCCCAAATAAATTTGAATAATTTTTTTTTCAAAAATGAAATTTTCCAGCTCGCAAATCGTAGTCGAGAAAGCGAAAGAATAAGTTTCACAGTTTCGTTTCTGCAGTGTTTCGTGGCGTCAAGATCCGACGTGGTATAGATTGACGACCACTACTCTCACTCACGATTTGCGTCGATTACACTTCGCGAATGAGTAGTTTATCGACGCGATCGTCCTCGACCGACGGAGAACTTGTTTGTTCGTGAAATGATTGTAACTCCAAAAATATAAAATAGCAAACTATGACGGTTTTCGTCGTCAGCGAGCTCGATATCGTTTGCGTTCGGTGTTCGTAAGGTAAGTGACTTCGAGGATTTTTCCTCCGAAGTCCCTCGACGACGCTATGGGCCGGACATCCCCACTTGCTGAATTTTCGCGACGTTTCAGCAGGCGGGTTTTTCGGATTTTCCGGGCAGTGCGCGATGTTGATTGGCCGCACTTTCCTCCGAGAGGAGTGACCACCCCCATGGGACTCTCGGCGAGAAGGGCCCCACGGAGGCGGGAGTTCACCCCCTGCGAATACGTGGTGGAGGAAAGTGCAACCAGATGTGCCCAAAAAATCCTAGTCCGGCCGATCGGCAGAATTTCCCTTCGAAGG
Source organism: Cerceris rybyensis (assembly GCA_910591515.1). Lineage (NCBI taxonomy): Eukaryota > Metazoa > Arthropoda > Insecta > Hymenoptera > Crabronidae > Cerceris > Cerceris rybyensis. The sequence goes on from OU342795.1 coordinate 4,575,656, forward strand.
CGCGATTTATGACCGATTTGTCATCGCGAGTCAGCGGCGGTCGATGGGACCGTTCGGGCCGAAGTCCCTGTTTACCACCCGCTGACAGAGCACGACGGATTAACGAAAACGTTCATTCAAAACGAAGGCTGCTTAATTCCTCAAGGACCGGAGTTCTAGCTGCCTTGGCGAACGATGGTCGCCAAATGTTGGATGGTAATAAAAAATCTGGCAGCCAGACCCGGGCCTCAAAGAACGGCAAACTTTCGCTTCGTTCCGAACGCGCTTTTGTTTCCGTACGACGGAACATGCAGTGATCTATTTACTACGAAATTAGGATAATTATTTACACGCAAACTTCTCGAAATTACATCATCTGCGAATCTCCATCGTTTATTCTATCGTTAATTGCCATCATTTATATTCGTCACAAGTTAACATCTCGTTCCTGCAAATAATCCCGCTCGAGTTTGGCGAACGATAAAAAAGGTAGGAAGCCCGTTACCGCAAAAGGGGTTGCAACGAAATTCTAACGAGCGACAGAAAGCAGACTGTGTAATAATTTCATCGTACGATTTAGCAGACCGGTCCATGGAGACCCGTGTACAGGATGGAAATGAGAAATAACACGAAGCTAGAAATTGTTAGGAAGAAACGTGGGGCCAAAATTCGTGTACACACGAGCCGGATAATTAATTACTCGCTGGAATACGATTCATTGCATCGCTTTATTGTCGGAGGCGTTAATTAATCGTAACGAGAAAGGGTGAAAAGGCGATAATGCGAAAGCCGTATATCGTAATAAATCTCCTGCTCTTGTCATTTCGCTTAATTTTTTTTCTACTTGTTAATTATTTCAAAAAATACGATCAACGATGAATATCAAATATGAAATGTTAATTTTTTATTTTAAATACTCGACTTGTGTCTTTTCTTTTTGTAATTTCCTTCTATTATTGTTATCCCTTGCAGAAATTTCAATTTTTTTTCAAGGACTAAGACGTTTTTAAAGAATTTTTTTAGGAACTAAATGGATAATTCGCATAGCACTACTCTACTGGCATTAACCCTTTGCGCACGGAGACAGTTTTGAGTATTGAGAGCTAATCATTTAATTGGCGATTCAGAATCGCTGTTGAAGTAAAAAATTAAAATATTAACATGTAGAAATTATAAATTACTATTTGTGTAATCATATTCCAACGGGAGTATTTCAATTTTTAAACTTGAATCGCGGATACACGCGACAATAGATTCTAATTGAATTTTTTCTCAGGCCACACATATGCGTCGCAAGTCCGCAAAGGGTTAATTGACAAATCCAATAAAGCTCGTAATTTCTGGCCACGGTGGGCTTAATTATTGTTGTAATTAATCGTCGTTAAACCCAGGATTACCTGATGGAATAGAAAAATTTATCAAATCCCTTCTCCATCAACGTTTTCATCCCTGTAAATCGAAATTCAGGGGGAAAAATTGCTCTTTGGCGAATAAATTCACGCCACAAAAATATACCCGGCCAGATGCCGATTTGGGAGTGCGAACACGTGCCACAGCAAAATGCAATTACTAATAAACACCAGCGTCGGACGTTTCGATCGTTGATCTCCGCTTCTCGATTTCGATGACGCGACGGCGTGAAAACGCGACGCGTTGCGGCGAAAAAAATTGTTTAGGCTGGGAAAAAAAAACATTTGCGTACGCAATAAACGTCAATTGGGAATTCGTGAGGCCGTCAAAAAGCCAGAACGACAATCTTCGTCGATACGGGGCAATCAATTTCATCGTGGTGGGACGTTTCTCTCGTAGTTTTGATTTTCCATCGTTTCACTCCCTCTATATGGACGCACTATTATCCTCGTCGAATACGGATTTGTTCAAGCGGCTGTAAAAAAAAAATTCTGTCGCCCTGTTTCCCAGGATTTCGTGACAAATAGGATCCAAAAAGTGTAGATGCAAGTGTCGAAATCGTTGAGGATTTTGGCTCGTGGAAAATTGCTACGAGGGTTGGAAGTAAAACGGACGGCTCGTTGGATTATTTTAGGGGTGGTGGAGAAAGATGGTTTTGGTGGTTGAAGGGATGTCGACAGGGATTGGCGAAAGAATGACGGTGAAAGTTATTATTTTCTAATTTTTTTGGAGTGAAGAGGGTTATTCTTACGAAATCGTCGTATTGCGGAGGAGAACCAGCGATGAAACTGATACCAAAATGGAGAATGTTGGTACTGTAGTATTTTTCTATTTTATTCTACTATGAATTGTATTAAAATTTATATCAATGGCTGGTTTATGAGTACAGATAGCAAAAAAATTAACAGTTAGAAAATTTGTATTTCAAGTAGGGGAGAGCTGGGCTAAAAGTTCCGATTTTTAGTTAACTTCAAAATTTGTTAAAATACTTGCTTTTAGTATTCATACGGTGCGATAAAAATCAACTTACATATGTAACTTTGATATTAAGACAGTTATTTCGGTCATTTTTTGAGAGATTCTTTTATTAATAAATTTTTAAGTCGGAGAGTAACAACTTACCCCGACTTGGGGCAAGTTGTTACCATATCTGTTAAAGCTATTATTTGTGAAATAAAAAACAATAAATGATTAAACCAAGTCTATTTATTTAAGTACTACTCAACAATATCGTACGAATCATTCGTGAGATAGACCACAAATACCAAATGTGAAAATATTTTCTTACGTGGACCAGCGAGGCACGTGCTGTCGTTCCATTGTTCCGGGTCCCACTCGTTTGTTTAACCCTTTGCGGACGGAGACATTTTAGAATATTGACAGATAATCATTTATTCGGCGTTCCAAAACCACCTTTTTATCAAAAATTTGGGCTGTTAATGTACATGAATTATAAATTACTCCACGTTTAATCATATCTCACCGGTTTTATTTCAATTTTTCAATTTGAATCGTGTATACATACGGCGATAAACTATAACTACATTTTTTCTCAGACCGCATATATGCGTCGCTAGTCCGCAAAGGGTTAAAATGCCTATTGTCGGTGCAACGTGGTGTTCCATTTCGTTACGAATTTACACAATATTTTTATCTCTTCTCCTCGCGGAGTTATTTCAATCGGAACAACTTACCTCGGTAACTTTTAGCCCCGCTCTCCCCTAATCTCTACACTTTCCATATGCGATTTGTTTAATTACACACGAGAAACTTACTGTTTGAGGGAACAATCGATGCTCATTTATCGAAGAGCAAAGTTTGCAAACGAAGAACAGAAAGCCACGAATTCGTGGCTGCTATCGGAAAACGTATTCCGTGAAATTCTAAGTCGAGGCTGGTGTTTTTTGCCAGATTTTCCACCACTGAAGTACCAACGGAACGTTTCCTTGTAAACTTCGCAACGATTTTTCGATGCTCTTCGAACTACCCGGTAAAAACTCGATTAAACATTACCATTAAGAAGTTCCGTGAAATATCTTTTAGAAAAATTGGAAAATGTTGCTCACCAAGTAACAATTCAGAGAAACTGTAGCAGTTGAGCGATGCTCAACTTTACGCATGAAATTCTTAAAAATTACATTCAAAATTGACATTTGAACCTAACAAAAATGTAAATTAGAATGTGGACCACCATTTCGACTGGATTTCGTCGCACGATTTCCACCGGAAAATCTGTATTTCTGATCCGCCGCGCTCGAAGCATAATTTGTGCAATTAACGCGGCGAACGCAAAGGCGTCCGGAAGTTTTTCATCGCGAGCGTTAATTACGAAAACGAGGTAAAAATTGCTAAGAATATGGTGAGTCTGTGTACCACCATAGAAAAAAAAATTTCACGGTTATTTGTAGCACTCCGGCGTGAGAATGTCTTTCCTTTGAGAAATTTTTCTTCACCCTTATTACTCACCCTTTCGGGGAAACGAGAACTCTCACTCGCAGGGTGGATGTTTTCGAACGATACAAAAATCGCGACCCGCACAAAAATGACAGAGGAAGAGACGATGGAATGATGGCAATTTATTTTTTTCGATCTTCCACCTACTTTCCCAACGAGAATCATTCTTAGAAATTGAATCCGATGTTTTTTTTGTGGCCACCCTCTGTTGTTGATAAAATTATGGTCCTCCTTGGTTTTGATATATACGGAGAAAATTGAGAAACCTCTCGAGCTCAGTTTCTTTCCTTACGAATACCTTTTGACTCTTGTGAGCTTGCACTCGTGTAAAATTTCCCTTTTTTGACGATCTCAGGGGGAACAATGTTCTCTCTTCAAATGAGATTTACATTTTATTCCCTATTCTTTATTCTCGTAGAATCTCTGACTATAGAGTGTACGTTGTGAGAAAGTGTTGAATAAATATTCTTTTCAAATGGAGCAGGAAAAATGGTTAAAGAAGGGCGATTGTAATATTTGAAGAAAGGAATAATGCAGCATAATCAACTCCTATATTTAACACTAAATCTACTAAATTACTTTTTGAATTTTTGAAATTGTTCCTGAAATTTTTGACGCTGTTTCTTTTTTAATTTTCAACCTCTAGAAGACTGTAAGCGATTGGATCGATCAATTTTTCTGCCCCCTACATTTATTTAATTCGGTCAAATTTATTTGACAATTTTAAATTTCTTAAAATAATCGTCGGTAGTGTTAATTAACAAAAACAATTATCTCCAACTGCTGGAAAAAAATCATTCAGATAAAACTACCTTTCCAATCATCTCTCTTCTAAGCCATTCACATAATAAATATTAAAAAAAAAAATAACTTTGTTGAATTTTGTCATCCCTATTTCAACATCTCCAACATCGAAGAGACCATTGAGCATCACAAAGGAAGAATAAAACAAACAAAGAAAGACCGTACCAGACAGAATCGTAAATCCCTTTAAAATACATCCTAGGAAGGGCTTTAAAAAATCTAGCTGCACCAGCAACGTACATTTTAAACTTTTTACGTGACGAGTGTAAAGTCAGCGTTGCATAGAACTGACTGGAAAATTGAAAAGGTGGAGGCCTCTCTACGAGCGAACAGAAAGAAAGTGCCGAAGGGAAATTCGCCAAGTGTCGTAAGATCCCTTTCGACCACCCCCTTTTTTCACACCTGTTTCTTAAGACGTTTTATCGTCGTCAAACTTCCCAGAGCGATGTGTATCTACACGGGAAAAAAACAAAGAGAAGTAGAAGAAGCTTGTCGCAGTTTACGAACGCGAATCGGAAAAGTGGAAACTGTTTTATTCGGTGAAATCCTCCCGGAAAAACTTTCTCGTTGTTCGGACGAATTGTTATCGTTTCGACGATGTTGATGCCACTTGGTTGGGAACTTTTGCAGTGTGATCTTTTTACGTTTCCATTTAACATTAACATACTGTTAATTTCAATTTTTTAATTAATTATTAAAATATCAAATTATTAAAATTTAGCACTTTACCGACCGGTAGCCCATTAATAGATTTTTCGAGCCAAATGTTTTTGGAATTTTAACTTATTAATCGGTTAATACGGCAATTGATAAATTGTTATTTATCATTGCAGTTCACTGTGCCAAGGAGAAGAATTTGTAATTTTCGAAGAGATATCGGTATCAGAGAAGTATTTGCGGCCAAGTGGCCGATCAGAAGTAGCTAGAATTTTAAAAAAATACCGGTCAGTACTTAAATTTTTAAGTAATAAAAAAAGTGTTAAGTAACTATAGTTCAGTGTTTCTATTCTCTCATATGAAATTGCTAATTTTCCCAAATAATTGCATTCTCCAACGTAGAAATTGTTTCTGTAATCAAAATAAATCTAAGTGACATCTATCTGCGTGTAAAATGGTAAATTGCGGAAATAATCGCAAAGTTTTATTCATAGAACGTAAATATTGGGAAAGTGTGGAGGAGAGAATGCCGAAGGAATAATTTTAATAATTTTCCTACTTTTTCCCCCCCACACGAAACCTTAATCGCCGAGGATCTGTACTTTCCCTTAATAGCACCCCTCGAGAGACGAATGGTGGAAGTTATAATTGCGGCACATGCTGCATACGTTAGTTCGTTGGTGAGCTTGTAAAACCACGACACATCGTTCGAACCTCCCACCCTCTTGCTTTTATTACACCCTCGTGATCTTTCGCCCTATTTTTCTCTACCTCCTCCCATTTCTTCTCCGTTCTTTATCCTTTCTCAGCTACTTTCCCTCAGACTCTCTTTCCGGTATTTATCTCCTTTCAGTCTTCTTTCCGTTGATCTCTTCTACCCTCTATTTTGCAATCTCTCTTTAACTTTCTCGCAATTTCTCTTTCTCTCGATCCCTTTCTGTTTTAACCTTGTTTTTCTTCTCTCTGCTTCTCTCTTCATCGCTCTCTTTCTCTTTCACCCTCTGTTCCTGTACTAATTGTATCTCCATAGGTATTTATTTGCCTCTCTTTCCATCCACGTCTTCTCTTTCGTTCTTCCACCCCCTGTTTCTCTCTCTCTTTCACCCTTTCTATCGGCCTCTCTTTCCATCTCCGTAGGTATTTATTTCACCTCTTTTTCTACCTCCGTAGGTATTTATTCGCCTCTCTTTCCACACACGTTTTCTCTTTCACCCTCGTTCTTCCACCCCCTGTTTCTCTCTCTCTCTCTCTCTCTCTCTGGATCTCTTTCTCTTTCACCCTTTCTATCCGCCTCTCTTTCCATCTCCGTAGGTATTTATTTCACCTCTCTTTCTACCTCCGAAGGTATTTATTCGCCTCTCTTTCCACCCACGTTTTCTCTTTAACCCTCGTTCTTCCATCCCCTGTTTCTCACTCTTTCTCTCTCTTTCACCCTTTCTGCCCGTCTCTTTCCATCTCTGTGGGCATTTATTTCCCTTACCACTTGTTTCGTCCACGACATTCTCTATTCCATCCCCCAATTCATCCCCTTCCTCGCTCCATCGTTGTCCTTCAATTTCTAGGACCTCCATCTCTCTATTTCTCCCTTTACACATTTTCCTCGTTTTCTCCCCCTCTCTGTCTCATTCCTCCTTCCATCTAGCCTCGTCTCTTTATCACTCGTAAACTGTCCGAACAACTATCAACCCCTCTGCATCCCCTGCAGCGAAACTAGTCCACAGCGCTGCTATTATACTGTCCGCGAATTTATTGGCAATGTTTTTGTCGTTACGTTCACGCAATACAGCTGCTCATTTGGAAACTTGGTTGGCTCGTTAACGAGCCATCGGTTTTATCCTCCCTCTGGGCGGCCACTTTTTTTTAATTGCTCCTTCGAGATCTTTCTTCCGCCTATAGATTTACATATACAAATGTATATATACATTTGACCAATTGTTTCGATCGATCGTTCGCAATTATTTTCCCCCTGTTTCGTATTACTCGACTGTAATATATAACGAGGGTGGAAGGGGGTGAAGATGGTTATTTTAATGGCCGGTTATCGTTGGACGTTGTGGGCTGCTTTAGGTCGTAATATTCGATATTTTAAATGGTAATGTCGTCATTGTTCGACGAAACGGATGCGATATTTAGCTACTTGTATTCTTAGGGCTGCATTTTGAAGGTTATTAATTCTTCTAAATTTCAACTTTTGTAATTTTTTTACTTATTAATCGCCAGTCGAGATATTTCATTATTTTCAATGAAGCAATTAATTTAATAAAATAAATATAAGATATTAACCCTTTGCAGTCCTATGTCGAACTACACTCGACATAGGTTTTCACTTTATTTTATTTTCTAACGATTTAATATCAACTTTCAGATTTTATAATGATTTTGAATTTTGTATTTTTGAATGACATAAATATTCGTCTGAACCTATAGTTCCTGCTATCAATAAATAAAAATTAATGACCAACGATAGAAAATATTACGAAATTAATTTCATTTAGCTCACTATCAAATTGACAAAATAATTCGGATTGCGAAGGGTTAACATCCTTTATAATCCAAGGATTGTTTACTCCCTCCAAAAAATGACCAAGAAAATATTAAATAATATCCCCTACAAATCAATGGACAATATTTCTTTAGGAAGAAAATCTCACAATGCCACGAGCTAATAAAAGAATTAAGCAAAAGTCGAGAATGCCAGATATAAATTTGACGGAAATTCACGAGCCACAGAGGATCAAACAATTTTCCCATTTGAATTTCCGTCCAGTGCAAACGCGCCACGTTGCTATTATACATAATTCCTATTCCATAACCCGAATGAGATACTTTTCGATTCTTTTTCACGCGGGATTTCCAACGAGCGTACACCCGGCGCAGAGAAAATCTTCCAGAAATGACGCGCGCGTCCTTTTCGCTTTTTCGCGATGCCGTTTCAGCGAAACCATTGCCAAAGTGAAACCACAGCGTAATACCTTTTTCCTGGCCGCTCGGACCACCTTTTCCCCCTTAAATCCCAAACGCCTGCATATTTCTCGGTGCAATTTCTGCTCCCGATTCGTGCGCGACCGTCATTTTTCCTACTCTGCTTTTTATAAACTACCCCTTCTCTTTCCTTCTCGCCTTTTCGTTTGCGCAAACATTGCCGACGTGTGCGCGAACAAACAAACGTAATTCATGAAATTAAACGGCTGAGTACTGGCTGAATAATGGATATTATACTTCATCGGAAGTGGGTTCGTTTTATCTTGTCTCTGGGAAACTGATGCAACGTTCTATTCGAGAGGGTTTGTAGAATCAATTTATGCAAAAAACTGCACGTCCAGGATAAATTCTAATGGTAGGAGGCAATGAAGCAGACATCTCTCTATTATAGTTTGTTTTTCAAATAAAGATTTCATGTTTGTGAATTATTTTATGATTTTATACGCTATTATATGTAACTTTTGCATACATTATGCGTTTATCAGTTGCTGTTTGATAATGCTATCAAAGTGTAGCATTTTTGTCAAAAAGTAACTGAAAGAAAAGCAGTTGAAAGATAACATTATTAATCTTTCTACTAGAGTTTGTTTTATAAATATAGATTTCATGTTTATAAATTATTTTTATGTTTTTATACGCTATTACATGTGGCTTTTGCATACATTATACGTTTATCAGTTACTTTTTGATAATGCTATCAAAGTGTAGCATTATTGTCAAAAAGTAACTGAAACTAAAGCAGCTCAAAGATAACATTATTCATCTTTCTATTAGACTTTGTTTTATAAGTATAGATTTAATGTTTCTGAATTATTTTATGATTTTATAATGCCATTATATGTAGCTTGTCTTTTGCACACATTGTACGTTTATCAGTTGCTGTTTGGTAGTGTTATCAAAGTGTAGCATTTTTGTCAAAAAGTAACTGAAAGAAAAGCAGTTGAAAGATAACATTCTTAATCTTTCAACTAGAGTTTGTTTTATAAATATAGATTTCATGTTTATAAATTATTTTTATGTTTTTATACGCTATTATATGTACCTTGATTTTATGGTTATCAGTTACTTATCAACAGTAACGCTATATTAACTCTTTGAGGCACAGGAATTCTGAAAATAAAATGACCCATGTTGCACATACATTTTTTTCTTCTTTTGATTGAATAAAGTTGGTTTATATTTATTGATAAAGTTATATAATAATATAAATTTTCGAGGTGAGACCGAAAATGTCCCACCATGCATCTTCGCGCATCAAAAAGGTGGGCCACTTTTCATCCCACTGTGCCTCAAAGAGTTAAACAAAGCGCTGTATTTGTAAAGCTTGGTTATATAAATAAATAATATCGTGCAATAACATTTTGCAATTTTCAGATTAACTCTATGAGCAACGGGAGGAATTAGTTCCACTTGACTGGCCACGAAGCACGACTGCCGCGTGTTGTCAAAACATACTGGGCCGAGCTCGGCGACTGTAACCTTCAGGTATCTTTTCCAAGAATCTTAACAATAAGGCATTTCGATGCGCGCCTCGCCTCGCTATCAGTTCCCCCGCGACCTCCGACGGGTAACAAGTGCTACGCGATCGGGTTTAACTATTTTCGCGTATTAGTGCGCGTAGAATAATTTCGAAGACGAGCGTCTGGATAACCAAACACCTCTCTTTTTATGGGCTACTTGGTGACTCATGCTCACAGTGGTATCAACCCTTAATAGGCGGCCGTACGTCTGCTCACAGCCATCAAAGCACTTTCACTGCTGCCATCGTAAGTCTACTTTCAGCCATTGAAGAGAACAATCGACACATTTCTCAGGTATATATAATTTTTACTACGATTTTAGTAATTTTGTTTTAAGTGCGGTTACACATTTTGTTTTGAACACTGAACCTACCAAGGCGGTCAAAAGACCGATTCCAAAATATTTCCTAAAAATGATCTAAATTAATAGAGTAGCCATGAAGTAAATATTCTACTTCTATCTTATAAAACCAAAATTAGTTTATTAATTATCTTCCTTATCTCTCCATTTCCCTTTTTATAAAGTCGTTATTAAGTATATTTTGATTTTAGTAGATATAACGTCGGTAGTTTTAGTGTTAATTAAATATGACCACGTAGGGTTAATGTAAGAGAAAGAGAAGGTAAACCAAGTGTCTCTTTTGGCATAACAGTTTTTATATGTAATAGTAATAGCGTTTTTTTTTTCACGGTTACGTATCTGAATCAGAATTTAGATTTAAATATGCAATCCGTTTGTTCCTGTTATGTACGGTTTTTTGTAATAAGTGTTTTTATAGTTAACTAGCTAAACTCGACCACGCGTTACTTTGACTCAGTCCGGTTAAAGTATGTTTTTATTTGTCACCCTGGCGTGACATTTACATCAGGTGTGACATTTATATAATAGGTGTATAGAAACACGAGCGTATTCGAAGGTACGAAGAACTTTCGAAGATTTTGAGCATACGAACTTTTACTTTTTTATTGATATAGATTCGTGGAATATTTACTGTATAACTCCTCTATCAATTGGGAGAATTTATGGAAAAATTTGGAGTCCAGAAATTTTGACTTCTTTGGTAGCTTTAGTATTAACTCTCCATAGTACGAATATTTTGTGGTATTTGAAAATCAGTTTCACGATAGCACAATTAGAAAATGTTACAAATACAATTTGAAATGTAAATTGAACCTGATTTTTAAACATTGAATTGCAAGGAATTTCCCGATTTTCACAAGCTAAATGATAATATTTGACAAAGTTAAAAATTTGACTTTGAAAAATAGAAGCTTATATGTGTCTTCCGTTACCTTAAAGTCACAGAAGCCCAGAGAGGGTTAAAGAAAGAGTAGTGTTCAAAAAAGAATCATGGTGTAGAGACAAAAATCACAGGATCTATGGTGGCTAAAGAGCTAATGGTTGAAACTCACAGTAAGTGAGCCCGAGTTCAATTTTATCAATGAATAACATTATTTACCCCCACTTTGCAACCTTGCAAACTTAACACTAGAACTACCAAACCAGTCAAAATGACTGGTACATAGTATTTTCCAAAAATTCTCCAAGTTCATAGAAGACCCATGGAACAAAAATTCTACGTCCATCGTAAAAGACATAAATCACTGAATTGATCATTCTTTCCGCCACTCAATTTCTCCTTTTTCAAAGTAATTATTTAATATATTGAAATGTGATAGATTTAACACCGGTAGTTCTAGTGTTAAATTTAAAAATTTACACCTTTTTCACAAACCATTCTAACATCTCACCCAAAGTAACGTCGTCATAAAAAATATCAATTTCCCACCCAAGAAATACGAGAGGAAAAAAGGAGTATCTTCCAGTTCCGTCTGAAACGGCGCGCAAAAACATCCCTCGATCTAAAATTCCTCCGGCTCTTCGGCTCAACAAACGCAAAACAAGGCGAGCGGCAAACAGGCGAACCGAAAGCCCCAGTTTCTCTCGCGATGCTTTAACAATTCCATCATTTAATCCAGCCAAGTATCGCGGAACTTCCCGTCGTCCGGAATTTCACCGCGATAGCGGCAAATCGTTCTTAACCTGAATTTAAATTTTACAACAATAATCCTCTCCCCTCCCGAATTCACCGAGCTTTTCGAACCGGTCGTAAACTCGACTTTAATCTAATCCGATCTTAACTTCTCTTGTCCTCCATTACCCTTGCCGCGAGAAACCGGAAGGCGGAGGACCAGCGGAAGTGGATGAAGAAGATCATGCACTGTGCGTTTATGAGAAACTTAAGACCCTATAGTGGATATGGTGTTTCAGAAATTTATAAAAAAAGCCGCCTTCCTCGAACGATTATGACTCCACGATTTGTAAATCATCGAAACTTTAACACTAGATTTACCAAGCCAGTCAAAATGACCGGTACACAATTTTTTTCAAAAATTCTATGGGTTTATGAGAGAGCCGTAGAATAAATATTCTTCGTCCATCGTATAAAACATGAATTACCGAATTTATCATCTTCTCTTCTTAATTTTCCTTGCTTTAAGGTACATATTTAACATATTTAAATATAATAGATTTCACGCTGGTAAATCTAATGTTAATACTATAATAGAATTACTAAAGTTAAATCGATTGGATTTGAATATTTTAACACTGAATCTATAGCAGTTGTCAAATCGATGGGCTCCCAAATTTTTTAAAATATTTTTCAGGTTTATGGAGAAGGATTACAGAATCTACCACACGTGTATCTTAAATGTAATAATAAACAAAGTACTTAAATGATCGTATTTTTTACTTGATCCAAATTTTTTTTCAAAGTTCTTATTTAATATATTTAAATACACCAGATTTGGCGGCCGTAAATCTCGTGTTAAACATGTTTTTTGTAAAAGGGAAATTAAGAAGTGGAAAAGATGATCGATTTGGTAACTTTGTATTTTATAAGATCAATATAGAATATCTGCTATATAATTGTCCTACAAAGTTGGAGAACTTTTAGAAAAAATTGAGATCCAGTCATTTTGACTCGCTTGGTAGTTCTAGTGTTAAAACTCAGTCACCATTGCATTTTAATCCAAAACATGAAAGAAGAAAGAAAAGAAATACAAAGAACTTGTTAAGATACTGTTAAATGTAAAGTTCAAGAGATTAGATTATAAAGTCTCTCATTTAGAAAATGACTAAATTAATAGAGAGACCTTTCGTTGTAGTTAATTGTATCCCTCTGTAATTACAATTCCGTGCAGAAAATAAATTTCTTCGGCGCCAACAAAACACCAAGGTGACTTGTCGGACATTCGAAAATTTCGCGAATGTCCCTCTTGAGACTTTACACGCCACCTATAATAAGATGCGCGTTTTTGTGCCGTGTAATTAAGCGTCGAAGAGGAACGTAACGAGAGACAAGACAAAGGCGGGAACATCGCGACAGTGTTTCGAAGTTAAGAAAGGGGTCTGTTTCGTGTCGTGGACAAAAGAACCTACTATTTCTCTATCTCAAGTTTACTAGAGGCTCCTCTGACTTACTTGAGTTCAACTTTGTTGAATTTTATACAACGAACCACTCGAAACATTCTTAGATAATTCTTTTTTCTAATTTTCTATCACTGATGTTAAAACTAGATTTACCAGCGTGAAATCTATTATATTTAAATATGTTAAATATGTACCTTAAAGCAAGGAAAATTAAGACGTGGAAAAGATGATAGATTCGGTAATTTATGTTTTATACGATGGACGAAGAATATTTTTTCTACGGCTCTCTCATAAACCAATAGAATTTTTTGAAAAAATTCTGTACCAGTCATTTTGACTGGTTTGGTAAATCTAGTGTTAATAGAGTTAGTTATGTCTAAGTACTTTAAGAACTGTCGATCCATTTGCGTCACAAGTTGATGATTTTTCTGGTCACTATCATCGAAACGCATTTATGCATTCACATTGTGAGTGCACACATATAAACAGTGTAAATTATTTATACAACATTCGTCGATTAAAGTACAATATCACTTTTTGAAATACAGTTAAACTTAAATTTAACATTAGAACTACCGAACCAGTCAAAATGACTGGTACACAGTTTTTTCCAAAAATTCTACAAGTCTATCGGACAGTCATGAAATGAATATTCTACGTCAATTTAGAAAAACATTAATCACCGTATCCATTTTCTTTTCGGTCTTTTGATTCCTCTGTTTTCAAAGTACTTATTTAATATATTGAAATTTAATAGATTTAACGCCAGTAGTTTTAGCGTTAATATAAAGAAAATCTGATAGTACAGATATATTTTTGAATTTGTCATATGATGCAAATGGGTTAAAAAAGATTGATATTTTTTAGATACATTTTTTGCCGTATTTGGCGATAGCTTTAATACAAGTTGATCTAGGTGGAAACTTTTGATCGTAACTTTAAGAAACTTGGTAAAGTAATAAGTACTATCGTACTTGCACCGTCTCATTAGTCGTTCGAGCGACAAACAGTCCGCTTTTATCGTTTTGCTCATTAACACTGAAGCTTTTCCAACTTTTTCTGACGTGTAAGTAAATAGAATTGTACATGCGTCACACGTAAGACAGAGAATTCCAAATGAACCTCAAAGTTCCACAGAATTATATGTGCAGTTTGTTTTTTCATTCGTCAATTAACAAAATTGCGTATAAAAAATATGCATCGAAATTTCACAGAAATTCGCTGAAATTCAAATCGTTCAACTCCTTTGTTTCTAGTAGCCTTATTGTGAAACCACAATTTCAAAGAATTTTTTGCGTGATAACCAGAGTCAAACCGCGACAATTAAACCGTGAAGTTCCAACGATTATTTAACCCCTTGCCTTACAATGACAGACGTGACGCGTTAAATGGAATAGAAAATTTCTAAGATTTACAAAAACTATTAAATTGAAAATATCAGTAGGTGAGGACACGTTGAAGTTAGTTCTATACTATTAACACTGAACCTACCAAGGCGGTCAAAAGATCGCTTCCAAAATATTTTCTAAAAATTATCTAAATTAATAGAGTAGCCATGGAGTAAATATTCCACTTCTATCTTACAAAACCAAAATTAGTTAATAAATTATCTTCTTTATCACTCCACTTCTCTTTGTATAAAGTCGTTATTGAGTATATTTTAATTTTAGTAGACATAACGTCGGTAGTTTTAGTGTTAATATTGCGTTAACTTATGCCGTATATCGGCAACCAGTGATAAATTATTAATCCAACAATTACTTCTGAGTTATTGCGCCTTCAGTCACGAAAGAAATCGTAAGGCAAGGGGCCTTAAATATAATTAAATTTTAAATTATTAAATAAGTCCCTTCCAGAAGGGAGGATCAAGTGATAAAAATATGATCACTTAAACAATTCGTATATTATAAAAAATACATGAAATATTTACTATACTACTTCTCTGTCAATTTGAAAAGAATTTTTATAAAAGTAGGAAGCCGTCAATTTGACGGCTGCCGTAAATCTAGCGTTAATGGAAGCATAACTACTTTTTATTTTTAAATTTAGATGTTAAATGATTGAACTGCGAAGAAAGTAGAAATTATTTAAAAACTCACCCTTAAGCGCTGCCTCGAGACCGCGTAACCTGCCGACGACGGTTGCCAATTGGGTTTTGTGTTTCAGAGAATTAGCCTCGGACTGTTCGCTAAAAGCACGATTTAGATTTCTCTCAGTTTCGCGTTCTTTCGCCATCAATGCCTCGCGAAGATGATCCGAGTGAACCTGCGACTGCAACTTCATCTGTCGTCGTATCTCCTCCTTGAATTTCTTCTGCTCTTCCAGCAGCTGCAACGAAGAAATTTCAAAGTCGTTTATCTCATCTGCTCTTTTCCTATCCTGAAGAATTTCATCGTAAAAAAACGTAATCTTTATTTGGCGGAACCATCCCTCGTATCTCGAAAATCGCTTTTTTAGCAGAGCTCGCTGACGGAGGACGTAAAAAAAAATAAGAAGCTAGCGGCACTTGAAGTTTCTCGCTGAGACGACAAAAAATATATCCTTCTGGTACCTCCAATGTTCTTCGTCTCTCTTTGTTTCGCGACGAGCTACCGGGCCTTCGAGATCTGGACAAGTACACTCTAATTTCCTCAAGTCAAGCTAGTCAAGTGTGAGACGAGTGGAGGACACTGTGCCGAATTTAAATTAGATTGTTACAACTGCAGCTATAGGCATTTGTATTAGTGAATTAAGTAATTCTATATTTTCAAGAAAAACTATATTTTATTATTATGGAAAAAGGCGAGAACTGTAGTCCTACTATAAATATTTGGACCGTTTATTTTGAAAGTGGTGTAAGTCCATTTTCTCTTTTGTTTTGAGATATTTAAATGTTAGCATATCTGTCAATTTAAAAATATTGGTTAATTATGACGAATCTGACAATGTTTCTATCAATTTATCAATATCTAATTTGATTATACAAATTTCTTTTAGGCGAATTTAACTAAAATTGTGTATATTTACAGGCTTTAGTATTAACTCTCTATAGTACAAATTTTTTGTTGTATCCGAAGATTAGTTTTATTATACACTATATTTATATTTTAAAATAACACACCTACACGCTTCAAAATAACACACATGTACTGTGTTAAATAATAACACACCGGGAAACGTCTAAAAAGTGGCTACAAGGAAATAATACGTTTATGTGTTTTAAAATAACACACTTGGTTTTGCAGTGTAAACCAACAAAATGCTCCTCAAATGTAAAACCTGTTAGAGTTCCCAACCCCATAGAAAATTAATTCAACAATCAGAAGAAGTGCAAGTCCTAGAACCCTGGGTGTAAGACAATTACAAATAAAAGGTGGCCAAGAAGAAAGTAACGGTTTTCTAAGGTTGAGAGCCAAAGCAACTCCAAAATTTTCAATAGAATTACCAAATTATGATAACGATAATTCTAAACCAACAAAATGTTCCTCAAATGTAAGACCTATTAGAGTTCCCAACCCCATAGAAAATTAATTCCTCAATCAGAAGAAGCGCTAAGACCCTAGATGTAAGACAATCGCAAAGAAAAGGTGACCAAGAAGAAAGCAGCGGTCGTCTAAGGTTGAGAGTTTGATAACATTAACGTAATGAGACTTTGATTAATTATCCGCACTTAAGTCTTCGCGCTGGTTGCCCTCATTGGTAAGTGACCCAAGCTTCGAGGCTCTAATCTCTTCCCTACTCTCTTCTAGTCTCTCTCTGGTCCTCTATTCACCGTCAAACTGTCCCTGTTCCTCTCATCTAACTCGCTTTCTGCCCGACGTACTTTGTATGCGCAACGCCTACGGATCCTTGTTCCTGGGACGGTCCAGGAGCGCACTAGAACCACCATCGCTTGCTCTCTATGTACAGAAACGCCGTGTCAATAATTAACGCCCGGCTGACCTGACAACCCACCGTGTAGCACGTACAGAGGAAGAGAGATCGACGGACATATCTGCGAACACCACGGAAACCTCTGCTGGAGAACACTCGTTCGGTATAGTGCTTTCGAATCGAGTAGATAGAATTGGATTACTCGTTGCCTTAGACAATCCTTCTTTAGATCAGAGGAATTTTATTTAACAATTAAATATTCAATTTGTCACGCGAGATATAAAAAAAATCTCCGTCAGACCAAGCCGATTGCTGAACTAACTGTTAACACTAGAACTACCAAACCAGTCAAAATGACTGGTACACAATTTTTCCCAAAAATTCTCCAAGTTCATAGAGGACCCATGGAACAAAAATTCTACGTCTATCACAAAAGACATAAATCACCGAAATGATCATTTTTTCCGTCACTCGATTCCTCCTTTTTTAAAGTACTTATTTAACATATTGGAATATGATAGATTTAATGCCGGTAGTTCTAGTGTTAAGACGTTCACTGCCATGGAGGTTACTGGTGACCGGCGCTATTGAAGTCAATGAAATTTTAAATAACTTTTAAATTGCAATACTTATGAATTTTCTAACATATCCGATAATTAAATATTGGCGTTGGAAAGATGAAGGTTTGCCGAATATTTAGCTATTAGTGTCTTCAAAGTTTCTGCTTTATAAAGGCGCGAATTTAATTGGAAATTTTCACTTCAATAGAAATGATGGAAGTAGCGAAATATCGGTGGCGTTCAGCGTGTTAACGATATACTGTTGCGCGATTGAGAGATGGCGCGCGGAAGGAATGCGGCTCTGATTGGTCAAGTGCTGATTGGACGATGCGTTATTTGCATGTGACTAGTGGCCGAAAGAGTTCCCGGAGATTTAATACCATTCTTAGGATTTAAAAAAATAATAATTGCAAATAAAATTAAATGAAACCATTGCAGATAACGTATTATAGCAAGAAAAATGCGGTTTGTATATATTGATGGACTTGTGAAAGCGCATATATAAGCCTTTAACAGTCAAAGGGTTAAATAGTAGTCTGCGCATTATACTCCATTTGTGATTCCAAGAAAGATATTTTTGAATATTGAGATGAATCATTTATTTGACGATGGAAAACCACTTTTTCACCGGAAAGTCAGACTATTAACACATAAAAGTGGAAAATGACTAATTGTGTAATAATATTTCAACGGTTATATTTAAATTTCTTAACTGAAACCGTGTATACATACACCAACGAACCGTAATCAAATTTTTTCTCAGACCGCACATATGCGCCCCCAAAGGGTTAAAAAAAAGTCTTATTCGGTACTCCAGAGGTGCCGTTAGAAACTACGAGCAGATATAACTCATAAGGCATCCTTAATAGTGCCTATATTTTCATTTGGTAGAAACAAAACTAGGATCGATAGAACTATTAGAATATTCAGGTAGAACACGATAGAAACAGGAGCACGGAAAACATCCTCCATAAATGTACTCGTTTCAAAGGTTAACGAGAAGGTAGTGTAACTGTTCGCAGTAACCAAAGTTTAGGCTAACGTTTCGAGGTACTTTGGAGTCCATTTGCATTGTCACTTCCCAGCAACTTTTGGTTCGTTTGGACCAAGGGTAGTGAGTTTCAGGTGATTAAGGCTCTCATTTAGCGACACCTCCGAGTTCGCTTGAATTAATATTGAAAACGTTCTCGGCTAATTGAGAATTAAACGAAATAAAGTACGTGGTTTTTTGATATCGTTACGTAAAACGAAACTAATAAACACTTATATCAAAAAGATATAATACAAAGGTGCGCGGCAAACCGTGGGATTTTTTTTTTGACGGCAATGTTTACTTTTCTCGTTACACTGGAAAAAAGTACATGGACGACATTTATATACTTCCGTGTAGAAAAATTTCACGCAGCCACGCGGAAATCGAAATGCCGTGGAATGGGAGATAAAACGAGTCTCTTGCAGGTACAATGGATCGTCGAGCATGGCGTGCGTTGCTGCTATGGTTTAATCGGAGAAATATATATGTATGTGACAAAAAAAAAGTAAAATAAAAATATGATCACCGACACTGCGGCCGCGTGTTCTACGGAAATTAAATTAATCGGACCAACGATCGGACAAGAGACGTAGGGAAAAAAGGGAAATAAATGAAAGACTCACTCATCCCAGGGGAGATTATTTCGTTCGATCGCTGCTAAACCGACGCATTGGGGTAATTTTGAAAATTACTTCTACCATCGATCGTTCCTTTAATTTTTCGCGAAATTAATTGCTTGCTGAAAAATTACTAATTAATTCCAATTCGAAAATAGAACAGGCTGATTCGGATTAAGTGGCAAGATTATTAACCCATTTGCATCGTATGACAAATTCAAAAATATATCTTTACTAACAAATTTATATTAACCAGTTAACTGTGGCGGAAATTCTTTTGAATTTTGGGTCACGAAAATCGATAGATGAGCATAAATCTATTTGAAATTATTTATACCCTTTAGTTATTCGTTTTATTTCGGCATGGCCTCAAAATATTCCAAACATCTTGAAATTTACGAATATATTTTAGTTTTCGTCAAAATTACAATTTATATAACCAGTGGTAGCTTTTACGCATGACGAGTATACTCGTCAAACACAGCTAACTGGTTAAGTCTAACAGTATTTCAATAAGTGATATTGTACTTCAATCGACGAATGTTGTGTAAATAATTTAGACTGTTCATATGTGTTGCTATTCACTCAGAATGTGAATGCATAAATGCATTTCGATGATGGTGATCAGAAAAAGTGAGCGCATATATGCGCTTGTGATGCAAATGGGTTAATATTACTTGAAACTATTAGAATATTAATTTTTTGAGGACTAGCGACGCATATAAGTGGTCTGAGAAAGTATTTAATTATAATCTATCGCTGCAAGTATACACGGCTAAAGTTTAATAATTGAAATACAACCGTTGAAATATAATTACACAAATGATTTATAACTTCTATGCATCAATAAGCTAACTTTCTAATTAGAAAGCGGTTTTGAATCACTAAATAAATTTTTATTTCTGAATTTTCAAAAATGTCTCCGTAGGGTTAATGTGGTTGTTAACATCTTAACACTTTACCGACCGGTAGTCGATTAATCGACTTTTCAGGCCCAACACTGTTGGGCTTTTAACTTATTAATTGGTCGCTACGGCAATTAATAAATTATTATTTTTCATTGCAGTTAACTATGCCAAGAACTCAGTGAAGAAACTTTGCAATTTTCGAAGAGATATCAGTATCGTGAACAATCAGAAGTGGGGAGGATGTTAAAAAGTACCGATCGGTGAAGTGTTAATATTGTAATAATGACGCCCTCATAATCTGTCGCGATTTACTATCGAGAATTATTCAAGAAGTTATCGATTCCTGCAGATTCTCGATCTCATCAGCCCCTAGATATTCTCGCTGAAAGGCAAATCTTCCATGTCGGATTCACATCGAATGACAATTTTCTCAATAATCGCAGGCCGATGTTCGATTTGTTTCGATGAAGCCAAGCAGAAAAACGGAGGGGATCTAAAAGCATTAAGAAACAACCAGACGCTGTTTCGCATCGACGGTTATCATCCGAGTTTACGATGGAAGTTGGGAAGCTCTTTTCAAAGTTGTCTGGGAGTTCGTTGCTGTGTCTCTATCGTTCAATATCGTGCCAAATGACGCGATGACGATGATGTCTCGATTTGTCTGGTGTTTCTGAGTGCGGATTTTTCCATTTTTTTTAGCGGAATTCACGGTGGAAGTTGGGAAACTCTTTTCCAAGTTGTCTAGGAGTTTATTTCTGTCTCTAACATGCATTAACGTGCTAAATGACGCGATGATTCTGATGTCTCGAAGGGAGATTTATTTGGAGTCTTTTCAAAGAATTTTTTCATTTTTCTATTAGAGTTTACGGTGAAAGTTGGGAAACTCTTTACGAAATTGTCTGAGAATTTACTTCTGCGTCTCTAACGTGCATTATCTTGCTAAATGATGCGATAATGATTATGTTTTGAAGGAAGATTTGTCCTGAGTCTCTGAGTGTGTTTTTTTTTCTTTTTTTTTCCATTAACCGAAGTGTATTCGATATTTTTAATTAACGTGAGATATCGCTTATTGACTGACTTCTTTTCGTTCTATTAATTCGAAGTTTCATTGAAATACTTGCAATTTATTAATTTGCTATTACACTTGTAATTCTTTTATTTCTGAAAGGAAGTTTATTTCACACTCTTATGCCTAATTTCTTATCCTGGATTTATTCCAGGATTCTAAGGAATTAATACTAGGATATGGACTATTTTACTAATTAGGATTAATCCCTTATTGCAACAGTATTTGGTATATATTCTCATGTATCATAAATCTATAACAGCAAAAAAGCGAAATGAATTCCAACATCTGGAGGAAACCTCGAACAAACACGATCGATGGGATCGCATCGAAGTCGCATTAAAGCACCACTTTTTGCCAACACTTTTGGCAATCAATTGCCAGCTGACCTTTAAATTATTCCACGCTTTCGCCATAAAATACGAACGATCTGTAATAGCAGGAAAAAGCAGCAGAGCCAGCTAAATCGATTTTGCACATCGTCCTGCGTTCGACGAGATCGTAGCAAAAGAAAAAAAAGAAAAGAACCGGATATTCCATCGTTGGTTATTTCACCGATCGGCCAAAATGTTCGATTACAACCACCCCTATTTTCCAAGATACCTCGATTTACAACATTCCCAAGGAATACGCGGCTAATGCACCCTTACCTCTCGTGTCGAACGATACATTTCGGGTAATATTTTTCCTTAAAAGTCGAATACTTCCGTCGTAAAACCGGATATACGATCCGTGTCACCTCTTGAACCCGCATTAAGGGTTGCTCTGAATCTTCAGGGATATACAGAACGAAATTCGTATCGACGTATAAAATACGCTCTCGATTCTTAGCCGTGAAAATTCACTAAAGAAAAACCGAATACATTCGATTCCCTTCCATCTTCAACGAATTTCCCGAAGGTCTCTCGCAACCGGAGAACAAATCGAATTTCTAGTTCCAAGAAACTTTGGAATTAAAGTCTCGGGCAGTTCGGAGACAATGAATTTTCTATTTCCCTTTTTACGATCGACTTTACGACCGGTTGCGCATGATTCCGTAGGAAACCACGAAAAGGATATAAATTTCTTAAGTACAACAACAAGGGACAATTCAACGATGATTTACGATTTGTCCAGAACTATAGACGTCTCTTTAATGGTGATTGTTTTCTTCGTACTTTTACGCGGCAATTTGAACCAACTCTAAATACCATGACTCAAAGGGAACGCTTTTTATTACAACCCAACGTTTACCTCTCTAGGAGAATTTATTCCACGAAGCAATTAACCGTTTGAATAACGGGAGGGTTTTAAAAAATTACTTCGAAAAAAGCCAAAAGCCACTTTCGCGCTCTTGAGATTTTATTTCAAAATTAACCAAAATTGGTGTTTTATTTTATGTAGTGCACAACAAGAACAATCTTCTCGTGCTTGTATCCTAATTTGGAATTACTGTATATTATAAAAGAGAAACCTGATGCATTCTTAACAAAATATCTTAACAAAGTCTTTCCTTCAATTGTCAACATTGAAAAAATGTCCTGAGGTTTTTCGACACAAAAACTGAAGGGCGCGAAAGTGGCTCGTGATACGCAAACGGTTAACCCATTCATTGCCAGAAAAACTAAACAACTATTACACTGCGTGTTAAAATTTGAGAAAAAGACAGAGAGGCTTTGGAACACTAATTTAATGAACCAAAAATATAATATCGACATTTACAAAGATACGAAGAACATTCTTATTCCAAAATTACTATACACATTCGGCCATTATCGCTAAATTATTAATTCCAACTTGTAGTACCATCACGAAATATCTCGTAGTTGGCAGTGAATGAGTTAAACAGGTTGTTCCACGAACAAAGAACAAAAGATACGTCGATCGACGGAATGTGATTTATATTCTTTAGGTTAGGTCTTTTCTATAGGTCGACTGTACAACTATGAGAACAGTAAGTCATAGTGATTCCCAAGCGGGTATCTCGCAGTGGCCTATCCGCACACAGTGAAAATATAACGTGAGACTAGTCTAAAGAGATAATATTACCTTCTACTACCGAAATATTGGCAACGAGCCAAATGGAAATAGATAAAAAGCCCGAAGGGTGGCAGAATCGCTACCCTCCGCTTGCCCTCCGACCCCGATACCACTCTTGCCGGGCCAAACCGACGGGTATATATGTACACGCGTATATAACCTATTGGAGAACACGGAATACGTCACGTTTCACGTGTTAGACATGTGTGACGTTTGTGTGATTGAATATATCGGGTATTTTTCAATGCCAAATTCTTCGTGTACGTTCAAAGTGCGGCTTACGTTCAGCTACAAGGATGAAGCTTGATGGTTACGGCACGGAGAACACGACAGGATGGGTGTAGGGTTTACTGGTAGATCGATTGAAATTGTTTTGTTGTTTCGTAGCTTTTCGAGGGGTAGATAGTGATATTTATAGGACACGAATTTTTTAGGATTTGGATCTACATCTTTGATCGAGATTTTGGTTGCATTAGTTGGAATGCTAAGAATTTGAGGTCGATGGAAGTTTGTAATTTGGAGTACTGTTTCTGTTATTTTGGTCGTAAGAATGAGTAAGAGGCGGTTACTAATTGATTTCACTTTTTAAACTTGAAAGACGGATTTACCTTTTGTCGAATTATATTAGTATGTTAACACTAAAACTACCGGTGTTAAATCGATTATATTTAAATATGTGAAATAAGTACTTTGAGACAAGGAGAATTGAGAGATGAAGATGATTAATTTTACAATTTATATTTTATGAGATAGCCGAGGTCCCACTGAATTGGTAGATCTGGGGTTAATAATGAAAGGACGACGCGAATTTCGAATTTCAAATGGTGCCTTTTCATTTATATACGTGAATTATTAAGTCGATGTTGTTGAGCTTTGAATCTACCTTAATTTGTGCTTAAAAGTTTCTCTCTCCATCGTTTGGATATACGATGCCGTAAAACGATTAACGTGACCGCGAAATTGCAATTACGAGTGGAACATTCACGGCTATTTCGTTGACAAGTTACTGCGGATAGTTTGCGTAAAATGTGATTTACCTTGTTGTTGAATTCATTTTCGAGGATGGCCCTTTCTTTATCGAGTTCTAAGCAGATCAAGGCGTCCAGTTTTTCTTGGCTAGCTTCTTCTCCCGATGCTTTTAACGCTGATTTCACTTTGGACTCGTAGACAATCTGCAATAACAAAGAGAATGGAGATTTTTAGAAATAACAATAGCATGAGTCTTTAAGGATTGCGTAAGACTGAGAATACATACCCTCAATTTTTCTAATTCCTTCTGAAGGTTATTCACTTTATTATACATGTGTAGAACGAATATATCGATGGCGTCTTCGTTGATGGCTAACTTTTGATCGTAAATATTAATATTGGGGAACAAAATCTGCAGTTCTTCGTTGAAATATTCGCGAGACGATTTGACTTGCTTCCAGTACCGTTCGGTAATGTTACCGCTTTGAACTACTTCCTCGTATTTTTTCTTTGCGTTGTCGACATCATCAAGAATTTGTTTAATATTTCGTTTAGCAGCCGTTTTCATGTGAGAAGGTGCTTCGAGTTTAGAGTCGTCGATGTGACTGTAAATTTTCTTCAACGAGTTAAATGCTTCATTCGCAAGTTCTTCCGCTTGTTTGGTTGCTTCTGTTCTCTTTTCTGTTGCCTCTTTTAGTCTGGAATTGAAATGAATTTTGTTTAATAATATTAATAACACTTGTCATGAAAAAACATAGGAGTGCAAAGGGTTAATCTTTATATTTACCTTTGCCAAACTGCATTCCCAGCAACTCCAGCACCCTCCACAATCTTAACAACGTCTTTATTGTAATCTTCAATGGCACACGTGGCTTTTTGATATTCTGTAATTGCTTTTGCGGCTGTTTGACCGGAGAGAGTTTCTAATTCGACAAGATTTTTTGGCATTAGTTCCTCAGGTACATCTTTAGGCGGCGGTGAAGGTTTTTCAGCCACTGTAAAAATGATGCGCATATTGAAATATTTATGTACGAAAGCAAACAAACTTTATTATTCCATATGAAACATTGTATAAAAAAAGAAGAACCTTACTAAGTTCGATTTCATCTCCTTTTTCTTTACTTAATCGTATTTCAGTGTAGGGTTCATTAATAGGTGGTTCCTTCTTGTCAACCAGTGGTTTGAAAGCTGGTTTTGGTGCTACAGTACACATGTTGTTTCAAATGTTAGTGGGCTAATAATAACTACTTTAAACAAAGCATTTATTTACGTAACATTTTTTGCACTATGCTATTAAAGGAATGGATAGAGGAAGGAAAGAAGGATTAATAATTAATGGTAGGGCTCACGAATATAATCTTCAAGCATTGTGCAATCCATTTTTTTCTGAAAAATCTGACCTGTTTCTTTTTCTGATGGAGCTCCAAAAATGGCGTCTAAAATGCTGCAAACGAATACATTGGTTAAACGAAATATTTAATATTACGAACATTCTCACGACAGTAATATTACACTCACGTTTGTTTCAGAGTTTCGAAAAATCTACGTATGAATTCAAAATAAGAAGGACCATCCTGAAACATGATCTCGATCGCTTTATCCGTGCCAGGTATCCATCCTTCGAGAGTCGCACGAAATTCGGGATTATACTTTCCATAAGCTAATATACTTATTGTGCCTATTGTCACGGCACCAAGAGTAATGAGAGCTCCTGAACTCCCACTTTTCTCACTTTTATAACGAAAATTATACAATATATTATATAGTATTCGATACAGGATGCTGCTGAATAACATGCAGAAGCGGACACGAGCTGATTTCTTACGAAAAAGATATAGAATATAATTTTTTAATTCGAGACTTAATTATCGAGAAAATCGAACTTCTCGATTCGAGATCGAATCGAAAATCCATTGTTCGGGATAACTCTGTAACTGGAGGACATCAAAGTAAAATCGTTTTTTGAATTGCGCGGTCTTCGACCGAGAATTTTCTTGCGTACTAAAATTTGAAATTTCCAACTGAATTTTCTCGAAAACTATTCCTTTAATTAAAAAATTGTATACTATACTATGTTCTTATTTTTTAATGAGGAATGATATTGAGCCTAGTTGTATATGTTATTCTGCCACAAGCTACATGTTTAAATGCAAAATTCATGCAAAGTGCAATAAATTTTAATAAAGACAGTTGAGAAACTTGTACAATACACTGAAACATTATAGACTATTGTTTGTTCCTTTGCAAACAATATTTCAAATGATATTACAGATAGTGACAACTTTCTAAACTGTCTCACATATTTGAATGTAATAATAATAATAACATATCTATAATTCTATCAAGGCTTAGATGACTTATGACTAGATTAATTCTCAATTTCATTTTCGCAAATATTACATCGCTTGTATAACATGCTGTAAGGTTAAAATGTTATGAAGTCAAACACAAATTTAGATCAAACAATTTTGTTACATAACACACTGACAAACATTACTCGTTAACTCCACATTCTAAATACCTCTTTGAGGGACCAGTTGAGTACTTAAGTCCAGAATTTCTGGACATAAGTCTAACATCCTTGCAAAGCCTAAAAAAATAGAACTCAGCTCATACAATGTACTCTTACACTTCTACCGATTGTCATAGTTCAAGTCAATCAATAAATGATGATATATTTAGAAATCTACATGTATTTTAAAATGATGGTTTAAATCCCATTATTATTGTTAACAATATACGATAAATGAAACGTGAAAAATCCCTGATAAGATAAAAAGAAATGCCCTAAACGAACATAACCTAAACGGACACCTAACCAAAATACAACACTAAGATGATAAAAAATTCGCTGCTAGTACGAAGTAATATTACTTATTTCCTTCTAAATGAAGATCAATATATTTCTGTATCAATTTCGATAATATCTCAACTTCTGACAGATCTGACAATGGTACAAATACGTTATTAAACAAGACCGAAAATTTCCCAACTCACCTTCCATCCGGCTCGCACTTAATACGTGCACGTGTCTCATAGCATCTAGCTGTCAAATAGAGTCTGGAATAACCTGTCTTTTTGACCTGAAAGGACAACAGTGGCAGTCAAACTGTCTGGAATTATGTAAGCTTCTAAATTTAAGCCATCTTGTCACACGAGGCGGGCAACCTTGGTCTTGTTCGCGAGAATATTCACTGACAACTCGTGAAAACATTGTCACCCTGACACAACTGATATTTCCTCTACGAAACGGTAATCGTATCTCGTCGAGGATTATACGAATAATCGCGAGAAATGTAAAATTCTTACGAGAGACGTCGCGACAATGATGTCTATCAGAATGCAGGGAGCTACATTGTTTTTCGTTTCATCTTCGTATTTATCGTTACGTTGACGTTATCATAATAACACTCGATTTATACAGGATCCACGATTATTCCTGTACTTACTTTACGTACCCTATTTAGACCGTTGCACGGAAATTTTAATCCAATTCGGAACATCTTTCGGGTGGCCGGTCAGGCAGCCAAAGGAAAAAGGGAACGACGGCACAAACAGCTGGTCACCGACGGAACTACGCGAAAAGAAGAATGTTGCGTATTGTTAGTGCTGTGATTCGGGGTACGTATATCCCAGTTTCTTCGTCGAACCGCACTAAGTAACTGTGTCAGCATGGATAATCTATTAGTGGCTTCATTTTAAAGAATTATTCAACGAAATTCGTTCGACCGTTGCACAATAATCGTTTGAAGTTCATGGCTTGTAGGTTAGATTTATCGTAATCAGGGAACCATGTTGATTTTCATGACAGAAGGAATAAGGTGGAATTGTAACTGATGGCGCGCTACTTGAATTTTTCTCGTATACTTGTAACTCGATTTTCGATAACTGCGATAACATTTTCTTTTTTTATTCTCACACAGTTTCAACTGTTCGATACGATATCTATGTTGTGTTTACTGCACGTGCGAACTCGGTGATATATGTTTTATTTTCAATTTAATGTTTTTATACTTTAGGAATCACTGCCCATACGAATGTTGCGAAAGTAAATTCTGTGTTGCCGAAACAATGTTCTCTTGTAAAAGAAGTGCAGCAGCGATGCTTTGGAGCTATTTCATCGAGCGCTGAAAGATGGACAAACCTTGAAAATGATAGACAGAAAACGTTGCTTAAGTAAGAGTCTTAATTTAGATAATTAATAAAGAGGAATTTATTATATAATTGATTTTCAGTTGTATGCAGACAGAATGTGTTGTTCCTTTAACATTCTTACCTGTCAAGACACAGACACGGACGGTTATAAAGTTTTCACTTCAGAAAGGAAAGAGAAAAACAGTAAAGGCTGTTGTAGAACGATTTTATCGATTGAATTGGTAATGTTATAACATTATGAAAGTTATTCTCCATTTGCGGGAGATTTAAGGCGTTTTATTGATGCAGGGGTATATGGATCAGAACTAAAGCCGCGAGACACAGACGCTTGTGGACAAAAACATCAGCCAGAAAACGAAGGCTACGTCAACATGTCTTTTGCAATGCAACACAGTCTACTTTATTAGATAAAATGGTAACATCCTATTGGAGAAGACCACGCTTCTATGTAAATGATCCATACAATCCATATCACAAACGAGAGGAATTCCCATACACAAGAAAGAAACCTCTGCCATAAATTAATTGCATTTAAGTAATCAACTATATAGCTAATATCTTCGAAGAACAATACATGTAAATATATACAAAATCTGAAAACCTTGCCTACTCCCATACCTCTCAATGGTTTCCAGTGCAGAACAAATTCTTAAATAATTCAGCATAATATTCAAAAATATATCGCTTCAATATTTTTTAATTATATCGTAAGAAATACTTTAAAAACAAAAAAAAATTGATCTAACATTCATAATCTCGAGCAGTCGATCATCCAACGATCCTTCATTTCTTTCTTCACCGTGTATAACTACCTGGCCAAATGAAATATCTCGATAATCACGTAAAAATAATCTTTCAATTTCACATTACATATAAAAAAAAGTGAGTACTCTTAAACGAAAATACGATCAAATTGATCATCGGTCGCTTTCCAAGCTGAATCATTTTTTATCATAGTCACGTGCCCTACCCCTACCACCGCAGAAACGGCGCTAGAGTGGCGTAATGCCTTCAGTCGTAGTTCGTCCTTCACGACGAGTACTCGATTTTTATTATATCAACCGGTGTATATTTTTTCCCCCTTGTTAAATTACTTTCACCGTTAAACTCTATCTTCCATTATCTCGCTGCGTGTGTTCTTATCGAAGCCATTATGCCTTACCGTGGCAAGTTACGATTGCTCAGTAGAGCCTGCTTCGCGTTCAGGAACTCTTGCACCGAGAAGAACACTCATTTCGCTATTAGCATTGCCGGCAGGAATTTCTCAGCTAGCAGCACGCTCGATATGAGGTGAGTTACACCCATCCATCTTTATTCCATCGACTATACAAGGGTAGTTTGTCTATGATTCAATGGAATTCGTATTTTTTACGAATAATAACCAGTCAAATTTCGCGCGAGATTTTTGATTGGCTTCCCGACCGCGTCTCTTCCTGTACGTCCTCGTTCGTTCTTCCATAGGGTTAGAAATTGCTTTTGTTGAAAGTATTTTGTAAATTGACACTAACTGTATTGTACGAAGTCAATTGACCTACTTAGTGGAAGAAAAATATGTACATTTTTGTATTATCAGCTAAAGATTGTCGTCTGCGTTACCTACATTAAGTAGATAATGTCTTATGTTTCTGTCGCAAAGGTATTATCAGTGCTTCATAGCCGGTCGAAAAATCTGCCGAAATAAGAATAGGTATACACAAAAGACCGGTGTGGTTAGTGTTAATTAAGACGAAATACACGTTCCAGAATGTATTCTACTCTGTATTTAATGACGTCGTGGAATGAAATACGATTTAATGAATAATTTCAGAGAGCAATTAACTTTTGTAGTCTAATACTTCACATCGTCGAGAGGATAATTAATGTCGCATTCTCAATATGTTACAGTAATTTAAGTATAATCTGATGTTTGTATAATTACGAGGAAATATTTCAAAATACACGGTTAGCATTTCCGTCTAGAATTCTCGTGCTCGATGGTTAAACATCGATCCGTTGTCCTCTTTCCCTCGTATATATTATTATACAATTACACCAAACTTGGAATATGAATTGACCGATAGGCGTAGGAACACCACGCACGCTTTATTACGAGGCTGTAATTGATATTAATGAAATTCACGAAATGAAATTATCCCATTTACATCGAACAATCCTGAATTTCCACGATTAACATGTACACACTGAATTTAGTTAAGCACGTACGCAATTGAGGCGATTGTTAACGTAAATACGACAGTTTAAAGAGAATCTCAAGCTCATTCTGATCTGACATTAACAGAATCTTTTCTTGTGTCTGGCAGAGTCGTTGGGGATTACGAGATAAGAGAAAATTGCTCGGATAAACCGGTTGGTCGTTTTGCCTCAGTCTCGTGCTGACATTTCACGGAAATCATACCTCTCGACTTTTTTCCCTCTCTTATCGACCACTTGTAATACTCCTAATACCTTTCGATTATAGAATTTCCGTGCGTACACGTGCCAGGGTGGATAAACTCCCATAGAAATACAAATGTACATAACACATAACATGCATCCACGTAACATGTACATTTAGCTGTACATTTATTATATGGCCGTTCATTAAATTGATTACCTCTGTAATGAGAAATTTCTAGCATAGTTCATTACACTTTTACTTTCATTAAATGAAACCGAATCAAATTATTGACCGCGGTCGGTAAATAGGAAAGACTTGGTACCTGCTCGTGCCAATTAGAATTTGTGTTTGATTACGTAAGGTATTTTGGTACATGGATCGAAATTAACTATAAGATTAAGATTGCATGACATTAAAACGAAAATGAAGAGAATAGTTAAACTGATAGATTGCCAATTTTGTCGAAAAATTACCCAAATTCATAAGGAAGCCATGGAATAAATATTCAGTTAATTTATAGTTCTAAATATAGTTAATACTTTTTCATTGTATGCAAATATAACTGGCATAACTGCGGTAGTTCTAGCGTTAAAGTAGAGTTAAAGTGACAAGTCGATGTTTGTTGTTCGCATTCCACAAAAATAAGGAGTGGACACACCCCTGCCGTTTAGCCAGCTGTTATTCGATGTATTTTAAACGAGCGGATCGTGCAAACATACGGTTCCAGAATGATAATGAAGGACCTTGAGACTTACTCCTTTATTTTCGGCGGCAAATGGAGTAAGCGCATAGAACAGCGGTGGTGAACTTTTTTACATGCGCTTGCCAAAAATTCACAAATATTTTTCAACCATCTGACACGTCAGATATCATGTTTTGTTTATTTATTTATTTAAATAACGACAAGCTCCTATCCATGTATGTTATCAATTAGAAAAAAACAAATCGGTAAATCGTTTACGCGTCAGTTAAATTGACGTTCACCACCAAGAGCACAGAACAGCAGGTTTTTCGTCCACTATACAAAGATGCACGTTTTTAATTGCATAACACAAACAATAATAAATAATAAAATAAAACAATGAAATTACTTAAAACTCAAATATCATCATTATACAGAATTTCATCCATAAACTAAAAGGCAGACGAATTAACTAAAACCCAAATATCATTGTACACAATTCCGCCCATAAACTAAAAAGCAAACGAATTAATTAAAGTCTCAATTTCCTCAATTATACGTAAATTCGACCATAAACTAACAAATATACAAATTGAACCAAAATTCTACGATTTTCGCCCGGAATTTTTTTCCATCGCAAAATGTCCGCCATTTTCAAAGTTTATAGCATTATCGTTTCGCATCGATTAGAGTGTTTACAATTAGCAAATAACTAATCTCGATTCAACAATCTTATCGTTTTTCTCTTTCTCCAGGTTCGTTCAGTTTACGAACAAAAACGGGGGCCCGCAGCACCTGGGGGTGCAGCTAAAGCAGGGTGGCGACGTTATCGCCGTCTCTGCGGTCGACTCGAGAATTCCAAACTCGCTGAAGAAGTTCCTAGAGGGTGGCGATGACCTCCTGAAGAAGGCCAAAAGGTAACGATCTATCGAATCTAATTAGCGTCGATTTTACGCGCGGACTTAATTGAAAACGACTCTCGTTATCGAACATTATCGAGCTGTAAATAATCTTAGAACTGCAGGGCAAGAGAACACAATTTTGCTTGTTAAACGACAGCGTTTATAAGGCCGCAGCATTTTTTAGTAATGACAAATGACTAATTGACATGGATAGGAATCTGTGCGAGGAAAATTGTTGGAAAATTAGTTTCCTATGTGGAATTTACTAGGTTTTATATTTTTTACTGGGAGTTCTGTGGCCTTAGCGATGATTGTGTAACTTTTAGGTGGGTTTTGAAATTTGATAGTAATTTATTTCACATTTAATTAGATAATTTATTAATCAATTAGCTTTTTGGTTGCGCAAGACTACTTATATATTCGAGCTGTCTACCTTAGAGTTACTTAAAGATGAAGAAAAAGATCTTTGAAAATGGCCACAGTAATGTACGAGGTTCTCTTACAAAGCTAACTTTATCGTGAAAATTTGTTTCACCAGGGAAGACGGTATCGACCTATGGGAGGCAATAGAGAGGTTGGTGCTTTCGAAGCTTGAACTCGTGTGAAAGAAACCCCCTTTTTTCTTACCCCTCGTTTGCTCTCATTGTTAGAATAAACACGTCACAGCATAGAGTACATTTTATGCTTGCATACGTTTGCATAATTCCCTTATTGTTCCACATTCGTCCAGCACCGTC
This sequence comes from Cerceris rybyensis, assembly GCA_910591515.1. NCBI lineage: Eukaryota > Metazoa > Arthropoda > Insecta > Hymenoptera > Crabronidae > Cerceris > Cerceris rybyensis. The sequence goes on from OU342795.1 coordinate 4,608,775, forward strand.
TGTTACCGCGTGTTCTACGTAGCTCAAAAAAACACTTTTGTTCTTTAAACACCATATTTTTGCCACTTATCGACAGAACTCTTTTTTTTTCGTCATCATTCACAAAAATACAGATATATTCTCTTTTTTTTCTCTCTTTCACCTTGTACGGTATTATCAGTGTTGTGATAACATTGCGTTGTCACGTGGTACTTTTTTTTAAATAGAATACGTAATCTTTGAGCTTGCATTCATTTGGCAGATTCGCTGCTGGTTGAATTGAATTTCTCATTTGCTTTTATTCCAGGTGTATTTATTTAACTGTATTTTTACTTCGTAACTTTATGTCCTTTTGCCGAAGGGATTAGAAGACACTGTTTAAAATTTGAATTAGAAATTAGCATCACGGTTTAATTGTTTCATTTCTTTTCGCAATTGTTTACATTCAAATGCAAAACTGACATTGGTCTGCTTTTGACAAAAATTTGAAAAAATGAAAGAGTGAAAATAGGTGTTAATTACCGAATTTACCAAGTCGTTGGAAACTACTTGCTCTGAATTTGTTGTAAGTCTTTCTAATTTCTAACGTCTTACAACATATTTATTCGTGATTTTCAAATATATTTAATTAATTGTCAATAGAGGCGGTGTTAAATTTCAGAGTTAGAATTATGAGGAAATTAGGCGCGAAAGTGGGCTCAAAAGAAACAACGATTTTTGTACATCCGACTAACAGATTTTATGGTGAAAGTATCCGTTAAGTCGAGATGCGATCTTCGATCGTATCGCTTGCTGTACTTCCTAATGTACCCGTTTTATCGCATTACTTATGCGGTAACACGATTCCGATCGTATGTAAATAACACGACGCTTATCGGCTTATCGCTAAATTTATCGGTCGTGTCCTGTTTTTATTCTTCTTCAATCACGAATGTAAGTATAAAAGCGGGTATTCCCTCATTTAAAAAAAAAAAACAGAAGATGAGAAACATAACAAGCCTTCTTCATTATCCCTTGATACTCCTTAATCGCTTGGCAATTAACATCTCTGGTATTTCCCCATTTTTACCATCCTTTCAAGTTCATTACGCCCGTTATTGTGTCATCGATTGCGACACCTGTTTGTGCAATTAACATCGACAAGTTTCTTACGCATTTAGGGAAACAGATGTTAATTCGTTTGTTATGCTTGTTTTTGAATTTTGTTCACTTTAATTAATATGGTCATTTGGTTTGAATCGTGCTCCTTTAGATGAGTTCTAAACCACCGTGATTGTAATCTGTTAAATAATAATTTAGAGCAAAATTAACAACTTAAGTAGTAAATTTGGATGACTTTTCTCAGTGACTGAGGATTATTTAAAGTTGGGCTCACTGATTACGAGTCCAGGCATTTGTCTTCTTAGTAGTCCCTTGATCATTTTGATTCAGGGACCTATCAGGTTAGGTACCTTTCGAATCACCATGATTATGACCCGTCAAATTAGAATTTATTATAATATAAGAATTTTGCCAGTGGCGGAGAATTATTTGAAATTGGGTCCACTGATTACGAGTTTAGTCATTTATATTTTTATCCACGATAGTCCTTTGATCATTTTGATCCAGGGACCTATGAGTTTAGGCACCTTTCGAATCACCATGATTATGACCTGTCAAATTATAATTTAAGGCAAAATTAACGGCCTAATTAATAAATTAGGAGGAATTTTGCCAGTGGCGGAGGATTATTTGAAATTGGGCCCACTGATTACGAGTTTTATCATTTATATTTTTATCTACGATAGTCCTTTGATCATTTTGATCCAGGGACCTATGAGTTTACGTACCTTTCGAATCACCATGATTATGACCTGTCAAATTATAATTTAAGGCAAAATTAACGGCCTAATTAATAAATTAGGAGGAATTTTGCAAGTGGCGGAGGAATATTTGAAATTGAGTCTACTAATTACGAGTCTGGACATTTTTTTTATTACCTACAATAATCCCTTGATCACTTTGATCCAGGGGCCTATCGATTTAGATACCTTTAGAAGTACCGTGACTATGACCTAATATATAACAATTTCGGAGGAAATTAATGGCTCAAATAATAATTGAGGAAAAATTTTCCAAGTAGTGGAGAAGTATTTGAACTTCGGCCCAATGAGTGCGAATCCAAGCATTTACCTCCTTGTCCATTAAAGCCTCTGATCGAAATAGGAACCCACTGTTTTCATTCACTCGATCGTACGCTGTCTTTACAGAAAATTTTAAACTAGCTCCTGTTGCTTGCAAGTTCGCCAATTGGCACAAAGACAAAGCGCCAGGTTGAGTCAACTGTAACGTTTCGAATCCTATTCGATAATTGCATTTAATTGGGATAAATCTAATTTTTAAATAGAAAAGTTTAAATTCATCTTCGCCTCTGGGAAATTTTTCTTAAGTTATTATTTAATACAATAGTCTTAACATTTTACCGACCGGTATTTTTTTAACATCCTACCCCCTTCTGACTGATCACTTGATCACAATTACTTCCTTGACACAGATGTCTATTCGAAAATTACAAATTCTCGTCACTGAGTCTTTAACCCCTTCGGACCCTATGCACATTGTAATGTACATAATACTTTTCGTGCTGAATTTTATTATGTATAGGTTTAAACTTAGTTTCAACACGTAATGAATTTTATTTTTTTATACAAATATTTCTCAGGGTCTCCTTAATGTTACAAATTTTGCGTAAGGACCATATGTCCATTAAAATGGACATTTACAAATTATAAATAAATATATATTTTCTTAAATGAAAAGAAATTCGGGTCTGAAGAGGTTAACACAGGTAACCGCAATGATAAATGATAATTTATTGGTTGGAGTGGCAACCAATTAACTAGTTAAAAGTTCAAAGGCGTTGGTTCCGAAAAGCCTATCAATAGGTCGGTAAAGTGTTAATAGTTAAATAATAGGTCTCAATCAAAATGACCTTTGTAGTTGAAGCCAAAAGAAAATGGATATTATTTTGCCCGTGTACGTGTATTTCACCTTTTTACTTTTTATTTCTTTCCAAACTAATTGAATCCTCCAGTTTTAACCGGAATTCAGTTATTTCAACGCCATAACGAAACGATTGGAAACACGACGCCGACGACAACGTAGTTGGACCATAAACGAGCTTAGCCATTTCTCTGCAAACTTCCGGGATCGTTTTCTTCTTTCGCGGTGGTTAATGATACGTAAATTTCTTGTTCGGTTTCTTTGGCAAATACAAATCACTTTCTGTCTCGTAGTTTATCCCTGTATAAAATAGTCTTACGGTTTATTGATATTTTTGAAATGTTCACGTGTAATGAGATACTTCGTTTGCCATCATTAATTCTCATTAGAAATAATTGTACAATATTTGCAATAATTGTATGATTTATTTTACATAATTACAAATTCAAAGTATAAATAATTTTCTACAAGGAGAATCATTGAGAGAAGTAACCCTGAGAATTAAAAATCTCCTGTAAAATTGCTTTACTTCTGATCGAATATTTTATGTAATCTTTCAAACAATCGACGCAATAAAAGTATCTTCTTCAGAGAAGTAATAATTTTCCGCAAGAACAGTCATTAACTGTCGGCAATGATAATACAAAGGACTGCACACGCGATGTTACATAATGGGAAACCATTGAAAATAGAAATTGCATTTAAGACGACACAATTGCACATAAAATCTATTGAAATCCCGTTATTTCTGGAGATTAGCGTTAACAGAATTTTCCAAAAATGTTATCAATTCGAGATTACGTCTACCTTTGACGCAAATGTGTTTAATCGATTGTATCATGGGCGATTCGTATTTCCAATTCCAATCGCTCCGAAATATCGTAAATTTTTTATCAAAAGGTTTATCAAACATCGACGTACTAAACGAAACGGAAACGCTGTATCGATAACGGAATGTTTGATTATTAGATGTAATTTTAACAGTTTCCCGTCTGCTAATTTCCGGTTTTTTATCGATCCGACTAACCGAGTAACACGACAGGTCTTAAGTGTCAACGAAAATGTTTTTATTCTTCTCATTGTTAGAGTTAAAAAAGTAGAATTAGCTTTCCGGTACCAAAATGGCGTCTTCTCAAAAATACACCCTACATTACATTTTCAGATTGAGACATTTTCAAAAAACTACGTTTTAATTATTGTAAAAGAGACTTTTGATCAAATGAAATTTCTCTGAAAACTATTATAATCTATTTCTATAGTTTATTATTTTTTAACTGTTATTGTTTGAACTTCCACTGATTCAAGTTTATCTGAGGTCAGCTGGCAACTCTGATCTCTCTTTCTTTTATACAACTGTTACAGAATTTCACATAACGATAATATCACAGAGAAATTTCCATAAATTTTAGTTTCCAGGTATTTTGAAAATTTCAATTATAAGAAATGTCAGCTTGGTACTAGGAAAATAAACACAATTTTAGAATTAGCTAAAGACGCACGGTTACGGTGCTTTTATTGAAGATCTTACCTCTAAGGGCATTCAATTATTTGCAGAATAGTTGCGGAAGGAAGAAGCGTCATACCGGAAGCAGAGGTGAACTTTCTTGCCCCGGTGACCCGGATGGACAAATTGGCATGCATTGGTTTAAATTACAGTGGCCATTGCGAAGAACAGGGTGTTTCCCCGCCAGAGACGCCGGTTGTTTTCAGCAAATTTCCAAGCAACATTATCGGTCCATGTGATAATATAATGCTACCCTCGATATCGGATGTAAGTCCAAAAAATATAGGTTTCAGAGAAACCTATGGTGGTTATATGCTTATCACTTAACCCTCTATGGGACCCTGTTGCTTTTAAGTAACACAAGTCACGCATAACGTTCTACAATTTATTTGGGAAAAATCAGGAAATTCTTTAGAATTCATTTTCTGGAAATCAAATTAAATCCGTTATATAAATTCGCATTTTTATTGTTTTCTAATGTGCTAACGTGTAACTGATCTTCAAATATCTTAAAATATTCGGACTACAGAGGGTTAATATACTATCTTTAGTAGTTTCACCCCCTAGCAAATTATTTTTTGAAGTCCTGATTAGATTTTATAACACCCTAATTGCCATGAAGAACCTATTTTCCTTTGGTAAAAAAACATTAAGGTTGTTAGAGGGTTCAAACCCAGTTAACCCCTTGCCTTATGGCTTACTTTGTGACCGAACGTGCAATAACTGAGAATTAATTGTTGGAACAATAATCTATCACTGATTTATTCTATCACAACGCAATATTAATATCATAGAACTAATTTCAACGTCTCCTACCCTACCGATATTTTCAATTTAACAGTTTTTGGAAAACTTCAAAATTTCCTACTCCATTTATCACGTCACGTGTGTCACACGTCATTGTAAGTCAAGGGGTTAAAAGAAATACTATAAAAGTATGGTGACCATAACACGTATAGTTAAAAAAAATATAAAAGAAAATATTCATTATCGTCACAATGTCGAAGTTTAACAAGTCTTCGTCCATTTTGCGACCTTCTTCTCCTGTATTTTTAGTTGGCTCGATTACGTAACGAGTTAACGGACTTTCGAGCTAATAATAGAATTATTGCATTGCCCTGTGATTCCTCTGGAACGCTAACGAAACGTTTAAAGTAATAAGAAAGAAAGTGTACAAAAGAATAAGAGAAAAAAAGCGAGCAGACAAGAAAGAAGAGAAACCGCGCCAATCTCTAACACTGGTCTTCGACCGCCGACGATTATTTGTCTCTTCTTTTATCTTCATGTACAGAAAGTCGACTGGGAAGCCGAGCTTGCGATAGTGATTGGCAAAAAGTGCAAAGCACTGAGCAACGACGAGACGGAAGACTGTATTTTTGGATATACAGTGGCGCAAGATATTACAGCGCGAGACTGGCAAAAATCGAAACGCAACGGTGGTCAGTTTCTACTTGGGAAAGCGATGGACACTTTCTGTCCATTGGGACCAGCGGTAGTCACCAAGGAATCGATATGCGATGTCAATAATCTATCAGTTAGAACCTGGGTGAATGGGAACATCAAGCAGGATGGAAATACCAGCGAATTAATTTTTAAGCCTCACGAAATCGTTGCCTACATTTCACAGTACGTAAACACTGTACATAGGCTTACAAACGTATCGATAATAATATATTTATTGTCTCTCTCAACGATTACTATTTTCCAAACGATACTCTCCTCTTAGAATTATCATTTTATTAGAAGCGAATAATTACTTTTTTAAAAAATGTTAGGAAATAGGAATTTATAAGATAATTGTTTATTAGATTCATGACTCTACTGCCTGGAGATGTCATCTTAACCGGTACACCAGCCGGTGTTGGATTCACTCGTAAACCACCAGAATTTTTGCAGGTATTTTAACCAACTTGTTTTGATGTTTACATCGTGCCACTTTGCTCGATTCTACGAGATTTGCATTTCAGCGCGGAGATGTCGTCGAGACGGAAATAGAGAGCTTAGGACGCTTGAGAAACAAGGTCCTCTGATCTGATGAGACCTCTGTGGGAAACGTATCGGAGCGATTCCTTCAAAAAAGTCGAACGTACGTTCCACGACGGATGTGCATATAGGTATCAGGACATTGTGGATAAATTATCCTGATTAACCTGTCCTTAAACGCGTCGGTCGCACGATAATGGGGAAAGACAGAAATTGAGAGAAACAAAAAGTGTCAGTAATTGTGACGGTATAACTGAAATTTTCAATGTTCATATGCCAAAGGTATTGAACGGCCTTCTCGAGGGCCTAAACGCGCGGTTCGTTATTTCGTATCTCGGCAATGCTACTTTTATATACATTATATACAATTTTATGCACTTGTATAATTAAAGCGAGACTGTTTCTATAATGTGGATTTATTGTTGGTTGTCCCGTTTTTCCTCGATTGATTTTGCATCAGGTTTTGAGTTTCTAGAGTTGGAAATTAGGTTCTTATTCTTCTAAGGTAGTTCACTTACTTTTGCGCCTTGATAGGAGGCGCTAAGATAGTCTGAGAATGTTTTATGGTTGGTATTGCAGTTTTCTGATCGGTAAACGTTGTTTCTGCTAAAATAGAGAGTCGATAGTTGATAACGTAGGACGGTGATCAACAATAAAGTTTTCTGCTTTGCCGTCTTCGAGTTTTAGTTCTCGATACTACTGCAGTGTGCCGCCAGTAATTCAAACACTCTTATCTCGATCCGTATCACTTTATTCTTCAAAAACCGAATATCAGAACCTAAAATAAAATAATCCTCGCAACATTCGAAACCTTAAATTTCCAACAATTTTCATAAGCATTAATCTTCCTCCCAAACTCACGGTGATCTTTTAACCCCTTCTCTCCATACCCGAGTACTAGATCTAGGGCCAAACTTTACTAGTCTTTTTTATAAATATTTCTCAAATTTATACACAAATTAATACTCTTCTAACACACAAATTGCTTAACTGATCACCCTCATCACCAATTGATCTCTCTTTTCCAAAATACTTACTTTACCCGCTGCAGTACAATTTCTTCCCTAACCGCGTCTGCAAAAATCCAGATTTAAATTGCAAAAACAAAAATTCATCCATGATTCTTGCTATACCTCACAATTTAACATAATATTAATATCACAGAAGTAATTTTACGCTGTCGTATCTCACGGATATTTTCAATTCCACAAGTTTTGTAAAGCTCACAAAAACCTGTGAAATTGAAAATATAAAATACATTATAAATGCAACAGAACAGATATAACGCAAGTAAATCTAGTCGTAAACTATCAAAAGCTATTTCACAAGTCTTAAACCACAAATAAATCAAACACCAGGAACAAGCAGACCACATCAAACTGACCATCAAAATAAAAAAGAAAAGATTGCAAAGTAGATCTTAAGAGACTTCTCACAAAGTTCATGAAACCGCAGTTGGTAGCTCGTGCAGCTTGGCCAACCTCTGGAAGGCACCCCTGTTGTCATCGACAATGGGTCGCTCAATGGTACCTAATTCGCAACAATGGCCCTCGTAGCCATATATTAATGGTCCGTGCCCGTATATATTCGCTGACTCCCATTATATTGTCCTCGAGGATATCGTGTGTACCGGTGTACGTCGGTGCACATTGTATCCTGTGTACTGGTCGTCGTTCACCAACGAGTTTACAGTACTCACACTGAAGTTCCGCTTTGTGCTCGGAAGCAGAACGGCCCGGACGTGTTCGGGACCGGTACAGATGCGACTCAATTTCGTGGATGACAAATCGGGGCCGTAACGTTGTCAGGCGACGATTAAAGGGCGCGGCCCCCGGGATTTAATGGCGCTCGTGATTTCGATTAGGGCGAGAATAGACCGGTTTATGAATAATAATATCATCCTACATTCATAACGAGGGTGGAATTCTATCTAAGAAATGTAGACATTTCCTTTTGTCAGGTAGTTGGTATTCTATGACACTTGATATCACCATGATAATTATCTTTGTTTCATAGGATTACATTGCACCTTTCATCGTGATTTTTATTCTCTCAATTAATCTTCCTACACATTTTCACTTCAGATTTCTCTGACACTTGATATTACAATGATAATTGTCTTTGTTTAAGATTATCAAGCTTCAGCGTGATTTTCGTGAGAATCTTAATTATCTTGGTATACCCTTCCTGAAGATTTTATTATACGATTCTGTACAGACGTTTCAATCTGAATGTCATGGTTTTAAGCACGATAATTAACAGTAGGACGTTTCAACCTCGACGTCCTGCAAAGCGATGACGAAGATTAGCATTAATAGTAATTAACCAACTAAGTCGAGTAGCCGGTCACCCAGCGAGGGGTGCGTGCCAACGAAATGTTCGCCTTCAATTTTGTCAGCTTATCTCCGTCTTATCGTCCGATTTATTGGCCGCGGAGGAGCGTAATGCCCACGGAAAAACACGCGTATCCAGCGTCACGCATGAATCCACCGGGAATACCAGGGGTGATCTTATCTGGTACTCCATTAAGAAACATCGCGACGTTACGATCCCCACCAGTGACTTTTATCCCCTCTTTCTCTTAGATCGCGTTTCTTCCTTCCTCCCTTATTCCGTTTCTTCCTTCCTTTCCTTCCTCCCTTCGATTATTGTACGTCGTACTTACTGTCAAACGACGATTTACATTAATTTAGATAAGCCACCGGTCGTCGAATTTCCTCGCGATATTAATTTACTGCTACGTCTTGTTGGCGATAAATTGTTGACTATAAATGTTTCTTTACCGTTGCCAACGGTGTACTTTAAATCGACCTTATTCGGCTGATATTTATCGTTATAATTTCACGGTCCGGTTGCTGGATATGGAGGAGTTTATTGCGGTTTTTTTAAACGATGGTTTTAGTACTTGTACTTTTGAAATAGTTGCTAGAAATTTCAAGTCTTTCTTTGATCGGTACAATTATGAAATTATATGACTTACGATCAAATACCAAGTAGAATTATTTCATAAAATTGACTGCTATTGTCTCATACCCTTTTTCTCACGATGGTTTAATTCTGAATTCAGGATATTCTCGTAGAAATTGCTCTGACAATTTGAAAGTCCTTCAGTGGCTGCTCGTTCGCCGAAAATCACGGTCGATCGTAAAGTCATTGGATCGGCGATTTCATTGGCATGAGCAGAGCTCGAAGAGTAGCGTTTAATAAAGAGCAACGATACGGCTCGTTGACGGAAGCTAATTCCATCGACGTGTAATTCGATTTCGAAACGAGGCGAGCCGCGCATTAATAGCAAGCAGACACCACGGGTGATCATCGTATGGAGACTTTTATATGTATGGGATTCGTGCGATGGTGTACGTAGGTGCGTACGTGAGAGCACTCGCGTACAAGGGAAATTAATGAATTTCGAATCGAACCACCGCGAGTAGTTAATTTTCGTGGAAGCAACCAAGAAAGATGGCTACCTGCTTGGAGAACACGCTCGTTTAATGCCACCGGGTACTAATGGCGTTTCGATTGCCCCATCGCAGTAGCGTAGACGTTGGAACCTCGATTATTTATAGTGAAAATTCTACTGTCGATATGTAACATATCTTTATGGTTAATTGGTATTGGGTTGCATTTGTTAGAGACTTGTATCTTTGTTTGGCACAGGCTCTACTGATTTCTGTGGACGTTGAGATTTTGAGACTATGATATGGCAATTTAGGATTTTTCGTGAGAGTAAATTTTAATTCTGGTCCACTAATTAACACTAGAAGTACTGGCGTTAAATCTATTATATTTTAGTGTATTAAATAAGTACTTTAGAAAATGAGGAATTACGAGATTGAAGAGATGACTGATTGGGACTTCGATTATTTATAGGGAAAATTCTACTCTCAAGATGTGACAAATTTTTAGGGTTGATAGTAATTGGGTTGCATTTGTTAGAGACTTGTACCTTTCTTTGGCACAGGCTCTACTAATTTCTGTGGACTTTGAGCTACCGAGGCTATGATATGGCAATTTAGGATTTTACGTGAGAGTAAATTTTAATTCTGGTCCATTAATTAACACTAGAACTGCTGAAGTTAAATCTATTATATTTTAGTGTATTAAATAAGTACTTTGGAAAATGAGGAATTACGAGATTGAAGAGTTGATTGATTGGGACTTCGATTATTTATAGGGAAAATTCTACTCTCAAGATGTGACAAATCTATAGGATTAATTGTCATTGGGTTGTATTCATCGAAGATCAACTCTTATCTTTGTTTCGCATAGGGTTTATTAATTTCAGTGGGTTTTGAGCTATCGAGGCTATGATATGGCAACTTAAGATTTTCTCCCGTGTGATAGCAAATTTTAAGTCTGGTCCAATAATTAACACTCAAACTACCGCCATTAAATCTATTATATTTCAAAGTATTAAATAAGCACTTTAGAAAAAGCACAATTAAAAGATTGAAGACATGATCGATTCGATAATCTCTGTTTTATAAGACCAACGTAGAATATCTGTTCTATGACTCTACTATAAACTTTGTGAATTATTCGAAAAAATTGGAAAACAATCAATTTGACTTGCTTGGTAGTTCTATTTAGTGTCAAGTTCCTTATTCATTATAGTCCCTTAGGAGTTACGTCTCCACGAGGTTAATTGTCCACCCTTGTCTTTCATCAATCATATCTACAAGTATGTAAATCTTCACCTAAATCTCAAAAATACAATTCCAGTGCCACAAATAAATTACAGACTCATTCCTGTCAAGCAAACGACTATAAAATCATAAAGAAACACCCTGAACACGTTTCCACAGCAATAAACAAACCCTCTACAAAGCTACACCAAACCTCGGCTTGCAGCTTGCCTAACGAAGTCGCAACAACCCAAAGTCTCATTTAAGGTGAAAAACATTTCCGCCAGTCCACCGGCTAATAGACCTGGCGAACAAAAGCTGAAAGAGGAACGCGACACGATTTCTCAAAGAGGTCTAAATGGCCTCTTCTCGCAGTAAGCGTGAAAACTGCTCCGAGGGAGGGAAAAAGGACAGCATTGCTGGAGAACAATAGGTAAAAATAAGTAAGTGGCTGGGCAGAGACCTCCTGGTGATACGGTGCTCGATCCTGTCCCATGCGACAATGCTCTAGAGTCAATGGTGCCCTGTTATTCGGGACATTATGGGGCATCGTTTGTCAAGTATCCCGGCAGGAAACCAGGACGTCCGTATGTTCTCGATGGTTCTGTGGAAATGTCGAACCGATGCCGGCATGCCGACCGGCAGTTTTTCCACTTGGTTTCCTTTAAAAGAATAATTTCTATTACCCGTCACTCGTACCATGAGACGATCCTTTCGCCATCGGGGTGCAAATAATGATCGGCAAGAAGTTTATTATTTCTTTCGGCGGGAAGAAAATGAAGGGGGAATCTGAAGGTCCTTTGAGCAGATTTGAGCAATTCAAGATTCTGGCCTGTGAATTTTGGGCTTTGTTGAGTTTCTGAAGGTATGGGGTGTTCTGCAAGCTGGCAGATTTTGATGGATTAATAATCACGATTGGATGATGATTTTTTGGAGCTTCAATTAGTTATAGATCTTTGTAATTTATTTATCTGTGGAACCGTGTTTGGTGTCTCGTAGCTATTTTTGAGATGCATATATTTTTAAAGGTCCTTTGAGCAGATTTGAGCAATACAAGATTCTGGCCTGTGAATTTTGGGCTTTGTTGAGTTTCTGAAGGTATGGGGTGTTCTGCAAGCTGGCAGATTTTGATGGATTAATAATCACGATTGGATGATGATTTTTTGGAGCTTTAATTAGTTATAGATCTTTGTAATTTATTTATCTGTGGAACCGTGTTTGGTGTCTCGTTGCTATTTTTGAGGTGTATATTTTTTTATTAATTTTAGAAGTACTGGTGTGATATCTGATATATTTAAATATACGGAATTAGTGCCCGTGGAGGAAGATGACCAATTAACACTAGATTCACGGAGCCGTATATATAATTATTATTATATATAATAAACCTTTCATTTAAATTGATTTGGAACTACTTCCTTTGCAGAAAATTTCTTCACTTTAAATTACTTAAAATCACTTTAGAAAAATAGGTGTATCAATATCCGTAAATCTAGTGGTAAGTAATTTAGGTCTTATATGATAGAAGTGTGGTACCCTCCAATATTTTAGAATTTTTACAAAATATTACCACTTTCACGACCGGCAAACAAAGAATTGGCCTGCTTACGGCACCACGTTGGTGTCACCGATCGTGAAAGTGTTAAGACACGATCACTTTAACTACCTTGGTATTATTTTACAATCAATTAACAGTTTCATAGTCGAATACTAAAGTTGAAAATTTCATTTGAAGCAAATAGAGAAACATAACGACAATCAAGAGGTGGTATCTCAGAGCGCAAACGATTAACGATAAAATTTCTCTCGGAATTAGTTTTCCCTTATCATTCCATCAAGAGTTACAATTCTCCATTGCACCCCAATCGCATCAATCCTACCACCTTCCTCCTCGAAACACAGAAAAGTAACAGTACAAGACCAAAGTCCATCTCAGAGTTTCTCTAATTTCCCCAGTTATCCCCTCAAGATCTCTCCTCTCACCGGTACATCATCCCTCTCTTTCCACCGAGTGAAAAAAGAAAAGCCATAATCCCAAGAAAACGTCGCTCGTTCGCCGAAAAAGTAACGGTGCCTGCGAAAAAAAACAAAACTCGACAGATTTACGACGAGCTACCGTGACTCGAGGACCAGTCGATCGTGGTTCACGGAAACAGCGAGAAGACAGAGAAAAAAAAAAGGAAAGCAATATAAAGAGGAAAGACGCAAAGGATCTCCAATCGTTCAAAGATCACTGGCACGCTTAAATAACGACGATCGCGATCGACTTTAACATCCGGACAACTCGACATTTTACTTTTCCCATCTTTCCATCCCCTCGTTCTCCAAAGATCTCCTCCACGGTTCACCAGCGTACGGTGGACTCTTCTTGGTTGAACCCGAGGACACCTGCGGTTCGTTCTGTCGCTCTCGAGGGCCCCATGGAAACCGTTATGGTCATCGGACAGAGATTCCACCTAATAAAGACATAATTCTACCAGATAGAATCTACCTTTCCTTCTCGCGCGTTCCACCATCTTTACGAGCGACTACCTTCCACGTCTAATTCGAAAACAGATCGAATGTCGTTGTTGGTCCATGGTTACTCGAGGACGCGAGATTTCACGATCTTTCCCGGGGTGGATGAAACGTGAAAGGGGGGGAAAAAAAAGGTACGCTTTTCTCGATTTATGGCCTCGTTAAGGTGTCCCCGGTCGAGCTGATACTCCCGCCTTGGATGCTCATCCATGGGGTTCTTGTACCGCGAGTATAATCGAAATTGATTATTAAACTCGCGAGAGCGTAGGTGAGACTCGAAATCGATGTAACTTTATATCTATGAGAATGGCGAAGAACGATTTCGCGCATTTATGGTCTTGGACGTTTCGAGATAGTTTTGCAGGTTTAGTGGAAACTTTATCGTTGGATTGGAATTTCTTGAATATTTGAGATCTTGGGAGAGTCGAGGGTAATTTATTTTGTTATTTTTGGTGTTGTTTGTGATAGGAGTTTGGAGTGATTTTTGTATTTGAGGTTTAAGTGCTGTGGAGATTTTTTATGGGAGTTAGTGTTTTTGGTGGATTTTAACACTTTACTGGTCGGTATTTTTTAACGTCCTACTCAATTCTGTTCGGTTACTTGCACTCAAATATTTTCCTGATACTGTTATCTCTTCGCAAATTGCAAAGTTTCTTAACTGAGTCCTTGGCACAGTTAACCGCAATGAAAAATAATAATTTATCAATTACCGTAGCAACAAATTAATAAGTTAAAAGTCCAAAAGTGTTGGGCCCGAAAAGCCGATTAATCGGCTAGGTAAGCTAGGTAAAGTGTTAAGCAGTTGAGACTGTGATATATTAACCCTTTGCACTCCGATGTCTGAGCTGAAGGGACATCGTAAGTCTTCCATACTATTCAGTTGCTCCCTCTAAGGTGACCACTGAATTTAAAAGCGACTGCAGAGGAGGAAGTTATTGCACAGCAACATTTTAAAAAATATGTTTTTACTTGATCTTTTCTATTGAAATGGCACAATAGAGCAAACAGTAAAGTGCCGTCAAGTTGCTAATGGATAACGTCAAATTGGGCTCCGAGTGCAAAGGGTTAACTTCGTTCTATCTGAGGGGACATCATAAGTGTACTATCACTCGATTGTTCCCTCTAAGGAGAACTACGAATTTATTAGTGGTTACACTGGATGAACTTATTACACTGTAACATTTTATGAAACGTATGTTTACCTCAAATTTCTATTAACACTAGATTCACGGCCGCTAAATCTGGTACAGTCTAATATATCAAATTAGTGCTTTGAAAGAAAATGGATGAAGCTGCTAAAAATAGGATTAGTTGAGAAATTTGTGTATTATAACATAGATGTGAAATATCTACTGCATCGCTTCATTATAAATTTGAGAAATATTTTTAAAAAAGTAGGAATCCGTCGATTTGACGCATGCCGTAGTTCTAATATTAAAATGACACAAGACAGAAAAGTAGCGCCAAGTAGCTAATAGATAACGTCAGAGATGGCTCCAAGAACAAAGAGTTTAAAGGATAATTTAGAAAAAGTCTCATTCTATCGCGGGAGATTTGAATTTGAATTTCAAAAAATCAGAACTCCCCTGCTCCACGGAAGGTATTTGCAATTAAGAAATCCAACAGCAGGAAATTAAAAAGAATCGGTTCAATGAGCGAAGCAGAATCGCGAGGAAATTCCGAAGGGGATATTCTAACATTTCCATTTCCATCCGAAAATGTAAAAATCCCATGGAAGTAGAAAAAGAACGAAACCATTCGCTTTTTAACTTGAAATCGTGTGCCGGTCGTTTGCGCACACATTTCCCGCAAATCGCCAACGAAAATTCACCTGGGAGAAAACAAAACTCGTCCCGTTCGCGCTCCAATCGTCGACAAAATGGCCGAACATTCGACACGATAACAACAAGTTGATGAAACGATTAAAACCGTAACGAGTCCTCCCCTTGACACTCCACCATTTCGCGGCTTGATGGCTGTTGTTACAAGCGCGAAGCACGGCGATTTCTGTGAGAGAATTTTCCCAATTCGCATGTATGAACGGTCGCGTTCTCGCGGGAGTCCTCAGTCAACCTACCGGTCTGACGTCCCCCATGGGCTTTTCCACCCTGATAAATCTGTCCAACTGGTGTTAACTCCGATTTCCGTGGATATTGCCGCGAAATCAGCCTCGTTTATGCGAATCAAACACCCCTGGTTAAAACGTACGAGTCCATCTTCTTTTTTTTGCTAATCTTATTTTTTTTTAACTTGACTCTTAATGCATCGTCCAGCGAAATGAAGATATCGACGTTTAGAATAATAAAAATTGATATTGTGGGGTCAGTATAGATATTAGGCGAGTTATATTAACCGTTTGAATACCGGGAGGGTTTTAAAAAATTACTTCGAAAAAAGCCCAAAGCCACTTTCGCGCTCTTGAGATTTTATTTCAAAATAAGCTAAAGTTGGTGTTTTATTTTATATAGTGCACAACAAGAACAATCTTCTCGTGCTTGCATCCTAATTTGGAATTACTTTATATTATAAAAAAGAAACCTGATGCATTCTTAACAAAGTCTTCCATCAATTGTCAACATTGAAAAAATGTCCGGGGGTTTTTCGACACAAAAACTGAAGGGCGCGAAAGTGGCGCGTGGTACGCAAACGCTTAAGGGAACCGAAGAGTAATATCGTTTTTTTACACAAATTATTTATACAACATTCGTCAATTAAAGTGTAATATCAATTGTCGAAATACTGCTTTATTTAGATTTCATACAAAGAAATTTCGTAGTGAAGATATATTTTTGACTTTGTCATATGATGCAAATGAGTTAACACTTTGCGGTCCTATGTCGCGCAATACCCGATTCTCTGACAATTTAATATCGACTTTCCAATTTCACAATGATTTTGTAATATCACCTAAATGTCCATCAATACCCATAGTTATTGGTATCATTTAAAAAAAGAAATAACTAATGATAGAAAATATTACAAAATTAATTGTATTTAGTTCACTAAATTAATAAAATAATTCATACCGCAAAGGGTTAATGAATAATGTAATCATCCTCGTTATCAATAATCTTTTTCCTTCTACCTTGTAAATTTTGAATGCCAGATCGTTCATTGTCTCAATGAAATCTTCAACTCGCACCTCATCTTCGCGTTCGCCATCGCATTGCATAACGTATCTTCCATCGACGCAGAAAATATGGGTTACAGACGTTTAATCGTCCCTGGGCAAAGATCCAAAACGAGGCCAAGTGTTCCTCGTAATTCCATCATCATTGAAATCACTCTGCAACATCGCGAGGATAAAACCTCTCTGAGGGTGATGCACATCGGTGGAGGGCTTATTCATGGCAATCGGAGTACCGGTCTCGTGTAAGCAAGTCGAGGCGAATTATCCTGCCGGATTGTGCGGGGGAGGAAACACGCGATAAATAAACCCCTAAACCCATTCAAGTAAGTGGTTATGTTTTTAACACGTGCTAGAGCCTAACAGTTCAGCCCCTTTCCCCGTCCATGGCCTCTATGGTGCGGTATAAACCACGCGAACGTGCGAGTCTACGGCATAGTCATCTCCATAAGCCACGTATTTCCCATTGGCGCGGACATGGTCCCTTTTCTCGATGGGGTTTTAAATCGAATAATTTTCAAACTACTGGAACCATTTTCTTTTTATTTATTCGATAATTTTAAAGTTGTATTTTTTTTTATCATTTTAAGGAGAAGTAGTGGAGTTTTTTTTATTTGATCATTTAATACGTTAATTGAGTTTTATATCATTAATCCTTCGCGGACGGAGTAATTTTTGAGTATCGAGACATAATCATTTATTTGGCGATGTAAAACTGCCCTTTTATCAAAAAGTTAGATCGTTAATATATACAAATTATAAATTACTATTTGTGTATCCATGTTTTAACCTCTTATTTATATTTTTTAACTATTACCAGGTGTACATACCACTATAAAGTATAGTTAAATTTCTTCTCGGACCACATATATGGGTACCCAGTCCTTAAAAGGTTAACTGCATATTTAGATGTAAAGCTTTCTTTTAAGTATAATTAACATCTTTTAATAATTGCAGGTCAACGAAGGACAACAAAATTTCCTACAATTTTCCCGGAAAACTGCTCACACTGACGATCGTCTACGCTACTGGTGTACACGTAGGAACGTACAAGTTTTACACGTGCGAAGACAGAGAAGGAGAGTACCACGAAGAGGGAGAATTTTAACGAAGGATAGAGAAACAGAAAGAGTCTTTGGCGAACGTTGAAGTAGGATAAACGAGGGAACACAGAATAGGGAAAAAGGGAAAGAGTGAGATACAAGAAGGGCGAGAAAGAGGGAGATGAAGTAAAAGGGATGAAAAGAGAGAGATGAAGAGGAGGCTCTCGTCGAGATGGGAGATGCGCCGACATAACCGATAAATAACAACGGCAACGAGCCTGTCAGACCCTTGTTAAAGCATCGTGCACACGCTCACGCGGCCTAGCACGCACGCATTCACGCATTAGAATACGTTTTAACACATCCTCCGTCTCTTTTTCTCATTCTCAGTTTCTTTCTCTCTCCTTTCCTCACTTTCTCTCCTCCGCCGAGAAGAGGAGGCGTCTAGAACTTTGGCCCTCGAGGGCGAAACTGCCAGTGACGAATATTGCATCGTTCTCTCTTTCTGCCAGGGTTTTAATGCTAATTAATTCGGTTTATTATGGTTTCGATCTGGGTCGATTCAACGTCATCCGAGTTGCGCTTGAGTCAACACTACGAATGACGTTTCTTGACTAATATTCATTTTTTTAATTACTTGATTTTTTGATAATTTTTCCAAAGTTACAACTTAACCCTCTATGGACCCGTGACTTGAGGGTAAAGCAACACACATCTTCTATTTTTTAAAGTTGAAATTTCAACTTTGCCAAATATTATAATTTAGCTCGTGAAAGTCATGACATTCTTTACAATACAATACAATGTTTAAAAATCAAGTGTAGATTATTGTTTAAAATTGTAGTTTCATAATTTTTTAAACGTGCTATCGTGAAACTGAAATTCAGATACCATAAAACATTCGGATTATAGAGGGTTAAAGGGTTATTATGGCTTTAGGATTCGCCTGAAATTATTCATCCTGTGGAAAATTAAAGTAGCACTTAATTACAAAAAATAAAGGAACAAAGATATATTAACGCCTTGATATACAATGACGTCCCCGAGACTCAAAAACTGCGTCCACTGGATGTCGTACAGTATAATATTAGATTATTTAATTATTTCACTCGTGCATCTACAGAACTACTAATTTATTATTTTATAATGTTGCTTAAACATTGTCCTTTCAACCTGACTACATTTTATATAGCAATGCAAATTTCAAGATAAAATGTTCCGTTTCTAAATTACTATTCAGTCGGGCAAAAATAACACTTTGTCTGCCATAGTGCTATTGAATTCAGTGAAATTTCCTATAACTTTACATACTGAATATTTAAATATCGACTTACAAAAGATAAAGGTTTGTCGAATATCTGTCTATCTGTATCTTTGAAGTTTCTGCTTCATAAAAATGTGAATTTAATAGAAAAGTTTCCATCAGTAGAAATGATGAAACCAGCGAAATACCGGTGGCGTTCAACGTGTTAAATAGTAATTTTCATACACCTCAGACTTCTCTTTGTGTGTATGTGATAGTGTTAAGCAACAGAAGTACTTTAATAACATCATTCAACAGCCCCAGATTTTTTTATGAAGTACAAAGAACATTCATGTCCTCCCAAGATACTCCGAGAAACCTCGACTCATCTGCAACCCCAAAAAAAGAATCCCCTCCACGTCGCTCACGGGAGAACCTCCCATAAAAATCTCCAAAAGCGATGAATCCTTCGTGAACACGATTTCTGGGAATATCCGTAGGAAAGAGCTTTCACGATTGGAGTCAGTAGACCCATCGACGTCTGCCGATGATGGCGTTGCACCATTCGACAGAGGGTGAAGGAGGGAATGCGCTACGAACTGCCAAGAGTTGCACTTACGCTCGTTCGACGTGAATGCATCTGCCTTCGTTCGCACGAGCCATCGTTTTATCCGGTCGACTTAACGCAACGCCCGGTTACGCCGAAGTTACGACCATTTCTCACCCCCTTTTCTCATCCCTCCGCCTCGGACACCCCTCTCAACGGGCTTCCATTTTCTTCGGATTTAACCGCTTGTTTTACGAACTGCTCTTTATGAATTTGTCGATGACTATGGACAAGTGGAATTTCATGTAATTTCAAAATGACAATATTGGCGAATTTTTTAAGACTAGATTTACCAGCGTAAAATCTATTATATTTATATATGTTAATTATAATAGATTCGGTAATTTATGTATTATACGATAGAGGAAGAATATTTGTTCTACGGCTCTCTTATAAATGCGTAGAATTTTTGGAAAAAATTGTGTACCAGTCATTTTGACTTGCTTGGTAAATCTAGTGTTAATACATTCAATATATACATATTGGGATTAAAAAGATGTCTTAATAACTATAGATCTATTTGTGTCGTGAAGGTTTCTGCTTCGTAGAGATGTGATTTTAACCCATTTGCATCACAAGCGCATATATGCGCGCACTTTTTCTGGTCGCTATCATCGAAACGCATTTATGCATTCACATTATTAGTGAATAGCAACATATATGAACAGTCTAAGTTATTTATACAACATTCGTCGATTAAAGTACAATATCACTATTTGAAATACTGTTAGACTTAGACTTAATACGAAGAAATTGGACAGTAAAGATATATTTTAAAATTTGTCATATGATGAAAATGGGTTAATAGAGAACATTTGACTTCGATAAAAATGACGAAACTAGCGAAATACCGGTGGTGTTGACGTGTTAAGAGGAAAACAAAAGAGGGTGAAAGGGTGGTTAGCTTGTTGAGAGATTCCCTGAAGGACAGGATTTAGGATTAGTCTTTTTTTTAGAATCCTTATTGCGGAAGTCCAAATAGAGTTTAAAGAGTTAAATCGAAGCAATTGGACAAAGCTTTCCTTTGTATATTAAAAGAATCTACTTCCTCTTCTTTTTTTTGTTTCTTGACTTTAATTGCCATGAATATTTTGACTCAGACCTACAATTTTCGGTGGATCGTAAAATGTCTTAGAGTATCTTATTTCTTCTCATCCATCATTTATATTTAACAGAATATAAATATGGTAATTCGATGTTGAGTTTCTGAAATAAAGATGCGATTAAAAGAAAAAAATTGAAATTGTATGCAGCTGAAATTTCGAGAGTCGAGAGACCCTGCGATTCAGTGGGTGAGAGTAGGTGGTATCGTTAAAAGTGGTAAATGTGTCAAGAATGGGCGTGTTCGAGATAAAACGACATATCGGGATCTCCTCAGCTGCAGAAAGAAAAGAAGAAAGCAGCAGATGCGAGGATGAAAGCCGCGGCAAAAGTCGATCGGAACCGTAATTTTCGGTGAAAATAAAACGACCGGTAAGATGTAAAGGAAAAAGACCGCGTGGAACAAACGCCTCTGCGACGATGGAGGCAATCGGCTGAATTTATGTCATGGGAAATCTGCTTCGAATTAGGGAAAGCGCGTGCCATCGTTTTCCATGGCTGTCGGAGAAGATTCTCGGGGAAAACCCGGACAAGATGTATCACCGAAAGGCGACGAGTGATTCATTCTCGTTTCGAGGTTTTACTTGCCCTTTTCTCTCTTATTTGGCCTCTCCTTTTCACAGAACTATTATAATTTGTACGAACTCGTTTTTTCCTCAGCTTTCTTACCACATTTATGCAAACTTTCTGTTCCAATTTCTTCCAAACTTTGCTAAAGTTACACTTTTTTAATGAAAGAAATTTTTTAGTTGTCTGATAGAATTCTTTCACTTTCTATCTAATTTATTTTCAAACTCAGCTCTTTTGTGATATTTGGAAAAGTATTCCATTGCAATTCCTTCCATTTTCAATAAGATGACAATTTTTTTAAGGAAAACAAATTTCTATTGCGTGTCTGTTTGAAACCGAGAGGACTTCTATTTTTTTTAATAGAATAATGTTTTCTTCAGAGCCGATACAATTCGTTGTAATACCCTTTTTCCTTTTTATATCGATGTTATTGGATCGGTAAACCTTTCAGGCATCGAAAGACAAATTAACTGTTTGTCTGCGAAATGGTGTCAGCCAACGCCGACGTATTTTTTTTATTGACGTTAATATTATCTTCAAAAGTTGCCACCTGGCCCCGTCAGAAACGGTGTATCGCTTTCACGAGGCTTCAGCAGGGGTCCGTGGACCCCTCGTTGCAATAATATTTTCCCAACACCAAGACGTTGTTTACAATGTCAACGTAGGGCTACCGGATTATTCCACTACCTTCTGGTAGCTTTGCATTCGTCCTGCGATCGCTACTCGTCAAAGTCTGCACAAAGTGTCACAGCGACGTTCGGAACTTTCGCCAAAGACTACAAAAAGGGTATAGCAGGATAAGGTGGTCAAAAGTGCCCTTGAACCGATTTCAATGGGGGTAGTCTCATTCGATAGATAATGCTCGGCGATCATTGTGTACCAGATTTTAACCCTTTATCTTGATCGGAAGGGTAGTTATGGGGAAAATTAAAAAAACAGGTTTTTGGCCCTTTTCCCCCATTTATTGAGGTGTAAAAAATCCGAAAAAATTCTGGCATATTCTACACGGTACCGGACATGTTGGAGAATTTTTTCAGATTTTTCCGTCGAAGTACCTAAGCGTGAAAAATGGGCAAAGTCAAAAAAAACGGAAAAAAGAAGATTTCGTATCGAAATCTTCGAGGTACAACTTTTTGTTTTATATAGTAACAATCTAACACCTACGATTGTTATCCCCAATTTTTTTCAGATTTTTAAACCACCTGCGTCATTATGAAAAAAATCGAAAACCGATTTTCGGGACGTATTTTGATCTAAAACGCAAGAAGTAATTGTTATTTTTCCATTATTTTCATAGAGTATGTTCATTTTGTGGTTTTTAATGTTTTACCATTACAGATAATTTCATAACAATAAAAGGAATAGAGCTAACTCACTTATCTGTAAACTATGTGTTACATTATGTACCATAATTTTGAACGTTAAATCAACAGCAGCAGTGGCCACGCGTCTAGAGTGTCTGCTCTGGAATCGCTATGAACTTTTTGTCGCGGGTTCGCGTCCCGGAAGGTATATTTTTTTTTCTTTTTTTTTTAATCTGTAAATGCATAAAAATAATCAATAATCATTTTTAACAGCTATTGCGATAATCCTAAATGCATAAAAAATGTATATCGTATAGAAAATAGTTTTAGAGCATATCTGTTGTTTTGCCGGCTCTCTCTAGCAATATGTTATCCCATGGTTACGGATATTTTTAAACATTTAAATTATGGAAATGTTAACTTATTATGGTATATAAAAATGTATATTCGGCACTAAAGGAACGGAGTTTATACCTTGACAAATTCCTGCCGAAGCCATGTTGAATGAAAACAAAAGTTCCTTTCTTTTGGTAGATTATTATTTTTCGCCATAAGTACTAGTTTGTTATTTGTTCCGAAATCATATAGAATAAATAATACGTTTGAGGGCCATAACTGTACAATAGATACAATCGTTAAAATTGCTTTATTGTTATATACGAATTTACTTCTTAAGCTTTTAGATATCTTACTGATGAGCATTTGTATCGCTGTCAAAATACCTTTAAGAAATAGAGGCATATAATTTAGTTTGCAGGATTTTATTATTTTATTGCGCCTGCTCCAACATCACACGAACCCTTCCTGTTCGTAAGCCTTCACCAATGACCTGCTGGCATTGAAGGTTTGGCGCAGATACTAAGCTAATCCCCTATAGGTATTTATGTTATATTGGTCAATTCACTGTTAAATGGTTTCTGTCTCTACCTAGTCACATGGAACTGTACATACTTAAAAAAGTACAAATATTCATAAATGGTAACATACCCCGCATTAAATCGGTTTGACACATTCGAGACAATAGCGGAGACCCAACCATAAACTGTCTTCCCTACGCTCATTTCAGAATTAACAAATTAAAAATGGCAATATAATACAAACCAATAGAAATTAATATTTTCCAAGTTTCGAGCATATCCCCTCCATGTCAACGATTCTTCTTTGAATATAAGGGAAAGAAACATGCAAGTAAAGTAATCATTACGTGCATATACTCTGTTAGTGCAAGTGTTGTGATCTTTGGTGCCGAATATACATTTTTATATACCATAATAAGTTAACATTTCCGTAATTTAAAAGTTTAAAAATATCCGTAACCATGGGATAACATATTGCTACAGAGAGCCGGCAAAGCAACAGATATGCTCTAAAACTATTTTCTATACGATATACATTTTTTATGCATTTAGGATTATCGCAATAGCTGTTAAAAATGATAATTGATTATTTTTATGCATTTACAGATTAAAAAAAAAAGAAAAAAAATATACCTTCCGGGACGCGAACCCGCGACAAAAAGTTCATAGCGGTTCCAGAGCAGACACTCTAGACGCGTGGCCACTGCTGCTGTTGAAATAACGTTCAAAATTATGGTACATAATGTAACACATAGTTTACAGATAAGTGAGTTATCTCTATTCCTTTTATTGTTATGAAATTATCTGTAATGGTAAAACATTAAAAAACACAAAATGAACATACTCTATGAAAATAATGGAAAAATAACAATTACTTCTTGCGTTTTAGATCAAAATACGTCCCGAAAATCGGTTTTCGATTTTTTTCATAATGACGCAGGTGGTTTAAAAATCTGAAAAAAATTGGGGATAACAATCGTAGGTGTTAGATTGTTACTATATAAAACAAAAAGTTGTACCTCGAAGATTTCGATACGAAATCTTCTTTTTTCCGTTTTTTTTTACTTTGCCCATTTTTCACGCTTAGGTACTTCGACGGAAAAATCTGAAAAAATTCTCCAACATGTCCGGTACCGTGTAGAATATGCCAGAATTTTTTCGGATTTTTTACACCTCAATAAATGGGGGAAAAGGGCCAAAAACCTGTTTTTTTAATTTTCCCCATAACTACCCTTCCGATCAAGATAAAGGGTTAAAATTTGGTACACAATGATCGCCGAGCATTATCTATCGAATGAGACTACCCCCATTGAAATCGGTTCAAGGGCACTTTTGACCACCTTATCCTGCTATACCCTTTTCGAGAAATTCGAAAATGTACCCTTGGAATTGTGTCAAATGTCATAGTCTCTTTGTCGCTTTGTAAAAACGACGAAACTTAACTTACGAATGTACCGGAACTTAATTAACACTAGATTTACGAGCGTGAATTCGGCAGTCCTGCAACATGATACATAAGACCTCTGAAAAAAGAAGGATTAAGCGACAGAAAGGATCATTCGTTAAGCAATTATTATATTATAAAATACACGTGAAATATCTACTCCCAGATTCTCTGTAAATTTGAGAAATGTTTATAAAACAAGTAGGAACTCGTCATTTTGACGGTTTCCGTAAATCTAGTGTTAAAGAAAATTAATTTCCACAAAGTTGTAGAGTATATGACTTTGTTACTCACAGTTACCAGTAGTTATAGTAGTAAAATTTAAATAATTTAACCTTCTAAACTAATTCCACTACCTTGCCATAATTCTATAATTCAAAACACTCCAAAGACTCCTAAAAGTAGTCAAATGAAAATTCCAAAACATAGAAGCCCATCGAAGACTTTAAAACGAGCTTACTGGAAACGGGAACTTACTAAAAGAAAATTAATTTTCAGAAAGTTAGACAGAAATTGATTTTGCTGCTCACAGTTACAAGTACTTATAGTAATTAAATTTAAATATCTTAACCTTCTAAATTAATTCCACTACCTTGCCATAATTCTATAATTCAAAACACTCCAAAGACTCCTAAAAGTAGTCAAATAAAAATTCCAAAAAATAGAAGACCCCCGAAGACTTTAAAACAAGCTTACTGGAAACGGGAACTTACAAAAAGAAAATTAATTTTCCCAAAGTTAGACAGAATTTGATTTTGCTGCTCACAGTTACAAATACTTATAGTAATAAAATTTAACCTTCTATGTTAATTCCACTACCTTGCCACAATTCTATAATTCAAAACACTCCAAAGATTCCTAAAAGTAGTCAAATAAAAATTCCAAAAAATGGAAGACCATCGAAGAGTTTAAATCAAGTTTACTGTAAACTCTGAAAGGTGAAAAGAGCCGTATCTCCCGAAACTCCGAAGACTTAATTCCTCCAGCTTCCAAATATATACCCTACGAACATAAATCCCAAGAAGCCCACGTTAAATCACAGTCCTCCCGAAGTGGTAGAACTTCTAACGAGACTTTCGATCAAAACTCCTTAATTAAACCTGGCGAACCTCGTGGCACGTTTTTCAGTAGAATTTCCACAATCACCCGGTCCATTCGTCACCCTTATTCGACGACATGGAAATCCGAACGAGGGAATCCTAAACTGAACCACGCAAAGTGGAGAATCCTTGGTCCTAACGTTGAACAGAGGGTGGAAAAAGGGGAGAAGGTGTTCCGGGTGTAGAAAACAGAAAGAAGTTTCGTGAAAAAGGCAGCGAAGAGGGAATAGAAGGAGGAAGATCAATTCGAGGCAATATGTAGAACGATTTCTCTCCGGTTCTGGAAATCCGTCGTCTCGAGGGCGAATAACGAGAATTGAGAGAGAGAAAACGGCATCCCCCGTCTTCTTGTCTTGGTATGTTTCTTTATTCCTGGGACAATTTATTCTCTGTCATTTTTCCAAGGCAAGAGAGACGAGAAGGGTGAATACGGAAGGGGTGGAACGGGAAGAGGCTATCTTCTCCTTTGAAAGAAGGTTTTATTGGCCTTTTTATGGGGCGAATAAACGGCACCGTTACGCGGATTTACATACCGCTTGTTTCGTGATTCACAGACTTCCATTTGCCTGCCATCTTACACCCCCGTGCCATGGTCGAAGAACTATTCGCTAAACCGCTCGAATTGTTCTGCCAAGTTTACGAGAGAAGAATTCTGATGTCATGGGAGAATGGTGAATGTCGAGGTTGTTGACTTGTGCTTCGATTTTTATAGAGTATCAGTTCTACTTCAATAGAAATCGTTACACAAGGATTTAACAATGACAATATAAATTTATTTAAATATTCTCTCATTGTTTACGGGAATTAATTAAAGATTTAATTTCTTTTAACACTAGAACTACCGGCGTGAAATCGATTATATTTTAATATATTAAATAAGTGCTTTGAAATCAAAGGAATCAAGAAGTCGAAGGGGTGATCGATTCGGTGATTTATGTTTCTCTAGATAGACGTAGAATATTTATTCTATGACTCTTCTATAGACTTGGAGAATTTCTGGGAAAAACTGTATACCAGTCATTTTGACTGGCTCGGTAGTTCTAGTGTTAATGAAGGAAAAATAATAAAAACAAATCGGAATGCAAAGTATTAATTTTTCCCGCAGTAAATGGGTTAACACGTTTACTGCCACGGGGGTCACCGGTGACCCTCCAATTATAATATTTATAAATTTTCTAACACATTCAGTATTTAATTATTGTCGTCCAAAAGATAAAATCCTACTAAATATGTATCTTTAAACTTTCTGCTTTTCAAAGGCGGAATTTTAGTAGGAAAACTACCACTTCGATAAAAATGATCAAACGAGCGAAATATCAGTGGTATCCAATGTGTTAATTACCGTTTGACACTGTCATTATTATTTAGTTTAATCGAAACGCGTTATTTTTTCGTGTCAGACAACTTATATGTGTATGTGGGTGAGATAAAAAAAAAAGATGCCACTATCTGTCCTAGGGTAGCTGATGTAATTATGACGAAACGTTGCGGAATGGTGTATTAGATTATCTCTCGTTTCGGTTCACGAGCGGAGGACGACGGTTCTTAATTAATTTATTAACGGTTCGTCTCAAATTACCTAATTAACGTCGACCGCGTAGACGTAACGGGAGGGGAGTTTTGCATCAGCCATACGTCCCTCCCATAATTCAGATACTCTTCTTATGTTTTCCTCGTTAGACGATGTCATTTCGCAATCGTAGGACAACGCCGAAATACGATTCTTTCACAATTTCGTATAACGTTGCAGCAACGAGGAATTGCATCAGCTTCCTTTTTTTTAATGAAATAACGATCGTGATAAGGACAATGACGGGATGAAATATTCGAGCTTTAATAGACACTTTTTGTAAGCGAATGAATATCTTTTCTGAATGTCAATGGGGAAATTTAATTGTTAAAAAATTATTATGAATATCTGGAAATTAATATGACCCAATATATATGATATTTAAATGACAATTGTTTTATAGGAAGCTTGGAATATTTTAACGATAATTTATATTTTCAAGGAAAATTCAGGCTTCAAAATTTAACTCCGAGTATTTAAAATACTCTCACCCATAAAACTTATCTGTCACGAAAATATTAAAAAGAAATATTATTACAGAAGTATAATTCAAATTTCAAAGATTTCAAAAATTACATAATCATATTATAATTTTCCATTTCATATAAAATATTTATCAGTGTATTCTAACCAACTAAATTAACAATTACAACCCCCTAGCTCAAAATAACTACGATCTCAAAGCCCTAACACCTACAAAACCCAATTGTCCGTTAACCCTTTGCATTTCTACATCAAATTACACTCAACACACTTTTCTCTAACACTTAACGCTTCATCTACTAATTATCCGCTAATTATCAACTTTTCAAAATCAACAACAATTTTGCATTTTGACAAAAATATACCACAGTACCTACAATTATTTCTACTATTAAATAAAAATAAATAATCAACAGTAGACAATTTTCCTAGACTATGTTTGCTTCTCTGATCAAAAACTAGTCAAATAATTCCAAACGCAAAGACTTAAATAGCCATCACTATCTATAAACCCCCTTGAGTAATAAATCGAGCAACGACCTCCCATTAAAATTACCAAATAACCCAAAAGTATTACGCCACGATACGAAAAACATTCGTTGTCTGTAAAACAACAAAATCCTTAAGTATCCCTTGCAGGGTAAAAAACGAGCAGTTTCACGGGCGACACGTAATTACATAATACTCGTCGCTCGAAGGAAAAAGTCTCTCCCTATATGGCAGATCATCGAAGAGATCGTTGAAGATACTCAACCGGGATTTCGAGACGTTACAGGACAACTCTTGGCTGCATTTAACGCCGTTAAACCGAGAACACGAAATAATTGACCCCCCGACGTAATTGTACGGTCACTCAATTACAAGGTGACGGAGGTACGTGTAAAAGTACTAAATATGGTGCCACCATAAATCCGCAATATACAGCCGGATGAAACGATGACTCGTTTCCATCGTGAGACGACGTCGTTCGCCGGTATGAAAAATTTCATCGTAAAACGAGCACGAGCTGGCCGCTTTCTTGCTGGATTAACGCCATAAGCGGTACGTTATGTTTGCACGATAATTTCGATTTTATCACCCCGTCGCTGGTTAAACGTTGAATTTTATGCTGCCACTATTCCGTCCAGTTAGCGACGTATGAATATCAATGTTAATGCTGGCGTTGATATCGTGCCGTGTGACATCAATTTTGTGGCGATTGATTTTGCAAGTGGAAAGAAACGATGGTGGTTTGCGATGGGTAATTTTTATGGGGAGAATTTTTGGAAAAGTTTTATGCTAATATTAATTGGGGGGAGAGAGTTTATGGTTATTTGCCGCTTTGATGTCTTGCGATGGAGGAAAGTAGGGAATTGCGGATACTTTTTGGGTTTGATGTCGTAATTTTCTTTAAATCGTGGGAATATGGTGTTTAATACTAGATTTATAGATGTCGATTGTTTACCGATTTTTCTGAAGCGAGACGGATTGACTCATACAAGAAATTGATGTTTTTTGCAGAGAAAATAGTTCCAAATCAATTTAAATGAAAGATTTATTATTAAAAAATTAACCAATTAATATATTATATATGTAGTAATCAAATTTGGAATGAGGCAATAAATTTAGTGTTATAGTTTATTTGGAGTGGTGAAAGCTGGAACTTTCAAAGTTTTGCAGATTGTAATTTTATGAAATGATCACCAGACTTCTGTAAAATATCAGAATCAAGGATTTTTCAGAAGTTTCGAAGCAACAGATTCATGAAACTCTAAGAGACACCCTTATTACCAAAAGAGCCCCTTTTAAAGTGGAACCTGAAAAATTGGCGGAAAATCAGGAAACGACCCGGAAAGGGCAATTAAGACTAGCCATTTATTCCGTCTGGAAGCACCCTCGCCCCGAGGGTAGATTCCGAACCGCAGTAACAAGATCACCGAATTTATATAGTGCACTCTATATCCGAACAGGACAAAGAGGCCATCATTGGGAAAGGGCGTCACGTGTCATTTGATTTCAATTCTGCACCCTTATCCTCCCCATCGTTCGACACAATAATCCCTATTAAACAAATAGTCTCGATTCGAATCATGGTTCCTCGGTTCAACGGAACTGCATTGCTGCAATGTAATTCTATCGATACTTGAATCAATATTTGAACTTTCTTTCTTATAAATATTTTTTATCATTTACAATTTTCAGTCTGCAGTTTACTTTTTAATTCCTTTTAGAGCTTTATTTGGGTTATCTAACAATGGGATGATAAATGATAATTAAAATAAAACAAGTGTGGAAAGTCTCCTGGTACGAAGGATATCGAAGGTTATACAATGTAACTTGAAAGATAATTGCAATAATACTGATACAAGGTGCGTGATGCAACACTTTAGTGGTATTAAATAAATGCAAAAATCTCAAGTTTAACAGCCATCTCATAAACAATGAGATAGTTATCGATCCTTTTAAAAATACAATTAAATGATAAAATTAGGAATGTTATTCTTAACCAAAATTAATAACATTTTTATT
The DNA here is from genome assembly GCA_910591515.1 of Cerceris rybyensis. Classification (NCBI taxonomy): domain Eukaryota; kingdom Metazoa; phylum Arthropoda; class Insecta; order Hymenoptera; family Crabronidae; genus Cerceris; species Cerceris rybyensis. The sequence goes on from OU342795.1 coordinate 4,639,322, forward strand.
ATTTTTGGGATATTTTGTAATTATACACAGAAGTGTATCCTACTATCATCGTAAACCACCCTCGATCTCAATGAAAGCTATAAAAGTGTCTTTTTTCTGAAAAAAATCCCACCATCGTTCCTCGATATTCCATTTAAAAATCTGCTAAGTGACTTTATGATTCTACAATCGTAGAATTTTCTAAATATTGCTATTGCTTTCTGAAATTTTTCAAATCCTGTAACCGTAGAGTTTCCTAAATGTTAGAATTTCTACGGTTCACCAAATTCTATGGCCACAGAATTTTCACAACGTTTCTACAATTTTCAATATTCTACAGCCACAGAATTATCTAGAATACTCTCTCAATTTTCCAAATTCTATGATTACAGAATTTTCTCAAAATTTCTACAATTTTTTATATTCAATGGCCGCAGAATTTTCTAAAATGCTCTCCCAATTTTCCAAATTCTATAATTACAAAATCTGTTCAACATTTCTACAATTTTCGATATTCTAGAACCACAGAATTATCTAAAATACTCTCTCAATTTTCCAAATTCTATGATTACACAATTTTCTCAAAGTTTCTACAATTTTTTATATTCAATGGCCGCAGAATTTTCTAAAATGCTCTCCCAATTTTCCAAATTCTATAATTACAAAATCTGTTCAACATTTCTACAATTTTCGTTATTCTAGAACCACAGAATTATCTAAAATACTCTCTCAATTTTCCAAATTCTATGATTACAGAATTTTCTCAACGTTTCTACAATTTTCGATATTCTATGGCCACAGAATTATCTAAAATGCTCTCCCAATTTTCCAAATTCTATGTTTACAGAATTTTCTCAAAGTTTCTACAATTTTCGATATTCTATGGCCACAGAATACTCTCTCGGAATTGATTCGCGTCAGAAAGCATTTGCGGAAACACGTTCGTGCAGAAAGGCCAGACTATATCGGTTGTTTGCGAAGTACACACGTCGTTAGGATGCGTTCGAAGCTGGAGGGTGCTCGAGCCCACCCCGCAATCGGCCTCAGAACGCGACCAGCCCTCCCATAATACAATTTGAGTTAACTGCAGGGGGATGATCGTTCTCCACCCTAACGCGCCCTGCAGCCACGCATCATCCTATAAACTGTGAGCACACAATACGTAATGTACTGCGCGCGTCGGGGATGATCTCTTTCCTCCGAGATGACGGTGTTATTTCTGCCACCCTGAGAGCTGCCGTTCAACTAACTTCCATAGTTTTGCAAGAAGAGAATTCTGAATATTTTCCTGCCCCTGGAAAATTAAAAAAAAAAGAAGAAATTTTGGTCCCCGTTTTTCAGACAAAGTGTAACTACAAATTTGATAAATAATTTTAATCGGATTATGAGATATTTAGGCCTGTTTGATGGGCAGATTTTTGAAGCTGATTGAATAGCGTAATTAAATATTGGTGAATTAATGGAATAATGATGAGACTGTAGTTATGGGAAATTGACACATGTAAATATTCAAAGTGGTGTTCTAGCTGGAAATAATATTGTAATATGGACTGAAAATGATGTAATATTCGGTTTATGGGTGTAGTGGAAATGATTTTTATAATACGATGTTTTATTAATTGTGAGAATTATTCGACAGATACACAAATCTGCAACACCGAACACCGCGATGTGTTACTCTCGATAATTAAGAACTGTTATCTCTCGGGAGTTATAAAAAGTATATTCGGTATAGATTTGTAGTGTCATTAAGGCGTTTATCGTTGTTCATTAAGAAGTTAATTTAGATTGGAAAGTATCGTCATTATTAAGATTACATCCGCGACTCTCTGTTACAAGAAAGAATATTTTCGCTTTCTCGATAATTCGTCCGAGCATTACTACGGCAATTACGATCAATTAAGCTAATTAAATATGGAAGGTTCCGTAATATCTAAACAGCAACAAAATAACGATAATAATATACAAAATATAATTTTTAAAAAATATCATTTCAAAACACCAGAAGTGTAAATAACAAGAATGAAGAAGAGACATAAAACAGAAGATAAAAAAGAATTAGATCACTTCAGTGAAAGAGAGAGAAGATTAATTCAAATAATAATAATGGTAATAAGAAGTATAATCGCGATACGACGTTATCGTGAGCGTGCAAAAACAAAGTACGAAATTCCGATAGCACTGTTCGCGATACGTATCAGTAATATAATTAACATAATTGAAACGGTTTGTTAAACCGTCGGGAAAACAAGGGTGCCGACTCAACGATGAAAGTAGTTTACGATCGTGTTTGTCCGTGTCAACTCTCGGCCCCGAATTCCACGAGGTTTCGTCGTTTTAATGACGCTTCGATTTTATCTTTATTCCCGTCTTCATTTTGTACGAGAGCGTTTAAAGCTTAGATAACCTTTGAAACATTTCCCACGTTTACCATATTACCAGTATACTCGTTGATACTTAATTATCTCGTGTTCTCCAAAGAAGAAGATCAAATAATAACAGTTCTCTGCTAGTAGAAATATTGGAGAATGTATTATTTATCCAAGCAAGAAATTACAAAGTGTGACAAATTTTCCATTCATTTAATGATCCCTTTAATTGCAATTTGAGAGTTTTACTGACTTCACAATTTTGAATGCAGTGGATATTCATGAGAGGAAGTATCTGTTAAGCACTTAATTAACCGAGGCTTAATGCTATAATTTTCTTCCTAATTGAATATGCCTTACAAGGGAATTTGGATGTTTATAAATATTTTTATATTTATAAATATTTATTTATAAACAGAGAATTATAGCAAAATTGGAGTGTATGTTTACAAACTACCCTCATTAGTTAACCCTCTATGGGCCCCTGTGACTTTGCAGTAACGCAAGACACACCTGAGCTATTCTTCAAGTTTGACTTTTACAAGTCAAATTTTTAATTTAGGCAAGTATAATTTAGCTCGTGAAAATCATGAAATTTTTTTAAAGATCAGGTTTAATCTATCATTTAAAATTGTATTTTGATAATTTTCTAATTGTGCTATCATAAACCTAATCTCCAGACACCACACAAAATTCGCACTATAGAGAGTTAAAGCTAAAATTGTTAAAATAAAATGTTGCCACTTATTTTTGCTAAATTCATATATTTTAAAGTAAAATTAATAGAATAAAAATAATTCCTGTCCTCTGATTCTTCCACCTTTCCGCTGTTTCAAAAATCTTAAACATTTCAAACCCAATTTTTATTCCAAGATTATCCCTCGCAGTTCTAAAAGAGATTAAAATAGACTCTGCAGATTTATACATTTTTCTTTCTAAAAATATCACAACAATATTAATCGTTCCATTGATAATTCATCTCGTTAAAATTGCACGTTGCAAAGTAATGACGAAGAGCCTCGAATATTCTCATATCGGACCTTTTATCCCACATCTTGCACTCGAGCCGTGATACGATGCAATTCCACCGAAGAAACCAAGCTAATTGCCATAATTGACGATGTTTTCGCGTATCTCCGTAATTGTCCGCGATTTCCTTGGATCTCGAGAGGCCGAATTACGCGAATCTACGTGCTCGTGACGATAGTCAACACGATCTACAAAATTAACGGGTTCTCCCCTGATTCGACAGGATTTATCGTAATTGCGAAAACTTCACTCTCCCACGAACGAAACCACTAAACCTGTCTTATCATCGTTATTTCGATAACGAGAACTAGTTCCATCGTTTCAAATATAAACGTAATCTCAAACCATACGAGAAGTATATTAATGTAAAAATTCTAATCAGGAGGGAAATCATTTGAAAACTGCTAATCTCATCGATGCCAGTAGGAGTAGCGTTCGTTCATTTAAAACTGTAATTTTCTCGGTGCCCAAGATTTGCATAATCACCGTAGAATTTCGCAATTGCAAGAATCACGCGCGATTTATCACGACTGCTAATTTTCCACGAACTCGAAGAGTGCAATTTCGAGAACCAGGAAAAACGAGGTTGCGTTTCCTTCTATCTTCCGTCTCCTTTTTTATTTTGCTCGCGAAAAACGCGGGAAATCGTGGAACCGAGAAGAACTCGAGTCGTTGGACGAGTTAGCTTTTTCGATCGAAGGAATTGCAGATCTGCGTAAAAGAGGAGAGTCGATTAAAATTATAGATAGGAGTCTAACGAGTATGCAATCGTAGGACAAGAGGGTTAGTCGTAACGATCGGTGCGATTGCGTACATTACGATTTTCTTTTCGCGAAATCCCTGCCGGAAGAACGAGCCGCAAATGGCGCTCGTTGGAACGTAATTTTCGTTATTAAGAACACCATTTACGAGCTTCTCTTTGCTGCCCTTAATCGCTATCGAATGGCTCGTTCGTTGCTTTGAACTTTCCTGCGGCCACTCGATTTTACTCGTTCGAAAGAGTCGATAATTGGGCACGGATAATCGCGATCGGAAGTTCTTCCGTGATTGCCATTTTTTTTTTTCTATCCGTGCTACGTTCGGTCATACCTTATAATTCGATTAATGCGACGGGCGTTGAGTCGTTGGGAAAATTGCACTGTGAATATTTGTATTTGCTTTATGATCTTTACTTCTGTGGAACTTTCTTTCGAGTTTTATTACTGGTATTATGGTCATTGTGGGTTTAAGTTTAAGAGGGCGGAAGTGCGAGAGAATTTTAATGTTCGCGGAGAAAAGTTGATCTTTAGGTCATTAGCTTTTTTATTGTGGATTCTAATGAATTGAGATATTTGAAAGAAGGAATGATTAACACTAAAGCTACCAACGTTATATCTAGTGAAATTCAGGTATCTATTATATAAAGCTCAAATACCACTGACTGACTCACTCATTCATCCACTCATCACGAAATCTCAAAAACCACAGAACGGATTACAATGAAATTTGGAACATACTCTTGCCTTGGGTCGTAGGTGCTCACTAAGAAAGGGTTTTGAAAAATTCGAAATTTTAGGGGGGGTTTTGGAGGGTTAATGTATGGGCCAAACTCATCAACGCAGAGCCGAAACTACTTGACTTAGAAACTTGAAATTTTGCATGAGCGTTCCTTCTAGGGTATAAGCACCCACTAAGAAAGGATTTTTCAAAATTCGAAATTTTAAGGTTTTTTTTTAGTTTCGATTAAACCGTAGCGAAGCACAGGAACTTTCATCTAGTACTGAATAAATGCTTTGGAAAAAAGAAGACAAGAGGTGAAATAGATTGTTAATTAATTAATTTAGGTTTTGTACGATAGAAATGCAATATTTACTTTATGGCTTGCCTATGGCAGTGAGGAATTTTTTGAAAAAATTAGGAACCGGTCATTTTGTCCGGCTTGGTAGGTCTAGTATTAAAGAGTAGCAGGAAAAGTGATGGAGAATGTTTGGAAAGAATATTAATTATCTTGTTAGAAGACAAGTATATTAATTATGTCGTTAGTAGAAGAGGAATTCGTACGAGAGTTTCAATTGAAAAATACTCGCAATTGCCAATTTTGCTTCTTCGTCTTCGATGAATGTTAATAAAATTAATGCGTAAAATTGCAATGGCATTATCGCGGTATACTGTGCATGAACTATTGCCACAGCCGAGTTTAATCCGAAAAATTAAGAGTACCAGCGATTCTTTCTTGTTTTAATTAATATTTACGACACCTCCGTAAAGCAGCACGGACATGGCCATCGATTTAATGGGAACTCGGGCATTGTTGACTTTTATGCTCTCGCATAAATCGCTTCTAGGAGAGCCTTGCTCTCCTTTTAGTTCCATATTTTTTCCCCTCCAGCGAGATATCAACCAACATTTCTATTCTTTTACGTAAAACTGCAATGACAGATTATGACCAGCATAAAACTTAACACTAAAACTACCAAGCAAGTCAAAATGGCTGCTTCTCAATCATTTCCAAAAATTCTCCAACTTTACTGAACCTCACAGAATAGAAATTCCACATCTATCTCATAAAACATAAATTACCTCGTCGATCATCATTTTCACTTTATTCTCAACTACATATTTAAAATATTCAATCCTTTGCACACGAGGACATTTTACTTTGGTTAAAAACATTCTAGTATTGGTTAAAATCAATCAAATGATTCTATACTAATTGTAAGAGCAAGCCTTACCTAGTCGACGAGAAAATTTGGAATAAAAATACCTTATCGCATCGAAAACAAATATATAAAGTTCGAGAACTCGAAAAACGCCAGGACACCATAGTGTTGCCTCTCGAGTACAAAGGGTTAAATATTGCAAACGTAACGCCAATAGTTCTAATGTTAAAAAGAAATTAAACAATTCCATTTTACAAATCCTCCCAATCAAACATCCCACCACATCGATCAAGTCTCAATTCCATCCCTCGCAACTCTGCAACCCCCAAATCCCATACTCAGCCATCAGTAACGATCCTGCTAAAAGCGCAACAACGCCTCTTCCTCTCTCCTCCACCGTTATTCCTCCCTCGTCGACCTTGGTCGATTCGTCTCGACCTGGAAACCATCGTGCCTCGTACTGTGCAAACAAACCATCCCAAAGGAACGTGCTAAGGAGCGAACTCCTCGCGACGAAGGGTGTAGTATCCTCTCTCTCTCTCTTCCCTACCCTTACCCTCTTCTTTCTCTTCTTCTCTCCTCAGAGTCGAAAGAGGATAAAAACTCAAGAAGAAAGAGCACACGTGCGCAACGAAGCCAACTTTCCGGCCAATTTGAGCCGATAAAACTGAAGGTTGCTGGCGGGGTTTCCTCCTCTGTAGCGCGTTCACCATGGCGCGGTGCGGCGCTACGGTGGCTTCTTCCTCTGGCGTGCATGGCCACCATCGTCGGCTCCCTCGATGCTCCTGCTTCTGACGGCAAACCGGCAATTTTCACCTTGCAGCGCAACCTCGTCGTAGAACTGAACGATCATCTTCTCCTCCGGCACGTCGAACGATTCTCCACAGCTTCCTACGTGATTGCTCGCCGGCAACTACTGTTTGTTTAGCTCGCCACTCCGCCCAGCGAAACTGCCTCTTCAGAATTTTCGCAATTTCCTTACAGTTCCTCCCTCCTTCGCCCTTCGACAGATCGCCTCGAGTTTCGAGCTGTTCCACCACCTTTAGACGTTCACCGATTCTTCCGTCTTTACGGAGATACTCTCCTTTTGTTCCTCACTGCTGGTAGTTCTGTTTCTTTTTTTCTTTTTATCTGCTGCTACTGAGATCGACCTCGAAAGTTGGAGATTATGGGGAAAACGAGGCGAGAAATTGTACCTGCAATTCTGACGGCTTTACTGCAATCGTATTCTTGGACGGAGTGTTCGAAATGACTAACCGAAATCGAGGAAGTGGTTTGACGATTTCCGGTATTTTGAGAGGGATGATTTGAGAGGAGGTATGAGAAAGGGAGAGGTTCGAGTCTCCCGTGATTATTTGGTGAGATTATTTTACTGTGTCTGTGGTATTTTTTGAAATTCACTTTAACACTAGATTTACCAAGCCAGTCAAAATGACTGGTACACAATTTTTTCCAAAAATTCTACGGGTTTATGAGAGAGCCGTAGAATAAGTGTTCTTCGTCCATGGTATAAAACATAAATTACCGAATCTATCATCTTTTCCACGTCTTAATTTTCCTTGCTTTAAGGTACATATTTAACATATTTAAATATAATAGATTTCACGCTGGTAAATTTAGTGTTAATGTTGGTAATTCTAGCAGTTTGGATGTTGGACCATCGAGATTTTAAAAGCTTTGTAAGAAAATAATGATAGAACTTCTAGAATATTTGGTACCGGAGCATGATACTACAAAATTTACAGAATTTATAAAGTGCTTAGAAAGTAGAGTGAGAAAATTAATCGTCCGTGTGTTAGAAATTGATTTCCAGCGAAACCTTTGACTCTTACAAATTAATTCTTCTAAGAAAACACTTTCATCGGCTTTCTAGTCCATTCGTGACGGTTAATATCCCTTTTTCTCTTTCTTTTAAGCACAAGGGTAGCTCATTAACTCATAGCATCGAAATTTGCCCCAACACGATAACTACAAAGTGGTCGAAGCAACCCTCCGAATTTTTACAGCCTTTCGATACGGTTTCGCTTTACGAGATACTTTCTTCCGCCGCTTTCTCCAAGGACGCAGAATGCAATAAAATCGTTGACGAATGTCGGCATCTCGTTTCCCTCTTTTCACCCCGTCTATTTCTCTCATCGACCCTCTCGTTGCGTACAGGGTGCAAGCCTTCGAAGATGCAAGCAACGCCCATCATCGCGATGGGGGCGATTACATTTGTAACATTTTCGTCTTTTACGATTTTCCAGCTGGTTTGCATTTTAGTGCGGCACTTTTATCCGCTCCACCCTCTTTCACGCAAACGGGCAACCCCCTCTCTTTCTCCTACCATCGACAGAGTCCCTTTTTCTTTTTCTATCTTCTTCGTACATTTTCTCTTCTCCTCTCACCCCGTCTTTTTATCTCTGAAAGTCTAAGGGGTGGATTTTCTTGAAACCACTCGAGAGTCTCACAAAGGATTCCATTTTCTCAAATAATCCCGAAAACGCGATAGAAAGCTCGTAAAACGAGCAGGCAATCTCGCATTTACGAGTTCGAGCAAGTTCTCGTACTGTCAACGCGATTTTTGAAATACAAAGACAGCGGGAGTGGAAAGTCGATGTGGAATCGATTGATTGGAATGGTGATGAGCAAAATACGGCCTACGGGCCAGATAAGACCCATTAGAAGTTCTATTCGGCCCGTTGAAGATTTAAAGACAATAGCACAGAAATTTAGATTTCAATGTTTGGAAGAAATAAGTTTTTTTTATGAGTTCTTATTGAGCTTTGTAATAAATTATATTGCCGTGCCAAGATCTTTGTTTTCTATTTTCTCGCTCGTTTTTAAAGGAGTTTGGCCGTTGCTGGATTAAGGGTTGGTTTGACAATTGCAGGTAATTTCATTTGGGATAGCTGAAATATGAATTGACGTTTTTTTTTTGTAATGTAGATGTAGAAGAATTGCTGTTAAACGGATGAAGAAAGATTTTTCCTGAAATTCTATGTGGTGAAAGAAAATACAAAATCTCAAATTTTTTATATTAGAGAGAGTTCTATTCGGCCCGTTGAAGATTTAAAGACAATATCACAGAAATCTGGATTTCAGTGTTTGAAAGTAATAATAATTTTTTTTTGTTCTTATTGAGTTTTGTAATAAATTATATTGCCGTGCCAAGATCTTTGTTTTCTATTTTCTGGCTCGTTTTTAAAGGAGTTTGGCCGTTGCTGGATTAAGGGTTGGTTTGACAATTGCAAGGGATTTCATTTGGAATAGTTGAAATATTAATTGACGTTTTTTTTTGTAATGTAGATGTAGAATAATGGCTTTTAAACGGACGAAGAAAGATTTTTCGTGAAATTCTATGTGGTGAAAGAAGATACAAAATCTCAAATTTTTTATATTAGAGAGACAGGAAATTTTGGAATATCGAATAGAGTTTTATAGATTTCAGAAATTCTGTTTCCATGAATTTTGTAACTCTGAAGAAGATATTGGCACTATTTAACGTTTCTTCGATCATGGGACATCGTTTCCTTCGTTCAACCACCCACCGTGAAGCGGTCACGCCTCCGAAACGAAAAGAAAAGAGCTCGGCGTGTGGATTTATGCGTTTTCGAAGAAAAAGAGGCGAAATCCGAGTCGCAGGACGTGTCGCCGCTAAATGCGACCACATGTCGTGCCTCTGTTGTCGCTAATTCCAATAATTAACTAAATGCCCATCTCGGCTCCTCTATTTTCGTACGAAAATATTTCTCCCTACCATAGATACCTTTAAATTCACCCATGTCGCCTTATCTGTCAGAAAACGAAGGCATTAATAAATTGTTTGCTGAAGAAATTTTATTATCAACCTCCTCCTTTCTAATTAGAAGGATTTACAAAATAAATTCTCGAACATATCAATGGTATTCTTCATAAAGTCCTAAATACCATGCTAATAACAACAATTCCCATGTGTTTCTTATTTCTAAATTAACTTACTCTATCCTCACTTTCAAATAAAATGATCAAATTGTCACAAACAGTTACTATTTCCCTTACAATAATTACCAAAGCTCAATCTCCTTAAGTCTTAACATAGTATCACATCAATCAGTTTCCTTTTTGGATAGCTTCTTTCTGTCGTTCCCGTTGTTCATTTTCCCCGAAATCTCTTCGTTTTTCTCGATACTTCTGCCTAAGCATATCGACGTACTCGGTCGGAGTGCTTGCAATCGCTAATTGACTCTTTCTCGGTCTGATTCCATAGCTGTCTATTTTATCCTTCAAGGCTTTGATTCTCTTCTCGTTGCCCAAATAACCAGAAACCATGCTGCTTCTCAGCAAAGCAGCACGTGAAGCCGGATGTTTCGCGTGGAGATGATGTGGCGTGTCTTCAAATGGTACCATCTTCCTCAGGAATGGAAAATCCCAAAATTTCTGATCAACCCCGAACCGTTCGCCATCCTTAAATAGAAAAATTATCATCGAAGAATGTCCTTTTGACCTTATTAACACTTTACCGACCGGTAGTCTATTAACACTTTGACTGCCATGGAGGTCACCGATGACCGGCGCTATTGAATTCATTAAATTTCCGTGTAACTTTGAAATTGTAATATTTACGAATTTTCGGATATATTAAATATTTAAATATCGACATTAAAAAGATAAAGGTCTACCGAATATCTATCTATCTGTATCTTTAAAGTTTCTGCTTTGCAAAAATATGAATTTAATAGTAAAAGTTCCACTTCGGTAGAAATGGTGAATCTAGCGAAATATCGGTGGCGTTCAAAGTGTTAATACTTTAACATCCATGGGGGTAACCGGAGAACGGCGCTATTTAATTCAATAAAATTTCACATGACTTTTCAATTATAATATTTACGAATTTTCTACCACATTGAGTATTTAAATATTGACCTTCAAAACATAACACCCTACTGAATCTATCTATTTGTGTCTTCGGAGTTTCTACTTTACAAAGATAGAATTTTAATAGAAAAACTATCACTTTAGTGAAAATGATAAAACGAGTATACTATCAGTGGCGTTCAACGTGTTAATAGACTTGTCGGGCCCAACGCTTTTGGACTTTTAACTTATTAATCGGTTGCCAGGGCAATTAATAAACTGTTAGTTATCATACTAAGGAGTCAGTGAAAAAAATTTGCAATTTTCGAAGAGATATCGATATTAGGGAAGCATCTGCCGCCAAGTGACCGGTTAGAAGTGGGTAGGATATAAAAAAACGATGAGTCAGTAAAGTGTTAATAATTCACAATTATATTAATCTTCTATTCTTTCTCTACTAAACTTCTATTCCTCAAAGTTAAATTTTGAACATTGTCAAATATTCTAATTTATCTTATGAATATTATAAAATTCTATACAATCCAATGTTTACAAATCAGGTTTAATCTATTATTTAAAATAGTATTTTTCTCATTTTCTAATTATGCTATCGTCACGCTGATCTTAGGATATCACGAAAAATTCGAACTATAGAAAGTTGAAACATTTTACAGTAATTAATTATGAAACTCTTCCCTACCGTCAAAGTTTGAGGCAACTGTTCCATCAAAGTCTCCGGCAAAAAGAGACCCAGCACTCCAGCAATGATAGATACAGTCCCCAGGATAATCATAGGCAGATTATATTGTATCCTGCTCGAAAATGCTACAAACGGACTTAAAATCATGGAGACGTATCCTATAATATGAATGAAAGCCACTCCTTCTCCACGTACAACCGTCGGTAATAATTCTGCCGCGTATTGTAGAGCAATGTTGGATGCAATGTTGATGAAAAGTCTGCCAATCATTGCAAAAGAAGCGAAGAAAATACCGATTGGAACGCTGGCAGCGAAGAAACTGAAGACTCCAGAGAGAACGACTGATCCGAAGAGGGTCCATCTTCTGCCCCAAACGTCGAGGGTGTAAATGATGATTATCTCTGCTGGAAATTCCGTAGCAGAGGCGATCGTGAAGGTTGTGAAGACATCTAATCCTAGACTGTCCAAACATCTGATGTGACCATCGTAGGCCATCGTTATGATGCTCCAAGACACTATTAGTAGTAGAGTTATCTTCCTGAGATAAAGTTAATGTTTCTTAATGTAAAAACTCGCAACGGAAGTCTCAATTTTATGAAAATTTGAAAAAAAGATTGATAGCAATTATCAGGATACCTCAAACGTTGCGTTCTGAAGAGATCGGCGATCGTGTGCTCTTCAGAGGTCACAGTTTCCGCGGTTTCCATGCAATCGTCGAGAAAACTTTCATACACTTCTTGAGGAACGTCTGAGTGATTTACTGCCTCGATTCTCGTCATGATTTTCACTGCTTTCTCAATTTTTCCTTGACTGATTAGCCACCTTTATTGATTATATTGTCTGAATAATATTTGTACACGTGTTTGTCGACGAAGGGATGATGAATGTTAATGGAGTAAAACCTGACGCTTTCTGGAACGACGAACGGGGTGAAAATGACGGATGCCATAGGAATCGACGTGGCAAGTGCTAAAATCTTCCAATCGGAAATTCCATAAGCCATCCATGGTAAAATCATCGCAGCTCCGGTGTAAAATATTGCATAAGACATATTTGCAACGAATGTTCTCCATCTTGGACCAACGTATTCCAAAACGAGGATGTAAGCGATGATGAAAGTGTTATCGTATGCAAAACCGACGATGAATCTGCAGATGCAAAAATGCCAGAAGGCACTGACGAACACTGTGCAGACACCGCCAATTAATCCCATCATGTTTGTGCCCATTAATACTGGTATTCGACCGTATTTGTCGGCAAGGTGACCGAAGATGAATCCACCGAATATCGAACCCACGAAGAAGACACTTTGCGCAAGGGTAGCTTTGTATGCTTCGTCGCAAACCTGGATAAAAAGGATTTCCATAATTTTTCATAATTCATCACTGAAATTTTCGTCTTTCCTGCATTTTTCTATTGGTTTTAATCGAAATTTGCATAAGTAATATCGGAAAAATATAAAGAAGAAAAAATACAGTAATTCTACAGTTACCTAAAACTGTGGACTTACAGCAGATGCGCACAAATCCCCAAAGAAATACAAAATAAAAATTCTAATTTGGAAAATTCAATAAATCGAGTAAAAGTAGATCTGAAGATTTAACTATTAGCGCAGTTGTTTTAAAACTACTTAACTCTTAACGGTCGTAAGTCACCTCTCACGTGACAACAATACTTTACAGCAGTATATTTTGTAACAAAAAGTTACAAATAATGATTTCAAAATGATTCTCCTTCAAAAATTAAATAATTATGTAACCTAGTGGAGAATCATGTATAAAAAGCTAGTGACGGATAAGAGTTAAAATTATAGAGCCTAGTCGAAACAACTACAGTAGTTAAAGCACGAGGGAAAGAAGAACCAAGAATTCAGTAAATGTTAAAAAGAAATACCCAATTCTGTTCAGTAGCAATGGACGAGTAAGGAACATCAACGTTGGAATATTTGAAGTACCACTCTGTACACTTCTTCACGGGCCAATCATCTTTAGGTTCCTTTGCCGCGAGTATTTCATTAACTGGTAAATCATACATCCAACATCTGGAATACGGTAATTGATGTCCCTCGTAAGGGACTCGTTTCGAGCTTGGTATCATGAGATTACGTAATTTTTCGACGTTCATCCCCTCGACATGAGGAAGTTTGCACCAATACTCATTCGGAACAACCGTTAAAAAGAGCTGGGTGAAGTAAACGAATACCAGGAACGTGCAGAAGAACAGCAGCATGAAGAAAAGGCCCTTTTGATAGAGGCCAAACTCACCTGCCAAAAAGTAACATAGAAATGTAGAAGATGATGAACATTAATCGCGCGAGAGAGAATATTCTAATGCTAATTACTAGACTCCGGATTTTTATGCATTTATGACAAAATGGATACGACTAAAATATACAAAAAGAACATAATATAAAAACATATCTAAAATATCCAAAGTATGGTATTCGCTGTAATATTTAACGAGTGCAACAAATCCCTAAATAGGTTTTCCTAACTTAGGTGCATTTGTTAAAATTGAAATTTGCATAAACATCCGGAGTCTACTAATTACATTTATGGAGTAATTAAAGACAATGATGCTTACCGAGATAAATCAATATATCATCGAGGGTAACGCAATCGTCCACGGATTCCTTGGATTTCGCCATTGAAACTTTCACTTTTCAGAAGATAATATTTAGACTCTATAACCTACAATTACCATCTATCTTAGTTTATTCGGAAGTTCTCTGCAATATTCAGTTTTCCAAAGACAATCGATATCATTGGGTTTATAGCTACAAGATTCACTCTATAGACGAATACTTTTTCTCGTTGCAAAAAATACGAGAGGTTACACCTTTCATTTTTTTTTAAACAACATTTGAATAAATAATCAACCCTTCCAACCCTCTACCCATACTTTTCTTTAAATTATTCTCTATAATAAATCTAAAATCACGATAACAGCACGCAAGCAATATTCTCATACATTCTCCCCAGTTTTCATCAAAACTACCCTCCATTCTTTTCCACCCCTACAAAACGAAGATCTTTGATCCTAAAGAGCATCGATCTCTCTCGAAGACAAAGAGCTCGTTTCTGATCCACATCGTATATCCTCGTCTCCACCCCAGTTTGACCTTACCCCCCCGAGCTACGAGGATAGCCCGGGCAACCCTTAGAAGCCAGCCAATCACAGCCGCCGTTTAGCTAATGCGTGTAACGTGGCCCATGGGACGATTCGTCGCGGGGTTGCACGGCGTTTATACGCTCCCCGTAAACTCCATAGGGATCCTGCCACCTTGCCCTACCGTCGCCCCATGTCGTTCCACCATCGAAGGATTCTCGAAGCCCCGTAGACATCGCCCACGAGAGGGTGGCCACCCTTCTCGGCCGATTTCCAATTTGCAGGGACGAGTAATCCGACGATTTACATAACTCCATGGTAACCGTATCACTCTATGGTCCCTCTCGAGACGATCTAAACCCCGCCTCCCGGAGGGTTGGAAAGAGGGTGGATTTCCTCCGGAGAATATAAATGCTCGTAATTTAAGGGCGAGGCAGTTTTGCAAATCTGGTTTAAAGCCGAGGATGAGATTTTTGTTTTGGCGATTAAGAATGTGAGGATTTTTTGGGGGTGGTTTTTTTCGGCTGCGTTGAAAGAATAGGGTGAAAGGTATTGCAAATTTTAATTTCAGTGTAATTTTAGTTTTAATCTAATTGGGATAAGATTGTATAAGTGAAAAATGTTTTTAGGGGTTGCAACAACGGGTAGGAGAAGCGCCATTGTATTTGGCGTTTATTTCATTTCGGTAGAATTAAGTTCTCCCGCCGCTGACGTAATTCGCGTTAAGTTTCCTCGTTTTTCGGATCGATCCGACGACGAATCAGGGCGCAGTTAGCTAATGCGGGCTTGTGTTGGCACAGCCCCCGAGAGGGTGGCTCGGAGGTTCACCGACGTAGTTAGGGGTGAATCGTACCCCCGGCAATGCTACGCAACGCAGTCTCTCATCAGAATTTCTCAAAAGTCTCCAACAATTTTTCCTTCAAAAATTCCAAACTAATTTTATCAACTTTCTACTTCTCCTCCACCCCCAAAAGTTCAACCCACAACAAATCTCAACCAATCTCCATAATTTCCATCATCATCCACCTCAAACTCACAATTTTAACCCCTAAAACTTCCAACACCTCCCAAAAATCTCAGTATCTCAAATTCTCCTTTCCACCCTTCCAAATATCAAAGAAATTCCCCTATCAAAAAGTCAGTCTCGATACTATCCGCCATTTTTCTCACCTCAGCCCCGTTTAACGTCGACGTATTCCTCCACTTTGCCGCATCTAATTTCCCCGGCTGCTGGTGGCTTTTGCCGCAATTAATTTCCCGGGAATCCAATTAATTCGTCGCCGGCGGTCAATGAACTAACGTTGTTTGCCGAAGAAGACGTTTCCACGTTGGTGCCAGTGGATCGAAAGAGCCCCGGAACACGAACACGCGGACGGGGGTGGAAAAGAGTAGATACGGCGCCTGGAAGACAAGCCGGTTAGGCGGACGGGGGTTGGAGGGACCGGGGGAGACAGATAAAATTACATTATCGCCTAAAGCGCCCTCGACGAAGGTAGAAGGGAGAGAGAGGGAGAGAAAACCGGGGTGAAAATCACGTCCCGTAATTCCCAGGCATTAAGGTAAACGTCCAAGTCGCAGGGCGCAGGTTCGGTATCCATGGAAACTGCTGCTCTCTCTTCCCACCGCTCATCCCTTTCAATCGATAACTTATGAAACCATCCTGCTACCACCCTCCTTCTCCTTTCCTCCCTCAACCCCTGGCTACCCTACGTTTCTCCTCCTCTCCGACTCGCGCCGGATGTTGGAGCCGGTTTCCTGTCATGGCGACCGTGGCGACTGTGAAAAAATCTCCATTGAGGATGCTTCTTTATTGTAGCAAAACTTTGCAGAGTATTTGGTGTAGTTCTTGCTATCTTTTTTTTTAAGTTTATTGAGAATAATTTGAAGCACTGATTACCGCAAAATTGTAATAAATTTTTACGATTTTCGGACTATTGGCAAGGTTTGCTAATTTTTTAGTGGATTTTTAATTGGATGGAAAAGTCTGTATTTTATGAGAATTTGAAATTACATCTTGCAATATTTGTGTGAAAATTCTCAACGATTTTCATCTATCTGAATTTTTCGATCTCAAGTACTGTAATTTTTTTACTATCTGGGAATATTAAGGGATGATTGAAAGTAGCAGAGGTTTAACATTCTGACACATCGCATTGAGCTTTCTATCGATCGCTTCGTTGATGATAATTCGCAATTACAGGGTGCAGAGGGGTTGTCATCGCAGAATCGGAACTTGTTTATTCTTCATGACGAATGATCGGCGACATTAACAGCGAGGGTTCTAACCACCGAGCCACCATTTGTCGGCTGGTAATGCTTGCGATCGATTAATTAAATCCGGCCAACCGGGGACCGTATCGTGCTTAGAATCATCCCCTAAATGCCGAGCCAATCAGAGCGAGGTTACGCAGGGTTAGCCATCCTCGGCGATCCCTCGAGAAACACGGGACCTCGGAGATACTAGAGGGGGTGGAAAACCTCGCTCGAGGACGATTATCGAACAGCGAAACTATCGCTCCAAATTAAAGATCCTCGGGGATTCGTTTGATTCTTCGAGAGGACGCTTTTTCTTTTTAACTTAGAACTGCTTTAACGATTTTCAGACCTTTCACTTGAAATTTTTTCCATCGAATATTTTCTACTTATTTCTCATTCGTTGTGCACCAAAAGCTTTTCCATAAAACATAAAGTAAGCAAATATTAAATATCAGTGATTAGAGAAGTATTTCTTATCATTAGTCGTAGCAATTAGCAAGTGAAAGAAATCTCTACTTCAACTCTTCTTTCTTAGTTGCATTTGCCAAACTTAAAATTTGCACAAACATCCGCAGTGTATTTATAAATAATGCCATTCCACTTACATACATGAGTGTAATTTTAATTTATGAAATATTGAGATAAATCTTATCTCCTGTAAGATATGCGTTAAATGTAATCATTCCACGGTTCTCTCTGCAACACCATAAATTCTTCTCGATGAAAACGTACCAGCAGCACTTTCGACAATTGCTTACTGCGAGCAAGGTGCAAATTCGCAAAACAAACACGCGATGTTCTCCGAAATCCACGTTTCACTGGTTCTGCGGTATTTTAAAGCGCGAAGAACACTTTGCCCCGGTATTATCCCGAATAGAGGGTAACGCCTACGAACGATGCAATTATCATTAGGGTGGAGAATCGCGAGTATAGACCGCAGCCGCGAAATTGAGGCGTTAGTTTTATAGTCTTTGCTCTCTGAGGCCTGTAAAAGGATAAGCTAAAAGAGTCAGAAGAGAATGAGGATGAAGCGAAACAGGAAGAAGAGACTGAGCATGAGTTCAAAGAGAAAGGACAGAGTGAAGCCAAACTGAAAGAGAAACAAGAGAATGATAAAGGTGGAGCAAAAGAGGAAGAAGAAAATGAGGATGAACCAAAAGAGGCAGAAGAGAATGAAGATGAGTCGAAAGTGGCCGAAGAGAATGTGGAGGAACCGTAACAGGGTGAAGAGAATGAGAAGGAGTTGAGAGAGAAAGAACAGAATGAGGACGAACTGAAAGAGAAAGAAGAAAATGATAAAGTTGGAGCAAAAGAGGAAGACAAAAAGCGCGGTGAGCTGAAATATGCAGAAGAAAATGAGGACAAGGTGAAAGAAAAAGAAGAGGTGAAGAGGAAGAAGAGGGTAAGGATAAGGACGAAGACACGTTGAAAGAAAGACGAAGGGAAGGAAAAATAAGAAAAGGAGAGAGGGGTACGTGGGCCAACTTATATGCAGTTGGGAGAATTTTAACAAGACCGCCTTTCGGAGTCGCCCTGGGCGAGGAATCCCCTAACGAGAAAGGGCACTTCTCCCCCCAAAAATAATGAAGTCTTCATGCCACGTTCTCACAACCTCCCGGAGGGTGCAAGGTAGAGATTCTGTGCGAATCGTCGACACCATAGATTTGTCCTTGCTGTGTGTTTTCCACAGTTCATAGAATTTGTTTCATAATGAGTTTAATTTCTCTGCTTGGAGAATCAACTTTTTTCTCTGGGTGTAAGAGTTGTTTGTTTTTTCCATCAGAGATATTTCTTTGAATTTAATTTTTAATCATACACATAAATACAGCTGTGTTATCGATCATTTTAATAATTCAGATGCAAAACGATGATTTTAAGAGATAGTGAACATTGTAGTCTCTGTATTTTAATCACGCTAATCGGCTATCATGGATCGTTCGGCCTATCTACGATCAATGTTGATGAAACATTTGGTTCTTTTTACACGATTGACATATTTTACTCGCAAACATTATTTACAGGCGGTTAAATTTAAACGCACGCCTTACTTCGTGAGCATTAAATTTAAATTTAAATTTATGAGGTACCGGACATCGTTAGGGCGGGAATCGTATGAAATGAAAATCTCTCGGTCTTCCAACGTCCACCGCAATTTATGCTCTGCCAATAAACAACTCAACAATTACCTCGTGTCAAGCTAATTATCTAATAAAGCCACGGTAATCAAAGTTATACCATCGAGTCAATTTTCCATTACAATACAACAATGAATTATCTTCAACATCCTAATATATCAAGTATCAATCAAAACAGAGAGAAGCTGCAAAAAAGCTCGTGGAAAATTAATAGACATTAGAAATGGGTGGAAAACAGCACGAAATGAAAGAAAGACACTGTAAGAAAATTCGACAATCCTTTCTGGTTCTTTCTATCCCATGAATCGCTGCAGTTCCGCGGAAATAATGATCCAGAGTGTCCAATAACTGGCGTAACTTAATTCGACGTAATAGCAGGTTAATCCGGCTAACCTTTCGCTGCCACAAACGAGTCGTGATTTAAAGCGATGATTGGCGTCGGCTAATTGGCGCCCTTGTCTTCGCCGAGCGGAATAGTGATAAATAAAGCATAATTTCGAGGCGAGCATACGCCGAAGGCCGAACGAGCGACAGAGAAGGACGCCCACGGACGAAGAGGACGAGGAGGACGAAGAGGATGAAGAGGACGAAGAAGATGAAGAGGACGAAGAGGACAAAGAGTACGACGAAGAGGACGAAAAGAACGACAAAGTGGAAGCGGAGGAAGGACCGAGTGGGAGGAAGATTGCACGAGAGAAAGAAGGAAAAAGACGAAACAAGGAGACGAGCTCGTTTCCATTAACTTCACCTAAACTGCCATCAATTTAAATCCAGATGAAAGTCGGCTCGTCGTCGTTATCCGACATAGGTTTTCGCGCCATTTATATGGATATTTAGCCAGACCGGCGGTCCCTGCATCGGCTAATTAAATCACCCGGGAATTCCGGCTATTTATTGGGATTTCATGTAAATCAACCTACCCGCGCCGAAGACGATCTCTCGAGGAATCTGACTGTGCGCTCTGTAATAGAATTTGTCAATTTAACCCTTTGCACTCCGAATTAATTTAATAACTTTTTGTCAGATAAGCAAATATAATCTTGGAAAATTGTCCACTGTTGATTATACGTTTTTATTTAATACTAGGAACAATTGTAGATACTGTGGTGTATTCCTGTTAAAATGCAACATTATTGTTGATTTCGAAAAGTCGATAATTAGTATATGAAACATTAAGTGTCACAGAAACCTGTGTCGAGTGTAGCTCGACATAGGAGTGCAAAGGGTCAATGACTTTTCCCAACTATTTTATTCTTTCACCGTCGGTGCTCAAATTTGGCAGGTCTCAAATTTCTATGGACTAAATTGCACTTTGAAATGCGCGCGAAAAACCTTACGCTTAACAAATCCACTTTTCTACTTTTGTTCCGTCGTTCTCAAATTTCTTACTATTAACAAAGTAGTTTAATTTGCTTATTTTTAACTAATTAAAAAAAAAGAAGAGAATCTACAGAATTCACAAATTTCCACTGTTTTTCCACGGCATCTCGGCAGGTTCGCGAAACTTCGAAATTGCTATAGGAAGGAATCGTCGAGCCCGTGTTGTCAGAACGGTAATGGAAAAAAACAGACGGGATTGTTTGCCGCGATCATTTTTTTTCCCCTCTCTTATTCTCTCCTGCTCCATTTTTTTCGCCCCGTTGCAAAACGAGCGAGCCAGGAGCAGTATGGGGGTGGTGGTCCGGCGCGAAACGAGCGGCCAGCTCGGAATGGATTTAATTCGGCACGCGCGAAATAACAAACAAAAGAGAGAGCCGACGAAACTTAAACCAAACAGGACGATTGGATATTGGCGGCTCCGTCTGTCGCCTCTGTGCACCTGCGATCGGTCGACGATGTGTACGGCGAAATTAAAATTGGTAGCTCGATCCCACGAAATCGATTGGGACTCGATCATTATAAAGAAATACCCTCTCCCGTACCGTGGCTTCTGTTTTTATGGGGAGGCCTGCTCCGCTTTTATTTCCATTTCCTTTCACAGGGAATTTTGCGAGCTTGAAAATTGGCGGGAAAGGTGATGAGACATTTTATATCTCTTATTTTTATTTTCTGCTTCGAAGATAATTTTCCCCTTTGTTTAAAGATTTTCAGAGTTCACTTTGTTAATCGATTCACTAACAACCATGGTTCTATGATAATAAAAAAATTCATTATCACTGGAGAAATTGTAACATCTTTGCAACCAGGGTGAAGATCCTACTTGGAAAAAAATGATAGCGAGGGAAGGAATCAAAGGACATAATTCGATCGTAGAATATCAATGGTGGTCGACAGGTAGCCTCCATCCTCGAGAAACACGAGGCAGCAAAACTACCGGTGGAAGGAGAGAAATGTAAGAGGGGATGAATGAAAAGGAAAAGGAAGAGGAAGAGCAAAACTGATTCCCTTTTCTCCGTTCGACGGATTCTCCCTTTTTTCTTTACATATGGCGCTTAGTACAGGCTATAACCATCGATAATCGGCCAATAGGAACGAGCCAGGACGAATTCGTCGCCCCATCGGCGCTATCCTCGGGACCCCATAGATTCGTAGGCAGCATGACAAATAACTCTTACAATGGGCCATCGTTTCCCTTTCCAACGGTGAACACCCTTCCACCACCCTCTCCCTTCTTGTCTCGTGCTAGCATCCTGATTTTCAGCCCTTCCTATCCACCCACCCCCTTTTTCCCCCTCGTGTTATACACGACCAGATCGGTTCCGGCAATTTTACATTCACGTCAGAGAGCCGCTGATTTATTATAATGTTTGCTGCCCTCTCCTTACCCTGTCGTCGGTTCCTTCTGGTCTTCTTTTTCTCTTGGATTCTTTTTCTTCTCGTTTCTCGACCTCTTTCACCCCTTACAACGTCTCGTGGATCTCTCTTAGTTCATGGGACTGAAAATATCGAGAGGTACGAGCATTTGATGTAAGCCTGGCGAAGTAAATAATTGTTATCACGTTGCAATTGCAATCGTTAATAAGTTGATTGCAATTAGAATTTGTAGATAGTATTTTTGCATCAGGTGAGTTTCACGTAAAATGATATTGCGAAATTTATGATAAAGTTAATTCAAAGATCGTTTTTCAAAATGGAAAAAGAAAGTTTTCCCTCGATTCCCCTCGGTGATCCTGGAGGACCTGTAACACCAGATCCCGATAAACAAGACAATTTCGCGAGAGTCCGTCCCTAGGAATCCATAAATCCCGGAAGCCACTTGCGATCTATCGGAAGTTCGCGGCTCGACGACGATTAGAAAGAGGCAGAGAGGACGAAAAGGCCGACGAAGGTGTCCTCGCCATGTTGAAAGCGTTTGCCACCAAACGATTGAATGTGTCCCCAAGCGGACATCCTTGGTTAGTGCGGTGGTTCTTCGATTCCTCTCGAACTGGAAGGACTTCTCTTCCTCTCCTATCGCGGGAATTGAAAGCTCGAGGCAAAGCGAAATCGCCGGTGATTCTATTTTCCTTGGACACCGTCGAAGCCGGCCCGGGGGATAAAAAAATCTTTATGTGCGAATCGAGCCCGGAAAATGGGATAGCTTATCTTCCTTTTTCTGCTCTCCTTCCTGATAGACTCAAGAAGGTATCCCGTCTTGTTTCCTGTCCCTCGTGTTTTGTTGGATGGATATCAATTTTGAGAGGTTTGTAATTGGATGGAGTAGTCGTTTAACTTGGCCTGGAAGTTGCAGAAGGTTGCGGGTGTTGAGCTATAGCGAGTGAAGAAAGGTTGTCGAAAAGATTTGTGGTAACTGTATGGATTTATCTTGATTTTTTATCTGTGGTCAGTTCAAGGAGGAAACTATGGTGAATAAAGAGATGAAGAATCGAATCTGCAGCTTTTATCCCCGAAAAATTTCCTAAATCATTATTTAATAATTTAAAACCTTGGTTCTCCGAAAGTTAACTCAACCAGGCTGTCCCAGCTAAAATAATTATAATCCTGAGAGCGGAAAAAGGGAGAAAAATTCTTCAAAGAATTTCCAGGTGTACAGTGAGATTCAAGGAAGAGGCTATGACGAATGAAGAGATAAAGAAACGAATTTTCAGCTTTCTTCCCTAAAAGTTTCTTAAATTATTATATAAAAATCCAGAACCTTGGTTTTCCGAAAGTTACTTCAACCAGGCTGTCCTAGCCAAAATAATTATAATCCTGAGAGCGGAAAAACAGAGAAAAATTCTTCAAAGAATTTCCAGTTGTACAGTGAGATTCAAGGAAGAGGCTATGACGAATGAAGACATAAAGAATCGAACTTTCAGCTTTCTTCCCTAAAAGTTTCTTAAATTATTATATAAAAAACCAGAACCTTGGTTTTCCGAAAGTTACTTCAATCAGAGTGTCATAGAAAAAATAAGTGTAACCCCGAGAGCGGAAAAACAGGGGAAAATGATTCAAAGACTTTCCAGCTGTACAATGAGATGAAGGCTCAAATTCTCAACTAATTTGAAACCACCCTTTCTTTTGGGATATTGTTATCTAAATTATATTATTGTAATGGAATATTTCTGACTTGAAAGCCACTGAAAACTTTGTGTATCTCATTCTACTTGATTGTTGCTGTCAAACGAAGTTTCCTTTTACAGCAGGACTTCCGTCGATTCTCGCGAACGTGCAGCGGATTAAACGAAACCATGCAATAAAGGATTCCCTGTTTACGGGATCGTTTGACCTTGGAAAGATGGTACGATTTTCAGGGCACCGAATTGCCAAGCGATGAAAGGCCACGCGGCAATTTCCGATTTACCGGCAACAATTCTATTTTCCAGCGCTCCAAGCTAGGAGGATAAAAATCTTTATGGCGGATCGACTCCGGAAAATGGGATCCTGTATCTTCTCCGGCTTTTCCTCCAACCTTCCTCGCTCGAATGTTCCCCACCCCCGGTGAACGTGGCACCCTCCCTTCCGTTGGGGTTGCTGGAAGACCAATAGAAAGTTTTCCCTCCTTTTTGCGTTACTAGCGCATCAATTCTTCAGAAAATTATAGAAGCTTTATGGAAAAAGAAGGTATTTTCTAATTCTTATTTTTACATTAATTTTCTAGCGTTTTTTCCCTTTAACGCTCAATTTTAATATATTTTCTGTTCTCAACAAGTTGATTTTCTTTTGCAAGTTAATTTCTTCCTCATCAAGGATTAATTCTATTACACTATCAGTCTAAAAAGCTGAAAATATCTCCTTGGAAAGCTTGCACAAAATACAAAGTGCTCAATTAATCTTAACCCATTCACTGCCAACTACGAGACTTCTCGTCTTTGCACTATAAGTTGGAATTAATAAGTTGGCAATAACAGCCGAACGTGTGTAGCATTTTTGGAACAAAAATTTTCTTAGTATCACTACAAGTGTTGAGATTATATTTTTGAATAATTAAATTACTGTTTTAAAAACTTACTGTCATCTTCTCAAATTTAATCACGTAAGCTAATATTTACTTAGTTTCTCTGGCAGTGAATGGGTTAAAGGAGCTGGTTTTTCATAGATTTGCATTTACAGCAAAAATAACCCAATATTTTCCAAGTAAGTATAAAACTGTGTGGAAAAAGCACAAAGGAATTTCAAAGAGTCATTAGAGACGGCTTGTAACGTGAAATTATCCACGTTGCTGGTTACTTAATGTCGTTACATGTTCCGCCATTGTTGTCGTTATCGATTTACCGCAGGGTGCACGTTTAGAGCTGCCTTTTTACGGCGCTTTTCTCCCTTTTTTCCCCTACTTGCCGTCTGGTTTTATCGAGGGTGAACCATTTCCCGAGTCACTTCATTTTTCAGCAGGAACGTGTTCGTGTCGACGTCAAATTCTTGTAATCTTACGTTCTAACGTCGTTGCTACGATGTCGAACGTTCTTCCGCGTCTAATGGCCGACTTAATAAGTACCTCGTTGAATCCATTCGGTCACGTTCTTCACGAGATACGAAAGCGAGAACAAGATTGCGAGATGTAGTCGTGATAGTTTCTATGTTAATTTGTTATTCTGCAAGTGGCTCAAATTGTCCGCAGTGTTAAACGATGAGAGATATGGGAGAAAGGTAGAAATATTCTTACAATTTTATTTTATTCTAAATCAAAATTTAATTGTTACTGCGAACTGTGTAAAACTATTGCGTCCGGATGCATTCGTAGGATGAAAAGGAAATTCGCTCCTTTTACAGTATGTTTGTCTCGTGCGATTTATAAAGTGGTAGCCCTACACATTAAATTAAAGAATTTCTAATATCTTTTCATGTTGAAATAATAATTTCTCGACTTCTTTTCTGCGATATTGAAGCATTTCTGACTTTTCGCGAAACGAGTTTGAGCTTTAGCTCATAAGTAGAGTAAGCCGGTAATATTTCAGACACAGGACAGGCACAGGATAAGCAGGACAGGTATAGAATTATCAGAATAGGGTTTATTAAATAAAAAACTCATAGTCTTAGAAACACACAACTTTATTTTATGATGTGTAATGTTGTATAATACAAATATTGAATAAAAATAGTTTAAACTGTCTCTCCATCAATAGAAAAACATATTGTCTCGACTCCATTACTTGCCAGAGATGAACAACTGCAGCCGAGTCATTTGTTGAAAGCTGAATACCTTCTCGTACCTCATCTCTTCTTAACACCAAATTCAATTTTGGAAGAAAACTCTTTTGGTAGCCGAGAAAACAAAGAATTCGCCATTTATTTAGGATTAGAGAACGGAATGGAATATAACGAGAATAGAGAAAGGTAGTGTACTAACTTAATGCTTTGCTATGTTTTTATACTCCCGTATTTCTCACTTTTTATCTCTTAGTAATTTGGTATAAATATGCTTAACAGAACAGCGCAGCGCAGTGCAGGACAGGCACAGGACAGGGAGAGTGCAGCCAGGACAATCATAGGACAACTGGGACACTCATAGGACAACTAGGACACTCATAGGACAACTGGGGCACTCATAGGACATCCAGAATACTCACAGGATAACCAGGATACTTGCAGGACACCCAGGACACTCACAGGACATCCAGGAAAGGCACAGAGCAGTCAGGAGGATCAAAGACAGAACATCATTTATTAAATACATAACTCGTAGTTTTAGAAACATACAATTTTATTTTATAAAGTGTAATACACATAATATTGTACAATACAAATAGTGAATAAAGAATTTGTTAAATTCCAAACAGTGTTCAATATATTTATTAACCTGATTCCATTCCAATATTCCATATCCCATTCAAACCACTAACATGTAAGAGAAACTTTTGCTCTGCCTTATAGAGCGTTTTAGCTTCAGCCATTAGTTGTGACCTTGCAAGCTCGCATTTGACCTTGAAAATGAGCTTGCAAGCTCAGACCTAATGGCTCAAACTAAAAAGCTCACTCGGAGTTGTCGAAATTTTGCGAAAAATCCGGAAAAATTGCTCAAAAGCTCTATACCTACGTGCTCAAACTAAAAAAGCTCAAATTTTTCGAGAAAATTTGCAAATTTTATTGAGCTTTTTAGTATGAGCCATCAGGTGTGAGCTTGCAAGCTCAGATGTCGATGCTCAAACGAAAAAAGCTCAAATTTTTCGAGAAAAATTGAAAATTTTATTGAGCTTTTTAGTTTGAGCCATCAGGTGTGAGCTTGCAAGCTCAGATGTCAATGCTCAAACTAAAAAAGCTCAAATTTTTCGAGAAAAATTGCAAATTTTATTGAGCTTTTTAGTTTGAGCCATCAGGTGTCTGTGCTCAAACTAAAAAAGCTCAAAATTTTCGAGAAAATTAGCAAATTTTATTGAGCTTTTTAGTTTGAGCAATCAGGTGTCTGTGCTCAAACTAAAAAAGCTCAAATTTTTCGAGAAAATTTGCAAATTTTATTGAGCTTTTTAGTTTGAGCCATCAGGTGTGAGCTTGCAAGCTCGAATTTGACCTTGAAATGACCTTGAACTCAAAAATTGAGTGAACCAATCATCTCAGACGAATTCTTGATCGATCTTGCGAGCCATTCAATGGTATTACCCATATTAGAGAGCTTACAACTACAATACGCACGCTAGGCATTTGAGAAAGAATGGAGCTTTAGGAATGGAACGTGGAAACGGTTAAAGAAGCTTAACACTGTTTTCGATTTAACAAACTCTTTATTCATCATTTATATTACATAATATAAACGTGTGTGATACAATATTCATCAAATACAACTTAAGTATTTAAGTCTGCAAGTATTTACTTAATAAATGCTGTCTTAGCTGTCCTCTGCATGTGCTGATTGTCCTGTGTATGCCCTGAATGGCCTGGCTGTACTGCACTCTTTTGAGCTGCTCTGTGTTCTAATACACGATCCTTCAGTGTCCTGCGCTGCCTCGTCTTGTCCTTCAGTGTCCTGCAAGGTCCTGCACTGTCCTGCGCTGCCCTGCACTGTCCTGCACTACCTCCCATCTGTCCAGCCATTCTCCTGCCTGTTTTGGCAGAAAAATAAATATTACAATCTTAGTCTCTCTGCGTTGCTATGAAACTTACCGATTTGCTTCGCATTCGCATGTCTAGAATGTGGAACGCATTGAGAAACTGCGAGAGAATCGTGTCACGGTTGAAAGTATCCTACATTATTTAGTGCTACCGATCTTAGCTGTCGATCAGGGAATCATTTTATCCTTTGGCACATAATCAACAAAATTCCAACGTCCTCCAATCGCAATGATTTGCTAATAGTAAAAGATTTACAGACGTAAATCGTTGGGCGTCTTCTTAGATAGTAAACAGTTCGTAAATATAATTCCTCTCGTAATGAATTAATAGAAGGACTTTAACGGGAAGACATTAAATGATCGAAAGAACGTGGCGAGAGTGAACGGGCAGCAATCGAGGGAGAAAAATGACGGAAATTCTACAGAGGCCGTCAAACGGCGTTGCATCGCCATCGACGATTCAAGGTGGTTTTTGCTCGAGCCGTGCTCCCGAGCTCCGTGCAGGCTGCATTATTTTATTAGGATGAATTATTCATGCGCGTCACTTACACGGTATGCATAAGTCGCGCTCTTTCATCAATTCCTCCCCCTCTAACTCCGCCAAGTATCTACCACGACTTATCTTCCACCTAACGGCCAAACAGTTTCTCTAGTTTTTGAAACACATCACCCAATTGGCTTTTAATATTTTTCCTTACTTCTCTCAAAACTTCCAACGAAGATTCCGATTTAAGTTTATCCCCTAAAATGTACCTATCCACAAACCAACCAAAGTGCAACTCTTCCGTGCAGCAGCGTAGATTCAAGAGGGTGTCGAGGGATAGGATCGAATTAAGAGGGCCCTCGAAACGAATTGGTCGGCTCTCTCGATGGTAATGGCAGGCTAAACGGTGTCGGCGCCTTGATATGCAAAAGCTGGAATTTCCTCGCGGCGCGCGAAAGCGAAGCTCGAGCGTAGGAATCGAAAGGGTTCGCGAGAGGGCACGAAGGAAAAGGAGCAAGGGAAAAGACGGAGAACATTGCGGGATGGAATGCGGTGCAAGGGCTATTCCGGTAATAGCCTCCGTTTACATCGACTCTTTAACGTCCACGATTCGTACGGCATTTGTCTTCGACCTCCTTCGGTGAGAATAGGCCCGAGGATCCTCGAGAATCCTTTGATCCTTCTCCGCGGCCTCGTATACCGCCGAGAAAGCTTCAGCTGCCGTGAAGTTCTTCGAAGGTGCGCTTTCGAGTTTATTTTCCCGCGGAAAGGAGAAGCGTTCCGTCATAAACCGATGGCAGAGTGATTTGCAAAATATTTGCGAACAATCGTTGATATCCGTTTGATAGGTCAATAGAAATCAATTCTTTAGTTAAAGATTTAAAGGCTTGGAATTACGATCAACTGAGAGGAGTATGAATGCTCCGTCACTTGGCAGATATTTTTCCTAAATTATTATTTAATATTTTGTATCCATAATAATTTAGAAGCTACCTAAAACAGTGGGTCCTAGTGAAAATTACCATAGCAATTAAAGCTGAAAAGTGTGAGTAATTGCTTTTATTGAATGCGTGCCTGTGAGAAAGAAAGAGAAAGATAGTGAGAGAGAGAGAACAAATGAACGTGAGGTGTGGAACAAGTTGGCAGTATCCGGGATGAAAGCAGAGCTAAAGAAGAGTGAGCGAGCGTGAGAATAATTATTAAATATACCCATTAGTTAGTATAATTATATACAGGAAGTATTTATTACACCCAAATTTCCTCTGCCCCAACAAAAAATACAAGGCAACCGTCATCTGCTCCATCCGGAAGCCTTCAAAACGTTGAAGTTTACAAATCCTCCTCAAAAAGAATCCTCCTCCCAGAAGGAGAAGTCAAAGGACTTAAAGAATTCAACGCCACGAAAGTAAACGAAGCATAAACTCAGTGACTTCGACGATAGTTAAAAAATTCAACAGTGCGAAGACTGGCAAGGAAGAGAAGCGTCGCCGAAAAATTCTCTCATCCATTCCTAATTATCTCGTTTCGCGCGTGTCGCAAAAACGACATCGGACCCCGGCAGGTGATAGCTCGATGCCTGAGGGCGATGGAGGAGGGAGGACCAAGGTAGAAAAAGGGTATAGGGACAAAATCACGGTGGACTTTTCGGAATGCCGCGCTCGGGACGCATTCAAATCGTTTCGTCGCTTCGTTTTGCGTCCTTCGCCGCAGAATGGATTGACGTTGAGGGATGACACGTTCCTCTAAGGAACGGAGGGCACTCGACGTGGCCCTACGTGAGACCAGTTCCGCGGAGAAGGGTTAGAGAAGGTAGATAGGGATGAGAGGGGAAGAATCGCTATGAAATCGCGAAAGAGACGGGATAAGAATTTTTCTTTTGCTTTTTAAGCTGCGTGGAAAGATAGAAAAATTCTCTTGTGACGCTAAATGCTTTTATCTGTATTAATGCGGTACTCCAATGTCGATAACCTTATAACGTGAGACCCTTGACTTGGTATTCTTATGGTGTGGTGCTCTTACAACGCGGTTACCGTACAGATCGGAGCGATAATTGCGACTGTCCTCCAATAATGCAGTTTCTATATAAATATTAACACTAAAATTACCAAGCAAGTCAAAATGATTGGTTCTCAATTTTTCCCTAAAATTCTCCAAGTTTATTGGACAACTATGGAATTGACATTCCACGTTTATCCTGTAAAATATAAATGACTAAATCAATAATCTTTTCCACCTTTTGATTCTCCTCGTTTAAAAGTCCTTATTTAATATATTCGAATATACTTTATTTAACTCCAGTAGTTCTAGTGGTAAATAGGATTTTGCGCCACGAATTGATCTCGTTACGTGAGGGTTGATGGTACCAAGATATTCAAATGGTTAAGTTTGAAGGTGAGCCGTTAAGGAAATCCCAAAGACGCTGCTCTTGTAAAATCTTGTAAACCTTCTAAGAAAATAGAATTCAAACTATTTGAAACAAATGACAAAGGGAATATTGAAAGTTTCAAAGTAAAAGGATATTGCAATCGATGCAAACCGAGCGGACAAGGACGAGGAAGAGGCTGTAAAGCTCGCCGAGGAAAATGGGAAAGTATGAAAGGGAAATAAAAGTAGCATTCACGAGTGAGAAGAAAAAGTGAGAGCAGGGAATTGTGCTGGCAATAAAACAGACCGAAATGACGGTCGAAAATAAGAGGCGCACGAAACATTAGGTTTTGAAGGGAAGAGAAGAAAGAGAGGAGAGAGAGGAGGGCGGAAAGAACGACGAAGGGTGAACAGCATCGCGGACATTTTTCTCGGCTGTTTTCGTCGGTTTTGCGAATTCGTTCGCGCGATCGTGCCAGGAATGACATCACGGGACCGTGCGAGTTGCAGCTAAGAAGCGACGGAATGCGAACGAACCTGCACAGGTGGTGTCGTTCTTCCTCCTCGGAGGGAATCTCAGGTAGAAGCGGAAGGGAGGAACTCGCAAGAACAGAGGTTCCTCTCCTTCCTCCTCTTCGTTTCGCTCCCAGTTTGTTAACCCTTTCCGTTTAGAAATTGCAAAAAGTGTGACCAAGTGTCTCGATCAATTAAGAGGCCAAGGTATCGTCGTAAAAGAAAACTATCACTGAATAATATAAAAGCGACAGATGAAAGAGAATCGATATAATTCAAAGTTTTTTTTCCTAAGAATACAAAATATTCTACTCAATATGGTCGTAGTGGAAAAAGTTAATTGCCTCGTTGTAATACATTTTCTACGACAATAACTCGGAAGGATGGTGAAATGATATCCCATAAAATTGTAGAGCTCATAATGAATCCATGAAATATGCCGTGAGCAAGAAAGAGTTGAAACAAACTAAACTGTAAGGCAGAGAAAGAGAATAATAAGAGAAGAAGAAGATGAAGTGCAGAAGGAGGAAGAGCGTCGCACAAATACGGCAATAGAAAGATAGCAATTTGCTTGCGCCGAGCAAGATACGAGTTTTCTTCTCTCCTCGAGAAGAGAGGTCGTCGGTTTCGCGCGTTTAACGTCGTAACGATCGAGATTAGACGACGATCGGCATGTCCGTAGGAAGGACCGATCGCTCGTTAGCTCGAGAAGAAAGAGGGCCCCGTGCATATTCCCGCTCGGTTGGATCGCTGCTAACGAGCGAGAGACACGCACCGGTCTTGTTCTTGTACGCGCGATCAGACCGACGGAATCGGCGACGCCTTTTGCCATGGCAGATCCGCGATTAGAGTTTACGTCGTTCGTCCAATTTGCTGGATTTTAGGTCGGCGAGTGGCCGCCATACCGCACCGACAACCTCGTACTTTGCTATGAATATATGTTCGCGACTTACTTTGATTTTTAACGAAATTCTGCTCTCCCTTTCTTTGTCTTTCGCTTCGATCCATATTTGGATTTTCCTTCGCTTCTCGTTAAGATGGAAAGCTTCTTTCAGGCAAACAAGATCTTTCGCGAGACGCGCCAAGAAGTTTGGAGATGAGGGGTGAGACTGGGATTAAATGTACATTAACGGGGATGGAGATAATGGCTAATTCTCTCTTCATCGCGAAAAGCATAAGGCAACGGTGGGATAGAATTAAAGGGTGGCAATCTCTGAGACATTTTCTCAAATTATTATTAAAGATATGACAGCCACGGTGGTTCAAAACTTACCTAAATCTACAGATCCTGGTCGAAACGATATTAACCCCTTGCACTATTTCCACGAGTTTGACTCGTGATGAAAATTTTAGGCCAAACTTGAATATCACGAGTCTGACTCGTGGTATTAATCTCGGGCAAAGTATTCATATCTCGAATAAGATCGTATGACCCCGTGCAAGATTACTAAATTTAGACTTTGATTCAAATTAATTTGAGTTTCACAGAAGTTCCATTGCGTGAAATAAACATTAGCGCGGTAATCTTTGTCAGTCGCAAGATATCGTATATCGGGGGTTCGGTTTAGGTATGGTTTTTTGCGAGTTTACCGATAGTGCAAGGGGTTAAATGAAGTACCTATCACTTCTAGGACAGTTTTATCAAATTGTCACTTAACATATAAGAGCTTCACTGTTTTAGTACGCACCCAAGGCAAAATGGCCACAGTAGTAAACGCCAAAAATTCAGTATAATGGCATAAACCATAATGATAAAGCGATTCACCGAATAACCGCGAAAAATAGACAGGTGGTAAAGTCTGGGGTTAGCCGAGCAGAGTAAAGCGGCGATTCGAGGCGATGGAAAGCGAAGCCACACGGCGCATTAGTGACGGCTGTTAGCGGCGATGCCAGGAGGCGCAAGAAACACCATAAAGCCGTGCAAAACTGCCGGCCGGGGATTACGAGCCGGTGCGTCGAGCCTCTATCTCTCTATCGTTGCGAGCGGTTTCTCTCGGCCGATATGGGGATCGGCATGCCGTCCGGTCGTGCCGGCTTACTCCTCTTAACGATGATGAGTCCCGCCGAGAGGTCACCATGAACTCGAAACTCGAGGAAACTGTCAGGGCGTTTAATTGACGATTATGATCGCCGATTTAACCCTTTGCGTCTGAATAACCCGTCTGCCGCGTTGGTGGCTTTTTAATGGAGCCACCACTCCAAGAAACTCGTGGTCCTTCTACAGCTCGCCGAAAATATTATTTTATGGAAGCTTTCAATTCATTTGAGAAACGTGCTAAGCTCGCCGGAAATATTGTTTTATAGAAGCTTTTAATCTACTTTAGAAACGTGCTAAGCTCGCGAAAGAAAAGTAGGACCACCACTCCAAGAAACTTGTATTTCTTCCAAAGCCTGCCGAAAGTATTATTTCAACCCCTTAACTTACAATAACGTGTGACACATGTGAGGCGATGAATAGAATACAGAATTTTGAAATTTTCCAATTATTATCAAATCGAAGATATTAGTCGGTCATGATACGGTGAAAGTATTTTTATAATATTGGCACTGCACTCAACTACACCAAATGTTACAAATTAAAGAAAAATTTTCATTTCTAAAGTTAATTTTCACTTCTTGGGAATATTGTTAAGATGGAAATCGTAAGGTAAGGGGTTAAAGAAGCTCCAAACTTATTTCCACCTCGCGAAACTAAAAGTAGGGCCACTGCCCCAAGAAATCCGTGGTCCCCCATAGCCCCCCCGAAAGTATTATTTTAAAGAAGCTCTCAGTCAATTTCAGAAGCGTCTTAAAAGTAAAGCCATCACCCTAAGAAACCCTCAAATCTTTTTCAAGGACGAAACTATGCCTAGATTAACGGCTTGATTTATTCCTCACCGGAAGGACACACGACCCTACGAGAAACGATCCATCGAATGATAAATGGAAATTAAAGTAGATTTCCAGAGGATCGTCTTTCTAAAATCCACCGAAAGTATTATTTGAAAGAAGTAGCCAACCAATTTCAGAAACGTGTTAAGCTCACCTCGCGAAACTAAAAGTAGGTCCACCACCCCAAGAAACCCATGGTCCCCCCAAATCCCATCGAAAGTGGAATCACGAGAGCGAAATATTCCCTTGAAATCAGCAAAGAGTGCGAATAAACGGCCCGGCAAGAAGACAGCCGAGGATGGAAAGGGTTCTCGCATTACGGGGCAAAAAGGGCGGTCAGCAAGGGCTGATGATAACATCAGTCTTTCCTGTCCCCGTTTCTGAACGGACGCTTCTGCTGACGATCCGATGGAGGAGGACCCGTTGAGGACTCGAGGCGGAGGAGATTCCTCCGTCCGTCCGTCCGTCCGTGTCCCTCTTCATGTAATTTGTATCGAAACATCGCGGTGAGGAGAAGCTGTCGGCTTTGGGCAAAGACCGATCGCGAGACACGACGTCGGGAGAAACCTGAAGAAACGACCGATGGAAGGAGGAAGTGGTGGATCGGGATCGAAGAATTCTGAAGGGAGACTCGCGAGGGGCCCTTTTGTTACGACGAGGACTTTTGAGGATGTCCGACTCCTGTTTTATCCCTCCACGGAACGGTTTGCGATTCTTCATTCAGAGATTCACGCGGGGTGTTGCTGCAATGTTGCTTCGATCCGCTCTGTACTTTCACTCTGTGGGCCCCCATTATATATGTTTTGAAAACTGTTTTTCTAAAGTAGATGTTAATCTATTGCATTTGTAAGCATACTTTTAAATAAACTGTAAATTCTTGTCACATACTACTTTTATTTGAGCTACCCTTGTCATATCCTTCCTATTGTAACTGTCTTCGCAATAATTCAAAGTTAAATTGCTAAAACAAAATTTGGCCGGCGATTCTTGAAATATCTTGTAATTTAACGCAATGTTAATATTGTAGAAATAAGTTTATCGTGTCTCATTCAATTGTTTAGTGAAATATCTACACTTGTAATCGCAAACCAAGGAGTTAATTTGATCATTCAGTTTGATCGCTCATAGTCAAACGCAGAATATCTCATTCAATCCCTTATGGCATTAGCGCCGAAGGAAAGAAGCAAACTTTTGAAAATCCTACAAGACAAAGATATTCGTGGAATCGTGTCCTGGAGGATTTCGCGAAGAAAAGGCAGCGCATCTTCGCTCTTTTGTTTCGCCGTCGAGTTTTGGCTCGGCATCGTCGAGATCGGGGCCCCTCTCCCCTCCAGGGTAGAAACGCGCGTGCAGGGGGGTCGTGGAAGGGATTTTTATTTGCTCTTGAAGGGCCGGCTACCTTTTTTGCCGAGCGGAGGACCGCTAACAAGCGCTCTTTTGCTCCTCGCGAATTGTGATGCCGCTGACACTTTAGTGATGTTCCTGGCTCTCTCGGAGGGACACCCCAACCCCCTATGGGCCTTTTCGCCCCCTCTTAAGCAGGCCATATTCGGCGCTGCATGGAACGAACGTAAAATTCGACGGTGAATTTACTCAGCCGGCAGTTGCCTCCTCCAAGACGGAGGAATTCCTCGGAGACCGACACCCCATCTTTTTCTTCTTTATTCAAATAAAATAACACGCGCGAAGAATCACATGTAAAAAAACATCCCGAGAACATCGTTGCATCTGGTATTTTGCATTTCGATCAAATCAGAATTGTACGGTTCTTACTTTACACCTCCATAGAAGGATTTTCGTTGAAAAGTATCACAATTCATGTAATATATGTTTTATAAAATTCAACATCCTTATTGTTTAAAATTATCCAACAAAGTTGCACTTTATTCCGGCCGAGGAAGAGGTACGAGTCTCTGGATATCTATTTTAATTACCAGCTCTCAAAGTCGTTCTATCATTCGATCGATCGTATCTCGAAGGATCGCGTGTCCTTCCGGTGAGGAATAAATCAAGCCGTTAATTCAGGCATAGTTTCGTCCTTGAAAAAAATCCGAGATTCCAGGAGAGGCGAGGGGAAAGAGTGACGGAGGCCAGGAAGATCGTCATCGGTCGCGTTATTCTTTACGACGCCTTTAAGAACATTCCACCATTCGTCGTCGTCGATCGGCGTCCCAGCAAAACACCGGCCTTTCGGAGATTGATACATTTTTAATGCGAGAACCGTGGAAGGACGATGCGCGGCCGAGAGAAAGAGCTATGGAATCCTCGAAACGCGAGCCGCGGGAAGTGCAAAAGAGAAAAAGGGAAGATCGGCCGAGTCGAAAGTCGAGATCGGCCCTCCGTGAGGACCGAACGAAAGAGAAAGCGAGAAAGGGAGGGAAAAAGAGAGAAAGAAAGAGAAACGGTCCGTTTCGTGTGGAATTCTTCGAGATGGCAACCTTTTTTGCGATTCTCAGGAACGTGGTGAGAATCCTCGACAATCGAGAGTGTTTTCGGACTCCTCTTATCCGAGCTAGCCGCGAAAGTGTCCTCCTTGCAATGAATTATCAGTCCTCCTTTAACTTTTCCTTGGAAGAAGAAAATTCGTGATAACGTTTATGAAATCGATAAATAAGAAACTTCTCAAACGATCTCTCATTGACTCAACCTCCAATTCCTCAAAGATCAATTAATTGCTCTCAACATTCGATCTATGAAAGCCGTCGAATTAACAAGTTCCTGCATTTTTATAAGCATTTCTAAAATTCAAAGACAAGAAGCAATCTATAACATATTTAATATTCTACAAACCGGGAACCTATTAATCCTTTGGGGACGACGAAAGCATATATGTCGTCTGAGAAAAAATCTGATTACAATTTATAGACACATTTATACACAGTTAAAGTTGAAAAATTGAAACGTAACCATTAAAATATGATTCCACAAATAGTAACTTATAATTCCTATATGTTAACACTCTGACTATCTCATAAAAAGGTAGTTCTTGATCGCCAAGTACACGATCATTTCTCAATATTAAAAAAAGCCTCTGTCCGCAAAGGGTTAATCGGCAACAATTAAGGGGAAAATTAAATTTTCATCTCCACTACTTTTACCCTTTTATCCTAATAACTTGTTACTCATCCTTGCGACTTACTATGTTAAACACTAAGTGAGAAGAGTTTCCAATTTTCAAGAAGAAATCAGGGAAGTATTTGAGATCAGAAGTGAGCAGGATGTTAAAAAAATACCAATCGGTAAAGTGTTAAACACAACAGATTTAACGCTCGTAGATCTAACGCTAAGTAGATTCGGGGCAACTAATTCTCCCGAGTGAAAATCGTGAGCACAAGACAAATCGGTTTGCAGAGAGCTTCGTTAATTCCACCGTCCAAGGAAGCTTTCATCGCGCAAACGAGAGCGTGGATACCTGAGAGCAAAGAGCAACGGTACGTTCGGGTGATTGAAAGAGAGAAGAAATCAAAAGGCGAGATAGAAAGAGTCGATGAACGAAAGGTGAAGAGGGATGGGGGGAAGGGGGAGACGAAAGAAAAAGAGGGCAACGAGTCAATTAAGAACCTCTCGAACGTTGCCCTAATCATCGTTAGAGGGAGACCGCCTAAATTACGAGCAGCCAATTATATTGCGTTTAAAATTAATTACTAGATCGCCCGAAGATAAATCGATGCCCTGACGAGAGCAGTGACGAGGGACGTTGGCTCTTTCGCCTCGGTAGAAAAAGGGCGCCCCGTTTATCTTTTCGTAACTATCTACCCGTGATCCTTTCGTGCAGCAATTATTACGTCGTCAAATTAATCATACTTCGCGAGACGATCGCTTGACGTCTGTATCTTCGGGGACCAACGGGGGGGTACAATTTTTATCCCGTTGGAATTCGTCGCGCTGACAATGAAATTATCTTTTCTTCATCCCGGATATCCGCGTGATCTCCCTCTCTACGTTCAATGACTTCGTTTCGTGGTCTAATGATCCCTAATTTTTCTTCGATACCGTTAATCCTCGTAGGTGAGGA
This sequence comes from Cerceris rybyensis, assembly GCA_910591515.1. NCBI lineage: Eukaryota > Metazoa > Arthropoda > Insecta > Hymenoptera > Crabronidae > Cerceris > Cerceris rybyensis. Next base: position 4,677,001 of record OU342795.1, read on the forward strand.
AGGTCACTTTTTTGGAGTGAAGTTAAGTGGGGCAGGATCGCAAACGGAGCAGGCACATTTGCCGATTCTATTTAATACAAAAGTAAAATTTGGATAGGTAAAATGCAGAAATCTAGTAACTTTAAAAGTGCACGGGTTTAACCCCACTCGTGATGCGACAAATTGGAAAAGAAATTTTCATGTTTCGCGAAACCTATTAAATTGAAAGTATCAGAGAGACGAGGCACAACAAAATTACTTCTATAATATTGTTACGCTTCAGGGATCCTCGAATCAGGCGGAAGGGACAACTTCATCGGTTCGCCAACTTCATGTCGGCGTAACAATATTAATATTACGTTAAATTATACGATATGTCAAGAATCACTGACCAATGTTTATTTTACTAATTTAATTCCGAATAATTGTGAAGCCAATCACAAAATAAATGGTACAGCAAAGGGTTAAAGATCAGCTTTACAGAAATCTGTCTATGCTTACCCCACAACGTCTCATTTAGATTGAAAAAAATATTTAAGTATCTAAGGGTTGAAAGTGCAGAGCTCTTGATAGTTTACAAGCAGAAAATGTTTCTTGAACAATTGAATGCTGCACTTTAACCCCTCCAAATCGGAATATTGTTAAGTACCGATGTAAATACACTATCCAAAGCTTGTAAAGCAAGAAAACCGATGACACCACCCCATCGATTTTCCCATGGCCAATTGGCAATAAGAAAGCACGACAGAACGGTTGATCAAGGAGTCAGGGTATCGCTTTCCTCTCGATCCTCCAATTATCGACCCCGGCTGTATCGTTGTGCGCAGAAAAGGTGGCTATAATAAGAATCCATTAAAACGATTTGGCGTACGAACAATGCGGCCATTCGTATTCAACTGCACGCGCTATCCTCTCCCGGCTGCATGACCGCCATGTGAAGCCGATCGTGAATCGGGTTTATTGCCGGTTAACAGTTACCTGCACGATCGCACGTGTACGTGTCCAATGAGAGCCACGATTCCTCGACTTCTCGAACGAGCTTCGTCGTTTCTCTCAGCAAATTAGGCACTCACTAGCTACGCTTTACAAGATGATCACCGTGTCATCTGATTCGCGACGATGGACTTCGAAGACTCGCTTGAAACCTATCAAATTGAAAATATTCATGAAACACGATACGATAAATTATTTCCATAATATCAATTAATCTCTATGATATCCTTGATCAATTTTCATTTATATAATTTAATTTGGAATTATAGAGGCTGCCACAAAAGAGATCGTAAGACAAGGGGTGGGTAAAAAGGTTTCTCTAGTTTTGACAGTAGACTTCATCCCCTAAGGTATACAAATACCATAGAAAATTAATGATATCTTTCTACATTTCACCTCCTTTTTCTTCGTATCTCCTCATTTGTGAAAACGTGGAGAATTAATTCCCTAACGTAGTATCAACGTAAACCATATTTTCTTCCAAGACAAACCGTTCTCCACGCAAGGAAGAAGCAAACGTTTTGACGTTGTCTCGCATTAGAGGTGCGATTCGCGCGGTGAATTATGAAATCTAATCGAATTACCACGGTGAGTTATGAGATCTAATCGGCGATAAGTCGTATGTTGCCGGTGGCAGGGGCCCAGAAGCAGCGGATGGGGACTTCAACGGGAGGCTGGAGCGAGGCTGGAGCGAGGCCGCTCCTAATGCTCGGCTAATTCCAGGATTTATTCGTGTGGGATACACGGCAGGCCGCGGTGATTTATTCGTCGTTAATGCCAAAATATTTAGAGGTCGTGCGTACGCGCTAACTAATCCCCGACCGGTTCAATTAGCCGAGGTGCCACGGCAGGCCGATGGTATTCGTATGCCAGCTGGCCTAAACCGGTTTAGGATCGAGACACCGACGTTTAATACAATGAAATCGATGCCAAGTTAATCGTCTTTCAACTCAACAATTTCTGAAGCGCGGGTGGACGGAGAGGGGAAGGGATTCGAGATCGAGGTAGTCTTTTGAAAGACCGGAACTAATCGGTCGTATTAGCGGTGTCGAGAAAAAATGAGATTGAGGAGGATTAAATGACGAATAATGAGCTATTAAAAATACCGTCGAATGATTTTATCAGGTTGAAGGATCGTTGGGACTTTGGATTGAATTTAATCGACGGCTCGATAGGGGTGGTTGAACCGATTGAAATTGAAACGGTTGTTTTTACAAGGTGAAGAGAGATTATCGAATATTTCCACGTTCTTTTTGACAGAAGAATCCTATTGTTAGATAATCAAAGCTATAACCAGACTTAAAACTTCACCACAAACCATAATCCTATTTAAGGATCTTAAAGTCCTACGAAAATCAATTCCTCAGGGACGTCGACTTTCACCGATCACCGAGAAGCTTTCGTCGAAATCTCCAAATCTTGGGGAACCACTGACAGTGACATTCTTCCATCGGGACTTTTAATTCTCACAAAATTGGCTTAAGAGAAATCCGGTAATCCAATTTCTTAGCAACAATTAGGAGCCGATGGAGGAGATCCCGAAGGAGTCGGCTCGTTCTGGTACCGTTTTAAGCTGTTCTTGTGCGACTCGACACCTGGATTATTCCTGATAATCTTCCCCCATTGTCTCTGCGGTCACCGACGACTGATTTACGACGATTTACGACCCGTCCGAGGGGAAAACGGGGTGGGATGGCCGTTTTCCGCCTATCGACACGTGACGAGAATGACGCTCGTTAACGATCGATCATCGCTTTACGACTTCGAGGTGGCAGTTCGCCATTTATAGTTGGACTGCCCTTAGAATAGGACGTTTAGCATTCGAGATGACCGTTCGAATGACGTTTTACGTGCCCACACCTTGTTATTTCATCGATTCGATCATACCGATTGACTGGTCCTCGATGAAATTACGAAACTGATGGGATATGATACTTTTTTTCTGCGAGACTTGATCGTTACGCGATTTGTAAAATGATTATGGTACTTTTAATCATTGCTCTATGATTTTCTTTGTAACTGTGTGTGCAATAAATATGAATTAATTGCTGAGATAAAATTTTGTCGTAGATTTTTTATCCTTTATTGTATCAATCCTGTATTAGTCCTTTGAGACGCAAATTGAATTCTTCTAACCAGAAGAAGGTATCATTTTCTGTATATTTTTCTTAAAATAGAAAGAAACAGACAATGAGACAAAATAAACTTTTTTACTTCTATGGATTCGACTTGGTTTTAAAGATTCATCACTGGTGATGACGTATAAAATTATTTAATACTGGATTTACGGATGTTGATATACCTATTTTTCTGAAGTAAGGCAATTTGACTCATACAAGAAAATTGAAGTGTTTTGCAAAGAAAACAGTTCCAATTTGATTTAAATGAAAGATCTATTATTAAAAAATTAACCAACCAATATATTATACATATAGTAATCAAGTTATTAATGAGCCAAATTGACTCCGTAAACCTAGTGTTAAAAGATAGTTTTGCAGCAAAACTATTATGTAGGAAGAGTAGAGGTAATATCTTAGAAATAATTCGATCGTCTCGTAATTCCCTGACATTTTCAGTAGGTAAATACTATCGTAATAATTAAGTATAAAACAAAGTAGCAACAGTATGCGATGATCGGCCGTGAAGAACGAAGAAAAATAAAACAAAAATGATCGAGCGCAGAGGTAAGACGCAAAGTTCGATGCTCGAAGTTGCTGAGAAGAAGTTTGTAAAAATACTTCTCCTTAATACCAGTCGGATTTCATAAATCTCGGGCAATATGTTTTTGCGCATTGGTTATAGCGCATAATGGCAGGTTAATTGTGGGCCAGTAGCTTGCCCCGCGGCTATTTCAACTACAGAAACGCGCCTATGGTGTATGAACGTCTATACAGGGTGATCCTAAAGGACCCATCTTTAGGAAAGTTATAGAAAAAAAAGTACCATAATAATCGTTGCTGAAAACGAACGATTAACCTTAGAACAAATGAGTTATTTATTACGAACTTTAACGTACCTCTTCTCGCTGGAATTGCTAAACCCGCGAAACTTCGTCGAGGATATAAATCACGATCTAATGACGCAAGTATGAAATTGCAAAGACGAATATAGAGATATCAACAAACGGTAGACAATGATTTATGATACTAGAAAATTTGTAGCTCGATACAACTTTCTATAAAAGTAGCCTTGTCTTTGATGCAACGCTATCTAATATTAATTTTTGTTTACAATTCGAAAGCATCTACTTACAAAAAATAAATAAATAATATTCAATCCTTCTAATTGTGCACCTCGGCTGTGATAAACTGAAAATATTTTACTTCTATTACATCCACTCTTTCCATTTTGTAATTCTCAGTCAAAATTCTTTCCACACTATCTAAATTTTTTTTTATTTTCTAAGTCCACCGCACGATCCTTTCATTACGATACAATACCATAATAAATAAATCCTCTCGAAATTTGAACAAATCTACCCCGTTCAGAGTTCTCCCTTCTCCCATACTTCCGTCACACCCCGTACAACGGTAACCCCAAAAAAGCCCCGTGCAGACGGGCTCTCGGTGTGTACAGACTGTCGTAAAATGCAATAACCACCGGTACAAGTCGGTTGCAACGTAGGAGCGCGAGCTGGTGCAACGTAAATGCATAAATATATCGTCGGTGAGGAGGGGCGGGAATAAGCGAAGGGGTATGAGGGGGTGGCACGACGCGTTGCATTCGCAACAGCCATGGAAGTTGGCCTGGCTCGGATGCATGTCTTATGGTAATATTCCGCGGTGTTAGCAGGACCTTACAATATTATTTGTCTGCATTAAATCGCTTATGCGATATCCTTCGGCGCACCTTGTCTCATCGGTTCTCAGCGCGAAACTTGGTACTTTCTTGCTTTGCTCCTTGCCACCGGCACCCAGCATGAGGATCCACCCTAATCGGCCGAGGATTCAGCTCGTATTTTACACCCGGGAGACATAAAATATCATTTTGCATGCCACTGAACGCCGAATCCGACTTACCTCTGAGAAGGAATTAAGAGGGAAATTTCACAATTGCGATATCATTATTCCAGGCTCTCTGACTTTCTCTTACTTTTTTTTTTGCATTTCTTTTTTATTTGGATCAATATTGCGATGCACGAGGGATAGAGGTAAATCGATGGGTGAATATTGAAATGGTGATTAGAGAGAATATCGAAGGAAGACGACGAGAATTGAAGTCGAACGGTGAGAACCACGGTGGTGATATTTTCTCGAAGAGGGTGAACGAATAGGGAGATGAGAAAAAACAGCGGGTTACCTGGATACGGTTTATCGTTGATACAGTGACGTAGTGGCTCGTGTTCGGACGAGGAGATAATTACAACGTTAATGAGATCGTTAGGATTAATTAAATATCGATTATCGATGGGAACGAGCGCGTTACCTTATTCCTCTTTAATTTACGCGAGCATGGTTAACCGCTGGTGGAGTATTAATTGCTGAGTTTAACTGAAAGAAAACGTAATCGGGAAATGAGAATATCAATTACGATGAAATTCTGCAATTTAATCGGAGATCTCCGTGGTTCCATTTGCTCGCACGCTCCACGAACAAGTTGAGTCAACGATTTTAAACTTACTTCTCACCCTAACCCCATAACTTATCCCCCTAACGTAACAATAACGAGTGACGCTCATGACATGACAAATACAATACAAAATTTTGAATTAATCTACTTCCAAGACGATCATATTATAGCCATGCATTTAATCCTGCGCTTAATACTGCAGAATATCAGAAATCACAAAGGAACTTCGATTTAACACGTTGACTACCGTGGGGGTCACCGGTGACCGGCGCTATTGTATTCAATGAAACTTTATGTCGCTTTGAAATTGCAATATTTATGAATTTTCAGACATACTATATATTTAAATATATGTGTTTAAAAGATAAAGGTCTGCTGAATACCTATCTATCTGTATCTTTCAAGTTTCTGATTTATAAAGATGTGAATTTAATAGAAAAAATTTCGCTTCAGTAGAAACAGTGAAATTAGCGAAATACGGTTGGCGTTCAACGTGTTAAGGAATTAATTCCGACTTATCGCACGCACAATCAGTTTAAAAATCGTAGAGTAAGAGGTTATCGCCTTTTCTTCCATCAGACACGGCAATTCACATCTACTTCCTCCCCCTGGCAATCCTCCAAGTCTACCCAATCGTCCTAACACTTCCGCCATCTTCGTATTTTCAATTACAACAAAAAGGCAACAACCAAGGAAGTACAGTCCTCCAAAAAAGAACAGCAAGACTACCTAATGAGAGCCACTGGTCAGAATTTGGTTCGACGTTAATCTAAAGCCAAGCTGGCCCAGGATTGGACGGTGTCTGGCAGACAATTACTTCATGGACCCCCCGCGGCAACGATGGATGTCTCTCTTGCCACAACCCAACAAATGCCAGGCTACAACTGTGCCTCTTCCTTCTCCTTTTCTCACTTATTTTCCATCGTTCTCGCCTTCTCCCATCTCGTTCCACGCATCCCTTTCTCCTCTTGCTTCTCTGTCGTGCGCGTGTCCTTCGATTTCTACCTCCTCGTTAGACTCGAAGAGGCAGGCTTTCACCCCCTCCGCGCTCCCTACCGCCCCTACGCCCCCACGAGAGGCCGGTATAAGCTGTTTGTTTAGGTGATGTATCGCGGCGATACTTATCACCTCGTACACGATATGAGAGAATCCACGCAGCGGGCGATACCACGTGAGATATTGTGTTCTAAGAGGATTCTAATGACGCCTCGCTTCGGGGAGGATGCAAGAGTGTACGCGGGGTGAACCGCCACGCGCTTTCAAATCTTTCTCACCGGAGGAGCGATCTATTTTCTATGAAGTTGATGCCTGGCATTGCCACAACGCTCGAGGCATGGAATGATGTTGGAATGGTAGGTGATATCGTTTGGACGTACGAGGATGAAGTATTGGTGCTGGTTTAAAATAGCGGGCGTTGTCGGACCGAATGAGGTTGAGGTGTTGGAGATTTTTGAGGGGAGGGATGAAAGGAATAGGTTATGGTTTTGGTAGAGAGATATTTAAATTATGGACGATTGGGGTGATTTATGAGAATCGTGCCGATGATGATGGATACGGACACGTTGAATCAATGGTATGTCGAGGGATTTGATGCGAGGTTTTAGATCTGGGGGGTTTAAATAGTCCTTGGTGTGATGATTCGATACACTTTGTTTTGAAGTTAATTGAGAGGGTTGGTTTGTTTAGACTCTACTGATTTAGGATCTTGAATCATTGAGGGGGTGTTGTGGATGGTTAGGTATTAAATAGTAATTTAGAAAATATTTGTTAGAGCTGACAGAAGAGGATTGGAGCTTGGAATACCTGAATTGAGAGGCCTAGACTTTGATTTCTAATGCACTATACAGCTTTCACGGTATTAATTTATCAAGTTATTATTAAATAACAATTTAGATAATATATCACACAGACGACGAAGTGATGAATTAGATTCAGCTAATTGAGAGTCCAAGACATTAACACGATACCCTGAATTCCAAATTTCGTGTGCGCTTAAAGAGACTCTTTTAACCGGTTAGACAAATTAAATTCCATAAAGATATCCTCGGGAATATTACCCCGATGCTCCGAATCCTTCGACGCCGAGGAGGATCCGTAAAAAAAAGGGCGAGCGGAGAAACCATTAACGACGTGCAGCACGTTGGCACGATACCGGGACGTAAAATAGGGGTTCAAGTCGCAGGGTGTTTCGCTCGGGGTATTTTAATGGTGTTATAATGTATGTATGCTTTACCACCACCGACCGGTCGCTCCTCGATTATACGTGTAACCCATACTCGCTTATGGGGCCCGGACGCCTCGGACGAGTTCGACCCAGCATGGGGCCCCTTCGATATATTCAATCACGAAATTATCACTTCTGTACTGCCCATGGTGCCCCGGCAGGGCCGTATGGCTAATTTCGCGAACCACCGCACGCAGAAATTTCTTTAGCTGATTAAACGAAGATCTTAATAATCCCATCTCAAATATCTGATGATATTTTATTTCAATGTCCTTTTATATTCATAACTTTGTAAATTCAAACATCAAATATATTTTTAGACAGAACCTAAATTCGTAGAAACATCTAAAAAAAATACACATCTTAGTCAACAATTAATTCTAAATTAAAACCTCTAAATATTTAACATTCTAACAAAAAAAACAAAAATTGTGGCACAAAATACACTCAAACAATCAGAAACTCCCGTTCAAACGTAGAATTCTCCAGCGAGATCCAGAGAAAGCGATGCAAAAGCACGAAAAGAAGTCCCCGCAACGGATCCTTGAGATCTATCAGTTCATTAGCGCGTCTCCGAAAAGGCGAGCGGTAATTAAGGCATCGAAACAGATCTCGATCGTGTCGAAAGGTAAAAAGGCTGTTTCGCAACGTCGACCGAAAGGAAGGAAGGTAAGAGAAGGTGGACGATCGGGGGCGTCCGATCGGTTCCCTCGGCTCTCTAGAAACCGTGAAGTTTTTCGAGCCGATCCGACACCGTAGGAGGGCAGCAGGTGGGAAAAAGGCTTACACCTTTCTCTTCTCGGTTATCATTAGCATAAGTATGTGGATATATGCGCACATACACGGCCCCTGTCCGGTGCGGGCCCCGCGCCTCGTGGAATTTATGACGCCGGCCGAGCAGGCCGGTTTATTAATACGTTATGCTTGCATTAGTATACTTAAGCATGACGAATGGTCGCGCCACAGGGATTTCGGTCGAAACGAGAGAGGGACGAACCGAGAAAATTTTACGGACCTGCGACTCCATCGTTTCCTCTTTCTCCTCTGTATCCTCTGTCTCATTCTTCTCCTCTTTTTTTCTTCTTCTCTTACAATTCTGGCTTCTTTCTTGACGTAACTATCTGTGGTTCATTCGGATTATTACGTTGTCACGGGTAGCACTGGAAGAAATTAAATGCTGTTAAATATTGGCGATTATTTCGGTGTTATTACCTTTTAAGGGGTTCGAGTATCGTTGGAATTAAATATGGAGGGTCGACGAATTTCAACCGCTGGAGAGACCTTACTTTGGAATTCTTCGGTTGGAATTTTTCTATTATTTTTTATGTATCATAATTGTTATTGGTATTTGAGAATCCTATGGGTATCGATATTTTGTAGATGTTAGGAAAGATTGTAAATTAGAAGGGAAAGAATGAAGTTCATTTTGGTGCAGGAAGATTCAAGGGTATACTGCTCGCAGGTATCGCTGAAACAGCGGAGAATCGGCAATAAAAATGACTAAATGGCGTTGTTACGCCATGAATCACGAAAATGGAGGGAGAGAGGAAAGAAGCGGAGAACCCAACGAGAAATTGTTTTGCTGAAACCACAGCGAATCGTAGCACGCGAATAATTCGCGTCATTATAAGAGCATTAGGTGTGAGCTGTATTCGACCTCCTCCCTTCGTCCATCAGCGATCTCTTCTTTCTTTTTTTTCAGCCTGTGATTTATGCACACTGCGCGTGTGAATTATCGAACAAAGTGGCACGACGAAAGCCCCGAAAATCATCGTTAAATCTCTCGCATTAAATGGAAATCGCGTTTTAAGGGCATTGTAATTTGACCCTTATCCTGTACCGTTAAAATTACTGTATCAAAAAAAAAGATAGTGAGAGGAAATAAAAGAAATTGCGATTTAAGATGACGGAAGGAAATAAAAGAGAAAAAGTGCACCAAAGGGGTAGATGTTAAATTTAAAGAAGTCAGAAAGAGATAAAGAGCGAAGAGAGAAAGACAGAGAGATTCGATCTTAACGGGCGATTCCTTCCAAGAAATTTATTCAATTAATCGGTTCGTGGAAACCGGCGAAATTCATTTCGCAATTGCACCACCTCGTAATTATTGGAAACTGATTGCACTGGATCGCTGATAATTAGGTTGCGCCTTAAATTCCGTAAACTCGATTCACGCTCTTTTGCGCAATCACTCACCTCACCTTCTTTTTAACATAGCCCGGCTTCCTCGTCCTTTTTTCACTGTTAATCGATTTACAGATTCGACTTCTCTTCGTTCGAGGTATCGAGCGATTCGCGAACGATGGCGGGAAACGATAACGTGCGACTTAATAGCCGCGAATTCGGCCGGTGTTAAATACCGAACGCATTATCTCCGCTAATGCGAGGTCGATTAGGAAACGAGAGAAAGGCGCTCGACGTGCAAATGATTGCTTCGAGCCGGTAGTTCGATATTTCTGTCACGTTTCGTGGCAAAAGCTAATTGCACGTTGAAATATTTCTGAAATAACGACGTTAAATCGAAACCTGCTTTCTCCAAGAATTACGCGTACGTCGAGAATATCAATTGAAAACGAAAGATAAACTTTAAACGGCACGCGTAATAAATGACAAACGAAGAAGTGAAAAACTCGAAGGAAATGGGATCGTTTGCAAATGGTAAAAATTTCGCAAACGTTACGAGGGACAGTTTCTTTGAAAGGGAGGTAGTAAAAATCGATGGGGTAACTTCGTTGTCCTGTCAGGCTCGTTTCCCGATCAATATCGCGGATAATAAAAGATCGCTAAATCAAATCGTCGTACGGTTGCTCGATGTAGGGTTACTTTGTTACTTTAGCGTGAAAACGCTGTAAATTTCGTCCCATAAAACCGGCGGTTTTAGTGGCTACAAATTTGACCGGTGGCCGTGCGCGGCCTCCACACGGTGCCCCGAGGGTTTAATCCTTCTACTGGCTGCCTCCTGGAAAGGATATCCCAGTCGCTACTTTAATGAGCTACGAACTTTTGAATTATGCACCTCCGCCCGTAGGTGCGCATTCATAACGCAAGAGCATCCACGCTGCTTCCCGCTTTTTCTCTCCGACTGGAGAAGATAAAAGTCTGAGTTCAGGAATTCCTCTTGTTCTCCACATATCCAAAGATATCAGCGAGGACTGTTCACCATTTTTAACATGTAGGGCTGAGAGTTTTTTGAGGTGGCGCGAAATTACTTGGCAAAACCTGTCTGCAGTTTTGGAACTCGGGGAATTACTGTTTGTAGGACCCGGTAAAACGTTCTTTTTATGGTGTTACAGACTGATCATCGGGTATGGTGATATTCTTTTTTCAACTTGAAGTCTTAGATTGTTTTGACCAAGTCCTACATTTTTGAGAGGATGTTAAGTTACTGAAGCTGTGAGGTATTAATCACGCACCCTACGATTTCTTTTTTAATTATGAATGCTATAGAAATATTTAATTGTTGGAATGCAAAGTATAATATTTCACGTTGGGCCCAACTAATTTTTTCAATTTTTAGAAGTATTTTTTAATCTGATTTTTGCACTTCCAGTGGCACTGATTATTGCGAGGCAAGGGGTTAACTGTTTGAAACACGGTGGGGTGGAAATAACCCACCTCTTTGATACGTGAAGATACGTGGTGGGAAATTTTTTTCAACTTTACTCAATTACAATTTTTTAAAAATGCCTATGCGACATAGGTCATTCTATTTTTTGAACTCCCGCGCGTCAAAGAATTAAGGGATGATTTAGGAAAAATCTCCAAGAGATGACACAGCACTTGAAATTAATGCCTAAACTTTTACTTGCACAAACTTTCGTAACTTCGTTAAATCATTGTTCAACATTGATTAATTCAATCCTCGATTTCCCCTGACTTAAACGACACATAGAATCACGATCTCGTCGAGAATCTTTCAACATTCCATCAACGAGAAATCTCGCGTAACTCAATCAGAAAACATCTCTCTAATATTTGCTAAAAAATCTATCGAAAATTTAGCATAACATTTTCGTTTGATGACTCGCAATATCAAGTGAATATCCGAATCGTCGAAAAACCACGGAGACCCTTCGCCAAGGGTAAAAGAGGATATTCTATCGGAGTGAGTTGATACGAGAAATCAATTTCGAAGGTGGTGGTATTTTGAACGGTTATTTACAATAGAAAGCAATTCCACTCGGGCTGGCCAGAGGGTAGACGGCAATGGAGGCAGCCAGAACTAACAAGGTAACCTAACCCCAGGGACCCGGAGAAGAGTCCGAGGAACGTGGATGAAAGAGGAGAAAGAAACCGAGAGAAACGACGTGATCGTGAACTGGAAGAGGAAGGAAACAGAAAGAGAACCGAAATGGCCGGCACATAACTCGCATCCATTTCAATATCATTAGCGCCTTGGCTCACTTCGTGGGCGCATCGATCGGCCCTTCGAACCGGCTAATCCCTGCCACGAAATTCAGCCTCACTTCGAAAATAACAACGCCTAATGGCAATAATAATTCAAACGGCGCCCGTCGAGAGGAACGAGCGATTACTCATGCAACGTTCACCGGACAACGACCAGACGACGTTTAACCCTTCGCCTATCGCAAACACCAAATAAATCTTTGTCCTTCACCAACAATTCCAAGTGTGAAAATGAGAATACGTTCGATCATTTTTCTAGTTACCTTCGTGGTATTTTTAAGTAACATTTCTAGAGATGAGGGAAACGAGCTTCCTTTCAGATTATTAAGACTTTTCCTTTTTAACTTCGTCCAGTGGATGAAGAAAAGAGGAGTTTCCACGTTGATAAAAAGTAACGAAGATAACAAAACTATGAGTGAAGGATCGACGAAACGTGTGTTTAACCGATGATGAATAAGGACGATCAAATGATAAAATACGTCTGAATATTCGGGCAGAAAAGTTAACTTTGAAATTACAGGGCAGCCAAGATGCCATTATTTAATCTTTATCGGGGACGTCTAAACTATAAGTCATCCGATCCACCAGGTTTTCGTCCCGTTTGCGAGAAAGGGATCGCGACGAATCGAATTATACGACTCACGATGAAGAAACAGGGAGAAAAAGAGGACTCATAAATATATCGTATGGGATATAAAGATAAAAAGAGACGATCGGCTTCGCTGAGGGGAAGTCAAATTAATGAGCCGTTATTACCTATCTTAATTAGAAAAAAAAGGAAGGATCCAGAGTACGTCGGGATACCACGGGAGCCAAGGATCCTCTCTTTCCCTCTTCAACAGGATCTTACGCCCTTCGTCTCCCTTTCTTCCTTGCATTCTCTTTTCTTCACGTGATTAAAGACGAAGGGATTGCAAAAGGTGGGCTCCAGTGTTGGCAGACGAGCCGGCTAATGTGTCGACCGAAATATTTATGATGATTGTTTATGGTCCGTACGTATATTAGCACGTTCATCCCGAGCCGACAGAGCTGGGACCTGTATCTTCCTCCTTGTCCTTCCAACAGGTTTGTTAAATACTACCGTACAAGAGCTCCCCGGGACTAACCGCTTCTCCTTCGACCGAAGATCCTTCTACGACCTTCCCTCTCTTTCCTCGACGTAATGACTTTGACTAATTATTTCGCTGCTAATTAATAAATCAACGATCGTCGATAGCCAACTTTGGAGAACCCACGATACTTCCTTGAGGACAAGCGCAATTTTCTTGGTCGGCTTACTCCGTTGAAAGATTTTTCTTTGCACAAAAAATTGTGGTAATTAATAACAGTCCGTAATTAAAAAGCAAATTATTCAAATAACAATTTGGAGATTTGACAGAGCTATATTTGATCTTTTTTATTGAACTGGTAACTCGAAGATGGTTTAAAATTGTTTTGCTTTATTCTCCTTTTGTATTAGGTGTACAAATTAATTCTCGACCTTTTTTGACTAACTTTGACATTTATTTATAACAATGTTGATATAAACTCAATATTAAACATAATCTTCTTCATTTTCTATACGTTTTTGCCGTCTCTCAGGTAATTGTCGGATTTCAGATCGGAAAAATGAAAGTGGTTCATATCAATGAAATCATTGAGCCATTTATAGACCTGTTCAACTTACTTGAATTGAGAATCAGTTAGGTGGTGTTGTAGGGATCGAAATAGGTGGTTATTTGAAGGGGCTAAGTCTGGAGAATATTCGAAACTGTTGAAACCATTTTTTACAAGTGCTGCACGATATAGCGTTTCTTTTTTTTTAGTTGAAACGCGAAAAGAAGACAGTGCCTTAAATGTTGCTTATCGAACGACATGGCTTCTACACATGATTTTTCACGTTATGTCTGGAGTAGAGTCATGCGATATATCTTATTTTAAAGCTAACAAATGGCGCTTTAGAATGACTATTCAAATTTGGAAAAATTCTAATCTGAATAGGTTTTGTGGTCGATGAAATCTGGGGGCCGAGAATTAATTTGTACATCTAATATTTAATAGTTTTTTTGGTTTTATTTTATCCTATATGAATCTCACTGGATATCGTAGGTCAAAGGGTGAACTAGGATCTTCAAGTAGATTATATTCAATTTCCGCAAAATTTTCTTTAACCCTTTGCGGTCCGATGTCGAGCAGTACTCGACATAGATTTTCACTTAATTTTATTTTCTGACAATTTAATATCGAGTTTCTAATTTCCCAACGATTTAGTAATGTCACCTAAATGTCCGTCAATACCTATAGTTATTGATATCGTTTAAAAAAATAGATAAACAACGATAGAAAATATTGTAGAATTAATTTTATTTAGCTCACTACCAAAATTGACGAAATAATTCGGACCGCAAAGGGTTAAAATAAAAATGAGGTATTTTGTTAAAAATCCTGTCTCACGTCACTTCAAAAAGTTGTTATTCGCGTTTCCTCGATTTCTTTGGAGAATTTTATCGCCATAGCCGTTTTCGCGAAAACTGGTGCACCTGAAATACGCGGGTTCGTTTTGGCACCACCTGGTAGAAAACAAGAACCAATATCATCGTCGAGGGGAACTGACTCGTAAACCGCGCACGTTGCCAGATATAAACGCACGAATGAGACGCACCCTCGATTTGAATAACGATCAGGAACCTCCCAAAACGAGCCTTCGGGGAGACTTTTACGAAGGCCGAAGATCGCTCGAGTAAAAAGATATCGGCGATTCTTTCTCTTACGAATATACGGTGCGGCTATTGAGGCTGAAATACGACGACGATCGATTAAGATTTTTATAATCGACGTAAAATATCGAAATGGATACACGACGGTTGTTTCCTTCGTCGATCGATCTATGCTAAACTCGAACATTCGCGAAAGATACTGTTTCGCGCAGGTGTCGCGTCAGGGTCGGTGGTTTTGGATAAATTTTGATGTTTGGATTTGAATTTTTGGACGTTGAGATCTCTCGGTTATTTGTGGTTCGATGGACGTTTTTTATCGATGAGATGTTTTCGGGAATTTTTGTTTATCAGATCGATATGTTTGCGTCGAAGAGGTGCTACCAGTTATTGTAAATTTGTAGATCTACGTTTTCAGATGGAGATGATAAGGTGTTCTTTGTCGAATTTTATTTGCTATTGGAAACATCATTTTTTATATTTTTTCAGCTTTAAATTCTATAACTATACTGATTAGTAGCTACAATTTTAGCTGACTTTAGAATCACCAAGGCTATGGAATATTATAATTAGAAATTATTTTCCAAAGTTGCAAAATGAGAAAGTTTTATCGAAAATGCAGTAGATTTTTTAAACATAGGCCACAACATTTTCAAGTTCAAAGACTTTTAGTCATAATCTTTGAACCATGTACAGAAACTTAGAAGAAATCTTCGGGAAATCGTGCAATTTTACGGAAAGTAGTCACGCTTCGCGCCTTAGAAAGGACGAAGAAGAATGTCGAGGAGGAGCTTTGAGGGTTTGCGCAAATCTCCCATGGGGATGGTGGTGAAAAAGGCCTGACATTGTGCCGACGTTAAACCGGCACTAACTCTGATGAGATTCGTGCTTCTCAGAACCGAGGGATGACCAATGGCAAAATTAGATGGTTCTCCAATCACCAAGAACACGATTCTCGCAAAACGGACCGATACCTTCTCTACGATAACAAGATATATCTGTGAAATTATATACGATAAAAAGAAATCCTATCAATACTTTTCAAAAATCACCACACAACTCATACCATTTGAAAACAAAATAACAAGTTAAATTTCAATTTCTCCTACAACCATTAAAAATACCACGAACCCTCGTAAAATACAATAACTTACATCGTCCACTTGAAAAGTCGTATTCAACGATATCTTCACAATGGAGCATCCTCAAAGAATCCTCTCAAACTTTCAATAGAATCCACGCGCTCTTCCTCGTCTCTCAAAAGATCCTTCGCAGAATCCATAATCTTGAAATCACTCATCGAGATTTTCGCGAAAGATGGAAAACTCATGGTATCCAACCTTGGCCCTCGAAGGCGGCTTCTTTCTTGCAAAGAGTAGACTTTCGTCACACGCGAACTCCAATGGTGAACCGTGACCGGTACCCGGTGCTCTTTGTCGAGGGCGTGTAAATACGTGCGAAAATAAGCGCCTAACGAGGCAAAGATTGACTCTGACAATGCTCCTCGGGAGCACGAGTCCTTCCTTTTGAAAGCTCGTAAAAGAGGTCCTTAACGCTCGACAATAGGCACCCTGAAATCCACACTCGACGTTTCTCGTCCAAGAAAACGACGCCCTCCCTCTCTTTTCTTCTTCGTCAGCCCTTCTCTCGACATCCTTCGAACAATGAAACGTGGAAATTCGCAGGTTGACCTCCGTTTCCCTCGGTGATCTTTCGTGCGGAAGAAGGCGACCGGACGACGGGCCCCCTTTGCCACCTGCGGTACCATGAATGCAAGCAAATTTTCTATGGGGCTCCTCACGAGTATCTAATAGAGCCCCCTTTCTTTTGCGCTGGGAATACGGCGTCTCCGTGTTCGCAGATTGAGACGTCAAGTTTGGAGCAATTCATTTGGAAAATATTCTCTCTATCGGCGATACGATTCATGGACAAAATGGCACGAAGTTCTTTTTGTGGAAAGGTGGATGAGAAGAAAGGACGCTCTTGAGAGGACACTGCTCGAATGTAGCGATTTATGGGGTTCCTTTGGTGGAAAATTTTCGTCTAATTTTTAATCGATTAGTTGAAACGTCTCAGGTTTTGTAGATGGAGAAAGTTTCGTGGATGGTATTGTTGTTTTAGAGTGTTGAAAATTGCTATGGAATATTTTCTGGAATATTCAAAGTACGGTGAGTATTGAAGTGTTTTAGAAGGGTGATTTCGTTCCAATTAAATATCCGAAAGGAATGAAAAACACCGTAGGTGAAAGAGAATGATTCGCTATCGAAGGAGGTGGTAATTCTGGAGAAAAATCCTAATAGTCCGCATTACTAATAACGGCTACATTGGAAGGGCGTGGCGAGAGGGGCTCTAAAAGTCTCGGACAGGTAATAACTCTATCCTCTCGGGTTGTTACGTCCTCCCTTTCCCTCTCGTTCCTCCTCCCCCTTTCCACTTCTCCTCACCTTCCCCTCTTTTCATGCGTTCTACTATATGGGGAAACTAACTGTGCCGACGTAACAGCGTGCAATTAAGTTAAACAATTGCCTTGGCCGCCATAAACAACCCTCGACGCGCGTACAAATCATCGCCCGGTTCCAGCATCGGTGGATGTAAAAATCCTCCTCCGTTGCTCCGGTTCTTCTTCCTCAGCCTCTCGTTCTCCGCTTTGCGAGGCGTCTGATTCTCTCTTTGTTCTTCTCTTCTTTTCTTCTCTTTTGTCTTTCTCTTTTGATCTTCTGTTCTAGTCTTTTCTTCTGCTTTTCTCTTCTGGTCTTTTCCTCTGATCTTCTCCTCTAATTTTCTCTTCTAGTTTTCTGTTGTGGACTTCTCTTCTAGTCTTTTCTTCTAATCTTCTCTTCTAATTTTCTCTTCTAGTTTTCTGTTGTGGCCTCTTGTTCTGGTCTTCCTTTTTGTCTATCTCTTCTGGCCTTCTCTTCTCATTTTCTTTTCTAGCTTTCTATTGTGGCCTTTCTTCTGATCTTCTCCTCTAATTTTCTCTTCTAGTTTTCTGCTGTGGTCTTTCTTCTATTTTTTTCTTCTAATTTTCTCTTCTAGTTTTCTGTTGTGGACTTCTCTTCTAGTCTTTTCTTCTAATCTTCTCTTCTAATTTTCTCTTCTAGTTTTCTGTTGTTGCCTCTTGTTCTGGTCTTCCTTTTTGTCTATCTCTTCTGGCCTTCTCTTCTCATCTTCTTTTCTAGTTTTCTATTGTGGCCTTTCTTCTGATCTTCTCCTCTAATTTTCTCTTCTAGTTTTCTGCTGTGGTCTTCTCTTCTATTCTTTTCTTCTGATCTTCTCTTCTAATTTTCTCTTCTAGTTTTCTGTTATGGTCTCTTGTTCTGGTTTTCTTTTTTGTCTATCTCTTCTGCCCTTCTCTTCTCATCTTCTTTTCTAGTTTTCTATTGTGGTCTTCTCTTTTGGTCTCTTCTTCTAATCTCCTCCTTTAATTTTCTCTTCTAGTTTTCTGTTGTGGTCTTCTCTTCTAGTCTTTTCTTCTGATCTTCTCTTCTAATTTTCTCTTCTAGTTTTCTGTTGCGGTCTTCTCTTCCGGTCGTCTCTTTTGATCTTCTTTTCTCTGCTGTTCTTGCCTTCATCGCTTCTTCTCCTCCATTCATTTTTTCTGTCCTCCTCTCCTCTCCTTTTTCTTCCCGTTCCTCGTTATCCCCCTGGTACGTAGACTCGAGTGAAATTTCAGCATCATTTTGGAGCGGATAAACCGCCGGTAATGATATCTTGCGTCATCGTCGTAATGACGTCTTTCGCAAGGTTCGTTGAGTTTATAAATTGCTGAATTAATGGTACACCGTTGAGTAACGCCGAGTTTATCGTTGCTTAAGTATCCCCCGTGGAAAAAGTATTTCGGCCCGGGGCTCACTCTCTTTCTCTTCCTTCCCTTCCATCTTTCTCCTCTCGCATCAGTTCCATCGATTTATCGCCGATACGATTAGAATGAAAAATCGCAAACGATATTCGTTGCTTTAGAGGCGACGATATTTTCGACGGAAACGAGGATTCTGCACGCTTGGGAAATACCGAGGGTGAAAAATGCTCCTCGACGATTTTGCCGGGAATCTCTCACTCTGCAAACAAAATCGTTTCAAGGGGGAGAGAAATATTTCTTTCTCGCTAGAAACTATACATGATATCTTGAAACATGAAATATTAAAAAATACTGTACCATAATTAATTAATATTCGTCGTCCAAATTCCAATTCCAATCCACCCAATGTAAATTTAGGAAGAATCTTCCAACTGGAAGCAAACACGGTTCTTCGACTTCTACCAAGACACTTTCAAGTACCGCAGTTTATTTGACTAGAATAACTTTATTCACGAACGTTCATTAGCTCAGAAAGAGACAGAGAGAGACAGAACTCTCGGAGAGAAAGAAAACACCGTAGAAATTCTCCGCACGCACCTTTCCACCGTGCTCCCGCAATTACCGAAGATTATTTATGCTCAATGTACGGAACTCGCCGGGGCAATAAATAAGGATAATGGCGGAGGCCATTAAGTCGATACTTCCAGTGATATTTTCTCACTCGTCGAATCCATCCGCGAACTTGTTCGCGCCCACGAATGCGGAGCCGACCGTTCTACGAGCTATCCGTCAAACGTCCAACTCTCTTTCGGCAGACGCCAATAAACTACGTTGCTTTTGCTTGCCCTAGTCATTCTAAGAAGTATATTTACTCTGTCACAAAAAAAAACTAACTTTGTACATTAAAAATAGCCATTAATAGCATTTTAAGAATAACTTCTACCATACTTCCGACCTGAAGCTAAAAAAATTCAGGACTTGAATCAGTGCGCAAGAATTCAAATCCTTATTTTTGGGAAGAGTCTTCTGCATTTTTTTTTTTTTAAAGAATCGTTTAAATTTTCCTAAATCACCTGAAACATCCTCAATCCTTTCTCAACCTGAAGCAACAAACGTGCCAAGTACCTGCGCGTATTTCTATTTGCAAAGCGCGATTACCTTAAGTATTGTTGTATCCAGGAGAAGTGTTAATTCCAAAACATTTCATATCCTCGATGCCTGAAATATGGGGTTGTCTCTACCGAAAATTGAGGGTTTCATTCGCGCGTGACGACTCGTTTACCAGAGGTCGTTCCTCGTTATTCCTGGTGCTCAACGTAACCTTCGATTCTGCGAAAATTTTCGAGATAATCGTTCCGTGGCACGTTATCGCTCGAGAACGAACAGATACACTCACATTTTATTCAATTATACCGATAATGACGACGTGCTTTTCACACGGCGTCGTTCATCCCACGGAGACTTTTGGGTCCATTCGTTTACCCATCATTATCCCGGCACCGTGAACATGACGTATTTCTGTAACTTGCAATTCCTTGGTACCAATTCAAAGTATGCATTGGAGAACTTCATCGTGAAAAAGGGATAACTCAAAAACGAAAAGATCGTCGGATGTTAAGAGGACGAAGTCGTTGCCATAAAGTGAACAAAGGAGTTCGTTTCTTTGTTGATCCGACAAAGAGGGTGGTTGCGTGTACTGTCAATTATCTGTCGACGTTTTGATGGCAATTGGGGATCAGTTTCTTCCGGGAATGGATGGAGATGATTGGAACATCGTTGATGGATGAAGAACTTGTTCAAGGCATTTTATATTTTCGGTTTCGATGACTGTGATCGTTTAAGGACTCGTTTTCAGGATGTTTCTTGAGCAGGTTTTACTGAGATTCCAGCTAGGGGCAATGATCTGTTCGATGAGGTAAGAGAAGCTTTGCGAATGATAACTCGATGGAATCAAGCAATGATCTCAATTATTGCCGAGTCAATGTTAAAATGAACTACAATGACTTTAACAAATCTGCTAATGAGATTCTTTCATCGAGCCATTAGCCGTTAGATATCATTCTGCGATGACTTAATACTCGACCGCTTTCAAGTCCGATCGATACTCGATAAGAGACACGATAGACGTATAATTACTCTGCCTTTCAAATATAATAATATCGATATCACGTTATTAAACAACTAAACTATTACTACAACTTTGTTACATAATTGAAAGAGGAAATTGTTATATAATCCTCCCAAGTTTCTTATTCGACTATAAGCGTAAAATACTTGCTATCGCAAAACGATTGCAGAATTTACAATACCGGTTTGACCGTGTCGAGTACTTAATAAGTGCATCAAACAAACCAGCCATCCCGCCAAGAATGGCTCCATTTCCATGAAGCGTTACCTGGACATGCCATCGATTCAGATTTACTGCAACATATCCACCACGATCCTGTCCACGATCGGGATCATTTTCAACGTGGCAGGACGATCGAGGCTTCCGTTTAGTCGATCGTTCCTTTCGTAAAACACGTTCTTCGCGATCCACTTGAATTCTCGCGTCGTAGATGTCCTGGCTTCGTAAAAATAATATTTTATAGTTCATCGTATCGTTATGGCCACCAGAATATATTTGTATGCATGTATAGGGTGTTTGAAAAGAGGGTGAGATGGTTGAAGGATAAATAGTGATCGTTGAAAGGACAAAATGTTGGATTTGTAAGGTCAACTGGATGTTACTAAGGTCAGCTTACAGTTACTTCTAAATTGAAGGCTGGGTGTTTCAATAAACAGAGCAGAGCTCAAATCCTTTAAAATCTTTGATATATCTTTCCTTATAATCAGACTGCGGATTTTTAAGCATTTATGACAAATTAAATACGGCTAAAATATACAAAAAGGACATAATATAAAAATATATCTAAAATATCCAAAGTATGGTATTTGTTGTAATATTTATTGAGTGCAATAAATCCCTAGATAGGTTTTCCTGTCTCACCTGCATTTGTGAAACTCGAAATTTGCATAAACATATAATAATTAGTTGCTCAAAAACCGAGTAGTTTTATTTAATTGCCACCTGTAGTAGCCAATTAATAAGCTATCAGTTTAGCAGTATTTACCTACAAAATGCTAATTAACGCTAGAACTACGAAGCAAGTAAAAATTACTGGTTTCCAATTTATTTTTCAGTTTTCCAAGTTTATAGGACAATCATAAAGCAGAATTTCTACGTTGATCTTACAATAAGCAGATTACCGAATAGATCATCCCTTTCGCAGTTATATTCCTCTTTCTACAAAGTACTTGTTACTTATTTTTATTATCTATTTTTATTGAAATATTTAATTTAAAAATATAGATTTAACGCCGGTAGATCTAGTGTTAATTGACTTGAGATTGGTGAAGTGTTAAGTGGTACACCCTATACATACTTATTCATCCACGATGCGTTTTCAGATCGCAAAACAGTGGGCACGCGATACGAATGCAAAGAACGTACGAGGGTTGAAGTTTTGATGCGTTGTTACAAATATAACGAGGTAGTTTGGAGGGGTTTCGCGCGGGTCAGGCGAAATCGAAGGAACCGAAGAAACCGACAAATCATTTGGTAATGTCATACCGAAAATAGCCAGGCAAGTCGTTGCTTTTCGTTTTCCAACGTAGCCAGCGGCTTTTTGGTAACTTTATTACCCGACACCTGCTCCCGACGCCTCTCGTTTCGTTCTCGTCCACCTTTCACAGCCCTGGGAATCATCCTTGGGATCATGGCGAAGCTTCTGCGAGAGTTTCAATGACGTTTTGCGATCAGATCGAAAGATTCGTCGATAGTTCGATTCTTTCGTGGGACGAATAACATTGGAATTGCCTCTAACACTCGGAGAGAGTTCGACGACGATGATGACGACGTTTAAGGAATTTTAGTTTCTGTTAAAAGATAAGGAACGGACTGAAACTGCACGAGATAGGAAGATTTCTGTGTCAGAGAATCCTGAATGACTTCTTTGGGAGGAATAAACGTCTTATTAGTCGAACTTCATGGGCTTGGGGCTGTTTTTGAGAAAGGATTGCTCAGAGGAATGCAAGACACATGCAAAAAATTCTGTAATCCGCAAAAACCCTTTTTATCTTAATCCTCAAAAATCGAAAATATATTTTATTTAGTAGAGAAAGATATCGTTTGTTTTTTATTGAAGTATAATATTATAGAATTTGCGCTATTGAATTCAAGAAATTTCAAGTAACTTTTAAATTGGAATATTTATGAATTTACCGCCATACTAAATATTTAAATATTCTCATTAAAAAGATAAAGGTGTGTCGAATATCTATCTACTTGTATCTTTAAAGTTTCTGCTTTATAAAGATGTGAATTTAATAAAAAAAGTTTCATTTCAACATGTTGATTTTTGACAAAGTGCTGCTTTAATCAAATAACCAAATGGGACACGAGACAAACCTTATTTGTTTTCACAGAATCTTTTCTCATTTATTGGATTCACAGAATCACCTCTAGTTATCACGTAACAAATCCTTTGAAATGTGGTTTTATGCTAAAACTACCAGGAATAAAAGAGTTAAGAAGTGGCAATTTACCACCAATTTCCACCCCTCAAGACCGGAGGGAAGAGTAACGACAGAATCTACCTGGTCCAGCAAACGTTTCATTACTCGAAGCAATCCTCCCTAAATGCATCTCGTGAAATCGGCCCTCTCGCGATATTCCTAGAAACTCAACAAAGGAAGACTCTCCTCATCCTCTGTTTTTTGCGAGGAAGAAAGAAAAGGCGACAGGATATGCGCGAAATGAAGGATCGACCAATGGCAAGGCCAGGGTGAATGGAGTCTGTCGAAGCGTCGAAAGGGCCTCGGAAAAGGGCCTCGAAAGGGTGCAACTGAGAGAGGAGGTGTAGGCAAACACGTCTGTGCAAAAGAGAGAGGAGGAAACGAGTACGATGAGTTACGGCTCGACGTAAATCTCGAACTAATGGCCGCCTAAACGTGAAACCTGCTCGCTCGCACGAACCTCCCCTCGGCACGACCGAGAAATTTAATAATCCAACTAATGGCCTCGCAGTGGCTTATTATACTTACACTTGAGAGCTTGATCTGTAAATTAGTCGCGTTCCACTCGAATAATTCGACTTTCGGCGTTTCACATCTGGGAACATCCCCTGCTGTGACTTTTCTACTTTGGAAAATTCTATTCGCACGAGAGACTTTCCAAATAAGCAATTCTCTTTTGTACAATGACAAAATCTTTAAGATTTTTTAGTAATTAAATAGTGTCTTAAGGCATATGTCAAATTATATTTACTTTAATACTAGAACTATCAAATCCGCTAAAGTGATCAGCGCTGGGGTTAAAGAGATGATACTCGTTACAGTGATAGTAAATGAATAATACGAAGTAGCCAACCTTCCTAAATAAACAGAGAACAAACCACAAAAGTATCGCCACAATATATTTAAAAATACTATCCAAATACATTAAATTCAATTAACCAAAAGGAATATCAATTATCTTCAAACCCTTCGATTCTCGTTTCTCATCTCAACGGACGAGAATTTCTCTCGTCAAAGACGAATGAAACTGACATCCCATAGAATTTGCGAGACGTTATTCGTGCTAACGTTAAAGACCATTTCCTCCGGGAGAAACGCCTCCGCGTGTTTCATCCACGGAGCGAAATTCCGACGAGGTTTTAAAGGATCCTCGTGTTCGACCCGAAGAAGCCGAAGGACCTTCATGGGCCCCTCGAAGCGGGCAGTAAATCAGCTTGGCGAACGTTTACGGGGGTTTTTGGGGAATGTTGAACAAACAATTGACGGCTAATAAAGCCACGTCGACACCGCAGGGCGCCACGTGGGAAGAGAGCGGATTAAATTGCGCCGTTTCCATCGACTGGACCAATAACAAACCCATTTTACGCCTCTTTGCTGGACCTCGGGGAAACTTAATCCGCGAGAGCGACTGCGAATTTTCAAGATACTGGATTCAATGGTTCGTTGATTTCTCGCTATTTGGGTTAATTTCTTTCAATTCGATTTTTGTTTGAAAATTTCTGGAATGTTTCAAGTAAAAGTGGCATGATGTAAGGATTCTTTTGAGGGGTGATTTCTTGGGAGGTTTTTGAGAATTCGAATTATTAGATCTTGGTCTTGGATTACTTATTCTGAGTCGTTGGATAGGAGCCAGGTTGAATTTTTATTTTTACGCACCTGCGGCTTTTACTTTTATTAAAGACGACCAGTGATCCTATCTTCGCAGCAAGTTCTCCATTAATAATTGAAGCTATAAATTTGTTATACTTATGTACCTTATCGAACACCTGGGATGCAATTAATGTACGAAAATGCTGCATATTGAAATAAATTTGGCAACGAATTCGAGTAGAAAGGAGGCAGCTTGTAGTTGGTATAATTTTTCGAAGAATTTATTTTAGATCGATACGAATTGCTTTTTAATTAATTTTAAAATATGAGTTCGTGGGAGGCGAACAGGAGAAGATCGGTTCTTCTTCGTTCGTTGAAAAGGATCGCGGAAAGGTCGGACCAGTTTTCGTTTTGAAACGCACACCCCATGGTTCCATGGGGCCTCTAGGTGTCGGTAAGATATTAACGATCAGCGTAAAACGTCCGGTTCGTTAAATGGGAGATAAGATTGTCATAATTTATAATTTAATAACGGCCTAAAGAGGCTCATTATAAGCCAGACGGTTTCCAAAATGCCATCATATTTATTACGACCAGTTTCGCGCGGTGTCTTTATAGGACTACGGAAAAAAAGGAGCCGGAGTGGACATTAAAGGAGCGATAAAGCAAAATGGTTAATTTGAAGCATCTCGTTGCATATTTTTACCATTGTGTAAAACATGCTCAAGTTCAAACTCAGAATTAATAGCTAAATTAAAAATCAGTCCGTAATTTCCGCTACAGCGTATAACTTGACGCAATATTAATAACATTGGAATAATTAGACCGTATCGTGGTCCACTGATAATTCTAATTTAATAATATTTTGAAACCTCCAAATTTCCTTTTCTATTTACCGCATTGCTCGCAAGAATCATGAAGCAGTTTATATTTTACCAATTCAATTCCGAATTATTACGGAGGCAGTCACAAAAGCAACCTCAATCCTCCCGGAAGTCTCGTAGACGTTCTCCACTCATGAATTCGTAGTCCACTGATATTTTTAATTTAATAATATTTGGAAACCTTTTTTCCTATTCCATTTATCGCAGTAGCTCGCAAAAGTCACCGAGAAATCTATATTTTACCAATTCGATTCCGAATTATTGTGGAGGCAGTCACAAAAGCAACCTCAATCCTCTCGGAAGTCTCGTAGACGTTTTCCGCTCATCAATTCGCGGTTCACTGATGTTTTAATTTAATAATATTTGGAAACCTCTAAATTTCTTATTCCATTTATCGCGTCGCTTGCAAAAGTCACCGAGCAATTTATATTTCATCAATTAAACTCCGAATTATTGCGGAGGCAGTCACAAAAGCAACCTCAATCCTCCCGGAAGCCTCGAGGACGTTCTCCACTCATAAATTAAATTCGCGGTTCACTGATTTTTTAATTTAATAACATTTGAAATCTGCAAATTTCCTATTTTATTTATTGCATCGCTCGCAAGAATCACAGAGCAATTAATATTTTACTAATTAAATTTCGAATTATTACGGATGCAGTCACAAAAGCAACCTCAATCCTCCCGGAAGCCTCGAAGACGTTCTCCACAAGAAGCGTCCACCCCAAGCGTTGATGAGCATATACTCACTCCGCGGTCCACATTGTTGGACCTAATTAATTAAGCACGGTGCGATGGCGGCGGTAGAATCGTAAAGTTTAATAGCGAGCTTCGTGGAAAGAAAGGAGAGCCCCGGGGGTTTATTTACATGGCGCTGAGACCGCTTCCGTGGAGATCGGGAAAGAGGTCCGAGGGAGACGGAAAAAAGAGGGAGCATCATAAATGGCCGTTTATTACCGCGGTAATATTACCGTCCACTTAAGGACCGGCACGTTTTATAGGTAATAACTCATTTCGGAATTAGGCTCTTTAACACAAAGCCCTCGGTTTTCGATAAGCATCTCTGCCTACGAGCATAAAACCGGAGGAAAATGAGAAACGACGCGACACCATGCTTTTCGGCCGGCCTACTTTCCACGCAGGCCTCGAATTTAACTTAGAAATAGTGCCACTATCGAACGGTATCTTGATTGAAATATTACGGAATAAACAGACTGAAGAAATATCGAAATTTCTGGCTATTTCTGGCGAGATTAAATGAAGGGTGTAGATTTTCGTGGTTTAAAAGGTTTCAAAATCTCGGAGAGAAAGATTTTACGAACCAAAAATTGCTACTTCATTTTTTTACACAATAATAAAAGATGAATTGTTTATACAAAATTATTACCCTACACTTCAATCTTCGGTGAAAAAATTGGAAATAAATAATTAAAAATGCTTCATAATATTCTTAACAAAAACTCTAAGTAAAAAAATTTCGATCTACTTTAATTATCTTCCAAAGAAATTACTACCTTTTTATTTACGTTTATTACTTTCAGGTCGTTCCATGAGAACACCGATTCTGAATGATCCGTGTGGTCAAAATGTTTTTCGGGCACGCCTCCGTTTGCACGGGCCGTCGACTCTTAAGGCTTGTCCACAAACCCGTAAAAGTCGAGCTTAAAAAGTCCCCGGGGATCGTCGAGGATAGAAGCAACGGGAATACGAAAATGGCTGGAGGATAATCTCGCATCGAGAATCGGAGGGAAGAATGGGAAAACTATTTTGTGGCTGTTCGCTGAGGCTGGACTTAAGGTGATCCTAATACGACGCGTTCCTCGAAGATCCTGTTTTATTCTTCACGAAATTGGATCGAGATTTTCCACTCGACTGTCCAGTTGACTTGGAGCCTTTCTAACTTTGTGTATTTCTTGCTGTATTGTTGAACTCAAGTGCCATGGTGGTTGCTAGTATAAAGTCACAGTTTTAGATCGGTTCTATGTCCATCCACGGTGTGATATGTGCATTAGAAATATTTTTGGAGATACCTTGACTAATAAAAATGTTTGAAATTATAAAAGTTCTTTTTTGCGATTATTTCGACAGCCCTTATTTAATTTAATTAAATATAATGGACTCAATACCGGTAGTTTTACTGTTAAAAAATGAATTATTTTATCTTGAACACAAGAAATTAATATTCACCGTAAAAGAGAAACAAACAAACTATAAAATTACTCTGAACAATCTTTATGCAAATACTTTCTTTCCAGGGACATTAGAAATTAGAGAAATTGTAGAAGGCTGATTGGATTCCCTCTATAAATTAAATAAGAATATTGAAATAAAATGTTGAAGATACTCTTACGCCACAGACGTTGGCGTATATTAAAATGATTCAAGATCATTTTATTCAGTCCCCTCGAGGGTCAACGAACGAATAAAATTACGAACGAACAGAAGTCGAAGGACAGGAAAGAAGAGAAGAGGGAGACGAAGGAGGAAGAAGAGACATCGTTGGGAGTCGCGCTAATCTTGCGATCGAGTCATCGCTTATATTTTATAGTTCCGCGAAAGTGATTTTACCTCGGGGGCAGATCGATCGATCGATCCATCGATCGAACGATCGTCCATGGCGATCACGTTGGTCGGCTCTTGTTTACATACCTCGACAGTGACCACCGGTGAATATGAATTCCTTTGTCCTTCCTTCAGCAACGATCGCAAAAATCTCCTCTCAAAACCTTTGAAAAACCTCTCTTAATTTTTTCATTAACCCTAGATCACTAACCTTATTTTTCGACACTTAACACTAACCTTCGTCTCTTCGACTACGGTGTTTACAAAAGGGGTTAAAGGGTATTATTTAAATAAAATTGAAACATGTTTTTTTCTATCATTAGAGATAGGTATTCATTTATTACGATAACGTTAACTAATATGGCATACTTATTAAATCCGTGTAAGGTTAAATTTTTCCTCATCCATAAACCTATTACTTAATCCGAAAAATTTCAAAAGTCATAACTATTGCAATACTTTCCTCAAAATCAAAAGTACCTAGCTCAAGCAGAAGTTTAAAAGAATAGGAATTTTACGAGAGAAGAAACAACTTCGAGCCGATTTTTATTTTCTCGCGTTAAAGCGTGTTCTGTTATCGAGTCAGAAGTATAAGTCGCACGAAGATAAACGCTCTAACAACATCTTACAAAGTTGCTTTTAGGTTGTTCCTCGGAGTAGAAAAAAGGAGATAAGATATTCACTCGGAGTCGGTGGAGAACGAGAGAACCGAAATCGGTAGGCTAACCTGTACAAAACGCCGGTTAATCCGAGCCCGTTGTATCGGTGACCTGTCGGATTAGATTAGAAGTCCTGCAGGAGCAAGGACCACCAGGTACGGGCAAATGGTAACCGATCCCACGTCAAACGTTTGGGGGCACACCTAAACCTCGTTTCTTTCTTTTTCGTTCGGTCTGAGCTTGTACAAATTTTGATAACGAGGGCCTGTAATTAACAGATGAATAGTCGACGTCCTTGATCTTTTACCATTTTAAGTATGTCTACCTTTTTTTTAATTTATCCTATAAATTCTTTTTGTCATTCTGTAGAAAAATAGACAAAGTCTTCGGTACAATAGAAAATGTCTGATAATTATTTAACAAGTGATAAGTAGAAAGACTGAAAAATGACCTTCATTCGTCCCTGGCGTATTTTTGGTCAAAATTAAGATTTAATTTGACTCAGATTGAAAGAAATTGTTCTCAATAAATGCATATTCATCTCAATAAAGTTATTACAAAACAAATTACAAGAAATCTTTTTTTTTATAAATAGAAAGGGGACGGGTTAAGGAAGATAAGAGTAAGGTGTAATTTTTTAAAGGAATGGTTGAATATTAAATTAGTTTTATACTTTTGGAGACCAGGTAAGTCTGATGTCAGCAACCTTCCAAAGCTCCGAGGTTCTATTCAATTACACCGATTGTAAATACCGTTTAAAAAGAAACCACTAAAAATTGAGAGTCTTTTGAGGCCTTTCGACGCTCTCAAAATCGTCGATTCATTCCGACAAGTCACGAAAGTCTCGCGTCCCTCGCCATCAACCACGTGAGAACGTTGGTCGACTTCCGGCCAGTCTGTTCTGAAATTTCCGAGCGTGTGCCGCTCGTAAAACCAACATTAACCAACAATGAACCGACGTTTGACATTTCAATCTTCTATTTTCATTGTCGTCAGTCAGAAAACCGCGGAATTCGTTCACATTGTCTCGCAACCAACAAGTCAAACCTGGTGGGGTTGCTTTGTCGTTCTTCTTCATCTTCGTGGCGAAGTCAAAGCGACTTCTTCCTTTCGCGGTCATTTCGCATCTGCACTCGCACGAGCACGACAAAGCGTCATCCAAATATTTATTTTTTCATCCCCATTCTCGGTACGGGCCGTTGGTCCTCCGTGAATGCCGTCGATAATCTCGTTAACTGCGACAATAGGAGCAACCAGGTTTGACTTGGAAGTTAAGAGCTACCACCCTATGGACCCTCTGGTTTTCAGGGATAGATTCCCTTTGCCGACCTTTCTCGAGAATCTCTTATTCGACCGCCATCACCCTGTCGAAGCAGATCTAATTTTCTGATCTTCCAGTCGTAGGCGTGGCTCGACGTTTTTCACCGCCTTGGACGTAGGGGTGCCTCGGAGATCCCGGGGGTAGTCGAGTGGATGGAATTGAAGTGAATTTTATTGCTGGGACTGAAGTGGAAATTTGTGGCGAATATAGGAATTTTAGAGTTTCCTTTCTCTTTTTTCTTGCATCGTTTTTATGGATGTTTTGAAGTGTTGAATGAGAGGGTGGTGTTTTAACCCTTTGCACGATGCTGGGTAATTATAGTCGCTTTATTTTTGACGGGGTGATATTTCAAATTTGCGTTTGATTAGAGGAAATTAAGGGTAGTTTGAATTTTAGCTGCTGTTAGTTTTTGAGGGGTGGTATTTGAGTCTTCTTCGATTAAAGGAAATTGAGAAATTGAAGGGGGTGGTATCGAAGCAGTTTTTAATTGAAGATAATTGAGACGGTGTTGAAATTTCAACTGTGATAATTTTCCATACCTTTCATTTACTTGGAGCAAAAGTTATTAGCACTAATTAATAATTATTCAATACTAAAAATTATTCAATGTTAATTGAAAATTTGGAGTAAGGTTCTTCCCGCGTAACTTTCGTCACGAAGAACTTTGCTGGAAACGATTGCCAAATACTCTCGCAATATTTCTATCATTATCTGCGTGCCATCTTTCCTTCTCGTGCCGCGTATCCTCGAATCCGGATGCCAGCTCGTCCGTAGGACGTGCGAGGAATTCGTGCGAATTCGAGGAAAAGGACATGGACGAAAAAAAAAAATTATGGAGACTTGCTTTGAAAGGACTCCTGCGTTCTCTCGATTAGAGGAATCGCAGAATTATTATGACATGCTGTTCCTACTGCTCGAACGAGATTAAAGAACGAGATTTAGGATTCACGGAAGCAACAATCGTATTAGTATGTCGGTCGCGAAGAGATTTGCAAACTTTTATACCCATAAAACTTCTCTGTTCTCCTTCACTCAAGCTGTTTTTTAAATCGAAGGAGGTCCAAGCAGATAAAGATTTTTAGGAGATTTTTTTTCTTAGCTTATCTTCGCAAGAAAAAATCTCCAATTAACCAGTTAACTGTGACGAAAATTCTTTTGAATTGTGGGTCACGAAAATCGAGAGATGAACCTAAATCTATTTCAAATTATTTATAACCTTCAGTTATTAGCTTTACTTCGGCATGGCCTCAAAATATTGCAAACATCTTGAAATTTACGAATATATTTTAGTTTTCGTCAAAATTATAATTTAAATAATCAGTGGTACCCTTTCACGCATGACGAGTATACTCGTCAAACACAGCTAACTGGTTAAAAAGTCTCCATTAACCCTTTCCAGTTCTATGTCCAATTACTCTCAGCCTAGCTCATAAACATTGGAGAATTAATTTACTCCGCAAAGAGTTATAGTAACATTAACATATGCTGCTTGCCGCAAGAATATATTCTTCAATTCCATTCACAGGCTTACGACCACATGAGAAATACTTGCTGGTGTCGCGTTGGCTTCGAAAGGGAGCAATTTATTGTGGATGCGCCTTAATAAGGTGCACCTTGCACCGTAAGTATGCGTCACGCGGTGTCCAGGCGATTCTGCGCATATTTGCGCACTCGGCAGAGGGTAAACGAAGAGGGTGATTCCCCCCGTTCTCGACATGGGTGGCAACAACGAATATTCTTGTCATGCCAGCGACGGCGATAATGGTTAAACACGCTTAACCACCGCTACGTGATGTCTCACATCCACCTAACTTATTGACTAATCGTCGGACTAAAGCTCTCGCGAAATTTCCTCTCGTGTATCTTTGTTACTTTCTTTCAGTGGTTCTCAGTTGTTTTTTTTTTTTAATTTTTAATATAGTGGATAACTCCGGTGGAGCCTCATTTCTTGTATTTTTCTCAGATGTGGGGGGAAATCTGGGGCCACTGTTATGGAGGGGGTTGAAAGTGTTGATTTTAAAGTTCGTTAGAGTTACGTAGAGTTTCATAGTTGATGTTACTGAAAAAGAAACGTGAAGTTCTGAAGTATTCTGAGTAACGTTATTTGCAGCAAGGGTGAAAATTGAAGTTATTTCTGACAGTCACCCCTACAGTAGCTGTCTTCATTGTCATTTTCTAAGATAGTCTCTGAAACAGTCACGACAAAGGAAAAGTTCACTTTCTCTCCTCTAATTATCTCATAATCTCTCTATTTCAAAATGAATTTCCTGTCCAACCCCCTTAGTCCTTACCACTTCATTCCATCCGTCCAAATAGAAGTTCACTCAAAAGCGCGAATTGCTCACCGATTCAGCCGCATCGAATCTGCATAAATTCGATAAAGGAATCTCGTTAGTATTACCATAATGTCACCGAATTATCAACGCCTCTATACGATTAACCTGGTACGCGACTCTCTCCTCATTTCCCTCCTCCTCCCTCCTGCCTCTAACTTTTACATCACGTTCTTCCTCTTTCTCTCTCTTTTCCATCTCCTTCTTCTCTCTCTCTACCACATTAACATCTCACCCTTTCTCTTTCTCTCTTTATCGTCGTCTCGTCGAGGATATCGGCTCGTCGTGTACGAGGCACGCGGCATCGGCCATAAATAATGCATGGGCATCGTCGTGTCCCGGTCTGTAATTTGATTGCGGAGGCGTCGATTTAAAAGTTTGGCGCCCACCTTCCCTCACGGACGCGACCATAATGGCACCTACACGGACCAAAGGGGAAACGAGGAATAAGTGGAGAGAAAGAGGAGGTTTAACCGCGACGCAATCCCCTTGGGTTTATTAAAAAGAGACATAGGAGGGGGAGGAAAGAGTACGCATACGCGCTAAAGAAAGAGGAGTGTATTGCCGCGAGGGGGTGAGATGAAGGGGGCTGAAGTACGTATAAATCGATGAGTGTATCGGACGAGACAATCGCACCATTGTTGCCAGGCCACGTGTAATTAACGATAGCATCTTCGAGAATTATTCATTTATCATCGATCGTGGGGAGGCACGTCCTCCTGTCCTTTAAAACGACTTTGGGGTGTGACGGGACGCTAAAATGCGATCGGCTAAGTATTTTCATGGGGGACTTCGCGCGCGTGGCTGAGGAACGTGAATCAATGGCACCTACGACGATTGGATGAAACTCTATGGGAATTTTCAGATGAAGAGAGATACAGTCTGGCGATTGTCCGAGGTTCCGGAATAAGATACGGTGACGGGATTTTATTTCGCTGGTGGGAGTCTCTGGGCAAAGCGATTTTTTGAGATTGATGGTATTGTATTCTGTTGGTTGCTCGAAAATATTGAAATTGATACCTAATAATATTCTGTAATTAATTGTCGGTAGTTAAAGGTACTTCGATCATTCGATATTCATAATAACAGCACTTGCAAAGAAGTTATTTTTCTACTTGGAAATTTCCAAAGTTTCGTTAAAGAAATTCTATAATTAATCCCTTGCCGTACAATAACGAGTGCTACTCGTGACGCGGTAAATGAATTAGTCAATTTTGAAGTGCTCTAAAAATTATTTAATTACAAATATCGTAGATTGATATTTTAGTAATTAATTCAGAGTCATTGCCCATTTAATCACAAAGGAAATGGCACGGCAAGGGGCGAAAAAACACTTTACACTGTGACAGTAGCCTTAACACGTCTCAATAACCTATGACATTAAATTCTACTCTTCGATTCTTCAGCACCCCAATCACTTTCACCCCCTATCTAATCTCTACACAAACTTACAAGTCAACAACACCAAAAAACCAAATACAAAATTACAATCCACCAGAGTCAGACTCCAATTTCAATGCTCGATTCACCCCCTAAAAATCCACCAACCCTCGGCCCAACAAAATTGTCGGAACTAAAAAAATTTCACGTCTAGAACTGTTCGAACAATGGCAGACTTCCTTCCTGAGCGAAGGTTCGCTCATCCCGCATGTCAGTCACACGCGGACAATATTTCAAGCGGTCTGGCCGGAGGCATCCACCATAGGCGCGTTTTGTTTATGGTGGTCCTAACTCGGTCCTCGAGTTAGGTACACAAGGCGTGCACACGATTCGTGATTAATTGGCAGGTTTCCAGGTAGACGTTAGCCAGTGGCCACTTGGAAGTGCTAGCCAGCCTTCCGTTGGCACTGGCCATTGTTCCATGATTAATCATCTATTGGTAAGTCACCGTTCATTCGTGGTAAACCCGGTCGTTTCGATGTTTCTCGCGTTGTTACGTCGATCGTTCATCGGCACCGATTATGCCGCATTCATCCGTGACTTCCATCAGCACTGATCCTCGTTGAAATCAAGTAAGAGAAGGAGCTTACCTCGTACACTTGTGCTATGGTGGCCGATGATCGTTTACCATTGATTTTAGACTGTCTCGTTGTCGATTCTCTACTGCAGAACTGATATATTTGCTTTGGAATTTTTTAGGAAACAATAAATTACGAGGGATGCGAGGAGGATCTTGATGTTACAAATTTTGGCATTTTTAATTAAAATGATGTTGTTAAAATGGTTAAGCGTTTGGCTGAAATGTAGCTGCAGACACCAATGTGTACGTATGGTGAGGTATTCATGGGTGGCTATGGTGGATCGTAAGACATTTTTGTTCTCATTGACGCTACAACTGCCAAGCAAGTTGAAATGACTGGTTTCCAATTTTCTCAAAAAATTCTTGAAATTTGTGGGACAGTCCTAAAGAACTGATCATCTTTTCTACCTCTTGCTTCCTCTTTTTTCAAAATACTTATTTAATGTATTGAAATCTAATGGATTTAACACCAGTAGTTGTGGTGTTGAGAAAAATGTAGATTTTGTGCACGTAGATGCGCAAAATAATTATTTTTGAAGTCAGTATAAGCCAATTAAATTGTGGTGAATGAAGTATAGTAACGGAGTGCACAATTGTGACAATAAAAATGTGGAGAACGTATTTATTTAGTTTGCTGTTAATGTAGCGATGCTGAAAAAACATGGTACTTGTAGAAATATTTTTTTTCTCTGTATTGATGTAAATCATTAGACGAAACGCCATGTTGAACAGCTACCAGCTACCTCGTAAATAGCAGCAGGTCTCTTCGCCTCTTCTTCGTCTTCCAATCTGCTGTCCCGATAAAACCGATAAAACCGTAGCACCGATTTATCCACCCACACACTCCGCAATCGCCTCGAAATTGTTAAACGGGTTCCTCTATCTCCGCCTAATTATCTCCTAATTAATAGTCTATTACCAGTCCGTAACGGCTGCAGGATGTAAGATTATCGTCGTCATTGACTCCGACACAGCCTCCTCTTATCTTTTTCTCTGGAAACCTAAGCGGCACTGTATTATCACGTAAAAGTATCGCACCTCCTTCCGGATATTTTTTCAGAATTTTCCAGTTTGTAAATTGACCAGCCACGGATATCTGTCCTATCCCAATCGATCTCACGATATAACGTTTATTAATTATCCAACAATTCTTAAGTAACATTCCAAAGAATACTTCGTCATCGTTCGATGAATTTCAAAATTATTATTCCTCGTCGAAGGCTCGTCAAAGGCTCATCAAACTCGACTCGTCAAATCATCGAAGCCAACTGCGAATGATGGATTATGTAAGAGATGGTATGAAATTCATACACGCTCTTAAACCTCAACGATTCTCCAGTGAGAGAGACAAATATTGTAGAATAACTCCGAAGAAAATTCGATATCACCCTACTTCATCGCCAGGGTTAACATTTCAGGGGTTAAATTAGAAGTGAAAATTAATTAAGAGAAATTACAGAGAGAGAGAAAAATAGCTCTTCAAATTAAAGCTGCTACTTAGGTAATTTCATCTAGAAATTTTCAAGTCTACCTAGACAATGATATGTTAAATAATAATTAATATAAACTTTGCCCACTAATTGATAGTCCGAGCACATTAACACTAGATTTACCAAGCCAGTCAAACTGACTGGTACACAATTTTTTCCAAAAATTCTACAGGTTTATGAGAGAGCCATAGAGTAAATATTCTTCGTCCATCGTATAAAACATAAATTACCGAATCTATCATCTTTTCCACGTCTTAATTGTCCATGCTTAAAGGTACATATTTAACATATTTAACATATTTAAATATAATAGATTGTAAATCTATGCACTAATATCTAAACAAACGCTGGTAAATCTAGTGTTAATTGGTAGTCTCTTTTCAATTTCTATGATCATTTCGCCTAATAGCAAGACCAACTCTTTCACACAGCTTTCGAATATCAAATCTATAGTGTACTGAATAACAATTAAAGAAAAATGTCCAATTAAGGACAGAGAAGTACTTGAATTGAACCCCAAACACCGAGCGGAACCTTCACCTCCTTAATCGCCATAAATCCACAATTTCCTTCCTCCTCAAACACCAACTTCAATTATAAAGTAAGAATTTTCCAAAAAATCAATCCTTCTGGATAAAACTCTCTGAAAAACATTCCAAGAAACGACAATAAATCTCCGTTAACATAATCGCTGGAGAACGACGGTGACCCGTTGGTTATCGAGCGTCGTTCCAGCAGCGTTTTCCGTGTAATGTGACATCATGGAAATCAAAGATTCAAAGCGTCCCCGTCATAACCATTTACCGTTGACACCGTCTGCATCGTTCAACCGTTGTCAGGACACTGGCTGCATCGACAATCGCGTTTCGAGCGAATAGAGAAGAAGAAAGAGAGAGAAGCAGTAACGAGGAGGAAGAGAAAGAGAGAGGAACTTGTAAGAAGCCGGAAGTCTGCTCGGTGGTAGCGATGTATTATCACTGGTGGGCATTATCGGATGGCATCGTTAATCGATCGTACGTTTTTTCGTGAGATTTCCTCTGTTATTCGGTGATGACGAGTCACGTGCGAAGGAAGTCGCGATGGAACTCGTGAGAATCGAACACGGAGGAATACTAATCGAGGTACCATTATGTTGCTCGGGATGTTTCGATGCTCGTTACGTCGTTGGGTTGTCGCTTTGTGAGTGAAATTTGTGAAGGGAATTAGTTTTATGGATAGTTGACTCGTTGGATTCTTTAATTCGTCTTGGCTGATTATGTAAAGATTCTTGTACAGGAAGATGGCTTGTTAGATATCTATTATTTGTTCGAACTTGTTGGGACGGAGGAGGAAAGTTACCTGAAGGTAATAATACACGAGAGAATTTAAGAATTATTATAAAAATCTAGAAAATAGCCAATTTTAACACTTTGAACGCCACCGGTATTTCGCTAGTTTCGTCATTTTTACTGAAGCAAAACTTCTTCTATTAAAATCATATCTTTACAAAGCAAAAACTTTAAAGACACTGGGAGATAGATATTCAACAGACTTCTATCTTTCTATCGCCAATATTTAAATATTTAATATGTCTGAAAATTCATAAATATTGCAATTTAAAAGTTACACGAAATTCTATGAAATTCCATAGCGCCGGTCACCGGTGACCCCCGTGGCAGTTAACGTGTTAATGATAAAACGGTATCAGTGACTTGCAAAGTGAAGAAAGTTATCTCATTAATAATTTACTATTAACCTGTTAGCCTACAACAACGCGTGACGCTCATGGCGCTGTAAATGACAAAAGAAATTTGCAAGTCTTTTAAAAAAATGTTAAATTGAAAATATCATTTGGCACATAGATGAAATTATTTCTATACTATTAGTACCTACTGCGTTTAGTTAGACGAAATATCAGAATATCAGAACCCAAGAAATTTGGATTACAGGAATTAATTCTGAGTTATTGCAGTTACAAAAGAAATCGTGGGACAAGGGGTTAATCATTTTGCAAAATCTGGCAAAATTCCTGGCTAAAAGGAATGGCAAAAAATTCACAAAACTTCGATCAAAATGACCTATCCATAAAAGCAAACCCGAGTCGAAACTTTCAGCCCAAAATCCTCCTAAATTACCAAATAACTTAGGATATTTAGGTTGAATATGGAAAAATATGTTACATATAAAAGAATACAAATTTTAATTCCACAATCGCCCAACACTTGTTACTTTTTGCCACTTTTATCTAGTTTAGGAGCAATTTAGGCTTCATACAGCCCAAAATAATCCTCAGCATTCTATAATGAGGAGCTTTAGAATTGGATTGGAATTGAAGTGGAATGATCGAGGTCCAAAAAAATTCTCGATATACTAAAAATTAATTTGGTTTAGGAGATTTAGAATTTATATGGAATAAAATGATAATTTAATTCCAACTTGCTCCTGAAAGCCCTATTTTTAGAATATGAGTCGACAGACTTGGAACTTCTGAAATATTTTTGGGGGATGTCAGATTAAATTGGAATAAAAATTTTACCTGATCAGTCCATATAACTCCTAAAAATCAGATTTACAGGACTTTGAGGCGCGTAGACAAACTAGTTGAGGATTTTGAGGTTCAAAATAGTATACATAATTAAGCGGCAAATGAGAGATCAAAAGAATCTAGGATTTGAAGTTTCTTTTTAGGCTGGACTTTTCGACTCGAGAACATCTCGCGCAATTTCAGACGTTCTCGTCGATGCTCGAGAAGAGCTACAACCCCATGGAATTCGCGACACGCGAACAAATTTACGACATCCTCAGTATTCGAAAATTAATCCTCAAAGGAGATCGCCGTTCCTCGAAGAGCGCCACGTAGTCTTGCCTCCTATTCTTTCCTATCCCTCGCAGAGATCAAATTTTTCCCTGCCCCGGGACCGAT
This sequence comes from Cerceris rybyensis, assembly GCA_910591515.1. Classification (NCBI taxonomy): domain Eukaryota; kingdom Metazoa; phylum Arthropoda; class Insecta; order Hymenoptera; family Crabronidae; genus Cerceris; species Cerceris rybyensis. Next base: position 4,715,980 of record OU342795.1, read on the forward strand.
CGCAGAAATTTTGCGAATCCCAATAAAACCGAACTGGCCATGTTCGCAACACGTGTCCGCGGGTCTCGCACCACGAAATGCGAGAAATGTCTCGAGGGATTTCTCTCGAATCTGTACGGCCGATCTGGCCGCTTCTACTCGCCGACACGAGAATCCACGGGTTAAAATTGTCGGAGATATTTTTGCGCTCGTGTCAGTCGTGGAAGGTACGGTTTTCCAGATCGTTGAGAGAATTTTATCGTTGGGATTTCTGTTCCCTCGATGTTCGATTGTTCGTCGCTCGTTAGGTTGGACTTAAACGTCCACGGAAGAGATTTTGAAAGATTTCTACCGTGGAGATTTATGTTGGATGAGTTCTTCGATAAAATTGTTATGCAAATGTCCCGTTATCTTTAGGAAATTTTTTTCTAAATTTTTATTTTGTATATTGTAGCTTGGCCGATTCGAAAATCATTTTTTAAAAATAGGTAGAAATTTTTGGACCTAGGGAGAGTAATAATTTCATTTTTATGAGTTTTAATAGTGTCAGACAGCGGAAAAAATTTTGTAAATTTTTTTTAAGCCAAGTGTCTAACAGAGTCGGAGATTTTTGGGTAACTGATATAATTTTGTATTTAAGAGTGTTGGATTCTTTGTGCAAGTTTGTATAATATGTAATTTTTGAACTGGATTGAATGATTCGAAGAAATTCCCGCGAAATGGGAGAAATGGACGGGATTATGAGAGTGGAATGTGGCGATCGCGAAGTAACGAGGATTCCACGGGAAAATAAAAGGGAAATAAGTCGTAATGGCGCATAATCGGCGCGATAAAGCGTTTTGATAATTTATTCATGGGTCCTCGGCGAGAAACGCGAGAAGCGTATCGGATGACTCGTTGGAATCTCATTATTTTTTACGGTGAAATAATGGCGGGTCTAGCCGTATTTTTCATTGGTCGTGTCATTCTAAAATTACACGCGCATAAAACGAGCGCCACGATAAAAGGAAAAATTCGTTTCATATTCCGCAAACTGGTCGGCGATTTCTTTACAACGCTGCCGTCGAACTTTGTTACCCTTAGCGAGGGGTAGTAACTTCAAGGCATAATAGTAGCAACGATTTAAACTTTAAATTCTACGATCTTCTACAATTGCAACCTTCACAATCTTCAGCGCGTACCATCGCATTAAATTTCTTATTTTCTTTAATTATAATAATTGAAATTTCTTCCTTGCGCTTAGACATTTTTCACTAATGAACCATCGACGTCCATACATTCTAAAAAACTAAACTCTGCTGATAAAAATTTCCCATTCTACCGCCTACAATTTTTTCATTCGTTAGAAGTCTATAACTCAAAAATTCTCCAAGAAATTTTCAAAAACTGTATCATCGCAGTGTCAAGACGCGTTATAATTTCCCAATCGCGAGGCAAGAAGTAGGAGGCAGTTTCAAGTGGAAGAAGGCTAATCAAATTCCCATGATTCCGAATTAGCAGATGCTTTCGCCAGATCGAATGGGCGCCCCGTGGCGACCCTCGAAGAGAAACCCCATGGAATGCGCGCCCGTCCTTAAGATATTCACGACAACTATATTAGCCGGCTCAGATAGGATCGGCATCATACTGCGCCAGCGACACGCTTAACCCTGAGGAAGGTCCACGCCACCTTTCCTCCCTTTCCACCTTTACCGTTTACCTCTCGCACCGTACCACTCGCATTCTTGATCCTACGCGCGAATAATAGCCTCCTTTAACACTTTCGCCCACGAGTTTTCTCCGAACCGCGTAACACTATACTTTCCTCTTCCCTTGACTCTTTCTTGCCTCTGCTCAAACGAAATTTTTGTCTTTGTGCTTTTGGCAAGATACTTTGTCCCTGATGAGGACTAGTGCCACTTAGACTTTTTAGAATTACAGATTTAAGAATTAACAGTAGATCTACCAACGTAGTCAAACTGGTCCGCAGTTTTTTTAAAACGTTCTTGAAATTTCTACCTCAGTTTTTGTTCCAAATTTCTGCGTCTATCTTGAAGACTATGGACGATTGAATCGATGCAAGTTTTTTCACTCCCTACATTGATTTGATTTGGACATATTTAGATATTTAGATATTTGGGTATTTAGTTATTTGGATATTTAGGTATTTGGATATTTAGGTATTTGGATATTTAGGTATTTGAATATTTAGGTATTTGTATATTTAGATATTTGGATATTTAGATATTTGGATATTTGGATATTTAGATATTTAGATATTTAGAGGTAGTGTTAATGGATTGGTGGTTTATGGGGAGTTTTGGAGAAATTACATGTTGCTTTAAATTTGCATGGTTATTGTGACCCATATCTATGGTTGACTACTAACACTAGGACTACCAAGGAGGTGGAAACCGGTTTGGAATATTTTCAAAAATTATCCAAATTAATAGGGGAGACGTTGATAAGATAGAATTTCAGTTCTATCTTAAAAATCCTGAATTACTTAATTGACCCAATTAACAAGATAATACAGAAGGCAGGACAGATAAATACCAGAAGACTAGGAAACAGTAAACCTCGAAAGTTTTTGCCTCAGAATCAGCAAGATAGACGGTAAAGTCCATGGAGAAAATCGGTAGGAACGCGCAGCCAGATTGCAATCTTGGAATGCCGATTTCACGCCAATTTTCCTGGGATAACACGTATTCGTGAGGTTTCAGGCGAGTTGCTCGACGATAACCGCGATTCCCGCAGTTTTATTTATATTTCACCGTTCATCGAAATGCACGGCTCCCCGTTAGGCATCCTGCGGATCGTGAGCGCGTTGCAATCCATGCGATGCAGCATTTGTATTATTAACACGATGCGCGATTAGAAGGCGAGGCAACGGCACGGATGAACAAGTGCACGCGAGGATCTGATAGGATCTGCTCTGATCCTGAGAGGACTTATACGTCATGCTGAGAGAGACCCGATCACACCTCTGCACCATGGGACGTCGAAACCCTTTTATTCAATTACCAACGCCATGGACACACCGTCGCTGTGTCTCTTTTGAGTTTCTGCTATTTAGCAAAACTCGCGAAATTTTGAGCTGGCGAAACCTGGGATGATTGTAAGACAGATAGATTTCTGAAAGAATTTTTGTATCTCCTTATTATAATTAGGTAGCATTAAATTATAATTAGGAACAATAGGGGTGGCACTATTAACCCCTTGCCTTACCATTTCCTTTGTGACTGAATGTGCAATAACTCTGAACTAATTGCTGAAATAACAATCTATTCCTTATTTCAGATATAGTATATAAATTAATGCAATACTGAATAGCATAAAATAAATTTCCATATTATTAATTTTTTAATTTAACAATTTTTAAGCTCACTTCAAAATTGACTATTCCATTTATCAGAGTGGCATTCGCCATTGGACGGAATGGGGTTAATTCTATTAATTCTTAAAAGAGGAGTAAAGTAAACAAGTGTTGGCAATTCGTAAAAGATTCTACGTTGGTAAATAATAATGAATATGAATGAATCCATGACAAGGAGTTACAAAATCATAATAAAATTCGATAACGAAGAATTGTGAGAGATTCGACAGGGAGAAATTATCCGCGAATAAGGGAGTAGGACCAGACATCCGAGGAGGGAGAAACCCTCGCGAATGTTGCGCGAAAGCGAGAGCTGCCGCATCCTTCGGCGAATTAGCATGTAAATCCGCGGTATTAAGACGTCGGTGGTAGCGCGGGATGATGAAACGCTCCGTCCCGGCATTGTTAATCAAGGAATTAGCATATGAAATCTGTATTATATACGGTGGCCCTCGTGCTATCGACCAACAGAGTGGGATGCAACGGGGAACTCTCTTTGGAGCGGTGCATTCAGGGATGGACCATCCATTTGACGAGCCCTGCGTTTATCTTTGGCTCAAAGTCATGAATTACAGTTGTCAAATATATAATTCTACCTTATAAAATGACAGAAATTGAAAAACTCCACTGATAGAGTACCTGAGTGGAACTTAATTGGAAGTTCTGGGGGTATTTGTCAGTAAAATTGATAAATACGTGGAAATAGGTGCTCTGAAATTATTTTGAAATTCTGTCATCTACCTATCAATCTATTTATCTATCTATCCATCTAACTAACTAAATTCCAGCAGAGATAGTCCAAGTAAAGCTCGCTACGGCTGATAGGTTTGGAATTAGAGGATCAGACTTCCAATTAGTAGAACCCAGCTCAATTCTCCGTCACCTCTGGCAGACTTTCTCCATTTAATACACATCATATTTAATATCACCGCCTCCATAATTCTAAACCCACCTAAACCTGTAGCTCCTAGTCAAAATAACAACAGTTAAAACTAAGAAGCACACAGAGAGAAAGAAAACATCGATACCCATAAATTTCGATCAGCAGGTTCGACATTTCCTAAGACTTTTTCCCTGGACAAAGTGATATATTTCAGAACAGCGAATATTTCCGATGCTGAAATAGGAGCCCGACATTGAAATGCAGAATCCTAAGAGGCAAATCCGTCACTGCTTTCCCCACACGGTGGCTCGTCTCGAATACTCGGATGCACCAAGAGGGACCAGGAGAACGTGAACGCATCCACGTAGCTGCAGCTTGATGCACATACGCGTCCGTACGAATGTACGGGGTGTACATAATAAATAAGAGGGACTTTATCAGATCCCACGCAGACCCCTGGGGCTACCATGGGTATTATAATACCCGTAAGCTGATTAGCCCCTTGAATTTGTCCACGTTCTTATAATTGGCTCAATAAGCAGGTTGCCCGATTAACGTACACTTCCACGATTTCTTCGCGCCTTCCTTCCACCTTCTTCCCGATTTCAGGGAAGTCCTTTTAATCTATTCTCTCGTAACTTTCTTTTGGTAATTGGTAATTATATATTTACTTTCTCGAATAGTCGAAAAATGTATGATAGAATTCATGGGTTATTCAGAATTCAGAGGAGATGACCCTGATTGGAGCAAACTTTGGTGAAGATTTTGAAGAATCGAGAATTACTGATTTTTCTCAGTTAATACTAAAACTATCTGCGTTAATTTGATTTTACTTGAATATATTAACAGTAAACCTATCACTGATGGGTCAATTGACCCCTCTTCAACGTAAATTTGCTTTTAAGAAAAAGTGTCGGTACGTTTAGTGTTAAATAAGTATTTTCAATTAAGAGAAATCGAAGGGTGGAAAAGATGATTGATTGTGTAATTTATGTTTTATAAGATAAACGTAGAGTTCCTATTCTAAGACTCTCCTACAAACCTGGTGAATTTTTATAAGAAATAAGAAACCAGTTATTTTTATTGCCTTGATAATTGCAGCGTTAACACTAAACCTACCAAGCCAGTGAAAATGACCGGTTCCTAATTTTTTTCAAAAATTCAAAAATTTCATCAAATAAATATTCCACTTCTACCTTGTAAAACCTAAATTAGTTAATTAACAATCTTTTTCACCTTTTAGTTTCTCCTTTTCCAAAGTACTTATAGTAGAATCTCTCTAATGTTGACAACTCGGGCCAGGATCGTATCATGACTTATCATAATCTTATCACTTTTCATGACTTATTTTCCCCTATGCGCATAAGCATACGCAGAATTGAAAATTGAGTGAAGGATTCATGTAAACATCCATAACCTACATAACGCGCCACGAAACTAAAATTCTATTGGGCAATAAAAAATCCAAGTGGGGGAAAATACAAGTAACAGTAATGGGAGTATCCTGTCAATATTAGCGAGAGAGCAACATTAGAGGGATTCTACTGTATTCAGTAAATTGAAATTTTAGAAGATACAACATTAGTAGTTCCAGCGTTAAAGACGAATCCGAAGAATAGAAAATTTCTATTTCTACATCTTGCTCCCAGCAGAATGAAAGTAAACGTTTGAATCCCATCAGAAAAGATGCTCAAACACGTGAGACTAAGGGGGGATATTTCACGCCAAGTCTGTCAATCACCATATATCCTTTAAATCATGCTTTAATTCGACTACAGAGAAAACGTCTCGCGAGCAAGGGTTATCGTCCAGCAACCGAGGGTCTTCTTTTGCCTCCATGCATCTTTGGTGTGCGTTCCCCTTAAAGTATTTATTCAGCGGCCGGTCCGAAAACCCCGGGAGGGAACAAAACGCGCAACAAATAGGAGTTAATCGGCCGGCTACATCGATACTAAACGCGCGGTTCATTGTGTGGAGGCAAACGCCTGCTCGATATAATTGGCCTCTAATTAGAGTCCGGCAAAAAGTAAACTCATCCTTTGCCCCACCAGTCTCGTCTCTTCTCCTCTTCCTCTTCTTTCTCCTCTTCCACCGTTCGGTCCACGGGATTTATCCTTTCTCGTTCATCCGCGTCTTGTAAAACCACCTCTTCCTCCACCCACTTTGCTACGTGGTGGTTCATCATCTTCTTTTTCCCTCCTCGGTGTCTTCCTTCGACTCACTTCATCCTCCAGGACGTCTTCTCGTCCTCGTCTTTGCTCTTTCACCTTAATGCGCCCGCAATGGCGTAGGCGATCGTTGGAGGGATGAGAAATTTCACGGGGTTGACCTCTTTACCGTGTCTCGAAGGGTGATAGAAACTGACACGATTTTGTATTAATTAAGACGAGATATTGAATCTTCTGGAACTATGGTAGCCTTCGGAATGTTTACTGAATTTAACACGTTCTCGATGGGGCCTGAATTTAGTGTTCTCACTATGGGGTGGCTTTGCTTTTTGTATTTTTTCCTATTCGGCGGCGTAGTATTGCAAAAGAGACATTGATTTGTCCGAACAAGTGTCATATTGTTATAGCTACTTAACACTTAGGCGATCAAATGGAGAGATCTACCATTGCTGCCTTACGAATTCGCCTTCCTGCTAACATGTGCAATTTATTTTTTTCTCGGTGGTCGGATAAGTGTTAAGAAAAACACTGCAATATAATGTTTTAATATACTTACTGTATAAAGATGTAAATGAATTTACCAATTACAATAATCAGCAGTTAAATGTGCCACTACCGGTGACTCAGACATAATAACTGCACCTCCGGTGGTTCAGCCCGTCGTGAACGTGTTAAGGAACAAAGACGTGTCCTCAAAATTTAGACACCTTGCGTAAACGTCTCTTAACCCCTTCGGACCCTGTGCACATTGTAATGTACATAATACTTTTCGTGCTGTATTTTATTACGTATAGGTTTAAACTTAGTTCCACCACCTAATGAATTTTATTTGTTTATACAAATGTTTCTCAGGATCTTCTTAATGTTACAAATTTTGCGTAAGGACCATATGCCCATTAAAATATACATTTACAAATTATAAATAAATAAATATTGTCTTAAACGAAAAAAAAAATTCGGGTCTGAAGGGGTTAAGTAAAATTAGTTGACTGCACTGAGAATTCTGTCTTTGCTACAAGAATCTCACGTTGTTTGCTCTCGGAGGATCGTGTAATTATGTTTCTTCTTAAATGTTGTTTCAGAGAGTATCTGTATGTAGTTGAAAGTGGTTATGAAAGAGGAAAATAGGATGTGTACGTGTTCTCTACGCCAGTGGAGGTACGAGTTACCTGTCAGCACATCAGGGAGGCACTCGCGCACCGTTTAACGCTTTACGCATCGTCTACGAAGCGACGACTCAACTAGCGCCCCGGATGGAGATTGATTTGGCTTTGTTGGCAATTAGCCTACGTCCATTAGTCAGCCGGTGACTTTTCAATCGGCCGCCCAAAACGAGAGCCGGATCGTAACGAGGCACACCGAGCCGGCAAGCAGCCTCGTCATCGCCGGACAAATGGATTTTCTTCGCGTGCTTCTTCATCCTTTAAGCGGTGGAAAGCTCCGGTGAATTCTTACGTACCTCGATTACGAGAGCGATGGAATTTCTCGGCTTTATGGTATTGAGAACATTTTCGGGTGTGTCTGGAATATTTCATATTGAATTACCTTGGACTTTGAATCTAGGTAGAAGTCATAGAGGAAAACGTTTTTGCAGATGCAGAAGTTATTTTGTAAATCTTTTGATCTCGGAGGAATTTTTTTACAATGAAATTAACAAATTGCGGGCGGAAATTAACAAATCACGACGAGAAGGTATTTAACACTAGAACTACCGGCATTAAATCTACTATATTTGGATATATTAAATAGGAACTTTGGAAGAAGAGAGATCAAGGGGTGGAAACGATGATTAATTCTGTAATCTGTATTTTATAAGATCAGCGTAGAGTATCTGCTGTCCTATAAACTTGGAGAAGCTTTGGAAGAAATTGGGAAGAAGTAATTTTGAGTTGTTTGGTAGTTCTAGTGTTAAATGAGAACTTGCTGGATGATTAGAAAAATCTTGGTACAGAAAGAGACTCGTGCAGAGCAAGAAAACTTTTACAGATCTTCTAATAAAAAGTAGTAGAAAGCTTTCCAGTGGATCTAAGAAAGCTCTCGTACCGTTAACACATTGTATGCTGACCACGTAAAAATACGTTTTTCAGAAACTGTGCATAGACAGTTTAAAAAAGGCGATTTGTGACAATAATCACTTAGACTTGAAAAGTTAAGTACATTTTCCAATTTAGAGAGGAAGCAGTTTCCAGTGTATATTAATTTTTTGTACAAATAAAATTCGTCCCAATTGTTCAACAAGTTTTCCTCTTGAGTCATAATGAGGTGTTACAAAACACCCGCATACGATGTATTAACCCTTTGCAGTTCATATCATTACGTTGATATTGTAGCGAGCTAGATAAAATTAATCTTTCAACATTATCTATCACTGGTTACTACTTTTTTTAAAATGATATCAGTAGATATAGATATTGACGAGTATTTAAGTGAGATTAAATTCAATTGTCAAAAGATTGAGTCAAGTGAAAAGCAATGTCGAATACTGCTCGACATAGGAGCAGTATTCGACATTGAAGTAAAGAAGTAAAGAGTTAAAGTATCTTTTACCAATGTAATTGAATAATTACACATCCAGCACGAAGAGCTACTAAAACGTGAATTCGTTCGATGATTCGAGGATTACAGCTTCATCCTCGCGAGGCCGTATTTCAAAGCTCGGAATAAAGAAGCCGTTGTCGAGGGATACTCGAGCCTTCTCCGAGCTCACCGAGTTTTTTGCATCTCCGTTTCTCGGGATAATTTAGCGCATTATCGTGCAAACCTGAGAAACGTACCGGCAGGAATCGATTATCATAAATAGCGAGCGTGAACGTGTATCTTTGTTCGATGCAAGTACGTAGGTGCGTGACACGCGAAATCGTGTAACGATTTATAGAATCGAAATCGCTGACCCGCCGTGCAAACCTTTAATGGATCCAGCACCATGGGCCTGAATGTATACCTCTCTCCTCCTCTCTTACTTTTCACTCTTTCCTCATCGACATTCGCCCTCCTCGCGTTGAGGTTCGCTCCGTTTTTTTTCTTTCTCTCGGCCAATTAGACTATGATTTACAACGACCGTTTAGAAGAGCATTTAGCGCTCGTAAAAGTCCCTCGCTACCGATAATTAGCGGGGCATTAAACTCATTAGGCCCGATGCCGGGCAATATCGCAATTAATTAACGATCGCATTCCCTCCTCGAAGACTCGACGGCTCTGTCCAAGTTTCGTCTTCCTCTTAGTATTCTAAAATTATTCTGTCCTGCTTTAAAGAACTTTATCTCTCTTAACCCCTTGCCGTACAATAACGAGGCCTACTCGTGACAAGATAAATGGAAAAGTCAATTTTTGAAATGCTCCAAAAAGTATTCCATCAAAAAAAATCAATGGGTCCTGATAAAATAAACTTAATACTATGCCATTCAATATTACGTTAAGTTATTCGAAATTAGGGGCTAGATTGTTACTTTAGTAATGAATTCAGAGTTATTGCACATTTAATCACAAAAGAAATGGCACGCCAAGGGGTTAATTTTCAATTCTCTCGTTGCTCCCATGAAAAGCGTGATATATAGAATAAAAGAGTTACTTCGATCGTGGACACGTAGAATACTCTTTAAAGTAGCTCAAGTTTCAAATATTTGTGAAACTATCAATCAGGATGAAAATAAATGAACCTTAAAGTGTTGCCAGGTTGCTATTCCTCGGTGGGTTCGAAGAATACAAGAAAGGTAGGTTAAAAGAGGGAAGAAAATGGTAAAAGATCCAAAAAAAAGTAGGAAGATAGAGACGAAAAGAGGAGAAAGAAGGCAAAGAGAGAGGTATCATCGAGAAGAGTATTCACGGGGCGAAGGTGGCGAAGAATAAGAGGAAAGAGGAAACCACAGGGAGAGAAGAGACGTGGAGGTAGACGAAGAAAGAGAGAAAACGAGTATAGGTTAACGAGGGTGTGATTCATGGGGACCTGGCGGCATGGTTCCCCTTCGCGGTCGAAAGGTGCTCATATCCCGAAATTATGTCCAGCGTGCACCTGCTGCATCCAGTATTCCAGTTTCCTCGACTGGCCACTGTCCTCTCTAACGGTAGTCGTACGATTTAACGCACCTTCGAGATCTCTTCTCGCGTCTTAAGCCTAATCGAGTGCCACATTTTTACCTGCCGACGAGAACTTCGGTTGCATTAATTAACGATCCAACGAGCCACCACGTTTTCCACCTTCCTCTCGAACGTGCTCTAGATTATTCGCATTCCTTCCACTCCACTCTTCCACTTTCTCACGTTTATTTAAACGTCCTACCTACCGTTCAGCGATAATCGTCGTGGATCAACGATCATTTCCAAGAGATCGTTTCTTATGTGAGATATTTCATCGAAGAAAATCGAGAGACATTCTCGATGAGCAGGACGATGGAATCTCACGATGTATCCATCGATTGGAGAACGTTATCATGGGAAATCTACTATCTGACGGAATGAGAAGCACTGCTCGGTGCATCGAGGTATTATTTAACTTGGTTAGGGAGCGACGGTGCGTGCGACTGATGGGTATGAGGTTGTAAAGGATCCCTTCGAGACATTAATATTACCAACGTAAGCACCGACTCGCTTGTAATCATGGTGCATCGTTGCACCGGGCAGTATATAGCGAGAGTTAGCAGCGCATACGGACTTCCCTCGGTTTTACGGGAAGAACGCCACGGGTATGGCCGATCAAAGGATCGGACATCGTTAACTCCGATATCCGAAGTGCGCCTTAAACGACCGGCGTTTTCGCTTTAACGTCAGTTTATCCAATTTATTTCGAGGCAACGTGGAATCGGAAGAGACGTCGGTCGTGAGGGAAAGAGAGAGAAAGGATGAAGATGAGCTATGCCGGGTAGCGAGTAATTCTTACCCTTGATCGACGACAAATCAGAGGGGGATGAAAATTCTTTGGAATTGGAGTCTAACAACCGTTGATTTCGGTATATGGAATTTTTTTTGGCTAAGGGTAGAACTTCTTGGAGAAAGTGGGGAGAGATGGGTTACAGTTCTGTGTAAGAAATTCACCTAAAGGTGACATTAATTATTGAGAAATGGATTAAAACTAGAAGTACTGGTGTTGGATCCATTATGGTTGAGTATAATAAATAATTACTTTGGAAAAAGAGGAATCGTGACATTAATTATTGAGAAATGGATTAAAACTAGTACTACTGATGTTGGATCCATTATGTTTGAGTATAATAAATAATTACTTTGGAAAAAGAGAAATCGGAAAGGGTAAGAAAGGATAGATTCGGTAATTTGAGTTTTATGAGATCAACGTAGGATATCTGCTCTTTGACTATCCTATAGACTTGGAGAATTTTTGGAAAAATATGGTAGCTATTCGTTTTAGCTTGTTTGGTAGTCTTAGTGCTAAATAACGAGGCTACCAGCAGAAAGAAATTTAAGAGACAATTCACTTAGCCTTCAACGACGATAAAAATGATCCAACAATCAGAAAGAAATTAAAAAATATAAACGTAAGCTTCATATATTTACTTTCATTAAGACACATCACAATTAGTAAACTTTTTTGCGAAAATAATAAAAAATGGATTCGTTTAACAGAATTTATAACTCCAAACTATCGCATTTTATTAAATTGCGTTCTTCATTTGAATTTTCCAGTTGTACAAATGCAAATTACGATTGATGTTCATTAAAGGTACAGAAAAGTGTTTCCCCCCATGCTTTCGCAGCTCGATCGGAATTATCGTCGACAGAGGAAAGAAAAAGAAATCTCCGAAGCACGATTTCGAGTGCGAGGGGTATTCTCGTTCGCGAATGCTCGCAGTAAAATTTGTCGCGCAAATCCACCGGCCATAAATCGGCGGCAACGTAACACGGCACCGAACAGAGGACCGACTAAAATCGGCTCCTTCCGATCTCGGTCTCACCATAAAAGCCACGTCGTACTTTCGATCCTGGAAGGTGGTTTCGTGCGCGCGCCCTTTTTACGACCTTATTTCACCGCGGACGTGTCGGGACGACAAGTTTTTGTACTTCTCTTTCTTCACAGGAAACACGCGGCAAGTGATTTTGGGCCTTATAGAATTTTCTTATCAATATCTGGCGCGTGGCGATCGATAGATTTTACAAACATCCAATTTTTGTGAATTTCGAGATTAAAAAGAACTTGGAATATTCTCATTGTCAGTCTGATCTCAACATATTATAATCAGTGCCAGCTGAGGTTCTTTTACGACAATTTTTCCTCTGTAATGATTTTTAACTTAGTCATTAGTATTTAAATACTGCGTTATGTTTGAACGTTAGACAAACCTATTGGTTTAACCCTTTGCTCTCCGAATTATTTTACTAACTATCCGTCACATAAGCAAATATAGTCTCTGAAAATTGTCTCCTGATAATTATTCATTTTTACATTATACTAAAAAGATTTCTAATTACCGCAGGATATTTATGTTAAGATGCAAAATTATTGTTGATTTTGAAAAGTCAATAATTAATAGATAACACGTTAAGTAGCACAGGAAGCTGTGTCGAGTGTAGCTCGACGTAGGAGTGCAAAGGGTTAAAACATTTGCTCTACTTTGTATCTAACAACTGTATTTCATTGCAATAAAGATTATTATTATTCTAATCATTGTGATTTCAATTTTATCAAAGCAGCTGTTAAATTTTTCTTTTATCCTTGATACAATTGAATATCTTGGACAAATTAGACTTAAAATTCTTAACCACCGTTCCAAGTTCCTTCAATTTGTTCCCACTGTTCCTTTTCAACCCTCCTTCCTATTTCACGCTCCTAACATCCCCATGAACGTCGAAGATCCGAACAACAACGTCGTAAAGTTGTTTTCCACCCCCGTAACAGGATAGAAAATGAAACCTCGAAGGATTACGCGGCTCTAACTGTATTAGAACTTAGCCAAGGATTAGGCGGCGTAAAGATGACCCAAAGAGTCATTTGACTTCGTCGCCAAGGAAATCATCGTTTCGACGAGCACGCGAAGCCCTTTGCCCGTCAAAGTAAATCGGATAATCGCTTGGCGAAGTTAAATGGATAATTTCTGGATTTACCGAGGATCACCCGGCGTCCGAAAACACGTTTACAAACTTGCAGATTTTCGACCTTTCGGTAAAGCCATCCTCGTCCTTCGTTTCGGTCAGCCCTTTTGTAGGACGTTAGTCCGTTCGTTGGACCAACGATTGTTGCGGTCACCTGCAGATTATCACTTGCCCGCCCACCTTAAAACCCCTTAAGAAGACACCCCATGGCAGCAGGTACCGGTGGGCACGTTTCTCTCTGACTTTCGACCATTCGAAGTCTCCTCCTTTCATTTACCGATGGGAAATCATTCGACCTCGAATTGTCTCTTTCACCGACAGATTCTTGACGAATGAAATTTTCGTGGACAACCTCCTGGCCTTTTTAAAGTCGACGCCATATGCGACATGAGTCGTTATCGTAATTGGTGGGACGTTCTTGCCGGTGAGCCGAGGGGAATAACAAATTGTTGGGGAAAGGAGGTAACAGATTTTTAAGGACGAACGTATGAGCCGAAAATAAACGTTTTGCGAGGGAAATTGTTAGTTTGTACTATTGTGTCGAGCTTCCGTCGCCGCAGGAATTAAATGCGAGTTGAACTTAAGTTATAGAAGTTGCCAGAAGAGAATTTGCCCAAAGGTTAACACGTTGACCGCCATGAAGGTCACGGGTGACCGGAACTATTGAATTCAATGAAACTTTACATGACTTTTCAATTAATATTTACTAATTGTCTAATACATTCAGTATTTGAATACTGACGTTCAAAAGATAGGATCCTCCTGAATATATAACTCTTTGGGTCCATAGAGTTTCTACTTTGCAAAGGTGGGATTTTAATAGAAGGGCAGTCACTTTAGTAGAAATGAAACGAATGAAATATTAATGTCGTTCAACGTGTTAACACGAAACGAGTGATAATATTATTGGGTTGGCAAGAAAGTAATTTCGGTTTTGTAGTGTGAAATGGAACTTAATTTTTTTTAACGAAGAATTTTTTCGATGACCTCTTGCCATCGTTTTGAAAAATTCGTGATTCCGTTTTTATAGAAATACTGGCCCATATCAACAAAAAACTGAACCCAATGCAATTTTAGGCATATCATCGCCATTGAAAAAGTTTTTACTTTTTACCATTTAAAAAGTTTTGCAAGCTAAAAAATAAATGGTAAGCTAATGGTGTCAGATCAGGGCTACATAGAGGCTGTGACATCACTTCCCAACCAAGCTTGGCTTTTGCAAAAAATAAAAAAGTAAAACATATCAGAAATGTTCGTTTTTCACTCTATGTTAAAATTCTCCTAAACAAACAATTACAAACAAAATAAAGCGCAATTCGTTTCTAAACCAAGTCAAAAGTTTCACAACTTTCGATTGTTAGAAGAAAAAAATCATAACATTGTCAGAAATCATTGAGAACAAACGTAACGCTAGCTCTCATTAAAAACCGAAATTACTTTCTTGCTGACCCAATAGATAGCCAGCAATTACATCCAAAATTCCATCCACCATTCCACCGGAAAATAAACTAAAAAATACTGAAACTTCAAAAATGATCAAACTCCAAGGAAATCCATTTCTCTTAGATTTTTCTTCCAAAAGCTCGAAGCATCTCGACTCTCCACCCACGACTCTACCGACGTTTTAACAAACAGCACCGTGCCCAGAGCAGATAATTATTTTCGCGGAGTACGGGGCCCCATATTACCTCTTACCAGGCGTCTTCATTTACCCGAGGCCTTCCTCGTCTTCCTCTTCGACTCCTCCGCTCTTTCAACCTCATCCTCGTCTCTCATCCGCCACTTTCTCGCCAAGTTTCGTTCTCCTCTCCTCTCCGCCGTGCGGACAACGGTGATTTTTCGTGCTGAAAGCAAACCGCCCTTCTCGCGGCCCTTTCTTACACGACCCTGGGGCCCTCGCGAGGAAGGGTATAGGGCGTGGTGCACGTTCAGCGTTTTAAATCACCTCGAGACATACGCTCGCGAACAACCTCCTGTGATCCCCGACGCCTCCACTCGCGAATCCCTTGGGCAATGAGCGATCAGCCCTTCGATTCTAGGGGGAAGTAGTCCTTTGACTGAAGGAGGGTCATGGTGTACTTGAGGTTTGGTGGCGATTCTCAACCCTTCTAGTGACGACCGATAAAATTGCTTCAATTAATGACAAATGTAGTTGGAAATAAAAAGAATTATCATTTGGCGATAGTTTCATGTAGAATTTGCAATATAGAGCATAAAGTGTGTATTTACAATTATCTGCCATTAAATTACTGATGTCGTGTTGACATCTGTCAAACTGAATATTAACCCTTCGATGCCCAATGTTAGCACTATTGCTATCGACGATATATCGTCGTCCGGCAGTGAAAGGATTAATGTCGGGTAGTAAAAAATTTGAATAGTTGTTCACGCGGGAATGAACTTGATTAATTTTGTCGTTGATGGGCTAAATTGATTAACACTCTATAGTTCGAATTTTTTGTGGCATCTGAAGATCACTTACATAATGGCACAATAGAAAATGATCAAAATAGTATTATAAATGGTAGAAATAACTTGATTTTGGAACATTGGATTGTGAAGAACTTTATGATTTTTAAGGGCTAAGTTATAATATTTAAGAAAGTTAAAAAATTTACTTTGAGGAGTAAAAGCTTACATTTGTTTCGTGTTACTTCAAAGTGACATAGAGGGTTGACTTCAATTGTTTGAATTTTTGAAATGCAAGTGTCAAAGCACTTGACTGGATTGTAATTTTTTATTAAGCACTTAGAGAAAGAGTCAAATTGCACGCTGTTCCCCACGTACATATTTTTATTTATATATTTAATTATATATATTTTACTTTAGTAAGGCCAATCCGGAAGATAGAAATTTGAGATCTCCCCATTCTGTCGGCCAAGTGTCAATAACCGTTAACACAATTGAT
This sequence comes from Cerceris rybyensis, assembly GCA_910591515.1. Lineage (NCBI taxonomy): Eukaryota > Metazoa > Arthropoda > Insecta > Hymenoptera > Crabronidae > Cerceris > Cerceris rybyensis. The sequence continues at coordinate 4,732,311 of OU342795.1, forward strand.
AAAACTTTTTGTCTATGGACTCTTAGCTGAGTAATTTGATCACATTAGAAGTTTTACTCTTGAAATGACTGGATTTGAGTAAAAAAATTGAAAAATATAAAGAGTGCAAAAGCAAGAGAAATATATGGTAGATACATTAATCAGAAACACAGCACGAATTACAGAGTATTATCATTTTCACATTATTTTCCTTCCTCCTTCGTGGTCATCCCGCTTCTTCATCGACCCCCACAGATCGTCGAAGTATCGCGAATACGTAGTAACGTAGTTTGCATAACAGGAAATCGTTTTTCGCGATCCCAATGGAACGTTGCAACAAAGTGGCTTCCTGCTTTCTCGTTTCGCGATTACCGCGCGATTTCCTTTCTTTCTCGTTCCTCCATCGCCGTAGTAATCCCGCTCTCCGCGCTGCATGAATAATCGATCTTTCTTCGTTATTAACGATCGCCTTGCGATTTACGACGTATCGTGCCAGGCTCGATGTAAACCTAATTACATCGATTACACGCTGGCCCATGGTTAAATTTAAAATTCAATTTTATGGAGAGCTTATCCCGATAATTACGAGGCCTTTTAGAGAGCTTACCGCGATGCTTATTCCCCCATGGAAGAATTATTTTCTAGGAGAGTTGTTGGAAGATGCTCCTTAAAGATTGTAATCATTGAATGGAGAACCCATGGCGTGGGTGTCTATGGTACACGAGATACGTTCTTTCTATGGCTTTTCACGATGAAATCACCTACGAAACGAATAATTCTCAAGAAATGATTCCAATTGGAATAAAATATTTATTAACGACCATGGTTATGGGGAAATCGTTGAATTAAGATTCAACGAAACCATCCTGTGTCACCGTGTGAGCTCTGATTTATCGTAGTTTGCTCCAAACGGCAAGAATATTTTCTCCGACAAATATGTCGGAGATAACATCGAGCGTGAGAGCAATTTTAAGACCGCAGAGTATTAACCATTTTAACGCCCTCATTTTCAGCGGTGTTGCGGCACGGTCGTGTCGCACGATTGCGAGATAAGTGTATTAATATTTTACGCTGATTCCCTACGATTTTCTCGTGATTCTAATTTATGATAATCTTCTTTCATATATTCTTAATGCACTTTGTATTAAACGTAGCAGTAGATGATTCAAATTAACTTTGAATTTCTATCGTTTTTCAAGCTCTTCATACTTGTGTCAAAATAAACCACCCTCCATATTCTCCATTATAGAGATCATTTCTCAATACTTCCAATCGGCCTTTGCGCTCGGCAGATTTCACTCTTGGGATTACCAGCAGGTATTCTTTTCGTTTAACACTACTTATAATACGTAAAAATCAATGCGTAAAACTCAATTTGACATTACTGTACCAGTTAACCCTCTGTGGTCCGAATATTTTGCGATATTTGAACATCAGTTGTACGTTAGCACATGAAAGAATAATAAAAATGCAATTTTAAATAATAGATTCAATTTGATTTCTTAAGAATTTCGTAATTTTTCCGAACTGAATTATAATATTTGCCAGAATTGACAAATTTGCTTCGAAGAATAGAATCTTAGAATTAGGTAACCCTCTGTAGTCCGAATATTTTGCGATATTTGAAGATCAATTGCACGGTAGCACATAAAAAAATAAATAAAAATGTAATTTTAAATAATAGATACAATTTGATTTCTAAAGAATTTCATAATTTATCCGAACTGAATTATAATATTTAGCAGAATTGACAAAACTTCGAAGAATAGAATCATAGAGTTAACCCTCTGTAGTCCGAAGATTTTGCGATATTTGAAGATCAGTTCCACGGTAGCATATAAAAGAATAATAAAAATGCAATTTTAAATAATAGATTCAATTTGATTTCTAAAGAATTTCATAATTTATCCGAACTGAATTATAATATTTAGCAGAATTGACAAAACTTCGAAGAATAGAATCTTAGGTGCGCCTTGTGTTACCTCAAAGTCACAGTAGGGTTAAATGAAGCTTTAGTTTTAGAATTTCATTAGTAAACCGATTTCCACGGCGACTTGTGAATGTTCTCGCAACTGAAACACCGATCGCAAGTGTTAATTCCTTCCCGAAAAAAAATAGTCTCAAAGTGTAATCAACCACGTCCATCGCCCAGTCGCAAGTGTCCATCCACTGTCACCCAGAAGAAAACTAGAAATCAGCACCACTGGCTTATCAATATCATTCATTAACGGACGTGCTCCTGTTATCGCGATGATTTCAATATCTTCAAAAGCGATTCCACTCGATTACGCGTAGCTGATCGCGATGTATGTTCTCCGCACGTAACACGAATCGAGGCGAGAGCTTCCACGAAGCGATTAGCGGAAATTAAAAGAAGACGCCCAACGGTCCGACGAGTTTCTCCGTGGCTAACATAGTAGCAGCAATAACGCTCTATATATTCACCGACAATATATTACTATATCCTCCTCACTTCGATAATTTTCAAATCGTACGTCTGCGGTCGGGGCATTACCTCGTAACTGGTTTCGCGAGCCGGCCAAAAGAAGCAACCGAGGTGGAATGAAAGGAAGGAAAAAAGGAGAAAGAGGTGGAGCGAGGGAGAATGGAAGGGTGAAGGGGGCAGAAAACCAATATGAAATTACCCTCGCGCGAGCGAGCGCCAAATTGCAGGTAATAAAGAGGGCCGATAAACAAATGAAGCAACGAGAGGCGCGAGGTGCGGCTTCTCTCGGGGAGAAAAAAACAACGAGAGTGGAGAACCTGGAGAACGTGGAGAACGACGAGGGGTGGAGGTTGCCGAGGCTCATCTTCGCTCGCAAAACAAATACTCGTCGAAGAGATGGCCACGATGCCAGGAGAGAATCGATGGTACTCTTCGGCGACCATTTTCTCTTGCGTCGGATTCGCTCTATGGTTCTACTACCTTTTCGTTTTTTGAATGAATTTTATTCTTGGTTTTCTTGCGATGAGAATGTAAGATAGTTTTGATCATTTTCTAGCGAGCTTCTGCGTTTGGGTGAACGTTGATTTGCAGGAGAATGGATAAGCTTTGGAATCTAAAGTTGGAGTTGTGATCTTAATTATGGGGAGGGAAAGTAGAATCTTGACTGAAGATCGAACATCTTGGCTTCGTTTTTGGATATATAGGATTAAGTTTACTTATCTGGATGTAGGATAGTCGTACATTGAAAACTGGTAGCAGAAACTTGCGTTACGAGGATCACGGAATGTCCAAGGAAATTGTAACTTTCGAGGTTGCTTTATTCTTTATGAATATAAAAACTCCTTTCAATTTCACTTTTAACCTGTCGAATTCCAGTCAAACCGCATGCCGATTTATTCCGTCGGTTTAACGAGTTTGCAGAAGGGTGCTCGTGGATGCATGCGTCACGCTACAATGTAGAATAATGGGTTCTCCAAGAAGGAAACCAACGATTCACTGTAATCAGACTCCAACGAAGGGATGCGAGAAAAGTTTCTCCTTTGTTGCTAACCTTCCCGCAAAGTATCGCAAAATGAAAGGTAAAATCCGCCTCGACACTTTTAACGAGCACCCGCCGGGCAAAACGTTCTTCGTCGAGTCACGTGAAACTGACGTCCACTTGTCGCCATTCGAGGATCGCTGTCAATAACGATGCCCAAGAAGAGAAAAGGGACACGCTTCCGTGAAACAATTTACCTGTTGTTTCACAAAGTATCTCCTTCTCGAGATAGGAAAACCGTGAAAACTCGTTATTATCTCAGGAACTGGTAATTTTCCCATCAACTTATCACGGAACGATACCATTCTGTATCGATGTAATCGTTTCACTTTGAGTCCCTAAGTAGCGGGATAAGAGATAATTTGTTCTTCGTTGACTGATTTTAACCGAGCAAGGTAATAGTAGATTTACAGAAGCCGTCAGATTGACTTCTACTTTTTTATAAACATTTTTTAATTTATGGAGAAGCAGATTGGTAGATATTTCAAGTGTATTTTGTAGTATCAAAGGTACTTAACGTATCGTTTTTGGCGCTAGATTGCTACATTTTTCAAGTCTTTATTTAACACTTTACTAACCGGTATTTTTTTAACTACCCCCTTCTGACCGGTCACTTGGCCTCAAATTCTTCCCTCACACCGATATCTCTTCGAAAATGACAACTTCTAGTCAGCGAGTCCTTGCCATAGTAAACGACAATGATAAATAACAATTAATTGCCGTGTCAACTGATTGATAAGTTAAAAATCCAAAATCGTTGGACTCGCGAAGAAATCTGGTATTAACACTAGATTTACGGAGTCAATTTGGCTCATTCAAAATTTGATTACTATATATATAATATATTGGTTGGTTAATTTTTTTTAATAATAAATCTTTCATTCAAATTGATTTGAAACTATTTTCTTAGCAAAAAAAAAATCGATTTTCTTGTATGACTCAAATTGGCTCACTTCAGAAAAATAGGTATATCAACATCCGTAAATCTAATGTTAAACACAAAAGAAAACTTCTACCTTACAAATTACAATACCCCACACAATTAAGGATCAACCGCAACTCTGATCATCTAACATCAATCCATTGGAATTTTAATAAAATTGATTCCTTCCATTACAAAATTTCCAACGTTCGTGTCTGTAAAATTATAATCCGAAGATTCATGATCCCCGCGATAAAGCTTAAAATATCGATCGAAATCTATTGCAAAGATGGGCCTCTTCCGCATCGATCTTTCAGAAAGGAGAAAAATATTTTCCAACTGCCGATTCAAAGAGTCCACCGTAAAAGCACGATCAAGGGAAATAACGAGAGAATGAAGAGGAGGAGGAGAAGAAGAATGAGGCGGAGGAGGAAGATGGTGGTCGGGTGTAATCCTCTAATTAATTAACCGTTAGAGTCGCGACGGGACGGCACGCGATCCTCGAGGACGGCGTCCTGCCGGGGCCAGTTGGTCAGCAGCGGCGTCGGAGGCTCGAGGGCCCGTGATCTCGAGCCAAGATGGCCGACCGTACGGCCCTCCTGGCCTACCAGAGACAGGGTGGGGGTAATGACGCTCATCACCCGACAGTGTTTTGCTATACCAACATCGGGCCCAGATCGCCTCGTCGCGAGGGACCGAGAGAGAAGAGGAGAGAGCGAGAGAAAGAAAGAGAGAGATCTGATCTCATCTGCGATAGGGAGACTTCGTGTCCTCCCGCCTCCTCACGGTCCCAGGAACCCTCCACCACCCAAGGATTCCACCTCCTTCACCTTCTCCTTCTACTTTTCCTTCTACTCCTCCTCTTTCGTTGTTTCTTCTTTGTATATAGAGTCGTTCCTTCTCGTCCTTGCTGATGATTCTTGTTCTTCCTCTTCTTCATACGATGGTTAAGCTTCTTGGTCCTCTTCTTGGTCCTCTTCTTGCGCATCTTCTCGCGAACAGATTGCTCGACGACTTCTTCTTGCGATGGTTTCTGATCCGACTCTCCCTTGCGATTATTCCATCGCGAGAAAGTTTAAGTTCTTTGCTTTCTTCGTTGTGCAGAATTTCAAACTGTTTTTTCGTCGTCCCTTTTGGTTACTTATTATCTTAATAACTCCGTGTTCTTATGGGAAAGTTTCTTCTTGGTGGTTCTTCCGTCACTTGCTATGGATTCTTCCGGTTTTAACTTTTCAATTTTTGTATACCAATTGAGGATTGGAGAAGAATGTAGTTAATGAAGTTCCACGGAGACGGAAGCGGGGCATAAAGAATGATTGTAAGGCCCTAATGAGGGTTCCATCCAGAGGTGACTTAAACTGCGGTGCATATTTCACGAGTAAATTCTTCTTTCGACGATGTAAAAAAACTCGCGCCACTTCGATATGATTTATCGAGTCTCGAACGACTCTAATACAAGAACCTCTTCAAATCCTGCAGGCCATTTTCATCCTTCTCCTTGCACAGAAGAAAAAAAAAACCCCAATTCCTTCGCTAAATACCACCCCCAGCATCCCTCCCACCACTGATTCCTCATCCCCATCACAAATCTCTTCCAAAAAGCATTCAATTCCCAGTTCATCATCTCCATTCACCTGCCAAAGTTTCTCCAACAATCTTCAAACACCAAAAGACTTCAGTCTTCATCCCCAACCCCAATAAATTCCCCTCAAGAATCACCTCCTCCCTCGTCAACGATCTTCCTTGCGCCTATTTCAATCGTAACGAGAATAAAACACATTCAGCTATAAAGGAGGAAAATAAACGTGTCCTCCTCTGACGACCAAGAGGGAGAAAAACAGAGATGAACCTCTCCCGCGAGGATCCATAAGAAAACAAAGGAGCATCGGTGGAATGATGCACGAGGTGTGTTTAGGCGCGCGATAGTGACGTGCTGCACCGAGGTGCATCGCCACGGGAGCCGTTCGTAGCTCGTGCCTCTCCGTTGCACCAGCGGTGCATGGAATTCGAGCCTCTTCGTTGGCTCCTAACAAGACCGGGATAGAGCCGTCAAAGCCGCAGGGGGGCCACGGTGCCTCACCGACCCCCTGCTGGCCGCCATCTTGGCTTTTATTAACGAGAAAGGAGTCCCTTAGCCGGTCCCTTGGCTCGTGGAAGGCCAACACTCAGCCACGGGAGGGATTCGCTACAGTGAGACGGAATTCATTAGAGCTACGTCTGGTTAATGACTCGTTCGGCTACCTTACCACTTTTGGCTCACCCCCTTTCCTTCTTATTCTTCTTTCTCTTACTTTCTTTCGCTCCTCTTCTCCGTTTTAATCTTTCTTTTGATGTTTTCGCTCTCTCTCCCCCCTTGCTTTAAATTACGTTAGAGTATATATTATAATATTATGTTACTCGAGTGCGGGTATCGTTTGTAATTCTGAAGGAGGATTTGTGACCGCTTCGGTGCGAGGAAATAGGCTGGCAGAGAAACGGAATCCATAAGGCCCAACGATAATAATTATTAATGCAATTATCCCCGCATTCTGGACCCTTTCGTTCGACACGATTCTCGCTCCTGCGGCTATACTTTGATTGGACGATTGGACTGAGAATTCTTGGATTAGAGAAGTTGAATTGACACATTGCACGCCAGATAAATATTGGGTATCAATTTTATTATACTTGATAATGTTGATATTTAATTTAATATCAAATTTAAATGCATTAAGCAATACATGATTTGAACCTCCTTTTTGGTTCACTTTACTGTTTTCCTGAAGAGAGAATAATATGACTGATATTAACACTAAACCTACCAAGGCGGTCAAAAGACCGATTCCAAAATATTTTCTAAAAATTATCTAAATTCATAGAGTAGCCATGAAGTAAATATTCCACTTCTATCTTACAAAAGCAAAATGAGTTAATTAATTATCTTCTTTATCTCGCCACTTCTCTTTGTGTAAGGTCGTTATTGAGTATATTTAGATTTTAGTAGATATAACGTCGGTAGGTTTAGTGTTAATCAGTAAAATCTAACATCATTTATTTGCAATTTGCTAGGTTGCAATGTGTAAAGAGAGGTTTTTGGCCATTCGTTTATCAACGTATACGTTCATTTCTTTTTACCTTTTTGCTTGAATTTTAAAACGATTCTTGACTGTCTTTTTATTGAGCGAATGGAAGTGTTTGGGAAGTATTGTCACGCAAGTAATTTGCATAATTTTAGGAGAGAGGATGTACTTCGTCGTACTTAATTATCAGGGTGCATCGATGCAGATGTTATCGAAGATATCAATGGCGTCGTTGTTCAGAGTTGAAAAAGGTTTGTATAAAAATTGGAAAGTCTCGCTTACGTCGAGTGACACCATGGATTCTTTGAATGAAAGAGGAAGGGGTGAGCTAAAAAGCAGACAAGGCTGAAGTATGTTCGCACAGGATACGTCACGTTGAAGCAGCAAGTGTTTGAGTAGGGAAATATTATAATGCACCGTCAAATCATACCCCTCGTTAAACAAAGCTTTTCATGGCGTATGAGTGCAGATGGTGGACGATACGGAAATTACGAGACTCTGATACGGTTCACGGCTATAGGGGAGAGTCGGGTATATTGTACCGCTTGGTAAATTGTACCACCTTAAAATATCCAACTAAATGCCACTATTTTTCTTTTCTGGCAACACGAAACTAAGCACTGACAGCACCCACAACTACTTTTCGTTTTGTAACGGTATCCGGCAAGTGCATTCAGTTTGAGAGAAAAAAAACGTTTTTGTTAGTGTCCGATGTAAATTTTGACGCGTGTACCTAAGGACATTACTCAGTAAAATGGTAAGTTAGAATTTTGCTATATTTTTTATTAAACAGGTCTATAATCACCTCTCAAACTATAAAGAAATGAACGTATTAGGTTTTGAGATCATTTTGTGACAAATATATATTTTTTAAATCTCTTAGTTCGGTAAATCGTACCACCAGTAGTTGTCTTAATTGTACTGGTACAATTTACTCAACAAGACGAAACTTGTACATCGAATCCAAATGTTTGCGACAATTGTTTGAACTAAAACAGGTTAAAAGAAAATAAATAATTCGATCTCAGTACAAAACAATTATAATAAATAATTACTAATTGACCAAATAATAATTTTAAGTAAAAGTGGTTTATTTCGTTTTCATAAAAGCAATCATTTAATTTTATAAGTAGGTATTTAAGTTTGATAAATGTTTAAATTTCTTTCGTTTTTGATACTTTTGTTTAATTTTTTCTTCATAATTATGAATGTTACTTATTGAAGAAATATTGATTTAATTTTAGTTAACACTTTTTCAATAATAATTAAAATATTGTCATTAAGAGTATTGTGTATTATGAAAACCATATTATTTAATAATTAATCATTTATCATGTTTGAAAGTCCCTTAACTCCTAGTGGTACAATTTACCGAACCTGTGGTACAATTAAACCGACTGGTCGGGTAAATTGTACCAACTGAAAGCGTTTAGAATAACGAATATTTTGAGAAATCGGTTAAGAGTACGGTGTTGATTTTGCGGTATAAGTTAAACGAGGCTCTACACTATGTGACATTGGATAAATAGTTTGTTTTAATTAATATCAAAACGAGATATTTTGCTGAAACTGAAAAGTGGTACAATATACCAGACTCTCCCCTATATCTTGCACCCGGCTAATATCCTTTGCCACGAAAGAGCGAAATTTATTTGCACAAGTCAATCGCGCCACTTATAGAAATTTTTGGTACACAAAGAAATTAATCTGCTTTCCCCCTTTCAGTATTTTTCGGATTCAATGTTACGGTCATTTCATCTCCTATGGCAGGGGTGAAAAAGCATTTTCACATATTATAAATGGCCGTAAAGTCTGTATAACAAAATGTAGGATGCTAATCGTTCCTCACTTTAAAGCACAGTGGAAAAAGTTCTTAAATAAAAAAAAATGGACAATGGAAGTCGCACTTAACTCTATAAAGCAGGGGTGGCCAACCCAAATCATCTTGCGGGCCACTTTGGAAATGCAACATAACTCCGCGGGCCGCATATAAAATTATATATCCCTTATAAATTAGATTCAGACTCACTATAGGCACTTTTTCAGAGTGAAAAATTGAAATATAATGTGTTTACTATTACTCTTACATGTAAACATAAATAATATAATAATAATGATACTGATGATAATCTCGCGGTACGGAAAAATGTTCAAGGCGGGCCGCGGGTTGGCCACCCCTGCTATAAAGGGTCAAATATCTCCACCCTTGTTGTATGGTTTCAAATCAGGGTAGAACCATCAAGACTATGGTACATCCCATTAGTGATTAACAAGGATAAATATCCAAAATGCATAAGGACTTCAACTTGGACCAACTAGTTGGTAGTCCAATCCTCCAACTCTAAATTCTTAACAGCCTTTGAGCAATTTCATTGTTACAATTTCGTTTACATTCTACGACCATTGCAACCCTCCTTCACCAACAGAATTTACAATTGACAAAACACATCATTTTCTGATAAAAGTACATCTCAAACGATCTCAACAATTAGCCCCAATAATCTCAAAATGGGCCCTTTTCAGTGGATAAAATGTACAAATCAATTCCACCATCGTGCAACGACGAAATCGTTGAGAAGTCAGCTCGCGCTTGCCAGCAAAAACGCAAGGATCGTCTCGTCCTTCGCGATAGCACAAAAGAAAATCAGCACTCGTTGAACCGGTCGAAGGACGTGTCCGCGATAGCAGCGAGAGATCAGCGAAATTCGCAGACTCGCATAAAGGTATCCCTGGATAAAGGAGTCCGTGGCAGGATCGTCGTTAGGCTCGTCGATGGAGCGTGGTGCTCGTAAGTGGCCACTTACGAGCACCGATCCTGACGAGAGACTGTCGGTGCAAGTTTACTCCTGCGCTCGTTACTCCCGTCGTTTTCTGTTCTCCATGGCGTCCTACGTTCTTCGAGGTCTCCCTTGGAATTGTTGCGGATGGAGCCAAGGAAGTTTTGAGACACTGTGGGCGTTGAGTTTTCGCTATTGTTCTATACGCGTTTTGGATTTATTTGCAGCGGGTGGATTAAGGTTGGGTGATTGTATTGTGAAGGGCTTTTTGTTTGAAGAGTTCAGGAGATTGAGAAGCGAGGGTCCTTGGTGAAGAATTATCAGAGTTTCAATTTTGCGTTTGCGGGTTCAAGCTTGCTTATATGTGAGAGACTCTTCTTCATTTACTGATTAATATGTTATAGAGTAGGTGGTGTAGAATCTAAAGAAACTGGGTAGCTGACAAACGCAAAATTAGATTGCTCAAAGTCTGAAAGTCCAAAGTGTCAAAGTCCAAACTCTGCAACTCCAAACTCTCCAAGTCCAAACTCTCAAAGTCCAAACTCTCAAACTCCAAATTCTCAAAGTCCAAACTCTCAAAGTCCAAATTCTCAAACTCCAAACTCTCAAACGTCCAAACTTTCAACGTCGAAACTCTCAAACTCCAAACTCTCAAAGTCCAAACTCTCCGACTCCAAACTCTCAACGTCCAAACTCTCAACGTCCAAATTCTCAAACTCCAAACTCTCCAAGTCCAAACTCTCAAAGTCCAAACTCTCAAACTCCAAATTCTCAAACTCCAAACTTTCAACGTCGAAACTCTCAAACTCCAAACTCTCAAACTCCAAACTCTCCAACTCCAAACTCTCCGACTCCAAACTCTCAAAGTCCAAACTCTCCAACTCCAAACTCTCCAAGTCCAAACTCTCAAAGTTCAAACTCTCATCGTCCAAACTCTCCAAGTCCAAACTCTCAAAGTTCAAACTCTCATCGTCGAAACTCTCAAACTCCAAACTCTCCAAGTCCAAACTCCCAACGTCAAAATTCTCAAGTACAAAGTGGATCTCAAAATTCTCCCCTTTCCTGTCGCCTCCATCTTCAGTACTTCTCCCGATTAAACCAGCAATCCAAATTTCTCCAAAATGGAATTTGTAAACTTCTACCGTTCTATCGCGTCTATCTTCTGTTCCCCTCCTGGTTTAACCGCCTCTCCAAATTCCATCTCGACGATCCAAGTTCCTCATTTCCTCGACTCAAACAGTCTTCGCGCACTCAACAATCTTCTCTCATCCCGCATCGAGTAGATCCCGAAGGACACTCAGTCCGTTAATAACGCGAAAGGAATATCCCAAGTACGAGAGGCAGCCCAACAACCGAGAATAATGACAATGACGGAGTCTCGGCGAGGTGGACGATGGACGGTCAATAAGTCAGCGGTTTTATCGACGTCGTTTAATCGCGGTAAAGCGCGATGGAAGAAACGAGAACGTAATCCATTCGTCGGACCGGCATATTGAATGGGAACGAAAGTACAATCGTCCAAAGACGCGAACGATGGGTTTATTAAAAATAATGACTCGTATAAGAAACGACTATCGAGTCTTGGCAAGATCGATGGAAAAAAAAAAGAAATCACGATAATTATCGACACTTTGTGCTCTTCGTGAGATGCAACGAGGCTCCTTTATTTCAAGGACACCGAGAAACGCGATGCACCAACGTCCATCTCGATGATCCTGCTCTCTCGTCGAGGCAACCACGAAATTTTCCAGGAATCGATGCCGAGGGGAAACGAAGGCCGATCGTACCTGATTATTAACGGAATTATCGTGGGTATCGAACGTTAGCGATGCAAATTGTCGCACGATTTATAGATTGACCTTTCGTCGAGAACGGATTTGCACAATCGGAAATCGTAAGAGATTAATTTGACGTTACATTCGCGTTGTAACGTGGGTTTATAGAATTTATCGTGTTTTCTGTAATTAATACTTGCAGAGATCCTTAATCAAACCATTTGAGAGTTCTTTTATCGAGATCTTTCAAGGTACCGGAACTCAGAGTTTGTAGAATTCATATACCGGATTGAATTGAATTTTCTTCTGCACTTGAAAAAAATAATATTTCATAGGATTCTAGAGAATAAATTGCTTGTAATTACTAGTAATTGATAAAATTACTAGGAAGATGTTGTTGAAGGTACGTTGAGAAAGTTTGTGAAAATTGTCGATGGAAACTGTCCAAGTATCGCGGCTAGATCGAACGTCAGCCTTGCAAAGTCCGAGGGAAGAAAAAGGTAGAGCTTGATTCTTAACAGGTACGACGTCCCTCTGGATTCAGATGTCTTCGTCGAGATACGTTTCCACGAAGTAGTTTCGGATGGTCCAGAACCCAGAGACCCACTGTGACGGACTGCGTTATGCGATCCTATCCCGAGGGAGATCTCGCTGGTACCGTTGCGACTATGGTCTCTTTAGGGACGTGTTCGGTGAACAAATTACCTTTTGTTTTGGAAACTTAACGGTTCCGTGGCCGTTTCGAGGCTGACTTTTCGCCTGACATTTCTGTTACTTTTGAAGAGATACTTTGCACCGAAATTCCTCTATCAACTCGGTTTCGCTTGCAGAAATAATGGAAAGTGTGTCAATTTGAATGACTGAAGATATTCAACTTCTCATAAAACAATCCCCGACTTGACCTCTAAAGATCAACGTGCTACTTGACTCTTTATAAAATGTAAATAATTTCAAAGTCTCCATCAACTCTCCAAAAATTCTCGTCACGCGTACCACCTCGGCAATTCAGAAGCCGCCTAAAATTCTATACTCCAAACTAAATAACCATAGTAGACGAAAAATAAAATAATAAAAAAACGCGGCAATTCATTCTATAATACTAAGAATCCAAATTCCAAACTAGATACATAGTTACAGTAGACGAAAAATAGAATTAAAAACAACGCGACAATTCGTTCCACTGCGAATCCAAAATCCAAACTAAATAGTTTTCGTACTTGGACGAAAAATAAAATTTAAAAAAAACGCTGCAATTCATTTCTCTAAGAATCCAAATCCCAAAGTAAATAATCATGGAAGACGAAAAATAAAATAAAAAAAACGCGGCAATTCATTCTATAATACTAAGAATCCAAATTCCAAACTAGATAGTTACAGTAGACGAAAAATAGAATTAAAAACAACGCGACAATTCGTTCCACTAAGAATTCGAACTCCAAACTAAATAGTTATATTAGACGACAAAGAAAATAAAAAAAACGCGGCAATTCATTCCACTAAGGATTCAAACTCCTAGCTAAATAGTCATAGTAGACGAAAAATAAGATAAAAAAAAACGCGGCAATTCATTCCACTACGAATCCAAATCCTAAAGTAAATAATCATGGTAGACGAAAAATCAAATTTAAAAAAAACGCGGAAATTCATTCCACTAAGAATTCAAACTCCAAATTAAATAATCATAAGTAGTAGAAAATAAAACAAAAAAAATTCGGCATTTCATCCTACCATGCGTCACATTAATAAAATACAATCTCAATCAAAACGATTACCCTCCACCCTGCACGATCAACCTGAGAGCAAGAAAATCCCAATAATCTCCAATGCTCACATAAAATCTTCTCACTCGCATTAAAACTAACGTTCAATATTCCTATATGATGCGTAACATCGTCTTTTATCAGCAACCATTTATATCCACCGATTTTTCCACCCGTCACGCAAAAGCTACAACGAAACGAAAAGATACTCTGTCGGCGCGAAGGATGATCGTCCAGGTGATGGCACCGATCCTTTGGGACCAGAAGGATCCGCAACGATCGAAGCTTGCCAGAGCTGGCAGTCGCGACGGACGAATCGAGCCAACAAATGGTCCTGCCGTTACAGATCTCTATCGTCCACCTCCTGGATATATTTATACGAATCTCAGGTTAGTAATGTACCCAAAGATCCTCTCTTCGGGACACCATGGACAAGCTTTCTCGTCCTGTAACACCATGAAGCACGAAGAAGGTGAAAGACGAGGTGGAAGACGTGGAGAAAGATGATCAGGACACTCGTCTCCTCGTCTCATTACCTTCGATTGGTACCTCGGATCGGATTACGTTTTTCCGTCTCCGTCCACCGGTTGGAATGTTCTTGAATGAATAGAGACGTTTAATTTGTGAATGCAATCCCAGTGGTACGTAATTGTCGAGCGATATCCGGGAAATTAAATTCAACTTGAGTCGCAAACCGGATTGCCCCGAGGTTTGCACGAGAAGGGGAGATCATCTAGGAGAGAAGAGGAGGATGATAATTATCCATTGAGATTCGGACCACGAGATGATTCTAACGAGGAATAATTTTTCCACGAAGATGAACATAGTTTGTTGAAGATAAAATTAGGTAGACGTTCATGATACTCGTCTAGCTTCGTATCATCGATGGAAAGACACGAGTCTAAATTTAAGCACGTCGACCAAGGTATACAAGAAGTATGAATTTATCATATCAACTCACAAAGTTACCATAGCAATTACTCGATCCACCTTACGTGTAAAGGGATAAGGGACGCAGAAATATTAATTCCACGCAACGTGTTCATCTTCGAATGGCAGCCGAGGAGAAGTCGAACGGTGGATCGTTTCGATCGGACGATCGGTATATACCAACCGAGCACTTACAAATCGTCCAAACGGCTATATATAACGCACGATATTTCTCCGAATACCGATAAAATATGCCAGCGGGCATCGTGCACGATGCTCGCCGCTGACCTACGCGGATCCGCTAATTATTTATCCGCGTTCTCCGTCCGAGGGTCATTGGAAGGATTCAAAACCGAGCAAAAGGGTTGCCCCGTTGCAGAAGACGTCTCACTCTCGGCTCGAGTACGCGGAGGAAGAAGACCTGATACTTGAGAAACCAAGACGATCGGTCGAAGAGGAACGAAGAAGAAAGAAGAATACGACGATGAGAAGGTGGAGGAGGAGGAAGAAGAGGTGAAGAGGAAGAAGTACGAAGAAGAGGAGGAAGAAGAGGAACGAGAAGAGAAACGAAGCGGAGGCTGGAAGGGAAAGGCACAAGTGGTATAATCGTGATAAGCAGGTGATAGATGCTCCTCAGGGTCTGCACTGCCGTGGCTCGCCACAGACAATGGCTATTTGTTTCTGCCTCGACGAAGAAACACGTCCTTCTCTCTCTTCGTTCCACCGATTCGTTTCTCCTCGTTCCTCGCCAAAGGCACGGCTTCTTCTCTTCTTCCATTCGCCGTTGATTTCGCGACTCCTTCCTTCGTGGGTCGAGGAACGATCTTTGGGACACCACCGTCGGCTAAATCACATCGACAGATAATCACAACTTAATTTGCCCCCCGCGGGGCAAGAGAGTCCTCCTGGTCCTCCCCGCGTCCGCCGAATCGAGCCGAGTCACCGTGGTGCACTGCTGCACCTCGGATTCCATGGCTCCTCTCGTAGCTTTCGTGGAATCGCCCTCTCTCTGATCCTTCCTTCATTGTATGCAGATCGTTGCGACCCCAAAAATCCCACCCCGTCAACCCTTTCCGACTGATATGGTCGGTGGATATTGTGATAGTGAACTTTGAACCTGGTTGGGGACTCTTAAGGGAGATCTCTAGGAGGATGAGGTAGTGTAACATTTTTTTTATGGTACTTTTGAATGTGTGGGTGATGGAGTTGAATTCTGTTGAGAACAAAGTGGTGTAGTTTAATTACATGGCGGGAGACAAAGTGTCTAACCTGTTTTGACACTAGATTTACCGGCGTGAAATCTATTGTATTTAAAAATGTCAAAAATATGTACGTTAAAGCAAGGAAAATTAACTCTTTGAGGCACAGTGGGATGAAAAGTGTCCCACCTCTTTGACGCGTGAAGGTGCATGGTGGGACATTTTTTGTCCCACCTCGAAAATTTATATTATTACATAACTTTATCAATAAATATAAACCAACTTTATTCAATTAAAAGAAGAAAAAAATGCATGTGCAACATGGGTCATTTTATTTTCGGATTTCCTGTGCCTCAAAGAGTTAAGACGTGGAAAAGATGATAGATGCGGTAATTTATGTTTTATACGATGGACGAAGAATATTTATTCTACGGCTCTCTCATAAATCTGTAGAATTTTTGGAAAATATTGTGTACCAGTCATTTTGACTGGCTTGGTAAATGTAGTGTTAAGTATCAGATGGGAGAATTTTTCTGATGTTGTGACGTGAAACAGGGCTTACTTATTTAATTTAACCCTTTCTCTTACAATGACGCGTGACTCCTTTTCTGATGGGGTGTGCAGTGACTCGAAATTAATTCCTGAAATCAAAAGATTTCACTGATTTCTGATATTTCTGATATGACCGTGATATTAAGAGTACAGAAATGATGAGATCGTTTCGTGATCGGGTGATATTGTCAATTTAATAATTTTTGGAAGACTTGAAAATTTCCTACTCCATTTTACGAGCTACGAGTCACACACAGGGGTTAATATTACGTTAATTCGTATCGATGTATGATAAATCAATCATAGATTTTTATTTCAACAATTAATTCTGAGTTATTGCGCGTTCGGTCACAAAAGAAATCGTAAGCCAAAGGGTTAAGGATCGCTTCAATGTCAAGTTACACTTGGAATTTGACAAACTTGTCTTTAAAAGTGATCCACGACGAAAGTTGACAGCTCAGCTGTCAATTTAAGATATTTCAATGATTCTTGACAAAGAAAATTCCAGACTACTATCTCGTATCTCTCCCATCGATATCTGCGTTCAGTGAGCATGCAGCAAAAACATGAAACGACATCACTCTCAGCCTTTCAAATTGCTATAAATACGGTGCACAAAAATAATCCAGTCTCTAAAGGACATTACACAACCAGTACACGCGTACATTAATCACAACATCGCCACCTTCTCCTTAATTGAACACCGGCAAAAAACTCACCGAGAGTAATTAACCTGTAGCCAGTGTTCGCTATAGCACCTTTACGATTATTTCATGCAAAAGACAGGTAAAAGATAAAAGAACCAAGAAAGATGAAGGTAAAAAAAAAGGAAATGAAAAGCAAGGTAAAGCCACCGATTTATCCTCGAGCCCTCGAGATTCCACGTTTCTAGCCCATTAACGTAAATTAATCCGACGTTTCCTCTTACGCTAATTACGCTCGGTGCTCGCGTATCTGTACGTGAATCTCATTCGTCGGAGACAAACGACGAAACGAGCGACGAATTTCGGTGAAGATACACGTATATATATTCAGCCGACAGGTAAATCAACCGACCGGTTGCGTCACCGGTCGACGAAAATCGTGGAAGCCGAGGATTCCGTCGAAAGGCGCTAGTTAAGACTCTCCTCGCGTCGAGTCATCGCCTCATTAACGTTCCAAGCTCGTCATTAATCATCTATGGCCTCCATTGTGCCGCACGGATGGACAACGAAGACGACGAAGACGACGAAGACGAAGGGGAGGAGGAAGAAGAGGAAGCCGCGAGCAAGACTCGCGAGAGGATCGCCACTTTTGACGTTCTACCGATTCGACGACGATTAGCAGAGAGGGAAAAATCATCGTGAGTGCTTCGAAGAGCAAGAGAATGAGAGAGAGAGAGGAGAGGACCGGCCGTGAATCGCCGGCAAATGAATTTTAATGACGACCGGCCCCGATCGGGCCATTCGAGTCCACCACGATGATTGATATATTAATACGGGCAACCGTGAACGAGCCGAGTAAACTCTCCTCGCCTCTTCTCTTCGACGTGCCGATCGTTAAATGAGTCGCGGGAGATTAAACTCGGCGCCGATTTGTTCTCTGTGATCGTTTTCGGCTGCGGACTGAATATGTGCAGGTTTTGGATAGAAGTTTCAGGGGCTGCGGGTCCACTTTGGAAATTGGATTTGTTTGGAGGGGGAGTTAAAGGGTGGAGGGTGTTTGACTTTCGTTGTTGTCGTTTGATTTTGGGGAGGTGACGATTTTGGATGTTGAAAACTTGAGGGTTGGTGATTTTGGGAGGAGAAAGATTGTGTTGGGGGACGTGGTGAAGAGGGAGGTAGAGACATGCAATTGAGAGGATCGATCACATCCTCCTACACTTATGGGAAATTCTTATTAAATTGTTAGTTAATGTGTTATAACCTCAGTGGATCTAAAATATTAAGTTTTGGACGAAACGACAATAGCAGTTGAAGTCAAGAAATAGAGAAAAATGGAAAGATCGAAGAGGAGTCGTATTGAGTTTAGAAAGGAGGGAGGTAGGGGCTTGGACTTGCTATTGAGAGGATCCATTCACATCCTTCTACACTTATGGGAAATTTTTATTAAATTATTACTTAAGTAATGTGTTATAACCTTAGTGGATTTTTTAAATAAGAAGTTTTGGACGAAACGACAATAGCAGTTGAAGTCAAGAAATAGAGAAAAATGGAAAGATCGAAGAGGAGTCGTATTGAGTTTAGAAAGGAGGGAGGTAGGGGCTTGGACTTGCTATTGAGAGGATCCATTCACATCCTTCTACACTTATGGGAAATTTTTATTAAATTATTACTTAAGTAATGTGTTATAACCTTAGTGGATTTTTTAAATAAGAAGTTTTGGACGAAACGACAATAGCAGTTGAAGCCAAGAAATAGAGAAAAATGGAAAGCTCGAAGAGGTCGTATTGAAATTAGAAAAGAGGAAGGTAGGGACTTGGACTTGCAATTGAGAGGATCCATTCACATCCTTCTACACTTATGGGAAATTTTTATTAAATTGTCAGTTAATGTGTTATAACCTCAGTGGATCAGCGCTCATCTAAAATAATAAGATTTAAACGAAACAACAATTGCAGTTAAGCCAAGAAATAGAGAAAAATGGAAAACACTAAGAGGGGTCGTATTGAAATTAGAAAAGAGGAAGGTACGGGCTTGGACTTGCAATTGAGAGGAACGATTGACATCTACACTTTGTATTAAATTGTCAGTTAATGTATTATATAATAATTTCACTTATTCAGAACCCACCTAATATAATAGGTTTTAGGCGAATAGCAGTTGAAGTCAAAAATGGAAAGCACGAAGAGAGAACCCATTGAATTAAGAAGATTGTTGAGGTTTGTCCTTTTAAAGAGTTCAACTCGAGCGAAGCTACAAGCCTGAGAAAGTTCAATCGAAGTCCAACGCCATAAAAGGTAATAGTTTTGCATGAGAAATTGCAGATGAATGCATCGAACGAGAGGATAATTTTTAAATTGATCCACGATTATCATTAACGAATACTCGTCGTCGATGGCCGAAGCTAAGGAATTCTCAACGATGGAACATCGAAGCCTGTCGAGTCCTCGAGCAGGTGATCTTCAGAAATACAAGACTTTGCACGAGTGCAGCTTTGGCATCGAGATCGATGGACGTGACCGGCTAAAGTCGAGCAAGGATATATCCACGGGTGTCCTGTATGAATAATTAAAACGCATCCACGAGTAAGCTATCTTGGAAACGTATCTACATTCTACATTGGTAAAGACGTTCTCTTACGCGCTGCAAATCCAATGAAAAATCATCCAACGAAGAATTAAATCCTGGATGATTGCTAGTATGTTGTAAATTTTATCAGAGGATAATAAAATAACTTTTTACACGAGTAATAACACCTGCAGTGCCAGGGAATAGGGAGACATTTAAAAAAAAAACGCGATGAAATGGAATCGCGTGAATAATTTCACACGTGAAGCACGACAGGACGTTTGAATTTGGGAAAAGGCAAAGCTCGAAACCAAATGCAAAAGTCTATGCACGATAATCTCGATTGATAAGGTAGAGGTAGGGGATGCATGGTCGGCTCGCTATCGCGACACGAGTTCCAGGAAGATTAGAGCAGCTAATTAATAAAGCGGGGTTATCCGCGTTACATCTTGGCGGTATTAGTCGGCCGTATATGCCCGCTTCATGGAATCCGATATCTCGAAGACCGATCGAGCTTTAATAAAGTTCTCTCATCCTGGATCTTGGAATTTCGTCGGTGGAACGTGACCCCGCGGATCGCGAGGAAGGAAACTCACGCGAACCTGCGGTGGATGTTGTCTTAAATTTGCCAAAATTAATTACCAGCTTGAATAACGACCGACGGTCGTACAAGTGAAACCTTTGACGTATAAATTATTTCCAACACGATTCGAAAAATAACATTATAGGTACCTTTAACGTAACCTTATTTGGCAAAAAAAGAAGTCCTACTATCATCGTGAAATTAATTCTACTTAATTCCATTCTAATTTTCAATAAACCAAATTTAGAGACGGCTCCCATTGACAGGAATAAAAACACTCTTCAGAGTTCATTGGACTAAAGTAGCAAATTGAGTTGTAGACGATTAAGAAAATTAAATTCAACGTTCGACGAAAGTTCGTTCGTGTTCTTGGGCCGAAATGAGATATGAAAAATGATCGTCAGTGACGAAACGCTCGACGAGGATGGAAACACAGTTGGATATGAGCTGAGAGCCCCTGATTACACGGAGGCACATGACGACTCTATCAAGCCTCGGGCATCGTATGGAATACTCGTAGTGAGCCAACACGTTCACATGTGCCTCTATGCTTCTACGCTCGTATTGCGACCTCTTCTATTCTCGTGTACGTTTCTACGATCTTTTATGTACATACAAGAACGTAGAAATGCGTACATACGTCCGCATGTTGACTCACGGGAGCAAAAATCTCGTAGTGATACGTGAACTGGATTTCGAAGATAACAGATCACTCGGTTTCCTTCACGAAACCTTGTGATCAATGAGAAATAGTGACACAGTAGTTAAAAAATTTTTATATCAATACCCCAATGCAAATTTTTAAAGTAATACTCCAATTCAAATTTTGGAGTATTAATTTTAGGTTTCCTCCAAGAAATCTGTCACTCAATTGGGAAATAGTGATACAGCAGTTTAGAAATTTTTAAATTAATACTCCTATTTAAATTTTGGAGCGTAAATACTCCAATTCAAATTTAGGAGTATTAATTTTAGATTTTTTTTTAAGAAACCTGCCAATCAATTGGGAAATAGTGATACAGCAGTTTAGAAATTTTTTAATTCACTCCAATTTAAATTTTGAAGCATAAATACTTCAATTCAAATTTAGGAGTATTAATCTTAGGTTTCCTCCAAGAAACTTGCTAATCTATTCAGAAGTAGTAATACAGAACTTGAAAAATTTTTAACTTAATACGCCAGTTTAAATTTTGGAGCATCAATACTCCAATTCGAATTTTGGAGTATTAATTTTAGATTATCTGCAATAAATCTGCCAATCAATTGGAAAATAGTGACACAGCATTTCAGAAATTTTCAAATTAATACTCAAAGTCAAATTTTCAAGCATAAATACTCCAATTCAAATTTGGAAGTACTAATTTTAGGTTTCCTCCACGAGACCTACCAATCAGTTGGGAAATAGTGATAGAGAATCGAAAAAAATTTTGAAATTAGTACTCCAATTCAAATCTTCCACCTTTCTCTAAAATCTCATATCCTTTTCAGTTCCATCGAAATAACCCTAAAGCAATACCCTCAACAAATTCCTCTTCGTCCTAAGAACCCCCTGCGGCGTAAAATCTCAGTCATTATCGCGTCGTCGAACGCCATCATCAAGATCAGTGAAATCGGCACACGGTGTAGAAATCACCAAACCGAGGACCACCTCGCGAATGTTTTATTTATGAGGTGCAACCGCGGTTGCGCGTGGACGACGAAGGTTTTCGGGGCGTAGTTTTATTAATCTAATCGGGCCATTAATATTTAACAGTTGATTTTTGGCACCGGGTGTCATTATCGGCCGTGTAAAGACCACGTAGACGAGAACCGGACGGTCCGACGAAATTGACGCACCGTCGACGCCAGTCGAATCCTAATCGAACGCTCGTCGTCGATTGGCCGACCGGCAAATTGGTTGTTTAGCTACCGCACTCATCGGTTGGGCATAATTAGACTATCAATTTCCTCGTAACGTCGTGTAATTTACTGACGTCGCTCCGCCAGGCCCATTCGCCGCTTCGCTCTTCCTCCATGGGGCCCCGTTATCCCCACCAGAGGATCAACAACGACGCGGCTCTGTCTTCCTCTTGCTGGACGAGAGATCTTCCGGTTTCGAGTGGATTGATTCTTCGCACGTTCGTGCAGATTCTCTGACACGCTTCATTCGCTGGATGAAAGATGAGGTTTTTGATTGTTGAACACCTATTCAGACTTCATCGACCAATTGCTTTTTTACTTTATGACATTCAAATTAAAATGTGGGAATTATCATTGCATTATTCTTACTGCAGTTGGCTCAAAGCAGTGAAATTATCTTTCATTATTATCCGTAATGGTGGATGAACAAGTAATAGATATATTATGCTTATCAAACGAAAATTCAATTCAGGCTCCCAGTACCATAGTACCAAGCTTGATAAATTCACTTGAAAATTCTACAAAGTTAATTTTACTTCCATTGTACTGACAACAATGTACATCTCCTCTATGGTGTTTCTTCTACAAGTTCTCCATTAAAGATCTGGAAGTTTAACCCCTTGTCGTGCCATTTACTTTGTGACTACCTCCACAATAATTCAGAATTAAATTAGTAAAATAAACTTTGATCAGTGATTCTTGACATATAATATAATTTATATATTAAATAATGTTATATTATATATAATATCTTAATATTAACATTATAGAAATAATTTTATCGTGTCGCATCTCACTGATATTTTCAATTTAATAGGTTTTGAAAAACATGAAAGTGTTAAGCAGTGTGCACTTTTACTTTGTTATAATAAAGTTACTAGGTTTCTGCATGTTACCTGGCCAAATTTCCCTTCTTTATTAAATAGAATTGACAAACGTACCTTGGCAAATGTTCATTCTCAATCCTCAACTTTGACGATGAAAATGGCAATGTCAAAATTCAACGTTTCCTTCTGAGTTCACTTTCATAATTAACACTAGACCTACCAAACCAGTCAAAATGACTGGTACACAATTTTTTCAAAAAATTCTCCAAGTTTATATAAGAGTCATAGAATAAATATTTTACGTCTATATCAATAAACATAAATCATCCAATCGATCAAATTTCCCGCCTTTTTCATTTCACCCTTTTTCAAAGTACTTATTTAATTTATGAAAATATGTGACAAGTTGTGTATTTTTCTCTTCGTAATGAAGGACGGCTATTTGTCGACCGGAGTTTAAATAATTTAAATAATTTATTTAAACTCCGGTCGACAAATAGCCGTCCTTCATTACGAAGAGAAAAATACACAACTTGTCACATATGACGTCACCGACCGAACAAAAACAACCTTCATCTTACAATTTATGAAAATATGTTAGATATAACGTCGGTAGTTCTAGTGTTAAGGATACTAATCAAATCACAATATCTCTTTGTTCATCCACAAAAATTTGTCACAAAACCATCTCCACTTTTTCATCCACCTTCTCCACAACAGACACACCTGTATCGATGTTCTCTCCGTCCAGGAATATCTCTTCTCCTGGTTCCCCTCGACGATCCCTCGGATTCTCCAGCCGCGAGTACTGCCGTCAGTGATAATGTTGATGAATCGGCTCTCTTACACCCTCCTGCGTATCAGGATTTACAAGGCGTATATGTAAGTACCAGGCATAGTGAGCACCGCACTTGGGCGCTAATGTTCGCCGGGATCTCGTGCGTGACCGTAGTCCTGGTAGCATGCGTACATACATACGAACCCGTCCAGCAAACATTTCCAACCACCGACTCCTCGCGGGAACGGCTTTAAATGACGACTAACGATCGCACTTTAATCACAGAGTTCGTCCAAAGCTGATTCATTTGTCGCTGGATTCGACCGAGAGAGGAGTAAAGCCGGTGATAAAGAAGGAAGAGGAGTTGGAGTCTTTGCGAGTTAGGAGACTTGATTCTCAGTGGGATAATTGAATTCGGAGCTGGTGTTTGAGACAGTGTTGGAGTCGAGGATTGAGAGTTCATTTGAGTAGCTTGAGCATTATGGGAAGAGAGTGTAAGTTTAATGTTTAACACTAGATTTGCGGTGCCAATTTGGCTCATTCAAAATTTGATTACTATATGTAGAATATATTGGTTGGTTAATTTTTTTTGATACTAAATCTTTCATTTAAATTGATTTGGAACTATTTTCTTTGCAAAATACTTCAATTTTCTTGTATGAGTCAAATTGGTTTACTTCAGAAAAATAGGTATATCAACATCCGCAAATCTAGTCTTAATATTCTTGCGGTAGGAATTTTGGGGTGTTGGACACTGAATCTGTAGAAGCCGTGAACTTGATGGACTTCTAATTTTTTCTGTTTCTCAAATTCATGGAGAAGTGATGCAGTAGATATTTCAAGTGAATATTATAAAATATTTAACGCTAGAACTATCAATCAAGTGAAAATGACTGGTACAGAGTTTTTTGAGAAATTGTCAAAGTTTATAGAGCAAATATTCTACGCTGATGGAAATTGTATTTGTTTGGAGGGGGAGTTAAAGGGTGGAGGGTGTTTGACTTTACAAATATTGTACGCTGATCTTGTAAAACACATATTATCGAATCGATTATTCTTTCTAACTCACGAAGTATTTATTCAATACATTGAATTACAGCATGTGTTAACGCTAATGTTCTAGCGTTAATTGGTCACTTCCAAAGTGACACAAAAATACAGAAATTTCTCAGTGCAATCTCAAATTTCAGATTGGTGGATTCAAGTTCACATTATTAGTCTCCGAAAGAGGATATAGCAATATCAAAATATACTGAAAAAAACTTCCCAATTGTCTCCTCAGCTCCCTTCCCGCGCAATTACAAAATCTCAACGTCCCTCGATGAGATTTCGAAATCTTCCCACTGAAACACCCTGGAATGTCAGGAATTCTAAAATTGCGCTACCAGATCACAAACACACCTATCTCTCTCCCTCTCTCCTCCATCCACACTTCCAATTCCGTTCAAAGACAGCCAAGAATCCATCATTCTCCCCGTATCCACAAAGCAGTAAAAAAAAAAAGGGAAAAGATCGTTCAAATACCGCTACTCTATTCCACGATTTTCTGCACGCGCGTGTCCAGCGTAAATTCGCGATTTCGCTCGATGCGAAGATTTCCTCATGTTTCACGAATAAATCCCCTTTCCCAAGCGTTGGCGCGCGTGCAAACTCGAACGACCGGTGAGCGATCACTTTTCTCTCCACCCACCATGCCTGACAACATAATCATCGGTTTAACTTCCACTAAACCATAGTTAAGCGGGCATTGCGGTTTGAGTACCTAAAATGTGTGTTTAACAGGCACGGCCCTGTCTTCGATCGTTGGTCCCGTTCTTTTTAGAATCCTCTCTACATACCGCGCTCTCGGGTTACACCGTCATTATCATTATTAAATTAATGACGGTATCGAGTAACGTTATTAGGGTGAAAACGGTATCGAGGCGTGTGTCGTGCAGCGACACGACGTGCGGTTTTATGTCGGACAGGTAGGAAAAGTTTAATTGATTTTCTCTCTTCTCTTCTCTTTCGTATGTTCGATAAATCGCAGGTGTACATATTACATTTCGTCGTATGTTTTCTGTTTTATTTTGTAGCTTTTGGTTTCAACTCCTTGTTCTGTGACAATGAGTGACGTTATGAAGTAAATGACGTAGGAAATTTTCAATTTATGCAAAACCTATTAACACTTTACTGACCGGAAGCCTATTAATAAGCTTTTCGGACCCAACGCCTTTGAACTTTTAATTAATCAATTGGTTGCCACTCCAATTAACAAATTATCATTTATCATTGCGGATTCCTGTGTTAAGGACTCAGTGACGAGAATTTGTAATTTTCGAATAGATATGTGCATCAAGGAAGCATTTGTGACCAAGTGATCAGTCAGAAGGGGGTAGGATGTTAAAAAAATACCGGTCGGTAAAGTGTTCATTTGAAAATGTTAATGAGACGCGACGTGGTAATGTTATTCCTATAATATTAATTAGTTTAGTAATTAAATTCTGAATTATAGCGGAAGAAGTCACGAAACAAGTTGTAGGGCAAGGGCTAACCCCTTGAACTCCGATTTTGTTTTAGTCACGGCGTGCAAGGACTCAAAATTAATTCCTGAAATCAAAAGTGTTCACTGATTTCTAATATTTTGTATAACTGAATGGTATGTTAATAGTATATAGATAATGATATTGTCTATTGTTCGGCTGATATTATCAATTTAATAGTTTTTGGAAGACTTCAAAATTTCCTGCTCCATTTTCCGCGCCACGAGTCTCACACGAAGTTATAGGCTAAGGGGTTAATTATTATAATTGACTGAGTTTGTAAAAATGTGTCCCGGTTCATCCTTCCTTGATTTTGTTGCTTCAATTGTTACGATTTATTATGACTGACAAAAGTTTATTTAACTTGACACAAAGTGTTATTCTTTGAAGAGTAGAAAAAAAGGAAATATCACGGTGGATAAATTTGTGCTAATTTTTAGGTACAAGGTATATCCGTTAAATCGGTAATATTATCGTGAAATTGCCGTCTATTATAAGCTGATTATTTAATATTCGAAGGTAAGAAAAGAAGACGGAGAAAATTGATTGTAATTCGAGAATTTTTATGGTTTCAATACACGTACGACGGGATATTGTGATATGCAAAAATAATTACCGGTGTATTGATTATTCTTGTTAAACACGACAAGGATAATTTGAGGAGTGATCGGTCGATAATTTACTAAATGACACGTTTTAATTGGAAAGATGTCCGAAGGTTCATTTTACGGTTCGCACGCAGCTGCGTCTCGATAAAAACTGCATCTGCATCGTTGCGTGCAGCCCGGAATTAGCGACACGCAACGAGATAACGAACAATGATGTAGCCATTGTAAAGCAGAGTGGCAACTGAAAATTGCATATTAATGACAGTAATGATGTCGCTTATTCTCCCCTTACATCTCGACCCAACGTTGATTTATTTATTATCTTTTCAATTCTCCGCGACAATCAGCTTGTCAGAAAGAATCGACTGGTTACGACAACGAAGAATTTCATATAAATTACACGAGCTATTATTTAACCTTAATTGCTAGTTAGACGTTTCCTAATCAAACAATCCAATCCTCTCCTTACGACTGGAAAGTACAGAAATACAAATTGTCAATTATTCGCACGTATATCTTTGAGGATAATTGGACAAGGAAATTAATATTCGATGAATACTCAATTGACGCGCGATAAAATCGAAAATAAAATAGAATGGAATGGAATCGTCAAAGGCGAAGATTATAGAGAACAAACGAATAAAGAGACTCGCAATAACGACAAGAAGAAAATTCGAAGAAAGGATGGAGACTTCGGAACAGTTACAATAATAAAGATGCAATAATAAAAGGGGGAAAGATGGAGGAGAAAAAAACGATGGGAAGAAAGAGAGTAAAGAAGGGAACTCGTAACTTCGGACACTTAACCGGCACTGAGGCAATTTCGACGGCTAAAATCGCACTCTGGATGGTTGAGTCAACAATGCCGGCGAATCGCGAAACACCGTTGAGAAATTTGCACTTGGTTATTGCTCGTAAAACTTGGTGCACTTTCGGACACCGGAAATTCGTATTTCACTGGTAAACCGTACCATGGTGAAGTTGCTTTGATGAATAAAACTGTAGTTGAACTCAAAAGTATCTTTATCGATGGGATTAATTTACCTATATCTTGAAGTGTTAATAAAATTAAATTCCGTTTTAATGAACGCAACCGATCCGAGGCTGACGTTGTTACTTGTACTTTTATTTTCGCGATCGCTTTCCACCATTTACGAGCACGGTCAATAGTAAATCAAAATTGAGCCAACTTTACTATCGATAGGTTCGATAAAACGTCAACGATATTGCATGCTACGATCAATTCGCTTTCCTTCTCGGGTTAATTTTATATTCTGACAACGCATTCGATCGCGCAAGGCTATTAAATCGCGCGATAAATTGCCATTTAAATTTTTTCACTACAAAGTTCTTTTATGCGTCAAAGTGATCGAGAATATTGACGATGTAGAATTTCTTTCGACATATTAAACTCTATTTCCTCCTTTTTACCTCCTTTAACCTCTTGCCTTACGATTTCTTTTGTAATCGAAGGCGCAATAATTCAGTATTAATTGTTGGAATAATAATCTATCACTGGTTTTCGATATATCGTTACAAGTTTAATTAATTAAAATAGCATAGAACTAATTTCAACGTCTCCTGACCTATTGATACTTTCAATTTGATACTTTTTGGAACACTTCAAAATTGAAGTAAATTAAAGAAAATTTTCAAGTTAAAGAATTATCTGTCATTGAATTTCCGTCATTTAAATTGTCAGATATTTTCAATTCTCTATTTTCCAGGCAAAACATTGGCTAATATTTCAATTGGAAATAAGCGAAAACTATTTGAAGTAATTACAGCGATAAAGGAGGACTTAAAACGCACTTTTCGATGGAGTAAAATAAATAGAGAAGATAAGCACGCTAATAACAGAATTTTCGAACCGAGTGGTGGCTGAGAAACACGCGAAATGTTTAGGGCTGCGCGTGACAGCGGCCCATTATTTTCGCTCGATGAAACAATTAGCCAGCCAGTCGGGCGACCGGTAATTAGACAAAGGACAATTACCATGAGTCGCCTCGTTATCTCGCGACTATCCCGTCGTACACGTGTAAGACAACCTGTTATAAATTATCGGACGCCTACGTTCTCCTTCGATCAATCGTGGCATCGCTCTGGCTTCTTGTCTTCTCCCCTTTTTGAGCATGTAGATCAGGAATATTCCCGATGGTGATGCCGACTTTGCCCTAAATCTCTCCACGGGACGCTTTTATTGTCGCGGAAAGATTTATAGCTAACACGATACTATTCACGAACTGAATTTGTAAGATAAAATACTCTGCTTGGTTCTGATTTTCGATTCTTTTTTGTTTGGTGATTTTTTTGGAGACGTTTTCTGTGTTTCATCATTGTACTCTCAGGAGGAAACGATGATCCTCTTTTATATATTTCTGCTACCGTCATTTCTTCTGGAACTGAACACATTGCGTACGGCAGTCTGTTGTTTTTTTAAGCGCTCTAGAATTTTGGTACATTTCATATATCAGATTATTTTGTGGTCTTTTGGAAATTCGATATACATTTATTTTGCTAAGTGTTTGTCGTAGGAATATTTAGGGCTACATTTTCTCAGTAAAGTCATAGAAACATCAATTTTTGTTCAATTTTTTTGTTGTCGATAGCTACGTGCATGTGAAAAAATGACAAACGTGATATATCGTCACCCGTACGCAATGAGTTAACACTACAACTACCGACGTTAAGTCTATTATATTTTAATTTGTTAAATAACTACATTGGGAAAACAGGAATGAAGAGGTAGAAAAATTGATCGATTCGGTGATCTGTATTTTATAAGATCAACGTAGAATATATTCACTACAGCTCTCCTATAAAGTTTGAGACTTTTTGGAAAATATTAGGCACCGGTCATTTTGATTTCCATGGTAGTTTTAGTGTTAAAATTTCAGATAATTACCAAGCCATCGAGCCTATACCCTAAATAATAATGTAGAAAGAATCTCTCAAAGTTGCTGGAAATTTTGCACTCAACCCCCTAATTGACAGTTTAAGTCTACAATTCAATGCCCACCATAGAGCCGCAAGCAAACGTCAACCATTGCAACACGATGAAAAAGAACCACCATGATAATTGCCCAGCATCGATATACCACTTAATTCGAAAGCGCTGAATTCCTAGACGCACCTTTACCAATACGTTTTTTCCCTATTTTAACAAACGGTACATACGCTCAAACATTGCAACCATCAATTTAAACGAGCTCGTACACGTATATAGGAGAGTACATACGTGCGTTACCGTTTTCAGAAGTAGAACTACCCAATGAAGAAGCCCAATCAAGAACCGTAGAGCACGCGCCTAACGAAGGGTTAACGACGTCAATGCCGATTCGTTATTAATGGTAATTAGGCCGGCATACAAATCGATCGAGGGCAACGATGCCGTGCACAGCTGGACGCTGCTAAATAATACATCGCGCGAGCCCGTGGCCAATGACGCGTGACAAACCCTCGTTACAATGTAACGGTCGCTCGGCCAGATCGGCCAGATCGGCTGGATCTCCTGGATCGTGAGGCTAGCCGCGTGCTCCGCATTCGACCCGATCCTCCGCTTTATCTCCCACGCGTCCGATGCACCGCGGTGCAACGCTATGCAACGCAATCCAATGCAAGACTGATGCACGCACGTCTCGTCTTAGGACGAAGGCGAATTTTAGTCTTTG
This sequence comes from Cerceris rybyensis, assembly GCA_910591515.1. NCBI lineage: Eukaryota > Metazoa > Arthropoda > Insecta > Hymenoptera > Crabronidae > Cerceris > Cerceris rybyensis. The sequence goes on from OU342795.1 coordinate 4,762,846, forward strand.
ATCGAAAAACGATGAAATTTGTCTGTGCAAAATTTTGGGACTCGTTGGACCAGCCTCTTGGAATGGTAAGATTGTGTCTTAGAGGGTGTGATGAGTACCGAGACTTAGGGTTAATCCTTTGCGGTCTGATGCACCGCGATGCAACACAAGACTGATGCACGCACGTCTCGTCTTAGGATGAGGGCGAATTTTAGTCTTTGATTGGAGAACGTCGGAATTTGTCTGTGCAAAATTTTGGGACTCGTTGGACCAGCCTCTTGGAATGGTAAGATTGTGTCTTAGAGGATGTGATGAGTACCGAGACTTAGGGTTAATCCTATGCGGTCTGATGCACCGCGATGTAACGCAAGATTGATACACGCACGTCTTGTCTTAGGCCAAGGGCGAATTTTAGTCTTTAATAGAAAAACGTCGAAATTTGTCTGTGCTAAAACTTTGGGACTACTTGGATCAGCCTCTTGGAATGGTAAGATTGTGTCTTATTGTTAGAGGGTGTAATGAGTACGGAGACTTGGGGTTAATCCTTTGTGGTCCGAATTATGTTTTCAATTTTTTAGCACGTTTAATACAATTAACCCCTTGGGAACGAAGGCTTTTTTAAATATTGAGAGATGATCATTTATTTGGATATGCAAAACCAGCTTATTATCAGAAAGTCAAAGTGTTAATGTATAGAAATTATAAATTATTAGTTGTATAATCATATTTCAACGATTATATTTCAATTTTGCAACTCTAACTGTTTATATATACGGCAACAAATTATAATTGAATTTTTATCCTAACCCTCAAAGCATTAATTTCGCAATATTTGATATCTTTGGCTATTCTTTTCTTTTAATGATAGCATTAACTGTATTTACAGTCAGATATTTTGTTGACATTACAGAATCATTATAAAATTGGAAAGCCGATATTAAATTGTTAAAAAATAAAATCTGGTGAAAATGTCGAGTACAACTGGACATAGGACCGCAAAGGGTTAAGGGAGAATATTTCAATATAATAAAATTATAGATAATTCAATCTCATGAATCGGATAAATCCTCATTCCCTTGTCGCACGATACCAGAAAAGTTTTCATCTTAAAGTTAGCAATCTACCATCAGCATTATTCCAAAAACTTTCTACCGTTACCTCAGCAAGGGTGTAGGGGTGGAAAACGTCACCCCTGACAATATTTCCACGACAACCCGTCGACGTTTACCAAAGATTTACCACCGTCCATCCTCCCCATTTTTCTCGAACAACCCCATCCAACGTATCCCTCGAATACTCCCGTCATCCACCCCCGAAAATCTCCCACCCCTTTCCCCGACCCCTCGAAACGAGCGTGTCAATTGAGCATCGACGGAGGTCGACGATTGGATAACGCGAGGTTGCATCGCTATCGAGCTTCGATTATTGGTTCACCACGGGGTTGGTGGGCGAGGCTGGAGGCACCATTTGCAGACCGAATGGCATTCACCCGATCCTCCTCTTTCTCCCCATATTCCTCTTTCACTCCTATGTCCTCTGTCTCTTTTCTTTCAGCCGCTTCTCCACCTCCTGGCTCGAGGTGCGGGACCAAAACGAGCTCCCAATTAACCAACAATCCGAAACAATTTGGCCGGTTAGATGGTATCTGGTCTTTCAGCGCAGGACCATGAGGGTCCGAGGAGAGGAGCACATCGGAGACGGTCCGCTTCGGGGCCTTAAGGCCGCACCCACACGTGCATACAATATCGGAGATGCTCGCTCGAGGCTGATCACGAGGAGGAGAGGTGGCAAGTTGCGAGGACGTGTTGGTTCGTTGGTGAACGATGAATTTATTTCGCGCGATGCTTCCACCCTGCGACGACTGCATTCTTGCACCTGAGTCGATTTACGAGCGCGGCTGTTGTTTCAGCGAGTTATTGTAAGGGTTATCGTTATTGACGCGAGGATGATGGTTCATTTTTACTACCCAACTGAAATATACAAGGGTGCTCGAACTTTCAAGAGACAGAACATACTCTCTTAGATCGAACCAGTGAGATTTCATTGGTTCAACCTACTCTCTTAGATCGAACCAGTGGAATTTCACTGGTTCCCCAGTGAAAACTCACTTTTTTACCAATGACACTCACTAGTTCCATCAAAGGTTTCATCAAAGGTCACTGGTTTACCAGTGAATCTCACTCGTCAGTATACAGTAGAATCCCTCTAATATTGACAACTCGGGCCAGGATCATTCGCTAATGTTGACACTCCCTTCTATCCCCACTTTTCATAACTTATTTTCCCCTATGCGCATAAGCATGCGCAGAATTGAAACGTGAGCGAAGGATCATGTAAACATCCATAACCTACATGACGCGCCACGAAACTAAAATTCTATTGGGCAAAAAGAAGTCCAAGTGGGGGAAAATACAATTAACAGTAACGGGAGTATCCTGTCAACATTAGCGAGAGAGCAACCTTAGAGGGAGCAACATTAGAGGGATTCTACTGTATTCAAAAATAAAACACGACGCATGGCGCAGCGGCAGCGGGCGGAAATTTCACTGGTTCGCCAGTGAGATTTGTATTCACTGGTTGAACCAATGAAATCTCACTGGTTCGTTCTAAGAGAGTATGTTCTGTCTCTTGAAAGTTCGAGCATCCTTGTATATTTCAGTTGGGTAGAGAGTACTCTCTTAGATCGAACCAGTGAGATTTCACTAGTTCAGCCAGTGAATACAAATCTCACTGGCGAACCAGTGAAATTTGCGGCCGCATATTTTATTTTTGAATATCCTGACGAGTGAGATTCACTGGTAAACCAGTGAACTTTGATGGCCGCCGAGATCACTGGCGGAACCAGTGAGTGTCATTGGTAAACAAGCAAGTTTCCACTGGCGAACAAGTGAATTTCCACTGGTTCGATCTAAGAGACTGTAGACAATACAAACTGAAGGTGAAAGATGTTGAAATACGTTCTCGTTATACCATACGGATCAAAATTCCTCAACCTGCACCTGCAAACGGTCAAGAATCCCAAGCGCCTCTCATTTGAATACCCTCGTTTCGAACAATCTCCCGCGAATCTTCATCGCGCTATCCAGCGGAAGTGGAGGATAAAACAACGACGAAAAGAAGAATACGAAGAAGAAGGAGAATTTTCCTTTTTCCCCCCTACGCTGTAACCCATAATCAGCTCCCTCCGCTTGTACTACTATGAAATTAGAAAACGCAGGGATCGTCGATCTCGCGCGCAATGCGAACGCAAGAGGAAGGAAGAGAATATCCTCCTATATCCTCCTCCCGTGGGTGGAGGTGCGCACTTACTTCTGTATACCTACACACTTCGCCTCGACTCGACTCCGATAGGCCGAGGGCATTCTCTTTGCACGCTTATTACCCTAATGCCAGTACTTAACACACTGTTGCCCGCGCATATTCGTCGTTTATTTGCCATGCCAACGACCGGGTGTCCCGCTTTATTCTGGGACCCCCTTAAAGGGAGATCACAGGGGCGACAGACTGAGGCGTCATTTGCAACCATTTTTCCCATCTTTCGCCTCGTACAAATTACGATAATCGTGATACCTTCGATGATCATAAAAATTCCTACCGATTACACAGAATCCGATCGTTTCTCCGTAAATAAGACGTCGGGGAATATTCAGAAGCTGTGTCCACGGTGACCTTCCGTTTTGGAGATTAAAAAACTAAGATGATAACTCTTTCACAGTGTAATAAAATTACGAATTCTGGCCCAAAAAGTATCTAGTTTTTTTTATGTTCGAAAATACTTCGGCATGCAAACTAAACCACGTCACCTTCTTCAGTTAGAATAACCTTAGAAAACAGAGGGGGCAAAGAATCTAGTCATAGACTTAGATATCTTTGGTAGACTAAACAGGATACTGTTTGATACTTAATGCTTCCCCCGTGACTGTCACAGGATTAACTGTCAAAGGGTAAATTCGATTGATATTGTGGAAGGATAAAATTGTTATCGTAGACGGTTAGGTTTGTAAAATAGAGATAATAGACAGGGAGATATTTAATGATTGTATGGGAAGATGAAGATTGTACAGCAATGGGAAGGAATATCGTATTCGAAGGTACTCGAAGTTCCATGGAACGATGTTATCCGAAGGAAGAACGGGAATTATCATAAGGTTACTGCCAATTTCGAGCAAGACGGAGAAAGGGGAGGGTTTTAAGGGGAAGTGGAGAGGAAGAATGAGTCAAGAGGTAGGGCTGTTTCGCTCTAGGCACCCGGTATATAGATCGGCTGCGCGCGATCCTGCCCCAATGGCGTGGCGTTCTCGGCAGATAATTATCACTAACCATCAGCTATTTGCGAGGAATGGCTGATAATTGCTACGTTGTTCGGGCTCTACCGAACGATAACCCGCCTAGGACTCCTTTTAGACGAGCTGCTCGCAGTCACTGCAACCTCCGGGCCTCCTCCGGCGAAACCTTCCCTCTTTTCCTCTCCGCCGTGCCATTTCCCCTTTTTACAACCGCGTTGCCTAGCCTTCGCGTGGCATTTCGAGCTCAGTCCTATGCCAAACGTGCGAGCCTCTTTTTTACGAATGGAATTACCGCTTTTAAGTGCAGCTTACTTGAAACTCTAAGTTAAATGTGATTGCGGCTGAGCTGGATGGTAATTTTGACTCTGGAGTATGGATTATTTAGAGGTGTATCTTTATATAAAGAACAGGGGGAGATGTTAAGGAAGATCTTGAGAAATATCATTTTCAAGATGAGATTTCTGTGATGTGGATTCTTTTCTTGTTAATTCTTGGAGTTGGAGGAAGCAATGAATTTTGGAGTAAGTGGAAACTTGAATGTGATTTTCATCCACCCCTGAGGATTCTCTTCGGTGAAATGGAGATTTAAGTTGACCCTAATCGAGACAAATTGGACACAGTTGAAGAAATATTATTGTTAATAAAGTTGTAACGGAGGAAAAATAAAAGAGACATTTTTTAAATTGAAGACAGCGTCTTCTTTTACCCCTTACCCCTACGATAGCGGGTGACACTCGTGTCGTAGAAAATGAAACAGTAAATTTTGAGTTTTCTCGAAGCTATTAAATTAAATATATCAATAGCTCATAAGTCGTTCAAATCAGCACTGCACTACTTCATCCACTGTATCAAAAATCAGCGATAAATTTCTATTTCACCAACTAATTCAAAGTAACCGCACAAACCGACAAGGGGTTAAGGTACGAATAAAGGTTAAAATTATCCCTAAAATCCCAGTACTCGCATCAAAATTCCTTGTAAAACCACAAATTCCATATATCTCGAGAAAAAACTTCCCATCCAACGTTCTCCGAGGCTCCAATTAATTCCCCCGTCCTCAAAAGCACACCTTCATTAATCGCGATTTACAAATATTATTATCCGGTCTCGGATTACAGCTCGCGGCGGTATCAAGTTACATTAGCAGAGACGTCGTCCCTAATGACAGATATCCGCGATTATTCGATGGGAGAAGATTTTAAAGCGCTGTCCCTCGTTACACCCTATATAGCGGGGAGACACGCAAACGTTAGCGCGCGTGTACTCACGAGCCACTGGTTGGATAACTCTCTTATTGCCCTGTAAATCGTAATGTTACACCAGCAATTTAATAAGCTGGCCGCGTTCACTTATCCCCACTGACGAGCGCTGGCTCACATAATAATGTTAATGGTAGCGAGTATATCTTCTAGGACAGCGGAGAACCAGGGCTAAAGCTGTGTGCGGATCAGCCGTTGCCTCTTACCTGACTATCTTGCAACTTCGTCAAACACCTACACAAATGTAATAGTCATTTGGCTCTGTGATTGTTTGAAAACCTGCGATTTTAATTGATCCTTGGAAAGGTGAGAATTTATGGATGATTTAACACTAAACCTACCAAGGCGGTCAAAAGACCGATTCCAAAATATTTTCTAAAAATTATCTAAATTCATAGAGTAGCCATGAAGTAAATATTCCACTTCTATCTTACAAAAGCAAAATGAGTTAACTAATTATCTTCTTTATCTCGCCACTTCTCTTTGTGTAAGGTCGTTATTGAGTATATTTAGATTTTAGTAGATATAACGTCGGTAGGTTTAGTGTTAACAGTACAAGTACCGAGCAAATCAATATGACTGGTTACCAATTTTTTCAAAAATTTCTCTACGTTTATAGGAGAATCATAGGGCAGGTATTGAACGTTGATTTTATAACACGCAGATTAGAGAATTAATTATCTGTTTTACCGTTTGATTCTTCTTTTTCCAAGGCACTTAATTAATGTATTTAAACAAAATGGATTTCGAGCAGGTAGTTTCAGGGTTAAAGGGAAAGATCGTTGCGATGGACCGAGATGGAGAACTTTGAATTGGAGAACAGTTTTTTCTATTTGCTTTGGGATTTGTATAGAAAAATTTACTTTGAGATTTTAACACTTAGCTGACCACCAAGAAAAAAACAATTTGACTGATTGCACCAGATTGAACCTTGAAATTATTAGGGGTGGTTTTCCAAGACTTTGTTCTTCTTCTCTATCTCTTGTGGGGATGAAAATATTTTGAAATTTTGTTATTTCATTTAACATTTAGCCGAACGAATAGGGAGATCTCCTCGTTTGATCATCCACTGTCTTTTTATTTGAAACGGGGAGATCTCCCTGTTTGGTCGGCTAAGTGTTAAGAAAGATTGAATTAGGGCTGCAGAAACGGGATTTTTAAATTTATAATGGAGATACTACTTGTTTGAGAAATATCATACGAGGAAAATGAAGAAGGGGACACTCCCAATTTTCAGCGTCCACGTAGCTTTAACCCTTTCAATCACATTTCAATCAATTCAATCGATTCAATGAATTATATAAGTGTCAGAAAACATTGAAAGAAACCGACAGAGAATCGCACGCTATTTCAAAATATGGACACCAAAAAGTTCCCTATTTTACTATAAAATATTTGAAATATTTTCTTCAGTGTTTCCTAATCAACCTACAAATAAGAGAGCAAGTACAATTGAAAGAAATAAATAGATTAAAAGTGAAAGGGTCAAACCTCAAACTCCAGGACTTCTAACTTCCACAATTCCAACAGTTCAACGACTCCTACAACCTCCTTCCGTTTCCTTCTTCTCCCACGTCGTTGAACCAAAGAGGATCGATGATTCTCCTAGAAATCTCACCTCTTTTCTGCAATATCTCCAGGCACATTCTAAGACAGTGATATCACAATGTCGTCGTAACGATTATAACGCGTTTGCTCTCGGGATGTATCGATGCGGGACGAGGATCGACGATAAAACGCGATTCGACAAATACGTATGCACGGTCACGTAGCCTCGTCGAATACTTCCACGTGTTCATTATCGATAGATCGGACGCATGGGTAGTTTAGTATCCGGCTAGAAGTCACTTAGAGCACGCTCTCTGATTCTATTTGCGAGCTAACTCGTTCACCACTCGATTACTTTATATATCGCGCTTTTAAAATACAACTCGAGCGACGAATTCTTGAAACGTTTCACTCTTCGAACTTTGAGTGCTTCTCTTAAGCGACGGCGCGTGGGTGTATCGCGCTGGCGGAGAATTTTTAAATTCGTTTCTTTACGAATTTGAAGGGATCGATAAAGAGGCAGAGGATGGAAGAGCATTTAAACGAGTTCTATTTTCGTTTGCGCGATATCTGTGCTGATTAACGTCTGTTACCCTGTTTGAGAATGGGTGCGTTTGGAATTGTAGGGGTAGAATTGATCGGGAGGGATGTGAAGTGGGAGAAATAGGTGAAGTTAAGTATAAACTTCATTTGCAGTGGCGGGAAACCCTTCAGTTTCTTTGAGAGTAGAACTATCGGTGTTGTATTTATTTTATTTGAATGCACTGCATAAAATACTGTGGAAAAGAGAAGTGAGGATGTGAGAAAGATGGTAAATCGAATAATTTACAAATATTTAAGAGTAACTGTATTTGGAATTGAAAACATAGATGAGGTGAAAAATTAGCTACATTTTTAGTCTCTGGAAACCCTTAAATTTCTTTGTTACTGGAACTATTGACATTGTATTTATTATAATTAAATGTACTGAATAAAATACTTTGAAAAGAAGAAGTCGAAATGTGAGAAAAGTGGTCAATCGAGTAATTTGCTAAAATTATACTTTTGGAATTCAACAGAGTTCGTATAATTTTTGAATTCCTTTCATAGAAAATTTCCACCCCTACTTTCATCCCCAAGTACGATAGTCAAACCATTAATTTACTGAAATCGAAGTTTTTAGTATTCAGCAGAGTTCAGATAATTTCTGAATTCCTACCATAGAAAATTTCCACCCCTACTTTTATCCCCAAGTACGATAGACAATCGAGTAGTTTACTAAAATGGAAGTTTTAGTATTCAACAGAGTTCAGATAATTTCTGAATTCCTGCCACAGAAAATTTTCACCCCTACTTTCATCCCCAAGTACAATAGCCTCTATGTCATCGAGATGATAAGCCCCAAAAATCTTTCCAGAATGAAAAAGAAATTCAGCATCCCCCAGTAACGCGATAACAGCGTACATTTCTCCATGAGAACTCTCAGGCGTCTCATAAAAATAGTCCATGGCGTGTCAGACTAGATCGCTGTAGAAATCCAGCATGGTTGCACATACTCGACCGTAGTTATGGGGTAGTTACGAATCTCTCGAACCGGCGCGAGATGAAGCGCCGCGTTAGACGAACGAGGGGAATGGAAATTTTGCCTCGTTCGCAGAAGAACGACGAGAGAAAGGGAGGAAGGGAGAGATCGAGGGGAATAAGAAGGGATAAGGTGTAATCAGTTTAATGAATAGTCGACCCGCGTAATTACGGTGAAGCTCGGAACCGCGCACGCAGAGAACGATGGGCCTCACGGGGGAGAAACGGGGGTGGAGGGGAAGATTCAAGTATTTGCCGTTGAGAGTTCAGCCCTGGATTCTCAACTTTTTGTAGGAATTTCTGCCTGGTAGCTATCACATCGATGATCGATCGAGTTTTCATCGAACCTGATAAAGTACTGATTGTAGTTTGAGGAAAAATATTGGAGGTGGAGATTTAAGGTTGAATTTTGGGGGCAATTTGGCAAAATACCGTGTTAGAAGTCGACTTTTTGAAAACTTTTACGACGAAGAGTAATCATTATTGATATAAAGTGGATAAGTTAACTGTCTATGGGACCCTGTGACTTTGAGCGCAAGGTAGAGCTAAGCTTCTGTTCTTCAAAGTCAACTTTTCAACTTTGTCAAATATTATAATTTAGCTCGTAAAGATCATGAAATTCTTCGCCATTGAGTGTGTAAAATTTAGGTTTAATGTATCATTTGAAATATTATTTTTATCATTTTCTTGTGCTATCGTGAAACTGATTTTTGGGTACCACAAAATATTGGGACTATGGGGGTTGAAAACGTGTCTCTACCGATTAGTTAAATAGGATATGTCTGTACTTTGATAACAGTAGGTCCTATCAATTGAAATTGAAACTACATAGATTATTCTAACACATTTCCTCACATATACTGTGAATATTATCTAAAGCAAAGTGAATTATCAAAACCCAGTCAGTCTCTCCAGCAACCAAGTCCGACATGCCTAACAAAGAATCTTTATATCAATCTAAAGTCTCGACCTTTAAAAAAATACTTCTACATGAATCTAGACCAAGAAACCCTGCAATAAACTTTCCAAACAACCTTTCGCCAGCTTCGTGGAATCGTCGAAAGGATAATTCCAAGGAGGTCGGACTAACAGCCGAATAATTCGCCATGATTCTTACGATCCGGAAAGAAAGCTGAATCGAGGTGTCCCGTAATTTCCCTTCGCCATGGAATCGTCGAATCGAATCGTCGAATCGACTGGCAACTTGGAATTACACCTTAGAAACGATTCCAACTTCCAGCATCGGTAGGTCACCGTCTACTCGAGGTCGCGGATACGTCATGATGTCTTCCATAAAGGATGGAAAAGGATTCCATGGTATCACAACATGTAACGCCTAATAACCGAGTATCGTTGCTACAAAAGGAGGGATTTCTACGATTCGAGATCTCGATCCGTGGATCTGTCTAATGTGGGCCAGCCACGCGAACCTATCATAACCTGGGCCAACCTCGGACGTCTAACCACATGTTTGCCCAGGTAACCTCTTCCCTCCCCTTTCTACTCTTCGATTTCCCTTGGATTTGCATTTCTACGAGTGCACCTCCCGCGGGAGCGATGGACTCGGGGCACGATGATTCCAATTGCTTCTTAAGGGAAATAAGAAGCTGAAGAAACCACCCCGTCACTGTCCTTTGGATGGATCCGATTATACTTGAGAGGTGGATGTGAATCTGGTCTTGGATTGCTCCTGATGTTACGATTATTGCTGGGGATATTAGAGATGGAAGGGAGACGATTTGGATCGTTTTTTGTTTTTTTTTGTGAATCTAGGAGCATTGGATCGGTATTTTTATTTTAACCCTCTATGGACCTCTGTGACTTTGAGGTAACACAAGATAAATCTAAGCTTTTAATCTTCAAAGTAAATTTTTTAACTTTCTGAAACATTTAGCTGTTAAAATCCATGACAATTCAATCTTTAACACTAGATTTACCAGCGTGAAATCTACTATATATTTAAATATATTAAATATGTACCTCAAAGCAAGGAAAATTAAGATGCGGAAGAGATGATAGATTCGGTAATTTATGTTTTATACGATGGACGAAGAATATTTATTCTACGGCTCTCTCATAAACCCGTAGAATTTTTGGAAAAAATTGTGCACCAGTCATTTTGACTGGTTTGGTAAATCTAGTGTTAAAATCAAGTAGACTTTATCATTTATAATAGTATTTTTATCATCTTCTAATGTGCTACTGTGTGAGTGATCTTCAGATGCAATAAATATTCGGACTATAGAGGGTTAACAGATAGTCAACAGAATGGGAAGATTTTCCCGTTTTGAAGAAAGACAATTGATGATCGAAGGGGAGATCTTTCATTGTTATCTTACGAATTTGTTTTACTGCTAAAATGTGCACGGTGTATGGCGTGCAGTTTGTTTTCTTCTCGGTGGTCGGCTAAGTGTTAACACGTTGACTGCCATGGGGTGCTATTGAATTCAATGAAATTTCATGTAACTTATAAATTGGAATGTTTATGAATTTTCGAACATATTGAATATTTAAATATTGACATTAAAAAGATAAATGTCTACCGAATATCTATCTATCTCTATCTTTAAAGTCTCTGTTTTATTAAAATTTGAATTTAACAGAACTTTCATTTCAGTAAAAATTATAAAAATAGCGAAATTTAATTTTCAACGTATTAACAGAAAAAGTATCGAAATAGTGAAAATGACTGCCTCCCATTTTTCAAGAATTCGAAAAATGATAAGATCGATGATTCGAAAGTAAATTAATTTCTAACACTAAATCTCCCTGCTAGCGACTTCTTTGGAGTTCTGCGTTTCAAGGTCCACTCCAATGAAGACTAAGAAGGCAACAAATATTCCAGCTCAGTTAATTAACGATTCCGTGAAACAAGGAAAAGAGAATGAACGAGGATAAAGATGATCGCGAAAAAGAATAAGAGGAAGTGCGAATAAAAAATGTAGAAGAAGAAAGAAAGAAGGATGAACGATCATCCAGAAGAGAAGAAGAAACGAGGAAGAGGCGGCTGAAGGCGATGCGTGTGGGTTCAGCGGAGGGGTGTCGGGTTACCAATGAAATACTGGTACCATTTTGTTTACAATATTGTCGGGGGTGTAGCCGCGGAAGAAAGGAGACGAGGATCGGTCGTATTCGCACACTCCTTCGTTCGCAGATACGCACACTTTGTGTGCGAGAACACCTTGTGACTTGTCCACGGGGAGAGTCATGTGTACACGGTCCGGCCGAGTGCCGAAGAATTATCTCTTCCCCTTCGAGCTCCGTCGGTTCTCCGGCTGATTCTTCGATTGGACTGATTCTTACGCGAGCACCAATGTCGGAAAAAACATTCCAAGAATTAAGAACTACCCTGACACTGTAATGATATTAAAAATTGCAAATTTTAATTAACCGATTAAGTGCTCTTTTCCCGCACAGTCTCCTCTGTGGGATATATAAGTGCCTCAACGAATTTAACTTGACCTGTGAGCTTACAATTAAGCAGAAAGTAAGAAGAAAGAGATAATTCCAAGCGACATAAATGTAAATGTACCATTCAACAGAAATAAGAAGTCACTTGGTTGGGTTATGGGGTAATATCTCCACGACATCACTCCTGGAAACCTGAGATCGACGAATGGCAATCGAAAATAAAACGTTTCTTTCGTCGTTCCAATGACAATGTAACTAATGTGAGGCTTCTTCTGCCAATCACGCATTAACCCTTTCACAGGGTGGTAAAATTACGAATTCTGATCCAAGAAATGTCTAGTTTTTTTTATGTTGGAAAAGACGTCAGCATGCAAACTAAATCAAGTCTCCTTCTTCAAGTAGAATAATATTGGAAAATAGAGGAAGCGAAGAATGTAGTCACAGACTTACAATTAAATATCTATCTACAATTAGCCCGTCACGGGGTACACTGCCAATGAGTTAAAATCAGAAATGACGGCAGAACGAGAGATGTCTCTATCCATTGGGCAAATCGGAGCAAACTACTTGCCAAGTGACTTCTTGTTTCCATTGAATGGTACCTAATGTCCTTAATACTAGAACGACCGACGTTAAATTTATTACATTCAAATATTTTAACCCATTGACACACGAAGCCGCCAAATCTCCGGTCAACAAACAAGTTATGTCATATTATTAGTGGTGGAATGGGTTAAATAAGAACTTTGGAAGAAGAGGAATTAAGGGGTAGAAGATATGATCGGTTTGGTAATCTGTGTTTCATAAGATCAACTTAGAATTTCTAGTCTAGGACTCTCCTATAAACTTAGAGGATTTTTGGAAAAAAATGTGAACTAGTCATTTTGACTTGCTTGGTCGTTCTAGTGTTAAGCTACAAGAATCGATGCATTTTTGGTTTTCTGAACCAATCATTTGACCGCGGATGGTACGATTAGTGTTTAACCCTTTTAGTGCCGACCGAAAAAATTGATTGAATTAATAACAAATGTAGTTGCGAATAAAAAGAATTTTCATTTGGCTATAGTGTCATATAGAAAACGCAATATGGAGCATATATTGTGTATTTACAATTATATGTCATAAAATTACTGATATCGTATTGAAAACTGAATATTAACCCTTCGATGTCCAGTGTTAGCAATTTTGCTAACGACGATATATCGTCGTCCGGCACTAAAAGGGTTAAGAACTTTATTAAAAGTCTAGGGACCATATCTAGTGAACGCTGCTTCAAAGCAATACCTAGCAGCAAGTACGTTTCCTTAAATGGAATTACAAGCGAGTTACCAGCAATATGGAAAATCCGATATATCAATATCGTTGAGAGTCCTTCGTAACATCGTTATCCAGGTATGAAATACCAAAGGAAATAGCGCTCTCGAAGCTTACCGCGATATCCGCGGCGTTAACAGGATAAGATTTACCTATCGATCTCCTCGTGCGTTCTCGCCTCTAATCATATCGTTACTAACGTCTTCCTCGATGTTGCTCAGCCTACCGTGAACGACGATTCCGCTGTGACTCGAATCCAAGCGAATCGCTTGACCTCACGGCTCCTCCTCGTCGAGATTCCGACGATGCTCCGAACTCACCGCTTCCTCGAATGCGATACACCTTACTGAGAAGGATTCTTGGGAAATCTAAGAAATCGTGAAATTCGCCAGTCTTCCCGGTGATTCCTAATAAGTTTCCTCGTCGTTGGAAAATTGCATGTTCGATCTTAGATCTTCGTGGAATAGAAGTCACTTTGGAAGGAGGAAAAATGATGAGAAGAGAATATCTATTCTTTCCTGAACACGATGAACGTCATGGGGGTCACTGATAACTCCTACCATTGAAGTCAATTAACATAATTCAACCAATAGTTTAACACGAGTGAATGAATTATCGAGAAACTGAATTTTCCTGAAAGGAAGAAAAATTATGACAAGATAATATCTATTCTTTCCTGAACACGATGACCGTCATGGGGGTCACTGATAACTGCTACCATTAAATTCAATTAACAAAATTCAACTAACAGTTTGACACAAGCAAAAAATTATCAAGAAACTGAATTTTCCTGAAAGGAAGAAAAATGATTCGAAGAGAAAATCTATTCTTTCCTGAATACGGTGAAGGTCATAGGGATCACTGATAACTGCTACCATTGAATTTAATTAAAAAAATTCAACTAACAGTTTAACACAAGTGAATGAATTATCGAGAAACTGAATTTTCCTGAAAAGAAGAAAAATGATGACAAGAGAATATCTATTCTTCCCTGAACACGATGAACCTGATAGGGGTCATTGATAACTGTTACCATTGAATTCAATTAACATAATTCAACTAACAATTTGACACAAGCAAAATAATTATCGAGAAACTGGATTTTCCTCAAAGGAAGAAAAGTGATGGCAAGAGAATATCTATTCTTTCCTGAACACGATGAACCTGATAGGGGTCATTGATAACTGTTACCATCGAATTTAATTTAAAAAATACAATTGACAGTTTAACGCAAATAAATGAATTATGGAGCAACTGAATTTTCCTGATAGTAGAAGGAAAATTGATCATTTGAGGAATAAGTGATGCAAAAGGATCATCGAATTTTGAGTGGATTTTTTGTTTCTTAAGCAGAGACAAGTAAGTCTGTCTCGATTGGGTCTACGAGTCGAGTTCACTTTGGCAGGGAAAGACGAAGAGGAGAAAGTCTGTTCCCGAGGTGAGAGACGATCGATCAACGGATTTCGTATAGCTCGCTTAATCCAACTTTAATTTGGACTTTACGAGCATCGTTAACCGGTCGTCTCGGTGGTCCGAGTGCCGTTTTCGCCGTGGTATTCGTGGATTTATTTCGTGGCACACATTCGTGGAAAAAGGTCGTGTCGCCATGCGTGTTATTCAAATGCAAACACGAAACTCCACCCCAACTGCGGGCTCTGACTTATTAGCGATACCGATCGGAACTTCGCGCCTGAAGAAAGAACCATGGGATGATGGGAAAGCTTTGCTATCGTGCAACAATATCCCGTAGATATTAAATATTGATACATCTTCAGAGCTCGAGGAATGTGGCGGTGATATGATTTTTGTGAGAGACAAAAAGTTTCAGCATTTCAAACTAGAGTGTCGAAACAAAGAGGAAGAAAGTGAAGAGTAATTTTATTAATCTAACCAATGGTCTCGTGTCCAAGTGGTTATCTAATCGACTCACCACCTTTTTTTCTATTTTACAATAAATTTTCTTCGTTGGAAGAATTAACGTTGAGCTTCAACACTAGAACTGCCAAGCAAGTCAAAATGACTGGTTCCCCCTTTTTGAAAAATTCTCCAAGTTTATAGGAAAGCAACATAGCAAATATTCTATGTTGATCTTAGAAAAAACGGATAGAATCGATCATCATGTCCATTTCTTAACTTTTCTTACTCCAATGTACTTATTTTCAGCCATTTCAGCAGCCTCAGCTCAAGATAAGTACAATGATACTATTTTCTCAGTTGATACTAAAACTATCAGCGTTCAATCCATTGTATGTCACTACATTAAATGACTACTTCGAAAAAAGAGAAATCAAGAGGTAAAAAGGATCATCGATTCGGTAATCTGTGTTTTATAAGATCAACATAGAATATTTGCTCGATGGCTCTGTTATATAGTTGGAAAATTTTTGGAAAAAATTGGATACCAGTCATTTTGACCTGCTTGGTAATTTTACTATTACCCCTTTGCAGACGGTGATATTTTTCAGTATTATAGAGATAATCATTTATTAGATATCTCAAAACCACCCTTTTATCAGAACGTTAGACTATTAATGTATACAAATTATAAATTACTACTTCTATAACCGTATTTCACCGGTTCTACTGCAATTTTTCAACTCTAACCGTATACATATGTTGAGATAAGGTATAATTAAATTTTTTCTCAGACCACATATATGCGTCGCTCGTCCTCAAAGAGTTAATCTGACATTGGATCAGTAACGCAGCATCTATATCAGTTCGTTGAACGATCAACACCCAAAGATGTCCACACTCGCAGAAATTCGCGATATCGGAGAAGGGAGAGCCATCGGAGTAACCGCAACAACGCGCGGAACATTTGTCAGACACTTTAGGGCCTGTCGGGCCATTGTTTTCCCATCGATTCCGGCTTGGAAAGCACGGCTTTAACCGATGTTTTACATGCTCGGTTCCTGGAACCGGATCCTCCATCTGGGATCCCAGGCTTGTGGCATCCGACTTGTATATACGTCCATGAAGAAACAAGAGAGAAACCATGAGAAAGAAGAGAAGAGAAGAACAAGGAGAAAAAGAGAGAAAGAGAGTGGAAGAAAGAAAGAGAGAGACGAGGAACGAAGTAGAAGGCCCGTAGAAAGAAGAGGAAGAAGGAGAAGAAGAAGAAGAAGAAAACAAAGTGGGAAAGAGAGGGCCAGGTATACATGCCCTGAGAGTTCGGGCCCATTTCGCCTGTCAGGCCCAATTCCGTTTGGACCCAGGAACCTTGGACTTTCTCCGTTCCGTTGCTCCCTTCGGACGGTGCAGTTTATGGCCGTCATTACCTCGATCGGCCGAGGAGTTGGATTAAACGATTTGTTCGTGTGCACGTTCCACTTTATCGTACGCGTATTTAACGAAGCTCCTCATTCGCGGATTCCTCTCGAGCAGATTCAAACAACTTCGACGTTTACAAGAGCGGAGAAATCACGGTGCGATTATGACGGAACAAATCTGCACTGTGGACGTTAATCGGAATTCTTTGGATGCTTAATAATCGTTGCTGCAACTTTGATGGGTCTTGAAAGTAAAATATTTGCACTGGCTGTGATACTTTAGCGAGGAAAGTGTTTAAGATGTCAGCGCAAAATTCTGTGTTCTTTGCTCTGATCCTGGGGAGAATCTGTGTAGTCGTTTTACAAGATGGATATAGAGACTTTGGAAATGAACGTTCAAAATTTTAGATATACTTAAGATACATTCGGGAAAAGTTGATCTAGCAAACTTGATCCTCTATTAGGACTATAAACTGTGAAGTGCAAGTTTCGAACTTGCAGATCCTATAGAAAATTCCCATATTACTTAACAGTAGAACTACCAAGACAGTCACAGTGACTGGTTCCTAATTTTTTTAGAAAAATTCTGCAAATCTTTAAGAGAGCCATAGAGTGGATATTCTACACTTATGTTGTAAAACACAAATTACTAAACTGATCATGTTCTGCACATCTTGATACCTCTTTCACCGAAGTATTGATTTATATTATAAATTTAAATGCAACAAATTTAAGGGTGGTAGTTCTAGTATTAAAATGAAACAAAATAACCCATTAAGATAAATTGAATGTGTTAAAAAACATTGAAGAAAAGTTGACCTACCAAGCTTGATGAATCTCCCCATTGCAGCTGTAAGCCATGAAACTTAACTTCCGAAGTCCCAAATCCTATAGGAAATACCCATACCACTTAAAATGGGGAAAAATACTAAAACAAAATAACACATTAAAATAAATTGAACGTGTTAAAAAACATTCAGGAAAAGTCACTCTAGTAAACTTGACGGATCCCCCATTGAAACTATTGGTCATGAAGTTCAACTTTCGAACTCCCAAATCCTATAGAAAATACCCATATCACTTAAAATGGGGAAAAATACTAAGACAAAATAACACATTAAAATAAATTGAAAGATAATTCAAGATACTTTTCCTCTCTTCCAACGACACGTAACTCCACGGAAGGACGGTGGTTAAATACCATCCTTCCATCTGGGTCCTTCTAATTGCGATTCATTCGCGGCAAATAACCGCCCATGGCACGTGAAACGGCACGTAATATTTTTAGGGCCACAGGAGATTCCGTTTCGATTGGCTCAGACGTCAGAGAACAACACGGAGATTGCCATTAAGGCGCACCGACGAGGCCGAGGGATGTGAATCGTCAATTACCCGTGCATCAAGTACTTCCTGAAGGAGGCAAAAGACCTGCGTGTCCGAACTTCTTCATTCTCCTCGGTACGGCCACTTATCCTCCCTAATTTACGTACGTCGTTTCGTACTCTCCATCGCCGAAACGACGTTTTCGTGCCCTTAAAACCGTCCACGTAACTCCCGATGTATTTGAATGACAATGAAGCGACCGAAGCTTCCGTCGCATAAACATCACCGGAGGAAAAATATTTATTATCTTGCTACGGACCGCGAATCTCGCCCACGGTTAGCCAAAATTCGCATTTTTCACTTTATTCTTTCTACCCTTCTACCTCCGTCTCTTTGGGTTTCGATGATTACACGTTGTAGAGTCTTGGATGATTGTTGGTCAATTTGAGAATCCACTTACCGAGATTTATCTGATTTTATGGGGATGGAAATCAAACGTTTAATTTGCAGCTATTATGACGTAGAATTAACCGCTTAATTTTGAATTTTGTCCTATTAGATTTTTGCTTTTAAATTTCGTTTGTTTCAAACGGTTATTTGTGGCTATTATAGTGTTGAATTGACCGCTTAATTTTGAATTATGAGATTTTTGTTATTAAATTTCGTTTGTTTCCAACGGTTAACTGATAGCTATTGTAGTGTGGAATTGACCGCTTAACTTTGAATTTTGAATTATTAGATTTTTGCTTTTAAATTTCGTTTGTTCCAAACGGTTAATTGGTAGCTATTGTAGTGTGGAATTGACCGCTTAACTATGAATCATGAGATTTTTGTTATTAAATTTCGTTTGTTTCCAACGGTTAATATTGAATTATTAGATTTTTGCGATTAAATTTGGTTTAAACGGACTGTTTTACTTGAATAATAAAAGACTTAGAAAATGAATAAATTCGCAAATGGAGATCATGAAAGGTAATGGGTTAAAATAAAGATTAAGGAGAATTATGTCGCAAAAAATCCTGCCAAGGAGACTCCATCGAATTCCTTGGTAATGAAGCGAGACTTTTGCTCGGCGTGTTGTTAAACGAAGAATAATTATTATAATGACTGTCATTATTAGAATTAATAATGCTGAGGAACGACAGCAATTTGTAAAGTCCAGTTTCATGGCAAGTTAATTGATACCGTATAATGGAATTCGTTGGTATCGTCAAAATTAATGCGATTGCGTAGGACACCTTGTCATTAGCTCTATTTTGGAAATGTTGCTTGAACAACGAGAAACTGTGGAAACCGGTTGCCACCGATGCCGATTATGGAACTCATCGACTCCGCAAAACCCGATATGATTGAGTGGAATACCGTATCATTACGTCCACTTTGGAGTAAAGAATTTCCAAGGCGATACGACGAATCGTAGAAACATCGCCTCCGGCTATGGCGTGAAATTTCACGTGTTTACGCGGACAATTTCGGACGATGTATGCTATCGTTTCGTGCGTTTTACCGTCATTGAAAGCATTGCCTTCGACTCCCGTGAGTTACAAGAGGGGATAAGTTGATAGATTTACTGGACTCGTTTATTCCAGTACTTTAAGTTTTGACCGCCATTATGGTTCCACTGTTAAGGACTTATACTCTTATTAAGTCCCGTGCACAAATACCTCGACAATTCACAAATTACAATACCCATAAATTTGCAATTAAAACAAAAGAAATCAAATGTAAAAGCAAAAATCTAATAATTCAAAATTAAGCGGTCAATTCAACACTATAATAGTCACAAATAACCGTTCGAAACAACCGAAATTTAAAAGCAAAACTCTAATAATTCAAAATTCAAAGTTAAGCGGTCAGTCCCACACTACAATAGCTACCAATTAACCGTTGGAAACAAACGAAATTTAATAACAAAAATCTCATAATTCAAAATTAAGCGGTCAATTCAACACTATAATAGCCACAAATAACCGTTGGAAACAAACGAAATTTTAAAGCAAAAATCTAATAATTCAAAATTCAAAGTTAAGCATTCAGTTCCACACTACAATAGCTACCAATTAACCGTTGGAAACAAACGAAATTTAAAAGCAAAAATCTAATAGTTCAAAATTCAAAATTAAGTAGTTGTACTCTTAACACTAGAACTACCAAACGAGTCAAAATAACTGGCTCACAATTTTTTCAACAAACTCTCCAAGTTTACATAAGAGTGATAGAATAAATATTCTACGTCTATATCAATAAACATAAATCACCCAATCGATCAAATTTTCCGCCGCTTGATTCCCCCTTTTTCAAAGTACTCATTTAATTTATTAAAATATGATAGACATGAGGCCGATAGTTCCAGTGTTAAGCAGTAGTGTTCCTAAATTATTTTTAATTTTACACTACGACGATACTCCTTCCAGAAGCAATTGAACCAAGACAAATTTGGCAGAATAGATTGAACTTACACCGATTCTTTAAACATTCACGAATCATGTAACGAAAGTACTAATAACTTCGATAATCGAATGGTCAACTAGAACCATCCTCGTTAATCAGAAGAGAAATCCTCAGGATGAAATCCAATAGCAGACACACAAACAAGAATATATTCTCAACGAGCACTCTTCAGAGGAACTGCACATCAACCATCTTCTTCGTCTTCTGACATCGTTCGAATGCATTTCGGAACGAGCTTCCACGAAACCGTTCATCCCTGAACGAGCAAATTGGTGTCATCCGCGCGCCAAGACGACCACTGGATGGAAATATTCATTATCGCACGTAGTTGCCTCTTCGTCCAGCTAAAACACTGTATCCATGCACGGATACCAGGACGTATCCCCTAACGCCGTTGAGTACCGGTTATGACGAACGACCGACACGGAGAAGAGGTACCAAGAGGATCTCGTTCCGTCCTGAGGGGCTACGAATTCTTCTTCTCGCTTGGTACCATGATGGTTCGCTTAGTTTGGTCCCTTTCTCGAAGGAAGTAACAGTATCCGACTGGATGGATTCCGTGCGAGGTGTGCAGGGACCGTGTGGATTGTGTGCAGAATGAACGCAAACTGTGAGGGTAATTTGCAACACCGGCAATTTACATAATTAGCAGTTCTGAACTCGCGGCCCTCGACCCCCCACTCTTCTACTTTGTTGCCCCTTTCTCCTCTCACGTTTGCCTTCTCTTTCTCGATGGGTATTATGTATCTCTTTCTATTCTTTCTCTTTCGGATCTTCCTTTCTTCTTTAACTCAGAGTGAACACTGTTCTTTCTCTTTTTCACGTTGGAAGATCCTTTTTCGTACTCTTGATTCTCCTTGCAGCGAGTGTCCTTATCGCCGGAAGAGAATCCTCGAGACTGGGCCCATCGAGGAGCATTTTTGCGATCGAAAGTTGAACGATACTCACGATAATTAGTTTCATACTTGTTTCATCGAAGATAAACCTGCTTGGGGAAAAAAGACTGTTTCTTTTTGCAAATGATACTTGTTTTAGCTCATATAGCAAATTTCTTCAGCTTATTTGGTAATTTGAAATAATTTCATTTGCTGCGAATACGACAATATTTTCAACAAATTACAAGCCTTCGACCTGTCAATAATTAGCGTGTTTAAAATAAATATCCAATTTCATTAACGACTGAGAAACTTCGTCCATCAGACTTCTAAGTCTAACGTTTCTTTAGGCTCCTTATTTACACAATCTAGGAGAATAATTCAGTTTCTCCCCACAGCGAGATTAGATTTTTCGTATGGCAAGAGGAGCGATGAGCGACAAACGTCTACGAGATGATCGATGGGCAAAAAATGCATTCGTTTCGATCATCTCGAACGATCTTTCTGTAAACGATCGTCCAAAGAAACGCGCGAGAAGCCACAAAAATACTTGTTTTAGCTCATATAGCAAATTTCTTCAACTTATTTGGTAATTTGAAATAATTTCATTTGCCGCGAATACGACAATATTTTCAACAAATTACAAGCCTTCGACCTGTCAATAATTAGCGTGTTTAAAATAAATATCCAATTTCATTAACGACTGAGAAACTTCGTCCATCAGACTTCGGCCAATCTGCTGTGAGATATATCGTAAAAAAAAAGGATTTTCAAGACTCGGTGATTTCAAAGAGACGAAAGTAATTGAGCCACAGTCGTTTTACTCCAATTACCGGATTACAGAGTAATAACCCATTAACGGTACCACGCCCACGAATATAAACGATACTTGGAGAACGCCATTGCGCCGGAAACGAGCACGCAAGAAGTGCTTGCTCGATGAATATCGACAGGGGGGTAACTGTGATCGATAAACAGTAAGATCTATTAATCGATGGTCCAGCAATCGCGTCGATTTGACGGGTTACTCAGCGACCGAGATTAATTAACGATTCTCCGTCAACGTTCCAATTAATACACTTAATTATCGTCCAACGGACGATCCTGTCCATCCGATAATTCCTCGGAGTATGCACCGATTAAACGGCTACCTTAATTTATTGATAATCGTCGCGAAACTTGCCTCGTCATCGTGACGTTTAATTATTTTCGTGCACCATAAGTTTTCTTGGGGGGCGCGGCTAATGGGACGATTAATAATATATTCAGAAGGGAATGATTTCTATCACGGAAGTCGTGTTAAAGTCTCCCTCCTGGAAGAATTTTGGTGTCTTTTTTAAAGCACGAGGGAACACGGAAGAGTACAAAACGATCGCGTGTGATCGTTCGCCAAATGGAGCTTGATGAGGTTGAGAAACTTTTTACCTTCATTTCTCTTTGCAGGTCAATTTAGGTTGTCTGATATTATTTGAGCACATCTCGACTTCAATTTTTCAAAAGCTTCATTCTCAAATTTTATACACGGATGTTAGATATAAATTAAAGAAATAGAAGGAACAGCAAGGGGGACAAATTCACCCTATCGTTCATAGGAAATCTCCTGCGCCTTCCTCAATTCGAGGCCTACCAAAACACCATGATGTCCCGAATTGCCATGGTAATAACGAGAAATCATTCCTCAGATGTTCAAAAAAAGGACTCGTCAAAATCCTCTTCTCTGTCGAGGTAAATTTAGGTTGTCGGATATTTTTTGAGCGCGTCTCTACTTCAATTTTTCAAATGCTACATTCTCAAATTTGATGCACGAAAGATAGACATAAATTAAACAAATATAGAGTGAACAACAACTAGGGCAAATTCACCCTATCGTTTCTGGGAAATCTCCTGTGGCTTCCTCAATTTCGAGTCCACCAAAACACCATGATCTCCCAAACTATCATGGTAATACCAAGAAATTATTTTTCAGGTATCCAAAAAAAAGGACTCGCCAAAATCCCCTTCTCTATGGAGGTCAATTTAGGTTGTTTGATATTCTTTGAGGGCATCTTAGATTTCAAATTTCAACAACTTGATCCTCAAATTTTATACACTCGAAAATGAAATACAAATTTAAACAAATAGAAGTAACAGTCACCTGGATAAATTCGCCCTATCGATCCTGGGAAATCTCCCGCAGCTTCCTCAATTTGGAGTCCACCAAAACACCATGATCTCCCAAACTATCATGGTAATACCAAGAAATTATTTTTGAGGTATCCAAAAAAAGGACTCGCCGTAATCCCCTTCTCTCTTCATGTCAATTTAAGTCGTTTGATCTTCTTTGAGTGCATCATCGGTTTTAATTTGTCAAAAGATTGATTGTCAAATTTTATGCACGAAAGTGTAGCATAAATTTAAACAAATAGAAGCACCGGGGATAAATTAACCCTATCGTTCCAGGAAAATCTCCCGCAGCCTCCTCAATTCGGATGCCCCACCAAAACACCATGATCTCCCAAACTACCATGGTAATACCAAAAAATTATTTCTCAGATATCCAAAAAAAAGGACTCGTCAAATTCCAGTCGACTTTCCAAGAAGCATCCTGTCCATTATTATAGTGTCAACCGTAAGTGTACGTTAGGATAAACTCACCATGGCGGTAAATCTACGAAATTCGCCGTTCCTCGTTTACCTTCCATGGCGAACAGCGGCAATTCACCGGGCGAAGGTGTATTTTAGCAAAAATAATGACTCTTTGTAGTCGCGAATCTCCGTTGGCACGGCTCGCCGGCGTGTCTGCATATCCGTTGTTGTTTCGAGCACGAAAGCAGCCACGGCGTGCTTAATTACGGGGAGGCAGTTCCTTCTGCCGTAATTATTCGTTTTGAAAGCGGCGATTATAAAGCGATTATCGACAAGGATCGCTTCTGCTGGCAGACGGTCAGCGAGTTTACGAAAAAAAAAAGAGAATTTCGTTTCTTGTCGAGGACACTCGCGTGAAAACAATTCATCGGACAGGACGAAGATGATTCTTGAGGATTAGTGGTGCTCTTCAGGTATATTGATAATCAAGGAATATTCCATGCCTCTAATAACAAAATAATTCATCAGGACGAAGATGTTTCTTGAGGATTAGTGGTGATTTTCAGGTATATTGATAATCAAGGATTTCTCCATACTTCTAATAATAAAATAATTTGTCAGGACGAAAATGATTCTTGAGGATTAATGGTGATCTTCAGGTATATTGATAATCAAGGATTTCTCCATGCTTCTAATAATAAAATAATTTGTCAGGACGAAGGTGATTCTTGAGGATTACTGGTGATCTTCAGATACATTGATAATCAAGGATTTCTCCATGCCTTTAATAATAAAAGAATTTTTCAGGCAGGACGAAGATGATTCTTGAGGATTAGGGTCATCTATTAAGTATATTGATAATCAAGGATTTCTCTACGGCTCTAATAACAAAACAATTCATCAGGACGAAGATGTTTCTTGTGGATTACTGGTGATCTTCAGGTATATTGATAATCAAGGATTTCTCCATGGCTCTAATAATAAAATAATTTGTCAGGACGAAATGATTCTTGAGGATTACTGGTGATCTTTCAGGCATATTGATAATCAAGGATTTATCCATGCTTCTAATAATAAAATAATTCATCAGGACGAAGATGATTCTTGAGGATTAGTGGTGATCTTTCAGGTACATTGATAATAAAGGATTTATCCATCCTTCTAATAATAAAATAATTCATCAGGACGAAGGTGATTCTCGAGGATTAGTGATGATCTTTCAGGTACATTGATAATCAAGGATTTCTCCATGCCTTTACCATTAAAACCACCACGGCAATTAAAGGATCCGGTTTCTAATTTTTTCAAAAAATTCCACAATTGATAGAAGAGACATTCAGGAAATATTCCACTTGAATCTTGCAAGAGATAAAGTACTTGATGAATCACATTTTTCACTTCTTGATAGCTCTGTTGCCAAAGTGCTTATTCAGTATGTCTAAATAACATAGATACAGAGCCGGTAGTTCTAGCGTTAATAAAGGCACGCGTGGAATTAGCGTAAGGATCATCGAAGTGCAAACGGGAACGTAATTATTAACGTTTCAACCGAGGTCAATTAATCTCCGTAAACGTGTAAGTTTTCCTTCTTTTCTATGCGCGGCTGCCGCTATTAACGTGCCAATTATCCTCCGGATGAGGTATTACGAGCGATAGTTTATCTCTGGCTATCGAATCAGCTATCATTGCCGACTCTACTTATTCCCTTTTTTCCCCTACATATCCGTGAATTACTCGTCCGTTATCGTCGACGGTTTATCTCGTTTTCTCGTGTAATCACGAGACGAGATTTCGAATGGAACGGATTAGGTTGAACGACTATAGTCTTTCGTTGTTTTTTTTTTGGAGAGGTGATATAATTTATTTTACTATATCGTTTTAGAACACGAACTGAATCTTTCGACGAACGTACACGATCCATATGCCTGCTGTACGTCGGGTAAAATCACAATTCTTTTATTTACAACATTATTTACAAGAACGAACCCACGACTACAGACGGATAGAAGAATGAATATTTACCGAGAATCAGCAAGAAGGAATTTCGATGTAAACGATCTATAATCTCCTAGCATCGATGTAAATCATCCAGACGATCATTCGTCCATCGATTCACATTTGACTTTGGATTTGCCGAATTTCCTCGAGAAGGAATGACATGCTTCTCGAAGAAACTCGGTGGTAAAATGGCTGTTCGTTTCTCGGGAAATAATCACTGACTTCCGACATGCCGGGGTACTCGGCTAACTTTATCAATAATAATTTAAATTGTCAGTACATCTTGGACATCGATCTTTAAAAGGAATACTGCTCGCTCGTGGAACGACTTAAATACAATTGCAAAGTACAATTCGAGTTTACACTGGGATTCTTCTTTCTCTCTCTAAAGGATAAGAAGTTTGGCACTCACTTTCACATTCTTTTTTCTTCTCTCTTTTCTCTCTCTCTCTCACTCTATTTTTCTTTTCCTTTCTCTCTCACTCTCACACTCTCTTTTTTTCTTTCCCGTTCTCTCTCTCCCTCTCACTCTCGTTTTCTCTATTAATCGCCCTCCTCTTCTGAAAACACGCTCGTATTATGATACACACGTGCGTCGTGCTTACCTCCTTTCCGACGACTATTTACACGGCTCTTTTTTTTTTACCTCTAGCAAAAGAGATCCTTCGTCCTTTTACAACACGAGAACGGTCACCGATCCGCGCAGGATTACAGTCTAACGTTTCTTTAGGCTCTTTATTTACACAATCCAGGAGAATAATTCAGTTTCTCCCCACAGCGAGATTAGATTTTTCGTATGGCAAGACGAGCGATGAGCGACAAACGTCTACGAGATGATCGATGGGCAAAAAATGCACTCGCTTCGATCATCTCGAACGATCTTTCTGTAAACGATCGTCCAAAGAAACGCGCGAGAAGCCACAAAGAAGCTGTTGGGAGATCTTTGGAAAATTTTGCGCGCGAAAGATCGAATTTTTCATCGACTATTGCTAAGTTACGGAAAAATAAGGGTGAATCACCCCTTCTTTCTTGCAACTTAAACAAAATGGATGAATCACTTGGAGGAAACGTTGAAGATCTTTCGACCTTCTTCGTTTCCACCGGAAACTCGTTCGTTTAACCTCGTAGGGTTCCAGAAACGATGTCTCCATTGTTCAACTTCCGATCTCTTCGACGTTTCTGGTTATCCTTGCAGAGATCTCTTCCTTTGTCCTTCCCGCAAGTACATCCTCTCGTTTCGATTACTCGAAGATTCTCGAATCTCGAGAAGACTCGAGAACCTCTCCGGTTTTTGAACTATTCGTCGGAAAATCCTCGGAAATTGCATCAGTCTTGTCGACGTGAGATCCAGTCTTGATTATGATTCTTCGACTACCAGAGAAATTCAATATCATCGATTTCATCCTCTTCGATTCTCTTTTCTCTTCTTTCAATATTCACAAACTCCCCGATCCTCTCGTAATTCCAGAATACTCCAAAATCAATAGTCCACCTCGGTAATCTTTGGGAATTCCTAGAACGTCGACTACTTTCACGAAATTCCAGCGAATAGTCAATCCACCATGAATCTACCATGACTTTGATCTTTTCTCGTTTCGTGGAAATCCAGTTTCCATCGTGAAAATATCCGGTTTCGTCGGCCGTGTTTCGATTCGATCGAAATACGACAACCGGAAGTCTAGTTTCTACTTTTCGACAGAGTCGTCTTTCGTAATCAGGAGTCCTGGTTCCTTAATCCAGGCACAGAACGTCTAGCTACGCCTCGGAACCGCTCGAACACTCCTCTGCTTCCGGATCGATATGCTCCTCTTCCTCTTCTTCCTCGTGATGATAATCACCGGTTTCTTGCTGCCATTTACTCACGTGGTGAGTGTTTTTGTTAGTGGCATTGTTATTGCCATTACCACCGCCTCCACCGCCACCTCCACCGCCTCCGCCTCCGCCACCGCCTCCGGATTGTTGTTGAGCTTTTGCTTCTTCTTCCTGCTGCATCCGCTTGTGCTTTGTCCGTCGATTTTGGAACCATACTTTCACCTGGAACAGAAAATTTCATTCTTTGGTTATTCAGAGGAAATTGTGTGAGTTGATGAGATACGTAGGGTTGAGATAACATTGTTTGACATCTCAAAGTGAGAAAAATTGTTGTTCTAATTCATGTGCAAAGTTTGTCTCTTCGTGGCACGTGGATTTGCAAAATATAGTGCCAAGATTTTTATTTTCTGACTTTCTGACAATTATTTGGAGAGAAATGTAAATTATACTACTAGGAAGCGTTTAGGATAATTCAGTCGAGTAAATAGTGGCAATAGGTATCAGAATCATCTGAAGGATTAACTGTTTCATTAACACTAGAACTACCGGCGTCAAATCCAACATATTTTAATAGATTAACTCTTTGAAGCACTGCGGGATTAAGTGTCCTACCTCTTTGATGCGTGAAGATGCACGGTGGGCCATTTTTCGTCCCACCTCGAAAATTTATATTATTTCGTAATTTTATTAATAAATATACACCTGCTTTATCCAATTTAAAAGAAAAAAAATGACGCTGCAACATGGGTCATCCCATTTTCTGAATTTCCATGCCTCAAAGAGTTAAATAGGTACTTTGAAAAAGGGGGAATCAATCGGCGAAAAATTTGATCGATTGGGTGATTTATGTTTATTGATATAGACGTAGAATATTTATTCCATGACTCTTCTAGAAACTTGGAGAATTTTTTTAAAAAAATGTGTACCAGTCATTTTGACGGGTTTGGTAGTTCTAGTGTTAATGTGGCGGGAGTTGATGTTCTATTTTGCAAGTTTACTCTGTGATAGGGGTTGAAAGAATGGAATTATTACAAATACCCGAAAATTTTATTAATATCAACCTGAAAATTGGCAACTTCTAGCAGTGTGTCTTTGTAGTCCGACGGTACATTCAGATTTGTACTACAATTTAACACTAGAACTTCCAAGGAGGTTAAAATGACTTGTACCGAATTTCTTAACAGAGTTCGTGAGTCCTTTAGGACTGTGTCCTCTTTAATTTGCTATATCTACCGTGTAAAGTGTGAAAGATTAAGCCAATTTAGTTTCTTGCGTATTACATTCCCTTCCTTCTGAAACTATTCTATTTATCTACTATCTTCAAGTATACGGAAATAACAGTAGTTACTTCTAGTGTTTAATTTTCACGACTGAATCGTACCATTGACATTAAAAATGCCCAATTAAAAATTCAAAGACCAAAGAGAAAAAAATCTATAGAAGTCAGAGCCGTTGAAACAGTACGTGGAGCAATGAAAATGTAAATGGTCGAACGAACGACATTCCAGCCAACTATCGATTCCAGCGGGCCAATCCGGTCGTAGAGAAGGGTGTCGACCCTCTAGCAAGTTCTACGAGGCTTGCCAAATTAAGTGGCAACTAGTTATATATAAGCTTTCCCGGCCACCCCAGCGTATCAGGGAACCACCCTTAAACTGGGCTATCCGGTTACAATGGTTCGTGTCAGTGACGCGGAACCCCTTCGAAAAAAAGGGGGATGAAACGACTCCTGCAAAGGGGCGAAAGCCAGAACGACCATTGTCCTCGAATTGACTGTTAGATATACATTGTCCTCCTCGTACTTCCTGGCAGCAAAAGGGTTGAAGGGACTCCATTTTCAAACTATCAACGCGTAAAATCACCATTGTGACGATCCAGACGTTGGAGGGTGAAGCGGGGGATGAAAGAGAACGGGATGTTTGTCTAACATCGGATGCAACGTGGTTTTGACAAGACCCGGATTAGCCTCCATCGGGAACAACTACCATAGAATATATGCGAGTTTGTCAATGGGGTTGAGACAGTTTACAAACATCGACTTCACTTTGGTCGATGACGACAGAGTTTGACACTTTGGAAAGATTTGAATTCGCGCCTTTTCTACGTAGAATTAAGAAAAAAGAGACTTTTGAATCGTTTTTTGGTAAAAAAAGACCCGGATTAGCCTCCATCAGGAACAACTACCATGGAATATATGCGAGTTTGTCAATGGGGTTGAGACAGTTTACAAACATCGACTTCAGTTTGGTCGATGACGACAGAGTTTGACACTTTGGAAAGATTCGAATTCGCAGCTTTTCTCCGTAGAATTAAGGAAAAGAGACTTTTAAATCTTTTTTGGTAAAAAAAGACTCGGATTAGCCTCCAGCGGAACAACTACCATGGAATATATGCGAGTTTGTCAATGGGGTTGAGACAGTTTACAAACATCGACTTCACTTTGGTCGATGACGACAGAGTTTGACACTTTGGAAAGATTTGAATTCGCGGCTTTTCTACGTAGAATTAAGAAAAAGAGACTTTTAAATCTTTTTTGGTAAAAAAAGACCCGGATTAGCCTCCATCGGGAACAACTACCATGGAATATATGCGAGTTTGTCAATGGGGTTGAGACAGTTTACAAATATCGACTTCACTTTGGTCGATGACGACAGAGTTTGACACTTTGGAAAGATTTGAATTCGCGGCTTTTCTACGTAGAATTAAGGAAAAGAGACTTTTGAATCTTTTTTGGTAAAAATTGTCACTTGGCAAGTGACACGGTGAATATTTTTTTAATTTTAATACGTTCAAAGTTCCCAGAGGAATTTCTACTCGATGATTAAAAGACCGGGAAAATAACGAGCCTTTTTACAATCATTTCGCAACGCGTTAATTTATCCTGACGATACGATTGGCGTGCCGCCAGCAGAGAATAATTCAATCCCGTAAATAAAGAGACACGAGGAATTCTATCGTGCGATTGGTGTGCCGCCAAAAATCGATCTCCACCGAGAGCTCATCCTCCCCGTATCTGACAAATAACACGAGCAATTAGCCAGCGAATTAATGGAACAGCGAATAGCACGAGGCGAAATTTCACCACGGACGAATAGCTCTTCGTATATACCCGGGGGAACTTTTCGAGGATTGTGGCACTTAACGGATGATTAAGAGGACAAATAGTGAGAGTAAGAGGGAGAGAAAGCAGCCCGTTTAACAGAGCCGCAGTTTCATCCCCCTTGAGCCATTCCCGCGCCCTCTGTCCCACCTCCCGACGCATTCCCCGCAGGACCCTCTCCTCGTACGTTTAATCGAGTTACCCCCATTTCGTAATCACCCTCTGTCCCCGAGGGTTGCCATGGAGACCACAGGCGGTCCTGAAAGCCGATTGGTGGATCTTCACGCACGCGGAAACCCCGACCATCCCTTTCCACGTACCATACGGGCTATTCCCCAGGATCGGCTCGACGTTTCAACCCCCCAACCTTCCTCGTCTTCTCCTCCTCATCCCCTAGCTTTATACGTCGCTACGCTCTACTCCCCAGCCACCTGGATTTACACTCGGTTTAACTGTCTATCCTCTGCCACACCCGCGCCGAGAACTACCCCTATACGCGCCACTATTTCACGGACGCGCGTTGTAAAAATCGCATAAAAGTTTCCACGCCAGATTCGACGATTTATTCCACGATCTGGCCAGTCAGTATCTACGGTATCGAGGATTCTTTTGCTCGAATGCCGAATTCGAAATGGGAGGATCACTGCAGTGCGACTCTTTTTGTTTATTACGCTCATGGTGTATCTTTTTTTTCTAATAAATACAATGGCGTTGAAACTGACATCAAGACAAGTTTAAAAATAGG
The DNA here is from genome assembly GCA_910591515.1 of Cerceris rybyensis. Classification (NCBI taxonomy): domain Eukaryota; kingdom Metazoa; phylum Arthropoda; class Insecta; order Hymenoptera; family Crabronidae; genus Cerceris; species Cerceris rybyensis. The sequence continues at coordinate 4,794,344 of OU342795.1, forward strand.
ATGATATAATTAAATTCTTGAAACACCAATACTAATTACTAGACTGCGGATGTTTATGCAAGTTTCGAGTTTCACAAATGTAGGTGAGACAGGAAAACATATCTAGGGATTTATTGCACTGAATAAATATTACAACAAATATTATACTTTGGATATTTTAGATATATTTTTATATTATGTTCTTTTTGTATATTTTAGCCGTATTTAATTTGTCATAAATACATAAAAATCCGCAGTCTGCTAATTACAATGTTGGAAACTATCGAATCACTTTTGGCACTAGAACTACCGGCGTTAAATCTGCTAATGCTAGAACTACCTGCGTTAAGTCTATCATATTTCAATATATTAAATAAATACTTTGAAAAAGAAGGAGTTCATAGGCGGAAAGTACGATGTATGTCTTTTGCCATGGACGTAGAATTTTGGTTCTATAGCTCTTCTGTGAACTTGGAGAATTTTTGCAAAATATCCAAAGTCATTTTGATGATTTTGACTGGTTTGGTAGTTGTAGTAATAAACACATATTTTGGAAAAAGAAGAATCAAGAGGTAGAAAAGATGATTGATTCGATAATCTGTGTTTCATGCGACCAACGTGGAATATCTGCTCTATAACTCTCCTATAAACTTTGAAAATTTATGGAAAAAATTCTCAAGTCATTTTAACTTGTCTAATAAATCTAACACTAACCCCAACTCTCAATTTCCATAAACCAATGATCACAACACTACACCAAGAAACAAAACCATCAATTCAAAGATCCCTGATCATCCAAACAAATCCAACCTCTCGTTCAAGTTCCCAACCACCATACAACCTCCCCAAAAAAAGACAATCCACCTCAACCCTGGAGAGATCTTGAGCGAATCACTGCAAAAATTTCTCCAACACGCAAATATGGCGTTGCAGGCTAATTTCATGAGACCTTTCCCGGCAGAAGTAGAAGGAGAGGAACTCGCAGGTGGTGTTCTCGCGGTGACGGGTACAAGGGGGATGATTCTCTCGGCTCGCACACCTGTGTGCAACTAAAGCCGACCGACTCGATGGCTAGAAACGTACATGTTCACCACTGTCATGGGTTCGCAGTTCGCGTATAAGGTGTTCACCTGTCACTTAGGCGCGTTCCAGGAGCAGCTTCAATTACGCTGGCTCTCGCTCGAACCTACCTTCGAGGGTATATCCCCCTCTGAACCCCCTTCTGCTCGAGCTTCTCCGATCGTTCGGCAACTTCGAGAACGACTGCACTCTGGTACACGCGTATACTCGTTATCTCGCCGGGAAGATCGACAGACGTTTCTACCTATCCTGTCCAGGAGACGCCGACATCCCCGCGGAATCATTCTCGCGGATGGAAAATTTTTTTTCGACGTTGCCGATGTTAATGCGAGATCGACGTAGATAGATATTAGCGGTAATTCGCGGAGTAATTTGGTCGATCGGGAGGAACACAGGAGTTTAAGGGGTATTTTTGTTTAGTGGTGTGATTTTTTATGGGCTGTTGACACTTTAACCTAGGGCCTTAACCCTTAAATTCGCGGAGTTGCATTTCTGCAACATAGTAATTCTATGAGAATAAAAAAAAATCTGAACGGATTACGGTTTCTGAACCAACTTTCAAATGTTTTAATTATTTGTCAGTTTTAGCGGGTTTTCATCGGCGCGGAAAAAAAGTGATATTGGAATAACTTTCCTCGGTCTTTGTTATAATAGAGAAAATAACTGTCTTTATAACTATCATAATAAATAGAACTATAATTAAGTACTAAAATATTTTTTTATTCTATTTACATGAGTCAATAATTCCCCATACATCTGCTTACCTAGAAACGCGCAGTGTTGCATAAATGCTATAAAGGATTACCAGGTAATTTAGAAGCTGAATTCTTTCAAAAGAATTTTTTTAATATTTTTTCTATAATCTAAACTATATATGGATATTAGAAACATTTTTTCTGATTAAAAAAATAAAATCGCGCATTTAAGGGTTAAGTTTGTTATATTTAATTAAGTATGTAGTTGGTGTTTGGAAGAATTTCTTTTGGAAGCATTCTATTTCTCAAATCGGTTTTCGTTTGGTAGTTAGATTTTGAATGGACTGGAACTAATGGGTTTAAGTTTGCTACACTTAAATATTTAGGAGTACTTTGGAAAAAGAGGAATGGAGACGAGAAGATGACCAGTTGAGTAATGTATAATTGCTGTTAGAAACTTTATCAGAGTTGAAAATGATTTGGAATACGAAGATAGGAAAGGTCTATCTCTCAAACAGAATTTCGTTTAATGGTTTGATTTTTATTGGGCTGGTAACAGTGGAATTAATTCAAGTTAAGGTTTTAAGTTTGTTATATTTAAATGATTAAAAGTACCTTGGGAAAAGAGGAATCGAGAGGTGAAGATGATCATTTAAGCAATGTGTAATAGCTGTAAGAGAATTGATCAGAGATAAGGTGATTTGGAATACAAAGATAGAGCAGATTGGATAAGGACACTCCTCGGTGAAATCTCAGAGTGCAGAGTTGTACGAAATCTAGAAACATGATGGGATATGCGATTTCAATTAACTCCACTTGTTAATTGATAGTCCAATTACGAGCGTCAACGTGGAAAGAAGAAAAAAAATCTATTGTAACTAGGGGTGAAAGAGGGAGGGAAAGAAAGCGGTGCCTAATCTATCGGAGCCTTTATGCCCCCTGTTAAACATAATTACGTTTATTGCCGTCGTGTGCGCCGTTTGCCTCTTTTTGCTGCCTCGGGAAATTGGATATTCGTTAATGGAAATTAATACCGCGATCGTGGCTCACTATTTTTCCTCGTCGCGATATTCCACCCCACCATAGCGATTCTCGTTGCACGCAAAGTCCTCGGTAACTCGCAGGCCTATCGGGTTTTATTATAATTAAAACCTGAAACTTTGTCGGAATTTATACAACAAACTTTTCATAAATCGCTGAGAATAATCGCCCGAGAGTTTTTATTATCCCGTCGCGAAGAATCTTTTTATTACCCGGCACATTCTAAAATTGGAAGGTCTTTATATTGCCGCTCGAAAATTGCATATTCAATTATCCTGTATTTTACTTACTTTTTTTTTCATATTTTATTCATAAACTTTGAGAATTTCCTTCGTGAAGAAATCGAGGATCAAATAGATTCGTGAATTTTCACGGACGTAGCATCATTAAGATCGATAATTTGCGTTCGGTTTGTTCAGCTTATCGCTTGAAAGGGACAACATTCTCCGCCATGCTGCTTCCGGCTTGAACGTAAATTTATCACTGTCTCTTAATTATTTGCATCGAAGGTACCTGGACATCAATTATTCGAAGATATATTTCTGACGATATTATCGCAACGTCACGAAAATATGGTCGTACTTGCGAAACGATACGGTCGCAAAATGCAACGTGGGAAAGAAATTTTCAACCCTCTCTTTGATGATGTCTCCAGATAAATTATTTAAACTGACTTCACTCGTACGTTTGACAGTTCTATGACTTTGCAACGCTGTGTTGGCCTCTTTCTTAATATTAAAATATACCCAAGCATTCCATTTGACCTTCTTCCATAATTATACAACTGTGTAACTTTATACCAAACGGAAAGTACAAAAACAAAGTCAAAAGTAATGACAAACTTACTTGATACACTTGTAAGTCCCCAATAATTCGAAGGTACTTGAGAAATAAATTTCATTTACACTCGTAATTTCAACAATCATCAAACCTCACCTCCACAATCATCCATCAACCCCATCAGACTGTTAACACCGGTATTTTGCTAGTTTCATCATTTCTCGTGAACTGAAACCTCTTCTATTAAGTTCACGTCTTTACAAATCAGAAACTTGAAACATGCAAATAGATAGTTATTCTGCACACCTTTATCTTTCTAACGCCAATATTTAAATATTTATTATATCCGAAAATTTATAAATATTGCAATTTCAAAGCAACATGAAATTTCATTGAATTCAGTATCGCCGGTGGCCGATGACCTCCATGACAGTCAACGTTTAACCCTTTGAGGACGACGGGCGAATATATCCGCCCTGAGAAAAAAATTGATTACAGTTTGTCGGTGCATATATAAACGGTTAGAGTTGAAAAATTAAAATACAATCGTTGAAATATTATTTTACAAAGAGTAAATTTCAACTTGTATACATTAACAGACTGTCTTTCCGATGAAAAAGTGTTTTTTCATCGCTAAATAATTGATTGTTTCTCGATATTCAAAAATGCCTCCGTCCGCAAAGGGTTAACCGTCACGCAGTTAAACTCTCCGCCACAAGAGCGTGAAAAAAACTTCGTTTCGCGCCGAGCGAAATTTGCGCGGGAAAGAAAAATATTCGAACAAAGGGTACCGAGGATCATTTTTTTTCCCGTCGTCTACCGTATGGGGTGTGCGTTCGAACGAAATCTCCGGCTGCATCCCCCAGCCAATCGCGGAGGACCGCGGCATCCCCTAATCCCTCGGGGGTTGGACGGTCACGCTCGAAACATTATTTTTAATCCCCCGTACGTCGCGACGATCCAAGCACCTCCCTCTCTCGATCGCACGGCTAAATAAACTCGACGATATTATTTTTCAATTGTCGACGGCGAGCATAGAGGCACGCACGCACACACCCACCCCCATGGAAAGGCCACGTATGCAAAGACGTGCGTGTCGCAGAAGCGCGAGCGCAAGAATCGCTATGGGGTGAAGTGTTTTGTTAGGACGAAATTGAGCGTGATCGTTCACGGAAGGGAGACAATTTCGCAGGATACACACCTCTACGACTTGCGCCATTTTATTATCGATAAACGAGAGGTTTGCTCTTTTCCTCCCTTCTCACTCTACCCCTGTTCTACAGTGTCTTTGATAAGAAGGGTGCATGTGGAATTTTTGGCTATTTCTGGAGTTAGAATGAAAATTATGAAAGGGATAGTCAATTTTGACCCGTGTGTGGACACTAGAAGGGTGAAAAATTAGAAATGATTTATGGTGGGATAGCTAACGATGTATTGCAGGTTTGAAAAATATTAATCATAAATATAAAAATATTACTAATATTAATAATAAATATAGGACAGGGGTGGCCATCCTAAATGACTTTGCGAGCCACTTTGGAAATGCATCATAAATTGCAAATTCTCGTCACTGAGTCCTCGGAACCGTAAATCGCAATAACTAACTATTAATTACCGTGGCAACCGAATAATAATTTAAAATCCCCAAAGCGTTGGATCCGAAAAGCCTATTAACCCCTTAGCCTACAACTATTTACGTGTGAAATTCGTAACGCGAAAAATAGAATATGAAATTTTGAAGTTCTCAAAAATTATTAAATTGACAATATCAGCAGATCACGAAACGTTCTCATTATTTCTGTACTATTAATATCACGTTCAATTATACGAAATATAGGAAATCAGTGAAATCTTTTGATTTCAGAAATTAATTTTGAGTCCTCAGTCATTTTTCCATCAGAAAAGAAATCGTAGGTTAAGGGGTTAATAGATTACTGGTCTGTAGAGTGTTAAATAATAATTTAAATTAAATTTCCAAACGCTGACTTAGGAGAATTTCAACTTGGCCCCGTTGACTATATTAATTTATAACGCTTAAACTTTATTAATTTATTATTAATTAATTTTGAGTCCTTGCACACCCCGTCAGAAAATAAATCGTAGGTTAAGGGGTTAATAGATTACTGGTCGGTAGAGTGTTAAATAATAATTTAAAATAAATTTCCAAACGCTGACTTAGGAGAATTTCAACTTGGCCCCGTTGACTATATTAATTTATAACGCTTAAACTTTATCAATTTATTATTAATTAATTTTGAGTCCCTGCACACCCCATCAGAAAAGAAATCGTAGGTTAAGGGGTTAATAGATTACTGGTCTGTAGAGTGTTAAATAATAATTTAAATTAAATTTCCAAACGCTGACTTAGGAGAATTTCAACTTGGCCCCGTTGACTATATTAATTTATAACGCTTAAACTTTATTAATTTATTATTAATTAATTTTGAGTCCTTGCACACCCCATCAGAAAAGAAATCGTAGGTTAAGCGGTTAATAGATTACGAATCGGTAGAGTGTTAAATAATAATTTAAAATAAATTTCCAAACGCTGACTTAGGAGAATTTCAACTTGGCCCCGTTGACTATATTAATTTATAACGCTTAAACTTTATTAATTCATTATACCTACACAGTTAGCAATATCCAATAGCGAGAAAATGATGTTCCCTTCTCCACTTAAAAATCCCACCCCTTTTCTGAATTATTCGTACGACACGCGTCGCTGTGAAACGAACGCAACATTAGACGTCGACCTCCACGTCGTGCTATGAGTTCATTATTAATTTCTCGTGCCAATATTTGCACGAACTTTTCGTGCGCGATATCGCGCCGACAGGGAGGCAACGTTCTATCTGGCATCGCACGGAAAAAGGTATTCGAAATAATCTGTGCATGTGTCGGTACGTGAGATAAAAAAAAAAGAAGGGAGTAAAAAGAGAGGAAAAAATCGTGCGTGATATTTTATCGGTAAAATATCATCCCCCTTTTTAATCCGCGCGAAAATCCAGTCGTTTTATTCGTCAGCCATGGAGGAAAAATCCTCGTCCATCGGTAAATACATTCGTCGACTGGAAAAAAAGGTATATATCCCCGATAAAGTCGCCCTCTCACCCCTATGTTTCACGATCACGCTCAATTTCATCCTAACAAAACAGAATCCTCCACCATCCTGCAATTCATCCCCTCTCATTTCCGATCACGTATTTTTCGATATCATTCCCAAAGCTTTCATTCTCCATTTTTTTCTACCCCACCAACGAAAAAAAAAAACATGAAAAAGAATCCAGTTGAAATGAAATTTCGCAGGACATTTCCAATTACGAATCGTTCTCCAAACAATTTATTCCATGCTGGAATCACTTTCCCTCGTCGAGATGCGATATTTAATCGACGTAATTGAAAATATCGAACGCCAGGCAAGAGATTATTTCCGAGAAAATATAAACACCATACAATTATCCCAAGTGCCCCCTTCACGGACGAAGCATCGAAGAAACCATCCTTTAAAACGCTTTAAACTTGCTGGGGGTTAATCTGCACCCTAGTCAACGCAAATTTCTCTAAACAAACTTCCAAAGTAAAATCGCCAACTAACAAAAAATTCAAAAAAACTTTTAATATTGTCTGAAATTCCTTCAACCTCCAGATACCCTCCAAACTTCAATTTCATAGACATTTCTGCCGAAAGCGACGCAAAGTCTCGGAGACTTCGTCGTTCCATCGCATAAGTGTAACGATTTCTTCGTGTCGATCCGAAGAATCGAGCCGAAGAGTGCTTCCTCGATCCGAGGCCGACGGTATGCACACGAAGTCGACGACACACGACAGTGACATGCCAGAATCGTGACGAGAAAACCAAGACCTCCCACCCTTCGATGTTCCTCTCCAGCTGCCGAGAGGGATGAGGAGCGAAAGAGACAATCGGCCTCGAACGGACGAGCGGAATACGCCGCGCCTATCGTTTACGCCGATCGTTCGAATCGAGGATTATTCGCGTTTCTACCGACGTTTCGGTCCCCTTTGAACGATCACGCAGCCCTTTGAATCCGCCGATCGTTTGCCGACGATGTGCCTACGTTCGCGATTTTTCTGCACACTGTTTTATGACGAATTATCGCGCACGAGTTACTTACAATTGGAGCCATAGCGCCTTTTCTCGTTCGCTCAGAAAGTAATTTAAGTTTGAAGGTTTCTGGAACTCTGATGATAATTTTTTTGAAGACCCTGATAAAGAACTATACTGTGAGGATTTGCAGAGAAGTCACTTGATAAGTGGTGTACTCCGATTTGTCCGACGGTCAAGAGACAGCCCTCGTCTTCGAGCACTTTCGATTCTAATGCGTGATTGGCCAAAAAGCACTTAACCTTTTGACTGCAGACTATTCTAATTGCAAGTTAGCAAGATATACGACGGAAACAATTGTCGAACATACATATGAGAATATAGTAAACAGCCAAAGCCTTCGCGGTGCGCACATATGCGTTCATAATTTATATCAGTAGCTTTCGCAGGGCGCTTACATATATCCACAATCTCCGTCGAAGCCTTCGGTAGAGCGTCTATTTGCGTCCACAGTCTCCGTCAATAACTTTTGCAGGACGCGTAATATGAGTCCGTAATCTCCATCGATAGCTTTCGCAGGGTGCTTATATGCGTCCACAGTCTCCATCGATAGCTTTCGCAGGACGCATATATGCGACCACAGTCTCCGTCGATGGCTTTCGCATAGCGCGTATTTGCGTCCATAGTCTCCCTCGATGGATTTCGCTGGACGCATATATGCGTCCACAACCTCCATCGGTGGCTTTCGCAGAACGCATATATGCGTCCATAGTCTCCATCGATAGCTTTCGCAGGGCGCTTATATGCGTCCACAGTCTCCATCGATAGCTTTCGCAGGACGCATATATTCGTCCACAGTCTCCGTCGATGGCTTTCGCATAGCGCGTATTTGCGTCCATAGTCTCCGTATATGGCTTTCGCTGGACGCATATATGCGTCCGCAACCACCATCGATGGCTTTTGCAGAACGCATATATGCGTCCATAGTCTCCGTCGATGGCTTTCGCATAGCGCGTATTTGCGTCCATAGTCTCCGTATATGGCTTTCGCTGGACGCACATATGCGCCCATAGCAATCAAAGGGTTAACGACGAAATAAGATTTTATTTTTCTATTGTCATTCGCCCTAGTTAGGTTTCAAGGGCCAATACGATATATCGAGTGACTTCTTTGCGTATCATCACAGTACTTAGGCGTCAAGAGGTTTCGCGATGTGCACAAGTTGGCGAATATTCTGCGAATTGTTTTAAAGTAGAGGAATAAATAAAACATCTGGGTTAACGACTAGCTCCGTTACGATAGAATGAGAGTCTCACTGTGCAACCTAAAAATAGTCAATCTCGCTCAACGAGCGTAACGAAAGGACTAAATAGGAATTGCTAACGTGACAAAATTCGAATCACCGAAGAAACGATCCACGCAAACTTCCTATCGCGCGATAAAATGCACGACAGTGCGTGTCATGAATCAAAATAGCACGTTCTCCCTTGGTATCGTCTCTTAGACTCTAATTTAATGTGCGCTCTAAATTTTCCTGCTTTAATTACCCATTGTTCGTTGTCCCGAGGTAGTTCGTACGTAACGACGAGACTTTGCGAATGCAAAGGAGCCACCTCTCGTCGTGAAACTCGTTAGCATAATATCATTTTCATCCTACATCGATAAGCGTCTCGTAAAGCAACCTTTAGTCAGGATTCGATTCGAGCCAGTCTCGATAATGCCGAGTAAATACGTTGTACCGTTTCTCTTGGACAAATGCAAATCCACGAGTCAGTCGATTCTTCGTATCGGTCCTTTGTAATCCGACAGGTCAATGGTAAACGCAAAAACGACGATTCGCCGTTTCATTGAACACATATGGACCGATTAAATTTTGCCAAAGAACGAAACGATTATAATACGGAAGTTCTCCTATTCCACGAAAGATTATGGACAGAAACCGGAAAGAAAATAGAATACAACTGTCGTGAATATGATAATAAAAAATGAGATTGACAAAAACGTGGAGAGATTTCGGACATTATTCTAGGATATCGAGAATTATCGCGTTCGCGGAAAACATCTCGTTTCCGAGTGTTTCGCCGATCTGCAGAGTCGGTGAATCACTCGTTTACCGTTTTCTTCTCGAAATTCCATGTTCCTCTTCCGCGATAATAAAAATGGAGATAGAGAGACTGATAGACGGAGACAACATAGGGGAATAAAAGGAGACGAAGAGGACGATATAATATATCGGGACGCTATTATTCCCGTCCAATCGCGTAGCCTCTTCCCCGGCAAGTATTACGTTGCCGTGGACGGTAATGGAAGGAGTTTTGCATATTATGCAGGCCGCGTACGGATTCTCTATGCATAATGAGGCGTGTCGTCGCTGGACTAAGAATAAAGCATTGCGAATGCGCTGTCATACGATATATCTGGCCTCGTGCGAACCTACCAAGTTCTCTTCCTGCCGGATCATCATTCGAATCAGTCGCGAATTATCCTCCGGAGGATACCTGGCGAACCATTTTCTCATTTTGGAGATATCCACGAATTTGTTGATCCCTAAGCGTCAAGGATCTCTATAAGAATCCATTATTTTCTGTTAAATATTGCAGAGTAAATTATATATGTCGGAAAAATTTCCTGGACTTGTTAAAACTAGAACTATCGGCGTTATATTTGTTATAATTACAGATACGGTATGAGTATCGCAGAAGAGAAATCAATAGGCAAGAAGGACGATTAATTAAGTAATTTACGTTTTATAAGATAGTAGTGGAATAATAACTGCATGGTTCCCCTATTAGCTTGAAAAATATTTAAAAACGAGTAAGAACCTGTAATTTTCACCATCTCAGCAACGTTAGCATTAAGAAATGACAATTTCCTATCGTTTCATCATTCGAATCAGTCGCGAATTATCCTCCGGAGGATACCTGGCGAACCATTTTCTCATTTTGGAGATATCCACGAATTTGTTGATCCCTAAGTTTCGAGGATCTCTATAAGAATCCATTATTTTCTGTTAAATATTGCAGAGTAAATTATATATGTCGGAAAAATTTCCTGAACTTGTTAAAACAAGAACTATCGGCGTTATATTTGTTATAATTACAGATACGACATGAGTATTGCAGAAGAGAAATGAATAGGTGAAAAGAACAATTAATTAAGTAATCTACGTTTTATAAGATAGTAGTGGAATATTAACTGTATGGCTCCCATAATAATTTGGAAAATTTTTCAAAAAGATTGAAAACCGGTAATTTTCACCATCTTAGTGGCATTAGCATTAAGAAATGACAATTTCCTGCCAGATTATAGAATATTCATAGACGTGGTTTTTGTTGAAAGTGCGAAACATACAAAACCAGAGAGTCTTAATTATATATAAACTTAGATCACTTACATCCAATCATTGCCAGCAGCAAAATACATCATTAATCAATCTACGAGAAACGGTAATATCCCAACCACTCCAATGATCTCATCGACGATGAAAAATTCGAAACTGTATCAGCACGTACCGCTAAATATCTTCGTTGGCCGGATTTCGTAAGGAGGTGAAGAAAAGTCGCTGTAAAGTTTAAATAAAAACGTACACGAGGGCAGTTACGAGATTATAAGGTTGTTAACGACGCACAGTTGTTTTCCAGCGACTCCGGCACGATGCAAATTACAGCGTAATATACAGGCCGGCATGCTAATAATCTCGCAGTAAATATCACCGGTGTATTTTGCATCGTGAATATACCAAGGGGAAGCCGAAGTTTATTTACTCGCCAATTGGAAATACACTCTTCCTTGGTCCTCGACTTTCGCGATTCACCTTCCAAAGATGGATTATTGGCTCGTTCGTAAAACGAGATTCGTTAAGGTACTCCAGAACGATTCCGCAATACCGATTAACCATTGTCCTCCTGCATCTCGACACCGTGAAAAGACATTTCTGTCGGGCGTTGATAAGGAGCAATTAACTCCATGATTTACGGACTTGCAGGGAGAACGGCCTATGGGTTCGACGATTATTTTGTAAACTCTGAACGTGTACGGGAACAACGACCAAGAAGATGAAAACGACGACAAAGTCTAATTTACTGCTGGCCTTCTTTTCTACGCTGGTTCGACGATACATCGTTAATTATCGACGCTAATAATCCAAACGGCATTGAGAGAACCACTTATTTAGATTGGGCGTTAACAGTTTTGTGCAACCGCGATCCTTTTTCATTTCTTATCCTTCGACGAGGATTTTTAATGCGATTTCTGAGTTATGGGAGGGCAAATTGAAGTCGAGAACTTTTCTTTGAGATATTAAAATGGGAGCAATGCGAGTAATTTTGGGTTTGCTTATTTGCAAATTGTTGAGGTTTGAAGTAAATGGAGGATCTTTAACACTAGAACTACCGGCCTCAAATCTATCATATTTTAATAAATTAAATAAATACTTTGAAAAAGGGGGAATGAAGTGGCAGAAAATTTGATCGATTGAGTGCTTTATGTTTATTGATATAGACGTAGAATATTTATTCTATGACTCTTATTTAAACTTGGAGAATTTTTTGAAAAAATTGAGTACCAGTCATTTTGACTGGTTTGGTAGTTCTAGTGTTAATGCGATTTCTGAGTTATGGGAGGGCACATTGAGGTCGGAAATTTTGTTTGAGAAATTAAGATGGGAGCAATGCAAGTAATTTTGGATTTGCTTATTTGCAAATTGTTGAGGTTTAAAGGAAATGGAGGGTTTGGGAAAAAATGTAGAATAGGATAAGGGTGAAGTATTGGAGAGCTGAATTCGTTGAGAGATAGGGACAATAGGGGTAATTTAATTTATTTTAATTTAATCTTTTTTCATTGGTTTCGCCCACATGATTGTCATTTTCCAGAAGTTTTTCTCTTCAATAGATAGAAGACTTATGTGGGATAATTAAGATTTAGAGCCATTTTAAAGATGATGATTACCGTGTATCGATGATTATCAAGATTGTCTGCTTAGAAATTTGAAAATTCTATTTTTCTGATAAAAATATGACTGAAATGGTAAAAAAATACAACAACATAGGAGTTGAGATCTTATAAATATTATCATAATTACGCGTATATTAGAAAGCAGACAAATTGGAGCAGTGAAGCATCAAACGATTCAAACGGAACGAAAAGTTTTGAAAGAAATCAAAGTATGGGAATACCATCCAGAACCGGATTTTCTATAGAACTAACGTTACAACGTATAAACTCGTTAATGATGGGCGATCAAAGATATAAGTTACTTCTCATCCCGGAATGCGCCGAGCTTCCGCAAGGTTGGTTCATTTCACGAAACGTCGGGGCATCGTTTACTTTGTAACATTTATTCAGTGTCGCGGTTGTAGATTTATTAGAGAAAGTACGATTCACTCGGCTGGCAGCCTGGCAGATCGTTGCTACGACACACGTCGTGTATTTACGCTCGAATCATCAACATTGTGGTAACACCGACATTAATCATCCGCCGGGTGATCATCGGAATCTCAGTGGAAGATTTATCATTTACCCGCGCTCTCGCAATCAATTAAAGTCGTCAGCTTGGTATCACTTTAAAAGCGCCTGAAAGGAACATCCTTATATCCCATTAACCCTTTTGGGGACGATGAACCCGTAAACACGCTCGCCGGAAGACATCGACGTGCCGGAAGCTTTTGCTCGAGATTTTAGCAAACATTTGTTTCAATTGTTTCGTCGATTACGAAATGAGACACAGTCTATTTAACCCCTTGCCGTACGATTACTTTTGTTACTGTGTTCTCACTAATTTAGAATTAAATTAGTAAAATAAAGATTGATTGGTGACTCTTGACATATTAATGTATCATTAACACTAGATTTGCGAATGTTGCTACATCTATTTTACTAAAGCGTGCCAAATTAATTCAAATGAAATATTTATTATTAAAAAATTCCCCGACCTCGCGCTGCGTGTCACTAATGTCTTCAATGTGATAGATTTTTTAAAACTTGAAAACTTCTGTTTAATTTACTGTTTGTAATTTAATTTCTGCTTAATTACGAGTCTCATGCGTTAATGGACGGTAAGGGGTTAAGAAAAAACATATCACCGCAACGAGTTAACCCCTTACCGTACCATTTCTTTTTTGATTGCATCTGCAATAACTCAAAATTAAATTGACCAACTAAAAATCGGTTAGTGATTCTTGATATAGCCTATAATTCAACGTAATAATAATATTGTAGAAATAATTTTATCGTGTCACGTCTCACTCATATTTCCGATTTCATAGATTTCACAGAATTTGGAAACTTTGAAATTCTGATAACGGTAAACGACGAACAACCTTAGCATTATTTTAATCAGCGACATAAAAAAACGTCATTTGATGGACTTTTTGAATGCGCAAATCGTTGTTTTTCCGCTGGAGGAGAATATTTCGTGTTATTAATCCCGAGATCCACGGTGGAAAAAATTTTAGAAACGCTGCATTAAACGATCGATGAAATTCAAAACTCTCATCAGGAAAGCATCCACGTCGAATACTAATTTCTTCCTCGATGCCCGAAGAACGTATTCAAATGCAAATTTCACCTCATCGAGGGTGACAGTTAAATCAAAGCAAAGAGAAGTTACACACACCGTCTGGAATATAATATCATCTCGGCTTTCATTGTCCACCTGTTCTCCACATATGTATCCACCTATGCTATCTTTCAATTTGCATCTACCGTTCGGTAACTAACCGATAACTTCGTCTTTAATTACGCAACGCAACTATACCCACCGTGTACCTCTCTGCCGCTAATTGCGACGAGAAAACTCGCTCGCTTATTGCAATAAAACTGCACCTCTGCAGAGTCCGGCAATAAAACTGAATTTGCATTCGTACTTCTCTACCTGTGCACGAACAATTAACGTTTCTTTCTTTGTCTTTCTCCCGGTGTTTTACGACAGCACGATACTTCATTCGCGGTAATTTCGAGCGAGGAATAATCGTTACGATAAAAAAAAGGAAGAAGCAGTTCGCTTTTAATTTTCCGAGTGAAAACAACGAGAGACCGAGGATAATTGGACGAACCGGAAGTAAGCTTGTCTACGCCACGAAAATAAAGAACGATACACCTTCTTTGTAAACACTAATAAATTCTACTTGTGTCTGAAATGTATCGGAATACAAGAGATTCAACGCGCTAAACATCAAGAGTGTCTTCCTACCTGGTAGTTTCTACAGATGCAACAATTTCTTTCATAAAATTAATTCTTCCTAAAGTAGAAGTGTTAAAGTCAACCCATTCGTCCGCTCGTCTGCACAAAACTAACGATAACAATAAACTTCTGTTTACTGATTCGATACAAAACAAAAACGTGTTCAACCAAAGTGTCTTCCTACCAGGTAGTTTCTACAAAAGCAACGATTTCTCTCATAAAATGAATTCTTCCTAAAGTACAAGTGGTAAAGTCAACCCATTCGTCCGCTAATCTGCTCAAAACTGACGATAACAATAAACTTCTGTTTACTGATTCGATACAAAACAAAAACGTGTTCAACCAAAGTGTCTTCCTACCAGGTAGTTTCTACAAAAGCAACGATTTCTCTCATAAAATGAATTCTTCCTAAAGTACAAGTGGTAAAGTCAACCCATTCGTCCGCTAATCTGCTCAAAACTGACGATAACAATAAACTTCTGTTTACTGATTCGATACAAAACAAAAACGTGTTCAACCAAAGTGTCTTCCTACCTGGTAGTTTCTACAAAAGCAACGATTTCTTTCATAAAATGAATTCTTCCTAAATTAGAAGTGTTAAAGTCAACCCATTCGTCCGCTCGTCTGCTCAAAACTGACGATAACAATAAACTTCTGTTTACCGACTGGATACCAAACAAAAACAATATTCAACCTCACACTGTTTACAACAATGAGGGAAAAAAGTATATCAACGGCTTCTATCACCTTCTGAAAATTCCTTCATGATGATACCTACTCCAACTGCAAAACTACTAACAAAACTCTAAAAACCAAAACTGCAAACCGTCCAGAAGCCACATCGCGATGTGGCGGCGCCATATTTAATCCGCCATTTTGTTTTTTGAAATTTTCAGTTCAGATTTGTAATCAGCGACCCAAAAAATATTAGAATACCAATTTTTAGCTAAATCGGATGTGTTTTGCGCTCTTGGTGATGATTTGAAAAAGATCGAAAACTATACGAGGTGGCTGAATAGCTAAATTCACGGACCACTGTGCATCGTCATAGAAGCTAGTGATCAAAAGAGCGGCATCGCCAGAGGCACCTCTCGAGAAACGTGGCCAGAAAGAATCGTCGATTAGACCGTATCAATTACCTTCATCGTGTCGTCTCTCCACCTCCACCTCCTTCCCTCACCGTAAGCCAATCAGTGCTCCAAGAGTCCCGTAATTAGCAGTTGCATCGTATCTCACTGTTCTCCGTTAAATAGACTCACGCACACCTCCACGTCATGTGCTCGAGGGGCCTCCGTATTCATGCTCATACCGCGACCGAATTATATATGCGTGCGAGCAATAACGCGCAGGTAGTACAGAGGTAAGAATGAACGAAGCATGCGCGAGCACAAGTTGTTCTCGCGCTTGTTAAGATTCATAAGGAGAACGTGCGTTACACGCGACCCGGTGGCCCTCATTAGGGCTCTAATTACGTGCGATTAGCCCGGCAATTACCCGGGAATACATTACGGTGGAATCGCGCCGCCGAATCGCGATCACGCAGCCGTTTCGCGGCTCGACGTCTCAAGAGTTACTTTAGCTCGCGGCTTTTTCATTCTCTTTTAACGTACGTCCATCCACGAGGAGCAAAGGACGTCGTGTCGCGTCGAGCAATAGAGGGCTAATGGTATCGTAAGAGCACGGGGGTGGGAACTTTGTTGCTGGATAATCGGACCGAACGTAGTCACGGAACGGCCACTCCGTTGGTTCGTGAAATTCCACCCATTTGCCTTATTAACGACGTCCGCGTTCAGCTGGATGCTAATTCGCGATACCTCGTAATTCGACGGAGCGGTCTGCGCGAGCAAGTGCACCGTGCGGGGCAGGTTTGCGTGACGACCGAGTGTTTGATTGAAACGATGGAAATACTGGGGGAGTAAGAGGCATGCGAGAAGAGACGTAGAGGACTCGATGGATGGTGTAGCAATTTTGAAAAGTGGAGTGGTTTTTGGAGAATTTTGGTGTCTTTGATTTGAGAAAGGGTGATATTTAGATTGAGGGAGTATTAATTATTTGGATTATTATTAAGCCTTTGGCGTTTAGAAATTTCCCCGCTTGAAGTGCCAGTTGGGAGAAATTTAGCTTTTCAAAGTCATTTTTTCCTTGGTGATTTAGTACAGATGGATATTTAAAAATACAGAATATGTTGAAGTCGATCTATTGTGTTTAATACTACTTAATGTACATAGAAACGCGACTGTGGCGGCAATGACCGCAAAGTATTAAATATATTGTAGCCTTGATTACTATTAAGCCTTTAGCCTCCGGAAATTTTCACCGCTTAGAGGGACAGCTAGTTGGGAGAAATTTAGCTTTTGAAAGTAATTTTTTTCTTGGTGATTTAATGCAGATGGATATTTAACCCTTTTAGTGCCGACCGGAAAAATTGATTGAATTAATGAAAAATATAGTTGTAAATAAAAAGAATTGTCATTTAGCGATAGTTTCATATAGAATACGCAATATAGAGCGTAAACCTTGTATTTACAAATATCTGTCATAAAATTACTGATATCGTATTGGAAAAATGAATATTAACCCTCTGATGCCCAGTGTTAGTACTATTGTTAACGACGATATATCGTCCTCCGGCACTAAAAGGGTTAAAAGTACAAAATCTGTTGAAGTCGATCTATTGCGTTTCATACTACTTAATCTATATAAAATCGCCACTGTGGCGGCAATGACCGCAAAGGGTTAAATATATTGTAGCCTTGCTTACTGAGAACGAACTTTGTACAAAATATCCTAAGTGTAACAATCTCGACAAAATTGAAAATTTCTTGCCCCCTTTTTGTGTGTAGAGAAGAATTTTTAACATTACACTAAAATGGCGTCGAGATGGCTTCTCCATTCTCTCGATTAATCCACAATGCCACCCCCCTGAGTCCCCGTCGGTTACTCTCCTTCTCTTCCTCCCCCTTTTTTGGAGCACGTTACGCCCATAGAATACATAACGGTGTGATGTATGCACGTAATGCATCTGGAGCGAGCAACACGCACCTTTTGGCCTTTGGTGCTCGTGGATATATGGTGCGTGTATGGGAGAATATCGCGCGCCACCCCTCGATCGCGAATTAGCATATCAATCCCCTCGTTATTCGGGACCGTACCGAATGTCTTTTCGAGTACGCCATTAAAAGCCAAATAGAGTCGCTCTTGCTGAATCGTGGAACGACGGAAACCGTTGCCGTTGAGATACTTTTTATGCCGGTTTAACGAGCAACTTTCACTCGAATTTAATAGATCCTGAAGGTTTTCCGCGAAACGGGAGACGCACAAATTTAATTCACAAAAGAAACGAGAAACTTGAGAAATGACATTCGACGTTGTGACGACATTCCAGTTGTTTGGGGATGAACTATAGATTTGATATTGGTGGGTGGTTTTATCCTTACTGGGTGCGTGGGGTGGGAACACTGTTTTGTGCACTTTAATTAGATGATGCGATAATATGTGATAATATGGGCGGAGGATTCGTGCTGGGAGGATGTAAGAGTTATCTTTTAGAAGAAATCAACAGTTTATCAGAGAAAAGATAAATAGTTGAATGAGTGAGCACAAATTAGGTATTAACCCCCTGTTCCGTAAAGTGCAAAAATCTGCAAATTTGAAAAAATATTGTAAAAATCTTTGATACCTATTTTTTTCACAGGTAGTGTCGAATAGACAATCGCGTCTTAAGGCCACATGGAAACCAGAATTCTGTTATTGACCGTAGTTAAAATTATCAAACTGGACGAACCTCATCGACTATCGTTTCTCCACGAGTGTTACTTTCAGTTCACTTTCTCCTTATTTATAGGACCACTCATTAACAGACACCTTAAGGAGCACCTGACAATATCTTCGATAGAAAACTACACTATAACATGATCGTTTCACCCAGAAGTATTCATCGATCAAATCATTAACCCCTTAGCCTGCAATAACACCTAACGCTCTTATCAAGATGATCAAATTATTTCTACACTATTAACATTACCTGCAATCATACAAAATATCCAAGACCTCAAAGAAATTCCCCTTTCTCGAATTAATTCTAAATTATTCCTCATTCGAAATAGATCTCGCAGGATTCGTATTTGTAAATAACTAACGCCCTGCCTTACACGTGACACACGTGAGACAATAAATGTAATAAAAAATTTATAACTTTTCCAACAACTGTTGAAATAAAAATATCCAATATCTCAAAGAAGTTCCCATTTCACAAAGTAATTCTAAATTACTCCTCATTCGAAATAGAACTCGCAGGACTCATACTTGTCGAAAATTAACCCCCTGCCTTACACGTGACACACGTGAGACAATAAATGTAATAAAAAATTTGTAACTTTTCCAAAAACTGTTGAAATAAAAATATCCAATATCTCAAAGAATTTCCCATTTCACAAAGTAATTCTAAATTACTCCTCATTCGAATTAGAACTCGCAGGACTCATACTTGTCGAAAATTAACCCGCTGCCTTACGCGTGACACACGTGAGACAATAAATGTAATAAAAAATTTGTAACTTTTCCAAAAACTGTTAAACTAAAAGTATCAATAGATCAGGAGACGATAAAATTAGTTCTATGGCATTAACATTCCATTAACTTATATCGATATATCGAAAATTAATGATAGATTATTACTCCAAAAATTAATTCTAACTTCGATCTCAAAAGAAATCATAAATCAAGAGGTTAACCCCTCAACAAAATCAATTATCCAAATTTCCACCCCCTAATAAAATAAAATCCCTCAACATTCATCCAAGTCAAAAAAAAAAGAATCAAATCTCAAACGAATCCTACCTGCGTTTCCGTCAAAGACAACGCTTGCGCCAGTTGCTTCCTCTCAGCTCCAACGACGTAATGATTCTTCTCAAAAGCATGCTCAAGCTTGAGCAACTGGCTCGGGCTGAACGCTGTCCTTATTCTCTTAGGTTTCCTGAACGGCTGCAACAGGAAGCCGGGTATGTCGGGTCCTGGAACGCAAACACGAGAGACTCTCAATAATCGTGGCGGTACGTGCGGAGTACATTCATCAAATTATCCACAGTACCCAGCCAAGTAAGATGTAACAGGAGATAGCACGATGCTGCCGGATAATTCATTAAGATCTAATTAATTTTTAAACGGCATCGCCAGCATCGATCCTGTCTGCGCCTTCGTCGCGCGAGTAAATAACGACACGCAAGCCTGCGCACCCCGATTCGCTTTGAGAGGCCGATATGCATAACCGATGGGAAACGGTAAGGAAAAGGATGGAAGAGAAGGTGAAAGAAGGAAAAACAGGGAAGAAGAGGATGAAGTGGAGGAGGAGAACGTTACGAAGTGCACCTAGAAGCCCGTAATTGAGTATTCCACCTCGAAAGAGTCATGTCGATCGTCCGATACCCACGTCTGCCGGAAGTCCAGCGAGATACTTTGCTGGAAAGCTCGGGACGATAAATCGCCTGGTCTCCCTTTTGCACGGACTCTAGCCTTGCCGACTTCGAGCTACATCGTGACCTGGATTAAGCTTCTATACCCTCATGGCCTTTGTGGGAATTAAATTTTCATCATAGGCGACAAACTCTGCTACTTATTAACACTAGGTCTACCAAGGTGGTCGGAATTACTTGTTCTATATTTTTGCAAACTGTTCCTGACGGTTTTAACCCTTTAGCGTATAACGTGTGAGGGTCGTGACACGGAAAATTGGAATAGGAAATTTTGAAGTCTTTCATAAATTATTTGATTGAAAATTATCAGCTGGTTGAGAAACGATCTTGTTACTTTTGTACTATTAATAAAATTGTGGTATTAGAAATAGTTTGATTTCAGGAATTAGTTATGACTCATTTAGTAGATCATAGTTTAGTAGAAAAATATTCAATAAAAGTCATATCTTCAGAAAAAAAATTAATCGAAGAAATTCCAAATCCTAATTTTTTCTACTTGGTGTTAAGTTGCGTTGAAAGATTCGACGTTAATTGCAAGAACTAATTCATTTTTCAATTGTCTTTAACATTAGATCTACACGTTAAAATTCACTATTTCTGTTTCACAAACAGTTTTCAAATTTATAGAGAAGCAGTAAAGTAGATTATAATTAGACTGCGGATGTTTATGCAAATTTCGAGTTTCACAAATGCAGGTGAGACAGGAAAACCTATCTAGGGATTTATTGCACTTAATAAATATTACAACAAATACCATACTTTGGATATTTTAGATATATTTTTATATTATGTTCTTTTTGTATATTTTAGCCGTATTAAATTTGTCATAAATGCATAAAAATCCGCAGTCTAGTTATGAGTCTTTGTACTCTTCAGAAAAGAAATCATAGGTCAAGGGGTTAATGTTGATTCTTTTGCAATTTTCTACTTCTATCTTGAGCGATTGAATCGATCTTTTCTGCCTCTTTTATTTAATTGTTTTGGTACGATTTGACAATTTTAAATATATTTACAAAATTGTATTGTTTAAGAATTTCTGTTATTATGCATTTAACACTAGAATTACTAGGTATAATAATTAGAGGTTAAATCAATTACATTTCAGTTTGTGAGATAAGTACTTTGAAAAAGAGGAATCAAAGGATGAAAACAGTGATCGATTCTGTAACCCTGGAGAGTTTGGAAAAAATTTGTCATCGGTCATTTTCACCTGGTTGATAGTTCTAGTGTTAAAAAGTGAGCAAATATGAAAGATTCTTTTCCTAACGTGACGAAGTAAAAATTGAAAACATCTGTGAAGAATTTAAAAACATCTCTCCGTTAAATCGCAAACTTTAATAATAGAGTAGCAATGTTTTCTGTCAGAGATAATACGATACTTAAAATCCGCATAGAATTTAAAGTCCACTTCAATTATTCTTCGTCAAACATCGATGGAAAATAGCAGGAGTCTTGGGCAAATATAATTCAATATTAACAACGTGAACCGTCAATTATCGCGGCAGCTGTAAACATATTAAAGTCAATCAGCGAAGCGAAATTACCGAAGAATCATCTCGTTTGGAAAACTTCGCGAGGAATGATATCGCGGAATCGCAAGAAGTACACTTCATTCGCGCTCAGAATAAATTTCCTTCGTATTTACCAATCGTCCCGGCGTGCGAGGACTAGGTAAATGTCTTGAAATGTTAATTAGGTCTTTAGGCTCGCGCGCGATACTTCTATCTCGTCGAGAAGGTCGCCAGAAGCACGCTTTAATGAGCACATCACGTATGCATGCGTAAACTTAAGTAAGATGCGTTTCCACGTGCGACTATTCTTACGATTACCACGCAAACTACATCCTTGGGGAACCAAGGTGCTGCTTTTACCTCTAAACAATACTTCAATCACGATTCTAGGTTTCTAAATTGGATCTCATTGTTTTTCAAGAGAAAATGGAAATATTCGCAACTACAAATCGAAAGGGAATTGGGAAAATTTTTTTTAAATTAGTTCAGTTGGTTTGTTTTAAAATTTTTAAGAGGTATGGAAGGACTTCTGATCATCTGGTTGTGGAAAAATTCCTGAGTGGAATAGAAATTTGCATTTTGTGATATTAAATCAAAATTGAATCGAGGTGCCTTTAACACTAGATTTATGGATGTTGATATACCTATTTTTCTGAAGTGAGCCAATTTGAATCATACAAGAAAATTTATTATTAAAAAATTAACCAACCATTATATTATATTTGTAGTAATTAAATTTTGAATGAACCAAATTGGCTCCGTAAATCTAATGTTAATTTCTCCCAGTTTTAATTTCGCCTAATTAGTATGACTTTTATAGATTTTAGGATAACGAGGGCCGAGAGGTTTCAATGGGTTCTAAAACACCTAGGACGTACAGTTTATGGGTTCTAAAACGCCTAGAAAATAAAATTTCAGATGAGCTCCTAAATGCTAATTTAGAAAAAATTTCTCAGAAGAGATAAAGATTTGAACTCGTCTTCCTAATTGGCAGCCTTTAATTTCTTTTCATCCACTATATTCAAATTCAACGCCTCCAACTATTTTGCCATAAAATTTAATCAGTTTCCAATTTCAACATGAATTTTTAAAAAATTACTACCAATCATCCATAATAATATTATGCAATTATAATAAGAGCGGTTGTGGTTTAATCAAAAGTCAAATGTCTGGTAGAATAGAATTCTCTCGATTGAACAAACGATCGATTATAATTGTCCACGTCGAACGATAAACCGCAGATAATTAGCGACGTTGTTGAGCAAAATGCGACTTGCTTTTTATGCTACGGATGAATAATAATGTCAGTGGCTTACAGTAACCACTTTCGGTCTTTGAATGCAAGACATCTGTCGCATACCACGTTACATGCAGCGAAAGAACAATTGCATCGATTCAATAGTTAATCAGACGGAGAAACAATTCCTGGTTATAACCTGTGCGTTGATGCAGAAACGGTGAAAATAATGGTGGCATTACGTTATTGGAAAAATGAAGGAAATAAGTTTCAAGTAGGAAGATTGTCACTTGGAAACTCTAGTTCAAACGGGAGTTCATTCGTGGCGGTTAAGTTAAACGTGAAATTTCATGGGGAAGATTGCGGAAAGTTGTATGGGAGAAAATGTAGCAATCTACAATATTTCAGTATCTATTAATTTGAGTAAACAGGCAAAACTAAATTCGTTAACAGTAATCGTATGCGGTTAAATGACCGATTCAATCAAATACAAACACAATTGTTTAAATTATTGACTAGAGGCTCATTTCTGAGCGTTTCCTCTATTAAATGGACAATGTTCGACAGTTCTTCTGAAAATATATAATTCTTAATTTATCACCGATTCAATGAAATACAAATATGTCATTTGAATTATTGATTAGAGTGTTTCCTCTATTAACACTAGAACTACCAAGCAAGTCAAAATGACTCGTCCTCAATTTCTTCCAAAAGTTCTTCAAGTTTATAGGACAGTCATACAGCAGATATTCTACGTCGATTTTATAAAATACAGATTATCGAATCGATCATCCTTTCCAACCCTTGATTTCTCTTTTTCCAAAGTACATATTTAATATACTAAAATATAGTAAATTTCCCGTCCGTAGTGTAAAGACGATAATCTTCTGCAGTTCTTTCGGAAATATATAATTCTGATTTTACTTATAATTCTTATTTTATTTTAGATCCAATGATTACGGACAGAATGGGTATAGATAAATTGCCGGTACTTTGATTGCTAATTAAAGATATAACTGCGATGTCGAATACTACCTAGTCGCAAAAGTGTTAAATCAAAGAGAATGGAATATTTTTCTGAAGTTTGAGCTATTGTTATATTAATATTGTAAGGTACGAAGACTATTGTCTCTGATAGTCTACTGCTAATAAATAAATATCCTTTGAAATCAATATAATAAGCAGAAGTATAAAGGAATACTGCGATATATGCAAAGTAAAAGCTCGACGTTCCTTCAGTCAGAGTTTAAAGCCGCAGGAAATCGGCATAAATCCTGGGCGTGCGATCTCTCGCATTAACACCACATTCCAGCTAACACGGCTCGTGAAATTTCTAGTTGAGCGATCAAGCCGACACAACGGCCTTACGAAAGAGAGTAAATGGCCGTTGCATCGATGGTTCGTTTGTATGAAGGATACAAAAGAGAACAGTAGGAAGAGAGAAACCAAGAGAGACTTCTTCGACGCACGGTCGTCGAGGAATTCAACGAGCAGGCTGAGGATCACGAGGAGTTAAAACGTGGGCGATCATATTCGCGAAATGCCGGCTGATATAGCATACGAGATGGAAATATCCTTTCGAGGCTTCCTAAACTCCGTGTTTTACGTCGTGCAACTCCTATTCTTCTCTTTTTCCCGCGCAAGAATCTGAAAAAAGACTAGAAGAAAGGACACAACGAAAATAGGAAAAAAACTGTATGAAAAACCAGAAGAAAAACTGAAGGACAGCCTGGCACGAAACTTAGTAGAAAAGGACGACTAGAGCGAAGACTAGGAAGGAAACTAGAAAAAAGGACCGGATCAAGAAGAGAAGTAAAACTATATGAAAAACCAGTAGGAAAACTGGAAGAAAGCACGGAAGGAAACCTAGAGACGTTACTGGAAGAACAACCACAAGGAAGACTATGTCGAAGACTAGAATAAAAACTAGAATGAAGTATAAAAAAAACTAGAACGAAGACAAGAGCAAAAACTATACGAAAAACTGGCAGAAAGCGCGGGAAGAAAGGGATAAAGGGTAACCCTAAATGGGTTACTGCAAGAAGTACTGGAAGAACGACCATAAAGAAGGCTAGGTCGAAGACTAGACTGAAGATTAAAATGAAGTATAAAAGAAAAACTAGGACTAAGACAAGAGGAAAAACTACATGAAAAACTGGCAGAAAAACTGGAAGAAAGCACGGAAAGAACGGGATAAAGGGTAATCCTAGATGGGTTACTGGAAGAAGTACTGGAAGAACGACCATAAAGAAGACTAGGTCGAAGACTAGACTGAAGACTAGACTGAAGACTAGAATGAAGTATAAAAGAAAACTTACGACGAAGATAAGAGGAAAAACTGGAAGAAAGCGTGGGAGGAAAAGGGATAAAGGGTAATCCTAGATGGGTTACTGGAAGAAGTACTGGAATAACGACTATAAAGAAGACAAGGTCGAAGACTAGACTGAAGACTAGAATGAAGTATAAAAGAGAAACTGGGACGAAGACAAGAGGAAAAACTACACGAAAAACTGGAAGAAAAACTGGAAGAAAGCACGGAAAGAACGGGATAAAGGGTAATCCTAGATGGGTTACTGGAAGAAGTACTGGAAGAACGACCATAAAGAAGACTAGGTCGAAGGCTAGAACGAAGACTAGAGCGAAGACTAGAGCGAAGGCTAGAGCGAAGACCAGGACGAAGACTGGAACGAAGGGCAGAGCGAAGGCCGGGACCAGTCGCAGAGATGGAGAACATAGCCCGTGGACGAGAGAAGAGACGAAGGGAGCTAGACGGCCTGTAATTACGGGAAGGAAGCGGCTTTCGCAGCTGAGACGCCCAGAGCGACTCGAAATTACTCAAAAATAAGACCAAATCGTAAACGTATCAAATTATATCCCCTTGCTGATCCTCCTCTTCGTCTCTTGCCTCGATCTTGCTCACGACTTCTCTTTTCCTCTGATAGAACTACGCTCGTTTCTACAGACCACCTTTCCGTGGTAAAGCCATCGTCTACCCTAATGCGTTTTTAATTGTTGCAAATGTGCCCGTAAACTGCAGCGCAACGCGATGCGATCGGAGATGCAAATGCGCCGTCGCGTCACGATACTGAACGATTTGGAGTGCTGGTATGCCGATGAGGAGAGAAAGAAGGTGTACGACGGTGTAGAGAGTGCTGCAAGTTTCGTTTCACGGTTTCGAGTTTGGTTTCTGCGGATGGAAAGTCAAATTCGATAGTGTTAAAGGTATAGTGTCCTCTCAACGTGGACAAAATTATTTGCAGAGCTCAAAGTGGTGCTAAACTGTTTGAGAATTCATCCTTATTACTGCAATTTGGCTTCTGTTCGGAAGATGAAACAAATCGGAAAGATAATAAGCCTTATCAACTAGAAACTCTATTTCTCTATTTCTCAATAAGCTCTATCTTCTTGCAAACTGCCTAGACTACCAATAATTTCTGAACAACAATAAACAACCATCCCCGTCAATTTCACATTCGAAAACAAATCAGTATAAAATCCACGTTCCAAGTTCTCCAAAACATCAAATTATCTCGCAAACATTCCAAATTTACGACTCCAAGCTATAAATTCTGGCCGACGATTATCCCCCAATAATCCTCAAAACCTCGCGAAAAATTCGCCATACCTGGTCCACAATTTTACCACATCATCCGCAAGATATTCTCATTTACCATCATTAACATCCCGGAAACCGAGCCAATCGTCGATCCAAGTGAATCATTTGATCGAGAGGTGGGGGTACAATTAAAAAGCAATAACTGTTAATCGGCATGCTGGTAAATCGGCTCCGATCTCTCTTACATCGTAGACGCTTGTAATTATGCAAATTTCACAATAATCGTTCGCTATTAGCCGACGTAAGGAAAGAAAAGTAAAAAAGGAGCACCTATATGTAAGAAGCGAATGCAAACTTCTCGCTATTAACTTCTCAGCCATGATCAAATGGACACCGTGCGTTTCCCATGTGTGAGACTCAACGACAACGAAATCTACGAGAACGTGGAGGAACATTATCATTCGTATCGACGGCGGCTCGTCGATTATGATTAATCGCGTACACGGGCGCCTTACTTATCAATTAGCATAGCGGCACGGTGCATTAAATTTCGAAATCGCACGGAACATTAGAGGACTTTAAATGGCACCGCGCTGATATTTATCCACGTCCGAGAGAGAATTAACAATTCCCTGGCATCGATTATCGATAATAGGAAAGAGAAAGAGACAGAGAGCAAGATAGATAGACGGATAGTTAAATAGAGAGGAAGATAGAAGGTGAGAGAGTTAGATAAAACACATGGGGAGAGGAAGAGAGAGGGGTACCGTAACAGTGTGGCTCGAATTCATGGCAAATGAGCGATTACTATTTAATTAAACACGTACTACGTCCGGCTGGCGCGTTGCCGATACTCACTCGACCGATACCGGATATCAACGATTTTTCACCGTGAGCTGAATCGAGAATGTCGCGCAATTAGCATAGGCTAATTCGTAGAACGCCACGCGGTGTATAACGATGACTTCTAATTGTAGAGTATGAGTCCAAGTTACGATTGAAAATTTGTTGTCGCGCAGATCGGATTGAGTGTACGTCTTTTTTTAGATGTGTCGAGTATCACGCTTCTATAGTATGGTGATCAGATATTTCTCACTGTTATGAGTTTTTTTTTCTTTGTAAAATGTGGGAATTAATGATTAAATTCTTAAGTCAAGGATCGAAGAAGTGTAGTTAAAAATGATGAAGGAAAATGGAGATTAGCTCGGTGAACGACATGAATTTAAAAGGAGTTAAAAAACATGCGGCAGCTATGGAAAATGAGACGTTATAATGTATCAGGAAAGTCGATGTAAATTATGGACGATGACGCTTCGATTATCCGTTATAATCTTCGATATATTAATTATTCCGATGCTCACGATGCAAGCACGACTTAGACGATTGGTAATACCGGTAGCAAATGGCAGGTATCATCGTTCTCGGCCTGATTTATTTGCGCAATCACCATGTCGCTGAGAAATACATATCCTGGAATTCTTGCTAAACGCGAGATCAATGTTCGATACGTTATTACCAGACAGATAAAGAAACTTTAGTTGGATGGAATTAGTCGAATTAATCACATCTAATAGATTTTCTTAACTTCTCAATTTATCTGCCTCTGGATGCCATGCCGAATAATCGACTTTAGAAATATGAGAAAAGAAATAAATTAAATGACACATTAAATTAACACTAGATTTACGGATGTTGATATACCTATTTTTCTGAAGTGAGCCAATTTAAATCATACAAGAAAATTGGAGTTTTTTGCATAGAAAATAGTTCCAAATCAATTGAAATGAAAGATTTATTATTAAAAAATTGGCCAATCAATATATTATATATGTAGTAATCAAATTTTGAATGAGCCAAATTGGCTCCGTAAATCTGGTATTAAAGAACGAGCATGTTATTAAATTCCGATATTCATTGCAAACTATAGTAGTTACGACGAGGAATTGTCGGTGGGATAGAAATCATTTGGGAATAGGAGTTTTAAGTGATGATTAATTCTATTCGGAGAAAGGGATGATATTTAACTCCTTCCCTTACGATTTCTTTGGGACCGAACGAGCAATAACTCAGAATTAATTGTTGGAATAACAATCTATCACTGACTTCAACATCGTTTCAATTTCAATTTTAACAAATCCTGACCTACTAATATTTTGAATTCAATAGTTTTTGGGAACTTACAAATTCCATTTACCGTGTCACGTGGACCACACATCATTGTACGACAAGGTGTTAATCATAGGACTATCGGCGTTATATTTTATTATAATTAAATATTTTGAATTCAATAGTTTTTGGGAACTTACAAATTTTCTATTCCATTTACCGTGTCACGTGGACCACGCGTCATTGTACGACAAGGTGTTAATCATAGGACTATCGTCGTTATATTTTATTACAATTAACCCTTTTAGTGTCGACCGAAAAAATTGATTGAGTTTATGGCAAATGTAATTGCGAATTAAAAGAATTAGCATTTGGCGATAGTTTAAGTAGAACACGCAATATAGAGCATAAACTGTGTATTAACAATTATCTGTCATAAAATAACTGATATCGTATTGGAAACTGAATATTAACCCTTCTATGCCCAGGGTTAGGACTACTGCTAACGACGATATATCGTCG
The DNA here is from genome assembly GCA_910591515.1 of Cerceris rybyensis. Taxonomy (NCBI): domain Eukaryota; kingdom Metazoa; phylum Arthropoda; class Insecta; order Hymenoptera; family Crabronidae; genus Cerceris; species Cerceris rybyensis. The sequence continues at coordinate 4,823,565 of OU342795.1, forward strand.
TCCGGCACTAAAAGGGTTAAATATGTTGAATTTTGAACACTTTGACAGGAGTGAAATCAATGAAGAAGAAGGTCTATCAAGTAATTTAGGTTCTATCTGATAGAAGTAAATTATTTACTGCATAAATCTCCTATCAATTTGAACTAATTTAAAACAATTAGAAACCAGTCTGCATCGTCTAATATCACCACATCCAGTAAGTTTTTAAATTAAAGGAAAACCCATAAACTAACAAAGAGCCTTCAACACCAAACGAAGCTCTCCATCACGAACGATCTATTAATCACAAAAGTGACGATCGAATTGCAATCGACCGTAACGATTCACCTCATGAAGATGTCAATCGCACTCACAAAGAAACAGGAAGGGAAAAAAGGGCGTATCATTGTCAGTGAACGAGATTGGCAACAGAGGTCCCTTCGACATCCAAGTAAAAGCGTTTCACGCTAAAAAAAAATCCTTAAAAAAAAACGCGACAAAGGAAGAAGAACACTGGTGCCATGGCGATCCATGATGTCGAGTCGGTGGATGTTTCTTCGTTTAAAAAAAAAAACAAGATAAAAGAAGAGAGCTACCGAGCATCATTGTTGTCAATAGACACCCCATGGTGCGAACGTCAGGCGGGTAAACGACGCTTTAATAATGCCGATTAACCGGGCATTGTATTCCTACTTTTCGATGGCGGCAATGAACACCGATCTACGAACGATTTCTATTACGTTATTCTTTCGTTTTATTCTCAACTGTCAGACGAAAGCCGTTGAAATTTGTCGAACGATCTTCGAACTAATGTAACATACATCCTCGTGTCCCTCTTCTTCTTCCAGATATAATTTATCATCCATGATACTTCGCAGTCGTTTCCGCTATTCGTCAAACTACTTAATTTCAACCTGTCTCGAAATTTTTCAGAAGGTCTGCACGCACGTAACGCGTGATTTTCATCGTCCCACGGGGTTTTAATTAAGGAAATAATAATTAAAGTGGTAGATAATGACCGATCGTTAATTAATTCCAAGTGTAATTTGTCCCCACTGCGATATTAGCTCGCCATAAACATTGTTGACGTTCGAGGAACGGTGTATTTCGCTATCAGGTCCACCTATGACGATGTAACCACTTATTAAGAGCGATTAGCGTTGCAACTACGCCATTGCCGATTTGCTTTTCGAGAAGATGAAGGTGTCTTTCCGCCTTGCATTCACGTAACTATCGGTCTATGATCATTTTTCGACCGAGATTACGCCGTTGCATGTTCATGGGAGGATGATAAAACATTTAAAAATGCAATTCCTCTTGGATGGTGGAGAGGAGGTATCGGTAATGATCGACTACCGGGAACTGTTGGAGTCTTGGTAATTACTCGAAACGTCGAGATCGGTGAAATTCCGATCTTTGGTGCAAACTATATCAATTACGGTGAGGAATTATCGGTGGGATGGAAATAAATCGAGGATGCGAGTTTTTAAGGGATAATTAATCCTATTCGGAGAAAGGAGTATTTAAATGTAGAATTATCGGTGTTATATTTATTATAATTAAATATGTTGAATAAGTACTTTGGCAAGAATGAAATCAAGCGGTGAAGAAGATGGTCTATCAAGTAATTTTTACTGCTTCATTTGGAGTAAATTTAGAAAAAATTTGATCTATATCGCCTAATAGATACTGGAAAGACGGATTTATTGGTGATTTTTTTACTTTCGATGAATAATGTTAGTATGTTAACACTTGTTAACACTAGAACTACCGGTGTTGTTTATTGTAATTAAATATGTTGAATAAGTACTTTGGCAGAAGTGAAATCGAGGGGTAAATAAGATTGTCTACGGACTAATTTAGATTTTGTAAGACAGAAGTAGAATATTTACTGTATGAATTTCCTATTAATTTGAAGTAATGTTCGAAAAAAATTGGGAACTAGTCATTTTGACCGGGTTGACAATTTTAACCCTTTGCGGACGGAGAAATTTTTAAATAGTGAAAGATAATTATTTATTCGACGATCCAAAGCGACCTTTTCATCGGAAAATTCTACTGTTAATATATATAAATTATTAACTAATATTTGTGTAATCATGATGAAAGGATTGAATTTGAATTTTACCACTCTAACAGTGCATAAATACGGCGATAAACTATAATTACATTGTTTCTTAGACCACATATATGCGTTGCTAGTCCTCAAAGAGTTAATGTTAACACGTTAACTGCCAGAGAGTCACCGACAACTAAATTAAATTCAGTGAAATTTTATATTACGTTTAAATTGCGATATTTATGAATCTTCTGACACATTGAATGTCTAAATATTGACATCAAGAAGATAAAAGTCTGTTAAATATTTATCTATCAATTTCTTTAAAGTTCCTACTTTACAAAGATGCGATTTTAATAGAAAAAGTTTCACTTCAGTAGAAATGACGAAACTAGCGAAATACCGGCGGTGTTCAACGTGTTAAAGTTCCAAATATGCACTGATATTAAGTACAGTGATACTAGTGACTTTTAAACAATGTTTGTGAATTTACAATTATTTTCTGTAGTAAAATTGTGATGCAAGGTAAGTAAAATGTTGCTAACGATATAATTGCTGTCACCTTTAATAATTATATCCTATGAAGACGCGATTGCAAAATATCGAAGCCGACAAAATACAAACAGCAATCAACGTGCTAATTGACGTAACCAGAATTCCTTGCGATGTCTAAAGGAAAGGTGATTGACGGAATTCTTCCGCGGCTGGAGTTCAAACGAAACGGATCAACGATAAACGGCAAGCTTTTTATCGAAATCTCAAGAAACTTTTGCAACATGGTACGAACTCTTCGATATCAGAATGAAAGAATAACCGTAGGAAGATCGAGCCGTTCTACTCTGCGGTAATTACCGATACCGGCTAATTGCTAGATAAGCAGCTGCCTCTTCTGCATGGCTGAGCGGCGATCAGTTCAACCGTGCCTCCCTTTTGCGCTTTCATTTTGCCAGCTTCGTACTCGACGTGTGAGATCTCGCGCAATCTCGATTTTCTGTATAATATCCCCCAGGAAATTACGATGGTACGTGCATTGTAAAACATTCAATTACGAGAAGAAGATAGGGAGATCTTCCAAGATTTTTCGCTGCCAACGAAGAGAACACCCGGAAAGTTGTCTTGAATTCTGACAACGAACTGAAACTAAAAGCCCGATCAACGTAGATTTTTTAATTGGGTTAAGAGATCGAGATTTTGGCGTGATTATTCGTTTATGGTGTGCTCATTGTCGATGATTAAATATTCATTCCCTCTTGACATCACTAAAAACTAAATATTCGACCAAAGAAAGAAGGTGTCGCTAAGTGTCGAGGTACCAAAATGGCGACCGATGATTTATTCAGCGTTCATCCAGCATACCTTGGTCTATTTCAGGAGAAATAAAAAAAAATACCAAATGTCTTACTAACTGCTTCTAAATTTCTAATGTTTCTAAGCTCCAACTTCTTCAATTTTCTACACCTGTATTGTTAAATGTAAGGCAATGCGAATTCTCCAAATACACTGTACTAATCGTCGGTAATTCTAATATTAAAGGCAACTTTAAGCCAAACACGTGTCCAAACCTCAGAACGAAAATTACAACCTATGCATTAATCGGAGTTCAAGCAGCATACTTTGTTCAATTTCATGAGAAATAAAAAGTTATCTCAAACTTCTTAGACGGTCCACCAAGACTGTCAAAGCAACTAGTTCTGAATTTCTTCAAAAAACTCCTAAACTTCCCAAGCTCCAAATTCTTCAATTTTCTACACCTGTTTTATTAAATGTAAGGCAATTCGAATTCTCCAAATACACTGTACTAATCGTCGGTAATTCTAATAATAAAGGCAACTTCAAACCAAACACATGTCCAGACCTCGGAACCAAAATGGCAACCGATACCTGGTTCACCGTTCCACCAGCAAACATCTATCCATATCACGAGACATAAAAAAGTGTCCTTAAACGATCAAAGACAATTTCAAACCTAACACGTGTCCAATTCAAAGAACAAAAATGGCAACAGATGCCACCTTTACCATTCAACCAGTACACCTCTATCCATAAAACGATACAGAAAAAAGTGTCCATAAATGCTCAAAAACAATTTCAAACCTAACACGTGTCCAGAGCCAAGAAGCAAGATGGCAACCGATACGTTTTTTCCAAGATGGAACCAGTTTCACTTGGTCCCCGTGTATAATTCTCTACCGGGTGGCACGCCTCGTTCCGTATAAATGCCGATTGCGGTAAATTTATGATAATTGTCTCCTCTACCCAGGGATGCTCCCTCCCTCCTCTCCGTTCGTGGCCGTACCGATGGTTGCCTGACCTCGTAAGTAACTTTAAACGAGCCTCATAATACCTGATTGCCATCCGATTAGGTGCACGAGTTTCCAGGATGCCTGCAAAAGGATCTGGCCTATGGAAACGAGCGATCCTGAAAACCGAGCCGACGCACCATACCGAGAACCGAAGAAACTGGGGAGACATCGCGAAAAAGTGACTATTTTTCGACCGTATAATTGGATCGAAACAAGAACTGCCGCGAAACTAATTTGTCGATGGAACAATTAAAGATTTTGTTGGGGGATGAAGACTTGAGAATTTTAGTGGGAGAAGTTTGTAACGCGATATTTTCAGGGAGTATGTTGCGCATTTGTGTCAATCTGCTGTTCTTATTTATATCTCACTTCGTATTATAAAATATAAATTACTTGATTGATCATCTCTTTCATCTATTGGTTTCTCTTTTTCAAAGTATTTATTTAACACTAGATTTACGGGCGAGGAATCTGTTATATTTAAATATATTAACCTTTTGCACTCGGAGACATCTCTGATGTTATTTATTAGCAACTTGGTGACATTTTATTATTTGTTACCTTGTGACATTTCAATAGAAACGTTCAGGCAAATGTGCATTTCTTAAAATTATTTCTGTAATCACTAATAAATTTGAAAGTTCTCTCAAAGGGAGAAACGAGAAATATGATAAACTTAGGATGTCCCCTCAGGTGGACATTGGAGGGCAAAGGGTTAAATAATTACTTTGAAAAAAGAGGGATTAATCGAGAAAAAAAATGATCAGTTAAGTAATTTGTATATTATAAGATACACATGGAGTATCTACCGTAACAAGTCTCTGGAAATTTGAAAGCTGTTTCTAAAAGAGAAGAAATCCGACAATTTGACGGTTCCGTAGATCTAGTGTTAATGCAGTTAACACTAGATCAATGTTAACTGAATTAACACTAGATCAACATGCACTTCGTAATTTATGTATTACAAAATACATGAGAAATATTTACTGCACTATTTCTTAGAAAATTCGGAAAATATTTATAAAAAGGTAAGAATCTATAGAGTTAACGATGTTCGTTGATCTAGTTTTGAATGTAATAGATGTAAGCCCGATAGTTCTGGCGTTAAATATTCCTCGTTGACGAGATAATCTAAGAAAAGCGAGCAAACTAAGATCAAAAGTAATCAGGAATTGCACAATTGAGAAAAAGCGCGCCGTATCATCGAACTGTAGAAACTTGGCGAATAAAACACGAACCGACGGAGCGAACGATCCTCCTGCCAACGAGATGTTCTCCATGGGATATCCCATGACGTGAGATCGTTCATTAAACGAAAATCGAATGATGAACGAGCACGATTATCGATCAAAACGAGTCGAAGCACCTCACGACGTAGAGTGTCGAAAACGTAGGCGCATCTTTTCTCGAACGTATTCACTTTCTCCTCCATTGACGTGCGAAACGCGCAGACTGTTACCGATGAAGCATCGTCGAGGATTACGATAAACTTTCATCGTCGAGGGACGATTCGTAATTAACGTTTCCACTTATCGTCCGCAAATGAATCAATTACGTCGAGGAAAGCGCGCTTGTTTTGCTTACGATATAGTGGAACTCGTGGATGATAAGAATTAAGGAGGACGGTTAGGACAACGATGTTACAAAATCTCAATTACGAAAGTCTTTGCGTAACTGTATTCGACTTGGTGTCGTCTTCTGTGTTCGTCGAATTGTCTAATCATTGTCACGCGTGTTTACAGGCTCGTTAAGGTTTTCCATAAAGCGCCACAAGTCGAAAACGAATGTAAACTCGATCGATGAATGATAGGATTTAGAGGAAGAGAATCGGATAATTGATTTTTTTCTTTTGGTTTGTACTTTTGAATTTTAAGTCAAATAGGAGATTACATATTGTTTTAGATGACTTCTATATTAATGTGGTATGATGTATTAGATAATAATTTAAAATGTGTTTTTAAAGGCGATGAAGGAGGTTTGAATTTGGGCCCACTGATTGAGGGCCCAATACTTTACATTTTTACTCTAACACAGTTTTATCTATGATCTACTGTTTTAAGTGGATTCTGAACCTTTGAGGCTACGACATAGTAAATAACAATTTTAGATATGTTTCGCAGAAATTTTGAAACTCGGGCCCACTGGGTGAAAATCTGAGCTTTTCTATCTTCAACCACCATAGATCTATATACCTAGAATCCACTGTGGGTCTCGAACCACTGAAGCTATGATATAATAAATAACAATTTCAGTTCAAATCCTCAAAAATTTTTAAACTTGGGCCCACTAGGTAAAAATCTAAGCTTTTCTCTCTTCAACCGCTTAGATCTACATACCTAGACTCCACTGTGGGTCTCGAACCACTGAAGCTATGATATAATAAATAACAATTTCAGTTCAAATCCTCAAAAATTTTTAAACTTGGGCCCACTGGGTGAAAATCTGTGTGTTTCTCTCTTCAACCACCATAGATCTATATACCTAGAATCCACTGTATGTCTCGAACCACTGAAGCTATGATATCAAATAACAATTCCAGTTCAATTCCTCAAAAATTTTAAAAGTTGGGCCTACTGAGTGAAAATCTGAGCTTTTCTCTCTTCAACCGATATAATCTATATAACTAGAATCCACTGTAGGTCTCGAACCACTGAAACTATGATATCAAATAACAATTCCAGTTCAATTCCTCAAAAATTTTAAAAGTTGGGCCCACTGGGCGAAAATTTAAGCTTTTCTCTCTTCAACCACCATAGCCCTCCCTAAGATCCACTGTTTTAAATGGACCTCGAACCACTGAAGCTATGATATATTAGATAACAATTTCAGACAAACTCAACAATATTGAAATTTGGGCCCACTGGATGAAAATCTAAGTTTTTGTCTCTTAAACCACCATAGCTCTACCTAGAATCTACTGTTTTAGGTGAACCAAAGCTATAATATATTAAATAAGAATTTCAGATAAATTTTTCAGAGCTAACGAAAAAGCTTGAACCCGGGTCCACTGATTGAGAGGCCGAGACTTCATTTCCTGACCATAATAAATTCCTACCTTCTGATTCTTTTCTAACACCATGGAAAAATATCACGCAACGAGTCTGGCTGCACAAGTTTATTAAGTCGAAACAGTTGGGTCAAGTCGTCGAAGAAATTCGTGCCGCTTCTACTTATCCCCATAGATCGTGCCTTCCGGTTGTGATGTTTTGATCGCGGACGAGTTACGTGAATGTTACGAGTCGGTACTCGCTAAACGCGAACTACGTTCTGTTTCATTGTTCCGCGTCAAGTACAAAGTGATTAATAACCGATAGGAATTGGATTCCGTAATACTCGCAAATTTCACCGGTAAACGTATCTCGCAATCGACGGTCGCATCCTTTCACTTTCCCATTTATATCTCTCGATCGAATTATCAACATCGCAATTCCCAAACAAAAAAACCATCCATTTACAATCTAAAGAGAATCTCCAATCATTTAAAATCCTCGTGTTTTCTCGAATCACCAAACGTAACCGTGTAAACACAGAAACATAAATGACACAACAAAAAGCCAGAAAACGATCGTTCAAAGTTAATAGTAAATAATGAATTACCATCTATAATTCTTAGGACGAAACATCCAAGGCTAATCGAGCCTACTGGCTACTCTAACTTCTACCCTCGCAATGTCAATTTTTCATTCCCCATAACTACCTTTCTACAAACCGGTATCATCGCTCATTTTCATCTTCTTCTTTTACCCACTTTACCTTCCTATCCATATTTCACCCTCCGCAATTCTCCAACCTCATGTTATACCCCGTCTTATCAACATCAATAAACAAAATCAACTAACCTCCCGGAAATCTATGAGGAAAGATCCTTCCATTCCTAGACAGTAGCCAAGGATAAAGCGGATAGCTGTCTCTAGGAGGCTGATGAGGATGAGGCGGTGGATGAGGCCCACCAGGTACACCACCATGAGGATAAGGCCCATGTGGTGGTCCATGAGGTGACGCACCATGATGCGCCTGTAGCGCCACAGCAAGATTTGCAGCTTGAAAATGTTGCGCCGCTGCCAAATTCGCTGCCAAAGCTAATTGCTGCGTATGATATTCATTTTGTCCAGTCTGCGGACCTGTCGGACCATGGCCAGGTAAACCATATAGAGATTTTAGCTGTTCCGCCGCAACTGCAGCCGCTGTCGCAGCTCCAGGTGGAGGTGCCAAGTAATTTGGACTCGGTCGAACAACTCCAGGTGGTGGCTGAGGATGAGAACCGACGGGAGAGTCACCATGAGATATCCTATGTGGTGGACTCGGACTATTATTTGGGGTTGATCCTCCACTGTGACTATGTACCGTTGTTCTACCGAAATCTAAGTGCGTCGCTGCAGACAAACGATGATGATGTCCATGATGATTGCCATGATGATGATGATGGCTCGCCGGATGCGACGGTGTTCTTCGCGAATTTGGATACGACTCTACGGAGGAACTTCGCGATACGGGTCTATCGGAACCCTCGGAATGAGCACCAGGTGATCGCGCCGTAACTCTTCCTCGACTTCGTGGCGACGAGGAACCTTCCACGACGTCCATCGGACTTCCATCGTCTCTTTCTATATCAACGCGTTCTAAACGATCGAGACGATCTTCACGTCCTTGACCACCACCACCGACGATCGAGTCGATGCTGAAGCCAATTTTCGGCTTCGATGGCACCGGAACTATTGGCGTCGGCGCGAGCGGCATCATCGTACGATTATCGTACGCCTCGCTAATAAATTCCCCACTTTGGCAGGACGGACGGACTCCAGGTGACCCGCTGGAATCAGGCCCGCCGCATGCCTGCAACCACCACAAGACTCCCGATTCTATCAAAATTTCTTCGAAGATTTAATCGTAAATAGTCCTTCCACTTGTACCCTCTCTTGTCAACACTTTAAAACCACTCTCGTATCGCGCACAGTTCTTCGATCTTCCAGAAGTCACCTTGACTAAGTTTATCCTCTCTCAATGAACGTAATCACGACGTCCGAGATTGATCTATCGTTCCTTTCTATTTCTTCGATTCTACACTCACGATCAATTCAGTTTTCCAGCACCCACGATCACCGGTTATACATTGCAAACTTTCTTATCGTTCCAACGTATCACTGGATCCTTGATAACGTTCGTTGTATTTTCACCCACGTTGATTGTTATCACACAATTTTAAATATCGAGGATCACGGCACACACTCGAATCTCACGTCTAGGTCTCTCCATTTGAGAGGAATTCTAGACGTTTCGTTTTTAATACGTGTTCACAGTATTTCTATTGCACTGCAATGCAAAAATTCGAACGGAAGAAACTGGTTCGAAGAGAATTGAACCTACCGCGTCCTCGAGAAATCCACTGGAAAGGAGAGCTCTCCGCTGCTCTGACGGATGTTTCTGGCACGAGAGCTTGCTAGTGTTTGAGCAAATTACAGGCTAAACGAGGCGCTCTTGGATGGTGGTGGGGGAACTCTTCGTGTCAGGCCCCCACCGAAGTTACACGATGCTGTGGTGGGAACAGAAATCGACCCGGAATGGGCGGGTACTATTAAGTCCCGAGAGTGTGGCTAGGCGTACACCGGGTGGAACGTGATTGGTTGGTTTGCCAAGGTAGAAACGTTTCGGTATGACCCAACCTCGGACCTTCGATTCCTCCAGGTATCACGAAGCTGCAGTGGGGCGACGCATTAGTCGCCGATGGGCGTTAAACTCACGTTTTTGTCGTGCGATGAAAATGAGCCGTTTAATTAATACGTCTGGAACCCCTACCGCTTCGTCTCCCTCTTTCCACTTTGATCTTTCTCTCTTACTCTTTCTTCTTGGCTCTTAGTATCTCCCTTTGCTTCTACGCTTTCTTCTTGTCTCTTTGCTTTTCCTTTTGTATTTTAGTTTCGCATTCTTTCTATGGGGAAGAAAAAGGGCGAGGAAAAGAGGAAAGGGAGAAGAATGGAGAGAACGAGGGGAAAAGTGTTTATTGGTGTGCTTATTGGTGAATGTATATTCTTGGGTAGATAATAAAGTTCTATGGGGTAGGACGAAGAGGAGAGGATCGAAGGAGTTTTCAACGATCTTTAAGCTCCTTCTGTGGACGTCCTGAATTGGTGTTCTTGCGTATGGAAGATAGGACTTGTCGTTGGATTGTCGACACCTTTGGTTTCTACGTTGAGGTACGATTCTCCGGTAAAGGAGATGCTTAATTGCGGATTTTCACGTGGCTCGAGCGTAGGCTATGGTAAACGGAGAGTCAGACGGTGGAGTTTTAATTAGAGAAGCCGAATTCGAGTCAGGTCTTGAAGGTGTTATTTTATTTATCATTTGATATACCGTAAAGTCAATGATTGGAAATTCACTGAAAACTATGCGTTCTAAACGAAATTATTGTAGCTATTAAACTCAAAATTCGAAGAGAATAGAGATTCAACGATGGAGTATAAATCATTTAGGAAATTGAACCCGTAAGAATGGAATAAACGACAAAAAACAACGTGATATCAGTGGAATTGTACAACTTTCGAAATACTCGCTAATGAGGCGAGATTCGCGAGAAATAAAATCTAAATCGTAACTGTAATTTACCAGGTAGGCGAATAACAGGCGCAATTCGATCGACGTAATCGTGCAATTAGACTGTCACTGTAGTTGACACTTTCTTCTAAGGAGAACTATCGAGTGATCGACAAAAACGTGAAAACCCAGAATCAATGAAATCGTTTCGCAGCTGATGTCTGTATTTAAGCCGTGCTACGCGATACTTAATTTATGGTAGCCCGCAATTCTTAAACCAGTGACGAAACCTATCTGCGAAATTATATACCGGAAACGAACGTGCCGTAACGCGACCATTGCATTATCCATGATTATTCACCTAGATAATGACGCATAGTAAAATCGGTTTTCACGTTGCCTTCTTTTTTATCCTGTCTCTGCGTCGCAGTTTCAGCAAGAGTTTCGAGAATTGAATTGTTTGGCGGTGCAACGAGATTTAGAAATACTTTTATGGGAAAACATAGCTCAGTTTCAACCATGGTGCAATTCATGCGGGTAGCTGGAAGTATTACCCTGGCATCTTCATCTCTCCGTTTAGTAACTTCGACTCCAGTCTCCATAATTAACCAGCTGCGTTTGACGACTATATCCGTTACGGGGAAACGACAGTATTTTGTGTCATGACGACTATATCCGTCTTGTGGTAAATTTAGTTACCATTTTTATTTACCTAGTTAATGTGTGTGACGACTATATCCGTCACGGTGAAACGACAGTATTTTGTGTCATGACAACTATATCCGTCTTGTAGTAAATTTAGTTAACATTTGCTATTTACCCAGTTAGCTGTGTTGGACGACTATGTCCATCACGAAGAAATGACAGTATTTATTGTCATGACGACTATATTCGTCTTGTGGTAAATTTAGTTACCATTTCTAGTTACTCAGTTACTGTATGTGACGACTATATCCGTCAAGGTGAAACGACAGTATTTTGTGTCATAACGACTATATCCGTTATTTGAGGAATATAGTTACCATTTCGTGTCTCAATTTTCGTGACACTTGTACCAAAATGATGCACAGTTTCAAAAGAACTCGCAACAGTTAACTGGCTAACAACAACGAATAACAATTCCAAACGGATCCTCCCCAAAGTAGACAGCAACTAACACCTTAACCCTTTCGCCGCTGGTTGCATTTTTAGTACACATCATTCAACACCCTACGAATTAATCGCGTCACAGGAGGGTTGAAACGTTCTTAGAGTACCAAGTGCTGACGGGAATTTCCGTCGGCAGTAGCCGACCAGAACGAACCCGACGAAAATTCACGTCACTAGCATCAAACCTGCTAAACGATCGCAAGCTCGCAAAGAAGCTCAACTCCAAAATCACCTGGAGTCCCTTAAAGTGTCGTATCTCCCACTGAGGGGTGAGAAACGAACGCCCCTCCTTCGTTTCTTCTTTGAGAACAACCAGCCCCCATGGCGGAGCCGACGAGGCTCGATTTCTCGCCCTACCGGGGACGACGATATCGTGGTCGGCACCGTCTGCCGACACGTGTGTAGGTGTACGACACGTGGAACGGAAGTGGGGAGATTCAACATGGCGACTCTGCACACATCGTACACGCCGGTGCACCAATGCGCGAGCAGCGAGCACGCCCGTTCCAGCGACTCCTTTCTTTCTTCTTCCTTTTCCTCGTTGAGACTCCTTCTTCGACCTCAACCACCACCACCTCCTCCTCCTCCTCCTCCTCCTCCTCATCCTTCTTCACCTTCAGCTTCTCCTTCTCCTCTTTTTCTTGGTCCTTCGACGTTTCTTCCACTTGAGCATCTGTTGCTAAATACTTTTTACCTTTGCGCCAATGGAGAACGATGGTACCGCTCGTGGGAACAGGGGTTGATCGATCGATTACGATTTTATACTGGAGGTTTTGATATTTAGAGGGATTTTTCTGATACTTGTTGGTTCTTTGATTACTAGAAATTGTCGAGGTGGTTGGCGGTGGAGAACGGTGGTTGCGATTGAGGCAGAGGGTTGGTCGATTGGAATTTTCTACTGAAGCATTGATATTTAATTGGTTCTTGCGGGTTTTTTGATTCGGTGATGATTATTAGAATTTCTTGAGTTGTTTGGCGGTGGAGAACGGTGGTCGAGGTTGAGAAAAAGGGTTGGTCGATCGATTGGAATTTTCTATTGAAGCACTGAGATATTTAAATGGTTCTTGTGGTGTTTCTTAATTCAATGATAATTATTAGAATTTGTTGAGTTGTTTGACGGTGGAGAGCGATGGTTGGGGAAGAGGGTTTATCGATTGGAATTTTTTAATATAGATTTGATATTTAGATTGTGGTATTTCTTGATCCTTTGACGATGATTAGAATTTGTTAAGTTGTTTGGCAAAGAAGAACAGTGATTACATGGTGTTTTGCTTTGGGGTTTGATATTTATTAATTTTTTTCTCTGCATTTGATCACTAGGTGTGATTAAACAAGTCTCTCCCTGTGGAATGAGGATGAATCTTTCATTCCAAAATGAAAATATGAAATTATATGTTCAATTAATTGACATTGAAATAAACGGAACCAAAAAATCGATTTGCATCTCCGCGATCCCACAAATGTAACATACCAAAGGACACCTGAGACCCCCACAATAATCTCTACCAAGCTACCCGGACTAAAGGGCCCAAAAGTGTGTCCTATAGAAAATTTGCTCGCACTTTGTGTCCCTTGAAAGTGACGAGAAGCCAACAGAGCAACGAGTTCTCCCACGTCCACTTTGAAAAACACACCTATGCAAACGGCCACACTTGCAACTCTCTTTTGAACCCTTGGACACCCGCGGAGTTGACTTTCACGGGACTTATGTAAGTCGCACGGTGTCCCAAAGAGGAAACCAACGGTCAAACGGGACGAAATTTTCATAAGGAATCGGATTTCTCGTAAACTTGATCCCGTCTTGGATTTTATCATCAAACGATCCAAAGGGGAATCGTTTCCTTCGATCAGCCATGGGACAATTTCAAGGGAGAAATAATTCTGAGAAATTACTTGCACCGGAAGTCACGATAAATCCGTTATTTTGGAATTAAATCGGCCAGATCGTTAGAACGCATTGTCAAAAGTAAAATTCTTTGGAGGAAGAAAGGAGTATCGAGTTTATTACGATCAACGTTTGTGTCGCCATTGTATTCCATATTGTTTGAACCCCCTGCGACAATGAACTCTTTTATGTCGTGTGACTTTTCCAAAGAGGAACACCACACTTCTTTTTCTCCAGTTTAACCGTTTCTGTTTTTTTCAGGCTTCTCGTCTTTCGTGGAAAAAACATTTTGAGAAACGTCTAACAATGAGTCGATCACTTGGTGCTACTTTTTTCCATCGACACAATGCATTACGTAATTGGTTCACAATTTTTGAAACTGACAGATTAATAAAAATACAAGATATTTTTTTTCGTAGTCAGTTAAATCAGTACTTGTAGATTTGAGTGATCATTGGACCAAGATTATAACTATTTAAATAATAATTTGGGAAAAATCTCCCACAGTGGCAGAAGATTTGAATAGTGGCACTCTAATTGAGACATCTAGCCTTTAATTCCACAGTCACCATATCGCAGTAGCAATTGTTAATCTCAAGGGCAACCACGAGCCAAATAAACAAAGCCTCATTTCAAGTGGACCACAACAAAAACAGTAACTTAAATTTTCCCAAAAACTTTAAATCTACTTCAGAAATGAAAAAGGTCAACATCCATAAAATTAATGTTTGTAGATTTACTTGTAGATTTGAGTGATCATTGGACAAAGATTATAACTATTTAAATAATAATTTGAGAAAAATCTCCCACAGTGGCTGAAGATTTGAATAATGACACTCTAATTGAGACTTCTAGCCTTTAATTCCACAGTCACCATATCGCTGCAGCAATTGTCAATCGCAAGGGCAACCACGAGCCAAATAAATAAAGCCTCATTTCAAGTGGATCACAACAAAAACAGTAACTTAAATTTTCCCCAAAAATTTAAATGTAAGTACTTCAGAAACCAAAAAGGTGAACAGCCATAAAATTAATGTTTGCCTCCTGATACTTGACACCTCTTCTCGACACTGGAAGACTTGAAAGACCTTCATTATGACCAGCGAGTTTAACATGCTCTACAACCTTCTTCAACCCTTTCACCCCAATCCTAACATCATGAAATCCAATTTTCCTCTTTCCACCAACTACACAAATATCCCAACCGAACAACCATTCCTCAAGAAAGTCAAAAAAAAAACCATCGTCCATCTCAATCTACTATCATCCCTTTTCACAATTATCCACGGATTATTCCGCGTGCGTTGCATTCCCGCGAATAAAGCGCGAATAATCGAGCGGACAAAGGCGTAGGGACTTAATCCTCGCGAATGAACGAGGGGACGTGAGTCCAAGAGTGTACAATGGCGTCGGTCAGAATGCGAAACAAGTCCGGGGGCACGTTTAAAGATTACATTACAGGCAAAATGGCGCTCTTAATCAGGCCATTTATTCGCCGAGCAACGGGCAGTCCTGGTCTGAAAAGGGAGGAAAGGTTTTTTGTTGAGGCAACCGGGCCCCTTCCCCTTTGGAACGGACTCGTATTTTCTGCATTGTGCAGACTCTCCGCCATTGTCGTTCGTTCGCAGCGTGCGTATCGATTACACGTTACAATTGTAACGAAGACGCGTAATGTTGCTGTAATGCAGATTCAAAGGTATCTAACGAAACGAGATGTTGGCTTCGATGAAGAGAATACTTGCTTTTATTATTGTATGGCAATTAATTATTTATATCAATTTTGAAGTTAAATAATATTTACAAATTGTATTATATCTTTTACTTTAAGTTTAGTAAGTTAAGTGACGGCTCAGTAATTATAAATTGAAATTGGAAAAGTGGAAAGTAGATGTAGAAATAATAGAATACTTTGTCCAAAGTAAAATAGTTCCTTTAACTGCTGTGGTTATTTTTACTAAGATGTACTATTTTTAGCGACTTCTAATCCTAAACGGTTATTAACTAACTGATTTTGAAAAAAAAATCTTACATTTTTATTAATCTATTATTGAGTTATATTTCAAAAATTGCGAGCCAATTACATAACGCATTGTGTTGACAGAAAAAAAAATTGCATCAAGTGATCGATTAAAACTACTATTCTATCATTTCTATTAGCATTTTAATATGATATATTAATATACAATTTAGGAAAAATTCTGATAGATTAATTTTTAGCAAGGATATGAAGTAGGCCTCACTGATTACAAAACCACCTGAATAGAAAAAGAAAAAAAATTAGAGAACTCAGTGAGGACAGTTTAACCAAGGTTTACCTGCGTAAGTAATCATGGCTAGGCCCAGTTTGAGCTCTCAGCCCTATGAGACGGGCCCCGGTGAGGATGACGGTGTTAGTAACCGAATACCCTAAGAGTTTGGCCGATCTCGATTGAGAATCACTGACGATTCGCGGTCTCCGTATCTTAAATAACCGTCCAGCACCTATGATTTTCTCGGAACAAGCAACGGCCCGATTAAATTGATTCGCAAGCTCGAACGCTCTGGGAAGCGACGGGGGAACTGAGAGAGGACGAAGAGGGGAGGACTGGCATCAACGAGCCTGGTCATCATTTTGCCTCGATAAGTAAATAAGTTTAAATGAGCGCACGACACACACGATCCGGGAATCTTCGAGGTTTAAAAGATTCTCAAACTATCTCCTACACTGGATAGAGTGGACATTGATGTTTGAAGAATTGATTTCCACTTGGAATTATTATTCTAAAGGCCAAATTTTCATTACTTAATTTTTTTTGATGATCAAAAAGATAAAGTATTGGGTGACCTTGTGGTAACCTACTGTGGTCGTCTCTCCTACGACCTATGGAGATCTAGGGACTATTTTTGAGTGCTGAGGCTTTGAGATATTAAATAACAATTTGATAACAATATCCCATAACTGATTTGAGCTAGGTATTATTAATTAGACGTTGGAGCTTTGAATTCCAAATTCACCACAGTTCTCGAATTAGGTGCAAGAACTCTATCTCCGCCCCTGATGATCGAGTTGAGATGTCAACAAAATTCGATTCAGCAGTGACAGTACACTGTAAAAAAGTACAATTTCTAAGAACAATCCTGATTGACTCGTCCAAAGGTGACACTAAGCCGTCTCACGTAGGATGAAATATATGAGGAGTACGCAAGAGCAGAGGGCGACCAAGGTAGGAAGATTTTAAGAGCAGAAAGGAGGAAAGCGGGACGGAATCGTGTTCGAGGCCATCATCGGCGATTACGCATACTTGCTGGGCCATTATGGCTCATTAAAGGGGCCCGATCGGGCTTATTATGTGCCACGGACCTCCTCTTGGCTCCTCGTCGTGTACCTCCTCGACGGCGAAATATAATTTTCGACCAGCACGAAGATAGTAGGAGGGCATCGACCGAAAATTAACGACTCTTTAGGGCAAATTGATCGACCGTGTTCGCACTCGATTTTTCTCCCAGTCCTCGCAAAATGCCACGAGGAGAGAAAAGACACGGAGAGACAAAGGGACAGAGAGACAGAGAGACAAGTAGACAGAGAGACAGAGAGACAAGTAGACAGAGAGACAAGTAGACGGAGAGACAAGTAGACAGACAGACAAGTAGATAAAGAGACAAGTAGACAGAGAAACAAGTAGACAGAGAGACAAGTAGACAGAGAAACAAGTAGACAGAGAGACAGAGAGACAGAGAGTCAGAGAGACAGAGAGACAGAGATAGGATAGACAGAGAGACAGATAGACAAAGAGCCAAATAGACAGAGAGACAGATAGAGAAATAGACAGAGAGACAGAATCAAAGAGACAGAGTGGCAGAGGGACCGAAAGACAGATAGACAGGGAGACAGAGAGACAGAGGACAGATAGAGAGATAGACAGAGAGACAGAAGGAGAAAGAGTCAGAGAGTCAGAGTGCCAGAGGGACCGAAAGACAGAGACAGGGAGACAGAGAGACGAAAGAGAGAAGGCAGAGAGACAGCGAAACAAAGAGACAGACGGACGGAGAGACAAAGAGGAAAAAAAAGAAGAAGCAAGAGAGAAACATCCATCCAAAGACGACCAATCGAGAAGGCGGAAGCGCGAGCTCCGCGAAGAGATCGTGAGAAGAGCCTGCCGATCTTCGGGGTAAGATCGGTCAGAGACCCGCCGGAAGGTCGGCCGAGATCCGATCTCGACAATATTTCGCCTCTTTTTTTGCTCTCCCTCGACGGACCCCCCTTCTCGATAATAACCTCCAACAGCCCGAGTGTAAAGAATATCATAATGTTCCTATTGTCGATATTTCATTATTATCGAAGATGCCGAACGACGGGGAATATTTTGATCGTCGTACTCGCAGCACGAAGGACGGATTAAGTGGAACCATTTTATCGAACGAAAATTGCACTCTACAGGTTGTAATGCAAGACCTGTGTACTCGTTATTACAAACGATCGAAAGGGGAGCCTTTTACTCTCTAATTTGCCACGTGAGAGACAATGTCATGGAAATTAAAAAATTCTACGTTAAACGTACACCATCGAAGGACATAATGGCACCCCATAAAGGTAAATCGCGAATCAGAGTATGGGACAAATTGTTCGCGTGTCGCAAATGCAGGGTTTCACTCCAGAAGATTAAATTTATAGATTGAAGGGTGTATAACACCTTATTAGAATTTCTAATTAATTATCCTACACCTCTCTTCTTTTTCCTTAATCGGAATATTCAAGGAAATTAATTAAGAAAAATGACGATAATTTTCTAATGTTCAAGCGCCTAGAATTAATTATACCAGAGTGATTTTAATTACGTCGATGGTGTTGTTATTAACATTAATAAGCGAGAAAAATAACCACGTCTTTTATTTATTTATTTAAGGCTTATGAATAGTTTTGCAAGTTCGATTAATGTTGCGCCACAGGGAAAGTTAATTATAGTCCTAATTAGTGTCGTTTTTATGATAATACGTTTAGCCGATTTTCACGTAGTGACGGAGTTCCATGATCACGTAATTTCTCCCTGTAATTATTATTTAAACGCGTCGATTTCGCCGTCTTTCGATGACCCTGAGCTTATCAATCGGGAACTGGCATAATTATATCAAATTGACGGTATCGAGATTATTGCCGAGGCCATTAGTAAAATTTCATTTCGAAAGAATTCGTTTATTAATAGGATCATTAATTATTTCTTGCCGTATTATGTATATTAATGGGCAGTGGCGATGATCGCTTTAAAGACACATGGAACGACTTGTGATGCAAATTAACGTTGTCGTTGAAGCAAATTTTCTCTGCTTCTTATTTCAATTTCAATTAATTTCTATACAGTTTGCTCACAGATAGGCAACTTGTCGGCCAGATCAATTATAGCATTTAATATTATTTAAATAATATGCCATCTGTAGCGTAGAAAATATAAAGTTTTCTAACTTGGATACAGTTGAAGATACCAACACCAACAAATTTCTAAATTCAACCAGTTCTTAATTACAATTAAGTAATCTTCCACCGACTTAATTTCCCTCCCGCCTAAAATCATTCCAATCGAAACTTGCTCCAGCCAAAAAGAAAAACTGAACCCTCTCAAATATTAATCATCCATCGACTTAATGTTCCTAAACACTTTCCTCAACTAAATTTCTCTCCCGCCAAAAATCATTCCAACCGAACCGTACTCCCGCCAAAAATAAAACTAAACCCTCTCAAATATTAATCTTCCATCAACTTAATGTTCCTAAACACTTTCCTCAACTAAATTTCTCTCCCGCCAAAAATCATTCCAACCGAACCGTTCTCCCGCCAAAAATAAAACTAAACCCTCTCAAATATTAATCTTCCATCAACTTAATGTTCCTAAACACTTTCCTCAACTAAATTTCTCTCCCGCCAAAAATCATTCCAACCGAACCGTTCTCCCGCCAAAAATAAAACTGAACCCTCTCAAATATTAATCTTCCGTCAACTTAATGTTCCTAAACACTTCCCTCAACTAAATTCCTCTCCCGCCAAATATCATTCCAACCGAAACTTGCTCCCGCCAAAAAGAATACTGAACCCTCTCAAATATTAATCTCCAAAATCTCCAAGCATTTCTACCTTGAAAAAAAAATACCAAACAAAAACTCCCAAAAATCCTAAAGATATCTCAGCACACCGGTGGTTCGATATACCAGCAATTATAATCGATTATCTCCGAAGTACTCATGTCCCTGTTGATGCTCCTAACAGAACCGATCCACGGTGGACGCGAAAGACGTTATATACTTATGGTCCATGAATATCCATGGGGCCCGGGGAGCAAATCGTGTGGCTGGCGTGCTCTGATGATAGGTAACCATGTGTAATGGAGTGCTAACTACCGGCCACCTCGCGAACCAGCACACCTTCCATGCGTCCAGAGGGGAGAACGAGGGAGGTAAAAACCCGGAGGAGGGTTGGAGCCGAGAGCGAAACGACGGGCCCCGATCAGGCCCCTCTCAGCGAGGGCCCGGAGAAAGGAGGAAGGGAGACGAAGAATCGAGTCGAGGGAGGACGAAGAAGAGTTGGAGAACGATGCGAGGAGAGGAGAAAGGAGAGAGAGAGAGAGAGAGGGAGAGGGAGAGAGACGTGCAAGCATGCCTCGTCTCTTAGTTTCTCAAACAAGGAGGCGGTACCTTGCAAACCAGTGGCAGTCAACCGGCTGAACTCGAACTCCTTCGACTTTGAACGGTTGAAATTACAAATTTGTTCATTTTAGAGAAGGAATTTGCATTTTAGTAGCAAACGGGCTTTTGTAGAAATTCTCGAACATTGTGAACTGATATTTTATGGAATAGGGGAAGGTGGAATTATGAGGAGATTTAAATTATTATGAGTTATTAACGCTAGAATTATCGACGTTTAAATCCATTATATTTCAATGTGTTAAATAAGTATTTTGGAAAAAGAAGAATCGGCAGGTGGAAAAGTGTTCGATTCTGTAATATGTGTTTTATGAGATCGACGTAAAATTTCTGATCTATGACTCTCCTACAAACTTGGAAATTTTTGGAAAAATTTATCACGAGTCATTATGACTTGCTTGGTAGGTCTAGCGTTAATTGTTGATTGGAGAAACGTTAGTGGGAGGCGTAGAAAAATCATGAAATTAGATTGAAAAAAAAGAATGATATCCAATCGAAGAATCGAATCGCAGATAGTAATATTACGAGATTAATAGCTCGACATTACAAAGTAATTACGTTGTAATTAAGGATACGCCGAACGAGACGAGAACATTAATTGCTCCGCCTAATGATACCTTTCCTTCAATAAAGTAACGATAAACGAACATAAATTACAGGAAAGCTTGAAATTCCTATATCAATATCCACGCAGCCAATAAGAAATGAAATGTATAGTGCAGAATTTTATTTCCTCTTTACGATACGTATTGTAAATCAGAAGAAAAATCCTACGGGAGCAATGTTCGTCGAAATCGCCGATTAATCCGTAGAAATTGTGCTCGATTAATCGCGACGCGTATCCTCCGAGTCGAGAAGATAATCGATTTAACGTTCGTAACGATAAATTATTTCCCGCCACGGAAAACTAATAGGGAAAACGATCGGTAGGATTTCTCCGAACGAGCTTACGGTGTCTGCAATTAATTCAATTAATTCCAAACGATTAAACGAACGATTGGGACCTGCGTGGATTGAATCGTTGCACTCATTCTTGGATTTTCGTGTTTATATAATGTCCATCATCATTTCTATCGCTTATCATACTTAAATGTAACACAGAAAGAATTTTATTCAACATTTAGACAAGCAAATTTGCAGATAAACTGTGGCATTGCCTTGATTAAAATTTCACATTATATAATTTCATAGGCTTAACAAATTACCCAAATCTTTCAGCATTACTCTTTAAATAATTGAACACTTTAACGTGGGGAACTTTGGTACACAGCCTTCCTGTAGAAACATCAACCACTCTCTACTGCTCTATTTACTCAACTCTAAATCTACAATCACAAGGTGGTCAAAATGACTTGTCCTAAATTTTTGAAAAATCTTCCTGCACTTTTGAACGCAGTTTCTTTTATAATTTTCTACGTCTATATTGAAGACTATACTCTCTACCAGTCTATTTACACAACACCACATTTACCAAAGTGATCAAAATAACTTCTCCTTCACTTATTTCATTCGGAGATATTTATTTGAAAATTTTAAATATATTGACACAACCGTCGGTAGATCTAGTATTAAAAATCTGAATTTAATAAATCTAAGAACCCCTAATATTAATCTAATATTAATAAAACTAAGAATTCTCAATTATCAATAAAGGGTATAGCCGGATAAGGACGGCAAAAACCCTTCCTGCAAAGTTTTAACCCGGCACCTCTACCGTAGGGGTAGTTATGGGGTAAAACGTGTTTTTCGGTTTTTGCTCGATTTCTCCCGTTTGGCTTGATAAAAAATTCTGAAAAAAATCACAGATGTTGTACCCAATGGTGTGCATACATTGGAATTTTTTCAGATTTTTTGATTGGAAAATCGCTTTTGTAATAAATCAAAAAAATTTATAAACATTATTTTTTTATTGAAAATATCAAGTGACCACTTTGATATTTTTACATATAGTCGCACAGTACCCCAATTAATAATTCTGTAATTTTTTCAGATTTTTTTGCCGGTGACAAATCAGTCAAAAAAATTAAAAACCAACAATTGTTTATATTCTTTGCTAAATTATTGATGTCACAACGTTTATATTTTCACAGTTTCTCATGTTTGCTATAAATAATTGACTGTAATTTTTTCAGACTTTGTGCAACATCATTCGACAACTTCCGTGGACAAGGTGTTGCTAGAACCCAAACACGAGAGTAGAATTCCCCTTTCCCGACACCGCAGACCACAGAAGCATCGAAACCCCATGAATGCTCGTGACCGTAGACACAATGTATACGTGTCAGCATGTAGAAATGCAACATCGTAGAATCAACGTTGATGGAATTTTTAATGGCTTCCAGCAACATGTTTAAATACGTTGCCGTACACTTCGATACATAGAACGTCGTGGTTCGCGGATTGCGTGAAGACCCTCATCATCGTCATCATCATTATCGTCATCATCGTCATCATCATTATCATTATCGTCATCATCGTCGTCCTCCACCCTGGCGTGTTTGCTCTGCGGCCTTACGCGCGGCTACGCGAACGAATAAAAAAGTAATCCGTTCGAACGGAGCCCGTCATTACTGGGTTATTACCTAAGTATCGGAGGAGAAACGGGCCTGCTACGTTCTTTCTTCCTTGTTCGAGGAAAAAAAGATCTCTGCTGTACCTCAATGCACTCGCGGTTTAACAGACTTTCGTTGTAATACTTTAGCTTAACGAGATATCTGTTCTTTGAGTTGGGTCTACGGAAGGAAGGATGGTGGGCGTGGAGTTGAGGGCTTTGATTGTTAATTAGTAAGACTAAATTTAGATCTTCGTCACCTCTGGGATGCTGTTTCTACAGTATTATTTAATATATCCTGGTCCGAGGGATTTTGGAATCATCTAAATTTTCTAGGTACAATTCTACCAGTTTGGACCCCTTGTTACTACGCTTTTAACTCGAAAAGACTATTCGCGGCTGAACCACTTCAATATTTAACTCATTGACAAATGGACGAGGAAATTTGGAAGCTTTATGAAAACTATGAAATTGAAATTCTATGCTATTAACATTACTCTCAGCTAGGCAAAATGTTTGATATCAAAAGGAATTTTCTCGGCACAATCGCTCAAATCTTTAACTCACTATCAAATAGACCAGGAAATTTGGAAACTATATAAATACTATGACATCGAAATTCTATGGTATTAATATTACTCTCAGCTATGCAAAATGTTTGAGGTCAAAAAGAATTTTCTCTGTAAAATCGCTCAAATTTCTAACTCACTATCAAATAGACCAAGAAATTTGGAAATATATAAAAACTATGACATCGAAATTCTATGCTATTACTGTTGCACTCAGCTATACAAAATATATGACGTCAAAAAGAATATTCTCGGCTCAACCGCTTCAAACTTTAACTCATTAATAAATAGGGTAGGAAATTAGGAAGCTTTGTATGAACTATGAAATTGAAATTCTATACTATTAATATTGCTCTCAGCTATACAAAACATTTCAAGTAAAAAGAAATATTCTCAGCACAACCGCTCCAATTTTTAACTCATTAATAAGTCGACTAGAAAATTCTGAAACCTTTAAAAAATGTGAAATTCAAATTCTTTATATTATATTCGACCATACAAACTACATCAAATCGAAAAAAAATGTTCATTTCAAGAATTAACTCTGAGTTAATTTATACGCAAGTCAAAGTAGAAGTAGTAGCCTAACGGGTCAAGTGCAAAGACACACCAATCGGATACTCAACAACGTCGAAAATTTCAATCTATCGCCTGCCAAAATTAATTTCCATTGTATTTCGATATCCACCGCGTAAGCAGTGCCCCCACAAAGTGGAGAACGGGCCCCTCCACCGGGGCCCCGGATATTCAATCGTCCCAAGCCAGCCGGCACTCGAAGACTCGAAAATTCGATAAATCATAACCCAATTTCGAAACGATATCAATCGCTCTCCCTCCTCCACCCTTTAGCCCTTCCTTCTCTTCACTTTCTTCTCTCGTTCGCCATGGACCAGTGCACGATTTATAAAGCAAACACCGTGCAGCACCCTGCAATCAACCCACACAAGGTATCTTCTCGATTTAACGGCTATCTTCCTCTACCTCATTCGTTCTTCCTCACCTTTCCTTTTGCGAGCAATGTATATCGGATCGAAGGATCGGCACTTACGTGTACATACGAACATACACATCCATGGTGTATACCTTCGAGCGCGTTTACACCGTACTTAGGAGCAACTCGGTGCGGAATAAATTAATAGTTTGTATGAATAACAGCTGGCACGAAGTTTCGACGATTGGCAGGGACGCATTATGGGGAGAATTTATTTTTACGAAGAGAGAGAAGAGAGGCAAGACGATATTACTGTCGCGGGAGATAAGATTTTCGCGGGATCGTTCGCCGGGACCATGTGGCAATTATTTGGAATTATTGGGAGAGAGTTGTGATTGCGAAATTGCGATCGTTGAAGACACTTTTTTTTCGATCGATTGTTTGGGTGGAATTAAACGAGAAATTGGGGTATCAAAGATGATTTCTGCGAGGTTGGAATGTTTTCAGGGAATTTGTTGAATTGAGAGCATTGGGAATAGCGTGATTTTCGATAAGGAGAAATAACAATTGGATGGAGGAAGATCAATTTCTATCCTTTTGCTCGCTACAAAAAGGGTAACTATTATCTCGTGTTTCAACAACGAGGAAATAATTGATCCTCTGAGAGACAATTTGAATCCCATTCTCTCCACACGCATCAGAACGTGGGCTGTATTCATTTCGCAGGACATAAATTAGTAGTTCCCATCGGATAAATTAATAGTTCTTAGACAGCTGGCATGAAGTTTCAACGATTATTATGGACGTAAGAATATATACATAGGGTGTTCGTGAAAGATTTCCCTCAGATCCATCCAGTAATTCTGCTAATATTCTTGATAAAACAATATTGCAAAAAATATATAACAAAAATGTGCCATCACGAGCTAAATACATGGCACACGTGACGTCAACATTTGCTACTAACCGATGTTTCTCTCCTACAACATTCAAATTGGTTACATCAACTGTTCTACCAACTAAATTTTAATATCTAACTCCTAAAAGTCCCTAATGTGAAAATAAACAGTCGAGGTTAGAGAAATCAACCCCTTGACCTACGATTTCTTTTCTGACAAGGCGTGCAAAAACTCAAAATTATTTCCTGAAATCAAAAGCTTTCACTGATTTCTAATATTTCGTGTAACTGAATGTAATATTGATAGTATAGAAATAATAAGACCGTTTCGAGATATTGTCAATTTAATAGTCTTTGGAAGACTTCAAAATTTCCTATACCATTTTCCGCCCTACGACACGTAAATAATTGTAGGCTAAGGGTTAATTTAAGTTAACAAGAAACAAACAATACTAACATAAAACAAACCACACAAATACAGCTTCAAAAAACAACACAGACAACGACACAACTCCTTTTCAAATCACACAAATCATTCCCTCTCTTTCTTTATCCCAATAATTGAATTTCCAAGGAATCTCTATTAACACTAGATTTACGGAGCCAATTTGACTCATTCAAAATTTGATTACTACATATATAATAGATTGGTTTGTTAATTTTTTAATAATAAATCTTTTATTTCAATTGATTTGGAACTATTTTCTTTGCAAAAAATGTCAATTTTCTTGTATGATTGAAATTAGCTCACTTTAGAAAAATACCCGAGTCGAAAATTTCAGCCCAAAATCCTCCTAAATTACCAAATAACTTAGGATATTTAGGCTGAATATGGAAAAATATGTTACATATAAAATAATGCAAATTTTAATTCCACAATCGCCCTCCACTTGTTACTTTTTGCCACTTTTACCTAGTTTAGGAGCAATTTAGGCTTCATACAGCCCAAAATAATCCTCAGCATTCTATAATGAGGAGCTTTAGAATTGGATTGGAATTGGAGTGGAATGATCGAGGTCCAAAAAAATTCTCGATATACTAAAAATTAATTTGGTTTAGGAGATTTAGAATTTATATGGAATAAAGTGATAATTTAATTCCTACTTGCTCCTGAAAGCCCTATTTTTAGAATATGAGTCGACAGACTTGGAACTTCTGAAATATTTTTAGGGGATGTCAGATTAAATTGGAATAAAAATTTTACCTGATCAGTCCATATAACTCCTAAAAATCATATTTACAAGACTTTGAGGCGCGTAGACAAACTAGTTGAGGATTTTGAGGTTCAAAATGGTATACATAATTAAGCGGCAAATAAGAGATCAAAAGAATCTAGGATTTGAAGTTTCTTTTTAGGCTGGACTTTTCGACTCGGGTAGGTATATCAATATCCGTGAGTCTGGTGTTGATTGAAAAATTCATTCATTCTGTTCATGCCACAATGAGTGCATTATTGTAGATAATTAGAATGATATTATATACATATCTTTTATAATATATTAGGAGGTAAATTATTTCAGGATCACCCTGTAGATAGGACGTACATAAACTGAACGTATCTTAAGCGCCGTTCGTGTCCGAGTTTTATCGAAAAACCATCGGCAGTCTCGTACCTCGCGATGAATAGGGACGACCTTTCGCTAACGTAGATCCACGTAGAGTCAGTCTTTCGAAACAGGTGTTTAAGTTATTCGCGTCTGTTCCGAGGAGCGAATGATCCCGCGTTTTACCTCTTAACTCGACACCACGGCATCATATTGCACGTTAAACGATGGCAAATTGAAATAAGCGATTAAACCTGCCGTCGGTCAGATATAAATTACTCCCGCATTAAAACGCTAATTAACTTTTTACGATGACTCCTAACGAGGGGGCCTTTAATTGGCCCCGAATCGCATCGATCTTAATCGTTTGCTGCAACGTCGACGTTGCAACATCAACGTCGTTTCAATGTAAATACGAATTTACGATCGTGAAATTTTCGTAAACGAGAGAACATGATACTCTCGTTTTAAAGAAATAATTCAATCACTGCGAAATGTGGAAAAAAAAAGATCATAATATAATAAGAGACATTATTCGTCCACTATAATTTACAGTTTAATCTTCGATGACCCAAATTGATGAAATACGAGTGGTACAGTGGAATATTTATGAAAATAAACGAAATTATATATCAGTGGAAGAATTAATTATTAATTGATAAATATATCTCAGTTTTAGACTCTACAGATTACAAGTTATAGTCTATTATGAAGCAAGGGTACAAAAAAGTTATTATTTCATCGTAGCAAGAAATAGTAGATGATTAAAACATTTTAATGTCCGACATCATCTTCTAAACACTCGTTCAACGAAATTACCAAGTTCACCGTCCCACATAACGGGTGTCCTGCACCAATGAACCGTTCTACACCGACGAACAGTCCCACAAAAAGTGGGACCAACAATTGAGTCTCTACTGCCGGACATCTAAAATTATTGGTTCGTATTCTTTTTTTCTCCTTTCCGTTTCTACGACATTTCGACCCTTTTTTTTAACAACGACCATTTTGGTTGTAGTTCCTCGCTGGAGAACGAACGACCGAGGGATTTTAGCCCGAAGGATTTCTCGACGAAGTCACGAAGGTATTTTAAAATGTAATTCGAGTCCAATCGTAAAAAGGTTCTAAAGAGAACTTGAAAATTGGTTCGTGGAGGATTTTCGGAAGCGAAGAATAACTCGAAATGTCAAGGTCGTTCGAAAAGCTGGTTAGAGATGATTAAAATGAACTTGGAAAGGATTCAGACTAAAAAGGAGCTGAGATATTTATCCTAAATTATATTCATGGAACAGTGAATCATGGTATAGTGAATTCTAATTTGTGAAATATTTTCTAAAAAATGATGGAAATTGGAGGATAACTTTATCAATAGAAATTTTTCAATTGGTTCAATTTCAATACAGTAATTCCATGTTCACTGTAATTTCTAAGACAAAATGTAATTTTCAATGAATTAATAAAGTTCTCTAGGACTTTAGTCCTTGTTTAGATTTCGACAAACTCAACGCAGAAAGAGAGACGATTGTTTATGTTCCTCGAAGATCGACAGAGATAAACGAATGTAATTTTCAGACGCATTTAAACCAAATAGAGGCTGTGATACTCATCCTAACAGAAATTCCAAAATTGAGGCAAATTGAAGACCAACTCTATCAATTAAAATTTTTCAATTAGTCCAATTTCAAGACTTCGATACCATACTCGCTATAACTTTCAAGAAAAAATGTAATTTTTAGTGAAATAATAGACTTCTCCAGCACTTCAATCTTCGTTTAAATTTTCAGACGCAACTCAAAAGAAAGAACAATTGTTCATGTTCCTCGAAGATCGACAGAGATAGAAAAATGTAATTTTGAGACGCATTTAAACCACATAGAGGCTGAGATACTCATCCTAACAGAAATTCCAAAATTGGGGGAAATTGTAGGCCAACTCTATCAATTAAAATTTTTCATTTATTCCAATTTCAATACGTCGACTCCATACTCACTGTAACTCTCAAGAAAAAATGTAGTTTTCAGTGAAACAATAGACTTCTCCAGCACTTCAATCTTCGTTTAAATTTTCAGACGCAACTCAAAAGAAGAGACGATTGTTTATGTTCCCCGAAGATCGATAGAGATAAACGAATGTAATAAATTTGGGAAGGAAGAAGGGTTAAATGTTATACCACGTTTACGTCCATTCCGTCGACGTAATGATACACCGGCGTGGAAAAGAATGAAAGGAAGAGAAGGAAATATTCCGGGGAAGATGGTCAGAGAGTGGGGTTAATAGAAATCTATTAATAAATAGCACGATCGTTAGCTGGATCCCACCTCGCGAAAGGGGAAAGCCACAAAGTAGCCGAGATGTATAATTCGTGCTATTCATACCGGCAAATTGCTATCCTTCGTTTGGACCCTTTCGGTTCTTCCGGTTGTCCTTTTGCACCACTTCTTTCGTTTCTCTCGCAAGATTTGCGAGACTATCGTTCGATAATGGGACTTCAATTTGGATACAATTTCAGCTAAATAACCCACGTATTATTTCCTTTAACCCTAGATCACTAACCTTCGTCGATTCGACGACACGGATTTAATAAGTATGCCATATTAGTTAACATTATCGTAATAAATAAATACCTATCTTTAATAATAGAAAAAAACATATTTCAATTTTATTTAAATAATACCCTTTAACCCCTTTTGTAAACACCGTAGTCGAAGAGACAAAGGTTAGTGTTAAGCGTCGAAAAATAAGGTTAGTGATCTAGTGGCAGTAATAAATAAATTCTCTTCTACATATAACACTTCCATATAATTCTTTTACTAATCCTACTCTCCAAAATCTCAATCCATTTTTAAAGTCAATTCTACTTTTGAAAGTCTCAAAATTAATTCACACCAAGCCGATGCAAATCCGTCGAAATCCCATAAATTTCCTCGCACCACTATCTTTAAAAAATCTTTAACAAATTCCCGCGCATCAGCCGGACAAACTGTGGCATGCAAAGTAACACCTGCGCATCACGTTGTCCTTTCGTTTAAGGACTAACGGTGCACTGACAAGAGGGCAAATTGTAAGTAATTGCCTGTCCATTTGTTATACTTTGCATCCATCCCACATTTCCTGGTCTGCCAAGTCTGGAAAATTCGCTAGAACCATCAAAAACCACATCACAAAAACAAAACAATCCAAATCTTCCTCATCCTTTCATCCATCCCTTCTGCATCAAACATAGAAACTACTTGCCTCGAGCCAAAAAGAAAAGGAGAAATATAGAAGGATTCTAAACGGGAAAAAAAAAGAATCTGTATAGACGAGAAAGGAATATCGTCGATACGATGTAAATATGAAGGCGCGCAAAACTGTTTCGTCCGATTCCGTTTCGTCGGCCGTGATATATATTCGATCCCACCCATTCCTACGGCAATAATTACAGGCTGTTCGTGCATTAGACCCGCGTCTAAAACAAACCGCTCCCACATCTACCAACAGTTTAAAGCCGCGGGCCGTGACTGCCAGCGAGCCATGGGGTTTCCCCTTACCTCCGACGTCTGCCCCCCTCACAGTGTATCGCGGGTGTACACGGCTATTTGGATTTACTATTAATTGCCCCGATCGATACGGGAAACTAGCTCCGGTTTAATGTATGGCACTGCAACGTAGCCATGGATAAATTTCACCGACAGATACTAATTATTATTCGGCCTGTTTGGTACCAGTGCTAATAATAATTATCCCCCGGGCCGATCTATCGAATCAATGGAGGATTTCTCGAACGTTTTGTAATCGTAAGGAGACCTTAGGGGGAATGGTGAATGTAAAATATCGTCGTTTTATGGGATCAGGGTGACATAATAATAACACTGGCTTTTGATACGCATACAATTTACTTTTCCTACACGGAACACCGGGGGAAATTAATTTGCGATTGATATCACCGATCGTAAAGTAGTTTTCGTTGGGTCTACGTTGTATGGAGAGTTGTCTTTTTCCATGAAGTTCAAAGCGGAGGTGATACGATAAGATCGGTGGAAGAGTGGAGGGGGATGATTTATCGTGGGTATGGAGGGTACTTGAGTTTCTTTGGAAGTGGTACGTGATAGAGGAAATTATAGATTTGGAGGATTTTTAAGAGGATTGATTATTATGTAAGAGGCTGGTATGGTGGAGTAATGTGATGTCTTTACTAAGTTATTAGGGGGAATGGAGCAAGTGCTGCGAGACGAATGAGAGAGAAAGGGTTTCGTGTTGCAATGGTGCTTTCGGTTGCTGGAGAAATCACAATTTTTTACGTCGTTCTAAATTATTAAGATCACAATACAGATATTGAATCGCTGCTGGTTGATTTACCTTTGGCTCTAAACAATCACCTGTATAGTCCTCGGGATAGGTAGAAATTTTAGACATAAATAGAAATAATCTAAAGACGATGAAGTCTAGAAACATTCTCTGATTGCGAAGTAGAAGAAACAATAAGAATATTGCTAACAACTAGAAACCACAAAAATGAGAAAAATTGAATTTCTACGAAAATCTCCCACGATGAGCCGTTTCATTAAATGCTTCATCTATACGATACTTGATGCACCAGCAGGAAGAGACTTCATTACCCTCTGTTCTCCTGACCCCCAAAAATCTTAGACATAAACCCTCAAACTTTCAATAACAAACACAAATAATTCAAATACGATAAAATCCAGATACATTTTCCCAGGACAAAGTAAAAGAAACAACATAATATCGCTACCAACTAGCATCTACAACAGATGAAAAAAATCAAATTTCCACAAAGATCTCTCACAACGAACCGCTTCTCCAAATGCACCAGGAGCAAGAGACTTTATTACCCTCTGTCCTCCTGTACTCTCAAAATTTCAGTCATAAACACAAACAATTCGAAGACGATAAAATCCAGATGTATTCTCTCATCGCAAGGTAAAAGAAAGAATAATAATATCGTTAACAACTAGCATCAACAACAAATGAGAAAAATAAAACTTTCGCAAAGATCTCTCACAACGAACCGCTTCTCCGAATGCACCAGGAGCAAGAGACTTCATTACCCTCAGTCCTCCTGTACCCCCAAAATTTCAGTCACAAACACAAATAATTCAAAGAGGATAAAATCCAGATGCATTCTCTCATCGCAAGGTAAAAGAAAGAAAATAATATCACTAACAACTATCATCAACAACAAATGAGAAAAATAAAATTTCCACGAGGATCTACGACGAATCGTTCCATCGAATGCACCAGGAGCAAGAGACTTCATTACCCTCAGTCCTCCTGTACCCCCAAAATTTCAGTCACAAACACAAATAATTCAAATACGATAAAATCCAGATGCATTCTCTCATCGCAAGGTAAAAGAAAGCATAATAATATCACTAACAACTATCATCAACAACAAATGAGAAAAATAAAATTTCCACGAGGATCTCCCACGACGAAACATTCCATCGAATGCACCATTCATACGAAACTCTAAGCAGCAACAGGAAGAGACTCTCATTACCCTCTTTCCTCTTGCACCCTCACGTTGAGGATCTTACTTGCGCTTAATAGCCCGACACTGTGGTCCAACCGCACCTTCCACTTTGGCTCATGATTTCACCCAAGTTCTCGGAAGTTGCGCTTTACTTGTGCACGCATAAGAGGAACTAGAGAAAAGGAGGAAAGATTTCAACGAAGAAAGAAAGAACGAGAAAACGAGAGAGAGAGAGAGAAATCCAGGGTGGACTCTCCGCCGCGAGAAGAGAATGACTTGCAATCGGGCTGGACGGTTGGAGTAGCACGCTTGGAGATGCAATTGATAGCGCCACGGTGGAGAGGCATGCTAGCATTCATCACCATAGACCTATCTGTCCGAGTATCGCGATTCCCTTCGTTATTGCGCTCGACCACGAGGTTACATCTTCATGCCCACGCGGGGGCAAAAAGGAGACGAGGAAGAACCAAGCCGCCTTTTCTGATGCGAGCCTTCATTACCGGCCACAGTACATTCCACTGGCTGGATCAGCAGGGGGAGAGACTTTCATGATCGATGCACCGAAAAATTCGCAGCCGGTTTAACCGAGAATTTTTCTACGCCTTTGACAGTCCCTCGAGCGGGTGATTAGGTAGCTTGAAGTTTGGAGAACGAATATTCTCTTTTTACTGTGTACTATAAAGTTTGGGGAGACTGAGAGATGAAGAGAACTGGGTGGACGTTAATTTTGAAAGGTTGAATGTAAAGTCTTTAAAGGTTACAATGGAGAAGGGGGTGTGGACCGGATAGATTGAATTTTTACGCAAACTTAACCCTTTAGGCTACAACGTGTGACACTCGTGCCGGGGAAGTTTGTCAAAAACTATTAAATTGAAACTATCAATTGGTAATAAAACGGTAAAAGCATTAATATTGCGTTCAGTTATATGAAATACTAGCTGAAAGTTCCCGTGGTTCGCTACGGTTTAATATCATTAGGATTAAGGACCACTTAAATTAGTAAAAGTTAAGTTTAACGTTGATAACCTAGAAGGAACGCTTATGCAAAATTTCAAGTTTCTAGGTCAAGTAGTTTCGGCTCTGCGTTGATAAGTTTGGCCCATACTTTAACCCCACAAGACCCCCCCTAAAATTTCGAATTTTTCAAAACCCTTTCTTAGTGAGCACCTAAGACCCAAGGGGAAGGTATGTTACAAATTTCATTGCTATCCGTTCTGCGGTTTTTGAGATTTTGTGATGAGTGAGTGAGTCAATCAGTCAGTGGTATTTGAGCTTTATATACATAGATTAGAAATCAAGGAGAACTTTTGATTTTAGGGATTAATTCTGAGTTATTGTACTCAAAGTTACAAAAGAAATCGTTCGGCAAGGGGTTAATACCTTAGCTTATAACTACGTGTGAGATTCGTAGAGCGGAAAATGGAACAGGAAATTTTGAAGTCTTCCAAAAACTATTAAATTGACAATATCAGCCGGTCACGAAACGGTCTCATTATTTCTACACTATTAATAATTACGTTCAGTTGCACAAAATTGTAGAAATCAGTGAAAACTTTTGATTTCAGGAACTAATTTTGTGTCTTTGTACTTCCAGTGGGAAAAGAACGTAGGTCAAGGGGTTAACAAGGTTGACCCTGTGACCGATGAAAGCCTGCTAATTGAATTTTCGTTTGCCACGAATTAAACACCTATTGTTTATTAATCGGCCATTACGGATAACTATGAAAGATAATTTGACTGCTTTGGAATAATTACATTACTCTGAGGTATTTGAATTGAGGTGATTGAATTTTTAATTAAAGTATTGCTATGTGGCAGAGTCATAGAGAATCGGAGGAACTATATTTTACTTCAACAAGCTGTCTTTCTACCATCCCCCAAAGATCCATTAGTACACCACAGAAATGACCTAGGCATTAGCGTCGAACCCCTAAATCAAGCTGATCCATCAATCGTGGGAAAATAAATTCATCTTTTGGGACGCCTACCCCATTTCGAAGTTGTAATTAAAAGTTTTCATGGTGAAAACTACTACTGAACACCCAGCGCGAGGATTCTAACCGAATGGCGCCTAAATAACTACGGAAAAGGGTGAAAAATGAATGGATACTCGCACAACCAACAATCCTTCTTATACATGGTCTTCCTTAATATCCATTATTACCAGAAAAATAAAAGTATCAGTTAAACCAGCTAACTAAACTAGTCACAGTTCTAGAGCCTAAAAAAACTTAAGATTAGAAACCTTTTTTTCACTAGGGAGACATTTTTCCTTAAACTTACTTGACAAAATCTACAAAGATCCATAAACAACCTACTATTAAATCCAAATTACTTAAAACAACATTGAAATTTCACTTAGACTGCAGAAGTAGAGATTTTTTAAAAAAAGACCCGGGGGTTCCTAAAAAGAGGTCTAATTAAAGAGTTTCAATTACCATAAGTTAATTGTTTACTTGCAAATTTTCCACTTCTATCTCACAAAACCTAAACTACTCGATCATCCCTTCCACCTCGTAATTTCACTTCTTCCTAAGTGTTTATTCCCAATATTTATATAGAACACCCACAAAAGATATCGCCCAGTTAATTCTATTGTTAAGTAAGTGTAGCTAGAAGAATAAAGAATCTAATATAGCCAGAAATCCGGAGAAGTCGCCACGGGAAATCCGTCCGAAGCCAACGAGATTTCCGTCTCTCGTTTGCTACATTCGGGTAAAGAGGAGAGGAGGGAACGTTTCGTCCACGGTATAATCAACTTGTCAAAATAGTTTCTCGGAGGTAAGGCCGGTCCTTTGCTTCTAATATATCGCTCTCGAATGAAGCTCCTCTAGACGGTTTCGGATGCGAGAACGCAATATCGTGCCGAGAATACCTTTGACGCGCGTCCCTCTTCCTTTCGGGCTCTTTGTTTTCAAATGTTGCCGCGGGAAACGTGTAATTTACGCGCCTCGCTTTCGTTCTCTTGCGAAACGACCTCAAATTTACTGGCTGAATTTCAATCCCGCGTGAGACTCACGCATTTAACGTTTATCTGCTCAAAACGGATTCGTAATTTAGTCAGAGAAAACGAGGTGTTGTTTCTGGTGTTTCTACATCTTTAAATTTACTTTATACGAGAGAAATAAAGTTAATCATTATTTTAACCCATTGGGATAATATGAGGACCTGAGGTCGTCATGCGATTTTTTAGCATATGCATCATATGACGTTCTCAGGGCGTCATACTATACTGCTGAGTATAAATGCATATAACTTAGGTTTTAGCTCATAATTAAAATTTAAATATAAATGGTATCTATATATATAAAAGTCAAATACCACTGACTGACTGACTCACTGACTCATCACGAAATCTCAAAAACCACAGGACGGATTGCAACGAAATTTGGAACATACCTTCCCCTTGGGTCTTAGGTGCTCACTAAGAAAGGGTTTTGAAAAATTTGAAATTTTAGGGGGGTTTGTGGGGGTTAAAGTATGGGCAAAACTCATCGACGGAGAGCCGAAACTACTTGACCTAGAAACTTGAAATTTTGCATGAGTGTTCCTTCTAGGGTATAAGCACCCACTAAGAAAGGATTTTGCAAAATTCGAAATTTTAAGGGTTTCTTTAGTTTCGAAGCACGTAAAATATTGCAGGTTTTAAATGATTGAACATATATTTTCGAATATGGATTATCAACGTTAAACTTAACTTTTAGTAATTTAAGTAGTCCTTAATCTTAATGATATTAAACCGTTGCGAAGCACGGATACTTTCAGCTAGTTTAAATATAAATGCTAAAAATAAATAAATTGAAGTGCTGACATGTTTGTAATTTTCTCAGTCTGTCAATTCTTAGTGTATTTAAATTTCACATCATTGGGTTAATACATGATCTTACGAATTGTCAAGGTAATGATAGGATTTTTGAAATATTTTGATGAAATTTAAAATTCATTGGGACTGATGATTTGGAGGATCGTTAGGAAAAGGGGGGCGTAGTTTATGAATTCCAAGGGAACTTTAACCGTTGCCTTTAATTACAGTTAATTAGGGTGAAAATCACCGTCTGCTTTTCTAAACGTCGCTGAAGCCCGCCTCTCAGCGTGGCTCTTGGAAAACTACCAAATTACAGGGCTTGAAAATCTCCCCATTAAGTCTCTCTTTTGAGAAAGAAGAACACGAAAGGAGCATGTAATTAATTCGACAATTAATTCAGAACTTAAATGAATCGTCCGATTGACTGTTTATTATTTCCAGTGCCGTGCAATAGGTGACTGCCTAATCCAGAATAGTAGTCTAGTACCAGTCTAGTATTAGTGCAGACTACTAGTCTGCTTGATAAAAGTACAAGAACACGACTCTTTTCGCAATAGAAAGTGCTACTAGCTAAATGGCCACCTACACTGATTAATATGAGTCTAATTGATGACTGATCGATGATATTGAGTAACACAACAATAGTTCTCTTCTCTTAACAGAAAACAAATTCAGATCCAACCGAATCTTCCCTGCAGCACCACTTTACGTACATCCATACTTATATCCACCAGAAAAAAATAATAAGCACCTCCATTAATATCGACAAATATAAGATTACAAGTCCTTAAGAACACCAACTATTAAGCGCTAAAAAAAAATGCCAAAATCAACCCTGAAAGTCTTCTCATGAAGAGAGAAAGAGATGCTCAGACCAAGGCGTGTCCTCGAGATCGAGATCGACGACTCTCCACCCCTGGTAGCATCGTCATCGTGTTGCACGTTATACAAGAAAAACATCGCTCGAAGACGAGATAGTAGTAATAATAATAGTAATAATAAACAACGATATCGACGGAGATTAATGCCCATCTTGATAGATTCGGCCGATACACGATCGTCTCTTTCGATAGAGCCGGTCTCGAGGACCTCAATTTTCGGCCGATCCTCTTGGCTTTCTCTCTTTCTCTTTCGTCATTCTTCCTTTCCTTTTATTCACTTTCATTCTCGTCTTCTCTCTTACATCTCGCCACCGCCTTCCGTATGAATAATTCAAGACGAAATAATAACCTGCACGTGCTATAATCGCTCAAGACAAATATAATTACGTGGCGAGTCCCATCGAACAGAGAAATATCAACGTGCCGGTACTACGGTCGTTATTGCCGGTGTAACTCGCTGGACGATTATGTCTCGCTAACTTGAGATCATTCCTGTAATTATTTTCGTATCTTTTACTATGGATCGGCAGGTGAGACTTCGCCTTTAGGTTTTTCCTAAACGATATCGCTAAACGGCTGTTCATTTAAACGTTTTCTCAAGTTTTTTTTCATCGATGATTAATCGTTCGTGGTGATCTTAAGTCTCTGGTTTGTTAGATGCTTCGAGCAATTAAATAGCAGAATATATGATAAGACTAAATTTGAGAATTTAAAATACTAATATTCTAATTAAATTAAATTGTATAGTCGATAGAGAAATATTACAGTTGGTCCTCGACTTTTGCACATAATTGATGAATTTGAATGTTGAATGTTTGAAAGTAGAGGGATGCAGGAAAAATATGAAAAATTGTATGTTAACAATACATTTACGGATGTTGATACACCTATTTTTCTAAAGTGTGTGAATTTAACTTATACAAGAAAACTGATTTTTTTTGTAAAGAAAATAGTTCCAAATCAATGTAAATGAAAGGTTTATTATTAAAAAATTAACCAACCAATATATTATATATATAGTAATCAAATTTTGAATGAGCCAAAATGGCTCCGTAAATCTAGTGTTAATATGGTTTCTTTGTGAACTTGAGATTCTCTAAAATTTAGTATGTAACATTAGAAACAATATTACAATAAAAGAGAAATAGAGAATAAATAAATAAATCTAATAGAGAATGAGCGAGTGACTGCGTGGAAGCAAGTATTTCTTGAAATATCGAGAAAAATCTTTAAAAAATTGAATTTTAAAAACGTACAAAATAGCAAATTGTAAAATGCGCGAATTTCGAAATCCGCCTGTGTACTTTTTATATCAACGATACTTAATTTACACAATTTCAATAATTCGAAGAAAAATGTCTTTGAGATTTCTCACTTATACGTAGAAATACGATAAACCGTTGGCAATTTCCAACAGAATCGTTATCACCGAGATACCCAGACTTTTATCACTCTCTTTTCAAATTCCTACGACAATACCCGTCGATTTTCGCGTTACCAGTCTCAAAAACACCTACGAATCTCCAAGATAACATTGAAATTCGAGTTTCACTCGAGGAAATCCGATCTCCGATCGTCATCCTAGCATCCAATTTCGTTAAATCGCCTTTCTGAATTTTCTATCGCACCCTACGTGCCCCGGGTCTCATACAACCCACGGAATCATGAAAATTTTCACGATCGTAATTCACGATAATTTCTATCGTCTCGAAACTCGTCGTTCCTCGAATTCGAACAATCGACTTCCTACGAATCCATGAGGTTACCGCGACACTCTTTTAAATGTAGATGCAATTGGACGATCACCAAGTGAATTAGGTCCC
Organism: Cerceris rybyensis; assembly: GCA_910591515.1. Taxonomy (NCBI): domain Eukaryota; kingdom Metazoa; phylum Arthropoda; class Insecta; order Hymenoptera; family Crabronidae; genus Cerceris; species Cerceris rybyensis. Next base: position 4,862,615 of record OU342795.1, read on the forward strand.
ATCGAATCTCCTAGGACCGTTGAGCCTCCAAGTAATCGTCGTATTCGTGCTTGTATAATGTCGTATATATACGTCGGAATAAAGTCGATGGCAAGACATCGAGATAGAGAGCTGCAACGCCCACGCGCACAGGTGTGAATCTATCCGGGTTATTCGAATGCTTAGACCGGCTTGCAAGAGAATCGTACGACTCGTTCGAGTCACTCTCCAATTCATTCCAGATTGGACTCGTGTTTTCGTGTCTACGCCACTCTCTTTCTCTATCTGATTCCGTTGAATAATGTATGTCTCAATTACTCGAATTCTCCGGCTGATCGCCGGAAGACGCCCTCGGAGTTTGGAGGATGTAGATTACATACGTTTCGATGATTTCCGTGATGATCTCTAACACGAGATTTACGGATGTTGATGTAACTATTTTTCTAAATTTACTCAGTCTGATTTGTACAAGGAAATTGAAGTTTTTTGCAAAGAAAATAGTTCCAAATCAATTTAACACTAGAACTACCGGCGTCAAATCCAACATATTTTAATAAATTAAATAAATACTTTGAAACGGGGGGAATCAAGGGGCGGAAAATTTGATCGACTGGGTGATTTATGTTTATTGATATAGACGTAGAATATTTATTCTATGACTCTTATATGAATTTGGAGAATTTTTTGAAAAAATTGTGTACCAGTGATTGAGACTGGTTTGGTAGTTCTACTGTTAAATGAAATATTTATTATTAGAAAATTAACCATTTGCTGTACAATTACGAGTGACACTCGTGACGCGATGAATGGAATAGAAAATTTGAACATTTTCCAAAAACTATTGAATTAAAAATATCAGTGATTCTCTAACATCTAGTAGGCAATACTACGAACAATGTTACAACGTTAAAAAATCATAGACAATGTGTGGGTGAGTGCCAGCTGCAGCACTGTACGGCAATTACTGCATTAAAACATTTTTTGAAAAAGTGATAAAAAAATTAAAGAAATTGAATTTTTGCAAAAGTGCAAAATAGCGAATTGTTCCAAAGTAGAATGTGCGAAAGTCGAGGACCGCCTGTATATCTATCCGCTGGCACAGCTTCGTATCTTATATTTCAATATAACTGATATTGAAAGTATTCACTACTAGAATACTTGGAATAACCGCTACCCTCTAAACTGTAACTGCACAAAGTATTCAATTCACATCTATCAAAGGAAACACCACAATCTTCCAAAACATACATTCACTCTACAAAAATCAGTAAAATCGCTCTTCCACTGTTCAATCCAATTTACCCATTACTCATCGCAATTCAAAAACACAAAACAAAATTAACACTTTGACTGCCATGGAGGTCACCGATGACCGGCGCTATTGAATTCATTAAATTTCCGTGTAACTTTGAAATTGTAATAATTACGAATTTTCGGATATATTAAATATTTAAATATCGACATTAAAAAGATAAAGGTCTATCGAATATCTATCTATCTGTATCTTTAAAGTTTCTGCTTTGCAAAAATACGAATTTAATAGTAAAAGTTCCACTTCGGTATAAATGGTGAATCTAGCGAAATACCGGTGGCGTTCAAAGTGTTAAATAAACTATATAGTGAGATTCATACTAACCAACTAGAATAAAAAAATGAAAATGTCCCAAAGAAGGAACATTGGTAGATAATGAGTTAAATCAACAAAGCAAGAAAAAAGCAAAGACAACCAAAGCTGAAAAGTTTCAAAATCAACATCCACCCACGTGACTCTCTCTTTACGAACCAACAGACATCATAGACAAGTTGTTAGAGCGCACGAAACGGACATCGAAGTCTCAAGACGGGAAGCTGTATCAGTCTGATTAAACTTCATCATCGTGCACGAATAGTCGTAATGACCTGCCAACGTTGTATCTCGAGGGGGGTGCAAGCGGTCTAAGATCGAAAGAGGGGGTTGAAGGAGAATGAAAAAAGGAGGAACACACCTGCACACGGCAGCGTTTAAATACGTTGTGCTCGGTGCTTGTTGCGCGCGTGAAAGCTCGCCCACGTAACTTTTCACGTCGTCGCGCTCAATTCTCTCAATGTTTTCTGTCGCGCTTGTCAGAGCTAATTGACGCGCGATATCGATACTACTATCACACGACTCGCGTTAAAACAGGGAACGTAATGCCATCAGGATCACTGGTGCAAATGGAGAAGTTGAGATGGATTTATATTTAAATCTGTACCTGGATCATTAGCGGATTAACGTCCAGGCGTATTAATACGTTCTCCGATGAGATTCGCAATTCGGGATAAAGATTGGAGTATTCCTTTTTGCGGTGTCATGTTTGGAAATGTTGCCATTCGAAATATGAGGGGACGTAATATTGTTAATTCTTTAACACATTGTATGCGAGTGTTTTGTAACGCCTCATTAATCACTTGCCTCATTAACCCCTTGCCGTACTATAACGAGTGATAATCGTGATGCTATAAATTGGAAAGGAAATTTTCAAGTCTTACAAAAGCTATTAAATTGACAATATCAGTGAGATACGACACGATTAAATTATTTCTATAATATTAATATTACGTTAAATTATACTATATATCAAGAATCACTGATCAATGTTTATTTTAATAATTCAATTGTGAACTATTGGGGAGGCAGTCACAAAGTAAATGGCACGGCAAAGGGTTAACGAAAGTCACTGGAAAAGCGATCACCCTTTTGGAAACTTACGAGGAGTCAAGGTCATCCGAATCTCCCACTACACTATCCAAACAATCTTGTTTTTAAATCGAGGAATTGTTGTTCTCATCTCTCGACGACAAAAGTAGTTTCTTCTAAAACAAAGTACTGTAAACCACTACACGAAATGAAACAGTATGACCTATCACGGTGATGAGGAATTTTTTTGGAGTAGCAGTAATGCTATGTTAATTGTTAACATTTTACCGAGCCCAGCCTATTGATAGACTTTTTAGGCCTACAGCTTTTAGAACTTTAACTTATTAATCAGTTGACACGGCAATTAATAAATTGTTATTTGTCATGGCGATTTACTGTTCCTAGGTCTCAGTGACGAGAATTTGTCATTTTCGAAGAGGTATTGGGAAAGTATTTGTGTCAAAGTGAAACGACCAGAAGTGGATAGGACGTTAAAAAAATACTGGTCGGTAAAATGTTAAAGTGATTCCGTGAAAGATGCAATATTACGTCGATTGAGAGCACGATTCTACGGAAGACGTAATATTACGTCAGTAGATGCATTTATCTTCGATGGTTCTTCTTCCTTGATTAAGGAAAAAATGTAGAACGGGATTACGTTAATTTTATTGTACCAGAGTACCTATTACATATCTGATTAAACGTTTTTCACGAAGTGTTCGTAATGTATCGAGAGAATTAATGATGAAGCAATTAAAATATTTATTATCGTACTACATCATATCACTCGGGATTAGTAGGTACTCGACTATTAACCGTGATATCGGAAACATGAAAAATATCGATAATCATTTCCGATCGTGAGTCTGATTAATTGCATTCATGAAATAAAATTGTTTCACCCTTACCGATAGATCTTATCGGTGGAATAATTCGACGATCGACAGAAAGAAAGGAAGCCTTAAGCTCGCTCGAGCCGTCCGATACGATCGCGAGAGGACTAAAACGATAGATTAATTTGCTCCCGGGGCTGCTGCTTTATCTCGCGCTTAAATGCAAATCGGCGGCAATTCGTCTTGCTCATTCGACCGCCCCGAGCGATAAAATGTTTTCGCGAATCAAGACGTTAAATTTGCCAATCTACGGGAGACCGAACAATCGTAGGAAGAAATCGAACGTATCCTTGTCCAGGAAGAATAATACAATAGTCACTGATACCTTCCTACTTTTAATTGTCGACTAAATAAGAAAAAAAGAATTCTAAATTTAATAGATTTTCTACATTCTTTGCAGTAATTGTGAATTTGATATTATAATATAAAATAATCTTTGGAATTATGGTTTAACTAAAGTTGGGATATTTTTTGTCTCACTTAGAAAATTTTGAAATCTTCCAAAAATTATTAAATTGAAAATATCAGTCGACAACAAAATAATTAAATTAATTCTATGTCATTAATATTGGATTCAGTTGTATGAAATATCAGAAATTAGGGGGATCTTTTGATTTTAAGAATTAATTCTGAGCTATTGTACTCGGAGTTACAAAAGAAATCGTAGGTCAAGGGATTAATAAATTTAGTTTTAATCAATTAAAAATAAAATATAGTGCAATATGGGTCTTTTAATTTCCTGAATTTCTCTGTCTCAAAGAGTTAAACGAAGGTAATTGGTGTTTAAGAGTAACGACAATTGGATAAGTTAAGATGACAATTTTTCTTTGGCAGCAACTGCAACGCAAGAATTAAAACGATCCAACTAAGACGTACAGTCGGCTACATTTTTTCCTCACGTATTCTTCCTCTCGAAAATACGCAGATCACGTTTCGTGTATTAATAACAGGTATCGCACGAAAGCTCCCGGTGCATCATTCACGTCGTGGAATGCGTCCCGAAACGATTGTCATCCTGTGACAGGACGGATTCCACCACGAAGAACGCTAAAAACTTTCGAATCATTGTTATCCTACCGCCACTTTGGTAGCACTGTTTTGACTCTTGTTGGATAGTGACACCTACCTAGGGTGTCACCAAATAATTGCTTTTTCTTTAGCGATTCTCCTGAATTAATTCTCCGTAGTTTCTCTCTAATACAAATAATCTAAATTATGAATTCGATAGTATCTGCAAAAATTTACTTTACGATTTCTATTTTGATAACGAGACTAATAACTCAAATTGAATTCCGAAAATAGAAGTTTCTCTCTGATTTTTAACATTTTGTATTATTGACTGCAATATTAATATTATAGAAATAATAGAAGTATTGATATTAGAGAAGTAGTATCAATTATATCTATAATATAATATTATATCAGTAACATTATAGATAGAATTGACTGCAATATTAATATTAGAGAAACAATATCATTTATATTTATAATATTAGAGATCAGTTATAGGAATTATATCTATAATTTTATAGATACAATTGACTGCAATATTAATTGTAGAGAAATAATATCATTTATATCTATAATATTAGAGATCAGTTATAGGAATTATATCTATAATTTTATAGATATAATTGACTGCAATATTAATAGTAGAGAAATAATAGCATTTATATCTATATTATTAGAGATCAGTTATAGAAATTATATGTATAATTTTATAGATGCAATTGACTGCAATATTAATATTAGAGAAATAATAGCATTTATATCTATAATATTAGAGATCAGTTATAGGAATTATAGCTATAATTTTATAGATATAATTGACTGCAATATTAATATTAGAGAAATAATATCATTTCTATCTATAATATTAGAGATCGGTTATAGGAATTATATCTATAATTTTATAGGTATAATTGACTGCAATATTAATATCGATAGAAATACCAGTTGGTTACGATATATCAGTATAATAGTTATTAGAAAATATGCAAATTTCGTATTTCATTTATCGCGTGAAATGTGTAGCGCATCATTAAAAGCCAAGGGGTTGAAAATCTTTCTGATAGAGAATAGCGAATGTTTAAAGACTCGAAGGATATATTAAAAAATATGAAATAAATGGGTGAAAATAAAAGGGAAATTGTAGTCGTTTGAGAGGATATAAAACAGGATATATCCTCTTTTATCTGTGTACCACATCTATCGCTTAGAAGATCCACGATAGGACTCCTAGCTCCGAGTAAGTTTCTTTTCGTAGATACGTCGAAAACGTGATCAAAATTGTAAACCAGTTTTTCATCCGAACCTGGCCTTTGACTCGTTTCTCGGTAAACCGTGAAAGCAAAACCGGACAAAATAGTTCAGTTTACTTTTCACGACTATTTTACTGGACCAAAAACCTAGTCCTTGAATTTCAAATAAGAATCATCGAATTAAATAACTCCAAGTATCTCAATAATATCATTCTACGATATGCGAGTTCTATTAAACTCAAAATAATAAAAAATATCAACAATTTTCAAAACTATCTTGATAAAAGTTCTTAAAAATACTAAAGATACTAAACTACTTTGTACTGAAGTATCCTGATGAAGTTACTAAAGGTACAAAAAGATATCTACCAACCCTGCTGCGATTTAGACTTCACAAATGCTACAAATTTATCTCTTTTCCATAACGACAATTGCAGAATCTCCAATGTTCCACGCTCGACGACGACTCAATTCGAAAATCGTTCTAGTATCGCAAAATCTTATCATCCAATAATTATTTTACTACGATTCGAAAACACAAATAATAATTTAACATCCTGAATGACAAAACTTGCCAGCAATTTTCGGAAATTGCCGTCTACGCGCACGCAGCGCGCATACGCGCCAAATCTGATATAACCGTAACAAATGACATCGTCGAACTGGCATAGTCGCTATCTCTCAATCTTCCCTCGATCGCAAAAGAACATCAATTGTCCAACTGACAGAGGCTATACTAGTCTTGATTATACGACAAAATATGCCCGGCGCAAAATGAGCAACATAGCAATAGAATTGTCTGTCAGGTATACTCGAAAAGACGAGTGAAAAGGTGACAATAACATTGCCGCTCTTAAGGGCAACTTAAGCGAGCCTAGTTAGAAGACATGACGCCAGGTTATGAGTCCGAAGTAGAGATACGGGAAGGGCTTTCGTTGTAACACGTGTTGTTAACCGGTTCTACCTTAATTGTCTTAAACGGAGACCATCATAATTCTGGCTTTATCTCGGACCCACCGTCCCGGCGTGCTTCGTCGCGACGTCGGAAAGTACCCACGCAGAATCGTTTCCTGGAATGTCGTTTTGTTTACTTTCACGTTATCAAAACAATCCAATTTGAACGAACGAATATTCACAATCACCTCTAGATTCAAATTTTCCATACAGCTAGTTTCGAGAAAATTCTTACAACCTGAATTGCAAACCTAACCTAGCTAATTTCATATTTATCGTATGTCGTATGAGTTGTTGAATTTATCTAAATGGAAAAGAATAAAAGTAAATTAAGAAAGATTCGATGAGAAATGTGGTTGAAGAAGAAAATTAGGATTACAGGGCACGTTTCATCGGACAAGTGGATCGTCCACGGAGAAGAGTTTCGGTTGAACGTGCGACAGTGTCAGGACGTTAACCGTAAAATATCCATCACTGCCGTACCGAGAAACCAACGACGGTGTTCCGACTTCGGTGGATCGGGTTAGATAAATGTAATAGTCCATAGTTCAGCTTGCTAACAAGGCTAGCCCCTCAGATCCGAGATAAAAGCGTGGTCCAGCTGACTCTGCCTGTTTATAATGAGGCCTAGTAGGGCCCGATCACCGATTAGGACATTCTTAAGCGATACTTCATCAATCACCTTAAATCGCCGCCGATTTCTTTATGCGAAACTCTAGACGTGCTCACTTTTTACACGAGTACATGAAAACCAAGCAATAAAACTTTCTGCATGCAAAAACGATGTAAAAGTTTGCTCGATTCTTTTTCTACCTTTTACTTTTGTCGAATTCGATCGGACGAGAATTTTTAAATTTAGAACATGGGTATATGGAATATACAATATGGCGGAAGAAGGAGGTTTTTTTTAATCGGCATGTCGGATATGTAGATAGAAATATTTAGAGTGTAATTGTTGCAAATAGGAAAGAGTGGTATCATTTATGAATTTTATTGGAAGAATACTAATAGAGCGTTCGTTGAGCGATGTATAGGATATAGGTTATAAGATGTGGTATTGTTAAACTACCTGACACTGTCGAAACTTTTGATTCGTATAATAGATAATTTGATATTAGTTTAGTATTAAGAATAGCTGTGATTCGCTATAAATTATATGTATTTCTATTGTATATAAATAATTATTGAATAATATATGTAATTGAAGAAAAGCTTACTTGTAGGACGATTCTCTGCGAGTGATTTTGTTCTGCGCTTTTGTTGAAAATCATCGAAGTTTCGTAGAACACTTTCCTCCAACAGCACGATTTGGCTACACTGAAGATATTGAACGGAACTAAACAAATATATTTCGTTTAATTAGTATACAATTTAATTTAACCGACAAAAAAGTCACGAGACGACGCTAAACGGACACTAAATGTTTTTTTAAATAGAAACGCCCTCTTTGGTCGACTTAAGCCATCTTCAGGTTGAGAAGGAAAGCGAGAAAGATGTTTCCTTTTTTATCGATGAAATATGTCCGAATATATCGATAACGTAAGAATACTTGATATTATGGATGGTATTGTTGAAATCTGATTGAGCTTTCGAGAAAAGTAGATTTGAATTGATGAACGTGTTCTCTACATAGCACGTGAAAGCAATTTACGTATAACATAACCTTCAAAATATCGATTTGTAAACAACCACCGTGAAGAGGAAAATGCTCACTATTAATTTTATTTAACTGTATAACGTGACCGTAAAATTAAATAGAAAATGGAAAATAACAAGGACCCTACTGTTTGTGTACCTGGTAATTCAAACTTTCTCGGTTAATATATGTTATGTCGAAAGTAAACGGCAATAATCTGATGTAAACACATTGGAATCTAAAACTGTTAATGCTATAATTTCTATCCTACTACGCATTTAATAGGTCAAAGATTGTGTATTTCTGACAAAGTAAACATCGCTGGCCCTGGAACTTACGAGCAGCAAGGTTATATTTATTCGAAACTCGCAGGAGTCGTTAAATTAATACAAAATGACAATGTAAGAAAATAGATCGTCTTTTTGTCATCCTATATTGCAACATTACTTAAATAATGAACAATTTATATACATTTCAGACTCGTACTGTCGAAGTGCATGGTATTACTGAACAAAGTATTGTTCCTGCTCCTGGAGACATAGTGACCGCGATGGTTACTATTGTTAATCAAAGATTTTGCAAATGCAGTATAAAATGTATAGGTGACATTGTATTGACTAGACCATATAGAGGAATTCTTAGAAAGGAAGATGTACGGTCCATAGACAAAGACAACATACAAATGTACAAATGTTTCCGACCTGGAGACATTATTCTAGCTAGAGTTGTATCCTTTTATTTATACATTCTATCTAACACTACTATACTTGATTAATTGATATCTATCTCCTATACCACCATCAGATGCCAATGACAGAGGCACACACATATCAATTGAGCACGGCAGAAAATGAATTGGGTGTAGTTATAGCTCATAGCGAAGAAGGTAAATTTTCAGATCGACTATTCAATTGTGGTATCAATATTGACGTTAATCTTTGTATCACAGGAGTAGCCATGATACCTATTAGTTGGACACAAATGCAATGTCCTAAGACGTTGCGGAAGGAATTTAGAAAAGTGGCAAAAGTCGTACCAGAGCATATTATTGCAGACGAATGAAGAAGCAGTATACGAAGGGAATGGCATTTTTACGTACACATTTTTACTTATCAACATAAAAAATTGTTTTCGTTCTAAATTGTATATAATAAAGACAAGATATTGCAATGAACCATAGTTTTAAATGATTACAGCCTGCCTGATTATAATCTTTCTACATTACCCAAACATTCGGCAGTTACGGCAACCGAATATTCGGGTATCGTGGCTATTCGTTCGATACCGCTTGCTATTTGACATTATCATTTAACAAAATATTGTTTTAAAAGCATATTTGAAAAAAATTAAAATGATAGCAAGTGATATCGATCCAGGTCCCACCGCGAGGAGGTTGCCACGAATTAGGACCCAAAAATGCAAGCGTGACGAGATTTAATTAATTTATCAGACTTATTTAAAAATACTTTATCTGTCACTTTAAGTCACTAACACTTCCACAAAACGTTGTATTTAGTTGACGAAATAATTTTAAAAAACTTGCAGGTAACTGTCACTTTAAGTCGCCAACACTTTCATATAACGTTGTATTTAGTTGTCGAAAAATTTAAAAACACTTCTAGATAACCGTCACTTTAAGTCACTAACACTTTCACAAAACGTTGTATTTAATTGTTAAAATTATTTAAAAACACTCGCACAAATTGTCACTTATTCTTCCACAAAACATTGTATTTAATTGTTAGAATTATTTTAAATTTATATTTTAAATAGTTTTGGTACCGTCGATAAGTGAAAAGTAGGTGGGTATCGGTAGGTAAGTCGAAAAGTACATGTAGAGACCAACTCGTCAACACGAAACGACCCGACCGACCGCTGAAGTAGTACTGCGCTACGTATATCGATCCACTGAGGCGGCTCGCGCAACGCGGCGCCTGCGCACTAAGATCATTCTCCTCCATCGATAAGTTTGTAAATTTCGAATGTTACAGCAATTATTGTCAACAATTGTTTATTACAAATGCAATTAATGTTTCATAATGTGTTTCTGCTTAATGTTAATACATTTTATGATGAATAGAAATTATAGAAATAAAATTACGTTGGTTTATAATTGTCGATTTACTTTTCAATCCTGATAATGCAAACTAATTGAAGTTAGTTTTATATAATTTCGATATATATCGATTTATTAAAGTTCAAAAATTATAATCATAGTATGATAGACTCAAGGTAAAAAATTATTTCAAATGTACGAATAGAACGTAGGTATTTTCTCAAATATACGAATTCAAAGACGAGTACCTTGACAAATATTCGATTCAATGAAATCCAATACATTTTCGAAACATTATTAATTGCAGTAATATAAATAAAAGACTTTAAAAAGATGTGCTTTATTTATTACGAAGTTTAAACGTTCATAACGTTGGTAACACATCTTTGATTGGTACCTGATATTTTTCATTTAAAAATTTGGCGCGAAAAGAATGTTCTATGCGATATACGTATATGAATCAAGTCAGACTACATTTATTTAAATAGCAAAAATTAACAAATTAATAATTTTAATTAAAATTAGTCTAATATGTGTACTGTATATTAGATAACTTGGAATTGCTATCAACTTTATGACGTAATAGCGAGCACTCCTTTTATTTGTCTACCATTTGGTTAATTATTTAAAAGCCAGTTATTTATTAAAAATGAATGTACCAGGGAAAATTCAAAAGTTAGATGAGACAGTAGTGAATAGAATAGCAGCTGGTGAAATAATTCAAAGGCCAGCAAATGCTTTGAAGGAATTAATTGAAAACAGGTTAGCTATATAGAAAACTATATAAAATTGCATCTCTGTGGTATTATTTTGTAATAATGTTTGGAAATATTTCAGCCTCGATGCAAAATCAACCAATATACAAATAGTTACTAAAGAAGGAGGATTAAAATTATTACAGGTAGGTGTTTACTTATATTTCATGTCATTGGTAAACATAATGATGCAGTGCTTCAAATTAATTTTAGATTCAAGACAATGGCACAGGGATTCGAAAGGAAGATATGGAGATTGTTTGTGAGAGATTTACAACGAGTAAACTACAGAAATTTGAAGACCTTAAATCCATAGCAACCTATGGATTTCGTGGTGAAGCTTTGGCAAGCATTAGCCACATTGCACTTCTCACCATCACAACAAAAACAATAGATGAAAAGTGTGCATATAAGTATGAAACAAAGGCTTTCAATCATATAGCACTAGCATTTATAACAGTACTTTTATAGAAGCAAACTTATTTGATATAAAGTATGTCATATTTCAATACATTTTCATTTCTAGAGCATCATACATCGATAGCAAACTAAAGGCACCAGTGAAACCGTGTGCTGGAAATCAGGGCACCACCATAACGATTGAAAATTTATTTTATAACATTCCAACACGAAGGAAAGCCTTGTCTAATCCATCCGATGAATTTTCTAAAATTCATGATGTGGTTGTAAAATATGCAATACATAATCCATCAGCGGGATTTGTATTGAAAAAGCATGGTGAAATATCGCCACAGGTATTAATTTCATGGGTTGTTTTGAAACGTGGAAGATATAAGCATATATGAAAATTAATATGAATAAATGTTTAGGTTCGATCACCGCATAATTCTACTAAAATGAATAATGTAAGATTGCTCTATGGCAACCGGATTTCACGTGAATTATTGGAGATCGAAGTCACGGACGATGCCTACAAGTTTAAAATGCATGCTTTAGTAACGAATCCGAATTATACGAGCAAACGGATGACATCTATTTTATTTATTAACAATCGACTTGTTGAGTGCTCCTGTAAGTTAATCAAAAAGTGTAATTATTGAGAATCCTAAAATCTGAATTCATCTTGTTTCAGCAATTCGGAAAATGTTGGAAGATGTTTATTCCTTCTACCTTCCAAAGAAAACACATCCATGGTGTTACGTATCTCTTGAAATTAATCCAGAAAACGTTGATGTTAACGTACACCCAACAAAATTCGAAGTGAAATTTCTTCATGAGCAATCCATAGTCGAAAGAATGAGGCTTTCCTTAGATGAGAGACTATCAGCAAATAGTGCATCTCGTACATTTTATTTGCAAGCACGATTACCGAAGGAAGACGTCACCAGAGAAGTTTTGAAAGAAGTGCTACCGGAATATGAAAAAGACAGTAATGATAAGTCAAAGAAACTTCACCCTCGAGAAATGATTAGAACTGACTCATCGGATCAGAAATTAGACAAATTTAATTTCACCGTTCATACATCAATGACTCATACTAAAAATGATGATCAGATTCAACCCCACAGTTCAATAGATATTAGTATAGAGTCGCAAAAATCAGATCGCAGTAATGTTGTACCAAATATACTAGTAGATGATAATATCGAAAATATAATTGATGATAGCAGTTCTGAAAACCGAAGAAATGAACAATTTCAGAGTACAGGAGATGTTGATAAAATGCCAGAAAGCGCTGATATAAGTACGATACAATCAAACGTTGAAAAAACAGTAGCTGAAAAATCACAATGGAGTGATATTGTTGATGACACTACTTCATCTTCATCGTCACAAGCGTTAATACAAGCTGATTGTAATTTGCCCTCAACTAGTCGAAGTAACGATGCAAAAAATGTAGATGAATTTGATAGCTTGGAGGGTATTTTTGAAATGATTGACACTGAGTTTACTGCGGATGATTCTGTTGGAGAGAAATGTATCGACGTTGTAGCCGACAAAGCACGGAAAAGGGTATATCAATATTTTGGAAATAAAGATAAAACGGAAACGGATAAGATATCTAGCGAACAAGTGTCCACGAATAAAGAAACGTATATTGATAATAGCGAGGAAACTAATAAAACAGATAAATCTACCGAAGCAATATCTGAAGATACCAATACGAAAAACGTTACAGATGATAAAGACAATGGAAAAAATCCCTCGGAGTTTAAATCCTATTCTGTAAACAATTTCAGAAGAGAAGTTAAATTAACGAGTGTTTTAAAATTGCGTAAAGAAGTGGAAGACGATTGCCATGAAGGACTGAGGGAAATTTTATCAAATCTGACGTTCGTTGGTTGCATCGATCAGAATGCAGCTCTTATTCAAAGTGGTCTTAATTTGTATATTTGTAAAACAAACAAATTAGCGTAAGAGAACGAATGCATATTTATAAATAATTAACGTGGTTTACCATTGAAGCATTACTACATTAACTTCTATTGTTTTGTTAATGCAGGGAAGAGTTGTTTTACGAAATCATGCTTTATGATTTTGCAAATTACGGGGTCATAAAATTTTCAGTAGGTAATTATGTTAAAAGACCTCAGATAATATGAATTAACTTAAGTTTATCTAAATAATATTATTTTTAGGAAGCATTACCTTTACATGACTTAGCTATGTTGGGTCTGGATACCGAAGAAGCTGGATGGACGGAAGAAGACGGAGATAAAGGAGAGTTGGCCACAAGTGTCAAGGAATTACTGTTGGAGAAAGCAGATATGTTGAAGGAATATTTTTCCATAGTTATAGACAAAAGAGGAAACTTAAAGTCTTTACCAATCTTAGTAGGTGAGAATCTCTTGCCAATGAGCACTAAAGTTACACTGGCAAACAAAATGTACTATTTATGTTTTTTTTGTTTCTTTTTCCAGATAAATATTTTCCGTACGAAGCTGGCCTTCCTTTATACATGTTGCGATTAGCAACAGAAGTTGATTGGTCATCAGAACAACTGTGTTTTCGTCATATTTGTAGAGAAACTGCTAAATTTTACAGTCAAATGAATCCGATTCATGATACACAAGACTGGAAGCATATTACAGAGCATATCCTTTATCCAGCGATTAAAGAAAGCTTACTTCCACCGAAACATTTTTCACACGATTCAACGATATTACAAATTGCCAGTTTACCAAATTTGTATAAAGTGTTTGAAAGATGTTAATAATTTCTATTTTGTCACGATTGTACTGACAAAAAATATTGTTTAATGCCTGTAAAGATATTCGGTGATCTGTGATAACAAATGCATTTCAAATACTCAAATAAAAACATCTTCCATTCGCAGACATACTGGATACAATCTTGGTTCTCGACCTTTCGCATCATAATTTCATGTGTATATTTAACATCGATTATTTCAACCATAATGAATCACAGTGTGCCTGAGAGCTTATAACATCTGCGTATTATTAATTTTTAAGCTGCTTTTATTTAATAAATTATACTTAAAAATTTGTAACAGAAGTTAAGTATAATTTCTCTACGTTCTCCTATTAAATCTTAATAGATATAGAACATAACATAAGGAATGGTTCATTACGTAAATTATCCGAATGTAAAATTGGAGAGAAAATTTCTAGGTAATATCATTTATTTTGTAGTTGGTGAATGCCAATTAAAAATGATGAAAAATGTAGTGGATGGTTTATGTTCATTCGGTCAGTAAAAAAAATTAATGATCATGGTAATTTTGATTATCCCAGAATTAATGTGTTTCTCGTTCTTATGTCTGCTTCATATAGAAATTCAGCAGTATTAATTACAAGTACAGGTTTACTCAGTTGCTAATTCTTTTATACTTAGCTAGCTGTTAACAACATCAATTTTTTAACAAATATTCATTGGTAATGTATGGTACACTTTAATTTAAAGACATTTCATATGATCTTAGCTGATAATATTTAACAAAGAATTGTGCCATCTATCTTCCAATTCATGTATAGTAAGACTGTTGTTACCCCTTAAATTATCCTTTGGCAACACCAACTAGTGCTGGTCTTACTATCCGTTCGTGTAATTTATATCCCACTTTCGATACAACTACTACAGTTCCAGGTTCTTTACCTTCGACTTCCTGTGTAAAACAGAATTTTTTTCTCATTAACAATACATACAATCAATTCTATAAATTCAAGACACATTCAAGTATATTCATCTTACCTGTTGAAACAATGCTTCGTGTTGATTAGGATCAAACTTTTCATCAATTGGATTTAAAGAGACTAAACCATGTTTCTTAAACACCTATGAGAGTGCATTTAAAAAAAAGATATTCAAAATTAATATAAATAGTCAATTTCATAGATTTATATTACGTATCAAGTCCTCTGCTTTAAGTTACTTTTTGTAGCTGTGCTTCAGTCATCCTTAAACCTTCATATAAAGTCTTTAAATGTGGGTTCTTTTCTGTGAGTTCGTCCCTTGGTACACTCTCTGTAGCTTTTCCTAAAACATCAGCCACTTCCAAGAGGTCTTTGCAAAAGCCTTGAATGCCAAACAGTTTAGCATCTTCTATTTGCTTCGTTAATCTAACTCTAAGATTTTCCCCTTCTGCAAGTGCTCGTTTGTATTTATCTTCTAACTCATATTTACAGTCTCTCAGTTCACACAATTCTTTATTCAGAACATCAAAATCTGCCTTCAATTTCTTCTCGTTCTCAGTCATTTCCTGAACCGGAGTCTGAGTTTCATTACCATTCGTCTTTCTTTCTTCGGTCGCCGTACTAAATCCATGTTTTTGCCAAGGAAAAACATAAGACGGTCGAGACAACCTTTAAATTATACTTGGTGTAAAACATCCCATTAACAAAGATAAGATTAAGATCATAACCAAACAATGATTTCGAAAATTTCCAATAGTATCACATTAAACAACATAAATAAGATTGGAATTACACTAAGGTATGACGATTTAATTGTAAGAAATAATAATAAAGTAATGTCGCCGATGAAAACGTGAGAATTATCTAACATCTAACCTCTACGATCGAAAGACGTGCTAGAACAATTGGCACGTGTTTTAATGTTTTAATTAACGAAAAATACAGAATCTTACCTAAGCAAAATATTTTTATTTACATGATGCAAACTGTCAACCGTAATACGACTAAATCTCACTGCAACCGGTATAGCGATCGATGCCATGACTTTTATACAATTTCAGAAAAAACGTACCCGCTGAATGATGAAATAGGCCGCGATTTTCGTTCTTTCTCAGTGGTTCTCAAATCCTACACTGTCGCGGCGGTAATTACGAATGCATAGATAGATAACAGAAATAGCAAATGTAATTAGAAGCATGATATTGAAATACCAATTTCGTAGTTTATGCAAGATGTTTCAAAATATTTCTTTCTAATTGCTTCATATGAACGAATGACTTAATGCTTCAATATGCAAAGAGGAGACCTTATAATTATGAAAGTCATCGACATAGAATTACTTCCATCCAATTGTGATGTTTGCAATGTTTTATTGGAATGAAGTGGTACAATATAATGAAACATCGTCTTGTGATCGTAAATTTTGTGAATTCTATATGCTATTTTAATACCTTCATAGTTTTATTTACAAAAAAAAGAAACTATCAACTCAATGGAATAATATAAGCAAGACTGTAAAACGGCAGGTCCATATCATTCTCATTTACAAAAGTAATATAGTTAATGTCCGTTTGAACTACTCGAAAGTTTTTTTTTTCTTTCTCGTGTCTAAAATAAGCTAGAAGATTCATTAATATTATTTAATGCATGCTGTGTTCTAGATCACGGTCAATTAATTTGTGTGTGATACTTAGTTTAGTTTTAATCCATTCATGCTTCCATAGAGACGCTTCTGTCACATTGCTGTTCCCTCGCAAACCGATAATAGCTTTCCATTCCTATTATGCTAATATTTATAAATAAGAATAATTTGATTTTGTCAGACCTTAGAAGTTATTATAACACGTCTTTCACCTTATTCACACTTTGACAATATCAATTCATCATGTACTGACTGCATCGCTAATGCATTATTCTGTTTTATTCCATCCTTTTTGAAAATATCTTTCATCTTGCATTTTCGATGTAAAATCATTACCAGGACGCAACAATTTCATTGAAAACAAATATAGCCGGGTGTTTTAATGAAATACCCTAATGACATTTAAAAATTACGAATTTTCATAGACCAAAGTATCTTATAAACGGAAAACATTTTTCGCACTGAGCGAACACACAAAAGAAATCGAATATTTAGCGTGGAATCAGATAAAGTCGCTGTCCTTCAATTGTCCGCAAAGTGAGCATTGCATATATCCTGTGACGTTTTCATTCAACATTTAATACAAAATTAATCTATTTCTTTTTTTATCTAGCATGACATTCAGAGTGTGCAAGTGTCAATCAACAAATTCTACTGGTAAAATTACTTAACCGCTAAATTTTTTTAATGTACATAAATAACTCTTTCTTTTTTTTTTTTGTTATCGATTAACTATATTTTTCGTGTGCCCGTCTAGTTGTTGACTGAATGTCAATATCGATTTGAATTCGTATCTTTCGAAAGAATGTTATTTTAGAGATGATTTAATCCTTCGGCACACGAGCTCAAAAGCGTACAAGTCACTAAAGCTTGTACAAAATTATAAATTTCTTTGTAAAATTTGTCTTTTCTTCTTACATGTTAACGTGAGAGTAAAGAGTAAAGTTTCTCCTTTGAGACGCGTTTCCACAATATTTAGAGTGGCAGAGGATTCGGTTTTCGTATTTGAAAAAATCATGTGTTAGGTGTATCGTGTCAGAAACATGCTGACCAAACGTAATTGTCTGACGTTATTCTTGAAAAATTCTAAGATATATTGTGGTTAGAATCCTTCCTGATATTGTTTCGAATCTAACTTTGCTTGGATTACTTCCAATTGTCTCTTTGCCTCACACTGTGGGAAGTTCTGTAGTTCGTAGTACTGTGGTGCTATCTTCAACAACCAGTCAGCTGCAAAAGTAACAATGCAAATGAAACGATGTAAATTTATAAAACCGTATCTAACTTATTTACGTGATAAAAGTAAACTTACGTTTTATATCAGTGACAGTCCTAATGTAGTTTTTAGTCGTAAGCACGAACTCGTTATAAATTACCCATTCAGGTTTGTGACCCAAGCAACTACTTGGATGCAGTTGCACAATTTGATTATCTTTCATGGTCAAATAATGGCCAGTCCTCTCCAAATGTGCTGCCTGTTTACAAGTAAAATGTTTGTACATATAAGTGTATAATAAACTTACTTAATACCTAGACACTATTAAAACATTTAGGATTTGTACCTGCATAAAGAAACCATTCACAAGTGCTTTCCTAATATTTATGTAATAGTCTTTTGACGTGAAATCTGTTGAAGTGCGTTTTAAACAGAATCTGTCCATTATTCTACTCAGCTGTTGCCTCACATTGTCAGCACTTTTCAAAGACCGGTAGTTGACGAAATTATCATAACACCATTGTGGATCCTCCATATCTATTGTGTACAAAAATGATATTTATATGTTTACGTATATTAATCATTGTATAATTCAACGTAAACTTAAAAAAATATATGTATACATACTCTGTTTGAATGCATGGTACACATTAAGCAACGTTAAGTGATCTCCATCGATGTGTGCGAAACGCATTTTAGCATCATCTGCAGCTTTCTTTGATTCGTGCGGTCTTATGAAACACTGTGGGACTAATACAATATCAATCATCAATATAAAACCGTGTTACCTTACCACGATTCTCACTAATATAACAATTCTCCTGACTCTTATATATTTATTTATATATGTATATGATTTTGATAAAAACACTTATTTTCAGCTATATAGATTGCCTAATTAATTCACAACGATATAATGCGTTATATAACAAACCCTAGTACTTTACCTGAAAGCATAGCGGTAACGCTAAGTATCTCGTTGCTGCAATTGTGATTGCACGATGCAATAAGCATTTTTGCCAATTGAGGATCTAACGGGAATTCTGCCATTACAGCTCCTAAGTCTGTTAAATTTCCGTCGTCGTCAAGTGCAGCCAAATAATTAAGGAGTTCCAAGGCTCTCATTAGGGTCTCTGGTGCAGGAGGATCCATGAAATCGAAATGAACCTGTAACCGAGTAATATTTTGTTATTGCAATAACAAGTACAATTAAATGTATCATAAGATATCATACCAAATCATCAATTCCAAGTTTCTTCAATTGCAATACAACGCTTCCGAGATTAGATCGTAATACTTCGGGATAAGTGTTATCTTGCATCTCATTTTTGTATGCCTTTTCGGTATATAATCGGAAACATTTGCCAGGACGTGTACGACCAGCTCGACCGGCTCTTTGTTGGGCAGAAGCCTTGCTGATAGGTGATACAAGAAGAGATTCCACCCGAATACGAGGATTGTATACCTGATTACAGAGAGAAAAAGTGGAATTAGTAAAAACATATTCCATGGAAATATAAACAAAATAGTGTACACTTACAAACTAATTCTTACTTTCTGTTTTGCAAATCCGGAATCTATTACAAAGACAACACCATCTATAGTCAATGATGTCTCGGCGATATTCGTTGAAACGACTACCTTTCTACCGATGCCGCCATTAGGTTTTCGAGGTGGTGCAGGTTCAAAGATTCTTTGCTGAAGATTTGGGGGAAGTGTAGAATATAATGGTATGCATTTCAGTTCACCCACGTCCGGACCCAAATTATCCATTTCCCTTTTGATTCTTTTGCATGCTTCGTCTATTTCTTCTTGACCAGTCAAAAATAGAAGTAAATCCCCTGGTACTTCCTCACACACGTGTATTTGTGTGACTGTTCTTATAGCAGCCTCTAAATAATCTCTTTCTGGTTCGGGTGTATAAAATATTTCAACAGGATGGGTTCTTCCAGGTACATTCATAAGAGGTGCATTATCAAAATATTGTTGGAACTTTCCAGCATCCAGTGTAGCACTCATAATTATAAGTTTCAAATCGCTTCTTTGTTTAATCACTTCCTTCAGTACACCCATAAGTAAATCAGTAGCTAAAGTTCTTTCGTGGGCTTCATCCAGTAATATCACTTGATATGCATCAAGCATTGGATCCGACATGCTTTCACGAAGAAGCATACCATCAGTCATATACTTCAATACGGTCTTTGGTGAGCTGCAATCTTCAAAACGGATACTATATCCTACTTCTTGGCCTGTTTGCAAAATAATACCATTAATACCATATAATACCAAAATAATGAATTACATTTTTGTACTGTACCATAGACATTTTGTATGAATTATAAAATGAAATTTCCTAAATAATACCTAAATATACATCCATCTCTTCTGAAACTCTTTGTGCAACAGACATAGCTGCAACCCGCCTTGGTTGAGTACAAGCAACACCTTTGGAACTGATAGAAGTAGAATATTCGACACACCATTGTGGTATTTGGGTAGTTTTACCAGACCCTGTCTCTCCAACAAGTACAATACATTGATGTTGTGCCAATAGTCTCATAAAATCGGTACGATATTCAAATACTGGCAAAGTGATTCTTTGCTTATAAAATTCATAATATCGTGGTGTGTAAGGCAGACCGGTATAAGGGTTGCGTTGAACTTGATTGTTCGATGATGCAACAGTAGTCGGAGGTGCATTATTAGATGTGGAGCCATCTCTGTGAAGGAAATAATTTTTCAGATAATCTCTTGCATGTATCTCCTTACAATACTAATAAATGCCTCGACAATGACGATAATAAGATGCATGCGAATTGCACAAATTGGCAAAGGTTGAGAACACTCAATTGGCAATGAAAAACCATTTATGGAACATAAGTGTTAGTATTAGTGTGTAGCTAATTCCCCTATAATACATATGCATAGATAAATTGAATAAATACACGATCTATCGACGTTTCGCTATCACGAAAATACGTTTACGTTAAAAAAAAAATTACACCACGTTACACAAAAGAGAATTCAGTTCAGAAACGTTGCGAATACGTAGACCAAACAACGATAATAAAAAGATGATTCTCCTTGTTGATCAGTAATATAAGCATTCTAAGATATAATCACAGCCGTATACTGATCGGAATAAATGAAAATTTATTACCGAGGCACGTTTCAAGCGCAATGAGACTTGTCCCATGAGGCGCGCGATAATATTGAAGAAACTTCTAACAATGCACATGGCAAGACGTCTCGTCACGCGTTTCTATCTCTAAAATGAAATATACGTTAATGAACTTACGCTTTTCGCTTGACATAAGGGTCTACAACCTCGATTCTACGCTTTGACATAATTCTTGTCCCTCCGCAGGCAAGTAAAGCAAAATCTGTTTACGAAATTTCAGACGAGGCGTCACAAAATGGCAAACTAGCAGGCCAAAGCTTCCTGCATTTATGATTATGAGAATCAACGATAGATGGAGCCGAAGACACTAGAAATTACTATCGTGCAATAATGCATCGTAATACGTCATTTTACCGGAACGCATTGAAATTTAAATCGTGAGATTATTAATATGCTGAATAAAGACAATAAGTCAATTAAGAAAAGCGGAATCCGTAGATTCAGAATAAAAAAAGGGCGTTTTATTTTTAAATATAATACAAGTATAAAAATATGCTTTCAGCACTGTAGTTGTTAAATAGCTACATTTCTGATGATATACATAGCTTCATTGTCACATCCAAATAGCAGTGTGGATTTGTTAATATTAATGCTATTTATTGGTTTGTGCATGGCACTACAAAGAGACATTACATTGACCTTTCCATTTGTTCCTATGGTGTTCAACCAATGTGTGTCTGCAGTATCTATAATAAACAATAAATTATTTAATAAAATACCTAAATATTCATTGTGATTTAAATTTCTCTATTACCATTGATCTCACCTAGTTTTAATTTTGTATTTTGAGCATTATTCCAATGCCATAATTCACCACTGATAGAACAAGTAAAAAGATTCTCAGGTCTGTCAGGATGAAATAGTATTTCACTAACTGCTTTAGCGTGTGCATTAAGTTGAGACATTGGATAAGTATTGTGTCTCAAATCCCATACTGTTAAACTACCATCTCCACCACCGGCAACTACTATATGCCTCTGTGTAGGATGATGCGCGATACTTGTAGCTTCTGTCTAAAAATTCCATTTTCACATATTATAATATAAAATCTATTGATCTAATAATGAATATGAATAACTAATCCATACTTTTGATTGTTCTAAAAGCATAAATGTTGTAGCTGGAACGTCTTGATCATTTCTTAAGTCCCATACTTTCATGTGTCCCCTTAAATTCCCTGTAAGTATCTCATTGTGTCGTAAAAAATCTACACAATGTATAGAACAACTGTCAGCATTCTCTGAAAGAATCATTTTATAAAGTACATACAAATTATTCAAGCACCATCAAATTTTTGAAATTCTCTGCAATTACCTATAACTCTAACTGGCTTTTTTTGAGAAGCTGTAAGAAGATTAATTCGCCCATCTTCTCCCACTGACACTATGTCTTGCTCAAAAGTAGACAATGCTGTACAGGAAGCGTAATCGTTTGTTCTACAAAAGTATTATTGATATATACTGCACATAAGTCTATATTTTCTTTATATACGCAGTAGCACAATCTCCAGAATGTAATACTCACTTAAAATTGTGTATGAACTCCCAGGAAATGTGCTCTTTAAACTGTGAGTATGGATTTTCATTAATCTGTAACAATCTGACAGAACCCAAAGACGAAGAGGCGACGAAAAAGTCTTTGGAAATAAACTGTAACATTGATATAATGATTAGCGTAAAAAAAGAAAACGATTATAGTTAATTTTTAATGAATATACATCGTGAACCTTTATCTCCGTAATGTCCCCGAGGAACGAGTAAGAAGATACAACAGCAGGATACGATTCTTCATCGTCATTCGTTAGAAAAGTCCAATAAGTTATTTTATTTACCTATAGAATAAGATTTGAATATTACTAATTATAATTAAACGATATATCACGTATAACCAGTATATTTATACACGAGGTTAAGTTCATCATAGTTCCTCACCGGGTCGTCCCAACTACCGGTCAAAAAATTGTTAGCTTCCGCAAAATCTTCATGTTTCCATCTTATTTTGGAGATTTTCTCCGACACAAACGTCCCTTGCACATTTTCGCTCATTCTGACATAAATTTTAAATGAAAATATGAAAAGAAAGAAAACGCAAGGCTCCCCTTACTTCATCACCATCAGGGGGGCCAAGTGTTAGATTTATCTAATCCAGACCAGAGGGATCTCATGCCTCTTTCTCTTCGTATTTTTTACATTTTCCTGGTTTGCCGATTGTAAAATGATAGTATTCTCGCTTATCAGTTACGTATTATCACAGACAAGGTATACAATGGTCTTAGACTTCCCTGGTTTTCACTTCCTCCTATGACTATACTTTAGAAAGACTGTGTCACATAACCTGTCCAAAGATATTGGGCAACGGTCTTTCGTTATTGCAACTATTTCTGATCATATTAATGTTTAGTATATTACAGTAATAATTCAACCGGATCATCAATGTATTTCTTAACAATAACAAATGCAGTTTTCTTGAATTACGTGTCTTTACCATTGTGCTGCTTGACAATAACTAAAAACGTATATTAACTACAAGCATGAGTGCCGTTTCAACCATTCTAATGGATCTACCGTAATGTTAAATTAGATTGAGATTAACAATAGAATTTTTCTATGTATAAACAATATAAGAACAATGGCGACACCCACCAATGGCAATGGTAATCTTGTTGATGAGTTTGAGGAGGCATTTCAGGTATGCTACTTTAAAGTATCCTAATTCATTCAAATTATGTATTAGCTTTTTTAATAAATAGTATCAATTCCAGCAATGTTTGAGTATATTAACAAAGGATGAAGGATTAGGGAACAATGGAATTGGAGTATCTGGTGGTATAACTGTGGATAAGGAGGAAGCTCGTAATGAAGTTGAGCAAGTCACGTTAAGATTTATTGATTTGGCAAGGCAGATGGAAGCATTCTTCTTACAAAAAAGATTCTTATTATCTGCCTTGAAACCAGAACTAGTTGTAAAAGAGGACATTAATGATCTAAGGCTGGAACTAGCACGTAAAGAGGACCTTATAAAAAGACATTATGATAAAATTGCTGTATGGCAAAATTTATTAGCAGATTTGCAAGGTTGGGCCAAATCTCCTGCTCAAGGTCCAGCACCTAATGGTAAGGACTTCAGATGGGTGTTAGAGAAACAGTTATTTAATAACTAATGCAAATTTAGGTTTACCAAATGGAACACAAAGTGGGCAAAATCAGCAAACTGCAAATGGTGGAGGAAGTTCAACAATACAGCAACAACAGCAGCAAATATTGCAGCATCAACAACAACTTCAACAGCAGCAACAGCAACAGTTGCAACATCTGCAACAGCATCAACTGCAACAGCAACAACTTCATCAACAACAGGTATTTAAATAATACCATTATAATCAAAGCAAAGGCTTTAAAATTAGAAATTTCTTTGAAGTTACTATTGCAAATTTGATTCTGACATACTATGTACAGCTGCCAAGATAATCTAAAAAGAGAGTTCTATGTTAAAAGAAATATTTGATTTGTTGAAACAATGAAATTTGGGAATTACATTTTGCTGTTACTGGTCTTTAATATTTAATGCATTTCACTCGTAAATAATTTAATTTCTTAATATTTCAATTCTTAGTATCATTGCATCCTGCAGTTACTCATACTACATGACAAAATCACTTGTATTACTCATAATCATGTTATCATTTCTATTGAAATACTATATTTGTTGTTACTAAATTCTCATCTTATTTGTTAGAAATGAGTGGATATCAATATTTAAATATGAATTGACGCGAGTGTCTATATGTATGCATGTTTGAGTGTGTGTGTATGAATGTACAGGATATATATACATATATCTATATATACATACATATGCACATAGACTTAACTGTTAAGCTATCGTTTATGACTGAAATATCCATAAAAGTCGTAAAAACTATTTTTGCTCTCTTTTTTTTTAATCACAGCTACTCAGGACAAAATATTGTTTGGTCCTATTGCACAAAAAAGCAACGTATACTAGTGTTGCGTGTAATCAGTGCCTTATATAATTCCTATTTACAAAACATGTAACACATAAGAAAAGAAAATTAAAGTGCTTTTATTAGTAACTGCAATATAGAATTATGAAGTACGAACTTTATAAAAAGAGAGAATTTAAAGCATAGATATAATTGCATAAACGTGTTACAAAATGGTGCCAAAATAATACTAAAATATGTACAAATGTTTAACCAAAAAGTGACGTAATGAATCCGATAACGGCAAGAAAAAAGAAGTTAAAAAAATCGCGGATATAATTGCTTAACATTAATGCAAAACCTAGTGGTCGTTGTTATTTTTGAATTGTTAAAAGTAATAATATTTTGAATGTGCTGTAACTATGAGACAAATGTATATCTGCTTATACATATGCATATATATTTATATATATATTTTTATTTTATCTTTTATATCTTCTTCACTTCGTATATATAACATATTCCTTTATATCATACTTCCAATGTTTATACGATTTTTCACGTTTGTAAAGTCATACATATCTTTTGCATGTAGATATGTATGCATGAATTCTGCATTTACATGAATAAATCATTGGCAAAAGATCATTCTGTAATTGTAAAAAGATATCCAAATTTTAATCGAAAGTTATAATTGCAGATCAGAATTAACATTTGGTTTGATATGTATATGGATAAACCTATTTGTATTTAAATGGTGCTAATTATAAAGCTTACAGTCATTCTCAAAGTCATATTTAACTATAAGCAAAAATGTTTTTAAATTCGAGTAGATATCTGCAGAATAAATCTCTGTTCATGGCAAAAATAATGTGCTTTCTTTCATTTCCCTCGCCTGTCTATTACTGTTCCTATTATCCTATCAGCTTATAAAAACTAGATATCTATCACTCTGTTCACTTTTAAATATATGCATCTAAACATATGCATGTGCATAAAATATTTCTGCATAGAAATATTAATCATACAATACTATCAATATTCTCCTTTCTCAGACCAAGAAGTACTTCATAAATGTTTACTGTTTACATAGTATTGTAATCAATTCTTATCAAGTTTTAGAATTACTGAAGTATCCAATGAAGTTGAAGATATGGTAATTAATGATTCTAATCTTATCATTCTAATGAAACATTTAATGCAACATTACAGGTACAGCAAGGATCAGGTGCTCCACCAACATCGGGTCTTCAAGGAGTCGGAGTATCAGTTGCTCAACAAGGCATGTTTATGACCCAAGGCGGAGTAGGTGTTACTGGAGCTAGAACCGGATTTCCTGTTGGAGGTGTAGGTAGCAGTGCCCTTCAAGGTCCACTTGCTTTCCTAGAGAAGACAACGAGCAACATAGGGATGCCGGAAAGGGGGAGTTGACGCGGAAGGGGAAGGGGCCGGGGTCGGGGTCGAGGAAAAGGCCGAGGAAGAGGAAGAGGTAGTGGAGGAAGTCTGCCACCACCGCCACCGCTTCTTGACGCTTCAGACCCGTCGTCGTATGCTGCTGGGGCAGCGCCCCTTCCCTCTCCGCAGCAGTAGCCACCATCGTCTTGTATGTGAATACGTCTGCAGCATTTTCTTTTGATATCTCAGAGAAACTGTTCGAATAATCGAAATTATTGTGTGACAAAGAACTATCCTCAGAAGTTGAGATTCTGTTTTGAATGAGACGTTTCCAAGAGTTACATCGATGGTTTGTGATACCAGCAATAATTAGTTGCGGTAATTTTGAAGAACACTGTCGTGAAGTTAAATGTGAATATGGTGTACAATTTAGATACTGTTATTAATTATTAATACTATAAACTCGTGAATGTCAGAGTTTTAAGTAATACGTAATATATAGGTGGTATTAATTTCATTAATTTCTTTTACCTCAAATTATGAAGTTATGGAAGCGCTATGTTTTCTCGTATGCTTAATTTACAAAACACTTATATTGTCATTTTTTGTTTAGTACTTTATATTAGTATCTACGATGTTGTAATAAGTTATAAAACTTTGTAAAAAGTTATAGCGTCCACGAGATACGGCAAAGCGGTCTTCGCAAGTATTGGGTTTTCTAGGAAATAAATGTATATAAAAGGAATTTAGTACATAAAATTAATAAGATAATGCTCACATGTATATAGAATTAGAAGCACGTTTTTTGTACAATAAATCATAATGTATTTCATCATTTCAAATTTCAGTACTCGTTGGCACTTTTACAAATTGTGTATAATGTTTGCACAGCGATAATCAAAACTACCAAATGTATTTCTCAATATGACAAAAAATAAAGTATAAATTGCCCAGACAAACGATACACCTCCCATATGGATATTTACTATTCTATTAAATTAAAATTTATTTATACGAACTTAATATGTAGCATTATTTCTTGCACAATATAATTCTATGGAAAATATAGTACAGTAAAAATTATCCATTTTATATGACATACGTCATTAATAGAGAATATCAACAGAAATTAAATGTTTATATAAGTAAAGTCAGCTGTACAAGAAAATGAAGGATTTACATTTGTACTATATATTATATCATACTGTGGGTTATCATTTTGTACATACTCAAACTTGATAATCAAAAGCCTTGAATTCTAATCAAACATTTTATCATTTTTTACAGTTT
The DNA here is from genome assembly GCA_910591515.1 of Cerceris rybyensis. Taxonomy (NCBI): domain Eukaryota; kingdom Metazoa; phylum Arthropoda; class Insecta; order Hymenoptera; family Crabronidae; genus Cerceris; species Cerceris rybyensis. The sequence goes on from OU342795.1 coordinate 4,890,587, forward strand.
GTATTATGTAGTGAGCTGTAATTTTTTTTAAAATCAGACTATATGTGTATACAACGAACGTGCTCGTGTACCGGAATGTGCAAGGGGAGGCGGGCAGCTTTACGGGTATATATACATGTGTGTTTAAAATCATCATATATGTATATGTATGTGTATATATATGTATATTTTGTTTTGCACCATATGTATATGTTTATATATAAATATAGATATGGTGCAAAAACAGATGCACCATAAAAGACAAACTGTTTGCAAATTAGCATAATGCTTGCAAAAATTGAATGAGAGTACGTGTTGGGCGTCCAGTCATTCCTGCTGGTATGTAGGGCAACTCGTCATTTCCAGGACCCATCACACCAGCGATATCTAAATGCAACCAAGGAGTGTCATTTGCAACGAATTCTCTCAAGAATGCAGCTGCTGTGCACGAACCACCTCCTTTGGTTTTAGCGGTATTGTTGATGTCAGCGGATCTAATTTTTTCTGCAAGTAATTTGTAGAATATAAACGGTTATGTCATATTTCTTCCCAGCCTGCTTCATTGTTTCTATTCAAGTAAAACTCTCTCAATTAAAAGCACATCTTTGTACAGCCATAATATTAAAATAGCAAAAATAGTAATCTGTTAAAATTGTAAAATATGAAATAATTCAAAGGTATTCTTACTCGTCATTTCATCAGTAAAATGTTGCCACAGTGGAAGTCTCCAAACTCGATCTCCACTAAGTGTACCAGCATTCTTTAAAGTTTCAAAAAGATTGCTATTGTTCGTAAAAACGCCACTTGCAGCACCTCCTAAAGTAATTCTCATAGCACCAGTTAGTGTTGCGATGTCCAAGATAAATCTGTGTAACGCAAATTGTTTAACATTTCAATATAAAATCGTTCTCATTGCTAATTGGAAACATGAAAAAAAATGTTCGATACTACTGTTTACAGATAAATACAATGATTACCTCGGATTAAATTCTTGAGCATAACAAAGCGCATCTGCCAGTATAAGCCTACCCTCTGCATCGGTATTATCTACGATAATGCTCTTTCCGTTCATTGCAACTACCAAGTCACCAGGTTTCGTTGCAGTTCCGGAAGGCAAATTTTCCGTAAGTGGAATTAAGCCAACAATATTTATCTTTAATTTAAGTTCCGCGGCAGCACGAATTGCAGCAGCCACGCAAGCTGCACCACTCATGTCAGCACGCATTTCATCCATGTCTGCTGGCGGCTGCAGTTATTACATTTCAATAATTCAATAGTATATACGTAAATTAATAATTAGTATGTTAATTCTTAACTTACCTTGAGACTGATACCGCCAGCATCGAAAGTAACACCTTTTCCAACAAAAACGATCGGTTCGGTTCCATCACCTGCACCCTTGTAACACAGTTCCACAAACTTCGGTGGTTCTAAACTACCACGAGACACGCTGAGGAAAGAACCCATCTTCTTCTGTTCTGCCCATTCTTTCTCATGTGTTTGAACATTAACTCCTATCTGCGAAAGAACCGATGACACCTCCTGTGAAAATATTGTTGGGGTCATTAAATTGGCCGGGGTGTCTGCAAGTTGACGAGCCCAATTTTGAGCCTGAGCTTTGATGCTTCCAACTCGCCATTCTTCTCTGCAATTAGTTCAAAGTAATGTTAGTAGTTGTCGTATAAGTAAAACTATGTAACTAACGTTCTAAATTATTAATGAAGTACTCACTGTCCCTCTTGTCCGTAAAGGGACACCTTTGGAAATATCTTTTGCTTATCTTTGTTCTTCAAACCCTGATAAAACCATGTCGATAGTTTAGCTCCTTCTGCCGCAGCTTCAGCATCACCCAATGATTCTAGCGTTATGTCCTTTATTTCAACCGCATCCAGTGCACGACAGCCCGCTATTTTAATATTATTACAATTATTGTTTCTATTAATATTATTACAAATTATTACACCTATCTGAAAATGATAGTTTACCTGCTGCAGCTGCACGTATGCTTTCCTTTCCCTCATGTACTTCTTCGAGTTGATTCACACCAAGATTTTGTTTTCCAAGGCCAACAACTGCAACTCCCACATAATCTTTCTCGTCCAAGTCCCAAAACAATCTAGCATGACCTTTGGGAATCTTTGGACCTGCTCTATAGCAGTAGAAGAATTAGATCCATTATTAGAATTCATTGTTAAAACGCAGATAGTATTGAGATAAGGGATAATTATTGATATAATAATCCTATTTGAAATGATATTGAGACATAAATTCATAAATTTATTCATTACAATAAAATTTAGGCATTTTAGATACGTATACTATAGCATCTGTAATTTTAAAATACAATCTAAAAATATACTATCCTTTACACATACTCTAGAATAAACTTCTTTAAGATTATTCTAATTATTTCTACATTACAATTATTCCTTTCATGATGAGTGCTACATATCAACTTGCAACTATATTTCTTTTTTGTTCTACAGTGAAGACACTATTACTCTGCACTAGTGATACAATAAATATAGAGAATATAATTTTTCCATAACATATCTTCATTAATCTATATCTGTGATCGTAATTAAAAAATTATTATTTGTACAATATAATAGAATATAATTTAAAACTATGCATTATACACAATACAATGTAAAATGATGTATACATAGATTCAAATTTGTCATGGGGTTTTTTTATAATTTGTAACATTCTTCTTCTTTTTTTTTTCTTTTTCATATAAGTACACAAGTCGTAATGAATTTTTATTGAAAATTGACATATACCGATATCATGTGAAACACACAGAAATTGTTTGCTTACTATGAGCTTATTAAAGCCATGTAAATTCATCTTTTTTTTGCTCTTCTATTTCAACATTAACATCCAACAAACAACTACTTTAGACAATGAATATCAATTGGAACATTTATTTATAATTTTGAAATACTTTGTATTATGAACTTTATTTCTATACTGACACTAACATGCAGATAAAGCATGGCAATAGGAACTTAACACGTTTAAAATATATTTCTCTACCATTTTTACTGAGATAATATCCTTGGCACACATTGACTTCACAAACAACATAAATATTGTCTTCTGTATCAGTTTGTATATCTTTATACTCTTTGCTTTCATTCGTTAGGCTATTTCAATTAGAAATGTGCTAAAAGGAGGACAGCACGAAATATAGACAGAATATTATAAGGTAATCTGTGAAATTCATTTATCGAAGTTCTCATATTCATTAATATATATATATATATGTTGCAGAAAAATATTTTTTACATTACAAATTATTTAGAACATGGAAATGTTTTGTGCTGTCGTTAACTTTTGCATTCGATAGTATACAGGTATTAATTACAGAGTATAAGAAGTTGCAAAAGCATATGCTTCATGGTATTCAATAAAGAAATATATTCAATAAAGAAATTCAAATATAAATTGTTCCTAAAGGTACACTGTTTCGAGGAAAAATGTCAATATTACGAATATTACAAACTTAAGAGGTAAATATAAAATAATTGCAAACATTCGCTAAATTAGGGCCAATTGAGTTATACACGAAGATTATCATTATTAAATTTGAAATTGTGCATCTATAACGGTTCAACAATATTAAACAGAATGAAATCAATATCTTATCATAAAAGGTGATATTACATTATAAATTATTTGACACAGGCTCATGCCATTAGTGTAGTCGTATGATTTGTTTATTATTAAAATTCAGTCTATCATTGAACTATGTCTAATGTGAATAATAAATTTAATTAAGAACGAAGTAAGTGACAGTATTCATACTTTCATACTAAAAATATAATTATAGAATTGAACAGAAGTTTGTGCTTGTTTAATGCTCAGAATTAGTACTTTCTCAAGCAATCAGTCTCTGAGAATTTTAGATTTTCATATATTACATATATTTTTAGCTGAATTCAACAAATTTCTATAATACTTAAAATAATTCTCTCACATTCTCGTTGTTATTTATATCTGAGCGTTGAACTAATTTACATTCAATCTATACATTAATACACGTTATATATTGTTTTAAATTGTTAAATATTTTCAAACAAGTTCTAGTATCTTGATAATTCCCTGGGAATTAGCAGCTACTACAACATTAGACATTTGTCTCCAACAAACAGCAGAAACAAATTCATTCAGATCTTCCTCCCTTCTTTCCTGTATTTCTAGTATACTTCGAACGGCATCAAATTTGTAAGAGAACAATTGTTTCGTAAGTCCTTTGTAATATATATAAAGCGCATTATTTTCTGAACCACAAGCTACATAATCGCCATCAGTGGCAAGGCCTACAAAATTCTTTTCATTAACATGTCCCACAAAAGATCGTAGACAATGTGGATTATTAATGTTCCACATTTTTAATTGTGAATCAGTACTGGCCGATACTATCTCTTCTTTATTAATAAATTTAACGTAAGAAACCGCTTTACGATGACCTTTAAAGATGCACAATGCTTCTTTCATGTTACGTAAGTCATAGTAGTGGACGCAATGATCAGCAGAACCAAATGCCAAGTGACATGAGCTACGCGGATTGAATTTAACACAACATACATTAGCTTTTGCTTCTAATGAAGCAACGGAATGATCATTGTTTAAAGACCATAATTTAACTCTTGCGTCATCTGAACCAGATGCTATAAGTCGAGTATCTACATCATTAAAATCAACAGACCAGCATCTTTTCTCATGTTCTTGGAAAGCTTTAACTCTTTGACCAGTTGCAGCATCCCATACTGTTACAGTTCCTTCATAATCACAAGAAGCTAACATTCCCTTGTGGAAAGAATTCCAGGAAACACAAGATATCTTGGAGCTAGAAACCATCTCAACACAGGGATAATGAATATCCACGGTATCACGTATCACAGCTCCATAGTCAAACACTTTTATACGCTTTGTAACGCCTGCTATAGCAAAGAATTCATTATCTTTATCAAATTCTATGCTTGAAACAATGGTGGAATTATTGAAAATATCCGATGAGTAATTCAGAGTAGCTAATGGACGCAAAGAATTATATCTTGAAAATTTTACAAGATTTTCCCGAAAAACATCGAGTCCTGAACTTGTACCATGCCGTGTTTCATTTTGAACTTGGGATTTCTGTCCAAAAAATAATTCTTTAGCACGAGAGTCGAAATAACATTGGACAAAATCATCGAAGTGAGCATGCATTCTTTTCCTACGTACAGCCAAGGTAGAACCTGCTGTATAATCGCTTTGTTTCTGACTTCCATTAGGATTCGCAAACGTATCATTTCCACCTATGCCTACTTTCTCATTTGGTTTTACCATATTTGAGTCTATTATATCTATAAGGCCGATCATTTCCCTTCTAATAGCTGAAACTTGAGCAGTATCATTTTCACTCGACTTCCTAAGATCTTCTATCCTTGGACATTTACTTTGAACATCCTTTAAGATATTCTCTACTTCTTCCATATCTTTCTTGATTAATGCTATCTCTTTTTGTAATTGATTCTTCTGTTCTTCCTTCTGTTGCAACAAGTGTTTTAGAAATTCGTGCAGCAATTTGTTTTGTGCAGCACATGTTTCTGCTTCTAGCAAATGTTTTCTCTGTGTTAGTACTTCTAACATGACGTTCACGTCTGGTAAGGTGAGATTGGCGCTTTCTGCAGCCACGATATCTCGCAAACCATCGTAAGGAGGTACCGATAAATCCATGCCTATTGCTCTATTTCTACTATCTGTTGCATAGGAAGAACCTAATACATTGAGTCCCTTAAGTCTAGTCTTATGTTTTAATATTATTTCGTTTAATAAAAAATTAGGGAAAATATCTTGTTTACTTAACATAAAACTACATTTAGGACAACGTCCATTAGTTTCCAAGGACCTCACTATACAACGATAACAGAATGTGTGACCACAACGAGTGATATGAGCTTCATCAATTACTTCAAAACAAATCGGACACAGATAATCATTGTTTTTATCTTCAAGTGTGCCACTAATTCTATGGAGAACATTTGCCGTGTGATGTTGATGCTTATTTATGCTACTACTACATTCACCTACACCCCCACTGCTTCCTGCAGTACTATCATTTCCCAAATTAGCGTCATTGATACCAGACATTCTTATCCCTACTTAATACTAGTCTGTTATCTCCTGAAGTATACTCAAGACAGTTAATTATGATCTTTCAAATTTCATATTGCTAGAAGCTTCTTCCATGCTTCTTTTAACATTTTTAAATCGACTAATTTATCAATTTCAAAAACGTGTATATATCTTAAAGAAGTGTATTTTTACACACTTCTATAAATTTGTTTTCTTTTTTTTTATGCAGTAAAATATGGTTCTTGCAAGTCCTTCTGACAACCACGTTTTTGCTTCATATCATGCGTACAATACCGTCTCTCAGTCTAGTCTCTCCTGAAACAATGAAAATAATGCCAGTGAGCTCATAAAATATAAGTTTCATTCAAATTCAAAATTCTTTGCTAACAGAAAATGCTTTATGCAAAAATTTGTAAAACAATAACAGAAAAGCAATTCTGAACATTATGTTAAGCTCAGGCAGCATTATGACAATTGTTTCAGGTTCGAACTATGAGGAAATATCTTAAATATTGTTGATGATAAGTGACCATATGATTGTAACATGAAAGTAGACAAATAATTTATAAATTTCTATTATACATTACACTTCATATTTGTCAGACTTGATGTTGTTCATCGCAAACATTTATCTCTAATTTTAAAAAAACATATACTTATTCTATGTAAAAAAAAAATGATAAGGTCTGTTCTAAGGTTAGGTACATAGTATATGTATCTAAATAAAGATCCAAACGTACATCCATAGATTTCAGCTTGAAAATATTAAATTAAGTGTCCTTAAAATCAAACTAGACAAACAGAGATCATGAGAAATATAACGTATGAGACATATTCACGACATGAAAGACGTAAAAGGTTAAGGAAATAGATAATGGACTTACAACAAAATATGTTTCAATAGTTTTCCTTTTACTAGTTCATTGTATTTAGCTGCTGCAGAAGTCAATGAAACCTTGCTTTCGTCTTCTGTTTCATAAACACCAAGCACCAATCCTTTCTGTCGAATAATAATAAAAAATTAGATTTAACGTGTTAAAAGTTCGGACGAACGAACCAACAGGATAACGAATCCATGAAATTTTAACTAAGTATACCATACATATGTGTATTATTTTGCTCGAAATAAATTCGCTGAAATAATTGTACAATGAATATTACTCAAAAATGTTATTTTAGACTTATGCACGTATTGTAATAAGTTGTTCCTTCCCTCCCCCCCAACATGCTAGTTCAAAAACGGGAATGAAAACCTCCGTTTCAACAGTTTGCTGTGTAAAGCAAAGTTACACTCATTTGTTCATTAGCAATATACTACCATATATTTTCAAATATCTAACAGAGAAGTATTGTAATTACCTTCATGGCTGAAATATTGGACAAGAAACGTAACTGCGAATTTCCGTATTGTAGACCCTTACCCCTGATAAGAGACAATGCCATAATTTGTCCGAGAGAGAGTATTTAGGTGTGATACACACACATATATATACACGTTTACACACGTACACTTATATACATATATATATATATACGTACAGATAGAAATCCCCTCTCTCGTTCTCTCGAAAGATACGATATCTATATAAAGAGACCGGTCACGAACATTATAGATTTGCGACTTCGATAGTTCATTTTATTTAATTTCGTGTTGCCATCTGGAGGAAGTTTTCAAGAATTGCGATTAGAGAAGCTGCCGTGTTTATCGGTAAAATCAACATGTTTTACTAGTGATAGAAAACAGTATATTCCAATTTGCATTATTGATTTAAATAAAAATTATAATCATGTTATTGACCATGTGGTAATTTATCAATACGTTATTTACGTAAGGATAAATATAGACCTCTTTTATTAATCTTTATAACGAATAAAAGTAAGGCTCTTTTTTCGCAACATACCATTATCTTAGTATATTATTATTCTTACATATATTCTGTATGTACATGTCTATAAATATTCTTTAGATGTATGTTAACATTAAGCTTGTGTATTATAGTGCTAAGTAACGTAACTTCTAAATTTTAATTACCAAGGAAATCTGCCATAGGATCTTGATCACGTTTTCGTTTAATTTGATACGCTTCAATTTCATCTGCTGTTAATTCTTTTACTTCATACATGCTGTTATATGGACGTTTCCTCTCGTCTATTTCTACTAATTTCTCAGCTCTTCTTTGACTTTCTTCCTCCTTTTGCAATGCTTCCTTCAATTTATCTTGTACTTGCATTTTTGCTGCTTTCTTTCTATCTTTCCGTTTCTCCCTTTGCTTTCGTTTCTTGTCTTTTCTCTTTGCAGATTTCGATTTCTTCTCTGTTTTTAATTGCTTATCCTCATCGTCCGATGAAGTTTCACTATGCGATGATTCCTCGTTTAAGAGGTCAGTCTTCTCATTGGTTTCATCAAGTTTCTGTTCTTCGTTCGATACTCTGTCTTTAACTTCAGCTGCTATTGCTTCAGATATTTTCTTTCCTGCTTCTCCCGTACAATAAGAATTTTTTACAAACGAGTGACAGCACTTGTATCCCCATTTACCATTCTGCCAGAAAGAACCCCAAACTGATGTGTGATTATTTGGAAAAACATCTTCCTCGTACTTCGACCGAATTACTTGTCTGTCTTGTCCCTTAATAATCTACAAGCAATAAATTTCAAATAATTAATTTAAGCGTGATTTTAATCGCCTCAATGGAAATGTGTTAAATATATTTATTTTATATAATAAAATTTTATTTTTACGTACTTTTCCGTATCTTGAGTATTCTACATATTGCTCAGTCTGTGCCAACAAAAGAGAAGCTGGTAGACCTTCAAGATGTTCTTCTCCTCCATATCGATTGATTATACTGTCACGAGCTTTGTCCTTTAATTCATCACGTTTTTTATCGTATTCTTGTTTAAGTAATTCTAATTTTGTAGGCTCAGCAAGTAGATGAACATCGACACCCCTTTCGTGTGCCTCCCATGCAAATAACTGGGCATTTGCATGTTGCTGTGTATCTCCAGAGAAACGAGCGAAATTTTCGCCTTTATAATCCACCCTAATTAAACACGAATATTTAATATTATCTTGTTTTTAGAATATTAATGTAAAGTTGAGAAACAAAAAGAATACTTCAGGAAATACATACTCGCGTTCTGTTCCAACGTACGGATTATCGCGCATGGATCTAGTTTTTGGATCGTAATATGCAGAATTTGGATCTAAGTTCCTTAGATATTTGGCTGTATCCTCTCGAATTCTAAGATTCCTAACAGTAATACGCTGTTTGGAATCTACTTTTGTTCCAGGCATATCGACTTCATCTACATATTTATCTTCATCTTTATCTGAATCTTGTTCATCCGTTTCTTCTGCATTAAGTTTTTCTGCCCTCATTTGTCTCTTAGCTTCTTCGATCTTTTGATATTCTTCAACAATAGCTCTGTGCTCTGATGGATCATAGCCTGCCCACCTATATTAAAGAAATGATTTGAATATACACAAAAAGAAAGAAGATTTGTTAAGGATAGAATAATAGTGCTAGATAATTTGTATTACCTGTCCCTTTTACCATCATAATCTATAGATAAGTCAGGTTGAGAAAACTCATCTGGAGCTATATCAGCATTAGTAAACTTTGCTCCAATTTTTCGTGGGCGTTCCATGCATTCTTTCTTTTTGTGTGTCATTGCTCCACAATTTTCGCAAGCACCTTTACGGTATTTAGTTACTACATGAGATGTATCTACACCCCGTTTATACCACTCATCTATTCCACTGAACTGCTTTTGCCTTTCAGGCTGCGGTCTTTGATGTTTCAATGTGGGACCCTTAAAAATTTACTGTTTTATATGTAGTGTAACAAACAGACAATACACTTAAACAATAATTCATTGAATATAATACCTGTGCTCCAAAATACCATGGTGTAGCACTAATGTATTGTGGAATATGTGGATTAATATCCTTTCCCTCTTCGTCAACAGCAGCTGGAGCTGTACCAGCTTTTCTTGCTTCCTCCAATTCTTTGGCTTTCCGCCAATCTTCTCTACTTTTCTTACGAGGTTCATCCTCAAAACTACTTTTATTTTTTAATATTTTTGACACAGGAACATTAGCTAAAGGGTTAGCCATTTCTGCTCAACAAGAACCTAATTACATTCAGACAAACAGCATGTAATTCCAAAATTATATAAGTTCAGCACAGAAATCCTTAACAATAAAATTTCAAATACCTGCAATTACAAGGAATATACAATTAACTCTGCATTAAAAAAGAAACCATAATAAATAATAAACTTCAAGTGTAAATATCATTATGGCGAGTTCACAAAAGTTCAGCCTGATGAGGTCATCAAATTTTAATCACAAATTCTCATCGAACGACCAATAAATTACGTATTAGCCTTCATGGTAGGAAGTTAAATAGTTTTACACGTAAGTAGAAACAATTTATTTTTATTCTATAGTGTAAATAATATATGTACACCAAGTTTGAAATCAAATATATCTTAATTCCATCAATCCTAAACCGTAGAAAGGTTCAATTGTAAATAATTACTTTCCATGCAGAATTAACAATTTATTATTATTCTGTAACTTTTTAATATTGCAATGTATTAAAAACGCAACAAGAGACCTATATTAAGACGTTCATACGGCAAGTTAGCCAATCCAAAAACGCTGTGCAACAATTCAGTAAAGCGTGCGATCGGAAATTTACGAATACAGTGAATGCAACCTAATTTAGTGATGATAAATATATAGCTTTGTAGAGTTTAAGGTGGCGTCACTTGCTTAGTGGGGAAGTATAACAGGGGAAATATTATATTGGCGCGTATCGACCGAGCAAAACAATTTTTTCCATCGTTGTTCATACATTTCGACTATTTGACACAGGTACAGTGAACAGATCTGTGTAGAAGTTGTTTGTTCTTAAGCTATTGCACTTTTCATTTTGATATAGCGGTGTAAACCTTCTTACGGGGTTGATAATTATTGTCGTTTTGTAGCCATTTTGCTGTCCGTTGATAAATGCAAGACATTTTCGTACCGACTGGTGAACCGCGTACTCTTTGTAACATATAAAATGTTTATATATATCTCTCGTTTGCCTTCGCACAATTTTTTCGATAAAGGTACTTGTTTGCCTGAGTTAGAATTGTTGCATCTTTGTAGTTTCCACTCACGGTAAAAATATGCGTAATATGAGTACAATGAGGGTATTGAGAAGCTCTATGAATTTGAAACTGTGCAGATTGAGAAAGCAAGTTTGTCGTATTGTCCCTTAATATTTCGTTAATTCTCACGCTACTTCGGTAAATGGAATATTCGATATGTATCTAATAATATTTATCTTTGTAAACAGTTACAAGGATATAGTACATGTAGGCTTTTTTTTATAACAGTAATCCGAGGAAGGGTTTTGTTTATATCGAAATTTTAATTTTTTGTATTTGTTCTGAAACCCAAGGCCTGTATATTTCTTAGAATATTAATCCTTGAACGCACATGTACAAGTACAAATGAATTAATTTTTCGGTATTGCTATTCTGTATGTATACATTGTGCACAATAATTTTAAGAATAAATAGATAAAGTTCTCAATAAATTATTTATTTCATGTTGGATGTTTGATAAATGTAAATGCTGTGCTTTTAAGTACAAAACTGCTTAACTTTACATACTTATTAAACAGATAGTTGGAGTCGATGCATGATTTTAAAGAGTACGAGGAACTACAATTATCAAGGTTTTATGTATTGAAAGGAAGATTTAGAGGACATATAATTTTGCTGTTTATATCGTATTATAACTGTAGATTGTAATTCTGTACTACATAGAACAATAAATGATAAATTTCAAGAGCAATATGGCTTATGTGTTATTGATAGCAAAATATGGGATTTAATTTTTAATTGCGATACATTACAAATAGTATTACATTTTACATTAATTACAAATACAATATAGTTTTAAGTTTTAATGATGTCTCTATTGTTATTTGTAAAGGATATCTGAGTAATGTTGGACATTTACTTTTTTTTTAAGCATAAGTTGACCAACATCAATAATTTGGACATAATATGGAATTATTACCTGAGATACTAGACATAATAGATGTTAGTAGTGACAAGTATGTAGTGGAAGTATTAAAACAAGCAGTCTCTGAAGAAGATGTAATGTATAAATCTGAACCCATGGAAGATTCTGCAGAAACAGAAGTAGAAGAAATTATTGAAATAATAGAAGAAGTGGAAGAAGATGAAGAATCTATGCAGGATGACTCTTCAGTACAAGAGAATGGAAATTTAAGGGATGAAACAAATGAAAACAATGATAATGAACGCAACAGAAATCCTGAAACAGAAATGTATACTTTTGAGGATAACAATTCAGTATTTAAAACACAGACAAGGAAAGAAAATGCAGCAAAATATGCAAAGGATGATGTACGTAAAAGTTACAAGAAGCAAGTTATAACATATGATGTAGATGAAGATTGGCAAGATGAAGATATGGAAAAAATGGATGAGGATTCAGATCAGAATTCAGATGTGACTAATCATCACTCAGAATCTTCTCAAGGGCACGGAATATCTAATGTAGATAAAAAATCTGTAAATAATCAAATAATTTCCTACCCTTCGCATGGAAGCAGATCAGATTCCAGAGATAATGTAGCGTCAACTACAAAAGCAGAAAAATCCAAGCTGAATCAAGAGTTTAGAAACGATGTAAAGAATGAAGAAAATGTTGATAATAATGTAGGCCATGAAATTGTTAAAAATGTTGAGAATAATTTATTGTACACTGTGCTTGGAACAAAGAAACAAGTTTCCGCTGCAAAAGTATCACAATCTGATAACCTTTCTGATGCACATTTTGTAAAGGTTTGTATATTTTTTCATCTAAGAAATGTAATTTGTTATAATCATTAATATATCGTGTGAAGATTGAGGTTTAATTTTTAGATGGAACAGCTCAATGAAAATACTATACCTGTAGAAGGGACGATTTATTATGAAGGAGATAATATGGAAACATTATATGTTGCACAGACTGTAGATGATACCGAACAATATTCATACTACAATGCAACAATGGAACAAGGAGAACAAGGTGAACAAGCATGGGAAGCAGCAAACTCAGACACTAATCAAAATCAAGAAGAAGATAATTCTCAGGTGCTGTCCATCAAACATTAAATTTATATATGAGTCTATCAATTAATTTATGTCAATTTTCTTCAAATACATGAAAATGGTTTGCATTTCTCATTTTAGGATCAAATATTTTTACACGAGGATGAAGATGGCCAATTGTATTTCAAAGATGAGAGTGGAGCTTTGCAACCAGTATATTTAACCGAAGATGGAAATTATGCAATTGCAGAAAACAGTGATGATCAAGATAGCAAAGAATCCCAGAGTAAATATCAACAGAGCACCAGACCTTCTGAAGAGGAGTCTACATCTGTACCCGATTCTGAACATAAATCAACCCATCCTAATAAACAGGTATCACCCATATCATCGTTATTTTTTTCAATACCAAGTATTTTTATTCACGTTTGTATTAATCTTCAGAATGCAGTGCAACCAGCTTCAACTGCCAATTTTGATACCGAAGACAACACCGTCACCATATCTCTGATAATATCTGAAGATGAACATGGACAAAAGAGGACTCAAGTCATCATACCAACAACAGACAACTTAAAGTGTGACATTTGTAATAAAAGCTTTAAAACATCGTTTCAGTTGCTCCGTCACAATAGATTAAAACATGCTCGTGAAGAAGACATCACAACCAGAAATTTCCCATGCGATTTGTGCCCCAAAAGGTGACTTCTCGTGTATACTTTCCAATTTTTATAATGATCATTCATTTAATTTATACATTTAGAAATAATCAATTATTTCTGATTGCTGTTATTAGATATCCAGACCAGAACTCCCTAGCTCGTCACAGGAAAACGCATACGGGTGATCGACCATTTCAATGCCTCGAATGCCACAAGAACTTTCCGACGTCTACTGCTCTACGTCGACATCTGACGCTTCACATGTCTCAGTCTCGACCCCTCCCGTGCATGTACTGTGGACGGCGCTTCGTTGAGAAAGAAAGTTTGGCGAAACACGAGCAATCACACTTGCCTGGCGACCAACGGAGTAACACATGCGATGTATGTCATAAGTCATTCTTACATGCAACCGATCTGAGTCTACATAAAAAATATCACGATCCCGATAAGAAATTTGACTGTGAGGTTTGTGGTCGAGAGTTCAACCGATTGAACAATTTGCAGAGACATATGATGGTACATCAACAAGTACGTATTATTCGTAAAGTACTAAGACTTTAATATTTAAATCATTCATGTAATGTAACATTGATACATTTGAATAATTTACCATTTCTCATATTTTCTGCAATTTGTACTCTGGGCCAGCGTAAATGCTGCGTGAAATTTATTTTTATCCACGGGACAATTTTGATTTCACATTAAACCCGACACTTTGATGTGATAATTTCGTTTACCCCCTTCTTCCTCTTTTTTTTTAACGCGAAGTTTTGCTTTCTTTGCTAATTACAGGAAGGGGCAAACGAGGAGATACTTTCCTGCGACGTTTGTGGTATCACGTACAAGTTTATGAGCTCGTTAACGAGGCATATGGTTACAACGCACATGAATCCGGAAAAGTTGAGACAGCAGGCTGAAGAGCAGCGGAGAAAACGTGAAAATAATTATCGGCGTTATCTAGAAAATCGAAAAATGTACGAAACACAGCACTCGGGCGGATATAATGCAAAACGCACTTATCATCATCCCTCGCGTACAATGAGCGGGAATAGTGACGACGCAGCTTGATTTCGATTTTCTAGTAATTCTCCAAATACCATGAAAGATTATCACGAGAAAATCTTGACCTGTTAAAAAAAATTATTATAATTACTACGCATGCCGTAGTGACATCTCTATATCATTTCACTGATATAGCGACTAGAGATATGCATTTAATTTAATAAATATATGAACAATGTAAGGATTAAAAATGTGTAGATATAAATTTTTTTAACAAAACGTATGTCTTTATTCAGACGATACTAATATATGAATGTACCCGAAAAAAGGCAACGTGCACTAACTTTTTTTTCAGATATCTTTATCAGGAGATCGTGCACAGTGCAAATATATTTTTATTTTCACTGCATACATATATATGTATATCCAAATAATATTTTGAATATCTTTTTCCAGAAACATTTTATGAACATATTTGTGTAATTATAGTCTACAATAAATCTATGTCGTAATTAGTGTAATGTGATAGAAGAAAGGTAAGTCTATCAAACACCTCTTTCAATAGCTCATATGGAAAATATGTTAAATTTTCATATGAAACAATACATCATGATTTTAATGATCAAGGGGTTGTTTGTACATATAGTTTTTCATATCCTTTATTTGACAATGTACGAACTGAAAGAGGTTCCTATGAAAATGAAAGTAGGGCTCTTTAATTTAAATTCGTTAATTTATTGAAAAGGTAGAGTATTGTTTCAAAGAGGATAAAATAATAAATATATAAATAATTAATCTACAAATTTTTTTTGCAGTTATTCATGATCTTTCCAAAAATATCCTGTAATTTCGTACTTATTGGCTGTTGTTAATAACTTCCATTCGGTTACAACATAGCAATTATTAAATACTTATCGATATCACATGTTTGATATATAAATAAGACAGTATCGACGATGACAAATACACGTGACCGTTATTTCTCATCGTTCCGATCATCGGATTGCTCAAAAGGGTCAAAAGTACAATAATTCTCGTACTTATTTCAAAATGTAAGTTTTACATTGAATTATTGATAGTAGTAATATCAAAGTTTTGCATTAATTCGTTGTATAAACAGTAAACAATAAGAATCAAAAAGCCTATTGAACTTTGAACAAAGCACTTGAGGAAAACAACCTTAGACACAAAAATTATTAAGGTTAATATGGGTTATTTATTTTAATTATTTAAACAGTATTATAACAAGGAGTGGCTTGATTCAATTAAGATATAAATAATAATAGTTAAATGACATTAAAAATTATTAAAAATGGAATAAGATGTTGTTTTAACATTTCTATGATATAAACTCTTTGTATCAAGTATTCAAGGTGTCATTGGAAATATTATGCAATACATCTTTATATTCTAAAATAAAGTAAAAAAATGTGTAAGTATATGGTGATTAATATTTCTATTTATTAACGCCATTCATTTGTTCCAGATATATTTTAAAAAAGAAGATAACACGATATAGAGATTTATGAACTATTTTCATATTTAATTCTACTTCTTTTTATTAATTGTTGTAAATATGGCTAAGGATAATCCATTATTGAAGTTACACTATGAAAGACCTATTTATGAACAAGAGGCATTAAATGAAGATTACCACTATGAAAAACCAAAGACAGCAGGTATAAGTTTTACGAGGAAACAGTTGTTATACATAGTATTAATAAATTGCTCACTTATCTTCTTTCTTGCAGTATTTAAAAATATAGTAAACTCTTCAAGGTGCAATAACTGGAAGTCTTGCTTAGTCTCTGCACTTCCGGCAGTAAAATGGCTAAGAAGCTATAGATGGAAGGAAAGTATAGTGCCTGATATAATTTCTGGTTTAACAGTAGCAGTAATGCATATCCCTCAAGGCATGGCATATGCACTGTTAGGAAATGTACCACCAATTGTTGGCATATACATGGCATTCTTTCCTGTTCTGGTTTATTTCTTATTCGGCACATCTAGGCATGTGTCTATGGGTAAGAAGCATTATAAACTTTAATTCAATTAGATGAACCCAATCAGTCGAAAAAAGAAATATTTTCAATGTTTTATAAGATATAACTTTATGATATGTTCAACAAGTCCTATGTTACATTGATTTTCTTTTTTGCTATATAATTCGTACTTTCTCATTGACTTAGCGAACTACAACTTCTATTACAGAAGAATTACACATAAATCCTTTTAATAAGAACTTATTAGACAAGGTAGAACAATGAAACATTATTGGCACTCATCAGGAACTTTTGCTGTGGTTTGTTTGATGACTGGAAAATCAGTGATGTCTTATTCAGGGTTACACAACGAAAGTACAAGTCCAAATATTACTACTGTGATAACAGAATATTCTGAACCACCCTTAAATGCATATACATATACCCCCATACAAGTAGCAACAGCCGTCACATTAATGGTTGGAATATTTCAGGTAATAATCCATAGATTAGCATATTTAACATTGTTTAATACTCAAACATTTAACATTTCTTTTAGATTATAATGTATATATTTCAATTGGGCATTATCAGTACATTACTTAGTGAAACTTTAGTTAACAGTTTTACAACAGGAGCAGCAGTTTATGTGCTAGTGTCCCAAATTAAAGACCTATTGGGATTGAAATTATCAAAACAGAAAGGATATTTCAAAATTATCTTTGTATGTATTTGTCTACAAGAAAGATTTCGTTAAAACAATTTAGTTATGGTAAATTAATCGATCAATTATTTCAGACTTTGATAGATGTATTCAAAGAAATAAAAAACACAAATTTAGCTGCTTTAACAATGTCTACAATTTCTATTATTATTCTTACGATAAACAATGAATTCTTGAAGGTATGCATTAACATTATTGTGACAGAAATCTCTCGAAAACACGATTAGCGTTTTATAAATTATTTTATTGATTATAGCCATGGGCAAATAAAAAATGTAGCGTTCCAATTCCAATTGAGCTGATTGCAGTTGTAACTGGTACTTTGGTTTCGAAATATTTTTGTTTGTCAGAAAGCTATAACATTCAAGCTGTCGGTCATATTCCTACAGGGTATGTATACACACTTATATTAATTACATTTTATAGCCATATATGTATTCAAATTAAAATTGTAATAATTAACAGACTTCCAGCATTAGAGGTACCGACACTTGAATTATTACATTTAGTTGCACTGGATAGCATTGCCATAACTATGGTCTCTTATGCCATAACAGTATCAATGGCCTTAATATTTGCACAGAAACTTAATTATGAAATAAACTCTAATCAAGAGCTTCTTGCCATGGTAATCACTTATTATTTTAATACAAATTTCTTTATTCTTCCTCTTTGTAACCCTAAAAATGAATTATATTCATTTGTTCCGATAAAAATCTTTGGAATATCTTTCCTAATCGTCAATAAAGATGTAAATGTAAAATCTTTGTACATACTTTTTTAAGGACTTTTTTACCGTAGTTCCTTTCACATGTTATACTAATTTTCTTTTTCATTGCAGGGTATGAGTAACATTGTAGGATCTTTTCTGTCATGTATGCCGATATCTGCGTCCTTGAGCAGATCTCTAATTCAACAAACTGTCGGAGGCCGTACTCAAATAGCAAGTGTAGTATCTTGTATGATATTACTTATAATACTTCTATGGATTGGTCCGTTCTTTGAGCCATTACCCAGATGCGTTTTAGCATCGATTATTGTTGTGAGTACAAACAGAATGCTATTACATAACAAATTATCAACATCTACACAAATTACGTATTCGATCTCTTTGTACATAGGTAGCACTAAAAGGGATGTTTCAGCAAGCTAATCAGTTTTTGAAATTTTGGAAATTGAGCAAATATGACGCTATAACATGGATTGTAACTTTTCTGTTTGTTGTCTTAATAAGCATCGATATTGGCTTATTAGTAGGATTAATTACGTCGCTTCTAATTATTTTATTACAAAGTATTAGACCTTACACATGTCTATTGGGTCACATACCGAACACAGATTTATACTTGGACTTAAGTAGATATAAATCAGTATGTATTAATTTGAAAATAAAAACGCTGTTTTGCACTTCACTTCGTATGTACTTACTAAAAGATGTATTGCTTTGCAGGCGATAGAAATCCCTGGAATAAAGATTTTCTACTACTGCGGAACCCTCAACTTTGCCAATAGTAATTATTTTAAATCAGGATTATACAAATTAGTTGGAATGGATCCGCAACAAATTATCAAACGTAGAAATAAATTGAGGGAAAAAGGTATTTATGCAGATACTCAGGATTCGCAGGATGATAAAGAAGAATTGCGATGTATAATCATGGATATGAGTGCATTGAGTTATATCGATTCTAGCAGTGTGAATGTATTACGTTCAGTAGTGGAAGAGTTTTCACAAGTCGATGTACAATTTTATCTAACAAGCTGCCCTAGTCCTATTTTTGAAATGATAAAAAAATGTGACTTGTATACTCATGGTAAACTTTCATTCAAGATTTTTGCAACGATTAAGGATGCCATAAGCTTCGCAGAAAATGAAATCTATTCGAAATAACATTTACAATAATTTGCCACTATATACGTACATGCTTTGTTAACGTTGTTCTACTGCTAAATTATCGTGCTGCTGCAAGTGTGATATTATTACGAATTATTTTTTAAATCAATACCGTTTACGATGAATTTTATAAATTTTTTATAAAGTGTGAAACACGCTATTTGTTTGTTAAGATGCCTGTACTTAGATCTTGTTCGATGAAAAATGGGTATTAGAAATTAAATGAAAATTTTTAATATTTTATCAACATAAGACTTATATCGCGCCATTTAACAACATAGAAAGTTGTAAACTTTGTCACAAAACGCTTAAGTTACTTAAAACATAGATAAAGAACAATTATTTTAAGTTAATATCGTGATACTTAAAAGACAAACTGACTGAAAAAGATGAAGTTCAGTACTATAAAAATATGATTCGTTATATAACAAAGTAGTTATATATATATATGTATTAGGATATCGTCTGCAGATTAGCAAATTTGCAGAACAGAATTGAATAAGTACTATTATTTACATCAGTTATCTTTCAATAAATATTTTGCATAAATAATTCATGATGTATATGTATACAATTTGTAGTCCTACAAACCACGTTAAAATTTAAGTAATGAATTTTTTCATGGCCTTATTCAGGAACGAAATAAATTACAAGTTCGTCGAGCAATCACAAATAATTTATTTACAGTGATCACTCTATGTACACAGCAACAGTTTTTGGTTACAGTAAGTAACTCACTGTTACTATTCAGTTTTCATAAGTGTGCAATACGTTATAATCACAAAACCGATTATGGCATTTTATAATTACATCAATAGCACACTGTTAATTCTAGTTCTGCGGCAGTGGAACCTGCACTGATGCATTTAATGCAGAACAAATACTCGAAAACTTCTGCCGGAATATCATCTGATCATTTACTGTACGAAATTAATGTAATTGGTCTATGCTTTCTTTCCTAACTGTGATCAATTAACGATCCAATTAAAAATATTAACAATGCACGATCTTTAAGCCACTCCATACTTCTTCTTGAGAGACTCTGGCATTTCTGGTGGTGGTGGGCGGGGCATGCGAAGCCAAACTTTCACAGCGTCATATATGAACCACTGTGCAGCTGTTAATGTACCAATCATGACGATTCTAGGGCCAAGTCCTTTCCAAGCTCCAGCAAAGCCAAGTTTCTTCAAAACCTGGAGAGCAGTTGCTCCCTTTTCTTGATTCAATTTCGACACCACCTATTGAATTAATTTCAATGAGAATTACATCGAGCAGATCTCAACTTATATAATATTACTCTGTAACATACATAATATACTTACGGAATCAGCAGGATGAGATACAATGGCACAAAATACACCAGCGATATAACCGGCCGCAAAAGTAACGATCAACTGTTCACCCTTTGTACATTCACTTCGTGGTTTAGGTACTACATACTTATACAAAAGTTCAACTGTACGCTCGAAACAAGCAAACTTCATCATTGTGTATGGGATCTGGCGCAACCATAAAGGTACCAGCCCTTTATAGAAACCAGTAAGGCCTTCCTCGCCGTACATTTTCGGGACAGCTTCTCTCATAGTATTTGCAAATCCTGGCATGGTTTGAATTTTCACCTGTTAACAAGAAAAAAGGTAAGTTTCCAAGCTGTAATATTCGATCGAATAATTGTTACTGTATGGAAGTTCTGTACAAATCGAAATTCATAGACACTATTAATGAAACTGCATCAATGTACTGACTACTTTAAAAACATATAGGAAATAAGAATTACTTTAGTAGCTTCAAGTGGAGCTAAACCAATATCAGCAAAGAATTCAGCAGATGCTGAAGAAATTAGATACATTGTAGTTCTGTATTCATATGCCATTTCTTCTCCAGCCAAAGCAGAGTAATATACTTTGAACACTTCATAGAGACCAAATTTAAACATTCCTTGAATGGAATAACCAAAGAATGTTGGAGCCCATCCTTTTCCCAAACCACGAGTTCCATCTTCAGCCAAAGTTACCTGGAGAATAGAATAATTATGTAACTTCTGTCCAAGTCTGATAATGAAATAATATCTAACAGAATAAAGTCCTTACTTTGAATCCATTGAATACTGATTTGTACTTTTGTGGGTCAACTTGAATTCTACATTTTACTAGATCCAGGGGAGTGAGCATGGTATGAGTTATACCACATGACAAAATGCCTCCTAAGCCACATAGCAAAAAATATTGATTGGATCCAAACTCGCAGCTATCTGTAAATGTAATATAAAAGTCTTTAATATAAATGCTGGAAAGTATACTAAAAATACTTCCTACCAAGACGATTACATAATTTATTATTAAAAAATTCCGATTGTTACAAACCTTACAAATTGAAAAAACAGAATTAATAACTTAACATTTTAGATTTTTACTATGAAGTGAATATCCAAAATGTTAAAATGTTCTTGTAGTTTTATTACATGATTAAATTTTGTTGCTTTCGTGAAAGTAACAGAAATATTCCGTATATCGTCAACTTTTTTTTTTAATCCTCATATCGGAAAAATACCCGCTGTATTAAAAAAAATTAAATACGGGAAAGAATAATTTTAATGTATCGATCCTTAGGATTCCGAGTATAAAAATGATAAAAAATACAATTATTAAAGCTGTCATTGATCGGGTAGTTCTTTCGAAGAAAGACGAACGCGGCGTTCGAATTTGGCAGAATTTCAAACTCGCCTTGAACGAACTTGCTACCTTGCCCTAATTCAATAATAAACTTTCCAAATGCACAAGGCTATCTTTAATTGGTTTCTCGGTCGCGGCCACTGTACCAAAGTACAGTTATCTAATATTGTTTCTCGAATGTCAAAGCAAGGCTACGGCAGTAACATTCGCACGCGCATTTTCGACAAAATGGCTACATCTTATGCAACCCTTTGTCAGGATACACGTTTAAGACTAATTCATCTTCTTGATATAACGACCTTCAGAATTACTTTTTACGTCTCTCTCTGTCCATTTGAATCAAAATTTCTCGAAATTTATAACGTCGTATCATCAAACGATACTGAAATGTTCATATAATTTTTGAATCACATATCCTATTCACTCATCGAGCTGTAAAAATTAATTATATAATTTACTAACATAAAAGTAACGAAATAATGATAAGATGATTAATAAAATACTAAAGAGAACAGATAAACGAATTCAGATCGAACCATTAACTTCCGACTTACATAGATATATCAAAGTTCGCGTAATAACGTCACGCTGAAATTTATTTCAGTGATATTCATGTAACAGGCATATTTTACATTACGTAACAATAACGATCTCGTTTAATATTTGTATCAAATTTCAATTTTCCTTCTCTACATAAATTTACTTCGAAAGTACTTTCAAACCGTAACTACCTTTTATATATCTATCTCAATGTAAATGTAACTAGAAAGAAAAACGATTAAATGTTCATGAATTTAACATAATTGACAGATTACTGACCACCTGGTGCAGCAGAAGCTGCCCCAATGTGACGGTTTTTAACAAGTGCCTGTGTGAGTTCATTTTGTCCCTGACATTTCGCCGTGATAAAAGGTGTTCCAAATGGATTTGATTTAACTGTTTCCAGTATCGACGTCCACATCTTGCCTCAAGTTTCCACTTCACCTGCACACAGCACAAATCGATAACAAGATGTATTCAATAATTGTCAGTTTAATACGATAATGTACGAAACCTTTCAGGACACGACTCTCTTCTTCGCGATATCAGGAAAGAGTGGCAGAGGAAAGAGAAGTGAAATTTGTCTGACACTGTACATTGATTATTGTATTATAGATAAATACTATTCATTGGCATTTGGTGCAATGATGATGATGACCTCTCGTGTACAAAGTGGCAACTAATCGCAAAAATTCATTCATAGAAACGGATTTAAAGCTATGTTAGAATTTCAGTCGTTTCATGGAAGTAATGAATATTGTAATTATGATTTACAAAGAAATCCAGGGTATATTTTAATATGTTTGAATGCAATGTGTTACAAAATGGAATATAAAATGAATACTCTTTTATTAAGTCTGTTATCACACTTAGATTTTGAGAGAAATAAAGGTGGAAGTTAATATTGAAATTCGAACTATTTTACACTTTCATTCATCATATCTAGCTACAAATTGTTTTCTATGGCATTGGAAAACTTTGTTGCCACTGGTAAACACATGAGTTAATCACGTAAAATGATTTCTATAATTTTCGGACAACGAATTTTGAGAGAGCTTACGAAGAATAGGATTCCAAATTGTCTCGTTCGTGTGCAAAGTACAACGACAGAAACTGTCGATCAAAGAGAACAGAATGATTTCAATCCTGATTTGGTAATTCACATTCAAAAAACTTAATTTAGCAGAAATACTGTTTTTTAAACCATTCATTATTTAAGCTAATAAATTCGTTTTAATATTTTGTACCTTTGTCTTTTCAGCCAACCCTAAATGAAAATCCTTATATAAAAGAAAAGAGGGTTTGTATTCTTTGCAAGTTCAATATCGAACCAGATTATAAAAATGTAAGATTACTGTCTCAGTTTCAAAGTCAATATACAGGTAGAATATATGGAAGGCACATTACTGGATTATGTAAACAGAAACAGGAGAAAATGGAACAAGAAATAAAAAAGGCACAAAAGGCTGGTAAGTATTTCATATTAATTTCTTTAAATGTTAATAAACAAACATATATATATATAAATATTTTAAATATATAATTATTTTCTATGTTTTAGGTTTAATGGGTTTAATGACAAAGGATCCAAAGTATGTCAAAGATCCCAAATTGTTTGACCCTAATTATCCATTTAGACCTCATAAGTATTAAATGTATAATATTAAGAACTTAAAAATATCAAACTAATACAATTTTTCTTTACACTTCTGTACAAAATGATATGCTTAAAGTTTTAAATGCTAACAGTATATATATTTGTTATAATAATATAATTGTATTATAATATCAAAGTTTTTATCTCTTCCTTGAATATTTTATTGGTTTTACTAATAAAATGTGCTATCACTGTTGGAATAGCGTACTAAATTTTCATCAATTCCAAATAAAGATAGAATCTCAGTCATGGTTAATGACTTCCCACACTTTTCTTCCAAATCTGATTGATAATCTTGAAGAGCTTCCTGGCAACCACTCGTCCACTTTTCTATATCAGCTTTTAAATCTTCTGCCTTATTCTTAAATTTCATGGTAATTACTTTCACATATATTATTTCATATAACTTGGATCATAATATAATTTTTATTCTACCTTTTTCCTATATAGTAATGTTGTCTTTAGAGTATTAATATCTTCCTGTTTCTTTTGTATCCTTTTCTTTAACGCATCTAAATCACTTTGAAATAATTCTCTATCTGGCCTACTATTGTTTTCTTTACAATCTTCATGACTCACACATAATTTTTTAGCAGGAGGCAATTCTCGAAACAGCAATCTTTTAGTAACAGAAACTCTTCTGTAAAATGTAAAAGTTTTGTAAATGTATAGTTCTTTGTTAAAAGCGATTGAACGACTAGACGCTTACAATGGTACATTAGAAGAACTTGTTTGTGAATTAACTGGACTGCTTTCATTATTGTCATTTTCTGTTTTTCGAATATTGCTAAATGGAGATCGAAATGGTTTATCTACTCCTTTACTATTTCTCAATGGTTTTGCGCTCATGTTACCAAAATCAATAGAATAATTGTCATAGAAATATGAAAGTTATAAATAACTGAAAGATTAAAACATAAAAGGAACAATAACGAAACGTTACATTTAAATCTTTACATTGATTACGAAAGAAAAGTAAATACGTTAAAATTGGTTAAAATGTCAACAATCACAATGTACTCATTGAGAGACACGTGTGTACGCCCTTACATATATTATTGTAAGTACTGCCCTAAACTTCGTATACTTCTAGAAATTTCATAATAATTAGTCTATATTATTTGTTATGAAATAAAGAATTCCATATTGATCTAGAAATAATACCAAATAATTTTCGAAATCCCGATATATACATCTATATAAACAATTCGAAAATATTTTAGATTACAATATCGGCATAGATTTTTCAAGCTTTTAATGTCAAGTTCCCGATCTATGTTCACTGTTTCCGGTTACCTCAGGTATATTTTGTTATATCTTAACCTGCATTTAAAGTTGACGCCAATTAAACATTGTTATTACGATATATCGAACTTATTATTAATAACAAATTCGGAAAAATTTAAACGTAAGTCCGTTTGCCGTTTTTGTAAAGTGATAGCATGAGAAGTTTATGTCACATTTTTGTTATTTTAATTGCCGGTTTTCCATTTTCAGGAACAATGGATATACGACCGAATAATACGATATACATAAATAATTTAAATGAGAAAATAAAAAAGGTTGAATTGAAGAAATCTTTATACGCGATTTTTTCACAGTTTGGCCAAATATTAGATATTGTGGCACTTAAAACGTTAAAAATGCGTGGACAAGCATTTGTTATTTTTAAAGAAATTGCCAGTGCAACAAATGCCTTAAGGTCTATGCAAGGATTCCCATTTTATGACAAACCGATGGTATGTATAATTCAGATTTTTATGTCATACATCATAACAATGTTATTAATTATACTAATAAAAAATATTGTCTCATATCGTAGAGGATACAGTATGCAAAGACTGACAGTGATATAATCGCTAAGATAAAAGGCACATACGCAGAGAGGCCTAAAAAACCTAAACGTGTTATTCCTGCAGCAGATGAAGAAGCTAAACGTGCCAAAAAACGTGCAAAAGAACAGGCCAAACATTCTCAACAGATTGGCTATCATGCTGGTGTACCTCAGCACCCAGGTTTAGTGAATGCAGCAGTACCTGAACAACCGCCGAATCAAATTCTGTTCCTTACAAATCTACCCGACGAAACGAGTGAAATGATGTTATCTATGTTGTTTAATCAATTTCCTGGTTTCAAAGAAGTTCGTCTGGTACCAAATAGACATGATATTGCATTCGTCGAATTTGAAAATGAAGTTCAATCGGGTGCAGCAAAAGATGCACTACAAGGATTCAAGATTACACCTTCCCACGCGATGAAAATTTCTTTTGCAAAGAAATAAAACAACTAATATTATACCTCTTATAAAAAATGATGATAAAAGAAATGAGAAAACAAGCCTGTGTGTGTGTATTATAATAGGATATTGGCAACAAAAAAAACTTATGTTCTTATTAGTCGTATGTATGAGTAATTTGATGAAAGCGTAAATTTCATTAATAGGATTTGTTTTAAAGAACTTTCAGGGATAAATGCAGTGCCAGTCATGGTGTAAATAATATAACAACCCAAGAAATACGCATGTACAAAATTCCATATAACGTACGTATACAGCCGAAAAAAAGTATACTGTAAATAAATACAAAACGATGTATCGAATCTTTTAGAGATACAGTATTTGTGTAGGGTTGTTTACGAATAAATTTTGATAATATTATAAATATATCGAAACATCAAGTATTAAAACTATTCGATCTCTAAGAGACTTTACAGTAATGCCATCTTGCGGCGTATTACTTCGGATTAGAAAAGAAATGGATTTCATTTTATCACATTACCCCTTCGATTGATGAAATAGCTAACAATATAAGCTTATATTAAGTATATATAAAAGTAGATTACGAGCGAATCTATAAGGTTACAAATTCAACTCTGTCTGTGGATGAATATATTATATTTTTCTACGCAATATTATAGATAAAGGTTGATTTTATTTTTTCCTAAGTCAACTAACTCAGGAAGGATTAATATCACAAAGCATTCGAATATAACGTTCAGATGCGTACACTTATACGATCGAATCCCTTGTGTATATCAACTTGGAAACAATCAATTAAGTTTAATCAATGTATTCACGATATTGAGTCGTATACTTGTGTGTGTACTGCCACACAACATCTCAAAGTGTTATGCAACGAATATAACAATAATTGCAATTAATTTTTTTTCCCTCAAGAAATGCATATAATACATGAACTGTATACGTTATATAACATTTTCCATTTAAGTGCGTTAAACATTAAAAGAGATCAATAATATTAAAACAACATTTCGAAGGAATTTTTAATTACACATAATTGTTACAAATAACTCGTTAATTGCTGACTGTACTTTGCTTATATCATTGACTCCATAGAATCAAAGCTTTATTATCCAATAATATGAATTAATTCGTGAATTTTATCGTCTTAAGAATGATAAAATATTTCATAAAAATTCGCAAAATCAAATTAAACCCCACGGCATTCAACGTATTAATATAAATGTCTCCGCCATATTGCAATGGTGCATCTAAATTCCCGCCAAATTGACGTTTTTAAGGGTGAATAAAGGTTAAATTTTCACCAATATTTTATATATTAAAAGAATTTTCTAAAACATATTTTTTCCGAACGAATATATGTAATATGCAATCCTATTATCTTTACAGTGATTAACGTGAATTTTAAATGTAATTGCGTCTTTTTGGCGGGAATCCGTTCGCGGGTCGGTTAAGGGTGGGGGTGTTTCTTTGTTGCAACGAACGAATGGGAACGTAGTGCATCGTCTTGGTCAAGTCAGTCGCGTCTCGCTATTCGTGCAGTGTATGGTGCTGCAGTTGCTGTCGTAGCTGTGTATAATATATCTCTTATACAGAAATCATTGGGCGCGCTTTTATCAAAAAAAATAGGAAAAAGGGTCGGCTTCTCGATTGTGTATTAATAATATACAAGGAAATACAATATTATTTGACGCAGTGTGTGTTTTGGGGTCGCAAACATACTCTGGCTTACCCACGCTACGACGCGCGCGCCCGGTAGGCAATCGCCTTTGTCTCCATATACAAGAAATTTCGAGGTGAGTGTATCAACGTACTTCTCGAACATTAATATTTTATTTTTTCATTGTACCTGTATACATGGCGGGTTGAAAAATTCAATAGCATGTGTGGAATATTATCAGGGATTTTTCGAGCGGTTTTTCGGTACTGTACAATTATTACTTACAGAGATATTTAATCGTATAATCGGGGGACGCAAGAGAAATCGGTGATGGACGCGTCTCACGGGTCTGGCGTTGCCATGATTTTGTCGATCATGGCGACAGTAACAATCGAGGGATGTACACTACCCTCTTGTCTTACAATAGGATTCCATTTTTCATTGAGATAGATAGTAATAAATGTGATGAAATATTTGATTTGTAGCTCTATCGTGTTTTTTTTATAAACTATAAACATATATATTATTGGAGGGTAAATAATAAACTACTGATTCAGAAATTTTGAAAATGGCGGGCGCGGAAATTTCGGAATGTACTCGGTTATTGTTATAAATGGTTTCTTGCTTGAATAAATTAGTGTGCGTATTATTTCGTTGATTTTGATGCTATTTTAGGAATTCGATAACTGATTATTTTCCACGTAAATCTGAAAATACCTCCATAATATTTTTCACATTTATATTTCAATAAAGGCAATTAACCGATGCCAGTGCTATTTACGATATTCAATGTAGAGGCGCGTAATTCATTGAAATATGTAATTAATATTATTAATTCATACCTTCATATTTACGAAAAATTCATCGTTTCTTTAAGAGAATCGATAGATTCTTGACTTTTCTTGAAACTT
Source organism: Cerceris rybyensis (assembly GCA_910591515.1). Taxonomy (NCBI): domain Eukaryota; kingdom Metazoa; phylum Arthropoda; class Insecta; order Hymenoptera; family Crabronidae; genus Cerceris; species Cerceris rybyensis. The sequence continues at coordinate 4,919,785 of OU342795.1, forward strand.
AAGTAATTTACAACGAAGAATTACAATTTAATGAATGCTGAAATTAAAATTTGATGAAAAGGTTTGAAGATCGATAAATACACGATATTCTCTACAACCTCGTAATGTGCTTGTTCTAGTTTAAAATGTAATTATTTTATTTGAGTACATTATGCTGTGAATAAATGTTTTTGCATTGTAAATTTTTTTAATGATATTTTTATATGGGAATGTTTTATGTTTTTAAGACTCTATGTATATTAATATATGAATATTTAAGATAAAATCAATACGATAGCTAAGAAAACTTTGCTGTTTTATGTACACCAATTTGACTTTAAAGAATTTCATCAAGAAGATTTTGTGTGTTAAAAGCTAAAATTGTATTGTTGTAACAGTGACAAAAAACAGTGAAAATGTCAGACGATAATTCACCTGTTATTGAGGAACAAAAGAAGAAGAGAGGGCGGCCTTCGAAAACAGATAAAAATCCAGTCAAAGAACCTAGAAAAAGAGGGAGATCTGCAACAGAAAAAAATAATGCAGTACGCGTAGAAAAATCTGATAATGAGGATGATGCTTCTCCTGTACCTGTAAAAAAAGGCAGGGGAAGACCAAAAGGTTCACATAAAAAGAAGGTATATTTCAGTGAAGACAATATACTTACCTAATGTTTTCTACTTGTTTGTTCTAATGTATCATTGGTATTAACAATGATGGATTTTTATAATGTTTGTAAATTATGAAAATATTTCAATAGCAGGGATCATCTAAGGCTCCTACAGGGCGAGGACGTGGCAGGCCCAAAAAGAAAGAAGAAAAACCAGAAAGTACTGGTGAAGATGAAGATGAACAAGAAGAGGAAGAAGAGGAAGAGGAGGAAAATTGAATATGAAATAATTAATTCAACATGTCATACTTGTTCTTTAAAAGTCTTAACAGAGCTGATCGATAATTTTCATATTTTACATTTGCTTTTTATATCATAATTTCGACAAAATGTATTTATAATTTAAAGAACGGATCAAAATTGACAGAGAGTGTAAACTAAGATCATAATTAACAACCACGCCTATGAGGAAAAAAAGTGAATTTTGTATAAAATTCTTAACAATAATATGTAAAACGTTTCTTTTTAAGTATTTACTCAATATACTTTTTTACAATCGATTAATTATTGTATTTTTAAGTTTTGAAAGGAAATTCAAGTACTTCAATCAAAGAAAGACTGAATTTTTGAAGTTTGGATCTCATGAACTGCTTTTAAATTCGTAAAAAAAACGTTTCACAGATTTTACTATGGCTATATCCTGTGGTAGATAATTGCATAACATAATTGCTACATTTATTTCTCGTACAATATACATACAGTGAATTCATGAAGCCAAAAAACTTCATACTCGTGTAATGATTAATATTTTAATTATAATGTAATAAAAAAAATTCTCGTACGTGTCAAGTCCAGAGAATGTCTTCTTCTCGTTTGTTTTTTTTTTCTCTTTAAGTTAAAGTCAAAGAAATGAAACAGTGTCATTTTTTAAACAGGTATACATGTAAATGTCAAGTTTGTATGAAATAAACTCCTAAAGAGTGACTCACTTATTAACTTTACTTTTATACTGTGCACATATATTGCTGTAATATTTTTTCAGTATTATTTACATCCACTTTTTATTGCATTTTATTTTCTACATGTATTAAATTATTATTAGAATATATAGAATAATCTTGATCAAGCATTCAAAATTATAAGAAATATATTTGATACTTTAAAAATTAAATTTTATTTTGTATTATAATTTCCATAAAAGAATTAAAGCATTCTACGAGCCATTAAAATAATAGAAAATAATTTTCTAAAATATTTCGGGGTTGGAATTTTCAAATCTGATTATTACTTCAAACAAACGGTAAAAGAAACAATTTTCGTTCGTTAAACAAATTTAATTTTTTGTGAAAGGTATTCATAAGGCATTGTAACATATGTGCACACTTTATTGTAAATTCTTGCCAATTAAGATAGTCATTTTTCAGTTCATTATCATAAGTACCTCATTTTATAATACGAACTTTATCTTTATATGTAATAAAATATCTGATAGTAAAATATACAGTTTGTCAAATTGATTATTTGGCTTAAATAAGCTAAATAGAACTGAAGATATTATTTCGATGTATACTTCTAAGGAAGAGAAGGATTAAAAAATATGTAGTGTAGGTCTAAGCACATACTGCAAAGTTTTGCATTTATAAAAAAACTGTTATAAACAGTGTACAATGAAGTCTTAAAATGATTAAATAAAATTTCAGTCATTTTTGTCTCTTTACATTCGTCTATTATAAAATTACTGAATTAAGCATAAGTTTATTTTATGTTTGTTGCATCATAGTAGATGAAGTAAATTCTATGTTTTTTTCATGTTCTCTATACGTCTTTCGATACAAGATACAACTTTTAAAAATTAATATATCTACAATACTAGCAAGTATTTCCGAATGTCATTTACAAAAATTTTCAATTTCAATCACTTCTACTGTAAATCGTGGTATATACAAGCTTTTACATATGACGAAATTATGTAAATCTAATGAATACTGTTAATTTAATCTACAGAATACAGTAGATAGTACCAAATTTTTGAGTATCTATTGCAATACTTCATCAATGATTCCCAAATAATTCAGCATTTTCTTCAGTGTCCATTGACTGATATCCTTGCTGTAAATTACGTTTCATTATTAGTATGAAGATGATTGTCAAAACGAAAATAATCATACATACACGTCTTTGATGATTATTGTAGCATTCTTCCAATAGTTCAGTCTCCCAATCATCTTCCTCTTCTTCTCCAGGATCAAAGTTGTACATTGGCATGAGCCTATGTCTCAAACGTTCTAATTTCCTCTTCCTTGATATAATAATCACCTTTAAAAATTTCATTATTAACAAAATAGTAATTGAATTAAAATACTATTCTATCTGCTTTTTTTATGTCTCAGAAATTTGAATAAAGTAAAAACAAAGAATTATGTATAAAATAATACTACAAACTACATTACATATTAATACAAAAAGTAGTGAAAAATGAAATATGCAACACATTGGTATCTTACTACATGTCTTAAAAATGTATTAATACTTAATGTGGAAACATTTATCCAAGTATGATATTTTTTTTATACATTCTGTTTCTGCAGATGAAAGTGAAGCAAATATTATAAATTAATTACAAAAATGATATCGGTACCCATACCACAGCTGATAATATAATAACAAAGACCACAACACCAAGTGGTACAAAAATGTATTCTATTCCTTCCGGTGGCCCAAATTCATCGAAGGAATCTGTTGTTGTAGGTGTAAATGTACTCGTGCTCGATGTATTTAAAGAAAGTATCGTGTTTTCAGGCAATGTTGTTGTATTTGCTTTAAAGAAATTCCACATTTGTTGATTATTCCCATTGTCTTCTGTAACTTCTGTATAAGCTTCAGATGTTTCATTTGAGACATTATTTGCCACTGTGCTGGAGTAATGTTTGAAATCATCAAATGACATCGTAGATGTTACAGAATTTGTGACACTAGTCACATTTCTATCATCCATTGTTATGCATCAAAGAACTGCATTTAATTTCGTAAAACAAGCAGTTTTAAACATGTTAGATATAACATGAACGTAACTTACATTGATAATACTACAAAAATTATGCTTAAGGTGACTTTGTTTTTACCACTTCGTATATTGTTTCAATAAAACTGGTAATTTAGTAAATTCATTATCATGTAAGAGGTATAATTTTACATACGTTATTTCGATCGAATATTTATTAGTCTTTGCATATAGACTATTATAGGAATGTAGATATTAAAAATGTGGACCTGTTGCATTGTAATAATATTTCATTTCACTTTATCACATGTCTATAATCATGAAACGTACGGTAAATGCAATAAAAATTACACACGTATCGGTGTAAACTCATAAATGAAAGCAGAATTATACATTATAATGAATTTTCGTTTTAAACATCAATCTGCGATTATCAGACCAATAATTTCACTGCATTAAATTTTAATAATACAATCTTTATAAGTTTTTCCCGAATATATCAATATTACTTTCCAATCAGAGATTATAAACTATTCACGATAAAAGTGTCAAAATATTTGACAATTGGATTCACGTTGTGTATTTTCATTTTTCGATCGACGACTTGTTCAAACGTCGAACTGTTTCTCTTTGAATTCATTTTTACAAACAGATCAGAATTTTCTCGAGACATTCATTCACAATGTGATTTCAAATTTATTGTGTCTTGTTGAATTCAAAATCTCATTTTTCCAACATTGCAATGCGGTTTTACGTGATTTAACGTTTCCTGTATCCGTACACCGTACAAGATATAGATATAACAAACTATCGAACTATTCGTTATCGAGAGAAACATCTATCGATGTCTTATCGAGGTATTTTTTCGATATCGATTTTAATTTTTTGCGATTATTGTAATATAAAGTCATAGCATACGATATGCAACATAATATTTAATTGATTTAGAAATAGAAAAAGCATCAAAGTCCCCCAATATGACGTTACTACTACATAATTATTTACATGTAAAATTTTAATTAAATGAAGAGGTAAATTTTATTATTATATTCCTTATAATCTATGGAATAAATTCTATTAAATTTTTCTTTGTAAAGGAAAAGAGATCTATAAGTTTCGGTTGAAATTTTCAAGTAAAACTTTATTGATTTCGTTTTAGCGGGACGTCGAAGTAACTTCGTTTACTTTGCATACAAATGCATTGGTAAACATACACAACACAAAATTGTTATAAAGTGGCAATTAAATATTAATTTCACGAAGTATTGATTTTAAAGAAGCTGTTGTAATTCAGTAGTCTGTAAATTATAAGCTTTCATCGATTATCATCGACATAATCGAACATCTTACGAATAATACTACAGTATTTGCTTAGAAAAATATATTTTGGGAAATTACATAAAATAGGACAGTTGTCTTCTTTTACATGTGAAATGCATAATCTTTTTTTTTTCTTTATTAATTTACAAATATTCAGAATTCTTTAAAAAAGTTCAACAATATCTTTTTTCTTAAGTAGTACAAGTTTTTTTTTTAAATATTAACGCAAATTTATAAGATCTTTTGTTCGCAAAGTAATTGGAACTGCACAGAATAAGGTGCATCTCTATAAAAAATTCAAACTAACTAACGTAAGAGGGAGAAAATAAGAATATTATTAACGCTTAACGAGATAGCACTAAAATACAATGACCTAATATTAAAACAATATGTAAACATCGAAAGACAGATCGAAATATTGTATACACACTTTTAAAGGTACACCCGCCGAAACGGGAGTTCTTATTCAAGGAGGTTTACGCTAGAAATATCGCAGAATGATAGAAGATAAATTCTTACATTTCACATAATCATCATAATAAATAGTTCTCCATTGTTTTAACAATGACTGTGTTCAAAATATATTATAATTTTTATATTGTTTATTCTATAAAATCATTTGTATTTACGATTGGTTCCTAAATCTTGGTTATATTAAGTATAAGTTCGTTGCCATATATCTGTACAGTGTTTCATCTTTCAAGACTTTTCTCTATAATAATTTTACAAATCATTCATTGTGAATTGTTTGAAACCAGAGATCAGTCATTATCAGTCGTTGAAACGAAGTTAATTCATTACATGTTCAGCTTTTATTTGTGCAACAATACATTTATCGATGTCAATTAAACTAATTACTTTCCGTTTATGTAACGAAATCATTTGTTTAAAGAAAAAACCAATGATAAATATATATATTTATATATTCAATTAAATTCATACTTATAACTGTGACCACTTTACTAATTGCCACACGTTTGGTGCACCTAACGTTAAAGAACTATAATTGTAATTAATTTTGTACCCATCAAATAATATTCTTTTATAAATTAAACGACTGCTTTTAAGTACAGTTAGCTACATTTTTTTAAAGTTACTGATTGAAATAAAATACTCTGGTTTTGAACTCATTAGATTGCTGTAATACACTTCGTTAATTATATATTTTACTTTATTAAAATTTACGTATTTACTTACTTATTGAATCTCTTGAAGTCTTATTACAAATGTGTCAATTATAATGAAGTATGTAATAAGTGCATTCTCCGCCATTGTATTAATGATAATTATTTTCAGCACTATGATGCGCTGTGATAGTACAGATTAACTGGCATAAGAAAGATTTAGGAATCTTTTAAATCTCGTTAAAATTATATGAGATGAAAACCAACAACATGGTTGTACAACCATCGCACTATTAAAAGGCTATCACTTGTGATGGATTCGTACAGTCGCCTATTGTCATTCTATTCATAGCCATCTCTGTTATTCCATGATAATGAACAAAGGCAGCTGCAATTACTAACACGTGGAAGATTTGATGACTCTGAAACTAAATGAGATATCTCCATGTAATAATGTGAGAAGAAAGAATGTAGTATCTTAGATATAGTAAATACTTGCGTTATTTACCCAAATATCAAATTTTCCGGGAAAGAATCGTTCAGGTACTCTCAATGCATAAAACATTGCACCTAATGTATATAGACATCCCATTAATATTAACCAACCGAGAGATGCCTGACTAATTGCTTTAAACCAACCCTCTGCAACAGCATAATGAATTGCGGGAATCACCTAAATAGAAAGTAGAGCTTTCATTTATGTTGATCAATTTTCAATGGGAGATAATATAGTATTTATAAGTAAATTAATTGCTGAAAGATTTGATTGAAATATATTTCATAATTATTTTAGAGATGTAACTTACTCCACTAAGACCAAATCCCATGAAGACACCTGCTCTAAGAGGTCGGTAATTTGGTTCACCAAAACGTTCCCACAATGATACAACAATGCTAGTTACCCCGAGTATAACAACCACGGATAAGTAAATAAGTTTAGGTTGATAATCGCAGTAAAAGCCATAATACAGCCAGGGTACGAAACTACCCATGATAAGCATAGCTATCCCACAATAATCTAGTTTTGAAAATAACTTTCCAACGCATTCACTGTGGCAGTGTACTGTGTGAAAGGCAAATGACATTCCTAGGCATATGATAGCACCAGCGAAAAAGGTACCAAATACTAACTTCTCTTCTAATTGAATTTCTATGGGTGGTTGTGTTAAAAAAAATATAGCTATACCAATAAATGCCACACAACCTGTAAAATGTAATATATAGTCTTGTTTAATAATTTCTGATTGAAAAAAAAATAGAATATTAAAGAAGTATTGGAAAATTTTACCTAGTAAATGAGTCCAAATATTTCCAGTTTCTGTGTGAATTCGAAATATACTTTTAAAACATGCATAAAACGATGGTAAAGGTGGCCTATGTCCAGCATACAAAAAGTCATTGTCTTGTAGCCATCTAGGTAAATTTCTAAAGTGACACTGTTTCCATGATGCCTCCCAGACCTGCAGGAAATAATAAAGAAATTTCATTTAACTCTATAATTATTTTTTTTTTAGGAAAATATCAATTTAATATAATACACAACTACATACCTTTCGTACAAATTCTTCAGCTTGCTCTGCAGCATTATGAGCTAATGCACCAAGATCAATTTCATCGCTTAGAACACCTGCTTTTAAGACTTCAGTCATCTATTCAACAGATATGAATAATGTAATTTCCCAGATAATGTTACATTAATTGCGATTACGTACCTCACAATCCAAAAGATGATCATCTTCAGGAGTTGAAGGCAAAGGACATCCAACTCCATCTTCTTCTTCTGCCAAGCAACTTGCATCATCATCTTCTAATAATTCTTTCACTTCGTGCAATCCTGGAATTTCACTATTTAATAATACACGATCACTCCATGGGATTCTGTGACGTACTCCTAGATCCGGTATAGAATTTTCATCATTCCCTTTGTCTTCAACAATAACATCTTCAAACCGCGACATTTTCCAAAAATATAATAATTAATTCCAAACCTGTAAGGAACATATGTACATATGTTATCCAAGTAACAAAAGGAATGTTCTAATCTAAAGGATGATTTAAAAATTTATGATGCATTCAATGGTAAAACACATTATATTTGAAATAATTATTTTGCAATAATTAACATATTAGTTAAATTGATTTATAAACATAAAATGCAAAATGAGAGTGACATCATATAATCAATAGAATTTTATAAATTTCAGAACGTTATAATACCATGTATAACGGGAACTGTGAACAAAATTATTGATACAAAGATGTAAGCAATACAAAGGTCATGACTTCTTATATAATGGATTATGACAATGTATACATACATAGAATATTTCTAAGAACATATTAATGAATATTTCTCGATACCGAATTAACACGAGAACCGTGTAAAAATTCTTTATAAAACTTGATGAATTGTACCAGAAATCATTGTACGAATGTTTCCGAACGATATGCTTTACAAATAAGCGATAAAACTAGATGAAACTGTTGTCAAGCAAGTACGCAAAAGTCACATCGACTGGTCGAAAAGAAGACATTTAATACGTACTTGTCGCGCGACAATTTTTTGACGTTTTACATTTGAATTTCTTTTATTTCAGGGAGTATTCCGAAAATTCACAGTTTCAAAAGACGCGAACCAGATGAAATTTATAGTATCCACAAAGGCAAACTACGTATCAAGCAACTAGTAATTTCGGTCGTTCATCGCCACGATTCAAGACGAAGATATCCGAAGGCTAGATACCACGTGTCAAAATTTTTATCAGCTGTCACTTATTTCTACCCTGAACTTATCTACTGCGATAATTTAATTTTTTTTGACAATAAGGATTTTAGAAAAAATATCATAACAATTAAACATCACTTTGCTATTTAAATAGCTGACAATATGAACATTGATAAAAGTTGATACATTCGAGGAAATATCTGTTCTGATATCTAACAGTATTGAATATTATTAAAAATTAAATTCAGAAAACAGAAATGAAGCTTTATAAAATTGTTGATACTATACTTGCTCTAGTTGTTTCACTTTAATTCCACGTACATAAGGCTAAAATAACTTGTAATAATTTTTAATGACCGTTTAAGTGTTCCAACAAGTACAAAGTTCAATACTATTAAATATAATGTCTCGTTGGTAAACTTGAAAAGAGTCAAAAGAAAAATACTGGATTATGTGATACTATTAAAATATGAGGAAAATGAAATTAAATAATAATACCAATGATCAATAACGAATAAAATGTAAAATTAATGAGAAGCAAAGAAAGTTTCAGGTTTAAAAAAAATAATTAACATGTTACCGTACTTGAATTTGGAATATTAAACTGCTGCAAGAGTTACGAGATAAGAAATGACACGAAAGCACGAAACAGTATTTTGGAAGCTTGATAATAATTTTAACGTAATTTAACCTGCAAATTACGTCAATAGAATGTTGATGGGTGTAAACTTATGAATTATTTGCTAGTTTTACATTGAAATTTATTAAAATGTAATGCAGAAAACATAAGCCAAAGTGTGTGTATAAATTTTCATGATTTACGAAACATAATCGGATCTACGAACTGTAGATGTAGTAAATAGAATATCTGTACTGTATGTATACGTTGTGTATACTATGACTGTGCCGCGGAATTGATATTTAATTTTAGCACTATTCAGATAAAAAAATGGACACGATGTTAAAGAAATTAAGTAACTGATAATATTTTAATTGTAAAAAATTACTGCGAAAAAATGCAGCTGGAAAGCACAATTTTATCAAAGTATATTTATATTACTGCTGTTGTTGCATTATACTGGTGAGTAAAAATTGAAATAAAATACCATTACATTCTTCATAATGAAATAAAAGGAATTGCAGCTAATATTTATAATATTAAAAAATGTATTTCATTTCAGGATAACATCTATACTAACAGTGTTTATAAATAAAGCACTCTTATCTAGTGAAGTAATAGATTTAAATGCTCCTCTTTTTGTAACATGGTTTCAATGTATAGTCAGTTTGGTCATTTGTATTGTTCTTAGTAATTTATCCAAATGGTATCCGCAACATATCAAATTTCCTGATGGAAGTCCATATGATAAAAATATTTTAAAGAAGGTAACAATTGTAAAATTAATTTGTAACACAGTATACAGCCTAATTTTCATATTTATATCACTTACAGGTATTACCATTGTCCCTATTATTTACTGGAATGATAGCAACTAATAATTTATGTCTAAAATATGTCGGTATTGCATTTTATTACATTGGACGTTCACTGACAACAGTATTTAATGTACTTTTTACATATATTATACTTGGTAAGAGTTTACTTTAATCAAGAAAGTATTGAGAGGCAAATTATATTAATTATTATTTTTTTCCAGGTCAAAAGACTTCTTCTAAATGCATTGCATGTTGTCTAATTATTGTCATAGGATTTTGGCTTGGTGTGGATCAAGAACATCTTGCAGGTTCTTTGTCTATTTTAGGAACATTCTTTGGTGTACTTGGATCATTAACACTTTCATTGTATTCTATTCATACAAAGCAAGTCCTCCCTACAATAAATCAAGATATATGGTTACTTGTGTACTATAATAATGCATATAGTGTTCTTATATTTCTACCACTGATGGTAGCTAATGGAGAACATCTAATTGTGTACAATTATGAGAAAATTTCGTCATTATTCTTCTGGTGTGCAATGGTTACTGGTGGTCTCTGTGGCTTTGCAATTGGATATGTTACAGCACTTCAAATAAAAGTAACATCACCTTTGACACACAATGTTAGTGGAACTGCTAAAGCTTGTGCGCAAACAGTTCTAGCAACTTATTGGTTCAATGAACAAAAGTCTTTTCTGTGGTGGATTAGTAATATTGTTGTCCTTGGTGCTAGTGCTGCATATGCAAGATTAAGACAGCTTGATTTGAAGCATGAATACAAGGAGGAAAAACTGCAATTGAAAGTGTAATAAGACTAGTTATTAAACCGAAATTTACTACTTAAATATTGCTGTAAATATATTTTTCCAGAATTACGATTCAATGACATACCTCCAGCTAATTGTATATCTGATACTTTTGGGAAAGTTGTATATATAATATGCAAAAAGTAATGAAAATAGTATTCTTATAAGTATATAAAAAAAACTATCGATTTATTAAATATTTTATATAACTTTTCAATTTGTCGACATTATAAATTTTTTACAATACGTATAAAAAATACTGTTTGGGAGAATATACATTTTCTAATAGTATGTTAGATGTTTCTACCTTGTCACTGCCTATGGATAAAAAGTTTTTAACGTGGCAAACGAATGTCACTTTAAATACATGTATTTAAAATCGGGACGCAAGACCGCCACCACGACTGTCTGAATGACTTGACATTAAATCCTTCCTTTTGACAATGGCATTTACACTTTTCGATAATGAATTGGAATTAATATTAGCTGCTGGTAGTATCAAGTTTAATTGATCGCGTATCAGAGCATCTACAGCATGCTTTTGATCATTCTCTAATGCCAGTCCGTCAGATTGAAAGTAATATCTAGGATAATAAAGATATTTACGTAGATAATAAATTTTATATAAATACGAAGAAAGATGTATGTACCTTGGATATTCAATAGCAGTAGAAACATTCAAATTTCGCACTACAACATTATACAATATTTGTCCAATGAGAAATACATCATCTGTTCCAAATACTCCACGTAATCCACATAATGCTTTTTCACTATGAAAAATAATTGGTGTAAGTGCAGACAGATCGTTAAAATTGTCCACTTTGTCTAATAGAAAGCCAGCAGAAGTCATATACTTGAGACCCAATGGTGTACTAAGTCCACTGCAACAGGCTTATTTATTAGTTCCTTTAAAAGCAAATTAAAAGATATAAATATTATATCTTTATACTAGATTATACTAACGTTATAATACAAATATATGTATCTTCCCAATCCATTGCCATTACTCCAGTATATCGTTCCTCTTCAACTACAATCATCATTCAAAAATAATAATAACGATTTAAAGTACATATAATGATATTATTGACATAGTAGGTAAAGTAACTAACTATTTTGCTTCATTTGTAACGAAACTGAGACTGAATTCATCAATGCTTGAGCAACACGAATCTGCGTCTCCACCGTGGACGCATTTTCGGGAGATATACGTTGGTTTTCCAATGCCAATATCATCTGTTGTACAGCAGACATGTGTGGTGGATAATACACTGCATGCTCGTAAAAAGTTGATTTGTTTGCTTTATAGATCTTGGGTTTATAATTTGCTAACTCTTTCAATCCTCCAGTGGTTTTAATTTCCTTGTATAAAAGTGCATTGGACAGAGTGCCATTGTAAAGTACTAAGAAGAAGATACAAATGTATTGCATGGACAAGGTTTACTTTTAAACAAATTACAGTCCCTGTTATACATTGTTAACAAGTTTAAATATATGACGTACCATTAGTACCATGTTGAGCTACAGTATCTAATGTATTAGCAAGATCATGTAATTCTAGCAGATCACCTGCATTTAAATGTCCATATAAAATTTCATAAGTTATATTCTTTGATACTTCACTTGCAAATTCTTTTGATACAACAAATCCTTCTTTAGCCAGAGTTATAGAAGGCTGTACAACTTCACTCCATGAGAGTTTGCCTTTTAAGTTTTGCATATATTCTAATGCCAGTAGTACAGCTGGTACCCGTATACCATTTTCTGCAAAAATACCTATACATATTGGACAGTCTCCACTTCATCCTTAACACATGCATTTCCATAGCATCATATCTTATAAATATTTATATAAACCTTTTATTGTATTGTTAGCAAAGTCAATAATAATTGGACTTGATTGTTCTTTATGATTATATATCATAGCATAGCCAGCCCTGAAATGATAATTACAAATTAATATGAATATTATTATTAATTTATTCATGACTTACCCACCAAGACCTGTTTTATGTGGAGCTACTACAGTCATACAAATAGTAGCTGCTACTGCTGCATCTACTGCATTTCCACCTTGCCATAATATTTTAGTACCAATTTGTGAACAGTTTGTATAATCTGATGCAACTGCCCCATGAATACCAGTCTTATCCTGTTATGACATTAAAGCAATGTTATAAAATGCTTTTACTAGTCGTATCAAAAGTAAAAGTATTATAATTTTTATTGTTAATACTTTACATACCTGAGGTGACTTATCTGCATAAAATAATTGTAAGACTAATGTTATTGTAATGGCAACGGTTAAAATAAAGAAACAACTTATAATCAACTTTAAACCATCTCCACAATATGTGCTTAATTTATATCTGTAACTTTCATTCTTTGTCAGAGGACATTCTTCAGTAGGACCTTTTGAAAATAAAATCATTTGAATCAACAGGTAGCTTATGTATTTTATATTGTAAAATAAATTGAAAGTGTAACATTGTTTAATATTCTTATGAAATAATATAAATTCGTACAAATTAAATAATACTCAGTAGCCACGAAAAATCAAATGAATTTGAAATATTATTATCGTAGTAAATTATGTTAGGTTATAAATGAAAGATTCATTCATAACAGGAAACAGAAAAGTTTGCACAGAAACGTTGGATTTCTTCAGCGTTAAAATATAGAAAAAAATTAAATAAATTTAGAATAATAACAGCAAAAAATTATTATAACTTATAATCATCGCAATAAAGGTATTGTTATATTAAACCCTTGTAAGTTAACAATATTATAAAGGTTATGGTAAAACGATTGAATTTGTGAATTCTTCTAATTAAAAATTATAAAATACTTACGAAAATTATTATAAGTCATCTTAAATGAATTTAATATGCGTAGGAATCAGACATCGATCATTCTGCATTAAAGTATTCGAGTAAAGACATTGTGTTCATATAACTGTAAATGTCACCTACTTTTTACTTTACGACTATATTTATACGGATTATTTTATATAAATTTTAAATTTATTTAAATATCTTGTAGAAATATTTAAGTAATTACTTTATAGCCATTATATTTGGTAGTCTCTTAATTTATGAACAAGTAATTTATCATTTAAACTATGTTGTAAAATGTACAACAATTTGAACATTTTTGCATTAAGTTTAATAGAACAATTTATTAAGTGAAGCAGGCAAAAAATATCTTCTTCTTGAACAGAAAGTAGAAAAAAATTTTAATAGTTTGCAACAGTTTGTCTCATGAGCACTTTTTTATATTTTCCAGCTACAATGTCAGTGGACATAGTAGATATTTTAAGGGAACCAAGGATGATAAAAGTATGTGCACCTATGGTCAGATATAGTAAGTAAGTAAAAATAAATATTTCTTGCTATTACTATATAATTCCTTAAATGTATAAAAATGATTTTGTTTCATTTACAGATTGCAATTTAGAACTCTGGTAAGGCGGTATAACTGTGACATATGTTTCACACCCATGATCTTAGCTAATTCATTTGTACAATCTTCTAAAGCCAGGGATAATGAGTTCTCAACTAACAAAGAGGATAAACCACTTGTTGTTCAATTTGCTGCTAACAATACAGATGATTTTGTATCTGCAACAGAAATGGTAGCTGGGTAAGTTTAAAATAAAGTATTATTTTTTGGTCTACTAATGTCAATGTTTTAACATTTAAATTAACAGGTACTGCAATGGTGTTGATTTAAATTGTGGCTGTCCACAGCGTTGGGCTGTTAAAGAAGGATATGGAGCAGATCTTCTGAAAAAGCCAGAATTAATTAAGGACTTAGTCTACCAAGTTAGAAATCGTATTCCAAACCCTTTCACTGTCTCTGTTAAAATACGATTATTGAAAGATATACGGAAAACAGTTGAGCTTTGCAGAATTATTGAAAAAACAGGAGCCTCATTTTTAACTGTTCATGCTAGAACACCTGAAATGCGCAATGAACCAATTGATTTAAATAGTCTGAAATTAGTCAAAGATTGTGTACAATTTCCGGTTATTGCTAACGGAGATGTAAAGAATTTGGAAAGCGCAAAATATTTGTTTGAAGAGTCTAACTGTGAAGCAGTAATGTGTGCAAGAGGAATTTTAATTAACCCAGCGGTGTTTACCGAGCATACAGTTACACCACTTAGCTGTATTCAAGATTGGCTGGATATTACAGCCACGATACCAACGCAATTTTTATGTTTTCATCATCATCTCGTATTTATGTTAGAAAAATTGCTGTCGAAAAAAACGAGACTATATTTCAATACCTTGCAAGATAAAGCTGCTGTATTGGAATTCTTAGAGGATTATTATGGTTTAGTACCACGTATTGATCCAACACTGTCAGAACCTATAAAATGTGAATATGATATTTCAGGTATAAAACATTCCGATAAATGTTTTGTAAACGAGGAAGATGTTTTATCTAATAATTTTTTAGGAAATATATTTAATGAAGCATAATAATGTTTAATTATTTTAATGCTAACTAGTTTAAATACAATAGCAGCTGAGATTTTTGATGTGCAGTTATAACGCTAACTTATACTAAATTATAATTAATGTATATATATATATATATTCTTATACTATTAATAGTTGATATTGGCATAAAAATAGCTAAAAATCATCATATTTATTGCATTGTAATCATACAATATGGTATTAAAGGCTGGAAGTAGTGGGAAGTAGTTTTGCCTCTCAACGCTAGGAGCGCTTCGGTAATCGATATATCATATCATAACCGCGAATTCTATTCGCACTAATTTCAGTTAACAACAAGTTTGAAATGTATTCAATGAATAAAATATCGATGACAGTAAAAATGTTCAAGAACCTTTAGTAGTAGAATGGAAAACAAACCTTTCAGATGATATGACTATTTAAACTGATATAAAATGGTAAGTTTTAACGAAGACTTTGTATTTCCATTGCTTGAATTGGCAATAATAAAAACGTTCATTGACATCTGACGAGTTAGATTTGTTTTACAAACTAGATGTACGAATTATGATAAATTTAATTAAAATATTTAAGTCAATAGAAGCTTTGTTCTAGTATTCAAGAAATTCGTTCTATTGTAATATATTAATTTAAAACTTCTTATTGTATTTAAGATTCGATCTTTTGCACCTAGTCAAAAAGGTAAACGTTCGTTGTGCGAGATATCCAACAATATCACATCACCCCCGTTGGCAAAACAGGGGAATAAAAAGCTTTGCCGCAATGTCAAAGATGTACAGATACCGGAATGTAAAGTTGCTGCTCTCTCAGCTAATGATGCACAAGCTACACAAGAATTAATATCTGACCATGTAAGCATTTCTGAACATATTACATCTCTGTTACATTGTTTTTATATATCACTTACTTTCATATTATCTCACAACAGGAAGACAGAGTAAGAAAACTTCTTAGCAAACCGTTTAAAATACCAATACCTGGTTATCAGTTATCAGGCCGTGTATTAGGTATACGGCTTGCTGGTCCTCGTAGAGCATTGCATGATCCTAATGAACCAAATGCTCTCATTGTCTATACGCCACCTGAGGTTTCTGAACATGAAAGACTGAAATTAGATCCGTAAGTTAAATATTTGAAACTACTAGTTATCATATTAGTAAATAACTGATGCATTATGCATGTGTATGTATCTGTTACAGATCTAAACAGTTTGTTCACGTTGTAGTAGATCCCTTGTTATGTAATATTTTAAGACCTCATCAACGAGAAGGTGTAAAATTCATGTATGAATGTGTAACAGGAAAACGTATAGATGGAGCATTTGGATGTATTATGGCAGATGAAATGGGTCTAGGGAAGACTTTACAGTGTATTACTCTTTTGTGGACTTTATTGAAACAGGGTAAATTATTATCACTTATAAGTTACACATTGGTATAAATATTTAAGAATATTCCTTTCTTTTAGGACCTGAAGCTAAGCCAGTTATAGATAAAGCTATTATTGTAGCACCAAGTTCATTAGTAAAAAATTGGTACAATGAAATTTTTAAATGGCTAAATAACAGAGTCAAACCTCTTGCCATTGATGGTGGAAATAAAGCAGATATTGATGCCAAACTTATAGGCTTTATGAAAACTTATGGTCAGAGATGTGTCAATCCTATTTTAATAATTAGCTATGAAACCTTTCGTTTGCACTCACATGTATTGCATCAAGATGAAGTAGGACTTGTACTTTGCGACGAGGGTCATCGTTTGAAGAATTCCGAAAATCAAACTTACCAGGCATTAATGGGTTTAAAAGCTAAAAGAAGAGTCTTGCTCAGCGGAACACCTATCCAAAATGATCTTCTGGAATACTTTTCTCTTGTACATTTTGTAAATCAAGGATTATTAGGAACTGCCCAGGTATAGTGCCTTATACGTTTAAAAGAAACAATGGGGAAAGTTTTGTCATTTATAAATTATTTATCAGTCATGCCAACTGCCCTTTAGGAGTTCCGAAAAAAATTTGAAATACCAATATTACGTGGACAAGATGCAAATGCAACAGATGCAGAGCAGAAAGTTGCTCAGGAAAGACTAATGGAATTAGTAACTATTGTTAATAAGTGCCTTATTAGGCGCACTAGTGCTTTACTGTCGAAATATTTGCCTTTGAAGTATGAATTAGTAGTCTGTATAAAGATGGGAAAATTGCAATCTGATCTGTATAAAAATTTTATAAACAGTGAAAGCATAAGAAAATCTATGCAAGGTACATTTCCCAAAATTTACTGACTGATGAAAAAACTGTAATTCATTTTGTACATATGATTATTTTTTCCACAGATCATGATTCTGGAAATTCAAAGAAAGGAAAAACTCTTTCTGCACTTTCGGCTATCACACTCTTAAAAAAGTTATGCAATCATCCTGATTTAATATATGAAAAAATCGTAGAACGTTGTGATGGATTTGAAAATGCTGCAAGCTTATTACCTGGGAACTACAGTACTAAGTATGATTCGTGAATTAACAATTTAAAATAGATAGTTTAAAAGTACGATTAATTTCAATGAAACAATTTATTACTTCCAGAGAAATTTTACCAGAATTATCCGGCAAGCTGATGGTATTGGATTGTCTTTTGGCATCAATCAAGACTACTACGAACGACAAAATCGTATTAGTATCGAATTATACACAAACGCTGGATCTTTTTGAAAAATTATGTCACAAACGTTGTTATAATTATGTAAGACTCGATGGTTCAATGACCATCAAAAAAAGGTCGAAAGTAGTTGATAAATTTAATGATCCAAACAGCGACGATTTCATTTTCATGCTTAGTTCAAAAGCTGGTGGATGTGGATTGAATCTAATCGGTGCAAATCGTTTGGTAATGTTTGATCCTGATTGGAATCCAGCAAACGATGATCAAGCAATGGCTCGAGTTTGGAGAGACGGACAAAAGAAGCCATGTTTCGTATATCGATTTCTTTGCGTATGTCTAATATTATTATATCTATACCCTCAACCTATTATTTTACAATTGTTATTAAATTCATGATTGAAATTCATTTATCTCATAGACTGGTACAATCGAAGAAAAGATTTTCCAAAGGCAAGCACACAAAAAAGCTTTAAGTTCAACAGTTGTCGATCAAGAAGACGATGTAGCCAGGCATTTTACATTGAACGACTTGCGTGATTTATTTAAATTAGAAGAAAATACAGTATCCGATACTCATGCAAAGTGAGTAAAATAGTATGGTTTACAAATGTTAATGTAAATTTGTCTTCATCAATAATTCTATTCTTATTCATGTAATTTAGGTTCAAATGCAAAAGATGCGTAAATGGAGTAGAGGTCAAAGGTCCACCAGAACAATCTGATTGTAATTCCGATTTATCGGAATGGAGGCATTCTTATAATCCACGAAACTTGCCCGATTTATCGTTACGACAATGCTGGGCAAGCGGCATCTCATTTGTCTTTCATCATCGATCGCATGAACATGTGAAATAAGACGTTATTATTTTTGTTACGTTTCTTTTTCTGCTACAACTTGTTCACCGGAAAAGTAATAAAGATATTTTTTATACATTATTTATATGATATATTTTTACAGATGGAAGATACAAATTAGAGTGTATATGATAAAGTATTATGTGATGAAAAGTATTTGCATAGCAATATATAACATGATCAGAGTTATACTTAACACACAGTTAAATGTTCTAACTTCTAGTGGTTATAATTTTAAACAAATGTACATATGAGTCGTTTATTTTACATACAGAAAACTATATAGATTTTTTTCAAAATAAATGACTCATATCGCAACGCAAACTACAATGTCCCAACATATTTTATAATTTCGTGTACAAAGAACTGTAAATATATATAATACCAAGAAAAATATTTCTTATTAACGCAAACAGAACAATGTCGTGTCACGTTAAACTCGTATAAATACGTTATTTGCTTGTTCTTAGACGTACACGCTATATATTATGTCATACATAACTGTCCATTCAAAATTTCCCTCCCCCACTACTAGAGACCTGCGCACATCCTGCTTGACAGGGCGGATGTTTTTGAAACGAGCATTAGATAGGCGTCCGTTACTTTCAGATGCGATTTTACATGTAAAAGCGATTCTCCCTCGTCAGCGTAGGATTCAGGAATTTGTTCCACATAGGTAACGATAGGCACAGAGAGACGTTAAAGAAAGAAAGAAAGGGGGAATACGAAAGGAAGTCGGTAGTAGGGGAATGCAAATAATGGGAGACGAGACACGTGACTATCAGTCTCGAGCTCTGATTGGCAGAGAGTGATCGCACTGCTTTCCCTCCTAACCCTCTGCCACTCGTAACGGCCTTCTTTCGAGGTTCCGTGCAGCTGCCCGCTCAGAATAGTTCCAGATGTGGCCATGTTTAGTTTGATCTTTGAAGTTTTCGCTCATCGTCTCATAACTGCTACATTTTTATACTATCTGCTGATATAGTAATACGCTCTGTCCGACATCGTACTCTTCGCCTGCCTGCGGCTAGTCTCGTTCCATAATATATATGTTCTTCTATTGCTGAGATAAATCTCTTAACGCGGAGGTACACGAGAGACGTAAAACGCTGTCATCCATCGGGGAACACGAAATCGCGTCGAGTCCGTGCATTTATTCCTCTCGATGATATTGTCGCTTTATTAACCAGACGGTCGTCTCATAATTAATCGCAGTTGTTTTTGCGACAGAAAACGAAATCAATTCGTCACTCCCTTTCTCTGCCTCTCCCGAACAAAAAAAAGGTTTAGTAGAAGGAAAGAGGAAAAAGAGAGGCATCGCCATCATTAACGAAATTTCAACGGAAAAAAACATATCGTCTTAAAACTCAGACAAGCAAAAAGTGGAATATCACGCTTACGTACAAAATATCATCGTTAATCTGGGACAGAAACGTAAAATTTTTGTCTTGGTTTCCTTTGTTCATTGGTTCGAGAGTTGACATAATACGTAACGCGTATTTCCCTTTCTAGCGTCATACTCCGATTTTTTTTCCGTACTTATAATCAGCCACGTTACGTCGACCCGGAAAGAGAAAGATAATTCTGAAACGCCTGCGAACTTGTCGTCGGGCAGCCATATGCCACGTCAACCGAAATGACGTTGCAGTGGCGAGAAAAGGATCACGCCATTTAACGAAATACAATACCCGAGAGAGGAGAAATAACAGTGAAATTACACACCTCGCCGAATGTAAAGTGAAGTAATAATATTTCGGATAAAACAGAGACTAGAAAGAAAGAAAGAAACAGACTATATTGATGAAAATAGTCTATTGTGCTGAGGCGAGAAGAATATTCGAGATTAATACACTGGTATAACCACACAAAAAAAAGTAAAAATATTGAGAAAAAGGTAGAAAAGTTAATAAAATTTTGGTATATCGGTAAATTTTCTTTGCGTGCGTGCGCGCGCGCGCAATATCGAGAATCTGAAAGAGAGAGAGAGAGAGAGAGAAACGGAGAGACGTATATGTTATTTCTATAGGGTAATTTGTGTCCTGTAACGAGTACTTTCAAAATTTCAAATGCTAGAATTCAGGCACGCGATTATTTCGCAAGCAAAGAGCCATCGAGTGTGGTCGCGTCAATCGATCGAATGATCATCGTCGGGCCACAGTGCTATATCATACGGTACAAAACACGATCGATCGGGACAAAACAATGGCATTAGAGAGTGTTTCCGCGGCTGAGACTCTAATCCAAAGGTTTGCCTCCACATTTTTTATTCACCAACAAACAGTCAGAATTTTACGTGACTGTAACTACCACGTACACACTGACCCCCACCCTCTTCGGAGGCTCTGTGCTGTCCCCCGCTTTCGTTTCGTTACATTACCATGGTACTAAGGAAATTCATTGCCTTTTTTTAGGTATGCGTAATATACACATAGTATATATATGTATATATATATGTATATATATATATATATATACACATGTATACACATATTATTTTTGGCTCTGTAACCTTATTACGGTTCTTCGTTTACTCGAAAATTTCAAGCCAGTCAGCTCTTCGAAAATTCCGTGTGTTCCGTTTCAACATGTGAATACCTTGACATTCTTCGAAACGCAAGGTCAAGATTATTCAAACAACAAAGACTCATCACGGACAGGAACGTTGTTTGTACAACTACAAGAGGCGTAGGGTTCTCTTGTTTTTCTTCCCACAACCACGTCAAAAGAATCGTTGAAAATAACGATCGTTGTTAATGTCAGTGAAAGAATTATCGGAAAAATGTATATATGTTTATTTATACAGATCACTGCATACGCGATTAATGACGATCTGCAAGTATACGTGAGCTTAAGAAGTTTACCACGTTTTGTATCGTCTGTAAGGCATTATTTTGTTTGAATGAAGCACTGATTGGCGCATATCTTATTTACATTTAAATTCATCGTCGCGAGAATATCCGAAGAGCCGAACGATGATAAGGTTCAGTTTGTCTCGCAAACAAAATTTAGTGAGAATACGCACGGAGGCTTCGAGAGGGAAAATACTCTTGGATGTGCTTCTCGGCTTTCCATACATACACACATACATGCGCGGGCGCGTTGAATACATTTCTGTGTACTATCTGCTATCGTATATTTCCGTATACGTATCTCTATACGTGTATGGACGTACGCTTGCACACGTACATATACATTCTTATACAATGAAAGAGAGAGACATACATAAATCTACACACGAAGATTATTCTGGACAGATGCGACATCAATTAGAAAAAAAAATGTATATTTCGTATGTGATGTCGAAAATGCTGTAACGATGACAATGAGATGCTGTAGAACAATGTGATGTTGATTCAAATGTTATGCTATTACATTATTCGATGAATGATGAGTCATGATTGATAATCATGACGATGATGATGCTAATCGATGAACACAATTTGTGGTAAGGTAATTCCATTCTATTTTACTTTCCTAGAGACATGCAGACGAAGCGTTTTTATAATGCTACATTTTAACAACCTCTCGTAGAATTTGTTATTTATCGAAGAAAAGTTCTTATATCCTCTGTTTATATTATTTTTCATGCAGTTCATCGTGTACTTTTATTTTCAACGATGATTTTTAACGCTACAATCATTTTTTTTCATTTTTCATACATCATTATTTTACGCTTTTAGATCATTCGACGTGGCAAGTTTTCTGTTTTATCTAATTTGAGGTATTTTTCGTTTCTTTATCGGATGATTCTAAGAGGAGATTACGCCTCGAAATGAGTAATTTTCTGAGAATATTTTGTCGCTTGCATTCCTGAGTTGCATCGATCGGTTAGCGTGGCTACGAGGAGTCGTTAGCTGTTTCCAGACATGAGCTAATGTTTTCAGCTCAACTAGTATCAGTGGCTTCGTTCAGATATACTCTGCTCGGCTAAAGTTTTCGATACTCTTGCCAAGCATATGCTTCCCTTCATATATGTATGATGACTGATAACCGACTTGTCCTTGATAAACTATGAATTTAGCCCAACTTCTCCACGAAACGTCTTGGCATTTCGTGGTTGTAAAAAAGACATTTGCCCTCTTTTTAGGTCACATATAAATGATGATGATAATGATAAGGTGATAATGCTGAGAAAACAATACTCTTTAATTACTCACTCATGAAAGATATACTAATATCTGACTAATGGGTTCTTGGGGTACAAATTTCTCATTTGAAATTGAACATTATTTTTCAAGACTGAAATAACAATATGAGAAATTTGTTCAGAGAAATGAACACATTGCTGTCTTAATATTTGGAAGATAATTCAAGTATTTGTAAAATACAATCATGAGTAATTTATGAATTTGTTTTTAAAGAAATTTCTCCTCTTTATATATCTCTTGAGAGAGCAATTTCTATAGAAGCAATTGAATAGAATTTAACACATGTTTCAGTCTATAAAAACTAGTATTATGATCTTTTGTATTAACAATTTAATGCGTTCTTGATTGTATTTTCTAATTTTGATAAACTATTGCCTTCGATTGCGTTCGAAACAAAGGGCAACAAGATAATGATTATTACACAACAGGATTTAATGAGCGTAAAACTCATTTGTCATCGTTGCAGACATTGCTTTGTTTGGTTTCTATAACTCAAATAATATGAAACATATGTAGATGTATGTTATGTCTCAAACAGAATTTCATAGATGAGATTCAATAACTTTTTATCCATGAAGTTATCGAATCTATAAAGTACAACGGCACCTAAGCTTTACCTTGAAGGGATAGTTTTGAATTAATTTCAAATTTTTAATGTATATATAGTAACAATGATAACGATTTGGAGGATGGTGAGATTCCATCTGATGAAGATGATGAACCCACAACGCCCGTTGTAAATGACAATGTTCCTAAAGTTGCACCGAAATCAGACACAACAAAAAGCAAAGTATTTGACTCAAAGTTTACCAAGAACAAAAAGCCAGCTGTCCAAGGAACCGGCAAACATGATAGATTTATAAAATACAAAAGTCCAACTGAGGATTGGGCTGGAGATGTTGAGAAGGCTATTAGAGCAGCTTTGGAAGAGGATAGTAGTAGAAATCAAGATACAAAATTTAAGAGTAAAAATAATAGGAATAAAAGTAGAAAAAGACTGCGCGACGAAAGAGAAGATGATCGCGGCAAGGAACAAAAGGTATCGCGATTAATATTTCATCATCGCCTTATGTATACTCTAAAATCCATTTACAATTTATTATATAACAAAATTCAAAAGTTACGCACGAATCTCGAGAATTTTTTTATATAATTACAATATAAATATTTCATTTACAGAGACGAAGATTAAGTGATGATGAAAATGTTAATGATGACGAAGATGAAATGCTATTCGTGCGAGGCGCCTCGCCTATTAGGAAAGACTCCCAAGAAAATAATTCTCCCAGGCATATAAATGAACACGAAAATTTTGATAGTAATTCAGATTATGATGATAGACCTAATGTGAATCGACATAGAGACAATGATTCTAAACGGGGCAATACAAGAGGCGGAGGAGCAGGAGGTACAAGAACACTTTAATATGTTCATTTTGTTATTTAATGCAGTAGTTTGTACACTTATGTAAATATTTTCTGTGAATACATGAAACATATTTCTACTGTGTCAGGACGCAGAGGGGGTAAAAATGAACGCGGCGGTAAAAATAAAGCCCGCGGTCAAATGCGGAACGATAGAAATGGACGTAGAAATCAGAGCAACGACCATGGTCAGGATCCAGATGCTATATGTGTTTATTACATGCAAGGGAAGTGTCACAGAGGAGATGATTGCCCTTTTTCCCATAATGCTTTACCGCCAAGAAAGATGGAGTTATGTAAATTTTATCTCATGGACTGCTGTGCAAAGAGGGATAAGTGTCTCTATATGCATCATGACTTCCCATGTAAATTCTTCCACACAGGTTTAAAATGTAATCACGGAGACAATTGTAAATTTTCGCACCAACCTTTAAACGAACAGGTATTGATTTAATTAATTTAATCTACGTTAATTTAGTTTACCTTAATGCGATTAATTTGAAATTTCTCATTAAAAGTATTTCATTTCAAATATCTATTGTTTGCAAACTGCAAAATAAAGTTTTCCCTGATTACAGGTGAAAGGGATTCTTTTAAAACATTTAGAAACAGCGCCAAAAGAAATTCTTGGTGACTTCCCACGATTAAGTAGAGAAGGTGCAATGCTTATGATAAATAATACTGCAAGAACGTTATCGCAAGGTCAGGAAACAACAAATCAAAAAATTCCAAGTCTCTTTGAATTAAATTTAACAGCACCTAATAGTACTTGCGAGAAGAATGAAGAGAAGGAAGAAAAAGGTAGTTCGGCGATACTTTCGTATATATTTTCTTTAATTAAACTACAATTTATTACATAACTTTTTCAATTTTCTTTTATAAAGTGGAACAAATGCCAGCCCAACAAAAAAGTGTTGTTAGAGAAAGGAAATCGTCCGGCAAAAAAACTCGGTGGGGATCTGATGAAGATAGAGTTCCATACGAACAAATAATGCTTCTACAGTCAGCAAACGAATTCGGTTTACAACTTCCCAATGCTGCTTTGGGTTTAGCTACTCAACAGCAATTACACCCAAAACCTCTGATACCATCACCGGTAGCAACTATGGACTTTTATACCGAAACCACTGCAGAATCGAACAAAGCTATTGTCAATAAATTGCGAGACAAAGAAGACTTTACGAAAGACGTTGAAGAGGATGAGATATTAGAACAAGTATGATAATAACATATTTGAAACTTTAAATGCTCATTCTATCGATTGAGATATCCATGTAATTCTATTCCTATTTTAATTTCCAGGCGAAAAAGAAGGACTCTTCGTTATTTGAAAATACAAAGGACGTAGATTTAAGACAGTTATTAAAATCTAAAAAACCACCGCCTGTTGTCAGTATAGCCGACGAAGTAGCAAATCTCAGTAAATCTAAATACGACGAGGAGAGCGATCAAGACGAAGAAATCGATCTTGTTATAGAAATGCCAACGGAGGATGATGATAAACATAAAGACAAAAGTGCGGAACAAGAAGGTAGAATCACGTATAATTGTATAACGATATTAATACTGGTGTAAACAATATTTTTCCGTTAACATAATTATACGATTTCCTTTGTTGCAGAAGTACGCACCGCACCTGAACAAAACTCTGGTTTCGGTACATCGCCGTCGGTCACAGAGGAGCAAGAAGTTCCTGCCCATTTGCCTAAAAAGGCACAAGAATTATTCATGCGTATTCAACAGCAACAACGAGCAGCTCAGGATAGTTTTAAGAATATGGATAACGAGTGTACCCCGCGAAATCCAGATCAAATTTTAGAGGACTGGTATTCGGATGAGGAAGATGACGATGATGACGACGAAGGTGGTAACCTTACGATAGTACTGTCCAACAAAGATACCGCGAAAGAAGACAGTGAGCCCGCAGAGAAAACGCAAAATATTATAATTAAGGAAGAATTCCAATCTAAGGCTTCCACGCCTAATATTCCTCAACCTGCGGCTATTGTCGATAAACTGGGAGACTTGAGTAAAATTGATATTAGCGCCGAAGTATCGAAATTACTGTCGTCTCTCAAGGCGCAAAGTTCGACTAATGGTAAAACATTGCAAACACAACAAACCACTAAGACGCAGGATTATCCCGCAAAAGTTAAATCTTCCGAAGACACGGCTGTATTATGCGAAGATTCCAGTGTCCACAGTAAAACGAACACTTCCGTATTTAATATTCCAAGTCAGCTTTTGAAAGCTGAAAGCGGAACGTCAAGTCCACATTCCTCACCAGGAACAAGTTCTATGCCTGTATCCAGAGATCCTCGTATGTCTCGGGATCCACGGCAACGAAGAGACGAGCAAAAACCTAGTAGTCCAAATAGAATAGAATCTAAAAAAGAATTGAAACATCTTAGATTGGAAACGAGCATTTATAGTTCCGGTATTACGGCGGTCGATACTAATATGGATACGGATCTTCGAACCAAAACGGATCAAGATCTCAGGAGAAAAGATATGGATTTCAGACAACGCTTTCAAACTGGTTTCGGTGATACGGACCTTAGAGTTGTTGGAGCAGGCTTTACAGATACTTCTACCAAGTCAGATGTTGATTTACGGCAAATGTTGAGTTTACCATTTAAACCAGCACCGTCTCACGTACCATGCACTGAGATAGATGCAAGTATATCTTCTCATCCGCCGATGACTTATAAGGTGTACGTCGTTGATATCCCAAGGCCTGATTATACAGGTCTCAAACTTACCAAGAACGACGCACAAGTCAAGTACGATCCACGTTTAAGAAAGATCTTTAGACTTGCAAAAACTGATCTAGCCGATTCTCCCATGTCTCCGCCGCCGGTAAAACCGGATACACCTAAATCGCCTCCACAAATCCGATCTGATCCACGTCGGAAAGCTTTAGAGGCTTCCAATTTGTCGTCTCAGAATGTAAATGCTTCCATGATGAAACCGGTTCAGCAACAACCACCAATAGAAATGGCTAATATAGGAATGGGCCCCGGTGGAATGCCTGTTCCACAAAATATGCCAGGACAGCAAGGTATGATGCCCATGGGTCCAAATCCAATGCTCGGTAACATCGGTCCAATTGGACCTATGATGAATGCATCTATGGGCCCTCAAAATATACCTCCAATGGGAATGACAGGAATGTCTAACATCCCTCCAGCAATGCCTCTTAATGGACCACTTGTGCCTCAAAATCAAATGAACTTTGATCCGCGGTTTAATGTTCAACGTAATAACGGCGCTGGACTTTTAGGTCCGGCGCCAGGTGTAGGTTTTGGACCAGATGTTAATCCTTCGTATGATGGACCACCGGCTTATTCCGGTGGTAATTTTAACAACTTTGGTCCTGGACCTGTACCTTCTGATTCTGGAATGATGGGATTTAATCCAAACGGTTCGAATCCAAACTTCAGTATGGATGGGCCAGAATGGAATGGAGCAAATCAAAATAGACGTGGTGGTCGTGTTAGAAGGCGGAATCGTAACAGGACCAACATCGTTACTAATAACTAAGGCAATAAAAAAAAATGCTTAGTAGGTACATAAAAGAAAAGTACCTGGTGATAATTCTCACATATATATTTAAACTTGTATAGTATGCATTATGATTATAATGCATTCATTTAGGCAGTCGATTTTTATTGTTTTGATTGCAACAATTGTAAATGGTGTTAAACATTTGCTAGTGATCATAATAGATTCGTAATAGACATGTAAAAAAATCGAGAAGATTATAAATTATGGATAACAGCCTCATCTGCATTTTTTAAGAATACACGCCGTAAGACGTGTGTAAATAGTGCTCATTACAATACGATAATCTTAAGTTTTCTTTCAGAGAAAATTATGTGTTTTAGTCGCAACTTAAAGTAAAGGAAGTATATACATGAAAAAGCTTACCGATCATAGAAAGTAAAATTTACATTATGAACAATTTAAGAGATATCTGTATATACTATCCATTGTCATTCACTTTGAAAAGACATTTAGCTAATAAGATGCGCAGTGTGAAGAGCAGTAGAATATATGTATATATATATGTATGTATGTAATGTGTGTATATATATACATATATATATATATATAACTCGATTGATTTATATTTTTTTTTATGTCTTCCATATATAGTACATAAATACAGAGACACACATACAAAAACTGTATGCACACAGTAGGTTTTTGGCTTTTAGAAAACATACATAGATTTTATAAAATCATGTTATGAAAGCAGTATAAACATTTTATCTGATGTTCAGCAACTAATATCTAAATGGCCTAAGGCCCGTTATCAAAAACATGTACGAATAAAGTGACAGTACATAGATTAGGACGAAAATGCAATATTTTGTAAAAATTAATCTGTTTATAAGTATTTTGCAAGATAATTGTACATCAAAATACTTTTCTACTTGCATAATAATCGAGAAAGTAGACTTCCCATTAAAATTTTGTAGGTTTTGCAATTAGGAAAATTTGAAGTAGATGTTAATTCTGTAATAATTTAGATTATACTTGAATACTAATAGTGAAAATTTATACCCAGTCACTAAATTAATCAGTTCCGTGGTCCTGCCGTATGTTCCACTTTAATATTAAACGTGTTTTCTTCTGCTAAAACGCAGAATAAGAATATTTCCTCTTTCAGAATTAACTTTAGAAACAATGAATATATTTAAATCTAAAGAATCATTTACACATTGTTCAGTGTTAAACTACCAATTATCATATTTTTCATTTATTATAATTGCTACTATGGAGTAAAGTATCGAGTAAAATTACATTTGTAAAAAATAAACTTTACTATCGTATAGTAAAACTTTTTGTACAGTACAATTACTGATTTGAATGCAATTTTTTTACAATTTGCTTCAACGTTGTAAATAATGCTGTATTTCTTCGGTGCACTTTTTAAAATACAAATATTCTAAACATGAATATAAAAAAGTGACAAATTTTTATACAATATATAACCTATGTGAAAAGTTGTACTTTCATCCGACTATAATCCATTGTTATAGATTCACATCAGATTTTTATTCTTAAGAAATAGGAGTTATACTTTAAGTCAATATCCTCTAATGTACAATAGAACTTAGAGGATCCGCCCGTATAGCCGACAGATCCAAACGTGCATCCATCTCGTCATCCAGTTCTCCAACAATAGCCCTAAACAAAATTGATTGCATTATAATACGATTCATGTTACTATAACTCTATACTATAATCTTACTTTTCCCTCCTATACGTTTTATTACAGTTATATATTTCGAATGGTTAGCTGATATTGTATTCATTAGACTCTTTTAAAATGTATAATTATTAATTAAAAATTAATTTTCTCTAAGTATGTAAATACATTTGATTAAAGTTAATTCTATGAAATGTAATTACATAATATAATTATAGATCTTTATACTCATACATATATATTTTTTTATACAAATAATATTTAAAGGACATAAAGAATTAAATGACTTTGTTGGTCATACATTTTAGAAGGTCAACTTGAAACATGTTCATATTTGTAAATAATAATATGTACTTAGATACATACATAGGTATATATATATATATATACTTAGTTTTAACAGTCTTATCCGTTCAAATATAAGGAAGTACAAATGTACAATTAGCATACAAACTTCTATTATAGAAGTAGATCAATGATATATTAACGTGCAATAAAATAATGTTAAACCAGTTACACTAAGCTGTTTTGTATACATTTACATATGCACCAAGAAGCATGTAAACTATAAATATTACTATATTGTATATTTAAAGTGCAAAGGAACTTGTAACATAGTTATTAGTATTACTTTTTATGCTGAGTTCATTAGTTAAGTTAAGATATACTAACACATTGTCTCCTCGGATAATGTGTAAACCTAATACAACTTGTTCTACACCTTGGGTTGTACTGTATACTCTTTCGTGTGATTCATCCAATATTATATTAATGGTTTGATCAAAGCCTTTCAATGTGCCCTGAAAAATGAAAATGGGTAACAGAATGATATTATTTGGCTACAAAACATAGAATTTGATTCTTTGTGACGTACAAGTTAATGTAGCTTTTGATTTGACGTAATTTATAGAGAATATTCATCTAAAATTCACTCCTTCAAACATTTACAGCTTAGGAATAGCTGTGTAAAAGTGAATTTTAAATGATGTCCATTAAGGTATTATACAAATAAAATTAAAGGAATTATATGATTTTTAAATGTATACTTACAATGAAATTTCTACCATCGGATGTGATAATAGAAACTGTATCTAAGAAATGTTAAGATGAAAAGATTTAGTGGTAATTTAAGTTAAAATGTGCAAACCAAAGTTTCATATGATTTCAAAGGATACGATTCACGTAACTCTCTAATCCTGATGCCATTATTTCTATTATTAATTATACAATTTTTACAAAGAAAACAGGATAATTGAAGTAACTTTAAATAAACGCATAACACGGTTATGAATATACCGAACGTTTTCGACAGTAACGTTAGTTACAACGCATTACATGTTAAGTTTACTTTATAGGCTGGATCGTCATAGACCAAATAATTTTAATATATTTTACTGTGTAATGTTTATGTGAGAATAACAATGTTTTATAGAATAACAAAGTTCAGTGTTTGATTCACAATTAAATATTATTTGGACCGCATGATCAGTGTTTATTCAAATGATGATCAACAAATCTCCCATCGACCAATTGCCATGTTTATGTAAATGGTGAAATTGATAGGTAGTTGGTATTAAGTAATAAAATAACAATTTAATTTTACAATACATTGAAACTTCCTTACATAATTGAAATATGTTAAGAACAAATTCGGAATGCTTCGGTATCATAAGAAACGATTTTTTTATTAAATACTAGACGAATAAATTTTGTATTTTTATAGTAAGTCATAGAATCACATAGAATGTAATAGATTTAAGTATAGAATGAAACATTTATTACTGTTTTTAATTAGAATATTAAGAGTTAAAAGCCATATAAAATATTGAGACTTTAAAACGATTTAATTGTTATATTGTGGATAAGGGTGTGCAAATACTAAGGGTGTGCAAATACCCGGCTCGTCGGGCTCGGGTCGGGCCGAAGAAAGTCGGTCGGGCTCGGGCGGGTACCCGACACACTCGGGCCTAGGGGAACCCGACTGATTTCGGGCGGCCCGACTGGTCTCGGGCCGCCCGACTAGTCTCGGGCCGCCCGACTGATCTCGGGTATTTCGTCTGCTTCGGGCCAACATGGCAGACTAGAGGCTGTTCGGTGTAACTCTCACGCTCCATGATACCGGCGATTCAGTGCGAGACACGCTCATGGAGCGTAAGAGTTACACCGAACAGCCTCGAGTCCGCCATCTTGACCCGAAGCAGACGAAATACCCGAGATCAGTCGGGCGGCCCGAGACTAGTCGGGCGGCCCGAGACCAGTCGGGCCGCCCGAAATCAGTCGGGTTCCCCTAGGCCCGAGTGTGTCGGGTACCCGCCCGAGCCCGACCGACTTTCTTCGGCCCGACCCGAGGCGTCGGGTACCCGGCACATGGCACAGCCTGCACACCCTTAGCAAATACCCGGCTCGTCGGGCTCGGGTCGGGCCGAAGAAAGTCGGTCGGGCTCGGGCGGGTACCCGACACACTCGGGCCTAGGGGAACCCGACTGATTTCGGGCGGCCCGACTGGTCTCGGGCCGCCCGACTAGTCTCGGGCCGCCCGACTGATCTCGGGTATTTCGTCTGCTTCGGGCCAACATGACAGACTAGAGGCTGTTCGGTGTAACTCTCACGCTCATGATACCGGCGATTCAGTGCGAGACACGCTCATGGAGCGTAAGAGTTACACCGAACAGCCTCTAGTCCGCCATGTTGGCCCGAAGCAGACGAAATACCCGAGATCAGTCGGGCGGCCCGAGACTAGTCGGGCGGCCCGAGACCAGTCGGGCCGCCCGAAATCAGTCGGGTTCCCCTAGGCCCGAGTGTGTCGGGTACCCGCCCGAGCCCGACCGACTTTCTTCGGCCCGACCCGAGGCGTCGGGTACCCGGCACATGGCACAGCCTGCACACCCTTAATTGTGGAGTATGCTATAGGGAAAAAATGTATATCTCTAGTTTACAAATTCTGCACTGTGTGAAGTATTACAATCATTTTATTTTGATACATTTCATATACAATTTAAAATCACGATTGTATTTTATGAATAGTATGCCTTATATGTTTATGTTATACAATACAAATGATAAATATAGAATTTATTAATTCAAAAACGTTGTTACATTTTTTTAACTACAGAAGAGCGTATCGCAATTACGAATATTTATAATTAAAAAAATGTTGATGATATATGAGCCTCTGAAAAGTAGTAAAATATAAATAACATAAATAACGGGCATAGAAATTTTGTTTTCTTCTGGCAATACCGGCCGTGCATCAATCTCTTAAACCATAAACTACACAAACTCTTAAAGATTGGAAACCCGCTATTTTCAAGGGGTTCTGGCGCCACTGCTTCTAACGCCATCTAGTTTTTTGAAATTTTCTGGATTTTCTCTGGCGGGAAATGGTCTCTCTATGAAAGACGAATATTTAAACGGTAATATCTCGCTTATTACTTTATCAATTTAGATGCAGTTTGTTTCAGCGTCTTATCTAGAGGCTAAACTATCGAACCGCGGATATTTATGGCCCTTCAGATGACATATGTCACGAAGTTTCAACCCTCTTAGATCGAAGTTGTTATATCTCAGTAACGTTTATTTGTTTATAGCAAGCAAACGAACATAGTTTAAAGATTGGCCATCAGTGGGTCGATAGTTTATACTCTAAATAAGACTCTGAAACAAACCGTATCTAAATTGAGGAAGTAATAAGCGAGATTTTGACGTTTAAATATTTGTCTTTCATAGAGAAGCCATTACCCGCCACAGAAAATCCAGAAAATTTAAAAAAACTAGATGGCGTTGAGTTCAGTAGCGCCAGAACCCCTTGAAAAAAGCGAGTTTCCACTCTTTTTCTATTCGCACAATTTATGGTTTAAGAGTGTTGCCAAAGCTAATGTTTTTAAAGATTTTAAAGAGCTATATGATCTTTGGTTTGATGACTAGGAAAATAAATTGCGATATTTCACAAATTCAAAACAGGAAAGAATAATTTTATTTCATATGTTCAGTATATTGAATTGCAAGCAAATGTCTGTTTTCTTTCTATTGTAGGATGTTTTAATTTCCTTGGCACTAAATAATATGGACGTCCAAACAACAAATACTCGAAGAAAGATATTAAATCATGTTGTTTGTAGTATTCTAGTAGAATCTGGTTTTGATACCTGCGAGAAGCCAACATTAGAAACTCTTACGGAGATGCTACAGTCCTGTAAGAAATTGTGCTATATTTAATATATTTAGCTTGTAATATCCATTGGTAAGTGATTTCTATGATATAAATCATACAACTAAAATATTTTCAGTTATTGTGGAAGTTGGGGAATCTGCGAGAAATTACTGTGAACTTTCTGGACGAACGGAACCTCTCATTGCAGACGTTATAATAGCATTGATAAATATGGGTATAAAACTGGATAATTTAGAAACTTATGGAAAACGGTCAAACAGATCTGTTCTGCCACCATTGCAACAACAAACACAATCAAAACAATTAAATATTCTCCAAGCTGGTGTGAAACAAAGTCATCCATCACATATACCAAATTACTTACCACCTTTTCCTGATCCACATGCATATATTAGAACACCGGTAAATTGGAATTTCATAAATTTTATATCATTTGGAAGTTATATAATTTGTTATTCATGTTATAATTTGTTTAAATAGACACACAAACAGCCGGTAACAGAATATGAAGCTATAAGAGAAAAAGCAGCAACACAAAAACGTGATATTGAAAGAGCCTTAACAAGGTTTATCGCAAAGACCGGAGAAACTCATAGTTTATTTTTAACAGAGGATAACAGCATGTTTCCTTGTACGTTTGTGCACTTTTCATATTTATTAAATTGTTATTGTCTTACTAATTAATTCGTATCGATACGCGGAATAGTACGCGCACGAAAGTATGAGCATATCAGATACAGCTTACTAGAAATAAACAGAAAAATAATTAAATTTCACATTATTTTCAGTAATATCTTGTAAGCCACAGTTCCCCAGTTATCTTTCCGCGCTTCTTCCGCAAGATCAAGTCTTCGAAACTGACCAAGACTTCCAGTTTGAGCCAAGTCCAGTTAAGAAAAAGAAAGAACAAGAACCAAAAGAAACTGAGGAGGGTATGATATTAAGATTCATACTAATTACGCTATAGAGCCGAAACAATTTGTTTTGATGAAATTCGATCTTAAATTATAATAGGTATAAAGGTTGAAAATGAAGATAACGAGCAAAACGGAGAAGCCACGATGCAACAAGATGCCATCGATAATCCTTATTTAAGGCCGGGGAAAATACCAAAGAATAAAATGCCAGGTGCTGTAGTTCCTGGATTGCATTCGATGAAAAGGGATACGCTTGAATGCTAGCGAATATAGTGGAAACAGTATTTTTTTTAACTTTATGAACTTTAAGATTGTACATAGCCCCATTGTAACACATGAAAACAATCCACGAACTTCATAAAATCCAGTTGTGTAATACAAATTATTCTTTATTATAAATAATTTTACATAAAATTATATCAGACTCTATTATTACCATTATGATTAATATTACACGTTACAAACATTTTAACTTTGTTTACTAGCGTATTATAGTTACACTATGCTTTTCGATAGTGCATTATGAAATTCATTCCATATATTTGGTTTAATGTTGCTCACTCTATATGTTATTCTGCAATATACTTTCACGTTGATATTGCACATATTTAGCACCAGTTTTAAAAAAGAAAACCATCATGGGACTATAAAGGCAGCTATACGTTTTTTTTTTTAAAAGTATGATTAGATAAAACTTACAAAAATAGATTTACTTATACTACGTTGTATGTGTACGTTTCCTATATTGTGGCAAGTAGCACCTATTAAAATCATTTTCCGTGCGCTCGCACGATGTAAAAATACTATCTTGTGTCAATTAACATTTTTTATTCCCTTACTAGACCAATGTAGATAGAATTTCTCGTCTTGTTAATTGTGCTAATGTTAGGACCTTATCTACATATACTTAAATTTTACACGAGGCGAGTAGATTTGTAAATGTATATAGCAAATTAATAATTTTATATAAGGCATACGATTCGCTAATTCTATCAAGTTCTCCACGAATGTTCCGAGTGAGAGGAAATATATTGTTTCTCAATATTATCTATTAAATATTCTCGCGATATATCATTTAAAAATACGATTATGTTATACACTTTAAGTGATTGAAATAGTTTTCTCTCCTTTAACTCGTGGATAATAGCTTTATAAAATTTTGCAAAATTCTTTTATCCGAAAGATATAGTTCTAACTTTATATAGGCAAAGATTATGTTTTCGGTATACAAATATTAGTGTAAATTGTTGCATTATAGTATCTATAGATTAGAATTATTTTAGAAGACCCTTTTTAAAATTGTATTGCACGGAATTAATCACCAATCTATTTAAATACAAGGGGAGTATTTACCCACTTGTATTATATGACTTTCATTATATCGTATCTTAGTACTGATACCAAGGCTGACGTCTTACCCAACGTAACTTCATACCAGAAGCAGTACGAATTTTTATACTGGCACATTCTGCAGCACGAACAGTTTCTTTCACGCTTTGCATCAGATTTTGAGCATTTCCGACGAGCATGTCTGTTGCTTCTTGATCTTCTTCCGTACCTATTTCATTAAATAAGTAAATATTAGTCAAGTAATATTTGCAATCACTACTAGTTTCAATAATTTCTAAATATTATATAAATATAGTATTTGTTTCACTACCTCTAAAAGACATAAATGTAAAATAAATAAGACAGGCAGAGTGTAAACGTGAATATTTTTCTGAAAAGTACATGAAAGGCGTCAAAATTAATTAATAACTATCACTTATGAAAGAGTGGGTGTATATTAACATTACATGCAGATGCAAATGTTCAAGCGGTGTAAAAAATGTGAGAACTATAAACAGATATATTTTGAATATATTTATATATAAAATAATGTATGTAAACATATTATTATATATATAAATTGCATAGTATAAAATGAAGAAAAGAAAAATCTAGAATCGGAAGATATGAATTACGTACTGTTGCATGCATGTAGCATATAAATGAATGATAGTAAAAAATTCGATGATATTTATAATGCAGCACTGATAACAATAATTCAAACGAAAAGGTTTAATTTATCATTGCTCAATTTCAGTTACGTTTGATGGTATGTTGCCGATGATATCGTATGAAGTACCAATGAAACATCTTATGAATATGATATTATTTGTTAAATATATACAATGTTAATCTTCATGTATAGACATCTATTACTGCAGGAACTGCTGCGTCTACGGTAACTACACATTTATGTTGTAATAAAACTTACTGCAGCCAATCAATTCGTCTACACCATGGTGAGTAGATGCATACGGACAGCAAACCATTTAAAATTTAAATAATACGTCAAAAGTCATTAGGTGAAATAGTTATAACACCGGTCTACAAAATTGATCTTTTTCCTTTTGGCACAAAGCACATTTCAAGAGATTATTACATATTTTGCGAATATAAAAATCACTTATTCTTCATCGGCATACCTTTCTGAGAAAATCAACTTTGGCTTACTCTTTGCGAAAACAAAATTTTTGAGAAATTAGCTTCCAAAATACAAGAAATATTGAAGTTTGAATGTAAAAAAGCGGTGTTCAACGTTACAAAATATATAAAAATCAGTGCAAATATTCTTTGCACCAAACATTGCAATTTCATGTGTTTACTTAAATTGTTCGATTTTCTCAAAATATCCAATATTCAATAGCTCAAAATACTGTATACAATCCATTACATCTATACTTCAAGTTAGAATAATAATATAAAATTTCATTCATTAAACCCTTTTGCGTTTTTTGTTCTTTAAGGAGGAGTAGGATAGACATGCGTTTCAATGCAAGTGCAAGACTGTGTAATATCCGAAAAAAAACCAAAGGAGTAAAATGTATTCTAAACAAAAAGATAACGTCAAGCATGATTTGTTAGCTTCTTTACCATAAAGCATCAATTCTTCCCAGGTCGGGAGCGTCTCTATGCATAAAGAGTTTCATTAATAACTATTTACTATCGTAATCGAAACTTTTCTTTCCACAGCTATATCACACTCCCCGTTGTTAAGACTTTACAAGAGATCATTTCATTAAATGTGATATCATTATGTGAAATATATATGCTACAATGAAATAATGCTCATATGATAGCTCAATATAAGAATAAACGTATATACTGTACCTTGTGCTCCCAGCATTGTTGCCTTTACGGTAGACAATATCTTCAATTGCGTTCCTATGGTAGGTATACGTTCACAGACTTGAAGAAGATTCTAGAAATTACATATTACAATTTTTAGAACACGGTTATACTTATAGTCAATTGTAACAGCAATTATTATAAAGAAATGTAGCACATACCGTACGTATACGTTTATCAGTACATTCTCTGGCGAGCTCCTTTGCAAGACGAGTTACCTCTTGCGAAGCTTCAGCGATAGCTTTAGCACAGGCGATTAAATCCCTTTTGTTTCCACCTTCTCCTCTTACAAGGCCGGATAATTTACCCATCAAAATGGCCATTTTCTTAGCAGCAGCAATGATCTCGTTATCCTTACTGGACCACTGTCGCACTTCTTGATGTAAACCATGTGCAGCCATCTAAAACAAAGATAATATGATTATATTTTAGTATTTGTTATTATTTTTTAGCTTTATATTGAACATACCATTATAGGCTGATTGGGTTGTGGTGCATGCATGAACATTTCATCTTCGTCGTCTGTCTCTGGAGGTGGAGGTCTTGGAGGTGGGACATCTCCACCAGGTAGCGGTGGCCGTGGTGGTGCAACTTCTGTTTTAAAAAAGTTGCATTTATTTTATGATCACTAATATTAGGAAAACATTAAATCAGTTGATCACATAAAGGGGAAAATTTAAATTACTTTTTTGTATGTAGTAAATGTTTGCATTTAATTGATATAATTACCATCGTCATTGTCATTAAAACAGTAAATGTAATCTACTGTTCCACGCCGCATAAACAATAAGGGGACGTAATTAAGCAAGGATTACAATCAGATTTAAAAGTAAAACATAATTTTAGTACACATGCAACGACAAAGCATGGCAATTGTTATATACGCATGAATAATGTATATTAGCATTAATAATACATACAGATTATTAACCAGAATTGCATTCCTGATTACATTAAAATGTGTGATTAATGAAATCAGTATCAACAGAGCTAAAATCGTGCATGAAATTTATAATTCCGTGAATAATTCTATCGCTGAGAAAAATATTGATATTAGTGTTAGATTCCTGTATTATTATTTAGTGATAATAGTGAATCATCAACCTCGTTACATAAAAAAAAATTGTTCATATAAAATGTATAAAAACATGTTGAATAACATCGAATAGCAATTCTCCTGGAAAATTTTTGACATGCTTTGTTTAAAGTAATATAAATTTGCTTTCGAGTATGAACAAATCGAATACAATGCAACTTGAATCCTTCTATTCATTGTCTGAAATGTCTATGTGTTGCGGTAATTGTTTTTATTGCTTTATCCCTGCAATCCAGTTCTTATCATCATTCAACTGAAGACTGGAATAACGTACATTTAATTCCACTTAATACATGCTCTTCCAAATACGCAAAATATTGTGCAATTAAAAACGTAAAAAATTTTGTATTCCAAGAGTACTAGATTTTAAATTACCTCCACCGTGAATTGATTTTTCTAACTCGTTTTCAGAAGCCAGTTCTTGATATAGGAGATCAGGGTTATCTCCTGATAAAAAAATACAATTATTGTTCCATCTTGGTACCAAGGTAAAGTGTTCTAAATTTTTATATTAATTGCCATTATTAATTAACATAAGATTGAAAAGTTGAACTCGTCACAAAACATAGGCAAAGTTCTTTGCTTATTTGTTTTTTTTGCAATAACATTAAATACCTTCACGTGCCCACTTTGGTAATGGACTGATAGACCGATGTTGCGGTTTATTTGTATTGAGACTAGGGCTGATGATACGTAAATTGCTCGGTGATGGTTGGTTCCTTAAAGGCTCACCAACTGGTATTTAAGAAAAGATATTCAGATTTTGTTTTTTCATTAGTTCAAGTAAAACGAAAATTTCGGCTTGAAATAATTTAATATTTTGTGGAATAGAATTGTATAATATTAAATAACTACTCAGGAATAAATAACCTTCGTGTAAATACATTGTACCTTTGTCTGTGAAGTAATTATATTGACGGCTTGGCAATTCGTCTGTAAGAAATACGTTAAGAATCTTTATATGAGGATATTTACACAAATACCAACACAAACATAAGAAAACTAGATAAACATATTTGTATTCCTATGCAAAAGAATGCCATTTTTTACCCTTTAAATTTTATGTACACTATTAATTAATGAAAAGATAGAAATTTGTCATTTAAAATTTACAAACTCTATAATTCTAAGTACCAAGAGAAAGCACGAGAAAAAAGAGAATATATGTAGTATGATTATGATGCTCGCAGTTAATATGCCGTTTAATCATTTCAACTAACTATAATGCGTTAAATACGTTGAAATCTAAATAATTAGACTATAATGATTGAATCAAACAAAAATATAGATATTACAAGTATGTTTACACCTTTAGTACGGATAATACTAATCTACTTGAAAAGAAAAGGATAATGAGCATTAAGTATCTTTATAATACATAAAAATTTAAAAAAAAAAAGAAAAAGTGTTCTTACCGTCATTGAGGTGTAATTGTGATACTTCCGGAGGTGGCACTACACTTGGGTGAACCATAATAGCCTTGCGAACTTGTCCCACGTTAGCTAAAAGCTGCAAAATATAGTTATTAAATTGTAAATACTTAGCAGCAACAATTGAAATATAAAAAATTCGATTACATACTGCACGATTGCTCTCCCTCCAATGAGACACAGCTGTACTATCGTTAATGTTAATTGCAACAAGTTTTGCGTCTTGTACCATTGGAGCAACACCTATATTACAAAAATAGCTTTATGATTAGTATAAATTATGTTTTTTATTACTATTAAACATGGTCAATTACTTACTGCTTTGCAAAACATCCGTAGCTTGATTTACTCTTTGAATGAACGCAGGATCCTCGCTGTTATCGCTTTCCTGCTTTGCCACCAATATTACTCTATTAGCCAAACGAGCAATGGCAGCCGTATTATCAACCATTTTTTGCGGATGGCTTTTTGCTATGGCTTCTTCGCAGAGGAATGAATGCTTTTGCATTTGTTCCTCAGAAGTTCTAATGAAGTCTCCGCTATCCGTTGCTTCGTCACAGAGGGCACGTGCACGTTGCATTGTCTCTGCATACTGTTGTCGTAGATTCTCGAAATGCTCATCAGCAGCTTTACTATCTGGATAAGTCATTCGGATTCGTCCAGCGTTAACTAATTGCGGTGTTAAAGATTCAATCTGCGATGCACTCGCGGTTAATGCTTCAGCCAATTTTTTGTTTCCTCCACTGCCTGTATTTTTACAATAGACATTCATAAATACATTTATCAAAAAATTGTTTAATAAATTCATTGAAATAATAATAATATTATTATGTACCCCCAGCAGCTACCATTCTAGCTGTTTTCGCCGCCCTGTTAGAGAACGTCTGAAGAGCATGAGTTTTATCATTGAAATTTTGATCGCGACCAGGCGTGCCCTCGGGAGCTAATACTGCATCCGTAAATTGTTTTAGAGGAGTTGTAATGTCGATGAAATCTTCAACAACTCTTGACACAACAGCCTGTTGTATTCTATTCTTCAACTCGTACAGTTTGTGCGATAACTGTCGAGCGATTTCTTGAGCGCGTGGAGTATTTCCTTGACCATTAGCACACAGATCTCCAAGTTGATGTGAAAGATAATCAACTTCATCACATAATTGCAAGATTTCCGCCTTATGTATGCCTGGCAAACCCTCAGCGACCTAACGTTCAGAGTATAAACAGACTAATAAACACGAGAAAAGTTAGAAATATATCGCATATAAAAATGAATACCAACCATAAATTATATTATGCAATATATTGATATATTAAAAATATCTACTCAAAAAAGTTACACGTAACTTACACTCGCTACGTGTTGTTGATTCTTTCCATATGCGGCATTTAAATTATCAAAAGGTAAGGAATAAAGCTCGATTGGAATGGATTATACTGTACCTATTCTTGAATGTAAAAGTACGTTGAATAGCTGTCGCTGTGTCATACCTTCTTTCCTTCGTGTATTATCAAAGCGATAGCTCTCTGACCGAGTCCTTTGTCATCATGTTGAGGATTAAGAAGCCACTTGTTAGCTTGTTCCAAACGACCCGCTACTGTGTGAGCAGTTTGTGTGGTTCCAGATTTATCAGCGGCAACTAGAGCAGATGCGATAGAGCTACGGAGTTCGTTCATTTTTTCTTTAATGCCACGTGCTAATGCCTCTGCCTGTGGTGTGGTCCCTTTAAAAATAAACAGACGTAAGATGTTATCAATTCATTTAAA
Organism: Cerceris rybyensis; assembly: GCA_910591515.1. Taxonomy (NCBI): domain Eukaryota; kingdom Metazoa; phylum Arthropoda; class Insecta; order Hymenoptera; family Crabronidae; genus Cerceris; species Cerceris rybyensis. Next base: position 4,962,131 of record OU342795.1, read on the forward strand.
AAAATTATGAAAGGAACAGCTGGTACAATATTTAAAAAAGCATATAGAAAATGTATGTAAAAGAGTAAATGATAAACCTTTTTCATTCTGACGTAATTCGCAAAGAGCATTTGTCATGGTTACGATTTGTGAGGCCAATTTCGTCAGAGGTTCTGCCTGAGAAGGTGGAAGATATCTTTCTGCCAAACGTAATGCCTGCTCCACTATTTGACGAAGACTTTTCTCTCCTACGCCACCGCGTAATGCGAGACCATCATCCAGCCAATCGTAAGCAGCCCTTATTCTTGATTCTATAGCACTTTGTGCTTTTTTTAATACCTGAAATATTTTTAATTTATTAACGACCAATTGTATGCCAAATTTGTCCCTCAAGCAGTAAACCATCATACTGTTAATTGATCGGCATCCCATTCTTCTTCGTCGTATGTCGTTAATTGTAATACTCGAATTATTTCATTTAATTCATCCGACATTCTTCCAGATAAATAGTTACGATTTTCAGCTGCCTCTTCTGCACCCTTTCCCCCTTGAGAAATAATGTGGATGAAAATTTTCATTGAGCAGATAAGTATTGGTGCTAGTGTTTTCACCTTAAAGAAATTAATTCACAAATTAATAATTTGTATTGCTTATTTACGTATACATATAGATATATAGTGGTTTATATAAAGCCATTAAAATCGTATTACCTGTTCTAAACAACGCACAAGTATTTCTCTATGTACTTGGTGAGTCAGTTCTTTTTCACGAGCGCTAACTTCCTTTGATACTTTACTAAGGCAAGGACTTAAGTTCTTGAGGAAGTGGACTAAGTCTTCCATGGTTTCAATAACTTCTGTAACTGCTAAATAATCCAATACCCGCTTACATTCTCGAATAATTTTTCTTACTTCACTTTCATCAAAGCATAACAATAGTGAACTAGTCCCTTGCAGGATACCACGTGAACCTTCAATCAGTTTTTTCCTAAAAAATTATAAATTCATGTTTTAAGTAAATGAAAAACATTGTTTTATTATAAAATTGTTATCTCTAAACTTCATTACCTCGCAGGTCCAGAATATGGATCTTGTTTCAACATAGCAGATGCTTCTTCTAAAAGACGTGAAGCTCCTTCTACACGTTGCAATGCAGCAGGCATGTCTTGTTTAAGTAATGCATCATCAGAAGAATTTATTGTTTCCTTTCCAACCTGTAAAATAGTCAGGAAATTTAATGAATGAAGGCATGAAATTTGAAAAATTCAGTTTTAAGTATTTAATTCAGATATTTTGTTATACATATTAACTCACCTTTACTAGATTTGTAACAGCCATACTAACTGCCTGTACAGGCCTCCCCAAATCAGGCATTGCATTTCCATCTTCAGCTTCTTCATGTAAAATAACAAGTCTTGAAACCTGCATAAATTAAAAGCATATTGGTTTGTGTTTTTAATTATATCTTAAATGAAAGTAATTTGAAAAGTAAACATATCTTAACATATCTTAATTCATTTTTTCCAGAAATAATTAGTGTGCTATTATATTGAACGCAAGCTTATATGTAAAATAGAGAAATATAAAATTGATATATAATTTGTATTTTTTTAAAAGTATTAATAACTCCAATGACGGCAAGCAAATCTCAATTTAGATAGAACCTAAGCATGATTAATATAATTTATGACTTGTTCTTATTACACTTATAAATATGAAAGAATTGTAATGCCAAATCTAAAAATAGAGCCTCCTTACTTTAGCTGCTTTAAGAACTTTGTGGATTATACTACAAGTCTTTAATGCATTACATCAAGTGCATACATATATGCAGGATTTAATTAAAGGATTAAATTCTTACATCTAAATAATTACAATAAACGAAAATACTTTTTCTTATATTATTATAGTACTGAAGTCACATGAACAATGATAGACAATAAGTTATAATTAAAATACATAACAAAAAAGTTCTTTTAGAATAAGATAATATCTACATTGTTGTATTAAGATACTGTAAACAAATTATGTAAAACAGAATCTGCCAATTTGCATAAATTTATATTGTTTTTTTAAGTATATAATGAAAATAAACAAATTAGTATATCTATAACATTAAGATAAAAATAAGACATGGTATAAGTAATGTTAGTGGATGTTATAAAAAATGGATAATTTAATTCGACAGCTTTATTAATATTTATAATTCAATTAATTACAATTAATATCGATATAAAGTAACAACGTTGAAAATCTGGTTTGAAAAACATTCACATCCTTGTTACAATGTGTGGGATGCTTTAATCATTGGTGGGATGAACATGTCCTTTTTTGGAAATACGAAACGATATCTTCTGAATGAGAAGTGTTTTTTTTTCATGGTAAATTCATTAGATAAACGGATTGAGTTTCATATTTCTAAGATGGTCTTTCAAATGCAACGAGGAAATTTAGTACCCCTGTCCTATATTGAGAGAGTGATGTCACGATTCTATATAAAGAAACACGGGAGTCACTCGATAAATTTGAGTCGCTGTATGTACATACGAGAATCCGTAATAATTAATATCACGAAATTACATTGTTTCCCCCTTATATTATGATATTCTTAGAAATATAATCAACAAAACTACGTCTATTATGAATTTTAAGAATTGAGTTTGACAGAACTTAAGCACCTGCGAGTCATCATTGTCAAATACATAAATCGTAACATAAGCTACATATTTTTCAAGATTATTTTTAGATTAACATCATTAAGATAATGATCTTAGATCTATTATAGAAATTATCTAACTTTTATTAATTAAAACTTCTGTAAATCATCCAAATCGACTTATTGTTAGTATGTCGAGTAATTGACATGTTTCGTGTTAATAGGAAAAAAATTAATTCATAATAATGTAATTACCTGCTGCGCTACAGGCTCGAGAATACTTTCAATAGTCTTCGTATGAAATACCGGCATCTTGTTCCTTTTTTTTTGTCAAAATATACAGAATTACTTATTTACTGTATCAATGTATCTTTACGAAAGAAGTGCACTTGGAAACATCAAGAAACAACCATACACAAAAACATCAACACCAAATTAAAGAACTAAAAATGGTCCACCGTGAAGAAACAATACGAGCAACCTGACCGTATGACAGCGACAAAGTAATTGTGGTTGTGATGGATCACGATCAAAGATCACAATTACACGACAAGGGTAATTGTGTCAGTACGTGCATATATATTTGTGCGTGTGTGTATGGAAACCTAGGAAGAGCAGGGCGGTCGGAAGTTTTGATGATCAAAGTTACTAGATCATTTACGTGCAGGGTGAAAGTACAAGAATCAACTAGAACACAGAATTGCACAGAATCCAAAAGTGAATGAAGTCTTGAACATTTAAAGGTATTGCACGTGATTAATAAATATTGAATGACATTGAGTACTAATTAAGTGTATTTGGAAATGTATTAATGTGTATTTTAACTACTAATGATATGAATTACATTATAAATGAAAATGAGGAAAGTAATAAGTCACAGAAAGTATCAAAAATTGGGTTGTACTTAGTAGCAGTAACAGGTAATGAGTATAAATGAATGAATAGCATTGGTTTTTTGGCGTATAACCAATTAAATTATTTTTTCAGGTGGTCTTGCAACAGCTATTAGTATTGTATGTGTTCCATTTGTTAGTCCTGCCTTTCGCAAGATATGTTTACCATATGTACCTGCTACCAAACAACAAGTGCAGAATGTGTTACAAGGCTTAAAACATCGATCTGGATCTTTGATCGATATTGGAAGTGGAGATGGACGTATAGTAAATTGATTTAATTGTAATACAAACATGTAAACATTGCTCTTTAAACTTTTTCATTTTACTGATAGCTGTTTCAATAACTATAGGATACAAAATAACTAAGGGTTTTATACATCACTAACAAATAAGTAATAAATCTTTATTATATCAAATAACATGAATCTCTCTTTTATGAATAGGTTTTTGCAGCAGCTAAAGCTGGCTTTGTGGCACATGGCATAGAATTAAATCCATGGCTAGTATGGTATTCTAGATTGAGGGCATTGTCTACTGGTTTAACTTCAAAAACTACTTTTGTAAGACAAAACTTATGGACATATAATTTAAAGAACTATGACAATATTGTTATATTTGGAGTTGAGCAAATGGTAATCTTTTCATATTACTTGAAGTATTATTACTTACGTATTGAAAAGAATTGTGACACCATATTAAATAATACATAAACATTTGTACAGATGGAAGACATAGAAAGGAAATTTGCTACAGAAGTACACAATGATTGTGTTATAGTTGCATGTAGATTTCCACTGCCTACTATGCATGCGACCAAAACAATTGGACATGGGGTTGACACAGTATGGATTTATAAGGTTTTGAAAAATACTTCATAACAATATATTTATTATTTGTTGTATATAAAAGTACAAATACAATTGAGTTGTATAGAATAAAAGATAAAGTGTAAATTATCTTGTAGTTTCATAATAAATTTACATTTATAAATAAATATTTCTTTACATATTCTTACAATTAATTATTAACACAGATGCAGATACTTTTCTTACAAGAAACAAAACGCATTTTATATTGTTTTTTAAAGTATGGTCGAATGTAAGTTACAACTAAAGGTCTCTTTTGAAGTGGATAATTGCTAGTATATTATTCCACGTATAAAAAGCAGTTTTGTTAATGTTCTATTTTATGATTAAATAATAACACAACTAACAATTGTAAAAAATTGTACGTGTGTGTTTTTTTTTTGTTATTATCATACTGTATTTTTAGGAACTGAACTATCTGTACAGGGTGTTTTAAGCATAGGTAAATAATAATTCGTTGCATTTACGAATCACTGATAAAGAATTGTGCTACAAGATTTGAAATTCCAAGAATTGGTATGCATGTGTGCAGAATTTTCGAAAATAAAGTCAATTTTCCTTGCTTCTTCAGAATTATTAAATACAATAAACTCGGAAATGTAAAGACATATATGAAACCGCTTAAAGCACCTGTATATCGTATTATTGTACCAATGTATGGTACAAAGGTTGCAAATAATATGCAAATGAACACCAGTATTGCATTGACTAGAATAATCCAGCTTTTCTTAAGTGTTACATAGATAGATGAAAGGAGCTGAACACGTAACATGTACGCAAGTAGTGGATAAACAGTCAATAATTGAAAAAGTAATACAACACGTGCAGCCACTGTTAGACCATCCCATTTTTGGAAGTTATTCAAAAAGTTCTGCAATAAAGTAACTTTTAAATGCTAAGATAATTGATATCTTACTCTCAGTTTTATTCGTATTTTTACGTAAATAAGTATTCCTTATACGTGCTTGTATCATTATTTTTAACATTTACTTACGTCTTCGATGCAGGCCTTTTGTAATGGAAAACATACGTAAAATATGACGCCCACTATGAGATACGTCAGTGTAACGAGAAAGTACGCTATCGATAAATCTCTTCCCTGTAAGATACAATTAAAACGTTTGTTAATGTATAAAAATATTTTACAATAGAGATCAAACATTTGAAGGGATGAATATAACTTACATTTTTACTTTGATCATGATTGTTATGCATTATGGTGATGATGATGTTGTGAATGAAGAATGAAAGTGCCAGCATTCCAGAAAGTGCGGCGAATGTTGGTTTTAATATCCAGACAGTTTCCCATTCTGTTGTGTCCATATTAATGCCCCATGATGCTGATTTAACGATGACAAAGATAATCAAATATGCAATTGATGCGGTTCCTGTGAGATACATTAAGTAATTTTCATAATTTCATACAACAAAATATAATATTTTTGTAGTTTCAAGGTCGTATATGAGTTGTGACCTAAAAAAGACACGAAGTCGGTAGTTCACACGTGTTACATTTTTTTTAAATGAATATGTAAGTAATAATTTGTTGCTTACCAAGAGAGTTGAACTTCGTGAAGAATGTAGGACTGTTAAAGTTTAAGAATGGGAATATTAGTAGACCGAGAAATACAGGTACAGTTTTGTGCAGATCCCAAAATGGTCCCAGTGAATCAAATGAGTGTTCATGTATTATACTTGTACCATTATATTTCACATTTTCTGCACATAACACTGAAAATTAAGTATAATGTTTAATGACTTATTGCAACGTATTTTTCAAACTGTGACAACAAAGTTAATATAACTTTTTAAAGCAGCATACCTTCCATTGCATAAGAAACGTTGTCACTTACAGGATATTGAGGTACAGCAGCTATGTTATCTGCAAAGAAATGCATAATTTGTAAGACAGCTTAAGTGTATAAAATAATACAGCTTTTAATGTATAAAAGTGTTCTCTTACCGTAAAAAAAATTAATAGAATTATATAAAAAGTTAGACATCAGAATCCAATAAGCTATGGTTGCACCTAATAAAACTGTAATGCTAAAAATCTTTGCAACATATTCCGCCCATTTATTAAGGTAGATTCGACTTAATTCTATTACTTCTACTCTGCTTTCTCCACCTAAAAAATTACAATGGAAAAAGTTATTATATTGACACTCACTACTGTATGGTCTAAAGTTATATATTTTCTTACCATGATATTTACGCACAGCAAGTAAACAATAAGCAGTGTACAAACATAAGCCACTCATTATTAAAATAAGGATAATACTGGGAATAAAACCGGCCATTTGTATACCCCAAGGCATTGTTAACAAAGATGAACCTAATATTGTATTCCATACTGAAAATCTGGAAATAATCAAAAAAATAAATTACATATTCAAGCAATATTTCTCTTCGTTAAATGTTAGAAAAGAAATATTAAAAATACACATGGTAAATAATATATAAAGACTATAATACAAGTATTATTTTATGTAAAATAATCCAGTCTTTCTGTATATATCCAGTTACTTTTATAACCAGAAATATAAACATATTGTTTTGCATCATAAATTAGTAATAATTCCTGTAAAAATCATTTTTCAGGACGAGTATTAGATCAAAAAGAAAAGCTTTCAAGTTCTATAGGTGAGACAGGAATATTGAAAATTCCCGGCATGCTTTGGTTGCCAGCTAAAGGCATTGACCTCTCGGGTGGTCGTCTGTTGCCCGGGCAACAGACGGTGCACTAACCCCTTCTAATGTGAATATATTGTACGGTAGACACACAACCACCCAATGGTATTTCAAACGTAAGCGACCGGTATCCTTGTTCGCTCTCTATCCTCATTCGTTTCCACGTCTTAAAAGCAAGCATTTACTGGATTTTCAACCTCAATTTAAATTAAAAAAGAAAAACATATCGGCATAAAGGATATTCACTTTGTCTCATAACCGAAGAATAAACCAGCTAAATGCGTGCTTTTAGGACGTGGAAGCGAATGAGTTCTAAATGTGATCCTCAACGATGTTTCGACATTAACGTAGAAAATTCAAATAGTGACAGTTCGTTTATATGTAAATATGTTTATGAAAATGTGACGGAAGGAACGTAAATGTGGTAAGTTAACGCTTCTCAATGAATTTTTATGGAAATTATAAAAATATTTGAAGCGTGTATTCCGTCTGTGACTGACAATAAGTGTATGAGAGAATGTCAACATTGTTGTTGTTTTTTAAGAATTTGTGTGACACGTTGCATCATCAGTCAGAGTATCTGTTAGGAGCCTGTTCGTTCGTTTAAACACTGACGTCAAATAAATATCTACCACTATTCTTTTTCCTCGTTTCATATAGGTCAAAGTCACAAATCGTATTGCTTAGATTATCAGATACTTTTTGTATCTCTTTTTCTGATTTGCTGCTCATTGCTGAGAAATAAGGGGAGCAATCTAAAGAAGGAGAGAGATGTCTCTATCTTCAAAATGCATGTAGGCAACGTGATTTCTGATGCAAGATTTCATCCTGTTCGCATCATTCACCTATAGAAAATAACAACTGTCGTGCAATAAATAAAAAACTTTATGTATAAGATTAGGCCATTAAGTGTGGTCCTAAAAGCGATAACCCAGAGCCCTTTCACGATTAAATTGAGATATCCACTGATAATTTACGTACGATAACACTTTGGGCTCTCTTTTAATAGAAATATTATTAGGAAATGATTATAATATGTTAAAGGTCATATTGTAAACGGTAATAGAATTTTAAAATTATCTTGGAAGATATAATTAGATTTTTGATTGTACTCACACAGTGACAACTGAACTTTGCTTTGGATGGTCATCTTTAGGTACCTTTTGCGATATTTCTTGTTCCAATGAATAAGATTGATGCAAAAATCCATTTGTAATGCCGTTAATTGCATTGGGGGTGCCATTAGTTTTACATTTCTCATTTTTTTGTACCTAATGATACAAATAAGATATTTTAATTACAAATAAATATGTTTTTCAATTCCTATATTCTTATAAGTGAAACTCCTATCTTATCTACTATATCTTATATAACTGTGTCTTAAAAAAAATTAATTGAAATAAATGCAATTGCTGTAAGCTTTTCAATATACTTACTGTGTCTGTATTATTAATTTGATAATATTCATTTTGAGATAAACTTGGTGAACAAGTAGTTTTTGCCAAGAGAGGTGGAACTATTGTATTTTCTTGAGTAAGAGGTGGTAATCTTTTGGGTATTATATTAGTGGCAGAATGAAGAATACCGGTTGTTATGCTACCATATCTACAAAGTATAATATAATTATCACACTACACAAGTAGCTATTGCTAGCTGTATTAACTAATGTTAAGAAATCTAGAAGCACTAATAACATTATTAGCGACAAGTTTTGTATACAATATAATTACTTTGGACAACCATCAGTAGGGTTTGATTCTAAATCACTTGTTTCAGAATCATGAAATATAACTGGTTCCATACTAGTATGGGATCCAGAAGAGAGTAAAGGTGCACTCTCGGATCCACTGTCATGTTGTATAGTGCTACTACTCCAGTTGTTTGTTCTATGCATAGTACACCCAATTTATTTTCATACCAAAGTACCAAATCTACAAAGGAAGAAGTACAATTAAAACTTCTTTAAGCTTACAGTGATTGTATAAATGAAACTAGATCTACTTACCTGATATTGCACTTTGTACTATCCTTTAACAGTAATTCACAAAAAGATTTACAAGTGCATTAAAATGCAATGTACACTTCTATTCAAGAAAGTTAGTGCAGTGATTAAAGGAGTACAGTAGAATTTATAGTTTATTATAATTTTGATTTTACATATTTCTATTTAAAAAATATTGATATTTTGTTTGAATGAAATCATGAGCTTATGGAAAGATTACCGTCTTAAAAATTTGCTGTTTGACGGAACTTAAAATAAATTCGATTAAAACGTAAAAAAAAGTACTAAAATCAATTAAATCATTATTTACAGTTGTATTTTTGTAATTTAATGTTTCATTTTATTTCGTTTCGAAATACACTATGAAATAGTTATGTTAAATATAATGTGTTACAAATGTTTAACACTCGGTCCCGAAGAATGACATGCATCCACTGCTGAGTCCATAGGAAAACTGTTTTAAGTAACTTCGTATCTGTAAAACCTACGAACTTATATCGGAAATCCTTGACATAACATGCTCCCTCCACCTCATTTGCTTTCCCTATTCTCCATCTTATTATATCGATGCTTGTCTCTGTGTACATTTTTACGTTTTTTACTTCACTGTTTGCTACATTGCGGAACATCTCAAAAAGTTACCGAAAACGTCAGCTAGATAATGTGTCGTGACGCACTTATTACCTCTATCAATAAGATGAAATCCTATTTTTCTCGTTCTGTAACTGATTTTGAGATAAGAACCCGGATCCGCCTACATATATTCAATATAATCACGTAATTCAAGCACTACTTTTGCGCTGAAAGTTGTGCAATGTTCGAACTCTAATTACATTTAAATTTCAATCTCCGATTACAATCTGAGGTTAACATAAACGTTAAATTGGACTTTTTACATGTAAAAGTAGCATGTAAACATGTATTGAATATTTATAAATTTACATAACAGCAATAATTTATTTAGTGATAGCGATAGCAGAAGTTTCAGTTGAAACTCCTTATTCATACAGTGTTGCATGATTCATTTCAAACGGTCGCTACTACGAGCATCAAAATCACGTTTATATTCCTCTACATTATGTATTAACGCTTAACATATAATGTGTTTACCGTAATATAAAACATTTTTGATAATTAAATTGAGCTACTGTAATGAGCATAAAAAGAATTTACCCCCCTGAACGATTGTATTATTAGCCGGTAGCAAAGCGCTGGCGCGATCTTTCAAGATGGTGATCTGTGCCCTTGCGTGTCATTGGCAGACAAAGTTCAGTCTACCAGCGAGCACCGTCGGCGTGTTATGATATTCCTCTTTTTCAATTCGAATTTTCGACACTGATCAACATCGAATTGAATTGAAATAATCCTTTGTTTCAGTTGTTCAACCGTTAATACAGACATCTCGAGCTATGTCGAATGCGTTAACGAGTACGGTAATAGAAACTCGTATATACGAGGGTCAAAAGCCGGGCACGTCTGGACTTCGAAAAGCCGTTCGAGTGTTTAAGGAGGAACATTACACGGAAAACTTCGTTCAAGCAATATTGGAGGCTCTTGGTGATCAGTTGACTGACAGTACATTAGTCGTAGGTGGTGATGGAAGGTATTATGGAAAAGAAGCCGTCGGAAAGATTATCAGGATTGCAGCGGCCAACGGTGTAAGTTGATCCGGGATTTATCGGAGTCAAAACATGCTCTTGATTTGTAACAAAGTTGATACGTTAGTACTAAACTAAGGTCATTTAAAGGGGTCAAGAGAGTTCTATATTTTGTCTTTTGAAACTGTTATCAAATTGGGAACATTTTTTATGTATTATAAATGTTTATATTTATTTATATATATTGATAATTATTATTCTATTATACACTTTTTATGCAATTTCACTTCATATTTCTCATTGTTACTAGGTGAGGAAATTAATAGTTGGTCAAAATGGCATTTTGTCAACTCCAGCTGTCTCTACGATAATAAGAAAGTATAAGACTCAAGGAGGCATTGTTCTAACTGCGTCTCACAATCCTGGTGGTCCTGATGCTGACTTTGGTATCAAATTTAACTGTGAAAATGGTGGTCCTGCTCCTGACCATGTCACTAATAAGATCTATGATATTACCAAATCGCTCAAAACATATAAGATTGTTCCTGATCTAAACATAGACATAGATAAGATACAAACTACTACAGTTCAAGTAGATGGAAAGCCATTTACAGTGGATGTCATAGATTCTGTGAATGATTACTTGGAGTTAATGAAAGAAATCTTTGATTTTGCACGTATTAAGACATTGCTTCAAGGAAGCACAGACCGACCTGCTTTTAAAGTTCTAATCAATGGAATGAATGGAGGTATTATGACTGTTTTATCTGTAATTTAAGTAGTTATTGCCACTGTATTATCTTATTTATGATTTATAGTTACGGGACATTACATAAAACGTATATTTAGTAATGAATTAGGAGTTGATGCATCAAGCACTGTAAATACAACTCCATTAGAAGATTTTGGTGGACTTCATCCAGACCCAAATTTAACATATGCTGTAGATCTAGTAAATGCTATGAAAAGTGGTCCATATGATTTTGGGGCTGCTTTTGACGGAGATGGAGATAGAAATATGGTAAAATGAATATAGAAAGCTTAAATAATTCGAAAATCTCAGGTATAATACTGTAATTATTTGTATTATTATAGATATTAGGAAAAAAGGGTTTCTTTGTTACACCTTCCGATTCATTGGCAGTCTTAGCTGCTAATTTAACATCGATTCCATATTTCCAAAAGTCTGGTGTCAAAGGATATGCTAGGTCTATGCCAACAGGTGCTGCTGTAGATAGAGTTGCTGCCAAAAGTGGAATTCAGTTATTTGAAGTACCAACAGGCTGGAAATACTTTGGTATACATTTCCTGCATAAATCGTCTTTTCATTTGTTAATATAATTAGCTTTCTTTATACTTTCACTCCTGTATTATAATAATTCATTTATAAATTCGTTAGGTAATTTGATGGATGCCGGGAAATTGTCGCTCTGCGGAGAAGAAAGCTTTGGCACCGGTTCTGATCATATTCGTGAAAAAGATGGAATATGGGCTGCCCTTGCTTGGCTCAGTGTGATTGCAGCTCTTGGAAAATCCGTTGATCAGATACTACTAGATCATTGGAAAACGTATGGAAGAAACTTTTTCACTAGGTATACTTCGGACTGATATTAAATATTTACAGTAGACATTAATTCTTTACAAATTATATTATAATGGTCATTTACGTATTAGGTATGACTATGAAAATTGTGATTCGGAAAACGCAAACAAAATGATGCAACATATTGAAACAACAATAGGGAAACCGGAATTTATCGGTTCGGAGTTAAAGTCGGAAGGTAAAACGTATATCGTGAAAATTGCAGATAATTATTCGTACGTAGATCCTGTTGATGGAAGTCGAGCAACTAAGCAGGTAGGTTTTTCATTGCATGCGTTCAATGTAATTACTTTAATGATACAATATTTTATGGCAGGGATTACGAGTACTATTTCAAGACGGTTCTCGTATAATATATCGTTTATCCGGAACGGGGAGTTCGGGAGCAACCATTCGTGTGTATGTTGATAGTTACGAAGATGATTCATCTTCTTTTGAAAAAGATGCGCAACAAGTTTTGAAACCACTGGTTAATATCGCATTAGAATTAAGTAAATTACGTGAATACACTGGACGTGAAGCGCCAACCGTGATTACATAATATGTATTATATGTGTTCCTTATCACTATGACACTTTTATACGGAATTTCTTGATAAGAAAACGAAACAAAACCCTTTAATACTTCAATCATACATAGACATCGAATTACTATAGGAAATACAGTGCACTGTTTCCACTGTATTCTAACATAATCATCAGGTAAAAGTGTCTGCTATGAAAGTACAATTAGAGGTTCAACATATATAAATATTCATTGATAATTAAAAGTATCGTCATCGGAACAATAAAGTGTGTCTCTAGTGGTGAATAATTTATATTGAATTCAATTATAAGATTACTAATTTTGCATAAGTAACACGTGGCACAGAAAATACTATTATGTTATACGCGGTTGTCGCAAGGTATTTGAATTTGTTCAGTGCAGAATTTTGACTCACTATGAGGATAAAATCGAAACTTTCCATTATAAAGTTTTGTTCTGAACATTTCGATGAAATATTCGATATGCGAACAATTTCTTTTCTTTGGTATTTCATTTTTTTTTACTTATGATATGGTTGTTACTTAGAAAAGAAAGATGGATTTCACATACTTCGTTTAAGAAAATGGATGATTTTAAAAACAATATTAACTTACAACGTAGGATCGCGTGTATCTTAATATGTGAAGACATCATTTACAAAAAGTGTATGAGCATGCATAATGATGAAAATATTTCTATTCCTCCAGTGCTTGTACAATATTTTACAGGAGCAATGAAATGCTTTAGACTATCATCTTACAAAATTATATGAAATTTATGTGAATTTTCTAAAAATTACGCACGCTGTTATATGTGTTGCTAACTCGATAGAGTAGAAATATGTAAAGTTTTGCGAAATAGCTCGTTCTACGTAGTGGAACACGAATTTAACACAGACTTTATAGGATTGAATTATGATTGTGTATAAAAGATTATTGTATTAGCATTGGGGCAGAGTGAGAGGTGCAGGGAAAGATAACAAACGTATAACTTCAGTTGTAATTGAATATAATATGCCATATTATAGGAAATGACCTTTAACTATGTTCTATATCGTAATGGTTTATTTGTTTAATATGGTAACGCTTGATTCACTTAAATCAAGGTAGGGATACATCCTAGAATGAATTTTCATGACACTATTTAAAGTCATAATTCTAATAATCTGCAAACCTCTTTCGGTATATTATTTTCAAAATCATCTTTTCCATCTTGAAATTTCTTGATTTCTCAAATATCTTTTTAATTTAAATAAAAGCATAAAGGTATACAATACAATTTCCTTTCAAACCTGTTGTAAATAATTGTACAGTACTTGTATTTATGTTTTTTTAGCCATATCGAAACGAATGAATTGATAAAAGTGCATCCGGACACATATAATACACTTTTATTAAATTTCTTTTTATATTACTGCTGTACATTATTATATGTATGAATTTTTTCAAAGTTCTCTTGTAATATAATTACTTAGCTTTATTTTCTACATCAGTCGAATCTTATATTATAAAGAAGCTATCTTTAATGTGTCAAAAAAAGTATATCTCAATTTTAACATTTAGAAGAGGTATTCAGAATTTTCATTAAAAAAAATATATAAACGGACTGCAGGAATGAACATGGAAATTGCTAGCTCAAATTTCTACAGATTAATGAAAGCAAAAAAGTAATTTATACTTTTTGCTTTTACGATTCGATTGAAATTTGAAAGATCAAGAGAAATATTAGCGTAGATTGAGAATCCATTAATGAGATACTCAGATTGCACGTAAAACATTGATGTATATATGTTCAATAATTATATATTATTTGTACAAATTACTTACGTTTAAAAAGGAAAAGGAAGTGCTCTAAAACTATTGAAAGTATATATCTACTTCTATTTGTGTATTGTGTTGTTATTGTTTAAAACATTTTTAATTTATACTATTATATCTTAAATTGTTGATCTATCGAATTTACTGAGTGTCTCATTGAAATATAATTGATAGGATAGGATATGTTAAAGAAATTGTATAAAAAAGAGAGAGAGATAAACAGTGATAAGAGATCGTGAAAATATGTGGTTCCTCATATAAAAGATTAGTAAAGGTATAAAAAAAAATAATGAGTGTTACGCCATGTATTGTAATGAAATTTAACATAAAATAATATAATTGACGCAACGATAGCTGTAATTATAAAGAAACAATTATGAGAAAAATCATGTTTCATTCTGTGTACTGTGAAATTGCATCTCATTCGAAGAGGGAATCTAAATTACATCAAATAAACCACTTACAATGAGCAGCTACCTTTTTAAGTTCAGATATCGTAAGCCTTGGCAAATTCTATGATATCATTCTTAATTACAATTACATTTTTATTCAAGTGCAGAAATTCATGGCAGTATGAAATAGTTGGTGTTTGAAGAAATGAGTATTTCTATCTGCTGAAAACACAGAATTACGAAATTAATTACACCAACGAGATGTAACGATATATTTTTGACAGATTGTAAATGCAGTGCTTTGGAACGATTCTATGGAAAAACTTTGTAAATAGTTGAAGAACGGGAGGATACTTGGGGACCTGAGCCGACACGAACTCCCATTCGATCTCTTCGTTACACCACAAAAAGATGTGAAATTTATTATCTTTGCAAATAATTCTGTACACGAAATTGTTTTTAAATTGTACAATAGATATTTCATCTACTTTGTTAAAAGATGTAATGCAAATTTTACGGAGGGAGTTCAGGAAACACAAAAATTGAAGAAAGGTATAGGAATGGAATGAAATTTTTCTGTTGTTAAAATTCATTTTTACATTCCCTTTTTGTGATGTAACATGTGATACGTAATGTGGCAGTAGTGTCATAGAGACCAGCAATGACTGCCGATTTTAATATAAAAATATTAACATATAACATGTGTATCATAATGAATACTAATTATCATTGTAATTATATGAATGAATGTCTTCACATAATACTCGTGGTCTTACGTTTTACAATGTGGGAGAAAATAGGTTTTCTTATTTAAAATTTGCAACATTACTCACACATTAAAGACTTTATTAAGTCAACAAGAATATGAGATCCTACACTTTTTATAAATCCTCTTACATTATTTTGTAATTGTGAAATTACTTTCTAACTGTAAGTAACAACCATATCAAACGTAAAAATATAAAATATTGTTTAATAATGAACAGTTATTTTGCATTTCAAACGATGGAACATTAAATGTTAAATATACTAGGGCAATTTTCTACGATATACATAAAAACTTAGAACGTTGAAGTGTGTTGTAGATCAATTAAAATTGAGATGTGTTTGTAATTTAATATACTTAAAATAATAATTGTCACGGTTTACATATTATGAAGATACACGGAGTAATATGATTATCAATAAATGATTTCGTTTCATTCAAAAATATTACGTAATCACCCATTTCTTTCATTTATTCATAAATATAATTTTTATTTATGAATAAATCCACTGAAATTATTCAAATATGATCCTTAACAAATTGAGCTTCATGTTACAACAATTAAGACTAATAAAATGTTTGTCATCTTCAAAATTGTTAAAAAAATGAACATGATTCTCTTTGGAATATTTATAAATTGTGAATAGTCATAATCTTTTATTGTAGAACTAATTAAAATGGTTTCGAAATGCCGAGAAAATGTTTGCCTACTATAAAGTACCATGTATTCATAAGAGTAGTAGATATCGTGATGTCCTACGGTAAATTTAAGTTTCTTGTTACGGCCGCATAATTAAAAATGCAATGTTTTTCCGGAAAATTTGAAAATGACGTTACGTCCGACGAAGAAACGGGAAGTTTGTGTTCCTCTTGCAAATTTTCTGTATTCTCTATATCTAGTATAGGTGAGCCTTCTAATATCAGCGATTTAGTTAACGAATTCATTGAAGACGAAGATACTACGAAGAAACAAGACAAGCAGCAAAAAAAGATAACTGATTTCCAAGCAAATGAGTCACAAAATTTACTACTATCACCTTCAAAAAAACGAAAATTAAATGACCTACAATACAACGATTCATTAATTCCCGATTCCAAAAGAATTCGTTGCGATAAAATTTTAATCACCCATGTTGAAAACCACGAAAACTATGACGTAGAACGTAACATCTTGAATCGTCGGAGAAATATATTAAATATTAGTAATCGATTGTTAAAGCTTAGGTGGGTATACCAGATTACACAAATTTTATTTAAAACTTGTTTAAAAATAATTTTTTTTAGCACCAATATGGATAACTTACGGAGAAAAATAGTCGATGGGAGTTTTGCAAAGCCAGGAAGCTCTATAAATTAAAATATTGAAATATCTATGGAAAAGTCATTTGAATTTTATTAAAAGAAAAATAAATACATTATTTTCAAATTATGTAACTTTCTTTCATGTTGATTTGACTTATGACATACTGAAGTCATCCCTCTGTAAAAGAGAAACATAGGAATTATCAAATGTACGAAATTCTATGGATTAAAGAAGTGAAACTAGAGACAAAGGAAATTAAATATGATACTCACAATATCATTATACTCTAATACATGTTTCTTGATCGCCGATGTGTCTACCCATGTAACAAAATCTTCTAAATTTCTGAAAGGTACAAATATTATGCTATTATACAGTCAGCTTTATAGTTTGATTAAGTACTAAAAGAATAAATTTTATTTTAAGTAGTTATATCAGTGAATAGTAGAAATACCTTGTTACTAAAAATGCTGGGTCTTTGATAATTTCTGTACCAACTCTGACATGACCTTGTTCTATTAATTGTGTTGCCATTTTAATAGTTTGACTCATTTTATTCCTCACCATAACAACTGGTAATCGTCTTTTACAGAATGCAGTAGGATCTACTTGTTGTGATAATGATAAATCCCACCTTGTTGGTATAAGACCCATCATATATAATTTTTCTAATAATAGAGCGCTCTGTTCTATTCTAAATGGATGTTCTGCATCGAGTTCCTTAATTTTCTGAGCTAGCTCTCGTATTTGGTGTGCCAATTTGTTATATCTGTAATGAAAAATATTTATGATGTATAGTATACTATGATAATAACAATAATAAGCCATAGGAATCAATAAATATATCTCTCTATTGATACATTATAATTAATAATACATTGCATTAAATTGTATATACTAACTTTGTATAGTCTTCCCGCTTCTGTATAACATAACGTTTTAAGATTTTCACTTCCTTCAAATTATTATCAGCCTCCCATGATATGAAGTCAACTTTCTTCAATAATTTCTGCTCATGATATTTTAGCTTTCGTACCATAATTAATAATTGTTTATAACCTAGTGTCAGAGGTAAATACGAAACAGGATAAAAGGTATCTCGATTTTATTTGTAGGTTAGATTTTGATTGTAATGTAGATGTATGTCACTGCTTTTCGATGGCGTAAGCTGGTGTTAGTGACATAACAGGAATACCTAAAAAATAAGTTTCCTTATTGTTATGTTTTTTACACCCTCACTATGTTTATAACGTGAGGAAAATAAAGAGAAATGTTCTGATACTTTTTGTTAAATATTTTTCAGCAGATAATAGAGAAGAATAAAAATATAACAAGTTAATTTTTGTTCACATTAAAAATGAATAAGAAAGATCAACAACCAGCACCAGGAGATGGTATACGCTCTTTACGAAGCACCATGCTTTTTCGAGCAGTTAACTATGAATTGTATGCCAGACCGGTAAGGATACAACTGTAATTGCAAAAGATTTATCTACTTTTATGTATCAGTCCTCTTAAGGTAATTGGTCATTTTCTTAAATTACAGAATAAAGTGATAATGGCTTTTGGGATTATAGCAATGCTTGGTTGTACAGGGTATCTTCTATACATGCGTCAAAATTTTGATGGGAAAAACTTATATTCAGCAGTAGAATTGGATGGGACAATTACTACGAAAAGAAAGACATCGAAATGGGTAGATTGAACCTTGTATGGTATTTTGGAAAGTAATAATTGTTAATAAGAGTGATTTCTTTTATTTATTATTTTATCTATATACGTTACAATAATATACAAACGAACATACATAACTTTCATATACAAATACATGTGTGTTCACATAAAATTTATCTGTTCAATATCCCCTGTTAATAGTATGTTCTATAATACATATTTATAACTCAAGTAACACTTGTATACATTACCATTTCAAATTTATATTACCACAATTTCAACTGCTTTAATCTGTGTAAATGCACATTAAAACTATAGATCATCGTTTCTGTTGTCACTTCCATATGTTCTTAAACATTATTTCACAAAGTGTATATACGATTCTGCATTGTACTATTGCTCCTTTTTACATATATATAAATATATAGACAAATCGTCTTCATTATTACGCATTGGCATTTTTTGATTGTTGGCAGTATATACAACACCATTTAAAATTTTCCATCAATCTTTACAAAACTTTCTGGGTTGCGAATTTGGTCCAGATTTGTTTAACAAAATTACTCTAAGCTTAATTGTACAATAAGTTTGCTAAAAATAGATTCGAATGATCTTTAAATGTTTTATATGCATTTTGTCATTTACATATATTACAATTTTCTTTCGTATAATTTACAAAGAACATATAAAATGTAGATGGTTGAAATTTTTAAACAATTTTAACATAATTGCAACGTAAATTTCTAATGTATGTATAATACTATGTGATAGTTGAAACTTATTTGGACTACTTTGCATACATGGAAGATATAAGAAAACAGTATTATTACACGTTAGTAATCTTTGACACTAATTTTAGCTAAACAGTTATAGCTTTTGGCATGCAATTAACTTGTAAACTGTTCGACGTTACTATGGAAGCTTCTACAGAAAGAATATGTTTGAAATGTATAGATTTTCGTTCAAAAAATCGAATAAAAAAATATTCACATTTATCTTCTAGATTTCTAGATTGAATTCATTTGGATTCTTATGACTTTATTAAACCCTGAGTTTGCATACGATAATAGTACGTCGTGATATGCTGTACATAAAACCAATCTGTTACTTTGAAGATAAAGAATATGTATCGTTAAAAAGCACCTCTCTGCTATGTTTTTTAATATATAAGAGTAATAACTTTATTCCCGCGAGCAGAATATTGAACAGAAACTAATAGTTATGATTGCCAATAAGAATAGCATACTCGAATTCTAGTAAATCATGTTCGGTAATAATAATCGCTTATTATTAAAATGATTCAAATTATAGGTACTTTTATATTTTATGGAAAATTCCTCTCTCAGTTATTAACATGATCAATAAGGAAATTAATTTTTTCTATATACAGAATTTAACTTTAGAGATAACAGATGAAGAAGAATATTTATTCTTAATATGAAATGTCTTATAAGAAAATATCTATATACAAAAGTTTCGCAGAAAAATAGTTCTTTCTTCGTTGAAATGTATGAAAATATTACTGTTTTCCTCGTATCTAACAGAAATCCGAAAAATTTGTTTATCTATATCAGTCCGTGTATAGTGTGATTCTGAAGCACAATGAATCATTTACATTAAATATCGATACTTATATCCGTACATGAACTTTTCCATAAATTATAAAGATCAACTGAAATGATTTTAATAACAAGCGACCAAAGTGGCACATGCAATTCGAATTTAGCGATTCATAATACTTTGTAACAGTTTGTACTCTTGTAGATAAGGCGATTTGTAGTCAAATTATCGATATCGAGCAGTAGACAGGGTTCATATTTACTTTTGAGTTTATAGTATGAAATTTTTAGATAAAGCAATTTCTGAATAGAAAAGTGACAGAAAAAAAAGGATGTTTGCCTAATAGCAGGTTGCTAATAAAAACGCTACTAAACTATATAATAGAATTTAGCTACAACAAACAAATAACAAGAGTAACGATTGGAAGATATCCTTACTGCATTGAATTCGGTACTGCCGTACACAAATCAAAATATTTCCATATTTCATTGTTCTTTGCAATCCTGTAACTTGAACAACATATAATTATTACGATATGATATGGTGTTCTAATAATCCAATTTAACACAAACAGTTTTTCTCATTTCTCGGGAACAATAAGACAGTTTCATGAATCGCATTCGCCACATAATCTAAATTGGCCTCGTTTAGACCGCATATGTTTATACGGCCACTTTTTAACAAATAGACGTGATAATGATTTTTCAAATGCTCAACTTGTTTTTCTGAAAAATGAATATTGCGTGGCATTAATTTTTCTAAGGTAGGGGAACAAAAATAAAAATCTTGAATGATACTAACCAGTAAGTCCAGTATAAGAAAACATTCCTATTTGTTGAATAATGTGTTCCCAACTACCTGGTGTTCCTAATTGAATCAGTCTTTCGTGTAATCCTATACGCATTTTTTTAATTCTACCAGACATAGTACGAATGTGTTCTTTCCTGAAAATTGGTGAGAAAAGTAGAAACTTTGAATTGTCTGCCACACATAAAGATCTTCCACTATATAAAATAAATAATACCATTCTTCAAAAAGATCGGGATTTCGTAGAACTGTTGCAACTATTCTAGCTCCATGATTTGGTGGATTACTATACATTGCTCGAACGATTAAAGTCAATTGAGACTTTATTACAGTCACTTCTTTGGCATCTGATATCACTATAGTCAAATTACCGACTCTTTCATTGTACAGACCAAAGTTCTTTGCGAAACTTTGTGCACACATAAATTCCATTCCACGTTCTGCAAACATTCTTACAGCATATGCATCCCTGTCCAAATCTCCACTTGCAAAACCCTAAAAAATGTACATTTAAAAAATCATTTTCACATTTTTTCTCCTAACTTAGACAATATTTAATACTATTTATTTACCTGATATGCACAATCAAATAGTGTAAATAACTGTTTCCTCTCAATTACATCTGCTATTTTAGCCCATTGTTCATGAGTAGGATCACATCCAGTAGGATTATGGGCACATGCGTGTAAGACAATTACAGAATTTTTTGGAGCATTTTCCAGATCTCTAAGCATTCCTTCCATATCAATACTGCAGGTATCAGGATTCCAATATGTATATTGACAAGCATTTTTAAATCCACTGTACAGGAACAAATTTTTGTGGTTCTCTGTAATATATAATATCATAGTTTTTAAAGTATATGATATAAAATTACAATATTACTCTGAACCAATAGAAAAACTCACCCCAAGTAGGTATACTATAATAAAATGTATCATAATGAAGAACATGTCTTAAAAATTCAGCAGCAACACGTAATGCTCCTGTGCCAGAAAGTGTCTGAACTCCAATTGCTCTGCCTTGGGCAATAATTGGAGAGTCTGGGCCTAACAATATACTAACTGCTGACTGAGTAAAAGCATCTAGACCCAAAATAGGAAGGTATTCATGATTCTGTAAATCATCCATAGCCAATGATCTTTCCACCTTTCGTACGACTGGTAAAACCCATGGCTTTCCCTCATTGGTACGATAAGCTATAATAAATTCTGATTAAATATCGTTCTTGAAAGTTTTTTTGCATCGCAAAAAATTGTTCATCGACGATGCAAAGATATTATAAAATTTTATGAAGTAGTGAAGTGATATTTTAAAAGCATCATTATCTTAATTATAGCATTTAATCTGAAAAGTTATTTCTGTATATAACTGTTTCCCTCAATTATCTTTCATACATAGTATGGTGTAGGATATTATGTAAGCATACTGGAGGTCATTCAATATCACAGTTATTTAGATAGTAGCTATAGCTATCTTGGATTATTTCTAAATTCTTACATTTCAGTTATAGAAATCTTCAAAACACTTTAGGTTTTCATTGAAAAAGAAAAAGATTCAATGAAAATATTCCATCTGATATTATGAATGAGATGAAATAAATTATCATCATGCATAAAATTACAACTTAAATATGTCACATTTGAATAAAGATCTTATACATACCTCCTATAGTTAGATTTGCTTTTTTTTCAAAAGTATCATCGACGAATGTTTTCTGAATGGCGAAAACTTCGATCGGTGGTCCTAATTGAATTCCACTGAATTTGGTATTCATATTTAGTTAAATATTCTTAACAGCTGACAGCAACTTGATGCAGGCGATTCGAATGATGAATTAATCTAATCGCTTTGATACTTTTTACGAAATGTCAAGAAACTTGTATCTTTATAGATACATATACACGCGTATATATATGTATGTATATATTTATATTTATACAGTTATTTTATCTTTGTCTCGTAAGTTACGTACTCTTTCTTAACTGGATTATATTACACAAAATAAACTTTCATTTTCCCTCGTGCCCGGTATGCTATGGAAGGTTCCAAACTAAAGTGCATGGATATTTCTGCTCGTGTCAAATTTAAATGAAATTCACGCGCACACAGTATACATTATACTCTGTACGCAGTAATAATTCCAATTAAACCATTTAAACAATTTACTTCCTATTACACATATCATTTGCGTCAGAAAGCATACAGTAATAATTTTCAAATAAACCTATACATAAGTTCATATCCTATACTACATACATATCATATAAAAGTACAACATTCGTATATTTTATTCGAAACCATTGTTATTTATTCATTATTCCGTTACATTTATACGCTGAATTAAACAAATTCTGAAAATCAAAATTTCATTTCTATTTTAGACTCGTCACACAAGAAGAATCCGATTGTATCAACATTACAAATGGTACGTGTACCACGTAGTACCATAATATCCGCTAGAGGTCGACGCAATGCAGGTAAACAGAGAGATACACGTTTCATGTATAAGCGCGACCTCCCGGCAGTTGTGTACATTCCCGAACTTTGTTTTCCAGTCAGTCGAATGTCGGACGCCGCTGCGGGTAGACGTCGTGTTTCTCGTGCCGCATTTAGTTAAATTGATTTTCTTTTTTTCAATTTAATCTTACTGTCAGTGTTTTCGTGTGTGTCGTCCATGGGAATTCCTCGTTCTGGATGCCAAGGATTATCACATGGATAGGAAGCTTGATGTAAGTACTTTTAAAAGAACAGTTACCTTGCGCGGTTTCTTGTGCGTTTGAAAGGATGCTGGTTCACTGTTATGTTTCTGATGCTGTAGCATTGCGACCTCGATGTCGAAAAATTATTGACGCAATGGGATCATTGTTGGTTTAAGATAATTTGCAATTGTATTATGTATTTACTGAGAATTATGCGTTGCTCGTTGTAATTTCTGATTTTATTGAATTCATTGCTAAAGTTTAATGAAATGAATTGAACTTAGGACGGAAGTAAAAGTATAGTTGTGTTTGTAGAATATTACATATGGAAAGTAAATCGAAGGTAAGGTAAGAGTGTTATTTTATCGAAGAGTTACTTTAGCAAAGGGAATTAATATGAAAGAGAGATGAAACGAGCGCATCTTCGATTCCTGTTTAACGTGTTTTCCAAGTAGAAACTTGAAACGTTGCCAGAAGTTTCTCGTTGTTTAAGTTGAAAAAAGAATTATGCATTTTTCAAGAATGCGGTCGAATTCGTCGTATTAACTTTTATTTCCTGTTATATTTAAATACACCGAGTAAGTATTTCGGGAAGGGAGATGTGAAGAGGTGAAAAATAGGTTAATTAAATAATTGAAATTTTATAAGATAAAAGTTATTTAAGATACAACTAATAATTGGAGATATTTTTAATATGTTTATTTGACGCAATGTTTTAGGAATGCATTTAATCGGAATTGTTATTGCGATAGAATATTTCTTTGCGAAGTTTTCCAGAGTTATTTGTAGGGATGCCATCGAACCGTATACAAAGCAGGTATTTCACGAAAGCTAGAAAGAACGTGACGTTAAGGAATTTATGGTCTACATTTTATTCCGACATAATCTTCTTAACTTCAGACCTTTCTTGACCTATAAACAATAATACTAGAAATATATAGACGCACTTTAAAAAAGAAATTTTTGTATAATCCGTGGAACTTTTTAAAATACAAGTAGCACAAGAATTCTTAATAGTTCTAGTAAAAATCTTCACTTTGTTTTCGATCAAGAATTAACAATCTATACATTCCATGTCTATCTTATAAAACAAAAATAACTTAATTAATCATCCTTTTAACTCCTAATACATTTTCTTCCAACATATCGTCAATTTACTATTAACCTGTTAACCGGGCGTGACGAATAATTCCGTCATATCTGAAAGAAAACTCCAGTAAGCTTGTCGATTTTTTCTTCCTTAAAATTTTTAAACGTAATATGTTGAACGCATTACATTTTATGTCGTTCGTATCCGTTTAATCCTGACGTAGTACTTTAGATGTAATGATATTACTTCTCACTGTAAAAAAAAATATTCCAATTTGGAACAAGTTGAACAAAAATTAATTCCCCGGTTAACAGGTTAAGTAAAATGGTAGTACTCTTGAATCGTGCTGCTACATTCTTTTTCGATATTTGTTTACGTTCAGTGTTTACATTTCTTCATCGTTTCTTCCCGAATTCTTAATGAAATCAGCTTGAGATCTCAATTAGCAAAGAATAAGAAGAGTGGGTATCGAATCGTACCTCCGAGAGGGTTTGAATCTCTGCTCTAAATAAAATTTTATAAATATCTACACGCACGGCATATTGCGCGCCAAAGAGTTGATTGAACCGTTGGTTAGTTTATCGACCACATCGTACGTTCATCGATTCATCGATTCATCGATAGTATATCGTCAATAAGTCCTATCGATAAGTATGGAGATGTTCTTCTCCATAGATGTGATATGTATGCATGTTATTATGTCTATCTACGCTTCTCGATGTCATCGTTTTTAAACATTTCTTACGAATCGCAATGAGGAATCTATTTTTCGTCGCCGCTCAGTATTTATACATATTTCCCACGATTTGATATACATTTACGCGATTTTCTGCATCGATCTTTGTAATCAATTCGTCGATTATACTGAAAATTCAGTGTTTTTAATAGTTTGAGAAAATACCGAGCTGGGGGATTTATAGAGTCGATAGTACCTTTGGATGAACAATAAAAATAATTTCACAATATAGTTTGTTCACAATAGTATTGATAATAAGATTAACAGTACTCTTAACTGACACAAACCGAGACAAATCTAATTCTCAGTAAAATCATTAGAAAAATGAAGTAAAAAAGATCTGTTTTTAAATAGAAAATAGACCACGTGCTATAAAGGACTGTAGGTACTTCGGGGTGATTTTTTAACACTAGAGCTACCAAGCAAGTCAAAACGACTGGTTCAAATTTAAAAAAAAAAAAAATCTTCAAGATCATAGGAGTGTCATAGAGCAAAAATTCTAACAAAAAAAGAAACACAGATTACCGAATCGTTCGTCTTCTCTACCTTTTGGTTCTCCGTTTTACAAAAATTCTCCCGGTTTATAGGAGAGTCATAGAGCAGAAATTCTACGTTGATCTTGAAAAATACAAGTTACTGAACTTGTCATCTTCTCCACGTCTTCACTCCTCTTTTTCAAAGTAGCTACTTAACATATTGAAATCTAATCGCTGATAGTTCTAGGGTTAAAGGAGCGAATCGTTAAGTATAAGCCGTAAAGTAGAAAAATTGATTATCACTTAATTAAGAATCGTCAGGTAGAAAAAATTCAAATAAAAGAAACATAGGTTAGTTTGATATTCATTGTTAATTGTACCGATGCTGATACAAGTTACAAATAGAAGATGATGTGCTCGTACTAAATATTCTGCTCAATTCGTCAAACGATACAACCTTGGAAAGCCGTGGCAACAGTAAATTGTGTAAGTTTGGCGCATTAACAAGGACCACGGTTAGGAATAGTATTTTGGAAGTTAAATGAAACATGGGAAAACGGAGGACAGAGTCAGCAGAACGTTGTGGGAGGGGAGCGTTTTACTCTCATGCTTTAACCGACAATCGTTCAATGAATGAAGCGTTCGCATTGGTGGTCGTCTTGCGTGAGTAAAAGAGTATCGGTATAATAATACGGGTCATGGTATTAGAAGAATGAAGGACTGGTTGAATTATATATTATACTTGTGTATTATCTCTCTTTCCGTTTTATTTATTTCAACGCTTTTTTCTTTTCCTGTTTTCCTTTATATTCTATCGAATTCAACTGTGCTGAGGTCATTTTGTCGAGGGGCTACAGTTTTTGGTGGATTCCAAGTCATTCTGGCCAGTGGTTCTCAGTCTTTTTGAGTGGTACTTTTAAAATTAGTTGGAATTAACATTTAGGCTACCTTTAGTTAAACAGTCTTTGATATGTATTTAATTAGAATATGACAAATCTTGGGTGTTAAATGGACATGGAATTTGGAACTGTGAGCTGTTCATTGTAAGTCTGAGTATTTGGTGGATTCCAAATCATTTGGGCTAGTGGTTATCAATGTTTTGGAGCGGTCATTTTTGAGATGAATTGTAATTAGGATTTAGATTACCTTCAGTAAAATATTTTTTGATATATATTTGTTTAATTAGAATATGACAAATCTTGTGTGTTAAATGGACATGGAATTTGGAAATGTGAGCAAGTAATTGTAAATTTGAGTAATTGATGGATTTCAAATCATTTAGGCTAGTGGTTCTCGGTCTTTTTGAGTGGGACTTTTAAAATTAATTGCAATTAACATTTAGGCTACCTTTAGTAAAACAGTCTTTGATATGTAATTATTTACTTAGAATATGACAAAACTTGGGTGTTAAATGGACATGGAATTTGGAACCTTGAGCTATTCATTATAAGTCCGAGTCTTTGGTGCATTCCAAAAATCATTTGGGCTAGTGGTTCTCAATGTTTTGGAGCGGTCCTCTTTGAGATGAATTGTTATTAGCATTTAGATTACCTTTCGAAAAAATATCTTTTGATATATATTTATTTAATTAGAATTGGAAATGTGAGCAAGTAATTGTAAATTTGAGTCTTCGCACTCGAAAGGAATGTTTGCTGATTAACTTTGACGTTTTAATTTGCACTGGAAAATATTTCTTCTCGGATGAACTAGAAACTCAAGATGGTTTTGGCTATATTAGACAAGTGTTTTTAAAGTATTTTAAAATGATTTTATATTAAGTATTCAGGCTGAGACGAGTTTACGGAAAAATTCGGGATAAGAATATCTTATCGTATCGGAAACAAACAAATAGATTTCGAGAAACCCGAGAGCATCGTAGCAGCGGCTCTCGAGTACAAAGGGTTGATATTAATTATATTAATATTTTAACCCTTTGAGGACGACGGGCGCATATATTCGCCCTGAGAAAAAAATTGGTTATAGTTTGTCGGTGCATATATAAACGGTTAGAGTTGAAAAATTAAAATATAATCGTTGAAATATTATTTTACAAAGAGTAAAACTTGTATACATTAACAGACTGTCATTCCCGGAGGCATTTTTGAATATCGAGAAATAATCAATTATTTAGCGATGAAAAAACAATTTTAATGTATACAAGTTGAAATTTACTCTTTGCAAAATGACATTTCAACGATTATATTTTAATTTTTCAACTTTTTAAACAAAAAACACTTTTTTTTCGCTAAATAATTGATTGTTTCTTGATATTCAACACTGCCTCCGTCCGCAAAGGGTTAATATTGCAAAATACGTAGAAAAGATTGAAATACTTGCATGGTATAAGAATACAGTTGAGTTCAGGGATACATATTGGGGAAGTGTTTGTCAGGCGAAGAAAACGTTATTCGACCGACAAACAGGTAGTCAGGGACGCATCAAGTCTGCACGTGGTACCCGAGTAACAGGATCATGGGGGTTGGACGATATTTATACTCAGATTTAACCTCGAAAGTAGAATTACTCCATGGTAATAATTAATAAGACAATTCTATCAATTAATTTTAACCAGTTAACCGTGGCGAAAATTCTTTTGAATTTTGGGCTACGGAAATCGAAAGATGAGCATAAATCTATTTCAAATTATTTGTACCCTTTAGTTGTTCGTTTTAATTCGAAATGGTCTCAAAATATTCCGAACATCTTGAAATTTACGAATATATTTTAGTTTTTGTCACAATTACAATTTAAATAATCAGTGGTAGCTTTTACGCATGACGAGTATACTCGTAAAACACAGTTAACTGGTTAATTAATCTAGAATTATTCAATGTGTAAAATTTAAATAGCGATTTACAAATTATTTTTTCATTAAATATTATAGTAATTTTGTTAAAGAATTTAATTCGATGCAGTAAATTTTTTTTTGTTCGAAATCATCGATGAAAATGTTCCAAGACAGTAAATTTTCGAAGAATGAATAATGTTTCCGGAAAACAAATTCGTTTCCGAGAGACGCGCAATTTCAGGCGGGACAGATAAATTAATTGACGTTTGGTGTATGAATTGCAGGCACGAAATTAAAGGTAATTAAATAGTCACGTGTGTCGCACAGTATCTAGATTTTTCCAGGAATGATAATGCGACATTGTGTTCAAAACGAAATTCTTGAAAAATTGTTGGTAACGCTTGGATTTTTTTGCCACTACGTATTTCTTGCGCACACGGTTGATTAGAAATTTATATAGAAACAACGTCATATTGCAATACAAGGCTCTTGAATAATTCGATACTTTTACTTTTAGATTTTCTCGCGACCTATTCCGCCAGCTCGGTTAGTGAAATTTCGTTAAATTCTATTTCTAATCATTTCTGTTTACTCGTACGAATCTCAAATCAACTTTGTTGTCATTCATTTTTATCTAGTTTTTCTGTTTGTCATCTTTTACCATTAACCCTTTGAACACGTGCGACGCATATATATGGTCTGAGAAAAAATTGAATTATACCTTATTACCACATATTTACACGCTTAGAGTTGAGAAATTGAAATACAACCGTTGCAATATAATTACAGAAATACTAATTTATAATTTGTATACATTAACAGTCTAAGTGTGGTCTGAGAAAAAATTGAATTATACCTTATCTCCACATATTTACACGGTTAGAGTTGAGAAATTGAAATACAATCGTTGAAATATAATTACAGAAATACTAATTTGTAATTTGTATACATTAATAGTCTAAATGTGGTGTGAGAAAATATTGAATTATATCTTGTCTCCACATATTTACACGCTTAGAGGTGAGAAATTGAAATAGGTACAACCTTTGAAATATAATTACAGAAATACTAATTTATAATTTGTATACATTAATAGCCTAAATGTGGCCTGAGAGAAAATTGAATTATACCTTATCTCCACATGCGTACATGGTTAAAGTTGAAAAATTGAAATACAACCATTGAATTATATTTACAGAAATACTAATTTATAGTTTGTATATTTACGGACCCAATTTGGCTCATACAAAATTCGATTACTATATACATAATATATATTGTTTGGTTAATTTTTTAATAATAAATATTTCATTTAAATTGATTTGTAACTATTTTCTTTGTGAAACACTTGAATTTTCTTGTATGAGTTGAATTGGCTCACTTCAAAAAAATAAGTATATCAACATCCGTAAATCTAGTGTTAATAGTCTAACTTTCTGATAAAAAGGTCGTTTCGAATTACCAAATAAATAATTGCCTCTCTAATATTGAAAAATGTCACCTCAAAGGGTTAAATTTCATTGGAACGTGTAATGTATTTTTCCTTCGTTAATTTTAATCTCTCGTATATACATACACGTATATACTTTTTGCACGAAGCATATATCTGGGTCACTGCAGTATACCCTTCGTTCCACTTGTATGAAGCACAGTTCTAGTGAAAAATATCGGTCGAAATCCACGTCGTAAATTTTCCGCAGTCATTCTTAATGAGAAACAGCTATACGTAAAATATCGTTGCATTTACAGACTTTGAAATAATTCTGTCGTTGAACTTTAAGTTGTATAAATTCATTCGTCTGGTGTTTTATGGCTGTGATATACGAGAATGCAGGTTTTAATTGTTCATACGTGAGATGAATGCGTCAGAAAATTATTACGATAAGTTTCACGTGAGCTGAACGAGAATAGATGGATCGATGTCGAACCACGGCGAGATGTTATTGCAGATGGCACGTTTATGTAGAAATTCATTTCGTACCTTTGTCGAGGATATTCACGAATATAAGAAATAATAATAATTTTTTGTTGCTTCGTGTGTTCGGCTTCAAATATCGTGAGAAATTCTATCTTTCGAATCACTGAGTTTGTTACATAATAAATAGTAATTTGGATACAAAAGTTTCTAATATTTTGTTCATTCGACTTTAATTATTAGGATATAATTCATTTAAATTTAAATTCTATTCTTTTAGATTCGTTTAATTATAATTCAAGCTAGTTTTCATGCCACTGAGACTGTATTATGTAGAATAGAAATTTAGAAATAAATATTTGTACTGTTTTGTTAGGCCCGGCTTTGACTGTTAGGAGAAGTTCGTTTAGATTGAAATTCTATTCTCTCAGATTCGTTTAACTACAATTCTAGCTGGTTTTCATTTCATTGAAGTTGTATTATATTTAATAGAAATTTAGAAATAAATGTTTCTACTGTTTCAGGAGCTCGGCTTTGACTATTAGGATAAATTCATTTAGATTGAAGTTTTATTTTCTCAGATTTGTTTAACTATAATTCTAGCTGGTTTTCATTTCATTGAAGTTATGTTATATTTAATAGAAATTTAGAAATAAATATTTGAATTGTTTTGTGGGCTCGGCTTTGACTATTAGGATAAATTCGTTTACATTGAAATTCTATTCTCTCAGATTCCTTTACTAGCTACTTTTTTCCAGTTTGATAATCTAGGAAAAATTTTCCAGAGGTAGAAAGTACAAAGGATATTTCTGAGTTGTTTGAAATGGAGCTGAAGGACCGGATTCCCAACTGGTTGGAATTTGAGTCGTTATCCACGGGGAATTTTATCTACGAGATATCTATATCACAGTTTCGGTAGTTTGGAACCACTAAAGCCGTAGGAAACAACCGGAACTCTTGAAATAAGAAAATAAACACGAAGTATCACTCTACAGTTTTCTTTGTAACTCAACACTTGAATGAACAAGTTCTTTATTTTTATTTGAGGGCAAAATCCGGAAGCTTGCGAAACGACCTCTCCTTTTTATCTATAAACTGAACCTTCATTCATACACGTATATTTACTCACGTACTACACAATGTCTTTCCATATTCCAGTAGATTTTAACACGTTGACTGCCATGGGGGTCACCGGTGACCGGCGCTATTAAATTCAGTGAAATCCCATGTAATTTTTAAATTGAAATATTTATAAATTTTCGGACATACTTAATATTGAAATATTGACGTTAAAAAGATAAAAATCTACCGAATATCTATCTATCTGTATCTTTAAAGTTTCTGCTTTACAAAGATATGAATTTACTAGAAAAAAATGCACTTCAATAGAAATGATAAAAATAACAAAATATTGGTGACGTTTAACGTGTTAAAAATGTATCGGAATCTTCCGCCATTAATTCTGAAATATTAGGGGTGCCGAAAAGTGATTAATACTGGAGAAGTGAAAACGTAATTGGAAACGTTTTTCAACATTAACACTAGAACTACCGGCGCCAAATCTAACATATTTTAATAAATTAAATAAGTACTTTGAAAAAGAGGGTATCAAGCGGCAGAAAATTTGATTGACTGCGTGATTTATGTTTATTGATAGAGACATAGAATATTTATTCCATGACTATTATATAAACTTGGAGAATTTTTTGAAAAAATTGTATACCAGTCATTTTGACTGGTTTGGTAGTTCTAGTGTTAAAGCCGAAGGACTTTTTTAAAAAGGGAATCGAAAAATTACCTTTACGCTAGTAAAAAAGTGTTAGAAAATTATGGAAATAAGTTTGTTGTTTAGCATTTACAATTTCTTTAATAAATAAATGTTTTTCGCCGACAAAAAAAAATTTTTGATTACTTTTCGGTACCACCAATATTTAAATTCAATACAGATATAAATTCAATATTGAAATTAACAAAAAAGTAATTTAGGAATAAAGTTATTAAATCCTGTATTGGCAAACAATTCAGGAGATGGTGTAATTTAACGAAGTGCAATGCGACTGAATTTTTATGGAGCATTTCCTGTCTGCTAATGACCAGCGTCAAGAGTCGACTTCCTCATTTTTCGTTATCAAGGTCTACGAGCGCATCATTTTCGACGATGATCTTTTTTTATTGACCGACACAAAGAAACATTCTAACAATGAGTCAGAAATTATTCAAACAATAAGTAATGAATTAAAGAAACGCTTATAAATACTCGCACGATATGGAATTCTATAAAATTCTTATTCTATAGGTTCATTATACTCTTTAACATTTATCCAATAAAAATAATCATACCTTGTCTATTCTAAAATGACAGGATGTTGCGTTAGTAGAAACTTTCACTCTTATCCATCGCAGTACATTTTTGTTACATAAGAAAAATTCCACTTTTCCTTCATTGTTTCTTCTCGCAACGTTCCATTTTCTAATCATACACTTTTTCAAACATTTTAATCCATTTGGAAGATCCTCCATTTGCTAACAGTGTTTTATTAATGCGATAATATCCAACATTTTTTATTATCTCAGACGTTATCTAATTCTGGTATTACCTTATCTCGTCTGTTTATCAATGAACTATCATTCGGTTTATTTACCTCTGTATAACAAAGTACCGAGTTTATTTATATCTTCGATACCAAAAGAGACACTTAAATCTTTCGTTGATCAAGATCACGTATTTTGACAGTTTTCAATCAACACATCGCTTCCTCTCTGTTATTTTTGACGGCTGCCATGAACGGTATCCAATTAAAGGCTCAGATTTCTAATTAGTAGGGCTGAGTTGAAATCTCACTATCCTCTGGAAGATTTTTCCTAAATTATTAATCAAATTATCATACCATCGTTGATTTGGCTTCTATTTAACCATTTACGGAGACACTTTTTTAATATTTCAAGTTTTCAATTCTAACCGCGTATACATGCACCTATAAAGTGTAATCAGATTTTTTTCTCAGACCGCATATATGCGTTCCCGGTTCTCAAAGGCTTAAGTAGGCAGATAAAAAAAAGAATTTACAAATTTGCACTACACTTAACGCTATATGTATCAGGGGTACCGAAAAGTAATAAAAATTGGAAATGTGAAAACGTAATTGGAAACGATTTTTAACAAAAATCGGAGGACTTTTTTTCGAGCAAGTACCTTTACGCTGGCAAAAAGTGTTAGAAAATGATATAGGATTTTTTCTTTGGAAACGCAATGTGGTGAAAAGGAGGTTTTAATCACTCATTAACTGCACTAATAAACTGTTTAATAAGAATGATATTCAAATGGAGATACAAATAGAATTAAAAATAATCGCCTTAAAAAGTATACGTTTAAACTTTCGTCTTGAAATTCTCGTCTTTTCTCATTCACTGATCTCTATGCACTATTTAAACATTTGTCATTCGAAAACATCGTCAGCTCATTCGCACACACACTCACCCAATACAAACACACATTCACACTTTTTCGAACGTCGTCAAGACCGATTCCTACAATGATGTCAATTATTTCGTTGATTAGTATTTAAGATTTCTTTAATAAATAAATGTTTCTCGCTAGCAAGAAAAGATTTTGATTACTTTTCGGTACCTTTAATATCACATATCGTATGCTACAATATATATTTATCTTATCAGTATTAATATATTATAGATGTAACACCGGTAGTTATGTTCTTCAACATCCCATATCCGATAGTTAACCCTTTTAGTGCCGAGCGAAAAAATAAATGGAATTAATAACAAATGTAATTGCGAATAAAAAGAATTGTCGTTTGGCGATATTTGAGATAGAACACGCAATATAGAGCATAAACTGTGTATTTACAATTATCTATCATAAAATTAGTATATCGTATTGGAAAGTGAATATTAACCCTTCGATATCCAGTGTTAGCACTATTGCTAACGACGATATATCGTTGTCCGGCACCAAAAGAGTTAAGTAGCAAGGCAACTGGCATCATAGCTGCTAAAAGTTTTACAGCCAAACAATTTGTTGAGAGACGAGAGCGTAGGATTAATAAATAAAAAATAAATAAGCCTTGTATCGAAGTGTTAAACTGTACTGTTTGCTTTTATTAACGTTACTTGATAACGGCAAGTATCGTCGAATCACTTGGTCTACCAGGAAATGCGTCTCTCATCTCCGCCCTAATCGCTTCGGCGACCCACGTCGTGGGTGCCATTGCCGTTATAATCAACGACCGACTCGGAATACTTTTAAAATTCGTACCTCCAGTTAGTCAACCTTTCCTTTTCAACGTCTACGTGCACCGTTAAATGTTAACTTGTTCTGTTTCTGTAATGTAATAACAGCAAAGAATACCATTCGGTACTTTCTCATTTTACTTATTAGATATTAGAAATAAAGTGACTAAACTGTTTCAATACGTTTCTTATGAGACAGTATAATATAGCGTTTTTTTAATTAACTATTTTTGGATTAGACAGAATTATTCTCTAAATTAGTTTCTTCCATTGGAGAGGGATGATTAGTAGGATTTTAATTTTTCTGTCTGCTAGTCTACGTTTTGTTCTCACCATTTACGTACTCTGATAAATATCAATTTGTTGTGTTTCTATAATATAACAACAGCAAAGAAATTGTTCGTTACTTCTCGTCAAAATAGTCTCACGATATTGTTTCAATCCGATTCTTATGAAACAGTATAACGTGGTATTTTTTTAAATCGATCCTCTTTAGATTAGACACAGTTACTTTCTAAATTAATTTGTTCCATATCAGGTAGATGATCAAGAGTATCTTAATTTTTCTATCTGCTACTCTACGTTTTCTTCTCACCATTCACGTACTCTGAGAAATGTCAATTTATTATGTTTCTATAATATAACAGCAGCAAAGAAATTGTTCGTTACTTCTCGTCAAAATAGTCTCACGATATTGTTTCAATCCCATTCTCATGGGACAGTATAACATAGTATTTTGTTTAATCGATCCTCTTTAGATTAGACACAGTTACTTTCTAAATTAATTTGTTCCATATCAGGGGGATGATCAAGAGTATCTTAATTTTTCTGTCTGCTAGTCAACGCTTTCTTTTCACCATTTACGTACTCTGAGAAATGTTAATTTGTTGTGTTTCTATAATATAACAACAGCAAATAACATCGTTCGTTACTTCTCGTCAAAGTAGACTGACGATATTTTCCCGAGTCGAAAATTTCAGCCCAAAATCCTCCTAAATTACCAAATAACTTAGGATATTTAGGCTGAATATGGAAAAATATGTTACATATAAAAGAATGCAAATTTTAATTCCACAATCGCCCTACACTTGTTACTTTTTGCCACTTTTACCTAGTTTAGGAGCAACTTAGGCTTCATACAGCCCAAAATAATCCTCAGCATTCTATGATGAGGAGCTTTAGAATAGGATTGTAATTGGAGTGGAATGATCGAGATCCAAAAAAATTCTCGATATACTAAAAATTAATTTGGTTTAGGAGATTTAGAATTTATATGGAATAAAATGATAATTTAATTCCAACTTGCTCCTGAAAGCCCTATTTTTAGAATATGAGTCGACAGACTTGAAACTTCTGAAATATTTTTAGGGGATGTCAGATTAAATTGGAATACAAATTTTACCTGATCAGTCCATATAACTCCTAAAAATTATATTTACAGGACTTTGAGGCGCGTAGACACACTAGTGGAGGATTTTGAGGTTCAAAATGGTATACATAATTAAGCGGCAAATGAGAGATCAAAAGAATCTAGGATTTGAAGTTTCTTTTTAGGCTGGACTTTTCGACTCGGGTTTTCATTCAATTCTCACGATACGGTATAATATAGTAGTTTCTTTTAAATCGCCTTGAGATTAGAAAAAAACTACTTATTCTTTAAGTAGGCGTGTTTCATACCAGAGGGATGATCAATAGGATTTTAATTTTTATGTCATACGAAGATCAGAAATGACGTTCAGTGATTTCATCCCTCAGAGACAGATAATAATGTCACCATAGAGTTTTATCGCCTACTCCGTCCCACATCCTGTGACTCATGTGCGTAAGTACTTGCATAAAATGCGTGTATGTGTGCACGATGTCGCACATCACGTCCCCGAAGCTTCTTTTTTTCTCCGTAAATGAATTAACTCCCTTTTTGTCGAAGTCGAAGGGTCGAACCCTCTTTTGGCAAAGCCTAAATCTCCGTGTCCTATCCGACTTTACAGCGATAATCCCTTTTTGTTTTTTTCCATGCTACCATTGTATGGTGTTGTTATTCGATATAATACGGGGTATTGTACGGTGATGTTATTCAATTTACAATTAGTGCACGTTTTTCAATTATGTAAGATTCAGAGCGTACTATTATAAATGTGAAATAACCAGGGCTCAACAACTTTCGACGAATTTGCCTCTTTTTATTTTATTCGACAAGTTTCTTTTTTTTATTTAGGTAATTCTAGCACTTGACCAAAGTGTGCAAATAAATTTAATGTTAAAATATGATGTTCTTGAGATTGTCACGAACAAGTTACAAACAAAAAAAAGCTCAGTTATCAGGCATTTCGATGAAAAAATCGAATTTAAAAATACAGTTTCATACATTGACGTAAATGAGAGTGAGAGAGAGAGAGAAATAGTACTTCCGACTTTATCGTTCAAATTTCCAATCTTCCATACTGCAAATATTTACGAAAAACGAGATCATTAATTCGGGAACGTTTTCGAATAGATATTTAACAAAAAAAAATTGCACCTGTCGAATATTTAATAAAGAAATTATTGATTGAAAACTATAAAATCATGCATTTCACGTTTACAATATAAAAGTTACGTTTGAAATTAATTAGCAAATTTATAGTATTAATTAAGAAAGAATTTTGTAATTTATCCAGTAATTACTTTAATCAATACTTCAATAAATTATCATTCATAAAAAAATTCATAAATTATCATAAAATCCGCTCGTATGTGAAAGAACTACCTTAAATTTATATTTACGTTGGTTACAAGTTTTAATTAACAGTAAATTAACAGTAAATGGTGAACCAGCGGCCAACTTATCGTTGCTTACAAATTCTTATTCATCGTGACTCTTGCGCAAACGTCATTTTATTCTCACGTGTAGAGTATAATTGTTAGTGTCCATTCTCTCAACTGAATTCCTTCTTCTTTCTTTTCCACTTTGATTGTAATTAATAGAAAACTACTTAAAGTCAAGTTATTTTTACTTAATTAAATAAGAAATTATTGTACAAAATGTAGGATGGTCTACAGGCAGGCTATTGGGATATAGAACCTCTCCTTTATCTTATTTTATTGATTATGACCTTCAAGTGACATTGACTTGATTTTCAACTTGAAAAATTGATAGAAAAATTGTATTAGGAGTACCGAAAATTTATCAAAATTGGAGAAGTGAAAACGTAATTGGAAACGTTTCTCAAGAAAAAATCGAAGGACTTTTTTAAAAAGGGAATCGAAAAACTACCTTTACGCTGGCGAAAAGTGTTAGAAAATGATGGAAATTATTTTGTTGATGAGTATTTAAGATTTCTTTAACAAATAAATCTTTTTCGCCGGCAAAAAAAATTATTTTTCGGTACCTTTAATATCTTTTAAAAATAGCTTGGTAAGTTTTGAGCAATTCTTCAGTTATTGTCTTTTTCTCGAAAGAATTCCTGAATTCCTACTTTCCTTTCAATGCTGCTATAGTTGTTAAACAAATACTAAAAGTGATTGTGTTTTTTTTAACTATACAATGACTTGAAATCATATAGAATTGATTTGAAGTCATTGTATACAAAATAATAATTCTGGCTGATTGTTGTGCTGGCAATGACGAAAAGTTGATCGTACCGACGTAGATAGGTAACGATCGTCCGAAACCTAAGAAAATCACGAACAAGACTGACGTATATATACGTATACTTCAGTATGCATTTCTAATGTGTAGAGAGAATGGAAAAAAAGCACATCATGCAAGCCGCAAGTGCGTAAAATTGATTGTAATTGTGTGTATCACGACGACAATACCACGAATATCATTAAGCGTGGTTTTCTCACGATACCGGATTCGTTGAAGTGTCATTGTCAACTTGCCTCGGCATACGGTCATCACTATCGTCATTCAGGAATAATAACAGCCGATACGAGAAAAATGTTTGCAAAAACAATAGCCAACGGTGTTCCTCGAAAAAGGAGCAGTGACGAATCCTCGAGGCACGATGCATTTTTATCGTAATTCTGCGAATGAGTTTTGTGCTTTAACTGAAGCAAAGCATAACAAAGCCAGTTTATTCAGTGTCCATAATATTCCTCAGTTTATCATTTATATATTCACTCTTCACAGTCATTTCGACTGAAACTTGTAACTTGAAGAGGGTGCCAAATCGCTGACACTGTGCGATACAACGAATCTGTTACTTTTACAATCTAGTCGTTTTAAATTAAATTATGACGAAGTCAGATTATTCAGTGTCCGTAATATTCCTCAGATTATCATTTATATATTCACTCTTCACAGTCATTTCGACTGGAACTTGTAACTTGAAGAGGGTGCCAAATCGCCGACACTGTGCGATACTACGAATCTGTGACTTTTACAATCTGGTCGTTTTAAATTAAATTATGACGAAGTCAGTTTATTCAGTGATCGTCATATGCTGCAGATTATCATCGATTATTTCATACTTCACTCCTCAGTCATTGGGAGGGGAATTTTTAATTTGGAGAGGGTTCCAAATTGCCGACATTATGCGATTCTACGAATCTGTTACTTTTACAATCTAGTCGTTTTAAGTTAAATTATGACAAAGTCAGTTTATTCAGTAGTGATCGTCATATGCTTCAGATTATCATCGATTATATTATACTCCACTCTTCAGTCATTTCAGCTGAGACTTCTAACTTGAAAAGGGTCCAAATCACCGACACAATGCGATATTACGCTTTGTTACTTTTACAGTTCAGTCGTTTTAAGTTAAACAAATTTTAACGATGCCAGTTTATTCAGTGATTATAAAATTCCTCATGTTGTCATCAATTTCTTTATATTTCTCATTTCAGTCATTTCGACTGGGCCTTCTAACTTGGAGAGGGTCCCAAATCGCCAAAATTAAGCGATTCTACGACTTTCTTACTTTCACAGTTCAGTCGTTTTAAGTTAAACAAATTTTAACAAAGCCAGTTTATTCAGTGATTATAAAATTCTTCATATTATCATCAATTTCTTTATATTTCTCTTTTCAGTCATTTTGACCGGGACTTCTAACTTGAAAAGAGTCCCAAACCGCCAAAACTAAGCGATTTTACAACTTTCTTGCTTTTACAGTTCAGTCGTTTTAAGTTAAACAAATTTTAACGAAGCCAGTTTACTCAGTGATTATAAAATTCTTCATATTATCATCAATTACTTTATATTCCTCTCTTCAGTCATTTCAGCTGGGACTTCTAACTTGAAAAGAGTCCCAAACCGCCGACACCATATTTACAACGAATCTTTTACCTTTGTCAGTCGTTTTAATTTAAAAAATTATGATAAAGCAAATTTTGTCAATAATCGTAACATTCTCTACTACATACATTAACATGTAATTGAAGAAAAA
This sequence comes from Cerceris rybyensis, assembly GCA_910591515.1. Lineage (NCBI taxonomy): Eukaryota > Metazoa > Arthropoda > Insecta > Hymenoptera > Crabronidae > Cerceris > Cerceris rybyensis. Next base: position 5,002,589 of record OU342795.1, read on the forward strand.
TGATCTACACCTCACCCTAAACTTTCCTAATCCAACCCTTTAACCATACACCCACCACAATTTTTATTGTTATAATTTATTATATATATATATATATATATATATATATATATATATATATATATATATATTGCAATTGATTCTTATCATCCTCTGCACATCACGAAATTTATGATTCACGTAAAAGCATTAACAACTTCGCAAAATAGGTAACAAATCATTAAAACAGCCTTTCCGTTGTCTTCAGTAGCTTCTGTCTCTTCGTTCAGCCGTAAATGTTACGTGTTGGGATGTAACTTCGTGCATGCACTAGAACCTGTATCCACACGTGTTTGGGAATGTGTATGCACGTGTGCTAGGGAACGTGTATACACGTGTGTTTGGAAATGTGTACACGCATGTGTCCATGTGTGTTCACGACTTGTCTGGTTTTATACGACTTGCACCATTAGAGGAGGGGTTCTGCTCGCCTGTTTTACGAGAGACTTGTCTGGCTCTGGATGATCGCGTTAAGCTTACCTCTACGTCAGTCTTACGAGTTCATTGGCGTAGGCGTGTTTTACGCGGAATCATACGGTTCTTATGTAATGAGATTCATTTTATTAACGTTAGACACAAGCTGAGAAGCATTAAAGCTATTTACAGTCATAATACGTTGGGCTACGTGGATGTAGCATGTGCGTATTACATTTCAAAGATGGAGTAGTAAAAGAAAGATGGAAAATGAGGTCTGTTAAGAATACGATGAACCGAAGTAGTAAATTTCAAGTGACAAACTTAGTGGTCGTTAATGTTGTTGCAGTCATTAGTCATACTTCTTAACTTTTCTTAGGAAATTATGCTTTTTTGCTGGTAAAAGGATATTGAAATATATTTGTACAGTTGAATTTTTATTGTTAGTAGTACCCAGAAGTGAATTTAATTCGATTCTGACTTCTGAGAGGCCATATGGGTTTTAACTTTGCAGTTTGACACGAAGTTTGGTTCCATTTGGGCAAATTTAACCCCTTGCCTTACAATTTGCTTTGTGACTGACCGTGCAGTAACTCGTAACTAATTGTTGAAATAATAATCTATCTCTGATTTCCGATGTGCGGGAATAAATCAATGTAATATTAATAGCATGGAAGTAATTTCAACGTCTCCTAACCTACTGCTATTCCCAATTTAACAATTTTTGAAAAACTTAAAAATTTTTCATTTCATTTACCGCGTCACGTGTGCTGTACGTCATTGTAAGGCAAGGGGTTGACACTAGAACTACGAAACTAGTTAAAATGACTGATACACAATTTTTTCAAAAAATTCTCCAAGTTAATATAAGAGTCATAGAATAAATGTTCTACTTCTATATCAATAAAAATAAATCACCCAATCGATCAAATTTCCCGCCGCTTGATTTCTCTTTTTTCAAAGTACTTATTTAACACTAGATTTACCAGCGTGAAATCTATTATATTTAAAAATGTCAATAATAAGTACGTTAAAGCAAGGAAAATTAAGACGTGGAAAAGATGATAGATTCGGTAATTTATGTTTTATACGATGGACGAAGAATATTTTTTCTACGGCTCCCTCATAAACCAGTAGAATTTTTTGAAAAAATTGTGTACCAGTCATTTTGGCTGGCTTGGTAAGTCTAGTGTTAATATATTAAAATATGTTAGATTTGGCGCCGCTAGTTCTAGTGTTAATTGTGTACAACTTTAAAATCACTGCTACAGCTTGTATGTTTATTTTTCCTGCTTTTAAGGGACACAATATTTTTTTTTATTCTCAGAGTCTCGGTCGATTTTAGTCGGAGTTTAATTTTAAAACGGATTTTAGCTAGAGTATCTCTTATTAGATTCTTTTCCGTGCTTATCAAACATTCATGTTGTAAAGTATAATATCGTGGATTAATGTAGAAGAAGTAGTACACGGTGAAAACTGATAATTTAACGAAGCAGGACGTACGACGTTGTGAAATAACAGTTAGCGCGTGTTCCATGCATCGCTCCACAAATATAAGGATCAGGGGGTGCGACAAAGGGAAACGGAAGGGTTTTGAGAAGTACGACCGAGGGTTCGAGAATTTGAGTGTTTTCGTGCGCTCGCAATATGCTTTTGTTCGATGCAATATTCGATACTGCACTGGTCGACGTATGGTACACCGTTCAACGTATTGAATTTCGTTCTGTAATATAAGAGCGCAGTCATACGAGTATTATCGAATGAGTAGAAATAAAATGAGCCGTGTCGTATAATTGTAAGTCTTTACCGAAGGAGGTGGTGTTCTACCTAATTTTGCCTCTCGCTGTGATTCTCTCTTTTCGTGATGTACGATATACAGAAGACATTTGTAATGTGGTACTCCTAGAACTTGATACACTTAGAGCGTGGGTACTCCTGGGACGTGGTACTCCTAGAACTTGATACACTTAGAGCGTGGGTACTCCTGGAACGTGGTACTCCTAGAACGTGGGTACTCCTAGGACGTGGTACTCCTAGAACTTGACACACTTAGAGCGTGGTACTCCTAAAACGTGGTAAATACTCTTAGAACGTGGTACTCCTAGAACTTGATACACTTAGAGCGTGGGTACTCCTAGGACGTGGTCCTCCTAGAACGTGGGTACTCCTAGGACGTGGTACTTCTAGAACTTGATACACTTAGAGCGTGGTACTCCTAGGACGTGGTACTCCTAGAACTTGGTACACTTACAGCGTGGTACTCCTAGAATGTGGAACTCCTAGAATGTGGTACTCCTAGAACTTTATACACTTAGAGCGTGGGTACTCCTGGAACGTGGTACTCCTAGAACGTGGGTACTCCTAGGACGTGGTACTCCTAGAACTTGATACACTTAGAGCGTGGGTACTCCTAGGACGTGGTCCTCCTAGAACGTGGGTACTCCTAGGACGTGGTACTTCTAGAACTTGATACACTTAGAGCGTGGTATTCCTAGGACGTGGTACTCCTCGAATGTGGTACTCTTCGAACGTACTACTCCTAGGACGTGGTACTCCTACAAAATTGGGTACTCCTAGGACGTGGTACTCCTAGAAAATTGGGTACTCCTAGGACGTGGTACCCCTAGAACTTGATACACTTACAGCGTGGTACTCTTAGAACGTGGTACTCCTAGAATTTTGTACACTTAGAGCGTGGTACTCTTAGGACGTGGTACTCCTAGTACGCAGTATGTACCTCTATAACGTGACAATTCTACGACATGGAACTCCCATAACGCAAAGACAGAAAGCTGTTCGCTTCAATGTTTCTATGAACTCTAATTCCCGGCACGTTTCTTAGATTGATTATAAAACCAGGGTCGAGTATTGTTGCAGCACAGGAATTAAAACAGTTTAAGTCAAGAATTTCGCGAGAACCGAACCAAAAGTTGTCATCGTGTGGAAAGTAGTTCCTCATAAATCTCTCTTAACAGATTTAACTGTTAAACTCTGGTAGATGAATAGTTTTTAGTATTGAAAGCCTGCTGAGAGACTGGCTAACTTAAATACACGTGAGGCCATAAGAGGAGTGCACGTGGGCGGTTTACCAAATCCGCAAATGGCATTGGCAACTTTTCACCCACGTTCAATTAAAGCTATGTAATCGCTAGGGAGACGATTCTTCTCACAAAAATACCCTTTGTTTATTTTTATCATTAACAGCCACATATCAATAACGAAGTGCAATTTTAGCTGCATTTTGAGTCACCAAAAATCAATGTACACGTGAATTGAAATTAATTTCACAATTTCACCAGAAAGTGGTACCGTTGAATTTATTCCTACCTCGAGACACTTCAGAATTTATTAAAAAAAACTTTGTAATAGTAATATTTAACAGTTCAACTTTATTCGACAAGTTTGTGACGATTTTTTCCACAATTAATTTCCTTTACTATTCGCAATATGAAAATAACCGTCCATTTTTAACTTAGCTTTGCTTTAAGCAATTTTCATTCAAACCAGGGCATATACAAGTTAAAAAAAAGAATATTTATGTCCTTGCGGTGACATGGGAGATACGCAGATCTCATCACCCCTCATTGGAGAATCGTAGCATGAAATCACCATGAAGAAATAAGAAACAGGAAGACCTGGTGTCGTATTCCACTCAGTTAACTTTTTCTCTTTGTCACAAAAAGTGACCTTGACGTGATCCCGAAAGAAGACGAACATATTCGATACTTGTTTGTCGTTCGTACTCCGTTATACATGTTCTTCAAGCTTATCGTTCGGCGTGGATGACTATACTCGATAAAGAGTAAAAGTATACTTTCAAAGATTAAAATGAAGACCAAGAAAGAACAGAACTTTGGACCTTTTACATGAAATATCTACAGGACCAAAGTATATATTTCTTTTTGATCAAATATTATTTCCATGTCAATTTTACTGATTATGAAAGTTGCATCGGAGGAAAACCTGAACTCGCTACTTTTCATTGCAGTAGTCAAAATATTGTAGAATAATATTGTATACATGGCGTTGTATGATTATACCATAAAATATTGCACAACTACATTCCAGAATAGTCGCAAACCTAAGCGATTCAATGGAACCGATGATTGTCTCATTGCAACATTGCTAATTATCCCATTAAAAGTCTACATATCTCTAAGCATCTCTAAAAGTATCGAATCAATTCGAAAGTCCAAGTTCCATTTACTTATATGTTCCTTCTTTTATGGAGATTTATTTCTCGTAATTTTCTTCCTCCTTGCACGCGACAATATGTACATGCATCTGCGAAGCATGCATCTCTCATTCCATCTCCTTTGTGATACTTTCATTGAATCGACGTTTCAGCGACTTCCGGTCGCGAGTCACTCGGTCGTTTGATTTATACATTGCTCATGTGAATCATTCCTCAAGTCACTACATGACAAAAACGTGAGCCAGACCTTATGGTTCTGATTCACAGATCTTGCTGAACGAACGAGAAACGATTTCTGCTCGAGCGAAACTCTACTCTTTGGTTGAGTATGAGTGATTGATACTTGGTTAAAGCATGTGGTAAATTAACGTGGAATTAGTACTTAACTATTACGTGGACAGTGGACACTCCACGCTCTAAGTGTATCAAGTTTTAGGAGTACCACGTCCTAAGAGTACCACGCTATAAGTGTATCAAGTTCTAGGATTACCACGTCCTAGGAGTACCACGCTCTAATTGTAAGTGTATTTACCACGTTCTAGGAGTACCACGTCCTAGGAGTACTACGCTCTAAGTGTATCAAATTCTAGGCGTACCACGTTCTAACAGTATTTACCACGTTCTAGGAGTACCACGTCTTAAGAGTACCACGCTCTAAGTGTATTTACCACGTTCTAGGAGTACCACGCTCTAAGTGTCTAAAATTCTAGGAGTACCACGTTCTAAGAGTACCGCGTCCTAGGAGTACCATGCTCTAAATGTATCAAGTTCTAGGAGTACCCACGTTTCACGTTCTATCTGGTTGAAAACACTATTCCTGATGTTCATGTTTCTCTGGAAGTTACAGTTTTAAGTGGAACGACTGAGGCTGTATTATTTATTAACTATGTGTTAGCTAATAATTTAGTAATTAGGAATTCTAGTCTTCATTTCGTATTTATTCGACTTTCATATTTTGAGAACAACAGAAGTCTTAGTTTTTATTATTATATTATATATATTATATTATTATATTATAATACATTAAGAATTGTTAAATAAAAATGCCCGAATAAAATAAGTCAAGGGAAAAAAGTAGAAAATTTCAACAGAAACGGTGTTACAAGCTTCTTGAACATTTTCAAAAAATTCAGTGCAAGTCGTTTGGACCACCTTGATAGATCTAGTGTTAATATTAGAACTATATTCGTGAAATTTACTACATTTCAATACATTAATATGTACTTTGGAAAAAGAGAAATCAAGAGATGAAATATTTGATAAACTTGGAGAACTTTTGGAAAGAATTGTGTCATTTTGACTTGCTTGGTAGTTGTAGTATTAATATTATATATAAAATAATTACAACTGAGCCTTTTAGGGTAAAAGAGATTACGTATGAGTAGGCAAGGTTTGAGATTTGTAATTAGTGAACCGAAATTTCAAATTTTCCTCTTTTAGAACATTTTTCCCAATTTATTATTTAATATATTATCGCCTGGGTGCAGAACACTCTTAATTCTGCTGGTCGTAAGCGAAATTACCACCATGGTAGGTAGAACCGAAAGAAATATAAAAGCAACAAATTAGATTCTAACGTCACATACTGTATTTAGTCCATAAGAGTAAAAAAAAAACTGTAAAATGTGAGATTACGAATGCGACCAATCCAACAATGCAAAATTCCATTTTCTTTCCTTATTGCATTCATATTACTGAGAAATATTGACTGTTTAGAACATAATACTTGGTTGTCGATGCGACTCATTATTCGCACGGTATGCAGTATTGTAAATGTTATAGGAGAAACGTCGAAGACAACAGTTTGAAATCGCCACATAGGTATATACTCGTTCTTCCGGCACGTTGACGTTAAAATTGACACGTATAGGTTTTATAATTCAGCCGATGGAAAATGAAAGTTCTCATTGGCCGAGTATTGCAATACGGAAACAGTATCTATCTGCAAATTGTATGAAATTTTTTCTTCACTTATCGTGCAGCGTTCATAATGCGTTCGATAACGCTGATTAATCAATCTACGTAAAGAAAGAATGTTATGCCGATGACGCTTCGATCAACTTAATTCTCATTGATTTAGAAATTTTGCAGTGATCCGTTCACACAATACATTTAATTAAAAATGGAAATAAATCACATCTAATACAATTTAGTAAATTTGAACTGTAATTGTCTAATCATTGAAAATTTCACGTTGTTTCATAATTCTTATAAATTGATTATTAATTTAGAAATTATTTAGTGATAGAATTTAGAAGTTATTTAGTGATAGAATTTAGAAATTTTTTAGCGATGGATTACGACTGTTTAACGTCAATTGGATGTATTTGAATATATTTGATACAGCATGGAATGTATCATTGCACGGAAAAGGACTCGAGGATTCAGATTAACGTGATTCATTATGCAATACAGAGTCTAAAGTCGATGAGCTACGTGAATAGATTTTCTTAGAATTAATGTTAAACGTTGCAAGGTCAATATATCAATCTCTGTATTATCGTTACATTTCCACGTAAAATAACAAGATGCTTCTCTAAATCTGCTCACTTTCCATATTTATCAATCTGTACCCTTCTCGTAATAAATTACGTTATCCTTCTTGTGGAAACCAAGCGTGTAAAAATGTTACTTTTTTCATTTTCAGACCGCAAGACACGCGAATCGTCTGCACTGACGAGCATCGTTGGAAATCTTCATGAAACTGTACCAAATGATTTCAAGAATATTCACTGAACACGATAGAACAGAAATTATTCCAAGTTGTCGGTTATTTTTCAAATAGAGCACAACAATGGGTCTTACAATTTGGATATTCACAGTTGCAGTTTTAAGCTCGGTATTCGCCTTGGAAGGTCCGAATATCTGTACTCGTCAGGAGACGTAAGTGTTGTCATAAATAATTATCGGTTAAAAATCATTGGTTTAGAGTGGTAAATATTATTTAATAAAATGTGTATACTTTATACAGTTAATTATTTTTTTTTAGATTCACAGTAACGGTGAGAATATCGGAACAGAAACCTTATACGATACGTGAGAACACTTGGTGCCTCAGTTTCCCTCCGAGATGCTCAAAGTATAAAGTCGTCTTTAAGACGATCTACAAAGATCAGGTAAATCTGAGAAGAAGATTATATTGCTGGTTGCATTCAGCAGGATGTAGGTTTCTTATCGAATATAATGAAACTCGAATGAGATATTTGTAAGAGACTTTAGTTGTTTTAATTTGTACAAGTATTTTGTCTTTTGGTTGGTACATCTTGGCCTTGAGTGCTACAACTTTTTCACATAGGTCTCTACGTTTTTCTTCCCTTTTTTTTGGTCAATAAATCATGAGAAATTTGAAAGTGACCATCTCTGACCGATTCTGATTGCAAGTTCGAGGTTTTTCCTCTTTAGTTAACATAGTTTCCATTTTCTTTTGCCAATCAATTATGTAAAATTTGAAAATGAACATCTCTGATCGCTTCTGATTCGAAATTTTTCTTCCTTAGCTCCTACAATTTCCAATTTTATTTGCCAATTAGTTTTGTAAAATTTTAAAATGATTATCTCTGATCAATTCTGAAGACGAGTTCGAGATTTTTCTCCTTTAGCTCCCATAGTTTCCAATTTTTTCTGCTAATCAATTTTGAGAAGCTGGAATCACCAAGGCTGTGATATATTAACCCTTTGCATTCCTAGTAATTTTTATTATGAGCTGTCATATACTTCAGGACTATTTACACGGTGCACGAATGCAAAGCCTTAAGTAATAATTTAGAAAAATCCAAGAAAGGGGTGGGGGAAGAGGATTTTCAATATATCTATGTAGATATCATTAATATATCTTTATTAATGCATCAATCAGGAGATAACGAAGCAGAGGCCGGTAGAAGAATGTTGCAAAGGCTACACGCAGACTAACAGCGGCGATCGTTGCATTCCAATCTGTTCCAAGGACTGCCTTCATGGCACTTGTATTGCGCCGGACGTCTGCAAATGTGAATCTGGATACGGTGGACCATTATGCGGTTTCAGTATGCATCCTTTTCATCTCTTCCCAATATTACTTCATCCATACAATAAAAAAAAATCCTTTAAAATCACTCAAATCATTTTATCAAAGCGTATTAAACATTAATTATCTCTAACGATTACAATAATAAAAATAAAAGAACTTCATTGATACTTAAGTAAGCAAAAAATGTTCTACTTTCTATTCTATTCTCGTTTCCGTAGAATGCGAGATAGGAAAATGGGGCAAGTCTTGCGAAATGGATTGTATGTGCCAGAATGGAGCCACCTGTGATCCATTTGATGGTAAATGCATGTGCACAAGAGGTTGGACCGGTGAACATTGCGATGAAAAGTGTTCACCTGATCGATATGGGCAGGATTGCGGTGAGGAATGTCGTTGTAGAAACGGTGGAAGTTGCCATCACATATCTGGCGAGTGTCACTGTGCTCCTGGGTATACAGGACCTCTGTGAGTTCGTTGTTTAGTGTAATTTACTTTTTGTACAGTTAAATTGCTTCAATGCAATGTATTAAAACGGTGGTATGAATGTTTCATCAGGTGCGACGATTTATGCCCACCTGGAAAACACGGTGACGATTGCAAGTCGGAATGTAAATGCCAAAATGATGGCTCTTGCAGTCCTACAACTGGTGAATGTTATTGCACACCTGGATGGACGGTAGAGAAAAATTATATAATTGTATTTTCTATAGAGAAATAAATCTGTACGTTTAACTAATGCAGAATCATTTGTAGGGTTCAGTATGCGCGAATCGTTGCCCAGAAGGTTTCTGGGGTAGAAATTGTTCCCAGGCTTGCGATTGTTTCAATAAAGCCGGCTGCCATCATATCACAGGAGAGTGTCAATGTAAAGCAGGCTTTTATGGTGAAAAAGTAAATAAATTTCTTATATTTCTCGCTGAAAGTATTACTAGAAATTTGATATATCACTGATAGTTCCCTTCGATGAACAGTGTCTACAGGTTTGTCCTGGAGGAAAGTACGGTTTGAATTGTACAAATAACTGCGAATGCGAGAATGATGCATCGTGTTCTCCAATTGATGGCAGTTGCACGTGCAGTCCCGGTTGGATTGGCGAGAAATGCAATAAGCGAGCTTGTAATAATGGATTCTGGGGATTAAATTGTACTAAGGTGAATACATTGATTGGTTTTTTGTGTGATTAGAGTTTAATATACTTTGAAATATCTAGGTTTGCGAATGTGACAACGACAACAGTGAACTCTGTCATCCTTGGACTGGAAAATGTATTTGCAAAGAAGGCTGGGACGGTGATACGTGTTCCAGACCGTGCCCTTTCTATACCTACGGAAAGGGTTGCCAGAATCGGTGCAACTGCAAGAACAATGCACAATGTTCGCCCATAAACGGCACTTGTATTTGCGCAGCTGGATACAGAGGTGAGGATTGTAGCGAATTATGCCCCGAAAATACATTCGGCGAGGATTGTGCTCAAAAATGCGCCTGCAAGAACGGTGCCACGTGTTCTCCCGAGAATGGGCGTTGCAATTGCACTGCAGGTACGTCTAAATAAAATAATGCATCATTAAAAATAATAATAATACCTATCGATCCGTTATTCTGTCTACGTTTGTTCAAATGTTTTCGTAAATGGCTATTGTTTAAATTTGAATATTGAATTATAAAAGGTTTTGAAACTGAACAAATAAAATGACTAACGGATCGTTCGACATTTATCCAGCTGCTACACTATTATTGTTTATCTTCCTGGAAACGAATTGTACTTTAAATACGTTTCAACAGAGAACCGTAGATTGCATGCAGAAATTGCTACGATACGTAAAAGTCCTTTGTGATGAAGTCTGTACATGAAACCATTTAAATCTGCACTCAAAAAGTAGAATTTACGAATGTTTTATAGATCTTTTACGTGAATGCATTTACATAAATTTTCTAACTACACTTGATAATGTGGAAATTTAGAAAATTGTAGTTAACATAACAAAAAAGTAGATTTACTCTTAACGTTTATTTTCTTGTCATATGCAATCTAATGTTCTACAATCAGAAAACTTAATATTGAGGTAAGTATGAGTCCCTTGGACATAGGATTATATTGGTAATTGATATCACTCAATTGCCAATTATTACTGTAATATATTTAACACTGTTTATAGCACAAATATAGATACAAACATACAGATATTTGCCATTTTTGCATGTGTTGTTATTACATTTTGTCAGGATGGGTTGGTGTTTTATGCGATCGTCCCTGCGACGAAAAATCTTTCGGCAAGGACTGCGAAGGCAAGTGCAAATGCTTTAACAATGCTGCCTGCAATCCGCAAAACGGTAAGGGGATTAAGATGTAACAATACTATTTTTTAAAACATCGCATCCTTTGCGATAGATTGTAATTTTATCAATAATTTTATGATACTCGACTATGTGATATTCTCTACCCACAATGAAATTTGTCATGAAGTTGCAAATTGGCAAATATAATTGCCTAAAATTGTAAGGAAAGAAGATACTGATAGATTAGTGTTTCCTATACATTTTCGAGGATCATATTGTTATGTCTCGTCCTTTTTATTTTCTGCTCGTTGCACCTGCACCGAAACACGTTACTTTCTCTGAACGCGCAGGCACATGCACGTGTGCAGCTGGTTTTGTCGGCGAATTATGCCAAGACCGTTGCAAAAAGGGATTTTTCGGTCATGGATGCACTCAAGTCTGCGATTGTCACGAAGAAAACAGCCTGGACTGCGATCCTGGCACAGGACGTTGTATCTGCAAGCCAGAGTGGCGAGGTCAGTTTCCTCAATAACGTTTCGATCAATCGCCATTAATACATTATTAACTACCTTATCTAATTAAGAATTACATTAATTTCAACATCCAATCTTCATTCTACATTGCAACAGATCACACAATAGATCATATTTATAAACAGTGTTTTTCCACCTTTGTACTTTCTGTGTAACAGTATAATTATTGAAATGAGTGCAAAAATGAAGAACACTGTCTTAATGGCGATTAGATCGTGGTAGATGTTTTGACTTTAATAATGAAACAGGTGTACGATGCGAGACAAAGTGTCCCGAGGGCCTTTATGGCAACGATTGTCACTCGCAGTGCGAATGTATGAATAATAGTTCATGCGACCCTGAGACGGGTAATTGTGTCTGTGCTAGAGGCTGGGAAGGAGCCGATTGCTCTCAGCCTTGCAAAGAGGGCTGGTATGGTGTCCGCTGTAAGGAAAAGTGTCCTGAGAAAATGCAGGGTAAGAAGTAACAATACTCTCATTAGAAAAATCCGAAAAATTCGGCTCTTCTCAGCAGATCTTCGTGCTAATTTGTAGAAAAGAGATCTTCTTTTTTTGGTGATGGTGTGAGTGTTCTATGTAGCAGTAATGAATTAATTAGATTAATATTTGTGCATGCTTGTAGAAAGAAGACTAGTATGTTTGAGTTATTCTATCACTTTTATTAACACTTACAAGATTCACAAATAACTATATTCGTTAAGTAACTAGATCATCCACTACACTGTAATCACCATTGAGAAGGTAAGTATGTCAAAAATATAACTTGAACGAGTTTTCTGTGGATCAGATTAAAATATACATACAATTGTGAATAATATGTAAGACTATTGATTCGAAACTATCATACAACTGTTCTTATAATGTGAAATAATTATGGTTTATGGAAGTACGACCATTATAGATCATTTATCTTTTAGGAAACATGACCTGCGATCATGTCACTGGCGAGTACGTCTGTCGACCAGGATATTTGGGTCTAACATGTGAACATCCTTGTCCACCTAATCGTTTTGGATTGAACTGTGCCAATCATTGCCACTGTAAAAACGGTGGAGAATGCCATCACGTAACAGGCAAGTATTTCTTTCTGTATGTTTCGATTATGTCGTATAAAACAATATTAAATTTAGGTGTCTGTCAATGTCGACCTGGCTGGCAAGGTGAATACTGTCAAACACCTTGCCCAGAAGGAACGTACGGCATCAATTGTACTCAACATTGTAAATGTCAGAATGGAGGCAAATGCCGATCTAACGATGGTCATTGTCGTTGTGCATCTGGTTGGACTGGTACAAGATGCACTGAAAGTAAGTTTGAAAGATAAACGCTTGATAATTATAGAATAAAGGTGTTCACAATGCAATGTACATGGCATACCTGTTGTCTAATGAACTGTAAATTTAGTTTGTCCAGAAGGATATCACGGTGATCATTGCATGGAACCGTGTGAGTGTAAGAATGACTTCTTCGTGTGTCATCCTGCTGATGGCTGTATCTGCAGGCATGGATATACAGGTGAATATGTAGAAAGGAGAGCAAAGGGTTAAAATGCAAAGTTCAATGTAAATTCATTTATGTATTTCAGTGGATAACAAGAAATTAATATTTTATAGGTCCTGATTGTGACGAACAATTGTTCTCGCGTAACATTCAGGAAAAGGAGGAAGGAGGATATGGTAGCATGGTTGCAGGATTTTTATTTGCTGCTGTCGTTGTCGTTGCTATGGTGTTCGCAGGGTGGATATACCATAGACGTAGAGTGGCAGATTTAAAGAATGAAATTGCACAGGTGCAATACATCGCCGAACCTGCTTCTCCTCCAGGTACGTCATTTATTTTTAAAATAAAGACATAGTATATTTTTATACGTAATATGTAATTATTAAGAAAATTTACTGACATAAACAAATACGGTCTTCATGGGCTTGTTTCAGATCGCAATCAATTCGATAATCCCGTATACGCGTACCAAGGCTCTTCAAAATTCGATGATGGAACAACTACACTTCTAAATAACTTCCAATTTAGAAATAATCTCGGGACGAGCAAGAAAATAAATAATGAAAGGTCTAAACTTGGTTTGAGCAGCTGTACCGATGACGAGGATGATTGTAAAGGTAAGCAAAATATGAGAGAAGAAAAGAAAACTGAATTGTTAATACGAGTCGTTAAATTACAAAATATTTTATTGTTTCACTTATATTCTCAGGTGCATTTGGTATGCAGTACGACCTTAAAAATAAGGATGCTGATATGGGAAATCCAAATCTCAATGTATATCATAGCATCGATGAAATGGATGGGAAAAAGGTAGAACATGTTTACGATGAAATTAAACAAAACAATGAGTCTGAGTATGATCAATTGGATAATCCAAGGCCAGTCAGTAGTTACAAACAGTACAATCGAATGCCTAATGGTTCCTGTTCTACGACGTCTGATAGTGCAGGACCAAGTAGAATGAAAGATAAGGATCCAGAGATCGGTGGAACTTAAATTTAAACCGACGATTTTGTTTTTTTGATTAACACGTTGACTTATATTCTCAAATTATACTTTGTCGACGTAACTACGAGTAACGAGAGATTTTCAAATGGAAAAACCGAATTATTCAGAATAGAGAAACAATCGTTACGTGCTAAATCAGGCATGATAATGCTGTTTTTGTGAGCATAAGCGTGCCTTTTTATTCGGTATGGCAAAGAGAATTTTACTCAAATTAATCGATTACTCGATATTTTAAACATATTAGAATTATTACGTACATAGATATATCATGCTGTTGATCTTGATATTCGGATTATAAGAATGGATCAAAGGAAGAGCGAATTTATAGGATCGTATAATTATATTAATTAATTTTTATTTCGTATAGAGTATTCCATTAAAGTAATGGTAAAACATTATCGGTATTGCAATAAAGCTAAGATATATTTAGTGTGATATTAACGGCAGTATTACGATTGGCCTTTGAATAATTCAAGTCTAAAGGAAATTTTAAATACTCTGATACGGGTTTTAAGAAACATATACAAGATTTCGAGTATACAAATATACTTAATCATATCATCTATCGAATATATTTGATCGAAAAAATAGCAAATCGATATGTATTTTCAGAATTGATTAGACCATTATACTTTTACGATGTACGTTTACTTAAAGTGTATACAGAATCGTTACGTAAGTCCGTTTGAGCAATACGAGATCGATTTTATGATCTCAGTATATCTACAATTTGAGTAGTATTTTAATACTGACACTGTGCACATTTTCCGTTGTCACTTGTTTTTAGCATTGTTTTTTTTACTTTACTAGGCACATTATCATGCAATATTTATATATTCCACGTAGAACATTAAGGCTTGTTATTATTTTGAGGACAATTTCTTCTGTGTACGTGCAACAATAATTTTAAATGTATCGTCCTATTATAAAATGTGTCCGAGCTAAAAACGATATTACATCTGCAATCAATTGCAGTTGCTCGAAATTGTTGAATAATGTGAGTTTTATCGAGAACGAGATATCAGAAAGTTATATTTTGATCCCTGAGACATATATTTTTACGGTTTTATATATTATAATCTTTATTTTAAGACGGATATGTAAATTAGGTCGTGATCGATATAAATACTTGTAAATATCCTTAATCTAAGATATAATTAATATAATCGATGAATTGTAGCGCATAGCATGTATATCGCATTAGATTAAGTTTGATTTCTGCTCGTTCCGTTTGCCGTGTGAGGAAATCCATACCTTCGAGCTTTAAGCAAGTCAATGATAGGGGACGAGATCCAATAAAGTCCACCGAGAAATTGTAGAAGCGCCGCAATTCGTAGACACCACAACGTGTCTGTAATTGTAAATTTATTTAATGCTGTATCAGTGACTGACCCGTTCGTTTCATTGATATTGTCTGATCCTTTATAATTTAGTATTTTAATTCGCTGTTTTGTAAAATAAACTATTCGTTGCGATAACGTACTGTGTATGAAGCAAAACAATAATATGCAGACTCCAATGAGAGTAGAGAAACCCTTGTGAGCACGACGAGCGACCTGAGCACCCAGAAGATCGTAAAGAGCTAAATCTTGGCAACTGGATAAACTGCTGGTGCTAATGCCACCTAACAATGCACACGCCATAAACCATGGGTAACTCTTTGCGTAGGTCATACCTGCCAACGAAAATACAGGAAAACTTATGATAAATCTCAGACATTTCTTATAATTACAATTAGTAAGCGAAACATGGCATATTGCCAAGATTTTTATGGCTACACATGAATTACCTATTAAAAGCAATTATCTATCCAATTCAATCGATTCTAAAATCTAAATAGAAGTTTATTCAGTCGATTCTTCTAAAATCTACGTAAAATTGAAAGTAAAACTTGTAGTAACTACCTATTAAAACGGCACAACCGAGCCAAGAAGCCACACCAAAATACATTCGTCTGTATTGGCTATCAATGTTCAATATTTTGTAACTGATGAGATTTGGTATTAACGTGCTAACTCCAGCGATGGTCAATAATACCACCGACTGATAAGAATTCGATGTGTCTGAAGAAAAAGGTGACAATAACATCCAGAAAAACAATGCCGACACTTTCATGCCAGCCCAACCGATTACTGCAGCCCAGAATCTGAAGATCTTGAGAACTCTGAGCTGCTGTTTCCATTTGCCATCCGAACCCATCACTGGATTGATGAATAAATCTACTTCTTCGTTTGGTTCCTGATAAGAATAGATATTACTTCCTTCGCTGAACAATGCTCCATTGTTTGCTCTTTCATCGGGTTCATCGTATCCCAAATTTTCCAAGCCATCGTAACGCTCTTGCTGCTGTGACGTTTTATTCGCATCCGGTGAGATCGTGATGGGGAGTTCGTTGTCTTCTTCGGCTGACAATAGAAGTCTGGAGAAAAAAAACGTATTATTCCAATTATTGTAATACTTTTGTCTTTGTATTAAGCTTTAACTATGCAATGTCACTTAGGACCCCACTATTTTAGCTGGATTCCGGAACCACTGAGACTATGATATTTACGTTATATAGGGCAAATTAGAGTTAATGAAACTTCATAATTTATTGTCACTTTTTTAACTTTTCCCTGCAGTATATAAAACAGTAAGTTAGGAAAAACTTCTCAGTGGTGACGGACGCCATAGACCCCATTTCTGACTTAGCTTTTTTTCAAGAAAAGCTGTATATAGCATTTCTTTTTGTAATAAATATCTATAAAGAAGACCTGTAAGGAGAAGCGAGTTGCGGAACTGGCGTGCGAAAAGTGATAGTTCCAAGAGCAGTAGGAAGAAAGATAATCGTCATCAGGAGAAGCCCAACTTTCAAGTCAGTTTCCATCAACAGTAAATATGTCAGACCAGGAACGATAATAAACCCAAAAGATGTCCCAATGTTTCTTAATGTTAAAGCCAAGCGGAGTTTTCTTCGGAAGTATTTCCTTAGAACGTGATCGCTCAGTAGAATCACCATACTGGCTCCTATACCCATGACTGCACCTGCACTTGAGCTAGCCAGATATGCACCGACACCACCAGTTGCAAGATATCCGGATGCTATGACTCCAGTTGATAAAAGTATCACTCCTATAATTCCTACCAGGCGAGGAATCTTAGCCATTGTCACGATAGTCTTTGACCATGGATCTGCAAAACATTTGACACAATTTTTATCAGAAGAATGCTGGAACATTACTCACTTAAAAGTAGAAATGAAGTAATAATGGAATCTTTTATTTTTCTGAATTACTTAAACCTTTGACTTTAAATGGAAATATGAAATTTACTGCTACAGATTTAATACTTGTATTGTCAATTAATAGTACAAAGAGATAATTAAATCAAAGACTTTTAATCTACTTAAAACTGGGGAGTCTAAACAAATTGATCACTACAGTTGAAGTAGAAAGATACAAAGATAAATAACAAAGGGAGTCATTGTTTACCTGCTAAGCTCCAGAAAGCAATGAATAATATTGGTGTCAGGATAATCTTTTCGTTCCATGATTTAAAATCAGCTTTTTTTGTTTCTACCAAATACTCCAGCACTGTGCCGTACATTGGCAACACGCTGGGGATTGTCATCTGAAAGAACAAGGACAATGAAGCGAAATTCCGTTAATTGTTAATATAATAGATGAAATTATGAGACGTTGTTATACAGGGTGTTTAGAAATACATTACGAATGACAATAGAGTTTCTATACTCACCTAGTCCATCGTTTCAACATACCAATGTAGGATTTCATATAAATTCGATGGGAAAGATCATAGATCAATATCGCGGCAGATAAAGCGATCAATACACTAATTACCTGTAAAAAAACGACTATTTCGCACGGCTACTGTGACTCCATCGTCGATAATGAGATAATTAATACTCCAATTTCTGGAAGATAAAAAAAAAGTTTTACATAGAATCGCGCCTCTAGTGTCCCTAATTAATTTCTTATTCAAATGATTGAGTATCCTTAAACTCGATTTTCTAAATACCCTGTATGAATGACGTTTCTTGTTTACAGAAATATATTTCATCTTAAGATTAACATTATATTAACAATTATAGTTCAATTTTTAGGTGTACCTGGATAAGAAATACACCGGTAAGAACAACCCATGAGTAACCACCGTCCGGTATTGTTGGACCAAGCTCTGGAAACGAAGTAATAACATCGTCGAGATGAAGACGTCTACTCAGTGACATCCTCTCCGTAAGTATCACCCACTCTTTCGATGGTAGTTTCACTTGCAATCCGACTTACAATATTACCTCAATATACATAGTGGACATTAAAACAGCCTGAAATGTTATCTAATCTCGGGCAAGATGTCAACAGTCTGATAACTATTGATAAGAAATAAAAAGCTGTATAAGAATACCTTCCATACGTGAATACATTTCTTTGCTACGTTTATTGATACCTGTCGATGTGCAAATAAAGAAATGGAGAACCGTTGGGTAGTCTTTATCAGTATCATTTTCTTTCAATAAAATTCAATGAAAGAGTTAGATAGATCAATATTACATTCGAATGCCTAGATGAAGTTTGTTGATAATGAATTTTCCGTATAAAAAAGTTAATTAGAGTATAAAGTTTGAATTGAGTAAAGAAATTTTGAAGCTGTTGAAGATAGAAGTTGTAAGGGTGTTGAATCCCCTTTCGCAAAAACGATTTTGTATCTAGAGTTTCCTCAATGAATATGACTATCTATGAAATAAATAAAATTTATTGTCCATTGGATATGTTTATATTGTGTCGTTCGAAAAGAAAGCTGATAACGCTATCAGAATTTGATGAACACAAATACATTTTCTTTCTTAATTAACACTGATCGATCAACCGATTGATCGTTACAACCTGAGCTTTTAAATAATAAGAGTTTTCATACATGCGCACCATAATGAACATATCCTCGTAGTAGACTATTTCCTTATTAGATTCTATATTAAGTACTATATCAAATATATTATAAACGTATAAATATTATTGTCATATACTTCTCCAATCGTGAATCGTATTATTTTACAGTCCAACGTTAAAAGGCAATAGCCAGTTATAAAGCGATTAAATTCGTACTGACAAAGAATTATAAAATGCTATTAAGGACTTCCATTCATTACGTTATAATACTACGCTCAATCGCTTGTTATACTTCATCGCGCGATTCGCCAGTCGCTATTGAAGTATATCGTACTCTTTTATTCACAGAATCTAATATAGGTTCAATGTGCTTCTGCAATTTCGTTCGTTGCACGTAAATCAAGGCACATATTAATGCTATCAGTAGTATCGATAAAAAGTACAAAAGAATTGTTGCGCCCCGTGTCGCTGATGCCAAGAGCTTCAGGCTGCAGTTCTTCGTTTCATAAAGATCACGACGTGTTTCGCCTGTAATGAGAAATTACTTCGTCAACAAAGAATTATTAAATATTAATCTATGGCAATTCCATTTAGAATTTGTCTTTGAAAGTGCCTTCATGCAGACATGTTAATAGATCAAAATTTAATGAAGTAGAACTTTAACAGAGTAGAAATTTAATAACGTAGAACTTTAATAAAGTAGAAATTTAATAACGTAGAACTTTAATGAAGTAGAAATTTAATAACGTAGAGCTTTAATGAAGTAGAAATTTAATAACGTAGAACTTCAATAAAGTAGAAATTTAATAACGTAGAACTTTAATGAAGTAGAAATTTAATAACGTAGAGCTTTAATGAAGTAGAAATTTAATAACGTAGAAGTTTAATGAAGTGGAACTTTACTAAAGTAGAATTTTAATGAAGTAGAAATTTAATAACGTAGAACTTTAATGAAGTAGAATTTCATTCTCTCTGAAAGACTATTATGAACTAATCATACCATCGTAGCACAATAAATTATTCTTATTGCGGATGAAAACTTTTGTCTTCTTCATCCACTTAATAAATGGATTGAGCTTGCAGGAACATTCGAGTGGATTTCCTGTAAAGTCCACCGCCATAGACTGATTGTGTTTAGTTAGCATATCAATAGCATGAAGGTCATGTTCGAGTACTCTCGTGAATTTGTTTCTCTGTAAGTCCAGGAATCGTAGCTTATGAAGGCAAGATATATTAAAGTGTAGAGCAGTGAGCGTGTTGTCACCAAGGTAAAGGTCACGTAGCCGTGGAAGGTCGCAGAATACGTTGCTATCCCGAAACTCAGATATTTCGTTTTGCTCGAGGTGCAGCTTCATAAGCTGGGTCAAGTTACTGAAATACGAAACATTTGAATTAATTAACATAGACAGATATCAGAAATATTATGGAAATAAATGCAGAACAATACATTTGAAAGAAATGTAAACAAATAGGAATTCATAATCGTATAAATATTGCAAAAGACGCAATAATTTTGTCTCAATAATTAGATGCTTGATTGTAATAATTTGGCAACCAATTAGTCCCACACACTATGATCATCTGGAAGCCAAGGCATTTGGAGGTAAAGACAACTGTAAAAGATTGCAAAATTTAATTGTAATACCTATTTACGAAAATATCGTGGAGCGTAGCTGCTAAATCTCTCGGTGGACCATCCTCAAATGCGCCAGTTAAATGTAGCTCCAAGAGAGAAACAAAATTGGAGAATACTCTGGGATGATTTCTTCCAGGATCTAATGAGAGCTCGTTGAAATCAAGTATGAGCCTTTCCACACGTTGAACATGATGATAAGCCTTTCCACGAATCTCCCGAATTTTATTATTAGACATATCAATAACGCGTAGATTTGGCAAATTATCCAAAGTTCCAAAAACATTCCATGGTAGCTCTTCGAGATTATTACCGGTGAATATTAGAACCTGATAATATATTTTATTATAATTAAATATTTGTACATTCCGTAGAAAATGGATGTATAAGATTTTATTACGTAATTTATATGTTATCTAGATTTGTATTGTTAAATGATTACATACTTCTGTTTCGTTTGGAAGATGTGCCAATGGTATGACATTATGGAAACCTGCGTTAGTACAATTAACGACATACTGATGATGATAATCGTAGCAGGTTCTTGAACAGTGACAACGATTTTTAAAAGCTGGGCCACATTCCAATTTCGAAGATTCCGGGGTTTCTAATGAATGCCAATTAGGGTCGTTGCATTCGTTGGGCACGTCGGCAAACGATGTAGATATTAACAAAAATAATACGTAAATTTTCTTCATTGTGTATCTAAAATAAATCAGAAATGTTTTATTAAAACGATCAAATTCGTTGAAAGTAGATTAATTAAACAATGGTAAAATTAATTTACTTTTTTCAGTCGTGCCAAAGTTGAATTTACAAGGTGAGGTCACGGGTACTTGTAAAATTTTGTTTAATCTCAATATTTGGCGATGTTACATCTAAAATTAAATAAAATTATGTAACTCATTTAATTAATTGACTTTAAAGAAAAGTGTAAAGTTTTTTAAAGTCATATTATGTTTTTTTTAACGTAAATATGATAGAAATATCGTTTCATCGATTTAAATAACTGCATTAGAAATCACGTTCAAAATGGCGGCTTCTGATTGGCTGAAATCGTTTGGCCAATAGCAATGTCCTCTGCGGATCACGTTACGCGCAGTGGCGTCAGTCTTTCTCCTACTTTCGTCGGGAGCGCGTGCGTCTCCGGTATTTTCGAAGTTATTGCTATTGCGTAGAATACCCGGCGTTTAAGTTTAGTTTGTTTTTGCATTGTATTTAAGCCGCGTAATAATGTGTTATCAAGAAACAAGAATAGTGAACGTCTTAAGATCTGTCTTCGGCTACGATGATTTCAAAAACGACACACAAAAGGAAGCTGTTGCCGCTATTTGCAAAGGTTGGTGCTTTGACCATTTCTCTCGTGCCTCCTCGTAGTTACGTACATTTAAAAACATTCGTATATATAGTCATAGGACAGCAATGTGTCAATTCAATTAAAGTTAAATCACGTGCATAATTTCAAAATGGCATTGAGATTATCAATTTAATTGGACTTTATATTTGCGTTTTCATATTTTCGGATTACAATGTAAGATGAAATGTGTCGTGCGAAAAATGATACAATAAAATTTTAGGTTCTACATGTGTATACATATGCATGCCGCCAGGTTCCGGTAAATCTCTTTGTTTTCAATTACCAGCGATTATGTACCGAGGCAAAATAACAATAGTATTCTCTCCAAAGTTATCTTTCATGAAGGTATAAAGTCAATTGTTTAAACGCGCATACTATAGAACTTACGATTCGTAAATCTTTTCAGAATCAAGTAGAATTTTTACAGAGCAGAAAAATTAATGCCTCATTACTAAGTCATGATATAAAAAAAAGTCAGAGGCAGGCTATTATAAAAGATTTATTATCAGACTTTCCAAACATATCATTATTATATACTACGCCAGAAATAGCTTTGATGGGATATTTTCAGGTGAATTATATTAACATAGAATTATATAGCATTAAGCTCATTATGTTTAGGTAGTATTTTATCTAAGCAACTAAAATTTAGAAACATTTCAACAGTGTCTCGTAGCGCATTTAAAAGAGAAACAAATTTTGTCCTACATTGTGTATCAAGATGCACATTGTTTGAGCGAATGGGGGTACGAATACGCACCCTCATATGTAAAAGTGTTCAACTACGATGCACTGTATAAAAACATCCCTCGAATAGCATTAACTGCTCCTGCTAATGACAAGGTAGTTTTAAGTAAGAATAATTCATATTCTTCTTCCTGATAATCCTATCAATCATCATTTTTTTTCATTGATTAAACATTTTGGTAGGCAATGAGGGATATATGCAACATATTAAAAATGGAAAGCCCAAAAATATTCAATATACCCGTGTATCAAACCAACATGTATTACGATGTATGGTTTTTGGATATTCTTTACGATGCTTTTAAACATCTCAAAACCTATGTCATTGAAATGCTCGGCATTTTAGATTTTTCTGTCAAACAGGTAAATAATTGTCAGTGTCAATATCATTCTGCAATGATGAAATGTATATTAACGACTGTTTTCTCTGTAACTAGGCAAGTAGAGGTATAGTTATATATTGTCAGGTGGAAACAGTAGCAAAGGAAGTTCACAGTAAACTAAATGCCTTTGGCATACCTTCGATTTTGTATCATCACAGTGAGGATTTGTTATATTAAAGCTTAAAAATATATTGTAGGATCTGTAGGTAATAATTTTAATATTTGCATGTCTGTGATAGAGTTAAATAAAACTATGAGTCACGATATAGAAAACAAATGGACCTCCACTATTGTTCGTGTTCTTGTGACAACATATGACTATGGATTCATTCACAAAAAATTAATTGGGTTAGTTCATTTACTTAGCACATTAATTAGAGTGTTCATTAGAATTAGAACATTGTAAATTCATTTCTGTTTTGATCAGGTGTATAATATATTGGATGGTACCTGAGAATATACCCAAATATTTCAAAGAATCTGTCCGAATACAAAACAATAACAGCCTTACATACTGTAGGATATATTTCAGTACAAAAGAATACTCTTTTGTTAAGTCTCTTATTGAAAATCATAGGAATCAGAATGGCAAAGAACATATCAGAAAACGATTACATGAATTTGATGGACTTGTATCTTATTGTTTATCAGCAAAGTAAGAGTCTTATTAAAAACAAAATTCTTATCATAGAAATTCTTATATATAAATACAAAAGTAACGTGTAATACGTAACACTCGATATATTTTCTTGCCTCTAAATCTTTATTTAGATGTCGTCATTCAATGATCACGGAATATTTCGGGATTGTAACACCTCTCTGTAAAACTAATTGCGACGTTTGCAAGGACGAAGATGTCGTAAGGTCAAGAATCACGAAGTTCGTTAGTTATTCCCAAACTGTAGAAAGTATAACGTATAACATGTAAGTAAACTTAGGCGTAAGTTCATAAGAATACAAGATTTAAGGAATTTAATTATTAAATTACCAATATAAATATTAAAAAATATCATCATAACAATAATATTAATAATAGTTGCCGCCTAAACGACAGTTTAAAGGAGGAACGAAAGAAAGAAAATATAAAAGATGCTCTGGATAAATTAAGCATATCAGAAACGCGCAAAGAAATCGAAAAACCTAACAACGAAAATCGTAAGCAGCATGATCAATTAAATTCCATTGACAATAATACAATTACCGGCGTAGAAACCAAAACAAACGTTGCCGACGAGAATTCAACAACAAAGGATACCTGTAACCTGGAAATTGTAACTGTATATCCGAAAGATAATTCAAGCAAGAAGACCGATGATAAATACACTGCAATGCGGAATTTATTAAAAGAATATAATGTAGATTTAAGTGCAATATCTTTAGAACCATGTTGTTCAAAGAGAGATACATCGAGTGATGTAGTAATCTTAAGTAAAACGTCTTCATTTCGTACGAAAACTTCGACCTCTGTAACCGCTGGACCTTCGAGACATTCCGAGTCGTCGAATGCGGAGAAAGTGAAAAAAGACCTTTGGAGCGACAACTCGGCCAAAGTCACTTTTACCGTCGAAACCGTGGAAGAAAATAAAAAGTCGAGGAAACGTCGTCTCCCTGGCAACGTCTTCCAGGATGAGTCAGTCTCGAAGGAGCGAAAAAGGGAACGGTCGAGTGACGCTGAATCGTTTACCATTACAAAAATAAATGTTAATAAAAGAATTAAAAAGAATCATGAAGTGCATAGAAGGACCCATGGAAATATGGATGACAAGACGGCAGCGTGTTTGAAGAAGAGATAACGTTGATATGAAGAAAGTTTATTAGATGAGAAGGAACTACTGTTACAATTACCATGGGTATATTACTTGAGATAAATGTAACGGTTGATAAATTGTTGTCATTGTCGGTCGTAGACTTCAAATTTATCTATTTGCCTCGAATTTTATATCAGACTTGTAATGTAGGACGACACAAATGGCATAATAGTCGATTATCGAGTATTGCCATTGTATCAAACGTTATATTTTTTTGTTGTTGTAAATATAATAACGCTTTTATCGAGCGTTACATATATCCGTCCGTTCAAAGAGTATATTTAGGAAAACGTTTATACGCTACCCTATTGTACTTTAGAGAACGATATGTAGTTTCTTTTATTATTTTTTTAAATAGAACTACGTGCTTCAATGTTAAAAGACTAAAGTAGGTCGGCTCGACGAGTCATACTCGTAAAACATCGAACTTGCTCACCCACGCAACAGGTGATATCAGCTACAGGAGGTTGGGTAGGAAAATTTGTCTAAGTTTTATCTCATGTAGTCAGTAATTAAACATACAAAACAATTTAGAATGTATAGAAGAGAATTCCACTCCAGCTTCTCTTTTATTTAGAAACAAACGATTAGAAGTATTCATATTTTTAAGTTTCCAAAGGGAAAAAAAACCAAAGAAAACTGTGAAACATTGTAACCGATACTTCCATAGATATACAGATAATAATATAAAAGTAATTTCTAAGTTTACGTAGTTTCTCTACTTACGTTTAAAATCATCCGACGAACGGGGAAAAGTTGCGATTCGTCCAACAACGAAATCATCGGCGGATTTCCTTAAAAATCGTCAAAAGAATGACGATGCTTTGGTTTCTCATCGAAACGAGAGAAATTCTTCTTCCTTTCTTCGAATTACCACTGCCGAAATTTCTCTGGCGTGCGTACGTCGTACATTAACATACAGAACTCTCCGAACTGTCGTAACCAGTTTGAATTTCACCGACGAAATCTAACCACCGCGGCACGCACTGACTCGCGTAGTATTCTCTCGAAAGCACAGAAACAACCTGTTGATAGTCGAAGAGGAAAACTGGAACGGTTATACGAGATGTTTGAAGTATCTAGGTAAGCCGAAACGAAGAGGGAAAAGGGGAGTCCTCTTGGTTGGACGACGGAACGCGCAGTGTTACCAGTCTGGCATGATGTTGCATGGAGGCGCTTCGGACGTAGCTGCCGCACCTGTGTTCCCACTCCCTTCTCCAACCCTTCCTACACTTCTTCCTTTTTCATTCTATTCTTCTCTTTCTTCGTTTGCTTACCTGTCTTATTTTTTCTCCTTATCCCTCCGCTTTTTTTTCTGTCGTATCTTCAATGTTATAATTTTGAACTTTTACCCTCAGCTTCGCACTGGAGCTGATGGTCTTTCACCTATTGGCTTTTACTTTTTTTCCTTTGTCTTTTATTGAATTGTACTTTCTTTTATTTTGTTTTTGTTGTACTATGAAATTGTCATTTTTTAAATTTGGTTTTCTGTTGTTTTTTTGTCGTATCTTCAATGTTGTAATTTTGAACTTTTACCCTCAGCTTTGCACTGGAGCTGATGGTCTTTCACCTATTGGCTTCTACTTTTTTTTTCTTTGTCTTCTATTTGATTGTATTTTCTATAGTTTCATACTTTCTTTTATTTTGTTTTCATTGTACTATGAAATTGTTATTTTTTCAATTTGGTTTTCTGTTTTTTTTTGTCGTATCTTCAATGTTGTAATTTTCAACTTTTACCCTCAGCTCTACGTTGGTGCTGATGGTGTTTCACCTATTGAGTTTTATTTTCTTGGCCTTTTCTTTTATTTAAGCGTATTTTCTATACTTCGATACTTTCTTTTATTTTGGTTTTGCTGTATATGAAATTGTTATTTTTTCAATTTGGTTTTCTGTTTTTTAAGATCGGAAGTTTTCTGAAGTACAGCGTTAAGTTTAAGTTCAGCTAATGACAAATGTAGGATTATGGGAAGATATTATTTCTTTAAAGGACACCGTGATTCAATTGAAGAAGGCTATACATAAATATCAGCCGCATGACATGAAACATTAAATAATGTATTTGTATGCCCTGACGCGTTTGCATGATCGTGATTCTTATTTCAATTTCGCCCGGGGTTTCCGGAGAAACCGGCACGTCCGGAAACACACGTCGAATTTCATGCTCAAAAAGATTTATAAATTTCAATATCTCGTGTAACTACTAAATAAAAATGAACAATGTTGGGGAAAAGTTACGATCATGAACGCAAGGGAACAAAATTTTTTTGCATTCTTGCGGTTTTAACTATTCTGTCATTCAACCTAGAAGTTTAGGTGGACTCTGAACCACCCAGGCTGTAATATCATTGCATGTCACATAGAACATTTTACTTCTGTATTTTTTTACTTTAAATATCACAGTAATATTGTTCTGAAACCACTATATCTTAATCGCCATGGCTATTGTACAAATATTACATAAGAAAATTCTTTTTTGTACTCTTGTCTTAATTGGTACATTTATTTCACCAAGAACCCATTAATTTAGGTTTATTCTGAACGACCCAGACTGTAGTATTCGATATCACATAGGCAGATTTTTTAAAAATTTATTCAGGTCTACTTACAGGCGGCCCTCGACTTTCGCACAATTCGCTATTTCGTACGTTTGCAAAAATTCAATTTTTTTAAGATTTTTGCCACTTGTTGAAAAAATGTTTCCATGCAGTCACTGCCACGGTGTGCTGTAGCTCACTCACACGTTGCCTATGATTTCCTAACATTGTAATATCGTTTTTAGTGTTGCCTACTAAATGTTAAAGTATTTCAAATTCACAAAGAAATCAGATTAGCAGACAATGTTTAATATTTTTCCCGTATTCGTCTACTTTCGAACACTCAACATTCGCACCCATTTTTAGGGACTAATTATATATGCGAAAGTCGAGGATCGCCTGTATAGTCATTTTGTCTAGAGTCCACTAATTTAATTATCATTTAACACTAGATTTACGGATGTTGATACATCTATTTTTCAAATGTGTGCCAATTCGACTTATAGAAGAAAACTGCAGTTTTTTGCAAAGAAAATAGTTCCAAATTAATTTAAATAAAAGATTTATTATTAAAAACTTAACCAACTAATATAATATGTCTACATAGTAATCAAATTTTGAATGAACCAAATTGGCTCCGTAAAACTAGTGTTAAGTCATCCAAGCTACAGTATACACTTCTCATAGGCAACTCTTTCTGTTAATTTATTCAGGTTTACTTGTTACAGTCATTTTGTCTAAAGCTCATTCATTAAGTGACTTTTCAATCATCCAAGCAATTATATACATTTCACACAGGCAAATATTTTTCTGTAATTTTTCATTTTCGACTATTACAGCCACTTTGTTTAGCACCCATTTGCTTGGATGATTTTTAAGCCTCTTAAATTTCAGTGTATTCTATAGTGATTCAGGACAGACTTTGGAAAGGTGATGAAGCAGGATGAAATTCTTCAAGCCAGTTACATTGAGATGTATATTGAACCCTTTGAACATCTGTTTTAACATTTACTGACAGTAACATATAGAAGTTATAAATGAACGCACATTTAGATGTATTTGTGTGTGTATCTGTGGCAGTGTATCTGTTTCTACACGTAGATATGTATTCGTCTGCTCGCAAACGCCAAATGTATTGTATTATTCTCTGTAGAATGAATGTCAGCGCGTGACGTGATGGCTATTGGAAGTATTATAATATTAATTGTATTATTACACAGACATTTGGAATTATGCAGGATAGAATATATTTTTAGAATGATGATCGGAGTGAATTATCAAGCTGGTTCGATCCGTTTCTGTTAGTTTCGTCTGACGATTACAAGATCTAGAATTACATACCTTCGAGTGTCATATTTATCTTTTTTTCGCGAGGCGAATATATTGGAATATCAAAAAGAAAGTATGATATAGATTATATAAATATATTTAAAAAAAAAGGATCGACGTTTAACTCAGTGAGAATAAAAAAATTTCCGCTCAAAAATCAGTAAGAAAATATGTATATACATGTATATATAATTTATATATAAGTTTATGTATATATAAATATATTAATATAAAAATGAAGAACATTATAGGAGTGACATATTTCCTTTGTTTCAAATGTTTACAAATATAAATTTCGTTATATTTCCTGCGCCTTTGACATCTTGAATGTCATCCGTAGTTTTCGCTAATTTGATCATCGCTTTTGAATTAAAACTTTTTCTGGTAAAGTCACACGTTAATGATAAAAATAATTTGCTATTTTTAACGGTAATAATTAAATGATTAATATATCGACATAATCAGTCATTTTGGTAGTTTTGATGTTAAAAGTCGTGAGAAATTTCAACGAATTCTACGGTTCTGATCATCGATGATCTCCATGACATTCAAAGTGTTAAATATATAACATTAATAACATTAACGTATTCGACGCTATGATTTATATCCGTATTAATTATCTTCTTTTTGAACATATCTTTCCTTGTACGTCACTCTTGCACAATAGAGATTCGATTGTTCGTAAGATCTATCTTTTCAAGCTTCATAAGATCGTGCACTTCGTCATTTCTGTTAATGTTAATTTCGGAAATGAATAATTCACGGAAGATAAGGCGCAGCTGAAATCATTAAGCGTGCGAAGTACATTCAAATTCATAGATAAGTGTGGAAAATATTTTCAAACCATTCAACATTGAATGAAAACTATCCAACAATCTTATCGATGCATCTTGTGGCACTAAAATATAATCTACACGAAATGAATTACAATATAAATATAAAATTAGCGATATACGTTAGAAAAATCTTTACAAAAGCAATCGAAAACGATGGTATCTTCCGACTTAACAATTTAAACGTATTAAACACTCTAGCTCTGTGTAATGATTCTCATAAATTCACCTTCATCAATCCTCTATAGTCCCTTGTGACTTAAGTTGCGAAATCATTTCTTTAACTGCACGAATTATCTAATAATAATGATATTAAATTCACAAAACTTTTTTGTAACCAAATACTTAGCAATTAAGCTACATTTTTTACTTAGAAATCGGACTAAAAAGAATTAAAATGTTCTTTCTCAAACGTAATCTCTTATCGAGTACAATTTGTTTTATAACCAATCAATATTCACGTGTTTTTGAATAGCGTTGTTTTAGATACATAAATTAAAAAATATGTATACATTTATAGGCGGTTATCTTATCATCTCACCAGAATTTCTCAAATAATTCCAAAAATTCTGATTTCTTTTAGATTATCTTAAAATTCCTTCTCTTCGTTTTCAGAAGAAATAGAGAAATTCTTTGTTTGTTTTCTTTTGCAATTTGAAAAGTTCTGGCTACTCGGTGCTTAAAAAGAATAATCAACAGCAGTACACAATTATCGTGCGTAATGAATAATACGAGATATCTTGACGTATAAGAAAAAAAGAAGGAAAAAAGAAGTTCTAAACGCATGAGACATTGTTACGATGTTAAAGCTGTATGTTAATATTACGATAAAAGTAAGTTAAAATTATAGGAAATTAAATCTTAAATCAGACTAGACACTACGATCGTCATTATAACTCCGTACATTTTGATTTCGAACGTACACGAAGATGACAATTTAAAATACTTCCGCAAACTTTGTACCATACTCATCACCAGGATTGCAATACGTTCAAAGATCCTTTCGCTTTAAACTACGCTAAAATGAAAATGTCATTCGACGATGAATATTATGAAAACAGTTAATAAATGTTTCATCTCTGCTCTTCAATCTGTTATCGTTAAATATAATATGTTTAACATTCACCGTCAAATATATGTCGATCACTCTTCTAATAAGACACAACTAATCCAAAAGCAGCTGTTTCATCGATACGTATTTAATTATGTGAACCATTTATTTTGAAATGGTATAAATCAATTTTTTAAATCGAGACATTTACAATTTTCGTTTTAACGTATTAATCCCTTGGCGTACAATAACATTTTGCAAAACACGTCAAATTGAAACGAGTACAGAAACGCGACAAGACAAAATTATTTCTATAATATTAATATTACTTTAAATTGTTTAATATATTACGAATCTCTAGTCAATTTTCATTTTACGAATTTAATTCTGAATTAATGAGGAGGCAGACAGAGAAGAAATCGTACGACAAGAGATTAATCGTCAGATTTACCGACTCTCTATTATATTTAAATGTATTAAATTGGTAATTTAGAAAAAATTTATGGTTCCCCCATAAATTTCCCTCAAGGGCCATTCCAGAGTATCTGGAATGGTACGGGCCTAGCAACCCCGAGGTACCTTAGCTATAAAAATCCCCAGGTCCTGCCAGTCTCTGGTAGGACGAGATAATAGTAAATTGGTAAATACAATTTCCGTATAAACTTAGAGAATTTGTCAAAAATATTAGGAACCAGTCATTTCTACAACCTTGGCAGTTTTAATATTAGAAATATCGGTGTGTTATTAAAAATCCTGATTTTACCAAGAGAATTATACCATTTTCAAAATAAACGGTTTCATATGGTGATTGCAATTTTTACCACGAATTTCCTTGAGGATACACGTAATTACTTGGACACTAATTAAGAGTTTCGTAATTGCGATACGAAGATTTAAAAATTAGTTGCTTTCGGTCAGCTATGTCGTATTAACAGCTTATCACTCTCTTTGTTTCTTTGATTTTTTTTCTTGAAGATAACGTGGATAGACTATAACGCCATAAGAGACGAGATCGCTTGTTAAGCGTTCTTACAATAATATAATCTCATTTGGACATCAATGTTATATATCAGATCGGTCGTTTTAAAGTATACTTTATATTATAATACACATATTTATATATTTATATATATGTATGTGCTTCTGTCCTGGATGTATGTCAAAACTGGTATACCGATGGGAAAATAACGCAATCGTTAATTGCCATCGTTAATTTACAAACGATCTTAAATACGTAAGTGTAAAGTAAAAAAAAAAATATATAGATTTCCAAAATATTAAGTTAAGGTAGAAAAGTTTCATGTAAAAAATAGAAGAGTGTATAATCATACTTACAAACAAGACAGAGATTATCATAGAGCAATGTGAAATGAAATGATTTGAGCGAGATTCGATTTCTTTCACGAATATACCAGTTACAACATATAAGTAATTCCTTGACGATCGAAAAGAAGCTTGTCGATTTCTGCTCTTCAAGCAGTCACGGATCCTAATGTTCTTTTTTTTCCCTTTTCCCCTTTCTCTTTAACATATACGTTTAGTTTTGGTCTACTACTTTGGCCTAACAGAATCGTAAAGTATATAACGTAGGTACTCTGTGAAAGATTAAATGCTCAATCGCGTAAGTCTTTAGCATGGAAGTAAGATGCAGATGCAAAGAGCATTTTGGCAGTAACAAAGAAATTCCATATCATCCGTACCTTCCTCTCGTCGTTCGCTGAGGATGTTATTATGTTTTCGTACTTTACAACGAAAATTTCACGAATGCCAATGTATGAAGGAAATATTTAACTAATCATACAAGCATAGCTAATTTTCCTTCTCCTGTCTCTCTTTTTTCTCGGCATACTTGAAACTGTTTACAATCAAGAGAATGTTATATGAGAAAAGTTAAAACGTAGATTTCACGAACTACGTTAACCCCTTGACCTACGATTTCCACTTGGACGATGTGCGCAACAACTCAGTATTAATTCCTGTAATCAGCATTTCTCATTGATTTCTAATAATTGGAATAACTGAACGGTATATTAATAATACAGAAATCATTTAAACGTCCCGCCATCGACTGATATTTTCAATTGAATAATTCTTGAAAAACTTCATATTCCATTTACCGCGTCACACGTTATTATGGGTTAAGGGGTTAAAGTACGTCGATAAAACAAATAAGAAAATAATCGTCATTTCTGTCCCTGAGAAGAATCGTAAAGACAGTCTCAAGATCGTGAATAATACAGCAGTCAGTGTTGCTAATACGTATTAAAACTAATAATATTCATTAATGTGAAGATTCGACTTTTAAATATGGCTCGCGTTGTTGCAAGACTTCAGCGGCAATACGTGAATTCACTTCTCGTTCAGACGGACAAGAAACACCTAACGATATTGGCACAGAGATCGATTTTGCGACATCGGTTAGCAATTATTACGAGGTGACGATATGTGGAGTAAGGAAGGATTACATTGGCATCGAGATAGAATTCAGCTTAGGCTTTGTATCTGTCGGACGAGCCTATGGCGCAGCATAATATCAGTGAGAATATCAATCCAAGAAGTTCTAGAATAGCGATACCAATGGTGACACCGATGATGAATGCACTTTGACTCTTTAAAGCTTCTACAAGCTTATCTGTGCAACCCTGGAAAAGAAATATCACCAATTAATACCTGTTATTGGTAAATTCCTATACAATTTGCCTAACACTCGTTACTGTTACATAGTTAGATCGATATTTTAAATTGTTAATATAAAAAATATATATTTAGCTAGTAAATAGTAAATTTACCAATTTTAATACTTTATAGATATGTTTTATTATTAATTAATTTATATTGGTCATATTTTAATGGTAGTTTTCTATCAGAGATGCTTCTCGTTAAAATTAAAAAGGAAATATTACCTCGCTATAAATCGCAGGACTAACGACGTTTCCTATCTTGATGTTTCGAGCAGTTTTACACATGGCGCTATCTTTCTCTTTGCAGCAGGACTCCGGTACTTTGTACACGTTATTCGAATCGGAAACGGTCAAACTGAGGGCAACCGAGGGATCCTTGGTCGCGTATTTACTTCCGGCCCAATCTGAGGGACCGGTCGCCCCGCAACATCCGAGGCCCGATTGAAACGCATCCAAAGTTTGAGTACGGAACTCCTTCTCGCCGTATTCATTCTGAAATTACAGTTAATTAATGTGCCTTCTTCTTAGCATATAATTCTGATCTCACGAAGAAAAATTCCGTGTTCTTTGAAGCTAAAAATAGCTATGTATTCATCATTCTACTGATTTTATAAAATCACGGGATATTCTTGTACGGTATATTTAAATACAATAGAGATAACGTTAGTAGTTCCAGCGTTATCACTTTATCTAACGCTTTATCGTTTAGGTGTCCCGCGAGAATATCTATTTGTAAAATTCTATAACTTAATAATCAAAGTATAAGTAACTGATTTCTATCAATGAGCATTGTCAAAACAAAAAGCTTATTGACAAGCTTCTAAAGCGTCAAAAGTGACCAGCAATGCTCCCCACAGGCTTCAAAGTGTTAATAGAAACTCCCAGACAATAAAACAAATTGCCTCACTTCTAAGCACTTCGTTAAACGCTCAATTTAGAAAGATTAATGGATCTCTCGCGAGTTACGGGTATTCTTGAGACACCTAAGGACAGAAAAACAAGCCTGGCTAATTACAGACTTCCTAAATGGACGTCTCGCGGTAATTGAGTCAAGAAGAAACCCATTGCAATGGTGAACGATCATACCTTAACGGTATTTATTACAGAAAGCTTGACCA
Source organism: Cerceris rybyensis (assembly GCA_910591515.1). NCBI lineage: Eukaryota > Metazoa > Arthropoda > Insecta > Hymenoptera > Crabronidae > Cerceris > Cerceris rybyensis. The sequence goes on from OU342795.1 coordinate 5,036,920, forward strand.
GCCCCTCGAGACTATTCTTGTTCTGATACAGCCATGCTCCAACGGCAATTTGCGCAACGACAACAATGAGAAGACAACTGAAAAAGGCGACCAGCATGCACTGGGATTCACGGAAGGCCCCATAGCAGCCGAGGAAGGCGACTATCAGCATGAGAATCCCGGCGGACAGTAAAATATATAGACCAGCATTGAAGTTGTCCTGTTCCTGGGCGAGAGACACCAAAAACGTTTGGTCTGTCAGCATCCATACTGCCAAGACCACACCAGCGAGTCCTATGGCCTGGAAATTGAGAGATTTATGTCTTTTGACTCTTTACATTGCTATGGGGGAGGATGGTCATCCTGTTCGGTGTTAGCTATTTGCAATGGTTGATTGCTACTCGAGTAGTTCACAGCCATTATAAATTTGTACACATTAATTTCTATGTTTACAAATAGAACGCAAGTACTTCTTATTGCTTTTCTGTTCTTCTTATTGCAGCTCTACATACTCGTAGAGTACGTCGTCCCTATTAGGAATATACCAAGATTTTAGTTACAACTATCGATTATATCATTATATCGATTCCATCGATATCAAAAAACTACAGTTCGCATCTTGTCGTGGAAAATTTCTTCAATTTTGTTTTCTTCGGTTTATATTTTCAAAATTACATGCCATCGATATTGTATCGAACTTTCGATTGTATCGACCTATCGATTGTGTCGATCTATCGATAGTATCGATCTATCGATTGTATCAATCTATCGATTGTATCGATCTATCGATTATGTCGACCTATCGATTGCATCGACCTATCGATAGTATCGATTGAATTCAATTTTCAAGATACAAACCGAAGAAAAAATTTGAAGGAATTCTCCGCGACAAGGCACGAACTCTACTTTTTTTCCGTGCAAACTCAGCAACTCGTTGGGCCATGGCTGCTCTTGAAGTTTCGTTCTACAGTTCTGCATAAGAAAGGCAATAACACTTTAATTATAAATATCTTGAAAACTATTGACCGTCTACCGTATATTCTTAATGAGGGTGACTTACTCTACGACTGTGTGAAATTTCAATAAAACCGGCAACCCGAAGGCCTTGCGTTCTCCTTGTTAGGCAAAATGGTCGTGGCAGTTGAAGCCAGGAATTAGTGAGAGACGAAAGAAAAAGGTAGGAAGATTTGTAATGTGGTTTATGGCTCGAGTAGCCGTACACGATGCACAATATGGATAAATAACGAACTCTATTCTTACGAAGCTAACCGGACAGGCCAGGACGCGCCCCTTTTCAATGGCCTGCGTGCCAGATGTGTACAGTTCTTTTTAAAACGAGGGTTCGGAGTGTTTCGGACTTTGCTGTTTCTCTTTTGTCGCATGGGATACAACTTCCAAGATTTCCATATTCACAATTTCAAACTGTGTTACAGGGGGACAGATTTCTCATACCTGCTGAGAGGGATGTGTGGTTGGGAAATGTTTCTGTCAACATATGGTTGAATGCTCAAGGAAAATACATATTTGTAAGAACTTCCCATTAGTTTTAAACAGTGAATTAATTAACCACTATTATTACCGAGAATTGATAAGAGATGAAACCAATAATAATAGTATATAATAAAAATTATACTATAGAACATTCATTCTACCTTCCATTTCACTTTTACAATTATCTTTCAAATTTTACTTAATTTTAAAATACAAAAGAGAATCTTCCTGCAATTTTATTTCGAATTTTACTGATTTCACCGAAGGTAGAACAAATTTTATATCATATTACAGAAATACGGCAATTCCACGTGGTTTTACTGTACTATTAATATATAATATTGTCATATTAACATACAAAAACACTGTAACACAGTACAACTAATTTAAAACATAGAAAGTGCATAACACACAATTTTCCTATCCCCCTCTCGTTATTTACAATTCATCTATCTACAAATCCACCCACGTAACAATGTCCCGTAATTAAAATGTTTAACAGCCAGCGCAATGAACAATTTGAACTCGACATGCAATCGCCTCGGAGGCGTGCCTTTAAAACTAAGGATTTCCTGTATGCTTGGCGCGTCTTTCATTGTCGAAGCCACGCCGAGCGGTGATGTAAGAACTAGCAAGAACAGATGCAAGAAATCCGAAGGATCGGCTGAGTCAAGCAGATTCCACTTTGGTGTAATCAGAGATCAAACATAGCGAAGTAAATCCAACCTAGGGTGGCTTGTTATTTGAATATGGTTAATATCTATCGATCCTCCGCTGTGTAACTGTACCTCAAACGTTACACACGGTCTATGGTGGGTTTGATGATAGAGGCTCGGATTTCCGATTACCAGGGTAGCGCTGCAAACCCCATAATCTCTAAATAAATCTTTCTAAATTATTATTTAACACTAGAATGACCAAGCAAGTCAAAATGACTTGCTCACATTTTTTTCCAAAAATTCCCTAAGTGTACAGGAGCGTCCTAGACCAGAAATTCTAAGTTGATCTTATAAAACACAGATTACAAAACCTATCATATTTTCCACCCCATTGATTCCTCTTCTTCCAAAGTTCTTCTTTAATATATTTAAATGTAATAAATTTAACGTCGGTCGTTGTAGTGTTAATATGAATTATATGTGTATGTCATATAATACATATTTTTCGCGTAGTTCTTACAGTGTGCAGATTCTTAAGAAATCACGTGGCAAGAAATGTGCTGATGCTGAATCGATGAAATAGGACTATGACTTCACGGCCCGATTATATTACTTTTCGATCGTAAAAATAAATGTTCGATTATATCTCGTAGTTAGTCATCGTCACGTATTTTGACTGTAACGTGAGTTTTTACTCAGCGCTAAAATTATCATAGATAAAAATCGAATCCCTGTTGTCGATGTTTGGCGTTAGATGTAACTGGGTCAAGCAGTAAATATCATTTTGATGTACAACGTTAGAAATAGGAGAGTAATGTAGTATTATGAATGCAACATGTGTTTAAAATCATAGCATACAATTGATCTTCATTGTCGATGTTCATCGTTTGTCGGGAAGCGAGTGAAATAATAAATATCAGTCGACGGAGATGCAACGTCATAGATACGAGAATGTAACAATGCTGTGTTTATTATGATATAGTTATATTTAGTGTAACGTTGTAAATTTGGATTATTCTTGAATTCCAACAAAGTTGAGTCTGTCAAGTTCAACGATTCGACTGATTTCATTTCCCGCGGTAATACGAGAGGCCGGGTATCTGGCGAACAAAACAAGCGCATATAGATATCGATACTAAGAAACCACTCGGAGGACAGAAGAAACTGGGCCGTAGTGTAGGACGTAAGCTCGTAGGAAGAGAACATATTCGCTCTCTGACTGGAAATCTAAATTTAAACGCACTTATTTCTCTTGAACATTTTCAAACTAGATGCAATGTTCGGTGCAATCCTGACATAATCGTTGATGGCCAATCGCGACGCGCGAATTCAGGCGGCCCTCGACTTTCGCACATAATTGGTTCCTGAAAATGTGTGCGAATTTTGAATGTTCGAAAGTAGAGGGACATAGGAAAAATAGTAAAAGTTGCATGTTAATATGGTTTCTTTGTAATCTTGAGATTTTTCACCATCTAGTAGGTAATACTAAAGATAATATTGCAACTCGGAGTAATATTAATAATATCACTCTTAATATTAATATTAATAACAGGAATATTAATAATATTAGTAATATTACAACGCAGAGAAACTCAGGGTCCTCTAATATTCTATTTGGGGACCTCACTCCAAGGGACTGACTGCATAGAAGCAATTTTTAAAATAGCGACAAAAATCTTTTAAAAAATTGTTATAAAATTATATAAAAAATAGCGGCAAAAAATTTTAAAAATGTGCGAAATAGAGAATTATACGATAGTCCAGGGTCGCATCGTAGTTGGTATTTGTGTTAGGACTCCTTTACTGGCGATGATCTTAACTCGATTCAGTGCCGTTAATGAATTTGAGTAATTTCTTTAATTTCCGCGAAATATTTAAAAAAAATTAGGTATTTTCGGGAATTAGTTTATAATTGCTGCTGCCGATGCAACGTTCTATTGTGTTCGATGATCTTATTATTGGCGGGATTCATGTAACGTTAATGGATCTGAGTCATTTCTTTCATTTCAACGAAACAAGAAAAAAAAATAATGTGTTTGACGAATTAATTGAGAGAGTCTGATTCATTTACTTGAGAGTAGGATTTATTTGAATTACTTTGTACAATCTTTGCTACATTTACTTATTGTTATTGAGCGTACTTCGATACCATTCTGTTAGGCTTGGATTTTACTTAGACCTGGCATTTATTTATTGCTACTGAGTATATTTCGTTACTATTTTTGATACGGAGAATACGTTGAAGGGCATTTTGCGAAATAAAATGATAACGGGTGACTGGAATAGAGATTGCAGTTGAATCTGACGCGAAACAGCTAGATCGACGTTCCTAGACGTAAATCATGATAATTTAGGGCAAATGGGAATTAACGCAAAAGAGGAGTACGTGAGTTATCAACTCAGATATAATCGATTCTCGAATTATTTAACTCGAGACCAGGAATATATTTAAAAATTTAAATAACTATGTGAATAATGGTATGTGTAATTTCTAAGACAACAGGTTTACGATCTTTTCGCTAAAGATTTTACATTTTGAATTCGATTATTATCGACACAGCTCTATTATTCGATTAATCGATTCACGAGTATTAGAGAATTTAGTAATTAAAATGTAAGTAAGTGAAGTTGCAACAGAGAAATGCATTTATTTCGGGAAAGCAATTGACATTTGGTAATACACGTTTCCGAATATAAACTATAATTATTAGTATAGTTCAGAAATTATTATTAATTTTTACTTTTCTAACATATTGATTAAAAAAGTCCAACTACATTTTATCGTAGGTCGTATGGTACAAGCGATTACATTAACAGTAATTAAAATATTGATTACATACACCGGTACAAGTAAATAGTAATTATACAACATCCAAATTAAGACTACATCCGTAAAAAATATCCATTTCTAATTAATACTTAACCATTTCGCTACAAATGAAATACATATGCCCCAAGCAGAAAATACAACTTATTAAGTTTTTGGAGTAACGATTTATTTCACACCGAGAGAAAGTAACCGAGAAGTAAAACAAAATACTTACATACAATTAACTTCAACATAAACAGCATTTTTCAAATTGCCCCTCGACTAATATTGCCCATCTACGGGTAATCATTTTCAAAATAAAGTCATAGCGAAAGGGTTAACGTTAAATCTCGTTGAAAACAATAAGTAGAAACCTATACATGCAGCATCTCTTCACGTACAATAAACTCTCTTCATCTCCTTTTCATTTTTTCATAATTATGTTCACTTATCATCTCTATTTTTTAGACTCACCCAAAATGTAAGATTGACGCTGACGAGCCCGTACTTCACCAATCCATAACATTCCGAAAGCACCATTTTACTTCGTGGTATATATATGCGTATGTATATAAATACAGTATGATAATCAATAGATTAACGAAAGAAAACACAATATTGTATGCCACTAATAAAATAAAACCTTATTTACAATTCTACGGTGTATGTAACGTAACACCGACAGAGATTTTCGTTGATTATCGCGACCTTTAGGTATCACGCATCGGCGAAGGTACACCAATCCACACTATGCAACGGTATGCAAGCAACTGTCATGGGTTATGAACTATCAACGTTACGTTCCATCGGGATTGCAAGGTATGAAGAATAGAGTGGTACTCCTGTTTAACCTTCTTGAAGCTGTAGCTTTTGACGTCATTCGATTACGGCTCTCCTTCTCCTTTTTCCTCCCTTTAAAGCTCTTTATCTATCTCTTTTCGCAGATGGTTTTCTCTCTTTCCGTTGCTCCGTAGGTACATACACGTTTACGGATTTCTTTTTTTCAACGTTTTCCTATATATTGCGATATATTTATTTATTTTTTGTGCCTTGTTCTATTGTAATTAATTTTTTTCATGTACTGTATATTCTTTAAGTAACATAAAAAATGAATATTTAAGAAGGTGACTAATTAGTTTTGCGCGACTGTAAAATATCTGAGGTTTCAATTTGAAATGGAATTGAGAGGATAAGGAGTTCGAAATAACTCAAGAAACGTTTTATTAACATTTCGTAACTCTATGGAGCTACTATAATATATTTGAAATGATATATAAATTTTGTCTGGCACTATACAGAATTGGTTTTACATTGTACAAAGTTTTGATGTATATCAATGATATAGAATCGTGTATATTCGATTAACTAAGATGAAACGGAGAATTTTTAATACCGGTAATAAATATATGACTGTAGACAATTTCGAAATAGTTTTGGGAAGTAATTTTATTGGATTTTTAATATATTCTATCTAAACCCTCGACTTCCTTCTTCTTATCGACGTCGCCGTTTATTGTTATGGAATTTATCCTCAACATTGTTCGGTGTTCTCTGTAAACTAAAATGTACAAACACGTGTGAGTTAAAGAATCAATGAATACATTGCGATAATAAAAACATTGCATCTTACAGTTTATCCTACGAAATTGTTTTCTAGGTTTGAACCTAAAACGGGTTATGGTGTGCGACAATGTTTTCTCAATTACAGTAGCATCCACTGAAACCAATTCCCTGTTCAGAATAGGTCTTCCAATTAGCGTGAAATCTTTCCCACCGACGAGTAAAACTTTCTCCATTTTCAATTGATCTCCTGGTTTCGGTGGCCAGATCCCTCTGACAATTATAATGTCAGATTCTGTGACTTTAAATTGTGTCCCAGCCAAATGTACAACAGCAAATAAACGGCCTGTGGTATCAGTAGCTATTTGGCGATTGATTTCTTTAATTGCATCTGCAAAATAGAAAGGGCACACGAAATTTAGAAGAATAAAAATCATATTTTATATATTTTAAGTATTAACCCTTTATGGTCGGCAGACTTTGCTCTTGAGAGGAGCTCTCCTTTTCGGTTAATATTACTTATAATACGTAAAAATCAATTTGGCATTGCTGTACCGGTTAAGTGGAACTTTAGTTTCAGAAGTTCATTAGCAAACAAATTAGCAAGCTGACTTTTACAGCGATTTGTGAATGTCCCCAGTATGGGGACACCGACCGCAAAGGGTTAAGAAAAATGATCTTATATGTTTATATTAGATATGTAAGTTTAAATAACCAGAGGCTTGTTTCTCTTGTTGTTCATCTGGTTCTGGTAGTCTCATTGGTTCTTCTTGTGCATTATTCATCCATGGTAAATATGTAGAGCGTTTAAAATTGTTACGATACTCTGCGATTCCAGGTCCCCATAATTGTGATGCTAAAACAAAAAATGCGATATAACATTCTTCATGACGCTAGAAATATGTGAAGTTTGTTCTAAGTTTTGTATTAACCATGTACTAAATTTCTCGATTGATAAACTGGCTCATCAAATTTGAACAAAACGTATGTAGGTTAGAAATGATATTACACTCCGTTCCCGTTTAAAACTTTGTAAATATCAGAACTTAATTACATACATGTTTATAAGTTTATTGTAAAAGGAAATACCACCTGAAATTCTTTGTCAAATTCTGTAAAATAACTTCTTTTACTTGTACACACAAAAAAGTAAGGTTATGCAAGACTTTTTTTTTATTTACATGAACGAAAATTTCGTTTATCTTTATTAGAGAATTTAATTGCAGACCTGGATGATATTTTTCATAAATCGAGAGCGGAGATATTCTCCCGAGACGAGCGTTTCTGGCATAATTAAAAAATCTCGTAAAACCGGTCAAACTCGCCATGACCAACGAACTGATAGTTTCAATAATAACACCGTGGTAATTTCGAAACCTTTTAATATACTACATAGTACGATGTACACTATTTTGTAAACTTGAACGAAATTATCTAATTTGTCGAAGATAAACAATATACTGTTGAAACGTAATAAAAATAATAATTGTAAAATACGCGGCGGGGAATTTTAAACCAGGTACATTGTAGATTCAGAAGACTCGTAAAACGGAGTAGATGAAAAGACAATTACAATTAAAACGTAACTCTATTATTGCTATTAAAATACATATTTAGAATACTTTATTAAATATTACGTGAATTATATTGTTAAATAATACGTGAACAGAGAGTGGTAGTGTGGAAGAAAGTACTGAATTTCTGCATACAGCTTGCTCGTAATTCCGGCAATTTTTACTCGAGCTGAAATAAATATCTTATTTATTAAATAAATAATTTGTAGCGTTAGAAGTACACAATTGAATTTTATAAATATCATATCACATGTGCTGTATTGTACAACGCAAAAGGTTAAACAAAGAATTTATTAAATCGCAGACACTTAAATTTGTTTGATCACCATCTTCGTTCGATTTGGAAAATTCGAAATATCGTATTATAATTATTAATTAATAATTATGAGTATTTATAATTTAAAAAAAAAACTCTTAAGCCAGGAACTATGCGAATTCTTAAAGATTGAAAACTCGCTTTTTTCAAAGGGTTCTGGAGCCACTGCTTTCAACACCATCTGTTTTTTTGCAATTTTCCGTATTTTCTCTGGCGGGAAATGACCTGTCTATGAAAGACAAATATTTAAACGCTAATATATCGCTTATTTCTTGACTGATTTAGATACAGTTTGTTTCAGCGTCTTATTTAGAGTATAAACTATTCACGCACTAATACAAAACCTTTAAATTCTACTCGTTTACTAGCTATAAGTGAGTGAACTTTATCCAAAAATAACATCCTTGTTTAAAGAGAGCTGCGGCTTTATGGCATATATCATCTGAAAGGGCAAAATCTCTCCAGCACTCATGAATTCCGAGAAAAACGTAAATAAAGTTTTCCAAGTTTAGGAGAATGCAATCCCATAGATGGTGTCACCATCGCAGTTTCTAGAACCTTTTAAAAATTGTGCGTTTCCACTCTTTTACCATTCGCATACCTTATGGCTTAAGAGATTTTTTTCAAATTATGAATACTCATAATTATCATACGGTAATTCGAATTTTCCGAATGGAACAAAGATAGTGGTTGAAAAGAGAGAGGTAGAAGACACCATATTTTATGACAGTATCGCTTTCTACAGTGTTTTACAAATATTAAATTCGATGACACTACCGCCTCCTACAACTTTTAACACGAAACATTTCTTGAAAGTTGGGTAAAGCTTCTCCCATTTAAGCTTGGACCCCCTGGTGAAGAGATGTCGTACGTGTTTGTGAACAGTTACTTGTTATGCTTGGCCGTTGTGTTGTACAGAATCGATGACCATTGAATTATTGTGATAGTAACTGGTGTTTTCAGTATTCTGTTAAGTTCGAACTATGCAGTTTTATAAGGAAAAACTTCTGTCGCCCGGACAATTAAAACGCCTAAGTGAGCACAAGTACAGTTGTACAACGAGCAGTCTGTTGGATGGATTTCTTCAACCGTGGTGGAACTGGCTTGTCAGCAAAGTTCCACTTTGGCTTGCACCCAACTTAATCACCGTCCTCGGACTCATTGTCAACATCGTTACCACTTTGGTTCTTATTTATTATAGCCCCGATGCTAAGGCTGAGGTATTCATTAACATAACCTATATAACTGTTGCATCGTCACACGTACGTCTCATGTTCTAATGAAAGATAAATGACAGTGTTCACTAACGACACGTCAGAAAGAAATAGAAGATGCAAAGGTAATGACGAAAATGTTCGATCTCTTTATGAATGAATCATCAGTATCTTACATGTTTAAAGTGCTAGGAGAATATGAGAAAATTATGAAACCATTGGGTTTTTGTTTATAATGAACTTTGCATCTTTTATATAATTAAAAGTCTTTATTGGATTGACAGCTTTATAAGAAGTATTTAGAACGTTTATAAGTAATGCAAGATAGGTTGAGGTTTGTAGTTAATATTATTTTAACATTTTAGGCACCCAGGTGGGCATGCTTTTTGTGTGCATTTGGTTTATTTGTATATCAGAGCTTAGATGCTATTGATGGAAAACAAGCTCGAAGAACTGGCACTTCAAGTCCATTAGGTGAACTGTTTGATCATGGGTGTGATTCCATATCAACAGGTATCTTGTATACTTTATCTATAACCTTTGTAAAAATGTATACCAAGAGAATAGTTTTTAAAATACTGAAGAGTTATGTAAGTCTGAGTACCTATTACATGTGGTAAAAAAAACTTTGTATTACGTTTTCAGTATTTGTTGCTTTGTCAGCATGTATATCTATACAGTTAGGATATTATCCAACATGGATGTTTTTCCAGTGTTTTTGTGCTATGACACTCTTTTATTGTGCCCATTGGCAGACTTATGTTTCAGGTAAATTATATATGTTTATGTTACTTATAGAGTTCACAGTATTATGATTTTATGTTTAAATAATATTGATTTTTTCCAGGATCTCTGAGGTTTGGCAAGGTGGATGTTACTGAAGCACAGTTTACCATTATAGCAATTCATCTAATTTCTGCGATCTTTGGACCTAAAATATGGATGGTAGAGGTTGTATCTATTTTGAGAATTATTTACTTGTTGTTTGTACATTATAAAGCCTCTTGCTAGAATAATCAATTAGAAAGTGTTTTTCTTAAAGGCATGTTACTCTATTATACATCAATATGTTCTCATAATACATATTAATTATTGCTATTAGAATAATATATTCCTTTATTAATTACAAGCAAGTATAAACTTCACTGTTACTTTACAATGAGGACATACAGTTGATATCCGTGTTAGTGAAAAATGTCATAGTATTTATAGGATATGCAAATAGGAGTTTAGCATTCAGTATTTTCTTTTTTACTATAATTAGTAGTATTTGAAAGAACTGCAAACACTTATTAACATAAGAAGTTTGTTTTTGAAACTGAAATAATATAGTAGTATGCAGAGCTATTATACATATTTCCTGTTTGATACATTTAAAATTGGATAATAACATTTACGTGAATGTCTAAAAATATAAATATTCAGTTTTTTACATAGATATTCATGATAGAATTCATCAACTGTTCATGTTTTATTTAGTTTATCATGACACATCATTATCAGTTCCGTTTACTCATCTTTATACATTTCCTTTATTAATGTATACTCATTTCTTTTTGTAAACAAATCAATTCCCGTCGGAAAATGTAACTTATTATAATTCCTATGAATGGCATAATTAATAGGAAGAAACTATTAAAATGTTGGTTTTGCTTAACAAACAAAATGGAAAAAGTACTGATAATGAAGATATTCGTATAATTATAAATTAATTATACTTTATGCTATGAATAATGACATAACTAAATAACATGAATTTGTTCGTTTGAATTTGGACAAAAAAATAATATCTATCATTTATTTATTGAGTTTCTCAAGACTCATAAAGCTTGTGAAAACTAGAAGAATTCTACTTTTGTATGAGTCTAATGAGAATATTTCTTGCAGATACCATACATAGATGGTTTTCTGTTTAAATATTTAATAGGAGTTCTAACAGTGGTTTGTGCACTGGCAAATTTATATTCCATCTTTTCGGTGATTTTCACCGGAGGAGTGGGCAAGAATGGTTCTACGGTGGCTGTAAGTTGGTTAATTAGATTTTTGTTTTGGAGATATGGAAATGAGAAGAGCATGGCATGAGGAGCGACGCTGAAATTGATTTTTTGCTACGACAGTTTTATTACCATGCATTTTACTTACAAGAATTTTTACTTGTTTAATTTTATCATCAGTTTCATTATATTTTCCCTGCATCTCATAATTCTCATAACAAATGTGTTTGTACAATCGTATAAGTTAATGTCCTTAGTCATCTCCATAATAAATGGCATGTCATTTGTCATCATATTCCTTACACAGAAAAAATTATGTCATTATAAAAGGAATATATCGTGGAATCGTTGAAAAGGGAATAAAGTATTGTATCGTATTTGGTATTATAATTCCGTACGATATCATTCTTGTGCTATTTAAAATGTTTACTGCTTGAACTTTATACCTGACAATCTATATCTAAGTGTTTGTTAGTAAGAAGGAGGCTGAATATCCACTTTCAAATCATGAAATTGTTATAAGAGGAAAAAATTCTTATAAAGGCACAGATATTTTTTCCAACTGACAATATTGAAATTGATGTTAGAAATGTTTTCTAAGTTAACTAACAGAAAGGTCTTTCGTATCGCTTACACAGTTGCCATACACTGGCACAGAGGTGAAGGTGTTTCCATTATGGGCTGCTGTGGGCATCGCTATTTTACTTGCACAGAGCAGCATATCCGTCATTCTCGCCGGTGGTGTCGGAAAAAATGGCTCCACCGTCGCAGTAAGTCAGTTCAAAAATTGTAGGATCATTGTGTAGTGCACTTTGCGTTTTAATTTCGTTTAGGCCCATTTCAAATACAATGAATTTTTAATACTTCCGTCAGTTTCTTCTCTTTGTAACGAATCACGAGAATGAAATGTAAAGCTTTTGGTAACGCTGTTCCTTCAATTACTATTTTGTTCACGTGTCACAATATCAAGAGCACTAAAATATACTCCAGGTTTTAAACATTAATAAATAATAAATTTTACTGTACAATTGGTACAATTTAATATAAAATCTCGTTTAGTTTTTGATTAATAGTGGGCCTAAATATTGCAAGAGCATCACACAGAACTGTTTACTGTACTTTTGTACACTTTGGTTAACACCTTTTCCTATGTATCTTTTGCAATGAATCTGTCTATATTGGTACATCGTACATGTTTTCCTTCATTTCGGTTTATTATCCGTCAATTGTGGCTTTACGTCTGATATTAGAATGTTGCATGATTCAATAAAGAAGGAATATGTCCATCCATGTAGAAATGTTATGATCACTATTTTATTCCTGTATTGATACAATATTTACTGTATTATCTATCTTATGATTATACATAAGTAGTATAGCAAATACGTTATGAATTGCATCAGATAGAAATATTTTCTGTAAGTTTCAATTTTCTTCTTATTACACTCATTATGTGGCTATATGTTTTAATTTTTGTACATAGTTATGTAATATTTTCTTAAATAGTTTTCATAATATTTCGTCAAGTAAGAGATTTATTCAGTTCATTCCACGTTTAATAGAAGTATGCACTGAAAATATGAATTTTCTCTTGTCCTTCAAACACATCAAAATTATTATAAACTTGTACTCATTGAATGAAACTGGAGTTATCAGCAAAAGACCAACATTATATATTAAATTACGCTTTTACTAATACAGACTGCTTATATATCTCAAACACTTCTATATTACTCGTTTATTATTTATAGATTACTTCATAATATTTCTTTCATTTCAGGGAACATCAGTTTTATCGCCAATTATACCCTTCAGCTTTGTGGTATTACCAGCCTTTATAATATATAGAAAAAGTGCAGAGCACGTTTATGAAAATCATCCATCATTGTATATACTAGCATTTGGTATGGTTGCAGCAAAAGTTACAAATCGATTAGTGGTAGGTATATGCATATGAGATAGGTATCTTCATTAATTCCGTGAACAATACATTCCATACTTTGTAATTCTTCCACAGGTTGCACACATGACAAAGAACGAAATGCAGTATCTAGACAGTTCTTTAATCGGACCAGCAATGCTATTTCTCAATCAATATTTCAACTTTTTCATCAAAGAATACTATGTTCTTTGGCTATGTTTTGTAAGTTACATAATTTCCTTCGTCGTTGATTGTACGATATTTTATTTCCATCTTCAAATTTCCCATTGGCATTCTAGATATGGGTTACCTTGGATCTGTTTCGATACAATGCTCAAGTTTGCCTTGAGATTTGTGATCATATGAAGATTAAGCTCTTTAGGATACCATATGGGGATCATCGAATGAATTCCACCCAGGTTTCTAATGCAGCAGAAAAAAATGGTACTAACAGGTCCCAACGTAATAGATTGCAAAAGAAACATCACTAGGGCATACCTGTGATAACGAATGCTCTGTATCATTCGTTCAATGTATAAAAAGAAGAGAGAGAGAGAGTCACATTGTAAAAAAAGCATAGTGATTCGATAAGTTTCGTTATAACTGTATATAAAAGTTTTGAATAGTACAGCTCATTTGTTATCACATTTAAGTTAAACCCGCGTCATATCCGATTAGTACTAAATATTAATAAAGAGGAAAAGGAAAAACAGAAACTCATTAACACGTCGATCGAAGGGTTAATACATGGATTCTTATTTATCGGTTATAATAGCACGTTCACTTCTGCCGTAGAAGAAGATACAATTGATTGAGTACTATATTTTATACTTTTAAGTAAAAGAGATTATAAATCTAATTATGAGAATTTCTTAAGTGAAAGCATGACGTAAATTTTAACGTTATATGAGGATCTTGTGTTTATAAAGTGTCTCACATCAATCCTTTTGATGTATACGATCATCTTTGATTTTTCTTATCAGTGTAAAAGATTCGTTGTTGGTATAATGAAATTATATATCGGAGAAACTGATCTGAATTATTTTTGTGACTTCTGAATTATTAAGGAATATGTTCAATGAAGTTATAGTTCAAGAAAAAGTACACTTGCGTAGCTTGTAAAGTTCTTTCGCAAAACATTTTCATAATGAATTATTACTTTACGATTTCTTAGAGGCACCATCAGTAAAAACACACTTTTACTGATCACATTGTAATTATGATCTCATAGAAAATAATACGGGAATTCATTGCCAACGCGTCGAAACGAATATATATATGACCAGAGAATTATTTTTGTTTGAACATTGAAGAATTGTCTTCCCTTGATTCAAAATTGAATACCGAAGAGGGTACATCTTTATTTCCTTTCGTTTTATATAATTCTACTAGCACAGACACACGTCGTAACGAATAATTTTGTATTCCAATTGTTATACGTATAGATATACGATACAGATACCGAATTAACATTTACATAGTCAATTATAACGAAAATGACATATAAGTGTAAGACAAATTCCCAAAGATAGTTGCTTTCAGCTAGAACGATCCTAGTTTCTTCTACGTTCTTTTCCTTTTTCCTCAGAGACTTTTCAGTTATTACGATAGAAAGTTCATTTATCCTTAACGAACCCTTTATATTACAATGATAGTAATATAATCGTGATATTACAATTACACGCGACTGTTACAATATTCATTTTTTTTTTCTTTCGACAAGGAAGGAATTGTAGAAAGTGTCACGTACAAAAAAAGTAGTATACTTCTATAGCGTAAAGTTCAATGTTGATTTTTTAATCGACTCAGACGTGGCCATTAAATGCGCCTACAATAAACATTCGTATAATATGCGCTTAATGAATGCTCAGAAATCTTTAAAATAATCGAACGATCACCGATATGAAAAATCATTAATCTTCTTTCTCATATGCAACATTCTTCGTAATAAAATTCAAGATAATTCAGAATGAAGTCTTACAATAAAATCTTTAGGATTATATTATTTGGCAATGATATTGGTGATTATAAAACAGAAAAGACACCGATCGTTTCACTGTAAGAGATATTATTTAACGTAATTAGATAATATATCGATAGACATGTACAATTAGCCTTACATAAAGCTGTTCATTGTAAAGTTCCTTCGCAAGTACATTTCTTCGGGTTAAACTCGATTGTACTACTTGAGAAACGAGAAAAAATGAAAAAGAAGGAATTAAATGGCATTGTCAGTGCTTTAAGCTTTATAATATCGGATCTCGTTGGACGGTTTTAGTCGTATTGTAACGAAGAAAAGGAAATTTTTATTCTTGCTAGTAAAGTTACGACGTCGTGAATAAAAACGAGGCCGTGAATACAATCAAAAATCGGTACATTCATGAAGCTTTTTTGCAACGTTGTGAAACAATAAATCTGCGTATCGAGATAATCGAATGTAATCGATACGATTGATTACTGACGGCAAAACTGTATGATACTTTATTGATAAATAATTTTCCTATCACGTTACTATCTTTCATTTAAACAGTTCTTAAGCAAAGAAGCTTGGATTTTTAACGACGATGTAACAGTTAACGGTTCTACGTCTATCCTGATTATCCTCTTTCGATTATTTTGCTTTGTATTAATTAATCCTTCTCTTCACACGATCACGTCTCTCTCACTGTAATTCTAACTGCGAGACATAAATCTACACGCTTGACATTTCTTTCTTTTAATTTCTACATCTTCTTCTATATATTTCTAAACATAGGTTTTTTGTCTTTATGAAGATAATCTCGTTACAGGTAAATTTCTTAGATGTCTTCAGATATCGTACAGGATACTGATAAAATCATTAATGTACTGAAGAACAATTTAATTAGATCAGACATTTTTCAATTAAAAGTAAATGAAATTGGTTCCATTGATTCTGTACGATATCTGACCTTACAATTTGGTAATAATATTCTTATTAATTTAATGCATGATGTATCTAGAATTGCTGTTTAAATCTGCACATTAACTTTACGTTCGTTTGATTACTTTCTCATTAAAAGTTCCACGGATTAATAAAACCCAGATATTCGTTCATAAATCATAATTTAATCGGAGCTAGAACGGTGTACGTTAATGCATTACTTATTAATTAGTTACACTACGATTGCGATGATGCGTTTTATATAATCATTTCATATTTAATCCCTTCTTTACAATTTTCTCATTAATAGTTAGCATCAGTTACGATGTTAATATATTTCATTGTATTCTATTCATTAATAGACAGCATATCTCAGGTATGTAATTCAGCAAATAGAGAATTAACATGCATGCGAAAGTGTTTTTTTGCATGTCTCTTTTTACCTGCTGCTTTCAACATTTTATCAAGAATGTTTAGGATACTGTCAGGATGTTCAGATGTAAAATTCTACAATTTCATGGAAGTCGAGAATTTTTGAAAGCAGGAAAACTCAATAGCCATTAATTGGCAAAATCAATTGGCAATCTCTGTTTAGCGCTAGAACTACCGAAGCAGTCGAAATATCTGATTTCCTATTTTTTATAAAAATTCTGCAACCATGGATTCGTAGAGTAGATATTCTATGTTGATGTTGTAAAATATTAATTATTAAATTAATTACCTTTCGAGTCCTCTTTCTTTATTTAATACAGTTGAAAGTAAAAGATTTAATGCCGGTAGCTCTAGCGTTAATATGAAATTGATGTTCCTCGAATTGTAATTGAAGTAAAAGAAACGATTAAATTCTATATAAAGCGTAATTTGTGAATTATAAGTGAAGGAAATTAACGGTTCAGTAATTCTATGTGATTATCTTGGTACAATGAAGAAATATATATTTAAATATATATTTTGTAAGCAGACGCGAAATGTATTTCGGCAAATTAAGAGAATAAAAGGAAAGGTGAAATTATATTTGGTAGATTGAAAGATTATATGTAAACGAAAGTACATGTAAATTAAATAGCTGATAGGAAATAAGCACTGTAGAAAAATAAAGTAGATACGTACATGTCAAGTTCAAGTACACTGGAAGAGAATGATTCTTTAACTTCAGAGGCTGCGTTTAAAGCAAATGAATATTTGACAAAATAAAAATTAGACGAATATGAACAAAAGTAATTTATCTCAGGTAATATGATCGTAACCCACGATATGTAACAGTTAACGAGTACAAAATTAATTAGTATAAGGTAGAATTACAACTTGTTACGATGTAACGCGTCAATTGCGTATGTGCGAATAACTTTATTATCAAATTTACTTTGCTTTGCCAATTAAATTACCACATATACCCAAAAAATTAGTTAAAAATTCAGACTTTCTTAGAAGAAGAACTTCTTTTTCAGTTTCCTACAGATTTATGTTCAACAAATATTAATTATATTATTATTAAGGCGCAGACCAAATTGCAAGTTTAGAAATGAAGGTAAACTGTTTAAAGAAATAGAATTTGAGATATTCGCACATAATAAGCATTGATGCTCCTTATTCGTTGGTATGCATGAACAGTTTTGTTCACAGTTCGCATGGTGGTGGAACAAGAACCTCTGTTAGACGAGGATTATCATCACGGATCCGATACTGCCCTCGACCTATGACGTATTAGACAAGTATTCGACGTGATGAAAGAGTAAATTGATAATTACAGGGTAGAAAGAACTCCTGTCTGCGATTAACACTAGATCTAACGGCGATTCATCTAATATATTTAGAAATAGCGAAGAAATATCGAAGGTTTCAGGCTCTCGTACCTTGCTTTAGAGTGTCCTGAATGTCAAGGGTAATAGATTCAAGATGGTCGTGGAGTCTGGGGCTAATTCGTTGCTAACATTTAGCAAACGTTACAGTTTGCTCTTTTATGGCTTGCAGGGCTTATTTTTGCAAAAAGAGATTAGAATTTTTTATTACTTCTTTTATTAAAACAGATTTGTCTGCAAGCTTTGAAGAAGCAAACTCCAATGTTTGCGGAACTTTGGATTATAGATTCTTTAATGGTGTAATAAATTAGTCCCAGACATTGCGATCATTTGAAAGCTGAGAAAGTAACGTGAAATAATTACGTTGGAAGAACAGGAATGAAGGAAGCAATGAGATTTGTTTAGTTTAACGGTTTGAGTGTCAGAGAACTTTTTGCAGCACGGTTTCAATGTTTTCTTTTGCTTATAAGTGGTAAATATTGTTTCTCTTCTTCAGTTTTACTCGTTTGCTGTAGCTGCTATGTTCATTTCATCTAGGAGCCACTGTTTAAGGTGACTTTTGAACCACCAAGATGATTATACATTATATATTAATTTAGGAATAATGTGGCAAATAGTTTTCCCTAATTATTTTTTGCCGATAATTTCGGAACAATGTAAGACATAGATTTTTTAAAAATTTTCTTCCCTGATAACTTAGGAATAACGTAGGAAATGATTTCTCCTAATTATTTTTGCCCAATAACTTAGGTAAAATGCAGGATATAGTTTTTCGAAATTATTTTTTATTTTTATTTCCTCACTGATTGAGTGTTCAAGCCTTAATTGTTTATGCAAAAAGGTGTCATCGACTTAGACAGTAGATACAAGAAAAGGAATTGTCCTACTTGGCACTCAGACTGTTAATTGCTATCCATTAGATTAACGTGAACAATTAAAAAAGAAATGGCGTTAGAAATTTTAGAAATATTTTGAAACAATTAACGAACAAATCATTCTATTCACCTTGGTGGATCTAGTGTTAAAGGCTCGTTTTCGTTGCATATTTTTTTTTTAAGATGTAAGGCCAGTCTCGAATGCTTAGCATCTAGCATCAGTTATTCGCTTGTCTCAACATCGGTTGGATCAAATTACAATTTTTAATTGACAAGATAATGCGTACATGTATCTCGTACGTGCACACATGTAGTATATAAGCTTTTGGGAACGATGAATATGTGCATGCATTCAGGAAAGTCATCGTGGTTTATATATAAGTGTGTACGGACACTTGGCGAACAAATTTGAATTATATAATCTGTAATTAAAACGTCGAATGCTGTGGGAGTCAACCGTACGGTGAAATTTGAAAATCTCATTAGAAGTTTGAACATTTGATGGACTTTTGAAACATTAAAATAATTAAATTGTGTGTCGTTAATTTCGAAAGTGACATCAGTCGGAATAAATGATTTCGTGTAGGTGTTAAAAATAAGTTAATTTGACAAATTGAAATTATAGAAATAACTTGTTGAAATTTTCTTCACTGTCTTTGAAGCATGAGGCAACTGTGTAGATATTTTTCGTAGTATACTAATGACGATAATTAGTCGATAAAAATGACAAATTAATAATATCGAGTTTTAACAATGTTAATATTTCGAGACTGGCCTAAAAAAAAAGAATGCGGAAAACGAATTTATTTGAGATTCGTAAAAATCAATGTCCCGACGACTAATTAATTAGCACTCGTTGCGACAGAGATACATAATTAATAACTGACATTAAATAGGCCTTAAATTTCTAATGATAATAGCAGATAAAGTAATCGTTTTTTAGTACAATTTTAGACCGAATAGTTTAAAGACAAATTTAGAAACGTGGGTCAAAGTGCAGAGAACTTTGTGAGACTGTATTTTATTACTGTAGAATGTGAAAGAGAGGAAAATCTTTTTTGAAAGGGAACACATACCTTTTCCGATATAATTAACATATACGCGCGGTTAAAGGGTTCCGAAATAAAAAAAAGGAAATTTTAGAGATTTTTAATAGGAATGAAAGGCTTATCTTTTTCAAGTTCTCAATACTTTAACATTAAAACTACCAAAACGATCGAAATAACTGATTTCTCATTTTTTATAAAAATTCTACTTATAGAGGAATATTAATGTATAAAAAAAAAATTACTTAATTAATCATCCTCTTTAGTTCTTGATATCTTTCTTCAATGTACTTATTCGGTACATTTAAATATAATAGATATAATGCCGGTAGTTCTAGTGTTAAAAGTATATTTAAAAGGACATTCTAGAAAGATGATTAAATTAAAGAAAAAAAAGTAATATACTAATTGATCTTTATTAACGTGGATTTACTGCCATCGTGAAGTACAGATTAGATTAAATTTCACCTAGAATTCCACGATTTTAATTCCTTCAATTTGTCGAAACTTTGTCGGATAAGAAATCGTAAAGAATTTAGACCAGTGGTAGCAGTAAATAATGCGAGTGTTATTTTATATCGACTTTTACCAAGGGAGAATGTACAGTGAAACTTATAATACCTCATTCGATGCATGTAATGTTTTATATAATTGTAATAGTTGTGTATTTAAGGATTTGAAATTCTAAATGAAAGTCGCCTAAAATCAACGTTCTGAAACGTGATTGTAGTATTAAACTTTCAGTCTGGTTGTATAGACGGAATTTTTATGGAATATTTTTGTAATAATTATCAACGGCATCGGAAACAATTGAAGTAGCCTCGTTAAATTATTCTTTAGTTATGTGGTATTTCAATGAACGTGATGCTACTATCGAAATTCATATTGACAATTAACTACAAGCACCTTTTCGGATTGTAATTATTGTAACTACGAACGATGTAATTTACGTGCTTAAATAAAATTTTCTATATGACTCCGTCCTTTGTATATTAACAATTACTTTGTTATTATACAATCACAGAGGGTAGGCAATAATAATAATGATTCGGTCTCTTAATTGGGTCCAACACCTCTAGGAAACTTTTCCTAACTCATTATTTAACATGTTGACTGCCATGGGGGTCACCGGTGACCGGCGCTGTTGAAATCAATGAAATTTCATGTAACTTAAATTCCAATATTTATGAATTTTCGGATATTCTAAATATTTAAATATCGGCTTTTAAAAGATAAAGGTCTATTAAACATCTATTTATCTGTATCTTTAAAGTCTCTTGTTTTGATAGATTTTGAATTTGATTTTTAGAATTTGATAGAAAAAGTTTCACTACAGTAGAAATGACGAAACTAATGAAATACAGGTGGTGTTTAATGTGTTAATAAAGTAGGCGAAAAATTAAAAATAAATTAGAAAGGCCTCATAACTCAAATTTCAATATCCCAAAGATCTATACGTATGATACTACATAATTACTTTATTAATGATATAATTATCAACGAAACCCATTACTGCGTGCAATATCGACCTCGTATTTGATCTACTCGTTTAATTAAAGTCAGGTCGAAGGAGGGTAGGAATATTCTCAGTCAAATCGTTAAATTAAGAATAAAAGAAATGCCATCGTGTAGACACCTTTTTGCTAAAACTTTGAGCTCAGTTTTTTGCAACGTCTGGGACCTCAAAGAATTCACGAGTGACTCGATCCTTCGAGTTTCACCTCCTACCCTCGTTCGCCATTTACTCGACCCGGTCTGAGCAACTCTTGTCGAGATTCTTGTCCACCCTCGATATCTGCTTCTCACCCACAGGAACGTACACATTTTCTTTCCCTCCGTACGTCCTTTTGTCTTTTTCCTTCATGGGATTTACTTTTTCTTGAGAAATCAATTCCCTGGAGGAACGACAGACGAGGGGAAAGCGTTGGATACTTTTTAGTACGATTTTGTTTTTGTTATAGGCGGTTCCTTAATAGGATTTTGTTACTTTCTGATTTGTAAATTAGAAGTTTTATTGTTTTTTTAAAAGAACTTATCGAATTATTGATTTTAATATTGTCAGAGGTAATTTTAATAACAGAATTTTGTTATTTATTTCCTCATTTTTTGTTAAAGTGTTGCTTTATCTTTTACAAGAATAATTATGTGACTAAATTATAGAATTGATATAATATTTAATTATAAAACTATAATTGTAGAACTATATAAAGTAATAGAATTGTAGAAAATTGTGTTAGAATTTATTAAAGTTTGCGTTGGGAGTTTTAAACGAGCTATACGTGAAGCTAAAATTGTATGCAATTTAAGAGTTTAATGGTTTTTACAAAAATTCAAGGATCATTCATGGCTTCTATGGTAGTACTCACTGAATTATAATACTACCGGAACGCGCGCTGGCTATTCTCTCCCATGTAGAAGCCGCGTGTCGAGAGAGATAGCGACAACGGGTAACTTTTGCTCTTTCTAACCATACTGCGCATGCGCACAATTACGTTACGCTCATCAGGGTACACGGGCTGCAAAAAGTTTGTTCACTCATCTCAGTTTTAGTACGTTTCATCGGTGTCATGTGTTTAAATGGGAGGGAGAAAACTTTCAGACGGGACTGTACAGACAGAGAGAAGACTACCCAGAGTAAGGAAGTTCATGATATCTCTCTCGATACGGGTTGGCAGCGTCAGCGCGCGTTCCAGTAGTATTATAGTTCAGTGGTAGTACTACTTCGCATGCGCAGACGATCGAGTTGACGTACGACTTATATAGCCAACAGCTAATAAACACGACCAGTCGGCGCGTGGCGGTCACACATGATTGACCAAGCGCTCTCCCTTAAGAAATGTATGTTTGCAACAATTTCTTCAAATACCACAAAACCTATAACCTTCTACAAACTATAAACAATTTCATTTATCCATGTCTACATGTTCAAAAGACTTTTACCTTAGAATGAACATCCTTATCCCTACTCAATACCTACAATGTCTAACAAAGAGTACTCCGAAACTAATTTAAGTTAGGCGCTTCTATCTGGCAATCCTATTAAATTTTTCATACCTCGAATAGGTCATCGAAGTCAATTCTATTCTAATTTACACAACTTCCCTAATACCTTTCTCGTCTTAATGAGATAACTTATAAAGTTAGAAACTAGCTCAAGACAAATTAATAGTTCTTCTCTCACGCCTACGAAAGGTCTTTCTACCCTGTTGGTAGCACGAGCTCTTCACGGCTCTTTTGCATCATGTCACTTCATTCGATCGATCTAATCCTGAGCTAGTTTTAATGAAAGCATCGAAGAGGTCTATGGCGAATGAGCAGCTAAAGACTCGAACTCGAAATCAGTGGGTGTGAAAATCTCTCACCATCTATGAGAAATTTGCTCTAAATTATTAATTAATACATCATAATCTCGGTGATTAGGTATCCATCTAGAAGGACATGCCCTAGGTGTATATAGATCCTAGGTGGTTCCTACCATCTAATAAGCATAGCAATTGTACTAGGAAGAACACAAAACAAAGAGGCTTTGATTCACAATCAATAGACCCACATCCATTGCCTCTAATAAATGTGTACCAAGTAATTAAATAATAAATCATAGTCCTTCCGATATTGCACCTATCAGAAACAATACATCCTAGGACGAATGACCAAATCAATTGTACTCAATGGACCACAAAGCAAATAGGCTCTGGCTCGCAATCAGTAGGCCAAAGTTCACGTCCACCCGATGGTTTCTAACAAATTCCCAAGTTATTAATTAATATATCATAGGTACTCCACCCATCAGAAACAGTTGAGCCTAGGACAAACGATCATAGTAGTTCAAGTCGAAGAAAAAGAAAGAAAGTATCGAAACAAAGGGCTCCAAAGTCAAAAATATCGTGGTACCTACGTCCCTGTTTTCCACCTCCACATTTCCGAACATCCAGCCTAAGCCTGTCGGCGTTATTGATCCAGTTGGTAGCGGCAGGTCTATGCAACGAGGCCATCCATTCCTGAGGATGGTGTATGCGCTCTTCGTCGAGGCTGCGTTAGTCACGAAACATGCTGAAAACGCATTGCACACCAATGTCACCGTTTAAATGCCATCGACTGATCGCGTTAGCCTGTGAAACTTGGAGGAGATTGGTACTTAAGGGCGTCGGTGTATATCTTGTCGAGGGATTTAATAAGTAATTGCGAGATTGTAATTTGAATAATCCAATTAGCGAAATGAACTTTGGGCTTGGTTGTTTCAGTAGGAATTAATTTGTAGATGTTGTATCGTTGGTAATATAGATATGTTGGGAGGTGATCAGAGATTGCTGGAGGTACTTTAATTAAGTATACGGAATTAGTATAATTATACAGTATAGGATTGTAGGTCAAGAGTAATTGGAAACGTGATCTATTAAACCGAAGGTTATGGTAAATTTATGGCATGTATTCTGGCGTAATGAGGTAAAGGTTCACACTTGCAATCAGTAGATTCGAGTCCAAATCCTACTCCATTCCCTGCTGTAAACTTTTACAAAATTGTTTATTAATGTATCGTAGCCACGGCAATTTAGAAGCAATTTAAACCAGATAGATTCTAGGTGGAGCGACCACAGCACATTAAGTTCTATTGATATTAAATAGATAAAGCAGGGACCAAGGATCAAAGGGCTAGCTCCATAATGCTTTCCGTTTCCTATTGCAAATTTTTCCCAAATTATCTATAAATATATTATAGCCTTGGCAATTTGGAAGGCATCTAAAATAATAGATCTTAGGTGAAAAGACCACAGAACTTTAGATTCTATGGCAAATAAGTAGATAAAGCTGGAACTAGAGATCAAAGGGCTGACTCCAAAGCGTTTTACGTTTCCTATTGTTAATTTTCCCTAAATTATTTGTTAATATATCATAGCCTCGGCAATTTAGGAGCAATTTAAAGTAGGTAAATTCTATGTGTAACGACTACAGCACTTTAGATTTTATAATGAAAAAGTAGATAGAGTTGGTATTACTGTTCAAATCGCTGACTCTAAAACGTCTTCCGTTCCATATTGCAATTTTTTCCCAAATTATCTATAAATATATCATAGCCTTGGCAATTTGGAAAGCATCTACAATAATAGATCCTAGGTGAAAGCAGTGCTTTAAATTGTATGGCAAATAAGTAGATAAAGCTAGAACTAGAGATCAAAGGGCTGACTCCAAAGCGTTTTACCTTCCCTATTGTTAATTTTCCATAAATTATTTATTAATATATCATAGCTCCGGCAATTTAGAAGCAATTTAAACTAGGTAGATCCTAGGTGAAATGACAATAGCACTTTAATTTCTATATTGAATAAGTAGATAGAGCTGGCGCTACTGATCAAAGGACCGACTCCAAAACGTCTTCCGCTCCCTATTGCAAATTATTATTAAATTATCCATTAATATATCATAGCCTCGGTACTTTGGTAGCTACCTAAATTAATAGATTTTAGGTGAAAGGGCCATAGCACTTTAGATTCTATGGAGAGTAAGTAGATAATAGCTGGAACTAAGGATCAATGGGCTGAGTCCAAGTGGTCCGCCGTTCCCTATTGTAAATTATTCCTAAATAATTCATGAATATATCATATCCAGTAATTTGGACGTCAAACAGCACGTTCTAGGCGAAATGATCGTAGCAATTAAAGCTTAAATGTATAAAATGACAAAGAAACGTATTTGCGTGCGCCCATTTCGATAATGCACACTTGCGAAGGAGGAATAATAAGCTTCTGTGTGGGTGCGCGCGTAGAAAAAAGTGGTAAGAACAGTAGCGCAATTAAGTTGTCAGCTGGTGGCTAAAAAAAGCGTTATTTCATCCATCTCTCGTAACACAACCTGTAATCACGAAAGCTTATTGTTCACCTTTACATTTACTATAGAGAGAAAGAGGAGCTTGAGGATTTTTGTTGATTCATTTCTGTATGATGTAATTTAATGCCACTAATTTTTACTGCGACGAGATTGCAGTAATTGGAGATAGAAAAGATGTGAAATGTGTATTTATCATTTAGCAAGAATTAGATCGTTTATAGAATTAATTTGACAAATATAATACAAGGTATTAGTATTTGTAGGTGAATAAGATGATCGATGATTTCTGTATTGAAAGCAGATGTCTGCGATCGAGAAGAAAGATCGAACTTCTTGTAGGATTATTCGTAAGAGCATCTGCCGATTAAATAATAATCTGTTCTTGGAAATAAAATAAACTCGTTTGTATTGTAATTTCTTAATTTTGTATTAGGGTTCAACGTCAGCACGAAATAGCCCTGACACCTCCACCGTTATGAGTAAATATAGTAATATCTAAGTATTTTTACTCGGAGTAATTACTTGTTGTTATAAGTAATTAGCGAGTAAAGTGGTTAGAATAATAGATAAACCCGCTTAGTGCGAATAGTTAGTTCGTTTAAGTAATTTTCACTGGCGTTTATTACTTACGTATTCTAAATTGGGTCCACGAGTTCATCATTTAAGGTCTCATGGCTATTAAGATTGCAACATCCCTTTTAGAACACCGTAATTGCATCTACCTTGCCAAGAGCAGTCGTGCAAATAATAAAAAGATACTTCCATTAAGAAGAGAATCTAACTGCAAGCGTAAATGATCCTTTGCTACAAAAATAGAAATAATAAATCCACACATTCCAATCCTCTTAACCAAATAGTCAACCACTGATAAAAACTCATTAACCAAACACATCTATACCAAAGTCATTCAATCATTCTTCCAAATTCACCCACAATTTAGACCCTAAATCAGCAGATGCAATCGTTAATAGGAAATCTATATTCGATAGGAAATCTATCGTTCCTCCAACTCAGATATCCTAACAATAAACAAACCTCTATCAAGAAAAGAATACCTTCCAACGTAAAACATAAACAATCCATATTTACAAAAAAAGAAATTACAAATCTACCAGAAATCATTTCAATCGTTCCAAGTCATCTCCAAATAGTCGACGATTTATAAAGATCCATCATCCAACCACCCACAGCGATACCAAGGTCATTCCATCATTCTCTCAATTCCACCCACAGTTATAGACCCCAAACCAACTAATTACAACCACCAACAGAAAATCTATATTCGATAGGAAATCTATCGTTCCTCCAACTCAGATATCCTAACAATAAACAAACCTCTATCAAGAAAAGAATACCTGCCAACGTAAAACATAAATAATCCACATTTACAAAAAAAGAAATCACAAATCTACCAGAAATCATTCTCACGTTCCAAGTCCTCTCCAAATAGTCGACGTTCTATAAAGATCCATCATCCTACCACTCACATCTATACCAAGGTCCTTCCATCATTCTCTCAATTCCACCCACAATTATAGACCCCAAACCAACTAATTACAACCACTAACAGAAAATCTATATTCGACAAGAAATCTATAGTTCCTCCACCAGAAAATTCCTAACAATAAACAAATCTCTCCATAAAGAAGGGACATACCTGTCAATATCAAACATAAACAATCCATATTTTCAAAAAAAGGAATCACAAATCTACCAGAAATCATTCTCACGTTCCAAGTCCTCTCCAAATAGTCGACGTTCTATAAAGATCCATCATCCTACCACCCACATCTATACCAAGGTCATTCAATCATTCTCTCAATTCCACCCACAATTATAGACCCCAAACCATCTAATTACAACCACCAACAGAAAATCTATATTCGACAAGAAATCTATAATTCCTCCAGCACAAAATTCCTAACAATAAACAAATCTCTCCATAAAAAAAGGACATACCTGTCAATATCAAACATAAATAATTCACATTTTCAAAAAAAGGAATTACAAATCTACCAGAAATCATTCACACGTTCCAAGTCATCTCCAAGTGGTCGACGATCTATAAAGATCCATCATCCAAACTTCCAGATCGATACCAAGGTTATTCAATGATTCTGGTAAATCCACCCACAAATGTAGACCCTAAATCAGTGAGGTGTAATAATTAATAGGAAAAGGAAGAAAAAAAATGAATAGAAAAGGAGAAAAGGAGGGTGACAATATGCCAGTTTCAGCTCAAGTGCCGCCCCTGGTTGTACGCCTGCCTAGTAGCGTTTGTACGAACGATCGGCAGTGTGGTATCGCCAGTTGGGCGATACGCAGACCTCCACGGTTATTCCATGACCGCACAAAAGTGACGATCTTACAACACCCGATATGTCCCCTCATTTTCTCGTCTAACGACACGTAAGTCTATTGAAAAATTGTTACATCCTAATTTTCGAAATTTTCCTAAAGAAACAGTCGCCGAAACATTTCTCCTACTTGCGATCCTTTGACGTGGAGCAGAAATGACGTATGAGATACGAGGACGTAGAAAATCCTATCATATTTATAATTTAATTGTTTAAATATAATTGATAAGAAAAATTAGTTGAATTTAAGCCTTGAATTTGGAGATTTTTGTCATTAAGGGTGATAGAGTTTGATTTGGAGTCTTTTTAGGATCGTTGATTATAAGGTGAATTTTGTGACAGATGGAAAGAAATTAAGGGAAGAATTACTTTTTATTCTTGAAAAGTGATTTAATAAGGGGTGGAATTATCATAGGGTTGGAAATACGTCGATGATTGCTCCATTATGAATTGATCGCTAGTAGGAAGTGTTCATAGGCAAGTAGATATTTCTATTTTGATAATTAAGTATTGTAAATTAATTATCTTTTCGATTTATTGTTTAATAATTAAGAATATGTTTAGTCGATAGAATAGTACAGTGGATTTGGGATGTTCGTTGATTTTGAAGTAAAAGAATCGCATCCATTGATTTCATCCAAACGTTGGAGAACTATCGTGCCCAGTGAATATTCCGTACTTAATGTTTATCGCTCTCCTCGTTGGCAAAACAAATTACCGGAAGCGTAACGGTTGATTGTAGCGAGAGCAGTACTGTGACGTGTCTTTTTCTAGTTTCTGATAAAAAAACAAATAGTAAATTCGTTTCACAGAGTAACACGAAAACCAGGGTGAAGTTCAAGTCGGGATAAATGTTACAGGATAATCCGTAATAACCAGGAGCACGTAGAATTCCGCGCAAACGCACGTATTCCTTGTCCTGACATACATACTTTCCCGGGTTTCATCGATCACGAATTTTGCGTTTACTACGTCTTTTCATTTCTTTTTGCGTCAAACTTTCATTTCATTTATACCAATGAGAATGTCATGTGAAAATATTTCAAAATATCTGATCACGAAAACGTAACAGTGGCTGATAATCAGATATTCTTAACAAGGAAATTCTAAATTTCTAATTAATTAATTCTCACTTTGTGTAAATTGTAGTGAGCGAGGAAACATTGTGATAAAACTCTCAACTGCGTGAAAAAAGATCTGAAATGTTCTTTCTGTGACACTAGAATTACCAAATCTGTCAAAATGGCTGGTACCTAATTCTTTTTATAAAAATTCCTCAAGTTTATAGGACTCCCATAGAGTATATAGCCTACGTTGATCTGATAAAACATAAATTACTGAATTATTTACATTGTCCACGCTTTAATCCTTCTTCTTCTAAAGTACTTATTTAACAGAATCATCCAGTGTTGATCAAACTAAATAAATACTTTTAAAAAACGGAGATCAAAAGATGGAAAATGTAATTAGCAAATTAACTTTGTAAACAATTAGGATCCGGCCATTTTCACAGTCTTGGCAGTTATAACGTTAATTAACCAACGATGCCGTGACTAATGAAAAACTTTTAAAATGAAAATTCTCTCAAGAAGCAACCGATGCGCAAAAATTCCACGAAGTACTTGGAGTGTTCCTGTATTCATTGTTAAGGCAATGTAGGTCACAAGGTTTGAGAAATCAATGAGATCGGTGCTCGAAACTTTTAGGCACGTCAGACTACTCTCCCCATTTCTCTCTTATATAAAATATAATCTAAAAAAAGAATGATATCGCTGATTGCCATGTCTTAATATAAAGTTGAAAAGTAGAGGATGAGGGTGAGAATAGAACGTAATTCCCGTCTCGCATTATCGATCCTCATCGTTTCAGATATGAGGGTCTAACCGAAGAATGATATAGCCATGGTTCGGTCAGAAAGTGATTCTGACAAGAGGCCAACGGCTTGGACGTCCTGTAAATACAGTATAAAACGGTGACAGAGCTGTAAATTACGGGGATGGACATACAAAAGAAATATCTGTGCCCCCGCTTGGTGGATTATCTCGCCATTGTGGGGGTCAGATTGCCGCCGGTCCCTCGCCAGCCTGTGCAGGTATATAACGTAATAATTTAGCAGGTAATAGTGCGCACTTTGAGGTCTTCTGGGAAGAATGGTTTTCTTCGAAATCGATAGGGAAAGACGACATTTGGGGGTGGGGGTGGAGAGACGAACGGATGGGGTGTCTTCCGGGCGGCGGATGGAAGTTTGAATTGGATTGTTTCTTTTGGGACGTTGAGAATTGGAGGGATTGGAAGTTACAATGATAGTTTAATTGGGAATTTTTGTTCTGGAGATATTAAGTTGTTGGAATTCTTGATTTAGATTAGATATATTTTGGATTTAATTGTAGGAAGATTGTTGTCGACATTTGCGATAGAGTTTTAAATGAGTTTTAGAGTGTTAGAGCCATTGAGGAGGGTTGAAAGATTTTTTGGGAGGGATTGGAAGTTATAATGACAGTGTAATTAGAATTTTTTGGTTTATTTTGGATTTAATTGTAGGAACATTGTTACTGAGATTTGCGACAGAGTTTTAGATAAGTTTTAGAGTGTTAGAGCCACTGAGAAGGGTTGAAAGATTCTTTGGGAGGGATCGGAAGTTATAATGACAGTGTAATTAGAATTTTTTGGTTTGAAGATGTTACGGTGTTGGAATTCTTAATTTAGATTTGATATATTTTGGATTTAATTGTAGGAACATTGTTACTGTGATTTGCGATAGAGTTTTACATAAGTTTTAGAGTGTTAGAGCCACTGAGGAGGGTTGGTTCTTTGGGGGGATTGGAAGTTAGAGTGACAGTGTAATTGGAATTTTTTGCTTTGGAGACATTAAGTCATTAGAATTCTTAATTTAGATTTGATATATTTTGGATTTAATTGTAGGCACATTGTTTTTGATATTTGAGATAGAGTTTTAGAAAGTTTTAGAGTGTTAGAGCCACTGAGGAGAGTTGAAAGATTCTTTGGGGGGATTGAAAGTTATAGTGACACTGTAATTGGAATTTTTTGCTTTGGAGACATTAAGCCATTAGAATTCTTAATTTAGATTTGATATATTTTGGATTTTATTGTAGGCACATTGTTTTTGAGATTTGCGATAGAGTTTTAGAGTGCTAGAGCCATTGAGAAGGGTTGAAAGATTCTTTGCTGTACGAATGAAAATGTTAATCTTGACTTAATTCGGATTTGATATTTCTTCGATTTCAATAATAGTCACGGCACCTGAGACGTAGAATTTTAAATAAGTTTCCAACCATGAAGATTATAACACGAATATCACGTAGGATGCATTTCCCAGAGGAAATTCAAACTCGGTTTCTCCAGATAGAATTGTAACGCCTTTATCTCGCTGATCATTGTACCTACTTTTTCGTACCAATGATAACGAAGAGCATGTGCTATTTGCATGATAATTTTATAGGTTCCGGAATTATTGCGGAGATATCCAGTGGAAGATCATAAAGACTTTCCTCTGCCTCTGGATATGGTTTACTTTTGCCAGCCAGAAGGTTGCACCAGCATCGAACCTAAACGCACAGCCTTACGAGAGGCAACTTCCTTTACCTTCACTCTCACGGACAAAGACTCTGGTTCGCATTATAATTATAATTATAAATACTACATCTACTGAGAATTAATTAATCAAACATAAGTAAATACAATAAATAAATGTATTGCAACAAATGAAAGCAACCGCAGCACTGATCGACTTAATCCTTTGCAAGACAGATCATTAGAGAATCGAAGAGGAAGAGTATTAATATTACAAAAAAATTAGGACACAATCATTCAGACTATCTAGACAGACATAGTCTCAGACAGAAGTTTAATGATTAATTTAATCCTCTTGAATTCATTAACCCTACTGCTCTCTCCTGGTATACAAGATCCAAAATGATGCTTCAACGAATACTATCTCTTTGAGTATTTCTTTTTAAAATTTGATATATTTAAAATTTACGTCTGTTCGTTTGTAAATTACAAATTTTCTCAAAGTTATCCTTCATCGAGTTATTATGACTCGAAAGGAAATGAATGTGAGGTACAAATGAAGAGAACAGCAGGGTTAAATCACTTTCTCAGATAGTGAATGTAAAAATTTGAATTTGAAAGTATACAAAATTGTATATTCAGATTACAGGGCATGTTTTAATATATAAATATAATTTATTTAAAGGCAAGACTCGTTACGGTATCTGCGTGAATTTCTATCGTCTGCTGGAAAGAGCAGGGGTTGCAGGGGGTGGCGGAGTATCCGTCAGAAGGGACAAATACAACACAACGTTTCGAAGGGAGAGCTGGAGGAAGAGTATGGAAAAAAGCACGGATTCTGCATTCTCTAGGTGAAATATACCGGGTTATCTATTTCTCAATGATCATACGGAAATTATATTACTTTTCGACTTAACACATTCGCGACCGCTGACGTGAATTCACGTCATTTTAAATCCTATACCTGGTTGCCGCTGACGTGAATTCACGTCCTGCAATTTCTATTTTTGAATTCGCCAATATTAGGCGCTTTGAATAATGGCTATCTCAATGAGACACCTTGATAGTCCTTATAGACTTTCAGGTGACATGACAACACAACAGTTGGAAAGAATTGCACAATTGGGGAAATTAAACTATCCACAAAAACGTTGCAGAGTTTGCAATACTCATGAAAAATGTCGTGACACTTCTTATATAAGCAAATTATGTAGAGTTTCTTTACGCAAAACTCATTGTTTTATTTTACTAATCACACTAAACAGAAATATTAAATTTTGTCTTCACTCTGCTTTTCTAAAATGCATGTAATATAATGCTAAATAAACTAAGCATAGTAATAACAAATGCTCCGTTATCTACCTATAAAGTAAGTATACAAATTATCAAATCTTTTTATTTTAAAGAACACATAATTACAACATTGATAGTTCAAAACAAATATTATAACTATCTTTGTTTTAACGATACAAGTTTGCGGCAACCAGCTTTACAATATCATTATTTTCGCCGGTACTCAGCATTAGAAACTGAAAAAAATTGCCGGTCGCGAATGTGTTAAGAAAAGATTTATATAAATACTCGGCAATATTAAATTGTAGAGAATATGCAAATATTGGCAATTATGAGACTGTATCTCTAGCTGTTATTTATAGCGACTATAGGAGCAGTGCAGTAGGACCTAGCGACTCTGAGAGAGATTGTTCGAGTAGCCGAAGGGATTCCGACACTTCTCATGCACCGAATGCACCGAGATTGGGTATCACTGCACCCAGTGGTGACAGTGAGAGTGGCGGAAGTCATTCTCCTTCACCGCGTGCTTCGCGAAGACGACAGGTGAATTCGGTTTTACAATGAAACTTAG
Organism: Cerceris rybyensis; assembly: GCA_910591515.1. Taxonomy (NCBI): domain Eukaryota; kingdom Metazoa; phylum Arthropoda; class Insecta; order Hymenoptera; family Crabronidae; genus Cerceris; species Cerceris rybyensis. Next base: position 5,070,634 of record OU342795.1, read on the forward strand.
AAGTTTGTAATTTCGTATACTGTCTGATAGAAATTACAGAGACATGATTGACAATTGGAGAGTAATTTATATTAAGGCTTTGGCTTCCGGGTGATTACTGTGTCTGATTACCTCAGCACACAGGTATAAGGCAGAAAACTAGCTGTTATAAATTAGCCTCGAATAATTTTGGGGTAATAAATTAGCCCCTAATTCTGAGGCAGCAAATTGACTTCAATATTATTTGAGATAACAGATCAGTCCTAGCAAGCTTCGAGATAGTAAATCAGCTTCATATAATTTTGGGGTAATAAATTAGACCCTAATTCTGAGGCAGCAAATTAACTTCAATAATCTTTGAAATAACAGATTAGTCCTAGCAAGCTTCGAGATTGTAAATTAGCTCCAAGTAATTTCGAGGCAGAAAAGTATCCTCTAAGTTTGAGATAGAAAGTTAGCTCCAAATAATTTCGAGTCAACAAATTTGTCACTAATTTTGCGATAGAAAATTAGCCCAACAAATTTTGAGGCAAAGCATTAACCAGCAATTTCGAGGCAACAAATTAGCCCCAGTTAGAACAATCATCCGTAAGCCAACAGCGCTAACATTTGCATAGCAGTGTAAGCCTAAATACTGTAGATTGTTGACTGCTTTCACCCAGAAAATAATTTGTTTGAGATAAATGAACTGAGTGAAAGTTTCGTCTTTCTAAGAAAAAGATGTCTTTTCAGAGGATTCGAAATCATTCCCTGACGTCACTTTGCATCATCTCACATCATCCATTCTTTTCGATGTTCCGAGAGTGTCTTTTCGTTTTGAAGAAAATCATCGACGCCTGCAACGAAAATTCCTCACCCCAACGAGTAGGAGCATCAAGACAAACTAACAGGTATCGTAACTGTCAACCTTCATATCACAGGTTTATTTAGATTATCTCTGTCGTTTGCGTAATGAACATTGTGTTTTCTTGCATCCAATTGTGTTTAGTGATTTTAGGTCATTTTCGGTGTCATTGCCGTGTTACGGTGTCGCTATAAGTTACTCGTTTGCTTCGAATCTGCACTTAGTTTCCGTATTTTCATCATATTTCGTTCTAAAGCTACAAAAAAAGACATGAAGAAGGTTGTAAATATTTTACAATTCAAAATTGAAAGTAATCCTTTAGTAGCTAACACTAAAAGAATCTTCTCATCCATCTGAAGCTACTTATTCTAATTAAATAAATGAAACTTCCCAGAAAATTCAATGCCACTAAAAGAGACTAATAATAACACTAAAACAGTCTTCACATCTATCTAAAGCTACTTATCCAAATTAAATAAATGAAACTGTTCAAAAATGATAATATAATCCAAACCAAACTTCTGACAAAGCAAGTGTTGCAAATATATAAAATATCAAGGATACATTCTACAACACCACGTTTCATTTAATCAGCCTCAAAGTGATTCCACGAAAGATTAAATAAGCTATCAAATAACATAATCAAAAACACATCTAAAACGGAAGCAGAGTAACAGGTTCAAAACAAACAAGTAACTCGCAACTGTATCCAACTGTTTAATCCACCATGTGACTGTAACGTTTATCGAATTATGGCAGAGACACGGTGTGGAGTGTTCTAACAGGACAAGCACTCGAGGGGACACCGTCCGTAGTACTTCACGATGTCAGGGAGATCGAAACATGGATATTACGTTTATTGAGTAGCCCGGTACCTGTTCCCACAAAGACGCGAGTCGAGGTTGAAATAGTATCGCAAAGTATGCAGCCACCACTATGTTTTGCCCTCCCAGACCACACTAGATTTTCTCTCGTTGATTTCCCCTTGCATCTGCCCCTGGAACTTCTCGGCGTCGATATATGTTTAAAGGTCCTTACGCTGATTCTCTTGGAACACAAGGTACATTTCATGCTTTTAATTCATTCCGATCTTTAACGCAGCGTCTCCCAAACTCTTTCGACTGTGGAGTAGTATTTTTCAGCAAATTTTTGATGAAATAAAGTGTTATGTTAAAAACATACATCATATTTAAAATGGTAATTTTAATAGTAGATAAATGGGTTAATAAAGACTCAGATTATTTATTTTAACACTAAACCTACCAAGGCGGTCAACTGGTTCCAAAATATTTTCTAAAAATTATGTAAATTAATAGAATAGCCATGAAGTAGATATTCCACTTCTATCTTATAAAACCAAAATTAGTTAATTAATTATCTTCCTTATCTCTCCATTTCCCTTTTTATAAAGTCGTTATTAAGTATACTTAGATTTTAGTAGATATGACGTCGGTACGTGCAGTGTTAAATAAGTTTTATTAATACTTCTTCCACGGACCCCTACCAGTGGATCATAATTTGAGAAACGCTGCTGTACAATGTTAAATCTTAAGTTGAAGAAATTTCCTATTATTTAAAATAGAAGTCTAAAATGTTCTCGTGGTTTCGAAGAATCTTTTAATTAACAAGTATCCTTTTTTGCAGATCGTGATGCAATCCCGAGACTACAATGCTCTCTCGATGTCCGTAATGGCATTCGTTACAATGATTTATCCTCTGGAGTACATGTTTCCCGCAATACCATTATTACCCACGTGCATGAGCTGCGCGGAACAATTGTTGCTTGCACCTACACCATTTGTTATCGGAATACCCGCGTCTTTTTTATTATACAAAAAGAACTTTAAAATGCCCGATGACATTTGGCTAGTGGACTTAGACAGCAATAAAATAACTCCACCTACTGGTCTGGGTGATCAATTACCGCAATTGCCCGAACCAGAAGGCACCGTTTTAAAGAACCACTTGAAACAGGTAAATAAATCAGTCGATTAAAATGCTTAATTAGACATTACTAGTAAAGAATTCTATATATAAAGACAAATGATAAATCGTCGAAATGAGAAACAACGTGTTTCATTAATGCCATCCCAATTCGTTCGATTCTACAGGCAATGCAACTGATGGACCAAACTGGCTCTGGTGTAAATATTTCATTTCCTATCACTTTCCGCATGTAGCATATGTATATACAATGATTGTAAAGTAGTTAGCGGCATGGAGAATCGGCTGTGTCGTAGAAATGATTAGTATATTCTTTCGTTACATCGAGAAGGATAATGAGAGTTTCGAAAGTAAAGAAAACGCGGATGATTTAGTCGAGGATTTAGTAACTGTTTTAGATATTAAACGTAGTCATGGTTGCTTTCGCCAACGTGAGAACAGGAATAGGCAAATTAGATCGTGTTAATGTGTAGAATCTCGAGGGAATTCTCAAGTTTCATGATTTTTCAGGCAATGGGTAGTATGTCAACGCCGCAACCTCTGCCGCAGGACACTTCGCCAAGATTGTCGTTCCAAGCACCCAGTAGAAGGGAGAGCGTTACTTCTCATCTTTCTACTCTGAGGTAATTTGTAATTTTATATTAATACTAGCTGAAAGTTCCCGTGCTTCGCTACGGTTTAATCGAAACTAAAAAAAAACCTTAAAATTTCGAATTTCGAAAAATCCTTTCTTAGTGGGTGCTTATACCCTAGAAAGAATGCTCATGCAAAATTTCAAGTTTCTAGGTCAAGTAGTTTCGGCTCTGCGTTGATGAGTTTGGCCCATACTTTAACCCCCCAAAACCCCCCCCTAAAATTTCGAATTTTTCAAAACCCTTTCTTAGTGAGCACCTAAGACCTAAGGGGAAGGTATGTTCCAAATTTCGTTGCAATCCGTTCTGTGGTCTTTGAGATTTCGTGATGAGCTGATGAATGATTCAGTCAGTCAGTCAGTCAGTGGTATTTGAGCTTTATATAACAGATTGTAACTATCTGCGCCAGTTTCACCTTTAAAAGATGATCAATTAAATAATTTAGATTTTATAAGATAGAAAAGGAATATCTACTGCCCGGCTTTGGTATTTACCAATTTGGGCAATTTTTCGAAAAAACTGAAAACCGGTCATTTTGGTCGCTTTGGTCGATTTACCATTAATTATCAGTTTTCTATACTTCTCAGTTTCCCCTATTTCAAGTTTCAATGCTCCCCTTCTAATCTAAATCTTGCGGTGTCACCTTTACGATAAATCAGAAGTAACAGTGGAACCAACTTTCGTTAGGGTTATATTTGACCCAGTACCGAAAGAGTTAATGTAAAACAATATCAATCTCTCTTTCAGCGTCACTTCAATGAAACACAGACCAAGCATCGACCTCTACGGTCCCTCTCAAGGAAGTCAAGCAACATCTCCAAGTGCAAGCATATCCCCGGGTCAACGTCGACCCTCCATCTCTCAAACAATGGGCTCCTCGTCCCCTCAGAAATCTATGTCTCAAAATATGCCACCCTTCAACCCTTTCATCTACGGCAACGACGTGGACTCCGTCGACATTGCAACCAGAGTTGCAATGGTGCGATTCTTCAACTCTCAGAATCTTCTTGCAAACTTCAGCGAGCACACGAGAACACTGAGATTATATCCAAGACCAGTTGTTGCATTTCAAATAAATTCCTTTCTGCGTTCGAGGCCACGGACGAGTCACTTTTTAAATAAATTTGCACGTACTCAAGCGGTGGAATTCTTGGCGGAATGGTCATTGACTCCGACAAACGTGGCATTTCTGAGGGTGCAAACGGGTGTGTTTGATCCGGCTCAAATTGGTGATAAGTCAAAATGGTACGCAGCTAATCTCGAGCCGATTTATTTCCCTGTTTGGGATTCTGGAAGTTCACTGGCGAATGCGTTGAAGACTATGAAAGAACGGGAGAGTCAGCCAACGGATGAAAGTGAATCAGACTCTGAGGGTGCTGAGAGTACGAGTTCATCTTATTCTTCTTTGAGTGACTTCGTCTCGGAGATGGTGTCTTCTGACTTGTCACCGAGTAAGTGTTCACGTTGATTGGCTAATCAATGTAAGATTTAGTCATGTCGTAAATTAAACAACTTTAAAATAGACAACGATTAACCCCTTGCCCTACAATGACGAGTGATGAGGTAAATGGGGTAGGAAATTTTCATATATTGCAAAACCTATAAAATTGAAAATTTTAACCCCTTAGCCTACAACTACGTGTAGGACTCGAAGAAATATCAGAAATCAGTGAAAACTTTTGATTTCAGGTATTAATTTTGAGTATTTGCGCGCCTCGTCAGAAAAGAAGTCGTAGGTCAAGGGGTTAATGAAACACGACGCGATAATACTGTTACTATGTTATTAATATTGCGTTAAATTATAAGACATATCAAGAATCACTGATCAATTCATATTTTAACAATTTAATTCTGAACTATTGGGGAGGCAGTCATAAAACAAGTCGTAGGGCAAGGGGTTAACGGAGTAAGGCCTTGTTCCTAATTCAACGTGTATGTCTTAACGTTTAGCCGAGTTTACGACGTGGCTATTTCGTGATTAATGAACATTTGTAATTAGGGAGAATCTTGTTATAAATTGCATCTATCGCCAACAGGTTACAATTGCCCGCAAGCAACGCAACCACAGCAAATGGCTCTATCTGTAGACCCGAAGAACGTTTATAATCCACCGAGTTCCTTGCAATATCCAGGAGTTGAAGAGGAAACAGCTACAAGGCCTGAGAGTCCACCGAGTACATCATCCAGTCACAGTGATCTCAGCAGTCCAAGTTTTAACAGAGATTCCGAACTCGAATTAAATCCAAAAGCTCAAGAAGGTTCACAATCCACCAATGTAAGTTTTATATCCTTTCAAATCCCTCCAAAAACTTATTATTCTTTCTTTCTCTTCACAAACTGTACAAATGAAATTTTTATTCGACCAATTAATTTAGTGTCTCAAGGATCATAGCGAACGTTCTTTTCGAGCTGGAATTTTGGTGTTTCAGGTCTACTAACATTCTTGCTTCGCCTGAACCATAATTTTACTATTCTCAATTACATCATTCGATACATTTCCATTAATTTAACCAATATTTAACATGCTCATTAACTAGAAAAATCCATAAAAAAAATCACAGTAACATTGGCTTGACAATAATTGGCACGAAACATTCCTTAACAAAGAAAATTACGTATCTCCCTGATGATAGTATCATTGTAGAGATCACTCTGTAATGCATATTCATCGTTATCACCCACGAGACTGTTTATCATCGAATGGAATTTAAGAATTTTCATATCTCTTAAGAAAAAAGCCTCTTCTCTTTCGTTAATGGCATGTTCGGCTAATGACTTACTTAATCATAGGATAAAGAGGAAGGTGGTAGCTTTGAGTCAGACTCTGCATCAACAATAACACCACGCACAATCCTGAGCGCACAAAGTTCGGTAGGACAGTTCGGAGTAGGCAAGGGGTCCTTGGCCACTCCTACGGTCAGCGACACTGAACGTCCTACCACTTCCCACAGGACCTCACGTGTTAGTAGATATGTCATTCCTGTGAGTCATCCTCCATGCCAACGTCTCAATTTTCTCTACCCTGCACATATATCTATCGAGTATCCTTTTACTCGGTGTCATTGGAACTGCATGCAGTATCACTGAAAGAGCACTTTCACGTCTACACTGAACCCTTCTTTTTTTGATGGTCTGTGTACTGTGCGTTTACGAGAAGAAGGCTAAGATGATGCATTTTTTAAATGATAATAGAATATGTGTGTTTTCTCACTTGGTCACATGTGCTGATGGAGGATCTACTTGAAACTAATAAGTGTGATTTATGATTTATTTTACGGATCGGTTTGATTGCATTGGGGAAATCTTTGTGCTGATGCTTGGCACTGTGATTGTTTCGTTGGTTCTCTTTCTTTTTGAGTGATTTTTTATAGCTTTAAGTGCTATTTTGAGGATCAATTACTTTAGGTGGGCTCCAAAGCAGGGAGTAGATGTTTCATGTGATAGAAGGATTACTTGATTATTTTTTTTGAAGCTTGATCCCCATTCTTTTAAATATATTCAAGCGTCACAGATTTGATAGTGGTAGTTATGATGTTAGGGTGATCAGTTTGTTGGTTTCAATAATGATACTAATGATAAAATATTTAATAGTTAGAGTTGAGCTTTCTAAATGAAATTAGGCTTTTTTTCGTAGACGCAAAGTACTTTTCAGCATGGTGTCCTTGTCTCTTTTTTTTTCTATTATTTATTCTTCCTTCTCTAATGATTATATTCGTCAGTGGTTGCGATGGTTCAATTTTGTTTGACTTATCGTTGAAATTCTGCATTGAACATTCATTGAATTTGAAATGTGGGCATGATGTATCCGTCTATCGCACTTTAAACTCATTTCTCGCACAATTAAATTGGAACGTTTGGTACCCAATGGTGGCTCCTGTGACGATAAACTTTAACAAAAAACTTCTCGAGATTTGCATGAATCTGATCGACGCACTTTTCGATTCTCTATTCTATTCATACATTTTTTTTTCATCTCTTTCAAAGTTTCTACGTTTCGTGTTTGTTACTCGTGTCGTTCTTTTTTGTAATACATTAGAGAATTTAGAAGACGGAGAGCAGATTTCGAAGAGGATTTGATTTTCTCCATGACGGAAGTTAGCTTGGAGCTGTTCTCAATGTTTTGCAAGATCCACGAAGACGAGCATGATTCGAGCTTCTTTCTCACTCGCACGATTGACAATAAAAAAAAAAAAGAGTTATTCTAATTGCGTGAAATATTCTAAAAGTGCTGAGTGTTAAACGATGGCGACCTTATTGGTTTTCTTTTAATTCCTTCCTCTTTCTGTACACAGCGAACAGATTCGTAGGTGTTTTTGCTGAAAGAGACAGTGGTTACCAGTAATATTCTTTGATCCTCTGTGTGTTGAACTTTCGCATTTTGAAGGTTTCGTTGATTTTGAATATTTTCATAGCTCCCGAAGTGTATATATGTAATCGATTAAAATAGTAATCTGTATTAAAATACTCGAATTTATGTTGGTATTGTTGTATTCGTGTAATAAGCACTACGAAATTTATACCATATAAATTGAAGTTTCCCAAACTATCATCGACAAAAGTGAAAAAGATTTTTCAATTTCTTTCAAACTCAAATTCTCAGCTCGTACCAAATCAATTTTCAAGATTGTACACTTTCTAACTACATTAACTCCTTATACAAGTCCAGACTTCATTTATATTTTCAATCTCAATTTAGAAATAACAAATAAGAGAAAAAATCAAAAGAAACTTTCATCCTACATTGTTAAGAATCATAAAGAAGTGTAAAAGTTTGGGAAACGCCGATATAATACTTAAAATTGTACATTGAATCCCGGTGGTTCTAAGTTCTTGATCAAATTTCAAAGGTAACACCAACTGGACCAGGCCTCCCAAGGCAACCAAGCGTTGGAAACGTTTTAGCAAGGACATCAAGCTTTGGGACAGGTTCAGGACCACTTTTGCCACGACAAATGAGCAGTGGAAGCAGCGATAATGAAACACCAACGATCCCTCGGCAAATGTCAGCTGGTGCAGTTATGCAGAAACCACACGGTGATGGTTTTCAGAGGCAGAATAGCGGTGGTGTCACTGGCAATGGTGTTGCACCAGGTTCTCAAGGATCGTTGTTCGAACAGATTGCAAGTCAGGCAAAAGATTTGGTGCGAGAAACAACCAGGCAGAGCAGCCAGGATGGCCTTCTTGCTCAGATGGATAAGGTGAATTTGAAATCACCAATGCTTATACCTTGGAAATTTATATTTTTTATCTTATATTGTGGAAATTTAAATGACTGAAGGTGTAAGTGATATTTCAGAGGAGTGGTACTTGGAAAAAGGATAGATAATTTAGTGTACACTCTAGGAAATTGAATAGACTTTTAGACTTTAGTTTTGACTTGGAGTTTTTGGAGATTCTGATATTACTTACAATATATTTCTTATGGCCAGTGATGACTTTGTAATACAATAGATAGAAATGATTGAAAGTGAAGAATTATAAAAAATTGCAATTTTGTTTTAGCTGAAGCATCAGGCAAAGGAGAAAATTACAGAAGCAGGAGAAGACAGTCTTTTTGCACCGTTGGAGCAGGTAGGATAAAAACTGACGATGAATCTTTATATACCAGAAGAGGAACTTATAAAATCATTGATCGACAGCTAACACAGCAAACGAAGAAAGCCATGGGTGAAGCTACAAAGTCCGTGCAAGAGGCGTCAAAATCCGCCATAGAAGCCAGTAAAACTGCAGCAGGCGTTAGTAAAAATACTTTTGACGATTTAACATACGTCGGAAAGAGCACCTTGGGAGACCTGACGAAAAGTGCCAAAGAAGTCGCTGCAAAAAAAGGATTGCTCAAAGTACGTCTTCAAATTTGTCTCTTCTAAATGTTTACCTATACATAAAGTCATAAAAATTTTTTCAAGAAGCTACCATATAATGGTGAAAGTATATTTTCTACAATTCTTCAGAGTCTTGGTGATACACAACAATCGCCTCCACCATCACCCGGTGCAATGCAGCGAAGAGAATCAACGAGCACGCAATTAGTCGCATCGGACACTCGAGGAGGACGTAGAGATATTGGACGTGATTTTTTCAGCAATATTAGTAATGATTTAAATGGCATTGCTGCGCAAACGAGCAGCATGTTTAGTGATCTATTTGGTGAGTGATAATTTTCATAATTTTTGTGCAAATCGTATTAATATTATTAACATTATTGTAATTCGATTCGTAGGAAGTAAAAATAGCTCTAATCGAAATACGGGTCATCTGCCTCAGTCGCAGAAATCGGAGAAGAAGACACCGATCCTCGGTCCTTTCCCTAAAGGTAGAATAATAATTCTAACTTCGAAATTAATTCTTAACTCCGTAAAGTAAAACACTTTAAAGAAACATCTTAGAAAATCAATGATGGAATAATTAAAACGAATATTTAATTATTATTTAATGAATATTAATTTATTTTAGTAACCGGGAAAACAGGATTGGTCGAGTACTCCTCATTAATAAAGCACTCGACGAATAAAGCGAATCAGGAGGATCTTCAGAGGATGCAGAACGCCGAACGATCAAGTACAAACAGCGACAATCAGGCCTTTTTGACTGACGTGAGTCTAAAATCTTTTAAGAATTGCAATTAGTAATAAAAGTAGGAATAAAAAATATTTTTCCAATGAATTCTCTAGGTCGTCAATCAGGTTTTGACTGGAGAAGGCGTTGGTTGGCTTAAATTGAACAGGCTGAAGAAACTCATGGAGGATGAGAGTTACCGAGACTTGGTAGTCACAAAGTTGAACAAAGGACTCAATAGAAAAATCAGTCCTGATGATCATATTGACGATGTGGTAGGTCAAATAAAATTAACACGTTAAGCGCCACACCGGTCCCTAGGGACCAGGCGTTGACTTTTCGTTTATTCTGACGCTGACCAATGAAAATGAACAATTAGTTTTTTACCTAAGCTACGTTGTCGCGCCTAACCGAGCCACGATTAGTGGAGTTAAGTATAAAATAGAACATTTTATCAAAAATAAATGTACTGTGTTAAAACAAATAGAAAGATATCTTTTCTAATAAAGGGCCTAAACGGAAAGTGCTTTAAGAACGAGTGTGGCGCTTAACGTGTTAACTACAAAATGTTACACAAACTTGTTTCTTTAATAAAATGATTGTAACTTCGAAGGTTCATTTTTATCACAAATTGATATCTTTATTGCAGTGTATCTCGAAACCAGTTTACAAGGGGATGCTTAAGTGCCTTCAAGCAGTGGCTCACGGTCTTGGACACACTTACAGTAATTTCGGTCTAGGTGGAATGGCTTCAGTCTTCCAGCTGATGGAAATAGCCCACACTCATTACTGGAGCAAGGATCTTTCGGAAGGTGGTTTCGATAGCTCTCTAATGTCTCAGGTACATCAATTTGTCACTGGTACATATTAATTACGATTAATTATATCATTTTTCATCGTAATCTTTAACACCCTTAGTCATCCAGTCCGTTTGGTAGCAGAGAAAATCTAAAGTCACCGCAGTCTCCCAATCAGCCTGATTTTGCTGATACGACTCAAAAGTCAGGTATGCAAATTTTTCTAATTTTATTTATATTTGTTGAGTCTATTAAATAGTTACCTTTAAATATCCTCCCTTTCTTTTGATTTGACCTTTTTGAATGTTGCCTTTTCTTTGTTCTTTCATTTTATAATATTTGTTTCTCTTCTCGTATTATCGTTTATTTAATATGGGAATATAGAAAATTTAGAATATGGTGTTCTCTTTGCCAGATCCACCACAGGTTCACTTAGAAATGCCACATGGCCACGCACCACCAGCAGACACGAATCAGTCAACGACGGACATGTTCTTGGACATGTTCACGAAAAAAGGAAAGTTCCTCAGCAGGTTGACGTCATTCGACTCGGAGGTAAAAGCAAAAATACCCGGCCTGAGTAGCAAAAAAAACACGAAATTCGATGTAATACATGTTTTTCTCGATGTTTGTAAAGTATCTGTTAAACTGCAAGAACCAACGACACGTTTCGATCAACGCTGATTTACTTCGTCGATCGTGGATTATTGTTTATTGTTGTTTATTGTAACAAAAGTATAGTAAGTATCGTGCGGTTGCTATATATTTATCGTCCGTGTAGAAATCTCTGGTGAATTTTCAACAAAAGGCAAGTCAGTTCTTCAACCACAAATGCTACAATTACTCAAATCTAATATAATTAACAAATCCATAAAAAATTTTAATTTATCAGAATCAAACTAAAATTCTCTAAAGTCTATCAAAACAAATTCCTCATTCGAAGAAAACTCCTTCCAAATTAAAATTAATTCTTCGCTTTTCGACTCTTTTCTCCAAATAAGCCTTTTTTTGTTAATTCTCTCCAAAGAACGCTCCATAGACCATAAACAAGTATTGCCCAAGAAAGTTAGATAGACAAAGGATGAAATCATGGATGATCAGCAGTATGATCATCGTTCAAATGAATCTACAACATTAAATCATCCTGGATTTTCCGTGATTCCCTTTACCTCGACGAAACTTTGGACCAACATTCTCAGCGATTGCTCAACTATTACGATATTCTCTCCACTGTTAATTTATGTTATGCATATGTGTATACACCCACACACGTCATGTGTTTTTAGAGTGGGCGGGGAGGTGGAACAGGAAGCAGCGAAGCTTTATCCACAGACGGAGGTAGCATTATCACTAATCCTGCTTTTCGGCAAGCTCACCAAGCTTCTTTCCGAAGCACTGTCTCTGATAGCGAGGTCGAACAAGGCAATGTAAATTATCTATTGAATTTAGTACTTTTATTAGACTAATAGTTGCTAGATCATCCGCTAATAATCAAGGCCTTGCCAAGGAATTTTTTCCATGAAATTTTCGAGATTTTGTGAAAAAAACTTTTTAATCAATTAATATAGAACATAGATTTTACGAGTAGATTTGAAAAATCATTCGACTTCATGACGAATTCGTTCCGTTGAGTGATGAATCTTACCCTGTAGTTACGATCCGTTAGAGTGAGGAAGAATAAGAGAGCTTGTGCAATACTTTGTGCATTTGATAAGGCACGATTTTGAGACACGATAAGAGAGAAGTATATGAAAATGTTTGCGAGAGAAGTCTATGATGTTTAACATAGAGGAGAGAGTAGCATGTTACCGTGACCATCCAATTAGAAATTGCACATAAAATGTTTTCTTTTTCCTTTTTTGTTTCTATGACCCCACTTAGAGTCGATTGGAAGCTTCTGTAGTATTACTGCAAAGCACTGAACGTTTTCTGTTATTTTCACACCGATACACGATAAAATCACACTTATTTTTAGGTAATTACGCTAATTACATCGCCGATCGAAGAGGATCTTGATTACTCATAAACAGCAATTTTTGAATTTATTATTTAAATATTTATATTGTGTCTCTTCGATCGGAGAGTGCACTTTATTAACAGGTTGTACGATTAAAGTTGAAGGTGTAAATGATTTTAAAAAATTTTCATTTACAAGGATAATTATGATCTTTGTTTTAAGTTTTGCGACTTAGGATAATTGAGATTCAACCTGTTAATTAGCGATCTAGTTGCTAAGCAGAAATCAACTTGGACTATTGTTCTGAATTGAATCGCATACAAGAGAATTCTTCCTTAAGATTATTCCTCTACAATCTTGCAATTACAGTTTCCACGGCAACAGAAACAGCGAACCGGAAGCGTTTGGTCCAGCAAGTCGTCCTTGAGTACCGGTTTCCGGTACCATGGAGGAAGCTTGGTACCTACCACGGCCTTGCCAAGTCCTGAGTCTGCGAGGACTTATCTTTTCGAAGGTATCTTATTTTATTTCATACCTATTTAGCTTCTCAAGATATAACATTCCCTCTCTCTACAATTAGTCGTTAAATTGTCATATTGTTGTGCGATTATAAATGCAGCAACTAATTTGTGACCGAGGAAGTAATAAGTTTCTAGGAATATATTAACATTTTACCGACCGGTAGTCGATTAATCGACTTTTCGGGCCCAACACTTTTGGACTTTTAACTTATTAATAGACTGCGGATTTTTATGCATTTATGACAAATTAGATACGGCTAAAATATACAAAAAGAACATAATATAAATATATATCTAAAATATCCAAAGTACGGTATTTGTTGTAATATAAATCGAGTGCAATTAATCCCTAGATAGGTTCTCGTGTCTCACCTGCATTTGTGAAATTCGAAATTTCCATAAACATCCGCAGTCTACTTATTAATTTGTCTAAATAAATTATAATTTTTCATTGCGATTAACTGTGCCAAGGACTCAGTGAAGAAATTTTGCAATTTTCAAAGAGGTATCAGTATCAGGGAAATATTTGCATGCAAGTGACCGATCAGAAGTGGGTAGGATGTTAAAAAGTACCGGTCGGTAAAGTGTTAATATTCAAGTGCTTTCATATGATGATTAACGTGTATTTTGTGTTAATGCTTTGAGAATGTCTAAGATTTTGTGCTTTGCATAATGTGTAACAGGTTTACTGGGAAAAGAGAGGTCTTCTCTTTGGGACCAGATGCAATTCTGGGAGGATGCGTTTCTTGATGCAGTCTCCCAGGAACGTGACATGATCGGTATGGATCAAGGTCCGGGAGAAATGATGGAAAGGTATAATTGATCACTTTACTATATATTACACTATCTTATAGTAATATACAATGAGTACAAAAAAGCTCGTATAAGATTTGAAAAATTACAATTAAATATTAATCCCCTTGGTTGTAAAAAAATTCGAATAAAACTAGTACACAGTCAGATAATTTATAAAGCAGAGCCATCATTAATAATTAATCTTATATATAAAGCTCAAATACCACTGACTGACTTACTCACTCACTCACCACGAAATCTCAAAAACCACAAAACGGATTGCAATGAAATTTGGAACATACCTTCTCCTTGGGCCTTAGGTGCTCACTAAGAAAGGATTTTTCAAAATTCGAAATTTTAAGGTTTTTTTTTAGTTTTGATTAAACCGTAGCGAAGCACGGGAACTTTCAGCTAGTATCTTATAAATGCTTAAAATAAGAATTATTTCTTTAATTTACCATCCGCTAAGCGAAAAGCTTTGGAATAGGTTTTGAATTCCAGTTATTTTTCTCGCAGGTACAAAAGCCTGAGCGAAAGTGAAAGAAGACGGCTGGAGCACGACGAAGATCGATTGCTCTGCACATTGCTTCACAATCTGACGGCTATTTTAGTGATGCTAAACGTCGATAAAAACGAGATGAAACGTAAGATACGAAGACTGCTGGGAAAAAGTCACATCGGTCTGATTTACAGTCAAGAGCTCAATCAACTGTTGGATCAGATAAACGATCTCGTAAGTTCTCCAAGTACCTTTCCTTCCAGGTTCCTCCTATTTAATTCTACCTACTATATTCTAACTACTAAATGATTCTAATTAATCCATTTAGCCTTGAAATAAATTGACTTTTTAAGACATCATAAAATAAATTAGTCCAATGATTAAAATATTTCTATGCCTTCTCCACCGAAGATTTGCAGTATATCAATTCAAAATGAGTCTCTAAGAAAAACTAGGAAATGTGAAAATTCTCGTAATTTTAGTACGGCAACGACATCGACTTGAAACCTCTAACTTCTCGGCAAATGCATCGGCAATCGTTCACCGTGCATGCAGGCGTCGATGCAGAAGGTGATCTGCGTTTCCTTGAAGTTCGTCACGACGGACTCGTCCTAAGATCCGTCAATGGGGTAATAGTCGAGCGATGGTGGTACGAGCGGCTGGTAAACATGACTTACAGTCCGAAGAACAAAGTTCTATGCCTTTGGCGGCGAAACGGCGGACAAACTCAGCTGCATAAGTATTACACTAAAAAGGTGCGTGTTATAGCCTTCAAGACTTTTAATTACAATAAAATAATGACTACATAAACAACAAAAATTGTACTCAGGTAGAACCAATCAAAAACTATAACTCTTATTATCAGTTAAAGCTAAAAAATACAAATAATAAACTTCTCGTGCCTTTCACACCTTAATATTCACAAATCCGCTGACATATTCAATATTACTAGCATAAAATATTTAACACTAGAACTACCAAGGTGGTCAAAATGCCTTGATCCTTATTTTTCCTAAAATCTGTTCAAATTCATAGAAGAAAAAGAAAGTATAAAATATGAATTACTGAATTAATCATCTTCTCCGTCTTTCGATTCCTCTTTTACTAAAGTATTTATTTAATGTATTAAAATACAACACATTTAACACCCATAGTTCTAGTGTTAAACGTTATCAAATGTATAACTATTCTCATCACTGAGTTTATCACTTTACAAAGTTGTAATTCTAATGAATAAAATTCCTGACTGATTTTCGGCGCGGTATATCAGAGCATAGATTAAATTCGATGTCACCTAGTAGCTGCGTTATACAAGCTGCTACCGTGTATAAACCATTTTAAATTAGAAAGAACCATAAACAAGAAAAAAAAACACAAAGCAGTCTATTATATTTTCAGTGTAAGGATCTATATTACTGTATAAAAGACGCCATGGAGAAGGCCGCCGCCCGTGGCCGTGGTGCAAACGTAGGTATGGAGCTCGGGGGTGAGTTTCCAGTCCAGGATATGCGCACCGGCGAGGGTGGACTTCTTCAAGTCTGCATGGAGGGCGTTGGTCTTCTCTTCGAGAATAGCAAGGTATGGCTCGCACCTAAAAGTGCATCCGAAAGGTTGTTAAGAAGTGCAAGAAGAATGGAAACTTGGAGTTTCATTATCAGTTGTGCAAACATTTTCTTTCTACATTGTCCAATTTGTTCATGTAATGTTGAAGCGCATCCGATATCTATATATATATATATACATACATAACACCGAGGTTAACATCTTGGTTGATTTTTCCACCGATACCCTTTTATTTCTATTAATTATGTTCGATTTATTATTATCGGGAAATATTCAACGACTACCCACCTTTCATTTAGTGATGTTATTTTTTCCCGCGTAAAATTAAACACGTATATATATACATATATGACGATGTACTTATTTCAGCGATTTAACATAAGTACGAGATCTTTTATGTTGATGATTATCCGTGAAACGTTCGCCTCGGTTCCAGCTGATGGATCAAAGCATCTATCGATTATAGATAAGAGCAGATAACATTAATTCAAACGAGACTATCTATCGATTATAGATGAGAGTATAGATGAAAATATCTATCGAACGTATACTTTTGATAGAACGACCCCTGTTGCATTCATAATTGATGAATCGAGGTGGAAAAGATTGCTAAGGTGAGCCGAGACGAACGGCTCATCAGGGAGGGTCCGATCCTCGCCCACTACCTCTTTTACTGTTCATATTCTTTCGATTATTGAATATTCTCTCTCTGTGTTTTTTCGTTATTGCATTGATGCAAGGACCACTCAATATTATCTCCCATCGCTAGCCACCACGATCTGCTTAATTTGTATATGTACGTATCTCTTATCAGTCTTATGTATGGGTCTGCGATGATGTACAACGAATTAGGACGACACCGATTTACATCGATGCAATGGGTATCTGGTTTAAAAAAAAACGGAGAGACGTTTTTCCAGGGTGGTCGTATATACACGATTATACACGAGGTGTTAAAGGGTAGCCGAGGAACGAGGGCTGATATGAAGAATTGAGGGAAAATGGGGGAAAGAGAGAGAGAGAAGAAACATATATGTTTTGTTTAGGAGGGACAATAAGGAGAACGAGTGCCCTTTGTAGCCATGGAAATTTCACATCATAGAAAATAAGTCTTGCTGCTATGGGCCATTCAGAAAACTTAGCTTGCTGCTTTGGGGTGACACAACCGGCTAGAATTCTTTAAACGATCTAAAAATGAAAAAGTTCTACGTTTCTCATATCGTGGAAAATTCTTTTTGTAACTAACAATACAATTTAAATAATCAATCTCACGTACACACTTTGAGGGATACTTTAATTCTGCTATCACTGGGCACTTCGTTAACACTAGAACTACTTGTGTAAAATCTACTGTATTTTGATAAATAAGTTCTGTCGTAAAAAGGAAATTGAGATATAGAAAAGATGATTAATACAATTACCTATTTTGTGACTACTGTGACGCTCCTACAAGCTAGAATTAATTTTTGGAAGAAACTGGTAACCATTTATTTCTGACTTGGTAGTTCTAGTGTTAATTACTCGTTGACATTAACGCAGGATAATTATGTTGAAAGAAATACTTGACAGAACGTATTCTCTCTCTCTAAAGTACATACACGTACACGTATATATATATATACACACAGAAATTCGAATTTTGTGCATATATATACACATACACACATATCCACATATATATTATCGGTCATTTTCGTTGGGTAAATTATTTTGTTAAAGCGTTAATCAGTGTTTTCTTGCATGGAGCTCGATGTGCAGCTGCAGTCTCTTTTATCTGTATTATAATCATTATATTTATCATCATTACATTCATAGGAGATAAGAAATAGGGAATTACAGACTGTTCTTTGACTTATTATTACTCTTCTCTCTATATATACATATCTCTCTATATATATTTATATATATTATGATTTTTATTGAATGTTGGATGCCATTATATTTTTCTCTCTATAAACCTAACGATTTTTTATCTGTCGTGGTCATACGTGAGGAAAGTCTATTTATACTGATAACAAACAAAAAAAGATGGAAAAGTGACAAAAACAGAGAGAGAGAGAGAGAAAGAGAGAGGGGAAGAGAGAAAAAAGGAGATATAATGAAAGAAAGAACGGAAGCTTAATTTTATAATCGTTTAACATGTTATTTCTTGTAACGAATCGTCGAGTGTCGTCGATGATGAATGACGAAACATCATCGTATCGTTGCGTCTAGTCCTGACACACGATCCGTTCGTTCCTCCACAACGATAGACTTTTCTCAGCTTGGGGAACTTTTGAGATGGTCCTTGAACAATGATATATACTCTTGACTAATTTTAATTAATTGGCCATGACGATTAGGTAACTAGCTTGTACTAATTAATATCGTATCGTATATTTAACAAAAGCAAAAAAAAAAAAGGGAAAGCCCTTAGCTCATAAACGAAGTGGAACTAATGAATGTTACCAAAACTTAATTTTCTGTTTTTCTGTTTTCTGTTTTACTTGTCCCGTCCATCGACATTGCCCCGGCTGGGCAAACAGGATTTCGAGGTACTAATCAACAAATCATTGTATTGTTATATGAACTCAGTATTAATTATATAATCAGTGTTGGCCGTGTTCCGGAAATGCTTATTTATTTCACCATTACTTTTTAGCCGTATTATCATACATTACATATACGTATATATATATATATAAATGTATATATACATATGTTAGCATATATATGTATATATATATATATATGTATATATGTTGCTATTACTACTACTATATTCACACTATCAACAGTGCATTTAAATCGACTGGATCTGCTTTGTTTATACCTCACTGTCTTCCTACCATCGATCGGTGTTAGTTGTCATTACATTATTATTATATATACGTATATATCTATCTATATATATATATATACATGTCTATATATATATAAATATATATACACATTTATTTATATGTTCCCTATATAATAGTACTGTAAAACTAAGTCAGGTACAAGTGATTCTCAACAACACGCAGAACAATGTCTGCTGCATTATTCGAGAATAACGACGATCTATTGTCTTAGATAAAAGTATTTGTAAGTAGTGTTTAGTGCAACTAGTAGAGCAATGTTTCGGTGCACTCAATGCAACTATATATTTACATAGCCTCTGTCATACTCGTACACTCTTTTAAGTCCACAGTATACACACGATGTATATACATATACAAGTATATTGTGTATGTGTGTATGTATATCATCATTCTTTTCTAACACCCCCTATAAAAGAACCCACCACCCCCATGATCATACAAGTGCTTCTATTCACGTTTGTATATCAAGTGTCAATGTAGAATTATTAGAAATATTAGAAATCTCGACGCGTTATCGGAGATCTCGCTGAATCGTTTGATTACTGGAGGTGGTAAGAAAGGTACAAGTAAATTTATTGATTGTTATCAATGAGAATGACAATGATAATTATTTATTATCGGAAATTTTGAAGTTTGAATATTAAAGGCTTTAGTTGTATCGTTGGAAATGACGGAATTCAATTGTTAATCGTGGAGAATTTGCGAAGAAGCATCTCGCGGGGTGAAACTGCAAACGTGTCTCTCTCTAAGTCGACGGGGTGAAAGGTCAAAGAGGGCAAAAAATGTGTTATCAACGCGGAATGCGTTCTTTTTTTGCGGTAGTATCGGACATCGTATGAGAAATTGCTTTATCGAGGAAAAATAAAAGACTTTTATCTCAAAGATAGAAGGAGCAATTCGTGAATTTATCTTGGTGAATTATTTTAGTTGGATTTTTAGCGGGAAATTTGATTGTCTTATGAAGATGTTTTGGAATATAGAAATAAAATTATTTATTTAAAAATTAAGTGGTCCCTTTTTATAGATGATGTCAGAGGATTAAGGTTGTAATTGTTTCTATATAGGTGTTCATTGATTGCACGATTTACACGTAGGCTATTGTTTTGCAATAAAGTACACGGCTTTTGTTGCAAAGTTTATCACGTCGAATTGAGAAGCTCGTTTGAAATTCACCCAAGTAAAGATTTCGGAGTGCGGCCGTAGAAATGTGTGTTGAAATTGCGAATAATCATGTAGCGATATCCGTAGTGCATTAAAAGTCACATTGTCGATTGCAATGTGCATGCAAAATCGGATACCTCATGTTGAAATTAAATTAAACAAACATTTAATGACGATATTGATAGAAGAAACCTAAATTGATAGAGTTCCATAGAATTTACAATAGAAATGTGTCATCCGGTTTTGCAAAATTCATTGACATGTGTCGCTATAGATGAAATATGTTATAAAGTCATCGAAACCCTGGCAGATGATGTTGTAGAGCAATGATTTCCTGCTACGTAGACATTGTCGAGTTGATGAGCGAAATTTTCGTGAAAATCCGAGTCGTAAGGTCGACTTTTTCTTTTCGAAAGACATCATCAATTTTCTATGGCAGTGTTTTCCAAATGATCCCTTCTTTTTTGAAAATATACACTCATAGTGAAATTCGAGAAAGAGAGTTAAAGTTTCATTCCTCGAACGAACAAAAATTCTAATGGACCGTGAAGTTTGTACAAAACGAATTGCAAATTTATTAACGCGAAAAATACTCTTAAATAGAATACCACATTTGCATTATTTTCTATCATACAAATTTGAAGTCCACTTGAATTAATAATGTGCATTCCAGAGCGTAAAATTCACTATAAGTTTAAATCATTTCATATCAAAATAATAGTTTGACAATTGAGATTGCTCTTATCGAGCAATTAAATGGATTTCCTTTGAAAAACACTGTACCGTAGCATGTAATAGTATACATCACTTGAAACCCGCTCCAACTAGCAAACACCAATTAGAAACTGCAATATCTGCCACAGAGATAAACTTCATTCTTCCTCGTGACAGAGAATACGAAATATAATGTACGAAATGTCCATAGAATTCAATTGAATTCACTTATAATATTAAAGCGAAGTGAAATGGATTCAAATGAATTCCAAACGCATCAAAAACGCAATTAGAAAAGAAAGAGTTCAGCAATCTGACACACGGAAGTTTGTAAAACACTGTTCTATAGCATGGCATAGTGTGTTCGGAATACGTAAAGTTTTCCTGTATACGTAATAATCACGATTAGTAATTATTCAATGGAATCACGACTGTGCATCATTGGAAGGGTGTACCGAGCCCCGCCGCATTGAATTAGACGATACAATTGCACATTATAGCAAACTTATTCGACGCTAAGCAATCAATGACATTTTTTACATTAATAAGTTTAGGCCATCTCCAGAGTTGCCTGCCTGCTAAATACCGTATTATATGTATACGTATATTTTTTTTTTTTTTTTTTTTAATTATTCTTGCAATTCGCCCATCGCTGCTCAAGTTTACGCTTTTTGAGAGTACATATTATACATTGATCGCTTTTCTGCGTATAATTGTAACGTTGATTTAACGTTGGAACGACGCAAGCGAAATTATGGATAGCATTTTTGACGCATTGACGCTTAGGACGCTTCGTTTCGATTTTGCCGCTGTAAGATCGTGGATTTGGTTGACCAACAAAATGATGCATGGTGTGCGCAATCAAGTTATCTCGCTTCGGCATTGTGAATTCCCGCATGCAACGTGGATTATCGTTTTCGTACATTCGAATCGATTCCAATTCGATTGGAAGACGCAGTTTTTGGAAATTTGGAAGTTCTAGACAATTTGGAAATTTTAGACAAGTCGAAAACTTCAGATTCGGAAATTTTAGGGAATTTAAAAACTTTAGATATGGAAATTTTAGACAATTTGAATACTGTAGACTATTTAGAAGTTTTAGGCAATTTAAAAACTTTAGATATGGAAATTTTCGACAATTCGAAAACTATAGACAATTTGGAAATTTTAGGCAACTCAAAAACTTTAGATTCGGAAATTTTAGGCAATTTAAAAACCTTAGATATGGAAATTTTAGACAATTTGAATACTGTAGACTATTTAGAAGTTTTAGGCAATTTAAAAACTTTAGATATGGAAATTTTCGACAATTCGAAAACTATAGACAATTTGGAAATTTTAGGCAACTCAAAAACTTTAGATTCGGAAATTTTAGGCAATTTAAAAACCTTAGATATGGAAATTTTAGACAATTCGAAAACTATAGACTATTTGGAAGTTTTTAGGCAATTGAAAAACTTTGGATAATTTGGAAATTTTAGACAATTTTAAAAATATAGACAGTTTTGAAATTTTTTTAGACAATTTAAAAGCTTTAGACAATCTGGAAATTTCAGACAATTTAAAAACTTTAGATTCGGAAATTTTAGACAATTTGGAAATTTCACTGTATAGCTTACATATGAATTTTGAGAATTTTTGAGCGCCTTGGTAGCTTCAGTGTTAAATATTCTGTCATTTTATTAGTTGATATTGAAAGAACTATTTGAAAAAAAATTATATGGAAGAATAAGAAGTGAAATTAAATATAAGGCATTCGCAAATGCCAGACAGAGAACATAAAATTCCTGCTTGCAAAATTTCTTATTCGTTTTAAGAAATTTTGCAAACAGGATATGAGATAATTGCAGATTTGAATGTACGCAAACAGTGCAACTCGCTACGCACGTTTACTTCAAAGTGATCCCACGATTCGAAAGTGCCTACATAGAATTTAATGCTTCAAACTAAGAGAAAAGTTAAGATAAAAATAAAAAGAAAGGACACAATATCTAAGTGACTCGAAAACTTTTCTCTCGGTGTTTTTGCCACCACACAAAATGAACTTAAGAGATTTAGAAACGATGGTACCAATTCTCATGATCCCATTCATTCGAACTTACGGTTCAACGTGAAATTCATTTTTCAAATTTTTTCACTAATTTTCCAATCAACACTTCATCCGACCTCGAAAAAGATGAGCTTTGGTACAAATGGCGAAGAAGTATAATTAACAATGTCCAGCAGCCTTATTGGTATTTATCATACCCTTAATTCTTCAATTTTCTATGCTTATTTTAAAGGCTATAAGCGATTTAATCAATCAAGTCTTTTGCCCCCTTGATGTATTTCATTCGAACCTATTTGTTTGGCAATTTGAAATGTATTGAATTAATCAATGAATTAATCACTTGAATTAATCATCGGTAGATCTAGTGTTAAATGATCATAAATAAGAACATTTCTTCGCCATTTAAACGATCGTCCTGCTTTCGAACAAGATGCACTGTGATGCGAATTAGTCGATTGCGAGATTACGCGATAACGCGGAGATTTGAAGCTTCAATAATAAACTAGCATTAACGTTATGAAAATTCACGCCTTTTAAAACATTGCTGTTGGCACACACGGTTCACATTGTCCGGGACATAGGAGGCCATAGAGAATAATCACGAGTGTGCATGTAAAAGTAGAAACGAAATTACATGTTACCTCTTCCACTAATGCAAAAAAATCGTATTATTTGCAGTTTTTTGTAAGACTCGATCATATCCGCAAGTGCTTTACTCAGAAGGATGGGATCTTTGTATTGGAAGAATTCAGTGAGTATATTGTAACATATTTAAATAATTTTCCAAAGTGTCTATAAAATTCTAATTAATTAAAAAAGAAATTAAAAATTCTATTCAATGTGAATGTTAATGTTTGTTTACAGATCCTAAAACTAGACAAGTAATTCAACGTAAATATATGTCTCAAATGGTAAGTATACGAAATTTCGTCCGACGATTAAACGAATGCACCTCTGTTGAAACACGTTCGAATTGATAATTTGATTTTGTAGTTATTTGCAGTAGAGAATACACAACAAATAACATATTTATTTTATGTACTGTGTAACAGGCTAATGAGCTGCTTCACTGCATGCACAGGATATTCTCCGTTGCCCTAACTCTATCCGAACTCTCGTCCGAGATTCAACCTAAATCCGAAAGCGACACTGCATGAAGGTTTAGTTATGATTTTTTGAGTTTCCGATTCCCGTCGGTGTAAGTTTCATTTTTATTTTTCAGCACTGATCGTCAACTTATCCCTTCTCGATTAAATGTTCAGAGATATGTTATTTACAGACTTCTTATACTACCTTTTTCTATTTTTTTTTTCATTCTTTCTTACCCGAAATCTTTATCCCTTTAATTGTAATGCGATTCAATTGAAATTTTATGTGTTCAGTGTTCTTTTTATATAATTTCAACTTTAATGTATGTACACGTTACACTTTTACAGTCTGTATATATGTAGTTTATAATTAAAGGGTTGAAGATACACTAACAAGTTTCTTTTGAAAATGGTCAACGTATTAATCCGAATTTCAGGCAGATCAAATCTGCTACGCGGTACTCTGTGTGTTTTCCTACTTGGCTGCTGGGTTGGAGCAACGAAAACAGCAACAAATCCAACAACAAAACCCTCAGTCTCAACAGCAATCGCAGCAGCATCAGAGGCAGCAGCAACAATATCAGCAGATGCAACGTCAGCAGCAGAAGCAGAATCAGCAGCCTCCATCTCAACATCAGCAGCCACAGTCTCAGCATCATCAACCTCAACATCAGCAGCCACAGTCGCAGCATCATCAACCTCAACATCACCAATCTCAGCACCCCCAACCTCAGCATCACCAACCTCAGCACCAACAACCTCAGCACCATCAACCTCAACACCATCAGTCCCAGCATCATCACCAAACCCAACACCATCAACCCCAGCACCAACAATCTCAACATCATCAACCCCAGCACCACCAATCTCAACACCATCAAGCCCAGCACCACCAATCTCAACATCATCAACCCCAGCACCAACAATCTCAACATCATCAACCCCAGCACCACCAATCTCAACACCATCAACCCCAGCATCATCAACAACCTCAGTATCATCAACCTCAACATCAGCAACCTCAGCAGAACCAACAACGACAACAGTACCAACAGCAACAGCATCCTCAGCAACGTCAACAGCAACCTCAGCCTCAACATCAGCAGCATTCAGGTAGCAACGTCTCTCCGAACAATCAGCCTCATAGAACAACTCATTTCGATCCCTTTCCACGGCATCACTGACACAGAGGCAGACATTCGCTCCCATTTGTGCATAATTACAATAGATGTGCCCCTTACGCTTGCCTACCCTGGGTGTGAAGCATCGTTCCTGTCGATAAATTCCTCTCCGCTTCGAAGGGAAAGAGATCTCAAAGTTCAGCACGTGTTTTAATAGACTGTTCGTTAAAACAGGAACTGTTGCATGCGCATACAGGGCAATTAAATTACTTCTGCTCCTCGAAAATCTGTTCTTCTTAGAGCTCAATGTGGTATTTCTCTTCTGTGTTAAATATTTCTGTCTAATCGAGAAAAAAAAAAGTAACGGTGATAGAATTGAGTTTGCATACGTGCAAGTGATAGAATGTTGCGTGTATTGTTTCGCGAAGGGAAATTCATGATTGTTAATAATAATTGCAGAAGTTATTAGAGGAAAGAGCATTTGGGAAGTACTCGTGTTCAGTGTTTTAAGTATTTTTATTGTCTGGTAGAAAAACAGGAAAGGGATCAGTTGCGTTTAATAGATGGTGGAAAAAGTATTGTTTCATTTCGAGGAAGAAGATTCTTGCAATGCGTTTAAATGTATGGATTATCATATCGATGAACTAAAGGGGAGCTATAATGCGTACTGAATATGCCACTTATTGTGCTGTTTCATTTCTTTTTCAATTATTTCAAATAATTTCTTTCGAAATTTGAAACATACTTATTTTTCTCTACAAAACTATTTCTATTCCACAGATTAAGAAAATTAGAAAACATGATAAGTTTATCGTACTGATAATTGTTTGTAATTTTGTAGAAAGGGAATTTATTTGAGAAAATTTCAATCTGAATGTTTAATTAAATATTTCAAGGCAATAATACAAATTTCAGCACAGTATCGCGGTAATTATTTGCAAAGAGGGAGAAGACGAATGTACAAAGAAAATGGAATAACGTTGTATAAATTACTTTCGGATATTCGTTGTCACGTATATAATAAAACTGAGAACGAATATTCGTCGATCTGTCAGATTTAGAAAATAGAATGGAAATCGAGACAAAAAAGGATAATAATTGCAATGTAATAATTCTTAAAATACTAGCGAAAGATAATTGTACATGTAGCGAGACGGACCTGGGTGGTTATATAGATAAGGCGAAACCGAAAAGATAAAAAAAGGTAAAAAAAAAAAATTTTAAAGAAAAAGAACTAGTCGTACTTTAAGCTTCTATCATCGTGGTATTATTTGAAAAAGAGAAGAATATATTTCGATTCTTCGATTCGGTAGATGCGCGTACGTTCCTCGAGCAATTTCAAGTTTTCCAGAAATATTTCAACGACGAGATTAATTTTCATCGTGCCGATTTCTGCACAATTATATCCCCCCGCAATTCTAATCGATAGGTCGAGGGTCTATATTTCGTCTGAAATATTTTATATGACGTAGCACGTAAAGCAATCCTGAGATACAATAAATATTCGCAATTGGAGGAACAATTTTGTATAATACATCGAAACAGACTGTAACTGTGATCGTCTAATTTCAAAGGATATAAAGATGAAGAAAAAGAGAAAAGAATACCATTTAATTTCTTATTGTCGCATGAAATAGCAGGGACGTTAAAACATAATGCATAATGCACTTCTGAAGAATGGTCCTGCGGAAGGAAATTCCAAAGGAATGCAAGTCTATTTGGTCAAAGTATAATTTAACTTTAAGTTTTTAATTATCTCAAATTATGTACTCAAACCAATATTATTCACAGTTGAAATTTAACACATTGACTGTCATGGGGTCACCGTTGACCGGCGCTATTGAATTCAATGAAATTTCACGTTTAAATTGCAATATCTACGAAGTTTCTATCATATTGCAGATTCAAATATCGGCATTCGAAAGATAAAAGTATGCTGAATATCTAGGTGTCAGTATCTTTAAAGTTTCTACTTCATAAAGATGTAATTTAAATAAAAAAAAGTTTAATTCCAATGGAAATCGCAAAATTAGTGAAATGACGGTGGCCGGCGCTATCGAATTCAATGAAATTACATCTTTAAATTGCAATATTTATGAAGTTTCTATCATATTGAAGATCTAAATATCGACATTCGAAAGATAAAGGTCTGCTGAATATCTAGGTGTCAGTATCTTTAAAGTTTCTACTTCACAAAGATGTAATTTAAATAGAAAAAATTTCATTTCAATGGAAATAGCAAAACAGCGAAATACCAGTGACGTTCAACGTGTTAATAAAGTTACATTTCATAGATTCATCCTAAATAATGTAATACCAGGATCATAATTTATTCTAAATTAAAGATACTAGAATTTAATTGTAATAATGGATTATCTAATTTTATCAAACTATGAAGAAATGGAAGGAATACTTTTTAATATGTACTATTAAGTCGTATACTTTGAAGAAGGTCGCGCATATGAGAATAGGAAAGAGTCAGGCATAAACAAGAGCAATCCTTAGATGTAAATTTCCATGGCCGACTATTGGACGTTTTACCAACCGATAAAAAGTCCACGAAGAGACGAGGAATAAGTTGGTCATGATAAGAAAAAAAAACCCATTAATTAAAGCTGTGAAGGCATCGCGTATATTTTAGTACGAACACTAAACAGAAAGATCGATGTATATTTGTAATATTGTGCGACGCGCGCCGCGACGCGTCCATTTATTTTTCTCGGTACCATGTAAGTATTTAGCTGAACTTGCGTTTTCACGAATGAGATCGAAGGGAAACAGTACAGACGGGACACCGAAATGTTGTAAATTATCATTGTCGTAACGTAGAAAACGTAATCGCGCCGAGGGAAGAAAGTCTGCACGAACGAGAGGGCGAGCCATCCAACTTCCGGTTAAATTTTATTCAGAAAGCTACCAAAAATATTTCTGAAATTAACTTGTTAAAATGTAAATTAAAATTCTGAAATTAACTGGTTAAAAATGCCTGCAAGTACAGTGCGAATTTTGGAATATTGGATTTTATTTTAAGTCTCAATTGAGCAGAATTCTCTGTATTTGAGACTTCAGTTAATTAGGGTTTTCTGAGTTTAGAATTTTACTCAATTTGAGTTCTTTGCAGTTACAACTTGAATTCATTAGACTATTTGATATTTAGAACTTAAATCAATTAGATTTCAAATTTGTATTAATTCCAAGAATTAAACTTCTTGTAATTTGTAGTTTAAGTAATTGAGAGTTTCTTGCATTTGTGATTTTTGTTGATTAACTTTTTTCCACTTGCTACTGAAGTAAATATTTAGACTTCGGTTCGACAGAAACTTGAAATAAAAGAGATAAAATTTCCAAAGGTAAGCAGGACTTTGCTCGACTCGTTCGCGCGGAAAATCACAAGTTCTTTTCTTAATCGTCGCTTCAAACTACTACAGGCATCTAAGTTTCTACGATTTCAACAGTATCATAGACTATATACAGTGTAAAATGTACGATCAAAGTAAAAGTAACAAGACAGGAGCGTTTTAAATATCATCCGTAGACTTTAATTCTACATTGCTGAACAAATGAATTTATTTTTCTTACTTTCAGCATAATTAAAGTCATACGATATATTTCATGCAATTAATATCCAACAATACAAATATTATCCTGGATAGAAATTGTACATCTCAAAATTTTATGAGCTATAAAACATAATGAAAACTATTAAATTCATTCGTGGCAACGTTATTGAAATTCTTACGAAATACTCGTCTATTTATTTACGCGCCTGCCTTCGGATAAGTTTATGCGGTAATAACAAACCGCAAGATAAAGCCGAATTTCGCTTGCATGATACAGGAAATTTTTATTTTTCGACTGTATAGAGACATTCGTGCGAAGTATTATAAATTAAAGTCTATTATCATACAATCGTATCTACAGACACACATATTTATATATGTATGTAAACGCAAATGTATTTCCATACTTCCGTAAATAATAGCTGTAATATTTTAGTTTAATATTCATCCTCGCTGGTTCGATCACAGACGCGGAGAAACGGGACTAATTCCCGGGGCCTGGTAATTCAAAAGGGACCCAAATGATAACCCTTTATTTATAATTCTTTTTTTTTAAATAAGTTTCATTTTCCAAGCCCCGAAATTTCTGTGACCGGCCCTGCACCCTCGCAAATTAACGATAAAAGACAGGAAAGAGAAGAGTTAAAACGAAGGGACGAAGAAATTGCAAACAGCTAATTTCGTATCGACGAAGAATAGACCTTATCATTTGTATGCACCACGATTCATAAGAGATCGTATAATTATCTTCCTTATACTTCATTCTGATGGAAATGTGTGATTTGTAATTAATACGTCATTAATATTATAGAAGAGAGACACCATGTAGATTTCTCTTTTTCTTAATGGTTAACGAGAGAAAGGGAAGAGGAAAAGAGCAATTGAATAGTACCAAAACGATGGACCTAACGAAAGAGCACAAACTATGACGATTCTATCGCACTTCGTGTAAATGGAAATTGGCTCGATAATTTTGGAAATTCTTCGCCTGACGCCCACTGTTAGCAGTTCCTGTTTAGTGCCATGTTTTAGAGAACGTTAGGGAGTCCATTTGTCATTAGGAGTTTGTGGGACGAAGGATGTAAAAAAAAAAAAGTAGAGAGTACCATTGGAGAACAGACTCGATACCTTCAAAGTGTATAGTACTCAGCAATGTAGGCGCCTTATGTCCAATAAACACTTGTAGATTCGAAGTGTGTGTAAATACCAAACCTGCAATAGAATTGTGTTACAAAATCGAAGGACGATTTTCATTTTGAACCATACACCTTGCGCCAATGGTTCTTCCATTTGTATAATTTTGTTATTTAACACGTTGACTGCCACTGGGGGTCACCGATGACCGGCGCTATTAAATTCAATGAAAAATTTCAAGTTACGTTTAAATTGCAATATTTATGAATTTTCTAAGATATTGAATATTTAAATATTGGCGTTAAGAAGATCAAGATTTGCTGAATATCGATATATAAGTGTCTTGAAAGTTTCTTCTTCATAAATATGTGATTTTAATAGAAAAAGTTTCACTTCAGTAGAAATGACGAAACAAGCAAAATATCAGCGTCGTTCAACGTGTTAACATTAACCGCATGATACAGTTAGTGTAAATTATTACAGTGATACTATTTTAATAGGAATTCATATTTCTAAATGATATTCTGATTAGTGACTTCAATTATACAGTAAATGAATATTAGCACAATGGATCTGTGGAAATGGCAGAATGTATTTTGCTACGGTTAGTATAAATTAATACAGTGATATAATTATAGTATTATTATATCAGGAATTTATATTTCAAAATGATATTCTAATCATTGACTTCATATCTGATACAGTAGATCAGTCTTTGCACAATGGAAATCGAAGGACGATTTTCATTTTGAACCATACACCTTGCGCCAATGGTTCTTCCAATTGTATAATTTTGTTATTTAACATTAACCGCATGAGACAGTTAGTGCAAATTATTACAGTGATACTATTTTAATAGGAATTTATATTTCTAAATGATATTCTGATCAGTAACTTCAATTATACAGTAAATGAATATTTGCACAATACTTCTGTGGAAATGGCAGAATGTATTTTGCTACGGGTAGTATAAATTAATACAGTGATATAATTATAGTATTATTATATCAGGAATTTATATTTCGAAATGATATTCTAATCATTGACTTCATATCTGATACAGTAGATGAGTATTTGCACAATGGAACAACTGAAATTGCGGAATATATTTCCTTTGAGCAAAGAAAGCTCAATTTTGTAGACAAGTATTATCGAGGACATCTTGAAACGAAGGACAACCTATGGGTTACCACGAGCCTATTAAATTTCTTGTTCGACCAGTCAGAGAATTTTTAGTCGGCATTATTTTTTACACTATCGATTTCTCTACATGTATAAGATCTTATTACTAGGATCAAATCGCGACAGTCGCGAATCGTTCGTGATTTTGTGAGGATGGAGCAATGGGCAGGAAAAGTCGCAGTTGTTACAGGTGCAAGTGCTGGAATTGGGGCTGCAATTGTCCGCCAATTACTTCGTAATGGTAAGTACAACTGTATAATTGTTCCAGTAGTTTTATTTTGTTCTAAATCGAAGATTAATCGTTATTGCGAATTGCATAAAATCATTGCGTGCGTTGGATAAAAAGAAACTCATTCTTTCTACAATATATTTATTTGATGCGATTTATAAAGTGGTATTATAAACTTTTGACATTAACTGAAATTTGTATAATCTTTTAATGTCAAATTTAAAGATTTCTTGATTTCCTTTTGTGCAATAACTAAAGTACTGTAGTGTAAGTTTGAATTGGAAAATAAATTTTATATTGAATACTTTGTATAAGGATTATATGTATATTGAAACAAAGAATTCTGGCATTTTTAATTGTAAAAATTGTAGGCGCATTATTATAAGTGATTGTTTCAACATTGCAATTCGTATGAAGGTATGATAGTGGCGGGTCTCGCGAGAAGAGTGGAGAAAATTCAGGAACTTGGCGAAAACTTGGAAGATGTCAAAGGAAAACTTCACGCAGTAGAATGCGATGTTACGAAAGAGGAAAGTGTAATCGCAGCATTCAATTGGATTCAGGAAAATCTCGGATCCGTCGATGTTTTAGTCAACAGTGCCGGCATAACAATAGAATCCTCCATCTTAGGTAATTATGAATCATTAATGTATTGTATTTTCAAAAGTAAGTGAAAAATAAACTATAAGATCGATATATCGCTAATTTCGAATCGTATTCAATTAGCATTATATCTACTTTCTATTGTATGTTATCTTTTTGTTGCATCTTTCATTCCTTTTTAAATAATTCAGTTTGAATCAGTATCTTTAATTACTATGACATTAATATGTTCAAGCATGTTTGCTCAAAATGAGCGTCAACTCGTAATTGGAGTAAACCAATAAAATCCCAGGTAAATTTTCGCTCTGCCTGAATTTCGCTGACTCTTATCATTTTGTAAAGTTTTACGTGAAGTGATGTACATACTGGTGCACACTATATTAGAGAACTTACAATTGTGGAACGCTAGACATTTGAAGAGATATGGAATTTTAGGAGTGGAGAAAGTGTAGTGGTTCAAAAAGATTAACAATGTTTTCCATTCAACAAATACTTTATTCAACACTTGTGTTATACAACATAAACGTAAGTGATACATAATTCGTCAAATACTTATGGTCAGATGAATTTTCGCTCTGCCTGACTCTTCACCAACTCATATCACTTGCCAACTTGTCAAATTCATCGTGATAAGTGATTCAGCTCATAAACCAATAATGGCAGTGCAGATGCACAGAGAGTACAAATGTAGGACATGCAGTAGAGGTGCAGGATAGACACAGCAGCTGCAGGGCAAGCAGTGCATGCCTAGTGCAAGTAGTATAAAAGCAGGACAAACAGTGTAATAGCAGGACCAGCAATACAAAAGCAGGCCAAGCAGAAAAGGTACAGGACAAACAGCGCAAGCGCGAGATAAGTATTATAAAAGCAGGGAAAGCAGTATGAAGCAGGGCAGACAGAGGAGGACCAGGACAGCGACAGGACAACTAGGACAGGCACAGGATAGTCAGAAGAGGTACACAGTAGGCGGACTAGGCGAAGGAGAACCAGGATAGACAGAGGAGGACCAGGACAGCAACAGGACAACTAGGACAGGCACAGGATAGTCAGAAGAGGTACACAGTAAGCGGACTAGGCGAAGGAGAATCAGGATAGCCAGAGGACATTCAGGAAAAGCACAGAGCAGCCAGGAGAACCAAGGACAGAGCAAGATATATTAAGTACATAACTCGTAGCTTTAGAAGCATACTATTTTTGTTTTATAAAGTGTAATACAAGCAATGTTGTATAATAGAAATATTGAATAAAGAATTTGTTAAATCTCAAACAGTGTTAAACATCTCTAACCTTATTCTACTCCAAAATCCCATATCCCATTCAAAAAACTAATAATGTAAGAGAAACTTTTACTCTATCAGACTCAGCTCTTTAGTTTGAGCCATTATATGTGCTCTTGCAAGCTCACATTTGACCTTGAAAAAGAGCTTGCAAGCTCACACCTAATGGCTCAAACTAAAAAAGCTCAAATTTTTCGAGAAAATTTGAAAATTTTATTGAGCTTTTTAGTTTGAGCCATCAGGTGTGAGCTTGCAAGCTCAGATGTCGATGCTCAAACTAAAAAAGCTCAAATTTTTCGAGAAAATTTCAAAATTTTATTGAGCTTTTTAGTTTGAGCCATTAGGTGTCTATGCTCAAACTAAAAAAGCTCAAATTTTTCGAGAAAACTTGAAAATTTTATTGAGCTTTTTAGTTTGAGCCATCAGGTGTGAGCTTGCAAGCTCAGATGTCGATGCTCAAACTAAAAAAGCTCAAATTTTTCGAGAAAAATTAAAATTTTTATTGAGCTTTTTAGTTTGAGCCATCAGGTGTGAGCTTGCAAGCTCAGATGTCGATGCTCAAACTAAAAAAGCTCAAATTTTTCGAGAAAATTTGAAAATTTTATTGAGCTTTTTAGTTTGAGCCATCAGGTGTGAGCTTGCAAGCTCAGATGTCGATGCTCAAACTAAAAAAGCTCAAATTTTTCGAGAAAATTTCAAAATTTTATTGAGCTTTTTAGTTTGAGCCATTAGGTGTCTATGCTCAAACTAAAAAAGCTCGAATTTTTCGAGAAAATTTGCAATTTTTATTGAGCTTTTTAGTTTGAGCCATTAGGTGTGAGCTTGCAAGCTCTTTTCAAGGTCAAATTTGAGCTTGCAAGCTCACACCTAATTTCTCAAACTTAAAAACTTAATCCAACTTTCAACGAATGTCTCAGACGAATTTTTGAACACTCTGGCTTGCCTTTGAACGATGTCCCATAGTAGAGTACCTACTTATAATTAAAATACGCACGCTGGGCATTTGTAAGGAAATGGAATTTGAGAAATGGAACAAAGGTAGAAGTTAAAAAATCTTAACAATGTTTTCAATTTAACAAATTATTTATTCATCATTTGCATTACACAACATAAATGTATATGATACAATATTCATCGAATACAAGTATATTTCTAACACTACATATTATTTATTTAGTAAATGCTCTTCTAGCTGTCCTGCTCCTGTCCTGGCTGTCCCGTTCCTGTCCTAGCTGTCCTGACTGTGCTACTCTGCTTATATATCCTATCCCCTCTCCTGTTCTGGCTGTCCCGTTCCTGTCCTGAGCATGTCCTAGCTGTCCTGAGCATGTCCTGGCTGTCCCGGCTGCACTGCGCTGTCCTGACTGTGCTACTCTGCTTTTATATCCTATCCCCTCTCCTGCCTGTTGTGGCAAAATGTAAATATTACAATTTTATTTTCTCTGCGATGCTATGAAACTTACATATATATGTGGGGTCGCATACAAGTAATCTTATAAAGAACTTACATGAAAAGAACGTGGAATAGAATTATCATCAGGATCAGGTCGCTTGCACTATAGACTCGCATCGTCCCAAAAGATTTGCTACACAGGCCCAAGTACGCTGCTTTGAGGGATTATCATCTTTGTTTCTTTTTCATGGTCCAACATATATAATTTATCTGTAAAACGAATAGTTGTCCAGTTAATATTTATTAATAGTGTTTACGATGTAACAAATTCTTTATTCACCATTTGTATTACTAATAAAAATAAATGATATTAAATTCATAAGATACAAGTGTGTGCTTATTTATTTAACAAGTGTTCTTCTGCCTCTCTCCTGTTTGTTCTGTCTGTCTCCTAATAGACCTATCTCACCCCTGCTTCTTCTCGGCCTATTCTGGCTAAACTAATATTATCTCAGACAAATTTTCGGTCTTATTTGTCACTGACTCGATTCATTTATCAAATTG
This sequence comes from Cerceris rybyensis, assembly GCA_910591515.1. Lineage (NCBI taxonomy): Eukaryota > Metazoa > Arthropoda > Insecta > Hymenoptera > Crabronidae > Cerceris > Cerceris rybyensis. The sequence goes on from OU342795.1 coordinate 5,105,639, forward strand.
TCACATCTTGCCTGAAATGAGCTTCAGCTCATAAGAGGAATAAACCAATAATATCTCAGAATACCGTGGACACTTCGGAATTCAAACATGCCATATAAAAAATTAATTTGCAGATGGCAATCTTGAAGACTGGCGCACCATATTGGAAGTGAACATCTTAGGACTGTGTGTTTGCACACGGGAGGCAGTGCGAATAATGCGAGAAGCAAATGGAGACGGTGTGATTATAAATGTGAACAGTTTTGCTGGTGAAAGAGTACCTTTCATACCTGGCTTTGCAATTTATCCAGCCTCAAAAAGAGCGTTGACTGGATTGTCTCAAACTTTGAGACACGAACTCACCGGAACGCGAATTCGTGTTATGGTACGTTAAAGAAAATTTTGTATGTTGATTTATGTTGATGAGTGGCAAAAAGAAGTGTTTAATGGAAGATACAAACAATTAGCACTTACTGAGGAGTACCATAATTTACTGAGGGGTACCAGAAATTAATATTAAGTGAAGGATGCTAAAAATGATATTTATTGAGGGGTACCAGAAATTAATATTTAGTAAGGGGTGCCAAAGCATGATACATCTTACATTCTTCAATACTAGAATTTTAATTATTTGTTTCGCAGAACATAAGTCCAGGACTTGTAGCAACAGGGTTTATGGCCTCCTATAGCACCTTCTCTCCGGAAATCCTGGCTGCGTTGCCAACACTGGAACCGGAAGACGTTGCAGCTGCTGCCATATATATGTTATCAAATGCTTCTCACGTTGTGGTAGTTAACTTAACCATTTAATACTATTCTCTTTGCGTAAATTAATTATTACCAAGAAAACATTCATTTGCCAGGTTCAAGACATCGTTCTACGTCCTTTGGGAGAATCTTGGTGAACATTGTATCAACTCGAAGAAATTTTCCTGTATTTCAATAAGAATTCTGTACTTTCTTATAAACTATGCAAATAAAACATATTCGTGAAAACGTTCACTCTATCTCCTTCATTATTGTCAACTTTAAATATGGAATTACAAATCAGGCATTAAATTGGCGACTTTCTTTTTCAGCTCTTCCTTTTTTTTCGATTAAAATTACATCAAATATTTGGTTACGATTACTTGACGTAACCTTACGTTTTTATTTATAAATATTATCACTGACCTGATTGATCATTACGTAACATTTTATTGCTGCATTGTACACAATGGAGATAATAGAACTTGCCGAAAAAAGAAAAGCTTTCATTCGATCGAGTAACCGATACTTAGATCCGCACAAGGAGGCAATAAAAGTAAGACGTATTCGATTTTAATACTAGAAGATTCGGAGTTCTATCTATTATACATCGGTATACCGAATAAGTAATTTGGAAAAAGAGAAATTAAGATGAATAATTAGCTAAGTAATTTCGGAAACAGCTACGATTGTTATGGACGTACGACAAGCTACCTAGTAAAAGTCGAGACTTGCAAGAAGTGCGGAATTATTATCAGGAAATCATGAAATACATAGAAACTGATGACTTAAGTGATGTTCCTCAACAAATCACGAAAGGACTAATTTTAGATCCAAAGTTCCACCCGTTTTATGCTCTAAGGGGTGATCTCTATAAACGTGCAGGTATCTTTTGTGCGAAGGTACTTCTATCACAATTTTTACATACGTAAAGTCTGCTCCAATTGTCTCTCAAATTCCTAAAACAATTAACTTAACTAGTCTTCAAAATTCCTCGCATAATTCTCATTAATCCTCTTTAAATCCATATGACTTTGAAGTAATGCAGGACACATCTGTGCTTCTATCTTTTCAAATCCTGAATCTAACTATAGAAAATATCGAAATTGTATTCTTGAAAGTCATAGCTCACCTTGGAATTGAGCACTTGCAAACCAAGTTAAAGAAATTATTTAAACTTTGATTCTAATGATTGGAATGTGCCCTATTGCGTGAAATTTATCTTCAGGAGCGTCGAAATATTCAAACAATAAAGTGTTAATTAAAAGCTGCCCTTAACTCAATATCCTACTTTTTTCCTAAAATAGTCCCTTATTTAGAGATTAAATTATACTAGAAAAATAAGGTTCTACCTTTTCCTAAAAATAATACGAATTGTCGCAATATCAAAGAAAATTGGACGAAGGCTATACAAAGCTACGAAAGCGCAAGAGCAATGACGAAATTCGATCACAAGCTCACAGAAGCACAAGCAAAAATCATGTACAATCGACAATTAATAGAGGTTTACACGGCAAGAGGTAACTTGTATCGTGATAACGACCAATTGTTGGAAGCTATCAGCGATTACGAACAGGTTTTAGTCCTCAAGTTACATGGCATGTCGACAAACGACGTACAAGTGAGTATACTTTGATAACACCGAAGGATTTACTCCTCATATTAATTTCATTGCCTTCTCAAGTTGCATTAAATGTCTTTACATAACAGTGTCTATTACTTCCAACCTGGTAGAGTTTGGGACATGGGTTTTTTTATTAGCAACATCGGATGTATTTGCAGAAAAAGTTACATTACAAGTTGATTTATATAAGATATATATTTAAATAAAATTAATCACTCAATTGCTAAAGTTTTAATCGACAGAATAGCCTTTTACAAATTCTCCGGAAATTGGAGAAATACGAGGCCTTCCGTTTTCATTGGAATACATTTATAAGGACTGCAGAGGGCAAAAGGTCATCAGCTCTTTTAAGGTTTCACGCTGAATATAAAATTCATCTTCGTGAAATGTCTACCGCCAGATACATGCTTCTCGAAGCTCTCAAACTCGATGAAGATAATATCGAAGCTCGTGAATTGCTACAGGTTTATCTTTATTATTCTCTAAATAAAGTAATAAAAATCAGTAAACATACGTACCATGTTGATTCTCAATAATATCAAATTGATATATTATTGTGCAACATTATACTCCAACATGATTAAAACTGGAACTGCCAAGCAACTCAAAATGTCTGGTTCCTAATTGTTCATAAAATTAGGGAAGCCATACAGCAGTTTCCCACGCTTACCTTATAAAATATAAATTACTTATCATCCTCTTGCATCTTGCTCAATCTGCATCGATAACTATCTTACATTTAGAAAGAAAATTAGAGAAGAAAAATATTTTTGACGAAACAGGTAGTCTATAGCACTGGTCATACTATGGCAGCGTATACTGTTTTATGGTGTATGCACGGTTGCTACGATAAGGCTTTGATAACGATTGAAAAGGCACGAGAATGCGATCCATATAATCCTGGATTTACGTTATTAAAAACAATAATATTGAGATTATCCGGAAGATTTGAAGATGCCTTATCATGGCTTGATACTGTGGATAAAGATTTCCATAAGCTGATTCAACCATTGCGAGACAAACGGGGTTCAATTATGGGAAAATATTCCATAGCAGAGACGCGGAACGAGCTGATCAAACAGTGGTACTTAATACGGTAATAAGATGCATTATATAAAGTATCATTAACAATAATAACTCTATTTTTGTTCGCGGCGACTTTGTTTTCGTTCTCGTGTTTGGAAACACGCTCTTTATAAATCACGATTGAGTCAATACGTTTCTTATGTTTACCGGCTCAAAATATCATATTCGACTGTTTTCTTTCTTTAAACTTGATATTCAAATGCGAAAGCGCACAAATAAAAAAGACTGGACTACTAAAGTCAACTGAAACGCAATTGATGAATTTAAATAATTTAAATGGAAAGCTAAAGAATTAAGCGCGCGCTTTTTCAATAGGTACGACATGGCGATGAAGTGTATGACGAAGAATCAGCATGAAAAAGCAACCAGAATCGTTCAGGAATGTAACTTGACACAATATTACACAGAACCGTGTATATTAATTGGTGATGGTCTCCTTAAAAATGAGAAAACCGAACTGGCGTTAGAAATGTATCTCCGTTGTCGGGAAAGGCGACGCGAATTGTGCCTCCCTATTTCTCGAAAGACAATCGATCTCGCGGAGCGAATAATCGATATTCTTATCGATCGAGCACAGATGGCGGTACTTGAGGGAAATTCAAACGAGGCGATTGTGATAACAGACAAAATTTTCCAGATACTCGACGAGGACGAGATTGAAATTCATGAGTTAAGCTTGCAACGTGGTCGAGCTCTTTTACAAAACGCTCGAGCACTTTTTCAGCTGTCTATTAAGAAGAAAATAAAGAGCAAGGAAAGCTGTCAAAGGGCTGTTGATAGTTTGAAGTTTGTTCGAGGAGAAGACGAATCGGATCTGTATAGATTTCTGTATGGGTCGATGGAAATTGAGAAAGCGATAGATCGATTTGCAACGATGAAAAAACTCCCTCGATGTTTAAAAATTCTTATGCAACATTTTTAAGTATTTCAAGAAGATTGCTGAGGAATATGCTTTATCTTTTAGCGATACGATGGAATTAATTGTAACTTATTTCTTTTTATATCAAATTGTATATAATAAAGCACTTTACTATTTAATTTGTTAAACGAGGGTAATATTAAAACAATCTTTAAGAAATATCTGACATAGACGCCTCTTTCCTGCCCCTAAGTAACTTAATAATATGAAATAATAATCATAAAATTCTGATGCAATATTTTTAAAGAAGTTACGCTCAGATGAGATACCTGTATCGCATTTTATCGCATTCATTAATTCCTATAAACACGATACATGCAGAGTAAGATTTGCCCTGACCTTTTTTTAACAAAACACGTTTGAATCTAATTTCGCTAATCAAGGATGAACATTGCATTTTGCATTAATTCAAATATGCAGGGATGAAAGGTTCAATTTATTTCCACCTAGAAAATCGTATCCTATCTTCTGATCAATTTATCTTGGAAAAGTTTAAATAAAAATAATTAAAAAATCCTATTACCATTGATATACATCCAGGTCTTCAAAGTAGAGTCCCAAAGTAGTTAGAAGGCTATAGAACATTATCTAGCGATAATCACTCAATTATCAATCTTTCGAGTCTATATTAAGATACGCCAAGAGAAGCAAAATGCAATACTGAAAAGAAATGCATCATACAATAATATCGTACTTCGAAAGATTAACGCGACCTCCATAATCTTGGGCCATAGTTTCATCCCGGTATAAAAGCCGCCGGTGTTGCTCCCAATTCCAGAACACAATTTGTGGTGAAAACACTACAAGTATTCCTCTTACGTAGCTCCAGACAAGAGAATTATCCCAAGAAACCAACATGGAACGTGGAATGGACAAAGTATGTCTCATCACCGGTGCTAACTCTGGCATTGGCAAATGCCTCGCGGAATGCCTTGTTTCTAAGGGCATGAAGGTCGTAGGAATTGCTCGTCGCATCGACAGAACTAAGGTATAATAAATGAACAACGAAAATTCATAATTCTCTTACGAGCTCTCTTACAAATATCAAACAATTCTGTCAACGTGGACAGGCACTCGCCGATGAGCTGAAATCGAAGCCAGGCAAGCTGTATCCTCTTCAGTGCGACATCAGTAACCAAACTGAAATCTTACGTGTCATGGAATGGGTTGAAAAGAACCTGGGTTGCATCGACATTCTGATCAACAATGCTGCCGTTAACATGGACACATCCGTGCAGACTGGAGAAATGGAAGACTGGAAGAAGACATTGGACGTGAACTTGCTTGGTTTGACTTGTATTACCAAGGAAGTCCTGAAGTTAATGAAGAGAAAGGGCAAGTGTATAACTTGTTTACAGTTTATACATAAGAGAAAAAAGTATTTGATTAAGGATGAAGAATTGTATGAAGATTTCTGAACTTGTTACTGTTACTCTTTAGGAGTTGACAACGGCTGCATCATCAACATCAACGACATTTGTGGACTGAAGATTCCAATCACTTGTGACCGTCCTGTATCACCTGCTTACATTACCAGCAAGTTTGCTTTGACTGCAATGACCGAATGTCTCCGTACAGAATTGGCACAGCTCGAATCCAACATCAAAGTTATGGTAATGAAGGGATTTATTATCTTCACTGACTATTACTATTCTTTGATTGTAACTTTTACCAGTTTGGAGTAATCTGATACTATCGTGTTAAATGTACATGAGTATATTTGTATTTAAGACAGGATAAATAGGTAATTTAAGATAGGACAAATAGTTAGGAGTATTGAAAATGTTTGTATATAGAATACTTTGAGACTGTTGCCATTTCTTTGTTACAGACTATCTCTCCTGGCTTAGTAGAAACTGAGATGACCATGCAATGGCTGAAGGAGAACCCACGCTTGGCACTGAAACCGAAAGACGTTTCTGATTGTATTCTCTTTGCCTTGCAGACTCCAGACACTGTTTTAATCAAGGACCTTGTTATTACACCCATCCGCGACATGATTTAAATAACATCTGTTACATCGTTCGACTTCGTTGTTCACTTTTAAAGCGATCGCAATGATCCTTTCAGTGTAAATACGTAGAAAATAAAAGCTGCATCATGTTAATCGATTATCCTTAATGACTACAATGATACATGCCCGAGGAATAACGAAAATTTAAAAAAAAGCTCTGCTATGTGTAAATCAAATGTGTTAACATTTTAAAAAGAGAATAATTCTATTTACTTCAAAGAAATTAGTTCTATCAGTGGATTAAAATATTGGTACAATAGCTTCGGGAGTTGCGACTCAATTAAATTGTACAAGAATTATTGCACACAGGTTGAAGCGCTTGAAACCGTTGTTTTATTCATAGATCTCGTGATACATAAAATAACAATGAAAAGTTACTTATAGAGCAATGCTAGATATGAAATCTATTATTGCAATTAGATTGGCTCCTGTAAGAGCAACGCTTAAAAGGATAGATACCAAATTTCTTGCTCTTAACTGCAAAAGTGAATGGTATACTTTCATTTTGTGATAGCTACTGATTCTATTTATATTTGATTTGATTTGTTCTTTTCAATTTTACTAGAACTGAAATTCAAAATTATCATATGATATGCTTACTTTATTAAGTATGTTTCCAAGGCAGGCAGAAACTTATTCTTCTATCTGTTGAACTGACGGACCATCGGAATAGAACTATTAAAACAAATGTAATGATATTACATCGGCTACCGAAATACTACTCACCGAATGCGACAGCCAAATGGAACAGTTGTCCAGGGAAATTCTTCCCATATTCTTCATAAATCTTCAAATGCTGACGATGAATATTTACCTCTAAGAGATACATTAGACATACTTGTTCATTAACTCTTTGCAATCTTATTTTATGCCATACATTGAAGACAGGATTAGATAGTTAATGAAAGCCGCATGTAATGAAGTTTAATTAGAAATACACGTTGCTGTGTCCTGTCGGTGGATGGCAAAGAGTCAATTGTATACATTTCGCAAAAAAATTCAACGATCCTTCAATTCATTAAACTAGTGCACGATGCAATTTCGTGTTACAACATTGTGCCCTTTTTCTTCTGGTGAACGCAGTGTAACCGCAAACAAAATATATCCTCAAACTCCATGGACTCTTGGTGTTTTGAGTGATATCATAGGAGAAAAAACAAAATGTCCTATAGCAAGGAGAAAAATAAGTAATTTTATTCTCAAAATGATTTCATCGCCGTCAACTAATCTATCGCTTACACCAATTTTTTTCTTCAATGTACTCAGAAAGTAAAACATAAATGACTCTTGCGATTCATGCCAATGGTCGCCAGACAATTAAATGACCAATTCAGAAAGGAAATACAGAATGCCAAAGCATAAAGGTGGAAGATCATGATGGAACGATCATCATCATTTTCTTCTGTAATTGAGCAACGTTGGAAAAGTAATTCTATACCAGTAGAATTCCTCTTATCGTTTCCCCTTGAAACGCGGGTATCAACGGCGGGCATGAAATTCAATATTTCATTTGATTGCGATTATTTCATTAATATAATCATCTAATGAAAAAAAGGAGAATTGGATAACTACCATGGAAAGGTTAATACTACTATCAGGAGACATTCAGCCTTTCAACAGATTGTAAGAGACTTTCCATAAGTATTGAAATGCAAGCCAGATATGAAAAAGACATCGATGGTTAATTCAAACACACTTAAAATTCTTTATCGCTTTCAAGCGGGATCGCAATTATCAGTTTAATGTAAAGTATTAGTCTCATCGAGGTGATCTCGGTGAAATGAAAACAGTGGATTCTTTACAAAGACGTATTTAAGAAGAGCATGCAGAAAATGAATATCGAAAGGACGTCAGATATAAACTTTATATCAAATACCTTAAAGCAAGTGCTCTCATCCATGATCTGATCCATGAAAACTGATATCCGACTATCCTGTGAACTGATCCTGCTAAGTGTGAACGTTATCCAAATTCCGTATCCGACCTAGGCGATAAATCCGTGAAGAAACCTATTTGAAGTATGAACGACGATCACGCTTAGTTCATCTCGATTTAATAATCCCGAATCCAAATCCATCCTGTATCCGAATCCTGTATCGTATATCCTCCGCTCAAAAAATCCAAGTGATCCACTTAATATAATCCGGGCGAATATATCCAGCCAATTTACATCCGTATCCAAAAATCCATCATGAACCACTATAATATATCCTGTCAGCATCCTAATCCCACCGTATTGTCAAATCCTGTCCTTTCGTCATTTCTGTTTTATTTATTTATATATATATATATTTTTTTATTTATTATTGTCGTACTGTATATTTCTCGGGGAGATCCTCTACAACTATGAAGCCAGTCCTTGTCAAGGTGAAGGATTCTGTTTTTTTTTAAAGGTATTATCCTCTTGCTAGTTAGTTAAGTTTTCCAAGATGTTATTATAGTTTCATGTAACTATACCGCACATGTATTTAAAGCGTACACACGATTCGCGATAGATTAATAGATTGTCGATGGAAATAGCCAAGAAGGAACAGTCGAGCGATGAAATTTTGAAGAAAACGAGATAAGCCGCACTATTTATGTGATAGTTTTCATAGAGGATCACTTTTTCCTTCTCTCTCACCTCCCTCTCTCTCCCAGGATTTTTATTCAGAGAAATTCTAAAGGCTGGAGCTTTTACCTAGACCAAATTCAGTTCACGATAACGAAAAACGTCGGGAAGAAATTGTTTAAAGCGAAAATCCATCCGCGACGAAACCACTCAGTTCTGTTTGCTTGCATTTTACGACGAATTCGCGAAATAACCGATCACTTCGTACGGACGGATTAGATAAATACGAATACTTCCATTAGTGTTAAGGCTACTTCGGAAGAGAATCAGAGTTATTGTCTTGAGAATAGAAAAAAATCAATGTATCTTGTCAATAAAGTTTCTCGATACTGGAAATCATTAACAAGCAATTTTCTTTTTCGAAATAAAATATGCGCGCAGTTGACATTCCATTACCAGTTTGACCGTTCAGAAATATAATAAATAAATATGAAAGGCACTTTCTTTTTTACGGCTTAAAATTGCATTAAAGGTATTTGCATCAAAAACACTTAAGCGAACAAAGAAATCTGGACAAACACATGATATGTCGAAGATGCTCGTTCTGTGTTTTCGTTATTGTTAAGTTTTTTTTTTTTTTCATTCTCGTTAGTTCATCGATATAGAAGCACTGCTAGTCACGATTAGATATTAATTTTTTTTTTCTTTTTCGTTTATAATTTAAAAGAGAAAAACACGGACGATCGTTTTAATTCCTTGTAATGGACTTGCCAACGTTTTCTGATGAAAATCCAGCTAATTGAGAATCCTTCAATGAAATGGACCGTTTTCTTTCATCCAATTCCTTTCCTGATCCTGAATTTCCTCTTGAAAGTATCCTGTTTTTTCATTATTTTCACTCTCATTTTACGTCTTAATCCTCTTATAATATATCCTCCATACAAAATCCATCCAAAACGCATTTCATCTCATCCCACCGTCAAGCGACCGTGTATTATATCCATCCAAGAAGTAAGATCGTGTCGATTTCAGTTTTTCATTCATTGTGTTACAATCCAATCCAATATACAAAAGAAGAAAAAATACATTAGTCCCTTATACAATACGCATTAATGTTATGTATAAAATTTATCAGTGCAAATATAATCCAGTGACTTATACTTAATAAAAGGAAAACCATAACGCGCGATGGATATTGAGCAAAGACATTGTTTAATTAAAGTTGAACGATAAGTACGGATAGAACGAATGGGAAATACATCACGGGATCAATTTGCATTAATAATGTTCTCGAAGATACACGAAATTATTGTTTTCCTTTGGGATTCAATACTTCAAATATATAAATAGAACGAAGAAAAATATGGAATAACATGTCCTGATACATTTAGCACAGTGAGGTGATTTTACTACTCTCTCTCTCTCTCTATTTTAGAAAGGAAAACATTAAAAGAGAAATGTGTTTTAGAACAAAGTCTCCCAGCAGTTATTTTAGCTGGATGATAACACATTTCTCAAGATAAATCGTGTATAACTTAAAGTTTACTTCAATCCGAATGTTTTACAGACATCCAGATGATATGTAAAAAAAAAAGAAGAAAAGGACAGACGTGTTTCTATGTTTTTTTACAATATAATATGCTCAATATAATGAGTTAGATATTGTTTCCATTATGAAATAATACATAACACAAGTTTTTGTTAAACCAAAAGGATGGCCCGTTAATCGTCGTCAAAGATCACTCAAATCCATGAAGTGTATTGTCACTCATAATTGCACCAAGTGAATGTCATACTATAATTAATGGAGTTTTAAATGCAGTACGATTCTAAAAACAAACATAGGCATACAAACTGTTTCGTAAAAAATAATTATCTTTCTCATTTACGTTTATCAAATGTTATTCTTTGTCTCTATACATAACATCGATCGATAGTTATCAATGTATTATATACTCCAAGTATTAAACGTTACATCGAAGTCTTTCCTGCATACAGAATGTATTGTATTGTCACCGTTATATAGTCAAAACTGACATGCTTAAATTTGGGTGGTAACTTAAACGACGATGAGCCGTGTAAACAACCTTGAGGTATTTATTTTTACACACGAGTTAACTAGTAAAAATTAATGAGTGATTTTTGCACAAGAAGGAATAATTTTACAATGCCATTTACATTCATGGATGCCATAACATGCTGTGCCTACAATTGATTTTTCCTTACATTTTATAAAACTAATGTCGTAAGACTCGGGTACATACAATCAGAAAATTTCTCTACTGATCCAACGTGTTATAAAAGGAGCGACGATAATTTCGAGAATATTGGGAAACCTCATAGAATTTACCAATGATGAAATCTATTTAGAAGAGACTGCTATAAAAAGAAGAAGGAAACAAAAGAAATTGAAATATATATAGGAGAAAGACGACGTTCACGTTAATATTGCCAATCGAAACTGTATGCTATGTTGATTAATAATAATAGAAGACGAATAATAATTGGTCTCAGGTAAATTTGAATATTCATTATGACATTACTTTGTTGAAAATTTTATATTGATTTTTCCTGGCATCTAAAACAATTCTGAGATATTAAAAGTGAGGGAAAGGTGTTAGCATCATAAATGTATGTGATTAGCGTTTTAGCATTAGAAGCGGTAATTTTTAAAACAATTCTTTATGTTATATATGCTTGAAAATGTGCTATTTTAATTATTGCAAATATCGATAAATCAATTGTTATAACACTCAAAGAGTGTTGTTAAAACATTCGAAAAAGCAATTTTTAATGTTCACGTTAAATTTGGTATCGTAATACATTTACCAATATCAACTACTCGTAGCACAATGTGAATGATCACGTTGTAAATATAATGGGAACATTCATGTTGTGTTGTCGATATTGGTAATTGTACTACAAACACTATAATCACTGTGCACATTGATCAAATTTCTAAGGTTATATTTAGCCATTTTCTTATGATATTTCCGTCTGTAATACTTCAAAATTGTTACACATTTTTATATACAGTCGTAATGTCAAAATAAACTGCAAAAATATAAAGGAATGTATTTTTCAAATGTAAAAGTAACTCTAATCAGTTTAAACGGTATGCAGTCAATATGAGCACGATTCTTCTTCTTTAGAACAATCGATGATTGATGTTAAAATAGAGAATACCTCAGAAGTTTGGATTCGAAATTATGGCTTGATTGATGTAATACTTAAACATTTATAGCTATACTATTATTGAATTAAGTATTAATGGATTTAATTTAAAAACATTTGAATGAAGGCTACAAAATATTTGAAAAGCAATTCTGGTACGTGTAAAATGAACCGTGCTCTAACTATACATCAGATACAATACAATTATTAAATTCAAGCAATGTGGAAAGTAATTTTATAATTTATACAAAATTGGTTTGGATTGGAAGGTGTTTTTCAAGTGTAATTTAAATCAGTAATAATGAAACATGGTAAAGCAAATATCAATAAGCCTTTACTTATATTACCATGTGAAACATATACGTACACACTAGTCGTACGAACGAGATCTGGAGCGAGATCTTGATCGCGAATAATTACGCCGCAATGGTGAATAGGTAGGCGAGCCACGACGTCGTGGACTATAGCTTCGAGAATGGCTTCGACCCCTTTCTCTATCCTCACTGCGTCCTCTATCTCCACTGCTGTGATCTTCTTTTACTCGAATGTAGGCTACCTCACCCTATAAACATTATATATAGTAAGAATATTGTTACAATCACACATTTTTTGTGCAATGCTAAACTATTAGCTCATTTGCATCATAGCTCTATACACTACAAACGACTTGTAGCATCGTGCACTTCCGCGTGCAATAGTTACAGAGAGCGGAATATTCCATGGCTGATAAAAATGGAACATTCTCATGCGCATATTATTCTACATACTGATGCAAATGGGCTAAAGCTTTCTACATTTAAATGAGTTTCTAAGCAAAAGTATATAATCTTCTTCTCCATCTTTCTAACAAACTCAGGCTGCAAAAATCAGTGTCATAAATATATATCTCATTATAAAGGAAGTAGGAACTACAAGCTTTCACATCATACCTCGTGAGACCTAAATCGTGAATCATCTAACTTCTTTACAGCGTATTTCATGTCCTCGTATCGTAAGAATTCAACAACCCCAGTGCCATCTTTGTAAACATCTGCGAAACACACATCACCAGCTTCCCGCATATGATCCTTTAGATCTTGCCAACTACCAGATGGAGGCAAGCCAGTAACAAGAACTCTGTATTGAGATCTTCGTGCTGGAGGGCCACGACCTCGAGAATTACTCATTTCACCTCGACCTCTGCCACTATCGCCTGCTCCTCGACCACCACGGAAATTATTACTAGGGCCACCACCCCTTGGAAATTCAACCCTCAATCTATAACCATCATAATCATATCCATCTCTCGCGTGCACTGCATCCTCCGCATCTCTGAAAGAAAATAGGATATTTATAGCTTAAGACTTCCTCGTACAATATTTTATTCGCATCCTTAATTCCAGGACTGTCATGACGTTGCTTCAAGTTACCAAGGTTCTCCCATTACACCAAATACAACAGAGATGTCCATGTAAATTAACATACACTATGATTTGGAAAAAAAAGGTCATATCACAAAGAAATTGTAACAAGTTATTTAATTCACGTACAGTAAAAAAAAAAGATGAAATTTAATATAATTATAATCATTGAGCTCACCTCGGATCGTCAAACTCAACAAAAGCGAATGGTGGTCCTCTACGATTTTTTAAATCAACAAAAATAACTTTACCGAACTTATAAAAGAGGTCTTGAATATCTTTCGTTCTTATGTCAGGCGGCAAGTTGCCTACATAAATTCTACATTCGTTTCTACCACCGTGGGACATTATTACAGCTTTTCCTGCGGCTTAAATATTTACAAGATGGAAAAAAAATACTTTAAAATGAATCTCAATTTCCACCGACTCTTGCCTCCCTATTTATTGATGAAACAAACAAGATGGTGGCACCGGTCGTGGATGGTCGTGGAGAAGTGTGATCAGAAGCCTTCGAGTATTCGTAGAAGGCACAGCAAGTTGAGAACATTGCAAGAACACGACCAAACACGACCAACCTACCGAACTTTTTTTAACTTAACGACCAATTACGATACGTAGCATGTATGGTCCTTCTCTGTTCTCCAATCGAATGTCTATATTTAAAATTTCTCAATTCAAAATTATTAGTTTCAAATGCGTATGGCCAATTGAAACTAAGTAATTTAAGTTTAGTACATACGCTTTTTTTTTATCGAATTAGCACGAAGTATTAGGCAATTGATACCGCAAATGTTCTCATACTTGGAAATATCTCAAACCTAATGCAATGCTGAACATTTAATATATAAGAAATAATATAAAATATTCGTAATTTGGAAAAAGTATATGCTTATGCAATTAGCATATAAATGTTGATGGAAAGAGAAAAAATTTTACGCAATATATGTGTAAATTATAAAGCTATACGTAATGTAGATCAAAATTTTGTATTAAAATTTGTCAACAATGAATTAATATTAATCGAACTTAATATACTCTAAGATTATCTGTAGGAATTGAATATAGTTCTAATTTTTAAACCATGGAAATATTAGTACATTTGTACGTTCGTATATTGTGTTTATTATGTTATGTTATTTATTAAATAATCAATTAAAAATAATATTTATGTTAACATTGAAATCTAGATGGCTCTCAAACCTCTCAAACTTATGGGATATGTCGAGTTTTGTATACATCGATTAATCTAACCTGAAAATGGGAAAATTCGTCGATGGATGAAAATGTTTATACTTTCAGTTTTGCAGTTGGAAGATTTTGTCGCATATTCAGTAGAAGTAAAAATGAAAATTACAATATGCCAAGAATGATGTAATGTTGTGCGTACAAATAATTCGTAGTCGAGAGATCCCAATGTTATAATATATGTAAATATATGTTACAAGGTGTATGTAAATACACTGAAAAAAATCTGTAAATTAAAGAATGGCATTCTCATTCCGCATAGGCACAAATTGGTGCCATGATTTTCCAAAGCTTGCAAGAGAGTCTGGGTTTTACTTTAATATGCAGAGTTTTAGAGCACGCATTGACTGGAATCGTATAAGTATGTATTTGAAACCGTAAGAAACTTGTATTCCAGTAGGATAAATATAGTACCATCCTGAACAATTATAAGATAATACTGGAACATACAATATACCTGAAATATTGTTGAAATGTTAATATAAAATGTGATTTTATATTGTTTCAGGTAATATAGATATAGATCGAGTTATAAGGGAAAGAGATTTTTCTACCATAGATGAGAATCTGAATAATGTAATAGCATATACACTAGAAAGCGAATATGACCTTAAAATCTTAGATCCCACTTTTGTAAAGCTCTTTCGTCTTGCACAGTTAGCAGTTGAATATTTGTTATATTGTAAGCAATATTTAGATCACAGTGTGGTGATACTGAAGGATGAATTAAAGCAAAAGATAGAAGAGAATGTTAAGTTAAAGAAAGAATTAACTGCATCAGAGGAAGTTATAAAATGTTTGAAAGAGAAATCAAAGGAGAGAGGGAGATTAATAGAAACAAAGATTGGTAATTGCAATGGTGAAATTTATAAAGTAATAGAAATATTTTGTATACTTTTTTGTTACACTCTGTGCTTTCTCTCCAAGCTGTGAAATTAAGGCTGTAATTACAGTTTTTTAAAAAGAACACATCGAGACTAAACATCCGTTTCTTATAGATTGTACTTTAAAAAAATTAATGGTTCCATGTTTCGAGAGAAAGTACCGAATATAATAGTATGAGGGTAGCTTTTATACTTTATATATTGAATTTGTATCGTACGTTTTACAGTGCCCACATTGCCCAAAAACTTTTATCTCTGCTATGTTCGTAAACGCGCACGTTGCACGTCGTCACACATATGTATCGGATCTCTCTTTAACTTCTTCACCATTACATGAACATTATCGTACAGAAACGGAAAAATTACATAACGAAATAAAAACCTTAAAGGAGAGACTGAATCAAGCAGAAAGAGTAATAAGAAATGAATCAGAGAAAGTTCCTAATAATATGAATGAGGATTATAAAATAAGATTGTCACAAGGTGATACTAACAAATCATTAGAACATAAAGGATATCAAGATGAAATTATTAATTTGAAAACTATGCTTTTCGATGAAATACATGTATGTGCAATTTTATATAAACTACGAAATCATAAGAATTTAAAGGTAGATATACATAGTATAACAATACGAATATTTTCAATAGAATTTAAGGCAGAAGGATAAAAGCATCTATGAACATCTATCAGAGACCAGTGTACAGGCACTGATAAATCAGCAGGAGAAGGAATTTCAAAAGTTGAGAAATCAATTGTTTGAAAAGGTAAAACTCCTAAAAATTTTCGTTTTAATTAATGTATGAAACGTAATGTTATTGTATGTTGCAGTTAACTCCGGATATAGAAAGTGTACATACAAAATTGCATGCACAAGAAGATTATTGGAAGTCAAAAATAGATCAGTTAGAACAACAGCATCATAAAGATGTTGAAAAACTTACTACGGAATTAAAACTTGCGCAGGAAACGGCCGATCATTTGAAAGCTGAATATGAGTCTAAAGTTAGTGACTTAGAACGTCAGAGTATTAATCAATCAAATATTTTACTAGAACAAAGTAAACAGCTTCATTCCTTATCGCGTGAAAGAAACGATTCAAAAATTCAGAGAATGACAAATGCTAAAAATCATTTATCGGATAGATCAAGTAACCCTGCAATACTGCAGTATCAAAGTGATTTTAAACAAAAATTTGACACAGATTCTAAAACAGAGCAGATTATCGTCGAAGATGTAGAGAGTGTATCAAGTTTAGATTCTACACAAAAATTAATATCAGCATCACAAAATAGAATTACGAAAGGGAATATTCCGAAATTAAACCATACTAACAAAATAGCTGTAAGAAATAATAGAAATGCAAAGCAGCTGTCACAAAATCATATTAGAAATTCGAAAGAAGCATTTGAAATGGTACTGAACATGGAAAAGAATATATTGGATTATGATTCTACTGATATGTCGGAACTACAAACCCCGACGAAAGAAAAGCAAAGTAGCTATAAAATGAAACACGCAAAAGATAATTTACACGATGAAGAATCTATAAAAGTTTCACGTCCTGATGAATTTCATGCAACTGATTCAAAAGACAATCTGGAGAAAAATATGATACAAGCATTCTCTGTGGATATGGACGATCGTAGTAAACCATCGGTACCTCTGGAAGATGATCTGACTTCTGAGACAAGATCTGTTTCGGTTACATTAAATTCACAAACTGAATCGGACTCTGAAAGTATTACGACAATTCGTAATAGCTCTCCAAGAGTTAGAAAGAAAGCATCCTCCATGCATTTAGTGAAACTAATGAAAACAAAAAAAAACGGTGCAGCTTATAAAAAACTGCAAATGGAATTGGAAGATATGTTTCACAGAAGATTGAGAGAATTAGGAATAGATCCGGAATGGCAAGGAATACCGAAGGGAACTTTTAAACAGAAAATGGATATTTTAAAGCATCATCAGAGCATCGCTACCAAGGTAAAAAGCATGAACAATGATTAAGTGAAATTGTATAATATGATTCTCTGAACTTTATTAATGATTTTGCAGAAATTACCGAGGTATCATGAAATTAAGTTGAAGATAATTAAGACGGTTCTCGATAAAATATCGAAAAGGGGCATGGAAAAAGAACCTTCGAAATCTAAACAAAAATCTCCATCAAATAAATCAAGGATGAACGTGAAATCAGTTCCAGTGGAAACCTTTAATAATAATGGACATTCTGGTAAGATATCTTTTTGACTTAATTTTAAATAAAAGTAAATAAAAGTTTTAACTTTATAATGTTAAATATTACTTTTTCAGATGACCATAGTCCTAGTTTAAAAATACAGGACACCATATCAAAGAAAGTTTATTTAAAGCCAAAGGATAATAGTAATCCAAATCCAAATAGAAATGAAAATATTGAAAGTATCAAGAATTCTTCAATTTTACCAAAAGATAAAAGTCAAATATCAAATTCCTGCGATGGTTTACAGTCGATCCGTAAGAATTTAGAAATCCTTGGATTCTCTCCAAGTTCAATTCAACCTCATAAAGATACAAAATCTATATCAAATTCGCGGCAGACTTTAACGAAGAATTCTCATGATTCCGTGAATAAAATAAAACCCATCTCTGACACCGTACAGCAAACAATAACGTCGTCGCCGAGCAACAAAGGAACAATTTCAATTAATTTACGCGAAAATACTGACTTGGATGATTCAAAGATGGCTCAAGATTTACAGGTATCTCCATCCCCCAAAAGTAATAAAAGTGCCTTGAAATCAGTGACTGGTTCAGTTAGTAGTATGGTAAAGAAAAAAGTAATTTTTGATCTGACAAATGACTACAACGAACGATCACCAAAGGAAGAAGAATTACAAGATAGTGATTGGAATTCTTCGAGGTATTCATATTTAATGTTTTATTGCAAAAGTAAAAGAAAATTTTCATAAAATAATCCTTCCTTTACTTTTATTTAGCTTATCTGACGACGAAACTGGCCTGTTAAAGAAGCCAGAATACGGAAGTTCAAGTAACATTATACTCAAGACTTCTCAGAGCGATAAGATCGCAGAAATATCAAGGAAACTTGAAGAACAGGTATAGTCTACTGTATTGCAATATTGAATTCATGCCAGATGAAATATTAATACGAAAAAGTATTGTTCATTTTATAGTTAAACGCGGTGAGACAGAAACCTGTAGGATCAGTTGAAACAATGTTTTCTTCAATGTATATACAAAGTAAAGAAAATCATAATGATAAGATACCGGAGAAAAGTACGAGCAGTATCATTTCTCTTTTGGATAATTCAGATCGGATGCCAGCGACCACTATAAAAACGAGTGATCCACTTCCACAACCAGCTCCACGTAATTTAACAAACAAGATGTATTCTGGTATAAGTACCGAAAGTATATCGGAAGATTCAGACCTAGATTCTGACATAGACAAAATATTAAAATTAGATTAGTCAATTGAAATTTAATTTTGCCCTATTATCACGACTGAGGTATGATTTATGTATTCGTTTCTTAATTAATTTATTTCTTTTTTATCCATTTTTCATGTAAAAGAACTTCTGTTGGAAAACAGTGTCTTAAAAGTTCATGACATATCTACAGTATTGTATAGTCATTTATTTAATCTAGTCTTCGATATCAAAGAATGAAACAAGGTGCATTTAAAACTGATAGGTATAACTTATTATTCGTATTTTTGTATTAATGAAAAATGGAATGTAATCCATTAATGCACAACAGTTATAATTATTGTTAGTACCCTAAGTATATTATAATATTAGTATAAATCTTATAAGTATTAATATATATGCTATATAAGGGTTGAAAGGAATTTTTGAAAGTTATCTTAAAGTACAAATTATTGTATCTGATTTATCCGCATTTATTATAAGTTCACTGTAAATGCGGATAATTATTTATGTCGCTTTAACCGTGTGGAGGGGATAGCCCATCCACGATGTAATTTCGCAACTATGGCGAACGTTCCATGACATAGGCATATACAAATAAGAAATTGTAACTTCGACATGAGAAATTTCACATTAATGAAACATTAGCAGACAATAAGAGTATCTCAGTATTTGTACGATATATAAAAAAAATTGAAATTATGTAATTTGATGGAGGCACAGATTTTAAATATATTCTGGTGAATATAAAGAGGTTATGCTCGAAATGCATATACACAGAGTAATACACAGTTATCGAAATAAATGGTCAGATTTATGCCTATTATTTGTTATTAAGTAATACCTTGCGAACGGATAAACCGTCAGACAACAATCCCTGTATATGTCTAAAGAGAAACGATGACTATGTCCGATTTATTTTGTTTAATATGCGACATAAATCTTGACATTTCATCCTGTGTAAATATATTCTACACATCATTTCCGCGTAATGCGGAATTATTGGTAAATTTTGTATCGCGCGTTCTTCGCGTGGCTATTTCCGAATTGTCTGGTTCTTATATCTGTACTCAATGTTACAATCTGTTCCAAATGTTAGAACAAGCGCAGAGGACTGTTACAAATATACGCTGTGAAATCTTGAAAATATATCGTTCTAGCGAGAGAAGGAAGAGCATTAAACAGATATTAACTAACAATGTAGATTTGACTACGAACTTAAATTCAAATGGGGTATTCGAAGAAAATAAATTGGATGCAAGCGTTCAAAATGACCAGCCAAAAGAGAAGGTGGATTTAAATTCGCCCAGAGTTGAACAGACATTGAAGCAGAAATGCATTCAAAATAAGATAATTGGTGAGAATCTGAATAATTCGAATATAGACACTCTGGCTAGTAAAATTGTGGATGATACTAAAGTAATAAAAAAACGGATAAATAATTCTGATAATTTAAGCAATACAAAATCATTTGATTATCATAATACTCACGTTGATGTAAAAGCCAATGAAAACTTGAAGAATGAGATTTTTAATAATTCAATAGCCTTATCCAATGACAATAATGTATATAGTATTGCTACTTTACAAGATAAAGATGTTCAATGTTCTCAGAAATGTAAAATCTGTAATAAGTTATTTAAAACAACTAACGAATACAATAATCATATACTGAAACATAGTAATGTTCAATCTTATCAGTGTCAGAAATGTAAAGAAAAATTTTCTGACATTACATTAGCAAATATACATGCATTGAAGATGCATGTTGAAGAAGGTAATTACAATGTAACAATATCAGACTTTGAGAAAGGGGAATCAAAGGATTTCATTAAAGCAGACTCTGTTTTTACTGATGATAAATTACAAATTCAAAATATCACTCAGTCGATTAACTTCACATGGAAGGAAATAGAAGAAAAGGTCACAGAAGTAAAAGAAAATTCTGAGAACCATGCAGGTAAATGAAAATGTTTAGTCTGTAAATAAATTATTGTTTGAAGTCTTCCAATCGGAAATTTGTATTACAGGGACAGAGATTGACCAGATGACAATTCCTTTGAATACTGGAAAAACATCGAAGTACAATTTGAAACCATTAAAATACACCTGTTCTACATGCGGCAAAAAATGGAAAACTTCTACGGAATTAAAAACCCATGTAAAAACGCATTCTACTTTAAGACCATATATGTGTGAGAAATGTGGTCAAGCCTATAAACATAAGCATGCTTTAGAAATACATGTTGGAATGCACAATGGAGTGAATCCATTTCAATGCAATTTTTGTAAGAAATGTTTCACTCAAAAGGGAGCACTTATGAGACACTTGCCAATGCATACTGGTGAAACACCATATCAGTGCGAATTATGCGGTAAAAGATTTATACATCATACATCGTATAACATGCACAGATTA
Source organism: Cerceris rybyensis (assembly GCA_910591515.1). Classification (NCBI taxonomy): domain Eukaryota; kingdom Metazoa; phylum Arthropoda; class Insecta; order Hymenoptera; family Crabronidae; genus Cerceris; species Cerceris rybyensis. The sequence continues at coordinate 5,127,116 of OU342795.1, forward strand.
TCGCACAGTGGAAAAAAGTCATACAAATGCCAGGTAATTTTATATTGACGTACATGAACATACTGTAATTGAAATAATTTGTAATTAATTTATCGTAGATGTGTGATTTATCTTTACTTTCAACGTCTCATCTCAAGAGACATATGAGAGTTCACACAGGTGAAAAACCATATAGTTGTTCTTTATGTGGAAAACGTTTTGCAGAGCGGTATAATTTATTTGCGCATCAAAAGGTTCACGATTTGTCCGAAAGTAAAACAAAAAAAGGGAAAGAAGTCCCATTTAGGTAAGGTAGATATATTTTAACAAATTTGTTTAACCATATTGGAATGAGTTTTTTATAAAATTGTTTTTAGGTGTGATCAATGTAATTTGATATTTGAGAAAAAGGAAACTTTGGATAATCACATGAAACATCATATCGTGAATAATGAATCGGACTTTAAGAAACCATCGGAAATTTTTGAAGTTGAATCAAAACCTGATGAACGATTGAAAAATATTGAATTAGAAGAGAATACAATGACGCAAACGTTAATACAAACGAACCGTTCCAAATTAGATGGTATTGATAATCAAGCGAAATTCGTGTTCCTACAAAACCCTTTGTCGGAAATCGATGAGGGTTCGTTCGCTGTTACTTTTGGAGATCACAAAATGGCACTGGAAAGTACAAATTATAATACAAGCTTACAAGTCATCATAGAATCATCAGGAGCATCAATTCTAAGCAATAATCATCTCTCCATCGATAAAACTCTTTGACATGTAATTCATTTTAAAGATAAGGAAATTAAGAGACTTCGTAATATCGTCAACGAGATATTATGGTGTGGTGTACTTTAATATATACTCTTACTAATTTGAGAATTAGTAAGACTTTTTCATTTATCACTTTTAAAGAGATAAGTATTTCGAAAATTTGTACTGTTATGTACAAAACAATAATTATATACTCGTCACAGTTCCTTGCAGTATGAATGTATCTGCAATTTTTCTACAAGCTTGCAATGTATAAGAAATATTGACATAATTATGCAACACAGAGACAAACGTAAGTAAGGGAACACGAGAAAATAAAACTTGTATTTTTTAATATCTACATTGCAATTGAGAGTTCCTTGTATAAAGTATTTCTATAGAAATATGTGTTCATTTTATTAAATAATTGCTGCATACCAATGAAACTGTTATCGATGAAATACATATGCGATATAAATATGTAACTGCTGAAATGAATTTCTAAGTGGAGTGTGAATTAACATTTTTCCAACAGATATTCACTAATAAAAGATACATACTTGTTTCAAACTGGATTACATTTAATTCGATCAGACATGATTTTAGTCGGCATCATTTAAGATCTTCTTCTTCATTAGGTTTTGATACTTTACATGAATTTGCACCGTACAATCTGAACAACGCTTTCTTCTGAAGTGTCGATGATGACAAAGCCCTTGAATTATAAACATATATTATGACAATAGAGATTGATAAGGACAATAAAAACTTACTCTTTCATTTCTTCCACAATTGTATCGAGCATTCCGGGAATAGCTGTTTGTTCTAGATTATCCATCTCTGATAAAAACTTTGGCTTTTGTGAGGGATAGTTTACATATGTTTCACAAATGAAAGTAATTAACTTATTATATGCTTTCAAATAGTCGTCTGTCAACAACTATAAAACGATATTAATTCGGAATTTTATGAACAGCAAATTAGAAACGTTACACTGCATTTTTTGAGATATTACCAATAGAGAAAAAAATCCTGGCTCTTGCATGTGATAATCTATGTACATTTGTCTCGTTTTTATCACAAGTTCTGTAAACATATGTTTTAAACGCTCTGGATCTTTTCTCTCCGTAAGTATTTTGGAATGCTGATTAAACGATAATATTTTTTGTGATATTTTTTTATACCGTATTCTCTTAATAGTAATAAAAAAAAAACATGAATATTTGAAATACAAACTGGCTGTAACAATAACTCTTCGCTGGATACAGATTCGTCAAGTTCTTCAATGAAAAAATCGGGTTCATGAGATTCTGTACTACGGCGATATAAAATTCTTGCCTGTTGCCGTTTACGTTTCGTTGATTCATCTTCAATAATAATATTTGCATGTTCGTCCAATATTACCTAAATTTCATGTATTTTTGTTTATTAATTAGGATTATATTAATCGAAAAGTATACAATACATTACTCTTAATCCTTTTAAGTGATGCTCCTCGTCAAAGACATTGTAACGCTCTGATAGAGAATGTTTCCTTTCTCCTTCTTTAAGCACTGTAGGCGTTTTATCTTCAGTTTCCGTCTCACTTCTCGTTATTACTACTTTCGGTAACATTTCTTTACTTTCAAGCGTTATATTAGTTGTTGATGCTTCAGTTCTTCGTGATCTAACAGACTTACTGTAAGAAGGCAATTCCAAGTCATCCACAATCTGTTGATTTAAGTAATATTAAAACACTTATAATATTTCTAATTTCGATATAAAAGTGTAAGGAATTACTGAAGCATTCGTACTTCAATAATTATGTCTTCGATAAAATTCACTTTAGGCTTTCGAGGCTCTGTAATGTCTTTCTCCGAATATTTTCCTATTCTTACAGCCAGTAAACTTTCTACGCTGTCTTTGATCCACGTATAAACGTCAAATTTTTCTTGTATCCAACTACGATGGATTTCCTCACTTTTAGTAAGCACAAGAATTGGCTTAATATTGGAATACCGCTTTCTCATTTGTATAGTAGCATGTAAATCCATTTGTGTGATACCAATCTTTTTCTCCAAAATTAGAGAAATGATTTGACTGTAATCTACGTGAATAAGCATAATTGCTATTTACAAGTATCTTCTTTACATAATATAATTCAAGTATGAATTGTGTTGACTTACGAAATCCATAACTATTTCCAAGTATCTCTTGTATCGCTAAAAAATCTCCACGTCGAGTCATATCATTGAATTCTTCTCGATGTACAGAAATATAAGATTCACTTTCTGCATCATGCTTATCTATCTCTTTAGTAGTATACCATTGACAATATTTTACCTAATTGTTACAAAATATTCGTTATTGTAATGATCATTGATAGTTATTAAATCAATAATTCAAAAATTTCTAACAATACCTTGTCCGGGAATGTCTGAGCAACGTGAACAGCCAAGGCTGTTTTCTTCAGTGCGGATGGTCCTGAAAGTATTATCAGAGGGGGACACACTTTGTCGTATGGAGTAACATGTAAATCAATTTTAGGTACGCTTAATTGCTCCAGCAAAATTAATTTCGTAACAGTTCGAGCAGCTACCAAGTTCAAGGGTGATGCAAATAACGTTGTAGCAGAAACCTGCAACAAAGTAACTTGTAAGTTATTAGTTCATTTAAAATAATTATTTTGTACCTTTTATATCTTGATTTTCCATTACCTTTTCGCACACTGTTACTTCCGAGCCATCGATAATTTTGATACTTGGTATGGAGAATAAAAGTACACCTTTGTAATTAGGCCACTTGGTACAACCATTACCTCTTAGATCTATTTCATGTATTGAGCCACTAAAATTTGATGCTTCCAGTAGATCATTGATTTTGTTAAATTTCAAATCTATCTTGCGTAAACTGTAAGCATTCTAAATTCATGTCAATAAACATTTATACAATTTCAAGATTTCCAGTTATTACATTATTATTTATAGGATACAAGTTTAAATCGTATTACCTTAAAGAATTCTAAAGTCGACAATCTATTGTATCCCAGCATGATTGTATGCAAATGTGTTAATGTATTTATACCACATTCTGGTACAGCACTCTTAAATGAAACTATACAATTCCCTTCCAGATTTAATTCTTGAATATTTAATTTATCCAGATTCTCGATATGATAGATCAAATTATACGATAAATTTAAGTACTTCAGGTATCTGCAAAACATATGTTTGAACAGTATTAAAAATGACCATCAACTGTACAATAATTTCCACCAACTTTAAGTTCTGCAAACCAGATATGACTTCGATAGCATTATGTGACAAATCTAAGTGGACAATGCTCCAAAAATTGGTGAAATCAGAGATCTCTGATAAATAATTATACGACAAATTCACATAAGTTAAGTACCAAGGAGGCGTAAAATTCAAGCTTTTATTAATCCTATTGTGTGCTACGTTTAAATGCGTAAGGTATGGAATTCCACTGAGAGGAGATAAATTCGAAATGTTGTTATACGAAATATCGATATAACGTAAATAACGATGATAATGTAACAGCGTAATATCACCGAGTGCCTGTAATAATTTCAATTTGTTATAATTCTTATGATAACATGAAAGTCCTTAATCCGATAATTATTATAGACATACCATATTTCTCAGAACGAATTTATTGAGAACGTAGAGATTGTTTTCGGGTGATCTAGCCAAATATGATAATCCAACTCCTATCAGACGGTCGGTTAAAATGCCGCAAAATTCCAAATCATTAAGTAATACTTCTTTAAGTCGTCTCACTTTTACAACAGGTGCTCTTTTATCGTCCCATAGATTTACATTCAAGCCATAACTACCCCAAGGGTTTTCTTCTATGCAATACTTATTTCGTTCCACAGAAATTGATACTTGTTCAGACGAGGAAGAAGTATCAGACTGTATAGAATTGGAATTTATCATATTAGTTATACATCGCGATATAAAAAATAATTTGAAAGTAGCAAATAATGCTACTTGCGGAAGAACATGAAGCTAAATCGTCCGATAGAATTTCATGAATTTCATACTCCTCTTCCACAGAACTCCAACTCATGTCGCTGTGTGACAATAAATCGGAATCATCTTCATAAATATCTGCTTCATTATCTGTATATTCCTCTTCCTTTGAACTCATTTTTACATTGACTCCAGTCGGCTCATACGACGTTAACGCAGGAGAAAAAAGATATTTAAACTGTAATCAATGAAAAATGATATAATCTTGCAATGATTATAAAAAGAAATAATTGTTCAAAATTATTATTACCTTTGTGCCATCCATTTTTATATTACTTTTATATTTGCAGCTGTTCAAAATATACGATTATTTTGAATAGATTATATATTTGCAACTTCAATTGTTTCTTTAACAGCTGAATACAACTGTACAGAGGGTGTGATAGAGGAATCTATTCATAGTCTGAAGTACTTTATTGGTGTTTCAAAGTATTGCAAAACCAAGTTAGTGTATGTACATATTTATACATCAGCTGCTAGAATTTTTAATTGTTTATCAGATAGACGATATCCGTGCCATCCTTCTGCAATTGTCATATCAACTGCTCCTTTCCTCTTGTAAAACTCCTGTGCAGGGTTCCAATTGAGAACAGAAAAATCCAGCCTGCAGCAGTTGTTCTCCACTGCTTCCTGAAAATATATTTTTTAGTACAATCATCATGACTACAAAAAAGAATCAATTTTTGTAATTAATTAATAGATTCTAAATGTACTTTAGCCACAGCCTTTAACAATTTACTGCCAATGTGTTTATTTCTATATTCCAAGGTCACATATATATCTTCCAAAAACATGGCCTTCCCATTCCATGTAGAATAAGTGTAATAAGAAATTGTGTACCCAACAAGTCTTTCATTATTTTCTGCCACAAAGCAGATAAATAAAGGATGTTCAGCTTTAAATCCATCTTCTTCCAAAGCTACAAATATTAATAATCAGTATCATCATTATTCATAACATGCGAAAGGAAAATCATTTCAATTTAAATCTTACTTTTGTAATCAATCTTTGGTCCCTCTGACATTTTCTCAAAATCCGCCAGTTCCTAAAAAAAAAACTATGTCAGAAAGATGACCAAAACTCACATCATACAAATTAAGATATATATCATATATAAATATAACACAATTTACATTTACCTGAATCAATTCCCTAATAGCTTTGCAATCTTCGCATTTCGCTTTACGTATTACAACATCCGTCATTTTGATAGAAAAGTATTTTTCCCTCTTCCAATTTTCATATAATTTCAATCTAAATATAATAAAGGTTATGCAGAATCATCTGTAATCATCGAATGTTTCTATAGCGGCAAATACGAATTTCGCGCTCTTGTGATACCGCTACTTTCCGTAAGATCGCGCTAACGGTAATATCGATCTTGACTTCCGGTGAAGTATCGATAACTTCCTGTAGCAAGTACACATCTCGGTTTCACTCGCGCTCAGTGCGTCGTGCGGTCTAGTGGTATGTGCGATCTGTGCGATCAGTGGTGACGCGTGAAAAGAAAAGAACAAAAAAAAAGAGAGGAAAGAAGAGATAATTCTCGGTTTACCTGTCAGCATTTTCGACCGGCGTATTTCCTGTATTAAAAAGAGATAAAGAAAGAAAAAGAAAATGTCCGAGATTGACGCGAAAGTGAACATGTCGCTCGGTAAGTGGCCAGAGTCTCGAACTAGCAATTTTGCCGATAATCCTGGGTGAGCTATACGGCTATGGTTTCTTCCTTTGCACAATTCAATATGGCTACCGGAATCGTACGAGATAAATACGTTTATTTTCATTCAATTACGCCCTGATCCTGGTACAACTTCGATGAATCGTACCTCGGCAATGTAGCAACGGCGAGAGATGATTTTAACAAGATTCATCATCGTTCTCGTAATATTTCGTTATAGAGAATGGTGACGTAATTATAATCTATGATGATACGATGCTTCCGTGAATGACATGGGCCATTTCTAATCGAAGGAAGAAATAGCTTTGAAATTTATTCCTACGACACATTGTGTCTGAATATGTTCAATTTTTGCCCGAATCTAATGAAGTAATTTCGATCGTGTTTAAGTTAAAATATAAATTAGATTCTCTACATGAATCAAGAAAGAGAGAGAAGGAAAAATATCGAAAAAGAAAGAGCTGCGATGATCACAAAGGATAAGAAATTTTAACGTCGAGAAGGAGCTTTAATTTACATAAAATCAATCGAATGAATTTTCACACCGATAACGAAACGTTTCGTTAAGTTGGATATTTGACGTAAAAGTAGCGTGGACACTTTGGACGATGCCGAATGCGAAGTAGTGAGTCATACCTCACGAAATAGAAAAAAAAAACATTCGACTTTCTCATCGCGTGGGATTGTGTTTGCGTAACTTTAGTTATATTTTTACCCATGCTACCATCTCCCCAGAGTTTCTCTTCATTCGGCCATTGGGCCCGAATGTCGGCACTATGAGAAATAACTCGATTCGATCAGTTTTTTCGAAAGAATTTCGCTCTTTTGTACAATCACTTTTGGCATGATGTATTTATGCTTTGGGATGATAATATTTCCCCTTGGAAATCTCCTCTTTAAGAGAAATTATTTATGGATGTTTCTGAAACCTTACATCTAATGGACTAAAAATTTGAAGTAGAAAAAAAAGTATTCAACGAAAATTATTAAATATGTTGCATGTTCAAGTACATTCTTGATATTGATCCTTAAGAAGAGAAACATTTTTTTGGGTGTGAACTGTGTGGCAAGATATCTCATTGAAGCTATACCTTTCAATTGGAATGGACAATGCTCAAAGTACATCAGGAGTATTCCAATGGAGTGAAGACTTTGTAATTAATGTTTCTTGAAGAAGATTCATCACTTACATCCAGCTGTGTTTTATTTAATACTAAATATCAGAATATAAAAACCTTGTTACATTGGATGCCTGTACATAATAATGGCCAATTAATTATAATTTACTTGCTAACTAAGCTGATAAGATTATCAGAGAACATTGAGGAGAAACATTGCTAAGAAAAAAAAAGGGCTGAAGAAGGTGGACATTAAGCAACTTGATTCCCATGAAGCATTATGTTATATTGTTCCACATGTTGCACAGATTCTTGTCCAATTCAGAATTATGGATTGTTCAGAAATTGCACAGCTGAAGATGAGATAATAACATGCAAGAATGAACAGAATAACTTCCTGAAGATAAGAAAGTATATAGACTATATATAGAAGATATATTGGATTAAAAATAACATGTGAATTATTTCAATTGGATTTAATTTGTTTCCCCAAAGACAATGTAATAAGAAAAGCTAGCTATCATTGTAGGGACAGTGTTTTACTGCCTGATTGTGAGAAAGAATTTTTGATTAGACGAAAAAAAAAGTACATTACAATGGAATGAGGATTTAGAAAATAGAAGAAGGATAAAGGGAGTATGCAACCAAACTTCTTAAGTCTTCTGGAAATCTTACAAATGCCATCAGATGAAAGCAAATACATGAAGAAGAAACTACATACGAATCGGAGCAGCAGAAATTCATATAGAATTATTCACTAAAATTAGTGAAACATACTTTTCCCACGATAGAGAATACTCCTTTTTTTTCTAAACTGTAAAAAAAATTTGTTTTCTATTGAATTTAAAACAAATGAAATACACGGAAACACTTTTGCCAATAATACAATGCCATTAATAATAAAATGATTATTATTGTCATTTTATATGAAATTAAATTATACTTTGTCTCATAGATAATATTAGCATCTTTTTTTGTGAGTTCCTCAATTTTTATTTTTAGAATAGCATGACCGATTTTTCATTGGTATCATTTCCTTCTGATCAGATAATTAAAGAAGTTAATAGTGGACTGTGAATAATTCTCGATGTATAATTCTTGATAAAAATGGGGACCCTGAGTTGTGGATAACTACATCAATAGTCACGTATTATACTAAAAAAAATGTACACCCAAAATGTATAATACACCTCAAGTTTTGAAAGGTGATCAGGGAAAGGGTTAATGAAATTCGTTGTTTCCTTTAACCCAAAGTTATAATTGATCTAGAAGAGGCAAAATTTGATTAAAGGGGCCAGATAAAAAACTAAGCTTGCCTTCTCAAATTATCCTTTGGAAACATCCATGCAGGAAGAGATTTCTCGCATATTCCAGATTAAAACTTAATACACATTAAATTCCAGCAATAGGGCCGTACGCTCACTAAACCTTGCGAATTTTCTTCCTTTTAAGATGAGATCATAAAGATGGAGAAAAAGGAGAAAAAGAAAAAGGCTGGGACTGCCAATGGAAAAACTGGTACTAAGCGCACTCAAGGCAGTGTGCGAGGACGAAATGGACTAAGAGGCAGAGGTGCAAGAGTTAAACGTAATATTGGAACAGTCAAGAAAGAACAGACATGGCAAGCTCGCCAAAATAATAATAACAATGTGCGCGGTGGTTTTGTAAGAAAAGGATATAAGAAGAACAGTGGTCTTGTCAGATCCCAAAGTAATCTGACATTAAATCAGAAATCTAATGCTCGACGAGCTTTTAATGTCCGTCGTGGTCGTGGCAATAGATTTGGTTTAACACGTAGTAGAAGTCGTACAAATTTGACTTTTACTCAAGGAGGATTCTTCACCAGCAACAAAACTACTTTGAAGAATAAAAGAACAAATAGTTTACCAAATCTTCGAGATCCGACTTCGGTTCACAATCGATTAGGATACCAAAGTCCAGCTCAAATTGCATATCGAAATCGTGTTAAAAGAGCGAAGCAATTACTACTCCAAAGGCAAAATCAAAGATTGCCCTTACAAAATCAATTCAGAGTAAGTTGATAATACGAGAACAGTATCGCATAAATACTTTTTCGAACAAATATAAAAGAAACATTTTTATTGCAGGTACCACAGCTTGGAAAATCGTTACTACCGCTTCCACAAAGGTCACTCGAAAGAAGGCAGCAAATCTTAACGTCACAACGTCGTTTCACAACCGGCGGACTACGCTCCGATCAAATAGCACGCGCACAACGACGTGCACAATATGAACAAAAATTAATGCGAATTAAGTATGACCTAGAACTTTTGTATCACTACTGATTTCTCAAATAATAATACTTCAAAAATTCAGATTCTTCTTCAAACGATTTTCACGTAGTAAATTCTAATCTCAATTTATATGTTTTCCAACAAAAATCATATCACGAGCTTAGATATATTTCTTTGGTATAGCAATCATTTTCGGATACGTCTAAAATAATGACAATAATGTTATAGTTCTCCACGGCTAAACACTAATTCAAATATGAACTTCATGTGCACATTGGGAAATGAATATAATCCCAGTACGCATCAACGTTCTCTTACTCTTGCACCTACTCGAAATGGAAGTACCGTAAACAGCCTGCGTCAATTGCCGAGGGGACGTTCACCGTTTAGACAAAGTCTTCAGAGTTTAAATATGGTATGATATTTTGTGAGTCGTAAGATGGAATGAAATATATTCTTTGGGAATGTTTCTTTTATGAATTAGCTTAAGACTTATGGATTTCAGGTTGGCAGGTCGCCGTTATTTGGCAGACAACGTTCAAGATCAAGATCGCGCTCCCGTTCACGTACACGCAACGCTCCATCAGCGGACGCAGGAGGAAATGTCGATGATCGTACCTTCAGTGAAGTCATGTACAGCTTATCTGGAAATCTTGGGGTCACAGGAAGAACCCTGAACGATCGATTTAGCTTTTAAGCTTGAGAAATAATTTGTTTTATATTTAGAATATAAGACTGCTGAGGTCAGAAGCTCGAAGGTTGAAAGATTTTATGCTTAAAACAAATAAAAAGAAGGAAAGCAATGTTTTTTTTTGCTTTGCAAAGAAGTTAAGTTTAATATTTAATTCGTAACAGATAAAGAATGATTATTTCAGCTGTCTTGTATTGCTGCAAATGCTTCTTAAGTTCTTTGATTTCGGGTAACATAACAATTTTCTTTTCTTTTTGTATCACGAAATAATTAACATTTTAAATACGCTCGAAAGTATTAAAAGACTTTTAGAATTCTTCAAATTTTCTTAGATACATTCATTACGCTTTTATTTCACGCAAATATTAATTTCGATTGTTTTCGTTCTCTCATACGAATATATTTTTAGTGCTAATAAGATCTTTAAGAAATTGTGTAATTTTAAGAAGTCTCTGTAACATAGAACTGATATGTTTAATGACGGATTTCTCTGTAATAGTATGTTAATCAAAGCTGCATCGGTTTTCGACATTTTTTCAAATAAAACCAGTGTTATTTTTCCATTTAGTTAATCGTACATTATGCAGTGCATGATTTAGTTGCAATATGTTCTTCATTTAACTGTGACAACGTGTAAAAAGTCCAATTAAAATATTTCCAGTTCATTCTTACCCTAAGTCTCTGTAACTTAACATTTCGTCAATTTCTTTAATCGAAAAACAGCAGTCATTGTTCAAATTCTTTTAACGATACGACAGCTTGGCCTCAACGATTCACTACATTTCGACAACTTCTGCATAGACAAATTTCAACGATGAAAAAAGTTAAAGAGTGTAATTAAGATATGAATTATCAAAATTTTAAGGATGATAAAACTATACGTAACATACGTAGTTCCTAAGGTAGACGTAAGTTTGACTCGATAGAACAGATTCTTATTTCGTTCTCGTATATTCGTACCAAAAGAATTTACGTTCGAAGATTGAATTCTATTTCGACTCTGCACCATTATAATGTTAATGTATGATTTGGTGTAAATTGAAGTATTCTTTCGCCCTATTTACGCTATTACTTACAAAGTAAGATTACTATAGCCGAAGCGTATATAGTAGTACGATGTAAATCTAACTTTTGTATCTTATTGTATCGATAATGCAACTTTAATATACGTGTATTCTCTAAAAAAAAACAACAAAAAAGAACGTATAAAAAAGCAATAGCTGGTACGAATTCGCAGTGGAAACTTCTTTGATAAATCTTTTTTTCACTATATTTATATTTGACAGAATAAATATGATTTATCATGACGCGAGAATTTACTTATTCTATGAAGTCAGGGTGAAAAAAATCGACAGCAATTATACGATTCGAAATACAACGATCTTTGTTCGGCTGGCAGGATTTTAATGAAATGTGCTTGATAAATCGTATCATCGATATACCTTTCAAATACAAGTATTGCCATATGTACGCATTCACGGTATCGACTTACATTGCATAAATTAGTGTACTTATCATTGTCGCAATAAGACAAAGAGGCTACTCTATATAATCATTGCCTACTCGGCTTAAGCGAGTTTATTGCACAAACAAAGTCTCTTCGGTTACAAGTTGAAAGTTTCAATACGATGAGATACCAGGAGGCAAGTTTAGTACAAAACGAATGTAAAATCATGTGAAAGATTTGCGCGATAGGACGATTTTTATTTTATAAACGCACGTGAATTAAGTGCATCGGTTTCTGGGTTTATTCGTTCCATCCACTGTCAAATTTTCAATTGACAACATGTCAACTGGACTATCATCGCTTATATCAATCTGCGCACGAAGAGTAAACAGACAGGTATATAATTGACGGTATTTTATGGTGGTTCAATTAATTATCATCAATTTACATTAAACCTTGATTGAATACTGTCCATTGACCAGAGAGATAAGTTTCCTTGTCAATTAGTACAAAAGATCTTTACTTTAGTTTTTAAGAAAGGGTAGATCCGTTATGGTACAGCAAACTCGGCGGATGGAAGTTCATGAGCACATAGCACATACTTTATTGAAAGATGCTGGAATTCCAACTCCTCCCTCAGGAGTCGCAAAAACACCGGAAGAAGCCGCAAAAATTGCAGCAGATCTTAAAACCAAAGACATCGTCCTGAAAGCTCAAGTTCTCGCGGGAGGTCGCGGAAAAGGTCACTTCAAAGGCACAGATGTTAGCGGCGTTGTTATGTGTGAAACGTAAGATAAACTTTTTTTTTTTTAATCCAGCTCATAATCTCTTAACTATACTAAACATTTCTTCATTTTGCAGACCCGAAGAAGCGAAGGATTTAGCAAGTAAAATGATTGGAAAACTATTAGTCACGAAACAAACTGGAGAAGCAGGAAAAATTTGCAATTCTGTCATGGTAACGACACGCATGTTCCCCCGTAAAGAATATTACATAGCAGTGGTAATGGAGCGTAGTTTTAACGTAAGTCTATGAAGAAAGAATTTATATGTTGCACTGATGTTATGTCCGAATTGAAAAGGGATTTCTTTTATCTACAATTTTTTGTATGCCAATTTATAGGGTCCCGTAATAATTGTATCTAAGGAGGGTGGTGTAGATATCGAAGACGTCGCCGCGGCAAATCCGGATGCTGTGATTTACGTTCCAATCGATGTTTCTAAAGGTTTAACAACCGAGCAGGCTGATTTCGTCGCATGTAAATTAGGAATGAAGGGAGAGGCCAAAGAGCTCACCTCGGTCATTGTTTGTAATCTTTACGAATTGTTCATGGAAACGGAGGCTTTGATGCTTGAAATTAATCCATTTGCTGAGGACATTTGTGGAGAATGTATGTTTGTATGTATATGAGCGAAAAGAAATGTTTTTTTACAATGAGAACAACTCCGACAACTCAAAGATGGCTAAGGAGCAGTGGAACCTCTTTCAGTTGTCGGACTATGCTCTATGACACATAAAGAAACATTTCTTTTCGCTTTACTTAATATACAGTCGACCCTCGATTTTCACACATAATTGGTTCCTGAAAATGTGTGCGAATGTTAAATGTTCAAAAGTAGAGGGATCCAGGAAAAATATGAAAGATTGTATGTTAATATGGTTTCTTTGTAAACTTGAGATTCTCTAACATCCAGTAGCTAATATTAGAAACAATATTACAATGTTAGAACACCTCTAATAAGCAATTAGTGAACACCAGCTACAATACTCCTTGGGAGTGGCGAATGGAAGCAAAGTATTTGAAATAGCGACAAAAATCTTTAAAAATGGAATTTTTAAAAACGTGCGAAAATCGAGGGCCGCCTGTATTATGGATGTATTGTATCTACAATATATTAATTATTTTAGATTATGCCCTCGATTGCAAGTGCAACTTCGACGACAGTTCTGAATTCAGACAAAAGGAGTTATTCGCTCTACAAGATCTTTCGCAACAGGATCCAAACGAAGTTATAGCATCTAAATATAATTTGAGTTACATCACTTTAGATGGAAATATCGGTTGCATGGTGAATGGGGCTGGTTTGGCTATGGCTACTATGGATCTCATAAAGTTTTTCGGTGGTATGCCGGCTAACTTTTTGGATGTCGGTGGCACTGCCACCACTGAAACAGTTACTGAAGCATTTAAGATAATATCTTCAGATCCAAAGGTATGTTTTTGTAGAAGTTTGTGCACAATATCGTATTAGTTCGATAAGACGTGTTATCTCAAAGAATTACGAGTTTAATTATAAATTGCGCACAGACATTACGCAGATATAATCGTGTTTTTAGGTGCAAGCTATTTTTGTAAATATATTTGGTGGGATTATGAGATGCGATATAATCGCGCAAGGTATTATCACCGCTTCGAAAAATTTGAAGTTAAATCTCCCGGTGATTGTAAGACTTCAGGTAATCATTTTGTTAATAGGCGGTGTATGCGATATGGCGATAACTGTTGGATTTGTTATGTTTAGGGTACTAACGTGAAAGAAGCGAATAAATTGATATTGGACGCAAAATTGAAAGTCATATCTGTCGATGATTTTGAAACAGCCGCTGAAACAGCTGTAAAAATGGCATTGATGATTCATTTAGCGCAATCATTGAATTTAGATATTTCCTATACGGCCAAAGAAGGGAAAGATACGAAGAAGTTATCAAAATAAGGGGGAAAAAGATATGGTAAAAATATATACAAAAACGAATTTGCAAGTACTGTATAATAACGTCATTTTGAAATATATAAATCTTTGTTCATTAATCCCGTGTAATTTTCTTCTCGTTTATAAGTTTCTCCTCTATCTTCCCACATGTTTTAATTCCATTAAGCAGCTTCATTGCTACAAACAATAAATTTGCTAATAAATAGTAGAATTGAATCTTTTTGCCATTTTCCAAAACCTTTAACAGCTCTCCATGAACTGTACAGTAAGAATTAAATAACATTAACAATTAAAGCTAAACCTAAGTGAATATTTTTACAAAACCGACATATCCCACAAAAACAATCCATTAATTCCATACTAAAAACCCATAATGATGTACAAATTTCAAACTCAAACGAGGAGCGCCGCAATAAGACAGTTCAATGGCAGGAACGTGGTGCTGCCATCGTTTATTGTTCACCGAGTTTGCGTCATATTTTTAAAGGAAATAACGAGAAAGGTGGGGACATGAAGGCGCAGCTTGCACTTGGCAGTCCACTGCCACCGCTTTAGAAAGATGGCTACCATGTTGTCGCGGACGATCTCACTTGCTGAGAGTCTCACCCGATTTAACGGGTCCAAGGTACGTTACACCATTCAGTTTACATACGATATTATTTTATACAAATATCCATGTACCGAGACATACACTTTATCGGCACACCCTGAGATTTTTCGGTATTTACGCCAATGATATGTGAGAGGGGTGATCACCATATTAGATGACTGTAGTCTGCTAAATTGGGCGCCAGGGTCAGCCGATTCGAAGCCAGGATCGCGGCCTCGTATTAAACCAACGTTTTACGGCAAACTTAACATTGACAGTTGCACAATTCTACCGTGAACATTTCCGGGTTTATCCTTTGTCTCCGTTATTAATGGCCTTGAAGCATCGGTTAACATTTAATTAATCGTTATTGGATTACTTAAGAACGAATACCAGTTGTCAAACGATGGAACGTGTTGGACTTGTTGAAAATTTGAATTTCGAAATATTGAATATCGCTTGATTACAGATCATTTGGAGTTTGTCTCACCTTGTGACGGGTTTTTTGTAAATTCTTTTTTTCATTTATTGTTTGTTTCTTTGGGTATTATCGTTCCTGTTTGGATTTAATGTAAAAATTTGTAGTTCGAAGGGATTTCGGCTGATTTGAATGTTATCGATTTTTCTCGTTGTACAAGAGTTATTGATTGATCTTGGACTAAACGAATTGTGAGAGTCAGGAACTAAGTTTAAAGTATTTGGGTCATTACCACTGTTCGACCTTCGGATCCAGATTTATATTTAAATCTTGCAAAGTATCAATAGTCATAGGTCAAATGACTTGCACGCCGATACGTGCGCTCATCTACTAAATAGCTTTCAGCATTTTTTCTTTGACATAACATAACAAATGTTACATAAATATCATTAGCGAAATAATAATTTAATATTATGTAACTGAAATATATTTATATTGATTATGTAAAAATTAATTATACGATATAAGAAAAAAACTTTATACAATCTCATCAATTCGTATTATCGATGTATTATCGATCAACAAATATTTTCCCGAGATTATATGTCGTAGCATAAAATAATTCCACGAAGAATACAAAGTATTATTTAAAGAGAGAATAATATATTTGTATTATTTATATTTTACACTTATCACCACTGAAACCTGTAATCATAATTGCAATCAGTGCTGATAAATAATTCATAAATACATTCTTTTAGATACTTGGGTGCAAGACTGGCTTAGCAAAGCAGCCTGTTAGAAATCTAAATGTACACGAGCACATCAGCTACAGTTTACTCAATGAAGCTGGAGTACCGACTCCGAAATTCGGAGTGGCAAAAACTCCAGATGAAGCCGCCAAACTTGCAGCCGGGTTGAACACCAAAGACATTGTATTGAAGGCACAGGTTTTAGCCGGTGGCAGAGGAAAAGGACATTTCAAAGGCACTTCTGTTAGTGGGGTGAAAATGTGTGAAACGTATGTTTTCCTTTTAATGTTAACCATAATAAATATTGATATTTTGATGCTTTATACTAATTTCATGTACCGTTTATAGACCAGAAGAAGCAAAACAATTAGCGAGCCAAATGTTAGGCAAGTTGTTGATCACCAAGCAAACAGGTGAAGGCGGTAGGATATGTAATGCAGTAATGGTCACTCAACGAATGTTTCCGCGAAAAGAGTACTACCTTGCTGTCATGATGGAAAGAGCCTTTGGTGTAAGCTACTAAAAGATCCATTTTCTACTTGATAAAAGTATAATACTATAATGACCCTTATCTTCAAATCATCAGGGTCCAGTCATAATAGCATCTAGTCAAGGTGGTGTGAACATCGAGGAAGTGGCTGCTACAAATCCTGGAGCAATTATGTACGAGCCTATCAATATTAAAACCGGAATTACCAAAGATCAAGCGGATCGTATCGCTGTTAAGCTTGGTCTCGAAAATGTTAAAGACTACATCTCGAACATCATCGTTAATCTGTATCAGATGTTCCTTAAAAAGGATGCCCTTCTGTTAGAAGTAAACCCTCTTGCAGAGGACATTAATGGAAATTGTAAATTATCTTTTACAAATATTAAATCCTCTGGTAGATAATACATTAACGAAGTAACGTTATTACCTTTTGTTTTTAGACTTTGCATTGGATTGCAAGTGCCGATTCGATGATAACGCTGAATTCAGGCAAAAGGAGCTATTTTCTTTGAGAGATTGGACTCAAGAAGACCCAAAAGAAGTGGAAGCTGCGAAATTCGATTTAAATTACATCGCACTTGACGGAAATATTGGGTGTATGGTTAACGGAGCTGGTTTAGCTATGGCTACTATGGATATCATTAAATTACATGGAGGAGAGCCAGCTAATTTCTTGGATGTTGGTGGTGGTGCATCGACTTCTGCTGTTAAAGAAGCATTTAAAATAATTACATCCGATCCACGAGTGAGTCGATAACGTATAATTTATCGCTACTTTAATAATTATTTTACAAAATACTGCTATACCGATGTTGATATACGTTTTAAATTATATTATTTATAGGTTCATGCTCTCCTAGTTAACATTTTTGGTGGCATCATGAGATGCGACGTTATCGCTGAAGGAATTATAGCTGCTACTAAAGAACTAAGCCTAAAAATTCCAGTTGTTGTTCGATTGCAGGTAAATATACAAAGGAATGGTTATAAATTTTACTAAGAAAATATTCTTATTCGTAGCCGTAATACGAAGATATTCGTTTGTAAAATTAATCGAATAATATGAATTTCAGGGCACAAATGTAGATGAGGCGAAAGCTCTCATTGCAAACGCAGGTTTAAAAATTGTACCAATTGACGATCTCGACGAAGCTGCCCGTGTTGCAGTTAAACTATCAACGATTGTTAAATTAGCGCAATCCGAAAATCTCAGTGTCAACTTCGAAATTCCTGCAATTTCATAAGTTTAGCGTAAAATATAATTTACATATTATCAGAAATACTACGAGAATGTACTCACACATTTTTCAATCTTTGGAACAACATTTGAAAGTAACGATTACAGTAATAATTTCAAATCGCGTTTCATGTGTTTCAAACAGTTACATTTCAGTCTTTCGAAAGTTTCTATAACAGTGGAATGGAAGTAAGGAGTATCTAAACTTTCGGATAAATATATATATATATATACATATATTTTCTAAAAAGATATATGTTTATGCCAAAAGAGCACTGCTTGTAAATTTCGAATTTTAACAAAAACTGCTGAGTTATTTTTCCAACTATTGGTGTTGCTTCCTTTACAATGCGAGCACAAATTCTCCCCCCAAGAAGTATGCAAAGTTCTTCAATGGCATTATTTATTGCTTACCCGTTTACGGGTCTCTGTGATTCAGTATTAAAATTAAGTTATACGATACATATATACTTATCCATAGCCATATTTTGCAGAGGGGTGTACTCTATCGTTCTTTAAATGCTTCTATCTACCAATGAAGTACACACCTATTGTCCAATATGATATGTTTTGTATACCCATCCACGAGAGAAATTGTTATACTCGATATATATGCCATCTTCAAGAAGGCCTGTTTAATGTAACATACGTGCATGTAGTTATATGTATACATACATAAATTATTTTACATAATTTTTCTTTCGCCTTTATTTCATTATAACGGAAAGAATATTCACGCTTTCTCTTTTACCATTATACGACGTTATCGTGATATCGTTGTCAGATATTAAATCAAGTTCAACATTAACATTGTTAATTTTCCCCGATGTCTCATCATAAAAATTGAACATCGACGGCGTAGTTACTGGTAACAACGTGTTAAAATAAAGATCATTGACGAATGTAAAGTGTAATACTGTTTTAAAAAATGATGCATGTTTAACTCCAAGTAAAACATCGAACGTCCCCTCCGAATGAGAGGTGGTTCGAAAGTATTTTTATTTCGATCGAGTTACTACGATCAGTATTGACGAATTTCATTGTAATAAAAAAATTATTACACCAGTGGGAGTTTACCTATTATTTACCTATATCATAGATGATTAATTGACATAACGTTTGTTTAAGAAATTCACACATAATAGTATGCTATACTTGAGCTTCAAATTCTAGTATATTTCAAACACCGAGTGTAAAAGCGAAGTTAAAATTTAACTGACATTTTTCTACTTAATACAAGTTCATTATATTAGAAATAATATTCTTCTTGAAATAATTTTACACCATGATATTTCTTCGAGCTATTCACATTTTGAAATTATCCGCTTTAATCATGCGATCGTTACGACGTTGGCCCTCCTGTTCCATTTGACTCAAACGACAATTGGCAATAGAAATCGAAAGGGATCACAATTGATTTGAATCGTAGTGAATCTCACTAAACGACGCACGTTACAATAACGAATTCATATTTTATTATCACATACACTTTTTCCATCTGAGCGTAAAACTTACCGAATTTCCAATTGTCAAGAAGATGGTGAGAACAAAGGCGGATCGCGTGCCTGGAAAGGGTGAGCAAATTATTTGAAGAATACTACAATTATATTATACAACTCGTCCTTCGATTTTACAAACCGTGCAGATCTTTTAATAATTATCACGATATTTTCAAAATGCTTCAATGATTATAAATTTTCTGATAATTAACTTTCTTTTCTACCATTCATAGCCGTTGGCAGCAAAGCACCTCACAAAGCAGTGAGTGTGAAAACACCAGTGAAGAAGTCAACTGGAAGTGGAAAAGGTGAAGTTTAATCAATATCACTTACTGTCATTATCTGTTTCCGTATTAGTTATTGAAATATATTTTTAGGGAAAAGTTATTCTGGTGGGAACCCGTATCATCCAAGAGAAACACCAGAATGGCAGAAACCTATTACCGGTTTTCTCAGTCAATCCTCTTCGGGAGAACCTAGTGCAACATCTGCACCAGTGACAGAGGTATATTATTTGTTGTGTATTGTGAATAGGTCTACCCAAGAATATCTAATAAAATGTTATTGCCAATAGGAAAATCAGAATGAGGCTGTAACCGATGAAGAGGAAGAAGAAAACAAAACTGACTGAAATTGTGCCTCATAAACATACTCAAGATTCATTATCATTTTAGTTAACATTATTCATTATTCATTGTTATAAATCACACTGTATGTGTTGCCATTCATTATTTTAATTATTTATTTTTCACAAGAAACAGGTAAAACCATGGTGATAATTTTACTTTTTTTATTGATACTTGATTAACATATTTAACTCAAGTTAAGATTTGATAAATAAGTGAGATATTAGTTTATAAGTGATGTATTCGTATCTAGCGTACATTGTTAACATAGAATACTTTTTTAATGAAATTCCAAGTGCTCTTATTGCCATAAAACTGTAAGATTTTCCAATTGTAAGGCTGTAATATATCAATAAAATATGAAACAGCTGTAATTTTCATTTCATTATATTTTCAATAAATTCAAATTTTTCAAACTAATTATGCTCTGAAGAAATTTACTTTACCGTCGAAGCATTAGCTTTGATCTACTTATAATTTGCAAACACTTCTGAATAATATTGTTGACACAAAAGATTAGTTCGAAATTAATTCTTTCGTATTATATAGTGAATGTTTATTAATATTTAATTTACGTGGAATTCAAAGCTAAAAATCTGCCGATTGTAAAAGAACTACGAGATTTTCTTGTTAGTCGTTGAACGAATGGTTTTAGGAACGCACGGTTACCATTAGAATTTTGGCAGTTCAGTTGAGTTTCAGTAAAGATTCGCAGTATTGGGATGCTGCCGAGAGTGAAATTTTAATGAAATATAGTTTTTAACGAGACTTCTGCCTTCGTAAACGGAAACGAATTTAATACTGTCTGCTCCCACGTAACTTCGTAGTTTTCTTTTCTTTTCGTTTCATTATAATAGGAAATATTGGAGCTACAATTCTAACCGGCTGTGAAAAATCTTTCAATCATGTCTAGTGTCTCTTATCAAATTGCAAACCTGCTGGAGAAGGTATTGAACGTTTTACCACGAATAACTTTTATACCATTATTTTCGTCACACTGATTTCTCTCAACGTTCAGTTTCAAGCAAATACTTTAAGGGGATACTGGCGATAGAATTGGCAGTAGCGTTTAAGTTTTACCTAACCTTACTTTATTCGTACAAGGAACCTATTATGAGCTCAGCAAGAAATTGTAAACACTGATTATCAATTATATTTTAATATGTTATGATGCCCCTTTTCCATCAATTTCAATTTTCCGATAGTATAGCCAAATAATTAGCGTATATAGAAATATATGTACCAATGAATTTATGATTGTTTCAGTAAAAAAAAATTATAGGTATTTGCTTCTATGTTAGATTCCTAGCCATTATGTTTTAACATATTGTTTAACTCGTTATTTTGTATATCAATTATTCATTATGGAGTATTTTTTTTAATATGTAATACTTCAATGGTAATTTGTTAATAAATCTTTTCATTTTAGATGACGTCCAGTGATAAGGACTTTAGATTTATGGCAACCAATGATTTGATGAGCGAATTGCAAAAAGATAGTATCAAACTGGATGATGACTCTGAGCGTAAAGTTGTCAAAATGCTTCTCAAATTGCTGGAGGACAAAAATGGAGAAGTACAAAATCTTGCTGTAAAATGGTACAGTTCAGCTTATAATAATATTAAAAGCTGATAGTATTTAGTACTTGCACAATGTATTGAGATATTTAATTGTGTTTGGCACACAAAATTCCATGTTAGAGTATCAAGTCCGAAGCACTTATTATGTTTGCAAGATTTTCTCTGTATTTGGGCACGATTACAGAAACGTGTCCAATTTCAGTTTGGGCCCATTAGTCAATAAAGTAAAGGAGTACCAAGTGGAGACTATCGTTGATGCTCTCTGTAGTAATATGGTATCAGATAAGGAACAGTTGAGGGACATCTCCAGTATCGGTTTGAAGACTGTTATATCCGAGCTTCCTTTGGGATCCAGTGCACTCGTTGCAAATGTTTGTAAACGAATTACAGGTCGACTGAGTAGTGCTATCGAAAAAGTAAATATTATTATAAATTTTATGATACTCATCATTACAAATAAATGTAAATTTTTTATTTTATGTTTACTTCAAAGAGACTAATTAATTCTTCACACAGCAGGAAGACGTGTCCGTACAACTTGAAGCCCTTGACATTGTAGCTGATTTGCTTTCACGATTTGGTGTTTTACTAGTCACATTTCATTCTATTATTTTGGCTGCTCTATTGCCACAGCTTTCTTCTCCACGTCAAGCAGTTAGAAAGCGTACCATAGTGGCATTGAGTCATCTATTAACATCGAGCAACAATTTCTTATATAATAAGCTTCTGGATCATTTACTTGAAGGTCTTGCAACTCAAACTGCTAAAAGTGTGATACGTACCTATATACAATGCATTGCTTCTATTTGGTATGTATTTTTCATTAACAAATGTCACATCAATTTAGTATTCGCATGAATTGTAAACTTTCATAAAGAGTTGAATAAATATTTCATTATTTACTTGCAGTCGTCAAGCAGGTCACAGATTTGGAGAACAAATAGAGAGAGTTATGCCATTAATTGTACAATACAGTAACGAGGATGACGATGAACTTAGAGAATATTGTTTACAAGCATTTGAATCCTTTGTGTATAGATGTCCCAAAGAAATTACTCCACACATAAATAAAGTGAGAGATTCACTTCGACGAATTCGTACACATTCCTGAATTTTATTCTCTCCTTCGACGGCTGATATTAATAAAATTCTACTTTTTTTTAGATCATAGAAATTTGCTTGCTATATATCACATACGATCCAAACTATAATTATGATGATGACATGAACGATTTGTCCGACGGAGAAGGAGTTGTAATGGAAGTAGAAGAAGATGGGGAGGAAGATGCAGAGGACGAATATTCAGACGACGATGATATGAGCTGGAAAGTTCGTAGAGCAGCAGCAAAGTGTCTTGAAGCTGTTGTATCAAGCAGAAGAGAGTTACTCTCTGACCTTTACAAAGTTGTTTCTCCAGCGCTAATTTCCAGATTTAAGGGTATTCAAATCTAATCAATTCATTTGAATATCACATTCTAAGAATAACTTACTTCAATGACGAAGATATATATGTATTATTGCAGAAAGAGAAGAAAACGTAAAGTCCGATATTTTCCATGCCTACATCGCTTTATTACGCCAAACTAGACCAGCTACAGGCGTGCCCCTTGATCCAGATGCAATGGAGGACGATGATGGTCCAATTTCATTATTGCAACAGCAAGTGCCGATGATAGTAAAAGCTGTTCATCGTCAGATGAAAGAAAAGAGTATTAAAACGAGGCAAGATTGTTTTTCATTGCTGAAAGAACTGGTGCTCGTACTACCTGGTGCACTAAGCAGCCATATTCCTGCATTGATACCTGGCATACAATACTCTTTGGGGGACAAAAATTCTTCGTCAAACATGAAAATCGATACTTTAGCTTTCGTGCATACATTACTTGTAACTCATCAACCCGAAGTGTTTCACGCACACATGGCTGTTCTGGCACCGCCGATTATAGCAGCTGTAGGAGATCCCTTTTACAAAATAACAGCGGAAGCACTGTTGGTATTACAGCAACTTGTTCAAGTAATCAGACCGCATGGTAAATTATTTCTCCCATTAGACAGTCACTTAGAATGAACCGTTTGCGTACCAGAGGGTTTTCACAAAACACGGTCGGAAAACGCCGCGATCGCGCTCCTTCGATTATGTGTCGAAAAAAACCTAGGAGCGCAAGTAGCTATTGCAAGAATTTTGTATCGACGAAATGCGCTGAGTTTTTTTTACACGAAATCTGAAGAGTGAGAAAGCGGCCCGTAGTACTCAAACGGTTAAACAGGACAAGAGTTTAATAATGAATCTTAACTTCAGATAAGCCATGCTATTTTGGCTTTACCCCATTGTCTGGAGAAATATATCGTTATACATTAATGAGACTGAGAACGGCTGATATTGATCAGGAAGTGAAGGAAAGAGCAATAGCTTGCATGGGTCAAATTCTTGCTCATTTCGGTGATACGTTGTCGGATGAGTTACACGTATGCCTTCCCATATTCTTGGATAGACTTCGCAATGAAATCACACGTCTTACAACGGTTAAGGCTTTGACTTGTATAGCGGCATCTCCTTTGAGAGTAGATCTTAATCCCATTATGGTCTGTATGATGTAATTAATATGAAACATCATTAATTAATTTAACAGGTATCTCGTTACGTATTTTTCATTTCATATTACAACTTTTATATAATATAGGAAGAAGCAATTCCAATTCTTGGATCTTTCTTGAGAAAAAATCAAAGAGCTTTAAAATTATGTTCCTTGCCCCTTTTGGATACTCTCGTACGGAATTACAGTTCTGCACTTCATGTTGATTTACTAGATAAGGTAAGAGAAATTCGATGATAGGTAATGTGACTGTGATTATACACGGAAGAAACATTTATACATTGCGGATAATTATAAAATAATGTTCCAATAGGTTATTACAGAGTTACCTGCACTATTAAATGAAACTGATTTACACATTGCGCAATTAACTCTTAATCTTCTCACCACTATTGCAAAATTACATCCAGTTGCTCTCACAAGGGTCTCAGATAATATTCTACCGGAAATATTGATTTTGGTGAAGTCTCCTCTACTTCAAGGTAAAGTGTCGTAACAGAAGGTTCTAATGAAATGTTTTATACAGTAATTAATTCTTATTTTTTATATGTATCAGGCGTTGCATTGAATTCCATGCTGGAATTTTTCCAAGCATTAGTTCAAGCTAATATACAAGGCCTCGGTTATAGATCATTGCTCTCAATGCTAACTGTGCTTGTCAGTCAGTGCGTGCTTCATAAGCAAGCTTATCATTCACTTGCTAAATGTGCCGCTGCTTTGACAATTACATGGCACCAGGAAGCCCAAGCTGTCGTGGAACAATTCTTAAAAGATGTCCGGATTCCGCAAAACGATGCACAACATATTTTTGCCCTACTCGTAATCGGTGAAATAGGCAGACACGTGTAAGAAATGTTCATCGTTACGATGATTCATATTAGTCAATAATGTTTCAAAAGTTCTTACGTTTAATTTGCTTTTTTGCAGAGACTTAAGTGGAATCGCTTCTTTAAAGCTCATCATATTAAATTCATTCTCATCGCACTCCGAGGAAATAAAATCAGCAGCCAGTTACACATTAGGGAATATAGCTGTTGGTAATCTACCAGAATATTTGCCCTTCATCCTGAAGGAAATAGAGGCACAGCCAAAACGTCAATATCTTCTCTTACACTCGCTGAAAGAGGTATCGCGATCGGTCGAAGCATGAATTCTTCATGTTGCTTATTTATCAAGATAATAAATATTTTGTAATTGTAAATAACATTGCAGATTATCACGTGTCAGTCTGCTAGTCCATCTGGTGTTACACATTTACAAAATTTCGTGCCTTCGATTTGGATGCTTTTATACAGGCATTGCGAATGCACTGAAGAAGGCACGCGAAACGTTGTTGCGGAATGTCTTGGAAAACTTACTTTGATCGATCCTGCTATGCTGTTACCAAGATTACAAGAATCATTAAAATCATCCTCTGCACTCATGAGAACCACTACGGTTACTGCTGTAAAATTCACGATTTCTGATCAGGTATCGATCAATGAAATTACTGATAAAAAAGAAGATCAGTGATCTTTTCTCTTGACTCTCAAGTATATTGATTAACCGTAATCACCTATGCTTTACAGCCTCAACCGATCGATGCCATGTTGAAGCAATGTATGGGTAACTTTTTGGTTGCTTTGGAAGACCCTGACTTAAATGTAAGGAGGGTAGCTTTAGTCGCATTTAATTCGGCAGCCCATAACAAACCAATGCTTATTAGAGATCTCTTGGATTCCGTCTTACCTCATCTTTATACCGAAACCAAGATAAAGGTAATTCGTGACAATAGTTAATTTCCCATTTATTCATGTTACTCCGAAAATATAAATGGTGAGCATATGAATACTCATTATTTGTTTATGCTGATTACAGAAAGAACTAATCAGAGAAGTTGAAATGGGTCCCTTCAAGCATTCGGTAGATGATGGGTTGGATCTCAGAAAAGCTGCATTTGAATGCATGTACACATTGCTAGATTCTTGTCTCGATCGATTGGACGTCTTTGAATTCTTGAACCATGTAGAGAATGGTCTTCGAGATCATTACGATATTAAAATGCTAACTTATCTCATGACTGCGAGACTTGCACAATTATGCCCAACAGCTGTTTTACAAAGTGAGTAATAGAAAAAAATTTAATATTGTATGTGTATGGAATAATACCACGTCTTCGTTCATAGGGTTGGAACGATTAGTCGAACCGTTAAAGAGTACTTGTACAATGAAAGTAAAGGCAAATTCGGTGAAGCAGGAATACGAGAAGCAAGATGAACTTAAACGTTCAGCATTGAGAGCGGTAGCTGCATTGCTAACTATTCCTGATGCAGGTAAGTAAACGATACTTTTCGCTGCTGTTACACATCATTGGAATCTTTTCCGGTTGGCTAGCTTCCAAGTGTTATACTCCTCTCCGATTGCATGCCGAAAAGTGTAATCATTTTAATAAGTATTGTCTTTTCTTTTTCATTTAGATAAAAATCCATCACTAAGCGAATTCGTGACACAGATCAAAGCAACGCCCGAATTACAACCATTGTTCGAAATAATCCAGAAGGATTGTACTGGCAGCAGCCTGAATGAAACCAATGCGATGGATCAGAGCTAAAAAGTCTATTGGACGACTTAATTTTTATATGTCGGATCGCTATTAGCTATGCATTTGCGGTCATATTATTCATAGTTTATTTCTATACGTTATTTTTTCATTATTATCCTCGATCTGAACGTAGTTTGAAATAAATGTGATTTCATGTATTACGCCATGTATAAATTATAAAATAAATTTGCCGACAGTAAGCATTTTACGATAACGTACTAGCTTTTCGTTTAACGGCAATGAATAAAGATAAAACCGCAAATCGTAATTGACCTTTAATGTTTCACCTTCGTTTCTCCTTTTCTGTCTTTCAAAAATACCAGGGGAAAAAGATAAATCTTTCTAGAACAGTTGAAGAAATTAGAAATTAGAAATTAAAAAGATGATTGATTAATTTAAGTTTGATGAGATAGAAGTGGAGTATTTACTTTATGGTTCTTCTATCGATTTGGAGCATTTTTGAAAAAATTGGAAACCGGTCATTTTGACTGCTTTGGTAGTTTTAGTATCAAGGAAAAAAGAGCCTATCGATCTCGATATCAAAGAACGTGACAACGAATTTCGCAATTGCACCGGTCAATGTGAAAATTTATGATCACTACGCTATTCTTGCATATGTCCATATCTCTTTGTGTGACCCACTTATTTGACTCCTCAAATAAATTTATTAACAAGGTTGACTGCTACTTTCCCCTTGAACGTTAAGGAACCTTAATTCACATTGCTTCTTCACCAAGCACATTTAAAATTAATTTCATATTTTAAACAATAGTCCCTACGACAGAAAAAGAAATACTATGCTTCGAATTAAAGAAACTACTTCGCTTTCATTAGCATCATAAGACAAATCCTAATTATCTCTTGTCATAAAGAAAAAACCTTTATCATTTCCTCAAACCAGTGTTTCTCAAACTAAAGTTCGCTGACCTCTCGGAGATCTCGAAGGGGTAACATAGAAATATTGATCTTGTTCAGGTACTTTCCATTATTTCAAGAAATAATTAGTTGTTAAAAAATATTTTGGTAATAGCAACCTACATCTTAATTGCAGTTCATTTTAAAGTGTCTTCGAGGAATATAAAAAATAATAAAGAAATCATCACGCAAGAAATCCTTATAGAGTTTGAGAATCACGGCTCTAAACTTTCCTCAAACCGTTATCACGTCATAGATAATATTTTTACAAAATAACGTGATATTGCTTTTCAAACGGTTCATCTATGTTTCATCGGAATGATAGTTTGGTGTCAGTTAATACAAATCTAAAAATAGATGGGGCTTAAGGAATACAGAGCCGGGGGTGGTGGTACATTGCCAAAAATTCCGCGGTCGACAGCCTTTAATCGTCTGTTACTACAACGTTATATTGCTGAAACATTATTACTTCGAACATTCTTCATAATTATAACAATTATAGCGTTATAGATCGAAGTAAATCTGATTCTTACATAAAAATAATCAGACCAACGATTCCCAACGTTTCGATATACTCGTTATTTTTACTGAGACTGTACAATCGTATATCAGTATCGAAAATCAGTGAAGAACTGGTTCCTGTACCTTTTATAGGACGTATGAAATATTTCTGATCTTGTCTCTACACTTAATGCTCTCTACTTATGTAGTTATTAGTTTTAAAATATCAAATATTTCTCGCTTTACCTGACCTTGTGAGAAATACCTGTTGAATGTCATGGAGGTCACCAGTGGCCGGTACTAATGAATTAAATGAAATATCTTTTAACTTTTAAATAAATCGAATATTCACGAATTTGTGAATATATTCAATATTTAAATATCGATTATACTATAGTAAAATACATGAAACTATAAGAATAGTTCTACTATTTTTACAGAAGTGAAACTTCTGTGAAAAACGCATCTTTTTAAAGCGAAAACGTTAAAGTTAAAAGTAGCTGTATATTTAGTAGTACTTGAACTTTTTAAAACCAATATTTCAATATTGAATATAACAGAAAATTCGTCAATATTATATTTTTCATGTTAGAAGAAATTTTGTTGAATTAATTAATGTCGCTTATTGACAACACTTATAGCATTCAACCGGTTTAACCGATAAACCTGCAGGGTTGCAAAACAATACACGTTCAAATATGATTAATATAAATATAAAATATTCCTTATTTTACCTAAAATTAGGAGAAATACTTATAAACGACAAAAACCTACAGGGTTGTAAAGCAGAAATGGTTTTCAATATTTTAACCTTTTGTCTAATGGTTTTAAATAAAAAATTGTAAAGTTCCATTGTCAAGAACGTTTCCGTCTGCATCTGGAAGAAATTTAGACCTTAGATTCGTACGTGACTAGTTCTCGTCTTTTTTTGCCCAATTCTGAGACCTGCTGAGGATCACGTTCCGTGCCATTTGATTTATGACAGTAGCTCTAAGAATATGATAAAGTTAAACGATGCTTAGAACGCATCGTTACAGATGAACATAATCTTGACACGTAAATATCATATATTTGACGTTTGATAAATGTATGCAATGATATACAATGTAATTGAATCATTAGTAAAAAATAACTATATCAACATCGATAACTATTGTTCTTTCAAAATTTTGAGTCTATCAAACAAAATAATTATAACGAGGAACAACGTTACGTAACAGCGAACGAATGAAACGTAAGAGATAAGTAAATACTTACAAATGGCATCGTCAATTTTGAAAATTCCACGAAACGTAAGGTGCATCAATTTCTAGCGATGCGAAGGATCACGTAGTCACCCATAAACTAACGTGATCGATTGTGATAATTTTGTTCAGACTTCTTATGTATGTTTACGTTTTATTTAGACGCCATAATCGATCCGTGAATCTATAAACATTAATTGAAATCTTCGACAATAATAGAAAGTATTAGGAACCTGTTATTAACGTGTTCTTCGTTAGGATAATTTTTTAAAAATGTGTTTTTGTTCGCTTTGACTTAAATTTTCACATAATTTCGTAAATGTACTGTATTTTTCAATTGTAATTGTTAAAATTAAAATATTTACTGAACAACAAATGTCAAATGTTACCGTAAGGTCAGTGACCTTACTCTTCGTCCGTTATCATGCAATCGCGTATGATAACTTCGGAAAGATTTTATCGATTTCGCTAATACGATTAAATAGCGATCTGATTTCTTTTCGATTTCTACGTCTTCGATACGCTCATTCGATCGGGGGAGGGATTTTCATTAGGTATAAAATTGATGAGAAAGAAGAGTGAATCATATTACATCGTTGATTTGATTCGTTTAAAGTACGTGTCTCTCGATGTCGAAATCCTTCGAGTCGCGAAATACTTCCGATTTACCGTATTTTTCCGATTCTTAATCGATCTTCTCCATTGTTTACACGAATCATTACGAAATTGTATTATTCTCTCGCATCGTTTTATTGCGCGGCAGAGAATTCGATTCGGATTACGATCGCAAAATCGATCGTATATTCGTAACCTAAACGATTTCTCATTTACAAACGATAATTCAGTTACTATGACACGATAAATTACGATTCAGATCATTTTAACTTACCGGACCGATAATATTTTAAAAAGAAACGACCTATTCGAAGAATTCACGGAACTCATCCCTCTTATAAACTTCAAATTTCCCGTGTAAGTACACAACCCTTTGGAATATTCGATCTTCTGATTGGTGGATTACGATGACGTGGTGGGGAGGTATAAAAGGGGGTTACATCCACGGAACAGCACACTGTGCGACAGTTGAAGTTGGTACGTCCGTTGACTCGTGTCGCATCTTCCGAATTGTTACCGAGGCGCCTCTACAATCTAGTAATTTTGTTACGCAAAATTACCACCCGATTCGAAGATTTTGCAAGAGGAATCTTTCATTTCTTTTTTTTTCTCACGCACCTTTCGTATAATTCTGAAAGACTGTTCGCGATAACGAAGAATCATGTGTGTGCGCACGGTGATCGGTACTGAAACGAACGAATCGTTGATACATAATGATGAACATCATCAACAACAGCATAGCAATAAGCTGCAAAAAGCTAAAGAAAAGTACATGAAATTGCACGATGAACTGGTCAATAGAGAACTGGAAATCATCGAGAAGCAGAAATCAGAGAGTGTCTATATACCGGAGATGACCGATGACATCTTGACAGCTAGCACGATCAACTACAGCTTGTTTCTGAAGAGGCTATCGAAATATTATGAGGCATTACGGCAAACAAAGTTCTTCAAGTAAGTTAAACTTTTGTTTTTATAATGAAAATTCTGTTATTATTGATAACACTATACGATACTGACGTGCATTCTCTTTGCGTGTCTGTCCGATTTAATGGTTAGAAATATTGATCGATAATTCGATCATTTTTTGATGGATGAACGTAATACATGATAAATAGAGTTAAAATGTTACAAATGCTTAATTTTTTTGTGTCGGTATTATTGTTACGTTTAATTTGAATGGATTATCATACCCTTAAATGTAACATCTGTAACGGCAACGGCATAAATTAGGAAATCGCTTTCTTTTATATAAATGTACTACGTTAATCATAACAAACACCTACGGAAATTCCATCAAGTTTTTTTTTCACTATAAGTTTAAATGAAATCTTTGTTTGAAGGTTTGTCTATGATTATTTCAATTTGAAGTTTATCATTAATTTGCTTCGTATAGAAATATATTAATAGTATTTGATATAAAAAATAAGGCAAAGATTTGAGGAACGAGATGTTAAAGATTTCTCATAATTTAAAATTTGTTTGAAAGTATCAAAAGTTCAAGGTATGTGTAGTGAAACGAAGTATAAAATATTCTTTGCATGATTAAAAAGAAGATATTAGACCATTAATTCTCGCCGATAAATGCTTCTAGTATCTACGCTGACGATAATCTTAGATTATGTTTATTGATCTAAATCTCCTCTTTGATCTATTTCCGGATCGCGATGAAATTAATGGTGACTGTATAATGCAATCTCAAAATAATTTATTCTTAAATGAAATAGTACTATTCCATCGAAAATAAAATTCAATAAGCTCTCAGTTTCATTTTCGTACCTTGTCAATTTTTCAAAATAGCCTCCCGTTAATTCAAAACGATCGACATCTGCGGCGGGAAATTTAAACCTCAGATATTCAATTCACGCTACAACGACCTTTAATTAACTTACAGTAATTGCTTTCAATTACTTTAAAATCCATATATTCAAAGAAATATTACTTATAACGTCGGAAAATTTAATTTAATGTCTGATTTGCATAAATGCATATCGATACGAGTTCGCGCAATTTCATCGTAATATAAAATATAAATTACAATTTTTATCTTGGTATTTTCATCGATATAAGCGATAAAATTCGAAAAAGGAACGTAAAATGATCCCATAAAGAATAAAGGTTCATTTGTAATCCTAGAATTAATCCTGTGCTACTTAGATACTACTTCACCGGTACTTAAATGAATGAAAACGTGCACCATTGATTTACTACGACCACTTCCTCCCGAGAGTACGTTAACATCTAGCTATTATTAACTCCTGAGAGTGCATTGAATAATAAATATGTCTACGATGAGTCTCGGCACGTGTGTAGATATACAACACACACGGAATGCAATCAAACCTTGCGTAATTCTGAAAAAAAAAAACAGCGAATCACGCGAAAAATTCCTTTTTCTGCACGAACACCCAGGAAAATAAAGTAATCGGAGATTACAACTGTATTACATAACAGGTAAAAATTGTACGGTGATACGACGCCATCGAAGATAAAGATCACCGCATTTTTAGGATTCCTCGATCTTCAAATTAATTTGATATAAAAATATACTAATATATTATAATTTAATATCATATTAAATTACAAATTTCGAAGTCCGATATGCGAGATAATTATTTTACAATTGTATTGCACTGCTTCACATGAGGGCCACCGGTGACCGCCATTTTTGAATTCAATTTTTCATACGACTACTAAATTTAAATTTTTACAAATTTTCTAATACGTAAATTATGTATGTATTTGTGTCTTTAAAGTTTCTGCTCTGCAAAGATGCTATTTTAGTAGAAAACATTTCAGTTCGGTAAAAATGACGGAACTAGAAAAATTTATTCCAAATTAAAGTAAAATTTAGTATTATTATGAGGCTCACGAATCTCCAATAATCTCTTACCAGATTTTTCTTATTATTTCTCCATTAGACTCATTACTTTTCTTTTATCCATTGCATCTTTGTTATCAGATAAGCAGAGAAATTCTACGATACGCATCATTCGGGACTTAAATCTATGGCGCGAGTATTTCAGTCTGTCCTTCGCGGTTTAAAATATGCATTTTTGCGTGACGCCAGTGCAGCTGTGGGAAGTGAGGAGGGAAAAAAAAAGCTATTGTTACATGCCCTGATTTTTGGAAGTGCGAAAAAGCAATTCGACAGGGTACCACGGTGAATATTCTTTTTAGCCGAAGAAGTTTCTTGTCGAAGATCGACACTCTTGATCCCACGGAGGGTCTTAATGGACCGAAAATCGGACAGTCATCGTTAACATTGAGATATCACGTTTGGAAATGATTTTAAGTGTCTGACACTGATTTCCTGTACACTCTTAATGTCTGCATTAATTAGAGAGAATTTTTGCTGTAATTTTAGAGTGGAATATTTCTTTTCTTATTTTCTTCGATTTTAAGTCCTACGGTTAAGTTCGTTTAGGATCTAATTGTTTTAGGTGGAATCTGAGCAATTCAGGTTGTAATATATTAATTGATAAATTCAAATTACTTTTGTGCTTGATGTATAAGGTTTCTATAGACGTGATTTTATTAAAAAAAGTTTCGTTGCAATGCATTAAGTTCCACTTAATTTGGGACGTAAAAAAGGAGATCGACAAATTGGCAAACGCGGCAGTCATCAAACCAGAGAGGGAATTCCAATGAGCGAATCCATTCACGCAATTTCACGGTATCCTTTCTTGTCGAGTTCTCTCACGTAAGAAGCCACGGGGAGTTAAATACCACGGAATTCCCTCGGGTGATCCCCATGAACATCTGTTCCGCCAAAGCACTTATAGAGCTCGCATTAACGAGGCACTTAATGGACGTTAGAAAGTTGATTGCTAAGAAGTTAAATCCTACGGCTACATTTTACCATAAATTTTATATTCTTCTTCAACGTAATTCACTAAATTGTTAGCTGTACCTTGGACTACTTATATTTGGTACAAACTCGATAATCTTTAGTTATAGAAAATAAATAATATCAATTATATGATCCAAATTCAAATTGGAGAACAGATTTATTTCATGATATTTACCAATCACTCGTGCAATTCAGTTAGATCGTTCTAATCCAAACTATCGTCGCCATTTCAACTTTAATCGCAAACTCGAAAATCATTGCTTACAGAAAATAAATAATACCGTTCTCCAATATAATTGACAATCCGTGTTCTCCGCATCTAAATTGGAGAACCGATTTATTTCATGATATTTACCTATCACTCGTGCAATTCTAAACTATCCTTCTAACCCAAACTATCATTTCCACTCCAATTTCAATCACGAACTTGCAAATCCTTAAATAAATAATATAATTCTCTAATAATGCGCGTTCTGCAAATCCAAACTGAATTTTTCTAACCCAAACTATCATTTCCACTCCAATTTCAATCTCGAACTTGCAAGTCCTTCATTATATGAAATAAATAATATAATTCTCTACTAATCCGCGTTCTGTAAATCCAAATTGAATTATTCTAATCCAAACTATCATTTCCACTCCAATTTTAATCACGAACTCGCAAGTCCTCAATTATACGAAATAAATAACATCATTCTCTAACAATCCGCGTTCTGCAAATCCAAATTGAATTTTTCTAATCCAAACTATCATTTCCACTCCAATTTCAATCACGAACTTGCAAGTCCTTAATTATATGAAATAAATAATATCATTCTCTAACAATCCGCGTTCTGCAAATCTAAATTGGATCTTTCTAATGCAAACTATCATCGTCATTCTAATTTCGAAGTTACCTAAGTTACTCCAACATAGAAGACCTTCCCCCATGAATCGGTAATCTAAGAAAAGACTTCTCCTTCCCATTCAAAAATTCATGAATATTTCACCGATATTAATAAACCCTCCTAAAAAGCCATTAAGGAATTCTTGCAGATAATTGCTATAAGGAATCTATGTTACCGAGAAACATGTCTGGCGTTTCGCCGAGACAAAAGTCCCGCGTTTAAACGCAAGACTGAAAAGTGATCGCGACAAAATGCACCACGTGCGCCAAATATCATTTGTCTTACTTAACTCAAATCGAGACCCAAGTGCATCGCGAGTATTGCCCTAATTTCACGCTAATGCATCCGTCAGTCGTCTCAGCAGCCGGATGACGTCAAAAATGAAACGTGATGTGTGCTATCTTAATACTCTTCCTTTTTTAATTTTGCCCACCGGCATCGTGCAGAAAGGAGAGCATTTTATCTGGCTTTATCGTGTAACGCGGATAACCGATAACGATTCCTCGGTAAATTAATTAAATGGTGCAACGATCGTGTTTCGTTTTATTGTGAAATTACTTTATTCATTTACGATCGTATTATCATCCCGCAGGTAGCAGATATTCGTATTTCATCCGTGTGCAAATGTTTTCGCGCGATTTTCTGTCCTCGAGATTTCTAATTGAGAGCACGATTCCTCGGTTGTGACGTATCTCGATATCATAGATTTCATTTTGCAATTTTAATATCTCGCTGTCTTATGTCAAGTTACATTTAAAATCTATTTTCATTGCAACTCATTATCGACTCAATTGCAATTCTACGAGTATTATATATTTTTCAATAATCAAGTAGAAAAAAATATTATTCCATGAATTATATTTAAACTTTCTCAAATTTGCTGCAAAGAGTAAATACTACGAATTAGTACTTAAGTATTTACAAAAGAATTTTCCAATGCCCTTCCATTTTTGCATGTACTTCATACATCACTGAAATAATATTACTAATTCCAATTTTCGACTCTATACTATCCACTGGCATGCTACTATAATAAATAAAAAAACAGAAATATATTCGTCAACGAATTTTTTAAAACCTGCAAAAGCTCACTAGACCGAATCGATACTCAAATATATAAAATCGAATTTCCCAATACATTTCAATTATTCTAATGCACCCTAAATATCATTGAGATAACACCACGTCCTACCGCTGTCCTTTCACTGATTAGCAATCTCTCCGTTACGCTTTTTTTATTTCACAGTCCTCGATGATCTTCGCAATGAAAAGAATTGGCGCGTTGAAGGGCAAAGCCAGTCTAGACGCGTCTACAATGACAAACATAAATCGTTCTAACACCGCAAAGAAAGCGGAAAGAAAAGAAAACCTTGAGGAACCATTCAAAACGGACGACCCGGTACCCCTTCTCCATCGGTCCTACGCAAGAAAAGAGAAAAGGGCGACCGATACGACCCAAAAGGGACCGTGAATGCAATTCGGTCCTACGATTGCATTGTTCGTTTTGATCGGTGTCTCTAAATCAGGAAGGCAATTGCAAGTCGTTTGTGCGTGTGCAATCGGAACGATGGGTTGCGTGCCATCTCGCACGTTCACGCCCGGTGGCTCTCGATAAGTAGACTGTATGCTACATATATGCGAACCTACATATATACGAACCTACATATACGTCTCTGACAGAAGCGCGTCCATGTGTTCTCCAACGTTGGCGGATAACGCGCGGCGAACTAAAGCGGGCCTTCCGCAATCATTCTCGTGTGGTTCAAGCGCTACTATGTGCCTGGAACCTATATGTTGCTCCCTTTCATGGGTTCTTCCTTCTCGTTTTCTATGGCGTTTGACTTTGATCTTATCACTTTGTCTAGGAGTTACAGCTTCGAGTAGATCAACCACCGAGGGTAATATGTTGGATGATTAATTGGGAGAAATTTATTAGAGATCATTTGGAGTTGAATTTGAACTTTTATGTCTATAATTACTATAGGCTCCTGTTCGTGAATTATTCTTCAATGTGGTGAGGGGTGGTGGATAATTTATTAGAGGTCATTTAGAATTGAATTTGATCTTGAGACTCCATAATTAGCATAGACTCCTCTTCGTGGATTATTCTTCACTGTGTGAGGGGTGGTGGATAATTTGTTAGGGGTCATTTGGAATTGAATTTGATCTTGAGACGCCATAATTAGGGTAGACGCCTTTTCGTGGATTATTCTTCAAAGTAGTGGTGAGAGGTGGTGGATAATTTGTTAGAGGTCATTTGGAGTTGAATTTGAACTTGTAACTCCATAATTAGCATAGACTCCTCTTCGTGGATTATTCTTCACTGTGGTGAGGGGTGGTGGATAATTTGTTAGAGGTCATTTGGAATTGAATTTGATCTTGAGACTCCATAATTAGCATAGACGCCTTTTCGTGGATTATTCTTCAAAGTAGTGGTGAAAGGTGGTGGATAATTTGTTAGAGGTCATTTGGAGTTGAATTTGAACTTGTAACTCCATAATTAGCATAGATTCCTCTTCGTGGATTATTCTTCACTATGGCGAGAGGTGACGAGTAATTTATTAGAGGTCATTTGAAGTTGAATTTGAACTTGTATTGAATAATTTATTTAAAATCGTAGTTTCTTCGAAATATGTGAATAATCAGTTCACTGAGGATTGAACTGTATCAGTTGTTTTTTTATGAAGTATTTACTTTTGAAGGGAAGAGTAAATATATAGCAGGAAGGATGTATTATCGATAATCATTTTGAATAAAGAAAGCAGAGAATGGAAGTTTAACGGGCTTAAATGCTACGCAATGGCACTGTTTGTCATCGACTTTACATCATTGCGATATTTGTCCGAAGATAAATCTCTCGCGGATATTTTTTCCGTACATTATCAGTTTGCAATTGTCCTAAGGTGCACGCAATCGGTTTTGAAAAGTACACAGAGACTCCTTTAACACTGATTAGCAAGAATGGCGCCACAGAAAGTGACTCGTTTTGTATATTGAGAAGACTGTCGTCATTGTTCTGGCTTAACATCTTCAAACATGGAAAAATCTTTCATTCTACCCTCGAATGCTCTTCGCCCTCTTCTTTGCACCACTATCAAAGTAAATATTTTACTTCAACATAATATTCAATAAAGTAACTTCTCTATTTCGATTCAGAATCGATATCAAGCACCTTCAAGGAGCCAAAAATCTTCTAGCTACCCTCGAACGCTCTTCGCCCTCTTCTTTGCCCTCTTCTTTGCACCACTGTCAAAGTAAATATTTTACATCAACATAATATTCAAGTAACTTCTCTATTTCGATTCAGAATCCATATCAAGCACCTTCAAGGAGCCAAAAATCTTCTAGCTATCCTCGAACGCTCTTCGCCCTCTTCTTTGCACCACTATCAAAGTAAATATTTTACTTCAACATAATATTCAATAAAGTAACTTCTCTATTTCGATTCAGAATCCATATCAAGCACCTTCAAGGAGCCAAAAATCTTCTAGCTACCCTCGAACGCTCTTTGCACTCATCTTTGCCCTCTTCTTTGCACCACTGTCAAAGTAAATATT
Source organism: Cerceris rybyensis (assembly GCA_910591515.1). Lineage (NCBI taxonomy): Eukaryota > Metazoa > Arthropoda > Insecta > Hymenoptera > Crabronidae > Cerceris > Cerceris rybyensis. Next base: position 5,165,731 of record OU342795.1, read on the forward strand.
TTACTTCAACATAATATTCAAGTAACTTCGCTATTTCGATTCAGAATCCATATCAAGCACCTTCAAGGAGCCAAAAATCTTCTAGCTATCCTCGAACGCTCTTTGCACTCATCTTTGCCCTCTTCTTTGCGCCACTGTCAGAGTAAATAAAAGTAACTTCTCTATCTCGATTTAGATTCCATATCAATCATCTTCAAGCATCCGAAAATCTTCCAGCTACCCTCGAATGCTCTTTGCACTCTTCGCACCACCAAATCACACACCTTGCCTCAACACAAATCTCGATAATACCGCTCTTCAATCAGGATTTAAATTCCATATCAAACATCTTCGAACCACAATTCTCCGATTGTATTCAAGTGTCTTTCACCCGTCTTCGTGACAAACCATTCTTTCAAAAGAAATCCCTCGACTGTGCGTCACGCAAAATAACATCGTTCTTCCATCTGAATTGAAGTCCTCTATCAAAAATCTTTCTAAGAGGCCAAAATCTTCCGATTAATCTCAAGTACTTTACTATGGTGATAGGATCGATATCTAAACCGGGACAGTAAAGACGCATTTTCCTGTCGGTGCTTACTATCTCGAGAAATTCGCGTGGAATGTATTACATAACGATGCATCGAGAAACAATCGAAGCGTGAAGTTAATTTTTTCTCTTCCCAGGACAAAGACCGAGGTCATTCTTACGTGCACGTTCGCGTATACTACGTGTGGGAATATTAAAAAGGCCTCTGATTGACCTCGAATCGAGTTGTAAGCAATTGATGTGAGAGATTCGACGTCGCCAATCATTCTGCACGTATCGCAAACACGAGGGATGTTCATCGTTACAGAAGCCTCGTCTCGTTGTTCCGCACGTGTTACTATTTCCAAACATCATTGTACTTGCGAGATATTCAAGTACAATTATGTTGAAATCAATTATTTCACTGGAATGTACTTCAAGAATTCAAAATATAATATATAAGATAATACTCTAGGTACCTTCTTTAACACTTGATTTACGGAGCCAATTTGGCTCATTCAAAATTTACTACGTATATAATATATTGGTTGGTTAATTTTTTAATAACAGATCTTTTATTTCAATTGATTTGTAACGAATTTCTTTGTAAAAAATTCCAATCTTCTTGTATGATTCAAATTGGCTCACTTCAGAAAAATAGGTATATCAATATCATTTTTTTCATTCCATTCTATCTTCTCTACTAACCCTACATTTATGGATGTGAAATCTATTACACTGTAATATATTAAATATGGACTTTGAAAATACAGGAATCAACCCGCAAAGATGGTTATTCGTTAAATAAATATTGTATTATAAAATGTAAGATATCTACTGCAGAAATTCTCTGCAAAATTTAAAAAATGTTTATAAAAGAAATAGGAATTCGTCAATTTGAGGCTTCTGTAAATCTAGTGTTAATGATAGCACGAAAATCGGATTTAGAGTGACTTAAATTAACAGGGTATTTTCGAAAAACATAGTGTTTTCAATGGTTATTATAATATTACTGATGAGAAATATATTTAACACTAGAACTACCAAACCAGTCAAAATGACTGGTACACAATTTTTTCAAAAAATTCTCCAAGTTTCTATAAGAGTCACAGAATAAATATTCTACGTCTATATCAATAAACATAAATCACACAATCGATCAAATTTTTCGCCGCTTGATTCCCCCTTTTTCAAAGTACTTATTTAATCTATTCAAATATGTTGGATCTGACGCCGGTAGTTCTAGTGTTAAGCGATCTAGTTCCCAAGAAATACCCTATGCAATGTAGAATATGATAGATACTGAAAAATATCTAATTATAATAATTCTCCCTTTATCGCGCGTCTTTTTTCAAGCATACTTTAGTATTTTTCCATAGACTCTTGATACACATATTCAACGTACGAGTACTTCACCGATATCTCCGGATATCTTTTGCTGAAAAAATGTAGTAAGATTCAAAGAGGGGAAAAGGGAGGAACTAAACGCGTTGCAATTCAAATTGGCGAACATCGTGTCGTTTTTCAACGAACGCTGACACCGGAACGTGAAGAAATTTCCATGGCATTTCTTGGGAGTCTTGAAGAAGGTTCATAAACCCCCATACGCTATAGATACTTCTCAGAAATTCAAAACAGGCTTACATACACCGGTTCGCGTGTTGTCCACGTGATACTTGTTCGTAATCATTATCGATAAATCATTTCCTTCCTCGGCCTTTTGATAATCGTAACTTCCTCGGAGGAAATAAATTTTCGGTTGTTAGAGATCAGCTTTTCGATTAATCGTGGAAAAGGTGAATCATAAGTGAATAACGGTTTAAGATTTTATCGATGATATTTGTTGGCTCGAAGGAAATAAGATTGATGCAATTTGCATCATACGATATCGAAATTTAAAGTCCAAGTCCAAAATCCAATTTAAAATCCAATTGGTCATTTTGTTTGGAACCTAGCGATTTAGGTGGCTCTGGTAAATACCAAAGAGGCAAGGATATATAAAATAATAATTTAGAAAAAAAATTTAGTACCGGTAATGAAGTAGGTCCACTGAGTGAGAGGCGGATCTTTTCTATTTGTTTAACACTAGAACTACCGGCGTTAAATCTATCATATCTCAATATATTAAATAAGTACTTTAAAAAAAGAGGAATCGAGTAGCGGTAAGAATGATCATTTCGGTGATTTATGTTTTTTGTGATGGACGTAGAATTTTTGTTCCATGGGTCTTCTATGAATTGGGAGAACCTTTGGGAAAAATTGTGTACCAGTCATTTTGACTGGTTTGATAGTTCTAGTGTTAATCGTATATGGTTATTTCGCCTAGGAGCCAGTGATTTAGATGAGTTCCAAATTACTAAAACTATATATTAAATAATAATTTCGGAAAAATTGGTACCGGTGATGAGATAGATCCACTGATTGGGAATTAGAACCTTTCTATTTGCTTAATTTCACCTAGGCCTCACTGATTTATATGAGTTCTAAATTACCAAAATTACATATTAAATAAGAATTAGACAAAATTTCGAAACTACCGCCAGAGCCTTCAGTTAATTACCTTTTCTTCCTTAAATCAGCAATGTTTCTGTTATAAATTTACAAGCAAACAGCGTTTTAATTACCAGCCTTTGGTATACCTTTCAGATTACCTTTCGCGGTTCATAGGAACTCTCCGCTGTCCACATTCTTAAAAATTAATTACGATACGAACGAGTAGCCTGAAAAATATCAATCCCATCCGAATTTAACCGGCATCATCGCCAGAAGCATGTGACGTGCGCGCGAGGAGCACATCACGTGCGATTTAAATATAGTTCAAGAAACACCACTGGCAATTTCATCGCGAAGTTACAATTGGGCGCTATTTCTTTCTCGTTGATACAATGTGTCGAAGACGTGCGTTAAACTAGCTTTAAACTAGCGAATCAGCGAGTCATAGTTCGAGGCGTCTCTTAAATTATACAATTGCACAGATATCATTTGAAATATTTGCCTAGGCGCCAATGATAATATATGTCATTGTTGCGTTACGTATAATACTTTATTTACTCTTGTAATTTCTTAACTCCTTGCCATACCCTTCATTTTGCGACTGAATGCGCAATAACTCTGAATTATTATATTATTATCATATAGTATCTTTGTTTTGAATTACTTTAACAAATTATGTTTATTTCTTTGGAATATTATATTTTCTAATTAAAAATATTTATCATGGCTCGGTAAGAGCGACAGCTTAGCATAAATCGAAAGAAAAGCTCAGGTTTTCATTGATAGACGTTGATGTAAATGAAAAATCAACTGCCGGTCCTTGGGGACTGATGTGACTTAAACAGGAAGTGTAGTACTTGTCGGAGGGAATGTTTTATAACCGGTAATTCCGGGACGGAATGGTAAATATCGAAAATTGCTCTTCATCCTGAACACTTATAGTATTATCTTTATTTTTATTTTCATCTCGAAGATAGCCATTTTATCGGGAACTTGTAATTTGAAGCGGACAGTAATCAACCTGGAGATCCAGGATTATACAAGAGACACTAGAACATTTTTAAATATAACTTTTTTCCCATTAATTCCTTCACTAATAAAAGCTGATATACAACAAGTATATCAAGATTTTATTAAAGAATAAATGTAACATTATTTATCAATTACTATTAAATGATTTTTACTTCCTCCTGCGTAGAAGTTTCATTAATTAGCCGAGATAATTAGTAACCAGTTAATTTTACTGCGATAGTGATTTTAGTTTTAAAGAGAATTAATCGGAGTAATTGAGGATCGTCTTTGAGGAACGTTCAGCTGAATTGCCTATATGAAAGATTTCTCTTTATCTAAATGCAGCGCGGAATACACGACGGATAATAATTTATACTGGATGCGGATGAAGACCGGCGTTATGAGGCGAAAGATGTAATTTACACTGACCAAGAAAGCCTCAAAGATGCCATATGAAATCTAGTACGTGTATGCACGCAAAGGACAGATATAAACTCTCCTTGCATCGTGAAGTGTACCATGAACGGTGAATAAAAACGTGTAACATTAGAGTCACGAGTAGATCAACGTCTGCAGATTTTAAAATGGCATTATTGCAATGTTTCGAAACTCTATAATTTCAAAATAGATCATAAATGATTAAATACACTAACTTAACAAATCCAAGAACAGAAATATTCTTTTGTTAGAATTATTTGCGGACTAGCCGAGTTGATATGAGACTGTGTGGTTGTTGAGATAAAAGGATAAACTTTAAAATATAAGAGGTATATTTATAAGTGGAATATAATATAATTTTCCACAATGATCTGGGATGTTCCCCAACATTCCACAATATTCTGTAATGTTGTGGAATGCTCTCGAACACTCTCGAATGTTCTGGACTGTTCTAGAAATTTCTAGAGGGCGAAAACTCCAGCCCTTATATCTTCAAAATCACGCCCTTTAGGTAAAAACGGGAACCTTCTTCATGGACGGTAAATAGAGGGCTACCACACCATATAACTCCCTTGATCGTACTGGGACTCATTTCTGAGTTTTAGCGGCACGCACATTGTACACTTTGCTTTATAATATATATTGATTAGAATAGAATTAGTTTTTGTTCATAAATTGTAATGGAGTATGGAAAATAGTGTAAATGGATAATTAATCATTTTAATCAGTATATCATGAAAATTAAAGAACCGATAGGCTGAGTTTCATTTGAACTTTCGATACGTGGGATGACTGGTGTGAAATTAAGAACTGGTTGAAATAGTTAGCACGAAATCATCGAGAAATTAGCTCCTCCAAATTTGTAATGCGAAATCGCGAATAGCCTACCGTATATTTGTACAAAACGATAACTTCGACGTATACAGGTCGTCGGCAAATATTGAACATCCTCGCTTTCGCGTTTGCACGCGCAACCCCCTGTGTAAATAGACGTTTCTTCTTATTCTTTTGTCACGTTACAAATTGAAACCGTGCTTATTTCAAAGATCGCGTAAAACTGAGCACGCGTTATCTCTTCTCTGTCCTTCCTCGTTTTCGCGTAAAAAATCATGCAACGTAATTACGTTATCTCAAGAGAGTGTAATTAACGTGTACTTACGTCGACAGGGAGGTTGCTTGTTTGAGAAACGACAAACGAATGAATTAAAAGTCAATTACTGTTTGTTTTTCGCGATTGAATTTCAATTAACTTGGTTCCATTTAAACATTTGAAAGATTTCTATCTCTACAAATATTTTGAAAATATATAGTATCTTATTTTCTTTGCATTTTTTAATATTTGTATCATTGTCAACCTATTTTTCAAGTGGGCAAGCTCCACGTTACTTTTAAGTCTCGTGCCCTTCGATTGTTTACCGCGCGATTGTTGAGCACTGAAAAATACAGAAAATTATCGCGTCTCTTTAATAAACAGTGCACTTGATCTACAATAACTGGAACTACTCGGTGAATCACGTCTTCTAGATTCGATGTAAAATAAATTAGTAATTCCCTGGAAACTTTGACTTCACAATTTAGAACTATAATTAACTTTAACCCTTTCGATACTACCAGTGACTATAGTCACCCGTCAGAATTTCACCTCAAGAATTAACTAGTAGATCATATTTTGAAATTGGATATTTTTTAATTAATAAGAAATTAATTATTTATATCACGTTACTAGCCACTAAAAGATATTGGACCACATCAGGTTGATTTTCTACCGTGTTAATATAAAAGCACTATGTAGAAAGGGTTAACAATATTTCTCAAGAGTATTTAAACGACTAAATTACAAAATAAGATAAGTGATTTGCCATATACAACAAATTTAGTCTCCCCTATAAATTTTGTAATCAAAAATATATTTATTTGAGCTCGTTGTAACGTAAGTGCATCGACCGTGTCGCGCGGTGGGAGGATTTCATTCACGCGACATTTATCGAGCTCGCTGTACCATGTCTGCAGGATACCTGTTACTTATCTTGTATCTTGTACCAACAACCGCCAATGACGATGTTGCGTGTTGCGTGACGTCGATTTATCGGGTGAACGGATTTCGTAATAAAGTGAGATCACGCGAATCCTGCCTACACGTAAATGCCTGCCAATTTGAGAGCTTTTTGAGCCTCTCTCAACACACATTTGCAAATCATAATGATAATCAATATCCTCTTTAAATTCTCATTCTTCTTTTTCATGACAAACTTTGCGTCTGATTTTATTTTGTTCTTTTTATCGTTGCATTTTAATTAAGTATATATGAAATTTGTATTGATCTGATTTGAATTATTTGAATAGGGAATTAATTTGTTCGTGATCGATTAAAACTATCGCAGTTTCTCTACATTACTCGACGCAGTTACACGAAGTACTGTGATTATATTAATGATCATTCCATGTAGCTAAAATTACAGGTCATCAGCTTGAAAATGACGTACTGATTGAATGTTAATCGCGAGTACAAATTGTTTTAACGCCCTTTACAAATTGCTATGTAAATTTCTTAGTAGATGATATAGTACAAGTTTCATTACTTTAATTATACAATTCAATTTGAATTTTTCAAGTTAACGTATAGGACTCCAACACGTTAACATTGTTATACGGATTTTATTGATAAAAAAAAGTAACAAAACTAAATAGACGGGAGAAATTATCGACTCTAATTAGTCTCTCGAACATAATACATATTAGAAGTAATTTCAACACTTAGACATAGCATAAAATAAATTTTAACACTTTGGAGTTAAATCGAAAGTCCAAAGAGTTTGAAATTAAGTTCAAAGTGTTAAAACTCTCTAAAATTTTTCCAATTTATATTAATTTCAATGATTTAGAATCCCTACTAAAATTCTAGATCTTAATATAAAATGACGATAGTAATAGAAATTGATACAGAGAAAAAGGAGAAGGGAACTTTAATTTAATTCATAATTTCTTGCCTTATTGCAGAATTCTCTTCCACACAACCCAGCCAGCTCACGTTATAATGATAGCAGCTGTTCTCTGCGTAACATCGGCCCTTGTTCCGATAACGGAGAGAGCTCAGGTTGCCGGTCATCCTCACTCGAGAACAACTTCCTTTATCTACCTCGCTTCCTTCGTGATGCACTTCGGTGCTCAAATTTGGATGACTTTTGTCTCAGGTAACGTTGCATTCCATGAACTTTCATTTCATAAATTATCTGAGCTGTCTTATATTATTCTTGGAATTAATTGAAATCTTTCCTCATTATTTTAACGCAGGTCTTTCATTATACTTTGCGCTACCACGTCACACGTTCGGAGAGGTACAACGAGTCCTGTTTCCTCGATACTTCACCATCAATGCATGCCTCAGTCTTACTACTCTTCTTATTTTCGTAAAACATCACCCAGCGCACACGTGGGACACGGAAATTGCCATTCAGGTTTGTAATTAATGGCCTTACATTGAAATTAATTACATTAACATTAAAATTACCAAGCTGGTTAAGATAAACGGTTCGCGATTTTTTCGCAACATTAGTCAAATTGATGATGAAAGTTCTACAGTAAAAATTCCATTTTTATCTTACAGAAGTTAAGGTACTTGATCGATTATCTTTTTCACCTTTTGATTGCTATTTTACAAAGTACTTATTTGGCTTATTTAAATAACAGAGATCTAGAATCGGTAGTTCTAGTACAAAGAAATGATCACTTAGAATATTTACAAATTATCAAATATTATCCTATCGTTGCGGTAATTCCAGTCAGTAATTCGACTGTCTGAATATAAGTCGCATAACGACGAAATATACAGCCGAAAGGTTCAAATGATTACATTATAAAAACCACTTCGTGATAAATAAAGTGAATAAAACTTGTTTTCAGGTGGTTGGAATGGCCGGTGCTTTCTTCTTGGAATTACTGATCCGGCTCTACTTGACACCGCCGCTTCTGCAGCTGATAGTGCAGAAAAATATCTTGGAACGTGCCGCTGGTGTCGGTAACGAAATCGGTCGACACAATCCTGGCCCTCTCAAGCATTGTCCGCATTATTTAAAAATTCACAATGCCTTTCGACGTGTCCATGTGTCCATAGCGATGGGAAATATGCTGACCATGGCGTGCACGGTTCTTCATCTTCATTACATAGCTAGCAAATTATGCGTTCTTTAAGAACATAGCGTAAACCTAATCGTTGAGATTTGTAAGAGAATGTATTTGTTCTCAGTGGAGGTGAATCACTGTGGACGGTTTCCGCAGTTCTGTTTAGTAGAAAACAAAAACGTGGAAGAAACGATGCATCTTCCTCTAGCGTGCAAAGGAAACTGTTTGACTACCGATGGTTCCTCTTTTTTTCAGTAGAAAGCTATGCTTTGAAAGGGAGATATCATCGTGTTTATGTGATGTCTGATTTCCTGTACGCCGAACATGCTGTTTTTGCAATGTTGAAATTAGAATTTTTGCGCGTGGAAGTATCTCTAACGTGCATGATTGAAGAGTAAGCCATAAAAAGATATCTCAGCGTGTTGTATGTGTTAGAATGGTGTCCTAAATCTCGATTGCTAAACGAATTTCTTGAGAAAGACGAGAATACTTCGAGGAAGAAAACTGATCTTGATCTATACATTACACAGTAGAACGAGTAATTCAGCGTTACTTTAACGAAGTTCTCGTCGAAAGAATTTCTTGATATATATATATTTTGGTCTGTTCTATCAGAGTCTTTATGATAACGACCATGACTGGATCGTAAAAGATACTTTTGAAAGATGTCGGACTTGCACGGCATTTCTTAAGTTTGTTTGCAATTGGATCTGTGAGATTTTTCGATTATGCATCGATTCCTTATTATTAGTTTATTTTTAGTCTTTTCATTTTAGAAGAAGTACGATGCGCGTATGCGTGGATTGTGCGTATGTTTAAAAAAAATGAAGTGTAAAAGCGATGTTTTTCTTGCCTGAGGAATGAGTGAAAGTGCATTTCTGTTTTCTCTCTTTTTTTCACAAAAATGATATTAAGGTTCGAAATTCTTGAAATTTCCGGGCAATCTTTCGTGCCGAACGTTTCCCAAACGTTCCAATGTCAAACTGGATATCGGTAGATATTGATTTTTCCAACGAGATGACAAAATCGTTGGTACAATTGTAGTTAATAAAGGGCTTACTCTGTATCAGAGTTAATAATATTTATTAAAGTATTAGTAATGTATGATAATAAATGATCTTATAAACGTGGAAGCCGTCGAAAATTTGATCGAAGGTGAAAAATAGATTGATGCAATAAATTTATATTAATCGACTAATATTGTAGCTTATGTACGTGCACTTCATTACTGTAAATAATACATTCGAATCATTGCATAAATGTAAATTATGATATACATCCAGTGGCAATATAAACACTGCTCCTTTTTTTTCAAACGTTTCTCGCATTAATTATAAAAAACCTATCCAGTCGTTGTGAAAACTTGACTCATCGCTTACATTTCAACTGTTCTTTCAATATCTAAGTAAATATTTGATATATAAAAATCAAATTTAATTATCATGTTCCGAACGATATACATGTATATATATCAAAAATTCACGTTAAAATTCTACACTTTAAATATCTCTTTAATAACCCATGTACTCACATTATATAAAGAAAAGTATTGCTATTGCTATTTATTGGATTCATCAATGTAACAATTGCACATTTCAACATGTCTCTATGAAACCATTAATCCCTCCGAAATGAAAACGCGACGTTTATCATAATGTGAGAACACTTCCGACATTTATTTCGAATATTGCGATACAAATAATTCCATTTAACTAATCTATGCATACGCTAATTTATTCCTACCACGTCAGTAACGAGTAAGATATTATAAACATATATACAATCGTGTAACGCACTAGATACATTCCATTTCCTTCTATCATATAAAAAACGGCTACTTGAGTCTCTTTGAACACCTTTTGAAGAGCTTCATGCGTGTAACTAATAAAATGAAGTATATCAGTTGCGTTTATACACGTAATCACAAATATACATATAATGTATCAGTCTCCATTAATAGCGTATCTCCAAAACGTAATATTGCACGTTCGTTGGAACGAAGATACGTGATATTTCATTGTATGCAAATTCTCGGTGTTGTTTAACTTTCAATCATTCTAATTTACGCTCGTCGAGCTCATTCATATACCTCTTTTTCTCTTTTATTCACTTAACTACGAAATCAGACAAATTTGATTCTACATTTACAATCCTGACGATTGTAAACTAATACGTGGATATCAGTGGCACGATAATAGAAGTACATTGGACCATTTTTTTCTTGCATGTACGCATACTTAGCATTTTCAAAGAGATATTGGTTTGATCGTTTCATTGAACGCACGAAATATTATGAATTTTTCCGACAAGGCTGGGACACAAGATCTGTTGCTTCTGCCTTTGATCTGTAAACTTGTAAATTTTTCAAAGTCTCTCGTATTCTCAGTAAAATTTCCGAATTCGTAAGAAATAATTAGATGTACGAGAATAGCAATTCAAGTACCACGTCTTTTTTGTTCTCATGAAGTTCATGTATAATCGAAAATAGCTGGTATTTGTACTTCTTTGTGTTACAGGTACTAAAAGTGATAAGTAAAAGTAATAGAGATTTTCGTCAAGCCTTAAAAAGTTGCTTCAAATAAATACTATAAATCAACGCAATTTAAATAAACGGTTTAGGTACACAATGATTTCTCAAGAAATTGTGCTATACATATAAAAAGAAATATCTGATAAAATACTTTCTTTACACTCGGAGAATTTCAGCAGCTTTGTTGTAACAGATTGCAATCCAGTCGGGTTGCGTTGCACCCCACTGAATCTGATTGACTTCTCCTTCTGCAGCCGTGTAAGCCAGAATGGGGTCTTCAATGGCTCTTGGCATTTGTTGTATATCCCAGATCAAAGCTTGATGGTCATCGCCTGCCGTACAAATATGGCAAGACGAGTGTGGTGCCCAGGCTATCCCATTAACGCTTGCTCTAAAAGGAGAACGAAGAACAATTCCGTATTAAAAAATGATGTAACGATCAATACAATCGAATCCAATAAAACCTAAATTGAGAATGATTAAATATTTCAACCACCTGTGATTGTTTAATCTTGCGACTGGTGTACACGGCACGCGAACGTCCAAAATTATAACTTCGCACGCGTCCATTGCCACCGTAGCCAAATAATTTGGATCTTGTTTGTTCCACGCGAGTCTCAATAATGGAGTATGTTGCGGATCCTCGTAAATTATTGTTGAATGTTCCAAATGCCGTAAGTCAAACATTCTTACGGAACCGTCTGCACCGACGGAGGCAAACATATCGCGACCGCCACCAGCACGACTGAACGCTATATCGTATACTTCTTTATCATGGGCGATTAATTGTGTTTTAACGTGTCCGGTGACCATATTTACTCTCCCTAAGATTTGTCCTGTTTCTAAGCCCCAAATAGTGCAGGTTGTGTCTATACTCGATGTTCCTATTAAATTTGGATCTACTTCGTTCCAATCAAAGGATGTGAGAGGTGCACAGAAATCCGAATTTTTATTATTGTTTAGGACACATTCTAAACGTGTTTCTGGTTCAGCTGCACGCCATATTCGTAGGTAATCTCCAGATGTGGCCAACAAGTCGGGAAACATTCCTATCAGAATTTCATAGTTGATAATTGTGTAATGATTTACTTCTTCTTGCATTTTTACAACTGTTTTTTTCGATTTTTTTTGGAAAGATACCTTTGCTATCTGGAATCCACATGATCTTTGTAGTAGGATAAGGATGATCGAATGTACTTTTGGCACTGAATTCAGAAGTTTCCTCATCCAGTGAAACTATTTGTACTTTATTGTTATATTCTTCTACAAAACTGCCAAGAGCCAGGCGAAATCGTTTGTCCGGACGAACTGACCAGTTCATGCTGTACAATGGCCATGGGGCTTCATACTTATAAATTTCTTTCCTCTTCGGAGGAACACTGTGTAGAGCCATTATGACTCACCGTGCTAAAACAAGATATACTTGTAATATTTTATGCATACAATTAAAGTAGAAAGAAACATATAATCGGTATTATATGATCCTTTATCGCTAAGTACCAAGCTCTAATTATTTCTTCAACTATGTCGTTTACATATTATCACAAAACAAATATTATTTCATTTCTAAAAGCATAAAATTAACGGTTAATTTTCGAGCTTAATACAGCATTGTACTAAAACATCTCAAATTAAATATATTTAAATCGCAATTTTCTAGATTTCTACGATTAAAGCGTTATACATAGACGCAAACAAGTTATTAGCCAATTGAATTTCGATACTAACCTTAAAATCTAAAGTACTTAGAACGCGGTACGTTTTAAACACAATTTGCACGGAAATCGTGGAGATTCAGTATCTCCTAATAAGCATATCACCGGGGTAAATGCGTTGTATATCTTAACATCATTCAAAATGAAATACAAATTTTCATTTGCAAATTTCATAAAAGTACGTAACTAACCAAATCTCTTGCGATAACATAAAATGGCGCCCTTTTGAATTTGGCACTTTTATTGTTCTCCAAGAAACCCTCGTATCAGTGCGACATACAATGCTAGGATATATTTAATGAATTTACGAAATTATATTGTAATCTATAATCGCTTATGTTCCTATATCAATAATGATACGAACGGAATAATTACATGTGTATTAAACATTTTAGTATTGTATCCATGATAAATAAAGAATTTATTAAGTCGAAAACGCTGTTAAATTTTTTTAACCACCGCCCTTATTCCATTCATAAAATTCCATATTCTCTACAAATTTCTAGAGAGTCTATCATTATCATAAGTATCCATAATTAACAAAATAATAATAGAATGTGAGTTTCTGGAAAAGAGCTGAACACGATATAAACATTGGGCATAGAAATTTCATTTCCATTTGGCCATAAAGCAACCCTCTTAAGTCATAAACTATGCCAATGTTGAAAGAGTGGAAACTCGCTATGTTCAAGGTGTTCTGAAGACACTGCTTTCAACGCCATCTAGTTTTTTGCAATTTTCTGTATTCCTATGGCGGGAAATAACCTCTACATTAAAGACAAATATTTAAACGTTAATTTCTCTATAATTTCTTGACTAATTTAGATGCGGTTTGTTTCAGCTTCTTATTTAGAGTCTAAACTATCGAACTATTAATGGAAAACCTTTAAACTCTACTAGTTTGCTTGCTACAAGTAAGTAAACGTACCCAGTAATGACAACTTAGATTTAAGAGGGTCAGAACTTTGTGGCACATACCATCTCAAAGGACGTGAAAAACTGCGTTAAACAAGACGAAGATCATTCCTCTAGCATCCATATAAGCCGAGAAAAACGTAAATAAATTTGTGCGAGTTTCGGAGAATGCAATTCGATGGATGGTGCCACTATCGCTGTTTAAATAACCCTTTAAAAATAGTGAGTTTCTACTCTTTCAGCACTCGCATCATTTATGGCTTATCTTTAAAATACATCGAATATATTTTCTCGTTTTTCTTGATTTCTACAGGTGCTAGAGAGATGCTCTTTTTATGTTTAACGCAGTTTTCCACGCCCTTTCAGATGGTATATACCATCAAACTGTGATTCACTTAAAATAAAGATCTTATTTGCGGTATCGTTCGAATCAGCTGACGGGCAAACGTGTTTTAAAGGTTTTAAATGCCACGATGGCTTTTAATTTCTCTTCCCTTGTAAATCGTGCTTAATATTCTCAGAATCAGTTACCTTAATGTCATGCGCACTGTAGATACGCGGGAGAATGATTACTTATATACAATGACTTTAAAACAAATTCCGATACTCTAAATTAGTATAGTCATTGAGGATTAATATTTTGGAGATTTACCAAATCATAAAGAAGCGCTAAGCATGTGCGTATCTCGATATTATAAAGGCCCGTGTATTTTGGCGGCAAAGAAATGCCCGTCGATTGGTCTACCAAAGATTGGCGCGAAACTAACGAAACGAGCACCAATGAAAGATACCTTTGCCATCGAATTTTTTAACATACAAGCGACTGATCCCAAAGGAACATCACATTCCGGTGATCAGCTCCTACTTGGTTTTACACATTGTTTGGTTTTCCTGTGACAAACTCTCTATTTTACGATGCCTCTTCAACTCTCAACGAAGGAAAACATTCGCAATCATCTGGAGAATATTTCTCTCATAGAAAAGGCAAGTTTATTTATATAATTTTCGGATTAATCGTACTTTATTAAATACCACCTACTGTTGCACGTCGATTTACCACGCAGAGTTAAAAGTCTGTGTAAATGCTGATGCTTAAATAGAATAAAAATGTACATCTTTCAGCAACTTCTAATTTGTGTAGATTTCATCGAGTTCGAAAAAAAATTGTATTGGGTAAACTGTTTGTAAGTTTGCCATTTAATGTAACGTAATTTGTATGATTTGGTTGAAATTCAGGTTTAATAGAGTTTTTACTGATAATTTAGATATTTCTCTCTATTTAATTGCTTTATTGTATATTGTAATGACTTCGTAATATTCCATGGAGATTGCGTGTTACGTTCGCAATATCTTGTAACCGCAATGAATTACTATTCTTGCGAAATTAATGAAACATCGTTACACGTAAAGTAGTTTGTATCGAGCTAATTTCTTCTAATCACGGACGGAGTAATGTCGTATTTATGTTACCTTTGATATTTAATATACTTTTCGATATAGTTTAAATTCGATGTACATACAATTTCAGTTACGTGTAAAGTTGATAATTCTATTTATATATTTAACGAAACGAATAGATATTTATATTGTGAGGAATTATTAATATCATGCAGTTAAAAAGTAATACGAACAATAATGTATGCAAAACATGCAATTCATTTTGTCTGTACATAAAAATTAATCCCCTGTGTTTGTGAGTCACAAAAACAATGTATAGTTAATAATAAAGTATTAGAGATATGGTAGGTATTCTGAGAGGTTAAGAATGAATGCTACCCATGAATTTATACATTTTTTAAGTCCTCACAATGATTGGCACTATTGATATTGCATAGAATTGCGCAAGATGCGATGTAACAGCATATAAATTATATGAATCATTCTATAATCAAGTACTTCTGTTTATATTAACTTTTTGTCTCTTTGTGTGCTTTAGACTTCTCCAAAGAAACTGTGCGTATCACCTACTATTTCTCTTGAAAATGGGATGAAAAATGGGGTAAGTTGTAGATAATACTATTTTTCTGATGAACATATCATTCTATTGGAGTACAAACAGCTTTTTTGCAATGTGATATGGAAAAATTTTAAATGACTTTCAGATACCAAAAACTAAAGCAGTGAGGAAAGTGCAGCTAAAGGACAATGACTTCAAACCTGAATTAGAACCATTGCTTAAAGATAATCCTCGCAGATTCGTCGTTTTTCCAATACAATGGCCTGATATTTGGCAAATGTACAAGAAAGCAGAAGCATCCTTTTGGACTGTTGAGGAAGTAGATCTCTCTAAAGTATGTTCATTTGCAGTATCTCGCAAATGAAAATTCTCAACAATGATATGATTTTAAAGTAACATTTGTATTTTTTCAGGACATGTCCGACTGGAATAACTTAACTTCTAGCGAGAAGCACTTTGTATCTCACGTTTTAGCATTTTTCGCGGCCTCCGACGGGATCGTCAATGAAAATTTAGTCGAACGATTTAGCCAAGAGGTACAAGTAACAGAAGCTCGCTGTTTTTATGGCTTTCAAGTAGCTATGGAAAATGTGCATTCTGAAATGTATTCTTTACTGATCGATACTTATATCTCTGATGCCAAAGAAAGGTAAATAATGTGATAAAAATACACCAAGTATTTAATTGTATGACATACTTCAAAATTATATCGAATTGAAATTGTTATTTCCCAATAGAGACTTCTTGTTCAATGCCATTGAAAATCTACCCTGCGTTGCAAAAAAGGCTAATTGGGCATTGAATTGGATTAATCACGAAACTGCAACTTTCCCCGAACGGGTAATTGCATTTGCAGCAGTAGAAGGAATTTTCTTTAGCGGCAGTTTCGCAGCTATTTTTTGGTTGAAGAAGAGAGGCCTCATGCCAGGTCTTACATTTAGCAATGAACTTATTTCGAGGGACGAGGTTAGCGCAATTAAAATTAAAAGTTAATACGAATGTCTCTGATCAGCTTTGACAATAATTTTCTTGCTATTTTCTTTTTCAGGGACTACACTGTGATTTCGCGTGTCTCATGTTCAAGCATATTGTACAGAAACCATCAAACGAACGTGTCACATCGATAATTAAGGATGCGGTGGAAATAGAACAAGAATTTTTAACTGATGCTTTACCCGTCGAAATGATAGGCATGAATTGCAGACTTATGTGCCAGTACATAGAATTTGTTGCTGACAGATTGCTCGTTGAGCTAGGCTGCCAAAAAGTATGCATTAAAGTATAAATATAGAAAGGAACAATACCGATCATATAATTCGTGTAGACGTGTTATAATTTTGTTTTCTTTCTAATTTTCCAGGTGTATATGTCGGAAAATCCATTTGACTTCATGGAACACATTTCATTGGAAGGTAAAACAAACTTTTTTGAGAAAAAAGTTGGAGAGTATCAAAAGTGGGGCGTTATGCAGGACAGAATCGAAAGTAACTTTACGGTCAATGCAGACTTTTAATTTTAAGTGTATATATAGATATCTAATGTATAAAGGCTGACAATTTCTTTCTTTAAAAAGATACAAGAAATTTTTAATTAACGAATCAATTTGTACATTTACGTTGAAATGCTCGTTTCTACAAACGACATTAATCAGAACATTGGTCTTTCTTTTACAGTAGGACTGAAAGAAAAACTTGAATTTTATTATTGCAAACTTTCAGTGATTTGACTTTAGTATTTATGTCATTTTTAAATCGAATTTTTACATCTTGACGATGTTTATGATGTATGCTATTAGCAAAATTTATTTTGTTAGGTTTCTCTGAAGTTAGAATATTTTTAAAGTACCTTATAATAAAGCAAATAACGGACTGAATAAGTCTTCTTTCTCATATTTATATTATTAGTTTAAAAGGAAATGATAGAGTTTAAGTGAAGACGAATTATTGGTGGAAAATTAGGTTTCTGCGAGGCAGTATTTAAATGAAATCTGTATTAAAAAAAATGCCGTTCTTATAGATACATATTGATAATTTTTTTTTCACTTGTAATCGGCACGATGAATTTCAGTACAGGCTGTTGTATTTATGTACATAATATAAAGGTGAAAAAATATTCAGTTTCTGATCAGGAACATTTGCTTACAGTCGGTGTATACAATCAAACAATCACCAAGACTATTTAAGACTTGAATTATTTACAGAATATATATTTGCAACATGTGTACTTAACATATTGTTGTACAAATAGATATATACACTTGTATGATATAAAAATTCAAATTGTAAAGAAGTTTACCGATATCTCCGTCGTTGTTTATAATTAAAAAAATATCGTTTTGTTTATACGCGTAATTTCTCTGGAATGTAAATGTGTTCAATCTCCGACGAAATTATTCCATTATTAACATGTTACAAAATTGTTTACCATTTAATAACAATATTTATGACTGTATACAAATTTGGAAGAATCATGTGGGAGTATTTTTCGTAATATATTACATAAAATTACAAGATCTGTCTATTTCTTTGTCTTTCCATACTCTATAATTTAAACCCATTGTTTAACCTATTAACATAGTCTTTGCGACATTCCATATTGTCTGCTGGTCTATTATAGGGCAACCAAACTGGTTCTCCAACAAAGTATCTCTTTGCTTTTATGTAATTCTAAAAAAAAAAGATCATGAATTTTTTGTTTGTGAATTTTAAACAAATTTTTGACCTAGATAAAAACTCTTACAGTGATATCCAAAGTGAATCTATGATAGATTCCACTAGGAATAATTATTAAATCTCCTGCATTAACTTCGATTCTAATCCATTGATCTTCCATATCTCGAACATCAAAATATCCTGACCCATCCAAAACTAATCTTATCTCTTCATCGGTATGAAGATGCTCGGTAAAAAAATTCTTCAGCTAAATATTAAAATTATATAAAGACGGTTTTACATCTTCAGTCATTGCGCATAAAATATAATAATGCTTTGGAAAACAATTAAAACGAGCTATCTTACTTTTTCTTCATAATTTTGTAGACATTTCTCGGAACATTCTATCTCATCTTCGTACGTGTAACCTCGCTTCTTTTTCAATTCTATCAGTGTACTATCATTTTTGTAATTTTTGTCGTTTATCTAAAAAAACATTCATTAATAAATCTAAGCCCTCATATTTAAAGACAAATAAATTCGCGTAAAATTTGTTAATTTTACACTTCTTAAATAGCAATAACATTTCAAGGTTATTATCGAAGACGACATTATTCCTGAAGTAATCAAAGTAATTTACTTCAGTCTTAATCTCTCTTTTACTCAAAGCTTTAATAATATAAGTAATTAATTCAAATACGAAGTATTGTCAAATACGCCAAGTAAATTCAAAAAAACGCAATGGAAGTTTAGAATTCATTCTAACCTTAAAATACTCAACACCCGTTTTTCGAAATAGATCTTCAATAGAGAGAAATTCGGGTGGTTCTTTATGGTGTTCCAATCGTTGATCAGCATTGCTATTATCCATATACCACGCACGGACCATTTCTTTTTTTATAAATAACTCAATTCAACTAAATTAAACTTACTTTCTACGTTTCTTGTTGGTTAATGACGTAACCTTAAAGATTACGCTATCAAATACCATTGATATACATTTTTTTCTAATCGTACAAAAAAACACATCTAAACAAACATTTTATATATCATGTTAATCAATTTAGATGCGCTTATATTGCCTGAAAGTTAGAAGTAAAAGTTTTGCTTTTCTCTTTGTACATTTTTCGGCTCTAATTGCATTAATTAGTTTGGTCAGGATTATTGCTGTCACTGATGGGCAATCTGTTTTGTACCACTTACAATTAGAGATTGTAAGTAGAGTATATACTAATACTACATGGCTAATAGTACAGATATTTTCAATTTCAGAGCTTTAAAGAAACAATATCTTTGAGTTCTCATTGAGTTTCATAATAAATTATACAGCTCCGCTACAAATCTGCTTTCTTTTTCATTGGCCTACTTCTAATAGTTTAGCCATTACTGACTTAAGACTTAAGATGCTTAAGATCTACATACATCTACAGCAATCAACAGCTCTTAAAGCTAATTCACTGACATAAGTTTCTCAATGACTCTACAATCATTGTGTTAGTTTTCGCAAGTCTCGCCATCTATCTAAGAAAACGTGAACGGGAATTAAAACGGACTCACGATTTTCTGTTCAAGCTGACAACCCCTGGTAGCTAAGGATGCTTAAACGTAAATTGCACGCATCTGTTAAGGCTAACTCGGCTAACTCGTTTGAACGTATGTAACGAAGGATTTGTTGATGTGCTATTGTATGTATTGATATTTACGTTTATAATATTAATGACACAATTGCATATTCGTTTCTTTTTTCAATTCATTTACGTAGGATAATTTAAATCGTGTAACTTAATCTGTCTATTGTGTCAAACCGTGTTTGTATCTGTTTTTATAACCTGTTACCTGATGATTGAGCTGCTATATTTGAAAGTGGTACAAAGTATCTTCCTTTTTATTTTGAGAGATTTGAAGATATTTTATCCTATCTACTTTGCTGTTTAGAATGCAAAAAAAAAACTTCTGTTTTGGTAAAACTAATGGAGATATTCTTCTGTCAAAAATGATACCACTTTGAAATATAACAACGAAATTGTTGAAATATTAGGTTGAATTGTATAATTTTTGTGAATTTTTAATTATACGTGATATAATTGTTTGTATTATTCTCGTGAATGCTAATAATAAATATTACTTTGATACAATATTATTAATTCAGGTATATCATTTTCACCTAAGGAGGTTTTATTTATAAAATGGATCATATGGATGAGATCTATAGGAAACTTCAGACATTTTTCATGGTAAAAGATCGAGAATGTGGAAAGCTGTGTCTTCTAGTTTCACGAGCAACGGCTGAGAATGAAAATCACATTGAACATATATGTAATTCAGTAAAGGAGATATTTCACACATATGGGATATGTGCAGAAGAACACTTTGCCAGCAATGAGAAATGCATACAAGCATACAAATACTTGATATTGAATACAAAATTTGAAAGTCAAGAGCGTTTGGTGGAAGATACTGTTAATGGATATCTGGTTGATATGTATCCACCCTTGTCACCTTATTTACTTATGCAGATATTCTGGACCATTGAATATGACAAGATATTAGCCGAATCATTTCTTTACCTGCCTCTGGATTTTTGCTCAGAGATACTCTGTGCAATAAGAAAATGCATAGAGACCCTACCCTTTCAACGATCTACCGATATTATATTTGAATTAATTGTAAATGTTTATATCAGAGTTATTCAACTGAAGAGTACAGGATTTCAATCAACAGATGTTGCAAGGAGTATGCAACATCTTGTGGCAAACTTTCAGGAGTTGTTACACTTGTTAACCATTCCTGAAATAATACGATTAAAAGAAGTGTCAGGTTTAAAGGCCTACCAAAGACGTGGCATTATCTTGAAGAGATTATTGCGCACAATTAAAACATGCTTAGACCATGAACTACACCAGTCAAAGGTCTCCAAAGAGCTGGAAAAATTATATAAAGTTACATTCGGTAGAGAATCGTATGTAAAATGCGACGATGCTTTCATCGAAAAAATCATACAAGACTTGAACATCGATTTTCTGAATATATTGTCATGTAAAATCAAGGAGATCGATTGTAATATTTATTTGGGTTGGGCAGAATTAGACGACGAAGAAAATAACATGATTTCTCTACAGCGCTCCATCGGAAACGATTGTTACCATTTTATAGAATTTATGAAAAACGACGAACAATTCTCTGAACAAACACATTTAAAGGAGTGTTTGCAACAGTTGTCATCCAAACCAGACGAGAGGCAGTCCGGTTATATTTTAAATTTACAGGAACTTTGTCACGGTATAATCGAAGGCAAGAAGGAATACATGAAAGAACTAATGTGTCGATACAAGGAATGGGATTGTACGATTTTCGATTTTATCTACAAGAACAAAACCTTATTAGACAAGGACGACTGTTATAAACTCTTTGAATATCTCACCTTCGTCCTTGCGCAACCCGATGAAGAAGAGAGAAAGCAGTTTACTTACACTGCAGTCACTAGAATATTATCGCTTCAAAGTATTCCAGATCTTTACGAAATTGTAATGGAATATGTAATAAAGCACGATGGTAAAAACCATTTGGAATCAGAATACACGAGAGAAACATTCGATGCTTTTATAGCACGAAATTCATATCTACGAACGCCGAAGAATTTACGAATCACTTTACTTTTCCTCGTGAAAAATCCAAAGATGGTACTAAACGTACTTCTAAAAATTAGCGTTGGTCATCCCAGTTACAGAAACAATATGATCTCTGCCAACGACTTACTCCTTCTATTGCCATTTATGCGCATAAGAGAAGAAAACAATGAAACCCTTTTCACCGATATCTTAAGAAATATTTGCATAGAAGATTCCGAATGGAATGCAAAGAAATTCATGGATCTTGTAAGAGTTATGTTAGACAACTCGGTGGTCAAAGTAGACGAGCTTATGAACTATGTTTTCATACCATACTTGGAAAGTGCCACTTTCAACGTATCTAACATAAATTCTATTCTAAACAACATCCGTAAATTGTTAGGTAGATGCACCGTAAATACAAATATCAAAGGCCTGATAGTAACTCTTGCAAAAAGGATGTCCTTTTTAAGGAAGAATAAAAGCATCTCGAAATACTTGAGCAGCGAGATATTCGCTCATATAATCAGGATATTAGATTACTTCGTTAAGAGTAGCAAAATTTCTACGAGCATTAAGAAAGAAATAATTAATGAAATCGAATCAGTCATCGAGCCGTTAGATAAGTTGCACTTTGCACCCCTTTGGCACTTCACGCAGAAGGGTATCAGCGTGATAGACATAGTAGTGGATTATGAAAGACGCTGTTTCGTTATAGTAAACAGGCTGAAGGAGGATCCAAAGACATCGGAAAGACTACGGAATTATTTGATCGATTTCAGTCTACTCCGTGAAGATTTTCTACGTCATTTGATCATTCGTTTTGCCGAAGCGGAATACTATAAACTTGCACCGGAGCTTATAATGATGTATTGGTCCGTATTCGGATGGAACGATGAGATTGAAGCTTACAATAATTTCCTACGTTTAACAATAGAAGCTTGTTGCTTATCTTTAGAATACCCATCTATTGGTGCTAATGATCTGTTCCCATTTTTATTCAAATGTTTCACAAGACTCTGCCAACTGTTTGTTCTCATCGAAGGAATGAAGAGTTTAGAGGAAGTCTATCAATCATTGATGAAGAATATTAATTCTCTCAGTGAGAGCATAAAACATAGCCCGTATGCGGATATATTTTTTAATTTTCTATCATGCTTGAATAACGACGTGCAACAGGATTCGGTGAATATCTTACAGGATGTTCTCACCATGGTACTACAATTCAGTGATCAATGCTACGAGTTCAGTCATGAATGTACGATAGAACCATCTATTTTACCGCATTCACCAAAAGTTGCCAATTTTTATGCAACTCACAGAGTTATCTCTGCCTGTATGAAATCCTCAGCCGTCGAGGCGTACGAATGTATTACGAGAATGAATGAACTGTTTGCTACGAATTAAGAGAAATTTCATTTCGTCAATCCCTTGCCCTCACGATAATATTATAAAATATTAATGAGATGTGATAAGATACGATTATTTCTATTATTTTAATATTACGTTAAATTATAGGATTTAATGCGAATTATTACGGAGGTAGTCACAGAGAAATCGTTGGGCAAGGGGTTAAAAAGTAACGGCGAGTAATAGCTTTTTACTGAGCATAATCAATAGAAATTTGTTCCTCTCTGTATATTGCATTGTTATTCTTATTTTTGTCGGATAAATAGATCTTTATAATGTTTCATGGTCGCCATATTAATTTTGTAATATGAATGATACTTTCGTTCCTTCGTAAATATTAATAGAAGCGTAGTACTTAAGATTGTATAATATTTAATTTAATTGTAAAAATGTCGAGAATATTTTATAAATGTATGAAATGCCGGAGAACAAACTTCATTGTGATTTTTGAGTATATTAGATAAGAGATGTTTAAGTGATATACTTTTGTCAGTTGCATTTAAAATGTTGTATTGCGAAAAGTGATAATTATTTTATTTGTTGAATGTTGAACGAACTTCATTTTTTTTTAGTATTATTTATTATAGTTTTTGTGCGCCCACATGTCGTATAAATTAGGATAAACAATTTTGCGTAGCTGTAAGAAAAAATTGAAATTCGTTGATTGATATTTCATTGATTTCTAAGTCTGTTATCAACGATAATCTCGTACGTTGTATTCGTATTTTATAATTAAAAGTAAGCTGTATAGAGCACAATATAAAAAGAGTCTTCGTAGCCTCCGCAAAAGGCTAATTAATATTTTTCCATAGTAATAAAATAAAATTATAGTAATTCGAAATTTACCGAGTTCTGCTTTACCTCAAAGACACGTGAAAAAATGTTTCAATTTCGATTAAACAGTAAATTAGAATAAAATGTCATTCCTTGATACACAATATAGCAACATTATTCTGAATCTCTCAATTAAGATAATTTATTGCAAATATTTCATTCATCCAATTGATTTTCCCCGGATTGAAATGTCAAAGAAATTAAATCATTTATCGAGAATGAAATTTTTCAACGTAAAACAGAGAAATAATATTTATTCTAATTTTGACAATTCTACCTAAAATAAAGATAAAATACAAATACGCTTAAAGGGCAAGAAGAGGTTGGAAATAATTTTCTAAAGGATCGAAGAATTAACGGGTAGAACAGATTTCGAAGTTCCTTCGAAAAATAACTATTTCACGCTTTTTTATGGGATCAGCCAAACATCACCAAAATTGTTGCTTGTTTTTCTTTTATTCTATATTATATTTGTGCGATATTGCCAAAATGCCATTACAGTGGTTAGTAATAAAAAAAATTGTGAAAAAGTCGCATACAAAGAAAAAATGTGCACCAGTACCGAAACAGAAATTAATCAGATGGGTAGCTCTCTTAGGATAAGTCTCAATGCTTTCATGGAAAAAGCTGGTCCTTTGATTAATTATTTGTCTCACTATTATCCTCATATCGTACCATCCTGACTCATCAAGTTACATCGAAATTGCCAATAACAGCAATTAGATTAATTAAAGAAAAAAAAGAAACCTAATCACATCGACGTAATTACGATCGATCAAAATGATTTATTGAAACGAAACATTGCAGTTCAAACTTTTTCCTTTTATCGCATCATTCTAGAAATATTATTATTCGTTCAATTTCATATCAAACATTTTTATTATAATCACGATGATAAAACATAGCTAATTGATTCTACAATGAATTCTGTCAAAGTATCGTAAAAGAAAAATATTTAAGAGAGTAGAATTCTAAATTAAAATTCTTAGGTTTCGATGAGGGGAAACTATTCATGGGGGTATACTTAACGTAACACGGTTCCTCGATGATACAGAATATCCCGTACAACTATTTTCATCAATATCATTTGCCATTTTACGGGAAATTCTTTTTTTTCCTTCGCGCGGTACAGTACCCTGCATTTTCCATGTCATTGAGTTACAAAAATTCTGTAGTGACTAGATTGTTATGCTGGTAATTCAGGCTGAAAGTATCGATAAGACGACTTTTGAATTAAAAGATACTCTCCAGTTTTTCCATTTCTTTTCTTCCTTATACATAACGCAGTTTACGTTTCTCGAAAGATTCTGAGTGCTCAGTAATGTATGCGCCTTTATCGTCATCATAGGATACGTTTAATTCCACTGTCATTAAAGAGGGAACGATACGAAAACTGTATTCCTTAAAAGTCCTCCCTCTTTCATTTCCTACGGGGTAAAAAATAATCTATGCATCCACGGGGTTCCCCCTCTAATGTAAGTCGAAAGTAAAAAAAACGAACGGGCGAGAGAAATTACCAGCAGGAAAGGGGAAAAAAAAAATTACGAAATTTCTCATCGACTCTGCATCGCTTACAATGGCTTCTCCGAGTATCCTATCGTTTTTCGTCTTTCTTTCATTTTTCTTTTTCTTTTTTATTCTTTTTCACGTCCACCCAAATGATTCTGTTCTTAAGCGAAGTCGCTTTCAAATCGAGTGAAACTAAAACGAAGTAGAAATTGTTTTGTCGTCACGAACCGCTCGTCGATCAGTGGAATGCACATTTTTTTACTGTGTAAGCCATTCACTGCTGTCTTTGTCGAAATGTCAGATAATCGTTATCGTTACTTCTTTTTTTTTATTATTATTATTATTATTAATATTATTATTATTATATATAATTCGACACTATAATATTTACAGATTCTTCACATTGTAAAAAATATAACGTATTTCGTACTCAATATCATACGCAGGTAGTACTGAAAGGCCGATATACATCTAAATCGTGGTGTTTTCCGAATTAATGTGACCCAGTTGCGTAACAAATCTGCATGTATACATATATATATATATGTGTGTGTGTGTGTGGTTTTTATATATATACATGTATATATACATCCACAAGTATGAATGTATGTATATATACATATACATGTATATACATATATATGTCTATCTATCTAATTATAAAATCGTATGCGAATCGTTTGTAGATGGTAAATGCTTATTTTCGTTCTTATCTTCTTCTTTTTTTATTTTATATGTCTTTGGAAAATCATCAGAAGGAAGGATTTGCCGGCTGAAACGAAAGGAAAACAAGGAAAGAAAAGTCTGGTCCTTAAGATTGATATGCTGACTCAGGCATGGCTCGATTTTCTGATAGTTGAATAGCACGATAGCTTCCCAAGTAAAGAACGACTCGTATCACCTACTAGTAGAAAAATTTTTGGCGCACCCTTTCGAAAAATATTCTAAACGTGATTCCGCGCCGGACAAAGTGCGTACTTCATTTTTTTTTTTTGGTTTTTAAAGAGACAGTAGCGGTACAAATATAGAAACTTCTTTTTTTTCTCTCTTTCTCCACGTCTTTACGTTTCTCTTTCTCCTCTAGTATATCAGAGAGAGGATTACTTGGAAAGCTATGCGGTTGTCGGATGGCTGTTTTCGGTGGCCCTTTCTTTGCCTCTTGCCAATCCCATGGTTTTCGCGTAGCACGAAATAAAGAAAAAAAAAACCGGGAGGGCGAAAAAACTGAACGATAATAGAGCGAGAGCGATTACACGTTTAACAAAGAGGCCCTTTGATTCGCCGTTGAAAGGCTTTTATACGCGGTTATTATCGTCGTCTTTGTTTTCTTCTCCTTTTCCCTTTTTTTCCACTTTTCTTTTTAATAGAAAAAACCTGCGGTTACATCTACGGGATCACAGCGAGACTATGAATTTTCCAAGTGATAAAATAGAGAATTACGAATAATATCTGTGCTGTCCCTCCCTCTTTCTCAATCTTTCTCTCTCTCCCTCTCTCTCTCACTTCTCTTTTCATATTCTTTTCAACATGAGTAGAGTAACGAAATGGATGGCCGATTCGCTACGTCGGTATGAGCCTCGTCAATTCTTAAAATGACGAAACATTTAGCACCCTGTGCGAAGCTCAATATACAAGGCTACTCGGTATTAATGAGTTGTCTCACGTTCTCGTTCCGTTTAATTAATTTCTTCTAATAGCTTCTGAGAGCACGCAAAGTATTATGTATGTTGAAGAAAAAAGAAAGAAAATAGAATTAAACGGAATTAAACGATCAAATGTTATTTGGGAATAGTCGATATTCATTCGTAGTAGGTTAATACGTTAAAAAACACATTGAAAATGTTTTCGATCCGTGGACTGAGATATTCTTAAACATTCTATTATCGGATACTTTAAATTTATCGGAAAGCTTGACAACGTTCCCAATAACCGCGTAACCACGCATATTCGCTACGGTGTGACTTTTACGAAAGTGCACCGACAATTGCAGAAATGAATGCTAGTAGTTACGAGCGACGGCTCTTCCTAAATTACATCGTCAAATCGTTCTAACTACCAATGATAGAAATACTGTACATCAGTTCGTTTTTTTTTTTTAAAAGTTCTCAGTTCGATTTACGGATTCTCCGATGGAATTTCATAGGGGAAGGGATATCGCTCGTCGTGTATGACTTAACGGCACGATTGATCCAAAAGACAGGTATTTAACAATGAATGTGACGATACTATACAAATTATAAACAAATCTCTTAAAAACTTTACGATAATATCGTAGTTCGAACTCGTTAAAAAAAAAACAAACAAACAAAAAGATTAGAAGGTCGATCGAACAACCCTTATTTTGCTTAAGGTACGTCGTGCAACGATCACATGGAAAATTAATGACTTCGACGTGATGGTGTTAAATAATAATTATATCGAGCTTATGTAATGACTGTTACGGTATAAAAGCGGTATTTAACATCGGATAATATGATTTTGATCACACGAGAAAAATTACACACGACCTACTGCTACTTATAAGGGATCCCATTGCTTTCATTTTTACATCCATCGATATACATTCACAAACTCAATAATAATAATTGGTTTAGAAAGGAGATTCACCGATCTTACGAAGCAATGGATATTTCAGATATCTTTATAAGTACCATGCACGTATTTTGCAGTTGAAGGGATCAGTGCACTGGCGAGCCTTTGCAAAGGATAAGCCTCAAGGTCACTCTTTACCTTGTAGACGTAAAATTGCTTACAAAATTTGTTGAAATTGTATAAAGACTGCATTCTTGTTTTTTTCTCCTATCGTACAGACTTTTATCATATAAATCTTATAATTACGTTTACGATTGACATTATACACTAATGTTGCTCTTTAACATTACCACGACCTTCTTTCCATTGCTACGCTTCTTTCTACATTTACCTGCCGCGTTTTTCTTTCAATCGTGCGGCCGGAGGTTCAAGTACAAGAGATGTCGTGCTCGCAGTTTTCAACACGACCGTGCTTTAACGAAAGTAGAATACAAGTAACATCCAGTACGCAATGGAATCACATTGAAAACTCACGAGAACTCGGCTACTCGAATTTTGTGGTCTCAAATGTAAAATTCTACCCATCGGTGATCGTCTTTAACTCTCTTTACATTCACATTTATAAAACAAGTACCTACTATTAAGGCTGTACAGTCGATACCAGTGCCGTTAATGATGTGTCATACGAAATTCTTATACGAGTCGTCTCTTACCATAGCCTTTGACATTTGAGCATAGGTAACATATCATTAATGGAAATCATTGCACAGTTCGCGTCCAAGATCTCTTCAAAGTTAATTCTTCATTTTCTATGTCGGACTGTACATTATAAGCGACGTTTGCTTGGACGCTTCAATTGAGTTTTCACAGCATTAAACAGCCGACCGCTACAGTGATTCCTTCAACATCCGCAAATGGCATAGCTGGTTTGCTATTCGTTATCCGATCTGTAAATAATATTGCTCCACAGGTCGGAATAAACGAACGTGCAACGGGTGATTCTTTTCAGATTGAGCAGAAAGCTAATGATATCGAGTTTGGTTTTGCCGTAAACAAGTAACAACTAATACGGGGCAGTTCTTGTATCACCCTCGATGCTATTCTTGTTCCTTTCTAATTCTTTTTTTTTCTCTCTCATTTCCTTTTTCCTCTTTCATCCCCCTCTCTTGCTCTATCCTCTCTCGAGTATTGGTCCTTTGCCGAAGAAGTTACCTCTTTCTTTGCCCGTTTTACATCTATCATTATATATTACAATAATATTACATATAATACTATCCATGAATATTAAAATATTTAACAGCCAGCCAAACGGCGGACTATGATCTTCCGATAGAAAAAAAACTGAGAGACGGAGCAAGTCCTCGACATAGTCGGATTCACAAAGGTTCACGGTACGATCATGATAAAATTAGTCTTACGAATTGGCGAAATTCACAGCACGAGCCCGAAGCTGAGCCTAAGAGAGAGAGCGTGTAGTCACCGGACAGACATGTGAGTCCATCCGGCACGCCGTATCCGCCACTATACACGTTTCTTTTATCTAGCATGGCTCGGTTAGCCCGGTCCAGGATTTTGATTAATTATTACAGGACGCTGCAACAGCAGTAATTCTTCTTCTCCTTCTCAGGACTGAAGTTCATCTCGCGCACGATTTCGGCGAATACCTCGTTGACGTTTGTGCGATTCTTCGCGGATGCCTCGACGAAAGGGCAGCCCCAGAGTTGCGCCAGTGCATTACCCTCGGCAGTATCCACCTCACGTTGATGCTCCAGGTCGAGTTTATTCGCGACGAGTAATACCGGCACTCTTTCGGTACCTTTGACACGTGTTATCAATTCCTTCATCGCCTTTATATCCTGGAAGGTCTGATGGTTCGTTAGACTGTAAACCACCACGAAGCCTTGTCCGTTCTTTATATAAAGATCGCGCATACTCGCGAACTGCTCGGTGCCGGCTGTATCGAGGATCTCGAGTACGCACGGCGAGTTGTCCACTTCGATTTCCTTCCGATAGAAGTCCTCGATCGTCGGATCGTACTTCTCCATGAAACATCCTGAGACGAATTGTACGGTGAGCGCGCTCTTGCCTACCCCGCCCGAGCCGAGGACGACTACCTTGAACTCGCGCATCTCTTTGGCAGATCGCCTCCGTCTCCTCCTCCTCCTCTTCCTCGACGTGTCTTCCAGGACCGAGAAGAAGGTTTTCAACTATCTCGCTCGAGTACTCGTCACCAATTAGTTTTCCTCGTTTATTCCTTCTCGAGAACGGCAGATATGTGGCTGCCCCTACAAACTCCGTCTTCGTATCCTCGAGATGAACACGTTAAACCGAGAACAGTTCTTACCGACGAACAAAGGCATCGATGATGTTAACGTACTATATAGCGCGCACGAAATTTCACGGGAATATTACCAAGTAGCAGTTCTCGATACTCGAAGAAGACATGACAGCACCCGTGTTCGCACTCTCTGTCACACACCGTAGTCCCCGTCGTTCGCCTGGTCTGCCTCCTTCCTGTCTTTCCTCTACCCCTCACTTCTTCCCCAGTTCTGACGTGCGTGACGCCATCTTATCACACTTGGATTTTCTTCGAACCTCCTGCACAACCATTGAGTATCGTCTCTATCGCTCGAGCCTGCCGCTAGTTAGGTGTACTTAATATATATGTACATGTATATACATCTATGTATATACTGTATTTGTATGATGTATGTACACACATGTATACATGTATGTATATTATGCTCCAATACTTATCTCAATTCGTATTCGAAATCGAATTTAAGTTACGTTTTCAGATTTTCGATTCTTTCCTTTCGATTGCACCTAAGCCGGCGCCTGATTGGTGGACGCCGTTTCGAGTGGGAAACACGGACCAATCGTAGCGTCGAACGAGGAGGCCGATTGTACTTCGATGTTTCTTTATAACAGAAATGTGTGCTTAAGGAAAATAGTAAGAGAGGAATCACGGAAACTCCCTTTACCGGATGCAAGTGTCACTCTCTTATCTTCGAGACAGCACTATCCACGACCTCGACGCTCCCGAGCGTTCAGTGAGTTTCCTTAATATTGCCAAACCTTCTCTGTGAGTTCTATTACAATGCAGCGACCTATCCAGCTTCATTTCTTTTATCTACGTTTCAAGATCCTTCCCTCGCCAACATTTGAATCATTGCTATTGATTTCAGCTATTCGTTCATCAAAGTTTTATATATTACCAAAGCAATATATCACAACACAGTACTTATTCGTTGCATTCATAAACTATAAAAAGGAAAGGATTCTAAATATGACACGAAAAATGTTCACGCTTTATCGACCGTACGATATCCTTCCTCGATAACTTAAATATCGAGTCATATATTTAGTAAAAACTACGATGATATATTTAATTATCGAACACTTATAATCTTATCTCCATCGGTCGTTCGTTAAACGTTCCATCATTTAAATCCGTTACGAATTGCATGCTACATGAAAACACTGCATAAATATGCATCCTTAAAATAGATATCAAGGAAGAAAAATACGTAGTGACGCCCGCAGCAGGAAATTAGTTTTCTTAGTGCACGTAAGTACGTCCGTTATTCGATCGCGTTGAGGATCCTTAAAATTCCTTTCCTTCCCTCGCACACGGGACGAACTTAACGTAGAAAGGATACGAGAGGTGAAAGAAAGTAATACGTACAAGTTCAACGTTTGTTTTCCATCGTCAAAGGGCGTAACCGCATTTTTCTGAAAAACCGGAAGTGCACGTTGCCGCTGTATCTTGCGGTTCATGAGAGCGCGCGCGCGCGAGCTCACACGTGCGCGCATATATTCGTTCAAACACATATCCGACCTTTACGTTTCTTTGTGTACGATGTCGCATGGATACGTCATACTCAACAGTCACGACAGTGACGACCTTGTGGTATGCGAACGCAGACACATGTGAGACGTGATGACATCATCCGTTGAAAGTGTACATAACTGAACAATGCATCATTTCACGTAGCATTTGGTGACGAATTGTGGGTAAGGTAGTTAACGAACGGGAGGATTTTCAGAAGTACTTTGGAAATTCTCGATGTTATCTACGACTGTCGAACGTTCGAGATGTTATAATCGATGGAGGTTCGAAATTAGTTTGCACTTTGCTCGATGGAAGTTACGTCGATGAGTAGCAACGGGGAGGGACTTGTATTAGTTGCGTTGCATGAATTTCTTATTGAGTGTTCGTAATTCTGTACGTACGATAGCAATATGTCGATTAGCTTCTCCTTTTTCTCCTTCTTTCCTTATGCATTTATTATATCAACCCTTTGCGGACGGAGGCATTTTTTAATATTGCGAGATGATTACTTATTTGGCAATCCAAAACCAGTTTTTTATCAGAAAGTTAGAGTGTTAATGTATAGAAATTACAAATTACTATTTATATAATCATATTTCAACGATTATATTTCAATTTTTCAACTTTAACCGTTTAAATTATAATTCAATCATTCCTCAGAACACATATATATGCGTTTGTAGTCCTCAAATGGTTAACGAAGGAGAGAGATGAATCAAGAGGTGAAAAGGACGAGCAATTAAGTTATTTATCCTTTTTACGATACAAGTGCAATATTTGCTTCCTGGCTCTTCTATAACTTTGTGGAATTTTTAGAAAAGAAATTGGTACCGGTGACTTTAAGCGTTTTGTAGTTCTAGTGTTAATGAAACGAATTAATCACTTCGAAATGTTAATACAATCGGATTGATTGGATCAGAATATATAGGCTTTATACGTGTAAGAAATAAATGAAGTTCATAACGTCCCCGTTGCTTCCTCTCATTGGACAGCTACAATACGGTTAACACTGTTGATACTTTATTGTAGCTGTAATTATATGGCGTTTAAGTCACGAGATTTATAGTCTCATAATTTAAAGTGCATTCACCGAACGAGGCGCAATCAGTGCGTATTATGGCATACCGGAGAAAAAAAAAAATCGCACGAACGAAAAGTTATCGAGGTTGTTCGTAATAAACGAGGAAACTGTCGATTAGGCTTCATAAAACCTAATTCAAGGCTATTAAAAAGTAGTCCATATCATATTGGTACGATGAGGTGGAAAGTAGTTTAAGGTGTCGCGTGTATTTTTTTTCCTTTCTCATCTAACTCCTCCTCTTCCGGTTAACAATACAAAAATCATGCGATTTCTTAAACTTTACAAGAGGGTGTAGAATTTTGAGTAAAGTTTCATGAATTTTGCGCTTCTCGATGTCGTTAACAGTGGATTTTGTTAAAATGGCGAGTTTCTATTTTTTCGAAACATTTCTCTTTAGAAGGAAGCCGTGCAGTGAATGTTTAATATTTATCTTACAATGTTGCTTGCTTCTTCTTTTTTCAAAGTACTCCTTTGATATATTTAAGTAGACGGGATTTAACGCTCGTATATTAGTCGTTGGTGTTATACTGGAAAAAGGAATTCAAAATATACGCGATTACAAACAATGATAGAAACTTCCGGTGATTCATTACGAAAAAGAAAACATCTCGATTAGGTCTCGATCTTGTTAACGCTAGAACTGCCGGAGTTAAGTTCATTGTATTTAATTATATCAAATAAGTACTGTAGAAAACGCGGAATCAAAAGGTTGCAAAGTTAATTAATTCAGTAATTTATGTTTCATAAGATGGACTTAAAATGTCTACTCTACAGTTCTCTTATAAAGTTGGAGAATTTTTCGAAGGCACGAGGAGCAAGTCATGTTGACCGCTTTGTGTTAATATCTCAGTGGAAAAAGGAGTTCTCATGCTGCGCGATAAAAAGCAATGATAGAAACTGCCGACGATTCATTAATAAAAAGAAAGAAACCGAGAACAAAGTAACTTGGAACATTGTAGAATGTTAATTTAAGATTTGAAACTGTAATTGCATTGTTCCGTTGGATATATTAAGTACATCTGCCCTATATATTCACTGTTAACACAAATTATCGATCACGTTAGGCATATCGAGAGACAAAGGATTCTTATCGTTGAAAAAACACCGAGTTATCGGTTATTCTTCATATCCTCACGTAAGTTACAACGACCTTTATGAGCGGGCGATGACCTAACAATTTCAATAACATAAACAGAAACACGATTAAAGTTCCGTCACCGTGCGATCTCTCCCTCAACTAATTCGAAACTCGTCAGCTCCGTGGATAAAGAAGTTCATCCCACATTTACCGATCGATCAGACACCTAAACATAACCTAAAATTAGTGTCGAAAGTAAACAAAACATTAAAGAGTTTATCATTTAACAAGGTAGCTTCAATTTCTTTGTCATCCACTTAACGGCTCACTAGAATTTTAGACAAACGCGTTGATACTTTAATTTTATCGTAATGACGTTTATTGATTTAATGTATTTCGATCAATGACTCACATGGAAAATATGTTTGTGATATAAATAAAATATCAAACTTTCGATCTGTTCGTCGAAATTTAATAACAGTACATTTTTCAATATAGATTGTCCTTGAATTTTTTAGAATTCGTCGACAGTGACTTGGAATATTGGAATTTTTACAAATATTGGAATTTTTACGAATTGTTTTTTCTATTTATACGAGCAATTAGTTTTCATTGTCATCGTGAGTATGGAATACTTATGTTTCAGAGTGAGTGAAAAGTTCAAGATGTCATCCCCGTATGGAAAAGGACAGGCACCATTGCCACCCATGGTTCCTATTGCAACTGCACCGACACCTGATGCATTTCCGATGCCACAGCCCGGAATACCGATGATACAGCAAGGTAAGATTTCCCGATGAATCTTTCATTCATTGACACTAAAACTACCGGTGTTGTATCGATTATATTTACAAATACTAAATAAATACACTGAACAAAAAGAAATCAAGAGGTACAAAGTGTGATCAATTAAGTAATTTAAATTTTATAAGATGGAAATGGAAATATTACTACATGACTTCATTATCTATTTGGGCAATTTTTCGGAAAAATTGGGAACAGGTCATTTCGAATTACTTGGTAGCTTTAGTGTCGTATATCTTCTTGTTTACGAGAAAATCGAAATTTCTCTCGAAAAGAATGAATCACTTTATGATTATACCTATTTTTAAGTAAGTTCTTTGCAAAGAAACTAATTCCAAAACAAATTTAAATGAACGATTTATTATTAAAAAATTAATCAACCAATATATTATATATATCATATTTTGAATGAGACAAATTGACTCCGTAAATCTAGTGTTAGAATAATTTTATCTCCAATTAAGTTCAATTTTAAATCGATATCGTGATTAGCTGAAATTGGTTTAAGCTAATTTTATTCTCATACTGTAAAAACATTACCGAATTATTATCCTCCGCTAAAAGATGTTTATTTATTTAAGTGTTATCGACCATACTTGCTTGTCGTCTATCCGACATTTACTTAAACAGAGCTGTAAGATTATTTTGAATAAAAGCAATTTCACTTATGTTTGCATGTCCCACGTGTACGACGCACGGGCTGATAATAATAACTATGTTTTTATTTCTGATAGCTTGAATTATATCTCTTCGAGTGAACAGATTAATTTTGATATATATTCAATTTCAATAAAAAATATTCTAATTATAACGTTTTAAGAGTCAATGAAATTCGATGTACGTTAAGATCTATACGAAAGGCATGAATATAATTAAAAGAGTACAGTCTTATCTCTTATAATCCCGCATGATTTATTTCTCCCGCTTATCAGATGTTATCGTCATCTTTTCAGATCTAGTGTCCTTGATAAGAGAGCAACGATGTGCTTATCGTTCCTCTTTAATTTGATACGAGACAGTGATATAGAAGAAAAAATGATCCATGGTTCAACTGTTGAACGGCCAAAAATGATTTCGCGTTTATCGTTTTATCTGAAAAAAATGCATTCATCATGCTATGCTCAATTCATGCTTCGATAAAACGGAGATATTTTTCTTTTGTTACTATAAGATGCAAATAAACGAAACCGTGTGCATGCCAAATGAGAAATGCAGTAAACTCTACAATCTTTTATCTAGTGTTAAACACTGGAGAGAATATCGGACCATTAACCAGTTAACTGTGTTCGACGTATATACACGTCAATCCAAAGTTCTATCGAGGTAGCCTTTTAACACTAAATTGTCAATTCCTTATCGACTAAAAATGTAAAAATTCCAGGCTTCGTTTTTAACGTATATATACGTCATTGCTCAATTTTAATTCCGTACCCTGCGAGGGGTTTTCAAATTCAAATTCCACAGTTAACTGGTTAACACGTTAACACTAAACCTACCAGGTCGGTCATAATGACCGGTTCTCATTTTTTTCAAAAAACTATCTAAATTGACAGGGGAGCCGAGAAGTAAAAATTCTACTTCTATCATATAAAGCCTAAATTAGTTAATTAACTATTCCTTTCACTTCTTAATTTATCTTTTTCGACAGTACTTGTTAAATAAATCTCAATTTTAGTAGATATAACGTCGGTAGTTTTAGTGTTAAAAGCCACCGGTAATTAACTAGTTTCGTCATTTTTAAAGTGAAACTTTCTCTTTTAAAATCACATCTTTATAAAGCAGAAACTTTAACACTAGATTTACGGAGTCAATTTGACTCATACAAAATTTGATTACTACATTTATAATATATTAGTTGGTTAATTTTTTAGTAATAAATCTTTCATTTCAATTGATTTGACACTATTTTCTTTCCAAAAGATTTCAATTTTCTTGTATGATTCAAATTGGCTCACTTCAGAAAAATAGGTATATCAATATCCGTAAATCTAGTGTTAAAGACACTAACAGATATATATTCATCAGACCTTTATCTTCTTAACGCCAATATTTAAATATTCGATGAGTCAGAAAATTCATAAATATTGTAATTTAAACATAATATTAAATTTCACTGAATTCAATAACGCCGGTCACTGGTGCCCCCCATGGCAATCAACGTGTTAAGGATAGAGTTAGAAAACTCTGGGAAACTTTTTTCTAATTAATATTTTACACGTTACATCCTCAGTTATTTGGGATTTATCTAAAGCAGCAGATCCTAGGCTAAATGACTGTAGAAGTTGAAACCGAAAAAAGTATAGAAGGAACAAAACGGCTGAATTTTCGACACGCGGAACCGACTTCAACTCTCTGCCCTCTCATTTAAAATATCTCCCCTAAATTATCATTTAATTAGTCATAGATTAGGAATTTAGGAACTCATCTAAAACAGTAGATTCTAAGCTAAAAGACGTTAGCACTTGAAACTGAAAAAATGTAGAAGCAACAAAACAACCCAAATATTCGACAACTGCAACCCACTTCAAATCCCTCTTAACTCTTTTCGAACATCTTTCCAAAATTCTCGCATAACATATACCAACATCTCAACGATTCAAAAGTCGCCTAAAACCCAATCAAAACGACTACAAAAATTAAATCTAAAATACATCAACAATCATCCCAATGTCCCGGATTCTCTGCAAATATCGCAATCTTCCAAATAAAAAAAAATAAACATTATCCCCTCGTCTCACGAGTTTTATTTCGACAGTGCTCACTATAACTTAAAATCCCTCCCTAAATTCAAAACACCTCGTCCAATTGACATTTTCAATTTAATAATTTCTAAAAACACTTTCAAATTTCCTCTACCCTATACTTCGTTAACACTAGATTTACCGAGCCAGTCAAAATGACTGGTACACTACTTTTTCCAAAAATTCTACGGGTTTATGAAGGAACCGTAGAATAAATATTCTTCGTCCATCGTATAAAACATAAATTACCGAATCTATCATCTTTTCCACGTCTGAATTTTCC
This sequence comes from Cerceris rybyensis, assembly GCA_910591515.1. NCBI lineage: Eukaryota > Metazoa > Arthropoda > Insecta > Hymenoptera > Crabronidae > Cerceris > Cerceris rybyensis. The sequence goes on from OU342795.1 coordinate 5,203,783, forward strand.
TTGCTTTAAGGTACATATTTAACATATTTAAATATAATAGATTTCACGCTGGTAAATCTAATGTTAAGAGCGTCAACTGCTATTGCACCCTGAGGGATGTAAACGATAGAATTTCAAGCTGAAATACTAACAGGAAATAGTGAAAAACTTTCTACTTTTCCGGCATTGTCAGATTTAAGGACTGAATCCGTTGACCGTTGACAATTTTATCTCGGTTCATCGTTGCAAGAGGAGAGGCTCCCGTGAACTAGTCACGATAGTGCCACTGTTTGCCAAGTTACGATCCGTAAGTAGATAATAGTGGTCTTCGTTGACGAACACGTCACGTATGCAGGATAAGTCCCAGCCATTCTTGCGTCCTCCCAGCTACTCGTCTCTTATCAGCGATAAATACATTTGTCTTTCGTTCCTTCGGCTGCCAAGATTATCGATACGATTGAGATCGCAGTTTGGATACGTTTCGTCGCGCACCTCCGGAGGATGTACATACTTGAATAAATTTTGTGTATGCAGTTCCTAAGATGATTTATCGCAAAGATGTTTTTTGTTTCGTGTAAAATTAAGTGATTTTGTAGAGTTTTAAGTGAAGCAATGAATCGTCAGTGTAGAAAAGGAGATGATAATTGTTGCAAATGTTGAATCATTAACTATTTATGCTGATGGGTTTGGTGTTGATGGTGTGCTATCACTGTGTGCTGGTATCAGTAGATATTTAAATGTGTGGTGATTGATTGAAGTTTATGGAAATTAAGTTAAAGATAGAAAACGATGTTTTTCTTTTGATACTTGCTGTTTTATTTTTTTTTGTGAGTTCTCGTTTGAGGAAGAGCAGATGTGACGTTGGGAAAGTAATTGTATTGTTGGAATTTAACTGTAAGGGTGGAGTTGAAGATTTGGGGCTGATAGATTATCAATTAACGTTGGATCTATGAGTGATCATTAGAGTTTGAAATTGTTGAGGTACTACGTCGCAGTGTAAAAGATGAACGGGGAAAATTGAAGAAGAAATGATGTTAGAAATTTTCAAGAACGTTGCTAAATGAGTTTGGAACAAGTAATTCTGACCTCGGTAAATTTAGTGTTAAAATTGGTAGAAGGTACAGTAGAAGAGGGCGGAGAATAAAGCGGAAAGTTTAACGATTGTTACTGTGCAATTTATAATTATTAGATACCATTGTCGAGTTACGATTATACGTAAGGATTCTAGCCATTAGGGTCAAAAGCTGTCAGACAATTATTATATCCATTGCGTGGAGCTCGTTAAACGACCGATAGGGAAATTCCATTTAAAGTCCCTCCGGCCACGCCTTCCCTTATCAACTATTCTCGTTTTTCATTTATCTTTTGTCTTGCGTGCATGTAGCATAATATTCTTAGTTATTCTCAATTAAATGTAACTTCACTTTAGCATGAAAAACAACAATGAACTGCAATTGCATTAGTAACAATATAGAATCAACGGAAAGAAAATAAAAAAGAAAACAATTTCATTATAATACTGCAACCGATAAAAACAGCTGAAATATTCTATCGATTATTGCAAGACTTGCACGGCAAATGACTCATACCGTTCTTAATCAACGGTACGTCCAGATTAAATGACATTCTGGCCAATTTGCGAAACAACGCGTCTGACCGGACGTACGTCGGCGGTTCGGTAAATTGCTACCAACGGGGGGTTCCAACCGCGCTAACTGAAATTCCGTGTTACGAAAACTACAACTTCATGGCGACCATTTCGATGATCCTTAATTATACGGTAGCCATTACTCCAAATAACTAAAATTGTAAAAAATTAACTGGAATACTAGAGAATATTGAATCAAATTCTTTTTCTTTCCGCTGTTCTTTGGACATCCTCGAAGTTCATATCTGAATGTCTGCCCGCGGATCATTGTTAGTAAATTGCAACTAACGGGGGGTTCCAACCGCGCTAACTGAAATTCCGTGTTACGAAAACTACAACTTCATGGCGACCATTTCGATGATCCTTAATTATACGATAGCCATTACTTCAAATAACTAAAATTGTAAAAATTCAACTGGAATACTAGAGAATATTGAATCAAATTCTTTTTCTTTCCGCTGTTCTTTGGGAGTCCTCGATATTTCGATCTAAACCGTCCGCGGCTCATTGTTTGTAAATTGGTACCACCGGAAGGTTCGAACCACATTAACCCCTTGCCTTACAATATCAAGTGACACTCGTGATCAAGTAAACGGGATAGGAAATTTTCAGCACTTCAAAAACCTATTAAATTGGTAATATTAATGAGACTTCCTCTACCATTAATATTACGTTATATTATACCAAGAATTTTTTCGACTTTTATTTTGCCAATTAAATTCTAAACTATAGCGGAGGCAGTCGCGAAAGAATTTGTAGAGCAAAGGGTTAAATGAAATTCCGTGTTACAAAACTATAACTGCCTTGGTACGATTTCGATGATCTTTAATTATATGGTAGCCATTACTCCTAACAACTAAAATTGTAATAATTCAACTAGAATAATAGAGAATATTGAATCAAATTCTTTTTCTTCCCGTTGCTCTTTGAGAGTCCTCGAAGTTTCGATCTAAACCGTTCGCGGCTCATTGTCACCAAATTGGTAGCACCGGAAGGCTCGAACCACGTTAACCCCTTGCCTTACAATAGCAAGTGACACTCGTGATCAAATAAACGGTATAGGAAATTTTCAGCTCTTCAAAAACCTATTAAATTGGTAATATTAATGAGACTCCCTCTACCATTAATATTGCGTTAAATTATACCAAGAATCACTGATCGACTTTTATTTTACCAATTAAATTCTGAACTATAGCGGAGGCAGTCACGAAACAATTTGTAGTGCAAAGGGTTAAATGAAATTCCGTGTTAAAAAAAACTATAACTGTCGTGGTACGATTTCGATGATCTTTAATTATATGGTAGCCATTACTCCTAGTAACTAAAACTGTAAAAGTTCAATTGGAACGCTAGTGAATATCGAAACCAATTATTTTTCTTTCCGTTGCTTTTTGGGCATCCTAGAAGTTCCGATTTGAACGTCCGTATTGTTTTTCTTTACGCACGACGAAAGATAAGGCGGAAAAACGAGGCTGACGGGAAAGTAAATCCGTCCCAAGGAAAGTACACATAGTTTTATCATTCTCTCGGTTTCACGGGGAGGAACATGGGGAGACAAGTTGTTCGTTAGTGCACGTTCCGCCGCGAATGGTAGACTGCGATTTCAGTAACGTCTGTTCAACGAATCTACAAAAACAAGCTCCGATTAGAAGCTCCGTCGATGTTTCTCGTAATACGTCCCATTTGACTTTGATCGAGAATACAATCGTCGTACGAGTGTACTTGAAATTCCTTTGTTTTTTGATCCTCTCTTAGAGTTCTGTATTTCATTGTTGTTATATTAATATCGCGCGTAACTGGAGGAATTTCCGTTGGGGATTTGTATTGATATCTTCGGGTAGCAAAGTATATAGTTTACTGATAAGAAAACAAAAATGATTCGGTGGACGAAATCGAAGAGTTAAAAAGTCAGTCTGTCAGCGATAAATAATCAGAGCGCGAGTGATGGAGTCCGAGTATTTTGAGACCTCGTGGAAAGTTAAGATTCAACTGATTCGAAGGCGACTTCGTGTCCTCTTCAGAGACACGTTTAAGAGATATCGTTCGAAGAGGAAAGGTTACACTAGATTTCTCACGGACGACGAGCAAAGGTGATATCATGGCGCTATTTGAAAAAGAAATTTCTCACAATTAGTTTCATTCTAATCATTTAAAAAAAAGATTTCTATCAGCTGCTATAGTCAGTTTAAATTAGACTCGACATTGTATTAGTTTAACCCCTTGCCTTACGATTTGTTTTGTGACTGAACTCGCAATAATTCAAAATTAATTATTGGAATAATAATTTGATTTCCGATATACCGGTACAAATTAACGCAATTTTAACACTAGAACGACCGGCGTTAAATCTATTATATTTCAATATATTAAATAAGTACTTTGAAAAAGAAGGAATCGAGTAGCAGAAAGGATCATCAATTCAGTGATTTATGTCTTTTGTGATGGACGCAGAATTTTTGTTCTATGGTTCTTCGTTGAACTTGGAAAAGTTTTGGAAAAAATTGTGTAACAGTCATTTTGACTGGTTTGGTAGTTCTAGTGTTAATAGCATAGAACTAATTTCAACGTCTCCTGACCTACTGATATTTTCAATGTAACAATTTTTGGAAAACAATATTTTTCTATTCTACTAACCGCGTCACGTGTGCCACACTTCATTGTAAGGCAAAGGGTTAATTCCATGCCACTGTTTTAATTGCAAAATCATCTTATTGTTTTCGTGTAAAATTAGTTTCAGCAGCTAATTTCTACTTTGGACTGAATCAACGATGTAACTTACATTTTCGATATCGAGTTAAATCAACCTGCCAAAGTTTATAATTAATCGTGCGATGTACTTAAATTTAAAATGTTTCATTGTATTTTCATGGTGTTTTAATGTTCTAGGTGGCTGGTCGCCACAGAGTGCGAATTGTCCGCCAGGTTTGGAATACCTTATGGCCCTTGATCATCTCTTCGTCAAACAGAAGGTGGAATTGATAGAAGGTTAGTACAAAAGGTCAACGAATATTATTTTCCTTCGATTTTTCAACTCTCTTTTTTATTTCCATTCACATGCGTTTCGCAGTATCGGATTACTTTGCGCTTGTTCTATCAATCGAAACTTGAGATTCGAGGTGAATCCGTGTTTGCATTGTATTTTGTCAATATTTGTAATTGATATTCCGATAGAACGATATTATTAATTGTAATTGCATAATACAATAGGAGATATACAGTATTATGTCACTGCATCGTACAATCTTATTTGTTTAATCATCTCGAGTACACGTATTTCTAAAAATAAGTAGCACTTATAATCAAGGCCGTGAGTTTTTCGATACCGGAACAAAAATTGCAAATGATTAACACGATTAAAACATATATTAATCGATAACGTTGGAGCTTTATCTTTCTTCTCGTCCTTCGAGTATTTTAATCTTAAAAAGTGTCCCTTCACGTGTTCATGCTTTGTATATTGTTATTTTACAAGAATCGAATGAAACTATGGAAATAAAATCCACCTATTTGATAAATTATATATCACATAATTAATCTTTTTATATTACGACTAATTTTACCGAATAAATACAGCCATCATAGGTTGGGAAACCCAGAACAAGTACAGCGTGGTGAATGTCAGAGGTGAGCCGGTATTTTACGTGTCCGAGAAGTCAAGCATATGTTCCCGTTTATGCCTGGGATCGGCCCGTTCCTGCAAATTTCGGTTATACGATAGAAATAGAAGGGAAGTTCTACGAATGGTTCGTCCCTTCAGATGCGACACTTGTTGCTGTCCTTGCTGTTTGCAGGTAATTCGTTTTAACGACACGGCAATTACAAAGGTCTCCGACGCTAGATCTACCTAAGTGACTAAAGTGACCGATTCTTCCTTCCTTCTCGTTTGACGACAGACCTTCCAGCTTTTAAATCATTTGTATCGATAATCTTGGTAATTTTAGTGGTTATCGTTTGAATCAATGCTATTTTTCTGTAATTTTTATTCTTACGCAATAGAAGCACGCGTTGCAATTCATTCCTCGTAATTCTCGTACAACATGTGCACACGTCTCGTCGAGATCGGCTCTTGAAAGAGTTCATCCGGTTTCACCATAATCGTCCCTTCGTTTATGGTAGCCGATCGGCTGGAGCGAAACCTACCGAATTGCCTCGAACATGCGGTAGACACCGGCTGCGAAAAATTCTCCGCACGTGCATAACATCTGCGACGACCATCCTTGATGAAAAATTATTCGGGGCATCGATAAGCCCGGTCACGATCGGTATTCTTTCAAAAGAACCGCCATTCCTGTTGCCACGGTTTTCGTACGTGCTAACGGCATCGTGTTGGGTATTTGTATTTCATGTATTTGAATCACAGCGTACAATTTGTATTACATGTTTCTTATCAGTTTTAGGCAGGTACCGGGGTAATGATATGTTAGTTGAGAAATTAGACAAAATCTCGTTGAGATAATAGGGTGGTTAAATTCGGATTTATTGATACTGAGCTTTGGCTTCTTAAACACTATAGCTGTCTGTTAATTGCATAGACTTTTAAGTCTATGGGACCTACTGTTTTAGGTGGGCTCCGAACCACCGAGGCTATGATATATTAATTTATAAATTAGAAGAAATTTCCGAGAGGTGATGGTGGACTTGAACTCGGACCTACTGAACGCGAATACGAGTATTTAGACTCTGAAACACCATAGCTCTCTGTTAATTGCATAGACTTTTAAGTCTATGGGACCTACTGTTTTAGGTGGGCTCCGAACCACCGACGCTATAATATATTAATTAATAAATTAGAAAGTATTTCTCCGATGTGATGGGGGACTTAAACTTTAACCTACAGATGGCGAGTCCGAGTTTTTGCCTTCTCAACCACCATAGCTCTCCTTTAATTGCATAGACATCTAACTCTATGGGACCTACTGTTTTAGGTGGGCTCCGAACCACCGAGGCTATGATATATTAATTTCTAAATTAGAAGAAATTTCCCAGAGGTGATGGGGGACCTGAACTCGGACCTACTGATCGCAAATATGAGTATTTAGACTCTGAAACACCATAGCTCTCTGTTAATTGCATAGACTTTTAAGTCTATGGGACCTACTGTTTTAGGTGGGCTCCGAACCACCGACGCTATAATATATTAATTAATAAATTAGAAAGTATTTCTCCGATGTGATAGGGGACTTAAATTTTAACCTACAGATGGCGAGTCCGAGTTTTTGCCTTCTCAGCCACCATAGCTCTCCATTAATTGCATAGACATCTAACTCTATGGGATCTAATGTTTTAGGTGGGCTCCGAACCACCGAGACTATGATACATTAAGTAATAAATTAGAAAAAATTTTCCAGGGATGATAGGGAAGACTTGAACTTTCACCTACTGATCACGAGTCCGAGACTTTAGTTAATAGCCCATTATAGCTTTTATGATAAGACTGTTTGTGTACGGAGTTGAAAGTTGAGATTTCTAATTAGTCCTCTCAATTTTAAATCACCGTTGTTTGATTTTGATACATTCATGTGATTTTTAGGAAATGGAAGTTTATTCAGGCGATATGTTACTTGGCACTGTAACGCAGGATTGCACTCTCTGGCGACCTACATTTTCCGTTCGAAACGCGGCTGGCGATACTGTTTTGATTATAAAAGGACCCTGTTTACGGTTCTGCGTGACAGTAACGTTTAAGGTAAAATTTCGATTCGTTTAATAATAGATTTAGTATTATTAATAAGAGAGAATCACTAATGTATTTGACCTTGATTTCTTTTTCTAGGTGAAATCTGCGGATGGACAACATCGGGTCGGTTCTATCAAAAAGAAATGGAGCGGTTTCGGTCGAGAATTTTTAACGGATGCCGATAAATTCGGCGTAAGTTTTCCTATTGATTTGGATGTGAAGATCAAGGCGGTTCTCCTCGGTGCTTGTCTTTTAATTGTAAGCTATTTAATGCCTCTCGTAGAATTCTTATTTATTTAATTTATGAATTTATTAAAGTCTGATGTGCATATTCATTTCAGGACTTCATGTACTTCGAGCAAACCAGCAATAACTCTATGTTTGATTAAGGAGTCGTAAGTTTTTGCTTCCGTGTTACATAATATTGCGTCGTGATGCAACCCAAGATTTGTGCGTAGAAAACCTTTATAAGGCGTAGTGAATTCTTTTAATCCTACTTTTAACGAGTGATTTTACTGATTCAATTGAAATACAGTGAAGAAATTCAAATAGAATGAAGTTGAAACCACGAACACCAACCGAGATCGATTAAAAATTTCGTCCTGTTGCATTTATTGCAATTTTCAGTAACTAACTTGCAGACTTCTCACAAAGGTCATCCATATTTCCGATCTACGTTTTCATTGAATTTATTTAAAATTTCAATATTAAGTCATCGTTTATATTTAGTCCACGTGTGTCCGAATCTTCCGCACAAATGTATTTGTTGCTGTTTCGTTAAGCTGTAAGACTGACGCGACGTCGAACATTAATTATTATTTATATCGAATATGTATCTCGCTCGTAATGCGAATCTAATCCAGGAAATATTTACTGCGGAAATGATAATTTTTTATAAGGCGATATGTAAATTCTTCCAGAAATTTTATATCTGTCTTTTTATAATCCTAAGCTTTGTACCATAAAGTAATATAATTTGATCGGCAAAACTTGGCCAGTTTGCCCTGTGCTATGCTATAATTACCATTTGTAATTAAGATCGTTTGTACATATGCGAAGCACGCTGTTACTTTAATATTGCAGCTTTAAGTGTTCGAATTGTTTGTGATGTTATATTTACACTATTACACGTACGATTGTGAATAACACTTCTCTCTCGATATTTTTGTTACCTTACAAATTGATAAATACATCGTTCCTAAGATATTAAACAAATATTTTTATCTGTTGTTTTTTATGTTTCTTGAAATGTTAAAATCATCTATTAGATCATTTTCCCTATGATCGTCCATTGTGTATGTAATTAATTCTACACTAACATCGATATAATTAATTCATCAGTGGACTTACCTCCTCTCCATTTAACTTTCTGTACAAATAACATCATTCTAACGAAACTAACATAAGAAAAATCATCGTTTACTTCAAGTGACTAACACACAACGATAAAAACGAAAGGAGTAACAAAAGGAACGAAAGTAACAAACGGAGGAAGAAGAAAAACAATCTATTCCTATAATTTGCAAGATAGATCTTAAAAAATCAAAAGCATCTTCTATCAAAAAATTAGTCAGGGTTGGAAAAATTCACGTGAACGCAGTAGAAATAATTCAACGTGAGACTATACAGTGATGTCTTTTTATTCGTGTTTCTTTTAACTTATATCCTCTTATATTTGATAGCCGAACTGTCCTATTGCAGCGCTATTTCTCTCTTTTCTCTCTCTTGCATACTGCGCATTCGTTGCAGATTTTTGCAACTTCGGTAAAAAAAAAGGATGACAATGAAACGAACAAAAGTACACATCCCTTTTTGTTGATTCTTCCCTGAAAATCATCATCGCCATCGTCTCAGTGCGCTTATCGTGACAATGTTAACGCATAGAGGACGAAATTTGTTGTACTGGATTCATTGAATTTAATGAAAAACATATTCGGTGGTGGACTCACCGATTTGACATTGAATTTTGAGCCACCGGTATTTCATTAATTTCATAATTTTTACTGGAAAATAATTCTTTCTTTGTCTTTCGTTTATTTCAGTGTTGTCACAGTTCGGAAACTTGAACCGCCTAAAATATCGATGTCCTCAATGTATTAAAACAGTGAAAGCAAACAAATTGACTTGTACAATCGATAAACGATACATGTACGAATTGATTGGCTTTTTTTTTCTTTAGAATCCTAATATCCGAAAGTAACATACTGGGATATACGATATCATTCAAGCTTTATCAAAACGAAACTATCACGATAGAAATGTAACAAAAAGTACGTCCATTCGGGCGGAAAAAAATAAACTAGGAAAAAGAAACAAAGAATTATATATTTCATACATGTAATTAGAAAAAGAAGAATGGGACGGTGAATGGGAGGAATAAGATCAAAAAGAGGACTCTACTCAGCGTGATACGCAACATATCGTATAATACAAGCTGCTCGTGACTTTCTTTCGAATTTTTGGCATAGATCAATAAAAAGGAACTTTGAATTAAAGTAAAATAAAACGATGATTAATAGTAATTATTATAATAACAATAATATTAATAATAATGATAGCGCGTGTGAAAAGAGGGACACGTGGAGACTCAAGACACGATCAGAAGTTATCACCTGTGACAAGAATTCCGAAGTTTCCGTTCCAAGAACGCAAAAAATCTAACCTCGATCTCTATTTCCATATTAGCGACGATCAAATGGGATTTTCTAGAATTCTTTAAAACACAAACTGACCTTCCGTCGCCTACCTGGAGCTCTAAGGATGCGCTTAACAGCAGCATATACAGGGATCTCATCGCATCGAGGACCGAAACGGGCAAAACGGCCATTGAAACATCACAATTTCATTATCAATCAATGGCTTAACGTAACCAAGAATATTCAAGCTTTTAAATAAATCCAGTTTTATTTGAATACATCAATGTTCTTCGACAAGTCGTACATCGAAGCGTGAACAGTGTAAACTTTACGCCAGGTATCATAAAACACTTTCATCACGCGAGATCCATTTTTGTTACGTTTCAACGTATTTAATTGTATGGAGAGGGTGTGGAATTTGTGTTTCTTTCTTTCTTTCCAAGAACGAAATTATCTGTTGACTGATCTTTTTTAATGTTACAGCAAATCATCGTTTACTTTCGGAGGTGAAATCTGTTTGTTTTATGGGAAAGATTGGATAAAGGGGGGTCCTCGATGAGTTAAGAACACATCTAAAGGGCGAATAAAAGAGGGAAATGATCGTACAATTGCGCGTTCAATTATTATTCGCGCTTTGGCTCTTTAAAGTTCCTTCTCGATCTTGATCAGCTCAGCAATACCATCGTGCATCTCCTTCACAGCCTGATACTCGGTAAGGCCGAGACGTCGCTTGTTGGAAATGTCATAAATGCCACCCTCAGCCTCGGTGTGCTCGCCACGAGTACCACGGACCTGGAGATTGAACTTGCCAGCGACTTCCTCGAGCTTGGCCTTGTTCGCGGCAAGTTTCGGGACCTTGATGTGCACGGAGGCACGGACCGTCGTACCCAGATTTGTTGGGCAGAAGGTCAAGAAACCAAGGCGATCATTGTGGGAGAATGGAAGTCGCTTCTCGATCTCATTGACAGCGCTCACCAATCGGCGATAGACCTACGAAAGTGCGAAAATTGTTCTTGACATCTTCTCTTGCAATTCAGAGTCGAATATCTTCATTGATCGTCAATAATTCATCCTTTATTTTTTAGCAGTTCTCAAATTATCCATTGAACGTAATATTCTTCGAAAGTTTCCAGTTTAAAAGTATCCATATTTCTGAATTATAGTCTTTGGTGATTTGAACTGTAACTTTTTCATTTTTGCGTGAATTGTGGAAGATTTAGCTACTTTTTCTGTGGTTCTTGATAGAGAAGGGTTTCTTAAATCGCATAAGGGTCTATTAGTTGAAATTTCTAATCGACTGAGGCAAAGCAGATGGATCCATTTCACTAAATGTACACTTTATGACTAAGATTCGTTATTTTATGAAGAAATAATTACTTAAAAGAATCCTTTGGCAATGGTAGTTTATACGTCAAGTACTTTGGAAAAATCTGTATAAAATTTCTTACCTGTCCAAGATCACCGCCCATTTGCATGGAGATGATGCGGAGATGATCTTCTTCGTTGCACCAGACCAAGAAGGTCTTAGCGTCATTATGGAAAATACCACGACCAGTTGGCCAGAAGCGGCAAGCATTGGCGGCCTGGAGGAAACGATCACCCTCCTTGAACAGGAAGTGGTCGTCGATCAGCTTTTGCTGGACCTCCTTGCTCATGCCGGTCAAGGGATAGAAGGTTCCCTTGAGTTCGTTCTCCAATCCGGACAGAGTGCTGGAGACTTTCTCTTCCATCTCCTTGTACTGAGCTTCGGTCAAGCAAGGGTTGAATGGATATCCATCCAGGGAACGTCCGCATCTCACGCGGGTGGAGACGATGAATTCACCCTGATTGGAAAGAACATGAGACGAAATCAATATTAATTGGACCTCTCAACGTGAAATATTAACCCCTTGCTGTACGATTTTTTTCTGATTTGCTTCGAAATAAATTGGAATTGGCAAAATAAAAATTGTTTAGTGATTCTTGGTATACAGTTAACCTTCCTACAATATGATAATCTTCTAAGGTTTCTATATAACATGGTACGAATCAATCTTATTTCTAATACAATCAACCCTCTCATATTGTGGTTTCCATATAACGTGGAGGGAAAATTGCAACAGTCTTGCTATAACGCGGTATGAATTAATCGCCTTAAGGGAGTTGATTGCATTTTATTGATTTTGATTTCACTAGTTCTGCAAAATTTGCAGATTTGCAAATTTCTATCTAATTTACCGTGCTAATCCTTTCAAGACTATTTTATGATGTTATAGAACAAAAGTATATTTTATATTAGAAAATGACAAAAAAAATACCAAGAGATTAGTACACACTAACTCCGGACACTATAGTATTACGTGGTATCTATGTAAACCAAATTAAACCTGATTGAAAGCATTTAGCCTGGTAAACAGTTACTGGTACATACGGTGTACCAGAAGTCTCAAGAGTTTTAACAGTGACATTTATTGTACGGCAAAGGGTTAAAGGTAAGAAGTATTGTTCGCTTTCACTAACAGCAGGGTCGAGGTTTCCAAGGGAATCAACGTCGCCAAAGTCCTTTGGCGGATGCTTGTCAGTCTTCTTGAAGCCACCATGGTAATCCTCGATGATCGGGTCGAAGAGATCGGCAAAAACTGTGTAAGACTCGGCGTCAGGTGCATAAATACCGACACCGGAGTCATGGTTCTCCAATCCGGATTGGATCACATCCAAGAGGGTGGATCCAAAGGAAGTTTTCTTTGTCTTAAGCTGATCAAAGACTTCCTTGGTCAGATATTTCTTCAACAGCGACTTGCTGTCGGAAGCTGCAAGCTTGGCATAGCCGGACTCGAGTTTATCCAAAACTGCCTGGTCTACCATGTCGCTGCTCTTTTTACTGTAAACAAAATTAACAAAGTATTTAATTCCTTTGCCGACCTTCCAGTCATATTGTAATAACGAACATCGAGTGTAGAGTAAAATTTCTTTTTGCTATTTTTGAAGATTAATTGACATTTTATCACCAAGTTAATTGAACAGAGACAAAGTCTTCCTCGTAGATACAGTAAAGTGCAATGATGTTTTTTTTTTATCTTGGAGGGTGAATTACTGTGCTCGCGACGAAGCTGATATTTCACGATAACGTTCGCAGAGTTCTTTATCGTGAGAGACCTTATCAGGATTATTACGCGCTCGTTATCTATTATGTACTGTTAGTGGATTATCGGCAATTGTGACGAAATGATCGCCGTAATCAGTGTGAAGTGTACTTGGGAAGATTTATACCGCTTGCTGCAGTGCCTTTCAATGTATAACTTTTGGGAACAGAGTGGAATGTACAAAAAATATTTCATATTGAAATATTGTTCTACTCAGTCTTTTGTATCTACCATCCACTATACCTATCAAGTATGATAATTATTTTCTACTTTATTTAAAAATTGACACAGTCGATCCCTACATTAGTATTTAATCTTATTTCTTCAAGATACTAAATGCTACCAAAGAATACAATGAGTAGAGAGTCAAAGACTAGAACTTTCAATTAGTTATGGAATCAGAATTATTTCAAAATTATCGTACATCATATCACAACCTTGTCATCTTGAAATTCGCCTAAAACTTTAAGTCCCAGGCAAAAACGACCATAGCAGTTAAACTCAAGAAAAAAAATACAAACAGAAAGAAATTAATAACATAAACCATATTTATCATGAAAGATAAACATTAAAGTCATCCTAGTAAAACCTTCAAAGCGATACCTCCGCGACTACAAAAATCCTACGATAATTGACAAATAAATATTGTTAAAAAAATTTCCAAAATAATTATTCCATTCTCCTAACGTTACTCACGTTTTTAACAGTCTGAGGGGGGGCAGACCGATAGAATAATCGAGATATCGGGCCAGAGGTTGCGTTAGGACGTCCTTCGGGGTAGGGCAGAGTGCTTTTAACAGTTTAAACGTTCCGAACATTGAGAACTCGTCCACGAACCGATCCTTGAGGAAAGAGCATGACTTTAACGCGCGTATCTCCTGATCCCCATATCGAGAATATATTTGATCACGTAATCGAGCTCACGTATTTTAGGGCTAACTTCAAAGTCATCGTTTTATCGGCGTAGGGGTGAGTTTTGCGCGAATGTGACGCAATTAAGGGCGCAAATTTTTCACGCGACGTTTTATATCTTGCTTAACCTTTCAACTGCGAAATGCGTATATATACGGTCTCTCTTAGAGTCATCAATAGATGCTCAAGGCGTATATATGCGCTCTCATGGATCTATCAATGTATGCAAAGGACGTATACATCCGCTCACACAGATTCATCAAGGTATACGAAACGCTTATACATGTCTACGCTCTCGCGGTGCCATCAATAGATACGAAAGGCGCATATATACGTTTATCTAGATCTATCTATGTACATATACAAAAGACGTATATAACCGCTTTCACAGATCTATCAATGTATACATACTTACGCTCTCAAAGAGCCATCAATAGATACGAAAGGCGTGTATATACGTTTCCATAAATCTATCAATCTATGCAAAGGGCGTATATATCCGCTTCCAAAGATCTATCAATGTATACGAAAAACTTACACATGTATACGCTCTCATGGAGCCATCAATAGTTACGAAAGACGTATATATACGTTTCCATAGATCTATCAATGTATGCAAAGGGCGCATATATCCGCTTTCATAGATCTATCAATGTATACGAATCGCTTAGACATGTACACGCTCTCGTGGAGCCATCAATAGATACGAGAGGCGTATATATACGCTCCCATAGATCTATCAATGTATTCGAAAGGCGTATATATTCGCGTATAGATCTCAAAGAATTTTATTGGTAAAGGACGTATTTTTATGATGATTCCTCGTCGAAGTGTGCCGTAGACAAATGATTTAACCAATTAGTAATTATAATTTGCTAGAATTTGACCGTATGGTGTGACGTAACACGGATTGTAGACGTAATAGACTGTTTTCTCAAAGAAGTCGTCATGTTCTCCAACTCGTCTGGTGTGAAATACATTGTGCGATTAAGTGATGCAAGGCGTGTCTTGTAGACGGTGCACTTAATAATTGCGAAGAACTGGAACAAGTGATTATTGACTTTGTTCGAACTTAATACTTGGATAGAATTTCATAAATTAACTCTTTGCGAACAGAGACTTGTTTGAATATTGAGAAAGAAAAAATTTATTTGACGATGAAAAAACACTTGTTTATCAGAAAGTCAAACTGCTAATGTATAAAAGTTGAAATTTACTATTTGCATAATAATATATCAAGAATTATACTTCAATTTTTTAACTTTAACCGTGTACATATTCATCGACAAACTGTAATCAAATTTTTTCTCAGACCGCATATATGCGCCCATCGTCCTCAAAGGATTAAAGTCGCATTTTACAATAGTCTGTAGTTTTTTTTCTTTTACATCCTGCAATTTCCAGAGGGTTTCTACGAACAGGAAAATAACAAGTTTCTAGAAAGTACCAAGCTCGTACAAAATCGTAATACGTGAGCCATCTTTAACTGCCAGTCGTTTAAAAACGAGAAAAACTGAAAAAGACAGAAAGCTATGTGCCATACGTACTCGTCGTTGACGGCAGTTTCATCCGTCGAGTCGCATATGCCCATCGACGCACATACGCCCATTGTCGACGATTATGCGCCGATTATGCCTCGATTATCGTCTCCCGGGTTTTGCGTCTATTTATATGCGACACGAACCTGTTATAGTCGATCTTCTTTTTCGTTTTTTCCCCCTTTTTTTTTGCTTCCTACGTGTTTCACTATTGAGAAACACAGCTTGCCACTAAATGCAACAACGTCTCTCGACGATCGTCCGGGACGACGCGATATCTCATTGCGCACGAATGACCTGCCGAATTTTTCGTCATCGCGTCAGACTGTGTCGTATTTTCACGATTAATAAAGAAATTTAATTAAATGGGATTAATTAGACGTAATCTTTCTATTACTTGTATTATGCTTCTCAACTTTAACTGCTATGGTCACATCCCCTAGGACTGAATTGTATTATAAATAATTATCCATAAATAATTCAAAGAAAATTTAATATAAAATTTGACATAAAATAGAAATTTTTCTGAATTATTTTTTTCTTAATTAGGACAAATTTTTAAATATTGAGGAAAGATTTGAACGCAGATCCACCGTTTTTGCATCCACGTAACTTTTGTTCAGTTCACCAGATCTCCACGCGGTGAATTTGACTTGCAAATAATGTTCTACCATCGATGAGAGATTATTCTGAAAATGACGCGTGAGAAAACACGTAATACGTTGTGTTTCAATGTGGATTAATTTGTTAGATTTAATCTCCATGATTGCAGAGCGGTAGCAAGTGTTTTACCTATCACAGGATTCAACGTGATTCATCTATTTCTAAGATTGAAATATGGAAGATTTGATTTAATATACCGTATTATTTCCGATTGCGATTTTTCACGTGACCTGCTTTCTCATTGTGATTCGATTATAGGGGTAAAGGGTTAACCCTTCCGTGCACCACGATGAGGGTAATCCCTAACTGCCATACGGGGATACACGTATATCTTCGAGAGCCCCTCCTTCTACATCGAATGAAATACTCATTTCGGATGACGTAATAATAAGTACATGTAACTAACAGGAGCTACATGATGTTATAAATAATTCAATATTCCCCGGCATAAATAACATTTCCTGCCTGTTTCTTTATAAACTCCATCAATCAGGGTGTGAACTCCAGCCATCATCTCATTTTTCACTCTCAAACAGTGCTCTCCTATCATATTATACTTTGTCTAACTTAACAAATAATCCAAACAGCTATAATTTATTTATTTGCAAAATTAAGCAAAGACACTTATAATAAAAAATACCTACGTATTGATTTTAGTCAAATAAAAATCCACATTAACACTATACCTACCAATGCGGTCATAATGACCGGTTTGCAATTTAAAAAAAAAACTACCTAAATTGATAGGGAAACCGTGAAGTAAAAATTCTACTTCTATCATATAAAGCCTAAATTAGTTAATTAACTAATCCCTTCACTTCTTGATTTATCTTTTTCCAAAGTGCTTGTTCAATAAATTTAAATTTTAGTAGATATAACGTCGGTAGTTTTAGTGTTAACTTACACCCCAAAGAAAAATAATAACATAGAATTACCAATAGTATCTATTAACACTGGAAGTACCAAGGTGGTCAAAATGACTCTTCCTTTTTTCTAAAATTCTTTCAAGTTTATAGAACAGTCATCGAGAAAATATTGTACGTCCATCTCATAAAATATGAATCACTGAATTAATCATCTTCTCCGTCTTTTGACTCATCATTTTCTAAAGTATTTACTTAATAGATTTAACGCCGGTAGTTCTAGTGTTAAATTTGAATCATCGGCAAATAAATTTCAAATTTCTTTTCTCATTACACCCTACGGTCGATGGACCACCTATTGCAATAAAAAGGGCGCGGCACATGACATACAGTAATACTAAAAATCCACAAACTCCCAAGATCATCAGCATCCCTCCAATCGTTAATACTTCACCATTCGATATTTTTTTAACAAGCTACCTACTTCTGACCGGCCACTTGACTTCAAACACTCCCCTGATATCGATATCTCGTCGAAAATTACAAATTCTCGTCACTCAGTCCTTGGCACAGTAAACCGCAATGATAGATAACAATTACTTAATTTCAATCGATCAATAAGTAAAAAATTCTAAACCTTTGGGCCCGAAAAAGTCTACTAATAGGTTACCGGTCGGTAAATTGTTAACAAATCCCTCCCAAGTATCATCGACGTACACCTATCCACTTACTAATCCCATAAATAATGCATTAAAATAAAAGAATCACGAAGAAATCAAATTCCCACGCCACTCGACAAACCTTTACGCAGATTTTCCCGGCGGATACGTACTCGTCCGTCGAGGTGGTATCCTTCGAAGTACATCCGCCCATGATGACGAGGATGACGACGATGTTCCAAAAGAGCAAGAGAGAAAGCTAGAACTCGAACGAGCGACAGCAAGAGGAAGTGAGAGAGTCGAAAAGAGAGGGAGAACGCCGAAGTATAGACAGCGAATCGTGCGTTAACCTCCAAAACTACAAACGAGACCTCTTCTCGTCTCTCTTCTCCTTCCAAAACGAGCCCGAGGGTCCTTGACACCGGGAAATCTCACGGGGTAGCTCCAGAAGGGAGGAAAAAACTGACACACCGACGGAACACCCTCGACTGTGAGGAGCGTTTGCCGTTAAACGACGCAAGATGGACGGAAAACACGGAAACACACGAAACTCCCGTTTCTTCTTCGTTGACGCAGGTCCTGGGGGATTAAATTCTTCCAATTCTTCTTTGAAGATCGAACGACAAGTGTGATCAACCCTGGTGAAGATTGAAGGTCGATGAGGACACTTGTTTCTCTTGGGAATCCGTTTTCTTTTTTTGTCACGGTGCTTCAACCCGGACTTCCGTTTTTGCAGCTTCTGCCGAGAGAATGACGTTTTTGCTTGGTCGTTAAATGTGAATTCCCGATGGATGTATAGAATATTCTGATCGTTGGTTTTCTCTTGATAATTTTCGATTGCACTGACTGATCTTTTGGGGTTAGGGAGGCTTGGAAGGGTGCGGGGAGAATTGTCATTTTGAGTCGATAGGGTGGAGTAGCTCGGAGAGTTACGACAGAATCGACGATCCTTCGGATGATCGTTGATCCATGTCGTTGGTTTCACAATTGGAGAGATAAAACTGGGTGAAATCTATGACTAATTTCAGAATTAAGAAGTAATAATCGTTAAATTGTACCGTTACATTGATCTCACGTTTTTTCTCTGTCTCTTGCAAATGAAATAATTCTCGTTTCCGGGGTGGACAGAGTGGAAGCTTCGATCAATATCGAATGAAATTTTGTGTCCAAATGTCTACGATTACCGGTGAAAAATTCATCGAACTTTCCAATTGTCATTGGGAAAAGGAGAAGTGGATAAAATTCTAATATCAGTCATTGCAAGCGAACATTATCTCATTACTCACCGTTTAAATACTTAACGATCAGGATGTACGTTAATCTTCACAATGTTAACCGTCGCGCTGATATCTTCCCTTCTAGGGTTCGACGAAAAAATCTCATAAAAAAGTCACTTCGAAAGAACAAAATCTCAGTCTCCGGAATGTGCGTAATCGTTGCTCGTCCAAGGACCTGTCGTCGGATTGAGAAAAATCCTTACTTTCCTATCGGTTTCCCGAAAGCGTGTCCTTCCCGTGTCCTTAACTCGAGTCAAACGTTGATGCGTGGTCGTAAAAGGTATACGTTCGCGTGCCGGTTCGTTAGAATATCGTATATTTCCACGCGGATTACAACGTCGATTTATCGTGCCGCGGAATCGAGCTTTTCTTCGAACGTTACATGAAAAATGTGTGGTGTGTGATGTGAACACTACAGTCTCTACGCTATCACTAAGCAGGAGGCATTCTGCGTGCCGTGATCTCTCTGTCTCTCTCTCCCTCGCTCATTCTCTCCCCCACTGTCCCCCTCCCGGCTTCCGCCACGGTCTTTCTCTTTCGATCTTGACTCCTCGCTCTTTCTCCGTTCCTCCTCGTCACGTTGCTCCTATATTCCTCTTTCCGATCTCATTTCTCCTTTTATTCTTTACTTTCATCCTTTTCCCGTATTCTCCATTTCACTTTCTTCACCTTCGAAACGTACATGTCTCCTTTTCCATCTTCGTTTCGCGAGTTGCGTCATCCTTTCGTTCACCCTCTCCTACGTTCTCTCACTCTGTTTCTCTTGCTGGGAAGTTTGTCCTTTTCTATCCTATGGTACCATCGTCTCTGGTGCACATGGTATCTCAGTCTTTCCCAGGTCACTTGCTCGTTTCGCTTACTCTCTCATGGTATTCGTAGTAGAGATCGTCTTTCTTTTTCCCTCTGCTATATACGTGCACCGTGTTCGCTAGTTCCCTACTCACTTCAGGGTGGGGCAGCGTCCAGCACAGAAGGATACCCGGTCGATAGCACGCACCTACACCCACACCATCTCGCTACCTCCTGGTTCTGTACACGCGGAAAATCACGCATACACTTAAACGTCCCGGCAAAGTGGTTGAATCGTCGCAGTTGTTGGACCACCCCGAAAACGAATGACGTTTGAGGCTACGCTTATAATTTTATGCTAATGTTTCATCTTTTCTTGGATTTATATTAACACTAAAACTACCGACGTTATATCTACTAAAATTTATATTTATTGAACAAGTACTTTGGAAAAAGATAAATCAAGAAGCGAAAGGATTAGTTAATTAACTAATTTAGGCTTTATATGGTAGAAGTAGAATTTTTACTTCACGGCACTCCTGTCAATTTAGGTAGTTTTTTGAAAAAATTGAGTACCGGTCATTATGACCGCCTTGGTAGGTTTAGTGTTAACACAATTATTATATTTATATTTAATTTTGATATTTATACAATTATTATATTTATATTGGTTGTCGAGTATGAAATGGAGCAAAAAATGCACATGATTGAATTCGATTTTTGCTCCATTTCATACTTGAGAAATTAATATTTTATTATTATTATTATATTTGTATACGCAATTAACACAATTACGGGTGTTAATACACCTATTTTTCTGAAGTGTTTTTTTCAATTTGGCTCGTATAGGAAAATAGAAGTGTTTTGTGAAGAAAATAGTTTCAAATAAAAAATTATTGAAAAATTAATTGATCAATGTATTATACATGTAGTAATCAAATTTTCAGTGAGCTTAATTGGCTCTGGAAATCTAGTGTTAAGGTGGATACTTTTTGCAGGTTGTTGAAGAGTATTTTATGAGAGATTGAGAAGTGTGGAGATTTTCGAGTGAATAATTGTAGTTGGGGGTGATTTACGGTAGGTTGGTGATATTTATGGGTGAAGTATTTAATGATAATGTTACCGGTTGGGTGAAATGACTGGTTTGCAATATTTTTTTGAGAAAGTACCGGAATTGATAGGGGAGATATGAAGTAAATGTTAGAATGAGTGACGTTTATGTACAGTGCTTGTAATTTTATGCAAGTTTTACCTTGTCTTGGTGTACTTTTTTATAGATGGTTGACTGAAATTTGTGAGAAATTTGGAAATGTGGGGATTTCTGATTTAACACTAGATTTACGGAGTCAATTTGACTCATTCAAAATTTGATTACTACATATATAATATATTGGTTAGTTAATTTTTTAATAATAAATCTTTCATTTCAATTGATTTGGAACTATTTTCTTTGGAAAAAATTTCAATTTTCTTGTATGATTCGAATTGGCTCGCTTCAGAAAAATAGGTTCTATCAATATCCGTAAATCTAGTGTTAATGACGGTAGTTTGGCAATGTTTGTGGTGTTGTGAGATTTAGAATAGTATTAAGCACTGTTTTGTACTAAAATTATTGACATTAAATTATTTAGGGGGTGGCCACATTATCACAGAGATATCTCATGGTATCTCAAACATGCTACAGTCCATAGAAAATCCCAAATTAAATTGAAAGGTCAGAAGCTAAATAAAAACTCCTGAGAATTATAACTGCAGCATTACAAGCTATAAAGTACTATTGATTTACTTTAATTCTACAGTTTAACATCTGAAACGTCAAACTTTCGTGTTGCTTGACATTAAAGAACGGCACAAGTTCTGATGCAATCGAATAAAATTGCAGATAGATCAATAAAGTATTTTTCTCATTGTTTCTCTTTTTTTTTTAACTCGAGACTTTAAGTTGGTGAAATTTGCTAGAAATTTCTCCATTCGTAATTCATGAGGGTGATAAAATAGAATTCCTTGGAGGAACGTCAACAGACGCCAATAAGTATCAGGACTTAATAAATATCTTTCGTCTATGCAGGTTTATCACGTATGCGCGAAACTTACGCACGCGTGTAACACGCCAATCGGTGAAAGTGCCTGAACTTTCGACAGTTGGCCTGTACAAGTAAAACAGTATAAATCAATACTAACTTGGAAAAACATTTATTTCATATTCACTTGGGAAATATTTTATCGAACGAAAGTGCAAACATTCGTGACTCTACGAGAGGTTCAGGCTCACGATACGTGCAGGTAATCATGATATTAACCTGAGTTGCTCATTCCTCCTTTAAAGTCAAATCGTTCCTTTAAAATTTCTTTAAATTATTTTTGAAATGCAATTCTAATGTTACCATTTAACCCTTTGCGGACTAGCGACGCATATATGCGGTCTGAGAAAAAATGTAGTTATAGTTTATCGCCGTATGTATACACGATACAAATTGAAAAATTGAAATAAAACCGGTGAGATATGATTAAAAGTGGAGTAATTTATAATTCATATACATTAGCAGCCCAAATTTCTAATAAAATGGTGGCTTTGGAACGCCGAATAAATGATTATCTAACAATATGCAAAAATATCCCCGTCCGCAAAGGGTTAAAATAGAAGTAAAGTTAATCCATTCACTGCCAACTACGAGATATCTCGTCTTTGCACTATAAGTTGGCAATAACAGCCGAACGTGTGTAGCATTTTTGGAACAAAAATTTTCTTAGTATCACTACAAATGTTGAGATTATATTTTTGAATAATTAAATTACTGTTTTAAAAACTTACTGTCATCTTCTCAAATTTTATGACGTAAGCTAATATTTGCTTAGTTTCTCTGGCAGTGAATGGGTTAACACTAATTGTACCGGCACATTGTCTCTACTTCATCATCTTTGTAATAGATCTTTCAACAGGTGCGCGAAATAACGTTAATATATTTCCCACAGAAGTGCAGAGGATTGTTGAATTAATAAGGAAACGATGACCTTTAATTGATTGTAAAAAAGATTATATATTTTTATTTCAATGAATCGGTCATTTGACTGTACATGTTAACCCTTTGCCGTACAATAACTAGTGATAGTCGTGACGCGATAAATGAAATGCAATTTTAGACTGCTCAAAAAATTATTAAATTCACAATATCATATACTAGATCCGAAATTACAGATGGATTGTTCTCTCGGCAATTAATTCAGAGTTATTAAGCATTCAGTCACAAAAGAAATGGTTCGGCAAGGGGTTGATACTAGATTTTCTGACGATTAATTCAGGGTATTTAACACTATGTATTTAACTACAATGGATAGCTGCAATATTCGTAAAAGTTGTAACTAAAGCAGAATTTTGTCATTTATCTAATAAAACTTACAATTTATGGATTTTTCTTTCAGAGGCTGCAACTGAACACGTTGACGGTCATGGAGGTCACCGGTGACCGGCGCTATTGAATTCAATGAAATTTAATTTAAAATTGCAATATTAATGAATCTTTCAACATATTGGGTAATTAAATATCGACGTTAAAAAGATAGAGGTGTACCAAATATATATCAATTAGTGTCTTTAATGTTTCTGCTCTATAAAGATGTGAATTTTATAGAAAAAGTAACAACAGAAACGATGAAGCTAGCGAAATACCAATGGCGTTCAAAGTGTTAAGCGGTCTTCTCTGCTGTATTATCTTTAACACTAGAACTACCAAACCAGTCAAAATGACTGGTACACAATTTTTTCAAAAAATTCTCCAAGTTTACATAAGAGTCATAGAACAAATATTCTACGTCTATATCAATAAACATAAATCACCCAATCGATCAAATTTTCCGCCGCTCGACTCCCCCTTTTTCAAAGTACTTATTTAATTTATTAAAATATGATAGATTTGAGGCCGGTGGTTCTAGTGTTAAAGAAACACTTTCTTTGCACTATCATATTGTATAATATTATATTGTAACTAGAATAGCCAGCTGTTAGCATGAATTTCGGTGCAATTTCGTTCTGCGTATCAAAAAGTTAAGCTTTAAATTAGACTTAATGTCTACCGTGGTAAGTTCACGTTGATTTGCGCCCTGTTTCTATTCATGGCTCGTCACCGTGCCCGACGAACGTGCATGCGACTGAATGTGCACCGGTGCATGCACAACTGATTGGAGAAAATGACATCTTACGATCATTCACACCTCCATTATCGTCCGAGCCAGAGTCGAACGATAATCGAGCATTTACCATCCACCAATCTCCCCTTCGTCTGTGAAATTGCGTATTCTATTTTATAGTGACAGGACAATGAGAATACGAATTTTCCTGCATACCTTCTCAGCCTGCAACTCCTCCATTTCAATAGAATAACTACCTTTTTAATTTTAAATGAATCCAAACGTACAATCCACGGTTATACGACCGATTCTCTGAAACGAGAATTTGTAATTTTTTGTATTATTAAGGAGACTATTTTTTTTATAGGTCTCTGATAATAAATTTGCAATTTGATGCATGTATTTCGGAAAAATATCGTTATTTTGTAACTAGTCCAATGACAGAAACCTGGCGAGAATAGATGCACCTAAAGTGTTGGTTAACTTCGTGCCCGTGATTTAATTTCTGACTGCCTGGCAATAATTCAGAATCAAATTGATAAAATAAGAATTGATCACTGATTTTTGGAACATCGTACGACTTGAATTTTCAAATTGCATAGAATTTGCAAATGAAAATTTTCTATTCAATTTGCAGCATCACGAGTCACTCATAGAACAGGCAAAGGGTTAAAAGAGGGATAGGACAGTTTCCTAAGTCGGAATTCAATCGGAATTATCTCCAACTTTATCGATTATCTTGAAAAAATCATAAACGACAAGTATCCTGTACAATAGTACCGAGTTTATAATTGAACTTTGTAATTAAACGTTACAATCTCTTTTATCTTCTGCCAGGAGAGCAGTATTCACCGATGGCTACTTTTTTTCAAAGATAAGCGATTCAGCTTTTGAGGTTATGTACTCATTAGAAAAGCATATCTCTTGGAGTGAAAGCAAAACAGATTAGCCTCTTCGCTGTCTCTTCTTCGTAGTTCTTCGCACGACTTTCAAAAGCCTCGCCGAAGATGAAAGAATCGCGGAGGGTGCCAACGGAGAGACACAACGCGACAAAGTAAACGCGGACACTTTGTTCCTATTGTTTCGCTGGGTCGGACGGTTGGTCAACTTGTGGCCACACTTTTACTTTCATTCAAAGTATACACATTCTTTGTTTAACCCTAGATCACTAACCTTCGTCGATTCGACGACACGGATTTAACCCTTTGAGGACGACGGGCGAATATACGCGCCCTGAGAAAAAAATTGGTTATAGTTTGTCGTTGCATATATAAACATAAAATATAAAATAAATAGGTAAATCATCTCTCAATATTTTAAACATCTCCGTTCGCAAAGGGTTAAAACGAGAGAACCAAGAGAAACAGAGGTAGAAGCTGAAAGATAAAGGAGGAAAAAAAAGAAAGAGGTAAAAGTTAGAGAAGCAAAGAGGAGAGTTAAAGATGGAAAGAGATTACGATCTGTTGGTCTCAAGTTACGAGCATGTCTCGCCGATAAAGTTATCACGACACCGTGTTTCGAGTTATCTAGACGTGATAACACGGGCGGCAACAGTCCCGTGATGTTTTCACCTTTTTTTTTAATCACGATCTACGGTAACTAACGACCTTCAGAGTAATCTGACCTTCGGTGTTTTTCCCCCGTGATTTTTTTTTCGCGTGAGAAAGTATCGAATATCACGGAGCGATCATTCATTCGGCGCGAATACTTTCACACTTGTTTGAGCTAATTAGAACCGTTAATGTAGAATTTTTATTTCTTTCCTACTTTCATGGCATGTTTTTGATACCTTTATACGATACTTTGTTAATTAATTACTGCTCTGTGTAATTTACAGAATTACTATGTTAGATGATAAAAAAGATTCAATTAAATAATGTATTTTCTGATAGAGATTTAGAGTACATTGAAGAAATAGAAATCAAATGACGGAAAAAGTGATTTATGTTTTTTGAGAAGTAGAATATCTGTTCTGTAACATTTCTATAAACTTGAAGAATTTTTGAAATAATTGTGCACAAGTCATTTTGACTAGTTTGGCAGTTCTATTGTTAATTCAATTTCCCACGGTTGAATTAAATTCGTTTTTCTTCATTTTGTAAGTTGATATATTGCAAAGGAAAGTCAATTTATTTTTGCAATATTTCGTAAGCCTTCATTTTTATCAGGCTGCCAAGATTGGCACACTGACAATGGTAGGTGAAGAGGAAGGAAGTGGAATTTAAGTTCAAGGGATAGATTATGTATCATCAAAATTATTTTCCAGTTCAATGAAGTTTACCATGGAGAATCGAATGGGCTGCTCGATAATCTGCTGATTTACGATTCTCTCGATGGGTTGAAAAAAAGATTGCACAACTTGTGATATAAAATCATGCACGGCAGACACGACGGTACTCGAGAACGGCGTTCCGACATCCTGTTACGTCATCGCGACATTATTTATACCGGCGAATTCATTGAGAATATAAATTCAATCGTAACTCAACGGATATTTTTTACAGTAGAATAAATTTCGAAGAGAAAAGTGAAAATTTCTACCCGATGGAAGATCAATTTCCACCTGACCCAGCTTCATTTCAAGTGTAAATGATAAATTTGTAATTATTCAATGAAATTTGGAGATATTACAATTAAATGAATCTCCATGGACCATTTTTATTATATTTAATGAAATTTATATGAGTAGATTTACCAGGGGTGAATAATTCAACGTTAACGAACGATGCATGACGTTAACGAGTCACCATCATTCGAGTCATTTAACATGCAAGACGCGTATAAATAGTATCGCGATGTTTGAACATACAGAGCATTAAAAGCATTATAACCAAGGTGACTGGTCGTAATGCTAGCTGTATATATCACCCCAGCTCATTATCAGGTGGTAAATTCTTTTCCATCGTAAATGCATGGTCGGATGTCCGATAAGAAATAATATCAACATCTTCAGTCCTAATGATACAGGTTTCGCGATAAATAGATTAATATATTAAGGTGTGGCTGGGCGTTTGAATTTCAAACAGTTCGCGCCAGAACGCAAAGGTCAATACAACTTCAGATTTAAACGCCTAACATTAAGTCACTTTAATATTAGATTCAAACGCCTAACATTAAGTTACTTTAGCTCTAAATTTAAACGCCTAATATAAATTTATGTCAGTTTTAAATTCAGGCACTTACTGAGATGCGATTAGGTGGGCGAATTTGGAACTACAGTAGCCGTGACATTTCAGCGGGAACAGTTTCAAATTCAAACGCCTAAAACGTGTTACAGTACGGTTAGGCGTTTGGATTTCAAACTGTTCGCGCCAGAAAGGAAAAGGTAATTCAGTTTCAGATTGAAACGACTAAAGTTGCTTTAACTTTAAATCGAACCGCCTGATATAAAGTTACTTTAGCTCTAAATTTAGACGCCTAATATAAATTTACTTCAGTTTTAAATTCAGTCACTTACTGAGATGCGATTAGGTGGGCGAATTTGGAACTACAGTAGCCGTGACATTTCAGCGGGAACAGTTTCAAATTCAAACGCCTAAAACGTGTTACAGTACGGTTAGGCGTTTGGATTTCAAACTGTTCGCGCCAGAAAGGAAAATGTAATTCAGTTTCAGATTGAAACTACTAAAGTTGCTTCAACTTTAAATCCAACCGCCTGATATAAAGTTACTTTAGCTCTAAATGTAGACGCCTAATATAAATTTATTTCAGTTTTAAATTCACGTCCTGAGATGCGATTAGGTGGGTGAATTCGGAACTACAGAAGCCGTGACAGAAGAGTTTCAAATTCAAACTGTTCCCGCCATAAAACAAAGGTCAATTCCGTTTCCTATTTAAACGCCTAAAGTTACTTTAACTTTAAACCAAAACGCATAACATAAACTTACATTAGTTTGAAATTCAAACGTCTAAAATATATCACAGCACGATTGAGCGTTTGAATTTCAAACTTTTGGCGGCAAAACGTAACGGTAACTTCAAGTTCCTCGTTGACGAGAGCCGCAAGAAAAGAAGTCTTTGGCAAAGCTTCAAGGTCTAGCCTCCGTCACGGTTATGAGTCCGGCAATGACTAATTGTGCTCAAAGATGGGAATTACGACGAGAATCGCGAGTCGGATGAACAGGTTCCCGTCTAACGAATACCCTCGACATGAAAATTCCTCCTCTACAACGGTCAACCATTCATTACAAACTACTCATTATCTCGACTGTCAATTAATTACGACTAACCACTCTCGAATTTCCATCGAAACCTTACATACACGATAAAACATTCTTACGATAGCAAATGCCTAAATTAACTCTTGCCAGTATATCATTTAGAATTCTAACTTGACTTTATGGGAGAGATTGATGTTCTACAAATGCGAAGTTGAAGTTTTGCGAAAGATTACTTTTCAAAGTTAATGGAAAGAGGGACGATGTGCAATGGCTCGTTTGTAATGCGATAGGAGATATTCACGAGCTGAGAACGACTCGCGCGATTTCTCACCGGATGTAGTCGTTTCAGGCTTGGCTCTGTTAATTCGCACAGACGAAATCGAGCCGAATCATGCGGATTTCAGACGAGCAACTTCCGCGATAATTGGCCACGTGGTGAGGTATCCTAGATGTCGAAATCCCGTGAAATTATGCGTCATGGTGATAGAATAGTAATTACTAGACTAAAGATCGTTGTTCGATCGGTTCGTCGATCCAATTTGAAGGATCTCGATTGATTAGTAGACTGGAAAAATTGCAAGCTTCTTGCTTCCGTTTGGTTAATTAAAAAGAAACCTTCCACTGTTGCAGTTCATCAAATATTTAACAAAGAATTAGCATTCTTTAATTCGCGTCTCAGAATCAAAAGAAACTTGAAATCGCCTTGGTAATATTAACCGTTTGCATACCACGAGCCACTTTCGTGCTCTTCAGTTTTTGTGTCGAAAAACCAGGATATTTTTCAATGTTGACAATTGAAGGAAGACTTTGTTAAGATATTTTGTTAAGAATGCATCAGGTTTGTCTTTTAGAATATAAAGTAATTACAAATTAGGATACAAACACGAGATACTACTACATAAAATAAAACACCAACTTTAGCTTATTTTGAAATAAAATCTCAAGAGTGCGAAAGTGGCTTTTGGCTTTTTTCGATGTAATTTTTTTAAACCCTCCCTGTATTCAAACGGTTAAACTCCCAATGATAGTATTTAAAGATTGATTTATTATTTACAATTTATTAAATTAAAAACTCCTGTACACTAATTAACTTCTTTCAAGTCCAAACATTATCTTCCCTTTTAAAGTTATTAAATTGTTTTCATTTTACAGAAAAATTCCATGTTAATAATTGTTCAATTCCAAATACGAAGCTACCAAACTAATTTTAACTTTAATTACAAGCAGGGTCTAAAATTAATAAATACTAAAATCGTATTTAATATGTCTGATAAGAAGTAAAATAATGTTGTATTAATCCTTTTCTCTTATGGTACCTAAAATGAGCTGTATGCTGCGATGGTGCATGCTAGACTTAAATTTAGACAAGCAGAGAATTTCCATGGGGTATATATCGCGAAAAATGAACTCGAGCGAGCTGAGGTCATGGATGCCGGTTTCTATATTTAATTTCGACGGGCAACTTCAAACGTTCGTGTCACCGAACGAATGAGCTTTCGAGAGGAAGGTGACAAGGAAACGTCGTCGTCGTTGTTTCTGTACAAATACTAAAATAATACTCGAAATGCATCCATCAATCATAATTAACCGTTTCCGCGAAGCTGACGTTCAAGTGCACATTTAGCCTTCAAATATTTGGCTCTGGAAATAAATGATGGAATTGGCAATGAATATCTGGGAATTCTAATTTCGCATAATATAACACGACAATTTAATTGTTTACTGCTAAGATAACTAAATACTAATAGTTGCCTTATTAAAAAGAAGGGCAAGGAATATAATTTTGTTTAACACTAGATTTACGGAGGCCATTTGGCTCATTCAAAATTTGATCACTATATGTATAATATATTGGTTGGTTAATATTCTTAATAATAAATCTTTCATTCAAATTGATTTGGAACTCTTTTCGTTGCAAAAAACTTCAATTTTTTTGTATGAGTCAAATTGGCTCACTGCAGAAAAATAGGTATATCCGTAAATCTAGTGTTAAAGTTCTTTCCGTTCTATCTTATAAAATTGAAATTACTTGATCGATCGTCCTTTTCACCTTCAGAATTCTCCGTCTTCAAAGTACTTATTCAGTTTTTAAATAAAAGGCTCTTTTTAAGATCCTTACGTAATATTTCATAAGTTGTAGAATTAAGTTTCGCCGAAAATATATTTGGCAATGTCGTACCTTTTCTTTTTTTGGAACTAATTGATTTTTTGCTATTTTTAAAAACTTCACAAACTACGTCAATTTTGAACTGACTAAAAATATTACCGGGACTTCGTCCTCGCGAAATTCTGCGAATTTGTTCGCACAATTACGCAACCACACGAGTTTCAAGGTTTACGAGTACCGAAGATAAATTGAGTGCACCGTAAGAATGTTCAAGCTGGAACAAAAAATTGAAAACAACCGCGCAGAAAATTACAATGACAAGATTCCCAAGAGGACGAAGTTTTAAACAAACGAAATACCGTATACTACAACTGAAATGTATGTATAAATAATGGATTGTAAAATTATTATTACCTTCTTAAAATTTATTTTGCAATAATATTGTGGAAGGGAATTTCCTAACCGGAATATTAGCTTTTATTGATCGCGGCTTTAACCGCAGACGCGTTACGAGTGGCGCAACCTGTCGGCGAAGATTGAAAGCTACTTTGCCGCAACAAATATTAGCGCGATAATTCAAATTGTGGCATTCAATTGACGTAACTTCTGGCTACATTTTCAATCTGTTTTTTATAAGCGTGACTATTGCAGATTGTTGAAATATTGCTAGCTATAAAGTTCCTAGGCGAAGGTACTTCTCGAAGAAGTAGAAAATCTCGGAATGTACGGATTAATTAATCTCTTATTCGCTTTGAAATTTTAATTTCACTGATACACGGCGGAAGTTTTATACAATGTAACTTCGTACATAGAAAGTTTCTGAGAAACTTCTATGAAGTGCATGGCAAGAGAAGGGATGACCATTAGTGGATTTTCATAACTTTTGGCAAACTATCCTTGGCGCAATCTTATTATGCAAGAAGCAAATTAGAGGTGAAAGATAAAATATTTTTAACTCAGGCACGAAAGCAAAAAGTAAACAGGTTCATGTTTCAAATTCAAACTATCTTCTTGGCTTTTTCCATTGCATCATTTTTGTAATTTTATTAAATTTGCGCTTATCGACTTACAATTCGTTTCACCAAAAATCTACAACATATTAATTAAAATTCAGACAAAGTAGAAATATTAAAATATTTAAACAGCTTAGAAATCACATTGGAAATCTTAGCTTGAGAAAGACCATATACTAAATCTGTCGAGTGCTAGCGAAATGAGTATCTAAACGAATGGTAAACATGCACGTTATTCATGTTAGCAACATGGCAAGCCAATTTATTTTTAAGCCATCGTATCTTCATCGTTGGCTTCGACTGGTATTCGAGACACGAGATTCTATCGCCTTGCTCTCCTATTCCCATTATAACGTTCCGATCCTATTCTCAATGTCCATATTATTCTTAAATTACTCAAAGCCTAAATATCTCTGAACAAAATTAAAAATTGACAAAAATTTCACCTGTACCAAAATTCTGCTACGAATTCGTTAATATTAACCTAATCTTTAATAATAAAAAAATCCTATTCACAATGTGCATATTATCCTTAAATTACTCAAACCTAAATACTTCTCGATAAAATTAAGGACTGACAAAATTTAATTTGCACCAAATTCTATTACAAATTCGTTAATATTAACCTAATATCTAGATTATCTAGATCTAGATAAAAAACTATTGACGATGCGCGTGCAATTTCTTAAATTATCCAAAGCTAAACAATTTCTCAATAAAATTAAGGATTGAACAAATTTAACCTGTACTAAATTCTACGACAAATTCATCATTATTAACCCAATATCTTTAATGAATAATCCTATTCTCAATGTGCATGCTAGTTGGTAAATTATTCAAAGCTAAACTATTTCTCATATAAAATTAAAGATTGACAAAATTGAACCTGTAGGTACTGAATTCTATTAGAAATTCGTTAGTATTAATCTAATATACTTTAATAGAGATTCCTATTCTAAACGTGCATGTTGTTTCGTCATTGAATTTTAAGTAATTGCACAAAGAAAATGTAGAGTTGGCAAAAGTGATTCTGTATTAAATTCTATTATAAATCAATTACTGCTAACCTAATATCGTTTTTCTTTTATTGATATCGATAATGAGGAGTCGTATTTTACCGTATAGAGATAGAGTATTGGATTGCCGAACGACACGACAGCTTTCTCGGAATCTTTCGGTTGCGTGATTTCTCGAGAAAAGAATTTCAAGGAAGGTAGCTTCTTTTATTATAACGTATATTCCAGAATATTCTCAGTAATTTTATCGTGTATAGTAATGACTATAATGTCAAGGGAAGAAGAAAGTGGGGTAAGTCAGGTCGATGTAAATTATTTCGAAGCATTATAGTCGAGATATTTAACGTGACTTTGTAGTTTATCGTAGCGCGTCTCCATACTATCGAACTTCTCACTGGGAAGGATGACAATGTACAAAATATTTATATTACTCGAATGTTTGAAGGTGAACGTGTAATAACGAAAGTACGGTTCCTCTATAATAGAAGAGCAAGGACTCGAAATTGTAATCAGGAAACTCGAATTTAAATTCCTCCTCACCATTGGCAGTTCTTTTTCTAAACTATTATTTAATGTACTATAGTTATGATGGTTCAAAATCTATCTAAAACAATGGTTCGTAGGCAAAACGACCACAAAACTTCACTCTTAAAAGTACTAAAAGAAAGAAAAATAAAGCAACCCGAAAACTATGGTGATTGAGGAAAAAAATACTTGTATTTGCAATCAGTAGATCCGAATTTAAATTTCTCATTGCTGGTCTCGTTACTAAATTATTATTTAATGTATTACAATAATGATGGTTGAGAATCTATCTAAAACAATAGATCATAGGCCAAACGACAGCACGGCTTAACTCTCCAAAGTTCTAAAAAGAAAAAGAAAATAAAGCTAGTCCAGAATCATAATGACTGAGAAAATAAAGACTTGTATTTGCAATCAGTAGATCCGAATTTAAATTTCTCATTGCTGGTCTCTTTACTAAATTATTATTTAATCTATTATAGCCATGGTGGTTCACAATCTATCTAAAACAATAGATCATAGACAAAACAATCATAACACTTCACTCTCAAAAGTTCTAAAAGAAAGAAAAATAAAGCAACCCGAAAACTATGGTGATTGAGGAAATAAATACTTGTATTTACAATTAGTAGATCCGAATTTAAATTTCTCATTGCTGGTCTCTTAACTAAATTATTATTTAATGTATTACAGTAATGATGGTTCAGAATCTATCTAAAACAATAGATCATAGGCCAAACAATCACAAGACTTCACTCTCAAAAGTTCTAAAAGAAAGAAAAATAAAGCAACCCGAAAACTATGGTGATTGAGGAAAAAAATACTTGTATTTGCAATCAGTAGATCCGAATTTAAATTTCTCATTGTTGGTCTCGTTACTAAATTATTATTTAATGTATTACAATAATGATGGTTCAGAATCTATCTAAAACAATAGATCATAGGCCAAACCACCACAAGGCTTAACTCTCAAAAGTTCTCAAAGAAAAGAAAATAAAGCTCATCGAGAATTATGGTGATTGAGGGAATAAAGATTTGGCCGTGCAATCAGTTTAAAGTCTCCTCAGTCGGAAAGTATTTTCCTAAATAATTACTTAATGCATCGTAACTGCGGTGATTTGAAAGCCGGTTAAAACTATAAGTCGTAGACAAAACGACCATAGTAGTTAAAGCAGAAAGGTTAAGTAGAGGAACACACTGATTTATAGAAACGTAACATATCATTAGGCAAGTTGAAAGCAGTCCAAGAATCGTCGGATGTGTGCATCGAGAGTTCAAAGATCTAGAGAGAAATTACCATATTCACCCGAGAGAGTGTGCGTAGGAGCGTAAATTCTAAAACGTTTCCCGTGATTAATAGTCAACCATGATGTATATTTTGTCAGCTATCTCGAGTACATTCACCAAATATGCCAATTTACATTGTAATTCTGTATTAAGAGACCGAATCAGTCTCGCACGAATTCACTTCAATTTATTCACTTCGTTAATACTAATTTCACATTCTTCCTAATTGTAACGATCTCAATGTTGAAACTGCCAAGGCAATCGTGAACAGCTCGTACTAGAATTTCCTAACAAAGAATATTATTTAAAATTCTATCGGTTGAATTTCTTCGAAGGCCTATCTTTTCAAATATAGACAGTCAAATCGATTAAACTACTTCTTTACCTTCGGCATAATTGTCAACCATTTTCAACGTTACCAAATCAACCATTAGTAGTTCACTTAACCAGTTAACTGTGTTTGACGAGTATACTCGTCATGCGTAAACGCTACTAATGGTTATTTAAATTGTAATTTTGACGAAAACTATAATATATTAGTATATTTCAAGATGTTAACAATATTTTGAGGCTATGCCGAAGTAAAACGAATAACTAAAGGGTATAAATAATTTCAAATAGATTTCAGTCCATCTCTCGATTTTCGTGACCCTGAATTCAAAAGAATTTTCGCCACAGTTAAAAGAATACTTCCACTCATTACAGAATTCTTAATAAATGCAATTTTAATTAAAATTTCATTCTCAATTAAATTCATAATCAATTAAAATTGGATGTTCCTCGAGATGTTCGTTATTAGATATTAGAATTAAATAGAAATCGAATTTTCTCATCAACTTCCGTATTCGATTATGGGACAATAAAAAACTGGACAATGTTATTTCGAGGAAAAAGTTAAATATCACAGGTGCAACGGAAAGGCCAGGTGATATCGCGAATCGATATCAGCGATCCGTAGAACGGTGAGCTCTAATCACAGCTAACTATACACGTTTAACGTGGCATAAGGCGCCGTTATAAAACCGCATCTGGCCTTAAAGAATCGGAAAACCACGTCACTCGATATTACGGCTCGAGTTAAATTTAACTCGTACATTCAGTGCACATCCAGGGGATAAAACCACAAAATACATTGAAAGTTTGCGCATGAAAGGGCTTTGGGTCGTTTGACCATGTACGAATATATTTAACACTACAAGTATCGGCGTTAAGTTCGATATATTTAAATATATTGAAGAACCTTGAAACAAGAGAAGTCATGGGGCGAAGAAAATAACTAGTTAAGTAATTTGTGCGACAAACATAGAATATTTACTGTATGGCTCTTCTGCAATTATTAGGAATTTTTCAAAAGAATTAGCAAGTAGATTTAACTGTCGTGATAGTTGTAATGTTAACACTTTGCAAATTAATTTGATATTATTAACTCCTTGCCGTATAATAACACGTGACCCGATAAATGGGGTAGTCAATTTTGCAGTGTTTAAAAAATTATTCAATCAAAAATATCAGTGGGTGACTATAAAATAAAATAAATTCTATGCTATCTAATATTGCGTTAAGTCATGAAGATTTATTGCGCATTCAGCCATAAAAGAAATGGTACAGCAAGGGGTTAAATATCGCATTCCATTCTTCTTAGCAAAGGGCAGATTGTAAAATGCAAATTATATTCAGATAAAATAGATCTTTGAAATTATGTGGATCAATGTAATCCTAAATTTCTATAGATTTCAATAATTTTTTAATAAGTATGAAATTGAAAATATCAGTGAGATACGGCATGATCAAATTATTTTTACAATATTAACCCCTTAGCCTACAACTACGTGTAAAACTCGTAGCGCGGAAAATGGAATAGGAAATTTTGGGGTCTTTCAAAAACTATTAAATTGGCAATATCAGCCAGTCACGAAACGGCCTCATTATTTCTGTACTATTAACCCTTTGCGGACGGGGACATATTTGAATATTGACAGATAATCATTTATTCGGCGTTCCAAAAGCATCATTTTCTTAGAAATTTGGGGTTTCAACGTATCTGAATTAGAAATTACTCCACTTTTAATTATATCCCACCGGTTTTATTTCAATTTTTCAATGTAAATCGTGTATACATACAGCGATAAACTGTAACTACATTCTTTCTCAGACCGCATATATGCGTCGCTAGTCCGCAAAGGGTTAATATCACGTTCAGTTATACGAAATATCAGAAATCAGTAAAACCATTTGATTACAGGAATTAATTTTGAGTCTTTGCACGCCCCATTAGAAAAGAAATCGTGTGTTAAGGGGTTAATATTACGTAGAGTTACATAATAGATTTAAAATCAATGATCAATTTTTATTTGATCAAATTAGTTCCAAATTATTGCGGAGACAGACACAAAAGAAATCGTTCGAGTTGAATATGTCGAATTAGAATGCAACTGACTTATACTACTTTGAAAATAAACTGCTCATTCGAGATATTCGACTCTGGTTCGATCGAATACAAAGGATCGATATTGCTGATAGAATTCTCTCGATGTAATTGTGTATATACACAACACGTGTGCAGATGCGTTTCTTGCATGCAGAGCCACCGATCGGGCGACCGCCAACTATCAATTTCCGTTTTGAATTACCAAACGCCATAACGCATGTATGCGCCGCTCAAACGAATCTCCGGTCGTCTGGTCGTCTAACGAGGTTCCTCCTAAGAAATGCATCGTTGCACCTCACTTCGATAATGAGATGCACCACGGTTTTACCGTGCATCTCGATCAACGTCGATCTTTGGGAGTTCAAAATGGAATAGCAACCCTCTGCTATCTAATTTCATTGTACTTTATCAAACGATGGGAACTTAGATTTTAATGTATTGCATTATAGGAATTTTTCTCGTTGTAATCTACTATTGGTCTATTATTTCTACTTTAGTTATATTTCTATTAATTTTGGGCTTTCGAGACCATTAGAATTTAGAAATTTTGAGAGATACTTTTTATACGAGAGATACTTTTTATACGAGAGATACACAATTTCGGGAAGCTGTAGATAGAGATGTTCTATGTTTTATATTTATTATCGGAAATACTATTGAAATTGTTATATTATTGTTTCTAGAAAAGTGTATCTCTGTGAAAAAAACTAATATAATTTCGAATCTGCAAAACTTTGCAAATTCACCTAAGTGGGAAAAACTTTGAAGAAGTTTTACGTAAGAATCTGTTAGATACTATATTTATTATCAGAAATCTTGAAATTGTTATCTCATTGTCTCTAGAAAAATATATCTCTGTGCAAAAGCTAATACAACTTTTAATCTGCAGAACTTTGCAAATTCGACCAAAGGAGAAAAACTTTGAAGAAGTTTAACATAAGAATCTGTTATACATTATATTTATTATCAGAAATCTTGAAATTTTTATATCATTGTCTCTAGAAAAATATAACACTGTGAAAAACCTAATATAATTTCCAATCTGCAAAACTTTTCAAATTCAGCAAAGTGAGAAAAACTTTGAAGAAGTTTTACGTAAGAATCTGTTATATATTATATTTATTATCAGAAATTATGAAGTTGTTATATCATTGTCTCTAGAAAAATATATCTCTGTGCAAAAAACTAATATAATTTCGAATCTGCAAAACTTTGAAGAAGTTTTACGTAAGAATCTGTTATACATTATATTTACTATCAGAAATCTTGAAATTTTTATATCATTGTCTCTGGAAAAATATATCTCTGTGCAAAAGCTAATACAACTTTTAATCTGCAGAACTTTGCAAATTCGGCTAACAAAGAAAAACTTTGGGGAAGTTTTATACAACAATCTGTTATTCACCATATTAATTATCAGATATCATTGTCTCTACAAAAATGTATCACTGCGAAAAAGCTAATATAATTTCCAATCTGCAGAACTTTGCGAATTCGACCAAAAGCGAAGAACTTTTCAAAAGATTTACGTAAGAATCTGTTGTACGCTATATTTATTATCAGAAAACTTGAAGTTGTTATATCATTGTCTCTAGAAAAATGTGTCTCTGTGAAAAAATTCTGCAGGAATGTGCAAATTCGGGTAAGGAAGAAGCAACGTTGAGAACCACTGGGCACCCCTGGCCTTACGTAATCAGGCTGCACCCACTAGTTTCGCTCTCATGTACTCTCTGCCTGTAATCTGTCAATGCACTTTTGACAGGAACACCCAGAACGGAAATCCGATGCAACGCTCCTTACAATTTGCATATTTGATACGCCTTCGAATAGAATTCAATCTCACCGATCAAGGTTGACTCGTCAGGGTTGAAAATTGTGTAACGACCGGCATTCAACGGGAACGGAATCGCGAGTTGTATCAATCCTTTTTTTGAATATTTACCAGAATTTAAGTTCAACGGTTGAATTTAACTACCTTCATTGCTACAAAGTAAGCAATTCTACTAATAATCGCGTGCAACTCTCCACTAAATACAAATAAAGATCTTTTGACGAGATAAGTATCATATTTGTTAAGAAAGCAGCATTGAAAGTAGTAAAACAGTGATAATACTAATGGTAAATAATGTTTGAATGATTCGTAAGACTTTTGTGATTATAATAACGAATAGTATGTGATTATTTTTAAATTAAATTAGAGTTAATTTATAATGTGATTTTGTTCGACAGTGAGGACAATTTCTATAATTGATAATACTTGTGAAAATTCCACGTAATGTTTGTCTTTCGTGCAATCTTGTAATCAATAAAGTCCGTATCGTAAAACGAGGGTCGTTTCGTGCAGAAAGAAGAACCACAAAGATGTAACACGATGTTACCGAAACCTTCGAAGTGAAATCAATAGAGACGGGCGAATCTATAATGAAATTTCCAAAAACTTTTCGTGAGACCTTCTCTTATTCGTGAAATGTTACGATGGATTTCGAGTTTCGTAATTTCGCGAATGGAAAATTCCACTTTTGGTATACTTGGGACGTAAGAATAACAAGGAACGAGGAGAAATAACCTTCAAAGGACTACAAAGTCTCCTCGTGTTTCTACGTCGAGTTTCGACGCGGACAATTACGGAAGATATTCCATGGAAAAATGGAGGTTAACGATTCTATTAAAATGTGTAGTCAGATGACTCTTAACTGCAATTTCCGTGATTATCTCGTCGCTCGTCCATTGGCGAAATTACGCCTTAATTTTCCTAACATTTTCTCGCAAGCCTACCATGAAATTAACTACCGAAAAGTTCATACTTCGATCGGCCATCTCCATAAATATAATTATTCCTACAATATCTAAAAGAATCTCCTTCCCATTTACAAATTTCACGTACTTAATACATTAACCTTGCCCTCAAAGACCAAAAACGTTACGCGATGACTACTAACGCAATTCATGTCGCAAACCTCATGAATCATTTCTTTCAATTCCAATCGTCCGCACAATCTGCACAGGACGAGTTCAACGTGCCTCTGTTCTCTAACCTAAAAACCGGTACGACGAGAAAAGCGCAAGAACCAATGAACAACGTAATAATCGATAATCGATGTAACCGTGCACGATTTCTTAAAGACACAATCTTTAAAAGCTTGTATAATCTTCCATTAAGAGATATCATCGACTTTCGAAACAATATCCTACGCATCATTGTTCCGATACAATCGTTTCTGAATCATAGCTACGTAACACGAAGGACATTAAACGAGTACCGGTGAAATTCCTCTCTCCCGATCGTCTCGATCGATGGATGTATTATGAAGAGAAAATCGAATTGTTTGTTTAAGGAGAAGAGTTGAGATAGAAGAAAGGATGTTTAACTCACCGTTAACGTAGAGAAGAAAGTCAAAGGATCTGGTGCTGGGTAAAATCGTCCTCGGGTACGTCGTACGTGGACACGAGTCGGAAACGAAGTGGCGCGGAATCAACTCGCCTCGCGACAGCCGAGAACCTCTCCTCCCTCTGCCTCGGCCAATCGGCTCCCTCCTTTGCAGCCAGTCGTTCCCTCCGTTCCTCAGTTCCCCTCACTATTCCACCTACCAGTCCATGGTCCAGCCGCGTTCCTCTGTTCCGTTGTTTCTACGAGACTCCTCGGTTGCTACCTCGACTTTTTTTTTCTCCCGATTTGCCCTTCATTTTTTGCATCGATTCTGAAAGGATGAGGACAATGAACGTGGACGGTTCAAGTCATGGGGATTTATTCCGAAATTGTCTACAATTCTTTCGAAACTAGAGGACACTGGAATTATGGAATTGCAGTATTTCTGTTCGTGTGATTAGAATTTAATTTATTTGGTTGCAGAAGAATTGAGTTTGAGGGAATGGCTTGGTTCGAGGGAAGTTGATTTGGTAGAGTTATTTCGATATTAGATAATACAGGAATTGCGGAATTGTAACGTTTGTTGATGTGGTTAGATTGGAATTTATTTGGTGGCAGAAGAATTGCGTTTGAAGAATGGCTTGGTTCGAGGGAAGTTGATTTGGTAGAGTTATTTCGAAATTAGATGATGCAGGAATTGCGGAATTGTAACGTTTGTTGATATGATTAGATTTGAATTTATTTGATCACAGAAGAATTGCGTTTGAATGAATGGCTGTCTTGGTTTGAGAGAAGTTTACTTTGTCGGTTTATTTTGAAATTAGAAAATACAAAAATTATGGAATTGCAAAAGTTTTTGTACCTATGATTAGAATTGCATTTATTTGGTCAAAGAAGAATTGCGTTTGAATGATTGTCTTGATTTGAGAAAAGTTTATTTTGTCAGGTTATTTTGAAATTAGGGAATGCAAAAATTATGGAATTATAAAGTTTTTGTACATATGATTAGAATTGAATTTATTTGATTACAAAATAATTGCGTTTGTGTGAATGGCTTGGGTTGAGAGAAGTTTATTTTGTCGGGTTATTTTGAAATTAAAGAATGCAGAAATTATGGAATTGTAATATTTTTGTACCTATGATTAGAATTAAATTTATTTGGTCACAGAAGAATTGCGTATGAGTGAATGGCTCGGTTCAAGGGAAGTTTATTTTGCCTGGTTATTTTTAACTTAGAGAATGCAGAAATTATGGAATTGTAATATTTTTGTACCTACGATTAGAATTGAATTTATTTGGTCGCAGAAGAATTGCGTTTAAATGAATTGCTTGGTTCGAAGGAAGTAAAGTTAGATGTTAAAGTTTCTGTCTCGGCTATGATCGTGAAATGAACTCTGCGGTTAATATACAATCAATTTCATATAGCTACATCGGAGTCAATGGCATCGAGACAGAAGCTGAAGAAAAAGAGAAGGAACACAATTTGTTTCCCCTGCGAGTTATTTAGCTACCATTTCGAAGAGAAAAGATGTAACGGGTTGATACTATAATTAGATATCGCTTTGTTGAATATATTTATCGTCTGCTTTACGTGCAATGATTTGCATTATTTCGTTGCAATTCACGTTTTCTATCGTGTACGAGGAAAGAGTTTAAATCTTTGAAAAACGGTCTTTAAAGTATAGAGGGCAAGGTCTGATCTCGACCTCGTGAATCATAATACTCGCAAGAGTTACCTGTATATCGTTCTTTTTTCCTGCTCGAGAAATTTGAAAATGAAATTGCAGACGTTATAC
Source organism: Cerceris rybyensis (assembly GCA_910591515.1). Classification (NCBI taxonomy): domain Eukaryota; kingdom Metazoa; phylum Arthropoda; class Insecta; order Hymenoptera; family Crabronidae; genus Cerceris; species Cerceris rybyensis. The sequence goes on from OU342795.1 coordinate 5,245,370, forward strand.
AGACAAATAAAAACTATTGTCTAATGTCGCAATGGTTATTTAATAGAAACACTAGATTTTTTCTACTTTACAAAAAGTATGCACCAATACACGATACGTTTATCTTGCAAAAATTCAATTTAGGAGTTGAACGATTGAACGGTCTATTCTCGAAAATGGACTTATACTACTTGGAAAAATAACGGCTCATTTTTATCACAATAAAATGTACATTTTGGAATTGTCACTGGCCTGTCGTGACGAGCTATAAATTTTTATGAATATTTCTGTTACATGCAAGCCTCGATTATGTATCAGGTATAAATATGACGGTCTAAAACAGATGCCGTGTTCGTACTTAAGGAGCTTCAATGGATTATGACGTCTTATTTATCGACCATGTCTCTCGGCATCTGCATGTGCAAAATGTAATCTTCTTACAACATACCTAACCTACATATATGTTTAATCCTGACATCTCATTGAATGTTCTGTTCCGCAAGGATTTAGACATTGCAATATAGATAAGTGACTCTTACATTCCTAATGATTAAACGAGAATGTTAGAATAACCTTGACAATTAACAATACCAAGGCTAAGAGCCACCCTCTTCACAGTAATTAGGCTTCCAATCTTCCAAAGTACCGCAAACAATTCAAATTAAAAACTTTTAAATAATGCCAGCAAAGCAATATTCCACTTAATATCCATTTAATTCCCAAGATTCTCAATTTTCTAAACTCGCAATTATTCCTCGAACTCTGCATTGACTTCTACTCTAATTTAAATTAATTTGAACACTAAAACTACTGGCTTAATTCAATCTACTCAATTCTACTTAATTAAATATATTAGATAAGTACTTTGGAAATAGAGAAATCAAAAAGTGGAAAATATCTGCTCTACGACTGTCCTCCAAACTTGGAGAAATTTTCAAAAAAATTACCAACGAGTTATTTTAATTTGTCATTTTAATCTTTCTCGTGTTAAAGAGTCTCAAAGCAATGTAAAAAAAAATCTAAACACACCATAACGCAAGAAATCCTAGATTTGAGTACCACTGACGTAGACACATCCAATTTTCATAATTAGACTCCGGATGTTTATGCAAATTTCAAGTTTAACAAATGTAACAAAGACAGGAGAAGCTATTTAGGAATTTTCTGCACCAGATAAATATTACAACTACTACCATACTTTGGATACTTTAGATCTAGTAGAAGTACCAGAAATTCGTTTCTGTAGATATTTGACTCAAAAACCAACTAATTTTTATCAGCCCGACATTTTATCAGCCCCAAAAATTTGTACACTACATGGAAAAAGATTCTCCACAACGAAAATGATTATGTGATCCATTAAAAATAGAAACTTGGGACAAGATTATCTGTTTGAATTTAAAAAGACGATATTTCTTTCCGGTATCCCTGATATTTCTATATTATGTTTTTTCTGTATATTTCAGCCATATTCATTTAGTCATAAGGTAGTTCTTGCACATAGGAGCGGATTTCATGGGTGCTATGAATGGGCCTCATTGAATTTCTATAAAACGAACGATAATTTATCGAAGTATTAATTAAAGTAATTAAATAATTTTAAAGGTAACTTTTATATTGTAAACGTGAAATGCATGATTTTATAGTTTTCAATTAATAATTTCTTTATTAAACATTCGAAAGCTGCAATTTTTTTTGTGAAATATCTATTCGAAAACGTTCCCGAATTAATGATCTCGTTTTTCGTAAGTATATGCAGTATGGAAGATTGGAAAATTGAACGATAAAGTCGGAAGTACTATTTCTCTATCTCTCACTCTCATTTACGTCAATGTATGAAACTGTATTTTTAAATTCGATTTTTTCATCGAAATGCCCAATAACTGCGCTTTTTTTTGCTTGTAACTTGTTCGTGACAATCTCAAGAACATCATACTTTAACATTAAATTTATTTGTAGACTTTGGTCAAGTGCTAAAACTACCATAAATACATACAAATCCGAAATCTATTCGTAGTCAACCTACGACAATGTTCTCCAAGCAAGTTACAAGTATCGGTCCTTCGTACAATTTGAAATTAGGGAGACCGGTTGGTTCTATTCCACTCCGTTCCCCTGATTTCTCGAAATATATGGGTCATGTCTGGGTTTCCGGAGAACGGTGGAACGTCGGGAGTGTCGCCTACCCGTTACGAAATCAGCTGTGCGCCTGTCGCTGGTTGTTGTAGGTCGTGTTAGAATTCCCCTCGTCCTCCCTTCTTCTCCTGCTCTCTCATTTCATCCAATGGATGAGGTAACGATGGAGAGGGGATATTAAAGGTCGCTCCAACGTGGTGCAGATCAATACGAAACCTACATACCTATCTTCCCTATTGGGCCAATAGGAATATCTAAAATGATCGAGTCCATATATTTTTTTTTTATTCTTCGACAGCTTACTTTTACGACTCGTTTATACACGAAGGGGTGGACAATTGATATTGTATGGATTTATTGGAAAGGTAGTGATATTTGTGAGGTGATGTCACGGTCGGTGAATACTTTAGGATGTTAACATTAGATCTATGAGCGTTAAGTTTGTTATTCTTGGATATAGGAAGGGAGTACTTCAAAAATAGAGGGGTTATCGATGAAGAGGATGATCGTTTAACCCTTTTAATGCCGATCGAAAAAATTGATTGCATTATGACAAATGTACCGTATTTTTCGATAGATAACACGGACCTCACGGACGTATCTTTTCGGCATTCTTTTTTTTCTTAGTTAAGAGCCCACCATAGTTTTATTATTGAATTTGACATCGTTAATGTCGCTTTCTAATGCAGTGATAGCCAAAGTGGTGGTCCGCGAGAAAATTTCGCTGGTTCCCAGAAAAATGTGGAATATACTGTAAGAGTGTTAATGTTTATAGTAATGTAACACCGAGTATGTTCGTCGCCGCTGCGGCGACTGACTCGCGTCGGCTTGTTGGCTGAACGACGAACTGCATTTTTTATAAATCTTCAGTTAGTTGTTTATGGAGATTTGAAGCGAACAGACAAATTATTTTACGTCAGATATTTAATTTATGTATTTAAAATTGTGATTTATGTTTGAAGTGTTATTTTATGTGTTAAGTGTTGTTTTACTAGTTTATGTCATTAATTTACTAAAATAATTTATAAAAGTAATAGATTTTGTTCTGATTTTTCCTCTCTTACAATACTTACTCATCACGTTAAGTTATGTTTTGAGATGCATTCAAACGTAATTCAATTCATAACAATACGTGAGAAGTTATAAACACGCTACTTCATAGAATAACGCCATTTCATAAAATTTTACTGGTCCGTGAGGTCAAAAAGTTTGGCGACCGCTGTTCTAATGTATAACGCGCAGTTCTTATTTTATCTATATTTGAAGTTATGTTTTTTTTTATTGAAATTAGAAATTATAGAAGTTAGAAGTTGCAATTTTCGTAATAACATTTCACAAGTTGTATTTTCATTATTCAATTCTAACCGTGTGTACGTGTACCGATAAAGTACAATCAGATTTTTTCTCAGACCGCATATATGCGTCCATCGTCCTCCAAGGGTTAAGAAATATATGTTTACCTGCACTTCTCTATTGAAATAGCACAAAATAGCAAATAATAGAGTTCCACCTAGCTGTAAATACATAACGTGAAGATGAGTCCAAATGTAAAGCCGTAATTTTGAAAATATTGTCGTAGCGAGTCGTTCATATTGCAAATAAGAAAAATAATGGTCCTTTCAACCGATACTCGTAAAACAGTGGTGGCGAACCTATGACACTGACCCACGCATGCTTTTTAAATGACCCACGCGTCGATTTTCATAAACTTATTTTTTATATCATAAAAGAGAGAACAGACAATAAGAAATACTAAAAAAGTAAAGTATATATATCCAATGTCGAATTTATAACAAATATTTCCAATTGAGAACCCCAAAAAAGTAGTTTTTAAGCATCCTCCCCTCCTCCTTTCCAAGTTATGCCATTGACTCGGTGACTCACAAAGTATTACTAAAAAAAATAATGAAAAACATTTTACCTACCCCTCAAAAAGATTCGTCATCTCTGCTGCAGATGATACGAAGTTAAAGGTTTAGTGCAGTAGTGGCGAACCTATGACCCGCGGGGTCAAATCTATAATATCTATAATGTTGAATTTATAAAACAATGTTTCCCAGTAGACACTGGCTAACTGACAAGCAAAAAAAAGTGACCCACGCTAGTACTTAAAAAAATATTGAGCAAAATTTCAGCCACTTCTCAAAGAGATTCGCCATCACTGCCTGTAAAACGTCGACTCTATTGCTTGACGGACAAGCGAGATGCTAAGGCAAATATTTGTCGTCCAGCTGCTAAGACGTAACGCGTATCGACGTGGTTATTTTCGTCTGTCGAAAACAAAGCGATAAATCTTCCTCGAAATTCGTGCAATTTAAGAAAAGAATTCTTTGCTGTTACGGAAACTTTTTAAGTTCCGATAGATTCGTCTCCGTTGATAGAGAACCACTGGCACTCACAGATTATTCTTCGCTTTGTATTTTCCACGAGTTTACCAGCGAAATTGACGCACCGCGCTGATTGCCACCTTGCTCAGTTTATTACATAATATTGGCAGAGTATTTCGTTCTGCCAGATATACTTGTTTTCCGTGGAAACCCTTATGCCCAGATTATTTGCTTCTGGCATCTCGAAAACTATCTCAATTTCCATATCTCATTTCCTAGTTTAACTATATTCTCATGTTATTAAATAAAGCCAAGAAAAATATCATTTTCAAAACATATTTACTTAGAAAAAAAATACGTAATATCTAAAACTAGACTTATTAGTAGACTGCGGATTTTTATGCATTTATGACAAATTAAATACGGCTAAAATATACCAAAAGAACATAATATAAAAATATATCTAAAATATCCAAAGTATGGTATTTCTTGTAATATTTATTAAGTGCAATAAATCCCTAGATAGGTTTTCCTGTCTCACCTGCATTTTTGAAACTCGAAATTTGCATAAACATCCGCAGTCTACTTATTAGGTTTTTTATCATTTGAAAGTAGTGAAATCATTTCGGTTTTAGTAATAATTTAGATTTTAATAAGTTAAAACCACGCATTTCCCATTCTCAGACACATTTTCCGGCAATTCTCAAGCTTTCCCAAAAGTCTACGAGATTTCTATTCCAACTTCAAGTCGACAAACACCTTCTTACTTTTGAATAAACTTAGCGCCAAGGTAAATTCGTCTAGTTAATTCTACGAGGTCGCAATAAATTCTTAAAATGAATCACACTATTTTTGCTTTATTCTAACGTACTGAATATTAGGTGTATTATAATATATTAGGTAATATTAGAAACATTAAGTAATAGTGTTTTAAATTACTAGGCGAACAATATTATTATTACAAGTAATTTTTGAATTATAAAACACACGTGAAATATCTACTGTACTCTTTCTCTGTAAATTTAAAAAATGCTTATTAACCCCTTGCCTTACAATGACACGTTGCACACGTGACGCGGTAAGTGGAATGGAAAATTCGCAAATTTTCGAAAAACTGTTAAATTGAAACTATCGGTAGATCAGGATACGTCGAAATTAATTCTACGTTATTAACACAAGAACTACCAAACCGGTCAAAATTACCGGTACACAATTTTTTCAAAAAATCCTCCGAGTTTACATAAGAGTCATAGAATAAATATTCTACGTCTATGTTAATAAACATAAATCACCCAAATGATCAAATTTTCCGCCGCTTGATTCCCCCTTCTTCGAAGTACTTCTTTAATTTCTTAAAATATGATAGATTTGAGGCCGGTAGTTCTAGTGTTAATATTGCGTTAACTTATACCGGTAAGTTGGAAATCAGTGGTATATTATTATTTCAACAATTAATTCTATGTTACTGCGCCTTCGGTTATAAAATAAATTGTAAGGCAAGGGGTTAAAAAAGTAGGAGTCCGTCAAATTGGCTTCCGTAAATATCGTCTTACCTAAATATAGCGTGATTTTATAATAAAAAGCAGACTCTATACGTCTTCGTGTTAATGAACGTTTCAGCCTCGACATTCTGCAAGATCGACCTCTTACGTAAAGCACGTTAATCCGCGACGCGAAAAAAGGATGTAACAATCATTTATTTCGATACAGTTCATCAGTCGGGCAGTTCAAAATTGATTTCGATTAACGCTAGATTTACCAAGCCAGTCAAAATGACTGGTACACAACTTCGTCCAAAAATTCTGCGGTTTTATGAGAGAGCCGTAGAATAAATATTCTTCGTCCATCGTATAAAACATAAATTGCCAAATCTATCATCTTTTCCACGTCTTAATTTTCCATGCTTTAAGGTTCATATTTAAGATATTTAAATATAATAGATTTCACGCTGGTAACTCTAGTGTTAAGTTTCGAGAATAAACATTAAAGCGAAACGTTACGAATATCGTGACACTCGACACGTATGAGTGTCGTGAAGACGTTATCGATCTCACCTACGGTATTACTAATATTATCATGGTTTTATCGTACTTAAAGATCATCGAAACCTCTTTAAAATTGCTGATGCTAAAACGATTAAGTATCTAGAATACCACAAGGAAATACGGACTTGGAGGATTATAGAAATAATGGTAATTTATCGCGAGACTGATTGCAATCGAGGGTAAATTAATTCTTTGCAATCGTTACTGGTTTAATGATCTCGAGTCTGTCCCTGATAAGATGATGCACTCGTTGAAATCGATTTGCAAGATCGACTTGATACGCGGCCAATGAAGTTAAACAGAAGAGCAATTAGATGTTGCATTCGACGAACCTTGAACGAGGTTCTCTGTGGTCTCGTGAGAAAACTCGCTTCATTCGATGCACGAATAGAAGCGTTTAAAAAGAAATCTCAATTGGTATCGTTCCTAATTATCGACTAATTATCTACCTTTTTCATTAATTTACTAGAATGTCCTGTAAACATGTCAAATATCGTTGACACAATTAATTCAACGTATTTGACACTAGATCTACGGCTGATAAATCTGTTAAGTTTCATAATATCAAATAAGTAGCTTGCAGAAAGATAAATACAGCGGTGAAAAATATAATAAGTTGAGTAATTTCTATATTTTAAAATACACATGAAATATTTACTGTACTACTTCTTTATCAGTTCCAGAAATTTTTTTAAAAAGGTAGGAATTCGGCAATTTGACGGTTTTCGTAAATCTGGGGTTAAAATTGCTCATAGTCTTCAAAATAAACGTAGAAAATTAAAAAAGAAACAGCGTAAGAAATTTCCGGGACATTTTTAAAAAAATTCGAGGCACATCATTTTGATAGATCTACCGACAATTAATTCAATATACGTAAAATTGTCAAATAAAGTCAATGAAGGAGCAAAAGACTTGTTCCGATTCAATCGCTCACAGTCCGAAAAATAAACGTAGAAAATTGAAAAGGAAACATCGTCAGAAATTTCCAGGACATTTTCAGAAAATTCAAAGAACGTCATTTTGGTAAATCTACTGACGATTAATTCAATATATTTAAAATTTCCAAATACAAATGTCTAACTGAAATCAATGAAGGAGCAAAAAACTTGTTCGATTCAATCGCTCACAGTCTTCAAAACAAAACGTAGAAAATTGAAAAGGAAACATCGTCAGAAATTTCCAGGACATTTACAGAAAATTCAAAGAACGTCATTTTGGTAAATCTACCGACGATTACTTCAATATATTTAAAATTTCCAGATAAAAATGTCTAACTGAAATCAATGAAGGCGCAAAAAACCTGTTCCGATTCAATCGCTCACAGTCTTCAAAATAAACGTAGAAAATTGAAAAAGAAACAGTCTTAGAAATTTTAGGGATATTTTTCAAAAAATTCCTGGCAAGTCATTTCGACCACCTCGATAAATCTAATGTTAAAAAAGTCTCTCCCATTTTACCTAATTCGCAATCGAATCTCTCCGTCTCTGACCATCGCCTCGAAAATTTCTTGTAATTAAAACACAACCAATTACAAGCTAATTTAAGGGCAAGAAGATAATTCAATGCACTAAAATCTACATATTATTCCACGAGAGGTGGTATTTCTTACGCAAAGCGTAATTATGTAGCAGCTCGGCGAAGCTAGATTTAGCGAGGAATTTCAGCAAGTTCTGAGTAAGTCGAGGAGACTGCAAAAGCCTGGAGGGCCCAGGGGCTGCTGGGACCGAAATACGCGTCTGATGCACTCGAATTGTTTCTCCTCTTGCTTTTTTTTTTACCTCCTCTGTATCTCTCTTTACCCTTTCTCCCTCTGCCTCTTTCTATCCGCCTCTGCAAATATAAGTCTTTCTATCCCTAGTACAGTCAACCGAATAATTTCCCCGGCAGGATATCTCTGATCAAGAAGGCTCGTTTGAATTTAAGATGAGCCCAATGTGCCTTTATAAAAAGGTGATTGCAGTTCTTTCGTGTGTCGCAACGTTCAGCACGGAGGCATTGCCACAAGAGTTCAATCCGGCCAACGGTGGCCGTGAAAACGTCTGCCATTCGAAATTCGTGCCAGAATTTCGAGCCAAAATTAATTGGAGCTCCGTCGTGTCTGCAACTCTCGCGAGAATATTTTTCTTACGTCAATAAAAGTCTGTGATACAAGAAGAATACCTGGCGAAGGAGATCTCTAATGTCTCGCTTCTTCTCGTTAACTTTTCTCTCTTTTCTTCTTGGGTAACCCACCCGCAAAAACTCGACTGCCAACAAACGGTGAAATTTGTTTTTGAAACGTTTACGACCATTGTTACGCGATTTTGTCGAGCGTGAAGAGGCGTATTATGTAAGAGGAAGAGTCTCGTGATAAATTTCGAGATGTATGTTCTAGAAAGAAAAAGAAATTGGGTGTTGCGTGATGATTTAATTAACGTGATAATTATTTTGAACGATATTTCCTTCCGTTTGAAGTATTAATTGGGAGTGGAATATTATTATTGGTGGATTTAATTAATATCTTGAATTTAATTACAATTAAATGGTTTTACGTGACACGGTTCATTGATTTTTAGTAGTGTCGATGATAGCTGACACTTTCATCGTCTCGTTAAATGAGTCACACGTAATAATCCAGGATGAGTCACGTTAATTCGAAATGCACAAGTGTGCAATTGCTATTGCGAATGTATATCCATACGTTCTGGTGTGATTAATATGAAATAATTTGTACAAGTGTGGAAGAAACACTTGAAAACTCTGCTTCCAGGGCGTTCATCGCGTGGTAGAGATTTATCGGGCGATAAGGTACGAAAGTACGACAAATATTACGCGTTTTGCTCGATATTACGCGATAAAAAAAAGTACGTTTTTTTTTATCGATACGAATTGATTCGAGATGCTTCTATCAATTGTCGGAGAACAAACGTGGCAATTCTTTCAATGAAAAAATTCTTAATTTTATTTATCAATTGTCTGTCTGTTGGCTAAATAACTATTGGTCCCTTCCTTCGTAAACATAAATCATTTTCTGCATTACATCAATATGTTTTCTTAAAAAATTTGCAGCAGTTCAATTAAGGAGTTCAAAAATTTAATAGTAGTTTGAAAAATCTAAGGTAACCTCTACTTAAGAAGTTCCTAAATTAATATTAAATTTTTAAAAAAAGCACAGGAATAATTACTTAAGAAATTCCTTAATTAATTGCAACTTCTATGAATTACAATTCGAACGCAGTATAAGTTATCCGAGCAACTTGCTATAATCGAGTCTCGTTTCGTATGAAATGCGAAGTCAATACGTCGAGAATGCTGAGAGTCAAATAGCCAGCTTGATAATCATATATTATCACTCTAGAGTAACGTATCTAAGATATAAGTTAGAGCTATTATTCCTTGCAGTCATTAAGTAAACTCTGACAAGATATTTTCGTTCGCATTATAAGAGCTCAGAGGAGGCTCGTATGTGCGTCTTCAGAAAGCCGTTAAATTGCACACGTGCGACGTTTGAACATTACGTCAGTGGTGTGCGTAAGAACTGCTAAACGATAATGATTTGTTAGCTTACGATTTCGTTACACCTTCCATCACGTGGCTGATACACCGGCAGAAGAGATACTGACATTATTTCTTGCACCATCATTAACACTAGATTTACGGAGCCAATTTGACTCACTCTAAATTTGATTACTATATGTATAATACATTGATTGGTTAATTTTTTAATAATAAATCTTACATTTAAATTGATTTGAAAGTAGTTTCTTTACAAAAGTCTTTAATTTTCTTGTATGGGTCAAATTGGCTCACTTCAGAAATATTGGTATATCAACACCCGTAAATCTAGTGTTAAATATTCTGTCATAGTTCGGTAATTTAGCCGAGTCGAAAAGTCCAGCCTAAAAAGAAACTTCAAATCCTAGATTCTTTTGATTTCTCATTTGCCGCTTAACACTAGAACTACCAAGCCAGTCATAATTTTTTCAAAAAATTCTCCAAGTTTATACAAGAGTCATAGAATAAATATTCTACGTATATATCAATAAACATAAATCACCCAATCGATCAAATATTCCGCCGCTTGATTCTTTCTTTTTCAAAGTACTTATTTAATTTCTTAAAATATCTTGTATTTGACGCTGGTAGTTGTAGTGTTAATTATGTATACCATTTTGAACCGCAAAATCTTCAACTAGTGTGTCTACGCGCCTCAAAGTCCTGTAAATATGATTTTTAGGAGTTATATGGACTGATCAGGTAAAATTTTTATTCCAATTTAATCTGACATCCCCTAAAAATATTTCAGAAGTTCCAAGTCTGTCGACTCATTCTAAAAATAGGGCTTTCAGGAGCAAATAGGAATTAAGTTAGCATTTTATTCCATATAAATTCTAAATCTCCTAAAATCACTCCAATTCCAATCCAATTCTAAAACTCCTCATTATAGAATGTATGGCTTAATATTGGGCTTAGATTAATTTTCTAAATAAGAATTCTGAGGATTATTTTGGGCTGTATGAAGCCTAAATTGATCCTAAACTAGGGAAAACTGGCAAAAATGAACAAGTTTAGGGCGATTGTGGAATTAAAATTTGCATTCTTTTATATGTAACATATTTTTCTATATTCAGCCTAAATATGCTAAGTTATTTGGTAACTTAGGAGGATTTTGGGCTGAAATTTTCGACTCGGGTAGACTAAACACTATCTGTATCAAGGTCAAAGTGATTTGTTTTTTATTTGGCAATATTTCTCGATTTTCCACTTCTCTCTTGTAGATTCCAAGCAATTAACTAAGTTCTTCATCTCCTTCGTTTTACTTTAATATAACCTGGTGAACTAAATAAATATATCACAACAATTCTCGATACCGGAAACCGATTACTTAAACCGTCACAGTAGTTTTCTCGTCTACTATTGTTATTGCGCTAGGATCTGATATTTTCGATCATTAGACAAAGCACTTTCAAATTTACTCAAACAATACGTACTCTGTGCCTCTACCAAAATCATATACTATTTGAAAATACATATTTCCATATTATCATCGAATCACTATCTGTATCAAGGTCAAAGTGACTAGTTTCAAATTTATTCTCAATATTTATCGATTTTCTAATTCTATCTGGTAGAGTACTAGCAATTAAATTAACCACGTTTTTCGTCTCCGTCATTTTACCTTAATATAATCTGGTGAACTAAATAAATGTATCAAATCAAAACGTGATACCGGAAACCGGCTATTTTAATCGCCACAGTAATTTTAATATTTGCTGTGATTATTTCGCTTGGATCTGATATTTTCGGTTATTAGACAAAGCACTTTCAAATTTACTCTAACAATACGTACTCTGTGCCTATACCAAAATTATATGCTATACGGAAATATTTCCAAAATATCACCGACACCCTATCTGTACCAAGGTCAAAGTGACTTGTTACAAATTATTTGGCAATATTTCTCAATTTCCCACTTCTCTCTTGTAGACTACTTACAAGCAATTAAATTAACTAAGTTCTTCATCTCCTTCGTTTTACTTTAATGTAACCTGGTAAACTAAATAAATATATCACAACAATTCTCGATACCGGAAACCGGTTACTTAAATCGCCACAGTAGTTTTATCGTCTGCTATTGTTATTTTGCTAGCATCTGATATTTTCATTAAAACTTACTCAATATAATCTTTAAAATTTACTCAAACAATACGTATTCTGTGCCTGCACCAAAATCATATACTACCCGAAAATACATATTTCCAAAATATCATCAAAACACTATCTGTACCAAGGTCAAAGTGACTTGATTCGAATTATATCTCAATACTTCTCAATTTTCTATCTTTGTAGACTACAAGTAATAAAATTAACCAATTTTTTCGTCTCCTTCATTTAATTCTAATATAACCTGGTAAATTGAATAAGTAAATAGATTACACATCAATCATCGATAGTATAAAAGAATTCTAGCAATAATATTAATCCGAATGAAATAGAATACTTTGTAATTTCTCTAAAGTACAAAGGATCGAATGAGAGTCAATGGAAAAATGTTGCATAATTTATGCTTTGGCTGGGAGGAAAATTTGCGAAACCTCGACCCTGTATTCTACCTTTAGTTCGTTGTTTATGAATGTTAATTATCCGCGGCCAAGTTTTTCTCGGTAAACGTTGCCGAGTTCACCGTGATGAAATATCCCACACAACCAGGAGCCGGGAAAGCACTCCGTTCTATTTTCGAGCTCGTGGGTTCGCTGTTGTCGGGCGGATTCTAAAATCTTCCTTCTCGAATTTAATGAAAGGACCGTCTTTTGCTAGAATGCCAACTTGTTTTCTTTTCCCACGAAACCCAACGTTATATTCTTAGCCACGCTTTTTCTATATTTATGTCGTACGCCTTGAACGCACTTTATTCCGCGTTGTACTACCTGTGCAAATCTTTCCAACTTTCGACGGAAACTTTTGTTTTCCGCATTCCTCCCTCTAAGAAAAATCGCAAACTTACTATTCTACTATCATTATTCTCGGTGTACTAAGTTTCTAGCTTATTCTTTTTTTAGGAATTATTGTAACTTCAATGGTATAATTGCCAGCGTTATATCTATTGTATTTAACACTAGATTTACGGGTGTTGATACACTTATTTTTCTGAAGTGAGCCAATTTAACTCAAGAAAATTGAAGTCTTTTGTAAAGAAAATAGTTCCAAATCAATTTAAATATAAGATTTATTATTAAAAAATTAACCAATCAATGTATTATACATGTAGTAATCAAATTTTGAGTGAGCCAAATTGAGTCCGTAAATCTAGTGTTAAACATTAGGGATACCGAAAAGTAAGCAAAATTTGTTCTGCTGGCGAAAAACATTTATTTATTGAAGAAATCTTAGATACTAACCGACAAAGTAATTTCCATAAATTTTTTTAACATTTTTTGCCAGCGTAAAGGTAACTGTTCGATTCCCTTTTTAGAAAAGTACTTCGTATTTTTGTCGATAAAAAGATTCTAATTACGTTTTTACTTCTCCAATTTTGATTACTTTTCGGTACCCCTAATATATATAGTAAGTAATTTGGAAAAAGAGAAATTAAGAGGTGAAATGGAATATTAATTAAGTAATTTAGGTTTTATGAGATAGAAGGGGAATATTTATTGCACGATTTCTCTATTAAACCTCTATTGTCCGAATTTTTTGCGGTATCCGAGGATCAGTTTTATAATAGCACAATTTCAAAATGATAGAAATATTATTTTAAATAATAGACTAAACCTGAATTTTAAAGAATGTAATGATGTTCACGTGCTAAAGTAAGATATTTTGCATAGTTAAAAAGTCACAACGGCCTATAGAGGATTAATTTCAGGAATATTTTGGAAAAATTGGAAATCAGCAACAGTAGTTTGAATTTTTGCTGTCGTTATTTTCCTTGGATTTGATATTTTCAGTTATTGGACAAAGCACTTTGAAATTTACTCAAGCGATACGTACTTTGTGCCTGTACTAAAATGATATATTACAAGAAAATGCATATTTTCAAAATATCCAGACACTTGATGCTCACACTTTACATAAAGTTTAGTCTCAGTGCGGCCGAGTAATTTTACGAGGCAGAGAGATTTTAGCATAGTCTGTATAACGAGGCGGACCTGTACTGCGGATAGTCTACACCCTATTCCTCTTATTCTGTTATGCCATATTCCACTAGACGTATTCTATTTCTCTCACTTCAGCTAATTCCATCGGTGCCCGGTGGACTGACCTCACAAATGTTTTCCGCCGGCTGCTTGCGATATTTTGAGACATACTCGTCTTCTACCACGATCCTTTATAACGTATAGACGAACTATTGAACTACCTCGACACGTGAATTTTTTAACATTGCCACTTCTTTCTTCGTATTCTACTTTTTCAGGATAAAGTGCTATGCTCGTTTCGCCTAGAATCTTTATATCTTAACACTAGATTTACGGAGCCAATTTGGCTCATGGAAAATTTGATTACTACATTTATAATATATTGGTTGGTTAATTTTTTAATAATAAATCTTTCATTTCAATTGATTTGGAACTATTTTCTATGCAAAAAAACTTTAGTTTTCTTGTATGATTCAAGTTGGCTCGCTTCAGAAAAATAGGTATATTAATATCCGCAAATCTAGTGTTAATCACTGGGGCGATCTACATTATTATTATACATGCCTGAGAAATTAATTTTATTTCACGTCGCAAATTATTAGAATTAAAAATCTAGATCGAATAGTTGAAGAACGTTTTGAGAAATCTGTATTTTGAAAAAAAGCGGGTAGGGAATACCTAAATAATATATAGCTTATAGATGAGAGTTTGAGATTTATTAAAATTTTATTTGGAATAATAATATTTCTGTGTTGGTTTGTATCTCAATTTAAATTTGCTATATGTGTTTTTATTTTATTTCAAGTTCGTCAGATTTGATGGTTTAATTTGATTTTACATCGTATGATAAAAGATTGAGGAAATATGGTTGGTGCAGAGTTCTGTGCAGTTAACAGAGCATCTGTTCCTCCTGCCGGTAGGTGACTCCACATATCGCATCGAGCAAAGATAAGTCGATAAGAAAGAAGATTTCTTTTCGATGCATAAATTTCAAAATGCGAGCAAAATTCGCGGGTTTTTCTTTTTTAGTAAGATAGCTTAAAACTTCCATCGGGAATGGACAATTATAGTTCAACAAATGGTTACGGGTCAATGTATTCACGAATTTATGTCAATTTAATTAAACAGCATTTTAAAAGAATAAATCATCGATATTACGTGGAAAATTACGCGAAGAAACATTATTTCTTAATCAGTTAACTGTGATTGACGAGTATACTCGTCATGCGTAAAAGTTAGTGGCCAGTAATTATTTAAATTTAAATTTTGACGAAAACTAAAATATATTCGTAAATTTCAAGATATTTGAAATATTTTGAGGCCATGCCGAAATAAAACGAATAATTAAAAAGTATAAACAATTTCAGATAGATTTATGCTCATCTCTCGATTTTCATGACCCACGTAGTAATCATACCGGTTACCTTATAATATTATTAATCAATACTATTAACACTAATGGTACCATTCTCACAATTTTTACAATACTTCATTGTCTAAGAATTACTAAGAAAGGGGAACCATATCCATAGAGACTTCACTAATTTACTATAACTCCACTACAGAAAGATTTATCATATAGTTTTCTTATAACAGATATAATAATCTTAGGAGAAAAGTGAATTAACATCATCGTTACCATAGACAATTAAATGACCTAAAAGGACCTTTGGTTCTAAAAAGTAGCAAACACGGTCATTTGATCGCCTATGGTAAATACCTCTAATGTTAATTCATTTTCAATTTTAATTATCAAATTATCATTTGGACGAGAAAAAAAATTATAATCTCGTTTCATCGTTAATGTTACTATTACTATTGAATCCTCTTTCTACAGTGATATCTATTACAAAGAAGCTGCATTTCAAATCTTCCCATAGCGGAGCTATAGTAAGTCTGTGAAAATTCCATGGATATGGTTCCCCTCTCTCGATCGAATTGACAATTAAGTATTTAGGGTGGCTGCGGGTCGCGTGTCAGGAAGAGTCATCTTGGCCAGCATGACCTGACGTAAAAACATATGGTTTCTATACGGGAGTTCAGGAGGGTTTTCAAAGGCACTCGAAGATACTCTGTCGTGCGAAAACCATAGAAATATACACTTGCATTGAGAGAGTAATTCGAGGACGTATATTCCACGCAAAGAAAACACTTTAACGTTACATTTTACAATAATTCTCTCTACTCTAACATTCAAATCGTATTTCCGGGTTTAAGTCGCGTTAAGAGTTGCAACTTCTGACGTTTTACAAGCGCTGCATCTAGCTTCATCAGGGTGGACTGATAAAATGTGTTAAAAAAGAAATGATAATGTTAACACTTTACCGACCGGAAGCCTATTAACACTAGAACGACGAAGCAAGTCAAAATGACTTGTTCACATTTTTTTCAAAAAATTCCCTAAGTTTGCAGGAGAGTCCTAGACTAGAAATTCTAAGTTGATCTTATAAAACCCAGATTACCAAACCGATCATATTTTCCACCCCTTGATTCCTCTTCTCCCAAAGTTCTTATTTAATATATTTAAATGTAATAAATTTAACGTCAGTCGTTCTAGTGTTAACACTAAACCTACCGACGTTACATCTACTAAAATCTAAATATAGTCAATAACGACCTTACACAAAGAGAAGTGGCGAGATAAAGAAGATAATTAATTAACTCATTTTGCTTTTGTAAGATAGAAGTGGAATATTTACTTCATGGCTACTCTATGAATTTAGATAATTTTTAGAAAATATTTTCGAATCGGTCTTTTGACCGCCTTGGTAGGTTTAGTGTTAATAGACTTTTCGGACCCAACGCCTTGGAAGTTTTAATTAATTAATTGGTTGCCACTACAATTAATAAATTATCATTTCTCATTGCGGTTACCTCTTTTAAGAACTCAGTGACGAGAATTTGTAATTTTCAAATAGATGTCTGTATCAAGGAAGTATTTGTGACCAAGTGATCGGTCAGAAGAGGGTATAGCGTTAAAAAATCTCTTCTCATTAACACTAGAACTACCAGCCTTAAATCTATCATATTTCAATATATTAAATAAGTACTTTGAAAAAGGGGGAATCAAGCAGCAGAAAATTTGATCGATTAGGTGATTTATGTTTATTGATATAGACGTAGAATATTTATCCTATGACTCTTATGTAAACTTGGAGAATTTTTTGAAAAATTTATGTACCAGTCATTTTGACTAGTTTGGTACTTCTAGTGTTAATTTCCTATAAAGTCCTGTAAACCTATCAAATATCATTGACACTAGATCTGCCAACGATTAATTCAATATATTTAGAATTTCCAAATAAAAATGTTAAAAAACGCAAAGATCGTGAATTAAGTCGCCAACCTACTAATAACACCAGGAGATTATGGTACTTTTATACATAACTACTCAAGATTTCATATACGAATACGTCCTCTACATCCAATACGCCATTGAAATCGTCTGAATCGAGGATGTTTCGCATTCACGAGCAATTAGTCGAGAAATGTATGCCCACATGTTTCGTGAGAACGAGAAATTCAGTTTCTCATGAGGTTCGGTGATGCAGGGGTCGAAAAGTACTAAAAGGTCTATCATCCCGCATAAGATCACCTACGTATATAATATAACATGACTGCGGGTGGGAATTTACGAGGACGCCTTTAGATCTGATTACATGGACTTCTGTATATTCGAGGAAAAAATATGAAAATACACCCATATCGAGAAAAAGTTGGACGAAAGCGAGATCCGTCGCTAATCTCCTATAAGATCGCTTTTAACGCGGAGTACCCCTACGTTCGATACTTGAATAAAGTCTTTCTTTCCTTTGTACTTGTTTGGATATAATTTCTATGATTATTTCTGTGATATATATAATTTCTATGATTTTTTATTCCTGAGTATTTTAAGTGTTCTTCTTAGATATTTGTAGGTACTTTAGATAAATCTAACATGTTAGAATTTAGGAAATAGACATTTAACACGTTCACAACGGGGCCTGAATGTAGTGTTCTCACCATGGGGCAGTTGTGTGTTTTCGTATTTTTTCCCATCCTGTAGCGTAGTAATTAAAAAAAAGGCGTTGATTTGTCTGAACAAATGTCATCTTATTATAGCTGCTTAAGAAAAACATTCCAATATAATATTATATTATATTATATAAAGATCTAAATGAATTTACCACTTACAGTAATTTGTTCTTTAAATGGGACAAACATGAAATGTACCACCGGTGGTTCAGCCCGTCGTGAACGTGTTAAACCAAGGCCGAGTGATTAGAAAATGAAGCCTTTACTTTTTTAATTACCATAGGTCCTGATAAATTACTACTTTTTTCTTCCTTTTAATATCTTCAAGGGTAAAGTATCATGCTCGTTTCGCCCAAACCTACTGTTTTAGATGATTTCCAAATGACCGTTATAGTTTATAAAATATTAAATAATTATTTAATAAACTTTCTCCGAGATAATGAAGGAGGATCCCGACTTATTGTTAGACCGTCTGGTTGTATCCTCGAATAAATAATAACTCGTAATCTTTCGCGTGTTAAAGTTCGTTTTTGCATTTAATTATTTTTAGCACTAAAAAGAATCCTTCTATTTATCATTGATTCAACGGTAGTTTAGAATTTCCGGGTTCAAGCTACGCTAATGGTTGCAAAACTTCTGCCGTTTCCCCGGAATTGTAGCTTCATCAGATGCTGTTACTCGTATTATCAATTTCTTTCTATCAGTTAACACTTTACCGACCGGTATTTTTTTAACATCCTATAGATCTGGTTAAACGCAACAAAGCTAATTAAAATCATGGTCAAATAATTCATTGTAAAATTGCCAACCTAATAATAGTACCAGAGAATACATAATTTTTTAAATTTAATGAAACTGCTGCTATACCCCTAATTAGATGAAAAACAATTTATGGAGATTTAATTGGTTCTGTGAGAAGTACTAAAAATATGAGTGAATCAGCAGGAAACACGAGCTTGCACTTTAAACCAATTTTTTCCCGCCCATTGTAGTGCATAAATTCGCGGTACAATTTTTCTACTGTTTGAGGAAAGAACGCTTGCAAATATTGCATTTAATCGTTTTGATAATTGAGTTGCCGTTTAATTGCGGTCTTGGATTTGAAGATCGTGATTCAAAGGAGAAAATGGTAACGTCGCAGCCCGATGACGTCGCATCCTTATTAACCCGGCGTAGTCACATCCGTTGTCGTGCTGTTCGTATTCACATATAGGGTGTTTCTCGCAATGACACTGTTAATACTTTGCACGATCGGAGAACACCATGAATCTGAATGTACATTCAACGTAGAACACAAGCTCGTTTCGAATCCTTTGCAGTCTGAAGCTCAGTCAAGTGAGAATAATTTTGGAAACTTATCTACTGTTACTCTCATTTTTCATTTAATAGTAAAAGTAACTTAAAGTATTAGATATTTGGAAAAAAATTCAACTTTAATTCTAACTTTAATAATTTACATTCAATTCAACAAATTGGACCATTGAAAGTTAATAGATAAAACGTTAATTGATTTGGAGAAAAGTAATACAGGACTGCAAAGGATTCATCTATTCACTAATCGTAAGGTATTTCATGGTGTCCATTTTCCAACGACTTTGGATTAATTAATCAGCCAATTAATAAATTTGGATTGACAAATAATTCCTAAGAAATCTGAGTGATTTTATAAATAAAAGTAAAATACTTCTCCTGTCTCTAATTTTTGTTCCATACCGAACGATCTATCGAAGCTTAAAAGATAAAATGGACCTTTTTACGGATCGTAATTTAAGTCCGAAAATCTTTTTGAACTCTGAGAAGTCCTATCATTCACCTAAACTTCAAATTGTGAAATAGAAAATTCTCCCAAGTCAGAAAAGAAGAAAAAGAAATCACAGGTGGTTTCTCTTTGTAACTTTGAACCCCCTTTGTCCTTCATTCAGGGTACAGTCATAGGTACCAGTATATTTGCCCATTTTTCGTGGATGCCAAAATGAAGACACGTCTAAAACTGGCGGTATAACCATCACCCACCTTCCTATGCTTTGATGCGTGAAATATACCACCATGATAATGTGACTAATACCGATGATACACGTCAGGTCTCACGCCGTCCACGTGAATCGGCTGCGGGACGTTGTTTGGTGTCACTCGTGTTAGGGTGAAGAAAAAACTTTTATTGTGATCTCGGTTTCGATCTCCCGGCGAGCATGTGGGTATATGGTGCTACAGACTTTTTTGTCATTCGTTTGGGGCTATTAATCGACGTAATTGTAGAAATTTTCACGGTTCGAGATATCGTTTTGGGCGGAAAATTTGGTGGATTTTGAAAGTACGAGAGGTTTGACCTTGTTTTGTTCCGAGGACCGAAGATTTGAGGACGAAGAGTGATAATATTGCGGATAAATGTTAACGTGATACTGGGTATTGGCTTTGATATCTGTGTTGGATTATTAATCGACGTAATTGCAGGAGTTTGACGGTTCGAGATATCGTTTTGGGCAGAAAATTTATTGGATTTTGAAAGTACGGGAGGTTTGACCTTGTTTTGTTTAGGGGACCGAAGGTTTGAGGACGAGGAGTGATAATATTGCGGATAAATATTAACGTGATACTCGGTATTGGCTTTGATATCTGTTTTGGATTGTTAATCAACGTAATTGCAGGAGTTTGACTGTTTGAGATATCGTTTTGGACGGAAAATTTGGTAGATTTTGAAAGTACGGTTTGACTTTGTTTTGTTTAAAAGACCGAAGGTTTGGGACAGAGAAGTGTTATATTGCGAATAAATCATGACGTATTACTAAAGTAGATCTGAGAAATATTATAGAATTATTATCTAATACTAAATTTGAAAAGCTAATGAATTTTTCTATTTAGTATCAATCTTTGGAGTTTACGTTGCTGTTTGATTGAAGTTCTGGCTGTAGAAAATTAATAATGTTGAGAATAACTCTAGATGTATTACTAAACCAGCACTGAGAAATATTACAAAGCTATTATCTAATATTAAATTTGAGAAGACGACGATTTTTTCCTATGGTCTAAATAATGGTCTGTGTTTACGGTGATGGTTGAAGCTCTGGCCGTCGAAAATTATTAATATTAAGAATAACTCTGGACTTATTACTAAACTAGCTCTGAGAAATATTAGAGACCAATTACCTAACACTAAATCTGGGCATTTGATAAATTTATTCTATCTACTACTCTGCTCTTCTGTGTCCATGTTGCTGGTTGACAGAAGTTCTGGCCGTCGACAATTAATAATATTGAAAATAATTCTGAACGTATTACTAAACTTGCTCTGAGAAATATTAGAAACTAATTACCTAACACTAAATCTGGATGTTTGACAAAGTTACTCTATCTACTATTGACTATCTACAACTCTGCTCTTCTGTGTCCATGTTGCTGGTTGACTGAAGTTCTGGCCGTTGAATATTAATAATATTGAAAATAATTCTGAACATATTACTAAACTAGCTCCAAGAAATACTATAGACTAATTACCTAACACTAAATCTGAACGTTTGATAAATATAATCTATCTACTATTGACTATCTACAACCCTGCTGTTCTTTTACAGGATTTATCTCTACGTTCAAGCTATTCAAATTGAAACAAACACAGTGAAACTAAAAGTAAAAAAGATCTTTTTTTCTTTTCCGAACAAGCTACGAATAAAAAAAAGGTCCTACGAACTATAGTACAATTGTTCCGAGGTGTCGAATAAAAATTAACTGCAGGAGTCTCACTGGTTTGATATCGTTTAGGAGGCCGTGCTTCGAACGTTAGATTTTGCAGGTGAGCTAAGACGTACGCGACTTTGACTTTGTTTTGATTTCGGCACTGGAGGTTCGAAGGCATAGTGCGAATAACAATGGGCACGAATCTTAGAATTCGCGGAAGAGCCAAGGCCTACCCACCTTTGACTTTGTTTTGATCCTTGAGCTTAGACTTTGGGCGTAGCTACGGTCAATGATACTACGAAATAAATTCTAACGTATTTCTAAAGCACCTGTGAACGATATTATAAAATAAAATATTAAATTTACGCAGACTGCTGTACATGCTGGTCTTCAATGCTACTTTAATCTTCAAGCTGCTGCTAATTCTCTTTGTCACGCAAGAAATTTCACGACGGAGTGAATTTTTCTTAGAGTTTGATAAAATTTGAAAAAATACTTCCTACATAATATTCATCCCAAAATCGACTTCTCAATGTTGATAGACAAGATTCTACAAATGTTTTATGACAACTACTTTCTAACAAAAGTTCTAATATCTCATAATAATTGGATATAATTAATAATAGTTCTTGTAAAGTGTAAGTAGAAAGTTGCCTTTCAACATTGAATAACAAATTGTAGGTTAAATATTGTGCTGGTTCTAGTTACAACAATATCTAATCACTATTGGATTTTAATAATTTTACTATGAGATTGAAGCAGCAAAATTTTTACATAAATTCTCCTCCATAGTGAAATTACTAATATCTGATAATAATTAGATACAATTATTCTGATAAATAGTGGTGATTTAAGTAGAATGGTCCTAGTTACAACAATATCTAATCATTATTAGACATTAATCATTTTACTATAAGATTGAAGCAGCAATATATTTGCATAAATTCTCCTTCATAGTAAAATTCATAATATCTGATAATAATTCAATATAATTATCCTAGTAAATACTGATGTAAGTAGAAACTTGTCTTAAAATATTGAAAGACAGCTTGCAGCACAAATATTATGCTGATTCTGGTTACAATATCTAATAGTTATTAGATATTAGCAATTTTACTATACGATTGAAGCAGCAAAGTCTTTGCATAAATTCTCCTTCATAGTAAAATTAATAATATCTGATAATAATTAGACATATTTATCCTAGTAGATAGTTGTGATGAAACATAAGTAGAACATTCTTCTTCATAGTCCAACGGTGAAATATCTGCAGTAGATTCTTCTTCAGCATCGACGACTACATTTTAACAACTCTCGTAATTTCCTTCCTAACCTCAACTTCCTAACGATCTCGCAATATTCTACGCAACGAATCGTATCTTCCCATTGCAAAACGTTAAGGGATATATTTTGAACTAACAAAATATTCCCTTACAGTATATTTTCAATGCTCGGACTGTACGAGAGTGTAAGTCCTGAGAACGCATTCGTCGTATCTATCTACACGAGGAGAAGGAACGTGAGCATGGCCAGCGTACAGCGGAGGTTCCCCGTCGCCTTCGCGCAATTACGTCCAATTGAACTAATTCAGACCAATTGACGTTAACAGGCTCAATTGGTTCTGCCAGTGTGCACTGCGGGCACACGGGAATACTACCCGCTCGACATACCTACGACATCCAGCAAAAGAATAAAAAAAAGGGCAAAAGAACCTACTCGAGCGAGAGAAAAAAAAGTATCCCGAAAGCGTCGACTCTCTTGCACCCGCCTCATTTAATCTAACCGTTGCTTCTACACTACTCTCTCATTGACACCGCGCTATAAATTATTCCTACGATTTCAAAATTTCACGAGGTCAACGATATCAACAACGTAGTATCACGAATTTCAGTAAACCGTGAGATTTACCTCGATGTAAATTTAAAAATGAAATCATTAAAAAAATATCAAACGACATCTGGTAGATGTTAGGTTAAGTTCTAACCTGTCACGTGATATGGCTAACGAGAGACGCGGTAGGTGTCTCAATTAAATACGCAGTAATGTGTAACTGAACGATAGAAAAATGAATGCAATGTTACCAATTTATGTAGAAATCAGAGGAATGCTTGATTGAAGAAAACGCAGAAAGAAGAATAAAGCGTGTGTGGTAGATGTCGAAGGACGTCGAAGTCGGAAGGGGAAGAGGTGGAGCCCAGAAGACTGCTTATTACCCTCTTCGTAGAAGTGGTGGGGGGAGAGCGTATCGTGTGTTCCGTTGCTCCTTGTCTGTTCTTCGACTCTCTGTCCTGTAGCACACCGGAGGACGCGTGGTGGGAGACTGACGGCTGCTCCTTCCGTCCGCGCAGCCGTACCCCCACTCCGTCTACTGCTCGCGCTCCTACTGCTCCCCCCACTCCTACTACTGCTGCACGCTAGCCGTTTCCCCCACTCCTCCTCCTACCGCGCTCCTGCCGTTCCCCCCACTCCTCGCACTGCCGACGCGCCAACCATTCCCCCCACTCCTCCTACTCGCCGGCCCGCCGTTTCTATCGCAGGATTTGAATTTCCTTGCATTTATTCGCATTGTTTTCCTATCTTTTAGGACTTTAATTGGTATAATTATTTTTACTAGAGCTTACATTTTTAGGTGGATGTATAATCACGGAATATATGATATGTTTCGTGATGAATTAGAAGAAATTTTCCAGAGATGAATGGGTTTGATCTTTGATGTTGGGAATTTGTATGTATACTCACCGTAGTTGATTTTTTTAGTTTTGCTATTAGGATTTGGTACTTGTGATATCTTTGGGGTTATACTTTTTCAAGTGGGCTTTGATTTATTTTGTTACAATGTCTGGTGAGGGTTCAGATTTGGGCTATTTGGTTGATGAATTGCAATCTCTGTTCACATAGTTGAGGTGTCTCTTACAGCTTTTTGTTGTACTTTGGGGTTTTATTGAAATATTATTGATTGAGAGACACAGTTTTAGTTGCCGGTGATGACGGAGAAAGAAATTGGAAAGTTTCTAAGGTTTTATATTTCTTTTTTTCGTTTTTAAAGTTATTGTTTAATATCGACGTCTGTATCGTAGAGGAACTACAGTTTTACGTTAATTTCAGAATTCTGAAGCTACAATGAAACGTTTATTTCGCTTAAGAGTATTTCACGTATCGCACTATCTACTTAACGACTTTACCGAACATCTTCCAGAGATATTTATCAAAAAGTCGCCGAACCGGGAGTAAAATAAATACTTTACAGAAATATCTACGAAAAAACGATGCTTAGAAACGATGGAGTACGATGACTAGCAAATCAAACGAAATAAAACTGCCGTACTATTCACACAAATCCACGGATCACACAGAACTACAAACAAATCTCAAATTCCAATTCTTTCTGAACAGATGAACATTCTTCCCATCATTCTATCACCTTTCCAAACTAAATTCATACCGATCACTTTCACTTCGCACATTCTCTCTAAATGAATCTTCGAAAATCCTCCTCGACTCCACCGTTTCCCCAAAGCAAACCAATAAAAATAAAAGAACTACTCAAAACGTTTGAAAATCTCTTATCTAAAACCATATGCGTCAAAGACAAAATCCACAGAGCTCTTTCTCTTTCCCGCGGCACGTTCAAATTTACCGCGCAGGGTGTCGTACACTTTCACTGAACACGTGTTTCCTGTTTCACGGCCAGGCTTCCGGAGAACACCGACTTCGGCCACGATCGGCTACCTTCGCCACGTGAATCTCTACGCGAGCCTGTTTCACGTAACACCTCGGACATTTAAATATCACCGTCGTTCCTCTCGATTCTCGACGTTCTCGTTAAAAAACAACGATAGAAAATCGATTCTTTTCACGAAAAATTGAAAGAATGTAGCTTCCAAGCGCAAGTATTCTCTGATGGAAAAAAAATAAGGGGTCGAAAAGAAAGTCCGTCGGAGGGTCAGTGCAGGAGGCGACCCGTTACTGCAGCCCGGCACCACCGGACCTTCACTTATATCGTCTCTCGGCTAATAACGCTAGTAATGTGATATGATTAGCTTAGTTGAGTTCAGTTTAGTTCGTATTCGTTCAATTTAGTGGTTCGCCAGCAAAATCACATCGAGTTAAACCCATTTAGGCCAGTTAAGTTACCGACTTCTCTTGCTGTTGCACTCGCAAACGTTCTCCTGTGTCCGCGGTTGTCCTGGGGACCTCATACGGTGACCCGCATCCATCCACCCTTGCCGGGGAATAGGAAATTAATTGGGATGTTGATTGAAGTTGGGTGGAATCGGGAGACTGAACGGTTTTGTCCAGAGAGCGCGGGAAATTCGTTGCGATGATAGATTCGCTCGGTGTCTTAGGTCAGGGTATCTTAGGAAAGACGTTTGTGATGAGTTGATGAGGAATTGAGGCTTGGATGGATGGAGTTTGAAAGTGAGAATTATTATGATGAATTTTCATGTAGAATTGAACGAGTCGATTTGAGCTGATTTCAATGATCAGTCTCGATTTGGTTTGTCAAAGATCTATCAGGGTATTGGTATTGAAAGTGAATAGAAAACAGAAGATACTATCCCACAGAATTCAACAGGAATTCACATTTTCCATGCCATTATTTAAATATTGAATGATTTAGAAGATTCATAAATATTGCAAGTTACCAATGAATTTACATTGAATTCAATAGCATCGGTCACTGATGACCTCCATGGCGTTCAATGTGTTAAACAAAACCATCAAACACCACAACCCCTGCTAGAACGTCGACGGAGGAAGATCGGTTAAATAGAAAGACATGGCGACTAGCAATGCTACAGCGGCCGGTAAACAAACTTATTAATGATTCAAACGAAACAAGAAGGAAGGCCATCACTAGCATAGCTGGCCGACGATTCGCCAGGAGAGGAGCGGAAAACGCGTACGTAGAGGGGGTGGAAGGAAGGAATCCGCGAGTGCAATTAAATCAGCGCGTGACAGGCGCGCGCTAATTACCGCCGATGAAATTAGCAGTTAATATACGCGTGTACACACGGAATGGGGGTAGTTTGATTGGGCCAATTCGAGGCAATTCCTGGCGATTGCTGGTTTCATTGAGCCTGCGCTTAAGAGCTCAGTGCCACGCTGCCGGTCAACGGACATGGATCTCTTGGAAAGTATAGGTACTCTTACCTTTCGCGAAATATTTATCAATGATGATCCTACGTTGATTGTCCAAGAAACCGGGCGATTCTTGGATGGTGATTCATCGAGATCAGGATGGAGAAGTTTGATGCGCGTCATCGTGGTTCTTCACCAGCGATTGTCATCGATGATGGTTCAGCTGGGAATCGAAGTATTCGCGTTAGTTGTGCAGCTGATCGGTGATGGTGGAAGTGAGTGGGGATGTTGAGAGGTATCAAGATCGGTTGGATGATCGATGGGAATAATTGGAATTGAGGAATCCTGGAGAATTGAATGAAAAAGAAGTTGAAGTGGATTAGATCGGAAATTGTAGGATTTTGGCAATGAAGATCACTGAGGAGAGACTAAAAGTGCTTACTTTTAGTGGCTACGGTGTATGCTGATTGCTGAAGGAACGGATTTTAGTAGTTGGTGTGGATGATTAGATGCTGGGGATGAATATTGAGGTGTACAACGTACGGTGTTCCTGAAAATGGATTTGATAGAAAGTTGAAGAGTAGCTTTCTGACAGGCGATCTGCAGAGACGCATGGTGATGTCAGGATCTCGAGGTCACGTGTTACCCTAGTTCTCGTCTCTGTCGAACCACCTCCATGTTGGTTTCCGCTGTGCAAGAAGAGGAGATCCAGATTAATGAAAGTTTGTGATGTATGAGAAATTTTGTATTTTGTTGCATCGAGTGATGGTGGAAATTGTGAATGAATTTAGAAATTACAAGAAGTAAGTAATCAGTTTTTCCATTATTGTGGGGACATTCTTGAAGGAAACTCTGATATAGATTCAGAAGAAACTGTCCCAAATAACAATGTAAAGTTGCTCTTTCAAGTCAGAGTATCTTGCTGAAGGAAAAATAATGAAAAATGAACATGAATATCTATGAATACTTACAATGTTTGAAAGATATTGTCAACTATTTCAACATGCCGAGCTCTAGAGCCACAGTAAACATGGCAATGAAGATATAGACCTAACAGTGGGCCCAATTTTAACTTTAGATCTACCGACGATTAATTTAATATATTCAAAATTAACAAATAAATATGTCAGAAAGAAATAACCGAAGGAAGCCAAAAGCTTGATCGACTCAATCGCTTTAGGAATTGTCTTCACGAGAGACATAGAAATATGAAAAAGAAACAGCTTTAGAAAATCAAGAATATTTTCAGAACAAGTTACTTTATCCTCCCTGGAAGACCTAGTATCTAGTCTACAGAATCTCTGGAATATTTTTCCTTAAATAATCATCCAATACGCCACATAATCAATTATGTTGTCCTCCTACTTAAAAATTCCTCAAAATCTATAAATCCCAGTTAAACCAACCGTACCAGATATAATGAAATTTCAAGTCATTCAAGTTTCAGTCATCAAACCTGAGAAAATGTTCTCAAACAATAAAATCCAATCTGAGTATTCGTACCACTGATCTTTCATCCCCATATCCAGCAGTATATTTATTTAGTTCCATGTCCGATCGTGAACGCATCTCGTCGAAACGATTCCCACATACCCCTTCCTCCTTCTCTTCGAGTACCGGCTGGGATGCAGCCTCACAAAGTGTTCTCCAAGCCCAGAGGTCGGGGGCGGTCGCAATGGTTACAGCATCGTGTATATCCAGAGGACGATGGAGGAAGACCCCTGAAAAGAGAGGAAGGAAAAGTCAGAACGAGATAGGCCAGCACGTTTCGAAAGAGATAGACCAACAGAGAAGCCGAGAGGAAAAGAGAGATGAAAAGTCACACCGTAAAACTACAATGGAAGAGAGGGAAAGAGAGGAACACCGTCACGTCAAAGATAAACGAAGAGAGAGAGATAGAAACGCTGGACAGTTGAACGGAAAGGGAGAAAAAGAGAAAGAAAGAGGAAGAAAAGGAGGCAGCGTTGGTACCGCGCCCGCATAAACGGCCGTCCTCTCGTGAAGCACATACCGACTGCTAGGTGCTACAGGATTGGCTGACTTCCATGTGTGGGGGCGGCCTACCCGGCAACCCGTTGAAAATATAAGCCTGTGTGAGTGTCGGTTGATTAGCCAGAGTCAGAACGGATCGTCGGTAGTGCGAGTGTGTCCCGAGATAGGCCGGTGATCCCGATAGAACGGTGTCAGCTGCCGGTTAAAACGGTATTGCAACAATCGAAAAAGTCCCGGTGAGAAGAGAAGCTGATCAGAGACCGTGTCGGAGGTTGGACGTTCGAGGAACGTTCAATCCGAAGGTCCTCTCTTGTTCTTTCCTCCAACGAGACAACGGATCATCCCGTTGTTGCCTTTCTCGTCATCTCGCGCCGACTCTACGACGACGTCGGTTCACTTAGTTAACTCCGCTTAAAACTAATCAAAATTAATCATAACCCAGGCAACAATTGATCGCAATTGGTCCGGATTCCATTACGGAGGACGCGCTAACGCAATCATACCGTGTACGCGCGCTTTTTTGCATAATTGCCACGCGAGCAGAGTGTACTACTGACATCAGGAAGGAACTTAACGAAATCTGTTGACCGTGGGACTTTGACGGATCTTTCCTTGATCGGTTGAGAGGATCGACGTTGAAGAGAATGGAGAAAGAGTGATCATCCTGTTGATGCAACCTGTTGCGCTTTCACGGATTCTAGCCCCTCGTCAGTTGTAGAAGATCATTTCAATGAATCGTAATCCACGGAGGGTGTAGCTGAGATTAATACCAATCTGCAAGATTGATCGTTGAGTTGAATTAATATTGCGTGAAAGGGGAGGAAGAATTTTGAAGAAAGTTCAAACTTAGACGAGCGAATCAACTTGAACGTAATTGATGTGGATGAGCAACAAGTTTGAAGATTAACCTGAAGAGAATTGAAGGAAACTGAAGATATAACAAATTTAAAGTATCTGAAGGATCAGCCAAACGCTTTACAATCGTCTGGAAAGTCTATTCGATCGAAGAAAATGGACGGCGGTCCATTCGACGACCCTCTCTTCTCCGATTTCGGTGGACGAGGTGGTACCGGTGTTCACAGCATCCAAGTGATGTTAGGTCTGCACGGTGGTCATCACGCAGGCGATTTAATGCCAACTAGTGGACATCTTCATAAATTGGACTCTTCTAATAGTCCACCACCGCATCATCAAGCTTCTCATCATCATCTTCAGCAACAACAGCAACAAAAGGAGCTAAAGGAACTCGAATTGGCTGGAATGTATGCACCTCTTCCACAAACTCAGGATGTCACGACGTCGACGTCGACAACGGCGACGCCGACATCGACGACGCTTCAGCAGGGTCTTCAGCTTGGAAATCCTCTCAAGAGGAAACCTGAAGACCCAATGAACACCCTTGCACCAGGTTCGTTTTTTGCAATTGAGTTAAAATGTTTTTGACATTTTCATGGTCGTCAATCTGTTTCGAATTATTTGAACCATCGGTTCAATTATTTGAACCGAGGTTCATTTATATTTTGTAAATATAATATGGTTCAATTAATGTGCAATATAGTTTCTTATGAAACTTCATTTTCTTTTTTTTCGATTTAACGTAGCGATATGAGCTATTTTGGCGTTTGTTGAATATTCGAGAAACCTCTGGTTCATGATTTTTATGTTATTGATGAAAGAGTGTTTGCTGCATAGTATTTTAAGATGATAGGGATCATTTTGAAAATCTCGGGTGATTTGTTTTCACAGGAAGCAACGAGGCACAGCCAGCTAAGAAAGATTCTAAGAAGAAGACTGACAACAATGGAATTAAGAAGAAGAAAACTAGGTGCGTAGACTAACCTTCTCTTGAACGCTGTGTTCCTCCATCGGCCAAATTCGATAAATAGTTCTATTAAATTTTCGATCTTGATTTGAATTTCAGAACAACATTCACGGCTTATCAACTGGAAGAACTTGAAAGAGCGTTCGAAAGAGCACCTTATCCCGATGTATTCGCACGAGAAGAGTTAGCTTTGAAATTAGCCCTGTCAGAATCGCGGGTTCAGGTGTGGTTTCAAAATCGTCGTGCAAAATGGCGGAAGAGGGAGCCACCTCGTAAATCTGCTGGCTATATGGCTGCTGGCTCAGCGAGCCCAAGTTTATCCGGTAAGTCAAACTTAAAAAAGGAATTATTCTATTCTTAAAAAATGCTTGTCATTCCTCTTCAACGCTAGATCTGCGGAAGCCGTCAAATTGACGAGTTCCTCCTTCTCTCAGTGCGGTAGATTTAGCACTTCAACTACCGGCGTCAGATCTATTATTTTTAAGTATATTAAATAAATACTTTGACGAAAGAGGAATTAATAGGTGAAATTGATGATCCATTTAGCAATTTATATGCTAAAAACTAGTCGTGTAACGTTTAATGTATAGTTTCTTTAGTCCGGCGATTTCTTTGTAAAAATTAAGGGTCAGCCATTTTAACCGCCTTGGTAGCTCGAATGTTAGCGCACATAGATCTAGCGTAAAGAACTTCGACTTTTCTCTCTCTCAAAAAAGAACAATTAAAACTTAAATATATCATTTATGTCTTCAATTTCTCTTTGAAATGATTAAAAAATGAAAACATTCACCATTCAGGATCCTTCACGTCGTTGAACAACACCCTCAATCCATTCGCCTCGCCAACGACAGCAACGGCACCACCCGATGCTTGGGCGTACTCGCCAGCCTACGATTTAGCGCCACATTTAAACATCCTCAGTCCATCGAATTCACCGTATTCAACGTCTTTTGGTGGTCCAAGCAACAATGGTTCGGCATATTCGTATGCAACAATGTTACCGCAACACGATGCCTCACTTTTCTCTACGCCATCTGGCAATGCGATGAGAGTTCACCAGGATTACATGAATGCCAGCAACAGTCCGCCACCTCCTCTTACCCGTGGAGATTATCAGACGATGGTCACGACGCACTCTCCTCCGGCACATCTTGGTAACTCAATGTCCGAGGAGGAACATCAACAGAGCAAACAACTCGATTACGTGAGTGGCCTTAGTCCAGCCGATAAATATCAGCACGAACAACCGGATTATTCGCAACAGCAACAACAACAGCAACAGCAGCAAGATCAGAAGCCAGAGTATGGTATGCATTCGCCTCAGGGACGTCAGGGTATCAAGGATCAAGTGATGACCAAGAGCGAGCCTAGCAGCCAACAGAATTACGTTCAGCTGCCTCCTTTTCTGAACTGACTCGAAACCTCCGTTATAGATCTGTTCTAAATGCTTATCGGGGTCCAGCTTTCTCATAGTTTTCCGAGTGACGTCGGAGAGGATGTATGAATCTTTCTTTTTCAGTTGAAAGAGAAGATGATGAGAAGGTGATGGAGCTGGAAGTGTATCTTTTTATACAGTTTTCTAGCTTTTACTTCTTCTTATTGTTGATTATGTTGCTGTACTTTGAATGGATGATTAGGGTAACTGAGAGGATAGAGTCTCTTAATTTCTGGCCTCGAGTATCGTTATTCTTAGGAAATTCTTCCTCAGGTTCTGTGCTTTTGAACCAATCTATTGCACGGCGGTAGAAGGAAGTCCCGCGGAAAGAGTTCGAATGAGTGTTTCTGATTGGTGGAGGTAAAAGGTAGTGGGGAGGAGCACGAGTCTTCAAATGGGCATTTTAAAATGCAACAGATGTTCTCAATGAGAAATTTCGGCACCGTATGATATAGTTATGTAGTTCTTCGAAGACATGACAATAGCAATTAAAAACGACCTGTAAAAAGTTATATAATATCAACAAGATGTCGTAAATAAGAAGAAAGTAGATGTCGATCGCCGGATGTAGAAAAAAAAAGACTTTATGTTAAAGATCTTTCGTACGATGAAATCTGTACGAATTAGCTTAGCAAACTGAATGAATGTTCCGTTTGAATACATATATATTTAAGAAGAAAGTCGTAACGCAATTAAGGAGCGAATTAATATTGGTGGTTTTTTGTTCGAAGAACTGTAGAAACTTTTTTTTCTAATAAATATATATGTATAGACAGAGAGAGAGAGAGAGAGAGAGAACGATGGTAAAAGTGAGATTAATCACGAAAGTACGTAGCGTTGTTGTAGAAATGATAAAAGCGACGATAATTAAAGCTATTCTGTTAAGACTTTCTTTGTTCTCGATGGAATTTGAGCATTCCAGTGCCTTAACGATGTAATTTACGATAATCCTCGACGGATTAATGATTCAAATGAATCAGTATTGTATTTCTATTTCGTTTCTTGTCTTTTTAAATCATGTAACATGTAAAAAGATTAGGTTGGTGTTCTATGCTTTACGTATATTGCGATAATATTATTGCGTTTTAGAGTGATGCAAGAAGAATAATATCTCCGTATTATGGGAATTCATACAACGTTTCTAGTATTTTTTTTTTATATCTTCAATTTTCGCATATCGTTCGGTATTGACTCAGAGTCATTCCCATTAAAAGAAAAAAGAAAAATATATATATATATATATATTTTTTTTTAATTAAGAATAAACGTAGAAATACTTAAAATTCCCTCGAAAAAAATGTATGTACCTTAAATAAGTAACGTTAACTACTGTGCCCTAAAACTATGAAAATAAATATGACTATCTTCTTGTACTATGATATCTAATTTGTAAGTGAAAGTAATTTTTAATAAACCAATAACAAACAAAAAACGAATCATTGGCTGACAGCAAGGTCCTAACGTTTGAAATCTGCAATCACAGCGAGTTGTGTCCAGTTATATTCATTGATTAAACAAGGCACACTTTATTAATTGTTAAAAAATTCTCTGTCAAAAGTAGAATATGACACGTACTTTTTCAATCTTAAAATCATACAAAACAATGGAGACGTTGAAAATATATTAACGTTTATTGTTTTTATGTTGTGACCGTGGCAGGGTACGACGTAGTGTCACACTTTTAATATTGAAAGACGCTAATGCACTGGCAATATATTTGTCACTTTCTCGTCCCAATAATATGCCATCACCGGAAAAATGGGTTTCTTTTTCTATTGTATATACACATAATTTTAGGTACTGAGACGGCGTAAGGTCATATCCTTTTTCCGGTGTGTACTCCTTATAAACTTTCTCTAATGCGTCTTTGATTATAGATCTGAAAAAGTATACAGTCTGTAATTTACGTTGCAAAGAAATATGATGAATAAGAACTATATCTTTTTATGTGTTTAACAGGTTCGCTACCAAGCGGCTCATATTTGAGCCATATGGTTTTCTCTAACAGACCAACAACACATATTTGAAACGATGATATAGGCATAGTCACTGTATAATTTCGCATCGAGGTTTATAGTATATAAATAGTTTTTTTTTCATTCAGTGAACTGAAACATCTATAGACCTATGTCCTACATATGAACCATAGTAAAAAAAATATATCAAATGCATATTTTTGGTTAAAATACATCTCAATTCTTATAATAGAATTAGTTTTGTGTAATACTGTTCAAAAATATATCATTGCCCTGTGGGAGACGGTGCCGTTTTGCATAGTGGTAGCAAACGTGTTTAAAGCTATTTTTTTCTTACTTTGAATAAAAAACTATATGAATGTTGCTTATTATATCTTCTTTCGAATAGCGACTTCTTAAATATACTATGGTGGAGACAATATCTCTGATCGGAATATATTTCATATTCTTATATGCGCACAACGATTTCACGAGGTGTTCGTTTGGTTGTAATTCTTTGTTCAGCACATACGACAAATGGTTCCAGTGCCATGCATGGGAAATATCGCCCTTTAAAACTCTGGAACATATGAAATGTTTTATTACGACGATAGATAAAGCTACTTTCTATTATCGTATAATAGTATCATCTTATTTGTAAATTTACTTGATGAAAACGTGCTTCACAGAAGTAATGGTATGAAAATTCGCATATCTGAATAGGCCCACTTGCTTAAGA
This sequence comes from Cerceris rybyensis, assembly GCA_910591515.1. NCBI lineage: Eukaryota > Metazoa > Arthropoda > Insecta > Hymenoptera > Crabronidae > Cerceris > Cerceris rybyensis. The sequence goes on from OU342795.1 coordinate 5,280,184, forward strand.
ACTTGGACACGTTGAAGAGCTACGTTATAGTGTACAATTAAATACAATATTCGTGGATAATCCAACCACATATTTAAATCGTCATTTTCTTGTACAGCCTTTATTCTCTTAACAAAATCTTGATATGATAAACTAAATATTTCTCTGCAATAATGAACGGCTTCATCTGGTATGCCAAACTTTTTGAAATTCTCTAATAAGCTAATAGTATTCTGTAAATCATATTTAAGAAACGGAGGCCATCTGCGTATTACATCGTGTACATCTCTTCCTGCGATTTTTTTATCTCGGAAATATTCTACAATATCTCTAATATTTCTCAAAGATAAATGTAATAGAAACCGGTGTTTCTGTATCTGCAACATTAATGGCAAAGGTAATAATGATATGCTTGATTTTTGCAGGAGAACTTAACACATTAACCTCCGGCTCCATGATAATTTCTTTATATGCATATTTCTACACCTTGCAGATCAAAAGATAATTGCCCTTAGAAATTTTCACGTGATATGAAGAATTATGAAGGTGTTAGAATCATTAGTTCTGGAAAAAAATTGTTGCAAAAATGTATATGGTATCAAATTTTTTTTTTACCTACTTATTGTTCAGAGACAAGCAAATAAAGCCGGCGCTTAATGTGTTAAAACCTAAATAATGTATGATATAGTATTATACTCACAATCTCGGTATTGAACTCTAATTCGTTAATAAGAAATTTATATATAGAATATGATAAACTAAAACTTATATAGTGCTTGTGCTTATGTTTTGTTTCTTCTGACTTGAATTTTAAATTCCAGAGCTTAAAATGATTAAGGCAAGTTTCATAATAAACTCTCATTTTCATTGAATCATTTAAGGTATTATGTAAGGACAACATTTCTATCGGCTCGTCAACACTTCGAAATAGATTATCTGCAATACTTTGCTCCTTTGGAATGTCAAAGCACTTTTTGAACTCCTCTACCGTCATTTTCATTGCAGGACCTATCCTAAAATTAATGTTCCAATTATATTTTAAATTAAATCTATCAATTATCAAGAAGTTATTAAGCAATGTAAAATGCAATATTTAAAAAAACCTTAAACATACCTAGAAATATCTTTTACAGATATAGATTTAACACCCATTTCCCGAAGTAAATAAATCCTGTGTTCCAAAACTGACGATCTGAGGTACAAACAATGTACAATTTCTGGTGACTTCGTCAATATAATATTTTCTTCCTACAAACAAACAGTAGCATGTAAGCATAGCATTTCAACGAACAATATAGGCTTTCAATTTCATTTACCTTACATATCTCACAGTTCCGACTAATCCTTGATATTTTAGTACCCCAACTTCTTTTTTCCTGAGCACGTTTAACAATACCTACAGCCATATTAAAATTGATGTTCAGATGTTTCATTAATATGTTGTGTATACTCCCATCAGTCGAATATGAAAGACCATTTGATCGCCTTATAAACATTCTGTTAGAGACTTTTACAAATAATAGCCTGAACATTATTTTTCCGTCATATTCGATTACACATGCGAGAGTAAGTCAGAATTAGGTAATTGGCGGAAACTTTGTTGAAAGACTTCCGAAAAGTAAGGTAGAGCCCTGTTGAATTGAATTTGTAGTTATATCTGTTAAAAGTAATACAATTATATTTTGGATATGTAAATTTCAATATTAAGTGAATGGAAACGTTTTTTACTTATACATATTTCTCATTACGAATTATATTTGTACACACCAAAATTCTGTACATCGCGAGGCAGTGTTCAAAATCATAAAGGTTAAACAACTCTTTAAACCTCCATACCGAAAGTTATTTTAGATAAATTAATGAAAGGTCGAAATAATGATCACAGAGGGCTATAGTGTTACTGTGAGCCAAGTGCCCTCTGTATTGCCTGAAAAATACTTGTTTGAATTCTACACGTTCAACACCTCCAAAAATTATTGACAATAAAAGAAGACAATAATTACAATAACCTTATTTCGTATGAAGTTTCAATACATTTTAAAACCTTGTTGCCTGTTAGAATCATATAAAAAGTTTCGCTCCCAATCTTCTCACTCATTTCTTCGCAATATACTTGAAAACGACATGAACCGCAATCCTGATAGATTTGCGAAATTTATTCCAAAATACAGTAACGTAATATACAATATTAACACATGCGTCAGCTTATTCGAAGACAAATAAAAGAACGCATTCATTGTTACACGCACTTTATGAAATATAATTGTGGCGTATGAAAAGAAACGTAACTGTATGCATACAAGCACACGCGAATGCATCTTTTAGAATGGGCTTCCAGAAAGTTACTTGAAACGTCGTTCGAATTTTATGCGATTAAACATGAAACGTATTCTATTAACACGAAACTTAAATTTCCGATGGTTTAATACGTAAAATCACAGGAACACTAGTACATGGTAAGATAGCCAGTTCTGTAACAACAGCCGTTACTAAATCAGCAGGTGTTACGTCATATGTTATGTTTAAAAGATTCAATGATTTCTTGGTTCTCCAGTTAACAAGCGAACACTTCTTTCCCATAGATCCATGACTTTGCACAAGCTTATCAGCGTCACCTATGAAAAAATGTACGTAAGTGCAGTAATTTCATTTTTCCATACATTCAACATATCTCCAGTGATAATGTTCATTACCTAGCTCATTATAGACGATAGAGTCAGTCTGCACTCGTTCGCAAGACTTGTGAGTTTCACATGCAACTAAAACCGGAACATTGAAGGCCTTTGCCATCAAAGCAACTTGGGCAGTTCCGACCCTCGACATCACTGCCCCGTTTGCCAATATTGCATGAGCTCCAAGGAAAACTTTGCTCACCTACTTGACGAAGATTTATCATTACTTAACCGAAAGGAACTTTATACATTTCAATTTAACCATGAATCAATGAGACATCAACACGTACTTCCGGCATTACAAAGCTCAATGCATTGATCAAGATGTACGAGCATTCGATTCCATCTTTTGCTAATCTCCTGAGTTGCTCCTTTCCCTCTAACCATGGTCTTCCGTCGACGACGACAACGCGAAATTTTTTTCCTGCGTTATGTGCATCTAATAGTATTTTGTGAATGAGACTTGAGCTAGAAGAAATATTAATTCTTATTGCAGGTACAAACAATGCACAGATTTACATGTCTTTGCTATCAGGCGAGTTCCTGAGTTCGCACTTATATCTGTATCATTGGAATACTATACAATATGGATGTATTTTACGGTAATACAAATGTAATTTTTTAAGATTTATATAAATACTTACTAGCCATATGTTAAAATAACATTTCCATTTGATATTTTCGTTTGAATAGTTAGAGATATTGCCTTATCGGCCAGTTGAATTTGCTCCAAAATATATGTGTCTATTGCATTGCGTAATTTGTTTTTTGCCTGAAAGAGATAATGAGAAATAAATCGTAAGGTTTTTTCCAAAGATAAATAATAAATTTACAATGTTCCTTACATCGGCATCCGATAACGTGGCGGGCAATTGTGTCATTTGCCATTTCAAGTGTTTCAAGGCATTTTGCATAGAAACAGCTAATGGTCTGCAGTAATGTAAATAAGCTACCGATTCTTGCAATTTTGCTTCGAAACCTCTGATAAAATCGGCCTGCCGGGGTCGTTCGAAATCTTTAACGAGTTGCTTTATGGCAGATAAAAGCGCAACGCATCTTGCGTTACTACCGACAATTATTTTATTCGCATATTGTACGCCTAATTTAACTATCGCAATGTGAATATGTGAATTAACGGGAGGAACGTCAACAAATGCGAGTTCTCTTTCGTGATATAAATGTTTAAAGAGATTCACTTCGTGGACGTTCTCCTTCAAAACAACTTTTTTCGGCGTTACAATTTTCTTCCCAGAATCGACACTGACTGGAATCGTCGGTGTACTGTTAGTTTCTTTATTAATATTATTATTATTTGTTTTACTCTTCTCCGAAAATAATTGTTGTTTAGCTGCTCGTTGAGCCTCTTGCTTTGCTCTTCTCTCGGCTCGCATTTCAGCTTTGCTTTTCCCTTCGTTTTTAGCTTCCGATGTTGCATCTTTTGCAACAGTTGCTGAAATCGCATCTTGTATCTGTGTGGTACTTGCAACTTCTGCAATTTCTTTAGTCGCGGATTTTACTTTCTCGTTACTTGTTACATCCTTATCGTCATTCGAAGCCTTCGACGTATTTGATGAATCCTGTTTGTCTTGTGATTTTGGAGTTTTAGCTTTTGCCTTAGCAGCTGCTTTGGCTGCCTTTTTTGCCTCGCGTTCTGCTTTTATTTCTTCCCGGCTCTTTTCAGGAACAGTTAATTTGTTGTTGGTCATCTTATTCGGCGTTGTCGATGGCAATGGAGATGTAATTATCGATTTATCGGGATCAACGTTTGCTGAAAGGAGATAAAGGAATTAAAATATTTTCTTGTTAAGTATACAAAAAAAGGAATACATACTCAATGGAATAGGAGCATTTGATTCTGTAGGACAGCTTTGACTGGAAGATGACTTAGTATTCGTAACTTCAGATGTTTCTGTGTTAAACGTTACTGAGGAATTTAAATTAGCTGTAGAATGTTGTGCGGTTGTTAAACTTGAATTTGAATTCGAAGTAGAATTTGGTTGATCTTCAATTAAATCGGAAGTTATATCTTCTATCTTAACAGTAGACGGGATTGTAATACTTTCTGGCTCAATTAAATTACGAGGTATATCTATATTATTGGGAAAAAGAGTTTTAATATTGAATTCCTGAGAATTATTTGACTTTAGGCTTTTAACAATTTCGAACAATTCTTGGCTCGATGGGTGCAACGTTAATTTGTCAGGTTTTGTTTGGAAATCAGACAATGGCTCTGATTCAGTTCCTTTTTTAAGTTCTTTGTCAAAATTAAATACTAGATCTTCTTTTGATTTGATGGTAGAAAATTCTGGTATTAAATTTTCCAGTTTCTTATCACACTCAGCGTCGCAAATCTGAATACTACGATTAAGATCACCAAAATCCGTGGACTCCGTTAATTTTTGTAGATCGGACAAACTCTTTTCCAAGTTACTAAACGACTTTGTTTCTAACTTCTCCAATTGTGAATTTTCTTTTATACAATTAATTCTAGCTTTAATAGTTTCATCTATCTTCTGCTTCAACCGTAAGACAGACACTATATGCTCGGTACTTCTTTGATGCTTGGTAAGATGAGTTTGTACTTCATTTCCAAGCTTCAATAGATCCCACGATCCAGAGGAACATGATAATTCTGATAAATCTTCTTCGGATTCTATATTCTGAAACTTCAATTCTAAATATTCTATCTTCTTGTCATACTTTACATGACAAACTGCTTTGTCCAATTTATACCCAACTTGCTTATCATTGTTAATAATTTCAGGGTCTAATGTGTTATAAGAGCTGTAATCGTATTCAGAAACATATCCATCGGTACAACAATAGCAGGGCTTTTGTACTAGTTTGGCCTTATTCTTTTTTCTTAATCTACGAGCTTTCGATTTTGTTAGTATTTCTGTATGAATTGTATCTTTTGCTGGTATGATTTGCTTATTGTTATCCCCATTTAAACCATTAATTACACAAGTCTGTTCTCGCTCAGCCCTGCGAGCATCATTCAATCGTTTCCTGCGCAAATGCCTTGCTGTAGATCTTGTAAAAAACTTTTGTTGGTTCTTTTCTGCAAACTGAAAAAGGTTAGCCATGTTAGTTAAGTTATAATTCCAATTACTCACTACTGTAATGCTGAGAAAGCTGTATATAGAAATGTAATTAAAATATCAATTAGAAGCTACATACTATATACTTGCAGTACTTTTATAGTATTTTTAGCTACAAAAATAAATAGAGGTACTTATGAAATAAAATACTGTAAAATAAAAAAGTTACATTCGACTCACATACAAAACTTAAAAAATACATTATATATTGCTCTGAATGGCAAAGCAATAAACATAAATTATAGCTGAGAAATTTCTAATGTAATACAATTAACATCCGCAGAATACTAACTTATTGTATCTGTTCTGAATCAGAAAATTATCATTCCTTTTAATAGAACATAAAAAGACACCTTAAAGTAGCATAAAGTATATTGTCAAAACATTAAATCAAAATGTACAATAAATATACAAACATGCACAATAATTAACTACCAGGTAACACACCAATTGTACATTGATAATCAAATTTCACAACATTTCAATAGTTCTGTATCATAGCATGCAAGACATAACAATTGTCGCAATTTTAAAAAAGTGGAGAACAAAATCTATTGTAGACTTTGTTAAAAACATTTATGGAAGAAAGCCAGATCAAAGAATTTTACATAGATTAATAATAATTAGGGATTTAATGGCATTAGTACAAACAAATATTCAGTCCTACATATAATAATTATTAAAGGAAGAAAGCAATTAAAGAATTAGAGACTTCTGTTAATTCTAGGTTTACAAATATTTACTGACATGTTCCTCCTTGTCCATCCTCACTGTATCAATTCTCAGATCACAGACATACGTAGCATCCAACTGGGAAAACCAATTTAAGTTTAAACAGATATACCTTTTCTACTTAGGTAGGTGTTAGATTCAACTAACTTCTTACCAGTTTGTTTAAAACTTGAATCAAGAAAACATAAGCATTACATAAGAAGTAAATAGATAAAGTACAAAAGTTATTCTACAATAACATAGTATATATTAGAAACTGATAAAGAGTTAATGATATTAAACGAAATATTCTAATCTGCCTTTCTTTTTGTGCTTATACAGAACCATAAGCAATTATGATGCAATAAGAATGTTCTTTGAGCAAGGAAATGATTATTCTCATGATTCATACAGTGTATTGTAATTTACAGTATACTGTACAAAATACCACGTACATGAGTACCTAATAGTACAGAATCTTTATGTACAATCTATTTTATAAGCTAATAACAGGTGTGACTGAATATCGTTCGTTGTAGAAAAATGTCATTTGTATTGTAAACGTTGTAATGAATATTTATAATCAGATAAAGTCATCGTTAATTTGTATACATTGCGTCATACACATGAGTTTTTCGTGAAATTGACAAATGTTTAATTTTAATTCAATCTTCAAGGAAATACTGGAAAATATCATTCGATATGTTTTCGACCGAATTCATTTGCATCGGGTCGATCGTCGTTATTGTAGCTTTTTCTAACCTATCGTGACATTCTCATATTGTTCAATAATAATTTCAAATTAAATTACTTTTTTTTGGGATATTTCATAAATAAACCAAGTACCTTTTATCGTATAGCTAATATGTACTTGTTGTCACTAAGTATTGAAAAGTAACAGTCCTTGGTTAACTTGTACGAATTTCGCACATATGTTTAACTTAATCTCTCTACCCTTTAAAGCGATGCTGCTTCCATCTATAGCAAAAATTATTGACTATTATTAATAAATATCCTACATTCGATACAAAGTATCACTAAAACTGTGGTCATTTCAAATACTTTTAGTAATTACTTCGTCTTTGAGCTCGATCAAATAATTGCAATTTACTGCGATCAATAATCGACATAAAATGTTTGCATAACACAAAAATTACGCGTATCAAAACGGTATATACTTTGTATTTATTTAAAGTATAAATGAACGTATAATTTATAGACGTATTAATGAGAAATCGGTGATTAAGAGTTCGACAATGTCTGTAGGTTTTTAAGGTTTTATTTATACAATAAATCGTGGAATTTTTTTTAATTACTTCTTCTGCGCTGCAGCAGCTTCGTCTTCACGCTGATACGATTGTAACAGTTCTTGTTTCTTAGCAGCGATACGCTCGGCCCGACGTTTACGAGCTTCCCTAACTTTAGTACGGCGTGCTTCAGCTTGGTCTGAAAGCATTTCTGCTCTCGCTTTCTCAGCCTTCTTTTTGTGAATGAATTCCATCAAAACGCGCTTGTTCTTGAACACGTTTCCCTTAGCTTTCATGTAAAGCGAATGGTACAAATGTCTGTCTATTTTCTTAGTCTCACGGTATTTTTTCAAGAGACGACGCAGAACTCTCATTCTTTGAATCCACAGATCCTGTAAGGAAAACAGGCAAATGAGATTTTCATAAAAAAAAATAAGAAACAAAATTAGATACGATAAAAATACGATATTTACCTTCTGCGGGGTTCTGGCATTCGCTGTACCTTTCCTCTTACCGAAACCACAATGACGTCCCTTACGTCTGGCTTCTGTATTTTTACGAACGCGTGCCCTAGAATGGACAGCTACAGGTTTCTTAATGATGAGACCATCGGTGATCAATTTCCTGATGCTTTGACCTTTAGAAAAGTAATGTTTCGATTATTTCTTAAGAATTACACACTGCTGGTAAAAGTTAAATGTAAGATTAAGAAAATTTACGTGAATTGGTGTTCGCAATTTCATTAATTTCATTAGGATCCAACCAAACTTTCTTCTTGCCGCATCGCATAACAGAGGCTGCCAGCCTCTTCTGTAGCTTTAGAGAACTGCAACAAATCGAGGTTATATTATGAAGTGCCTTCTTTAAATATTACACCAGTGTTTCTTAAAATTTAACGATGTTTCATGTTAAATTCACTTGATACATTTCAACGCTTGAAACTATGCGTTTCATAAATGTTCATTAACATATGAGAAACAATATTCGCTACGGGAAAAGCCATGTGGTCAGTCGACAATAAACTGTCCATTGCAAAAGTCAAAATATATGTGATTTTTAGCAAAATAGTATTTCTGCACGTAAATGTACAGATATCCGTGTTTGTTCGTTAGATAAAATGAATGAATTTGAAGCAAATAATATTAGAACAGATCACAAAATCTTCCGAATGTCCGTACCTCATGACGGAGTCTATAAGTCCTCCTTGGTAAAGAAAATCAAAATGGAGGTCGCTATGTTTCCTCGGTTTCGTTTGCCGGAAGTTACTTCTGAAAAAGCGACCTCATTTTGAATGTTCGTAAAGTATTACATAAAATACAGTCGATTATAATGAATTACTTATTAAATATAATTCTTCAAAAGTTTAAACGTTGTCCACGTTTCAAGTTTTAGTCTTTTCCTTTCACGAATATTCCTCGATCAGGGAAAAATGTTGTTGAAAACATCGAAAAATACTTGCTGTCCAAGTTATAATTCTTTCAGCTGCCGCAAGGAACGCCATTGTGCTGTTTTTTAACAGTCGATAAGGCTGAACTTCTGAAATATTGGCTATGAAACATTTTTAGAATTGTTTTATGTAGCCGTCTCTGCAATTCTTTTAGATTGCTCGCGAATCCTTCAAAATAAACTACAGTTAATTCTGAAGGCTGCGCAAAACCTTAATTTCAACTCTCTTTGCCGAAAATTGAAAATTTGCTTGAAAATACTTTCCGCCGAACAATTATTTGTTCAGAAAATGACAAATGTTAATCATTAAATGTATATTTAATAAAATGATGATCTAAACTTTCAACTAGGTGACCCCTTCGCATACACTTTCTCTGATTTATTCATTCTTCTCAGCAATGCTTGATAAATACCATTACCATGATCTTCAATGAGCACTGAAATATATTTCTCATTAATTCAATCAATGTGAAGAATAAAACAATATCAAAAATGGAATGAAAACCTTACACATTCAAATAAATGTGCGCAAGCAGCGTGCAGGCGTGCAACATAAATCTACCAGTTGCTACCAACCTTGAGCAAAAAAATTATCGGTTAACTTTCGGAATAAATCGTCGAACGATATAAATCGTGATAAATCGTTCTCCATTGTCGTATCGTATCGTTAATGTATATAAGCTCATTCGAGGAAAACCGACATTCAGTGCGGTAGATGCGCGAGGAACAGCGAGGAAGTTGCGTATCGTTCTTTAACATACGAGCGTACAGTGCGAAGAACGGTTAACGTTTGTGGTGAGAATTCTAAAGGAAGATGGTGACAATAAACAAAGATTTGCAACGTGAACGAGAGAAATGCACATTCAATCCTTTAGAATTAACGCATATGCTGGACGGAGGAGCGGAAAAAACAGCAACTCGTCGTAAACGAGGTATGTACGCTTGCATGTATCTTGATGGTCCACTTCTTTTTTTGTTCTCATTAACTACGTTTTCTTCCACACTTGATTTTTCCTTATGAGACACTCTTTCAATGTCTGTCGGAAGGAAATTCAATTAGAAAGTATACAGAATTAAAACATACTGATTTTCATCTTTGTATTTGTACCCGTATCAGTGGTAATAATACGATTAAAATGTAATGATCTTCTTTGTACTTGTATCTATATCAGTAGTAACGATCCATGAATGCGTCAAAATATGACGAAAATTCATCGCACGATAATGAGTAAGATGTTTGGAACGTAGATTCCGTCCGTTTAATCATTTGTTTTCGTTTGTGAAATCTTAAAGTTTCTTCGCGCCCTGTAACTCCGTGGTACATTATTAGGTTATATGTCATTTTCTGAGTTGGTGAATTGATTGCTTATCAGTTTTGAAACTTCTAATGTCGTGTTACGTTACTTATGCATTTCTGTTGTATTATGTGATACTATAAAATATAACGTAAACAACTTTGTAAATTAACGTTAAGCATAGAATATGCAAAGGATGCATTCTATTTCGTAGTACTTAAAAACGAGAGTTACAATGGAAAATTTATAATATCAGATGTCTACGCTTTTTAATGAATTTCTTGTTACCAAGATGTTACATATTAATGAAGACCTTGCAAAGTAAAGAGTTTCTGCATTATCAGCCGATGTATCAATCTGTATATAATTGCAAATTGCAATAAATAAAAGCGTAACGTCATGATTTATTGCCAAATTGGACTTTGCTTTTTACATTTTTAGATAAGAAATTGATATCGTTCATTGAGACAAGTAACGATCCATAGGTCAATTTTCATGATGAATAAAGTCTGTTAAAAAAAGGATTATATTTGTACGAAAATCAATATCACTCAATTGGAAATTACTTTGTAATCTCTCTTCACACTTTGCACCCCTCATTTGTTCAAATTCCACTTGACACGTCAAAACGTTGCAATTATCTTCGTTTGAATTATATTTTGAAAAATCGGAAAATTTATGTATATACTTAACAATTGAAACTTTTCCTACATTTCGATTTTCTTTTGATTTTATTACGAATTATCTATTACTAATATCGAGCTCACGATAACGAAACACGATGATGTTTGAAAACGACACGTGCGTTCGATTCGATAACTATTGTTTTCCAAGAAATTTCAGATTGCACGAAATACCTTCGACATTCGACGGTTTTAAATTAATATTTAACAATTTTTTGTTTTTTTGAAATTTCACACTGTCATGCGAAGGTTGTTCTTGCTTTGTAATTATTTTGCATTTATTATATTTTTTTACTTAAGTGACTACATAATTATAGTCAATGCCGTGAAATTGCAATAGCGAGTGTAACTGTGTCAAAGTAGATAAACTAATTGACACAATGAGACTTTTCCTGTAACGATGAATTGCCATTAATGTAGCAATCTAAACGATTTAATGTTGTGCAAATTTATTTTTTGTATTTGACTCGAACACGTGTTGCCAAATTAACGAGCCTGTCGCATTTCAAAGTAAACGTTTAAATATTCTCAAACTACCGATTGCATTTTCAATTTTGTAATTGCAATTCAAAAATTCATCAATTTCCCATAGCTATTACGAATACAATAATGTTTAAGTTGTCATTAACAATAAATCTACTAATTTTATGTCATTTATAATACAGTAATCCCTGGTTAAATGCACAAGAAATTTCCCTGGATAAATGCATCGCGGCCATCCCCTCCACATAGGGGGATCCCCCTCGGTCGAACCTCTACGTTCGGCGACGAGGCAGTGTAATATGATATCATCGGAACGTGTCGTTCACGCAATACTAATTGGAGACTTGAACTTTTCCATTTTTGATTTTTTTGTTTTGAAAACTTCGCTAACGTATTTGTGACAATTTTCTGATTAAAATGATACCAAACACGACATAGTTTGTGCAATATTTACTTAATATTTAATTCGTTTACTTGCTATTTAGATAACTCAAACATATCGTGTTTGGTATCGTTTTAATCAGAAAATTGTCACAAATACGTTAGCGAAAGTTTCGAAACAAAAAAATCAAAAATGTAAAAATTCCATCCTCCGATTAGTATTGCGACACCGATACGTTAGGGCCGGTCCCCCTGTGCGTTGGGCCTCTCTGTCTCTTCTACTGTCTGTTCTTTTCTAAGTTCACGCTCGGCTGGAGCCCGAACGTAAACACAAAATAGAAACCACCACTTCGTAACTGCACTGTTTCGGTCCCGAATTCAGTGCATTCATCCAGGATTTACTGTATATATATATATATTTTTTTTCAAAGAACTAATCAGATCAGTCAAAATGACCGGACCACATTTTTTTCTAAACACTAAGTATTTAAATTGCTACGGAATTCATAAAATAAATATTCCACTTTCATCTGATAAAACCTAAATTAGTTAATTTAGTTAAAAATTAGTTTAGCTAAATTAGTTTATTTCATTGATTCAATTTCTCATTTTCCAACGTACTTAATCTAGAAAGTACTAAAAATAAATTAGTAGATGACGTGAATAGTTTTAGTGTTAGTCCTCTTAAGCTCCGATTGTTTAATCGGTCTGAAAATAACACATTTTCAAATGTTAAAACTGTCTTTTCAACTAAACTATTTAATTCGATCTACACAAATTTAATTACAAGAGAAAAGAAACTTTCTGTTTCTTTAGAGTTACAATATAGTGTTTCGTAAAGTTCAAAAAACTAATGTCAAAAACGAAGGTACAGATGGATCTCACGTTTTCAATTTGACAGGTTTTGTTGAAATTGAAAATTTACCGCATTTATGTAATTTACGACATAACGAGACACGTTATCGTTCGGCAAGGCGTTAACGTAAGCTCAGTTGCTCATTACGAGGCTAGAATTGATTGCATGTAGTATTGTAGTGAAATAATCATAATAGTTAAGTCATCACTAAAATAGATAAAAATAGTTGGAAATAATGGAGAAATAATTATGGTACAAGCTTATCGGACAAACGCTCGGTTTTTTTTACGGCAATCAAGTTTCCGTTGCTCTTCTTCTTTTTAGCACTCAAAATGATTGGAAATATTTATATTAGTATATGTCGTGAAATACTATTCTACTTCTTCATTCTTCTTAAAAAAAAAAAAAAAAAAAACACTACAGTTTCCAAGATTTTTCCTTATTCATAAGTATATTTTCTATTTAAAACAACAAGCCCTTTTTTATTCTTTCTTTACGATTGGGTCAAAGGGTCATCTTTATTCTTCTTAATTCATTTGAATCCTTTTCCTTTACTCTCGTAATTCTCAAAGGATTTTACATTAACCCGAAAACAATAGTATTTATTTATTAACCCTTTGAGGACGAAGGGCGAATATATGCGACCAGAGAAAAAAAATAAAGTTCAAGAAAGGTTAAAGTTAAAAAATTAAAATATAATCGTTGAAATATTATTTTACATAGAGTAAATTTCAACTTGTATACATTAACAGACTGTCTTTCCGATGAAAAAGTGTTTTTTCATCGCTAAATAATTGATTGTTTCTCGATATTCAAAAATCCCTCCGTCCGCAAAGGATTAACTATGATTGTTGTTAATATACTGAGCACTGATACTTACATTATGAATCATTGCAAATAATTAATATTCACGATAGTTTAGAGATCAATTACACGTTACCCATGCACTACTTATGGTTTACTGTTTAATGATTATTAAACGGCTGCATAGACTTCCATTTGTACTACGTCGCGTGCGAATATCGTTTTAATCTGCATGTTTTATGTCATCGTACCAGCAAGTTTTTAATTCGTTTCACACCGGTTATTCGAATTCCTGCTAAAACATGCCGTTCTTTGCATCACAATTTTGAACGTTGTCCATTTAACGGTTAATAGAGGTATAGAAAGGGACCAGAATGAAGTCATTTGGGACGTAAGGGGAGAATGCTCTCGCACTACCTATCTCTTTCTATTCTATATGTCTGCTGTCCTCTTCATTGATAGTCGTAGCTATTCACATTCATTTGAATTGGTAAGATCGGTGTCTACCAATCCGATAATACAAATATCGTGCGTACGTTAATGTTTCGATTTTCATGATCGATATCGTGCTATCGCACTCAGTTCCATGGCTTTTTCTTTTCTCTGTTTGTCTCGCAGTGCGATTTCCCCTCAAGCGACTTGTTTCTGATCCCTTGCAATACCGGCTCTTGAATTTATTGCGTTGAATTATATTAACTCTTTGAGGCACGGTGGAATGACGTATCTCACCTCTCTGATGCTCGAAGATCCACTTTTTGTTTGTTTTGACACTTTTTGTCCCATCACAAAAATTTATATTGTGTAACTTTGTTAACCCCTTGTTATACTATAACGAGTGATACTCGTGATGCTATAAATTGGAAAGGAAATTTTCAAGTTTTACAAAATCTGTTAAATAAGATGCGACACGATAAAATTATTTCTATAATATTAACATTACGTTAAATTATACTATATGTCAAGAATCACTGAGCAATGTTTATTTTATTAATTTAATTCCGAATTATTGTGGAGACAGTCACAGAATAAATGGCACGGCAAGGGGTTAATAAATATAAACCAACTTTGTTCAATTCAAAATTAAAAGGAAGCTTGTGTAACATTAGTCATTTTATATTTTGAATTTCCGCGTCTCAAAGAGTTATACAAGTACTTTGTTATGTGAAATAGATCATGAGTTTTGGAACTTTTGTTGTATTAGATGAAAGTGGAATAATTATTATATGGCTCCTGTATTAATTAGCGGAATTTTTAGAAATTCGGAATAGAACATTATGAATGGCTTGGTAGTTTCAATATTGAATAGTATTATAGTTTATACCTGAAATTTGAGTTGTGTGGATGGAAAGAAGAGTCAAGTGGCGAAACAGATCATGAATTCTGGAACTTAAAAGTTCCACTATCACTTAGTGGAATTTTTAAAAGAAATTTGAAAATAGGTCATTTCGAGTGGCTTGGTAGTTTCAATATTAAACGATATTATAATTTAGCGTGCACTTTGAGTGTATATGGAAGGAGGAGTCACCAAGGAGAAAAAATGAAATATATTTGTTTTTTTGTCTATTAAGTACAATCACAAACGCAGAAAAGTGTTTGCAACGTTCCCCAACTTCGCCTTTTAGATGTTAAAGTTGAACGCAGTATGGTAATTCCCACCTATCAATATACATTACTCAAAAACAAATATTTTCAAGTTTATTCCAGGAATTACCTGTTCTTTTTAACGGCATCGATTAGCATTTTTTAAATTAACTCAACATAACGGGATTAGTTTAAGGACGCATTGCGTGACTCTTACGATTCCACTTGAGAATTACAACGATGTCTGCCAAACAACTACGTTATTTTATCGAATAAAATTATTCCCGTTTATTACTTCATTCCAATTTGCAAGTTTTTGGAAAAAAAAACAAACGGAAAAATAACAGCTCACCTTGAAACGACTTTAACGAGTTTGCATCTATTTGTATTAATTCATGCAATTTGCAGCAGATTAAATAATACTATTTCTTGTTTATTTAAACAAATATACATAGGAAATAAAAAAAGAAATAAAAAAACATTTGCATCAATGACCCACTTTACCTTAATTTCAATCCAATTGGTAAGCACGTATTAATAGGCAACTATTAATATTTATACATTCAAGTCGTGTTCGTTTATTTTTATCTCTTTTGCATTTGCTCGTTAGTAACATGTTTATTTTCGATGCATTATTTTTTCACCATGTGATAAATAAAAAAACAACAATGCAAACAACTTGAAACTCAGTCGTCCTTCGGGAAAAACATAGATGATATTTCGGTATTTTCAGAGATCTATTTCCTAAGCGATCCGGATCTGCAGGATAAAATACCAGCGAAATTTAAGAGCCACAAGGAAGTCTACGAGGATGCTGTGCGAAAAGGATGCAAAGTCATGCAAAAAGTCCGAGAACTCCAGAATTCCGGCGAAGGTGGAGTGGATGCGCTTTCGTAAGTTATTCCTAATAATAATTTGCTATTTTATTAATGTTATACGTATATATATACGTTATATTTTTCATTCTCTTTCTTACAGGCAAATTTTGGGAGGAATGCTTGGATCTGCGATGTTAAAAGATGGAAATCCACTGACCCTGCATTACGTTATGTTTATACCGTCGATTCTGGGACAAGGAGATACGGAGCAACAGGCATACTGGATATCTAGAGCATGGTCCTGCAGTATTATTGGGACTTATGCGCAGGTTTGTGGCCATATCTACAAGTTATTACACTTAAATAATACTTTTCTATTGGCATCTGTTACTTTAGAATATAATTCTGTACGTAGAGTCACTGCAGAGATTAAGAAATTTTATTTGTTCCATTTTCAGACTGAACTTGGCCATGGGACTTTTATCAGAGGCCTAGAAACTACCGCGACATATGATCCTAGCACGCAAGAATTTGTTTTAAATAGTCCTACTTTGACGTCGTTCAAATGGTGGCCTGGTGGATGTGAGTAATTATATAACAATTTTAGTTTACAATAGAGTATGTACTGTTAATTGTCCGTGGAAAGAGTCATTTATGTTTGAAGAATTTTACTTTGAGAGATTCGAGAGATAGTTATATCTGTGCTTTTTGTTTGCAGTGGGTCATACTGCGAATTATGCCGTGGTTGTTGCACAACTTTACACGAATGGAGACTGCAAGGGGATTCATCCTTTCATTGTTCAACTAAGAGACGAAGAGACTCACAAGCCAATGCCGGGTGAGTTAAATTTTCGTTTTTAATTAACGAATTGATCATTATTAAACGTTAAACCGTGTATATTATTGGTGTAACGAGTGAAAGTTTTCTGAAAGACGGCGTTCTGGCTCGTAGGCATTAAAATCGGAGAAATCGGCACGAAGTTGGGAATGAATGCAACTAACAATGGTTTCCTCGGATTCGATAATGTTAGAATACCCCGGCAGAATATGTTGATGAAGAATTCCAAGGTAATAGAGTTATATCTAAGTAACTTTTACTATTTTTCTTCCATTACAATCATTATTTTATAGGTGCTAGAAGATGGAACCTACGTAAAAGCATCGACTGACAAGCTGACCTATGGAACCATGATGTTCGTTCGTACAGTTTTATTATGGGATCTCTCCGGATATTTGTCGAAAGCTGCAACAATTGCAGTTAGATACAGTGCAGTGAGGAGACAGTGTCAAGTAAATCCCGAGTAAGCGAACGATTAAACTATTAGTGACTTTGAACAATCATCGTCCTTTCAGCGGTGCAAAGGTTACTATGAATCATTATTAATATTACGTCTCATTACAGAGAACCCGAGGTGCAAATTATTACTTATGTTACGCAACAATACAAACTTTTCCCGCACATTGCTGCAAGTATTGGCATTCGAATGTGTGCAAATTGGATGTGGGACATGTACAACAACGTCACCGCTGAATTAGATCAGGGTGAATTAGAGAGGTTGCCCGAGGTATTAATATTTCTTCAATATTTGCCTCTTTTCTGTGAAATACTGATGAAAAACACGGTATCAAAGAGTCTAAAGTACGTTCTTTTTGCAGCTGCACGCGCTAGTGTGCTGTCTCAAAGCAGTCACGTCTTCCGATGTTGCACATGGAGTAGAGGAACTGCGATTAGCTTGCGGAGGACACGGTTACATGGATGCCAGCAATTTACCGGCGACCTACGGCTTAGTCACCGCTGCATGTACATACGAAGGGGAAAACACAGTTTTACTGTTACAAACTGCCAGATATCTAGTGAAATCGTGGAAACAGGCCGTTGCAGGCCAGAAATTGCCACCGACCGTGCAATATTTAAATGTCCATGTTGAAAATCCTAATCGAGGACCTTGGAGGAACGATTTGAATTTTATCATTGATGCTTATCAAGCTGTCTCTGCTGGGTATGTTTTGTTTTTGGATACATTTTTAACTGAAGAATTGCTAACATAAAAAATGAACGACTGACCTATTTAACACTTTAAGGACTGTTCACGACTTTTGTCGTGTTTTCTATACGCTGCCTTTAGATGTCACCTACTTTTATACATTGTATCTACTTTGTCTATTTAAGTCGATACATCATCAATTTATATCAATAGTCATATGATAAATTTTATAGTTTTATAAAAAAAACACTAGAAACTTTGATAAAATTAATTTTTAAATAAAATTTGGTGATCATTTTTTTAAATAACTTTTTAAACAATTTTTTTCATAATACCTAAAATGCTTACAATAAAATGCTTATAATAAAAAATTGCTTACAGATTTCTTAGCAGTTCTTAAAGTGTTAACATGAAGTAATGGCGATTTAATTTGTAACGTATGTTGTTTTCATTCTACAGAAAAATCCGCGAAGCAACGGAAAGTATGGATCGCAGAGTGCGCAGAGGAATGTCACCGGAAGTTGCTTCGAATGAAACAAGTATCGAGCTTCAATACTGTGCTGAAGCCCATAGTCGTGTATTCCTGGTGCAGAAGTTTATCGAGGGCGTTGCACAACAGCAATCGATATCGAAGGAATTGCACAAGGTTCTGTCCGAACTTTGTGAATTGTACGCTCTGTATTGGATTTTGAAGAAACTCGGTGACTTCCTTCGGGTGAGTCTAACAAATGTTATTTCTAACATCGAGATAATTAATATCTTCACGCACTACGCTACGATTATCCACGAATTCTTCAATTAAGTTAATTTCTTTTTTTACAGTATTCCTCGTTAACGAAGGATGACGTTCCAAAACTGCAAGCACGTCTCGAGGAATTACTCGCAGCTCTCCGCCCCAATGCCGTTGGTCTCGTCGACGGTTTCGATATCCGCGATGAAATTCTTTCCTCCGCTCTCGGTGCATACGATGGAAACGTGTATCAGCGACTTTACGACGAGGCAATGAAGAGCCCGCTTAATCAGGAAAGCGTTAATCAATCCTTCGAGAAGTATCTTAAGCCGTTCCTTAAGAGCAACTTGTAGTGCACTTTTTGCATCCTGATCGTGGTACTTTAACTCAATTTCATACGGGCATCCTGCACTGTTTTCCAACGATTAAAGATATTTAAAACGTGATGCAAGATATGAACGTCGAGACACGGGTGTCTGATCGAATGTCAATTGGAAAAAGATTGTGTTATATGTGCCTTTAATACTGACGACGTTACGTCGAAAAAGAAGTATCTATTTTTTTTATAAATCTTAGAACGTGTACGAATGATATATGAATTATTAGTTTTAAATAATCGAACCTGAAAGGTTACTTTAATAGTATTTAGCGAATATATCAATATTTCCTTTTCATACATGGAGCAATGTCCTTGCTGTCATAATTGATGTCTTCCTTGTCGTGAAACGAGAGTATATCGTTACTTTCAATTCCGACGTCTAATGTCACAAATATGGAGCGGTTTTTAAAGTTATATTATCGTGCAATGAAAAGAAATACGTCAGAGGAATCTGCTGGAACAAAAGCGTTTTACTTCGTCGAGTAAAACGGATTACTGTATGTATATGAAAGTTTTATTTCAGTTTCCATCGTGGACAATCGTATGTATGTGCTTTTATGAAAAGCACTCTTATGTGCAATCTTTGTAATTCTTTTAAAACTAAGTTAATCCCACACCGACGTTCTTTGCGGCCAATAATCATTGTATAGATATAATAATTTTGATAAATTTCACAATTCAATCATGTAAATACCAAAAGATGCGCAGATTCGAGTTCCGGTAGAGGTTGATCATAGTTTCTACAAGCCCGGTGAGCATATTTACTCGAACATTCCTTATAGGCAGAAGAGAGAAAATATTTTTTATGTATTTTTGGTGTTAATAAAGCTACATAGGACATGTAACAAATACAGGCTTGCAAATTTCCCTCGTTCACGTTCCACTAGGTCGAAATTTTGCTTTCAGAGTTTCAAAGAAAACGTTCTCAGAGGTTGTATTTCTTCATTTTCCCTTACACGATACAGTGTTTATTTACAGAATAGGAGCGACGACATACAGTATTTATTTTTGTTACCATACTAACATAGTGCAATTATTATTAATTTCTGTTAATAATAATAACGTGTCATTAACACAAGCGCCCGCGACAGCGGTAATACGACACGTTTGATCTCTCAGGCTTCATTAAAGGGGAAGAACATTTAATATCGTCTCTTTGATTATTCATCATTTACTATTTCTTTAATTATTCCTTTCCTTTGTCTCTTCTCATCAAGGAACATCGATCGACATTCTATTCGATATCGTTAACATGAAAAAAGTAAAAATACAAAGTAGGAGCTCGAAAAATCAAAATTCACGGTTTACTGCATTCGCGGGCGATTATTTATATATATAAGGTACATATACATGTATATGCGTGCACGGACATAAATATATACACATATATGTAATAATATTCCATTAAAGGGAGAGCTCGGGACAACGGGAGGATAGGGGCAGACAATACTTACACTTAAAAAATAACGTTGTTAATTATAGTTATCATTAAATATTAATTGTATTCACTTTTAAAATTATTATTATTATTAATATTATTATTATTCATTCGTTCACCTGGCCTATGGGTTCTCTTGCCTAACGTTAGACAGATCTCTCATTGCTATAGCGGTCTTACGGAATACATCCTCTTATAAAATATGATTTCATTACAATTAGTATTATTTTTTTTTCCTTTTTCGCAATAGAACGTAGACAGCTTCTCTCGAGTATTAAATGAGCCGCGTGAAGATGCGGAAAAATTAAAAACCTCTCCCCCTTCTCCACTTTCTTGCGCCTCTGTGTCAAACGCCTCTGGCTCGTTTTCTTTTTTTTTTGTACGATAAGCATTACACAGCATATTATCGTTTACGTAAGGAATGTTCCAATGTCTCTGGTAATTTTACAGGCTAATTAAATTCACGGGGAAATAATATAATGGAAGAAATTTGAATTTTTTAGCGATATTAGCAGGCAAACATGCCTCACTTCATTTCCTTGTTTGCTGAAATGTGCGGTGGAGGAACTTGAATTTAATATTTTGTTGCTCATTGGATAAATGCTCGGTTATACTTTAAATTGGATCTAACAAGGTGGTAGATTCACGATTATACGATTTAATAGGGAGTAATTATAAGATAATCCGATTTTGATAAGACTTTCAAATTCTTGGTAAATATTATTGGAATTTCTGACACTGTGCCTTTTGCAATTTTTGTACGTCTGTTTTGTTGACTAAAGTCCTTTAAATTGATCGAATTATTATTCTCACTTCGTTTCTTTTCTTCTAAGATAATTCTAGTTATTTGGGACTTTAAAATGTATCGGATTAGTCGTCGGTAGATTTCGTGTTAAAGTGTCGCATTTAATTATCTACCTTTGCATCATGTAATCGAGAAAAATATGTAAATCTTTCCACCTTCTGTTGCTTAAAGTGTTAAGTTTTCTCTTTCTATGAACATAATATTAACACGTTCAACCCGTTGGCCCACATCTTCGCTTTTATCTGATCGCATGAACCACCGGTGACCCATGCAATTTATATATCTGCTCAATTTTATTAAACTAAACTAGGATTTGTAATATTCCACGCTACTTGCGATAAATTGAACAGCAAAATCACTGACAACATTAATAAAAATAAGAACCCAAGTGCCATTAGAATAAATAACTTATACCTGCGCGTGCAGTACTTGAAAAAGTTCGCCGGGTTGAACGTGCTAACTAAATTAACAGAATTTAATCTAATATCATTATAACGTGGCAACAATACACTTTTATCTAAGAACGTTGGTCTATGCATTCCTGCAATAAATTCGAGCAATCCATCGACTGCATTTACGCGATTCTCCGCATCGTCACGCGGACAATTAATTACTATCTAACAAACAATTTTGTCTATGTCGTGTATGATTAATCTTACAATAAGGATTACCATTTAATTTCCAAGTTCCTTCTTCGGAACGCAAAGAGGAATTTTCAAAGGAAAGGGACAAGGATAGACGCGGCACAGGTATTCTCGAGGTAAAAGTTTCGCCATTTTGGACAAAAAAAGGAAAACGAAATAACAAGAAACAAAGATCGAAAATAAATATGGAAAGACACACGGAATTTTTTAACTTCACGGTGAAAAAAATGCAGTACTTGTAATTCCGTGTTTGTGTACGTGTTTACGTGAGTGTATATTTTTATATATATATATATTTATATATAATTTAACTCGATTTCCTTTTCTAAATTTAATAATCAAATGGAAACATTCTCTTTCTTTTTTCTCCACTTAACAAAACCACGAGAGGATAAAGTCGTTCGACCGGTCATAATTATTATTAAACCTAATTATCATTACTAGTATCCTTCCCGTAACTATCCTTATTACAATTCTTTTTTTTTAGTCCCCTCGTCCTTAACTCTATGCGGCCCGTAAGAAATTCTGTAAAACGATTCGTCACGTTTTCTATACAAAATCGTAATGTAATTTATCGACATTCTCTTTGTACACGAAAGAGACGAATAATCGCAAAGTAACATCGGACCGCAAAGAGTTAAATATCTTTTGATCGACTTGAAAGGAAAATATGAAGGTCATTAGTAAAATCAATTTGTCATTAATGTACGTCCACTACTAGCAATTAATTCATTTCTCATAAAATCACGTTAATCAGTTTCAGGACCGATGTTAATCAATTTCGAATTTCAAAGGCAAAGCGCGTAATTTGTGCGTGTAATTTTTGGTACTATGAAAGGACGATTCTTGGTCAATATATACAGAAGACAAATTTCTTCATTATTTTACACATCCGTTTAGTTCAATTGTATAACGATTTACACGTATTTTCATTGTGTCACTGATTTACGGTTTATCGTATGACTATTTTCCCGCTTCCGGTGTGCTTGAAAACATTTGCGCGCTCATTTTTGAATCTCTCTTTCAAGTTAACCTTATCAATGTTCATTAATTCTTTTCGTTACTACGTAAATCGTTATTTGTATTCTAGAAGTCTCTAAATTCTTTATAAATAAGCTTATAAAATAGCCTCGAGCTATTTCACCGATTGATAAGATCAATTTGGAAGGCGTGACGGGGAAACATCGATATTGATCTGATCGTTTTGATATATTTGATATATTCCACGGCGCTGGAAAGATGTCTCGCGATATTTTTTCGGATGCAATAGGCAAGGTAATTTAGCCTAAGATCTATTGGTTTAGGTGGTTTCCCAACCATCGAGGAAATGGTACAGTGCGACAACCAAAAGATGGCTATGCAGCGATGGTACTTCTCGTTTTCAAACTCCCATTCCTGTCATTTTGTTTCTGAAATTCTCCAACCCACTCTCTTAAATTAAACACTCTGTATAATCGTTTAGTTTGGAAGGCCAGTTTTGTGAATTCCAAAAACCAAATTGTTACAATGTCCACTTGAAAACGAGAGGCGGAGCCATTCACTGGGCATCTTTCAGTTGCCGGACTATATGCATATTGCATAGGAAAAATTTCAAATTTCCCATAGATGGCGGGAGATTTAAACTTGGGCCCTCTAATTAACAATCTGTCCCCTACCTGTTGTAATTAGTACACGAATTGCTTCCACTCGTTTTTCTTTCCAGCAACGTGGAATATCTCGTAGTTTCCACGGTTTTCTAATTTTCAACCATAAAATTAAACGCTTTGCCTGTAATATTTTTCTCTTCCATTGTAATCCGATGAACGAAGTGCAGATTTCGTACAAAAGGGTCTAAAACACGGAGGAAAGAATTAAGGCAAAGATGACGAGGGTCGACAAGGACGTGGCGATGAATTATAAGGCGGATTCGCGATAGTTTCGTACGAAATCGGTGTTCCTTACGTAGTACATGGCAGTATCGGCGTGATATATTTTTAGTTTCATTTCTCGACTCGACGCCTCGAATGTTATGAAAAAAAAGGCTTCCCGTTTCACCATAATCCCCAGGTAGAACAACGTCGATCGATAAGATCAAGTATTTCGATAAAAATTAACCAAATTGCAATCAATTTCCAATGAGATTTATTTTGAAAATGAATATCATGATGATAACGTGAACTTTGAACCAATTATCAATTCGATAATAAAGGACAATTGCGTTGGCATTGGGCGACAATAAATTGCAAAATTCCGTATAGATAAAATCCATATTATTATTATTATTATTATTATTGCACAGAGTATAATGTCATAATATTATATATAAGATATTATCAAGATATAACATCGTATATATAAAATTATTTGAGAATTTCTGATTCACCACATCGAATTAACTTATTGTTATCGACGATACATAAATTCATTTATTCCTTTACTTTGTCAAGGAAACCTTTCAATGTTAATATTAATCGACAGGGTGACTTAAATGGAAATCGTGTGATCAAAATGAAATATTTATTATCAAAGTAAAACATATGAAATATTTCGTTACACGTGACATTACCGAAATAAAAAGACAAAGAAACGTACAATTTGAAGAAAAACATTCACGAAGTTCATTTCGACGTAATTCATTTTAAATACAATTCTAATCTATCGATAACTTCCATACAGATTTCGAATTCCTTCCTAATATCGAATGACGATGATCAATGATACAAAAGATGTCTGGGTAAGAAGATAAAGTAACAAGAGATACAGACGATCGAGATAATTAACGATCGGCGTTTCGTTCTACCTGGGACAAAAGAAATCGAGACGCGCGATCGAAACAATATCCCGAAAAAGTTCGAGGATCATCCGGATATCAAGCTCGGT
The DNA here is from genome assembly GCA_910591515.1 of Cerceris rybyensis. Lineage (NCBI taxonomy): Eukaryota > Metazoa > Arthropoda > Insecta > Hymenoptera > Crabronidae > Cerceris > Cerceris rybyensis. Next base: position 5,305,081 of record OU342795.1, read on the forward strand.
CTTCTAAAAATCAACCGAGAGGAAAGCAAGACAATAGTCTAGGAAAAGGTCGTGAGAGGGAGAAGAGGGGAAAGGTAAATCGATTTGGTCCTACGTGAAAAAGTCAATAAATTATTACGACGCATTCCGCGATACCGATCGATCGTAGGATGAATATCGCGGACGAAAAATCTTGGAACGAACAGACATACAACGTGTCCTCTTTTTCTTTTTTTTTTTTTCATTTTTCATTTCTTCTCTTTCTCGTCTTTTTAATATGGCATACGCGTATCTTTCAGTCGGAGAGACGGAGAATCATATTTTTCTTTTCTGTTCTTGCGTGTACACTATATATGTATTGTTTTTTTTTTTTTCTTTTTCCTTTCTTGGTGCTAGGTGGAGAATTTCTCTCGCTAAAACACCCGCAAAGTGTAAAAGTCCTTTTGCTTTTTGCATGGCAATTAGAAATCTCTCGACCGACAGAAGAAAAGCCTTTCTTCTTAAGTAATGCTTACTCGTTTTCTTATCGTTTTGGGGTGGAAGGAGGAAATGATCTTTTGAATATTCAAAGATTCGCGCGCCCGGTCCTCTTGCGTTTCTTTTAAATCCCGCGGGAAAATCAAACGTAATGGTCGCCGGAAATGTTGTTTAATGCGTTTAAAATGGCACGCTTCGGACTTCTATATCTTTTTTTAGTTAAATATTAAAAACATGGCAATCTGTGCAACCTTCGTACGGTTTTCCACGGTTTATCTTTTTTATGGGGGTTTTAATTCGATTTATTTTTATATCGACGTCCATAGAGCGTTGGTTTTTAAATTATCGCTGATTCTCTCTTCTAATTGAATGGATTCTTTTGTATTGTTCTTTCGTATGCTCGTTTTTCGTTTTTCCTTTCGATCGATACGAAGGCGGATTTTTATATTTATCTAAATGCTCGAGCAAAGACAAAAATACGTCGTAAACTTTAAGCCTAATTATTAATGATGAATAGATAAGATCTTCCTTTCGTTAATGCTAAGAATAAATAATTTCCAAAGACAGACACAAGTACCTTACAAATAGGAACATCATGATTATGTTTGTGCTCTTTGACGTTCGTCGAAAAAAAGAATTATTAACAAAGGAAACAAAAATTGGATAAAAACTCTTTACCGTGATTGGAGTTACTAATTTATACGTAAAATGCAAACTAACTTTACACCGTTACAATTATGATATCTATGTTGAATAGAAACGATTCCAATTGATGCTCAATCGATCATGATTTTAATCCTCTTGAAATTCACCAATGAGTTGGTGATTTCAGCATCAATTGAAATCCGAAAATACAGTTCTACGATGAAAATCCACCTCTTTGACGAAATGCAAATTCTGGAATTATCGTTTCATTCACACATTTAACTTTCTACTTTCGTCGCATTATTTAAGCGCTTGGAAAAACAAGACTGAAAACTAAAAAAAAACCTCGTAACATTCCTCCACAGTTATCCAAGAGTGACAAACCCTACAAAACAATCATTCTTCGTCTAATTATTCACATATCGACATCCGAAACAAACAGATCCATTAAAATGATCATTTCACTTAAAGGATTCCTAAAATTCAAAACTCTAAAAAAATGCCACGAGAAGATTAATTATAAAAAGGACATAAAGAACGTATCGATCTATGAAAGTGGTTCGCCAAAGAATTAAAATCATCGGTTATCGTTTAACAATAATGATAAAAAAAAATGAAATAAAAATGACGCAAGGGAAAATGCTGATAAACGAGGTCGTAGTTCGCATGATTGACACTGAGAAGAAATTACGACGTGTAACGATCCTTCTTCTTTCCCTCCTTCCACCATAGAGGCAGAATGATTAACGATATATACCAGCAGCGTTTATCGCCCACGAATTTTCGATCTCGCAGTCCTGTACAGAGGGGTATAAGGGTAAAGGCGTATACATACGCCTAAATACGTATACGCTTTGAAACATGCTGTAAATGCATCTGGAATTGTTGCGACTTCACCGACGATCAATTTAATGACACGAGTAACGTCATCATCCGACTACCTTTTTTCCCCTACGATTAACACTGTCAGAGGAGTTTGTCGAAGCGTAGAAAAATAAAATTAACAGGAATGTACTGTACAAGGGGTATATGAGAAGGGTTGGGATATTCATCGGACTCGAAAGAATTCGAACGATTGCATATCGACTTAATCTCGATCTCGAATTCCATTCGTGACTGTCGTACAGATAACACGATGAGAACAGAGACGAGATAGAGCTGCCAGAAAATAATTGAATTGGAAATACTTAAAGGACAAAGAACAAAAACGATTCTTTTAAAAATGAAGAAAGAAATCACTGTCTATCGATAGGAATATATCAGAATTGTTTTGAAGCTGCCTAGGAATTGAAGGAAGAGGAATAAAATGTGCGATCGAGGATGAAAAAGGCGATCGATTGCCGTTGCTTCTGCCAAAGAAATCTCTATGGCGGTTTGACGGTGAAAAGTGTCAACCACGTGAGAGATTCCAGCTGTCATTTGTCGTCGGCGGCGCGTTAATTCGGTCGAAGGACATCATCTTTCTCGGCTTGGCATCGTGGGACGAGAGAACTCCGCGGTGTCAAAGCCTGCTCGGCTCTGTCGCCTCAAGCATAGAATTCTCGATTACGATGGGGCGCGCCAGGCTTAGGAAAAGCCTGTGCCGCTGGTGACCTTCTTGGCTCGTCTAGGGCGTACGAACCTTCGTCCTTCTTGCGCATTCTGTACACGATGAACATCACTACGAGGATTGCACAGAGCAATCCTACAACTGCACCGCCGATCACCGCTGGAATTTAATGGAATTATTGTTTAACGATTGAAAAATTTACAAAAGATGTATTAAGTGTACTGAAAAGTAATCAAAACTTTTTTTTGCTGGCGATAAACAAGTATCTATTGAAGAAATCTTAAATACTAATCAATAAAATAACTTCTATAATTTTGTAACACTTTTTGCCAGTAAGGGTATGTAGTTGTTCGATTCCCTTTTTAAAAAAGTCATTTGGTTTCTTGTTGAAAAATGTTTCCAATTATGTTTTCATTTATGCAGTTTTGATTACTTTTAGGTACCACTGATATTTGTAGGGGTTTATTGTACTTTGCTATCACTAGATCCATCGGTGATTAATTCTCTGGGTTTTATGTTAGAATTGTTTAGTATTTGGTAGATTTACGTGTAGTAAATAAATTTGAGAAACGGAATGGAAGGGTGGAAAGGAACGATTGAGTAATTTAGTAATTGATAATTAATTTAGTAATTTTTCTATTAATTTTGGGTAATGGAAAAATTGAGAATCGGTCATTTGGACCGCCTTGGTAGTATCAGGGTTAAAAGATGAATTGAAGAATGTTATTGGGGAATTTGAGAGTCTGAATTTAATGTTGTTACTCCCTCGCACTACGATTTCTATTTTCACTAGAATAACTGAGAATTAATTCATGAAATCGACATTTCTCTAGGATTTTTGATACTTCGAAAAATTGAGCGCAATAGTAATAATATAGAAATAATTTTATCGTGTTGTAACCGATTGATGTCTTCAATTTAATAGATTTGGAAAATTTCAAAGTATTCTATTCTTCTCACTGCACCACGAGTATCACTCGGTATTGCCGGGCAAGGGGTTAACAGAATGATATTTAACCCTTTGCGGTCCGAATTATTTTGTTGATTTTGTAGTGCACTAAATAAAATTAACTTCACAACATTTTTTATCATCGGTTGTTCATTGTTTTTAATCATATCACGAACTATAGATACTGAAGGATATTTAGGTGATATAATATTAGTATGAAATTGGAAAGTAAGTATTAAATTGTTAGAAAATAGAATCAACTGAAGCTATGTCGAGTATTCCTCGACATTGGACCGCAAAGGGTTTAATCCTTGCCTTATGGTCTTTTTAACACATTAAGCGCCAGCTTAGTTTGCTTGTCTCTGAACAATAAGTAGCTAAAAAAGTATTTAATACCTTATACATCTTCGCAACAATTTTTTTCCCTGACCCAATGATTCTAAAACCTTCATAATTCTTTACATCACGCGAAAGTATCTAAAGGCGATCATCTTTTGATCTGCGAGGTGTAGAAATATGCATACAAAGAAACAAAAAATCCTGCATTATCGCGAGGTCGACGCTCAATGTGTTAATAACTGAATACCTAATAGCTTGAAATTAAATTACACAGTTTATATTTTACATCAGTATTCCTATAGGATGAACCAATAAGATTGAATGTTAAATAATACGTTAAAAGAAACGAAATAACAGAAAAGAAGCATGATCAATTAACCCCTCGACCTACGATTCTTTTCTGACGAGACGCACAAAGACTCAAAATTGATCCCCGAAATTAAAAGTTTTCACTGATTTCTGATATTTCCTGTAACTGAATGTAATATTAATAGTATATAAATGATGAGACTATTTCGTCATCGGCCGATATTAACAATTTGATAGTTTTTGAAAGACTTCAAAATTTCTTATTCCATTTTCCGCGCTACGAGTTCCACACGTAGTTGTAGGCTAAGGGGTTAAATCGCTCATATTTGCGAGATGAACGTAAAAAAAGGCAGAGGAACAACGTGAGAAAGTACAGAAACATTTGCGATACGTTTAGACTAAATCGCTTCGAACCTTCTTGGTAGATCTAGTGCTAGCTAAAGTAGAATAGGAAGTGATAATTAAGGAAAGCACTTGTTAAAATGATTGCATCATTTTCACAGATTGTTCGAAATTTACCTGCCAGGACACCCGGCTGTGCGAAGAACGAGCTTGCACGATCCTCGTGTTTCGGATTCATAATGTAAACCTCGTGGACGTCTTCGGTGTTCTCCGAGTGGTCGTCCTCGATACCCGAGGGCTCAATTACATCGACCTCGTTGTCGGGTCGGTTTACAGTCTCGACGTTCGTCTGGAAATAGGATACAGCTTAATCACTTTAATCCATTTAATTCAGCTGCTCTGGAGGAGGTACGTGTTTTCAAACAAATCTAATAATCCACCTTAACGTCCAGCTATGTCGACGCGACTCAGCGGGTTTCCTTTTTCGAATGGTTGGAAAAACTATTTATTTATTATTACTAGACTGCGGATGTTTATGCAAATTTCGAGTTTCACAAATGCAGGAGAGACAGGAAAATCTATCTAGGGATTTATTGCACTCAATAAATATTACAACAAATACCATACTTTGGATATTTTATATATATTTTTATATTATGTGTTTTTTGTATATTTTAGCCGTATTTAATTTGTCATAAATGCATAAAAATTATGTCATAAATGCATAAAATTACTGTGAATTTGATTTTTCTTCTTCATTATTATTTATCAATTTTTAAATGAAATGTTTAAAAATGTGCGGCGTATTATAATAAAGTTTTTTGTAAGGGGTAAATAGATTTTGAAAAAATGATATACGTGAATGTTAAAAATTACCTGCTCTTTAGTTTTAACACTTGGCTCATCGACAGGTGGTTTTGATTCCGTTGGCCTGGGCACCGTTTCTATCCTATTGTTGTTGTTAAAATCTGGAACGGAAGGACGTAAAGTGATTATTTTGTTTTACGTAGAATTTCAACGGTGGTAGTCGTAAATTCGGGCTTTTTGTCGTTCGCTACTTTATTTCGAATTATTTCGTACGTTTTATGAGTTTCATTGGAAATTTTAACGGCATGGATTGGACCTCGATATAGGGGCCTCGTGGAAATTAAATATCGGCTACAAAATTTTATCGGAGGTATCTTGGTATTTAATAAAATTCCGATCGTGATTTTCAACCGGATTTCCAAAGAGTATTGTTGCCCACCCTTTTTTATGGGGCATGCCAAATATAAAAGCAAATGCTTGCAATTAAGTTTTATCGATGGAAACGGTAGCGCTGCCTCCATGTAATTTTGTACCAATGTTTCTTCTACTTTTTGAAACTGTGGTACAAAGAAATGACTTTTTTAGTTTCGACGGAAATTAATTTTTTTGCGAAGAGAAAAAGTAACTAAGTAAGAGGAAAATAATTTGCAAATTTCGCATTTTTTAAATTCTGTTGGGACAGATATTATTCAATAGAATTTATTCTGTTTTTTGAATACCAAGAAATCACTTTTTCAAGTTCGATAAAAATTAATTTTATGCAAACAGAAAAAGTAACTGAGTAATAAGAAGATAATTTGTAAATTCTGAATTTTTAAAATTTTGTTGTAGCAGATATTATTCAATGGAATTTCTTCTGCTTTTTAAAACTATGGTACCAAGAAACCACTTTTTCAAGTTCGATAAAAATTAATTTTATGCAAACAGAAAAAGTAACTGAGTAATAAGAAGATAATTTGCAAATTCTGAATTTTTTAAATTCTGTTTGGACAGATATTATTCAATGGAATTTCTTCTGCTTTTTAAAACTATGGTACCAAGAAACCACTTTTTCAAGTTCGATAAAAATTAAGTTTTTGCAAAGAGAAAAAGTAACCGAGTAGTAGGAAGATATTTTGCAAATTCTGCATTTTTTAAATTCTGTTGGGACAGACATTATTCAATAGAATTTTGTGGCCGATAATTTCCAGAATAAAGCCATAAAGAAAGTGTTGAAATCTGAGATAACGTGTTTACAGAATCCTGGATTTCTTTTAGTTTTGTAGTATGGGAAACAATTACCGTGATCGTCGTCACCGTCTTCGTCGTCCGGTCCCAGGCCACTTCCGGAAGCTTCAAGATCGTCACGGCTTTCGCTGCCACCTCGTCCAGATCCTTCCAGAGGATCCTGATCGTCCAGGTAAAGATCGTCCGGGAAGGAATTGTATGTCGAACTTCCCGCTGTCCTTTCTTTGTCACTTTGTTCTTTCTGCAATGAAAAAAACATTTTGCCAACATTATTAAATATTTCATCACATATTACATATTATCTTTTCACAATTATCACCAACAACTTTCAAATGACAACCAGAAACATCAAATACATCGCCTAGCATTGAATTAATAAAAAAAATCACGAATGAAAACGATGCCAGAAGAAGTGAAAATTGAATCCAATCAGAAATGGCGGGAAGGAAAATTGTCTCGAAAAGGAAGGCGAGAAATGGCCACCACTTCCGGTTCTACGACGCGCCCGGAATGCCGACGTGATGCGCGATTAAAGCCGGGAATAATAAACGGCTAGACTATCGTGATTGTGCTAATATCGACTCGCAAAATATCTTTCGTTCATTCGGCAAGTCTTTTTTTACCGTTATAATTATAAACTTAGTAGTGACAGTGAAATTTGCGCGCGATTTTCCGTGTGAAAGATCATGACATTCAAGGTTAGGTTCGAGTGCATAGTTTTGCGCATCATGGATTTACTCTTCATGGAATAATTCCTGATAAGCAGTTAACGAGCAGCTGATGAAACCAGAATCCAAGCTGATAATAAAGGTTAGTGTTTAATTAGAATAATTTAATTCTGCTGTTCTCATGCGCACCTCGCATTCCTGCTCCTTTGAGTCACAGTAACTCGATGAATAGAGGCTCACGTTTGATAAACGTTAAGTATATAAAGAAACGGACGTAAACTTTAAGTTCATTCAATATTAAAAACAAATACTCAAAAACATAGTATTTGTTAAAATATAAACTTCATTCAGGGTTATATTGGCTCGAGAGCAGCAGAGTTAAAGTTGCATGTTTCGCCGCCAAATATTCAGCTTTACAGATGGCGCCCCAAAAGCTTCTGGACATTTGAAGCGCCTTAATTTAAAAATGAAATAACTCTCTTATCTATTCAAAAGTCTGACATTGATTCTTTTACAAGCAATTTAAATGCATATGGTAGAATTCATTTTTAATCATTTTCATAAATTATGGCTACCACTTTGCTCTTCTTTTTCATAAAATCAATACGTTAAATGCCTGCCTCGCGATATTGCGAAATTACAATTTTTTGTACGTATTTTTCTATACTTTGCACACCAAAATTTCGTGTAATACAAAGAACCACAAACTTGTTAGATTATTGAGTCACACAATAAAATTTGTACAAAAATGTATAAGATGTTAAATATTTTCATTAGCTACCAACTGAGTTCAGAGCTTAAACATTAAGTGACTAACACTCAGTCAACGCGTAATTTGTTAATAGCAAAAAATTAAATATATTTTGAAAAAGTCCAGTCTCTTTTCAGGCAAATCTGTGCCAGTAAAATATTTCTTTAACACTAGAACTACCGGCGTTAAATCTATCACATTTCAATATATTAAATAATTACTTTGAAAAAGGAGAAATCGTGTGGCGGAAAGAATGATCAATTCAGTGATTTATGTCCTTCGCGATGGACGTAGAATTTTTGTTCCATGGTTCTTCTATGAACTTGAAGAATTTTTGGAAAATATTATGTACCAGTCATTTTGATTGGTTTGGTCGTTCTAGTGTTAAAGTAGCGTTCACGAAAGAAAGTAAACAGTCGCGAAAGTAGTACCAATTTGTACCTAAATAATCGAAATGTTCGATCGAAACGGAACCAGAAATTTACATAGACGGTGCATCCAACGTTTCATTTGTATACTCGTTCTAAACAATGAAATCTAAATGAACCGCCAGAACAAACGGTTTCGCGCGAATCCCGAAAATTCTCTGCCGCCGAGAGGAAACTAATCGTACCGTTACAAGACCGCCAGCAGCTACGTTTGTATTTGCGGAACAATCGTTACCCTCGTAAAAAGAGCATTTGTCGGATGCACGAGGGTGAATGATAATATGTACTCGTCCGCGTGATCATTCTACCACGGGAGGAGAGAACCGGAAATTACGTCGGTCATCGAACCCCGAATGAACTCTTTTTCACAAAAAAATTACATTGTTTCGTGTGCAAAAAAAAACTATAAAAAAACAGACAAAGATAAAGCAGGTATAGGAAAAATACGAAATTAATTTACAAAGGTTTACTGTGTAGAAAGTAACGTAAAATGATCGATCTATCGACGAATCAAGATGGAAAGGAGGAATCGAGAGGAAAGGGATGATCGATCAAATAATTTAGCTTTTATAAGACACAGATAAATTACTTAATTTATGGATCACCTGTTAGTTTGGAAATTAGTTTAGGAAATACAGTGAAAAAATTGGTAAAAGATCATTCTGATCGTCTTAGGAGGTTTACTGGCAAAACACTGATTAATTAAACTGGCAAAGGAGAAACGGAGAGATTGAACTGTTGATAAATTAAGTAATTCAGGTTTTATGAGACTCGAGGGAATTGTTTCATGACTCTTCTATCACTTAGGATATAGATAGGACTCTGCTATCACCAGGAAACATTTTAATATAATTACGAAACGCTCGCTCTTATCGCCACGGTATTTAGCACGCTATTAAACGAGAACTTTAAGAATATTCATGCAAAGAAATTCATTTAAATAATCGACTAAGCCGCGATAACAGAAACGAGCCACTTGAAGACTCGTGGAAAATGCTTCTCGCTAAAAATTATTGATTGGAATGTGCAGAAAGGGACCAATCGTCACTCTCGATTTTTCTCGAACGTCCTTCTCTGCCTGACCTTTCGTGCAGAAATTCCAAATATAATCCAATCAATCTTATTTCCAAATATACCTCCAAGTATTACAAAAAAACGAAGAATCTACTTCAATATTGTCATGCAACCGATGGAAAATTATTGCGCAAGAACTTACAATACCGGAGATGCACTCGCGATGCACTCTTAGAATATTAATTGCGTTTTATCCGGACAAATTCCAAGTGTAGAGATTTCTTCACTCGATTAAAATCGTCGAATGAAAGTGTAAAGATGAACGAACTACGAATGCAACGGGTTGTTCACGAGATAGCGCGTAGAGATATCTTTCAGCGAGTGCGTCCCTCGCAGCTGATCGATAACACAAAATTTCACCCGGGCAGAGGCACTCACCACGAAGGAACTCTCTCATCGATGCACCGGAATTCAATTTTGAAATTACAATAGAAATCGTATCGAATTGTTATTTCCAATTGTAGCCACGTATATCGACGATCTTCGGCTTCGACGACGTGTCTCGTTCTTCCTTCTATTCCTTTTTTCTCGAACACAGTCTGCGGAAGAAACGCAAGAATTGCGCGGGCGCGCGATGTTATCGACCTCTTTCGCGCATTCTACCGCATTACGCGCCTTTTTTCCCCCAGATAAATGTCTACGAAGGCAAATGACACTTCTATCACCGGTTATTTTTAAGGAATCTAGAAATATTTAACATTGGGTAAGGTCAAGGTTCTTGGGTAACGTGTCATCAACGTCTACATTTTCTCAGAGAGTCTCCCCCGAGAGATGACGATACAGATGAAATTCTTTCGTGGAAAGTAAATCTATCGATTCACTGATGTCTCGTGATTGTACTTACGAGGTTGGAAGTACGAGAGAAGATGATTTTTCGTCGTTTTCCACGTCGAAAGGTGGGAAATTTCGGGAGGAGATACGCGGTGCTTTTCGATCAGGTGGTGACTGCACTGGGGTAGTACAGGGCTGAGCCTGCAGACGGCAGTACTTCCCGAACTTTGCTATATACAGCTTTTATGTATATATATTCCTCTGTATATATGTATATACCTCGAGGTATATGAACCTGGACGAACCAATCAGGAGTGCAATTCGTGGTTACGTTGAATTTACAAATTTCTTTCGCCGAGTTTCCATGTTTGCGTGGGGTAGCTGCTGAATAGTATGACATCAGGGGTAATAGTTTATTTGGATTTTTGTTGAAACGCTTTTATATCACCCTTTAAAACTATCATCTTTGAAATTAAAGCGTTTGATGATATCGTAAATTCAAAGTCTAAGTAGGGAGAGCATTCCAGCAGATCGACAGAGATTAATTTCTACTGGCGAGCAATTAGAAGGTGGCTGAACCCCATTAAATCATAATGTGCTAAAAGAATCTATGTTTCATTCAGATTTTTGTTAAAACAATGTTATGTCATTCCTTAATACTAACATCTTTGAAATTAAAGCGTCTGATGATATCATAAAATGAAAGTCCAAGTCAGGAGAGCATTCCAGCAGATCGACAGAGATTAATTTCTACTGGCGAGCAATTAGAAGGTGGCTGAACCCCATTAAATTATAATGTGCTAAAAGAATCTATGTTTCATTCAGATTTTTGTTAAAACAATTTCATGTCATCCCTTGAAACTATCATCTTTGAAATTAAAGCGTCTGATTATATTATAAAATGAAAGTCCAAGTCAGGAGAGCATTCCAGCAGATCGACAGAGATTAATTTCTGCTGGAGAATAATTAGAAGGTGGCTGAATCATATTAGATTAGAATGTGCTAAAAGAATCTATGTTTTATTCAGATTTTTGTTAAAACAATTTCATGTCATCCCTTGAAACTATCATCTTTGAAATTAAAGCGTCTGATGATGTCATAAATTCAAAGTCCAAGTCAGGAGAGCATTCCAGCAGATCGACAGAGATTAATTTCTGCTGGAGAACAATTAGAAGGTGGCTGAATCATATTAGATGAGAATGTGCTAAAAGAATCTACGTTTTATTCAGATTTTTGTTAAAACAATTTCATGTCATCCCTTGAAACTATCATGTTTGAAATTAAAGCGTCTGATGATATAAATTGAAAGTCCAAGTCAGGAGAGCATTCCAGCAGATCGACAGAGATTAATTTCTGCTGGAGAACATTTAGAAGGTGGCTGAATCATATTAGATGAGAATGTGCTAAAAGAATCTACGTTTTATTCAGATTTTTGTTAAAACAATTTCATATCATTCCTTGAAGCTATCATCTTTGAAATTGCAGCGCCTGATGCTATCGTAAATTCAAAAGTCACAGTCCAAGTCAGGAAAACAATCTAGCAGGTCGACAGAGATTAATTTTTGCCGGAGAACAATTAAAATCCCGTTAGATTATAATGTACAAAAAATATCTATTGAGAGCTGCAGATAAAAAGCGCAGGAAGAATTATTGTACTCCAAACAACATAAAAGGGTAGAAGCTGAAGCTTTCTGTGCTTCAATTCCACAAGGTTGACGAACACGGAAAAATTAATTACTCATTATATGAAGTATTTATGAACAATTTTGAAATTAATATTGAAATCCAACGTTTCTCCGGAAGTGAAACCTCTATTTTGAAAGTTTCGAGGGAAACATGACGCAAGGGTTGGAAATCTTATATTCCAAGTTTACCGTTCAATTTCGGTTGCATAGAATGACCGTAACATCATCGTTGAAATTTCAAAAGCCCGAGGAAATATGTACCTTAAAAGAGTAACTTTAGACGATCGTAATTTAGTGTGCGCAAGTAAATCCATCAAAATCACCGACTCCGTCTCGCCAGAAGGTTTCGGTTATTCGATAAGTCGCACGATAAGGCGATACTTTCGATATTCCTACGGTGTAAGATATTGAAAAATCTATCTGGCCAACAAGACCGACGCGAGTCTATTTACGTGTGTATGGTACACGTGTCGCATTCCCACAGAAAAGCGTCGCGTATCCGAATAGGGATGATTCTTCATATTGAATTTGAATCCGTGAATCTTTGCTCGTTCACGCGAACCTATTCCCTCCACGGGATTCCTTGCGTACTTCCGTCTCGTATTTTTCTCCACTCTGCTTAGTTTGCATGGAAAAGAAAGACGAACACCGTGGCAAAATGGCATTTCAAGGGTGAGACGTAAATCAATTTTCCATACTGTCGATAACGTGAAAGGAAAATTGATGGAAAAATTTTTATTCACAATAATGAGGGTGACATTGGAAATTACGAAGGGTAAGGAGCTGAAGATTAGGACTTATAATTAGTAGGCAAGGTGTTACACCCTCAATCGCTTCTGGAAGATTGATTTTAATTTATCATTTAGTGTGATGTATCAGCGGTGATGTGGAATTCATTTGATCGCTATGAAATTCTGAATTACATTTAACCAGTTTACTGTGACAAAAATTCTTTTGAAAATTTGAGTCACGAAAATCGAGAGATGAGCATAAATCTATCTCAAATTATTTGTACCCTTTAGTTATTCGTTTTATTTCCGCATGGCGTCAAAATATTCCAAATATCTTGAAATTTAACAGTATATTTTAGTTTTCGACAAATTTATGATTTAAATAGCAAGTAGTGGCTTGCACGCATGACGAGTATACTCGTCAAGTACAGCTGACTGGTTAAGATGTCTATCTTTTTTTTACTTGAAGCTAACTGAATCATTCGTGGTCAAATTTGGCGTGAGATACCCTGGGTGGTGGAGTTCATTTGATCGTTATGAATGTCTAGGGTAGGTCTGAGATGTCTACCCTCTTTTATTTGAAGCTAACTGCACCATCGGTGTTGTGGAATCCACTTGATAATTATCAACTTCCGGGGTAGGTTTGAGAGACTTGTTTTTTTTATTTGAAATTAACTAGATCATCCGTGGTCAAATTTAGTACAATATTTAATGGTGGAATCCACTTGATAGTTATCAACTTAGGGGATAGGTCTGAGAAGTCTACTTTTTTTATTTGAAGCCAACTGCACCATCCGTGATCAAATAAACGGTTTTCCAGGACGAAGATTTGTAATTATTTGGATTATAAAGGATGTTTTTATTTCGATAGTTCTAATATTAAATTGGTAATAAATCCACTATCTGTTTGTTTGAGATTTTTTGAAAATCTCCAAGGTTAAAATCCGAAGCTGCAGCGTGGTCTGTCGATAATGTTTGAAAGTTTCGAAACCGATAACCATGAAATTTTCTTGATAAAGAGGATAATTAAACTATTTGAGTATCGACGGAACGAGTTTACCCGAAGGTGGATAGATTCGTTCGAAGCAACCACCTAAAAGCAAGTACCTAGCGTGATCCCCGAGCTGAACTTCCTGGACGAAATTTCAACCGATTGGATTTCGCTCGGTCCTCGAGGGACCAAGAGATCGATCTTCTCGTCCTTGTACAGAGAATAGAAACAGTTCATTAAGTGCGTAACGGAGCAGATCCAACGAGAAAGACGAGATAGAACGTGAAAAACAGAGAGAGATTCTCTTCTGAATGTCTTTGCACGCTTGACGGAACATGTCTGAAATGCATTGCTAGGATATTTCTAAGGAAACTATCGATACGATTATTTTTCTTACGAAGATAATATTAGTTCTCCTTTTATTTTTTTTTTTAATATCGTGAAAGTGTTTGTTTCGTTACTTTCTATTTTTGGGCGCCGTTAAAAAATCTAATATATTTAAAAAATGGAAACTAACTTAAAATTATTTACCGTTCCACTATCAAATACACCATGCACCGCTGTAATTTTCACCTCCTTGAAAATCTCGCAAACACAGTCGCGATATGCGACGAGGTGCAAGCTAAATTATCGTAGATAAACAGAGTACCGCGATATTTACACCTTTTGAAAAACTAAATTACAACCGAGCATACAACAGCGACTGGTGCAACAAATATGAAGGAAAAAACAACAGTAATAATAAACAAACCGAAAACGATCGACCAACAAAATCTCCTCATTGTACAAATAAGTAACATATATTATAACCCGCCAAAAAATAAACGTTTGAAAGACCATTAAAAAAGGAAAATAATAAAAATGAAAAGAATACTATCAAACTGTTACAGTTAATTTAACAAGTCAGCACACTTTTTACCCTCTTTAACCTTCATCCAACCTCGTGGCCTTTTTCGTTCCAAATCCAGCTTCAATTTTGACCCAAATTGAGACAAATTCTACCACTTTAAATTCTTCTTATTCTCAACAAAATTATTATAATTATTATTTTACCTCTAAATCCACCAATATCGTTAAAATGACCGGTCCTCCATTCTTTCATCCGAAGCAACACTTCCAGAAATTCACAATTTTCCAAAAAATACAATTATATAGCTACACACTAAATATTCCAAATCAATACAAAGTCTATCATTTTGCTGTTAACACTAGATCGACCGACGAACAATTCGAGACGTTTAAAATTCTTGAATAGATCTATTCCGATTAAATATATGAAGAGGATAGAAAACTTGATCGATTCAATCGTTCACAGTCTCCGAGATAGACGTAGAAAATTGAAAACAAAGCAGCGTTAACATGTAGTAAGGGGAGTATTAAATAGTCAATAAATGCACTTCACAAATTAACAAAAACAAAACTAGAGTATATATATTTAGATAGATGAAAAATATTGAGTATTATAATATAACAATGATAATAATAGTAATAATAATACGAATAATAATAATAAATAATAATAATGGTATTAAAGATATCTCGCTCGAGCCTACTTCACTCCTTCGACTCGAAAGAATTTTTTTCTTCTTAAAGGGGTACTACAAACAATATAAGGAATATTTGAAAAAATCTATGGCAAGTAATTTGGACCACCTTGGTAGATCTGGTGTTAAAGATCTGACAAAGACTTGATCGAACCTCGACTCCTTTTAGCCTCAACTTCGAAACGTTTCCGCTCCAATCATTCGTTTCGAATTAATTGCCATTGACAATTAACCAAAACCAATGGCGATGCTTGTCCAGCATTTTTCTATCTTCGTAATTCGCTTTGCCGCGTTTGAGCAAGCTTTCCACCCCAACAAATCGTTCGGCAACGAGACGCATGCAACAGAGTATGGATTATTATCGTTGCGCCGGCTGGAACGACATTTTCGGCGAGGCGAATGTGTCAAACGCAGAGCCCACGAGCCGGATACATTTCGCTTGTAATTCAGGACAAAGACTCGCGTTATCCTCCTTTCCCTTTCGACGAAAATTAGTCCGTTTTACCGTGAAACCCGTTATTCGCACCGGTTAGTTCTGAACAAGTAACGGCCGACCGAGGTTCACCACCCTTCGTCCGAGGGAGAATGATTTCGGTGCTGTTTTTCCGCTTCAATGGCAAAACTTGAATTATCCCTCGGTGTAATTGGTTATTTGAAATTGTTCCGTCGAGTTTTCAGCGAATAGTTATTCCAGATATTTTCTTTCTGCTTGGAGAACGAGGGGGTGTTTAGCAAAGTTGGTAATAGGGGATGATTGCGCGTGGGTCGATCGGGTGGAGGTTATTGAGGGAAATTAGGATTGATGTTGTATTGATCTGAAGATTTTCCTAACAGAAAGTGAGTGTTGATTGTGGAAAATTGGAAATTTTGTAATTTTGACACTTCAGTGTTGGGTGCTTTTTTAAACATTCTATCCATTTCTTAAACTTGGCGGGAAATATTTTCTTGATATCGATATCTCTTCGAGAATTGCAAATTCTCGTTACTGAGTCCTTGGCACAGTCTTTCACAGTGCTAAATGGAAATTTAGTAATTTACAGACAATGGAGTAATAAGTTAACCCTTTGCGGACCGAATTATTTCGTTAATTTTGGTAGAGAGGTAACTAAAATTAATTTTGCAATATTTTCTATCATTGGTTACTCATTTTTTAAAATGATATCAATAACTATAGGTATTGATGGATATTTAGGTGTATATTGCAAAATCATTGTGAAATTGGAAAGTCGATATTAAATTATCAGAAAATAAAATCAAGAAAAAGACTATGTCGAGTACTGCTCGACATAGGGCCGCAAAGGGTTGAAAGTCCAAAAATGTTGGGCCCAAAAAATCGAATACTAATGGATTACTGGTCGTGTTAATTAGAAATTTTCTCGAAGAAGATGAGAACTAATTGAAAGTATAATAATAGACACATTTGGGAATAGAGAAGTTGGAGGGATATATATATTTTTTTAAATATCTTTTGTTCGCGGTTGGAAATTGTATCGATGAGTTTTTTGATAATTTTGAGCTCTCTCGCTGTTAAAATCGATAGGGTGCTTGCCGGAAGTAAGTGCAAGAGGTTTAAATTAGACGTAATACTTGAAAATCTGATGGTCTTACTGTAGAAGCATTATAATCCCTCCATCATATTTTAATCTCCGTCTCTTAAATTCTGTTAATCGATAAAACCCTCTGAAATGTGTATTTCAAGTAGAACCATTAATTTCATCGTATAATGAAAAACGCACGGCTGAATAACTTCGATAATTATAATCGTAAAGAGGAAAAAGCGTTCGTTCCCTGAACAGACTTGAAATAGAAACGATACAAAAATAAATCAAATGGTTTGATTAACCGACATATCCGTTCTGTGATTTATCAAGCTGTTCCTCTATGCTCCTCCATTCACGATCAATAATTACAATAGCTGAATAAATAACGACCTTTGATCTTCCTTCAACAGCGAAACGAAACGGTCATTTTATTTTCTTTCGTTTCACCGTGAATTTTTCATCGCCCCGTAATTGATTCGTATCGGCGATAATATCGATATTCGAAGCCACGAGAATTACATCGAAAGATAGAAAGAAAAGGAGAATTAAAGAGATTAAAAAAGAAATTCCTCGAGGCAGAATATCGCGATGCTTGAACAGGCAAAAAAACGGCGACACCCTTTGCCGTCCTTTTCGACTTTGCAGCGATAGATAAAAAAAAGGTGAGGGCGAAGTAATTCAGGTAAATTGAAAAAAAAGGAGTGTCAAGCGAAATGTTCGAGGTGACGCATGACGGACGGAAATCGTCAGGAGGATAAATTGTAAAACGATGCTCGACTCGACGGAGAGAAATGAGAATTTCTGTGAACATTGAACGTACATACAAAGAGCTGGACAATATCACGGTGCATTGGCCATACGAGAGAAAAATTGAAGAGAAATGTAAAATTGTTGGAATCAAAGAAACCAAAGGACTCAAAGAATATCAGGGAATACTGTTGGACATCGAGCAAATTGTATAAGATATATTTAAATATTGCTAAGCGTGATTGCGAGTCCAAACAGGAAAATCACTTTTGATTTCGTATCATTTTTTCTTCCGAAAATATTTAGAAAGCCTTTAGTCTTGAGGGAGTCACTAACTTCTCAGCTCGCTACTAACAAGGAAATATTATTGAAATTTTACATACTCGTAGAGTAAGTCGTTCTGATTAAGAATACAGCCTATTATAGGGACAGACGGTCGATAGTTTTTAAGATATTTATAATTAAAGTTTCATTGGCCTGCTTATCAAAAACTATTGCATGCAACATAAAAAGCTGCCACGGCACAATGGCAACGTCCTAAAACTTTGCACGGAAAAAATTAGAGGACTCGTTTCTTGTCGTGGAAAATTTTTTTTTTCTTCGGTTTGCTTCTTCAAAATTAAATTTAATATAGACACATAAAAAGTGATATATTAGCTGAATTCATTTGGTTGAAAATGGAAGAGAAATTGGAAGTAGGTAATCGGCCATAAAAATTCAGGATATTTACAATAATACCAAGGAATACCGAGAAACACCAGATGAAACCGAAGAACAGTGGAGAACACCAAAGAACACAAAAAAAGTTGAAGAGACTGAAGGACACCATTGAAATTAAGAAAACCAAGGAGCAACGAATTAATCACAGCAACCCCAAAATAGAATCAAGTCGAAAGAAAAAAAAATAGATGAAACAGAAGCAAAGACTAGCCGCGAGAGTTTTTGGAAGAAATAAAAAGGTGAGGGTTGAAGGTTTTGAAAAGTGAAGGAGAAAGAGGGTAGAAGGGATAAATAATGAAACGAGTATGGTACTTTACGATGTGCCGCTAATTATCGAGGTAATTATTAGACCTCAAAGATTCTCGAATGTTCAGGAAACTTTGAGGGCTTCTTGGGAGTCGATAGTCTTAAGACTTGAGGGGAAACCTCGTGAACTCGGAGTCATCGATTTTGATGAAACTTCGTGGGATTGTACAGTGATCCGAGAAGCGACTAACTAAACCCCCGCAGAGGCAAGTGACTCTTTGTTTCAAGTAGGTGAAAACTTACGAGAGAACGTTTTAACACTGATTGGAATTTTCAAAAATGTTGATCCTCAATGTAAATTTATTTGGACTTAAAATCCAGAGAGGAACGGAGAGATAATAAAAGTAGATGGAATTTACAAAGAGCGTAGATTTAATCCTTTGAGGACTAGCGTTGCATATACGGCGGGAATTTAGAAGTCACTTTACAAGTGGTTTACTCCGATTCATTATTTTCAATTCTAATGCGTGACTGGCCGAAAAAACCCTCCATAAGACCTTGTGACTTTGAGGTAACGCAAGATAAATCTAAGCTTCTATTCTTGAAAATTAAATTTCTAACTTAACCAATTATTATAAGTTATCTCGTGAATATCAAGAAATTCTTTACAATTCAGTGTTAACACTAGATTTACGGAGCCAATTTGGCTCACTCAAAATTCGACCATTATATGTATAATACCTATATTAGTTGATTAATTTTTTAATAATAAATCCTTCATTTAAACTGATTAGGAACTGTTTTCTTTGTAAAAAACTTCAATTTTCTTTTATGAGTTAAATTGGCTCGCTTCAGAGAAATAGGTATATCGACATCCGTAAATCTAGCTTTAAAGAATCAGGTTTAATCTATTATTATTTTCTATTTACGCTATTGTAAAACTGATCTTCGGATTGTATTGATCTTCGGATACCACGAAAAATTCGGACTAGAAGGTTAAAATTTAAAAACTCAAACACAATCGTTGAAATATGATTACAAAAGTAGCAATTTATAATTTCTATATACAACATTCAAACTTTCCGATTAAAAGGCGGTTTTGATTCGTCAAATAAATGACTATCTCTCAATCTTCAAAAATGTCTCTGCATGCGGTTAGAAAAGGATTTTGAAAATCTGCAAAATAATGCAGAAAGAGCGAGAGAGATAAAGAGCGAGGAAGTTGAACAATGAAGCGAAGGGTGAAAAAATACAAGCGTAGGAATTGAACAAAGAAAAAGTGAGTGCCATAGGAAGAGAGAGAAGGAGAAACAGAAATAGAATGGAAACGGTGGGGAGGAAAAAAAAAAAGAAAGAAACAGACCGCGTGCAAAACGCATCCGGCAAGGCCTGGATTCGCGTTCCATTTCGCTAACGAGTCGGCTGTATCCTGGCTCGAGTGCGCGGAAACCCATGAACCTCGTACCTCGATAATTATGGTGACGATAATTATTCGACGATCACAATACGACGGACGTAGACCGGTGTCTCTGTTTGCGGCCATTTTAAAACTCCGGGATTTTACCTCGCAACGGATTTTTTTCCCCTCCAACACTTTTTCTCTCTCGTGAAAAACAAAGAGAGGCAAAACATTACAATGAGAATTACAATAATGAACACTTGACTCGAGGTTTCTCGAATATTAATCCCTTGACTTATGACAATCATGGCGAACCTATGACCCGGGGGTCAGATAATGACCCATGCAGGCTTTTTAACACTAGAACTACCGGCGTTTAATCTATCATATTTCAATATATTAAATAAGTACTTTGAAAAAGAAGAAATCGACTAGCAGAAAGGATGATCAATTCAGTGATTTATGTCTTTTGCGATGGAAGCAGAATTTTTCTTCAATGGTTCTTCTATGAATTTGGAAGATTTTTGGAAAAAATTGTGTACCAGTCATTTTGACTGGTTTGGTAGTTGTAGTGTTAAATGACCCACGCGTTGATTTTTATAAACTTATTTTTCGTATCATAAAAGAAAGAGTAGACGGACACAAAGAAATTAAATAAAGTGTATATATTAGGGGTACCGAAAAGTAATCAAAACTGGAGAAGGAAAAACGTAATTGGAAACGTTTTTCAACAAAACAACGAAGGACTTTCTTAAAAAGGGAATCGAACAACTACCTTCATACTGGCAAAAAGTGTTCGAAAATTATGGAAATTATTTTGTTGATTAGTATTCGAGATTTCTTTAATAAATAAATGTTTTTCGCCAGCAAAAGAAAATTTTGATTACTATTCGGTACCCCTAATATATCTGCATTCGAATTTATTGAAAAATATTTTCAAGTGGACATGAGCCAGCTGAGAACCAAGAAGAAATAGTTTTTAACCATCCTCCTCTTCCTCTTTCCAAGTGATACTGTTGATTTAGTGGTCCACAAGTTAGTACTAACAAAAATAATTAAAAAAATTTGACCCACTTCTCAAAAAGGTTCGCCAACACTGACCTATGATTTCTTCTCTGCCGAGACGTGCAGAGACTCAAAACAGAAATTTCTACTGATTTCTGATATTTCGTATGACTGAACGTAATGTAGGATATTTATTATAAATATACTTAAAATGACATGTGGAAAGTTAGATTTAATGTGAAATATAGGATAGAGAAATCGTGGGTGCTTTTTTGACACGATGAGGAAAAGAAAAGCTGACAATTGGTGTGTTGAGTTTTTCTATCAATGAGATTTCTCTGGGTGTGTAATTGAAACGAAAAATAGTAGATGATTCACGTTTTGAAACGGGGTAGAAATGTTTTCCATGTTTCCAGAGAATTGTATAAATATATGTGTAACGTGAAAATACCACTTTTTGAATTTCAGTAAACGTCCAAAAGGCAGTTGCTCTCACTTTTTCTATTTCCCGGCTTTCCTATTTATCCGGTAATTTTCTTCTACCTCCGCAAAATGCCGTAATACATTCGCATTTAATTAAGCGCAGTCACTTAATTTGCGGTGGCTCATTTAATATCGTGAATTCATGAAACACCACGTTCTACGGTGTTTACCATTTTCCTCTCTCATTCTCAACATAGAAAACATTGAACGTTATTTCATTTCTTCTCCCATTCTTTTCCTTTCACTTCTTCTATCTCCCCCCACTTTTCCCCTTATTTTCCCATAGAATTGCGATATTCCTGATGCAACGACAATTCAATAACCATCCGGTAAAAAGAGAATTTTCCAGCAGGGCGTGCAAGTAATTTCACGGCTGACTCGCGTGAATTTTCGCAAAACGCATTATAAACTGCGTTAACTGTTAATCCATTTGGGTGCAATGAATTTACACGGTAAAAATATCGAGTTTCCCTTCCAAAAAGAATCGTCCTCCCCGTAAAACATGCTCACGGAAATCCAATAGGTGCATTCGTTAAATGAACGAAAGCAAATTAAAAGAATCATTCCACTTATTTATTGGGAATTAAACTTTATAATATCAAAATACCATGTATTTCATTCATTCCCATCAATATTTTATTCCCCTTTCATTCCATCGTTATTATTATAAAATATTCACTGCCCACGCAATTAATTTCCGATTAAACTTTTTAACGAGAAACCTCCAAAATTTCATTCCACAAAAAAGGATGGAAAGAGAAAAACAACGTGGAGAAAAAGGATAAAAAAAAGCAGTGGGGAGAGTAAAAAAATTATCAAAATTCTGCAAACGAACGTCCAAACGAGTATCCGGTCGCTGACACGAGAATTAACCCCGTGCCCCGGTTAATCTCGTTTCTCTGTAAAAAGCTTAAGTTTACAGAGGCTCAATCTTTTCCAGGCAATTCTTAAATCCATCCTCGATCTTTCGTTTACCCTATCCAAGTGTTATCCTCGCCGTTCAACCAGGTAGGAAGGTGTAAAGAGAAAGAGAAAAATAGATTGTTAGATAAATAGAGCGAGAGCGAGAGAGAGAGAGGGGGTTGTTAGAGTGTAGGGGAGCAAAGAAGGGGTTAAAAATGCGAATCGAGCCGCGTAAAAAGCACCGACCCGTCCGAGTCAGGGATGCCGAGGGGTTGCTTGGCTTCTTTGCATGCTAAGCGTCGAATTAGGCAAATATTTCCAGTTCACCCCCATGGCCCGTCACACCGTCTCGGTTGTGGCCACCGTAAAAAAAGAATTTATTCTCTCTCTTTCTCTCTTACTCTCCTCTTCTCTCTCGACGCATGGATCGACGACCCTTCAAAAAAAAAGAGACCAGAAAACCACGATCCTTCCCTCTTGGTCTCTCTTCTGCGTCTTCGATCGAGCCGCGAAAGACCCTTCTCTCTTCCCTCTCTCCTTTTTCTACGTAAATCACGCCGTTCGTCTTTTTGGTAGCACTTGATTACACCTACGAGCGTTACTTATCGTCCCTGGCTTCGGTCGAACCGACATTTTCACGGGAGAGCCTGCCATCCGTGAGGGAATAAATCTTTTGCAAAAATCTGCAGCCTGTTGTTTGCCGCAACTTCGTCCGAAGAGTTTAAAGAGGATTTTTCCCTTTGGTTATTTTAATACACGGAATTTATGGTTGGGAAATAGAAATGATTGTAAGGGTGGAGATTTATTTGTATCGGGACGTGGAATATTGAGGGGGTGGAAGAAATAATTATTTAGAGGTGAATATTATTTTAGGTATGTAGATTATTGGCAAAAATGGTTTTCAAAGCGTGGTATAATATTTAGTGATAAGTAGACTGCGGATGTTTATGCAAATTTCGAGTTTGACAAATGCAGGTGAGACAGGAAAACCTATCTAGGGATTTATTGCACTTAATAAATATTACAACAAATACCATACTTTGGATATTTTAGATATATTTTTATATTATGTTCTTTTTCTATATTTTAGCCGTATTTAATTTGTCATAAATGCATAAAAATCCGCAGTCTAATGATAAGGTATCCTTAGAGCGACGTCTCCCCATAAGTTGCGTGACCTAGAAATAAGTGGGGAGATCGTCTTAAGGGTTGTGTCTTAGGGGTTGCGTCTCGTGATGCAGAGAAAGTGTTGCTATTAGAGATTCCTTAGATAGATTTTAGAGACCTTTTTTTAATCCTTAGATATTTTAGTTAATTTTAGTTAATTTAAGTTAATTTTAGTTACATCATATTTAGTATATCCTATATATTTTTATTATTATTTAATATATATCCTATTTATTAATATATTATAAACTTAGTGTGTGTGTTTTTCTTATTTGATTTATCCTGACATTTGTCATTTTAACTTTATCCACGCCTACATAGATTAGACGGTCTGACTCTTTTATTCTCCTTTTAGCGCAAACCCCTTATCACATTTTTCTTATACCGAATCCCTGCTACAAAAGAAATAGTCCTTTTTCTATTATTCTTCGTGTTTTGCATTTTTTTGGCTTTGGCATTAGGACAAGCAAGGAAAAGTTAGGTACGTTTAAAATAGGAGAAAGATGCATTGTGGTAGAGGGAGAAACGTGACGTGAAATCGGTGATTACTATCGTTTTTGGCGTTTGCATTTTATGCCTAATGACGTGCATTAATGTGACAAATATTGCAGGTACGTGAATAGAGAAGTGAATCGAAATACACTCGGCATTGCAGTCGAAATGCATCCATTCAACGTTTAAAACCCGGTAATAGCAAATCAATGGGATGCAAAAATTTGATCGGCGCGGGTCCAACTTCGCTGCACGCTCTCAGTTTATCGAATTTTCGTTTGGTATTCGTTTCGAAAAGCTACTGTCGCGCGAGTTAATGTTTTCCTCTTTAAAACTATTCTATTCGTCGACGATTCCAATTATTTCGGAGCGCGAAAAATTTGCAATTTTTCCAACGTATTGTACACCATTTCTATAGCGATTCCTGGATGGATTCACTTCATTTAAAATACTAATTATTAAATGATAAACATTTTTAATTTATAACATACAATACTAAAGTTTTATTTTGATAAACTACTGTCGCGAAAATTGATATTTCCTTTTCAAAACTATTTCACTCGTTGACGACCCCGATTATTTTGGCGCGGAAAATTTCCAATTTTTTTGACGTATTCTATTCCTTTTCTATAATCATTCCTGAATCTATTCACTTTATTTAGAATATTAATTATTAAACGATGAATATTTGTAATTTCTAACATACAATGCCAAAGTTTAATTTTGAAAAACTACTGTCGCGAAAATTGATATTTCCTTTTTAAAACTATTTCACTCGTTGACGACTCCGATTATTTTGACGCGGACAATTTCCGATTTCTTCGGTGTATTTTACTCCTTTCTATAATCATTCCTGAATCTATTCACTTTATTTAGAATATTAATTATTCAACGATGAATATTTGTAATTTCTAATATACAATGCCAAATTTTCCTTTTGAAAAACTACCATCACGCCAATTGATGTTTTCTCTTCAAACTGTTCCATTCGTTGACGACCTCGATTATTTTGGCAAACGGAAAATTTGCCATTTGCCGACCCATTGTACTCCATTTTCCAGTGATTCCCGAATCGATCGTGCTTCCATTAAAAATAATCATCATTAAATAACAGCCATTCATGATTTACAATCATACCTACAATAAAAAGGTCGAATTTCGTGGCAGCAGTTATTTTATAATAAATCGTAGCTATTAATTTCAAGTACCTTTTATCTCCCTACAATTAAATACCGGGACGAGTGAAATTCACCAAAACGGACGATCGCGAATCCCTCGCTCGATCATCGTCCTAAAACGCCAGTCAAAGGACGAGGCGAATAAATGAATATGAAAGGGCCTCAGGAAAAAAAAAGGGCGAGCAAACGGAACGGCGACTGAAGTGCCGGACAAATTGGCAGTCGCGAAAAAGAAGCGCAATGAAAAGGATTCATTCTTCCGGGATAAAGGAGAACAAGATCCCTTTTCCTTCCTTCGTTCAATGAAGCTAATAAATTCCGCGAAGGTATTCCTCTTTGAATGTACGGTAATAACCGTCCGTGGCGAAAAATTTGCGTCAATTCAAAAACTGTGCGTCAGTCTGAACTTGTCTTTTGACAATTCCGCTGAGAAATGCTGTTGGAGAAATCTCTTTTAGGATTACTCTTCATCTTGAAAGTTTAAGCGGACAAATTAAGTAAACAATATGTAGAGTCTCTTTTGCATTGTTGAGCTGCAAGTGTTTGGTTGGATATCTTATCTTGTATTTTTGCCAGAAAGGATGGTCACTTTGCCTAGGTCAGGGATGACGAACCTTTTTTAAAGGTTGATCAAATTTTGTTAATTATTCTTTTGAGTACTAACTCGTGTGGAAATGACGTCACTTGGAAAGAAGTTGGGGAAAATGGTTAAAAACTTTTTTTTTGCTTTTCACTTTGCCAATGTCCACTTGGAAATATTTGTCTATAAATTCTATATTAGATACATATACTTTTTTGTAATACGTTTAATTGTCCGTTTGCTCTTTTATGATATAAAACAGAAGTTTATTAAAATCAACGCGTGGGTCAGTACCTGACCTCGGGTCCTAGCTTCACCACCGCTGACCTAGGACTTAGAAACTTTAGATGGAGTTTTTTCTGAATTATAATTGACTGTATCATAGCCCTAACATGTACAATTGTAAGTGGTTCGTCGTCCAATTCGCCTAGGACTTAAAACTTTTTCTACAAATCACATAAAACTGTGAGTCCATAATAGAAAGAATGACATATTATCATTCTGTACACCTAGTCACTTGATCAAACACCTTTAGGGATAATTACCATTTTTCAGCCTAGGCTCTCTAAATTTATATTCACCATAACGTACAGCGCGGCTCGGCCAACTTGGCACCTCGGCGGTGGAGCTTCTCGCTTTCAACCGCCCATTCGCACCATTTTCTTTCTTGGAATCCACTCGCTCAGCCTCTTAAAGGAAGCACCCGACAAAGTCGTAGCATTCAAATATTCTTACTAGTTTGGCTGAAGGAGCGAGACATTGTATTATGTACATTGTTTTCTCGGCGCACGCTCCGTTTCATCAAGGATAATCTTCCCATGTGGTGGGGGTAATTCTGCCGGAGTTTATCCTGTTTTTGCTATAGAGATATTAGAAATCTGGTGCCTACGCCGATGTCCTCACTGTCGCTACCCAAATCGCGTTGTCTCCCTTGCTTCTGTGTAGCTCTTTTAACGAATCGCGAGGTAGAACGTCAAGTGCTTAAATAGTTCCTTTATTCGATCATTTTGGATACATGTGCTTGGCAGCAAAACAAGAGATTACAATAGAATTCCGATATGGTCGCAAAAATTACGACTTCTCGAGGCAGCAAAAATGAAAATAATCTAAAATAAAGATATACATCTGAGTGCACTTGAATAAGAGAACGTCAAGTCCCTTCGTGTACGTGTTACAAGAGGCATAACGCTTGACGCCTGACGAATCAGACTCTGTCGAAACAGGCCTACCTCTCAGGTGCCAAGTTGACCGAGCCGCACTGTACATCTCGTCTGTAGCTTCTCCCGCATTAAATTTCATCTATATCGTTTACGTGTCCTCACTTCTATCGTCGGATCGGTCGATTTTGCTGATCTATCCATCGACACGTATCTCGTTGCGTTCATCGTGATACCCAGACGTGTACACGAACACATCCACAATTCTGTCCGATCGCAATCGACGAGAGGAAACCAACCCGACAACGATCGAACGTCCGACAAGGTCGTCCCTTAATTTCAAGCCCAATAATTTCGAGGCTCTCCTCTTTCCGCCGCGTTGACTCTTCTTTTACGAACGAACCTAAACTCCAACCTACCTTCCTGTCATCAAGGCCAAACTTGGAACAATGCATCGAACAAACTCGGCAATTTTTGTCCCCCTTTTTTTTCTGCATGCTTGTCTTCTTTCACGTCATTCTCGAAACTAGAGGAGGACGACGAAGTTGCAGGTACCGTGGCAACTTGAATTCAGAGACGATCGAAGACTTATTAAGGCCAAGTGTCATCCCGGTCGACGACTTCCTCCTTTTCTTCCGACAGGGTTGCGATCTTCTCCTTCGAACCTCGTAATTTCACGACGGATCTTTCCTGTTTCTTTATTTTTCCTTTCCGTGCTTTCAATCGACTCAACGATTGATGATTATACTGGGCCACTTTTCGCTGGGATGTTTCTTACAGTGGATAATGAGATTGGATTTGGTTTGAGTTACCGAAGAGTGATATTTTTATCGATAACTATTAGAGTGTAGTGGGTGTTGTAATGATCGAGGAAGTTGCATGTAATTAAGGCTACTGTGTCATTGTTAAATTTGGAAAATTGAACGTAACGGCTTGAAAGACGCGGAGGACTTCCGGTACTCTCGAGTATTAGACTGTAGCAAGAGTTTAAATTAGTAAAGTAAAGTGTCGGTACAGTTAGTGTTAATAATTTGCGGCTTACGATTCACTCGAGGCCACTTGTTTTAGCACAGCTATCAGCCACTATTAAATCTACAAGTATCGAGCCAATCAAAGAGACTGGTTATTAGATTTTTTCCAAATACTCCTTAAATTCATAGGAGAGTCATAAAATAAATATTCTACGTCCACTTCATAACAGATAAATTACCGAGAATTATTTAAGTATGTCATTCTACTCGGGTCTATGTGACTCGAAATGGAGATTATATTTTAACAGATAGTATGTTTCTAAGTATTAGTTTTTGATATTCAATGAACCTAACATTTACTGTTTGTATATTTAAAGTTTCTTAACCCTTTGCAGTTCTACGATTTTATTTTCTGGCAATTTAATATCGACTCACCAATTTCACAATGATTTTGTAATATCACCTAAACGTCCGTCAACCCTTTGAGGACGAGCGACGCATATATGTGGTCTGAGAAAAAGTTTAATTATAGTTTATTTCCGTATGTCTACACGATTGGAGTAAAACAATTGAAATAGAATCGTTGAAATATTATTACAAAAAGTAGCAATTTTTAATTTGTGTATATTAACAGTCTAACTTCCTGAATAAGAAGTGGTTTTAAATACCAAATAAATGATTCTCTTTAATATTGAAAAATATCACCGTCCGCAAAGGGTTAATATCTACAGTAATCGATATCATTAAAAAAAATGAATAACCAATGATAGAAACTATTGCGAAGTTAATTTTATTTAGCTCACTACCAAAAATTAACGAAATAATTCGCACCGCAAAGGGTTAAAATGTGAACCTTTCTTCTCCAGGTCACTATAATTGCAAAGAATACGAATGTCAGATATAAATGAGCACCACAGTAGAGTTAATATATCTAAATGAAATACATACAAAGCTGGCAATTTAATTTTAAATGCACCAAAAGAAATATAAACTTGCTAATTGAATACACGTACAAGCAGCCGAGCCGATAAATCTCCACGGCGGGTCTTTGAATCGAGCGCTAAAGAGAATTGGCCAAAAGGACAGGTAAAAAAGTGAATCGAATCGATACATCGACGTATCGATGAACGTGCAAATGGCAGAAGAAGAGAAGAGATTTTCAATTCATGGCTGAACAGGGATGGTCGAGCCAATTAGACAGATAGCGAAACGTATAAACGTGTAGGACGATTATGCAGCAAGGTAGATCCGTGGAACGGTAAACCGACAAATGGATGCATCGATAAATAGATAAATAGGGAAACGGGTCATCGGATACAGGCAAATAATTACGCCGATGCGTGGAGAACGTCGTTAGACTCGACGGTAGACGAAAGCCAGACGAAAAAGAGAGAAGAGACGAGAGAGAGAGAGAGAGAGAGAGAGAGAGAGAGAGTGTATGAACACGATCCTTCGATTGGTATCGATCCTCAACGTTTGCGGCATCGATCAATCGATTAACCGGTTCGTTCTGTTCTCGCGCATAACCGCACGTAGACCGAAGGTATTTGAAGGGCCCAGACTTTTTTTCTGACTCAACGAATCTCCAGCGTAAAAGGTCTAACAGTCCGTTTGCTCTGCTCAATTGTGCGCTCATTTAACGCTCAATCAGGCAGTTGCGGTTGCGTTGTCTCTCGAAACGATGCGTCTTTAAATGTGACTCCATGCACGAGGAAGTATAATTGTAGCGGTTTCTTCTTTCCATTTTACGATTTCGTTCCTTTCTGTCGGCTCGTAAGGTACGGGGGAATTCATCGATTTGTACTTTTAGACGGTACCAGTTTCTTTTGGAGGATAATAAACTATGGGGGATGAAATACAGTGGGGTTGGAATTAAAGAATTGAACTTCCAATTAGTGGGACCTAGTTTAATACTTTGCGGTCCGAGTAATTTTTATTATGAGCTGCTAGTCACTCCAGGACTATTTCCACGGTAGGACTATACATCCGTGGAAAATTGGAAATTTTGCTTTGTCATTAACCCTCTATGAACCCTTGTTACTTTGAAGTAACATCAGACTAACCTAAGCTTTTAACACATTAACGCCAAAATTATATTTTTTAAAAAATTAAGCAAAATGACGAAATTTCCAAGTTATGTCGGTTCAAGTTTCCTAAAAAACGTCATCCCTGAATTTTTTTCAAACAATTTGTTCACAAAAGGCTGATCTATAAATAGATCGTTGGGCAAATAAATAAATATCTTGGGATCTTGAACATATTGTGCATTCAAGTGGTGATCTATAAATAAATTCTTGACTTTCTCTCAAAAACCGTGGAATTCACAATCCAATGTTTCAAAATCAAATTAAATCTGTTATTTCTAATAGTATTTTTAACATTTTCTATTCTACTACTGTGCAACTGATCTTCACACATCACAGAAAATTCGGACTATAGACAGTTAAAAAAGAAGAGTATATATTTTAAAATCATGTTTTACAATATGAAAAAATGTAAAACTACATCGGATTTACAAAATAACGGAGTTATCAATTTCTATTACAATGTCGCCCCTGCGTTGACAACGGAGTGCAAAGGGTTAATTGTCTGTTTTTGACAGATTTTTGAAATTATTGTGTGATGTATCGTAACTTCTATGGTTTGGAGAACGTATTACCAAATGGCTTCAATTCCACCGTATCATCCCCTGCCACATTGAAATCCCAACAGTATCCACCGTCATCGCAACGTCTTCCACCGTCGATCCTTCGCGTATCGAATTCAATTAGACTCAATTAGCCGACAAGAACAATCGGCGTGACATTAAACGAACCGAACATCTGCCGGGATGATCATTTTTCAGGCGAAACGAGTGCCAGCACGAATCGGTAATTAGCGTCGTTAGGGAGTCGCATCGCTCGTTAGGTCGTGGGGGGTTGCGTTAACGTCCTCCTCCACCCCTTCCACCTTCTCATGGAGAAGTTGAAAAGAGGGCTGGAGGATAGAAGGAATGGTAGGGTTCGTGAAATCCGCACAATAATTCCGCGCCGCCCATTCCAGGTTCATTCGTCGGTCCCTTCGCGTTCAACCCTGACTAAATCCTTTTCCAATTCTCGATGCTACTTATCCTCGGTGCACTAGCTCCGAGTCGGATGCCAGACTGGGGTTAAGAGAAGCGAAAATCGTCGGGCTTCCCGTGCTAACCCTTTAAGCTCATTAAAAATTTCGGTTACGACGTGCCCTGCTTCGTGGAAAATTGCAACCCCCGATGAATCGACGGCTCGTATGGTCGAAAGTTTTTTCATGCCGTTGGAAGTTTGCATTTGGAGATTTTTTGGTGCCTTTGGAGATATCTGATGGCAAATTAGGGTTGAGAGAAGCGAAAATAGTTAAGTTTCTCTTATTAACAATTAAGAACATTTAACATTTTGGTTACGACGTGCTCTGCTTTGTGGAAAATTGCAACCCCTGATGAATCGACGGCTCGTATGGTCGAAAGTTTTTTCATGCTGTTGGAAGTTTGCATTTGGAGATTTTTTGGTGCCTTTGAAGACATCTAATAGCAAATTAGGGTTAAGAGAAGCGAAAATAGTTAAGTTTTCCTTATTAATCGTTAACCACATTAAAAATTTCGGTTACGACGTGCCCTGCTTCGTGGAAAATTGCAACCCCCGATGAATCGACGGCTCGTATGGTCGAAAGTTTTTTCATGCCGTTGAAAGTTCGCATTTGGAGATTTGTTGGTGCTTTTGGAGATATCTGATGGCAAATTAGGGTTGAGAGAAGCGAAAATGATTGAGGTTCTCTCATTAACCGTTCAAAATTTTAGTTACGACGTGCTCTGCTTTGTGGAAAATTGCAACTTCCGATGAATCGACAGCTCGTAAGGTCGAAACGCTGTTGGAAGTTTGCATTTGGAGATTTTTTGGTGCCTTTGAAGACGTCTAATGGCAAATTAGGGTTAAGAGAAGTGAAAATCATCGGGCCTCCCCCGTTAACCCCTTAAGTACATTAAAAATTTTGGTTACTACGCGGCCTGCGTTGTGAAAAACTACAACCCCCGATGAATCAAGGGCTCGTACGTGTGGCTAGGCGATTGGAAGTTTTTCCTCGTCCTGGGAAATTCGCTTATGGCGACCGCGGGAGTTGTAGATTGCTCGGCGCCCTTGGAGATGTCGGAGAAGCGAGAGAACCGGAGGGATTTTTCTTTCTCGATGGAAATATATCGTTATCGCATTAAGAGCAGGGTGATTTTGATAAATTGTGTTCAATAAAAAATGTGGGTTTTACGTGTACCCTTGCTCATTGGGTGGAAAGTAAACCGAGTTTCGAGGTAGGCGTGAAACGATTTGGAAAAGGAGATTTGTGTTTTAACACAGGAACTCAATAAAACAACGTTAGTAAAAGAATTCTATAGAATTCATCAAACAATCGCCGCATTAACACGCCGTTTTTCCATTGTATACCATTGCAAAGTGCTCCCTGCAATTAACAACTACAAACAACAATCAACCCAAGCAACCGTGGAAACAATGAGCAGCAATTGCACCAAGTGAAATCTCCCCTTTCTCAAATCTCCAAAGGAAAATCCCTCCATCTTATCTCCACCATACGAGTTAAAAAAAAAACACCAAAACCTCGATCCAACAGGACACGGTAGACTAATTTACACAATATTCCGACGTCCCACGCCAATGTTTTCGGGGGTTGACTGGCAACCTCCCCTTCTATTTCTCTCGCTCACCCTCTCTCTCTCCCTCTCGTACGAGTTGCAGGGTTTGAAAGGGGGCAGGAGAGGTAGAGTTGTGAATCAATACAAGGGCCACCCTCCCGAGCGGTCTGCCTGCTTCTCCTGCAACCCCTCCTGAAGCAACCCCTACCTCTTCGCGACAGCATTTGTCCCTTTCCGCTCTCCTTCTGCAAGATGATACCGGCTATCCCGTAGTTTCTCCACCCTCCCTCACCCCCCCTCTCTCTCTCTCCACCTGCTCCTTTCCACCACTTTCCTTCTCCTTCACCCCTCTCGAGAAAGATCGATCTTTCCCCAACCGTGCGCCTCGCCACCCTTCGAAGAAGGCACCCCCTCCTTTTGCGCGACGGAAGTCAAGATCCTCGCGTAGATCCCGCGTGCGGGTTCCTCGCACTTTCGGGATATGCTTGATTAATTTATCGCCGTTGATCTCCCAGGGAATTCCGAGGGAACGAGAACCCACTTGCGAGATTGCAAGACGGCGATTTTTCGCGATAGTCGCGACACCGGCAATGGAAGAGCGGCAAATGCTATGGCGAAGAAGGGAATTAACCCTTTGACGATGAATTACAAGGGGTTTGTATCGCGAAGTTGGTTGAGATAGAGGAGGATAAATTGATGAGAGGGTGGAGGCAATTAAAGTCGTGCGTTACAAGGGGGTTAGGATTGTGCGAGCACTTTGGGGTGGTTTTTTTTGAAGAAAGGTGGCATCGATGGGAGAACGAAAATGTAGCTTCGATGCTTACGGATGCGACGGAGAGTAAAGATTCGTCTGTAACGAGGTACCTCGTTACGAGGACGATTCTGTAGGAGTTGAGATATCACGAGAAATTGCGAAGGTGAACTTCCTAGCTCGTTTGTTGCGTCTTAACTTTCTTATCGTTATATTTGTATCTAGCGTTGTTATCGTGAAGTTGGATGTTAGGGGAATTTAAGGTGGGGGGAGAAAATTGAGAATAACGCTGGAGTGGGATATGATCTTAACACTGGAACTACCGGCGTTGAGTCTATTATATTTTAATATATTAAATATGTATTTTGAAAAAATAGAAATCAATAGGTGGAAAAAGCGATTAGTTTCGTAATCTATATTTTCTAAGATCAACGTAGAATATCGGGCTCTATAACTCTCCTATAAACTTGGAGAACTGTTGAAAAAATTGGAACCAGTCAGTTTGACTAGTAGGCATGCTCTTAACACTGTAACTACCGGTGTTAAGTCTATTATATTTCAATATAGTTAGTAAGTACTTTAGAAAAATAGAAGTCAATCGGTGAAAAGAACAATCACTTTTGTAATCTGTATTTTCTAACATCAATGTAGAGTAACTTCTCTATGACTCTCCTACAAACTTAGAGAAGTTATGAAAAAAATTGTGAACCACTCATTTTGACTTGCTTTGTAGTTCTAATATTAAAGCTGGATGGATATGGAATTATAGGACTGGATTCTTAATTACACAACGGACTCGTTGCAACCCATATATTTTTCCCACATTACTCATCATTATCACCTTCAAATTTCCTTAAAAGAAAAACCTTCAGAACTCGCCGACACACCCAAAAATCTCCCTGATCCTTGCACCCCTAAATCAACCCTCGCTCCCTCGTCCAAACCGACACAAACGTCCATTCTCCCTCGAAACGGAAGCGGAAGCCGATAAAACGATCGAACAAAAGTCGATCGCCAACGTCGAGTCCTCACGGGGATGACGATCGATGGAACTGTTCAAAAACTTCCCCCGATATTGGGTCTCGATAACTGCGAATAAATCACACCCATCGAACGAGTTAACCGCGCGTCGATCTCGCCAGAAGCAAGGAGGTTAATCGAAAGAAGGGCCGTAAGTTCGCGCGATCGAAGCTTTCGTCGGAAGAAAGCTTCGAGGGTCGATAACGACAGTGGCAGTTCGAAAAGAGAGATATCCGCGAGCTAGCCATAATCGTTAACCCTTAAACTGCCGGTGCTCGGAGAAAAATCAACCGAACGGAGCATTCCAACGGTTTTTAATGTCGCCAGTAAATCCAACGCTCCTTGCTGAAGCAGTTTCGAAGTTACTCTCTCGGCACTGAGCCGAGATATTTAGAAATAAGTCATTCGCTTTCAACCACGGAACGGATTCTGGCCTCTGCCGTTGTTGGCCCGGGGTTGTACCGGGTGTCTTTCACTTTATGGGGTGGAATATCGTGGGTTAATAGGGTTGGCAATTCCTTTTTTCATAGATTGAAGTATTGAACCGGTTTTTTTGTACTCTAGGGGATGATTTTAAGCCTCTATGTAGGGTTAGATGCCATGTTTGATTTAGAAACTAATTATAAGTTCTAATTGGTCACAGTTATACAATTTTGGAAGAAATGCTATTATAGCTGGAAATGGATCGTTCATTTAGCAATTAATACGTTGATACTTTACTGACGGGTAGCCTTTTGCGGACGAAGGCATTTTTGAATATTGAGAGATGATTACCTATTTGACAATACGAAATAAGTTTTTTAACAGAAAGTCAGAGTATCAATGTATAGGAATTACAAATTACTATTTGTATTATCATATTTCAATAATTATGTTTCTGTTTTTCAACTTTAAACGTTTATACAAACGACAATTAATATAATTGAATTTTTTCTAAGACCACATATATGCGTCCGTAGTTCTCAAAGGGTTAATGGACTTTTGGGCAGAACAAATTTGAATTTCTTCCTAATTAGTCTGGGTTAGGTTATTATTTATCATTGCGGTTTATTGTGTCAACGACTAAGTGGCGAGAATTTGTAATTTTCAAAGAGATATCAATGTCAGGAAAGTATTCGCGGTCAAATGACCAGTCAGAAGTTGGTACGACGTTAAAAAAGTTCCTGTCGAAAAAGTCTTAATAGGATAAATTTAAGAAACTCGAATAGCACATAAACCCTATAATTAACCCCTTACCCTGCAATAACAACTTATGCACTAAATAGAACAATAAATTTTGAAGTTCTCCAAAAACTATTTGAGTAACAATATTATAGTGTCACGAAGCTATCAAATTATTTCTGCGCTATTAACACTACCTTCAGATATGCAAAATATCAGACATCAGCGAGAAACGTTTATTTCAAGAATTAAACCTAAATTATTCCAGACGTAGCAAAAATAGAAATCGTAGGGCAAACTTAACACGTTGCCGCAAATGACGGCTATAGCCGTCCTGCACATTTTTGTACCAATGTGTTTATTTGTTAATTACTCAGTAATACACCGAAAAAATTATATAACATTCCAGATAACATATCAATTGTTCTTTTTGTGCGATTTTTCATGCTTCAAAAGTTCGAAATATTTTCGTGTGTGTTTCTGAGCACTTTCGTCAAATTAAAAGTGTGCGGCAACGGGTTAGACAGACAAATCCATCAATAACACCTCTAAAATCATCAATAATCGTCACATTTTTCCTCCACCCTCCTTGAATCCCATTAGCCATCCATATTCGCTATTTCAGAACACCCTGTACACCCTCGAGAAGATTTTACAGTCCGAGAAACGTTAGGAATCGTTGGCTGGCCGAGACCAGGCATAAAGTATCTTCTTGGCTCGAAGTTCTTGGCTCCTTGGATCCTTCCTCTTCTTCCTCCTCTTCTTCAACCACCCCGTACGAATCGATCCACTTTCGTAGGACAAGAACGATGCTATCTAAGAGGGTGGTTGCTGCTTCACCAAGGGGAATCCACCGGCTACCTTGTTCGCAATTACTTCTTCCTCTTCTTCGTCTTCGTCCTCTCCGGCCACGTTCCTCCCTTTGTCAACGCGATTATCTCGCGCATTAAGACCCTCGTGGTCGGCTGGCTTCTCTTTCGTGCTACTTCGACGGAAACAACCCCCGTAGACGCGATTACGATCGGAAGAAGGGGAGAACGGAACTTTTCGTGGCAATGGACTGCTTTAATCGTTTATACGAGCCGGGGATTACTTTGAATTCGATGATGGTGACGTTACGGTTTCAGATAGTTTCGCACGATGGGGTAGTTTCCGCCGTTTATCGAGTCCTTTTCGATCTCGTTGTTTGTTGTTTTGCCTTTTTTTCTCGAGCTGGAAGTACGAGAACTTGGGGAGGGTGGGAGTGATTTTAAGATTGAAATGTTGAGTTACGGGGGAGGAGGGTAGTTAGAAATTATGAGATTTCAGAATTGTGAAATATTTAGGAATTTGAGCTGAGATTTGAGCTGAGATTTGAGCGATTTTTGAGAATGGGAAATTATGGGTAATGTGAAAGGGGATTTTGAAATTTTGGAAATGGAGGAGGTAGAGAAAGAAGGCGATTGTTCGAGCGATTGTATTGAATGATAGTGATTGGTTTTGAACTATTGATAATTATAATTACACGATTAGGAGAACAAACGGAGATTTAATTACGATTGAACGTTAGATAATTGATTTTCGAGAGTGTTTTTTTTCCACTCGATAGTTCGCAAGAATTACTCGGAAGCTTGCTTTGTCTAATTAAACCCTACCAATTAATTTACCCCGTTACCAGTGATTGCATTTTCAGTTACGATCTCTCTCTTTCTCTTTTTCCTTCCTTTCATTTCACCTCGTACCGAGCTACATATGCGACAGAATTTCCCATTACAGAGATTCAATTTTCTTTTTCCTTTGCTTTTACATTCGCTTCGATATTCTTCATTTTATATTCTTGTACAATTCCATCCCGCAACGTTTTCTCTTTTTCTTTTTATCTCTCTTCTCTCTCTCTCTCTCTCTCTCTTTACATCGACAGAGGATCCGGAAAGCAGCGGAAAAATATCCATGTCATTCAAACTCGCAGTGCCGTAATTGTTTGATGTACGAGCAAAAATAAACTTCTTCCCTGGGATGAAATGTACAAATTGGATCGAGAAATGAAGCCAAAAGGTTGCAAATGTCGTCGACGTAGTCTGAGTTGAAATTATATTAATTTCATTAATCAGACTTATCCGAAATGAAAAATATTCTTTCATTTGCAGAGATAAAGAGAGAGAGAGAGAGAAGTAGAAATAACGGTTTCGCTTTCTCGGCACGGAAATAATCCGGTTGTTTAATTCGCACGAAACAATCCATGGTGGTGAAAAATCTGCACGTTACTCTACCGAAATATAAATTTCATACGGCGAAAGCCAAACTGAAATATGAATTTCATACGGCGAAAGGAAAGCATAACTGCTTTTAAATGCCCTTCCTCCGGTGATATCATTAAAATTACGACGAAAGTGTATTTAAAAAATTAACGTCCACGGGAAATCTCACTCGGCTGTTCGCTAATTTTCATTTTCAAACGTTAATTCCTCCCACGTACGGAAAATAATTGAAACGAATATTTATATAAACGATGTAAAGCTCTCAATGTTTCCCAAATGATCCTCTCAAAATTCTTCCAATTTTTGCAGAAAAATTATCGAGATATTTACACATTCCACGATCTTCTCAATTTCTAAACTTCAATTTCCACCCCGCAATTCCTCCAACAAAAACGAAAATATCCCAAATTCCAATATCAGTAGCACCAAACTCAAGTTTTTCTCCATAACTTCCCGTTCTCAAATTAACTCAAAAAAAAACACCAAAGCGGCAAAAATTATAAATTTCCAATTTCTTTCAAAAGTTTCTCAAATCAATAGGGTTCCCATGTAGTAAATATTCTACTTCCGTCGTCTAAACCTAAATTACTGCATTAATCATTCCCTTCACCTGCTCAAATTAACTCAAAAAAAAAAAAAAAAAACACCAAAGCGGCAAAAATTACAAATTTCCAATTTCTTCCAAAAGTTTCTCAAATCAATAGGGTTCCCATGTAGTAAATATTCTACTTCCATCGCCTAAACCTAAATTACTTCATTAATCATTCCCTTCACATTCTCAAATAAACTAAAAAAAAAACACCAAAGCGACAAAAATTATAAATTTCCAATTTCTTCCAAAAGTTTCTAAAATCAATAGGAGCCCCACGTAGTAGATATTCTTCTTCCATCGTATAAACCTAAATTATTTCATTAATCATCCCCCTTCCCCTTCGTTTTCCAACCTACCTAATCCCAACATCCAAACAATATAAATACAACTCCATTGATTCTAAAACATAAAACTATACCCCATCAAATCTAAAATATAAAACACTCCAAAATATCAAAATATCCAAAGTCAGTATTAAAAAACAACGTCGAAAATCGATTAAAATGAAAAAACTTTTGTAGAACGAACCGAAGCAAGTTGACGTTGCCTCGAGCGTGCAATTAAAATCTCCCGTCCCCGGAAGACCTCGACAATAAGACACGTTGGTGGATCGTCGCTCATAACTCACAGATAAACATGATTTACTTCCGGTCTCCGGCAAACACGAAGACCTTCCATGGTGAAACAGGAGGGGAACCATGAACGCGCATCACCATGAGAGAGCCTTGCATTTTTCCTCGATGCATTTCGCGCATAGGTTCTCGTCCTATGTCGCGATAAAGAAAAATATATGGACGTCGCGAGCATATCGATAATAATTTATCTCTGGGAAAAAAAAGCTGCAACGAAGTTCGAAGAGCCGAGAAAAATCTTGAACGGCAAGGTTTCGTACGTGTGTTACGTTCTTCCACCGGAAGTACGCCTAACTCGATCTCTAAATAATAAATCGACCTTCAAAAGCGTCAGTCAGATTGCCCGTTTCTCAGACGTGAATCCTACCGATGGAACATTCACGGAAATTCGTAGATGCATTGGATTTTCTATCTTGGGATGAAACGAAGCTTTGACCTTTGCTGCAGTTCGATTCACGTCGTTGGGAATAGGACGATTCTGCGGAGACTTACGGACGAGATTTATGCCTTTAAGGATCAACTTCTTTTTTTTTTCCTGCACGTATTTATCATCGGAGTTTTGTGGGATTTATTCTCTACTTTTCACGTTTACGTACGTTGCTCGTGGGGGTATTTATCGGAGGCGATACTTGTTGATTTATCGCGGGGATTTGATAGCGTTGAGATGAATTTGGAATTATTTCTTGCGTTTAATAGATATTTAATCCTTTTCTTTTACGGCTGCGCGAAATTTGTTAGATTTAATTGTTGAAATGAAATTTTATCGCTGACTTCTGACACACCGTTTAACTTAACTCTTTTAGTGCCGAGCGAAGAAATTGATTTAATTAACACTTTGAACGCCACCGGTATTTCGCTAGATTCACCATTTCTACCGAAGTGGAACTTTTACTATTAAATTCTTATTTTTGCAAAGCAGAAACTTTAAAGATACAGATAGATAGATATTCGGTAGACCTTTATCTTTTTAATGTCGATATTTAAATATTTAATATATCCGAAAATTCGTAAATATTCAATAGCGCCGGTCATCGGTGACCTCCATGGCAGTCAAAGTGTTAATAACAAATGTAGTTGGGAATAAAAAGAATTGTCATTTGACAATAATTTCATATTGAACGCGCAAATTGGAGCATAAACTGTATATTTTCAATTATTTGTTTATTGCTAACGACGATATATACGTCGTCCGTCCCTTAAAGGGTTAACGATGTGCATATTTTTTGTACAATAGAAAAAAGTGGTGGATAAATCAGATAATTACTGGGACATAAGACAAATATTTTAATTTGTCATGATTTCACAGAATCACTGCTCGTTAACGCGTAACAAATTCTTTGAAATGTGATTTTATAGTTAACTCACAATTAACAAAAGGATTAATAGCGTAAAAATAAATCAGTCATTCTAATTCATTGTTATTTTTAATTTAATAACTTTTGTAAAAATTTGCTGTTCTATTTGATATGTGAGGAATGTCATTTGAGGGCAACGGATTAACGTCGTATTTATCTCGACGTAATTTCACGACGACTTGTAGAAACACGATGAGAAATTCTTGATAATCGGTTTGAAGAAAGTCGAAGGAATTCCGGTGAAATGATGTTAATTTCGTGTAACAAGTTCCGCCGGAAATTTGCCCGGTTTAACGAGAAGAAATTTCAGCCGCGTGAGAAGGTTGAAACGGCGCGAAAACAAAAAGGACGAATGTAAACGTAGTTTCGAGGAGGAAAATCCCTCCTTCTGTCGGTCGTATTTCGAGGTAGCTTTCCTCGTCCTATTTTCCTTTCCTCTGCGATTCATCCACGACCTTTCCGTCCTATTACGCCACCATCATGGTGAAAGTGAAGAACGCGCCTTTGCGAGATTCTAATTATCCTTTCAGCTCGTTACTTATCTACTTGTAAACTACTAATATTTGGAGTTTGGCGAATTTCTGCATCCTGGATGCTTGGAAATAGGATCATAGTTATTTTACCTTTTGAATAAATAATAATAGGAATTTCATCGAATTTTTCCAGAACATTGGAAATTTTTTATACATTATCTATTAACACTAGATTTACGGAGCTAATTTGGCTCATTCAAAATTCGACTATTAAATGTATTATATATTAGTTGGTTAATTTTTTAATAATAAATCCTTCATTTAAATTAATTTGGAACTGTTTTCTCTACAAAAAACTTGAATTTTCTTGTACGAGTTAAATTGGCTCGCTTCAGAAAAATAGGTTCTATCAATATCCGTAAATCTAGTGTTAAACAGATAAATTAAAACAATTAATTAAGACACATTCCATGTCTAATTTTTACGGAGCTGTGGTAGAAAATTCTTTTCAAGTTGAAAATATAAATTTAAATAACTAAAACAGATGTATTGTTATGTTATAGATGGTCGATTTAGAATTTCAAAAGTATCGAATAGATACGATGATCGTGATGCTTAAACGTGTCGACAATGAGGCGATTTATCGATTCTAAAATGCCGATTAATCGTACGATTTGAAGGTTTAACGTTTCTGGGAAAATGCGCGAATTAGCGGGAAAGATTATAGCCGTGCTGTTTAGGCGGATTACTCGTAATACTTATTCAATATTCATACGATAATTCATCCTGTTTAATGTACGATTAAGTTCCTGCGAGGTTTACGCTGCGCCGTCGCGCAATTATTAATTAATCCGGACG
Organism: Cerceris rybyensis; assembly: GCA_910591515.1. NCBI lineage: Eukaryota > Metazoa > Arthropoda > Insecta > Hymenoptera > Crabronidae > Cerceris > Cerceris rybyensis. The sequence continues at coordinate 5,346,669 of OU342795.1, forward strand.
TTTATTAATCGGTCTGCGTTGAATGTACTTGCGAAACACAGTGAAGCAGATGAAACAGAGACCGGTTGAAAATAATCGCGATGTTTCCCGCACAAAATATCACCATTGAAAGAACCTTATAATTTCTTTTGAATATCTTTTGCTTTCTAATTATCACCTCTTAACCCTTTTAGTGCCGGGCGACGATACATCGTCGTTAGCAATAATTGGGTATCAAAGGATTAATATTCAGTTTTCAATACGTTATCAGTAATTTTATAATAGATAATTGTAAATACACAGTTTATGCTCTATACCGCGTATTCTATCTAAACTTCCTCTTTATTCGCAATCATATTTCTTATTAATTCAATCAATTTTTTCGCTCGGCACTAAAAGTATTAAATAAAACTAAACAGTGCAATTATCATATACTTTTAGTCGCAAAACGTACGATAGTTTTGCTGGACGAGGCGCAAAAAAAGCACAGTACCGAATGAAAAGTCGGAGAAACTTAACACGAGCTGTACGAGAGAACGGAGGGATGAAAAAGTCGGCTTCTCGGGACAAACCACCCTGAGAAATGTCCCGTCAGGAACAAACACCCTGCTGTACCGAAATGGAGGGCCGAAAAATGCAGCAACGTTATTTCGCTACGTTGAACTCCAATCGTCTTGCTCTTTGCGACACGACTTTTCCCTCTAATTAATTGCATCCTAATTCTCCAATTTGTTGACCACTTTTTTGCTTAATTTCATTAACATATTTCTCCATTTTCAAAGTATCTTTCATTCAACATGATTCTGAGCAAGGGGTTGTTTTGCTCACTCGTATTTTTTCTCATCTCTTTACATTTTTATTATTTAAGGATGACTTGGATTATATTTATTATTAATACTTTGAAAACCCTTAAATTGGCAAGTTTGAATTTTTTTCTATACATTTCTCAAATTTATATAGTAGAAGTACAGAAGATATTTTTTGTTCTTTTATTCTTCATGTTTTAACACTAGAAGTATCGAAGTTAAATCTATCATATTTCATATATTAAATAAATATTTTGAAAAAAGCAAAATGAAAAGGTGGAGAAGATGATTGATTCAGTTATCTCTGTTTTATCAAATCAACGTAGAATATTTACTCTATGACTCTCCTACAAACATGAAGAGCTTTTGGAAAACATCGAAATACATTTTTTAAATATATTTAAGTATAATAGATTAAACAGTTCGTAGATTTAGTATTAAATATAAGACAATATTACGGAAATACAGTTAAGATTCTCTGACAAAGTCTACATTTCGATAGATTTTCCTGGCGTTTGTTTGAAGTACGAGAAATGATGTTCAAACCGTGAATTCTCTATAGGACGAGTAACAGTGTTCTCTCAGGCCCTTCGTCTCTCTTATTGCACCCTGTCAACGGACACGCGAGCAGGATACCGACATAATTTACAGTCAGATGCAAGATAGCAGGGATGATCGTTTCGAGAGCAGGGTGCAGTTCTGTCGGTGACAGATTTACGCCATTGATTCTATTTAATGTTTTTGGTATGCAGGTAGCGGCTAAAAGGTTGCATTTCATTGTCCATTGTACTTTCATTATGGAACTTTGGTAGAAACAGTTATCAGAACACTGATAATCAATATTAACTCGAAAATTACCTCTCAACTCTAAAATTAATAAATAAATTATGTTTAAATATACCAAATAAGTATTTTGCAAAATGAGAAATAAAGAGGTGAGGAGAGTAATCGATTAAGTAATTTAGGTTTCATAAGATGAATCAAATTTTCTACCCTCTATTAATGTGGAGAACTGTTTAAAAAGATTGAGTACCGGTTATTTCTTCTCAAACGAATCCACCGTCCGTCATAAATCAGAGGAAGGTTAAGTACAGAGAACCCGGAGAAGAAATCGTTAGTCCGAATATGCGAAGGAACTTTGAAATACGCCCATGGTTCCCATAGAGGGTGGATGAGACCTCAAGGGGATTGGGATACTGCCGTCAGCCACAACCATAAAGTTACCCCGTATAACATGTCTACGATGCAAGGGAAATTCTGCCAAGTGGACGTTGAGCATTGACAATGCTGCTACGATAAAAAATCTCTGATATAGGGAAAAGCACTGATCATTTTTCCTTTTCGCAAATTTACTTTTAACCCATTCACTGCCAACTACGACATATCTCGTGGTTACTATACGTTTTATTTAATAAATTACTATAAGTTCTACATTAGAACTTACTATACGTCCTATTTAATAAATTACTATAAGTTCTATATTAGAACTTACTATACGCCCTACTTAATAAATTACTATAAGTTCTACATTAGAACTTACTATACCTCCAATTTAATAAATTACTATAAGTTCTAAATTAGAACTTACTATACGTCCTATTTAATAAATTACTATAAGTTCTACATTAGAACTTACTATACCTCCAATTTAATAAATTACTATAAGTTCTACATTACAACTTACAATACATTCTATTTAATAAATTACTGTAAGTTCTGTATGAGAACTTACTATACCTCCGATTTAATAAATTACTATAACTTCTACATTAGAACTTACTACACGTCCTATTTAATAAATTACGATAAGTTCTAATTAATAAATTAAGAATAAGTGTCAATCTCGTATAGTAATTTTGAAACAAAAATATTCTTCCTAACACTACAAATATTGAGGTTGTTTTTCTGATTACTTAAATTAATATTCTACAAACTTCCCTTCGTCTTCTCAAATTTTAACATGCTAGGTAATATTTTCTTTACTTTTCCTGCCAGTGAGTGAGTTAACCATGACATACATTGTCAGAAAAAAATCTTAAGACATCCGATTAATTAATAATCTTCACTTAACCCCTTGCGGTACCATCTTGTTTGCCCCCGAATCTATAAGAACTCATAATTATTTGCTTAATAATCCGTCTAATCCACTGAAGATCGTCACAAAGTCACCAAAAGATAATCAAGAAAAATTCCCATCGCGAACCAATTATCCCATTGATTCGTTCGAAGAAATTATTTCCCATGATGCCGAGATGTAACAAAATTCCAAATAGCAACCGAAGCTAACCACAGCCCGCCTTATCCAAGAAGATATTGCATCTAGCTGCGATGGTTCCACGACGGGCAGGGTAAGTGCATCGGAAGGGATGCACGCGAGGGAAGAGGAAGCTGCGACATTTCATAAGACAAGTTCCATGTCGGGTCGAGTATCGTATTCCTCCTGTGGGGCATCCACTTGCCTCTATCTATGTGCTCCGCCGGAATTTAGATTCCCAGGTAATGATATCACGGCCTCGATGTTGCCTACTATATCTTCCACCTTCTCTTCCTGCACTTCCTCTCTCTTTCTCCTTGTCCCTCTCTCTATCTATGGGTTCCTTTCTGTCCTCTCTCTTCCTTTCTGTCCTCTCTCTTCCTGTCTGTCGTTCTATTCCATTCCCTCTCCTCTTCTCTCCATCGTTCTCCATTCTCTGTCGTTCTCTTCATCCTATCATCCTCTCTCCGGAAGCAAGTTAGAGTTCGGTCCCCTAACTGCACCCAGGTGGTGCTCGTTTCTCCGGCGATGCAAAATTCTGCCAATTTCGGCGGATGAACCACCAGGAATCGTAGAGAAGACCTATTATCGTGGTAGGTAGAGAAGTCAGTGATTTTATGCCGAGAGGAACGAGAATTGAATCCGTTTGGTGTCAGACACATGATATTTGATGATCGTAGGAGAACTCTGATATTAATCGAATGAAATTTATCACTTCTATGATTTTTCTCTGGCAATTGACGCAATTGATGAAATTTCTTGATTTTCGTGCTAGAAGGTGAAAGTGTTACCATCATCGATGGTAAAGTGGAACCGTGTGAAATAACTTTGCAGAACTTTGTGGTGAATTAACAAGGGTGCATGGTATCGGCGACGTTCACCCCTACGGGACTCCCTTAAGTCTCTGGCGAAGCTCTCGGCTTTATCACTTTGTCAATAAGTCAGACGCCACGTACAACGTTGTGCAGGAATCGATAGACGGTGTACAGGGTGTTTCAGAAATGTTTCACAAGATTTCCAGAGGTTATTGTATATCTTTGGATCTATAAGGTGGTGGGATCTTCAGCAATGAAGTCTTTTGTGTGGTATCGAAAGTATTGGTCGTAGAGTCTGCGTCGATTTTGCACGAAAATGTAGAATAATGGATGAGGGGCGCGTTAAATATATTTGAAACACCCTGTACGTTCTAGGGGAAGATTTACAGTTTGCTTCCGTGTGCTTTGCCGTCCGTTTCTCTTTTGCACTTTATCCTTTTTGTGCGTCTTTCTCCGTCTTTTGGTACCTAGTTTGTATCCTTTCCTTTGTTCATTCTGTGGATTTCACCCTTTGCCCTTCTTCTCGTGCTCCTTTCAACCAGATTCTCATATTTTACAATCTTGCTCTTTGTCCAGTTTTCAGTTTATCTTGTACCTCTGATTTCCTCCTGCTTTCTGCTACCACGCATCCCTTCTTGCTCTTCTTTTTCCCTCCAACCCCTGCTGTTTGTTCTTCTCTGTTTATCCAGCTTGTTCCTTCATTTTCGTTCTCTTTCTTTTTTACACCCTTTCTTCTGTCCTCTTTTCTTTTTAACACCCTCTTCTCCTCTTTGTTCTCTTCATCCGTTTTCTCGTTTCTTACGATTACGACAGAGAATGTTACAGTAATCTGATGATAAAGGTAGAAGCGTATTGTCGCGATGATAGAGAGTTTTTTTTTTCTTCTTTAGAAAACGTAAAATCGGAAAATGTGTTTCTCGCAAAGTATAACAACAACTACGTTAACCGAAGTCGACGACCCGAAGTTTCGATGAAGATAAACGATCCAATTTTGCGTGACTCCGAGAGCGGAGTCGTAGAACTCGAAAGGAGGTCGAACTGGTCGCGAACGATTCGATATGCCACAATGAGAGGCATAGCAATTGCTCGCACGAATCAAATTCAATTGATATGGAGGTTACGAGTTTACGAGAGAAGAAGAGAGATTGTATCGAAGACGGGCGAAAGACAGACGAAGAGGAAGAACGGGAAATAAATGGCTAGGAAGAGGATAAACTGACGGTGATAAAATAGAAAAAAAAGTAAACAATTAGAGAGAGTGTACAGAAAGGAAGTTGAAAGAAATAAAGAAGAAAGGGTAAAGGTATAAGTCGATAGATAGAAAGAGGAGAGAAAAGAAATAAATCTAGAGAAAGAGAGAGAGGAAACGAAAAATGGCCAGGCTAAACAAGAGGAGAAGGAAGAGGTAAAGGACACTGTGCAACATAGAAAAATGGCAAAGAAATAAGCGGGCTACGTATAGACGGGGATTAAAAAGAGAAATATTCTGAGGGAGGGCGAAGAAAGAAATGGCGAGAGTTCAGACTTACGAGAGAAGAAGAAAGATTGTATCGAAAAAGGACGAAAGACAGACGAAGAGAAAGAATGGGAAATAAATGGCTTGGAAGAGGATAAACTGGCGGTCATGAAATAGAAAAAAAAGTAAACAATTTAAGTCGATACAGAGAAAGAGGAGAGAAAATAAATAAACCTAGAAAAAGGGAGATAGAAAAAATGGTCGGGCTAAACGAAAGGAGAAGGAACAGGTAAAGGACACTGAGCAACATAGAAAAATGGCAAAGAAATAAGGCGGATACGTATAGACGCGGATTAAAAAGAGAAATATTCTGAGAGAGAGGGCAAAGAAAGAAATGGCGAGAGCGCAGACGAGAGAAAGAGAGAGAGTTTAAAAGGATCGCGATAAATGGAGTCTCTCGTTTCCACGAGGCTCTATGAAATTTTCAATTTTGCACGATAAATCCCCGACCAGAGAGCAGATCCTTTTTATCCCTCTCTCGATCGGAGTACGTCGTAGCAGTTTTTCCCTGCACTCGAATAGTCCCGCCATTTCGAACGTCATTTAAGAAATTTCATTTATTTCTACCGACGATTCGCGGGCTAAAATTCACCCCTTAGGGTCTGCACTCAGGTACGACCATTCCACATACCATAGATTTTTTTTTCTTTCATCAATCCTATTTCTCTCGAGTTACTTCAGCAATTCTTCGATATCGTAGACATATAAAATTCTGAATTAAAGTGTCCTTCCCTCATATTTCCAAGGGTGAACCAATGCAAGGGAGGAACTACGACGGGTTTTGATGGTAAAGGCTACGACCTTTGATCACTAGACCAAAGCTTAAGTGCTCATAATCTCTGGCAAATTAATATTTAACATATCGTAGCCTCGGTATTTCGAAATCTACATAAGATATTAGATTCTAGATTTTTCTAGACTTGTAGAAAACGTTTAAAAAATTTCGTTAACCCTTTGCGGACTAGCGACGCATATATGCGGTCTGAGAAAAAATGTAGTTATAGAGTATCGCCGTATGTATATACGATTCAAATTGACAAACTGAAATAAAACCGGTGAGATATGATTAAAGGTGGAGTAATTTATAATTAATGTACATTAACAGTCCAAATTTCTGATAAAATGGTGGATTTGGAACGCCGAATAAATGATTATCTGTCAATATTCAAAAATGTCCCCGTCCGCAAAGGGTTAATTTCTATCGACGATTCGCGAGCTAAACTTCACCCCTTAGGGTCTGCACTCAAGACTATTCCAAATATCATAGATTTTTTTTTTTTCATCAATCCTATTTCTCTCGAGTTACTTCAGCAATCTTTCGATATCGTAGACTTATAAAATTCTGAATTAAAGTATCTTTCCCCGAGTCGAAGAATTGATTTTCTGTTGGTTCTCTCGATTTTTTACACTTGAAGAAAATCAAAAGAGAATTATAATCTGTATGATCTGACCATTAAACTCTATATTATTTTGATTATCTGTTGGTACTCTGTGGATGCGGATATTTCCGTTTTCACACTTGAAGAGAATCAAAAGAGTATTATAAAAAGATTTTCTAGGTTCTCCTTTGATCCTCTTTCATTGTATTTTAGATGGAATTTTTCATTATTCATTAATTATTAATATTACTTAATTTTTTAAAAAGTAAATTGAGTGACAACTACGAAAAAATTAATTTCACGGAAACTTTATTGTTATAACATTTTAGTTACATTAGTAATATTTATGCGGTTTATAAATTGAAGTAAAATTTATTACTCCAGTTCACTATTTCCAAAGGCTCTTCTAAAATGTTTCCCTCGTACTCTTCAGGTTCTGATACTCCTGAAAAGTATAGATATTTGTATTGTAGAATAACTGCATCATTTTCACAATTTACACGTGATAGTCAAATTTTTTGACGTGTAACTAATAGAAAAATAATATTATACAATGTTTTATTAATTTCCACTGGAGCTTGTACTGGAGCATGTGATGCCATTGGTTCGATAATTTGTTTCGAAGAACTATCTGATGCTACCAAAAATTTAGCGTTTAATGTCTGAACTTCAAGAGTCAGATATGGTACTTGAAAGCAAAATTTATATACCTTTTGAATTTTTGCTACCACTTGTTCCCTCAAAACGTTGGATCATCTATAATATAATGTAATATTCGAATTGTGTAGTATATCGTATTATAAGTTATTCAATAGAAAGTGATTTTGACTTCATATAAATTGTTAACTTCAATGAAACAGCAGTAAAGTTTCATCAATAAAAAATAAACAAGAAGTATACTTACGACTGATAGCCATGACTTTTGCTTGAAATTTTTCTTTTTTTCCCGAAACATTATGCCATGACAAGGTAGTTATAGAATGAATTGTTCTATCTTTTAGTGGTATTGCACTTAATGATATAATATTCGAAGATTTACTCTGAATCCACCAAATAAGTGCCCACTTTTTTTGACGACCAGATGGATTTTTAGGTTTTGGCGGCATTTTTCACTTTATTCTAAAGCTATTGTTGACACTAAATAGTTTATTCTTTAGTAATTTCTACACTTGATAACAATCCAATATTATTGTCAATTGTCACTCTTAAATTTCATATAATTCACATCATTTACTGGACTGCCTGATTTTTCGCGAACGTCGTCATGTTACGACACGCCGCGACGCTCAGTACTTTTTTTCTCCTTTAAATCGCGAGGGCAATTGTTCGCCGTTGCTAGCGAATGTAGGATCGCTGCAATTGGCTGTTTTACGCTTACAGTTAAAAATTAAATTAATTTTTTATTCTAATAATAAATATATATTATATATTATATATTTATATATTATATATTTGAATTTATCAAAATAATAATACTAATTTAATATACTTAAATTTAAAAATTAAGATTGAAACAATGATAAATTAACGGAAATAATCAATTGGTAATAAAGAATTTTGGGTCTAATCGTATTAAATTAATATATTTTAATTCAGAATTGAAATTTGGAAAAAGCATAAATTAACAGAAATAATTATTTACAGAATTCATACCTTCCCTTTTTCACTAATTCTCTTCTAATCACAAGATCCAAAATGGGATCTATTGTTTCCATGATATTCTCAATTAAATATTAAATTAATTTCTACCTTTCCAAAGAATTTAATAATAATATTATCTATTATAATTATATATTATTATAATATATAGTTATAAATATTATAATTATTATAATTTAATAATAATATTATTATTTAGTCTATATGTTCACCTGTACCTACGAAAATTACTGGACTCTGTGTTGCTGCAACACTAAAAAAGTTACGTATCTTTGAAAAATACTGTAGGAAATAATTAAATTATTAAATTACAATTCGATGTCTAATTAATAAAAATTTGTATATTTATTTTCCGAAAGTAAAAGAGAATCAAGAGAGAATTACAACGACTAATAGAGAAGTAAGGAGAATAATAGAAATATGAAGAAAATGTAAGAGAATCATAAATGATGATTTCAGGGTCCGAGATAATCAACAGAAATTCATAACTTCGACTCGGGATATTTTGCGAACATAAAAGAGAATCAAAAGAGAATTATAACGGCTAATAGAGAACTAAGGAGAATAAAAGAAATATGAAGAAAATGTAAGAGAATCATAAATGATGATTTCAGGGTCCGAGAGAATCAACAGAAATTCAAAATTTCGACTCGGGTCCCTAATATTTCTAAGAGAGAACCAATGCAGTGGATCAAAGTTTAAGTGCCCGTAATCTCTGACGAATTGACATTTAACACATCACAGCTTCGATATTTCGAAAACCACCTAAGATAATAGACTCTAGGTGAAATAACTATTCCCATTGAAACCGATAAAATATAAAACAAAAGACAAAGTCAACAGGAGAGACATCGTGAAAATACAAACTTGGAGCGCACGGTTTTGAAGTTATTCCCATTGCCACCGCGGTAAACCTGGGAGTTGGGTGAAAAGTTTTCTGCCTTTGCCACCGTCGTACATTTCTTCTCATTTACGTTGTCACCTTTTAAAAAGTTTCCCACGATAAATACATTAACCCGAGGACAAGAGAAGCATCGTACATCTTGGAATATCTGCGTTAACGTTACGTTGACTGTTTTATGTCTCAACTGATGATTATTCTAAAAGATATTTCTAGCCGTAGATTTTCCCCTTTTCTCTCATCCTCTTACAAATCCTAGGAAAGCAAGATTTACTTCGATCGTCTTTCTTCTCGGTAAAAGAAGACGAAGTTGACATACGTGTTCCCGTGTATCCATTAACCCTTTGCGGACGGGGACATTTTTGAATATTAACGGATAATCATTTATTCGGCGTTCCAAAACGACCTTTTTATCAGAAATTTGGCCTGTTAATGTATATGAATTATAAATTACTCCACTTTTAATCATATCTGACCGGTTTTATTTCAATTTTTCAATTTGAATCGTGTATACATGCGGCGATAGACTATAACTACATTTTTTCTCAGACCGCATATATGCGTCGCTAGTCCGCAAAGGGTGAAGCCGAAAGGAGAGACGAACTTTCCAGTTAATTTGAATAGCGCGAGGCTTGACGTGTATTCAGGATAAATCACGACTCGGGGGAACAGTAAACTTACCCCCTTTCCTCCCTCATAGAGGTAGAGGGAAAGTTAGTGGATAATTTCCACGGATGTTCGAAATTAAAAAAGTTTACCCTCGACGAGGATTTCCGCGCTTCTTCTGGGGCTGCGTTAATCGCCGTGGCGGAGAGTGAATCGCTTGCTTTTCTTTATCTCACGTTAATTCGCCTTTTTTTCCTTTCGCTTTTCTCTCTTCTATCGTTTTCCACCATTTCTGCTTTTTCCTTCTTTCAACGTTTCCCGCTGTTCCATGGTCCACCCCCTTCGTAGAACGAGAGAAAAATCCACGTGAAATTTGGAATTTTCTACACATTTGCTTTTTTACCGACAAAGCGGAGGATTTGCAATTTTCTTCGCGATTCTGGGGGAGTTGGATGTCTCGTTCGTTTTAGGGGATGAATTTTATGGGATTGTGCAAACTTTATCGCCGAATTCTTCGAGGTTTCTTTTTTGTCGATGCGGAAAACAGCGGGGTTGTAATTCTTTGGAGATATTACAAAGGAATTTGAGAGGACGCGGTTTCTGGCTATTGTTTGAAATGAGCAGCTTACTTGCCAAATCGATTAAGTTTGTAATACAGAGAGAGGAGGGATGTGAGGAAATATTATGGATTGCTTTTTAAAATTCTATTTAAAATGTTAATACAAAGGGGTACCGAAAAGTAATCAAATTTTTTTTTGCTGGCGAAAAGCATTTATTTATTAAATTTTAAGTGCTAATCAAGAAAATAATTTCAATAATTTTTTGACACTTTTTGTCAGCGTGAAGATAGTTGGTCGATTTCCTTTTTAGAAAAGTCCTTCGATTTTTTGTTGAAAAACAAAATATATTAATTTCTCCAATTTTGATTACTTTTCGGTACCCAGAATAAATATTGCAGTTGTAGCTTCAGTCTAACGAAATATAATATTAATAAAATAGGACAGCCTTGCATTGATTATGAAAAATATTATAATCTTTCCATAATTGAGGAAGTTAATCGACTTGGCCCGCAAAGGCTCAAATACAAAAAGTAGTAAGCTTTTGCACCTTACCTTTCTTACAATTAGAGAATTTTAATTACAAAGAACCCTAAGATTTTTCACAATTGCAATTCACAAAGTATAATTTTAATTACACGCTACAGTTTCCAAAGAAGATTCAATATTTAATTCTCTATAGGCCCCTGTAACTTTGAGGTAACGCAAAACACATTTCAACTTTTATTCTTCAAAGTCAAATTTTCAACTTTGTCAAACATTATAATTTAGCTCGCGAAAATAATACAATTTTTTGCAATTCAAGGTGTAAAATGCAGTATTAATTCTTTGCGGACGGAGACATTTTTGAGTATTGAGAGATAATCATTTATTTCTCGATTCAAAATCGCTGTTCAAGTAAAAAGTTAAAATAATAATATGTAAAACTTATAATTTACTATTTGTTTATATTCCAACGGCTGTATATCAATTTTTAAACTTCAATCGCGCATACATGCGACAATAGATTCTAATTGAATTTTTTCTCAGGCCACATATATGCGTTTCTAGTCCGCAAAGGGTTAATCCATTATTTAACATATTACTCTTATCATTTTCTAATTGTACTATCGTAAAACTGATTTTTCAATACCACACCAAATTCGGATTATAGAGCGTTAAAACGATAAATCCTCCAGCAAATTTGTAAAACGATGCTAAAGCACGAAAATAGTTTTCCAACTAAAAATTTGTTTATTTTCCAAATTTTCCAGACCTCGCCAAACGTGAAACGCGATAGAAAAAAGACCCGAAACGAATCGTACCCGTTTGATAAATCGAGATTAAACGACCCACGCTTCGATCCTAGGATGTATTCTCGATCGAATCGTATCAATCGAATTTCCCGGCTCGGTTGATCCGCGTCTTTTCTACGTGCCATCGGAACATTTTATTCCGTGCTATTAATTCCGCGCCAACTGGAACAACCGGATTACCGATTGCGCGGTCCATCCAATCGCCAAATTGAGCCCCGTCCTCTTCATCGGCGAAACGAGGCTTCTTTCGATCGTCCATCGAGGTTTACGGCATTCCGGACGAGTAACGATTCGTTCGTACGTTTTTGAGGCAAGCCCGATGGAATTTGTGAAACGAGAGCAAAGGGATAGACGCTCTTTTGCTTTCCGATGGACCGTTGATTATGGGCCATTTCCAAAAGGTCGATTAACTTATTTTCATCGAGGATCGATGAAGATCGATGAGAATTGAAGGACCTACTTTGGTTTCGAGTTTGTGATCGATGAATGATTGGAAATTAGTTTTGTTGTTTCGTAGTTTCACTTCTAAGTGATGTTGTTCTTTCGCTTAGGAGGTTTTAAGCGATGATTTAGGAAAAAGTTTGCTGAAACTTTTGGGAGAATTTGAACCTGCTGGAGTTTGCGATGACTGATAGGAGTTGTTGTCCTATTTTTGTTGCTTTGAGTTTTAGTTTTAGCTGGTGTGGTTGCTTCGGTTAGGAGAAACTGCTTTAAGTGATGATTTGGAAAAAATTTTGGACAAGCGTTGAGGCGAGTTTGATCATTGATGTTCTTTCGCTTAGGAGGTACTGTTTTAAGTGATGGTTTAGTAAAAAATTGTCCAGAAGGATGAAGAATGGTGTCACTGTCTGTTGATGAAAGTCTGCGATGAATTAGTTCTATTGTACTTGTTGTTTTGTGTTTTAGATTTAACTGATGCGATTATTTGGCTTGGAAGAGTTTGAAATATATTTGAAGAGATGGCAATATGTCAGGTGACAATTTAGGAAAAATCTTCCAAAGGGGTCAGCAAGATTCTAAGTCTATGATATCACAAAGGGTATAGCCGGATAAAAAAAATCGATTACCGTTGCAAAAGATCTGAAAAAATTACAGTCAATTATTTATAGCAAACTTGAGAAACTATGAAAATATAAACGTGGTCACATCAATAATTTAGCAAAAAATATATACAATTGTTGGTGTTTAATTTTTTTGACTGATTTGTCACCGGGAAAAAAATCTGAAAAAAATACAGAATGATTAATTGGGGTACTGTGCAACTACATGTAAAAATATCAAAGTGGTCACTTCATATTTTCAATAAAAAATGAATGTTCATAAATTTTTTGACTTTTTAAAAATCGGTTTTGAAGCCGAAAAATCTGAAAAAATTCCATTATATGCACACCATTGGGTACAACATCAGAGATTTTTTTCAGAATTTTTTATCAAGCCAAACGGAAGAAATCGAGTAAAAACCGAAAAACACGTTTTACGCCATAACTACCCCTACGGTAGGGGTACCGGGTTAAAACTTTGCAGGAAGGGTTTTTCCAAACAGCCCTATCGAACGGTATGCCTCAAGGTTAATTATCTTTGGGGGCACTTTTGCCGTCCTTATCCGGCTATACCCTTTCTAGGAAACTTGAGAAATTGTTAAATTAATTGTTAAATAAATTCCGTGAAAGTTGTTTGTAGTTTTTCGTTTACTTCGATCGAGATTAATGCATGGTGTAATTTTTCCGCGGAATATTTTCACGGGATGTGCATTTTATGCATCCTAGGCGACTGTCTAACAATAAGTGGCGTTGAAGTGCATCTCACATATTTCCAAGGAAAGTGTAGACAATTTTGGGAAAGTTGTCTGCTCACGTTCGTTTACCTCTGTCTGGGTTAAAAGCAGGGTGCGATTTCAATATGGGAGATCCTTGCGTATATTCCCGGCGTCGAATGAGACTGGCTAAGTGGTGCTGAAGAGCTCTTCACATATTTCAGGCGAGACTACAGAAAATATTAATCTTCTTCTTTTTCCCCCTGTCTGCAATTTCCTTCCGATTTTTTCCCTTTCTCAGTAACATCCAATTATCTTCAGACTTGCCAAAATACATTGAATTTTCCACCCTCTAAATTTCCAATCTCTCCAAACGTAAATTCATTTGAAACAAACAAAATACTCCAAAGAAAACCATGACTTTTACCCCAAAATCGAATGTCACAGGCGTAGAAAAACTAAAATCCTTGCGACAAATTACGCTCACAAATATGCAATCTATTTGCATCTCATTTCCCACTCTTCCTTTTCCCCTGTCTGCAATTTCCTTTCGATTTTATTTCCTTCCACAATAACATCCAATTATCTTCAAACATGCCAAAGTACATTGAAATTCCCACCCTCTAAACTTCCAATCTCTCCAAACGTAATTTCATTTGAAACAAACAAAATGCACCAAAGAAAACTAAGTCTTTTTCCACAAAAATCGAATGTCACAGACAAAGAAAAACGGAAATCCTTGCAACAAATTACGCTTACAAACAAACCATCCTCTTTCCATCTCATTTTCCACTCTTCCTCTTCCCTTATCTAGAATTACCTTCTGATTTTTTCCCTTTCACAATAACATCCAATTATCTTCAAACATGCCAAAGTACATCGAATTTCCCACCCTCTAAACTTCCATTATCTCTGAATGTAAATTCATTTAGCAGAAACAAAATGTACCAAAGAAAAATAAGTCTTTCTCCCGGAAAACCGATTGTCATACGTAAAGAAAAACTAAAACGCTTGCAACAAATTACGATTTAGATTCACAAATAAAGCATCCTCTCTGCATCTCTCTTTCCACCCTTCCTCACCCCCGGTCTTTCTCGAGGGCGCTTATTCCTCTATGAGAAAAGGAACGACGAGAGTAAAGAAGAAAGAGGGAGAATTCACGACGAGAAATTCCATTCCGTCCAGCGGATAATTGATTCGCCATTTTCATTCCCGTTCGCCGGTCCCTTTATCACAGAAACGAATCTCCAGTCGCGGTCGAGCATCTTTTGTACATCCATTGTCGTCGAATCGAAGCCGCCGATCGATTCAAGATAATAGCCACGGAGAAAACGAGCCGAGTAGATGGAAACATGCGAAAAAGAGAGAGAAAGACCATGTAACATGGTAAAGAGAGACAGAAAGAAGAGAACACGATGGAAATAACGATGCAGAAACGAAGAGGGAACAAGACCAGGGGAAAAACAGGAGGAAAAAATCGAAAGAGACAAAGAAAGACGAAGGGAGAAGGTGAAAGAGAAAAAAAAGGGTGAGAGTAGGAGGAAAATGCGAGTCTCTTTTATCTCAAAGAGAGAACCCCTGCGGACGACACGTTGCGGATAAAAGAAACGAATTCTTTCGGCGAGTGGTATCGGAAAAGAAGGGGTGAAAACACCGTGGAACGACGAGCTACCAGGAGAGAGGAGGAGCGAGAGAAATAGAGAGACTTTCGCCGATAACAATAAGGTGTTAATTAAGCAGCACGGTAAAGAGGCGGCTCGGTTAATTCCGGAAGTCGAATGGAAAAAGTGAAAGAGAAGAAAAAAAAGGGAGAAAAGACCTACAAAAGGGTGGTGCGCGAGGCTTTTGCCAGGACATGGCTCACCTTTTCCCTCTGACTCGTTCGTCCTTTTCCTTTGGCATTTTTCGTCCCGTTTTTTTCTCTTTTTTTCCTCTGATACCTGGTGAATTATGAGATAATGTTGCGATGATGGGTCGTCTTCGTACAATTTACCTTCCGGAATTCACGTAATTCCGATATCGATAAAGTATCGGTATTCTTATCGACGACACTATCGTACAAGTTGGAGGAAACTCGATCAAATTGTTACGTTTTATTTGCAAAAGAGGGGAAAAGTTGAAGTCTATGGACTCGTTTTCTTCGGTGCTTTTCAATTTTTCAAATGATGGTGAAAATTCTATGATAATTTTCCACGATATGATTCGATGGGGAAAATATCTTTGTACTTTAACACGAAGATTTCGAGCTAATGAGCTTCAATAATCTGGAAGATAATTACGATATTTCATTTCCAAAAGCTGTACCATTTTGCCGCAAGATTTATAATGCAAAGTCTCTTAGTTAATTGCGATACTTTGTTTCCAAAACGGAAAGGAACATTTGCGAAATTAGATTCTTGATATTATCTCAAAAAAGGTACAGAGCTTTAGAATTCACAGTTTCTAAATGCAGTACAATTTCAAGATAAAAGTTCAACTCTTCACTTATTGATAAGCTCCACCGATTTTACCAATTTCAAGCGCACAGAGCAGAACATTTTCGACTATAAATTTGCTCCGAATTTCATTGACCCATGGCAGATATAAAGTCTCCGAGATAATTGCGATACACCGCAACCAAAAACGATACGACCTTCTCAACCATGAAATTTCATCCTCTCACTTATTAATCATCTCCTTAATTGCTTTGAAACACTCAAGATAGATTACATCGCGGACGAAGTTTCTACAAGTTTCGAAACAGCAATGCATTTGCTAATTCGATATCACCAGAATAATCACGAACTCTCCACATCGAGCAATCACGTGGTTGTAAATAGCGTGCGAATTTCTTATCAAATCGGTTCGTAAAGCCCGTCGACTTTTTCCTCCTTCAACTTGTTTAATCTTCGGCGTTGCTTGCACGACGAATTAATTGAACGTTAAACAATCCACGTACACCGATCCCTCTTCGAGAATTCCTCGATCTCATTCGAGACGATCGAGACAAAATCTCTTCTTCGTGGGGAAGAAAAGTAGAACGAATCGTGCTTACTCTCTTAACGGAACTTCCTGTGCATCCTCCGTGAGAGGGAAAAAGTCTCTTTAGATAAGGGAAGAAGCGAGAGAAGGCAGATTAACGGGGGATGAGAAACCTGCTGAACGGTGGTGCTAGGAAAACGTAGAATTTTCCACGTCGAGGAATTGGAATTTGTGGACGTGATTCCCTGGAATATGATTTTTATAGTTTTATCATCGATTTCATTTACCGCGGCGTATCGTCCAGATTGGAATTTTTCCTCTTCGCGAAAGAAAAAAAGAATATGCAGAGGAATCTGCTATTAGGGTGAATAGAAGAATGATTTATGGAATATTATATTAACACTTTACCGACTGGATGCCTATTAATGGGCTTTTCGGACCCAACGCCTTTGAACTTTTAACTAATTAATTGGTAGCCACTCTCGTTAATAAATTATCATTTATCATTGCAGTCATCTCTGTTAAGGATTCAGTGACGAGAATTTGTAATTTTTGAATAGATATCTTTAGCCCTTTGCAATCCGAATTAATTCGTTAATTTTGGTAGTGAGCTAAATAAAATTAATTTTGCAATATTTTCTATCATTGGTTATTTATTTTTTATATTGATTACTATAGGCAGTGAGGAACAATTAGGTGATATTACAAAAGCATAATAGAATTGAAAAATTGATATTAAATTGCCAGAAAATAAAATCGAGTAAAAGTCTATTTCGAGTACTGTTCAACATAGGACCGCAAAGGGTTAATAATAATTATTAACACTATTATTAATATCCTTATTATTACCATTATTATTTTTACTACCATTGTCATTATTATTATTAGCAATCAATATTCTCCTTTTGTCTAAATATATGTAGTCTAGTTTTCTTTGTTAATTTGTGTTCGCATTTTTAATTAATTACTTAATATCCCTAACTACATAATAAAGGGCCTAAACGGTAAGTGCATTATCGGTCTTTAGGAGCAGGCGTGTAGCTTAACGTGTTAACCACTTAACTGTGGCGAAAATTCTTTTGAATTTTGGGCCACGAAAATCGACATATGAGAATAAATCTATTTCAAATTATTTATACCCTTCAATTATTCGTTTTATTTCGGCATGGCCTTAAAATATTGCAAAAATCTTGACATTTACGAATGTATTTTAGTTTTCATCAAAATTACAATTTAAATAACAAGTGTTAGCTTTTACGCATGACGAGTATATTCGTCAAACGCAGCGAACTGGTTAAATTATATTTCGATTTTTTCTTTTTGGAAAATGTAAAATAAACGTTAAGAGACATGCAAGAACTAAAGGAGGCCCTAGGCTAAAGAGTAGAAATACCAGGCGCAATTCTAAACGCAAGACCGGAAGTAATTCGTAACTCAAGGTAGAAGAGAGGGTTGGAAAATGTGTAAACCGTTGGAAGGGGGTTGAAAGTACAATCGACGGTATATTCCGAGACAACTCCCTCTCAACGAGGAGATGGTTGGCTGGGTGGCTGGCTGGCTGACTGGCTGACTGGATGGATTGCTGGTTCTGTTTAATCCCTTTTGGTCTCGTTCTCAAAGCAACATCCATATTTACGAACGGCAAGAGTCGAAAAAGGGGGACGTGCCACGACGAGGAAGGTGCGGGTCCTCAAATATTTGCACCAGCACGCGCTCCCCACGTTTCAACCCTTTATCGACCTGTTGACACGTCGGCATCCGGCCATTTTTATCGACAATATTGTCTCGATATCAAAAGGGATCCTTCCATCCCTTCGTCCCTTTTCCTTCTTTCTCTCTTACGCGTAATTGACTCTGCGCCTTTGATCAACGACGAATTTAAGTTTTACATGATAGAGGCCGAATATTTGTCGCACCTATCTGTTTGAGAAATTCTTTGAAAAAATTGGGAATCAGTAATTATGAGAGTCTCGGTAATTTCAGGGTTAACACTTAGCTGACCACCGAGATAAAAACAAACTGCATGCTATTGAAGACGCAAATTTCAGCAGTGAGGAGAATTCGTGAGGTAGAAATGGAGATCTCCACATTCGGTTGGCTAAATGTTAAGTGATAGTTGAGAAATATTCAATTTTTATTCAATAGTTAGAACTTCCTGTTTCTATTGTTTCTCTAATTTAGGTTTAACTGCTATGCTCAGCGCTTAGAAGCAATTGCGCGCCAATTTTACAAAGCTTTCGAACATCCAACGGTATACTGTGATAAATAACAATGAAAATAATATTTTCTAAGAGAATATTCCATCCTCCTACACCATACAATTGAATCTTCCCTCCGACATCGAAGATGCAAATCCAGCTGAACAGGAAAAAAGCCGTCCCCGACCGTTTGGCACTTCCGGCTCGCCGGTGCTGCAGGAAATCCCCGAGATGATCTCCGCTTTAAATCGTTCTTTGACCGAACGAAGGGCGTCAGGGACACGTCGTCCTCGTTACCATCGATGCTCCCTTTTTCACGGCTCCCTTTTTCCCTCCCCTTTCCGTCCTCCGTTCGCCTTTCATTTCGGTCACGTTCGACGTTTCGCGCTGCTCCCCGTTCTGCATTATTCACGAGGAGCCACGGACCTTCTCCAAGGAGTCCAACTTCAACTCCCCAAAGGGTCTGGAGGACCCTTTTCTCCTCGAACGGGCCAGTTTTTCGGAGGTGCCTGCGAAGGACTACTTTTTCCATGGTGTCCCTTCGTTCAAGGATCGAACGAAGGTAGTTGAGTGACTTGAAAAGGCAATACTAGCTCTGGGTCAAAGTTTTCAACCCTCTCAGTCGAAAGGGTGACGGAAAATTTGGATGATTTGGGGTATTTTCTTGTTGGATGATTGAAAAAGCGTGTTTGCATCAGATACATGCTCTGGGTTGAGATCTAAAGTGGTTTGCAGGGGTGGCACTTAGTCTGGGTCGGAGTTTTCAACCCTCTGAGCGGAAGGGTGGAGGAAAATTTGAATGATTTGCGGAGCTTTCTTGCTGGACGATTGAAAAAATGTGTTTGGACCAGATACATAATCTGGAGTGATGTTTAAAGTGGTTTGCAGGGGTGGAATTTAGTATAGATTGAAGTTATCAACCCTCTGAGCCGAAGGGTGAAGGAAAATTTTGATAATTTGAGGTTTTTTCTTGCTGGGTGATTGGAAAAGTGTGTTTGCACCAGATACATGTTCTAGGGTGAGGTTTAAAGTGGTTTACAGGGGTGGCACTTGGTTTGAGTCGAAGTTTTCAACCCTCTGAGTCAAAAGGGTAGCGGAATATTTGGATGATTTGCAGTGTTTTCTTGCTGGGCGATTGAAAATATGTGTTTGGACTAGATACATAATGTCGGTTGTGGTTTAAAGTGGTCTGCAGGGGTAGAATTTAGTACAGGTTGAATTTTTCAGCCCTCTGACCCGAAGGGTAGAGGAAAATTTGGATGATTTGCGGTCTTTTCTTGTCCGATGATTGACAAACTATGTTTGCACCAGATACATGTTCTAGGGTGAGGTTTAAAGTGGTTTACAGGGGTGGCACTTGGTCTGAGTCGAAGTTTTCAACCCTCTGAGTCAAAAGGGTAGCGGAATATTTGAATGATTTGCAGTGTTTTCTTGCTGGGTGATTGGAAAAATGTGTTTGCACGAAGTACATGCTCTTGGGGTGAAGTTGAAAGTGGTTTGGGAGATGTTCTTTGAAATGTAGCGAGAAGGACTTGAAGGGGGAGTTACCAGGTTAATGGGGTTGAAGTAAGTTGATGTAAATTTAATGTATTTCTTTGTGTATTGAGAGGGGTTAGCAGTAATTCAAAGTTACTTTGAGAATCGATGATTTCGAGAGAACTTTGAGGAATCCGTCGCTGAATGGAGAGCCAATTTCGAGGGTCGATTAATTCTACCCCATAGTTCTTCAATCTTAACACTAAAATGATGGGTCAAAATAACTGGTTAATAAGTTTTTCTAATAGTTCACGAAACTAATAGAAGAGCCATATCAAAAATTCCACTTCCCTCTAATGAATACTTCTCCGGTATATTTGACAGTAAAACCAAGCAAGTCAAAGTGACGTATTCACAGTTTTTCCAAAAATTCCCTAAGTTTACAGGAGACTCCTAGACTAGAAATTCTAAGTAGATCTCATAAAACACAGATCACCAAACCGATCATATTTTCCGCCCCTTGATTCCTCCTTTTCCAAACAATTTAACATATTTAAATGTAATAAATTTAACGTCGGTCATTCCAGTCTTAAATAAACACAACACCAATATTTCTAATATTAATTTCATCCCATACACATTTTATACTTTTATATCTTCACATAAAACGTCTCCAAATCGAAATAACAATTCAAAAAACACCGTTCCCCATTCAATAAAAAAAAACTCCACAATTCTTTTCCCCACTACAATCGTTTCACTCGAAAAAAACTCCTCAAAAAAACGGCAGTAAAAAAGCAAACCATATCACGAACACCATTAGCCGCAAAAGCCAATCGAGAATCGCGTTGTCCAGCCGAAGAGGCGATTGCATCTCGCCCCTTTTAATTACAGGGCATAGACACGCGACGGGCGAATAAAGTCAGTAGCCGCGTCTGAAATTAATTTCAGCCGCTGGCCACCGCAGAGAGTCGTCCCCGGAACGGAATTTCGTTGCTCGTGCGAAATCTCAAAATTGCCAATTTGAATTAGTGGCTGGGAGAGCGTCGCTTTGCGCAAGACCCCCGACCCACCCCCATTTTCCCTCCACTCTGCTTCAACCTTTGACGAGTGTACCTCGTTTGTTGGTTTTTCCCTTCGTCCTCCAACCATTCCTCTCTCTTTATCCTTTTTCGTTGTTTCTCTCACCCCCCCTTCATCCCCTATCGTCGTCCTCTCTTGTAACCGCGTGTAACGCCGGTTGCGCGTTCATCGAAACGCGAATTTTTCCCGACGTAATGCTGTTCGTTACCCCTTTGTTTACCGGCGGGTGAAAGGCTCTCGTTAATAAAAATATTTCCGTCCCGGGAGATTCATTATCTCGCGATTAATTAACGCAGAAATTGACGAGAGGCCGAGGGATCGATAATATCCTGGTTAGGGGTAGAGTTCATTTTTTTTGGGTTGATTGACTTGGTCTTTTACGAAATAAGATGTCTGTTTTTAATGATTGGAGAATGATAATTCATTTTGTGTTGTGAGAGGTACTTTTGTAATTTGTTAATTAATTGGAATAAAGGTGGTATATTCTTCGAGTAATTTTCAAAATGAACGATCAAGTTTGCTGCGGAATGAAATACATTATTTTTTTAACGACAGAAGCAGGAAATGATGATGGACATTTTCGCTCGATGTACAAAATAATACAGTTTTAGGGGTGGAATTATCGTGGTGATAAATTAGCCATGGAAAAACGTCATCACGGTCGGAAGATCGCAGAGTATTTAATAAGCAATGATTAATAAGTAATATAATAATAATTAGCAGTATTTAGAGGACACTTTGGAAATAAATTCTCAAACGGGCCAATTGTTGAATTTTAAGTACCTCTACTCGCTGATCGTCGAGAAGAGCGGTAGTTGGATCGGTGGAAAAATATCTGTGAAATTAATTATTTCGCGATCAATTAACCCCCTCCGCGGTGACGAGACGAGGGTCCTCCAAGTCCTCTCGAAGAGGGACGCCGATGACTTTCGACGGTTTAATGCAATTTATTAATTAATTACCCTGTATTCGTCCCCTTCCATGAAAATTATATCAAAATTCACGATAGGTATATCGTGGGTACCATTCAAAAATTCAACATCCCCAAGGAAATCGTCCTAAGGAAATTTTCATAAAACCATTTCCAACATTGCAGCAAAAGAAAAATGCTCAATAAAAATGTCGATTATCTCGTAATATCGTGTCTTTTTCGCAAAGGAATTCAAGCGAGCTGATTAAAACGAGCGAGAATCTCAGCCATTTTGGGGGTTGAGAGGCGCGTATATATTCGCGCTGGAACGTCGAGGGGGTGTTTTAAGGGCCATTTAATTTCACCGGTCAAAATAATGACGAGCGATGCCCCCACGACAGGAAACTCCAGGATGGAGAACACGATGGTGCTCGCTTTTAATTTAACCGACCTCGAGAGTCGTTGGTTAAATTCTCACGAGTAGGGTTGCGTTTTTCTTCTGAAGTTTACTCGAGTGTACCTCGACAGGGCGAGAGAATGGACGTTTTGTTCTGTATTTCGGCTGAAGCTGCTGTGGTCATTTGTCTAGGGGTCGTAGTTTTCGGTGGGTTTCGAGTCACCGAGTTTATTGTGTCGCGGAGGGGAAAATTTGGCGGGGTTGATAGTGATTTGGACTTTAACCCATTAATTGGAAATGCAGGTCTTTCAGTTCTTCCTCGATTGTAGTAGAATTCGGAAATTACTTATTGCTGAAAAAAATATAATTATTCCAAATAACAGTTGTATAATACAAGTAATAATAATAAAATCTTTTCGAAAGTTGGTATTAATTTATTTAAGCTCGTTAACAAACACCCTTAAATATCTCGATTTAACCCTTTGCGGACGGGGATATTTCAGAATATTGACAGATAATCAATTATTCGGCGTTCCAAAACCACCTTTTTATCCAATGTTTGGGTTGTTAATGTATATGAATTATAAATTACACCTCTTTTAATCATACCTCACCGGTTTTATTTCAATTTGAATCGTGTATACATACGGCGATAAACTACAACTACATTTTTTCTCAGACCGCATATATGCGTCGCTAATCTGCAAAGGGTTAAAAATAAACGGCTTATAGCCGAAGTGTAATTACAGTGATATCTCTTTTCCGATCCTAACAATTCTTCTTAGTACTATTATACATAAAAATTTATAAAAGTTCTCACTTCCGCCTCGTTTTTTCAAATTTTCACCCGCGAAGTTGAAAATCGCAGAATTCAGCGGTGTTCAGAACACCTTTTTAATTAATTCTCGTGGAGATTATTATTACAACTACGTGAAATATTTGTGAAACGCAACTCTAATATTTTCCCTGCTAGGGTTGGCTTTGTCACCGGGTCAGAGGGCGAGGGATTCATTTTTGGAATTTCCCGAATTTCAAATCCACTCTGCCGGCAAAGCCAGGCTTGTGAATTTCAAATCTTCCATCGTGGGGGGGTTCAGTCAGCCCGGACAAGAGCCACGATACCTTTGTCCCGGTAAAATTTGAAATTCACAAAACTGCGACCCATCGTCGAGCCGGAGAGCTGTTGGAATCTTGCGAATAAAATTCCCCACCTTTCCTTTAATAGGAACTGTTCAAATTTTGATCCCCAAAATAAAAGTCGTCGTGGAAAATCTTTGCTAACTCTTCAGTTTATCTGCGACGAGCTCGAATTTTTTATCATCCATCTTGAACAGCGAGTAAATTCATTAAGTTCTTTGCTTCCGTCGTTTATTTGCCTTTGACATATTTATTTAACAATTTCAAATGCGCGGAATTAATCGTCGGTAGATAAAGTGTTCAAAATGTCCGCGTGAATGTTATGAACAAAATTTTATCTGCGTCGAGCTTGAATTTTTCATCGTTTATCTTGAACAGCGATTAAATCCATCAAGTTCTTTGCTTCCGTTGTTTACTGGTGTTCGACGTATTTATTTAACAATTTAAATGTATTGAATTAATCGTTGGCACAGCAAGTATTCAGTAAATTCGCGTAACTGTTATGAACAAAAATTTTTTTCCGCATATTGGAATCATTGCATTGCAAATAGATATTTATTGTTGTCCGTTACAATTTTGGACAAGCCCCATGGACAAAAAAAAGCAGTACAATAGTTCTTACAAAGAAAACATAAAATAATATAAAATAAAATAGAGAGAGCAGCGAAGTAGCGCGTATATGTAAGAGAGAGTGAAAGAGGGTTGTAAGAGAAAGTGCCTGCAAAAAAATGAGGGTGTATGACTGAGTATGTTTCTGTGTGTAAGATTTAGGGCCCTCATAGGGAAGAAAGTGCGTTAGAAGGTCCAGAATATGTTTTAAAATGACAGCGAGCAGAGCATTTTTCAAAGTTAAACAGTGAACAACGATCAGCGATCTAGTAAACAGCGTAATTCCAGTGGGGTTTCTCTGAGGGAATATTAATTAAAAAATAAAAGGGATCAATAGTTATTAGTGTATTGAGTGTATTTTTGCCCTGTTTTATATTTCATACTGTTTACATTTTAATAAACATTTTTATTATTGCATAGTTAAATATTAACTTTGCATTGATTTACTTATTTTTTAAATTCTCGTCCAGGACCTTACACTATTTCATTTTCACGTAGAGTTCCGTGCAGCTCGTTCGCAATTCACAAACAGCGCATCCTCAAAAACACATTAATGTGTCTAAATATTTTTATTATTGCATATTTAAATACTAACTTTGCATTGATTAACTTATTTTTTAAATTCTCGTCCAGGACCTTAACACTAGAACTACCGGCGTCAAATCCAACATATTTTAATAAATTAAATAAGTACTTTGAGAAAGGAGGAATCAAGCGGCCGAAACTTTGATCGATTGGGTGATTTATGTTTATTGATATAGACGTAGAATATTTATTCTATGATTCTTATATAGACTTGGAGAATTTTTTGAAAAAATTGTGTACCAGTCATTTTGACTGGTTTGATAGTTCTAGTGTTAAACTATTTCATTTTCACGTAGACTTCCGTGCAGCTCGTTCACAATTCACAAACAGCGCATCCCCAAATTTAACACATTAATGTGTCTAAACATTTTTATTATTGCATATTTAAATACTAACTTTGCATTGATTTATTTACTTTTTAAATTCTCGTCCAGGATCTTACACTATTTCATTTTCACATAGAGTTCCGTGCAGCTCGTTCACAATTCACAAACAGCGCATCCTCAAATTTAACGCTTCCCCCGCAAACTTCCGTTCGCCAGTATCCGCAGAATCGGAGACAAAGCAGGGCAAACCGAGAATCGCGAACATAACGATCTCTCGCGGGTATAAATTAATAAGAGTAATCGAGTTTCCGTGTCGCGTCTCCCAGGATAGCCACGGAAGAGAGACTGCGATAAATTCGAATCTAATACGAGCGCCATAAGTGCAACCCCATGCGTCATGGAGGACGAATCTTCGGTAAAAGAGGAGAAAAAAAAAGAAAAGAGAGAAACGTAGAGAGATTTCAATCGGCAGCCACGTTGGCTCCTGTTTTATTTCTTTCAGTGGCGCGACTCGACATTCGATTAAACTCGAGCTTACTCAATTTACTGGTAGGAAGAAAAAGAGAGAAAGAGAGCAAGAGAGAGAGGAGGTGGAGGAAGGAAGGTGAAAGAGGAAAAAAAAAAAGACTAGGATAAAAAGTGTTTTCGCGCGAGATTTTTCCAGACTCGACGGATAACGAGGCGCCTCGTCGAATTTCAACCCCATTAAATTCCCATCTTTACGCGCTACCAAGTGTTATTAGATGGATCGCGGTGTCCCGTAAACTGTCGAGCCGAACGATTCGATTTTTCTTGGATCGGTGAATGCGTTGTTAAACGCTTTTTGCGAAATCGTGTCCGAGAAGGAACGGAGGTTTTTAATGATTTAAAAAAAAAAGGGGGAGAAAGACGAACGAGTTCGTTAAACGTTCTCGCCGGCGTGAATTTCAAACGATATGGTGAAAGTTTCCGTGATTTTATTAACGCTTTAACTGTTATGGGAAGTCGGCGGAATTTTACTATTGAATGTGTGTGCCGGTAATTATGAGAGTGGTTCGAGTCATTTATACCTCGTTTAGAGGGAAGTTGAGATATTTAAACTTTTGTTTCAGGCTGGCCATTGAGCTCTGTGGAAGCGGACAAGTGTTCAGATCGTTCAAAGCTTAAATTCTCTCATTATTTTTACAAAATAGTTTTATCAGAGTGTAATGTGCACATTGTAGAAATGTACAATAAGTGATAATATCAATTTTTTTTACATTTTCTGTGTGGATTTCTTTCATAATTGTAGATGTGGGAAAAGTGGTAAAATTGTATAAAGTGAAATTGTGAATTTATGAATTATTTTGGGATTACTATAATATCCTTTGTCGATGCAAAGGTAGAATATCGATATTTAGTTAAATTCACCGTAGACTGGTTTAATACAGACCAATGTTGGTCATTGAAACAACGAATAATTTTGAAGGTATTAATTTAAGGATGTGAAAAAAAAGAAAAGCAACGAAAACAAAATTGAAATCGTACCGTGGCGAATTTAACGACTGATCCATGCTTCGCAATTTCAGTTGAAAATTCCTCTCTCGCAAGGGTCACATGAATTTCTACCGAATTTTCAGTACAAATCGGTCCTCGCAGTTTCACGAAACGTACGATTCTCGTGAAATCGGTTACGATTTCAATTGTACCCGTGCGATCCTATCCCCCTCGAGCGTCGATGTAAATATAATTCCGTTGGTCGAACGTTAATATTCTCAGCGCGAATTATCGGTAAAATACGTGGCAGCGTAATTTTCCACGAATACCGATTCCTTTGTCGAGATCATCGGACGCAAGGCCAACGAATTTCATTGAAATTCAATAATTCTCTACAATTTCGATTCTCAAACCAGAGAAATATTCATATGTAAAAAAAGAGTAATATTCATATTTAAAAAAAAAGTACAATATTTTTCATCAACTGACAATTATAACATTCTTCCGAAAAAGAGGAAATTAATTGCTCTCAGGTGGGAAAACAGATCGTTTAAGAATTTAGCAAACGAAACACTTTGATTTTTTCCTTTTCGAAGGTGCAATTACGCGGAAAGGTAAGCGGTCGTTGTTGCTCTTTATCGCGATTATCAGCAGCGGTTCGTTTAAAAGCGACGGCCTGGAATCGAAACGAGAGCGCGTTAAGTTGCATTATGCAACGCGTGACACACGGCTCGCGGGCGTACCCCTTTTGCGTTTGCGCTCATTAATGCACCGTAATGTTACTTTTTTAATAGCACGGCACGCGCTTCGTCTCCTGCTTGATAATCATCCTTGCCTACGGCCGTTTATATTTATTCCTCTCGATACAAGCGCCGTTTTAGGGGAACGTACTCTCGTTGACAGGGGTTCGAGAGTGTGCTAAAACTCTTCTGCTCCTTTTTTCCCGCTTCAATTCGTGGGTTTGGATCATTTAGAAACTATTAGGTGTCATTTGGTATTGTTACGATTTCTGGACGTTTAAATCAATATATTTAAAAACGTCGATTAACGCTAAACCTATTAACACTAGATTTACGAATATTGATATACCTATTTTTCTGAAGTGACCCAATTTGAATCAGACAAGAAAATTGAAGTTTTTTTTGCATAGAAAGTAGTTCCAAATCAATTGAAATGAATGATTTATTATTAATAAATTAATCAACCAATATATTATATATGTAGTAACCAAATTTTGAATGAGCCAAATTGGCTCTGTAAATTTAGTGTTAAGCAGGTCAAAATGACCAGTTCTTAATTTTTTTTTTTAATTGCTGAAATTGACAGGGAAGCAAATATTCGACTTCTATCTTATAGAACGTAAATTAATTATTTAATTACCTTTTCTCAAAGCACTTATTCGTCTAAATATGAGCAGATATAAGGCCGGTAGTTTTATTGTTTTTGTCTGAAATAAATTATGAGGCAGAAAATTTGATTGACTCAATTGTTGACAGTATTTAGTTGCTTAATCTTTCTCTCAATTTAATTGTTTTGAATTAATGGGAGATTTTTTTACGTTCATGGTGACGCATAGGGGAACTGCTTTAGCATGACGTCTATTTTACCATTTATTTCATGAAGTCAGGCATTCGTATCACCCTGGTAAATGGAAGTTTCGACGAGGCACTTTTTTTTCATTCGAAAGTCTGCAAAGTTCAAAAATTTTTTCATCCTCTATGGTCACCCGGAGGACCTCCAGTTTTATACTCCGAATGACGGAGAGTTCGTAATAATAATTGGAAAAAAAAAGGAAAATGACGATATTTCGTCCACTCCTCGTGATATTTTCCTCCAAGTTCCTACATTTTAATTGGCCATTTTCGTCGACCCGAAATACTCGAAACTTCGTATCGAAACGGCTCTCTGAATTTCGACTCCAAAAAAAAGGAGTCCATTCGATCCTTCTTTTTCAAAATGTTTAATATCATTCATCGATACAGTTTCAGTAACTGCGTCTCTCTTCGCGAAAATTCGTGATTTCCAGTTTGCCAGTGTCGATCGACGAAATTACGAGAGCCACAATTTCTCACGGGTCCTGACGCGCGAATCCTTAAACGGATTAGCAGAGAGCAGACCAGACGAAAAGCGATGGTCACGGCATCGATCGGCCATATTGCCGCCTAATTAAAGTCTAATGAACGAGAGAGACCGACAGAAGCAGAAGGATAGTGGCAGAAGGCAAGAGAGGAAGAGGAAGAGGTTCCAAGATTCGATTTCCGGTTCCAAACCGTCACGCGGAATTCCGCTAATTGTACAGCTAAAGCCGCGACCTTTCCTACGACGATCGATGATGTCTTTGTGACGATTCCTCGAAGAATTATTTCATCGACCTCATTTCTTTTGTGTCTGAATGCACAATAACTCAGAATTAATTGCTAAGATAACAATCCATGCTTGATTGAAAACTTTTAAAATTTTCTACTCCATTTGTCGCCAAACGAGTGACACTCGTTATTGTACTATTAGGCTGAATGGAATGAAAATACCTAATTTATTTTATTATATTACTAATTAACCCCTTGTCATACTATAATGAGTAATACTCGTGATGCTATAAACTGAAAAAGAAATTTTCAAACTTTACAAAATCTATTAAATTGAAAATATCAGTGAGACGCGACAAGATAAAATTATTTCTGTTATTAATATTGCGTTAAATTATACTCGATGTCAAGAATCACTGATCAAAGTTTATTTTACTTATTTTATTCCGAATTATTGTGGAGGCAATCACAAAGTAAATGGCACAGTAAAGGGTTAAAGACTGTTCTCTGCATTGTTTCCAACACCAAGACTAAATCTATCAAACCAGTCAAAATAACCAGGTTCCCAATTTTTCCTAAAAATTCTCTAAGTTGAGAGACAAGGCAAGAAGTCAATATTTCACTTCTACCTTACAAAACGTAAATTAATTAATTATCGTCCTTTCTTAGATAATAGACTCTGATCCTTCTTAGTTCCGTGAGAAGGGAAAAATCCTTTTCGTCATGGTGCAATAGAAATTTTCAGGATCATGCTTCCACACAGGAATTTGCAGACCAGACTCCAAAGCAGAGGTCGAAGGACGAAGAGGACAAGGAAGCCGCGAAGACCGAGAAGAGGGATAAACGTAGAGCCGAATGGAACAATACTGTTTGGTCGTAGAATGGTGTCGAGAAAAGGGAGAATCAAAGGGTGAGACGAAGGTAGAAAGGGTGAAATGGTAGAAGAGAGAACGGGAAGCGGAGAAACTCGGAGAGAAATTCAGAGAGAAAGCTGGTTGCGCTGGGCGAACAGGAAATTCTTAGGGAGTGCGTTAGGATAAAGTCAGCTTAGTTATGCTTAACCTCCGGGACTCGCGAGGGCTCCGGGGAGTTTTAGCCCGGGAAGTCGAGGACGGAAAGGGAGGACAGGGAGAATCCTCCGAGAGCTTCCTCCGGGCCATCTGCCTGCGACACTGACTATGGAAATCGTCCAAAAGAGGAGCCAGAAACCTCCTAACACCGTCCGATTCTCGGTTCCCCAAATAACGATCATCGGAGGGGATGCAGTCAGTATGAAATTCGAAGCTTGAACTCTCAATTGAAGGGGAGCTAAATTCGAATCTTGCTCGATTTTGAATTTTTGTTTGAAGTTATTTAACACTTGAACTACAGAGCAAGTCAAAGTGACTGGTTCCCACTTATACAAAAATTCTCTAAATTCATAGGAGAGCTATAGAGCAGATATTTTATGTTGATTTTATAAAACACAGATTTCCGAATCAATAATCTTTTGTACCTAGCAATTCTTATTTTTCCAAGGTACTTATGTAATATATTGAAATATAATTAATCTAACCCTTTGCACTCTGATGTCCCACCTGAGGAGACACCATAGGTCTACCATATCACTCGATTTTCCCCTCTAAAGGGTTCTTCGAATTTATTAGTGACTACGGAGGTGAACTTACTGCATCGCAACATTTTAAGAAATCAATGTTTGCCCAAACTACTTTATTAAAATGGCACAAGATTTCGCATAGTAAAGTGCCACCAAGCTGCTAATAAATAAAGTCAGAGATGGTTCGGAGTGCAAAGGGTTAATGGCGGTAGTGCTAGTGTTAACTTGTTGGGACCTTAATCGTTTGCGTACCACGAGCCACTTTCGCGCTCTTCAGTTTTTGTGTCGAAAAACCCCAGGACATTTTTTCAATGTTGACAATTGAAGGAAGACTTTGTTAAGAATGCATCAGGTTTCTCTTTTATAACATAAAGTAATTCCAAATTAGGATACAAGCACGAGAAAATTGTTCTTGTTGTGCACTACATAAAATAAAACACTAACTTTAGCTTATTTTGAAATAAAATCTCAAGAGCGCGAAAGTGGCTTTTGGCTTTTTTCGAAGTAATTTTTTACAACCCTCCCGGTATTCAAACGATTAATCTATTATTTGATAGAATCTACTAATAGTGTACTAACTAATCTACATTTATTCACTGAAGAACGTAATTTCTAGGTGAACTGTATCACTTAACCTTTTGAGGATGACGGACGCATATATGCGGTCTGAGAAAAAAACTGGTAACGGTTTGTCGCTGTATGTATACACGGTTAAAATTGAGAAATTGAAATACAACCGGTGAGATATGATTAAAAGGGAAGAAATTTATAATTTATATATACAATAACAACCCGAATTCCTGATAAATCGGTGGTTTCGACCCGCCAAATAAATAATTGACAGTATTCAAAAATCTCTCCGTCCACAAAGGTTAATTATTCTTTAAGCAAAAAACTTCCATTTTTGAAGTAAAAAAATTGAAATACAATCGTTGAAATATTATTACACAAATAGTAATTCATAACTTCTACATACCAATAGTCTCACTTTCGACTAAAAAAGTGTTTTTCCGTCACCAAATAAATTATTCTTCCTCAATATTCAAAAAAGTCTTCATCCTCCATGATTTAAATTTCAAACATAAAAAAAATTACTCTCCCCATCCAATTACCTCGATATTCCATCAATCGGAAAGATCTCTCCAAAACAGGTGATCTTCAAGAATCTCATCGATTCTCAAACATCTCAAATTCCACCAACTTCGAATAAAGTCACGAAGAAACAGCAAAGGTTAAAAATCCCTGCACGGAATATTTTTGTAAAAAAATCGAGATTACAGTTAGTCGAGAAAGCTGTTAAGGTTTCAACGACTCGGAGTATCGTCCCTTCTGCAACGACATCAAAGGAAAGAGGGTAAAAAATATGCGGAAACAAAGAGACAGAGAGCAATCTCTATCAAGAATTCCACTTGAGCAAGGGCTCCTACCACGAAGGAGGAAACATCCAGGAGAAAGCTAAGAGACAGAGGTAGAGAAATAAGAGAGGGTAAAGGAGAAGGAGAGAAAGAGGAAGAGAGTACCCTCGGCTGTATATTTGCCTGCACTCCGCGCCGTAGACCCGTTAATGCGTTTAAGCCGAATATGGATCGTGGAAATTGGGTTTTGTCGCACCGCCTGAATCCTGAGAGGCTTTCGAGAGGCTGGTCGAAAGAGAAGTGTGCTTGCACGTTCGCAAATACCAGGTTAGTCTCCTCTTAAAGACGAACGAAGCAACTTTGAGCTTAGCAAGGGAGAGAGACTTTTCGAATTCTCGATTTCACGTCTTCCCGTCGACTTTGACTTTACGAATGTCACGCCGGATATATCGGGTTCAAAGTGCTTGAGGTGGCAAGTGTTTTGTTTAGATTTACCCGATGGATAGAGACATCGTTCGCACATTTTTGATTTTAGTGCGGTGAACGAGATGGATGTTCATGTCGTCGGGTGAAGGACAAAAGAAGATTGTGGCGTTAAGGATAAAGTTGCTGAAATACAATAGAATCCCTCTAATGTTGACAACTCGGGCCAGAATCATTCGTTAATGTTGACACTCTCTTCCATCCTCACTTTTCATGACTTATTTTCCCCTATGCGCATAAGTATGCGTAGAATTGAAACTTGAGTGAAGTGTTGTATACCGTGGATAAGCGAGACGACTTACAGTGGCACGGTTGTTACAACTGTTATAAGTTCGAAGACCGAATGTTTAACCCATTCACTGCCAGAAAAACTAAGCAAATAATATCATACGTGATAAAATTTTAGAAGACGACAGTTAGCTTTTAAAACATTAATTTAATTAATCAAAAATATAATCTCAACATTTGTAATGATACGAAGAACTTTTTTGTTCCAAAAATGCTATACACGTTCGGCTGTTATTGCCAACTTATTAATTGAAAGTTGTAGTGCAACCACGAGATATCTCGTAGTTGTCAGTGAATGGGATAACTGCGGAGTCCGACAGAATTTCGGCACTGACTTGAGTCTTGGATCAAGAATATTGTCTTTCGTTCCTCGCGCGCGGTTTCTTATATACTTTAAGATATAGATTTTCTGATAACAAAGAAGGTTGAGGGCGAGGATGACCAAATCCTAGGAGTGAACCCTGTCCAACGTGATTCAGGGTTCGGAGGTGACTCTCTAAGAGGCGCTTAGGACATTGAGTCACTAAGGCAACGCAGCGCGTTGTAGATAACATAGGTTGGTCATCCAACAGAAGGATTCATGTAAAAATCCGAACCTACATAACGCGCCATGAAACTAAAATTCTATTGGGCAATAGAAAGTCCAAGTGGGGGAAAATACAAGTAACAGTAACGGGAGTATCCTATCAACATTAGCGAGAAAGCAACATTAGAGGGATTCTACTATAAAAAATTACTTATGGATTCTTCTGTGTGATATGGGAGTGATAAGGAAAAAATAATTCTGTAGGATCGCCACGATTTCGCAGCCGTTATTGTGGGACAAGGGGTTCAAGACATTTGCACCCTCTTTTTTTCCAGAGAAACAAATATGGTGCGTGCGACAGATTTGATCGCCGAAATCAAAGAAATAATTAACGTCTGTGAATCTCTTTACAATTGTAACTATATTTTTTTGTTTGAGCTTTGTAATATATCGATTATTGCAATTTTGCTTTCCAATATCTTTAGCAAGAGTCCTATCACTCGACTGATTTCAAAGCACGACGAGAGACTCGGGTTACATCGAGTTGAGCGTAAATTTTCCAACCTGCTGTGGCTTTCGTAAATCGTATCGTTAACAACACAAATATCCGTAATGCTCCCCGTTCAAACGTCTATTCTCATATCGTAACTAGGTCGGAATCGTATGCTAATAAAATCAAGTAACTCGATCCAAAGTTTAATTTAAGAATCTCCCACAGATCCCGCGTATTCTCGCGACCTTCCACGTTTCCAGTGATTTTCTGCATGGACAAATTTCAAATCTTCCCTTCTTCCGCGACTTCTTTCCTTCTCCATGAAATTCCTGCGATCGACAAAACTCTTCTCGAAACCATTCGATGCGCCTTTCATAAGTGACGTATAATCAGCCACGAATGAGAATCGCGTTATCGGAGATCCGATTAATTCCGGTCGAGAAGTTAATGAACGGCCGGCTTCTTTCTCCATCTCTCTTTCTACCGTTCTCTCTCCATCGTTCTGAGTAACTGGAAGTGGATGGTGCAGTTACTAATGCACGTAATTAAGTGCAAGAAACGAGGAAGACGATGGCGGCGCGGTCGCGAAGAAACCCGAGGGAGAGAGAAACCGTGGCCGACAAATTACCGACTTGGGAAATACGATTCGAGGAGGGAAACTGGGAATGCTGGAGAGAGGAGGATGAAACGTGAGTTAGAAAGCGAATTGGAGGATGAACGAACGATAAATATTGAGAGAGATGGAACGGGAGAGACGGAAGGCGAGGAATATAGAGAGAGTGCAGAGGGGGATGGAAAATGAGAGAAATTGCGAGAGAACGAGGAAGAAATTAAAAAAAGTAACTCTTAATTAATGGACCTAAGGTCCATCTGAAATTGTAGGTGATAGAGATACTGTAGGCTTTCGATCGTAGAGGATGATGCGACGTTTCTTCGGGTTTCCCCTATATCAATTTATGTAGGTGGTAGATGAAATAATTCTAGCTATTAGCAAACGTATAGAGAAGAGAGAAATAAACAAGGAGGTTTGTGGAAAAGCAATATAAGAGATAACCACCGATGAGAACGCAAGGGACAAATTATTGTATGGCATAGGTCAGAAAATAATCTCTGGCGACTCGAGAAAGGGTTAGCAAAATGGCTACTTTAACTCTTTGAAGCACGGGAATTCGAAAAATAAAATTACGAATGTCGAACAAGTATTTTTGTTTATTTTACTGTTTGTTTATATTTATTAACAAAGTTATTTAATAATATAAATTTTCGCGGTGGGACAAAAAATGTCCCATCATGCATCTTCGAGAATCAAAGAGGTGGGACACTTTTCATCCCACCGTGCCTCAAAGAGTTAAAGAGTCAGTGGCAGATAGTAAACGTCTATTTTAATATAAACAAACTCACTGGCAGAAAATACAAATTGAAATGAACGGAGCTTAACCGGTGAAGAGGATGAAGAGGCGAAAATGCAATGTGTAAAGAAATGAATTAAATGAAGTGAGAGATCGAGACGATGGAGTCGTCTTTTATATGCGTGGACTGTTAACCCGGCGAGAATGTGGTGAAAAATGTAACAAGGTGTATGTGGCAGGGTATGACATACCCGTTTACAAAATTGGCTGTAAAACTTTGTAAAGTAACGGCTGTAAAGCCCCTTTACTCCAGCTACTCAAAGCAACAACAGTTTTGAAGGCCACAAACAAAAAATACACGCAAATAAGAAACATGGTGGGCATGACATACCCTGCCACACTCTCGCCGGGTTAAAAAGAGGTGGTCACCCTTAGAGAAGGGGATGATATCTTTCCGAAAACTGGGAAATCATTTTGTAGTACGCCGTTTTGTACCAGGTAAAGTTTATAGTTCTATCTACAGTCCGACAACTGAAAGATGGATAGGAAGTGGCGGAGTTTCACGTTTTCAACCGATTATTCCCGCCATTTTATTTCTGGGTTCTCAAAAACCAGTCTCCTAAAATAAATTACTATATGGAGTGTTTACTTTAGCAGACTGGGTTTGAGGATACCAAAAACAAAATGGCAAGAATAGGTTGAAAATGAGAGGTTGCACCCGCTCCCTAGCAATCTTTCATTTGTCGTACTATAGATTCAGCACATCCAGAAACTGTTTCCCCTTTGCAGCCCATGCAAACGATCTTTCGCCACGATTTACAAATAAAGCACAAAATAGTAGAATCAAGAGATATTCTCACACAATTCTCAATTGAGAGTTCCCTCTGGGTAGTAAAAAAAATCAAGAAAATTCGCGAGAAAGTGTGAGTAGAAGCGGAGAATAGACAAGAGAGTGAAAAAAAAAAAGAAAATACAGAGCGTACAGCGTCGACGAGAGAAGAAACGGGAGGGTAGTCGCAAAGGGCGCAACAGAGTCAGAGGAAAAGCAGAGAAACGGGGGTTGAAACGCGAGAGAAAGTAGACGGTAACAAAGCGTTTGTTCCCGCGTCTAGCCTTCATCCCCCAAATGAAATCATTCTCGGGTGCGCCCGGGTGTTCCTGCTTTATGCAAATCAGCGACACCGAGCAGGACGCTAATGTAGCACGATATTTTATTACCACGGTCAACCGGGACGAAGTCGCCGTAGGAGTTAGCAATTTTTGCAAATTGCCCGATGCGTACGAGGGGTGCGCCAGTACGAGAGGGAGCTTTATCGACGTTTCGCAAATTTATTTCGGCGAAATAACGTGGAGAAAGTTTCACTGGGATTCTGTGAGCCAGGATTTCAGGAAAATTCCGTAAACATTATCCACAGGGATTCACTGATTTATATATAGACCCGAGCAAGTGCAAATCTAACTCAAATTTCAACAAAACTCTAACACTTTCTCATTATCAACACCAATTGGCAGATCTTCTGATCGATTGTCCAACCAACGATCAATTTCCCCCAAAAATTAACCTTTATTCTCTACACCTTTCTAATTCGCAAAAACAGGAGCCATTTTTCAATTTCTGTCGTCCATAATTTAAATAACAGGGACAATTTCTAATATAAAAATTAGAAACATGCTTTCAAAATATTCTCACAAAATGAATGTATCAAAAATCACATTCTACCAGCAATCTCTTTCAAATTGACCCTTCTTTCGTCCTCTTTCCTGACGTAAGTAATTCCACCTCCGAAAAAAAGAAAAGCATCGCGAGAGGGAGAATAAGAGAGAGCCCTTTGCAATTTCCATCGACCTCGTCTGCCTCCCTCGTTGAGGAGGACCGAGCCAGAGGGTTTCGGCCCTCCAGCCGGAGGTAATATATTCTGTCACACGGAAACCGTATTAATAATGCCACGCGTTCAGAAATTGCGCACGAGAGCCCTATTCCGTTCGGCCGGAAGTCTCCGGAGAGAAGCCACCGCGAAGAGTGAACCGAGAGACCGGATACACGAGTCCAAGCTAATTTCATACCGTTGCATCCTGAATGTCGATACACCGAGGTCAATATTGTACTTTCTCCTCCGTGGTAAGCTCGGACTTAAGCTCGTAAGAAAACCAAAGCGAGTTAGAGCTTGCTGGCCGCTTAAAAGTTTGTACGATTTGAGAGGGAAAATTGATCGACTCGTTTCCTCCGCGGTGAACGATCGCTTGTTTATCTTTCTGCTATAAACGCGATGCTTCTAGGGGGTTGGATTCACCCCTGTGCTTCTACGAGGCTTCTTGCTTACCTGAAACAAAGAAAGAGAGGATTTCATTAGCATGGTGTTCAGTGCGCGAGAGTTTTTTTTTATTCGTTTTTATTTAATTGCAATCTGTGACTTTAAAGTAACACAAGATTCCACTCTTTAGAGTCAAATTTTTAACTTTGCTAAATATTGTAATTTATCTCGTCAGTATCATGAAATTCTTTACAATTCAATGTTTGAGGATGACGTTTATTCTATTATTTAAAATTGTACTTTTATTATTTACTAACTACGCTATTAGGGAAACTGATCTTCGGATACCACGAAAAATTCAGATAATATTGAATTTCCAATTTCACGATTTTGCAATATCACCTAAATATCCGTCAGGACATATTACTAGTGATATCATTAAAAAAAAATAAGTAATGCTAGAAAGGGATGCCAAATTAATTTTATTTAGCTCACTATCAAATTAACTCTTTGTGGTCTAGCGACGCATATGTGTGGCATGAGAAAAAATTGAATTGTAATTTATCGCTCCATGTTTGCACGATAAACGTTTAGAAATTGAAATAAACCCATTGAAATATGATTACGCAAACAATAATTTATAATTTATACGCATTGATATTCTGACTTTCGGATCACCAAATGAACGACTATTTTTCAAGATTCAAAAATGTCTCCGTCCGCAAAGTGTTAAAGCGTGTATAATTTTTTCAGGGTTATTTTTTTATGTTGAACTGCTTACACAACTTTTAGATTACACTTTAAGTCACCGATTGGAACACTTAATTGTGACCTCACTTCGAATACGTGAAATTTCGTTGGCCTAATAAAATATTTACAGCTTGGCATGGCTGGTTTAGGATCTACTTTAGTTTCAGATAAATTTCATACAATCTAGTCTTTTAAACAGCTATTTGAAGACTTTTTCAAGACGATATTATCAAGTTTTTCGCACTAGCGAAAGTTTTGCGGCACTTTTAAAGAGAAAACTTTGAATCTCTCGTTAGGAGGACACTGTATAGGGATGATTGCAATTAGAGCATGAAGAGATGGTTAATTAAAAATTCTCCCGAACGGTTGTATAATATGAAATGATGTTTTTCAACGTGAATCGAGATATGTCGTTATCAACTAGCGGATCGCTGCGGGATATGGAACGTCATCGGAATCGGTGAACAGAGATTCGGTTATCGGAAGGGGTGTCGCTCCAAGCGGATCATAACGCTCTGCCGAGCGCCATTTTAGCGCCGAGTCGAGTGATTTCGCGAGAACGCGTTATTAGCATCGATTGCATCTCTCGCATCCGTAATTAGAGTTCCATTAGTAGATTCCGAGCCGCTTGGCAGGAGAGTGTCGCATTGTGAAGCAAGTGCCAGCTAAAAATCATTCAGCGTTCACTGAACATTTTATCGTTTTCATCTCACCCTTCTAATCGCTCGATTCTCTTGCTTTCTGACAATATAGATCGAATAATTCCATTCTCATCGACCTTAGAAAACACCCTATTGTTAATACATCTTTTGGTTTCAACGTAACTTTGCGCCCTTGAAGGGGGATGAGAGTAAATACAATTTTCTTGATTTCCATCTACCTGCGAACCATTCCACGTGGATAAAGGTGAATACCATTTTTTAACACTAGATTTACGGAGCCAATTTGGCTCATTCAAAATTTGATTACTACATAGATGATATATTAGTTGGTTAATTTTTTAATAATATATCTTTCATTTCAATCGACTTGGAACTTTTTATTGCAAAAAATTTCAATTTTCTTGTATGATTCAATATGAGAATTTGTGCGGCAGCTAGACAGTACATTTTCTACGTCCACATTATGCAAGACAAATTTCTTAACCGATGGTCTCCTTAGTCTCTTCATTGCTCTTTTTTCAAAGTTCTTATTTCATATATTCGAATACAACAGATTTAACACCGGTAATTCGAGTGCTAACGAGAAGCAATGGTCGAAAATGATGATTCTCATCTTCGACCTCCAGCTTTCTTCTTGAAGAGGAGACTAGTGTTCTCCACTTAGCGTCTGCAGTTTTCGGCGTGACAAAGGGCATCTTTTACATAACTATATACAATATAGTTAGTATAGATCAAATAAGAGTCCTCTTCGAAAGAATCATCTTTCTTTCCTTCGCAAAGAAAGTACCCATTGCAACTTTTCTCATCCTTCAACCCAAAAAATCTTCTAACGTCGATCGACCATGCGTTTGCAAATCGAATAATTTCTCAAGGATACGTTATTAGCATCGATTTCCTCGCTCGTGCTCGTAATTAGAGTCCCATTAGTCGATTCGGTGCAGCTTGGCAGAAGCTTGTTAAACGGAACCGTTGCAAGTACCGACCAAAGAGACATTGGGAGCTTGAAATTCAACGATAATCGCGTCGAATCATCCTATCTTCGTTTCTCTCGCTATCTCCGCTTCTGTCTCAGCCTCTTTTGTCCATTGGGATTCGGTGGGTTCCTTATCGGTCGACGTTGTCCAGCGAAAGCAATTAAGCGATAAATTTCGCGATGCTCACGGAGGGCTGGACCGTGGCCAACGTTCCGGCCACGTTGCCTCCGCAACTCGACGAGGGTACCTCCATCACCTGTACACGTTTCGTTGCCGGCTTGCTGTGAAAATTTCCAGGCCTTAATCTACCGAGGGAGGCAATTCGGGTTAACGAAGCGAGTCCACGGGGAGTTTGCTCTGTTTCGTCGTTTAACGATCTCAGAAGCTGACCGTCTTCCGCGACCGCGAGATCGTGGGTCCAGTCGTGCCAAGGTGAAAGAGAACTTTATTTTAGGGATAATCTTTTCAAATTTGTATATCTATAATTTTATACATCTTATAGAAATTTAGGTTGTATTGCAGTTTGAAGAGAGCGGCCAGATCGATGGTCAGACTGGAAATCTATCGGTCGGACTTTGTATATCTATAATTTTATACGTCTTATAGAAATTTAGGTTGTACTGTAGTTTGAAGAGAATGACCAGATCGATGGTCAGACTGGAAATCTATCGGTCGGACTTTAATCCTTTGCAGAAGGGATGATTCGAAGTGAACCGTGCCTTGGGGTTGAGCCGCTGCCGCGATAGTCATTTAACGCACGATAGTTTTTCTTAAAGGAAAATTTACGTTGAAAAGGAGTCAGTTGAACCCTCTGTGGTAGCTTTAGTGTTAAAATTTCCAGCACACATTTTTCTTTAACACGTTGATTGTCATGGAGGTCAATCCAGTCGTGCCAGGGTGAAAGAGAACTTTATTTTAGGGATAATCTTTTCAAATTTGTATATCTATAATTTTATACGTCTTATAGAAATTTAGGTTGTACTGCAGTTTAAAAAGAGCGGCCAGATCGATGGTCAGACTGGAAATCTATCGGTCGGACTTTAATCCTTTGCGGAAGGGATGATTCGAAGTGAACCGTGCCTTGGGGTTGAGCCGCTGCCGCGATAGTCATTTAACGCACGATAGTTTTTCTTAAAGGTAAATTTACGTTGAAAAGGGGTCAGTTGAACCCTCTGTGGTAGCTTTAGTGTTAAAATTTCCAGCACATATTTTTCCTTAACACGTTGATTGTCATGGAGGTCACCGGCGACCGGCGCAATTAAATTGAGTGAAATTTCATGTTACATTTAAATTGCAATATTTATGAATTTTTTAACATATTGAATACTTAAATATTGGAGTTAAGAAGGCGAAGGTCTGCTGCATATCTATCTATCAGTGTCTTTAAAGTTTCTGCTTTATAAAGATTAAAAGATTCACTTCAGTAGAAATGACAAAACTAGAGAAATACCGGTGGAGTTCAACGTGTTAATTGCGATTTTCGTTCATAGCACTCCAAGATACATATTACTATATGAGTCTTTCGGCTATATGAATTGTTTTTGCCAAACTCGTACGAGTTCCTCGATAAATTGATGGTTTAAGAGGAACGCCGGTTTCTTCTAAAATACGCGATGTTAATCCGCAAAGGGTTAATTTTTAGAAACATTTGAAATTTTTCTCAAGATATTGCACCGTAGCCTACAGATGATTTAGAAGTCACCGAGAACTGAAATGATCTCTAGAGTTCTGAAATTACGGTGAAAACAAAGGTGATAATCTTCTCTCTCAGAAAAGAGGAAGAAAAACACACTGTCTATCTTCGCTCAAAAGTTTTTAAAATTCCTTCAGCACGTTACATTTTACGTCTTGCAAAAATCCGAAGAAATCTGCACGTCCCAAGTAACAGCACAGTCGACGATAATTCGTCGAGTTCTTCCCGCAGTCTGCATCCGGTGACATCCTTCCAAGAGCGACAGATGCCACGGTGCATTACGTAACGCGAAATTTCATAATAAAATTTTCGACACGACCGAGTTTCACCGGGTGTTCTTACGCGGCTGCGTTACCGCGAAAATTTCGTCC
The DNA here is from genome assembly GCA_910591515.1 of Cerceris rybyensis. Classification (NCBI taxonomy): domain Eukaryota; kingdom Metazoa; phylum Arthropoda; class Insecta; order Hymenoptera; family Crabronidae; genus Cerceris; species Cerceris rybyensis. Next base: position 5,388,425 of record OU342795.1, read on the forward strand.
GCCGGCACTCTCTGCCTTTAATCTCGAGGAGCAATTTGCGCTAACGAGCCGTGTCACGGCTGCCGCGGGACCGACCTTCCCGTCCTTCTCTTTCCTTCCTACATGAAAATCCTGCCGAATGTCCTCTTGGCGAGATAAACCCGAACTAATTTCCCCTAATGCGTTATCGTCGCGATTAACACACGTCGATGAGTCAAAGATAGAGAAACGATTCTCCCTCCTTTCCGTTTTACGTGCTCTTTCGATAAAACCAAATTTGGTTGGCTCAAGAGACTACTATCGATAATTTTCTATGGTTTGTAAGATCCTTTTTTAATCGAACAGAGAATGCTTTTTGACTAAAGATGTAGAGTGATCTATTTTCAAAGCGATTTCTCCGAGGATCGTTCTTTGATAGTAATACAATGGAAAGATCGACGAAAACAGGCGCGACGTTGATTCAATTTCACGAGGACGATGGAAACGAGTAAGGATAATTCAATTCGCCACTCAATTTTCGTCTAAACACCGTAGAAAATTGTTGGCTCTCCTTAGACCTTCGATCCTCCGCCTGTCGCGTCTACCAATTTTCAAACAACGACCGACGTTATTAGATTGCTTCCTTAATTGAACAACGTTTAACCAAACCGGTCACGAGATCTACCATGGTGAGGATAAGTAAGCAAAAAGTGTCGTGACAGTTAATCTTAACGCCAGTGATACCAATGTGCAAAAGAACTCGAGAGATTCTCAACTGTCCGCTTGTACGGTCATTAATTTCAAACGAATAAACTGGCCTGTCTGAAACAAAATTATAAAACGAACGTAGAGAAGAACGACAACGTTCAATTTTCCTAGATTTTGCTCACAGTGTATAAAAAGTACGGCAAGTATAAACCCCGCGATTCATCGTAGCGAGAACGTGCATTGGAAACGACAAAGAGAATTAACGTTCGATCGAGGTCGGTCTCATCGTTGGCCAATTTTTACGTCCCGGCTGGATTCGCATTTCGCGCATTAATCAGCCCAGGTTGCACGCGTGTCTGCGAATTCCCGTTGCTCCGAAAAAATGCGACCCAATTCCTCGAGGCATACGCGACAACAGAGAAGAGCGCGCGCGCGTTTTCGCGTCCACCAACGAGTTCGTTTGTGGCGCGGCATTTGCATGCAAAATTGCTGGCACACGTCCCCCGTGGGGCTTTCATTGAAACTTATCGCTCTTTTTTTTTTTCACTACGAATTTCCTTTCCGGTCGTTTCGATCGGCCTTATTTAAATACCGAATCGAACCGCCACCATTTCCTATTATTGCCTCGGTGAAATCCTGTTCTGCTTTTTGCCTTTTTACGTTTCCACCTCGGATGAGCTCTATGGACAACGTTTTGGCGGGCTGACAGGTTCGTTCGGTGATTTCTGCTTCGGCTTGGATTTGCAATTGCACTGGCTTTGGAAAATTATGGGGTTAGCAGTTTATCTTTTCATCAGTCTTTCGAATATCGCGGATAGAACTGCGCTATAGGCGAAGAAGTATAACTTTGAAATCAAAATTTGAAATGTTCATTATATCTAATTGAATTGAGATGTTGCAAAATAGAGTAACTATGGAGTAACTTAATTATGCAGTTATTATATTATTTGTACTTGTATAACGGTACAACGAGGGCTAACGAAGAAAAAGCTGATTGAGAGACTTGCGGCAGATAAATTTTTATCAGATAGAAGTGGAATATTTGTTGCATAGCCACCCTATGAATTTGGAGAATTTAACAATAGAACTACCGAGCCAGACAAATTGATTGGTACACAGTTTCTTCAAAAATTTTTCAAGTCTACAGGAGAGTCATGGAATAAATATTCTACGTCAATCTAGAAAAACATAAATCACCGTATCCATTTTCTTTTCGGTCTCTTGATTCCTCTGTTTTCAAAGTACTTATTTAATATATTGAAGTTTAATAGCTTTAACGATGGTAATTCTAGTGTTAAAAAAGAATTCAGTACCGGTCATTTTGACTGCTTGTTACTTTAAAGTAAGTTTTGCCTCTCGACTACCCCTCATTCTAATTTTAATTGCAATAATTTTAGCTAGAACCTGGAATTTTTGGCATAGGATATCTTCAATCTCTCCAGCTGACTGTTAAATGCGACAACAAATTATGTATTCAGTTGCATCCATTACGATTCGGGTAGCGATTCATCGGCCGAGGATTTTCCCGCAAATCCGCGATTGGGTCTCATTTTCAGGCGTCTCACGGTGAGAGCGGCTTAATGCCAAATTATGCGTGCGTATCCATTACGAAGCGCGATTCTAAGCGCAAGCAGGCATCCATGGGAAATAGCGCTTTCCCCATGTTCTCTGCTCGTCCGTCCGTTTCTACGTGTTTGGAGATGCACTCTCGCGAAATTTCTGCAATCGTCGAAATCTGTCCGTGGCCTCTTGACGCGAAAAGGGATTATCCTCCCTTGGTTCGAGCTGAATTTTATTTTATTTTTTTTCTCTCTCACTTCGAGAAGAAAATTTTGAACAGGAAAATTCAACAGACTTTGAGGGAATTGCGGAAAATTGGCGGGCTCCTGGTATCGACCTATGGAATGCAAAGTAGGAGAGACGTCGATTGGACTTTCGAGGATGTCGTTGGTCGATCGGTGGAATTTTCATTTTCCTCGTCGAAATTCTGGCGGAAATTTCGAGAAAAAACGACAGAGGACGGTAGAAATTCATCGATTTCTCGTGGATCTTCGAATTTTTTTGTGATAGACGATCGATAAGAGGGATGGTTCGAGAAATTCTTAGTTTCGAATAGAACAGCAGCTTTGTCGTAGGTAGAAATATTAAATTCGATCGTTACTTTTGCTTGGAGTGCTCGAAAAAATTCTCCATAGATGGAAAAAGAGGGGAAAAAATCACACAATTGTTTCGAACGATGCAACGGCAGAAATTCGTCGCGAAATCGGGTCGATTCGCGATTTTGCGGAGGCACGTCGCGCGAATCGCGGACCACTTTTCATTTTCCCAATTTCCTGCCGAGGTCACGTCACGTTCAGGCTGTACCTGGAAAACAGCGATGGAAAGGGAACCACGGTGAGATTTAGGGCCATTCCCCTTCCTTCTCCGTTGGGAAAGAGAGACAGAGAGCGGTTCTGGAATATTGCGAGGAATCGCATGACGAATGCCGTGGCTGATAAGTTATCGTAAAAGCGGGAAATGGAAAGGCATCCTTGGACGATTCCTCGAGAACCACGTCTTCGTCCTTGGAATTCACGAGGACGCGAAGAACCGAGTTCAAGAACTACCCCCTTCTGTCTCTTACTTCCCCTTTGCCTCGATTTCGATCTGCCTCTCCTCTCTGTTTTCCATCTGTGCTTATTTACCGCTGCTCCTATTTTTAGTTTCTATCTTTCTCCACGTGCTTTAGATTTGTGCACGTTCTCTGCCTTGGGTCTCTGCTCTCTCCAGTTTTTGCTTTTACCTGGTTGCCTTTATTCTCTCTATTTTCTGTATCTGATTATTCGCCTCTGCTCTCATAATTTTCTATCTGTACCTATTTTTTCCTCTTACCTTTTGCCTCTCCTCTTCCAAATTTCTATCTCAACCTATCCTCCTCCCCTCTCTTGATTTCTGTCTATGTGCCATCCTGTGCCAAATTTCTATCTCTATCTATCCTCCTTTCCTTTCTTAATTTCTATCTCTACCTATTTTCTCCTCTTACCTTTTGCCTCTCCACTCCCAAATTACTATCTCAACCTATCCTCCTTTCGTTTCTTAATTTTCTATTTATTTGCCTATTCTCTCCCAAATTTCTAGCTCTACCTATCCTCTTCTCCTCTCTTGATTTCTATCTATTTGCCTCTCCTCTTCCAAATGTCTATCTCAACCTATCCTCCTCTCCTCCCTTGATTTCTCTCTATTTGTCTCTCCTCTCCCAAATTTCTACCTCTACCTATCCTCCTCTCCTTTCTTAATTTTCTATTTATTTGCCTCTCCTCTCCCAAATTTCTGCCTCTACCTATCCCCCTCTCCTCTCTTAATTTCTCTCTACTTGCCTGTCCTCTGCCAAATTTCTATCTCCACTTATTCGTCGATCCTCTCTTAATTTTCTATTTATTTGCCCCTCTTCTCACAAATTTCTATCTCTACGTATCCTCCTCCCCTCTCTTAATTTCTCTTTGTCTCTTTGTCTCTCAATCAAATATCTACCCGCGCATATCCTCCTCTCCAAATTTTCTATTAGAATCTATTCGTCTCTCCTCTCACTATTTTCCATCCCTCCACCTTCTTCTCTGACTCCTCGACCCTGCTCTTCCCAGCTCATCGTCATCGTCGCATCTTCTCCCCCTTCCGCGAGATCTCAAGTGGCAGCAGGATGCGGGGCAGCGGTGAAATTTAATTAGTCCGAGGCAGAGATCTCCGGGACGGGCGCATTGTCCTCGAAATCGAGGCTTTCCGCATTTTCAACGACAACGGGCGACGAGGTCCTCGAGGAGGCCACTCCGCGGTGAGATCGAAACGCGCATCTCTCGGGCTGCCGGAAGCAGAAGGTCCTCTCTCGCATCTCGAGAGCACCACCCAAGCCTTCCGCGTCGACTCGCTTCCGGTTAATCGTCCTACCGACTTTCCTCGCGAATTTCCACGCCCGGATAATACTCGACGGGTCCAACTTTCGTGAACGAGCCCTTTCGAGTGCCGGCATCTCGAGAGGCCCCCGCTAATGGATTTCCTATCTCGCAGTTCCAGATAACGCCGCCCCTCTCTAATTAGGAATCTTTTATACCGAGCTTCGAGGATTCTCTTTGGTTCTAAGCTTCTCCCCGATTCTCCCTTCCCTCTTCTCTCTGCTAACCTCGCTGGATCCTTTGTTTCGCCGGATCATCCTCCTTCCGAATGTAATTTCTACCGAATTCTACCGGGTTTGCATTTGAATTTGCACTTCTCGCGCGTTTTACGCGCTGCTTTTCTAGATATTTCGTCAGCCTTTGTGAACATCGAGCGAAGATCAAAATTGAATTAATTGTTAACACATTCGCGACCGGCAATTTTTTTCCGTTTCTAATGCTGAGTACCGGCGAAAATAATGATATTGTAAAGCTGATTGCCGCAAACTTGTATCATTAAAACAAAGATAGTTATAATATTTGTTTTGAACTATCAATGTTGTAATTATGTGTTCTTTAAAATAAAAAGATTTGATAATTTGTATACTTACTTTATAGGTAGATAACGGAGCATTTGTTATTACTATGCTTAGTTTATTTAGCATTATATTACATGCATTTTAGAAGAGCAGAGTGAAGACAAAATTTAATATTTCTGTTTAGCGTGATTAGTAAAAAAACAATGAGTTTTGCGTAAAGAAACTCTACATAATTTGCTTATGTAAGAAGTGTCACGACATTTTCCATGAGTATTGCAAACTCTGCAACGTTTTTGTGGCTATTTTAATTTCCCCGATTGTGCAATTCTTTCCAACTGTTGTGTTGTCATGTCACCTAAAAGTCTATAAGGACTATTCAAGGTGTCTCATTGAGATAGCCATTATCCAAAGCGCCTAATGTTGGCGAATTCAAAAATAGAAATGGCAGGACGTGAATTCACGTCAGCGGTCGCGAATGTGTTAAGAAGATATGTAAAACTAATCTAAGGTTGTAGAATTTCTAGCACGATGAGTTAGATTTAAATGTAGTAAAAAATCATTGAACAAAGTTACAAAGATGAGCCGTAAAATGTATTCAACGAAAAGAAACTCCGCTTTGATGTAGCAGCTAGAGGAAAGTGTTCAAAGACGCTTCAAATTTAACGTTTCTCCAAAGTGAGCGACGACAGAGAGAAAATTTCAGAAAATCATGAAAATTAAGGTGAGATTCGTCTCTTCAAGTCTTTCATCCCCTTTCTTCTTTCGCATAAACCAAAGATTCGTTCTCCAAAGGAAAACTTTGAGACGCACGCAAAGCAGGCCGACCGTCCACGGTCCAGTAATTAAACCCTGCAATTTCCTCGTCTCACTTTTTCCCCTCGAAATTCATTTTTCTCTCGGTTCCATTCGAGTCGCAGGTACTTTCCGCTTTTCTCGCATTAACGTTAAGAAGTACCGGTACCAGCGATACATAGCCGCGGGGCAATTTCATTCTCCAATAATATCGGCTATTCCAATTGCACGTTTCGCATACAAAGCATTCCCGCGATTCGAGTCGTTCGCTGAATTATTGCGCCGATCGAAATCGACAATTTGCCTCCTTCTATTTCCGCAGGGACTCTCTCTTTCTCTCTCTCTCTCTCTCATTCTTCTACCTCGCAGCAGTTGCATGGCGAATTTAGAGACCTTTATGAGACCGGATTCCTGGAAGACGTTTCGTTTCGACGGATTTCGCGGAGGAGTTTGAATCGAGTCAAATTAAGGAAAACGCTTGCGGGGGTGCCCCATGAAACATGAAGTATGAAAAGTTTTGCTGCGAGGGTTGTAGAACGTGTTTTAACTTCTGGAATTAAGTTTTCTTTTTCATACCAGGAACACTTAATTTTATTAATTTAGGAGATTTTTAGAAAAATTGAGATGTGGTTATTTTGAGCGTTTGGTAAGTTTTAATCTTATGTCTTGGGCTAATTTAGCTATTGTGAAGATGTCTTGAATTTTTCTTGGTCTTTTATCGAGAAAATGATGGATTTAAAATTTTTAAGAAAGTGGCAATTAAGGATTTTAGTACTTGGCTCACTGTTCGAATCGCTCGATTTATTATTAAATTGCGATTAAATATTTCAATGATTATTTAACGGATTAACCCTTTGCGATCTTATGTCGAGCTGTACTGGATATAGATTTTCACTTGCTCTATTTCTGACAATTAAATGTCAATTTCTTTAATTTCATATTGATTTTTTGACATCACCAAAATATCCGTCAGTACCTGTAGTTATTGCTATTATTAAAAAAAGAATTAACAACCGATAGAAAATGTTGTGAAATTAATTTTATTTAGTTCACTGTGAAATTAACAAAATAATTCGGACCATAAAAGGTTAAAAAGCTTCTGATGAACAATTCAAAACAACGATCTGGCAGAATGTTTTCTAATATTGTAAGACTTTTTAATAATCCGCGTCGTGATATTTTGCAACTTAGGTTACAACTTTCTGTAACGCTACGTGTTACACCGTATTATAGTAGTTGTGCTCTACGACGTTACAGAATTTCTAAAACTATTCCAAGATCGTTTACACGAGAAATAAAGCTGAATTATTCGACAGAAGGAAGGCAAGAAAACGTTGAAAAAGAGGCTCGCTTCCAAGACGAGTTAACCTCCGCTAAAACCAAGAACAACTCCAGAACAAACAATTTGAAACTTGGAAACCAGATCACACAGAGGAAACATTTACTCAAAACCTTTTATTATTTTTCCACGTTGAAACGTCTGTCTCTTTGTTATCCTCAGATTTTACGGTACACGACGTATATTCATCGTTCACCAGTTATTCTTCCAAGCACGAAAATCTAGTTCGACTTTGCAATTGAAGCTTTACTCTCCTTTTTGTTCTTTATTTCCCAATGCCTTTTCTTCCTGAATTTTAACCTCTCAAAATCCCCAAGAAAAAGAGCCGCTGGGAAAAATGCCAGTTTCGAACCCGCAGTCGCCTTCTTTGCGATCAAAGCTCTCTTTCTGGTGGATTTCTTCTTTTTTTCTTTCACTCTATACCTTCTTTCACGTTTTGCGATATCGATGGCTAATTTTTTGACATTATTTTGTGTACGGTTGTATTATAGTATTTCGCTAAGGGTTGTTCGCAAAGGGGATGTTGGGACTCACTTAATACTTCACCTATTAGACGAAAGAGAAATAGAATGGTACAGATCTGTGGCTACTAGAATCAAGAAAAATCTCAAGCAGATTTTCTGCTAATTAATATTTAATATTTCGGAGTTTCGGTGATTAAGAACCCACCTAGAACTCTAGGGCTTAGGTAAAATAACAATAACAGTTATTCGTACAGATATGTGGCTACTGAGATTAAGCAAAATTCCAGGCAGATTTTCTATTAATTAATATTTAATATTTCGGAGTTTCGGTGATTAAGAACCCACCTAGAACTCTAGGGCTTAGGTAAAATAACAATAACAGTTATTGGTACAGATATGTGGCTACTGAGATTAAGCAAAATTCCAGGCAGATGTTCTATTAATTAATATTTAATATTTCGGAGTTTCGGTGATTAAGAACCCACCTAGAACTCTAGGGCTTAGGTAAAATAACAATAACAGTTATTGGTACAGATATGTGGCTACTGAGATTAAGCGAAATTCCAGGCAGATTTTCTATTAACTAAAATTTAATAATTCGGAGTTTCGGTGATTAGGAACTCATCTATAACTCTAGGACTTAGGTGAAATAACGATAACAGAGAATGATACAGATATGTAGCCACTGAGATTAAGAAAAATCCCAGGCAGATTTTCTGCTAATTAATATTTCGGAATTTCGGTGATTAGGAACCCACTTAGAACTGTAGGTCTTAGGCGAAATAACAATGACAGAGAATGATACAGGTCTTTGGCTACTGGGACCAAGAAAAATCCCAGGCAAATTTTCTCTTAATTAATATTTAACAATGCCTGGCCTCAGTGATTGGTACCTCACCCAGATGAATAGGTCTCAAGTAAAATTTCTATACGGCTTAAAACCAAAAAACTATTTTGAAAAATATTCTACGTACATCAGAGACCCAAGAACGATCAAATTGACTAACGATCGAGAATTAATAAATATTAATTTCGCTAATATTGTACGTTATTATCGTTCGATCAATAGGCGGCAATCGTTCACCCTGAAGTGTAAAAATAAATCGCAACCCTCCTTCGTGTTGCTCACGACCGCGGCTCAAAGCAGGCCTCTTCGAAGGGTTGAAAAGAAACCAGGTAAAGTTTGGTTCCTCTTTCGTTGCACTATATCGTGCATTACCCGCTTGTTCTCACTTGCAGAAAAAAAAAACGATTGTAAAAGATACTTAATTACGTTGCCAAACATTTTCTCTCACTGTGTTAACACGTTGACTGCCATGGTGGTCACCGGTGACCGGCGCTATTGAATTCTATGAAATTCCATCTAACTTTAAAATTGTAATATTTTCGAATTTTTTAACACATTCTGTATTTAAACATTGGTTTTCAGAAGATAGAATCTTGCTGAATACATATCTATTTGTATTTTGAAAGTTTCAGCTTTACAAAGATGGTATTTTAATAGGAAAAGTATCACTTTAGTAGAAATGATCAAACGAGCGAAATATCGGTGGCGTTCAAAGTGTTAACTATTTTTTTATCATTAAACCAACGGAAAAAAATAGTATCACCGTTCAATCGAAGCAATCCATTTCCTCCAACTCGAGACTTCGTTCTCGGAAAGGAAGCTATCAACCTTGTCGCGGAATATGATTCATAAACGAATCCGAAGGAAACGTTTGACCCAGGAGGATCGGTTCGATAAATTCTACCCGCAGTCCCTTCCCTTCGCCCTTTCCGGGAGGGTTTCTAACGGGGTGTTCCATTTTAAGCAGAACAAACAATCATTTCCTCCCGCGGATTCTATTTGAAAGAAAAAAAAAAAATTGAGGCCGAATAGCACGAGAAGATATTCCGACTGCAGGCACCATCGTACATCGTTTCTACGATTGTTCAAAATTACTCGTGGTGAACCTTCGAACGTTTTCGTTGCACGCTACAATACAACCACATTCTTTCTTGTTATTTCGAAAAAAAGTACGACCATTGTGCGTGGATTTTTTCTCAGAGAATATTCAAAAGCGAAAGGACAATTGCGGGAGATCCTCGACGATTTTATGTCGTTGTTAAATCGGTCTACTTGCCAGTGAATTATATTTTTTGCGATAGATGTATTTCAATTATTAGGAGCGAATGTAAAAAGGTAGAATCATTTTGGAGGAACCTTGAAAAGTGTGAGTACATTGGAATTTTGGTGGAGGTACAGTTAGCTCGATTAATAGCTCATAGAATTTGCAACTATATGCACAAAATGAATTTAGCATTTGCAAGCAAACTTTTTCTGCTCTTTCCAAATACCAACCACTGAAAGAAGCTCAAAAGAACGTGCTCGGTTAAATTCCACTTCAAATGATCAAGGCTTTTAATAATACAATTCTACTACCTGTAATTCAGCTCGCTGCAAATGTAAAAATTTAAAAAGTTATTAATTATTCCAAATGTCCCAAAACGTCATTCACTAAAAGTAAATAAATCATATACAATCCCGATAAAATGTACAATCATTAAATTTATTATTAATATCTAGCACCGGATTCAATTAATAATACCCGGTTGTTATTAATGCTAACCAAATTTATTATATTAATCATAAAATTCCTGAGAAAATTAACACGACAGTTGACCCATTGACCTAACATCGTCCCGAGTAAAAATATCCAAGCAACTTGAAGAGAAAAATCATTCGATACAACGAACAATAAAGTCCGCCCCTGCCGTTTGGCGCGCAGACTGCTAAACGAGGGTGGCCTTCGCCACCGAAGACGTTCTTCGACGAATGGTATCGAATTCCACGTGCCACGCGATCGTTTTATTATTCCGCGAAAGGGAAAAACTTGTCCTGGATACTCTTACATTCTCCTGGCCGATCCTTTCCGCTTCGGGGCGTTCTTTGGCCGCTTGTTCCCGGTGGCCACCCCCTTTCTACCTTCTGTTCGTCGTTCGCGAGTGATTCGCGTTTCAAGGCTTGCCTCTGACCCTCCCTTTGTGCGGGCCGGCAGTTTTAATTAATCTATTCTCGACGCCGTCGGTCGATCGATGCCTGTTCTCCTTTCACGATAAACCATCACCGCTAGCTGCTTCTAATCGTCCCAGGATTTCACCCCCCTTTAACCCTCTTCTACTCGGTGGGACGGTTTTTGCTTGTCAGGTTGACGTCGATTGGAATTGTTACAAAGTGGGGAATCCTACATTGTGTTTTACATATTCTTACTGTTACCTTTAATACTAGATTTACGGACATTGACGTACCTATTTTTCTGAAGTGAGCCGATTTGCATCACACAAGAAAATTGAAGTTTTTTGCAAAGAAAATAGTTCCAAAATCAATTTAAATGAACGATCTATCATTAAAAAAATTAACCAACCTATATATTATACATATGTAGGATATTGGTAACAATATACTTAAAATAAAATATATACAAGTGGAAACTTATAAAATACGTAAAATATAAGGAACGTTCTACTCTCTAAAACACACACACACACTAAATAATACGAAATATAAACTATGCTATAAAATCCGTCTAGTCACGTCTAATTGTTCGTCTACTCGTCTAGTCTCTCTATGCGTCTATCGTCTATAATTTTGTTTGTCTAATCGTCTACTCGACACGTCGTCTATTCGTCTACTCTACTACCGTCTAAAGTCGATTTCGTCTACTGTCGAACTTTTCTCTCGTCCTCGTGCCGTCCACGTTTCGTCGTCGATCGTCTTTTCCGTCCGTCGATTGTCTCATGGCGGATCTTTCTAAATTCGCGGGATTTATAAAATCCCCACACATATAATAATCAAATTTTGAACGAACCAAATTGTCTCCGTAAATCTAGCGTTAAACCAAAGAATTATCAATAAATTGCTTGACATCTCCCCAACAAATTTCTACCATCGCTAAATAATTCCTCCAACCGATATTTCTCGTTAAATCCTCTCGTCGAAGAAATCCTCCAAAATTCCGCCGTCTTATCCACCCTATCGCGAATTTCATCCCCTGTAAATCCCGTGCGAATCTCTGCTCTATTCATCTATGAGGACGTTCGAATTGGCAGAAAGAGAAGATGAAGAAGAAGAAGAAGGAGGAGGATATTCGGTGTCGTCTCCCTTCGGAGGTGACTTTGATTACTGCAACCTGGTCGTCGTTTACCGCGGCTCGCGTTGCAGTTGCAGCGGGCCCTCGTTTCGCTTATTCAGCGCGGGTTCGAGGAGAAACGGGCTACTTCTTTTGATTGGTTCGTTAGGGAGGCCTACAATACGCGAATGAGAGACTCGCCGGAAAAGGTGAAGAGAGAAGAAAAAAAAAGCTTTGGGGGTGGTTGAGAGGGAGGATGGTTGAAGAGAAGGAAGAGGAAGAAGAAGAATACTAAGGGGAGGGAAGAAAAATGAGAGCAAGAGAAAAGAGAAGAGTCTCCTTCCGCGTCCTTGACTCTTAGAGTTCTCGTCTGTGCCGCGAAGAAGCCAAGAGAAATACGAAGAGGATGCTGAGGTGCCTCGTTTTATAGCGAGAAAAAGAGAAAGATAGAAGCTCTTTGCTTCCTACGGTCTCGATTTTCCACGAGAGTCGATACTCGCTCTAATAAGTTTCAATTAAAAGAGCCAGCTGCCTCTTCGTCGGACCTTTCATCCGTGCGATGGATTTTCATTCGATAGAAATAGGAAGAAACGATCGGAAAGAATGAGGCGCTTTTCCTTCCGCGAGGTAAATAATTACTCTGGTCAACGCGATTTCTCCTCTAATTTAATTACGCCTTTCTTGGAGTCTGGTGGACTTTGAGAGGCCAGTTTTTTTTTTGTTGATACATCAATTTGTCTGGCATCGAGTGTTTCAACTTGGAGGCTCGTATTTTTGTTCTTGTAAATGTAATTATTACTTTGAAATCTCGACAGGGTAGTGGGATATCTAATTATGTTAGAATTATTTTTGAGAGTTATTTCGAACGCTGAAACTTGGAGGAAAATATAGAAATGTCTCAGCAAAGTCTTGAATCGTGCGCAAAAGAATTTGAATAAGTTTATGACTCATAAAAAAAATAAAATACATACGAGTTAAGCTAAATCTTCCTTGTATGAAAAAAAATCTATGTTGCAGAATCAGAGCTGTTAGCATTGATTTTAATTAATTAATTTTACCTAAAGTTAGAAATATTTGATTGAAGTTAAATAAAGTAGAAGAAAGCGTAATAGAAAGGAAGCAGAAGCTTACTGATGCTTCTCCAGCGTTAAAGATTCCAGGATTACCGAGCTTTCCAGCGTATCCTTTTTGAAGATTCTTCAGGAAACTCGAAAGCTCAACGTCCACCGCTAACCTCGACCTTCTACTGGAATTTCGAAGTCAAAATTCTCAACTTCCACGGAGAAGATTCTCACGGAATCTCGTCCACGTCTGTATTAATTTCCACGATCCAGATGTTACAAGATTTGAAATTTACCCTGGAGTAAGTTTGTACCGGCAAGTTGTCCGGCAAAGTTCTTCGAATCGACGGAAACTCGACTTCGAAAGCTCCTTCGCTCCTTCGATTCGATTTTCCCCGAAGAACTCCCTGGAGGATTCTAAAAATTGAACTTCATCGAGGATCCAGGCTGTCGAGAAAAATGACTCCGGTTCGGTTTGGTAAAGTTCAAATTGCTAAATCGAATTCCATGAGTTTCAGAAAACGAATTTGTTGGCTGACGAACAACTAAATAAGTCCAGGTATAATTTCGAGTACGTTCAAGTTCGGTGACTTTGACGCGATTTTGGAGCAATCGATCGCACCCCCCAATTACTTGATTTTCATTTACGTTAAGTTGTCAAAATTCTTCAAATTAATTAACGCATTCAGTAAACATTCATCGCATCAAACTTAACACTACATCTACCAACAATTAATTCAATATATCCAAACAAGACATTCAAATAAAAATAAACTTGTCGTCAAACAAAGACATTTAAATAAAATAACTGAGGGGGGCTAAAAATGATTCAATCACTTATAACTTTCAAGATAGTAATAGAAACTATCTAAAACAGAAACAGTGATAAAAATTTCTGGAACAATTTCAAATAATTCTAGACCAATCACAGTGACCACCTTGGTACCAACCACATTTTACAAGGAAGACATTAATAAACTGCCAGGAAGAGGGGAGAAGGTTATACATAATATCAGAGAATACATAATAAATTAATATGATTTTGTTATTTTACGGGGGAAAAATAAATGTCTCATAAAAAAAAGGAAGTTACTTATGACCCGACCTAATAGTATTAAATTAATCAATCATCCATTTCACCTCTCGATTCCTCTTCCTCCGAAGTACTCTTTCGGTACATTTAAATATAATAACGTACCCCCAGTACTTTTAGTTTTAACTAGAAACCTGATAGCGTGAAAGGACAACGACGTTACAAGAACCACGAAATGATCCTCTCCAATGATCTCTACACGCTCAACCGTTCCTCAACGCCTCCTACAACCCCTCTGCCCAAATCACCCTCTGCTCTCTCATACCAAACGTATCCTATATTCAAACGCAACCCTTCTAAAGCTCGCAAGCAGGCAAAGTCAAAGGTTTGAGTGCCGTTAATCCAAAAGCTCGCCCCGATACTCTCGATTGCTCCTCGACAAATTCCAAGACACTCGTTTCCGCATCCGTAGAGTGATTCGGATCTGTCGTCGATGCCACAGGGAGGAGTCGGTCGGTGCATCGGTCGTTGCATCGGTCGTTGCATCGCTCGGGACCTGCTCATAGGTCGTCTGGCGCCTGTCGCTCATCCATTATACATGAAAACACTCGACTAACAGCCTCTGTGCGCGTCTGTACACCTTTTTCCACCAGATTCCAGGAGCTCTCTCTCTTTCTCCTTCTCAATATCTCGTTTCTCCCATTCGAGCATCTGCAGGAACGACGATTCGTGCGAATCGCAAAACGAACATACGCAAGATTGTCCTTCTTGCGTGATCTTTCGTTCAGATCGACCTTCGATTTCTTCTTTACCCTTGGGTTTTTTGTTGTCTCGTGTTCAAACGATTTCTTTCCTCCCTTGCACTTTTTCATTCCATCTTCGTACACCCAATTCCTGGGACCACCAACGATGCACGGTGAGATACGTGTCTCTTTTCCGGGCAAACGTGATTCGCCTAAACTCCCCAATGAAACGTCCATTTTCTGCCTCGGCGTTTCGCTAGATTTCACTGCCGTTTCACCGGGTTTCTCTACGAGTTTCACTGCAACGGAATCCTGACGGAGATGCAATTCGATTTTCCACGATCTTGCGTATTATCGTGCCATGTTCAAGTTCGACTTGACGAGTTCCCTCTCGAAAGGATTTTCGAGAGAATTATCGAACAGATTTCAGCTAGGATCCATTGTATTATACGTTCAATGGCACGGTAGTCCCCGGTGTTATTGAATTCAATGAAATTTCGTATGAAATTAACATTAATCGCATCATAGGTGGTTATTGACTGGTTCAATGAAATGGAAATATGTAATTTCTTGAATCATTAATCCTAACCGTATCATGCACCGTGAAATTATGAAATAGATAGACACAAATTGTCGGCAAGTATAGTGTTAAAATTCTACAATTGATGAATTTTCTAATAAATTGAAATATTGACGTTAACACTAGAACTACCGGCCTCAAATCTATCATATTTTAATAAATTAAATGAGTACTTTGAAAAAGGGGGGGGTCAAGCGGCGGAAAATTTGATCGATTGGGTGATTTATGTTTATTGATATAGACGTAGAATATTCATTCATGACTCTTGTGTAAACTTAGAGAATTTTTGGAAAAAATTCTGTACCAGTCATTTTGACTGGTTTGGTAGTTCTAGTGTTAAACACCTTCCAATAAGAAATCATAGAATTCTGGAAAGTGTCAAGTTCTCCAGTCGGCAGATTTCGTCCTCGGGGCATTCCCACGAGCGTGTCTCGACACTAGGAGGGAAGGGTTTGACAGTAATAACAGAAATAATGGCGGTAACAACCGTCATCCCGGTTCAACGACGTCTTTTCACCGGAAGCATCCACTTCTCGTCGCGACGCGTGTCGCGAAGGCGCGAAATCTCGCGACTTGGAAATCTCCTTTGGATTTGAATTTTTAATCGGGTAACCTGTTGTGCCCGCTTAAAACTCGATTAAACTTCCCTGTCAGGTAGCTCCGTCTGGCCTTGAACCGTCGGGGATACCTAATTATCGAAGTTGCAGTTCGAAACTCGATAAGCGTATCGAGTATGCGCCAGTCGACAGTCAAAAGCCACGACAAGCTGTAATAATGTATCGCCAGAACTTCCTCGCCACGATGAATACCAAACGTCCCGTTCAATTTTTCCGTTCACGTACGTGCTTCGAGACTTTTCCGCCCTAATTCGCGATTCATGGCTTTCTCGTCCAGCATGGTGCACGGGTAATTCGATGGTGGACTTGATAAGTTCTTTTTAGGGGGTTGGAATGGGGAGAGAGGTATATAAGGGCTCGGTTTCACAATCAGCGGGCTGGAGTACAAGTTTTTAGTTACTTTGGAGAAATGTTTGGAAAGTTATGTGAATATTGCAGGTTTTCTAGAATAACGACACATTTCGAAAATGACAGTTTTACAATAATATATCTATAAAGATATAAATTACATTACTTACATTTGTTTATTATTTCATTGACCACAACTCGATATCACTATAAAATTAAATTGCTGTACAGTTTGGAAAATATCATAGCAAAACTATCACACCTTCGACTTATGTCGTTTTTCTTGAAAACCGGCAATATGTTTCTTTCTTTTTGTATTTTTCGACTTTGTATGTTAACACATTATATGCGGGTGTTTTGTAACGCTTCATTAAGACTCAAGAGGAAAACTTGTTGAAAAATTTGTACGAATTTGATTTTTACAAAAAATTAATATAAGCTGGAAACTGCTTTCGCTCTAAATTCGAAAATGTACTTAACTTTTCAAGTCTAAGTAATTACTGCCACGAATCGCCTTTTTTAAACTGTCTATGCACAGTCCAAAAAACGTATTTTTACGTGGCCCGCATAAAATGTGTTAATATATTAAATAGCACTTACAGTTTTTGGTGGATTTCGAGCCGTTGGGATTATGGAATAGTATATGGAATAGGAAATTTTGAAATATTCAGTAGGTGAAAAAGCTGCCAAATTATTTCTATAGATTGATATAGATCTATGGCGATTTCTATATATTTGTATTGCGTTTAATAATACAAAATAGCAGAAATCATTGAAACTTTACATTTCAGGAGTTAATTCTGAGTTATTGCAAGGGTCAAGGGGTTAAATAATAATTTTGACAAATTTCCCAGAGGTGGTGGAGGAGGATTTGAACTTGGTATCAGTTATTGACAGTCCGATCTTCTATTTTTTTACACTTTGTAAGATAGCTGTTGAATTTCCAATATTTTACCTCTGATTTGGAATTTTTTATGAAGATTATTTTTGAACTTCTCCGTTTGAAATATTTCTTCGACTTATCTTAACGATCATCGAGATTGCACGTGTGCTCGAGCAAGGATTTACAAATTGGAAATAGCTGGGGAAAATAAGAAAACGTTTACACCACGAGGAGAAACGTGCACTTGTTCGCGCGGAATCTAATCTACGATGGCCGCTAATGGAAAAGTACTTTACTTTCATTGATCCGCTGAAAATTCGCTGTTCAACCGGAAAGAGAGAAATAAAGCTTCCTGTACAATCTAATCTCTCATCCTATTTCCCTTGAAAGTCTTCATTTCAAAAATAAACAAAACCAAAACAATCGCAAAAGGAAACTCCACTGAAATCATTTCAAAGAGAATATCACATTCTCTCTCTCTTTCTCAAAATATCAACAGACTGACAAGCAGTTTCTCAATTACTCCGATAATAACCTCGACAAAGCGTAATTCTCTCGCAATCTTCATTTCACAATCCGCAACAAAATTACCGCAAAACTAAACATGCAAAATACTCGCCAATTTTTTTTACATTCCTCGTTCAAAGAAGTCAGAAAGAATTGCAAAATCCCACCACACTTTTTCCGCTTTGTTGCAACAAGATGATTAAAAATTCGCAAACAATTTCTCAATTATGGTTGTTTATATTTTCGCGAATGATACAATATCGCGAAGAAACGACATTGTCGAGTTTCCGGTAGAAATGACACGTTCCGAATTTTCGTTGCACGTCGCCCGGTCGAAAAACATCGGTGCAAATGTTTGCTGAAATTTGCACGTACGTACGTGACATTTTATCGTGACGGTGCGATCGCACGCGAAGAAGAGAATTCGGGAAACGTCTTCGTGGAAAAGTCGCAGGAAATTGCACGAGGCATATTCTTGTGCTCGCGACTCGCGAAACAATTTCTGCTCGAGTTGATAAGCGATTTTGGTATCGCCTTGGTAAATAACACGAAGCTCCTTCGTATTTTCACGTACTGGAGATACTTCGAGTTAGATAACTTCCCTCGATGTTTGAATAACTGCGACATTTTTGTTATCGTCTTTGCGCGACGATTAAGTTGCTCTTTTCCAAACTTGCGGAGACTTTTTTGACGATCATTAAATCTCTAATTGATTTCTTTATTTTTCTGTGGTGAAATGAAACGGTTGAAGAGAATTCTATCTTATCGGAGTTAGTTTCTAATAAAATATACAATATAATTAAATAATTAAGCATTCCTGCAACTCAAAAAAATTGAAATCGGTACTTTGCAAATTCTAAAGAAATTGTAATCATCAAAGCTCAATATTGTCGCTGTAATTTCCAAAATTCCACACTCATCAAACGACTACACCGTGGAAAAATTATTTTTCCTAGATTTTCGGAAAATTTAGTTTCTTTAAATCGATGCTAGGATAAATTAAACGGCGTCCAAATCCACCGGGAAAAATCTCAAACGACAGTCACTTTAAAATGTAAGAAACTTTGCCCGCAAAAGCGCGACTCGATCCACTTTAAATCCGTAAGAACAAAAGAATTTTCAGGAAAGCCCCATCGTGGCTGAAGTTTTCCATGACTTTTCTCGCGATTGGCGAATTCCAGGATCGCTGTTAAGACTCGTAGGATCGTTTTAAACGTCTTAGCGAGTAGCAGCCGATAAATTCGAATTCGTTTCGCGGAAAAAGTTCGAACGGTGTGCGGCCAACGAGATCACCCAAGGGGGATTCGATGGTGGAACGACGTTGCTGGATTTACATTAAGCCAGTTTGTCGAATCCAATCGATGCCGTAAACCAGATCAACGGCTAATGGTGGAAAGTCGAGAATTCACTGATGGAAAAAACTCACCGTGGTTTTTTCCTTTCATGCCTCAGACTGGAAAATCAACGTTGATTCTTCGTTTAAGCTTTTCTTAACCTCTTGCCCTAAAATACCGAATGAGACTCATGGTGGTGAAATTGGAGAAAAAAATCTGACATTTTCAAAACCTGTTTACATAGTTGCAAAAATACTCGACTGTGTTGCATTCGATGAAAATTTCTTATCACTTTTAAATTATAATATTCAGGGATCTGTTGATATATTCAATATTTATATATTGTTGATAGAAAATTAATAGGTGAGAATACAAATATTTTTACCTTTAAGGTTTCTATTTCATAAAAATATGATTTTGGTTTCTGTGTAACTCACACGTAGCCCAGACTTCTGCGGGTTGAATGAAATAAAAATGAAAAGAGCCGCTGTGTTTATCTCTTTGACTATGTTTCTTTATTTGATGTTAAACGCGATATTTGCAAATATTGTGAATCTACAAAGTAGCGCGAATACTTTGAAAAAGTCCAAGCATTTTAAAATTCCTCAACTTCGCTGAATGGAAATAATCAGTCGAGAAAAGCGACGTGAAAGGAAAGCGAGGAAAATCGTTTGAGAAGTTGAAATCAAACGATATTTACGGTCGTCCGATTTCGAATGAATCGAGGATTATTCCAACGCGATCGAGGAACGTGGTGCATCGCCGAGTTAATTCAAATGCAACCCATGGCGGCCGTACGGACGTTTCCGCGACGTCGACGATGGCTGCGATTATTATTGTGCAACCGACATAATTTGCATCTCAAAAACCCGCCTGCTGGACGTGCTTCTAACCTTATCCTCTCTTTAACACCGTCTCGTGTGAAAATCACAGTGAGAAGTGACGAAATTCATGGAGTTTTCAACGGCCGCGAGGATTCCTCGAGAGCTTAATCCCTAGAATTATCTTCATTCTATCAATCTACTTTGTTTCAATATATTAACACTACAACTTCCAAGCAAATTAAAGTGACTAGTACCCTATTTTTATCCAAAATTTCACGACTTTTATAAGAGAGTCATAGAGTAGATATTCTTCACTAATTTGAAAAAACTTTGATTATCAAATTAATCACTTTTTCCACATAATGATTCCTCTTTTTCCAAAGTACTCACTTGACATATTAAAATATACTAGATTTAACGTCGGTAGTTCTAGTGCTAACTAAGTAATTTGAAAAAGTAAATAATATTCTATGAGTCTTCTGTAAGCTTGGAGAATTTTTAGAAATAATTCTGGACCAGTCATCTTCTTGATTGGTTTGATAGTTCTAGTTACTAACACGTTCGCGGACGTGAATGCTAAATGAGAAAAATAATTGTCATTCATTGAATTTTCTGTAATTATTATGCATTAGTTGATTAATTATCTTATTATTTAATTTTATTATTAATTAATTTATTATTTTTTATTATTAATTCATTTTTTTGTAATTAAGTACTATGCATTTTAAAGTAATGTCTAACTGATACATTGAGTATTTTTATAATATTTTATTTGCTTTTCTGTGTTGATAGAAGGGTAAGTTAAGAGTGTAACATTTGACTATTTATTTCTAAAAGACAAAGAAACTTTTATTATCCGCGAACGTGTTAAATTTATGAACGTCAGATAAAGCATGCAATTTGTTATCAACAATTATCCAATAATCTTTGGAAATCCTCGCGTCCTCCATTAAAACATCACAGAGTCATCCTTCTAACGAAACAACGAAATGAAAGACTCTGTATAGTTTGACAATTCTAACTTTGCGGAGCGGCTTATTTCCACCATTTCATTTTTGAAATTCCTAAAGTGAACACACACCATAGTCGGTTACTTTACGCCACTGATTTTAGAAATGCCAAAAATGAAATGGCACAAATAAGTGGTTGAAAATAAGAGGCTCCGTCGCTTGCTAGCCAAGTTAGAATTGTCGGACTATAGAAAGGTAGAAAAAAATATTTCGTTACAGGAGAGACATTCAGGCGAAGACTTCGGGTGAATTTTTACCCGATTAAACGTCGGTTATGACAATATTGTACTTTACGATTCGCCGAGTTTCTCACTTCCCGGTGTATCTCGAACGACTCGTGGCATTTATTCTGCATCGTCGAAGCTTAGCGAATCGCAAATATTGAAACTGCAAACGTGCGCGCCTCGACGGCCGAGAAAGCCGGAGTGGAAGACCGAAAAGAGAGGGCCGACGACCTTGCTGTGGATTTTCTGCACGCGTCAAATTTGCAAGTACTCCTTCCCGATTTCTTCACACTCGGCCGACTTTCGATCGTATTCGCGGATGTTATATTCTCGACCTTTCAACAGGAATGTCTCGATGATGCTTCGAAATATCATCGGATCTTTGAAAATTTCTCGATGAAATTGTTCTCTTTCGCGATACAATTTTCTTCTTCTTTGTTCTTCATGATTTCTCTGACTTCCGGGCACCGTTACAATTTAACTTTGGATTAACAGAATTAAAGGATTACCGAAGACGAATTGCAAAGGTGGAGAATCGATAAGTCATTGTATTCTGGAGGATATGTTCGATAAATGCGAGAGGATAGAGAAACTCTGATAAATCGATTGGTCATTTTTTTTAAATCATTTTTTTAAGGTGACTATCCGGTTATATTTCTTGGAGTAAATCCGATTATGGTGATTTATTTCTTGCAGTAAGTCCAATGGTCTTGTGGGATGATCTTTTATCGAATATAGAAAACGTTTCTTCTAAAGTGTCTTCTTTATAGAGAAACTGTACAGCAAATATGCCATTCTGATTTCTACAAAACAAATATTATTTACTTTTTCCACCTTTTGATTACATTTTTCCAAAGTTCCTTTTATAAATGCTGTTAATTTGACGGATTTATACATTTTTTATAAAGATTTTTAAAATTTACGGAGCATTACAGTAGATATTTTAAGTCCATTTAATAAAAGTTAGTTAACAAATTGTCATCTTTGCCGCTTGACCTCTTTTTTCTAAGTCCTAATTTAACACTAAACTTACCAAGCGGGTCAAAATGACCGGTTTTCAATTTTTTATAAAAATTACATTGACACTGAAGTCATGAAGCAAATATTCCACTTCTATCTTATAAAGTTTAGATTAATTAATTAATCATATTTCTCACTTTTTCATTTCTCTTTTTTCCGAAACACTTATTCAACATATCCAAAGCTTAGTAGATAAAACATTGGTAGTTTTAGTGTTAATATATTTCAGTGCAACAGATTTCACGCCCGTAAATCTATTGTTAAATACAACAGATATATGCCGATAATTAAAAATTGTTAAAGTTTCAATTACAAAGCCATCATTTAAGTCGATTAAAATGAAACCCTTTGTAGTCCTATTTCGAGCAGTACTCGACATAGGTTTTCACTTGTTTCTTTTTCCTGAAAATTTAATGTCAGTTTCTAATTTCATAGTAATTTTGTGATATCACCAAAATATCCATCACTATAATCATCGCTACCATTAAAAAATAATTAACAACCAATGATAGAAAACATGAAATTAATTTTCTTCACCTTACTATAAAATAAACAAAATAATTCGGACCGCAAAAGGTTGAAGAAGAGTGCACTAATATTTCTACCATATTTTTATCCCCCGTCATATTGCACACATTCCAGCTCCACCATAAATTCCGTCACAAACGTCTCAAACTTCAATTACAATTCCCGTCTTAATTGAATCGATTTGAATGAACGTAACCGTAAATAACAAAAGTTTTCCGCCACTTGCTCCCTTTCTCGGGAATCTCGCCCGTAAAGAGAGACTCGCCTCGAATTTATACTTTTCTGCACGGAAGTTTACTATCGATTGCCCGGCTCTCGAAACGACCGAGTCGAGGCAATTACGCGGAATTGGAAGCCGTCGATTGATGCACTGGCAAATAGGTACTTTTAGCGACGTTGTCCTTGCCAGAATCGAACGGAAGGGCCTCGGTAAAAGGGACAAACGTTCCTATCCCACCTTTTCCCTTCCTATTCCCTTTAAGGGGCTACCTGTTTACTTCGTTCCTCTCCTCTCTCCGCCTCGAATACAACTTTTCTCCCACAGTTTTCTCCTTTTCTTTTATCCCACTTCCGGGACCTCTCCTGCACCCTTTTTTTCTGTAGTATATTTTATAAAGTTAGCTATGCCGTCGTAGCGAGATACGTCTGGATATTCGAATGTTATGGTGTTTAGATTAGTGACGTCACGATGTGCAGCGTGCGGCCGCGGATGGGCCTAAGAGCAGAACGTGCTCTGCGACGATCGAGTGCGGATGTTTTACGGGTTTATGTTTTATTCTTATGTATTTCTTATGGTCTTCTGTTCATTTATGTTATTTATGTTTGATTCGTTTTTTGTTAAGAGCTATTAAGTTAATTAGTGTTGTTTTTTTATATTTCTTATTTCTATATACTTTTAACTTAATTTAATAAATATATATCTTTAATTTTAATACGCCCTCAATAAATTATCGAACGGCCATCCTCCTGCTACATTTCCAACGTTTCGACTTCCAGCCTTTTTTTATTCTCGCGGTAGATTTATTCGCACGTTTTCTCCACTTTCAGCTTGCGAAGATAGACGTTTACCGGAGCTGCGCGAAATTTGCGTGAAATTTTTACAGCCAGAGGATCACGAGACTCGTTACCTCGACACTGAAGGATTTATTGTGCGACATGTTTCCTGGGGTTTATTATTTTTGCGAGAAGGTTGGAACGGTTTCAACATGGTGCAAAGATTGCAAGGTAGTGGAGGATATTGAAACGGTTAATGTTCGTGTAAACCTTGACCAGCTTCGGTTATGGGGGTCTATGGAAATCCCCGGAATTCGCAACGGCAACTGCTGTTAGATGAAGGCGCGAGGGACATTCCCTTGGGAAACTCTGACGGCACCAATGACCCTTAACCCCATTGAACAGCGGGCGATACGCCCTTATTGCATGTAGGGTTCTTCGTTTCTTCCCCCTTGTAGCAATGGATGGAGAAGTTTATGCAAATGATGGTAATCCGACGAGGTATAAGGTAATAGTGAATTATTACTTGATGTATCGTCCCTTGGATGGCTTTATCCATTTAAAACTGTAGATTAGCTACGCGTTAAGAGCAGCTTCGCAATTAAGGGGGAAGGATATGTAATGGAATTGAACTTGTTAATATTTTGAGAGATATTGGGACACGCGTGAGTTTAGTTTCTTTTTTAACACTAGATTTACGGATGTTGATATACCTATTTTTCTGAAGTAAGCCAATTTGACTCGTACAAGAAAATTGAAGTTTTTTGTAGAGAAAATAGTTCCAATTCAATTTGAATGAAAGATTTATTATTAAAAATTTAACCAACCAATATATTGTATGTGTATACATATAGTAATTAAATTATTAATGATTCAAATTGACTCCGTTTTAGTGTCAATTAAAATTGTATCAAGTGGATAAATAAAAATTTTCTGATACAATTAAAAAGTAGAGAATTCGACAGCTAAAAGACACTCGTTAAATGACGGCGCTGATGGGGTTTTATTTTGTTTTATGAACACTGTTGTGAAAAAATTGCAATGTTCTTCGGTGATGAGCAAAGTTTCGGCAATTATTTGAAGAATATCGTTAATACTTGCTGCGTGAAACATCATTAAAATTATGAATGAAACTTTTCACTCGTAATTGACCATCGACTCTCAACAGCCACGTGGAGTGCACACATCTGGACTGAATTGTTATCGATGTACTATGAGCAAAACGTAATAAAAAAAATAATAATAAATACTAGAACTGCCAGCGTTAAATCTATCATATTTACGCCACTGATATTTCGCTGACTTTATCGTTTTTACTGAAGTGAAATTTTTATTAAAATCATATATTTACAAAGTAGGTCAGCCCATCTTTATCTCCTTAACACTAGAACTACCGGTCACAAATCTAACATATTTTAATAAATTAAATAAGTACTTTGAAAAAGGGGGAATCAAGCGGCAGAAAATTTGATCGATTAGGTGATTTATGTTTATTGATATAGACGTAGAATATTTATGCTATGACTCTTATGTAAACTTGGAGAATTTTTTGAAAAATTTGTGTACCAGTCATTTTGACTGGTTTGGTACTTCTAGTGTTAACACCAATATTTAAATATTCAATATTGAGAATAACGAAGATCTAAAATATTTCTTTATTAAAATAAAGAAGAACAATAGTTAGAAAATTCATAAATATTGCAATTTAAACGTAACATAAAATTTTATTGAACTTAATAGTGCCGGTCACCGGTGACCCCCATGGCAGTCAATGTGTTAAATATACCGAGTAAGTATTTTATAAAGAGTGGAATCAAACGGTGGAAAAGATATTTCTATTTTACAAGATTAACGTCGAATATTCTCGCTCTTATAAGCTCGCAGAATTTTTATAAAAAAATGTGTGTAAAAATACCTTGGAAGTTCCAGCGTTAAATTGATTTTTTTCGCTTTAAAATATTCGTCGCCAAAGCGGTTAAATTGAAAATGGTAAAGAAATTCCTTCGATGAATCGTAATTATCGGAACAGACGAACGTGAAGCCTGTTCCCCGATAATTAGGGGAAAGAACGCAGAAACGTTTCCCGTCGAGTTGTACGATAAGTTTTTCTCATCGTGCGATTTATCGACAGAAACGACGTTGCTCGTTGCTTATATCCTTCCTTGGATGACTGGCATCAATGTCAACCGCGACACGCCGAGTTATCGTCGATGCTTCGGCATATTTTACAGCGGTACCAGTATCGACTTGATATTGATTGAAGCCAGCGACGCGCTCTAATTGGAATGCGAGCTAATTACGGAACATTATCGACATTTCGGACACGGTTTTCCATTTCGCTCTCAAAATTATCATCTCCCGCGGCCGATAACATTCGATGATGTAAAAATAATTTGTCGTTCGCAAGGTTCGTTCGTGGAATGTTCACTTTGCTCGAGTATTTATTCAAATATAAAGTGCAAAGTTGCAAATTTGCGAAAGTCTTCCCTAACATTTGAACATCTAAATTATTAAATCAAAGTCTCGGTGGGTCAGAAACCACTCAAAGTAGCGCATCCTAGAAGAAATGATCACAGCAGTTACAACCCTCCCCCAAAAAAAGAAAGGAGAGAGGAAAAACTCTTACATCTTGGATATCTAAGAGTTCTCACCTATATCTCTCGCAATGTTTTAAAAATTTCTATGCGTTCTTTAGTGTCATCGACGTTTCGAAAACGGTTTTCCATTTCGCTCTCAAAATTATCATCTGCCGCGACTGATAATGTTCCACGATGTAAAAATTTAATTCTTGTTTACACATGATTAGAATCGAAAAATTCTAATGTAACAATTGAAACACGATTCTAGAAATAGTAATTTATAATTTCTATACATTAACACTTTGACTTTCTGATAAAAAGCAGGTTTTGGATCTCCAAATAAGTGATCATCCCTCAATACTTAAAAATACTTCTGCCCGCAAAGGGTTAAATATAAAGTGCAAAGTTGCAAATTTGCAAAAATCTTCCCTCGCCTCGCAGCATCTCCTAAATTATAATTTAAATGAAAATCTTTTTGGGTTAGAAACCACCTAAATCAGCACGTCCTAGAAGAAATCATCACAGAAATTACACCCCCCTCAAAAAAAAAGAAAGGGAGGAGAGAATCCAAGAGTCTTCACTTGCGTCTTTCTCAATGTTTCAAATATTCCTGACTGTTCTTTTGTGTCATTACTTTGGTATAATTCGCGAATCTTCGAGATCCAAGATCCGCGACGTGTTCCAGCATCGCGGACGAGCAAAAGTCCGCGGAACGAGCGCGAACATGAAAGTGACCTTCGTTTCAGCAGGCTCTAAGTGTCCAATCACAGTAATGTCCTCCGGTTGACTGACGTCACCGGGCCTAATTCCTGCAATTTCCCAATTGCCGATCAAAGTCGCCGGAATCGCAGATTGCATCTACTGCGCACACGACTCGAATGCAAGAACGAGACTTGGACTTCGTTACGCATATGGGCAAAGATGAAATAAGAAGGGATGATCTAGAGAAGCCACAGACTAGACATTTTACTTCTATCATTAGCCATTTGATTCCTCTTCAATCAAAGTACTTACTTAACATATTTAAATATAAATTTCCCACTGGTAGTTCTAGTATTAATAAAAAAAGAGTCACGGAATTGAAGACAGGGATGAACTTTCTATCCATCGAGATTGTCAGAAGGTGAAACGTTTCACTAAAAGAAGTCACGAGAGAAGATTGAACACAAGAGAGAAGTAAGAAGATCAAAGTTAACCAGTTAGCTGTGTTTAACCCATTCACTGCCAACTACGAGATATCTCGTGGTTGCACTATAAGTTGGAATTAATAATTTAGCAATAATAGCCGAGCGTGTATAGTAATTTCGGATCAAAAATATTCTTCGTATCTTTATAAATGTTAATATTATATTTCTGTTTCATTCAATTAATGTTTCGAAGTCTTTCTGTCGTTTTCTCAAATTGTAACATGTAAAGTAATATTTGCTTAATTCGTTCTGGCAGTGAATGGGTTAACGAGTATACTCGTCATGCATAAAAGCTACCACTGGTCATTAAAATTGTAATTTTGACGAAAACTAAAATATATTCGTAAATTTCAAGATGTTTGGGACATTTTGAGACCATGCTGAAATAAAACGAATAACTAAAGGGTATAAATAATTTGACATAGATTTATGCTCATCTCTCGATTTTCGTAACCCAAAATTCAAAAGAATTTTCGCCACATTTAACTGGTTAAGAAAATGTATTAGTTAGAAGACAATAGAAGATCTAGAAACAATAAAATAGGAAGAAGAAAATCATGAAATGTTGCAGACTATCAATCACATCTTTCGTATTAATTTCACTCAATACGAAGCACGAAGAAGGATCCTATATCCATTAAACTAACGAACAACATTCCAAACCGATAACAGAAACACAAAAGAACCATCCTACCGTCATTCTCGAAACAACCTAGGAGTATTAAAGAAGCTGAGAAAAGTGAGGAAGAAACACGTCGCTGGAAAACAAGACTCAGGAGAAATAACGCGCTCGATACCCGATCCCCACGAAACAATAAAGCCCGTACTAACGAGAAGAGGAAAAGCAAGGACGAGGGAATCGTGGAAGGCGAAACGCGATGCAAGAAACCATCGTCGAATAAGGAGGACACCGAAGAGAAAATGGACTATAGGCGTGCATCGAAAGCACCGAAAGCTCTTTTCGCGGGAAAGCAGGAAAAGCCATGTCATGGCTGAGTGACGGTGAAATCGATGGGATCGGCAAAAAGAGACAGAATAGAAGAAAGAGGCTGAAGAGAGCTGGCGGAGGAGGAAAAGAGGAGTAAAAAAAAAAGTGGGAAAAAGAGGAAAAGAGACGACCTGGTACGTCCGTAGGGTGATGGCGCGTGGAAGAGAAAGACGAGAGAGAAAGAGAGAAAAACGATGAGAGATGGAGAGAAAGAGAGGTATAGGAAAAAGGAAGAAGGGGACTCTTTCCGCTTTTCTGCTCGCTGCCAAATTGAGAATCGATGTTTCGCGTTCGATTCGACGGCACGGAAACTCGGCTAGGCTTAAAGGGCTGAAACGTAGCCCGCGACGATGTTCGACGTGTCGTTCGCGAAACTTCTCTTCGAATAGAATCAACGCAAGAGCCACTTCTGATCCGCTAATGGCCAATAACACCAGGCTATGCAAATTTCAATTAATATACCAATTCGATTTCACCGTTCGGCGAGAGATCTCGCACCGATTGGAGAATCAGGACGGGAAACAATTACCTTCGATACTTTTACGAGGGAATCGCCGATACAATTTTCCAGGGCAAAAGACGTTCTGGAATATCAATGAAATTAATACGAGAAATTGGAAAAACTCTCTTTAATGCAAAGGATGGTATTTTAACCCTCTATGGACCGGATTTTTTGTGGTTGAAGAGCATTTTTATGATGGCACACGAGGAAATGATAAAGATACAATTTTAATTGATAGATTTAACTTGATTTTGAAATATTCAATTGCAAGGGATTGCATGATTTCAACCAGTTAACTGTGGCGACTTATTTTGAGAGTGTGCATCTATCTATTTGTTATACGTGAGACAGGAAGATCGAGCGATGGCGAGTATACACGTCGATCACAGCTAACTGGATAAATAGTAGATAGTAACTAAATTTCCCACATAACGGATATAGTTGTCAAACATCCTTAACTGGTTAAAGTATCAAAATGATAATATTTGGCAATGTTAAAAATTCAGTTTGAGGAATAGAAGCAAAGATGGATTTTATGTTACCTCAAAGTTTCGAAAGCACATAGGGGGTTAAGGATGGTTGATTCAGTTTGAACCGATTTAACCGCTTTTCCTGAAAGGTCATGGAGTTCTTATTGTCATATCCATCGGTTTTGAATTTTTGAATAGTAAGAGACGATTGAAACTAGCCAATTTTTATGTTCGTTTCAGGGGAAGAAAGTGGATCATCGAAGATGAAAGGGAGAGAGAGAATGGCTAATCGAAGGCAACGCGAATCGTTTATTTTTGTCGTCGCGGACAATGTGTTTTCATCGTCGTGGACGAGTCGACTGGAAAAGCAGCCAGAGGGATGATTATTTCGAAGCGATTCCACGGTCGGTGAGATATATTTGCGTTCGGACTCGTTGCTCGTCGCGTGTGCTGATAAACGAGGCTAACGAAGAGACCGGCAGACTGGACTCCGACGTGAAATCAATCGGTTGGAGGGCGAAAGAGGACGAAGGAAAGAGCGAGAACCAAGGTTGAGTGAAACAAATGTGAATGAAATAGAAAGAGAGAGAGAAACTTCGAAAAAAAAATAAAAAAAGGAACAAACGATTGGAAAAATAGTACTCGAGCGAAAAACCTCGAGTGCACAGGGGGTGGAAAACACAAAACCTGGAAAGAAAGGGCAGACGGCCAAAATTCAAAAAGAGTCATAATATGTGAGGAAAAATATGTAAAATTTCGCAGCGAGGTTTCCCACGAAGATGGAGGAAGAAAGAAGGGTAGCACGAGGGAGGAAAACTTGACATTTTTTATAGAGAACGCTCAAGAGAGGGAAAAACCGGCAGACAGTCTCGAGGGGGTGGGAAAATAACGAATGAGATGCAAAAGTGAATGAGAATGTAACAAAAAAAGGGGGAGAAAGTTTAAAAAAAAGTACCCAAGCGAAAAGGCTAGAGTGCATAGGGGGAGGAAAATGCAAAACCCGGAAATGAAGGACAAAAAAACATGTGGAATTTTGACGCCAGGTTTCTTGCAAAGACGGAGAAAGAAAGGAGGATAGCACGAGGGAGAAAAACTGAAATTGTTAATAAAGAAAGCTTAAGAGAGGGAAAAACCGGGAGACGGTACGAGGGGGAGGAAAATGCAAAACCCGAAAACGAAAGACTAAAAAACATGTGAAATTTTGACGCCAGGTTTCTTGCAAAGACGGAGAGAGAAAGGAGGATAGCACGAGGAAGAAAAAACTGAAATTGTTAATAAAGAAAGCTTAAGAGAGGGAAAAACCGGGAGACGGTACGAAGGGGAGGAAAAATAACTAACGAAATGCAAAAGTGGGTAAAATAAATGAGAATTTAACAAAAAAAGAAGGAGAAAGTTTTAAAAAGAAGCTGAAGAAAGGAACAAAGCATTGAAAACAATATTATCCAAGTGAAAAGGCTAGACTGCACAGGGGGAGGAAAATGCAAAACCCGGAAATAAAGGGCAAGAAGACATGTGAAATTTTGAAGCCAGATTTCCCGCAAAGACGGAGAAAGAAAGGAGGATACCACGAGGGAGGAAAAACTGAAATTGTTAATAAAGAAAGCTTAAGAGAGGGAAAAACCGGGAGACTGTTCAAGGGGGAGGGAAAATAACGAAGCATCGAGCGAAAAGAGACCGAGTGGCTGCCAGATGGATTGGCATTCGCTGGCCCGCTAGATTGCAAATATCGATTGTTTTCGTCCGAGGAGATTCGCGGATGGCCAATGCTCTCACAGCGTTAACGATCGTGTCAGTCGTGGGGTGTAAACGTACAAATTTCTCGGACTCGTGAACGGAAGAAGATAAGCGCGAGGGTAGAACGATGGAAATGGTCGAGATACGAGATATAAGCTATGGGATCGCGAAGGATATTGCAAAGATTAGAATCGAGACGATAGTTTGCGAGAGGGATGAGAAAAAATCACCCCCTCGATCTGTCTGAAAATCTTTACGGTAGACGTAGAAAAAAAATTGATGGGGAAAATTCTCGATATTTTGAACGTACGATAAAGAAAGTATTTCTCGCACGTCCTAACATTTTCTTGTTCCTTTATCTCGCAAAAGAAATTCAAATTTTTCTCTCTGTGACTGGCTCTACAATAATTCAAATATATAAATTAACGTGATATTAACCCCTAACTATCATAACTCACCTCTCACGTGACAATACTTTAACGACAGCAGTATTCTTCTATGAAACGTGCAAGAAAAAACTATTCCTTCATGTTGCCGATTATTTAAAAAAATATCATACATTACAAACTAACAAATTTATTTCAAAATTGATAACTTGTAATGCTCCTTCAAAAGATAAATAATTCGCAACCTAGTGGAGAATCATATATAATAAGTTAGTGACCGGTAAGGGTTAATATTGGAAAATAATCATGTCGCGTTGCACTGATATTTTCTATATTATAAATTTTGCAAAACTTCACCTCTCGTTATTGTAGGGCAAGGGGTTAATTTCCTACTATTCAGGATATTTTACATCGCCTATTTTGCAATCTACCAAACAATCTTCCCATTCCAACGAGACCGACGAAAAAGAAGGAGGAGTACAACACCATCCTCGGTATTCCATCCAGCGTCCGAGTAAACTTTGGATATCCGCTCGCTGTTTCGTGGTTGATTATCCTACGTTGCGCTATTAGCGCAGCGAGTAATCCCGAGACGGCTTATTCAAAGTTTCCGTCGAGAAACGAATGCACCGGCTGAAATTCCCGAGCATCGCAAATTTAATTATTCCGCTCCGGGCGATGACGTAATGCCGTAACGTAATTATATATACAACGAACCTGTATACACCGTGACTCAAAACAGGGTCACAAAATTTCCAGACACCTTTCTTCCCTGAAAATTCCAAACGAAAATTTCTACCAACCTGTAGAACGGAGAAAAATTTCTATCGAATAAAATATTCACCATTGTCATTTGTCAATTATTGAATTACAGTTGCTCATCATAGAAAGGTTTATAGACGAGGTACAGTGTGCTCGTTTAACAGCGAATGGGCGGGGCATCCCCTCCACGAGTCGAATGGTCCCCCATGGCAAACGACTCGGTCGAAGACGGATTATTCTCGTCGTTGTATCGTGTATTTGGTTCCGTTGCTGGCTTTGCGGCATAGAGAAAAATTTCCATCGAAAAAATATTCACCATTGCCATTTGTCAATTATTGAATTACAGTTTCTCATCATAGAAAGGTTTATAGACGAGGTACAGTGTGCTCGTTTAACAGCGAATGGGCGGGGCATCCCCTCCACGAGTCGAATGGTCCCCCATGGCAATCGACTCGGTCGAAGACGGATTACTCTCGTCGTTGTATCGTGTATTTGGTTCCGTTGCTGGCTTTGCGGCATAGAGAAAAATTTCCATCGAAAAAATATTCACCATTGCCATTTGTCAATTATTGAATTACAGTTGCTCATCATAGAAAGGTTTATAGACGAGGTACAGCGTGCTCGTTTAACAGCGAATGGGCGGGGCATCCCCTCCACGAGTCGAATGGTCCCCCATGGCAAACGACTCGGTCGAAGACGGATTACTCTCGTCGTTGTATCGTGTATTTGGTTCCGTTGCTGGCTTTGCGGCATAGAGAAAAATTTCCATCGAAAAAATATTCACCATTGCCATTTGTCAATTATTGAATTACAGTTGCTCATCATAGAAAGGTTTATAGACGAGGTACAGTGTGCTCGTTTAACAGCGAATGGGCGGGGCATCCCCTCCACGAGTCGAATGGTCCCCCATGGCAAACGACTCGGTCGAAGACGGATTACTCTCGTCGTTGTATCGTGTATTTGGTTCCGTTGCTGGCTTTGCGGCATAGAGTGTAATATCGGTCGAATGTAACACGGCTATTTATACTCGGAGTGACCCGGAGTTACTTGAGCCGGAGGTATACTCGGCTCGAATAATAGACCGTGAATGGGGCGCTCTCGACGTGCGCTTCGGACGTTGGTACGAGGCGATCGTTAAAGCCATGGCTTAAATCAGTCAAGTCAAGGTTTGGCTCGACAGAGCCGTTTCTCGAGCTGCGCCGCCTCCTTCACCTACACATACAGCCGAGATGTCACTGATTCACATGCACACCGGCGGCGTTACGGTCGTGCCTACTGGTACAAGCGTGGTAGCATGTGGCGGTATATTGGGGCGACATTTATATTTTAAAAATTTTGCGACAGCAAAATGCAAACTTGTTCGCCTCAAAGAATGTAGAATAATGTAAGAAGTTATTGGGGCGATACATTGTACAATGTTGTGTTGTCTTTTAACAGTAAAGAGGTAATATAGGTTTCCACATTACACATGGAAATATGCAAATGCACTCTTTGTTACAAAGTTATCTTCTGAAAATCTATTCCACTGTATCAATGTCCTTTTCCGCTGAATCGTTGTCGAGAAATCGCATTAAAATATAAATGAAGAAAATGTTTTTTAACAATCATACAGATGAAAGAAACCGTTGAGATACATCTCTATATGTAAAATTGACAATACTTTGGCATTTTATTACAAAACAACATTGAAATTAAACGAGGCAGAACCACTCTTTGTTACTAAGAGCTTCTTATAATTAATTATGTTTTAATTGGTATATTAGAACTTTGCGTCGAGCATTTTGAGACGAATAAAGTTACTGAAAACATTTAAGACAACTGCGGCGGCAACAATGTGTTCTTTTACGCTGGGAAACCTAGCGTTCTATTATCGTGTAGTTACTTTTAACAATTTGCGCTAATAATTGATTTACAACTTTTGGTGCTGGAACACAATACTATATTTAGTCGTAATGCATAACGTAGTGGTTAATTTCGGTAAAATCGTCGCCAGAAGCCCAAAAATATTAAAATATATTAATTGTACTTTATTTAACACATATTCGAGCATACTTTTTCACTAACAATACTTTTGTATTACCCTACATGCGATATAGTGCGGTGTGAAATTGTATTTCGACAAATAACCTTTATCGACGTGCCACGCACGACGTTCTGATCTCCGCGACTGACGCGCAAGGCACGACTTTTTCAGCGCGACTGATTGACTACGAATGTCGCCCCGAATACGCCCGTGCTCATGCCAATAGGTCCGCTACTATGAAGGGGAGGCAAAGTCAATCAGCGAGCTCTCGAGTGTATAGGAAGGAGTAGCAGGCGGAGCAGCTCGAGAAACGGCTCTGTCGGAGCCAAACCTTGACTTGACTGGCTTAAATAAG
Source organism: Cerceris rybyensis (assembly GCA_910591515.1). NCBI lineage: Eukaryota > Metazoa > Arthropoda > Insecta > Hymenoptera > Crabronidae > Cerceris > Cerceris rybyensis. The sequence continues at coordinate 5,422,930 of OU342795.1, forward strand.
TGAGCCGTTGTTTTTGCAAGTACTATAAACCCATTTTTGAGAAAAGGTATTTACTTTAACACTTTACCGACCGGTACTTTTTAACATCCTACGACCTTCTGATCGGTCACTTGCGCGCAAAAATTTCCCTGATACTGATATCTCTTCGAAAATTGCAAAGTTTCTTCACTGAGTCCTGGGCACAGTTAATCGCAATGAAAAATAACAATTTATTAATTTCCGTAGCGACCAATTAATAAGTTAAAAGCCCAAAAGTGTTGGGCCCGCAAAGTCGATTAATCGACTACCGGTCGGCAAAGTGTTAAGTTTAACTAAACACCGGTGTCTGCTCTTCGCATTTCGAGTCACAAAATAAATAGGATAGCATTAACACTAGAACGATCAAGCAAGTCAAAGTGACTTGTTCATATTTTTTTCCAAAAATTCCCTAAGTTTACAGGAGAGTCCTAGATTAAAAATTCTAAGTTGGTCTTGTAAAACACAGATTATAAAACCGATCATATTTTCCACCCCTTGATTCCTCTTCTACCAAAGTTCTTATTTAATATATTTAAATGTAATAAATTTAACGTTTTTACACTTTTACGGTTGAATAAATTTGTTTGCTGTATACATGATATTAATATGTCTATATTTAATTTTACAATATATGTTTCACAATAAAATTCTTTGTTTTGCTATGAGAAATGCAAAGAACCTGAACGAAAAGTTTAGTGGGGATCGTATACGCCCCCCATTTTAGTGCTAACCGAACAAAATTGATTGAATTTATGATAAATGTAGATGAGAATAAAAATAATAGTCATTTGGCCACTTGGCCAATTATGTATTTATAATTATTTTTCTTAAAATTGCTGATATCGTATTGAAAACTGAATAATAACAGTATGATGTCCAACATTAGCAGTATTACTGACGACGATATATCGTCAGCTGACATTAACCCTCTATGGGCCCCTGTGACTTTGAGGTAACGTAAGACACATCTAATCATCTATTCTTCAAAGTCAAAATTTTAACTTTGCCAAATATTATACTCCAAACTCGTAAAAATCATAAAATTCTTTGCAATTCAATGTTTAAAAATCAAGTTTAATCCATCAGTTAAAATTGTATTTTTATCATTTTCTAATTGTACCAAATATTGTATTATACTTCAACTCGTAAAAATCATAAAATCCTTTGCAATTCAATGTTTAAAAATCAAGTTTAATCCGTCATTTAGAATTGTATTTTTATCATTTTCTAATTGTGCCATCGAGAAACTGATCTTCAGATACAACAAATTCGGATTGGAAATAGAGGGTTGAAAAGGAGAAAGCTTTTGCACGAGATGTTGAATATTGCAAAAAGAGAGAATAGTTTTTGCGAATTTTTGGCAATTTAAGTTTTGACTAACAGAATATGATGTCGTTGAGGAATGAAATGTATGTATTTCGAGATAGTTGAAGTTAAACAACGGTGAACAGGTTCATAATTAAATTACGCTACTAGAAGCTTTCAGGTTAACAGGGACGATGCTAAAAACGAGAAAGAAGAGCGAAGGAAAACAATAGAGTGGAACGTAGTTTAGCTCGTGTAGAATTTTTTAAAATATTTACGCGACAAAAAAGAAAAGTCTCACGTTCCCATCAAAAACGCTGGGGAAAGGAGCAACTGAATTCATTTATCCCGCATGACCGAACGTTGCTCACCACTGTCTTCTATTTTGTCCGGTGTCCTCCTAGCCCGCGAAAAATTCGCAAACGACGACAGATTTCCGTTGGCAGCCTTTTTTTTCCAGGCGACAATCCAGCTTCTCGTCTTTCCGCTTTGCAGCTGGCTGAACTCGCGTCGACGGCGATTCCGTCGTCGACGGAAATTTCCGCGATGCTTTTTCTACCCCTTTCTTCCGTCTCGATTTTCCATTCTTATTCCCTTCTTCCTTTCAACGTTTAAAGGCAAATCAGTCTTCTTTCAAACGCGCCATTTGTATTCTCTCAAAGCAACCCTTCGCACGAGCGAATTAACATTTTGAAGCCGTTAATCGAAACGAATTAACGCCTTCGCAAAATTCCACCGTCGAAATTTTCCAGGTCGTTGAAACTTTTCAAGGTCCACCATGAGGGTAAATAATTAATATTCACGCGTGCATTTGATCCACGAAATCATAAATAATTAGAACTCTCGAAATTCCCAGCGAGAGTGGAGAGGAAGGATTTTAATTAGTTTGGAGGGAGGGTGCTCGCACGAGGGGTTGATTTCCGCAGGAGGAAAACAGCTACCCTTGCGTCCGCCTAATTCCAAGTTTAGACCAAATAATTATGCGTCTGTGGCCTTTAATCAGCCATTTCGTGTTGCCGAATCATTTCCGTCTCTCGTTTCATTGGCAACGATGAACCTTTTTGGTTTTACCCCCTAATAAGGGTTGGAATTTCTCGAGAAATTTAAAAAGGTGTCGATATGACTTATTTCATCAAATAAATATAAATTACATTATTAATGCTAATCAGTTATTAACATTGAAACTACCAACGCATTTAAAATGACTAGATTTACTAGATTTAATACTAGATTTTACCCCATAAGTTCTAGTGTTAATGCGGATCGTTTAATCTTAACGACATAGTTCTCCACCCTAATCAATTCCCTTTCGACTTTGGAATCTAATAATCGTTGTACATTTACCAGAAGTGCTTCTTGATGGCCACAATTATTTCTACCGCCGAATGAGAGTTAAGATCGACAGGCAGAAAATTTTCTCGAAATAATTTCAATCGGTTGGAAATAACTTTCACCGCAAAAAGGGGTACAAATTTCCATCGTACTTTATTGAGACTGATTTGCTTCATTTTGTAGAAATTTCCATATAACTCTATCATTACACCGACCACCGCAATCCGAAATTCTTTGTGTTTTTAGTTTCAATGTCCATCCTCTAAAAATTTACTCAACTGACACGAAATTAACACTACAACCACCAAGTTAGTCAAAATGACTCATTATTAATTTTGTCCAAAAGTAAGTCATAGAGCAGATACTCTATGTTAACCCATTCACTGCCAAAAAAACTAAGCAAACATTATCCCGCGTTTTAAAATTTGAGAAGACGACAAAAATGCTTTGAAACATTAATTTAATGAATCAAAAATATAATATCGACATTTATAAAGATACGAAAAACATTTATGATTAAAAATTACTATACCTACTCGGCTATTAATGATAAATTATTGATTCCAACTTATGGCGCAAGCACGAGATATCTCGAAGTTGACAGTGAATGGATTAGTGTTGTAAAATACAAAATTACCAAGTCGATCATCTTTTCCACTTCCTGATTTCTCTTTTTTCAAAATACGTTTTTAATATATCAAAGTACAATAGATCTAACGCCGGTACTTCTAGTGCTAAAAAGAATCGCAGAAACTTCCGACATACTTTGAGTGTAAAAAAAAAGGAAAAAAATCACGATAGTGAAGAAACAGAGGGATTTCTTGCGTGATAAAGAGTATAAGAGGAAATTGTGGATTCGCCAGTGAAAAGTCACGCGAAACCAGTTTGGCATTTAACGAGAGAACGTTTGCGGGTCGTCCTCGTGCAAAATTGCGAGGCCGTTAATTGCGTCTGTTCGATTTCACGGGAGCAAAAGCGCGACACTCGCTCTGTCGAGCTGTCGGCGAAGTTATAAGAGTTCCTGTAATCCTGTTAACATGCTACGCAGCCGGGATATTATAATTTCTAATTAACGCACCGAACGGGACACGTATGAATTAATAATTGGGATCGTTGCTGTGCAAACTGCGCGGAAAATGCGCCCCGTTAACTCGCAGCGTGGTTGAATCGTTTTCAAATTTTCCCGCGGAACTCCGACAACGCCTGAGGTGACTTTTGCTAGCCGGAAATTTCGAATATTATTCGTAGCTTTGCTGAAATTGCGACGGTAATACCATGGAGAATGAATCGTTGCAAAACTGTCCCCTTTATGGGCGACAGAAACTCTCAAACTTGACAATGAAGAAACTTTTCTTTTTTTTGGAAATTACTAACGGCGTTGATTAAAGTTGCAATTAATCGCTTAAAAAATTCTATTCGAAGTAATTATAAACCATTTTGTATAAATTCTGGTGAAAATTTCAAACGTTATTCGTAGTTTCGTTGAAACTGCGACGGTAATTTCGTGGAGGACGGATCGTTGCAAAAAGGTCTCCTTTTTTTTGCATGCGAGAAACTCTCAAATTTGGAAATGGAGAAACTTTTTTTAAATTACAGTCAGTTAACTCGGCAAAAAATCCTATTCCAAGTAACTTGCAACTCTGTTACGAAAATTGCAGTATAAATTAACCAGAGGATGAAAAGAACGCGCATTTCTTGCGAAAGAAATTCTATAACATTTAAATGAAAAGTCTAATTATTTTAATTACTAACATCAATTACAGTGGCAATAGCCCCTGTAAAAAATCCTATTTAACGCAATTTCTCATTAAACAAAAAACTGAAGACACCTATGAGTAAATTATCAAACAAGTTCATCGAATATTCGTCAAGGTATCAATTTTTAAAAACGAAGTTAAAAATTCAGTAAAACATCCCGGAACATAGATAATAAATACAAGATAAAATTAGAATCTCTCCTCTTCCCTTCCCCTTCTCAAGTAGAATCGCAGAGGTATTTATAAACGAACCGCTCCTCGTCCGAAGTGCCGCAGCACGTGCATCCGTCGTGCTGCATTTCCGGAAGAAGATGCACCATTCACCCTAGCTTCGAAGTTACACGTGTTCTTTCTTACGTGTACACCACACACGCTTTCCGACCTTTGACTGACAAGACGACCCAATAATTCACAAAACAGCAAAGACACGCCAAAACTTCGACTCAACAAACATCCCCATTGTACCTCTAAAACTGTATTTTCTGTTTTCAGCTCCTCGCAACTCCGTGGCAAAAACGCAGACTTCTACCTTCAGATTTATCCAATTTCCATGATTCCAGTTTATCCAGTAAACCTCGCAGTACGTTTTTGAGGTAGGTAACATCTGGATAATCTTTGGAGAAAAAAATCCTCGATGGAGGCTGGATTACCGTCAGATTACCGTCCCGGGTCGTGCACAATTTAAGTTTCGAGCACGAGTTAGGCTTAGATCGCGATAAAGTCCTGGGTTAGAAACGGGGATAGTTTGAGATTATGTCCACGGATGGTTAGGGTCAGAGTAAACTTTCGATCCAGATTAATTAATACTTCGACGCCTAATGGATCAGCTTTGAGATTAACGGGAGAGAGTAATTCTTGGGACGTTCTCTTCTCGGATGTAAAACGATCTTGTCTACTTGCGAATGAAAGGTAGCTTATATTTATTGATAAGATTATCGTGGTGTGAGTATGATCGAGATTTGATTCGGTGGAATATAAATAGGTAGATGATCGTTTCACTGGGATGAAAGGAATCTGATAATCTTTAGTAACTTCGAATAATATTTCACATCCCTTAACACTAGAACCACCGGCGTTAAATCTGCCATATTTAAATATATTAAGTAATTAATTTAAGAAGGGATAAACCACATAGTGTAACAGGTGATTAATTCAGTAATTAATGTTTTACTGGATGGACGTAAACTGTCTATTTTGTGGCTCACTTATAATTACGGAGAATTTTTAGAAAAAATGAGAGACCAGTCATTTTCACTGATAGTTTTAGTGTTGAATGAAACTTCTTGAAATAAAATTAAATGTTTTTCTACGTTCATTCAATTCTGCAAACTGAAATTCTTCAATCGGGTGCTCAAAGCACGGCAAACCCTTTTCCGATTCCGTCAAAACTTCCTCGGACTTCCAAGTCTTTACGCAGTACCTTTGATAATTACCGTTCGTGAAACTTTATCTTATTAATTTCATTAAAAACTTGCTTCTTAACGGAAACCCATACCATCGGCCTTCACCTGTACCTGGAATATCCTCCTCTTTTCCTATGAAACTTCAATTTAACTTCCCTGTAACTCAAAAACTCCTCACCACGACGGAGAAAAAAGTAACTTGCTCTGAACCACCCGAGTCGAAAAGTGCAGCCTAAAAAGAAACTTCAAATCCTAGATTCTTTTGATCTCTCATTTGCCGCTTAATTATGTATACCATTTTGAACCTGAAAATCTTCAACTAATGTGTCTACGCACCTCAAAGTCCTGTAAATATGATTTTTAGGAGTTATATGGACTGATCAGGTAAAATTTTTATTCCAATTTAATCTGACACCCCCTAAAAATATTTCAGAAGTTCCAAGTCTGTCGACTCATATTCTAAAAATGGGGCTTTCAGGAGCAAGTTGGAATTAAATTATCATTTTATTCCATATAAATTCTAAATCTTCTAAACCAAATTAATTTTTAGTATATCGAGAATTTTTTTGGACCTCGATCATTCCACTCCAATTCTAAAGCTCCTCATTATAGAATGCTGAGGATTATTTTGGGCTGTATGAAGCCTAAATTGTTCCTAAACTAGGTAAAAGTGGCAAAAAGTAACAAGTGTAGGGCGGTTGTGGAATTAAAATTTGCATTCTTTTATATGTAACATATTTTTCCATATTCAGCCTAAATATCCTAAGTTATTTGGTAATTTAGGAGGATTTTGGGCTGAAATTTTCGACTCGGGCATACAGAGGTTGAAATCGCGCAATTTTGCCAATGCGTGATAAAAAAAGAACAGAATGGAAGAAAAATAAATAGGAAAGGTAGAGAAAGAAGGAGAATTTGTTGTGAAATCAGAAGCGAATCGATTGAGATGGAGTGACGAGACGATCGCCGAGCAATTTTCCACGCTCGATTCGATTTCGCGAGTATGGCGGCTCACCGGTCGAACTGGACGTTCTAGAAAACTTTCTCGAACATGGATACAGAGGCTACTGAATAATAAATCATTGGATGAGCTAGGAAAACGAGCTATCCCTCTTCAGAGTCGAAGAGTCGTGCACGTACGCTTGGCTCGAAGTGTTATCGGTGTTATCCGAAAAGTCAAAGGCGATCGAGGGTCTTCGATGGCCTCGGTCTTCTCCGAAAAATACGTAGAAGAGTGTCGTCGGCAATAAGCTGGCTTCTGTTGCGCGATACGTTGATAAGGATTCACGATTAGGTCTGAGCTTATGGTGGGTGTCGATGAGCGTGGATCGAGTTTGTTTGCAGAGTTCTTTCGTTGTTGAAATTTGAAGAATTTTAACGCTACAACTACCGGCGTTGAATCTATTACATTTCGATATAAGTACTTTGGCATAAGAGGAAGTAAGAGATGAAAAAGATGATCGATTTGACAATTTGTGTTTTATAAGATCGATGTAGAATATTTGCTTTAGGACTGTTTTACAAAGTGGGAGAATTTTTGGAAAAAATTGGATGCCAGTTGTTTTGACTTGCTGGGTAGTTCTAGTGTTAATATGCTTGAGCTTTTGGATTTGAGTGATTTTTGATCCGTCTTTGAGTGAATTTGCTGAGAGTTTATTTCACGAATACTCCGATTAGTTTCTGTGGAAGTATATTTTAAATTTTGACTGGGTGCTACGGCCATTTTCGCTGGTAACTATTGTCTTTAGAAATTTTGAGAAATGAAATCTTTGAGATAGAATTTCGATGGAGGAGAAACTTTGAGCATTCTACAATTCCTTTTTGAATACTTGTGCAAGTAAATTACACTTTAAATTCCACTCCAAAGGTTCCAGAAGTTGATCGTTATAAATCACTTTCCCATTTTAACCCTTTGCGAACGGAGACATTTTTGAATATTGGGAGATAACCATTCATTTGTCCTTTTAACCAGAAAGTTAGATTATTGATACATAGAAATTTTTTAATTACAATTTGTGTAATCATATTTCAACGGTTGTATTTCAATTTTTAAACGTGTATACTTGCAGCGATAGATTATAATTAAATACTTTCTCAGACCACATATATGCGTCGCTAGTCTTCAAAGGGTTAAAAATCTTGAAACTGGCAGCATTCTTTCTTTAAAATCGCCTCAAAGTAGAAAGTTCGTGCTTTCCTCAAGTAGGCAGACTATGTTCAATTTATTCTTTCATTAAAATCAATTTTACTATCGCTATAATTCATCCAAGGATCCACGGACTGTCCCAGTTAATTGAAAAGGGGGGAGAAAAAATCCGCGATAAATTTTCAATGTCGATAAACGACAATGTGAAACGTTGGTCGCGCGTGCGAAAAAATGTGCGCGCGATCGGTTCGATAAATGAGACGAATTTACATTTTTTATGGTCTCGTAACTTGCGTACTCGCTATATACTCGATGATTACAGGCATGCCCGAGCACGACCCGATTACGTGTGCGAGGAACGCAATGTTTCCATACAAAGCCGATGCCACCATTATCGATAAAAAAAAAAAATGCCTCGAAATAGGACTGTTATGAAACGTTCTATATTTCAGAAGACTTACCGTCCCACTGTGCCGTAAAAGTTACGCCGCATGCGATGAAATATTTTCAGCTTGTGTTCGTTAATTACCCTGCTAATTAAAAAGCTCCTCGGTGATCGTGATAAAAACTCACCAGGTCGAAAGTGCTCGCTTTTTTTTCAACCCACTCGATTTGTCCCGTTCTACATTTTCCTCTGTCCAATTCTGATATCTTTTCCTTTTTGATTTTGAGAAATTGCAGGTATTCTTTTTTTTGTGAATTCTTGAATTGAGAAATTTCAGACGATTATGGAAATTACGGACGATTCTGTGGATTTTTAAAGTTTGGAGTGTTTTTTTGAACTTTGTTATTTGGTGGGAAGAGATAAAAATGTATTTGCCATTTCATTTTGATGATCAGAGCGCTTCGTGTAACAATTAGTTGATATTTATGTAGTTTTATAGTACGTATCGATAAAAACTTTGTATTATTATACATGAAATCTAAAGTGTCAGCTTGTAAAACAATAATCGAGGCCGTGTATTTTGTAATGATTAATAAAAACCGCGATAAATTCTCTCGCCGTTATTTCTTTACGGTTGTACTTTCAGACCGTCTCTTTTCGCCATCGTTGAAGTAAATGTTTCATAAAATTTATACCGTTTCCCGGCATACATCAATAAAAACTTCGTATTGCCATACATGAAACATAAACCATTAACTTGAATGGCAATCATCCGGACAATGCACTGGACAAACGATTAGTAAGAACCATAAATTTTTACGTCGTTATCGTTTCACCTTTAAATATTAAAATAGTCAAACTAAACGTTCAATAATATCATGTCTGTTTTTGAAATTTAATGAAATTAAATGAAATTAAATTGGTCTTCAAATCTACGGGGCTCCAATATGACAAGTAATTAATAAAGAAAAATAGAACCATATTTTATCTCATCTTCAACCACTATGGCCTTATCACGCAGGATCTACAGCTTTAAGTGTTCTCCAACCCCTCGAGGTCACAATATTTTAATTTTCTATTGCAATCTTTTAACTAAAAATCCACTATTAATTATTCTATCATCCCTTATTTTCCTCCAGAAGGACCATATCATCGCTCTCCCTTAAACATCTCTTATCTTACCGTCAATCATTACGCCCTTATCACCCAAGATCTACAACTTTAATTATTCTCCAACCCCTCGAGGTCACAATATTTCAATTAATAATTTTCAAAAAATCCTGAGAGGTAACTGAGAACAATACAAAGTCGAAACCTATTAATCCAAAGTCCAATAGCAATTTTTGTAACTGAAAATCCATTAGAATCCCTAATAACTATTCTATCATCCCTTATTTTCCTCCAGAAAGACGACATCATCGTTCTCCCTTAAGCATAAGCAAAAATCTCGTACAACGCGGTTTTAAAAGTAACATTTTATAGAAGTAACTTGCCAAAAAATGCAATTAACTCGACACTCGAGTTTCGCAATAGCTCGATTCGATCTCCATCGAAATATCCTCTCAATTCTCCATCACCGTTGGAACGTTCGCAAACAACGTGGCGCGTTTTGCGAGGAAAAACTCGTCGACGGACGATCAAAAGGAAATGAAATGCCGGGGCGACGGGGAGGAGGAGGGGTAGGGGAACATTTCGAAAGGAAGTCTCGTTACGATGGTTAAGGCCAATTCGAGTAAACTCGTAACGAAGTTTCGAAGTTCAAGGGTCAACTCGATTTGCCGCACCTGTAACGAGACCGAAGTAAGTAGGTCCTCTTAAGCGTGGTTATAGATCGCCCAGCGAGACCGTCTTTTGTTCGGTAAAACGAGGAAAACCTCGTAGGAAAATTATTTTCATCGTGGTAAAGCTTCTCGAGCGTCCCTTTTCTTCTCTCGAGTTGAGTTTTACGATGGCTTGCGAGTTTGTAAAAATTAGCGAGACGATATTCCTTTACCTCCTATCTCTTTCCTCTTTGCTCGGTGTGTGTTTCTCGAGTTGATCGTGTTTCTTTTCCTTTTTGCTATTTTCTTTTCTCCTTCTTCTTTTTTCTTTTTCTGGTAAATTGCATCCATTAAATCACCGGCTGAAACGTTCCCATTGAAGTTGCAAAACGTGGAAGTTTTCGCGCTCTGTTAGAGAGACGATGGAAAAGAGGAAGAGGTAGGAGAGAGAGAGAGAGTGCAAGATAGGAATGCTTTTGCAGTAAGAAGATAAATATTTGCAGGCGAATATCGTCGGAGCACGTACGAATGATACCGAGAGACCAGGCCGAGAGATTCGCAAACTTTCCACAAGATTTCGCAGGGCTCGTCGGTTTCATCGAGTTAGAGGAACGTCTCTTTAGTTTGCAAGGTGCATTTAGATGCGAGCGTAAATGTCCGACTGTCTTGGGAACTTTTCATCGTGAAGAAATAAAAGAGGGTGGAAAAGGAGTGATGAATTTTCATTAATATAATTTTTGTTATTATTCTCCTATCTGTTGTGACGTTACAACTGCTTCTAGAAAATATCATTTCTTCTTTAATTCATGCTTTATGTAAATTCACAATTCACTCCTTTGTAGTGCCAATTTTTTTGGAAATGCGCAATAAGTCAAAATTGATTGCTGAAATAAAAATCTGTCCCACATTTCTAATACGGCTTATGATTTACCATGATATTAATAACGTAGTAATAATTTGATCCTTTCGCGGGCCATTGATATTTTTAATTTAATAATTTTTGGATAATTCGAAAATTTCCTATTCCATTTATCGCGTTGCCAATGTCACTCGTTATTGTACGCCAAGGGGTTAATTTACCCCTACTTCTACGACTCCTTTTGTCACTACCTTCGCAGACTCAAAATTAAATTGCTAAAATAAAAATTAGTTAGTGATATTGATATATCGTACAATTTAACGTAATATTAGTGTTATAGAAATTATTTCGTCATGTCGCGCCCCATTGATATTCTCAATTTCATAGGTTTCAGGAAATCTGAAAATTTTCTATTTCTTTTACCACACGAGTGTCACACGTTGCATGCTAAGGTGTTAATTAACAATGACCAAATGTTGTAAATGATTTAAAAAGAAGCATTCATTTATCCCAAAGTACGAACAGAAGTTGGGAATTCTCAACAAAATTTGAGAAGAATCGCTGTTGTAATTGATTAAAAATTTATTATCATTCATGCAGCAAGTTTGAAAAGAAACTACAACTTCTCGAACCAAGTACAAGAGGGAGAAGAAGGGTCTTTGTACCTTTAATCGAGGATAAAGCAGAGAAAAATGTACTCCGGCGTGAATTCATTCGATATTTCGGGGGTGGGTCAAAGTGGAGGAAAGTTTAACAACCCCAGAGGATATTAATCTTGCCAGGTCAGTCAACGACAGTCTCGCGAGCACGCTCACGCTCAAATCTGCTTTCACCTACATCTTTACACGTTTACACGAACGTATATATACGTCGACGAGCGTATACTCAGACGAGCGAACCCTCGGCAATTTGGTACACGCTGAATTCCTTTTTAAACAACACCGAGATAAAAACAGACTCAATAATTCTCGCAGACTGGCGAAACAATTCCTTCGCCTGGGATATGCAGCTTCTCGTGGAGCGCATCTTTCTTCGTGAAACCAAGTGGAAGAAATTAGCCCGATAAAATTAAAAGTATCTCCTTGGAGAATTTCAACCCTCTTTCCTGCTCTTCTTCGTTGCTACTTCTATCTCTCTGTTTTTTATTTCGCTGCCTTCCCTTCTCCGTTCAAGTTTCTGTCCTTATACTCTGTATTTCTGTCTTCTGTTTTTAGTTCCTATCTGTCCCTGCATCCCTTACTCTGCATTTTCCACGTCCATTCTTTTTCATTCTTCACTTTTTGCCTGAGATATTCTTCTTTCTTCATTTCTTCTTTCCTACTGATATAATTCGTATGTTCTTCGTTCTTCCCTGCGATATTCTTGTCTTCTTCTTCATTCTTCCCCTGCGCTGCTCTTCTCTCTTTTTTTATTCTTCCCTGAGATGTTCTTCTCCCTTTTTTCGTTCTTCCCTTGCAACGTTCTTCTCTCTCTTTCTTCATTTTTCCTCTGCCATGCTCTGTTTTATTTCTTCATTCTTCCCCTGCGATACTCTTCTTCCTTTCTTCGTTCTTCCCCTGGGATATTCTTCTCCCTTTCTTTATTCTTCCTGCGATGCTCTTCTCTCTTTCTTCATTTTTCCCTTGCCATGTTCTGTTTTATTTCTTCATTCTTCCACTGCGATACTTTTCTTCCTTTCTTCGTTCTTTCCCTGCAATATTATTCTCTCTTTCTTCATTCTTCCTTGAGATATTCTTCTCCTTTTTTTCGTTCTTCCCTTGCGACGTTCTTCTCTCTTTCTTCATTTTTCCTCTGCCATGCTGTGTTTTATTTCTTCATTCTTCCCCTGCGATACTTTTTCCCCTTTCTTCGTTCTTCCCCTGGGATATTCTTCTCCCTTTCTTTATTCTTCCCTGCGATGCTCTTCTCTCTTTCTTCATTTTCCCCTGCGATACTTTTCATCCTTTCTTCGTTCTTCCCCTGCGATACTCTTCTTCCTTTCTTCGTTCTTCCTCTGCGATATTCTTCTCTCTTTCTTCATTCTTCCCTGAGATATTCTTCTCCTTCTTTTCGTTCTTCCCTTGTGATGCTCTTCTTTCTTTTTTCATTTTTCTCCTGCGATAGTCTTCTCCCTTTCTTCGTTCTGTCCTTTCGATATCGTCTTTTATTTCTTCATTATATTCTTTCGCCTTTTGCCCGTCTCTCAGTCTTCCGGCTCTAACATCCTTTCTCTCCCATCCCCCATTTTCTTCCGCTTCCTTCCACCTCCCTTGCTCCCTATCTCTCTTTCTACATCATCCCCATCCCAGTCTCTCGATCAATTTCCCAGCGAATTACTAATTACGGCAGGATAAGGGGAATCCAATGGCGTATTCGCCGTATTTCGTCCCGTTAATCGGATAACCCTCTTCCCGCCAAAGTGCATTCGACTCGAAATACGTGTGCATGGAACGCGCTTTGCGGGTTTGCATCGGGGCTGCGACGAATGCAATCCGAGAACCGATCCACCTTCGAATACGTTTCAACCGGCTTTCCAAGGGCCTGTGTCCTAGCCTCGTCCCTCCAAATGGACCTTTAAATGGATTTTCGTAACCCTCCGACAATGTTTCCGATTATCGCCGGTCGAACTTGGTGCACCCTCTTCCAACGGACTCTCCGAGCCGGCTGATTCTATCGAAACTCTATGGGGAAACATGGAATCAAAGGCTAGAACTTCTGATTAGTCAACTCGAGTTCAAATTTCTGCCACCTTTGAGTGAATTTGATTAAATTAGTCATTATATTTGAATATGGTACCTCTTTCTTTTTGAGTTAAGGTATTTGAGAGTTTGGAAAAAATTTTAAATAGACTTTTCTGAAATTTAGACTTAAAACTGTTCCAGAATTTAATTAGATTGGCTGTCTCAGTGATAAAATGAGCTATTATATATTTATTTTATATCGCCTGAATGGATTTTATGTTTTTTTTTTTATTTTTCTCCGTTTTTTGGAGTTTGACCCCCAATTTTGACTTCAGATTCGTGTTCAGCGGTAAAAAATACGTCGGAAAATCTCTGTCCAGCACCCAGCACAGGCCACTTTTTTTTGTGGACCTGTGTTATTTTTAAAAGTGATACAAGTCCAAATTTCAGAAAAGTCTGTTTAAAATTCTTTATTCTAATTTTTTATTTCTTATTTCTAAATATTGATAATTTTCATGTGTTAAAAAATAGCAGAAGAAAATTCCTTCATTCTACAGCAAAGTTCAAGCGTGTAACGCTCGAGAGAAAAGAGTTCCAAAAAGTACCCCGTCTTTCTACAAGTTTTCTGACTGAAAAGGATGCACCAAACCGTCCAAAACTTAAGTTACCAAATTGACCAAATAAATTAAAAGGTACCAGGCGAAATGTTCAATCTCCACCGTCTCGAAAGCTGCTGTAAACGACTCAAACTCCTCTTCAACCCCCATCGATCTTTTCTTTCCCGCGAATATCGTAAAGCAATGCCCTCCCTTGCAAGAATATCCTCAGAAATAACCGGCAACTTCCTCAATTTTTCTAATATCTCGAACAGACACTCTTTAAGCTCGAATCCCAGCTGAAAACGTTCCACTTTCCAATTACGGAGTGGAGATATTCAATGCACTTATCCAAGTCGTTCGGGTTAACCCCCTTGAAATGCAATCCAGAGGGTAAGTTCCGGTCCGGAATCGAACTTATCGCGAAATGCAAACCCTCTCGCCGGTGCCATTATCCGACCTCGAAACATTAAGCCGATATCGAGAGGATTAGCTTTAGCTTGTTCGCGGCGAGAAGAAAGAACGGACATTTTTACCGAAACGAAGAAGCTTCTCGTTCTTTTTCCGAATAATTAACAAAGTCGTCGAAGACTATTAAAGAGCAAGTGTTAAACCAAGATTAACGGCGTCTTCTGCAACGTGAGAGTCGATGATCGGCTATAATAATTCGAAGAGTTATTTCTCGAGGATTTAATTGCCGATGAAGAAGAGGTCTTGGAATAAAAAGAAAAAGAGAAAGAGATGGGAGTGTATTAAAAGCGATTTCTAATCCCAAGGAACAACTCGGAGCGGCGCTAATGTCGAGAGAGCGTCTCGAGCTCCCTTTTCGACTCGTTTCTCCTCGAAAGCGTTGATTAAAAAAGCCTTCATGAATTGTGTAAAGGGAAATTCGAAATTCCTCCGAAGTACTACTCCAATTTTCACCACTCCGTGTTAACTCGCATGTACTTGCGATTCTTTCTGGGCGATTTAACAGGCTTTGCTTTGCGCTTGGAGTCTTTTAAGTCCTCGCGGAAGGTGTTGCTTAAAATTAATAATTCTTTTATTCTTGTTTTATAAAATATTCTACGATTAATTGTTATAAAATAACGGACACTTTTTATCTCGGTGTCGATACTGAAATTGATTCGAAAAGTTTTTCCCTTCTTTGAAAGATTGCCTGGGACAACTTGAAGGCGAGGAATCCAAGAAGTTTCGAGATTCGCGCGTGATTTTCTCTCGATCAAAATGATTTATGGCCTTTTCCACGAACGATTCTGAGACTAGTGAGGCAAGTAATTAGGGGAAAACAGATCGACACCTTCGACGTAACCAGAGAAAATAGACGGAGAAGTGTTTACAATTTTCATTTTTCAGTTTTACATCTCACGATGATTTCTCCTAGGGCCTACTACTTTAAATGGCTTCCAAACCACCGAGGCTATGAAATATTAAATAATAATTGAGGAACAATTTCCCAAGCATTAACCTCCTTACCCATAATAGCCCCTAAAGTGCTGTGCTCCTTTCACCTAACATCTACTATTTCATGTGGACTCCAAATCACGAGACTATCACACGCATATCTCAAATCACGAGATAAATTCACTCTAATATTTCTACTACCAGAAATACAAGTTTTTGAAGAAAAATACTAGAATCAAGTTGCACAAAATAATCTTCCGTCTAGTTACAGGGCTAGGAGTGAAACCGGTGTATCTACGTGTTCGATTTATTTATTTTTTTACGTTTTAACTGCCACGATCATTTCACCTAAGACCCAGAGCATTAACTGATGGCAGAACCACCGTGGCAACGATATATCGAACAATAATTCAGCTAAAAGAGCCCAAAGGTGACATGAATTTGAACCGAAGCCCTTAATTTGGAGTCGGAACGTTTAATCACGTATCCACCATAGCTGCAGCGTTTACGTCTTCGACAGACTCTTCGACGGGTAGAAGTTCCATGTATAAGGTACCATGGAGTCGATCCATGGCGTGGTAGGACCGGTTTTGAGATTGTTCTGTCCGCCAACCGGTATAAACGCCGTAACCTCCTCCGGCTTAAGACCATAAAGAGCGGTCTTACGCCAGGAGAGGCCGAGGGATATCCAGAAATTCAGAGGGGGATAAAGGTGAGGGAGAGGTTCAAAGATAGAAAATGGGAAAGCATAGATCCAGAGAGGGAGGGAATAGAAATGGGTGAAGTTCAAAGAAGAACGGAGAGGAGAGAGTCACCGAATGAAAATGCGACCGAGGGATATCCAGAGATAGAAAATAGAACCGAGAGATCGAAAGAGGGAAAATGTTACCGACAGATCCAAAGAGGAAAAAAAAAATGCCGCTGAGAGGGAAACGTAGAAATATATTCCACGGAAACTGAATGGAAAATAGAGGGATGAACCGAGACAAAGAGAGGAATCTCTTCCTTTAATCGTCTCTTGATCGAACTTTTACCTGTTCCGTAAATTTTCTACGTCCTCTTTATCTCTTGATGTTTCTTTTCCTATCGTCTTTTTATCTGTCTATCTCTTTATATCTTTCTTTCTCCCTCTATGATCTCTCTCTCTATCTATCTACATATCTAAACATTACTTTTCCCTCAATCTACCCCTTTCTTTTTTATTTCTGCATACCTCTTTATTTACATATCTAAACATTACTTCTCTCTCCGTCTATAATTTTGTCTTCTTCCTATCTGTTCATCTATCTATTCCTCCTTCCTCTCTCTATAATCTCTTTATCTATCTACATTTCTAAACATTACTTCTTTCTCTATCTACCCCTTTCTGTAATATCTCTTTATCCCTCTCTCTTTCTCCCACTATGTATCTTTCTAGCTATCTCTACATACCTGTGAATTACTTCTCTCTGTATCTATCTTTTTGTTCTCTTTCTCTCTATGTATCTCTCTATCTATCTACATATCGAAACATTCCTTCTCCCTCTATCTACCCCTTTCTCCATATTACTTTATTTTACAATTTCTCTCTATATATCTCTCTATCTATTTACATATCTAAACATTACTCCTCTCTGTATCTATCATTTTGTCTTCTTTCTATCTATCTATCTATTTATCTATTCTTTCTCCCTCTCTCTATCTTCTCTTTATCCATCTACATATCTATACATTACTTTTCTCTCTACCTACCCCTTTCTTTCCCTTTCTGTATATCTCTTTGTCTCTCCCTCTCTTTCTCCCTCTATGTATGTACTTTTCTAGCCATCCACATACTTGTGCATTACTTCTCTCTCTACCTATCTTTTCGTCCTCTCTCTCTGTCATCTCTCTATCTATCTACATTTCTACATTACTTCTCTCCCTATCTACCCCTTTCTTTCTCTTTCTATATATCTCTTTATCTCTCGTTCTCTCTATGTATCTCTCTATCTATCTACGTGTCGGTACATCACTTCTCTCTCTATCCGTCTATCTATGTCTTCATCTCCCTCTCTGCCTCGGAGCTTCCCGTTTTTCGCAATTGCCATTGCATATTTGCCGCCATTAAGCCACCGCACATTACCGTCCAGATTATTCGCGTGAATTGAAATAAACGTAATCCGAGTAATCTCGCAAAACGGTCCTCCTTTTCTTTCCCTATATCGTTTACGTTCTCGCGCCCACGTAGACGAGCGATTGTGCAACGCTCCTAGCGAAAATGAAACTGCATCTCCGCGATGCATTGTGCACTCGCGGCAACGAGGCTGCAACGAAGGCTGCAACGAAGGCTGCAACGAGGCCTGTCTGTCGGGCAGGTACGTACCAGCCGGCTCTAAGTAAATGTATTTAAGGGAATAAGTGGATGGTCAGCAGGATGAGCCGCGTTAAGTGCTTCTTACGGCCTGGATGGCGCGAAAGCACGACACGCTACGAGGGGCTCGATAATGTCGACGAAAATTCTACCGATAATTCTAATGGGGATAATCCAATTTTTCCAACGAATTTTGCATGCTTTTTAAGACTTCCCTGTGACGTGGGACCTTCTGGTTTCGTCCTCGTTATATTTTCTCTCCTGTAAGCGAGTAGAAACATTTTGATGAATTTATCTCTACTTAGGATATCTCAGAGATATTTAACGCTAGAACTACTGGTTTTAAATATATTATACTTCGGTATGTTAAGCAAGTAGGTTGAGAAAAAAGAATCACGACGTGGAGAAGATGATTAATTTAGAAATTTGTGTTTTACAAAGTGGACGTGCAGTATCTATCACATGGTTCTCTTATGAAGTTTGAGAATTGAAAAAATTGAGAGTCAGTTGTTTTGACTGCCTTGATAGTTGCAAAATTAAAGTAACTTTGACTTCATACTAAAGCACTGGCAGAGCTACAGTAGTTTTTGTCATCGGCAGTCACTGAGGAATCATCCTTCAACTAGCTTCCACGTCCAACGGCATTTCCTCCCTCTCACCCTTAAAAATAATTCTTCCCCGCGATCCAAGTGCAGCAGACACTCTAGAAAATTTCCAAAAAATTGCAAATACTCGGAAAAGAAAGGGAGACGCCAAATGAAAACGAGTTTACCGTTACGTAGTTTGGAAAGGCAAGGAAACGCGTGGCTGTAAGCATAGAAAACCCACGCGTGCCTATTCTGGTACACGTGTCGGTGGATAAGTACCTGTAGGTTCAATGCACGACACGATTAATTAGAGACGGCTTATACGCCATGTAGAACCTACTCCATCGACGCACCATGGACGCGAATGCAAAACGGGGGAGTTTGGAGAACATTCGGTGGATCACGAGCGATGAAACACCCGTGATACACGGAGAATAGACGATGATAATTGTTCCCATGGGTTCTCCGTTTATAGAAGCATCCCTGCTTCTTCGTTTTTTAAACCTTTTCCGAGGAGGAGGTCGGATATCTTTATTTTTCTCGCGGGACGACGGCTGATCTTGTGCCACGTGCGGGTGACTTCTGTCAAAAGGTCATTGACCTTTTAGTAGCGGTGGAAATTTGTATATTTTCGCTGGTTCTTCTTTGAACTCTTTGCGGCCGGAGAATTTTTTGAATATTGAGAAATAGTCATTAATTTGGCGATTAAAAACCATCTTTTTACCAGAAAATCAGAATTATAAATTGTTATTTGCCTAATCGTATATCAAGTTTCCAACTCTAACCGTGTGTACATATGCATATAAAGTGTAACAAGATTTTTTTTCTCAGACTACGTACATGCTTCTGTGGTTCTCAAAGGATTAATTCTGCTATTCTTCTCATTTATAATTTACATTTGTATTACTTCGGGTCAGAGTGGCTGCGAGGAACAAAGGTTCGCATTTAAAAAAATGTAGCACGAAGAAACGAACAGATCTAAGCTTTAAATATGAAGTTGATTATAAAGTCATAAAGATGAGAGAAAATTGTAAGTGGGTGATCAATGAGATTAATTTTTCTTAGTGATAAAGTGAATCACACGATCGGAACTAAATTCTTGCGAGAAATAAATTCAGAGTGTAACATAGACGGGCGATTTAGCTCGTTTGAGCGGTTGGATTTGCACGTAACTAATCGTCTCTACGAGAGGTGATCGCGAAAGTGGCCTCTACCACATATTTTTCGTTTTAAGAGACTTCGATTTTGGCGTCTGAATGCGAATTGAATTTCGTCGAACGCTCCGACTATCAATTCTGCTGAACGATTCAATTCCTGTCTTTCAAGAAGATTTTAACGTTATTGCAGCGCAACCTGGACGATAAGAAATGAATAGGTACATTCTTTTTAAATTCATCTCTTTCAACGATATCAAAAATCGAAAGCTATATACTAATAAAAAAATTAAATTCTTTCAATCTGAATTTATCTATAACACAAAATCAATAGTGTATCGTTTAAACAATTCTGAAACTTGAATTATTACAAACAATTTGGCTTACGTGGTAGCTCAAAGCTGTCACTCAGGAAAGGTGTCGAAAAGCGATCGAACATTTTACACCTGGCACAGTTTTTCGTTTGTTTCGCAATGTTTAACGCGCGAAAGCATCGCCGTCGCGCTTCCAATAAACCGCGGGAGCGCCCAAGGCGCAAAATAAAAAGCGATACGCTAACAGATAAACTACATATAAAACCTATAGCGAAAAGCATCAGCCGTAACTTCGAACGGAGCTTCGAAGTGTCCCGGATCGGTTATCGATTCCTCTTTTCTCCAGTTTTACGATGCTTCCGGAACGTGCTTTCCTTTCTCGTTGCATCTGCAGGTTTTCGATGCACGCATAAATGCAACGGGGACGAATATATGCACGGTTACGCGGAGAGTAATTGCAGAAACGTGTAAGTACGTCGTAGGGACTATGGCGAGTAGACTAATACTTGCGATTAACCCCTTGCCGTACAATAACGAGTGACACTCATGGTGCGATAAATTGGATAGGAAATATTCAAGTTTTGCTAAATCTATCAACGTGAAAATATCAGTGGGCTCTAATGTGATAAAATTATTTCTACAATATTAATATTGCGTCAAATCATACGATATATCTGGAATCATTGGCCAATTTTTATGTTAACAATTTAATTCTGAATCATTACGGAGGCAGCCAGAATAGAAATAGTACGGCGAGGGGTTAATGAGCGATAGTTCAAATCTTTCGTCACGTGTGCAAAAATTGCAGACCTAGTTTTGACTAGACTCTCTTTCTTTTTCACGATTCTACAGTATCGTAGTCTCGGTGGTTCCAAATCTACCTGAAACAATAGGTTTTAATTGCACGCCGCGATAATGCGACAAATAATAGCAAATAATATTAGTTATATTATTTTATCTTGAGGAAAACGGTAAAGTGGACAAAGAGGGCAATATTAGTCTCTTTAAATTGTGCATTACTTACTGTATTTAAATTTGATACTGATTTAAATAGCAACATTATCAAATACAATAAATTTGGTAGCAGATATTTAGCCAGCGTACAATGTGTTAAATAACCACAGCAAGTGAAGTCGAAAAATTTTAAACAAATAAAATTTTTCACACCTCGACGATTAACCCCTTGTAAAATAACGTGTGACTCTCGTGACACGATAAAATGGATAGTAAATTGTCAAGTTTTGCGAAAGCTATCTAATTGAAAATAACAATGAGTTACGATACGATAGAATTATTTCTATAATTTTAGTATTACGTTAAATTTTACGATACATCAAAAATCACTGTTTAAGATTTATTTTATCGGTTTAATTCTGATTTATTATGGAATTAGTGACAGAAAAAAATCAAGTTAAACTTGCCACCGTCATAGTTCATGGTGAGTTATTTAAAACGTTAGTATTTATTGGAATATCCTGCGCACACGAATAATACAGGGATATACGCTCAAGTTTTTCGTGGTACGGAAGCCACGAGCTGTACGTGACTTCATAGCTGTTTACAGTAACGACCATAATCCGAGGGGAAGCCGATGCCGTCGAGAAAATGATTAATCGGCGTACTTGCCGCTTAACTATGACGAAAGTTTTGAATCACGCGCGAGCATCCGGTCTGCGTCACTCGTAGATCGAAGCACGGACGAATGCTCGAGGTTTCATCTCCGTTCTTCCTCGAACTTTCGATATAAACTGGGGAACCTCTCGCGAATCTGCGATTTCACTAATGAAACGCATTAAATGTGTGATCGTATAAATTCAACTTATTAAACGTGTGCTCATTGCAGGGGATGAAACAGGGTCTCTCGACATTTAAAGGGGAGCATTACATTTGGAATTTTAGAATATCTATCGTCACTAGTGACTTTAGATTTGACTTGTATCTTCTATTATTATTAATTGTTATATTTTTTCTAGGATTTAATTTTTGGGTGGCTTCCAAATTGTAGAATCTTTAAAAAATAATTGAGATCGGAGAATCAGCTTCAAATTACCGTCGCAATTGAGACCAATGTGCCGAGTAATAATAATAAAAGTAGATTACAATGGGCGTGAAGTCAAAGCCTCGGATTTCTGGCTGTTGGATTCAAATTAAAGTTCACTTTAAATCCAGCAAATACAAAAAGAAAGAAAAAGAATCACCGTAGCACCGTCCAAATGTTCAATGCTCCGAGTTTTTGTTCCGGAGAAAATTTCATCGTGACAAATAAAATTCCATCTCCTCCCGCTCGATTTCCCATGCAGGAGTGAGTAAGAGGGAGAGGAGAGAGGAAAAAAAATATCTCAAGAAATATTGCTTCGCTTTTAGAGGACTTTTACGAGGCAAGCGAAGGGATAACTCGATAACTCGACGTATTCGCGATAATCGTCGCCCTGCAAATTGCAAGCAAACACGTTTATCGGTTTTAAAAGGGGGTCGAGAAAGAATCTACCGAGAGAGACAAAGAAAGGGAGACTAAAGGATAAAAGGAGTAATAGAAAGAGGGTTGCAAGCTCGCCGAGAAGGGTGAAGCTGAAGATCCTCAGGAAAATGCCTAGGGACGCCGGAAGTGTAGAAAGAAACTTGCACGTTTTCCGGGCGAATTTCTACTCTGGCTATTTATTCAATTTTTTCTCGTCATTTCGGCGAGATTTTAATTTTTACTATCGCAGTGGGAATAATTCCAGTCTCGCGATAAATTCCAACGAACTGTACGCCGTTTAGTTTCTTCTCCGTTTCTCCTTCTTCCTATTTCCCTTCACGTTCGGATCTCGTGGGAGGGCAACCGGAAGTCGGAGGCAAAAATGCATCGTGTGCATGCCGAGAGTGAATGAGAGAGTGGAGAGACGACTGAGAGAGAGAAGCAGGGAGAGAGAGAGAGAGAGGAAGAAAGAGTGCAAGAGACGCAGAAGTGCACGTATGCTCCGAATTATTACTGACCCGGAGAGTCAGTGGCTCCCTTTACGAGAACGGTGCACTCACGTTCGACCTATTTTCTCATCACAATATGTATATTTCCGCGAGCGAGAGTACGATTTGCACGTATGACGTGCTAGAAAGCGGATGCAGACGCTGCATCTCACGTGGGATGATCTATATTAATGCGTTTAGCTGAGAATGAAAACTCTGAGATGCCGACGCGCCTCGGTAGCATCGACTTCCGCCCGGAGAAGTTGGCTGTCGAGCGAGCATCCTGATTTTCAAGGATATTATCGGGGATAATTTCGGATAATTGTACAATGCGAAAACTGATTGGACATATGAGTCGTTTATTTTGAAAGTGGGGCAAAGGTCATTTTTTGTCATTTTGAGATATTTAACACTAGAACTACCAAACCAGTCAAAATGACTGGTACAAAATTTTTTCAACAAATTCTCCAAGTTTATGTAAGAGTCATAGAATAAATATTCTGGGTCTATATCAATAAACGTAAATCACCCAATCGATCAAATTTCCCGCCACTTGATTCCCTCTCTTTCAAAGTACTTACTTCATTCATTAAAATATGTTAGATTTGACGCCGGTAGTTCTAGTGTTAAAGGTTTCCATTTCAATAAATTTAAAAATATTGGTAAGTACTAATAGGGATATCTTTTTTATTTTGTGGTATTAGATAATGGTAAGTTTATGGTGCAATAGCGTTTATAGTACTGGCTAAAAAATATGAAGGGTTTATTATACCTACATGGACTTGCCACACTTTCAAAATTAATAAATTATTGTAATCGTTAATTAAAGGGATAATATTTCAGTTGTATCAGCCTATTTTAAATAATGAAAACAAAATACTATTCAATTTTATATAAATATTAAATTTATTCATGAAGGAAAAAGTGAAATGAAACAAAAGAATACCAGTTTCTTAAATATTATAGTAGAAATATAACATTAGAGAAAAACAATTCATTTTTATTAAGAATTTCAGATGTAATTCGAGTTTTACTTATGATTTAACATTTTAAGATGTTCATGATGAACAGGAGGGATGTATCTTTATATTTGTCAGATGTAATAGATTTACTGTTTTCATACAAAAAAAGGTAATTTTATATTTCCAAAATTAGTTGATCATCCTCTCCGTTGTGGTGATAAATCGATCATTTTAAATTCAGAATCTCGTTCCATCGAAGTCTTGTAGAACATTTTGTATGGTGCATTCCATAGATATTAATAACTAGTATCGAATTAATTGATAAGTCCAATATTGCAATTTGCGAATTTGATCTTAATAATCACCCGATAGACGTGGACGATTAAAATAACTTCTCACTCGTCCATTTATTATTCATAATTCCTTTCCTTCGATTTCATCCATAAAGTGGATTGAACGGGACGAAATCTTCGGGCGCTTAAGCGATTTAAATCAATTTTCTCTCCTCTTCGAAAAGGGATTTTAATGGTTCCCTCGTCTGAAGGGGCACGCAGCACATCGGCGTCTCGATGATTTTTTTTTTCTCCAATTTCTAAAGGCCTCGCTCAAAGTAACTGGGAACTTTTTACGTAACCTAAACGCTTAGCGTTTACGTTAACATTAAACGGGAGCAAAGTTCCTGGACTTCAAAAGTGCACCGTGTAAAATTCAATTTCATGAATAAATCCGCTCGAAAGCGGAAGTAGGGAGGGGATTGAAGAGAAAGTTGTTGCGCCCCGTAAAAGCAATGAATTCCAATTACTTCCCTTTCTTCCGAATTACCAGCCGGAAGTGTGGAACGAAAAAAATACTGGGATTAACGAGGATAATCGGAAATTATCATCGGGAAATCGACGTCCTTTAAACTTCCTCCGGAAAAAAAAAATTATACCAATGAGACGACGGTATTTTTCATCGTGAAAAAAAAAGAGATTTCGTTAAAATCATAGAACGAATTAGAGACGAAAATACGCTGGGCAAATTTGAATAAAACGAGGGTATTTTTATATCCATTGGATTTTTCGGTATTCCCGTATTTTCGGATTATTCGATGATACGAGATTTGTCAGATACGAGCATTTTAATTTTTTTAAAACGAATACCTGGAATCTTCGTTATTTAAATAAAAATCTAATGAAGATAAATATCACGTTTGCCAAAATGAGGCAATTTTTTTCATCGTATTCAATGTTCTACATTAATTCCATCGATCGTTTCTATTTTTGAAGGAAGCGATATATTATTTCCTAATTCAAAGTAAATCAAACTTCTCCAAATTCGAATCAATTATCAAAAAAAAGTCGACTAATCGTCGATTCAAGGTTAAATTAACCACGAAACGTAACGAGGTTGCCATAACCATCAGTATTTTTCGTAATTAACGTTCACGATGCATTTCGATAATTAGCACACCCCCGTAGCCACAAGCCAAGCGGATGCATTAACGCAAACCTCGCGAAATTAGAATTCGCAGCTTCGTCCCGGAATATTTCCGTTTGAGATAAATTCAAGAAGCACCGGCGGAATTCCTGCCGGCTCCGTCGAGCGGGGACCGGAAGTCTAAATGAAAAGTGCACGGATGCATCCTCGAGAGCGGCAAGGATTCGCGTATTCTTTACCTGCGAATGCGTCGGGCGAAGAAAAAGGAAGAGAAACGAAGAAAGAGGAAGAAAAAAACGAAGAGGAACGAATAAAAAAAAAGAGGAGAAGAGAAAAGGAGATGAAGAATAAGGAAAGAAGAGCTCGAGACATTTGCAGTCGTGTGCACACGCTGCATCCGCCGTTGCGAAATGGGAACGAGTGCATTGCAAGTAGAATCGAAGCTTGACGGGCAAAGAATCTTTCTCGAGGAGTTTGGTGGATAATAGAGGGGGTACTTGCAAGTGCAATTCAACCGAAATGCGCTCGAGTCCTGTGGTTACTGTAATTGGAGATTGTTGTGTACTCGTAGACCCGGAATAATGCAGCGGATGCATAATATTGCTTCGGATGACGTGGTAAAATATTGTGTGTCTCTGCCGAGAATATAGAGAGGATTGATATGAAATTGGCGCGCCTCTTTGTCGGCGACTTTCGAACAATTGTTCTCGAGGAAATATTCCAATCAATTTTTAATACCAGGAACATTCTTAGATTTCCTAATTATTGTGCTGATTCGTGCTATCGTTTTTACGACATATGCCTTCTATTGTGAATTCTTCTTCGAATTCGTTCGCTGAAAGGTGAAATAAAATTAATAATATGTTGAAAACTGATCGATTATGCAGAACCTGTTACATAATAGGGATGAAAAGGAAATCTATTAATTTCAGAGTCCAATTAAAAGGGGCAATTCTATGTTTAAAATAAAAGTTTGAGACTGTGTTAACATCTACGGACACATGGTGACCAATATCCGCAGAATATTGAATAATATCTTATCACTTTTCGTTAATCTTGCTGTTTTGCTGCTTTATATTCCACATTTGTATTCCTTCCAGTCATGGTGACCCAGCGAACAAGGTTCACATTTGAAGAAACACAAATACATTAAATATCAAAAATTAATACATTGAAACATAATATCTCTTAACACTAGATTTACGGATGTTGATATACGTATTTTTTTGAAGTGAGTCAATTTGAATCATACAAGAAAATTGAAATTCTTTGCAAAGAAAATAGTTTCAAATAAAGATTTATTATTAAAAAATTAACCAACCAATATATTATACATATAGTAATCAAATTTTGAATGAGCCAAATTGGCTCCGTAAACCTAGTGTTAACACTAGAAGGGAGCCAATCATGCGGTTTGCGGGGAAGAGGAATCAACATTTACATACATTTCATTACATGACTAAAAACCAACATATGTTTTTTAAAAAATAATATCTAACTTCTTTTATGTATATAGTAATTGAATTTTCAATATGATCTCCATTTCGGCTGATGTAGAGCCGAGCAGAACAGCAGGAACAGAATTGTATCAGCATTCTCAGAAGAAACTCTTCAATGTCTTCCACAAGGAAATAATTAATGACTAGACTCCATATTCTTACGCATTTATGATAAAATGAATACGGCTAAAATATATAAAAAGAACATAATATAAAAATATATCTAAAATGTCCAAAGTATTCGTTGTAACATTTATCGAGTGCAACAAATCCCTAAATAGATTCTCCTGTCCTAATTGCATTTGTTCAACTTGAAATTTACATAAACATCCGGAGTCTATGAACGACACTATTCTTTCAAGCGACGCAACCATCGAAGACGAACGTGATACCGAAACAATACGATATTTTCGCATAGCACGCTTGAGATATAGAATATTAACAAAAAAAAAAACAAACTGAGCGTCAATATCGGATCGTCGACGAGTGCAGCGCGATGCACGCGTTGCATCGCGGAAAAATCGCGCCGAGGGTATAAACGAAAAACAACGGCTGTTGTAAATCCCTTTTTAACACGACGATCCTGCTGTGTCGGATTATTTGACGCGTCGTTATTTTTGAGTGCTATAATTCAGGTCAGCTATGGCGAACCGAATGGTTTTCTCGGCGCCAATGTAAAAACCGAAACTGCCAAGAATTTATTTCTCCGAGTTCGAACAATCGTTTCCCGATGGAGCTATGGGGATGAAAAAAATAACTTTGGACTTTGAATTAATGGGATTGGAATTAAATCGCTCAATGTCTCTGAGCAACTTTTTTTTCGAGCATTCAGTACACTGACACTCTGAAACTTTGGGGCTGCAGTGCAAATTTGAAACAATGGAGTAGAAATTCACAATTTCGGTTTTATAACATAGAAATAAAATATTTACTGCCTGATTCCGATATCAGTTCAAAGAATTTTGAGAATCAACTGATAACCGGTCACTTTGACTGCTTTGGCAGGTTTAGTGTTAACCCTTTACGCTCCAAAGTCGAGCAATTTCATTTTACGTTTCCAATTTCCTAATGATTTAGTAATATCACCTAAACTATTGATATTACTAACAAAAATGAATAACCAATGATAGAAAATATCTTGAAATTAATTTTATTTAGCTCGGTACAAAATTAACAAAATAATTTTGGCCGCAAAGCGTTGAAATGGTACATGAAATGATCACAAAAGATATGAAAAAAAATGAATTACTTTCCCCAAACTAATTCGACTTCAAACGTCAAGAATTTCTATAATTAATTGTGAAAATATTTCCCGCGCTAATCCTGACACGTCGATAGCAGCGTTAATCGAAATCCAATTGGCGCGATTGTAATCCACCGGCGAGGATGCAAAAACGAAGGCATACGAAGGGAAAAAAAGCCCGCTCGAAATTGAAATGCCGCCGGGAGGTCTGGGTTTTTCATTTGCCTCGTATTTTTCTTTATTAAGTCATTGCTATTCTAATATCGAGATGCTTGGACCAGCTCGAGTCGCATTCTACCGTCGAATGCAATCACGTGCATACGTGGCATCGAATGCCTTCTAAACCAGAATCGCAGATATCCCGCCAATGGGATACCGCACAATGCATGATTTTCTGCATCCGTGTGCAACCGTGTTCATCCCTGCGCACAAACACGAGGAAACGCCTCGACATCGACGTTCGTAGCCCATCTCTCCTTTAGCTTCATATTGATTTACCTTCAATTCATTTACAACTGCCGTCTGATTGTAAATATAAGAGAAAAAAGTATTGTTCTGTATTTGAACTTTAATTGGAATGATCACTATGGCTGGGACCATCGCTTTTGAATGGATTTCGCGTCATAAAGGTATATATATTAAATATCCTGCTGTGAATTAATTAACACTAAACCTACCGACGTTATATCTACTAAAATCTAAATATACTCAATAACGACCTTACACAAAGAGAAGTGGCGAGATAAAGAAGATAATTAATTAACTCATTTTGCTTTTGTAAGATGGAAGTGGAATATTTACTTCATGGCTAGTCTATGAATTTAGATAATTTTTAGAAAATATTTTGGAATCAGTCTTTTGACCGCCTTGGTAGGTTTAGTGTTAATACTTGTACTATAGTTGATAAATCTATTATATTAAAATATATTAGATGAGTGTGTTCGAAAAAGTATATCAATTCGGTAATTTGTGCTTTATGATAGGCTTGAATTAAACTATGCACTGTATGGAGTCATTAATTTATAAAATTTGTAAAATTGGTATAGTGTATATAACACTAGACGTACCGGCGTGAAATTTGTTATAATTCAATATATTAACACTTTACCCACCGGTAGCCGATTAATCGGCTTTTCGAGCTCAACATTTTTGGACTTTTAACTTATTAATTGGTCGCTATGGCAAGTAATAAATTATTATTTTTCATTGCGGTTAACTGTGCCAAGGACTCAGTGAAGAAACTTTGCAATTTTCGAAGAGATATCAATATCAGGGAAATATTTCCGTGCAAGTGACCGAACAGAAGTTGGTAGGTGTTAACACTAGATTTACAGCTGATAAATTTAGAATATTTACATATATTAAATAAATACTTTGAACAAAGATGGACCAAGCGGGAAAAAATACAATCGGTTAAGTTATTTGTATATTAGAAGATAGGCGTGAAATATATACTGAACAGCTTCTCTATAGATTTAAAAAATATTTTTAGAAAAGTAGGATGCTGGAAATCTATTGTTAAATGAGTACTTTGAAATAGGAGGCATGTTAAATAAGAACTTTGAATAGGGAGATCGAATATTTGCTCCATGGCTCTCCTACAAACTTTGCGACTTTGCGTAAATAATTGTGTGCCAGTAATTTTGTCTAGCTTAATAGTTCTAGTGTTAAATATATTTAACACTTTAGAAAACGAGGAATCAAGATGTGAAAGAGACGGTCCACAGAGTCATTTATATTTTACAAGATAGTATAATATAAATCTGCAGATAAATTTGCAGAATATTTGTAACAAATTACTACCCCAATTATTTTGACTGTCTCGATAGTTCTATCATTAAAAACCGTCCGTAATAAATTCATCTCGCATCTCAACCGAAGAAAACAGCTTCTCCAGCATCGCTTTAATTATTCTCAATCCTTGTAAACGACACAGCAAAATTGAGATTGGAGCCACAAATATCCTCCATCTTCGTCCAACACTAGGACGAACGAAAAGCGAGCGAAATACGAGGTAGCCTCGAATAAGCGTCGTTCCACGATGCGTTTGTCTTTCTCGACTTTCATCGAAATCCACGGTTAGGATTCACGAAGGAAATGGGATTCCAGGAGGAGGAGAAAGAGGTCTGGGGCGCTAGTTAAATTTGCATCGAGATCTTTCTACCTCTACGGGGAAAACTTGGTCCGTGGATGCAGGATATTTGAAAAGGACGAAAAGCGAGAGAGAGAGAGAGAGAGGACGTAGCAACGAGAGAGCAAGCCTTGGCAAAGGTGCTTCCTTAATTGCGCCTCGAGTTCAGCGTTTCGTCGTTGATTAAATAAGTGGCGCGATTAATGAACGAGCTAAGCGTTAGTCGCGCGAGAGCTTTTTATGAGCCAACGGTAATCGACGTTTCGCAGTTGCTCTTGTTTCATCCTGAGTCCCCTCTCTTCGAAGAATAGCTGCGAAGATTCCAGGAAAGTCTGCAAGAACGACGAGGGATCTCGTTAGCACGCGATTATTAACTCCTTCTGGAATATTTTAGGAGGTTGGGCTAATTTGAGATTTTGTGGATATCGTGAACAGTTAATTTTATAAATTGATCGAATGGATTATTAATTCTAGCTGGAATTGTATAAAATTGAAAGGGGGTTGAAGGTGAGGCGAAAAATTTTGAGAGTTTGAAATTTGGGTTTGAATTGATCCTAATTTTTGAGGATAATTGAACGGAGGAAGAATGATTTTTTCTCGACGAACTGAAATCCAGAGTTGGAACTTCTCTGGAACTACGACTCTGGTGGAACTTCCGTTTACTCCGTTAGTTCTTCCCCTTCTCTCTTTCTCGAGTAAACGTACGAGCAATAAATAATTCCCCTTAATTTCGTGGATCGATCAATTATAGAAGATTCGTTGGGTACACTCGGTTAATCGACATTCCCGATTCCTCCTAGAGTAACAAAGAGTTTGCTCCGCAAATACGATCGATCCGAGAAGCGGCGGCTTATCCAACGAATTCGCAGGACCACCTTCCGCCAGGACCAACTTTCGTCTCTGGAAATCTTGACATTATTGCGCCCCATTCCTTTTTCTCACTTGAATTCGCAATTTGTGCCCTTGGATAAATTTAATTATAATTTGATAACCGATCAAACAATGTATGATCAAAATAAATAAACACAGCATTCCTGTACTTTAACACTAGATTTACGGTTGTTGACACACCTATTTTTCTGAAGTGAGCCAATTTGACTCACACAAGAAAATTGAAGTCTTTTGTAAAGAAAATAGTTCCAAATCAATTTAAATGTAAGATTTATTATTAAAAAATTAACCAATCAATGTATTATACATATAGTAATCAAATTTTGAGTGAGCCAAATTGACTCCGTAAATCTAGTGTTAACGTTATCGGGGGGGGGGGGGGGGGAGATTATTGCGTCTCTATCTTTTTTCTCATTTGAATTCGCAACTTTCTACATTTCCTTGAAAAAATTTAATCATAGTTTGATAACCGATCAAACGACATGTGATTAAAATAAATAAACACAGCATTCCTGTACCTTAACGTTATCGGGGGTGGAGAAGATTGCGTCTCTATCTTGTTTCTCATTTGAATTCGCAATTTTCTACATTTCCTTGGAAAAATTTAAGCATAGTTTGATAACCGATCAAACGAGATGTGATTAAAACAAATAAACACAGCATCCCTGTACTTTAACGTTATCGGGGATTGCTATTATTGCGTCTCTATCTTTTTTTCTCATTTAAATTTCTAATTTTCTACATTTCCCTTGGAAGGATTTCATCATAATTTCATAACCGATCAAATGATATATGGCCAGAATAAATAATCGCAACATTTCTGTACGGTTAATATCGAGGGTTGCCATTATCGCGCCTAATTCTTATTTCTCACTTAAATTCTCAATTTTTTACATTTCCTTGAAATAATCTTATCGTAATTTCATAATCGATCAAATGATACATGATAAAAATAAATAAAAACACCTGTACAGTTAATATTAATTTAAAATCCCTGAGTGATCACAGCACAGAGCAAATTTCAAATTAGTAGGGCAGTATTTTCACTCCATCCCTTCTAATATTTCGATTCATCGCCTCAAAATCCACATCAACCCCCGTCTTTTGTTTCTCTCATCAACGTCAACGGGTAGACCATCCACGAACAATAAACCCGCCAAAATTATTGCGGTATTACCGCAAGGTGAATTAAAGTTGGTTCGACTCGTCGGAGATTCCACGAAGGAATTCCTGACGACAATAGGCGAGCAATATAAATGCGCATTCGAGTGCTTTCACCCTCATTCATCCCCCCACCGTTCCTACCCCTTCCTCGGCCATCTTCGCGCCCTCGTTCTTCGCCACCCGGCAGCGTTTCCTTCGATATTGGCATTTACCCCGTTCGCTTGAATTAATGTAGGTCGAGGCGGCTGGAAGATAAAGAAATGCCATCTCGTTCCGATGGATTTCATTCGCCGTTTCATTCCTTCCTTCCTTCCTTCCGCGCGTCCGATGCTGTTAATTAATTGATAATATCTCGCGGGCTCGATCCTTCGGTATCGAGGTCAGCCCTCCTCTCCCTCGGGACGAGAGAGGGATACGTGGGATCGTTATGATTAAAGGTATCCTCCTCCTCCTCCTCCACTTCTTCTTGGATTCGTCGCTTCGGTGTTTGCGGACTTGTTAAACTTTCAGGGACGTCTATCGAGGAATTATCGACGGATTGTTGAGGATTTTGAGGAAGTTTCTTTCCTTTTGGCGATGGAAGACTATTTTGTTGTAGTTTCGGAGACGAGATGAAAAAAATTCTTAGTGATTTTTGAGGGTTGAGGTAGATTTTTGTTGCGGAGTCTCAGTTAAACCTTTGCCTTATGATTTGTTTTGTGGCTACCTTCGCTATAATGCGGTATTTAATTAATAAAATAAAATTGGACAGTGACTTTTGATACACAGTATAATTTAATGTGATATTAACACTAGAACTACCGGCGTCAAATCCAACATATTTTAATAAATTAAATGAGTACTTTGAAAAAGGGGGAATCAAGCGGCGGAAAATTGGATCGATTGGGTGATTTATGTTTATTGACATAGACGTAGAATATTTATTCTATGACGATTATAGAAACTTGGAGAATTTTTTGGAAATATTGTATACCAGACATTTTGACTGATTTGGTAGTTTTAGTGTTAATGTTATAGAAATAATATTGTTACGAGTCGACCGCGCACGCCTTGTCCTTTCGGACATAATTAATTAAAACACAATTAAGAAGCGATAACGTTTATTTGAGAGAACACGTCCGTCTACGAGGACCACTGACCGTAGAATCTCTACTCTTTTTATTTAACAAACAATTGATAAGTCTCGTTACCCACTAACATTGAATCTACTGGGTGCTTCGTAACAATATTTTCGCGTCGTTTCTCATTAATATTTTTAATTTAATAGGTTTTGGAGAACTTGAAAATTTCCTATTACATTCATCTTATCACGAGTGTCACTCGTTGTTGTAGGGCAAGGGGTTAATGAAAGTACGAACTTAGTTTTGCTTCTTATCAGGATGTATTTTCGCTCAAATGAGGAAACTTTTGTATTTGTCTTTGTTGTTCATGAAATATGCTGGAAACAAGTTATTCCGCCTGTTTTGTAAAATGGCGAGCAACCTATCGGCGATTCTGGTAAGTCGAAACGATAATCGTTGGAGAAAACTAAAACGAAGGACGTAAAGTGGAAAAACCGCGGATGAAAATTAAACGGCAAATATTTCCTCTTCGTCGACCGTCGACGAATTTCATTCGCGATAACGGCCGTTCCTTCCGCGCCTACGGCGCCGTTAATTAATTGATAATATCTCGTGTATTAATAATTGGAAACGCGCCGGAATAATTCGAATATCGTCGGGCGATTCTACGGGGCGTCGAATAAACGAAATTGCCGTCGTTTCGTTGATTCGAAATTCTTTAAACGAGCCGGATAATTCCGTCGGGAATAAACGAAACCGAAAAGCCGCGGTATTCCCATTCCCGTTTCGTCTCGTCGGCTTTAAGGGGATACTGGTGTTTTCATGGTGGAAAACATCAAATATTTGTACTCAATCTTGTGGCTTAATTTCACAGGAATGTCTCTACAAAAGTTTAAGCTAAAATTCACCAAATGTCCTTCTATCGTCTGATCTACAAGGAAGATATTAGAATATATACATTTTTTTCTAATTTTGGATTTAAACAGTTACCATTTCTGGAAAAAATAATTATATACTCTTTACTGTATGTCAAATAGTAACTACCTATATTGATATAAAATGAAATTTCACTACAGTTTTTTACTTCGAATAAAGTGAGGAAACGTTAATAAAGAAATTGTGCAGAGGCTCTTAGTTGACGGTCAATTCAAGTTGTATTTTTCACATCATCGAAATGAAAAAATTTGTATAATACAAAGAAAATATACCTAACACATACACAAATTTTCAAATTAATTAATGTTATACTTTTTCTAATAAAAAAATCTTAAAATATAAACCTTCCTCATCAAGAAAAAACACGAGGTACTCTCGTAATCGACCTCAAAGCGATTCATCCCCCTTTTCATTCGATTCGACCGGAAGCATTAAGATCGGTTTCCACGATGCTGCAACAAATTTCAGCTACTCCTCGAATTTTTCATTCGCTCGAAGGAGCACAAAAAAAGAAAGGAAAAAAAACGTCAGGACGTCTCTGTAAAAATTGCTTGGACGATTCCAAGGGAGGAATTAAGACGAAGAGGTTGAGTTTCCTTTCCTTCTCCTTCATCCCTTCATCCTTCAACCTCATCCTCCTAGAGAAGCAACCTCTAAGGAAGCAAGAGGAGAAGCAACTCGCTCCAATTTCCAATTTCGCGTGGAATCGAGGAAGACGAAGTAACTCGGCCCGATCGCGAGGTTCATTCGTCCAGGAGAAACGATAATCGCGTGGACCTCCACTGCGAGATATCGAGAGAGCGTCGAGTCGATGCCATGGTACGGCTGCTGCCTCCACTTCCGGTTCTTCGTCGATAGAAAATGCCCGGTCGGGGGAGAAACGTTTACGATCGCCCGGCAAACTACCCTCGACCACTTTGGTACAACGATTTTACGACTGAAAGAAGCAGACGGCCATAGACCGGAGAAATAAAATGTGGAGGGGTTGAAAAGACAGGGAGAGGGGAGGGATGGCGAGAAGGAGCGAGGGGATGGAGGAAGATAGAAAGAGACAAGAATTTTCTACGTAGAAATAGGGAGAAAGGGGAGAATTGCAAAAAGAGTAACAGATGGAGACAAAGCGTCAGAGGGGGTGAGAGTTTTTTGTTCGCAATTTCGTCCCTTTGGGTGGCATCGGTCGATGTGTTTATCCCACAAGTTATAGAAATATTTCGTGTGGCTTGGCAGCTGGTTTATTTAACTGCGAGAGCTTCCAGAGGACGAAGGGAGGTTTCCTCGGAGGGTAACATATTCTAAACTGTGGAAAAAATATTTTGCAGGGAAATATGCAATTGTTTGAGCTTATCAACCCTTCAACCTGCGATTTCTTTTCTGATGGGACGTGCAGAGACACAAAATTAATTCCTCAAATCAAAAGGTTTCACTGATTTCTGATATTTCGTATAACTCTGTACGTGATATTAACACTAGAACTACCAAACCAGTCAAAATGACTGGTACAGAATTTTTTCAAAAAATTCTCCAAGTTTATATAAGAGTCTTAGAATCAATATTCTACGTCTATATCGATGAATGTAAATCACCCAATCGATCAAATTTTTCGGCCGCCTAATTCCCCCTTTTTCAAAGTACTTATTTAATTGATTAAAATATGTTAATTTGACGCCGGTAGTTCTAGTGTTAATACGTGGCATACCGATGACGAGATATCTCGTATTTGGCAAACCGACTACTCAAGACTTCTTGCTACTTTACTAAGGCAACGTATCTTTGAATATTCTTATGACAAACACTTAACGAAATAAATGTATATCAAATTTTCAAAAGAGCACAAAATAATCGGATATATAAAATATATCAAATCTCTGGAGTGCTTAAAAATCAGCGAACCCGTTGAAACACCAAGGTGCCGTGTTAAGGGATGAAAAGTAGATCTTACGTTTCAAAAACTTGCCTACTTTGCTCAACGATGAACAATAAAATATACAAATATCTAAATTAAATATTCTTGAACGCCATACTCTTATCTTTGCAGTCGTAGAACAATACACAATTTATTTAATTTTATTATTCTCAGACAGCGTTAACACTAGATTTACCAAACCAGTCAAAATGACTGGTGCACAATTTTTTCCAAAAATTCTACGAGTTTATGAGAGAGCCGTAGAATAAATATTCTTCGTCCATCATATAAAACATAAATTACCGAATCTATCATCTCTTCCGCATCTTAATTTTCCTTGCTTTGAGGTACATATTTAACATATTTAAATATAGTAGATTTCACGCTGGTAAATCTAGTGTTAATTTACTACGATTTTCATTGATCGAAAAGCACCCACAAAGAGCACTCAACATAACTAATTAAAACATAAGCTAAACAATTAATTAACTTCTCTCAAAATCCACTCCGTCCACATCGCCATTCCAAAAATCCGCCTCGAGTCTTCGAGCCTTTGCTGCAAACGTTTTCGCAGATGCTCCGAAAAATGAAAATTCCCCGCTTTTTCTCCAAACACGCGGCTACTCTCATCCAGCCTGGAAAGCAAATACCTTTTCTCTGGCGAAACGCCGTGGCGGGATAAAAAGGGCCGAAATATACATATAACCACTGGCCCAAGGCGAGTTAATTCCATGAAATGTCCCTGGGAAAAGCGGGCAGAAAATGAGCGGGAATCGAGGCGACTCGTAAAAAGCCAGTGGCTCTCGATCGCAGGAGACGTATTTGAAAAATCAACCGAATATTTCGTATAGGGGACGGCATGAAGAATTCGATAAAGGGAAGTTTTAATTGACGAAAATCAAATAAAACGCGAAAACCCATCCGCCGGAATACTTTCCCTTCGAAGGACAGGAATTCTGCGGTAATTTCACGGGGGAAATTGTTGATCGTTGGGGGCGAAAAATTAATAAACGTCTCCTGGAATTACAGCGTGGCTCGTTTTCGTGCTGTGGAAATTTTCATCGCTCCTTTTTCCGAGGGGAAGTACTTTTGACAAATTTTCCTCGATCGACGGACTTTCAACGAAAGAGAATGAAGAGTCATCGTCGCTTTTGTAGCGAACGGTGGCGATAAAAATCCTACTTCTCTCCTTATACAAATTTAGTTTATTTTAGACGCGCTGTTTTTATTTAACGTGGAAAAATAACTATTTTATGTTTGAATTTATTTAAATTGAGCCTTTACTCACCCTCCCGCCATAATTGTGAATTCAGTTTCTAAAATTATATTTGTAGGAGTTGAAGCAGTTTCTCGACATACCTGAAACAGAAAGATGACCATTTCATTAGAGACATGCAATTAAAATATCGAAAGAGATACAATTGATATACATTTTTGAAAACATAAGACTCAAAATTTTGCAGTAGTAGAGAAAAATAAAGATATGACGGAGACCGTCATAGGAAATTCGACGAGTAGAATTCCCATAGAAACGACATCAAAAATTGCAATGCCAAAATGACGAACACAAAGACTGCGCACCGTGCACTTTCAAAAAATTCCAAATTTCTATCAGAAAATTTAAAGAGTCAGATTGCCCGAGAAATTTGAAACGAGTGTCATTGCATGCCCTCATGGCACCAAAATTCTGCCTATCACTGCAATTATTTACCACAACTCTTCCAATATCGCCATACCACTAATATTCCCCCAATGCTTTCTATTCTTCGCACAAAGATCTACCTGACACGAAATGACCCCGCAATTTCATCTCCAAAAACTCAGTCTCATCCAGAATAAAATTTCAACTCATCGTCAAAATCATCCCTAACATCTCTTCAAGAATGATAACACATTTGAAAGTGTTAAAGAGACCTTCACTCTCGGAGGTCGACGGAAATTAACTCTAGAATCTAAATCGGCGAGCAACAATGGCCTATTGTCATAAAAATTGCAAAACTTTCGTAACCCTCTAGACCGGGAGGTAGACACCCCTCTCAGCTCGAGGGAAGAGAGGGAAACGTTGAAGAGGAGAGAGGAGAAGAGAAGAGGAGATGCTCGCAGGTGTTTGTGCCGGCGGCGCGAGCCATTTCCATAGCAATTTCTATTCTATTTCCGTTGACGTGGCGATGGCGTTCAATTATAGACTGCAATATTGAGAGGCACGTTTTCCCAATAACTGCAGCAGCTCTATCAATATCTCTTCGACGCCAAAACCTAGGCGCCGTTGTGCCGTTGCCTCCTGTGTTCGACGATTTCGTACCGGTGCCTGCTATCTCTGGGTGCGATCCTTCAATTTCGTCCTGTTTCCCGCGTTTTTTTTATATTTTTCTCATTACTTCGAGGGCGCATGTGCGAACGATAGAAACTATGGGGTTGGCTTTGATTTGTTCGAACATTTCTTGATACGAAATGAAGAAACTGTGCTAAGTATTTTGTTGGAGGATAAATTGTTTGAATATGTAAGAGTGTTAATATTTATTTAAATGTAACACCGAGTATGTTCGTCGCCGCTACGACGACTGACTCGCGTTAGCTTGTCGTCCGGAACGACGAACAGCATTTTTTATAAATATTGAGTTAGTTGTTTAGAGAGACTAGAAGCGAACGGATAAATAGTTTTACGAAAGATATTTAATTTATGTATTAGAAGTTATGATTTATGTTTAAAGAGTTATTTTATGTGTTTAAGTGTTGCCTTATGTTATTAATTTATTAAAATAATTGATTAAAATAATAGTTTTTCCTCTCTTACAAATAGTATGAAAAGAATCTATGTAAATCGTGAAATTTAGTGGGTAAATTTTTAAAAATATTTCTGAAATCTACACGGAGAGAGTAGAGTTGATTTTAGGTGTATTTTATAATTCTTGAATTATTTATATGATTATTTTTTTGTAATAAATACGGGGTAGATTAATTGCCTGGAATTTTGGTATGATGGTACAGGGTAATTCTATCGAGCTGCGTTTCATTTCTATATGTATTTTATTAATTCCCGATGAAATCTAGTGTTTTTAATTAATCGTAACCCAGTGATTTTTTATTACGCAATTCTTCAGTCCACGTATGGCGAAATTACGTCGAAATACCATTAATTTGGGAGATGTTTCGATAGAAATTTCCGTAGGTTGTAGAGATGAAAGTTCCCAGCTTTAATTGCAATTGGTTTTAATCTCCTATCGCGTACAACAAATGTAAAACTAAACCGTATCCATTTTCCGTACTGATCGAATATTCACGCATAAAATATCCTCTGTAAAAACGTAACTCTGATAAAACAAGTATTTAAAAATTTTCATCCCTCGTGAGATGTTCCATCGTTTCCAGTCGAACGAAATAAATCGTGTACGTTCTCCAATATCCATCGCCATAAAACAAAAGCGTGCACATCGACCGGAAAGATATCGTACGTACATCCAGTTAAAATAAAGCTGAGTGAAGTCAGAAAGTAAATATTTACCATGAATCCATTGCAAACCTTGAGAAATTATCCAATCGAGTAAATACCACAGTTGTTTTTTACAATAGTGTAATAATTCTCACGATGAAACGTATTCCTTCTTAAACACCAAATAATCCTCAGAATGGAGAATTACATTCCACTTTTCCGATAGGAAAGGTTCTACATCACTGGTGAATTCCTAACGCTTTAAAAATAGAGAAAAACGAGGGGAGAATTATAATTCTTCCTCTCTTCCCGCCCATTTTATTTTCAATTTAAGAATTTAATATCGTCGATCTCTCGCCTCCATTTAGATTCTCCTCGGTATTAATCGATTCTCATCGATTTATTCTCATCTTTCCATTCTACGTTGTTTTGATCGTTCGCGTTTCTCCCTTGGAATTTCCTCTTCGAATTTTCCCTCCGAATGTAAGAAGACACTGGGACGATTAACCCTTTTGCTACGGAGGGTGCTAACTGCTTTTTCACCGTTAGTAAAATATACCTCACAATGACTTGTGACATGATATAAACAATAAATTCAAAGTTACAACGCATATAATCTATTATATAAAGCTCAAATACCACTGACTGACTGACTGACTCACTCACTCACTCACTCATGACGAAATCTCAAAAACCACAGAACAGATTGAAATGAAATTTAGAAAATACCTTCCCCTTGGGTCTTAGGTGCTCACTAAGAAAGGGTTTTGAAAAATTCGATATTTTAAGGTTTTTTCTTTTAGTTTCGAAGCACGTAAAATATTGCAGGTTTTAAACGATTGAATATATATTTTCGAATATGGATTATCAACGTTAACACATTGTACGCCGGTCCCGCGATAATGCGGGATTTCAAATATATGATTTTAGGATTTTACCGATCAATATCAGTCATATTATTTTATCTCGAGGAAAACGGTAAAGTGGACAAAGAAGGCAATGTTATTCCCTTTAAATTGTGCATTACTTAATGTGTTTAAATTTATATTGATTTAAATACTAACATTATCAAATATAATAAATTTGTTAGCAGATATTTAGCCGGCGTACAATGTGTTAAACTTAACTTTTACTAATTTAAGTAGTCCTTAATCCTAATGATATTAAACCGTAGCGTAGCACGGGTACTTTCAGCTAGTAATATATAAAAAGTAGAAACTGATGGTGTTTAAAAAACATTCAATTACAAAATACGATCTAACAATTAATATTGATAGAACTTCTGAAATTTTCACAGGTAACTATAGTTACCGCTCGTAGCAAAAGGGTTAACCCTTTGTGGACCAGTAACGCATGTATGTGGTCTGAGAAAAAATTTAGTTTTAGAAATAGAAATATTACAATTTAACACATTGTATGCGGGCCACGTAAAATTACGTTTTTCGAAAACTGTGCACAGACCGAAGAAAAAAGGCGATTTATGGCATTAATCACTTAGATTTGAAAAGTTATTAAAGTATATTTTCGAATTTAGAAAGTTAGCAGTTTCCAATTTATACCAATTTTTTGTAAGATTAAAATTCGTGCAAGTTTTTCAACAAGTTTCCCACGTGAGCCTTAATGAGGCGTTA
Source organism: Cerceris rybyensis (assembly GCA_910591515.1). NCBI lineage: Eukaryota > Metazoa > Arthropoda > Insecta > Hymenoptera > Crabronidae > Cerceris > Cerceris rybyensis. The sequence continues at coordinate 5,464,155 of OU342795.1, forward strand.
CAAAACACCGGCATACAATGTGTTAAAAGTTACATAAAATTTCACTGAATTTAGTAGTCACCCAGTGATCCCCATGGTAGTCAAAGTGTTAACAGTCTAATTTTCTAATAAAAAGATGGTTAACAGTCTAATTTTCTGACTAAAAGGTGGTTTTAGATAGGAAAATAAATGATTATCCCTCGATTTTCAAAAACAACTCCGTCAGTAAAGGGTCAAAAACTAAGAGAACGATTTCGAAAGAATGCTGAATAAGAGAACGAAGAAGATATTTACTTTACTGCACGATTACGAGACGAAATAGTATGCTCCGTTTTGTAAGAATGATCTTAGTCTTCCGCCGCGCAGAATTTCGAATGCGAATGCTCAAACGCTGTCGGAATACTGATTTTGTTTGTTTGAAATTCTGCGCGCTTAATACTCTGCGCGGTAGATCTGCGCAATTCCTCTTAAGAAAACTCGAAGATCATTTCGCATCGTTACAATTTTATCCTACCATTTTAGAAAATCGTTTTCCAATCCAACTCGATCGAAGAATTCCTTCGCGCGAAACACTGCGTGAAATATTGCGGAAACCTTGCGGAAAAGTTTCGTATGTTTCATAATAAATCAAAGAGAAATATTTCATTTGCGTAAAATTAAAGTACAACCATCGAAATGTAATTAAACATATAGTAATTTATAACGTGTATACATAAACAGTCTTACTGTTTGATAAAAATGGTGTTAGATCACAAAAGAAATATTTATCTCTCAATATTCAAAAATTTCTCCATCCGCAAAGGGTTAAATTTTAATTTAAGGTTGTCAAAATGCGTCATCATTGCAATCGACGCAACTCTACGCCATAATTTCCATAATCGTCAACTTAGTTTCCTCCCACATTGCACTATTTTCAATCTTCCAACGGTACAATTAAATCTAAAAGTAATTAACATAGAAAAAGAAACATTGTAATGCAGTAAAATGAATTTTCCAAGTTTCTTTCCCATTCGTTCTTCCCGAAGAGCTGTTAAAGGCGTTAACTTTTTCTCCAACCAAAGTATTACATCTCGGAGGCCGATTTGCGATTCCGATGTTTTTCACGACAGCGTCGAAGTGGAAGAACACTTTTCGCGAAACGCGACGAAACCGACAGATTCCCCTTTTCTTCTGGAAGCCGTTGCCGACGAGGGGAGAACGAGTTTGACGTTTCCTCGCGAGAGAAGAGTTTATCTTTTATTAATGCCTCCTTACGAAAGCCGTTATGTAATCGCGAGTTTTCACGAGAACCGCTGAAAGAAGCATTTCCATTTGGCTGAACGATAGGACACACCAGCTGGGTTATGCAAATACCAATGTAAAAGCTCCCTCTCCCTTTTTTTCCTTTCTCACTTCAACCGTTTCTCTTCCGCCATTTCTCTCTTTCCCTCTATCTCTTTATTTCTCTCTTTCACTCTATATTTTGCGTATTCTACCTTCGTTTCTATTTATTTCTACTCCTCTCCGTACCTTCCACCCTTTCTTCATCTCTGTCTCTCCCAAAGTCCCTTATTTTTCCCCAGCTTTCATTCTCTCTCAATTTCCTCTCTTCGACGTCGCTCAAAGAAGAATCCAAAATATAATGCACGAAGGTTCCTACGTGTGTCTTGTATTGCTTGCAGTCTATCGTATTAGTCGAGGTGTACGATTCGAAACTATTCTTTATAGTACATCGAAGCTATTCGATCGAGGTGAAGTCGCGGAGAGGGAATTGAAAATGCACGTGGATTCCTCGCACGGTGCATCTTTATTATTTATCTCATTCCGGCTTCGATGCACGCTATTTCGCGTACGTTTATCTCGTCCCTCGTGAAAATCGCTTTCGAGGAATATCGAGATGAGAAGTTTTGCTCGTATCTATTAGAATTTCTGTTATTTTATTTCCTGATTATTGCAGAAATTTATTTCAATTTTCCATACTGGATATGTCGATAATACGTGGTAGAACTATTGCATATTTTCCACTTGATTTTCTATTTAATTCTTTATCTTGCAAATGTTTGCAAATTTATTTTCACCGTTGGAAAAATCTCTTGGATTATACTGGTTAACCTTATAGGCCATCAGGCATACCATCGTTCTCGTAATCGCTCGTAATTGCATAGGCAATAAATAAAAAGAAACAAAAATCCCGAGCAGCGCACGGAATTCAATTACAAGCGATACGATGGGCTCTCCGTGCAAAATCGCGGATTTCATGCTAAACGGCCATAAATAATCGAAATGCGACCGAACAATCGACCGCGAAAAATTTATTAGCCGTTGATTTTCCCACGGGGAAATGGAAAAAAAAGGAGATAGATATATAGAGGAGAGAAGAGGGGGAAAAAATGAGGGAAGAACAAAGAGAATATAGTCGCGTGGCTCGTGGAACATCCGAGCGGAATTTATCCGCGCGGACGATGCGAATGGAAGAGCAAATACAACGTTCGATTTGACAAAGCGCACTTCCAACGACCAAACTCCCTTCTGTTGGCTGCTGAGAGTCGTATTTTCGGCTCGTCGAGTGGCAGAAAGGAAGAAGAACCGGGAAGACCAAGTTTCGCCTCCTCGAGACGGCGAACTCCGCGGAAGAAGAGCGTTGCGCATGCTGATATAAAGTCTGGAGCGAGTATTCTGTCGAGAAAGGTTTCTACAGGGTCGACTACAGCCTTGGAGAAATACAAACATCGTTTCTTGGATTCTCGAGGTAACTTTCTAAGAGACTTTCCTACCACGGTATAGATTCATTCGATCGGAGAGGGTCGAACTATTTCGTACCCTTTTAACCCTTTGTTGTACCATTTCTTTTGAGACTGAATGCACGATAACTGCAAATTAATCGTTGAAACAACGATCTGTACCTAATTTGAGAAATAGTATATGACTTGAAGCAATATTGAATAGCATAGAATTAATTTTATTTTATCGTCGGCCATTGATATTTTTAATTTAACAGGTTGAACGCCACTGGTATTTCGCTAGTTTTATCACTTCTACTGAAATGAAACTTTCTCTATTAAAATTACATCCTTGTAAGGTAGAAACTTCAAAGATAGTGACAGTTAGATATTCGGCAGACCTTTATCTTTTGAACACCAACATTGAAACATTCGATACGATAGAAAATTCATAAATATTGCAATTTAAACGTAACATGAAGTATCATTGAATTCAATGGCGCCGGTCACCGGTGACCCCCATGGCAGTTAACGTGTTAACAGGTTGAACGCCACCGATATCTCGCTTGTTTCGTCATTTCTACTGAAGTGAAGTTTTTTTTTATTGGAATCACCGGTGACCAGCGCTATTTAATTCAATGAAATTTCATGTTACGTTTAAATTGCAATATTTATGAATTTTCTACCATATTGAATATTTAAATATTGGCGTTAAGAAGATAAAGATCTGCCGAATATCGCTCTATCTGTGTCTTTAAAGTTGCTGCTTAAAATTGTCAAATAAACCCGTTCGAATGAAATAAATCAGGGGGAAAGATAACTTGACCGATTCAATCGCTTACGGTTCTCAAGATATACATAGAAAATTGAAGAAGAAACAGTGCTAGGAATTTTAAGAACATTTTCAACAAATTCGGAACAAGTCAATTTGACCATTTTAGTAGATCTAGAGTTAGTAAGAAAACAGCCGTTAACACTAAATTTACGACTTTTAAATTTACCATATTTACAAATATATTAAGTACGTACTTTCAATAAAAATGGATCAAGCGGCAAAAAGTACGATAAGTTAAATAATATGTGTACTATAAGCTAGACGTGAAATATCTACTGTAGAGATTCTCTATAAATTAAAAAAATATATTTAGAAAAGTAGGAATCCGTTAATTTTACGGCTTACGTAAATTTAGTATTAAGTAAAGATACAAAAATGGCGTATTTCCGTCGCCCTGAACCACAAAAATTCTACTTGAATTTTTCCAAAATCGATCGATTGCATAACACTGTAATCAAACACCTCGAAACAGTCAAAGGACAACCAGTTAGAAAGTAACAAGTTGCAGAAACCAATCTCTCGCTCGACGAACAGCTCTTGAAGCTTCACGTTCCTTCGATCGTCAAAGAAAGATTCCTATCTTGCACAAAATTAATCCCCAACGTCTAACCTACGCTCGAACATTTCTTTTGCAACTCCACGTGCAAGGGGGTTCTGCTCGGATCGTTAAATCCCCGTAAAAAAAGTGCACGAGGCTCGCGTCGAACGAGACGAGATCGAGAAGAGCGAAATAACCGAGCGGCTCTAATAAAATCAATGCGATATCACGAGATCCGAGATAACCGCGTTTCCAAGGCTCCATTCAGGAACCTCGTCGTGTTATCTCGTCCGTTTCACTCGCGCGCGCGTCATTCCATCCCTTTTCTAATATTTAATCGAGCCCGGTCCGATTGATTCGCCGTTTTATTCTGTCTCTGAGACTGTCAGTCAGTCGCGATTACTTCCATTCAGCCTCTGGATGGGAATTAAATCGGTTATTTCAACGATTGCGTAACAGAGGGAATCGTTGTTCATCTCCGATGCGAATAACCGACGATGATTTTTTTTTAACGATACCGGAACGGATGGTATTTAATGCGCGGAATGGCAAGCATGTTTTATATTCGCGTGGTTGAGGTATTAAATTTTAGTTGGAGATACTGCGAAAGCATAATTGTAGATTTGAGGAGTATTTTTTTATGGTATTGCAGTGGAATTAAAGTGGACAGCCATAACTCTGTGGACGTACAATAACGAGTGACACTCGTGATGCGGTAGAAAATTTGCAACTATTGCAAAAGCTATGAAATTTGAAATATCAGGGGGATGAGACACGATAATATTATTTCTATAATATTAATATTAGGTTAAATTATACGGTATATAAGGAATCACTGAACAATTTTTATTTTAACAATTTCATTGCGAAATATTGCTGCTGGAGTGACAAAATAAATCATACGACAAGGGGTTAAAGTAACCTGACTGTGGGGAATTTTTAGAAATGCAGACCGCACGCGCCAATGAGACCTGTACAGTTTCCACCGCGCTCGGAAAGCCGAACTACGCTGTCCACCGTGCATTTTTCTGCATAGAGCCGTAATAATGGGCAATAAAAGACTTCAAAAATTGGTGCATTTTATTATATGTTGTACTCTATAGAAATAAGAAGTTGTATAGAGAAAGAAGCGTTCCTCAGGTCAAAAATAATACCCGATCGGTCGGCCACCGACTAGTTTGGAAAAGGGTAGATCTACCCGATCGGTCGGCCACCGACTGGTTTGGAAAAGGGTAGATCTACCCGATCGGTCGGCTAAGTGTTAATCATATAAAAATAATAAGACCATTTTGCAGCCGGTTGATATTGTCAATTCAATAGTTTTTGGAAGACTTCAAAATGTTCATTCTACTTTCCACGTTACGAGTCTCACACATAGTTTCATGCTAAGGGGTTAACGTATCATTCCTCAAGTACATTAGAATTTACCCCACCGTAAATTCTTCGCAAAAAGAGAAAAAAACAAAAGAACAATGAACAACTCAAACCAGGTTCTCGGATTAACGAGAACAACGATCCAATCTTCACCTTTCATCGTAAACACATCGTCAACATCCTCCTTTGAGACGAAAATCGCCACCTCTCCCTCAAAGATTCCCCTTAAACAAATGTTAAGGTGAAAAAGAAACGCGCGAAACGCACGCAAGCCCGCGTGGCAATCGTCTATTCGCTCCTGACATCCATCCATTTCTTCCAAGGGCCAAAGTCGTTGATTCGGGGACTGTCGTCGAAGGACAAAGGGCGATAGAGTAAAGCAGAACAATGGAGTTGCCGGTAGAGCCTCGTTTCTCCTCCACCCTTCGCGAGAGGTATACCGGAATTAATTATATCCATGCTCGTCCTCTCCCACGCGACAAAGGAGGAGAAAGGAGGAGAAAGGAGGCACGCGAGGTAAAAAAACCCTCAGATGGAATATGAAGAAGGCTCCGGAGGACAAAGGGCAAAAGCACAGGCGGATAGGTGAATCGAGGGGTACCGAAGGGTATAGGAATAAAAAAGAGGCGGCAGAGGTGAAGTAACACCTGAGAAAGGGAGAAATCGACGGGGTAAACAGGGTAAAAGTCATACTGGAAGAGTAACGATGAGACGATGATGTAAAGCACCGAAGATAAAGAGAGAAAGAGGGTTGATAAGAGAGGGGTGTAGTATAAAGAGAAAGAGAGGGGAGAAAACGTTTACTTATGGAGGACAAAGGCGAAAATTCAAGAGACAGAGGGAAAAACGTCGGTTGTTGGGAAAAAAGGGAGACAAATAAATAGGCAGGGGAGAAGAGCGAAAGAGAAGGGCAACGGAGCGAGAGAAAAATCTGTCGGAAGTACAAAGAGAAAATACAAGACAGAAGTGTGGAGGATGCGCAAAGCAAAAGAGAGACTCGCGAGAGATCGGACCAAGCAGAAGGGTGAAAGAGGAAGAGAAAAGAGAACCGGAATAGTAGAACGGAAAGTCGGTGCATCTTGTGCAACGGTAGAATGCAAAAACGTGCGAGAGACAGTCTCGTTAGTCTCTCGTCAAAACAAATCGCGTCCGTTTAAAATCACGGAAGAGAGATTTTGCGGGTCGACCTTTTAAAGCTGCCGAAGCCTCCCCTCGGGCGAAGGGATAGGGCCGATTTCCGTGGGGATGAAATTTTGATGGTAACGAGAGGCGACTCGTGTGTTCTTTCTCTCTCTTGGCGTTTTTGGTATCCTATCCTTTACACGGGAAAGGATCTTCCTGTGTCCCTTTTTCTCTCATTCGCCTGCATTCTCGTCGAGACGAATGGCGCTCGTTTAAAATTGCACGAAAAACTCTTTGTTGTTTCGCGCTCGAGAAGTTTCCACTTTGCCGAGATTGCAGACTTCGTGGCGATGACGATCGTCGCTGGATTTCACGGCTTTGAATAATAACTTCGCGATGACCGAAGTTTCACGATCGTAGGGGAGTTTGTAGAATTTTTTTCTTCCTGTACTTTTAATCGCGGTTGAAAAATGGAAGTACTGCGTCAGGGAGTAGAAATGATTTTTAAAAATATGTGTAAAAAAGGAGCACTGGGGATATAAAGATAGAAAATGTATTGGGGTGTATTTAACCCTTTGGACTCCAAGGGGCTAAGCGATATTAACCCTCTATAGTTCGAATTTTTTGTGGTATTCGAAGATTACGATAGTATAAATAGATAATTATAGAAATACAATTTTAAATAGTGGATTGAACCTAAGTTTTAAACGTTGAATTGTTAAGAAGTTTGTAATATTCGCGAGATAAATTGGAATATTTGGCAAAGTTAAAGATTTAACTTTAAAGGATAAAAGCTTAGATGTGTCTTGCGATACCTCAAGTCACAGGGGCCCATAAAAGGTTAATACCAGAACTACTAATTCTAGATTAATATTGGACTACTAATTTAGCATATTTAATGATACTAGATAAATATTTCCGACGAAAGAAAATGGAATGTGAAAGAAACTAAATCGATTTAATCTTTCACGTTTTACAAGGTAGATATAAAAAATTAAACATGATGCATCCTTGAAAATTACAGCGGCATGTTTAAAAAATTCAGTATATGTCATTTTGACCAATGTAGATCTAGTGTTAAAAATTCCTTCGGAAAAAATAATTCCACCCTTTGCAAGCCCCTTGATGTTGGAACTCCGAGTTCAATGACCTCGACGCGCAACCAAAGAATACTATATGTTTCTCATTCAAAAAGAAAGGCTCCAAAAAAGAAACGATTGAATATTTTGCAACAAACAATTCAATGTTCAAGAACAAAGACACTTTCTGGGCGAATACAGTCGCAACAATTTGAAAATCATAGCAAGTGTTCTAAGATATAAAAAATTAAACATGGTGCAGCCCTAAAAATTTCAATAACATGTTTAGAAAATTCAATATAAGTTATTTTGATCCTCTTGGTAGATCTAGCGTTACAAAATCCTTTGGAAAAAATAATTCCACCCCTTCGCAAACTCCTACATATTCGAACTCTAAGTTCAATGACCTCGATGCGCAACAAAAGAATACCACTTTGTTTCTAATTTGAAAATGAAAGCACCGAAATAGAAACGATTTAATATTTTACAACAAACAATTCAATGTTCAAGAACAAAGACACTTTCTAGGCGAATACAGTCGCAGCGAGGGGATATAGAGCAACAATTTCGAAACAATTGCAAGTGTTCTAAGTGTGGAGGATTAAGCCGCGCTTCCGATCCAACATTACGTCCTTTCATTTTCCAATTTGTATCGTAGCACGCTATTCAGCCGTGGCCGGTATGGATTTATGTTGTGAAATAAATAAACCAACTAACGGCTCCAGTCCTCTGTCATACGTGTTTTCAGCATAGTCCGAGTAAATCTTGCTCCCGCTAATCCCGGCATTACGTACCGCCGCAAATGCTGCTGGTCAGTACGACTCCAGGATTACCAATTTAATCCCTAATTTCGACGACGAGTGTCACTCGTGCACTAAGATTTGCATGATGGGAGATTAAGCGACAATTTTGAGAAACTGTCCTTTTATCGAGGGAGTTCTGTGCTTTTTACTTTGCTAGGGAAAACGCATGAAATTTTGCTTCGTCGGGTGATCAGCATTTCTGGGATTTTGGTAGAATTTGGAGCGGTGAGTTGTATGGCTTTTCTCTGGTTTTAATTACTATGGTCGTTTCATCTAGGATGAACCCTTTTAGGTGGGTTTTGAATCGCCAATTTAACAGTAGAAGTAATGGTGATACTTTGAAATTATAGTTTCAGGATATTAAATATACTGAACAAGTACTTGAGATTGAGAAGTGAGAAAGATAATTGATCATGTAATTTCGATTTTATAAGAAAAAATGGAATATTTTGTGTATGGATACCCTGCAGATTTGGGCGATTTTTAGAATAAATTTGAATCTAATTAGTTTGGCCGCTTTGGAAGGTTCAGTGTTAACACTAGATTTACTGAGCCAATTTGACTCATCAAAACTTGATTACTACATATATAATATATTGGTTGGTTAATTTTTTAATAATAAATCTTTCATTTCAATTGATTTGGAACTATTTTCTTTACAAAAGAACTTAAATTTTTTTGTATGATTCAAATTGGTTCACTTTCGAAAAATAGGTATATCAACATCAGTAAATCTAGTGTTAATGATGATTTAAGAACAATTTCCAGTTGCTTCTCTTCTCTCTGAGAAATTAGAAAAATTTTCCAAAGGTGTCAGATAATTGGAATTGAGCCTTTAACTTCTTATCTACCGATTCCATGATTTCTACTAGTACATCTCTTTTATATCTTACATTTCTCTTTCTCTAAGATTATAATATTATCATCTTTATAACGGTATTACTCCTGTCAAGGTTTATTTCTATTAAAATAGAATGGAAGAACGTTGGACAAGTAGAATAAATGGTTTTCCTTGTATTTTCCTCGGTTACCATGATCGTATGGTACAGTTAAGAAGTCGGAGTATCAGACGGATTCAGAGGCATCAAGGTTGACGTATAGAAATCACGAGAGAAATTTCCCAGAGGTAACGACGGGAAATCCCAACTCGGACTTCGCTTCGAAGTTCAAAGCCGGCTGTTTCCGTCGTCGTCGCGTCTCAGAAAACAGACGATACTTTGATCTTCAAAGTTAATAATAAACCGATGGCAAAGTGATGCTCTGAATATAGAATTAGAAGACAACATTGAATTAATATAAATCAATAAGACGACAATGACCTTTGGGATCGAATCAAATCTACAAATATAATTAAAATTGAATACAAAATTATGATACGCTCAAATATTTGCTTCCTGGGCGATATGCTTCCAGAGAGGCTTAAATATTTATACTCCTAATTACTAAATTTAAATTAAAATCGTCGTCTGCTCGAAAAGATTTTTCCTAAATAATTATTAAAAATGATTACAGACCGATAAGTAGAAAATCCATGGGAAATAGTTGCTCAGAATTATCAATCGCCAACGATTGGCAATGGAGAATGAACAATCGATAATCAATATCGTCATCTGTTCCAAAAGATTTTTCCAGGTAATCATTTAATAAAAAAATGCGCACCAACAAGTGGGAAATCCATTGACGAGAATGGATAATCCCCAATCAATGACGTAGCCTGCTTCAAAAGATTTTTCCGAAATAATTATTTAAAAAAGGATACAGACCGATAAGTAGAAAATCCATGGAAAATAGTTGATTAGAATTATCAATCGCCAACGATTGGCAATGGAGAATGGATAATCGATGATCAATATCGCCACCTGTTCCAAAAGATTTTCCCAGGTAACCATTTGAAAAAAAATACACTCTAAGTAGGAAATCCATTGATGAGAATGGATAATCCCTAATCAACATCGGCGCCAGCTCCAGAAGATTTATTTAAAATAAAATGCACACCAATAAAAAGAAAATCCATGGAAAATAGTTGCTTAAAATTACCAGTCGCCAACGATTAGCAATTGTAAAATGGATAATCGCTAATAAATAATAGCAAACACGGGTTAATCGTCCATTAATTATCAGCGCTCGCAACGAGAACATTAAAATTCAAAAATTCTCTTTTCGGCTACAACATTTCCCATTATTTCCGCTACAAAAAATTTCAAAAAACATCCGCAGCTCGTGTTTCGCGAAGACACCAACGCCAAAGATAAAGCAAAAATTCCAAGCGGGTTAATTAATTCGCGGTAGGAGCCTCCACGCTGCGTATCGCCAGCGGAATGAAATTTGCATAATGGAAAATTAGAGGAGGACGTCGTGGAAATGCATCTTGCGTATTATTCCAAACTGCCTTAAATTAGCCCATAATGGAGATTCCGCCAAGTACCAGCGGTTAAACAGAAAGGCGCGCCTTTATCTTCCTCCTGCAGGGAGCTGACGCTTTCCCTCGCGAATGATAAATACCAAGGGTGTCTTTCTATTTTGACAAAATATTGCGTGTTTGCGCTGTTTTCACCAACTCTCTCATCGATTTTGCCGCTTCCTACTTCGCATCGAAATATGTTCTTTCTCAAATAACACTCTCACAAATTCACCTTCCAGTCGCATCCTCAAAATGATAATAATAACCTTTACAAATAATAGAATACATATATAAAATATAATATAATAATATAGGGGTTTTTTTTTCTTGGCAACGTGATGTGGTGGAAGTGTAAAGGAGGTTTTAAACACTTTGATTAACTGTATGAGTAAACTATACTTAACACTTTACCGACCGGTATTTTTTTAACATCCTACCTCCTTCTGACCGATCACTTGGTCACAAATACTTCTTTGATACAGATATCTATTCGAAAATTGCAAATTCTCGTCACTGAATCCTTAACAGAGGTAACCGCAGTGATAAATGATAATTTATTAATTGGAGTGGCAACCAATTAATTAGTTAAAAGTTCAAAGGCGTTGGGTCCGAAAAGCCTAGGCTTCCGGTCGGTGAAGTGTTAACACATTGTATGCGGGCCACGTAAAAATACGTTTTTCGGAAACTGTGCTTAGACAGTTTAAAAACGGCGATTCGTGACAATAATCATTTAGACTTGAAAAATTATGTATATTGTCGCATTTAGAGAGAAAGCAGTTTCTAGTTTATACTAATTTTTTGTAAAAATAAAATTCGTGTAAATTTTTCAACAAGTTCTCATATGTCTTAATGACGCGTTACAAAAGACCCGAATATTATGTGTTAATAAAATAATATTTAAAAAGAAATATAAAAAAAGCTGAATTAAACTAATTATAACTATGTCTTAAAATCCACGTCTTAAACCACTCGTCTCAAAAGTCGTCCCATATCTTTCACGGTTCTCCATGCACTCTTTAACCATCGTCGTCCCTTAGCATCTCGATACCTCAATCGCACATTCATTCATTCAATATAAAAACACAGATACATGATTTATTAAAGTGTCGTCAAAAACGATTCCTACAATAATTTATATATATATAAATAAGAGACATATTTTAAATCAATAGGTTCGTCTAAAATTCAAACATAGAGGAGCACTCAAAGACCAAAGTCTAAAGTAGATATAAGTATATAGGAAAAATTAAATTTAAAGAACCTGAAATCTTCAAAATAAAATTAATACTAGCCGTAAAATAAAGAATCTGTAAATACTAGATCTACGGAATCCGTCAGATGGGTTTCTACTTACTTTGTAAATATTTGTCAAAATTTTAGTTAATTCTCCTTCTCGTCTCAATTGCAATGAAAGAAATGAACATTAGCAATTAATTATCTAATATTGAATAATTCTATAATTACGTCTGCACCATTATTCGTAGTTAAGTCCCGAGATAAAGCAACTTCCGCGGTCTTTCCGCCGGAAATTCGAGTCGAATCTGAATTTGTTGAACGCAAAAGAGCAACTCGATCGAGCGCGTACTCCTTTTTCTCCATGCCAGGTTAAATATTACCAATTACGATGTAAATCAGGGGTCGTTGGAGTTTCCAAGAATATCAGAATATTTTCAAGAGTTCTTCTCTCGTTCGTGGAATCGCTGGAAATCTGCGATTTTCCAACGAGATATTTCGAGCGTCACGCAATGTCCGTGAATGGACAAGAACGAATGATAAAATGGATGCTTAAGTAGGCGGAACCTTGATGCCCACTTATTCGCGAAAACTTAATTGCGTTCAAGAGGAAAATGTCGAATGCAAATTTCATTGGACGGCACACTGCGAGGTGGTTTGCAGATTCAAGAGGGAAACGGACGATTAAATCCGCCAATTGTTTTTCAACCTACGATTACGTGCAATTTTTCCGATCGTTTTGCTACTTCCTCGACCGCGATTCGATTATCCCGCCAGGACTAACGTCTTCGAGGATGTCGACAACTTCCCAAAATTGTTATCTACAGTGTTATATTTATTTTTTATTTTTTCTTCGGCAGAGCTTACGAAATTTATAGAATTCTGCGAATTTCTTTCACTAGTTTCTAGGTAATAATTATTTTCCGAAAGCATCCATGCCAATTGGAAGAAATTTGCACAAATAGGAGGAACAAATCGCTAAGAAATAAATTATCTTGATTAGTAATTTTAATTTTATGTTCAATTTTTCCACTTTATACAATAATTTAATCCTATTTCCACCGAAAATCTCAAAGGGCCAATTTCTATATTTAATTGCTGTACTCCAATACACTAATCAATTGAAGAAATTATTGTTTCTCAACAATTATTCCAACAATTCTTTACATTCATTTGCAAATACGTCACTCAAAGCTCCCTGATAAGAGTACATGCGTGGAAAAGAGTGATAAATACAGTGTCGAAGTAGAATATAATCTGGAAACAGCAGTAAACCGCTTCAACGCAAGGGACGTTCGAAACAAACTTCCATTAGTCTCCAGGTAATAATTATTTTCCGGAAGTATCCATGCCAATTGAAAGAAATTTGCACAAATAAGAGGAACAAATTGCTAAGAAATAAATAATTTTTATTATTAATTTTTATTTTATGTTCAATTTCTTCACTTTACCCAATAATTTATTTCCATTTCCAATAGGAAATGGATTAGTAAAAGCCTAAATTATAAGAACAGATTACTTTTTAAAAATAATTAATAAATGTTCATGAATTATTCCATTAAAATTATTGTTTCTAATAAAACTCGTAGCTTCTTATTACTTTAAGTCATTTATAGAACATTCAATTAATTTTGAAAATGGTCTAAGTAAATTGAAACTTTTAAAACAACATTTCCGTATGAAATTTACGCAAAATTGCATATTCATAATAAATTTCCATTAATCAAGACTGATAAAATTCTAAATTAAGATATTGCATAATATAAAAATATTTTTTAATTCATTCAAATGCAATTCATTAAATGTCTCGAAATAAGAAATATATGACTTAGACCACTTTCATAATTACGGGCACAATTGAAGAAATTAATATTTCTCAACAATTATTCCAATATCTCCTTACATCCATTTGCAAAGTCGTTACTCAAAGCTTCCTGATAAAAGTACATGTGTGAAAAAGAGTGATAAATACAGTGTCGAAGTAGACCATAATCTTGAAATAGCAGTAAATCTCTTCAACGAAAGGGATGTTCGAAACAAACGAGACTATCAAAGTCAGAAAGCTATCACCGTAAGAGAATCAAATGCGAGCAAATTCCTCGATCGGATTCGCGGTTGATTCGTCGTAAAAGAAGCGGCATCGTGCACGATTAATGGCACGAATCTCCTTCCTCGTTTCCGCTCCAAGTGCTCGATCTCCTCGATTTTCTCGATCGTCTCGTAGCCTTCCCATCTCCGAAGATGGACCGGAGATTACCGTTAGAAGGCACGCGTCGATTCTCTCTATTTCTTTTCACTTCTCTTTCTATCTCTGTCCTCCGAGAGAAAAGAGATGCTCAGGGTGTTGCTCGAGCAACGTTAAAATGCTCTCCGATCGTGAGGATCTGTTTAAATCGTATGCAGGAACGCTCGTTTGTGCAACCAGAGACTTTCGAGGCGTGGGCGGGCTCACCGATCGAGTCGAAGGTAGGCCTCGACCAAACATGGATGCTGGAGTTCGCTCTTTCTAAGGTGACTTTCGAAACGGCGGCATTTACTTCGATAAGCGTACAGAACGGTGACATTGCTGCGGAAAAACTGAGAATTTTAGAATTATCGTGCAAACAGAGAATTTTTATTGTATCGTATTATATTTTTATTAGATTTGACTGCTATGATTATTTTGCCTGAGATTTTCTTGGACTTCGAATCATCGAGGTTGTGATATATTAATAATGAATTATCACACATTTTCCAGAGTGATTGGAGGGGATTCAATTGGAGAGGTTTGACAATGAAGGGTTAATTGACCCCTTTTCAACGTAAATTTGCCTTTAAGAAAAACTATTGCTGCATTTAGTGTTAATAGGAGCCTACTAATTGCAAAAGACAGAGTCTTTTTCTGTATTTATTCGGATGAGACTGCTATGTCCGTTTGATCTAGAATCTACTGTTTTTGGTAACTTTCGAACTAGTGAGGCTAAGATATATTAAATGATAGTTTAGGAAAATATTTCCAGTGGTGATGGAGAACTTAAACTTGGACACACTGATTGTGAGAGAAATTGAATACAATTTTTTTTGCACTTTGGATGTTAACTGCTATCTTTGTTTCACCTAGGATCTATTGTTTCAGTTGACTTCCGAATAAGTGAAGATAAGATATGTTAAATGATAGTTTAGAAAAATTTGTCCAGTGGTGATGGAGATCTTAAACGTGACCCCCACTGACCGTGTTCATTTGACCTAGGATCTATTTTTTAAGAAAGTAGATTTCGTATCAATCACAGTCCTCCACGTAGATTGTTTCTGGAACTCTTAAATAATTTTTTCCTGATTTTCCTTAGGAGTGTAAAATGTATTCTCGAATAAAATTGCAAAAGTGTGTAGGGGCGTTCCAACAGTTTGTGCATCCTGGAAAAGGGCAAAAAGTCTCAGCCATCCGAATAAAGTCGTGCAGAAAGTGGCGCCGTTAAATCGAGAAAGTGAAGGGTCGTTTCGCGAGTCGACTTTCGTGGAATTCGCGGCTCGCATCGCTCAGAAATGCCGCGGTAGAAAAGTTTATCGCGACAATGCAGCCACCGTCGCGCAATTTCGCAATTACATAGCAATACGTCGACTCACGAAGAAGGTACACCGGAATTCGCGATCTCGATCCATTTTCGATGCGCGACAAACGACAAACTTCCGGTTCAATTGGAACTTCCGTCTTTTCCGATGGTCTGATATGCTAACACCATTGAACGGATTAAATTTAAATTAAAACTCAATTTGTCCGAGAATTTATAAATATTACAGTTTTAAAATTACACGAATTTTCACTGAATTCAAAATAGCGCCGGTCACCGGTGACCCCCATGGCAGTCAAAGTGTGAAAGTCGAAAAAGTGTAAATAGAAGACTCGGTCTTGCAATTAGTGGGTGTGAGTTCAAATTCTCTCCATTAATCTCTGGAAAATTTTTCCTAAATCAACACTTTACCTACCTCTACACATTTCATACTTTACAGATTTCTAACAGCTTCAAAATTAACACTAGAGCTACCGGCGTTAAATCTATCATATTTTAATATATTAAATAAGTACTTTGAAAAAGAAGGTGTCGAGTAGCAGAAAGGATGATCAATTTAGTGATTTACGTCTTTTGTGATGGACGCAGAATTTTTGTTCTATGACTCTTCTATGAACTTGGAAAATTTTTGAAAAAAATTGTGTACCAGTCATTTTGACTGGTTTGGTACTTCTAGTGTTAAATTAGAATACAATTCCCCTATCAACAGTCATAATGCATAGACCTCCAAAATTTTATTAATTCAAACACATTATTTTTCTAAAAATACCCTGAAAATTTATTTAAAAAAAAAGTCTGACTAACAGCCCACACATTGCAATAATTCCGTCCGAGAATACTCAACGGAGAATTCCGTAAGAGAATTTTTACGAACTACAATTCTACGAAGACTGCAGGGACTGTGCTCATCAACTCTTTTGTATAGTGACGATAAACGCGCGATCTAGACCGCAAATACCTAACAGACCTCGGTGATTCATTCGCCGATGCAGAATTCAAAGTGACGAACAATGAAGAGATACTTAGCCATAAGCAAAAAGAAAATGCACCGTAATCGAAACCAACAAAACCAGGCTAAACCTTCCATCGTAAAGAGAAAACGACGAGCTATTTTTATTTTCAAATCAACATCACCTTCCTAATCGGAACAAAATGAAAGAGCGAGAAAAACGAAAGCGACACCGATAACAGAATTTCCCAGATGCCACGATACACCTTGAATTTAAAGAGGACAAAAAGTGGGTGAAGCAAGAGGACCACGATAAAGTAACGAAAAAAAGGAAAGAAGTAGAAGGAGTAGAAAAAGTAGAAGAAGACGGGTACACCGCAAAGAAGCCAGAGGCGAGATTATTGGCAATATAAAGAAGCAGCGGTTGGAGGAATCGAGGGACCCTATAACG
This sequence comes from Cerceris rybyensis, assembly GCA_910591515.1. Lineage (NCBI taxonomy): Eukaryota > Metazoa > Arthropoda > Insecta > Hymenoptera > Crabronidae > Cerceris > Cerceris rybyensis. The sequence continues at coordinate 5,481,166 of OU342795.1, forward strand.
AGGAATTTCCTGATATATTATAAGCCGTATAAACTTGAAGGTATTCCTTCGAGCTGGCAATCATCGTTGTACGTGGACGAAATAAAGGGGAAAAAGGCGGAAAAGCAGGAAAGACGGGAAGGTGAAGAAAGAAAGAGGGAAAAGAAACGATGCAAGAAGAACGGAAGCCATCCCTCCGGATGGACATCGGAGCATTCTGTCGCGCACGACACCGGTATCGATTCATCGGCTTCTTTCTAGGCTGTGTCAAAAGTTAAGCGGAAAAAGGCCGAAACAAGTGGGACGTTTGTTAGCCTTGGATCTACCAAGCTGATTTTCAATTATTTCGAAAAATACTTCAAGTTCGTAGGAGAACCGTAGAGAACATATTCTCGATATCTATATACCTATACCACTACAAATAACATTCTACATATTAACCAGTTAACTGTGGCGACTTCTTTTGATAATGCGCATCTATCTATTTATTTTACGCCAGTTAGGAAGATCGGGTGATGGCGAGTATACACGTCAATCGAATCTAACTGGTTAAATAGCAAATGGTAACTAAATTTCCCACATCACGGATATAGTCGTCATGACGCGAAATGTATATGTCATTTCTCCATGACGAATATAGACGTCAAACACATTTAACTGGTTAATAATATTTTATATATATGAATCATCTAAATATATCATTACAAATGTAAAATATACTACTTATTGTTAGGATAGAACAAATTGGGCCTTTTTTTCATTTTAATAAATAGAGAAAATCTCTGTGCGTGCATCTCTGACCGGGCACGATTGAATTCAATGAAATGAATATTTAAATAACGACGTTAATAAGATGAAGGTCTGAAAAAGTATTTTTAAAATTTCTATTTTATAAAGATACGATTTTAATAGAGAAACTTTCACTGCAGTAGAAATGATGAAATTAGCATATTGATATACAACAGACTTAATATCGATAGCTCTGCTGTGAAATTCTATTGCAATTATAATGTTAAGTTAAATTAGTGTAATAAATTAAATCACCTTCTTCGAGAATCATCAGAGGATGAAAATTAAATAGAGATTTTGGATATAAGAATTAATCGTGTCTTTGCGAGCAGAATGAGCGATAATGTAATTATCTCGCCCATCTGCAATTTTCCATAGCTCCGTTCTTCCTAAATTCCATATCTGGGTTGAACGTAAGCGTTTTCTCGCGCGTCTCTCCGGCTTTTTGAACGAATATATTAAAAAAGCATATGTAGCTGGGTATTAAATATTCATCAGATAGCCGTAAGTTTCGCGGTACATTTAATAAAACTCCATTCTTCCAAAAGGAACGTGTTCTCTCGCGCGCGATAGAAAATCTCCACTTTGCAATTATTAACGCACCAATTTCCACCTTCACGTTGTCATGTTTTGCATCCGAGTATCTCGATTCGCTAGGATGAGGATTTCGATGAAACCTAATCCTTTCGTATAAACAACGAGCGCTTAATTCTCCTCTCTCGTGCTGTTTTACCTAATTATTTAATCGTTAAATACCAATTATTCATGCTTCGAGCACACTGGGCTATTGCGTCGGTTTGCGAATCCTCGTGCAAAGGGTTTATCCTGTACATCGTAACGATTATGTAATTCTGCTTTAAAGAGACACAGATAAATAAAAAAATGGAAGAAGTATTTATTTAACATTGAAACTAACGTCGTTGTATCTAGCAGATTTAAATATGCAGAATAAGGACTTTGGAAAAGGGCAAAGTTGTAAAAATGCTAATGAAGTAAGTAATTTAAGTTTTACAAGATAAAAGTGGAATATGTACCTCGTTATCCTATTAATTTGGGAAATTTTTTGCAAATATTGAGAACCGGTCGTTCTGGCCGCCTTAGTAGTTTTAAAAATTAATATAACAGATTTGACGTCGCTTCCAATTTTAATACTGGATCTACCAAGGTGGTCAGAATAACTTGTTCTGAATTTCTTGTAAAGATTCTTGACATTTTCGAGACTACTTTTTTTCCAATTTTACATAAACTGCGAACGATTAAATGGATTAAGTTTTTTACCTGCTTCGTTTCGTTTCTTCTGACGTACTGATTTAAGATTTTTAAAAATATTCGATTAATCTTCGGTAGATTTAGTGTTAAGAGAATAAAACTAATTAGAATTTTACTTTAGAGTCTACTTTTAATAAATTCAGGGGACACAGAATCATATCTGTGAGTCGCACTCCAAATTTTTTATTGTCTACGGAATAAGACTAAGAGATTAATTAAATAGAAGGAAAGATAAACGTTGAAACAAGCAACAACGATATCCTCATCTCCTCGATTCTTCCACAGGAGACAAAACAATTTTGACAAAACCTCCATTATAACGAAAATGCCTTTGGAAACATCTCGGATGATATTACGCAAAGTACTCCAAGTATACAATATTTCCAGAAAAATACCCATAAAACAGTTAATGTCCTTGCTTTAAAAAAAATGAAAGAAGAAATTTCATTCTCATAGGAAGTCTCCTCGAGGATTTCGGTGACGGTGAGGGAGAAAGGGAGGGATGAAAAGGCCGTAGGAAAAATGCAAGGGTAAAAGCGCACGATGGGGAGGAAGAGAAAGGAAAAAGATGTACGCGGCAAGAAGAGGTATTTTAAACGAGGTCCTCTAATCCATCTTAACGTCGGCCATTTCGTAATTTCGCCTTCCAACATCCTTCAAAGGACTCTCGAGAACGATCCTTGATGTAGCGGCCCCCGATAAACGAATAAAGGATGCGATGAGACGCGATATGCAAAATGCAATCCTCCCGGTTTATGGCAGCCATAAATATGCATTAACCAACAGTTGGGATCAGCTTTTTTCATTTTTTAACTCGATTATTTCTATGGAAGAGTTCCATTGTGTTTCGTTTTCCTAATCGAAGCACAGATTTCTATTGGAAGTCGATGAATTTTTTGGGGGGAAAATAGTGATTTATGTTGGTCGCTTGTAATTATGTGCACGATGTAGAGAGAAGAGACAGAAAGATGGAATGAGAGAGAGTGAGAGAGAGATAAAATTGCAATTTATTTTTCGAGAGAGAATCACGGAATGCGGAAGAACTCGAAACAGGGTGGGTTGATCACTCCAGCGCGTCGGTTTTTGATTAATTGTTCGATACAATCGGACGAATGTGCCGGTATTAAATATTTGACTGTACTCGCCGCAATTCTCAATCCCAAATAACTTCGTCATCGTTAATCGCTAATCGATAGACAGCAAACATTGACCGGAGATTTAATTGTTTGCACTCGACGGATGACTGTTTTATATTGTCGTTTTTAGTCATTTATGAGAGAGCGTCGAGGAGCTTGCGAATGTCCATGGTATCCAGGACATTGCCCGGAATTTTCTATAGGATTCTGCGAGAGTATTTTAGAGAAGAATGGTTGTTGTTTCATATTTCAAAGCTACAATCTATTTTCTACTCTTATATGTGAATTCCAAACATTGGCAATGATAAATTAAATAATGGAATAGGAAAATTCTTCAATTTGTGCTAAGGTCTGAACTTGGATCTCCTGATGGTAAATCTCTTTGTCTTCTTGGCCACCATAGCTCCAAATAGGGCTTATTATTGTTTTGTATGTCAGCTTCGAAACTTACATCTTAATCCTTCATATACTAATTATCGCCTTATCGAAATCAAGAATAATTATGCATTTCAACAGGAATACACTACAGTATCTACAATTGTTCCTAGTATTAAATAAAAACGAATAATCAACAGTAGAAAATTTTCCGAGCTTATATTTGCTTATCTGACAAAAAGTTGATAAAAAATTCTAAGCGCAAAGGATTAAGATAAACATCTTAAAAACTACCCACCCTCTGCCCCTATAATAGTGTATATTTTTAATCAGGACGACTTACTCCACGAATATGTAAAATTTCAATAAAATCGGTGACCCAAAGACCTTCCATTCTTCTTCTCAGTAACTCTCAAAAAAATCTCGATACCAGGGAAGTATTTGCGGCCAATTTACCAGTCATAAGTCGATACAATGTTTAAAAAAAATACCGTAAACCGTTAAAATTCGCATCGTAGAAAAATTTCAAACGGTCGTTGCAAAATCGACACAGACTCTTGAGCCATGGCAAAAAGTCCAAGTCGCAAGAAGGCCTCCCCTCGCTGGAAAGGGTGGAGCGGCAAAATGCGCGGGAGAACATGGCTGAGAAAGTGACGGAGAAGGAGAAAGAGAAACAAAAGGGTGAAAGAAAGCAAAAGAGAGAGAAAGAGAGGAGCAAGAAAAAAGGAGAGCCAGTCGAGAGACGCGAGAGGAGAAAAGTTGTCGCCCGCGGGACGAACGGAGCAAGATGGATGAAACTTTTTTCGAGCCTTCGGGGCTCGGTGCGAAAACTGGAAAGTAACGAGCCAATTTCCAGGAGACGGTTCGCGCCCGCCGCCTTTTTTCCAAGACGACTCTCTTGCGCTCCTTCTCCATTGCCAGTCTGCCGCGAAGGGCCACGGAGATTCGTCGTTTCGAGAGGAAAGAAGTCTACCTTCTCGTCGTGAAAACGAAGGGAATCTCTTCCAAGTTCGAGAGGGTACTACCGAGAGATCTGGCTCTTCTTCGAAAAAGGGCGGATTAAGGGACATCGCTGAATGGCAGAGCTAGGAACGGAGCTCTTGGAGAACGGTAGAAAATGATGGGAAGCACAATAGAGTTTTTTTCCTCCGGGTTCTGTGCAATTTTTAATTTCACCTCGGCGACGAAAAGTGGAACGTAACTAACCGAGAGTGCTGTCCTTGCACATCCAAATGATTTTCGCACGATTTTTCTTTCTCTTTCTCCTTTACATATACTTATTTTACTTTTTGTATATGAAAATATTTAATTATACGTAATATCAAAAGTTGGAGAGAAGTTATGGCTTAAGGAATCTAAAATTGATCGAAATGAGCTGCCATGAGTTACAACGTAAAAAAATGAAATATCAGAATTGAATGTAATATAAGTACAGAAGGGGACTCGATATTAAAACTGCGTGCTCTGGTGAATTTTGACCATTGAAATTCTATGGTCACCGGACAATGGGAGGGCAAGGTTTGAGGATGAAAATGGGGTTCAGGTAGTTGCCGTTCACCAGGGAGGGTAAATCCGCAAAAGTCTACTCGAAGTTGTAAAAATCTGGTAGTCAAATGCTGAAACCTAGGGTAGAATTCCTCGAAAGGTCTATATTTTTTATTGCACTCTTTTATTGTAGATCTAGAAAATATCAATCGAAGAATATTACCTTCTACCCATATAACATCATCTCTATTATCTCAGACCCAAATGAAGACCTATGGAAAATACTTAATTAACGCAAACCCAAAGACTCTAAACTACCCTAAAACCGTAGGTCCCAAAAGAAATGACCGTAGCACTCAAATCTACGAAAAATACAAATAGAAGAAAACGAAATACATAAATACAAGGACTGTCGAAGGTGAATGTTGGTACAATAAAATCAAAATCAATATCATTTCTAATATTCCAGACCTAAATAAAAACCTATGGAAAATGCTTAATTAATACAAACTCAAAAATTCTAAACTCCCCTAAAACCATAGGTCCCAAAGGAAATAACTGTACCACTCAAATCTACGAAAAATACAAATAGAAGAAAACGAAATAAATTCAAGGACTATCCAAGGTGAATGTTGGGAGGATAAAACAAATTGTCCGTCTTATATTTCTCTGGAAATAGTTAGGTTGACGTCTAGTTTATTGTTTCCCTCCGACAACTTCCGTTGATTCGCAACTAAAAAGTATTATCGTCTGCTTCCAGGAGCTGAAATAAGTCGCTGGAAGGTCCAGCCTTCAAAAAGGGCCGAGGATTAAAGTACAACGATAGACGACAGACTCAGGTTCGGTCTTGGAGAAGCAAGGAAAATGACTCCGGCACAATGGCAGCCAGCCGCGTCTTTTTACGCCGGTTTTATGAAATCTTTTTAATTTGACGACGAGAAAGCGAGAGGGAGAAAGAGAGAGAGAAAAGAAGAGAGGGCGAGGAAGGATTAGATGCTATTCTCTCGGCCCTTTTCAACGCCCGGGGCTGCTATCGCGAATTACGAGGGACGAATCCTCGCGGAATGTTCGTTTAAGGAGATCCTGAAAGCACTTGTCTGCCAGAGTTCGTAGTCTTTGTGGGAAAAGTTAAAGATGATGTCTTACCGAAGAAATTTTCCTCGAATATCGTCAAATTGGCAAAACTTTCTTCTTTATCCTGAATATTCGTCGATGGAGGAAAGGTAAATTACATCTACGAAATTGTCTCGATAATTATCTAATTATTAGTGTGATTTATCGCACTTATTCCTACGAAGTAGCTTTGGTATTTTTTAAGATACATCGGTGCAACAGAACATTTAATTTATCAATTGTTCTAACACTAAAGCTACCAAGGAAGTCTAACTGACTGGTTCTTAATTAAAAAAAGATCTGTCGTGAAGCTATATAGTAGATATTTCAATTATAATTTGTAAACGATAAATTATTGAATTGATCATATTTTTCACATCAAGATTCCTCTGTTTCTAACGTACTTATTTAACACACTTAACACTGGATCTACGGCACTAGATTTATTTTCAAATTAACGGGTACCTAGGTTAAAAATGCTTCTCAAATTGATTCACAAGTAGCACAATAAATATTTCACGGGTATCTTATACTATACAAATTACTTACTTAACTGATGAAAAAAAATATTTGATACCTTATACATTTTCGCAACAATTTTTGTTCCTGACCCAATGATTCTAATACCTTCATAATTCTTCATATCACGCGAAAGTCTCTAAGGACGATCATTTTTTGATCTGCGAGGTTTAAAAATATGCATATAAAGAAACAAAAAATCCCGCATCATCATGGGGCCGGCGTTCAATGTGTTAATATATTTAAACCTACGAGATTTATCAGCCGTAGATCTAATGTTAAATGTGATAGATTTAACGTTGATAGTTCTAGGATTAATAATATAATTGATAGATTCAGTCCTTCAAACGTTAATCTAACTAAACTATCGTAATCACCTGCACTCATACACCATTCCAAGGTAAAAAAAAATCCAATACCATCAAATTTGATCCTGAAACAGTTTCAAGCTACCTGGCACGTTCAACGTTAAATTAAGCTGCATCAATTTCGAGAAATTAAATTCCTACTTACGTAAAACAGATTCCATTCTCGCGAGTTCATCGCGAAAGGGGGAAAAAAGAAGAGAGAAAATAGCAGAAGGCAGGAAGGTATCGGAGTAATCGCGAGTATCATGATTCACCAGTGAGCACGTTTCATCGTGGAAAATTCATGGCTAACGAGAACGATCCCGAGGAGTGCTTATTAGGGACGATTTCGCGTTAAACGACTTCCTCGAAATTTCAATGTTCCGAAAAGGTACGATTTCAGGGGAATCTGGTCGCGAGCGTTTAATGACGCGCTGCTCGTAAAATGCTTCAATTTCATACGAAAATTACTCTCTGACCTCGATGTCTCTCTTTCCTCGTTTCCCTTCTGTAAATTCACCTCTTTCCTTATACGGTCGCGTGCCGCAAACTCGGGGATTACACGCGATACAAATCGACCCAGTTGCGATCTTCTGTGCCATCGTCGACGCAAGGGATTTAAATTACGGTGGCGGACTTTTCTTTAAACAATAGGGAATATGCATTTGCTTTAAATTTAATTGATTTTTTTTTCCCCGAATCTATATTGTCCTAACATTCCATTTAAACCATTATTTCCTTATTTAGTTTGTTTTTAATTGCATACAATATTAATTAAAAAGTGCAAAATAAGCGAGCGAGATTCAAATTTGCGAAACGCATCACCATTGGTCGCATCGAAACGTGACGTCACATACCACGTTTTCGGACTTAACGGCGTTGCTGTTTATATTGTGTTTCAAAGAAAAATTGTTTTTATTTGTGTTTTCCATTAGCTAGTGCAACTTCTGGTAGCATTAAATCATCTAGGACGGTGACTAAAAGCGGCTTTGTCAAAGCACAATCGGAGAAATCTACCAAAAATTATATATATAATTTGAATTATATATATAAAGTCATATGTTTTTAACGCCAGATCTCCCGACGATTAGTTCAATATATTAAAAATTATCAAATAAATATGCCCCAATAAAATAAATGAAGGGGGAAAAAACCTTGATCGCTTCAATTGCCTACAATCTTCGACATAGACGTAAAAAGTTGAAAAAAAACAGCGTCAGGAAATTCTGGTAGACTTTAAAAAAATTGAGAGCATGTCATTTTGACCACTTCGGTAGTTCTAGTATTAAAACAAACTGTTTTAGTTGTACTTTTAAGTAATAATATTCCAGAATTATTTTTATTTTTACACTGTGACAATAGTTCCTCCAGAAACTATCAAAATAAGAAAAATCTGGCAGGGAAAGGGTTAACATCACCACGATCAAACACTATTCCATCCTTTTTCACTTTTCATCACAACAAATACAACTTTCCCGCCAAATCTTCCAAATATTAATCTATCCTCGAAGAAAATACTTCTCAATTGTCCTTCTGACCTCTCAATTCCAACGAACACTCTCCAATAATGCAAACATTGCTACCAAATTCTAATCCATAGAGTTATGTTCTAGTTAAACTCTAAACATAATTATTCACCATCTAATAAACTTCGAACAAACACTCACAATTTCCTAAACGTCCGTAAATTGTTGTATTCTGCCGAGAGTAGAAGGAAGAAGAAAGAAATAAGAATGGAAAAGAATCGATTCGCTTAAAGTGTCCTTTTCGGCGTCGCACGGTCGTGGAAGTCTCCGGTAGCCGATTTAAGATTCCTTCGGTGTAGGAATCTTGCAACACGACCAAATACGGTGCTCGATACACTTAACCAGCAAACAGTCGGCCAATCAACGTCCCACGAGTCGCACCGCTATCTTACTACATGGAGCACTCATTACGAGAGAATTAATTGTCGCGAATTCCAAACGAATGCTAGCTCTCGATGAAATCTACGTTTCACGAAGTCAAGATAAAATATTCTTCTGAAAAATACCATTGGAAGGGGGAAAGAATTCTATTGCACGATGTTTGTGGAGAACGTGGGACGTTTCGGGATAATTCTGAACTTCCCACGTGCTCTTTTTAACCATTTAGAACGACAGGGATATCTAGACTGTAGATTTTCGTGCAGTTTTCACAAATTTAAGGCTGCTGAGATATTCGAAAGGCATGTAATATAAAAATATATGTGAAATATGCAAGATCTGGTATTCTTTGGAATATATGACAAGTGAAAGGGACCCCTGCTTGGGTTACTTTTGCTGAGCTGCGCTTGTCAAACATTAAATTTGCATGTACATCGAAGATCGTCAAATCTTAAGCTCTAAACTCTCAAAATTGAGTAGACGAGGAACTGAAATAAAAGTAAAAAAAATCTTACTCTATAGAAATTAACATTAGAACGACCAAACAAGCCAAAATGACTTGTATTCATATTTTTCTCAAAAAATTCCCTAAGTTTACAAGAGAGTTCTAGACTAGAAATTCTAAGTTCTTATTTAACACATTTAAATGTAATAAATTTAACGTTGGTCGTTCTAGTGTTAAGTTCTTCAGAAAAATTCTCGTGCTCATAGGAAAGCCATCGAGTACAGTTGGATAATTGAAAGACGGCTAGGAAGTCACTTCATTTTTGAAATTCCCAAATCTAGCCTCCTAAAAGTAAACGTCTATGCTGCAAAGTCAGATAGAATTTGGTAATTTCAAAAACGAAATTGTACAAGTAGGCGTTTGAAAACGAGAGGTTCCCTAACCATCTTTCAATCGTCAGACTATAGATATTTCACGTCTATCTAAAAAACATAAATTCCAAACTGCCAATCTTCTTCGTCAGTTCTCCTCCTATCAAAATATTTGATATATTTAAACATAACACATTTAACATCTACAGTACCAACATTAATAATCCAACTAATGATTTCACTTATCCAAATTCTCCTCTGCCTCAACTTTCGTAATCAGCTGCACAAATAGACGACATCGACGTCAAAAAAAATCCACTTACATAATTATAATCACACCTGATACAGTAAATAGGCGAAATACCGCCAGCACTCTCAGACGAAAAATATAAATAAAAGGAGGGAGAGAGAGGAAAAAAAAGAAACAATTTCTCTACAACGTTTTCAGTCAGAGTTATTAATAATCGAGGGTATAGATCGAGTAAAAGGTGTCGAATAGATCGTAGCTCGTCCACGTGTCGCGTTGATGCACATGCACCGCGTGCATTCATGCGGATTGCCAATCGACCGTGTGTGCGTGCACGAAGCTGCGTAACCAGTTTGAACGTACGTTGGCCCGGCCTGACACGGCTCGGTCGTCGCTCGTAAAAGGCCATTAATGCCCATCGTTTGCCATTTGCCGCTCTCTATCGATGCCGTTTCTACGACAATCAACGTCGAAAGATTTTCGACACTGCGAGAAAAAGGTTTTGAGAACCCGAGTCGAAAATTTCAGCCCAAAATCTTTCTAAGTTACCAAATAACTTAGAATATGTAGGCTGAATATGGAAAAATATGTTACATATAGAAGGATGCAAATTTTAATTCCACAATCGCCCGAAACTTGTTCATTTTTGCCTCGTTTTGGGATCAATTTAGGCTTTATACAGCCTAAAATAATCCTCGGCATTCTTATTTAGAAAATTACTCTAACAAGGGAACATCCCGAGGTGCCAATCACCGATTTTTATGAAATTTTAGTATGATGTAGTACTCGTTGGAATATTCGACACGTATTTTTTTTTGTCGGCAATTGTCGACGTTCAAGGGGTGAAAATCACCCCCAAAGTTAGGGTCCTAAAGTATATTTCGTCGATTATCACGGAAACTATGAGAGAAAGAGCATTTGCGTAGATTGACGAAATTTGCGTCTATTAATAATCAATAGAATGGTAAAAATTATTTTGTACGATACTGTATGTACGATATTACCTATTAGTCTAATTAAGAATTTCTCTAAATTAATCTCACGCGAATATCGAAAAATTGGAAACAAATTTAGGATCACAGAATGTTAAGAAGACGAGGGAAAAGAGGGATTTTATGATAGTCAAAAATTGTAAAAAAAATTTGAATTGCGATGCAGAAGCTCGATGAGTGAGTACCGAATGAATTTTGAACGTTGTTACATCAATGGGGTTACTACGTCGAGGTCGTCGCCTCTAATTTATTCCATTCTAGATTCCAAACAACATCCCGCTATCGCATTACATAATATCCCGAAATAAACGTACTCGAGCATTGACCGACACTGTAAACAAACTATTTAAATGTATCTTCGGCCATCTATTAATATAGGAACGGCAATGCTCGAATTTTAGAGATTTTTACATGAAAATCCTCGTTGCTTCAATGTTTTTTGTAAATATTAAAGTCACGTATACGCAAAACGTCCCATGAAATATCCAAATTACGGTCAATATATTATAAATGTAAATAGTTTAATCATAAAATATCACAAACAGAGACAATACATAAATGTAAATAGCTTAATCATAAAATACCTCAAACAGAGACAATATATAAATGTAAATAGTTTAATCATAAAATATCTAAATTACAGACAATATTTAAACGTGATTATATTGTTTGCAGGGTATTTTGCATCTCGATTTGTCACATGCAAAATCATTTTAATCGAATTGTTGGTAACGCATAGGTAAATTTCAAATTTACAGCATGTTTCCTTGAAAATCTACATTGATAGGATAAAGTAGACATTTCGAGAAAATTGGAAATTCCGTGAACACTTTATTTACATGATTCTAATTGTAAGTCAATTTATTCGATTTCTTAATAACGTAATGCTGATTTTTACATTTGAGACCTTTCTCTCTTGAAACTTTCATTGCAGAGATAAAGTACATATTTCGAGGAAATTGGAAACATCAAGAAAACTTTATTTACAAGATTCTAAGTCAATTTATTCGATTTCTTAATAACGCAATGCTAATTTTCACATTTGAGACCTTTTCCTCTGGAAACTTTCATTGCAGAGATAAACTACGTATTCTGAGGAAATTGGAAACATCAAGAAAACTTTCATTACAAGATTCTAAGTCAATTTATTCGATTTCTTAATAACGCAATGCTGATTTTTACATTTGAGACCTTTTCCTCTGGAAACTTTAATTGCAGAAATAAAGTACGTATTTTGAGGAAATTGGAAACGTCAAGAAATCTTTATTTACAAGATTCTAAGTCATTTTAATCGAATTGTTAATAATGCAATGCTGATTTTTACATTTGAGACCTTTTCCTCCGAAAACTTTAATTGCAGAGATAAACTACGTATTTTGAGGAAATTGGAAGCATCAAGAAAACTTTATTTACAAGTTTCTAAATTAACCTAATCGATTTGTTAATAACGCAAAGCTGATTCTTAAACTTGAGACCTCTTTCTCAGCAGACCTGCATTGCAAATATAAAGTAAGTGCTTCGAGAAAATTGGAAACACCGCAAACCCCTTATCTATGTAAAAAAAATATGAAAATTTCATTTGAAAAGCATACGTAAACATTTTATTTACAGTGCATTCCATATAATGCATAGCGAGATCCACGGAAATCACTCTCGACTTCAAACTTCTCAACGGAATTCATTTTCCCCGGGAAGCCGGGAAAACTGCGCAAATATTTAATCGAGCTGAAAATGTTTAGGAGGTTTGCGTAGAAAGTCAACGCTTGCGGAATCTCAATTAAGACGGTCGAAATAAATGATTTAAATTACCAAAGCGCAACTCAAAACTCAGACTCCGAAGCTCAAGCTATACTCGTGGAAAAACTCGCAGATTTCTTTATTACGCGTTTCGTAAGGAATGCGAAACGATGATGATACGATGCGAATATTTATAAGATTCCTTCCTCTCTCTCTCTCTTCTTCTCCTCTCTCCTTTAAAAGCGGCCTTTCCAGAGAAGAATGCATTTTCCGCGCGAAGACAGCGAGATTATTGCCGGTGATATTTCATCGGACGCTCAAAACTGGAGCTTTGAGTTTATTCAGGAAAAGTTTGTCCCTTTTGAGACGTTAATTTCACCTTGCTGTTCTGCTCATTTTAATCTCAAATTCTCATTTCTTCCAGTCATAGTGATCCGGCGAGCTCATATTAGAGGAAACATAAAATCTAGAAACCGGTAGACGTAAATGTTAAATACATTGAATATCAAAAACTCATATTTAGAAATATAGTATCTGTGAACACGTTGACCGCCACTGATGTTTCGCTCGCTTTATCATTTCTATTGAAGTGATACTTTTTCTATTAACACTATTTCGACCACGATTAATGTATACTCATTTCGACCAAAAGGTGTCGAAAGACACCTTTTCGTTTGAATTAAAATAATTGCCAAAACTATTGAGATTTCAAATTATCAGTTAAATGTAGATAATTTGAGAAATATATTTATTGATACATTGATGTGTATTTATTAGAAATTATTTAATCAGTTTGCAAATTCTAGCAGCGGTGTGCAGCTAGTTGTAAAGTCACTGAAGTGACGTACACTGAAATGTAACATGGTGGGAAAGAAGCGAATATCAAAGTTATGCAACTCATAACATAACATAATTGATATGGTGCTGAAAATAGTGTTAGTATTTATATGTAAAACGGTTTCAAATTAGGCACTGTCATGAAATCCTTAAAGTGTCAAAGGACACCTCATGGTGGAAAATGACATTGCTGAATTAATTTAACAACTACTGTATGAAAAGTCAAAAAATCAATTGTGGAGAGATGATTCAACGTAGAGAATAATTTTAAGATAAAATTTGGAAGGTGTCTTTTGACACCTCTTGGTAGAAATAGTGTTAAAATCCTATCTTTTGCAACACAGAAACTCTAAAAACACAAATAGATATATATTCAGTAGAATTTTATCTTTTGAAAATCAGTATTTAAATACTGAACGTGTTGGAAAATTCGTAAATATTGTAATTGAAAAGTCATGTGAAATTTCATTGAATAGCACCGGTCACCGCTGACCCCCCTGGCAGTCAACGTGTTAATTTCCATTTCGGGTCACATAGACACGAGAAGAACAGCAGAGTTAAGATTTCTTTCGTTCGGAACGCGATTTAGCGTGAATGGGGCTTAAGAAACGTCATACTAAACGGAAGGGAATCAAATAATGCGGTCTTTTCAATAGAATACGCGCAAGCTTTGACCTTAATTGTAGGGTGAAAAGCTTGGACGTAGTTACGTGTAATTGTGAAGGGATAATCTGTGAAATTATGAAATTGAAAGAAGGTTTAAGAGAATTATGAATGCAAAATCTCAGTGGTATGTAGTTCAAGGTCTAAAAGCGATCATCGTGCGAAGAAATCGTCTTTGCTTTCAGAACAGTTTTGGACATTTCCAAAACAAATAAAAAGACGTAATTCTTTTTTATAACATTCATTTTAGGGACTTCTAAGAACATAAAATAAATAACGCACCTACATGCTCCAAAATAACACACATGTACTGTGTTAAATAATAACCACACGGGGAACACACCGTCTAAAAAGTGACTACAAGCAAATAATACGTTTATGTGTTTTAACACTAGATTTACGAGTATTGATACATCTATTTTTCTGCAGTGAGCCAATTTGACTCATACAAGAAAAGTGAAGTTTTTTGTAAAGAAAATAGTTCCAAATCAATTTAAATGAAAGATCTAACTCTTAAAAAATTAACTACACAATGTATTATATTTATACAGTAATCAAATTTTGAGTGAGCCAAATTGGCTCCGTAAATCTAGTGTTAAAATAAACAGTTGGATTTGCAGTGTTGTGAATATCAATTCCTACACATCGATAAGTCCTTCAAAACGATCATATCTATCGAAACCAATAACAGTCGACAATCCTAATCGAATTCACAGAAAGAAAAAAAGCATCTCTCCAGTTTTACTTCAGCACGTGTTATTTATCGAGCACATTGAACAACGTGGAGTTCTCTGGCTTTTAACGAGGTACCTCGTTCTCTCCCTCCAAGGAATCACCCCAAATCCTGATCCTGGATCCGCCTCCGGCTTCCAGCAGGGAAAACGTGAGTCACGCGGTGAATTTCGTAAATCGGCCACCCTCGATTCTCGACACTGTGCGACTCCAAAGAGAGGAGAATCGGGGTCATTGTGCGATGGCCCGGTTTTCAGTGGATTCTTAGGGGACCGTAGCTTTTGCACGACCGATTTACGCGCGCCTTCGTGGAATACCGTGGCAACGAGGACAATGAGCGTAAGGACAATGCCATTTCTAGCGGGAAAACAAGGATTTCTCGTTCTCTTTCTAGCTTTCTTTCTTGCGGGATAACAGCGACTTTTCGTCTTCCCGCTATTTCGCTCGGTTGCTGTTTCACAATGGGATAATTATTCGAGCGTAGTTCGATCGAAGGCCGATCGTTCGAGAGTTACTTAAGGAACGATCTCGTTCGACTTTTCTCGCGAAAATGAAATTCCTCGGGGAGGAATTCATTGAAAGAAACGGATATCTATTGTGAATGGTTGCTGGAAGATGGGTGACAAATTTATGGCATTGTCGATTCGGAGTTTTTCATTTTATTGGGAATCGTTGAAGGCTTGTAGGGGAAAATCGGTGGAAGAATCGATTGAGAATTGTTGGAGTGGGTTAAGAATAAATATTTATCTAAGAGAATCAATAGAAGTACGGTTATTACATCGTATATTTAATTACTTTATCAGTATCGTGGGAATACTTTGTCATTGTAAATTGTGATTAATTGTTTGTGGAGGACAATTGTTTAATTTCTGGCTCAAAAGAAATTCAGTTCTCGTTTCAATTATTTCGGCGAGATAATTATTATGTGTACCAAATAATTTTACCTTTATTACAGAAACAATTTATGCTTTTAAGTCCTGACCATTAATAACTTTACTGATTATCATATTTTTAATTTTACAAATCACAAGAAATACAAAATTCCGAAGAACATTGCCAGATGAAGATATAAAATATTCAACACGTTGAACGTCATCGATATTTCCCTAATTTCATGATTTCTACTGAAGTAAAACATTTCCTATAAAATTCTCATTTTTACAGAGGCAGAAACTTTAAAGATACAGATAGATAAATATTCATCAGATCTTTATCTTTTTAACGTCAATATTTAAATATTCCGTATGCCCGAAAATTCCTAAATATTGCAATTTCAAAGTTACATGAAATTTCGTTGAATTCAATGGCGCCGGTCACCGATGACCCCCACCAACGTGTTAATAAAATGAAGCATCAATATTTAATGTATTTAATATAATTTCCCACTAATTAAATTATATTTAAGCAACTAAAACGTATATAAATTCGAGTCTAACACAGGATCATAAAGGGTTAAAAAATCTCAAAGTATTCTCCTCCACGTAATTTCTCGATGACTGAACTTATAATCCCTTCGTCGATAGCGCTAAGCAGCCGAGCTGTTAAAATGTAAAAAAAGCCAGAAGGCTTTTAATTACGTGCAGATATCCAAGTTATCATTAGTATTGCAAAAACTGTACGGCAAATGATTCGATATCGTGCAGATAAAGGGCGTCCATTAATTACAGTGAAAATGTTCAGCGAATTGTTCGCACGACACGACTCGGCGTTCAAGTGGAAACATTTGAAATAAGACTATAATTGTGTGTATCATTCGTTACGATTCATTCGCAATAATTAACTGAAATGAATTTAATTAATTCCTACCGTTCACCGTTGTAATATTTCTCGTAACGATAAATCGAGACGTATATTAAATTATTGATTTTTCTATTAGCACGAACTTCGCATTATATTTTTGCCGCCGTCCTTTTCTCCGCTACGTCCCTCGTAGGCTCATCGTGAATTCCAATATGTAATAATTATACTGTAAATATTTGCACGAACGTTCATCAAACGTCCAACATTCGTTTTAATAATCTTGCTTACGTTAACTGCCGATAAACATCGTCTTGACAATTAATTCCTAAAATTTTCTTTCAGATTTACTTTGAATTTAATTAATCGTTGGAATGAAAAAAAGGCATGATATATAATTAACCCCTTAGCCTATGATTTCTTTTCTCATAGGGCGTGGAAAGACTCATAATTGATTCTTGAAATTAAAAGGTTTCACTGATTTCTGATATTTCGTGTAACTGAACTTGATATTAACCACTTGGCCTACGATTTGTTTTGTTACTGCCTCCGCTATAGTTCTGAATTTAATTACTAAAAAAAGAATTGATCAGTCGTTCTTGATATACCATATAATTTAACGTCATATTAATATTAGAAAAACAATGTAATCCCATCGCGTTTCATTAATATTTCCAATTTAATAGGTTTTCGAAAACTTGAAAATTTCTTATTCCATTTACATTATGACCAGTGTCAATCGTTTCGCGATCGGCTGATATTGTCAATTTAATAGTTTTTGGAAAACTTCAAAATTTCCTATTCCATTTTCAAGCTACGAGTCTCGCGCGTTGTAGGCTAAGGCGTTAATTCTATAGTTGCAAAAATACTAATATTAACCCTTTGTCCTCGAGGACTTTTTAGTTTAGGTAAACTAGCAACTCGAGACAATTTCGGCTAAATTAGGGAAGTATTTTACAGATACTTTCAAATGATTTTATAATAAGAAAACAGTCCATGTCAGATTTACTAAGAAAATTGTATTCATCGTATCGAAAACGAACACATAGAACTCGAGAACTCGGCAAAAGGGTTAACAAGGAAAGTTCCAAGGCGTTCGGAATAAGAGGTTTCCAATTTTTTGGAAAATTTCTTCAAATTTGTAGAAGAGCCATACGGTAAATGTTCCACGACTATCTTATAAAACCTAAATTATTTAATTTATCATCTTAATCGCCCCTTGATGTCCCTCTTTGCAGGCTATTGATTCGATATATTTAAATGTAATAGACATAAAGCTTAGTTATGTTATAAAATCTAAGTTGTTTCGTTGATCTTCTTCTTCGTCTCTTGATGTCCCTGTCTGCAAGGTTTAAATAGAAGAGAGAAAGCTAAGTTATATACTATAAAACCTAAGTTGCTCCATTGTCCATCTTCGCATCTTCATTCCTGGTTTTCCAAAGTGCTTATTTACTATATTTAGCTAAGATAGGTCTAAAACTAAGTGTGCTGGTGCTGGAAGTAAACGATGAATGCTGTCGTTAGCAGAGCAACGAAATAACAAAGTAACTATTCTGTAAGTCGTTCTAATCTAATTGAACCCTAAAACTACTAAGCTTTATATCAATCATATTTAAATATGCCCAACAAACAACTCGAAAATAAAGAGATCGAGTGGAGAAACAGATAATTAATTAAGTTATTTATGTTTTCTAAGATAGAAACGAAATATTTACATGAGAAAAATTGCAAAACAAGTTGTTTTGATCGCCTTGATAATTATACTGTTAATATTCAATCTTTTGGAGTGGAATCTCTTTTTAATGTAATATTAATTCATAAGTTTCCTATCAAATATCAGGCCTTCCTATTATGTCAATGTTGTGAAGCAATATCACTTTGTCATTATTTAAAAAAAGTCCAGACGACATTTATACATAAAGAGTAGTAGGCCAACGAATTTGCGAGCGGAGACATTGTTGAATATTGAGGAAGAATCAATTATTTGACGATGGAAAACCACTTTTTTTATTGGGAAGTCAGACTGCTAATATAGAGAAGTTAGAAATTATTATTTGTGTAATAATATTTCAACCGTTATATTTCAATTTTTCAACTCTCCGTATATAAATGCACCGATAAACTATAAGTAGATTTTTTCTGAGGCCGTATATATGTGTCCATCGTCCTCAAAGGGTTAAATAGAAAATCATAAAAATATATCTATGTCGACGAGCGAAAACAGATCAGACGCGACTATAGTGTACTCACGTTTCGAATTTCCTTGCAATATCGGAGAATACCTCTATTTTTGTATCGATACACATCGCGCACGTACGTATCCCGCTCGAAGAGCATAAACAAAAGAACAGCGGCAATACCGCGAATATAATTTCTTCTGACGAGGTATGGAGCATAAAAAAGAATGAGGAGAAAAAAAGACGAGTACACGGAGGATCGGATAACCCGTTCGATATTGCCTTTAAAAAAGCCAGCAAACCAGGAACATTTGAATTTCCCTCCGTAACTACCTATTTCGTTGCATCTTTATCCTATAATGAAAATCTGCAACGATACGCCTGCATAACAATATTCTACGATGCCTATCCGACTTGTTTTCAAAGATTAAATGAATCCTCAACATCAATGAATACTTGTCCATTTAAAGTATGGCGTAGGAAGGTTGTAGTTTCGGAGCAATAACAGTACGACCTTCCAAGAGCCTCGAAAGGAACACCTGACGCCTCAAATTCTCGGAAGTCCGAGTAACCGTAAACACGCGAAATTTCTAAGAAAGAATCTAAGCGAGGCCGCTTCAATGACACGAGTATAATAAACAAAGGGCTTCGGTTGCCGTCGATTCAAGACTCTCCTCTACGTGCCAGGACAGAGGACAAATACGGTTACATGAATAGACTACGGTGCGATCGTACGATGCCGATGCACGAGTACATCCCATAAGAGAGATGCTTTGGAAAAAAAAGCTTCACGAGGAACGTTTTAAAAGACTTTCAATACAGCCGCGCATAGCCGCTCCGAATATGTAAAGTGTGTAGGGAAAATATACGATAAGGTGAGAACTTAAAGAAGGGGAATGAGACGAAGAAAACGATAGTCGATTAATCATTGTTGTAGGAGTGACAGTAAGAAAGAAAGCTATTGAATGTAATCGTACTCACCTCGGTAGCGGCGTTGCATCCCGCGAGAATGACGGCCGTGCCGATGAGAATCCAGTATATCCTCGGTTGCATCCTTCCTCTGTTTCCTGCTGGGCCCGTTTAAGAGCCCCCGTCGGTGATCACCGCGTCGGCACGAGGAAACCAAACGAAAAGTACGTTGGCGTAGACGTCGTGGGCAGGAACAAATCACCAAAAAAATTTCACCGCGAGCAACAACGCGACACACACCACACTGATCGATGAACCGCGAGACACTGGGGGCGCGACGATCGGCCGCTTCCATCGGCCTGAGCCGCCGCCATCTTGGATGGCTGCGCATGCGCCATCTGCCGTTACGTTTGGTAACTATGGAAACGACTGCTCAGCCATCTAGGATACGGATCTACGCGGTTTAACTCGATCTTTTTCAAGTATTCGCGTCGCTTCTTCGCACGGTTTTTTGAGGCAAGAAATTTTCACGTTTTTTCGAAAGTTCGGAGTGTCAACATGTTTAATCGGTTAGTGGTTCTTCGATCTTTCTGCTGGAACGTAACGACGTTGATGCGTGTTTGATAATGTGGATTGGTAGAAGAGCAATTGGAAAAGTTGAGTGCTGGAATCTTAGCTTTTGGAAGTTCGGAAAAATTGATTAGTGGACGATGACGATTGGAGATTTTGATGATATGATAATGCGAGAGTTGGATATCATTGGAGGAACGGGAAATTTGGAATTATTGGAGGACACGAATCTGATGTGCTGCTTTTGAATGATTGACCAAGATCGAAGATTGCAAGGGACGACCGGCGTCGAGGAGCGGGACAAAATGGCGGAGGACGACGTATTCGAACGAAGAATTGCACGCTGGAGCGGTGAGTGAATTTCTTTACATATTAATCAATGCTTTTAATCAATATATTAAACGGATATTACCTTTTACAATTTTTTTTAAGTACATATCGGAATGTTTGTAACAACTGTAGTTGTAATAAGCGCATGAAATTAAAACGTAAAGGTTTGAATATTTAACTTTGCAAATATATAAAATACGTAACTATGCGGTTAGCATAACGTTCATTTTTTGTCACTAGCTGATAAATCTTGCTCCAGGCCCTTTAAAAATCTCAGGTTTTCATTAATATCACGATTATATTCTTCGATTTTATTGCGCATCGCGTTCACCTCGTTCTGCATGCTTCTCACCTCGTCCTGTGTTTTCTGCTTCAATACCTCCAATAATTTTTTATCCTAAGAACATAAAATCGTTTTGAAAATAGTACTTCACTAAACTGTAACGATTATAATGCATGCTTAATGAAAAAATTGCTTTTGAAAATTATACCTGCTTGCAAAGAAAATCCATTTGGTACGCAATATCGTCCGGTGAATTATCTTTGCTCGAATCGCTGGCTTTTCTTTTTAAATATTTTGAGCTGCAGAAAGAATAAAATGTTACCGAGGTATTAATGTTACATAACCAAAAATGTGGACCCGATGATTCGTAAATGTAAAATCACTGACCTGCTAATTTCGCTCGTTATACCTCGGCAAATATTTCGTAACATCGTGTCGAGAAATTACCGTAATTTAAAAAATCGATTGAAAACTCAATTCAGCGGCGTGCATATTGGGACGATAGTATAAAAGAGAATTTTTCAACATTCTACGCGTTTAACAATAGAGCATCAACGTTCGATTGTATTCGAGAAATAACTGAATTTTATCGCGAATGTCGACTCGATTTTATGTTATCCTTCCGGTTGTTACAAAATGAATGAGAGTTAGGTTTAAATCCAAGAAACTAAATATCTATGCATTTTCTTATTTATTTAATAAGTAATAAAATCAATGCATTTTGTTTCGTAACAAAATGTACAACATATCGCAATTAAAAAAGAAGCTATGGCGCGACACTCTACCATAAGCAACTATGTTTGATACAGAGGAGGTTATCTTGGTGAAACTTAACATTGCTCTTCTCATAAGTATTTTGACAAAATTATCTCATTCTTTTTTATCCATGTCTGTGATTCTCGCTTTGTGGCGGTTTATTGCCTCCTGATGGCGCTTGATTTGTTCCTCGTGGAATGAAATTTCATCGTGCAAATCCTCCTTCAGTTTCTGCAGCTGATCCTTTTGCTAAAACAAAAAAAATTCCTCTTTAGTTCTATCCTACCTAAAATCAATTGTTTAACACTCTACAAATGAGTTTTACAAAATTGAAATTATGTAAAAGAAACAAAGATAAAGACAAATATTTTTTAACGAGGGATCAGTCTAGTTCATGGAACTAACCAGATTATAAAAATATTGATCTTCATGGGCAGCTTCCATCTTGCCAAAGGAACCACCGGCATCGCGAATGGAACCACCGCCACCTCCACCCTTTCCAGCACCAGATCCACGTTCTCCTACCATTCTTACCTGGCTGTAATTGTCAAAAGTTCTTCTTTAATTAACAATCTACTGTCGCAGTTTGCCTACGCTGCCAAGTAGCTGTGGTGCAATAGGAATAGATAAAAATACCCTTGTTCAGCAAAGTCAATGTCTGCTATGTATATCGAACGGAGTGGGACATTCTAGATTCGCACTAAATTTATTTTTATACGATTAAAGATCAATGCCTTTATCGCAAACTCAACATTGAAATACTTAACAAAATCTTCACCGACGACTATTACATAATTTTTACATATAACGCTTTTAATCGAAAATCCATGAAATTCCCCTGTACCTTGAATAAAAGATATATTTTAATTAATAGAATTGACCGGTGCTTTCGTATATTCCCCCAACAAATTAAATTAGAATAAAAATCAGTCGTGTTTCTAATACGTAAAAAAACATCGAAACGCCGGGATGGAATTATATATAGAATAAAGTTTTGAATAAATTTAATTTATATTTTTATGGGCGGTCATTTTTATACCTCATCGTTGCCATATTCCGTGAAAATGTGGTGAGTGCTCGTTGCATCTTTAAAGGTGTAAAAATCTCTAAATTTCTAAACGTAGCAAATACTGTACTGCGCTGTGAAGAATTCAGACAGAAAGCATGCGCTATTATTAGAAGGTATACGGCATGTAAGATAAAGAATTGCACGGCATCGTTTCTCTCCAGGATAAGTTTCACGTATTCACCACTTTGGCGCTCGTTTCGCGCCATTATTAATTCAAATTCTTACGTGGAATTTGCAAAATTGTTTTATTGTTTTAAATTATGTGTATAGATATGGTAACTGAATATGCATTATGAAAATATAAAGAATTTTCTCGTTAAATTCTGGCATCTGTTCTGTACGACATCCACGGCGTTTATCACGTTGAAAAATTAATTTATAATTCTACTTAGAGAATTCAAAAACTGTTCATTAATAAGCTAGGAAATTATCACAAGTAAAACTTCTTAACTTTCGCTCCTCTAAAAGCCCTCTTAATTACTTAATACTTCATGCATTGAAAGCTTAACAGTTTGTTTTCCCTTTGTCAATATTCTGCTAATTATTAATCGGCTACAAATTTAAATGAAATAAAATTACACTGCAATACTTCTACATATTTCGATTAAAATATTACAACTTTTGACAAAGTTGAAGAGCTTTCCACTTGCACTTTCGAGCAATACATATCTAAACGATAAAACAAAAAATTAAAATTAAAGCAAAAAATATCCTTAGCCCTTTTGTCAAAAGAGACAACGACACTTAAAACGCAAATCCTTGAAAGGAAGATCCATAAAACGGTGGAAAATCTTCAAAACAATAAAACTCCGCAATGTTACATCAGCCCTCTCTCCTGCAAACTTCCCTCCAAAATCGCCTCAACAGTTCCTAATCCCGATAACACTTAAAAAGAATCCCTTTTAAATCCTCGAGTAACTTTGCGCCAACTCTCGTGAAACATTTCGACCAGAATCATTTTGCAAGTCTCGAAAGGTAGAAGGTTCGTAGGGCTTGCAGCAGGCGCACCTCAGCGTCGAATTAAATCCAATATAACAATAAGAAACGACTAAATGTCGGACATTTTGGCACAGCGCTAGTTAGACGCTCGATATTAACAAATTCTTCATTCTCAGCCAGGGTAAGAGTTACAGAAGAGTAGAGAAATACAGGGCGACACTGACGGGGGTGGGAAAGAGGGAGAAAATGAGGACAAGAGGGAGAGAGAGTGAAAAAGGAAGGCTAAGAGGGAGAAAGTGGGACCAAGAGTGGGAAAGAATGAGAAAGGGCAACAGGAAGTCAGAAAGAGAGAGAAATGGCAAGAAACAGTCAGAAAGTGAGAGAAAAGGCAAGAGGAAGTCAGAAAGTGAGAGAATGGCCAAGAAGATTGTCAGAAAGAGAAAGAAAGGGCAAGAACAAGTCAGAGAGAAAGAGCAAGGGCAAGAGGAAGTCAGAAAGTGAGAGAATGGCCAAGAGGATGCCAGAGGCAGAGAGAGAAAGGGCAAGAAAAATTCAGAAACAAAGAGAAAGGACACCAGGAATTCAGAAAGAGAGGGAAATGGCAGGAGGAAGTCAGAAAGATGGAGAAAGGACAAGAAAAACTCAGAAAGAGAGAGAAAAGGCAAGAGGAAATCAGATAGAGGAAGAAAGGACAAGAAAAAGTCAGAAAGTGAGAGAAAGGGTAAAAAGAAGTCAGAAAGAGAAAGACATGGTGGACAAGGGAGCAAAACACAGTGAAGGAGAGGAGAAGAGAGGGAAAGACAAAGAAAGTGAGTCCACTAAAGGAGGGAGAAAGAGAAAGAGGGATGTTCGACACTACGCGCAACGCAAACATTGTTTCGTTTCTATTTCGCAACCCTTCGTGGAATCATATTGCGCCGATTCCGATATTTCCATCGTTTTATTGCCATTGCGGCTATCCCTGGCTTTCCCCAGACTCTCTATACAAGCTGCCACCCTACCTCACCCTATCGCTCTTCCCTTTTCTCTTTCTCCTCCCTTTCATACTCCCGATCATCCGGCCATTGATCTTCCCTCTGATTCCCGATATTTTTATCAAACAGTGTTCCATGTTGGATTAAAAAAAATCACTGGTCGGATAGAAAGAGGGAAGAGATTTTGCGATAGATGTTGACACGAAGAGATTAATTGGAATTCGAATTTTTAGGGTGGAAAATGGAGGAAGTTAGAGTTTCAGGGATTTTACAACATTGATCGAATTTTTTGAAAGGATTCTACGGTTTCTTTTGGGATGATTAGGTGAAAATGATTGATAAGATTTGAGCTAGAGTGAATAATTAATTGTGCATAACTTTAAGTATTTATTAGGAGCGTTTGGAAGGGAACTTTATGCATGATCGAATTTCTTTTCGCGTTCGATTGCAAGTATTAAAGGCGCACTCTGTCCGGTTTTACAGTTCCAATTAGTTTTTCTAGCACGGTCATACGAGTACGAGATTTCGTTATGTAACAAGTGTTTGCTAGTGGACAACCGCAAAATCGGTTAATTTATAATGTTTGATTTAATAATTATTTGTAAAATTGGTAACATTGGTATTACGTTGATTTATACGATACTTCACGTATCGTTGGTCAATTTTTATCTTACCAATTTAATTCGGCTTTGTTGCGAAGAAAGTCACAAAAGAAATCATAGCACAAGACATTAAAGACATCGAACTATCAATTAGCAAGTTCAAATTTTCCCTACACTTAATTTATATTTCCTAATTTATTATTTAACGATCCATAACTTCTTTGATTTGAAAACCACCTAGTTTTTATCATACCAATTTAATTCAACTTTATTACGAAGAAAGTCACAAAAGAAATCATAGCACAAGACATTAAAGACATCGAACTATCAATTAGCAAGTTCAAATTTTCCCTACACTTAATTTATATTTCCTAATTTATTATTTAACGAGCCATAACTTCTTTGATTTGAAAACCACCTAGTTTTTATCATACCAATTTAATTCAACTTTATTACGAAGAAAGTCACAAAAGAAATCATAGCACAAGACATTAAAGACATCGAACTCTCAATTAGCAAGTTCAAATTTTCCCTACACTCAATTGATACTTCCCAATTTATTACTTAACGAGTCATACCTAAGACTTGAAAACCACCAGAAACTGTAAATCTTAACTGGCATTACCATCTCAGTTAAATCCAAAATAAAGAAAAATAACAACAAATCCCCCCACATCAGCATTGAGTCTCAAACCTCTCAAAGTTCAACAGACCAACGGAAAAAAAAGATAACAACAAACATCCAAACACCAGCTTCGAGTTCAGACCTAAAGAAATCCCCTTAACTTCAATCCAGATGTGCGTCGTGTCTCCAAGTAACAACAATGGTTTTGAGAACCTAAAAGCTACAACAAAAATGAATACACTTACAGAATCTCTCCAAAGAACATTGAAAACTGATCAGGAACAGCTGTTGGGAAAGAAAAGCGAGGTTTAGGAAAGACAAAGGAATTAAATGGATTTTATGCAGATTTTAAGAAGGAAACCGAACAAAAACTCACAACGTACGACCTATCGAGTATTAAGTCTCAAGCAGGAATGCGTTACCGTCCGTTTTCTCGTTTAATCCGTCGTCTTTGCTTCTCAGCGTACATTCGCAAGTCCGTGGTCTCGTTGTGTAACGAGGCTGCAATGTATATAAGACACACCACAGCCTCTTCCTCCGCAAAACCATTCCCGATGGTGTCATGTTGTGATAAATAACGTTCTCCTTCAGTTACCCTAACTCGCTCAAATTTATACCCACGAGGATCTCTCGCCGTGGTGAAATTTCGCGAATTGGACGTACCAACGTTGTCAATGATCGAGAACTTTCAAATTTCCGACAACTCTTCTCCCACAACGTGATTTTCATGGTGAATCATTTCGCGTGTTGTGCAACAGTAACATCAATTTTTAAACGATGAAACTTTGGAACGATACGAGAATTGATCTTTGAATATAAGTTGCAGTGACAATTTAGTTGCAAGGAAATGCCAACGTTGTTGCTCAAATTAGTGCAGTGTTAAAGTGATAGAAGATAGTTTGAGATTAATTTTACAGTGAAATTTTTAAATACAACGTTAATAAACACATATTTCTAATACCTTAGAGTTTTAGAAAAGAGAGCTAATCTCTACACTAGCCAAAGGACTAATCCAAAGAAGAAGATACAGTGACTGATCAAACAATAAGTAAGAATTACACGTCTTGATATCGAAATACCAAGAAACTATCCAAAGAAGGTCACAAGAACCACTGAAAGTCTAAGAAACTTCAAGGTTTCCGACCAATCAGATCTCACCAAGGATGATGTTAAGGACGATCGCTGGATCAAACTTCCAGGACGACAGACGACGATAAAATTCTCTTTCTCTCCTCTTCCGAACGTCGCTCATCCTTCGATCGTTGCGTCATCGTTTTAGAATTCCTGCAGTTAATCGGAATCATTATTTTTTGCAATTCAGGATGCTGTCCTTCGGTGGAAACAACGTAAGTAGAATAGCCAGGGTGAGAAGGCCAAGTTAAAAGGATGAAAAATAAAAATTAGTTTTGAAGGGTTGTCGTATGAGGAGACCAAGTGGCAGGCTAATTTCATTGATAAATTCATGGTCGGTGGATTTCGACAGGTCGATTTATCATTCGTCGACGGTGGTCTGATAAACGTGGAAAATAAAGAAGAGGGATAAGTAGACGATATCGGTTTATAAACAAGCTTTACAATCGCGATAAAACAACGGGACTTTTGTTGACTCCCACGCGGATAGATTTATGAGGAGCTAACTCGATTATGAAGGCTGAAAAAAGAATAAGGGTTGCTGATTTCAGTACAATTGTTGACCTTCGCGTTATTGACCTTTTATTAATGAAATTTGAAAAGAAGTTTTCCTCGTTTTACGATGGGAAATCGAGGCTACGAGCTACTTCGAGTTATGGGGGTTTAAAAAGTTGAAGGAGAGGATCGAAGGGATTCTAGGGAATGAAATTCGGCGGAAATAATTGACGGATATCTTGGAAATTGTAATATCGAGGAAAAAATGATACTTTGATGTAAATCCGACATAATGGTCGTCTCAACACATAAATCAAACCTCTTTGTACTTTTTGAAAATTGAATTTGACCCGAAAGGTTTATCAGAGGCAAGAAAGCGGATGTAATTTGCAAATTGCAGAAACAAATTGGCAAGGTGGTGTATTATTGACACAATTATCCTTCACATTTGCAAATATAAGCTTTGTATAGTTTTCAACATAATCAAGATTCAAAATAAAATTAGTGAGGCAAAATTGACGAAAGGTAAATAATCAAATGCAACTCGAAATCAGGCTCTAAGACAGACAGTAAGAAAGTTCTCTACGTTCTTTAACGACGCAATAGAAGCTCATAACAAATACAATGCTAAATTGTTTAATAAAAGATTCATTGTAGTAAAAAAAATGTAAAACGAATATCGTGGGTATTGAGAAATTGCAAAAATTGGCCCATTGATATGTTCTCCGATCGTGCGTGCAGATCTTAGGTCATTCATATGGACTGCGCTTACATAAACGACACCATTATTGTGATCCAATATGGCGATGCACAAACCGGACCTGTGCTTTATGTAACCACGATTTGCAAGTGGACTCAGACAGATAAGGGCTGTAATTAGCGTTGCAACAAGGACACTTGAATAATTAATGTGGTAGTATAACATACATACGCACACGTTTCAAAGATCAATCTAACCTTCGATTGCATTTTTGCCCCCCCTTCGCTTTTCCTTTTTCACCACTCTTTCACTATCTTTTTATACCTGTAATTGTTATTTTATTCCGACGTCCTCTCACATCAACGCAACGCCGATAGTTAATTCCAATTTATCGGCATTCTGTCTCCTTCGCAAGAATAATGAGAAATATTGAAATCAGCAGCGATGAATCAACACCTTCCCTTGTAAATATGTAACAACTATTATAAAATGCCTGAGAAACTTGCAATCACATGATAAATCCTCGATAATGTAATTTCAATTAGTGTTTAAAAGAGGTGATATCGAGAAAATACGAAGGCTGTTGACCCCTTGACCTGCAACAACGAGGGAAACTCGGGACACGGTGCATAAAATAGGAAATTTTCATGTTTTCCAGAAACTATTGAATTGAAAATGACAATGGGTCGAGAAAATGTCAAATGAGACTATCTATCTAATTATTTCTACGTTGATGACATTGCATCTACCAAGGGGGTTAAAATGACATGTACCAAATTTTTCAAAAATCTTGCTAAAATTTGTAAGGCCGTATCATGCTTAACACGTTGTATCAGGCGTGAAAAGTACGTTTTTCGAAAACTGTACATAGACTGTTTAACACATTCACGCTGGCGCGTACCACCGGTGGCCCGCGCTTCAGTGTCCTTCAGACAGTGGTCTTAACCCTCTATGGCCCCTTGTAATTTTGAATTCTTTACGACCCGACGTTTCAAAATGAAGTAAAATTTATTATTTATAATAGTGCTTTTATTATTTTCTAATCTGCTATCGTGCAACTAATCTTTAGATATCAGAAAATTCGGTCCATAGAGGGTTTAATTAGCCGCCCGTAGAAGAAAAACTCAAATTACAACGCCGGTGTGAACGTGTTAAAAAAGATTCCTGGCATTAATCACTTAGTTTTGAAAAGTTAAGTATATTTTCGAATTCAGAGAATACGCAGCTTTCAATTTATAGTAATTTTTTGTAAAAATAAAACTCGTGCAAATTTTTCAATAAGTTTCCCTCCTGAGTCCTAATGAGACGTTAAAAAACACCGGCATTTGTTAATTTTCTCTATCTTGCAAAACGTGAGATATTAAATCAATATAGTTTCTTGAACATTTCTTTCCCTTTCTTCTCAAGGATTTGTCTAGTATCTTTAAATATACTGAATTAATAGTAAGTAGTTCTAGTGTTAAACTATACCAGAATAAATCAGACAAGTTATGTCAAAAATGATTGATAAATGTTTAATTAGCAATTAATTTGGAGATATTTCTCACTCTGTCGTTAAAGAAGCCATTGAAAGAGGGGTTAAAAGTAATTGTTGCGTGATTTCACGTAATTCGAGAGGAGAATCGTTGCTTGAACGAAACAAAGGAATCAATGGGGATCATTAGTTCCCATAAAGAGGGAAATTAATTTTCAGACGGGACGAAGACCGGAGGACTTCTCGTTACCGAAGATCACGTCGCAGGATTTGTGTCTGACGTGGAAAGATATTTCGTACACGGTCGAGAAAAAGCGGGACGTTCGTAGTTTGAAGGAGATTTTCTGCTGGCAACAAACCGAATTCATTCGCTTGCTTGACGGAGGTATTCTCGCGTTGTTTTTGCGCTAAAATGAAAAAAAAGATTGAATCTCACGGCTTTGTCCAACCGAGAGAGATTCCACTGTCTTATAAAATTCTTTTAGTCTGATCTTTTTCTCTCTTCTTTTTTTTTTTCCTCTTATTTTAGTCAGTGGCGTAGCAAGTTCTGGAACTTTAATGGCCATCATTGGACCGAGGTAATTCGAGTGGACTTTTCTTTGATCGCTCGAAAGATCTTCACGGGTTTTCCTTTACTTTTTTGACTAATTGAGAGAATTTTTAACGAATTCTCACCTTTCAGCGGCGCTGGAAAGACCACTCTTCTAGCTACTATAAGTCGACGAGTTAAAGGTTCGTATTCGTCCTCGTTTTCTGAAGTAACACGAGTATAAGAATTATTCCGTTGGACTTAAGTCCTTAGCCTACAACCTCTTGTGACCCTTGTGACGTGGTATGTGGAATAGGCAATTTTCAAATTTTTTAAAACTTATAAAATTGAAACTATCAATGAGACGAGGCACAATATTAGTTCTGTAGTATTTAAAATTAGTTCTATAGTTTTTAAATTATGTGATATTAATTTGTATAATATTAATTTATAATAATAATTAATTTATATAATATATAGGTACATAATTTAACATATTAAAATTTATATATATTAAATTAATATTACAGAATTAATATTGTGTCGCGTCTGATTGATAGTTTCAATTTTATAAGTTTTCAAAAAGTTTTAAACTTATTCTAATTGATAACTGATCAATTTCTATTTTATCAATTTAATTGTAACTCTTTGCGGATACAGTCACAGAAGAAGTCGTAAGCCAAGGGAGAGGGTGTGAATATTTTCTCTATCAGTTGTTTTCTATTATTTTTAAGCTGTTATCGTAATTTTTAAACTAATTTTGAACCACTCAGATGAGTGAAATTATCAAGAACATGTCAAATGATAATTTAAGCGAAAGATCCTTCATTATGTTTCCACCCCCGCCAACCCTTTGCGATAGTAACTTTGTAAATGACTTTGTGCGGCAGCTTCGACATAGAAGTCTATAGGATTAAAGGAAGACAAGAATTTTAAATTATCTGCGTGCCATTGTTCATTAGGACAGGCAACTGGTGAAATTTTATTGAATGGGAAACCTATCGACACCGAAGAAATGATCAGAATATCGGGATTCGTTCCACAAAGAGACTTGGTGGTTGAATCCTTGACGGTTCAGGAACACATGGAGTTCATGGTTAGTGTGATTCAAAATCCATGTATTTCTTATGCTTCATATTAAAAAAAAAATTCTTACTTAAATAACGAATGTCAACCGAGTGAATAATTATTTTTCACGTGAATCACTGCCTTAGTCATTGGTTAATTAACTACATATCGACCGTAATAATTGAAACTATCAAACGAAGAGATTCTACAAAAATGTTGTAAAAGATAAAAGATATAGTAAAAAATACTACAAAAAATACAAGAATGCAGAGAAAATTGCAGAAAAAACAAGTTGAAGATAATTTTTCATTCTACCATCCTGAAATTTGACATTTAAAAGGACTCGTTAACTTTCCCATTAAGGCATGCATGAAAATGGATAGAAGACAGCGTGTAAACGTCAGGAATCATCGTATAGCAATTCTACTAGCTGAATTCGGTCTGATGACTTGCTCCAATTCGAAGCTTTCCTCTCTGTCCGGTGGAGAACGGAAACGCGTCACCCTAGCTGTTCAAGTAAGCCACGTTCTCCAAAAAGATTAGCAATTTTAATTGCAATAAATTCACCCTCCAAGATTTCACTACCTCTCCATTAATTATCACTAATCTCCACAGTCAAATGTCAATCAGACATAATACCATTGAAAAAATTTATCTGTTCTCCAAATTCCCAATAATTACCAATAACTTCATAGAACTACTAGAATTACATAGAAAATTTCTCAAAATTCTTCCATCATAAGTCATATTTTAAGGATCGTTCCATTAACCCCAGTGTCTCGCAATAAATTCACCCTCCAAGATTTCAGTACCTCTTCATTAATCATCACTAATCTCCACAGTCAAATTTCAATCAGACATAATTCCATTGAAAAAATTTACCTGTTCTCCGAATTTCCAATAATTACCAATAACTTCATAGAACTACTAGAACCACATAGAAAATTTCTCAAAATTCTTCCATCATAAGTTATTTGAAGAATCGTTCCATTGACCCCAGTGTCTCGCAATAAATTCACCCTCCAAGATTTCACTACCTCTCCATTAATTATCACTAATATCCACAGTCAAATTTCAATCAGACATAATACCATTGAAAAAATTTACCTGTTCTCCGAATTTCCAATAATTACCAATAACTTCATAGAACTACTAGAACCGTATAGAAAATTTCTCAAAATTCTTCCATCATAAGTTATTTGAAGGATCATTCCATTAACCCCAATGACTCGCAATCGTTGAGCCACGCTTAATTATCTTAATGGGAGACAGAGATAGGGCAGTGATTCTTTGTAGCTCCTCACCGAGCCAAGGATCCTCTTTTGCGACGAACCAACCACGGGGTTGGACAGTTATGCCGCCATGACGGTGGTAAGAACGCTCAGGGAACTCGCTGCAAGTGGAAGAATGGTCGTTTGTTCGATGCACCAGCCAGCTTCCGGTTTACTCGAGATTTTCCACGAAGTTATCCTACTGTCCGGTGGAAGAGTCGCTTTTCAAGGCTCATCCAGCGAAGCAACGGAATTTTTCGATAGGTTGGAGCCTCTTTACTGTAAATAACTTGTGAAATAAAAAAAAAGAAGAATTAACACTTTATTGGCTAGAATCACACCCTCTGTGTGATGAATTACGAATGTAAACAAGTATGAATATTGCTATTGGCTTCGTAGTTCATTGCTATGTGTTTGATCTTATTTTTATTCTCTTACTTTACTCTCAATTTTAATACACTTTTTTAAAATTATTTTTTCAAAAATATTGCCGGCGCCTGGCAACATTTGACTGCGTAGACGTGCGGCCACTAAAGTGTTAATGTGAGAAACACTTGATGAAAGCTTCACTTATCATCATTTCGAAAGGGAATAGACAACTGTGCGATTAAGAGTCGATTATTTTGAATTTTAGCATAAACCTTCGTTGCCCTCCGACCTTTAACAGCGCAGAATTCTATGTCTCTCAACTGTCCATAGTTCGTGGCAGGGAGAGCGAGTGTTATCAGAAGGTATTTAATCGAAAATTGTACAAAAAACGTGGAAAAAGGACGATTGGTTTCATCGTGATGATTCTCGGCAGGTGAACAAAATCTGCGATCAATTCGAGAGATCGAAATATGGTCAGAGATTGACGAAACTTATTGAGAGTTCTTGCGCGAGCACGTCGACCTTCGAGCAATTGCCAATTTTCTTCTCGAACACGGCTTTGACCGTGAAGGATTTCAAAAAATCTCGTATCTTCACTCAGCTTCGATGGCTTACGTGGAGAACTTACACGGATTACAAAAGGAACTCTTCCTCGCATGTTATAAGATTTGTAACTTACATGGTGAGCCTCAAAATGACGATTTTTCTTTCTTTCTAAATATTTATTTAATTTTCGATACGTTTGTTAATATTTAACACGTCTGGGAGATGTTATTAATTGTAGCTTGCAATTAAAACATGTGGTGGCTTAGAATGGTGCCAATCTTAAACTGGTTATGGGATTTTATTATGTAGATGTATAATAAATTATAATCTTATATATGGAGAAGTTTGATGTTCTTTTAACACTAGATTTACGGACGTGAAATCTATTATATCGCAACATATTAAATAAGTATTTTGAAAATAGGAGAACCAATCGGCAAAAAATGATCAGTTAAGTAATTTGTATATTATAAGATACATGTGAAATATCTACTGTATCACGTATCTATAAGTTTGGAAAGCGTTTCTGGAAAAGTAGGTATCCGTCAATCTGACGGCTTCCGTAAACCTAGTGTTAAAAGAACTTGAGATGAAATCAATGAAATTGATTTTTCAGTAGAATTTCTTTTGCTTTTTCGTCCATTTGTTTTCGTGATTTATCACGTTTTCTGCGGTCTTAACTTTGATCTTACATGTTTATGGTACTTTAATATTTTCCTTTCGCCTTACGTAACATCAGCGAGACATATTTCACTTTCCATTCCGCAGGGATTTCTTTCCTCTCTCGCATACTCTTTGCTACATTCCTCCACCTTCGCCACCCACAACCTTGCTAATGCATCTCGTTAAATACCTCTTCCCGCTGTTCTAACCCTCCCAAATTGCCATTAACACTCGGCATTTAATTTTCACTTTGTACTTCGGTCTTTCGAACTTTGAAATATGTACGCGAATCACTCAAAGGGTATACATTTTTAATGTTTTTAGTCTCAGCAATCAGTTAAAAAATAATAATTAAGCTGTTTCTGAGTACTCAAACTTTCAACTAGGTCCAAAACGAACATACCCTAAGATATCATCCAAAGTCCTCCAAAATTACCAAAAGTATCTTTCAAGTTAACCCTTTGCCGTAGAATAACGAGTGACACTCGTGGTGGGGTAAATTGGATAGGAAATTTTCAAGTTTTACAAAATCTATCAGATTGCAAATATGAGGGAGACGCACCACGATCAAATTATTTCTATAATATTAATATTACATTAAATTATACAATATATCGGGGATCACTGGTCAATTTTCATTTTAACTATTTAATTCTGAATTATTGCTGCGGCAGTTAGAAAATAAATAGTACGGCAAGGGGTTAATAAGCCTACTCCACCCCCTTGGACGAAGAAAGCTGTCAAAGCACACTCCAAATTCCAAGTACTCAAGCTTCCAGCTACTTCCAAAAAGAACATTCCTCAAAATATGATCCAAAATCCCCCAAACTCAACAAACGCACCTTTCAAAGTAATAAATCTACTGATTTC
Organism: Cerceris rybyensis; assembly: GCA_910591515.1. Lineage (NCBI taxonomy): Eukaryota > Metazoa > Arthropoda > Insecta > Hymenoptera > Crabronidae > Cerceris > Cerceris rybyensis. The sequence continues at coordinate 5,516,193 of OU342795.1, forward strand.
ACCCCCTTGGACAAAGAAAGCTGTCAAAGCACACTCCAAATTCCAAGTACTCAAGCTTCCAGCTACTTCCAAAAAGAACATTCCCCAAAATACCACCCAAAATCCCACAATTTCAGCAAAAGTACCTTTCAAGTTAATAAACCTACACCTTTCATCCCCTTGGACAAAGAAAGCTGTTAAAGCAGACTCACAATTTTAAGTACTCAAACTTTTAATTATTTTCACAAAGAACATACACTAAAATATCATCCAAAATCAAGAAAAGCAGCTTTCAAGTTAATAAACCTACTGATTTCATCCCCTTGGCCCAAAAAAGAACTGTTAAATCATACTCACAATTCGAAGTACTCAAACTCCTAACTACTTCCAAAAAGAACATCCCCAAAAACACGATCCAAAATCCTCCGAAATCGACAAAACGATCTTTCAAGTTAATAGGCCTGCTGATTTCATCCCCTTACGTGGGCGTAATAAAAAAAGCGATGGATCAGGGTGGAATCCAGAACATGCAGGGGCTGCTCTACCTGGTGGTCGTCGAAACGGTCTTCACGTTTAATTACGCAGTTTTTTACACTTTCCCACGCGAAGTTCCTCTTCTTCTGAGGGACATCGCCGGTGGACTTTACAGGCCTGCGCCATATTACATCAGCAAGGTGATCGTTCTGGTGAGTCGATAGATGATAAATGTTCTCTCAATTATCATTCACATTCATATTCTATCGTTTGAAATCGATACGAAATCAAACCCGTTATCTTAACTGCAATTGATATTGATTAAGTTATTTATTACTTACATTTATTCCTTTCGTTGATTTTCTTTAATTGAAAAACACCTGCTCATGTTTCAACGTGTGTATAATTATATAAGTTACCTGTGTACTTTATCGTGCAATTATTCTTGAAATTCATCGTCACGGTGGGATTTCATATTTGTAACTAATTTTAATTTAATCCAAGCAGAAATATCTTTCACAAATTTCAGATTCCCGGAGCGATAATACAACCTTTTCTGTATGCTTTCTTTATATTTACAATTACCGGACTTCAAGGTGGATTTACAGGCTTCGGGTATTTCGTTCTTCCCATTATCCTCTGCGCCATTTCGGCCTCTGCCGTTGGTGAGAATCGATCGGATATCTTTAATCGATAGGCAGTCGAATTTTTGTGTATTATAAAATGTTCAAAATAGGTTGCCTGATGTCTGCGTCATTTAAATCCGTCGACACGGCATCCCTTCTTTCAGTGCCGCTGGACTTCCTTAGCCTCATTTTCTGCGGCATTTATTTACACCTCGGGTAAGGGCACACTTGTGTATTTAATTTTTCAGGTGGATAAGAACCTCGATAAATTTTCCGTCGTGTTCAAATAAAAATTCTTTTTACTAGTTCCTGTGAAAATAATAATACTACGTTTCGAAAAGTATGTTCGATTTTTATTTAGAGTGGATTCGATAGGAACTTTTCTTTTCGACTTCAACAGCTGTGGGAATTTCCTTAGAATTAATTTAAAATATTAATTTAGAGAAAATTCTTTGCACACGTAACATCATAGCTCTCCTCCTCTTCGTTTCTTTTTTTTATATTTTTTTGTTCGCTGATGTGCTAGTTTCTTCTAGGAATTACTGATTTGCACCTTTTGAAAGTAATTAAATAATGAGGAGGATTGTAACTCGGTTCTTGAAGTTAGAACGACATTTTCGGGCAATGTTACTTTGTTTCAGACATTTGGCACCTGGTTTAGCATGGTTGAAGTACGTGTCACAATTTTATTACGGCTTGGAAGCGATTTCTCTGACGCAGTGGCTTTTAATCGATCACATAAGTATGTGGTTTATTGAGTAATCTTAAACCTTAATTGGCACTGTGTTTATTAATCCTTTACCTCATAATATCAAACCACAGAAGATAGAAACAAGAGAGCTGAATTTTTTAAAACTGTCAAATTTAAAAATTGAACATGACAAAGTAGCATTGAACTATTTTTATGTCACCAGATATATAGAAGAATTTACAGTATTAATATTCTGCATTTATATATTTGATCATTCGACTTAGTTAGAAAATAACAGTAACATATTTCTAAAAGATTTGCAAGAGTTTGTCGATTTAATATTGAAAAATCGGAAATCCAGGCTTTAGTGAATGCTATAAAATGGTACAAATTTTTATTCCGTTAAATTTATCATTTGGCAGTTAATGTTGATGCTTTGGAATGCTTGACGTAAGACCAGAAGAAGTTATGGGGCAAAGGGTTAACCATATAAATATTAATATGGTATTCATAGTTCCAATTAAGGCTTAAGAAAGCTTTAGAAGTTATCAAAGATAGGAATTGATATTGATAATTATTCCTAAAGATTGCCCCGCGGATCCTGAAGAACCGTGTATCTCGAGCGGTTCAGAAGTTTTGGAAAAATATGGATACGCGAAGGACCATTATATCGTGGATATTATCGGTCTCTTGTCGATATTTTTCATCGCCCATTTTGCCGGATTTTTGGTAATTAGTTACAGAAGCCGGAAGGAACCTGTCTACTGAAACATTCCAATGAAAGAATTTGTCGATCTATTTTTGAAATTCGTATTCTTTTCTCTGTTAATAAATTTTTATAGAATTTTAAATTTTTAATTTTGAAAAATTTTATGATTAAAGTTTGAAGGAATTTCATTTGGCAAGGTTTATTTTAATCGTTAAATCAATGACAATTATGGGAAAGACGTTCGAAGATATGTTGCGAGAAAAATGTGAAAATTCTTCAGGAGTTCTTTATTGATCTCAATAATTGTTTATTGTTACTACAATTTTAACTTTACTTTGATTATTCATTGTTACGTTGACCAGCTATATTTATCGTTAATACAATCGTAGTAAAAATGTATCGTCGTAAGGATTGAATCGATGTTTTAATTAAAACAACGACCTAGCCATTCTTCTTCTCCTAACTCCAATATATCCAACGACAGCCATGGCAATCGTTAAAATCGCCATACCGAGAAAATCCCACCAATAATTCATCCGGAAACCATACTCGGATAAAACTTCCTTTCCCGACGAAAGGCACGGCGATTCATTGTTCAACTTGCATTCTGAAATATTAAACAATATGTATTAGAAACCTCTCGCCAAAAAATAATCTAAGACAACACTTCAGAATATTACATTAATTAATTCACTTCAACAATATTCTTCCACGTCGCACAATAATTCCCACCGACACATTTAAATAAAAGAATTTTTTAAAAAGTACAAAATCTTCTCAAAAGTACATCAATCGTTTCGATAAAATATTAAACAAACAAAAACATCTCGCTAAAAATTAATCTAACGCGATCACTTTATAATATTACATATGATATTAAATTTACAATATTACTTAATTTAATATTATAAAAGTTAATATTAATTAATATTATAAAAATAATTTATAATATTAATTCACTTCAACGATATTCTACCACATTTCACAATAATTCCCACCGACACATTTAAATAAAAGAATTGTTTAAAAAGTACAAAAACCTATCATTTCGAAACGTCTAATAAAAGAAGTAAACTACATCCGACATTGAAAGTGTTAAACATTTAATAAGACACTCACCAATCTTGTCAATCCGGGACCAATAAATTACAGAAAGAGCCTCGTTAAAGTAAAAAAACAGCGACAGATACTTTACTTGCAACAGATATGTAGGCAGCGATCTGGAAATATTAGCAACCTACTCAATTTTCTCAAATTACACCTTATTCTACTTCCCCTCTATTATTACACCGACAGTAAATTGCAACAACGGCAAATTAATCTGTCTCATAGATCTTACAATTTCTTTCATTCATATTTCTCTCGATAGCTTATTATGTCGAGAATATAATAATATACATACCTGAGATTGTAATAAACGCCAGAGTTCAACATAAGTAACAAATCAATGGGAACCATAACGCTCGACGCCACGTTAGTGTCGTTGATCCAACTGGAGAACATTAATCCATATGCGATACCGCAAATTGCGGCGAACATCGTGAGAAAGTAATAGAGCAATAAGTTACACAATTCGAGCTCAACGTTTATTAAAAAATGGAGCTCTGTCAGGAATAGAAGACCTTGCAGAATAATCTTGGGCATCTGGAGGAAATATAGTTCCGTTGGATTGAAATATAATTTAGATATAATCAGTAACCACTCAGCTTATTACTTTACAGATTAACACTATTAACTACCTATTAACACTAAACCTATTTACTAGGCCGGTCGAAATGACTGGTTTTGAATTTTTTCTAAAAATTACTTAAATTGACAGTGAAGTCATAAAGTAAATATTCCACTTCTATTTTATACAACCTGAATTAGTTAACTCCTTGCTGTACAATAGCGAGTGATACGATAAATGGAGTAGTCAATTTTGTAGTGTTCCAAAAATTATTAAATTAAAAATATCAGGTGGTCACGATAATATAAAATAAATTCTATGCTATTCAATATTGCGTCAAGTCATATCCTGTATTCGAAATTAAAGATAGACTGTTATTTCAGCAATTAATTTAGAGTTATTCCGCATTCCGTCACAAAAGAAATGATACGGCAAGGGGTTAATTAAACATTTTTTTACCTCTTGATTTTTCTTTCCCCAAAAGCACTTATTTAACACTAGAACTACTAATAAATTAAATAAGTACTTTAAAAAAGGGGGAATCAAGCGCCGAAAAATTTGATCAATTGGGTGATTTATGTTTATTGATACAGACGTAGAATATTTATTCTATGACTCTTATATAAATTTGGAGAATTTTTTGAAAAAATTCTGTACCAGTAATTTTGACTAGTTTGATAATTCTAGTGTTAAAACTACCAAGCCAGTCAAAATGATTAGTTGCTCATTTTATACAAAAATTCTCTTTTATAGAAGAGACATAGAATAAATATTCTACGCACATTTCATAAAACATAAATTGCTGAATTAATTTTCTTCTGCACCATTTGATATCTCTTTTTCTAGAATACTTATTTTATATATTTAAATATAGTAGACTTAATGATAGTAGTTCTAGTGTTAATAGGTTTTTCAGTCCCAACACATTTGAACTTTTAACTTATTAATCAGTTTCCATGGTAATTAACGAATTATTACTTATCTTTGCGGTCTACCTTGCCAAGGATTAAGTAACGACAATTTTCATTTTCAAAGAGATATCGGTGTCAGGGAATTATTTTCGTTAAAAGTGGATAGGATGTTAAAAATTCTACCGGTCGGTAAAGTGTTATGGTGTTATATTAAATAATAATTTTAAAAAATTGCAAAGGATTGTCAGAAAATTTTAACTGCGAGTTATTAATTAGGAGTCTGAAAGGTAAAGAAATTACCGCCCCCATCATAGTAGCAATGAAATAGGGCCCACTGTCGTAGCTGGAGCTTTCGCGCAAATAAACCACACGTTCGCTGGGAAATTCATATAAAACGGTATAAGCAGCTATGAAAACAACTTCGGAAGTCATCGTGTAGATCGCTCCTCTCACATTTTGAATTCCCTCCTGCGTTCGTGAATTAACACCGGTGTAAAGAGCAGCAAAGACTGACATAGTGACCTAAAATTAATTTCAATTACATTCATCATCTTAGCTTTTGAATATTAACGTCCTACTTTAAATAAATTCTTTCTTACGAAAACGCAGATCCAATCGAGCGAACGAGCGAATATCGTTCGCCGTTTTTGCTTCCACGTTCTCCAAATCAGCCAGTAAAATTGCCTCATGAAACTTGCACCTCTGCAAGACAATATTTCCACGATGACACCTCGAGAGGAGTTCAAAATGAATATTTGCGAAAAATTGTAGCTATTACTTTTGAGACTTAACTCGGAGCTCCGTGAAAATCATGGCTTCCGGGATTTTGGAGAACGGAGAATGCGCGAACGCTTGGCAAATCGCTTCGATGCGTTCCGAAGATTTGTTTTGTTCTTTGTTGAGGTTACTCGAAGCAGGATCCCTTGAGACAAGTTTCATGTAGTACTCGGACTCGTCGAAACTGATTGGACACTCGTAACCTTGGCTGAATTAAGGAGTTTTTTTAAATATTCAATTTGGAACAGGCAAAGGGAAGGTTTGAGCTTAGAAGATATGTTTGAGAACATTGTTAACTTTATAAATTGTGAATGGTGACCCAATTAAGAGGGAAAATTGAGAAAAAATTGAAATTTGAAGGTCAGAATCTAATTTCATTAATGGATCAATCATTTCTACTTTTAATCGCATATGGTGGTCAATTATATTTTTTTGGTAGGATTCTATCATCTTTATATAGAGTTCTTTGAGCAATATTGTAACTGACCTTGGCTCGCAATTAATAAGTGCGAAATATCTCTTCAACGGATTCTAATAAGATTATGTAAATGATATAATTTCGATTTCCATCGAAATTTACCTGGAGAAAAAATCAGCGACGTTCTCCAAGGTGCCAAAACAAGCTGTCCTTCCATCTACCATTAATATGACACGACTGAATAGATTATATATAGCCATTCCTGGCTGATGAATCGTACAAAAGACGATTGTTCCATTGAGGGTTATCATTTTTAACAACTGCACCACCCGTACCGCGGAGAATGAGTCCAAGCCTATAATTAATCTTTCTCTTAATTCACTCATTAAATTTGTCAATTTTTTAAGCGATTAGAGTCAATTGTAACATTCAAGACAATCTGACAATGAGAATCAATAAAATCCCGACCAGTAGTTGGCTCATCGAGGAAAAGTATCCTGGGACTGGTGACCAGCTCGTTCGCCAAAGAAAGCAGCTTTCTTTGTCCACCGGATAAATTGTCGATCAAAGTGTCCTTGCAATCGTGCAACCCTAAATCGAATAGCAGCTTCGACGATAGAAATTTCCTCCTCTCTGATGTACAATTTAGCTTCAACGCGTGCTAAATAGTAATTTTGATGTTAAAAGCTTTTCTTCTTGAACCTAATTATTATCATTATTTCTAAGCTTAGGAGTTTTACTGTACGACTTTTCCTAAGATTTCAGAATTTTTTGGAAAAAATTGAGTATTGGTCATTTTAACTGCTTTGGTAAATTCAACGTTAAAAGTTCTTCTTCTTGGACTCATTTATTATTATTATTATTTCTAAGCTTAGGAGTTTTACTGTACGACTTTTCTATCGATTTCGGAAATTATTGGAAAAAATTAAGTATTGGTCATTTTAACTGCTTTGGTAATTTTAACGTTAAAAGTTCTTCTTGGACTCATTTATTATTATTTTTATTTCTAAGCTTAGGAGTTTTACTGTACGACTTTTCTATCGATTTCGGAAATTTTTGGAAAAAAATTGAGTGCCGGTTATTTTAACTGCTTTGGTAATTTTAACATTGAAAATTCTTCTTCTTGGACTAAATTATTATTGTCACTTCTAAGCTTACTAGTTGCAGTTTTAGATGAATCCCAAATCACCGCGTTTGTGTTATATTAAATAATTTAATTTGTGGACACAGCGCAGGATATTAAAATTTGCAAAAATATAAACTATCAATCAAGAGAACTTTGATTTTCTAAATACCGCAAACGTTATGTATTCTTCCGTCGTGAGTGACAATGGCAGACCATCATATTGCGGCATGTAACTCGATATTTTCGATGCGACGTCCCTCGAAAGAATTTTCCCGTTCAATTTCACAAAGCCCATTTCCGGCTCGATTCTCTTTGCCAAAGCAGCGAGGAATGTCGTTTTCCCAGCACCACTAAAATTACATTCTTTTCTTAAATTCTTATCCTATTTAATTTACCGAATTATCTAAAATCTACAATTTTTCTTCCCTCAATTCACCCCTGCAAATCTTGCTCCTTGATATTATTCATTGCTTTACAACAATAACGTAAAGAGATCGAGTGACACGCAAAGTATTAACACGGTCACAAAAGAAAACTGTAAAAGATCGCTCTTATGTAGGAACATTATCGAGTATCCCGCAAACCATTAACGTGGTCATAAAAAAACTGTAAAAGATCGATTTTACTTAGAAAAATTATCTATCATATTTCTTCCATCACCTAGGTCCAATTATGGCGATTAAGTTCCCCGTGGTCGCATAACCAGTCACTGAAATCAACGCACGCACTTGAAATCCTTTCTCTTACATTTTTCTATTTCAATTTCTAGATTTCCTTGTAACGTAAATAATATTATCTACATTTATAAATCACCTCCTTTCAATATCTTCAAACACTCCGTGCTCGTTCGTCCATGACATTTTTTCCAGAATTTCTGTAAAAACGAATCCTCAGAAATTGTCACAGTGTACGTTAAATTCTCCCAAACAATTGCAGTTTCGTTGGGATCGACGAGTTCGTTATTCATCTCTGTTGAAACTTTCCAAGTGACATCGTAAAGCTGCGAAAGATTCGCGAAGGAGAGAATGATTTAGGATTCCTTGGCGCAACGTTTGCTACTCGTCTATTCATTTTGCTTATCTGGATTGTGTAACTATGAGTGCAGTCTCAGGCAAATTCTGTTAATCTCGAGATACAGATGCGTTTCTCTTTTCGAGATAAGAATATAAGGACAGTCGTTAACACGTTGAGCGCCCGTTCGTAGAGACAAGTGTTGGCGAACTTTTTTGAGAAGTGGGTCAAATTTTGTTAATTATTTTTGTTAGTACTAACTTGTGGACCACTAAGCCAACGGTATCACTTGGAAGGAGGAAGAGGAGGATGGTTAAAAACTATTTCTTCTTGGTTCTAAGCTGGCTAATGTCCACTTGAAAATATTTTTTAATAAATTTGAATGTAGATATATATACACTTTATTTAAAATTTTTTTTTTGTGTTCGTCTACTTTTTCTTTTATGATATGAAAAATTAGTTTATAAAAATCAACGCGTGGGTCATTTAAAAAGCCTGCATGGGTCAGTATCTGACCTCCGGGACATAGGTTCGCCATTATTGGTAGAGACTATACTTTTAGGCCCTTTTTTAGAAAAGGTTTTCTATTTGTAAAGATACTGTCTAAAGAATTAGGGTTACCGGAAAGTAACGTCGTTGCTTTAGATATTTTCCACAAAAACCAATTGGTTTTTTTCAATCCGGAATTGCAAAATTAGCACACTACATGGAAAAAGGTTGCTGTAGACGAGGACGATTAGGTTATTTATCAATTCAAACTTGGGGCAAATTTATTTATTTGAATTTAATATAAAAAGACGACATTACTTTCAGGTCCCCCTAGTACTTTAATTTTTGATAAAATGTTCTATTTCTTACTTTAATCATTAATTATGGCTCGGTGAGGCATCACTGAGTAGGCTAGGTACAAAAGTAATTAATGTTGATTTTCATTGATTAGTATGAACATGAAGGAAAAATCAACCATCGGTCCCTAGGGACTGGCGTGGCATTTTGCCCTTTGCGGTTCTTTGTCGACCCGTGCTTTCACTTAATTTTATTTTCTAACAATTTAATATAAGCTTTCCAATTTCCTAATAATTTTGTAATACAGCCAATTATTGATATCACTAAAAAAATTAATAACCAGTGATAGAAAATTTTGTAAAATTAATTTCATTTAGTTCACATCAAAATTGAGAAAATAATTTGGACCGCAAAGGGTCAAAGTGTTAAAGAATAGTGCTTTGGAAGTGCTTTGACAGAGAATTTGAACTCAGGTACAGTCCGACGACTGAAAAATGGCTATGGGAGCAACAAAACCTCTCGTTTTGGAACGGCTATTCTCGTCATTTCGTTTATGAAATTTCCAAACCCAGGCTTCCAAAGTAAACAACCTGTTTTGTTTATTTTAGAAGACTGAATTTTGAGATTCCAAAAATGAAGTTCTTGAAAACAAGTAGCTCCACCTCATCCTAGCCATCTGTAAGTTTTCGGGCTATACATTGATTGGAAGTCCAAAGTTTGAACTCCTAACTCAACGTAATCCCCAAAGTGCAATTTTGCAATGAAAAAAAGAGCCAACATTTTTTTTATAATTTCTCAATTTAGAGGTACACTTGAAACTTCTCAATTTAGAATCTCTAATTGTAATTTGAGAAGTATCGAGCAACTAATCGTTAATATTGAAGTATTATTTAGAAAACAGAGCAGAGGGTAAATGAAATCAACGTAAAAGTCACTTGGATATCAGCAAAGGTATTAAAACACATCAGTCATTCCGTCGATTAAAAACAATTTAATATAATTAAATGTTATTGCACCTATACATTAAAAAAAAAGAGAGAGAAGTAGAATTATGCAGGCGTTCCAGTTGCGGTAATAATCTTTTCTCCTTTAAAAGTCAGCGTTTCTCGCGACTACGTTATACATGGAATGTTTATAATAATTTCATTAACAAACAGCAAACGTACGCGTCAATTGTCGTACGTATCGCAGGAATGTTTATATAAAAGTGTAAACGTGCCGAGAATTCGTCGCTCGATGAACGATAAAACGCGTTAGTGTAAAATCTGAGTTATTTACAACAGTATATATCTATACGTATATACGTATAAATATATATTTACAATTTCGCAATTAATATTTGTATAAACGTACGTAAATATATATTTATATTTATATTTATACGTCATTTTGTATATTACTTACATCATAAATGTATTACAATTATACGCGATGGATATCTATACATAAAATCCTATCAAACAACAACGTTACATCTTCGTCTACGCTTTATTTTATATATATATCTTTCTTTTCAAAAATCGTTTGAAAAAGTACGGCTGGTTTTCATAAAACTTTCATTATGTTCGATTCTCTTTTCTGTTTTACATTTTCTTCATTCTACTTCTTCAAATAAAATCCTGTTCTTTCGTCAGTCTGAGAGTGATCTTATTTTTAAAATATCAAAGATTTTCGCAATGGATTTTCACTTTAATTCCAAGTGAGAATAGTAATACCGAGATCGATTAATCGAGGAGGAACGTCGATCGACTTTATAATTCAAAAGTGAGGGTAGAGAAGAGAGGAATAGCGAAAATATTGGATTATTTTTTAAGTCGAGTCGAAATAGTGATCGGTAAATTTTACTGTCGTAAATCGTGCACTTTCGTTTGCACGTTTTCGAGTGTTCTTTCGTGCAAATTGTTCCGCAATTAACACTAAACCTACCGACGTTATATCTACTAAAATCTAAATATACTCAATAACGACCTTACACAAAGAGAAGTGGACAGATAAAGAAGATAATTAATTGACTCATTTTGCTTTTGTAAGATGGATGTGGAATATTTACTTCATGGCTACTCTATTAATTTAGATCATTTTTAGAAAATATTTTGGTATCGGTCTTTTGACCGTCTTGGTAGGTTTAGTGTTAAGTCTTAAATTACATAGTTAATTTTCATATTATCATCGTACGTTTCGAGCTCTGGAAATAGTTTTCGAGCTACTTTCAATGTTGTATCAAAAATCGCACATATTTAATACGAAGAAATTTCCTTCGATTTTGAATCACACATATGTTACTTTCGAAGTAGGAGAAATTTGTCGATTCTTCAAAGTCTCGCTCTTTGAGATATTTGCAGAAAATGACAACAATTCGTTGGAAATTTCTCGCGCGATTAAAATCGACTTAAATTGAAATCCCGAACGAACGATCGAAGGCACAGTCAAAGACACAACGAGGAAAAGATGATTTGGAAAAATGTTTTCAATTCCACTAATCTGTGCAAAATGGTCGATCATTGAACTCTTACGTTATCTGTGAGAAGAAACAGGAATCTTCGTGGAATGATAAGATATTCTGATGAAAGTTGTCAGAACGAAAATGAACGAAAATCTATTCGTTAAACTGAAGCGTAGCGCGAATCTATAAATAAAAATCTACGAGTCGCAGAAGATTTCGTTTCGCGAGATAATCGAAAGTTAACCCGTCCACTGCCTGGAAAATCAAGCAACTATTCACCTTAGACAGAAAAAGAATAGTCGAACAAAGAAGTTAAGAAAAATCAAAAAAATCATTATAGTCATTTCGCCAAAAAATTACAAATTCATTTACATACAAAATCACGAAGAGCTGACGTTGAATTCGCACGTCCTTCAGATTCAAAGTTAGAAAAAGGCACACAAAATTCTTACAACCATAATTTAGTTAATTCCAAATATAATCCCAAAATTCTTAACACTAGATTTACGGCTGTTGATATACCTATTTTTCTGAAGTGAGCCAATTTGAATCATACAAGAAAATTGAAATTTTTTGCAAAGAAAATAGTTCCAAATCAATTGAAATGAAAGATTTATTATTACAAAATTAACCAACCAATATATTATATATATAGTAATCAAATTTTGAATGAGTCAAATTGGCTCCGTAAATCTAGTGTTAACAATACAAGCGTCTTCCTTCCAAAACTACTAGAAAAATTCTAAAACTACGAGACATCTCGCAGCTGGCAGTGAACGGTTAAAAACTCGCCGGAAATCCATCCGGCCAACTTCAACGTACAATCTGACAACTAAAAAATGGCTAGCGAGCGGTGGAGTCTCTCATTTTCAACTTCCAAATTCTGCCATTTCGTTTTTAGAATCTTCAAACTAAGTTTCCTAAAGTAAACACTCCACATACTCGTTTACTTCAAGAGGCTGTGTTTGGGAATTCCAAAAACAAAATGGTAGAAACAGGTGATTGAATACGAGAGGTTCCACAGTTCCCTAGCCATCTTTCAGTTATCGGACTATAGCTAGTTCAACGTTGAACAAAACGATGAACCAACGGATACTTTACTTTCCGTTGTAATAATCGTAAAATAATAAAGATCAACAGAAATACATTAAAATTCAACGTAAATATAGCTCTGACCTATAAACGTAACTGCACGACAGAGAATCGAAAGCGGACGTTAAAATACTCTGAGAGAACTCAACGGTGGTAGAAGGAGAAGGAATGGGGGCGGAAGAGCGTCGTGTAAATCTACAGAATGAAGGATAATAGTTAATAAATAACAGAACATCCCGCAAGAGACGGGAAGGAAGGTCGATCGCGAATTATTCAATGGATAATCGTGATCGGTAAGGTCGAGCGAATGAACCGTTCGGGAGTTACGTCAGTTCTTGGAGGAAGTGAAAGTGGAATCCGTGCGATTCGGTCGTGCGGATTCTTCGCAATGTAAGATAAGGACAGACATCCGTCATTCGCGATTAAACTCTGAGAAATGGCAGGCAGAATTGCCACGTGTACATCTGTCATTGTCAAATGGAAGATCGACGAGGTCGATATTTGCAATAGTAACATTTGCGTACATGGAATGTCGCCAGAAGTGTCGGTTAACCCCTTGTCCTACGATTTCTTTTTAGGGTACAATGACTCAAAATTAATTCCTGAAATGAAAATTTCTCATTTTTTGTATAACTGAAGGTAATATTAATAGTATAGTGGTAAAATTTTGCGACCGATTGATATTTTTAATTTAATAGTTTTTGAAAGACTTCAAAATTTCTTATTCCATTTTCCATGCCACGAGTGTCACGTTGTTGTAGGCTAAGGGGTTAAATTGGTAAGCGTGAAACGTATGTTTGGAATGATTCGACTTGATGAGTAATCGCTTCGCACCCGACTTAATTGCCGTGATAATTAGTTACGGTAGCGCGAAAAATTAAAGATGACACCGTTGGATGCAATGATTAACGATGTATTTAGCGTTTTTATTTTACATGAACATAATAACCGTACCGGTTGGAATTGTTGTTTTGTTACGGGCAATGTATAGATTATTGTCAATAATGCGTGGAAGATTGTTGTTTATATAGAAAAAGAACAAGTGTTTTTGCTGCTAAATATTTATAAAGGAGTTCTCAGTTGCTATTCAGTGATTAAAGAACCGTTGCAGAAGCAAGAACATTCATTCTAACTGAAATAGTGGTTTCGACTAATTTCAATACGTTTCAACGTTTCAACTATTCAAGGTGCCATCTTTAATTTCATCCACGGTACCCACGATTGCACATTGCAGTCGTTAACACTTTGAACGCCACCGGTGTTTCGATAGTTTCGTCATTTTTCCAAAGTGAAACTTTTTCTATTAAAATTACGTCTTTACAAAGCGGAAAGCTTCGAGGCACAAGTAGACATATGGTCAGCAGGACTTTGCCTTTTTAATGTCAATAGTGAAATATCGAATGTATTAAAAAATTTGTAAATATTACTACTGAACACTTTATCGACCGGGAGCCTATTAACACTATAGATCTACTGTCGCTAAATCTGGTATATTTAAATATATTAAATGAGCGCTTTGAAAAAGGTGGATCAAACGGTAAAAAATACGGTCAGTTAAGTAACTTGTATATTACAACATGCACATGAAATATTTACTGTAGTACTTCTCTAACGATTTGTGGAAAAACTTGAAAAAAATAGGAACCCGTCTATTCGACGGTTGCCGCAGATCTAAATAGTGTTAACACATTGTATGCGAGCGACGTAAAAGTACGTTTTTCGAAAACCGTGTGTAGACCGTTTAAAAAGGACAATTCGTTGCATCAATCACTTTAATTTTGGAAAGTTAAGTATATTTTCGAATTCGTAATATAAAATTGTAAAAATAAAATTCGTGCAAAGTTTTCAACAAGTTTCCCTCTTGAGTCTTAATGAGACGTTAAAAAACACCCGCATAAAAGTTGTTAATAGGCTTTTCAGGCCCAACGCTTTTGGACTTTTAATAATCAGTAGCCACAGCAATTAATAAATCGTTATCTATCATTTCGATTTATCGTGTCAAGGACTCAGTCACGCGAATTTGTCATTTTCGAAGAGATATCGGTATCAGAAAAAATTCGCGGCCAGTGAAAAGTGAATACGATGTTAAAAAGGTACCAGTCGGAAAAGTGTTAAAAAGTCATATAAAATTCCATTGAATTACCGGTCACCGGTGACCCCATGGCGTTCAACGACTTAAACAGCAAAGCAGAGTGCAAAGTCGATCAGAAACGAAAGCGTGGACTTCTTCCATCGTACCGGCAAAGAGAAGGTGGAAAAATCATGTCGGAAAGTGACCTCACGTAGAAAGTGCCTCGTACCGCTGCGATCGACTTTTGCCGATCGAAGATGATCGAGGTCGTTTACCGCACGGTTGTTCGCGATGCTGGATCAGTCGCACAATAATAAGTATGTATTTCAAATCGGTCCGTGCTCTCATGAGAGTGTAACGATCGAAATCGTCGGCTCATCCGTTCTCGGCGTGAACGAAGCGCGGGGCGATTTCACTGTCATGGCACCGACGACGTTATTCCGACGATCGGCAAGCGACAACGGATCCTGCGATCTCGCTATCGTCGAACTGCCGATTCGTCAGCAGGAGCAGCTCTTCTTCGAACTCGTCGGCGACTGGTTCAGGGCGAATCTCTCGCCATCGGTTTGGTCCTGGGAACCGTTGCCCTTCATCAGTTGATCGTTTTGAAGTATCTGAAATTAGACATGCAGATTTATAAGTTTGGGGATGCCGAATCGTTTTAACCACTTGCCGTGTCATTTTTTTGTCATTGAAGGTGCAGTAACTCAGATTTAACTGTTAAAATGCCAATCTGAACGTGATTTCTAACAGTGCGTATAACTAAACACATTAAGCGCCGGCTTCATTTGCTTGTTTCTGAACAATAAGTAGCTAAAAGAAATATTTAATACCTTATATATTTTCGAAACAATTTTTTCCCCTGACCCAATGACGCTAACACCTTCGTAATTCTTCATAACATGCGAAAGTCTCTAAGGGCGATCATCTTTTGATTTGCTAGGTGTAGAAATATGCATATAATAAATCAAAAAATCCCACAATATCGCGAGGCTGGCGCTCAATGTGTTAACGCGATATTAACACTATGCCTTCGCAAAATATTGCCTGACGGTCGGCGACACCACAGTGGTGTCGTGCGCAAAATATAAATAAAGAAATATATAATACAAAAAAATTTTACATGTATTTACATATATATATATATCCTTGAAATTTCATGAAAATAGAGGGACAGGATTAAAAACTCAAGAGAATTGACGATGAGATTAGTAAAACTTGACGATTTATGACAAGAGGAATGATCTGAAACAGTCCTACCAGCGCCAAGCAAACAAGTTTTGATGAGACGTGCGGCCGTCAAAGTCTTAACACTAGGTTTACGGAGACCATCAAAATGACGGATTCCTACCTTTTGGAAACGCCTTTCAAATTTACAGAGACGTGGTATGATAGATATCTTATAATATACAAATTACGTGACTGATCATCTTCATTGGAACCTGATTCCTCTATTTCCAAAGTACTTATTCAATATATTGTTACGTAACAGATTTCACGTCCGCAAATATAGTATTAATTAGACATAGATATAATTTGATCGTATCGTGATTCTCTTAAATTTCTAATTTAATTGTTTTTGGAAAACTTGAAAGTTTCCTATTACATTTATTGTGCTACGAGAGTTCCTAGTTATTGTATAGCAAGTGGCGGATTTTGTTTGAGGTGATACAATGCATTTATTGACTGATTAGTAAGAAAAAATCTTCCTGATGGATCATCAGGATGATTCGAACCCCCATTTGGTCTCAAAAGACCCGGTGGCTGCGATTATCGACCACAAATTCAAATTTTCCCTTTCGAGACATTTTTTAAAAGTGTCAACGTCGATAGTGCCGAAGCCACACAAAAGTTAAACGACTATTAACGTCGAAGAGCAATAGAGAAACGACCGAGCAATTAGCGAGTCCTTATGAAAAGTAATTCGGGTCATGGATAGAAAAATTGCACGGCAATCAAGCAACGTGTGCTATGGCGAACCGAAGAAGAAAGCAGACGCGTCGTTGTACAGATGGCGAAGGCTCCAAATTAGTTTACGACGATTAAAATTAACTATGCACCGTAAGACGATCACCTTGGAACGTAAGACGTCACTGATAAATCCACCGGACGTTTTGCGCGCGTAATTTACAACGACTTACCGGCGCGTTAATCGCCGTAACAACGTGGACGACGGTACACGCCGGATTTCTGCGTTAATTGAATTCTGCATCGCGCAAATATCTCTTAATCATCCTCCACGTAACGATATTCAAGCTTCTCTAATTATACCTAGAGACACATAGGATTCTACTACAATATCTTCAATTTTAATTACCAATTTCTATCGATCCAAAAGTTCCGCTCAAGTTCTATTAATCTCTTGTCTCTTTAACCCTTTGCGGACGGAGACTTTTTTGAATATTGACAGATAATCATTTATTTAGCGATCGAAAACCATCTTGTTATCGAAAAGTTATAATGTTAATTAATAGAATTTAGAAATTACTATTTGCGTAATAATATTTCTGCAATTATATTTTAATTTTTCTACTTTAAGAGTGTGTATGTGGATCGATAAACTTTAATCAGATTTTTTCTCAGGCCGTATATATGCGTCCATCGTCCTCAAATTGTTAATACCTGCTCTTAAAAATTCCTCTGAAGCTTTGAAAAGAACCTTGAAATTTCTCAATAATGTCACTGATCGAAGTGGAACACAAGTTTCCAAATTCAAATTTGGAATTAATTATTATTAATTATAAATTAAAATTAATTATTAACACTTTATCGACCGGTATTTTTTTAACATCCTACCCTCTTCTGAACGATCACTTGACCACAAATACTTCCTTGATACAGATATCTCTTCGAAAATGACAAATTCTCGTCACTGAGTCCTTGACACAGGTAACCGCAATGATAAATGACAATTTATTAATTGTAATGGCAACCGATTAATAACTTAAAAGTTCAAAGGCGTTGGACACGAAAAGCCTATTAATAGGTCGATAAAGTGTTAAGATTGAAAGTATCGCTGTCGAATTCCACCTTTTTCTAAGTATAATTGAAATACCGTAAAAAGTGATACGTCAAATTCAATTAAGTTTTCGTCGGCCACACAAATATAAATGAAGCTTACTTTGTTAACGAGGAATCTCGCTGCTTCCTCGATATTAATATTCTCCTTGGCTGATGTCTCGAACCATCCGGAGAAATTCTTCTCTTTGCAATACTCGTCCATTTTCGCTGGAGAATTGACGAGACCCTCCTTCTGTTGGTCGCACTTGTTCGCCAGGAGAACGCAGGGAATCGGTGAACCATCCGGAAGTTGGACCTTAGAGTCAAGATCCTGTTTCCATTTGACGACAGCGTCGAGAGTTGCGCTTCTTGTCACGTCGAATACTATGAAAGCACCGACGGCTTCCTTGTAGTACACCCTCGTCATGTTTCCGAATCTTTCTTGACCTGCAATTAAAGCAACAATTAATTACCAATCAAATGCATCACAAATAAATACGGTCTTTGTCAAGATGATCTTATTTTCGAGCGACAATTTACCTCTTGCCGTACAATAACGAAAGTTACTCGTGACGCGATAAATGGAATAGTCAATTTTGAAGTGCTCCAATAATTATTTTATCAAAAATATCAGTTGATCCTGATAAAATAAACTTAATTCTATGATATTCAATAATACGTTAAGTCATTTACTATATCCGAAATTATGGGCTTGATTGTTAATTTAGCAATTAATTTAGAGTTATTGCATATTTAATCACAAAATAAATGGCACGGCAAGGGGTTAACAAGGACTCGTTAAACACTGTGCAACAATTAAACCATTCTCTGCCAAATTTGTCTTAGTTTGATTGTTTCTGGAAGAAATATTGTCAAAGAGTATAAGTACGAAAATAATTAACGAATATTATTGCTTGAAAGTACAACTAAAAGAGTTTGCTTTAAATTTAATCGCAGAAGCACGTCAAATATGCAAATTGAATGCTAAAAGACTTAGAAAATGAATAAATCCCCAAATGGGGATCGTGGAAGGTAATGGGTTAATATCTGAAAGTGTAGGGCAGATACGCTCTTAATATTCATTATAAATCATTCAATAAATGAAACACTGCAAAATAAGTGCTTCCAAGGTTGCAATTGAACGAATTACTAAATAAAAATTGCAAAAATGCACTTTTCATACTGAATATAAAAGAATTAATAACTGAAATATTAGAAAAAAATACGCTCTGAACCCTCTATGAGCCCTTTGTCTTTAAAGTAACACTACACAAATCTAAACTTCTATTTTTCAAAGTCAAATTTTTGACTTTGCCAAATATTACAATTTAACTCGTGAAAAATCACAATATTCTTTGTAATTCAATGTGTAAAATTTTCTAATCCATCATTTAAAATTTTATTCTTAACATTTCCTAATTGTACTATAGTCAAACTGATCTTCGGATACAACAAAAAATTTTGACCATACAGAGTTAAGTTAGCTCTATAGAGCCAGCACTACATTGACATCCACACGATTAACGCAATTAATAATTAACACTTTATCGACCGGTAGTCGATTAATCGACTTTTCGAGCCCAACACTTTTGGTCTTTTAACTTATTAATTGGTCCCTACAGAAATTAATAAATTGTTATTTTTCATTGCGGTTAATTGTGCCAAGAACTCAGTGAAGAAACTTTGCTATTTTCGAAAAGATATCAGTATCAGAGAAATATTTGCGTGCAAGTGGCCAATCAGAAGTGGGTAGGATGTTAAAAAGTAGCGTTCGGTAAAGTGGTATCATAAAAGGCAAAACAATTGTTAAACAGACCAGAATAAAAAATAAACTGTTGAAATTAAATGCAGAACAGTAATAGTCGATGGTATTCCAATCGCGTCACAAATTGCACATATGTAAAAAAAAGATCTTCAAGTGTCTGCTACTATCGCGAGAAGAGGGAAGACGAGACACAACGGGGGTCGTAGGTGGTGTCGATTATTATTGATTCGCAAAAAACGAAGAAGGAGGATCGTAAATCTCGACTGACCTGCGATATCCCATAGCTGAAGCCTGATGATCGTGTGGGGATCCCAGTTCAAGACTTTGAGCGCAAAATCGACGCCAATCGTGGCACGATAGTGCTGGGAGAAGAACTGATGGACGTATCTCTTGATGATGGATGTCTTTCCGGCACCGAGCTCACCGATCACCAGGATTTTATACAAGTGCTCGCGCTTCTCGCCTACTCCGGCATTTGGCGCATTGTTCTGCGACGACTGAAGAAAAAAATAGAAAATATTGATTAATTAAAATGACTATTTCACATTAATTTTAAATTATTTGGTTTATATTCACTTTAGAAAATTGTAGGACTGTTTGCTAGTGAGAGATCGTAGCTTTTTTCCTACAATTATTAATTTCTAATTATAGTATATTGCGATTTTATTTCCAAAGTAATGCAGTTTTGTTAGAAAATATTTTTCATGTGCGTTATGGAAATTTTGGAAGTTTCTACAACCTTTGGTATTCGTTTGAAGTCGGCTTTGTAGAAACTTTAAGAATTTCGGGCATTTTATTTGGAATCGACTATTTGAGGGATGTTCTGAACTACCCTCTTGGTTTAAGTTTTATAAGGAAAAAAGTATTATGAAGACGGTGGGAAATTTAAGTTGCTTTTGCTATTTCCAAGACAAAACCACTTTGCTGTACATTTAACTTTAAGAGAATCTTTCGCGGCTGGATTTGCTAAAATGAAACACTTGTTTCCCTTCCTTTTGAGTGAAAAAAGTGACAAATTATAGCGAGAGTAAACTTTGACCCCCGATATAGTCACATTCTCGAAACTACTTCTCATAGTGCACGCGTACTTGTTTGATTCGATAAATATTTATTAAGGCGACGTCTCTCGCTCTGGTTAATCGGAAAGTGATTTTGCAAGTGGAACGTTCTTATGCGCCGCCTCTTATCTTATCACTTCGCGAAAAAAAAGATGAAAATTATGCCAATTACAACCGTCGCGGAAAATCAAGGATTCGCGAATAAATTTCCCGGAAGTAGTTTCGACTTTCCTCAATTTTCCACAGCATTCTTTTTCTCTTTAATTCACTCACTACCAAAAATCAAAACAATTTCAAATTATTCTTCTCATACCTCGTTTAAAATAACCTCTTTTCAAAATCATAATAAACCTCTTTACAAAATCATTCACAAACAATTTAAAAATATAGAAATATATCGAATATTAACAAACACTTTTCTCAAAAATAAAAAAGAAAGAATAAAATAAAAAACATCGAGGAACGAACCCTGAACCACTTCCATCGTTGAGGATGTAACTTCCACTTGGAAAATTTAAAATTCTCCAGATTACGCCAGATCTTTAATTCGACATCCATGGTTTAAACGCGATTTTCTAAAAATTCACGGAGACTTTGCCGAAATGTAGATGCAACGTGTGCTCTCGAGTTGACGTCGATGAGAAATGTTGCACGAACGACGTGCAACGTTCAAGTGACTCACGAAGAGGAATTATCGTACAATAGGGGTAAATAATATGATCCTTGTCCCAAGAATAACCGCAGGCTTTTCCGGATGACGAAAGAGGAACGAGGGGAAATTAAGAGCCGACGGATAATCTTTGTCAACCGTTTTGTTTTTGGGATACTCGAGAATATCGGTTTTCCGGTTGGTTGCTGAACGAAAAGTGAAGTTCTTTAATTAAAATGATGTAAGCATCTGGAAAATTCGACTTTTCAGTGTGTCGTCGGTGAAACGTTAAAATTTCCCGACGAATGTGAATTTTCCTATGGTCACGTGTAACAGTAGAACTACCGGCGTAAATATACTAATTAAATACTTTGGAGAAAGAGGAATCAAGAGGTCAAAACAATGTTTTAAAAATGTTTAAAGAACCGTTTGTTTTGTAGAATAAACGTAGAATATTTGCTATGCGACTCATCCATTAATACTAGATTTACCAGCGTGAAATCTGTTATATTTACATATGTTAAATATGTACCTTAAAGCAAGGAAATTTAAGACGTGGAAAAGAAGATAGCTTCGGTTATTTATGTTTTGTGCTATGCACGAAGAATATTTATTCTATGGCTCTCTCATAAACCCGTAGAATTTTTGGAAAAAATTGTGTACCAGTCATTTTAATTGGCTGGTACATCTAGTGTTAATCCTCTATGGGCTCCTGTGACTTCGAGGTAACACATTTAAGTTTCTGTTTTTCGTATTCAACTTTCCAATTTCTCCAAATTTTAAAATTTAGCTCGTGAAAATTGTGAAATTCTATACAATTCAATTTTCAGAATTCAGGTTTAATTCATTATTTAAAATTGTATTTTTATCATTTCCGAATTGTGCTATCATGAAACTTATCTTCAGATACCACAAAATATTCGACCTATAGGGGGTCAATAACAGACATTTAAAAAAAAAAATGAAAACTGCTCATATTGGTCGAGTTGGTAATTTTAGCATTAAAGGCATGGTGCAAAATTTGAAATTTTATATTAAATTACATTCACCATCTATGTTATTAAAAAATGTTTTTGTTTTTGTTTTTTCACGATCGGAGGAACATTAATCCCTTGCCGCACCATTTCGTTTCTGATTGGGAATTAAATTGTTAAAATAAAAATTGAACGGACACTCCATATATCGTCCTATTTCCATAGAAATAATTTTATTGTATAGTACATAATATTGCATACTATTGCAAGAATAATTTAATTTGATAGATTTTGCACAACATGAAAAACACTCAAACCTAAAATCCTTCAAAATTCCAATACAAATTAAAACGCCAAACCAACCGCAAGTCTCTCTAAAGACCTCTCATCGATCCGCAAATAA
Organism: Cerceris rybyensis; assembly: GCA_910591515.1. NCBI lineage: Eukaryota > Metazoa > Arthropoda > Insecta > Hymenoptera > Crabronidae > Cerceris > Cerceris rybyensis. Next base: position 5,538,825 of record OU342795.1, read on the forward strand.
TTTAAACCCTTAACTCACTCCATCCCCGTCGTCCGAAGCGTCAACAAACAATCCTTCCACCATAAACCCCCAGGTACAATTCAACCCATACATTGTTCCATGTTTCACAATATTTTACTTTTTCTCGAAACCTTTCCTCGTCATAATGTACACAAGCAGATACGGGAAAGCTGCATTCGTGCAAATAAAACTATTTTTCGCAAGAAGAAATGCGATATGCGGCTGCCATGGGGTTGCATACGTGAGGACAATCTACGAATTATGCTGCGAGTAAATACAGCTGGAGGAACGTGTAACCATAAACCAGTTGATAATGGTGGTTGAAATGAGAAAGAGGATAAAATCGTGCAAAAAGATATGACGTGTTCTGGGGTTAAACGAGAGGACATAAACATCGGCCTGTTTTTACGTTTCTAACTTCAACTGCTGAAGCTAAAGTATGGCGAAGTGATGCCATTTGGAATGGGGGTTTTATGGTTTCGGGCGGGCTTCGGGAGAAATAACGTTTATGGATGAAATATCGCGGAGAGTGAATTGATGTTTGGTGGTTGAAAATTATTCTTGCAAACTGAAAATCTTTTTGATTTGTCATTCTATCTTCGTTTTCAGATAATTCAGTTTCTGTTTTCTCTGATATTAAATCGATGATCTTCTGCATATCTTAGGGGAAAATATTATTGTTACTTTATAATCAGTCGAATGAGCCACCCTTATAAGAATAGATGCACATAAACGCCTGTACTGTCAGTATTAATAATTTTCATCACGTGAAAAATTCAAATTAAGCATTTAAATATGATTTGTCATTCTAGCTTTATTTTCAAATAATTCAGTTTCTCATTTGTCTGATATTAAATCGATAATCTCCAGCAAATATTCGGGGAAAATATTATCCTTATTTTATAATCAATCGAAGTAGCCACTCTGGCCTGTACCATTAGTATTAATAATTATCACCAAGTGAAAAATTCAAATTAAGTATTTAAATATAATTTGTCATTTTATCTTCATTTTCAGATAATTCAATTTCTCATTTGTCTGATATTAAATCAATAATCTTCTGTGTATCTTTGTGAAAATTATTATCGTTATTTTATAACAAGTTGAATGAGCCACCCTTGCAAGAATAGATGCACATAAAACGTCTGTACCGCCAGTATTAATAATTTTCACCGTGTGAAAAATCCAAATTAAGCATTTAAATATGACTTGTCATTCTAGCTTTATTTTCAAATAATTCAGTTTCTCATTTGTCTGATATTAAATCAATAATCTCCAGCAAATCTTCGGGGAAAACATTATCGTTATTTTATAATCAATCGAAGTAGCCACTCTGGCCTGTACCGCCAGTATTAATAATTTTCACCAAGTGAATAATTCAAGTTAAGTATTTAAATCTGAATCATTCTTAATTAGAGTAATTTTTCAACTGCATCACAATATTCAATTGCATCTTTCCAATTAAGTCTACCGTTCCTCAATGAAATTCAACTGATCTCTTCGCGTCCAGTTACAAAATTATCTAACAGTCTAAGGTTACTCGTTGGACCCTTTTGCAAACTTCTCTCTCTCTCTTTCTCTCTCAAATAATTCAACGTGCTCTATTAAGCTGCTCGAGAGTAAAAGCAGAGAACAAGATAGAGCACGCAAAGCCACGTAATCCGAAACTCTGCCCGTCAGGTAGAAAGAGCGATAGAAAGACGTCCATAGAGAAAGAGGAAAAGAGAGACGAAGATCCAGGAAGAAATAAAGAGAAAACTCGAGGGTGCAGGTGGAAAGAAGGTAAAAAATAAGAAACAAGACGTAAAAAAAGAGTGCAAGGGAACAGGTTGCATCGAAGGGGACCGCAAAACCAGGTGTGGTAGACCGTCTATCGATTCAACGTCATAGAATTACCAAGTGCGCTACTTCATTGCACACCGTCTACTTTTGTCCCAGTATCGAAAGAGCTCTATGGAAAGAGACTTGAAAGATAAAAAAAAAGTAGAAGCACCGAGAAAGGAAAACCGCTGGTTATGTAAAGACATTGCGGAGCGAGTACGCGCAAAACAGATTATGGTAATTTGTCGCGGGTAAACGGTAACGTAGAAAAATATGGAGTCGGCAATGTTCACCAGTTTTCACCGTGACATTTATCTCTCTACAAATTTTTCCGACCTTCGTAATTTATTTCTTCCCCTGCAAATTTTCTCTTATTTTTCTACTTCGTTGATTTTAATTGGAGATACAATATTATCAGAATCGACAACGAATATTTACCACGTTGACTGCCATGGGGGTCACCGGTGACCGGCGCTATTGAATTCAATAAAATTTCATGTTACGTTCAAATTGCACTATTTAGGAATTTTCTATCATATTGAATATTTAAATATCGGCGTTCAAAAGATTCTGCTGAATATCTAATTGTCATTATCTTTAAAGTTTCTACTTTATAAAGGTGTAATTTTAATAGAAAAGGTTTCATTTAAAAACTAGCGAAATATCGGTGTCATTCGATGTGGTAACAATAGATCTACGATAGCCGTCATATTAACGGATTCCTACTTTGTTGATTCTCCAATTGGAGGTACAAAATTATTATCAAAACCGACGAAGAATATTTGACACTGGATCTACGGACGTCAAATTGGCGGATTCTACTTTTTTACAAATTTTTCTCAAATAGACAGAGAAGTAGTACAGTAAATATTCCTCGTGTATTATCTAATATATAACTTACTTAACTGACTATATTGTCACCGCCTAATCCATCATTCTGCAAGGTACTTATTTAATATATTTACACCAAACAGATTTAACGACCGTGGATCTAATGTTAACACTAAATCTATGACCGTTAACACTGAACCTACCAAGCCGGTTAACACTTTGACTGCCATGGGGGTCACAGGTGACCGGCGCTACTGAATTCAGCGAAATTTCAGGTAATATTTAAATTGTAATATTTATGAATTTTTTTACATACTGAATATTTAAATTTTGGCGTTAAAAGGATAAAAGGCTATCGATTATCTATCTATCTGTATTTTTAAACTTTCTGCCTTGTAAAGATGTGAATTTAATAGAAAAAGTTTCACTTCAGTAGAAATAATGAAACTAGCGAAATACCGGTGGCGTTCAAAGTGTTAAAATGACCGATACCCCATTTTTTCTAAAAATTCCCTAATTTGATACGGAAGCCATGAAGCAAATATTCCACTTCTATCTTATAAAACGTAAATTACTTAATAAATCATCGCCTTCATCTCTAGATTCTTCTTCTGCCAAAGAATTTATTCGCTATATTTAACTGTGAGTCGATATAATGTCGGTAGTTTTAGTGATAAAATAGATGTACTTAAATATATTAAATAAGTACTTTAAAACTCCAAGCTTCAAACTGTAAAAAATACACTTAGACAAGCAATTTGTATATTATTATATAAGATCCACGTGAAATACTGACTGTACCGCTTCTCCGTCGATTTGAAAAAACATTTTGGAAAAGTACCAACTCGTCAATTTGACGTCTGCCGTAAATCTACTGTCAATCACGAATTCCTTTCAATCTATCTGAAATAGAGAATCGAGAAATAAGATAAAAACAGTATCAAAGATTCAATTAAAACTGTCTACACCGAAAAGCGTGAAGTACGCGTACTTTCGGCACGAACAAGTAGTACGACTTGCGATATCTTCGCCAAGTGGTGGTACTCTCCAGCTTTCAAGAGTACCAAGATTCGATCGAGATAGCAGAGGAGGAGAATACTTGCACGGTACTCGAGAACGAAGCACAGGTATTCTCCTCTGTCCCAGAAGCATTGGAGAATGTTCGAATGCAGAGCATTCCCCGGATTAAATATTAATCGTTAACAACCACCCCAATAGCTTTGCTCCACGACTTTCCACGATAAAATGGAGAAGATACAGGAAGATGTAAAAAAAAAAGAAACTAAAAGCCTCTCATTTCTAATATAACTCTTCCGCATAATAAAAGAAGTGATAAAAAGAGACGAGGAAGCAAGCGAGTGGAAAGTGAACGTTAGAAAATGCACTTTAGAAGGAGACGAACGATGATTGTCTCACCATGCTATCTTGGCTGACGGTTTTAGTTTTCTCCAGGGACTCGCTGGTTCCCACCATGGGCCCCATGGTGGCTGAATGACTCGAGTAACCGTCGTTCTGTCGATCGTAGCTCTCCGTGTAATCCTCCTCGATGCCCGCGAGATAACCAACCCCCGTTTCCTCGTCGAAAGTACCCTCGAAGGTTGAAAATGTATCGAACTTCTTCACGCTTATATGCCTTGCTCTCTTTTTCGTTCCCTCTTCCCTCTTCTCCTCCTCGATCTGCTTCCGATCGTCGTCGTCCAGAGTAACTGCGATCACTGTCTCTCTGGAGTTCGAGTCACGTGTCGTCTCAAAGAGACGTCGCTGAAAAATGGCGCGCTTTTCCTCAAGCAGGGAAAGCTTCCGTCGAACTTCTTGAGGTGACTTTTTCGACGAGATCGTCGACTCGGATCCAGACTTTGTTGCAAGTTTCGTCTTCTTAGATGACTCTGGATTCGATTTTCCCGCGTCTTTTTGTTCCGGCCACTTGGAGATGGCGTATGGAAGGGTTGAAGTACACTGAACTTCCGGTCGAGATGATTTTTCAGTTTTCGACTGATCCGGGTTATCTGCACACGTCAGAGAACGAGGGAAAATTCCTGATATACACTCGAAACAAGTGTCCTTCGTGGTGAAAGAGTTGGAACAGGTTAAAGGTTACTTCTAGCCAATAGCACCAACAACCATATCGCCATTCTACCAGGGATGTTTCGAGAAGAAGCTGCGATTGTTAATACTGAGTTAAATTGCGAGAAAACTCGCAAATCAGCGAAAGAATGGATGATCGTTAGTACTACTCTACAGGGTCTACTCTTTTAGAAGAAGATGGTTAAGTCCTCGCACCAAAACTAGCAACGATCTACAGGAGAAAAGTCAACCAAAGCGATCGGAGAATCGCCACATCGAAGTTTCAAATGAATCGTGAGAATTCTTTCGACTCATTCGATCGGCAATTTTGGGGATCAAATCAACGATACCTCGACCGTAGCACCGAATACAGGAAAGTAGCCCAAGGACGAGGGAAGTTCTGCAAGGGAAGCCTCGACGAAAGGAGTCATTCGAAGATACGAATCGAAGGAATCTCGGATGAACCGTCTCACCGTGCTGCTTCTTGGAAAAGCTCCTGATGGTCAACGACGGCGACTTGCGCTGCACTACGGTGATGGTGCTCACCGGTTTCTCCAGGTGCTTCTCCGATTTCCTCTTCTCTCCCTTCTCTCTATCCCTCTCCTTTCCGTCTCGGCTCTCCGGGTCGATACAATCACGATGGCCGTGCCTCTCCTTGCCGATCGGTTTCTCGATCTCCTGCCCCTTCCTCGACTTCCTGGACGGGCTGTCCGAGAGACTTGGCGATTCCTGCGACGATTGGCTCTGAGATCGGCTACTGTCACCACCCTCGGGCGTGTGCCTTGGCTCCTGCTCGCTCGACAATCGGAATTTATTCAGGCTGAGCTTGCGCACCAACGAAGTGGACTTCTTTTTCTTCTTCTTCAAGGTCGAGGTCGGGGTCGTGGATCCTTTCGCGGCATCCTCCTCTTCCTGGTCCTTCTTCCTGATCGACTCTACGGTGGAGATGATCCACGATCAGTGACATTTTTTAATGTCAAATTTGAAATTGTTAGTCGCGAGACGAACCAACCCATTGACGATTCTTCCGATCGACTCGACGGATAGAAGTTTTCTTTAGCTTTCGAGCGTGAATTTCGAGAGAATATATACACTAAGGACCAATTAAGCGCGAGTCAATTAACCGGATCGAGGACTTAAGGTGCTTAAAAATCGGAGGGTAATATTTACGTTCAAACCCAATTAACGAGCTCCGGATAGTCCGGAGCGAACGCTCGTTAAGACGATTAGGATTTCAATGAATTCATTCATAAACCGACGAATTATTGGCGTCTAAGATGTCGCGATCGGTGAAGAGGAAACATCTCAAGATACTCGATCGATTCGCTAACGAGACGTTCCTCGACAATTACAAAACCAGAGAGAAAGAACAAAGAAAAGAAAAAAAATAGAAGAGAATAGGAACCATAAATGAAATATAGACACCAAAGTATACGTTCACATCGACAAAATCGCGAACAAACTTCCGCAAAAATCACCGACACTTCCGATTCGCTTCATAGCGATCCTCGCTTCTTAACCGATCAGCACCTTTCTCATCGACCTCCGGTTCCACCTCGGGGAAGTTCTCGTCGATGGTACGACCCTTCTTCTTGATCTTGAACAATCCACCCTCCTTCCGGAAGCTGCTCTTCAACGCTCCAAATCTTCCTTTCTTCTTGTCTTCCGATCCCGCCGATCCCACCGTTGTTTCCTGGGAAATCGCCGCTGTTCCGACACCGCCGCTCGTCAAAGTGTCCAGGCTGGAGCTACTGTCGCCCACAGTGACGTATTCACCGGAAGTACTGCAGGTGTACCTGTTCCGTTCCTCCTCGGAGGAGGAACGTGCGATCACAGTGTCGGGGGAACTTCCACCCTCGTTTGCGCTCTCGTTCCGATCCATCCTCGTCCGAAGAAGGGGGTAGAAAGAAAAGAGAGAAACAAGAGAGGATTCCGAGGACGATGGAGGCGAAGCGGATCGTTCTTCCGTCTCACTCTTGGTCCCGAGCCTCGAGTTTGTCCACGGGCTGGCTTCCTCGTCACTCGTGGAAACCTTAGAACAGCTCGGTTTCTGTCTTCGATCGGCCACCGAGAGATTATCCTACCCACGTTTTTTCCCTTATTCCCCCTTCTTCTTTCTGTGGTTGTTACTTTCTCCTCTTTTTCTTCCTATTCGATCCTCCGTTTCTTCTTTCCCTCTATCTCTCTTTCTCGTTTCACACTTCTCGTCCACTCTCGATGATTTTTCACGCGCGACAGACAGAGCCGATCGTTCTCCAGTTTCTCGATCCGACGACTTCCGCGTACCAGGTTCTCGATACGTTTGAAACGAAGAAGCCTGGGATATACGAAGACAACGACCTACTAGCTTAGGTGTCGGCACGATTTAATCGTTTCTACGAATCGTGTTAAAACCTCTTCTCGACACGTCGGCAACGTTTCCTCGTTCTCCAAAGAGGCTTCCGTTTCGTTACCAAGACGCGCGAAGAATCTTCGTTATCCACGACTATCTTCCTCGCATCTCTCGTCGAATTTAGTGAAGCAAGAAAAAAGAATTGATCGATCGAACGTTCTCAAAATCGATATCACCACCTTTTACATTTACATCTTCTATTTCGTTGAAGGACACTTTCCTAACGACGACCCCCTCGCTCACCGATCTCCCCGCGCGAGAAACAGGCTCGTTTAACGACGATCACGTCTCACCCGATCGCTTCGAGAGGGGGGTGCGAAAAGAAAGGGAAAAAAAGGCCCAAGAAATTGCAATATCGGAGTACCCGCGACAAAACGTCCACGACGGCAAAGACAACGACGACGACGACGACGTTAAACTCGGTCGAGGTACTGCAAGCTGCACAGTCTTCCGAGGTACACTAAATGTTGATATAAAAATGTCGAGGGGGGCAAAAGGGGAGGAGCGTGGAAGTATTCCTCCCTCCACGACTTTCCATCGTCGAGATACACCTTCTTCTCGTTCTCTTCTTCTTTCCTTGTGCGAGTCCGGTGGCCGTTGTCGACCGAGGCGACGCATTCGCACGACGTTTCCTCGGTTGGGCCCCCTTTCGTGCACCATACGTGGAGAGACGTGTATAACCGCAAAAACTCGTAGACGGTAACGCGAGTAAAGTTGCTCGCTGGCTCGCGCCAATTCACGAGCCTGTATGCGCGGCTAGCCGCAAGGCCTCGCCGTTCAGGTATCGTTGTTCCCCCGTGCGACATCGTTCTCGGTCCTACATCGAGCTCTGCGACTTGACTATTACGTAAAACTTGGAGCGATAGCGAGTTCGAGCGAAGATAAGGAAAAATATGAGAGAATTGGGAGACCAGGAAAGGAGACTGGCATGGATTTGTTGGTGGAGTTGAATTTGGAAGGGAACGATCGATGGGGATTGTTGGAGGGGCGGTAAGATTTGGAGAACCATTTTGGAGAACCGGGAGAGATCGATTGGGATCTAGTTTGATTGGGATTGTTTAGTTCAGGGGGATTGTGCGTTTAGGATAGGGGATGTTGAAGGAGGGGAGATAAGTTTTGGTTCTAGAGATGCGGGAAGTTGGAGAACCATTTTGGAGAACGGGGAGAGATTGGTTGGGACCCAATTTGCTTGGGATTACTTAGATTAGGGAGGTTGTGCGTTTGGGATTGGGGATGCTGAAGGAGGAGAAGAGATTGGGTTTTAGAGATGCGGGAAGTTGGAGAACGGGCAGAGAGCGATTGAATTGGGACCCAATTTGCTTGGGATTATTTACTTTAGGGTGATTATGTGTTCGAGATAGGGGATGTTGAAGAAAGAGAAGAGTTTTGGCTCTGGAGATACAACAGGTTGGAGAACGGGCAGAGACCGATTGGATTGGGACCCAATTTGCTTGGGGCCATTTAGTTTGGAGGATTTTGCGTTTCTGATAGGAGATGCTGAAGCAAGAAATGAATTTTGGTTCTAGAGATGCAGAAAGTTAGAGAACTCTGATTGTGCGGCGCAGAAACTTGGAGAACGGGCAGAGACCGATTGGATTGGGACCCAATTTTCTTGGGACCATTTAGTTTGGCGGATTGTGCGTTTCTGATAGGAGATGCTGAAGAAAGAGATGAATTTTGGTTCGAGAGGTGCAGAAAGTTCAAGAACGCTGATTGTGCGACGCAGAAACTTGGAGAACGGGCAGAGACCGATTGGATTGGGACCCAATTTTCTTGGGACCATTTAGTTTGGAGGATTGTGCGTTTAGGATAGGAGATGCAGAAGAAAGAGATGAATTTTGATTCTAGAGATGCACAAAGTTGAAGAACGCTGATTGTGCGACGCAGAAACTTGGAGAACGCTGGAAACTTTGGAGCATTGACGGAAAATTTTACTAAATGGGGTTGAATGGTTTTAACGATTGTATTTGGAATGCGAATGAAAGCTGGATTGATCTTTGGGGTGTTCGTTTGGAAGAGCGTTACTTGGGAAAATACAAGAAAAATGTTAAATTGATTATCAAGTCGTGAGGATAATTCGTATCTTTTAAAATTCACGATAATTGCGTCAGAAGCGGCAGACATTTCCTCGCGGAGGCGCAAACTACAGTGGAGTATGCGATACGAGGTGTTGCCCTGCAGCTGCAATCAGCGCATCTCACAGACGTCTCTTCATGCACTAATTACGCCTCTCCGGGCAGACCGAGCAGCAGTCTCGTAATTCTAGTAATTAATTAACAAGCAGCAAGGATGACTCGCGGTTGGAGTTCAAAGTTGAGAGGCGTCGGTCCAAGAAATAATGCGAACTAATCTAACGAGGCGGTGATTAGAAGGGACTTTTACGCGTGACAATCTCTATTGACAACTCCACTCTTTTATTCTCCCTAACGAGAACATTTCATCAATTGTAAACACCATCCGACTGGAAACAATCTTCCGATACACGTAGAATTTAATGCTTCCTTTATTAAATCATTTCCATTGCACCAAATACATTTCCAACGCTATCGATCAATCACTCCGCGGATCTGTCTCCAACTTGCAAAAAAACCGTTTAAAAAAAAAAATTTACATTTAACTTATGCTGTCGGCGATAATGAATGTGTTTTTAAGTTTTCAACTTATTTCATCATCGGAGAACCAAGATATTGTTAAAATACGGTTCTCCACTTTGGCGTCTCTTCGGCCAATATCAATTAATTTCCACCAAAACGTCCGTGAAAGTATAAATACTTTCTCAAAACGTAACATACATACATTAACTTATATTAATGTATTAATGTATTAAGTATTAAACTACAAATTCCGCTATAATTAATTGTAGTATAATTAATTAATCTCAAAGCACAGCGACGAAGTACATCCCTGCGTTCTCCAACCTGGAAGCGTGCAAAGTAGGTGAGGAATTTCACGGAGCATCAAGAGGAATTGCGCAAGGTGAGACCAACTTATCTCACGTTAAATCCCGATTTACAATGCGTCGCGTGGAGTTGGAAGATTAAAGAAGCGCGTCTTAGATCCTCCGCGAATCGTATCACGGAATGCCGATTCTCTAGAGTTTTGCAGGTTGCATAAGTTGAACGGTGACTGTGCCACATACTCTATGCCCTCTCACCGTGCTTATATAAACTGCAGCTGAATGCAATTCAGTGTAGGACAGCCGATAATTATTGCGTTTAATCCTTCGGCGATCCTTCGAGGCAATAAATCGAAGGTTACAAGTGCGTGTTTACCGTTGGACTAGAAAAACGTCCCTTGAAAGATTTTTATTACTTATTAAATAGACATTTCTTTTATTATTTATTATATAGATATTTCTACAGCTACGAATAACCATGGAGGAAAGTGTAGAGCAAAATCTTTTGCAATTAACAATCTTGAGATTGTAATAACAAGTGCAACTGACACAATCATGTCGACACTGTACAAAGACAACTTTGATCGAGTTTCACGCAGTTCCACGACCCGTTATATCGAATTACATGATGCAATTAAAAATTTCCTTCTGCGTCGATTCTCTTCTCCTCCGTGCTTCCTTCGAGAATGTTAATAATACGTTAACAACGACGCGAACGTTTGACATTTACGAACAAAGGACGCAACGAAGGCTACACGAGAAACTCTACTAGCCCACGTTAGTACAACGACGGTGCAATTAAATGCAGTTTATCTAGGTGCATTTCATAAACTCTTAATAATTTCTAATCAAAGAGTACCTAGTACTTTATCAATATATGAGTAAATTCGTAAACAAAGTATCTAATATTTTGGGGCCTTAATTGCTAAGGCCTAAATTGCTGCTGAGGTCTATTGTTTTAGGTGGATTCCAAACCACCGAGGCTATGATATATAAATTAATCAATTAGACAAAAATTCACCGAGATAATGTGGAGGTATTTAACACTAGAACGACCGGCGTAAAATCTATAACATTTAAATATATTAACCAGTTAACTGTGGCGAAAATTCTTTTGAATTTTGTGTCACGAAAATCGAGAGATGGGCATTAATCTATTTCAAATTATTTGTAACCTTTAGTTATTCGTTTTACTTCGGCATAGCCTCAAAATATTCCAAACATCTTGAAATTTACAAATACATTTTATTTTTCGTCAAAATTACAATTTGAATAATCAGTGGTAGCTTTTACGCATGACGAGTATACTCGTCAAACACAGCTAACTGGTTAAATAAGTACTTTGAAGAAAGGGAAATCAAGAGGTGGAAAATATAATCGATTCGGAAATCTGTGTTTTATAAGATCAGCTTAGAATTTCAAGTCTAGGACACTCCTATAAACTTAGAGAATTATTGGAAAAAATTGTGAATAAGTCATTTTGACTTGCTTGGTCGTTCTAGTGTTAAGTTCCGCCCCACTAAATGAAAGTCCGAGCCTTTAACTTCATACCTACCTCTAATTTTTTTACTTCATTAGTGTTTTTCAACTCCAATAACTATGGTAACTTACCAAGTAATAATAATTTCAAAAATCTTCCCTTGTCTAAACAATAATTTTGCAATTTCTATTGTTCACCAAGAAGAAACTGAATTTCGAAGTTAATTTCCAGTTGCAGAACATTTGGACACATTAAGAAATCTAACGAATGTAATTCCAAACTGTAATTAATAGAAAAAATGAGAGGAGAAGGGCAGAGCAGGGAAGAAGTAAATAAAGTTCTTAACAAGATGCAAATGAGAGAGTAATAAATTCTGCAACAGCGCGCTTGCACCACAGTTATGAGGACAAGATCGTGCAGAGGCTTGTAATTCCATCATCGTGCACTTCGTGTGGGGTAGTTTATATAAGATACTGGTTTCTAATGTTTCTACGATCTCAATAAATTCGCACGGCCTTCCATCGTGGTCTGCCCAATCATCGATGACGCGAATGAAAATCAGTTGACTTCCAGTTTTACGCGAATCGCTATTTTAAGTCGCTTGTTTTGTAACAACAATTTTAATCGATGTTATTCAATTAAAATCGTTTTAGAACCTTGCAACGAGTTGCATCAGAGAACGTGTTTTCGAAGGTGAAATACATTGCGTTAAGTTTCATATTTTCAAAAGTAAACTGTTCAAGTAAAATGATTGGTTTCAGTTTCTCGCGTTTATTTCAAAAAATTTGTGACGCGGTAATTTTAAATCCGATAACGCGTTGCGTTGGCAGGAATCTTATTGCATATAAGAAAGAAATTACGTTTTCCCGAGCCTCCGCGTTATTGCAAAACATTGATTAGAACTAATGGGTGGTAATTTCAGGTCGTACAATGCGTTATAATGGCGATATTGATCTTTCATTCGTACCTCCGTGAGTTATGATCAGAAAAAGTTGGATGTAATATAATATTATGTGATACGGAACACTGAGAATTGTAATTTATCACCGAATTCGCAGTCGAGAATCAGAATTCATAATTGAAAGAAACAGACAGTGGATAAATAATTACTGTAACGTCCAGTCGCGTGTATCTTTCTTAAATTGTTAAGCCTCGAAACAACTGTTCGCAGTTAATGAAATTATTTGTTAATTAATTAATTAATTCTTAATTAATTGAATGTAAAATGAAATTTAAACCTTCAATCTATCTCAAAAGGAAGAAACAACCCTTTGTGGACGGAGACTTTTTTTAGTATTGGGGAGTAATCATTTACTTGACGATCAAAAAGCGCCTTTTTATCGGGAAGTCAGAGTATTGATGTATAGAAATTGTAAATTACTATTTGTAGAAACACATTTCGACGGTTATATTTCAATTTTTCAACTTCAACTGTAAGTATATGTGTCCATCGTCTTCAAAGGGTTAAAATTAACAAGCGTTCTCCACCCAATTTTTAAAAAACGATTGCTAAATCTGCGAGTGGTATCCTTCCAAAATCTTTTCCATCGTTAAAAATTCACAGTTTATTAATTGATACTATAAAATCAGTCCGCGTGAAATTGGCCAACGATATCGAATCTCGAAGTAGCATCGAGATTATCGAGCGTAGATCCTCCGGTAGATTGATCGTGAAATCGCAATGATTATCGCATGCCCCATTAATTCGTCACGATACGTCGGACAGAAGGCACGTTTCTTCTCATTCGTCTGATATTAATTGGTGGTTACATCTCGTCCTCTAATCGGTAGAAAAAGAACCAAGAAAGAGATTTCTCCATTCTTCGTCGACCGCTTCGAAGAACGCCATAAATCTCGGGGAAAATCGCCAAGCGGTTAGCCAACATTTTTTCCATTATCTGTCGCTTTGAGGGACGCCATAAATCTTGCGAAAAATCGAAGTGTTGGTCCAACGTTTTGCACTCACTGTTCTCTTCAGGAGACACCATAAATCTCCCGAAAAACCAAAATATTCGGCCGCCGTTTTTCAATTAGCAGCCGGTTCAGGGTATCCCCATAAATCTGGAGAAAAATTGCCAAGTATTTGGCCGCAATGATTATGGTTATCAACCAAATTAAGTTTTAAAAAAATCGCAGTGCAGTTAGGTATCATTTTTCAGATATCAGTCACTCCAAAAGAGACACGATAAGCGCAAAAAATCATCGAGCACGTATCACACCATATTCCATCTATCGACAGCTTTAACCCATTCACTGTCAACTACGAGTTATCTCGTGCTTGCGCTATAAGTTGGAATTAATAGTTAGCAATAATCACCGAGTGTGTATAGTAATTTTGGAACAATAATGCTCTTCGTATCTTTATAAATGTCGATATCATATTTTTGATTCATTATATTAATATTTCACAGCCTTTCTGCCGTTTTCTCAAATTTTAACACGCAAAGTAATATTTGCTTAGTTTTTCCGGCAGTGAATCGGTTAAAACACCCCATAAGGCTAACAATGAATAAGAATGCGTAGAATATTTCTCCGCAATTTCTTCAATTACCACGTTCTCCAAGGATAACCATAAATCTTATGGAATATCGGAAGCTCTTTAGCCTTCCAATAATCTCTGATTTTTTCGCTTTTCTTTGTACGTGCGCTGCAAGTTTTACGATCGATCGACGCAACAACTTTTGCTGCCCACGCTTTTAGAATTTATAATTAATTAGCAGAAATATCTGCACGCTTTGCGTAATTACGTAAACACCGTACGATCCAGTGGTGTAACGCGCCGACGGTATTTAAACGAGACGGAGAAGAAGGGGCGCTCGCGTGAAGCTTTGCTTGAACGAATTCGTCGTAAACAGATAAATCTGATGGATTTTAATCGTCATTTTAATCGGAATCGTTAAAAAAGAAGATCCCCGGGATCCGTTGAGAAATATCGCCGCGACGAATGGTGCCACGATATCGGACTTTCGATGGATTTCTGTTTTGACGAAATATTTACGCAAAATATTTTGCAAATATCGAGGTACTCGCGAGATATAGGGTGATTTTGAAGAGACGATGACAATTTCGCTTGCTCTCGAGCTTCGAATTGGAAAGAATAGAAATAATTCAGTGGAGAGTATTTCTATTTGTGGAAGAAGACTGAATTGACCTCAGGAAAGAGAAATAAAGCAATTAGAGTTGAAATTTCCTACGTTTGCTTCTTCCTTTCTATGCTTCTCAATTTTAATTATTACGGTCACTCAGTTTTTGAGCTACTGCTTTAAATATCTTTCGAACCCAAGTTACTATATTTTAATCAATAATTTATTGTTAGAAAAACTCGACTAGAGTTTATGGTGTTCTGAAACTGTTTGTTAGTTATAACTTCTAACTTTGGATCCAACATAATTTTCTACTATGAATGATCAAATTAGTGAACGATAGAAGGCCCATACTATAGAAAAGCACCGAACACAGTCTATCACAGAAATTAACAGATTTTTCAAACAGAAGCTATTTTTAAAGGCAAGATAGAAACCTTTCCACAACTCTATCGATTTGAATTTCTTTTAAAAGATAAAAACAAGCACAGACGATAACATCTTGATAGCAATAATCGAAGAATTAAAAGTGCGCTGACGATTTGAGCTCGTAGGACTTAAAAATAAACCGCTTCGAACGAACTGTCCCACGTGGTTCGGTTTGTAGATTAAAAAGTGCAGACACGAAGCGAAGTAAGCGCATATGAACGTATATCGACAAAGGCAGGAGGATAGAATAACATACGGGGGAGAACTTGTAGGATATCTTGTCAGTCAACAGCCTCAGGTATTCATGGGATTCTCCCCTTCGGAGCATTGACATCCGGTCGTTGCGCGAGGCTGCGCTTTGTCTGCAATTTGACTTTCGTCGTCGAGTTTTCTTTCTTTCTTCCTTCGCTTTTGGCTTAGTTTCGGTGCCAGAGAATGCTGTCACGTTTCTCAGTGGAATTCAGTCAGCTTGAAAATTCTATCGTTTCTACTTTAGCATTTTACTGCAAGCGTATCTACAAATTTTGTTACCTGTTTCTGCTAAAAATATGAAAATTTCAAGAATCAAAGAAATCCTTGATTTTCGAATTCAATTGCATGAGCTCCATAATCGAGTCAAGTGCTCAAAGCTTTATCTTACATTTCCAGATTTCTCTATGCCCTAAAAATTAACAGAATTCTTCAATTTCAAGAGTGGAGAACTCAAAGCACTCCTAAACTTCTAAATTCAATTTTTCTATCTTCATAATCGAGCCAAATCTCCAAGCAGCCTCAGTCTACAACTCCCTATGACTCTAAATTAATCGAATTCCACAATTCAAAAATTTCAGGGCTCAAAGCAGTCCCAAACTTTCAAATCCCATTTCTCGATTTCCATAATGAAACCAAATCTGCAATTAGCCTCAATTTCCAATTCCTTAGGGCTCTGAGTTAATCGAATTCCACAATTCAAAAATTTCAGGGCTCAAAGCAGTCCCAAACTTTCAAATCCCATTTCTCGATTTCCATAATGAAACCAAATCTGCAAGTAGCCTCAATTTCCAATTCCTTAGGGCTCTGAGTTAATCGAATTCCACAATTCAAAAATTTCAGGGCTCAAAGCAGTCCCAAACTTTCAAATCCAATTTCTCAATGTCCAGAATCGAGGCAAATCTCCAAGTTGCCTCAATCTACAACTTCCCAGGGCTCTAAATTAATCGAATTCCACAATTCAAAAATTTCAGGGCTCAAAGCAGACCCAAACTTTCAAATCCAATTTCTCAATGTCCAGAATCGAAGCAAATCTCCACGTTGTCTCAATCTACAACTCCCTAGGGCTCTAAATTAATCGAATTCCACAATTCAAAAATTTCAGGGCTCAAAGCACTCCAAAACTTCCAAATTCAATTCCTCTATCTCCGTAATTGAGCCAAATCTCAAAATAGCCTCAATTTACAACTTCCTACGACTCTGACTCAATCGAATTCCACACTTCGAAGATTCCAAAGCTCATACTACACCTACACTTTTAAACCCCACTCCTCAATCTCTATAATTGAGGCAAATCTCCAAGCAGCAGGGCAAGATTCCAAAGAGAGGGAAAGTAAGTAACGCAAAACCGGCACGATGTTCTCGTGAGAAGAAACATCGCTTGTCGCGTAATCTATTTATACGTCACTGCAATTATCAAGAAAACAGAACGTCCAAAAGATTACGGATCGTGAATAGATTCGACGTTACGTTTTAATCTTACGCATGCATCGTAACAACTTTCGATCGGTTACGTAAACGACGACGTAACGACGAAAACGTCACGCGAAATACGAAACACCTGAGGGACGATTAAGACCGACGATTAAAACCTAATCTACCGATTAATTTATTTTGACAATTGCACGACAAAGCGTTTCCTCACTGTTACAATATTACGATCGAGAGATCATTAAATTGCACTTTGTATTCGAGAGAATGCATGCAATTTGAAAACTTCTGCCTTTAAACTATAAATATTCTAATAATTAACACTCAATTTATTAAGATAGTTGAATCGACAGATTCTGAAATTTTGCAAATAATTGTAAAAACTCTAAGGCTGCTTTCTCAATTTTCTACGTCTATTTTAGACTGTTTCTCTAATTTTCCAAGCTCTATAGAAAAATGCAGAAAGGTAATTACTCGAACTTATAATTAGTGATCACTGGTATTCTAAAGTGGTTCAAATTCGACTTCACGGAATTCCCTTAATTTTCAACGTCTTGAAATAAATCAACGTGTATCTATATGGCACATTTTAAATTTATCTGCAAATAATGCGAAAAATAGTAGTATGAAACGTACTTTATACTTTGCTCGGAATAATTAGAGTGAAAAATTGGCTGACAACCAAAACAATTCGAATTAATTAGAATTCGTAGGTTTTAAGAATACTGCAGGAAATAAAACTGCGAAGAGGAACGCGGTAATCATTACAGAAGATGAATCGCGTCATTTAATTGACACTGCGCCTCGTAATTGCAGAATCGAGGAATTTATCGAGCGGCGAGAGTGCATTATCAGTGCAATTAAACGTCGTAGGAAAAGTAGAAGGAAGTTGCGATTCGAAAGAATCTTTCTACGCATTTTTCACGCCATTCGCCGATGCGTTTTCGCAGAAAAGAAGAAAATCAACGCAACGATTGCACAATCGTTTGATGTATCGGCGAGAAGAAGAAAAATCTGCTAATCTCATCAGAAACCCGTGTGCTTAAGTATTCATTCATTATACTATCTTCATTTGACGTACAATTCTCTCAAAGAATCATCCATTAAATTTTAAACACATGCTAGACAACTAATTGATCTTCGCACATTAAAATCACACGAACAATTATCATTTTCATACTCCAATTCTAACAATTACTTTTTCCCAAAGAATTCTTCCTCTCAGAAGATTTTTAAACAATACAATTTCTCGCTACAAATTTTCCCTCTTATTCCACTAAATTAGTAACAAAATCAAAATGAAATATAACAAATTTCGTAAAAGAACCACACGGACATAAAAAAGATTCAAGATTCCTATTGCAAAAATTCGCAAACGCTGCTGAAACTTGCGAAGATAAACAAACACCCACCTTTCTGAACGTTCTCGCTACAAATTTTCCCTCTTATTCCACTAAATTAGTGACAAAATCAAAATGAATTATATAGAATTTCGTAAAAGAACCACACGGACAGAAAAAAGATTCAAGACTCCTATTGCAAAAATTCGCAAACGCTGCTTTTGCAAAGATAAACAAACACCCACCTTTCTGAACGTTCTCGCCGCTTCTTGCTTACAATTCTCGCTAAAGTTCATGTTAAGATCGAGATAAAGGTGATTGTTGTTGACCAAGTGAGGGGGTGGTTCCATAGGGGGTGGATTTGCCTCCTTCTTGTGCCTCAGTCTTCTCTCCGTTCTCTCCTGCCTCGTTCGCAAAACTAGCACAACATTTCTGTCCAACATTTTCGAGTTCTCTTCGCGATTATCGCTTCACTGAATCAAACGTCACTCACACGTTGCACCTTTCGAGTTCAACGCGATACTTGCACCTCGATATGACTACTTCCGGAAATCTCGACGAAGAGCGAAGGCCAAAAATGGCGGTAAAAACGAATACGTCCTTCAACCTGGTACCATTGTTCGTTTTGACGTATCACCGATCGCAAACTGATGCCAAAGACGAAGGTAAAAGCACGAGGCTAATGATAAGTCGCAGTTGATGAGAGAGAAATCGAATCTACCGGAAGTCCTCTGAATCGTGAGAGTTCCGGGCGTCGATGAAGACAGGTGACGGTGCTGCAAGATGTCGATGTTCCAGTAGTCTCGATAGTAATTATTACGTTCGCAGTTGACGAAGGTAGAGCAAAATACTCAGAATAAAACCCAGTCGACGAAAGTGGAGTGCAATTCCAGGAGTTTTCTCTCAATCGTGAGAATTCCGTGCGTCGATCAAGATACGCAACGGTTTTCTAAGATCTCGATGTTCTACTGGTCTTCATTATTGTAATTAAGTTTCCAATCGACGATGGTAGAGGTACAGGTCTCAGAATAAGTCTCAGTCGGTGAAAGTGAAGACCAATTCCAGGAAAATCATCTATATCATGTGAATTCCAAGTATCAATGCAAATACTTAGGGCATTAAATAATCTCAATGTTCCAATACTCTTAATAGTCACAATTACGTTCGTTATTGAAAAATGTAGAAGCACAAAGCTCAAAATAAGTCCCAATCGTCGACAGAATGATCCAATCCAAACTAAATCCTTCCTCTCTTGAAAATCCCGCGCAACAATGAAGCCGCTCGATGATCTTGATTGATCTCAACGTTCCAATATCTTCGATAGTCTGGATTACGTTCGTAAATAAAAAAAATAGAAGCACAAGCCTCAAAATAAGTCCCAATCATCAAAAGGAAGATCCAATCCGAAGTAAATTCTTCCTGATTTGAAAATCCCGCGCGTCAATGAAGCCTCTCGATATTCTCGATGATCTCAATGTTCCAATATCTTCGATAGTCTGGATCACTTTCGTAAATAAAAAAAAAGTAGAAGCACAAGCCTCAAAATAAGTCCCAATCTTCGAAAGAAAGATCCAATCCAAACTAAATTCTTCCTGATTTGAAAATCCCGCGCGTCGATGAAGTCGCTCTATGATCTTGATTGATCTCAATGTTCCAATATCTTCGATAGTCTGGATTACGTTCGTAAATAAAAAAAATAGAAGCACAAGCCTCAAAATAAGTCCCAATCATCAAAAGAAAGATCCAATCCAAAGTAAATTCTTCCTGATTTGAAAATCCCGCGCGTCGATGAAACCTCTCGATATTCTCAATGATCTCAACGATCCAATAGCTTCGATAATCGCGATTACGTTTGTAAATAAAAAAAAAGTAGAAGCACAAGCCTCAAAATAAGTCCCAATCGACGAAAGAAAGTTCCAATCCAAAGTGAATCCTTTCCATCTTGAGTATCCCGCGCGTCAATGAAGCAACTCAGAGACGCTCGACGATCTCGATGTTCCAGTAGTCTCGATAGTCGCGATTACGTTCACGAATGACGATGCGGTCGCGCGTGGGTCGCAGTTTCGTCGATTCCTCCTCGAGGATCGATCGAGAGAACGAGCGAATCTTTCGGTCCGACGAAACGAGAACGAAGAGACGGAAAGACGGAGAGACACGGCGGTGATACGGATAATATGTGCGCCAGAGGAGTGCAAAGTCCCAGCATTTATTGGCCCGGGTTAGCCGGGACACGTTATCGTCTACTTGCGTTATCGTGCTTGTCCACGGTAAGAAAAAATGCTTAGGCGCCGTGCAGCCACGATCTTTTGTCGCTTCGTCGATGCGCGACAAAGCACCGGATCGGGGAAAAACGTAAGCTTCGAGAGAAAGAGTAGGAGAAAGTAAAAGAGAGATCGTGAGAAGAAGAGATCATTGATTATCTTGGTACCCTTTCTACCACCGGATTAATCCAACTGGAATGTTCCGGTTTTGTCAACCGATTTCGTTGAGTCGTGGCCCTAAGTTCTAGACTCGATTTATCAGCCACGCTTTCTGCGACTGATTTGTGACAAACTATAATCATTTGCTCGAAGATCGTTGATTTAATTTCAGATGTTTGTATTTTAATCGACGATAGAGATGGATTTCGATGGAGTCTGGTTAAAGAAATTGAAAATAATTCCTTTAAAATGGAAACGAACGAAGAAAAATACAGCGGTTACCCTTGAACTTCTACCCTCTCCTTCCGGTACCAGTTAATTCTTCCGCTTTGGCCCGGTAACACGTTAATCGATCTCCCTTGAGGTTCTTTCTCCGACTTATGACTTTAACACGCTCAGAGGGAATCGATTGTGTAATTTGTCACCCAAAGTAAAACCTTTTGTCACAAGTATTCTGAAATATTTAACACTAGATTTACGGAGCCAATTTGACTCATTGAAAATTTGATTACTATATATACATAACATATTGGCTGACCAATTTTTTTATAATAAATCTTTCATTTAAATCGAGTAGGAAGTATTTTCTTTGTAAAAAATTTCAATTTTCTTATATTAGTCAAATTGACTCACTTAAAAAAAATAGGTATATCAATATCCCTAAATCTAGTGTTAAAATTCGACTTTGCGGACTTCCTTTAAGGTTGCGAAGAAAGTCAAAGTGTATGCGCAAAATTTGTAAGTGTAGTTTATTTGCAAGAAATTGAAATTAGGACAGAGTAGACCTTAAGAGTAGTAGTTAAAAAGTCAGAGGTTAAAGGGGTTGGAATATTTTACGTGATAAATTCCACTTATTACCGTTATTACTGGCAATCATCTGAGGTAGAAATTGTAGTAAATTAGACGTT
This sequence comes from Cerceris rybyensis, assembly GCA_910591515.1. NCBI lineage: Eukaryota > Metazoa > Arthropoda > Insecta > Hymenoptera > Crabronidae > Cerceris > Cerceris rybyensis. Next base: position 5,560,169 of record OU342795.1, read on the forward strand.
TATTCGTTCGATATTAAAGAAAGAAAAAAAAAGGTTTACTCGAACTGAAAGATGCAAATTCGTCGGCGAAAAGTCAAAGGCGAATAATGAGGGTCAAAGGAGACAATCGGAAACATTCTTTCCTGGTTGCACGATGAATTACGTGTATGGGTAATTAGCTTCGCACTTTATCGTCTCTGTACTCTGTGACAAAGTTTCGCCACTTTCGCGAAAGCAATCCGCGTTGCGTCAATGCGATTGTTTTCCTCTTTCGTGGCCTGCATCTCTCGTCTCTTCTTATTTCGCATCGGAAGAAAACGCAGAAGATTTGCGCTACAATAACAGCACGCTTACACGATCTATGTATTTATTCGCAGCGCAAAAATATCCCTCTGAACGTTCTTCCTTGTAAAATTACTCAAAACATTTATTAACACGTTAAACGCCATCGGTATCTCGCTAACTTCGTCACTTCTACTGAAGTGAAATTTTTTCTATCAAAATCACACTTTTATAAAGCAGAAACTATAAAGATTCTGATATATAGATACTCAGCAGACCTTTATGTTTCTAATGCCACTATTTAAATATTAAATATATTAGAAAATTCATAAATATCGCAGTTTAAACGTTACATGGAATTTCATTGAATTTAATAGCGCCGATCACCGGTGACCCCCATGGCAGTCAACGTGTTAAAACCAACTACCAAACGAAGTCTTCAAAAATTCGTCATTTACGAAATTAAGTTCATTAAGTTTTAAGTAGAAATAAAAGTAACTTTTCTTCTTTAGAAGAATAGGTATAGAAATCACAATTTCTCTCACTGCGTTAGCAATATTTAATTCCGCTAGCACTTTCAGAAACTGTAAAGAAACTTGGTAAAATCATCGCGATCTGACGATTCGCAAAACACTTCCTGTTTTAAGTAAACGCGATAGTTTTCTGGCGTGACGATTCGCCATTTGATACCGAACTACCACCGCTGAGTGTTTCTCGCTTGAAAATCTCGTCTAATATTACATCAGCCGTGCTTACAATGCAAAATAGCAATTCTCCTCGTGCAGGACGAAGTTTTGCGCTTTTAGGGTCGACCCGCAATGCACTTTGCAACTAATTAACGCTCCACCGTCGCAGGATAATCTTTTATTCGTATTTTTTTCCCCCTCTAATACTGCGGTTATTTTGTATAGAATCTATTGTTTCAGGTAGTCTTTAAATCATCGAAAGTATGATGATAGTCTATGATACAAATGAATTTTCGTAAAATGTGCCGAAATTTTGTGCACTGCTTCACAAAACACGATCTCGGAACATCGCTAATTTGATTAAAATGTTTACGGTGTTACGTTGACCATTGACATTGGTTAATCTTTATTACCGGTTCGCGGATATAACCGGCAGGAGGATTTAAAAACCGAGGGAACTTTTATTGTGACAAATTTATGATGCAATCGAGACATAAGAGAAGTTACAAAAATATAGGTGGAATTGTAAGTTTTAACACGAGACTTGAAATTTAGGATGATGCAAATATAAAAGATAGCTTTCTGACACTTTTAGCTGATACATTTACTGTGACGTAATAGTAGAAATACTTTTTTTTTATATGTGAAAATAGTATCGATATTCTTTATATATTGTAGTGTAATAGGGATGATGACTTAGCAATTGCGACGTTGTAACAATATTTCATGTTGAAATAAATAATGATTAATGTTCTTTTTCTATTTAAATATATTACTAAAGAACCCAACAGGTACAAATCATTAATTGTTTCTAAATTTTGTGTCTCAAAGGGCAATTCTCCCGGAATTAAGTCTGTTGGAAAGCTTCTAGAGTCATTCAGTCACATAATCAGTGCTCCAGTCCTAAAAAGTATCATTTCCAGATGATGTAACATCGTAAACATCCTATTAATCCCGAAATAATAACACTTGCCGCATAGCACGAAAAAAGCAAGTATAAAATCCGCGATATGTAAAAATATCACGGGATAATTCGCGAAGAAAGTCTAATCTCCGCCTGATTTGCTTAATGTCTCCCATAATTAGCATGCGTCGTCGCATTAATGGGCCGATTAGCGTAGCTACCGGATGACAGAAGCAATTTTGTCGAAATCCATCTTGACCTTTTTCATAGTTCATTGCGAATTTGCGTCCGGTGGCAACGTACCGATCAAAAATCAACGTTCTCTCTCCTCCTTCTCTCTTTCTCCGCTAATTGTCTGATAAAGATTTCTTTTCGATGAAAACACAGGGTATTATGAGAGTTGTGTATCAGAACGACGAGGTAACGATAAAAACTTGTGTGACGCTCAAAGAGGAGAGAGACGAAGCGAAAAAAGAAGTATGGCGATAATATGAGACATTCTCGAAAAGCAGCAATTATCGTGGCATTAATTCCTGTCGTAATTAACACAGTAATCGTGTTACATCATCGAAATTAATGATCCTGTAACGATGAGCTTGATATCGATCGAAATTTCACGAAAATGGAAGTAACTGAAGTTTTTAAGAGAAATTCGAAGGAGAGCTTTTGGAAATAGTTAAATGGAATTGGCAAGAATAGTTTAATTCATCGTTTGCACAAAATTCGGAGGAAGAGAACTAATATTTGATTTTAAATGAATCTCGGTCGATGATAAATGTGAAAGAATTTTCTAGTTCGACGTAGCGCCACTCTGGTTACATAGTTTGATAATGGTTTTAATGGTAGTCCGTTGATAATTATAGCCTGAGAGCGGATATTCATGGTTACGCCATTATGTCGGGGTCAAAAAATTTCGATAACGACTGGATAATCTTCAAGACTCACAAGGGAAGTTCGGAAACTTATATACTCTGATTTTGATGAAACTCTGTACAGATATTAATAGGACAGGAGGGAGACAGGACAACAGAGAGGCAGTAGAGAGGCAACACAAGCATAGTACAGCAAGAACTGTATTTATTGAGTAAGTAATTTGTAGTCTTATTATTAGAAACACACGCTTGTATTTTATGAATACTATATCATATGTCTTTATGTTCTGTGATACATATGATATTAATTTTTTGCCAAACGAGGCAGTAGAAAGACTGAACAGATAGGTAACAGTTCAGGACAGCTCAGGACAGCACAGAACTGCACCAGACAGCATAAGACAGCACAGGAGTGCACATGCGTGTACAGGACAGCAAAGAACGACACAGAGCAGCACAGGACTTCGCAGGACAGCACAGGACAGCACAGGACAGCACAGAGCAGCACAGGACTGCACAGGACAGCACAGGACAGTACAGGACAGTACAGGACAGTACAGGACAGTACAGGACAGTACAGGACTGCACAGGACAGCGCAGGACAGCACAGGACAGCACAGAACAGCACAGAGCAGCACAGGACTGCACAGAACAGCGCAGGACGACACAGGACAGCACAGGACGACACAGGATAGCACAGGACGACACAGGATAGCACAGGACAGCACAGGACAGTACAGGACTGCACAGGACAGCGCAGGACGACACAGGACAGCGCAGGACTGCACAGGACAGCACAGGACTGCACAGGACAGCACAGGACTGCACAGGACAGCACAGGACAGCACAGGACAGCACAGGACAGCACAGGACAGCACAGAGCAGCACAGGACTGCACAGGATAGCACAGGACAGCACAGGACAGCACAGGACAGCACAGGACAGCACAGGACAGCACAGGACAACACAGGACAGCACAGGACAGCTAGTGCAGCATATATTAAATAAATAATTTGTAGTTTTAGAATATTATATAACATACGTTTATAATGTATAATGAATAAATAATTTGTTAAATCGAAAACACTTTTAAACTTCTTTAACCGCTACTCTTGTTCCGTTCCTAAAATTCTATCCCTCTACTTATAGTTATAAGTTCTCTAATAGTTCTTTAATAATAGTTTACTCCACTTTTGAGCTTCAAGGTCACCTCAAGGTCAAATTTGAGCTTGCAAGCTCACACCTAATGGCTCAAACTAAAAAGCTCAATAAAATTTTCAAATTTTCTCGAGAAATTTGAGCTTTTTTAGTTTGAGCATCGACATCTGAGCTTGCAAGCTCACACCTGATGGCTCAAACTAAAAAGCTCAATAAAATTTTCAAATTTTCTCGAGAAATTTGAGCTTTTTTAGTTTGAGCATCGACATCTGAGCTTGCAAGCTCACACCTGATGGCTCAAACTAAAAAGCTCAATAAAATTTTCAATTTTTCCGGAAAAATTTGAGCTTTTTTAGTTTGAGCATCGACATCTGAGCTTGCAAGCTCACACCGGATGGCTCAAACTAAAAAGCTCAATAAAATTTTCAATTTTTCTCGAAAAATTTGAGCTTTTTTAGTTTGAGCATCGACATCTGAGCTTGCAAGCTCACATCTGATGGCTCAAACTAAAAAGCTCAATAAAATTTTCAAAGTTTCCCGAAAAATTTGAGCTTTTTTAGTTTGAGCATCGACATCTGAGCTTGCAAGCTCACCCCTGATGGCTCAAACTAAAAAGCTCAATAAAATTTTCAGATTTTCTCGAAAAATTTGAGCTTTTTTAGTTTGAGCCATTAGGTATTGAGCTTGCAAGCTCATTTCAAGGTCAAATTTGAGCTTGCAAGGTCCCACCTAACGGCTCAAACTAAAAATCTCAATCAAACAGAGCAATAGTTCCTCTTGCATGTTTTTGGAATGAGTGGGATATGGAATTTTGGAATAGAATAAGGTTAAAGATGTTTAACACTGTTTGAGATTTAACAATTTCTTTATTCAATACTTGTATTGTACATTGCTTGTATTACACTACCGTAAATAAAATTGCATGTTTCTAAAAGAACAAGTTATTTACTTAATAAACTCTGTTCTTGCTGCCATGTATCTGTCCTGGATGTCCTGTGAGTCTCTTGGCTATCCTATGCCTGTCCTGGTTGTTCTGTGACTATCCTGGTTGTTCTGTGACTGTCCTGGCACTCCACTGTCTGTCCTGCGTCTGCACTTGCCTGTCCTGTGCCTCTCCTATTTATACTGCTTCCGTATTGCTTGTCCTGCTTGTCCTGCGCATACAAGACTTGTTCTGCTCTTATACTGCATGTCCTGTGCATGCACTGCCTGCCCTGCAACTGTTCTGTCTGTCCGGTATCTCTTCTGCCTACACTCCTCCTGTACTGCATGTCCTGCATCTGCACTGCGTGCCCCGTATTATTGGTTTACTCCACTTATGAACTCAATCACATGTTGCGAAACATTTGACAATTTGACAAGTGGTACGAGTCAGTGAAAAATCAAGCAGAGGGAAAATTCATCTGAAATTATTTCAACACCAAATTTGAGGCCAGTCGGAACAGTATAAAGAACTCATAGTTTTAGAAACATACGAATTTATTGTGTAATATGAAGTACAAATACTATTATGTAATAAAAATAATGAATAAAGGATTTTTTCAATCTGAAACACTGTTCAACTTTTTTTTTACTGTTGTCCTTGTATCTCTCCTGCATGTCGTGCTCCTGTGTTGCTTGTCTTGCGCTTATGCTGCTTGTCCTGCTCTTATACTCTTTGTTTTGAGCATGTACCTGGCTTTTATGTCTGTCCTGTATCTTCCGTCAAAATATTTTGAGCCATCATCTTCGCTCGCTACAGAAAATGTGTAATTGCAAATTTAATCGTTATCAAGAAACGATTCGTCAAACGATTTGTAGTTCGATGCACAAAAATCGACGGATAATAGTTCAAGGCGATATTCGCTGAAAGAACGAATCGACTGACAAATTAAATGGCAATTAATTTCGACGATTATTCACGACCATTGATCTTTCCGACAGTTGTGTCTTGATTCCTCTTTTTTTTATCGCTACGATTTGCCTTTTGACATCGTCGACCTCTCTGACTTGCAATCTTTTTCTCTTATTTCAAAAGCTTCTGCTACTATGTGAGAGAACCGTAGCATTTGCGTCGATTTTACTCAGAAGATTGCTTTGAGTTGAAGAACGAAACGGAGATCTGCATATTACAAACTTCGACGTTTGAGAAATTTCTCAAACATTTTCGAATTCTCAAATTCTTTCATTTTAATTGCCAATTTCTCAAGTTTTCTGGAATACAAATTTTAAAGATAGGGCTTAACTATTTCTATGGAAGGGCTATTGTCGTTTTAATTTTTCCTTTCCAAAAGAAAGTATCGACGATTAACCTTCGCCTTCTAGAGAGGATGTACGAGTGAAAAGAAACAACTTTGCTGCACGCATGGACGAACACGTTTATCTGACGGATTACAGGAGCATTATAATAAGTATTTTATTATTGGTCACAAGCCTCATCTTCGACATTTGCCTCCACATGCGTCATCGTCGGAAATAAAATGTCGAACGTGCAAAAGACAGGAAATTCCTCCAATAATTAGTCCACAATTTCTTCATTTCCAAATATCAAACCTTTAACCTTTTGTATGTTCGTCAAATGAGCAAATATAGTCTGTGAAAAGTGTTTACCATTAATTACTCATTTCCACTTAATACTAAAAACAATTTTAAGTATAGCAGAATATTTATATTAAGATGTAAACTTATTGGTGATTTCTAACAGTCGATAATTAGAAGATGAAATATTAAGTAGAATGGAAAGTTGTGTCGAGTGTAAATCGATATAGGAGTGCAAAAGGTTAATGATCTCCTAATTAAAGCGAAGATTAAATAATCACGACACTCTTTGCCAGTCCAATCAATTAAAAAAAGACATTATAATATAAATTAGAAATGAAGTTTGTGAACAAAATATTCAATAATGAAAATTGTACAAAATTACCCGACTGAATTCGAGCGTGTTCTCCATCGATTTCGACCGTTAAGGTGAAAATGTAGGTCAGTATTACGGTTCTTTCTATTCCTCCTATTCTTTCGCAATTTTACCAGACTTCTCGTCGCGTAGGTGGAGATCTTGGACTCGTAATTTTGTATCTTATGTGTGTGAATCGAGAAATTCGTAAGATTTTTGTTTCCAAAGAAGACAAACGTTCTCTCTGATAATTCGACGAATGCTCGGTGTTTCGAGATAAACGGGAAATATTATTACAGCTTACCCAACGACGGAAACGTTTCATTTTCCAGAACGAGACGTTCTGTGCGATGGGAATATTTTATTCTCTGGAATTTCACGCTTCGTTGAGAACATTCCTGTCTTCGAAGCTAAACATTTTCCGCTCCGCTGAAAGCTCCATTTCTCCGCGTTTGTTCTTCAAAATTAACGACTATCTAGCATCTCCGGGAAAACACGACGATCTTCAAGTTTTAACGAGTTTGACAGAATTAACAGATGATTTTTGCTCTCTACGTAAAAAGGAACTGTGACAAATACTATTTCTGAGCCCATCAGAAATCTTTTATCACAAATTAAATCGTATCTTGATAAAATATTCCACTCTTAGCTTCAATCAAGGAAAGTAACAAAGTTGGAACGAATTTTGTCCTTTATCTAGAAAAATTCCATCACAAATCTTATTTCTAAACCTGGAGTTTCAATAAATTTAACGAAAGTAATCAACTTCGAGTGACTATCTAAAAGTAATCAACTTTGAGTGAAATTCTATTTGTAAGCTTGCAGGAAAGCTTTTCTTACAAATCAAATCGATCTTAAATCAGCATCTACTTAACCCTTTAACCTTCGATTTCTTTTCTCATCGAGCGTGCAAAGACTCAAAATTAATTCTTGAAATCAAAAGGTTTCACTGATTTCTGATATTTCATATAACTGAACGTGATATAAATAATACAGAAATAAAGAGACCATTTCGTGATTGGCTAGTTTTCTCAATTTAGTCCTTTTTGGCAAACTTCAAAATTTCCTATTCCATTTTCCGTGCTACGAATCTCACACGTAGACTAAAGGGTTAAATCTCTAACAATTCCATTGACGAAACAGATGCCCAAACTTCAGCTGTTTAAATCTCAAACTCTTGAACTGCAGCAAGTCTTAATTACAGCAGCACCCGCTAATTACAACTGAAAGGTCGTAGGATATAAATAGTACAGAAATAATGAGACCATTTCGTAATCGGCTAGTTTTCTCAATTTAGTCCTTCTTGGAAAACTTCAAAATTTCCTATTCCATTTTCCGTGCTACGAATCTCACACATAGACTAAAGGGTTAAATCTCTAACAATTCCATTGACGAAACAGATGCCCAAACTTCAGCTGTTTAAATCTCAACCTCTTGAACTCCATCAAGTCTTAATTACACCAGCACCCGCTAATTACAATTGAAAGGTCGTAGGAAATTTCCATGCAGAAGAACGCAGTTTTCCTATTGTTGGATTTTTCATGAAATTATCAGTTGGAATCTCCCCGATAAGAATTCTTTGACAGACGACTTTCACTCGTTAACCTGGCTAGCAAGGAAACTCTATCGATCTGTCCTTAATAAACGAAAAGCTCGCAAATCCGATCCGTGTTCTCGAAACGGAATGTATACTGTTACAGGGCGTGAACTGTAACGAGTTGGCGGCTTTCTTTGACGTTAATTTAAAATGAATGTTACTCCCTATACCGTTACCGATTCCTGTATTTTTAGAGACACAATTCGATCGATGCTCGTCATGTATTCTATATCGGGATAACCACAAATCCGATCCGATCTGGGTCAACATCGTAGAAACACGATCGTTTGTTCTCTTATTCGTCGTTTCGCCCCGACAGAATTCAATCCGGCGAAACACGAACAAAACTGTTCAAAGTGGTTACGCGCGATTTTTTATTTCTCCTCTCTTCTAGATGTTGCATTTTTACCTGCTACACGCGAGAAGAGTTATCGGTTCCATTGTAGTCTTTTGTTGCTTCGTTGAGAATGCATTTGCTTTCAAAATGTGGTAACTTTTATTTTTTCACCTTCAAGTTCTGAATTTGTGTCGTTGATGGTTTATAAATTCTGGAGAGCTTATCGACTGGAAATTGCATTGTTCTGTCGCTTTTATGCAGCTGAAATATCAAATGTGTCTGATATTGCATTGTTTTTTACGGCTTCAACTGCTTCATTTTGCTTAGAACCTGTTTTATGTTATTGAAGAACCACTCAGAATAAAATAAATTAAATAGTAATTTGGGCGAAGTCCACGAAGTCGGCAATATGAGGCTTAACCCTTTGCCGTAAGATTTCTTTTGTGACTGTCTCCACAATCATTCAGAATTGACTTTGTAAAACAAAGATTGATCAGTGATTCTTGATATATCGCATAATTTAACGTAATAATGATGTAATAGAAATAATTTTGTCTTGTCGAGTCTCAATGATATTTCCAATTTCATAAGTTTTAAAAAATTTAAAAATATCCTGTCTAATTTGCTGCATAAAGAGTGTCACTCATTGTACGACAAGGGGTTAAATAAAAATTTGAACCCCATTGTATCAAGCGATACTTGGTCCTGCAGTGTCCGGTTTCTCCTAGTTGTCTTACAGTCTCCTGTTTATCCTATTTACGAAATTGATATCTCCCTCACATTCTCCCTCTCCCTTCTTACAATGTCTAATAAATATTTATACAAAATTTCATCAAAATTGGATTGTATAATATCCCACACTTCCCTTGTGAAAGCATTGTTGTATAGCCTATTTCTTTTCCTGTTCCTTTCGGCTTTCACTGCTACTGTAATTTTGCCAAGCAGCTACTGTTTTGCGTACTTTCGAAATTACAAAGTCTGTGGTACATTAAATGATAAATTAACCCATTCACTGCCGGAAAAACTAAGCAAATATTACTTTGTGAGAAAACGGCAGAAAGGCTGTAAAATATTAATATAATGAATCAAAAATATGATATCGACATTTATAAAGATACGAAGAGCATTTTTGTTCCAAAATTACTGTACACACTCGGTGATTATTTCTAACTTATTAATTCCAACTTATAGCGCAAGCACGAGATAACTCGTAGTTAGCAGTGAATGGATTAAGGAAAAATTCCTGAAGACAACGTAGGAGGATTTGAACTGGTTCCTCTTTGATTGAATATTGAAGGCTTGCCTACCATAGTTTCCTTAAATATATTCTTTCCACATCCGCATACCGTTAGTTTAATTCTCCCAATACGCAGAAATCACAATAAAGATCCTCCATCTCCGATTGAAAACCCGAGTCGAAAAGTCCAGCCTAAAAAGAAACTTCAAATCCTAGATTCTTTTGATCTCTCATTTGCCGCTTAATTATGCATACCATTTTGAACCTCAAAATCCTGAACTAGTGTGTCTACGCGCCTCAAAGTCCTGTAAATATGATTTTTAGGAGTTATACGGACTGATCAGGTAAAATTTTTATTCCAATTTAATCTGACATCCCCCAAAAATATTTCAGAACTTCCAAGTCTGTCGACTCATATTCTAAAAATAGGGCTTTCAGGAGCAAGTTGGAATTAAATTATCAATTTATTCCATATAAATTCTAAATCTCCTAACCCAAATTAATTTTTAGTATATCGAGAATTTTTTTGGACCTTGATCATTCCACTCCAATTCCAATCCAATTCTAAAGCTCCTCATTATAGAATGCTGAGGATTATTTTGGGCTGTATGAAGCCTAAATTGCTCCTGAACTAGGTGAAAGTGGCAAAAAGTAACAAGTGTAGGGCGATTGTGGAATTAAAATTTGCATTCTTTTATATGTAACATATTTTTCCATATTCAGCCTAAATATCCTAAGTTATTTGGTAATTTAGGAGGATTTTGGGCTGAAATTTTCGACTCGGGAACCTCTATCCGACAATCGTAGCAAACTGCACGGAAAATCGAATCCCCCAGAAGTACGATCGACAATACTCGTCAAAGATTCATATTTATCCTCCAACGTCTTCAAGTAAACGCGTCGTTTCTCAAGATGATCGGATGAAATCGATAATTCCAATTTTCCGCTACCGATCAAAAATGCTGACAATGATACGAAGATTAGTCATCGTCACAGTGGCGACGATCGCGTACATTCCTTTATCTCATCGAGCTATCCGATCGAATTTTGATACTTTTCCATTCGTCCTATGACACACATAATACGTCCTGTCTCCGTTCGTTCTCAGGAGGGAATTATTATGGCGCCCGACATCGAGGCGATCTACCGTGCCTCTCTACGACGACAATCTCCGGTGCGATTAGATAAAACCAAGTTTCTACGGAGAGATTATCGAGACGACGCATCGTCGCCGATAAATTTCCCTTACAAGCCGATATCATTACGACGCAAGGCGACAAAACTTTTTTTCTTCACGAATTTCGCGCTAAAGCCGGCCACGCAGTTTCCGTTTCTCATCTTACCGAAGTTTATCTCGTAGCTTTTCAATTACGATTTTCACGGCTGTACGATAAATACGAAGAAACTGAGGTTAACATTCCTCTTTGCGTATTCTGTTGTTTACGGCGTGGTATCGCACTTTTTAGCCTTTGCACTCTATCCGCAGTATTTCAGGCTGATTTAAAACTGACCGAGCTTTTTTATTCGCGCGATAGACTCGATGGAAAAACGAGCGTAACCTTGCCGATCGGTATTCTACATGTTTCTTCAAGATGTATCGAGGAAAATTATAAAGGTTTTGTTAATAGTTGAACAGTATTTTAGATGGCTTTTGAGTCACATATATTAAATTAATAATTTAGGAAAAATGCCTCAGTGACTGAGGAGAATCATAAGTTTGAGTAGCTGATTTAGAAGTCAAGCTTTGCTTTTGAATTTTCTCGACTTTAGCAACCGTAGTTAGTTCGTTTAGAACTTACGGTAGCAGTTGAATTTTAAATCATTAAAGCTGTAATATATTAAATATCGATTTAGGAAAAACCCCGGAGGGTTGACTGAGGAAGATCGCAAGTTGGAACTACCAATTGGAAGTTCGATCCTTTTTCTTTGAAATTTCTCACCTTTAACTACCGTAGTTACTGTGCCTAAAATCTAAAGTATCCGCTGAATTTTAAATCACTAAAACTGTAATATATTAAATATCGATTTAGGAAAAATCCCTGAGGGTTGACTGAGGAAGATCGCAAGTTGGAACTATCAATTGGAAGTTCAATCTTTGTCTTTGAAATTTCTCACCTTTAACTACCGTAGTTACTGTGCCTAGCATCTAAGTTATCAGCTGAATTTTAAACCACCAAGGCTGTGATATGTTAAATAATAATTTAGGAAAAATTTCTCTGACCCTCTAATTTTATGGCGACCATAGCGTCGAATGTAAATTGCATTTATAATAGACTTTTCTTCGTAAGAGCAGCTCGAAACTTACTAAAACAATACATCGAAGTTAAAGAAAATACCATAGAATTGATTTAAATATCGGCAAAATGAATTGAAATATAAATTGAAGAAGCACAATTATTGTGCTGGGTGTATCTGCGTTCTTGGGGAAGAAATTGAAGTGTTCGTCCAGAGAAATTACCGCGGACTGCTGCATCTAGAGTATTTCCGGTCGATACCGGAAGTGCAAAGGGGTTTTTGTTCTCGCGCAGGATGCGGTACACTGTGAATTTGGACCCTATCCAAGTGATAACCATTTCTTTCGATTCGCCGGTGTAAATTGATTGCTTTACCGTGAAATAGCGCAGCGCTGAGTTTGCCTAACAAAAGTTGAATTATTTTTTTGCGGATTTTCACAATAGATAGTAATATCGACATTGTTCAGCAACTAACTCGGTAAACAGTTTACTTTAATCATTTAAAATTAACTTGTAGAGAAGTAAATTAATAGATCTTCGAATGAATGCTCGAAATTGAAAAGAAAACCACTCCGAAAATTTGTATACGATCATATTTATTTCACCTTGACTTTAATATATGCAAATTAAGTCTTTGCATACGCGTATCACCCTGCGACAACTGCTGTATTACAATTCATTAACGTTTCAATCCACAGAAAAATGCCGGCATAATTAATACACACTATTACATTAATTACTCGAAGTAGAATATAATAAAAATAAAAATTAGCCTCTCATTTTCTAATTCCATCGTGGAGATATCGACCCGAAGGTTTCTCGCATAATTGCAAAACACTTTACAGCACTCATCAGCAACGACCACGAATATAATAAGTATTCGTCCGTTAAGTTAAAAACTCTATTAAAAAACTATCACAGTACGCAAAGTCGCATTAAAAACGTGCCTTTTCCGATCTTTGAATTCCATCGTAGTAGCAGACGACTGGCAGGTTACTGCAATTCGCAAGGTAGTCTGCTAGACTTTCAAAAACAGCGCGCGAAACCGATCGCACGCACCGGTCCCGCGTGTTATTTATTAAAGAAATAACAATTAAATAAAGCAATTTCGACTTACCATTTGATGATGATCACAATTGTGCTTCTCTCTGCGGTATTCCTGTAGCTGCAAAGACTCGTAACGTTGCTTCTTCTTGAGATGAGAACGAGAACGTCTTACGACCGATATCACCACAGCTGGGCCCATCCGGCCATCTTGCCTTATACCAAAACGTGTACTACACTGCGCTGGCGTATTTTGCCAGTTTCGCCCCCCCCCGCGGTTGGTAATTGCGTAACTATTTCACGATACTTTCGATCTCTTTCTTCGTCGCTCCTCAAGCTTTCTTGCTTATCTTTATCACCGAGCGCCGCTGGCGGCGCTTCATGCGCTCGAGACAATTTAAACGATATCAATCGTGAAAACAGAATTTATAATATTTGAATTACCTGATTAACATTAAACTTGATGAAATTGAATGAAAATTGTATCTTTTGAGACGAAGAACACGACGTTTCTTGAGTATTACGCTATTATTAAGATCAAATCATTATATTTCGTTGATAATAGATCAGAGTTTAGGTCCAACTTCGAGGGTAATGGGGAAGGAGCGGGTTGGAAGAATTTGTTGAATGCTCCTAGAATTTACAAAGGAGCCCGTTAATAGGGATGTTAATTAAAATTTAGGAGTATCTTTTGGTAAAAGATACTATCTTGCCTATCAGTGAGATTTAAAAATTAATTCGTTGATTTTTCTACTGTGGCGCTGTCTTGCGCAACCTAACTTTACATGATTTACCATTGTGGGATCAGCGGAACCGGGAATATTGGTTGTTTGATTTAAATAAATGAACTTTCACGTTTGTTAAGAAATAGTTTTTATTCAACAAATAAAAGGTGATAACTGAAACGTTTATTTTGAATGTCGCATAAGTTACTTTGTTTTTAATGCCAGAACTACAGACAATTAATAAATAGGAGTGAAATAACCAGGGACAAATGATTGCACGATAGAATTGCTTGCGTTTAACTAAGTAGGAGTATGAAACGAAGTAATTGACACTTTCAAAATAAACAGCTCAATTAAAAATAACAATAAAAAATCGCCATTAGTATCGATGTATCGCGAGCAATTGAAAATGCGGGACTAAAGTCAGTATAAAATTTTTATTCGATACTGATAAGATTGTCGAAAGATATCTTCCGATAGTGCGATATTTACATAACGCTATAGCTATCAAATATGTACACTTACAAGTATTTACAACTTCAATCGTACGATGAAATAAATAAACTAACTGCTGCTGAACCAGTCGGAACCCATTGCGCCGAAAAACGCCGCTGCGCCGGATTTTATTGTTGCTCCGGTAGAATCGTTTTTTGCGTTGTCCTTGTACGTTACCTTTTTACGCTGAATTAACAAGTTGAAAAGAATATTTGTTAATAATTTTCCAAACATTTAGACATAAGAAAACACCGATCACAACGTGTTATTCGAGTTTAACGCTTGAACTATCGACGTTGAATTAATTATTCGATTTCTGGGCGAAAAGTTTATTTTATTTACGTCCTAACAAGAAGAAAATTCTTTGGCCACTCAAAATATTAATTTAACACCTGGGAAAATGACAAATCGAGCAAACAAAAAGAATCGAGAAACCATTAATTTCGACTACCTCGATAATTCTAGCATTGAACGATACTGTCGCAAATATAAATCGTCATTCCATTAAACATACAATAGACAGAGAACACGAGAAGTTAGTCCATTTAAAGAGAAAACTCAACATGCAATTTCGTTCTTACCGCATTTAAACGCGGGGACTACCTTATCTCAATGCTCTGCCAATCTAAGAGTATACATGTACTTGTATAGCATAGACTTAGATAAATACTTGAGAATAACAACATACAATAATAGCCAAGTGATAATTCGAGATATAAGCTTATATGAATTAAATATAAATCTATGGACGAGTTTTCTATTTACCTGCATTTTATCCGGCAACGTTACAGCCACCAGTGGTAAATTTCTCACTGGTGCAGTTACAGTTAATGGTGGAAACCATGGTGCACCTGTACACAGTGCTAGAACCGATGGTGGATCTGATTTTACACCATCGCTGTTACTGTACTCGGTTCGTGCACCTAATATCGAATGAAGTTGTTCGAGATGAGGTATCAAGTTGCCAAATATGAGCTAAAATATAAAAAGAAAGATATAAATCTTCATCTATTCAACAATATCTCTGTTCCTATCCTTTAAAATAGTATGATTGTTCAATTTCACGATATTCACCAGAGATCTCTGTACGCTTTTCTTCACATTAGTATGAATGAACGGATTAAAAACGTCGTAATCGAACGGATCTATCTTCGATAGTATACTGTCGCACGTTTTACTCGATAATTCAGAGAGAGATTTGTTTTCTCTTGGTATCATAAGTAAACTCGAGTATTTTATATCAAATAATACTTGAAACGCTTGCTTCTGTGAGAGATTTGTATTGCTTGACATAGTAAAGTAATAGTTTAACAGGACCGTGGCAATGTATTCTATAATTTCATGGAGGACTTTTCTGAAAGAAGAAAACGAATAAATTTTATGCCGTTACTATAAAAAACAATGAATTGTACTAAGATTTATAACTTACTTTGGAAGAGTGTGTGGTATAACTTTATTTAAATCCTTGCTAATGGCAGTTAAAAATTTCTGCAACTGTATCGATGGCTGATACGGCACTAATATTTCAGACTTTATTCTCTTTCCTTCGCCCGATTCTTCTTCTATAGTTACTTTCTCCCATTCAGAAACAACTAGATGTATACGAAATCCATCGAGTGGTTCTTTAGAAATATATTTGTCTCTATGCTCGCATATCTTAATCCTATAAGCGTTAGCCCAAACTGACCAAATGCCGATACTCTCCTCCTTCAGTTTATCACAAACCGATTGCCATTTGACGTTCGTAATAGTCAATCCAGACACCTTGGAAAGCGTAAAACATTTATTCAAATTCGTATTCAGTGTCGTTAATGCCAAGAGAAATCTTGCCATTACGACAGTATTAACATCACGCTGACCGTATTCCGGTTTAGCGTTAATGCACGTATTCTTAACGAAATTTATAAAATCGTCTATCATGCTGGTACTGACGGCTTGCAAATGTTCCTGAATCTCTGTACGATCGGAGAACGCATCGGAAATTAAAAAGATATTTGTCGATAATAAATTGTCTTTTATAGACATCACTCGTTCAGTTTCGTACAAGTATTGTTCGAGATCTGAGAGCAAGGAATGTAAATTGCCGTCGAATTTTTCACACATGTTGATTATGTTGGGTGAATATCCTTTGGTTTTCATTAATAATGACCTTTTGTTATCTAATCCACCGTTATTCGTGAGCTTCTGAGGGATATCGCTCGGGGAATCTTTCCAAACGAACCATCGCAGATCATGCTCCGGATATTCAAATTTATCGTTGGTTGCTCTATTAAGTAACTCTATAACGTCGGACTTTACAGCTTCCAATGTCTCCATCCACTTGTCACTTATGATATCTGGAACATATATCGAAGATAAATTAATATATATAGAATATACAGATAGTTTTTTTTTTTTTTAATTTACAAATTTGTTCTACATACTTTTCGCCCGTTTAGTTATAACAGGCTGAAAGAACTCAACCCAGAATGTTATTCTGGGTAGGGACAGCTCTTTCCAGATTGTATTCCAGTTTTCAGGTAAATTAATACTGACAGCTTCTTCACGAACGTAATACAAGCCTTTCACGGATACTATTAAGTCTAATAGTTTCGAAATTTCACGATTACAAAACTCAGCGACCCATTTCAGCCAGTTGTCGATACTTTTCTGTAAATCGGGCAGGAGAAAATTCTCTGGTTTATCCTGAACGAATGGTTTGTGATGTTTCGTCACCGAAGGAACAAACTCGTTTAGCAAGTCTTGATTTAAGTCCAGTCGCGAAAGTAACGTGTACGCCTCTTGATCTTGTATCGCAGATATGTATTTTAAAACGAGTCCACCTGACTTATCTGAAGTATCTGTAAATTATAAATTATCTATAAAATATAAATCGATTTTAACGAGGTACAGTAAAATACTATACATGTATATTCGTACAGGAATAAACCTACTTATGAAACAAGAATAAATTAAGTTGACAGTCTGTATTAAGATTTTGATGCACAATTTTATTTTATTCTTAACGCTGCTATCATTTTCATCCATGACAACGGACTCAATAGCATTACTCCTCATAGATATTAATTTTTCCAATAAATCTATGCAAGGTGTTCCATTTAATAATACGAGAGCCGCTAAACAATTTGCGACACACTAAAATGAAAATAAAGATATTGATTCCCTCCTGCAAAGTTGCAATAAGTCTCTGAATAACTAACCTCGGGCTCTACATCCAACAACTGTAGCACTTTGTTACATTCGTTAAATATGATATTTTTGAACTGACTAATAACATCCCATTGTTTAAACACAATTGGATATTTGTTTAATAATTCTGCATTTCCTATCTCAAACGACAAGCTGTAATATATGTGCTGTGCCATCAAGTATAATTGGGTGGCAAATAATAAATCTTTATTTTCTATGCTGGACCAAATATGTTCTGGTATGTCCATTAAAATTTTTACTTGAATAATAACCGAATCTAGAATTCCATCTGGTTCTCTAAAATTTAAAATGTTCAAATATTTAATTATGAGAAAGTATACAGTATGATTTATATACTTTAGGAGGTAAATCTAAGCAGATACCTATTGCTTTCGTGTTCAGTCGGCTCTATTTTAAAACCTATCAAATATTTTTTCTGTAATTCACGGAATTTATCCTCTATATTAGTAATTCTCGATATAACACGTTCAGAAGTTATTTTCATTTTTCCAATTGTATCTGCAGCGAGTATCAAGTCACGGTACCTTTCTCTGAAAACCATAAAATAAAAGATATAAAGTTCATTCAAACACAATGACAGTGATATAGTACCATGTAGACATTTCACGAATAATGTACGGCTATATCAAATATTAATTCGTACAGGTGTTTAAATGTAAAAATGGTAAATTATTTTGAAACATATAAATGCATTTTACCCGACCAATGTTCTTAGTTCTATCTTTTTTCTATCGCTCTCATGTTGAATCTTCTTCTGAATTCCTTCGACCTCTTTAATCGTATACTCTTCAAAGAGCTTATTAATATCTAAATCTAAATAATTCGTTGTTGTCATATTTTTTGTAATTTTCTCTCCGTACGACTGGCTTGATTACTCCGCTGTCCCACGTAGCACGAAACAACTTACAGTAATTTCCAGAAACTATGTTATTTCAAGTTCTTAAACTAGCTAGGACCTCCACGTTTAATTAAAAGCAACGTAGTCAAAGTTTAGAGAAATGTTTCATGTTAACATTTGTAGGAGGCGGTAATATAACCGAATGTAATATGACTGCATAATATTTATGCAGTTATAGCAAGCAAAAACTTATAGTTTATATGTTTTCCATTACTAATTCGGTTTGTTAAGCTCAGAACAAGGCGCAGAAACAAACCGCATCCAAATTGATCAAGAAATGAGCGAGATATTAGTAATTAAATATTTGTCTTTTAAAAAGTATTATTTCCCGCCAGAGAAAATGTAGAAATTTTATAAAAGTAGATGGCGTTGGCGTCGACGCCTCCAGAGTACTTTTAAAACCGTGAGTTTCCGCTCTTTCGACAATCGCATAGTTTATGGTTTAACAAATTGATAAAGAGTAACTCACCAGATCGCATTGCATGCACATTCTCCCTCTCCATCTTTTTCTCTCACATGATAAATCAATTTTCACCTGATGTTTTTTATTATCATAAGAACCTTTCTATTCGTTTCACAAATTTATTCTTTACAAGGTTTATGCATCATCCCTACGATATACATAGACAACGCTCTGCTCTCAATCCTCCTGTTATACACACCGGTATCGTGATAATCCTCTCCCAAAAAATACCTCTTAATTGTCACAGATTCACGTTTGCTTTTGTACTCTATCCCAACAGAGTTCAAACAACACAGCGAAGATGTTATTTGAATAAAGTCTCAATTCATCGCGAATATTTAAAGGAAAGAGATTACAGTACTTCCGCCTCGCATCGCAACGGGTCTCCCCAAGCACGCAATCGCTGAAGTACGTCACCTCACGGCGCGACATCGAAATATACTACGAGCACGCGAGACGCCATATTGAGCGAATGTTGATTGAATGCGGTCTAGGTGTTTACGCGGTACCTAGTAAAATCCGTGAAAAAGTATATCGATTGCCGTGTAACCCACTCGCAATACGCGTGAACGCTCTACCAGGTGTACTAGCTGCACCACGCGGCAATAAAATGAGCGGCAGCGATGGTGAGGACGGTCAGTGTAAAAGGACGAGAGAAAGCAACGTAGTGGATATGGGTGACATTCTCGCTAAGAAACATACAGACGATACTCCTCACGGTAGCCCTACCAGTTCGCCCAGTGATCTTACACGGCAGAATGCTGACGGGGCAGCCGAATTCGATGACGATGATGTCAAGTCTCCTGCCCTTGCGGACTCTGTTCCCCTCGCGGTATGTTCCTACTTCCGTGATTGCATTCCTCTCTCGTGTTCTAGTCTCATGTTCAATCGTATCATGGATATGATTAATGTTTTCAGAGCATGACACACGATGAAAGCGCAATTAACGCGTTTATCAAAGGCGCGAAGAACTCCGAAAATTCGGAGCAGCCTTGCCCGCGATTGAATCCGGAGACGTCGCCCGAGAATTCGAGCAGCTCGACGACTGTCACCAATAGCCCCTCTAGACATGGAAAAGAAACGTGTTCCTGTGATACTTATAAAGCTAAAAGGTAACGATGGACATTTTTACATCTGAACTGACCAACAGCGGTATAACTTCAGGCGGAAAGTTTTAACGGAGGATCCTTTGGATGTATGTAGAGAGTTATTTAGAGAGGAGCTGCAGAAGGCTATGAAGTTCCAGAATCTGTGGACCGAGTTAAAGCAGAATATCTGTTCTGCTTTTAATGCCGCTCTGGAATCCACTCGTACACCTGGCATTCCAAAGCCTCAACTCACCGAGACTACTGTTGCTAAAATGAATGAAATTGTTTTACAGTAAGTTGATGAAGATGTTGGAAAATCATTGGTGGAAAAGGAGTAGATGGAAGGAATCATATCTTAATGTGTCTGCCTTCTCATTTTTCAGATTACGTAAGAGAGATCCTCAACAATTGTTCATGAGATTAGTAAGTCAGGTGCAGGAATTTGTAGTAGAAGTAAAAGTTCCTTTGTTAGGTCTTCTACACGACCGTAGTATAAATAATTTAGCAGAAATTTTTCTCACAGGTTGGTATCTATCGCTCGTTTTTTACTCACATTAGGAAAAGAGCTTGATTAATCGCTACGTATTGTTTTTCCGTTCCAGCACTTTTAGACGATTACGACGCATTAGCATTGACCGCCTCACAAATTTCTGAGTTAGTAAAACCTTTGAGACAGCACCTGTACAAGTTTAACTTGACATGGGAGTGTTTTATTAAAAAATTATATCAGATTTATGTATATAATGATCCTCTGGTACAAAATAATTTACCACCTTTTATTGGACAGGTAAATAAATTTGTTCGTTGATATTTTAATTAAAAAGAAATTATCATAAAGAAACAATTCGTTAATTTACAGTTACGGAAACTTTTACCAATAAAAGGCTCCGAATATCAACGACTCGTTCATCGATATTTATCGTTTGACGACGAAATGATGAGAATCGGCGATTTATGGCCCGAAACTGAGCCATGGATGGATAAATATAAGTAAGGAACGATCTACATTTATTTAAAAACTTCCTTCACACAAACAATTAATATATTGTTATTTAATTTTAATACAGTGCGGAACAAACAGCTCGAATGACTAGGCTCAGGCAAGTAAGAGAAGCTTGGGAATTATTTACAGCAACTAGAAAACTTATGGAGCACCGCATGTCACACAAGTCGCACGAAACTGGAAAGTATGTTAACATAACGAACGAATATATCGACAGGTTCTTTGCCCTTTCTTTGTAACCTTAGTTCAATTCATCCTATTGTATTACAAAATTATTTTAAATTATTCTACTTCAGCGATTCAGAAGAAATCGAAGGAGAACTTCCAACGGCCGCATCGCCCGAAAAAATTGGTATATCGGGGACGGATAGTAGACCTCTAAGTCCAACGCCAGATTGTCGTTTGGATTCGCTCAATATTCCGCCGAGTATTGAGATGCTTCAATTCTTATTAGATGACTGGAATAAAGCTCAACATCCTAAATTAGCTGACATAGCGGGAGCGTTAACCGCTACAGAAATAAACGCCAATGGACAAAACGAAGCAGATTTTTTTGATTATGCTCGCGTGACGTGCCATTTGGCTCAATTTGCAATTAGATCTGCCAGGTATTGACGATTGTATAACAGAAATTTAGTTTAATGATCTGTCTACATAGTGAATTTAATTGGTATATTAAAAACTTTAAAGGGATCATAACGATGGTACCTGCTCGGAAACTTCTATCGAGGAGACGAAAAATTGTGAATGTTATTTGTGTATTCCACCTTCCATTTCATCAATTGTAAGAATAATTGCACAAGTTCGAATATCATTTTACCAACTTTTACCAATATTGAAGACTTAATAACAGTCGATTTACAGGTTAGTCAAAGTTCTAACGAAGATGTGATATTACCGCATGAAAATACCTTTACAACGCTTAACAATGGATTTACAGGTAAGAAAAAGATTATTGCAACATGAGAATGTACGAATTATCATACAACTTATGCATCTTCATTTATTTTCTCTTCTTTACCAGAGGACGCAGAACAAAGTTCGAAGATGCAATCGATGATTGACGCGGCGGACGAACATGTAAATGAAGCAAAAAGTGACGATACGACGACGAGAACTTCAACCGAGGACACCGACTTGAGAACGTCCAAACCTCAGCTTTGTCTGTGTGTGTATCAGCATGCGAAAGATTTAGCAGAAAAGAAGAGGGACGTTTTAGAAAACCCTCCTTGTCCCTGTTTACTGAAGTCCAAACGAAAACGGGATAGTTGTCCGTGTTTGAAAAAGTGTAAGTTCAAGGAACATTCAATGTTAATATCGTTTACGAGAATTCCATGAATCATCGACTTCTAATTGATTTTTATTGTGCAGCTGTACCTGAAACTTCTGCATCTAATAACCATCCGAAGCCAGTATCGTTAACATCACCCACAACCAAGACTAATCAAGAATCGAGTAAACCTGCAGGGAAGAGTGGTTCTTCACAGTCCGCTCAAACGCGGACGAGGCATTCTACGACACAAACACGAAACACCACTGCTCACAATCATACAACGCATCAGGGTAGGTGTAAGTGTTAAATCGTTCCATCCTTTCGGTCATCCGAGTTCAATCATTGCTCCACGTTCTTTTGTCGATAGTTTCATCGTACACTCTTGTGAAGCGCGCATAATTTAAAATAAGATATTTGAAATTATTATTCCAATGTTGACACATTGCGTACGGGTAATGAGATATCTCGTATTTGGCAAACCGACTAATCGAGACTTCTTGCTACTTCACTAAGGCAACGTAGTTTTGCATATTCTTATGAGAAATACTTAACGAAATAAATGTATATCGAATTTCCAAGAGTACAAAATAATCGGATATATAAAATATACCAAATCTCTGGAGCGTTTAAAAATCTACCGGAACATTGAAACAGCAGAGTGCTGTACGCAATGCGTTAAGATGTAATTTCCATATTTTATCAAACAATAACATCAACGAGAGTCTACTAAATGAATATCTCTTCCATCGAATAGGTACAACTCATCCGCACACGCACGGGCCACTTCCAGACTTGGCCAAAAGTACAGGTTCCTCTCACAGACCTCACGCGCACAATAATCATACGTCGCACGCATGTCATAAACAAGCTAACGTGGAGCACATCAAGAGAGTATCGTGTAACGGCTGTTAGTATATGTTACGATACATTTTAACATCGTATAATCACAAGGATCTTAACAAAGAGATTTTTATTTCAGTAAGTTCCGGGGACGGCGATTGTTCAGATTCTGCCAGCAGCCAAGGAGATTCCTGTTCGACGAGTAGTTCCGCGCAAAGAGAATCGAGCAGGCATTGCGACTGCTGTTACTGCGAAGTATTTGGACACGGTGTCGTAAGTACTTTTTAAATTGCACGTTCGTATCGTAAGTCATTCGACTTCCCTAATAAGAAACTTGCCGGTTTACACTGAATTTCCTTCTTCAGCCTTCGGTAGCTCCCGTCAGTCGAAATTATAACGAGATAAGGGAAAGATTACGACAGTTATTAACGAAGAAAAAAGCGAAAAAATGTAAAGCAACGTGTAAAGAAACGAAGTCCGTGAGCAATTCGGCAGCTAGATCGAACACTCCTGTTTCGACTACGTCGATCGTTCAATCGGGTCAACGAGATCAATGGAATCTGGACGAACTTTTAGATTTTATAGAGGGAAATCAGAATGGCAAGAAAGATAATAACAAGAAGGCCGAAAAGAAGGCTAGGCAGAAACAGCGAAAGGTTTGTTGACGCAGTATTGCATCAAGTAAAATCGTACGCTTCTTTTCCGTACTTAAGCTATCGTTTAATTCATTCTCGTTCTTTCCAACAGGTCGAAGAGAAACTCAAGAGGGACAGGCAAGAGGAGGAGAAACAAAAATTAATAGAATTACAAAAGAAAACACCGGAGGTTACGATTACTGTCGTAGATCCGCAGAAACCTGTTCCTCAGAGGTTACTACCTCAATGCAATCTTCCCGAAGTATCTATTTTACCTACGTCACCGCCAGTAGCTTTACAGTCTGTAAAGCAATTGAACAATAAAAGGAAAGACAAACAAGAAGTTTGTAGCAATAGCAGTAACGGTAGTAGTAGTAGTTGTAGCATTAGCAGTAGTAATAGTAGTTTAAATAGCAAAACAAAGACTGCACCTGTGAATACGAACCTAAAGAACAAAAGTATTAATACAAGTAAAGTCGAGAGGGCCGTAAGTTCGAGTCAAGCGAATAAACCCGGCGCTAAAACGGACAAAATCGAGCTTAGTAATAAGAGTAACAAAACACCGACAAATACTAACGGCACAAACGTTAAAAGTAATGTGAGCAATACTGTGGACAAGCCGTCGATAAATGGCGACGAAGCTGATAAGAAATTGACGAAAAAGGAGAGGAAAAAGTTGAAGAGAGAGATGAAGAAAATGGAGGAGACGCAGGGGAAGGAACTGGAAAAACCGGTGCAGACTGAAAGTCCGCCGCAGATCGTGACGATCAAGAGGGTCATGGAGTCGAACAGCGCCGAACCTACGGTCACGATTACGCTTAAGGGTCAAACACCAGCGGAGGATAAAGTTTTGTTCACCCTGGTCAACGGGCAGACGAAGGAATTTAATCCTCAGAAGCTGGAGAACGAACAGAGTCAAAGTATAAGCGGAAAGAAGAAGAAAGCCAAAGCATGTAACAATAACAATAACAATACTAATAACAATAACAATAGTCCGCTGCAACAAGGAAACAAAGCGCAACAGGGGAACAACTCGAAGCAACAATCGGTGCAGAGTAAAATCTGCGATGCCAAGAACTTGAAGCAACAGGTGAATAATGATAAAACCAAAGGCAAACAAGCAGACGAGAAGAAAACTCAACAACAGAGCACAGGAGACACGAAGACAAAGTCGAAGAAGGAGAAGAAGACTACGGAGAACGTTTTGCAGCAGAATACGGTGAATAAGAGCAAAAATCAACAGCAGAATGTCTCTACTAAAAAGCAGAACAAAGTAAGCAGTCCTCCTCAGACTCCAGCTTCTCCGAGGCCTTCGCGAAATTCCAGCACGACGAATGAAGTCGGCAAGAAGACAAAGGGACAACAGCAGGATAAGAGTAATCAATTAAATTCTAACAGTAGCAATAAAACCATTAAGACTACGAGTTCCAATGCTCCGAGCAAATTGACGAAACCTGATAATCAGAAGGTTCAGAATAAAATTACGAATCAAGCGACAACAAAGGTACGATCACCGTCGGAGGTTCAGCCGGCTCCGACCGAACGAGTATCCTCCCCTCTAAGCAATCAGTTCAAGGATATCGGGGTCAATTCGAAGATAAACATTGAAAATTTAAAACTACCCCCTGGTATCACCATAACGAAGGTTGATGCGCCGGCGAAACCTCTGCCTATAAGATCAGCACCCATGCCAAAACCGGTAAATCCTCCTAAACAAACTACCATCATAGCTGCACCCATGAGTGGAGTTCAGTCAAGTTACGCGAGTCCTCAAGCAGGTGGAAACGTGATTGTCGTAGACACTGGAAAGCTCAAGCAGGATCTTCTACCAAAACCAGCTGAGAAGGGTAAGTAAATTCACTCAACGATTCATTCTTCTCCCACGTATCATGTGCCCTCTTTACTATTTCAATTCTCCTCAATTTTAGACGTTACAAAGGAAACGCAACAAAGTCAAAGCACAACTGGAAAGAAAAAGAAGAAGAAGAGCAAAAACGGAACGAATACCGGAAACACCGGTAGCCCAGCCAGCGCGCAATGCAACGATCCCTTTGCGAACGATCACACGGACGAGCCAGCTCGAATTCTTCACAATCCCGGTACCAACATGGTGACCATAAGAAACCCAGCTTTCGGTCCGATGAAAGTACCACCGACTCAACAAGCCGCTATCATAAAGGTGTCTGAAAATGGTATGGTGACTATCAGAAGTCCGGCGCTTCAGCAAGCCATCAATGCCGGTCTCACGTCACCCCCAAAGCCAGATTACATCGTAAAGGGTGATCTTTCGTCGAAAACCTCCACCGAGACGTTGAATGCGAGCATAAAACCAGTAAATGGCATTATACCATCGAGTCTCGCTGAACTGCGAAGCAGATTAACGCCGGATTGCACGAGCCTCTCTGGTCTTGCAAATATACAGATCAGCAAAGTGGCGAACGGTCAACCGATACCGGAAAATGGTATTAATCTCAAGGGGACCAGCGTGACACTGACGAAGGTGAGGACCGAGACGAGCATGGAGGACATGCAGAGCGCAAAAACGGCAGTAAGGGAAGCGATAAACGCCTCGTTGGCAGCCTCGTCCACCGGGAAGAGCAAGAAAAAGAAAAAACGCGGAACCGGGACGAGGCAGTGCGGAGATGACTGGAACCTCGTTGGTGAGAAACAACAATAATCAGAGTTTAACATGTAAATTTGCTTCTTTCATTTTTTGTTTTCCTTTATAACACAAATCTCTCCACCCGGGCTGCCTTCTCGCTCCCGGAAACGGAACTTGTCGAATTCCACCCACGAATACACTTACCCATACATGAAACACGTTCTACAAGAAGATGATACATGCATTACACGGAGAGACAAAAAAAATATATAAAACGTCTCACCAAACGATACTCAAGCAGGCCGATCGCACTGACGACGGTTTTTCTTTCGTTTCGTTTCGTCAGGAGAGGACAGTGTACCGCGTTAGGACGCAGTCAGTCGGCTAGGTCAAAAGATTTTTCAAATACCGGATACACTCGAGATGTCCTCGAATTGGCCAACCACGAATTTCTTGGGGATTGTCCGGAAGAAACTCTGGCCAGTGAGCACTATCTTTTCTTCATTTTCTTTTCGTATTTCTACGCGACTCGCTCTTCTGCCTGTTTCTGCATCTCCGCTTCCGTTTGGAAGTCCGCTAAAAGTTGAACAATCGCACTTTGAGAGAAACATAACGATTATTTCCACGCGGCATTCTAACGACTTCAAATAGTTTCTGTAGATTTCATATCAACAGGGAATTCATCCTTTTTACTTTTTCCTTCTTGTCTTCAACGATGATTTGCGCGCGTTGCTGATTATATAATAGTTTCTTTTCTTTTCACGTATCGTGCACAAAGCTATCGGATAAAACGTTGCAATTTCACTTTTAGAGAGAAAAAAACTTGTCATTTTGCACGTAGCCCTTTTTTAACTTTATCGGAAGAACTAGTAGCGCAAGCCGACCGAGGAAGGAGAAAGGAAATATAAAGAAAAGATACGTAGGTCACTTAAGAGAGTCGTGCTTTATCAAGTTCATTGACCATGACAGCGAAAGAGTTTATCCACCCGAAATCTCATTGTGATACTGATATAGGTGATAACGATTGACGGTATAAGATATTTTTTAATCTGCTGATGACATTGAATAAAATTTATTTTTTTTCAACGTTATACTCTCTTTTTCCCTGTCGGTTAACTGACGTTATCCAAAAAAAAAAATCAAACGATGCTGCATGCGTATGGTACAGATACATGTTGATATGTATACATATACACATATGTGTTCCACATTTAAACATATATGTATATGTATATATAATAAATGTATACTTATATAAACACGCACATATTCGACCGTTTAGCAAAACGAAACCTAGTTATACACAAAAAATGACTCTGTGTATCTTTAATTTCTTGATTTCTATCGTTCTCCATCTTATTTGTCTCTCCATTCATTTCTCCCTCTCTAGGAGGCTATATACTTTTGTTTCGTTCTCCTATATTAAACCCATACACAAGCAGTACCTTTTAGATGTCGATGTGTGCAAATCAAAGAACAGAATAAGTAAAAAAAAAAAAGAAAAGAAAGAGAATGCACAGCAGATTTAACCCAATTCCCTCACTCGAGGACCACCCGATTTCTAGTATTCAGAGCGTGTCTTTTGCAGAGAGCGTATTCACGCCCAAAGATATAGACCTCGAGGACGGTGAGATGGACGACGCGGAGCGTGAACTCGAGGCTTTCAAGAGGTTTTGCCTGCAATCGGTCCCGCCACCACGTAAGGAGAAGGTCAATCTCAACATCAAGGACATCGTCTTAAAGAAGAAGTCATCCTCGTCGTCGTCCTCGGCGGCTACCGCCGTGATCGCCGCGAATTGATTCCTCCGTTCGTTCGGATCTCTCGATAATATATACATACGTATAAATATGTTATAAAAGAAGCAAGAAGCGTCTACTCAAAGAGGAAAGAGCGACGGGAATTCTGCCTACGAGAGACGAGACATAAACGTTCGAATCGTACGTTTTGACCGGTTCTTCGGTCGATTCTTGTTTCGTTGTGGTTAAAGCCCGGTGTGTTGATCGTTTTAGCGATTTTACTAGAGTTTATAAATATATTATTTAAGATATCTCATGTGCCCCTGTTTTCGGGGCTAAAGGACGAGTCGATGGTTCGATTGTATTTTGATAGAACTTCGCTGACGTAGACGACGACGACGACGACGATGATGATGATAACAATGGTAATAAAGAAAAAAAAAAAAGAGAGAAGAAAAGGAAGAAAACTTCGCGAAGACTGAAGTAAAACGATCGTTAGAATAAATCGCTATACTCGAATTTCACGTTACGTTGCGACTCGATTATTGTAACGCGTGATTTCTATACTTTTACTGGAAAAAAAATAGCATATATCGTCAACCGGGAGAAGGGAATACCTCGCTTTCACGCTCGCTAATTTCCCTAATTCGTCTCTCAAAGAGATTCCTGTCGCTATTCTGTCGATTCGGTAATTATACCGGGACTAATTATACGAGAAAACCATACACACACAAACACTCACACCCATACGAAGTATAATGATACTGCCACGGCCGGTGCGCGTTAAGACGTGACCTTATCGAGAAACGTTTCACGTTCTCGGATTCTCGACGATGGGGTTGCGCCGTGATAATAATAATAATTATAATAATTAGCAATTAATAATAATAATCGTTGAGATAAGAAAAAAAAAGAGAATGACGAGGGCAAACCAACGTGGTACGACGTTGAAACGTTTGTCGACGTACCACGAGATGATGGTACGAATTATTCGTTCGTCGTCGTTGTCATCATCGTCGTCTTCGTTGCCGTCGTCGTCGTCGTCGTCGTCGCCGTCGTTGTAGTCGTCGTCGTCGCCGTCGTCGTCGTCGTCGTTTTGTCATGTCGGCGCCTAGTCGACTTCGTATTTTTAATAGTAGCTGAATGTAAACGATAGTGATTCTCGCGCGAGAAAAGAAACCAAGAAAACGTTGGATGAAGAGGGTTACTTAGGTACATACAATTGAGGGTGGTTGACGCGTGGCATTTTCTGAGAGACCGTGAGCCGTAGGTATATAATATATTATAAATATAAAAGTGTATATGTATGTATATGTATAATCTCTCTATCTATCTCTATCTCTATTCTCTTTCTGTCCACCTATATTTCTTTAAGTATATAGTAGGAACGAATTTTTTCCGTCGAGGCCTGTTTTTAAACCGGCCTTCGTAGAGACGAATTTCGAGGCCGCGCTCCTGGCGATACGCGGCGATCACCCGAGTAAACGCGATATGCTCGAATCTTTTTAAATAATATCGTGTCCGCTCTTGCCATAAATTGCGCGGACCTAGGGATAAACTGTAAATATCTTCTCTTCAAAGGTATATCGCGTGCCGCCAGGCTCGCATTAGTTTGGCTTAAATCGCAGTCCTCGGTCGGCAAGAATCGACGATTTATGCCCAAACACACGTACTATACACGCGAAGTACACACGATACACACGCATTACACGTAC
This sequence comes from Cerceris rybyensis, assembly GCA_910591515.1. Taxonomy (NCBI): domain Eukaryota; kingdom Metazoa; phylum Arthropoda; class Insecta; order Hymenoptera; family Crabronidae; genus Cerceris; species Cerceris rybyensis. Next base: position 5,590,055 of record OU342795.1, read on the forward strand.
CTTTTTCTTCTTTTTTTTTCAATAAAAGCAGATATGCATTTTTACCTAAAACTCATGTCTATGTGTGTCTGTCTCTCTTCTCGGTTATACGCTGCGTTTCTTCATTTACATTCGTTCGTTCCACCTTTAAGTATTACCTTCGAGGTATCTGATTAAATGTTTCTTCGAAATTTTCAAATACTAATGCTACTTACGAAATCTTACCGGATAATGAAAAAAGTTTGCATTATTTAAGTGAATTTTTAAAGCGTCTGAACATCCATGGGCTCTTCGATGATGAACGGAATAATGTCTATCTTCCTCGTCCTGTTACTCTGACAGGATTGTAAGTATGAGAATTAACGCGACACGATATGTGGAATTGCGTGCAGAACGAACAAAGAGACGAGTGCGATTTGTATGCATCGTAGAACAGTTCGATCTGACATCTTCTCTCGATGACTAGGCGCCAGATCGGCGCTGCGATTTTTCATTCTGGTGCCGTTGCAGCCTGCCTTAAGGTGGTGCATGAATTATTCCAGAAGGGACTGACGGCCCTCGACTCGCTGGATCGGATCGAAGCTCCGCATCGACTTCCGCCTTCCCGGAAAATACGACTTCGATAGGAGTTAAAAAATAGCGGGTTCTTTGCAAAATAATAAAAAGAGTACTGCTACTTTCGGTCTGAGAAAAATGTTAAATATCAAGTTCCTTTATTTCTTTTTTCACGGTGTTAACAACGTCAAACCATAGAAACTGATGGTGAACTTTTCATTTAAGCGTCATCGGTCCGTGAAATTTGTCTTCCTGTTACACCTTAAAACATAAACAATATATTGATAACAGTTTTTGTGGTAGTTTCCTGGCTTTCTCAGCTGATTGCAATATGCGCTGATTTAATTAGAGGTATCTTTAAAACTCGCGTTTTGATATATTCAACGAGATGGAACCGTTGAATCGGTAAAGAAATTCTTGCAATTCCAAAGAAATCGAATCAATGTTTGAAGTGAAACATAACTTTCATTCTTAGTGGAAAGCAGATATCTTCTAGCACGAGCGAAGTAATTCGAAGGAGGAATAGTGTTCACCGGAAATTAGTCGTTTATAATGAACCGCGCCGGAAAGAAGATCAACGATGCGAGGAATATCGGCCATTGGCATGCATCTTTACCTTATATTCATATCGCGTGCAAAAGCCTGCCCTCACATCGCTATGCATTATAAATTTACGTTAGGCGAAAGAAAAATGAAATCGCCGACTTCCTCGAGACTGCTTTTCTCTGTGCGCCTACCTCAGATTAAAACTTCTTCCTTGTTTTTATCATTGTTTTCCACGAGCTGCACCTGAAACCAGATGAAACAGAAAAACTTATTTGCCTTATCTATCAAGTTTCTAGCAATTCAGGTGCAAAATAACGATTGTAGAATTATTTCCGAACACCCATTAAAAGCGGTCGTTTTGCAGAAGTTTAAACAGTCCCGCCATCGGGCAGGTAAAGGCAGAATTCAAATTTAAATTGAATCGAAGAATGTTCGCGCCAACGACAACAGAGTCATCTATTGGGAAGTTGATTACACTAATTTAAATGGTTGCTCGTCTACATACTTCAAGATCTATGACACTTTTAGTTCCACCTTTCGTTGATAGATGGCGGGACCATATTATGCCGCAAGAAACTTGTATTTAGCGGGTAATACAAATTTACTTATATTCTCGACGCACAAGATTGCAGAATTTTTCTCAAGACAATATTCTTAAATGACACATTGTCTTGTAACGATATATAATTTTATTTAGCTGAGTATAAACCCTGAAGAACGTCGGTTTACGTTTAAACTCCTTCGAAACATCACCGTAAAGCCGTATCCGTTCCAGATGTCTAAAAATAACAGGCGAATTTAAAGTAGCGCAATTAATGAGCCTCCTCCGCGACATCAGAAACGAATAAGCGAAGTCATGTAGGAAATGTCGGAAGAAAACGAATTGATGGGAAATTCGCGTCGAGATTCACGAAGGAGGAACCCTGCGAGGGTTGTTATGGTCTTTTACTATTTCCAGCGAGATAAAACGAATCAGATTTCCCTGCATTAGGTAATTTTTAGTATCTAAAAACAATAGAGAATTAAAAAAAGAATAAAAGAAGAAAGACCATGGACACCGACCGACCCTCTTTCTTCGAGAGAACCGAACGTAATACCATCGACGAACATTTTCGTTATGGAAATTCGTGTTGCGTCGAAAGTTATCGAATTACACCTCCTTCCAAGAAGCGGTGGAATTAAATTTCCTATCTTGAATCTTACGATCTCAGGCAGAAGATAAGAAAATATCCTATATTAGAAATTTCTAATTTACTCCCACTAAATGTTACCTCTCTACTTCTATCTTGCAAAGTGCAAGCGATTTAATCTCCTACCCTAATTATCTTACAGATTGCTTCACCCAAGTAAGAAAAGTCGCAAGAACGATGATCTTAGATAAAACTTACACCACCGCCAATTCTTCCAATCGTCTCTTTAAAAGTAACAGCTCAATACAAAGACCGTAAAGGAACAATATTAAATTACTGAATATTTTTAGTAAGCTTTTTCCTCGATCGAACAATCGTACCATTGTTCCACGTGAAAATGATCGTCTGAAAGGGAGGCTCATATTTCTAACGATACCCTCGAAGAGGAAAACGAAGAACAATATCGCGGGGGACGATAGGTTGGCCTGGCAACAAGTGGATTTAAACCGATGCACTCGGATGCGCAACGCGATGCTCTATTGCGGAAGAACAATTAACGAGTTCATTTAACCTGGACGCCGTGTTCCGCGGCTCTATTAATGATTCTCCAAGGACCCCTTGGAATTCTCGTTTCTCCAAGTATCCGGCCGGATCTCGCGCGTTTTGTCTCTTATTCCCTTTCTTTACCACATTCTTCGGATCTTCTTGAGAGGCTCGAGCCGCGACGAGACGATTTTGCAAAAGAGAAGCAATTTCTCCCTCTTTGTCATAGACTCCTTTTATCCCTTCCTCTGTTTCTTGTTCTTGTCAATCTCCTTTTAACTTTAATCCCGCCTTCTGCTTGCAAGCAAAGAACTATAAAAGCGGAACGATTTTGTACCTATGTTAGTTTAAACTCGACTTTCGTGGAAATGATCGAGACTGTTGCAAAACGCGCGAGATCAACTTTCGAAACAACTGACACAGCGATTCTATCGGTTTTTGCCCGTTATTCTAGATACAGTTTCCAAGAATCCGGTGAAACGAACGCGGAAATATGGTTCGCTAAGACGAACCGTGTGAAAGTCGAGATTAAGAAAAATCCAGCCGCTCTCTTCGACGATTAATTCCATCCGGTATTCGAAAATCGGCGGAAGAGTTACGTTATTAACCGTCTCAACTGTGTTTCTCGTGTTCCGTTATCTCTATTTAAGACTCATTTATAACACATTAAATATGAAAGATTGAATTTTTAAATATACACTTTTTCCTGATTGATTTTGTTAGAGATTCGATCCTTCATCTAAATTCCTCCACAAACACTCTCGACCGCATAGAGTCACAACTGCTGCTTAAAGCTGGTTTTACTTTAGCGTCGAAGATGTCCTTAGCCGTTTTGTGAAAAAAAGCAACACGGCTTAAGAAAAAATCCGTAGAAGAGAGGGCACGAGTCGAGGACAAGAGGCGCGACGACACGTGTGCACTCGGAGGGCTCGCCAAAGAAGTCGAAGAACCAAGGACCATCCGCGAGAGAAATGCGATATATCCTCTTTGGCGGAAGCCTCGAGTGGCACACTTCTGCAGGGAAACATCGAATTGTTACGGGCGATAAACGACTTCCGAATTCCGCCATTCAAGTGGCTCCTTCTCGAGTATTTTCTTCGAGGTCTTTTTAGATAAATTATTACCAATCACCAAGACTATGATTCATTAAATAAATATTTTTTGAAAATCTCTCGCTTCCAACTTAAATTTTGCACCGTTAATTGATGAATTCAACTGCTGACTCAATTCCATTGTCCAACGATCGAAGAATCCCGAAAGGAGAAGCCAGTTTACGGGCGAATCGAAACCCAACGGTTCCGCATTCTGGCTCGTTAGGGCGTCTCGATCGTTAGCCGAATTTCAGGAAGGTGTTCACCACGAGAATCCGGGGCCACCCTCATTAGGGACGTTTGTCAGTCACCTCTCTCGTTTTCCCGCGGCCACTCTCCTTGCTTCATTTTCCAAAGGCTATTCTCGCATCCTCATTATGCTTCCGGCGTGCAGCACGGGCCACAAAAGGAGTAAAAAGTCAACGAGAGTGGAATAACGACGATTTTACCCGCAACATGTCTGTCCAAAAATGAGATATTTAAATGAGATATTCAACTTTAAACCCAAAGGTGTTCAAATTTTGGGTGCGGGATCCGATCGGCCAGGGGAGCAGTGCAGGGTTTACTTTGAATTTATGCCCCTCGGCTTCTAGGGGTCGTAGGAAGATGATCTTTATTTCGCTGGACTCGCAAAAGACTCTAGTTTGACGTGTTATTTTGCAAATTTATTAATCTCCATTTGGTTAAACGTGAAAGGCTTTTCTTTCCGTCTCGGGACTGTCCTACAAAAACTAATCGTTGCAGGATAATTTTATTTGTGTAGTTTGACAGCATGAAGTTTAAGGAAGACGTTGAAACAAGGCTCGTCGTGATCGGTCCAGAATCAAGGGAGATATTTAATTTTAATGCCGACGGTGTCCAATTTTTTGAAATTCGGAACGAAATTCGGAAAGAGGGCGACTTTGCATCTTCACTTGTTCTATTTTTATTGTAATGCTTATCGCAGGTGTATTCTAAATTGTCGCTTTTGCTGGAAAATAAATAAAGAAACGAGGGTAGAATAATTAATTTACCGGCCTTCCAACAGGCTTCACTTTCGTCACAGGTTATAGGGTAAATTGTTTTCAGCGTGTTTCCGTTTCCAGAGGACGATGGGAAATTAAGTTCGGCTTCATTTTCTCGTACAAACACGACTCGATAATTAAGATTCACGCTCGTTCCAAGGATTGTGGGGATGGCGGAGAAAAAAAATACAGGAAAACATTTTTTCCGCGGCCCGATACAGTGGGGAGGATATATTTAAATCTTGGATCACCCGGAGGGTGAAGTTTTCAAACGTTCCCCGGCATATTTTCCCACAAACTTCTACGTTGTTTTTTCCTCCAAATTGTTCGATCTTCCTGCTCGTTGATTTGGAAAACAGATTGTTCAATCTATAAAAACTCCTTTCATCTCATTTAAAATTGACTTAGAAATTTCACGAGTTTTGGCACAATTTCCCTCCTACTTATTCACGTGAAAAACAAACTATTCGATTTTCATTGAAGGCATATTTTTTATATTAAAATTTATTTACAAGATTTATGAATTCAGACAATTTCTTTTAACAGAGTTGCAATTAGAATGGCCCGATTTTAATTGCAAATGTTTAAAAAGGCTAGGATGGAAGGAAGAAAGGAAACGTGGAGTTGCAAAGGTCGAAGCAGACACGATACTCTTCCTGGAAGTGAGAATCTTCTAAATTCAAACCCGAAGGGCAGACGAGGAGACGAGGAGTTGGACAGACAAACCGTCTACCAGACAGCTTCGCGACATTAACGTCGTTTCCTTTTTCCGCGCTTTACGGGATAAAAAGAACTCGAAAGGGTGAAGAACAGCTAAACGCCTACGACGCTTCTAGAATTCCTCTCGCTATAGAACACCGGTAATTTTCGCGCTCTTAAAAACACTGAATTATTCTCCCTTAACTGCGATACCAACGAACAAAATAAAATATAGAAAATAACAACAATTTCTTTCTCTTACCTTCTAAAACTATTTTGTTCCTTGACACTTCATGACTTAATTCTTAGAATTTGGATCTAACTCTTAATTAGCGCGTTGTAACTACACCTTTCCAATATCAATAAATGCAACTCCCCTATTCTTGTTTTATGTATCACAGAATTTATTCCCTCAATAAATAGAATAAAAGTAAAAAAAAAACACTCTATTTCTACACTTATTTCTCGTTTGCCATACTGGAGAACATGGAATACACTGAAAAGGCAATACCCTCAACATGGCAACCTACCGAGAAATTCCTCCTAACAAATATACGATCAGAAAAGCATTAACAATAAAACGCAACTCCTAGGAAGTATTCTCTCGACGACATTCAAACGCAAACGCCGACGTTTTAACAGGTTCGTAAAACCCGCGATACTCGTCACCGCTAAAATCTAATCCCTAAGAGATTCGATTAACGACGAGGCTCCAAATGCTTTGCGAAAACGGCAACGGCAAACTCGAGATCGTGCTGAAACTCGTGTCGGTGCTTGCAGAATGCAAATAGACCGGCGCTAAAACGATGCAGCAACGCCTACGCAAGACATTGCGCCTCCTAATCCCACCGTTCTCCGGTGGATGAGAACAGGTGCAGGGGGAGAGAGAAAAGGGGAGAAAAAGCGATGAAGAAAGAATGGAAAAAAACAACGAAAAGAAGCATAGAACGGGGTGTAAACGCGTACGCACCTTCCGCAGCACGTGTCTCTCGAGTACGCACGTGCGTCAACGTGATTTACGCGGATGCGGATTTAGCCTCTGCAAGCAATGCACTCCTTGCAGCCTCCGCTTTCTGTAGACACTGGACACGACTCTTCCCTGGTCTATGGTGGAGAATGGTCGATGATAGTTGTACCGTGAAATGCAACACGGTGCAACTCTGTTCCTGACTCTTGGGAGGTAGAGAGAATAGTGGAACGAGAATGGCAGGAATGTTACCGGGGACTCCAGGTTGTTCTTGCGGCTGTTGGTGATGTTAGGACGAAGTGAGGATCGTAGATGGGAAACGTGTTGGAGGTTTAGGTTAAATCCAAGTTTTGTTGTTGTAGCTTTGCATGGGGAGTTGAGTGCTACGATTAATTCACCGAGAAGGTTGACAGTCAACCTTCCTTTGGTGCAATTAATTTTAACCGAGTTATATACAAATGACGTCATGAGAAACTCATGATCAATATTCATTCGTAGTGTATTATATGAAGATTGTGTTATAAGGACTTCAAAATTAATGTAAATTTAAAAAATTAATAGATTTGAGGATTAACCCCTTGACCTACGATTTCTTTTCTGACGGAACGGGCAAAGAGTTAAATTTAGTTCCTGAAATCAAAAGTTTTCGCTGATTTCTGATATTTCGTGGAACTGAATGTAACATTAATAGTATAGAAATAATGAGAACGTTTCGTTATCGGTTGATATTGTCAATTTAATAGTTTTTGAAAGAATTCAAAATTTTCTATTCCATTTTGCGCGCGACGAGTCTCACACGTAGGTGTAAGCTAAGGGGTTAACACTGGAACTACTATTAAATCCGTTATATTTTAATATAGTAAATAAATATTTTGAAAAATTGGAATGTCCTTAAACTTCTCTGCAACGAAGATCGGTTAATGATAGATTGAAATTGTTTCGCGTCCCGGCAAAAACGGTATTCCCACGTCGTACAATCGTAAAACGTCAGGTTTACGAGGGCGCCCCGGTTTTTCCTACGATGAAAGAGATATTAAAGTCGATAATCAAATCTGAAACGAAAAACTTCATGGTTGATACTTAGGCAGAAGTATCGTATATCTCGCAATAATACGGACATTAATGAACGTACGAGCTTTAGAGCCACATCGTTCTTTTTCGTTCTCCATTTGATTCCATCGTTCGAATAATTTTACAAGTTTTTTTTTTTCCATAGAGTTCTTCTGGATCTTGCAAACTGGTCGTTACGACCCTTTTGAACATCTACGTTAATTAATTTAAGAGCGGTCTTCCAATACGGTTTAGGAAGTTTCATGATCGTTGACTGTAAAAGAGAATATCTCCCGTCAAACCGTACATGGATGATCGAAGAAATCTTCGATTTATGACAATAGAGATCGATATATTTTTCTACAATGAATTTTACAGGTAAGCGATAAAACTTGATTAGAAAAAGACACTATTGCTGACAATGAAGATTTTATAAAAATAGTTGGATATTCTTTGAAAGATATAATTGCTGGGCTTAAGAATTTCACTATTTTTATATCAATAAAGAGATTAATATTTTAATGAAGGGAAAGCAAAAGGGTTGCCAATAGAGGGAAAGCAATGAAACCAAAGTTTTCGAGGGTGCGTATTCTTGCACAGGCACGTAAGCGTGTACAATGATTTACGGGACAGCAGATTTAGACCAGTGGTACGTTCGCGCACTCCGATTGTAGGTACGAAGCTGTACTGTTCTTTAAATAAAACGCCAGGAGGCTTTTGGGATTCAGCTGCCGCGAGCACCGAGAGACCTGCTTGAATATATCGAAATTCGCTCGATATTCATCCAAAGAATCGAATTGCAAAGGCACAGCAAGTAGTCATCCAACCAATAACATTGTTAGCTGCTTGAAATCCTCTAATTGCACAAATTCTAATCACTTTTTTGAACAATTAAAAAATCACAAAATTCAGTAGCCATCGATATAAAAGATCACTTCATCTTTAACATAATTATTGATAACCTACCCACTTAACACTTTACCAACCGGTAGTCGAATAATCGACTTTTCGGGCCCAACACTTTTGGACCTTTATCTTATTAATTGGTCTAAATAAATTATTATTTTTCATTGCGATTAACTGTGCCAAGGACTCAGTGACGAAATTTTGCAATTTTCAAAGAGATATCAGTATCAGGGAAATATTTGCATGCAGGATGTTAAAAAGTATCGGTCAATAAAGTGTTAATATTGAAAAATTCACATAACAGTGCAACCCTCCTTAAACCAACTGCAGTCGCCAAAGGACTTCCCAATTTTTCCTTGAAAATTAATAAACTCGCGATTTTTTCCCAACGAAAAAAAAAAAAATACCAAATTCCCAACAATTACTTTGACGATCTCATTTGCCGTGTAACCAGTGAAAAAATTTTCAATCTCCTTGAAATAACAGACAATTAAATGAGCCACGCCTCGAATCGATTCTCAAAGACAGTCGATCTAAAGGATACACAGCTCGTCTCGAAGCCACCGATATAATTTCTCCAACGGAGATCACCTTTCGAGGATCTCCCACTGAGCAAGGATTTATCCTGGAATGACGAGGGAGCAATCAGCGAGACTTGGGAACGCGAGTTCTTCGGTGTCACGTTCCCGGATCATTGCCGGCAGCCCTTATTACCGTCATTACCTTTAATGCTACCGGTGAACGTGGCATGGCCGCAACTCATAGGTAAGCTCGTCGGCTCGTTAGAGAAAGAAGTCGTATCTTGACGTATCCTACCGAGAGATGCTTCGATTTCTAGGAAGTTGGACCACGGTTAAAGGATTACACGGGACACGTAGGAGGAACGAAGTCTCGGGGTGAATCGAGTGTCATTTCTATGATGTCTTTATTGTGACTCGGTGAAAACCGGATTTTGTAGACGATGTTGATACATCGGTGTTTGTGTTTCTACGTGTGGGAAGCTCGATTGACCAGTTCGTCTGAGAGATATAGTTTTAAGGTGGAAAAATGGCAGCCTGAATTTTTAACTTTGCTATACTCTCTGAGACTGACATGTGTTTCTCAATTTTGATAGCTCTAAGAGAAGTAATTCGGCGAGTTCGAATTCTTAGGGGTTTCAATCACTCTAAAGTAACTGATCTCAATTTTCTAACCTACTACCTAAACACCTACAGCTGAGGAACTAACGAGAAAGAAACCCAAAACCATCGAGAGGACAATGAACCACTGTACCCTTCTTCCTGGGCCGCAGTACTCGATCTCTGCGAAGTTGAAATTTTCTCTTAAAAATTCTCCATCGATCAGCCCATCCTCTCTATTTCAAAAACACCACTCTTCTTTTCTAAATATCAAGACACCATCGCAAAGGAAACTCAAGGACAATGAACCACTGCACCGATCTTTCTCGTGCAGCGATTTGAGAAGCTATCGATCCAAGTTAAACGTCCGCGTTTCCTCGTAGAGATTCGACGTGCCGCTGGTCCGCGGCTCATCCAAAATAGACGAAACCGGGCGAGACCGTTCGCTCTAAATGCGGTACCGGCAATGGAGCCCATGGAGGAGACGCACGTTGCCGCGTGTGTCATCGTCTGGCCACGCTGGTACGTTTCTCTCGGCACAACAAACCTTACACCGGCTCTCTCTAACGGACCTCGCAATAATACAGCACCAGCGGTTAACTTTGATCGTCTTAACCCCTTGGCGTACTAGTCGACACTCGTGATGCGGTAAATACGATACGAAATTTTCAAATTTTGTAAACCCTATTAGATCAGAAATATCTATGAGACGCGGTATGATAAAATTATTTCTATAATATTAATATTGCGTTAAATTCTACGATATGTCAAGAATCACTGATCTATTTTTATTTTACTAATTTCATTCTGAATTATAGTAGGACCAGTCACAAAGTAGATACGGTAAAAGTTACAGCGAACGAAGAGATCTTGTTTGGATGAAACTGCTTTATAGATGGTTCAAAGCAGTTGCATCAAGGGGCGAGTTTTGAGCTTTTTTTTAAACACAGAGTATGAACTTTTGCGCTCAAATTGTCACTGTTTTTTGGAAATACTTTTTGCCATGTTTGGCAGCTTTGGGATGGGACCAACAGTTTTAGATGAAGTCCAGAGGATCGTTCTTTTTCAACTTCGGATGACCTTGAACGACCTACCAAGATGTCCATTGACCCCATAACTCTTTCCAGAAGAGGTTCGTTGCGATAAAGTACAGGTATAGGGTATTTATTGGTCGTAGTTTTTGCAATGGTAGGATATTTTAGAATTTAAAGCTCACAAAGCTATCGTTTTAGCTATGCCGCAAAACAAGAGCATCATTCTGGAGATTCACGATCCCTCGGCTCCCGACCTCGCTTTAATCTTACATAATACTCGCGGCAAAGCGAAAATAAGCGCTCGGACACCGCCGAAACCACGATGATGGATGCAGCCTGTCGCGTAGGACGGTGAATAATATCGCCTCGTTAAAGTCAACGACCGCTGCTACTGTCTTGGCTCTAGTTCGCTCGAGATTCCTCGCGAATGCTTGCCTTTCTTTTCATTTACTCTGTTTCTTGCGATTTCTCCCGCAAATTTTATCCAGGGGAATGAACCTCTGTTCTGGCACTTGAAGAACTTGAGAAATTCAAGTGTTCTTCTCGACTGATCCGGATCTCAAGCTGTGCTTTTGACTAACTTAGGTTTTAATTAATGCAGTCACTCTATTTAAGACCTACAATTTTAACTGGATTCCGAACCATCGAGACTATAATATACATATCACGTAGGAAAATTTGAAATTTACAAGAGCTGGTGGACAATTTGAATTCGGATTCTTTTACTGCGAGCCCGATTACCCACCATAGCCCCGTAACACCTATGATTAATTTACCTAGGACCTACAGTGTTAGGTGGGTTCCGAACCACCGAGACTATAATAAACATTTCACGTAGGAAATTTTGAAATTTTCCAGAGATGATGGGCAACTTTGAACTCAGATTTACTTACTGCAAGTCCGATTACCCACCATAGCCCCGTAACACCAATGATTAATTTACCTAAGACCTACAGTTTTAGGTGGGTTCCGAACCACCGAGACTACAATATACATATCACATAGGAAAATTTGAAATTTTCAAGAGCTGGTGGGCAATTTGAACTCTGATTCATTTACTGCAAGTCCGATTACCCACCATAGCCCCGTAACACCTACGATTATTTCGCCTAGGCCAACCTATACACCTAAATTTCCCAAACGTAACTGAGGAGGATTTCAACCTTTCGTATTCGAGCCCTTTGCTCCTTTCATACCTTCAAATATATGATTAATTCTAAGTTTAACTCACACTATCTGCCATAAACAGAGCAACTGCAAATTTCCCCCCAGAAATAGTCCCGCTTCAAGTAACTCATTACGAAGAATTCCGCCAAAGGGCCGTGAAAGGTGCGCTGGCAATGGAGAACAACAGAAGCCGGGCCAAAAATGCCGGCACGCCGCGAGCATCTCGCGTATCTCGCGTCTTGTCTCTCGGTTCACGATGATACGCAAATAGAATCGCCGGAGGAGACGTCCAACTGTCTGCTGCACTCGCAAAAATAGGATTGTGTCGAGGGTTGTCGCGGTTATTTGCCATCGTTACGTAGCGACAGCGCCGGAAAGATCGTACTTGCAAAAGGTAACACCTGCATCCACCTAAACATTCTTCTCCTTAACATCTTCGGTTTTGAATCTCTTAAAACCTTCATAGATAAGTATCTCCATCGACTTCTCATCTTTTATTCCTCGATAAATACTTTTGTCTTTGCATTCAATTGGACCTCCTTGGTTGACTTCTCCCGATGAAACTGGCTGAATCGTTTGACGAACGTGCTGCTGATACTTTCGTCGATACTTTTTCTTCATATTTCTCTGCATTGCAAAGTTGCAGTTTCAAGGAACAGCTTGTATTCCCACAGCGTTTCTTGTACATTCTCCAGCGAGAACAGAACGTTCACCATTGAAAATGGCGTAAGCAGTTGCAGCAGTAGGATGTCACCGATAGTCGTCGATGCCATTTACCATCCTGTCTCGTAGCGAAAACATGGAAGATCAGGATTGTAAAACACTTCTCCATGGAGCGCAAGAAATTCTCTTCTCGCAGATCTTTTTCCTAAAATGTCCTGTGCGTTTCTTATTTTGAAAATCGATCCCAACTTGCACGTCATCGTGCGAATGCAGAGGAATAGAACTGCAAAACGATTCTAGAAGCGTCGTTCGAAAAAGGGAAACTTCGGTGGAAACGAGGAAACATCGATTGTTCCGCTGGAGAATTGTTGTTTTTCCTAGACTTTCTTCATCGTCGAAGACTCACTTCTAGCGACTCCATTCGTGGTAAGACGATAAATCCTGTTATCGCGATGAATCGAAAAAAATCGAGCCGAACGTGGAATCGATTTGGTCGCGAAGATCGATTCGAAGAGGAGTTCCCCTTTTTTGTCCCGGATCGCAGAGCATCGTGTCTGCCGCGAGTCGTCTCGCGCAGATGCATTTCTCTTTTACGAGCGACCACTTTTTTTGCCGTCTGTGTTTGCCTTCGTCGTGTAAACGCCACGAGAGTCGTGTTAGCCGACACGCGGGTGGCATTTATCGTCGAATGCGACGAATTAAGCGCGCGAAAACGAGTCCGCCGAGATCTATGTCCCTACCGATCTTCAACGAGGCGAAGGTCGACTTGAAGGAAGAAATCTCAGCTCTTACAATCGATTTTCTACCTTAAATCTTGAAAATCAATCGTAACGAGGGGACGCTTTGATACTCTGAGATGGTAGAATAATCTGTAGACTGGGAATTTCTTCAAGTACAGAATCGAGGAAAGAGGAGTTTCTGAAAGTTTCAAATTGGAGAGGATACGATTACGTAAGACTTACAATTACATGCTTCTCTAAACTGAGGATGAGAGAATTTGACGTTCAACTGCGATAGGACACTTTAATCTCCTCGAATCAATCTTCAAAAACGCGAGGCAACCTTTTGGTAGCAACATTCCCTCTACTAGAATTGGCTTCCGGGTTGGAGCCGCGTTCAGAAGACGAGAAAGTCCGACGTTTCGCCAGCATTGCAGCTAGCTTCATCAGGGAATTAAATAATCTCTGATACTGACGAAAGTATCAGAGGGGGCCCTAACTTATACCTGTGTCCATCGTTGCGGATCGGTGCACCATCCAATAGTTTTTAATCGGGCAGCTGAACAATTAAAAAAAACATTCCCTCTGGTAAATACCCCTAACTGCTATTCTTCGACAACCTCAAGAAGTCTCCTGAGCGGCGGAGCTTCTCGCTAAAGACCGCCTATTCCCACGGTTTTTTTTATTTAACACTAGATTTACCAAGCCAGTCAAAATGACGGGTACACATTTTTTTCCAAAAATTCTACGGGTTTATGAGAGAGCTGTAGAATAAATATTCTTTGTCCTTCGTATAAAATATAAATTACCGAATCTATCATCTTTTCCACGTCTTAATTTTCCTTTCTTTAAGGTACATATTTAAAATATTTAAATATAATAGATTTCACGCTGGTAAATCTAGTGTTAATCAACCCTGCTCAGCTTCCTGAAGGAGGCACTTGACAAAGTCGTAACATTGAAATATCTTTATTAAAATATCTTGACGCCTGGCGAATCAGATCCTGCCCAAACATGCCTACCTCCGAGGAGACTTCTTGAGGTTGTCGCATTATACCACCTGACTGCCACCACACGACTGGTACCACTCCACTACTCTCAAAAAAGTAGAAAAAACGTTTTAAAAATCCTCCCAAAAATACCATCGCTACCATAAATCACCAATTATCAATTTTCACTCAGCGACCGTCACAGTTTCATCTACAACCTCGACAAAAAAATGAATGTCCCGTCAAGACTCGAAGCTCGTTTAGCCGGACGATGAGGTTTAAGAGTCAGGTAGTCGATCTTCCTTCCTACGACACGTAGCAGCCGGATCGACGAGGATCCATCGATCAGTAGCGGGTTAATCGATGCACGGCCATTATCGGATCAATATTCCGTGGAAAGCACGGGCGCCTTGTAAGCAATAGAATCACGTAAGACAAGCGCCGTCGCTAATGCTTAAAGGGAACCAGGCAAAAGAGCTCGTCGGGTCACGTGGACGAGGACTTCCTGTTAATGTTCCGTCCGATGCATCGTGTACTAACAAACTAACAAGCGTTCTCTCTGTGTACATACGGCCCGTCTCTCGCTTTTGTTGCACACTCGAGTATTACGCGAGCCTGTTGCAATGTCTTCCGTGTTGATTCTCCCCGTAATGAATTCCTTTGTCGAGTATTCCACCTCTTCTACTAGATGGACGAGACTCGCGTGGAATGCGCAAAACGTTTAGAAATAGTTGCGGTTGCATGATCGAGGAAAATGGAGTTTGAGGGAGACTTGAGTTCGAGAGGGGTCGATTAGGGGTGAGATTGATATACTGTGGGGATGAGGGGGAGAAGTTTTGAAGTGAGACCGTCGTTTTGGAGTACGGTCACCTTTTTATGACGCGGTTTCCAAGCGTGGTGGTGGTGTCCATCAGGGCGGCACGAATTAACACTAGAACTACCGGCATTAAATCTATCATATTTCAATATATTAAATAATTACTTTGAAGAAGGAGAAATCAAGTGGCGGAAAGAATGATCAATTCAGTGATTTATGTCCTTCGCGATGGACGTAGAATTTTTGTTCCATGGCTCTTCTATGAACTTGGAGAATTTTTGGAAAATACTATGTGTCAGTCATTTTGACTGGTTTGGTAGTTCTAGTGTTAATTTGATTTTTATTAATTTGAAATATCGCATAGCTATAAAATGTATTGAAATTGTGGAAATTCTATCTTCCAAAGTATAGAGAGAGCTTACAAGTTGAAACTAATAATGTCATCCAACCACTGTAATGTAAAATTTTACTTGGACCTAATTGAAAGCTTAATTTAGCCTCACAATTAGCCAAACCTAACGTAAACGTTGTACTCTTCCTCTCCTCCATCGCGTTGTCAAGTCAAGACTCGGTAAATTTGCTTTTCAATTCTCAAGTTACAGAAGAACGACTTCGACAGCTGACGTTAACTCGATAACTGCTTTGCTAACCGAAGAACAAACTCCGACTCTCCACGCCTCGCAGAGAATCTAGCCAGGAATCAATTCGATCCGTCAAGACTCGATCGTCTGCCTCCTGCAAAACGTGAATCCCTTCTTGCCATTGTACACCATACGTGCCAGTTCGAAGAAACGATTGAAACCACAGACGCGATTAAATCCCATGCGGTTACTTTGTGGATCTTTTCATCGTTCATGGATCTCCTCGCCCCGGGGGATCCATTGCAGACTATTACGAGAAACTCCCCCTCCTCGTAGAATGACGATGGTTTTAACGCGTGATTTCGCGCCCGTAAAGATAAACCTACGTACCATTTGCTGTAAAAATAATATCGTGCCACAAATCGCAAAGAAAACGAGTTCCAACGATCTTCAGACACCTTGAAAAACGTGCCGCTTGTATCATCGAGCGAATCGTCTGCTCGTAAAAGTGATCCGACGGTGTTACTATCGCTAATGAGTTACTCGAAGGAGGTGGGAAAATTGGCTTCGCTTTATTCGTACTCTTTAATCTTACGGTGGAACGAAAAAAAAAAAAAAGAACGGGAAGTTTTTATTATACCTCGGTCTCTGTTATTGCCACGGTGTTCTGCACGTTTTTGCAGCCATTTTGTCCTCCCGCTGGGTTCTCTTGTAAATTAGTGACATTACACGTCAGATGCATTGTTAGCGAGCGAGATTACGTCTTGATGATGTTGCAACGTGAGAATCGATGATTCGGTCAGTTTTGTTTTTCATTATCTTGACATTTTTATCTTAATTTGTCGGTAATTGCTGTCGGAGGATTTTTCTGAAGATAAGGCGAGCAAGTTACTTGGGCACTGCTTCATTTCTTGTTAAGGAGGCGGAGCTGGGACTCTCATCTTGATGGCTTTAACTTTGAATACTCTTTGAGATTTTTTTGCTAATAATTATATCGTATCTACAGATGTTTGGTATTTATTTGGAATTCAATCTTAACGATGTAATCCAAGCTGTTAAAGACTAACTAATAATAGATCAATTAGCGGATAGGAGATAGTAAAAATATCTTTTGAAAAATTACAGGAATTAATAATCCTTAATTAATCTATTTAGCTGTTAGGTTATTAATATCGTTATTAACTCAATTATCGGAGATAATTTAGCGTTCTAATAATACTAACTGTTAGGATATTAATGACCTAATAGTTCCGATATAATCAGTCTTAATAGTTAAGTTGGAGTTATTAGAACGTTAGTTTATCTCTGGCAATAGAGCTCTTTGATTTTTTATTGTTGATTATTTATCTTCGGCAATTGGAGAAAAGTCCAATGTTTCACGGACCGCCGTTGAATTCTTGGCGTTCTCCATTTTTATTGAGTTTGATATTATCGATCAAAATAACGAGCACACATTTTAAATCGGCGTGTGCGAGCTTCGTTACTTTGTTTCTACGTACGTGAAGAAACATGGTTCGGGTTTTACCCGACGACAAGGAAATGCATCATCGACGTCGAACGTGTAATCTACCCTCAATTAATTTGCATTATCTACAAATTTGTTCGTGACATTTAATCGCTGGCATAATGGCGAGCTACTTGGGGATTAATCTCGTACGGCGTATCTTCGAAATGATAAGTGAAATGTATTGGCAGTAAACTCGTAATTACGGGCAACGTAAGGCCGGTCATTTTGCAATATTATTCCCTTCGATTTACTTAAGCCAACTATCCATCACGAAAATGAGTATGGATACGTGTTCGATAAATCATTCGAATTCCTACAGCACCTTTCACAAGGCGAGACTCTCGAAAGAAGAGAATTTCTCGGAGAAATGAGTAACTCTGTGACCATTTTTTGAGTCACACATTTTATTTTAAAATTTCTCAAATTAGCATGTAAGTCGTATAAAAGAACTTAATAAATTACCTCGCAAAAACATAAATTACAATCTACAAAGACACTGTCCGATATCATACTCTGATTTTGCAAAAATTTCATCGATTTTACCTAAGACTCTGCTTATTATAATTCCTCTACCGTAAAAAAGAAATTATTAAAAGTACGAGTTGAAGAAACAAAAAGATTCACGTTAGACATCCAATAAGAAAAGGAACTTCAAAGTACCATCAATATTTTCAGAGAAGATTCAAATCTAGACTAAATTACAAAACGATAACAACTAATTATCCTTCTCCGTAAAGCGACCAACTCCCAGGTGACTTCGACAGCAGTTTGATCGATCGGAACGATTAAAAATAATTCGTAATTAATCGCCAATGAATCAGAAACATTATTCAGTCCGCAAAGAGTACAGTGAAGTCATAAATACACTTTACAAGTCGATCGTAAATCATTAAACGTCAACTATCTCGCTAGAGCGCCATTAATGACCGTCCCTCTACGAAAGACGATTGGTTCATCAATTTCCACGAGTAGTCCTCGCGGTTGTCCTCGTCGATGGAGGATTAATCTCCGATGCTCGTTCCATCGAAAATAAACCCGCTGAACCAACCGGAGATCGATCGGTATGGTTTTCAAGGTCGATCGACCAGAAAGTAACACTTGCTCGACGTGTTAACAAACCACCTCCAATTAAAAGCAATCTTGACTCTGGGTCCCTCGAGATCTTTGTCTCGTCAGTGTCTCGTTCGTCCACTATCGATCACGTTGCCGATCGATCGGCTCGATCTCGAATCTCGAAACGGCACTGATAGATCGGATTTAATATTCTTACTCTTACTCCACGATAATCTTGCAATGAGATACAAACTGTAATTCATTTCAATCGTTTAATGTATCAAAGAAACTTTATATAGATTTTACATGTTAACCTGTTAACCGGGGAACTAATTTTTGTTCAACTTGTTTCAAATTGGAATATTTTTTTTTACAGTGAGAAGTAATATCATTACATCTAAAGTACTACGTCAGGATTAAACGGATACAAACGACATAAAATGTAATGCGTTCAACATATCACGTTTAAAAATTTTAAGGAAGAAAAAATCGACAAGCTTACTGGAGTTTTCTTTCAGATATGACGTAATTATACGTCACGCCCGGTTAACAGGTTAATATCATTTATATCTTTTCATAGATGGTCAAAGGAATTTTCATATTTATAGGAACATAGTTTCATGAGAATTAATTCAACGACTAAATTTCCTTGTGAAGATTTAATTACCATCGATGGTAGTCGTTGAAATCAGAAGGATTTGCTGAAGTACGTATAAGGAATATGGTCATATCGCTCCGCCTTCTTCCACTGACAGTCTAATTAATATTTACAAGTGTATTTTTTCCCAATAGCAGTGGAAAGGAGGATTAAACATTCCATATAATCCGTGCTACTCCCATTTTCCCATAAAATTAATTCTACATTGCGGTGTCTCGAAATTAATTCAAATCGTTGGAAATTGAAACGAACGAGAAAGAATCACGCCGTAGGATCGATTTCGCATATCTTGGAAATTATATAGGTAATAAACATCCATTCAATTATTAATTCATCCTTTTGTAAAGTCTTAAGACACGCGGGATTCCTCGTCGTTCACCGAAACAGCGAGGAAGGTATGTCTATGTTATTGCAAAACGTGAACAGCAGCTGGAACGTTACGAGGCTTTAACGAGACCCCCTAGGAATTCACTTTTTTCCCCCATTGAAAGAAAGAATACGAAGAGAGCACGGATCCTCGGTAAACCTATCCTCTACCCCTTCGAGACTCGTTTCTAATTATTGCTAGTCAGCGTTTTCCGCAAAGCTTGCTACTTCTTTTTGTGCTCTATCTTTCTTCGGTCAGCCTCTCGGCTGTTTTTGCCCTTTTCTTGCCTCCTCGTCTTCGAGACGCCTGTTCAGACGGCACTCTGTAAATTGAATTTCGAGAGTGGTCTTCGAAATGTTCGGGGTGATCGTTTCTTTTAACGATGCGAAACTTTAAGTAACAGGCTACGATGGGTTTGGAACTAAAGATTCTAATTCCTAATCAGTGGTTCCGAGTTTAACACTAGAACTACCGGCCTCAAATCCTGCGGATATTTATGCAAATTTCGAGTTTCACAAATGCAGGTGAGACAGGAAAACCTATCTAGGGATTTATTGCACTCAATAATTATTACAACAAATACCATACTTTGGATATTTTAGATATATTTTTATATTATGTCCTTTTTGTATATTTTAGCCGTATTTAACACTAGAACTACCGGCCTCAAATCTATCATATTTTAATAAATTAAATAGGTACTTTGAAAAAGGGGGAATCAAGCGGCTGAAAATTTGATCGATTGGGTGATTTATGTTTATTGATGTAGACGTAGAATATTTATTCTATGACTCTTATATAAACTTGGAGAATTTTTGGAAAAAATTGTGCACCAGTCATTTTGACTGGTTTGGTAGTTCTAGTGTTAAGTCATCACTGGTTTTGGAAGATTTTATGTGAATTAAACAAATTGAAGCGAAGTTAACACGTTCAACGCCACTAGTAATTCGCTAGATCAATTATTTAAACTATAGTGAAACTTTATCCACTAAAATCACATCTTTGCAAAGTAGAAGCCTCAACATTAAAATTACCGGCGTTATATCTACTCATATTTAGATACACCGAGTAAGTAATTAACTAATTCACGTTTTATAAGGTAGAAGTGGAATTTTTGCTTCATGGCTCTCCTATTAATTTTGTGAATTTTTAGAATAAATTGGAAACCAGTCATTTTGACCGGTTTGGTAGGTTTAGTGTTAAACGCGCAAAGAAATGTATTGTCAGCAGAATTTTACCTTTTGAGTGCCGATATTGAAATATTTAATGTGTTAGAAAATTTCTAAATATTATAATTTGAAAGTTAGATGAAATTCAATTAAACTCAATAGCACCGGTCACCTTTAACCCCTTGCGGGCCGATGTCGATCAGTACTCCACATAGATTTTCACTTGATTTTATTTTCTGACAATTTAATATCGACTTTTCAATTTCACAATGATTTTGTAATATACAGCTAAATATCCATCGATACCTATAGTTATTGATATCATTTTTAAAAATGAATATCTAATGATAGAAAATATTGCAGAATTAATTTTATTTAGCTGAGTACCAAAATTAACGAAATAATTCGGACCCCAAAGGGTTAACCCCTCCAGGTTCAACGTGTTAAGTAAGATAATACTGTAAACACCGTGAAAAGAACAGTTTTACTGTCTGAAAAAGGGAACATAGAACAGAGAGAGATTCCCCATTCGTTCCACCCTTTCGCGTTGTCGTTTTCCTCCACCTTTCTTTCTCCTTCGTGCAGAGGCTATTCTTGGGGTCGTTGCAGAAGCAGAAACGCGAATAAGCGTGTCCTCGGTTAGCCACGGGAAGGTGACAGGTGCCGAGTGCTTCTATAAATTGCGATCTCGAAAGAAAAAGAGAGAGGTAACGAGAAAGAGAGATGGAAGAGAAAAGACAGACCGCGAACTGACCCCTGCTATCTTTAGAGGGTTGCGGCTCCTAATTACTCCCTCTCTCCTGTTCCTTCTCCTTCTTCCTTCTGTTTCTACCCTTTTTCTTCTCTTTTCTCAAAGTATTCCTCCTTTTGGAAGCACCTACCGCAATAACCATACACGCGTTTCGCGGTTAGAGCGATGTTTCTGCATCTCCACCATGCCAGCTGCGGAATTTCGATGAGGCGAAAATTCATTTTCAATTTACGTCAGAGTACACGTCGAGGAATTCGAATCGTGTCGTTTGCACAAATTTCGAGAGACTATATTTAACACCGGATATCGTTCGAATGGTAATACACCGATAAACGAACCAGTTAACGCAGTTTGCCTCTCTACGCCTACTTCATCTTCTCGGACAGTCTTTGGAGCTTCCTTCATGAATCCTTGCGACAGCGAGGAAGTACTTTTTGGTCATTTATCAGACGAGAATCGTTATTTTGAGAAATGTTATCGATATGGTGCATTTGCCAATTAGACAGGGCAGGGAATTTCTGTGACCGCTCGAGACTGAGCTTCTGAAGATCTTATAGATACTAATTTCTTCTTTTGTGTTCTTTGGCTTCAGTGAATGGGATTATTGTGTTTCACTGGGGCTAATTTTCATTCACAATTTGATCTCCTCTGTCTTGAACTCCTCTACGATCCTTTCACTAGTGTGCACATTGCAATTAAAATATTCAAATCATTTTTTTCACCAACAATAATCCATCGACTCGACAAATCTCCAAATCCAATCTAGTCAGCAAAATCCCAAAGTCTCCATCGAGGTAGACTCGCCCACGCAACAAACGAGTGGCTCGACCATTCGAGACAAAACGTGACTGATCGAATTATCTCGAAGGCAAAAGGTACACGCGAACATTCTGGACATGGAATCGATCCGGGGGAACATAATAGAATTCTGCGGCTCGCCGTTCCACGGCCAGTTTCGTGGGTCGTTCGTCATAATAAAAAATGAAGGCTGGCCGATTCGTCGAATGGAGAGAGGTTGATTTGTAGAGCGTTCAGCTGCTCGAAGCTGGTCGAAATGGTTCGTTCACGCTGGAGGAGATTCGAACTTGAATGGAGACGAGCTGGCACTGTCGACCGAGGGGAATCACGTAGGTAAGTATATCGATTATGAATGAGCTTCCAGGTCCATTCAGCTTGAACGTGACCCAGCCTTGGTCCATCCTCGCCTCGTCTACGAGACTCTGGTCACTTTCATTCCGCGACAGTTGATGGTTTAGGTCGCTGTTAAGACTATGGAACTCGGCAAGTTCTTTTACGAATGACAGTATTACATGGAGAACAATTAACAGGTCGAATGCCACCGATGTTTCCCTTATTTCGCCATTTCTACTGAAGTGAAACTTTTTTTTATGAAAACCCATATTCGTAAAACAGAAATTTTAAGGACACTGATTGATCGGTGTTTAGCAGATCTTCATCTTCTTAACGCCAAAATTTAAATATTTAATATGTTAGAAAATTCATAAATATTGCAATTTAGACGTGACATAAAATTTCATTCAATTCAATAGCGCCGGTCACCGGTGACCTCCATGGCACTCAACCTGTTAAAGATCCTATTTGTAATAGACGATGCTAGATTTTGGAACAATAGACAAATCCTTTTTTAATTTTGATGGAGAATAATTGATGTACTTGTAGAGAAATTGATGGATTGTTACCTGACGATTGGGGAGTAAGTGGAGCAAGTGTTTGAATAATTGAATTCCCTCGGGAGGGAACATCTTGCTCTGTTATTTATTTAACTATATGCCAAGTAGCTCAGAATTAAATTACTAAAATGAAAATTGACCCTTGATTCTTCATATAATGTCTACAATTTAACGTAATATTAATATTACAGAAGTAATTTTATCGTGTTGCAATTTCACTGATATCTTCATTTTTATAAGTTTCTCAAAACTTGAAAATTCCCTGTCCACCTCAATGAATTCAGAGTGTCACTCTTTATTACAAAGCAAGGGGTGAAAGAAATGATTAATTTGTCCAGTTAACAAGCTCAAACCTTGAAATAACTCTTCAACCAAGTAGCCCCGTAAAACTACCTGCCCCCATAATATGTACCTAAAAAATGCCCCAGCCATACCTCGAAATTTTATAAATTACCATCATTAATCGCCCAACCCCCCCCCGGATAATTAACTTTCTCGTAGCACGCAAACCTCTCGCGATCCAAATAAAGTCTCGACTCCTCGAAAAATATAAGTCTGAGGCAGAAATCGAATCGAATCGATCGAGCATAAGTCGTAACCGCGATCTAAATCGAGCGCGCTCGATTTGTTCTCACCGTTCCTCGACGAAGCGGTGTACGCGAGAAGATTAACATGGCGTGTTGAGCCACCAAACCGTGCGTTCTGTTCACCCTGTTCCACTCTCCTCCATCTTTCCCCGCCGCGTCCGTTGTCCCCACGTTTCTAACTATTTCCAGACGGGTTTAATTAATCTTGAACCAAAAACGTCCAGCGGAAAACGACAAACGGCCGGTTAAATCGCCACCTGGCAGAAATAGCAAGCGGTGGAAACGGTTCTCGACGTTTCGCCGGCTGGACAGGAGCGAGACGGACCTCGGCGAAGATGGCAGAACTGAGAAATAAACGACACTAACTTGGCACCTGCAGCTTCCTCGAGGACGTTCACAGACGCTTGCCGATTGCCAGAGAGAACGGTCGAGTAGTTTTGCATTTTCATTCAGAGATCCGTTTTACTGGGAGGAACATTGAGGAGGTCTTTGCACAAAAGGTTAATAGGTCGGATACGTGGCTGATTTACTCTCCAATGCGGATTTAAATATTTGATTCCATTTCCAATATATAATACAATATTTTTCACCCAACTGGGGCACCATAGAATTACTGTTTAAAAAAGTAGAAAAGAATTGAAGAATTATGGACTACATTGTAGATTTCAAAACAGAGGGTTGGCTTTTTTCTCATAGAGGGGCGATAGATGAAAAATATTAGAAATCTATGGTTTACAAGGTATATGTGGACTATCTACGTGGATATCTCTCCTATAAATCTTGCAAATATTTCAAAAAAATTACAAATCAATGACTTTGACTACAGCGCTAGGCCCTATGTTAACCACTTGCTCTAAAATGGCGTGTGCCACGAGTGACGTGGTAAGTGGAACAGCAAACTTTGAATTTTTCTAAAAACTATTAAATTGAATATATCAGTAAGTCAGAAATCAATGATAGATTATTATTCCGACAATTAATCCTTAGTTACCGCATATTTGATCACAAAAGAAATCGTAAGGCAAGGGGTTGATATACCCTATTCCCTTTGACCATATCTTTGCCGCTTCAATCTTTGCCACCCTACCGCAACTTCTCCGTAACGAAGACGAACCTTTATTAAAACCTTCATTGCGTTCTTCGTCCAAACGACGCGTTAAATGAGATCAGACTCAAATAGATTGAAACGGACGTCCATCCGAAATCCATCCTCGTCGTTTCTCAACGCAGTGGGTCAGCGGAAATCCGCGAGATGCGTCTCAACGTTCTCCAAGTTTTGCGAAACGTCGGACAGGTAGCTAATAATAATCGGTCCGTGCCGTCGACCGGAAACCGATTCTGAAATACATCGTGCGAGACTGCGGAAGTATTAAGGGGAGTAGTTGCACGGTGCACTCTCGCGTAACGCGTCTCTTAGCCTACGAAATTTCCACCCACGAGAGAAGACATCTCGTGCCAAGAGACCAAGAGCTCACCAAACTCTTTGCCGGGATGTCGCTTAATTGACCGGACGATCTTAATGATATATTACGACAGTGTACCGGAACTTCACGTGAAAACGAGGTGAACAGGTGTCGTCTCGATGAGTAACAGGGATTTTTTGCTCGATATCTCTGTTACTGCACGTTGATCTATGCGGTGGCTGTTTCCAGGGTGAATTTTTGATAGAGGATTCCCTTAACACTAGAACTACCGAACTAGTCAAAATGACTGGTACACAATTCTTCTCAAAAATTTTCCAAGTTCATAGAGGAGCCATAGAACAATAATTCAGCGTCCATCGCAAAAGACATAAATCACTGAATTGATCATTCTTTCTGCTACTCGATTCCTTCTTTTTCAAAGTACTTCTTTAATATATTCAAATATGATAGATTTAACGCCGGTAGTTCTAGTGTTAATCCCTTAGCGTATTATTTCTTTTGCAATTGAATGTACAATAACTGTGAATTAATTGTTGAAGCAACAACCTACGGCTAATTTTGGACACAGTGTATGATTTAACGCAACATTGAACATCACAGAATTAGTTTGATTTCATCGTTACCCATTGATATTTTTAATTTGATAATTTTTGAAACACTTCAAAATTTACTGTTCCATTTGTCACGTCACGAATGTCACTCGTTATTGTACGGTAAGGGGTTAACATGGGGGTCATCGATGACCGGCACTAGTGAATTCGATAATACGTAACTTTTAAATTGCGATATTTATGAATCTTCGAACATATTGAATATTTCAATATTGGCATTAAAAAGATAAAGGTTTACCGGATATCTTTCTATCACTGTTTTAATAGTTTCTGATTTATAAAGAGGCGATTTTAATCGAAAAGATTTCACGTCAGAGCTGATAAAATTAGCAGATCGATTGTGTTCAAAGTGTTAAATCGACTCTTTTTTAGTTACAATTTTTGCAATCATTTATCCTAGGATTTACAATTTTAGCAGAATTCCTAATTGTCGAGGCTACGATACGTTAAATGAATATTTAACTCAACACTGCCAATCGGAAGTTCGCACCTCAACACTGTCACAAATAAAAAAAAAATCTCGCGTCTTCAAAATCTTGATCGTTCTTATCCTACGCCAACATCCGCAAACCGAGTAGAATTAAAGCAACATTATACTGTCAGTTGAACCAGCAATCTTCCTTCTCTATTCTTTTCCTCCACATCGTTTCCTCCGCAGCTATTGCAAGCCAGACACATCCAGATCATCGCCACGAGTGAGATACGAATTTTTGCAGCCGTCGATCGAAACGAAACGAAACGATACCATAACGTCCGACTGAATTGCATCCGCGAATAAACGTCCAAGTCGACTTCTTTCGCCGTTCGGAGATGGAGAAACGTCGATAAGCCGTGGTCTCGATAGTCGGTTGTTGGAATGACGGCACACTCGGCCACCTTCCGTGTGGCTTTCGTTCTTTTCCATTCAATTGTCGGATCGGCGATGCGAAGTCTGCCACGAGAAGGATGAATTTATTGGATGGTAGATCGAGCAACGATCGAGGCCGATTCGTCGCTGTGAGACCACCTCGATGTGCCGTTAAGAATCGAGAAAGGGAGTCGAGGAATCACGGTCCAACACGGGCGAGTGGAAAAATTCTCAGTCTTGACAGAGAAACTAAACGGACCAGGATGATCCTATTATCTCTTTGATGTCAAACGATCGAGCGGACGACGGTCCAACCAGTGACGCAGGTTAGACGGATGGTTTGATGAGTCTATCTTGCTCTGTCTTTTTCTCTGTCACGCTATCAATGAGTACAGGTTCGACGTTTGCCTCGATTGATCTAATTTGCACTCTCAACGTGGAGTTTGGACGGTGGGAGAAAGCCTCGGGTTTGATTTTTTTTTGCATTTGCAAAATTTTGCTTAGAAGTAAAAATACTGCTTAGAAGTGAATCTGTTGAGTCGTTCCTCTCTAAGTGATTTCAGGTTCGATATTTGCTTCGATTTAATTTCTCTCTGGAAGTTAAATCCGATGGAATTGCACTGCTTTTATGCCAGTTAATTCGATGATTTTGCTCTGGGTGTTGGGGCTATGATTATTTTTATATTTTTTGGCACATTGCTCAGAGATAATTGATTTTAAATACCAAATGAGCATTTTGCATTGTCAATTACCATTGAGTAATTGGTACAAGAGAATAAAGACGGTATCCCGCTGAGATTCGGGCGGGTACGTTCGAAGATTCGTGGTGGAGAGGTAGAATTATATTATTCTCTTCCTCTTTCTTTGTTCTTCGGGTTCGACAGATCATGTCGATAAGCACCGGTCGCAGAAAAGCTTCAGCGATAAATGCACGAGCGTCCAGGACATAAGCACGGGGAAGGAATCTCGGAGAGAAAGTGGAGAACGAAATATCGAGAGGGGTTCCAGAGATTTCAGGGACGACGAAGATGGTATGTCCTAACTTTTCAATTTTTCACGAAGACAAACTTCGAGACATTTGTCAGTTTCAATTTAACGAATATTGGGATTTTTGGAAACGTTGCACATACTTATGATATGCATTCAGTAAATTGTCAATGACTCAAAGTAGAAGGGTTGATAAAAACCGGCGCAGAACTTCGAGCTTCAATTTCTTAAAATTAAACCCTTGACCTACAATTTCTTTTTTGTCTGGGCGTGCAAAGATTCAAAATTGATTCCTAAGATCAAAAGTTTTCACCAAATTCTGAGATTTTGTATAACTGAATGTAATATTAATAGTATAGAAATAATGAGATCGTTTCGTGACCGGCAATTTAATAGTTTTTGGAAGAGTTTGAAATTTCCTGTTCCATTTTCCACGCTACGAGCCTCACACGTAGTTATAGGCTAAGGGGTTAACATTCTTTGTCGTCAAGTAATTAATAATCGGCGGGAAACTAAATAATTTGCAGATTCTCGAGCATCTCATGGAGATATCTGCAGAATATGCCACATGGGGGGCTTCTCCTCGACCGGGGCGAATCGAGAACGACGAAGAAAACGGCACGATCACCTTCCAGGAGTCGACAGTCAGATATCGACCATCTCGTCCTACTCCTATCTGGGTCCTTTAATCTCTGCCTGCATGTAAGCTCGATATTTGTTGCAATTGATCAATTTCGTCGATCGGCAGATACGATTTTACCCACCGATTCTTACCAGGGAATGAGATCTAGGTTATCATTCGATTTAACTCGTTTCGATTTAACTGGTCAAGAGTGCTTGATACTCTTCCAACGGCCATCGACACTTGCATTTTATTACGGCCACTCAGATTCTATTTTTGGATTTTGCGCGATCGTCAATTGTACCGTTGAATATCAACGTGGCCTAAGTGAAAACATCGTAGCCTCGTTACTTCGAAATTCATCTAAAACGGTAGCTCCTAGTCTAAATTACTAACAATTAAATTCGGAAGAATGCAAAAAAACGAAATGAAGTTTCAGACTTGCAGCCAGCGAACTGCACTACTTTTTCACCTCTGGGAAATTTTCTCTAAACTGTCATTTGATATGTCACAGCCTCTGTGACTCAAAAGCCATCTAAAACGGTAGATCCTAGTCTAAATTACTAACAATAAACGTCAAAAGAAATGCAAAAAAATTAAATAAAACGTCAGACTTGCAGCTAGCACGACTGCACTACTTTGTCACCTTTGTAAAATTTTTTCTAAGCTGTCATTTGATATGTCACAGCCTCTGTGACTCAAAAGCCATCTAAAACGGTAGATCCTAGTCTAAATTACTAACAATTAACGTCGAAAGAAATGGAAAAAAATTAAATGATACGTCAGACTTGCAGCTAGCGCGGCTGCACTACTTTTTCACCTTCGGAAAATTTTTTCTAAGCTGTCATTTGATATGTCACAGCCTCTGTGACTCAAAAGCCATCTAAAACGGTAGATCCTAGTCTAAATTACTAACAATTAACGTCAAAAGAAATGCAAAAAAATCAAGTGAAACGTCAGACTTGCAGCTAGCACGACTGCACTACTTTGACACCTTTGGAAAATTTTTTCTAAGCTGTCGTTTGATATGTCACAGCCTCTGTGACTCAAAAGTCACCTGAAATGATAGATTCTACACTAAATGGCTAAAACAGCTAAAGAAAAAAACAAAATAAAATAGTTCAAGGTCTTCACCTCTGGGAAATGATTTTTAAATTAATATAAAATAAGGGACAGTGTTTCGCTCTACCTTTCAGCGATTTATTTCGTAAATCTTGATCACTCGTCGATGATACCTTGATCCTAATTGATTGGACGTAAAAATGGATAACAGGTGTCGTGGAACAGTGGCTTTGGTACACGCGGAGTGCCTCGAGAGGTGGTTGACAGAATCGGGTCACTCGAGGTGCGAGCTCTGCGGATACAAATATGCCACCAAGAGAGTCCCACGTCACAACATCTTTCGCAGTGTCGTAATATGGCTCAATACCGTAATAGTAACTCGACAAGTAAGCCTCCGTTATTTGTTTTCGATGAAAACAACTTTAATGCAATAATTAACAGCCTGTCAATAGAAACGATGGCAGGTTGTGGAATAGAATTATGGTTGGAAACGTCAATCAGTGATTTCTTTCAATTCACTGACGGCGAGATGTTGAAACGATATTAGAGATAGAAACAGAATCTCTTCTACAACTGTCTAACTGTTGGTTGGTTCGGAATTTAGAAATTTATATCAACCATTGAGCCTCTGGTCCAGAATAATTTTTAATTGTCATTTACTATGTCTATCTTTTAAAAATTATTTTTACTATGTTTTTTTAATTGTCATTTTATTATCTATTTACTGTGGCCAAATTGTTTTAATTTCGTTCAAGTTAAAACTGGATTAGTCCCAAAATGAAGCAACAAAACAGAATTAAAAGTATCATCGAGTCCAAAAATTTTATATCTGTCCTGCTTTCCAGATGCTCCTAGACATCTTATATTTAGTGGTCACCACACCTCTAGCTCTGTTTTCCTGTTACATCTGCGTCCTAGCTGTGAATATGTTGATAAAGAAAGGTTTGCACGAGGTGCCCTGGATGATCGTCGCCATGTTACCAACCTGCACCCTCACTCTAATCGCTTATTGGGGTTGGATCCTAACTCTGGGAAGGTGAAACACCCTTGCAACTCTATATTCACGTAACACTAACCATATCAACCCTGGATATTTGTTCTTGCCGTACCAGACCTTCTGAACGGCTATGGAATAACAATAATACCTATCTGAAAAAATGCGGAAGACTATGAACTTATTATTGGAAACGATGTACAAAACAGTTTACTTGATAATACAAAAAATGATATATTAAAAAATGGTATATTGTTATTTCATTGCACCTATCATTTGATCGTCCTATACGGTTAGCGTATAGTTAGAGAAAATCAATGAGGTTTCTTCCCTTCAAGCAACCCCTTCTCAAGATAACTGCACTTTTCCTATTAGAATTCACGGACGTCGATGGCGGCGTTTCTGGAGGAGCAACTTTGTCATTCGTTTGATCCCAGAAAACGTGAATAATCTCGAAACGAACACGGTCCCTCGTTCCATAGAACTTCAAAACGAGGAAGAGGACGAGGCGCAAAGAAACGACGAAGAGGACGAAGAAATATTGAACATTCTACAAACCTATCCTATGGATTAATTCAAGCAACATCTACTAAACAAACGATCCACTCAATCCACCCCAGAAACGTTCCTTTTTACCAACTGTCCATATGATTTAATAACATTTAATTGCGGCTCAATTAAAAGGCAAATTCAATCGAAACTCATTGACGGCCATTAAAGGGTACTTTAATGCTTCAGATAAGATGAAATTCACCGTTGCTTCCGGATGTTGATAATTTAACGCAATTAAACTAAAGTCGAGATTATAGAATCATTATGGCCATTAAATCGTCAGCTTTCAGATTAACTCCACTCTAATTGCATCGGTCGTTTAAACGCCTTACCGAACCTCCTCCTTCTTTTTCTCCCCTTCAAAACATTATGTTGATCGTTTCGCGTAAATTCGAGCATTAATTGCCTTCTGCAAGTGTCTCAGATAATTGAGAATATTCAGATTTTCATGTAGATACACGGCAAGATGTTTTCGTTCGCACAAGGGGATGAAAACGCAAGTAAAACATTATGAGTCGATTAACAAACTGCGATGATAAGCGAAGGAAAGAAAGGACGAATAAATAGAGGGAGAAAAAAGAGATAACCGGGTGAACCAGCTACGAAGTTGTCTCAGGGAAAGATCCTGTTTTTCACTTTCGCTCCATCGAAAGTTATTACAGCCGTGACGTTGCATTAATCAAGCCGCGGTGAGAGAAAAGAGAGAGAAAAGGAGGAGGCACAATTCCGTTTTCGTTTTTCTTCATCGGAGCGTGATATCTAAATTGGCTTAATCTTCGGTTATCGGGAATATTACAGCGAGCTGTAATTGTGTCACGCTCCGGTACACGGGGATAAAACGTGCACGAGATTCCGGCTGCGGTTTCAATTCAACGACAAACGTTGTTGCGTGTAGACATAAATAAATTGTGTCTAATTTATCGCACGGAAGGATGTTACGTAATGTAAAATTGTCGAGGAGCTGTATCGACTTGGCTTGTTTGCTTTACACCTGATTTCTGGGATTAAAATGTTACAGCTGGGACTGCTACCTGTTGGTTTCATGGTCGGAGAATATCTCGTTGAAGGAATACGCGAAATTTATCCTTTGTTCTATGATTTCTTTTCGTGTGCAAGGCAAATCAATTGTTGGAATAATATCTAAAACTGTAGGTACCGCGTGGAATCTCTGTAGCGCCTAAGACAGAGAAATATAACAAGAAGAAGCAATCTCAAAAGAATTTTAATCTCCTGAACTTTGAAGGAGTTAGATCAGATGAGATTAGAACCCATATAAATCTATAGGTACCAAGTGAAACCATCACACCACCTAAAACCAAAAAGGAAGCAAAAGAAATTTAATTTTCTAAACTTCAAAGAAGTTGGATCAAATGAGTTTATAATCCAAATGAGCCTATAGGTGCCAAGCGAAATTACCACACCACCTAAAACCAAAAAAGCAGTTCAAAGTAAAGAAGTCCAAAAAAATTTAATTTTCTGAACTTCAAAGAAGTTGGATCAGATGAGTTTACAATCCATCTGAGCCTATAGGTACGAAGCAAAATCGCCGCAACACCTAAAACCGAGAAGGCAGCTCAAAGTAAAGAAGTCCAAAAGAATTGAAATTTTCTGGACTTCGAAGAAGTTAGATCAGATGAGTTTACAATTCGTCTAAGCTTATAGGTACCAAGCAAAATCACCGTACCACCTAAAATCAAGAAGCCAGCTCAAAGCAAGGAAGTCCAAAAAAATTAAAATTTTCTAAGCTTCGAAGAAGTTGTATCATCTGAATATACAACCTATCCGAACTTATACATGCCAATCGAAAACACCGCACTACGTAAAACCAGGAAGTAAGCTCAAATTAAAACCAAAGAATAATACGTCGAAAAGGATGCCAAAAGAATAAAAATTTCCCGAACTTCGACTATAAGTTGGATCAGATTGGAGCTTCGATAGAGTCAAAGGAAATGAGAGCTGCCTGAAACGAACCGAAACGAATCCAATCCGATCGAAATACGGTCGAAGGTAGCCTAAGAGAATCCGTGAAGATTAGACCGTAAATATCAGTCAACGGGCAAACGGTCGATGCATTCGAGATAGAAATAAAATGTTCATGCACGAGCGGCACGAAAGGAAGAAAGAGAGCAAGACGATGATGAACTCGAATATCCTTTTACCAGTCTCCCTGATCTTCCGTGCAGGTTCGTCGAGGCTAGTCGAGGAAGAAATGAATCTTTTACGCGCCATCACCGTGGATGCATCCGGTTCTGCCAGATTCTTTGGCGACTGGCACGTGACGTTCTAGCTCCTAGACGACCAAACGAGTGTATATATTTAAAGGAAGAAAAAAAAAGGGGGAAAAAAAACCTATCGAAAGAAACTGCCGACAAATGCGCGCCGCTAGCAACCCTTGCCACGAGCTTGCCTTTTTTCGGCACCGCGCGCAAAAAGAGGAGAAATTATTTGAGAGACATATTATGAAAATGTCGGAGGATTTATGCGCGTTTAACCTTCGACGGATGCATCTGGAGAAGGAGGAAATAATTTGCCGGGATGTGGCGACGTCGGAGGATCTTCGAAGAGCGGGAAGGATGACGCATCCTTGGCAGGATTTGTGGGATGCGCTTCTTTGAGGATTATCAAAGTAGATAAGGATTATTGAATTAAATATTCGCGGTATTTTTTATTATTATTCTTTCGTCACTTGTTAAAGGGATAGAATAGAAGAGGGGAGAACATTTTATTCATATTCGTATTCAGGGTGTAAATTAATTTTGATTAGTGTGTTTACGAAAGTGGTTAATTGATGGATATTTTTGTAATGTCAATCAGGTTTCCCTGGTTTTCAGGATTACAAAAATTCAAGCTTTACATCATGAGGGACAGATTAACGAGACTCATTTTTCGCAAATTAGTAAGCGGCGCAAAGGTACGAGGATCGAAAGCTCAAGTTTCAAGGAGTAGGTGATAAATTAGTTCCAAGTCGAGTTCTTAATCTACTTGATTCCACTTGCCTTTTAATTATCTCCACGTCCGGCCAAAATAATTACACGCCTTTATAATCATACATTACACCACGCACATTATTGTTTCTCAATGACAAAATTATCTGAAATTGCCCGTGTAATTACCCAGCCGTCTTATCGTTTATACTATCCACTCGTTTCATCTCAGTAGCGATCACTGAACCGAAAAAACTTTGTAATCTCTCGGATACATTTCAACTTTAACTTCGTCCACGCAATCGAAGTTTTAATTCTCCTTGAAACTTCAATTCCTGCCAGTTAATTCTACTTTCTCGTTATCGACAAAAAAAATGCCTAGTTTCTCTTATCAATTCAATGAGCAAGAAGCTCCGCGACTACATAATAGGACAAAGTTAAGATACGACTCTATTCGAGGCAAACGAAACGGCATCTCGTTTCGATACGAAGCTCCATGAAGCCAAAGACGAAGGGTTAATTAGCGGTATTCATATCGCTCGACGTCCAGCCGTAAATAACGAAATGATTCCATTCGAGGATAGCCATTTAACTACCCACGAAAACGATCGGCGTAACTTCGTTTCGTCTTGAAATATTGCACGTGCTCCTGCATACGTATAA
The DNA here is from genome assembly GCA_910591515.1 of Cerceris rybyensis. NCBI lineage: Eukaryota > Metazoa > Arthropoda > Insecta > Hymenoptera > Crabronidae > Cerceris > Cerceris rybyensis. Next base: position 5,624,082 of record OU342795.1, read on the forward strand.
ACTAGATCGTACAAACGTCTCAATTTGTTCGACGTGCACAGCCTATAATGGCCAATGGCGATATCATTGCGGGACCGAAAATCGACGGGCCCGTTTCTCGCGTACCGACGTGAATTATTGCCAATTACGAGAGCGGGCCCTTTCTATTCGCGCTCCACCGAAATTTATAGTCGATGATAAAGGTATCTCGCCGCGGTTGTAAAGGAGACTTAACGAGCACCCACCACTTGCTAACACGCGAGCTAAGAATCTTTTTTTCCACTTTGCGCGCGAGCTGGAATCTTTTGGTACCACTTTGCGTTGATGGTCTTTGGGCAATTGTTGCTTGAAGCTTAGAAAAAAAAGTGGATTGAATATGAAAGTGGAGGTGAAAATGACATTATTTGATAATTTGATAACAGTATCTCGCTGCGATTGATAAAGCACCCACCACTTCTCAATATGAGAGCTGTGAATTTTTTTCTTCATTTTGCGCGCGAGCTGGAATCTTTTGGTACCACTTTGCATTGATGGTCTTTGGGCAATTGTTACTTGTAGCGTGGAAAAGAGAGGTGGATTGAATGTGGAAGTGGAGGTGAAAATTACATTATTTGAGAATTTGATAAAGGTATTTCGCTTTGGTTGTAAAGGATATTTAACGAGCACCTACTTGCCAACATGCGAGCTGAGAATCTTTCTTTCCATTTTGCGCGCGAGCTGGGATCTTTTGGTATCACTTTGCGTTGATGGTCTTTGGGCAATTGTTGCTTGAAGCTTAGAAAAAAAAGTGGATTGAATATGAAAGTGGACTTGAAAATGACATTATTTGATAATTTGATAACAGTATCTCGCTGCGATTGATAAAGCACCCACCACTTCTCAATATGAGAGCTGAGGATTTCTTTTCCACTTTGCACACGAGCTAGAATCTTTTGGCACTACTTTGCGCGAATGGTCTTTGGGCGATTGTTGCTTGAAGCATGAAAAAGAGAGGTGGATTGACTTTGGAAGTGGAGATGTAGATGGGTTTGCTTAAGAACTGAAGCAATTATTTGGAAGATTTGCAAAGAGACTGTTGGGACTATGATTGGTCCTAAAGGAGAGAGACATTTTGTGAAGATTGAATTTGGAGTGGAGAAATGAGGAAGAATTGAAACCAGAAAGATATATCGAGGGGTTGAAAGCTTAGACACCCAACTGGTACTAATTGCAAGTCCAATAGCTCAAGATATTTTTCCTATGTTATCATTTAATGTCTTTAATTTATTAACGGGCATAAATACTATTTGTAATCGGCGCAAACAGAAATACAAGACAGAGAAACAGCTATTGATCAGAGTGGAGAAATAATTAATTAAAAATAAGTTATACATCTAACGCCCACGTTCGTTTCCAACGTTTCTCTCGTATTATACATCTCTCTCCCCTTACCTCCAACAGTGTACGACTTTAGAACCGCTTCAAGACACTTATTTATCACGGTTGTTAATAAACAAACACGTCTCCGCAACATACCCCTCGTAAATATCTCTATTAACGCTCGCGATAATTTCCGCACGATGCCGCCATCAATTCCCAACCGTTCTCCAAGATATGGTGAACGTTTTGGAGAACGCACACTTTAATCTAACCATAAATAATTAAATAGTTAAATATTTGACGTAACTTTGCAAAGATTTAAACGATAATGTGACAAAAATACCATCGACAAAGTGGCATCAAAGGTTCAATGAAATCTTCATGGGTTATGAAGTACGTGCAGGTAGAAACTCCATGAAGCTTATCGTTTCACGATTCCACCTCGTATTTCATTCGACGATAGTGAATTTCACGTTGGTCTCGACGGGCGCACGAAAACCCCATAGACCGAAGAAGAAAACGTAAAATCAGATAGTCGCACGGCGGTTAAGTAACAAAACGAGAGACAGTCGGAAAGTTTCTCCCCGTAAATTCGTGAAACGGTAAAAACCGGTTGGATTTCTCGTTGAGTTCGCGTAGAACAATATATCAATCGTTTCTACCAGCTAACATTCATCGAATAGAGATACGAAATAATTGCTAGGATACCTTAATCCGTCCAGATTGAACCCAGAAATGAAGAACGCGTGGCTTTTAGACCTTTAAAGTTCGACGCGAAACGTAAACTATCCAACTAACCGCTGTTTCGTGAATTTTAAAAAATACAATAATTTACGTTCAGCTAAAAACCCGCAATGATAATTTAAAAGGGAAAGTTCTCGACAAACGAGACTCCTGAGAAGTTCAAGTGAGCATCGTAATCTCAACGAAAGATTCACGGTTTGATTTCTGGTACCGGAACTTCTGTTCTCCATTTGATTACTTTTATTTAATCTCTCTGCTAGTGTTTGTACTAGTGTAGTACTTTAGTCTAACTAAAGTATCTAAATTTGGCAAAATTTATTACACCCAAAACGAACGATACGACCAGTACTTCGTGAATTAATGTTTCAAAACTTCCCTCTTCCTCGTTTCAACGGAGGTCAAAAAAGGAAGAGGGAAGTAGCACGGAGAGAAGCTCGCGTCGACTGGTCCAACTTGAACGATTGATTTATATCTCTTAATTACATTCCAAGATGTTAAAAGTAGAAAAATAAGGGCGAGATTGGAGCATAACTCAACGTAGACGACAACGGCAACGACTTGCGCGTGGGAAGATTGAAAATGGAGTTCTACGAGAGATAATAACGTATGTTAGCTACCGGAATGAAGAGAGGATGGAGCTGTGCCAACGAATACACCTTGATGTCCATATTCTTGAAGCAGGCCGCAAAATGAAAGACAAGATCTACGCGGGAATATATATTTAGGATTTTTTTCATGGTGTCTTTCAACTCGACGAACCACGACCGGTGTCTAGTTAAAGGGATTACATGGTGTTTACGATGACTTTTGTTGCCATTTTCTTTGACTTTTTTCTGAAAATAGTTGGCTAAAGTAACGTTTAGAACATCTACCTTCGAATCTAGGGGATAATGGCGAGGAAAGGTGGAGGATTAAGAGAGATAGGAATCCATGATCCTTGCATTTCGCTTTCTTTGACTGCTCGCTAGAAATGTGCATAATTCTAAGCACTTTAATACCATGTTTCCGAGGAATATTAAGGATAGTTTGCTTCTACGTGCCGACGACTTTCACTATGTAGAATTAATGTCTACGGAAATCATCATGTTAGAGTTATATTTGATTAATCCAGCTTGGTATAAATTTCCACTAAATGGAGGAAAGAATGCGCCTTGTTTTTTAATGAATGAACTTACCGTCTATATTTCTAATAGAATGTCAAGTAATGATTTACACTTTTTTGAATCTACAATTTTACCCATTCACTGTCAACTATAAAGTATGATAGTTGATGTATAAGTTAATAAATTAGCGATAATGATCGAGCATGTATAGTAATTTTAGAAAGAAACTGTTCCTCGTATCATTAACTTACAAGTTAAATTAATTAACTCATGATTCTAAATATTTTCTACTATCCTCTGAAACTTTGACACGGAAGATAACATTTAATTGATTTTTCTAACAGTGGATGGGTACTTGCAAATTTATTATCAAGAGGAATTCAAGGGTATTCCTTTTTGGCGGGAGTCTCGCGAGGATCATCGTGATTTAGGACACAATCCCAGGAACAGGCGTATCGAGAGAAAAAGCCGAGAAATTCCTGGACGTGGTATTATCGGTCGGTTGGAGAAGCTTAATGAATTTATTGCCCGGGGTTATCTTAGGCTCGCTTGTAACAGTCAATTTGTTTCTACTCGAATAGCAACGGCAAAGCAGAATCGCTCCGAGGAATTCTCGCCAAAGTTCCCGGAAACATTAGAGGTTCATCTCTTTCCCTCTTTTGCTCTTACACTCTCTCTTCCTCTTTCTCTCTTTTGATCTCGAAGGCAAATATTGGACCTGCAAGATTTATCGCCCACGAGGCGCGGACCTACCGCAATCTTTTACACGTTCTACCAAACTCACTTTCGCTATATCTATACCAAAGAAATCACTCAAAAATACAGGATTTTATGACACAAAAATGATTTAAGAGTCAAATTAAAATTGTGATAAAAATTTGGTAAAATTGAATACACTATTTATGATTTTCAATTTTTATAAATATCAGTTAATTTAAAGCAGTTAGGTTGCTTCTAACTTCTAGGTTGAATTAATGACTGCTAATAGCGTTTAATTAGTTATTTTTTCTCTAAATTGTAAATTACAAGGTGCCAAATGTACTAAACAGATGAGATTGAAAATTTATTACAATTTAAAGTGACACATCTAATTTTTATATTGCGAGAATAATTTTTTCCGATTTAATTGGATTAATTTTTGGATTGAGTTCTGGTGAAGGGTGTCGAAGGGTTTAAAGGGATGAAAAAAAATAAACCTTCACCCGTGACAATGTGTGTCATTTGCACATTGCCGTGACCAGGATTCGAACCTGGGTTACTACGGCCACAACGTAGGGTCCTAACCACTAGACGATCACGGCTGTTGGAAGGATTTGAGAACGATTCGTCGATCATTAATGATCGATCGCAACGCTGACCGACTTGATCGATCAACCGTGAAACTCTCGACGGTCTCTCTTTCTGTTTCTTGAACCGCTCCAAACGATCTCTGCTTTATCTTCGATTGTATATCGTTACAAAACAGCTAAATTAACATTACATCTGTTGAATGAAGTTTTTGGAAATGTAGAAAAAAGAGGGAGTTGCGGAGAAAATAGAAATTTCGATATGCGTCAAATCTACTAAAAGATATTGAATTTTTAATAGAACTATTTAATTGTGACACATAGAGAAAATTCGTCACCTAAACTATAATTTTTCTGAGTCCATTTATGCAAAAGAAAAATATTCTATTTTTTTTAGATAGGAAGATGTGCCAAGAAGTCCCACTTAAATAATGATTTCCAGAATTTCATAATTTATATTCGCGTGAAATTTTGAAAATCGGAGTATCTTTGCTAGCTCGTTTTCCTATCTCGAGCCTCTAGAAGCGCTAATCGCTAGATAAGAGAAATCGCGCGAGAACGGCCGCTCATCTGTGCAAATATTTGCTCCCTCGCGGTTTTTTTTTCTCGCGCTAGGTCGCATTATTAACCCGCGTAATCGCGTTATCGACTCGACCCGTACTGAAATGCCCTTAGAGCAAATATTTTCATGGCAAACACGGCTACCCATCCTCACAAACAAGCACAATCCATTTTCCCGGCGAACCTGGAATTCTTGGTAATTACTCCGATAATAACGACGAGGTATTAGTTAAGACAACGTTCCGTTAAGCTACTCAAATATTTACAATTTTACGAGTGCATACCATAAATCTTTGCAATTACTCTCTGCCTCGGTTGCATGAAGATCTCGATGCTAAGTTATCCATTTTCACAACAAATCACTGAGATAAATAGTTATTATTCCATTGTTTCAGTATCTTATTATCTCATTATTCTATTTTTAAACTATTCCACTATTTCACTATTCCACTATTTTACTATTGCAGTATTCTAATGCTCCAGTCTTGCACTATCTTCCTATTAAACTGTTTCATTATTCTAGTACTCAACTATTTCACCATTTCACTATTCACCTATTTCATTATTCTACTACTCAACTATTCGACTATTCCACTATTCAACTATTTCATTATTCTACTACTCAACTATTTAACTATTCCACTATTCAACTATTTCATTACTCCACTATTTCACTATTTTGCTACCTCACTATTCTACTGTGCAGCTATTCTACCACTTTATTTTTTTACCAATTTACTATTTTACTATTCCTGTATTCTACTACTCTACTATTCAACTATTTCATTAATCTACTACTCATCTATTTAACTATTCCACTATTCAAATATTTCATTATTCTACTACTCAACTATTTAACTATTCCACTATTCACCTATTTCATTATTCTACTACCTAACTATTCGACTATTCCACTATTCAACTATTTCACTACTCCACTATTTCAGTATTTTGCTATCTCACTATTCTACTATGCAGTTATTCTATCACTTTATTTTTTTACCAATTTACTATTTCACTATTACACTATTCTACCATTTCATTCTATCGGCGACCATCCGCGCCACAACATAGAATAATCAGTTAAACCCAACTTCTCACTTCCACTCTATGCAAGGCAACTCAATAAATGATTGTAACATCCCTGCCTCATAGATTTTTAATTTCAATCGTCATTTATTATGCGTGCACACGCCTACACCGATATTTATTCCGACCTGTTAACCAGTGGAAGCCAGCAACCCTTCCATCAGGCGCATCCGCGCTGGATCAACGTGTCTTCCTGTCGAAAACGCGATGCGGAAACCCGGTCACGTTTCCCGCGCGGTAGATCTAACAGTATAAGCGCGACGTAGACGGGAAAGATAAAAAGGAGGCGGAATGGAAAATCTGATCCTTCAGAAACACCCCGGAAACGCGTGTAACTGACAAATCCAAGAAGACTGACGTCCACAGCCAAAAGATTTATGCCTCTTGAAAATAAATGGTGGCCACTTCGAAATTCATATTTCGAGAGGCTCGACCATTGTCGAAACTATGATTTAACGATTGCGACTGCAATAAATATCAGGTTCGACGGTGAACAGTACAGGGTGTTTCAAAAATATTCGACACGACTTGTACGTTATACAGAGAAATCTTAAATATACTAAGAAAGTACTTTGATAAAAGAGAAATTAAGTGGTAAGATGGCTGTCTTATTAATTTGGATCATTTTTCAAAAATATTGAGAACCAGACATTTTGGTCAGGGACTAATTGTAGTGAAGATTTTTTTGTAAATTTCCCCCAATTCAAAAATACAAAACGATCGGATTGAAGCTTCGTCAACCATCTTTGAAACAACCTGTACATGAGTCGTGTATATGTACACGTTCAATAATAATCCTGAGTACCGATTGAACATGCACGATGTAAAGTTGAACGAAAAAGTTCATGGGTTTGCAAAGTAACAGCCGTTAGGTTGGCAGAGCCATAATCCACCTGAGATTTTTACGGTGACTCTTATCGGACACGCCCGTTTAACGGTCCGCAATTTTATGCAGTCCATGTGCAACACGCAACGTTCGTAAATTTCAATTTTACCCCTGTCGATATCGTGATACCGGTTATAAGTATCGAGTCGATAGACGAGCTTGAAGATCGTGTCTGGCACGATAATCATTCGTCGGAGCAACGTCGATTAAATCAATCGATACTGGTTGGATAAGATAGACCTCTTAAATCGAAGAAATCTTGTGGCCTTTTTGTATATTTAAAACTTGGCGTTTTCACGAAAAATTTCAATCTAATTCTGTAAACGAAAGCTTCTGCTATTTCTATTAACCTCATGCCCTGCGATTTTTTTCTGTCACTGAATGAGCAATAATTTAGAACTAATTACAAAAACAAAAATTTGTCATTAACTTCTAATATACCTATTAATTTAACGCAACATTCATCCCTTGCTCTAAAACAACGTGTGACTCTCCTGATGCGGTAAATTGAGCATCAAATTTTCAATTTGCGCAATACCTATAAAATTAAAAATATCACGGAGACCTTATAACATTATTTCTATAATATTACTATCACTGATAAATTTTACTTAATCAAGTTAATTCTGAATTGCTGCTAAAGTGGAGAGACAAAAAAAATCGCAACAGGTTCATTGAACTAGGTTTTCTTGAAGTATTTTGAATCGGTCCCGATTCTCAGGAATGCAACAGAGTTACATGATTTACAATTGCCACGTAATTAATTGCCAAAGTACATCACCATTTCGCTGCTGTGCAACGTAACGACACAAATGCGTCTGCACTCGTGAGAGTAACACGATAAGCGAGTTTTTCCATGGTGTTTCATGCTCCTGCGTGAAGATTATGTGCAAGTCTATGTCTTTTTTCACTGGCAACCCTTCGCAACTTTATATAAATTATATCAGGTATTAATTTTCACATCAGTATTAACGTCCTGCTTCGTTAAGAAGCTCCTCGGTGTGTTACGTAGTAGATAAAGCTAGACGGAGTTTAATCAGACTCGCCTTAAGGCGTGTTTGTGTTCTTTGAATTAAGATCGGGGAAAACTGATAAGGGACAAGTCGTAGGTTAATCTATAATTAATAAAAGAATCTTTTCGAAATTGATTTTCAAGATGTCAACAAAAATCCTGTTATACGTGCCATGTTTCTCGCTAGATTTTAAATTGAAAAGTTAATTTTACTGGTGATACGTCAAATTAATGTTTGACGGTACCGTTTTCGATTAACATAAGTGTTGTAATTTTATAATGAGCGAGGATAACGATGTGACCAAGGTGATTAGTGTTATCATTCTTATATCGAAATTTTTAATCGAAGTGTATTCAAGGAATGCTCGTTTCTGAGTAATGGAAAAATTATTAGGATACAAAATGACTCTCATTTTGTGTTATCAACGGTAAGATAATTATGAAGCTACTGTTAATGAAAAATTAGGACGAAATAGGATCTAGATAGCACAACGAAATGACTTTGGTATCAGGAGTACGAATATAAATTAGGTCCAGGGAAAAGACGAGCCTCGAGTCGGTCAATTAAATTTTTTCGACATTTTTCTGCCTCTCTTCTTCGCGATGGGATCGATTTAAATGGCTTTTATTATTATCAAGAAATTTTAACTACGTTTAAACACGCATCGACAATATTGCTGCAACTTGTTAACGACAACGTTACTATCGCTTTGGTGAATTCTGGCAGAGATATTTTCAGAGATCGAGAACGAGATTGAACCTTCAATTACTCTCGCTGATTAAACTATAATAACTTTTATTCAGCTAATTAAACTCCTCCCATTTTCCTTTCTCCTCAATTCAAATTTCCAGAAAAGACTGCAGCATTTCGAAAATATGAAACTACTACTACATTTTTTAAATATTCTTTCTTCTTGTCAGTAAAAATCTAACATTCAATATTCAAGATATTCCTGAAGATTCTCATGATATAAATACATACAAAGAGATTAATATATATATATAGTAAAAAGAAAGAAGAAGATGAGCCACAGACAAACCATCCTGTCTCAAACACCGAAGTATCATACCTCCAAAAATAAAGTACAACATTAAAGGGTTTTTTTCCTCGCCCTCGAGACAAGGCAGTTCTCCATACTCACCCCAATGTTAGGGTGTACAAATTAGAGTCTCCCCTTTCCTTAACCCTTTTTTACATCGTGGCTCGAGGCGAACGCGAGCTACCGCCGAAAATATCCCCGCGTCGGAATACGAAACCAGAAGTAACGAGAGGCGAAGGTCTGGCATCTGGTACGACCGACAAAATATAATAACACCACGTGGCCATAAACGTGTATTCACGCTTATGGAGAACGTATAATGGCGGATGGGTGAGTGCGTGTCATTGAAGCATTATTTTCATCTCAAATAAACAGCGATGTTACATGAAACAGGTAATGCGCGGGAAGGGTAAGTTGTGGAGAGTTTGCAAGCTGAAGGGCTGGAAGGAATTGGGCTTACGTAATTCGGTTTCGATAATTATGATAATTAACACTTTACTGACCGGTATTTTTTAACATCCTACCCACTTCTGATCGGTTACTTGCATGCAAATATATACCTGATACTGATATCTCTTCGAAAATTGTAAAGTTTCTTCACTGAGTCCTTGGCACAGTTAACCGCAATGAAAAATAATAATTAATTAATTGCCGTAGCGATTAATTACTTAGTTAAAAGTCCAAAAGTGTTGGGCCCGAAAAGCCGATTAATCGGCTACCGGTCGGTAAAGTGTTAAGTGTGGACCTACAGTTTTAGGTGGGTTCCGAACCACCGAGACTATAATATACATATCACGTAGGAAATTTTGAAATTTCCCAGAGGTGATGGGCAATTTGAACTCGGATTCACGTAATGCGAGTCCGATTACCCACCATAGTCCCGTAATACCTATGATTATTTCACCTTGGACCTACAGTTTTAGGTGGGTTCCGAACCACCGATGCTATAATATACATATCAGGAAGGAAATTTTGAAATTTTCCATAGAGGATTGGCAATTTGAACTCCAATTTACTTACTGCGAGCCCGATTACCCACCATAGCCCCGTAACACCTATGATTATTTCACCTTGGACCTACAATTTTAGGTGGGTTCCGAATCACCGAGGCTATAATATGCATATCACATTAGAAATTTTGAAATTTCCGAGAGGTGAGGGACAGTTTGAACTCGTATTAACTTACTGCGAGTTCAATTTCCCACCATAGCTCCATAACACCTATGATTCATTTGCCTAGGACCTACAGTTTTAGGTAGGCTCCAAACCACGGAGTCTATGATACGTTCCATGGTAAATTAGATAAAATTGACCAGAGGAGAGAGGGATTTGGATACGACCCCACAGATTGCGATTCCAAGACAAAACTGTGTATACACTATAAGTGATAGCGACAAAACTGTCAATTTAATTCACTGTAAACTTACTATTTCCACCCAATAAATAAGTGAAGATTGAAGTCTCGAGGCTGCATCTCGAAGGCAATTTTGATGCATGCGTTACAGAAATGCGCTCGCAATTATTTCGCAGGGGGACGACGTTAAGGTATCATTTAGCGAGGGAAATTAATAATAGTATATCATTTGTTCGATGAATTTCAATAATGATATATCATTTGGTAAATGGAATTTAATAAACCGAGATAATCAGACAGATAATACAGATGAGTCAATTTATGTCAAGGAAATCGCTACGGCGTTACCAGAGGAAAGTCAAGGTGCCCTTGAAATTTATATCTCCCCCGTTCCATCTCTCACCTCATCACGGAGAATTTTTTGCAGTACCTTGAACTTAACTTGCATCAAAGTTGCTACGTCTACAGCAATAAAAATATATAAGAGAATTATCCACAAAATCATTTAACATCCTTGCGCTTCTTCCAGAAGCTACAAAAGCACCAAAACATCAATCTAAATGTAAAATGCGACAACCTCAAGAAGTCTCCTCGAAGGTACGCCTGTTTCGGCAGGATCTGATTCGCCAGGCGTCAAGATATTTTAATAAAGATATTTCAATGTTACAACTTTGTCAAGTGCCTCCTTCAGGAGGCTGAGCAGGGTGGATTAAATAAAAAAAAACGGTGCGAATAGGCGGCCTTTAGCGAGAAGCTCCGCCGCTCAGGAGACTTCTTGAGGTTGTCGAAGATTACCACTTCACCGATTTACCGTGGCCACAAGAAACGAAGAATCAGGTGAGTTAACGCAATCAGATACGCGTCCGGTTCTCGGCTCGTTAAGTATGCAAGTCGATTCGAAGGCAAAGAGGCGCGGACGATTTGGTCCCCTGGTCCCCCTGGTCCCGCTGGTACCGCTGGACTTCCGATCGTGCTCTCTCCTCTGATTACACGCGTTACGATGCAACGGATCCTGACACGGTGTTTACATCGTGGCACGAGTAAAACAGTGACCACGTGTAGCACGCTGACACACATAAACATAAGCACGAAACGTAAACGATAATCGGCCTGGCCGGAAAAAGCTCACGCCTGCACGCGTGACACCAACCAGAAGCACGTGGCGGAGGATGACCTATTATCACGGCTAATCGGACAGCTGACACTGTTCTTTGAAATTCTCGAAGAAGCTACGACAATACGCCGAATGACAACGTAACTGTACAGGTGTGGAATTTCCTATGAGAGACGAATTAAAAGCCACTTTGATCGAAGAACTGTAGAGGGTGCAGGGGGGCTCGTACTTAGGATTCATCCCCTTTGCGGACGGAGGCATTTTTAAATACTGAAAGATTACATTTGGCAATCCAAAACCAGTTTTTTTACCACAAATCCAGAGTGTTGATGTATAGAAATTACAAATTACTATTTGTATAATCACATTTCAACGTTTTTCAACTTTAACCGCGTTATAATTAAATTTTTTCGTAGACCACATATATGTGTCCGTAATCCTCGAAGGGTTAATGGAATCTACATGACCTTCGGAGTATTTTAATTTCTATAGCACTATTTATTTAGTATTTTTGATTTAATCAACAAAATTAAAGTTGATCGTATTTAGTACCCTAACACAGGCTTATCCTAATTTCCAATTACTAATTTTAAAAATTTAAATAATTCCTCATCCTTTCTTCCACCGCCAAAGAACTCAGATTTTTGCCAACTTGTCACAGTCAAGTATAGAAATTTCACGGTTTAAATTCAACCGCGGAATTTAAATTTGCGCGAAGACTGTAAACCCTGCTACATTATTTCATACTATACCTTCGTAGAGACCGTGGTACGAGTATAGCCGCGAAAATTAACGATCGTTTAAATCGCGCACATGCTTAAATCGCTGTTGGTACATAACAAATATTCCGAATTATCGTTCAATCGCACGGTATTTCCAGCTGCATGGTAGACTCACCAGGAGTATATAGAATACGATTGTGATATACGGCTAGTCGTAAATCGTATCCTCACCCGAAGGCTTCCCATCTATTTCTAACCACTTATTAGTCCTTTTCTTCGATACGACGACTCGCCTCTCAACCAGTTCACGGCTGACACACTTTTAACGATATCCCAAGCCGAAAGAGGATCAACCTGAACGGGACGTTAACTCCTTGCCGTGCAATTTCTTTTGTGGCTGAATTACCAATAACTCTGAATTAATTACTAAAATATCAATTTAGCCCCTAATTTCGGATATAGTATATAACTTAACGTAATATTGAATAGCATAGAATTACTTCTATTTTATCAGGATTCACTGATATCGTTAACCCCTTGCCGTACTGTAACGAGTGATACTCGTGATGCTCTAAATTGGAAAGGAAATTTTCAAGTTTTCCAAAACTAATTAAATTGAAAATATCAATGAGATGCGACACGATAAAATTATTTCTATAATATTAACCCCTTGCCGTATTTTAACGAGTGCTACTCGTGACGAGATAAATGGAATAGTAGTTAATTTTGAAGTGCTCTAAAATTAACTACAAATATCAGTGGGTCCTGATAAAATAAAATAAATTCTATGCTATTCAATATTACGTTAAGTCATTTAGTATATTCAAAATTAGGGGTTAGATTGTTATTTTAGTAGTTATTTCAGAGTCATTGCATATTTAATAACAAAAGAAATGGCACGGCAAGGGGTTAATATTACGTTAAATTATACTGTATGTCAAGAATCACGGATGAATATTTACTTTACTAATTTAATTCTGAATTATTGTGGAGGCAGTCACAAAGTAAATGGCACGGCAGGGGGTTAATTTTATAATTTCAGGAATACTTCAAAATTGACTGTCGCATTTATCGCGTCACGAGTAGCACTCGTTATTGTACGGCAAGGGATTAATTAATTCCAATGCAAAATGAACATTGTACGTCCGATCGTTGCCACACAACGATACCCACGCGTCTCCCCATTATCCGGTCGGAGCAAATCGGACGTGTCCGGACGAGATTTGAATAATCTGTGTCAGGATAATTTGTTCGAAATAATCGCTCATCCCACCCTGTATTTTCTCTCCCCATCGTTCCATTCGTATCTTATTATATTTCGGGTTAAGGACCAATTGCGGAGCATCGTAGAGTGTTCACCGGGGTGCGATTTTAACGAGGGCCTCTTCTGAAAGGAACGGGGGACAAAAGTGGAGGGAACGAAAAGAGGAAAGATCGAGGCTTCTGCAAATTTATTCGATTGACGGTGAACGCGACCAAGTTCCATGAGATGCCCGCATCTTGCGTCCTCTATAAAACCCCCTATGGCGTTTATTTATCTCGAGTGTGGAACTCCATCCAACTGGTGGAGAAGGGCCATCGTCCAATTTGCGCTCGCGCGGAACCACGATCACGGGGCACACGCGAGCACGAGAAACCATTTCGCTCGTTATGCACGACGGTATATCATTGCAGATATACCGATCTTTCGTCGCGGAGAGTCGAGAGTTTCTTGGTATTCCTGCGAGAAGGGATGCAAGTGAATAGAGTGTGGCGAAAATAGAATTGAATCTGATGCTCGACGCATTGTTTTTGTAGATCACGTTCTTCACTCTGAAGGGTACGAATTTCAACCCTCTCAGTTTCAGCTTGTTTGTATAATTGTTGAAGTGTGATGGAGAAAATGGCAATTTGTGGCTGTCGTAGCCTACGCGAGTCGAAAAGTCCAGCCTGAAAAGAAACTTCAAATCCTAGATTCTTTTGATTTCTCATTTGCCGCTTAACACTAGAACTACCAAGCCAGTCAAAATGACTGGTATATAATTTTTTCAAAAAATTCTTCAAGTTTATAAAAGAGTCATAGAATAAATATTCTACGTATATATCAATAAACATAAATCACCCAATCGATCAAATTTTCCGCCGTTTGATTCCCCCTTTTTCAAAGTACTTATTTAATTTATTAAAATATCTTGGATTTGATGCTGGTAGTTCTAGTGTTAATTATGTATACCATTTTGAACCGCAAAATCCTCAACTAGTGTGCCTACGCGCCTCAAAGTCCTGTAAATATGATTTTTAGGAGTTACATGGACTGATCAGGTAAAATTTATATTCCAATTTAATCTGACATCCCCTAAAAATATTTCAGAAGTTCCAAGTCTGTCGACTCATATTCTAAGAATAGGGCTTTTAGGAGCAAGTTGGAATTAAATGATCATTTTATTCCATATAAATTCTAAATCTCCTAAAATCACTCCAATTCCAATCTTATTGTTAGATTAATTTTCTAAATAAGAATGCTGAGGATTATTTTGTGCTGTATGAAGCCTAAATTGATCCTAAACTAGGCAAAACTGGCAAAAATGAACAAGTTTAGGGTGATTGTGGAATGAAAATTTGCATTCTTTTATATGTAACATATTTTTCCATATTCAGCCTAAATATCCTAAGTTATTTGGTAATTTAGGAGGATTTTGGGCTGAAATTTTCGACTCGGGTAATCTTTTGGATTTCTGAGATAGGGTTGTCGATCGTTGACTATTATTTTCAGTGTGTCGAAAAGTCTCTGCTTCGTTGGATGTGAGTTTATGGATGTTATTAGCGATTTAATTGCTACAACTATTTTATCTCGGATCTAATCACGTAGACTTTCAACTATTTACGATGCTTAGATACTCGATCTGGTCCCTATCCATATTAGAAATGATCTCGGCAATCGATCGTTCGAATGCCACTGGTGCAAGAACTCTCCGGAGGATGATGCTACATCAAGAAACGGTCATCATTATCGTAAATCGATTCAATTAATTCCAGATAATTATTAGCATTAATTACAAGACGTTGGAGGCAATTAACTTGCAAGATAGCATATATCCTTTCGATTTTACGATACTACGAGCGAATGGAGATCGTTGTGCGATCTACCGGATCAATTAACGTTATGAATGATGAAAAAGAATGATCAAAAAATCTTTCACCATGGAACTTCGTCAGTTCACTGGACAAAAACTCTTTGCCATTGTTCAGAGAGATGTGAAAGGATCTGTAAGTGACAATCAGACGAGCAATTGTTTCTTCTTTTCAGGAAATACTCGTGGCTGGATCTCCTATGGGGTCAAGGGTCGTCAACCTCCGCTGTCCAGAAAGTACGTACGTACGTGTCGGTAGACGATAGTGAGTGACAGTCATTATGTTAAATGGCAATCAGGATAATGCTGTCATCAGTGTTCGTACTAGGCAATAACTATAATGCAAGCCATTGTGGGCACTCCCGCGTAATCTGACCAACGGTTACACGGCTTTTCATTGACCACTACCGGGTACCGTCGATAGTTGTTATTTTCTCTGACAGCACTCGGAAATTATTGGACACCCTAATACCCCGAAATTGTCCTTCATTTTCGATACTAAAATAGTCAATATCTGAGAGCATTGCAGAAGATGTCCACTTGAAATACTAAGACTACTCTTCGAACCGGTAATCATTTGTTTTTTCCTAATTAACACTAAAACTGGTGGCGCTAAATCTATCATATTTCGATGTATTAGCCCTTTGTGGACGGAGACATTTTTGAATATTGAGAGATAAACATTTCTTTCATGATCTAAAACCTCCTTTTTAGTAAAACTGTTTGTGTATATACATGGTGAGTTACTATATGTTTAATTACATTTCGATGGTTGTACTTCAATTTTTCAACCCTAGCCGTGTATACACGTTGCAATAAACCGTAATTAACACTAGATTTACGGAACCAATTTGGCTCATTCAAAATTCGACTATTATATATATAACATATTAGTTGGGTAATTTTGTAATAATAAATCCTTCGTTTAAATTGATTTGGAACTATTTTCTTTGCAAAGAACTTCAATTTTCATGCGTAAATTAAGTAATTAGGTTCGCTTCAGAAAAATAGGTATATCGACATCCGAAAATCTAGTGTTAAATATTTTCTCAGACCACATATATGCGTCGCTAGTCCTCAAAGGGTTAAATAAGTACTTGGAAAAAGGGAGAATCAAGCGATGGAAAGCTTGATCGATTGGATGATTTATATTTAGTGATATAGATATAGAATATTTATTCTCTCTTACGTAAAGTTGGAGAATATTTCGAAAAAATTGTACATCAGTCATTTTAACTGGTTTGGTAGTTCTAGTGTTAATCCTTTCAGGTACGAAGCAGAATATTTGTTACTTTATTACAAGCAATTGAAGATACACTTATGCTTTATCATTTACAACAATCAACTTTTTTTATTTTTCCTAGTATCATTAAATCCTGCTAGATAAATTTCTCGATCGCCACTAAGAGGATTAATAAGAGTTCTTGCGAGTAAGACAAAGGTTAGAACCAAGGTTGACGAGAATGCAGTTCAATCAAATACAACGACCTGAATTTAACGAGAAAACCAGAAGAGTCTTCTTTCGATGCACCGATTAAAAAGTTCACTCGGTGCAACGCGTTGAATTCATCCCACGTTTCCCGCTTCCACGTTGCAATTATCACTCCCGATGCATCGAGGAAGGCTTGCAATAGAGAATCGTCCTAACTGTTCTCCATCTTTCGCCGAGCTAGCCAAGAAAAATACTGTTATTCGTCCGTCATTCGTCAATCGTCACTGACGCTCCATCGTGGTGTGCTCGGCATAGAAAATTGCTTCGCGTTCGTGACAGCGAACAATAATTATCGGACACCCGTAATTAAGCCGCCGTTAAGCTCGGCTTAGACGCGTTAATTGGAAGAGTGGAGGGAATCCAGGGTGAAATTGCCGTTGCAACTACATCCAAGGGAAAAATGTCGTTGATTGAGACGATCGTTTAGTTGCAGATGAACAGCGAAAAGTTCAGGAAGCTGATCCGAGCACGAAGGCTTATCGAGATCCATGCGATAACGTGAATAAAAATAGCTTGATTTATAGCATTAAATAATTATCTTTTTTGTATCTTGCGTGAAGTTGGCTTAACGTCTATTATGAAAGTGTTACTTTTTTCGATTTAAGCAGCAGACTCTTTCATTAGGAAGAATGACTGGGATTATCGTTCGGGATGGCAGGTAGAAACGTTCAGTTGGCACGATGTTGCAATTGGCGAGATCTGCATTTTCATTCTGCACCTCGTAGGTTGGCTTTTCTAAGGCTTTGTAGTGAAACCGACTATTAATAGAAACGTCCATTCGTGCAATTAAGCAAAAGAATATAACACTTATGGTAATCCAAGTATGAAGGGGTTCTTCAAAAGCTAACGTAGAAAGCCACCTGCTCACATAAGGACAGCAAGGATAGTAATAAAATATTAGACTCTACTAAAACAAAATAAAACTCTCGTTCGATTTGAAAAAATCTCAATTGAAGATCAAAATATAAAAAGACATTTGGAAATGATGAATGGTCATGAAGAGACCAGGAAACAGAAAGAAATGTTCATTTCTTTGCGTCTGGTAAGATGTAACGAGAGTGATTTACTGTGAAGTATGAAAATCTGGTTACCTTATCACGGATGAGGTCTATTTGTGCAACAAAAAAATGTCTCTTCAATTGAAGATAAAAAAATGAAGACATTTGGAAATGATGGAAATGATGAGTGGCCATGAAAAGACCAGGGAACACAGAAAACCTGGTCACCCTATCGCAGATGAGGTCTACTTTTTGCAATAAAAAAAGGTCCCCTCGAATGAAGATCAAAAAATGAAAAAACATTTGGAAATGATGAAAGGTCATGAAAAGACCAGGGAACAGAAAGAAATGTTCATTTCTTTGCGTATAGTAAGATATAACGAGTGTGATTTACTATGAAGTACTAAAACCTGGTCACCTTATCACGGATGAGGTCTATTTGTGCAATAAAAAAATGTCTCTTCAATTCAAGATCAAAAAATGAAGACATTTGGAAATGATGGAAATGATGAGTGGCCATGAAAAGACCAGGGAACACAGAAAACCTGGTCACCCTATCGCAGATGAGGTCTACTTTTTGCAGTAAAAAAATGTCCCCTCGAATGAAGATCAAAGAATGAAAAAACATTTGGAAATGATGAAAGGTCATGAAAAGACCAGAGAACAGGAAGAAACTTTCATTTCTTTGCGTCTGGTAACATGTAACAAATGTGATTTAGTATTGTTGGATTATTCTTAACAAAGTAATAATCAATGAGTTCAAAAACGACTCTACGTTCTAGGAATTCCTATTCCAAACAGGAGACTCTCTCTGCAGTGTAGGGGAGAGTAACATAAACAGTTTATATTACCAAGTGGGCCCGAGCTCGTCTTTTGGGCATCCACAGTTCAGTTCGTGCAGTTCAGTTAGTTCATTCTAAACCAAAGCTATATAAAGACGTTTCTTCCAAGCCTTATAATAAAAGTCAATTTTAATTATAAAGTATATTGAATTATTTAAACACCCATTTCCAATAGGTTATGGGCCCAGTTTACGTTTAATATACAATATTTTTATTATTACAAAAACTGTGTAGCGTATTTTAGTGTTAAAAGACTTAATATTTAGTGCATTACTTTTTAGAGCTTTAGTACTTAGTGATATAGTATTTAGTGCACTAGTGTTAATAAAAAAAAGACAATGGAAAACCTTAAAGTGAAAAGAAACATTAAACCTTTTGATGGTGACAGGTACAGTGTGTGGAAGTTAAGAGTACGTGCACTAATGAATGAACTAAACGTAATTAAAGTTATCGACGATGAAATTCCCGAAATGTTAACCGACGACTGGTTAAAAGCCGATAGAGTTGCCCAGAGTGTACTGGTAGAATACCTCTCGGATTCTTTTTTGGGTTTTGTGCAAAATGGATACACGGCGAGGGAAATTTTGAAGAGCTTGGATATGATATATGAACGGAAAAGCTTAGCTACGCAGTTAGCTTTAAGGAAGAAACTACTAAGTTTAAAATTGCAAGGTGATACAGAATTATTAAGGCATTTTGCAATTTTTGATGACTTAATTACGGAATTGTCAGCAGCTGGAGCGAAATTGGAAGAGACGGACAAAGTATCACATTTGTTGTTAACACTTCCTGCATCGTATGATGGTGTTATTACAGCAATAGAAACTTTATCAGAAGATAACTTGACAATAGCTTTTGTAAAGACGAGACTTTTAGACCACGAAGTCAAACTAAAAATTGAAGGCAGTTGCACGAGTTCGAAAGTTCTTCATGCTCATGTTAATAAAAGAAAGTATGAGGAAAATAAAAAAATATTTAAAAAAAATTATAAAGTGAAGAGGTCGAATAATAATTATAATAAGAACAAGGGACAGCTTATCAAATGCCATCATTGTGGTAGAAGAGGTCACAAAATTAAGGACTGTTTCTACCATAAAAGAAATCAGCAGTATAATGAAGATAGAACCAGAACTGTGCAAACAGTTAATATTACGGAACCAAGTGGATCGCAAGAACCTACTTCGGGTTTCGCCTTCATGGTCGGAAGTTATCGACGTCAAGCCGAAGAGAAATTAAGTTTTCTTCTGGATTCGGGAGCCTCGGACCACATCGTCAATAAAGACAATATGTTTTCGAGTTGTACAGTATTACAACCGCCAATAAAAATTTCCATTGCCAAAAATGGAACCTACATAACAGCAACGAAGAAAGGAACCATCGATGTCACCAGCAATATGGGAATTGAAGGTGTCTTGGAAGACGTACTGTATTGTCCAGAGGTCCCGTACAATTTATTGTCGGTGCGAAGAATGCAGCAGGCAGGACTGTGCATTACTTTCAACGCGGAAGGGGTCCAGATAAGTATGAATGGAAAAACGGTGATGATTGGTAAGCCCTTGGATAATTTAATAGCCGTTGATTTTAAAATTAAAATAAGAGAATTAAATAAAAGAAATTCTCAAGTTCATAATATAATAAGTAATAATTATGAACTGTGGCATAAACGCTTAGGCCATATTGGCAAAGCTAAATTTTTAGAATTGAGAAATAAACAAATGGTCGATGATACAGAATACATTAATAAAGTCATACCTAACGACAATTTATGTGAAGCTTGTATAAATGGTAAACAAGCAAGATTATCATTTGAAAAAGTAAAAGATAAAAGCCACATAAAACGACCATTGTTTATTGTTCATTCTGATGTTTGTGGTCCTATCACTCCGTCTACAATTAACAATAAAAATTATTACGTACTGTTCGTAGATGAGTTCACTCATTATTGTGTCACATATTTAATCACTTATAAATCAGAAGTCTTTTCTGTTTTTCAAGACTTTGTTGCAAAAAGTGAGGCCCATTTTAATTTAAAATTGGTAAATATATATTGTGACAATGGTAGAGAATATTTATCAAATGAGATGAAGGAATATTGCGTGCAAAGAGGAATTAGTTTTCATTTAACAGTTCCACGAACCCCTCAATTGAACGGTGTTTCAGAACGTATGGTTCGAACAATAACAGAGAAGGCACGCACAATGATAAGTGGTGCTAGTTTAGATAAAGTATTTTGGGGAGAGGCAGTGCTTACTGCTACGTACTTAATTAATTTAACCCCAACTAAAGCTTTAAAAATACATAAAACACCTTTCGAATTGTGGCATAGTAAAAAGCCCAAAGTAAAATATTTAAAGGTTTTCGGTTCTACCGTTTACATACATAATAAAATTAGAAAGACTAAGTTCGATGCAAAGTCAATGAAAGGAATTTTAATTGGCTATGAACCGAACGGTTATAAAGTGTGGGATGTGGAAAATGAAAAATTTCTTGTCGTTAGAGACGTCATAGTAGACGAATTGAATTACTTAAAAACTCGACCAGTAACGAGACTTGAAAAGGGTGATGAGAACATCTATAATGAAACTGATGCATCTGACACACAGTCAAAATCAGTAGAAATAGATGAAAGGTCTCGAAAATCTGATAAAGATAAATCAGATGTGTCGAAGTCGAGTAGAAGAGTAAATTCTGAAGTAAAATTAGTTGATGAACCTAATAAATCTGTGACTGAAACAGATATGCACGATAAGTCTTCATCTCAAAATGATAATCAAAATATTAATGATAATGATAATTTATCAAAAATAGTTGAACCTAGAAGGAGTGAAAGGATTAAACAACAACTTCCTATATCCTATAATGAGAGTGACACACAATATGATCTTCTAATGTGTGCACAATCATTTACTAACAAAATTCCAAGTACATTTGAGGAAATTAAAAATAGAGAAGATAGAGTTCAATGGGAACAAGCCATTAACGATGAAATAAATTCTCTAATAACTAATAAGACTTGGATTTTGGTAGAAAGACCTAAAGATATAAATATTGTTGACTGTAAGTGGGTATTTACCATTAAAAATAATGAACATGGAAATCCATCGAAATACAAGGCTCGTCTTGTTGCTCGCGGTTTTAGTCAGGAATATTTAACTGACTATAATGAAACTTTTGCACCAGTTGCAAGAATGGCTAGTTTTAGATTTATAATTGCTTTTGCAAATCAGTTTAATTTATTGATACATCATATGGATGTGAAAACTGCATTTTTAAATGGCGAGTTAAAAGAGGAAATTTATATGGAAGTTCCTCAAGGAGTTGAAAGCAAAAGCAATCAAGTTTGTAAATTAAATAAAGCCATATATGGTTTAAAACAAGCGGCAAGATGTTGGTTTGAAGTATTTGAAAGATGCCTTGTAGAAAGGAATTTCCGAAGTTCATCAGTCGATCGATGTATTTATATCTTAGATAAAGGAAATATATATGAAAATATATATGTTATTCTATATGTGGATGATCTTGTGATTGTTACTGCAAAAATGGAAACATTAACTAACTTCAAGAGATATTTGATGAACAGATTTAAAATGACTGACTTAAAAGATATTAGTTTCTTCTTAGGAATAAAAGTTGAACGTACAAATGACAAAATAACCCTAGATCAGACTGCTTATATTAATACCGTTTTAGAAAAATTTAATATGCATGAATGTAAGCCCGTTAGTACACCTTTGCCAAGTAAGTTAGATTATTCAGCTTTAAATTCTATTGAAAAGTATGATGCTCCATGCAGAAACTTGATCGGCTGTTTAATGTATATAATGATATGTACTAGGCCTGATTTAAGTACTGCAATAAACATCTTGAGCAGATATACTAATAACAATAATAAAGAGCTTTGGCAAAATTTAAAACGAGTATTGAGATATTTGAAAGGTTCATGCAATATTAAATTATGTTACCAAAGAGGTGACTATAAAGACATAATAAGCGGTTACGTAGATTCTGATTGGGGAGGTCATGACGAAAATAATAGAAGAAGTACTACTGGATACTTGTTCAAATTATTTGAGCGATGTGTAATCTGTTGGTCAACGAGAAGACAAGCATCCGTAGCTGCTTCGTCTACAGAAGCAGAATATATGGCACTTTTCGAGGCCGTAAGGGAAGCTTTGTGGTTAAAGTCTCTTGCAGTTAGTATTAATATAAATATTGAAAAACCAATAACAATATATGAAGATAATAATGGTTGCATAAGTATTGCAAACAATCCAAGCAATCACAAGAAATCAAAACACATAGATATCAAGTATCATTTTTCCAGAGAACAAATAGAGAAAAATGTTATTAAACTTGAATTTGTTTCTACAGAAAACCAGATAGCTGATGTGCTGACAAAACCGTTGCCAGCAGCTAAGTTTGTGGAATTCAGGACAAGGATGGGCCTGAATTAATGGAGCCATTTACATATCAATAAAATATATTATAATTTTTGTTTTATCATAATTTTATATGGTCTGATTAGGTTTTCTGGGTTTTCCTAATCCTTTGCAACAAATGTTGGACCATTTGTATTCCCCAGAGTAAAGGCAATGATGGGAACGTCTTTTATATACATATATTATATTTGTGTTGAGTATTGTTGTTAAATTCGATATTAATTCTTATAATATGAAATAAGGATATATGTACTGTTTATTAATTTGTTCTAGAACGATTGATTCATTTTTGAGAGGGCGTGTTGGATTATTCTTAACAAAGTAATAATCAATGAGTTCAAAAACGACTCTACGTTCTAGGAATTCCTATTCCAAACAGGAGACTCTCTCTGCAGTGTAGGGGAGAGTAACATAAACAGTTTATATTACCAAGTGGGCCCGAGCTCGTCTTTTGGGCATCCACAGTTCAGTTCGTGCAGTTCAGTTAGTTCATTCTAAACCAAAGCTATATAAAGACGTTTCTTCCAAGCCTTATAATAAAAGTCAATTTTAATTATAAAGTATATTGAATTATTTAAACACCCATTTCCAATAAGTATGAAGTACTAAAACCTGGTCACCTTGTCATGAATGAGGCCCATTTTGAGCAATTAGCTGAAAAGAATATTTTATACTCTTCCGTAAATATTTCTTTTCACTTTACCTAACATTTGCCGATTCCAATCCACCTAAAACACCACCCTCGATAGAACCCTTAGACACTTCGAGACCAAAGCAACCGGAGAGTCAGCAAAGTTCTCCATAAAAGGGCGCAACGTGTACAGGAACTGCATAGGATTAACGAGACAACGATCTCAGCTCTGGCGCTGTTTGCAAAATGATAGCGATAACAGTCGGGAAATGTTACGAGTCGCGAACCGTAGGGCACGCACGTGTGCGAGAATCGC
The DNA here is from genome assembly GCA_910591515.1 of Cerceris rybyensis. Lineage (NCBI taxonomy): Eukaryota > Metazoa > Arthropoda > Insecta > Hymenoptera > Crabronidae > Cerceris > Cerceris rybyensis. Next base: position 5,648,159 of record OU342795.1, read on the forward strand.
GCTCGTAAAAATGTACGAAGAGTACTTCCGGTAATGGGACCAATCGCATCCGGCAACAGCTGCGCGTATTACGCACGCATTTAAGCGTGTGCGCTTGCATCGATGCGAATACGTATGGTATTGTAAACGGTAGACTCATCCTTTCGGTGCAAACGATGCAGGATAAATGTGGTCTCAGCGTTGCCGTAATTAACGGCGCGCTCGTTCTTTGATTAATCTCCATAAATATTAATTATTCGATAGAACGATAATCGAGCAAGTTAATTGAGGTCGTTCCACATCGATCGACCCGACGTTTTAACCGTTTTTTTCCCGCTCTGATTGGAGTTCGCAGCGTGTTGATAAATTTTCGTTGATTTTTCTTTACAATCTATTGGATTTAATTTAACCAAGTGACTGCACGGTGGAGAACGAATTAATTCTAGTTTCGCGCGACTGATTACATAAAGTCGCATGTATGAGATCAAAAAGGATCGATGGAATGGAGAAAGATAAACGTGAGTGAAGAAGAACGAAGAGTGATGGTCGAGGGAAGAAAATTGCAATTTTTTCGCCACTTTCTCAACGTGCATTTCTCTCGGTAGTGGCGCATCGCGAGCAAAGTGGCCAGCTGCAAGAGTACGTAAACAAAAGCAGTGGAATGTTCAACAAGTCCGGCGTTTCGGGCGAACGAGAGGAAAGGGTGGAGAGAGTTAAGACTTTCTCGAAATATATTCGCCTCTTGTCAAAACACTTGCGCATACCGACCAGCGAACTGGCATCCTCCCTCGCGAGTGATTAATCATCATTAAGAGATCACGAACAACGAGGAATGATCTCTCGTTGCGAGCGACGTACTCGAGTTATTCGTGGCGGAGAACAAGCGGAGGAAGATTTAAGCTAACTATTAAATTATCCACGGTTTAAAGTTAGATATAAATTCTACACAATTCAATTCTATATACTTCCTAATCCCGTTGTTCAACCTCTCGCCATGCTATTTCTTTTCTGACTGGATGTCCAATAACTCACAATCAGAATGAATTACAGAAATGACAATCTATCCTTGATTCGTGGTACACTGTATAACTATATTAAATAGTAAAACTATATTAACACTAGAACGACCAAGCAAGTCAAAATGACTTGTTCACATTTTTTTCCAAAAATTCCTTAAGTTCACAGGAGAGTCCTAGATTAGAAATTCTAAGTTGATCTTATAAAGCACACATTATCAAACCGATCATATTTTCCACCCCTTCATTCCTCTTCCTCCAAAGTTTTTATTTAATATATTTAAATGTAATAAATTTAACGTCGGTCATTCTAGTGTTAACAACATTAAATAGCATAGACATACTTTGATCGTATCGAGACCCACTGATACTTTTAATTTAATAATTTTTGGAAAACTTCCAACTTCCCTATTCCATTTATCGCCTCCCGATTATCACTCGTTACTGTACCCCATAGGTTTACCTATCCAGCGTGTTTTCATGCGAGCAACCCTCCATCACAAATAACGAGAAAGGTTCAATTTACAACGACCCAGGATTTCTTGAATTCAATTCGGCATTAACATCCACGGCTTGCAACAGCGGATAGTTAAATCATCGCAGGACTCCTCGCGTCGAGATCATCCTGAAAGTAGTCATCCTGTCACCGTAAAACCATTTCTATCTACTTATCTCGACAATAAACAATCTTATCCATACGTTCATCTACCTTCCTATTTCGTGTAGACTACAAGTAGCCTCTCACCGTGACTTAAATACCGCCATTCCACTAAAACACCTGAATATCTCCCCAATGGCACCCCGCTGGGTCTTTGTAAGCTCTGACAGATTCCGATCTGTTTTATCGGTGTCCCTTCGTCCTCTTTCGCCTTCACGGTTATCGCGCCGCGGATAAGTTTAAACGACAGCCGTAAACTTCGCCGATAAGTCGCTTCTTTGCTTCGCAACATGGGGAATTCCTAATCGGCGAAACTCTCGCGAAACCCGATGACACGATAAAGCTTGACAAATAAGAACCGGATGCGCGAAGAGTTAATCGAGTTTGACGCGAAACTTCGGGCGATGATAAGACTCGATTCGATCGAGCGAGCGGACGAAGGAAGCGGAACGACTGTTCGTGGATCGAAGAAGCAACTTTTGTTTTGCTTCGCGTTTCATCGGCTGGAAGTATCGATACGCTATTTCATCGTAGTTGATCCTCGCATCGTTGACTCTTCACGGATGGACGGTTTTTTGAATATTGAGAAGGAATCATTTAGTTGCCGATCGACAGACCTCTTTTTAGAAGTCTAGAAGGCTACGAGCTGCGAAATTGTAAATTCATTTTGCGCTGTCAGGTATCAAATGGTGCATGATAATAAATTAATTGCAACTTTGCATAGGTGCATGGATGAGGTGGAATAAAATTGCTACTTTTGGCGAGTTCATGCGGGGGTAGTTTTTGTCAGAGGGCTAACTTTCTGGCGGACGGAGGTCAAGTTCAATTTTCGAGAGGGTATTTACCATCCCTTAACTCCTTGCCCGCGATTTCTCTTAGGGGGACCGGAAAGTAATGTCGTTTTTCTATGTTTAATTGGAACAATGATGTAATCATCCTCATTATCAATCATCTTTCTCCTAGCTTGCAAATTTTCAATGCCGGATCGATGAAAACCAATTGGTTTTATAGCAAAGTATCTGGAGAGACGACGTTACTTTCCAATCTCCCTAATATTTTCGTTGCGTGAGCAAGAAGGATTCAAAATTTTTCACTAATTTCTAACATTTCATTAAATTGAGTATAATATTAACCCTTTGCCTTACAAACACGTGTGGTACACGTAACGCGGTGAATGGTATCGAATGATTTTAAGTTTTGCAAAAACAATTAAATTTAAAATATCACAGGGTCAAGAGACATTGAATTTTGCACTACGCTATTTTTCCTGCGTTAACGATGTATCGGAAATAAGTGATAAATTATTAATCCAATAATTAATTCTCAGTTATTGCGCATTCGATCGCATGAAAAATTGTAACGCAAGGGACTAATAACATAGAAATAAATTCATCGCCTCTTCCCCATTCCATCCACCGCGTCGAGGGTGTCGCGCGTTACTGTAGACCAGGGGTGGCCAACCCAAATCGTCTTGCGGGCCACTTGGGAAATGCATCATAACTCCGCGGGCCGCATATAAAATTATATGTCCCTATAAATTAGATTCAGACTCACTATAGGCACTTTTTCAGAGTGAAAAATTGAAATATAATGAGTTATTATTATTGTGTTTGCTATTATTCTTACATATAAACATAAATTATATAATAATAATGATACTGATGATAATCTCGTGGTACGGAAAAATGTTCAAGGCGGGCCGCGGGTTGGCCACCCCTGCTGTAGACCAAGGGGTTGAAGAACAATATTTTTCCCCGGCCAACAAGGTCCTACTATTATTCGAAGATCGAATCATTAACCCTTCGCGGTCCGAATTATTTTGTTAATTTTGTAGTGAACTAAACAAAATTAATTTCACATCATTTTTCATAGTTGGTTTTTCATTTTTTTTTAATGACATCAAAACCTACAGGTACTGACGAATATTTAGGTGATATTACAAAATCATTATGAAATTGGAAAGTGGATATTAAATTGTCAGAAAATAAAATCAAGAGAAAAGCTGTGTCGAGTACTGCTCGACATAGGACCGCAAAGGGTTAAATAAAGACACTAATATTCAATATTCTAATGCAACAATCTCCAACAAGTCAGTCATGTTTCTTCTTTTACAACTCGAAAACCGCATCTCTTCTCAGCCCCGTTACCCTTTCTCGGCTCGTCTTAATTCATCCCAAAGCTTTCGAGTTAGTCCAAGAAGGAGGATCGGTTCGTTATCGCGAAACACCGGCGCTGAGAGCGAAATAATGCATCGTGGGCGCAGATAACCGGTTCTACACGGGTGTCAACGATAGTCAAAGACCCGGCTTGATCCCTCCTAATGCGGCCTCCGTCTAATGCTTTTTATTTCTCTCCGAAATTACGATAAGAATTCACCTAATCGCTCCACGAAGAATTCGCGAAACGTGTCCCTCGAATCGCTGAATTTCGCTCGGTGGAATCGCAAGGACGAAGAAGGTTTTTAGGCTGTTTGGAGATCTGCCGCGCGAGAAAACGATATTTCACGATGTCGTCGAGGTGGATTCGTTGCACGTTGCGCTCTTACCAGAACATGATTTAAGAGCCGGATATTTTTCCACGGGCTATGCCGACGGAGATAAATTTTCGCTCATGAAGTCCTGGGTAATTGAATTTCGGCGGGAGGAATTGATATATTCGATGGTAAATTTATGTGACTTGCGGTTAGGTGGTCTTTTTTCAAGCGAAAGTCACTTTCGATGATGGGCCAGAAGGTTTGGGCTTGGTTTATGGTTAAAACGAGTTGGAACCCTTTGAGTGGTACAGATATGCATGTCTACTAGTGTTACTGAAGAGTGTCTTATTCTGTTTTATCATTTTTTTATTTCAAGTGCTGTGAATATTAATATTTTAATTACAAAAATTGGTTTAAGAGACTGGAAGGAAAGGAAGAAGTTGGAGCAAAGGATGCGAAGTTAATGGAGCGATTTAATACGGCTGAGATTTATGAATTAACTTCGGAGATACCGTTGCTCGAATTTCAGTGAAAGAACAGGTAATTTCTGGCACAATGAAAAGGCGCGGAGCAAGTTACGTAGATCGCGATAAATCTCAATCTTTACGGTGATCCGATGCGCGCGGCACGTGCTCTATGGTTATATCCGCCCACTTTGGTCCCCATCGACATCCGCCCTCTCGCGATCCACGCTATTTATTTTCTCATCTTGGCCCCCACGATGTGCGATGGCCCTTTTTTTCCTCTCCGCATTCACCAAAAGATCGCAAATGCATCTACCATGCACGTTTCATTTCTCTTTCGCGTTAATTGCTCGACTTGACGAACAAAACTTCAATAACTTAAAAAAACGAAACTCTTAAACGAAATTCTTAAATAGGTTTTAGTCAATTACGAAATAATTCTTCCTAGAATTCTTTTTTCTGAAACGTGCACTTACCATGAAAAACCTAAAATTTTCCAAAGATATAACAAGATACTAATTAACCCCTTCCCTTACAATGTCTTAACTGTTGAAACAATAATCTATCACTGATTTCTGATATATCGGTATAAATTAATGCAAAGCTAATAATATAGGATTAATTTCAACGTCTCCTGACCTAGTAATATTTTCAATTTAATACTTTTTGGAAAGCTTAATTTTCTATTTCATTTACCGTGTCACGTGCGCCACACGTCGTTGTAAGCCAAAGAGTTGAATCCTTTACTTTCTAGTTCCTCTCTTTCCATCCACTTATTTTAATTGCTGAATCCTACAATTTGTAATAAAAAAATAAGAAGACTATTAGACGACATCCACAATTAAAAGAATAGAAAAAACAGTCGAAGGGTTAATAAAGCCACGAGTAATACAGTATCTTCAATGTTCGAATTCTCACGCAAGATAAAAGCGTAACCCCGAAGAAACCGATAAATCTGCATTTAAATAGCGTCAGAGTTATCGCTCGAAATTGATGGGAAAAAGATTAACAATCAGGCGTCCGATCGGCAAGATTCTGTACCCTCCCGTGAGCATTTTAACCGAGATAGAAGCCATCAAGGAATCAACGAGGAAGAAGCCACAGTAACCGGCCAAATTACACGGCACAGGAATCGGCTCACGGCACCGAATCAATTTATGCCGATACTTCACATAGGGAATACGTCCCATTAGCATAATATGGTAGGCGATCGATTATTTCAATAAATGTAATCGGAACCGGCATTTATCAGTACTCCCTCGATCGGCAATAATGACGATGATCGGGACACGAGATGGGGGATAATGAGGAGCACTTTAAATTTCCGATCTTCTCCTTTACATATTCATTGACGCGACGCTCCTTGTCGCGGTTCGTTAACGTTTTTGTCAGTCTTAATACTCCTCTCGGTGGGTCCTTCCGTTTTTTTATGGTCCGTTCGACATTTTTGGTAGCACCGTGACGCGTGCCGTTTGTAATTGGCCTTCGTGGAAAATTCTGTGCGATGCAAAAGTGACTTGGTGCCGTGGCTTAGTTTTTCAAAAATTTTTTCCCATTTTTCACTTTCCTTTTTGTAATATGCAAAAATATTAGAAATTAAGAGTATCTAATAATTAAGAATCTCTAATAACTAAGAACTTCTAATAATTACAAATTCCTAATAATTAAGAACTTCTAATAATTAAGAATTTCTACTAATTAAGAACTTCTACTAATTAAGAATTTCTAATATTTTCTGGAACTCGAAATTTTTCGAATTTTTAAATCGAAGATGAATATTTAATTGAGAACAAATAAAATTTAACTTCAGATTACTGCTATATAAATAGGGGAAGCAGTAATTGACGTCTGTATAACTTTTCTCCCTATTTGCCTACGATTTCTTAATCAAATGATCGATGTATGGGGTAACGTTAGCTCGCAATTAAAGTAATTAGACAGGGAAGAATCATTGGTAAGTCGGTATTCTCTTTCGTGACTGTACTTACAGCCTAGCACCTTCGCAGGATCCGAACATGTTTTTATCTCGTCTCCTATTCCCAGCCTCGTCCTTTATTCCGACACTGGATGTTCTTTTGGACCCAGCAATCTCGTAGTTAGCTTACCGAACAAAGCAGAAACAAAAAATACCATGCCTCGAACACCGTAGGATGTATTTTAAACGTTCGAGGCAATTATCGTCCTTATTACTCTTAACCGCTACAAAGTGCCGATGAGTCTGCTTATCGTATCAAAAATGAGACCACGTTCTACGGTTACTTTTTCTGGATGACTGTACTCGTCAGACACCCTTTTAAAGTGGAAGGATATTTTTATTTTTATGGATAATAATTATTTCAAATTACCTTGACAAAGTGCGATAAAAGGGGTAACAATGGGAGAGTATACTTTTGTAATTACTGTTGGAAGCTGAGTGTTGCATTTTAGAGCTGAATTATGTCCCTAGCTTTATTATTCTTCTAGAGAAATGGTCGCAATGAATGGAGGGAATGGGATAAGAAACAGTGAGAACACAGGTTTAGGAGTACTTCTTTCAGGTGACTGTACTTATGTGCACCCTTTTAAGGAACGGGACATTTCCATTTCAATGAGTAATACTTTTTCCAAGGCCCAATTGCGCCTTAGCTTCTTCCGTACAAGAAATATCTACTCTAACAAGCAAAGTAAGGTGTAATGGGAAAAAGTAATCGCCCCGGCATTCTTTCAATAACTCCTCTCACCTAACAGTATTTCAGCGGCCTCAGACCCAATTGCAACTCTGTCTCTTCTTCCCTGCAAGAAACATCTACTCGAACAAATAAAATAAGGTCCGCTAAAAAAAAGTAATCGTCCCGTGCACGCATTTAATAGCTCCTTGTCCCATCTACCAATATCTTAGTGGTCTAAGGCCCAATAGCTCCTCCATCTTTTCCTCCCTACAACAAATATCTACTCAAACAAATAAAGTAAGCTCTACTAGAAAAAGATAATCGTCCTTTCCACACATTAAATAACTCCTTCTCCCCCTTCGCAGTATTCCAGCGGCCCAAGGCCCAAGTGCACCTCCATAAAAGAAATATCTACTCGAACAAATAAAATAAGCTCCGCTAGAAAAAAGTAATCGTTCCGTGCACTCATTTAATAGCTCCTTCGCCCACCTAACAATATTTTAGCAGTCTAAGGCCCAATAGCTCCTCCGTCTTTTCCTCCCTACAACAAATAACTACTAAAACAAATAAAGTAAGCTCTACTAGAAAAAGATAATCGTCCTTTCCACACATTAAATAACTCCTTCTCCCCCTTCGCAGTATTCCAGCGGCCCAAGGCCCAAGTGCACCTCCATCTTTTCCTCCATAAAAGAAATATCTACTCGAACAAAGTAAGTTCCGCTAGAAAAAAAGTAATCGTCCCGTGCACGCGTTTAATAACTCCTTCCCTCCAACAATATTTCAGCGGCCTGAGGCCTCAGTCCCAACGTTCTTCCCTACAAAAAATATCTCCTCGCCGAGAGAGAGAATAAACTACGATACAAAGAAGAAGGTACATACATAATTGACTCGTGCGCACGTTTAATAACTCCTTCCCCCAAGCGGCCTAAGGCCCAAGCTCACTTCCATCGTCGTTCCTCCGTCCGATGAATATTTCTACGAAAGAAAGGGAACAAAGTGTACCGGTTAAAAAAGCAATGACTCTCGTGAAAACGTCGAGCAACTCCTACTTCTTCCAGGTGACTGTACTCACCTAGCACCCTCGTAGGGTCCAGCAACGTTTTTATCTCTTTCTCTCTATTCGCCGTTCCAGTGGCTCCTTCCATGATGCCACTCGCCGGCCCTGACTCCTGCTGGCCCGCCGTTACGCTGTTAAACGAGCGAATCGCCAGTAGCTATCGGCGCGAGCGCATCTGGAAAGAATAAAGTACACGTTACGAAGGGTAAGCACAAGCAGTCGTGCAGCAATGCAAGCCGGGTAACGTAGACTGCATAAGTAATAGAGAGCCTCGAGGGCTTTGCCTGAACCTCGAGGTTACGCGGACGGCGCACGATTCCGTCCAAAGACGAACGGCTAGTGGAACGATCATCCCTTTGATAATAATTTCACCCTGGAGTGAAACCTCCTGGCGGATTTAGAAATGCCATTCGTGACGTGAAAGCTCTGAGGAGCGAGGGAAAAATTGCGAGTCACGCGCTTCACGTTGGCCATTGGCAGGGTTTCCCAGCGTTGCTGAGGAATGGAAACGATGGAGATAGGGTGGTTATGGTTTTAGATGATGGTTTGACATGTTGAGGGTGATGGAGGTCGTTGGAGTTGTTGAATTCAATGGAATTTCATGTGACTTTTAAGTTGGAGTATTTTTCTAAATTTTTTAACACGTTTGGTATAGAAATATTGGCACTGAAGAGGCAAAGACTTGCTGGCTGTATATCTATTTGTGTCGCTAAGGTTTCTGCTTTGTAAAAATATTGTTTAACCGTTTGGGGACTACGAACGCATTTATGTGATCTGAGAAAAAATTTAATTAAGATTTATCGCCATATGTATACACGGTTAGAGGTGAAAAATTGAAACCTAATCGTTGATATACAATTCTACAAATAATAATTTATATAATCTGATAAAAACCTAGTTTCGAATCATCAAATAAGCAATCATCTTTCAATATTCAAAAATGCTTCCGCCCGCAAAGGGTTGGGTAGAGAAAATCTTATAATTAGTTGTACTGAGGGTGGGGTGGAGTAGGTGGATTATTACTAAGGGTGAACTTGCCTGAGTTTTAAAGGGGATGAAATTCTAATGCAAGACATTCAAGGCAATTTAGACAAATATGTTAATCCATTAACCCTTTGAGGACGCATATATGTGGTCCGAAAAAAAAGTATAATTGTTGCATATTCCATGCAATCATGGAAATACGCAGAAAATAAATTATAATTTACACGCATCAATAGCCTAAGCTTTTTGTTAAAAGATAGTTTTGAAACGTTAAAAAAATGATCATCTCTCAATATTAAAAAATGTCTCCATCCGCAAAGCGTTAACTAGCCAAACTACCAGAAAATTACACTAATCAATATGATTTTCTAAAAATAATGTAACGGCGCTTCATAATTAAATAACACAGATATTATAAAATAACGTCACGAATTTAATGAATTCAAACTTCTTGCACAAAGACAACTCTATTCTCAATATTAAATCAATATCTAAACATTTGCAATTCGTTGTTAACATTCTCGTAATCGATATGAAATATAGGAGAGACAATTTCGTTACGATAATTCGTAACAATAACATAAAGTAAAATAACACAAGTGCTAAAACATCGTTGAGCATTCATAAAATTTCTTTCAATCGTCAACAAAGTAATTGAATTGTCAAAATCACTGATTTCTCGCAAATCCTGAGAATCGTGCCAAGAAAAGGTTGGGAAACGCTGGCGGAACGATCGGCTAAAAAGGGAAAGCCATCGAGGCAATTGGCTATAGGCGGATTGTTTTGAGATTCCTATCTCGAGTGGGCAGAAAATTGATCGACAGCGAGAGTATCGAAGTAAAGAACGCCGGAAGAATTTGAAATCACGAACGATCGATCGTTCGACACGATGATATCGCGAGGAGTCGTCTTGGATAATGATCGAAACGATTCGCTATCGGCGAAACGATACGCCGCTCTTCCGTGCGTGCAGCATGCAACGTGTCAGCAGGAGAACGATACGTTTCGCTGCAAATACGTGAATAATACGCGAATACGCGAATATCCGGCGATAAGAATCGCACAAATCGCCACAGGTGCGAACAACTGATAGGGATACATTGTTCGAAACTATTAGAAGATCTCGAAGGTGAGGAAATCAGATAAGACGTATGCTTACGTGATTACGTAAAGAATACGAATACATTTCCAACTCATATTTTCAATTTATAGGTTTCTCAAAAGTTGAACTCATCCTATTAATTTTGTATAATGATTTTACGGTAACGCTAAACCTACTGAGCCGGTGAAAAGACGGTGTCAATTTTTTTTTTAAATTATTTAAATTAATAGGGTGGCTGTGAAGTAAATATTCCACTTTTAATATGAAATCTAAATTAGTTAATTAATCTAAATAAATTCATTAATTAACCCCTAAGCCTACAAATACGTGTGACACTCGTAGAGTGGAAAATGGAATAGGAAATTTTGAAGTCTTCTAAAAAATATTAAATTGACAATGTTAGGCGATCGGTCTCGCTATTTCTGTCCTATTAATATCACGGTCAGTTTACACGAAATATCGGAAACCAGTGAAACCTTTTGACTTTTGGAATTAATTTGGAGTCTTTGCACGCCTTATCAGAAAAGAAATCGTAGGCTAAGGGGTTAATCTACTTTTCCATCTCCTCATTTTTCTTTCTCTATAATAGTCATTAACACTAGAACTACCAAGCAAGTCAAAATGACTTATTCACAATTTTTTCCAATAATTCCCTAAGTTTATAGGATAGCCATAGAGCAGATATTCCACGTGGATCTTCTAAAATACAGATTACTGAATCTTTCGTCAATTGCACCTCTTCATTTCTCCTTCTTTAAATTACTATATTGAAATATAGTAGATTTGACGCCGATAGTTCTAGTGTTAAGTGTATCTAAATTTTAGTACAGAATAACCTCGGCAGTTTTAGTATTAAATATCTATAATTTTCGACAAAATAACGTTAACAACTCCATCAATTTTTCCTCAACGATCAAGTCCACCTTTTTCAAGTTCGACAGACACGAGCAATTTTCCGAATATTATGCATTACCCGATACGACTATTAAAAGAATCACGAGGAAATTAAAGACTCCATGGAAGAGTTTCTCAATAATTTCCACGTTATGACACCCCATCGAGCCCTCGGCAACGGATGAAGTTTCTCCACGGCACATTCCAGCTTTAACCACTCAACATTTTATCCGTTTAACGTCAGATGAAGCGATCCTAAGCCCATGTTGCACTATCATCTCAAGAAAGTAGAACCGTGTCGGTGTTGCGACGAAAAATAAGTTACAAATAATCCATGGAATATTAAATTCTTCTCAAATTACAGCAAATTAAGACTCAAGATAGGACGTGTACCGATGTCACGCATCAGCGTGGATGATGGACCGTGAAAGGGGAAGAATTTATAAAAAAAGTTATACGATAAAGAGCATAATTATTATTCACAACCGGTGCACCTAAGAGCGCTGTCCTTTTCAATGATTTCCAGGAGCAATCATCCGCGGTACACTTTAATTATTGGTCAGATCGAAGATAATCCACGAGGCTGCAATAATTTCGAGAGAAAATAATTAAGTATCTTCCAGGCGTTCCTTGGTACTTCATTTTCTCCTTCTTCAACCCCTGCAAGATCTCACGATTGACGATCATTCGTCGGATAAATTGAAACGATCCTCAACGTCAAATATGGAGTACAGAGTATTATTGTATATTAAATGACGAAATAATGGAGGAAGGGATTATTAAATTACATATTAAAGAGACAGAGAGAAATGAAAAAATGAGAGGAGACGTAGACGTTGAAGGAGAACGGATTGGACAGCGTTTGAGGAATGGATTCCTAAAAGAGCGATATCGACAGGGGAGAATACGCCCCGAAGAATACTTTAATACCTCCTCTGTCTCGTGCAAAGGCATAATGGCCCTTTATGACGGCAAGGAGCGTCGTTCCGCGGTGTAAATTGCACGTTGCATCGATTTACGAGGCGAACAGTAATTTCCACCATCTTACCCGGACCTCTATATATCGCTCTATGCGTGCGCACATCTACAGGATGGTTCAAAGTTCGCTGCAACTCCTGGAGAACGTGACCTCTTCCCTTGAATTATTACTTGCTTCTTAACCCTTTTAGTGCCGAACGAAAAAATTGATTGAATTAAAAACAAATGTAGTTGCGAGTAAAAAGAATTGTCATTTGGCAATCGTGTCATATAGAATAAGCAATATGGAGCATATATTGTGTATTTACAATTATATGTCATAAAATTACTGATATTCTATTGGAAACTGAATATTAACCCTTCGATATTCAGTGTTAGCAATTTTGCTAACGACGATATATCGTCGTCCGGCACTAAAAGGGTTAAAACTTTTTCTCTACAATGTTAAACTTTGATGGTCCATCATCAAAACCTCATTACTCTTCATTGAAAACATGAGAAATGTGACAACATACTGTGAATTTTTCTGTGCTATCAAAGATCTAGTTTTCCGCCATTTCATCAATCAATCAATTCACGTAACATTTCTACTTTACTTTTGAAACAAAAATATAGCAAAAAAGGGCCCGCCGTTTTAGATTAACACTAGAACTACCCTCGTTAAATCTATTATATTTTAATATATAAAATAAGTCATTTAAAAAGAGAGGAATCAGTAAGCATTAAAGATGACCAATTCTGTGATTTATGTTTTTTGAAATAGATATGGAATATTTATTCTACGACTCTCGTATAAACTTGGAGAGTTTTTAGAGAAAATTTTGTAATCAATCAATTCACGTAACATTTCTACTTTACTTTTGAAACAAAAATATAGCAAAAAAGGGCCCGCCGTTTTAGATTAACACTAGAACTACCCTCGTTAAATCTATTATATTTTAATATATAAAATAAGTCATTTAAAAAGAGAGGAATCAGTAAGCATTAAAGATGACCAATTCTGTGATTTATGTTTTTTGAAATAGATATGGAATATTTATTCTACGACTCTCGTATAAACTTGGAGAATTTTTAGAGAAAATTTTGTACCAGTCATTTTGACTGGTTCGGTAGTTCTAGTGTTAATTCCGAATCACTGAAAGTATGTTACATCAATTGACAATATAGAAAAAATTTTACAATATCCACCATAGCTCCCTATTTCCTATGATCATTTAGTCTAGGATATACAGTTTTAAATGTCTACCAAACCAGAAAGATTACAATGTTCATATCAAATTTGGAAATATACATATTTTTAATTTCCTAGAGTACTTAAATTTTCTAGAAATATTGTCATTTCTCAGAAGACTCGAGGCTTGCACCGAGAACTTTGAACCACCCTGTACTTTCGCTGCAACGATCATAAGTGTATCCGTAAATATTTTACGTGGCGTTCCGGTGTTCCGAGCAGCGCGTTAGAAAATCATCGTAGAATTATACTTCCCGCGAGGATCTACGAGTACTTTACGAATAGTTAAAAGAAAAGGGGAAGAAGACAGCAGGAATCACGGAGGAATCGGTTAAATTGAAGGCACGCGCGATATTTACCATCGCGATACATGGAAACCGAGCTATCCACGTGGCACAGGAAATAGTCGATAAGTTTCGATGGCAAGAAAACGAAGACAGAGGTGAAATACGTACAATGAGTATATGCCAAAGTGCTTGAGGCGATTTCTATGAATTATTCAGAAGGCTACTCAATAATTCGAGTTTTTTTCCACTGGAAAAGCATGCGGAGATAATTAGGAGAACGTTAAAGGATACCGGCGAATAAATGACCGATGATTAATCGAGATTACTTGAGAGATGGTTATCGATGATAGGTTGAGAACGTGCCGCTGATGAGGCGTCTTTCGTTAAATTTAAGTCGTTTCCTGTGACTACTTTTTATTCTTTTACCTTTAACACTAGAACTGCAAAGTCAAAATGACTGGTTCTCAATTTTTTCCAAAATTTCCTAAGTTTGTTGGACCGTCACAGAATAGAAATTTCACATTCTATAAAACATAAATTACCGAATCGATCATCTTTTCTACTTCTTAATTTGTTTTTAAAACATTTTTTTAAAATTTAATTCAACGCTTTTTAATTTGTTTCGAAGTACTTATTTCATAGATTTAAGTACAATAGATTTAACTCCGGTGGTTTCAGTCTTAATAGCCACGATTATCAGTTCTAAGTCATACTGTATTTAGGTACTTTTTGAACCACCTAAGCTGGATTATGTTAAATAATAACTGATGAACAATTCCTCCCTACTAATTGGGAGTTCAAGTCTTTCTTTCGAACCCTGACAATTTTACCAAAGTCACCTAGCTTAGGACGCACAGTTTTAGGCGACCTAAAATTTTAGCTGATCCAAGTGACCCAAAATCTCCTCGTCTGCTCTCTTGTGCAATTTTCCACATTAAATCCAAGCAGTACGAAATATAATCCCCAAAGTTTGGTACCTGTCCGACAATTGCTCTTGACAATAAACCACTGTCTCTTCCACGACTCCGCTTAATACCTTCTAACGTCCTTTGGCGTAATAACAGTAACAACCACGGTTACAGGTATGCAAACCACGAATTTCTATGATCCACGAAAGATTCGCCGGCGATAAATCACCCTAGCGTTATATTTTATCGAGGGAGAAGCAGCGAATTTACGATTGGCCTCGCACCAGCCGGAGAATTTTTGCGTCAAGCGACGTTCGCACGCGCGAGAACCAGGCGAAAATTCTAATCGCAAATCAACGTCACGAGTGAATTATAATGGCAGACTACGATAAACCTCGCACACGCTGCTTTTCATTTCCCCTCTCTTTTCTCTCTTGCTGCCGTGACGAGATGTTCAACGAATAGTGTGCACTTTGTTAGAAAAGGGTGTCATTACTGTAAGTTAAATTGTATCGTGGTCGACAATGAAAATCAGCTTGCGTAACTTAATATGAAGAGGAAGATCTACTGTATCACTTTTTGCACGTGAAGTGTTACATTAAATTAAAAAATATTTCTATTAAAGTTACCAAAAAAAGACAATTGACGCAGATTTCAATACTATAACTCTTTGGAAATGGAGTTCCAAAGTTAATAAAAAAATACCTTCCTACCAGAATTTCCAATTGGATATAAAAGTGTGCAGCAATATCAAAAGTATGACAATATAACAATAACCACAGTACAATATTTTGCAAATGGAGTGCTACATTAAGTTAAAAAATATTCCAACCAGACTATGCCAAAAAATACAACAATGCACGTAGATTTTTCACAACATAACACTTTGTGAATGGAGTTCTAAAAATAAAAAAATGCCTTCCTACCAGAATTCCCAATTGGATATAAAAGTGTGCAGCAATATCAAAAGTATGACAATATAACAATAACCACAGTACAATATTTTTCAAACTGAGTGTTACATTAAATTAAAAAATATTCCACCCAGTCTAAGTGAAAAAATACAAGAATGCACGCAGATTTCAACAATAAAACACTTTGTAAATAGAGTTCCAAATTTAATAAAAAAAATACCTTCCTATAAGAATTCTCATTTGGATATAAAAGTGAACAGCAATATCAACAGTATCATATTTTGTAACCGGAGTACCAAATAGACTATTGGATGAAATCGTAAAGTGTTACGTTTGCACGTAAAACGTGCATAGAAGCCACCGAGGACGGCAACGGTATTAAGTCGGTGCACTTCGGCCAGAGGAAAAAACGTAGATACCTAAAGTCATCGTAAATCTGCGGTAGCTGACGCGAGTCGGCCCACTAAACACGTCGGTAAAATATACAGCGACGGTAATTCACTTTCCGCGGGTACGTCCACGAGGAGATTTTCGTGTAACTCTTTCAGCGGACGTGCGTAATAGTTCCCATTTGAAAATCGATGAAAATAACAGTCGCTCTCGGATACTCTCGGAATAATCTGCGAATCGCTATAAACTCTCAGCGAATCGTGCAAAATATTCCAAGTGGCGATGTACTCTTACAATTTCCACGATTATTCTTTCGTTAGTTTCCTTCAAGAATAACGTTTTGCAGGATTTCGATCAGCGATGCTATACTTCTTCTTTGGGAATAATAATTTTTTCTAATTCTTGAGAGAAGAATTATTGGTTCATATGCTAGCTACTTTACGAAGCTTTCAATTCTACAAAGTTCATTGTATCGCAATATATTAGGGGGACCGGAAAGTAATGTCGTTTCTTTAAATTAAATCCAAGCAAATAAATTTATAACAAGTTTATATTTTTAATGAATTATGCAATTCATAATTGTTTATAACCCTTGTTATGAGCAACCTTTTTTCATTTAGTGTGCAAATTTTCAATAACGGATCGATAAAGATCAATTGGTTTTGAGCAAAATATTTGAAGAAACGACATTACTTTCCGGTCCCCCTAATATTAGGAGCACCGAAAAGTAATCAAAATTGGAAAAGTGAAAATGTAATTGAAAACGTTTTTCAACAAAAAATCGAAGGACTTTTTTAAAAAGGGAATCGAACAACTACCTTTACGCTGGCAAAAAGTGTTAGAAAATTATGGAAACTATTTTGTTGATTAGTATTTAAGATTTCTTTAATAAGTAAATGTGTTTTGCCAGCAAACAAAAATTTTTGATTACTTTTCGGTACCCCTAATATATTGGTGCAGTAGAAAAAAAGTTATTAGTTATTTATAAAAATTCGTCATAAATTACAAATCAATTGTGTAATTAATTAAACGCGCGAAAGACGACAGCAGTCAGGGTGGTCCCACGGGATGCATTATTCCCTTTACGATTCTCGTCGCAATAAATGACCGTCTTCATCCCTCAACGAGCGAGGAATGACAATCGTTCGTTGATGCTTCGTGTGTGGCGGACGCAATATACAATTATCCTCTTTAAACTACTAAAATCAATCGTATTCCTATCAACTCAATCCTCCTTAACATTTTCTTCCAGTAACATTGACTTTCATATTAATTCTATGCCATCGGAATTCTGATACGTTGAATGATAATATTGAAAAGTCAGAGATAAGAGAAATTTTAAATTGGACTCACTAATTCCAAATCCGATGCTTTAATTTTGCTTAACACTAGAACTACCGGCGTTAAATCTATTATATTGTAATATATTAAATAGCTACTTTGGAAAGAGAGAAATCACGAAATAGAAACGACGGTCGATTCGGTAATCCGTATTTTTTTTTACATTCATTCCAAGCCATCGAAATTCTGATACGTTTAATAATAATATTGAAAAGTCAGAGATAAGAGAAATTTGAAATTGGGCTCACTAATTGCAAGTCAGATGTAATTTCGGTTAACACTAGAAGTACCGGCGTTAAATCTATTATATTTCGATATATTAAATACCTACTTTGGAAAGAGAGAAATCACGAAATAGAAACAACGGTCGATTCGGTAATCTGTGTTTTAGAAGATCAACGTAGAATATTCGCTCTTTGACTGTTCTACAATCTTGGAGAACAACTGAAAAAAATTCGAAACGAGTCAATTTGACTTGCTTGGTAATTCCAGATTTAAATCCTGCACTTTCGTAAAAATTCTATTCTATCTAAGCTACAATATTTTAATTAATAACTTGAACAAATTCTTAAAGGTTACAAGGATTTAATCTCGCACCTACTGACTCGTAGTCCTCTTCGCAAATGGCCGCGTTATCAGACACGGAATTAGCCGTTTTTTCGTCACGCTGATAAAAGTATGGAATCGAGAAAATTGTATATTCGCGGAAGTTCGAAAATGTTGGTTAATTACGCCAGCGAAACTAGTTCAACTGGGTCCTTATCTTGCCACGACGATCGTGCAATTCTTGGTGGAGGCCTCATGGAAATTATAAGCAGGATAAATCTCTTCGGAAGTCTCGTTACCTCAGAGACAGGTACTAGGTTGGAATCGATAAAAAGATTACTATTATCAATCCGCACGGACGAGGCATCATTACGGTATCGACGAAAAAACCCGGGACGTTTCTTGAAATTTGTTAAACCGGTTTTTCCATCATGCCCGGTTGCAATCTTGCAATTACTGATATCTTTGACGTATCTCGTATTCTTTTTTTCTGAAGCCTTTCCCGCGATTTTTCCACTTTCATGAAAATAATCCAATTTTTACGGGATAATTGATAAAACCTTGAGAATTGCTGGCTCAGATTAACGTTGCAATTTGTAAATTTTGTTACCGAGGGAGCAGACGAAGATGAAGGAAAAATCAGATTGACAGTACAATGTTTGTTAATTGTTACTTATTAATTTATACAAATTTACTCAACTCATAACCTCTTAATTACAGCTATCTTTGACGTATCTCGCATTTCTTTTGCTGATTTCGTTCGATAAAAATTTAATTTTCCTCGGCTACATGAAAATCCTCGAAAATTATTCGCTCAGATTAATGTTGCAAATTGCATATTTTACGGTCGACGAAGCAAGGAAAGGAGTTGAGAAAACAGAAGTAGAAAAGAAGAAAATTTCAAGATTGCAAGGAAAAACAGAGTAGCAATGACATTTTTGGTAATTACACAATTGCAATAAACAGAAAATTTTACAATAAGTTGATCAAATTAATATAAATCTACCCAATCGCATTCTCTAACATAAATCTAACTTTTACAAATTATTAATGAAGTATTTTCTAATTACGCAATTGCAATAAATATAACATCTCGCAATAAGTTGATCAAATTAATATAAACTTTCCCAATAAAATTTCTAAATCTGTGATTATTTCTGACATTAATCGCACATTTTTTAATCTACCTATATGCTAACTGAGTTTGATAAAAATGAAATTTTTCTCGGCTACTTATATTTTCAAAAATCGGTCATTTTCCCTTTTTTTCGTATGCAAATCTCGTGATCGACGAAGCAAAAGAAAAGAGGAGCAATAACCCATTCGCCGTATAATGATATTCACGGTTGTTTCCTGAAAATTCCAAGATCCCCGTGGAAAACAGATCGCAATAAAGGATTTCCTAATTGCACAATTACAATTAACTGAGTAAACTCACAATCAGTGGATGTAATTAATATAAGTCTCCGGTCATGAGCATGTCCATAATTAATAGTGTCTACAATCTTCGAGGAGATTGGTATTAACGTCCTGCCAGCCCGGTATCAGAGATTAAATGCAAATTCCTTGCGTCCGGAGATAATTCATTATTCGTCTAATCGAGTCGAATCACTTCCATCGCGATTCCTCGGTCTACAAAGCAGGTAATGACTTTCGTGTCTGCCATTTCTCCGCGTACACGACTATTCATCGTATTCATCACTTTCTCTCCTCTCTTTATGACGTTTCACGAAAGGTTGGAATATTTTCATTAATATTCACAGCAAAGTAGAAATAAATAAACAAACGTCAAAACATGACGAAGAGATGGCAGATTCAAGCGTTCATTTAATTTCATAAATTCGGACTTAAAAATGGTGGATACCTATCACATTTCCCTTGGCATTGAAAACGATATAATGTGATTCGAAAAATAATATCAGATCGTTCTGGCCAATAAAAGTTGTATACTTAATTATTAAGAATTGGATTAAGTTTTCCGGTTATCAAAAAAAAATATATAATTACCATTTAAAAATTGCATTTAATCTGTTTGGTCAATAAATATGACGCAATTAAATTTGACAAATAGTTTCCGATTCTCGTGCTGAACAGAAACAGTCTCACTTAATTCTAAGAATATTATTAAATTTTCCTGGACGATAAAAATAATGCAATTAAAATTTAAAGGCAGTATCTAATTATCTGCTCAACAAAAACACTTTAATTTGATTTTAAAAGTGATGCTACATTTTACTGATCAATAGAGATAGTGTAATTAAATTTTAAAGGTAGTATTAACTTTTCCTTGTCAATGAGAAGAGTACAATTTAATTCTAAAGATGTTATCACATTCTGCTCTTCAAAATTTCAATATAATTCGAGGAGGTAAGTTGACAACTAGTTTAATGCAACCTTTGTATAAAAAGTTTCTCAGAAGAGGCACGCATCAAAGTATCAAACAATAAGACGATCCTTGGGCACCTTCGTTCGCGATATCATGATTATGCAAATTGCTTCGTGGCGCGGCTAATAAAGAAAATCGGAGCATCGAGATAACGCTCAAAAAGAGCGACAGCGGCCGCAAAAAACTTTGAAAATGGACTGGCCGTAGATTGAAATAAAGTAGCAAGAACTAAGAGAAAAATATGCCGGTATGGAATCGAGACACGGACAAAAACCTTTGCAAAAGAGATCACTTAAAAGTCCGTTGTTCGTTCATCGTCCTTCAGCAATAGCCTCCAGAAAGCTCAAAGGAATTCTGCATCGAGATGCATCGCTCTTAAACGTGGAGAATCAAATAATTTTATCTCGATAATTTTCTACCTTTCATTACATACACATGAGTAAAAATACTTTCGATTTTTAAAAACATAAATTTCAATTATCATTTCGATGATGATTTGCAAGTGGAAGAAATTCTCGAAATACTTAGTTTGACGCACAGAAATCAAATACTTTAACATTAGAACTATCGAGCAAGTCAAAATGACTGGTTCTCAATTTTTTCAAAAAATTCTCTATCTTTATATGAAAGTCATGCAGCAAATATTCTTTTTTGATTTTCTAAAACACAGATTACCAAATCGATTATCTTTTTCACCTCTTAATTCCTCTGTTTCCAAAGTACATATTTAATCATTTTAAATATAGTGCATTTGCCACCGGTAGTTCTAGTGTTAAATCATATTCTTATCCTCCTGGTTCCTGTTTTTTCAAAGTATTTATATACTACACTTAACACTAGAACTACCGGTCTCAGATCTAACATATTCTAATAAATCAAATAAGTACTATGAAAAAGGAGGAATCAAACAGCGGGAAATTTGATCGATTCGGTGATTTATGTTTATTGATATAGACGTAGAATATTTATCCTATGACTCTTATGTAAACTTGGAAAATTTTTTGAAAAAATTGTGTACCAGTCATTTTGACTGGTTTGGTAGTTCTGGTGTTAAATACAGCTGATTTAAATCACATAGGTCTGGTGTTGATGGCTAAAAAGAATCTGCAATGTCGCCATCCACTGACAAATGCGCAAAAAGAGTTACTTGATGTTTAGTCAACGCCCATAGTGAATGCAAACAGGGGACAAAACCAGAAGAAAATGCAACAAGGTAGGAAAGAATTTGCAAGTGGAAGAAATTCTTGAAATATTTCATTTGACACACAGAGATCAAATACTTTAAATCATATTCTTATCCTCCTAATCCCTGTTTTTTCAAAGTCCTTATATATTATATTTAAATACAACTGATTTAAATCCCATAGGTCTGGTGTTGATGGCTAAAAAGAATCTGCAACGTCGCCATCCACTGACGAATGCGCAAAAAGAGTTACTTGACGTTAAGTTAACGCCCATAGTGAATGCAAACAGGGGACAGAAACAGAAGGAAATGCAACAAGGTAGGAAAGAATTTGCATGACACACATGCGACGACGACGAACGTAACATTCGAGTTGATGCAATTATGGGGAATTTATTAGGGAAGTTGTTCCCGCGCATAGGAACGTTAATGTCGTTTTCTAAATATAGGACGGTCAACAACGAGGACGAAAGAGCTCGTGGCAGGAAGAGGTGTACGACGAACGTGTCGTAGGAAGGCTTCCTGCAATTCACGAACCAGAATGAGACATTCGTATGAGTGGACGCACGTTCTTACGTTCCCTTCTATTGTCATCGACACCCCGCACGACCTCTTTGCCCGATGAGATTCTCCGTTAATTAAAGAATTTACTTTCGCCATCAGCAACTGTCGAATTTCATATTTCATGTACGTGCGCGGGATGCCACACGCGAAATCTGTGGAATGTTGTTAATGAATTAAACATATGCTAGGCGATGAAGAAGAAAGTGTTGGGGCCTTGAGGTAATGCGACTTATTAGACGAATTTGATGGTGTCTGAGGTATTTCTTATAGATTGATTTTTCGACGATTATTAATTATTGAACGAATTAGGGTTGTTGTGACTTTGGGGTGAAGGAGGATGGTGAATTTGTTGAAAGTGCTGCAGTTAAGGGAATTAAGGAGATTCTTTTGGTACTTTTGGACTTTTCGTGGAGGGCTTATTGTTTTAATTTATTAATTAATAATTTGTTAATAATTCCTCAGAGGTGATGGAGCAGTTGGTCCTAATGATTGCGAGGGGCCTGCTGATAGGGCCTTTGCCTTCTTACCTATGCCATAGTTCTATGAGTTCTGCGATTAGGATAAAAGATGTGCCATTTTAGATGGGTTCTGAATCACCTATGGTATGGTATATTAACACTAAAACTACCGACATTATATCTACTAAACTTGAGATATGTTTCATAAGTGCTTCGGAAAAAAGAGGAATCAAAAAGTGAAAAATATGATTAATTAATTAAACTAAATTTTATAAGATAGAAGTAGAATATTTGCTTTATGATTTCTGTGTCAATTTAGGTAATTTTTATAAAAAATTGAAAAACGATCATTTTGATTGGCTTGGTAGGTTTAGTGTTAGATAAAAATTTGTAATAGCTCTTAAGAGTTGAAGGAGAATTTGACCTCCTTGACCGCCATAGGTCTATTGACTTCACTGAAAATTTCACTTAAAGGCTACTCTTTTAGATAGAATCTACAGAATCAAGACTACATTATATAACAAACAAAAATTTAGCAACAATTTACAAAGCTAACAACTGGTATGTACAATGTTTTCGAACTTTAGCACAACGATTTGTCCCACTGGAAACCTGTCCATTTCATAACTCTTCTCTACCTCACATTTTTCAAATTCCGGATCCTCCTATCTATTTAAATTTTGCGGGGAATTTCGAACGTTGAGAAGATAATTATTGCTCCGTTGATTCAAGTAGCCTCTTCTTAATTGCCTGATGAAATTTCAAAGAGGAAGTGTCACGATTTCGGATAATATATTCGACAATATTGCGAGTGAAATTCAAATTTTCTCTACGATTATGAAACAATGATGGAACATCGGATAACCGGTTCCCCTGGAATTAGCATGCCTTTCGAAATCCATGGAGTCTGCCCCAAAGACTCGTGCACATTGTCGAAGAGAAAGAGAAAGAAAAGGAGAGAAGAGTCTCGTCGCGTACGCAAAGAATAATTGATTAGCGGCATTCGTTTCGGCAATCGAAAACAAAGATGGTCGCTCGTTGTATCCGTCGACTGGTGAAAACGTCTCGCGCATCTCAATTACCGCCTTCCTGCACCATGCTTTTGAAACCATGCAAAAATTTTTAATTATAACACGCGATCCGTGTAAGCGAATTTTAATTAATCGCGAAGCCACCGCTCTAGGTTTACGATCGCGTGGAACCTTCCTCGGTAAATATATACACTTATGTATATCGTGCCTGATAAACTAATTATTTCCTGATATATTAATTATTTCTGTGAAAATTCCATCACACCTTTGCACATTCCTCAGCTGGTGTAAACGAATGTACAGATAACAGAAGTACAAATGTTTACAGTAATTACTTCAGCGGTTAATGACCGATACACTTGGCAACTCGTAACAAAAATAAGAATATAATCTTCCTTCACTTCTTTGATCTACGAAATCATAAAACTGCTAACCATATAAACTGTCAAAAAGTAATTTTATTTTAAAATTACCTATACATTCTGCCCAAATTAACCGAAGTGAACCAAAGGAAATAGAATAGGAAAAGGTGCAATAAGCAGGGCAAGATTAGGAATAGAAAGAATACAGATAGGATAGAATAGGTTTGAGGGTGTCAGAAAGGTAGAGAGAGAGAGAGAGAGAGAGAGAGAGAGAGAAAGAGAGACTGAGAGAATGCATGGTTTTGTAAATAGTTTTGTAAATATAGGATATTGTAAACCGAATCCAATTCGTAGCTGTAAGGCTGAATAAATACATACATACATACCTATACATACTCTCACAAGAAACTTCAATCAAATAAAAGTATTGAAAAATTAAAAAAATTTCTCAACCACAAAGAATTGCTCCCCAACAAATAAATAAACAAATACATCCCTAGCAAACTCCCTCCAAATAGCGTCTAAGGAAGAATTCCAAGACCAAAGAACTTTCAAATCATTCGAACGAAATAATTTAGCGAATAATCGACGAAATGTTATTCGCAAGATCTAAAGGTATCGTTTATTCCCCCATTGCGGAATAAAAGAAGAGATCTCGGCGCATCCGGCGAGACTTATTCCGAATTCTAAACGATACTCCCAGCACCGTTGACATCTTGATTTTCGAGTGGCCCTCCGACCCTTTCTACGAACCGATGAATTCCTGATTTCAAATTCGAAGGGGTTGACTCGCCGACGTGAGGATCCTGTCGAGGATCCTCGTCGAGTTCTCCTTCCTACGTTCTCGTCCTCCGTCGAGGAGAGAAGAAAACATCAACGTATCGCTCGTACCGACGACGCCGCGACGCTCGCGAACTAACAGAACGAACAACAAGGAGGAATGCTCAAGGACGAATTATATTTAGCCGCCGGGAGACGTACTTCCAAGGATGTAATTTATATTGATACATCGTATTTAATTTCGCCTCCGCACGCAACGGACTCTTCGATTTTGCTTTGTCGATCGTTCGCCGTTACTTGTACGCTAAGGGAAGGCGATTGGGGGAGGTTTGACCCTCTGCGTAAAATGTCCGATTACGAGGGTCACAGTAGAAATTATAAAAGATATGTTAAATGGAGCATATTTAACACTAAACCTACCGACGTTATATCTACTAAAATCTAAATATAGTCAATAACGACCTTACACAAAGAGAAGTGGCGAGATAAAGAAGATAATTAATTAACTCATTTTGCTTTTGTAAGATAGAAGTGGAATATTTACTTCATGGCTACTCTATGAATTTAGATAATTTTTAGAAAATATTTTGGAATCGGTCTTTTGACCGTCTTGGTAGGTTTAGTGTTAAATGGGGTATATTTTTTTCTAGGATTGGAATATGAATTCTGATGAGTGCTTTGTGTAGGTCTGTGCACATTGGAGTAACTAAATAATTATTTTCCTTATTGCAATAGTTGACCTTATATAGCAGAATTAGTATGAGATAAAAATATAGTTTCTAAAGGGGCAGATATTTTTTTCCTAGCATTAGACTACTGAATTTGATGAGCAGATAATTACAGTCTCTTACAATTAACCCCCTTAGCCTATAACAACGTGTGAGACGCGTAGCGCAGAGAATAAAATAGGAAATGAAGTCTTTCAAAAACTATTAACTTGACAATATGAGCCGGTTGAGAAACGGTCTCATTATTTCTATACTATTACTATTACGTTCGGTTATAATAAATAACAGAAATCCGTGAGAATTTCTGTTATCAGGAATTAATTCTAAATCTTTGCAGGCCCTGTCAGAAAAGAAATCATAGGTCAAGGGATTAAATCAAAGTGTATTGGGGTGACTAAACAATTATTTATCATATTGTAACATTTGCAATGAGAAATCCATACAATAGACGGTTAAGTACTTCTATAAATGATTTTTCTCTCTATTCGAATTATCAACAAAAGAGGAGAGCAGTTTTTATCAACCCCTTGCAGTCGCAGTTCTTTAAAAATACAATGTACAGTCGCACTTATAACAAAACTACTCAAATATTAGTAACAATTATATATATGTATAATATATACCTTAGAAACATGTTGATTGTTTCGTTCGGTGGATGAGAGTAGACAAACAATGGCGACGGTGAAAGTACAGTGGTGGCTGAGACCAGACGAACTACTGCTAAGGGTTGATACCTGTACAAGGATGTATTCGCAAGTAGGCCACAAAAAGAGAGGTATTTGATGATGCTGAATCTCTTCTTTGAATGTATCACACGCGTATTAATAGGTAAAAATGATTTAACGCGTTCACGGAGCACTGATTACTCGTCGGCGGGCGAGGACAAACTGATAGCTCGTCGCTGGCTGAGGGCAAACCGATAGCGAGACATTGAAATGAGTTGTTATTGTTAACGGACCAACTAGACGAACACCTGCCGAGTGCGATCGCCGAGGATCGTCGAGTTTGTTTTGATTACACGTAGCGGTCGATGTACTCGTTTTTATTTAAGTGGAAGTACCTGCTCTCCCTGCTCGTACAGTTTTTCTTAATCTTGCAAACACGATCGAACGATATTGTTTATTATATTGTGAAATGTTGAAAATCTAAGATATATCTAATATTTTGTAACGTTATTATATAGAATCAGAATAGGGTTGAGAATTTTTGGCATTGTGTAGTGTCTTGCTGAGATATTTTAATTTTTTAGCCGACAACAAAACTTGTGTTGAAAATTTTAGTTATTTTGTTGCTCAAAACAATGTCTGTTCTATGGTCTCCTACTATTAGAATCCACTTTGGGTGGGTGATTTTTAGGATAGATAGGAAAGTGTCCAGAGAAGTTGAGACACATTGAGCATTATTTTTCCCCTGGATATATTAAAATACTTAAATGTTTATAACATTGAGGCAATTTTCATTATCTTATTCGGGAGGGTTTGTAGAACCATTTCTTGTAAAAAACATAAATTACTTTTATGGTTGTAATACAAACATTTTGGAAATTGGCAATATGAAGTTTTTTTTTTAAATAAGTTTCTCAAAAATGGATTCTCATGGAGACAAACTAACTTTATGTTCCTACTCAGCAGTATAAAATTTATAATAATGAGTATATATATTCTTTGAGCAAAAAATCCTGTTGACCAGCATAATTATTACCCTGACGATGCTATTTCCGTGATCCTCCCTTCCTTTGAGGAGCCCTTCGAAGCAATTTCGCGTAGGAGTCTCGAGATTTATGGCGGATAACGACCTGCCTTGCTCTTTTAAGGTGCAGCTCCATTGATACCAAAAATATTCGAATAAATTCAATGTCCACCGTAATGAAAAAATACCGAGGACAGATAGCAATTGCCAATAATCTCTCAGTTCACGATGATACGCCAAACCTTCTCTTAAAACATTCATAAAAATTTTTCCTTCAAATTCTCCATTCACCTGAGAGCCACAACCAATAAATCTTTCAATATTTATATTTTTCTAAGCGATTAAAAAATATTTGACTCCTCTACTACTTTTTTAACTGCTACAATAATTTTGCCTAAAACTCGAAGTTTCAACTGACATTCAAAAATTCGATACTCTCGTACTGCAAATTTCAAATTGCTCAATCATCCATATAAAACTGCTATAATAATTTTGCCTAAGACTCGCAGTTTCAGCTGACATTCAAACAATTCATTCAAAAATTCGATACCTTCATACTGCAAATTTCAAATTGGTCAATCATCCATATAAATCTGCTGTAATAATTTTGCCTAAAACTCGCAGTTTCAGCTGACATTCAAACAATTCATTCAAAAATTCGATACCCTCGTACTGCAAATTTCAAATTGCTCAATCATCCATATAAAACTGCTATAATAATTTTGCCTAAGACTCGCAGTTTCATCTGACATTCAAACAATTCATTCAAAAATTCGATATCCTCATACTGCAAATTTCAAATTGCTCAATCCATATAAAACTGCTCCAATAATTTTGCCCAAAACTCGCAGTTTCAGTTGACATTCAAAAATTCGATACTCTCATACTGTAAATTTCAAATTGCTCAATCATCCATATAAAATACAAAATAATGAACGGAGAATCAGAATCATTTCACTCGAAATACTATCCAAATGACAATGAAGAAGGAAGTAAAAAATTGTCGGTTGGTCGACGGAATTATAGGTCTGTTCTCGATATATCCGAGGCGCGAACACCTTTGAGATCACGAAACGAAAATTACAATGGTAAGCGTGTTTGAATACAATGAAACGTCTATGATAACTTTCAAAATGCCTCATGGTTCCATAATTGGATGGCAGACTGAGCAAGACGCCACTCGGACAACCTTAATTTCGATCGTCATGAATTTCAATCGGTCCTAATGCCGATGCCCGTATAAAAAGGCGCGGGAGAATCCGAGGTTTAAGATTGATTCAACGTCGAATCGATTGTTCGCCAATTCTCCTGACAAATTGACTCGACGTAATCTCCTGTCGACAATTTGTCTACCCAAGAATTTTTGCATTTAATTTATATCTGCACTTTTTTCGACTTCCACTACTTCAGCAGGCTACTGAACCACCAACCAAGCATTTTTAACCCCTTAACCTACGATTTCTTTTTTGGTGGGGCGTGCAAAGTCTCAAAATTAATTCCTCAAATCACTGATTTCTGATATTTCATATAACTGAACGTTATATTGATAGTACAGAAATTGTGGTATTGTCAATTTAATAATTTTTGGAAGACTTCAAAATTTCCTATTCCATTTTCCGCGCTACGAGTAGTTGTAGGCTAAGGGGCTAATTCTTGTTTTGTACACTCTATTTTCTTCCATTGTGACTATTTTAATTACGTTATTGTTAGTGTTTATTCTTCACTCCTTAACTGTTCTTATCATCTTTACTAATTACAAAATCCATGGTTTTAACTCTGCTATTCTGCTCTTCTGTCTCACATTCGTATTCCTTCCAGTCCTAATGACCCAGCGAACAAAAGTTCACATTTGAAGAAACATAAAATATACAAACAAGCAATCATAAATCTTAAATACGTTGAATATAAAAAATTAAAAAACATAGTACTTATCTGTTAAAATATAATCTCCATTTCGATTCACACAGATCCGAGAAGAACAGCAGGGTTAAAACTTTACCGACCGGTATATTTTTAACACCCTACCCCCTTCTGACCGACCACTTAACAACAAATTTTTCCTTGATACAGATATCTATTCGAAAATTACAAATTCTCGTTACTGAGTCCTTAACACAGGTAACTGCAATGATAAATGATAATTTATTAATTGGAATGGCAACCAATTAATAAGTTAAAAGTTCACTGGCGTTGGATCCGAAAAGCCTATCAATAGGCTACCGATCGTTAAAGTGTTAAATGTCCAAAAAAAATGTCCCACTTAATAATTCAATTCTCCACAGTCTTTGTAAGGCTCACAGCAGCACCCTTCCTTTTCATCCCACTTTTTCCACCTTCCCTAGGTTCTACAAGCTCGATAAGTGTTCGAAACACGCGCGAACGTCGCCGAGACGTTGTCACGTTTCTTTGGCCGCGCCGCGAATGCATCAAACGGCAATTTCCTCAAATTAACCACTCCACGATTTGCGATTCCAGTCGTGCACGTTTTCCCACGTTGCTATCGCGCGCGATTTCGCGCAATTTTCCCTCATTACCGATACGAATACAGTATCCACGGAGATATTCCAGTCGAGAGGAACGAAGCGCATTTCTTACAAATAAGGTGTACAACACGCTGATGGAATGCTACCAACGGCAGCCGGTAATTTCTTTGATTTACGGTTCAACTACCGGCGTATAATCATTTCGTTGGTTATCACGCTCCCGTATGTGTCTACTACTTGCTGTCAATGAGGTACTTACTTTAATTTCCCATTCGGCTTTATTGCTCGAGCATAAACCTAACTACTCTATATGGACAGGTAATTATATTTCTTCAAGGTCATTCGACTGAGAACGTGCTTGAATTCATCTCCGATCGTCCGTTGGGCTTGGATCTTGAAATTAATTTGCTCGGACTGGAATCGGAGAGAGTGGGATTGCCTATGTGCTTATCTTCGTAATAAAATTGAGAGTTACGATGGATAAGATGTGTCTTGATAGGTGAGGGATAGAGGAGGATTAATTATTGAAATTTGCTCCGTTGATGAACATTAAGTCTTGAGGAAAAAGTGCCTTATGGGAGGACACGTGCTTGGGTTGAATTTTTAATTGCATTGGGGGAGGTTCGGTAGGTTTATATGGGGATGATGTTTTCATTCGGGTTAATGCTATCTTAAGTTGTGCTCGTTGGAACAATTAATTAAAAACACACTATTATTTGTCTGTAATTTAGAAACTACAAATTTATTAATTTACGCGGTCCTGTACCTGTGCGCAGAAAAAATGTAATAAACTCTATTTTAAGTAAAGACCCTGATTTTGTATCGACCTTTTAATAAAAGACTGAGCTAACTTTCACTTTAACCCTTTGCGGACGGAGAAACTTTTGAATATTGTGAGATAATTTGTTTATTTCACGATCTAAAGTCAATATTTTATAAAAATGTTAGAATATTAATGTATATGAATTTTAAGTTACTATTTGTGTAATTATATTTTCATTGCTGTATTTCAATTCTTCAAATCTAACCGTGTTGACATGTGGCGATAAACTATAATTAAATATTTTCTCAGACCACATACACGCGTCGGTAGTCGTCAAAGGGTTAAATAAAATGATTTATGTTTTTTACACAAAACAGAAGCCCGTCAAAATATAGATTTAAGCGATGCAAGCAAATAAATCCCTCTAAAACCAATCCAATCGTCTTCAATAAAGTCCATTTAACTCCAAACATCGCCCCCATTTTCCATCCCCAATCGATCAATCGTCGCAATTAACATTTCTTCGATCCACCAAAGAAAACCCGCATCGCGAAATGCTCACAAGGAGTTCAAACTCGTGCGAATAATTCCGCGTATGATCTTAGCTGTAGGTAATCATGATTTCCCGTCAATTACGAATCCCCGGTTACATTGAACTCGCGCTTTCAAAGCGCAACGCGCGGAGATTCGTTTGCGGCAGATGAACAAAAAAGAAAGAGAAAAAAGTAGAGACAGAACAAGAAAGGGCAAAGAAATACATGCAAATGTAAAGTGACGTTATCGTTGCAATTAAATTGCAAATTGTCTACACGGAAGGGAGGAGGATCCTTGAGTGACTTTTGCCTTCGGTGAATCCGACAGGAGCAAGGCGTCGCGTGAACGTCTGCCGGCAAGTTTTTTCCTTCTGCAAGTCGTTTGTCGACTTTTACCGCGGCTTCAGGATAGGGCAGGTTTTTCGGAGGAACATCTGCCCTCTCAGGGTAAATAATGGAAACTTATGAAAAGACTCGTCCTTCGACGGAGAAACGCAATGGCGTGAAACCTTGGCAAAAAGAACCCTCGGAGATGAGCCTAGCGCGAGAGGATCAATGGACCGGTCCTTTGCTGGGAAGAATATGGAGAAAAATCCTTTCTCGAAGTACTGAAATCCGTGGGCACGACCTCGTAACCCAGTTCACACGAAGTGATCCAATTGTGACTTGTTTTTTGAGGAAAAAATAGCCAGTTTGTTGTACAAAGTATTCCTCTTTGCAAAGTGCCTCTGTTTTTATAATTTCAATCTTCGTAAAGCAACGAGGGGTGGGAGATATGGTGGATTTTTGAGTAATGCGAGTACTCATCATGCGAGGAAGACTTTGCAACTATTGTTTTCATGTGAGCGAATAATAAAACAGTGGAGAACGTACGCGTTATAGGGAAGAGGCTTCCGGTTGGATGACTATATGACCCTTCGCGGTTCAACCATTTGCCACACTATTTCTTTTGTCACTGCTATTGCAATAACTCGTAATTAAATTGGTAAACTAAAACTTGGTCAGAGATTCCTGACATATCCTACAATTCAACGTAATAATAATATTGTAGAAATAATTTTATAGTGTCACGTCTCCCTCATATCTTTAATTCCATTGGTTTCACCGAATTTGAAAACTGTCTATTCAATTTCCCTCGTCACGAGGTAATCAGCTATTAATAATCATTAACACTAGATTGCTGGGCTCATATCCATCAAAATAGATATAGCATTAATATTTTGTTAATTTTATTTATTATAATAGAATTAATATTTCTATACCTTTCACTATTCTATTAAAAGCCAATACTTGGTTTTAAAAAAAGTTACTTGCGTTTTTCTATATTTATAACAATAAAATCGTAAATGAGTCAAATTGACTCACTCCGGCAATCTAGTGTTAATTAGGCATTCGACAGTCACTTCGTCCCCCGCAAACCAGAGTATTAATTCATACAAATTATAAACTAATCTAACAAATTTTTCAAACCTCACCTCAACGAAACACCTTCCTCACTGTTTCCCATCGACTTCCCCAATTCCCTTTACCACAATCACCCCTAAAATATCTACTGGCGCCGATCTCTCATAAATGTTCATCTCACTGTCTCGAAAGTCAGGAAAATCCAAAAAAAAGGACAAACTCTTCCCGTTACGCCTCGAAAGCTTCAAATCGCTCTTATCGCTCTCGTCCATCGCGCGCGTCGTCGTCGCCGTAACGTTTCGTTTTGTTGCGCGAAGCCGCAGGTTAGTTAGCGCTAATTAACGTTGAACTTGACACTGGAGGGGGTGTGACAGAGGGTAGAAGCGGAAGGGCGAGGAGGAAGAGGTCAGAGAGACTCGTACGTCCGCACAGAAAGATAAACGTGGCCGACGTAATCGCACGTGCGTAATTGCGAGCACACGCGTGCGCGTTCTAGCGTTGATTCGAGCCAAGGTTTCTGTTTCGATGGGCAGGTGCCTTCGTAAAAGGGGGTACCATCGACCATGACGCGGTAATTACCGGCAAGGCACCAAACGTCGGTGCTGGTTCACCTGTCCTTCTCGAACCACCCACTCAACGTAAATCAAGGAAATCATGCCGCGTTAAATGAAGTCTCGCGAGAAGGTAGACGAGAGGGAAGAAGACAAAGTGGTTGAAGAGGTAGAGGGAAAAAGACAGCGGAGAGAAGAGGAAAAAGGCGAAAGTGCACGCTAGGAAATTGCCAGAGGAATTAATTAGATATCTATCTATAAGATCTGGGATTTAAACAGTAGCGATTTTGAAAAGGGACAAATGGATTTTGACGAGAAGATTTGTTGAACGTTGATAACTTGGTCTCCGTTAATTTAGATAAAGTCAGGTTAAGAATGATAAGAATACTGTGGTTACTTAAGAGAGTTAAGATCGTGAATGAATTAAAATTGCTGAAGGTCGTCATTGTCGAGGGAGGAGCGAGAAGTGGAGAACTTCTCGAGTCGAAAAGTCCAGCCTATAAAGAAACTTCAAATCCTAGATTCTTTTGATTTCTCATTTGCCGCTTAATTAAACATTTTGAACCTCAAAATCCTCAACTAGTGTGTCTACGCGACTCAAAGTCCTGTAAATATGATTTTTAGGAGTTATATGGACTGATCAGGTAAAATTTGTATTCCAATTTAATCTGACATCCCCTAAAAATATTTCGGAAGTTCCAAGTCTGTCGACTCATATTCTAAAAATAGGGCTTTCAGGAGCAAGTAGGAATTAAATTATCATTATATTCCATATAAATTCTAAATCTCCTAAAATAACTCCAATTCCAATTCAATTCTAAAACTCCTCATTATAGAATGTATGGCTTAATAGTGAGCTTACAATTAGATTAATTTTCTAAATAAGAATGCTGAGGATCATTTTGGGCTGTATGAAGCCTAAATTGATCCTAAACTAGGCAAAGCTGGCAAAATTGAACAAGTTTAGGGCGATTGTGGAATGAAAATTTGCATTCTTTTATATATAACATATTTTTCCATATTCAGCCTAAATATCCTAAGTTATTTGGTAATTTAGGAGGATTTTGGGCTGAAATTTTCAACACGGGTTGTTTCTTGATTTTACTCGAAATGTCGAATCATACCGAGGACGTGAAATTATTCGCGGTCAAACGGACGTATTTGCGTTCACATTACCGTTGCTAATTACGGCAGCCCTTAAATGGGATTTTTGCAATTAATAACGCTACCAGACGTGATTACGCGTAATGATAGTCGGTGGTTCGGGCTTCCGTTCGAGTGTGCTTGAAAAATGTATCGCGTTTCTTCCTTTCCGTTCCGACCTCTCTCGATCATTCGCTCGTTCAACTTTTTACACCTCGCACGAGAGAGGATGTACTAACGTACATCTACGTACGTATGTTGGTTTATATGTGCGGAACGAGGAGCAACGTACCGGATTCTATTCCCTGCAAATGATCCTCGTTTCGACCGTTAAACGTGCGCTCTAATTTACGAAGAGAAAAATCTTGCCGAGAGCACTGTCATTACGAATGAATCACGCGAATGAATTACATCTTGCGGACGAGCGCGAGGTAACGAGCAGGAATTATTAAAGCATACAAAGGATCACGATAAATTAGCGTCAGAGGAGCATGTTTCGATGAAGCGCGATATTTGATGGGATTTGAGAAACTGGAAAATATGAAAAGTTCAATGAAAAATCATTTAAACCTTTTGTACAATGAGGAGTGACACTGTTTGAGTGATGGGGTAAATTGGGTAGGAAATTTCCAAATTTTGCAGAACCCAGAAAATTGAAAGTTATTTCTATAATATTAATATTACGTTGAATTATACAATATAATCAAGAATCACTGATTAATTCTTAGTTTACTAATTTAATTTTGAATTATTGCGGAGACGGGCGCGAAAGAAATTGTACGGCAAGGGGTTGCAACTTGAATCGTTGAAATTGTGTTGTTTTGCGGGGTAAATAATTGATAGAAAATTTTTTTAATTGGATTTAGAATTAAAAAGAAGGTAGGAAAGACGGAAACTCATAGGGAAGAGAAGTGTTTTGAGCGGAAAAGCGTGGAGATCGATAAGGAGCGGAAAATTGGGAATCGTTTGAGAAAAAATGGCGTGAAAGTTGAAATCCGAGACTGAAGACGGCCGTTCTGGGTAATAGCGGAGAGATCCTCGAGATACCTCGAGGATTTTCGATCCTAAGAAAAACTCAAGGCGAGCCTCTTCCTTCCTTCGTTGAGCAAGAACGAGAAATATATCCGAGCGATGACAACGAGCTGACGAGCTGCACGTTGCGACAGTTTTATTCTTTCGTCGTGTTCGTTACATCTTCCAAACGGTGCAACGATTTCCCGAAATCCATCGTACGTTTCTTTGGTAATCGTTTCACCTACTCTCCGGAGGAGGAATAATATTTTTACAACAACCGTCCTTCCCTTTTTCTATGGTGGAACGACCACATAGATACGATAGTGGTTTAATAAATTTTTCCACTGAATTACGTTGAGAACATTTTCTGTAATTTTTCCTCAAAGAATCCAGGAAGAAATAATATTTTTGTAACAGCCATCTTCCTTTTTTTATGGTGGAACGACCACATAAATTCGATGGTAGTTAAACAAATTTTTCTATTGAATTACGTTGAGAAGATTTTCCATCATTTTCACCCGAAGAATTCCAGGGGAGGAATAATATTTTTATAACAATAGTCTTCCTTTCCTTATGGTGTACGATCACGTAGATTCGATGGTAGTTTGACTTTCTCTACTCTGTTTCTTTGGAAAGTTTGTGTAGTTTTTATCCAAAGCAAGTAAATAAGTAAAACTTGAGATTTTAAGAAAAAATGAATTTCTTTGTTGCTTAATGTTTTATAGATAATGGTAGTAAAAAAATGATGTTATATTTGTAGGTATAAACAGAGTGATTTGAAAGATTTGAAGTGACACTTGGCTGCACTTTTTTCCTGAAGTCTTCCGGTGTCTTTTTGGCACGAAAATCGATGGAAAGGGACGTTTTCCGGCCGGGTGCGTAGCGCAGCCAGCAGTCCCACTCCTGCTGAGATTTTTATGGGAAAAACTCTCTTCCTACGCTCCCGGACACGGAAGAACACGATACGCCCACGAAATCCCACGGTTCTGCACCGTGAAAATCAGCCAAAAAGCTTCCCGTAGCACCCGCCTCTACGTTTAATTTCGATTTTCCCGGCTATTTCTACACACACGATAGAAAATCGCCGTAAAAAACACATCGAGTCTGCTGCAAGTACCATCTGTTATTTGACTTCCTTCATCTGAGGTATTTCTCTCTCCATTTCCATATTTTCTATCTTCAACTGCTACGATCCCGCTTAGAATCGTTCCGAATTAACCCTTTAGTCTCCAACTACTTGTGGGACTCGTAGCGCGGAAAATGAAATAGGAAATTTTGAAGTCTTTCAAAAACTATTTAGTTGACAATATCAGCCGATTATGAAACGATTTCATTATTTTTATCTTATCGTCCTTCTATGAAGTCAGATTTCGAACTTTGCCAAATATTACAATTTATCTCGTGAAAATCATGAGATTCTTTATAATTCAACGTTCAAGAATCGGATTTAATCCCTCATTTAAAGTTCTAATTTTATCATTTTCTAATTATGTTATTGTGAAACTAATCTTCAGATACCCCAAGAAAATCGGATCATAGAGAGTTGATATTATTAGGGGTACCGAAAAGTAATCAAAATTTCTCTTTGCTGGCGAGAAACATTTATTTATTAAAGATATCATAAACACTAATCAACAAAATAATTTCCATAATTTTCTAACACATTTTGCCAGCGTAAAGGTAGTTGTTCGTTTCATTTTTTAAAAAAGTTCTTCGATTTTTTTGTTGAAAAACGTTTCCAATTACGTTTTCACTTCTCCAATTTGGGTTACTTTTCGGTACCCCTAATATATTCAGTTACACGAAATATCAGAAATCAGTGAAAACTTTTGATTTCAGGAATTAATTTTGATTCATTGCCGGCCCCGTCAGAAAAGAAATCATAGGTCAAAGGTTTAATAACTAAACTAAAAAAATACTCACTTCCCAATTTCCTAGAAAATTTCTCCCATCTTACAGAGTATTCACACATTAGATATTCCACTTAAATTCTCTGCAATCTAAATGACTAAATAAATCATCCCCTTTCTCGATTTCTCTCTGAATTCCACTCCACTGATCGAAAACCCGATCCTTTACCTCCACACTTATCCTATGCTCCAACATTTTCCATCAAATCCAAAAGGACAAGCGCATTCGTTCGATCGCGATCGTCCTACCGTGAAATCGTTTCCTGTTTCTTCTCCATGACAAGCTGGACCAACGAACAGTCATCCATGTGTGGTTAGTTACGCTCGTATGAGCCTACCGATGGCATCGTTTTCCCATGAGGCTCATATGCGATCCACCTGAGCGAAGAGGCCGGTAGTAAGTACGGGGGCAGGTCATTAGCGATGGAAGGAAGCAACACGAGGATGACCGGAAACCACGCACGGAGATGTGACTTGGCCTTCCACCGCCACGACCGAGCATCCTCGACCATGGTCGTCCATGGTCGTCCATCGTCGTCCATCGTCGTCCATCGTCGTCCATCGTCGTCCATTCGACGTGCAACGGTCAACAACCGAAGATATCGCGTGTGTCTTCTTCGCAGTAAGTTCGTTTTCCTCCCGTTGTTTCCCTCTCGTCGTATGTTCTCCCTCTTTGAAGGAAGGACGTTCGATTGGAAGGAGAAACGGAGAAAAAAATATAGAAAGAGATACCGTGCGGGTATCGTCCTCACGAATTTTGAATTCAGCCCTCGATGCCCCCGGAATAGCCGAGGAGGAACGGCGAAGTTTCGTTCTTATTGCGATGCAGGGATCATACGCAACCGAGATATGTCGCTTCCGGTTCAAACTTTCGAAAGCTGGCATCGAGGAAGCTATCTTTCCTGATGGAGGGATTGGAGTGTTTGGTAGCGGGGGATGGAAGGGTTGTTGACACTTTTGAGAGATTATTTTGATTGATTATTTAACTTGGTGAGTGTGCAGAGTGTTTGAATTTATCAAACACTGGGGATCTTAGGTTGAAACGATTGTAGCAGTTGGAAGATGTAGAAGAGATAAAGAGAGATTGTTGAAACAGTTGAAAGGATTTGCAACTGTTCAGAAGATAATGGAATGTTGCAGATCTTCCTAATGTCGATAATAGATGAGCGTTGTGATTTTATAGTTAGAATTGTAAATTTAAGTTCAAATCGCAACATTGTAGTTTTCTATGCTTCACAGATTGATATTTAAGATTGTCGATTTCAATCTGCTATCTTTAAAGTCTCGTTTCTTCTCTTGGCAATCGATCAGTCGGATCGTCTAATTGTTTTCATGGCAAATGTGTTTGCACGTTGGTCCACGCGATTTTCTAATATCTCCGTTCGACGTGGAGAAGCAAACGATGGAGTTTTCTGGAAAGACGGTAGAATACTCGTCTCTGACGATTCGTGATCCTCTGCGATCTTTGCCGCGGCTGAATATTATGACAGAGAGTTCACTGGGACGGTGGAAAAAAAAAGTACATACACGAAACTCCCTGCTTTTTCACGAACTCGATACCTGGAATTGCTGTTTAGTCTGTTACGACTTCTCTCTTCAAAGGGATATATGTTTCAATTGGAAAAGAGTTAATAATAAACGCGAGGGAGAAAAAAAAAGACCGGAAGACGACTAATCCCTGGAGC
The DNA here is from genome assembly GCA_910591515.1 of Cerceris rybyensis. NCBI lineage: Eukaryota > Metazoa > Arthropoda > Insecta > Hymenoptera > Crabronidae > Cerceris > Cerceris rybyensis. The sequence continues at coordinate 5,686,696 of OU342795.1, forward strand.
CCCTTGTCGTCTCTCGTATTCGCAAATATTCTTTCCCCTTTCTCGGCTCAATTTTTGCACATACGACTTCGTCGAATTGGGAAAAGGAAAAAATAGCAATTTTTCCAAGATGGGGCCCAAAAAGAAAATTTTCCTAGAAAATTCCTAGAAGTTCCTTTGCAATAATTCCTTTACAACTTGTAGACGAGTTAGAATTGAAAATCGTGTGAAAAGTTTGGAAAAATAAAATTTTAGAAAGTAATCTCTCTGAAAGCAAAATTTCAGAAATTCGTAATTTTGTAAATTCATGGAAATTCTCAGAAAATTGCACAGAGAAAGGAATACCTTTGATCTTAATTGGACAAAGTACGTTATTCTATACGTTCAATGAGACTAATTTGCAAATTCTCCGCAACAGGTTTGCGATGAGAGGTACGAAAACTATCAACGGAAATAACATAGAGAAATAGAAAGATGCCTAAACAACGAATGTCACTGAACTGGCCGTGCGGGCAGAAATGAGGCATGATTTTACGGCTCATTAAATCGCAGCCGACAGTATAATCATTGTCATTCTCCATTACCTGCGTCGACACGTGCGTCGATCAATCGCACGAAAATAGCCAACTCGCAGAAAGCCGCGTTTCGCGTCACCATCTCTTCCCCTACGACTATTTTCGCCATTGAAATAACATCGAATCCACCGATTCTATTATTTTTCCTTAAATCGATGGAAAATTTACTTAATTTAAAGAATCCTCAAAGATGACGAGCAATTTGAAATTAAGTCCATTAATTTTAAGAATTTGCCGCCTTGCGCGCCATAGACCTCCTCTTAGAATCTGTTTCCATTCGATTAGATACAAATATTGCAAATTTGCTGCAACTTTACGTCATCATGGAAAATTTAATTAATTTAAAAAATACTCTTTGAAGACGATGAGAAATTTGAAATTAAGTCCATTAATTGCAAGAATTTGCCGCCTTGCGCGCCATAGACCTTCTCTTAGAATTTTTTTCTATTCGACTAGAGACAAATATTGCAAATTTGTTGCAACTTTGCGTCATCATGGAAAATTTTATTAATTTAAAAAACACTCTTTGAAGACGATGAGAAATTTGAAATTAAGTCCATTAATTGCAAAACTTTGCCGCCTTGCGCGCCATAGACCTCGTCTTAGAATCTTTTTCTATTCGATTAGAGAAAAATGTTGCAAATTTGTTGAAACATCACGTAATCATGGAAAACTGCAGTCGATGGAAGAAAGGAGAAGATCGCAATTGGCAATGTACGAATATAGAGGACGATTACTCACGGCAGAATTTACCACAATGGAAAACAATGTTCTAAATTTACCCATCGAGGCACAGGATTTCCTGGTTGATTTTCCCGACAAATTCGATCGCAGTTTAGTTCGATGGAAATTTCTCGGTCGCAATAAGAAGTTTATTTTAAGTGAATTATACCGAGGGATTTGAGCAACGCGATGGATTATCGCTGAAATTCAGAGGAATCCGAGTGTGCGGCACTCTTCCTTGAAGCAATTACAGGATGCAATTAAAAGCGGATGTTGAAGCACTTGAAACTTCGATGGCAAAAGAACCATGCTGAAAATACAGCAGACGATCGTGAGAGGCCTCGCGTAACTTTCGCTCGTTTAACATCACTGTCCTTTAATCGCCACTTCTATCAGTAAATAATGAAAATTTGCAACTTCTAATTTACATTTTAATTGCAGAAAAAAAACAGTGCAAATTTTCTAATGCAAATTTCTAATTTTCTCATTAATTCAATTTCATAAGTAGGATCCTCGAGATTTACTTTACATCGTAATGAAACAATGAGAAATAGCAAGTGTCCTATCTTTCGAGGAATCAAATTGCATGAAATCGCAAAAACTCGCGTGTTTCCTCTTTCTTGAAAATTTAAAATTCATCGTAACTGAAGAGCTAATTTGAGTAAGAATAGAAGACACCTACAAAAATCCCCTTTTGACTCTTGAAAAAATAAGATTCGGAGGAAGTCTCGCGGAGAAACGAGTACCGTCTTTTCAGGAGCGTGAGACAATTCATGGTTTTTGCTCGATGACAGGCCGAGAGCAAGGAACGATTCTACTGAAAGATTTTCCTTCCTTTCGACCCTTCGCGATGCTCGCCGAATCTTCGAAAAAGTCACCGTTCTCCCCCTTCCTTCTTGCTGCGTTTCCTCGCTTAAAAAACAATTCCTCGAAGAATCTCTCCAAGCGAAGCTCCTCCAACGTGCTTCTTTTCTCGAGAAGAAAAGTGTAAAGCAAAATGTAAAATATAAAATGAAAAGAACAATGTAAAAAAAATGATATGTTTAAAAATAATATCTATAAATGTGATGATAATCTAAAAAATGTAAAATATGTGATGATTAGACTGCGGATTTTTATGCAAATTTCGAGTTTCACAAATGCAGGTGAGACAGGAAAACCTATCTAGGGATTTATTGCACGCAATAAATATTACAACAAATACCATACTTTGGATATTTTAGATATATTTTTATATTATGTCCTTTTTGTATATTTTAGCCGTATTTAACACTAGAACTACCGGCCTCAAATCTATCATATTTTAATAAATTAAATAAATACTTTGTAAAATGGGGAATCAAGTGGCGGAAAATTTTATCGATTGGGTGATTTATGTTTATAGATATAGACGTAGAATATTTATTCTGTGACTCTTATGTAAACTTGGAGAATTTTTTGAAAAAATTGTGTACCAGTCATTTTGACTGGTTCGGTAGTTCTAGTGTTAATTTGTCATAAATGCATAAAAATCCACAGTATAGTGATGATACATGTGAAAATATGATATCTAAACTTTCCACCTAAAAAATAATAGGCTATTAGGCATCAAAACAATTCTCCAATTTTTCCCCCAGAAAAATAACGAATTATTTGTGATGAAAATAATTTTTCCAAGCTTTCCAGAAAAATATATAATATTAGAGTGTTTTCTGTGGGAAGAATTTTCAAAGTTTTCCATCAAAGTGTCAACGAACCAACGTCGGAGCGTTAAACCCGAGAAACAGATTCCCATGGTGATTGCTGTTTGGATATCCACCACAGGAATAGACGAGGATGCATTCGCATTCGTGCAGTTCACTGTCACGCGCCTATATTTATACTATCCGGCTAATTCGTTCCTCCTGCACCGTCGCTGATCGTGAATGGGAGACCGTAGAAACGGATTTAAGGTGTTCCCGATCAGTGACAGCGAGGAACCGTCTCATCTGACAGAGAGTAGCTTTATATCAGCTGCTCTCATCTCTCGACGTCTACTAATTAGTCCGACAGACGCATCTACGGGGAGTGACTACATCTTTTTCTTCCTCAGCGAAACAAATTTGAGAAAAAAATGGAGGAATTTCGTCGATATCCCGTTACTTTTCCTCCGGATGATTTTGACAATTGAAAGTGTCTTTTCGGAGAATGGTTGACGGAAATTGAGGAGTTCTTAGATAATTTTAAACTTAAGAACTTAATCTTCGTTCGATTTAAAATTCATGGTAAAATCCTTAGGTTTCTTTCTAATTCGTAATCTATTTTCTATTTTAAAAAGAAACAAATTATTTTTACTTTTTTCACCCCTTGCCGTAGAATAACGAATAACGTGACGTGACAAATAGAATAATAAATTTTGAAGTATTCCAAAAATGATGAAATTAAAAATATCAGTGGGTCACGATAAAATAAAATAAATTCTGTGATATCTAATATTGCTTTAAGTTATATAGGTACCTACTGTATCCGAAATTAGTGATAGATTATTGTTTCAATAATTAATTCATTACAGCAAGGGGTTAAAATTGAAAGAGTGAGCTTTCAATTACTGAGTGGAATATTGTTTCGAAGCACAAAAATTACTTAGGTAGGGTAAATAAGGGTAAGAATATGGGAAAATGCGATATTTTCTAGGGTTCTCCATTTTCGCAGGAACATAGAACTGAGAAACATAGGAAGAAGGAGGATCTTGGTAATTTTTCCTCGCCAATGGAAACAGCTGGAAGTCGTAAAGTTGCGGTAAAACAATACCAGCGGTGTTAAAATATGTATCGAGTGACACCATAGCTTATTCACGTCACTTTTGCCGATTTTCTTTTCTTAGCTCGACTTTCACACGATTTATACGTCCTCTTCCTTCCGGTTACCTCCTTTTCCTCTACCTCAAGTGATATTTTCAATTCTTTCAAATATTCCAAGCTATTCAAACATTTCAAAATACACTTCCCGTTCTGATTTTCCATTTCATTAAAATTCCTCCACAAAATTGATAGAAAAGGCAAAAAAAGAAGTCAATTTTATTCACGACTCCTTAAAAAAGAAAGGGTGGACAAACGGTAATAGTGAACCCATTAACGTGAAAGCGGGAGTTTCTGAATTGTTTCCTCCTCGATTCGTCACGCTGTAATCGATTCTCCACGCCTCGTCGCAGATTTCATGGGGAATTACGAGACAATCGAGCAACGGACGAGAAATGGCTCCGGCACGTTCGCCGATCGGCAGAATCGAACAAACAAGCCGAGAATGTTCCACCAGGAAACGACGTTTCTTCCTTCGTCATTTCATCGATGATCGTCTTACATCGATCTTTTAATTGGACATTCTTTGATAATTAGAATACGTGTAACATTTGAACCTGTCGGATAGAAGTTTCAAACATCTCAATTCTCTCCTGTGCAAACTAAGAATTCGTTAATCCTTTGACCTACGATTTCTTTTCGTACTAAGCGTGCAATGATTCAAAATTCAATAATAAAAAGACTAATAATATAGAAATAATATATAATAAATAATATAGAAATAATGAGAACGTTTCAATACCAGCTGATATTTTTAATTTAATACCTTTTGAAAGACTTCAAAATTTCCTATTCCATTTTCCGCGCCACGAGCTTCACACGTTGTTGTAAGCAAAAAGGGTTAAAAGTCTAAATCAAAGTGCAATCAAAGTTGTCGTTATTAATCAAGATTACACCTCTCAAAATCCCCCTAAGCCATTTTCATTCGAAAACCATGCCTACTTTGATGCCTCCCGTTAAATCATAATCCAAATACAGGAAAGTATAAACACAAAGGGAAGTTTCTCCATTCGAAACTTGAGAATTACGATTTGATTTAAGCGTCTCCAATGAGAGAGAGAGAGAGAAAGAAATCGTTTTTCTCCGAGTATAAATTCCCAAACGGCGTTATACGTGCCACAATAATTCCTTTTTGTAAACGAAAGGGTCGAGAAAAATGTCTTTACGAGAAACCCATAAAGATTTATACGAGCTGGCCGAAGAAAGGCGCAGGCTTTCAACGTTTTCCTAGATAAATCTTCCGGTATGCGATACTTAGCCACTTGGAAATTATACTATAAAAATAAATCAACGGAATCATCGTGGAGAATTATGAACACCTTTGCTCGACTCGACTCGAAACGTAGGAATGAATTACAGGGAGTTTCGCCGACGTAAATAATGCGCCAACGAGTCAATTAACCATAGCCACGGAAGGAAATTCGATAAAATCGTCGAATATATTAAAACCGAGATTCGAGGCGGATTGCAAGATAAGTGAAGCCGGGACGATTACCAATTGCTCGAGATTGCGACGAGCGCTATTCGCGTAGAATATCGCTGTTTTACGGGCATTCTCGTCAATGAAGACGGCACTTTGAAAATTCCTCTTTCTCATTTAGAGTGCCGCTGTCTTAATGTCTGCGATCGAAGTTTGTCTTTTGCGTCAATCTGATGCTATTAATAGAAGCGGCTTTTGGAAAAAATTAATTGCCTCTAAGTGTAATACCTTTTCGAAGAGCCACATTAATTGTCAATTTATCGACAGAAATTCTATTTAGTGGAAATTTTACTGTCGAATTATGATGGGAGTAATAACCCTTTGACGACTACGGACATGTGGTCTGAGGAAAAATTTAATTAGTGATATATAGGGTTAAAAAACTGAAATGTGATCATACAAATAGTAATTTGTAATTCTTGTACATCAATGCCCTAACTTTTTGGCAAAAAACAGGTTTTGATTGTCAAATAACTAATCATTTCTTAATATTCAAAAATGCCTCCGTCCGCAAAGGGTTAATATTAAGGGTATGGAAGAGTAATCAAGATTGTAGAAGTGAAAACATAAGTGGAAACGTTATCAACAAAAAAAGAAGGACTTTTTTAAAAAGGGAATCGAACAACTACCTTTACGATGGCAAAAACTTTTAGAAAATTATGGAAATTGTTTTATTGATTCATACTTAAGATTTCTTTAAAAAATAAATGTTTTTTGCCAGCAAAAAAATTTTTTTGATTACTTTTCGGTACCTCTAATACATTAATTATAAAATTTACAAAAAGGCCTTCATATGTTTCGCAAAAGTTGAGGAATACTTCTACATTTATGGAAATTTCAAAATCCTAATCAAGTAGTAACAAAGGTCTGCTGAATTCTAATAACAAAGTGTAATTAGCTATATCCAAACGAGCTATATTTATATGTATATTCGAATTAACGTCCTCCTACAGCAAATAAAGAATTCATTCCTCCGTCGTCTCTTCGACGCATAACTCGCGTCCGCAAGGTCGTACGAGGATTCCATTAATTCGGCCGGATAATAATAGATATTCCAGAGTTCTACGGGACATTATGATTAAACCAGTCACCGTGGCTTTCTATAAATACAAAGGGAAGAGATAGAAAGAGAAACGGTCACCGACACAGCCGGAAAAAGGAGGCGGACAGAAATGTCGCTCGCTCAGTCGTCCCAGGGTTGCATGACACTCGATGGTGTCTCGCACGGTGTTGAATATCTCCAGAGGGGAAAACGAAAAAGGTGGTCGTGCAGCTCGACACATGTCCCGAACATGTTTCCAACTCGGTGGCAGAAAGGAGGAACGTTTCCAGAGAAGAAAGAAAAATAGGGGTGGTTTGAGTGCAAGCGTGGAATTATCTTACACCTTGCTACACTGTACTTGCACCTACGCTTTGGGAAAATTTCTTTTGCTACTTTGTTGATTTCTTTTTGCAATGTCCTATTTTTATGAAAATGAAGGATGTTACTTGAAAATTGAACAGTTAGGTTGTAGAAATAAGGAATTTAGAAAAATTCACGAAGATTCAAATTAATTAGCTCGACGTCCTCGAGGGTTAATTTTTTTTTGTCACGGAGAAAAAAAAGATATTGAATAATCCAACTTATAAAACAAATCCGAACAATGTTAACCCATTGACAGTGTATCCCGTAACAGTCACACAAATGGTTAATCCCGTTTAGTCTAGCAAAGATATCTAATTGTAAGTCTGTGACTAAATTTTTTCTTTCCTCTGTTTTCCAAGATTATTCTAACTGAAGAAGCAGACGCAGTTTGCATGCCAAAGTGTTTTCGAACATGAACAAAACTAGACATTCTTTAAGACAAATTCGTAATTTTACCTCACTGTGAAAGGGTTAATAAAAATGCTTAGAAATTTCCTTCCTGATTTTTCTCTTCACCCCATCAACGTTCAAAATCTCTCGCCCATCGTTCCAGCCAGAAACTCCATCCCTTCTTCCACCCACTGCAAACATCTCGAAATCCTCCACCAGTATATTTTCCCGCGCTCCATATTGGCGCGAAAATTTTAAACAATCCCTAAGTCTATGACTAAATTCTTTGCTTCCTCCGTTTTCCAAGATTATTCTAACTAAAGAAGCAGACGCAGTTTGCATGCCAAAGTGTTTTCGAACATGAACAAAATTAAACATTTTTTAAGCCAAAATTCGTAATTTTACTTCACTGTGAAAGGGTTAACAAAAATGCTTTGAAATTTCCTTCCTGATTTCCTCTCAACCCCATCAACGTTCAAAATCTCTCGCTCATCGTTCCATCTAGGGACTCCATCCCTTCTTCCACCCACTGCAATCATCTCGAAATCCTCCAACACTATATTTTCCCGCGCTCCATATTGGCGCGAAAATTTTGAACAATCCCTAAGTCTATGACTAAACTCTTTGCTTCTTCTGTTTTCCAAGATTATTCTAACTAATGAAGCAGACGCAGTTTGCATGCCAACGTGTTTTCGAACATAAACAAAACTAGACATTTTTTAAGTCAAAATTCACAATTTTACCTCACTGTGAAAGGGTTAACAAAAATGCTTTGAAATTTCCTTCCTGATTTTTCTCTTCACCCCATCATCGTTCAAAATCTCTCGCTCATCGTTCTTCCTAGGGACTCCATCCCTTCTTCCACCCACTGCAATCATCTCGAAATCCTCCAACACTATATTTTCCCGCGCTCCATATTGGCGCGAAAATTTTGCACGATCCTCGCACGTGCGCGGGAGCAGCTCGTATGCAGAGAAGCCGAACAGAGTGGCTCGAGAAAGAGAAAAACATCGAGGAAAAGAGACCGAGTAAAAGGTAGGCAAAAGGAGAGAAGAAGAGGCGTATAATCGACGGTCGCAGGCGAGAAAGAGAGAGGTGGAAAGCATGAAGAGGGTGTAGTGGGGTCAAGTTTTGCCGGTGCAGCTGAATAGTGGGGAGAGGAACTACGAGAGTGGCAACGGGGGTTGGCGGAGGGAACTCGTGGACGAGCGGTTATTTCAAGCGACGACTCTTCTGGCACTTCGCCCCGAGCTTTCCTCGAGCGCATCCTCTCTCGTCTCGAAGCGCGTACAGTTCTGTGTCAGTGTCGCCGTGACGACGGTACCTCTCTCGATCGAGTCGCAAACGATCATTCGATCGATCTATGATACGAACGATCGCTTTTTCGCGCGTGACCGTGGCGCGAATTTTAAAAATTCACGGAGCAACAACCGCGTTGTATGTTTAAAAAAAGTACATCGATATCATAACGATAGTGCGTTATCGCGAACGAACGAAATCCCGGTCGAAAATAGACGTTGCACGTAACTACAAAATTCAGTCAGTGCCCATTTGGATTTTACCCAACGCTGGTGTCGAAGATTGTCCAAGGCAGAAAGACGTGAAAAAGGAGCGCGCGAAGAACAGGGTTGGTTTCGAGCGTCAGTGCAAGTGTGAGAGACTGTTAAGGGTGCAGAACCTTGGTTGTAGTGATTGGAAGAATCTTGTAAAGGAGAGACGAGATAATCGGGATGAAAATACGCGCACAGTGAGAAAAGGTGTATTTTGAGGTTTTATAATTGGTGGCTTAAAAACGAGGAAGAACTTGGAGGAAGAAAGGAAGGATGGAACGGGGGAGGAAAGAAAAGGATTTATAACGCTACCACGCTGGCCTGAAATAACAGGAGGAATGTGCACACAGTGAATCAGCTTCCTCCGAGAGTGAATTTCCTGACAGCAACCACGCGATCCTTGGATCATCGAGATTTCTTTTCCCTCCTTTTCACCGACGTGCACCTCTCGTTTGCTTCTTTATCTCGGTCGGTGGATACGCGGGATTTGAGTACCGAGTTTCTTCTTCGTTGCCCCCTCGTCTCTCCGTGGAGAGGATTGAGAAAAGCCAGAAGCGCCAGAGGCTCCCCGAAGAAGCCGGCGTGGAAGCTGAAGAAGCGCCTGAGGCCTGCGAGGGGACGTTTCAAGACGCCGAAGAGCTTTTCTCGGAAAGGAGATCGCAATTGGTGAGTGCACGTTCCTTTTCTTCTTTCCGCGAAGAGAGCGCGAGCGAGAGGGGAAATTGTGCAAACTCGATGGCGAAGGAAATTTTCTCTTTCCAAGGAAGATCCTTTGGAGGGAATGGTTACTTTGTAATAAAATCGAGAAATTCAATCGGCAAGTTCGTTTGTTAATTTGTAATACAATTTCTCCCTTGGCCCCGAGTCTTTGGAGAACCGCGAATTTTTTAACGGATTGATCCTATTTTTAGATACACTTTTATGTATTAAACGCAAATGTAGAAGGTTAGGAAAATAGAGTTAAAAGTAATTTCGAGCGCGCCAGAAATTTCAGCGTTCTCCAACGCGCAACTGCGTCAGAAGGAAGTGGAGAACGCGTCAGTGGTTCCTAGATGCCACAAACACTTCCACAACATAGCAATTAGTTTCGATCGATCGTATTTTTCGATACACTTTTCACTGCATAAAACCCAAATCTAGAAAGTTAAAAAAATAGAGTAAAAAATAATATCAGCCGCGCCAGAAATTTCAGCGTTCTCCAACGCGCAACTGCATCAGAACGCAGTGGAGAACGCGTAAGTGGTTCCTAGACGCCATACACTTCTGCAAAATCGTCATTAATTTTGATCGATCGTATTTTTCGATACACTTTTCAATGCATAAAACACAAATCAAGAAAGTTAGAAAAATAAAGTCAAAAATAATATCAGCCGCGCCAGAAATTTCAGCGTTCTCCAACGCGCAACTGCGTCAGAACGAAGTGGAGAACGCGTAAGTGGTTCCTAGACGCCATACGCTTCCACAACATCGCGATTAGTTATGATCGATCGTCCTACGTTTCCGCATCGTCCACGGTATCCATTACGTTCAATTACCACGATATCAATTGCCCTGCTGGATCACAAATAAAGACCAACCAATTCGTTTCATCAGAGTTGAGTTGCCTTTAACGCGCTTTCTTCGAGAAAACAAAGTACAATATTACCCGAATATTGCATCCAGAACAACGTTAACGTTCCGATGACGGAGCATAGAGTCCCGTAGAATGCGCGGATAATGGGAGATCTCGGATAACGGGGGTTCCACTGATCTTCCGAGCGATCAAAGGAACTTCCAACGCTCGCGAGCGATGCCGATTACCGATTATTCGATTACGCGGTATCCAATTTAATCTCGCCACAGGTATTCGATCGCGCGCTAAGTTTTACGACACTCGGGACAGGTTAACACGCTGGAATGGCTGATTAAAGACAGATGGAGGATGATAGGGAAGAGCAACAGACGAGGTGGAAACAAATCGTTGCAAGCACAAAACGAAACACGCGGCGGGTGTTCTAACGTGCACCTAGGGAGAAAGAGAGAGTGGATTGTCATAAATATCGAATGTTCTCCTTGCATTTAACCCCTTACGGTGTCATATTGATTCGCATTTGAGGCGAAGATCGTGAATTTAATGGGAAAGAGTCGAGGGGCATGGAAGGTACCATAATGGCGGCGGTGGTTGCGCGGTGGTCTTCGAAATGGGGAGCAAAAGTGTCGAATGTCTCGTTGTTGTGCGTGAATTTTTAACAATCGGGTAGTTTTTGGAAGATCCTACTTTTTTGACTTCAATTGCTATGGATATTTTTCCTGGACTCTGCTTTTTTAAATGGAAACGGATAGAAGCTGAGGGTACAATATGTTAAATAATAACTTAACCCTCTACAGACCAAATTTTTGAGGTATCTGAAGGTCAGTTTTACAATAACACAATTATAAAGTGGCAAAAACACAATTTTGAATGATAGATTAAAGCTAAATTTTAAACATTGAACTGTAAAGAATTTTATGATTGTGACGAGCTAAATTATAATATTTGGCAAAGTTAAAAACTAAACTTTGAAAACTAGTAGCTAAAGTGTATTTTGCTTTACCTCAAAGTTACAGGGGCCCATAAAGGGTTAAGAAAAATTTCACAGTAATAGAGAATTTGAAGTCAGATTTACTGATTGCGATTTCGATCCTTCACCCCTTCAGTGATCTTATTTCGCAAAGTGAACATACTTTCCATGATGATCAAAAATGGAATTTGAGTAACTACTATAATTGCTAACTATTATTTTGAGCTATATCAATACTCATTAGTGATTGATCATAATTTATAGATTAGTAGCGTCGAAGAAGCTTCTAAATATGCCACAGATATATACTCTGTTCCTCAAAGAAAACGGCAAGACAAATGTGCTTCCAATTTGAGTACTAGCCGGCGCAAATGAGCAGAATCCACTCGGATGCTCGAGCGACGCCAAACACCAATCAATGTCGGCACAACTCGCGCGAATACTCTTACGAGCAAGTACAAGACCACGATTAAACGCGTCTCTGATAGAAGGGCCTGAATTCCACCGTGAATCTCCGTAACGCTCGATCACGAGGCGCGAACTTCCTCTGGTAGGTCGTTTGAAAATGATCACGATCGAGGTACAATATTCTACTGAAGGACGGTGTTTAATGTCTTTAATGTTTTGACCACTTTTTGTACACATTTGAAATGTAAATAAGATACTCCGATAGAAAGTGCCTGGAAATCGCCTGTTGATAAAACGTAACGAACACTTCTAATTAATTATTACAAGTGTTATCGTCACACCTTGATTGGCACTATGTTAAATTAAAATTCGTCAAGCTAATTACAATCTTTATCTTGTAAAATTCAAAATCACATCACTATCTAACAAATCAAAATTAAATTGAAAGCCTAAAAGTAGATGTAAAAAATATATCATGAATTAATTACCTAATTAATAGTCACGTAGCATAATTAGACGTGAGATATTTCTTCGGCATTTTTACATAGGACTCGCAAGATATTTCTTCGACGACTCTGTATCCCCGCAAATTGCCGTGCCACTTCGTAAAATACCAGATAATCAAAATGATCCCACCGACAGGCTAATACTCGCCCAAACAATTAATTACATCTTTAGCCCCTCGAGATTCAGTCCTGATAAGAAATTCAGGTTCGAAGAAAGTGGGACGACACTCGAAAGACGTTCGGTAGCCGTCGTTTCGACGGAAAGTACGGCGAAATTAGCCTAATTCGCGTCGTTCAGCCAAACCTGAACGTTTGGAGGGTCCGAGGGAGGACGGCGAGGACAGAGGACGGAAGAGGAGGTAGGGGTAGGATAATTTATTCCGGCTTTATTTAATCTCTTCCCTCGCGTCTCGACGTCCCTGCTCGGTAAGCTTCTTTAATCCAGATTCCAGATCGAGAAAGCGAATGTGCGAGAGACTGAAATTTGTTTTCCTTCTCCTCTTCCCTCCGACTACGTCCCTCCTCTATCTCCCTCTGCTCGATTGGAATTATTTTCGCGGGATACTATTAAAAGACGAATGGGTATCTGCAAGAAAGATGCCTTGCGATTTTTTGACTTTTGAAAATGATTTTTCTACAAATTTGGAGATGTATTAGTTTTTTTAAGGAAATTAATGAACTTGAGTTTGGATTTGGCGGGAATAGCGAAAAAAAATGAACACTTTGAGGACTATAAACGGGATAGGTATAACTTGTGAAAAAATTTAATTATAGTTCATTGCCGTATGTATGCACAATCGAATTATGGTTATACAAATAGTAATTTGTATTTCTTAGGTATTAACAATCTAAGTTTCTGATAAAAAAAATTAGTTTTGGATCGCGAAATAAGTGATTATCTCACAATAGTCAAAAACGCCTCCGTTCGCAAAGGGTTAGTAAGAGGCTATAGTGATTATGGAGGAGAAAGTCCTAATTAGGGTCATCATTCTAATTAACTCTTTGTGATTTTTTTTCTAAAAGTAGAATATTTATTGCATAACTGTCCTATTTGGGAAATTTTTAAAAGTAATTGTGCAACATTTTGGGAGATTTAGAGTTAAACTCGAATATGTAAGAGGAAGGAGGAACGTCAAAAAGGAATGAAGGAATGCAGATACAGAAAATGAAGATCCAAGGGGTGCAGAGTTTAAAGCGAGCAACTGCTACGTCAATTTCGCAATTGTTTTATACCCAGCCGGATATTGGTGGCTCTACTTCCGGTGTTTACACGAGCATAACACCGAGAGAGGGAACGATTTGGCTCGTGCAAATGAGAATATACACGCAAGATGAATTACGCTTGCATTTCTTCATACTTACGCTTGCCGAGTGACCGTGTGTAGGCTCGTGAGCTTCGCTACTTCCGGTAATAGTCCGCGACGCTCGTCCACGCATTCTAACCGCGAGATTAACGACGCGATTCGCCATTCTGTGGAACTATCTGACGAAATTTTTGCATAAAGAAATATCTCAGTATTTTTTAGACCTGAAACGTCAGAGATTTTACAACATTTTCTGACTGATCTTGACTGAAATCGAATCTACGCGATGTTATCTAAGGAGAGAATTATTCACTGATTTAACCCTTTTAGCGTCGGACGACGATGTATTGTTGTTAGCAATAATTGGCCATCGAAGGGCTAATATTCTGCTTCAAATAGGATATGAGTAATTTTATGACAGATAATTCTAAATATACATTTTGTGCGCTATATTGCGTGTTCTACATAAAACTATCGCCAAATGACAATACTTTTCATTCACAACTACATTTGTCATTAGTTCAATCAATTTTTTCGGTCGGCACTAAAAGGGTTAAATAATTTTGCTGCAAGTTTTCTTTAGGTCACTTAGAGGCTAACTATTGTAGAAATTGGTCCATTATTTAAGAATTATGTTATACTTATTTAATAATTACTGCGATGGATTTTTACGAGTGATACTCCTGACGCGATAAATGGAATAGTCAATTTTGAAGTGTTCCAAAAATTGTTAAATTAAAAATCAATAGGTCATTATGAAATAAGATTAAATCTATGCTATTAAATATTGTGTCAAGCTCTATACTATATATGAAATTACGGATAGATTGTCGTTTCAATAATTAATTCAGAGTTATCGCACATTTAGTAACGACAGACATATTACGATAAGATGTTAACACTTTGCGGACTAGCGACGCATATATGCGGTCTGAGAAAAAATGTAGTTATAGTTTATCGCCGTATGTATACACGATTCAAATTGAAAACTTGAAATAAAACCGGTGAGATATGAAAGTGGAGTAATTTATAATTCATATACATTAACAACCCAAATTCCTGATAAAATTGTGATTTTTGAACGCCGAATAAATGAATATCTGTCAATATTCAAAAATGTCCCCGTCCGCAAACTGTTAAGAAGATCAAATTAGACAAAAACTGCCTTATTTAAAGATTACTTACAGCGAAGAAAAAGTTGCCCAAGGTGTCCCAGTCCTCCAAATGAAGACAATCCAACACTTCCATTTTCTGTAACAAAAATAATGCATTCCAATTAGATCAACGACTCTCTTCAAGTTTCTTTAATTCCCCCTCAAATGACCACTTAAATCTCACTCTCACCCAAGAAGACCCAAATGAACGAAGAATCCAGACAAAACGTGAAATCATCCGAGAAATTCTCAACATTGTTTCACGACCGTAGCGAATCAGTAGTTCCACGCAGACTGCAATCACGAGCGATCGAAGGAAAACGGTATTGAAGCAAGAGAGAAAAAGAGACAGAAACAGAGAAAGAGATCGGTGAAACTTAGACACAGTGCGATACATTGTGTGCCAGTTTCCCCGTAGTATCTCCGCCTTCTTAATCCTCTTCTTCTACGCGAACGACTCCAAGACAAATCTCCTCTACGTTCTGCCCTTCTTTGGACTCGTTTCATGAACACGATAAGATGAAAAGAGTGAAACGAAATCGAGGTGGACTCTGAAGGAATTGAAGAAGGACGAAACATTGAAGAGAGGGTGGGACGATGGTAGAGACAAGTAAGTAAGCTCGTAAGAAGCGAGCTACGATTTATTTGACAGATCGCACCGACCGCGAGCCGTGGAGTGGTTTATTTTATAAGGCCAGATTGCCGGCCTCACTTCGTCGGAATAGAATAATGGACGTTTCTATCCCTCCTTTGATCGGCCTCCTTCTCCCTGGGCCCCTCCGTGGACGCGTATACCCTCTTTCGTTCTTTCTGGCCTTCGTCTCGAAAGTCAAGTGCAGTTAAGGACCACTTTTCGTCGGGCATGCGCTGCTGCAACGGAAGATGCCCAGGTCGAATCGAGGTACAGCTTTTATCCGTGGGAAGAACGAACGCGTTTTCACAACTTGAGATAATATGGTCTCGTCTTCACCGAGACTACTCTCTTAGATCGAACCAGTGAGATTTCACTGGTCCAACCAGTGAATACAAATCTCACTGGTGAACCAGTGAAATTTGCGTCCGCTGCCGCAGTGCCATGCGCTGTGTTTTATTTTTGAACTAGCTGAAAGCTCCCGTGCTTCGCTACGGTTTAATCGAAACTAAAAAAAAATTTGGAATTTTGAAAAATCCTTTCTTAGTGGGTGCTTATACCCTAGAAGGAATAGTCATGCAAAATTTCAAGTTTCTAGGTCAAGTAGTTTCGTCTCTGCGTTGATGAGTTTGGCCCATACTTTAACCCCCCAAAACCCCCCCTAAAATTTCGAATTTTTCAAAACCCTTTCTTAGTGAGCACCTACGACCCAAGGCAAGAGTATGTTCCAAATTTCATTGCAATCCGTTCTGTGGTTTTTGAGATTTCGTGATGAGTGGATGAATGAGTCAGTCAGTCAGTGGTATTTAAGCTTTATATAATAGATATGCTGATATGCTGACGAGTGAGATTCACTGGTAAACCAGTGAAATTTGATGGCCGCCGAGATCACTGGCAGAACCACTGAGTGTCATTGGTAAACAAGTGAGTTTCCACTGGCGAACCAGTGAAATTCCACTGGTTCGATCTAACAATAAGAGAGTAAGGTGAACTTTAAACCTTTGCGGTCGGTGTCCTCGAAGCAGGGTCATTTTCAAGTCGCCATGGAAATCAGCTTACTAATTCACTTGCTAACACGTTGACACTTTACCGATTGGTATTTTTTTTAACAGCCTACCTACTTCTGATCGGTCACTTGGCTGCAAATACTTCCCTGATACTGATATCTCTTCGAAAATTGCAAAGTTTCTTGACCGAGTCCTTGGCACAGTTAACGACAATGATAAATAATAATTTATTAACACTTAGCCGACCGATCGGGTAGATCTACCGATTTCCAAGCTAGTCGATGGCTGACAGATCGGGTATTATTTATGACCTGAGGAACGCTTCTTTCTCTATAGAGCTTCTTATTTCTATAGAGTACAACATATAATAAAATGCACCAATTTTTGAAGTCTTTTATTAGCCATTATTACGGCTCTACGCAGAAAAATGGTGTTATCACCCTCGTGCGCATAATATTACGCACTAATGCAAATGGGTTAACTCCTTGTCCTATAATAAGGGATGCGAAATGAGATAGGATGAAGCTTTACTAAAATTGAAAAATAAATGATGTCTGATCTTTTGCGAGAGTATGATATCGGAAAAAAGACATTTTAAAGGAAAAGTGCGTATACTTGAGAGTTGGAGAATAAGTGTTATTGTAGGCGTCAAAAGTTGGACACGTAACGTCAAGATGCGAATGGTCTTCGGTTAAGAAGAAAAGAAAGTTGAGAGACGTAGACTCTCGAGGCTGTCATCCGTGAAATCAACGACTCGTGATAATTCCTGATGCTGACAGTGATCGGGATCGACGAAAAGGAAAGGAACGATAAGATCGAAATAGATTGATATCAAACTTCGAGATCTACAGGGTAGAAGGAAATTTGGGAAGCTGGAACTAATTGGGACTTAAAAACTATAGATTTCCCTGTCTCAATAATTCTATCTAAATACTTTCAAAACGCAAAGAACAAGAAAAAGAAAAAATCTAAGGAAACAACCCCCATTTATGTCATTTAAATCTATTATTCGCCGGCTTTGCAGTCAGCCTCATCTCAAGAAAATAATAGGATGTCTACTATCACTATCTCAGTCTTTGACAAAGGTAGCTACAATGTTGCTGCAACAGGTTCAAATAAAATCTCAAATGCGGCCTGCAACCCGGAAGTTTCAAGCAACTCGAACAAGCACCACCGCTGCGCAAATAACCTCTTAACCCCTCGCGTTTCAAGGTAGACTCCTGCAAAGTTTCCATCGTTCTCATCGAATCTTCCTCCACCTCTCCAAAAACGCTTACTTGTCGTTAGAATAGAAACAACTAAAATTATCTAAATTCTGCACATCCTTAACAATAGAACGACCGACGTTAACACATTGTACGCCGGCTAAATATCTGCTATCAAATTTATTATATTTGATAATGTTACTATTTAAATCAATATAAATTTAAACACATTAAGTAATGCACAATTTAAAGGGAATAATATTGTCTTCTTTGTCCACTTTACCGTTTTCCTCGAGATAAAATAATATGACTGATATTGATCGGTAAAATCCTAAAATCATTTATTTGAAATCCCGCATTATCGCGGGACCGGCGTACAATTTGTTAAATTTAGTACATTTAAATATATTAAATAAGAACTTTGGAAGAAGAGGAATCAAGGGGTGGAAAATATGATCGCTTTTGTAATCTGAGTTTTATAAGATCAACTTAAAATTTCTAGTCTACGATTCTCCTGTAAACTTAAGAAAGTTTTGGAGAAAAACTGTGAACAAGTCATTTTGACTTGCTTGGTTGTTCTAGTGTTAAATAACCAACGCACAACCGCAAATCATCTCGAGCTTGAAACTTCCTCGAGCCAAAATTTCAATGCATTCCTCGCAGTGAGAAACGCGATGGAACCAAGAGATCCAGTGGTTTAATTAGAATTTAATTAATAGTCTGCTGCCGGTAGCTAGCCACTTCCTAAATCATTCCACCCCTCGAATTCCCTCACAATGAACGGCTTCTGCAGCATTCTCGAGCAACATGCCGTTCGTTTCGAGAATGAAAAACTGAGAAACACGAATGCAAATCGGCACAACGCTAATGCCGCTTAACCCCGTCGTAATTGTCAGGAGAGTGCAGCATAATTTATTGCACCGTGGCACGCGGTACGAGCGATTAGAAAAGGAGGATCTTAGAGGAGGAGAAGACCGGAGGACAGTGGTATAAAGGGGAACGTAATCAATTAAGAGAACGGCGAAGGACTTTTTCCTGATGTCTCTTCTACGAGAGTACACCGTTAAGTGCACCAGGAGTTTCTCCATTTGTTCAATGCGCGATTAAAGTTTTAACGCCTGCCTGGATCTCATCTTCGTCCGGTTTTATTGCGAGAGTTTGCAGAAGAGAGGCATTTATTCATACTGTCTGTATTACGCAAAACACGATGGACGGGGGAGGAAAGTGAGAAATTTCTCAACGGATGACATCGAAGGCGTTGATAACGGAATTATCTATAGGCTGTAATTAAATTTCGATACGTTACCTAGAATTTAATTAGTCGATAATGTCTCGGATGACGTGGTATTATTATATTTGATAATCCTTTCTTTGAACGCTCTCGACTTTTAAGCTTAATGTCCTCAACCTCCTGCAATCTATTCTTTTCCCATTATCCTTACTCCTGCAGTTCTACTTTTTCCTATTTTATTTATTTTATGTTACTTAATCTTAAGTTATTGTTTTCTTGATTTATATATATACACATATATATACCTACATATAGCCGGATTTCTAGAATAACGACACATTTCGAAATTGACAGTTCTACGGTAGGCCTTTTGTAATTTTTTTTTTCATCCTTTGATATCTATAAATATATAAAATATTTGTTATACTATGTATTATATACTCATATTATGAGTTTTATTCACAATGGAATAAAGCTTGCGTAGATTCTTCCTGTGTAATTAACTCGATAACGAGACAAAAGCAAATGTGTCGTTTTTCTTGAAAACGGGCGATATATTGAATTGTTGTTATCTTAGTGGCAAACTAAAGTGCATATTGCTCGTTAATTAATAAATAGATAATAATAATCCTTGATTTTCGTCCTGACAATGGTCTGTCGATTGGAAAAATTGTGGAAGTAGAGACACTATGGAGTACGTGCGCGTTTCTTTGAAAGATGATTTATCGTGCTAATATTCAAGGTAATTACGTGACGAAAAACAACTTGAGATAAAATGTAACTTATTTTTAATGCGCAGTACAGACGAATAAGTGTGCAATGATGTATTTATTGCGCGGTATTGTGACTCGTGATTAGCCATCGATCGAGTCGTATCTCATTATCGTCGAGTTTCCTCTTTGCCTTTATTCCACCTGATAAAAAAACTTGGTTTTGCGATAAATTGAGAAAAAGGGAGGATGATGAAGAGAGAAGATGGAAATTCTACAGCGGTAGAAGGAATAAGGAAAAGTTGTGATTATAGTGGTAAAAGTTCAATCGATAAATCTTTCGGACCGGCGATTCCTTCCATTCGTCTTCGAGGCACCTCGTTAATTATCAATTAAGATCAGAGTCTCCTTCAGCAACGGCTAAATATTCGAGGATAGGGAGGGGGAGTTTTAATTAAGTGCATCGCCACGAGATACGCAGAGTCGAAGATACACGGCCCTGCCGTGAAATTTATTAATAACCACCAGACACGCGCCTGTATTTATATATTTACGAAAGCCAGGCACCGCCTTCGGAATGGATTCCGAGAAGAAAAACCCTGCCCACGTCTTTCACGAACTTTCGACGACTTGCTCCTTCATTTTAACCCGATAATTGTTCATCGAATTCACATTTTCTTAATCCAAAATATGTATTATTTATTGAATGATATCAATATTAGAAGTAACGATATTTAATCGATTATAATTGTTTATACTAAATAAGTACTTTGGAAAATTTGGTATCAAATGGTGGCAAGGATGATGAATTAACCCTCTATGGGCCCTTGTAACTTTGATGTAACACAAAACAAATGTAAGCTTTTATTTTTCAAAATCGATTTTTTAACTTTCTCAAATATTCCAAGTTAGCGCTTCAAAATCATGGAATTCTGTGAAGTACAACGTTCAGAAATCAAGTAAAATTGATTATTTGTAATAGTACTTTTATTATTTTTTTAATGTGCTATCGTAATTTTATACGAATTACAATTTGGAGAATTTTGTAAGCAGCGTTGCAAATAAAAACTTGCGGCAGTCTCTGCGTCGAATATTACTGAAATTAAACTCGGTGAATATCGAGATAAGGCACATATTTACTCTTCTCTAAGTCAGGTAAACGTTGCAGACACCAAGTATTATCTGCTTCGACTCCAAGATCCTCATCTATAAATTTTTACCCTTCATTATCTCAAATTCTCCATTAGCTCTATGCCATACAATTTTCGCTGCAATGTCACATACTTAACCCTTTTAATTCCTCCCGAAAAAAACTGGTTGAATTAATGAGATATCATTAATGAGAGCAGAAGCTATCTATTTACGATGATTTGTCATAAAATTACTGATATCCCATTGGAAACTGAATATTAACCCTTCCTTGCCCAGTGTTAGCACCATTTCTAACGACGATATATCGTCATCCGGCACTAAAAAGGCCAAATATTGCATAGCTAAAATCAAAACGTACCAAATAACTATTAAAGTATAGAATATTAATGATTTACTCCTATTTCTGAGTAACACCCAATATTTCAAGCCAAGGCGTTAAAGTCGCTTCAAAACACAATGACGAAATGCAAATTCCCAAGTTCAGCGACAAAAGCCGTCTCATTTTCCCCGCAGAAACTCGCAGACAAACGAGACGCTCAATTTGTCACGTCCAACTGGAAAATACTCGAAAAGCCATTAATCGCGTGGCGAAGAGAATCGGTTGTGCAAGAAAAAAAAAGAATCGTCCAACGATTATACCGTGTTCGCTCCACGGCATTTCTTCGCGATGCGTTTATTGCTCGGCAGTAGGCGATGAAGAGAAAGACGGACAGCCGTTTGTCAGGGAATTAAAGCGTTTCGTGGACGGAATGACTGAATCAGAAGTCATTTGTCTTCACTTATGCCGAGAGAGAGAGAGAAAAAGAGGAAGAGAGAGGCCTCATTGGATAGTCTCTCTAGCCATCCACTCGTGCATCCGAGATTGCGCTCCCATAATTCCGTCGATTTCGCGCGTTCCTCCTATTTGCAAAGAACGTCTCCATTCTACGAGCAATTTACTTCGCGCCTGTTGAAGTTCGTAAATCTTTGAAGAGCGAAGTGCCCTTTTTTTGTGGAAATTTAAAGGCGTTAAATATTCTCGATGACGGAGAATTAAGTTCTCTTCGGTGTGACACGTGGGATTGGAATTGAGAATGGCTATTGTCGAGAGTACGATGATCGAGGCACGTGGGTGAAGGGCGCAGCCGATGACCGTATTGTCGATAAAAATCTATGGTGTTTTAACCCCCTACTCTACAATAACGAATAATACGGGAGACGCGGTGAATGGAATAGGAAATTTCGAGGTTTTCCAGAAATTAGAAATTAAAAATACTGGAATACGGTTCAATAAAGTTATTTCCATTTGATTAATGTTATATTGAATTATACAATTTACTGTTCAATATTTATTTCTTCAGTTTTAATTTGAATTTTTGCCCACAACGGAAGTCGTGGGGCAAGGGGTTAATTAAAGGTGTAGTACTTTGCGCGGTTTGTTTTCGATAAATTAACCCCTAGCACTCTGAATAATTTTTAATACGATTTTTCTGCAACTCTGAGCTACAATTAGTACGAGCTAATAGTCGCTGCAGATGTTGGACTTACATGAGGACTATTTGGAATAGCAAAAGAGATTTCTTTTGTGGTTTATGTGCACTGCAGACACCTAACGGAGTAACGGATAAAGATAATCTGCATAATGTTGAGAAAAATGTGGACAGTTTATTCTTTCAATTGAACTTGCGTTATTTGTTGCACTATGTTGTAAAAAATCTGGTATTACGGCGAGTTACAAAGACATTCCTTCGACAACGTGTAACCAACGGCGGGGAAAATTAGCATTTGAACGTTCACGTTTCATAGATGATATCCGATATTGCTGGTATTATTTCCCTCACGCTTCTCCGTGAATATAGTTACAGTGCAAAGTCAATTGATCGGCTCGGAAGTAAATTCTGTTTGTGCAAACGTTTCAACATTTTGCAGCCTCCACAGAGACAACCTCTCCAACAATGGCGCATTTGATTTCGCGTTAACATCGGAATACCTGTTTATTCTGTCCACTCGAGAGACGTTGAACATTCTCGCGATCATTTTCCAAGTAACCGATCGCAACTTGTAAGTGTCTTTCGAGCCTTCACCTCTGAATGTCGCTGAAGTTTTATGCAAATGTCATATCTACAAATTGTACATTTTTTCTCGACTTCCTTGGAACTTAGAGAAGCAAGTTTATCATTTGTTAAAATCTTTTGCAGCAAATACTTCTAGCAACTCGATCTCTACGGTCGATCTCTCGATACTTTTCCAGTGTCAAAATGTCAAATTCAAAATCTTTTGCAGCGAGTACCTCTAGCAACTCGATCTCTACGTTCGATCTCTCGATACTCTTCAGTATCATAGTTTCAAATTCAAAATCTTTTGCAGCAAAGATCTCCAGCAACTCGATCTCTATATTCGATCTCTCGATATCTTCCAGTATCAAAATGTCAAATTCAAAATCTTTTGCAGCGAGTACCTCTAGCAACTCGATCTCTACGTTCGATCTCTCGATATTTTCCAGTGTCAAAATTTCAAATCCAAAATCTTTCACGGCAGGATCTCTAGCATCTCGATCTCTAAGTTCGATCTCTCGATACTTTTCAGTGTCACAATTTAAAATCCAAAATATTTCTCAGCCAGGATCTCCACCAACCCGATCTCTATATTCGATCTCTCGATACCTTCCAGTATCACAATTTCAAATACAAAATCTTTTGCAGCAAGTATTAGGGAAACCGGAAAGTAACGTCGTTTCTTCAGATATTTTCTTCAACAACCAATTAATTTTTATCGGTCCGACATTGAAAATTTGCAAACTAAGTACATGGAAGAAGGTTGTTGATAACGAGGGTGATGACATCATTCTTTGAAAACAAAAACTTCCTACAAATTAATTTGTTTCGATTTACTCTAAAAAACGATATTACTTTCCGGTCCCCCTAATACTTCTAGCAACACGATCTCTACGTTCGATCTCTCGATATCTTCCAGTGTCACAATTTCAAATCCAAAATCTTTCGCGGCAAGGATCGCCACCAACTCGATCTCTACGTTCGATCTCTCGATACCTTCCAGTATCCCAATTTCAAATACAAAATCTGTTGCAGCAAGTACTTCTAGCAACTCGATCTCTACGTTCGATCTCTTGATATCTTCCAGTGTCAAAATTTCAAATTCAAAATCTTTTGCAGCAAGGATCTTCAGCAACTCGATCTCTACGTTCGATCTCTCGATATCCTCCAATTTCAAATTCAAAAAATTCCATGCAATTCAGAAAGAACGTCAGCGTTTAGGAAACTTTAACGTCTAATCCTGAAAAGTTCACAGTCGTCGACTCGACTTGGCGAACGTTTGAATCGCAAGTTTATGGAACTACTTTGAAAATATTGAAATTGCAAAAGAAGTCCTTCGTTAGATCCATTCTCTCGTTTGTCTACGTTTGCACGTATTTCCGGACGGATCTTCTGCATGCACGCGAATATGCATGGAAGCATAGATCCACGAGCACTAACTCAGGGTTTAATTTATCTTCTTATATCTGAATTCGCTAATTGCTGCGCTACCTGAACACGAGTATCCTGCGTGTGGAATATCACGAGCGATTTGAAAATTACGAAAAGAAAGAGAGAGAGAGAACGTAAGAGAACAAATGTTGAATACCAACGCGAATATTTTTCCCTCGCGTGCAAAAAACAAACTCGTTTATAATGGCGTTAATAATGACGAAGGAACGTCTATCAGTGATCTGTGCAACCGAGTTAATTCTCTGATAAATTAATCGTACCTTTTACGACGTCGTAAAGGAACTTTGCAACATATTAAAAGTGGAGGAAGATTAAAGGAGAAGAAATAAGCGGGGAGGAAAGGGGGAAACGGGGTATTTTTAAGTTTTACGAGCCACCGTAAATTTCATCCTTGGTAACGATTCGTTACCGGAGATTTTAGCGAGGTTCTTTCAACCGCGAGAGGAAGTATGATTTCTTTTTAACTTGCTCCAAAACCAGGACGCATAAATGCATTACAATCTATTTTTCTCCTCACACTTTTCATTTTCTACTGTCATTTCATCCAGCACCCAAAGTTTCAGCTGGTTCTCATCCACTGAAGCAATAATAAATTAACACTAGAACTAACAGAGTTAAATTTATTATATTTAAATCTTATTAACACTAAAACTACCGAATAAGTGTTTCCACAATAGAGGAATTAAGAGGCGAACTCGATAACTAGTTAACTAATTTACATTTTAAAAAGTAGAAGTGGAATATTTGCTCTATGGCTCCACTATCACTTTAGGGAATTTAAAAAAAAATTTCAACCCGTCATTTTGACCAGCTTGGCATATAGATTTAGCGTGAAATTAGTTCTGTAGAAAAACAGAAAAGAAGAGAAAAAATTGACAATTTAAAGTTCCACTAATTGGGAATCCAAGCCTTCGACATTATCTTCATCGTAGCTTCTTGTAAATTGTTCAGTCTGCAATCGTCAAACTAATAATTTATTATATTCTTAATTACTATTTATTCGGTGGTACATACGTGATAATAATGAGCAGAAAAGTCTCAACGCGGAAGAAGAATTCGTACAGGTCTCTAGGAGAGAGCAAGGTACAAAGGGTGAGCGTTAACGAGACAGATACAAACGAAGGAGCGAAAAGAGGAAGCAAGGAGGTGCGGGAGTCTGTGGTAACAGGTTATTTGGTTAGCACGTTAGGTCGCTACTTTTCGTTTGGTCGCCAGGTGGGCCTCTTCAGGGGGCACCGGGTGTGCGCAAGCGCGAGCGCGCGTGCCTTTCAACGCGCGCCGAAAAACCACTGACGCGTGCCAACCGACCGCCAACGCTAACTACCCGCTTACTTCTTTCCTCTTTTATTTTCTTCATTATTTCCTTTTTCGTTTGCGCATGCTCTTAGAATTTCCACCGCACCGTTAAACAGATTTGCGAGTCTTGGAGACCGAAAGAACTTAGCATTTGGGTCTCTGCATATTACAATTGTAGTAGCTTTCTATTTGGTCTTTGACAACTGTGATTATTTTGCTAAGAAATTAGAATTTTAGATGACTTCGAAATCACCGAGGCGATGGAACATATATGACATAGGAAAAATTTCAAATTTCCTAAACCTGATGGGGGGGATTCGAAATCGGGCCCACCTATAGCGAATTCAATTATCTATGATAACTATTATTATTATTATAGGATAGTATTATCTTCTAGGTTCTACAATTAGAGGTTGCTTCGGAATCACCGTAGCTATAGTCCGATAACTCTAACTTGGCTAGCAAGCGGCGGAGTTTCTAACCTTCAACCGCTTATTTCCGCCATTTCGTTTTTGAAATTTCCAAAACCAGCCTCCAGAAGTGAACGCTCCGCATAGTCGTTTACTTTAGGAGACTGGATTTATTTGGATTCTATAGGAAGGGCTCCGCCTCTCGTTAGCCACGTTAGAGTTATCGGACTATATAATCTACCAAACAACAATTTAGAACAATCTCCGGTGTCTGAGGGACACTTGAACTCGATTACCACCGAGTGTTTGCCTCCATACGCACCAAAGTGCCAAATAAGATCTTAATGAACGTGTTCATTTTCCAGTACACCGTAATAAATTTCATTCAATCCTCACCTTCCGTCGATCTCAACGATACGCAATGAATTATTCGTGTTCTCGCATTGCATCCGGCGCAATCGCTTCCCGATCGGTAGTAAACATTAATTAAACCCCTCGTCTCGTTGAGGACGTAAACAGGAAAATTGCGATTGCACATCGCACTCTTGATTTTCATTTCGTACACGAAAACCCGTCCAGTCTCCGTGTAATCGAGGATCGAAAATTGCACGGACCGTGCGAACCCTTGTGCGTATCGTGTGCACGCAAAGTCCAAGTTGTTACGAGACATGTAACACGCTTGGATTACACGGGGCCTCGTTTCAATGCGAACGAAACCGCAGCACGTGGCTCACGTTCTCCCACGATCGTGCTTAAGTTCACAGACAGATTCACGATAACAATGCACGACGGTGAATTTACTCGACCGTGCATGATTTACCTCTGGCGTATGACTTATCGACTTTCTCGTCGGTTAGCGTTTAAAGGTACGACTCTCCTGCGAGCTCTGTTCTTGGTTTATTTCTCTCTTTAACCTTATAAGGAGTAGACGACGTTGTTGCGAGTCATTGTTTCTTTGATGAGGGTGTAGAATGATTGATAACTGGTGTGGGGAGTCCAGGGTGGTTGAGTTTCAAATTTGACGGAATTTTCAGCAGTTGGGTGGCTCATTGAAAGGTTGAGGTACTTGAGGGTGGTAGAAGATGATAGAGATGGTGGATAGAAGGGTGTTTTTTTTTTGTATCGAACTCCACAAGGAGGGAAGATAGAGATTTAAAGTTCTGGGTACACGTAGAATCACCAAGAGTATGGTGCTATTTACTATATTATGATTGTTAAAAATGATCACTTGATGTGGCTAAATGTTACTAAAGGTGACTGAGATTTTTGACAATTTTACAAGTTATAAAGTTTGAATATTCAACTGACAAAGTGAAAATACCACTCGCATCATTGAGGGTGGTAGAAGATGATAGAGATGGTGGATGAAAGGGTGTTTTTCTGTAGTGAACTCCAGAAGGTGGGAAGACAGAAATCTGGAGTTGCAAGTAGACATAGAGCCACCAAGAATATAGTGTTATTTAATATATTATGATTGTTAAAAATTATCACTTAATGTGGCAAAATGTTACTAAAGGTGACAGAGATTTGACAATTTGATAATTTCTGAAATTTGAATATTCAATTGATAAAGTGAAAGCACCACTCGTATCATTGAGGGTGGTAGAAGATGATAGAGATTATGTATGAAAGGGTGTTTTTTTTTGTATTGAAGTCCAGAAGGTGAGAAGACCAAGATGTACAGTTCTGAGTAGACATAGAACCATCAAGAGCATGGTGTTATTTAGTACATTATGATCATTTAAAAATTATCACATAATATGGCTAATTGTTACCCAAATGTGACTGAGATTTGACAATTTGACAATTTCTGAAGTTTGAATATTCAATTGATAAAGTGAAAACACCACTCGCATCATTGGACTACAAGATGAAAGTGCTGCTGAATTCTTTCCATAGGAATTCGTGCAAATACTTCAGTTTTAATTAAAGAGTACATCGAGAGGTTAACGAACGAACGAGATGAAAACCGTGCGCTGTGGAAGATACTTGGAAATTCGTAACGATCGTTCGTGCGAGTACCCGCGAATGTTAAACGAGCAATTCTCATTGGCGATAGATCATCAATATTTATAGCCAGTGGGCAGGAGGAACGCCTTTATAAAGCTGTTTGTGGGGACCGATAATGCAAGTTCCTAATGGTCTGATTGCATAATAATGCTGACCGCAGCTGCGGCGTACCGCAAATAAGAAATGTCTCGATAACTGCACTTCCAACGATTTTCTTTTTTACGCCTAAATCTTGTTCAATCCTCAATGCCAAACAAATTTTCGTGGCAATTCCGAAAAAAGAAAGTACAGTGTATTCTTCGTTTATTTTTTGCATTAACTGCCATTGTTACTTCGGCTAAAATCAGTTTAGCTTTAACTACTTCAATAATTGTACCTAGGACCCACTGCTTTACAATACACATATCTGATTAGAAAATATATTAGTTTAATACCCTAGAATTTTCAAATCTGTTCAAACTTTTTCATTTTTCATAAGTGGCATATGTATTTGGGCCGCACTAATGGCGACAAGAAACTTGAACTCGATATCCACCATAGCCCCATAACTCCTATGATTATTTTTCCTAGGACCTACAGTTTTGGGTGTCCTCCACACCTCCGTGACTACAATCCAATAACTAACAATTTAGGAAAAATTTTCCAAAGTTAGCAGCATCTTAAAGTGACGCGTAAGATTGTTAGTTTTTTAAAATTTTTTAACACTAGATTTACGGAGCCAATTTGGCTCATTCAAAATTTGATTGCTATATATATAGTATATTGGTTGGTTAATTTTTTAATAATAAATCGTTCGTTTAAATTTGTTTTCAAATTAGTTTCTCTGCAAAAAACTTCAATTTTCTTGTATGAGACAAATTGGCTCACTTTAGAAAAATCGGTATAATCAACATCCGTAAATCTAGTTGTTAAATGTGTCTCTTGGCCGATTGTGTCCGGTTCTCCTACGCAAGCTTGACCTTTAGAGTATCTTCGTTAGAGGAATATCAAGTTGGTAGCAAGTTTCCAATGAAAAGAGAATTGATCATCAGCAATCAATTTTATCAATTTCTATTGACTCGCCTGATTAAAAGAAACCCGACAAAAGGACGGTCAAGTTGTCCGTGACAGTGAACGGTCGAAATCATAAAGCAATTACGAAAGATCGCGGCCAGACGGAGGAACCAAAGCCAAAGACACGAAAGGACCTTACAGAGAGCAGAGAGAGACTCGCCAATCACTCGACCTCGTTGCGCTCATTCCGCCAATTACGCTACGACGATGCGCATCGTGCGCTGACGATGCGTAGAAAACAAAAGAATCCCTTTGGAAAAGATTCTCGGAACGTATCGGGACGAAGAACTATATTGCCAATTTAACACGAGAATAAGCTTAACATTATCCGAACCATCTTCACTTTCAGACTCTTCAATTAAATTTATCAAAAAAAATTTTTAAGTACAATGAAGAATATTCATCCAAAAAATCTTCAATGGAATTTTTTAAAATGATTTTATTCTCATAAAATACTAACAAGGGAACATACCGAGGTGTCCCCCTCCGATTTTGATGAAATTTGGCACAGTTGTTCAGTACGCGAGAATAATCGATACGTATTTTTTTATATCTGCTAAGTCGCACGTTTAGGGGGTGAAACCACCCTTCAAAGTTTCGGATTTTTTTCTTTTTTTGCTTATAACTTTGAAACGGTTAATGATAGACATTTTTGATAAATGTACGAAATATTTGTTTTTTCGTCTACTAAAGGCCTGCGGAACTTAAAATTTGATTTAACGATTTTTTGTTAATTTTTTATTAAAAAATAACGTGTTTTTCGTTATATCTTTAAAGTTTACGATCCGATTTTAACCAAACTTTTTTTAAATGGTAGAGAAATCAAAAATAAAAGTTACGTGTTTTTGCGTTTTTCCATAATCTACTCTGGAGTCGTGAAATTAACCCTTTTCTTTTTTAGGGTTTTGGCACTTTACGTTACTATATCTGATCAACGAATGATGATGGGAAAAATGTATTATGCAACAAATACTTCTTTTCTCATCTACTATATTATTGTTTTTGTAAAAAATCAAAATTTGAAAATTTTTTGTTTTCTTTATAATATTTAGGCTGCGCACATCCGCCAGGATGCGTCAATCACAAACTATCGTAGATATCATAAATTTCATAAGGGAAAGTTTCATGGATTTTTACATATAAAATAATATATTTATAATTTATTTAAATCACAATTTATTTATAACAAAAAAAATAATTTAATTTATGAATTTAATATACATATACTATTACAGCTTCTATGAAACATATAGTTCGCAAAAATGATATTCTTCTCTGCGATTCTTTATTAATTCTTGTTATCTCTATTATCTTTATTTGATATTAATCTTACCAAAATGAACCCTAACTAAACTAAATTAATCATGTGTCCTGTTTTGTATATAACGTAAATGGTTAACGACAAAAGTAAATTTATGGAACACAACCTGCCATTATAACATGTGCGTGCTGTAAAAAATCACTTTGTTTTGAACATTTCTTCGTGGAGTACCATTTTTGTGGACTATATGTTTCATAGAAGCTGTAATAGTATATGTATATTAAATTCATAAATTAAATTATTTTTTTTGTTATAAATAAATTGTGATTTAAATAAATTATAAATATATTATTTTATATGTAAAAATCCATGAAACTTTCCCTTATGAAATTTTATGATATCTACGATAGTTTGTGATTGACGCGTCCTGGCGGATGTGCGCAGCCTAAATATTATAAAGAAAACAAAAAATTTTCAAATTTTGATCTTTTACAAAAACAATAATATAGTAGATGAGAAAAGAAGTATTTGTTGCATAATACATTTTTCCCATCATCATTCGTTGATCAGATATAGTAACGTAAAGTGCCAAAACCCTAAAAAAGAAAAGGGTTAATTTCACGACTCCAGAGTAGATTATGGAAAAACGCAAAAACACGTAACTTTTATTTTTGATTTCTCTACCATTTAAAAAAAGTTTGGTTAAAATCGGATCGTAAACTTTAAAGATATAACGAAAAACACGTTATTTTTTAATAAAAAATTAACAAAAAATCGTTAAATCAAATTTTAAGTTCGGTAGGCCTTTAGTAGACGAAAAAACAAATATTTCGTACATTTATCAAAAATGTCTATCATTAACCGTTTCAAAGTTATAAGCAAAAAAAGAAAAAAATCCGAAACTTTGAAGGGTGGTTTCACCCCCTAAATGTGCGACTTAGCAGATATAAAAAAATACGTATCGATTATTCTCGCGTACTGAACGACTATGCCAAATTTCATCAAAATCGGAGGGGGACACCTCGGTATGTTCCCTTGTAAGTAATCCTACCTTGAGGATATTCTACTTGCAGAAGTCCCAGTTTCTTTTATCTATCAACACGTTGACTGCCGTGGGGGTCACCGTTGACCGGCGCTACTGAATTCAATGAAATTTCATGTAACTTTGAAATTACAATATTTTTGGATTTTCTAACATACTGAATATTTAAATATTGGTATTAAAAAGCTAAAAAACTTTCTATCTATCAGTGGTTTTAAATTTTCGTATTTACAAAGATGTGATTTTAACACTAAATGTACGAAAGCCGTCAAATCGACGGATTCCTATCTTTTTAGAAACGCCTTCCAAACTAATAGAGATGTGGTACAGTAGATATTTCCCATATGTCTTATAACTAGACTGCGGATGTTTATGCAAATTTCGAGTTTCACAAATGCAGGTGAGACAGGAAAACCTATCTAGGGATTTATTGCACTCAATAAATATTACAACAAATACCATACTTTGGATATTTTAGATATATTTTTATATTATGTCCTTTTTGTATATTTTAGCCGTATTTAAATTGTCATAAATGCATAAAAATCCGCAGTTTGCTTATAACATACAAATTACTTAACCGATTATATTCTTTGACACTTGATCCCTCTATTTTCAAAGTTTTTATTTAATATATTGCAGTGTAATAGATATCACGTCCGGTGAAATTATGAAACTAGCGAAACACCGGTGGCCTTCAACGTGTTAAACATCTAACCGCTGAAAGGTTCAAAAAGGACCCAAGAATTTCTCTAAAACGTCCAAAAGAATAATCTCGCCGTAAAGAACGAAGGAAACCAAGTCTCATTATCCGTCCCCGGTGATTCCAGTTACGTTCGTTGGTTATTCACCGTAGCGTTACGTTCTCGCCTAACGGGCTCAGGTATACGCATGCAACTCCGAGTAATTTCGAGCGACGTTAAGAGAGAGTAATCTACTGAAACGATGCATTAATAAAAGCCGCAACGAGAGGTATGCAAATAGAGTCGGAGGAACGCGATTAATTTCATGGATTCTCCTCACAACTATACGAAGCGAGATCAACTCGGTTGCTCTGTTTTTTTCGTCCTTCCTTATTACTTCTCGTTTTAACCGCGGAACAATGAAAAATAAAGGCGTCGGCGTTGGTGGTGGGTTGCATTAATCATCATTAAGGCCCCCCCTGGCAGAGTGTAACTCGTTGCCGCGATATAATGAGACCGTTCTGCGTCGAGGATTGTGCCTTCTTAATCTCGATTGGCATCGAATAACATGCCACGACTACCAGATTTTTTTTCTAAACGAGACTCACTATGTCCACAGCTTAGCTGGAGATTTTATCGGAGAACGAAGCATGCCGAGGAAAAGAGGAGGCGATGGAGGAGGTCTCTCACGAGGCCTCTTTAAGATACATATAACGTACCTTCTGGGAGGTATTCTCGGAGATACTTTGAGAATTACCTTCGTCCGATCGATTTGACCCAATTGATCGTTGATTTCAGCGAGGTGGATGGAACTCTGGCGATTCAGATAAACTGCATTCTACTTTTTGTCGTGTTCCGATATATTCTGAGAGTGCTGTGTCACACTAATTTCAAATATATCCTAAGGTTTCAGCGTCATATGATCTACTGTTATATTCTGATATTTTTTTAAATGACTGTGTCACACTAATTTTAAATATATTTTAAGGTTTCTGTGTCATACGACCTACTGCTATATTTTGATATATTTTAAAAGTACTGTTATTCTAATATATTTTAAAAATACTGTGTCACATTAATTTCGAATATATTCTAATGTTTCTGTGTCATACGAC
This sequence comes from Cerceris rybyensis, assembly GCA_910591515.1. Taxonomy (NCBI): domain Eukaryota; kingdom Metazoa; phylum Arthropoda; class Insecta; order Hymenoptera; family Crabronidae; genus Cerceris; species Cerceris rybyensis. The sequence goes on from OU342795.1 coordinate 5,719,817, forward strand.
GTACTCTTATATTCTGATATATTCTAAGAGTATTGTGTCACACTAATTTCCAATATATCCTAAGGTTTCTGTTTTATATGACCTACTGTTATATTTTGATCTAATCTAAGAGTATAGTTTCACACTAATTTCCAATATATCCTAAGGTTTCTGTTTTATATGACCTACTGTTATATTCTGATATATTCTAAGAGTATAGTTTCACACTAATTTCCAATATATCCTAAGCTTTCTGTTTTATATGACCTACTCTTATATTTTGATATAATCTAAGAGTATAGTTTCACACAAATTTCCAATATATCCTAAGGTATCTGTGTCATCGGACCTACTGTTATATTCTGATATATTCTAAGAGTATTGTGTCACACTAATTTGCGATAAACCCCAAGATTTCTGTGTGATACGACCTACTTATATTCTAATATATTTTAAAACTACTGTGTCACACTAATTTCAACTATATTCTCAGGTTTCTGTGTCACACAACCTACTGTTATATTTTGATATATTCTAAGAATATAGTTTCTGACTAATTTCCAATATATCCTAAGGTATCTGTGTTACCGTACCTACTGTTGTATTCTGATATATTCTAACAAGTTTGAGTCACATGGAATCCAGAGTACAACCTGAAAGAGTGAATGAAAAATAACTGCCTTATAATTTCTGTTTATATTCTAAGATATTTTTTATTCAATGTATTTCCGCTTTAGGCTCCGTGCGACATGGAATTCTTACGGGGAGAAGTACTCCCCACGTTATATGGGGCTCTGCTGTACAATGTTCAAGCTGTTCGCTGAAATGGATCGTATTTCTTGAAGGATGTATGTTGGATTTATTAAGGAAACGATGGAACAATCTCTAACTAGTACCAGCGAGTATTCTTATCGCATTGGTTGTCGATCATAATTCACTTCCTCCGAGCGCGAAAGCTTCTTGGAGTCTTCGCCTTCGCAAAACGGAGTCGCAATCTTTTCTAATTATCTCGTTCCAGTGCGCATTTGCGAACCGTAATCGGGTATGCTAATGTAGAACAGAGAATCTTAACGATGTTACATATTTTTTTTTCCATTGCATCTTGCACCCTTGAGCAACCCTTTCTCTCTCTGCTACGAATACGAGCTGAATATTCAGCAGATTGCCCCTACAACGGTTTTTGATTGAGCAAATATGCAAAGTTGATTAATAATCCATGATATTTGAGATTTGAATTGAATCGACGTTAAATTTTTTACATTAAAATTTATTAAATAATCGTTTTAAGCGAAAGGTGAATTAGAAAATCAAAAAGTTGATCGATTAACTAATTTAGCTTTCATACGGCAGAAATAGACTATTTTTCTCTAAAGCACCTATTACTCTATTAATTTTGGGAAAAATCTAGGACCTAGTATATAATTTTGACTATCTTAGGATATTTCTAATATAAAGTAACTCTAATCTAATTTTAATATAAAAGTGCCAGGGTACCAATCACTCAGCTCTCACCAATACACCCCATTGACGAGTCGTTTGTCGAATTGACTCCAAATTGGTGCAGATACCGTTGATTTTTAAGATTACACGAAAAACTCTGTGCTCCTGTATTCTTGCGATGACAACAGAGTCGGCAATGTTATTGTTTTGTTTTTATATCTCACTTCCGTCTGCTCACAATCGACACAGTTGTTCAAGGGCCATAGTATTTCGAATTAAATTATCTTATAACTTATAACGCAGATTTTTCAATAATAACAATAGATATCGATCGACTAGATCATTTTATCGCGACAGAATCATTGTCCTCTTCGCAATTGCAACGTCTATAAATTTTCTTCTCTTGATTTAAGATGGTTGGCACACAGAATCTCCGTGAAACGCAACTTCTTTCCCGGTGAGATCTTCTCCTCTGACTTTTGGTATAATTACCTCCTCGCGACGATACGATCTTCGTGCAACGTCCACTTGCTTAGCTTCTTTCCACTCCGTCTTTTTCTTTACCCTTTTTCCTACTTCTTTTCGTATACGTGTATACTTTGAACGTACGAGTTTATTTGAAATTCAACGAGCTCTTTTATTCGTTGCGACCATCGTGCTCCTTCTTTAGTTAACAGTTTTAATTGAAATCCTTCAGACGAGAAGCAGAATTTACATACTCTCTCGAATACGATGTTAAATAGTTGTAACGTTAAGAAGCTGATAGGACGTGCAAATTTGAATTTCACTCACACGCGACGAAAAGCCGATATTAAATTAATAGCACTATGTTGCATATATTGAAGAAGCAGAGAATCTACTCTAATCTAATCAAAAGATATGAAATATTCGCATCCTCGCTAGATCTAAGGTTTGGTCAAATTTACAAATTTCTACTGTTTTATAAACGCTTCTAAAATTTACAGAGACACATTACAGTAAATATATCACATACTATATGATAATACACAAGTTACTTAACCCTTTGAGGACTGGAGACACATATATGTGACATGAGAAAAAAATTAATTATAACTTATCACCGCACTTATGGACAGAGTTAAAAAATGGAATCGAAATTGTGGAAATGTAATTACACAAATAAGTAATTTATAATTGCTATATGTTAAGACACTAATATTTTGATAAAAACCTAGTTTTGAATCGACAAATAAATAATGGTTTCTTAATATTAAAAAGTTCCTCCGCAAAGGGTTAATCATCCCCATCGCCAGTTGATTCCACTCTCGTCAAAGTACTTACTCCATTAACATATTTCTAATTAAAACATTTTACCACTTAACTACATTCGACGTGTATACACGTCAATCCAAAGTTCCATCGCGTAACCTTTGTAATACTGAATCCTCAATTTCTTATGGATTAAAAATAATTTTTCTACACTTTCCTTTCCCCTTTTCTTAAAATTTATAACAGAAACATTGTGCTGTATTCCACGAATATACACGTCATTGCTCGATTTCAATTCCCTATTCCGCGAGGTATTCATAAAACTAAATTCCGCAGTTAACTGGTTAAATATAACAAATTCCACGTGAATGAATACAATGTCAAGAAAATTCATCCCAAAGAGTCACAGCAATTCGAGCGCGACCAAACAAAGCATAATGACTCTGAGAATTTCATTGAGAGGAACTCCCTCGCACTTTTCGCGATTGAATCATACCGCTGCTATCTCGGATGCAGATGCATGCACCCTGTACGTTTTCGCATGTCGTATTTACTCATTCAAAGAGAAACCAGTTTTCGTCGCACGGCGGTGGTCCGTCGGAGACGGGTTGGCCGGCTGACACGGAGCAGATCGCGCACCAGATAAATAAGCCCTCGTTACGGAAAGGTGACGTGTCTTCCTTTTCTGCACGGCCCACCAGAACCGTCGAAATTTCTTCACCCTCGCGTGCTTCACGTTTTATGAGAATAATAGCCGTCAATTGCCACTTTAACTTTGTGTAACATGCATTTTTTCTGTTCATTTTTAATTTGTGGATAAAGGAAGTGACGACGGTTGCAGAGACTTTGACTAGAGACTATTTTATTGTAGAGGAAGATAGTTGAATTGAGGGAAAATTTGCTTTGGTGCTGAAGCTTAATATGTGAGAATTTTTGTGATTTATGGAGTTGATGGATTGTGTCATTTTTTATGGGTGAATGTATCATTAAGGTGTTGAATGTCACTGGTATTTTGCTAGTTTTGTAGTTTCTACAGATAGAAAGGTATTAGACAGATCTTTGTTTTTTTGATCCTTTGAAGACTAGCGATGCATATATGTGGTCTGAGAAAGTATTTTGGTTATAATTTATCATCGCAAGTATACATGTCTAACACTAGATTTACGGAGCCAATTAGGCTCATTCAAAATTTGATTACTATATATATGTAATATATTGGTTGGTTAATTTTTTAATAATAAATCTTTCATTTAAATTGATTTGGAACTATTTTCTATGCAAAAAACTTCAGTTTTCTTTTATACGTCAAATTGGTACAAAGTTTTTAACAATCTAGTGTTAAAGTTTAAAAATTGAAATACAACCGTTGAAATATGATTACACACGTAGTAATTAAAAATTTCTATATATCAATAATCTAACTTTCTGGTTAAAAGGCGGCTTTGAATAGCCAAATAAATGATTATTTCTCAATATTCAAAAATGTCTTTGTCAGCAAAGGGTTCATGCCAATATTTATATGTTTAATGTGCCTAAAAATTCAGAGATATTGCAATTTACCAGTTACATGAAATTTCATTGTGTTAATAGATCATTAATTAGATAAAAGGTCTCAAAGATTTCTGTTCTGTTAGCTGAAGACTGCTTATTTGCTGAAGTGGAAAACAGTTAGGTCGATGGAAAATTAATACGAACGTGGTATTTGAATATGTCAGTATTTCTATAATTTATAGATTCGTAGGATTAAGAGCAATTTAACGTGGATGCGAGTATCATTGGAACTTCTTTAGAAATTTAAGTCATCACATATCAGTGTTAGCCTAGGCTATATTATAATTTATTCCGTTGTACTTCTGAAAACTTAAAGAACCATGTTTAAGAACCACCTTAAAGAGTCATCAGTTAAACCTTAAAAATGGCTTTTTAAAGTTTCGAAACTTACAACGAAGTAAAATTCAATACGCCCTAAACCCTTTGAATATTTGACAAACGAGTTTCGAGTAAATACCGACCAAGTGTATCCTCGGCATGATCTCAAAGTCAGCCGATTTGATTAGCACACTAATGATCAACCAAACGGCAGTTGAATTTATCATATCGATAATTTATGAAGCGAGAAGCGATAGAAATGTGAGCATGAAAATTATAATGCCAGGAGTATCAATTATATGTAAATAAACCCCATTAGAATTTCAGTCGGAGCGGCGTCCTAGATATTAAAGAGTCACATTAAAGTGTTTGGCCGTTTTCGGTGTTCTCCAAGGGCTCGCGTCGCGACGCCGATACTTTCCGTCGATGAAATTGGTTTATGTAATAATATCGTCGAATATTTCACGTGGTCGCAACACAGACGTAATTGAGCTAATCACGACTCTGCCTTGGGAGTCGAGTCACGTTGTCGAGACCGAAATATCTCGCGTCTGTCTGCTGTTAATTTAACACGGCGTGCCTTCGCGAAACGCTTTCGAAGTTCATTAGAAAGACTAAAATAACAGTTGGTATTGTCGAAGGAAAAAAGAATGAGCTGCGGAGGAAGGGTAAGTTTTAGTTAGGAATTGAGATTTGTGACTAACTTGCTTACTGACTTCCTCAAGTTTGCTCTTACGAGAAGTTTTAACACTTTACCGACCGGTATTTTTTTAACATTCTACCCACGGTGATCGGTCACTTGCCCGGAAATAATTCCTTGATACTGATATATCTTCGAAAATTGCAATGTTTCTTCACTGAGTCCTTGACAAAGTTAACCGCAGTGATAAATAATAATTTATTAATTGCCATAGCAACCAATTGATAAGTTAAAAGTCCAAAAGTGTTACGCCCGAAAAGTCCATTAATCGGCTACCGGTCGGTAAAGTGTTAACTTATTATTTAACCCTCTGCAGGCAGAGACTTTTTTTATCGGAAAACGATTCTTTTATCGGAAATTCAGACTGTTAATATATAGAATTTATAAGTTGATATTTGTGTAATAATATTTTAACGGTTATACTTCCATTTCTCAACTCTAACTGTATGCACTTGCACAAACACATTTTACAAACTGTAACCACATCTTTTCTCAGGCCGCATATATGCGTTCATCGTCCTCAAAGGGTTAACACGTTGACTGCCACGGGAGTCACAGGTGGCCGATGCTATTAAATTCAATGAAATTTCATGTGACTTTTAAATTACAATATTTATAAATTTTCGAACATACTGAATATTTCAATATTTTGTCAAAAAGATAAAGATCTACCGAATATCTATTTATCTGTAGCTGTAACATTTCTGCTTTATAAAGATACGAATTTGATAGAAAAAGTTTCACTTCGGGAGAAGTGAAGAAAGTAATGAAATAGCGGTGGCGTTCAACGTGTTAATATATTATAGCTTCTATAAATGAGAATGGCCTGAAAATTTTAACCAAAATGAGAATAGATGCCGAAAAGTACAGAGGAAATATATTTTACAACATAGGTGTGTAGAAACTCTGATGAAATTCGCCAAAAATTGCATCTTCTTGCAACCAGAACGCAAAATTATAATAATATTGGTGAGGGTTGTGTTTATTATCTAGAATTAAAAGAAGTGACGTAAGTTTTTTCACGGATAAATAATTTGGTATGCAAAACATTGAGTTGTTGACAAAGACCGAGAATTTCTAATAGATCTAACGTTTTGTTTTCAAAAATTTCCATGCGAACCGCGCGAATTGGAGCCGGCGCTGACGTTTGCCTTCCTTAGAAAGTTCATGAGAAAGAAACAGCAGGTTCCCAAATGTTTTCTCACGTGCAGCTGCCTTCTAGCGGGCCACGAATTGCCGCTTGTTCATTGTACCACCAAACAAGCGTGTATTGTCACTTTGACTGTGACCGTGAATCGTTCATTGTGCGACGTTACGTCGAGAACTCGGTGCTTATGTCACATGTGGGCTCATTCTAATGTAAAAGCACGATTTTACGGCTCATTGTCGAACGATGAAAAAGAAGGGCCCACTAAGAACGTCGACTGAACGACGACTTTAAACGTTCTTACACTTTCTTTCTCTTCTTTTTCTACTCTAAGTTTGTCTCGAAGTGAAACTTCGAGAGATCTACAGCCAAGGACGGTGAAATTGTACAAGAATAACGATAAAAAATATTATCTACAAAAGATACAACTCAACAAGTGCAACTTGTTGAATGCATCCACCCTACGACTCTTTTCTCACAGTCTACTATAGAAACATCCATCAATATGGGTAAACCATCAATAATATTAACCCTTTGCACTAGAAGCCATCTCCAATGTTATCTATTAGCAATTTGACGACACTTTACTATTTCCTATCTTGTGCCATTTCAATAGAACAGTTTCTAGACACATTTCTTAACACATTAAGCGCTGGCTTCATTTGCTTGTCTCTGACAAATAAATAGCTAAAAAAAATATTTGATACCTTATGCATTCTCGCAACAATTTTTTTCCCAGACCCAATGATTCTCACACCTTCATCATCCTTCGTATCTCGTGAAAGTCTCTAAGGGCAATCATCTTTTGATCTGCGAGGTGTTGTCATACAAATAAAATGGAATTCGACGCGTCCGAAAAATACTATTTAATTTTGCCCAACTGAACAGTTACGTGCAAACTTAAAAACAGAACATTTTATTTTGCAATTTGCATTGCTATGTAACGTGTAATCACGTTGGATAGACAATAATCAAGTAATATTATAAAATAATAAATTAGTACTTTTGAGGCTTTCGCGGCCAGATTCGTTATAATCAGACTTGGCTTCCGGGTTGGAGCCGCGTTGGGTTTTTGAGAGAAACGGTTTCTCTCAAAAACCCAACGCGGCTCCAACCCGGAAGCCAAGTCTGATTATAATAAATTAGTATTTATGTTGATGTAAGTAAAATAATTAAATAATATAATAATATACTATACGTCGTCCATGGGAGACAGTTCCTGAAGTCTCGGAGACATCAAAGTCTACCATTGCACACGAAACGAATAACATCTCCCAGACGTCATTGTATGTCAAGTGGTTAATGTGTTAAAATATTGCGGTGCAACAAATTCATGCTCCATAATCACTAATAAATTCGAAGGAACTCGCAGATGAGGCAACCGAGTGATAAGGCAGACTTACGATGCCACCTCAAGTGAAACATCATAGTGCAACAAGTTAATAGAAATTTCCATCAATACCTTCATTTACAAAGCTCCATAATGTCCACTTTTCAACTTAAAAATGTTACTATCCTCTATTCACCTTCATTTCTCGTCTTATCCTCCTCGAAACCCCATCAATCTCGCCACTCAACCGGAAGAGATCAAGCGTTCTCCAAACTGCAACCTGGATGCACACCCCGGTCACGTAGCCAGGACAAAAGCCTATTACGACAGATCGTGCAAGTCTAAACCGTATGAAATCTTAAAACACGATTAAACCCCAACTGGACTATCGTCCATACAATAAACTAACGTTTGACCCTATTAGAAGGAGCAATATTAACGATAAATGATCTCGGCAAAACGTGTTTCTCTTCACGGACGAATATTGCTAAACTTCTTCCTGATCTTGCAAGCACAACTTCGTTCTCGTCTATCGGACAAGGACATTTGTCTTGGAGTCGGATCGAAGAGATTTATACTTCGCGTAGAAAGAGTAGGGACAAGAGGAGAACGTATTGTCCGGGTGATATCACCGTAACGGACGAGACTTCATCTTGGAACGATTATAATTCAGTCTACCGGGTGAAAGCCATGGTTGTATGGCGTTCAGCCATTGTCGTGGCATTTTTCCTTTCACGGTGGCACTTTGCCGCGAAACCTCCCGAACGTCTGATTAGCATAATACGCCCACCGTTCTCAGCTGCCCCCTTCGTTTTATCGCGTGCCAAACCCTCGTTTGCTGGCTAAACGACGATTAAGTGTCCTTTCGATGGGGTTCTTGTTTTCTTCGATTATCACGGTGGGCCTTTTTTTCTGCTTGATCTGAGCTTTGAACTATCGAGAATGCGAGGTAATCTGCTATTGCGATTTTTTGGTTGTTGGAAGAAAAGGGGGAGAATTCTTTTATTGTCAGTTTTTATGATAAATGAGAGCTATGGTGAATATGGAGTTGAGGAAGACGTTTGGTGGGCGTTGAAGAAGATGAAGAGTCAGAATTGTAATTAGAGGAGCGTATTATAAAAGCTAGGTAGCTTGGGGATTTTTTTCTAAGTTGTTAATTAATATTTGGTAGTCTCAGAGGTTCGGGAGACACTTAAAACTGTAACTCGTAGGTAAAATAATCATAGCTATTTCAATCGAAGTGCAAGAGATAATAAGAGAGGTTTAGGGCAACCATGGAGCTCACATTTGTATCTAAAAATTCTATTCTTAACTCTAACGAATTTTTTCTAAATTATACTTAACATATAGTAGTCACAGAGGTGCAGAAGGCACTTAAAACTAAAATTCCTAGGCAAAATAATCGTAGCAATTGCAACCAAAGTGCAAGAGACAATAACAGAGGCTTATGGCAACCATGGAGCTCACATTTCTATCTAAAAATTCTATTCTTAACTCTAACGAATTTTTTCTAAATTATACTTAACATACAGTAGTCGCAGATGTTCAGAAGTCACCTAAAACTATAATTCCTAGGCAAAATAATCATAGCAATTGCAACCAAAGCGCAAGAGACAGAATAAGACAGGGCTATGGTGGCCATGGAGCAGACATTTCTACCTACGGTTCACATTCTCAACTCAAATCAATTTTATCTATATTACAATCAAACGTATCATAGTTTCGGTAGCTTAGAAGCCACCTAAAACCACAACATTTAGGTAGAATCGGCTGTAACAGTGAAAGTCGAAAAAAAACAACAACAAGTTCGAAGTCTAAGGTTAAGAGCAAAGGATGAGCATCTGCAGCGCATTATTCGAGGGAAGGTTCGTTAGAGGACTTCCTCCGCGACGGGAGGGCTTCAGGACATCAATGATTTTCCGGTAACGGCGACGTTGGCTCGTTCGGAACGTTTAAGAAGCTTCGGCCTCGCTACCTCGTTCTTGGAATTTTACAAATTATACTCAGATGTGAGATTACACACTGTGAATAGACACCCGTTGCTTTTGTAATTCTTATTGGCCTTCTTAAGAAATTGTATTCGATTATAATGCACAGCTTGCCGTTTGCAGCGGGCTGCGATATAGCTCTTTATTTTCTTTAATTGCATTTGTTAGATAATATTAATGTACTCGAGTCTAACTACTGTTTTCAAGATGATATTGGTATCTTAAGGTACTACGATAATAATTCTATTATATATCATGGATATTAATCTAAAATGACAGTCATTAATCTTGAGATACTAAATATAATCTTAATTGTACTGAAAGTAAATTGAATTAGCGTTGATTAATAATTTATTGATTATAAATCAACGATAATTCAATTTACTTTTAGTTATTAATCAATTATTTTGATTAATTGGCAAATTAATTTTAGTTGGTAAATATTCCAAAAGTATTTAAACATCCTTGGAGCTATAAAAGGTAATGGAGAATAGAATAGATACAATCTATCGACAGTGTGCAGTCCTAACGAATGCAAGTTGCATCGGCAAGGTGCTATTACACGCATTGAACGCCTAGTTTTTACCATCGACTTGCGAAAGAATCTGAGTGTCGATTCTTGCACACTGTTAACAGGAATAGCGTTGGCGTTCCTCTTGACCCGGTAGAACAATGCAACGGATTCGTGGTGAACGACCTTAGCGTATCTCAACCACGCAATTACGCACAAATGAAAAATAATAATGCAAACGAGCCTCTGTCTTCGTTGTTTTTTGCAAGCAAAATACATTTAACTAAACCCACGACGATACACGTCTCTGTTGATAAACAAAAGTACCTAACTTCGAACATCCAACGACTTTTTCACAGAGCTATCACAACTCCAAAAGAAACTACTCACAGTCAAGACTACAATAATACACGACAACATAGATAAAGGCATCTACGAACATTTAATAATTTTCTACAAAGAGAATCCTACCTCCAAACGAAACGACGTTTAAGCAAGCCCACGATATTGATAAATACCAGCTCCAAATGAAACTTGCACAATGAAGTCTACGATAATACACGTCGACATTGATAAAGGCACCTACAAACAAGAAATACCTTTCTGCAAGGAGAATCCTACCTCCAAACAAAACTACGCTTAAGGAAGCCCACGATATTGATAAATACTCCAAATGAAACTATACACAATGCAGTCTACGATAATGCACTGCTATATTGATAAAGACATCTACGAACGTTATGGATTTTTCCGCAAGTAGATTCATAACTCCAAATGAAACTATGAACAATCAAATCCACGATAATACACGTCAGTATTGACGAATATTAAATGACTTACTACAAGTAGACCTTTAAACGAAAATACGTTTAACCAAGATCACGCCACAGTACGTCGACATTGTTGATAAACAGACACACCTGCGAACGACTCTCTCGCAAGGACAGCCACACCTCCAAATTAAACTACGCTTAACTGATCACGCGACAGTACACGTTAATGTTTATAAACAGAGTCACCTTCCAGTATCCAATAAACTTCTCGTTAGGCTTCTACAGTAAACGAAACTGCTGAAAATTCAGGCAACCGTTGAGATTGTAAAACGGCACCTTTAAAATCGTGTTCTCGGAAAGGACGGCAGAATGAATTAGAAAAACGACGACGCACGTGCGCCGTTTCCGGCGTTGCAGCAAATCACGACGTACTTCCGCTGCGAGTGCATTCGGCTCGGAGACACCAAACAACGACGATGATATGCCCGACACGAAACGGACACGCACTTTTCTGAATTACGTGAACACATTTACAATGTCCTTCAAGATCGGACGACGATAAACGCAGAAGACTCTCTCTCCTCTCGCCATCGATTCTAAGATCGCGTTTCATCGACGTCTTATCCAAGACGCTTACCTTTAAATACTCCTAACGTTGCATTGGCTGCTTGAAATTCTCTCCTCTCCTTTCTATTGTCGAATTTCGAAGAATCTTTCACCCCAGATGTCGATACAGCAACCTGCCTTTCTTCTAGCCGCTCGAGAATTCCAGGAAATCCACAATAGAGAAGCACAAATAACAATTGCAAGGAAAACACCTTCCTAGCGTCGCGTCTACCTCTTCTCCCACTTATCGTATCACCGAAATTACGTATTTCCAACGATATCGACGTATGGCTCACTACCGACGCTTTGTCAGAATATTAACCCTTTCGCTACGGTGGGCCTCGCCATGGAGTGCCTCGTGCGGTAAAAAGTCTTTTGTCTTTTGTCTCAAAAACGACGTTGTGATACTGTATGTAGAAGCAAAATGATTTGTGTTCGTAACAATGTATACATCATTTTTTCATAAACGTCACAAAATTGAGTGTACACTTACGTTGGCAATAAAAAATGGCGAAAATTATAATGAAAACATAGATATTTTGGTGTGATAACATAATAATATATTTTTTCATTTAGTTTATATAACAATTAATTTAAAAAGACTTATAATATTAATTATTTACATATGTGTATTTAACACTTTGAACGCCACCGGTATTTCGTTAGATTCATCATTTTTACTGAACTGGAAGTTTTTCTATTAAATTCATATTTTTGCAAAGCAGAAACTTTAATGATACAGACAGATAGATAATCGGCAGACCTTTATCTTTTTAATGACGATATTTAAATATTTAATATATCCGAGAATTCATAAATACTACAATTTCAAAGTTACATGGAAATTTAACGAATTCGATAGCGCCGGTCACCGGTGACCTCCATGGCAGTCAAAGTGTTAACTAAAACTATAAAATTACACCAAAATATTAATGTTTTCATTATCTTTTTCACAATTTCTTATTACTAGACTCCGGATGTTCATGCAAATTTCAAATTCAACAAATGCAGTTAAGACATGAGAACCTATTTAGGGATTTGTTGCACTCGATAAATGTTACAACGAATACCATACTTTGGATATTTCGGATATATTTTTATATTATGTTCGTTTTGTGTATTTTACCCGTATTCATTTTGTCATAAATGCATAAACATCCGGAGTCTACTTATTACTAATGTAGGTGTACACTTAATTTTGTGAGTAACTGCAAGACACTCGTCTTAACTTTTGGTTCCATTTTTCCAGCGAGTGATTATAGTCACTCGTACTAGCGAAAGGGTTAATCTTGACCACGAATCGACCTTTAACCCCGTAAAACTCGTAAAGGATCTCGATCCTGTGCGTAGTACGAAATACTACAGCGCGTAGCACGTAGCACGTGGCACGGACCGCGTGGTTACTCTAATCAATGAGAATTCCAATCTGCTATCGCGATGCCCTAGTCCCGTGGCGTGACGCGCCTGCGTAGAACGATCGTACAGGTACGACACGCGATGACCCACGAATGCTTCCGAGTTCTGACGGATCATCGGCTGTCAGACGAAATCGTGCCGCCGTGAAGTAAACATCGGCCGCTTGAAATTTCTCGGCCGGGTGTCGCGACCTTCTCGAGACCTCGGGGTCAAGAGACCGTAACGCTGTGCTCTCTATCTCCTGTTTTCTTTTCTCCCTTTCTCTCTGCTTGCACCCACGCGTCCATGCTCTCTTCGTTTCTCTCTTTCTCTCCTACCTGCTCTCTTTCTTTCTTCCTCCATCCATCTCTCCATCGTGTTTGTTCTGTCTGTCAATGGACACGCGGATTATGCATCTGCTTCATCGCTCGTACGACCACCGTCTGCTCAGGAAACCGTCCATTACGGGGATCGACGAACGTATATAGCAGCAGCCTGAACTCCCTGACAGGCCGAAATCAAGGAAACCCCCTGCTCTCTGACGTTCTTCCGATTGTGCGAACGACCTCGATGGCCTTCAAGCTTCGAAGATTGTACTCATCGAGGGTTGCGAGTATTGAGAAAAGTTGACGATACTGATCGGTGAGTAATAGTAATTACTTTGTACAGTGATATGGGTATTCTTGACTTTGGTGCCTTGAAAACGATTTTTCGAAGATGGAGGTATAATTGGTGGAGAGGTCGTTGGAAGGTCGTTAAGGAGTGCTCGCAAGAGTCGTTGAAATTCAATGTAGATTCAAGTGTGACTGTATCTCCGTTGCATTCCATTCTGCCATATAATAATGTTGGTCGCATGTTGCATTTAAATTTGCAATGCCAAGCGACTCCAATCAGCCGGTACCGTATCGCAATTTGATGTAACTATTACGCGTTACAGTTACATGCAGCGTAAATTGAGACGACGCGTACGACGATTTGTTCCGATGGCAAGCTTGCCTTTTGTTTTTCATTCTTCGCGAACTCTATGTAAGGATAGTGGAATATTTAAGATGCAGCATTACGAGCTGCTCGATAAAATGGAAAGATACACGGAAATTTTATTATCCTTCGCGGAAGAGAAATTGGGGCTGACTCTACAGGAGGCCTCTATAAAGTAGAGGTAAAAATTAAATCTATATTTGACATGGTGATCGTCGTCGTGGTGCCTCTCCGAGATGCGGTTACCTGTATTTATTTGTTCCGTTATGGAGCGTGTACGATGTATGGGTATACAATTTTTTTTAGGTGTGTGCATAGAACTATTTGGAAATTTCCTGGTGGTTCTACTGCTCTTGAATTTCATTCGAATTTAATTGATTTGGAGCAGATAGTTCTAGTGTTGATGAATTTTGTTTGAATTTAATAGATTTGGGGCAGGTAGTTGTGGTGTTGATGAATTTTAGTTGAATTTAACAGATTTGGAGCAGGTAGTTGATGAATTTTGTTTGAATTTAGTAGATTTGGAGCAGGTAGTTCTAGTGTCGATGAATTTTAGTTGAATTTAATTGATTTGGAGCAGATAGTTCTAGTGTTGATGAATTTTATTTGAATTTAATTGATTTGGAGCAGATACTTCTGGTGTTGATGAATTTTATTTGAATTTAATAGATTTGGAGCAGGTAGTTGATGAATTTTATTTGAATTTAGTAGATTTGGAGCAGGTACTTCTAGTGTTGATGAATTTTAGTTGAATTTAATAGTTTTGGAGCAGATGGTTCTAGTGTCGATGAATTGTATTTAAATTTAATAGATTTGGAGCAGGTAGTTTTAGTGTTGACGAATTTTATTTGAATTTAATACATGTGGAGCAGGTAGTTCTACCTTTAATGAAGTCCATCTTGCATTCTATTGTTATCTCATTAAACGGATACTTTCAATTATTACAAAGTTTCATAGAACTTAGCTACTATTTCTCTCGAAGTCAAATTTCCACAATTTCCTCGCAAACTAAATTTGAAAAAAGTCTGTGCAGCGTAAATGGGCCGAAATTTCTCGCGGACATTCCCGTAATTAATGAGACAGAAGAGAATAAATTGTCGCCGGTAACGAAGTGATCCTGATTTTTTTCTACCAGCTCGAAGGCATAAGGCGTTCACTGTTCGAGTCGAAGCTGCGCAATTAAAAAAATGTTTCTAGCGCTCTTCGAGAGCAGATGTTTCGGGTGACAAGAGGAAGGGGCCCGGGTCACAAAGGCACTTCCCTGAAACGAGGCCCATGAGGCGCCGTACACCATAAAATGAATTTCGAAGCACGAATGTGCCCCATGGCGAACCCACATAGACACCAAGTGCAAAAAAATTTTCGCTTCCGTGGTCTAAGGACGCGTTACTACCTAGAGGTTCTCAAATTCGAGGTGATAACTTCTCTCTCGTGCTATTTTCAAAACTTTTTACGCCTAAGAATTCGATATTTTTCTGTATTAATAGCGAAAATTATTAAGAACAAATTAGTCCATTGAATAACTGCACGGTAATATACATGTGATAAATATCGATGTTATTAACGCTAGAACTACCTGCCTTATGTCTATTAATCCTTAACGAACGAGCGTAGTGTATATATAACGTACACCGTCGCGAATATGGCGGCATTCGTTCGCTAAGGGTTAAACTTTGATATACCCAATGAATTTAATACAGTCTAATTTAATGCTTTTAATATATTTTAATTTAATTTAACAAAGTAAAAGTGGAATATCTACTGCACAATTCCCATATCAAATTAAGAAATTTTTAAAAAATTAGAAATCGTCCATTTTAGTCGACTTGATACGTTTAGTATTACTGCCAGTAAAGCAGTCAACGATAATTAATTCTGGTGGTTATAAATTTCAATTTTGTCTAAATTAATGACAGAAATTTCGTAGGATATCCCACGTATCCTATTCCGATACCTGATAATAAATAGCATAATTGTTCCACCGTAATCCGATCAGATTTCGGTAACAGTATCCCCGCCAACCCAGCCATTAATTTTCTCCAAGTGATTTCTCCAGCCTCCGAACGTGTACGAAAAAAAGGAAACCTCCGAGACTTTAATTTCTATACAAATGTCTTACGAGGTTAAAGATTAATTACGTCACTTTAAATGAAGATACAAGGATGGTCGATGGTAAGCAACCAGTTCCTCTTGAACTTGAACCCAAGCGCCTCCGTAAAAGGGCCCATGGAACGATGTTCTCGTAAGAGTCCGATAACATTATCAACATTATCTCGTAGCTGGTCCCTCTTAAACATTCAAACGTACCTGCAACCGCGAGAAACCGTGTGCTCCTGATAAAAATGTGCCGATAAGAGTTTACTTAAGTAAACGGAAGGTAGAAAGTTTGATAAAGGTATTTCGGCTGGTTTATCGTAGCAGCGTATCGGTTTCGGAGGAGTTTGGGAAAGTTTCTTTCTCTTCTGCTTGCTTCTCACAAATCACACGCATATAACACAGAATTAATTTCATTATTAATTCACGATACGATTCGTGAGGATAATTGTGAGGATGAATATTCTTCTATCATACGTCGATACTTCCCTGTTCGAGCTATCCCTCGGTTTCTCTTCAAAAACCGTCGCACGTTCATCGAGCCTTTTATTATTCACGCCAGTGTAGCTCGAGTATCCCTTTTTAGTTATCCGTCCAGCTAAACCACCACTCACGCATTCTTTTTTTTTTTTTTACGTGTCGAAATAATATTGGGCGTAGTGTAAAGTTACTTTCAAATATTTCGTTAATCTCTACATTTTTCTTCAGATTAATGTACAATTTCTCAATCATTCACACTAAATCTACCAAGCCGGTCACAATTTTTTTCAAAAAACTACCTGAATTAATAGAATAGCCGTGAAGTAGAAATTCTACATTTACCATATAAAGCTCAAAATAAGTTACTTAACTAAACCGTTCACTTCTTGATTTATCTTTTCCCAAAGTACTTATTCAATAAATCTAAATTTTAGTAGATGTAACGTCGGTAGTTTTAGTGTTTAAATAATGGTCATTGTTTATAATCTTTAGTCACTGCAGCGACTCGTATGTCAGCAGCGAATCCTAGTGCGACAGAATTCATGAGGTTTTACCGAAATTAATTAATCTCTCAACCTACGATTTATTTTCTGATAGGGCTTGCAAATACTCAAAATTAATTCCTGGTATCAGAAGGTCTCACTGATTTCAGATATTTCGTATTCCAACCGGTTTTACAACCGGTTGATATTTTCAATTTAATACTTTTTAGAAGAGTCCAAAATTTCCTACTCCATTTCCAAAAGTGTCACACTTCGTAGGCTAACGGTTTAAATGAATTCATTTAGACATTTTCTAGTATTATCCATTTCTCGAATTTTCCAGTGACCAAATAACAACATTGCAGGTAGTGGCATAGGTGAAAATTAGTGATTAATTAGTGTAGAAAAATCTTCATTACTTATTAAACTGCAACAGATTAACCCCTTACCGCACAACGAGTGATACTAGTGATGCTATAAATTGGAAAGGAAATTTTCAACCTTCCCAAAACCTATTAAATTGAAAATATCAGTGAGATGAGACACGATAAAATTATTTCTATAATATTAATATTACGTTAAATTATACTATATGTCAAGAATCACTGATTAACACTAAAATTACCGGCATTATGTCTACTGAAACTCAAATGTACTAAATAAGTACTTTGGAAAAAGAGAAATCAAGAGATAATGAAGACAATTAATTAATTAATTTAAGCTTTGTAAGATAGAAGTAAAATATTTACTTCATGACTCCCTTATCAATGTAGGTAATTTTTAGAAAAAATAGGGAGCCGGTCATTTTGACCGCCTTGGTAGGTTTAGTGTTAATATTTATTTTACTAATTTTATTCTGAATTATTTTGGAGGCAATCACAAAGTAAATGGCAAGGGGTTAACAATAGTAAGTCTAATCATCCGTTATTTATTCTCTTATTCTCACAGAAAAAAAAAAAAACCTTTGTTTCCCAACGTGACAATTCAATTTTTCACGGAATTACGATCGTCGGTGATCGGAACCGTGGACGATAGACGATTGCGATCGGTGAAAAACATTCCGTTCGCAATATAAATATTCCAGGGACGTGCTACGTTACTCCCCTTTCCTCTCTTCTGGCTTCTCTCCTCGCGAAGCACAGCACGTTCCCAAAACGTATCGCTATGCGGATCACGGGATTTTCTATCGTCATTCGACGATCACCGGGGATCGCCGAACATGGCGAGCAACGAACCAACAAGGCGAAACCGCTGGGACCATTAGACGACGAGGAAGGCTTGCAAGGATTTTAATGCCTTTCTCGAGGATCACCTTGCGTAAGGATAATTGTAATGGATCGAGTTAGAGAGTTATCGCTGCCGGCATTCTGTAATCTTCGATCGTTTATGGCTTATAGACACTGTAGAAATAATTGTCGGTTTAAAGTTTTCCTCCGGTGCTTTACGATCTGGAGATGATTCTGGTTTTATCCGAGGTAGGTGGACTTGCTGTAGCTTTTTGTATGATTCTCTTGGGACGCACTTACTCGTCGAATGGATTTACTCCGTGGAAAGTAAAGTAGAGGAACTTGAAGAAATAGTATGTACCCTTTTTGTTAATTCTTTTTAAGATATAAATAGTAATAGACATTGGCGGATATAGAATTGCTTGCAGCTTTGTATAAGGAATGGGTAGCCTTGGAATTAATTAGATTTCGTTCTGAAATATATTATTTAATATTCGATGGCTAGGCAAAGGAATAGGTAGCTCGAGGTTTCATCAAAGTGTCTCAAAAAAACTTCTTAAAAAGATTCTTTTTTATTTCTTTTGGATATATATTTACGTACCAAATGAATTAACACTAGAACTACCATGCTGAACAAAATGACTTGTTCCTCACATTTTCTAAAAACCATTTAACATATTGTACGCCGGCTAAATATCTGCTACCAAATTAATTATATTTGATAATGTTGCTATTTCAATCAATATAAAATTGAAATTAATTAAGTAATGCACAATTTAAAGGGAATAATATTACCTTGTTTGTCTACTTTACCGTTTTCTTCAAGATAAAATCATATATTTGAAATCCCGCATTATCGCGGAACCGGGTTGCAATGTGTTAAAGTAGGAGAGTCATAGAGTAGATATTTTATCCATCTTATAAAATATAAATTGTTGAATTAATCATCCTTTCCATCTTTCGATTTCAGGCTTACCAAAGTATTTATTTAATATGCTTAAAATTCTAATTTTAGAGAAAAATAAAGTGGAGAAACTTGAAGAAATTAAAGAAATCTTTTTTTTTTAATTCTTTTCAAAATATAATATGGAATTAAACGTTAGAGAATGTAGAATTGCTTAGAACTTTCCATAAGGACCAGGTAGCCTTGGAATTAATTAGAAATAAATTATTTAATGTTTGGGTCAAGTAAAGGAGCGGGTAGCTCGAATTTTCATCCAAGTCTCTTGACGCAAATCGATTTCGGGCTAGTCATTGAATTTTTACGATCCTGATCGATCGTGTTTTGCGAGGTAATTCATAAAGGTAAAATTGAGTTTCATTACATCCAGCAGGGCGCCGCGTATCCGCCGGCTCCCTAATTTAATGGCGGTATTTAGTCTACGTTGGAGCACGCGCCAGAAAAGAAATTTCGACCTCGACGTCGAGTGAAATTTAAGAGTGAACGAGAGCCAGCCGCAAATTAAGTTCCGTCACGAAACCGTACTTCGTGTTTCGAATTAACTTCAACGGCTCTTTCGGTTAAAAAGTCGCTTCAAGTTCACAGACGTGGAGAAAAAGAGGTCGTCGAAAAGATACGAATCTCTTACAGCTTAACTCTTTGAAACGTCGAATTTTCCAAACAAGTCCATATTGCACAGAATTTTGCATGTCTACGATACACAGAATGAAAAAAAATTATATATCTTTCACAATTTTCCAAGTAATCAAATTTTTTCAACGTATGCAAAGAGAATTGTTAAAAACTGCGCTAGAAATTTCTTTAAAAATGTGAAAAATGTTTCAAAGAAATTAAAAACCCATCAATGCACTTTGTTAGGCCTAAGGTAGAATATATTTTAACTCATTTATCTCCAAAGAGTTAAAATCCTATGAGAATATCGAAGGTATTTTTTTATGGACAAGTTTCACCGCACTTTCAACAGTGCTTATCATCGGGATACGATGTTCGTTTTAAAAGTACAAAGGTACTTAACAGTTCTCCTCGAAAGGGTTAGGGCTATTGCACGAACTCGTGCCTCCACTTTTATGGATGCATTATTTCCCTTCTTTTTTTACGAGCCGGTCAAGAGCGCCGTTTAAAACGTGGCATCGAGTTCGAACGTTGAGGAATTTTTGTGGTTTCCAGCTTCGAGTGGCTTCCACGTTTCTCTCTTTATTCGAAGATGCAGAGAGCATTAGCTTCTGTTAAACATTATTTGCTTTATACTCCATTGGAGTCTCTTGGAGCTAAAGTTCGATTTTTTTTAAAGAGAGACCGATGAACTTTTGACGCCAAGTGCAATGCAAATGCAGTGTCTCAGGGTAAATAGGAGAGAAAGGGGGATGAAGTGGACGGAGTACATGGTTTCTTTTGTTAAGCTGACGCTGTAGAAGAATTAGTATCGATGGAATGTTAGTTTCATTAGTAAAAATAGATTTTTTATAAGTAGATTTGAAAATTGTACCACATTTATAGTCATCCGTGAAAGTAATTTTTTATTTAAATTACTATTTTGATCTTCCATGATCCCCATTTGGGATTCTACTCATTTTCTAAGTCTCTTTGCAGTTAATTTAGATATTTGACGTACTTCTGAGATTAAATGTGTTTAAAACAGTCTACTTTGTACTTTCAAACAGTAGTATTCGTGAATTGTTTGTATTTTTGCACCGTGACAATACTTCTTCAAGAAACGATCAAATCAAGAAAAATTTGGCAGGGAATGGATTGAATAAAAACACCAATTGCTGTGGTAAATTTGCACGAGAAGGTATTCCGTTTTTTTGGTAAAATCTGGAAGAGAAAGGGCTTCGAGACCACCCAGAATTCGGATGCTGCGGCGAACTTCCCTCATGGTGTGTCCCATGGGGTTAAAACGGATATCCCTAGTAAGCGGCTTAACATCGGGGATCGACACCCTTCCGGATATTTTCGGATAATACAACACTAACCTGCGTCAACCTGTTTCGAAGCTAATTTGTCGCGACAATCGGTTTCCGTTTGACGTTTATCAAAGTTAAATATCTCCTTTTTGGCGCTACCGTGATACCCCGGTATCTCTACTTTAGAAACGTTAATTAATCGTTGATTAAAATTAACTCGAATATTAAATCTAACAGAATTTTAATCCTCTACAACCTCTTTGCACTTGACAATCAGACACGTTTTTATAAATTCATTGCAGCACCTCGCAAACATCCTTCTCGAAAATACTCTCAAATGAAATAATCCCTTATCATAAATCTTATTATTCAAATTCCCCAACATCTCTACCTGATATATTTCCGTTCAAACTCTAAAAACAGTAATTAATCGTTGATTAAAATTAATTTGAAACTTAATTCTAACAGAATTTTAATCCTCTACAACCTCTTTGCACTTGACAATCAGACACGTTTTTATAAATTCATTGCAGCACCTCGCAAACATCCTTCTCAAAAATACTCTCAAATGAAATAATCCCCTACCATAAATCTTATAATACAAATTCCTCGACATCTCTACCTGATATCTTTACGTTCAAACTCTAAAAACAGTAATTAATCGTTGATTAAAATTAATTTGAAACTTAATTCTAACAGAATTTTAATCCTCTACAACCTCTTTGCACTTGACAATCAGACACGTTTTTATAAATTCATTGCAGCACCTCGCAAACATCCTTCTCAAAAATACTCTGAAATGAAATAATCTCCTACCATAAATCTTATTATTCAAATTCCCCAACATCTCTACCTGATATCTTTACGTTGAAACTCTAAAAACAATAATTAATCGTTGATTAAAATTAACTAGAAACTCAAATCTAACAGAATTTTAATTCTCTACAACCTCTTCTACCTTGGTAATCAAACAGACACGTTTTTATAAATTCATTGCAGAACCTCGCAAACGTCCTTCTCAAAAATACTCTCAACTGAAATAATCCCCTACCATAAATCCTATTATTTAAATTCACTAATATTCAGCTGTGACAAAAATTCAGATTACCAATCTGAATTTTTAATATCAATTAATATCAATAAAACATGTACATAAATCCACAACAATCTACCTTCCTCTGCATCGAAGCAACAGGTGTCAAATTAATATCCCTCCATCCCAACCATCGTCTCATAAAATTGCTTTTAAATCCTCCAACCCAACAACCATCGACCCACGACGTCCACGATTCCACCTCGCCATATTTGTCACTCAGCTTTTAAAGGTATCGCAAAAACCCTTGCATAAGAGTCGCGGCGAAACAAATATCCCAAGGGAAATTGCCCCCATTACGGTTTTATCTCTCGTTCACAATGGAAGATTACAGAGCAAAACACCCACGTTAATGTGAGAAATCAGACTGCAAAGATTTGTTCATGAGCGTTGGCGTGAAACTCTGATAGGACGCGTGTCCCCCGTGAGCACGCAGGCAAGCACGTGCTTCCGGTTTATGGCTCACCCCGTTGCACGGTTTATGGTTTACGATTTATGAGCCGAGACACGGTTCACAGGAGCGCAGCCTTCCAGAAAAGCAGACCGTACCTCTTTTGCCACCCTTCTTCCCCTTCCTCTTACATTTAACAGTCCTTTTTTTCCCCTATCCGCTTCATTCTTTGATCCTTCACCGACGTCGTGGGTGGATGAGCTTTTTTAACGGGCAAAGGTAACGAAATGGCTTCGATTAGCCGCCTCTTTCGGGACAACGAAACGCGACTTAAATTGAATTCCTCGCTGCCTTCGAATCGGTTCGTAAATATCCTCCGAGTAGCCCATCGAATGTATTTTAGGATAGTTTAGTGTTATTGGAGGATTGGCCGGTGAATTTTGTATAACATGGGATGGAAATGATGGGGCAATGTTGTGGGGTATTTTAGAAGATAAATTAGAGAATTTAACACTGGAACTACCACGCAGGTCAAAATGACTGGTTCTCAATTCTTTTCTGGAAATTCTCTAAGTTTATAAACAAGTCATTGACCAGATATTCTACGTTGATGTTATAAGACAAATTACTGAATTAATCATTTTTTCCACCAATTGATTTCTATTTTTCTAAAGTACTTACTAAATATATTGAAATATAATAAATTTAACACCGGTAGTTCCAGTGTTAAGAGCATGCCTGCAAGTTAAAATGGCTGGTTCCCAATTTTTTTCAGAAATTCTCCAAGTTCGTATATAACTTATTGACCAGATATTCTACGTTGATGTTATAAGACAAATTACTGAATCAATCATTTTTTCCACCAATTGATTTCTATTCTTCTAAACTACTTACTAAATGTATTGAAATATAATAAATTTAACACCGGTAGTTCCAGTGTTAAGAGCATGCCTGCAAGTCAAAATAGCTGGTTCCCAATTTTTTTCAGAAATTTTCCAAGTTCATATACAAATCATAGACTAGATATTCTACGTTGATATTATAAAACACAAATTACTTACTGAATCAATCATTTTTTCCAAAGTATTTATTTAATATATTTAAAAACAATAGATTTAATACCGGTCGTTCTAGTGTTAAGGGGCTTCGGTGAGCAAGGAGGTGAAGGATCGGATTTTTCAAGTGTTATCGGTGAACGTGGATCTCGATTTATTCTCGAGATGCAATTTATGTATGCTCTAGTATGTGATTGCATAATGTAAAATATTAAAAACAGTATAGCAGGTGTTAAAGACCACTTACATTGACCGCACAGCAGGCATCGGAGCGTTGCATCACTGTTTTCCGCGTTTGACATTTCTCTCTTGGACCTGTAAACAAAAATCGCAGATATTAATACCCGAGCGACTTTCACCCTTGAAAGAAAAATAGATAAATAGTAAAAGTAAGTCGCAATTGTATACGACACAATTTCTAGTTTCCAGAATTCAAATTTTCTTTGTAAAGACAATGAATAGCAATCGTACCGCAGAAAATACAAAAAATCAAAGACTTTCTAATAATTAAATAATTACGGGAACACCATCAAAGTATTTCTATACGATCACAATTATTTTAAATTACATGATGCAGTAAAAACCAGTGAAAAATGTTTACTTCAACAATTTAGTCCTATGGGATCCACAGTCACGAAATAAATCCTAAGTCAGGGGGTTAATCGACTTTTCGAGACTTTCAACAATCAATAATTTGAAAGTTAAATCCTCGATAATTACCAGAGAGCTACCCACAAAGGTTAAAATCCCGCCTGGTTCCCATTCAAATCGATTTTCCCATGCACTCCCCGTAATTAGTGCTCTTATCTATCCTCGTCGCGTCTTCAATTAACGAAACAATGAAGCTAATGCCCTTTCCGTGTTTAACGATCGCCGTACGATAGCCGAAGCACGATCGTGAATCCAGAAAATTGAAAAGAAAGAAAAACCCTCAAAGAAGGGAAGTTAACGTGAGTTTTCAGCTAGCCAGCCCCATCAAATTATCTTTCACACGATTTCTCGAGCAATTCCTACGGGGGAAGAAGATGCCAGAAAAAATCAGGCTAAATCACCGAGTCTCTGTGATTTATGCGCAGATGTTTCTCGTGTACTACGAGTCAGTCCTCATTCCCATTGCTCTTTCTTTCTTTCTTTCCATCCGTAAAAATTCTTTCCACCATGGAAACTCCCTTCTTCGATATCTCGAAAGATCTACGCGCGATAATACTTGCTGTCCCCGGAAAGCCGTAATACGGACCCTCGACAAATTGAATGAAATCGCTCCAACCTGTTTCATCACGGGGGCCTATGGTGCGATGGGATCGACCACCCATAATTATCGTGACGTAGGTCGGGAATTTCGTGGTGCTGAACACACCGGCACGCCTGTAATTTCAAACTTCACGATGCCGGCACCTTTTATTCATCTTCTTTCTCTTTATCTATCAGCTTCTTCTGTCTCTTGGGAATATTAATAAGAATATGTGGTTGGATTAATTAGCGGTCTGTGCGGGCAAAGAAGAGTTACTAATTAGGAGGCACGAGAATCGAAGATGGCGGGAAAAGGTTGAATAGGTGTTGCGAAGTAGATGATTTGCATTTATGGAAGTTGTGAATTAGACCTTCTCTCGGACTAATCGATAAGTTAATCCCTTGTCTTACGATTTCTTTATTTTTTTTCTCAGAATCAATTCATGGAATAGTAATTTAAGACAGTTCCATTTCTTTTGTGACCAAATGCGCAATAACTTAGAATTAATTGTCGGAATAATAATTTATCGCTGATTTCCGATATACCGGTATAAGTTAACCCTTTGCGGGCCGGAGACTTTTTTGAATATTAAGGAAGAATCGATTATTTTTTAATGGAAAACCACTTTTATCAGAAAGTCAAATCGTTAATGTATAGAAGTTAGAGATTACTATTTTTGTAATAATATCTCAACAGTTGTATTTAAATTTGTCAATTCTAATTATACATACATGCGCCGACAACGTACAACCAGATTTTTGCTCAGACCGCATATATGCGTCCGTCGTCCTCAAAGGGTTAACGCAATGTTAATAGCACAGTAATCATTTCAAGGTCTCCTGACCTATTAATATTTTCAATTTAACAGTTTTTGGAAAATTTCAAAATTTTCAACTCCATTTATCGTGAAACATGTGTCACGCGTTATTGTAAGGCATGGGTTTAATAGAATGGTAAGAACTCTTTTAATATTTTCAGCAGTTTATTTCAACTGCAATTTAAAAAATAGAAGAGTTCGTAACACGGACCCCCCATAAAATCCAATTATCGCGTGAAAGTTAACGAATCCTTCTTCAATTTCGCAAAAATATATTTACACTTCCCGTCTAAACGAGAACACAATAAACATCCACCTAACGAGCATCGAAGATCAACTGCTCTCATGGTGTATACCCCGTTGATCTATGGTGTCGAGACCGGCACCAGGAACGACACCCCAATTCTTTTCTACCAGGACTCTGCCATGCCTCGAAACAGCGAGCTCGTAGATCTATTATTCTTTACGGGACATCCTGGCATCTCGATAGCACACCATAAAATATACTCCATACAACCCTGTAGCAATTTTCGATCCGATTTATGACAATCTCGGTCTACCAGTCTCGGCGATGCGAGGAAAAAAAATAGTGGCGCGTTTGCGTTTCGCGATTCCTGATGTTATTTTATGGGACCCCTTGTAAACCGGTTCATGGTAACATTTAAAACGCCTCCTATTTATAAATGATACGGACTTGTGTGACCGTAGAAGCCGCTTCTTTGTCGATCGTCCTCGTATTATGTGCATATTTTCCATCGACTATGGGGCCTCATCTTGGAACGCACAACCTGTCCTATGGGATTATTTGTAGAGGAGGAAGAAAGCAAGGGGAATGACTTTTCTAAAATAGATACACCTTCCGTTACGAGGTGGATATTACGGAGGAAATGTATCGCAATGGACTACGATTTGAGAGTGTACTTCTATCGAGATACCATAAATTTTAATATGGGAATAGGATATGGGTTCGTGTATCGGATCTATGGGTTTATTTGTAAGAGAATTCTGGCATGAAATGTGTATCGGATGTTGATGCTGGGTTATGTCTTCTATAAATTGTGCTATATATAATAGTATTGTGTTATTGAAAAATCACAGGACAAGGGGTGAACTTAACCCCTTGCGGACGCAGACTTGTTTTTAAACCTTTGCGCCCCTATGTCGAGTCTAAATCGACATTAGTTTGTAACTCAGGGGTTTCTTTGGCGAACCTCACTCGATATTTTTTCAAGTCCAAATTAATAGATGTTAACACTTTACCGACCGGTATTTTTCAACATCCTACCCACTTCTCATCGGTCACTTGCACGCAAATATTTCCGTGATACTGATATCTCTTCGAAAATTGCAAAGTTTCTTTACTGAGTCCTTGGCACAGTTAACCGCAATGAAAAATAATAATTTATTAATTGCCGTAGCGACCAAACCAAGTCCAAAAGTGTTGGGCCCGAAAAGCCGATTATTCGGCTAACAGTCGGTAAAGTGTTAACGTGTGAAAGAAACCAGGATTGCATCCTAGTCATTTTTTTTTTAAATATTATACACTTGCAAATTACAATATACTTTATTTATTTAAATTGTCCTATTTTTCATTTCAAGTAAAATTGAAAGAAAACAGATAAAAGCATTGGGAGGCACTGGTAACAAAATTGAAATATAATTCTGAGTGCAAAGGGTTAATATTGAGAAATGATCATTTATTTGGCGATCGAAAACCACCTTTTTATCGAAAAGTCTCAGTGTTAGTATATAGGAATTATAAATTACTATTTATGTAATTATATTTCAATTTTTCAACTCTAACCGTATATACACGTGCCCACAAATTGTAATCAGTTTCTTTCTCAGAGACACATATATGCGTCCATCGCCTTCAAAGGGTTAAGTGAATGTCCAATTGAAGAAAATAACGTGGTTGGTGGACAATGGTAATAAGTGGAATAACTTTGGGAAACATTGTCATGCGTCGCTGCAAGATTTTCAATGCGTCAAGAGAAAAATATAAGTTTCACGTATTTCATTGCCCTTTCCTTCTACCATTAGAAATTCGATGCAATTCGCGACGTTGCGCGCGAATGGTGCATTCAATTTGTAAACGTTACCGTGTACTGCAGCGTGCTGCATCGTAGATGCGCTTGATCGATGGCCAAGTTTAAAGTTACAAAGTACTTGTTATCCAACGAGATGCGACAACGAATAAGTATCTACCTTTGCAGAATTTAGCAATTTGTCCACAAGAAAATTGTAAAAAGCCTACAAAATTTAAAGCAACAACTGATACATTCAAATTTTGATAATTACATAGAAAAACTTATTCCAATGGAATAGATAAAAAAATTATTAATTGCACCTCATCGATAATCTCAAAAATATCCGGTTTACAATCTATTAGGGGGACAGGAAAGTAATGTCGTTCCTCCAGATATTTTTCTCAAAAACAAATTGATTTTTATAGAACCGACATTGAAAATTTGAACACTAGATGAGAAAAGATTGTTAATAACGAGAGTGATTATATACTTCATTAAAAATAAAAACTTGGTGCAAATTTAATTGTTTGAATCTAATGAAAAAAACGGCAATAGTTATTAATAACGATAATAGGTATTAAAATGACAATGGAAAACTAATAGTTATTGAAATAAAAATTTGTCATTTATTTCTGCTATCCCTCCAACTCAATGCAAATCTTCTGATCCATTGATATTTTCAATTTAATAATTTTTGGAATACTTCAAAATTTCCTCTTCCATTTACACAGCCTCGCATTACCATAGTTCAAAGGATTAATTAAATGCAGTAACGTTCAATTATTGCAAATGCTTCAAATTCGAATTATCCATGTGCACCCCATGAAACAGTTTCGTCCACTTTGAGTACCACTGGCCTCTATGGAGACATTCCTCCATGGGATTGTAATGTAGACGTTAAATGAAAATGGTAAAAGTCGAGGGTGATATTCAAACGTCCTTTAATTCCACGACGTTTAAACTCGTTACTCGATATCCCGTTTGAACGTGAAACTTTGAAACGTCTCGTAGAGAATAATCTATGGGTGAAATAATATTTTATCCCCTGCCACGGAAGCCATTTCGCGCGGTTCTTTTGCTACACTGAATTATTATGGTTAGACGTTGATGGTGAAAAGTACAATGCCATTAGCGTTTGACATTCGAGAACACCGTCTAGAGAGCTGCGGGTTGATACAAGCACGGAAATAGAATTCAGTTTCTTATTTATGCTTTCACGCTTTATCGAGCATTAAATTGTGAGAGCGTAGACCTGTCTCTCGGTAAATAAGATAATGTATTCGATCCTTTCGAGCGACGATGTGCCTCTTTCTCTGTCTTGCTTCTTCCTATCTGATAAGATTAAGTGTCGGGTCTATATACGATTTATAATGTTAGTCTCTGCGTCAAACCAATGACGCTGCGAGTAAATCTTGCGGTAAATGTGCATTTACAGAAATCTTGCTACTGGGAATACGTTCTAAATCTCAGTTTACCTGGGCCACATTGAAAGAAGATGAGTTACTTTTGGTTACGTGTAAAATATATTGACCCATTTGCATCATATGACAAAGTTAAACATATATCTTCACAATCAAATTTCTTTATATGAAATCTTAGTATAAGAGTATTTCAACGAGTGATATTACACTTTAACCCTTTGCGGTCCTATGTCGAGCTGTACTCGACATAGATTTTCTCTTGATTTTATTTTCTGACAATTCTATATCGACTTTCCAGTTTCAAAATTTTGTAATATCACCTAAATGTCCGTCAATACTTATAGTTATTGATATCACTTAAAAAAAATGAATAACTAATGATAGAAAATATTGCAGAATTACAAAATGAACAAAATAATTCGGACCACAAAGGGTTAACACTAAGAAATATTTTGTAGTAGTATTAATAGTATTTTTAGTCAGTTAATTGAAGTTTGTAAGTCTATGATTTCGTGTTGGAGATTATGGCGGGAGAATTGAGAATTTGAATTCTCTTAACGCTCGATTCTTCAACGATTCATCTTTCTGTATTTTACGATTATTCGTAGCTGATTTATTCAACGATGATTAGTATCTTTTTCGAAAGAATTCGTAAGTGTCGTAGAACGAAGCGGCTTGCATCGATGCCTGGTGGATGCGTAAATCAAGCGATTTCCTTGGACAAATCTCCAGAGGAGGATACCTCCTTCCGCCCATCCCCGAAATTTATGCTAATCGAGCCGAGGGTGGTCCGCTTAAGATCAAGTCTCTTCTAAATTTGAATTTCTCAGGGGATGAGCGAGATTTAATGCGTCACGTCAACGCACCCACTGTATTATTTTTCCATTTGTAACGTATTACAAAACCGACACTTTTTCTATCCAATAAATCGTTGCTTTGTCTTCAAAGGACTATTCTAAGAATGAATATATCTCCTTGTATCTTTCTCTCTGCTTTAGCTTATTTCCAATCTGCTGAAACTCTCACATATTAAATAATTAAGTAATATCATCACAAATACAATATTTTCCACTTTCTAGTTGTAACTTCTACGATCTTTCATCTCGTATCTACTGTTTTAGATGGCTTCGAATAATTTGTAAATTATTTCTCAGAAGTCAAGAATGGTTTAAAGTTTAAACTCTGCTCCACTGATTACAAAATCGAGCCTTAATATTCTTCCACGCTTTTACAAAAGAATTTCCGAGCTCTTCTGGAAGCAATCTGGCAACCAGACGCCCACGTGTTGGGACTTTTAACGGAAAAAGGCGTGCGAATTTCCCGAATTCGACACTTTCTCTGACTCCAAGAACTCTCCATTTTCACTTGAAGCTAGAAGAGGTCAGATTTTTCTCACAGAGAGTTCCTTCAAATCGGAGAAAAACCAGACACCGAACAAGGGTCGTTTTTTTTTTTCTTTATGAGAGAGCAGGTGTTGGAAAAATTCATGAGAGTATCTTCGACCTTCGGAAATGCTGGAATATTAATCGTTGTTCATGGATTCATCATTTTTTTTGCTCTAGACTTCGTAGCCGGTATATTTTCTTAGGGTTTCCTTCGCAGAGACCACGGCCCACCTTTTAGGGGATCGTTAGGATGCTCGAAAGAAAACAATCTACCAGACACCCCCGATCATTTTGAAGATCGTTAAGGCGTCGACGAAAAAATAAATCTTCAACTTTTTTCGGAACCAGCGAGTGCCTTAGACGTGAAATTTTTAGTGTACGACTCCGCTTTCAATTTAAGAAATTTTTCCAAAAATTGGAAACAAGTCATTTTAACTAGCTCGGTAGATTTAGTATTTTTTTTTATATTCTAAATATTTTACATATATTATATATGTATTAATTAACAATACCTATATATAAGAAAGGTTAGGCAGAATTTCGAACGAGACTTTCCGTCGTCGCTTTATTTAAGTCAGCCCTGAGACTCTAATAATACGTTTTATGTCTTTCGCGGGAATATTAAGACGTCGCAAAGTTTACGATCATTTCGATGAAGTTTGAAACAAATCCAACCTACCTGTGGGTGACACGACCCAAGTTTCAAACACCATAGACATCCATAATAAATTCTAACTTTCTCATTTCGTTTTTTTCTTTAATTTTTACTAAGTCAATGACTCAAACTTGTAATGTAAATTACGATATTCATTCGTACTTGCCAATGAATGTCTCAAGAAACCAAAAACGACAGAAATAACGTACGGTTAATAAATAATGCTCCCTTTTGCAAGAATTAACGACGTTGTTAATTTTAATTCACTCGAAGCTAGCAGATGCGTCGTGGTTTCCCGCGAAAAGCACGTGCACAAAGTCGATGTGCAAAATATCGCGGAAAACCTGGCGCAGACGAACGTGCGATTCTTCAGGGCCGTGTTTCAACGTTGCTCATCCTCGACGAGAGGATTTTCGGATTTTGGCCGATCGCCAAATTCGCTTCGAGAGACGTAAAACCGAGAGAGATAGAATTTGTGGAAGAAGAGAGAAAGAAACGAGGAGAAAGAGGGAGAAACTGAAAAGGGGAGTAAAAGAGAGAGAAAAATTATCAAATAGAAAGATAGAAAGCAGAGGGGAAGTAAGAAGGTTTCGTAACGTTTGTATATTGAAGGAAAACAGAAAAGACAGGTAGACGAAGAATGAAAGGAGATATGGCGAGAGAAATTATAAGGTAAAATGTAGAAACTATCGAAAAGACTGATAACATAGAAAGAATGATAAAATAGAAAACGAAAGTACAGTAAGACCTCGCTTAACGCTGTTTCAGTATTACGCGGTGGTATTGTTGGCGTCGGCGATACAATAACTCGAACTTTTTGATTTTCATGAATGTTTCATGAATAAAAATGGATATTTGCAACAAATAAGTCTATAATAGATGCAAGAGGAAACAATTTAGCAGTAAATTGTTACAAAATCGAACAAAAAGGGACTGATAAACTTTCTTATTCTTTGTTCTGTTTCACTTATTCCTATTATTTGCGTGTTAAGATGACCTCATTTAACACTGGAATTTATTGAAACGTATCCCCCGCATTAACCCCTTGCCGTACAATTTATTTTGTAATTGAACGT
The DNA here is from genome assembly GCA_910591515.1 of Cerceris rybyensis. Classification (NCBI taxonomy): domain Eukaryota; kingdom Metazoa; phylum Arthropoda; class Insecta; order Hymenoptera; family Crabronidae; genus Cerceris; species Cerceris rybyensis. The sequence goes on from OU342795.1 coordinate 5,752,064, forward strand.
GCAGTCACTCTGAATTAATTGCTGGAATTACAATCTATCCTTAATTTTTAACATAGCACACGACTTAACACAATATTGAATTACACAGAATTAATTTAATTTTATCATAACCCTCTGATACTTTTGATTCAACAATATTTGGACCACTTCAAAATTGATTATTTTATTTATCACGTCACGAGTGGTACTCGTTATTGTGCTATTTAGTTTGTGACTGCCTCCACAATAATTCAGAATGAAATTAGTAAAATAAACATTGATCAGTGATTCCTTACATATCGTGGGGATTTTATAAATCCCGCCTATTTAGAAAGGTCCGCCATGAGACAGTTGACTGACAAAAAGACGATCGACGACGAAACGTGGACTGCACGAGGACGAGAGGAACAGATCGACGTGAGCAGAGTTCGACTGTAGACGAATAGACGACGTATAGAGTAGACGATAGACGAGTTTCACGAATTATAGACAATAGACGAACAGTAGACTATAGACGACTAGACGGATTTTATAGTATATTTTATTATTTGTTAATCATATTTAGTGTGTTTTAGAGTGTACGTTTCCAATATTTTACTGTAAATTTACGTTTCCACTTGTACATATTTTTTGTCATTAAGTATATTGTTACCAATATCCTACAATATTATAAAAATAATTTTATCGTGTCGCATCTCACTGATATTTTCAATTTAATAGGTTTCCTAACACTTGAAAATTTCCTTTCCAATTTATCGCATCACGAGTATCGCTCGTTATAGAACGTCAAGGGGTTAAGCGGGGTCTTACTGTAATTAGAATCGTCCAAAAGCCCTATATATTCAGGAAGAGACAAATCTTCGGTATATTTAAACCCACTGTCTTTTTCCGGGATAATCCCTCAGTCATTTACGAGCAGAGTGTAAATAAACTCGTGACTTCTGTTTCAGAAAGTCACTCATGCCGCGGCTTTAGCCGGCTTCTCTACCTGCTGTCGAAGAAGTCGGGATGGAGAACGGAAATCGTCTGATCCTCGGGACACTCCTGATCCTGCAGATCGGCCTGATCCAAGGACGACTGGTCCGTCTAGGTGAGAAATCATCTCTATCTTCATTTTTTTCAAATTGCATTAATTACCTCTTCAGTATATCATCTTTGATCGATCTTCTTCTTATCGATTCATCTTCCTATCGATCCTGCGATTTGGCACGAGCGACTTCTCGCGATATTTTTACACAATTGACAAGACCATCTGGTATTCGCGTTGAAGATCGATCGAATATATGGTTCGACGGATCGACAGCGAGGAAAGATCGTTAATAAGACGATACGGTAGAAAATGTGGTACCACTTTTTGCCTGTTGTCACAGGGAGATCGTTGCTTTTCTACTTTTTTACCCATTGACTGCCAGAAAAAGTAAACAAGTATTATTTTGCGTGTTAAAAATAGAGAAAATGACAGAATATTAATTATGAAATTATTAAATATAATTAATATAAATGGAGGAAATTGGAATATTAATTCAATGAATCAAAAATGTAATGTCAACGTTTTTATTCTAAAATTGCTATACACGCTTGACTATTATTACTAACTTATTAACCATTTGCCTTATAATGACGCGGCACACGTGATGTGGTAAATGTAATAGAAAAATTTTAAATTTTCCAAAAACTGTCAGATTGAAAATACTAGTAGGTCAGGAGACGTTGAAATTACTTCTATGCTGTCATTATTGCATCAACTTATATTGGTATATTGAAAGTCAGTGATGGCTTATTATTTCAATAATTAATTCTGTCTCATTGCGCGTTCGATAACAAAAGAAATCGTAAGGCAAGGGGTTAATTCCAACTTATAGAGATATCTCGTGGTTGGCAGTAAATGAATTAACCCTTTGCGGTCCGAATTATTTCGTTAATTTTGGTAGTGAGCCAAAAGAAAATTTATTTTGCAATATTTCCCATCATTGGTCATTCATTTTCTAAAATGATATCAATAACTATAGATATTGACAGATATTTAGGTGATATTACAAAATCATTAGGAAATTGGAAAGTTGATATTAAATTGTCAGAAAACAAAGTCAAGTTAAGCGTGGAGATACTTTTGTTCGCGAAACGATTACAAAGTACGTATTACCTGCTAGAAATACCTTCTCCAATAGATGTTTCTATCGCGGTATTCGCGGTATTTATATTGCAGCTTGAATCAGAAGATTATTGAAAGTCATGAAACATTAGTTCAGTTGGAGAACGCAGCGTTCTCGCGTAGGATGTTGCAAAAAGGAACTCGAGCAATTCGACTCTTCCTCGTCCTTCCGCTGGTGCTAAATTTTTCTGCCCTCCCATCCAAGCGAATTCTCGTCGTTGGTGAGCAGAAAATCGCGTGGATGGAGAATAAGTAAAAAGAAAGAGGTCGAGGGATGTCGCGTTTAGCACGAGCTTCGAGCAGAGCATAGATTTGTAAAGGAAAGCTGCACCGAGGTGGTATTTCTGTCGTTTGGAAAGAAAAAGAAGAGTAGAAAGGGTACGGGGTGGAAAGCAACCTGGAATGGATGGAACGAGGAAAAAAATATCACGAAGAGAGAGCAAAGAGAAGGAAGGAAACGTCAGGAAGAGAAACTCGTAGAGAAAGAAGAGAGGCGATAAAAAATGACAATCCGAGATCGTAAGAAAGCCTATCGTATTAGCTTCTCTCGCGCGACTGCCGGATTGCTTTCGTTCCGTTCTTTTGGGAAAGATAGAAACAAATTCCTTCTCCGAATAATTCGAAGTCTAAGAATATTTCTCGACTCGAATTTTTTGAAATTTACAATTTCATTGGATTTCGAAGGCATGGAAACAGAGGGGACAGAAATAATTTCGTTACTTTCCGGAGAAACAAGTGGGGAGGGTGTCACCGAGAAATTCTTTCGGCAATTTCTTTCCACGCGCTGTTTTTCTGTCGTCGAATTTCACGATCGTTGAAATAAAAGGCACCGTTGACACGCTGACGATCTGAGCTATGGTAACTACAGGATATAGAAATGTAATGTCCCATATGATAAACTCTAAATCCAATTCCCCCTAAACCTCTCATCTACAGGAATTTTTTCCAGAGAACCATTTGTTATATATATATTACAATTTTTAATAATGATATTTATATATAATTTTTATTTTTATATAGTAAATAATCTCCTCGTGATTCACTCATCGCGATTATAATAATTGATGAATCTTCTAGGGCTGTAGCTCTTAGAAAATTACCGTAACTGTGGAAAATGTTGGAGACCGTTAAAGAAAGTATTCCTTTGTCCTCGGCAAATCCTGGCACCTCTCCAGTCACGTAATGTTCCAAGGCATCGGTGTTACAATTTAATTAGCCACCGACTTTCGTGTAACTGTCTCCTAACTGCGTGTTTCGCGTGTAATTCTCTCTGCTCTGCCTCTCACCGTATATAAAAGGAGAATTCGATGAAGAAGCACAACGAGAGACGAATACGCGCGACATAGAATATAAAAGAGTGTCTAGAAAGGATGAGAATTAACGAGCACCGCGACGAAAGCATTTCTCGATGCTCGAAGAGGCAAAGAGTGGCTTTAATCGTGCGGCAGACGATTCGTGACTAAATTGGGTATTTTTAAAACAGAAATGGAAGCCAGACAGAAATAAAAGAGAGTCACTTTCTTTGGGGAATCTCCTTCAATATCCTGCATTGTTGCGATTTGAGATTGGCAGTGATTGATATTTATATTAACACTAGATTTACGGAGCCAACTTGGCTCATTCAAAATTTTCATTACTATAATATATCGGTCGGTTAATTTTTTAAATAATAAATCTTTCATTTAAATTAATTTGAAACTATTTTCTTTGCAAAACACTTCAATTTTGTTGTATCTGTCAAATTGGCTCACTTCAGAAAAATAGATATATCAATATCCATAAATCTAGTGTTAATGTTCAATTTATGTTAATATTAAATTGATGATAACTGTAAACTATTGAAAAAACCGGGAAGTGCAGAGATGTTTTTATCAAATGATTGTTTAGGTAGAATTAATTAGTAATCGTTGATCGGTACAATTTGTGTCAAGTTCATTCGGATAAGACGGAAACGCGGTGTTCTATTTGAAGTAATGGAAATATTGCAAACATTCAATAAAGGTTTTCCACGCACAATGGAAATATCGGCTTCCAGGAAGCCGTACAAAGTCAAATTTCCCAATGCGACCCAATGGAAAGCGTCGAACGGCAACATCTGGCGAACAGATTTCGGCGCGTATTAAAACGCTTTCTCCAAACGGTATTTTGCTCGAAAGCAAACGTTTCGCTGGTATTTCCGGTAATTGCGCCTACATCTGCCGTAGATAGAATATAATCTATCCATCGTAAGCGATTATCAGGGTCTTAGGGTACGACGTACCTGAACTCCTCAGGTAGTGCACCAAAAGACACGTGTTCCTTTCGTCACTTTGTCCTTTTCCCATAACGCGTCAAGAATTCATGGGGCATCATAAACCCCGTGAAAAATTCCCCTCAAGTGTGGACCAGCTGGGTGAAAAATTTCCAAAATATTGTACACACCAAAGATATAAAATTTATTCTCCAAACCAACCTTCGTACCGCGTCGGACGTTCAAGTCGAATTTATATTCTAGCGAATAAATTTATTGATAACACGAGCAAAATACTGCCACGATATGTAGGATATATAAATATATGAGTGCATGTGTATAAGTATTATTATGATTGAGCTCAATTGTCCAATTGGCCGGTCATTGAATGCCATATGTACAGCCGGGCTCGCCCGTTATTAGCAAACCCGTCGATGATATTCTCAACCTCGGCGACCGCATTTCCACGAGCTAAATCGACCAAATTCGCTCGCACGGTGAAATGAGAGCCTCTGCCAATCTTTTGTCTATTAAATGTATTCAACAGGGTAATAGCGGCTGATATTACCAATTGGACAATGAAAGAGATGGCAGCGTAGCGCGATTTGTACGTCTACCGGGGGATCCCGCGAGTGAGCGAAAGGAGGAGATTTCAATGGGGAATGCGATCGTCTTGCAATTCGAATTGTCCTGTTTGTAAGCCATTCCAGAACCATATATATCTCATCAATTATATAATATTATATAGTATTGATTAACTAACACGATGGATAATTAGCAAGGAGATATTATCATGTCATAGTACTAGCAAAAGAAAAGTTTTACACGCATGAAAAACCTCTTGATGATCCTTCTCCCAGCAAACTACATAATGCAAAAAAGACTGACATTACTCAGACCTAATCCAATCTCAAAAAACCACAGCAAGCAGCAATGATAGAGACATTCAACTCCTCGATAACACTTGTCTCATTAGCCAAGCCTCGTTCACCCCGCATGACTCATGTCTCTCTTCAGGACATATCGAACTCTCTTTCAAGACACCATAATTTAACTCACCTCGAAAGCATTTCGATAACGTTACTCGAGGAACAAATTTCATCGAAAATCTATCCGGTCGCATGGGTCACCATTACGAGGTGTTTCGAGCGCGACAAACGAGCAAAAGTAGAAGTTTTATCGTTACTTAAGCAACGATAAGGGGGAGGCCTTAATTACGATTGTCTGGGACGACGATGTCAAAGCAGAAGCGAGGTCGAAGCGAGCACCATACGCTCATTAAGATAGTAGGGAGTCTTAAGCAGTGTCCCTTAATCTCTCCGAGGGGATCATCCTTTTTAAAGTATAATTATGCAGGCAGAGAGTAGCTCGTTTTGTACCTGCTCTCTTCAGCAGTCGAACGTATCCTGCCGTCAAACGAGTAGACGTTTCTGAACGTCCGTGGCCAATCTTTTTCCTCCCTTTCATGTCGTTTTACATAAAAAGACATAGATGTAGAGAGAAAAAAAAGGGAGAAAGGAGATCAGGAGCGTGGCGAAGGAATCTTAATTAGTACGTTCAGGACAGCTTGAAGCATCGTATCTGGAAATAAGAAGTCTCTATCGTCGTTCTATTAGACGTACGAACCATATCCTGGGTATTTATGGTGGTTGCTTCGAAGATCAGGGTTAAAACGTAACGGGACCACCTGTTGATCGTATTTTTTGCCATGACGTTTTGCTGACCCAATAGGGAATATGCATGTATTATTTTTATATTTCTAATTCACTTTTTACATCGTTATAACATAGTAAAAAATATAAATACTGTTACAACTGCTCAAATTTTTTTTTTAAATAATATTTAAAATATTACTTAAATTTGATCTGTTTGAATGCCGCCATTTTTCGCGTGCCTTGAATGACGTCACAAGCCACGACCAGTGTTTGTTTACTATAAGTTTAACAGATACTTTTGGTTATAGGAAATAATGGTTTAAATACAATATTAGGACAATATAAATTTGGGGGGGGGGGGGGGGGGGGGGAAATCAATTAAATTTAAACAAAATGCATATTTTCTATTGTAGTTAGATGAATGAGAGAATCTCATGATTGGAATAAAGCTATTGAGAAAATAGGGATTTTGTGAAGAGAAAGTACGAAAGGAGGAAAATGCAGGAACAAATGGAAATGTAAAGTTGGTTTTAACACATTGCGTACGGCACTCTGCTGTTTCAATGTGCAGATTTTTAAGCGCTCGACAGATTTGCTATATTTTATTTATCCGATTATGTTGTACTCTTAGAAATTCGATATCCATTTATTTCGCTAAGTGTTTGTCAGAAGAATATTCAAAGCTACGTTGCCTTAGTAAACTAGCAAGAAGTCTTCAGTAGTCGATTTGTCAAATACGAGATATCTCGTTAACCGTACGCAATGTGTTAATAATACGAGAAGTACTTGAGAATTAAGCATCGGTTATCGGGAAAGTATTAACGAGATTATGAAAAAAGTATCGAACGTTCCTTGACCGTGACTAAGTGAAATTTCAACGAAAATATTGTTAATATGACTGGATAAAGCGCGAGGTGATATCGAGATCGCGCCTTGGAGGTCTTTGATCGAGTGATATCTCTTATCTACGACATCTTATGAATCATGAAACCGACTACCGAATTCTCGTTAACTTCAATTCTTTGAAATCCAAATTCTTCGAGGATTAGCAACAATTTTTATTCTTTTACGCGTCGTCGTCATTAAAGAAGAGAAACTGTTATTCTATTTTGTAAAAAAACAGTGCTAAAAAGTTGAAATCGCATCGTGAAAGTAATATCTACTTGGTGGAATTAACACCGTACATTTGATCCAGTTGGCATGGGAAAAATCGAGCGTGAAAAAGATACATCAGGTTGTCGGATTAAGATGTAAGGAGAAGATTCAAGTGCGTGGGATAAGCGTAATACGAAACCCCATGAAACTAACCACTTCTTCTTCTCCTTTCATCTCCTCTATTCATCAATGTATTTTTCTTTGCCGTTAAAAACACTCCTGAAATTGATTTACAATGTGTAACATGTGTGTAACTCTTTCAAAGTTTCTTACTTATACGTTGTTGCGTTTATGTTAATATTCTGATAATTCTATAATTTTTAGAAACTCTCAAACTTTCTTATTTCATATTCTACGTCTCAAATATCCTTATTGTAGATACGTTGATAATAAGTTATTAACAAGTTGAATGCCACCGGTATTTCGTTAGTTTCATTGTTTTCACTGAACCAAACATTTTCTATTTAAAATCACATCTTTACAGGCCAAAAACATTGAAAATTCAAATGGATATTTAGTGAACAGGACCTTATCTATTTCGTGACAACATCTAAATATTGATTACATTAGAAAATTCGTTAACATAACAATATAAATTTTATATAAATATAAAATTTCATTGAATACAATAGCGACAATCATTCGAGACCCCCATGGAGTTCAACGTCTTAACTCGTGTATTATTTTCACCCATTATACAAAATTAATCTGACAGTGAGCCTCACTGAACTGAGTCCGAACTGACCTAAGCCTGACTGAATGAAATTCGATTTATCGAACGATTATTGTCAGCTTAAATTACACAAATTATAGAGATCGTATCGCCGAACTATTCGACAAGTTTGGCAGACAGAAATTAGAATTACTTTGACGCGGTAGCACTGAGACTTGATCGACAGATGGAAAATGTGCTGTTTGCAAAATTAGGGGATGTTTGAAGAAAATAAAAGAGTTCTTAAGAAACGAAACGGCAGTTTGCTTCGACTCGTTAAGCCAACAGTGAATAAAACGAGACCACGTTGTACCGAACTCCTCTTCGTTACTCTGGAAATAGCCAGCACGACCGAGATATAATGAGCCAATCGTAAGGATACCTCGAGGACAGCACGGTGATTTATGCACCTTTAATTGCGACCCTCTTTAACACTTCCATGGAACCTCGACTGTTTATTTCGAGACATTGCCGCTGCATCAACAACGATCGTATAATTGGAACATTTATGTCGCACATAAATACACGATTTTACGAAGATATTGCGGGCACGAGTCAGCGGCCTTTTTATTCCGAATTAAAGGTACAGTTGGCTGCTCTAATGGCGCGTATAAAGTTACTCCTTCCACTGTACTGAAATCCAATCTTCTCGATTGTACAAGTTCCTTTCAATTACAGTAATTTTACCAAGTACATTTACTAGTTTCTAGTTGACAGATGCTCAATTTTTTCGAGAAATTCACAAAATTAATAGAAGAGCCATACATCTTTTTCCACGGTACTGATTGAATATATTTAACCCATTCACTGCTGGAAAAATTAAGCAAATATTACTTTGCGTGTTAAAATTTGAGAAAACGGCAGAAAGGGTGTGGAATATTAATATAATGAATCAAAAATATGACATCGACATTTTTAAAGATACGAAGAGCATTTTTCTTCCAAAATTGCTATACACACTCGGTGATTATTGCTAACTTATTAATTCCAACTTATAGCGCAAGCACGAGATAACTCGTAGTTGGCAGTGAATGGGTTAATGTAGCAAGGGGTATTAAATAGTTAATAAAATTTACTGCACAGATTAAGAAAAACAAAACTGGAGTATATACATTTAGATAAATGAAAAATATTGAGTAGTATAATATAATAATGATAATAATGGTATTAAAGAGTGTTTCGCATCAGTCGCGCATAGATGCTCAAAACGAACTGCAACGACACTCACTAGCACAGTTGTTTATATCAAATGTAAATTTCCGATATCAGGCTCGGGCCTACTTCATTCCTTCGACCTTTAAGAATTTTTCTTAATGTGGCATTAGATTAAATATCATTAAATAAACTACTACGAGTGAATTTCTTGCAAACTTTGTTGCATTTCCGTGCAAAAATCGAAGTCGCATGAAACGTGTTTCGCGGTCAGGTTCTACCGAATAGATAACACGTAGGATTAAAAAGTTGTCTCGATACTTTTGCTATCGGTCCTCGACACGTGTAAACTTGTCGTGCAAGTTGTTAATAAACAATAATCGGATTAATCTCCCCGGACGAATCTGTTTTGGCAAAGGTGAGCTTCTTATCGTGAAGACCGAGAGCTGTTTAATTTCGTCGTCGTTCGTTATGTTAATTAAAGCAGAAACAGTTGTGCCGTTATTCGAGAAACGGGACGGAGCGCAAGAAGCGTCGAAGTCTCGGGAAGAATAAACATCGGGAAACCGTGATACCGAGTATTCCCGATACAAGATCAAAGCAAACAATTTTTCAAGTCAAACATTCCGAGAGATTTACCAGCAACATTCACGGGAGCTCGGCACCGGTATCGGATTATCTGACGCACGTCGTTTTTCCTGCCGGATTTCTCAATAGCTCTCCGACCCGAACCTCCGCCTCGTTTTGAGAACGATTCTATTTTTCGACGGGGATCAATGCGCGGCTGCTGGGTGGGAAAAATGTACGCGATACCAAACGAAACTTCGAAGTGGTGAAAAATTTTAACCGCGTGGAATGAAAATTTTCAATTCACTTAGTTGTCGAAGAAGCTGAGGTTAACCCTTTGAGGACGACGGGCGGATATATGCGCCCTGAGAAAAAAAAATTCATCGACAATAAAACTATCTGCTCCAAATCTATTAAATTTAAATACAATTCATCGACACTAGAACTACCTGCTCCAAAACTATTAAGTTCAAATAAAATTCATCAACTACCTGCTCCAAATCTATTAACCCTTTGACGACGACATGCGGATATATGCGCCCTGAGAAAAAAATTGGATATAGTTTGTCGGTGCATATATAAACGGTTAGAGTTGAAAAATTAAAATATAATCGTTGAAATATTATTTTACAAAGAGTAAATTTCAACTTGTATACATTAACAGACTGTCTTTCCGATGAAAAAATGTTTTTTCATCGCTAAATAATTGATTGTTTTTTGACATTCAAAAATGCCTCCGTCCGCAAAGGATTAAACCCTTGCCGTGTCATTTACTTTGTGACTGCCTCCACAATAATACAGAATTAAATTAGTAAAATAAACATTGATCAGTGATTCTTGGACTGAAGTTTGAGTGAAGTTTGGCGACCGCTGCGTTATTATACGGCAAGGGGTTAAAAAGAATAACTCATTGTCAGTACAATCAGGTTCGGTTCATTCATATGAACACTAGAACGACCGACGTTAAATTTATTACATTTAAATATATTAAATAAGTACTTTGGGAGAAGAGGAATCAAGGGGTGGAAAAAATGATCGGTTTGGTAATCTGTGTTTTACAAGATCAACTTAGAATTTCTCGCCTAGGACTCTCCTGTAAATTTAGGGAATTTTTAGAAAAAAATGTGAACAAGTCATTTTGATTTGCTTGATCGTTCTAGTGTTAAATTCACAAATCATTGCTACTTCTAATTCATTGCTAATTCCAATTAAAAATCTTACAAGTTCCATATTAATTTCAACGCCAAGTTCTCATAATTCTCATATTCTCACGATATTTATCAACATCACTGTATCGTTGTTCGAACGAGACAACGTTTAAATATAACTCACACTCAAAATCAAAAAGTTCTCTATTTCTGTTGGGCCCAGAAGAGCGAGTAGACCTATTCGCTATTACAATACCATCGATTCACTGTTCACCAAGCTGAACAAAGCTGAACCACGCTCAACCCCATCAACGAGCCACCCTCTCGCGTCGCCGTTCCGGCGCTTAAGAATACAAGTACGTTTTGCAAACAAAGTGTAAGGAAAATCGAGCGCACGTGCGCCTCTCGCAAAGTCGAGAGCGCCAAGGAAGGTGGCTCGTTTCAGAAATAGATGCGTTTTCTGGTAAACAGATTTTATTTGCTCCGCGTTACGTCTCTTGGTGAAACGTCCTGGTAAGTCTCACCTTTGCGCGAATACAAACGGAATCGTTGCTTCCGTCACCCGCGATTTCGTCGAGGACGGTGTATTCGAGGAGATTAACGCCAGGTTGGCCGACCGACGAGGTTCTTCTTCGAAGAAGACCAGATTAAACCGCGACTACCCGTCACGGCGCGTCGACGAAAATGGATTCGTCGTTCGACGCTGCCTGGATGCGATCGCTGCCCATTGGATCTCATTATCCCGAGGAAGTCTTACTCGCGAAATGAGCCGAGAGAGATGCTCTGCCAGCGGACTTGTCAGGTGATTAATGATTCCTTGAGATCATACTAATTCTACTTGGAATTATCGAGTTTCATCGATTCTTGAAGGGATACTTTTCGTGTCGATATTTCGGAGGGTTGCGGAAACATATGCGCAGAATGACCAATGATCCGGTGAATTAGAAGTTATGTGCGTATGATTCGAATCTGTGAACTGTATAAAAACGTAGGAACTTCGTAAGTTAGAACCACATGACTCACAATCAGACGTGCCGACCGATTCCTAAACAAAACACTGCGTGGAGAGTCTGGAAGTTTTAGAGAAAGCGTAAACTCTACAGATTTTGATTATTTCTTCTATACGTTGCCTATGGTACTCCTCTCAAATTAGTTTCACCCTGAGATTAATATAGATTGGGTCAAATTCGATTTTCTCCCTTTTCATGGGCGTAGATGTTATTTTTATTCGTATTTACAGGTTCATTTTGAATATGAAGGCGCCAAAAGTGTTCAAAAATCTTCATACTTTATTTTTTAAAAAATGGAGGTACATAACTAGCCAACCTACTTCTTCAAAACAAGAGACAAATATGTAAATCTCACATTTTGTTTTATAACAGTTGCGAAATCTTAAAAGAAAAAAATGAAACCATCTTTTTTTTCATAACCAGAAATACATAATAAATAATAAATATCCGTCAAAATAGAAGGTTAAAACACCGCATGCACTACGATTGTCGAGGATGACATTTCCAACCTCGAGATGAAATATTTTTGGCACGTTTCACCGCAGCTTCTAGCAGTAATCCATCTCTCAAATTCTACCGCACGTGCATCGACCACTTTGCCCGAATTTTCTCGCGAACTTTAGTCGTAAAACATACAAAAGTATTTTTATTTTTTCACCAATTTCTTCCTTACAAAGCCGCCGTTTTATCTCACCCTCAATTTTTCCTATTTATCGAACTTTCTCTTTAACACCTTGCCGTACCATTTATTTTGTGATTACCTCCTCAATAATTCAAAATTGGGTTATTAAAATAAAAATTGATCAGTGTTTCTTGACGTATCTTTAACGCAATATTAATATTATAGAAATAATTTTACCGTGCCGCGTCTTACTAATATTTCCAATTTAATGGGTTTTGCAAAACTTGAAAATTTCCCGCCCAATTTACCGCATCGCGAGTGTCACTCGTTATAGTACGGAATGGGGTTAATATCGTTCGTTTTTTGTATCCTTACGCAAGAATAATTTTATTCCAAAATGTTTCTGAAAATATTTTCAAACTTAATCACTGCAGCTTCACAAAAGATTTTTAATAATCGTCCAAAGACTTTGAACTTAAATTATCAAACTTCCTGCCATTTCTAGTAACAGTATTTCTTTTTTTTTCCTACAAACAAAAATCGTTTGATCGGTTGAAGAAATAGAAAAGTCGACCCACCGCAGAACGGTAAAAATGTACACTCGCTTGAGATGCGACAGAAGTAAATAAACTTGAAGTTTCGGTCGCGTTGTCAAACAAGAGACATTCGAGCTTAATGGCTTGGAACGACTGTTCTCCAAACAAAGTAAAAGAAAAAAACAGTAGCGAAATCTTCGCCGTCTCTCAAAACGGAGTAATTTGTCACCTGAAAGTTGCAAACTACTAAACTACATCGTCCGTCAGGAAAATGAAATTTTTACAAAATTCTTCAGACACTTTATCGCATTCTGTGCATAGTACTTTAATGCTGCGTTAAAACTATTATATTTAAATGTGTGAGAAATAAGCAAAGTTTGCCAAAAAGCGTGAGCTTTCGCAGGAGGAAACGAGAGAACCGAGAAAGGAGGAGAAGAGACGAGCCTCTCGAAATGTTTATCGCTATTCCTGGCGCTTGAATCGCAGCAGATGGCCCATGTGATGTCATACTCTGAAATCGAACTTCGCTCGAGATGTCGATGATACGTGAAAAAAAAGCTTCGAGTCACTTATCGACGTTTATGCGAATGAATTAAACGAAGCGCTTCCAATTTTTATGTCCTCTGTTTTCTCACTGCACCGTGGAAACGCGGATGTCTTTGTGGGTGAGGTTCAAAGAGTTTAGGGCTGAGGGTGAAAAATCTTTTGGACGTCGAGGACGATGAGGAACTTCTCTAGCTCCTATGATGTCTGTTGACTTTAAATCTTGAATGAACTTGAAATTATTAGGCGCACTTTGTATAGGGTAAATTACGTCAAATTAATTTTCATCTTTGACTCTGTGTTTTCTTGATGATGCTAAATTATTCTAGCCAACTCTGAATAACTCCAGATAGTTTTAGGTAACTCGAACGATGAAGTGCACTTTACGTAGGGCAAATTATGCCAAATTAATTTTCATCTTTGACTCTGTATTTCCTTGACGAAGCTAGATAATTCTAAGCATAATTCTAGGCAGCTCTGAATAACTCTAGCTAACTCCAGATAACTGGAAGAATTAAGTGCACTTTAGGCAGGAGAAAGTTTGCCCTATTTAATCACACTTCATCCATTTGCATCACGTGACAAATTCGAAAATATATCTATACTATCAAATTTCTTTACATTAAGTCTAATTCTAACAGTATTTCAAAAAGTGAGATTGTACTTTAATCGAAGAATGTTATATAAATAATTTAGACTGTTCGTATGTGCTGCTATTCACTCACAATGTTGACGCATAAATGCGTTTCAATGATACTGACCAGAAAAAGTGCAAAGTGCGCGCATATATGCGCTTGTGATGCAAATGGGTTAATTCTATGTCTTCTTGATAAATCTAGCTAAATCTTTCTAAATCAAACTAAGTAAAGTTAAACCTCCTCACTACAAAACCGTACAAACTAGAAAAACACTCTCATCGAAAGGTGTCACGTTTGTTCAAATCCTCGCACCACGTTTTATTTGTTCTCCGTTAATTATCTTCCCGCAAATAGAACATCATCTTCGAAGGTCGTTCAAACATCGATCGATCGTGCAAAGTCGAGAGAGACTGCTCGAAAGATCGCAATAATATTGCTACGTCCAAAGTGCACGTGTCGTATACTCCAAAAAAAGAAGAAGAGGAGAAACGAAGAGCGGAAACTTCGACGGCGAAAGACAACAAACTCGATGGACTTCCGTCGACGAAGAAGAAGGCTTTCGGGACAATAAGTCGGTTGTGCGCGAAGACGGGGGTAACTGAGGATGTTTAAAGAGGAGACAAAAGAAATGCCAAAGGAGAGGGAAAGAGAGAAAGAGAACGTGGTGGAATTAAAGCACTCGCGTGCACTTCGCGAGGAGAAGACTCTTGGGGATCGGGGTAACGAGCTCAGGAAATCGTGGGCGAGACACCAAGTTCTCTCGAGTGCGATAATAAATACACTTCTTCGTTTAACTCGCCATAATTATACGCAATGCTTCATCGTATTGTCGAAAAATTCTCCACAAATATTTCTTTATCACCTAAACCTCTACCACTTCTTCTCTTTCACAAAAATGATGAATTAAATTTGTAAAAAAAAATGTAGTGGATTTTAATACAATATAGTATTGTATCAATGGAGAATTTAAATTCCAAGCATAAAATACTAGCAATCGAAAGGGCGATTCGTAGAAAGACGAGAGGAGACACCCTCTCAACGATGCTCCTCTAAATTTAGCACATTGCATTCTAAAGACGGGGAGGAAACGAATGAACATCAACGAAGGGAAGCAGGAACGAGGGAGGGGGTGGATGAGAATCCATATGGGACGTCGGAAGGGACAGTGTCGCGATTCGTTCCTGGCAGTCCTCCAAATTGACGATACCTCGAGACGAGCTTCATGAATGAGCGTGGAAAGCGAGTTTCCTTGCTCAGATAAACATGATTTTCATGAAAGGGGCAAGAGAACGACGACGTTTCGGCTAGCTTAGGAGAGTGCCAAGTGCACGAGATTCGTTTTGTACGTTCGATGGAATTGCTTTATAGCTTCCACTTTTGACGATCAAGGTCGACCGAATCGACGATTTGCTCGGACTTTATTGGAATTTTTTCTCTCATCGATCGGTGCTTTTGAAATTTCTGCTGTTATTGAAGAAAACTGTATACAGTCGATCCCCGACTTTCGCACATAATTGGTTCCTGAAAATGTGTGCGAATGCTGAATGTTCGGGATAGAGGAAAAATATGACTAATTGTATGTTAACGTGTTTTCTTTGTAAACTTGAGATTCTTTAACATTTAGTAGCTAGTATTAGAAACAATAGTACAATGATAGAACACCTCTAATAGGCAGTTAGTGAACACGAGCTACGACACTCCTTGTCAGTGAAGAATGCAAGTAAACATTTTTTGAAGTAGCGACAAAAATCTTTAAAAATGGAATTTTTAAAAACGTACGAAATAGCGAATTGTGCGAAAGTAGAGGGTCGTCTGTATGTAGTATCATACCTCCTTAGAGATTTATCCCTTAACACTAGAACTACCTGCGTTAAATCTATTATATGTTAATATATTAATTGTGTACTTTGGAAAAAAATAAGTCGAAAAGATGATCGATTAATCAATACTTTATAAGATCAACGTACAATACAATATCTGGTCTATAACTGTTCTATAAACTTGGAGAACGTTTGGAAAAAATTGGTAACCAGTTATTGTGACGTGATTGGTATTTCTGGTGTTAACGGTTTGGAAACCTAGTACCTAAATAAAACTGCCATGTCAATTATATCGCGACATTAGTCCGTTAAGGATTAATATTCTACCGATAATTACTGGTGATTAAGTTCACTGGTCAGATCGATTAATTCCATTTTTGAATCTTTGAAAATTTCAGTGTCCAAGCACTTTGAGTCCTTCTATGTTTATAATAAAAAAGTTTCCTTAATAATAACGATTAACACTGTCAAATGATCACATTTATTTAGCCACCAAGAAAGTATTTATTTCCTTAGTAAATCTACTAAAGTCCAAGGCCATTCCACAAAAATTCTAAATGAAAAAACTAAAGTGTTCATTTCAAGACATTCAATAATATGACCTTGTAATTTGATTTCTTTCAGATCTAATTAATCCCGACGTGGTAGTGTCGGTGGGTGAAAAGCTGAATGTCCGATGTTCGCCGAACTTCAGCGCAAAAACGACCTGGTACAAAGATGACGAAATATTCCAGCCGTCATCGGCGAGAATACGAGTGATAAAACAGTCCTTGAGATTCAAGTACGTGGAACCCGATGATGCCGGTTCGTACGATTGTCGAGTCGAGACTAGCAAAACGATCGAATGGAGAAACGTGACGATCCGCGTCGAGTCGTTGCAAAACGATGGCTATCCCGACGACCCCGAAGAACTCGGAAGTATCCTGGGGGCCCAAAGGCCCGAGGAGGAGACCAACGAGCTCGAAATCGAAACGAGAAGTTAGTTCGACTCTTAATGTCAACTCGATCAAATATTCAAAGATTTTAATCTCAGTAAATATTCACTTTGGTGATTTAATCGTTTGCACTCCGATGTCCCAGATGAGGGGACATCGCAAATATCACTCTATTGCACCCTCTAAGAGGACCTTCGAATTTATTAGTAATTACAGAGGATCAACTTATTGCACAGCAATATTTTAAGAAATATATCTTTACCTGAATTTTTCTATTGACATAGCAAAAAATAGCAAATAGTAAAGTGCCGACAAATTGCTAATAGACAACGTCAGAGATGACTCGGAGTGCAAAGGGTTAAAATCGGTAGACTTTGCATACCGATGATTATAATGAGATTTTCTATCGATAGACCCACAATTACTACTCGAGACGAAATATTGAACTTCATTTGAACCTTTTACTACCCCTTTATAGATCTAAATTCAATGTAAAATAAGATCCCATTTAGCGCCTAAAAGTGGCTCAAATTTCCCTCTACGCCATCTTAAGGCGCAATATAGGACGTCAACTTCAACCTCCTTTTAGGATTACCTCCTATCCCGTTATTAATGTTATTATTATTCTGACTGTTTTTGAACTATTTATCCACTAGTTACATTTATGTATGTATACATTCCTTATTAATTAATTATTAAAAAAAATTAAAATTCTTTACGCGATATTAAATATATATTGAATACAAAAATTATTATTTAACCTAGGAGGAGTAACAGATCTAATTCGGGGGATAAAGGTTTTGATAATAGCTAAATAGGAGTATCATTTTACTGAGAAAGAGTTACAGGTTTAAATTAGGAACTTTAATATTGAAAAGTATCGTATTAGGTTTAAATAGGAGTAAATACCAGGAAAATAGATTCAATATTTCGACTCGGGTACGGTCAATTTTAAATCTCCGTGACAAAAATCCTATAAAACTATTCTTCAAAGTCTCTTAAATTTTTCAGACCTACCAGAGACTCGATCGTTGCACCTGTCCAGCGACAAGACCGATACCGATCTCGATAACGAAAAGAGCGAACCGGAAACTGCCGGTGAACATAACAAGACAGCACCGGAGAGTCCACCTGCGTTCAACAAAAGCGACGAAATGCACAGCTCGATAGTAAAACCAGCGGGAAACATGTTACGTTTGAGATGTCCAAGCGTTGGGAATCCAACGCCGAACATCACCTGGGTGAAGAACAACGAGGAGCCAAAGAGAACACTTGGTACAGCGATAAAATCCAAATGGACCTTCAGGCTGGAGGATCTTGTGCCCGAAGACAGCGGAAATTACACGTGCATCGTATGCAATCACCTCGGCTGCATCAAGCATACCTTCAAGGTCGACATCATTGGTAAGTGGACTTTGATATCTCTTGGTCCTTTTCTGCAATAGAAACAACTCCATTTCTCCATCACTCTGATATCTTCTGCGACGGATGCATTCGTTCAAATAGTCATTTGTGTTCTGATCAAATATATCACATTGGAGAACAAAAATGGTAACTCTTCTTGGAGAATATTAGATTTGGCTTCCGGGTTGGAGGTGCGTTTGAAAGACGAGAATATCCGACGTTTCGACAGTATTTCAGCTAGCTTCATCAAGAATTCGAAGAAACTCTGATACTAAAGAAAGTATCAGAGGGGAGTCTGTCACCAAATAGTTTTTAATTGGGCAGCTGAACAATTAACCCTTATCACTCCAAGCGACAGTAATACTGCTAAACTTTAGCCAGAGTTATACTCCAACTAGCAGTGTCACTGCCAGAATTTTCCAGTGTTATGATTATTGCATTTAGTTCACTGAAAGTCAGCGTATAGTACTAATCGTACCTGTGAAAATATCTGCCGTCATTTTCAAATAAAATATTTTATTTTTATCTTATTTCACTCTGGAAAATTCTTGGAGTGATAAGGGTTAAATTAGCAAAGAATTAATACAAAACTAAATCATATAAGATAAAACAAAATAAATAATAAATAAATATTATTAATTACAATCAATTAATAATATAAAATTAATTTCAATTAACTTAAATTGTTTTCAATAAAAAGCCAAATGTAGTATTAGCCATTATAGCCTCGAAAGGCCAAAAAGTCTTCTTGGAGAACGTTCTCCAGTAGATATCCAAGAGAGTTATTATTGGTAACTTAGATAAATGGATTTCTAACGAATATAGACATCGAACGGAACCTGATACGATGATAAAGAATCGTAAATTGATGAAATCTGTAGAACGTTTCCCGCATAAACCATACATCAACGAGGACTTCCCGAAGAACGTGACCGCTCTGGTGAACACGACGGTGACCTTCAAATGTCCGATCGTATCGGATCTCGAGCCTTATATACAGTGGGTTAAAGTCGCCGAATACCCGGGTGATCAGGAGGAATTACCGAAAGGAACTTTGCTCCAGGTACATCCGCTATTTGTCGCGGTGGTGGAGGTTCCTCGGTTCTTCTTCACAAATCTGAATTAAAAGCTGTATGGATTCGGTTCAGGGATACTTTAATGTTAATTGACGCTGCTTCTCGAGGAAACTTTCTAATTAATTGTCTAACGATGGTGGAGGAAATTGTTGATGAAGAGAACACTGTCTTTTTTAAGGTTTCAGGTAGCTCAGAGGCGAATGGTGTACATACTTGGTTTTAACTATAATATTGTTATTTCATTTTTAGCCTTTCTTCGTGTGTTTTCTTAGAATTCTGTTCTGATCTTAGAAAGGTGCAGGCTTTTCGATGCGTGTTTATTTTGTGATATAACATTTTACACTATGCTTGAATTTCATTGTTTCAATGAAGGTTGACGATATCGCTGGCGTAGTTGAAAGAAAACGAACTTATCTTGCAAATTGTTGTAAATAATTTGCAAAATCAGATCAAACTGGATGAACGTCGCTCATTTACGAAAAGAAGGGCCCACGAAAAAAGTCAGCACCCAGATGTGGGTTAACCCTTTGCGGACGGAGGCATTTTTGAATGTCGAGAAACAATCAATTATTTAGCGATGAAAAACCACTTTTTCATCAGAAAGACAGTCTGTTAATGTATACAAGTTGAAATTTACTCTTTGTAAAATAATATTTCAACGATTATATTTTAATTTTTCAACTCTAACCGTTTATATATGCACCGACAAACTATAACCAATTTTTTTCTCAAGGCGGATATATTCGCCCGTCGTCCGCAAAGAGTTAATAAGCATAATTAACACATTGCATAAGACTGAAGCAAGAAACTTGTTGAAAAACTTGCAAGAATTTCAGTTTTACAATAATCAGCATAAGTTGGAAGCTGCTTATTCTTGAAATTCGCAAATACACTTAACTTTTCAAAGCTAAGTGATTAATGCCACTAATTGCCATTTATTTGTACAATCTATGCAGAGATTTTATAAAGTGTACTTTTACGTGGTCCGCATACAATGTGTTAAAAGATGAATAAAGAAAACCATGTATCGTTAAGCGATCTCGTCAGCCTCTCTCTTCTCCGTGTCTAACTCTGGAATCTGGTAAAAATTGGTGGTTGGGTCTCTTTTTCCTGTAGAGAGCGTGAAACATCGGCCAATTTTGACGAGGCCACCGAGAAACACGACCGTTCTGATAGGAAGCAACGCTAGCATGACCTGCGAGGTACTCTCGGATGCGCATCGTCATCTCGAATGGTACCACGGTTATCACACTTCTTTCGACACTGTCAACAAAACCAATCAAAGCTTCCGGGTGAAGGTAAAGGTGGGAGGCACCACTATCTTACTTCATTTGCACGAATTCTTATTTTCTCTCGGTCTTCTAACTATTCTCGCTTCTCTTTCACCTTGCAATCGTAGCTCCTGTTTGTGTGTCTTTAATAAGCTAAGAGCCCTTTTTCTTTGATCTCACACTAAGTAGGACCATTAACCCTTTGCCTTACGATTTCTTTTGTGACCGAACGTGTAATAATTCAAAATTAATTGTTGAAATAATAATTTATCATTGATTTTCGATATATCGGTATAAGTTAAGGTAATAATAATAGCATAGAATTAATTTCAACGGACCCTGACCTACTGATATTTTCAACTTAACAGTTTCTGGAAAATTTTAAAATGCTCTGTTCTATTCATCGCGCCACGTGTGCCACACGTAATTGTAAGGCAAGGGGTTAATTTCTTGTACAAAATTATCAATATAAATCCAAACGGTTTAACCCTTTGCGATCGGCAGACTTCGCTCTTTGGAGTACCAGGAGGTCTCTTTTTTGTTTAATATTACTCATAGTACGTGAAAATCAAAAATTAATTCATAAAAATCAATTTGTCATTGCTGTACCAGTTAAATGGAGCAGTAATTTTAGAAGTTCATTAGCAAGCTCACTTTTACGGCGATTTGGGAATGTCCTCCCTACGGAGCAGCGACCGCAAAGGGTTAATAGGACAGATAGGAACCCTTGCAAAATACCTGGCAGTCAATCTGTTAAAATAGTTTGTCTCTGGTCTAATTCTTCGTGTACCTTCACGTCCAAATCTCTCACATATACCATAACCCTTTGCACTTGGAGCCATCTCTGACGTTATCTATTAGCAACTTGGTGCCACTTTACTATCTCCTATATTGTGCTATTTAAATAGAACAGTTCGGCTAAACATACATTTCTTAAAATGTCGCGGTGCAATAAGTTCATCCTCTGTAATCACCAATAAATTCGAAGATCCACTTAGAGGAGGCATCAGGTGGAACATCGGAGTGCAAAGGGTTAACACGTACCGTGCCGCGTGGGGCATTTACGACCCCCCCTAAACATTCCGTTCAGACCGTTTGCATTTCTAATTGCAAAACGAAGAATTTTATTGTGAAAAATACATTGTAGAGTTAAATATAGACATCCTAATATCGTGTATATTGCAAACAAATTTATATAATTGTAAATGTGTGGGTCGTATACGCCCCACGCGGCCAGAAAAGAAAACCTTTAACACTAAACCCACCAAGGCGGTCAAAAGACCGATTCCAAAATATTTTCTAAAAATTATCTAAATTCATAGAGTAGCCATGAAGTAAATATTCCACTTCTATCTTACAAAAGCAAAATGAGTTAATTAATTATCTTCTTTATCTCGCCACTTCTCTTTGTGTAAGGTCGTTATTGAGTATATTTAGATTTTAGTAGATATAACGTCGGTAGGTTTAGTGTTAAAAAATGATCCAACATCCTCATTCATCTCAGAAAAGTATGATACCAAAGAAAGAACAAACGATATCAAACAAAAATCCTCAAAAATCCTCAACGGTACCACTGGCCCCACAATCATCAACTCCTTCAATTCTTTCGTAATTCTCCATTAAATCAAATATCCCTTGTATCATTGCGTAGGCTGGAATCGCGGAAAATCCAGAGGTACTAAAGTTATACGACGTAACCGAGAAGGACGAAGGCTGGTACACGTGTATCGCTCAAAACACATTGGGCGAGACATTCAGCAGCGCCTATCTTCGTGTCGTCGAGAGTAAGTATCCTATCTCATCGTGAATCCACGGAATTTCATCGAAATATCTCATTCTCCATGTACTCGTATAAAAGTTCAATTTACATGAGCATTAACGATGTTGTTTATACCATCGTTTTTGACGCGACGACGAATTTAACGTGCGAATGTATCCGTATATGATTAGCCCTGGAGGACGAGCACAAAACGCCACTGACCGCGAGGCCACAAATCCTCGTGAACGTTCTCGCCGCCGTTCTCTTCGTCTTCTTCGCCGTGGGTGTCGTAGTCGTAATATACATCTTTCATCGTCTGAAGCGTGAAAAAATGAAGAAGTTATTGGCCATCGAGACCGCACGAGCAGCTGTCGTAACTCAGTGGACGAAGAAGGTCATCGTCGAGAAGCAGAATCTGGTGAACGCGCAGAACGTCCAGGAGCCGTTGCTGATGCCCGTGGTGAAAATTGAGAAGCAAAAATCAACGGTCACGTCCGAGGATAGTAACGGTGGAAGTATTTCGGAATATGAGCTACCATTGGACAGTGCTTGGGAATTGCCGAGGGAACATTTGACTTTGGGGAACACCCTTGGCGAGGGGGCGTTTGGCAAAGTCGTTAGGGCGCAGACGAATACGGGAAAACCTGGAATTCCTGGTGTTGTTGCCGTGAAGATGTTGAAAGGTACGATGACGAAGGCTTTTTTTGCTTTTGATCGTAGCCTAACGTACGATACGTTTTGAACTAACGAGATCTTTTTGAAAAAAGTACAGAGTATTGTGAATTTAATGTGGGAAATGAAGTAGAAAGTTGCTTTTAGTGTGGACTAGTAGAATTAGAATTTTTGAGACAGACGATGTTAAAATCGGTCCCAACTTTTTTTCTAAAAATTATCTAAATTACTAGAATAGCTATGAAGTAAATATTCCACTTCTCTCTTATAAAATCTAAATTAGTTAATTAATCATCTTTTGCATCTCTTCATTTCTCATCTTTTCAAGTGATTATTAAGTTTATTTAAATTTTAGTAGAGTAGGTAGTTTTAGTGTTAAAGAGAACACTTAAGAGTCTTCGTTCCTTTGAAATTTGACAAAGTTTCCTCCATAATCTCACTCAAATCTCTGTCAAATTAATTCTCGCAGCTATTTTTTCAAAATTCTCACAGTGTTGCTAATAATTAAGTAAAGCTGTTTCTAACCCTTGCTTGAAAAGAATCGTTTCCTATTGCAGAGGGTCACACCGACGCCGAGATGATGGATTTGGTGTCCGAGATGGAGATGATGAAAATGATTGGAAAGCATGTAAACATCATAAATTTATTGGGTGCCTGTACTCAGGGTGGACCGTTGTACGTTGTCGTTGAATTTGCTCCTCATGGAAACCTGCGAGACTTTCTTCGCGATCACAGACCTTCCTCGGGATACGAGCCAACGATTGGCCAAGAACCCAAGGAACGTAAAACTCTGACGCAGAAGGATTTGGTGTCGTTTGCCTATCAAGTGGCCAGAGGAATGGAATACTTGGCGAGCA
This sequence comes from Cerceris rybyensis, assembly GCA_910591515.1. Lineage (NCBI taxonomy): Eukaryota > Metazoa > Arthropoda > Insecta > Hymenoptera > Crabronidae > Cerceris > Cerceris rybyensis. The sequence goes on from OU342795.1 coordinate 5,775,957, forward strand.
GACGATGCATCCATAGGGATTTGGCTGCCAGGAACGTCTTAGTTAGCGACGAGTACGTCCTAAAAATCGCTGACTTCGGTCTTGCCAGAGATATTCACTGTCACGACTACTACAGAAAAACTACCGATGGAAGATTGCCAGTTAAATGGATGGCGCCTGAGGCTCTGTTTCACAGGGTATACACCACTCAGTCCGACGTGTAAGTCTAGAAGTCATTTGTAACTATTTTTTTCCAAGGTCCATTCTCCCGAGAACTTATTACATTCTTGGAATTTAAAAAATTTTTTAATATCACTGGATAATTTTCTTAATATTTTTCCTCGCATTGCTGATTTTTATATCGCAGATTTTTTTTTTAAAATTACGCAAAATATGAAAGTTTGTTATGTAAATCAAATTGAATTGTATAGAATTATTTTTTATGTCATGTTTGACATGTTAATTCAACGACTTGACGTTTGGAATTTAAAAAATTTTTTAATATCACTGGATAATTTTCTTAATATTTTTCCTCGCATTGCTCATTTTTGTATCACAGAATTTTTTCTTAGGATTATGCAAAATATGAAAGTTTGTTATGTAAATCAAATTGAATTGTATAGAATTATTTTTTATGTCATGTTTGACATGTTAATTGAACGATTTGACGTTTGGAATTTTAAACAATGTTGACGACAATTGTTTCAGATGGTCGTATGGAATTTTGTTGTGGGAGATCATGACACTGGGTGGTACCCCATATCCGTCCGTGCCGTCTGTGGAGAAGTTGTTCCAGCTGCTGAGAACCGGTCATCGAATGGAGAAACCTCCTTGCTGTTCCATCGAAATGTAAGTGAGGCATTCGAGACATTTTCCGCTCTTCCTTCGCGCTAATTACACTCGTTTCTAAGTGTCTCGTCCGTTACAGATACATGCTGATGAGAGACTGTTGGAGCTATCAGCCAAACGAGAGGCCAATGTTCGGAGAATTGGTCGAGGATCTCGATAGGATACTCACGATAACTGCGAACGAGGTGAGAGTTCGCTTTGATCGAAAAATTCTTAACGAAGAGTCTAAATAATGAACCTTTCCTTCCACGTAACGATTTTTTCTACCTTTTTTCCAACTTTGTTTTCTTGACGATCTGCGCCAAGTGGAATACTTTTGATCATCAGAATTCTCTGTATTTTAACACTTTGAGAAAAATCTCTCTCCACTGTTCATTTTCGGAGGATTTATTAACTTTAGATGGATTCCTGATCACCAAAATCGATACCTGATCGTTGCAAAAATGCTGATCATTTAGTCACACCCTTATTGCCAATGTGAGCACGTTCATATCGCATAAAAAATATCCCAAACTCATATTAATTAGTAGTTTTATTCCCTAATTATGAATCACTGGCAAGAGTGCTGATCATTTAGCCACGCGCTTATTGTCAATATTAGTACTCACATCGCATAGAAAAAATATCCTAAACTGTTATTAGTACATATTGTAATCCCCTAATTATGAATCACTGGCAAAAGTACTGATCATTTTAGTCGCACCCTTATTGCCAATATTAACACTCACATTGCATAGAAAAAAATATCCCAAACTCATATTAATTTGTATTTTAATCCCCTAATTATGAATCACTGGCAAAAGTGCTAACCGTTTAGTAGCACCCTTATTGCTAATATTAGCACTCTCACGTCGGATAAAAAATATCCCAAACTAATATAAATTTGTATTCTAATCCCCTAACTATGAATCACTGGCAAAAGTGCTAATCCTTTAGTCGCGCTCTTGTAGCCAATATTAGCACTCTCACATCGCATAAAAAATATCCCAAACTAATATAAATTTGTATTCTAATCCCCCAATTATGAATCACTGGCAAAAGTGCTAACCATTTAGTAGCACCCTTATTGCCAATATTAGCACTCTCACATGGCATAAAAAAATATTCCAAACTCATATCAATTTGTATTCTAATCCCCCAATTATGAATCACTGGCAAAAGTGCTAATCATTTAGTCGCGCCCTTGTAGCCCATATTAGCACGTTCACATCGCATAGAAAATTATCCTAAACTAATATTAATTCATGTTCTAATCTCCTAATATTGAATCTTCCCAACCCTCTATCAACTGACAAATAAAAAACGACAAAAAATCTAAAGTAACCAAAGCAAAGATTTTCCCGCGCTTTCGAGCATGAGAATCATCGAGTTCCATTTCACGTGGTTCCCTAATTCCAGGAATACTTGGACCTCGGTCTTCCACAACTGGATACTCCGCCATCGAGCCAAGAATCGAGCGAGGTCGAGGACGACGAGGGTGAAGAGAAGTTTCCATACTTGTTGTAATAAAAGAGAAACCGTACCTTACCCCCGAATTAGAAAGAAAAAATCGGGCGAAAAATCACGTCCGTGAAAAACACTTGTGATTTTCTCGACGCCAAGTATAGGTAATACGAAGAGAAACGAACGAATTCGAGCACCATATGGGACGCGTTAGAGAAAAGAAAAAGAACGCGTGTTTATCGATTTAAACGAGATGCTAGGACGGAAGAAAAACAATCGACTGACAAAGCGAACACGCCAAATAGTATACGAATCAGTATTGACCTGTAGAGCGTATTTTTTTGTAGAATTAAGAGTCCAACGAGAACGAACGTCAATTATAATTACTCTTCGAGAAGAGACTGGCACTTTGATCCGTCATCGAGGAAGTTACATATTTATTTTCCTAAATCGTGCACAATAATTCCTCTGAAGTGGGAACACCGTGAAAACTAGAGTCAATGGGAAAAAATAATTCCTATTAGGGATGCAAATATGAAATAGCATCGTCATTTACATTTTAAATGATAAGATAAAACCACTTCTCGAATTTCAAGGATCGTCCAACGCGAGGACGTCACCTTTCGATGTACTTCGAGGTGTGCCAATTGGGTCCAACACCTTTCCCAAAAAAAAAAAAGAAACACAAAACGAATAGGAATAAAACGTCTTTTTATATCGTCCACATTTTGTACATGTTGTTACCGTGCCATTAACAAAGAACGGAGAAACGAAAATCAAGAAACTCTTGGCGTGGAAAAACATAAACGTAATTCCACCGAAAGTTTCTTCATCGAGTGTGATGAGAAAGACGAAAACGGAAATTCCGTTTGGTGAAACGTTCAGAATGAACGGAGGGGCATGATATTGCGTTTATAACTAGTCAATTTATAAACCTGTACGTTTTTCTCTTCCTGTAAAATAGTAGAGGATAGTTGTATCTTAGAATTTTTACATGAACAAACTTTTCATGGACAACGACCGCAAACTTCCAACCGCGGGATGCGTATTTCGTAGGCTTATTATTATTTTTTCTTCTCTTTTATTCCTTTTTTCTTTTTGTAGAAAAGCGATTTAGGTTTAAGAGTCGCGTCACAGAAGCTTTCGATAACTCGGTGTTCCATGTTAATTCTATTTTTCCCCTATTTCCTTTTTTTTCACGTTGAAATACGACACCGAGACGTTGAAGTTTCGAGGGAGACGCGTTTGTTGAAAGATGGCAAGTGCAAACGGACGAAAGAGAGATACTGTATAATTTTTTAAACGACGAGGCGATAGTTTTGTACGTAGTGGAACCGTTTATAACGTGATTCACGCTGAAAGATGTACGTGAGAACGTGTATATATATATAAAAAAAGAACAGAATATGGTGCATGCGAGGTGCTTAGTAGTAGATAATTTATTTCTTGTATATTAGAGATTAGAGTGTATCCAATCTTTTTCTTTTACATACGTTTTAACGAGTAAGAAAAAAAAATGTAATTGTTTTCAACGTGACACAATCAACGCTCTTCTTGGAGCGCGATGTGTTTTTTTTTTGTAAAGAACGAAACGTGTTAATTTGTAGGAGAGGGAGTCTTTGTACATAGCACTGATATTTGTTTATTTAAAAAAAAAGTTTCTCTGTTACCCAGCACCTAAAGGTAGCCAGTAAAAAAGCAGCATTTACCTAAGGTACATAGGATGATGTATGTATAGCCTGCGTAAATTGAATTATTGTAACGTGAGTTTCGTCTCGAATAAATCACTCGATCTGTATACATTGTACTCGATACACCGTAGATGTCGTTTATTTTTTTCTTAGGTGAATTTTTAACATCCATATCTTCCTCATCCCAACTTAACTTTTATTTCTGAGCGTATAGAGTTTTAATGAAAAATCTGACTGTACTATGTTCATAAAAAGAGAGTATTGCATTATTGAGAAAACAAATAGTACTTGAATTATTATAATTTGGATAAAATTTGAACAGTATTTTAAATTCTGAAGAAGTCACGAATTTTTTCCAATTTGTTGGAGATAGTCAGAGCGTTAAAAACGTGAATGATGTAACTAAAGTTCAATGAAATAATATTTAATCCAATTGTCGGGTATCCCTGTGGGTTTTTAATTTACATCGATAATAAAATTAGTTCGATTAAAGGTACGGTGAATTGAAATAAAATAACGGAGCTATCCCCACCAACAGGCAAAACCGCGTGTCCAAAGAAAAGTTAACTACCAAACGACCGATGGCGCTGAGATCAGTTCGTTTTGTTGTCATCAGCCACATTTACACTAAGTTGTTTTTACCAAGTTTTGTAGTGGAACGTTTAATTTTTTATTCTTCCACATAGCTTCGATTTAACAATAGAAAATGCTAGAGGTGGTGGGAATAGATTACTCGAAATTTCCCAACGAGTGAATCGAGTGAGAGTCGCCAGTGCGTGCTACACTCGATATTCAGGTTAGAATACGATAACCCACTTTCTGCAAGAGCTTAATTTGTTTCAGTTGCACTAATCGAAGATCCCATTCCGTTATTTTTCTTCATTCCAATTGGAAATTACTACAAGCTAGACGATTGTACTAAGAATCTCATGAAATTTTCCTTCTCCTAGCTGTTTACTCTTAACTTTCCTGACACTAATAAATCCTCGTATTATTTAGCTTCTGTCATTATTTTCTATAATTGCATGTGTAAATTTGTAACATATTTCGATCTTCTGTATATTGAAATAAAATTTCTATACATTAGAATAATATTTATTAAATAATATTCCAACATTTCCGTTATGTCGTTTCTTAGGTAGTGAAATTTATTAAATGGTTATTACTGGTGCCATGGAGAGAAGAATAAAACTAAAAACCCTGAATAGTCATATAACGTGCAAAATATGCAGAGGTTATTTAATAGATGCCACCACTGTAACGGAATGTTTACATACATTCTGCAAAAGTTGTTTGGTAAAGCATTTGGAAGAAAAGCACACATGTCCGACATGCCAAATAGTAATACATCAGTCACATCCCCTTCAGTACATAAGCTTCGACAGAACTATGCAAGATATCGTCTACAAATTAGTTCCTGATCTCCAAGAAAGTATGCAAATTTATGATACTGAGGATTGTAAAATTCAGAATTTTCATTCTATGAATTCTGAATTTGATATTCTATTTCAGATGAGATTAAGAGGGAGAGAGAATTTTATAGAGCTAGAGGTTTGCCATGTCCAAAAGATGTCTTACCGAATGCTGGAGAGATGGAAGAAGAAAAAGCCTCTGCCGATGCACACGCAGAATCGGATTATCATCGTGCCGACGAGCAGGTTAGATTGGAAGGAAACCAAAATCTGAAAGTATAAATTTCATCATTTGTACTAACCAATGAATATTTTTTTAGGTCAATGTATGTTTAGAATGCATAAATGCCAGTTTAAAAACTTTAAAACGAAGATTTATCAGGTGCTCTGCCCAAGCTACCATTACTCATCTCAAGAAATTTATTGCTAAAAAAGTTTTAAATGGCATGGAGAAATATAGAGATGTACGTAGAGATTGCATAGTTTATAGATATTCAAGATTTCAATCTGTTTCATTACTCAATAGAACTGTTCTGTTGCAGATTGATATTTTGTGCAATGACGAACTTCTAGGTAAGGACCACACATTAAAATTTGTTTATGTAACAAGATGGAGGTTTCGGGACCCACCTTTAAGGCTACAATATAGACCACGAATAGACATATAAGACTAATATTTCTGTGTTCGATGAAAATCACAAAGAATCTGTACCTACTTTCTACGTGTCCTAGTTCTATTCATGTATTACCCGTTGTAGTACTTATTTCTGTGTTCTTATACAGTGAGATATTGACATTGAATTTTAAGCAACGGTAACACTTTTGTGTAAACAGCGAGGAAATGGCTTTAGACTTATCTTTGTACTGCATTGCTCTAATCGGAATACCAATAGTTACCTAGCATGATGTATTATCATTTATGTTCTATCACCTTTTCGTTCCTTACTAAATTATGATTATACTGAATCAATTTTCATATACGTTTTTCATTTATACAGATTACCGAACGCAAATATACAGTATTCGTTTCCTCACTATTTACAAGCAAATTTCGTTACATATACGTATAATTAGGAGAATACAGTGTGACATCGTAAAAGAATCATTTACGTTCATTACGTTAACATATCGTGAAATATGTTTATTTAGTTGTATAATTATAGATTAATCGTGACGACACATTTCGCCTGTCAGTGAATTAATATTTTGTTGTCTTTCAAGATGACTTTTAATTCTGAGATAAAAAGGAAAAACAAATGAACAGCAAGAGTGTTGTCACGCAGAGGACAAAAAGCTTGTTGCATTTCGTAAAAGGGATAAAAAGAAATACGACGGAACAGAGCAACCGTTCTTGATTAATCTTAAGACGTGAATTTTTTGAATACATGCCCTAATTGTACATAGAATATTTTTGACAGAATTCTGAAAATATTGCGCGTAGACGCGGCTTTGTATTAGATGAAAGGATAAAGGAAAAAAAAAAGCAAGAACAAAAAGCTGGGCCTTGGAATGCCACGGCTACTTTAACTTTGTATGTTTATGCGCTGTACACATTCTAATTCGACCCCGAATTTCACTCAATTTCACCCGGTCTGTAAAGGAATTTTATTAGATGTGAAATATTTTCGAGGAATACGATACGGGCAATGATTGTGTTGTTGAGCGGAATACGGGGACACTCGACGCTTGTAGTAAGTGAACTCGTTTCATCTGACAATGTAAAGCGAGAACCGTGTGATTGTATATAAATATTAGGGAGGTTTTAAAAAAAAAAGCAGAAAAAAAAGTGAAATCAAGTTTACAAAGTAGCAGCATTTTAAGAATGCTAGGGCTTCTACGTTGTACACTATGTGTGTATCTCTATAAATTATTAAATAAATATGTTTTGTACAGTATGCTGTTAAAAGATAGTTCGATCGTATTATTTATAAAACAAATTATACAAATCTTCATCTTCGCGCCAATTTTTATATCGTGGAACGCCGCCTAACGGAATCCCTATCCGCCATGTTAAATCTTCGGAACTTTGTAGAACGACTATTGCAAATACGAAATTTCACTCGAAATAAACAAAATTTCATTGCGAATTAACGATAAACGATATCAATGCAGATAAATTAACTATTATTACATTATTAGACAATAATTAATAAGTAATTCCAATGAATTGAATCATTTCGACTGCCGGAACACGGTTTCAAACGACAATTCTTGCCGAATCCTTGACTATGCAATTTCGTTCCATTTTTTGAAGAAATAACGCAAGTAAATACTCCACAAACAATAAATGTGTCATCACGACTCATAAGAAGTGAGAAAAATTGTATAACAATAGCTAACTCACGTGAATTTTCCAGAAATTCTGCAGAAAATCTTGGAGCACAGCACAGAGCAAACTTCCTGCACGACACACGGTTTCGAACCATCGCGCATGCGCCCTCTGTTCTGAAATTCAACCAAGCTGACGCATGCGCAGTGGATACTGGAGTAGTTTATGGCCAATGTGCGATTATTAGACACCGTTGCTGCTGCTGTCTAGCAGCACGGCGAGTATACTAACGCGTACGGGTTTAGCTGACTAACTCTCGATGAATTTAATCGCAACGTTCTACGTTTCCTTGTACGTGTTTTACGTGCTGTCCTATCGATAAATGAGCTTGCAAGACAGCATTTTTGCCGAAGACGTGGAGTACGACGTGACTCTGTTTTCGAGGAACAAGAAACGGAAAAGGTATGAGAGCCGAACGATCACGTTTCTTATTGCAACGACGCGCCTTTAAAGGTTAGATCAGTACACTTTTTACGATCTATCATAGAGCATTACCCTCGGCTTGTACTTTCCTTTTAATCGAGGAGATTTTCATCGCGATGTATTCACGACGGTCTGACAAAGAGATATCTTCATTATTATACATACATGCATACGTAATCGTACTAACGCAATTGAATGATATCTTGACGTCTGTCAATAAAAACAATAAAAATAAAATGATTCTTTGCGCGGGTAGTATTGATTCGATAAGATCTAATCTCGAATATCGTCGTGCTATTGCACTATATTGAGCTCTGAGATATTAAAATTCTCGTCACGTATCGTGTACACGTAATTAGAGCGACCCTTAGGGCCTCGAAGACGAGTTAAGACGATGCCGTACAAATGCCGAGTAAGCGCACGATGAATTATCGACTGCCTCCAACGGTTTCCAAGCATGTGGTTTATAAATAAACTCGGTTAAAAGGTAAATGGCTGATATCGTAGTTTCATAGTAGACGATAGTAGTTTTGTACGTAAATACGTTTTGGGTAAAATGAATTCCGCTGATACCTTGGATTCCAATGGTTTTTACGAAACCTGCCTATCTAGAATACCGATAGTTTTTTTCTTTTCCTTGACTCGGTGAGAAAGAATTTCTATTTTTACCAAACTGCATAGCGTTTTGCGAAACAAGAAAGTACTGTGCGTTCATTGGCAGATTGCCTCGGAAAAGAAGAAGGTAAATTTTGCGTGCCGATGATTCATTGATATTATCTAACAGTACGATCACTCTGGCCATGATTCGAAATGAAAGGGACAAGAGTCATTTCACTTTCATGGAAATATCGAACGTAATCTCGATAAGACCGTAACCAAACGAATTTTAATGAGCTTGTAAATAGCGGATGTTGCCGATTAGATCGTTCAAAGCCGAGAACAGTGCGAGCGTACGCCGCTAGATGATTAAAGATGATTTATGCCGCGGTCAGATTAATCGAACGTTTATTACATTGACTTTGCGAAAAACTTTCGGTATTTTTTTTTTTTGTATCGTGAGTATGAAAACGTAGATTTCAACCGGAATCGTAATGTTTACATAACATTTTATTCGTACGTGGTGTAAGTATTGTGTAATAAAAATTCAGAATGTATGTATAACCATTTTGAAAGAGCGATTTCTCACTCGTGAAAGTAGACTGAAAGTAATATAGCGTGGACGTTTCGTTACGCGAATCTAATGCATTGCGATTGTATTAATCGTTTTACAGTATCGATAACCGTAGAGGTGATAAATGATTTATTTATCATTATTACCATAGATGAGACGTAACAGTTGTGCCGTATGTTAGGCATTGTTGACAACCTTTTCATCGATTTAACGCTAGAAATACCAACTTTATGTTTGCCATATTTGCACATACCAATTACTTAATTATTTCGAAAAAAAGACAAAATCAAGGTGTAAAAAAGACGATGAATTAAATAATTTAGGTTCTGTAAGATAAAAATAGAATATTTATTGCGTAGTTTTACTATTAATTTTTCAATATTGAAAAAAATTGAAGACTGGTCATTTTGATTTGGTAGTTACGGTGTTAAGGTTAGAATTGCGGGGGTTAGATTTGTTATGTTGAAATTTATTAAATAAATACTTTGGCGAAAGAAGCATCGAGAGAAGGAAAATATGATAAATCAAGTAATTTAGGCTTTACGAAATAGAAGTAAAACGTTTGCTGCATGGTTCTCATATTAACTCGGAGAGTCTAAAAAAAAATTTCCCTCCAGTTATTTTGACCCCCTTAGTACATAGTGTAGTGTTAACACTAGATTTACGGATGTTGATACACATATTTTTCTAAAGCGAGCCACTTTGAATCATACAAGAAAATTGAAATTTTCTGCAAAGAAAATAGTTCTAAATCGATTGAAATGAAAGATTTATTATGAGAAAATTAACCAAACAATATATTATATATGTAGTAATCAAATTTTCAATGAGCCAAATTGGCTCCGTAAATCTAGTGTTAATATCGAATAGAAGATATTTATTTACAAATTAACATAAATCAATGTCAATTGTTAAGTTTAAAATCATCTGTGCAATTACTCGCATCAAATAGATATTATACAATCGGCCGAAATGACGAATGAAAAAGGAAAGTGTGATTTTAAATGAATCCAACAACTGCACTACTTGTCCTCCGCGTTATGTCGCTCACGTATACGCGCGATTACGTGAACACGCAACACTTACGAGATATCGTATTCCGCTTCTTCTTTGTAGTTCAAGGTTCGACGTTTTTGGTCGTCGTTGTCGTCTCTGGTAGACGTAATTAACATCTCGCACTTACGATAATATCGAACTGCTTACGGGGAAGGTCGTTTTGCTTATTAAATAAACGTACTTTTCTTTTTCTTCTCGACTTTCATCTGGGAAGAAAGGATAGGGGCAATTTATCTCGCTACACGGTTCGTTCCACCTGAACGGCTGGCATGCAATTTAGTTATCGCGTAATGCGCAACACCGTAAAGACGAAACTTTATCTTACAGTCTCGTGAGAATCCGTGTGAATTTTCTTTTACAACCGAAAGGAACAAAATACTTCAGTGTATATCATATTCCATGTATTTTTCTACTATTTCGATATTTTCTAATTAAAAATCCCGCGCTTTTCACATTCCACCGAATACAGGGAAATGCCTGTGTGTAGACACATAACCTCAATGAGCAATTAGAAACACATTGCTATGATGCTTCTTCGTACGATCTAACGTTCCGAAACATCGATAATGGGTTGCAAAGGATGATGGTTTCTGATTTAAGGAAACGAACGAAGGAGAAAGTAAACGTTATGTAAAAGTTTACCGGCGTTCATCTGGCGGGATACGAGCAAGAGCGCGTCGCCCGGGGGAAGGCGCGGTTACGTTCACCATCGGCCGTCCTCAGTACGGTCTCACTTTCAGGCGCGATCGTAACGGCTCGTTCTTTTCACTTTTACAGAGTACTCGTATTTCCACCTGTAAACAACTACCGGAGGTTCATCATACATCAGTTGGTGCAAGATCGTTTCGTTGATCTGCAGACATTCTCGATCGGTCAGGGCGCTGGGAGACGTACCGTTGTGTGCTACAAAAGTGACGTGATAAGGTACACGGAAATTGTTGAAAAATTGTTTATTCATCGATCGAATTGTGAAGCAGCTGAGTTTTAAGATAAAACAGTAGTTTAATTTAACACGTGGAATATTAACCTGACGAGGACAGAAAACTGACGTAGGAAGTTATTTAGCCTTTTTTTAAAATGCTGCTGTGAATGCTTTATCTTGCAAGATGCGTGAAGAATTTCAGGGACTAGTGGCAGCTAAAGGAAAAGTTCATTGGCAATTCGCGTGGACTAACAATGCGCTTAATATGTCAAGGTTAATATGATTTTAAATTTGCGCCTGTGTTCTTGAAATGCGCGGACTTTTCGTACCACGTGGGTGCATTTTGCGCGAATGGAAATCACGTAAATAGAGTCTGTCGATTTGAAAGAAGGAACATTGCAAAGAAGAGCTAGAAGTTGCTGTATTTATTTCTATATTTTTTAGCAAAATTACCGCGTAAATTGAGGGACGCGGATAATTCTGTAATCGATCGATAAGGAAGCATTCGCGGTGAGATAAGAATTAAAATAACTCTTTACATGCGATCAGTACTGGTGCAAGAAATTTCGTCCAGTAAAGCAAAATATTGCAACATTAGAAGATTTATTAAGTTTCAATTGAGCGCGCTAATTTCAAACATAAAGTAGCGTTTCGTCAGCAGATTCGTAATTTTAATACTAGCACTGTCAGCGTTAAATCTGTCATATAGATGTGAAAAAGGTGATTAATTCAGTAATTTAAGTTTTACAAAATGGACGTAAAATATCAATTCTACAGCTGTCGCACATATTTGAAGAATTTTTGTAAAAAATGAAGAATCAGTTATTTCATCTGCCTACGTGTTTCTAGTGTTAATGACTCAAGTCACAGCGACGTTTGCATGGAATTCGTAAACGATTCTAACAAGATTACGAAACGTAACGGTGGAATTCTTACGACGTAGCAGTGTCGAACGAAAGTGAAACTGACCAACTCAAGGTCGTGCGATTTATTGTTCGGTGTAGCGTCGATGGGACGTCTCGAAGGACAATCGAATGCATTCGATTGGATGTATCGTTTTTTCAGGGATCCAAAATTGAATGCTGTGGAGTGCAAAACGAGCCTTGCGACAAAGTCTCCAAATCCAGCGCGCGAGATGGGCGTCGAAGGACGACGATCGCCCTCCGCCTCGCCAGAACGGATTCGCGTCCAAAGACAAGGTGATTGAAAGACTTGGATGGATTTTATTATTATGACAAATAAAAGTAAAAGTGTATACGTAGGTGTAGAATTCGAATAATATTTTGTTTCAGTGAAATCGGTACCCGCGGTGGAAATTTATAGGCCACCGGCAGCTAGAAGGGCAAAAAATGAATCTCAAGTTAATACAGAACAGAGCCAGGTGCAAGTTACTACTGACTCGACTTCCTCCACGAAGTAAGAGCTGAAGATTATTAACATATTGTTCATTTCTCGAGATATAGTTAACTTCTTACTTGTCAGTAAGATATAGCTCATTTCATAATATTAATTAACTCCTTAACACATTGTATACAGGTCTATGTCTCATTCAGACTCAAGAGAGAAATTAGTGTAAATTGAAAACTACGAACTCTTTGAATTCGAAAATATACTTAACTTTTCAAAACTAAGTGATTAATGCCGCGAATCGACTTCTTAAAATGGTCTATACACGGTTTTCGAAAAACGTACTTTTACGTCGCCCGCATACAATGTGTTAAGAGGTGCTAATTCCTCACGGGACGTTATCTTATTACGAGCTAGAATAGTCAAATAAATTCTGCATTTGTGCATTTCATTCTGCAAACCTATTTGGAATATTGTCTTCTGACGAATTTATAAATGTTTACTTAGGAATAGTCGCCAGAGGCGACCAGATCGTGCGGTTTACGTGCCTAGGCATCGTAGAAGCTTAGAATCCGAGGGAAGTCCTCAACCTGCAGAGGTTTCTCGATCGAGTCGCTCGACACGGGAGACGCCGATTTCTCATGGAAGTTCAAAAACAAATTTAAACAGTAGGAAATCGGATTCGTGCAATCAGCAGAGCACAGAATGTACAAAGAAGGGAACAAACACGTGCGATTCGGTACGGAATAACATATGTTCGGACAGAGATCAGAGCAATTCAAAATGTGAAGACGTTCAATGTCTTCGGACAGATTCGGAGAGTGCAGTTTCATTAAGTTCTACCGAGATACCTTCGATAGAAGCTTCTAACGAAGATACCTGTAAGCAATTAGACAGTGCAAAGGAAAATGTGCCAAAAGAAACAAATAACTCTACAACTGGTGTCGTAGAATGCGAAAGAACTGAATTATCGCAGCCGGAGAAGGAGGAACAAGTTTCTAATAAGTCTCTTAGTGAAAATAACATTAGATTAGATCCCATCGAGGCATATGTATATAGCGAAGTTAATGTTAACCGGGAAATAGAGAGATCTGACAAATACAAAGACAACATCATTACAACTTCTATGGATACGAATAATCAGAAGAAGGATGAACAACTGGACAAGGATAAAATTACGAATCAGAAAAACACGCAAACGTTCCAGCGGAACATGGTGTCGGATGTCTTGATAATCTCTGACAGTGTACATAAAGAACCAAAACCTATCAAACAAGTTACTCCTGTTACTATAACACCGCCGGAGAAGAAGGTAAAGAAAGTTGAACGACCAAAAAGTAAACCTGCACCACCGCCTTCGCCGCCAATCAAAAAAATAAACAGAGACGAATGTGACTGGGACAGTTTGTTCGATGATAACGGTGACTGTTTAGATCCGACTCTTATCGAGGAGGCAAGTATTTAACTTGTAATTAATTGACTAATTGAAATTTATAATATTACTTAATCGAATACGTTCCTCAGCTTACATCAGCCGTGGGTGAAGTAATGATCGAACAGCCGAAGAGCGATTATAAAGCGTATACAAAACACATCGAGATATCCAGCGATGAATTCGGTCATGTTCTTGAAATTTACAATTTCCCTTCGGAATTTAAAACCAGCGATCTTGCAGCTGTCTTCAGTCCCTTCAAAAATGGTGGCTTCGAATTAAAATGGGTGGACGACACTCACTGTCTCGGTGTATTTAGCAGCCCTCTTGTTGGTAATTACAAAAAAAAGAGATGCAACTCTACCCAGTGAAAAAAAAGAGTCACTACATATTTCAGTTTATTTTTAGCCGCTGAGGTACTGGCATCGGATCATCCTTTTGTAAAGACGAGACCTTTGAGCGAGGCTACGGCTTTGAGCAAAACGAAAGCGAAGAGAAGCGCAGAGTTTTTGCAACCATACAGAAGCCGTCCAGAGACCTGTGCAGCATTAGCCAGACGTTTGGTAACTGGAGCTTTAGGTGTGAAATTGGCAACGGCTAGGCAAGAACGCGAGCACGAGAAAAATGTCCTACGAGAGGCAAAAGGTAAGTTGCATTCTTGGACATATTAGTATCATATAACGAAGAAATGAAATACGAATTGTTTATTGCAGAAAAACGGAGGTTAGCTAATAAACAGCGAGAGGATGCCTGGGAAGGCATAATTCCTGAAAAGTAGCATTACGTTTTGGTGACGGATATGAAATTATTTCCATCACGTGTTAACAAGTGCTACACGGCACTTACGTGTATTTGTGCCTTACTCATCTATTTTCATCTTTGACGAATTCAAGTTCGTTGAATTAATTCGATTGTTGGTTTTGGGAACACGGGGTAATTTACCGATAGGTGAGTGTGGCATGAGGGAAATTATTCGCAGTTTTCGAGCGGACGATCGGATCCTATGCGAAGACGTAACACTTCGGACTGGTAAATAAGTTTCTAATAGTCGAATGTTTTTTTTCCTTGTGTGTATGCATATCACGATGTAAGACCAGTCGAACGATGGCGCCGAATGCCGAAGATTTTTTTCTACCGTGAATGGTATTGAGTATATTAGTGTTTTAGAGAAGGTCTTTTGTAGGTGTCGATAGTAGGAATTCTATGCAGGTGTAGAAACGTTTTATAATGCAGTTATTTCTTACTTCGATCGTTGCCTCTGTTATGAAAGTTCCATGTGAACGATAAACGATACACTGTGTTGTGCAATGTAATGCAAGACAATAAGTTAGGATAATAGAAAGCAATGAGGACCTTCACACATTACACGTACATCGATTTACTGCAGTGATATATAATCAAAATGTGTCTTCACAGAGTTTTACTTCACGATGATGAAAATTCTATTTATTGAAATGTCACGTGGCATACGATGGTTGTTCTCTATGTAACATAAATGAAAAAAAAAACATTTGTAAATTGTGAACTGTGCAACTTATACATGTTACACGTACGGTTAGAAGAGAAAAGAAATCTGACGCACAATCACGATATATCTAACTCGTATTCAGATTTACTAAGGAAAGAGAAAAGGAGTAAAAAAACAAGACGTAATCGAGAACTACAGATTGTATTTTTATATACAATTGTTACCAACAGAGGAATAAAAATATGTATCGCCAAATCCTAGTCAATGTACGCAAGAATGAGAAAAAGAAAGCAAACGTGTTACCTATATTGTATGTTATAATATTGCTGAGTATCATGAGTTTGACAGGAAGGATTTATCAGAAAATGAAGAAAAATAAAATATTTTATGTACAGCATACCACTTTATCCGTATATTATCGTCTCAATGTTAAAACATCACTGAATTATATCTCGACGCTTAATCGATAGTTAGTTTCTAACAATAATGACGGATAGTAGCGTAAACAATGTGTAGTGAGTTCCTTTTAAAATGGCAGTAAATCTTACTGTTCGAATGTACAGTAATGAAGAGTAATAACTGTTTAGTAGGAATTCATCGTTACCACTTTCCACCCTTCTTTTTCTTCTTCTGTTGAACCTTTCGTTGTTGCTGACGTGGACCAGATGTTTCCACTGCTGGACTGTGACGAGGGTTCGGAGAGGGTTTAGCATTCGTAGGCATCTTTGTGATGTCGCTGTAATAATAGGGGAAAAGAACCAATATTACTGAAACTTTCTTTTTCAAAGATACTATGCTCATAGCAATGAAGACTTAAAGACAGCTAACAATGAGTGAAATCAAAGAATTTAAACTTTAGCAAAATAAAATAGAAAGATACAATTGAATTTAGTCTTCAGCCTTTGAACACTTGTAGCCAGGATGAAACACTCCATGTTTATCTCTTTTTCCTCTTTTACCTTCTGCATTTTACCTAAGTCCTGCAGTTTTAGACTAATTCTAAGCGATTCGAGCTACAATATATTCAATAATCGTGTAGAAAAACTAACCCAAAGGTGTCTTAGATTTGAACTCGTCCCCATTAATTGAAAATACGAGCTTTTAACTCAACATCCGGTTAAAATAAATGTGAAATCTGTGTATTTATACATACTAAAGGTCACTGGCTCCAGCGGCAGCTCCTTGGGTTCCTTTCATTGCGGTATCACGATTTCTTCTATCTCGTTTTTTCCTAAATCCACTGCGCTCGTGTCTAGGTAACCACCGTTCAGGATCTGGCGGAACATTTGGATCATAGTTCTTCGGCAATTTACCTTTACGCTTACGCTTCTTGCGTTTCTTCTGTGTTACATCAACGACAGGTTTCCTAAAGTAGAATCGTGAAGAGTTATAATTGTTATTTGAAATTACAGTATTTCACTAATTAGAAAATGTATCGAAAATCTTACCCTGGTGATGGCTCTATCTTTTTCTTCACCACCTTGGTACCAATAATCCAATTACTGCTTTCCAATGCATCGACATCGGTCGTTTCAGAGAGATCGTGCAGCGGTGGCAAACGTTTGGATAAAAGTTGCGCTTTTTCCGGTGAAAACTGAACATAAGCCACTACTAATTGGGCCAGTGTCTTAGTATCAGACGGTGATGCATCTACCAATTCCTGTAGAATGTCGGCAGCTACCTTTATTTCTCCCCCGCGTAAGTAGAAGTCAGCGGCCTGCCGCCATAGACCCCCCAAATTACTGGTAGCTTCCTGAAATGATTATTTCACTTTAAAAGATATTTCATTTAACATTGGTATAAAATTGTCGAACCTATGTACCTTGTTCTTTTTGTAATAATTCACAGCGTTCTTGAAGGCTGCAGATGCCCTTTCGCGATTATTGTTAGCCATGTGAAGAGTCACAAGTGCGCTAACTATGCCAGGAAGTGATCTATCTCTTTCGTTTAGATTTTCCAAGATGTCGATCGCTTCCTGTCTCTCATCTTGGCTCAATAAAAGTTGCACGCAAGTCAACTTCATCGGTAATTCCTTTTCTCCCACTGCGTATTGCGTTAAGAGTTTTGCAGCCTCTTTTGCTTTTCCCTCTTTACCGAGTTGCACCGCTCTGATAAACATCGCGTCCGCGGCTAACACCGGATAATCCTTCGCCAATTTATTGCAAAGCTGCTGACATTGTTCTGCCTACGATTAAAGGTGATAAATTAATTTTTGACAGAAGTACATGTTAATTAAAAAATGCAAAGTAACATATATTCGTACTTGATCAGTATACAAAGCCAGTAAGCATTGATTGTACGCAATATTTCTTCTTTGTCTAGAAGTTAGCTTGTGCTCTAGACTATCGTGAGTAGCGCTCTTCATTCTCTTTTTACTATCGAATACATTCTGATCTTTGTTGAGACACACAAGATTATTGCTTGCAACTGCAACAAGAGCAATATCATCTGGTTTTGCCTTCAATGCGGAAGTGTACAACGCTTGCGCTTCTTTTTCGCGTCCCTGCAGCTGCAAACAGCAGCCGAGCTGGACTCTAATAATGCCCAATTCATCCTCTATCTCTTCTTCGCCTATTCCATCTTCATCCAAACCTTCCTTGCACATTTTTTCAGCCGTTCTAAGCTTTTTCTCTGCTTCGGTTAACATCGCCCTATCTCCTTTGCTACCTTGAGCGATTAAACGACACGCGGCATTGTACGTTAACTCGTAAGTATCTTCGCGCAGTGCAGATACTTCCAAATCCTAGAGGCAGAAAAAAGATTCATTAATCCATATTACATTATCTTCCATAACCATCAACAAAAACTTACAGAGCCCTCGATGGCTAGATTCACAAGTACAGCAGCAAGATTTGCTTCTCTTTCATCTTCGTACTCGTCGTGCGAATTTTTTATGATGTCTCTGTACACAGAGAAACATTCTTCGTACTTCTCCAACCTATATAATATCTGTGCCTTGAGCTCTTTAAGCTTCAAGGAAGGATTCTGGACACCCTCCACGACTTTCAGAGCATCTGGAACTTGATTCAGGCGATACAAGCAGTACGCCTTCTCGAATTCCAAGTTTCTAAAAAAATATTAGAGATACCTGTGTTATTTTCATATCACCAGGTATATTGACATTCAACTTTAGATCAAGTAGTTGCCATACGTTGCCAATTTAGGATTTTTAGTGATGAACTGCAATGCTTCCGTGAATTTCGACAATTGGATGCAGCAGATGACTTTACAGTGAAAAGCGGCTTCCTCATCTTGAGATATTCCTAAAACTAATTCACATTTTCCGTTGACTAAACTTATAGCGCGAAAATAGGCTATAGGTTATGTTCATAGTAAATTCATAAAATTTCGGATCCATAGATTTAGAGCAACTTACTTTTATTCGCTGTTTTCAAAGCTCTTTCATACTCTCCATTTTGTCCTAATTTATTAAGCTCCGCGTAAAGCAGAGGGAGATTTACCTCTCGCGTTGCCATGTTGTTCACTGTGGAAGCATATCCAACGTGGAACTTTGAATCATCGAACAGGAAATCATACAGGACAATTCAAGAAACACAAAGAAACATGTTCATATTTTCATCATTAAAAACTATAAATTTCTGATTAAACACATATAAAAAATATACTCAACATAAACAAATTACTCAAACATAAATATCTAATGGTTTCTTGAAAAGTAAAATTTTTATCGTTGGCCGTTATCCGATAAAGAATTAATGAATTAGCAAAATTGTTTGATAAAACTGAAAATTAACAAGATACTCATAGCATATATAAAGGATAATGGAGTTCATAGATTCTAGAAGTCTTCTACATTTTAACTTCTTCGAATTATTTTTTCCAAAGGAGAAAGCATATCTATTTGCCTGTACAAGTTTGATTCTTCTCCAACATATGATGTTATCTTTGTACGTAATTTTTATAAAACATAATATGAAAATATTGTCATGTAGAATAATTAAAGATTAATTATTTATGTATTTATTTATTTGTCTGGAGAAAATAGAATATCTATCTACTACACTTGGGGACCTCCTTGGCGATAATCGATATATCGAAGTTCGACTATCGATATCTCGAAATTCGATTATCGATATCTCGAAATTCGACTATCGATATATCGAAGTTCGATTATCGATATATCGAAGTTCGATTATTGATATCTCGAAATTCAATTTTCGATATATCGAAGTTCGACTATCGATATCTCGAAATTCGACTATCGATATCTCGAAGTTCGATTATCGATATATCGAAATTCGACTATCGATATATCGAAGTTCGATTATCGATATATCGAAGTTCGATTATCGATATCTCGAAGTTCGACTATCGATATCTCGAAGTTCGATTATCGATATCTCGAAATTCGATTTTCGATATATCGAAGTTCGATTATCGATATCTCGAAGTTCGATTATCGATATCTCGAAGTTCGATTATCGATATATCGAAATTCGACTATCGATATCTCGAAATTCGATTATCGATATCTCGAAACTCGACTATCGATATATCGAAGTTCGATTATCGATATCTCGAAGTTCGATTATCGATATCTCGAAGTTCGATTTTCGATACCTCGAAGTTCGATTATCGATATCTCGAAGTTCGATTTTCGATATCTCGAAGTTCGACTATCGATATCTCGAAGTTCGACTATCGATATCTCGAAGTTCGATTATCGATATATCGAAGTTCGATTATCGATATCTCGAAATTCGATTTTCGATATATCGAAGTTCGACTATCGATATCTCGAAGTTCGACTATCGATATCTCGAAGTTCGATTATCGATATATCGAAATTCGATTATCGATATCTCGAAGTTCGATTATCGATATATCGAAGTTCGATTATCGATATATCGAAGTTCGATTATCGATATATCGAAGTTCGATTATCGATATCTCGAAGTTCGACTATCGATATCTCGAAGTTCGACTATCGATATCTCGAAGTTCGATATATCGAAATTCGATTATCGATATCTCGAAATTCGACTATCGATATCTCGAAGTTCGATTATCGATATATCGAAGTTCGATTATCGATATCTCGAAGTTCGATTTTCGTTATATCGAAGTTCTACTATCGATATCTCGAAATTCGACTATCGATATCTCGAAGTTCGATTATCGATAAAGTTGTCAAACTGTAGCAGTAGAGAAAGTAAATGAACCTCATCTATCGGAGTCAGCAAATAGAACCGGGGTTAATGGTCAGACAAGGCTGCGAATTTAATCCATTAAAATTCGAATTAAATTCTTCTAACAAAAAGAGGTATTATTGATTGCTGCTTATTTCTTATAGAATAGAAAAAGAAACTTTGGTTCCATTAGATAACCACTGGCATACGAAATAAACATCTTTATTTGCTGTGGCTTTACAGAATCACCTCGGGTTATCCCGTAAGAAATGCTTCCAAAGTTGGTTTTAGCAACAAAAGGACTAAATACCGAAATAAGGTTTTTACATTCGATCGCAGAATATATTTCGAAAAATAGATTTCATCGAAGGCACAGGGTAGTAAAGGTTTCAAAGTCTACCAATACGAAAGAATATCGATTTATTTTTTTCACAAGTGCGAGTATGTCGTGTCATCTATACAATTAAGTTTTCCAAATTAATTTCATTTCGTGTTGTGTTCCGTGTCGTATTTGATATTCACTGCAGAATAGAGAACTTCTTGTTCTCCATGAAGCACTTCATCAAGTTTGCGCCCTTGTCGCAAGTGTTCGCTCCAGCTAAAAAAAAATTATTTTACATCAATTCAAAGAACTATTTTCAAGTCTTTTAAATTTTATTTTATTTATTTATTTTATTTAAAATTGTTTAAATTATTCTGCAATTTATTTAATGTTGAAAACAACATCGTTGATACTTTATTTACCAAGGTAGTAAAAATAATACTAATTTTATCAGTATAAAAATGTTCTTTTAAAACAATAGATATTCCATAGTAGATATTCCATGTCTTGTGAAGCATAAACGATTGAATCGATCATCATTTATATCTCTTGTTTAACACTTTTTCAAAGCACTTACTTTACACATTTAAATTAAAATAAACAGATTTATCGACGGTGTCCGAGTGTTAGAGATACAAATATAAGAAAATTGAACAAAAATGAAGGAATATTTTACTTACAAACATCTTTGCATTTAGTAATGACCTCTTCGACCTGTTCTTGTGGAACACCTTGTGGTACCTTGGTTCTAGCAACTTCCTCGTTGATGGTGCCATCCGGATTCATCTATCGCGGAATTAAATATCATTTAGAAAGGTCACTGACATTGATTAGACAGATTTATCTGCGTGACTTACGATTCCAATCTTCTTCAGCATACAGGAAGCAAAGCACTTAAGTTTCTCGTCTTCAGAGGCGACTTCACCCTTTTTGGCATTGTCCACGACAGCTGGAAGAAAATATTATGTTGTTTTTTTTGTTTTGTAATTGTCCTAAAGTATTTGTGTCGTTTTTATTTACTTGGATCAACACCGGTTTCCTCTATGCAGCTGTCTCTGTACTGCTTCAATTTTGCTTTTTGTTCGTCGGTGAGAGCTCCCTGTAAAAAGATACATTTTCTTTTTAAGTAGATGAAGTAACGAAGACGAATAAAATCGCAGTCAAGAAGTTATTTTTAAAAATATACCGGTCTTTGTATTTGTTTTATCGTACGCTACGAGCTATTTAACCGGTATCGTTAAAGAACTCACGGGTTATCGAATAGTTTGAAAACTTCGCAAATTATCTATCGGTGTCGCAGATTGCGCCGGACTACTTGCCAATGAATTTTAAATCTTGTAATTGCACAAAGTTCTCGAAGAAATCTTTTTACAATTCTACAAACTACCTAACAACGATCCCAAGAAAACGCGCTTTCTCGAAAGTTTATTTTATTTGAAAAAATAAATGAGAGAACGTGTAATTGAAACTTGGAGAAGTTAAAGTTCTTAAATGTAAAGTTCTTTTGTTTTTATTAAAATGTCCCCCAAATTTATTCATTTTTTTCAAACATTTAATTTTTTTTTAACACTAGATCTACCGACGATTAATTCAATAAATTAAAACTATTTAAATAAATCTGTTTGAATGAAGTAAACGAAGGAGGCAAAAAACTTGACTGTTTCAGTCGTTTATAGTCTTCAAGACAGACGTAGAAAATTGAAAATGAAGTAGCGTTAGATATTTCAAGAAAATTTTCAAAAAATTGAGAAGAAGTCATTTTTGGCCACCTTGGTACATCTAGTATTAAATGTTTAACATTTAACGCGAAATCTGAATTGAAGAAAATTCGTAGATATGAAATAAGAAAGAATAATATAAAATTCTCACCAGAGCACAGACGAAGCAGAGGGCAAAGATTACAACGATGGTCTTCATGATTGTAATGTTGAAATTGTGGTAGCTACGGTGCTGTTGTTCACCGAACACTGAATACTCCTCGAATGTTCCCTTGAGTTTTTATACATCGAGATACGATCGCATCTCGCATGTTATCCCGATGTGTGTTCTTTGATTCCTCCTTCTTCTGCTCGTCGAATGACCATTTGTCATTGTTGGGGTGGGAGAGCCACGACTGGTTATACTTCGCTCCTGGCAGATTATTATAATACTCATCAATTAGATAATAACTCACAGAACGAGATGCCGAATAACGCATGGGTCACGTTAAAATTTTAATGAATTTATTTCTCCTTCAGCTAGAGAAGTACAAGATACTAAATACAAAATGGTAGCGACAGCGATATTTCCAAAAGTACCGAGGTTTCTTGTTTTCACCGGACAAAAGTTGATTATTTTATTTTATCTTAATAAACTTGTAGTTTATGAAATTGGTGACATTGTTTGAAACGGCAATAAATTAATACGATATTTACTGTATTTGTAAACGATAACAAAACGTATAGATTGTAAGGATCGTTTATTTTTTCATTTCTTCTAGTAGCTTTTTTCAAAAGTGGAATTTCTTGCTTTCACCCCGAAAAGGTAAATTATTTTAGTAGCCATTTTTGCAAAAAGATAGAATTTAATTAATCTCCCTTTTGATGTTAATTCCGATAGCTCAGAAATCGAAAATTGTAGGTTCTAATTCAGACATTTTACACAGGCGCGAAATTAACAGCAAAATCTTAATTGAAACTCCTTTATTACCAGGAAAACATTATGATAAAGACGTAATTGCAATCGGAACTAAAATTTTTATTTTCCAATCCATGCAGGTAACGAGAGTTCCACGATGAGTCTTTCGCTCAATGTCGATAGGTTCGATAAAATTAACGAACCTATATAAAAAAAAAAAAAATTATACATAACGGTCAAGAAACGATTACGGCGAGAAGATTGCGCGCGAAGTATACCTGTAGAGGAGGTACGAAGGTCGAAATCATAGTTAAAAACGTCCTCCGGGCAGTACACAAAAACATTCACTGATCTTCGATGGAAAATTTTTAGAGATGAATAAAGACACAATCTAGCATCATGTCGATAAAGCCATCTCAATTACAATTCAAATAAAATATCCAATTCCAATTTCAAAGTAAAAATGGAAGATATCCGTAGATTCGATTATTAGTGAATTCGTTATTTTATCCGGTCACGGTTGATGGAAAAAAGAAATTACAGATTAGTATTTTTTTCGGTCGTTGACGTCATCGTGCAAGTTCTAAGTATCGCGTCAACTGCGAACAATAAAAAAATAGAAGAGAGATGTAAAAAAAGGCAATGAGAATTCAAGACGGTCTGTACTTAAGCTTGTACAAACTGTTTTTAAAATTTCTTCAGTCTCGCGAGATGCTCGTAATTGTATTAACAATTCATGGCAGACTGTGAGTCCCCTGTTTATTTCCTTCTTCATACGTGTCTTCGAATTTCTTTGACGAAGAAACGTCGGATGAGATGCGTGACTTTCGTGTAATTTTTGTATGTCTTTCGTAGTTCAGATCGTTCGGATGGATCTCACGTAGTGGAGCCGGTTGGAGGAGGAAGGTTACGACGAACTTCGAAATTTGATATGTGGATGGAAGGACGAACTGTGGTTTTCAGGAAGAACGATTATCTGACTTGATCTAACGAATATTGAAACATATAAGGAATGTTTAAAGTATCGAAATTAATATCAAAGAGTTCAATTAAATTGTATTCTTTTGCAAAAATGAATTCTCCTATAATATACATTTTTTAAATCGGGCTTCCAATAATTTGATTCTGTTACTTTTGAGAATTCTCGCTGCCGCTACTATTTTTATTTATAGTCTCGCATTTTTTTATCTAAAGAATTAATAGATTCATCAAACGAGACAAGTTCTAGTTAAAATTACTAATTGAGTTAATAAAATCGAGATTGTCGACAGTGCGTTCGTAATACAAAATTATATAATAATTAAATCAAGATAATTAATCTCATCTCGGGAACTATTAATGAGTGATTTTCTTCCTTGATAGAGTACACGATATTTGTAAGTAATTCAGTACCAGACGATTGTGATATGTAATTACAGGCTTCTTTTATTAGTGTGAACAATGTTTATTGATACGATCGCAGCCTTGGTGTATTATGTCATCTCCGATTAGACTTATTCGTAGAAATTCTCGTAGTTTTTAATTTCATTTAATAATATCTTAGGATTCGCACGAAACAATCTTCGTTCAGAATCAGGACACGAGACAGCGTAAGGACGAATTTTATTGTTCCTGAGATTCGTATTAAATGATGACTAAATTACAATGATAATGTTTCTTCTGACCCTGGTGGAAGAACACAATTTGTAAGTAGTTTTTAAATTTTAAAATACATTGAGAACGTTGCAATGTGTGCTGATTGCTGTTTGTGTGAGAAATAACGAGTGCTTTTTCTCAGAAATCTTCGCGTTTATTGTGAAATCGTAAAACAGAAGAATAAAAATACGTAGGTGAAAAAAAAAGAAGAAAGTATTTAGAATCATTTTAAATATTTCTACCTTTTACTACTATTAATTACATGTTAATGGTAATCACCTTGCACAATAGTGGTAGACCGTTAAAAGTAAATCACACTAAATGGAAACACGGGGAGTACCCATTGGATGATAAATTACCAAGACAAGATGATAATTACATATTTCATCGTCATTAATGTGCAGGAAATTACTAATAAGAAGAGCAGTCTCGATGGGGTGTAATCTAATAAAACTGTCGTACGTGATTTAAAAGATTATACATGCACTCTGTTCTACGGCTTCCAGATAGAATTTAAACAGTAATTTTCGATTAAATTCGTTAGACTTCGATGCTTTGAGAAATCTGAACTATCTATGATAATTTCCATGTTTTTCACTGATCTTTAACCTTTTTACTCAAACAATATTTCTCTTCATTCTTTATTAATGGAATTATCGAGTGCCCGTATATAAGGTTATCGAATACTTCCCGCGGATAATTTAAAAATATAAAAGTCTTCGCCAATGTATAGAATATTCGTGTTAGCAATGTTGATTTAAACTACAGCTCAGAGGTCTCACAAGCACGAGCTCTTCTCAATTGCGAACCCCTCCGAATTGTAGGCCCCGCCGAATTACGGACGCCTTCAAGATACAGGCCGATCCAAGGTCTTCCAAAGTACAACCCTCAAGAGTTACGGACCCCTTCGAATTGTGGATCTCTTCGAATTACGGCCCCCTCAGAATTCTGGCCCTTTCGAATTACAACCCTTAAGAGTTCCGGACCTTTTTGAATCTCGAACTTCTTCGAATTGTGGGCCCCTCCGAATTATAGTCCTTTTCGAACGGCGGACCCCCTGGTATTACGGATCCCCTCGAATTACAGACCTCTTCAAGTTACGGACCCCTTCGAATTACGGACCTCTTCGAATTACGGACCCCTTCGAATTACGGGCACCTCTGAGATTTCCGCTCCCCCAACTTCTCAGTATTCCGGCCCTTTCGAATTACAACCCTTAAGAGTTCCGGACCTTTTCGAATCTCGAACTCCTTCGAATTGTGGGCCCCTTCAAATTACAGTCCTCTTCGAATCTCGAACTCCTTCGAATTGTGGGCCCCTTCGAATTACAGTCCTCTTCGAATCTCGAACTCCTTCGAATTGTGGACCCCTTCGAATTACAGTCCTCTTCGAATGGCGGACCCCTTGGAATTACGGACCCCTTCGAATTACGGACCTCTTCGAATTACAGACCTCTTCGAATTACGGTCCGCTTCCAGATACGGGCACGTCCGAGATTTCCGCTCCCCCAAATAGCAAACTTCTCAGAATTCCGGCCCTTTCGAATTACAACCCCTAAGAGTTGCGGACCTTTTCGAATTTCGAACTCCTTCGAATTCTAGACTCTTGAGACACGGGCCCATCCAAGATACGTGCCCCTCCGAATTACAATTTTCTCGGAATTACGGACTCTTCCGAATTTCAACCCTCAAGAATTCCGGACCCCTCTGAATCACGGACCTCTTCGAATTGCGAATACTCTAAATTGCGGGCCCTTTTGAATTTCGGATTTTGCTTAATTACAACTTACGTTCATAAAGTTCTATGGTCGAAGACACAATTATGCATTGCTACATTGTTCGATTTGAAGCGAAAAACCGAGAATTCCGTGAATAATAGTTTTCTATCATTAAAAACGTTCACCTCTGTTGATGATTAGTCAAGCAGGAAATAAGACTGTTACTTTTTTCTCTATTTGTAACGGTCCACGTGAGTTGCGGTTTCGGTGTAAGAAATACGGAAGATTTATTCGCGGTTGTGATTCCTACTTACATAACATCTGCCTAAGTATAATATGCAAATTATCCAATTTATTATTCAGATTTCACACGCAATTTTGCTGGGTATGTAGTTATTCGTAAACAGAAGTGGATTGAAAGTCTTTGTACCTTTCGAATTATTTATTACCACGTTCTCTAAAGTCAAGGTGAAATTTGATTGTTAAATTAACAAGGTCTAAAGTTCTTAAACGGCATTTTTTTTAATAAATCTTTTAAATGATTTCTGGGAATGATTAACATATGGTCACGTTGATGCAAATGAAAATAGTTTAACGAAATAGCACGTACATCAATAAAACGGAACATTTTGATGTCACAGGAATTTTATATATTAGCAGTTATCTTGAAAAGTGGTATAAGTTCATTTTTTAAGAAAAGCGTGATTAAGTTATCTTTAGCTAAACATAGACGTTTCCTTTTCGCATTTCAAATAGCAAAGTAAATAGAATGAAATATTCTCCATCATCCAAAAAGCTTCAACTATTAAATATTATAGCATGAAAACCTTTACACAACTTTGAAATATCTCAACATAAGTAGAAATGCATTTTTACCACCTTCTTTTTAAGTCAATATTTAAAATTTTTGTTTGTGAACCTCCTTAAAAACATGAATGCCAATTATCGAGAAGATTCACGTGCACCTTGTAAATATCTTTGATACTTCAAATAAATTTGAAGGTGCCGCGACTTGCGAACCACTGGGAAGATGAAAAAAGCGCCTCTATCGGCGAACCAATGAATTACTTAATGCGTCCGGACAGTTGTGCATATGTGACACATATGCATGCACCAACACACGGAAGGGGTGTTAGCGTTGCAGTACGGAATATTAGATTAGTTTCGTGTAGCATGAAAGTACGACTGCCAAACTGCCTTACGGAATATGGGAGATAAAGGTACTTAAAACATTAAGAGCATACACGACACTTATCAATTTCACTCAGCTATTTTATCAGCAATAAATGCACCACCTTCCGCGCCACGTTACTCTAATCCTGTCGATGCGCCGTCAAATTTCGATGCACCTCTATCGACCTATTCTCAGTATCGATATAACGTTAAGCCAAATCGAATTTCGAATTGACGATTGTGTTTTTAGCTATTGCATTGTCACCGGTTAATCGTTCAGCTATTAGGTTAGGATGCACATTTAATTGGGTCATTTGAAAGCGCGCCACTTCGAACACGTCAAATCGACGAATGCAGCGTGATGTTTATTTGAATTCATTCAATAAACAACAATTGTACAAAATAAATTTGTTGCATCTTTGAACAGCAAAAGGTGCAGATATCTTCTTAGACTTTTTAATCCAATACTTGGAAAAGAATTTTCCGCTTTCGTGCGCTCGGTGACCTTGAATGCACTTTACTGTGTGCACTTTATTCGAATTGATATCTCATGTAACGATGCATCGTAAAACGTGGATGTTAGGATCAATCATCGAACATTATCTGTTGCATATCACTTATTAATATCGACAATTTTTGCAGATTATAGGAAATAAGTAATTCGCTATTTTTTTTGTATTAATTTTCCACTCCATGTAGGATCGCTATATTGTAACGTACTGCTTTAAGCGTTGCAGCATTCATTTACTTTATTATTTATTTATATATTTCTCGCGATAATGCATTTTATCTAGCGTTTGAATTTTTTTTTATCTATGCTTCCGTTCTTTTGCACATTCGTAGAGTGCAAATTGAATACACGTATTATAACTCCCTTCATTTCGCGGGCAGATACTTCTCTGTATTATCTCATTGAAATCTACGCCGCGGTAATTTACAGCCGCGTTTAAAAGGGGAAACAATTGAGCACTCATGCCGGTACTGATTTCAACTAATGTAAATCGGCTACATTTCGTAAAACAAGGTTAAATGTAATTCATTTTCATATAATTCGAAAGACACGCTGGTACCGCGGACGAATTTAACTCTACAAAACTACGAAACCAGAGACAATTATTGGTTCACAATTTTTTCAAAAACTCTCAAAGCTTATATGAGAGTTATAGAATATTCAACGGCTGTCTCATAAAATATAGATAAATAAATAATTTCTGACCAATTTCTTGAATCTAATACCAATTTAGGTAGCTAGGTGATATTTTAGTAGGCCTACTAATTTAATTATTATTAAAGATAGATAGATATTTTCGAATTCCGAAGAAAACATCGAATATTTATTATTCTGGAGAATTAAATTACTCAATCTTTTTTGTTTTAATTTCGTAATACATCTCTCATAGATTTCTGTAAGACATTCCCACTAATTAGGAATCATTTTTCAGAGCATCATGTCCATTTCAGCGGTGGAAGTGGCCTTGGAAAAGACAACAACATCATGATACAACCACAACGACACGGGCATATAGACGCTCACCTTGGATTTTTACAACTTCATCACAGGTCATATTCAGTGCGGCCGATAAAAGTAGTAGTAAAAAAAAGAAAAGAAACTACGACGACATCGTGAATCGATCGAATTTCATCGTGCATAAAATACTCTTCCTGAAATGACTCGATATATTTGTAATCATAATTCTATTTCTTCAGATATCACGTAGAATTTTCAGTACCATGGAACACATGCATTCACGGCGATGGAAAACCTCACGTTCCAGCGGTGGTTGCTGGAAATCACAATCCGAATTGTCACATCATTGATTTCGGACAAGAAAAGGACGGCTTAAGGTATATTTTTTTTCATAAAATACATTTTCCATACAAAATTCTTTAAGTCTATATAAGATTTGGAAAATAGATAACACAATTAGTTTGTGTTAAAATTGAAAAAAAAAATGATAAAAGTGGACTTAATCGGTCTGCGAATAGCTGACTTATAATTCTTTTATTTCGCAGGTTAAAAGTCGAATTATTGGCCTACAAGGAGAAGATCCTCAAAGAGGAAGTTCAGATAATGTGCTGCAAAGCAGGAACACCGTTGAAGATTCAACTAAACGCGAGAGTGTTGGGAAAGGACAAGGGTACACCATTGCTGAGGAATGGGATTCGCAGCATCGCCTTTGAGGCCCTGGAGGAAGATGAGGTCTCCGAGTAGATCTCGTTGATACGAAATTGTCGCTCGAATATCTAAGAGTCGAGTGTTCTTTCCGCAGGTACTGGTAACGAAATTGCGAGCATCCCTCAATGAACAAAGCCGACAGAAGCTCTGAAACAAAGAAGGATCGACGATCTGGAATATCGGACGAGAAGACATGCATTCCATCGATGGTGGACAACGAAACGATGGATCTCTCGAATCGACGCACGGGAACATTCCTTATTTCGAGTCTGAATCGTGCAATTCTTCGTAGAATCTACAGAATAATCGCTGCACCGCAATACAATCGTAATCAACGATCGACATTTCACGCAATACACAATATTTATATCCGTTTCTTTCTCAATTTAGAGTGTAGATTATGAAGATCGTATCGATAGGCCTAGACGCAGTAGCACTGTAGAGATGCACGATCTAACTTTCGGAATACGTGATTGTTCACTGATTAGCTTATCTCGAATTTCTGCGCGTTGATTCGACTCTAGGCCTATGAAGAAAAAAAATATATATCTATCTGGGGAATTTCTTTTTTCTCTTGCATCGTTTCCATTCGGATAGATTTCGATGTAAGGAACAAAGTATTCCTGCGGACTCGCCTTGACGATTCATATCGAATCGTAAACGATAACTGCTAAGTGCTGCATTTTGCCTAACGTTCTCCCTTTTTAAAAATAAGGAAAAAGAAAACGAAACACGTATCGTGCAATGCCTGTAAAATCTGTTATACTCTTTGATATCTATTACCAATCTATCTGTAACGAGATTGTATTTTACTATCGTTTTACATCGATCGTAAAACTTTAAGAAACGTTCAACGTGTCACTAATCAAAAAAAAGAAACGAAGGTCTTTGCAAGCGACAACGTTGTTTTCAAACTCCTCGCTAAGCTGAAACGAATTATTAAAACGAACGACAATTCAACGAAACAACTGTCTTACGATACTTTATTAACATCTACCCGACAACTTATATTTTGCCGTTTCTTCTTCCTACCTATAATGTAATATTCACAATCTTATTTATATATTAAGTAACGGGACATTACGTGGCAGTGTTTGCAAACATCTAAAATCCTTCGCATCTTAACGGTTCCGTCGAAGAAGTTCAAGTTATCATGTTGAAACGTGAGTAGGACATTCCACATACGCGTATCAGCAGCGAAAGCTTGATTTTTTTGTAGGAATACCGGTCGGCCCATCGACGAACTCGCAGATGTTAAAGCCGAGCCTGGCCAGAGGGTGACAGTTGCTTCTAGGATTGCCCCACTTCCCCCTGAAAGTCATCCAACTAGGTAAAACGTTGGTGTCCTCCTTCAGAAGTAGCTCCATTTTCTTCCATGTGGGCCAAGCGGTACCAAAGCCACTCTCGTCGTACAAACGTGGCAGCCTTACGAATTTATGTTTTCCCGGTGCTGTCCATAATCCGTGCGATCCACGAGCGCTGAATAGAATCGGATGAGAATTTCCAGCAGTAAAGACTCTTTCTGGAAATATCGGCTTCTGGAAAATACCCTTCCGCGTTTCTTGTCTCTCGTAGACGAAAGTCCCGCTTCGTGAATCGTAGCGATAGAACGCGCCTGCGTCGTGGGCCGACACATACATCTCTGAGGGGTGATTGTCATTCTAAATTTGAAAAAAGTAGTTTTTGAGTTTTATGTATTAATAGATGAATGCTATCTTGTTTATTAAGATTTATTGAGAAAGATAGTTGACTGGGTAAGAGAGAATATTTATCGAAAGTAGAAGAATACGAGTCATAAGATATAAGTTCTTCTCGTGACTTTTTTCTTTTCATAACTAAGAAGAAAATGCGTTGCTTTCGTCATGGGGAATAAGAGGAATTTAATCTACCTTGAAATAAAGACTCATGTGCTCCCAATCGCCCACATGATTCCCATACTCTTTGAGCATTCCGAGGCACATTCCACCTACGGTGGGTATCGGCCAGCTTCCAAAAAATCCGAGATCCAGAACGCAGACCGCCTTTCCCTCGCTGAACGGATAGAACATCCAATAGGTCACGTGAAAGTGCAGCTTTCGGAACCTGTTTTCTTTTTTTTTCTTCATCTCGAAATCCACCATCTTCTGCAATCGCTATCGTAAAAAGTTATCGATGATAACATACATTAGAAAAAAATCTGATTTCTTAAGATTTTAAGAATTTCTAATTTGATTAAGTGCAATGCTTACCTTCGCGTCATGCTTCGAGTCACCTTTCCAAATATTCCCCGAAAGATCATTAGACAGTATCATCGATGAGTCGAATGAATCGTCGATAGGAAGGGTATTCTTCGATATCATCGATGATTCGTGCGTCTTCTTCCATTTTTCACTTTTCCACTTTTCTTCATTTTTCGCGCCATTTGGATGCGCCGTATCTTTAAAAGGTCCCACTGTTGCGCAGGTGTTAACGACAGCGTAAATCGGCACTGTGCCGGCTGGCTTCCGGCCATATAAAAATGACGATCGGTTCCTCAGCAGTATTTCTGTCGAAAATGATTCATTTTAATACTAGATCTACCGAGCAGGTTAAAATGACTTGTACTCGTATTTTTTAAAAATACTGTTGAAATTTGCAGGGCTGTATCCTACTTCATTTTCTACATTTATCTTGTAAAACATGAAAGATTAAATTAGTTTAGTTTTATGCGCATTTCAGTGTCAATTCGAGATGAATCTTGTCGTTATTTACCTACGTCGATTCTGGTACGAAGATAATTGTCATCGGTTCGCATGTGGTCGAGAAACTCAGATACCCCAAGGGGTAAAAACAGTTCTCCAGGTGCGAGCCATACTAGAGGTGCCCAAACTCGTACCAATTCTTTTACTATAATACAAAAGAAAACGATTTCAAAAATATTTTAATCTCCCCTTTTATTAGGGAACAAGGAAATACGTGGTCGCTTAAAATTTCTTTGTAGATTGTGTTAGAACTTCTTGTGAAATGTGATACCATCGGTAGATCGGCTTGTGACCGCTAAACCTCATACTTTGACCGAGCTAGCCCTATCTGTAGTGTGTGATGGTAGTACAATATTCAGGTAGAAAAAACAAGAAGCCTAGAGGGATTCTACTTTCGTTGCATTTGAGGTCTGTAAGTTCATCGAGCACGCGCGAGGATGTTCTTGACGGTACAGTTCGCTCAATTAATAGTCAGCTGTTATCCCCTCCACGCGGACTATATGCTAATTTGTTAGGAAGAAAACGAGATAGGATACTTTTTTTCGGATTTAACTACTATTTCATCTACTATTTGAGATGGGTTGTAGAAACACCGAGGCTTTGATGTATTAAATAATAATTTGGGATCAAATTTCCTACGGATGCTGAGGAACTTGAACTTGGATCCGTTGATACATCTTTTTTTTCGTATTTTTATCTAATCATTTTGCCTAAAAGCTGCTGCCTGAGATGGTTTTGAGAACCAATTTTTTTATTTCAAATGTTAAAAGAAGAAATTCTGTTTCCTTTATGTTAATAGAGTCGGTGTATTATCAATTCATTAGAGTTTAGACGAATCACCCTATATATTCAGCTCAGTGGCACGTATCTCATTATGTTTCCGCAATTAAAGATCAGGTTCTCATAAACATAAACGAGTTTCTGTTCGTTATACAATGCGTTTCTCGTTGGGGTTTTATTGTCAAATTTAATTACTTCATTGCTAAATCAGGCTAGGATGATTTAATTACGTGCAACGACTCCGAGAAGGAGAAGGAGTGAGAATAATTAAAATTAATTGATAGTTCTCTTTCCGATGGCATGAAGGCTCGCTATTCCATAGGACATATTACTAACCCCGTTTCTTCCAAGAAATCATAAAATAAGCAAAAATACTTCCGACATTACTTGCCACTTATCCGATTAAACTAAATTGACGTGATTCAACTACTTTTATTTACTACGCTGATTACAGATCATTCTTGACTATGACTTTATCAAAAATAAACGTCACTATCAGTAAAATCTACAAATCGTGCTTAGATTAATTATTTTCAATGTAAGTAATACGCGCAAAATAAAAAATTAACAAAAACTTGTTGAGTCTATTTTTAACAATTCTGAAACCTGGTCGCAGAAAAAAAACGATATATTGTAATCGTGAAATAATTCACGATCCTGTATTCTTTTCCATGAAAATTGGTGGGTAAATTTTAGAAAAAAAGAGCACAGTATCTCGTTAGAACGTTGTCGCTAATTACTTGCAATGATTGCAATCTGATGGTACAACTTCACCGTTAATCCAGCAGTTCTCATACCGTGGATCTTTTCCGCAGAAACAACACTCTAACACCAGAAAATTTCATGAGGTCCTCACTCCAATATAAATTTGTGAATAATAACGTATTCTCAATTCGATAATAATAATGTATTCTATTACAATCTATAATGATAAACGATTTCTCGTTAGAATCAAGTTATACAATCAAACAAAAAGACCGTCTAAAACGATAGAATTTATGTAGCATGCGGATGTGCGCGGTAAAAAATCTAGGGGACCCACATCTTTGTGGTTGCAAGTCAATGACGCTAGTTCATAGATGTGTTTTCGACTTTTAACGCACAGTACGGTCCCAAGCATCAAACAAGTTCCACACGAGGATCATTAATCTCGCGTCCATCGAACACACTTCTATGTTAATAATTTTCCGTAAAACTTTGCAAATCTACGTGATTACACAGAATCTCAAAAACTTAATGGAAAAACATGTTTCGCGCGTCGAGTTAATCAATGGACGTTTAAACGTGAAACTTCTTACCTTGTTCTTCGACGACGATTTCTGAACTCACGGTCGAACAAACGATAAACAGAATCAGGAAACAGTGCATCGTATTTGGCTGGTTGATGCATTTTGGACGTTTGAGAGCGCAATAGCTCGCGAAACTCGTGATTTTTTTAAGTTCCGATCATTGTTGACGCGCCAATTCCCGCCACCTTTGCATCCTCGAACTGTTGCCTCCTGTCGTTATCACGGAGAACGGTGTGATTTTAAGGTTAACGCTCTGGAACACGGTTGCCCTGCTACCAGGTAGAATGTTTCTCAGGTAACTGACCGGTTCCCTACGTTTCTCGTACCGTTCACACTGGACAAACATTACGGCCATCGTAATTTCGCGAATGCCTGTATGAGTGTCGAGTGGAAATGCGAATTTAATGAAACTCTAAGACTTATCGATCCGATCTTTCGATCTTTCTGTCAACTAATTTACAATAGTACATGATACCGATACTTGACAGCTTTAGTTATAACGTAAATATCATTTGAAAGATTTTCAAAGTATTCGTTTCAATAAGTGAATACCATCGATATTTATTGAACTAATTGTTAAGGGATTATTATTTTATTTGGAACTTTTCAAGGGCTTTTATATTCGGTTGAATGGAGAACGATGAAAGTATCGTTAAACTATGATTTGTCTATTAAATTTCGAAAGACGAAAATGGTAAACCGGAAACAGGAAGTCCACTTACAGTCGGTGAAAACGAAAGCGCGGCACACGTGCAACCGCGAGAATTACGTTCGTGAATATCATATTATACGTGTTTTTTTTTTCTTTTTTGTATACACATATACAACGTGTTGATAGATGTTGATTATTTGGCGCATCATTTGTGTGACTGTTTTTATTATTCGTGACGTTTACTTTTTTATATTAACCGGACGACGTAAATGGCTAATGCGAGATTACGATTGTTGTGCTATAATGCTTTCTCTTTTGTGAGTTTCGTCATAAAAGAAACGGGATTATTATTCTATGTTAGCAGCATCATATTTACGAAATTAATTGCTACTATTACCGCGCTTTCTCTTTCGTTGTAGTTTCATTTTAGAAAAAAAGAAAATTATTTTTCGTCGTTTATATAATTGTTACAAAGCTACTTGCAATGTATATATTAATTTTGGAAGAAAAGTAATTATAGGTAGCAATGGATACAACCAATGTGTACTTTTTGTACGTATCTTTTTTTTATTTGTATATAAAAGCATTTTCTAATTTATGTCATTAACAATAGAAGTACACTACCGTGCAGCTTAATAACAGCTTAAACATCACATTTTTCAATTAACAATTTCGTGATTGATTAATTCGAAGCTACATTACAGCACTCATGTAAATATATAGTTTATCCTAAAATTACCTTTAATATAGTTTAGTGATAATATTTGAATAAATGAAATGGACAGCTTTTTAAAATATAAACGACAATATATGTGTTATACACTTGTACACAATATTTTCGAACGTCGAATATTACAAAGTAGAAGATTGAAATTTATGAACATTTCATGATTTATATATGCAGAGTGTAATGAATCGGTACAAAATGAACATTTAGTCGTACAATATGTACGACCAATCTTTAAAAATGATTATGCGCGACAAACATTTTAGAAAAGCTTGCCTTTCTTATATCATTTTATATGTATTGCGATCCTTCTTAGTCTTATTACTGCACGGTACGATACAAGAAAGGATGAGCTTCAATATCGTTGCAAGTTTATGAAATATGCAAATGTGTAATTATAAAAATTTTAAAGCACAACATAGACAAACATGATCTTGTATGGGTGAGCATTATTACATTCTCATTAAGTGGAGATGCTTTAACAAATTCATACAAAGCATTTATAAAAATACAGTATCGATTCAAGAGCACTCCATTCTATGCAAAGATTGCTCATAGAACCTAAAACCGTTTTATAAGACACAGATTGACTATAAGTGAAGATTAATAATTAGAACGTTTAACTGTATATCCTTTAGATTTATTTGGAACACTTGCTTGCAACCTCAAGCCCGGGCGTAAAGAATAGCATGTGTCATTCGCTTATGGGTATTTTGATATTGAAGGAAGAACATAAATGTCCAAAATTTATTAATATTAGTTTATGCATGATTTTTCGATTCATAATAATTCTTCTCTTCGTTATGTCTAAAACTATTGTATTACATTCGAATTAGAATGTTTTGTTATAACAGCTTCACTTAATCTATATATAACCTCTGCCTTCCACAAAATTTTTAATGTAATGAATGTGTCCTTCAACAAATGTACTTGAACTTCAACATAGTACAAAGTACATTGTAACAAGACAAAACTCTCTAAATCACATTCACAATGAGCGTCTGCACACTGGGCATAAACTGCGTGTCTCCTGCAATATGAAGTTTCCCATTATACACTTTGAAGGCAATGAAATTCATGTCATCTTGTGGGTACAACAGTAGTCTTAAAATTTTATCTTTACTTAAATCTTAAGCAAGTTAACAGACTTATCGATGCACTAACTACTTGGTAATTCATTGTAAATATATTGTTTGTCTTAGATTTACCACAGGTCCACGCGTTTGCCATTGCATTATGCATTCCTTGTGAAAAGCATGATCACTATCACAAAATTTCACTCTTTGAAGTGACGTTATGGGATTTATGCAGATACTACATTCTTCCATTTCTTCTATCGTGTTCGACCTGAATCTCCTTTGTGTGTTTCTACTAAAAATGATAACAAACCAAATTATAGTATCACACGATGCAATGAATGTCAAATACACTTACTGATTTGTTTCTTTATATTTTGTATTTTCATGTGGTGGTTCGTCGCCACTGGTGAACACCAAATATAAAAACGCTGCTACGCCCATTCCGACGAGCACAGCAACCAACGCCGGAGATGCCATGCTTTGCCTCGGAGATATTTGTGAATGATATTTGATAAATACTAATCACCTGATTGTTCAAAGCTATTTCCCAAGGAACAGTACACGATATTGAAGAATACGTAACGCATGGGAATCCCCGTAACATAAACGATAGAACAAAAAAAAAATTTTAACGTAAGTCGCAAAGAATACAGTCTCACTTCGCCGAGGTTTGTAAATACATACAAACATAAAACAATCACTTATGCGTACAACGTAACTACTTGCGGCAAAGCAAACTACCACAAACTACTCTTGACAGGTGTGCCAACGAAGAAATATAATTTGGGAATGGCAGTCACGAATTGTGAATAAATTGGAGCATGAATTCCTTTCATTCCGATGAATTCTTCAGAAATTTGTTATGCTTGGTCAACAAACTTTAAGAAATTCCAAATTACTTTTCTTTTACAACTGAAGAGTTACGTGTTGGGAGGATTTTCATGAAAAGGAACTAGGGGATTTTAATTGATTTAAAAATTGCTTTGGTATAATCGGAAATATATAACGTATTTGAAGCAATTTTCTTTTTGGTTAAACTTTTCTTATTGTATTATTAAGGTTAATGTGTCTTTGACAGAACGACATTTCATTTTCATTTGCAACTGTGTGCTTCAAAATTTTTTTAATACAGTTAACTGCTTCAAGAAACTCAATAGAAATAAACAATAATTTTCAATAGAATGCCAAGTTGTTGCATCCAGCTCGTTCTATTTTAACAACCGATTGCATAATAATAATAGATGTTTCTTTGCAATGTGTATCTTTTTATTTAATAACAGTCAATACAAAACATGATACATTTACGATTATTTACATCGAGATCATTAATTGAGCCGGTGTGAATTTCAAATCAATCACGACGTCATTTACGTGCTGATTTTTCATTTTGAAGAAAATACTTTGCAAATAATGCTTTCATTTAACTAATATGCGAATCTCGTTCCTTTAACTATCGAAGAATAAGAATTCTAATTCTCGGTTCTCTAGTTGCTATTATTTCAGAAGTATTATCTACTCTATACGTATACATTCAATATATAATTTCACCAATAACGAATTCATTTATTTGCATATCGACGTTTCATTAAGTTCCGTCGTCTTTTGAATTACAAAGCTGGTGAAGAAACTTTTCGACCCTTCGTTATCATAGAAAGCTCTAATAGAATTTAAAAACTATTAACGTATCACGGAAAGACAAATCTAACCGAGAACTTCTTAATATCACTCTGTAAGTACACATTTCTCTCTGGAAACGATTATCCAATGAAATTCTGTACGTTGTTGTTGTTTTTTTTTTGCCAACGAGATTGATCTCCTCTCATACTTGACAGTCCAAAGCTGCACCAGAATGCGACGGAGATAATTTAACAGGTGCTATCGATGAAATCGAGCGTTCGATAGATTGTATAGACGGTGATTGTTGTTTAATTAACATATGTCGAAGCGATTGTGCTTCTTCTCGAAGCGTTATTATTTGCGCCCTTAAAATAGCATTCTCGTGTTCCAACATCGTAGCGCGCAACGCGATCTGCGAATTTGGGAAATTTGATTTTTTCATCCGATTAAAGACAACGGTGAATATCAATTGAATGTAACGATATTCGTATTGCGATGATACAGCAATGTATTTTCATCGTTATGTTGCAATAGAGTCTTTGGAAGATTTATTTAGATGTTTCAGCATATATTCACGACAGAGAATACATCGTCACTGTTATTTTTGATGCACAACTATACTCACATGATCTTCTCGAATTTTACGCGCGTCTCGCGATTTTTTAGCAGCTTGGTTGTTACGTTTACGTCTCTCGTAATATTTTTCATCCTTCTGCTCGTCGGGTATGGGCTTTTTTTCACTCCTAGGTCGTCTATGGACACTTGCGATGTTATTCGTGCCAATGAAGTGACGTCCCACCATAGATTCTATTTCGTTAATAGAATAATTACTCGATCAATTAACACTAGAACTACCAAACCAGTCAAAATGACTGGTACACAATTTTTTCCAAAAATTCTTCAAGTTCATAGAACAGCCATAAAACAAAAATTCTATATCCATCACAAAAGACATAAATCACCGAATTGACCATCCTTTCCGCCACTCGATTCCACCTTTTTCAAAGTACTTATTTAATATATTGAAATATGATAGATTTAACGTCGGTAGTTCTAGCGTTAAGAAATTTAAGAATGCCTAAAAAATGACGATTATTTTATTAGTAACTGTTTATTATATTAAACAGCTGGATCTTTTTTTATTCTTCCTAGTTATTATTAGATAGATGTGATTACGATTTTCAGAAAGTATTGGAAAATAGTTGTCATTAACCCCTTGCCCTACAATGACGAGTGACACTCGTGATGAGGTGAATGGGACAAAAAATTGTCAAATGTTGCAAAATCTATCAAATTGAAATGTTAATGAAACGCGACACAATAATACTATTTCTATAATATTAATATTACGTTAAGTCATACGAAATATTAAGAATGACTGATCAATTTTTTATTCCAGCAATTAAATTCTGAACTATGGTGGAGGTAGTCACAAAACAAATCGTAGGGCATAGGGTTAACCAATTTGCATCACATGGCAAAATGAAAAATATATCTTTATTATCAATTTTCTTTATATTAAACATAAATATAGTAGTATTTCAAATACTAGTATTACATTCTAATCGAAGAGTATTTATAAATAATTTACACTCTTCGTATATTTCGCTATTCGTTCACAATGCGAACGTATAAATGCGTTTCGATGATCGTGATCAGAAAAAGTGTGCGCATATATGCGCTTGCGATGCAAATGGGTTAATTTAATCAATCTTTCCGTTCGATATTAAAAGGGAGAATTATCGAGTTACGCGTATTTTTTTTTACAAATAGATAAAAATAATTGCCCCGGGTGAGGATCGAACTCACGACCTTAAGATTATGAGACTTACGCGCTGCCTTCTGCGCTACCGAGGCTGTTGAAATTGCATTACACTAAATAACTTATCACCGCCGTACAATTCTATTTCATAAGAAATTAATTTCAATTATCAATTGTGCGATCAATGGACCATTAACTAACCTGCGTTAGAATTCGAAAAGGGCTGCGGTACGTTAACGGATGGCATCAACGGTGGCATAGCAGCTAAAAGTGGCGGTTGAAGAAGACCTCCCGGAAATGACAATGCGGCCGACAAAGTGGAGGATGTTAAGGGTGACGATGGTGCATCCGGTGTACCAGAACTTCGTAAAATTTCCGGTTCTCCGAAGCTATATTCCCTAGTGCCGTATGGCTCGTATCTGCACAAATCTGCAAATCGATCGTATCGTCATTACTGAGAAAAAATGATATTCCATTCGATATATGTGTCCCTATCAAAATCGGATGGAATATTTCAACCCCATTTGTTCTCCAGAGCATCTTGCATTCGGATTTGAATGATTGGCGTAGAACGAAGCAATTTTTCACTGACTTTGTTTATTATATGACAAGTTTATTTGACAATATGTCGATGAAATGTATTATCTAATGTTTAAACAAATTATTTTCTAAAGGCATTGTCGGTTCTACTTTGAACGACGTGATTGTCAACCGCCCCTGTGGCCTAATGGATAAGGCATCGGTCTCCTAAACCGGGGATTGTGGGTTCGAGTCCCACCAGGGGTACGAATAACTTTTTTTTTCATCTGTAATACTTGACATTTTATTGATTCACAGTTTCTTTAATGTAATTAATTGTTCATGGATACAAAAAGAAAACAAAATGTAATGTTAAAATATAACAATTTTCGAAGTAATGTGTAACGATATGTAACGCAGGAATAAGATTTTTATAATCTTTTATTGCAGAATAAACTAAAAGAAAAGCAACATTAACAGATATATCATTACTAACGTTATGAGAGTTCATTCGCACGATCGATCGTGTAATATTAAATAAGTAAGATTGCGTGGCCGGTCGCCATTGCGTGTTTCCGTGGAATCTTTGCGTTTCAGCTCTATGTTCACGGCGAATTGAGTTAGTCATTTTCAACTTTTCACTCGACGTTAATCGACATTGGAATAATGCAGCAAATTATAATCGCGACGAGCTAAATACAGAATATAACAATTTAAAATTGTGCTGGCGAACGTTGTACACCCGTTTTAAAAATGGTACCTACAGCTTCTCTGGCTTGAAAATCATTTCCGAATTCAATGTCATTTTCCAGTAAATAGCTCATTAACAGAAGCTCATTGTAATTATTTAAATAAAGAGATTTATAAAGCACTTAACATTAGACAGTCGATACTTAATTGATATTTGGAAATTACTGGCACGAAATGAAGTTCGCCATCATTGATCTAAAACGTTCGCCACCATGGATTTAAAACGTTCGCCAGAAAGTATATTGTAAAAGATTGTATTGAATTTCTATGTAAAAAAATATATCATTAAAATATAAAATATATATTGATTAAGAATAGGTGTTAATATTGCAAGATACTTGAAAAGGAATGA
Source organism: Cerceris rybyensis (assembly GCA_910591515.1). Classification (NCBI taxonomy): domain Eukaryota; kingdom Metazoa; phylum Arthropoda; class Insecta; order Hymenoptera; family Crabronidae; genus Cerceris; species Cerceris rybyensis. The sequence goes on from OU342795.1 coordinate 5,818,515, forward strand.
AAAAAAATAAACAACCTCCACCGTGACAATGTGTCCTTGGCACATTGCCGTGACCAGGATTCGAACCTGGGTTACTACGGCCACAACGTAGGGTCCTAACCACTAGACGATCACGGCTGTTGGAGGAGTTGAGAACAAGTTGGAAATCGTCCAAGATCGACGAAACTGTCGACCGATATGCTCGCTTATGCGTAACTTGCGATTTTAATGTGGACTCGCCGACAACAGAAGGCGCCAAGTTCCGCATTTGCTGTTTCAGCGCGAAAGGCAAACGTATATATTGAAAGACAAGAGAAAGTAAAAGCAATAGTGAGTATAAAGTAGTCGAAAACTAAAACTAATAATCGAATACCAACTTTAATATCCGCGATCGAGCAACCGATTCACCGAATCGAAAATTTGCCATTTTTTGTATAATTAACCAGAGGCTATTTTTTTATAATTTTTCTAATAGTAAATTGACAATTTCCTACATATCTTTTGAGAAAAGAATATCGTTATTTTATTATGATCTTTGGAGAACAGAAGTTTGAAGGGTATTTTTCTCATGCTTTAGAGACCTTTTTATTATGGCAATGATACTAATGGAAGAAATGTAAGAAATGGGATTGTTGCGATAAGCTACTTGATATTTCATTTGAAAATATGCTTGACTCGCTGGAGAATATCTAACACAAGATGCTAATAGCGATTTCGTTGATCTTCGTTCGATTATTCCGGAAGTACCTGAACTCGGCGCGAAGAGGCTGTAACTCCTAAGTAGATGAAGCGCAGAAAATGCCCCGGACACTGTATTCCCAGTGCAAATTGTTCTTGCATGCGTATGAGAGCCCATTTCTCACAAACCGATACTCCAAGCGACAAATAAGAGTCTTCCAAAAGAATCAAATCATTCTTCCATCACCCCGATCGATTGATTCAATCTTATCCCAGCAGAAAAGAATCAAAAAGAACTGAAGACTTCGATTCCTCGTCAATCTCCTCTTCAGTTTCGTCTCTAAATGTAAATTTTCTTACACACAATGATGCAACAACTTGATCTTCGATTCAACAATATTCTTCCTCCATCAAACTCTACGTAAAAACTCCATATCCCCAAAATCCATGCACACTAACGTAGTTCAATTCAAAGCCACGTAAAACCACCCTCTTCATTATCCAACAAACTTGCAATTTGCCTTTCTCTCACTTCAATCAGTAAAGTCGAGCGAACAAAACGAAACTCTGTTGATAAACCTCGCAATTTCTCATCTTCAAGAATTCCACCAGCCACAATTTGTTGTAGGAGGACCTTGTACAGGCTCGAATCGTCGATAAGCTTACTCAGGACTATGATTTCGACTTCTTCTCCGTCGCTGACGTTTCTCGTCACGTGCTCGATCATTCAACGCATCATAGCCGAGGAAATGTTCAATTCGTCGACGTCAAGGGTTGTTCCCGCCCTCTTGTGCATGCGCACACACGATCGAAACGATCGTTCCGCCCACGTATCATTAGGGGTGAGGAGTCAGGTGGTGTTTTAAGTGGTCAACGAAGGTAGAAAAGCCAACCCGCCTGGCCAATCGTGGATTGTCACCCCTCGAAGAACAGTAATCGTTCACCCTTACCATGTATCACGACCCTAATCTTGACGATCGACGGTCATAATAGGTCGCTAGAATTTTCGTATCTCTCGCGTGATTGAATGATGGAGATTAGGATCGACGGACGAGTCGAAAGTTGTTACAGGAAATAGCATTTATAGATAATCGTTATTGGCTTGCCTATTGCGTATTAGGTTTGGGAATGAGATCGCGGGGGTAGTTGGTATTTTTTTTTATGGATATGGAAGTTAGAGGGTTATTGAGGTGGTGCTTGGAATTTGAATTGTTGCTTTTGCACTTTTCAGCTTTGAGGACTGTTTTAGGTGGACTGCGATATATTGAATATATTGTATACATAACTGTTATATATTGAATAGTAAATTAGGAAATATTTCTCGGAGGTGATGGAGAATTGGAACTTGGGCCCACTGATCGCGGGTCTGAAACCGGAGTCCCTTAACTCCTATGATTATATCGTCTAGGATCCACTGTATCAGATGGATTCCGAACGATCAAGGCTGTGACATATTAAATAATAAATTGGGAAAAATTCTCCACATGGGGTAGTGGGGAATTTTAGCTTGAGCCCACTGATCGTGAGTCCGAAACCATAGTCCCTTAACTCCTATGATTATTTCGTCTAGAACCCACTCTTTCAGATGGGTTCCGAACCATCGAGGTTGTGTCCTATTAAATAATAAATTGGGAGAAATTCTCCAAATGGGGTGATAACGAACCTTAGCTTGGGCCCAGAGATTAACTCTCCTTACAATCTTTAACTTGTTGCCCATTACTGTCCCATAACTGCTACAGTCATTCGGCCCAGATCAATTTTACCCAACCAAGACATAAAAAATCTCGATAGAATTCACCGCAAACCCTCATGTTAAAATCTAAAACAAAATCTAAAATCCACATCTGAAACATTTAAAAAAAAATTCCCCGTCTCGACATTTAAGACCGCTTTCCAAATCCTATCTCCAGTTGCACGTGCGTTACACGACCAACAAGATACAAAATCTCCACGTGGAACTTTACTCCAGCAAGTTCTTACTTTGGATAAAGATCAGGTACGTGTTTTTACGGGGTACCATTTATCGGACTGCTGTAAAAAGAGCGATATTTTCCCGCGATTCTTGGCCCGCCGTTTTCAGCGTAATCTTTCCCTCTACTTTCAATGAAAACAAGGAAAACGAACGAACCAACAACCATGGACGTGTCTCGTAGCATGCAAGAACGTTATACCATGGCACGATTAAACAGAAACGGGCTACGTGTTGCTAATGTTTCTGAGACAATTGGCAGCTGACACTTTCACGTTGCCTACGAATGTTTAATGCGTCGGTAATTGTTACGAGGCAAATTAGACGTGGACGGGTAGCTTTAGGGTCGACCTCATCAATGTTGCAATTCCCCGATAGCCGTAATTATTTCGTGGATGGGAATTAATGGTCAAACGATCGATTCCTTAGAGGTGGGTCGAGAATCCCATAACTTCCGGTTCGTTTTAATCTTTTGCGCTTTGTAGGGTAACGAGTTGAATAGGATAAATACCTCTCTGTATCAATTATTATTGGAAAATTTGGGATATTTGTTTTCTTGATTTAATAACAATTGGAGATGTTGATCTTCCAACTTCCTGTGGACTTTGTGGAAAATGGAAACTAATTTTTATGATGTTTATTAATTATTGTTGGGAAATTTGGATAGTTTAAAAGTATTAGTATAAATTTGACGATTGATATTTGAGAAAACATTTTTGTAGAAATCGCAAGGGCGGGGATTACAGCACTTGTTTGCGGAAAGAAATGGTTTGCAGGTGCAACGGTGATTTATCGCATAGCGTGTCCTTTTCGTAGGCGAAATAAGAAACGAGCCATTTCGTTTGTACCAACCGTTCAAATTTAACTCTCAGGGGGTGCATCGTGGGGTTAAATAACGCCATTTATTATCGTAATATCTAATTTAGCGATGAAGGGCGATGCGCCTCTGCCATGTGGCCGTGATCTCACGACTCGGCAGTACAGGTGTCTTAGGAACAACAATTGCCTTCGGTTACCAAGTTATCCAGGTGCAATAATAAGGAACGAAACGAACCCAAAGAATTACATCATTCGTTCTACTTTCCCCTACGTCGATGCAATTCTTTATAACTCTTTTACGACCTCCCAATTACACGATAATTCTAAAAAAATCAAACCTTAACAATTAAATTTTCTAACTTAGAAAAACCGAACCGTGATTTCATCAAACACAAAACCCAGTGTATTGTTCGATTATGGGAAACTGTCTTTCCGTGGAAATATAAATAATCGTTGCGATCGTCCTGACATTAAGCAGCGGTGTTCTCGTCGGCTTTGTCGGATGCTCGTTATCATTATGTGGCTGGATTTGCGATAGCAAACGCCCCCGCAGTGGGCTGGACTCGGTGCTCGCTCGCTTGGTCTGCTCGTGCGAACCCAAACACCTGTCTGCGACCACCAGGTAACGTGACATCACGTCACGTGACTACCCAAGACCCCGGACGCACCCCGAAACCCCTTGAACCCCCATGACGATGCGCGACCTCGGGGTAATCGGCCTAATCGCCGTCCTGGAAACTGCGGGTTACACGCATGGAACCATTACACATCTTCGTGTACTTTGTTCACTTATGAAATCTTTGCAGATTCTTTCTAGATATCTAAAGTATAAAGTTCTGTTTGAAACAATCTATTATCACTTCGATTGCACATCTCATGAGTGCGACACAGAAATTTTGACCGCAGAGTACAGGACAGGGTGCAGACCAGCAACTGGAAGATACAGTAGAATAGGAAGGGTACAGTAGAACCTACCTTTTTCAAACGGTATATTCCTGTCATTTCATTTTTTAAATCACCTTTGCTATAGGAGCCAGGGTTTGTGGATTCCAAAAACGATTTGGGGAACGTAGGCGGTTGAAAACGAGAGGTAACACTGCTCCCTAGCCATCTTTCAGTTGGAATATTAACCCTTTGCAGTTGAAGCCATCTCTGACGTTACCTATTAGCAACTTGGCCACACTTTACTATTTGCTATCTTATGCCATTTCAATAGAAAAATTCAGGTGAACGTTTCTTAAAACGTTGCGGTGCAATTTCCCCTATTAAATTCGAGGGCCACTTAGAGGGGACAATCTAATGATGTCGTAAACTTACGGTGTCCCCCCAAGTGAAACACCGAAGTGCAAAGGGTTGAGTGATCACTGGACCAACAAGGAACCAAGTAGACGTCACAGCAAATAAGTTATAAAAGTAAACAAAAAAAACGTAACCTCATTGAACTAAAAACGCTAATACCCCAACGATTGGACCACCCCAAAAGTGGCGAGACTTCAACAAGTATTTTTCCCTCGGCCTCGAGGCCATAATCCTCCGATCAAGGGTGATGAGCAGGGACAAGGATCACGCACGATAGCAGGTTCCTCGGCATCGTGGCGAGGGGGTCGCGTGTCTAGCTCTCAATTTCAGCAGCCCTCCGCCTCCAGTTGCTCGGCTTCTTCGCGCAGGAGGCACGGATTCCTTTCACCCTCGCACGAAGTCACGATTCGTGACGCCCGTTGTTTCACAACTCGAGCAAAGTTATCTCATCAAGTCGTCACGAGGACTAGCTACCCCTTTTGCCCTTTCTACCGGCGAAGACGCGATTAAACTTTTCTTACCTTGCGGCACGGCCGTCTCGTGATTCCGCCTTTCCACTCTTTCGTTTGAGTCGGTGTTCTCTCGTTAGCACGGTGTCGGGTGTACTAATTAGTGGGAGTTGGAGAAAGGAACGGCTGTTGGATTATTTACTTAGGCTGTGCCGTTTGAAATTCATTTTTAGCATTTGCCGATTGATGAAGATCGTCGACTCGGAGGGCAAAGTGGAGGAATTATTTGGGTAGTGAGAGTTATCTTGTGGCTTATGCAAGTAAAATGTTAATACTTTGGATCGCTGTAAATTATATAAGATATACGTTTAGGATCACATATTTTTGAGCGAAATGGCTAAAAAATTTTCAGAACCCCGTTAGCGTGGAACTAGTCCTTGGGGGTTTAATATAATCTTTGGCACTTGCAGTCTCTGAGCAGGAAATATTAACTGCAATGGATTGATCAAAAAGAGGAAAATTCCAAAATTTTAAGTGTTTTTTGAATCCGCCTTCAACATGATTGTCCTTTAGTGTCCTGCAGTGACCTATAGTGTCTTATAGTGTTCTGTATATAGTTCTTCATAGAACTAGCAAGGTGGTTTTACCCCCATGGAAAATTGTAGATCCTACACCGAACAATCATAGAAATAGGATGCAACAAATACAAAACGACAAGGAGCAAGTAGATTCAGACGTCCACGCGCCACAAGTCTAGTTAACGAAAGAGTCTTCTAAATTAATTGCATCACGATTTTGTGAAAAAAAGTATAGAATAATTAGAAACTGGAGAAGCTGATTCAACAGGACAGGTTACTGTCAATCATTTGGCCTGCTTGGCCCCGTGGATCACGGAAAGCATATATACAGGCTTCAGGTTCCCAGGTTGTCGGCAAATTGTGGCTTACCGCGCCTGCACGGTTCTTATCCGCACTCGTCCAGGTAATTCTTGGCAGGTCGGCTGGTCGTCGTTATCGGACTTGAAACAACAGCCCACCCTATCCGCGGAATGCAAGGGAAAAAGCGGTTGCGCCGCTGCCTGTCCGAGTTCATTACCTTCCACGTCCTTCCGCTTCTTCGATTTGTTTCTTTCGACTTGACGTTATTGAATTTTCTTTCACTCGAGTTGGAGTATCGTTCGGAATAAATTCATCCGCTGACAAATAGCAACAATAGGGTAGTTGGATAGAAAAACCTATCCATGAACAATTCTGAGTAACATTTTTAATATATGATCCGTTATTATTAAAAATAGTGTGGGATAAAATAATTGCAAGAGACTCCACGCAAGGAAAATAAAATAAAACAATGTATTAACAAGAATAAAAAAAATAACACGAGCAAAATAAATACACGAAATATCGAAGTTATACACACACACACACACAATACACAATTGACCGCACCTCGCAGGCTCAATTGGTAAATTGCTCACCACTCGATCGCAACTCGCAGATCGAACTTCTCTCTCCTCTGAGTCCTATTTTTCGACTGCCGTCTTTAGGAAAAAGGGCGTCAGACCCATGCGCTTCTCAAGTGCTGTCCCATTCACTCACACATACAATCCGATTCTTAAAACTAAATATCCGTATAGCACCGTAGTCTAAACGACTTATTGTTAGACGCTTGGCGCCGAACTCGCATGACGGGGTGTCGCTTCATTTTCCGCCCGATGCTACAATAGTATCAGTCCATTCTTGAGAAAAGCTTTTTCTACCAAACACAGCTCTCCCTTTTTCGCATTTCAAGTGACAAATTAAATAGAATGAAATGTTCTCGTGATTTCGTCTAAACTATTACTTTATAGAATTTTATTATACTTTTCGAAACTGACTGAAGAATTCAAGCTAAGAATTCAAATTCGACGATTCTGTTTCTATTCGAAGATGAAACGACCGTAGCAATTGAAGTCTAATGCACAGAACAGATCTGAAATCGAGTAATCAGTGATCAAAATATCTTTGCGGCTCTCCTAAGGGTCGAACAAACTTCAACTTTTGATCATCATCGTTGAAAATTCCGCGTATTTCAGATGGGTCAGGAAAATTCTTTATGATACCCCCGTAAGGGCATATTTGCAAGAATAGATTCGGTGCGACAAAGAGAAACGTTTATTGCCGTCGAAACACGGTGACTAGGGTATAATTTTATTATCGTCGGATATGTCATTAAAACAGCTGGTATTATACGGCATGGCGCAGGCTAGATAATTTCTAGCAATTTGTACACAACATAAAAGCCTCAACTCGGGAAAAGTGTGGCTTGCTTCCGTGTACAGACAGTCATGTCCAGTGACTGGTACTTATTAATATTTTACGTATACCGTCCTCCCTTCTGCGATCTAACGCTCCTCCTATTTTTTTCTCTCGGGCTCGACACACGCCCCTTGACCGTAGTACGCCTTCCTATGGCGTTATTTAAATTGCAAATCGATACTACTGCTTTGTGGAAAACACGTTACAGACGAAACTTCCAAGCTCATGTAACTGGAAAACAAACTGTTGGACGGTAATGGCTCTGAGACTGATTCAACAATCTTGCAGATTTCTTTGGCAAGATTTAGACATTGGTATCAACACTTTGTGGTTGAAGGAAGTATAAAAGGAGCTCGTTACTTTGGAAAGGAAAGTGAAAAAGTAGATTAGACTTGGAGTTAGTTCATCTCGTCTGAAACTATTTAATATAAATGGATGTAATCAATTAGCTGCAGCTTCAGACGTTTCCCAATATTCGTAGTATCCTTCAAACTTCGACAGGTTTTTAAACAGACGTTAAATCTGCCATGGATAATTTGAAAGAAAGAAAAAATTCAGACGAAGAGTTGAGTAAGGCACTCGACATGGTCTTAGACGAAAATCAAGCTGAAAATTCAGAGTCGAATTGCTCAAAAACCTGCCTTGAAAGTTGCGCCGAAAATGAGCTCCCAGTTGAAAAAGTTCGTAACTCATCACTCTAACAGGCGTTTAATTCTCTGAAATCTCTACACGATTATCAAATTTCCCATATTTCAACTCGAAAAGGTTACTTTTAGACGGCAAATGTTTCAAACTTTGCTCAAACTTTCAGAAAATTTGTCCATGTGCGCGAATCGCCGAAAACTCTTCCAGATTTTCATTACGAGTCATGGAAGCGATACGATCGTTGCAACGGGAAGATGCACTCTTGCCGACAGTTTCCGTCGAGGATATCGTTAATTACATCGATGCTAATTATCGGAGCGACGGTGACCTTTACGCTCAGGTTCAGACCAGCCTGAAACAGGTCTGTGCCGATGGGTTAGTTCTGCATAGAAGACGAAAGGCTAAATGCCCTGGCGCAAACGAAAGTGTGTCTCGCGTGAGACACGATCGTGTTTCAAGGCAACCTGCAAGCTATTTATCTCATTTGCAGCCTGTGCATCTATCGACCAGTTTCATTTCCCGTTAAAATTCCTAAAATCTAGCGCGTATTTGATCTGACATAATCGCGTATCGATGAGATTTTCGATTTACACTTTAACCCGGGGAATTTAAGTGGATCAATCATTCGTTATTTCTTTTTTTCAACGCTCTTCGCTTTAAGCTGCTATTGTTAGTTCGTGTAGGACCTGATAACTTCAAGTGACACTCGAAACAGACATTGTTGTGATATATTTAACAATAATTTGGGTAAAGTGTACCAAAGGTGACCGAGGAGGATTTAAATTGAGCTCCATATATTATGAGCCTGAGACTTTACCTCTTCATCATAGCTCCTTCCTATTTTTTGCATATAGAGAGCTTTGTATTTATATCATTGTGATAGATAGTGTTTCAGAATACAATCAACCGTCCTGTAACGCGATTAATTCGTGCCTCGTTGCATGGAAAATGCAGTTATGAGCTTCGCGTTATAGGAGGATTTGAGTTCAGCTCTATATATTGTGAGCCTGAGATTTTGCCTCCTCGTCATGGCTCCTTCCAATTTTTTATATATAAAAAGCTTTATATTTATATCATTGTGATAGATAGAATTTCAGAATACAATCAACCGTCCTGTAACGCAATTAATTCGTGCCTCGTTGCATGGAAACTACAGTTATGAGTACCGCGATATAGGAAGATTTGAGTTCAGCTCTATATATTATGAGCCTGAGACTTTACCTCCTCATCATTGCTCCTTCCAATTTTGTGCACATAGAGAGCTTTGTATTTATATAATTACGATGGATAGAGTTTCAGAATGCAATCAACCGTCCTGTAACGCGATTAATTCGTGTCTCGTTACTCGGGAACTACAGTTATGAGTATCGCGTTATAGGAGGATTTTAATTCAGCTCTATATATTATAAATCTGAGATTTCACTTCCTCATCATAGCTCCTTCCAATTTTTTACATATAAAAAGCATTGTATTTACGTAATTGCGATAGGTAGAGTTTCAGAATGCAATCAACCGTCCTGTAACGCGATTAATTCGTGCTTCGTTACTCGAGAACTGTAATTATAAGAGTACCGCGTTATAGGAGGATTGAGTGTAATTCAGATCAGATTAATTCGCACCATGTTAAGGGAAGATCGACTCTACTCCACTTTATCTTAAAATCGCAACAGATTCGTCGTAGAAATGTTCGAAAACGAGTATCATTTAATCGGACCAGTCGCTGTTTCGATGAATCGTATTACTTGCTCTCAAAATCGTGGCGATTGTTCGTTATCCACGAGGCGGAAGAAACGCAAAAGAAAGCCACGCGATTGCGAGTGCAGTAAAACAATGTTGGAAGAAACAAATTCGAAAAAAGCACGGCAAAGGTTATCGAGAGATTTGAGAAATGTTTCACGAAGGAATAATCGTTCGATAGAGGAGAATACAGGAAATCCTAATGAAGCTACAGCTTCCGATGAGACTTCAGAGTGTTCCTGCGACTTAGGAGATTCTGAAAATACAAATCATAGTGAAAATAGAAGGTACTCAATTCGAGAAGCCTTTAAAAATGGTACTCAAGAAGAGCGCACGAGAAATGATAATATGGCGAGGCAAAGAATTGCGAGAGAATCGTTAAATTCAACGCGAAGGAATAAAACGAGAAACGAAGTGCAGAATGATGAAGATTTTCATGTTCAAGGAGAAACGTTGGAAAATGTGGACGACGATTTTGCGAATATATTTAAAGACCAGAAACGCTCAAAAGCACGCGAAAGAGACTTGAGGAGATGGATTAAACGTTGCCAGAAAGAATGCGAACAAGGAAGAAAATAAAAAATCTTGATATTTAATATGTTTTATTATTATATAAACATTGGTTTGACATTTTTGATATTAATCTGATACTTTCACTGGGACTTATGTTGCAAATAATTTACTGACACTTATATCGCTGGAGACACATGTAAAATCGAAGCAGGTGGTTAAATTACTTTGCGAAAACGTTCTTGCTTTTGTTGGTAATCGATTTTACCTTTATAATTCTGACGTAACATCAGGCTGGGAGAAAGTCGCAGGATCTTTCCGGCGCGATCGTTTGGAATTAAGTGTCCGGTACACAAACCGAATACAACTGCCTCCCGTATATATGATTTAGCGTGAAAATTATCTAAATTTACAAGAGAAATGAAATTAAATAATAATCTGGATAATATTACTTTACTTTGAGTTAAAGGTTTCTACCAATTCTACTAAATTATTCAAATTAATCTTCGTCTGCTACTTAAAATAAATAAATAACTTTAAGTAGTAAAAAGGTTCCAAGGATGAAGGTTAATAAAGTTCATATAAGATTTATTCACAATAATTTCTTGTTTCTTCCACGGATCTTTAAAGTCAAATTGTGGAGAAAATGAACGTGGACAATGAAATAGTAAGCGAAATATTTACTTGGAAATAAAACGTGTGGTTTATGAATGCCTTTTTTTCTGATGTTCTTTCTTCGAAACGTATGATAAGCAGCGTTTCGCTGTTTTCGACTTTGATCCAAATCTGCCATATTGCTTAAATACTGATAGACCAGATCGGAAACTGTTAATTTTTCGTTTTGCCGTCGAAGAAAGTGCCTCTCGGGGTTCTTGTCGCGTGAAAGTAATCTAATTAACGTATTATAATAGATATAATTGTTGTGTACGTTGGACGAAGTACATTTATAACTTCATATTTACTAGGACGTACCTAACTTTCTTTATTTCTGTTGATCTCATATTCTTAATTTTATACTGACTCCCTTTTTTTCTTGGACGTATTGAGACAATTCGATTGTACTTACAACTTGTAATATATTTCTTTCGGACGAAATTCCGCTTCTCAGATAAACAATTCCTAATGGGAAAGAGCTAAACACATTTAATTTCATTTGACCGGTACATTTGAAGATGTAGAAGTAAAAGAAAAATGTTTAGAGTATCGAAATAAATTAGTCGATTGTATTTGTTCTTTTTTTTCTATTTGAGCACATTGAATGCCATAGCGAAGTAGACATCTAACTTTATTTTATATAAAAATAGTGTGTTTCCACTGTGCCAACATTCGCATAATGACCTAAAAAAGTTGCTTTATAGCCAAAAGGATACAAAATTGCTATTTCCAACATTTATATTATGCAACTTTTTTGAGACTCGCATCTTAATATCGCACCTCATCTTTTCTTGACGTCAAATTCAATCTGCGTAAAAAACTCCTTCAGTATCCGAAGGAACAGATAATTCGTCGTTTATTATAATTGCAGAGAGGAACGGAATATGATGAGGTGAATTAAAGAAGGTAGTGTACTAACTTGAAACATAGTTAGAAATAAATCTTTACATTATACCTCATACTAATTTGATATAAATATATTTTGCAGGGCAGCGCAGAGAAGTGCACTACTGGCGCAGGACAGCCAGGGCAGGCGTAGGAAAGTCAAGGAGGTCCCAGGACAATTAGGACAGGCAGAGGAGAGCCAGGACAGGCAGGGGAGAGCTAGGACAGGCAGATAAGAGGCAGGACAGACAGAGGAGAGCCAGGACACGCACAGGAGAAGCAGGACAGGCATAGGAGAGCTAGGACAGGCAGAGAGGAGCTAGGATAGGCAGAGAAGAGGTAGGACAAGCAGAGGAGTGCCGGGACAGGCAGAGGAGAGCCAGGATAGGCAGAGGAGAGCCAGGATAGTCAGAGGAGAGCTAGTACAGGCAGAGGAGAGCTAGGACAGGCAGAGAAGAGCTAGGACAGGCAGAGAAGAGCTAGGACAGGCAGATGAGAGGCAGGACAAGCACAGGAGAGGCAGGACTAGCAGAGGAGTGCCAGGACAGGCAGAGGAGAGCCAGGATAGGCAGAGGAGAGTCAGGACAAGCAGAGGAGAGCCAGGACAAGCAGAGAAGTTTAAATAAATAACATATAGTTTTAGAAACATACATTTTATTTTATTAAGTATAAGACAAATAATATTGTACAATACAAATAATGAATAAAGAACTTGTTAAATCTCAAACAGTGTTAAATATTTTTAACCTTATTCCATTCCAATATTCCATATCCCAATCAAATTACTAGTATGTAAGAGGTACTTTTGTTACGTCTGATGAAGATTTTTAGTTTGTGCCGTTACTGTGACCTTGCAAGCTCAAATTTGACCTTGAAATGAGCTTGCAAGCTCACACCTAATGGCTCAAACTAAAAAAGCTCACTCGGAGTTGTTACAATTTTGCGAAAAACTCGGAAAAATTGCTCAAAAGCTCTATACTTAAGTGCTCAAACTAAAAAAGCTCAAATTTTTCGAGAAAATTTAAAATTTTTATTGAGCTTTTTAGTTTGAGCCATTAGGTGTGAGCTTGCAAGCTCAGATGTCGATGCTCAAACTAAAAAAGCTCAAATTTTTCGAGAAAATTTGAAATTTTTATTGAGCTTTTTAGTTTGAGCCATTAGGTGTCTATGCTCAAACTACAAAAGCTCAAATTTTTCGAGAAAACTTGAAATTTTTATTGAGCTTTTTAGTTTGAGCCATTAGGCATGAGCTTGCAAGCTCAGATATCTGTGCTCAAACTAAAAAAGCTCAAATTTTTCGAGAAAATTTTAAAATTTTATTGAGCTTTTTAGTTTGAGCCATCAGGTGTCTATGCTCAAACTAAAAAAGCTCAAATTTTTCGAGAAAATTTAAAATTTTTATTGAGCTTTTTAGTTTGAGCCATTAGGTGTGAGCTTGCAAGCTCAAATTTGACCTTGAAGTGACCTTGAAGCTCACCAGTGAAGTAAACCAATAGGAGAAGAAGAATCTTTGATCGATCTGTCTTGCCGTTGAATGGTGTTAATATATTGGAGAACTTATAACTATAGGTAGAGGAATGGAATTTTAGGACTAGAACAAAGGTAATAGTAAAAAGTTTAACAGTGTTTTCGATTTAACAAAGTCTTTATTCATTATTTCTATTATACATCATAAATGTATGTTATACAATATTAATCAAATACAATTGTGTGATTCTAAGGCTAGAAAATATTTATTAAGTAAATAACTGCATAGAATTACTTGTTAGCGTCAGTGTATTTTAAGAGGGTAAGACATCCTGTACAGCAAATGAGGTCGGTTCACATTGGGGCTGTTGCCATTGTATTTGGAGGGTGACAAATATTTGGTATTTGACAAAAGTCTAGACATCCTGTCACATTCCAAGGAACAGATTATGTAGAGTCTTGATGGGTTCGGGACAGTAAATTTGAGCCGTGACTAACAATAAGTCATGATAAAGCGACTAATAACTCGACGTCATGATGCTGCATACATTTTGGTAAGAGACAACCGTATTCTTAAAAGATCTGGCCTCGGAGTGAGAAAGATGTTACATTTCCTGGTAAGAGGACTGTGAGGGACGGCACAGCACTTACCCCAAAACTCTGAAAGAAAGATATCGCTCATTAAAATTTTAACAACGTTTATTAAATTACCATCACTATTTTTTAAGACACACTGTTAAAAATCTAACATACTATTCTGTTCTGCGATGTTAGCATGTATCAAATAACCGAAAACTGTAATAAAGATAATTCCTTCGTAAAATGTTTTATCTCTAAATGATAAAATAGAGAATTAATAGTAAACAGTTCAAACTATCACCAGATGCAGCGCTGTTATCATTAATGCTGACAGTAGTTTACATCATGGTGGTCTTGCAACTGTCAACAACGATCAATTAGAAATATAATGTCTAATAAGGTGGTACATTATTACGCTATCTAATGACATATTTATTTAATATATTCTTTGTTATTTACCTGACACACTTAATTATTAGCACTGGTACATGTTCTAAGTGTTACTTACAACTCATGAATATTCATATGTTTGACATTTCGGCCTGTAGTTTGCTTTACTATCAACCTCGAATCTATTGACTTTCTTGTTAGTGAAATTGTGACACGTAAACGTTACGATATTAAATATACTGCGCAAATATTTCTAAACTATCCACAATGTTACAAAAGAACAGAACAAAATGTATGGGAACATTTGAAAATTCGGAAAATATAAATTTACATACTGCTTCTATTACATTTTAGGGAGCGATTAAAAAAACTCCTGTCACAAGAAACATTAAAACAAAGTCGAAAAATGTCTTGCCAAATGAAGATTTGGAGAAAGGTGGGAAATTGGAGAGTAGACGTACCAGAATGTCTCAGAATTTGGAGCAAAAAGGTGACGGAGATAAGTATACAAGACTTGCATCCACCTCTGTTAAAAGTAATACGAAAGAGTCAATTAAATCTCTTCCAAATAAGTCTATTAAAGAAAGTACTTTGTCAAAGACAAATTCTAGCACATCTAGAACAGCCACAAAAGATACTCCTACAGCTAGAACCAAAAAGTCTACAAGTAATAATGTAGCAAGAACTAAATCTACTGGAAAAGATCAAGCTGGTTATTCTGAGAAAAGGGGAATAAGTACAGTATATATACCACCATCTCTTAAAAGCAAGCTTAATGCTAAGACAGATAAAACTGCTAGTTCTGTATCGAATGTTAAAGAAAAGGTAAAAAGATCGAATATGCTGCAAGAAAGCAAAGCTGGCACTATTCCTAGAGAACGTCGACTGTCTAGGACATTGAGCCCAAGTGAAGTAAAAATGTTGCATTCTATTGCAAAGAATTCGACGTCCTTACAGAAGAAAAATGAGCCTAAAACTAATTCTGTAGAAACCTCTGAAGTGGACAAAGACTATAGTTATGAAGATGATTTTGAAGTAATTTATAATAGTATAAGAATCGATTAGGTAATGTAATATTATCAGAATCGATGTATTACAATTTTATGTTATGTTTCAGGATTATGAATCTGACTTTCAAGAATGTACAGACAGTGAAACCTCTTTGATCAGTGAAGCTTCAAATGGCAGCCAGAGTAATTTGCAGCTAGAACCTATTGAACTGCACAGTGAACAAGTATTTTTATTTATATCGATATGCAACAGGCTTTAAAATCAACACAGTTCCTTTAAATTCCGATTTTATCGCAGCGTAAAACTGTAAACAGTGCCGAAAATCAAAGGGTCGAGGAGGAACATATGCATGATTCGGGTCATTACGAGCTTGCAGAAGCTAGAAAACGAGCAGCCAGGGTAGAATCCATTATTGCAAATCAATCAAAGTCTTCTCCATTGCTCGAATTGAGACAACCAGTTAACAAAGCTTTTAGGTTCGTTTTGAATAGAATCAAGTTTCAAGAAGATTAAATTTATTTTTATTGTAAACGCTCATGTACCTTTTACATTATTAAATATTTATTTCAATTTCTGGAGTAACATTTCTTTGGGTAATGCGAAATATATATATTCTGTTTTTTTGTTAGTAACAGCGAGGATAGACCATCAGAAAATAAATCATTGCCGTTGTCCACCGACGAAGGCTTTGAAGACAGTCGTTCCGGAGATTTCGCAAAATCTCCACCGTTATCGCAAATTTCCTTCATCGATTTCCGTAATACCAAAGAAGTTGAAGCTATTAAAGTAATTTTAGAAGTTAAAAGTATGAACGATTAAACCTACGTCCTCTGTAATCGAATATATTCTTCTATCTAGAAACCAAAGAAACCTTTGAGCAGAGGCGAAGAATTGTTAGAAATGATAAAGCTGGATGTTATGGAATGGTCCCTGTTAGAATGTACACCTATACCATACGATGAATTTATCAGAAGCTATGGGAAATTAAACGCTCAGCAAGTACGTTCAGTATTAAAAGACTTACACTTCAGAATTCATTATTAACAACGCTCATAATTTTATAGATGTCCACGCAAACCGGTGAGGATAATATCGATATTGAAATACAAACGGAAAAGATTACTCTTAAAAATAAATGGACCCAGTTCCCAGTAACATGTAGAACAAATTTACAAACTAAAGAAGATATAGATTTATTTAGGATGGTAAATTACAATCAATTTTGCCAGTAACGAAAGTAACATTCGTTGGAACTTACTTCAAGTGTCGTCGACTATTTTTCAGGATCAGCTCGGCACTGGAAGCGATGATGCTGATGAAACAAATTCATTCTCGACGCCGTCCTTTGATATATTACGACTTAGCGAATTTTTAAATCGTGCTGGAGGAGTAATGTTATCATTGCTGGAGGAAAGAAAACTCGGAGGAAATGTCTTTAAGAACGAGAATGATAAATTGCCCTTTAGCGACGGTGTTCTAAAACTTTCTGTAAATTCAGTAACATTTTTAGCAGGCAGATCCGTGACAATAATTCATTATTCGGAGGTCTTAAGTAAAATCTTGCTCACTATCCACTCTCCCGCCGAAGAGGTCAGAAGCTTTTTATTGAATCAAAGTTAAACTAATTATATACTCATAATACTATTTCAAAATAGGAAATTGAGACGTCCAGTAAGCAAGATTACATAACCGATTGCTGTATCGGTTGCGTTTGGAATATCTCTGAACCATCGATGCCAATCAAGTTATTTTACTCGTCGTGTCCAATTACAACTTGTTGCTTTCACTTAACAAATTATAACGTTGTATTTGCCGGATTGCAAGACGGGTATATCTAATGTTTTTTCATTCTATGATAAGTAGTTCCACAAAGGTAATTCTTATTCTTTATACAGTTCAATGAGTCTCTGGAATTTGAAAGAGGACGAAATGTGGCATCAAAAGGTCACCGATAAGGCAAACGAATTAGATTGGATAATACGAACACCCACATACACAACAGCGGGAAATGAGAAACATAAATCCAGTTCGAAAATCGTTGCGATACGTATCTTATCAAAAATCGAAGACAAGACGTACGAAGGGCATGACAATAGATTTGTACCGATACAGGTTCGTTTCAAACTAGAGCCTCATCTTGCAAATTACTGCATTTTTTTTATAAAATTGTAGCTAATATATTAACATATATATTTTTTAATACAATTATTAGATATGTAGTTTAAACGAGGAAGGATGTCTTGTTATATGGAGCGTGTTGCGTAATATGGCTGTAAATATTGACGATTTAGGGCTATCATATTGGGGTGATATCAAGCTCATTAAAAGTCAAGAAATACTTTTGCAGTCGCATATAGGAAAAAAGTAAATATCTATTTATATAGTAGTTCACGCGTACAATAAAAAACGGCTGTACCAACGTTTTAATTCTTTCAGAAAGACCAATGCAGCTGCATTCATTGATATGCATGTCGATTGTATTGATACTAACAGTCTTTACGTTGCTACTAATACTACTAACGTTTTACATACAACTTGTATTGGTAACAAAACTAATCCTACTTCGTATAAAACATATGATACACGTGAGTCGTTAATAACAGGATAGATGTATTGTATTACATTAATATCTTTTACTTATACCTATTATATATCTATTATATTTTTTATACCATTTCATGTTCTAGGTCCCAGTGGAAATGTAACTTGCATAGAAGTGTGTCCATTCGAGCAGTCCTTTTTTTTGGTAAATTATTCAACGACTCATTTAATTTTCGACGATAGCTAATTGTAATCTGCACACTATAAATTTATATCACAATAATTAGGTCGGCTGCGATGACGGAACTATTCGATTGCATTCTTTAAATACCGAAAAACCAATTTTACAATTACAAGACGAAAACTGTAAGGCTGGAGTTAAAGCTCTGCAATGGTCGAAGTCGAAGCCATTTACTATTTACGTATTGGACAATAATTCTCGGTAGGAGATAGAAAACATAAGTTAAATTACTTGAAAAAGTCTGTAAACGGAAAGAATTCTAAATGCATATTAATATTTTAGAATCCATATCTGGGATTTAAATGACAGTGACATTCAAGCTTCATGTACGATAAATATGCAGGAATGGGGACACGTAACCAGTATGCAATTATCTTCATGTAAAATCCAACGTGATATGACGCATCAATATTTAGTATGATAAACATTACATTCTTTACTGTACAGTATTTCTTTGTCATGTGATAATAATAACAATATAACAATGTGTTTTAGGCTCTTGGAACAGAAACTGGAAACGTTGAAATACACAAGTTAAGAACGAATTTTCACTACACCAAAAAAGAAGAGTATATGCAAGAGTTGAATATGTTCATGCGATATATCGCAATTTTATAATCAACGAAAAATAAGATCTGCAACAAGGAATACCGTTCAGCAAATTGACATTTTTAGGTTTTATACTTCTAGTGAATCTTTACGCAAATTTTTCTACGACACGAATATGTGACAAGCTGTTTCAAATACCAAAGAAATATGGATTTAATTGTTTAAAAGGACAATCTACAAATGTAGGATTGTAATGTTTGTACTGAGAATCTTCATATCTCGAAAGTTATTACTTCATGTAAGAATTTAGATGTATGACATAGTATCTTGACTCTGTTAATGTTAATGCGAAACAATTGAAGTATCTGATCGAATCACAATTTGTACAAAATGTGCTGCTTGTGCACGTTCATTTACACATATCTGTGAAACCGATGCCGTCCAAGGAATAATTGTAGTTAGTATTAGTTTTATAATCCAAACCAACGTAAATAAAAGCATTACATCGAGTAATGGAATTCTATGATAATTTTTTATTATTACCCTAAGTATCACGTAGAAATCCAACTGTTCGTCGAGAGTATTAAAAAACGTAGTAGTATTTTCGATCACGCAATTACGAATCTATTAAATATAGTAACTAAAAACAATAAGAATATCGTACTACCGTCGTACAATATCAAATTTTCTGCACCGCTGCAAGAATCTTGCTTAACAAGTTCGTTAACGATATCGTTGTAATCTCTCGCGCGTTGCATCTTGTGATCCTCGAACTGAAGATGTTGCGTTTCATTCTGAAAACAAATTGCATTTGTTTTTCTCATAAAATGATCCATTAACTCCTACGTATTATTATTTACTCCTGTTTTCCCTAAATCGTGTGTTAACGCTTTAAAATGTGCGATTATTGTTCTTGGATCGATCAGATCTTGGCAAGAATTAAAATCGAAGTCAAGGAAGAAAAGAAACGCCCTTTGCATGTAAATCCAACTGTTGTAGTTCACGGAGGAGCGGGAAAAATTCCTCGAAAAGCTCGTGAATTTATGCTTCAAGAGGTTATAAAAGATATATCATCAACGTTAGAACTACCAACATTAAATCTATTACATTTAACATTGAAATTACTAATTGATAGTTTTAATGTTAATGAAGAAATATCTAAAAGTTATTAAAAGGACTGAATACGTGCAGGTTAAAAATGCCGCTATTGCAGCGTACAGTGACCTTATCAGAGGACGCTCCGCGATGGACGCGGTAGAAAGGGCAGTTTCTTACATGGAATGTATTCCTTGTTTTAATTGTGCAAAAGGAGGTTCTTTGGATGTTAATAATGAAATTGTGATGGATGCTGCTATTGCAAATGCCACTAAAGCTGGATGCGTTGGTGCTGTCCGCAATATTGAACATCCAATTAAACTAGGTTTGTAAGCTCTTAAAATGTTCGTAGAAATGATGAACTTTTAAGAACTTAAGAACTGATAATGATAAACGCCATACAGCAAGAAAAGTCTTGGAAAAAACAGAGCACATTTTAATCGTTGAGGACGGTGCGCAGAAGTTTGCATTGCAAGAAGGATTTGAAATTTTGCCTCCGAATTATTTAAACGTGAAATGCGAATACCTACCGTCAGAGTACTCGTCGCTCAAGGATGGCGAGTGGGGTGAATCAGTCAGCGGGACGGGTCGTGAAAGTGTTTTAAATTACGGTGAATTCGTTGAAAGTGAGTGGGAAAATATAATCGAAGACACAGAAAACCGAGAGCAACGGGACGTGTGTCGTTCGGATTGTGTAATACCACGATTGTATGAAGATACTTGTCCTTTTTATCCTGCTTCTACGGACTCCAAAAGTTCATTGCTATCCGAGCCAACCGTTTTTCAGGTTTGCTTACTTTTACAAATTTTTACTAAACTTTCCTGTTTTTTTTAATTCCTCGTATATTTCAAAGGGTACGAAGGATGTATTTTTAATATCAAATAACGGGATAGCACTAAAATATTTGAAATCTCGAACGAAAACGATTATAACACTATAGGCTGGCGCGGTTGGTGTAGTAGCGTACGATCGAAAGAAGCGTCTCGCGAGTGGCACGTCGACGGCGGGAGAACCGAGCAAGCCGATTGGCTGCGTAAGCGCAATAGGCACGGTGATTGGTTGCGGGATATACACCAATGAAAGTGCCGCTGTTTCCGTTTCCGGTGACGATTCAAATATCTATTATTACGCTCCGGCAAGGAAAATTGCCGAAAAATTGAGTGAAAATGTACCAATGGACTGCGCATTAACGATTGAATTAGCAAATTTCGTAGAGAAAACCGGAGAATTTCGTATAGGGGCTATCGCATTAAATGCGAAAGGAGATCCTTCAATATCGTTTAAATGCATGCATTTTCCCTGGGCCTATTGTCGGAATGGTTACGTGTATTATGGTTGCGCGAAGAACGAGAAATTCTTGGAGGAAGTTCCGCTTCTCGAAAGACCTTTGGACTGTATGTGCGAAGGTTCTAATGAATCTTTATAAAAATCTTTCTAGTAATACTTTGATTTTCCTCTTATTAGATCTTAAAACCTAAACAAGACATTCAGAATAGCAGTATCTAAAACAAGCTTCAGGGCTAAACAAATATCTGCATAATTTTAACATCTTCATCAATGCGCACTTATTTGATCAGAAATATCTTTATAATCGAATACCGCTCACACTGATCGATGCTTTGAGCCAAATGAAAAGCCCATCGAAATATCCTCAATTCAACATGTTTAACGTAAAATTTTAAATAGCAACTTAGCTAATCTATATTTTTTAATTTTCCTACATACCGGAAATATGACGCCATAATTCAAATCGTAAATTCCATACATGGAGAACGCTGGTGTTTCGCCATTAAATGTTTGCCCAAAGAGTTGATCCATCTCGAGTAACATCGAGTAAATCTCCCCGCGTCGGAGATCCGTAATGTTTTCATGAGCTACAATCTAAAATTCATGGCCCAATTAATAATCTCAGTTTGGTAATTCTTTTTGCTTCCGTCAGAGAAAAAAGATATTTACCGCGCTTAATGTAGTCCACGTGAGCAAACACGTACTGTCATCTTTAGCGTCTGCCTCGTTTATACACAGTGTTCGATAATCCGTATTCTTTGCTCGTACTTTATTACTTTGCGTCAAGGTCCCTACGAGATGAAAATAATTCTTTTTTATGTATTCTTTTAAAACCTCGTCTCAACAGTTACCTAATTGTCGTTTAAACATCTTAAAACTATGTCTTCTTCCACCCTTTAGACTTTATCGACTCTGTTCGATTAATCATTTGTTACAAATAAAAATGAAATAAAATTACTCTACTCTGAAGCAGCCGAGTTCATAATAATTTGAATTTTGAAGTCGTAAAGCCTTGCAGGTGGATTTTTACATTTCCATTCTGTAAAAAGAAAAAAAGGTACCAGTCTTTTGTTCGATGGCTTTTAAATTGACGAAAGCCACATCACCGAGGCCGGAAGTTAAACAGTCGAAGGTACTAACGTCATCTCCGGCTCTGCCTGCTGCAAGCGCGATTAAATGAGCTGTTTAATTATCATTAGGAGAACTTATCATCGTGATTGTAACCTTCACGTATCTACCTTGTTTACAGAGAGAATATAAATTTGACGGCACTTCTCTGTTGCTGTCGTTAAGACCAAGGACGCAACTGTCCTCGAAGAAGTTCCCAATTATGTTCGCGTCAGAACAATCCGAGTTCGAGCCTGACATGTTTCTCATTACCGCGATAAATGCGTTCCATCCTGCAATTATAATCGATTACAAAATAACCGATTCACTCCTTGAAAGTGCACTACACAAAATTAAAAATTAGATAGATCAAATAATATCAACGTCAACTGTAGATAAACGTATTAAACTCGGTCAATGTTATAAATCATTGCGATAAGAAACGCTATCTTCAAAGGGTTAAAATGATCGTCAGTCATGACACAAGCGAGAGAAATGTATTCAGCTTCTCCCTTCCCTGTTTTGTATTATTTCTACTTCAACAGCTACGATATCTTAGCTGAATTAAAAATCATCCTTAACGTCTGATTAACAGTTTCATCAGAGCAGAAATTCACAACCTACCGATATCTCTGTATCCCGTGAAGCATGCCCTTGCTCCCTTAAGGTCTTTCAAGTATTTGAACCGTGAATCCTGCTTCACGACTGCCGCAATTCTGTTGAGATCCTCGTTCTTCTTTGGTACCGCTTGGATAATCGTCTTCAGGCCCTTCCTAAAACAACATTGTGGATACCATTTCTCTCCGTAAACTTACGACACTGACCTCCGCTCACTTTCTGGCCTCGAGGAGTTCATGCGGCTTTGCAACGAATATATCCGCTCTTCCGGTACTGACAGCCTCTAAACAGGACTCCCTGGACGGTTCGCGAATACAGGAAATCGCAGGTTCTACGCCGTAGACGAAGGAAGCCTCTCGGAGCCATCGACACTTCCGGTCCTCTAAATTCGAGGCGATGCACCATTCTACTCTTCTCGATGGATTGCAGGGAGCTCGATAATTAGCGCTTATGAAACCGGAAACTGTTGATGAAAATCGTGTTAATGTCTCTGAGCTGATTATTTGATGTATTTCAAATTTCTACGAAATAAAAATTCTATGAAAAACAAATTCTTGTGTTGAAATTTCTATGAAATCCAAACTCTACCTGATTAAAAATTCTGTGGAATTGAAATCCTATAAATGAAAATTCTAGATAGACATCTGAATTCTAATAACACCATTGGTAACCAATTTAGAAATTACTCTCTAGAATAGTATTCACGACAATTGAATTGAGAATAGTTTCGTGACTAATTACATCTTCGTAAAAAATCCTGAGGAGTCTCCAAAGTGTCCGTGCTGGATGGCATTGCATGGTAGCTCTCCAATAAATCCTGAAGATTCCTTTCCCACTCGAATTTGGCCACGTTTAAGGAGCTCATCATTTTTTCCACTTTCTCTGCCATTTCCCTAACGATGCAATTGACATCTTTGTTAAAAAATTATTCGTACAATTACAGTAGACCCCTGTTTTTCTCTTTCCCTCATTCTTTCATTGTTCTCAGCTTATTAAAATTTAAATTAAACAATTCCTGTCAATTCCTTTGTAACAAGCAATTCTTCAAAGGCGAAAAAAACTCTTAAAATTGATCAGTAGCTCATTCAAAAGGAATCTAGACCTACAATTTAGCTGCCACCATAGCCGCAAGTTTCTCATAATACCTAGACTACGCGGAATGCGTACAATTTACAAACAAATTGCAAATTTCTCTTTAAACTTCTATACAGTAAGATCTATCCATCGTAAACGGCAGTCTTCCGTTAATTCACTCTGAAAACAATCGCTCCAATTGTTTTCCAAGTCTGACGCGAAACTCGCATAACGGAAGAACATGTTTCTCTCGTTGTACCGGGGTCTACTGCATTTTCTATGCATTTCACGTGCATTATCAGCATGCACTCTGCTTAAAGTACTAACGATCTGGCTGCAATCACTGGCCAAGGCTTCGACAACCATACGCAAGGTTTTCCAAAGTCGACTGGCCTGGTGGTATCATCGGGACACAGATAATTATAATCCTTTTTGTTGATCTGCTCATCCTAAAACCCGTAATAGCTTTCTTGGATATCTTTTATCTTAATTATTTCTATTTTTAAATTACTATCGAGTAATCGAGACTGATATATATATTGAATTATGTGATATTTAATTATCTTCCTCTTTAAGTCCTATATGAGATTCTCAGCTCTGAGTGTTCAATTTTTTCTCACACCCGTGAATTAATTCTATCGCAATGATCGATGCAATATTAAATCACTGATAAGATTAATTAGACTTTTCCATTTGGACCACTCTCACGATCACTGATACACACGTTCAATGAAATGATTGTATATTCGAACAGTTCATCCGATTACCTTAAAATGTTCAAGAGTGTCGTCCAATCTGGCCCACGCTATGGTATCAGTGTTATCAGTGAGACACAGCAAGGCACCCTCACGACCATGATACTTATCACTCGTGTAACAACCAGCGGGATTGTCACATCCAGCGCAAAGATTTCGGTACTTCGATTCTACAAGAATTAAACGCAATGTTCTCCTTTATGTAGAATCGATTTAAATTCATTCCGATTTGAATACGTACTTAGTTTACTGTCTAAAGTTGTGTCCGAGGACCAGGGGCCCGCTATACAGGCGGACTCGAAGAAATTGGATAATTCCATCATTCTGTTCTCCAGCAAGGATTTTTCGGGGTCACACATCTTTGGGATTATTCGATTGACGAAGTACTGCAATTAAAAAGGTTCGTATCCTATTCGATACTTCGAAGGAAAGTACGTTAACCCATTGCCTTTTAATTAATTGATTTACTCATTTCCTTCGTTGAAGAATTTAATTTCAACTTCGGTGAAATTGAATTTAGTTCAACTTCTATTTTTCTTCATCTGGTTTCGCAAGATTGGAAATTGTTAGATAATAGAATGTACAGAAAGTACAAAGTCACGCTCGTGATCCAGAAGAAACACTCTGCCGTGTAATTATTATTTATTGGTCTCTTTGAATAGTTTTCGTTCCGGTGAACTCAGACGGAAAAGAAATCACAAGGTATGGGGTTAACGTACAGCATTAAATACGCTATGGAGAACGCTAACCATGGAAAAAGCTTTTGTCCAATCATCTGTAGTCTCCAGACCAGGATGACAGAATCTCTTGCTTTTAATATCCCAAATAGCCTTCACGTCCTTGTGGACCAGAACAACCATTTCGAAGTGCTGTTTCTCTGGGGAAAGCGTTTTTCACACGGCCAAGGAAAAACAGAAATTTCAACTCACTTTACTCCCCTGTGTTTTTAACTTACTAGAATTATCGACTAACTTATTTATCACTTAATATAGTATTTTTCAAAGACTCTTCATGTTATAAATTACAACTCTAACTGAACCACCGGCCATCGGATGACCGGTTTACCAAGAAAACTTTTGTGTCATTAACTGAAGGCTGCATTTTTCCAATTATTTCGATATTAAAGGCATAATTTATTCTCTTCTTGCGTTCTAATGAAAAACAGAGGAGATAATCCAATTACCATTTGGGAATAATCTTAATTCATTCGTGACTAGAATATTGTACTCGCTGTACGCGGCTGTTGCAGCGAGGTCCTCCGGTTCCAGAACGGTAAAGTCAGCGTTGCCCGTGGTCAGCAGCCGCAGGCAATTGAATCTGTCCGTAATTCGTATTGCCATTAAAGCAATAGCTTATTATCTCTAATAATTGCTAAACACTTTTGCTCTGTGTCGACTATAAGAGCCATTAATTCGTTATACTCGCCTATCGTTTCCTATAACGCACTCCACTTCGCTTTCTGCAGTTTCTGCAAGTAGCGGACAAAGACGACGAATCCTTTTTGCCGTGTGAACACTCTTGACGATGCATAGTTTCACTGTAATGGTTTTTCATCGTTTCGACTTTCATCGAAGAAAATTGTGCATTTATATAATATTCTTGGACAGGAGTTAATACGTTCGGTGACACGGTGAATTTGGAGTTGAGATTTTTACGATTGGTGCTTCGAATGTTGCGTTAGTAATTGAGTTTTGAGTGAATTAATAATTGGGGAGGCTTTGATGTCATGTTTATTATTCTTTGGTGCCTGTTTTTCCAGAGAGCAATTTTGAAACGGGATGAAAAACCACGTGGAGTTTATGTAGCTCGACATAAAATTGCAAGAGGGTGGAATACTCTGATCATAATCTACTCACTAATTATAAACTATTTCCTAACTGTAAAAAAATTACGATACTACCAAAATTGAAAATATCAGTGATATGCAACACGATAAAATTATTTCCTTTTGATATTAGTATCGCGTTAAATTATACAATGAGATTAAAATATTTCAGAGACTTTTTGGACCACCCTGTATCGAGTTCAAAAACCAGCTGATATAAGTATCGCGTAAGAGATAATTTGAAAAAGTGAAAGGCATTGGATTTTAAACACAGGCACAATATTTGGAGGGCATGGCTCCATCCTCAAGGTCGTCATAGTCGGTGACCTTGCGGTACCTTGAAGTAGGAAGACCTTTTTTCTCAATTCTTTTACACGGTAGGGAACGTGTTAACTCTTTACTATCCAAGCTATTAACTCATCATCCTTTAAAGTATTTTTTTCAATATTTCGGTAATTAATTAACAATGACTCGGTGAAATTCTGCACAGTCGAACGATCAAAAGGAACGGCTCGTCGGTTCGAGACGAGGAAATGGATCAAGGGGGCAATTATTAACTTTCTACAACCCTAATTACTCGTTTAAAACTGTAAACGTGAAAATGGCATGCAAATTAGCAAGTATTTTCTATTTTAATTATTAACACGATGATAAATTAGGTTTGATTTGAAAGAAACAATGTCGAAGTTGCAGTTAGTAATTTCACATTTAAATAATTCATGATAATTAACTTACTACTACGTTTGTGACATCTTACTCACATTTTTCAGCGGTGACAGTCTGATGGCAGAAAACAACAAGGAGGAAGAATAATCTAATATCCATTTTCACCGGCCGTCCGACCACCGCGTTCTCCAATGGCAAATCGTAAGTCTTTATCACCGTTTCAACTACTTTCAACTCTTATTATCCAACAATAACTTAAAACGTACGCACTATCGTTTCAATGCGGCATAAAAGATGCTCAAACACAGAAAAAAAGCTGAGAATCAATCTCGCTGGTCCAACGATAAGAATAGTCCCCGTTCCGTTATAATTCGTCGCATAAATACATTGACGCGATAAAAAAATATATGTTTAGTTGAATGAAAACACCGTTATCCAGACATTCTCGCTATTTCTTTCATATATCACAAACCATCGTCTTAATGAACCGTCAAAAATGTAACGGATAAAGTACTCAACTACGTGCGATCCTCTTGCGCAAAACGAAAAAATCTACCAAACCGAAGAGAAAAAAAGAAACGCACTTGAATTACACGCGAAGCCGAAACAGGACACCGATACTTTCGCCTATCCTTGAAATTTCTCACGGCAAGAGAGAAAAAAAGGGGTCCCAGAAAGACCGTACAAATGATGTCATAGATTCGTTTATTATTAACCAACATCCATAGACGGAAGTTTCTGTCGTTCTTTCACGTCCGATTTCAAATCTTTCATGAGATAACAAATAGATCTCTTTTCTCGGAGCGTCTTCGTGGACTAAAAAAGAAAGCATGAGACACCGTAACTTCGTCGGTGATCAATCTTTTTCATCGTTGAATTTTCTCAGTTTGAGAGTCATGTGGAAAAAGATCAGACGATAAAGATGTCATTTAAAGAGTGTAATCTCGGTGTTCCCGATTTAATGAAAGCAAACGAGGAGAATTCGCGTGAAATTCACCACGTGACGGCTAGACAGACGGTTTTCTTCGCGAACACAACGTCGTCGGCTTGGAACTTCGCGGATACTGACTGGATTAAGGCTGACGATGCCCTCTGCTGCTGATGCGACAGAAAGTCCAGTAGAGAACTGGAATTATTAAGGCCTGGTGGGAGGCTCCTGCGTAATATACACGCTTGTACAGTCGCCGACGTTAATATCTGAAGAGATGCGGAAATGAATTTACCGGAGGAAGAAGAAATCGCTAATTTGACTCGCGAAGAATCCCACTGATTTTTGACCTTAAGATACACTAGTCCTATCTGCACGATTGAATTGCGGTCGTAGAAACGAGCAAGACGAGTCGTCGAAAGACATTTTTTTTTACTTTAATATTCCTTTGCGTTGTGTGATTGCGGTATACTTTGCGGGAGACGCGGCATGCTTTTGTGACTTGATAAACTTAACACATTGGACGCCGGTCACGCGACATTTAAATTTGATATGGATTTAAATGGCAAGATTATAAAATTTGTTTGATATCTAGCCGACGTGCAATTGGTTAAGTATTTCATCGTGGTGTTTCAATTGGGGTATACTTTTCGAGGGGGGGCAGTACGATTTTACTTTTAACTCAATGGACTCAAAGTAGAAGTACCAACGCAGACAAACTGACTGGTTCGTAATTCTTCCAAAGGACGTTCTCCATTTACAGGTGAATAATGTACAAAGAACTGAGTAAACTATCTTCACCTCTTTATTCTATTTTTCCTAAAGTTCCTTTTTAATGTATTCGAGTATAACAGATTTAAAGCCAGTAGTTCTAGTGGCAATTGACTCAAATACTCCATTGTGTCGTTTCAATCTCATTGTACATTTCAACGCACACCGTATACTTTTCTAAGAAGTGCACGCGTGCATGAGGAATGTCCGAAGGAACTTTTTTTTCTCGTGATGTCTCCTCCACGCGGTACTTGCATCCTCCTTAAGCAGATTAATGTCGTAAGCAGGATTCACGGTTCGTTACGGACACGTAATTTCATGTAGAACGGGAATTACCGTGAGGAAATTAACACAAATTTTCCTCCTAAGTAGGTGTAAACACAACGAGGATTTTTCTTTGCCCGAAAGAACGTTCGATTTACAAACAAATCAGATGATTTTATTCAAATACGAATTATTCGGCAGACCTCTAAGCTCTTTGATATTTCTATGGTGCAATGATTTCTATACCTTAAAAGTTAATGGCAGGAAATATATAGTTAATGGCGCACAACACAGCGGAGCAGAGCTTGCTACTCTTCTTGCGGAGGGATCTGAGTCAGCTGTCAATTGCCACTGAATTACTTTGTTAATGCTACAATTGTCAAGAGAGACCATTGCAAGCAAATTAGTGTCGCTGTTGTGCAGCACAATTTCTCTTCGTGTTGAACGTACGATTTTCCAAATCATCCTGTTGCCAAATGGAAATGGACATCGTTTGTTGAAGTAAATGTAAATAGAAGAGGAAAAATTACTACTCGGGAGTGAAATTCGAGTTAGTCATTAAACGTGCTCTGAACGAGCGAGATAATGGTAATCGGTGGTGATAGAGACGTCTGTACTTTTATTTCACTCTTCGTGCACGGGACGCAGAGTGCATTGCAGATAACGTAATTACATCTCTGTGCTTCGAAATTAGTAACTGCTTATCTTGCAGTCGCTCTTGTACATCGTAACGTAACGTGAAATTGTTATAGTGAAATTAATTAACACTTTATTTACTGGAAGCTTAAATAAGTTTTTGGTTTGTCTACGCCCGTCGATTGATAGTCTATTAACCCCTTGACTACTGATAGCGCCTATAGGCGCTTGACGCAATTTGGCTTTTTAACACGGAGGACATTTCGAAATTTGTAATATCTACGGTAACACGGACCAGAAAAATAAATAATACTGTTTTAATGTAGTGAAATTCAGTTTTTTGATTATCAAAATATGTTTTCACAAAAATGCCTACTCTAAAGTGGTCCATTCTTGGTGTATATATATCGTGACTCAATTCCTACCACGCACATGGTACGGCCGGTACGTCTCAAAGTCTTCCGTAGTCAAAGGGTTAATTGGCTATTAGGAGTGAAAGAATGATATTACTCTGTCTTGAAATAATTGAAATTAGATGAGCATAATGAGAATTTGATCTGATTTTTCATTATAAAATCATGGAGCTTGTATTTACGCAGACGATACTTACGCGAGATGTCAAATAAACACGTGATAGATAAAGCGTTAAGATAATGGCAGAAAATGGTGGAAATCGTTATAAGACTTCTTTGTGACAAGGACGTAAAGTGTCTTATTTATAGAGTATCAATTAAAATTGTAGACTAGACTTTTGAAACTCTTAAATCTCGATAGAATAGATCGTTGATATCCTGAACAATACACGTGCGCGTTTTGGTAAAAATACATTACTGTCGCTGCAATAAATTAGATGTATCCCTGATACTTAACGAAAGTGATTATGCTATCGTTATTTATATAATCTATCATTGATGCCAAAGTCATCTGGCAGCTCGTCGCTATTATCTTAACTGTGCAAACATTCGCCAGTGCTAATTGCGTTTTTAGCGCGACACTTTAACTAATATGATCGTGTGTTACTTTGTTCCGCACATGTAATGTATTACATTAGATCTACAGAAAGTCCTGCCCGTTTTTTAATGAAAAGAAAATAGTATTCTAAATAAATATATATATACAATAAGTATTAACAAATATATTAAAAATGTAGTATTTTCTTTTAATTACAAAAACGGTCAGAGCCTTTCGGTGCACCTAACATCAACGGTTCCACCATTCTGTTATTTGTCCAGGATAAGATTTCATTTATTCTAATTCATTCTGGAGTATATTATGTTTAAAGATAAATCTATATTGTGTTCATTTTAGCGTAAAGAAATACACCAGACATCGCGCCTTTAAAATTGATAACTCGTATTGTTATCGCATGTGCATTACGTGGTACGACGTGACATACCGATATTTCTTTATAAGATGCAATAATAAAAGTATCTCATCCTTACGTTTCTACAACTGTTTCAACTAATACATATATGTAAGACGATTCTATGAATCTATTATTTTAGATATAACTTTAACTATGTAGGCTCAGGTACCCCGGGTTCGCCAAACCCGTACCTGGGATATTCCCAGGCCCCTGGGGGTATTAACAAGTGACAATAGGGAAAAGGCTTTGAAATCGTCTTCTTTTGAATGTGATCGACTAAAAACAGAGGTGGATTAAGGATAATTTAAACCCAGAGTTCAAAAAAATATTAGGAACCTTAAAAAAAATAGAAAGAAAAGGAGATAAATATACTATCAGATTTTCCCGCCGATTATAAATTTTACTTAATTAAAACTGCACATTTGAAACCAAACTTGATGTCATTATAAAAAGAATATTAAGTCGAGATTTTTGGAATCAATTTGAATAACTGGTTCATGCAAAGCAGTAAAATTCAATTTAATAAATTAAAATTCCATTATTTTAATAGGCATAACAGTATTTTTAGGCTAACAGTAGTCTAAACATTAATTGCAATTCATTTCAAAGAGTCCGCTTACACACTAAGAAATTGTAAACATTTCATCGCGCAAGAAATCTTAACAAAGGTTTGAGAACCACTGACGTGCGGCATCGTTCAATACATCTCCATCAGTTTCTATCAGTTTCTATAGATATAATCTACATTTTTAGAACCACAAGTGTTCCACCTTCGAGCTAATTTTTCTCCAAGCACATTTAATTCAATTAAAAGTCCTGATTTTTATTTTGAAAGTTTATTATACAAGATCAAAGTATGCTTGACCATAATTTCTTTGTCCCCAGGTATGATACGGCTCTGAGAAGGGTACTATAATCTGTATAACTGTATCTGAAGCAGGGGCGGCTGGAGCTGCTTGACGCAGTGAGTCAGTGTGCGCGATAAACATTCGACGGAGATGAAGCTACTATAACGCGTTTTATTGTTGGTACGTGAAGCTCACTTTGAAAAAATTTACAGTGTCTTTATGCTATTAAACAGAACGATATGTGAACCGTTAAAAAGGGTTAGCTGACACTTGGAAAGTAAGGTCTGCGCTGTCACGATCATCGAAGCTAACCTGAGTGGCGCAGCTGGTAAGTTTATACTGTATTAGTTTCAAAGTAAGTCCAAAAACAATAATTTTACTATATTGTCAAAGAAATAAAAGACGTCAGTGGTTTACAAGTGTTATCAAAGTGAATGATAACATGAGTAAATATCTTTTGCTATTTCGAATGCATTATCTATAGAGCAAATACCGATTGCCGTTAAAAGTGAATATTTTTTCGCGCCTGTCACGTCATCTTGCGTGAATTGAAAATTTAAATTTTGGCGCGTACAGAATGTTTACGGGTTTTAAGTATAATAAATTTAATGTCCATAGATCTAGTGTTATATGGTATTTTATTATATTTCAGGACTTAAAGTATTTACTCCCGGTGATTTCGCCGTAATCTGTAAAAGATGAAAATAAATAGCAAACAGTTGCCTATAAAGGCACATTATTTTTTCTTCATGGCAGGTAAGCTTCTGGTACTTGAAGTACGATGTTAATTGCACGTTTGTAATGACGATTTTCTTTGTTTGACTTACATTTCATCAGCCATGGGTCCAATTTTACCGTTTCTCCCGGTTTACGGGAAACAGCTTGGCATATCGACGCTAGTCATGGGCAGTATTACCGCTATTCTGCCGATTTTATTTCTAATTGCCAAGCCGGCATTCGGATTTCTTGTCGATTACTTTCGATCCTGGAGGAAAACGATTTTCGTGATGTTACTTACAATCACGAGTGCCTGTTACATATTTATGTACTTCCTACCGGTACTTCCAGGTCCGATTTTACCGGATCATAGCTTTAACAATGTATCTTGTACATTATTGCCGTATTGCTCGCCCGAGGTAAATCATCGATAGTTCAAAATTTTCTTTTTTCGCTTAATAACATTGACAATAATATTAGTTACGTATTATTTCAGGACGTCGTAAGACCAGATTTATGCGCCGGAGCAAAGAGTACAACTTGCCATTGGATCTGTGATAATAAGAGGAATTTTTCCAACTCCGTGTTTTTTCAAGCGGTCGACGGAAAAGCGAATTTCTCTCCGAATACTACCTGCATAAATGACTTCAACAACGTAACATTAGAGTGTTCTCAGAATACTATATGCAACGTTACCTGTGATACTTTTGCCGACAAATATTGTCTCTACACGTCCGTAACATTTTGGATCTTTGTTCTCTTAATGTCTATTGGCAATATTGGTTTTAATGTGTCTAACTCAATAAGCGATGCAATTTGCTTCGACATATTAGGTACATATATACCCTTCGATAGTTTCATACCGTTAATACGCGAAACTTGCAGCATAGAAAGAAAAATAATTTTGAAACACAATATTTTTGAACATCTCTTAAATGACTTATGCTATTTTCCAAATAGTTGTAATTGCACTTTAAATTTTTAGGCGAAGGTGGCCAAATGGGCTACGGAAGACAACGTGTCTGGGGAACAATAGGCTTCGGTATTTCAGCACTTCTAGCTGGTTATCTCATTGATAAGTGGTCCCAGGGAGGAATTATTAAAGTCTACACCCCTGCGTTTCTGCTAATTTTAGCATTTTCCTCCGTAGACTTGCTTTGTTGCAAAAAATTGGAGGTGAATATTTTAATAAATACGACTGAAAAACTTTCTAATAATGTTAAGTGATACAATTAATTCACAGAAGATATTTATTTCAGCTGCCAGTTATGTCAGGCTCAGCGAGTATATTAAAAGACGTTTTCCGTCTTTTAAAACTAAAACCTATAGTTATATTTCTCTGTTTTGCAACACTTGCTGGCATACTCGACAGCTTCTTAATTTATTTTCTATTTTGGTAAACTTTTACTTTGCTTTTCGTTCTATCGTCTCGATGAATTTACTCGGATATTTTAATTACATTTACAAATATGAAGCTCAAGAAAATAACGCTCAATTAATCAAGCTCAATTAATATCCTTTTTAACAGGTACTTAGAGGATCTTGCAGCAACGACCGGTTACATGGGCGAAATTAAATTCATAGAAGGCTTAATTGTCGCCGCAGAGACATTAGGAGGCGAAGTGATATTTTTTTCATTATCCGGTAATTTTCCAGCTCTTCTTACTCTTCATTTGAAATAATAATCAATACTTTTACAAGAGTACCTTACGATCCTCTTTTTACCTGCACAGGTAAAATACTGAAAAAGTTCGGATATGGTTATAGCTTTACATTCTGCTTCGTTTGCTATGCCTTACGACTGGGTTTAATTTCCTTGGCACCAACACCGTGGTGGGTAATCCCCATAGAATTGTTCATGCAAGGGCCTACCTATGCTCTTTGTTACACAACAATTGTTGCATATGCAAGTACAGTTTCACCGCCCGGTACATCCGCTACCGTTCAAGGAATCGTAGCTGGAATGGATGATGGATTTGGTATTATTCTTCTTCATATTATCACATAATTCATCTAACTGAACAGTATCCTGGAGTTTCCACGTTTAAAGCGAATTGCAACTTGTAAAATTTCCAGCTTTTCGATAACATTGCAGCTAATTTCATCAGAGTGTGATACCAAAGTGTCCTTTTTAACACATTGCGTACGGCACTCTGCTATTTCAATATGGCCGCAGAGATTTGGTATATTTTATATATCTGATTATATAGTACTCTTTTGGAAATTCGATATTTATTTCGCTAAGTATTTATTACATAACTCACGGCTTGAACCTGGAAACTCCAGGTCATTGTTCAGTTAACGATGGTCGCAGCAGACTAAAAACCTCACTTCTGTAATTGTATAATATATACTTTGAATTTCATTTGGTTTAGGTTTCGCAGTGGGCAGCCTGATAGGAGGTATTTTCTATAAGCAATTTGGCGGCGTAACGACGTTGCGAATATTTTCGTCGATTGCTATTGCATCCGCGTTCATGTATCTCGTACTTCATGTGGTGTACTTAAGGCACTTCACACCAGGTAAAAGAAGATATGTTTTAGAAAATTTTCTTTATAATGACGTTTTTTTTTATAAAATTCTTACTTCTCGATAGATACCAAGAGTAAAGTCGAATGGAAATCGCCTGAAGAAGCTCAGAAAGAGTGTGACACCGCAGAGACGTGATATTATGATTAAAATATTTCATTTCTTTTAGAAATGAAAACTCGTTATTATATTTGTTACGATATAATTAATTGTATACTACAAATACATCACATATATGTATAAGTATGTGACTGATTTTATACTGTTTATTGTTAAACATATTTACTTAAATCGACTGACTAATTATATTTTAATATTTGTTAATACTACCTCATATATTTTATGAAAACAACACCTACTTTGCATATGAATTCTCCTTCTCTTTTCTTCGCTACGTAACACTGTGATTAGTGTAATATAATTCGAAACAATTAATAAACACATTGAAAGCAAATTAAAAACGTTAAATAAATTATTCTCAATCAGTAAAATAGGTATAAACAAAATCTCAAAAAGATTCAACCATTTCAACTGCCTTGGTAGATCCTGTCGCAAATCTTAAATTACTTATTTCAAATTAACAACAATCCATTATATTAATTCATTATTATTTATACGCCATTCATAATATATCTTATGCGTATAAATAAATAGATTTCGATACAACTTACACTTTTAATCGGTGGAAAAAAAAAGAATTTCAAAGATCGATGTATCTTCGTTAAGATCAATACGAGTATACTAAAGAAGACAATGTTTAAATAAAAATTAAATTATGTATGAATAATACGTAACGGAAACATTCAAATAATGAGATCGCCCGGAAAGGAATGGATCCTTTTAAATCACGAGTCCCCTGATGATAAAGTCGCGGTTGCTTTATTTGTGCTTATCACGTGATTGACCCGAGAAAAATGACAGATGCCTTGCGTTTGGACACCTTGCCGTCTGACGTTTTGATTTTAATTTTCGATTACTGTCATGCATTCGATTTGGTACGGCTCAGCGAAGTATGCACACGATTCTACGATGTCATACGCAGTGATACTCTCTGGATCAAAAAGAGCAAACAGCCTCTCGTGACGAATCAGGCGTCGAAGAAATTTTGCGAAAGGTTCGTCAGGTTATGTTAACCTTTGTTACATAAATAATTCACAGCTTTTTAAATATCAGTGGATGAATTACGAAACGTTGATTGACAATGAATTTAATACTCTTTAATTATCCTAATAAATTTTCATTTTCAACGATGTATCATTTATAATTGCGACTTAAACTGGACAGTCGTATTAGAACGAGCATGTCATTAAGCATTCGAAAAATTACGTTTTTGCGAATATAAAATGATAATATGAATGTTACAATTATTTTTAAATATGTCATGCTTCATATATAAGTAAATAATGGGAATGAAATATATTAAAATAGTAGAATGATATTTTTTATGTATTGAAATTGGAATCGATTTTCTAGATGTAATCCACTACTTTGCGTGCGTACAAAATGGCACGTTTCACACAATTGGCAGTGTGGGAGATACGAGAAGAAGGTTTTATTCTCTCAGAAGATAAAGCTGATGCCATGGATTCAATTGACAGGAGACATGTTATGGTGGAGCGGCGGAAGCAAGCTTTGCGGTTTTAAAAGGATAGAACCATTTAGGGAAAGCAATCGTACTTTTGTTGGACATAGCACCAGAGGAGACATATGCAAGTTCATCGTCAGAGATCAATGTATTATAACGGGCCACAGGTGTTTGAACTTGTCAAATTTTTGTTAAAAAAGTCATATTAATTGGGCATTCTATCTATTCAAATATTTATAATCATTTCAGAAATGGAAGCATAAAGTTCTGGAACCAATTGGAAGGCGGCGACGAACGGTATAATTTTAATATAAAAAGAGCACATGCTAACGACGTAAATGCGATAGACGAAATTTCTCAAACCGTTATATCAGGCTCTGGGAATGGAACAGTAAAAGTAACATCTCTGCAGATACTACTTTATACGTTTAACTCGTCAAAGAAATGATATAACTAGAAAAACTTTAATTAGGTTTGGAGAACTCCAACAAACAGATCGTATAACATGCCTCTGGCTACTGTATATATCCACGATAGAGTATGGTCTTTAGCAGCAAACCCAATGGGAAATAAATTTGCCGTTGGGTCAGCCGGAAATGGCGATGGTCCACCTCTTCGTATATTTGATCTTGAATGGTATGTTTTATTGCTACTCAATGATAGAAGAGTTTTCCTAAATTGTGTATAGTATACACATGCATTTTATATCTTGTCAGAGCACATGAAACATCCAACCGTAACAAAACATTTCAGTTACAATGCATCTGATAGTATAAAACACAACTGGCGGAGAGGAGCTGGAATTTTAGATATGGTTTGGGAAAATCCACACACTTTATTAACGTGTGGTTATGACACGTACATTCGTAAATGGGACATGCGGTAATACGTGATATAATATTATCCCGTAGTAACCATGATTTAATATATAACTATGAATCGATATTAATTATATTATCGATTATTTCTTTAGAACTGGAACGTGCGTAAATGCATGGCCAGATCCAACGGACGCGACTTTGTACTGTATATCTACCGATTATCACTACACTATGGTCAGTGGAACTCAATTCAATTGTAAGGCTGTTTTATGGGATCAAAGACAAAAGAATTTTATACAGGTCAGTATGCAACCTGTCTTTGGAAAATTTATAATTTTAATTGGACGAGAATAATAATTTTTCTTCAATTTTCAGCTATATTTTATGAATCTGAATAGAATGTCAAGTCCGGTTTACTGTCTGGCCTTCGATAGCACGCATTTGTATGGTGCTACGGATCAACATTTAGTTGAACTTACATTTTCAGGATATTCATACAAAGAGAACAACTGTAGAGAAATTCTTAGGTACGACACAGTTAGAACAAATTGGAGCTCCGCAAATTGCATCGTATAAATTCTAATTCTCCGATTAGAAGTTGAAAAAAATGAATGTCGAATCGAAAAATGGAATCTGGATGTAGAGAATCAATCTTGTTAGTAAAAAAAAAAAAAAGAAAAATGTTGCATTACATAATGCGCCGTGATTTCCGTCTAGTCTGTGCACAGCTTTTTAATTAACCGATAGCAGATACTTGAGCTCGAAATTAAAAAAGACTTGTAGATTTATATCTAAACAATTATTAACAGTTTATTAATATCCGGTACATTAAGAAATATAAACTATCCCAAGAAACGTACGAAACAGTATCTATAAAGCGTATAAATTCGACATTATCGATGCACGGAAAACAATGCGTTCTCAACGAACGCAAAGTTCGTGAGAAAAATCTGCTACTTGGATCATACGAAATTTCCCCACGTAAAATCTTTTGTAACATATAGAACGTTTCCGCTAAGACTTTCTTTTTAAATACGATGAAATAAATATATTTGTTCAAAATTTCTCTAATATTATTATTATTCCTTTCAGTTCTTCCTATTGTATCACATTAATAAAACCAATAGTTCCGAATTTGTTACATATTAATCTTTCACCCTATAAGATGATTACATCATATGCCATAAATCCAGACCCAGAATTAAGTAAATTATTAAGTAACGTCTCACAACAATAAAATCAATGTTCCATTGAATTCCTAAACCTCATGAAAGCATCATTCTAATCATATAATTCAATATTCCACCGTGTTTGAAATATGTTAGATCTACCTCAGTATCGAATCGTACAACCACATCGAATTTCTTTCCATTGTCAGTCGTAACGGAGACCTTTTGACCGGGCTGACAATTTTCCGGAATCGCTATATCGTATACCTCATAACCGGTCAACCCTAAAGTATCCGCATTTTCACCAGGTAGGTATTGCAATGGGATAATACCCATACCTACGAGATTAGACCTGTGAAAGTGAACAAATGGTAATAAAATTCCGTTAAACGAGAGCCATTTCCCGAACGGCTCTAAAGGCAATTTCTTAAGTTGACGATTGTTCCTCGGGCTTCATATTACTATATTGTGAAATAAATGAATTTCTTTTGCATACCTGTGTATCCTTTCATAAGATTCCGCTATGACTGCACGAATTCCAAGAAGGTACGGTCCTTTGGCTGCCCAATCACGGGAAGAACCAGATCCGTATTCTTTACCGACTAAAGCGATTAACGGTGTTTCGTCTTTGGCGTACCTTTCGGCCGCGTCGAAGACGTCCATCTATGAATGTTAAATGTATTCAAATATAAGTAATAATTGTATATTGTAATATTTGCAAATTTTATATGAAGAACCAACCTCTTCTTTTGTAGGAATGTAAAGTGTCCGTGGTCCTGGTTGGCCAACGAATTTATTAAGTAAACGGATATTAGCGAATGTTCCACGCGCCATTACGGCATCGTTGCCTCTGCGCGAGCCGTACGAATTAAATTCTTTCGGCGTCAGTCTGTAAATATGGATGATATTAAATTAGTGACGAAAGATACTGACGTTTATTTTCTTTTTGAATTTTATTCAACGTACCCACGATTCGCGAGGTACCTCGCCGCTGGAGAATTACGAGCGATGCTACCAGCTGGACTTATATGGTCTGTCGTGACTGAATCTCCGAGATTTAAAAGAACACGCGCTTTTGTTACAGGCTTAATTACTGGAAGTTCCTAGAAACAAATGCGACGTAATGGTTTGTTAATAAAATTGAAAATCAATAAAGCAACATCTTAAAACACTGGTTTTAACTAATAATTTAATAATAATATGGTAATTTTTAAATAAGTAACATTACCATTTACCTTTTCTAAATTTTCGAAGTACGGTGGACTTTTGATATACGTGGAACTCGGATCCCAGGGGTACAATTTACCTTCAGGAGCAGCCAAGCTCGCCCAACTACCGCTACCTTTCTCAATTTTACTATAAACCTCTTTAAACATCGCTGGAATCACGTACTTCTGCTCTACAGCTTGAATTTCCGATCTGGTCGGCCAGATATCTTGCAAAAATATTCCTGTACCATCCGCACGACGACCTACGATAAACGATATTTTACAAAAGTCCTTCTAATTCTTAAAATTCAAAATCTTTTTATTTACCGAGCGGTTCCTCTTCGAAATCGATATCCACGGTTCCAGCGATTGCATAGGCAATCACCAAGAGCGGCGATGCCAAATAATTAGCTCTCGTGTTAGGATGAATCCTGCCCTCAAAATTTCTGTTTCCGGACAACACTCCGCAACATACTAATTCATTCTACGCAAATAAACATTAATTAGAAGCTAAATCAATGAATAGAATATTAATAAATATGAATGGAGATTAAAGAGCTCACTTTTTCTATAGCTTCAACCATTG
Source organism: Cerceris rybyensis (assembly GCA_910591515.1). NCBI lineage: Eukaryota > Metazoa > Arthropoda > Insecta > Hymenoptera > Crabronidae > Cerceris > Cerceris rybyensis. Next base: position 5,859,067 of record OU342795.1, read on the forward strand.
GATCCGAAAGAGGACCGCTGTTACCGATACAAGTCATACAACCATATCCGACGATATCAAATCCTAATTTGTCTAAATAAGGTACTACTCCGCTTTCCTCCAAATAATAAGTAACGACACCGGATCCTGGCGATAATGATGTCTTGATGTAGGGAGCAACCGTCAATCCAGCTTCGACAGCATTTTTCGCAAGAAGACCTTGATTGTATAAATAAAAAGAAATGTTTCAGTATAAAGTTACATTTATGAGAAATTATCTCAATTATATCTTCCACTGTAATTAAAATTTAACGCTGCTTCTCCTACGTAGAAATATAAATGTACCCAACAATATTCAACCCTAAAACTACGTTATAAAAATAATAGATTTTCAAATATTTTTTAAACCAAATAAATTCTCATTTTCCAAAGTACTTATTCAGTATATCCAAATGCAATAGATATAACGCCGGTAGTTCAAGCATTGACACTGACCGTACCATTTGCCATTAAAATGACCGATTCAATGAAATGAAAATACACAAATTTGCATTATTAACTAAGCAACGTTATCCGTCATTTCCTACTTTAATTGACAATCGTCTACGGTTCTAACATGAAAATATTATCGTCATTTCATAAACGGTCAAATGACCGGTAACGGTACGAATAGGTATACAGAAACTGTCGATACAGTTAGTATTAATATCTCCAGGTAACTTATTTACCTGCTCCAAGCATAACGCTAGGATTACTAGTATTAGTACAACTAGTAATAGCAGCGATGACCACCGAGCCGTGTCTCAATTTGTAATCCTTCCCTTCGTATTCGAACATACCTACGGAGTCCAACTTCGCAGGACTCAGGCCATATCCTTTGAATCCTATCTGAAAAAGAAAATCCATAACACGTTAACAATCATCGTAGCGAAACGGCTTAGAATATTATGACACACCTTCCATGAAAGTAATTTTCAATTAATGTTCGAACTGTAATGTTAGTCATCGAAAAACACACGATTTTATCTTCTTCAAATTATTTAGCCTGATGATTCATAGTGTTTAGCGCGTAGGGCTCGTGTCTGTAGCAAAATATTACAAGCGAAAGTGGACACTTATCGCTCTTTCTTTATCAGCTTTAATCAGCCTTTGTTATTAACAAGGAACTAGAGAAACGTATAGTAGAATTATAAGAACATTGTTTCTGCGAAAATTTAGCTCTTTTTTTACATTCATTGAATTGCTGAATTTTCGTGTTTCAAGCGAAGGGTTTAATGACCTGTTGGTGTGAGTGACCTGATATTGAGAATTCTTTGTCTTCTGAATGATTTGCTGAAGAAGCAACGATGGACGGCAAACTACTGCTTGGTTTACGATTTGATATTTGAAGTAAAGATTTCATCATCGTACGTAAACTAGCTTCTTTTGCAGCGATATTTTAATAAATCCTAGAATCAAAATATCGCTGCTATTTAATTACCTAATTCTAACATTTATTTCAGCTTAAAACGAGCTTCTTTCTTCATGCACATTCAGTCCAGTATCTAATATGTTAAATTTATTTGGAATAAAATGTTTGCAATTAAAAATTACAAAATTACCATTCCTCCGGAAAACAGTATTTAATCTTACATCTTAATTGCACGACTCATTTAAAGCAGGCAAGAATGTGCATGTAATTAACATTTCCAGTAATTTGACTCCTCGCAATGGGAAGTTTTACAGTGGGATTTTACGGAACAATGCACGAAGCATGAATACGCCGAATGCATCACCGACGATACCCAAAATTTCGGGTTCCTCCTTAATCTTGGAAAGATATACAGTATTGTTTTGGACATTTGGGTTCTTGACGTCACCGTGTCTCGGCTTTTCCACGTGACAAAGATAACTTTCACAAATTTCTATAGCACCGAGACCGTCGTTTCTCTATTCTTTTAATTTTATAGCTAGACCTGCGAGAACTTTTTCCGCGAAGGTTCATTTACCGCCAATAAACTACGGCAGACCCGTTGCAAATATTAGAGAATGCTAATTTAGGAGTAACTTGCAAAATTATCCTACAATACTCCATCCATGATTTTTTGCAATACGTTTATAAGTAACATTGCATTCAAAATGATAGTTAACTTTTATAAAATATCAGGTAGATCTACTAGATCAATCCTATAGAGAAATAAGACTAAAAACGTAATTGAATTATTCAAAATAATTAAAGATTAAATGTGTTAAATATTTTCAAAATATTTATGAAAAATTTAGGATAAGTCATTTCGATCATCTTGGTAGATCTACTGTTACAATTTGCCTCTCTAGTTAGGTCTCTAATTAATAAAATAGATTTCTTTCTGCAAAGACTTCTCTTTGAATTTTTACACCATCGAGAAACATTGTTCTTGCAAACATTTCTCGTCGATCGTTGCAATACGAGTCACAGCGAAAATATCTAAATCCGTGTGCAGCCGAATGACGGTAGTTTGCAACGAAATGTGTGAGCTTTGCAAAATGAATACGGACAGTTGTATCAGCAATTTTTTCGCGAGGCTACATGTCGTTCGTATCTCTAACGTAGCACCGCGAAAGCCAGTTCCTTGCGTTCCTCGTGAAATCCAAGATCGATCGATTGCTACGCTTAAATATAGTAAGTATAAAGGAATTTTTCAACGAAATTTGCAATATGGATTGACGATGAAACTCACGGTTAACTCGATGAACCAATGTCAAATCTATTATAATTCAATATACTGAATAAGTTCTGGAAAAATCGAGATTAAAAGTTGAAACAGATGATCAATTAAGTAATTTAAGTTTTGTAACATAAAAGTAGACTATTTCCTGCATATTTTCCTTATAACTTTGGAAAATTTTAGTGAAGAATGAGACACCGCTCATTCAGATCGATTTCCTCGGTATGAATCATTTCGTATAGTCATTAAAAATCACAATTTTTTCAAGTTTCAAAACGCGCAATTAGCAGTCACCAAAATTCGATATCTAAACTTCACAGGAACATTTGGAAATAGTACGCGGAATATTTGCATAATTCTCAGTAATATATGAAAGAGAAACGAATTAAATTCGTGAGTTCTATCTATCATCGTCAATCCGAAAAATCTAGGGGCAAGAGGGCATTGAATTTCACGAAGAAGAAACGTCAGCTCCTATGATTCACATTGATGAGTTTTCAGCAAATGTCCTTGCTGTCATAGCAGAGTAACGCGATTCCAATGTTGAACATCATTCAATAGAAATCGATCGGTCCCTTGTTTTTAAAATTACTGTCTATCATTGTCGTTTTAACACGATCGTTCCTTCATGCTAGTCCGTAAACTTCAGTTGTAAATCATAGGTTTAACGACGGGACCGGTAGACTGCACAGACTAAAATATATATGTTACGTAAATCCATATTTAATTGAATCTACGACGAGAATAACTGATAAACATCAGTGATTATTACATATTACTTAATATATATCACTGCATATTAATAGATAATTTTATATTAAATATTAAGTAACAAGTAATAATATTACTTACTATTGGCTCAGAGAAAAAGTTGGTTTCAATTCTAGCGCAAAAGTGGTTTCTTGCCTAAAAATCACGGTGGTAATTATGGCTTTAAAATGGCAAACAGTTGTCAAACAGAATAGCACATGTTTATTTAAATGAACTTCATTTCAAATAGGAAAGAACTTCTTTTATCTTGGCCCTAAAATACCAACTTTTTCTCCAAACCCTATTTTCGATATTAAAGATTAAAGGAAAAGGTCTACTTTCCATACTGATATTCTCCAAAAAAGTATTATTACTTCCCGTAGATAATTATTGTAAATCTAAAAAAGAAAGTTTTATAAATCACTTAAAATCGACTCGCAAGAGGTATAACTGCATGAATTTCGTTAATAGAAAATCCTTTAATACCTGACGAGTCAGGGAGGTAAGGGAAATTCGTGGAAGATTCACCACCAGAGTTAACGAAGAGGGTCGACGGTGCATCGGCCGAAGGGAGGGGACGACCTGGACACGTATAAATGAGGCTTGCAGAGCGCGGAAGGTCATCAGTATGCAATTAACAGTGCGAACAAGTCATACGTCGTGATTCAAGTTGGAGTGCAGTATCCGTAATTCTGCTCTTCTTCCATATTCTTATTCTTCTTCGTTGAATTTAGTATATCTTTTAATATTTTGTGAACAGTAACAGTGTCTCTTCGCAATCTGCTCCTTAAACTTCATAGAAGTTTCTAACTAGTTTTCCAACTATTTCAAATTTTGTGGAGTATCTCTTCAACCGTAGATTTCCTTACTCGCACACGATATCTTGCAGTTATTTTCATCGAATGAGTTAAACTATTCGGTTGAGTGAACTGCTGAAATAATGGAGGCTGCTGTCGGATGAAATCTCGTCCGGTGTGGTTGGAATAATAGCCTCACCGGGTAGGATTCATCCAATGTCCGCCCCTGTTCATCAATCCCTATGGGAATCGTGTCTGTGATCTTCAAGAAGTAATCTTGCTGTTAGGGGCGAAGTATTCGTCTAGTGAAACGCTGTAACGTAGTCGTGACTAGATCGAAATACTCGTCTCTGATAGTGAGAGTTGTCGACATCTCATCATCAATAGGAAGGCAAACCAAAGGAAGATCATTAAAAAAACGTCCCGTTTATTTTTCTTTGGTGATCTAACTGTATGGTGAATCGAAGGATCATAAAGCTAGATCAGCAAGGCAAAATGCACGAGACATAGCCTCGTGGGATATCATCTTATGATTCAGCATCTTTCAACACGGTTAAAAGGTAACGAGGATTGCTACGGCTATCCTCATTGTTATACCGGCACTAATTTTGCATTCGAGAGGCACCGCAGATAATGATTTCTCAGATGGAGAGATCCAAAGGAACTCTTGCCGTGATGTGTCGTTACAAAAGATTCATATCACAGCAGTAGTTACCTGGGATCCTTTCATCCCTTCTCGCCTATAATGTGATGGGATCTTACCACTTCACGCTTCGAAATGCATGAAAGAAATTTGCAGTCATTTATACACTCTGTGTTAGCATTGCTAGAAGTACAGCATGGGATGAACGTAATCCCGTTTGACGGTAATAAATGATCGTCACTGGGTTATGTTTGTCCCATACACGTACTGAATATTCGTCATGTGATAAAGCTAACGCTGTGTAGACGCACGCTATGGTTTCCAGTTGCATTGCACATTAAATTTTGTTAGTAGAATATTCATATTTATATGCAGATTGTATTAAATATTTTTATAGTTATTTGTAGAAAACGTGTCTTACCTTATTAGTGAGACAGTTTCTGAAGTCCTTCTTCATGTCAACTACGGACACACGATCGTGAGGCCTCTTGGGACCACTGACACTGGAAACGACGGTTCCTAGATCCAATGTGACTACTTCAGAGAATATGGGATCCTGTCCTGCATCATCGTAATTTCTCAGCATCCGCACTGTGGTGAGATATCTCTCAATTCTATTAATGTGTTCTTCTGATCTTCCTACAAAAGACATTTTTATATAGTAGGTCATCGACATCTTCGAATTTTGGTATTCGAATTTGATCATCAATTTCTTAAAAATAAATGTATACCTGTTTGCCTTAGATACACCAAACTCTGTTGATCTACAGGGAAGAATCCGACGGTTGCTCCGTACTCTGGACACATATTCGATATTGTTGCACGATCAGCGATGCTCAATTGAGACACACCTGGACCAAAGAACTCCACGAACTTGCCGACTACACCGATCTGACGAAGATTCTAAAAAAGTACATTCATTCAGCATTAGTTTGATACAAAAACTTGTATAGCCCTAGAGATATTTTAAATGAAATAAATAAATTTTTATTTTAATATGATCTTTATCGAAATTTCTAATAATTTTTCGTTACCTTCGTAATTGTTAAAACCAGATCGGTCGATGTAGCATACTGATTGAGTACACCATCTAATCTATATCCTACGACTTTTGGCACTAACATAGATATTGCTTGACCTAACATAACAGCTTCGGCTTCGATTCCACCAACGCCCCAACCGAGTATACCAAGACCATTGATCATAGTTGTGTGAGAGTCTGTTCCAACCACACTATCAGGATAGAGAAGATTATTGTGATTGAAAACTACTCTCGCTAAATATTCCAAGTTCACTTGATGTATGATTCCACTTCCAGGAGGTACAATTAACATGTTCTCAAAAGCCTTGGCACCCCATTTCAAGAACATAAAACGTTCTTTGTTTCTCTCAAATTCCAATTCTTCATTCTTTTTTAAAGCATCAGTACTAGAACACAAGGAAATTTCGGTTCTTATCTTAAGTTATATAATGCCTGCTAAATTCATAAACCGTTCTTATCAGTGTTAGGTGCACTTGTATACATTATATAATAATTTTATAGTAAAAGAAAGACAGTTAAATTCATTGCAATGCACTACATATTGTTTAATAAACTCAAAGTGTATAAAAACAAATATCATACCTTCTACTAAAATCAACTTGGATAGAATGATCAATAACAAGATCAGAAGGACAGATAGGGTTTATCTTATCAGGATCACCACCAAGCTTTTTGACAGCATCTCTCATAGCTGCAAAATCTACTACTGCTGGAACTCCAGTAAAGTCCTATACAAACAATATTTTATTAATATCTCTTACCATATAGAAATTCATTGAGTCTGTGAGAAAGCAGACTTTTACCTGTAGTATTACCCTGGCTGGTTTAAATGCCAACTCAACTCCATCTTCCAGAGCTTGATTATCTTCCCAGTCCAAAATTTTTTGGACATCACTCTTTTTCACTTGAAATTCATCACAATTTCTTACAGCACTTTCCAAAAGGACTCGAATTGAGAAGGGTAGTCTGTCTGTAAAGCAATGAAATTTTGTAATATACTTTTTAAATTGACAGTCTCATTATTAATACCAATTATGAAAAGATTTACCATATTTTCTTCCAAAACTGGCAATGTCATAATAGCTGCATTCCTTAGATCCAATGTTAATGGTCTTCAGCAGATGATTATATGGATTATTGCCTGAAATTCAATTGGTTTAATTGTTAGTATTCTGCAACATGTATGTGATAAAATGCATGACCAATTAGTTGTCTTTATCACACAGTTACTAAAATGTAATCCCTGTGAGAAAGCTTTGAATCTCTTAGATAGCAATTCTTTCGAAAATTTCTTTATAACAAAAAAAGAACTGCAAGCTACTTCATATTGCATATCATACGAAAATTGAATATCATTAAATCAATGAAGTGAAAGTCATTTGTTCCCCCCAATGGAAATAAGTAATTTGAAATGTGGGTAACTTTATTCGATTAAACTATCGATTTCCAGCTAATCATTGGAATCCACGGATTATATGCTCGAGAACGAACGTTGATTAGAATCGTTTAATCTACTTGTCAAAAGTAACAGGTGTCCTTATACTACATTACCCTTCGTTGCCATTCGAAATTCTTAACAGAAACAATTTTTTTCAAAGCAATACGTTAAAACGTTAACGATCGAAGCGTTAGAGTACGTTGTCACGATGTACTGAACTACAGAATATTCTTTTTCCGGTAAGTTTCACTAAATTAGGACACGGAATGCATAATTCTCTCGATATTAAATTCTGAAACGACAGGGCTGAAATTTAATACTTCCGTTTAACAAAGTTACATTAGAGATGTGATGTAACGTTGTACGGTCAAGATCTTATCGAATATTCATGGTTTTTAGTAAAATAACATGGAGTAAACAAGATAGACCTTACTACTTACCAGCCATGATTGTCACTGTACCAGTCACGTCGGCCACCTCGACTGTGTATCGAATAATACAGGGTGAAAGGAAAATAATGATTTGAATTTTATTACAACATATGCCCATATCGATGCATGGAAATTTGATTAACAGATTCATATATCTGTATTTAATGCTTATCCTTACAATTCATTATATATAATGCAATATAAATTGCACACAACTAGACTGCACTTTTAATTATAAACTTCGTATGAGATCAATATACAGTCTATGTATAAAATAAATCTGACTACGTTGTACAAGTTTTTGTACATATTGTATCACCGTCTTTACACACTTAATGCTCTCAGTAACTTTAATAATTTTTCAAACAAAATTTTTCTTCGATTAAAAGTGTTATTGTATTATCACGAAAATGTGTTTTAAATGTTTCTTTTGAAACACCCGGTAGGCGCGATAGTCGATTAGGAAATTTTACGGTGTTGCGATATATCGAATGATTCGATTAAACCTGTTGCAAATAGGGATGTATCATGCTGTTCTTTTTCTTGATCGGATGACAGATTGAATTATTTTCTGTAAACATTGAGCTTTTATCATCGTACCTTTTGCGCTTTCGTTTCGTAATTGAAAAATGGAACGAAATTTGGAAAAGACACTCGTTGACGTGTAAGTTAATTACGAAAGACGGGTTATTTTTCTACTGCGTATCAAAAGTTATGAATAAATATTTACATTATCCACTTACGTTTCAAACATGGTAAATAAGCATTGAATTTCTACGTCAATATGACTGAATATCGTAATCATTCGTTTTTTATAATTTTCCGTGATAAGTCAGTAACAGTTCTGTGCCTGTATAACTCCTCACAAGTCAATGGAATATCCCTTTTTTTAAATACAGATACAATAAAACAAGGAGTTACTAGTAATATGAATACCTTCTCAACAATGAACTTATATATACTGTATTCATTCTTCTTACAGAAGTAATGGTGATGGGATTATCGGTTGTATCTTAGCGGATCATGCAGGACTTTGCTTAGGAGGTACTTCATGCTAAATGTTTTATATCTTTGATATATTGGAAAAAAATTCAAAAATTCATCTGTTCTTTTTCTTACAGTACAAGGCGATGCATCAAATGATAGTGCAGGAATAATTGCTGCTATAGCCGATCAAGTTGGAAAATTAGAGCCGAATTCACCAGCCCCAATTATATCTCTTCAAAATGATAGCAGGTGATGAGAAGAGTATTTTTATTTTGTAATCTCCTGAACTTGTTTTACTTACAATGATAATTTCTTATTATGTAAGAAAATGATATACCATTAATTAAGAAAATATTGTAACTATATGAAAATTTATTGAACATCATTGAAACATGGTTTTAATGCATTTTGTGTAAAATGTTATATGTAATTTAAAATATGATTTTACAGAAAATGCCTTATACAACGTCAAGGGCCAGTTGTGGGTGCAATTTATAAGGATGTTTCAATATAAAATTATAACTTTGGTTATTCAAACTAATAATACTGATTAAGCTTAAGGTAAACTCATTATTATGTTTAAGGTATTTTGTTAATTCTTTGGATAGATTATAATAAATAAAGGAATAATTATTTAAATATTACTCCGTTGCAATATGGGAACTTGTACTCAGTTTCAACTATAAGAATATAGAAAATATACATAATTATTATAATTCTGAAACATTTACATAAGTTCTGCACTGCAGCACCTCTGTAGATAATTCATATGCGAATAATAATAAACTATAACAACGTAAATGTTTAAGGTCAGTCGTTCTTTTTGTGCTTGTTCCTTCTTTCATACCATTTGTTTGTACCAAGTTTGATCAGGTCATGGTGTTCGTATATCCACGAAATAAATACAATCATAAACATTATCGCGCCAATCACAAAGTGTAACATTTTTTCTTCAGGGAAGAAATAAGCCTAAAATTTGTAGAATGAAGGATAAATCAATTTGAACATAAATTAACGATATGTATGTAGTAGTTATAAAATATTTTTTACGTGAGATATGTTGGTTATTAATGCTGCGACGAGAAGGGAACCAGAAAACATAGGCTTTGGCACTAAACCACGTAGTGGGTGATATATTGTGTCCTTATATCTTCTGTTGATGAAAATTGTAGAATGCAGAATTCTTAAGCTCATGTTCACACAATTGCCAAAGATGAAACCAACCGGTCCAAACCAAATAGCAAATAAGTATGATGCACCCAGAAATGCAATTGACTCATAGATCATAATCAAATTGCTTTTATTTATAGTTGTACTGTCCGCTGTTGCGGCAGTATAACATTCCGTTATACCATTTATTCCCAACAGTAATATGGCGAGACAATGTGCCCTCATTAATAGTATTGGCAAGGCTGAAGTTAATTTTGCTCCACCATACAACCAAAGGAGGGTACTGGAGTAGGACTGGCCAAATACCAAAACGACCAAACCGATAGATGTAACTGCTGAGCATAAATGTGTGAGAACAGTTGCACTTTCTTGAATTTTTGTCTAAAATTATAAATTTTCTGTAAGTCAATCGTAATAAAATTATTATAACATTCGAAATAGCATTTTTTTTACTCACTGGATTCTGATCATTTATTACTTTATCCCTTTTCACCATTTGAGTAAAATAGAAATACCCACTTTCTTCTATAGGACGGAAAATAAATCTTGCTGCTAGAGAGCCTAAATTATTCACTATCTCATATGTACCCTAAAAAGTAAGAATGGATAATAGACATTGTGCAAAAAATCGATATGAGAGGTGTCATTTATCATTAAAATACCTGTTCACTAAATGTCAAAACTGGCATTACAGTCATAATAAGTCTTTCTCCCTCAGTCAAAATTTGTTTTATTATGCCTTGCCTAAAGAAACTCCACGTGAGGATAGTCAATTTTTTATCCAGGTATGAATCCTAAAAGAGAACTATATTTGCGTACTAATAAACAAAATGATTGTGCTTCTATACATACATTATTTTCCAATTGTCCAGGCAGAAAATCTGTTATCATTTTAAATGGAAATTCTCTTGCCACATATTCATCGCTACTATCTTTTATAGACATTCTCCTCTTTAATTTACACTTATTTAATTTTTGAATATAATAATGAAAGTATACATAGTGACTAATAGTATAAAATATTGCTGCAACTAGTTGAGCCACACCAAATGCAAGTAGTGCATTCTCTGGATGATAAAGTATCAATGGAACAAAAGTCATTGTCCGAATGGCAATCATTATAGTATCAAGGACTATCTAAAAAATGTAGTATTGTTAGAAGTATGTTATAAATTTTTCTAATGTAATATCAAAACCTTACTTTCAGCTTAACAAATAGGAATGCACTGGCAACTAATTGAACAATTAGAGATGATAATTCAATGATACAAGATAATGCAACTGCCCAAACTGCAAATGTATAATACGGTGGCAATACTTCAGCTGTTGTTAAGACAAAAAGCCAGATATATCCAAATAGTACGGACATCATGATACATATTGGTACCCTGTAAAATACATACAAATTTCATGTAATCAAGTACAATTGATCCATTAATGTATGATAACTTAATAGCAAAACTAACGTCACCCATAGTAAATTTACAACTTGGGCCCAATTATGTTCTGCTGTATTAGTTAGACATGCTTTCATAAATGGTTCTCGAGACAGAAAGAGTATCAGGGATTCCAATAATAACAATCTCACATTTATAACTCCAAGAACAGCTTGACCCACATGCCGTACAACAAAGGCATTCAAAATGAAGGTAACACTCCGACATAATATCTGTAATACACCTTCATTTTAACATGTCTCCAAAATTTCTTACAATTTTATAATGGCATAAACCTTCAACAATCAGACGAATACAACGGGATACAAGAAAAGTTCAAACTTAACGAAGAATTCGTACAATTACAAAAGAAAGTTCCAGTTACATGACAATCAAATTGCAGCTGACAATAACGTTCAGTTAGAAAATTCAATAAACCTTTACGTTATTACATTATACCGTTTCAGTACCTGAAATATAATATTGAAGGAAGCATTCTCCAAGCTGCTTTTCAAAATGTTTTGTGACATTTTTGCGTTCTATCAAGCGGTAAATAGTAATCTTTCGAGATTCCCGCCGAAAGGTATGTCAATAAAATTCGAGGTTACATGAAACACTTAATGAAACCTAAAACATCAATTCAATCATATTTCCATAATTTCATTCGCACCGTCGACTAACCGGAATGCAGCGAATGCAAAAGCCAAAAATTTCCTCATACTGCATCTACCAGAATTCATGACGTAATTATATCTGATCTAGTTATTTTTCGTAGTGTAGCCTCGTTTATTTTCTCTAGTGAAAACTACTCGGGAAAACGATCGCTTTTCCTAACCTGTATGATAGTTATTTAAAAATCCTTCGGGTTAGGCTAGACTTGCGTCTAGCACTACAAGAGTAGACTGCCGTACCTATAACCCGGAGCAGACGATAAGTAACCTGTAGTTTGAGTGATGCAATCGAACCCGTACACGTGATTTAACATTTCGAATAATTCTTAAACGTGATCCCTACGAAGATAGATAAATACATAGACAATCGGTTACTTTCATTAGAGACAATTCATTCATTCATGATACATGATATATTTAAGTAGGAATGGCTCTTAACTTTTCGGCCAGATGATATTTCTAATACGCTCTAAGCTAATTCAAAGTGCGGCGATTATATTATACGTTACAAAAAATCATCGAGGAAAAGTAACGTTAATTCAAAATGTTACACGAAGATTTAGAATCAACGCCTAATACAAGTGCGAAGAAGGTTTTCCTGACATCGCTTATTGTAAGTATAAGACTAATGCTTGATTATTGGCGCGTATAATTTTGATACAGTGGAACCGCGCGTGCGATATCATTAACTTAGATAAACGTATACTTAAACTTTCAATTTTATCACTTTGATGACATGTACATGTACGTACAAGTATTTTAATGTAATTAATGAATTATCAACAATGTTTTTTGTATAATAAAGTTTGTGTGGGAAATGCACAATGTAATATCAAAAAGAAAAGAAAATATATCATAGAAAGGCTTTGATATTGAATGTAACGAGTTATCTAGAAAAATTGCGTATCTAGTAGAATTACATAATAAAAAATGTTAATATATATATATATCGTTTTAATGAGTCATGATTAATAGAACAGATCATTAATATTTCTGAATAGAAAAAAATGTCTAGAATTGTATGATAAATTAATATGATGTTAATTGAACGATTAATATAAATGGATAATAATAATTCATCATTGATTTTCCATTAAATACACATTTTTGCTTTTTCTTAAAAAAAACTGCACGTTGCTATTTTCGTTCGAACTTCGAAAATAGACGAAGGATAGAAAGCGAAGATAATTCCATTGAATTTCGCGCGTTCTCGATGAAATCGATTTATTGTACATTGAGAAATGAATTTTAAATTATAAAATAATTGTTTTCAATTAATGCTAGTCAGGTGCGTTTGCTGGAACCTTTTGCGACGTGATTCTTTTTCCCGTGGATACCCTGAAAACTCGGTTGCAAAGTCAACATGGGTTTATAGAATCGGGTGGATTTAAACGATTATATCAAGGTTTGGGGCCTGTAATGATAGGATCAGCCCCAGCTGGTATGTATCTAACTGAAAATGACTTGTTTAATAATTATTCCTCTTTTTAATAAAACTATTCTCCGCAGCGGCTATATTTTTCATAACATACGACGGAATAAAAGAGTATTTTCAAGCTTTTACACCTAAACAGTATCATTCCATTATTCACATGGGCGCCGCGTGTATGGCTGAAATTGTAAGCTCTTTAATATATTCCATTGTTCTCGAAAATTGTAATCTGGAAATTTTAGTGTTAATAGGAAGAATGTTAATATTAATTTAATCGAAGTACTCGATTTATTTCTTACAATGTCGTCTTATCAACAGACCGCTTGTCTCGTTCGAGTGCCCGTAGAAGTAGTTAAACAAAGAAAGCAAGCTCTTTTAGGTGATACTCATAGACTACCGATAAGAACTTTATATCGTGGTTACGGAAGTACCGTTCTTCGAGATCTGCCTTTTGGTTTAATTCAAATGCCACTTTATGAATATTTCAAAAATTATTGGAAGAAACAAGTACAACGTGAATGCACAGCGTTGGAAGGTGCTGCTTGCGGATCAGCATCGGGTAACGAAAATTATGTATACCGATAAAGGGCACAATGTAGTAAATTATATTTATATTTGAATATGTAATTATAATTGCAGTTGCTATATCTGCTGCAATAACTACGCCCTTGGATGTAGCGAAAACGAGAATAATGCTGTCAAATACTTCGGCAGATAAGGAGGAAGTACGGATATCTACAATGTTAAAAGAAGTTTATCGAGAAAACGGTGTTAGAGGGTAGGTAATATTAATTGTATGATAACAAAGAATTTGCAATTATAAGTTATTCAATGCAACATATTTTCAGGCTCTTTTCGGGCTTCTCACCGAGAGTAACCGGTTTCACGATTGGCGGTTTTATATTTTTCGGCGTCTACGAGCAAGTTAAGAAAACCTGTATCGCTGTCTTACCACCATAATGATGCGAGAAAATTTAAATAAATATTTAAATATATACATATATTCAGAGACGGATATTTTGTCAAATCGTTCACGTTAATCGGTCAAGTGCACAGAGTTGAATTTTTGCATTACAATTTCTGCAATCATTTTAGCAGGTAATTTTAAAGTAGTACATGCTGATTTCTATTCTGGTTTAATAATACTACTGCACATATTTTGTAAAGAAAATAAAGTTCTAGATTTATAACATTCTTTCGTATGATTTTTCAGCGGGATAAATCCATTATTTATAATGGAGAAGGCACAGAAACGCGAGACAATCAAAAGATAACAGAAAAAAAAACTTTTCCTTACACATGGCAATGTTACAAAAAGAAAAGCATTCTACAAAATTACAATTGCATTATTAAAAATTGCACAATTAAGATAGCTTCTATCAAAGATCACTGTAAATTTTATTATGGACACACTACTCTCATGGCATAGATAATATAAAAACACAATTTAAAAATTACCTTGAAGAATAGATATTAACTTTACATTTGTATGTAACGATATACAACGAAATGTTACATTATGCATTAACTTGTTCTTATTTATGACTCTTTTTCTTAAGATTACGGTATAAAAGATAAAGAAATTGTAATGTACATCAATACTGACTCTCTTATATTAGTTGACAACAATATGATCCTTTATCTTCATTTACTAGATCAATTGTTTCTTCTATCTTTTGTACATTATCTGGATTAGACATAAAATCTTCTGCAATGTCATTAAACAATTCAGCTAGAAAAAAAAGTGTAAATGAAAATATATAATTTTATGAGATTTAAAAGATATTTAAAGTATATTTCCTTACCAACATTTTCCCCAGTTTTACTAGATGTAATGAAAAACTTGGCTTGAATGCCATTGGCATAAGTATCTACAGCCTCTATGCTGGGAGATGGAACTGCACCGTGCTCTAAAATATCATTTTTGGTAGCGCAAATATATACTTTACATCCTTCTTCGATGCTTCTGAGTTCATTTATCCAGAATTTTGCCTTTTGAAATGTGTTTACTTTTGTTATATCATAACACACAACGGCAGCCTTTGCTCCACGGTAATATATCCTAGTCATTGCGTCGTATCTACAAAAATATTCACATGATGAAATATGTAAAAGGAAATTAAGGCCAGACAAAATAAAATTAAAAGATAAATTCAATTTACTTTTCACTGCCTGCTGTATCCCATATCCCCATGACAAGCTTTTTTCCATCGACTTGTATTTGCTTAGCTGCAAATGCAGTGCCTATAGTCTAAGGAAAGTGGAACTGAGTTAATTTGTTTTGTGACGCATCTCCTAGATGATTCTCAGTGCAAATCTTAATAACTTTATTTTAGAATATTCCTTCCATGTCGCGGACTAAGAGAAACAAGACGGCCTAAATTAGTATCATCCCAGAATTATTAACCCAATCCTAATTTCACAATTGATACATATTCTAAAAATAATATTTGTTTGTAATTTCATGTCCCAAATCGGCTCAATAACAATTTGCATTATCAATTTTCACTTAAATGTTGAATAAAAGTAAGATACCATAAGAAATAAACTACACAAACTAATCGGAAAATACCTGAAAAGTAATTCCATTGTATAAACGCGAATGGCATCGAATTATCAAAACCACGTAATTTCATTATCGTGTTCTTACGTTGAATCATACTAGGAAAAATGTATAAAGGTCATTGCTAATGTAAATATATCTTCAATAATATCTCACGTACGTTATCGGACTTTATGAGCTTTACTTACGTTTTGATAAGACATGCTCTCGTTAAATCTCTCGTTAACGAAACGTTCTACAAGGCTCGTTTTTCCCACGGCCGCATTTCCCAGTAGGACGACTTTTAAATCAACACGATTCATGCCTAATTAATATCGAATTACCAAAAATTGTCGAAGTATTATTGGTAAACGATGCTTATCCGTTTCTTTATCATTTAGGTTAGAGAGTTTCTCGAATGATTATGTCGAATCACGAATTAACCATCAATTAGAATTACTGAGTTACGTTCAAAGATCCGAACAGTATTTGACGTCTGACTAATAAATGAATGTTCCATTAGTAATTTATCAATGTTATCCGTCCACAAAAGGCAGCATTTGCTGAACAAACACGTAGATTTAATGTATACGATGTATACTCTAGATACGATGATACAGATAGAATTTACTATTTTTATAGATGGCGCTTTTGCATCCGCGTTGTAATCGACTCTTGATCATTTCCCAAGATATGCTCAGTTTATTTATCCAATGTATTATGTTACAAGTTTCTCAGAATAGTGAAAGAAAAATGGTCATACTTCAGGATCTTGTATTTACTACAATTTGGCCATTTTATATTATCATATAATACATAGGAGAATTAAATACATTTCTTGCTCACTTTTGTATTACCTTTCTACAACATTGTATTCAATAAATATTCTTCTTCGTAAATACAACATAGGAATTGTACATTAACCGAGAGATATTATGTATCTTGTAACAGTGATAGGACAGAAAACTAGTCAATAATTATGATATTTGTAACATTAGAATGCAAGTAACACTGCATAGAATCTCTCTCTTGTGGAACAAGATTTACTTAGCTTTTCCTTGGGCAGCTACAGCAGCCATTGCTGCCTTTACAGTTTCTTCATCACCCAAGAATTTCATAGAAACGACAGGCTTAAAATTTTCATCAAGCTCATATACAAAAGGAATGCCAGTTGGCAAGTTCAAGCCCATAATCTGCTCGTTTGACATCTCTGTAAATAAATACAGTAAAACCATAAATAGAATACTTCTTAATGCTGCTCTAGAAGTACATCAAAAACTTACGATCTAGATGTTTGACTATGCCACGCAAACTGTTTCCATGAGCAGCAATGATTATCTTTTTTCCTTCTTTTAATTGTGGAATAATAGTATTGTTCCAATAAGGTAATGTTCTTTCAATGGTAAGTTTCAAGGATTCAAATTTAGGAAATTCATCTGGCTTTGGCTCATCTGCATATCTTGCATCTTTAACTATTGTTTCATAATACTTATGATCCTGTTCCATGGGTGGAGGAGGTACATCAAAGGATCTTCTCCAGATTTGTACCTGTTCTTCCCCATATTTGGCAGCAGTTTCAGCTTTGTTCATTCCAGTCAAACCACCATAGTGACGTTCATTCAATCTCCAAGTTTTACAAACAGGAATGTTTTCTTGGCCAATTTCCTTCAAGATTGTCTTTAAAGTTTCTTGTGCTCTTGTCAGCACCGAAGTATGGGCAATATCAAAAGTATATCCTACATCCTTAAGAGCTTTCCCTGCTGAGAGGGCTTCAGTTTTACCTAAAATTGCATATTTGCACGTCGTTAAGTATGTTTAAATGAATAAATCCGTGTTTAACGATTTTACGTATTATATTTGCAAATAGCCTTGAAAAGGATTAAACATTTCGTTGGATATCCGATTGTACGACCTTTTGCCCTTGAACGGTGCTCGACTCTATAAACACTTTTGAATGAAACCATTCGACTTACCCTTTTCGGATAAATTGGCATCGAACCATCCGCAAAATAGATTCAATTGATTCCATTCGCTCTCCCCATGGCGAACCATAACAATTCTGTATTTCGACATGTTTCTCTAATATAGGAATTAACAATGAAAGAAGATAAACGATTCGCACGAGAAGGACCTCGTTCGATATTTCTGCACGACTGTCGATCAGCCAACCCCCACCACATGCTTATACTTCACTCATATAAATTACTTTATTTGAAATTTGCTACTAAACACGTTTTATCAATTATCGTCTGTACTTTTGCACAATTGTTCAATATGTTTCTTGAAAAGTATCATCGATTGATTTATACTATTTAACGATAATTATAAAAAATATCGGTCGTTTGTATGTCACTTTTTCCTTCTTTCAAGCGATTGAATGTTACGCGCCATAACATCAAGAGCGTATTTCACGATGTTCTATCTTTTTATTTTTATATGTAATTAATATTAGTCAATAATTATATGGATAAATGATTGTAAAATCAAATAATCATGGAATTTAAATATATAATTGCACTTTTTATGCCCAAGTACATCATTTTACAATCATACCATTGCCTACAGTCACTATAACCTTTTCAGAGAATGAGTCTGATAGAAAGTTTTGACTACTAGAACAATAACGCTTTGAAAAGTAATGAAGATTTACTTTAATATTACATAAGTGTTGCACGAACAGCAGATTAATAATACTCGTAATTTATCATCGAATATGGATTATCTACAAATTTCATGCAACTGGGAAGTCAGTAATAGTAAACAATTATACGAAGCTTTTACCATTGTAACATCATCTCAAGATACCGAAAAGTAATAAATGTATTTAAATTAATTAACAATGAAAAATTTCATGAACGCTCGATTTCCTTTTACAGAACCAGCATCGAAGATGTGGTCTTATTAGATACATGCATTTCATTGAAATCACCTGAATGTAACAGCGAACAGTGTATGTTGAATATAAAATTAACAAATCACTACAGGATATCACGCATCGCTGTAGTTTCTGAGGCTTATGTATTAGAAATTTTTAAACAATTCGAGGAATATGATAAGACTGTATTTGCAGAGTTCGTAGACAAATTTCAAGGGAATTTTGTCTATTTTGCAGAAACAATAATTTCACCATCTACTACAGAAACTAGTATCAGGGTAAAAGATTTTTATCCTAGTTTTTCCATTATTCAAAACAGATAATGGTCTGAAGAACTAAATGAATTCTTTTTTTGCAGTTTATACAAAAAAAAAGGGAAGAACCATTACTGTGGATATATGGTATACGACTGTTTCTAACAGAATCTAATTACGTGCAACAGGATGTGGCTGGAGATGTACTTAGTCCTCAAATAATTAACAATTTTCTGTCTAAACTGGATCTTAACAACGAAGGAAATTTGACAGATCCACATTATACAAATATTTTGAATTTATTGAGATGTAAAAAAGGGGAGAAAAAGAGTGAGAAAAGGCCTGAAAATTGTGAAAATGAAACAACAGTCCCAAAAACTGTAGATATCACGACTTACATCGATAATAAATTTTGTGATATGGAGAGTAGGCTAATGAAGAGAATAGGTGAAATGGAGGAAAGAACAAATCAAAAACTCGATGCTATATTAAAGAAATTAGAAATTTGCACGATTGCCAAGGAATCTTGAAAGAAGCAATTTAATTAGAGCTTTAAATAGAAATACTTTTTATCTTAAATATTCAACCATCTAGAAAATATTTGCGATGAAATTTTTATATGTATAAATAGAAAATCTTATGTATTACAAGATCTAAATGTATTTGTGTATTAATAAGATTTTTTTTTTATAAAATCTGCAAATCTCAAATTTATATTGAGAGTGAAGTATTGACATTGGTTTACAATATATATGAATATTTTTTGTAGGCAAAAATTGTATTGCAATTTGTGTTGGTGTTTCTGACTTATACATACGAAGTATCATAAAGGTATAAAATACTTGAAATCGGTATACACTTGGTAATGTAGAATCAACTATTTATGTAACAAAATAAAGTTTAATTCTAACTATTCTATTCTGTGCTACCATTTTGTTGTGGAGGATCCCACAGATGAAGCTGTTTCCTCCAGAGCTTAACCATACCATCCCAACCTCTTCTACTATATTTAATATATTTCGGAGGTGTTCTTGGATGGTCTTTCGTACGTTTTTCTCTGCAAATGAGTAAGAATAATGTCATTCAATAGGTTGCAATATTTTCAAACAAACCAGTTGTCAAATGTTTCAATGCTTACTTAGGCACAGCCTGAATATATCTATCATACCCAATGGTATTTTTCCCATAATCTATTTCTTTCTGTCTGCGTGTCAGCACTACAGGATCTGTTTCATATTCTACCGGTCTCCTACTATTATCCGAAGAATTTGTAGTAGAACTCGAGTCACTGTAACGTCTAGTACGACAAAACTTTTTATCCTCGTGTCTAACATTGTTTTCCATATGTCTTTTGCGTATAACTACAGCATCTTCTGGCCTATTTCTTACGTTATCTTCAAACTCTATACGATTAATATTAATAGGTGCCTTTTCGTGAAAATTCGATTTCTTATCAGATAATATATTTTTACTAGTTTCCTCTCCTTTAACATTTTCATTACTACCATATACTATCTCTCTTGATGTTCCATCGTTAGAAGATACTTGTATCTTCGTTACTTCTGCTTCTGAATTCTTCATTTTCTCGAGTTCATTAGTGCTCATACAAATTGCTTCGTTAAGGAGAGCATCATCCTCGTCCGTCAATTCGAGCCACGAGCAATGCGTATCCGAACTCATTTTGTTTAAATTAACGAGAATTCAAATTCGATACTTCAATTAATTTCAACGATTGATTCAATTTTAGTATAAAACTTCAACGTAAGAGGAATAAACGATTGTTATTGTACGCAATAGGAATAACCTAAGTGAATGCAAAAACCTTAACGCTATCACACTGAAGGGTACACGTTATCGAGACGCGTAATATATATTTATTATAGAAATGTTCCTGCTATTATGCCGCTTAATAATGAAATATATAGATCACAATTAAATAGAGAAATTAAGCGTTTTCCCAAAAAAAATGGTATGTTCTCATCGTTATGCGTTGATGAAACTTGCAAATTCTATACTGCGCGCCCTTTCGACAATGTTTAGTCACAGGATACACCGAGTTAAATAGTTGATGTGAAGTTACTAAGGGTGTGCAGGCTGTGCCATGTGCCGGGTACCCGACGCCTCGGGTCGGGCCGAAGAAAGTCGGTCGGGCTCGGGCGGGTACCCGACACACTCGGGCCTAGGGGAACCCGACTGATTTCGGGCGGCCCGACTGGTCTCGGGCCGCCCGACTAGTCTCGGGCCGCCCGACTGATCTCGGGTATTTCGTCTGCTTCGGGTCAAGATGGCGGACTCGAGGCTGTTCGGTGTAACTCTTACGCTCCATGAGCGTGTCTCGCACTGAATCGCCGGTATCATGGAGCGTGAGAGTTACACCGAACAGCCTCTAGTCTGCCATGTTGGCCCGAAGCAGACGAAATACCCGAGATCAGTCGGGCGGCCCGAGACTAGTCGGGCGGCCCGAGACCAGTCGGGCCGCCCGAAATCAGTCGGGTTCCCCTAGGCCCGAGTGTGTCGGGTACCCGCCCGAGTCCGACCGACTTTCTTCGGCCCGACCCGAGCCCGACGAGCCGGGTATTTGCACACCCTTAGAAGTTACACTTTTGATTTTCTTTATCTTTAATTATTGTAAAACATGTATTCCACGACCTTTTAAATATATATATATTCCAGGTAACTTTGTTCTTTTAAATATGAGAAATGCGCTTTGCTATTTTTATTCTTTCAAACGAAACAAAGTAGAGGCATTATTCTAGCGCCTTCAATTTAATGGGTTTGTAGCATTTATATGTTTGTAGTTTCAAATTGTTTATTTGAAAAATGGTTGTATAGAATTACCATATTCTGCTGCAATATTGAGAATGATTTCTGTATAATTTTAAGTTCTATCTGATGCAAACAAATAGCAGTATTCCGATAAAAGAAGAAAATAATTGAGCGCTCTGTATTTCTAATTTTTTTGTATATAGATACCAGCGCCTTCTACAAAACTAACATGAAATGTTTTTCAAAACATTGGTAACACTGTTGCAATTTGAACGGCATTGAACGGGGACCCCCTGGATATAATCATATGTTTCTGATATGTTCGTTGTTGTGTTCTTATAAAGTGATCCTACTTTGGATTAAAAAATTGTACCTTAATAATTTATGATTATCTTTCTTTTTGGTATATCCTCGATATTTGATGATTGTGTAATGATTAAAAGGACAGATCTAAATTTTTAATAAAAGATATAACTACTTAAAATGCCTCCAAGAGCGAAGAAGGTTATATTTGACAATTTTTATTTTTTATTACTCATACTTTTTAAAAGATAGATATTAGAAATGATACAGAATATTTGTTAAAGAAACAATTGAATAATGCTTTATTACTGGGTATTGTTTTATATATGTTCATATCTAACTTTCTAATATTATTAATAGTTATAAAAAAGTCTCCATATATTTTTAAAATATACTTTTTCCCAGATTTCAATTACTTTTTCAGGAAACACTGATATTATTAATTAATATTGGAGTAACACAATATGGATCGGAAAATGATCCAATTTTATTAGAGAAGATAAAGTTTATTGTTCAAAAAATAATTGAGAGAAAGGTATGAAAGAAATGTTATATACCTTCATTTTTAAGTTGCATGTATTAAATACCATTGATTAATTTTTATGATTGTAATGCATGTATGAAATTTCAGATTTTTCTCAGGCCTAAAGATGAAATAGGAGTGTTATTAATGGGTTCATCCATTACAAACAATGTTTTAGATACAGAGTATGTAGAAGAATTTACTGATGTTCAAATCCCAAATTGGGATTTGTTGGAGCAGATTCTACATTTAAAAGGGACAAACAACTGCTCCAATTGGATTGAAGCAGCTTTGGCTGCAGTTAAATACATTAAAACAAATGTGTAGGAATGAAATTTTTAATTGACATTATTCTAAATAGTTCTTTCCAAACGAGGCATCCAGATTTAATAATTCTCTACTCTTTGTTTTAGTGCACCTAGCAGTATAAAAACCTTAATTTTACTGTCAGACTTTAATGAGGAACCGGACATCATATCTCAGTTTAAACCACGTGAGATCGGGGGTTCATTAAAAGATGAACAAGTTCAGTTACTCACTGTGTACTGTATATTGGTCTGATTGTTTTTCTATCTATCCTATGCGAACAATTGAATTATTTTGTTTTTACAGGGGAAAAAAACCATTGGATGGAATATCCACTGTTCCTCTTACAGACAGTGAAGTTTTTCTTAAAACTGTACATAAAGAGGTATGCATACCTTGTAATATAAATTTTTTGATTATTTCAAAATAGTTATTGGTAAATGTCATCTGACTTATTAAAACATATATTTCAGATCAATGGAAACCACGTTACCTTCGACGATTACATGTCAGAATTGAAATTTTTTAAAGAAATATCCGTAAATCCGTCGCCATGGTATTCAGAGTTAGAATTAATCGACATACGAATTCCAATTACTGCTTATGTTAAAGTAAGAAAGACTCTATTAGGGAAATACGTTTCATTATGCTTTTCACTTCATTGTAAACTTTACATTTTTCTAAGGTAACGGAAGTTAACAAATTTCCATCATGGAAACAAGCTAAAGATGGCAAAGACATTGTGCGTATTACCCGGTATACAGACAGACACAGACGTGTTTACGACAAATCTGAAATTACAGAAGGCTATCAGTATGGAAAGAAATTTTTTGCAGCAGAAAGTAATTAATTTTCCATTTCTGAAAATTGCATTGTTATAATCTTTTCATCGTAAGTTTAACTCGATGTTACGTTTGGTATTTCAGAGGAACTAATAAAAGATATGAGCTACGAAAGCGGCCCAAGAAGTTACAAGATTCACAGCTTTACAAGCAAAAACTACATTGACTTACAGTTCTGGTGTGATTGTAGTACACGCATTGTTGTACCTTCCAATAGGGTAAAATATTTCTATTTTCCACACATATAAAGAGCAATTATCACAAGTTAATATATCTCTTTGTCGTAGTTCGATGCAACGCCATTTTATGCTTTGGTACAAGCAATGAACGACAGGAATTTGGTAGCCATCGTTCGTAAAGTTTACAATAACAATTGTATACCTAGGATGGTAGCTTTGTTTCCATTTATTAACATCCCCGATGAACCATGGGTACTGTATAACTTATATTTCATTCCCGTTCGCTTCTAAGTGTGAATGGTTGCATAAAGCATGTAATTATACAGTGCCTGGTGGAAATAGAAATACCGTTTGCAGAAGATCGAAGAGTAATGTCAACCGGTCCGATTAAATCCGTCGTTAAACAATTATCCCAAGAGCAAAATGACGCCGTAGACAGTTTATTAGATTCGTTAATATTAAACGAGTCAGAGTGAGTGCAACATTTTTACTGTCAACGTTGTTAAAAATTCAACGTTCCTCTCGAAACTTAGAAATAAATACAAAATCAATTTATTTTGAAGCAGCGACAGTTACAGTGACAATGGGAATCACTCATTTTTGCCAGGATGTGTACCTAATCCTTCGGTACAACACAAATGGAATATGCTATCATATCGCGCAATTAATCCGGAAGCAGCATTGCCGCCCATGGAAGATTATTTGAAAGAAATCTTTGAAATTCCGTCGGTAAAGGAAAGAAGCGAGCCTCATATTAAGAAAATCGCCACATTGTTTCAATTGGAGAGCATAAACCCCAAAGAAAAAGAAAAGTATGGATACCATGTGCAATTAAATGCACGATATTATAATCATTGAACGTAATGTTCTGTTTTTTAGGAGAGAAGACAAATTTGCGAGGTCAGATAATATGGAGGGTGCTAACAGTTTCAATGTCGAACAGCCTGTTAAAACAGACGATAAGCTCAAGTCTGATTTTAACGATGATTCTCTAAAAGATTCAGTTTTGTCCCTCGACACATCGGACATTGATTTGGATGAGCTGGTATGACAATGAAAAAAGAGATACTTCACAAATGTTTATATAACTTTTGCACATTTATATCTGATGCCTGCGTTGCTCTGTTTCAGGCCGCCAATATATAAATATCTGATAGAATCAGTGATTCTCAATTTTAAGCAGTGTTCACGTTACCTAAATCTACCTCTTTGGACAATTTGGAGAAACACTGTATTTTAGTATTCCATGTAACGCTTACTTCCTTGCGGGTGATATATTTTTATGTTTCTACCACACGGGCTATGATAAGAAAATGTACAGTATATTTTTGAACTTGTTAAAAATGTACCTTGTACTTGAATAAACATTTTTGAAATAACGTGTGTTTTACGGTGTTATTCGTTGGTACGCTTTTAAGAACCTTGAAATCATTTCACCACGCGAAGAGCAACGATGACACTATCGTGCCTGAATATGGGAAGGTCGAAGTTACCCACCCACGTATAAAACACCTACCTCTTTCGTTTCAGATCTATCAAAAAGTATTAGATACATCGATACAAATATAAATCGTAAGCAAGAGAATCCGTCTTAAACGTTTGACTAAAATTTCCAAACCTACTTTTTTCAAAATTATCAAAATGACCGGAACAAAATTTCTAGACATAAGAAAAATTATTTAAATTCACATCGGGTTAAATCCTTCATTTCCTCTTTCAAAATATGCAAAATATCTTTGTCTTATCATAGATTAAACGCGCATCGATATCAAAGCGAAATCTACCCGCGAATTCTGTTATTTAACGATTCCAATACGTCCTGTTCAATTTCATTCAAACGCAGCACTTTCCATCTTCTCAGATTCAAAATTTCAGGAGAAATGAACTAAAGAGGATTTTGCCTTTCTATAGATAAACGCGCATCAATTTCAAAGCGTAATCTAGCCACGAATCCTATTAATTAGAGGCATCAATCCGTCCTGTACGATCCCATTCAAACGCAACTTCTTGCAATTTCCTCAAAACAGTAATTTCACGTCAAATGACCTACAAATGACTTTGACATTTTATAGAATAAACTTGCTTCACTTTTAAGGTAAAATCTACCCGCGAATCCTATTATTTACCAATTCCAATACATCCTGTGCAATTTTATTCAAACACAACGCTTTCTATTCCCCCAGAATCGGAATTTCAGGATCCCCAAAATAAAGAGGAAGACACGGAGTCATCTTTCTACAATCTTCTGTTGAAAAATATTAAACGCGTATCAGTTTCACCGTGAAACTTAGCCACGAATCCTGTTACTTAAGCGATTCTGATACGTTCCGTGTGATCTAACGGCATTCACAGAGTTTCAGGGTCTCGAGGGAGCATGGAATACGATGCAATCTCAGTCGACGAAGAGACGCCGTCTCGCGAGGTTCGACAGGTGTTCTTTGCCCATGCAAAACGCATTCACCAGCATGGGTAAGTTTTTTTTTACCGTTGACTCATCTATCTAAAAAACGAACGGCTATAAAACTAAACGAGGGTGTTGAGAATACGAAACGTGAGCATATTGCAATGCGTTGGAGTCGTGAAAGCTACTGATCAAAAGGGAAATGCCCACGCAATAATACCTTGCGTCTTCGTTTAGGTATGCAGGATGAGACACGAGCGTAACGTCAGTACTGTACAAACGCGATCACGGTGACATAACTATTTATAATTAATAGATTATTAATAACGAGGAATGATTTCATTGAGTGAATTAAATGTAGTGGATTTGTAGATTTATCGTATTACGAAGTTACGTAAGGGTCTGCTTTTGAGAGAATTTTTTTCTGATGTTAACATGGGTTTTGTAATAGTATACTTATTTAAACGATAGATTTACGAATGTTGAGGGTATAGTTATTTTTAGTTGAGTGAGTAGATTTGAGTGGTTTAATGGAATTGAAGTATTTGAGAAAAGTAATTCCTGTTAGATATTTTAGTTAGGAGTGATTAAGAACTTTTATTAAGATTATTGTTGAGATCTTTGTTGGAAATATTTTTAATGTACAATGTGAGGTTGTGTGAGAAGTATTTTTTTGGCAATAAAAGTTTTTGGAGTCACATGGGCTCAGTATGTAAATTTTTCAATTTAGATAGAACTTTGGAGACTTTAATATTGATAATACAACTTGATAATCCGAAATAATTGAAATTCAAATAAAGTAGTTAGAAGGAAAGAACCGTGGGGGGTCGCAGACTTGATAAATTCAATCGATCTTGCGATCCACAGACTGCGACAATTGCGAAAGAAACGGCGCCAGAGGTTACAGGAATATTTCTAAACATTTTTAGACCAAGTGACTTTTTCCAGCTTCGTAAATCTAGCATTAATTATTTCGTGCATTTTGTAAAACAGTTCTGACTGAATTTGCAAATTTTCTGATCAGAAATTATGGTAATCTGGTTGGTGTACAATTCGATAGTGATTTCGCAGTGACTTGCTACGGTGAATGAACTATCGGTGTTTTAAATGCCGCAGACAAATGTCGGGATCGAAATGTCACGTATAAATGCATCTCCAAGTATGGTCTCCTCGCTATAAGATAACGCTCTTCTATAATTCGTTTTAAACTTAAGTCTTTCTCCGGTAATTTCCTCCTAATAGTCAATTTTAATTTAAATACTCTAATATCCTATGAGATATGGTGTCTCTATAATTATCATTTCACACTTAACTCTATCCCGAACAACTTTATTACATGAATTGACTCTAATTCTACTAATTTCAATATTCCATCATCAAACTCCCTCCATAATTTCCTATTACGAATAAATCTTCTCACAATTAGCGAAATAACAACTTAAGTCTTTCTTAAGTAACTTCGTCCTAATAGTCAATTTTAATTCAAATACTCTAATATTCTATGAGATATGGTGTCTCTATAATTATCATTTCACACTTAACTCTATCCCGAACAACTTTATTACACGACTTAACTCTAATTCTACTAATTTCAATATTCCATCATCAAACTCCCTCCATAATTTCCTATTACGAATAAATCTTCTCACAATTAGCGAAATAACATTGTACAGTGTTTTGCCACGAATTAACCAGTTAGCTGTGTTTGACGAGTATACTCGTCATGCGTAAGCTACCACTGGCTATTTAAATATTAATTTTCACGAAAAGTAAAGTATATTCATACATTTCAAGATGTTTGGAATAGTTAGCGGCAATGTCGAAATAAAACGAATAACTAAAGGGTATAAACAATTTGAAATAGATTTATGCTCGCCACTCAATTTTCGTGACACAAAATTCAAAAGAATTTTCGCCACAGTTAACTGGTTAAAGGCGGAAAGAAAGGTCACTTGATCATAAAAAGAACAAAGTTAAAAAGATAGCGCGTAGGAATATTTCCTCGGTTCGTGCGTTTTCGAGCGAACGTTAAATTAGTGAAACTTTCTTAACGCTTACGGAATTGTGCCTTGTTGAGCATTGACCTAGAATAAAAAATAAGAACATCTTGATGAGCGGAAAAATGTATGGGATTCGATTCGAATGATTTTTATATAACTCTTGCTTCTGTCTATTTTAATAAAACGATAGTGTGGAACTTTTACGAAAGACTAAAAGAAAAGTAGGTATATCGAGAGTATTGGAGAACATAATATCGAAGTATATCAATTCTCGATTTTCCGAAACAAGAGTGCATCGAGTGAAATGCACCACGCGGAACAGCGTCGACCTCGTCGTCCTTGCAGAAGACGCGCTTGAGCGCGGCTTAGGGTCGATGCTAGATCGGACGAAAATAGCTATCGATACGAGGCTATCGATATTGACTGCACCCTTGCATTCAGATAATGTCAAAGTTCCGTTCGAAAAGATTGTGTTATTGTTACGGCTTCTATGCCGGTCATAATAAATTTTCAACGACACTTTTCTTTGACATACGTTGGATTCTTTAGAATCGAAGGAGTGGTATTTCATGGGTGATGAAAATGAACAGTTGTTCTCTTCTTTGACACTGTATCTACTGGAAGCCTATTAATTGGTATAAACACTGGAACTATTAACGTTAACCGTTTGCGTACCACGAGCCACTTTCGCGGTCTTCAGTTTTTGTATCGAAAAACCCCGGGATATTTTTTCAATGTTGACAATTGAAGGAAGACTTTGTTGAGATATTGTGTGAAGAATGCATCAGGTTTCTCTTTTATAATATAAAGTACTACCAAATTAGGATACAAGCACGAGCAGATTGTTCTTGTTGTGCACTACATAAAATAAAACACCAACTTTAGCTTATTTTGAAATAAAATCTCAAGGGCGCGAAAGTGGCTTTTGGCTTTTTTCGAAATAATTTTTTAAAACCCTCCCGGTATTGAAACGGTTAAATCTAGTATATTGAATATATTAAATAAGTACTTTGAAATCAAAGGAATTAAAAGGTCGAAAAGATGTTCGATTCGGCGATTTATGGATTTTTAGATGAACGGGGAATATTTCTTCTATGGTACTCTTATGGAATTGTAGAATTTTTTGAAAAAACTATGTACCAGTCAGTTTGACTGGTTTGGTAGTTTTAGTGTTAATTGTCATGATTACTATTAAATAATTATTTAGGAGTAATCTTGCAAAGGAGTATTGAAAGAAGTTGGATGGACTGGTTGCGAGAGTGAATATTTATCTCCATTGTACCGTAGCTTCTCAATATTTATTTGCCAATGTTCATTAACCGATAGCCTAATTTAATAGATTATAGAAACGAGAATAAAGTAATTCCACCGTCTCGAAATAATTGGAGTTAGACGAACGTAAAGAGTATTTTTTCATATTTTGATTTTAAAGTTGGAGAACTTCACAAATAGATACGAGCAAACGGTATATGAAGTATTTTATCTAATTTTCAATTTCAAGAAAGAGGAGGTCTTAATAGCAGCAATGAATCATTTAATAAAAAAAAAAGATTGTTTCTCACGTATATAAAATGGCATTGACTCCCTTTTCCTGGCAGCCCAGTTTTCACGGTTTGCGTTTACTTAATAACATCACGAGAACTGTCTTGCGTAAGATTTGACGCACGGAACGGGACTATATCCTTTCGCTATTTTTATTTCATCTATTATGAAAATAATTCTCCATTTCCGTTTCTTTCCAGGATCCACGTACGTTTGCTGTATGGCTCTGCTCGCTGTAAGTCTTTCACTTTACAAGGAAACTATACTTTTCGTCGTATTTTCCTCGCACTTCCTACTCTTTCCGTATCCCGGAAGTACTCTCCAGTGCGTTGCAATTCTAACGAGTAATTTATCGATCGGGAAAAAGGGGGTGAACGAGGTGAAATCGATGGATGCGATAATTCTATGCTCGATTAATATTCAATGGCAATTCAAACCAATAGCCAATTAGTTTAGAATCCAAACCACCAATTGAATAATTAATTAAGATGAACTTCCTACAGGTCATGGGGAATTCTAAACTTGGGCCCACTGATCGCGAGTTTAAAACTTTACCTTTAGTTCTCCCAGTTGTTCAGTTTTAACACTATATCTACCTACAATTAATTCAGTGTATTTAAATTCGTCAAATAAATATATTTGAAGGAAATAAACGAGAGGAGAAACACTTGATTGATTCAATCGCTTGGTAGAGTTAGTGTTAACACTTTTAATTATAAATCCTAGGACCCTGCTCTATTAGAAGGCTTCCAAACCACTCAGACTATGATACATTAATCAATAATTTAAAAAGAGTTTCTCAAACGTGACGAACGATTCAAATTCCGGTCCACAGATCGTAGTTGTTCAATTTTAACACTAGACAATTAATTCAGTGTATTGAAATTCATCAAATACATATATCTCAATGAAATAAACGAAGGGGAGACAAGTTTGATGGATTCAATCGTTTATAGTCTTGGCAGATCTAGTGTCAACACTTCTAATCATTTAAATTAAGATCTTGCTGTGTTAGATAGCTTCCAAATTACTCAAACCGACACATTAAACAATAATTTAAAAAAAGTTTCTCAAAGTCCATTGATCGACCATTAATCTTAGCCTCTACCCCTATCTTTGATATTTGTTCAACCAAAACTCCTATCATCATATATCCCAGGACTCCACTACTTTAAACAACTTCTGACTCATCGTATCTACCATATGTTAAGTAACAATTTAAGAAAAATCTTCCAAAATAAAATTCAAAGAACTCACACCCATTAATTACAAGCTGAAACATTTACCTCAACCACCATAGCCCGCAGGCTTTACCTCCTAACCCAACATAGGCTAAGGTACGAGTCACCACTTGTCCACTCATCGAAGTCTCCACCATAATCTCCTGAAAGTTCATACATCTCGTTCCACCTACTAATTACATATCTAATTCCATATTTTGTTCCGCCAGGTATTTCTCGTAACGGTGGAAGCCGGCGACATAATGCGCAAGAGCATCGTCTTTGATAAAAACACTCCAGATGTGTTCTATTGCCCGCAGCAAAAGCCGACCGGGTTTGAGAAAATGATCGTTAATGCGAAACCGTTGTCTAGGCTTTGCCAATTCGAGGGCAGGCCAATACCAGCAGATTATAAGAGCGATTGCTACAATGACGTAGACGAAACTGAATATGCCTGTAAAGAGAAGTACAGAATTATGGTGAGTCATTCGGTGAGATCGTGTGGGCGGTGAAATTTCGAAACGATACAATTTAGGTGATAACGCGATGCCCAATGGCTACTACCGATCGTAAGAAAGACTAATCGTTACGATTTAAATTAAGTTATAATATCAGGAGAACACTAAGCTTAAAGAAACACATAGTTTGAGAAACGATCCTTCGACGATAAAAAATACCAAGGGAGCTTATACGCTTTGAGCCGTAATTTCATGCGTTTTCATGATTAAACTTCAAGAAGCAAGAGGTTCGATCGAAATGCCAGTTGCTCGAGCTACTTTTTCGAATCGCGGAATTCCAAATATACAAAAGACAGGTCTTCCAATTTATTTTTATTTACAGTTCAAACCTGTCCCGGAAGAATGTATAGAGTGGAAACTTTGCAGTTTTTTTTTATTTAACTCTTTGCGGCTCTGCGGGATTAAATGTGTCCCAGTTATTTGATAGGTACTTAAAGATACATTGTGGGACATTTTCTGTCCCACCTTGAAAATTTATATTATTTGATAGCCTTGTTAACAAAAATAAACCAACTTTGGGTCATTTTATTTTCTGAATTCTCATGCCTCAAAGAGTTAAAAGAAAGAAACCAAAAAAAGCAGATGGAAACTTCCATTCCAATTGATACGTTTCGACAATTGAAAGATGGATGAGGGTCAGAGCAACATGTTTTCCATCGTCTATTTCCGCGATTTTGTTTTTGAAATTCTCAAATCCAGTCTCCTAAAGTAAACACACCTCATGGTCGCTTATTTTAGGAGGCTGAGTTTGGAGATTCCATAAAATAAATTGCAAAAATGGGTGGTTGAAGAGAAGAGCCACCGTTGTTCCCTAGCAATCTTTCACTTGTCAGACTGTATATTCTATTGTATCTAGTTTTATTTCACCTCGTTAAAACAAAGTAGAAAGGCACTTTGATCGTATCTCGAAAAAACCACACGTTATCCTCCTAGAGGAAATCGGTACTACCCTAAAAGTATGCACGTACATCATCCGATCATCGTAACCCCATCGTGTTCGCCACGTGTAACGGATTGGTGTCGGTTTTTTTTTCTTCCAGAAGCGATTCAGAAACGCGGAAGGGGATGAGAAAGCCGCAGACGACCTCGCCGAGAAATAGATGAGAATGAAACTACTGCACGGCCGAGCCAAGTGTGCAATTTGCAATGCGCAATTAAAATCCAAGTCCTTTGCTAATGCTCAAGCTTGCATCCTCAAGCTCGATCGTATTATTGCACTACTTTTTTTTTCATTTTAATTAAACATTCAAGTAAACGATTCATCGATAATCGGCTATATAATCGATTGGTTGCTTTTAGGGAAAATTGATATTTCACGCAACTTAGTACTTAAGAAAAAAAGAAATTGTCGATGACTTTCATGAATATGTTAATCGAGGAGAAAAGAAATCGATTTCATTTATAAATTCATACTGTATCGAAATTCTTGTGTCTTGAATCTTTTTATTTTTGTATTTTCATTTCGAGTAGTTAAATTGATATGATTCTATCGGTAATTATATGGTTTTTGAGAGCTTGATGGGCGTTTTGTATTTGATATATAATAACATTAATAAAACTAACAGCGACGGAGTTGGGCAAGTTGATTATTAATTCTCAGGTATGGCTTTTTCAAGTTGCTTCGAAACGCGGAACTAGTTTTGCGATATTATGCCATTTACCAATACCCCCTTTACCACATTTACATACTAACGTTATGCTATCCATTGCATTGCGAAAGTTTGATATTATTTTATCAAATTTCACGCGTTGATCCACGATAATTAACACCAGAACTACCGGCGTTAAATCTATCATATTTCAATATATTAAATAAGTACTTTAAAAAAGGAGGAATCGAGTGGCGTAATGAATGATCATTTCGGTGATTTATGTTTTTTGTGAAGGACGTAGAATTTTTGTTCCATGGGTCTTCTATGAACTTGGAGAATTTTTGGGAAAAATTCTGTACCAGTCATTTTGACTGGTTTGGTAGTTCTAGTGTTAATATATCCCGTTCGTTAAAGAGTCCCGCATGAATTATAATTACTTCGTACAAACGAGAATTATCGATTTTCCGAGTACGATAAGTTCAGCATTATTTTATACACGTCCAATGATTTTATATCTTTTATAAACATTCTATTAAAACCTTCACAGTATACTTATTAAAGATGAATTTATGCAAAAATATCTTTGTCTCTACTTCCGAATGAATGATTCGCGTTATTTACAAATTTGTATCTCCAGCTGATTTAGAAGATTGCTGATCGAAAAGCTGGACCGTGCGGTAGGTAATATTTCATTAAATAAAATCAAATAGAAAATGGTAAATGAACAAATGAAACATTGAAATAATTAAATAAAATGTACACTTTTTTACGGTACCTTTGATCCAATTGATTCTAACGGCTGTACTTTTGTTCTAGATGAGATTACATCCGCCAGGAAGCACGACGCCTTACAATGGAACTCGTCTGTCGAAATTTTTATCCTTTGACAGAGATGTACACAAGAAAAAGGATCAAATTTAAAGGGAATTTGTACTTTAAAAAGAAATTAACGAAGATTGATACCTCTTACGTTCGACTCGAAGAAGTTCTTGTTATATTTACAAAACTCGAGCAGGTCTCGCTGTAAAAGAATTTAAAGGGATGAGTGATTTATTAAAAAATATCGAAGATTCACAAATTCGTTGCATTCGTTGGGGATTAATTTATCGTTGAATTATTTTCATCGTTATTCTCCTTTTTAACATTCGCTTGAATTGAATCGTAACGAGTTGCTTGTACAATGCGGTTTCAACAAGTTTAAAACGTTTTGTCTTGTAAATAATAGGGAAGAATGTTAATAAAGTTCCTGTAACTTTCTAATACACTGAAAGTCTGAGCGGATCTTTCAATGTAACATTTTGAATTTAATTCTTTCTAATTCGCGCGCGATTCATTTCGTTTGTACTTATTGTACATTTACGTTTAAATCGCGAAATATAATTATTGGTCATTGCTTCAAGCATTATCGAAACACTTAACGTTCCTATTCACTTGAGAGTGTACAAAAGTTTCTTTAGCGCGGAGCATCTTTAGTTATATATTTTTTGTAACATACGATGTAAAAAAGAAAAGAGAAAAAAGTAATATATGCAGATCGAAATAAATAAGCTTGCTTTTGTACTAATTACTGACAACCTGTAAAATAAGATATGTGAGCCGTTTATTTTGAAAGTGGTCCAAGTCACTTTACTGTAGGGAAAAGTGGCAATATTTAATTGAATTAAATTTTTAATAATTGCAAATAATTGTTCTCGAAAATAGATGTAAATATTTTTAAACGGTAACACTATCGAGGCGATCAAAGTGACTGGTTTCTAATTTTCGAAATTTGACCCAATTATATTGTAAAAAGTTAATTAATTCATATTATTATATTATATACAATTAATTTACTATTAAATATAATAAATACAACGTTAACGCAAACCTGAAAATAACTCGTTTTAAAAAGAAACTAATGCCACTTCCAACATACACGGTTCATATAATTGAGCATTAATTAAATATGCTGTTTTCACGTCGATTTACCTGAACATTTTCCTTTATTACTCATCATCTCGTGTAGGGTATTGTTCCGGCTTTATAAAAACTTCTTTAAATTCTCGAATTATAGAAAATTTCCATCATTTACACGACTGGAGATTCACCTTGCTGTTGTAAGAGATATCAGAAAGTCGTTGCGGCTTCTTGACATTAATCTAATTTTCAACATCTTCTGCACGATTTTCCTCTGATTCTTAACGTAAAGCTAATAGTATATAAAATTTCTACAAAATCTGAAGTTGGAATTTTCAACGCGTCTCAATTGTACAACGTATTGAAAGATGTATCTATAAAATAATACAATTGAATTTCCTGCCGGAGGATCTCTACAAGATATTCTAAAAAGTTCTATTTACATCTCTGACACGCGAAATTGATGATGGATTTCATCAACGATTAGAAGATTCCGCTTTAACAGTGGATCTACCGATGATGAATCCCAGTATAATTAAAAATGTGAAATGAATTCGTTAAAGTAAAAGCTTAATCAATTTGATCGTTTATAGTCTGCATTGTAGACTTTACAAAATAACCGTAGAAAATTGAAGATGATCCAATGTTGAGCTACTCTTCTGTTGTTCTTTTTACAATGGATTTAACGCGATCATTGTAATTAACTAATACGATTGTTCTCGATCATGAATTTAGAAGAGATTAAAATATTCTAAATTACACCAGTTGCTCTGGCTTGCTAGCATATATAAAAAATGTATGCCATAACGATTTTAGATTGATACATTCAAATCTGAAACTTATATTAATGTTATACTGTATCTACGCATTAAAATCTACCGAATTATTTAACGAATTTTATACATTTATGTTTCACGGATTCTCGTTAAATTTTCGGTATCTCATGCCTAAAGTTTCGAATACCGAAATTTTGTATTATAACTCATTTGCGATTTTCTGAGAACATCAACGATTTTCAAGATTCATGTGTTTCCGTAGCGATCCTCAGGTACCGTAATTTACGATTTAAGTTTTACATACAGAATCTATTCTCACAATCAAGGCAACAATACTACGATTGATACTAAATCATTTATAAATAACCTATTTATATTAAAAAAAAAAAAAAAACTTATGTGCTATCATAGATTTAGGAAATGCGTGACGTTTAATACTTTTATCAACGATATCACTCAAGGCTGTTGTATACCGTGAATAATTTCGTAGAGGAACAAAGAGAACGTAGAAAAAGCTATGCTGTGGTAAAATCACAGATTAAAATGTCTCTATGTTCTAAGAAGCGGCTAAGAATTATTATAAAGAGAGTTTCCTCGATCTTCGTAAATTACAAGCATTTTAAATTCGCCGTACATTCGAAATTGGTGTTACATTGCAAATAAGTTAGATCTTTTGAATTCCTCTCGACTTACGACTCTCGATATTGCTTTATAAGATAAAAATAATATTTTTATAGACGTTGGTATAGACATCACAGGTCCCACGTATCACTCTAGTACTCTTACACTGCAAACAGCAAAGGAGAATTGCAATTCTATAGCGTTACATTAACCAAATCAACATTAGAAAAACTTGTAATGCGTAGTTAACATTAAGAATACGCAAAATTAAAGGGATAACATTACTTTAAATTAATATTTACAGAGACATAAAAATCGAAGCGAATACAAGCGAATTATGAGGGGATCACCCTGCAATTGTACAAAATTTGTCATTCTTATGGAATGAACTCAGCGAATGATAGATCTCCTCCGCCTTTAACTTGCGCGATGAACATTGTAAATTAGTAATGTATGAAATAATATTAATATAAACTAATCTATGTATATATTATTATATTTGTTAAAACAATTTCATCGTAGATTGTAGAGTTCTCTAAACGTAGATTCACATAACGCGACACGATTCAGCTTTATCTTCATGCTCGAAGCCATTTGTCGTTCACGATAGGAGCTATCGATTCGTTACGATTCGATTAACAGGAACTTCCAAAGAATAGCTGTTGGAGAAAATACAAAGTGTACCAGTACACGGAAATCGATTCATCATTTTGGGTAAGATAGTAAAAAAAGTTCTTCCAGAGTTTCAGTCTCTAAGCATGGGCTTGAAGGATCTTGTATTTTACAAAATGAGCTTTCCACCATTCGAAGCTCGTATTTGCGCTACCTGTTCAGGAGTGAGGATCAGCTTACTTCCATTGGGCAGTGCTAAGGCATAATGACTTCCGGTTTCATTAACAACAACGACTAGTTGTGTATTCGAATTTTGTACCGGTGGTGAGGACTTAACGGGTGTAATCGAGATTCCACCTTGACTCATACGTTGAATTATTTGCGGAGGAATGACGCCCTTCGACGGGGCTATCGTGATCTCCGACGTAACGGTTGGTTTCTGCCTCGGTGGAGTGACATTCTGTCGCTGAATGACCTTAGATTTTTCCGTTTCAACGTTAGGACTTTTCTCGGTGATGATCATCTCGATTTCGTCATCGCTGTCGCTGAGTACGATCAAGGAAGTAGTCTTTTGACCCGTGTTTTCCGAAGGTACACCAGGTTTCTTTGCTTTCTGCAGTTTAGTCGGAGTCGTACGTTGTAACGGAACGTTTTTCGTCGTCTTAGCATTGCCAGCTCTTGGAAAATTCCCTCTTATAGGCATACTGCTTCTTATCACTGCGCCATTGGGATGTGGATAATTTTGTCGCGGAATTGGAGGTCTGTTTGGAGGATATCTGAACGACGTGTTTGTAGTGACCGAAGGATGAATTGTTGTGGAATAGTTTGGCTGTATTTCTTGATTTATGGTTTCTTTGGGTATGGATGCAGTTACGTAACCTGACTGAGGTTGCGTTGGACTTAACATGTACGGCACGTAGCTAGGATAACCGATGAATTGCTGAGGTGACATCATCTGGGGACCCTGTGGCTGGAATGCCTGTTGGGGAGTAATGAAATTCGGCTGAGGATTGTGAACGATATAATTTTGATCTCCCTGCATGTAATAACTCTGCTGAATCGGTGGCATAATGTTTGAAACGACTGGGCCAGGTTGTACGATCGCGTTTTGCGGTATAATTCCAGCAGCGTTTGGCTGCATCACGTAATAATTCATAGGATCGGTTTGAAACATTACATAATTTGGATGGAGATTCGCGCCGTAATTATTCGGATACTGGCTCGTCATCGAATCGAAAATTGGACCTTCGTCTTTGATGTCCAGCTCCGAATGAACGCTATCGACATTCTCCATCTTGAATGTTTGCACTGTGCAAGGTACAGTTTGATTAGCATCGTTCTCTGTCGTGTTATCTTCCTCAGTGCCTGATACAGAGTTTGTCACAGCATTTTCGATATTGACGCCCGGTGTTTGTGGATTAAAAGTTAATTTCTTCGTTTGATATTCTTCGGTTTCTTTCATTTGCTGTTCGCTCTTCTCGCTCGACGTGTTGTTGGGACTTGAATATAGGGGGTCCGTAGCCTCTTGCAGCGCGTCTGTTTTAATACTTTGTAGCTTCTGTTGGAATGATTTTAATCTCCGATTGGCAGCTGTAGAAAGATGAGAAGGAACAATGAAGAATAGACTTCAGAATGGATCAAATGGTCTTCATGTGTCGGAAGACTTACACGAACGTTTATTTTTCCTTTTGCGAGAGCTCGGTAGAATCCAATCTTGGTCTGAGTCCTCCTCGTTTGACCTAGCGTCAGTGTGTCGGACCTTTGGAGGAGTGTAAGAAGTGGATGGACTGGCCTGTGTGCTGGGAGCCGCATAGACTGCCTCAACGTCGGCCCATTCTTCCAGCTGGTTCTCCTCGACCTCATCATCTGAATAGAGTTGCTCTGTGTACGAGGATATACCGCGTGCTCGCAACACTCTTCGCGTCTGTTGTTCTGTTTCTATTGTTTTTCAGGAATTAACAATGATCATTATTGTGCATTTTTAGAACGTGTTTTAATACTTTCGCTACCAGCCGGCTCATATTTGAGACATATAGTTCTCTCTAACAGACGAACGACTCATATTTGGGACGATGATGTAGACATAGTCATTGTGTAATTTCTCATCGAGGTTTATAGCAGTTGCATTCCTATTGAATAGCTTTTTTTTTTCATTCGGTGAACTGAAGCATCTATAGACCTATGTCCCACATATGAGCCATAGTAAAAAAACAATATCAAATGCATATTTTTGGTTAAAATACACCTAAATTCTCATAATAGAATGTGTTAAGTCAATTTGATTCTATTGCTTGCTTCGAAATTATCTAGTTGTCCGCTTAGCTAATTGAAATCATATTTTTCAAAGTTGAACTTGTACCACTTGAAAGGGAAAATAAAATGATTCAATTACGAAATTTCTAGTAGTTCTACCTTCTTCTTTTGATTTTTCACCGTCTTCTTCTTCAGTTCTTGTACTTTCTTGGCTGTGATCTTCGTCTCCTTCGCTTCTTGGGCCTGCCTCGTTATCCGCCGTACCGCCTGTGACCTCCCTGGACTCGTGATCGACGTGTTTACCCTGGTCCTCGTCTCCGGCAGGTGCTTCTTCGCGATCTTCGCATTTCTCGGAGACGTGTTGGGTTCCAACTGAGGATAAGGTAGACTGCGGTAACGTTTGTAATGTTCCATCACCTGGAGTTGATATTGGACATCCCTGCGATCCAAGAACCCACCAATTAGAGCTGAGACCACCCTCACCCGATGAGTCCTGATCCTCCACACTGCTACAACACACAGCAGTTTTTCTGCCATATATATGATAAAGATATTAGCAATACTGGAGTTAACGTGGACAAATTCCATCTCATCGGTGAGAAACTGATTGTAGCAATCTTAAGAGGTTTCAGGTTCTGATGAATTTTAATCTGGGAACATTTACATTGACTTTGGATTTGAAATTCGTCCGGTACCGATGTTAGCATGTGTGAACGATGGAATCATGATTATATCTCAAAATTGAGTTTATCGTGAACTTATCAATATCTTTGTTCAAATGAGCAATGGACCCAGGTTAAACGGTGTGATACAGAATGAATGATTTCTTTTGTTTTCAGATATATGAAAGTATCATACCCTTCTTTGTATTCTGTCAACTCTCTTGTCAGCTTTACTCTTGCTCTCCTTACGGTATTGCGTAGGGCCGATTCCCTCGTTTCCACAGATGACAGCAATTCTACAAGTTTCTTAATTAACTTTGCTTCGCACGAAGAGGCAGGCTCACCCTGAAAAAAATGAAGACAGATATTAGAATGTTACTTAAATATTGAAAGAAGTTAACTGTCTTCTTCTTTACGTACGTTGTTGCTATTAGCATTTTCGGATTTTTGTGAAAGACTAGAAATCAGTTTTCTAAGAGATTCAACGCTATCAGCTACTAATTGGAACTTGGAGACGCCGAGTTCTACCAGCATCTCGTTAAAATCATCTACATTCTCCCTATCCTCCTCTTTCGGTTTTCGCAAATTATATCCAACATCTTTTTCCTCGTCTAAGGACAAATCTTCCATTGCTTCTTTTTGTAGTAAACTTCTTAATTCGGTCAAAGCCAAATCCTTCTCGTCGCTCGATTCTGAATCGTTCCGTTCTCTCGGCCCACTAAACTCCATTGTCTCTCTTTCACTAGAAAACGAATCGTTTGATTTCTCTTCGTAGTCCAAACACCCATTATATTCCGCAATTGTCTCCTTCTTTTCATCCTGACTCGTCGACCGCTTCTCTCCGAGTTCGTCGGTCCAATGCTTGTAATTCGTTGCCTCAGAATATTCACCATCGTCATTTTCTTTCACTCCGTCAGGAGTAGTCTTCGTTTCGCTTAATTTCTCATCGTCCGACTTCGATGTGGTGGATATTTGCGTCGTTTCCTTTACAAAACTTTTCGACGATCTTTCCTCGTTCATTTTTGAACTCTCAGCACCGATAATTTCATTGAGTTTCTCGTCGTCAGTCTTCGAGCTACTCGACAAATTATCAACAGATCTTTCCGTAGATTCGTCTCTCATTCGATTATCCATGGTGTCTAAATATTGCCTCGTCGAGTTCCCTTCTAAATTCCCTTGAGAAGTTTGTGTCAACGATATGTCTGTATCCACTGTGAGTTTCTCATCCTTCGTTTCCGTCTTTAAGTCATTTAATAATCCACTACTCTTACTTATACTACATTTATTACTACTGCTACTCGAGAATCCTTTGAACATTTTCTGCGAAGATCTTTTGTTAGAAGTCTTATCGACGGAACTATTGGTATCGTAGCCGCTCGATTTAACATTATTATAAGCTGTATCACTGGACATTGTACTTATTTCCGAAGTCTTTGATAAACTCCGCGATCTTT
This sequence comes from Cerceris rybyensis, assembly GCA_910591515.1. Taxonomy (NCBI): domain Eukaryota; kingdom Metazoa; phylum Arthropoda; class Insecta; order Hymenoptera; family Crabronidae; genus Cerceris; species Cerceris rybyensis. The sequence goes on from OU342795.1 coordinate 5,900,667, forward strand.
TCCCATTTATTGTATCTAAATTAATGTGATTATTGTTGTGGTTGTTGCTGTTGTTATTATTACTACACATGCTCGTGCTGCTCATATTTGTGTCTTCGTTTATTAAAGAACCGGTCGCACTATCGCTACTACATTTACAATCGTTCATCTGATTATCCGTTTTTGTATTTACACTCCTCTTTACCCTCGAAAGTGTACCGTATCGCGAACTCTTCCTTCTACTCTTCGTCTTTCGTTTTATCCCACGATTTTCCGCTTTTACCGTGCTGTCGACGTTTGTCTTTGGTTTGACGGGCTGAAAGAAACGTAAATTTGTCAGTACAACGTGTGACCTAAAGCCACTTGTTTACTTCTTCCAAAGAGAATTTAGTCAAAGGCAAAGGAAAAGTACCTTTACAGTCGACAGAATTTTATTATCTAAACAGTGCCTGTAGATTCGAAGGTCGGTCTTGAGAAATTGTGGAAAATAAATGTATCTCGCTCCGTACCGATCGAATCCCAGGATCGTTTCGATCTGATCTTTCCACGGTTGCTTCGCGATTTCGTCCTGCACCGTTTTTCTAGAGTGCTGAAAATGTTTCTCTCACTATGACGAACATAACGATAGAAAAGGTTCTTCAGGGGAATTAAAGAGAATTTTATTTTACCATAATTGTATCACAGACTGTTTTTAAAAGCCAGACTTTCTGCTTGAGATTTAATTCGTCGAAGTCCTTTCCATCGAGGAGTGGAGCATCGGGGAAAATATTCCAAAATTCTGGCTCGACACCGATGGTTTCTAGAACCTAAAAATCTTTTATCATATCTCTGATCACTGCGATGAATGATATTTCTTTATTTAAATGAGTCGAAGTCTCTCGCGATAATTATCGAATCGTTGAAAATATACTGTGAAATGTACATCCACGAGGTTTCCATCCGAGAGATGTGAATTTCATGATGTTAATCAATGACGAGATAAACAAAAACTTACTTTTACCGGATCTCGATTCTTCCCTTTGTACATTTTGTACCAGCCTTTTACTTTGTGCGCCAATATGTTTGTCCAAAATCTGTACGGCATCGGTGGTATTTTTTTTAATTTTGCTTTACTGATCGGCGAACTAAAATCAATGCATTATCGTTTCATTAATGATAGATGTACCATGATTATGAAAATGATCTGTACTCGATTCTTCTCCAATACTAAAATTCCCTACACTATTTCTTTTCAATCTTCGACGTCTATCTTGTAGACACAAACGACAATATCGAAGGAGCCTTTTCACGTTAAATTACATTAATCTTCGATAGATTTAATGTTAAACTTCAAACAGAATTTCGCTGATTAACGAAGTATAATGTTTACATTTAGACACATTCTTAGTCTGAAGATCTAGTTACAAATTATACGATTCTATGTAAAAAAAAGAAAGATATATTCTCATACCTTAATAGAGACGTCATTATCTTTGCCATTTTCATCGAAACTTTCGGTATTAAAAGTATTCGTTCCATCTCGTACATGGTGAAACATGGCATGTTCAGTGATGATCTTGCCAAATACAGAAAATGGAAAATCTGTGGGATCTAAAAGCAAAACCTGCCGTTACTAATCATACTTACATAATTACTACAATTATTAATTATATTTCTGCAGTTATAGAACATCGATGTTGAAATAATATGGGAAGTAATGAAGCAAATATCAATGGAATACCTCCCACATCGATTCCATTTCATGTCTTAGGCTTTCCGTGAAAAGATGTTCCTCCAAGTCGACTATCATGCGAGGTACGCCCTCCAGTTTTCTCTTCCTGGTTACCCTCAACATGTTCTGAAATTATATGAGTATGTAGGTATTAAAATCACGCCAATTAATCGTCCAACAATTTTACGTTTTATTTAATCATTTCAATTAATTTCAATGTATGTGGACTACTAGTTAACACTAGATTTACCAAGGTGGTCAAAACGACTTGCACTGGATTTTTTTAAATTTTCCTGAAATGTGTAACACTGTTTCTTTTGCAATTTTCTACGTCTATCTTCGAGACGTCATACAGTCGATAAAGTTTTTTGAAAGTTTTCTTTTATTCGAGCACATTTATTTTACAATTTTAATTATATTGAATTAACCGACGGTAGATCTAGTGTTAATTAGATGGTATCATGCGTAAATTAACAGGAGAACTAGCGGCTTGACATTAGTTTTATTTCAATATTCTAAAAATACTTTGATGAGGGATTAAGAGGTAAAGAAAATAATCAATTAAGTAATATGGGTTTTGACGTATGGGTCTCCTATCAATATGGGTAATTGTTCGTAAAATTAGAAACCCGGCTACTGTGACTGTCTTTTATTGTTAAAACAACGTTCAAAAAAAAAAGGAAAAATTAATCTCTCTCGTTTATCGCATAGAATTATTTTCATATAAATTGTCCTTTTTAACATGTAATAAAACATTATTTATCGTCCCAGTCATCGGCATAAATTACTTCGTACGATAACATAATTACCAATTAATCATTTTCACTACGAGCAAGGTGATGATTTTTTTTATTTTACAAAATTCCAGTGAACTTTCGAATGACAATGCTTGTTGATCGTCCTTGCTCTCTTCAAGGATGTCGACTTAAGTTCTAGTCCACGATGTTTGCGAAATGGATGAAGAAAAAGTAGCCGATGTAGAGTATCTGGTTCATAGATCTCTTTGTTATACAATGAACACAATGTCAGTCATGTTTTATCACGTATAACAAGACGCAGATAAAAGATCGTACTTTGAGCATTCTGTTTTCTTTCGTGCAGATCAAACACGCGGGTTCTTTGGTACATATTGAGAAAAATTAATTCAACAACAATGCGAGAGTTTTTATCGTCGTGCAAGAAAAATCGATCGATTGCTCGATCAACAGTGGCTCTTTTTTGTATCGAGAATTAATTATGTATACGTAAATGACCATGATCGTTAGGATGGAAACTTGACGTTAAAAAGATGTCCCTTTGAAAATTCAAACTTACGTTTTTCAGTTTTCGAGGGACACATGCAAATTTTCAATTTAAATTGCGCTATCTTCATTTACTTATGCTGTAAACATATGATATTGAAAAGAAATTGTAAGTTTGCGTTAAAAAGACAAGTATTCTTTATTTTTATAGCGCACATGAAAGTAAGTGAATATTTTTAACGACAGCTCGTAAAAAAGATCGTGCCTTTCGAGTTTAATATTAGAACTACCAAATCAGAATGACTGGTACACAGTTTTTTACAAAAATTCTCCAAGTCTATAGGACAGTCATGGAATAAATATTCTACGTTCATCTAGAAAAATATAAATCACCGAATCGATTAGCTTCTCCGTCTTTTGATTCCTCTGTTTTCAAGGTACTTATTTAATATATTGAAATATAATAGATTCAACGCTGATTTTACGCCAGTGAATTCTGTAACACCGCAATATATTAAATATGGACGTTGAAAATCGAGGGATCATATGACAAAGAAGATTATCAGTTGAATAATTTGTATATTTTAAGATATTAGCTGAAAGTTGCCGTGCTTCGCTACGGTTTATTATCGTTAGGATTAAGGACTACTTAAATTAGTAAAAGTTAAGTTTAACGTTGATACCCTAGAAGGAACGCTCGTGCAAAATTTCAAGTTTCTAGGTCAAGTAGTTTCGGCTCTGCGTTGATGAGTTTGGCCCATACTTTAACCCCCCCCAAACCCCCCCTAAAATTTCGAATTTTTCAAAACCCTTTCTTAGTGAGCACCTAAGACCCAAGGGGAAGGTATGTTCCAAATTTCATTGCAATCCGTTCTGTGGTTTTTGAGATTTCGTGATGAGTGAGTGAGTCAGTGGTATTTGAGCTTTATATATTAGGGGTACCGAAAAGTAATTAAAATTGGAGAAGTTGAAATGTAATTGGAAACGTTTTTCTACAAAAAATCGATGGACTTTTTTAAAAAGGGAATCAAGCAACTACCTTCACGCTGGCAAAAAGTGTTAGAAAATTATGGAAATTATTTTCTCGATTAGTATTTAAGATGTCTTTAACAGATTGAGTGCTATGGGGGTCACCGGTGACCGGCGCTATTGAATTGAATGAAATTTTATGTTACGTTTAAATTGCAATGTTTATGAATTTTCTAACATATTGAATGTTTAAATTTTTGGAGTTCAGAAGATGAAGATCTGCTAAACACCGATCAATCGGTGTCCTTAAAATTTCTGTTTTATGAATATGTGATTTTCATAAAAAAAGTTTCACTTCAGTAGAAATGACGAAATAAGGAAAACATCGGTGGCATTCAACCTGTTAATAAATAAATGTTTTTCGCTAGCAAAAAAGAAGTTTTGATTACTTTTCGGTACCCCTAATATATATAGATAGATAGATATGTGAAATATCTACTGTACTACGTCTATATAAGTTTGTAAGGCGTTTCTAAAAAGGTAGGAATCCGTCAATTTTACGCTCTCCATAAACCTAGTGTTAACACTTTAACGACCGGTAGTCGATTAATCGACTTTTCGGGCCCAACACTTTTGGGCTTTTAACTTCTTAATTGGTCGCTACAGAAATTAATAAAGTGTTATTCTTCATTGCGGTTAACTGTGTCAAGGACTCAGTGAAGAAACTTTGCAATTTTCGAAGAGATATCAGTATCAGGGAAATATTTGCGTGCAAGTGACCGATCAGAAGTGGGTAGGATGTTAAAAAGTACCGGTCGATAAAGTGTTAATATCGGTAATTCTAATTAATGGAGTTCAATGTGATTTCATTTTGAATTTCTGCTCTTTTGACTATTGCATCGGTTCGAGAACATTTTTCAAAAGAGTAGAAATCACTATGTTCTATGTATACGTGTAGAAAATAGTAAAATTGGTTTCTTCTTCCAACTTTCTTCGAAATTTTCGAAGGCAACGATACAATGGACGATCGGCTCGTACGAGCTACCACTTAACGTCGATAAGGGAAATAAAAGGAGGGGGAAAAAGCGTCAATGTTTACCGCGTTATTATATTCAGAAGATCCATTAAACGCGGTCACGAAACAATACATTTTTGCAGAACGTGTATAAAGCGAAGAGCTAACATATTTCACTCTCTAACTGTAATTGCCGCAGGGTACGAAACGAGCGTCGACAGTTTTACAAGTTCTCTCGTTATCACGCAACAGGCATTTCTGAAAAATCACCCGTCAATTGCATCAATCTTTTTCCGCTGTTTCTTTTCTGTTATCGTGCTCGTAAAAAAAGATTTCAATCCTGTGGTTTACAAACCACGTGAACTCAGGTAGGTCCTAGGTGAAATTGCACAATGAAAGACGGAAAGATGCAAAGGAAAGGGAGAAGTGAAGAGTCAGATACCTAATTAATGGATTCGAGTTCTCCTCCGTTTCTTGAGAGAAGATTTTGTTAAATTGTTATTTAATGTATTGTAGTTTTCTTGGTTTGGAAGACGTCTAAAATAGTAGGTCCAAGTCAAAACGAATGTAACAGTTACAGTCAAATAAATACGAAAGAAGGAGATGAAGGATCTGACTTTCACCTAATTGGGTCAAGCTCAAGTTCTCTATCACTCCTGGGAAATTATTTCTAATGTATTATTTAAAGCATCATGTTATCACTGGTTCGGAAGCCACCTAAACCAGTGGCTCCTAAGCGAATTGATCATAATAATATAAATCAGAGAAATGCATAAGAAAGAGGTAAAGGCTCGGACTCTCACTTAAAATTAGTGGGACCAAGGACAAATCGCCTACTACTTGTAGGAAATTATTCCGAATGTATTATTTAATGCATCATGTTATCACTGGTTCGGAAGCCACCTAAACCAGTGGCTCCTAAACGAATTGATCATAATAATTCAAATCAGAGAAATGCATAAGAAAGAGGTAAAGGCTCGGACTCTCACTTAAAATTCGTAGAACCAAGGACAAATCCCCTACTACTTGCAGGAAATTATTCCGCATGTATTATTTAATGCATCATGTTATCACTGGTTCGGAAGCCACCTAAAACAATGGCTTCTAAACGAATTGATCATAATAATATAAATCGGAGAAATGCATAAGAAAGTGGTAAAGGATCTGACTCTCACTTAAAATTAGTGGGACCAGGGTCAAATCCTCTATCACTTACAGGAAATTATTCCTAATGTATTATTCAAAGCATCATAGTCTCGCTGGTTCGGAAGCCATCTAAGACATTTTTGTCTAGGACGAAATAGTCATAACAATTAAAATCAAGAAAACACATAAGAAAGAGGTAAAGACTTGAACTCTCAATCACTAGGCTCAACCTCAAATTCTCTATCACCTATAGAAAATTTCTCCTAATTTACTCTTTAATGTACCATAGCCTCGCTGGAAGCCACCTAACTGACCACATCAGCTCAAACCTAAAACATACAGGAAAAAAGAAAGCAAGAAATCATAACAAACGAATAATTTCCTACAGTATTAACGGAAGTTGTTACGAGTGGTAGTTTCAGTATCGTAGGATTGAATGGAAACCTAGTTTCCGTCATGATCATGTTTGCGTCCATATTACCCGCCGATTATAGTCATGAAAGGTCTCCCCCGGGGAAAGAATGCTAAAACAATAATTTCCATTTATCTATACGATCGGAGCCCGCTCACGCATACCCTCACGGGGGCACGTGAGGATCTGGACAAGTTAAAAGGTTGTCCGTGACATCGTCGTGGCCCAGTCAGGTGATAGTCATCCCCCAGAGTTGATGGTTGCTCGTAATTGCCGCGACACTTTCGAGTTTACACATCGACGACTTTCCCTCTTAAAGGGAAGAAAGAGAGACATACGTAAAGAAACATACATACATCAAAATAGAGAGAAAGAGACAGTCAAAGTATCGATAAACAAAGATACATCCAACGGAAAGTAGAAGGGAGAAGAAGACAAAGATAGAGAGACCAAGAACTGACACACTTTCCCTCTAATTGCGCGAAAATATTTTCTAACTAAACGACAAGACGGACCACCCTACCCTGAGAAACGAAGGGTGTTTTCTATTCGAAAAAGGTCGAGCCTCTATGGTGTGGACATCGAGTGACTTCCCTGAATGAAATTATTCTTCACGGATCCACCAGCCATCGAGGAGCATTTCTAGGGTAAAAGAAGAAAAGTATATTAAAAAATTGTATCAGTGAGAGGGCAAATTGTCCCATGAAAAAGGTGGATGTGCCAAAGACAAACCCCGAACTCGACGGGCTGAAGATCTTCGACGTTGATGCAATGTCGATTAAGCTCTATCATCGAAATTACACCAAGCCGGACGAAAACGAGGGGAAACACGAATTGGCTCTGCCGATAGATAGTTATTACAAGACTACAGACACAGCTACTTTGAGATACTTGAAGAATCATAATCCCTGTTTGCCGCACTCCATTAACACCTTGCATCTGCAGAATCCGTACAAGTCGCCGCAACGATTGGAGGGATACGCCGCCAGGGACGAGTTTAAGGTGAGAATTTTAATTTTGTTTAATATTTCTATGCTGTTTTAACGTCTTGAGGGATGTGGACGTGTATATACGGCTTTGGGTGGCTACGAGTTAGCATTTTAGGTTGATGTGTGCATTGGGGTGAAACTATTGGGGTGAAATGTTTTCACTTTGGCTATGGCTTTAACACTAGATTTACGGAAACCGTCAAATTGACGGGTCTCTACTTTCTTTACAGACATTTCTCAAATTTAGAATAAAGGAATTCAGTATATTTTTTATATGTATTTTATAATACAGAAACTACTTAACGAATTATCATTTTTACCCCTTGGTCCCTTTTTTTCCAAATTCTTGTGCAATATTTTGCAGCGTAACAGATTTCTCGCCCGTAAATCTAGTGTTAAGTACTTTAGAAGCTTGGTACTAGAAGATACTTTTTTGAGTGGATTTCAAGCCACTGAAACAATTTATTATTAGATTGTAAAAAATTTGTAGAGGTGAAGTAGGAGGATTTGAATTTGTGTTCAGTGATAGCACCTTGAAATGTTTATGTCTTTAGCCATCATAGTTTTCTTAAGTGTTGTAGTCGTATTGCTTAGGAGCTATTGTCTTATTTGGTTTCTGAAGCATCGGGGCTGTGAAATATTAAGTTGGAATTTAGGGAAAATGTGTTAGAGGTGAAGGAGGAGGTGAAATTTGGACGTGCTGACCTTCAGCAAGAGGCTTTTATTTGCTTAGCCATCATGACCTCCTTAGAATAATTAGCGTTATATATGTAGCATTATTATGAAGAAATTACTTTGGATATCGCTATTTCTATCTCTCAAAGTAAAATTTTTCTCCTTAGAATAATTAGCAATACATATGTGGCATTATTATGAAGAAATTATTTTGGATATCGCTATTTACATCTATCAGAGTTGAATTTTCCTCCTTAGAATAATTAGCATTATGTATGTAGCATTATTATGAAGAAATTACTTTGGATATCGCTATTTACATCTCTCAGAGTTGAATTTTACTCCTTAGAATAATTAGCATTAAATATGTAGCATTATTATGAAGAAATTACTTTGGATATATCATTTTTGTATGGCGCTATTATGTTTAAACAGTGTTTAAATTTTAAGCATAGAGAATATCGTTATTTACATCTCTCAGAGTAGAATTTTTGGCTAGGCCATGTACCGCTCCAGGGATTCGACGTTGAGATCGAGATACAACAAAAATGTATTAGCAAAAAAAGAGCTAGTTACAACTCAACCTCTCGAGCATGAGGAGGATAAACGCACAAGGTAATTTTCATCGAACATAACGTTGCGTTTCTAATTATCCTCTTCGCGTTTACGTTTCCATATTATATTGATTTAGCAACAACAAAACCGTACTACAGACGTGTATGAAAAATACAGGGATCGGCGCGGCCGCCAAACAATATTGTCTCAACAGCACGCTGCACGGTTTACGTTACGTTGGTGACTCGAATTTAACGGTAGTCGAGAGGTAATTGCTTTCATTTTGATCATCTGACAAATAAATTGAAAATATACTTCAAAAGCAAAAGGTCAACACTTGGCCAACCGTGGGGTCGTTTTGTAAAGAAAATTTCTACTTCAATGCTGGAAAATTACTGTTTCACTTTTGAGAAATCTCCGTTTCAAAACTGTGAGATCGTCCTTTGAAAATTGGGAGATCTCCACACTAAAACTGCGAGATCACAGTTTGAAAACTGGGAGATTTTCATATTATAGCTGCGAGATCTCAGTTTAAAAACTAAGACATCTCCGCATCAAAGCTGAGACTTCTCACTTTGAAAACTGAGACATTTCCACATGAAAGCTGAGAGATCTCACTTTGAAAATTGGGACACTTCCACAGGAAAGCTGATATTTCTCACTTTGAAAACTGAGACACTTCCACATGAAAGCTGAGGGATCTCACTTTGAGAATTGGGACATCTCCACATCAAAGCTGAGACTTCTCACTTTGAAAACTGAGACATTTCCACATGAAAGCTGAGAAATCTCACTTTGAAAATTGGGACATCTCCACATCAAAGCTGAGACTTCTCACTTTGAAAACTGAGACACTTCCACATGCAAGCTGAGAGATCTCACTTTGTGAATTGGGATATCTCCACATCAAAGCTGGGAGATCTCCGTCTGAAAATTGGGAGATCTTCAGATTAAAACAGAGATCTGAGTTTGCAAACCTGGAAGATCTCCACGTCAAAGCTAGGAGATCGTTTAAAAATTGGGAGATCTCCCAGCTCGTTTGGCTAAGTGTCGACATAAAGCTATCAAACTGGCTCGAATCAAACACTGCGAATGACATTCCCATTTCTTCGTCAGGGTATTCTGGATAATTTCCTTCACCCTTGCATTCCTGACCGCTACTTATTACATATACTACTTGTATCAAAAATGGATAACCTCGCCGATTATAATTTCTTTGAGTCCCGAACCGGTCAGCCTCAACGAAATCCCATTTCCCTCGGTCACGGTGTGTAACATGAACAACGTAAGGAAGACTGAAGCTTTGAGAATACTCGAAGGGTGAGTAAAAGGAACCCCATTAACCTCATATCAACCCCCGAAGGATTACAATGAGAGTATAAAAACACCGTTGATTACACGTTACGTCGATAACTATCAAGGACTCCAGTAGTTCCATGTATTAACCCACTCAAAACCAATTGCACACCGTGTGTGCAATGATCTTGAATTGCAATTATCAGTAATTATAGAAAAAACAATCCTCGAAATAAGACTACCCGAGTCGAAAATTTCAGTCCAAAATCCTCCTAAATTACCAAATAAATTAGGATATTTAGGCTGAATATGGAAAAATATGTTACATACAAAAGAATGCAAATTTTAATTCCACAATCGCCCTACACTTGTTACTTTTTGCCACTTTTACCTAGTTTAGGAGCAATTTAGGCTTTATACAGCCCAAAATAATCCTCAGCATTCTATAATGAGGAGCTTTAGAATTGGATTGGAATTGGAGTGGAATGATCGAGGTCCAAAAAAATTCTCGATATACTAAAAATTAATTTGGTTTAGGAGATTTGGAATTTATATGGAATAAAATGATAATTTAATTACAACTTGCTCCTGAAAGCCCTATTTTTAGAATATGAGTCGACAGACTTGGAACTTCCGAAATATTTTTAGGGGATGTCAGATTAAATTGGAATAAAAATTTTACCTGATCAGTCCATATAACTCCTAAAAATCATATTTACAGGACTTTGAGGCGCGTAGACACACTAGTTGAGGATTTTGAGGTTCAAAATGGTATACATAATTAAGCGGCAAATGAGAGATCAAAAGAATCTAGGATTTGAAGTTTCTTTTTAGGCTGGACTTTTCGACTCGGGTAGTTTAAAATAAAAGGTATCTTATAAATGTGTAAACATTACATTTGGTATTTGGTTCAATTTCGATCCTAAAGTAGATGACCCAAAGCCACAATCATTAGAAATACAAGAAGTGGTACATATAAAGCGAAAAGTTGATTTGTTGATTTGTCCACCGAACTTATACCTTTCAGTGTATTCATCTGATATTTTTAAAAGATATCTAATTAAATAATCAGAGTCAGGTAGCGAAACAGATCGCATAATTAACTGTCTAACAATCAAAATATTTAGGAATGACTTGCGCAGCAAACTCTTGCTCGAGGACAGATGTAATTTTGAAAACAACTCGACAACCCTCGATCTCGACGAGAGCGCGATAACTTGGAACAACATGCTACGTTTTATGATCAACGTACGTAACATATTATAATGTATATCTGGTTGTTTTATCGTGATAACACGTGCACGTATTATTTGTCTGTTCCGTGGAATAACGTGAGTTTCTGTTACAATATGTGTTTAACTAAGATCTACGACGATACGCCGGGGGTGAGAAAGGGTGCCATAGAATTCCCTTTCGAACGAGCTTGTTTAACGATATTACATGCTTTTTTTATGGCTTTTAGGGAAACAATGGGACGAATTTTATGAGGTCGAAGCTCTGGCCTTTTTCGAACCAGGAGTCCAAATTGTTGAAACAAAAACAGGGTTGAATATGATACAGTTTCTTTTAACTCCTTGCCCTATGGTTTCCTCTGTGAACAAGGGATTAAATGTTCTCTATTAACACTTTGCACTACGATTTGTTTCGTGACTGTCTCCGCTGTAATTTAGAATTTAATTGGTAACAAAAATTGATCAGTGGTTCTCTATATGCTGTATAATCTAACGGAAAATTAATGTTAGAGAAATAATATTACCGCGTCTCATTAAAATTTCCAATTTAATAGAATTTGAAAACTTGAAAATTTCCTATTCCATTTATCTGATCACGAGTGTCACTCGTTATAGAGCAAGGGGTTAACGCGATACTATTAACATGGAAATAATTTTATCGTGTCGTATTTGCCTAACATTTTTAATTTTAAAGCTTCTGAAAAGTCATTTACAACCAAGGAGTTAAATGATATTTCAAATTAAATTTTTCTGCATGGTTTTTTAGAAACTCTTTCTCCAGTTATTTCTCTAACTTGATTTGGAATTTTTCAATTACGTCAAAATTTGAAAATAACTTTCTAACCAAATGGGATTCGATGTTGCGTCAGTTAATTGGAAATCCAACCCTGTAAATCCACATCTACCATAGTTCCTGGAAGCCATTTAAAATAACCACAAACAAATAACAGATCTTAGCTATAAATCATCGAGATAAAACAACGAAGCTCGTAATACAACTAGCCAACGATATAACAATCAAATGACCCTGACAATTATCAGGAACTGTAAAAAGCAACCAAAAACTCCCCCAGGTATCTCAACCCTGCACGGACATGTTGCACGTTTGCCAATGGCACGGAAATATCACTGATTGTGAGAAAATCTTCAATCCCACCATGACAGACGAGGGTATGTGTTGCAACTTCAACGCCGTCCACAGAAAGCATCTATTTTACAATCCGTAAGTATCCAATTCGATCGATCAGTTCACAATTAGATCGTCATTGAATCGAGCCTGACCCCTTTGCACTTTGGAATGGAAGAATTTATAGATTGACCTTCAGATTGATCTATTGATAATTACAAAATTTTATTTTCAGACGCGACTGGTCCGACTTGAATATCACTTTTCCATATCACAGTATCGATTGGAATCCAGAATTAGGATACGACCGTAACGAGTCACCGGAGTCAATACCATGGAGACCTTATGGTGCTGGGCAATTCTATGGTCTCACTTTGGTACTTGACGCGGAAATTCAAGAATATTACTGCTCTTCTACGACCAGTATGGGCTTTAAGGTATCCTATTTTATTTCATTTTATTGTAGGATGCGAGAACGTGATGGAATACATGCGAGAGAGAGAGAGAGAGAGAGAGAGAGAGAGAGAGAGAGAGAGAGAGAGCAACGAAGGAGCTTGTATGTGTGGGAGAGAGAGTGCGAAAGGGGGTTGTAAGAGAAAGTGCCAGCGAGACCCGAGTAAAAATAAAATAGGGAAAAGAACTGAAATAAGACTGAAAACAGGATTTTAGACTAATTTCAAATGGAAAAAAAGACGAAACAGATAATTGCCACTGAAAATTATCTAAAGACATATGTTATTGAGAAAGGTCAAACGGAATTGAGACTGAAACAAGACGGAAGAATTTTTCAGTTCAAGCCGAGACTGAAGTCAGATTGAAAATTTTACATTGATTCAGATCGATCGGAAAGCAGACTGATGTGAGACTCATATATCAGTTATAGTTTACACTCATACATAGTTTAGTTTCTGGATATTTTCAGTCTGTTTTCAGTTTTTTATTTTCACGCAGGGATGATGAGAGTGTATGACTGTGTATGTCTGTGTGTGGGGGGTGTAGGGCCTTCGGAGGAATCCGAATGCGGAAGAAGGCCCAGAGTATACGTTTTAACACGTTCCGTGCCGCGTGGGGCATATACGACCCCCACTAAACTTTTCGTTCAGGCCGCTAGCATTTCTCATGGTAAAATGAAGAATTTTATTGTGAAAAATATATTGTAGAGTTAAATATAGGAATCTTAATATCATGTATACCGCAAGGTAATACATTATAAATATAAATTTATTTAATTGTAAAAGTATGGGTCGTACACGGCCCACGCGGACTGAACAGAAAGTCTTTAAAAAATGATCCGGCACGGAACGTGTTAACGCGACAGTGAATAGAGAGTTTATCCTAGTGTCACAGCGAACAGCAATCTGGCAAATAGCGTAGAATAGTTTTAGTGTATTTAGTGTGTCCTATGTATCTTTGTTTTTATTTTATATTTTGCCTTACTCGTTATATTTCAATAAATTATTTATTATTCCTAATCGAATAATAATTTCTACATTATTTTATCTTATTTTATTTTATTATCTACCGCTAGTACTAAAAGCTCATAGCTGCCTCGCACCTCCTGAGAATTGAGTCTTAGAATAGAAAAACATTTTCAAAATAAAAATCTAATTTTTTGCAGATGTTGCTTCACAACCCTGTAGAGACGCCGAAGATCGCAGAATTCGCATTTGCCGTAACACCGGGAGAGGAAACGAGGGTGATCGTAACACCGCGAATATCGAGCGCAAGTTTATCGATAGTTTCGGTGCCCTTGAGGAAGAGGAAGTGTTTCTTTACAACTGAAAGGAAACTACGATATTACAGGACTTATACCCAAAAGAATTGTATCCTCGAGTGCGAGGCGAATTTCACGCAGAAGATCTGCCACTGCGTTCAGTATTACATGCCGAGTAATGTCATTATTTTCATTTCTTGTTTACGTACGAGTAACCTTCATTCATTCGTTATCCTCTTGAGTTTTGCGAGGGTAAATGCGACTCTTATGCGTCGGATTAACTGAGGCTGCTGATATCACCATTTCATAACTCTTTTAACCCTCTATGGGTCCCTCTAACTGTTGTTGTTGTTGTTGTTTTTTTTTTTTTTTTCACTAGAACTATCGGCCTCAAATCGATCATATTTTAGTAAATTAAATAACTACTTTGAAAAAGGGGGAATCAAGCGTCGGAAAATTTGATCGATTGGGTGATTTATGTTTATTGATATAGACGTAGAATATTCATTCTATGACTCTTGTGTAAACTTGGAGAATTTTTTGAAAAAATTGTGTACCAGTCGTTTTGACTAATTGTGCTATGGTGGAAGTGATCTTCGAATACCATAAAAAATTCGGACTACAGAGGGTTAATTAACACTAGATTTACGAATGTTGATATACCTATTTTTCTGAAGTGAGCCAATTTGTCTCATACAAGAAAATCGAAGTTTTTTGCAAAGGAAATAGTTTCAAGTCAATTTAAACGAAAGATTTATTATTGAAAAAAATTAAACAACCAATATATTATATATATATATATATATAGTAATCAAATTTTGAATGAGCCAACTTGGCTCCATAAATCTAGTGTTAATTTGATGTTTCATACCATGTGCTTTCACTGTGAGATACGAGAATGTATTTCTTAGTTAAATGCAGACAAATGAAGAATGAAATTAAGCGGTTGATTTCTGTTTTTATATTTTATAGAATCATCGAATACGACCATCTGCGAGAAGAAGGACGATAATTGTGCTACGGATGCTCGAAGAGCCATGGAATTGAGACTTTACGATGACGAAAGTGGAATAACTAGTATCAATATCTCGGAAACGTAAGTTCATTTTTCCTATGCCTTTGAAGCTTCCATCTCTGTACTTTTTCTTCTTTCCTGTCTTTCAAACTAAACATTTTACAAAGCAATGGATAATGAGAAAAGAGATAATAAAGATTGGATGATCGACTTCAAGGATATCTCTTTTTGCAGACCAAGTTGCAACTGCTGGCCAGCATGCTTCGAGATTAACTACAACGTGGAAATTTCGCAGAGCAAACTGTCTCCAACGTTCAAAATCGATCAGCGATACGTAAAGAAAGATGAAAAATACTTCACGTAAATTCTAATTTATCCACTATCAATTTCTTAACACTAGATTTACCAAGCCAGTCAAAATGACTGGTAAACAATTTTTTCCAAAAATTCTACGGGTTTATGAGAGAGACGTAGAATAAATATTCTTCGTCCATCGTATAAAACATAAATTACCGAATCTATCAACTTTTCCACGTCTTAATTCTCCTTACTTTAAGGTACATATTTAACGTTATAGTAGATTTCGCGCTGGTAAATCTAGTGTTAATTAACTCCATTCAATTGTTACTCAACCTGTGCTCAGACCCAGCTGTATAGTCAGACAACTAAAAGATGGCTAAGAGACTGTGAAGACTCTCGTTTTCAATCGCCTATTCCCGCCATTTTATTTTTCGAATATGCAATCTAAGCTTCTTACAGTAAACGATTATGTGGAATAATTACTTTAGGAAACTAAGTTTGAGAACATCAAAAACAAAATAGCAGAAATAGGCGTTTGAAAACGAGAGGTTGCGCTGCTCCGTAGCCATCTTCCAATTATCGAACTATACCAAGAGATTTCAAACCATCAAGCTGACGATATGACTTTAAAATTTCAAAAAGTGTCAAAAAGATACGTTTTGAGATATTAGTGGATTGTTAAGTACCACCATAAAAATTATATATATTCTTCGAACAGGGATAACGTAGCGGTGATTCATCTATTCTTTGTCGAGCAACAATTCACAAAGTACGTGAAGAACGAGCTATTTGGGTTTACGGAATTCCTCTGTGAGTATGGGGTTTTCTTCATGGGATCTTCTTTTCCTATTTGTTCATTCTTGATACATATAATTATTTAGTAAAAATACTATGATCTAATAAACTATTATGATGTAATTAAATAACAACTGAGGAAAAATCTCCCATAGGATAAGGAGAGTTGATCTTGGGTCTCATTAACTGATAACCAGTGCTTTTAACTCCATATGCACCACAGAACCCAGTGCTTTCTCTGTTTTTAATTAAACTACATGATATCTAACGTTAAGCTGCACTTGAGAATTACATTTCAAAAGTAAATTACATTTAACCCCTTAGCCTACAACTACATTGTGAGACTCCTAGCGCGGAAACTGGAATAGGAAATTTTGAAATCTTCCAAAAACTATTAAATTAACAATATCAGCTGATCACGATACGGTCTCTTTATCTCTGTACTATTAATATCACGTTCAGTTATACGAAATGTCAGAAATCAATGACACATTTTGATTTCAGGAATTAATTTTGAGTCTTTGCACGCCCCATCAGAAAAGAAATCGTAGGTTAAGGGGTTAACAATTAAAAATTAAAGGTCCAGAATTCATCCTGAGTTACTCATTAAAAAATTAAAATTAATTACTAAAGAACGTTCAACTTTCTGTAGTTAAAGACGTAATTTTACGTTCTTCGCTCCCAGCCATCGGCGTAGAACGACGCGGTCGCACTCCATCGATTTTCGGCTTCGTCGGTGAACTCCGAAAATGTCTGTACCACGGCGTTAGTTTGACTTTTGGCACGAAAGAACATAAAATTACGTTATCTATCCTCAGCTCTATATATACAGACGTAATATGACGTCATTGGTCCTCAGCTGTAGATACGTAGACGTAATATCACGTCATAGCTTTCCCAGCTGTAGATACACAGACGTACTATCGCGTTATCGATTCTCAGATGTGTACAATGACGCAATGTTACGTCGTCATTCATTATCAACTGTATACACACGAGGACGTTGTACCATGTTGTCAGTCTAAAACTAATTTAAATCTTCTCTACAGCCAGCACGGGCGGACTGCTAGGACTTTTCATGGGATTCAGCTTCCTCTCTTTTATGGAGATCGTGTATTTCGCGACATTGAGATTCTGGTGTCGTTTATATAGAAACAAACAAAACGAACGCAACGTCCTACAAGTTCACCCGTTGGATCAAAGTCAACACGTTACTTTTCCGTTTGCCCAGTGATCACTCGATAGAATGAAGAAAGGATTTATTTTCTAAAGGAGAACCGAAGTGTAAATAGTTGTGTTAAACACGCTCGAAAAATATTCCATTGAGGCGCACTACACCGATTGACCTTTGTTGTTTATTATTATATCAACGTAATTAACGATTCATTTTATGGCCACGAGTAAATCTGTATTTTTGTATACGACTACACGTGTCACTGAGACACAAAAACTATGACTTTTCTTGGATTATAGAGGACTTAATAAAAAGAATATATTTAATGTTATTTGTTTTCTTAATAAAATAATTACTTTGAATTTGTGTCGTATTCGATTTCATTTCGAACGGTGTATTTATTGATAAAACGGGAATCTATAAATATTGTAATTTTATGTAAATGCATAAATTACAAATGAAGTTATAAATAAATAATTGTTATTATAAGAAACATCGAAGTTTCGCGTACAGTTTTTCTACTCTGATGATAAACGTTTAAATAAAAATTGCTATTTGTTTTAGTCTATAATTTGGACGTTGATTATTTATTGTTTAATTGGAATGTTGCAAAGTACGATAATATTGCACTCTTTCAAGGTTTCTGAAATTATGCAAATTAACAGGACACCGAGTATTTTCCAAAACTTACTGCACGTTCAGTAAATTTAGTTCATCTAACTATGCAATGTAATCGTCATGTAAAACCATTCATTTTAAACGACTCTCAAATAATGTACTGTAAACACATGCAATTAATCGACATAATAAGTAACAATCGAATGACACGAGTAGGAGGGGAAAAAAGTGATATATTCGATGCAATTATACGCGTCATTCTATCTGTCAGTTTTCTAAAATCTCACTGAATTTCCAAAACACACTTGATAGTGCTTTAAACCAAGGAGTATCACTTTATTGACTTACCGTTTGCCGCTCGTTTCTCGATGAAATTTCAACCGTAGCCGGGAGACATCCATGGGGCCATGTCGATCCAAGGGCAAGATTCAATGGTTGTTAGAAAATCACGGGAATGCAGGAAGAACTTCTATCCAGGAACTAAACACGACACAACACTCTCCGCGACGCCATGTTTATCCTACGACGTTACGGGTGTGACTGCGCTCACTTGTGCCGGTTGCGGTCACGCCGTTCGTCGAGCTGCTGCGCATGCGCCTCGCGACCCGCTAATCTTTAAACTTCCTAAAAAAATACTAGGAAAGCTTTTTGTAATTAAATTTCAATTTGTTTCTCTACATAAATATCTTAATATTGTTTTTGCAAATTATCAACTACTTTTTATGCCAATTAAAAAAATTAATAGAAATTCTAGAATATTGTATATTACTTCTGTTCTTTTCAATAACGAAGATATTTCATTGTTGAACAATTCTTTCGATTCTTTGAAGAAGGAATGCTGAAAGTTGATATTTAATAAAAAAAGTTTGTAAATTAATAAATAGAATGATTAACAAATTTGTAATACGTAGGAATAGTATGAGCGAAGAAATTAATGCATTTTGAAGACGTTTGTGGTGGTCTTCTTTCCTTTCTTTGTTCTTCCAGCGATGCAAAGCTTATCCAGTAAATAAAGTTCACGTGAGTCTTCAAAAATGAAAATGTCCCACGGACATCATTTATTATTATACCTAATGTCTGACATAATCGTGCGCTAGTTTTTTAATCGGTACGGTTTCTTATCTAGGCAATAATCAATATGATACATGTTACATTCAAAATTATAATTCTAGTTATATTGACAGCAGACTAATCTAAAGTGACAATTCTTCTCTTTTCTTTGTCCTTGCGACTGTTCCTTCATATAAAACGGTGTGTACACGCACAGGGTTTGTCGTTATCAATACGTTTTAAGTTTCAGCTCGACTCTCAGATACAATCCTCCGGATTTCAGGCTTTCGCCACTTCTCTCCGATATACATATCATTAAAACAAAATAATACCGTAAAACGCAAAGATTCTTACGCCTCCCCTTCCACCCACCCACCCGACTAAAATTTTCATGGTTCTTTCTGCTAAAATTAAAAGAAAAGAAAAGAAAGGAAGATCGTTTCGTTCAAGTTGCGTTACACATGGTAAAAGTTAATTACGTAAATTTCATTCTTTTCTATGAAAAATAAGAAAGAAGATATACATTGTCAATATTCTCAGAGTGCAGAAAACAGTTCTGATAATAAAGTCATCACTCTTTGCAATTGTTTTAGTCAAGATATTCTCAGACATTTAACCCTTTGCCTTATAATAAGTTATAAACAACTTTTAGGATCAACTGATCTAATCGTTTCGTCAAGAATCAACAATTTCACGTGGATTCAAAGCCATTGGCTGTGATGTTTACATTATAGTTAAAGTTTATCAGAAGTGACGATAAAAATGGTTGAAGTCGAGATCGTTACTCTTGAATTTCCACCATCGTAATCACCATAGCTTGGTCAGTCTTTGTTTCTAGAAATTTCAGCATCCACATGGTAGTTCTAGCGGACCAACGGTTTGAAGTGTATTACAAAACCGTCGAGACCGTTGGTACACGTAATTATCACGCGAAGAATTCTCCAGAAGTGATACCAAGGGCATTTCGTAAGTCGGACCCAGCGCCTGATAGTTTGAGACTTATTTCTCAGTTATCATTGCCTCGTCAGTCTTTGTTTCTATAATTTTCAATCTCAGCATCTACGGTCATTTCGTCGAGGAACCATGGTTTTTATAATAAGGGCACCGAATGTCCTTCCATCACTTGGAAAACTCTCCAAAAAGTTTCTTCTTCTTTCCCTGTCAATATAAAACATTTTGAGTTCGTCCTACCGCGTTATTTCGATGATTGATCAATGTAATTTGAAAGTACACAGATATTAGAGATGATATTGAAGAAAAATGAAACACCATAAGGCAAGGGGTTCAAGAACGATGAGAATATCGTCGAACAATCGAGAACTTTGCCTAAGAACGAAACAATGGATCGTATTCTTTGATTCTTACGTTTTTTTTCCTTTTACATGTGTAATTACACTTGTATTCTACCCTTATAGGATGTGGTTGAAGAGTCCGAGAAATAATATGTAATGGAAAATGAAAAAATATTTCAACAGATGCGAAAAAAAGTAATGTTCAAATATAAAATCTCTCAGATGAGCGTTTACCAAATATTTCTTCAATTAGAGAATTTGGTGATTTACATTTTCAATTTTTATCCCCGTTTCTTCCCCTCTTTTCTCTCTCTCTCTCTTTCTTATTTTCTGTATAACGTAGAATGGTGTAATTTTCCTTATTTTACAAGAGGCCATTCGCGACGCAGATTTCTTACATTTCGCACGTAAGAAAGAAATGAATCACATAAATATCCCGTCTAGTTTTGTCATATATACATATATATATACACACACATATATATATATGTATACATATACCGCCCTTCTAATCGCTCACTGTTAAGACTTAACAATATGACAATGAACAGATAATTTAATAGGAACGTGTTTTATTATCAAAAATTCGTACGATCAGCATTATTGCCCATACAACGTGTGTCGTGTAAAAATTAATCTATATCGCGATAGGACTGCATGTTTTTTTTTCCCTTCTTTTTTGTTCCTTTCCCTTTTCGTTTAATTAAGAAACCTCGTAAAATTGCGCGCTATGCCTAAGTTCTATTCATGGGTTTTTTTCCATTATTTTTTATCATTTCTCCACATATGACGTTGCCTTTATTCTTTTTTTCTTACGAATATGTTTCTAAATATGCCGTATTCTGTACACCGTGTACTTTCTGCCCATTTTTCTTCCTTCACTTCCTGTTCCATGTGTCTCTTCCCTTTTTTTCCTTTTTTTTGGCTAGACGTTAGATTAACATCGTTATCAAAACACATGCTCCTTTCACACACACATTCTCTCTCTCTTTTTCATTCTTTCTTACTGTCTCTCTCTTGTTCTCTCTTTATATTTGAATGGAACGCGCCTGAGTCGCGGTACGTGAGGAAAGTTTGTACAAAATTGTTTTTTTCTTCTTCATTCTTCGAGCACGGACGAAATCTGTACACGTTTTACGACTTATACAATACTTATTACAAAGTTTACGTATATATCTGCCTCGATACGTATTTACGCGGTGATGTTTAATTCCTATCTGATTTCACGATGTCTTCGACGACTGAAAGAATTTCCATCCTTGTCTCCAAGTTAACTTATTGTTAATGCATATTGTAAAATAATGTTTACATTAATGTACAGATATAACAATTAGTATTCCACCAATTATTATATCCAGGTGAATGTACAGATCTTTCTTATTATATCCACATTGATATAGCATTTTCATATATTGCTATAGATATAATAATTAGTCAAATTAAATCAGATTAATGTAACCGGAAATGAACGCGAATTATTTGATTCATTCACGTGCAAAGTGAAACGATGAAATCACGAAAATCGAGATAAGAATTAATACTGCGCGATACGAGCGTAAATCGTAAAAGCCGTCAGTCCTTTGATAAATCAATGAACGAAGGGTCGATCGTTTTAAGGACACTGATTGCAATTTTCGATGGTTCCTTTACGAAAGAGAATTCGACACGTAGATACGTTCTATTAGCGAAGATCGTTCTCCAACTTTTTCTCTGTGCTCTTTTCATTTTTTTTGGTTCGACGATCGAAGGTTGTTTGTCTAAATGACCCTGAAACCTCGACCCTTGGGTTTTTCTATTTCCTTTCAAATGAAAAATAAAAGTCGAGAAGAATCGAAAAGGAAAGTTCACAGTTACACACATGTATATGTATATATATATATATATCGCTTTTTCACCGTCAGAGTTTCCAGTTTTCCCGCAAAAGAACGGAGCGTTTATCATATTATGTTCATTGTCGTCGTGTTCGCGAGCTTAAATTGTACGTGTAAGCGGATTTTCGAAATCAGGTAGGTCAGGACAGTTTTACCGTGAGGCTCAGGAAGACGCTTCCAGACATTTTGATTAAAAGTGGAAGCTCCGTGTTCTTTTTTTTGTCTGTAAAATTATTACCCTAAGGAGCGCGTTAAAATTGCAAGCAGATACGTAGCCGCGGCGGAGTAAACGTTTTGGAGTTCCTTCTTTCATCTTATTTCCCAAATTTCATAGTTCTTAATACTAACCGTGAGTTAAGTGATTGGTTCGATGATATACTTCATTTTTTAGCTCTAAAGGCTGCACACTACTCTGTTTCGTGTATTAAATTAACACTGAAACACAGTTGTAATAGAAGCACAACTTTTACTAATTCCCAAAATTCATTAGGTAGCCGAAGTAAATATTTAATTTGTATCTTATAAATAAAAAAATCACCTAATTGATCATCTTTTTCACCTTGTGATTCCTCTTTGTTCTACGTTCTTAATTCTATATAATTTAGTATGATAAACACTGGCAATTGTAGCGTCAAATATAACAGATACAAAAGTATTACTTTAGTGGTAAACGCAGTAACCACAAAGCCGGTAGCTCTAGCACTAACAATCACTCGTATTTCTTGCTGGAAAAGTATCAAAGTTATCTCACAAACGATCAAAACAAAAGAGCATGCCAAGGTGAAAAACTGGTACACAGTGTCCTCACGGTTAGCATTACTCAATGAAATTCAACGGCTACATTCATACCCCATCGAAAAACTTGATTGTTCTTTCACCAATGATAATCTATATGTCAAATTCATTTACAATCGAATAAAAAAACATAAATTAAGAAACCGCGTCGCGCCAGTTCTAAGCGGCCTCGCACCTCCTTCGACAATTTCGACGACGCCGTTTACCTAAGCTTACTTATTCACCTAGTACCTCGTACTTACATTCGTACACTTGACTCTGTCAATTTTTTTTTTTCATTTTTAATATCGTTTCGTCAACACGACTCTTACAAATCCCCATCGTGCGCCTTCCGTTCGCCGGAAGTCTTAACGTAGGTACAATATATAAAAGTGTTCTTCGAAAAGAAGGGCTCCGACGCGCTTTTGTATATCTCTTTTTCTCTCTGCAATAGCATTAGGTTCTCTTTCGCCATACAAATATTACAATTTTCGTGATTACGTTGAATGAGACGTGTGCTTTCTATAAAATATCTCCGTCGAAGTGTTCGGCGTTTAATTCATAAATTGTATACATAAAAAATCCTCATCCATTCGCGCGGCACGATCCGAGCGAAGGGTCTCGTCGTGATTGATAAAAAATAAGAAAACTTCTTTTTAGAGCCCTCATCTTCGATCTTCAGGGGGTTAAGGGGGAGGGATGGTACGATCTGTAAAGTATTTACAAGCTCTATCCGTTTTACAAAGTACTATTAAGCGAAATTAGAGGATTGCGGTACCAGGCACCCTGACCTACCGAGTGCCGGCTAGTTTCCTTTTTCTTTTTCACGCTACATCCAGAAACGAAGACGTCAACGAACGATTTACGGTTTACAATGATTAAGTAACGATTTATCGCGTGCTCTAGTTCTCGCTGTGTATCGGATATAATCGTTCTAATTCCATAGGACATGACCATTCGACGAGAGCAGGCGAAAATCGAAACCGTGGCGTTTTGATCTTCGATTCTGGAAAAAAAAAGAAACGTCGGACTTTGCTGCATCGTGTGCTGAATAGTTTTACATGTTGATTGAAGAGAAAACGAAAAGAAAAATATAAAAAAAAAAACGCGAAATAGGAGATAAAAGGGAAAGAAGAAAATGAAACGTAAAACGTGAATGTCGGAGCTACGAGAGCTAGGGAACAATTGAAAGAACGTCTAATCTAATCGAAAAATACTGTAGCAGGTATTATGACCACATGAAAGTAAATTAAACATAATAGTATAGCTTTATTTTACAAGTTAATATCGGTAAAACAAAGAAAATCCCCGATCCCCATGACTTCTATCAAGAATTTCCGAACTGATCATTTTCCTTTCTTTCTTTTTTTTTAAACGATATAATAATTGCAGGGGTCTCGATCACTTCGTGATCAAAGTTCATGATGTCAATTTCCAGTTTAATACTTCGCGATTACGATTAAGTTTCTCTACACTCCGTATAAAAACAATGATTCTCAGACACCATTCGTCGTGCCTTTCGTCCTCTGTCTCCCGTTTACGTCTGTTTCTATTCTTTATTTTTTTTTTCGTTTTATCTTTTTTCCTCCGTCGGGCGCGATTTATTGCAAATTTCATTTATAATACAAAAAAAGAATCATTCCGCAGACTGCGAAAAATAGTACCGGCACGAATTATCGGTTAAACGTGAGAGTTTCTCGCATCGTACGAAAACTTTGCACGACAGTGTAATATCCTCACGAAATAATCGCGAGCTGTTTAAAGTGACGGTGACACGGACGTTCTGTCAGGACAAATGGGAAATTCTAATCGAACTTGTCGAGTTCAAAGAGAGTCGCAAGTAAAGTAACATAGCGAAATGAGAGATACACAGAGGAACGGTATGTGTGTTTCTGTGTTCAATGTTATTCTACCTTCCCTTTTTGCAAAATGGCACCCTTACGCATCTCGCCGATAGTACAATTTTACCGACCAGTCGGTGCTTACGTGGGCCCGCTGATAGAATTTCATTATAACCGAATCGACTTCTGATTCACGATATCTAAGAAGTTTAGCAACAGCGTGTACCGTCGCACGTAACAAGTGGGGATATAAAAATTAATGTATATATGTATAGATAATCTAGTCAGCTATCTGCCGTTATAAACTAGCAACTATTTATAGTAACTGATATTCATTATAGTTCGCGGTCTTAAAATTATAAAACAGATTAGTCTGCCCGTCGATATTCACTATTATTATTGCAGCTCCAGTGAGATATAAATCTTCCTCTTGTCCTTGTATAGGTGTAGACGAGTGTTTTCTTTTTCCGTATGTCTCTATGTGTGCAGTGTATGTATTTGTGTATGTATACGTCCTTGTTTTGTATTTCTTGGCTATAGAACTCCTGCTGTGTGTCATTATCGTGGTCGTTGTCATTGCAATAACGCAATTTATTCTGATCCCGAATGACTGGACGGAAGAGGGCTCGCTCAAATCGCGATATCGTTCCGTACCACGACTTTCGTTAATCTAAAAGACGCTCTTTTAACGATATTTCTGTCTATCCGTATTCTTCAAGTTTCACCTCTCGTTTGGTGTTGTTTTGATGCTGATTAACGATGATATTCGAGACGATAGTGATTATGTAAAGACGATGTAGCTTTAAGACAGTTATTGTTTTCCGTTTTATATTGAAATTTACAAGAAGGGCCGAGGTTTGGGCGTTTCTAACGAATCCTTTTGGTTGTTTTAGTATCGCTGAGTGTAGCTTCAGACTCACTGAGAAACATTCGATACGTGGTTGATTTAAAGTATGCAGTAGTATGCAGAATTTCATCGAGTATCAGAGCTATCGTATTACTGCACTTTCTGCCAGGTCGAGATATTTTTCTCTCTCCTTCTTTTTCATCGACGTGTATCACATGCTGCTATTTTTGCAATGAGTCACGAAAAAAACCTCGATGATACGTCTACGATTTTATTAATTTCGTCGAGAGACACTAACCCATGTAAATACAATAAACAAACGAAAAAGAATTAAATTGCAATTTGTCTTGTAAATAAATTCGAAAAAACTACAAATATATGTCTTGTATATGTATATGCGAACGAGATTTTTGTCGAATCCGATGTCAAGGTTTCTATGTAATGCATCTTACATCTCTCTCTCGAGTGAGAAAATATAAAGTAGATTTATTATTATTAATATTATTATTAATTATTTTTTTCCCCTTTCTTAATATCGTTCTTTTAGTATCAATTCACAAGAGATTTTGTTGACTAACGGTGGTCGGGAGAGTCTTCCGATTTTTTACGAGCCGTACTCTTCCGAGTCACGTGTTTATCCTTCCCTTTTTTTTGTTTCATTTCCTCTTTTTTTATCCTTCCCTTCACGAACATACTCACTCGCGCAAAAAACATCGCAGAGTCTTTTGATAAACTTTCATGCCTCATTTATTCGAGATACCCGACTTTCACCAAATACTCTCTCACAGAATCTGAATCCGCACGAATAACCGTGTAGCCGCAAGTCGCTCTCTAGAAAACCTTCCTCCTTCTGTCTGAACGTATAGTCCGTACATCTTTACAGTATACATCCGTACGCGCATTTCGCATTCTCCGTATTTAATTATTATTTAAAAAGGTTAAAAGAAACATTTAACCCCTTTACCAGCTCCTGAAAGGTATTCTCTAGCTGAATCATTTAGGCTCTGGGAAGGCCACCTGACACTTGTAGACTTCTTCGAGCATAACTGCCTGTCCTTGACCTTGGCTGACGGTGACAGGAGTCGTGGCATTTACCACGACAACCTGTTGGCCTTGCTGCGCTTGCTGAGGCTGTTGTTGTTGTTGCTGTTGCTGCTGCTGACTACTCGGATTGGCTTGCTGTGCGTTACTCGGATTA
This sequence comes from Cerceris rybyensis, assembly GCA_910591515.1. Lineage (NCBI taxonomy): Eukaryota > Metazoa > Arthropoda > Insecta > Hymenoptera > Crabronidae > Cerceris > Cerceris rybyensis. Next base: position 5,927,502 of record OU342795.1, read on the forward strand.
TTTGCATTCTGATTCCGTGCAGTTTGCCCATACTTTTCGTGAATTGCACGATGACGCTTCAATGCGAAACGATCGGAGAAACCGATTTCACATATATCACATCTGCAAGTAAATGTACGCGAAACGTTGACTATGGAATATTGCCTGCTAGTGGTTAACAGTAGATGTACGTGCGAGAAGTTTCTTCGAGTTAAAAATATTATTACGTATTAGTCATCCAGTAGAATTAACGTTACTGGGGCACGAAATATGTAAATTGTTATAAATTAACCGTTTGACTGCTGAAGAGACTATCGCACTCCTCCTTTGTTGTGCCAAAACTGCGGAGAGTCTTAATCTTTTTCTTGATCAGTAAAAGTTGTGCTTATTTACAATAATTGTTTAATTAAATTTAATTGAAACAAATTTAGATGAATACATGGTATTTTTTTTTAACTTTTGTTGTTGCAATGCAATATAAGTGATTTTATTGGGTGAAAAGTGTTTTCTATTTTTTCCCACAGATGGGCAATTAGCTATGCAGTTTTGGCATACGTTCAAAAAAATCCGTCAGCAGGCAAACGGTTAAACAAAGAGACTTTGCTGTCGGACGTGCTGTGTAAAAAATATTTTATAAAAGTGTCGATTTATCTGTAATATTGGAAAGGACCTCACGTGCACAGTCGAGCCATAGAGATATTATGTAAATACTGGAAGAAAGGAGGAATCAAACGGGAGAGAAGATAATTCGTTAAGAAATTCGTAAATAAATTTGAGAAACGTTTCTCAAAAAAGGTAGGAAATAGTTGGTTCCATGGCTTCTATAAATCTAGCGTTAAATGTGAGAATAAGGAGGTAATAAAATTAAAATGAATACATTACCTATGTGGCTTTTCACCGGTATGAACTTTCGCGTGATTTTTCAAATGCGTAGCTTGATTAAAGGCCGAACCACATATATTACATCTGTAAGGTTTTTCACCGGTATGGATTCTTCTGTGATTCCAGAGTGTCGAATGTCTGGCAAATGTTTTTTCACACACTTCACACTGATAGGGACGTTCACCAGAATGAATTCTTTCATGGTTCTTTAAGTGGGGACTCTGCGAGAACTGCATGCCACAGACACTGCATTTAAATGGCTTTTCACCGGTATGAACTCGTCCATGATTTTTTAGATAAGCAGCTATAAATGAGAATGGACGACGATTATTTGAATTCTTATCTCCATCGATTTACAAATCGTGTAATTTCATTCAACTTACCCTTTGCAAAAGCCAATCCACAGACTTCACATTTGAATGGCTTGTCTCCAGAATGAAGTCTCTTGTGGGACCAGAGAGATGAATACCGAGAGAATGTTCCATCGCATACGTTACAATGAAACGGTTTCTCCGCCTGATTCTGGCTGTTTTGCTTGCCACCTGTAATTGAAAATACAACGAAAATTTTAGTTTTCCTCAAAGGGCCAGTTCTACAAAGTATATTGCTCCAAATTGATTTGTGAAATGCTTCGGACAACGTGAGACACTGGATTGTGTATGGTTTCATAGTTGTTCTTTTTGGAGGTTCTTTCTTTTCTTTCTTTTATCTTAACACGATCCAAAAGAGGAAATTTCTCGTTATTAGCTAATTCACTATGGCGTATATAGCTAATCCTCGTGACTGGATGCAAAGTTGTATTATGAAAAAATTTCAACATGCGGGTTATGAATGTTAGTGCAGAATGATAAATCGGATGTAGTGTCGAATGTTTTTGAATTTTATGTATCTGTGTCAATGTATGATAGATTGAACTACAATAGAAATACTGAAATGACCTCTTATGGCCTGTATCGTGAAATAAAGAAGGAACTAAGCGGTAAACAGAAATTTCAAATAGCTTCCGATTATCGGCGATACAGTCAATGGATCAAATTTATAAAACTGTCCCTTAGGGGAGATTTCATTCCGTGCAATAATTCTTAAATTTAGATGTCGACAGTTCTACTGAAACGTAAAAGAAAATTCTCACAACCAATTGAAAGCTGACACAACATTGTAAAGATACTAGTGAACGTTTATAGATGTTTCATTTCTTCTTCTATCTACATAAATACATGCAAAACGAAAAGTTGTTTATTGTTATTGTTATTAAACTTATCGTAATGGAACCTGTAACGAATATTCTTGAATTTTTCGTACACACATCGAACGTAATTAACGAGAACTTTATTTGAGTACAAATAAACGTAATGTTACGTATTATTTGAGGTATGTTCAAACGAATGGAATTTTTCTTTCGGACGACGATCTTCAAAAGCCATTTTAGATTATTCGATTAAAATATGTTAGAATACGTAAACGACGCTAAATGAACTGTCATCATCCAAGATTGATGATAGATAACTTAGATAAACTAATTAAGAAATATAGATCCCATATTTTTGTTGGCTGTAATTTTTCCGACTTACTTCCTATGATGATGCGGCCTGTTGCCTTGCAGCCGCCACACTTTGCGAGGGAACTGATTCCAGAATCTAGTTTTTCGTCGTGTTTACCTACCATACACCACCCGATGTACGATCATGACAGCAATGAAATGATAGAAATATGGAGGAAAGGTGACTATGGTTCAAGAAGAAAAATGTTCCTGATATAATATAGAAAACTTTAGTTCCGACTCGTTTCAAAGCCCAAGCATTAAGACTTTGTCGACTGTAGGAGTTTGAAGAATCCAAACATTTTTCTTCAATTCGCATGAAGTGTGAAAATGACGCGTACTTACCAATAAAAATGATCCCTGTACCGTTACATTTGTGGCATTTCGTAACGCTGGTAACACCCCTTCGTTTCACAGGATGATGACCAGGTTTGATAGCTGCACAAATAAAATAATATTTAAATATTTCCCTCTCCTCGATATTACGCTTTAAACACATTGACTGGTTACTCTCTGTGCGTAAGATTCGGACGAATTTTGCACCGTGTTATTTAAATATTTGGACGAGAAAACGAAGAAGCAAGTGTGGACAATTCGGAAATAAATAAAAATAATGGAACGAAGAACAGATTGCTTTTCTATGCAAAATGTTAGATGTTTGCAAAGCCCATATTTGTAAAACCTACTCTTTTTAATTTTAGTAGGATGATGTTCGCATGGGTCTTCACTACCACAATCTTCACAAATTTGCACCTTCGGTTTTTGGTGCATATTTGTTTTATGACTCTTCAATTCTCCTGGTAATGCAAAGCATGCTCCGCACACATCACAGGTGTATGGTCTTTCTGGTGTAGTCGCGACAGTCACTGTCGTCGGAGTTTGTACAACAACTTGTTGTGGTTGCTGTTGAAGATTACTGGGCGTTGTATTATGAATCCGTTTGTGATGATTCAGCAAGCTCATGTGCCCGAAGACCAAACCGCAAATGTCGCACTTGAAGGTCGCATTGGTAGCAGCCGCAATGCTCATCTGATTCAGTAATGTGTTATAACCGACAGGTTGCACATCGAAACGGTAACAACCCTTGTCGTCGGTAGTGATCGCACCGATTGTGCTCACCGCATTTGTTTGAACCTTCTGGAGCATGTTGACATTGTAGTAGAAAGGGAACTCTGCAGTTGCTGATTGTTGCTGCGATTTGTCCTCCTTTTTTTCCGCAGTAACATACATCTGTTGAGACTGCTGCTGCTGTGACTGTTGACCTTGTGCAGCCTGTTGCTGCTGTATTTGTTGTGGGTCAAACATTGCTGCTTGCTGCTGCAAAGAGATATCAAAGGGTATTTTACCACCGCTCGGCGATATAATTTTTTCTAGATAGAGACAGGTAAATACATCCTTTGTTGGAAACAAATATATAAAACTCATATCTTAAAATATTGCTCTTATTAAAGTACATTATGATTTTCTATTTTATCATAGATACAATATATAATACTGTATATACAAAGAAAAAATATGAATCTTGATTTAATTAATATTGAAGATGTGTTTTGTTGCATGTAGTAACCTATCTCTGTTTAAACATTAATGATTAATAACCTGTCTCTGATCACCGTAGCTTGAATTACTCTGCTCCGTCTGAGTAAAGCTATTGGTTTGCTCGGTTTGAGTAAACATGGAACACTTCAGCGGCTGCTCGATCGGTTGGCTCTGTTGAATGTGGATTATCATTAGACGAATTGAGGTCGATGCTGGTTTAAAAATTTCTACCACTATACAATTTCTCTCAAAATGACATGCTACATAAATTACTATACGTTATGTACGTACAACGTCGTAGAAAAAAGAAAGACACCGACAAAGAAAATTTATTCTCCGCAAATTCCCTCTTTACAACGATACGGTATACACAACGCATACCTGCTGTATTTGATCAGGACGGGTTGTGTTCAACCACACCACGTTGTTGCCATTTGATTCTAGGGCCATTGATGTGTTGCCTTTGACCCTGCACAATCAATAGGCATTCGTTAATCAGAATCAAGACAGACTCCGACACGTCGGAACATAAATCTAAAGATTTCCCCCCCTGATCAAAGCCACGCCAAGGTAGGAAGGAACGACTTTAGCGCGGGCTACACAGCAGGAAGATATTGGAGCAGAAAACAAAAGGGAACTAAGGATCAAATTGATATCAGAAATGTATGATACTCACATGTGATAGTCTACACGGGCGCCGCGGGTTACATGTCTGGCTGCCAAGTGGACGATCCTTCAGTTGCCATGACTGCGGCGCGGGATGCCGCGCAGCTGGGCAGACTAATTCCGACGATCGTGGTACCTCGATAATTCGCGTGAATATTTCGTCCCATACAACATCCGACAACGAATTCCTCGTGTCGGTTGGGCCGTGGTCGTGGGAGAAAATCAATGGCGATCGATTTCGAGCCTTGATGTACCTTTATGGTACGTTAGATCTCGCCGAGATTAATGTTAATTGTACGACGCCGTTGAAATTTCGCCCGTTGAGAATACCGCGAAACTCTTTCCAAGTTACACGCTTGTCAACGAGCAGCGTTAGCCCGCGCAGATCATGTCGTCCAAGCGCGGTGGCGGCTGCGGCGACTGATGTACGAAGCGCGGGTCTCTCGGTCGCATAAAATTGGCGGTACCTTGCCGTAGAACTCTTCTCGATTATCTTCTCGTGGGGTTGGGCCACGTCGCCGCGTACCGTGGCTCAGGATAGGCCGATGCGCGAGGAAGCAGACCGAGCACCGTCAACAAACTCTGCGGTAGCCATTACACGCGACGAGGATAACAATGGGCGACACGAACGCGCGCTGCCCCCGATGCCTTTTTCCGAAGCGTTTTCGGGCGCCTTCCGTGAATGCAGCCAAGCGCCGCCAAGGTCAGCTCCCGGTGACGCTCTGGAGACGCTAAGGACCGTTATATCGCACTGTTTCATTGGTCCACAACTGACTGTCCTCGATTTTCATTGGGCTTTGCACTTTTTCGTAAAGGAAACTTTGGAAATGATTCTTATTTATGTTCTTTTTCTTATTTTCATAGTTGTTCGTTCAAAGAATCGTACGTTCGTGCTCGAATTTCTTCTAGCAATTTACTTTGCAATTCGATTCGAATTAGGGTAACGTGTATCGATTTTATTATCGCGGAAAAATATATTCTTGGAGAAATTGTATTTTAATACAATGTGACAATTCAAGGAAGATGTTTTTCGTTTAATGTATCATTCTTATTTGAATGTTAAGAGTGGAATAAAAAAAAAATTGATGTTGATGTAACTTACGGTTCACATGGAAACTCGACCTTAAGGGGGTTATATGTATTTGAACGATCGAACGCGAGATGGAGTAACTGAGTTTTCAGATTTTTTTACGAGCGTTTGAATTTTTTTACTTGCCTTGCGCACGATATTGTACGTTAACGAGTACAATAATTATTGATTTTTTGTTAATTTATAATGAAAATCATAAAAATCCACTACTAATTTGTATCTGCTTGCAGTTCTTGCAAACGGAAGTCGCAAATGCGTTAAGAATCTTGTACAAAATATCAGTCAGAGAGTTGCCAAGTTTTCTACTCTATTTCTGTATAGTTTTTATTATAAATATTCAATATTCTGCTATATTCAGCAAAATACTCCGCAGTTCTACTACAATGTAAAAAAATCCAAAAATCTTTGTAACAAATAAAAAAACCAATAACATATGTGACTCTATAAATTCAATCTCCATAATCCTTGACCAGTTAGCTGTGTTTGACGAGTATGCTCGTCATGCGTAAAATCTACCACTGGTCCTATAAATTATAATTTTGACGAAAGATAAAATATATTTGTAAATTTCAAGATGTTTGGAATATTTTGAGGCTATGCCGAAATAAAACAAATAACTAAAGGGTGTAAATAAATTGATATAGATTTATGCTCATCTCTCAATTTTCATGACCCAAAATTCAAAAGAATTTTCGCCACAGTTAACTGGTTAATTAAATATTCTTCACATTTCGTATCAGCTACATCGATCCTGAAATTTTTTAAATTTCTAGGAAAAAAAGTATTCTTTACTGGTATGATAGTTCCATTGTTAATTTGTACAAAATTTCGACATGATTTAAAAATTCTAAAACCCTCGCACTCTCGTTGCAGATTACCTTGTTGTTTGCGGATGTTCAATATTCCGCACTAATTAACAAATTCTACCTCTAAAGAGAATCGATCGTTTTAATCAAATTGTATTCAATTTCAGCGTCTACCTCGGTTATTATGAGATAAACGATCATCATTTTCAATAGAGCTACTTCCACCGTATTTCTTTCGCAAGCTTCAAACTTTCTTTAAGTTCTACAACTCCGATAATTAGAGTTTGCAAACTTTAAAAGATACCTTAGAAATTTGCTATTATTAAAGTACAAGGTGTAGTTATGCAAGTGATAATAGCAAAGAATTTTTCAGTGGAACATATTTCTAAGATAATGAATACTCTTTTTCTCGTCTTCTGTTCTCTGCCTACACGTTCTTACTTTCTCCCTGTCATTCTCATCTCTTTTTCTCTTTCTGCTTTTCCCGCAAAAAGCAAGTATACTCGACACACTCACTTTTTGCCCCGGGCTTGCTTCTTTTTTAAAACCTACAAAATAACTCCTTTATCTTAGAACAATGACTGAAGTTTTTATAAAAGAATGTCTCTTTTTTGCATAAACTCTGATAAATGTCATATTTAATCTGAATTTCAGAGGAACTAATTATCTTAACACTAGTTTTACGGAGCCAATTTGGCTCATTCCAAATTTGATTACTATATATATATAATATATAAATTTATTTTTAATAATAAATCATTCATTTAAATTGATTTCGAAACTATGTTCTTTGCAAAAACTTCGATTTTATTGTATGAGTCAAATTGTCTCACTTCAGAAAAATAGGTATATCAACATTCGTAAATTTAGTGTTAATTTCAAATTAAAACTAATTATTCCATTCTGGAATTTTCAAAATATAGCTATCTCAATCTCAAGTACCCAATAAATATTAGGGATACCGAAAAATAATCAAAAATTTTTTGCTGGCTAAAAATATTTATTTATTAAAGAAATCTTAAATATTAATGAACAAAATAATTTCCATAAGTTTCTAACACTTTTTGCCAGCGTAAGGGTAGTTGTTCGATTCCCTTTTTAAAAGAGTCCTTCGATTTTTTGTTGAAAAATGTTTCCAATTACTCTTTCATTTTCCAATTTTGATTACTTTTCGCTACCCCTAATTACTTCTACTCTGACTATTGAAAAAGAAACTTTTTAATGTCAAATACTGTGAACATAATTGTCTCAATTTCAAATTCAAAAGATCTTAAGCGTAGTCAGATTAGAGTGAAACTCAAAATTAGTACTTCTCGATTCATTTTTCGCGAATAATCGCAAGTTGGCGCCCGCAGAATTGTAATCGTTGGCAGAGAGTCGTTTCGATAATTCGGCATTCGCCTCCTCGACGCGTATATTTGCGTGGGAAGCAGTGGACATCTATTAACAGGGTTTCAGGACGTTATTGCGAAATTTCTGTGTCATTTCGGGCGATTGGCGTCAGTAGAACGTGCCCCATTAATCTTCAGAGTTAGACGAAAAAGTGATTCGAGTCATCTTCGCGGAAACTTTGTCTACGATGAACCCTTTTTAGACCTTCGAGCTGACATTTTTCCCGAAAGAAACGTTTCTTTGACGTCTGTCCTAATTATGATTTTTATTATACAATTGTTTCAACAGATCTCCCTCGAATAGAACAATTTTTGATCCTTATATATTTTGTTACATTGCTTTCTGGATATACTTCTACTTTTAAACTGTGGACAGCATTATAGAAACCTTTGATGAATTTGTTTTTAAGTATAAACATTAATATCAGATCTAAGGTAGCTGACAAATTGACGCATTTTTAAAAATATTTCTCAAATTTATAGAGTACAGCAGATACTTCACGTGTTTCTTGTAATACACAAGTTATTTAACTTTTTTATTGCTCGATTCACCTTTTTTCGAAGTATTTATTTCATATATTTAAATATACCAGATTTGGCGGCCGTAAATCTAGTGTTAAGGAAAATTCTATTGACCCTTCTGTTCTGCTCAGGTGTGTATGAGTTGAAGTGTAGATTATATTTTAACGGATACTACGTTTCTAAGTATTTGTTTTTCATATTCAATGTATTTAATATTTGCATCTACTTGTTTGTATATTTTATGTTTTTTCAAATGCGAACGTTCGTTCGCGGGTTACTTTAATTGAAAGCAATACTATGAGACATAAATAAGCAGAACAGCAAAGTTAAATAAATTTTTCTTAGCTTCCTAATTTATCTTTTTTTGCCACTAATTTGAATCTCAAAATACCTTTGAAAACCTCGATAATGAAGTAGAAAGATATCGTTCTCCCGTCGAAAAACAAATTCTTCCAGATTGAAACTTCAACTTTAAGAAGAACTTAACACTAGATTTACCAGGCCAGTCAAAATGACTGGTACACAGTTTTTTCCAAAAATGCTACGAGTTTACGAGAGATCCGTAGAATAAATATTCTTCGTCCATCGTATAAAACATAAATTATCGAATCTATCAATCTTTTCCACGTCTTAATTTTCCTTGCTTTAAGGTACATATTTAATATATTTAAATATATTAGATTTCACGCCGGTAAATCTAGTGTTAAAAGAGAAGTTTAATTACAGCAGCAAAAGATAAGTAATCTTTAAAAATATCACCTAAAAAGTCAGCCTCCATTGAAACCTATTCTTCCAGTTTGAGCGATCGCAACGTTCAAATAATTCTAACAAATGATCTCAAAAGAACAGCTAAAGATTTTCTCTATGAAAATTAGCATTAATTAATGAAGAATCATTTGACAATGTCTCGAAAATTCGAAAGAATTTTTAATCCAGTTTGAGCTATCGCAACGTTCAAATAATTCTGAAAAATTATCTCAAAAGAGCAGCTAAAGATTTTCTCTATGACAATTAGCATTAATTAATGAAGAATCATTTGACAATGTCTCCAAAATTCTAAAGAATTATTAATCCAGTTTGAGCTATCGCAACGTTCAAATAATTCTGAAAAATTATCTCAAAAGAACAGCTAAAGATTTTCTCTATGAAAATTAGCATTAATTAATGAAGGATCATTTGACAATGTCTCGAAAATTCGAAAGAATTTTTAATCCAGTTTGAGCGATCGCAATGTTCAAACAATTCTAACAAATGATCTCAAAAGAACAACTAAAGATTTTCTCTATGAAAATTAGCATTAATTAATGAAGAATCATTTGACAATGTCTCGAAAATTCCAACGAATTTTTAATCCATCTATACGGCCCTGGAAATCGTAGCGGCCGTTTCAAAACGTCCCGACGCTCAGCACCAGTCTACGTTCAGTCAGTTGGCGTCGCGACGCCACCGCTCGAGGTATCCAAGAGGCACACAAACACGATATAACACCTCGAGGTTCGTTTCTTCGCACAATCCCATATAATTGCTCAAAGAGACTCAACGTGAATTACCTTCAACGAGCATCGTTCCTCAACGTTTCCTCTCGATCTTTGCCTAAAACCATCAAAGACATCAAACACGAAGAAACCAAGAGACCATCAGCATCTGCAATATTCTATCCCGTTAATCAAACTATCTCAAACTTCTAAGACAAAATTCTCAAGATTTCTAACATAACATCTCCAACAATCCTATCGGAAAGGACGCAGAAACATTGCAAGAAAAAAGGATATCAATTTCATCATCTCTTTGCATTATCCAGCAATAAATTCAAGTTTACACTGTTCCTTCGAAACGCGAAAGATCAACCGTCAGGATAATCGTTCGGCTTTAAGAGTAACCCGTGTCCTTGATCCGGATAATGTGGAGGATGACGAAAGAGGTCAAGAGTTACATGATCTTCGTTCCTGTGAGAATTAAATGACGAACGACTCTTACGGTGCCTTCGATGATCGAACACCAGGAAGTCAACGGAACATCCGGACAATTCTATAGAAGATCTGGAAAAAGGAGGCAAAGAAAGTGTCATCCTTTCGACGTGGGAAGTCCTGCGCGAGGATACAGCTTGGAAGGTTACTGCGGAAATTATTATCTCACCAGGTTATCGCGCGACGATAACACAAGTGCCGATGTGAGAGATCAATTAAATTCAGAGATTAAATCGATTTCGGTGTAATCGTAAACGCGAGTGTCCTGCGCTCATTGCTTCGAGAATGTTCTCCGGAAATATTCGTGGTGTTTGACGGATACAAATTTCAGGGTGATTTTACGGGGGTGAGTTTAAGGATGTCGATTGAGTGAATCGTTTTGGATTATCGATCGAACGATCGTATGATATCGAAGTGAATTATCTCGCGCGCAATTCATCGGGGAAGTTCAGAAGAGTTAGAAAATTCCCAGGTAGGGAGAATCGAGATAAATCATTGAAAAAGTGTTAGATTGAAACGTGAAGTGAAGAGAGTTCATTTTTCTTCCTTTGAAAGAAATTTTATTATTAATTGAGTTAATTAGAAGAGATTCTTTTATTTATATTTCAATTTTCTCCCAACATACGTTGCAAGGTTTCCAGTTTTGCGTTGAGATTCTTGGGTTGATTCTTGGCGAAAGTATCGTCAGTGGGGTCTCTATTTATTTTTAAATCGTCGAGAATCATCGTCGACGGACTACTCGACGAGGTAAATCGTGGAAACGGACATCAACGTTTGGAGAACAAGGACCGCGCGAAAGGGAGAACTGGTGGGCTCCATGTATTTGCATTTCTTCCGTCTAAATTCGTCGGGACGTTTGCAGACAAGTCGATCTATTTATTACTAGGATGCATCCGGGGTCGACGACCTGCGAGGTGTCACCCGAATAATTTTAGACAAGAAGGGAGATTCGGAAATCACGGAAGGCTTCATCGGCAGAGAAGGTAAACGTCGGGCATGGTCAAGATCAATGAGCACGGCCGATCCTGAAACGCTCTGTCGTACACGTGCTTTTGTGTTTTCTTTTTCATTGAAAATCAAATTTTTCTGTATTTTTTTTCACTAATTTGTAAGCCTCAGAGTCGTCGAATTGGCTGCCGGGTGTTGGGGGAACATTGAAGGATTTTTGGATTTTGCAATAATTGTAGGACTTGAGCAATTAATTTTTAAATGTGGATAATTTTTAATCGGTGCGCAGATTGGGAGATTTAATTAATTTACCTGTGATCATAAATAGGTCTATTTTGAACTCGTTTTGTTTTTTATATCGCAAATGGAAAGAGTGAATTTTATGTAGTTTGTCGGAGATTTTTGGAATTTGCATTAATTGTAGGACTCAAATAATTAGTTTGTAATTATAGATCATTTTTAAACGGTGCGTAGATTGGGAAATTTAATTAATGTACCTGTGATCATAAATAGGTCTATTTTGAACTCGTTTTGTTTTTTACATCGCAAATGAAAAGAGTGAATTTTATGTAGTTTCATGGAGATTTTTGGACTTTGCATTAATTGTAGGACTTAAATAATTAGTTTGTAATTGTAGATAATTTTTAATCGGTGCGCAGATTGGGAAATTTAATTAATTTATCTGTGATAGTAAATAAGTCTATTTTGAATTCGTTTGTTTTTTTATGTCGCAAATAAAAAGAGTGAATTTTATATAGTTTGTTGGAGACGTTTGGAATTTGCATTAAGTGTAGGACTTAAGCAATTTATTTTTAATTGTGAATAATTTTTGCACGCTGTAGAGATTGAGAGATTTAATTAATTTTCTTGTGATAGTAAATAAGTCTATTTTGAACTCGTTTGGTTCCTCATATCGCAAATAAGAAGAGTGAATTTTATGCAGTTTGCAGGAAATTTAGTTGTCGTTTGGAAAATCGACGATTGTTTGACTGCGCGTTCATTGATTGAAAAATTTAATGAACTAGGATATAGCATAGGAGCTCGAGTTCTCCCTTTAATCGCGGCTAATTCGATCTCATGCTCGCCTAACTTTTTACACATGAGAGAACCCCTGATTTCTCCACACTTTACCCGTATCGTGTCAATCATCTGCTGATCGAAGGCTTCTATAAATCTCCTTCCTCGATTCGCAAAACTTAATGAAATTCCACGCTCAATTTACTCTTTACAAGTTCGAATCTCTGATTTTCCAGCTTACCTCGCATCAAAGTTACCCTCAATTTCACAGAAATCGACGAATCTCTACTCCATTTTGTAAAACAAACTACGAGATCCTCTCTTCAACGGCTACAAACTTTTATAATCCAATCTCTCAAGTCTTCTATCCCCCAAATAGTTAAATGCAATAGTTAAAATCTGGTTCTAATTTTGCAACACCATAAGATCTTTGACTTCTCCTAAAATATCAATTTCTACTCCAAGATCATTTCAAGGTCGCCCAATTCTTAACACATTGCATACGGGTAACGAGATATCTCGTATTTGGCAAAACCGACTACTCGAGACTTCTTGCTACCTTACAACAAATACTTAGCGAAATAAATATCGAATTTCCAAAAGAGTACAAAACAATTGGATATATAAAATATACTAAATCTCTGCGAGAACATTGAAACAGCAGAGTGCCGTACGCAATGTGTTAACCACAGCTAGAACTTTCATTGATCACACCTTCATTAATTTGCAAATTAACACTTTACGGACCGGTATTTTTTAACATCCTACCCACTTCTAATCGGTCACTTGCACTCAAATATTTCCCTGATACTAATATCTCTTCGAAAATTGTAAAGTTTGCTCACTGAGTCCTTGGCACAGTTAACCGCAATGAAAAATAATAATTTATTAATTGCCGTCCCGAAAAGCCGATTAATCGGCTACCGGCCGGTAAAGTGTTAACACTAGATTTACCAGCGTGAAATCTATTATATTTAAATATGTTAAATATGTACCTTAAAGCAGGGAAAATTAAGACGAGGAGAAGATGATAAATTCGGTAATTCATGTTTTATACGATGGACGAAGAATATTTATTCTACGGCTCTCTCATAAACCCATAGAATTTTTTGAAAAAATTGTGTACCAGTCATTTTGACTGGCTTGGTAAATCTAGTGTTAAGTAAATTTATCCAATCTCTTCCACCAATCTACGTCAATAAAAGGGAAAAAAGGCTGCTTCTAGTTTTCTCCATGCTCTTTTTTCTACTAAAAAAAAACAGTTTCAATTTCAAATCCTTCAACCGCAAGTATATCCGAAGGATTTCTCTCGAGAGATTCTTTCGACTTTTCCTATTCGCGATTCTCGCTACATGGCTTTACCGAGTTTTCCGATTGATGTCATAAAAGAACGAAGATTCGATTTAATATGATCCGGTGCATCCGACGCGTTACGAGGACAGGCTGATAAATTAATGATCGTGCGGGAGAATCGCGTACGTCTCGGAATATCGCGTTGTAATTCCGCGAAGCGTGACTGATTGCCTGGCGACCTCGCGATAAATCTTCCGTAGAATTTTGGTAAAGATCTGCCAACGTTCAGCTGTCCATTCGCCTATTTATACATCTACTAAAATAAAAGCCGTTCTGCGTGAGAAACGAGGAGAAAGAAAGCCCCTTGGGAAAGCTTTGACGCAGTTTTTATGGTTGAGGTAATTAACGCGAGTTGCCACGAAGTAGAGGAAGTCTTTTTGGTTCATTTAACTCGGCCAAGTTAGGAAGAAAAGTTGGGATCTAGGTAGAATCGATGAATTAACCCTTTGAGGACGATGGACGCATATATGCGGTCTGGTAAGAAATTTGATTATAGTTTGTCGATGAATATATACATGGTTGACACTCTATAGCCGGAATTGTTTATGGTGTTCGAAAATTAGTTGGATGATAGGACAATTAGAAAATTATCAAAATAGGATTTTAAATGATGAATTGAACCTGATGTTTAACACTAAAACTACCGACGTTATATCTACTAAAATTTAGATTTATTTAACAAATACTTTGGAAAAAGATAAATCAAGAAGTGAAAGGATTAGTAAATTAATTAATTTAGGCTTTATATGGTAGAAATAGAATTTTTACTTCACCGCTCGCCTATCAATTTAGGTACTTTTTCGAAAGAATTGAGAACCGGTCATTTTGACCGGCTTGGTAGGTTTAGTGTTAAACATTGAATTGTAAAGAATTTCATGATTTTCATGAGCTAAATTATAATATTTGGCTAAGTTAAAAATTTGACTTTGAAGAATAGAAGTTCAAATGGGTTTTGAGTTATGTCAAAGTTATAGGGACCCATAGAGGGTTAAAGTTGAGAAAGTGAAGTATAACTGTTGATATATTTATTATACCAATAGTAAATTTTAACTTTTATACATTAACACCTTGAATTACGCTTTCTTTTCTGATGGGGAGCGCAAAGACTCAAAATTAATTCTTGAAATCGAAAGTTTTCACTGATTTATGATACTCCGTGTAACTGAATGTAATATTGATAGTATAGAAATAATGAGACCATTTCGTGACCGGCTGATATTGTTAATTTAATAGTTTTTTAAAGACTTCAAAATTTCCTTTTTCGTTTTCCGCGCTACGAGTCCCATACGTAGTCGGAGGCTAAAGGGTTAACAGTCTGACTTTTCGATAAAACATTGTTTTTTCATCGGCAAATAAATGATTCTTTCTCAATATTCAAAAAGTTCTCCGTCTGCAAAGAATTAATAAGTTAAAGTTCAAAAGCATTGGGCCCGAAAAGTCATTTTCAAAAAGAAATTTTTGAATATTGACAGATAATCATTTATTCGGTAGTCTAAAACCACCTTTGTATCAGAATTTTGCTTTATTAATGTATATAAAATAGAAATTACTCCACTTTTAATCATATCTCGCCGATTGTATTTCAATTTTTCAGTTTTAACCGTGCATACATACGATGATAAATTATAATTACATTTTTCCTCGGACCACATATATGCGTCGCTAGGGTTAGATATGTGTTTAAAGTATCGAAGAAAAGAAAGAAAAAATATACAATATTTAATATCACTCACAAACTTAGTGAATAAACGCGAGTTGCCTGGAAACTTCTGCCAAGTTAGGAAGAAAAGTTGGGCTTAAGATAGAACCGCTGAATTACATATCTGTTTAAAATACCCAGAAAAAAAAGAAAAAATAAACAAACGTTAAATATCAGTCGCAAAATTAGTGACTCAACGCGAGTGAATCAGTGCAACGGAGTGATATATCGTTAATATAATTAAACATCTCAAAATACAACTTTCAGAACGTAACAAATACCCAGCAACTGTCGCAATCTCACGGACCCATCTGACTGTGTGTCGAGGGACAACAGAAATAAAATATCAGAAGAAAAAAGTTAAAAGACAATTCAGTGTTCAGATGAATTCGCGTATCGTGAAGTATCTCATGGATTAAAGTGAAAGTGATTGATTATTCTTAATCATCGTGCAATTTTCGCGAGTGATTTAAAAGTTGATTAGAAGAAATTAATCGTTCACGATGTCTAACTCGCCAAACGTTCGAAAAATGCCAGCCAGACCGAAGATCCAGCTTCCAGTTCCTGGACAATACTATCCCCCAACGGGTATGGGGTTCGGTCCGACCCCATACGGTCAGACTCCTATACCAACGACCCCAGTTTCTGGTCAACCACCTATGCCGAACCCATACGTGCAAACTCCCATCCCCATGACACCGGTTTCTGGCCAACCAAGGATGATGTACTCCAACAAAGCCAGTGAATTCGTTTTCAGTCAATTCAAGGGGATCAAACATTTGACGAAGTCTGGTTTAAGCGTCGGAGAGAAGAGTGCTTTTTGGCTGTACGAAAAGGTACTTACTATTTCGAGTTTCCGTAACTTTTATTCTTTGCCGGAGTGAAATCATTGTTCGACTGTTAACACTAGAACTACCGGCGTTAAATCTATCATATTTCAATATATTAAATAAGTACTTTGAAAAAGAGGGAATCAAGCGATAGGAAACTTGACCGATTGGGTGATTTATATTTAACGATATAGACGTAGAATATTTACTCTATGACTCTTATATAAACTTGGAGAATTTTTTGAAAAAATTGTGTAACAGTCATTTTGACTGGTCCGGTAGTTTTAGTGTTAATGGGGTTTGGGTGAAAATGAATCAATCGTTTTCTGGAGTAGTTTCTCGCGGTTTTTGTAGTTTACTGTTACGTGAGGTGGGACATTGTTGTTTTTAAAATTGAATGGTATTAGATAGACTGGAAAGTAATATCGTTTCTCTAGGTATTTTCTTCAAAAACCAATTAATCTTTATCGATCCGGTATTTGATAATTTGCACGCTAGATGACGAAAAATTGTTCACATTAAGGGTGATTATTAAAAATATAAACTTGTTACTTTGTTTGCTTAGATTTAGTGTAAGAGTCGACATTACTTTCTGGTCGTCATAATATTTTTAGTGGAATATGGAAAAGAATAGTAATCGTTGTTAACACTGGAACTACCGAGCAAGTGAAAATGACTGGCTCTAAATTTTTTCCAAAAATTCTTCATCTTTCTATAAAAGTCATACAGCAAATATTCCACGTTGATTCTATAAAACACAGATTACCGAATCGATTATCTCTTTCACCTCTTAATTCCTGTGTTTCCAAAGTACTTATTTAATAATTTTAAACATAGTGCATTTGCCACAGGTAGTTCTAGTGTTAAACAAGTACTTTGAAAACAGAGAGGTGAAGAGGTCAAAAAGATGATCGATTCAATGATATATGCTTTTTTAGAGGACGTAGAATATAAGACGTAGTATATTCCAAAGTACTTATTTAATAATTATTAAATATAGTGCATTTACCACCGGTAGTTTTTGTGTTAAATAAGTACTTTGAAAACAGAGAAATGAAGAGGTCAAAAAGATGATCGATTCGATGATATATGCTTTTTTAAACGACGTAGAATATTCATTCAATGACTCTTCTATAGACTTTCAGATTTTTTGCAAAAAACTCTGTCATTTTGTCTGATTTGATAGTTCCAGTGTTAAATGAGATTCACTTAGATTTCTAGAGTTCGATGTTTGATTTGCTTTGGACAGAGATTGGTCTTGAATTATGTTAAAAAATTATAATAATGCAAGTAAGGTATCCTTAAATTGTTAATAATCAAATGGTTAGTAAACGAATCAATTTACACCTCATTAACCAACGAGAGTTCACTTTAAAAAGCCTCCCCGTTCGATTCAGGACAATGCTTTCTTTACGGTAGACGATAGAATTAATCGCCTGGAAGGTGTTCTCCAGCTGACGCTTTCCAAACCGTTGGAACTTTGAGATAACAGTATAATGTAGCTGCTCGAATGAATTTCTGTGCAGGTCAGTTCCTGGAGTAAACGATGGTTCACGCACATTTTCTTATTTGTCATCGTACTTTTGTACAGCATCGGCGGCGCCATGATTTTCGTCACGGTCGAAGGGACGCACGAGGATGTTGTGGATCTTAATATACGAATGAGGAGGTAGGTCTTTAGAGAGAATTCGCCATAGGAGAATCGGGAAATTAATCGAAATTCGTTCCTCCTTTGATTACATTCAAATTTTAATTCTCCTTTGGTTTCGTATTTCTTCGATGATGGAAAGAGCGGAAGCGAACGAGACGTTGCTTCAATTGGAATTAACCCCTTGTCATACAATAACGAGTGCTACTCGTGACGCGCTAAATGGAATAGTCAATTTTGAAATGCTCCAAAAAATTATTTGATTACAAATATCAGTAGGTCCTGATGAAATAAAATAAATTCTACGCTATTCAATATTACGTTAACACTAAAGCTACCAAGCCGGTCAAAATGACCGATACACTATTTTTTCTAAAAATTCTCTAAATTGATAGAGAAGTCATGAAGCAAATATTCCATTTCTATCTAATAAACCATAAATTACTTAATTGCTCACCTCTTTCACCTCTGTATTTCTCTTCTTCTACACTATTTAATAAAAGTATCTCAATTTTAGTAGATATAACGTCGGTAGTTTTAGTGTTAAGTCATTTACTATACCTGAAATTAGGGGCTAAATTGTTATTTTAGTAATCAATTCAGAGTCATTGCACATTTGATCACAAAAGAAATGGCACGGCAAGGGGTTAACCTGTTTTGCTTTAACTACGTTGAAATTTGTCTTTTCTTTTGATTTTGTATTTTTCCGGTTTTAACTGGTGGAGTTATTTCACCTGGGATTTAACGTTTTAGGTAGGTGTAGAACCATCCAGGCTGTGATACATTAAATGACAATTTAGGTCAAATTTCCCAGAGGTGACGAACGAGGATTTGAGCTTCGAGCCTCTGATTGTGAGATCAAACTTTTGCCATTTTCAAAGAATTATTTAGGTATTTTTTGACGGGATTATAGTAATTTAATCATTTGCAGTTATATCATATTGTGAACTATTATATTTCTCGTTCTATTGTCATAAAATTTGCAATTAATTCGCCTTTAACACTAATAGAATCATACACGGTCAAAGAAGTAAATAACCGGTTCAATGGAAGGATATTTCTTATTAAAATTTTCCTCAAATTACAAAAATTCATACAAGTATTCCAAAATAAGTCTAAAAGGATTCTATCAACCATAATTTTATTACACCGTGGGTGTTCCAGTACAGTATAAAAGCGACCGATATTTCACATTTTACTGTATTAAAATTTGCAGTTACTCCAGCTCACAGAGCTCCATTAAAAACCTCAACGTATTTTATCTCAATTTTAAAAAATCACATAATTATTAGGAGACAGATGTAAAGAGATTGAATCACCCATGATTCTATCGGGCGTTCCAGTTCAACATGAAAGCAACCGATATTTCTCATTCTACTGTATTAAAATTTGCAATTAATCCAGCTCACAGAATACCATTAAAAACCTCAACGTATTTTATGACAATTTTCAAAAATCATATAATTATTAGAAGACAGGTATAAAAAGATTGAATTACCCATGATATTGAGTGTTCCAGTTCAACATGAAAACCACCGATATTTCTCATTCAACTGCATTAAAATTTATAACTTTCACAGAATACTATTAAAAACCTCGACGTATTTTATCACAATATGAAAAAATCACATAATTACTAGGGGACAGATATAAAAAGATTGAATCACCAATGATCTTGGGTGTTACAGTTCAACATGAAAGCAACCGATATTTCTCATTCTACTGCATTAAAATTTGCAATTTTCACGGAGTACCATTAAAAATCTCGACATATTTTATCACAATTTTCAAAAATCAATACAATTATTAGAAGACAGGTAGAAAAACCTTGAATCAGCCATGATTCTATCGGGTGTTCCAGTTCAACATGAAAGCAACCAATATTTCTCATTCTACCGCATACAAATTTGTAACTTTCATGTAATACCATTAAAAACCTTGATATATTTTATCACAATTTCCAAAAATCATATGACTGTTATGAGACAGATATAAAGAGATTGAATCACCCACGATTCTATTGGGTGTTCCAGTTCAACATGAAAGGAAACGATATTCCTCGTACCGTTGCATTGAAATTGCATACTTCGTATGAAGTAAAACGAGCATAGACACAAGTGCAGGGACGACGTACATAAAACGTGGTATCGGTTGCATCGTGAAATGCCAGATCGACAATTGCAGCAGGAATATGTGGGACAATCGAGCGTGCGCTCAAACGAATAGAAGACACGAGCGAAACGTTTGATGCCCTTATCGTGCTCCTTTTTGCATGCCGCTGGATAACTAATGTCGCTGAAACTTCATTCAGACACGCTTCAAAGAAACTTCTTGCATCGCCTCTTTAAAAAATTTGGCGGGAAAACGAATATTCTTGTTTTGAGCCGAATCTCTAAACTTGTATGTGCAATCATTTCGTTGACCTTTTATCGCGTGTTACAATTACGATAGACTTATCGCGATCACTTTAAAAAGTAAAAGAAGAAAACAAACTTAACTCTCCCATCGTAAAAATAAATGTACATAAAAAAATCTCGAGATAAATGTGTCGCATTTACTTAAAACATCTTAAAAGTCTGCTATTTCTACTCTTTAATTTGTATTTACGTTTAATCCAATGAATGCCACTGGAATTTTGCCAGTTTCATAATTTCCGGAAGTAAAGCTTTTCCTATTAAAATAACATTTTTACGAGGCAGAAATCTTAACACCAAAACTATCAGCGTTAAATTTATTACATTTCAATACATTAAACATGGACACTTTAGAAAATGAGGAATCAAAGGGTGGAAAAAATAATTCATTCAATAATTCATATTTTATGAAATAAACGTACAATATCTACTCTATGGCTCTCCCATAAACTTAAAAAGTTGTTTAGAAAAACTAAAAAACGAGTCATTTTGACCACCTTGGTACTTCTAGTGTTAAAGAAACAGATAGAAGGTCGACACAATCAGAAAACCTTTACCTTCTTAATTCCAATATTTAACTATTGAATGTATCAGAAAATTCATAAAAATTGCAATTTAAAATTCATCCAAAATATAATTGAATTCAATAGCGCCGGTCACAAGTGACCCCCATGGTGCTTACCGCGTTAAGGTCTAAACGAAGCTGTGTCCTAATCTGATGATACCGGAACGACATGCAAACGTGTTTGAAAACAGTCACGATAACGTGAAACGCTGATACTCGCCTCGGCTGTTCTTCCAGATCCAAAAAACTAACCGAGTTTGTGCCACATCGTCGATGCAAATCTAAACAGCCCTTCTTGCACCATTTCCACGTTATATTTTTAAATAACATTCAGCATTGATTAATTTTCATTGTAATTTACAATTTCTATTATTGCAGCTACAATGCTAAAGATTTTAACAGGTTTCTACGTTAACATAATTAATACAATGTTGCGACTCAGGGACAATGGAAAACAGCACTGTATTATGAATGCAAATGTAAAAGTTACCGTTCAATGAAACGGAGAATTTTCATAAACGAATTCCAAGCGTTGATTAGCTCGGTTTCTATCGTTCGATCGATCTCACGTGAAATCACATACGAGATTAAATCATTACGTTCATTAACGACGACGAACACCGTGTTATTACGTACGGGAAAAACAAGTATCGATCACTGCGACTGCACTGTCCTCCGTTGCATCACTGAGATTATCAGGAAAGAAATTTTGACAAAATTGTACACTCAGTTGGAGAATAAATTATAACATTGTGTTGCACGAAATGCAGAATATTTTGCTGATTTAATGCGGCGATGGTGTGGAAATATTTTACTTATTAAAAATAGAATTGTTACTTATCTTTCTTCAAAATACAACGTTTGATATAATTTAACACAATCAGAAAAATTCTAACCCAAATTCTGTCCTTCTTTTTCCAAAATAAATGTCTGTCAAGAAAGGATGTTTTAGATTTTCATATAAATAAAGGTATTTGGAATAATTTCGAATTATGCGTCGCTAGTCCGCAAAAAGTTAATCCCTTGCCATTAAATAACGAGTGCTACTCGTGACGCGATAAATGGAATAGTCAATTTTGAATTGCTCGAAAAATTATTTTATCAAAAATATCAGTGAGTTCTGACAAATAAACTTCATTCTATGCTATTCAAATACTACATTAACACTAGAACTACCAAACCAGTCAAAATTACTGGTACACAATTTTTTCAAAAAATTCTCCAAGTTTCTATAATCGTCATAGAATAAATATTCTACGTCTATATCAATAAACATAAATCACCCAATCGATAAAACTTTGCGCCGCGTGATTCTCCCTTTTTCAAAGTACTTATTTAATTTATTAAAATATGTTAGATTTCACGCCGGTAGTTCTAGTGTTAATACTACGTTAAATCACAAAGTACATTTACTACATTAAGTCATTTACTATATTCAAGGTGCTAGATTATTATTTTAATAATTAATACAGAGTTAATACACATTTAATTACAAAAAAATTTGCACGGCAAGAGGTTAATATGCTGGGCTCAGTAAAGTGTTAATATTTGCCTCTAAAATCTGTGCTTCTCGAGAAACAATCACTTTCCATTTAAATAACCACATTAAGTCATTTACTATATTCAAGGGGCCAGATTATTATTTTAATAATTAATACAGAGTTAACGCACATTTAATTACAAAAAAATTTGCACGGCAAGAGGTTAATATGCTAGGCTCAGTAAAGTGTTAATATTTACCTCTAAAATCTGTGCTTCTCGAGAAACAATCACTTTCCATTTAAATAACCGACCGGATCTTCCGTTTGATACATCGCAACCGGAAACGCGCGTTCTCCATTCGGACGTCGATCGATTTTGCTGCAATTTTCTCAGCAACATCGATCGACCTTGAAAGTAAGGTCAGGTTTGCCAGAAGCATTAAGAAGCTAGGTGAATTATCCATGAGAAATTAACCGGGTGGCGTGACCACGCCGATAAAAAGGGAAATTCGAGCAGCCACCGGTGCTCACGCGTATCGATGCGAAGGGGTGCGATTATCTAGCGGTTTTGTCGCGTTAATTACAACGTCTTTTGTCCTCAAGACCGTGCTGGATTTTATCGTGAGCGAATAGAAATCATGAGAGAGGCTTTTCAATTTGTGGTGGAACGGAAAAGAAGAGGGAAATTAAAATTTATTAGCCTGAGGCGACTTTTCTCCGGTTGAAGTGATGGGGTTGCTCGAATACCCTGGTTTACGGTAGATTTTATCGGGTTTCATGTTGGTGGATTTAGTTGTGGAGTAATTAAACAGATTATCAAGTGTAGGTTGTGATAATAAATTATTCTGAGATTTTAGATATATGATTTTTTTTATATTTCTAATCGAAATTTGTGTTGTTGTTTTTTGTAAAAGTTTATCTAGTTTCTTTTCTTTGTACTCTGTAGAGATTAACATCTTACCGCCCTTGGCCACATATGTGGACGTTTTTTCTAAATAGTTTTTTTCCAAATATAATCATTATCAATAAAGAGATACAAAATTTTGTAATAACTTATTCAGTACAGAATGCTGTACTGAAAAAATTGTACGGTTTGACAGCACTGACAATGCTATTTTCGATGTACAGTTAGAGACATTAAAAGAATGTTTACGATTATATAAAATATTAAATAACATTTTTTTTTGCGTCCACCGTAGCGTTTTATAAAATTAACCGCTTGCCTTACGATTTCTATTTTAACAGCATACGTGATAAGTCCAAATTAATTGCTAGAGTAAAAATTCCTCTCTGATTTTTAACACTTGGTGGGATCAATATTAATATTATATAATTAATTTGATTGTCTCGCGACCGACTGATATTTTCAATTTAATAATTGAGAAAATCTATGGGAAGTTATTAATTTTATATAGGAATATTAACACTTTACCGACCGGTATTTTTTTAACATCTTATCCACTTCTGATCGGTCACTTGTCCGCAAATATCTCCCTGATACTGTTATCTCTTCGAAAATTGCAAAGTTTCTTCACGGAGTCCTTGGCACAGTTAACCGCAATGATAAATAATAATTTATTAATTGTCGTAGTAATCAATTAATAAGTTAAAAGTCCAAAAGTCTTGGGCCCGAAGCCGATTAATCGGCTTCCGGTCAGTAAGGTGTTGATATATGGGAAAACTTCAATATTTCGCATTTTATTAATCACCTCACGTGTGTCACACGTTATTGTCAGCTAATTAATAAAATAACAGTGTAAATAATTAATTTCTAAGTATAGAGATTTAGATTTGCGCGACAGAATTGAATTATGGGAAATTTAATTCTGTGGATTGTTCAAGGAATAAATTGAAAGTTTATAAAAATTTGTTGGACGATTCGCGCACGTTTATAAATTGTTATAACTAGACTGCGGATTTTTATGCATTTATGACAAATTAAATACGGCTAAAATTTATAAAAAGAACATAATATAAAAATATATCTAAAATATCCAAAGTATGGTATTTGTTGTAATATTTATTAAGTGCAATAAATCCCTAGATAGGTTTTCCTGTCTCACCTGTATTTGTGAAACTCGAAATTTGCATAAACATCAGCAGTCTAGTTATAACGAAGATTCGGAGAGCGAGCGATGGAAAGTGCACGGTTTCTTTGAAATCGCTTCTGCTGGTATCTCGAAGTGGAAGAAAAAAGATTCTGCGTTAAAAACCTGTGAATAACGTTCAGTGAAAAGGAGCAAGGTCTTGCAGCAAGGTCCGTTGGTCGATTTCACCCTACTTCTCAATTATTCAGGCTATCTGAGGCATTTCAGTGCACCAGGGACAAATTGACACGCAAAAAAAAGAACTGCATACAAATGTTATCTGGGCTCAACTTTGAGAAAGCAAAAACGGAGATGGAATCAACGAAGGAAGGAGAAGTTTTATCCTCCGTTCTCAGTTGTTTTATACATTTCGTTTCTTTGCAATTTCCATTGCAGCATTTCCCATTGTCTCACGACATTCTTAAATTGAAGAAACTTTAATATTCTTTCATATCATCTTTCTTCTAAAATTAAAAAAAAATAATCTTTCTCTATTGTAACAATTACTATTGTAAAAGTCTACTTAAAAATACTATTTTCCTCCTTAACCAGTCAGCTGTGTTTGACGAGTATAGTCGTCATGCGTAAAAGCTACCACTGATTATTTAAATTGTAATTTTGACGGAAAATAAAATGTATTTGTAAATTTCAAGATGTTTGGAATACTTTGAGGTTATGCTGAAGTAAAACGAATAATTAAAGGTTACAAATAATTTGAAATAGATTAATGTCTATCTCTCGATTTTCGTGACACAAAATTCAAAAGAATTTTTGCCACAGTTAACTGTTTAAAAGCACTTTTTACAAAACTAATAAGAAGTATTCAAAAATAAAATATTCAAACTTCTTTTCACTAATTACATCTCGTTTAACCCATTTGCATCATACGACAAAATGAAAAATATATTTTTACAATCATATTTCTTTTCGTTAAGTCTAAGTAATAACAGAATTTCAAAACGTGAAATTGCACTTTAATCGACGAATTTTGTATAAATAATTTAGACTATTAACGCTAGATTTACGGAGCCAATTTGACTCATTCAAAATTTAATTAATACATATAGTTAACATATTGGTTGATCAATTTTTTTATAATAAATCTTTCAATTAAATCGAGTTGGAACTGTTTTCTTTGTAAAAAATTTCAGTTTTCTTATATGAGTCAAATTGACTCACTTAAAAAAAATAGGTATATCAACATCCGTAAATCTATTGTTAACTCACCGCTATCAACACACAGTGGAAATGGATAAATGCGTTTCGATGATAGTCATCCTTAAAAAAGCGCGCATATATGCGTTTATCATGCAAATGAGTTAAAAAAATCTCTCATTCAGATTTCTAAATGTGCAAAAGTGCAAAATCCCAAGAACACTTCCAATTATCTCAACAATATTTTAATTATCTATGAACATATGATAGTCATCCGTAAAAGTGCGCGCATATATGCGCTTATTATGCAAATGAGTTAAAAAAATCTCTCATTGAGATTTCTAAATGTGCAAAAGTGCAAAATCCCAAGAACACTTTCAGTTATCTCAACAATATTTTAATTATCTATGAACCTTCACCGATGAGAATTTAAATTCACGTGATACTATCTCTAAAAAGTTTTCACCATAGATCGGAATAAAAAAAATAGCTCGAAGTCCCAGTAACGTCGAATAACATACGCACATTGTTCCAGAAACGAAACACTGACGGAGATTAGAAAACTTTGGAACGACGAAGTATTGGCTTCGAATTCGGACCTCTGGGATGGACGAGCCAGAAACGAGTTGATGGAATACGAGAAGGTGTTATACGAGTTCTACAAAAGGGGATGGACAGATCGCGGGGAGAAGGTCTGGACATTCTGGAACGCTGTGTTCTATTGCGGCACTATTTACACCACCATTGGTAAGTAGAAACGTTTCATTCGTAATTAACGGAATCATTATTATTCATGTTATCGCATTGTGCGATTCACGTTGCAATTGTATCGCTGAGAAGAAACAATAAGCTTGATGAGTACTGAGGAACCTCTACTTGAGCATAAATGTTAGTGATGAAACTTGAGAAAATTATAATCGTGAATATTTGCTAGTTGCTCTTCTGGATCCACCGGAATAAGAGAATTTTTTACTTTTGGAGTGTGATATATTTTTATTATTAGACCCTTTGCGGCCTGAGAAAAAGTTCAATTTGAATCTAGTGTCGCATGTATGCGCGATTGAAGTTTAAAAATCGAAATATAGACGTTAGAATATAGTTACACAAATAGTAATTTATAATTTCTACATATTAATATTCTAACTTTTTACCTGAACAGCGACTTTGAATCGCCAAATAAATGATTACCTCTCAATACTCAGTAATGTCTCTCACCGCAAAGAGTTAATACTAGAATTACCAAGGTGGCCCTCATCTTTTCTAAAATCTTTTTGAGTTCATAGCAGAGTCATAGAGTAAATATGATATGTCCATTTTATAAAATATGAATTACTGAATGAATCATCTTCTCCGCATTGCGATTCCTCCTTTTCTAAAGAATTTTTTTAATGTATTAAAATATAATAGATTTGACGCAGGTAGTTCCAGTGTTAAATGACTTAGAATTAGTAATTGAACTAGCAATGAGTTTAAGAACTTGATGAAATTGATATGAGAATGAACTGAACCCGATGGATGAGAAACTTGGCGGAAAGGAGCTCAGGATTTTTAAAGGCTTTTAGAAATGTAGTTTTGAGTAAGGTGAACGGTGTTAGGGAGTTGAATTGTCAAAGTACATAATGTTTGTGTTTACAAAACATTCGTTAAACTTTTCTTATATACTAGCAATAGATAGGCCGGTCTGTACATTGCAAAATAAATTGGAGCGAAATTTTACCAGACAATGGAACCTATTATTCTTTAAATTCTACCAAAAATGCCCAAACTTAAATTGGACTAACAACACACACAGAAATCATAAAGAAATATTCAATTTACAATCCGTTATTGCAAACCTCAAAATAGTTTTTCTAAAGTGTGAAAACTAATCGACCTTAAAACAAAAAAAGTCTGTACTCTACACCTTCAAAAAAAAACCATCACCCTCCAAACTCCCCCGACCTTTCCACGTATTTTGCTACTCACACGCGTTCAATCCCACTAAAATAATCGAATTCGAATCGATTTAAATTTTTCGCATCGCACAGTCCGCACACGTTTTACGGTGATCATCCAAAATCTCCGTAAACCAAAACAAACTGACGATCAGTGCGGACGCACGGTCGTCCAAATATTTTTATCCGGCGTGTATCGAAACAATTTATCAAATTTCCTGCCTGTGAGGATCGAGATGATAATTCCAAGATGTGGCGCCATGGGAGAAGAAACATCTGACCTCGGGAAATCAGGAAATAACCTGTGGTTTAAACGGGATCATGGAACGACGGATATTTCTGCCCCGGGGAAATGATGACCTGACGTCATTGTAGGACGTCGATGACGCGGTTCGTCGACTTCTCGTCATTAAATTACGAAGAGGGCAACGTGCGCTTCTGTGAAAATAAAGCACGGGAGTGCCCTCGGTGGTTGTTTTATGGCGGACATAAATTCACGAGGGATACTTTGCGTTTATTCGTTCGCATGCTCCCAAGAGGTTTATTTGCTTTATTTCCCTACGACTCTTCGTCTTTTTCCTGTCTCAACGTCTTTTTCTTTTGCATTCGATTGATCCCTCTTGAGCTTCGTGAGATTGCTGTTTTCTGCAGTTTTTTTTTTCGGATTTAACTTGCATACGATCGTTCGGATGAATTTTCACCCAATCTCCATTTTTCGATGCTACATAATCTTTGAATTATTTTTTATACGTTAACCCTTTACGGTCCGAATTATTTTGATTTTGTAGTGAGATAAATCAAATTAATTTCACTAGATTTTATATTATTGGTCGGGCGTTTTTTCTTCATGGGTAGATGTTTATGCAAATTTCAAGTTTAACAAATGCAGCAAAGACAGGAAAACCTATATAGGGATTTATTGCACTCGATAAATATTACAACGAATACCATATTTTGGATTTTTTAGATATATTTTTATATTATATTCGTTTTGTGTATTTTAGCCGTATTCATTTTGTCATAAATGCATAAAAATTCGAGGACTATTAAGGATATTAACACTTTACCGACGCTTTTAGAGTTTTAACTTATTAATTGCTTGCCAGAGTAATTAATAAATTCTTATTTATCATTGCGGTTTACCGTGACTAGAAATCAGTGACGAGAATTTGTAATTTTCAAAGAGATATCGGTATCAAGGGAGTATTTACGGCTAAGTGACCGGTCACAGGGGGGTAGGATGTTAAAAAAAATAGTGTTAATCGGTAAAGTGTTAATAACTGGGGGTAGGATGACGGTGTTGGGGAATTGAGAAGTTAAAGTAAGAATGTAAGAATTTTTGGACTTAGAACGATATTATGAGGATGAGTAAGGATAGTGGTATGGTGTCGCAGTGGTACACAATGTTTATGTTTACAAAATATTCACTAAAGTTATCTTATATACTGACACTAGATGGTGGGGTCGGTACGTTACAACATAGTAGTATAATAGAGAAAGGATTGTGATTCTAATCCAATTCTCCTTGCCTCGCCCTTTCATGACTTAAGAATTATTTTCTCCCCTCAGTTCTTTTGCTAAAGAGCTAACGAATCAGCTAAAATTCAATTGATCAAGGTGAGAAATATTAACACCAGAACGGCCGACGTTAAATTCGTTACGTTTAAATATATTAACCCTCTATGGGCCGAATTTTCTGTGATATCTGATGATTAGTTGCACAATTGCACAGTATAAAATAATAAGTGTAGAATTATAAATAATAAATTTTACTTGATTTTAAAACGTTGGATTGTAAAGAATTTTATGGTTTTTGGAGAGGTAACTTGTAATATTTGACAATTCTCATTACCTCGCCCTTTCATGACTTAAGAATTATTTGCTCCACTCATTTCTTTTGTTAAAGAGCTAACGAATCAGCTAAAATTCAATTGATCAAGGTGAGAAATATTAACACCAGAACGGCCGACGTTAAATTCGTTACATTTAAATATATTAATCCTCTATGGGCCGAATTTTCTGTGATATCTGATGATTAGTTGCACAATTGCACAGTAGAAAATAATAAGTGTAGAATTAAAAATAATAAATTTTACTTGATTTAAAAATTTTGAATTGTAAAGAATTTTATGGTTTTTGGAGAGGTCACTTGTAATATTTGAGACGGTTAAAAAATCGGTATTGAAAAATAAAAGCTTGATTTTTTTCTGTTACTTGAAAGTTACACGAGCCCATAGGGGTTAAATAAGAACTTTCGAAGAAGAGGAATCGAGGGGTAGAATACATGATCGGTTTGGTAATCTGTATTTGATTAGATCACCTTAGTATTTCTAGTCTACGACTCTTCTGTAGACTTAGGAAATTTTTGGAATAAATGTGAACAAGTACTTTTGACTTGCTTGGTCGTTCTAGTGTTAATAAAGAATGATAGAAAGTTATAGTAATAACGAAAAACATTTTTTAAGCGAGGTATTAAAATACAAACGATATAAAATATTAAAATATAAACGAATACTCGCTTAAAGAAATACCACGAAATGTTTTGAGAGATTCTACGTCATATTTAAATATATATCGTCGCCTTTATTCGCTTCCATCTCATGCTTTTTCCCTGTGACTTTCTTATGGGAAGAACGTTTCGCGAGATAATTCGCGGAACGAGTCAAAGAAAATATAAAAAGGCTACTTCTCAGCGCTAATTTGAAGCTCGGTGACGCTTTTTTTCGCTCCATTATCGTTCTCTGTTTTCCTCAAAGTCGTTTGATCATCGAGTGTTTTACGGAAAGTCCTACGCTCTTCATCGAACGACGAATCACCAACGATTACATCGACGGGATATTTTTAGAGCAGCGAGGACCGTAGAAATCTGGGAAGAAAAGTCATCCGAATAAAAACGAAAGAGAAAAAAGGAACAGAGAACGAAAAGCGTCCTCTTCGAGAATCTACACGCGCGCACTCGAGTTTACATGCATTGCGAATTGTTCGCCGGAAAATCCTTGCACTCCAGAAATCAACTGGGTTGACGTTTAGGAGTTTTCCGTTTTTTGTTTAAAATGTGAACAATTCTGTGCTTTGTTTTTTTCCTAATTAAGAATTGAAACTTATCCTATTCTTTAAAATTAAAATTAATAAATTAGTTGATGATGTCAGGTGGGCCGAAGAGAAAGAATCAAAGATGGAACAATTCTGTGCTTTGTTTTTTTCTTAATTAAGAATTGAAACGTATCCGATTCTTTAAAATTAAAATTAATAAATTAATTGATGATGTCAGATGAGCTGAAGAAAAAGAATCACAAAAGAATTAAATAGTGAAACGTTCATCCAAAAAGATAATAATACTTCAATCTTGTTAAGTTTGACATTTTCTTTTTTTGGTAGATGTTACAAATTTTGTCTGCAATCAGATGCGAAGGTAATTCGATATTGTGAAGCAGGTGATTAAAAAGGATCATGGATTCTGTCTGAGTTCGTCCTGTAGTTGTCACAATTGGACCGTAATCTACGATATCTGATATTTTATTCTTCTGGCTGTAATTTTCACCGCAAGTGTGATCGTATATTATAAGGCAAGGTTTCCTTTGCCAACTAGCCATGGTTTCTGTCCTATAAGTTCGATTGGCGGTTGCCATATTTAGGTCGTTCTCCATGCCAGCAGTTTGACATCTTACTATATTGCCTGTATCATAATTTTAGCATCAATTATGATTTTACTTTCTACACTTCTGTGATCCTTGAGCCACAATTTGAATCACCAATAAAATTAGAAACCACAAGACTAATGGTTACCAAATTCCCACTCCTTAAATTCAATTCCTTTTTTTCACCATTTTAACCATACATCTACTGTTTCTTTTCAATTGTTATTTTTTACGCACCATAAAATTAATTTACATTTGTAAACGCCAATGAAATTAAAAATGCAGGAACAGTGATTACCAAATATCCACTCACTAAATTCAATTAAATTTTTCACCATTTGAACCATAAACGTACACTGCAAAAATCTACTGTTTCTTTTCAATTGTCATTTTTTACGCACCATACAATTAATTTACGTTTGCAATCGCATCACGATCGGTGCCACGAGAGAGATTCATTATATGAAGACAAGGGAGGAGGCAATTCCGATTTACGTAACGAGGCAATTAACGCGTTAATCCACGTCAATTTCCACGTTGCAGCCCCGGAAAGATGCATCTCTCACGCGGATGCACAACCTGACAAATTGACATTTAACAAAAATTCCATCCATGATAGAATTATCCTAGAGAAATAAATACCAGAAATTAACGTAGCCTTCACTTCCTCGCTACAATCAATCATTCTATAACTAATTCTACATGGTTAATTCGTTTTTAATTATATTTGATTCGTCCAACATAGAAATTGACTTACAAGAAAAAGAAAAATTCAAAGTTCCCTTGCTTTATGAAAAGAATTTTTGAAAAAAGTTTTTCAACTTCATTAAAACCTTGCCGTACAATAACGAGTGCTAAATAATCGTGACGCGACAAATGGAATAGTCAATTTTGAAGTGCTCCAAAAATTATTTGAACAAAAATATCATTGGGTCCTGAGAACATAAAATTAATTCTGTGCTATTCAATATTACGTTAAGTCATTTACTATATCCGAAATTACGGGCTAAATTGTTATTTTGGTAATTAATTCAGAGTTATTGCACACTTAATCACAAAAGAAATGGCACGGCAAGAGGTTAAGCCACTTTAATAAGACAACTTTTTAAATTCATGTGAACTACGCCTGCAAGATGAGAATATTACATGGAAATAATTTGAAAAGTATTTAATTATTAGAGAATTATTGCAATTTCTGCGACTTTCTAAATAAGAACCATGTTTCTGAGTATCCTCCTGGACGAAGGTTGACTCAGCTAATTTTCAGTAGCACGACTCGAAAGTGACTCTCTCTCAGACTGTATTCTCGGACCTATCTTAAAAACAAATGTGATTTACGAGCGAGAGCTTGCGAATTATCCCAAAGCCCGGATAATTCATGCGACAGAAACTGTCTAGGAATTTCCGAACACCGCCCTCGATGTCTCAGCGTTCTCCAAAGAGAAATTTTGGTGAACGTTCATCGAGTACAATATCCATGATAAAACAATTTTTTCTTTTCCCTTAAAACAATAAAAAAAAAACATAAAATAAACTTTGTAGTTAATAATGTAATAACTTGAATGTTACGGTATACTGACAATTTTCCTCTCCCTTTTCTCGTGTATTTTCACGTGAGTTTGTATTATAGAGCGTGGGTTTTTACGGGTATTTCATTAATTTACATGCACCACCATTTTCATTATTGGTATCTACTCGGGCGAGCTTCCGAGTGACGAGTTATTTTAAACTTCGAAATTGAACGCACTTCTGTGCGATATAAATTTAGGTCGTTAGGTATTTCAGTTTTGTAAATGATAAAAATAAATAGTATACAATTTTTAAAATACTACGAGTGAACAGAATACAATGGAAGCTGTAAAAATGAAGGTTAAGAGTTCTTCTATCGCTTACTCTTTCGAATATCGAAAATTTTTTCATTTTAAAAGGTCTGTATGCCTTCCACTTGAACTACTGGCGTTAAATCTATTAAATTGAAGTATAATAAATAAACACATTAGCAAAAGAAGAGTCAAAAGATAGAAAAGATGATTAATTGAATTTATTGTAACGGCGCTTCATAATCAAACAACTCAAATATTACAAAATAATGTCTCTATTTTAACAGATTGAAACTCCTCGCTCAAAGACAACTTTATTCTCTTATTAAATCAATATTAACATTTGCAGTTCGTTGTTATCATTGTCATAATCGATATGAAATATAGGGGAGGCAATTTCGTTACGATAATTCGTAACATTATGTTTTATAAGATAGGGGTTTAATATCTAATCTATAAGTCCCCTGTAAACTTGGAAAGTTTTTGAAAAAATATGTGGTACCAGTCGTTTTAACTTCCTTGGTATCTCTAGTATTAATATCAAATTTAATTTCGTTTTAACAGGAAATTAAATATCAAAAGGAACATAGAGTCTTTGCAAAATCCAAACAAACCCCTGTACGTAAGAAAAAATTGTGCAGATCTCATTTGTTTCACAACAGTACGATTTTATTTTATTATTATGTATTTGTTGCTCACTCATAAGATATCGATCGGTCAAAATAGTTAAATAAATAATCCATTGACTTCCAAAAAAAATATTCCTTGTATGAGAACAATAATATAAAACGTTCTCCAAAATGTCGCCCTTTGTAAAATCCAAACAACCCTCTATAAAAAATATATCGTGGAAATTTCACGACATTAAAATTTCATTTTATCGTTATGTATTTATTGCTCTCTAATAGGTTATCGACCGATGAAAATTGGCAATTAAAAAGTCCATTGACTTCTGCTAGAAGAAAAATTCGTAGTATAAGAACATTAACCCTTTGCGGACGGAGAGTTTTTTGAATATTGAAAGATGATTATTTATTTAACGTTGCAAAACTACCTTTTAATCAAAAACGTAGACTATTAATATTTGTTAATTATAAATCACTATCTGTGTAATCATATTTTCACGATTGTATATCAATTTTTGATCGTATACATACTGCGGTAAATTATAATAACATTTGTTTTCAAATCACACATATGCGTTGCCAGTCCTCAAAGGGTTAATATAAACCGTTCTCGAAAATGTCGTTCTTTATAAAATCCAAACAACCCTCTATAAAAAATATATCGTGGAAATTTCACGACATTAAAATTTCATTTTATCGTTATGTATTTATTGCTCTCTAATAGGTTATCGACCGATGAAAATTGGCAATTAAAAAGCTCATTGACTTCTGCTAGAAGAAAAATTCGTAGTATAATAGGGAACGTTAATTATAGAATGTTCTCCAAAATGTCGTTCGATTCCTGGATTTGTCCCGGTTGTAAAAGTGTGCCGGCACAATTTGTAGGCTCCAACGAGATGAAACGAGTGGTGGGAATCACGCGAGAATTAAACTGGGAAATTAGCGCGACACAGATCGTCGAGAACCGTCGACTCGTTTGCTGTTTCCCATGAAAATGCGTACATTCGTGCATATCTGCTTCGCACGTCGACAAAACGTGCCCACGCGTACTATTTTCGAGTGGCTGACATTACGTAACGAAAAAAGAAGTCCAGGATGATGATCGTAGGAGAAGTTCAACGTTTTCGACTATTCGATTTTCTTCTCCGAGCTGATCTCTCATCTTCTTCTTCTTTTTGAATGTTTAGACCACTTGGAGCCAAATAGAAGTTGATTTGAAAAAGTATTCTCCCTTTCTTTAAATTTCTACGGCGAGATACTCTCTTCATATGACCACTGAATTTTTTCAAAATTTTTTTAGTTAATATTTTCACGATTAGACGTTGGAAAAAGCAAAGAAGAATATTTGGATATCGTTCCATAGATGTATCAGCATTGACAACACAAATACAATAAAAAAATTGTGAATTTTTACTACGGAAAATTCAATATTAACCCTCTGCTCGACGGAGAAATTTTTGAATATTGAGACATAATTATTTATTTAGTTGCAAAATTTCCTTTACCCAAAAACGTGGACTATTAATATTTGTAAATTATTAGGGGTACCGAAAAGTAATCAAAATATTCTTTTACTGGCGAAAAACATTTATTTATTAAAGATATCTTAAATACTAATCAAGAAAATAGTTTCTATAATTTTCTAACACTTTTTGCCAGCGTAAAGGTAGTTGTTCGATTCCCTTTTTAAAAAAGTTCTTCGATTTTTTATTGAAAAACGTTTTCACTTCTCCAATTTTAATTACTTTTTGGTACCCCTAATATAAATTACTATCTGTGTAATTACATTTTCATAATTGTAGATGAATTTTTAAACTTTTACCGCGTACACACACTATGGTAAATTATAATTACATTTTTTACCTGATCACATATATGCGTCCTTAATTCTCAAAGGGTTAAAACCAACACGTTAAGAGAAAAATATAAAAGTACCTTTCATCGATGAACAATAGAATTATTTGATAATAGGATGATGAAATATAATAGAAGCAATAACCAAGTGAACCTACGACCTTCACAAAGTCCAATTAACCACCTGTCCATCCAATTACAGTTCGACCCTCAACGAAACCTCCTCAAAGGAATGCAAAACATGGACATTAGCAACCGCTGTTTGTTTCACTTTTGAATAGAATTAGTATCGATTCTTTTCCGACAAACAAGACGATATCTTCGAATAGGACACAGCTATGAGTGATATGCCTGCAGAATGACAATTTATCACTTTTCCATTATATTTAACCGTTTGCGTACCACGAGCCACTTTCGCGCTCTTCAGTTTTTGTGTCGAAAAACCCCAGGACATTTTTTCAATGTTGACAATTGAAGGAAGACTTTGTTAAGAATGCATCAGGTTTCTCTTTTATAATATAAAGTAATTCCAAATTAGGATACAAGCACGAGAAGATTGTTCTTGTTGTACACTAAATAAAATAAAACACCAACTTTAGCTTATTTTGAAATAAAATCTCAAGAGGGCGAAAGTGGCTTTTGGCTTTTTTCGAAGTAACTTTTTAAAATCCTCCCGTTATTCAAACGGTTAATTAAAATCGCTACTATTTCTCAACCGAAACTGTTCATATCGTGAAACATTTTCCAACGAACATCCCTTGAGTGAATTTCTTCAGGAGAATCACTTGGACGGTGTTACATTCTACTTTGTCACTTTGTGCCAAAGATTCTAAGGTGTCGCTTATTTCAAGCACGATAGGAACGCGGCTGGTGGAATTTCAGGAACGAAAGTTTATATTATGCACAGCTCGCGAATACTCGTAACTTCGAATACTCGTAATACATAGTCGATGGAGAAGAACTGTGAAGAGACTCCGAGGGATGAAGACTCTCGGAATATAATAGGTTTTGTTTCAAGAGGATTCTCGAATAAGAAGTTTCCTGGCAAAAAGGACAAAACGATTGGCAAGTATGTCGGACGAATAATATGTTAACTTTATTGCCTCGAAATTCTTTAATGGAAGACCATAAACCTTGACGTCGTTCGATATTGGTACCGGAAATGGGGTAACGTTTGGCGATTGTGAAAAATGGTAGTCATTTTCACATCAGATCTAAGTTTTAATATGTAAAATAATTCAGGACTGTCTGTTGAATCAAACATTTTTTTATAAGTCCAATTTTTCTGTTACCTTTAACACTATCTTTACTGACGACTAATTCAATACTATGTGGACCGTTTATTTTGAAAGTGGTGTAAATCCATTTGCAGACTGTAAATATAAATCATTTTAGTTAAATTCGCCTAAAAGAAATTTGTATAATCAAATTAGATATTGATAAATTGATAGAAACATTGTCAGATTCGTCATAATTAACCAATATTTTTAAACTGACAGATATACTAACCTTTAAATATCTCGAAACAAGAGAAAATGGACTTACACCACTTTCAAAATAAACGGTCCATATATGTAACATTATATTAGGGGGACCGGAAAGTAATATCGTTTTTTTGCTTTATATTCAAAGAAATATATTTGTAACAATTTTTTATTTTCTCCATTCCTATTTATGTGTAAATTTTCAATGGCGGGTCGATCAAAATTAATTAGTTTTTGAGCGAAATATCCAGAAAAACAACGTTACTTTCCGGTCCTCCTAATAATATTGTGGAATTATAATAATATTGTAGTATTATCAAATTCAATACTATTTAACCAGTTGACTGTGGAATTGAGTTTCAAAAGGTCACCACAAGGTGAGGAATTAAAAACAAGGAACGACGAGTATACACGTCGAACACAGAGCAAATCATACTATTATACATTTTACGAAAAACCAGGAAGGATTACATTTTTATTCGTCAAAAAAAACTAACAATTCGTTTCTGAATACTTTATTCATATTAAAAGCTTGAAAATTGTTAAGAAATAATACTATACATAAACAAGAAGAACTAAAGATAGCAAGAACAAACAAGAAAAATAAGAAATATTTTTCTTAGATATACGTATTGGTAATGTAAAGGGAACATATCATCAAATAATATTCTTATTACATTTTATTGAGATTTCGAGTTTTTATAGTGAATGGTAATTTTTTATTTTACACGACGAGTATACACGTCAAACGCACCACAGTAGAGATTTGGTCCGATGTGTATACACGTCGAACGCAGTTAACTGGTTAATAATCTCTTCTAGTTGAATAATAAAATTGTTAAATAAGTATCTATGTCCAGATGAAATAAATGAAGGGGGCAAAATACTTGATCGACTCAACAATCCAAAGTCTTCAAAATAGACGTAAAAAAATTGAAAAAGAAACAGCTGTAGAATTTTCAGAAACATTTTCAGAAAATTCAAAGCACGTCATTTAAATCACCTTGATACATCTAGAGATAAGAAATTTGTTCTGAATTGTATTCTCAATGGTTTGAAACCAACCTATAACAGTAGGTAGGTGAAATTACTATCAAAACGTCGAAAAAATTCAAAAAGGAACAAAGATGTTGCACGTAATGCCATCTCTCGTGTCCGATTTGAATAAGACACAATTGTTACATCGCCTGCATTAATATTTACATCTTGCTGCATCTAAAATTCCTATTTGCAAGCAAATCGAATTTCTACTTCTTAAAAAAGTATCAACTTTTCGTGACGAGTATATTCAATGAAAATATCAAATGGGTTGATGCATATTTCTCTGGTATTTTTCAATTCAAAGACAAATTATTCGAAGGTTGATCGTTTTGGGAAGTGGCCAAGGGATTGATATGAAAAGGGAGACTGTTATTTATCATCGATTGAATCATCATCGTGGAGGATGCTGTAATTAGTCACGTTTTAATTCCGAACACAAAGAAACCACTATGATTGCAAAGTACAGCCTCCCCTCTGGTATTCACGTTTGGATGCGTCGGATTTGGTAGCTTTCCAAAAAAAAGTTGTAGATACGTGCCATCTTTATTTTCGCGTATCTTGGAAGTGACTTCACCTCGTCTTTGTACGATGTTAAGATCCCGTCGACACCGTCTACGCATCACTATTTCAAGAAACGGCGCCATCCCTTGTTCTCTCGATTTTCGTTTCTTTGGAAAATGACTTTTATCATGGCAATTCATTCTGTCGGCTTTAACATCGATTTTAATCCCTCACTGTACCATTTCTTTAGTGACTGTATGCAAAATGAGTCTGAATTAATTATTGAAATAACAATCTACCCCCTAATTTCGTAGAATATCTTAGAATTAAATTTATTTTGTCGTGGCTCACTGATATGTTTAATTTAATAATTCTTAGACCACTTGAAAATTGACTATTTTACTTATCGCGTCACAATTGTCGCTCGTTATTGTACGGCAAGGGGTTAACCCATTCAGTGCCAACTACGAGTTATCTCGTGCTTGCGCTATAAGTTGGAATTAATAAGTTAGCAATAATCACCGAGTGTGTGTAGTAATTTTGGAACAAAAATGCTCTTCGTATCTTTATAAATGTCGATTTCATATTTTTGATTCATTAAATTGATATTCCACAGCCTTTCTGCCGTTTTCTCAAATTTTAACACGTAAAGTAATATTTGCTTAGTTTTTCCGGCAGTGAATGGGTTAAACATCAAGTATTAGGGGTACCGAAAAGTAATCAAAATTAGAGAAGTGAAAATGTAATTGGAAACGTTCTTCGACAAAATCGAAGGAGTTTTTTAAAAAGGGAATCAAACAACTACCTTTACAGTAGCAAAAAGTGTTAGATAATTATGGAAATTATTTTGTATTTGAGATTTCTTTAATAAATAAATGTTTTTCGCCCAGCAAAAAAAGTTAATTACTTTTTAGTACTCCTAATATGTACTCGAAATAATTAATTCATTAACCCATTGGCGTAAAATGACGAGTGATGTGATAAATTGAATAGGAAATTTGCAAGTTTTAGAAATCCTATGAAATTGAAACTATCAGTGGGGCGCTGTAAATAAATTTTTATAATATTAACCTGTTAACTGCGTTCGACGTGTATACACGTCGATCCAAAGTTCTATTGCGATAACCTTCTAACACTAAATTGTCAATTCTTTATCGACTAAAGATGTCAAAAGTCCTCGTTACGCTTTCCTCTTTTCGTAAAATTTATAACAGAAGCATTTGCTTTGCCATTAACGTATATATACGTCATTGCCCCACTTTAATTCCATACCCTGCGAGTAGTTCTCAAATTTAAATTCAGCAGTTAACTGGTTAATATTATGTTAAATTATGTGATATTTTAAGAATTTCTGATCAATTTGTATTTTACCAATTTAAGTTTTAATTATTGCAGAGGCAGTCACAAAAGGAATCGTGCAACAGGGAATTGAAGCTCCTAGAATCAAGTTTTTTCATCTGAACGTTACTAGAATGAAAGTATTAACGAAAATGATTATCAGGTGGTTTTCTATCCGTGCAGAACGCGTCTTGTTCCTCATTCTTTACTTCCATTAAGCAAAGTCAGGCTGCTACTATTTATTTACACTGACTGCAGGTTAAAGCGAGCTTCACTCTCGTTTGAACGAAGAAAAATAGATAACACGGATTGATAAACAGCACGGATAACTCTCGGAGTACCGCGGATGAAAGGAATGAAAATAAACTGACCACGTTTTCCGCAAAGAATTTTTCGAAATTTGGCTCACAGCGACTTTTGTTACTGAAGAGTAAACATACACGATTGTTATGATAGCAATAATAATCATAATGTCGTTATGAAGAGAATATTGCGGAACAGTGTCAATTTATCATCGCGAATACAGTTTGCTGTGATTTGAAGAGATAGTTTGCAAAGTAGACATTTGTAAATCTTTGTTGAGTGACCGAGGCTGTGATATATTAAATAATAACGCGAGAAGGATTAAAATTATGTAAAAATACTATGTTATTGGATACTTGAAAGCTTGAAAATCGTAAATATTTTTAAATCATTGTTGAGTGACTGACAGGGTGGCATATTAAATAATAATTTAGGAAGAATTAAAATTGCGTAAAAATATTATGTTATCTGATACTTGAAATTTTGAACTATCGTAAATATTTTAAAATATTTGCCGAGTTATTGAGGTTGTGATATATTAAATAATAATGCGACAAGGATTAAAATTATGTAAAAATATTATCTTATCGGACACTTGAAAGCTTGATAAAAATTAACAAAGTTAGTTCGGGGAATATCTGCGAATTAACGTGAATTTTTTTCGTAAAGTAAAATCTGAATACGAGGGAACATTGTACTCGGCGAAAATGAGGAAAACTGCAAAATCTCCATGGTTTTCTCTCAACTTTCAATTATTTTTTGTGGTAAAAGAATAAAAAAGTTTCCCTCGAGTAAACTGACGGTTGTAAATAATGCGAAAAGCGAAGCGATATTTGATCGTTCGATACTGAAATTCATCTTACTTCTTTTCAATATTTCCAACCATCGAATCAGAGTTTACCTGTCGTATTTACATTCATTCGTTCACTTCGTGCGAAATGACTAAACACTCTGTTGTTTTCCCATGCAGCAAGCTATAAAAATCAACAAAGTGAAAAACAAAGAACGAAGAATAAAACGGCTTTTCCTTCGTTAACGCTGCAACAAAGCTTCCTTTTTTGCAGTTTCCACATAGGAATTACCGTTGATTAATTCTAATTAAGCAGTCGGTTCGTTAATCCTTAAATTAAAAGCACAAAGTCCAATATTCATCGGAACTTCCTATTGACATTTATCAATATAAAAATGCTCGAAACATAATATAAAATTGGTAAACAACTATAATGAAAAATATAAGAAAAGAAGAGGAAACATCTTTGATGACAAAGAAATGATATCTTCATTAAGCGACTACAAATTTCAGAATAGTATCGTTACTTTTTGAAATCACCAACGACAGAGATTTTTATGCGAATTTCATGCTCCGTTATTAAATGCAAATTGCAAGGAAATGTAACTATATCTGCAGAGTGCTGCAAGTTTCTGTAATACAGGCGCATGCAACGTCGGCTTAATTGCAACGGCACAATTATTTCGACGGAAATTCCCCAAAAACTCTGCGCAATTTTCGATATTGAAATTCGTCCGCTCAAAAAAGTGAAATAAATTACACCGTGAAACGTAGAAGATATTAGTTTGGGAAGTAAGACAATTAAGTGATTGCCCCTATAAAAGTTCTAATTAGATTTCAAAAGTTGAAGAATGAAAAAGGACGACCGTCTATGTTACTCAAGAGAAAAGAGGGAAAAAATGAACATTTAGGTATTTGTTGAAGGTACTTTTCACGTTTCCAAGTAAGAAAGTCTGCCCA
The DNA here is from genome assembly GCA_910591515.1 of Cerceris rybyensis. Taxonomy (NCBI): domain Eukaryota; kingdom Metazoa; phylum Arthropoda; class Insecta; order Hymenoptera; family Crabronidae; genus Cerceris; species Cerceris rybyensis. The sequence goes on from OU342795.1 coordinate 5,969,370, forward strand.
CTTGTGACTAATACTTTGAAAAGTCCTCTACACCTAAAAAATACCAGAAATTGCTCTACGATTCGATGCTAGATTGTTTTTTTTACCACTTTATCAAGCTTTTAATAAACTTCTGACACCAACAGTTCTAGACTGCAATAACAATGCAATCGATCCAATCGGCAATTACTTAGCAGCTACGTCAAAGCGTTCTCCATTCCTGCCGATATCGTACGTATCCAATTGAAGCAGTATACGAAGCATTGAATTGCATGAGTGCAATTAGGAGAGAGGATAGTATTCACTAACGAGGTAGATCCTACGTAATGTAATCACAGATTTTGCCTTAATTAACAGAACCCCAAATTTTGTAGTATTCTGGAACTCTATACAGATAACAGTATCTTATCCTTTCACTGGCCTGCCACTTAACACGCCCTCAGCCGTGGTCAACGCGAATGGAATTATGCAAAAACAGCTACCTACAATGAAATTCTCTCTGGAATTACTAATTATCAAAATAAAATTATCCTCTGGAATCGAGTCTCTCTTCTTGACGAAAAATTTACCACTGCTCGCCAAATCGAGCGATCAGCTTTAGTACGTTCTCCAAAGACTTCTCCAAAGCGTTCTCCAGAGCGTTCTTTAACCCTTTGAGGACAACGGACGCATATATGCGGTCAGAAAAAAAATCTGATTGCAGTTTATGGGTACACGTATAAACTGTTAAAGTTCAAAAATTGAAATATCATTACGCATGTAGTAATTTATAACTTCTACGCATGAACCATAGAACTTTCTGATATAAAGGTAACTTTCCATCGTCAAATAAATAATTGGTTCTCAATCTTCAAAAAAGCCTCCGTCCCCAAAGAGTTGTAGCGTTCTCCAAGGAGTTCTCTAAAGCATTCTGCAAACCGCTGTGCAAACCGTACTCTATAGCGTTTTCTATAGCGTTCACCAATGCATTCTCCAGAGCATTCTCCAAAGCCTTCTCTAAAGCAGTTTATCGGTGCACGTATACACTCTCACAGTTCAAAAATTGAAACGTAACCGTTGAAATATCATTACGCAAATAGTAATTTATAAATTCTATACATGAACCATAGGACTCTCTGATATGAAGGTAATTTTCCAAAGAGTTCTCCAAAACGTTGTCCAAAACGTTGTCCAAAGCGTTCTCCAAGGCGTTCTCCAGAACGTTTTCTAAAGTGTTCTCCAAAGACTTCTCCAAAGTGCTCCCCAGAGCGTTCTTTAACCCTTTGAGGACAACGGACGCATATATGCGATCAGAGAAAAAATCTGATTGCGGTTTATCAGTGCGAGTATAAACTGTTACCGTTCAAAAATTGAAACGTAACCGTTGAAATATCATTACGCAAATAGTAATTTATAAATTCTATACATGAACCGAAAGACTTTCTGATATAAAGGTAATTTTCCATCATCAAATAAGTAATTATTAATTTGATAAATAAATTTTTCTATCTTCTAAATCTCTCAATCTTCAAAAAAGTCTCCGTCCCCAAAGAGTTAAAGCGTTCTGCAAAGCGTTCTCTATAGCGTTCTATAGAGAGTTTTCCAATGCATTCTCCAGAGCGTTCTCCAAAGCATTCTGCAGAGCAGTTTATCGGTGCACGTATACACCGTTACAGTTAAAAAATTGAAATGTGACAAGTTATGTATTTTTCTTCGTAATGAAGGACGGCTGTTTGTCGACCGGAGTTTAAATAATATACTTCTTGTTCAAATTTTGCGAGACGTTTCGGTAACTGTATGTTACCCTCTTCAGTCGTAAAATTTATTTAAAGAAGACCTAGGATATTTTTCTGTTCGAAGTGGGCCTAGGTGCCCTTTGTCTCAGATGTTGGAAGGAGACTAACTAGCTAGAACTCCGGTCGACAAACAGCCGTCCTTCATTACGAAGAAAAATACATAACTTGTCACATTTGACGTCACCGACCGAACAAAAAACAACCTTCATCTTATAAAAATTGAAATATCATTACGCAAATAGTAATTTATAAATTCTATACATGAACCAAAAGACTTTCTGGTATAAAGGTAATTTTCCATCGTCAAATAAATAATTAGTTCTCAATCTTCAAAAAAGCCTCCGTCCCCAAAGAGTTAAAACGATGTCCAAAACGTTCCTTAAAGCGTTCTCCAAAGCAAAGCGTTTTTTAATACGTTCAACAAAGCGTTCTCCAAAGCGTTCTGCAATGCGTTCTCTAAAGCGTTCTCCAGAGAGTTCTCCAAAGCATTCTGCAAAGCGTTCTCCAAAGAGTTCTCCAAAGCGTTCTCCAAATCGTTCGCCAGAGCGTTCTTTAACCGTTTAAGGACAACGGACGCATATATGCGGTCAGAAAAAAAATCTGATTGCAGTTTATCGGTGCACGTATAAACTGTTACCGTTCAAAAATTGAAACGTAACCGTTGAAATATCATTACACAAATAGCAATTTATAACTTCTATACATGAACCAAAAGACTTTCTGATATAAAGGTAATTTTCCATCGTCAAATAAATAATTAGTTCTCAATCTTCAACGAAGCCTCCGTCCCCAAAGAGCTAAAACGTTGTCCAAAACGTTCCTTAAAGTGTTCTCCAAAGCAAAGCGTTCTTTAATACGTTCACCAAAGCGTTCTCCAAAGCGTTCTGCAATGCGTTCTCTAAAGCGTTCTCCAGAGAGTTCTCCAAAGCATTCTGCAAAGCGTTCTCCAAGGCGTTCTCCAAGAACCTCAAAGTCCAACCCTCAAATGCACCCTCCAAAAGACTCCTATCGATCTCGATCCTACCCCCGTCATTCGGTCACCGACTCGGCCACCGTATGCAGTGGCGTTGAAAGGGTTGCGGTAGCTGCAGGCACGGCATCGCGACGCCAGAGCGTCGTTTAGTCGGTAGCGGATGGTTGCGCGCGATTCGCGTGGCGCCTTCGCTCGATATCCGCTGCGGCAAAATCATCTGGTTTCGCTGGTAGCGGCGGCAAACCCCGCGCCACGGCAGTGGTGGGAGCAGCCTCCGTTTTATTTCTGTCTCGGTGTCTCCCTGCAGCACCGGGGCCACGAAAGACAACGCGCAACCAGCCGGAGCGAGTGCGCGCCGTTCTCCAACGGCGCTCGTTCGCGTTTTCCCTCTTTCCTTTGCGATTTCCGCGACAAACTTACGACTAACATTCGACCGCTAACGAACAATCGACTTATCGTGTCCTTCCGGTATGGAGGACAGCTACACGGTGCACAGACGCCGAAAGGCGGCTGCTAGAAGGCGTGAAAAAACGCCGGAACCATCCTCGAGGAATCAATTGGTGGAGTCTTCTGAGGATGAGGAAGAATCGAGACGTGCCAGGATGGAAAAAATGGCCGATGAAGCTGAGCAACAGGAGATGGAGAACAAAATGAAATTGGAAGTGCCAAGTGGCGTGGAGACGAAGGAAGAGACTCGAAGAAAGGAGAGTCCGAAGAAAGAAATTAAAACTACCTTGACAGAGGACACTAACAAAAGAATGTCTAGTCATGAGGAAAACGTTGGAAATGATCCACGAACACGTGAGAGTGACACTGGAGAGGATGCTGGTCGGTCGGTAAAGAAGGAGATAAATAAAACCGAGGGAGGAAGTTCGATGAAGGAAGCGTCAAAGAGGGAGGATCCGATTAAGGAGAGACCTCAAGAGAATCTGACAAAATCCAAGGAAACTATCAGTGCCCCTAAACCTGAAGCGAAAAGAGAAAAAAGAGTGAAGAAGAAGTCTAAGGAGAGATTGGACAGACAAAGTCGATCTACCGATTCCAGTGACGCGGAGGAATACGAAAAAACCAGACATCCTCGGAGGACCAAGTCACCGGAAGGAGGTAAGATCAGAGTGAAGAAATCCAGCGCGAAGAGAAGCAACATTGTTGATTCTGACGGAGCTAAAAAGACGGATTCAGAGAAGGCAACGAGAGAGAAGAGATCCTCGAGTAGACACAATCTCGAGGACAGCGAGGATCAAGCGAAGGATAGGTCTGAAAAGAGACACTCTAGGCACAGTCAACCTAATACCGAGGAAGAGGTGAAAATGCGGAAGAGCGACAGTTTCCCGATATATTCATCGGAAGGTGTCGCCATGAAGAGGTCATCGACCGAAGTGAAAAAGCAGATAATACCATTGAGCAACGACAGCCTCATCCAAGACTTTGCCAAAGCCCAAAGAGAATACCTGCGAAGAGAGCAAAGTATCCTTGATCCTGATCCTTCAGACGTCTTTCAGGACGCTCAGGAACAAACTACTCTGAGAAGAAGAAAGATCAGCGTGAAGCATTCAGAAACGGAACAAAACGAGATTCTAGAATCGATCGAACGATCGAAGGACCTCGATAAGAAGTCCTGGTTCTCATGGTTGTCCTACTTCCGTAAAAAGGACGAGAAACAGATGTCTCAGGAAGACTCGGAGAAGCTCAAGAAGGAAGAAACAAAGATGGTGGAATTCAAACACGTTTCTACGGACAAAGTCACGATGATGGACTTTTTGAGAGCTCTCAAGGACGTTGTCGCTGAGTTTAAAGCTTTCGTGGAACAGAATCCAAGAGAGACAGAGATTATAAGAAAGCTGAGAAACCATTGCATTTCTGAGCTTATACTTATGATCATTTACTGTGGCCTTGGCGCCTTCGTTTTTCGATTCACCGAGGGAGCGTTCGAGACTTTTTATAAATGCGGAGTGAAGAGAGTGAAGAGAGACTTTTTGGACAGTCTGTGGAACTATAGTCATAATATGAGAGAGGAAGATTGGAAGAGTATGGCGAGAAGAAAACTTATGGAGTTTGAAGAACAATTGCACACCGCTCATGAGGCTGGGGTGCACAGTTATAGCGGGCAGAGAAGCTGGAGCTTCTTGAATTCCGTTGTTTATTGTCTCACCGTCATCACAACGATCGGTGAGAATTAGCCGGAAAATTCAAAATGACAGTACTTTAACCCTTTTAGTGCCGATCAAGAAAATTGAATAATTACAAATATAGTTGCGAATAAAAAGAATTTTCACTTGGCGATAGTTTCATATGGAACATGCAATGTAGAGATTAAACTGTGTATTTACAATAATTTGTTATAAAATTACTGATATCGTATTGGAAACTGAATATTAACCCTTTGCACTCCGAGTAATTTTTATTATGGGGTACGTACTACTCCAGGACTACTTACACAGTGTGAGTGAACATCTGTGGAAAATGAAAATCTTGCGTTGTCATTAAAAACAAAGCGTATACATTTTAAAATAGTGTTTTTCTTATATAAAAAAAATGTGAAAACACTTTGATTTTGCCAATGAAATTATCAGTTTTTATTACAATGTCGCCGTTGCGGCGACAACGGAGTGCAGAGGGTTAAACCTTCGTTGCCTAGCGTTACCGTTATTGCTAACGACGATATATCGACGTCATGCACTAAAAGGGTTAAACATATTGTACGATGTGATCGCAGTGTTTTTTAGTTTCTTTTATTTAACGAATAAAATTACCAAAGAGGAATGAAGTTTGATGATTGGCACTTGACAAACGATAAGATAACTCTGCGATGACAGCGGTTAAAGGTTTTCCAAGGGTGGAGGGAGGGTGCGAAATGCCAAAACGTATGTTTGCCATAAAACGTTTTACGAGTACCGTATTGATTTTCCTATACGCGAACACCGTAGAGTTCCGTTGCTGATTGTGTTGTGCAGATGCCGAAATTGCGCACGCGTTCTCAAATTAGAGGGAAATATTTGAACACTTTCAAGATAGATTCTGAATTTGGAAATTATTTATGTGTATATTAAAATTTCCGGATTGAAATCTGTGACAGTATTGGTCATTAGATAATATCCACTGTGATAACATTGGATGTAAAAATTAGAATTGTTTAAATATTTATTAGATATGAATTTGAAAAATTCTATGATGAAAATTAATGAAAAAAGGGGGCGAATATGATAGAATAGGGTAAATCAAGTTTGTTTAACACTAGATTTACGGAGCCAATTTGACTCATTCAAAATTTGGTTACTATATATACATAATATATTGGTTGGCTAATTTTTTAATAATAAATCTTTCATTTAAATTGAGTTGGAAATATTTTCTTTGTGAAAAATTTCAATTTTCTTATATGAGTCGAATTGGCTTACTTCAAAAAAATAGGTATATCAATATCCGTAAATCTAGTGTTAATCAATGACGACGTTAGACCAGGTGCATTCTTTGATGTAAACGAAATGAAACGTGACCGTTTTACGAGGAAACAACCGCCAAATTGTCCCAACGAAATGTCTAAAGTTAGATCGACTGCCGGTTTATATTTAGTGCTTCTTCAAGTTATTTTCATTCAATAGAAATCTAATGAATTCACGCGACATCCTGTTGATTCATTTACTAAAATTCCAGTCCTTTTCTCGCTATTCCTACCGTCAATTTTCTCATTCTGACGAATCTCAAATTTTAACGTCGTTTCAATGATTAATTCTCTTAATTATAATTTTACTATATTATTGAATTAATTTTCAATGATACATTTCCTCCTGATCTATCAATTCCTACATATTTCTAATTTTAAAACAACTCCATTGACAAATCTTCGGCATATTTATATTAATTGTTCGGACATTAATTATTCAATTTGTTATATATTTCCTATTGATCTTTCCATTCCTACATGTTTCTAATTTTAAAGCAATTTCATTGACAAATCTTCGGCATATTAATATTAATTGTTCGGATATTAATTATTTAATTTGTTACATATTTCCTACTGATCCTTTCATTCCTAGTTATCTCTAATTTTAAAACCATTCAACTGACAAATTTTCGACACATTTATATTAATTGTTCGGCCGTTAATGATTTCATTTGTTACATATTTCCTACTTATCCTTCCATTCCTACATGTTTCTAATTTTAAAGCAATTCCATTGCCAAATCTTCGACATATTTGTATTAATTGTTCGGACATTAATTATTCAATTTGTTATATTGCGACAGGTTACGGGCATATTTCACCGAGCACGACAACCGGAAGGGCCATAACGATAGTTTACGCGATATTCGGAATTCCAATGTTTCTCATCATTTTGGCTGATTTTGGCAAACTGTTTACACGTGGTATAAAGTTCCTGTGGGCATTCGTAAGAAGACTTTATTACACCGGAAGCTGTCGCACAGTGCGGCGAACCGTTCCCGTTCAAGTAAGACGTCTCAATGTAACTTAATTAGATCTTAGATTAATCTTAGAACTTAATTAGATCGAAGAAATTAAACTTAAAAACTACGTTCGAAATTTCTGACATAACAAATTTCAAGAAAATTCATATTCAAAAAAATTCGGGTCAAATCGTTCAAAGAACTTCGAAAGATCTAATCACGAAGACTTTGACATGTAATTAACTAGATTTCAGATATGATCTATACATTTAAAAAGTTCTTGCAACCAAATTCAATATTAAATCTTCTCTTAGATAAAAGGATAACAGAAATCGAGAAATTTCATAGTCCGAATTTAATAACTTGATAATCCAGAAGTTGTCTTGTTCCGGAAGTCTTGTTTTCTCCGGAAGTTGAGAAAAATTTCAAAAATCTACTTGTAGGGTGACACTGTTAGTGTAATTTTGCAGTTTCGAATTCACCGTGAATTTTATTTGTAGGAAGTCATGAAGGGCGTTCAACTTGTTTACGATTTTGCGACATTTCGGCGGCCCTCGCAGATAAACCCGGCGGACATCGAAGAGATGCAAAAGCAGGCTCAACAGTCTCAGACGGTTTTGAATTTAGACGGAAACGTACCAGATACGCCAGGAACACCAGCGATGTCTGCTTTTGCTATCGACGATGAATTTAATTTACCTATCTCCGTGGCGATCTTCATTCTTCTTGGCTATATTTTCGTTGGTGCCACTCTTTACTACATCTCGGAGGATTGGGGCTTCTTCGAGAGCTTCTACTTCGTCTTCATCTCCATGAGCACTATCGGCTTCGGCGACTTCGTGCCAAAGGTGATCAATTTGTTCATTTTTTTTCTCACAGCAATTATCAGCAGGACAATAAATGTTTCGATTGCAAATCAACAGATTTAAATTGTTCCTCTGATTCTTTAGATTTTAAATACTCTGCATTGAAATTTCAAATGGTCTTATAATTCCTCAGATTTCATATGGCCCCCTAATTCTTCGGATTTGTGACAGTAATTCCTCAAATTTTAAATATTCTCCTAATTCTTCAGATTTGAAATAGTAATTCCTCAGATTTTAAATGTTCTCCTAATTCTTCAAATTTGAAATAGTAATTCTTTAGATTTTAAATACTCTGCATTCAAATGTAAAATGTTCTTACAATTCCTTAAATTTTAAATGACCACCTAGTTTTTCAGATTTGAGACAGTAATTTCTTAGATTTTAAATGTTCTCCTAATTCGCCAAATTTGAAATAGTAATTCCCTAAATTTTAAATGTTCTCCCAATTCTGCAGATTTGAGATAGTAATTCCTTAGATTTTAAATATTCTTCTAATTGGATAGATTTCAACTGTTCCAGAAATTTTAAATACTCTGCCAATTTATTGAATTTAAGATATTCTTAATCCTTTGCCCCATTGCCAAATGACTGAGACTCCTGGAGCAGAAATTTTCTTAACACTGGAGCTACCAAAATTAAAATTACCTTCTCTTTCTCAGTTTCACTTTAAACACAAAATATCGATGAAAATCATTGGTAAATTTTTATTTTAGCAACTTTGCACTTAACTTATGGCAAAATTAAATACATAAGTGGTAGGGCAAGGGATTAATATAATTTCTACTTGCGTAATATCTGAAACATGCTGATCGCTCAAGCCTCTCTATATCGAATTTAATTTGCGATTAGCAATTATTTGAAATATATTCTTTGCAATGAAATAGTCAAAAGTATTATCAAAGTCGATTAACTCGTTTCCATGTGCTTCTTTTGTTTCACGGTGGCGTTCAGACGGTAAGCTTTGAAAACCGAAAGTTACTAAAGCCAAAAAAAAAAAACCGAAAACGCAACAATGTACCGCGCATCACCGTATGCGCTATTTCGTGCGTGCTTTTCGCATAAATCTCACGCGGCATCTGTTGCACGTATTTTACTTAAAGAAATTAAAGCACACGAACGGTGATTAGAAAGACTCGCAGAAATTAACAGATTGATTGATTCGTTTAGCAACCAACGTACATGGTGTGTTCGATAGTATACCTGGTCTTCGGCCTGGCCCTCACCTCAATGTGCATCAACGTAGTACAGGTATACTTTACAATTACTACTAATTATCCTTACTTTTCCTCAACAATTTGCAAACAACATCAAAATTTCACCAGACAAAGCAAATTTGTTACAATTTCAATGTTAACACTTTACCGACCGGTAGCCAATTAATCGGCTTTTCGGGCTCAACACTTTTGGACTTTTAACTTATTAATTGATCGCTACGGCAATTAATAAATTATTATTTTTCATTGCGGTTAACTGTGTCAAGGACTCATTGAAGAAACTTTGCAATTTTTGGAGAGATATCAGTATCAGGGAAATTTTTGCGTGGAAGTGACCGATCAGAAGTGGATAGGATGTTAAAAAGTACCGGTCGGTAAAGTGTTAAAAATTTGAATACCTGACTAAAGATTCGATTGTTAAAAAAAGCTTCCAAATAGGAAAACATTTTGAGCATTTTAATTTAACCCATTCGACACGCATGGCACGCCGTATGTGCAATAATATTTGATTGCAATTATATTTTTCAAATCAGAATGGAACAAGCAGCCATTGAAGTAAGACTAGTTTAAAATAAAAGGTACCTTGGAAGCGTATTGGGTTCACTTTAGACCCTAAAATGTGTGACTCAAAACGAGGATCGTCAGGAATGCAGGAAATAGTAAATATAACGTGAAAAATTGTCTCTGGATGGTCCGTGTTGCCAACGCGAGCCGTCGACCGTAAACTGCGAATATCAAGGTGGACCTTTGTAAACATTGCGCGGCGGCTCCGAAGGAGAGTCACTTGACCACAGGAGCTCGTAGAGGACGGACGTCCGACAATAACTCGGCGCGTACGGCGATTATTAATATATTTCTGATTATTGGGCTACACGTAAGCTGTTTCGGGACTATCGAGGCTAGGTATCGATTCCGATCCTTCCATTTAACCCTTTCGCACGATCGAGATGAGAAATTTATGGACTCAGAACGATTGAGAATCAGTTTGGAGGCCCAACTTGGCGTTATTTTCTGTCCTAGATGTTTTTCAGTAACTGGGACATATGCTGTCCCAGATTGGAAAATTTGTGATATTACGGCTGGAACAACATATGTCCCAGTTACTGAAAAACATCTAGAACAGAAAATAACGCCAAGTTGGGCCTCCAAACTGATTCTCAATCGTTCTGAGTCCATAAATTTCTCATCTCGATCGTCCCCGATCTAATCAAGGAAGCGACAACTATTAAGGTTGCTCAGTTTTAGGCATAAAAGTTATTTTATCTAATAATCGCTTGGAGGAGAAATAACTGATCCCGGTAATGGGGCGCACTCGGACTGGATTTTTCGCCGTATTGACAGGGTTGAAGGGAGCGATCTTGTCGATGGATTTGAGTACTGGAACGTCCAGTTACTTGGACTTGATTAGTTAGGGGCGTGTTTATTGTCGATCGTGAATCGAACAATATTCATGTGACTACGTTGGAGCACCTTATAGCCATGTGATTTTCTTGTTGTTTTTATATTTGATATAAGTATCAAAAATAATATCTGAGTTTAAATCAAATGTGTGTACCATTGGGTTATCGAGCGACTGCGTCCACCTCGTCGGAACCTACCCCTACACGCCGAGACGTTTTGAACACACTATTGTTTGGTGTCGTTTACAGTCACCAAAAGAATGCATCGTTTCGAATGGGTTAAATGACACAAAATCAGCACCTATATATGAGTTAAATATTAGAAAAAAAAATGTCATAATCTTCTTTACAACAATGTGCCGAAAGTGGTATCACTATCTCATCCTAACATTTAGAGCTCCACTTGCTTCATCTATACCGCATAAAATAAGAATTGCATCATTTAATCCACGAATAAAAAATAAATTTTCCTTTAGTTTTTACCACGATATGCCAGAAGTGGTATCACTACCTCATCCTAACATTTAGAGCTCCACTTGCTTCATCTATACCGCATAAAATAAGAATTACATTGTTGAATCCATGAATAAAGAATAGAATTTCCAATTATTTTTTATAACAATGTGCAGTGGTACCACTGCCTCATCCTAACATTTAGAACTCCACTTGCTTCAACCACTTACACCGAATAAAATACAAATTACATTGTTTAAGTAATCCACGCATAAAAAATAAATTTTTAATTATTTTTTACAACCATGTGCCAGAAGTGGTATTCTTCGACAACCTCAAGAAGTCTCCTGAGCGGCGGTACTTCTCACTAAAGACCGCCTATTCGCACCGTTTTTTTTTATTTAATCCACCCTGGTCAGTCTCCTGAAGGAGGCACTTGACAAAGTCGTAACATTGAAATATCTTTATTAACACTAGAACTACCGGCCTCAAATCCAACATATTTTAATAAATTAAATAAGTACTTTGAAAAAGGCGGAATCAAGCGGCGGGAAATTTGATCGATTGGGTGATTTATGTTTATTGATATAGACGTAGAATATTTATTCTATGACTGTTATATAAACTTAGAGAATTTTTTGAAAAAACGGTGTACCAGTCATTTTGACTGGTTTGGTAGTTCTAGTGTTAAAATATCTTGACGCCTGGTCGAATCAGATTCTGCCGAAACAGGCCTACCTCCGAGGAGACTTCTTGAGGTTGTCGCATTATACCACTGCCAAAATGAGAATTACCTCATTTAATCCATAAAATTTTATCCTCAGGTGATGCTGTCAGACTCGTTCAGACAAGCGAGCCAGAAAATCGGTGCAACGATCGGTTTCGAGATCGCCGAGGAGGATAGTTCGGTGAATCCAGCAGCACCACCTCCGATCGAAGTGGCGGATGTTCATACGACCATCAAAGAATCCGAAAGTATCGAGAAAATCGCCCCGAAAGCGAAGCAAGAGGATATCGATTTGTAGGCGAACTTTTTAGCCATTATTCCTCGAGTGATAATCAAACGTTGTTCGCCAAAGAGGAAGAAGAAGAATGACGTGCGTCTTGGCCTTAAGCTGGCCTCGAACGATCAATTGCAATTTGTCGATATCGGTAATGCCGACCTTTGGAAGTGGTTGTTTGCAAACAAGCCATCCAACGTGATCGTTGATACTTTCATCAGATTAATTCAGTCTTTCGTGATCATTCCAAGTGCAGACAGAGTGCACGAGAAAATATCAGCGATTGGGAAGGGTGACTGATCGTTAATGCAATCATTGATGTAGTTATTAATGTCAGCGTTGATGTAATCATTAATCAATGACCTGGCGAGGTTCAAAAGTCTTTCAATCGTACGGTATATAAAAGAATGATATCTCAGAAGTTATTAAAGCTAAAACTACCGGCTTAACGTCTATTGTATTTAAATATACTAAATAAGTACATTGCAAAAGTAGGAATTAAGAGGTGAAAAATTCATTAAGTAATTTAGGTTTTATAAGATAAACGTGGAATATTTATTGTACGGCTCCTCTAACAAATTGGAGAATTTTTGGAAAAAATCGGCAAACGGTCATTTTGACCACCTTGATAGAATTCTTGTTAAATACCCTACTGAAGTAATTTGGAAAAAGAGGAATCGAAAGGTGCAAAAGATAGTCAGTTATTTAATTTAAATATTTACTTCAAGGTTCTGCTATCACTTTGAATAATTTTTCGACAAAATTCCAAACCGATCATTTCAACCGCGTTGATAGAATTACTGTTAAATACCCTACTCAAGTACTTTGGAAAAAGAGTAATCTAAAAGTGCAAAAAATAATCAGTTATTTAATTTCAATATTTACTTCACGGTTCTCCTATCAATTTGAATAATTTTTCGACAAAATTCCCAACCGATCATTTCGACCGCCTCGGTAGTTTTAGTGATAAAAAATATTCTTTTACTCCAATTGAAGTTTTCCTATCGCAAAAGAAAACAGAAAAACAGTGAACTGAACCAGGCTAAATTAATGCCGATAACGACGACGGACATCGAAAGTTCGAGGCCTTAATTAATCGTCCGCTCGCTTTAACGATCGGGTGCGCTTAGCGATTAATCGAATCAAAGCTAGTCATGAGCCTTCCTTGCGAGAACTATGAATTAACGAACATGGAAGTCTAGAGAAAGACCATACAGTCATTTTAGAAGAAACTTCTTCATTCTCGACCGAAAAAAAGAGACATAAAGTGTGCCATAAATGCTCGTAAAACATTAATACAACCGGTTGTTGAACATTTTAACGAGCATCTCACGATGAACGAGTGGCAAGTGTTAAAATTCGCAGTTTAATCCTGAGTGCACCCTAGCCGCCATACACGCACGCAATAAAATGTTGATAATTCGATACAAAATGAGAAACTACTCTCGATGCGGCTTCACGAGGGGGAACAAAGTCGAAGCACTCTTCGCTGATACACGCGAATCGTTTGACGCTGAAATACGCATAACATTAAGTCAGTGTAAATGCTGATTCTAGGAGCGGTTGTACCGACAACGATTCCTTTTCATCTGGGAATGAATTTTATTTTCTTATTGAAACTCGAGCTGTGCACGATGCTCCATTTTTTCTACGATTTCTTCGTTAATATTAATTCGCCCTTATTTCCGGCAAATTTTCATCGAAATTATAAGAAAATTCTAATTCAAAATCTATTCATTTTTATAATTGACTAAAGTACATTGAAACTGGTCGAAATCTATTTAACTTTTAAGCTTTTTTGGCAACGGATATATGCAGGGTGGTTCTTTAAAGAAGTCTCGAAAAGTTTCGTCTAAAATTGGAAAAATAAGTGTCTATATATTTAAATAATTTCTTTCTTGTAAAAAAAAAAGTGTGAGAAATTTCAAGGTGACGCTTGAAACACTCTGTATATTGTAATATATTCTACGTATAATGTGTGTACAGTGAGCTTGATAAATAATCACCTAGAAAAATATTTTCTCTGTGCATTGAAATATTACTGTTATAAATATTATTTAAGAATACGAAAAAAGTGCAACTTATTGCATGGAAAGGAAACTGCAACGACCGGCCACCAAACTGACCGTACAATTTGCTACATTAATGGCCTGCAGATGGTAGCACATATTTATGGTAAATGAGAATCTAATAGAAAAGTATGAATCGCACAGAGAAGATAATTTTATATGGCAAAATTAATTTATACAATTATCAATACTATCATATATTAATTAATATGAATAAGTTAATATTTCTACTCAAAATTATGTTCTGAACTGCGCGATTACTTCTGAACCATTAATTTTTCTCATTTATCCCTTGTCCTACGATTTGTTTTGTGCTTACCTCCACAATAGTTCAGAATTTAATTGCTATAATAAAAACTGATCAGTGATGCTTAATGTATCACATAATTTAATTAATATTAATATTGTAGGACGAATATTATCGCGTTGCCTTTTATTAATATATTTAATTTGATATGTTTTGCAAAATTGGAAAGTTTTCTATCCCAATTAAGCAGAAAAACAGTTCAATTTTTGTATCATTTCTATAAAATTTTCTACAAAGTTCCTCCGCATTGTAGTGCATATCGATTCAACACGGCACAAGTGATAAATTTAATTATTCTAATTTCAGCCTTATCAATTATACCGCTTTTATAATCACCGACATATCGAGCTCACTGTACATACACGCCTGTGTATGGTACACCAGCAACATTGTTACAAAAAGATCTGTTATATGAAAAAAATAAAAGCACGGAAGAAAACGTATCGTAGCTTAGCAGCCGCTCTTGCCAAAATGCCCGCGGGCCAGAAACAAGCTCTCGTGATTTATTTTTCGTAGTCTAGTGTCTATTGACAATAAATATACTGGAATTCGTATTTTGTATATTTTCTAGATTATCTGTATCTTTGAGAGCATCTTCCTCGTTTTCTTCTCCAAGTTCTTTTTATATTAAACTAATACGAAATTTCTGCATCCATTAAAACACCCGGCCCGGAACCAATATGGCCAACTTCCGGTTCCACCATGGTTCAAGATAATTAGTCGTACGTTTACTCGTGCAACGTTACGATTTGTACGACCTCTCTCGTTGCATTTGAGAGAACATACGCGAGAAGGTAAACGTGTGCATTGTAATTCGACGATTCTCTTTATATTTGATTTATGTGTGAACTATGACCACGTATGTTTCGATTCAAAGCAGCGTTCTCCAAACTCTCGTGCCTATTTGCAATTTCGATCGTGGTCTTGAATAAAAAAGGTCAATGAGGTACGACAACAAACTTAATAACTGCTCCGCTGTTTATAATTAACTTGGAATATGTTGCATTTCAGTCGTAATATTTCTTCCGAATGTTTATACGTTATATTGAAAAGGAAATGATCATTTTCTATTCTTTAAACGTGATAGAAGTGAGAGACATTTGAATTGCGCTCAATGGCGAACGATTGGAGAACACTAATATAAAAATACTTGATGGTAAATGACGAGTGAACTGGAGGGAAATTTTTTTGTTTCGCCACGGAGAGAGACAGAAAAACTTGTGCCTTTTTAAAAAAATGTACTGTGTTAGCTATTTACATTTTATCCGATATTCGCGATAAGGATTCCTGCGTGTCGTGAGATTTGAAATTAACGATAAGAGCAAGGATAAATTCGTGCGCTCTGTCGTTGCTAATTGTTAAGCAGCAGGAATACTCATTTTCTTCCTAAATAACGAAGCAAATTGCTTAGTAACTATATGATATCTTTGCAATTTTACTACACGTTCGGGATTCACGTAAAACGAACGAAAGAATAGGTGTATAAAATTATCACGTGTAATGAGTACTTATTATTATTACTATGATCATAATAATAATAATTATCATGATGAACTTTATTTACGAATAAACGTTTAAGATATTGGAACGTTATTTTTATAGTTAATCAATCTTCCCTTGCACGTAACAAAGTGAAAGTAGCAAAAGCTTTTTCAAAGTCAATTTTGAAAGTGGTAACAAGTCCCTTTCTTCTTACGTTTAGATACAATAGTTCGTAAAACAATTTAGACGAAATCACGAAGATATGTCATTCTATTTACTTTATTACTTGAAATGCAGAAAGGAAACATCTATATTCAATTAAAACTACCTTAAATACGCTTTTCTCAGAGACGTACTTATACCACTTTCAAAAGTAACGGCTCAAACATTATTTTTAAATAGAATCTTTACCTTCGACTATCTGGGTACCAGTGATGAAAATCCTGCTTCGATATCTCACCGGAAATGTTGCAGAAAATATCACGCACATTGTCCTTTGCATAAATGCATTTTTTCACAATGAAAAACTATGTGGAAATCTTTACTTTTCACACGAGATACGTTAAAAATCTACGATAGAATATAAATAAAAGTTATAATTTATCACAGCACTCGTTCCACTTTTTCTAACGAACAACCGAACAGTTTGGCCAATATTTAAGACTCTCTTTTACATGGAAAATGATATTTTTAGTTGGCAACATTGTACATCAGATGGCTACCAGACACTCGCTGCATATTCAGTTAGGACTCAAAATGGCCGAAGGATGACAACATACAACTGTCAGTTGGATAAAAGCGCTGTTTCAAAGAGAAACGACGGAAAATGTCTCATATTCAGTATGTGGATGAATTAGTCAAGGAATATTTGCTTTTCAGAGGATTCAGTCAAACTCTGAAAGCATTCGACAATGATTTAAAAGCAGAGAAAGAGAAAGGCTTTAGGGTAAGGGCAGATCGAAGGAAAAGGAGGAGGGAAAGATATGACAACAATATCTTTACCAATGCTGCGTAGTTAAAGAGGCAGCGGTAGAACTACCGATGTTTTATCTATTATGAAAACCTATTGTGAAGATAATTAATTTAAATTGTTAAAAAACAAATAGAATATTTACTTTATGACTCTATCAATTTGGAAAATTTTTCAAAAAACTTGAGGACTAATCATTTCGAATACTTTGGTAGTTTTAGTATTAAAGAAAAATAATATATGCAACGATCATTCTATGAATGCTTGATTATTTTTCGTTACATATGTTATTTGATATGAATTTTATTCCTTTGATTTTTAATTGTATCTTTGCATTTAACGATCTGTAATTAGGTGGATAAAATTGTGGATCAACTGATGCAGTACATATATAATTACGATTTGACATCGTTGCGAGAACTATGGGGTCATCTGGACATAAGAATGTTTTCACGACTGGAAAGTCATTTTACGCCGGCCATAAGGAAACTAGAGAATTCTGTATTAAAAATGTATTTGGTAAATGCGGCAATAAACAATAAACAAGACCGCATTCAAGAATTTTTTACAAAAATGGCACCAGAATTGCAGGGTCACTCAGAATGGAAAGAGTGGTTTGGTAGGATCTCTATTCTTTTTCTCCTACATAATTATACAAGGAACAAAAAGTATTGATGCAAATTTTTACAGCATTACCATTTGTAAAAAATCCTGAAGACAATCCTGCATACTCTGTCCATTTTAGCAGGCAGTGGCAAGATACTATGTTGGTGTCTTTGCACAATTTTCTTGCTACTATTTTTCAAGTAGGTGAAAGGTATTTTGTATCGTACCTCTTACATTGATATTACAAGCTACAATACCTGAATATTGCGCAAAAGAATGCCAATGAAAGTCTTACGACCAATGCATTGAAATAAACGATGTTTACGCATAAATTAAATAATACATTTTTGTAACAGTGTATGCCACAGCCGACGTTGCTTACGATAGATGAAGACACAAATAGATTAAAACGATTACAAGAAGAAAACGAAGCATTGCGGCAACGGTTAAGCGAATCTGTTAAAATCGAAACGGTCGTAGATGTGAATCCAGGTCCAGCGCCGCAACAGCTACCTATCATGGATGATTTTTATATAATTGCGCAGTAATTGTTCATTTTATTATGACAAATTACAGATAATCTTTTAATCTTGAATCTATACTAATCCTCCCGCTATTTAAACAGAGAATCACCGTTATTAGAAAATCCTAAGACTCTGAGGAATCTCATTAGGAATATAGGTGGTGGTTCCAGTCCAATCTTAAGTAGAAAGTCTGCAACAAATATAAAAAAGTTCGCGGAACCTGAGCTGGCGGCCACAAAGAGGACAAATACTAAAGGAAGAGTGAATTCAATCAGCAAATCTGAAGCAGCTACGAAAAGAAGTATCAGCTGTGATTCGCGACTAACGAGTTCCAGAAAGAGAGATTCATCTATCGATGCAGCAGTCGAACGAAAGACTAAAGAGAAGTTAGATTCCAGTTACATTCTCCTTAGTCAGGTGAGAGAATTATTCTTATTAATGATACTACAAATATCATTGATGAAAAATAATTTTTAGGAGGAATATGTAGAACATAAAACATCGATAATTCAATGTAAAAGCAATGCCAGCGGCTCATACGTTGCCACGGGCGATGCGGATGGTATTATTAAAGTATGGACGCCAATACCCTCACCAAAGTAAGTTATATAATTATCTGATACTGCTTAAATGCTATCGCTGAAAGTTGCATAAACATCAGCGGTGTAACTATTATGTAAATATTTATAATGTTAAATTTATACAGGACTGTTACTACATTTACCTCTGCTACAGCAAACTCTAATAAAGCTATAACGGCATTAGATTGGATATCGAAAAACGAACGTTATTTTATACACGGCGATAATAATGGTTTGATTCAACTACACGATACACGCGATTGCAAAACTTTATGGGATATTTCTCATGAAAATTCACGTATCGTTACTTTACTCTGTAATCCAACGGAATCGACGTTTGTTTGTTCCGTGTCTGACTCGAACGAAGGGAAATTATTGCTGTACGATATAAAGACGAGGAAATTAGAGAGAACCTTACCGATGGAACAAAACGTAACCGCTCTGTGTTCTACGTTCAATCACAATGGACAACTTCTTATCACGGGATTATCCAATGGAAATATTTTAATACATGATCTAAGACGGAATGAAATAATTGATAATCTGAGCTGCCATTCATCACCCGTTATCGATATAGAACTAATTCATGATTTTACAAATATATGTGCACAAAGCGAAGACGGGAAATTATGCCAAAGGAGCTTGAATCATTCTGGAAAGATCTTATGGGAAACGAAAATAAAAATTGAGAAGAATGCCGTTCATGGGAAATTATTCACTTTCGATCAGAGCGGCAATTATATGTTACTGTGCACACAAACCGGAGGGAATATATACAAAGTATGTGATTTCAATGTATTGTCATATTTAAAATTCTAATCTAAATACGATATCATTTAAATATATGTGTTTATGTTTAGATGCCACCGGGTGCTCAGGCGAAAATTTTGGAATTAGGAGGACACAAAGGAACATTGTGTTGCGATTGGTCTACTGCTAATCAATCTGGAACTTGCATAACTGGAGGCGCAGAAGGAAAAGTACGAGTATCAACGTTACTCTCACCATGATACAAAAATAAGATTAGCATCTGCGTGAATTCGTAAAGTAACGAAAGTTCGTCAAATTAGCTCAAGTTTGTAGATATTAATTATTTAGAGTACTGGATGTTAAAAGTTACATTAATGATCCAAAGATCAGATGATCAAGTCGTGACGGAACGACATGGACAAAAGTACTAGACGATTAAGATCGAGATAATTTATGAAGAGTACAATTGATTTAAACGTATCATACATTAGCGCAAGTAATAACTGTACTATAATCCTCTATCTTTAAGAAGGAATCAGGGACTATCAATTGTAAAATGTACAGAAAACGTTATGATTATAAAAAAAATTATACATAAGATATCTATCGGCGTCATGTCAGTGATCAACTGCATGGCGAAAATTTTCTAACAAAACGAATCCTTAAAATGGATAAAAATGTGCTCTCATGTAAACCTAATAATAAAAGGATAATATGTACAAGAAAAAGACAAAAAAAAGAGGAAGATGTCAATAAATATCAGTCAATTTTAAAACTATTCTGTTTCGTTTATATTAAGTTTAAAATCCATCATGAATTCATAAGACACCATACTGATACAGTATATCAAACTTTTGTACACTTACAAAAAAAACTTATTAACTTTGATTCCTGTTAAACAGGTCCTTACCGTAACAGAAGTTCTCTGCTTTAACAGGAAATAAGTTTCAAGTGAGGTTTTCTCATAGACCAACGATTAAATGGTCCTGTCATATCTAATTGAGGTGACCAAAATCTTCTAAGCGCTTCAATTATTTCCGACGGTGTTATCGGCTTTGTTACAGCAATCTAGGGATTTACAAGTTCGATTTATGTGGGGCAATATATAAAAACACGGTTCGTTGGGGTGTGCAGGTACTCGAAGTACCGGTCTCGGTTCGGACGAGAAGAAGTCGTGTGGCCGGACGAATACCAGACGTATATAAACCTCGGGTAGCTCGACCGACTCCGGTAATCCGACTGTTTCGGGTGAGAACGGCTGACGTCGGACTAGCTCGGTCTACGACACCCGTCATTCGATTCACGATGAGTACACTGAAAAGCCTCGCGGAGCTCGACCGACTCTGTTAATCCGACTGCTTCGGGTGAGAACGGCAGACGTCGGACTGGCTCGGTCTAGCTCTCACGGTTTACGATATCCGTGATTCGATTCGCGATGTGTATACTGAACGGCCCGACGTCTGATGTTTCGATCGGAAGCAGTCTTCTTTCTGATCCAGCTCAGTATCCATCGGATACTCGTCCGAGCCCGTCCGAAACATTGAATAACCTGCACACTCCTCACGGATAGGAGTATTATACATACCTTTCCATGGTAATATGGTTTATAGGTATGTGGATTGACATAACTAAGCCTTAATCTGTCTATAGCATCACCGAATATTTTATTCTGGTCCTGTCTTACTAATAATGCTAGATCAACAATTTGTGCAACTGTTTCATATGCCAAGTACCCCAAAACTGTATATGCATGCTTAGATATTGTTATATCACCTGAAGTACATAAGAATGAGTAATTAGTTTGGACTTACTGAGATTAAACAATGTAATGTATTTTTCATTCAATCCTTACTGTCTGGTGAAATCCAATCGCTGAATTTATGTCGATTTTTATTTGCAAACGATGCACTTCTTGCCTTACTAAATTTAAGATAACGTGCTTCATCCAAAGATCTTGACATAATTTCAGCTCGGATACATCTCTGTTGCTTTATTTCATCTACTGTTGAACTGTTTTGTAGCAGTTCGCCAGTATTATCGATATGATTGAGGAAAGTATGAAGAGGACTTTTTTTCTTGGAATTTTCAGATTGTTCATCATCCAAAATGTCCTCTGGTAAATCACTTTCCACTACTTTGTGTATCGTGGATTTGAATTCTTTCAGTTCTATGAAATCGATTTGGAGCAAAATGTAAAACGTGTATTCAAGATTTTAAATATTATCGTTATTTTTGTTATGTTGTAAAAAATATTACCTAGATATTTTACTAAACGTTTTAGCTTAATTTTATCCTTTCGCAACAAGAAAATTAAGTCCTCTGCTGTAATGCATGGGCTTTTTTTCGAAGTACCTCTCCGCTCCGAAATTTCGCACGCTTTATTTACAATCGCCCTCATTTGCTGTAACACGACTTCCTCTATGATCTTTGCGGATTCTACTAATGGTTCACTACTATCACCGAATCCATGCATCATTTGTCGAATTTCTATAAAATATCGTTTAACGTTAAAGTTTATAGAACATTAAAATTAAAAATTTCCCAGAAAATATTGGAAGACAAAATTGTTACGTACCGGCAGTATAATTCAGCGTTTCATTACGAAAACATTGCGTATCGTTTGCTGACTTGGAGATCGATGCCTCTGCCATTATTTTGTGAAATATGAATTCCTGTTTTTGTATTACAATATGTGTTCACAATTGAAATGTACGCAACAAACCTTGAACGAGGAAATTATTTCATATCCAGTAGAATGACAAAATTGTAGGTTAAGCGTTCTTGCGTGTCAATCATGACAGTGACAACTACGCATAGCTACTATACAAGTATGTATACATAGGAGGCAGTAGTATCACCGAATTGGTTGCACTCTATACAAAATTTGAAATATGGCGCGATTAATGTTCATTTGACACATAACAAAATATATCTTTGAAAATGATTGTGTGTAAAATGAATATTACACATGAAATACACAAAATTCGTTGCGGACGGATCATGAGAATCCTTATAATTTCTGTTTTGGAATTTGCAGTCAATTTCTAGAGACCTCAAATTTTCTTTGTTGAAAATTTATAGTGGTCATCGAAATACCATAAATATTCTTAAGATTGTTATTAAATGAAAAAATTTTAGGTCCTATTAAAGAATGAAATTCCTTTCGTTATTCTCTTTCTCGATATCTCTATCCTTCCTGTGTACTCCCTTACGAAATTTTTTAATCAATTCGGCAATTTATTCAGAATGTACTCTAGTTAATATTCTTTCTCCAGAAAATTTAAGTAACTTTCCAATTTATTTTTGTGTTATAAATAAACTTTCTTCATAAAATACGACCAAATTTCTCATACATTTTACACTGTTACTTTGACTTTGTGTTAGGTACATTCTATGTATCTGTTTACTACATTTAACCTAAAATTTAGAAATTTACTTTCTCCAAATTATTAATTCCCCGAGGTAAATTACATTATTTCTATTTATTGCTTTAAGTATCAGATATGTGTCAGTCAAATTGTATCAAATCAGGTACATCAGGTTCTGGAGGTTCTCTGTACCAGGGATCATCTAATTCCCATAGATCAGGATGCAAGTGTTCTTTGCCAGGTGGTGGTCCACACGGACCACTCGAACATGGGGGATACCGCTGAACATCGAAAAATCTTTCTAATTGTTCAGGATCGAATGGTTCATATTGATAAAATTCAGGGGGTCTAGGTTCGTCTTCCTCCCATGGTACATCTCCCTCGAATAAAATTTCATCTTCAAGAGGTGCATCAAAATCTAATTGGTCTAAGCCTGTCTCTCTAGCTATCCTTTCAAATTCCTGTTCTATTCTATTTGCTGCTTCTTTTTCTTTTGTTTTAGCTGCTATTCTCTGCATGTGTTCACGGGCAGCTATAACATCAGGATGATCCCTACCATATCTAACTTGAAAGACATCATCCTCTACATCTGGAATTCTATGTAATTGTACAGATATTAGAATAATTGTAATCATTATGTATAAATTGTCAATTCTTTCTATTTTTACCGGTATAAGTGCATAGGTTGCGCTCGGGCTGATGGTTGCTGCATAGTAGGAGCTCTAGCAACACTCCTGCCATGATCAATACCATCATCTCCTATATTAACAGCATTACCACCCACATTTGCTACAGCTATGACAAATTCTCGCCTTGCCTGTTGTAATTCAGTCAATTTACTTTGTACTGCTGCAGATTCTACAGCATCTTGTTCATCAAGAGTCTCACTATTAAGGATGAATTAATTCATTTCACAAGTACAACACATGAAGTATCAAACACATTGTTCTCCCTTGGTAAAATTATCGTTATTGCAAAATAATGACGAAATTAATATAAAATCAGGTCAAAATACCTAATCACTTGAATGGAACGATTTGCTATTTCAGATACCGCTGCAGATTCTGCATCTGCACCTACACCCACATGGGCAGCTGCACCTGCACGTCTACCTGCTTGTTGTAAGGCAATAATGGTGGTACGATTATCTTTCACTATTCCAGGAGGTATTACAATATTTTCAATGGGTCCTTCACCAATTGCATCTGCTTGAACTACATCTGCATTCATTGTTCTTGCTAATTCTGTAGTTCTTTTATGTACAGGTGTTCCAGGTATTCTCCGTGGTGACTTTGGAGTTGTAGGTCTCCTAGGTACTTGACTAGGCCCAGCTCCTGGTGACTCTGGGGGTGGTCTCCCAGTTACTCTTTCTCTACCCAGCCTAATTGAAAATGATTTAATATTTCGTAACAAAAAATTGTCATGTCATAGGAGAAATAACTGTTGAAATTTTCAATCAATTTTTCCATCGATCCTGGATTCAATTTTATAAAACAAGGATTAATATCATATGATATATAAAATATTTTATTCACGTAATATCGTAATTGAGCTGTACATCTTCGATTAAATTAGGGATTTTAAGGGTATTGGAAAGATTACTTGAAAGGATATAAAAGTTTATTATATGTTCAACTTAATGTAGTCATATATTAAGCATTTTAACTTTTATACAATTATTGCAGCGACCTGGCATCACCAGAAATTGGAGCAGCTGTCCGCTTCGGCTGATGTGTCGTTACTGGCCTCTTACGATCAAAATCTTCACGAAATTTTTCCGTATGTTTTAGTTTAGCCATCATTGCTTTCGTCATACCGGGTTTAGTGAAATCAACCTTTTTCGGCTCCGGTGCTGCTCTCCTACGCCTTACAGGCATCGGATCTGGCTCTCTTATTGTTTCCTGTTTCTGTTCAAGTTCCCTTATCATTGCAGCTGACTTTGCTTGACGAAGTTGTTGCGTCTTTGTGAGCCCTTTGACTCCTCGCGGAGCTCGACTACCCATCATTTTGCCTCCTTTTTGAACAGATAAAAATTATATAATTATATTTCTGAATAAATATAATAATATACACGTCTAACGTTTTAAGTTAAATCTAACTGATATATGAAAAAATATTTTGCATTTTTTCTGGACGGTGTAAATAGAAAAAAAATAATAGGACGCTTTTATGAATGAAAAAATTTTGTAAATGTACAAATAAAAAATACTTCAATAAAAGCTCTTTATAGTTTTAAGTATAGTTATTAAAACTTTGTAAGAAATTTACCTCTTTATTTGATACAACTTGTTAATTTTGTTAATTATCGTACGAATAATTTATCACGTTTCCATGCTGAAAATATTATAAAATTAATAACACATTTTTATTTGGTTTTCACCGACATCTTAACGCCGGGTAGTTTTACTGATTACGAAAATTTTGAATGGCTAATAGATCGAAATTTAACGTGATTTGGCAGGTGGGATGTAAATTATTCAAAGAAGTTTCGTTTGTTTTTAATGTCATTCATCCTTTGTCAAAAAAACAAAAAAATGTTTATCATACCATATAAAAACGTAATTTATTGTCATCCATATAGGAATAATTAAAAGGAATAAAAGCTTCGTATGCAGCATTGAATTCATTATTTCAAAATTCCAAAGGAAAAATGATAAAAGTTAGCAATGCAGACAATTCAAAACACGTTCGAGATATTTTAAAGTCATATCGATTGTTGATTCATCGAACTTCCGCGATTATCAAAAATCGCTATATCGTTAATGGATTATGAATTGTAGAAACGTAACACTATGTTTGAACCGTTTGTAACCACCTGTGTCCAAAAATAGCATTGAAATCGAATACTTCCTAAAATTGGTCTTTATTTGAAAAAATGCCTACTAGGGCAGAACGCCCTAATTTAATGCCTTTCCAAGATACTCAGTATAGCTGGACAGACGATCTTCCAGTCTGTAAACAATCAGGTATGCATCGATTCATTGTTATGTCTTCCCTAACCTATACCTGATTGTTGAATGTTTACATGGGTGATTGATTTTTCAGGAGTCGGATTTTCTACTAATCAGATTTATCGAGAAGACGGTTATCGACAGGAAGAGCATCCTTTTGAAGATCGTAGCTTTCATTGTCGTTATGATGATTCAACATTTCTTTATGGAGTTTTCGATGGCCATGAAGGAACAAAAGCAGCCAATTTCGCTATGCAACGAATGGCTGCTGAGATTTTACTTGGTCAATTAAATGGTAAATCAACCGATGAAGAAGTTAAGGAAGTACTTAGGTAACAAAGCAATAACTTAAAAATTTATATATACTATAAATCTTGATTTTTCTAAAAAGAAAGATTGGCTATATAATCACATTGTGTTTTGCAGGCAGGCATTCATAGCTGTAGAACGTGGTTATTTAGATTCCATTGGTGATCTTTTGGCAGAAAGAACCAGCTTGCAATTTGATATTCCTGCTGGATTAAATTCTTATGAGACTTATCAAAAATTTCCACAGTTGGTCAGATATATTTTTATTGATTTATCAAAGGAGGATATGGTTTTATAAAAAGAATCATATATGTCTCTCTAGGTCGACAAATTAAATTCACTAAACTGTGAATTATCAGCAGGAACTAGTGCAGTTGTTGCCTTGGTTTATGCCGGACGTTTATATGTTGCAAATGTAGGCGACAGTAGAGCTTTATTATGTAAAACTGACAGCAATCAAGTTTTAAGAGTTGTACAATTAAGTGTAGATCATGATTTACGAAACGAGGACGAACTATTAAGATTGTCTCAATTAGGTTTAGATATTGATTCTATTAGACAAGGTAATTTCAGAATTCTAGCAACAATTCTTACCAATCATAAATGGGTTTAATGTAAAAATATAATATTCGTAGGGTCTCATCTTGGGAATCAAGAGAACACAAGATGCCTTGGAAATTATCTTGTTAAAGGTGGCTACAGAGAATTCGATGAATTAGCACCTGCTGCTGGAGAACCTATTATAGCTGAACCCGAGATTCATGGTGGAATAGAACTTGACGATTCGTGCAGATTCTTATTGCTCATGTCCCGTGGCCTCTATAAATCATTAGAAGAAGCAACAGGGACTGATCAAGTAAATAAAGAATTAGCTCTGATAGCTGTCGAACAGGTATTTAAAAGTTATTAAGATTCCCATGGCGTAGCGTGGATTTCAGCCACCCGTTTCGTTAATCCCCTCTCATTTTGATCGATCCAAATTGTGAGTACGATAAAAATTTGAAAAAAAAGAGTTATTTCAATGTTTAGTTCATATTACAGAATATTAGCATTATTTATTGCGAAATTTTACCACATGCGCTACGCTGCTATAGAACCTGCAAAAAAATCAAATGGAGTGTTGATCTCACAAAAAAATCTTTTAGTTCAGGGTGCAGTCTACATTGACAGGGGTTGCTCAAGCTGTTGTGGATAAAATTGTGAGGATTCATCATGATATAAATATGAGTAATTCACAAAATACTCTTACGCCTGGGAAACGAGATGATATAACTCTTCTCGTACGAAATTTCAATTTTCCTCTTCCACATGCCTTAAAAAGTCCGACCAGCCAGTCAGTGAGGTTCAATCCCATTGTACAGACTGCACCGACAAAGACAATAGCGGACAATGATGATTATTCTAGTTCGGGCATCACGGAAGAGAATTTTGATATATCGACAAGTGAGACTTCTACAACTTCGGACATATATCCACCTGGAACAAGACCGGACCGAAATGCTAAGATTAAGCCTTATGTTAGTTTCTCAGAGTATTATGAAAACGTAGAAAAACGACGGCAGGAGGGCACTTTACCGGAAGGTATAAATTTTTAATTATATTAGATTGCTGTATCGTGGACAGATGTATTATAAATTATCGAATTATAGAACGTGTTAAGTTTGTGTGCGGTATTGTTTTTATTAGGGCATATATTATATGCTATATATACAAATATACACACTGTTCAAATAAATTATGTGCAATTAATCAGGAGTTTCGTAGAAACGTCTTTATTATTACATATTGCATATAATTGTTAAATGTTGTTTTGTACAAGTACCCAGCTCGAAATAATTATTGTATATAAAAAACTGAGAATGTTTCTGCACATTTCTCTTTAAAAAAAATTGTTTTACGTACACAAAAGAAGCCAACTAGCACGTCCAGAATGAATAGCACAATACAAAATTTCATGTTCCTATTTTTATAATAAGACTTCTCAAATACTTCCTTTCGGATCGTTATTAGATAATGTTTAAATAAAATTGACATAGATAAACAGTATTGTACTCCAATTGTTTGTCTGTGAGAACATATACAGTTGATTTCACAAATATTTCGTTGGATTGCATTTAAGCCTTTCATATGCTGCTTTCTCTAAGCACTCTCTATGTTCCGGATGTGCGATCTGAATCAATGCATTCGCTCTTTGACGCAATGTCTTCCCAAATAACTGCGCTACCCCATGTTCCGTAACTATGTAATGCACGTGAGCCCGTGTTACGACAACTCCACCACCTGCAAATCATAAATTGCTGATTAATTTAAAATTAATTTGTTCAATTGGGCTAACTAGGTACAACAATATCCAATTTCGTACCAATCTTCAATACTGGTTGAATTTTGCTCTCTCCTTTGCTAGTAACAGAAGGAAATGCAATGATGGCCTTTCCACGGCCGTCATGACCCATTGCAGCACCTCGAGTAAAATCAAGCTGACCACCGAACCCAGAATACATTTTACAACCTAAACTATCCGAACACACTTGCCCAGTTATGTCCATTTCTATGCAGGAATTAATAGCAGTCATCTTGGTCTGCGTTGATATTACACGAGGATCGTTCACATAATTAATCGCAAGCATTTCTATTAAAATGAATATAGAATTAATTTCACAATCTAGCAGAACAGAGGATAGAACGATGAAAATGATTTAACTCACCTACAAATGGATTGTTGTGCAAAAAGTCATATATTCTTTTTGTACCGATTGCCATAGAACCAACCATACGTCCTCTGTGTTTAGATTTCATTTTATTCGTGATATTTCCTTTCTCGACAAGATCAACGAGCGTATCTCCGATAAGCTCAGAGTGAACACCTAAGTCCTTATGATTCGCGAGTGCACACAAAACAGCGTCAGGAATATTCCCTATGCCAAGCTGTAATGTAGCACCATCCTCTACCAGTCTCTGTGCTACAATTTTACCAATCTCTATCTCTAATTCATTTGGCTGATCAGCAACTACGCAGGGAAGAGGACAATCGTATTTTACAGCCCAATCAATATGACTACAGTGAATGACTGTATCTCCAAAGGATCTCGGCATATGCTCGTTAACTTGGGCTGGATAAGAAGCAAGAAGAGACAGATGAATTTTTATTCAAACAATTATTAGACTACACCTAACATGTACTTACCAATGATAACTTTTGCAGTACTAATTGCAGCACGTGTACAATCAATGCTTACACCCAGAGAACAGAAACCACGTTCATCCGGTGGGCTAACATGGATTAATGCAATGTCTGGGCAAACTCTCTTCTCATAGAAAATTTTTGGCACTTCGTGGAGGAATATTGGAATGTAGTCTGCCCTGCCTTCGTTTACAGCTTCTCTGAGATTGGCACCGATGTAAAAGCTTATAGACCTAAAGTGCTCTGTAAAGTGATAATTGTATTACAGTTTCAAGTTGAAATTTTGCGGTAAGAAGAATTCTTAGTTATGGACTACTCTACTTTCGAATTCGGGACTTGCAAACGGTGCATCCCCTTCAAGACCCATGTGAATTAATCGTACGCTACGTAAATTGTTGCAAACGCCATGTTCTGTCATAGCTCTTATTAATTCGTTTGGCGTTGCAGCACCTCCCTGTATAAATACTAAATGCTCTGGAAGAAATAGTTCATTATAGGAAAACGGGTATTCCGTGAAGTCTTATTGTTAGTAAAACATTGTAAACTTGATTTCGTTAATTCTGCATACCTGAATTTATAATTTTTACTGCATCCTCGACACAGACCCATCGTGGACATCGTTTTAAGGGTTGCAAAGGTTCTCTTATAAATCTCAAGCCACACATGTTAAAAGGTTTCATAGATTTCATTCTACCGAACGTTGACTCCAAATTTCGACGTATATTATTAAACCCAAACATCTTTACGGAATTGAGATAGAATTTCGAATCTTTCAAAATAATGAATATCTCGAGAATTATCGAGAGGTATTACAGTCACAGCAATGTACGTATACATAAATACGGATGATTTTCGTTGAAATTTAGATGGTACATAATCTAAAAAGTATATGATAATAACTGTCAATTATATGTCATCAGATCCGTTGCCATCTCCACGACTGCTATCTGAATGTCGCATTCGCTTACATTCGATTTTCAATTTTCTTTGTGCAAAGTGATCAATCCCTTTTTTCTAGATCTAATCTTTCACCGAATCCCGTCGTTATTTGTTTACCTTCGAATATTGTTGCAAGGTAAAAGTAAGACTTGCAAGGACTATATTAACAATGATACAATACACACTAGATATTTGTATCTTAAATGTATTTCTCCAAATATGGCGTGCTTCCACTTGTTACAATGATTGCATTATACAGAGGAACGTTTAAACTTGATATAAAAATGTACACATCAAAACAATGTGATGTGCTGCCTCAGTCATAATGATACTCGATTGTACTACGTATGTTAAAAACCCCATTTTAAATGTTGACCTTTACCGGTACATATTTCAGGCCGAGTATTTAACATGCATAGTACAATCGTAATAGTATAATTATTTATACACAATATTCAAATTTCATAGTTTATTGATCTAGTGTGCTCTTTCATGATCGGAGTTCACACGCCACGGTTCGATGATTAAGGCGTGAATATTTATACGAAATCGATAGACAATTTACAACGTTTGTTTTCATCAGTTTGTATAAATCTTGCGATCAGCAATTATCGCAACATGCTATTAGATGATGTTATCTTTCAATAATCCGCTTTAAATGCTTCTTATGGTGCTGGCATGACTTTTAAACGTTCGAACGCTGCTTTCTCCAAAGCTTCTCTGTGATCAGGATGAGCTATCTTAATTAATTCGTATGACCTTTGCTGCAGACTTTTTCCAAACAAGCTAGCGATACCATGCTCCGTTACGACGTATCGTGCTACTGCTCTATTGGTAACAACTCCAGCACCTGTTCAGATAAGAATCATTTGAGAATGTTTGAATGTTTACAAATAATATCATCATTATCGTTCGGTATTTCGTACCTAGTTTCAATACGGGTTGAATTTTACTGACTCCTTTAGAAGTAGCGGACTGTAAAGCAATAATAGGTTTTCCACGACGGTCTTCACTCATCGCTGCACCCATGATAAAATCTAATTGTCCTCCAAAGCCGGAATACATTCTTGGGCCGATACTGTCGGAACTAATTTGGCCAGTGATATCAACTTCGATACAGGAATTAATTGCTGTCATCTTTGGCTGCTTAGCTACTATCCTTGGATCGTTAACGTAATCGACCACCAACATTTCTGTAACATTCGTTATTGTACGATTAAAATATGATTATGTAAAGGGAAACACCTCTCAAAGGTTTTAACCCTTTGTGGTCGGTGTCTCCGTAGCACGGACATTCAGAAGGCTCCGTAGACGTAGTTTTAGAAGTTCGTTAGCAATTGAATTAGTAAGCTGACTTCCACGGTGACTTGGAAATGTCGCAGCTACGGGGATTTCGATTTCTAAGACTTGAGAATGTCCCCACCACGGGGTATCGAGCGGAAAGGGTTAATATATGGATTACAAATAAGAAGGCTCACCTATAAAAGGATTATTGTGCATGAAGTCGTAGAGTTTTTGAGAGCCAACACAGAATGAGCCCACTATCCGGCCTTTATGCATAGTTTTTTGATTGTTTGTTATACATCCTGCATGTACAAGATCGACTACACCGTCGCTGAACATTTCACTATGAACACCAAGGTCTTTATGATTTTTGAGAAGCGACAGAACAGCATCCGGTATACTGCCGATACCCAGTTGCAAAGTTGCACCATCTTCCACGAGATTTTCAGCAATGTTCTTCCCAATCTGTTGTTCCTCCTTCGACGGTGCTTTCACAGGATGCACCGGAAGAGGAACATGATGCTCCACGGCAAAGTCCAGGTGACTCTGATGAATGATGGCATCCCCAAAAGTTCTAGGCATGTGTTTGTTAACTAATGCTGCAAGAACCACGAGGATGAATAATAACTCTATAGTATCCTTTTGGCATTGAAAGAGCTAGAAGAGCCGAAGGATTTACCTACGACATATTTGGCACAGCTGACGGCAGATCTAACGCAGTCTACGCTAGTACCAAACGAACAGTAGCCATGTTCGTCGGGTGGAGAGACATGAATTAGGGCAATGTCTGGCTTAAGATATCCTTCCTTAAATAACCGTGGGATTTCATGGAGAAAAATCGGAATGCAGTCTGCGTATCCCTCATTAACGGCAGCTCTTACGTTACCACCGATAAACAAACTGATAGACCTAAAATGTTCTGTGCATAAAGTTTTTCTTTAGAATATTGATCAAACCAATATACATGATTTTACAAATCAGTTATTGATATATAAATTGATTATTGTTAATGTTTGCAGGATTGAAAGATAAGTAATTGTACTTATCAAATTACGTTGAAATTAATTTCAATAGAATTTAGTACAACATACTTGCGTTTTCTCGTTGTGCGAATGGAGCAGCCCCTTCAAGATGCATATGATATAATTTTACGTTTCTTACGTCGCAACGTGCACCATAGTCAGTCATTGCCCTTAGCAATTCAACGGGTGTTGCTGCTGCTCCTTGAACATACACTGTCTGATCTGTAAGAAAAAAAGGAATGATTTTTGTAAACATAATTTACTTAACTTTGCTTAACTACAGATTTGTCTAACTGAAGAATACAAAGTCCAGGACTGGGTCAAAGTATATTATGACTACAAAATCGCGCTATTTAAGTTATCTTTGAAATGTAAAATAAAAATTTGTTACTATTTCAAATTTTTCGAAATTTAATAGTAATATGTAGCAGGAAAATTTAGTGAGAAAATTTTCAAAGATGCACAGATTCACCTCAAGTCTTTTTGAGGCTGCTCTTTAATATTAATTACAGGTAAACGCAGTAATTGGAAATAAGACATGTAAATTGCTTCACATGTTACAACGAAGGTGCAAAGTAAGGTATATAAATGTAAATTTTATGCAGCACTCTTCTTTGTAGAAAAATACAGAAATAGAACGAAGAACAATCTCAATAGAACTATATATTAATCGAATATTAATTAGAACGAATCACATTCACTCTAATTAAATATTCTCTAAAAAAATTCTAAAAAAATTTTCTATCATAAAAAATTTACAATTGTGTAAATCTAACTCCTCAAAGTTTCATTGCTGTAACAGTTCTTATTAAAAAAACTTCTTTAATCCTTTTCTCAACAATCAGAAGCCATTAAACCCCCGCGATTAATACGAAAAAACCCAATCCTGTAATTAGCGGTATAATTAAGCGTGATAATGAAACAGTGCTATCAGCTTATCAACACTTGAAGAGCAGTATCAGCATCGTTCTTTCCCGTTCTCAAACTTTGCGCTTCAACCTGAAAGATATACGAGCCATACATTTGATAACGAAATTTCTTCAAAAAGAAGGGGAAGAGAAAAAGGAATTTGATCATACTAATCAGTATAAAACAAAAGGGTATCCTTAAAAATAATGAATTGCAATTATTCCGTTGGTTCCGAATATTTTGCAAACCCGATATCAAGGAAAACATCGCGAAGGAACTATATTTAGTCGAGAGGCTAGACTTTGATATTTGTATATAGAGATTCAGCCGCATATCTGCATATTTATGTATACGTGTCGAGGTCAACGTTTCAACGAATTATTTCTCATTTCGTGACGTTCAAACAGCTGGTACAACATATTTCATAAGAACAAATGATACGAACTAAACGGATAATATTATCATACTACCGACAAATAATGAAAGTCCATTTCTCGTTTTTCTTTATCATAAATTAGCTAGAATTATCTAAAAATAACAACTCGTTTCTCTTATCATTGTTATAAATCCTTTTTAAACGAAACGTATTGATACTTTTGTTCAGATTATTTAACGATCTATCGACAATTCCGAGGTCAGTTTACGTTCAGTTTTACGTCTTTGGATATTCGATTCTATTAATCCAAGTGGAGATGGATACGTAAAGGATGACATCACGCACGTCATCCTTGATATAGAGAACGGAATCAAAGCGGATTCGACGACTTATATACGCCTATCGTTGAGATAGTTCTGTATTTCTCGTTAAATTATTTTCCTCTCAGACAATGCAAATTATTCTCCTCCCATTGCCGACTATATAGATCATTTCTCTATTTTTAAAAATACTCTGACTACAGTTAAAAAATATGAATCGACAAATCTAACTTTCTTTCTAGAATAAATATTTTGTGATACTTCTACTTTACTTCTATTTACTCGTTTTAATAAAAGGTATATTTAAGCAATAAGTTCAGTCGGTTAAACTGATAGATCTATTTGTATTGACTGTTATCACAATGCTATCATACGATTATAAATATAGGCAGGCTGAAATTCGATCTAGATTGAATGTTTTACACGAGTAAATCATTGGATACGGTTTAGAAATACCGTAAGCTGATCTGATCGAATTCCCGTCAGTTTTTCTTTGCCTTTGAGATCGATACTGTTGATGTCATATGGTATTACAACAAAATACAATATTAGTTTTGTATAATTCGTATTGGGACGTCGGATGTGTTTTCATGGTGGTTAAAAATTCTGACCCATTCTTATGCATACATCCGATTTGCATCAAGTCAATTGTGGCCAATTC
Organism: Cerceris rybyensis; assembly: GCA_910591515.1. Taxonomy (NCBI): domain Eukaryota; kingdom Metazoa; phylum Arthropoda; class Insecta; order Hymenoptera; family Crabronidae; genus Cerceris; species Cerceris rybyensis. The sequence goes on from OU342795.1 coordinate 6,004,047, forward strand.
GTATTCATCAAGTGTATCGTTTGTGAAACGTAAGTCTTTTATTTCGATCAAAGAATTTACCTGAATTTTACATTCTCGGAATATTTAAAGTATGTTTTTTCAAGTATGTTTATTACAAATCTTTCTTTTTTTGTTTACTATACGTAGGAATAATATGAAATTACGATAAAACGATAATGAATAACAAAGTATAGAGTATTATTTAAATGAGTAACACAGAGTGTGTAATTGAAGAGAAAATCGTCCAATTAGAATACATAATTTTACATCGTTGCGATAGCAAATGACTTAATCGAATAATCGACAGGAAATGGGATATATGATAATGTTAATGTCACATCTATCAATAACAATCATTTAGCAAAGTGAAAAAGACCGACACATCGACGCCTCTTAAATTTTCTCTCGCTATAATTACTCGGTATATTGCGTGCAAGTTTTTATATCGTTACGAAATTAGGCCAGTATCAAAGTTAACGATCGAATTGCCAAAGCAGGATACCAAGCGTAATCATCAACACTCATTGATTCATTGTAATTATTCGTTCCAACATCAATGATCATTTCATTAAAAATCTGACAGATTTAAGTTCCGTATTGCAGTGTACTATGACGTGTGACAACTCTTCGCGAAGAAAAACTTTTCCACCGACAACATCAGTTGTCATTGAAATGTTTGAAAAACCTCTAAAGAAAATATCAAAACTCAAGGTCCCATAAACTCTATAGATTAATATGATATCATTGTAAGTGATCGTTCGTGGAAAATCATTGATTACCTGAATCTAATTCAGCTTGTTCAATTGCTTCGTCGGCAGTTTTAAGCCAACAGGGCTCCTTGCCGGGTATTGGCATTGAAGGCTCATTCGCGTACGTGAAATATGTCTTTTTTGATGTTAACACGGTGGAAGCGCGGGACGATGCAGTCGTCATCTTTGCAAGAGATTTTGACAAGCTGGTTATACGTTTAAGGGCCGCCATGGTTCTGTTTGCAATATCCTTCTGTCAATGGTGCACGCAAGTGTTGGATTTTGAACGACAATGAACGGCTATGCGTTTGAAGATTATACAAAAAATGCAAGACACACGATTCAGAAATGTGCCGGAAGATTTCAAAATTTCACTTCCTCAATCGTGTTTCTTGAATATGTGTCGACTCTCAGGACCCACGAACTGCACGCTAACGCGTTTCACTGCACGCTGCACACTCGCGCCTCCTCAGCGCGAAATTATCGAAAACAGGAACGTATCTAGAAGTGGTATTATCATCAGTGTCGTATTAACTATCTGCTCTTAAACCTTTTTGGGGCTAATGGGTTATATAAGTCTTAAAAGACGTTGAAATTAGCCGATTTGGCATTAGACGTAATAAATTTAATATCCGGTATCTCTTAACATAAAGTGTTTGAAATTGTTTTTTTCTTAATTCTTTCTGAGTAGTATGAAGGGTGAACAAAGATTACGTCTATTGGAATAATGATATATTTGGGACTTAAAGCAATTTTAAGTTTAATTCAATGAACACATCTGTTTTCCCTTCGAGATTCTCTAAAGCAGGGACAACCAACTTGTGTCCGCATATGATCGATTTCTTTTATCAAGAATTTAAGCGTTTTTATAGAATTAAAATTGAGATTATCCTGGTACAGAAAGAAAAGTGAAAATATGGATTACAACGCAGCATATTTTTTATATTCTATACTTTATCAAATCAAGTATAATCTTGTTTATGTTGCAAAGTGCAAAGCGCCGTCGTTCCCTTAATCAAATATACCGCCATTGCAACAGGAAATAAAAAGTGCAACAAAAAACATTTAAACGTGAAAATATCACATTTATTTTCTTCTCCAATATAGTGCAATATTGTAGAATAAATTTATATGATGATAACACCATTTAGAAGAGCTTTTAATTAATAATAAATGTGTAATGAGTTACCTAGTCCAAGCCACGTGATCGCACGTGCTTTACTTTTATCCTTTTCACACGAATATATCTATCTCCTTTGACATTCTATAATACCAATTCTATTGCAGTATAAAATTACTATTGTCGTAGAATTGTTCACAAAACAATCCGTCTCTTTGTTTAAATGATATTTTTATTACTTGCAATACTCTTTCCTTAATTTATTACATTTGTCCTCCCCACTCCCCGGGAGTGCACTTGTCTCTTTCTACTGGCGCATCAGTAGCAGTATTCTGCTCTTACCCGACGTAATAGACTAGACAGTAGAACCGACAAAATGTATAAAAATATTGGAGAACGTCAAGCTATGCAAGAACATATTTTGGCCGTTTCGAGAGACTTCATCTCGCAACCGAGACTCAGTAAGTACATACATTTCTTTCATGGGAAATCAGAAAATTGGGAATTTGTAAAAGCAAATGTACGAGTACCCGATGTAAAGTGGGCGTGTAACTGTGGATCGATTTGGAGCTGGTCAGCTGATTCAAAAGAACGTCTATTTCACTATTGCTCCTTTTTCAATTGACAATAGTCTTTAAAGTAATTGTGTTGTATTTTACATTTTTCGTATTGAACGAAATACAGCACGATAAATGAAAATACTGTCACACGAATATTATAGGCGTATCATGTGACTGTTGGCCATAATATATTTGCAGTAATACCCACGAAAATGTTCACTTTCTGCTCTTTAAATTAAACTTGGAAGTTATGTACATGTATATTTATTTTTTCCAACAAATTATTGCACTTACATATGATGTTTTTATTTTATAATTTGTTATTTTTATTATATGGAGTTTTTCAAGTATTCATGGGAGTATTAATTAATGATGGATGTTATAAGGATATATATATAGTAATTATTGTCGTTTTTTTTACAGCATATAAAACTGTATCGGGTGTGAACGGTCCATTGGTAATATTGGACGATGTGAAGTTTCCAAAGTATGCTGAGATCGTTCAGCTCAAACTTGCTGATGGATCTTTACGATCTGGTCAAGTACTGGAGGTATCAGGTTCTAAAGCCGTGGTTCAAGTATTCGAGGGAACCTCTGGAATCGATGCAAAAAATACAGTTTGCGAATTTACCGGCGATATCCTGAGGACTCCCGTGTCCGAGGATATGTTGGGCCGTGTTTTCAATGGATCTGGAAAACCAATTGATAAAGGCCCTCCTATTCTTGCGGAAGACTTTTTAGATATCGATGGTCAGCCTATTAATCCATGGTCCCGTATTTATCCAGAGGAAATGATTCAAACTGGAATATCTGCTATTGATGTTATGAATTCTATTGCCCGTGGCCAAAAAATTCCTATTTTCTCTGCTGCTGGTTTACCGCACAATGAGGTACAATATATAATAGTATTACTTTATTCAAATAAATTAATAAAACACATTTATTAATATTACATATTCTGTATAGATTGCTGCCCAGATCTGTCGTCAAGCCGGCTTGGTAAAAGTGCCAGGAAAATCTGTTCTGGATTCTCATGAAGATAATTTTGCTATTGTATTTGCAGCCATGGGTGTAAATATGGAAACTGCTCGTTTCTTCAAGCAAGATTTCGAAGAGAATGGTTCTATGGAGAATGTGTGCTTGTTCTTAAATTTAGCAAATGATCCAACTATCGAAAGAATCATCACGCCGCGTCTTGCTTTAACTGCGGCTGAATTTTTGGCTTATCAGTGCGAGAAGCACGTACTAGTCATTCTTACCGACATGTCATCTTATGCCGAAGCTCTTCGTGAGGTATCGGCTGCTCGTGAAGAAGTACCTGGAAGACGTGGTTTCCCTGGTTACATGTACACCGATTTAGCAACAATCTACGAGAGAGCTGGCCGTGTCGAAGGCCGTAATGGTTCCATCACTCAAATTCCAATTTTAACTATGCCAAACGATGATATTACTCATCCAATTCCCGATTTAACTGGATATATTACCGAAGGACAAATCTACGTTGATCGTCAACTGTACAACAGACAAATTTATCCTCCCGTGAACGTACTTCCATCTCTGTCGCGTCTCATGAAATCAGCTATTGGCGAAGGCATGACAAGAAAGGATCATTCTGATGTGTCGAATCAATTGGTAAGTTTCTACCACAACAAAATCAAGTAAAACGATAGCTGCTGCTTCTTATGCATTGAAATATTAAAAATAATAATTGTTTTAGTATGCATGCTATGCTATTGGAAAGGATGTGCAGGCTATGAAAGCAGTCGTAGGAGAAGAAGCTCTAACTCCAGATGACTTGTTGTACTTGGAATTCCTTTCTAAATTCGAAAAGAATTTCATTTCCCAAGGAAGCTACGAAAATCGTACAGTTTTCGAGTCTTTAGATATCGGCTGGCAATTGCTGCGTATCTTTCCAAAAGAGATGCTTAAACGTATTCCTGCCAGTACTCTTGCTGAATTCTATCCAAGAGACTCGCGTCATTAATTCTTGTTAAATTTATAATTTAATTTTTATGTTATCGAAGGTTCTATGAATGAAACAGGGAGGAAACTGCATAGAGGTCTGATCTAATTTGTAAAATGTTATGAAATCTTTTAAATATAAGTCCTATTATTCTATTGAAATAAGTATACGTTAATCGAATTTCTTTCGTCGAATAAAAGGACAAAGAAACTTAAATGAAATGACTCAATGCTACGTGAAAGAAGAATGATGTAAATAAATTCCAAGCAACATAGAAAAATATACAATGATCGAATATTAACGAAGCTTCTATGGGACTTGTATTTGAATGGTCAGAATCTTTCCACATTTAATTCGTGAATACAGTTTGATGCAATATTTACTTGTAGAAAAGAATTGTGTAAAGTGTAATATATATCATTCAGTATTAATTTCGTGTAAAAGGAAAATTTAGCACCAGTTTATATTCGCCGATCCTACATTCCAGTACAAAATTTTTCTTTATGAAATATTATATTACATTGCTTAAACGAAGCCAATGTTCAACAGTATCTATGTACAGTCAGATACATATAATGTGTGTTAAATTGATAAAATTATAAAAACGAACTGCAGGCAGCAAAGTGTATATGTTAGAAATAAAGATACAAAAAGATATAGTTTGTTCTTCAACTATTTGTATTATTTACAGAATCATTCGTAAACAAAGTGCAACACATCTTTATTATTTTCATGACATAGTAATAACGTTTCTAAGACATATTTAATATTATTATAGCAATGTTAACTTCTGTTCTGGAAACGTTTCTATAATGCATTTTAAATTTCGTATTTGGAATGGCTGTACTTCCGTTTCCGCCCAGAATTCGAACCCTATCGAAAGGTGTAGTTTTAAAACAGTGTACGTAATGGCTCGTGGAGAATACGTTAATTTGCAAATTTTGAATCAATTACGTGCACTGCAAGCCATCGACCTAAGTGATCTGTGATATTAAAGGACTCTCATCGAATCGTCAACGTGAAGTAAGTCGTTTCTTCCTACATAAACATATACTACAGAGTTATCCAAAACAAGGTTATGTTTTGTACTTCCATCGAACCGATTAGATTTTCAAACATCTTAAAACCTTTTGTTTTAATTTATTATTACGAAACCAAACTAATCCTCTTTATACGTTATACTAGCATAGTATCATTCACTATAAAGAAAACATATCTTTGTTTAATTAGAAATACATATGTATATATATATACGTATTATCAATAATCGCTATATACACGCATTATACAATATGTACGGTGCATTACGTACAAAGGATTCATATCGTATCATCCAAATAGCAATATTTTGCAGAAAGATGCATTCACAAGCATATATATGTATATATACACAACCGATGAGAGTCGTACGATATCATACATATATAGTTCGCTTGCTACGCAATTTTTACGATTTAACTGCAACTTAATTTTTACATTTCTCTCCTCGTGATTCTGTACATCGTAATATAGTACCGACAAATTTATTCTCAAAAGATATAACTTTACAATTACTTACACGTGTAATAGTAACGTATTGAAAATATCGAGAAAAATAAGCTGAAAACTTAACTTTCACGTAATCATTATTTCGTAAGTATCCCGATTGACAATGAACATCCCTAAACGACAGGCAAAGAATCTTAATACGCTGTTGCAAATTGACGTACAATAAAGACCGGCATAAGACCCTAATGGCTTTCAATAGGATTAATTTACGAGTCGTGTATGGAATAAACTGCCCATCGAGCCATACCGATTTTACGGGACTACCTTTTGTTGCACAGTTTAAATATATTAATATTATGATAAATTATAAAGTTTTATCCTAACATATCAACTTTCGCCTATCTCTGAGGCCTTTTTTGTTCCAAATAGAGAGAGATTTTGAACCCTAAATACACCTTATTCGCAATAAAGTAAAATAGAACACAGATCGGCCATGGTACTTCGAGATAATCTTTTTTTTTTTAAGAATCTAACGAAGCTCAATATTACAATAAACCATAGTCTCTTATCGTTCTATTAATAATATTATTTTGTAATCGGTATTTTAATTGATATGAGCTTGAATTAGAGATTCTATGTGTAATCGTATTAAGAACGATCATGGTCGCAGGTAAATGATGCAATATTATATTTAATAAATCATCCGGCATAAAAACAAGGTTAATATATACATATATATACGTGTTTATGTGTTTCGCATACATAATTATATTCCATCAACCACAACGTTTCCCCACTAATTGTTTTCACAATGAAAATTTACACGATACGGATATTATCTCTTTAAACTTATTTAATAACATTACCATTGAATCTTATTGGTCGATGTGAAGTAACGCCACGTTATACCGACTACCATTTAACACCGCGACGTTTCTTCTTTTTCTTTCGTTCTTTTTCCTTTCTTTCTTGTAAAAGCGCTATTATCACCTCTACCTGATATTAACGAATGTTCACAAGTTTGGCAATAAAAAAGAACATACGTACGATTAAACGGGACCGTTGAATTGTAGCATAGCATTGAATGTTGATTGTATTTATCGGGTATACCACGTGGTTCACGTTGCTTTAGGTGCAGTTATGATTCGACCTTTGTAGTTGTCAGATCGCTCACCGGTCGATCTTCGAAGTTTCACATTAATGCAATCGGTACTCGGACAATCGACAGAGACAATAAAGGGACTATTAGAATTCTAATAAATCTATAACAAGGTACAATTAACCAAAAAATCTTTACCATCATCGTACAACTAGAGCTTGATCTTTTCCATTAAAAGAAAGCGAGTAGAAAAAAAAGCATAAATTACTTACGTCGCGTAATTTTAATAGTAAAATAAAAGTTATAGAAAATTGATTGACTTCTTTACAGAGAGTTATAAATTTTTAAGTAGTAATTTCCGAGTTATTCTACTTTTTGTATTGGAAAGATATGGATAAAGTAGCTCGAATAACGGATTATTTTAATTGAAAGAGAAAGAAATACCTTAACACATATCTAGGTGTTTTCTAATATTTGTAGAATACTTCGGAAAGAAAAACTATGTATATTTATCTTACTCCGTTGAATCGTAGCCATTGAGACAATTCGGAAAGTGGCTGACTCGCTTCGTCGACACATTTTATGTATCTAAAAAAATTCGTTCCATGTCGTACGACGTTTATTTCAACGTACCATCGCAGTTAGTGAGTCAGTGAACTGTCCTCTGTGAATATTGCTGATGGTTACTTAACGTATTGCAGTAGAAAGTCAGCGATCGCCAGAGTCAGAACCAAAGCCGGGCTTGGCAGTGCTGTGTTACCTCGGAAGATACGAGCATAAATTTTCCCAATAAATCATCGTATTACCAACGTTCATTGAAGAGACTTTTAACAGCAAAAATTCAACGATCCTTATGGATTTTATCAGTGATCGATACTTACGGATTTGATGAAAATGTAAATGTAAATCGGTGTTTATATTTTGATCTTTTCTTCTTCCTCGTCTTGTTTTTTTTTTCTCTCTCGTTATTGAATCAATTAAATAATGAGTACGATTATTTGAATTACGTGATTCTTGAGAATAGAAAGTAACGATAATCGAGTTTCAATTGAATTATACGAATTATACATCGTAACAAAACGATTTGACGCAACAATGGATGGCCTAATCGAGATCTTCCTTTTCTGTGGAGTCCTCTACTATTTCTTCAATTTCAGGTAACGTACGTTCACACTATGACACGTTTTAGGGAAATATTTTAATACCGTTTCGTCCGAATAATTTCAGATTTTATCTGTGCCGTTAATATCTTCTCGTATGGAAATGTAAGAGATCATTTTTGTTGGTTTTATTGAAAGTACAGTAGATCCTAGAAGAACGTGTATCATTGTCGGTCTCTATCGACGGTTTCACGTGGCTACACTGAGTTTTGACTGCATTCGATGATTATTATCAATTAAAGTTTAATTGTTGATTTAAACTTAAGATCTATTGGCAAGATCGATTTATAATCTATTTAAGGATCAACTTTTAGGACACGAGTGCCTTCATGGAACTTGTCCAATAATGCAATAAAATAATTATCTAAACATTTTTTATAATGATTAATGTAAATGTGAAAAATGAATGTAATGAAGTCAATGTTAACGCTTGAACTACCGGTTTTATTTCTATTATATTGAAGTTTTGGGTGTGGAAAAAGATCCTTTGTATTTTGGCGAACAAATGAAGCTAATTTTTTGTGCAGAAGTGAAGTTTATTTAAAATATCAAACAGTGCTTTTGCTTATGTGCCAAAATTTGGAAAAAGTTGAAGAGGCGAAACAGACGATTAATTAGGTAATTTAGCTTTTGTAAGGTAAAAGTAAAAATAGCTTTCTTATCGATTTAGATAATTTTTCAAAAAAAAAATAGGGTGAAAAAAACAGTGATTTTGATCGGTTCGATAGCTTTAGCATTAAAAAAACATTGATCGATTCAGCGATTAATTTAAATACGATTTATTGATATCGCCTGATAAAGAATTATCAAAGTATACTTAAAGGTATCTATATTAAAAACAATATATTACATGGACGATATGAAATTATTGCGACAATATCAAAATATTATCGCGTTTACAAGCGCGGACATACATTGTCGTAGGAGAAAGATCGATTTTCACAATTTAATGTTTTCATATTGATAATTCATAAGTTCGAGGCGCGATAACCCGACCTAACTCCGAACATACGATTCTACATCTCGCACTATGAAAAATTATAAAAAGAAACAGTCAATTAATGTATTTACAATTGCAAATGATGTCAGTTGCTTCATCGGTGCACGTTGCATGCACAGAGTTTGATGTCGAGTTAGATCTCAATGATATTCTCAATTTCAATTGATTTTCATGTTAAATTCAATTTTATCAGATATTATATTACATAATAATTGTATTACAATCAGAAAATTAATTGAATAAGATGATAATGTAATTGAAAAGTCATTTGAAAAAGGATCAGTGGTCGATTTTAACAATGTTACAACTCTCCACGAAGCGACGACGTTTGTAATTTTCCATGTCAATTCAATTCTATCAGAGATCATATTACATACTAATTTTCTATAATTAGGAAATTAATTCACACAAAAGACAATTGAAAAGTGTAACTTCAATCGCAAAAGGATCAGTGGACAATTTTAACAATGTTACAACTCTCCACGAAGCGGCGACGTTTGTAATTTTCCATGTCAATTCAATTCTATCAGAGATTATATTACATACTAATTTTCTATAATTAGGAAATTAATTCATACAGAAGATAATTGCAAAGTGTAACTTCAATCGCAAAAAACCAGTGGACAATTTTAACAATGTTACAACTCTCCACGAAGCGACAACGTTTGTAATTTTCCATATCACTTCAATTCTATCACAGATTATATTACATGCTAATTTTCTATAATTAGGAAATTAATTGAACCAGAAGATAATTGAAAAGTGCAACTTCAATCGCAAAAGGATCAGTGGACGATTTTAACAATGTTACAACTCTCCACGAAGCGGCTACGTTTGTAATTTTCCATGTCAATTCAATTCTATCAGAGATTATATTACATGCTAATTTTCTATAATTAGGAAATAAATTCATACAGAAGATAATTGAAAAGTGTAACTTCAATCGCAAAAGAACCAGTGGACAATTTTAACAATGTTACAACTCTCCACGAAGCGGCGACGTTTGTAATTTTCCATGTCAATTCAATTCTATCAGAGATTATATTACATACTAATTTTCTATAATTAGGAGATTAATTGAAACAGAAGATAATTGAAAAGTGTAACTTCAATCGCAAAAGGATCAGTGGACGATTTGAACAATGTTACAACACTCCACAAAACGGTGATGTTTGTAATTTTCGATATCAACGAGCCTTAATGATCTTTGTTACAATAATGAACATTCATTGCGAAAAATGATAATCAGCACGGTTGGAGCTGATCGATTTGTTTATTATTGTATTATCACCGATAACGTTCTACTTTCGCAAGCGCTCTTGGACCCTACGAATTCCTAAAAACCCTCGTATCTCGATAACAGTCAGTTAATCATTGCTATTGTGTGATACATGACAAAAAAGAAGATACTGCTCTCCATACAATTATGATAATGACTTTTACCTCCTTTTTTCACGATATTGCTATCATTATGGACTTTGACAACTATTTTTCACGGACATCTAAACTTTAACAATTGCATTTGTTATGGGATGACAATATTACGAGAGAGCAGATCGTACTTGCATTGCATCAGAGAGAAAAGAGGAGAAGGAACGAAAGAAATCTGCACAGTAGCCCGATAAAGTATTACTCCTCTTTCGTTCGGTACAATGTCCGCTGTTTCAAAGTCGCGAGGAAAACACAATGTTCACCGATACGATAACAACGTCCTTTTCGATGTTTCATATTTTGATCGTTGACAGGAAATACTTTTATTTTCGATAATACAGCCTAATATATAATATTAACGGCTAATATATCCAAGACAATTGTAGAATGTCTGTTTCAAATATTTTTTCAAACTATGAGTATGCAAATTTCATGGCTTTGTCATATGTGCAGTTTATTTGAAAAGTGATTGTCTTTAACATTAGATTTACTGTAGTCAAATTAACGGGTTCCTACTCTTTTAAAAAATTCTTTTCAAATAGATAGAGAAGTAGTACAGTAAATATTTCACGTATTCTTTATAATATAGAAATTATTTAGCTGATCATATTTTTTACCACTTGATCCATCATTCTGCAAGGTACTTATTTAATATATTTAAATCTATTAGATTTAGCGGCCGTAGATCTAGTGTTGAATAAGTCATTGTCTCTTTAAATTGAGGTATTTAGAGATACTATTTCTTCCTTTGGGGTGATAGACTGGCCAGGTTTTAATAATTCATAATCAGTTACCCTCGAAATGTCCTACCGGAGACATCGCCGGTTTTCTAGGATAACGACACATTTCGAAAATGACAGTTTTACAGTAGGTCCTTTTTAGTTTTTTATTTATATCATCCTTTGATATCTGTACATATATAAAACTATGTATTATACTACTATGTTTTATTCACAATGGAACAAAGCTTACGTAGATTCTTCCTGTCTAATTAACTCGATAACGACACAAAACCAAATGAGTCGTTGTTCTTCAAAACGGGCGATATGAAACAAACATTTCTTTCAGCTTCACCTGATATATTTTTTTCAGTATAAATAATTATATTTACTCATTGAAAAATCACCATTTTTCATCACTGACTTGCGCCGCTTTCAAAATAAGCAGCTCATACGTGGTAACGTCTTACTGTTATCGAAGTTACAATCGTTCGAGTCTTTGTCAAAAGGCAGTTTGCTACCGTTTCACTTTTCAAATTTCTTTTTTGCGTGTTTATCCTTTCTATCATTCTCTCCTCTTGTTCATTCGTTTAACATCATATTTTTGGCTTCGGTTGACGCAGTCGTGCCGCCAAGAATCTAAAGTTTTATAGGCGGCTTTCGAATCGCTAAATCGTGATGTACATATTAAGTGGAAGAAAATTCCGCAGTGGTGACGATAAAAGGGGGTCTGACCCTCGATGCATCATGGCCCTTTGCTCCTATTTGAAATTCCATGGTGGTTATTTGAAATTCTATGGCTATTATTTGTATATTAATTGATTCACAGAATGTACGTGCATTTTTAAATTCTATAGGAACACGATAATTGTAGAATATATTCGGTTTTACCGTGAGAGTTTCGTGCAAAGCGTTGGAATGCGAAGAACTCGTGCTGAAAATAATTAATGGTGAATCACGTGTTTAACTACATAATTGCACGTTAAAGTTTGTTATAAGTATTCGATAACATTGAATTTGTCGAACAGCAAACAAAATAAGAGACAATCAATGAATTATTAAATATTAATTGGTCATTTCTAATGGTTACATGCTCATGAATATGCAGATTTACTCGGGTATTAATAGTTCGTGTACAAAGAGACAATCGCAGTTTCTCACGTTCATTTCAAATAATGTCGATCACCAATGATCGATTCATTTAAGGAGTTTAATTGTTTGCAGAATTGATCTTTTTCCAACTTGTCGAGAGATAGTGAAACAAATAATATCGAACAATATCCGTGCCTGCAATTTAGGGGAAACGTGTAAGTTGTTTATTTTGCAGTTTTTTTTCGGTTTCAATCGAGCATTTAGGCTTTGCGTGTTGTCGTAGAAAAACGGCTAGTGTTTATCGCGATAAAGTGACTTATACCACTTTCAAAGTAAACAATTCATATCAGTCGTAGCATTGGCTTCAAACTGAGGGCCACGATCCTCTACGGAGCCGCGAAAGGGTCGCGTAGGTCAACTTTTCGGCTGCTTTAGGCAAATTAGATGCACTACTCTCATTGAACGTTCATTTGGCGACTAAGGTTTGCCATTTTCTGAATAAATAATTGATCGACAAAGGATGTTTTGGCAACAATAGCCTATTTGTTAATTTTAGCTAGTTTAAAGGATTCGTAGTCCTCTTGGTGAACGTGGAGGACCTTCGGTAGACCTTGAAAGGGCGATAGATGTAATTTTGGATACCTCCAGTCAAAACAGATACCCCCAACCCATCCAACATACATTCGACAACTAAAATTTACTATTTTCCAATTAAATAATTGCTTCACAAAAGATATTTCTGCAACAGTAGCCTATTTGTTAATTTTAGCTAGTTTAACCCTTTGCGGACGGAGGCATTTTTGAATATCGAGAAACAATCAATTATTTAGCAATGAAAAAACACTTTTTCATTGGAAAAACAGTCTGTTAATGTATACAAGTTGAAATTTACTCTTTGTAAAATAATATTTCAACGATTATATTTTAATTTTTCAACTCTAACCGTTTATATATGCACCGACAAACTATAACCAATTTTTTTCTCAGGGCGGATATATTCGCCCGTCGTCCGCAAAGGGTTAAAGGATTCGTAGTCCTCTTGGTGAACGTGGAGGACCTTCGGTAGACCTTGAAAGGGTCATAGATGTAATTTTGAATACCTCCAGGCAAAACAGATGCCGCCAACCCATCCAACATACATTCGATGACTAAAATTTGCCATTTTCTAAGTAAATAATTGCCCGACAAAAAATACTTCGGCAACACTAGCTTATTTGTTAATTGGATTTCACTTTAAAGAGTCCACAAGTAATGTAAAAAATTACAAAATGACCATTGTGCAAAAAATCTTTCAAAAACTTGAGAACCACTGGTACATAGCATTATGTATCGTTATGTAGCATTATGTATCATTATATTGTTATGTACTACCGAACTTTTAACTGCCTCTAGAACTTTGACACCGGACGTTCATTATAAATCTGATCTCGAATTTTTCACACAACAGGTTCTGTATTAATCGATGTTGATGTTTATTGATACGTCTGATCTCATGGTCACAGATAGGATGGATCGGTGTACAAACGTCGAGGGAGGGGAAGAGGCACGATCGAGAAAAGGAAACCGCATCCGTTACGTCGCAATAGGCGCTCAACTGTATCGATCCGTTGAAAAGATTCTAGATCGGACATACGACAATGCGTGATTACGTTTGCGTGCAAGACCCGTAAAATTGTTTCAATTATGCACTTATGATCTCTCCCATAGTGTTCATTAAAGTGAAACCTATGAGGAGTCACGAGGAGGAACGATTGGTTTATTAGAAGTAGAATTTTAGAAATGTAACATGTTTTATTTCCTTCGTAACCGACTGTAATTTAGTATTCGTTATCGTTGTCATTATTAACATTGTTATACTTACAGTATATATACAGTACTATATATATACAGTAGGCTCTCCACTTTCGCATATAATTGCTCTCTGACAATTTGTGCAAATGTCTAATCGTTGAAAATAGAGCAATACAAGAAAAGTATTGAAAATTATATGTTAATGTGGTTTCTCTAAGCGACAAAAATCTCTCTAAAATTGAATTTTGACAAACGTACAAAATAGCAATTTGTGCGACAGTAGAATGTGCGAAAGTCGAGGACCGCCTGTAATTATTTTAATTTCTTGTTAGAATGAATAATACTCAAACGTTGTTATTGTTTGTTCGTAATATTTAACTGGCGAGAATATCTTACGGTTTAATCACATCTTTTGACAAATCATGTAATCTGCATCAATAAGCTCCGAGTAACCGCTTTAGCATTATCTTTTTTATATCGCTACTCTGTCAATTTCCGATACACGCAATCGTTAATGGCAATACCCGAGATATGCAAATGTGAGTGGTAGGAGGTGATAGTATGCGCCTACACAAAAAATTGTGAATATTATCTTTTTTTTTTACCCTCTAGGAAACTTTATTTTAGGTACTTTTAATACTTAGATTGTATAGAATATATAATTGATATTAGTCTTATTTAAATTATATTACCATGTACTGATTATTCTTTGTATGTATTGCTTCAATTAATTCTTTTTTCAATATCAAATTTCAGAGTTAACAACATGGTGGATGTACTATCAACTCGTTTGCAAGAAGTGTATACAAAATGGGAAGCCAGAACGGAAGTACCACGAAATGCGGAGCCAAGTACAGCCCGATATTCGATAGAAGGTAATATTCTCTACTAGCTGGGGTACCCGGCTTCGATCAGGGAGTTGATATGAGATTGTGTGGTTGTTGGAATAAAAGGATAAACTTTAAAATATAAGAGGTATATTTATAATCGGATGTTTCTAAGAGGAATGTAATATAATGTTCCACAATGATCTGGGATGTTCCCGAACATTCCAGAATGTTCTGTAATGTTGTGGAATGCTATTGAGTACTGTCGAATGTTCTGATCTGTTCTAGAAATTTCTAGACGGCGAAATTTCTAGCCCTTATATCTTCAAAATCACGCCCTTTAGGTAAAAACGGGAAACTTCTTCATGGACTGTAGATAGAGGGCTACCACACCATATAACTCCCTTGATCGTACCGGGACTCATTTCTGAGTTTTAGCGGCACGCACATTGTACACTTTGCTTTATAATATATATTGATGATAAAACACTTTCATATGGGGTATTTCATATGTACGCATTATATATTCCATTGTATTATAATTAATGTCGAATTTTTTTCAGATATAATAGTAACACGTGAAAAATATATCCATTGTTCTCATTATATGTTACAATTCGTGTTCTAAAAATTGGAGAACTTTTTACGGATAATTGACATAAGTAGTATAGTTCAAACATGAGTACATTGTATATTAACACTTTGTAACTTTTTGTTCAAGAACTACGCCGGGTTGGGAACCAATTCCACAGAAGGAAGATCCAGGACCGTGAGCAAGCACGGAAAATTCGAGACAGCTCTTTATTCAAGATTAAGGAGTCCGAGCCATTAGCACCACCTGTTAAACAAATATCTGCATTTTTACATTACTGTTGCAGTAATTGCACTCCATCATCCAGAGTAAGTTTGAGCTTGAAAGCTTGATAAAGCTTAAGTTTCAACCCAGTTGAAATTCAAATGAAACTACCTGGTTGCAAAACACCTTGTTATTAATCAAATAATGTGTTTATATTAACCGAAAAATGATGAGAGAAAGGGGAACTATTTTTTGATCCATTCATTTTAATCAATGAATTAATGTAATTTACTGGTCAAAGTCATAATTATATCTCGTGGCCATATGTTCAGTGGTGTATTAATTAATAAAAGGCAAAAATCAGTTTCTACACCGTCGATCCGAGAGCGGGAAAGTGTGTAAATATGCGATATTCTTTGACAAAATATGAATTACATTAGGCCCGGCTTGAATTTCTCGTAACATTAGCCGAGTAACAGCGGCGAGTAATCGTACTTCAACACAACACTAAAAATACGTTTGGCCGCGAACTTATAGCTAGCTAGCGCTTAAAATCGCGGATATTACGGTTGAAACACGTGCACATTTTCTTCGCAGTTTCACCAACAAAGTGTCTATGCTCTAAACAAACTTATTATTTTGTATTTCATCCTAACACAAAAAATTGTGTGTTAAATATCTTCATTATCCAAGTTGACGTAAAAAATCCGGGTGATTCTTTGTATATACTAATATACAATTTTTGTCAAAGAGGCATTGTGAAAGTGATATCTAATGAATAAACTATAACATGTAAAAATTCATGTAACAAGAATTCGATGTTTTAAAAGGATTGAAATACTTCTGTCCTCAATTATATGTTTGATTATACGTTTTGAGTTATAAATGAAGCAATAAACGCTTTTTTCTGTAAGGCATACATGATATGCAATGGCCTGCAGAAAATAATCACAGAGTGGAAAAAAACGTAATCTGAAAGTGATGTAAATGATTTTTTATAAAATAATACTGCAACGATTATAACGCAATGTACCAAATATAAGTGCTTATATTCGGGGCAAATAAGGCCAAAATTGGTAACATTTTCGTAAACAACATGCTCGGCGGACAATGCGATTTGAATTGCAAGAATAATTCAATTGAAACGCAACTAGAACCAATTTGTTACCTAATTAACGCGCCATCTTCCATCACGCATTTAATTACGTAACTTTGTCACTTGTATTCTGTTAATCCCTACAATAAGAAGGATGATCGTTGTAATAGAAAAGAAATTCAGCACGCTTAATGTCTATGGTGCCATATGAAATTCTTTTATAATTTCTATTAATTCTCTTGATAGAAATAATATAAATGAGTCAGTGATCAAATTCGCAACAGAGTTGAGCAGAAAAAGATCGAGAAAGGCGAAGAATAAATGTAGCGCTGGGCGTAAAGTTTTAGTAATTAATACCGATGTCGAAGTAAAGCCTTTTCCATAAATTCATATCCTATTATCATCGAAGTTTTTCCCACAACCATCGTATTAGCAATGGCTATTTGTATGTATTCATCGTAATTACGAAATGTACGAAGAATCACACGGACGTCTTTCTCTTTGGTCACGCATCATCGTGGTGCGGGGGTATCCAAAAAATGTAAGAAAATTAACGTAAATTTAGTTGAAACATTTATCAATCGAATTTGAATACCTAAAGGAATCGAAGTCATAGAGAAGAGAACCTTTGATCGTACAATTTTCTACTAATGTTAATAGGACATTTATGTGATCATTTATGTTACCATTTACTTTGCTTTTATATTATACTAATATTGTAATTCATTTTGTTTCAGGATACGTTAGTGAATAATATCAGCAAGCAGTTTATGCCTTTTGGTTCCAACATTCTAGTTGTCAATTCTGGTAGAACACTTTTTTCCAAAGCATTTCATTGTATTTCTCATGTCTATGGTTTCAAAAGATACACTTATCCTAACATAACGCAATTGGTAAGCAGTAATTCGTTATTACTTGTATTTTATGTTTGTTAATAGAAAGTTTTCATATTGTCTACAATTATTCTCTTTTTTTAGGTCTTAAATGACGAAGCATTAAAAGATGCGATTGAAGTAACAGCATCTGAATCAGTTGAAAATGAAGGTTGTACCAGGCAGCAAGCACTGGCAAAGGCAAAGGCCAAAGCTAAACGCATACTTGAACAAATGGAAAGCAGAATAAGCAATACATTACTTAAAATAACTGCATGGCTTCTTTATAAATTGCTACCATACTTTCTCGAGGCTGCTGTCGTGTTACCTTCACAAATAGAGATGTTGAAGAGAGCTAATGAAACAGGTCTTCCACTAGTATTTTTGCCTTTGCATCGAAGCCATTTGGATTATATTCTCATCAGCTTCCTTGCATTGACAAATGATATCAAAAGTCCACTAATTGCAGCTGGAGATAATTTAAAAATGCCGATTTTCGGGTAGGTTGGACAAAAATGTATTTCGTTGTTTTCTTCTGGGATGCATAAACATTCTACTAATTTGTATACACGCGTACAGGTGGTATTTGAAGTATTTAGGTGCATTTTTCATAAAACGTCGAATGGACCCTATCACAGGTCAAAAAGATGTCCTGTATCGTACTATTCTTCATACATATATTATGGAAAGCCTTCGAGCAGGCCATAACATAGAATTTTTCATGGAGGGAGGGCGAACACGTACAGGAAAGCCATGTATACCAAAGGTTGGTATTTTGAGCGTCATTGTTGATGCGTACATGGATGGAATTATAGAGGATGCACTATTAGTACCTATTTCAATGAACTATGAACGTTTGGTGGATGGAAATTTTGTTAGAGAACAACTAGGACAGCCAAAGAAACTGGAAACATTTGGATCTACGATTAAAGCAATCTGGTCAACTTTAATAGGCAATTATGGCATCCTGAAGGTTGACTTTTGTCAACCTTTTTCACTTAGGGTAAGACATTCTTAATAATATATTTCATTCAAACTTTAACCCTTTGCACTCCGAATTATATTTACTTGAACTTAAAAGAAGACAATAAAGGAAGAAACAAATTCAATTAAATGTATGCTTTATTTGCAAGTGCATAATATATCTTGAAAAAATGTCTAGGATGCAACCCTGATTTTCTTTCGCACGTTAACATGTATTGATTTGAACTTGAAAAAATGTCGAGTGAGGTTCGCCAAAGGTACCCCTGAGATACAAACTAATGTCGAGTTATACTCGACATAGGAGCGCAAAGTGTTAATCATGATAATTCATAATAGTTAGTAAGATTCAAATCCAATATTTAATTTGCAGGAAATGATAAAATCGTTTCAAGCACAACACAACAAATTGGCTGTTCCAAAACCTGTACCAGCTGAGAAACCTCTGAAATATTCAATGTCAAGCTTATCTCTTCATGGTACGGATGTTGTTGTGGAAGAACATCGTCAATTGCTCAATGACATCGCACGACACGTTATATATGGTAAGAGATTCTTTACATGTATCATTTTATGTCTAACTATTATCGTCTAAGTATCATAATAAAGTGCAATAACTTTCAGATTGTTCCAAATCAACGCCAATAATGTCGACCAATGTTGTTGCCTTTTTACTCTTAACTAAATTCCGTGATGGTTGTACCTTAGATAATTTAGTCGAAGCATTCGACGACATTAAACAAGACTTGGAATATAAAAATAAGAATGTCGCATTTTGTGGTGAAACTGTTGATATTATAAATCATGCTGTTAGTAAACGATTTTTCTCATGCTTTATCATTGATCGAAACAGCTGTAATATATCATGCTCTAACTTCTAGTTGGATATTTTGGGACCAGGATTAGTTAAGCAGCAACGACAAGAAATTACAGGAAGAGTCGATGATCAGACATTGAAGTCGAAAGTCATTATTGTAATATATCCTATTACAATTTTACCAAACGTAATTGAACTGGCGTATTATAGTAATACAGTATTAGTGCATTACGTTTTGGACAGTGTCGTAGGTAAGATAAAATATATTTCGCTACTTACTTCTACTTTTAACGTGCTTATTTCATTTTCAGTAACAGCACTGTATGCCGAATTACAGTCTCAGATCAATGACCCCGTCGCTATTGCCCAAAACAATATCACTGTATGTCAAGACGCGTTGGTTGAGAGGTCACTTAAACTTTGTGATATTTTCAAATATGAATTTATTTTTTGCAAACCTTGCCAAGAATTGCAACAGATTGTTATAGAAACAATAGAGAACCTCACGTATACAGATATTATCACTAAGCAGGAGGTACTCTTTAATAACATCAACAATGTATCACACATTAAAGATTGTTTTTTAATCTACAACATATTTCGTAGGAAAGTTATTTAGAAGAAGAATTATGGAGTCGAAGATATGCAAAAACATTTGACGACAGTTCAGACGATGAATATTCAAACAGATTGAAATCTAGAAAGATCGAATATAAAGTAAGACTTGTATCACGATTTCGTTGATTGACTGTGCAAATTAATGTTTATTTTTTATCACTAAATATTTATTATTGTAAATAGGTGAGTTTAGCACCGGAACATGCTAAACGAATGGAGTTCCTTCACACACTATTGCGACCATTAGTCGATACGTACACATTCAGTGCTTTCACTCTAAGAAAATTAGTCGGACGATCTTTATCTGAAAGAGATTTACTTCATGAAGCTTTAAGTGAAATAAAAGTCAATTTGGAACGTGGCATTATCAATTACGGTAGGTTGCACTAACTACTTGCACTTTTGCAATAAATTTATTCGATTATGGCCCGTTAACATTATGTATTTAGGAATATTAATACTGCTTTATTTCTTAATTAAATAGGTGAGAGTTTGTGCGTTGAACCAATAAGAAATGCTTTTAAACTTTTTGAAAAGTGGAACGTCTTGGAATGCCATCCACAGGAAAATGTAAAGATTTTGTATTTAAAGGACGAGTACGATGTAGACGAAGCTGTAACGAAAATCTATGAAACGATAAGAAGTTATAAATGGACCAGAAACTTTGATAAGGAAATTTAATCATATGGTTTCCAATTGCAATAGCAATTTTGTTACAAAGCCATGTAAATAGTTTTTGTTTTCCCGACTATTAGATAAAAAATCAAAGGCAAGTTCATATTTTTAGTTGTGCGGTTGAAGTCACTATATAATTAGAATACAATATATATTTTATTCCATCTTGTGAAAATATTGTACAGTTATAAAGTTAGGTCGGAAATGTAAACCATTAATTTTGTTATATATCTAAAATCTGTGTGTCAACAGTTAATGTGATATTACTATTACAAAGTACAGAATTACTGATTTATAGTTACTTCGATAATAAAAATTATTTTTTAATATTAAATTAACATCGATTAATTTTAACATTATCGTAATTTCTATTAGAAAAAAAGGTTTATATTTTGAAAGATTTATACAAATATTTTATATATACACAGTTCTAAACGAAAAAAAAATGTCAAAAGAAAAGTAGATTAGTCGTAAGACGAATAAACGATTAATAAATGTTAGAATAATGAAAATAATATTGTGTTATAGTATTTAAAGAACAAAGGATAAATTTATGTAATAGCGCACACGATATACGACATATTCTTAAAACTTAACAACCGATGCGATCGGATAACTTCTTCGCATAGCCATACATTTTTCTCTGTCGATAAACAATGAATTCATTTTCGATTTTAAATCACTTTCCAAATTAGATCTCGTACGCAAGAGCTGCTGATGTTGCGCCTCGAAACTTTGTAACTTCAAATTCATATCATGTATCATAGAATTGATATTTCCCACTTCTTTTATCATTCTGCGAAAATTCACAGTAATTTACCATCATAATTGAGTAACGATTTTGACTAAGGTAATATATTATCATTTTTAAAAGTATACCCAAGTTGAGCATAATCTTTGCATAATTCTTCTTTAGGCCTATGCGTTCGTGCTTCGAGACGAGTATGTGCAACTTTTAACGCAGAACTTTTATCGGCAATTGCTTTTTGCATTAATTGCAAATTCTTTTCAATATGAAAGATTTCTTCCTGTATCTGCAATTGCAAATAAAACATCCAGACTGCGTTATAAGTTAACTAGAGTCATAAAGGAGAAGGATGTAGATATACTTTATGAAGATGTATCTGTAATTTCTCTTTTGCTTCGAGCATTTCTGCGGCTCTTTTAGCTAATGCATTATTTGTATTGCCCCATGCTTCCCACATTTCATGTCCAACTGCATTAATTGCAGTATCGATATCGCTACGTAGCTTGTTCGATTTTAATCTTTCTTCCTGTGACTTTTTAACTACGTTATTTGAAGCTTCGGCCCACGATTCAGCATCTGTAACGCTGTCAGGAAGTTTTAACGTAAATGAAGCTACATTGTAACGTAAAACTTTAGTTACCTTGGATCGTATTTCTCAATTCCACCGTAATATTGCAAACCACGGCTAAAGTTGTTCATTTGATGGCACGTAATGTCGATACCCAATGCCACTTCTTTATTTTTTATGTCGAGCTCCAATTTGTTTTGTACTGCTCTACTATTTGTCAGCTGATGACGTTACAAAGAAACTTTTATAATTTTTTAAGGATTCTAAAATGATATTTTTTACTTAAACATACCTGGTCGATACATTTGTCTGTAAAGTGTTCCAATTTATTTTGACAATTCTTTACAACTTCTACCTCCTTGAGAAGTACGTTCTCGACCTCGTCATGAACCAAATCAGGATCTGTAAATGTTATTTAAGAATTGAAAATTTCTAACTCAGAGATTATATTTTTGCGATTGTAAATCAGTACGTTAAACCTTCTCTAGCCTCGCGATGATAAAGGCATTCTTGAGCAATGTGTAATTGTCCTTCCAAACTTTGTATCGCTGTTTGTAATTCACGACGACAGTCTTGCATTTTTTTATTATCAATTATCAATCTTTCCAGTTCTGAGTTTACCTCGTTCCGCCAAAAAGTAGTGTCAGTAATTCTTTCGCCCAATTTACGACCCGTTTCAATCTGCCCGTTTTGTACTTTTTCATCAGCTTCCCTAATAATAGTAATACATTTTCAGTACAATTGAAAGCTTCTTTTTATGAAAATTTCGAGAATTTTTACCGCATCAAACGGACAGTATCCTGTCGTAAATTCTCAGAATAATTTTTATTAGAATTAGCTTCGTTATAAAGCTTTATCTGATTCTGCATCCATTCAAATGGTGAATATCTTGTATAAAGTGCAGCTCGTGCTGCATGCGTTGGATTCCTATCGAATCCAGTAATTAAATTTGGAAATCTTAGAGGTTCCGTGCTCATTCCATTTGGCATATAGCAAGCATCAGCAAGTAAATTTGTCACAGGCTGCGCCGGTCTAAAAGAAAGTAATCCATACAACAAAAGCATTCAGAATGCCATTCTATGAAAAAGATAAGTGGTTAAAGTATAATGAATTATTCTCACAAATGGGATGCTTCTATGACTTCATATCCTAATGTGGGTCGCCAAGGATGAGACCTTGGGGTTTTATAAAATTCTCCAACCTTTACTGGCACAGGGGGACCAGCAATTTGTTCCATACAGGGCAAAACACCAACTGTACTCCATGGTTGTAATTGCTAAAAATTGCATAATGCTCAAGTAACAAAGTAATAATTTATAAATTGAGCTGCTATATTCGAAAGTGCTATAAATCCCATCCTTATACTGAGACATTTGAGAATTCATACAAAAGGTTTATCACTTGAAATTGAAGAAGAAGAGATCTATGTTTAGCTATAAATTAATTGAAACATACTTCTGTCAATGGATTTATAGAACCTTAAAAAATAACAGTTCAATTATATTTAATGTCACAAAACAAAATGTAATGCATACCGAATACATAACAGTTTGATTCTTTCCCATAATTTGACTGTTATTCAAAGCCATTTTAGTAATTCAAACGTTTCCGTGTAAAAAGAATTGTAATTTACTAAAATCCTCGCACTGACGTAATATTGTAAAAGTTTAGGAAATTCCTCGAAGATACTTTTCGAGTGTAACAATTTCGACAGATTATCATATTCAAAACCATAAAATTTGTTAAATATTTGACGAAAGAAAGAAGTTCGTAAGAGCCCGGATTTGGGTAGGGCATTTATTTGAAAACCGGAAACGCAGTTGTCACGTGACCCGTGTCATATGATCGAAAATCAGTCAGGTGCTTCGTTGCTTTCTGCTCGGTTGTAGACGATCAGTATCAATCTGACTCGCCCAAATTGGTTCCCGTGAAAGAATCATTATGACACGATTTCACAGTGTCTTTAATCTCGTCTTTCCGTTAGTGTTTGTACTGCAAATTTCGCCATTATTCGCTGGAAATGTAGTGCCTGTATTGCTATGGACCACTGGGGTTCATTCGGATTCGGAAACGGGTCCTGTTAGCCCGTTTTTACAGACATCCCCCGAGGAATTTGAATCGCTTTTACACACTAAAATAGATAAAGCACAGTCTGTTCTTGTTTACGTAAAGGATAATCTATGTGTGGAAGATTTCAGTCAGCACAAAGAGGTGAGCAGTCTTGATAATCGTCAAATATCCTTGGTTATTGATTGAAAGGCAAAAGATTAATTAGACACATTTTTATTACTTCAGCACCTACAGCAGGCAATTAATGGTAGTTCATTGGATTATCTACCTGCCGTTGAAAAACCTTTAACTGTACTTATGGATTTATCGTCGTACAATCAAACGTACAATGATGAAATTGATTCAGTGTCAAATAGACAAGTGATAGTCAAATCGATCAGTGATTTATCCGTTATTCCTGAGACTTATAGAACAATTAAAGATTCCAGTCCCAATCTTATAGCGGTACTAACAGGAAAGTCGTGCAGCTATAGACGCTCGGAAAGAGTGAAGAGAGATACTGCTGCGAAGAATGATACTGATGCTTTTATTATTAGATCAGAGAGAATATTATTATATGCTAAAGAGCCACCACGTCTAAAAGTAATTTAATTTAAACATTATGTATATAGTTTCTAGTTTCCAATATCTTCTGTATCACTTGAAATTAGTTATGTATCGGTAGAAATTTCATAGTGCAATAAAATGGAATTGTATGTTACAGATTTCTGCAGATAATGAAATTGTGTTGCTTCCAAGTAAGCTGGTACAGAATGAAACTCGAGGTGTTACAGACAAGTCACTTATTTTGTACTTGCATTTTAGTGGAACTAGCCCATCTTTAACTAAGATCATTCTTTGGTTTGTATTTGAGATCAAATCTGTGGGCTATTATACACTTAAAACAGTTAATTATAGAGAAAATGACATAAACAATACGTTATTAACAACAAATACAGACATAGTGTTTCCATTCAATTTCTCATATCATTGTTCACAATCAATCATGTTCCAAAATGATTCTGTGTCCTTGAACATTACAAATATGCAAGTACAAGTTGATGCAAAATCTTTTGGTGATGCATATGATTGCATTGGTTTTACCTCAATTCCTATTTGGACAGGAATTTTTGTTACTGCTATATTAGCCTTAATTATGATCTGGGCTCTTACAATGATCATAGATATTCGCACAATGGATAGATTTGATGATCCTAAAGGAAAAACAATCACCATTTCATCTCAAGAGTGATATATCGATTGTATTAGTGCTATAAAACTTTTTGTGTAAATATACATAATAATATATGAAAGGTAGCAGTTAGATACAACAACATAAAGTGTCAATGTTTCATAATAACAGTACACACATCATAGAAAGCTCATTATGGACTGATACTGTTATTTCCTTGAGTACCATGGATCTTTTAGGATCGATCGATTGTAATATTGATTTTATGAAAAAAAGAAAATTTAATTGTTAAACTTTTATATCATTCCACTTATGTAATACATATTTTTCCTTCAGTATTTATATATTTACTTAAACGATAATACATTTTGTTTCTCACGATCTTTGCTATGAGATGAACTATACCTTTTAGAAAAGTTATATTTTATTTCATAGATTTAAAGGAGCTAAAGGAAGGATGTGTTAGTAAATAAAGAAATGTGTGTTATAAAACATTTCGATAATGATAACATATTGTGGTGTATTAACGATTAAACAGCAGCATGCATAGCTATAGCCATATACGTTGATTAACTGTATCATATTATACTATATTATACGTTAATTATATTAAATATATATGTACACGAAGATCGACGTCGTATAATTAATGTTAAAAAGGAAATGCCAATGTAAAGGTATATACAAATAGAAAAAATTGTAGGCATGTACAAATAGGTCATATAAAATTTTATTTTTCTTTGATGGAAATAATTCTCTTAATATCATATATTTTTCGTCGCTGCTGGAACATAGTAAAAATTTCAATTATGTTGTACATTATAAAATTTTAATGATATAAATATTATACAATATAAGAATATCGGACAAATATATGGATGTATTACTTATGTTCTACACGCATTCATATTAGCACCATGGAGTACCATAAATACCATTGAATAAGGTGGCAAATATATTGTTTGTGTAACATCTAATATCACAGGCCGAAATGGCGGTAGATCCAAATTTTTCTGCAGTCTTAAAACTTCGCCATTCATCATTATTTCGCTGCAAAATGAAGAGCATAAGACAAAATAATATTTGCAACTTATCATCAATGGAACTTCTCCATACCTTGACTGCAAATAAAAAGAAGTGAGCGTATAAAGAAATACTTTTGAATCTCTCTGGATTATAGGGAAGAGTCCTTGGATTTTTACGCGTACAGGTTGTTTATCTAAATTCATCCCATATATTGTAATTGCTGGCACTCTGTTAATCAAAACTTTTACAGGAGTACAATGTGCATAAAGTCGTACATAATCACAGTTTTCATCTGGCATCAGTTTCAAAACTTTCTCAGACACAAATTCCTTGTAAATTACGCTAACCCACCAGTCAGGATTTGGTGTAATATCTGATCCAATCATAGCATAATCTCCACCATAAAATGATTGCCTTGTAACTACATTTACACCTGCTTTAGCACTGTATCCTAACTTATCAAGCCACAAAAATCCTGCCACAAATCGATCTGATAATTCTGGAGCACCTCCACCATAAGCTGTACTGGTCTCTGCTAAAAATGAAAATTACTTGAAGTCTTTCATTCTGAAAGAGAATAATTCGAATAACTATTAATGAATAACATACACAGCCACATATGAAGATTTTTATTATATAATTTGATGGTATCTCCTATAGATTTAATTTCCATAGGTAAATAATTGAAGACTGTAGGATTCACGAAATCCTCAACTTTGGCTACTCTTCCATTTAGATAATACTGATGCCAAGTTACGAAATTTATACTGTCTCTGCTATGTTCCAAAACTGTTTTTGCATAAAGTTCTCCCTTGTGTTTAGAGTCTCCTATATGATTTACTTCTGGACCAACAAGGATGCTGTTAGTGTATCCTTTTTCATTCAATAGTTGTCTTAAATGATAATAATCTTGTCCCAGTTCCATTGCAGTAACAGTAATATTAAATACGAAATGAAATGAATTTGGCTCTGAAATTTGATATGCTGCAATTAATATAATTTACGAAAATTAGAGTATACAATTAAGATATAAAACTAATTTACCATTTCCTAATTGCCAATCCAATTCCATACCGCGTTCTTTGGCAAATGAAATTATATCCTGAGCATTAGTACTGTCCCAAGAGCCAGTAACATCTCTGATTAACACATTCAAATCAAATATCATTCGTAATTGAGATCTTTTTGTAAAATTGTATATATTCTCAAAGTCTACATCCGTAATAGTGAAATTACTTATGTCTTGTTTATCTACAGGACTAATTGTATTTTCAGAAATTTGTTCTCCAGTCTGTATTTACAAAATTCAATGATGATATTTTAATAAAAAATGTTTAAGTAGGAAGATTTATATTAAATCGGAATAGGTAATGTATTAATTTTTTTTGTTTTTTAATTTTTCTATTTAACATAACCGGTGTCCACTGACCTGATTAAAATATAAACAATCGGCGGATGTACCGCCGATTCGAACATAAGCGGGTGCGAGGTATCTGGCCAATCTAATGAATTTTTTATTTGAAATTGGCAAATTTTTCATATCTCGTAATAAAGATGAATCGAGACCAAAAGATAAAAATTTTTTCGACACTTCATGTAACAGTGGTTCCTCCGGATTTAAATAAAATGTACAGCTATTACCAGTTGAATTAAAAATATAATTTAAATTCCATACTGATAACGTTAAAAGGGTTATGCTCGCACCGACTATAATTAAACTAAAAATCGGCCGTAAATTGGTATCTGTAATGAAAAAATTATATTAATATAACTATATCGATAAAAATACATTAATATTAATACGATTCTATTCCTAGATATTAATAACGTAATACAGAAAAATAATCATCTAATCTGTTTTATCATTGTCGGAAAGGGACGTTCAGATATTAAAAATGGAAATATATTTTAAATTTTGATAAAAATTAATACAGAAGAGATTGATGAAATTGAAAGCGCAATTTCAATATTGAAAAGTAGAAGTTCAGGGATGCAAAGGACAGAATGAGCCGGCATTTTAATTCATAGATTTGCGGAGAATACAATTCAGTTATTTCTATTTTAATTGAATTACTCACGAGCACGAACATCTCCAAGATGTTCGTATTGATTTTTTCCCCGATCATTATTTACGAAATAATTCATTTTTTTTCTTTAAATCTTTTGGACCCAAGGAATATGCGTTTTAGAAAATGACGTTAGCTGTTTGATAACAATGTCCGATTGCCAATGTATTCCAATATATAGCAACTTCACCGCTGCATCCAGCTGCATCTGATAAGAATATAAACAGGAAGGGTAACAAATTTCGGGCCCTTAAGTTTTATTGGTTTTGCGCAGAGAATCTCCGCAACAACAGAAGAGAAAATTTATCGTATTTTCGAAATTAAATATTACGTTAAAATTGATATATCTTTATTTCCTTAACGTTTACAAAAACATATATGCCATAAACAATTCTGATGTAACAAAATAAGGGTTTGGAGTAGGATTTAATACAATAATTCAAATCGGTGCATCGAAGCCTTTGTGTCAATTACATTAATTGTGTTTTAATTCTGTTAATCTATTATATCACACTTTATTTATCATTTGTATAATCCAACATAACCTCACGAACATATAATATAATATTTATAAAATACGTAGAATGACTGCGACGTTGACATCACGTTAAAGATGTTAAGATAGTAATTAAGCGCCACAGATTTTAAATTTTTCTATATAAAAGTCATTCATTTTTAATCTGTTTTAATCATGAAAATTACTCAGAGCTTTGGTAACACTTTCTCAATTCAAACTTGAAACCCTTGAAAATAAATATAGTACATTATAGTATGAATCATCAAATGTTCATGCGTGGCCCTTACTGATTGATCCAACATATCGTTATGACTGTACACTGTCCCACGTTCCATTTTTAGAGTAGCTGAAAACACTAATAAATATTCATGACAGTAAGTGTTAATTAATGATTGATATAGCTGAAGTGATTTCCAACTTTATGTGAACATCGATTGTGTTAAAATTTCCATTCTAGTGGACATTTGGCAATTTAACCTATCAGCTTCAGAAACATCGAGATGTTTCACATTTTCTTCATGTACATGTACCTGGTACAAATTATACGAGAGAGATAAACTACGACGTCGAACAGCATATAAAACCCATTTAATATAAATAATATATTCGATAAAAAATCATGAGACCTGGTCAAAGACGACAACAGGGCTTGCAATACGGTATTTATTTACTTGGTATGCAAGCCTTAAATTATGGAATTGATAGAATTCCGCCGGCCACTTTGGTTACAATTGTTTCGCAGGCAAGTATTAATTTCCCATTTAATTTAATAATGAAATGTCACGATACAAGACTATTTGTTTAATATATTTTAACTGGTATTTTATATGATGCAACATTTCATTAATCCAAAAAATAAATTATTTTTTTAGGTTTTACTGTATATGGGAATAATAAAAGTTCCATGGAATGCAGAGGAAGTATGCATATCTGCTATAAAAATAATTAAATATCGTGATTGGAGATCATTTGTGGTGTCAAATTTTGAACATGGTACAGACATGCATCTGTATTACAATATGGTGTCATTTCTTTTAAAGGGTTCATTTTTAGAACCTATGTATGGAACTACAAATTTTGTTATTTTATTGTCTCTATTGTCGCTTGGATGTAGCGCCGCATATGCGACGTTAGGTTATGCCTTTATGCAATTTACCGGTGACTATGGATATTACACTCAATGTGCTATTGGTTTTTCTGCTGTATTGTTCGCGTTAAAACTAATTGTAGTTTGCGAAGAACAAGATAGATCCCAACATGTCGGTGGATTTCAAGTTCCCAGTAAAATTGCTGTTTGGGTTGAACTAATATTAATTCACCTTTTGGTACCACAGTCATCGTTTATGGGACATTTGGGGGGTATTTTGGTCGGTTGCTTATACTGTTATACTTTCGTAGGGGAAATAATTGACAATATAATACACATGATAACCGGTAATCCAATTATACATGAGGAACCATTCTATAGAAAACGAAATTGGCTTCGTAGATAATTTAAAAATGCTCGTAATATTGAAAAAAACTCCTCTTGTAGGATTAAGGTATTTTTTATATACGTTTATATGACATGTTCGCGGATTAATATTATTTTATAATGTTGTAAAGTATGTTTCATTAAATTATATTAAATTATCAATTTTATATTAATGTAGATATTGTCCAACTCATTCACAGCCCTCATAAATATCACATTCGTAGTTTGTAAGCATACTGCAATATGTTATTAACAAAGACATAAATTATAAAATGTACATACGATATTATTGAATGATACTCTTGTTTTTTTTTCTTTAAATACTTCACAAAGGAATTAATTAAAATTTATCGGAAAACTATGATACATCATACAGCAATATGTATAAAATTAATATCGATATCAATAGCCGTTATTATGCTTGTAACATTTTATATAATTTGTACAATGTAACATTAGGTACTTTAGATCTTAATTCTGGTTTCAGCAACGATTCCACTGTAAATATAACGACGATAAGTACAATGTTCAAATTTGGACGAAGATATACCGTGTAATCGAATGAATATACTTACAACTTAATTGTTCGTCAATGGCATACGGTATATCGTAAAATACAAAATATGTGCACATTCTCTTCAATAATGTTAAATCAGGTTGAATTTCACCTGCAGTTACGTAAGATTTCATGAAAGGCATAAGATCTGAAACATGAAATTGCAATACGTTAAACAAAAGAATTACAATAGCATAGATAAAACAAATAAAGCAATTACCAGGCTCCCATCTGTCCAAGATAAATGCCGTTTTTTGTTTGATTGCAAGTATACTTTCTACACTGAGCAACGATTTCGTCTCCTTCTCTGAAAGTCTATCAACCAGCTGAGACGACACGAGTTTTATTTGCCACACTGTGTAACTGTTCGGTTGCTTTTCCAGAATTTCTATACTCTTTATCAGATTTATCCATAGTGGAAGAAGATTAATCTTATCTTTCACTACGCACTCATAAAGGATAATAGCAAATGTATGCAAAAAATTTTTCTCCATTTCTATCATTTCCGAATATCGTCCCTCTATTTTCGATAAGTAGCTAGCATCCTTTGATCTCACCGAGGTTTCCGCAATGTCCATTTTTTCATTAGAAGCACTTAATTGCTCGTTCCAGCTACCCGTTACTTTTTCAGAATTATCACACGAGCTTTGAGTTAAATACCCAGAACTAATTTTAGCAATGCTACCATAAGAGCATTCCTTCGACTCTTCATCGTTTTGGACCTTGTCGTTTTTCGACCATCTTAAAAAGTACTTTACTATATTCAAAATTGTCTTATTATTAGTGAATGAAGTTACACATTCGGGTCGTGCGGCCCATGCGATAACATTTTCTGTCGTTAACGTCTGAGCAATTAAACTTCTAAAACCCTGAAATGTTTATATATAATATTAACTTTAAAATGATAGTTAAATTACCATTTAAACAAGAATAATGTAGTAAAGAAGTTAATAATTACATGAGGATCTT
This sequence comes from Cerceris rybyensis, assembly GCA_910591515.1. Taxonomy (NCBI): domain Eukaryota; kingdom Metazoa; phylum Arthropoda; class Insecta; order Hymenoptera; family Crabronidae; genus Cerceris; species Cerceris rybyensis. The sequence continues at coordinate 6,036,066 of OU342795.1, forward strand.
CTACGTATGGCAAACAACCAGCTCTTTGCTTGACGCCTAAGGAGCCACATTTTTTTAACATGTTTTCAAGCTGCTGCCAGTTGTGATCCTTTTCAAAAACAATCTCCCAATAACTATCGTCTTTTAATATAATCCTTTTTAGACTGCACAGTTGCGGTAACAAACACGGCGCTTGAAGTATCAAATCTTGCCCGTCTGCTTCTTTTTCCGTTTCAAAAATTAAGTGTACAGTGGTATAACAATACTGACCGCTATCGATATCTCGTGGTAAAATAACGCGAGGTTCAGCGGCTAAAACGTACAGATGCCGTAATGCTTGCAAATGGTACCTGTTAACAATTACATTTGTTAAAATATACGTTTATGATACTGTGTTTGAGAAACTCTCATATATTCATGATTAACCGTTTGCGTACCAGAGAGTTTTCACAAAACACGGTCGAAAAACGTTAATCACCGCGATCACGCTCCTTCGATTAAGGTTGAGAATTTGTGAGCGCACCGTCAGTTGTCTGTATCGACGAAATACGCTGGGTTTTTTCGATACGAAATCTGAAGAGCGCAAAAGCAGCCCGTGGCACACAAACGGTTAAATTAGTAATATAAACGACTGACCTATTATCATTGCTATGAGTTGGAAACTTTGGGAATAGAGAAATCACAAGTGCAGCCACTGCGCTGGGACTATTTGAAAGAGTGTATTTCCCACCGCCAAGAAACAAAAGACCGAGAGCCATATGAGTAGCTAAATGAGAACCATATGTAACGACACTACTAGCAGGTCCCACCCGAGTTCTAACGTGTCGGCATATCCTCATAATCTGTTAATTAAAAAGATAACATGGGATAAAAGGTTTGCGAAAAAATCGGTCGCGAAATTCGCAAAAGTTTTTTTTTACATTCTGTATACACAGGAGTGAATTAGTAAACAAACATACCTCTAAATCACCCGTTCCTGCCATTACAACGGCGGCGGAAAGTAATATGACGTTCAAACATGTTTCAATCGTCGATTTTCCTGCTAATTCAGCTATGGTTTTGTGCGACAGAGCCGTAAACATTTGCGCGTAATTGTACAAAGTCCTGAACGCATTCTTATTAGCCGTTCCTGCGTACTTAAGTCCCAAAGCCATACAGGCACCAGCTATGATATTACAGTAAGCTTGGCTGTAAATTTAAATAATATCAGTAAACAGATGAAACATTATTATGTCATATTCGTAGAAAAAATTCATACAATTATACTAACTTCATTGTTTCTAAATCTACATCCTGTGTAACTTCCGACGTTGGCTTTTGTAATCTATACTTGTATACAATATTAGGAACATGACTAGATACCCAAGATTTCGTGGGCTCGATTTCATCCCATAAGATTAATGATTTTGCGAGTATTCTTAATAGTAGAAAGTCAGGCCTGACAAAATCTAATAAATACTGTGTATCTGGTGCTTGCATCCATTCGGCTACTGCTCGATTTCCCGTTTTGAAATACATGAGACCAAGAGCCATAGTTGCCCCGGGACTGGTCACGTCGATATTTATGGAATCCCCTTCCCGTATTTGATAACTAATACCGTAGGTAGAAGGAGTAGTTTGAATATCAGTAATTTAATATTAATTGTTAGTATTAACACTAGATCGACGGACATTAAAGCTGTTATATACTGAAGCAGTAAAGGAGACTGTCAGTTGAGTAATTTCTGTATCATAAAGATAATTCTGAAATATCAATTGTACTGCTTCTCTACAAATGTCAGTAATAGCGATAACAAAAATAGACGTCCGTATATGTAGTGTTGACATGACAATATAAATGTACCTAGGTGATTTATATTTATCCTTTTGTGCTCCAGTGAAAGGCCTCACGTGTCCACCAACCATGTAATAGTGTAGAGTATCCGGTATACTAGCCAAATCCGGACCACCTCCGCAACCTAACACTACTAAACCTAATGCTAAACCGGCCGCTAAAGAATATGATTCACGATCCACACAATTCTTCATTTCGGGTCCTGGTGGTCTCCCTAAATAAGACATTCTTAATTATTCAAAATGACCAGTTAAAGCGATCATGGTAAAGGGAAATTTCATTGTCAAGTATACCAATTTCCGACAGTAATGCGTGCGATATATGCCTATGAGCAGTTCCTTGATATACAAGACCAACACCCATCAAAGCAGCAACTTGTACGTTTTGCTGAACATTCAGTTCGATACTTGTAGGCGGTAATAGTGTTTCGACATGCAGCGACAATAGTTTTGTCATAGAGACATTCATTGTTCCACGATGTGTCGCTGACAGGCCCAACAAAAGGCCAACGCTAGTAGCTTCATGACACTCGACTAAGTATTCATACATACTAAACGGCGCTAAATTTTTCAAGTGTCCATTCAAGCCAAGTGCCATTAGAAAGCCTGAATGTTCAATACCAAATTCACCCTGCTGCTGTTTATTATATACTATCCACGTTGAATCGATATTCGACGCGTCTGGATGAATGCGTAGGCCTGCCGCTACACCATTGTGAAATAGTGGCCATAGATTCATGTTTGGTGGAACGTCTATATGAGCTAACTCTACCGTTGTTCCTCGAGGAGGTGCCTTTCCTGTATAATTAATAAATATTAATAATTCGAGTGAATAATTGAAAATTAATAGCCTCTGCAACGCTTAACAACAGATCTACGGAAGATGTAAAATTGAGCCATAATCGACAGATTATCTTTGTAGCTTGATCCGTATTTTTTCATAGCACGTATTTCTTATATTAAGCATAACAAAATTAGCCTGCATAAATGTAGTGTTAAAGACAATAATTTTAAATTCATACCGGTTAAACAAAGTCGGGGAATTGGTAGCTGTTCTGTTATTATAGGAGTCGAAGTCCTGAGAGTAAACATGCCCCTGGCTACTGGCAGTGCCATTGTTCTTGTACACAATGCATGTAAATGTCTCTCCTGTTCCTCTATAAACTCATGATCGCTTACATCGGGTCTCTGTACGATTGCTATTCTCACCGGTTTAGAAGAGTTAAGGAGCTTTCTAACTTCTGCTACTCTGTGGTCCTTGTTAAATCGTAATTTCAGTATCTACAAAGAATAATGATTACTTATATATGCACGTGTGATGTTGACGAATGAAAAGTGATAAACAATAATGTTTCTCAGTCTTACAGCATCGTCAAATTCCATGCCGTCGTCTTGTTCGGGATCTTTGATCGAATAACTTTTTCCATCATTTTCTGTATGCAGATGAGGTACTGATGGCTTCAAGTGCTTGTCCAATGCGGCTAAATCTTGACGATCCACTAATTCGTACACTTGCATAGGCCAATTTGACGGAGGACGTTCTCTGCATTTGTACATTATATCTTTCAGCATCAATGATACACCGGTTGGCAATATTTCGAGGTCTTTTTTGTTCATACCTAGAATTGAAAGTATATTGCATTTTAGACTATGATTAACGATAAGTGTGCATAGTAGAAAAAAAGAAACTTACCCATTTCATGGTATAAGAGAGCTATTCGGTCTGCCGTAGGATGTTCTATCTTTTTTGGTATGTCTTTCTCGTGTTTGTTTCCACCTTCCTGAAAATCTATTCTACTTCCAGCTGGAATAACGAGTTTCACAAATTTATCCATTTCCAATGCTTTACTGTTATCCTCGTTTGCTATGAGTGCCGTCAAATAGATAATATTTCTCGTTCTTGAGTTCACATGGCTTAAGTATGGAAATGCTGCTGCCTCTTTTTTATTTAATAAATTATTTAATGTGTCAAATATGTTTGGTGGTTGTAGCAGTACATAATTCGGTATCGTGATTTTCTGCAAGTCTCCGTCACTGACTTGAGACGTAGCATTTTTCAAATGACAAAGAGATGGAAAATCGAGGAAGTAATGGTGAACGTATAGATCAAACTTTAAGTCTAAGCTTAATTGATATAACAATTGAGCGAGTAGAGGTAGGCTCTCTGACATTACACAATTTAATTTTAACTCCTCGTATAAAAGATGCAGAGAGAATAGAACCAGTGGAAAGTATGGAAACAAAATGGATTGTACATTTATTCTCCCTGGATTCATTTCCGTGTCATGCTGTTTTCCTGTATGCAAACTGCTTGGCATTTTCTGGATGCCAAGTACGTTTGTCATAAAGTGTTGAGAATTGCTATTTTTAATGGAATTCATCATGTACATCCAATCATCGGTAGACCCGCAATTATTAGTTTTCTGTTTCTTCGGTACGACCATTGGACTATTACGTTCCGCAAGATGATCCTTCTCATCTTTTTGTATTAATTGTAATTTATCTACTTCGTATCCGAGTAACGTGAATAGAACTACTAGAAAAAGATACCACTCTTGCTCTGGAGAAAAATCTTGAGGCCCTGGAGCATTCCGAGCACCGTACCATTTAACCAATAGCTGCATTGCCAAATCCTTTTGCAACACGCTTCTCAAAGTTTGTAAGCATTTAGTAACTAAATAGAATGTTTAACATATCATCAATTTTTGTAGTTACTTTGCAGTACATATTATTTTTACATTAAATTTTTACTTACCTAAAGGACTCGTACTGGATACTGGTAATGTTATACGAAAATAATTCTTATTTCCATATTCTAGAGTTATTTTATTTCCTACTGCCTCTTTTAATGCAAGACAATTTGTGTCGAGCAAAGAATTCTCTAGAAGTATTGGCGGTTTGGCGCAATTTCCTCCTACTGGGCTCAATAAGTGCAAACCTTCCTCGAATTTTATATCCTGAGGAGCGGCGCAATTTTGAGAAATTAGAGAACTCCGTCGTGGAAATGGTGATCCTAATTTGTGGTTGATATTGGATAAAAAGTAATTGCATCCTGTTAGATTTGAAAGTATTCCAGTTATATGAACTTTGCCCACGCATGTTATGCCAGAATATAGTATCACTCCGTTTGATAAATCCATTGTAGCTATCAAATGTAAGCTCTGTAAAAGCATTTTATTTCCACACCTGATTTTGATTAAGAATCGAAAGAGAAATATTTAAATACTAACGGGCAGGCTAACAACATCTTTGGCCGTAATACTGGTAACCATGCCAAATATAACTTGTTGCTGTTTATTAGTTTTCTCAAGCCTAACTAAGAAAAGTTGCGATCGATTTGGCACCAAATAACATAAATAACTTTGTCCAACAAAATCCGTTATTAAGAGAACTTTAGACGCACAGCCAAATACAGTTTCCCTATGAAAACGGATAAGAAATTAATATTAAACATTGCGTTTATAAATCTTAATGTTGCAACTTACTTCCTACTTAGGATCCAAAGAAATTGTAAGCACAAGGAAAATCTGCAATAGGGTATAGTAGGTAGGAATTGTGGGATCTTAAATATACAAACGAATATATAATGCTTACTTTGGAATACCAACGTTTTCAGTCCAAACATGATCGAGACAGATCTCAGGGTACAAAGGTTTACTTGGTGTAACAGCGTCTTGTAATTGTAAACTGTTACAACCACTTTGCATGTGACTTAATGTTGTTGTCCTAACGATTTGTTGTAACCTAGGATGATGACTGATTGAACCACCAGGTGCACCGAGTAATGGCGAGAAAGCGGAATGTGTAGGAGACTGACAACGTGAAATGGTAGCCATTGGACTTTGAGATCTTGAATGTTGCGTTTGTTGCTGTGAAGGCGACGGACCACCGGAACATGTGGTAGTATAAGAGGTTCCTCGCGATCCAAATGGGCTATTTGATATTCCTAATCCTATAGAACTCAATTGTGGATTTGGTATCCCTACAGGAAATGAAACAGTTATAAATTTAATAGATTCGAATGCATGAAGTTCCACCAGTTTGTTGTTGAATGATAATAATAATAATAGAGAATATACCAAATATACTTAAATGTCCTTTGTTTGTACAGCTTTTATTATTTGAAAGATTACTCCCAATATTTAAAGGCGATGCGGTTGCAGAATGATTAAGTATACTCGGTGTTGTGTCGCCGCTTCCGCAAAGTATTTGACACTCCTCGATTAAAGCTTTACGTACTTTATATACAGAATGTAATCCAGTCTTTGTATCATATATCACAGCCAAAGATGGTTCAGTACTAGTAAATACAATTTGTTGGTTTGATTCACACATATACGAAACGTTACCTGTAAATTATATGTTAATTGTATAAAAACACGATTAATTTATGAACGAGGTAATATTATTTGTAAAATTTATAATACCATGCTTTATAATTACAGGGCAAATTTCATCTAAAGGATGTGTTAAAGAAAATGCCACTGGTAAATTTGTATCAGTATTTAGTTGCAACCTATTTCCATCGGATGACATATATCTAAAAAAATTGAGTAGGGATATTTGAAATACTCTTCCTTGCATTGTACATAAAGTATTAAATTTTAAAATATAAAAACCTTGTTTCAGAGGTAGGAACTTGTGATTTTTCAAGTAAAATTCCATACTTTGTTGCCCAAACAGCAGATACCTACAATATAATAAGAATTTGTCAAGCCAGATATATATTACTTTTGAACTATAAAATGTACATGCATCCCGTAAAACATATATTCCACAAGATTGTGAAGTTTCAGTTACCTGAAACTGTAAGCTAGATACATAATCTTCTCCTGCTTCAGTAAAAACTTTCAGAGTGTATGAATCAATTAAACATATACATTCTTTTATTTTTCCAGTACATTCTTCATTTTCCAATTCCTTCCCTTTTGACAAATGGTCAGGTATGGTAGTATGAAATGTGCACCATAGTGCATGCTTAATGTCTGTCTCACATGTATACGTGGTTTGTAGTACTTGGGTAGACTGATTACCCTTTGAATGGACAGCAACTTTGCCTGAGCAATATAATTCTTCTTCACTGCTTTCATCATTTTCCCTTACTATCCAGAACTCCTTCTATATTACCATATATATTATTATTAGTTATTAACGTTGATAGTTTTAACAAATTAATTTAATCAAAAACTTACCGACGATCTTTCTGAAATATTCACTTGACTGAACTTGTGTAACAAAATACTTTCTCCTACAGCCGATTGATTATTTGATAACTGTTGATTATTCAGAGGCTCTGGATGCCTTAAAACTGTTTGTCTTCCACCAGGAGCATATTCCTGAAAAGTTATATTTTAGAATTCAAACAAAAAATAGTAAAATTCTATACTTTGATAGATTGAAAAATGTTATTATCTTACCACTGTTTTATTTCAGTGGTGATGATAATCTAACCTAAGGTGGACATAACTTACCACCGGTTCTGAGGCGGCGATCATTTTCTCCCTGGTTTCATCCAGATTTGCTGAATATAATTATTAAAAGTCAACAAAACAGTGCTGTTTATTGTAGAACGTCCAGCAAAGTAAAGTTTAAACGTTTTCAATCATACACTGTTATCCAATAACGCGTTACTATGAAAGTCGCCATATTCAAATAGTATAAAGTATGTACTATACAGTACTGAAATGTACTATAGCAAAAATAATGTACATATGTATATTTAAAAAACAACATTTTAGTTGCATTTCTTTCGCACACAATTATGTAGTATATCATTTCATCTTTATTCTATCATGCACGAACAATGTTAATATTTCATATTAACAATGAAATATTCACGTTACAACTTGAAAGATAATGAAAGGAGTATCAATGACTTTGAACTTGTTTAAAATAATCAGCATGAGCGATAATATAAATAGGTTTTTATTACAAATGAAAATACAGTTGCCGAACTAAACAGTATAAATATTACATACATTAATTGCACAATACTGATTATAATATAATTTATTCATGCCTTTTGACTTGCATTGCTTATGGTGTTTCTGACTTTACAGTTATTAGAAAGTCTTGTCTGTGGTGAAATGTATGCTAAAAGCGTATGATTAATATGATGGAGTATTCTTGAACTTTATATCATAAATAAAATTAAAAATGTTTCTCTGATAAATATGCACCTGTTGTTGTTTTTTGTTATAAATATTCGAAAGCGCACTACTAAAATTAGTACAATTGTCATTTACGACACGTGTATTAACGGAGTCCCGATAATTTTATCACAGTTAAGAAATATATAAACAGAGGCAAACTTTGTCTTTCTAACGCTCTTTTTAGTACCTTTACAACTTGTTTATTACTAAATGTTTCCAAATCTGTTGGAAATTACTGTTCAGTATGAAGCTAAAGAATATATAATTATTACCATCGTACGATTATAAAAACCGATGTTATCATTTATATATATAAATACGTGTAAAGACTGTATAGATTTATTTTACCAAAGCATACATATTTACAAATACTTGCGAAATTGTTACTGCGCATAAAAATTACATATTTTTCATAACGTTAAATTGATTAACAAAAGCATTCATTCGTATTAAAAGAAAATGGAAAAATTTATTTCACTATTGCATTAACTTGTTGTAATAGGACCATGAATAGTATAAAACCATAAATATGTTACTTGAAAGAAACTATATCCTGAAGTACAAAGTTTCTTTTAAAATCTATAACTTAGCGTGGAATTTTTATTTAAGATACTTAAGAGCATCTAACTTTGGAAATAGTATTATGTACATTTCCAAGGGACCTCTGTAAATAGATTTTTGTTAAAAATATAAATTCTGCAGAGTTTTTAAAATAAGTTTTAACTCATAAATTCTGTGTTCAATGAACTAAAAAGTATACTAATAAATTACGAAATAAATAGTATTATGATAATTATTTTTTTTGTCCTGTGATATTTACTTCTCTTTGATCCCTCGAAATATCTTTTCCTGTATAAGACACGTTTAAAATAAATTTGAAAATAAATTTTAAAAATAATTACGAGATTAAAAAGCGTTCGAAGAGTATGGTTAACACGGTACATATTGATTTTTGTGCCGAGTGTGCCATTACTTATGTTATACTTAAATTATTTGACAAAACAGCTGAAACCTTTCTAAATTATATTCAAAACGTTTTACGATGAACCGCTCTAATGCCCTCTTCCTCGTACTCTCTTTTACTAACCCACATCTTTTTAAAAGTATCTAGAGAAGCCAGAATAGATCCACCAATCCAAGTACTGTATAATCGTTCTTGAGGTGCAGATATCTACATGTAATATAAATAAATACACATGTTTTCGTAATGAAGATATTCGTAAGAATTAATACTTGACATATAATACCACTTACCCTGATTTTAATATCCTTTGGTGCCATTTTACGAATTTCTGATAATAATCTATCACCGAACCCCTAAGAATTAAAGAGATTGAGATTGTATGTATATATGTTGTATAAAATTTACAGTACTAAAGAACAGTTTTGAATACATACGCGGAATAATGTTGATCCTCCAGATAAAACAATATTTTGGAACAGAAACTTCCTTAAATCCAGATCAGACTTTTGAATAGAATATGTTAGTACTTCATGAAGTCCTTCGCATTCTTCTCCAATTAGGTCTGGTCGAAAAAGTACTTCTGGAGCTCTAAATCGAGCTGGACCAATCTATTGCAAATAAGTGCATATACTAGCACCATACTCTGCATAGTTCACACAGTATAAGAAAATATTTAAATTATATTTAGAAAGGAAATTATAAATGCTCTTATCAGATGAAGTTCTTACAAAATTTCCTTTTGCAGCTACAATTAAAAACTGAAATTATTACCTCTAAGTTACTTCCATCAGGTAAAACAAACTGGAACTTTTCTGTTCCAATAGTTTCTTCCTTTTCAGGGTGACTGGCTAAGTAGCATGCCCGTTCTTTAATTGTCCTAACAATTTCAAACTCAGCTGTAGTTTTGAAATGAATGCCCTCCTTGCGTAAAAGGAGTCGAAGATGCCTGGTAACGTCGCGTCCTGCTATATCGACCCTCATTATACTATGAGGCATTGCAAAACCTTCGTAAATAGGTACTGCATGTGTAACACCATCTCCTGCATCTAAAACTACTCCTGTAGTTCTACCTGTTGCATATCTGTTGTGTTCAAATATATAGACATTATGCAACATAGAAATCGTAATAACACCACTAAATAAATGAAATTTTGAAGTTTTTAATAACTTACAAACTTAATACAGCCTGCATTGAAACAAATAAAGCTGGAACATTGAATGTTTCAAAAAATATTTCAGCAGCCTTCTCTCTGTTTCTTCTTGGATTCAAAGGTGCTTCTGTCAATAAGACAGGATGTTCTTCACTAAATGTTGCTAATTGATCTTTACTAAAAACGTATGACCAAATTCTTTCCATGTCATTCCAATCTGTAACGACTCCATGTTCCATTGGATAACGAAGAGATAAAAGGCCACGGTGTTCTTCTGCTATTGGACCCACAAAGAGATCTCCTTCTAAAGCACCAGCCATCACACGCACATGCTTGGGCCTGCCAATGCTACAAAATTACAAGGTACACATTACTATTATTAATTATATAATAGCTAATTCTATTTATGAAGGTTATTAATATTATAAAGACTTAGTAAATATTTAATATCAGTCTGTAGTTAAACTGATTTCATTCATTTTATTGTTATAATACCAGCCTGCAGTATTAACAATAAACTGCTAAATAAACTTTTTTTTTATATATCTCTTACTACTTGTATGCAATTATTATGTGCACGTGTGCGCGCACACACACACACGCGTTAATCATGAGCATTACAATAATCAAAAACGTATTGATAAATATCCTTTTGATAATGTAATAATATTATTTCGAATTAATGTGTCACCTGTGAATAACCTCCATAAAAATTGAATACTGTTAAGCATACTAATTATACCAAACTAACTAGTACACTTACAAATTTGGAAATCTGCATTTTGGTATCTGATCACCCGCGAATCCTGCTTTAATTACACCAGAACCCTGAAAAAAGGGAAGAAATATGTTAATAGCATCATTATCGATTTTAAATCGAAGAGAACATTTTACTTTTTTATTCTTGTAACTTGGCGATTTTTCATACTTTACGAACAAAATAAATTACCGATAATACAGACGATTTATCGGGAAAGAAATAAAGAGTTAAATAATTTATCGATGCTATTAGCTTTCGAATGAGAAAGTAGGAAATTTTTGGCGTTACTTAGGGTGCCGACATTACGGTGCTATTCGATTTGACACATCAACGAAGAAAAACTTAAAGTAACCGATGGAATTTGAAATTTGATAAATATTCTTACATTGTCGATAACTACAGGTTGATTAACAATCACATCATAAGGCTCCATAATTAATATAAAACCACACTGTTGTGTGAGATCTTTGAAAATTTACTACGGTAACCCTACTGTCACACACCTATTCTTAAGGTGAGGTCTGAAGGGAGCCACAGAAATCCATGAAAAATAAAGCGACATCTTCACGATCGTTAACAACAGGATTACCAACAATTTATTCAAACTTGTATTTCAATGATAAGACGATATTTACAGTTTTATCATCTGATTATTAATAAATAGTTATAGAGTTCCGTTCATATAGTAACGTATAAAGAATAGTCATTTAGTTTTCTTTTACATAACACATTTAAGTGATATATATAGATATTAATGGTATATCATATATATACTTAAAAAACATCTTAAATCATACGAATGGTTTTGTAACTACAAGATAGAAATACGTGAGAAACATTAGATGCATTTATTTTAAACTATCTTAACATTATAACGTAACTTGTAATTAATCACAGCCAAGATTAAAATTTCTTAGATACTCGACTATTTCATGTCCATATAATATGAAAATCTTTTGGCTTTGAATTTTTCTAGTGCGCTTAATTGAGAAATTTCTTTCTCCCTTTCTTTCAATTACACATTTCTCCCTTTCTTTTGTAGCAAATTAAGATAAAATTAACATTCTGTCCGCGATGTCTCAGTAGTGTAAAAGTATACTTAAAACTACAATAACTGTGTTCTGTTAAAATTATATTTACACTCAGTTCAAAAAATACTTAGTAATATAAAGATATTTAACTTACATCTGTTATATGTGATAAATAACAAACTTCTTTTAAAACTATAGACGAAAGCCTTTAAAATTCATATTAAAATCTGTCTTCGTATAATGATTTTTATATAATTATAATATAAATGCTTTAAACATGCTTCTGTATGTCATCTACATTTTTCGTGTTGTTTGCGGAAAGTGTGTACGAATGTTTATAAAAATCTCTAATTATTTGCAAACTTTTTAACTGGCTAGCAGCTATACTTCATAAGAATATTTCTGTAAATCCAACTTTATTTTAAGTGAACACGTTTAGTATCTTTAGATTTCTTTTTGTTAAAATAATAGTATGCAATCGACAGTACTGAATATTATGATCTCAATAAATTTCTGCCATCAGCAAAACAACTAAAGATGTCCACCCGGTAAAAGGATGACTGCCTTTCCCTTCTCCATGAACGTCTCCATAATTCTCCCATACATATCCAGATTTCTTATATTGCCTGATGATATTTTGCATCAGATTATGCCTCAATCTTTGATAAATCTTCTTTGCTTTTCCTTGATACGGTCCTTCTACCTTTGAGTAATAGTGAGTCGCCCTTACTGTTAGATAATTCAAGTTCATCCAAATAGCTCCACGCCAGTATGGTGGATCGTGTTCAGTGTTATATTTCATATAAAACGGTGATGTTACAGCGAGTGATCGTAAGCCATATTCAGTCCATAAAAGATTAGGGTCCACTAAGTCTTCCAAGATCTTTCCTAAATGCGGCGATGTAGGATCGATAATTTGTAAAATAAATGGAAACAATGAAACATAGCCGAAAGATGAATCAACATATCGCAAAGTAGGGTCTTCTGAAACAATTCTTATCATTTCAGACGATTGTGTGTGTGAACGTGGTGGTGGAGTTGGTCTTCGTAAAGATACTTTATCAGTATGCAATCCAAAATCAGAATATGTACGTGTATTAGGTGACCAATGAAGTTTGTTTAATAATTCATTGTCAGATAAATATTGGAATGTTTCGCGATACTTTGTATTGGAATGATGTAAAATTTCAGTGATTTGAGACATAATATTAGCAGCGAACGCAATCCAACAGCGCAAATCGACATGACGTTCATCAACATTTGGATGAGATGCTCTAGGATAATCATCCAGTCCGGATGTCAGTGTTTTAGGATTTAATTCTCTATTAGTAGTTGCATCTCTGCCTCGCCATCTGTATGTACTTGGTAGATCGCCAATTTGTGTGGTATTGAACCAGTTGAACCACGTTTGAAGTCGTGGATATAATTTATCCAAAGACTGGAAATATTTTCCTAACATTTCTTCTCCATGATGTTGAAGAATGAAGTGCAATGTCAGGAAAAACGTAGGAGGATTGGCATTTGTATTCCTTTGAGTTACAAATTCTTCTGGGACTTTTGCTAAAGCTTCTTGTCCTAAAATCATTTCCCTTGGAATCCAGCCTTCAACATTCATTAAATCAAACCAATGATTTATAATATCTATCTCGATATCTAAATCCCAAGCTGATATAAGTAAACCATGAAAACCTTCGTCCCACAAAAAACCTCGTGGGAAAAAGCTTCTACTAGGCACAGCAGTATACAAAGGTGCTTTCCAATAAGGCACGGGTCCTTTGGTATATTGACTTTGCACTTGTGGATTTCCATAGAAGTAGCCTATAGAGCCTATCATATTTGATAGCGCCATTTTGGCAAATGTAATTTCATCCTTCGAAAAGCCTTTAGATTTGAGCTTAAAAATATTTTCAAATTTTTCACTAAACAAATCACGCTGTTTCTTCAATAGATCTTCGTAATTTTTACCAATTAATTTTTCACCTCTATTAGTAAAACTCCCTGATTCGTAATTAACTTCAATTTCAAAGGGTATTCTTCCTGTTACTTGAACAGCAATAAAATTCGAATCTTTCTTTTTCCCATCTGCTGATAATGGTATTTGTTCACCAGCTAGGACTATGTGTTTTTTGGAAGATCTTTTTTGTGATGCTACTCTAAGATTCTGAAGAACAGTTTCTTTCAGGAGGTTTAAACCAGGTGCAACAGTTGTTAAAAAAGAATGTTCTTCAATATTCCCTTGTATTAAATTTAAGTTAATACTGAAGGATCCTAAGCCCTGAGTATTTCCTTCTATACCTGTTAAACGTTTCTCATCACCAAGATTTGCTTTAATCCATCCATTTGTATTTTCATCTGTTGCTACATAAAAAAGTAATGAAATTTCTTCCCCATCTCGTTCTTCTCTTTTTGAAGTCACAGAAATTCTTGATGTCCAATCTCCTCCATGCTTACCACCTGGCCTTTTAACAAATGTTGTTTCTAAAATAGCTGGGCCATCTACTATTTGTTGAACTCCAAAAGTTCTTCCATCATGCTCCAACCAAGCATATCTAAATTAATTTTAGATAATAAATATTAAAGCAATATTCACACAATATCTTCATGTAAAAAAAATAATATTTATGTTATGTAGATTTTATTTACTTATCCAATCCATCTCCTTGCTCACACCAATGTCTAAGTCCACTTCCATCTTGAAGTAAGGAATGTGGGAAATACCACATCAATCCTGTTACCAAAGAGTTTGGATCTCTTGTCTTTAATCCAAAATAAACACCTGGTCTATATGTACCCCAATATCGGTCTGGGATGTCTATACCAGAGGCTGTTACCAGCTACTCTTCAAGGAACAAATGATAATTTTATAAAAGAATTAACTTTAATTCAAAGGAAATGTAGTATTAAGTGCTACTAAAAGGGAACCTTTTAAAGCGTTACTTGAAGTTGTATGTAAAATCATTATGTGATAGTACATGCCTTTTGTACGTCATATGGAGTTTTTACTCTAGTTTCAAGATATCCTTTGTAACTAAACCATGCTGCAATAGCAATACACACAGCTGTAATTAAAGAGTTCAACATCGGTATTTTGAATCTACCCTCTTTCTTGGATGTGGTAAAATTAGAAGTTCTGCTTTTCACTTTTACAGTCTTCTCCTGAGTTTTATTTTTAGCCATAATAGATTTCCTATGGTAAAAGATAAATATGTATGTAATATCAAAGTATACATACTTTACTATTATAACATACTGTGCAATTTATATAAGAAAGAAACAACATATATTGTAAATTTTATTTGTAATATCAGTTGCAAATACCTTTTATTACAGTGGAGTATTTATCATTAATTGAAAATAAGCATAAACAGAATTAAATACATTTAATTCTTGATCTAATTCCATGAACTTCTTTCCATATTGCAGAGGGCATGTTCTAATTTTCGTAGGTTATATGGGTTATATTTGCCACACGATTCGCTACATGCTCCATTAAAACATAAAAGTATCCATGTACTTTGACTTGAATATTCGAAGATATTTTATTCTTAAGTAAGATATTGTATGAAAAAACAATCTTTTATCATACTTCGAGCATTAATTTTTACTTTCAGGTAATCAAATGTACATGTGATGCATGCCGTGCAAACGTGTGTAGCTCCATATAGCCCGTGGGCATACGTGTGTGCAATGCACCACTCTATATATCATATATTTAAATGATTTATTCTACAAAGCTTAGAAAATAGAATGAAATAAGTTTAAATGTCATTTTCGAAGATTTATTTCCCCAAAAACAAGGATATGATTTTGAATGTTAGTGAAATGATGTCTTCTCATACATTTTCTCATTTATTTATGCGATATCTGTGTATGTTACAAATAAAGAATTAATGATTACATATTCATCAGAAGGGGTTCACATACTTTGTGTTGTCTTTACTAATCACATACATATTGAATTAAAGAAAACTTTCTTTCCTTCAAATCAAACAATACTATGGATAGATTAAGTATTGAGTATTTAATTGAACTAAGTACATACATGGCATGACTTTAATCAAACTTACTCCTTTATTCTATTTATACTTCTCAAATTAATAATACATGTAACATAATATATTATTATCATAATATATTACATTATTGTGTGTATGTATGTGTGTGTGTTTTTAAACTAATGTAAATATAGTTTAATAAATGCTACACTGTGTTATCTAGGCAAAACAAATTTCACTTTTTTTTTGTACAAGGATGCAAGTGTGAAGAAATAAATACAGTCAAGATTTTGTATAAAATTTTAAGACATAATTGATAACAAAGAACTTCAAAATTCGATTAAAATTTCTAATTAATAACATTATATATATATATATGTATATATATGTAAATTTGAATAAGTAAAAATATGACTAGTATACATAAGTATCAATCCATTGTTAATACAAACAACATCATTACTTTTTCAATAATATTAAGAACAATTTTGTGAAGTTGTCAGTCATTTCAATGACTGTTCACTTAGGTATATAGCACCATATGCTGACACCTTATCAATACATATTTATTAATTTGAAAAATAACATAGACAATAATGCATTAAATGCTTAATTGAATTGTGATCTATGTCTCTAAAATAATGATAATTATTAAAAAAGAAAAATATGTCATATAAGAAAGTGAAAGCTAAAATTAACTGAACTTTATATATTTCATTCGGGTGATTGAACGAAACGGCACGGCGATTAACAAGTTACCTAAATCATAGTACTTAATTGCGATTCATTTTGGAAATATACATACTTTCCATTGCGTGTATACATGTATATTATGCACACTCACATGCACACAACATATGTATACAAATCTATAAGTTGATTGTGTTTAGCAGTATTCCTTAATCTTGTGCCATTTAGTTTGTGTACTTCCTATTTCTTTAAAATAATATTGAATTACATGCTACTTTCCTACATTCGACAATAAATATAACTTTCGAGCCAAGTTTTCAATCCTATTTGTTAAAGACTAGACATGTTTTAATTAAAATTGTATTAAAAATCATGAAGACATGCCATTCAATCGTCATTAATATTATGACATCAAATTATTGAAACGTAATAAACGTATTATTTGCATCAGCACTTGGTTCATACAAATTTAAAATGTGTTTCTCCTTTCACTGATCTTCATTTCTTCTGTTTCTATTTATGGTATGTACTTTCTAATAGCACAATTAAGCAGATATTTCGTCTATTATAAATCCTTTTTTTTTACAAGTAATAACATATTTCTTGCTATAACCATTGACAGAATTATATTATATCTAAATGAAAAACAATATTTCCTATACTGTCCATTACATTTTTCTTCTTTTCATAGAAATAAATAATGATGGTAATAGGAACTAATGCTTAAAAATTAGAAAATATAAAATAACGTTTTCTATTGCAAATATGTTATTTAGTATAATAATACTCTAAGTGAAACTAATCTCTTTAATACTGTGTCTATTAATATCGTAATAAAGTAACAAGCATTTTCGATGAAAATGAAACTTCACCAAGGGCATAAAATTGATTAATCTTATTATTACCTTGGTATACTTATGTCTCATATCTTCGTATTAAATGAGTTAAGAGCGAAAGCTGAAAGTGAAAGTTGAAAATCTGTCAGCTTTTTTTACCTTAAAAGTAATTTCATGTACATTGTAACATGGAATGACAATAACATATTTTTGCGGCCAGCGCTTACCAATTGAGTGTCTTTAAATGGATGTATAGATTATCCTATTGTTCATTCTGCTTCTCAAACATTAACCTTGATGATCATATGTTAATTTCATTTACATGGAATTCTCTTCTTTTGTTCTTATACCGTTCAAATTGACATTATTACAACGCAAGTGAACAGACGAATCAACACACTTCTTTGATGTATACCCCTGTAGCATGCACCATTTGTTTTCAAAATTCCCACTGCTTTAATGACTGTAATAATTTCCAACCCATGAAATAAATGTAATAAAATTGTAGTACTTTCATTTTATCAATAATTCTCGTACGATTTCTAGAACATTATCGGCAAACAGAATTGGCATTGACCATAATGTTCAATTAATTTGTGAACGCATTCTTCAGAGGTATCCAAAATTCATTAACTGCAAGTAATAATTCACTTACAAGTTAAAATTTGTGTACTGATTCGACTGGCCAGTTGCGTTGACCACGGTTCATTTTCTCAAACTATCCTTACTACTCGCTCGGCTGGTAGAAGCTGTGCTAGATTCTCCAGGACCACCAGTACCACCTGTATCTCCATTAATACTGGAACCAGCAAGTGATGCCGTCGGAGTAACCGGTGCTGATCGCCTTCTCACTTTAGTCAAAGCTTTATCTAATCGTTGTATAAATGTATCAACATCTGATTTCTTCATACCCAAAGCTGCAGCAGCAGTTAGGTATGGTACTGGATAATTGCTATTGTGCGCGCCCCAACCTAATTAACATTTATTATCGCATGTAGATCGTAATTAAAATATGAGAAACTTATAATTCAGATTAAAATGTAGCTCAGACAAATATATCATACAAACCTTCAAATTTACGTGAAACAATGTGTTTTGATTCTGTGGTTGTTATTACTCTTGTGCCTCGAACATTACGAAGAAACAACATCGAACCTAGCATTGTCACTTGTTTCTTATCGTGTTGATGACTTAAGCTTTGGAGAGTCATTCCTACTGATATAGGATTTCCTTTAGTATCTAGCAATCTTTCGTCGTGTCTTGCAGCTAGCTTTCCTAGTTCTTCTTTCAGGTAAGAATACATTTCTTTACGTTGTGCTATCAATTGCTTGTAACCTGCCATTCCAAGACTTAGTAATGTTATCATTACATCCATAATTGAACTAGCGCTTGCACGACCCGGATACATTTTCGATATGCGATCCAGGAGATTTTTATCAAATGCACCAATAACTGCACCACCGACTGGCACTAAAAAATTTTTATCTGTACTTTGAACAAATGCATCTACACGACCTTTCTGCGATGCCTCTTGTATGAGATTCATACATCTCGTACTCTGTAAGCTTTTGATAGTATAATAATAATTTCTCATATATAAAATATGTAAAACAAGTGAATGAAAATCATATATCGTTATATGTTTCAACTTACCCATATGCATTATTTACCAAATGTGGTATGTTATATTGAGCACAAAGTGCTGCAATACAATCGACGGCATCGCATGTTCTAGGTGCAAAGCAACTAGTTGTTGTAAGTACACAAGCAACACTTTCACCCAGTGCTGCCATTTGAGATTCGAGTTTTTGCATATCAGTTTTTACTTCATCTCCAATTATTTTTGTTTCTATGACAATTGGTTCTAGCCCTGCTGTAATAATTGATTTAAAGCTTGATTTCTGATCAATTCTAGGCCACAGAACATATTTTGCTCTTGGTCTATCCTGTTTCAATGTCAACATGCATAATACTAAGCTCATCCCAGTAGCCATTGGTGATAGAAAACAACCAGCTATACTCTTAACACCTGTAGTAAAGAAACATGTATTAGTGTATATTCCTTTGTAATTGTACACTTAATAAGAGAGTTTAAAACATATAATTTACCCATATAACGAATAGCTTCAAGTACTAAAGCATTTGTTAGCTTGTACATTAAACTGCTCCCAGCTGCTTTTGGTTGTACTTCTTCTAAGTCAGTGGATCTACCTATACCATGACCCATTCGAAAATGTCTTCTGGCAACAATGTTTGACACAATTCGTGCTTCGCGTTCTCCAACACTACAAGTTGAAGGAAAATTGTTGCTGTCCATCTGCGAGAGGTCTGAGAGAAAAGCTTCGATGGTTGCATCATCCCAACCTTCTTCTGGCCACTTTTGCTATATTAACAAAAAGGTAACATTATTATAATATAATAGTTATATATTATTTGTAACTAATTTTTTAAATAACTGCCTTACATGTTCAATGAAATGCCGTATGAGATTTTCACGTGTTCTTTTAGCAGTTAGACCTTGTTGTACATACGTTGAAGGTATAAGCCTTTCTGCTAAACTGAATGCTTGATAATTCATCTTCCTAAATTACCCGATATCTTCAAATATTTAGGCCGCAAATGTTTCGCAGTTTGATGTCTTAATACACCATTGCTTTTGATAATCAATAAAAAGTTGTTATAAGTGTTATAATATAATAATAAATCTTACAATAAGATGAATATAATAGATTTAAATGGTGTCCTGTTAACAAAATTGTCTTCTTGAAAAATAATAACAAATTTCTGGTTTCCTCAAACTTTTAGAAACAATGTTTCATCAAGAGAAAAAACAATATAAAATTATAAGTGGACCCAAAATATAATTATGGCAAAAAGAAAAGTATTAAAATTTATAACAAAGTTAATAAACACAGCATAACGAAACAAAAGATATATATCTGTGTACAGATGATTTAAATTCCTTAAAAGTATGAGAAGTGAGGTGGTAAAATGTTATAAAATCAAATAAAACGCAATTATACATAAGAATATAATTTATTTCAGAAATCAACATTAAACGTTAAAGTACAAAAAATTACAGTTATCAACAAAGTACAGAAAGACGAATTTCGTTCGAAATATAACAAATCAGAATGTAAATTAGAAATATCAATTACAACCGAGTTAAAAGTAGAATTAAAAAATGATTAACAATCATACATCCTGTGAACAATCACAGCAGAAAAAGAATAATATTGTGAAATGAATTAAATTTAATATAATATCGAAGTACAATAAACCTAGGAAATCGTAAATACAAACGAACGTGCAAAATAACAAATTATAATTCCCATGATGATCTTAATGATGAAAATAATCGAAAGAACTGTTGAATCTAACGTGACACAGTTTCGCAAAGTGGCTCCAAGCAATAGAATAAAAAAGATGGGTTGGGCTACGATAAAATAAAAACAATATCATCGTATTCGTACATCACGAACTATCCTAAAGTATCTTATCTAGTTTTAATTGGAAATCTTTCCGAGTTCTTTTCAATTCAACGTGAGTACAACCCGTATCGTACTCATCGAGAATTGTCAGCGAATGAATTGTTAGGTTATATCACGTCGAGGTCACCTAAATCGGATTAATTTTACGCAATACAGACGATGCAACGTAATTGTTTGGCCACACGGATCTCGGGACTGCGTTCCAATTATGGTCGGTTACACGATGAATACCGCGATCGCTTGGAGGATTGGAAAAATTGCGAAATACGGGATTTTACCTCGAATTATGGCGTTCGGGCGACAGCGGACGGACAGGTTACGCACGGCGCTACGAACGGATTCGTCCGCCGCCTTTACTGTTCGAAGTGATCCGCGTATTAATCGCGAATCGACTATTCGGAAGGTGCATCATTTAGTGATAATTACCCCTCCTTATCCTTTACATTGAAATTCCTCGATCATCTAATGCTGACACCAAAAATGGATATGTCGATAGTGATGAATCAACGACATTTAAGTACGTCGTCCATTATATAGCCTTTTTATTGCACTTTATCATTATCGTGTATTGTATTGTGTTTTGCGTGTTTAGATTTATCTAAAATATTCTATATATATTCTTCGTCTCTATATTCGTTTATGAAAAGTATACTTTTCAAATACTTTCTTGCTTCAATTACAACATTTAAATAGTATATAGTTCTCGTATGCATATTATGTGTTGTACGTTCGAAACTTCTTCCTACGTTATCATGGAAAAATAATTTTCAATTGTTGTGATATATGTTTTCGAGATTTTCAGTCATTTTTCTTAATCATCTTGATCCGCTACAATTACACGATACTTTGTAACAGTTAATATAAAACTTACACCTACATCTATCATGTCTCATTTAAAGTTCATCTCAGTTGAGTAGCTTGTAATTATGTTATATCATATTCTACGACATTCTTAATATGTTTTTCGATACTTTATTAATAATATACATGATTCAAATAATAAAACTCCAGTCATTTGTATTCAACCTCTGTTACATCCAAGTATTATTTTATCATTAGGTACTCCTTTGATTCATGATAAAATTTCATTCCTGTAATTCAAAGTAATTCAAAGTAAAAGTCTATGACTCGATTAGAAAATAAGATAGCATAATATCGTGTTAGAATATCTCTCGAATTAAGTAATGTTCGATTTAAAATATTCATTTTGAATTCCCGCGTTTTATCATAGCACTGTGAGATTCTCATTAATTTGAAAAAGTTTATAGGAACACTTCGAGTTTTTATGTTGGCATACTTGAACGGAGGTCAACGCAATTCAGTGACTTAATCTCAGGGCACAGTACGAACTGCATTCTATAAGAGTGTTAAGTCAGTGTTCAGATGACAGGTCGCGGTGCCATATTCCGTGTTTTAACCTATATAAGAAAGATAATCCGTGTAGCGTTGTAAAAGAATTAAATAATACTGGTAAAAAGAAAATTACAACTAGGTACGTACCCTCGTTCTTCGATTAAAAAGTAATATATGAAAATATACGATGCGACTTACAGTCTTTGTTACGAGCACTGCAGATTTATCTCGAAAGCTTGGATTTTATTGGTGGGCTTTGTTAGTCGAATAAATATTTCATCGAATTTGTATAATTGTGAAGTTAATGAAACAAAAGGAATCGACAAATATTCAATTTTAATATTTATATTTTGCTGGTATTCCATATGAATGTATTACACCCTGCGGTAGATTGATATCTTTGATAAACGACTATCAGATAAAAACTGCTGAATCGCTGTTTTACGATGTTTATATAATTTTGGAGCGTAACATTTTTGAGTTCCATTTCCATCGAAATATGACACATATGTCAAGTTTTTTCGTACGATGCGACACACTGAAACTACGGTGCGATGATAGAAATAATTTGTTTTCGTATTATATTAATATATTATTAATGGA
This sequence comes from Cerceris rybyensis, assembly GCA_910591515.1. Classification (NCBI taxonomy): domain Eukaryota; kingdom Metazoa; phylum Arthropoda; class Insecta; order Hymenoptera; family Crabronidae; genus Cerceris; species Cerceris rybyensis. The sequence goes on from OU342795.1 coordinate 6,058,904, forward strand.
CTGTACCTGAACGTACATCGAATTGAATATTTTTTCTCGAACTGATTAATTCACAGTCACAATTTCCGGAAAATTTCGAGAAATTATGCTCATAGAGAATGCAAGTAAACATATAAGATTTTATCTATCGTATTTACTTGCTTAAATTGTGACGTGAATTATGACCCAGTCAGAATTTCATTTCGTAAATAATTAATATTTTCTTTCTTGAAACATTTGATTACAGTTAATTATGGAATTGGAGAACTGCAATTCCCACGGAGATCGTGGAAACACTTCGCCCGCAGCTTCACAAGAAAATGATCCAAGTGGCAATAAGAAGTGGTACCGGCAGGCGAGTCAAAGGTCAGTCACATTTTTTACGGCAGTGCAACTTTGTTTTATTTTCCTCTCGCGTTTTCGACAACATTGACGTACTTTTCTATACAAAAAAATTCACAATTATTAAAATTCATTAAATTCCATATTTAATCAATTTTACGCCTATTCACCGATTAACGCGGAAAATCGGTTCCTCGAAATGCCATATTAACCCCTTGCCGTACAATAACGCATGGTACTCGCGACGTGACAAATGGAATTGTAAATTTTGCAGTGTTCCAAAAATTATTCAATTAAAAATATCAGTGATCAAGTCAATTAAGTCATATACTGTAGCCGAATCGATAGATTGTTATTTCAACAATTAATTCAGAGTTATTGCACATTCAGTCACAAAAGAAATTATACGCCAAGGGGTTAATCGAAATAAAGATATTTAATTTGAATAATTCGTTCCAGAACAATTTCTCAATATTCGTAAAATTTTTTCGAGAATAGTCGAAACTACTTATAGATCTCGACTCGATCGCAATGCGCAAAAATAACCCATTCGACTATTACACGAGTCGTTTATTTTGAAAGTGGCATAAGTCACTTAACCGTAACGAAAAATGATAATTTTTAATGGCCGTACAAAATGAAAAATACAAATATCCAAGATAAGTTCAAGTGAGTTTGGATAAATTAGCTTAAGTATTTTCAATCACGTTAAAACGTAAAACTTTAAATACCTCGATTGAAAAAGAAACTGGCATATGCCACTTTAAAAATAAACGGCTCATATTTCCGTAGCATTCCTAAATATTTTCGGATTATCCGGGCAAAATATTTGCCATTAATCTGAACTCCTGTATGCACATCTTTTTTCTACTATCAAAGAACATCTGTTCTTTAAAGGAGTTATATCGACGTTACAGATATCGACGATTACTCGACAGAAATAATATATTCCATGTTTACATCGGCACACAAGTCGATATTTAATATCGGGATGCGCGTGTCGATAATAACTTTTTTCCCGTGCTCTCTCGATTAGCATAATCGACCTTACAAAGTGAAATAATTGTAAACGAAATAACCAACGTTTTATCGAAGTCTTCGATAACGATATTATGTTTTCATATCTCGAAGAATATCGATCGATCGAGCGTGTACGATTTTGCGAAAAGTCGATTAAAACCTTGTCGTAAATAACGACTGATACTCGTGATGTGGTCAATTGGATAGGAAAATTTCAGGTTTTGCAAAACTTATCAAACTGAAAGTATTAATTACGCAATACGATAAAGTTATTTGTGTAATATTAATATTATGGTAAGTTACACGAGATATCAGGAATCGCTGATCAATTTCTATTTTACCAATTGAATTCTAAATTGTTTGCTGAATCGTAAAATAAATCGTACATCAAGGGGTTAATACAATAGTCGTTAAAGTGTTAAATTACTTTTAACACGTATGAACGCCACCGATATTTCGCTAGTTTCATCATTTCTCCTAAAGTGAAACTTTTTCTACTAAATTCACATCTTCACGATAAATAGAAAATGTCTACACATATCCAGTCGATTTTCAATGCAATTGAAACGAGAATTTCTTACGAAATGAAGAGAAAGTAAAATTTCCATGAAAACTGTCTTTCAATCAAACTTCGAAATGAACTGCATTCCTACTTTTCGATCATCGTTGCAAGAAACCCCGTCGGCTTATCAGATTCGTTTAACGTCACGTGTTGCCGCGTATTTTTCCCTCTATCCTCGCTATCGTCACGCGAATGACCCCTGCAGCCTTCTTATCATCGCTGTTGTTTTCGTTAGAGCTTTCGTGCTGTTTGTTCGCATATTTGACCAAAAACTGCCTCTTCAATAATCATTGTATCGTTGAGATTCGTAACGATCAGTTAAACGCAGTAGCAAGCGGTCACGTTCGTCTTTGATACGTGAATATTTCTCGAGTGTTACCATTTTAAACTAATCTTACAACTAGAATGAGCGGCCAGAACGTCGATCTACTAATTACACCACCTGGTGATACTGGTAATTCTCTATTATTATTTTTTCTATTAAAATTACATCCTTATGGTGCTGAAATATTAACATTAAAGCTATCAGGATGGTCAAAATATCAAATGATTTTTGATCGAGTAAATATTCCACTTTTATCTTATGAAACTTTAAATTACTTAATCATCTTTTTCACATATTGATTTTTCTCTTTTCCAAAGTAGTTGTACAGTATATTTAAGTGTAATGGATATAACTCTGGTAGTTTTGGTGTTAAAGATAAAAATTATCATATATTCAGTAATACGTCACTTAGTTAAGAGCGACATTTAAATATTGAATTAGTTCGGAAATTCGTGAATATTATTACTTCAAAGTTCGAACAAATTCCGTTGAATTCAATAGCGCCGGTCATCGATGACCATTATGGCATTCAAAGTCTTAACTCTGGCTTAAATTTCACAACTGTGACTCACAGTTGCTACAAGTATTTGCGCGTTAAAGAGTTAATATTTGATTTCATCAGATTTCCTATTTTGTTTTTTTCTTTCGTCGTTTTATCTCAAAGTAACATCTTTGCCAGTCGCAAACGATAGTGGCAATAACGATAGTAATAACCGTTGTACGAACGTTCTGGAACAGGATACAGAATACGATTTCCAGACGAGTCGAACATCTTCCCGGAGGAATCCCTTCGTCGTTCTATGCTTGGCTTTGATTTGAATACCAATATAGGAATGACTCGAAACGATCGTAGCGAACAAGATCTGGATAGCTATATCGAGGGAACTTACGGCACGCGAACAGATAAGCGTGAATTAGGTCACAGGTAAATTTTCTATTTTATCCTGACAATTCCATAATTATCGTGGAAGAATTTAAATCGAAAATTTTCTTTCCGCATGCTGACTGAGTCCAACTCTCTATATTTTTCATATGAAATCTATGCACTTGAATTTTCTGCGTGAATTACATCACAGGCACATTTTCTATTTTATCCTGACAATCTGATAATTATCGTGGAAGATTTTAAATTGGAGAACTTCCCTTCCGAATGCTGACTGAGTCCAACTCTCTATATTTTTCATATAAAATCTATGCACTTGAATTTTTCGCGTGAATTAGATGTCGAGTAAATTTTCTATTTCATCCTGACAATCCGTTAGTTATCGTGGAAAATTGAAAATTGAAGATTTTGCCTTCCGGATGATAATTTTGAATCCAATTCCGTATATATTTCATATAAAATTTATGCACTTGAATTTTCTACGTGAAAGATCAGTCAAAAGAACATCAGTATAACTGGTTCAGGAACAACCTAAAATCCTAGCAATGAAAGAAAATGAGTAAAGTAGAAGAAGAGCAATTGAAGTTGCATTTGTCATTTGAGTTTCTACCATTAATATTCTACTTTTATCGTAAAGTATCAACAGTTGATTGATAATAATCGTTTTATATGCAGGTATTTTCACCGGTATCCATGAAAGTATCATACAAGAGTTTCAGTAGCGCATACGAATTAGTAGATAGCGTGCAGACGATACGGTCTCGTAACATTATCAAATATATTTATTTAAATTGACGTCACACCGCTCTTCATAACATCATCGTAAACCAGATTGACATTACACACTGGGTTATCTATATTTCTCATTATTTTATTGAGTCACCGACGATTATTTCATTACGTACTATCCGGCATAGTACCGGTTCTTACAATACGGTCGGTCGTATATCGGATGTCGTATAAAAGGCGTTTAATCCTTTACGAAGTAATGAACAGCTACAACAATCCTGACCACGATTACATTAATCACGAACATGCCGTTATATTGATTGAAAAATTGCGTTACAAGTTGCCGACAATTTTACGGCTATTTAGTGATCTTCAAATGGTACTGAGAAAAAAAGATGGAATTGATGTTCGTGGTAGTTTGTATTGATTTATATATGTTTCTTGGTACAGAGTGTATTGCATTATGGAAGAAGATAATTTAATGTGTGAAACGAAGAAGAGAAATTATTATTTTGATCTCATATTGTTAGGATAATTTTAGCTTTAATTTAGACGGCGTTTTATGGATTGGAAAATTACTTGTGGGGAAATTCTCGCGTGTTTGATGATCTTTAAGTCTTAAATCTTTAAGATAATGAGAGAAATGATAGAATTAACACGGAACTAACCAATTTTTAGGTAACAATAGAGTAAACTTATTTAATATGTTTGAAGATGGTAGATGTAATGTTTTTTTTTTAATTATTCTATTTTGAATGATTAGAAATTATTTTACACGGAATATTCCTGACATGTGACATCTTCTTTGTCAACAAAAAAAGATATCGATTGGGGAATTACGATTTCGAAGAAGCATCTCGGCTTACGTGACCTTTCGAACGTACGAATCTGACGCATTTCCGGCTGATTTATGATAGAAAACGTAACACGATTTTCAAATACTATTCCATTAAATTCTAGTCTCCTTCAGGGTCAAATTTTCTCCCGATTTTAACAAGGAACTGTGTCTCTTCAATGGTGAAAGTATTTAATTTCGTCTTGCGCTTCTCGCTGAAGTAAATCTTTGAACATTAACGTCCTTGTAGAAAAGAAACACGAAAAATTACACTAACAAATTTTGAAATATCCATTTCTCTCTTAATTTCTCTAATCGGATATTAAATGTTCTTACAGATTTCTAATTAGTACCGTATCAAACTCTCTAAAGCATTCCGCCATTTTGGTACCGCTAAGAACGCCCTAAAAAGGGCATCTAATAAAGAAAAGACAAATGTTAAGAAATCTAAGTTATTTTTAAAGGTATAATAGCATGTAATTCGAATTTCTAAAGACATTAACAAATGAAAACGTAACACCGCAACGTTTTTGCGCTATATAAGAGGGTTATATTAAATTGGAGAACGCTAGTACTACGGAAACTCAAGGGAGTCGCATGGAGCGTACATTATTGAGATATAAAAAAAGAATTCAAGTTTTACATCGTAGCATGTAGGAGAAAATAACTTATAAATACAACCACGCACGTATTTGCCACCTCTGTTTTCTTGAATGACGATTTCTCTCCTGTTTCTTTGACCGTCCTCTTTCTACCTTCTTTTTTCTTCTTCTTTCATCGAATTCCACGAAACGATACAAAAACATACGTGAACGCATTGCGTAGAAGGAGGCAGATTATTTTAGCTATTGGCAGAAAATCCTGGCAATGCAATGGGAGATAGGTATTAATTATAATGTCGTAATGATAGACACGTGCAATTCATTCATATGTTTAAACCGTGCCCGTTGCTTCAAAACAATGCGATCCGTAGCCGTGGAAGACGCCTCTAATTATGTTTAGTGGTTAATTTTATCCCTAACACCCGATCGTAGACGAATGCATACGCGTGTCCGTGTTATATTTTTATTTTTCTTGTATTTCACGAGAGCACGGAATAACTTATTGCGAAAAATAAGGGGAAAAAGATAGGTCGAAGATTCGACCGATATTTTTGTTAAGCGACGTTAAAGAAAGTTAATAATAATTTTTTTTTACAGACCCATAAAATATTTCAATTACTTGAAATTGATTTTATCTTAATTTCACGATTGAAATAATTATTAATACCAGATGGCACATTAAATAATTGATGTGCCGCCATTACATCTGTTTCATTTAAATAAATTAGATAAGTAGTTGAAAGAATTTTAATAAGTTCATTAAATTTCTAATTAGTCAGTCAAACAATTGATGTATTCTGAAGGACTTATTAATTATTTACTCTTCCATTTTTCCGTTAAATGTGAGGAATTTTTATCAAAATTGGTAACTGATTTTCACCAATGCGGTTGTTTTAGTGTCAATTAAAGTATGAAATTATTAATTCTTTGTAATGGATAGAATAGATATAAGACGGAGAAATTCAAGCTCTGCATTCACAGTAAGCGGAATGGAATTCAAAAGATATCCGTTCTAGTTCACGAAAAGAGCCGATTTAAGAGATTTTTAGCTTCAGCCTCCAACGAGTGACAAGGACATCTTCTCAGAGAGCCGAAATCCTCTAGTGTTCCGTGTTCGCTCTGCCAAGAAAAGAACCCACGTAGTCTATATACCGTAATTACATAATGTTTACATAGTAGCTAATAATTTAAGATAATTTTGTCGCTAATAAACTCTCACAAATGGATTAAAATCGAATACAGGCCAACTATTGAATTAAGAGATCAAATATCTAAGAATATTTCTACCGCATAGAAATTTCTATAATAACAATCTAATCCAAATTTGAAATAGAAGAATAACCAGAACAATTAGCTATTAAATTACACCGAACACCATCGTCCTTGTAACCGATAACCGCCATGGAATTCATTAATTAATATCACTATAAATTTCATATCGTCGCTAATGGACGATGTATTTTAATGAAAAACGAAGAATTAGGGTAGATAATGAGGTAAAGGCTAAGATTCATAATTAACCCTTTGCGGACTAGCAACGCATATATGCGGTTTGAGAAAAAATTTGATTATATTCTATCGCTGCATGTATGCGCAATTGAAGTTTAGAAATTGAAGTACAACCGTTGAAATATAATTACACAAATAATAATTTATAATTTCTATGCACTCATATACTAACTTTCCAATTGAAAAGCGATTTTGAAGTGTCAAATAAATGATTTTCTCTCAATATTGAAAAATGTCTCCGTCCGCAAAGGGTTAATTTGTTACTTCTGAAAAATTTATTTCATTTTATTATATACTATAATCTAAGTGATTCGATACCTACTTAAAACAATAGGTAAAATAGCTGTAGCTATCACAGCTGAAATATAAAACAACGAACAATTACGACAACGATCTCTTTTTAACTGAATGGACACAAAGCCGGTTAGAATAAATAATTAAAGTGAAAGTGCAAACGATGCATACCTCGTGCAGTGCATAGCACCGGCATACAACTTGCACGCAGTCGTGCATCCTCGCGCAGTGCTTGACCGACTTTAACCAAAAGTCGATATCACGAACTAACGCCAGGAAGAAGTTCGTGTTTTAGCAATTAAATTTTTGTAGCCAAAATTTGCCCCTCGTTTCGACGATAAAATATTGACTAATATAAAAAGAAGGATGGAGCTTGTAATTAAATTGTAACTGTGACTATATAAGTTCGTGATGGTGAACGTAGGATACACGTGTCAGTGGTGGCACGTAGGACAATTTCGCTGGAACGTAAATGATTTATTAATTATTAATTTAATGTAGGCAAAAAAATTACTGCTTTGGAAGTTTTAGTAAATTTTGGAAAGTTACGTAAATCGAGCATTACTATACAAATGAAATATTTTATGTTCTAAAATAGTGGGTGTATCGAAGGACACTATCTGCAAAAAGTGGTTGGAGATCATTTGTATGAAAGAATAAATGTGATTGATGGATCTCATTTATTTATATAAGGATTAAATGTGTGTTATTGCTTGGAAAAGAATGATATTTCTGTTTCAAACATCGTATATTTCAGAGTAAATTATTTCCATAACCGGTTTAAAATCTAATTGGCTTTCAAATATAACGTTCACTATCAAAGTACGCGTTTATTGATACCACGAAATTCCTTGGACAAAGTTCCTCCGGTACTATTTCCAGTTATATAACGGTAACATCGAAACTTTGCTCGCGATATAGGTTCCGTGAAATTGGAAGGTCGAATTCGGGAAGTCTAATGTAAATTTAGAACAACTTTCCATGTATGCATTGAGCATCGTGACTTTGTAACAAATCATTGCACAAATTCGTGTTATTTGTACGATCGTTCCTCATAATTTCGGCGGAACGAGACATTCTTTTCGATACGACGTTTGAGAAAAAACGCACGAATTGTTTTAATTCTGAACGAAAATAAAGAACTTCCTTTATCAATTTATCTTTTACGATTATGACATTTCTAGTGAGATTTTTATTGTGATTTATATTCAGTAATATATTTACTATAATTAACGAACTTTCACGCGTTTCTCGCGATACGTTAAACTTACTCTCCGAATCTGTATTTTCGAGGGGGAAGCAAATGTTTAGAAATGATAAAGTTATCTGCACTATAAAATTTCTAGATATCCTAATTCCGTGTTTGAAACGTCTCGATTCTATGGGTATTCCTGGAGTATCGTTTGAAATTAGTATTTCCTGTTTTTAATGGGAAATGAAGGAATAATTGACGATGAAAAGCTCCAAGTTCTGGGTCACCTCGACTTTTCAAGGACAGCGCGAACGAGGCTTCCGACATGATTGAATATTTATTAATTAGAAATGTAACGAGCTACGTATAAATGTGCTGACAATTATGACAATCTAAATAGTTTCTTCGTCGTTTGAGATATTTATATTAACTTTAATCGACGCTAGAATTTAATCCAATATATCTAAAAATGCCAAATGAATTTGTCGGAAGAAATATAACAAAGGAGGCAATAATTGTAAAACATGCAGAGATCAAGATAAGCCATTTTTACCATCTTGCTCTCTCTACTGTTCAACGACTTAATTTTTTATCACTTCAACAAATTCTAATCCAATGAATCTATATATTATAATAACAGGCACACTACGAAATAAATAATCAACTCAAAATCATCAACGTAGAAGATTTTCTATGCCACGTTCTCATTCCAACTAATCTCTTCTCATTTTACCCAAACGACCGTACGAAAATAGTTCAAGAATCACCTTATATCGTCATTATATTGCAATAATTCCACGTTTCAATCTATAATTACACAACTCTCAAACACTGAATAATTTTACGCTTTTGGCACCGAGCACTTCCACCTATCTCCTTTAAAATTCTCCCCCTCTTTAAATCTTGACAAAAATGGCAATAAAACGTGACCAATCGCTTTTGCACCCTTTATTACGCTCAAAGGCACCTTCGGAATGTTCGAAATTTAGAACCAAAATGGCCGAAGATCCGCTTCACGTTGTTAAAACTCATTACCCTATGGACGAGGAAGATTTGCGTTGAGAAGACGACGAATTAACTTCTATCGTTGTATATTAACCGGCCCCCCGGCACGCTAAGGATCAGTTGACGTTTGATCATCGAACGGATCACATCGTTGTCGTTTTATACAACGCTTACTTTCACGTGGATTTCGTGCAATACGCGTTAAAAGTTCAGTGCTCAAACGGGAATCGTTCGTTGAGGATCTCAAATTTCTTCGTTTTGCGCGCGCATTGTAAGCGGGACTTAAAGTGTTAAAATGCTTCGTGATCCTCTTTAACCGGGAAGCAAGACTTATATTGAAGAGTTTTTTGAAACTTTGATCGTGAAACGATTGTGTGAAATAGTGTGAAGAAATATCGTGCGTATTTTATCGTTGTATTTCTGTGCATTTGAATTTTGAGTCTTTTTTGAAGCACTTCGTTTAGTTTGCAGTATTAGTATTTTTAACGAAACATTGTTAATGTTATTATTGTTTTGAAATATTGTAATGTTGAGATATTTTGAATAGTTATCCGAGTTTTATTAACAGTGATCTATTTAAATGGAGTTAAATAATAGAGAAGTTAATAGTTATAAATTATTGAGGCTTTTGAGCAGTTTAAGTTGATTTCTATGACTTACCTTTTTTCATATGTTTAAAGAAATCCCCTTGTGGAATATTTTTCGAACATTATCTATCTTACTGATAAAACTTCAGTGACGCGTTTAAATGCAATCGAGGCATGTACATTGTGAGGTCTCATTAAAATAATCTACATTGAGGTAGGATTGATCGAAACTGAATTTCGAAGTGGCGCGATATCGGGCCATTAAGATTAAACCATATTTTTGTTAATTTCATCCTCGAACGAATGGAAAGTTATGAAGTGAAAATTCGATAGATCACATATTCTTCCATACGAGTGCAGTATCTCTTGAACGGCTTGTAGTTTTATCGATATCGTGTTTCTCGAATGGTATTAACTCATCTGCTGTAGTTACGTGTTATCCGATCGTGAAATCGTAAGCTTCATTGATAGATAGAATCTAACGATTATAATTTCCGTAATGATTCTTTCATTGGGATTTTTCCTATTTCAAGTGCCATAATTATTTGACCGACAACTTATTGTTTTAGATGCTCGATAGTGGAGATATATGCAATAGTAAATAAGGAAAAACCCCTCACAAGTATTGAGCATTTGCATAAAGATCCAATATTTAACACTAAACCTACCAATGCGGTCATAATGACCGCTTCTCAATTTTTTCAAAAAACTACCTAAATTGATAGGGGAACCGTGAAGTAAAAATTCTACTTCTACCATATAAAGCCTAAATTAGTTAATTAATTAATCCTTTCTCTTCTTGATTTATCTTTTTTCGAAGTGCTTGTTCAATAAATTTAAATTTTAGTAGATATAACGTCGGTAGTTTTAGTGTTAATTAGGAATCAATCATACCCCCAACATCCCTCTTAATATTTTTCTCAGGTTAAAATATATTAAATCTAATTGCAATTTTAGGTAGAAGAATAACTAGAACAATTAGAAAATGAATTTCATTGAATTTAGTATCTCTGGTAACCGAATGACTTCCACGGAATTCAACGTATTAATATTGCGTTAATATCAAAGTACTGTCGTCGCATATTTCATCACTCCCAATTCAATTTAATATCTACATATTGCATACACGTTCAAAATTGAAATTCCAATATAAAATAAGTGAAATATCGTTGAATGTATAACCATTTTTATTTCTAATGTCTCCACTCTATAAAGGTGCGACTTTAATCGTTTTCAGTTCAGACGCACAGTGGCAGAATTTCCACTAAAAGTGCCAAACGTCGCGACGGCGCTTCTTCATTTATTGCGGATAAATAAATCGCGTCTTTTAGACGTAGTATCTCAATAATTAGTGTCAAACAATTAATAGACATATTTTCACTTGGATAGAGCTTTCAGAATATGGTGGAGAACCGTGATAAATAAATAAAATTCAAATATACGTAGATTATATTATAATATTTAGAGTCTTTGATATTAGCAGTTTACCGCCTACTACTCATTACATTAAAAGACACTTCTCCACGTTTAACTTCAGTATTATTTACTTTTATTGAATTAGAGTTAAAAAAGGAGAGGAAAGCTTGTCATTTACAGTATAATAATAATAATTTCCGTGTGGAACTTGATTCGCAACGTTCAGCGAACTTCTGGCAAGAGCAACCAGCGGAGATTGAATCAGTGAATTTAAATTTTAAATTATCCAGTGTGCATTCTTATCCAAAGCACCGTGATAGTTGGCGTATCTGACTTATCTTTCGTATCCATCGGAAGGATATACTTAATTGAAATGGTGTTCCGTGAATTGTAAAGCTTTAAAATAATTGCCAACGCTTAGATAAAGTCATTCTTGGAATACTTCTTTGCTGATTGTCATTTAACTTTTTACCTTAACTGTAAGATTACGTGTAATTATTTGTGTGAAAAAAAGAAGGAAATACTTATTATCGCTTGATGCAATCCTTATTTTTGCTGCATCGTTATTACACCTTAAATGCAGCTACTTGTCGCATAGAAATTATACGATTCATTGCGTTAATTTACTGATGTTTTTTTCTTGCTTAAATTACTGCTTGATTTGCATACATATAACATATTAAAAGTAGAATTGGTTATATATTCAGTATAGAGTGTGTAGAAGTCATATGGTAAAAGGAAAATACATTATTTCACGTTGTTAATACATGTTAATTGGACTAACTACCTTTCTGCAATGTTATGGTACTTTAAACACAACAGTCTACTTGCAGTAAAATTAACACGTGCGACGGTACTGACTTATGGCGAAAGAAATTGTCGCAAAAAAGATTTTTTTCACAATCGTGTGGCAAGATTGTTTTTGTAATACTTGAGATTAAAACTGAAATTTCATTCTCCCGAGACGTCTTTTTTTTGGTTTTTCGATATAGAAATTGCATGAGGCAATTACGCTGTTCGTTAAAACAATAGAGCGTTAAATTATCGCAACTCGTCGACGCGCTTATGAAGTTCTACTGTGCTCAACATGAATACCTATTCTCCTATATAATTCTATTACGAGAATTACAAATACTCTTTTCTATTTAATTACAAATATAATTATAAATACTCTTCTATTTTCGTGCAATTTTATCACAGATTTCTATCCTTTTATAGTTATAACCCCTTTCCATACAATTTCTTTTGCTACAGCTTTCATAACAATTCAGACTGAAATTGTTAGATAGAAAATTCATCAATAATTTCTAATATATCGTATAATTCAATACAATATTAGTATTATAGGAATAACTTTATCATATCAGATTTCATCTAATACTTCCAATTTGATAGACTTTTCAGAACTTAAAACTCCTATTTAATTTATCACATAACAAGTGTCGTTCGCTAACATCTTTAATTTATATTTAATCATTTTGAATTTCAATTTCATCATTCTAAATTTAATCTCCTATTCGTTTCAATTTCCTATGCTTTAACAATCGAACGGGACCTTTCAATCATTGCCAGATCACATCACGAAGCTCGATAAGTTTTTCACTCAACTTTATCTCTGCTTCCGCGTGATTCCTCGTAAAAGTACCACCGATGCCTTCTTGACCAGGCGAGTTCGATAAATTCATAACGAAATACATAAATTCATATATGTAACTCGATTATACGAGCTCGCAACTTCTCCAGAGCTTGAATCGTAGAAAGAAGTGAGAAAAAAACACAACGATCGGCGTATAGTCGTTCACCGTTATCAACTGTATAGAACGACGACTCTCTCGATTAGAGACACATCGTCATTCATCATTCTGGTCGTCATTGCGAAAGAGTGTACCCTCGGTTTATCCGTACCACGCAATTTGCGACGAACAATAACGAAACTCTGCTTTAAACGTCCTGTGATCTCTGACTAATTGGCTCTGCTTGCCTCTTTGTGATCGTCTGACCGTAAATTCTTTTTAACGTCTCCTTTGTTTCTACCTGTGATTGCTTGGCTCTCCCCGAGAAAGAGAAATTAGAAGGAAATTGATGAAACAGGTTTTCCTCCTCTGAGTAGTTCATTTTGTTAGTTGGTATAACTATCATAGTCTCGGTGAGAAAGATAGAGATGTTTGTATATTAATAAATAGGATAGCCACTTTGTAGTATACAATCTTTGGACTGTTTCTTTAAAATTGTAAAGACAAATGAGTTAATCTGACGTAGATACGAATAACTTAACGAATCGACTCATCATTCTCTTTGTCATATCGTCACTCGGAACAAACTGAGCTAAATAGGCCTACGAATGAGTCATTACCTGCGGGTAAATGAAATGCTACACGTTTCTGACGAAAGCAAAGCAAAGTTAACGCAATACACGGTATCTTATATATTCGGTGCTGTTCGATTCTCTTAGACTTTCAACGCTCTTCACGTTTCAATATTACAACAAAGGTATGAATTAAAAGGGTACCATCGAAAACGTCACGTTCCTTCAAGTTTCATTATTTACTAGCTGTAACATTTAACGCGTCACTGAACCTAATTAAGCATATGCAAACGCACATGTGTCTCTAGAAAGACGTCAGGAATATGATTAATATTCTCCTGTAAAGAGACATCAAGGATATTCGGTCTTATTTAACAGGCCATTGTTAGATTCTTGCATTGTAACTTGAAAAATATTTTATCTGGGATTTATGAAGATTCTCTGGTACTTTGAGCTCTAGAGAGTAGAAGTTGGGAGTTATTGATGCAGAGTTGTTAGTAAAGATATAAGCTGAGTTTCAACATTGGGAAATCAACTTGAACATCATCGATTATATGCTTATTAGAGTACTTAACAGTAGCTTTCGAACTTAATGGCGTATGTACGCGTACGCTGATTCTATCGAGACTGTTATTATCGACTGTAACAGGTACGCATACCGATCACAAGACGCGGATGATTATATGAAAATAGAAAAATGTGGCTGAAGGATGTGAGTGACGACGCTTTGCCGACTGCGAATTTTGTGAATCCGCGATGCTGTGTACAAAATGAGTAAGTCGAACTGATCTCAACTTTCTCTTGGATTTATATTAGCCGCAAGAATATTCTGCGATTTTCCGTATTATTATTTCCGTTTAATTACTATGACCTTAGTGTATTAATATAATTTATATTATATTTATAATTTATAATATTATATTATATTTATAATATAAATTATATTAATATACTATATTTTGAATAGGACCTACAGTTTTAACTGGATTTTGAACCATTAAAACTATGAGGTATTAAATAAATTTTAAGAAACATTCCCCAGAGGAAATATGGACAAATCGAACTTGATCCTACTGATTGGGAGTACCAATTTGTACTTCCTTATTCAATATAGCCCCGAAAGTTTAAAACTTTCAGAGACGTCGATTCAATGTCGGCTTAATGAGACTTGAGTACACGTATGGCAAATAAAAAATATTTGCAAAGGTGCCAGATAAATAATTTGAGCTCATAAGTGAAGTGAATAATACCACTGAGGAATCTACGTTCTGTTTGAGTTATCAGTGACTAGTATCACTTCTCAAATTTTTTGCGAAATGCGATTGAGCTTATAAATGGAGTAAACCAGGACAGACAGCTCAGACGCAAGACATGCAGCGCAGGAGCAACATCGGCAGAAGAGATACAGGACAGACAGCCGCAAGACAGGCAGTGCATACACAGGACAAGCAGTACAAGAGCAGGATAAGTCGTGCAAGCGTAGAGCAAGCAGTACAAGAGCAGGAGAAGTCATGCAAGCGTAGAGCAAGCAGTACAAGAGCAGGACAAGTCGTACAAGCGCAGAGCAAGCAGTACAAGAGCAGAACAAGAGCAGGACAAGTCGTACAAGCGTAGAGCAAGCAGTACAAAAGCAAGACAGGCAATATAGGAGCAGTATAAATAGGAGAGACACAGGACAGGCAGCACAGACGCAGGACAAACAGAGAAGAGCCAGGACACTCTCAGAACAACCGGGACAGGCATAGGATAGCCAAGGGAGGCACAAGACAGCGAGACCAAAGTTTATTAAATAACTCATCCTTTTAGAAATATGCAATTTTATTTTATGAAATGTAATACAAGCTATATTGTATAATACAAATATTGAATAAAGAATTTGTTAAATCTCAAACAGTGTTAAACATTTTTAACCTTATTCCATTCCAAAATTCCATATCCCATTCAAACCACTAATATGTAAGAGAAACTTTTGCTCTGTCTGCTTGCACTTTTTAGTTTGAGCCATTGGGCGTGAGCTTGCAAGCTCAAATTTGACCTTGAAATAAAGCTTGCAAGCTCACACCTAATGGCTCAAACTAAAAAGCTCACTCGGAGTTGTCGAAATTTTGCGAAAAATTCGGAAAAATTGCTCAAAAGCTCTATACCTACGTGCTCAAACTAAAAAAGCTCAAATTTTTCGAGAAATATTGAAATTTTTATTGAGCTTTTTAGTTTGAGCCATCAGGTGTGAGCTTGCAAGCTCAGATGTCGATGCTCAAACTAAAAAAGCTCAAATTTTTCGAGAAAATTTGAAAATTTTATTGAGCTTTTTAGTTTGAGCCATCAGGTGTGAGCTTGCAAGCTCAGATGTCGATGCTCAAACTAAAAAAGCTCAAATTTTTCGAGAAAATTTGAAAATTTTATTGAGCTTTTTAGTTTGAGCCATCAGGTGTGAGCTTGCAAGCTCAAATGTCGATGCTCAAACTAAAAAAGCTCAAATTTTTCGAGAAATATTGAAATTTTTATTGAGCTTTTTAGTTTGAGCCATTAGGTGTGAGCTTGCAAGCTCAAATTTGACCTTGAAGTGACCTTGAAGCTCATAAGTGGAGTAAGCCAATAGAAGAACAAGAATTTTTGATCGATCTTCCGTGCTGAATAGTGTTACGATATTGGAGAACTTATAATTACAAGTAAAGGAATGGAATTTTAGGATTGGAACAAGGTTAAAGAAGTTTAACAGTGTTTTCGATTTAACAAACTATTTATTCATTATTTGTAGTATACATCATAAATGTATGTTATACAATATTCGTCAAATACAACTCTGTGTTACTTAAACTACAAATTATTTATTTCATAAATGATGTCCTGCCTGTCTGCTGCCTCTCGTCGCAGCCCTCTGCTTGTCCTGTGTCTCTCCTTCCGGTTCAGCGTCTCTCTTGCCTGTCCTGCATGTCTCCTGCCTGTCCTGCCTGTCTCCTACCAATCCTGTTGCTCTCCTGCCAGTTCTGTCCGTCTCCTGCCAGTGCTGTCGCTCTACTGTCTATCTGCTACATGCCTTGTCTGTCTTATATAGCCCCTTTCCTGCCTGTTGGCAAAAAATAAATATTACAATTTTATACTCTCTGTTGTGCTATGAAACTTAAAACACTTTTTATAGAAACTGTAAAATAAGTACGTTTCACCCTGCAATTACCTCTACGGAAGGAGTAGCGGATTCATACTTTGCAGGAAAGGTTTTTTAAAGAGACCTATCGAATAGTATGCCTGAAGAATCATTTATTTTCGGGGCACTTTTTCCATCCTTAGCCAGTTACATCCTTTTAATCGAAGTTTAATGAATTACTTAATTAGTAAAAGTACGTCAATTAGTTGGTAATAAAGTACAAATGTATCGAATATATTATCGAAGATTCTGCTTTAAAAATAAGATATCATTCATCGATGATAATAATGATTATGTTGCTTGTTGAACTTAATCACTTGTTTTTTATTGTTGCAGAATATTTGTTAATCGTAGTCTCCATTTGGAAAATATCAAGTTCTATGGCTTCGATATGGATTATACCCTAGCTGGTTAGCAATACGAATTTTATATTATATAAATTTTCTAAGTACCAACGTTCGATATTCTACAAAATATTTTATTCCACACTTAGAGTACAAATCGCCGCAGTACGAACAACTGGGTTTCACACTTCTGAAAGATCGTCTAGTATCTCTGGGTTATCCTCAGGAAATTAAAGCCTTCGAATATGATCCCAGTTTTCCAGTAAGAGGATTATGGTTCGATACTCTTTATGGGAATCTCCTAAAAGTTGATGCATACGGGAATATTCTAGTTTGTGTTCACGGCTTTGAATTTTTGAAACAGTAAGTATTTGTAAAATTCATCTTACCTACAAGTAATTTGAATAAAAAAGCTGTAACGACATTATTTTCTAACTTTCAGCTCACAGGTCTACGAGCTTTACCCTAACAAGTTTCTGCAATTAGACGAATCAAGAGTTTACGTGCTCAATACCCTGTTCAATCTTCCAGAAACATATCTGTTAGCATGTCTCATAGATTTCTTCACAAACTCGCCACAGTATTCGCGAGAGAAAACTGGCGTAAAAGAAGGAGAGCTGACTATGAGCTTCAAGAGTATATTCCAAGATGTTCGAAGTGCAGTAGACTGGATACATCTACATGGTGATCTTAAAACTAAGACCATAGAAAACTTAGATGAATACGTTAAGAAGGATGAAAGGCTACCAATGTTTCTTACAAGAATTAGAGAGAGCGGTGCAAAAGTATTCCTTCTGACAAACAGCGACTATGTCTTCACCGACGAAATTATGACTTACCTCTTCGACTTTCCACATGGAGCAAGAGTACGTGCATTTATATTTGTTATACTTAATTTTTCTTAATTGAGGGAACACGAATAATTTCCTTAACATACGCTGATACATTTTTAAGTGTAGATTTCTTATGTTTTATAATGTTTAGCCCGACGAACCGCACAGAAATTGGAAAACATATTTTGATACTATCGTAGTGGATGCTAGAAAACCATTGTTTTTTGGAGAGGGTACAATTTTACGACAGGTAGACACTAGAACTGGAGCTTTAAAGCTTGGGACACACAAAGGACCCCTTCATACAGGTAAATCATTGTTATAGTACGGTCGTGCTGTAAAAACTTTACGTTAGATGACTTAAAAATTTAATGAAACTCTTTAAAAATAGGTGAAGTTTACTCGGGAGGCTCGTGCGACGTGTTCACCGAGCTTATAGGTGCAAAAGGAAAGGATGTATTATACGTCGGTGATCATATATTCGGTGATATCTTGAAGAGTAAAAAAATTAGAGGATGGAGAACATTTTTAATAGTGCCTGAATTAGTTCAAGAGCTTCACGTTTGGACGGACAAATGTCAATTATTTGCAGAGTTGCAAAGTTTAGATGTCATGTTAGGAGAAATGTACAAGTGAGTAAAACAGTTTTAGAATATCCTCTATACTGTTAACATAACACAGAAGACTTTGGTAACACAGAAACGATTTTCTTCAGAAACTTGGACAGTAGCACAAAGGAAAAGCCAGATATATCGAAACTTCGTGCGTCTATAAGAGACGTTACGCACAAAATGGATTTATCTTACGGAATGATGGGTTCTCTCTTCCGTAGTGGTAGTAGACAAACCTTTTTCAGTAGTCAAGTAGTAAGGTATGCTGATCTTTACGCAGCAACCTTTTTAAATCTTATCTACTATCCGTTCTCATATATGTTCCGTGCTCCTGCCATGTTGGTGAGTTGAAAAACATTTAATCCCTATCCAAATAGCATAATCTTAATGATTAATACAATCATTTTCGCATAAAGATGCCTCACGAGAGTACAGTAGCTCACGAGCAAAGATTTGTTATGGAAACACCAATGATTAGTCGATCAAGAACGTTCAAACTGGCCGATGAGGAAGAAGAACAGACCAAACCACCCGCTGTAAGTATTTGTTAACGTATCACTTTTCAACGCTGTGATTTATATAAAAAGGTGAAACGAGTTTTGCTTAGAAATAAGAATCTCTTACGAACTTTTAGAAAGCCTTATGCGTGGACCACGTTAATAATCAAATTCCACACGCGAGACCTGAAACGCCGCGTAATGTTACTCATACTCACGATGAAGATTGTAGCGACGAGGATAGTGATTCGCAAAAACAAGGAAACCAAGGGAAATCGTGTACAAGAAATGCTAACTGTAAATGAAATAATTTCCCTTCTTGTACTTTTACGTTGCGTTTTGTTCCTACGTAATTTTCGATTATTTGCTAATTTATCTAAGGACTTAACATGATCCTGCCAGATAGAGTTATGTTTCAAAATCTTGATTAAAGTCATACACGTTATTTATAATGTAAGAGATTATTTAATTATAGTGATATATAACAGCTCGTTATGAAAATTTTCATTCGTATATATTTTTGACCGGGCATATATACCGGGTATATGTACCATTCAATGTTACAAAGTTGTTTAAACACTAATTCCAAAGCTAATAATGTTAGTCGCGCCCACGAACGGTGATACATGGCGCGTGTTTTAATACACTGAAATATGTGATGATACATTTTGTGGGTTGTAATTCGTATCAATTAAGAATTTACATTTTACGTATTAATATAATACATTCAAATTTACATAGGCATTGACTTCTCTTACTGTTAATATTATTTTCATTTTTTACTTAGTTGTACAATTTACTACGATACAGAGTTGAAATATTTGAAATGTAACTGCAGTAAATTTATGAATTCAGAAATATGTATATTATGCTTTTTATAATTTCAACGTTACAAATTTACATATAATTTGGATGATTATAGTCATATACATTATATATATTTATACATATATTTATATAGTAACCGATGATGAACGTCTGTAAAGAAAAGATTTGATTTAGAGTTCTACTACCTCGTATATAGTTATTTGATTAGCAGTAATATAGTTCTTTTACAAAAAGAACAGTCGAAGCAATGTTCTACGTTTTGAACTAATGTAATATTGCTATTTAGTTGTAAATTGTGTTTAAATGCATGTATACATATATAATTCTCGCACAACAGATTGAGATTAAGAGTATCCGATTTTTGCATTATAGATTCATAAAAACGTAGACTTTTTTAAACGTGTATTATATATTTTATATGCTTAATCGTATACAGTTACTGTTATTATTTTCAATCTATTATTTATTAAGTATATATAGTTAATGTTAAAAATATTGAACAGTTAGAATAAGATTGAGTATTAGGCTAGTCTTTTTACATGGAAATTTTACTTACGGACATTGTAAAAATAGAGCTAAAGAAAAGAAATTGAAACAGAAAAAAAATGAAAGTATAATCAAATTGTTATTGAAACATTGTTATGTAAATTGCATTAAGATTGCATATTATGTATAGTTCTATACAATATCACTTCTTCATTTTTATCCTATAGCTGAGATATACAATATATTGTTATAATCAAACGTATTCCGAATTATGAAGTTGATTAGTGACGAATTACTTTTGATAAGAGCTGCTCCGCAGAGATGAGACAATACTCAACTTTGTATACGACATTTAGGATACTGTGTCATTTATAACACTTATGTATGACTTGTTATATAGGAGCTAATTTTTACATTAATAACGTCAATAATAGAGCTCTCGGATTTTAATTTAAAAAAATAATCTAGGCACCAATTATAGTAAACAAATGTTTAATGAAAATCAAAATTCAAATCTATCGCTACCTTAGCCAATTCTTTTTGTTCATTGAACCAAAGACATAAGGATTGCATGTATAGTGAAAAATGCTTTATCATTTATGTAAAAAATCCAGCATGTATAATATTAAACAGTGTAACAATTTTATGCACTATCTGTTATATTAATTACATCATAAAAATAAGTAGCTCTTAATAAATGAATAATTATATTTATTGCGTAATATATACATATATATACTTATAAGTTAGACATTTATATACACATATTGATTGGTGCTAGGTTGTCTCTGTATTCCAAAGAGTGTCTTTTTCTGTAGATATAAATTAGAATAATATTAATTGTTTCATACCTGATTCGTGTTATTATGTAATATTTCAACGAAATATGAAATGCCTATCAAATGAAATAAAAATTCAACAATTGTAACTGTTGTCATTTATTCGCATGTAATAACATTATATATATAGAAATTTTATTATGTTCCTTAATCTTATAAACATTTCCACCTAATTATACTTACATTGAATTTATTATTTCTTTTGTCTTCATACTTAATCACAAAATTTATAGCATAAAAAAAATTATTTCACATCAGCAAATCAGCCAAATATTCTTCAAACTCTTCCTCTCTCGTTTTCTCCAAATTTTCGGATGGCTTTTCTTTCCATATTTTAGAATCATCTTTCTCTGATTGTTCAATACATTCTTCATTATTATCACTGACCACAGTCTCTTCAATTTTAATAGTAGTTACACATTCAGTAGATGTGCCAGGTTCATTGTCTTGCACTTGAGAATTAGTTCCCAGTCGTTTTAATAATTTCTGTCTCTTTACTTCTCGTTTTTGTGAACGATAATTTAATTTTACAGAACATTCAGGGCATAATCCTTTGAACAAATAAAATATATCTTGTATCTGCTAACAATGTGTTACAGAAAATACATTGTTAACTTACTTAATTTTACAAGAGCATTCTTTTTTTCTCCATGTTCCACATAACCAAAGTTTACTTCCCAAGAACGAAGATCCTCTTTTTCCTTACACCTTTTGTTCCCACACTCAAACTGTCCTTTACCCACTATGACTTCTTTTTCAGTTCTCCATCTTAAGGCAACCTATTCAATACAAATGTTACATTATATTTGGTAACTATAAAATTATTTTCATATCAGTTTGACCTGAAAGCAAAAAAGAAATTTACCTTATTTTGTTTGTAATACGTTAAATCAGCTATACAGTATTCCTTGAATAGCTTATCATAATACTTCTTTGCCAAGCGTACACCCCAAGTGTCTGGTGTATCAGTGTCTTCATCCCACAGAAATTTGTGATTTTCCCTTATAACATCATAGTCCGTCTTGTCTCGGGACCTCGAAACACAGGCCGAAACATCAAGTGCTGTTTGTTTCAAGGTTTACAAAGTTATCATTTCTCTTAAATAACCTAACTTTTAATAGACTTCCAAAATAAAGATCCAGCCAATAAGTATCGACCAAATAAAAATTAAACTTTATTAACATTACTTTTAAAATTTCATTAGAATAAATTCTATCTATTTTAGAATTACAATTTCATGGAAACAAATTATCAAGAGAAAAATATTTAAAAAATTTAGCTTACGTATCCCTTTTCAAGGACGATATTGAACCTCCATGTAGAGTAAAATAATCATTTATAAGTTTTTTGTGCCTATCATAGGCAGATAAATAAGCGTATGCAGGGAACATATCTTTAATTATAAAATCAAAATTATTTCCACATATGCCGTTTAAATATCTGTACTTATAAATATTACTGAGGCCAAAACATAGAACTTAAGCAATAAACTATGCGAATGGCAAGAGAGTGGAAACTCAGTATTTTCAGGGGGTTCTGGAGATGCGGCTGTCAAGGAAGATTGGCCTACTGGCCGCATGGCGGCGCCACCAGTTGATTGCAGGCAGCCATCTAGCGGTCAAGCGAGCAAGCAGTTAGCCAGCCGCCATCTTATGGTAATTTTGATAATTTGGTAGCCTTGATATTCGTTTTCGATAGTTTTGAGTTAATAAAGAGTTATTGCTTTTAAAATATATGTGGTCTGCCTTCATTTACTACCTCATTTACTACATACACAACCCCACAGAGACACTGCTGTCAACGCCATCTAGTTTTTTGCAATTTTTTGCATTTTCTCTGGCGGGAAATAACCTCTCAACGAAATACAAATATTTAAACATTAATATCAGGGGGGGTCAACTCTTATGGGAAAACTTGGTATGCATATAGTACGATTTGACGGGTTCCGCTCTAGTTGGCGCCACATACAAAAACTAATACACGTACAGCTTTTAAATCGATGAGAAACCAACACTCTCTTTTCAAGCAATACGTGAGACGTCATGAGTGGTTATGAGCGCACGACTTTGTTGTCTAAAAAGAGAGTTTTGGAAAAATACGAGGGATGGAAAACCAGGAAAAGGTCAGTAAAATTTGTACACCCAAACGTTGTAGAACGAACAGAAATAGTATACAATATTCTGGAATAAAAAGTTAGATTGAAAATATTATAGGTTCGATCCGTCCGGTAACTCCGCCATAGGCAGTCCCAAGCCCGTTTGAGAAAGGAAGAGGGTTAGTATACAATACAGTCGACCCTTGGTAATCCGACGAACGTTTTGCAAGGCGGTGTCGGATTATCAAATTTGTCGGACTATAGAGTACTGTCATAGCCCCCTGTAGTCCGGAACTTTTTGGAAAAGCGTACCTTGTAATCCGACAAATAAAATGTCAAAGTGGTAAGATTCTATATGTACTATACCTAACTCATACGATGTTGAGTTTAGTAAATTAAACAACCCAATAAACAGCTTAGGGTTTATTATAAAATTAACATGATTATTGCTCTAGGACTTACATTAATATATTAACTAACCATTTATGTTAATGTTTGTCCAGGCGTTCGCGAACGATTTACCATATTTTTTCATAACGCAACTCGATTGTAACTACATGTTATAGGCATGTCGGATTACAGGGGGTGACGGATTAGACAGGGGCCAGTTTACCAGGGGTCGACTGTATGACTATTACAGTTTTTAAGTAAATACTTTTATGTAAATGTGTAAAACTTTGTATGTACGACTTTTAAATAAATTTCTAAAGATAAATTAAACATTGATATTTTTCTTTAAAGCAACAAGTATACTGAAGTTTGCTTCACTATTGTAAAAGTGTGAAATAAACAATTATATGAAACATAAAATTAAAAATTAAATAAATTTCACAATTTTACAATAATGGAGCAAACTTTAGTATACCTCTTTAATAGTAATTTTAAATCAGTAAGCGATAGTACTATATATACGGTATATATAGCATACTGTGCTATATATATAAAAAGTAGTTCTAATCTACGGGTTCCGCCCTAGGCGGCAGCACATTTGCGGACCAAATTCTATATATGGGAGTTGACACCCTCTGATTAATATCTCGCTTATTACTTCATAAATTTAGATGCGGTATGTTTCAGTGTGTTATTTAGAGTTTAAACTATCGAGCTACTAATGGAAAATCTTTAAATTCTTCTCGTTTGCTTGCTACAGTTAAGTGAACATTACCCAACAATACCATCTTTGTTTTAAAATGGCTGGAGCTTCTGTCATATACCATTTGAAAGTGCGTCAAAGCCACTCTACTAACACGCCGAAGTGCGCCGAAGCAAACCGCATCTAAATTGTTAAAGTAATAAGCGAATGTTTAAATATTAGTCTCTGGTCGAGAGGTTATTTCCCGCCATAAAATTACAAAAAACTAGATGGCGCTGGCGCCAGTGCCTCCGAAATCCCTTAAAAATAGCGAGTTTCCACTCTTTTAGCATTCACATAGTTTATGGCTTAAGAGGGTCGCATTATGGACAAAAGAAAATGAAATTGCTATGCTCAACGTTTATATTATGCCACTTTTTAGAGGCTCCGTACTGAGTAACATATTTTTAATTATGAATAGTCATAATTACAATATGCTTTTTAGAAAATTGTAGGGAATATGAAATTTTATGAATGACACAAAGGTGGCGGTCAAAAAATTTAACAGCGTTTTTTACTTAATATAATCCTCATTTATTATTTGTATTGTACAACATTCAATCCCTTATCTCGTTAGATAAAAATTATTTATTTCATATTTGTTTTTGCAGGTACTGTACGTATAAAGATGTTACGTGACATTTCATTTTCAAAATTTAACTTTCCTTTTCCGCTATTGGAATCATTGGAATTAGAATTTGCATACAAAGAATATTGTTCCGTACTTATGCATGATAATTTTTTCATTATGTAAATTAAAAGGGTTTATTTAAACTGAATGTACAGAATGAAATCATATTTTCGATCTATAGCGACACCAATCATATTTATTCTTATAGTATGTATAAATACTTTGTAACTTGATCAAACATTTTAAAATTGCGCAACATAGTATATTAGTGACATATGTATATCGAATTACCACAATTTGAATTGTCGATTTGTTTTGTGGGAGTATACATTCTTTATTTTCAGATGAATGCAATACCGATAAGAAACATCTTAGTTTTTAAATAACGAATTTTCTTTCCGCGTTCATTTCACACATCTATATTATCGCATCATTTCGATCATTTTGTTTGATCCAAAACAATGAGATCCTAATATATACATTATAGAAGAAAAATTTCGCAAATACGATGAAAATAAGAATTGTATCCGACTTATTTGCAAGCCCAAGTCTTTATCAATCTCCTTAATCAACACAGTTCTCTATATATACTTTTAATAACTCTATTAAAAAATCGACTAATTGCTATCATCTAATAATATCACATATTATTTTTCATAATTTTCGTTTCCTATATAATAAATATCCAAGAAACATATATTTATAACGAACTAGAATTCATGAAAACCGAAAACTGCGTTCTAAATATGTGAATCGTGTATACAGAGCGTATTACAGTTTGAGTTTGACACTCCAAATAGAATACTGACGAAGGTTTACAATTCTACAAGTGTTATTTCGCTTTAACGAGCGTATGAATAATAATGAATGCTAACGCAGAAAGCGACAGCGAATCTAACGAATCTCTCCATAATGCAATTTTAGGTATATCATGATTTGTAATGAATGTTTTTCTACTTGTAATCATATTGTCCAAATGGAGGTTAGACACTTGATTCTTGTGTGCATCAATATAAAATCTGCTTTCCATAAGTGTATAATATTTTAGTAAATTGTGCATTCTTTGTATATATATGTTTATATTATATGTTCAAGTTATTTGTTCTTTTTGAATGTAAAATTAAATACTTATATATACTTTATACATTTAACAGATGATACGCAAGAAGGAGTGGAAATTGATTCTACTGAAATGAATACGGATGAAACATCGGAACCCACAGAAAGCACATTTGATTTAACATTACCTTTAATGCACTCTGTGAGTCTATGAATTGTGCATGACTAAACATTGTATGTTTACTATTATCCAAGCCATGGATTTTTAATTAATTATCAAATTTTTCACAGTACTTAGGACAAAATTTAGAAGAACTTAGGGGAAGAACAATACTAGATGATGGAATTTACATGAACTTGCCATTGTTAATACAAAAGTCTGTTCTATTATTTCCTGGTCAAATACTACCAATGACAGTATTTGACCCAGAGACTATTTACATGTTTAAAAATTGTATTGAGAATAATCGTACATTTGGGGTTGTATGCTTGAGACACGACAAATTAGGACCTATAGGCACTACTGCTGAAATATATGAATACACAAACGAAGATGACAGAGATGGTTTTCGCCTGAAAGCTAAGGGCAGGCAACGTTTTAAAATCTTACATGTGAAAGTACAGGTCCGGTTATGTATACTTCTTCATGAATAGAACATATCAGATGAAAATATTTTAATGATCTTTGTGGTTTTAATTTTGACATTTAATGTAGGGATACAGCAAAATAGCAACTGTTCAAATTTTGCCAGAAACAACACTTGGACCACCACTGTCAGATGAACGTTTAGCCTCATTAGATTCCTTAAGAATACATCCAACAAATGAAGAAGACATAAAGAAACTACAAAAAGTAGAAAACATAGATACTATGATAAGTCCTTGGCCTGCTTGGGTATACAGACAGTATAACCCTTTGCGACTTTGTATAAAAATACGGCAACATTTACGATTTATTGAGAATAGTAGGTATACATATAATCCAAATTATTTTTAACTTCACTCATTTCATTACACATATAACAATTCTACTCCTATGTCCATAGGGGGTGGCGTTATACCCGAAGATCCTATAGATTTGTCATTTTGGGTAGCCCAAAATATATTATTGGACGATGAAGAGAGAGCTGTTTTATTAAACTATAACTGTGCACTGTCGAGGTTACAAAGGGAAATCAAATTTTTAATAGAGGTAAATGCAGTTCCAAGATTCGATTCTGAGTCTGTGCAGTTGTTTTATTGAAAACTTAACAGAGAACAATTTTCCACTTGTAGGATCGAATATTCGTTTGTTCCAATTGTGATTTCTTCATTGGAAATCAATCGAATATATTTCCCATGAGCAAAGAAGGTCCGCAAGGCACTTACTGTAACGTTGGTGGTTTTATACATGAGACTATAACTTTCTATCACGCGCAAGGTCTCGAATTAAGTCAGGTACCACCATCGACACAGTACAGTTGGTTTCCGGGGTAACATTTTATTCCTATATATTTTATTGCAATAATTATATACTTATTTCAGCTGTTAATTTTGTGAACTACTTATTTTTCTTATAACTATAGATATGCTTGGACGATAGCGTATTGCAGAAATTGCGGTGTTCATTTGGGATGGAAATTTACCGCGGTAGAGAATCATTTGGAACCAAAAGCATTTTGGGGTTTGACATGTCCAAAGTTAAAGAGTAAAAGAAAAGTAACGAACAAATAATTTAATGCAAGTACAGATTACCTAAATTCCAATGTTATGTTATATCTTATGTTATCAGTGTTTAATATTGTTGAAATGTAACTTGTGTATGTTTCAGATAATCTTTTAGTATTGTATCGCGGAATATACATGTTGTTGATTTTCATAATTCTGTTACGTTGATTACTAGCTTTTGTTAATAATGGCGATATTTTTCTTCAATGGGAAGAGAAATTATGAAGCATAATAAGAAGGTAAACGGACTTCCATACGAATAAAGTATAATTTATAATTTTTGCATTTTATACACACGTAGGGTCTAATACTGGTAATGAAGAAATTACCAGTAAATAAATTGTACTATTCTGGTCGTTAATTTCTACACGATTAAGTTTGATATCGAGATAAAGAGGTATCTATTTGAAACAGCAAAAGAAGTTGTAATTCTCTAAATAAAAGTATGTTAAGAAATAAAAGTATTGTTAAATAACGTGTCAGTTTCCATGAAGATTTTTGCAAAAGACTCATGTCAATCTTAAATTTTGTTACATCAGTACAAAGACGTATTAATGCAGCGTGTATGAAAAAATACAAAACAAAATCTTTTGAAATCCAAGAGTGATTGCATAGTCATATTTACAATGTGATGTTTTCACTGGATATAATAAAGTGGCGACAGAGTTATGCAATAAGTTTTAACTAGTGCAGTTCTCCCTTGCCGAAGAATAGTATTTATACATTTTTTGATACTATCATTCGAAGTGTTGCATTCAAAAAGCAAATGGAGTTTCTTAAATAGAGCGTTAGCTAGCATTAATATACAGGACTTCGATAATTATATACAAACTGTAGGCAACAGAGATGTAATGCGTGTTAATGAAATACGATATTTTGTAATCCTATACATTAGAATGCAATAAATGTAAATTTAGCAAAGAGTTAAAATTCTTTTACACTCTCATTCATAGCATCAAGTCTTACCTATATCACAATTAATAGAGCAGACAATAAAGTACAAGTTATTAGGAAGATAAACGATTGCATTCGTAAGAAAGTAAATGTAAAAAATACAAAAGTTCATTCACTCAAATAGACGTATATAAGCAATCCATATGTACATTAAGAGGGAGATGAATCATTAATTAAAAGACACTAAAACCAGTTGTAGGATATGATAGGAGCTTAAGAATTAAAATTTCTTTCTTCTTTCTTTCCTTGCGCATATCGTATATTTCTCGATTACCTTAACTCAAATTTATAATAATCATATCTTTATTATCTCAATCATTCTCTTGTATATGTACCGTGTTTTCTTAGTTGCGTTATAGCAGCAGATATGTTTAACAATCTGCTACAAGAGTTAATCATTCGACGTTAACGCTTCGTATTATAGTACTATCATTCAGACGTCGTGTTTCATTATATATCGTATTCATTTCGTATGTACTTCCGAATCGTACACACTGCCCATTATCTATTAATCAATCTCGACAGTCGCTCGCAGTTTCCTGAATCATGTGTGTCTCATTATCATTATTAATTTTTACGATTTCATCCCATTTTGATTATAGTTAATTCCATCTTTCCTGTTCTCTATCCGTCTTATTAACTATGCAATGCGACGAAGTATCTACTTAAAATCATGTTACGTCTGGCAAACATTGATTCATGTACAATTTGTAATTGAAATCCAAAATCAGCACATTAATACTAAAAGCCGACTTTAGGAATTTTGCTCTAAAATATCATGGAAAGCTTTCGTTAGACCTTTTTTCTCATACTAGAACTCATATCCGTAAAGCTTCTTAAGAAAGGATAATGTAGATTAACGCTTTCATTTTTTCCTTGTAAGCAGTATTATACGTCTTTTTGTTGTATTCATATTGTCGTGAAATAATAAAAATAAATAATAATTACACAGAATGAATATTTACTTAACATGAAGAAGAAGGTGAAGATTAAAATTTTGATTACGGTAAAGAAAAGTTTGTCCTCCACTTTGAAATTCGAGAGCTTCATGTAAAGAACAACAACAGATCGTTCTCCTCTTTTTTTCATCTTTTTACATTTTAGTTTCTTTTATTAGTTTCCGCCTATCTGCGCATTTTCACAATCTCGTAATACATATTTATAATACATACATAACAGAAGATTTTGTCTAATAAAAGACAAACATGTAATATTCTGTTATAATATTCGTTCTAATGTTGTCAGACATATAAGCATTTTCAAGCATAAATTTAATGTACGATAACGACGTATCCTTAATGAAAGGAAGATAGTTCTCATGTCAATCATCATTTGTAAATCCAATCCTCCATGTATGATCCAAAAGAAATAATAATTTGTCATTTTTTTTTATCGAGAACACAACGTGTGCGTACTTTCTTCTTTCGGAATATCTTTCCTCTTGAAACACCGCGAGAAAGAAATATTCCATTTGTTAATCTTAACATTTCCATACAACATTTATATAATAAAGACGCAAAATAAATTTGAGTATGATTATGACTGTATCGTGAATATGATTTAATCGTTAGATAATTTATCTTTAATCTGATATTTCCACTTGATAACCTACATGAACTTAATTATAATAAGATCGCCAGACTTGTAAATATTATTAATTTACTATAGGTTAAATATGAGAATATTATGGTAAAAGTATATAGACGTACATTCGTCGCATATATTTGAAAGTATGTATTAAATTATGCTCTAGTATTTTTCGATTTTTTCTTCTTTTTTTTTCTTTTGATGGTGAATACTCATTCAGTAAGAATAGAAGTATCAGAATAAAATCAATTGAAAAATATAGACACGGGTCAGGAAAGCGTACGTAACAGACTGTCGTTTTGTATTTTTGCTGACTTTCATCTCGTCTCGTGCGAATATTTTATCGTGCCAGTTGTACACTTCGCGTATTCGTAATTGTTTTACAGATCTGTAATACAATTAAAACGTTTCACCGCTAGATTCGATAAGTTCAATTGATGATGAACAATAATTATAGAATTAATCAATTACGAAGACTTACTTTCGATTTCTGATCCTGCAGAGATGAGTTTAGTGTGCGGCTGTGCAGTTGTGCTTGGCTGTTGATTACTCAATTGCCCCGTAGTCGCAGGCGCTGCAAAACCTGGAGGTGGCTGCATTGCCCAATGCTGAGCTGGTGCGTTCTGTTCCTAATTAAAACGTTGATCGTATATATGTAAGAATATAGGAAATATATATGTGTATATGAGGATAAAAAATGATATCCTGGAACAAAAGAAATTCAGGAGTCTTTGTACTACAAACCTGTTGCGCATTATGAGATACAGTATGAGTAGGGTGAACATGTGGAAACTGCCATGTACTGGTAGTTTGGAATGGAAGAGGCCTAGAAGAGCTAACGATAGCTGGATCAATCGAAGTCCAATCTGCAATAGGTCCGAAATTATTCCATCCTCCTTTCTGATGCAACGCTTGTTGATGAAACTGCTGTTGCTGTTGTTGATTGTTAATATCACACCAATCTTTAAGCGTATAAACTGCATCCCCTGCGCATTTACTGATACCTGATTAAAAGTATGTAGTTAAAGAACGTATAACTTCGACGGTTTTACAAATCGCTTTATGTTTCGTTATGTTACCTTGTGAATTCAGAAGATGGTTTCCATTTGGAAGATACGCATTCTGTTGTGGTGGTTGTGCTCCTGTGAACAATATATTGTATATATAGTATATGTAGTATACATAATTTGCTTTTTCTGATGCTTAAATAATTTTAAAAAAAGGTCTTATGCTATCATATTTTTAAATAAGTAAATACATTGCGAAAACACTAACCCGTGAGAGCGGTATTCGTAGGAGCTGGCCGCGGTATACCAAGACCAAAAGAGTTCATATGATTTGGTGCAGAACCAGGAAAACCTGGTGGTGGAAGGCGACTACGTTGCCCCAAATTGGCAGCTGCCACAGTACCCTGAGCGGGACTCTGTGTACCACTTTGTAAAAGGTTCTGTGGAAGACGAGATAAAAGGGAATGCGACTGTTGAATGACCTGTAGATTCTGCAAGTGTTGGGCTTGTTGTTGTAAATGTGCTATGTGGGCAACCTGAAATAAATATCCATCGTAAGACTTCAATCTACCACGATAAAAAGATCTTTTCTTACATCTCGTGAAATATTATATGTTACTTAAAGTCTCAACTGATATTGTTAAAGAATAAATATATGTACCATACAATGGATTACCTGTGAAAAGTGCTGCTGACCGAGATTTGTGATATTTTGTTGATGCTGCACCCTATTCTGCTCTTCTCGTTCTCTTTGTTGCTGTTGTTGTTGAAACAACCTCTGTTGTTGAAGTTGCATCTCATTTTCCATAAGTTCAGCCAAGGCTTTCTGCGTTTCATGGAAAGGATCGAAGCCTAAATCATCATCTGCTTTTATATCTGAGCCAGGTTCGGTACGATTACGAACTTCCTCCATGGTTGCATGGCCATTCTGCTTTATATACTCACAGTTTTCTTGATTTTGTTGTGCCTTGGAAAAGCATAATCACTATTATTAATGATATAGAGTACCGTGATGATTATCTCATGATAAGGATCCTAGTAAGCATCTTATCAGAAGTTTTCTACTACATTTATATTACAGTAATGGTACTATGATACTCTAATTAACAATCTATCAGTGAATAATTTACAGTAGAGAATTTTATAATCTCATGTAACTTTGCAAAACCTATCAAGAGAAATGTTCTCATTGTTGTAAATTAAAGAGAATATACGCGTTTTGAAATTCCTCACCTGCAGAGCAAGCCTCTGCTGTAACGAGTTTTGTTGAAAGTCTGCCATAAATTTGGATGCAGGTGAATTAACAAGCAAACTTGACGTAAAAGTACCAGAAGATTCTGAGAGTGCAGTATACTGTGGATTGTTGTAAACTTCTTCATCTACAAAACCTTCAGAATTGAATGTTACTCCCGGTGAACTAGAGGGACTGGATTTTTGTACAATATGATTTGTTCGCGATGTTTCGGGTTGAAAACCAAAAGCTGCCTGCCAATCTTCGCTCGAATGAACCATTGGTAATGAGTCTGGGATAGATGCTAAACTTGTGTTCGTCCAATCCAGATTAGGGTTTGCTGTATGTCAAAGAAAGTTAAGGTCAATTTGTATTCATCATAGAGGAAGATGATGTAGAGACAATATACGATAAACTCTCATTTATAATTCATAAAGTTTAAACTACTATGCAAAACAAGGTATCACAAAATTGTTAAGGACACGGGTGAAACAACTATATTAACAGTTATAGCAAGAGGAAACGTATGTACATGCCTGTAAGAGAAGTGGGTGGCATTGAGGTGGTGGTAGATATTTTCTGAAAAGTATTAGAACTGAAGAAGCTATTATTGTCCGTCTGAAAAATCGATCGATGATTGAGTTGCATTTGAGACCCGTTATGTAGTCCTGGTGGTGGCTGCTGATTGGCACCTTGTGATGAATTTGTACTAGCCGGAGATGAACCTAAGGATGGTATGCAAAAGTCTACACTACGAGACGCGATTAAATCATTCTGATACTTTTTTAATGCCAGAATAAACAGGTTCTAAACTAGCTAAACCTCTCTGCCACCATCAGAGAATCAAGAGTGTACATATATATATATATGCCTGGAAATTTCATTGAATAAATTCTAGTCATCTGCAATCAAATATACGTTAAGATATTCTTTACATAATGTTCTCGTACAATGTTACATGCTGAAAATACATAACTTCAAATGAAAGTTTGAAAACACTTCCAGACACATACTATGCACCTATGCCCAAATGACATAACTCGTAAGAAGGATAAAGTCAAGTGTGTACAAAAACACAAACAGCTATCGCTTTTTTTAAAGAAGTCTCTTTATTTTGGCATTTGTACTGCATGTCTTCAACATATTATACATTGTTTGGAAGTTAATATTTTATGCACTTGAAGTATATAATAACATACAATGTTATAAGGAATAGGCACACATTTAGAATGAGTTGTAATTTATTACAAATACTTGGTGTGACATACTGTTATATCATAATTGAAATAATTTAAATATAATAATTACTAATTACAGTATCTTATCAAGTTTTTATTAAAACTGTATAGTTTAAATTCTTTAACTGTCTTACTTGTCGAAAGTGTTGAATAAGCAACAGAACTTTTTGAGATTATGTGTGTGTTATCTCATAAAGAGCCATGGTTTTAGTACATTTCCACAAAAACAAAAAGAAATATATGTCTATATTCATAAAAATTTATTCCAGTTTATGTCAAACTCAGTTGCATGTAACGAAAAAATTTTTTATGGGAAATGGAAATCTCAAAAACATTGTAAGTTGCAAAATTCAGTAAATAGTATATTTTAACGAACTCTTTAAATCTATTTGTGTAATCACATATAAATGGTAACAACTCAATAATTATAAGAAACATACTTATTCTTTTTTCATATATTTATATAAATCTTTTTCATCTGTTCTTTCAACAACTTTTAATTCACTTTAGATCAAACACGAGTTAGGCTCATACATTTACTTTAGAAGCAAAAAATCAATACATATAGAAATTATCACGAATATAAGAAACTCACCCAAAATAGCAGCAGTGCTGTTCTCCTCGCTTGATTCTGTCAAGTGTTCCGCTTGATGATTGACATTCGAATCTTCTGTACTTGATATTGTACTAGCTGGTGTACTTCCTTCGCGTTGTTGATCTGTCTCACTATCCGAGTGACGCCGTTCTCCGTTTTGCAATACTCCATTTACTTTAAGTTCCTGAGAATGTTGCTGCTGTTGTTGTTGCTGCTGCTGCTGTACTAATTTCGAGTTTTTGCTAATTTGTTGTTGTGGTTGCTGTTGTTGCTGTTCCACTTTACATTTATTACCCAACTTTTGTAATACATCACTATTTGTTTCAGACGAATAACTTCTAATATCCTTCTGTCCATTGATTTGCGGCTGTATATTATTTTGCGTGCCAATAGAACTCGATTCAGATCGTGACGTTGTCCGTGTGCTATGTTTCTCTTTGTTCTGACAATTTTTATGTTTATTCCTCGCCGCCTGTGCTTTACTCTCGCTATTACTTTTACCTCGTCGTAGATTCATACTTTCTCCTTTATTGTTGTTATTTTGTTGGTGCGTAGATCCACTAGATGACACATGACTTTGTTGACTCGTTGTACCACTTCCATTCGTTATGCTGTTTTGCTGAGATGCCGTTTGAGAGGGTGGTGATAATTCTTTACAATTTGTTTGTGTACCTGAAAATGTGGAAGTTCATGTTGTAACGAGATTTCTTTTATTTTTCAGATGCAATGTTACTTATAAATTAAATGGGCAAATAATAATAATATGTGAACAAAAACAATTGATCTTACTATTTGTCTGTCCAGGTTGTAACGAAGGCCAAGCTTCTTTGGCTTGAGAATTTGCAGTCCCGTTTTCTCGAACAATACTGCCTGTGACAGATGGTGATGGTGTTGGTTTTCTAAATAACAGAAAAATAAGTTTGTCTCACATGTCCGATTGTATTTCTGTTGTAAAAAGAATTATTACACAATTTACGTCGGGTTCAGAGACCTACATTGTACAAATATATAAAAAATTACCTCTGTAATGCGGATGCATGTGATGCATGTAACGATTGCACAAGTTTACGTTCATACTCCTGATGTTTTCCCTGATGCATTTCTTCTTTCGTGAACGATGCCTCCTGGTCCCCAAGATCATGTAGATACATGCAATCCTGTTTTGGACAAGGCTGATTACGCATAAAATGTGAACAATATTTTGTTGTCCCTAAAGACGTTTTTATTGTCCGCCCGTCCATAACAACATTATTCACAGCCTCTATAGCACGTAGTGCATCCTCTTGACGCTAAAATTAAAAAATATTACAAAATACAAAATATTCTTATTTGTTATAAACATCGATAGATCAACTCACCTGATAAGTAACGTAAGCTGAAGCACTAGGGCCTTGAGACCCTGCATAGGAGGTGCTTTGATTGATTACGACTTTATGAATTTTTCCAAATTTTCCGAAATATTCATGTCGTTTTAACACCTAAAAAGAAACAATATTATTACAATATTCATTGTCACAGTCCCATATTGTGCGTTATATATGTAAAAAAAATAATTGAAAATTGCCCATTTTGAAAAGTACTGTACTTACATCAGCATCCGCAAGACGCATTGGTAATCCTACTACAAATACTAGATTTTTTTGTACTACTCTCACATTCGCTAGATGTTTACGATTTTCTGTAACTCTTTGTTTACGTTGTTGGTCTTTTAATCTCTTTTCTGCCTTTAACCTAAACAGTAAAAATATATTTATTAACAACTTCACTCATTAACAATATGTGGAAAGATTTTCAACAAATAATAAATATAAATTACCGTGCAATTTCTTCCATACTGAGAGGTTTAAAATCGGCAGGATTTTCAGAGTAGGCCTTCCGACATGCAGGACACAGGCCATTTTCATCGGTACGAATTCTGTGCCAGCAAAAACGACATATTTGATACCCACAAGTGCATGGAAAGAAATTTAAATCGTCCACTTCCAATGGTTCCATACACAAAGGACATTCCACTGCATCCTCTCCACTTTGATTCAATACTGACATTTTTATTTCGATCCCGTATGTTACACAATACAGTGAATTACCAAGATTTTCCTATACAGTAAGATTGCCTATTTGTAAACAAAACAACTTGATATAAACCTTGAAATATATACATACATATATACATGAACACATATATTTATCACATCATATTAATGATAGCAGCTTAACATAAAAATGTATAAATGCAACAATTAAAAAATATTATGTTGATTAAATATGCTATACCATTAGCAGTATATAAAATGCAAGCTAGTATATGCAGTTTATGCATTAACAGATGTGATGCTCTTACCAGCAGAGTTTACCACAATGCCTTCCTTGGTACTATGTAATTGACTGTACTTGTAACTTCTTATACCCTAGTATCCTTGCACAACCTGAAACAAATTATGATACATGAAACGGCTGTAGAACGAGAATACTCTGACTCAGAGCGCGTTATCGAGTGGCTACCAAACGTTTCCGTATAATTTTACGAGTATGAAAGAACGAACTTTCAAGATACACGTAAATAAGTTCAACATATTCGTAGGTAATAATGTTTCACATTTAAACATAAATATATCGATGTTATCCGAACCTTTGATTACGTCGAGTTATTTTCGAACTAGCGCGTACCGAAAAAAATTGGAACGGAATGTTTTTCGCGTAAAATAGAATACGTATCGGTAGCTGTTTGGCTGACAAACAGATTTGAAGAACAGTCGGGAAGAATGATCCGTTTGACAGAAGCTGTCAGGCGAATGGTAAACGAACAAAGAACGCCCCGGATTTTAAGGTAATTAGGATGATTGTGTACGGGCTACGGTAGACGTAGAAATGACAAGTTTGTACGTGACGTTGAGATCGACGACGAAAAACTTGCGGTAGGGCCACCGTCTGCACTCTCCCACTCACTTTCTCTCTCTCCGTCACTCTTATGGCGAGACACGAACTGTACGAGAGGGCGACGATCGGATGAAACAGCTGTTGGTGGCGTCGAGAGAAGCGAAGAAACGTCAGAGAGCGAGTGAGAGGTACTACGCCATAGCAGAAACCTACGTGAAAATCCGTGAAAAATCGGTGTGGTGGGGCATGACACGTAAATTCCCCAGAGCCTTAAATGCAACTATCCGCATATGCAAGGACGACGTTCTCGACGGTTTCGCGATGCGATTTTGAAGGGGGGAAAAAGCTAGTGCAGAGCGAGAGAATGAGCAATGGAAGTTAACGAAAGGAGTGCCGAAGGGAAAGAGGGGGAAGAAAGAGAGGTGGAGAGAGAGAGAGAGCGAGTGATAAAGATAGAAAATCAAGAGAAAGAAAGATAGTTAGAACAACGATGCCACCATTCATTCTATCCCTTTTTAGCCAATGATCACCGTCTCGATCTTGCGCGTGAAGAGAAAAAGACTCTCTCACCGACCTCCCATCCTTTCGTACGTACTTTCTGAAAAACGTAACCCTAGCTCGAACGCGTACTGTAACACCGTGTAATGCACCAAGATCTTTCCAATGTTCAGTTTATGTAAAGGAAAACTATAGTATCGCGATTAACATGATATGGTTCGCCGCGAACGTCACAAAGGATTGGACGATTTGTCGCCAGAGGGGTTGCTAAATACCCTGGGCTGGTTACAGGGTATACCTGGCTCAGTTTAACCTTAATTTCGAGAGTTATGAGACGATTTTTCGCCAGTTAACGTACTTCGATAACCACGTGTCACTGTTTTCGTTGATTCTAGAGCTATGATCGCGCATTCGTCAATTTAGATTTCTCGTCTATTGTTTACTTACGTTTCAACTTTTCCACTAACAAATCTCTTTTCTGTACTGGGAAGTTTTTGTATAGTCTTTAAGAGCTGGCTGCACGCGCATCGCGACTGCGCAGAAGCGGACGTTACAACAGTGGTATTTAAAGAAACACATAAGGATTTTGAAAGCGCATGTCGAATAATATTGAAATTACATGATTACATGCCACGAGATATATGCCCATAGGAAAATTCTCAATGTTACTCATTACTTAATCACGAGAAATACCGTACGAATGATTTCGTACTTTATCATTTCAGAAATTAAGGTTACATTGTACACTTTGTATTTACGTGTTACGAAGCTTTATATTTACCGCGTATCCGGAAATGCTCGGTGACAGATGAACAGTATCACCAATTGTTAGAAGTTAATTTTTCTAGTATCTGTTAAAATAAAAATGTATACCAAGACGATAAATCTTGATTTAAGAGAATTCTCAAATTGGTAGTATTTATTTCTTTTTATATAAATTTCGAATGGATACACGAAATCTTTCCAAGTATATCACTTTTTGAAATTCCAATAAATAGCTTAAAATTGTATATTTGCATAACACTTTGGGTTTACCTTTAAAACCTTTACTCGTTAAAACAAAGTAAAATAAACAATTTTTTTTTTAATCAATTAAGAAAATAGTTAATTCAATTTTTATATAAATTTACTATCCTGTATAAGTCCTATAATGAATAAAATATACATTTTATGAGTATGAGATACAATATAATTTGTGGAGTATAACATAGTTCATATTGCTTTCATTGCCGATAGATTTTTCAACTGGACTGTTTTATTTTACGTTCTTTAGGTTTACCTTCATGAGTTACACCAAATATTGGATGTCGAATTCTTAAATTTTTAGGAAATGGCACACTATAGTGTCCCATTTCCATTGGACTAATTTTTGGGATACCTGATAGTTTCCGCCTAACAGCAATGACACCTGTTGGTTTCATGTTAACTGCATAGAAAATAACATAGTGAGCAAAAGTAATTAATTGGACATATCTTTAAAAAAAAAGAAAATTGAACATTACCAGTTTTGTATTCTGATTTTACTTTTCCATTATGAAAGACACAAGTAACATTGCCTTTAGAACTTTGTGTGACAGCACAATATCGTTCTTCCTTAATCTTAAACTTTGACTTATCTCCTAAAACTAATGTTTGCCCCTTAAGCTCTTGAGGATTTATCTGAAAGAGTTATGAAAATTTTTATTAACTTTCTACGTTACCTGTGTTATTAAATATGCCTAAAGATAAAGTCTACTCACTGTTCTTGGGATTTCCATTAACCATATATCTTCATCATCTGATAAATTGTCTAAAGTAAATGTAGACTTTGTACTTTCTACAGTCAAAGCTTCTTCCTGTACAAAATCTTCAAGCTGAAATATGAGTATTATTATAGTTTTGTAAATATACCATTAATAAACAACGATAAAATTTTATTTACACTGTTAGGCCTTATATTATCTGATGTATCCATAGATGATTTAGTTTGGTATTTTCTGGGTGTGCTTTTCTTTTTACTTTCTAAGTTCTTCTCATTTACATCATTTATGGAATCATTGACTTTATCAGCCTTTTTTAGAATGCTTCTCCTAGGCATGTTAGGGGAAGCATTGGGTGTATTCGCAGGCTGAATTTTTGTATTTATTTTTATAGACTTGCTACTTTTCGTTTGGTATATTTCACTTTCCATTGTATTATCCATCAATACCATACTTTTATTTAATTGTGTATTTAATTTTGT
The DNA here is from genome assembly GCA_910591515.1 of Cerceris rybyensis. Taxonomy (NCBI): domain Eukaryota; kingdom Metazoa; phylum Arthropoda; class Insecta; order Hymenoptera; family Crabronidae; genus Cerceris; species Cerceris rybyensis. Next base: position 6,098,904 of record OU342795.1, read on the forward strand.
TAACATGTCTTCACCATCCAACTCTGTCATATTAACATCTAACATTTAAATTGTATACCTTTGCTTGTATTAAAATATGTATGTGTGCGTACGTGTATATACATAAAATTGAACACAATAAATCAAATTTTATCTAAGGTAGGATTCATTAATCTTCTTCCGTATTGTAGAATATCAAAAATAATATTAGCTCGGTATTTATTTTGCATAAATCAAGTAAAGCAGAATCAGAACTTCATTTTCACGTACACATTCATAAGGAGAAATCTTCGATTCATATAAATATGTTGTTAGAGTATATGTTCGCTTTCTCGGCGGTACAATTGAAACACAACATTCGTGTCGACAACACAACTTCAGTTTACAAAATTAAAACCGGTGGATGTATAGGTTAGAAACAGTTACACAACAACGTCACGTGCATACAGTGGATAATGTGTTTTAACATTTTTCCATTAGTTTAAACAGGGGGACCAAGTCTCTGTGTTAATCGGGTTTACATAGTTTAGTTCGGTTCCTGTTCCCAGGTGCCTCTGTTGCTTGTGATAAAATTCATTAAATATTTATTCTCATTTTCCTTGGCTTCTATAGATGCTAAAGCCATGAATTCTTTTTCGTTTAACATAGTTTTTCACATTCATTCAGATGCCATATGCGCAAAATTCTAACCTTCTTAAAACATACGTGTTATTTTTGGGTAACGTTTGCTTACTTATAGCAAGCAAACGTGTAGAATTTAAAGGTTTTCCATTAGGGGATCGCTAGTTTAGACTCCACATGAGACGCTGAGACAACCCGTATTTAAATCGATCAAGAAATAAACGAGATATTAATGTTTAAATATTGTGTTTCGTCGAGGGGTTATTTCCCGCCAAATAAAATACAGAAAATTACAAAAAACTAGATGGCGTTGGTGACAGTGCCTCCAGAACCCCCTAAAAATAGCGAATTTTCACTCTTTTAGAACTAGCATAGTTTATGACTGAAGAGAATGTTGGCCAGAAGAAGCCGAATTTCTATGTTCAACATTTGTATTATGCTACTTCTCAGACTCATTCCTTACAAACATTTCTTTAATTATGAATATTCATAAGCATGATACACTTTTCAGAAATTTGCAGGGAATGAGGAATTTTATAAATTTTCATTTCTTCGTCCTACCTCCTTCGGAATTATATTAACAATAAAAATGTAATCTGTATTTTCATTTTGTATCTTGAGGTCATTCAAAATTTTTATTAATTAAATAAATATTAATTATAGTAGTTCTAATAATACCTGTTTAAAACTTAAAAAATTTATTTTCGCGTATTAAATTACAAGATCAATAAATAGCACGAGAGATTTTTAAAAGATACAAAATATATATATATAAAGAGAGAGAGAAAGAGATGTGTTTCACGCGTACGTGTAAATATATCTTTACAGCTAATTGGAAGGATAGTTATCTTTTTACAAAATTAGTATCTAAATACTTCATAAAATGGTAGTTGTTAATAAATAGATTGTAAATGTCATAAGCAAAGAATTACTTTGAAATTCAGCTTGAGAAGCCAGGATTGGTGTGCTCTATAACACATCTGCGACAGTAGCGTTTTACTGCCCGGTATCCAACTCTTGTAACCCTAGAGCATTCACCGATATTGAGCTGTCTCAGACCCCTCACGTAGTATGCTAATGCTTCTAATCCAGCATCGGTAACACGTTCGCAGCCACACAAAGATAATTTTTTCAAATTTGGGCATCCGGTAGAAAGTGCCTCAAGGGTAGCATCGCCAATATCGCATTTTCCTATATCGAGCGCTCTCATCCGTGGACATCCACGTGCCAAAGCTAAAGTAGCACTGTCACTAAGCGCTTCACAGCCACGAGCATTTAGATATCTCAATTTATAACAATGTCTGGCAACTACCAAAAGGCCAGCATCGGAGACACGGTCGCATTTTCCCACGGAAAAGTAACGCAATGATGGGCCGAGACGTGCTGCTAATTCTCGTACACCGAAATCCGTAATTTTCACGCAATCAGAGACAGACAATTGTCGTAAATTGCCACAGTAAGAAGCAATTGCTACAAGACTGGCATCGGTTATACGGATACATCGTCGTAGATACAGGCAGCCTAAATGAGGCATACGAGATAATGTCAATACTAATCCAGAATCTTCCACGCCATGGCAGTCACTTAAATCCAACGATTGTAGCTGTAAAGTTGTTATACGGCTACATGCCTTTGTTACTCCAATACATCCTGTTAAGTCTAATTCTTTCAAATGTATGCAGTTATCCAAAATGGCCATTACATTTGCATCTATGACACGTCGAGAATGTCTTAGAACCAAAGAAGTTAAGCTTAGAAATGGCAGCTGGGCAAAAATTCCAGGTAAACCAACAGCACCTTCGAGAACGAGACGACGAATGGATGTGTGGCATCCTCGCCTAGTCAAGGCATTTAGGGCAGCAGTTGCATTCTGTGGATAGCGTACCTCTACTTCTTTCCATAATGTAGGGTGCCACGCTATTTCCCATAGCCGCCTGCAGGTTTGAGCAACAGCACAGAGATCTCTTGTGCTAAGCCAACTGAATATTCTTAGTAACAGATTGTCATCAAGTTGACAAAGGTCTGTAACATATATATGCTTCTGTGCTAAAGACTGTTGTCTAAGTGAAATAGCCACAACAGCTGATGCAGATGCAGAACGACAAGCATTATTGTCCAATGTATGATATCCCAAATCGATTGTATCTGAAGCTGGTCTGTATAGGCCCACTTTCTGGGTGGAATATATGACTTCTCTTTCAGGGTTGCTCTTGTCTCCAAAGGTTGGAAAGAGTAACGGACACGATCCATCCATTCCATGCTCTATTCTAGGTCAGAATACATTACAAACATTTTTAATTGATTTCATTTATGGATTAAACTTACATCGTTACATTAACTCCGATATTTGGATTAAATGATAAAACTTACGAATACGAAAACTGAAGATCATTAAAAAAAAGTGTTATTAGCATTAGGGCTCAAATTTCGCGGGCATGTCGATATTCAATTAACCGACGTTCTTAATGAGTGAAAAAAAACGACGCGGCATTCGGCGTGAAATGAATTTCGTAAAACATTCACTTACTATTCGGCGGCAAGCAGAAGAATCAGCAACAATACGTGACATTACGAAGCAATATCGATCTATCTGGCACTTCCTCCATTTTGATCGTACATTCCAATTCTTAAAGCAGCTGGAAATCGCAGCTGTTCCTTTTAATTAGAAAACATCCTATTAGCAGATTTCAAAATGTTACCCATTACGCATCTTTCCCAAAATGATAAGTTCCATCCTTCGAGCCGGATATTAACTTTAAACCATTATTTTTGACACATGACATTTATAAGGCCCCAATCCTGGTCGATAAGGTCGATAAGTCCTCACTTTTTAAATGGGTCTCTTTAAGGAGATTTTCATCGACGACTGATTTAATTATTTCCAATGTATGAAACGAAATAATAAAATTTCATTAAAATATATCTTTCCTAATTGCTCGATCTCATTAACGTCTCGTATTTATATGAAATATAAGATAAAGCATGAGAAATATAGTCATCCATTTCATGGTTACACGATATAATTTTTAGGTCGGCATGCAGATTTCTAAAATTTATTTTATGCGCGATCTATCATATATTTCATATAATACTCGTATAATTAATATTTAATTGACATTATAATATATATTGAATTTAGTATAATACATCGATAAAATTTAGATAGTCATACTTAATGAGTACAATTACAAAACAAGAATCTCCGACAAATCAAACACTTTCCTATGCGTATGTACTTAATTGAAATTTAAGTTCTACTTTCCTATAAAGTTATAAACTTATCGCATTGTTTATTCATTTAACGTACAACATTAAATGTTAACTATTTTAGGTTGCAAAAAGTTTAAACAGTTAGCTACAGTGACATTTTATGTTAATTTGTAATTTCATACATTAGAACCTAATTTTTAAATAATGAGAAATGCTTTTTAGCACGGAATGCTTGCTAAATTAATTTGAAATCTACAATAAAATTACATAAACCTACATGTATAAAAATAAAATCTAGTGTTTTAGAATTAAAAGCACGTAAAGCTATTAATTTCTATGTAGAAAACTCTGCAAAATTAAGCAACAATAATTATAAATTTACAGATTATTTATAATTGTATAATTATCTGGAAAAGATGGTCAAAACCGTATGCATTTACATGAAAATTGTCCCCTAGCCTCAAGCATCTCAACCTGTTGAAAATTATGAACATCTATGAAATATTTACATTTAAAAAGCCTTCCCTCCAAAATTACTTTAATTCCTTTTCAATTAGTTCACTCCTTTTATAAGAAATCTATTGTAAACGAATGAGAAACATCATAATAACAAAACACTATTGTAGTATGCGCATATATATATGTAAATATGTAAAAGGCGTAGAAACAATGATGGTCTCCTGATAACTTGTCATTTAAAAAATATTGACTCTATTACTCGTAGAAATATTAACAAAACCCTGCGATTGTTTCATTAATCGACTTATATTCGACTGACAGACTTTTCTTCACGATAGAAAAGAAAAATGTGGATTTACTTTTTGCTGTCCATTTTCGCAATGTTTGATTTTACAACGGCTTCATCCGGCTTTGATTTTGGCGATACTTTGGCATTAATTCTTGGGTTAACAATCGGAATTATTGGATTTTTTGCGTGCATGGGGGCATATGCGCGGCGGCGAAGTAATTTTGAAACATAATGCACAATTTGAAGCCTATCCAATAGTAGGTACATTGTTGTTTATGATTTATCATTTATTCATTTTGATCTCACTTGAGATGTAGATGATAGAGTAATCTTTAAATAAATTGAAAATATTAACGCTGTATATAACTGTATAAGTTTTTTTAACTTATGCAAAAGTTAAATACCATCTTAAGTAATTATTATAAGAGGGTTATATTATGACTTTTCTCTATTTATAATTTTTGTTTTACGTATTATTGTTACTTGAAAGAGTTATTAATAAATTGATTGTCATTGTGTATTAATCGATAATTGTTTATCTTTCTAATTACAGGATGTTGAACTTCTAAGTCTGTAAGGAAAAAAGTCTTCGGTGTCAAATATGTTTAATATTGACTGGAATTATTCAAAAGGTGTTGTAGTAGTTAATATTTTTTAAACTGTTTGCACCTTTTGAATAATAAACAATCATATCTACGATATTAATGTATTATAATTATTACTGTATTCATATAGAGTCGAATGATACAAATGAGACCAGTTTGTATTAGTGAATTAATGTAATACAAATGAATTCGAATCAGAAATAGAAGTACATATATTTTTAAATATTTGCGACTTTTTAATTTGAATTATTAAATATAGCCAAGAAAAATTACACAATATTTAAAAATATTTGTACATTTCTATATTTCACAAACATGTTAAGCAATGTGTAATAAAGTTATTACTGAAATTGTAACAATGTGTGAAGCTATATAATTATTTCTAAAACTCAACAAACAATAGCTGTTTCTTAGAATTTCTGCTGATATAATAATACTGAGTAATTAATATTCTTTGTATATTCATCGATTTTTCTTGAACATGCAGTTCAATATAACAAGTACATTATTGGCACAAATATTATCATCTATCATAATGAGTTCTATTATTATCGAAATTGTAATATTTCTTTTTTTCTAAACACAAAGAGTTATAATTTTTTTGATATATGCTTGAAATTCGTTGTATACTGATTTGTATTTTATCTAATTCAGTCTTTATAAAAGTTCATGGAATGTTATAGAATATGGCACGCATGGTACTCAAAGTGTCTAGAAACTTAAGCACTAAATAACACGGAAGAACTTTTCAGTAGCCTCTTTCTTAACTTTTATCCTATTACCAATTTGCTATGCAAGTAAGGGAAGTATTGTAAGATCAATTTTAATATTCATATTAAATTCTATCTTATGAACTACATGAGAACATCTCCACTTGAAAGTTCTTGCACATCTTAATCATTAACTTTATAATATATCATTTTCGCGGAAAATTCGACAAGAATATCAAATTCCTTTGAAAGCAATTAATTTAAAACGCTACGTTTCTCCAATATAAGGGTCATAGAAGATGTTATAATTTTCATTATATTTTTTAAACGTTATACAACACATTTCTATTCTTAAAATAGTATAATACGTATATAATTTATGTAATATATATATATATATATAAATCAGTAAAGCAGTGTATCTATCTTTGATGGTATAATAAATATTTCTATTGGAAATATGAAGCTTATTAAGCAATATAAAGAATTTCGAATGACTTTTTGTAATCACTGAATGTTCAATATGTGTCAAGACCTTGCATGTGAATTGTGGAATACGGGAAAATATTTTTTCAGCTCAAATATTGTAGATGATCTTTGAAAAATATTTTTTATACTTCAGTTCAAACGGACTAAGATCAATTCCATTACACTGGGTATAATTCTGATAAACAAGAATCATAATACACTTATGTTAAAAAGTATCTTTTTAAATGCTGTTCAGTTTTCTTTGGTGGACTAACAAGAAGAACGCTTTATAAAAAATCTTGTAATTTCTATGTCAATATTAATACTAATAGAAGTATTTCGAGTGATTATATCACCTAAAGTTAAAGTAGCAAAGTGCATCTTAATATATTTTTTTATAAAATAATTCTCAGTTCATCGTTCCTTTTCCATATAATTTGCAAAACATATTGCCAGAACAGACAACGATTTTTGTTTAGAAAACAAAAATTACTGTAAATTAGTCATTAGCTGCAACATCAACGATTTTAACAAAATTCAAATAGACTATTAATATTATTTGGGATGTAATGTAAAAATATTATCATTATGTTAAGCCAATCCACCTAATCTTAAATGAATGTGAATAATGAAATATTATGGATAGTTCTTCACTGTTTTTCAAGAAATTTATTTAACAATTAGCTGTAGACTGATTGCTATGTATTCCCATGAGAAATACGTAAAATTATTTGATAGCATGTTCCTTTCAGTAACCACATACATTTATTACCAGGTGGATGAACGAAATTCTACAATGGTATGATTGTATTTATTTTCCTGTATAAAATAATGTCGAGAAAACATGTCAACAATAGTTTGTTAAGGGAGAGAGGTAACGTCATGTGAAAAAGAAGTGATCATGAACTTTAATGTAATCACGTAAATCAGATAAATGATTGATTGAATGGCATTAGGAAAGATCTTTACTTCGTTTGAGAGTAGCCTTGTTAATTGTAATACTGACAATAATAAATTCATGTCAGAAGTCATAGCTGTAAGTGTAAAAGCATCCGGGATCTGTAATCAACGTTTAAACAAAATAGAAACAACAATTATTAGCAAACATCACTAACATCTGTGATTGTATAAAGGAGCTATTCATAGCTATATTGCAAATTGCAATATACGATAGCACATTGAAACTATTAAATGTACTTCTGGGGATATGATTCAAATATCAAGTAATCTCATGAATTTTATATTTCTATAACGCATTTAATTTGATTTTTATATCCGCGTGATATTCCTTTCATTGAGCTTGTTGAACTCTGTAACGAAGATAATTTATTTATAAACTTGTCAATATGATGTTACACTCACTGGAAAAAAAAGTCGTAAGAGTAAAATGGAAAGTTCCTCAAAACTGTTTTAAAGGAATGGATCTTGCAAACGTTTTGGGATATTTCATAGAGAAAAAAGCAGATATGTGTAAAACAATTTTTAAACTTTGATAAATTAAATATACCATACTAAAGATAATGATATTCTGGTTTAAAAAAAGATAATAGTCGTTATAATATCAGATAAGATACATGGGATTGCTAACTAGTAACACATGACTTTTTTTTTAATTGAAATAGATAAAATCGCTAGAAATACATTAAAGCATAACAGTGACTATATTAATTATATTTCTTCTTTGCCTGCCTCCCGCAGTCATAACATGCACACATGAACATACATTCTCTCTCTCTCTCCAAAGCATCCAGTATACATTAACAGTTATACATACACATCGAGCAGAATGGCTTGTGGAGCCATTTCGATCGTAAGACTAGCTGAGGCCTGTACTAATGTCGACTGTGCCATTAAAAGAATTAAAAACAGCAAAAACGTTTTGAATAAGCATTTTGCTAAACAGGAGAATTTATTATATATATTTATATATGATATAAGCACAGTACACGTAAAGGCCTCTATCCATCGTTTTCAATGTTTATCGTTTATCATTTGAAATTTCCCCCAAAAAAAAAGAAGAGAAGAACTTATTACGGTTCATTTAAAATATTCTCCGTGTGTATTAGCTTCCATTTTACTTCTGCTGCGAGTCACGTATCAAACATTAATATCATGCTCACGCGTCGATAGCGAGAATATTTTACTAGCAATTTACGCGCCGATGTTACACTATCGTATATGTCCTAAATACTTTCATTCGCACCTCCCCTGCATACATATCCATATGGATGAAAGTAGCATTATCGTACGCATTAGCAAAACTATATTAGAAGTAACAATCATAATGATAATGCATGATCACCTACTACTGGACAAAGGCGAACTTTAAATTAAGAATGTATCACGAGAACGAATAAACTGGAAAATATAGAGTAGTCTGCTCCGTATTACGTTATTGATCCGTATGGGAAGGAGGAGCGTTTGAAGTTTCAACATTGGCGTGTAGAGGTTCTGCTGGTGGTGTACCATCATGAGAATTTCCTACGTGCGGTGTAGCAGGTGTGGCAGGTTGAGATTGAGACGCTCCGGTTGGAGCATATATCAGCCGATATCCAGCAGGTAAAAAGAAACCACCGTGTGGCGTACAACTGAAAGCTTGAAAGTTTGCTAATGGTTGATTCTCGTGATACTGGATATAACCTCCGCTTCCTGTTGAACTTGATATAGGTATGGGCGCAGCGAATGATCCAGTTGTGGATACTGTGATATTAGTTCCATCCGGCAGTATAGGTGTAAATTGATATTGAGCCGAATTAATAATTGCTGAACTATGTGTCGAATCCATGGATTCAGTCATTTCATTTATATAATTACTAGATTGTTGAGGAACTACGTTCTGCATACTTTCAGAAGGCATTACTGGAATTGGAATAACATAAGCATGCGGTATTCCAGCCGTTGCCTGCTGCGGTTGTAATTGTAATGGAGTTTGCTTCAATTTTTGCATAGCTAGCCGTAACGTTTCATCTGTGTCTGGATAATTACTTGACGCTTTTTGCAATGGGGTCTGAGGTGCTGTACTAAACATTAAATGGTCTTCTGTACCTGGAAGTCTAGTTTGCCCTATATTTCAAGAGAATTAACGTTATTATGATAGCTTATAGAACACCCTATAAAATTAGTATATTAATTTTAAAAATTAGGTTTGAAAATCTTGACAACAATCGTACTGACCTGTCATACTAGTTGTAACGGTATGATAAAGCACTGGATGATGCTGATGTTGATGAAGTGCACTTGCTTGTTGCTGCTGTTGAATCAGCAGCTGTAATTGATGTTGCTGAAAGCGTTCCAATTCTTCTCTGTGCCTTCTTTGTAACGTTTCCAGTTCCATAGTTTGTCTAAATGGTAAAAAATAATGTTTATTTATAAGCAGGACAATATATTAGTCTTTTCACAGAATCACATATGTAGTACGATTTCAAATATACCTCTTTATAAGTAATTGATATTCTTCGCTTGGTGTTAACGTCCAAGGCCGTTCTTCCTTATCAGATTGCTATATCATACGTATATTTTTTATTAATATCATAGGATAATAACGTTATTAAATGCCTCTTCTAAATAAATCTCAAATAATTTCAATCTAATGTACTTACTTCTATAGAAGAAGTACTAGTAGAATGAATAGCTTGTGTGGGTGGAATAGAACTTTCACGACTATGAATCACCTGTACGGGAGCGCCTATAATTCCAAAGATATTATTACATTAACAATTCGCATTCGCTAAATGCGTTTTATACTTTTTCTTTCATATAGCACTTCCTACCATGAGTATCATCAGTGTGCTGCATTTTTGGTTCTTCCTGCGGTTGCACCGGTCCTTTCTGTACTTCCGCATGTTGAGTTGACGCAACGGTAGCATTGAAAGGTGGACCTGCGACCTTGGAAACCACGAATCTTGATATTTTTCTAACAGGTTGTACCGTACTAGGCTTCTATCAAAAATTACATCATTTAATTTAAAAAAAAATATGAACACTTCGCGTACTGAAACTTCCTTTATATGTAAGCATAGATAAACAAAACCATACCTCAGAGACAATTTCTTGAGATTCTGTTAAAACTGGCGTATTAGTATCGGATCGTGATGTAACGACACTAGGAGTAACAGTCGCAACAGGCACAGAAGACACTGGTGGAACAGTTGTAAGTAAACTTTGCGCCGATTGTAGAAGTGGTTGGGCTTGAATGGAAGTAGCCGTAGGTACAGGTGGCGTCAAAGGTTGCGGAGAAGCCGTTGAAAGAATAGAACCTCTGTGATGAATTTTTGCTAACTCTTGTTCTAATTCCTGAAGACGAGAACCAGGCCTTTGCACCCGCACTTTAATACTCTCTTTGCTAGGACTCATAGTTTCCGGTCCCGTGGCACCACCACCTGGTGTTGGACTATCGAGCGAACAGTCGACATGCTAAATTGCGAAAAATCATTTTATACGACACACGGATTACGTATATATCGTTTATGACAATTTTTTTACATGAAACGTAACACGAAAGGAATTGTATTACGAAACTTTTCAATAATAGCTCCTCATCTTTTTTTTTATTGTCTAACTTACAGTTTGAGAGAGTGCAAGTTGATGGACAGAAGTTTCCTGAGCTGCGATGGATCCCTCGACATTCGTAACAACATTTGTATCAATGAGGGAAGTTGACGAATGTATTGTTGTTTGGGGAGACAGTGGACCCTGTAATTAGATATTTGAAATATTTATTATGATTTTTTAAACATTCCTAAAGTTAATACTTCGTGAAGATCAATTATAATTACCATGCCATGTGGAGATGAAACAGGCATTCCAATATTAACGAGCTTTTGCTGTAATGAATGCATATACGCATCGTATCCACCTATTACTTGATGATTATGTGGTGTAGCTGGATAACTTATAGGTGGTGTGCCTACATTCAGCGATTCGGATGGTTGGCTCGTCAGCTGTACAAGTTTCTGATGTAAATCCGCTATTGTTTGCGGACCTGTACCTGTACTTGGAATACTGGTTCCAGTACTTGTATCTGATACTTTGTCCAGAGAATTTTGTTGACTAAGTTTCCGATGCTGTTGAAGTTGTTGCTGCTGTTGTTGCTGCAATACTTGATTCTGTGTGAAAATCGCAGGATCGACGGATTCGACGAGAGTGTGCTCTGGAGTTATATCGTGACTGGAATTTTCGTTTTCGGAAGATAGTAAGTGGCATTCAGAATTTGTTCGCTGGGTGCTTAAACATAAGGGGTGATGGGATAATTAGATAAATTATAGGATTCTAGAAATTATAGTTAATTTCAGAATATATAAATCTCATCTCCACATACCTAGTTAAATTGGACACTTCGTAACTTTCCATTTCTGTCGGTTTTGCTATGTGCTGTTGCTCTGGAAGTTTTAAATGAAACTGTAACTGGTCAGATCCAACATGACATTCCAAATGTTGGGAATCTTGTGTAACATGTTGCTGAGATTGTTGCTGCATAGGTATGGTTTGCTGAATCGGTGGTTGACTTTGCAGTTGCGTTGTATGTCTTACTGGGACAGTCTGATGCACGACATTCTGATTCATTGGAGTAATCCATACTTTTCCTTGCGCTAATAAAGTATGACTTGGTACATTTTGGAAATTTTGCTGCAGTATTTGTCCCTGTGCATCAATTTGTTGAGGCATACTTGGTTGCATCGTCTGTTGCAAAGGTACTTGACCTTGATAAGGCTGCTGTTGAGTCTGAAACGTTTGCTGAATACCTTGCTGAACAATCTGAGTCTGATAATTATGTTGTAATTGCGGCTGCATTTGAATTTGACTTGCTTCAGGCTGAATAGGTTGAAAGTACTGTTCGGGTTGAAGGGTAGTTTTATAATCAATTATCGTCGTTGTTGCAACATTTGCAGCTGGATTTGGTTCGTGAGTAGTCAAGCAGTGCGGTGTAACCGACTTCGACTTTGGATTCGAAAGGATATTCGCTAAATTTTGTGCCAAATCCGGAAGTGTCGATGAAACTTCCTTCGTCTTCATAACTTTTGGAGCAGCCTCTGTCGTAACAGCCTGATGAACAGGAATAGGAACGGGGGCGGATACATTTCCTGGTACATGCATCACATTTTGATGTGACGCTGGAAGTTGCTGAACTGGTTCCAAAACAGTCTGTGACATGGGTAAAACGTTCGTAGGATCTTGTGGAATTAATTGTACGTGTTGCATCGGATGCATGGATGTACCAGGAATCGCCGTTGCCTGTTTTTTATCATCCATAAGACTAGACGTAACGGTTTCAGACATCTGCGAGTCGGTAGATATATTTGATGTTGTAGAAATGTTTGAGATTCTACGATTTCTTTCATCAATAGCTGCAGCTGGTTGCAACTGCTGAATAGGTCCTGAAAGTATCACGTATTGCGGATGTTGCTGCTGTATTTGTTGAGGATGGAATTGTTGTAAAGGCCGTTGAACTTGTATCTGTCCTTGATGTTGATGTTCCGGTTGAATATGAGTTTGTTGTACAGTAATCTGTTGCTGCTGTTGCTGCAGCAGCACGTTGCACTGTACAGTTTGAGTTTGATATTGGGCCTGTGAACTTATTCCGTTTGCATGAATTTGTTGAACTTGGAAGTCTTTTTGAGGTACCGATACAAAGTTCGTAAGAGGAGATTGCATTTGTTGGGGCATTTGTTGGGTCATTGGAGTTCCTTGCACCATGACATTATGCTGAGTGGGCTGTACTGTATTGATAACTTGTTGTAGTTGTGATGCAGGCTGCAAAACTTGCCCTTGTACAGTATTTTGCATACCAATTGTCTGTTGTCCTTGTTGCAATATTTGAGTATTATCTATTTGCTCTACAGTCTGTTGAACATTTTGTAGAACTGTCTCTGTACTACCAGATTGTTCATGCGGCGCAACCGTCGATTGAACTTCTATAACATTTGCATCTAAATCGTCAGGTTTGATTTTAATGTCTACAGGGACATTAGGCTGCAACGATGGCTGAGTTAAACTACTAGATTTCTCTGTACCTTCTAGTACAGTAGATCCTTCTTCTTCATTAGAGAGAGCTTTTTGCTCAACTACAGGACTAACTAGGAAGCGAGAAATTTTTCGAGCCGGAGTTGGTGCCATTAATGTAGACATTTCAGGTGTTGTACCATCGATTGCTTTTATCTCTTTATTAATATCTTTGTCTTGAAGATCCGTCGTGTCCTGAAGTGTAGGTTCTTTTAATTCATTCGAGCCCATATTATCACCCATGTCTTGTGCCTGACTCTGAATGTACGTTGCTGAACTTTGATACGATTTTGAAACGTTATCATCTTGATTGATATGATGTACTTCCATGATTGTATCCGCCGATGTCATAGAAATCATACTTTCCTGAGCATCGGTCGGATCACTTGGTACATTAGTCGGTGTTAAAGTATCTGTATTTTGTGTGGAAGTAGATGATCGTCTGGACGCTTCTGCCGATGTATTCTCAGCTCCCACTTGACTATCAGGGGTTTGTGCATTCTGTTGCTTTTCCGAGGACGCAGACGTGATATGAGAAATAATCTGGTCAATCGGCAATAACTTTGTAGGGGTAGAAGTATTAGAAGTTTCGTCTCTCTGGAAACATATAATTCGTAATTACAGCACGAAGATAATTTTGTTTCTTCTTTAATTATTACGAAATGATTGCAATACACATGGACAAAACAAGGCTGTATTATGATACAAATTATATGATACACTGTAAAATACAACTGTGAAGTACAACTATCATAAAGACTATAAATGAAACGTATTTGATGAAGTGCGTACATAATAAATTGCCTGAATGTACAGTTAACGTTAATTAAATACCTGAACAACTTTATTATTATTAATATTATTATTCAAACTTTCATATTACTAACTCTCTAATACTATACAGTGTTCTTTCATAAAGGAAGGAGGAAACATTGTATATGAATTAGTACGTTTAATGAGAAGCATGCCCTCAACTAGCGGATAAAAAAACTTTCCTGCAGTAATTCTACAGGAAGTCAAATCAGTTAAATGTAATGAAGCACCTTCTTTAGTGTGTTCCCTATACGTTTGTATTCTTACATATGTACTAAATGATCATCAAGATATAAGAAATACAATAATACGATACTGTTGTGCAATAAAAAAGATACACAAATGTCCGGGGCTGGACATAATGTTAGGTGAATGAAATGAAAGGAAATGCACAAACGTCCACAATTGTATGACGAATTGTAGGGTGCAGGATAAGGTGTGGAGGGGACGATGAACTCACCGAACGGTGCCTACGATGGACTTTGTACGACGACCGGTGGCTGCTTTGACGAGTTAGCGAGCCATGTCTCACCTGCTGCGTCCAAAACGATACACACCAATTATATGTACACTCGAGTTCTTCGAGAACTTGTAAGATACATATTCCGAATGATGCTGTTAAATTACGATAATAAAAAAAATCCACGATTCACGGCTAATGCAACGTCATTAATCATCGGGATGGAGGTATATCGTCTCTTAATAGACTAGTGAAAATTGTCTCTCATCATCAGGATATATTTTATGTGATTCAGAATAATCTTACGATATGATTAAAGGACTTTTGTGTATCATCAGATTTAGAAGTTAGAGCAATGAATTAATTAAGAAACTGATTTCGTAGCTTTATATCTGTTCTCATGTAGAATCGTTGTCTGTCTTCGCATTTTACAGAATGTATTATTAATCGTTCGATAAGAACGAGAGAAATACTGTTACCTTAGCTGTATCAAGACTGTGGTCACGATCTCTAGGTCGACGACTTGTAACCGGACTACCGCCAGCAGATTGATCCGGTGGACCATGTGCTACTAGAGGCAGACTTCTTGTTGGATCCAAACGTAATTGTTTCACGATATCTTCTATCAGTTCGACAAATGTCTCATACTGAGACTGAGGCAATAGATTTTCCGCAGTCTGTATAAATGAAGAAATCAAATTGATCAATAGATTAGCTTATGCGGCTTTAACGGATATTTCATTTATATTTTCCAACGTACCAGATTATTGGCAATGTCTGTAGGTACCATGTCATCACGATCAAACTTAAATGTAACTGTCTTTTGTTTGCTAGTATCTAATTGACACTCAACGGTCATAGATTGCCCTTCGCCGCTGCTAACCGATAACACTGTTAATTTAATACCAGGTTTTTTACGTTTTGTGCCCGATCGTTTCACTTTGCTCCTTTCAGACGTGGTAGCATTTTCGGAGCTATCTTGATTTCCTCTGCAAAGATGAAACATCTAATTAGTCTTAAGACTCTGAAAATTCTGATTTAAACTTCAAAATTATTAAGTTACCCTTCGTTCGATACTGCAGCTTGTGATGTAACATTTGCAGCTGTAGCCACATTAGCTGGATCTTGAGCATTGAGAGCTATATCTGCCGGGAGAGATTGCACAGAATCCATCGTGTCCTGCTTGGACAAAGATGATCTGTCAATGGTAGAACATTGTTCTGTATTCGATATGAAATGTTGCTGATGTTGCTGCAACGTTGTTGACGATTGCACGGGTGCATTTATCCCAGATGTCAGAGGTACAGAGGTAGGTATTACGTTCGAGCTTTGTGAGTATTGCATCTGTACCAGGACGTTTTGTTGTGATTGTGGCTGATGCCCTCCGCTTGGTAGAAGCGAAGGTGCATTCTGAATGTTTGGAATCGTGGAACTCGTTGTATTCTGCACATGAGTTGCTGTTGAGGAACTTTGGATATTCATGCCGGATGGTATCGATGCTTGAACCTGTCCCGTTGGTTGTATGTATGGTTGTGATGTCGGAGGTGCTGTACCCCCAGGGATATTTGGATGAGAATACATTTGAGCTGCAGTCTGAGTAGATGATAGAATTTCCACGTGACCCGTGGGGTTAGTAGATGTAGCATAGGAATGATATATTTGTTGAGGTATGCTTTGTTGATATAAGGCTGGATTAGCAAATCCCGAGGTTCCAGTAGTACTCTGCTGGTAATATTGTTGACTCTGAACTGGTGGGGATCCAACCGGATGTTGATGTACCTGTTGAATGTGTTGCATTTGCTGCTGAGAATACTGCACTTGTTGAGACTGTTGAATCTGCTGATGCATATGCTGCTGTTGCGGTAACATTTGCATTTGCGGTTGTATTTGTTGCGGTATTTGATGTCCAATTTGTTGCGGCATGTTCATCTGATTCAGTTGAATATATTGTTGCTGCTGTTGCTGTAAATGCTGTTGCTGCGGTATCTGTTGGGGTACTTGAGGAAATTGTGGTTGAGATTGTACGGTTTGAGGGGTCGAACATTGCGGAGAATTGGCGCTTAAATTTTGCGGAACGTGTTGAGTGTACTGCTGCTGCTGCTGCTGTTGTTGGTACTGTTGCTGCAGTTGTTGCTGATATTGGACTTGTTGCTGTGCAATCTGGGTTACTTGTTGCATTTGCTGTGCTTGTTGAGGTTGAACGACAGACGTTTGTTGTTGCATTAATGGCTGTTGTTGAACCAGTTGAACCGGCTGTGGTTGCAAGTTATGCTGTTGAGTTTGTGGAGCTGTTGATTGTATTTGTTGCGGTTGTTGAAGAGGTATTTGGTTTTGTTGTAATTGAATTTGTACTTGTCCTTGCATTGGAATGCCCAAGTTAGATTGTATCTGTTGCTGTTGCTGCTGCAACTGCATTTGCTGAAGTAATATTTGTTGTTGCTGTTGTTGAAGTAAATTTTCAGTCGTTGTATTAGTAGTGTCTGCTTCCCGGTCTAAACGTTCCTTCTCTTCTTTGGCTTTACGTTCCTCTCTTTCTCGTAATAATGCAGTGATTTGGGATTTTAACATCTTCGCTACTGTCTTAGCATCTTCTTCAAGTATCAGGCTAGATTTGGCCATTTCCGATGCTACCTCTTCCGCGTTATCAGTTTGTATGTCAAAGTCAAACTGTATTGCTTCATTCTCTTTATGCTTGTTACTACGTTTCTTAGGATCTAATACTCGAAGCCTAAATTCAACGCGTGATAATTCAGCATCCGCCACGGCTGAATCTCGGGAAACCATTTCTAGCTTTAATCCAACGTCGTCCGCGAAAAATTCATGGTTTAAAAGGTCTTTGACTAACGGCCGCTCTTCTTTCTTTAAACGAATACACATCTCTATGATGTCCCGTACCTCTGGATTTTCAACCTTATCGTAACTTTGCGGTTTGACACCCTATATAACACAACATTTTATATAACAATTTAAAAATACTTACATTATTATTCAATAAATAATATTTATTTACCGAGACAACACGTTTGTATATCTGAGCTGGTCCAGTGCATTCTGAGTATGGATATTCACTGGTTGCCATTTCAAGCATACACATTCCAAATGCATAAACATCCACGGATTCGTCGTAATGTTCCTCGTACATTTCTGGTGCCATAAATTCCGGTGTACCGATAACACTCTTGGCGAAACTACGATTTTTAAGGGTCGCCAAACCCAAATCACCAATTTTCACACTTCCCGTTGTGCCCGTGATGAAAATATTGTCACATTTTAAGTCACGATGAATAATCGGTGGTGATCTTGAATGTAAAAAGCTAAGGCCTTTTAAAATTTGCCGGCACCATGATTTTACCACTTTTGGATTAATTTTCTTAAAGCGTCTTAGGTACCTAAAATGATAACAAAAGTAATTAGAAAAAAAGATGATATAAGAAGTTCCTCGTTTTATTAACTATTAATCATTTCTTTATTCCAGAAAACTTACGTTTTCAATGTTCCTGAAGTCATAAGCTCAGTGACTAGTACAATGTATTTCCTACGCGTAAGTGTAACTTCCCAATAATCATAAAATCTAACAATATTTGGATGTTGTAATCCTTTCAACATTTCTGCTTCTTCTCGAAACCTCAATCTTTCTGTTTTGTTTAATTTCTTTTCCTAAAGTTAACACAGTAATGTGTAATATATCATGAAATGAGTGTAAAAATTGTATAATTCTATTCAACTGACCTGTAATTCACACCAAGCAACTGCTACGCCAGTCTGAGTATCTAAACCTTTATAAACAGTTTTAAAGCTGCCTCTGCCGATTTCTTCTTCAAATTTTAAAAATCTGCCGTCTGGCGATATAGCTATAGCCTTCTCTTCGTCATCGTCGTCTTCGATAGTCTGAACTTTAACTTTCATCAATAAATTTCGAACTTCTTCCATTCCCATGGTTTTCTGTGTTAACTTTTCATCCACTTTAAAATTTTCGTCAAGTAAGGGACCAATAAAACCTTCTACTGTTTCCTCTTGTGCAATTATTTCCTTCTGACTCTCCTCCATTTTCGTTTCTTCTTGCAAATTCACATCTTTAACGTCTTCTATTTCCGTATCCAATGGTGGCACTTTTCCTAATTTACTTAAGGATTCATGAAGAGCTTGGGCAGCAACAATATCACTGATACTGGTGCCATTGTCATCTTCATCGTACATTGTAACTTCTTCATCGTCTTCTCTTTGTGTGTCCGTGTCTTTACTTTCACTTTCCGTTAAATCTTCCGAAACCTTTGATGTCACAAATCTTGAACTTTTCACTATCGTTTCGTTCGACTGTGTACTATCGATTTTATCTTTAACCATGTCTTCCTCTGAATCTTCGATCACCGATTCCTTTTCTGTGATATTCACAGACTTTGTAGACTCACTAGATGTCTTTCTTTTCACTTTTTCATTGGTCCTAGGATTAGTTCCTGAACTAACAGACGAGTCTGTAGACATAGCCGTATCTAAAGTTTTCTCCATATTCGTTTCCTTTGTATCTCTACTACTTTGCTGTTCAATTATCTTCTCTGTGGCATATTTATTTTTAGACCTTGAAACTTTGTTCTCACTATTGCTGCATTTTGTATTTGTGGAGGTCGTGAATAATTTCTGTTTATTTTGCGTTTCTTCTTCTATACTATTTGCTGATATTTTCCTTATTGCATTCGGAGCTTTCGCGTTTTCTATATAATCTAATGCGGATACTTTCCGTTCTTGAGAATTTAGAGGTAATTTTTTATCTAGTGAATTCTTTGAGGATTCATAACATTCTTCATCGACAGCACATTCCACATGTGCTTCATCCTCATTTAATTTTTTCGTCTTCAATCGGCTAATTGGTGTTGAAGGTGTAGAACTAGATCCTGTAGATTAAAATTACTTATATACATATACATTCCATTGTGATTTCAACAACAGATAATTTTTATAAAACTTATATATTTCGTATATACATGCACATATATGCATACAGTACCTGGAACATTGAACACATTTTCTGTTGCTGCAATGGCTTCCTCCGCATCACTAAAACTGCGATCATTATCATGATCTAAGGATGGTGAGTTAAGACTTCGAGAAGGCGGCTTCTCTGAAATACGCAATGTAGGTAAAACCTTCTTTCTGGACGAAGGTGAACTACTTGCAACTCCGTTACTGGTTATAGATAATGAATCTGCATTGTGATCAGTCCGCTGTGTTCGAATTTGTTTCTTGCAAATTGTTGTAGAGGAACGGCTTATACTTGATGTTGTCTAAATGAAAATCACATTATCATAATCATAGACATAAGAAATTCGTTGTGATACTTCAGATGAAAGAGTTATCAATCATTGACTTTCTCAACCAACCTTTCGTTCTCCGGAATTATGAGAACTGGTGCCTGCTTGGGAAACAATAGACAATTTTCTTTGGCGTTTGTGATTATGTGTATGGCTGTGGATCCTCTGATTAGTGACAACTGTACAAGGGCCTCCACTTTCCTGTGAGGCTAAGTGGCCCACTGCCAAATTGATTCCTCCCTGACTACTGCCACCTCCACTGGCCACCAGCTTCGGACATAAACTAGACAGGCCTCCACTTCCGCCTGAAGAACGTTGCCTATTTGTCTCATACCTAAAACACAGTAATTAATGATGCATAATTGATAGTCCTTAATTACATGCACGATATGTGTTTTTTTATTGTTCAAACTAAAAGGAAATGATCGTTTTCGGAATTATCGCATCACCAACTTTTCTACATGATAAATAAATCATAACTTTTTATGTATAAATAATAATATTTCTCCCGAACGATATTGCTGATCTCTTTTGATTCTTTTCCGACAATTTCAATGTTTATATTAAACTCGAAAATATTATTTCGGTATTTTTCCCCAAAAACAGCCATGTAGATGTAAATTTTCATAATTAATGCAAGTTATTTGATAATTGAATGATTAATCATAAAATAACAAAGTAACAATCAGGATTGCTTCATGTACATGACTATTTTTCAAAGTCCTTAATATATTTCATAATTTTTAACATGTAATTTCATATAATCATATATTACTATATATAAAGGTAAGACTACTGCAATAATTAAAAGCAAAAAAAGCTTGTATTCTAAACACATATAAGCATTTGTAGTAAAAAAAATTGTACACTTAAAAAATAAATGTTCCAGTAAGTCTCATCAGTATTGAATGTACATGTCTCGTATGAAATCATGTTGAGAGAAAAAGATGAAGAAGATGAGGTAACTAAGATATCTGAATGTTATTTACATGATATTTATCACATAAAGCTGACCCATACATACATTGTATGCTTTGACAACATGCACTTCTGAAGAATTGAAAACTGATTTCTACATTTTGTTTTGTGAATATGGTTTTACTGTATTTTATAGGTGAAGGAAGTACTACTCCTCTCTTGGTCATTTAACAGATGGTTTTAGGTAGATAATTGGATGTGTTAATCCAACAATCTATTCTGTAGTACATTGTAGCTTAAATTATATTGCTACTAACCTTTGAATATTTAAAAAATTTCATCAAGCTGGCACAGTAATTCTGAAAATATATTTTAATTTATGCTCTATCAAGTCTTTTAAAACAAATTGCTGTAATGTTGAATCAAATATGTTATATCCATCATCGAAGTTATCATCTAAGCCTCATGAACAAATTAATAAATTTCGAACGAGTATTATATTTTATTAATTTCAGTCCAAGGTATTCATTAAGATTATAGTAGTAAGTATTAATTCAATTTAGAGAACCTCGCAAAGATTAAATTTTAACATGTACATACGAAATACAGATGAGATGTACAATTTTTCGTATTCACGGGTATAGATTATTTTAAATATTGCTGTATTATTAATGTTAGTAGTCTTTCGGTGAATTATAAAAATTAACAAGTGTCCCTGACTATCAATATGTTTAGTTTTAAAATTCTTAATTTGTTAATTATCTGTTTGCATACTGTATGTTTTATACAGAAGTGTACTTTTATGAGAATCATCATTTCTTTTAGAATAATGTGATCCCATCATATTATCGAATGTATCATTGCAAGAAAAATATAGTGTACATGTTTCAAAAGTATAGTGTATTACATTTAATTGAAAAGCAAACGATTAATCGAAATTATAAAAATCAAGTTAATGGCAGAAGATAAAAGATGACAATGTAAGAAGCATGATTTTGATACAGACATCATTATACCTGTCCTGCCTGCTGTGGCCAGATGAGAGGAGTCCACGCACTGTATTGCCTATAGCTGCTCTCTTTTTAGCCTCCTTCTCTCGTTCTCTGTACCCACCAGACACAGTGCTCACCTGATGATCCTGACGAGTATTTCTATCTCCCTATAAAAAAGATACTTATGTCAGATTTGGCAATAACAGATACAATTATACGTAATATTGAGATATTGCTATAAAATTTATAATAATTTAATTTGCCCGATGAATTTACCTTGATACTTAAAAGTTTTATATTTAAATTGGTATTCGTGTTTGTTGGAACTGGACTTAAATCACAACGTACTCTTCTATGAGACTTCTCAACAGCTGGTGATTCTTCGTCTAACTCCAACTGATTTCCAATTGAAAATGCACGAGTTTGTGTCAACAAAATATCTTCTGTGCTATGGTTCCGATTGGTGCTCACCGAACTCACTGCCTTGTTTTCATTGCAGCATCTCGGCATTGCACATAACCAACTTGTAAAAGAGTTTATTTTATAAAATTTCTTCACGTGCTAGATTTTTCTTCAATTTTCCTCTAATAAAGATCGAACAAGAACTTTTACTGTTATCCTTTTCCCAAAACAAGCAGGACACAACATCCTTAGTTATTGCAATTCTTGAAATGATAGAATTTCAAATAAAGCACGTTCATATTATATGGAGTTTATATTCCTGGTACTCATTGTAATTTTTTTTATTACTTTTGGTTTAATATACATATTCTATTAGCTTAAATGCTCAATAAATATTTAGTACCAAAAGAGTTGAATGAATCTGAAATCATACGAAACACACATACAATAATTAGAAATATATAAATATGGAAAGTTGGGTATAATATTTTATTTAAATATATATCGCAAACACGAGCAGCATAATTATTGTTATTATACGAAACTGTATAAACTAATGAGGCAAATAAAGATCTAATTTAACCATTAATGAATACAGATATACAAATCCAATATTTTCGAATCTAATATATAATTACGTAAATTTCGTAAATAATTTATATTAACATACAAAAGATACTCCTTTGTCAGTTAAGGTTTTACAAATAATAAAAATAAAAAATATTTTATTTCATATAGCCAACAATAAATTCACACAGAATGCCAGTGATTTTCAATTATTAAAAATATTATTTCTTCATTAAAATATATAATAGCATGTCCTACATATTCATACAAATAAATAATAATTTTTTTCTCATTGTAAATACTTATATCTAATTTATATTTTATAAAAGTTTTATTTCCCATTGTATATAACAGCATCAAATGAAATGATACTTTTGCAATATTCTGAAATTTTATATAAAAGTATTTTGTCATTTGGCAAATTTTAAAACAGCATTAATACAAAAGACGAATAAACGTTTCCTAATTATTCCAAAATGTATAATCTTCGAAAAAATTATTTAAACAGTTTAATCATAAGATTTAATCTTTATATTAAATATTTACATATTTTCTTGAATAATTTCTGAATACCTTCTTGCACAAGTGAGAAACATTAATATGTTACATTACAAAATACTGTTATATTTTCTGTTAATTAATATTGCAAACTTTTCTGCAATACTGCATTAATCTGATACAAAATGAACCACATTTAACTAATGTACCCACAACATCCACAAATTGGCCATATGTTTAACATATAATATAAACATTTTATTGTTGTCATACATTTAAAAATGGTCAATAAGACTTGAATTTTCAAAGAACAAAAACAAAGATCAAGATGTATACATGTGTGTGCCTCTATGTAGTCATTATGATTGAAATTCTACTCTATCAATAAGCCTTGAATTAATCTATTTTACAAAGACATTTATATACATGTTATTTCTCATTGTCCTATGTAAATATTCCGCTTTGCAATTGCTCTATACTATACGGATTGTATAAATTTAGTAACATCAATGGCATAATGTTGATCACATTCACTTGCCAATAAATGTAACTGCAACCGATTTCGGAATTAGTGTTTCGTCTATATCTTCTGTTATCTATAAATATTTCGTTGTTCCTTCGGGAGTAAAGGGGGAAAAAAAAGAAGCGAAAAAAAAAATCCCGAAGTAAACTCTTCTATTTTCCGACCTTTAATAAGTATCCCCGAAAAGAGCATAAATAAAATGAACGAGTAACAGGGTGAAATTGACTTCGTTAATGTCGCAGAATGTTGACAAGCATCATAAGACGGTCACTTGAAAAATGTTGACAGTATATAGTAAGTAGCAGGTCTTACGTATGTACTATGATATACGTATCTCACGGACACCGTTGCACCGCATGCTGTATACAGGAACGACTGCGTATTACGGGGTGAGGAGGAAGTACCACACACGTATACCGCAAATCAAATAAATGCACACATTCGTAAGCGCGATGAACATAGGCACCACCAAGGAAGATAATGTGACATCTATCCCAAAAATATCGCGTCAGTTGATATTTTACACATTGTCCCATGTCATCAGGTTACCAGTTACATGAATAAATTCCATTCGTTCAATACTTTAAGAAAGTCACGGTCCTATCCTACATTTTTGACTGATAAAATACATCGCGAAGACCCGCTAAGTACTTGTCATGCGGAGATGCGTGAACAACAATACCTACTTTAGTGTCTTACTCTCACAACGAAAATATGAGATATTTATTTATTTATCCGTAGCTTTATTACCTCCGTTATAGACCCGGTCATATTAACTTTTTAATGCACTGACAAACAGCACTCGTAATCCCTTAGTCAGCCGGTACTCACATTTGTGTTGCAGAATATCGCCCGACTACACCCAAATAACCACCATTTTTTTTCACTGAATGCTGCGCACTCTCGCGGTGCTATGCATTAACAGCGATCGAGTGATAGATTTATGCTGCATGCACACGAGAAACGATATATTATCAGAATTAACTTACGGCAGTTTATTGTAAACTGTATCATACTATTTCCTTCTCAATTCAGTTCATGAATTCATCATATTTCTCGATTACAATTATTCATTTATTAAACCGTGGAGAAAAGGGAGTATGTGAAGTTTCTCCAACAAAAGTCGTATTCTTGAATGAATAACTGTGTACAAATAAATATATATTCTTCGTAAGATTGTTGCCAATTGGAATATATGTAACAAAAAGAAAACATTTTCATTGTCTACATGTCTACAGTATCATCATGTATCGTGAGCACTATATGAGCTGTATTTTGAAAGTGGTATAAATTACTTTACCGTAATATAAAATGGTGATTTTACAATGATCATAAAGTATGATCGTAAATCCTCTCGAGAAGTCTTTGTAACTCAATACAAAGAAAGTGACTTATGCCACTCTTCAAAATGAACATATCAACGTACATTTATATCATACCTTTACAAGTATCAAAAACAGTTCATCGTTCCTCTACAATAATACTATGAAATTGATACCATAAGTTAATTAATGAAAGAACAATTATAAAGAAAGAAACTTAACGTATTCTAGGGTAGACGTATTTAAAGGCAGTATCGAAATCATAGTCGATATGAGATATCGGAAACTCGCAACAGAAGAGGGCAGTACTTACACGTAACACCTTCGATTCTTACACTCGCTACAAAATGTATCGTACCTTCTGTGGTCGTCTGTGATTGTCTGTGATTATCTCCGGGCATGGTTAATCGTCAGTGTTGCATTATGTAGATACGTCCATAAAGACAATTCGAGGCTGAAATTACACTTTGTGCTCATGTAAGGAGTATTACAGAAAAATGACTCACACAGTGTCATCCAGTTTTTAGGGGATTGATGAAACTGAAAAAGCGGAAGAGTCTGTGCGCGCAGTGCGTGAATATGCCCGCCAAGGTCTCAAAGAAGGTCGTGGGCATGATCATACGAAGCCGAAAATCCATTATTAAGGATGGGGTTATTACGGTACTGAAAAATTCCGTTTTAATATTCTATAAATTTTTAAGCTTTATCATAGAATTCTTACGTTCACTTTGATTTTATCGTTGAAAAGTAAGTACAAACTTTCCCGTTCGAGGCATGACGAATTTTAATGATAATATTGTATGTTTATCTTGAGTCAATTAACGTATAACAGTAACAAGATGTTCCGTATTTTAAATAAAACAAAGCATTTCGTTACTTTCAATATGCTCGTAAGTCCAATGGCTGTTTCATTTACCATGTATGTGTTGTTCTTGTAGTATCAATATGTAGCCGAAGAAATTTATCTTCATTTGCACATATGTCTATTATTTTTACTTACTTCTGCCTGATAGAATGCTATGATATTTAAATTTACGTGTTTTCTCAGTTTTGCTAGATAATTTTGTGTGGTTACAATTAGGATATTTGGTATATATTCCTACCGGACTCGTAACGCAGTCACGCTTGTATTTTAGGAAAATAATTTCTTCTATGACTAGTATTATGCACGTGGTGAATGATACAAGTATGTTTCTAATACTCTTAAGTCATTGAATTATTATGTATAAGTAGCAGTTCTGTATATGTTCATTGATAAATGATCTAGACTGAATACAATATGTATAAAAGTTGATACATATGTATGGAAAAAGTAATTTAATATAAATGGGTATATTACTTTCTTCAATTATATTCTTTATTTTCTCCCCTGGTATTTATCTATAGTTAACAAAGTATGTTATTACACAAAGGACATTTGAATCAATGAACTTTGTCTTTTTGAAAGTATTTACTAAGCAATACAGGTTTCAAGTTTTATCTATTGAATCAAATCAATTTCAAGGTGTTCAAGAATTTTATGAAATGTTTGACAAAAAAATTAGCAACATATGGAAAAGTTGTCCTATAACATTAAATTGCAAGAATATTTTATATAAATTTAAATGTACTCCGTATGTATTCTTATCCTTACAATAATTATGTTTGTAAAATAAACATTGGCTCACAATTTTTACAGCATCTAAAAGAGTATGAAATTATGACTTTAGTTAGCTTCACTTTCACGTAATAACTTTATAGAAGCACTTATAATATTGAGATAAAGAGGGTCATGGACTCATCATTGTGAATTGCTAAAATGATTATGACTTGGATGAAGAGATTCTATAGTCGCTTAAATAGGTACACGATGCCGCGTTAAATTCTCTGGAAATATCGTCTTTAAATATAATTATTTTCTATCTTTTTTTTTCCATATAAATTAATATCATACATGTATAGATCTTCCGCGTAATACAGTTCTTGCGCATATTGATCAGCTGCCAACGGCGCGCTGTTGACAATAAGTGATATTTCCGAAGATCGATTAGATAACGGAAATATTACCGTAAATGTATCGTCGGACAACAAATTTTTCCTTTCAGTTATTATCAGTATGAATTTAATTCGAAAAATACGATATTTCATTTCGTTTCCAAGCTTTGCAGGTTAGATTGAATCTCGAGTTATGACAAAAAGAGTATAGAATAGGTCGGGTAAAGTGGGGGGTATCGGTTGGAGGAGTTGCAATGCAGTTGTTCGGATTTCCTTGTAAATTTTTTTGTTAGCTCCAGCAAAAAAAATACGAATGTTTGGCCGACGAAATGGAAGACTTGTCGGTGATGTGTGTGATATTGGTGATTCTCGATGAGCAAGTGTTGACAATAAACCGTGACATTACGAAACATTAAATATGAGTTCCACACCACCCGACGTATCAGTTTGTATTCATTGACAGTCGCATGACTTTTTTGACAGACTTTTAATGCAATTTTTTATCGTGAAAATATATTCGAAAGAAACTATGAACTGTCTACTTTAGTACTGAGTATTCGTAACTCCGTGGGTTGTGAAGATAACGCACGACACTGTGGATAGTTTGTCTCTTCGGAATCAAACAGTTCGAGTGTCTCGTTTTTAAGTTCTTGACAGATAAAGAGCCAAATGATGTTCGACACGATTATTTTTCGCGACAAGGTAGAATGGCTCGTACTGATATCGTTAAACGACACAACATGAAGGGAGACATTTTTCGTATTTCCCTACAAAGTTTAACCTATTAACAATGTAGTGCTCTTTGAAAAGCTGCCCTTGAAAGTTACACAAATTACAGCATGTGATAAGAACTATACAATGTACTAAAACCTGTGTGTGCGAGGCGAGAAAATATATTGTTAAGATGGACATTATAGAATATTTTTATTTAACGATTTCAAGATAATATATTCAGATTTATATTGCTGAGAAATGTAAAAAGACAAGTGTAAAGAGACAACTTATTGATAAAAACTGGGCTTTGGTCTTGAGGCCAAACTTTGAATTTACTGAGAAATAATTGTATATTTATTCAGAGAGAGAGAGACAGAGAGAGGAGAGTTAAATTATGAAACTAAATTATGATGTTACTTATGAATTAATTTGTCAAAATACAGATTTTTTACAATGACAATTAAAAGTTATGCACAATATTTTTTGGTGAATTGTGCATTGTATTTGAGATCTAATTCTATAAGTGCTAAAAGAATGCTTTGTAACAATAAGAAACTAATAACATTACACGAATAAGAGGAAGGCTTGTTGAGATTATCTGGATACTTAAATTACAGATATTTAAGGATAACATAAATGTGTATAAATGATGAGAAAATAGTTGAATAAATTATATACAATTAAATCAAAGAATATATCCATTTAAGAGCATATATATAAAGGCCTATATAAATACATTGTATAAAGTAATTTATATATGTCAAAAGGTCTCACATAAGGGGATAAAGCTTTAAGATTGAAACAGATACATAAATATTACAAAAGAGAAGCACAGTAATAGGAAATTACATATAATGAAAGTTAGGTCAAACAATTTGAAAACACAGAATTAATATGGTGCTAAGTCAAGATTATTCCTTACAGTATTATATGGATCTGAACAACTGATAAAAGAAAAATTGATAAAATGATAAATATGGAAAGAAATATATATAGTAGCACTTCTTAGGGGTTATGCCCCCTGGGGCAAAAGGCGGAGCAGAGGGCCTGGGCCCCTCTTGTTCTGAAATTCACAACAGCCAAGAACATGCTATTGCTAAACTCACACCTCCTCTTACATTTGCTCAGCAATGCTACAGACATCTCAAGGTCAGCTGTGATGGTTTGCAACGTGCTTTATAAAATTCAGACAATATTATGATTTCTATTGTACAAAAAATGCTGTTACTATTACATTATAATTGAGTAAAGCAAATAGATATCATGGCTGCTTATGAATTCTGTATTTACTATTGATTCGAATGTATTAATTTATATGATTTTTTTTTCTGTTTTTCAGAGTTCCGGCATTGGGGAAGCAAGCGTGTACCATGCACTGGTTGTAATATTTTTGGAATTTTTTGCATGGGGCTTATTGACCATGCCTATTATATCTGTATTGAATGATACATTTCCCAATCATACGTTTCTAATGAATGGTTTAATAATGGGCATTAAAGGAATCTTATCTTTTCTTTCGGCACCATTAATTGGAGCCTTATCCGACGTGTGGGGTCGAAAGTTCTTTCTACTTATCACAGTGGCTTTTACATGTGCACCAATTCCTCTAATGAGCATTAATACATGGTGGTTTTTTGCTATGATTTCCATCAGTGGTGTCTTTGCTTGCACTTTTTCAGTAGTATTTGCATATGTTGCTGATGTTACAGAAGAGAATCAAAGATCTTTGGCATATGGTCTAGTAAGTACTGAAATATATTTTCAATTTGTGTAAACTTTCATATCCTTATTTTTGATTTATTTAATCAGGTATCTGCAACTTTTGCCGCGAGTATGGTAATTAGCCCAGCATTAGGAACTTATACTAAAACGAAATATGGAGAAAATCTTGCAGTTGCACTAGCAACTGCTATTGCTGTGTTGGATGTGTTTTTTATATTAGTGGCTGTACCTGAAAGTTTGCCTGAAAAAGCTCGCCCACCGGCGCCTATATCGTGGGAGCAAGCAGATCCCTTTGCTGCTCTTGGAAAGGTAACTATTTATATGTGATTTTGTGTATAATCAATTAACATAAATTATTTTTAGAATCCTCTCCTTTCAAATAAAACTATATAGCTATGAGCTTAATATTAAAAATTGATATTACCCTTTTTGTACAATTATAGGTTGGCAAAGATCACACTATTCTAATGTTGTGTGTTACTGTGTTCCTGAGCTATCTTCCTGAAGCAGGACAGTATAGTTGTATATTTGTCTATTTGAAACTGGCTATGGGTTTCTCTGCAACAATGGTGGCATTTTTCATTGCTGTAGTAGGAATTTTAAGTGTCTTGGCTCAGATTGTTTTGGGTCCTCTGATGAGAACACTCGGCAGTAAACATACCATAATGATGGGGTTGTTATTTGAGATGCTACAACTCATGTGGTATGGTTTTGGGTCGCAAACATGGTAATATAATTGTCTTATCTATCTTATATTTTAGATCTTTCATTCCTGTTTATCCATCCTGCATGCATTGTAATAAAACTGACTATCATTGTGTTAAAAATTATATTTAGAATCATTTAACAGTGAAACTGTATGTATGAAATTAAATTCCTCATTTTCAGGATGATGTGGGCAGCTGGAGTATTAGCTTCTGTATCAAGTATCACATATCCTGCAATTTCTGCATTTGTATCAATGCACTCTGACGCTGATAAACAGGGCTTGGTACAAGGCATGGTAACAGGAATGCGTGGATTATGCAATGGTCTTGGACCAGCTATGTTCGGTGTTATCTTTTATCTTTTTCACGTCGATCTCAATGATGAAAATCCCTCTCTTCCTTTAAAGCCATCCCTTTGGGATGAAAATAACAAAACGGGAACTGCCACACAACATCTTGATATTATACCCCAGGTATTCAAAAGTTTCATTGAGATAAGAATATTTCAAGCTTTTTAGAAATATTAAGAATCCATGTATTAGCAATATCATGCGATTAAAGAAAATTGTATAAGCACGAACAATTGAAATATTGAACAAAACGTTTATAGCTAGTACCAGGACCACCATTTGTGTTTGGTGCACTGCTCGTGATATGTGCATTACTGGTTGCTGCATTTATTCCTGAGTCAAATACAATGCCAACAGGACCGTTACATCACCCATCCACCTCCCGGAGGCCCTCCGGTAAATACGCATATCAGAAATGTACGTTACAGGTTGTCAATTATGCTAACAGACAGATATATTTTTGGTGGTGGGTTTTATCCAAATATATAATCAGAATAAGGAAAAACACCTTGCTTTTTTTATTGTTATTCAAATGAGTTCAATCGATCGATCAAATAGATGTACGTAAAATAGAAAAAAATATCTTTTACATGTCTATATATATATATATATAAATTCAGTGTATATGTATGAAATTGTGAAGTGCATAATCGCGTTTTATGTAGTGTGTAAGCATGTATTACTTTTCTAGAACGTAATATGGAGTATTTACGTAATTGTATTAAATTTTCTTTCACTTTCAGGTTTGTCTTTGGATGTACACTATGAGGCAGACAAGTTGGGAAGCGGAAGAGGGAAAATAGGACCACTGTCACCTCTAGTCGACAATTGCAATTCTGCTGCTCTATAGCTGTTGTCAAAAGTACGACAAGGCACAGCACAGAAGGGGAATATGTATCCTTGCCCAGTGACGAAACTCTATGTTTAGAGGAATGATCGTTACTACAAGTGCACCTACTTCACAAGGACTATAATAGAATTGTCTATACTGTATTATACTATGTCTTTAAGTCAGTAACTAAGTTTGATTTTAGGATTACCAATCAACTTAATGTTTAGGTTACGAAAAAAAACTTTTCACGAGCAGTGCTTGTTCAATGACATGTAGATTAAACTCCGAGCGAGTTCAATCTATTTAGATATTGTGTTATAGAAAGAATTAAAGTTACTTTTTTTTGTTCTTTTTTTTCGGAAGAAAAACTGTAGCATTAAACTATACCAGCGTCAAGCACTGGCAACTTGAACCACTTATCAGTGACTCCTAGTTTGTGTAGCTTGCCGAATAGCACAAAACGGCGGAGCAAATGAAAGTTGTAACCAGTATTTTTACTAGACTTATAACAAATACTATTTACCGAACTTTTTACGTGGTATCCTTTTATTTCATCACATACATCTCATTTATTGCTTACTAGGATTCCGAAGAGACAATGGTTTCTTACTTGAAATCAAGCACTTGTTACTTTGATCACACGCATCATAAAGACAAGTTTTAGTATATTTTCGAAAATATTATTTGTGAATTTTTCCTGGAAACCAAGAAGTTTTTATTTATTTGCAAATACATATTTCGTTTCGTAACTTTCATGCATTCCTGTTTTGAATGTACCTTTTACACTTGAAATGAGAAAAAAAAATGTGCAATAGTTTACGAAAAAAGAAAGAGCCCTGTAAATGAGAAAACTACTGTTGTAGCTGACATAGAGAATAAGTTTCCAGTTGCATAGAATATCTAATAAGATTTAGCCACTGTTTGTAAAGTACATTAACTATTTTCTTTGCATAAAATATTTATTTTAATAATTAGACATCGTCAAAGTAAATACAATGGCCTTACCCGGGAAAATGAACAACATACGACAATTATAGTTTGCCATTATAATGCACCGAACGGATCTTGATCGAGACTACAAACTTTACCGATTAAATGCCTATATGATTTCTATAATGCTAAAGTGTGCATGTTGTAATTTGGAGTCATTGATGTTAAGGTTATACAGCATCATTTATAGTATATCTTGCGCATTTCAATCGTATCTTACCGGAGAATTATTGTCCGCGAAATTACTTGTGCATTATCATTGCATAAAAGCTCCACGAAATTTAGTGTTTTCATCGGTACCAATTAAAAGTAGCTGAATTTTGCGTTCGCTATTTTATGCGTATCATTATCGACAAGATCATATTTATTTCTTTCGTACTAATTTTCTTGAAGTGTATGGTATCTGTACATCTTCAATTAATTAGTTCTCATTTTTTTCAGCACCCATCAAGTTATCGAAGCAATTTCTTACAACATAATTATAACAAAAAAAAAGGAAGCTCTGTCTCCCAATAAAGCCAAAGAGTGAATAATAGCTGTAAATCTATTAAAATGCTATGATATTAGGAAGCAATAGGAATCTGTGGAGTACGGTGCAATGTGTGAGCATAAAGTTTTTATATGATCTCACTTCTCCAAGAATCTTTTTGTCTTCTGAATAAGAAAGGTTGTACATAAAGTATAATAAATTATTTCTTTTATATAAATTTTCAAGCAAAACTGAAAGGACATTTTCGGAAAACTTTTAAATTAAATATATTATTCTGTTGTTTGAAATCCCGATATCTATATCAGTACGAAAACGCGTTAAGACTATTCGTTTTTATTATTATTTATGATAATACTAACGTGACTAAAGATAATACGTGGAATAAAATTACGTCATGACTGCACAAGTTTCAAATAAACTATGAGATTAATTCGTTCATTTCACCGGAGGAAAAATAATTCACGATTTCCTGAAGCTTTACATTCGACGAAACACGACAGAATTCTTGGAAAATTCTTGAAAGATGCAAGCGCGGAAAGTTCAACGATTGTGTTTCCGCTTGATTTAGGGAATATTTAATAACTTGCTCTTATACATTAGAATGCATACACACTGCTGTATTATAATGACATAACAAAACAAAAAAAAACAAAGAACAAAAGAATCACGATATTAAGGGTAAAGTCTAGATTAAGACGAAAGACCTCAATGAGTTAAGTAATTGTATATGTATGATGTATGATGAAAGCATTAATAAAAAAAAAAAAAAGATTATTTTTAAGATAAAAGGAGGTATACACCATGCAATGCTAAGTTTTCACCCATACAAAAAAAGGCCTGCATGAGAATTTTGAAATTCAAGAACTTTCGTTTCGATATTCTTCGTTAATCTGGAATTAAAAATACATTATCTTCTTTGTTTACTTAAAATTTATGTTGCAATTATTTAGGTATTCTTCCAGTTGATTTCCCTGAGATAACTGTATTATATATATATGTACAGCATGCATGCACAATATATAAATGTATCCATCGTTGTTTTTTCTGACGTCTTTAATGTTTTAATATATAAAATATTTGATACAAACAGATTAACCAGTATTTTGTGAAATGGTTGTTAACGTTGAGCCACTCGGTTGCCAAGATTCAATTGCTTTGTTAACAATTACTTCCGACGTTTCTTCCGTAATCTGAAACATGTTTACAATTAGTCAGCATACTATAATTAAAAACCAGACGTTTACTTACATTACTAATAGTGTCCAATACATTATCTATATTTTCGCAGCGCAATAACGGCCGTCTTAATGTTGTCAACGTGACTACAGCGACAAATATTAAAATTTTGTATGCTCCAACAGCTATTTTATCCCAAATCCTGTAACAAACAGTGCATGTAAGGATATCTGGGAATTTAGAGATATTTCGTATTTTTATGAACATTATTTTAATATTTCTGTGTATATTTACTTAGCTATGGAACCATCGGATATTGTTCCTGCAAAACATGAACAAAACCACATATTGTAAGGGATATTATGAAATGCTTCAATTTTAACAAGATGCCTGTACAAATCTGGATCCTCCCTTTCGAGTAAAGTACAAGTACATTCTTGCAATCTGTTTGCTTCCTTATGAAATTTTTGTACTTGATTCAAAAGACCGCATAGTATCCAATATGTGTCCACTAGCTTCTCCTCTTGAGAGTCAATATCAACAATATGCCACAGTGTTTCAGCTATTCTGCTCATGGCCCTGAAAAAAAAATATATGTTAGAAAAAATGTAATATTTTATGAAGTTGAAAGTTATAATTGTAACCTGTGCAATGGTGATTCTAGGTGGGTGCTCATATCAATTTTTGCTCTCCTAGTACGCAACAGCCACATTGTAAGAAACATTAAATGAGGTTTTGTACAATCATCCATAATTTTAGTGACTTTTAAAGCCTTCTGTAAGTCTTCAAATTCAGCTTTTCTCTGACTCATTATAAAGTCATGACTGTCTATGTAAACTGGTGTGACATCCAATAATATTTTCCATAAAAAGTTTCTGTATATAGCAGGAACTGTGAATCGTAAACAAAACTGTTTCAGTTTGGCTTTGTCGAAGGGACGTTCCTTAAGTAATATCTCCAATGATCGTTTCTCTTCAACACTACGAAATCCCACCTAGTTTCAAATTTATAAAATCTATTAATAAAAAATGCTTAAATGGAATTTTGATCGAAGTTATTTACAACGAAAACGAGTAGCAAATTTTTTATATGCTATAATGGCAATTAACCTCATTCAAATATTATATTAGAGTTTATTGGCATATAAAAATGTATTGTGTGATAAAAGCAAGGGTAAAAAATTATTTACAGTATGCTGAGAGCATGAAATTATTTGAAACTATTTACCTTTTCATAATAAGACGAGCGAAAATTTCGTTCGTCCGTCATTATGACTAAAATAAAATTGCGGTCGCAATCAAATAATTTTAGTAGCTCAAAAGCTATAATTCATGTCTTTAACAATACAAGAAGATTCATGTAATATAAATCGAATATCGGCAAAATCCCCGTTTCTCGATACGCTCTTGTGCGTTTTATTTGAGAACTCGATGGTGATACTGTTAATAATTGCCATTTTATATCTTCCAATGACAACTGGTACGATACTCTGTAAATAAAACATTTATGTATCTTTATTCCGCCTATTTTATCAACATTAATCTACACAATTTTCTGTATTATATACCGTTAATTCTACTTTTAATTTCCATTAGTTTTGTATCTCAAAAACATTCGGTGTAATCTGACAGAAATTTTTACTTTAAGTTTCAATCTATGATTGATTCTGATAACTAAAGCTTCAAAATTACTGTAGATAATTAAAAAGAAAGTTACTTACATACTTTACATTTCATTAGCTAGAAATTAGCAAGCAAATATAATTTACGTAATGCCTGAAGTTATCTCTTGCTATGAATGATAGGAATGATAGTTGATTCAGATTGAAGTATGTTGTAAAAAAAAGGGGGAAAAATGGCGGATGACGATGTAAATGGAGATTCTGATGAAGTACAACAGGAGAAATCGCAGAAAAAGGCAGCAAAATATGACAGTGGAGCAGCAGATTTAGAAAGAGTTACAGATTATGCAGAGGAAAAGGAAATATCATCGTCCGATGGATTTTCCTGCGTAAGTATAAGTCCGTTTATTATCCACGTGTTTCAGTGATTGTCAACAATGTCTTTGTTTATTTCTTCTCGCGATAGTATCAATTTTTATTTCTCCATACACTTTTCACGTTAATTGCCGATTCATTACGTTGGTGATCTGAAATATACGAGAAATTAGCATAAAAATATTAAGCGGTATGTTTAACCTATAAGGTGTATGGAGTGGTGAGTGAAAGAATAATCATTAATTATGTGTAATGTACTTTTTCAGGCTTTGAGTATAATTGGCGATCGTCGAAACAAAGAAGCTGCAGAAAAGAAAGCTAAGGAAAAGGAATTATTAAAAGTTTCTATAAAAAAGGAAGATGTTGATCTCATTGTAAGATATCACCCGTTTACATTTCCATTAAGTTCTAATAAATGTATACAATTATGGATATATTGAATGCAGATACTATTGCAATTACTGATAATCACATTTCAGATGAAGGAAATGGAAATAAATCGAAGTCTAGCAGAACAAACGCTCAGGGAACACAGAGGAGACATTGTAGAAGCATTAATTACACTAACAAATTAACTGTACAGTGTGAATTTTAAATGCACATTTGTATAAGTCTAAATTCCATTTGTAAATTATATACAGTCTTAGGAATTGTTATGACTTTGGGTTATTAATATTTATTCATATATATAACAAAATATATGCTACATGACTCAAGATATTTTATGTTATTTCTCTTTCAATTACTCCATGAGAATGCACAATACGGGAGAAAAAAAAAGTACATGATCCATTTCATTGCACGTCATTGTCGATTTTATATGTCATTTTGAAAAAAACACATCAAGACACTGATTACACCTGTTATCTGAGTTTCCTGTTGATAAGATTGTAGCTTCTATACGTGGAAAAAAGAAATACTTGTTTTAGTTTAAAGTAATATACATGCCTGCCTGTGAAGAATGTCACATGCTCGAATAATCCTTACATTGTCAAAACTGTGATAATTTACACTACGGGCATATTGTGTTATGATTTGGATCAAAACTTCGAAGACAACAATTCGTATCTTATTTATCAAAATAGAGTTATGAATTTATTCTTATCATTGACAAAAGTGACAAGCTTTATGTGTATATATAAATTCTTATGTCGCATATACATTATTTTTCACTAATTATTATACATTACAATGATAATATACAACGATGAAGGTATGTATCAACGTCTATGTGTACCGTGTAGATCAGCAATTTACAAGTGTTAAATACAACATTATTTATTGCTAGTAGAATTAGATGCATTGACATCGAATTTTTTTATTTTGTTTTTAATACAGTGGAAGAATTTTCCTTTGGTAAATATGGTGTGTGTAATCAAGAAATCGAGTATAACACATCATGTGTGCCTTTGAAATGTAACGGTGAGTTAAACAAAGAATAATTAAAACAAAGAGATACTTTAAATGCTTATGTATTATTCGCTTCTTTTAAGCAGTGGAGTGGTGTCTTTTATGCTGCTCATCTCCACCGTTTTGCTGCTTTTGTTACAATTACGACGTATGTTGGTAAGATTACTTTTTACTTCTATTAGCTTCTCAAATATATTTAATCGCTCCTTTGTAATTAACATTTACGTTAATGTTTCATGGTCATTCGTATATCTCGTACGACTATGTTTTTTTTTTTTACTTCCAGGGGTAAAGATTGGAGTCTGATAACAGCGTCACAAATTATTGTCATACTCTTATTTGTCTTTGGCATTTTTTTCGTGATTGTAATGTACTTCAGGATCTGTAGCAGGTACGATCATATTCTTTTTTCCCCACGAATTTATAATTTTGAATATATAATGATATATTCATCTAATAATTCGTCACGTAATCTGATAAAAAATTGAGTTAAGAATTTTTGTTAAAGATCTGATGATCTTATTACACATTATATCGATCGAAAAACAAATAAACATTGTTTCAGATTAACACAAATGAGGTATCGGGGACGCAACACCCCCCGAAATGAACGTAACAACGTGTCCTCTGACTCCAACACGTCAAATTGTTATAACATTCAAGATTTTAGAGAAAGGCCGCCGCCCTACAACGAAGCTTGCAGTGCTCCTCCTTTGTACGGCTCACCTTACAACAGGGTACAACGATTTATATTTATACATATATAAAAAAGCAAATCTAAAATATTCAGCAGAGATACACGATCAATTATTTATTTATTATCTCCTACTTACCATCGGACGATGGAAGATAAAAGTAATCGCATTTTATCATGTAAGTCATCTTCATTATTGCATATTTTACAGGTGTCTATGCTCGAGGCCCCCCCAGTGTATCCGGAAACACCAAAATTATCGGACCGAGTATTACAATCAGCCAACAGTCCTAAACCTTCGATTGCACATCATATTTAAATTATTCCCGACGTTAATTTTGTTACCTTACGCTTAGTTGTTACACAGTGATAAGTATATTATAAGATATATAATAGTATTTTTATCTTGTAAGAGATACGACCGATTTTTATAGCGAGCCTTGATTATCTCTGGGAATTTTTATAACTGTTACGAAAACAATAAAAACAATTTCAAATGGATTCTTGTATAGATCGACGATTCTAAGATCGTTTATACCTTAATCGTAGCATAGAACTTATAAGAAGAAGAGAAGAAGTGAAATTGGGATACGCATAGCGTATACGCGCAAACGAACAACGTTATCAGGGATAATGAAAAATCACGTAAAATCCTCATGATTATATAATGAAAATGTCATTTATTTGATGTGGTGCAATGACTTAAAGTAAATGGAAAAATGAACGTTTGTATGAGCTGGGTTTGATGAACAGCAGTCATGTACTTCAAACAGCTACCACTGCTGAACTATTCGTTACAAAAAGCTTTCGGGTTTAAATGCAATATACAACGGAAGTGTACCAGACAGCAGCGCAGTAGTAGCTAATGCGACACGGACATGCTGAGTTTCATGATGAGGTAACACTTGTCTTACTTGTACTTAGTTTATCAAATTATCCAGTCATACGCTCTTATATTCATGTTGCAGATTGGTTCAAAGAATTGCAATTTAACGTTTGTTTGTTTCTCGAACTGTCATACGGATTAATATTAGTTTCGTTTTTTTTTTTTAGGAAAAAACATTCAACATTACGAGTTCCATGAGATATCGCCGTACAGTCCCAAAGATAGATGGGTAGAATGGACGTAGATTTATTTATTTATTTTCTTTTAAATGTGAGCGAGCACGGCCAAAATCTGTTCCTTAAACTGCTTATTCATTATTCGTCTTTTTTTTTTGTTTGCTTGTCTCTTTAGTTTTTAAATCCTAACAATTTACGATTCAAATAAATGGTCGTGTAAAAAACGGTGGAAAAACCTCGTCTAACTATCGTTTTATAGGATCGTTTTTT
Source organism: Cerceris rybyensis (assembly GCA_910591515.1). NCBI lineage: Eukaryota > Metazoa > Arthropoda > Insecta > Hymenoptera > Crabronidae > Cerceris > Cerceris rybyensis. The sequence goes on from OU342795.1 coordinate 6,138,432, forward strand.
TTTTAATCTCGATAAAAATACATCTTCGACGTGGCGTAACACGACGATTACGAATATATATATGTGTATCGAGATCAAAAGGTACATACATTCTAATCGTATTAATTTGTCGTTATTACATTACATTTACTTAAAGCATTTTGCTAGTGTTTCAAGGAACATGAGTTTAGCACAGTCTGTAAAATAGAATAAATTATAGTTGGTTATTGTACCCTTCATAAAAGTATGGTTCCGTTTCGGTTTCAGTTCTTATAAAATACAGTAGATATGTACAGTAAAAATCTTAAAGTCGAAAGGGACGCTAGATTTGGGACTGTCCGGATAGCGACCGCTTCTTAAAAGATATAATTCACTGGCTGCCAGGATCGTCAGAGGTTCTAGAAAGGGAGTGATACAATTGCGGTAATTACAGTGGTCTTATCACAGAACATGTATGGCATTAATCTTCGTCATTACTCCTGTAATGGTAGGTATTTCGTATTTAAAACGTTCGGTAAAGCTAGGTCGGAGGATCGGGAAGCCAGTACACGGTACTAAATGATGATTATTGTTTTGCTCCTGGTTGCCCATAATTCAGATCATTGACCACACAATTTTTTTTTCCAATTCAATAATTAGTTTTACACAAAAACGATTAATATCTTGTAGTATATAATTGACTAACCTTTTTTTATTTTATACAATTTCTTTCCATTTTTTCGCTTCGTTTCGTCTTTTTTTTATCTTCTTATTACTTCTAATAACGACTTCATTTTTAATGCGATTTCCATAACATTCCTAATTAATACATGTATCCTGCGCACAAGTACGATAGACATTTCAATAATAATCAACGTAAAATCCGATAAATTATGGACAACCCTAAATTTAATATAATAATAATAATAATAATAATTAATAATAATAATAATAATAATTCGAATCTATCACTTTATCTACTATGCAATACTTGAGAAAACAAAGCAAACTGTGCCTAGTGAAGGGAAACGAGGTTTATGGGAGGCGGAAGGGGACAGGCCCCAGGGTAATGGGAAGAGAGAAGGGGAAGAGGGATGGATGGTCAAATCTGCAGACAAAAAATATACAAAAATACAGGGCACAGATTGCGTAGCATTAATAGTAATCATAGTAGTAGTCGTACATGTTGAGAGAAAGAGATCATAAAAAACACTAACTAGAATCATTTCTCCGTTCTGGAAGAGTTTGACGTTTTTATAACTAAAAATCACTATCGGTAATAAACATAGTATCTAATCCTTCCTGTTCGCTCCACAACGAACAGGTACGGGACATCGTTTGATCCGTTTTTGACAAAGGAACAAAATGTTTAATCGTCTGGCCGACGTCTATCACAACTTCCTTCGTGCTTCGTGTAATCGCGTGTGCGTGTTATATGTAGAAATGTCTTTAGTTAGAACATGCTCCATGTGTGTGTACGTGTTTCTGTATAGGAGCACGCGTGTTTCATAGTGTAATTCATGGTGTTATACAGTGTCGTGTATTTACCATGTCAGTTCAATTACTGACATAGCGACATTGAAGGATAAAAAGTACATATTCTCCTTGCGCGATGTATAGGCGCTTCAAACTTTTTAATCGTGCACGATGCAAAAATATCGTTGGCTTTATTTCATCCAATATATAGTCAAGGATGGATGCATATCCCGTGGCTGATCATTTTGGGCTTACTTTTTGTTTGCTTCTTTTCTTTATCTATTTTCGGTCGCGTCAAAGTGTACATCGTTTCCCTTCTTCGGAACTGTGATGGGTTTTGTTTTCTCTCTTCACCGTCGACGACTCACTGAACACAAGAGAGTCCGGCATATATGGGTTTTAACGGCGCGTTTCGCTTCCCTTTCGAAAACTGACCGAACGGCTCTTTTTTCAACGATCAAGGCCCTTCCCAGACAGTTTTCACGGCAGTTTCTTTCAAGTGGACCAGATGATGGCGCACTAGGAAACATTTATTTAGCACTACTTGTATCACTGTACACAATAGTCAAGAGGGATGCAAAAGAGGCGGGGGCGATGTAGAGGTCGTGCCCGGAGTTAGCGGTGATTGTTTTCAGCTTTGCTTTACCCGCTTCCTGGGCGGTCCGATCGGTGGAATTTGTTGGGTCGCCAATGCTCGAAACGCTTCCGCTATTAAGTGCGGATGGGAATTAACCATCGACTTAAAACCCGCCGTGTCCATAACGTCCGTCGCGTGTCTGTAAAGAAAAGAAGAAAAAAATATCAGCATATTGTCCTGTTAAATTTTCTCTCGTGTTCTATCCATCCCTTGGAGGATAATATTGAACCTTTTATCGAGTGAAAATGATTCTCACGTTGAATTACGAGGTTTTAGCTCCTCCTACAAGTAACTTACGTATTAATGAAGTCTATGGCTTGCGCCTTTAGTTGATCAGCGCTATGAAGATCGGCAAGTATGAGGATGTCTGCGGCATTTTCGATGGCTAAACTCGTGCAAAGTGCTTCTTCGCACATTACCTTTAGCCTTTCCAGCGCGTATTTATCTGCCGCGGCCAAGAGATCGTCTGCCATTTTTTCCAGATTCGCAGCTTTCCCGGTATATATAAACCGCAGCATTTCTCTTAGCACCTCGTGGTCTACGTCGGTAATATCTACACGATTTTGTTTCCTCTCTTCCATCTCGTGTTCGAACATCGCCGAGAAAACAGGACTTCGTGCTATAAATGATATAAATAACATGTTAGGAAAATATTCTGGAAATTAGCGGTGGACAAGTTACGGCCCACTGGCCAAATGCGGCTCGTTTAGAAATTTTTAATTTCACTGTTTTAAAGAATATCTTCTTGAGACCCTATCGTTTTTTTATAACAAATACCCATTGCAATTTTAATACTAGAATTATCGGCGTTAAATCTGTTACGTTGAAATTTAAAATTTCTTTTCTACGTTCTTTTATATGGGAAATTTCACTGTTCTCACCTGCGAGTATGGCTTTGTGCGCCTGAAACTCCCTTCCACAAACCGTTAGCGTGACGTCGCTAAATTTTTGGTTCTCAAAAAGGAGCCCGAGATCGTCGGGCAAACGACATTCCGGTACTTTGAATTGTATGGTGTTACTCTGGCCAGAAATGTTAACGCTGTCTGCCACTACGCTGACCTATGGGTAATACGTTTAAAATGTTATCAAAAAATCAGCTCTGAAAGTAGTTTTGGATATCGATGATCAAACGAATGTGACAATTAACATACAAAGGTATATACCTCACAGAATATCGTGAGTTTATCGTCAGGTAAGAGCCCATTAGCTTCGTCCAAGAGGAAGTCTCTCCTAATGAACTTCTTGAAGCCCCAATCTTTACCCTGGACGAACCTATAAGCACGTTGGCTCTCTGGAAGCAAAAATGTTGCGTTTTTTAAAGATTCATTTAACTACAACTCAAATTCTACGGAATCAAAGAATTTTCTATTTGCCTTTGAACGTTAAATACAATTTTTCACTGTGCTACGTTAACGCAGAAGTTTCAAATTTGTTAATTCGAAAGACTGGTATCGAAAACTTTGATGCTTTGAACTTTATGAGGATTGTATAAAAAGAATTATGGGATAATCTTAATCGAGAAATATCGAAGATCCGTAACATCAGACTATGCAGGGAACAATAAAAATTTAATTGCAACACCAATTTCTCATTCAGTATTTTATACATTTTTGTAGATAAATAAAATCTATTGGCATGTCGTTTAAAATACAAAATTGTCACGAGTATCTTTCTTTTTACGTTTTGCAAAGAACTTATTCGTGTAGTCGTGGATTTTGCAGTAATTTACTTACCCATTGCTTTGGTTTCTTCTCTTTTGGCATTAAGAATAGAAAATTTGAACTTTGCTCTGACTTCCGATTTGTTGCACGAAACGAGAAGGAGATACAGAGAGAGGTAGTCTTTGCTCTCCTCATCCAGACCCTTAGGATTCACTCTTAGGCACCTGAAAATTAATTACCATTCATTTCACTCTATCATAACACAGAGAAATTTTATTATCAATATGAGACAGCACCTCAAATCACCTACACGCGAGAGCCACTGTCAACAAAATTCACGTGCTAATTTTGTAAAAAAATTTTGACTTTAACTCTACGATTGCCTTAAAATAATTATTTAAAATCTTCATTTAGACTATCGTTTACAATTTAAGGACAATTGTCCATCAATGTCATTGCAATTCATAAAGATAAATAGTCTACTCTCAGTTTGACTGTTAGGTAAAGAAATTCATAACTCTACCCTGCTAGTATTAATGCTACATAGTAAGTGAAAAAAAAGAAAATTATACATGCAAAGAATCTTAAACAATTTTTCCGCAAATTTTCTCTGTTTGCATTCAAGCGATATTCTTTAAACTGGAGCTCTTGTTTTGTCGGTGTTTTGTTGACAAACTACGGAGAAAAATGGATATTCTTATAGATATCTTACCATTTCAATTTATCGTTGGCCCCTGCTGAGAAGGTGGACGACTTTAACACTTCTCCCATTTCCTCCCGGCAAAAGCTGAAGTTATTTATCGTCCACATGTAGCTGAACTTAACCACCTTCACCTGTGCACACAAGACCTTCAAATGCAACACCACGTCAGAATCCATCTCGTGGAAACTAGCTTAATTTATCTACGGGCTAAAGGGCTATACAAATACGTGTCTGAAATATTGGTGAAAAATTCCAACGAAATCGTTCATTATCATCGTCATAATCGCACGGATATTATTGTGTCGTATGTAAATGTTCATAGTTTTACAGAGAATAAATAGATTTTTGTAGGAATCATAATTTATTCATTAATCCTTATTATAATTTATTTATTAACTCCTTCATTGCTGTTCGACGTTCTACTATACTTTGTTAACGTGGATTATGAGCGAATGATCATTTTAATACTCTCACTTCGATTGATTTGGAAATATAAACTTGTGGTAATTTGTTCTTAATTGTAAATTAGCTTATTGTACTCCGTGAACAGTAATAGAATATATATATATTGTAGGTATATTGAATATAAAACGTACGTTTCGTAACTTTTTGTCATACCTAGCAACGAAAGAGATAATAAATTGTTAAGATGATGATTTTCGTTAGCTAAGTTTGTTATTTAATGTACCACAGCCTCAGTGGTTCGGAATCCACCTAAAATTGAAGAATCTGGGCAAAGTAACCAAAGCAATTTTGGGGTTAAAGCCGAAAAGGGGATGAGGGCCTCAATATGGAATGAAAGGGCCCAACTTTAAATTGTCGCTCACATCTGAGAAATTTCTAATTTCTTATCTAATATGCCATGGATTTCACGGTTGAAAACTTATCTAAAACAGTAAATCCTAGGCGAAATGACCATAGCAATTGGAGTCGGAAAAAACGGAGAACAAAAGAAACAGACTTCCGTCCTCGAATACACATTTGTTCGGCATAGTTTTGTCCGTGGACCGTTGAGAACGTAAAATAAGATCTTCGCTAACAGAACTGTTCTTTTTGAGATGAAGATCGGAAGGTTCTTACGAACTAAATTGATCCTGGCCTTGAAGTCGTGCGGACGAGCGGCCGAAGTACTACAAGTACAAACACGTGTTAGAGGGAGAGAAGGAGACAGCGAGAAGCCAGGGTCAAATTGAACTTATATCTCTTATGTAATTGCCTTGAAAAAAAAAACACGCGGAAAAAGAATTTAACCTTTTCAGAGACACGAATCATTTCGTGATACGACGAACTTTAAAATACGAGCTGTCGATTCACCATGAAAGAGAAAAAAAAAAATGTCGATGATTTAATGACCTCCTGCAAAAAGAACGGAACAAAAAAAGTCACCTCGCAAACAACTCCGTAGGGAGACTTTTACGGAAGATCCTCCAACAAATATGGTGGGCCATACAAAGCGGGATATCACGTTTCGTGCTTTTTTTTCGTCATCGTTCTTTTACTTCTTTCAAGTTTCTGCTACACATGTTTTTGCAGCTCTTATCTAACGCGGTGTTCTCAACTTTCTTACACGGTCGAACAGATGTGGAAAAAAGATTTTTTTCCAGGCAAACTACCGAGGTAATAAAGATAACGAATTTTGTGACGCTTTAAAGGAATCCCAATGCAGTTCCAGCAAATTTTAATATGGTGAGTTAAAGTGGAAGGAACAGAATACATTTCTATTTTTGATTGTAACTTTGCAAAACTGTTGTACACGCTGAATTACATAACGTAGGAAATAAATGAGATGTTTAAAATTCTATTTTATTCACTAATTAATGGAGGATGATCATTGGTGAAGGTGATACTAATATCTATGGCGTACATTGCTAATTTACATGATTCGATTAAAGTTCTCCAAGGACCGGCATCCCGTGGACCATCGGTTGAAGGACATCGATCTAACGGACATCTTTCGCAAGTATTTTTTACAATCTCATCGAAGTATAGCCAAAGTAACATATTTTTTCGTAATTAACCTTCGAAAGGTAATTAAGCAATTGAATAATGATTATACGTTGAAGATTCCATATTGAAGTACGGAGATAAACTTAAAAATGACACACGCTCCATTATGCATTCACGGGAGGCCTCGGAACGATCCGTGTTTCCATTGCGTTGCGTAATTTCCGCGGAAATAGAATACGCAACGACTAATCGATAAGCATTAATTGCATAACGATTCGAGTTAGGGCAATTCCGCGATAGCGAGGAAGAAGTCAACGATATCGACGAGGGAGACTGGAAAATCGATTCATGGCTTTCGCAATGTGACAGCTATGATATTTCAGTTAACGATGTACAAAAGCCAATTCGATTTTCGACTACTTATTCCCGGAATTAATGCCGTTAATGCATTCTCATCCTATACGAATTTTACGCTCGTTATTGTACCGATTTTCTAGTAGCTCGGTATTCCCCTCGTTAATTCTAAATTACGGTGCTAAATTATATATTCCATTATCCGGGCTAATGAGTCGACGAGAGCGTGGACGAAAGAATATTTTAATAATACGAGTACTTTTCCCAATAGACAATTTTTCATAAATATCTATGTCCAATGAAATATTTGTTTCCTTCAATACTAAATTCTACAAATTCAAGCGAAGCACAAATGTTGCATTGCGTTAGCGTTTTCCAAGACGAAAGAGTAATCTTAACATTCATATTTTTTTAATTACTATAATTTGTTTCCTCAATATTAAATTATATTCAATATTAAATTCCTTAATATCCAAGTGCAAATATTCCATCGTGCCAGCGTTCTCCAAGACGAAAGAGCAATCTTAAAATTCACAATTTACTATTACTATTACAACTGCTATTTTTCTCTTTAAAATTGCCACAATTATAAATCGAACGTTCGATAAATCCCAATCAAATTTATATTAAAAAAACGATAGGACCTGGCACAAAAGTCCTCGCTACCAAAAGAGCATCCGTTCTCCAAGAGCAAGAGTGCGCGGATTTCGTCCAATTCTCGAACAATGGACTTCCGATAGGGATTTCAGCGATCATTTCCGGCCACTCGTGAAGAAAATCAGGAAAATTCTCTCCTCTCCCGGGATTTTCCAGGGTGGTCGTCCAAGCGAGTCGATACTCGACGATAAATCGGAAAAGATAGAAGCGAGAGAGGGAGAGGACGAGGAAGAACGTGGAGACGTGGCGAGAAACGAGAAAGATTGAGATATAAAATAGAAAGGAGAAGGAAGAGGAAGAAGAAGACGAGGTCGAGCCCCCAGAAGTCAACGATCTCTGACGTCAGGCGTGTGCACGACCTTGGCGAACGAAGCCGAGCCCGAAGCCAAATCTATTTGTCTAGTTTGCCTCTTGGTGTGAACTTAGATACCACCGTGTCCTCTTATCGCGATCTGTGAGCATCGTCTTCGAGGCGGCTCGCGCCATTCCCATCTCCGATTCCCGATCGACCAGGGGATTCGATGTTCTTGGCAATGTTACCACTTTGCAGCTGGCGAACCGATTCGAAAACGTGCTTTTCACCCTCCTATTGGCAATTTTTTCGGTTGCTATTTGCACTTTTGCTCGAAAAACTTTTTTTTATATCTTTACAGAATTTACCGTGAATTTTTATATTTGGAATTCTTCTTTCGTGAGTTTCGCAAACTTCATTCTAAAGCTGACGGACAAAGAGGATCGACGAGAAATGTTAATGAATGGATTCATTGTTTTTGGGGATTTCAGTCGGTTTGGACAATTTGCGACGATTTTTTTTAATTTTCTGAGGTGTTTTCAGATTTATGTAGAGATGAATTGTGGTTATTGTAGGAAGAATTTGTATTTTTCGATTGTTTCGTATGACTCTGGTTTTATGATACTCCTGTAGATTCTTTGTAATGGGTCAAACCGTCTGGCACAGCATGGCACGGTTACCGATCGAACTCGATCGTCTCGATTTTCCATTTAGCCGCGAAATTCGTCATTATTCACGTTAATTAATCGCTCGCAACGTTGCAACTTTGTCGGTAATAAACGTCGAACCGTGGCACGAGGAAAAAGAAGTCGACCATCGACGTATACGTATAATCGATTTCGATCTTCGTCTTAATTAATTACAAGTTCCATTGCAAGCCAATCCACCGTGACGCTAATTCGTTTCGAAACCTACTAAAGGCCTGGCCGGATCGAAATGTCGAGGATACTCAGTCGGCTTCTAACGAGAGAGTGAACACCTTACAATTCTAATTCGACAAAGAGGAAATTTCCCTCTCCATCTTCCACTCTTCCCTCCGTCGTATTTTCCCTTCTAGTCCCTTCTCCCTATCACGATGCACTTAGGATATCAGAATCGATACAAAGGGAAGCGTGAGAAACGTCCGTAAGGCACAACGACCCTGGACGAAGCGAAAGTCCGTCCTCTCTTCGATCGCTTTTACCTTACAACGATATATAATCCCTACGGGAGGACACACGACACAAACCTCCACTCCGACAGACTTTTCCGTGTCTCTGCTGACGAATCTACGTTGCTCGTTAACACCGACCTGTCCTTAAACACGTATCACCTATTATCGAACGTCACTGGCACATTATGCTGGGTGAATCACTACTAATTTCTATCTAGGCTAATCTCTTTAATCTCCCTCCGCTGGTCTACCGCATTGTCTTAAATCGACAGCGGCATCGGGTTAATAGGGAGTATTTTTGTAGATTTATTTGTAATTGTTCAACGATCTGGACGAATTTTGAAATGTCATCATTGTAATTGTGAAAGTAAGAAATTGCAACTGGGATGATTTTTTAGTATTCATGTGTGTTTATTTTATATTAACACGTTAACGGCGCTATTAAATTCAATGAAATTTCCTGTTATGTTTAAATTGCAATATATATAAATTTTCTAGGATATTCAATATTTAAATATTAGCGTTAATTAGATCAATATCTGCTAAATATTGGGCTTTCAGTGTCTTGAATGTTTCTTTTTCCTAACTATGTGACTTTTATAGAAAAAGTTTCACTTCAGTGGAAATGACGAAACGAGCAAAATATCGTTGGCGTTCAAAGTGTTAATTTTGAAGTAGGAAAAGTAATGTGGTTTTGATGGTTTGGTATTTAGATTAGAGTATATTAGATGAGGATATTTGGTTCGCGCCTCAAGGTGAGTTCAATGATCTCACCATCAATGTGGCCTTCGTGCAAAACTTACGTAATTATTCAACAATCTGAGTGACTCTTGAAATATTAACACTGTAATTATGGAAGGGATGTTGAACTTGCAACTGGGGGGATTTTTTAGTATTCACGTGGTTTATTTTATATCAATTTTTAAGTGGGAAAAGTAATGTGGTTTTGATAGTTTGATATTTAGATTAGATTATCTTAAACGAGGACATTTGGTTCACGCCTCAAGGCGAGTTCAACGATCTCAACCTCACTGTGGCCTTCTTTCAAAGCTTAAGTAATTGTTCATTTGAGTATCCTCGTGATTATTTTTTGGCTAATTATAAAATGGAAAAATAGTACTGTGGTTTTCATAGTTTGATATTTTTATCAGAGTAAGGATAAGGACATTTGGTTCACGCTTGAAGGTAAGTTCAACGACCTCAACCTCAAAGTGACCTTCGTAGGAAGCTTAAGTCCGATGTTCGCCTATAGTTTTTCGAACAGTTGTTAAATCGCGATCGTTTTGACGCGCTGTTACCTAGACGGGTTTACCACAGGTGGGAACACATCGTCCAGGTTTGCGAGCAGGTTCGACGATCTTTACCTCGGGATGACCTTCGTGCATCGGAAGCTTAAGGTCAACATTCGCATCGAGGCAGGTAGGAGGAGGCTATCTCAAGAGTTCAACGTACCCTTCTGCGTGTAATCTCGTAACCAGTTACGTCTTGCGACGGATTCGCAATGGCAACGAATTGTCTCGGTTTTCATTGTTTTCCCATTTAGTGTTTTATATTTCTAAAGTTTCGGCAACCACAGGAATTTTAGCTAGGGCCTACTGTTTTAAGCAGACTCTGATCTGTCGAGGATATGATACTTTGAATAATCAGAAAGAATTTGTCAGAGAAGAATTTCAACTTGGATTTACTGATTGCAATTCTCAGTGTTTCTCTACATTTTTCTATTTTTCGACTTCAAGTGTTACAGTCAATTTGCCTAGGAAGCTTGCTGTTTCAAGTTGGATGAAATTAACGAGGATATGAAACACTAAATTAAGAAAAATTTCTCAAAATTAACGGAGGAGGATTTAAGTGTAACAATATTTATGAAAATCAGTGGTTTCCTCTTGGGAATTCTAGTTTCGGATCCGTCTCTTCCTGAAACCGTGGCAAACGTTTCGCTCGGTGTCTCGGTGAAAATCAAGGAGCTGTATTTTCTGCATCTAATTCTGTAACTTCCACGGAATAGTACATCTTGGATGTATTCCAAGTCTGCCTACACATTCGATTAACCCCAGATGCAACGAGTTCACGCGTGTGCCTTTCCTTAACCGCGTGATACACGCGACAGCCGTTTGTTCGTTGGATCGAGTTTGCCAGCGATAAAGCTCATTCCAGAGAACGTATTTAGGGGACAATTTAATTGTCGAAGCATAAGAAGATATTAGTTAAATTGAATTGAAGCGACGGAGAACTCCGTAGAACCACTTTGCTCCGAGTCTCCGATGAACAGTGCCTTTGTGAAAACTACTTCAAAAGTATTAATACCAAGAATACATTTAAAATTACTTAACCCTTCGCGGACGGAGACTTTTTTGAATATTGAGGAAGAATCGTTTATTTGGAGAACAACTTTTTTATCGGAAAGTCAGACTGTTAATATATATAAGTTATAAATTACTATTTGTGTAATAATATTTCAAAGGTTACATTTCAATTTTTCATACATGCACCGACAAACTATAACTAGATTTTTTCTCAGACCGCATATATGCGTCCGTCGTAGTTGATACGATGTAGTATGCCCTAATAAGTTTTACTAAACATCCTGTAACGTTAAAAATGTTGAAATATCAGCCGCACGAAAAGATTATGAGCCACGCGTAGAAAATGGTACCGTCGAAGTTTCAAGGTGACATTGGTACATTCTATTCTCGTGTATCATTAAAATAGTCAAGCAAAGAAGAATATCGATACGGTTTGCACGTTTCCATCGAAGGAGGCAAAGAGGAATCGTAGGTTCGGTCGATGCCCCCGGAGTCGTTCAACTCTAGATGATCGCTCATAATCGTCCTTGAATTCACAGGTGGGAGAGGTCAAAGATAGTGATAGCTTACAAATCATTAACGAGGTGGACCATTGTAATCCTACATTTACACAAACGTTCAACAAAATAACTTCCAAGCGAAATAATCACATTCTTCTATCCAATATCATCTTACAATCAATTTCGATTAATACAATTACGATAAATTATATAATTTATCAATCGCCAATCAACTTTTACGTTATCAATTAAATTCTGAGCTATAGTGGAGGCAATCAAAAACCAAATCGTGGAGCAAGGGGTTAAACAGCCTGAGGGCAAACAGTGTCTATGCAAGTCGCCAATAACATTCCAAATTTGTAAATAAGAAGGTCAGAACTACTAAGACACCTAATATGTCCTCTTTCCATGGCTCAAACACCGATTACATAAAATAAAAATCTCCAATATGAATATTCTCGCAAAGCACAACATCCCGCTTTCATTCGTAGTCGACGATAAAACGACCAACTGGTAAAAGTCGATAATTACCACTCATTGAAATAAACCACCCCCAAGACGGCACCCCTCGAAGGTACAATTCTCTACAATTCCAAGCGACGCCCCTTCAACTCGAAGGAAGTACCTTCGTCTTCCTTTTCCGAGTCACCGGCTGACGAAGTTGCAAATTCGAGGCAGAGTTGAGTAACACCTTCCACCGGATAGCTCGGAGGAACATGGACCTCGAGGAGGCACAAAGTTCATCGTCTCCTATATTTCCGTATAGAAGAAAACAGCGGCGGAGCGAGAAGGAGCGAGAAGAAGGCCCGGTCGACGCCCCCAGGAGTCGTTCAACCCGTTGCCGGCAGTCGTCGACAATCGGCCTTGAATCACCCGTGCCCGTTTACGGGAGCGCCGTGCGCGGGTTCAAGCACCAGACCAAGTCAAAGCTTCCGGTAGAATCCTGGACACGGTGCTCGAGCACCGACCACCGAGGTAAACGATCGCTCGCCGTTCCTAGAGTAACCTCGCCGAATCCTCCTTTCCTGGCGGAGCTAACACTTACGTCGAGGTAAAGAGGTTGTTAACCTATCGCGTTGGCCCTTCGCGTTACCGGTGCGCTGCTCGCGGATTTCTAGATGAGCTTGAACAAGTTTCTTCTCTCGAGTGCACCTTCGACGTCTGAGGTTGCATCGAGAATGCAGGAGGACGAAGGATTGGAGGAAGAAGATGGAGGATTTTTTTTTGGAGCCTCTCTATTGATATTGTTGGCTTGTCTGGTAAATTTCTACTGTGTGAGGTGGTTTCGAAACACTGGAGATATGGTGTATGAAACGATGATTTGGGAAAGTTGCGTGGAGGCGATATGGAGGTTGAACTTTGGACCACTGATTACTAGTTTGAGGGTTTAGTTTCTTGCTCACCTGGTCCATGGAATGCTACGGCAATTTTTTCTAGGATCTACTTTTTTAAGTGGGTTCCGATCCACCGAGGATATGGTGTATGAAATGATGATTTAGGAAAGTTTCATGGAGTTGATGTGGATGCTTGAACTTGGGACCACTGACTGCTAGTTTTGTGTTTCTGATTCTTGCCCACCTGGTCCACAAAATACTATGGCAATTTTGCCTAGGATTCTCTGTTTTAGGTGAGTTTCGAACCACCGAGGATATGATGTATGTAATGATGATTTAGGAAAAATTTCATAGCGGTGACAGAGAGTTTGAACTTGGGACCACTGACTACTAGTTTTTGGTTTCGCTTCCTTGACCATCCTATTTACAAAATGCTACAACAATTTTGCCTAGAATTCACTGTTTTCAGTAAGTTCTGGATCATGAAAGCTACAATTGTTTTACTTTGTTAAGTTTGCGAATTTGAATACCAGGAGTTTTCCCTAACTTTGAAGCTTCTTGGATTAATTTCACGTAGAAATAATTAAAATTTACCCTTGTACGTTCCAATGTTGAGTGAATGCAGATCGAAACGAGAGCTGAACACAGAGCAAAGGAAGAAGGCGGTCGAGAATCGAGGCAAAACGATTTTAGACGATGACATAACCGTTTTGCATCGATCAGCCTTGAACCCGAAATACTCATCGAACCTATTCAAATTCCACGGGCGGATCCGAAGGAAAAGAGCGTCGGTCGTTCGGCACGCGAGAAGAATGACGCTCAATTGAAAATGAACTGCAACGTGACCGCGCTTTCTATACGTTTTATCGGGACCATCGATCGCTGCGTTACTGCAAGTTACGACAGATGCAGAGCGGCGATGGTGCGCACGATTGCTGCACCAGCCTCTTGCCGCTGACGAGGCGAAATCGGCGTGCATTACGAAAGTTAACTGGAGCACGAATCGACTTTCGATTCGGTGGCAAGAGACCCCGTGTGTACCCTGAAAACCGAGAGTACTTCGCGAGCTGCACGCGAGATGCACGTCGGCTGCATCTGCTTTTAATATGCCGTGTTAAACGAACGTTTCGAGGGTGATTTCTCTCTGTGAAATTCGAGGGACCTTTTGTAACTTGCTCGTTACGCAAACGACGTTGTCGGACGTCGTGCCAGTATTTCTTCTTGTTGAGAGGATGGGCGATGATGGTACCTACAAAAGCTACGGTTGGTGAGAAGCTAAAGGCTGAGTTTTCGAGATAATGAGTTAGAGTTCAAACCTCTTCTCTCTTTTGGAAAATTTTAGCTGATTTATTAATTAATGTATTACAGAATTGGCGATTTAAAGGGACCTGAAATAGTAGGTTTATGGGCGAAATTAGTCGATATTAATGGGCCCAAAGACAAAAGGTTTCGGGAAATTTGGCTCATTTTTTAATTAATGTATTATAGAATTGGCGATTTAAAGGGACCTGAAATAATAGGTTTTTGGGCGAAATTAGTCGATATCAATGGGCCCAAGTCAAAACGTTTCGGGATTTCAAATGGTTCAGAATTTTGGTTAATTTGTTAATAGATGTATTACAGAATTATAATTTGGGACGCAAGTAAAATAGTAGATGTTAGTGAAATGACCTTAGGGACTCTGGTGGGAAAGGTGATGAAGACACGGTCAGTCGGTCTAAGTTTAAATTGCCTTGCACTTCTGGGAAATTTTAGTTAATTTATTTATCAATGTATTGTAATCTTCGTAATTCGGAGTCCACCTAAAGTAGTTGAATTTCGGTGACCACAGCATTTTAGGAGCAGTCTATGAGCAAACAAGACGTGGTCTTAGACTTTCTACCAGTGGGATCATCTACTTTTTCCTCACACCTGTGAAACTTTTGAAATATATTATTTAAAGTATCGTAGCCTCGGTAGTTCAAAACCCACCTAAAACAGGTCTCGGTCAAAATAATCACCGCAATCGAACCTACGTGAATTCTATCGAAATCAATAGAAATACGACGAAAGATCACGAACAAAAATAGATATGGAGAACCGGCGCGTCTAGGTGGTACCAAAAATGGCGACGCAAGAAAATCATCTGAAGTGGAGAAAACTGCGACCGGTTGCGAATTTTCACGGTAAAGTCACGAAACGTTTCCATGCTTGAGTTAGAGAATCTGGGAGGGAGGAGAGGAGTGAGATATCTAGTTGCAGGTCGTTCACATCGCGAGGGGACGAGCAGTAAAAATAGAACGAGAGCGCCAGGAGCGCGTGCTCTCACGCACTACGACGAGGATAATATCGACGGCAACGTCGACGACTAAGACAACTGACTATTGCACGGTCAAATCGGCATCGATCGACATCGATCGTCCGATCAGCTACGATCTTTCTTTTGTACGCTCTACAACGCCAACATCGTGGATGGTTCAAAGTAGTTCAAATTTCTCCGAGACTCGACCGATCGCTCATGTTCCTGGTACCATTGCTGATTAACATTGGTGTTTCTTCCTTCATTAACTTACAAATCATACAAATTATCCTCCTCGTTGCCACTGCCTATTTTGATCAGTTAGCACGTGCTAACGCAGAGTTTCTCAACGTGGGTGATATTTCTTCCTTATGAGACACCTAAACTGGCCGATCATCTGACTGTTCGCGTTTGGAGAACGTTGATCCAATGTTAAATTATTTTGTAATTTATTTCTCTCAACACATTGTTGACCGCTCACAAATTAACTCGTGTTTCCATACCCAAACATTGTTGGTCGGTCGCGAGATAACTCGTGTTTAAACTTACATTACCTGTTTCAATTTTACCACACTAAACAAATTACTAAAATATATAACTTGTATAAATTATAATATACAGCAAATATGGACGAAGTTCCATTGAAATTCATTGTGTATAAATAAAATATACTGTAGTTTACTTAGATTCTTTCAATGCCATACTTAATTACGGAAAAAATAGCCGGTGACATGAGTTATCTTCTACGTAAAATTACCGGTCAACAATGTGTTAACACTAAGTTACTAACAATCAAATCTGACAAAGTGGGTATTTCGTTGAGAAAGATTGAGAAACACTGCGCTAACTCAAGAGCAACGATTTCAACCACCGCTAAAATCAAATTCACAGCGAGAGACCATCAAATTATCAATCGCTACCAAACAATCCCTAATCGTTGCATATTAATTACCGATTACCAAGAATCTCATCCGGTCATCGACAGATCCTCGTCTACATCTTCACAACAGAAGAAACTAATTAGAAGCAACTATCACGTAATCGCCCAACTTCTCTTACTATTAAACACCAACTGCTCTTAGAGAGCACGGGACCAGTCTTAATTGGAAGTGAAAACTTAACTACCATGAATCCTATCGAATCGTCGGATCGCATTGAATCGGTCGATCGTCGTCACGATCGTATGCGATGAAATCGTCAGGTGTGGTTGAACGGAAGTCGATGTTGGTTCGGAAGACATTTGAGTCCGGTACGTACCTGCGTGTAACACCAATTCTCGGCCACAGGGGTGTTCACTTCCGGCGGTGGGGGGCTTGGTACACGGCTTACTGCCATACTACTGCTGCTGTGCAAGTTCGAGCTGACCCGCGACGTTTGAGGCGCACAGTCGCTCACCGCAAGTCTGCAACATATCAAGCAATTACAGGTTATTATGGTTTTATTTACATTCTACGACGTTTTTCATCGGATTAACACGTAACGGACGGATGACGAGATATCTCGTAATTCGTGTGTTGCTGGTGGAAGCCGTCGACGAGATATCTCGCTAGTGGTAAGCCACGGGTGGTTGTATTCTTCGACAACCTCAAGAAGTCTCATGAGCGGCAGAGCTTCTCGCTAAAAACCGCCTATTTGCACCGTTTTTTTTATTTAATCCACCCTGTGCAGCCTCCTGAAGGAGGCACTTGTCAAAGTCGTAACATTGAAATATCTTTGTTAAAATATCTTCACGCCTGGCGAATCAGATCCTGCCGAAACAGGCGTACCTTCGAGGAGACTTTTTAAGGTTGTCGCATTATAACAGAGTGGCCTTTAACCCCTTGCAGACGGAGATATTCTTAAATATTAACAGATAATTATTTATTTGAAGATCCAAGATTATCTTTTTGTCAGAAAGTTGAATTACTGTATTTTTAATGATATTTTGCCAGTTGTATTTCAGTTTTTCAATTCTAGCGTGTATATTTGTAGCGATAAAATATGATTAAATTTATCCTCAGACCAGATATATGCGTCGCTGGTCCGCAAACTGGTGAATGTTGTTGTAAGATTTCCACGTGGAGATGGACAGTCTTTATGGGAAGATAGATAGAATTTATGCAAAGGAAAATAGTTGAACAGCAAGTATAGTTGGCAACAAAGTGTCTGGTTTGCAATGCGCTAAGAGAGAGTGAATTTTGGATGAAATGTGGCCGTAACATTATCTGATTTTATTCTGATATTTGTTTTTTCTAGTAAGGATGGAAATAATGATTGGATTCATTGTTTAGGAGGCATCATTGAGACTGTAGTTTTGAATGCTGATGGTATCAAAGTTTAAAGTACAGTGTTGTAGCTTGGATTCCATACTTCAGATCATATTACTACTAACGAACAGCAGAGACATTAATTTGGAAGGAAACCGATCTTTAAACGTTTGGTCATCATTTCAAATAGTTACGTCACGTACGAGGTAATCGATTCTAGATGTTTGCTGTGTTACTTCACGTTTAACGTTTATGCAAATGCCTCCTGGCAACACCTAAACGACCAACTGTATGCAGCTACGAGCTATATTCTCGCTACCATTCCTTCCCTATCAAATAAAAAACTCAACAATCAACATTCATGCACAATCACTCTCCTACATCTCCGTTCTTTTTCCAATTTTCAAATATCTCTCTACACATCTCTTTCTATAAAACTCTCAACACATTTATACGGGTGTTTTTTAACGTCTCAGTAACACTCAAGAAGAAAACTTGCAAGAATTTTATTTTTACAAAAAATTAATATTAATTGTAAACTGCGTACTCTTTGAACACGAAAATATACTTAACTTTTCAAAACTCAGCGATTAAAGCCACAAATCGCCCTTTTTAAACAGTCTACGCACGATTTTGGAAAAACATACTTTTACGTCGCCCGCATACAATGTGTTAATTATCCTCAGACAATTAATAAGCTCTCCAAAAGCCTGTTTCCCGTCAGGAGCCTCTAATTATCAAAGTTCCTTCAACGGTTTCAAAAATTACAAATTAATCTCACCGAATCTTATGTGCAAGTGTCATCGAGCAATTAATCGAGCGATATCTCGGAAGCCGGGGTTCCTGGAGAGTGCACATATCGCTCCAAGAAAAGCGTAAATGGAGAAGGGAAGGGCGAGAAGGTGGGGGAGGAAAGAGCAGGAAAAAGAAGAGGTGTATAAAAGAAGAGAGAGGGAGAGAAAAGGAGGAGGGGCAGGAAGGAGAAAAGGAGCATGAAAGAAGAAGGGTATGCAGGGCACGCGATGGTGCTCACGTGCGCCAAGTACGGAACTACTCGAGCATCATCGAGTCGAGTCCATTAGCCCCGTAGGTTCATCGGACCTGCCGCTTAGTTCTAGTCGCTCGGAAAACGGGGACCAACGTAGCCTTTTATTTCGACCTTTCAACCCGCACGCCGAAAGTCCATCGGTGCATTAACGTGTCCATTTCGATGGAACGTGGACATGCCTCGCCTTAGAATACAGAAAACCGCGTTTTTTTGGGCGCTGTAATTCTAAAGTCGAAGACCAAAGTATCTGTGCTGTCTTTAGACTATTTTCTACTGAGAGATTATTTTTTACATTTTCTCTGCAATGATTTTATTGGGAATGATATCTATTTGTCTTGTTCTGTGTCAAATTAAATCACTAGGTGGATTAATACATTTGCGTACGGCACTCTGCTGTTTCAATGTGGCCGCAGACTTTTAAGCGCTCCAAAGATTTGCCATATTTTATATATGTGATTATTTTGTACTCTTTTGGAAATTCGATATACATTTATTTCGTTAAATATTTGTCATAAGAATATTCAAAGCTACGTTGCCCTAGTAAATTAGCAAGAAGTCGCGAATAGTCGGTTTGCTAAATACGAGATATCTCGTGACCCGTATGCAATGTGTTAAAAAAGCTTAAGAACTGATGAAGGTAAATTAAGCTTTATTGCGCATTAATGTGGCTGAAACTTGCGTGTAATTGAAGAAGAGAGCAAGGACTTTATTTCAGGTTTCTATGTACACGTTACTTTTTCAAGTAGCAGGAATTTTGAAGTAAGAATTGTAAAGTCTAGAAGCTGAGAGAATTGTATTGGAAACAGCGACGAAAAATAAAGCCAGCGCGACATTTAAGGCGCAGCAATGAGATTTAATACTCGCTATATCTGGCTTCCTGCTTATCATTCAGCCTTGAAACGTCTGCGATGGTATTCCATCGCATTCTGCTTTTAATGTCTCTTCTTCTTCTTCTCCCTTCGCTTCTCATCGTTCGATATCTGTTTTGCGAAGTACTCCACGGCTTTTTATTTCACTCGCGTTTCTATGCTCCAGCTTGATTTTAATTTCAACATTTAAAGAGGATAGGGTTTCGCTTTTCCGGAAGGCAGTCGCCAATGCCTTCCATGGATGAAAAAGAGCATCGTTTTCTCCTTTCACTTTCCGACGTGCTCTTCGTCCGTGCGGAGAGAACGAGCACACGGATAAGAGAAATCTCGCGATTAGGTTGTTTTTGCTAAGCACGAGCTGAGAGCGTTGAATAAAAAAAAAAGAAAAGAAAAGAGGACGAGCAGAAATTAACGTTCATCGAGAGACAAATAAAGAGCGTCGAGAGACGAGTAACAACTCTTTTTTCCTACGATTGAATAAAAATCGAAATGGAGAACGCGAGATACAAGTTTCAAGAAACTTTAAATGAGTTTCGTTTCCAATGTTTCTAATTAATCGCGATTTAACCCTTTGCGGACCAGCGACGCATAAATGTGGACCGAGAAAAAATTCAATTAGAATCTATTGTCGCATGTATGCGCCACTGAAGTTTAAAAATTAAAATACAGTCGTTGAAATTACGATTATACAAGTAGTAATTTATAATTTCTATACATTGATATTCTAACTTTCTATTTGGACGGCAATTTTGAATCGCCAAATAAATGATTATGTCTCAATGCTCAAAAATATCTCCGCAAAGAGTTAAGAGATATTAAGAATTGTACACTTTGATGTCTTCCTAAATGATTTAATTCCTTCCTTTCCAATTCTTCTCAATATCTCCGCGTTAGTCATTTAATCGTTGGAACACTGCGGCGAATAAAAAAAATCACTGCTGCAACGTGAAAGAAAAAACTGCAACATTCTCTGACCGTTTGATAGTTCTACACGGCCCCGACGAAACCGCAACATTCCCGCTGGATTACATTCGCGTCTCGTTGCATGGATTAAGCAATGAAAATTTCAATACAGTGCTCGTTAACCCTGCACGATGTTTGTTACGTTAGCGTAATCCCCGAGTCTGTATTACAGCGCGCCAGGTTGACGCGTTCGCCAGTGACGTCATGACGACGGGACGCGTGTTATTTGTGGTCTCCAAATTGAAACGTTTCAACTGCATAGCCGCTATTGTACAGTGAATCATATAATCAATAGCTTTTCACCGACAATCTTGCAACATATTATCCACAGAAATAATATCAAATACATTCCATAATTTTCCAACAGTTCCGTATCGACCGCAACAATTAATCGATAGTAAAAACTAGACGATCAAAGCTTCAATTTCATTAAACAATTCGATGCGGAAAATATGGAGTAAACATTCCACTTCTACGGTATAAAATCTAAATTATTTAATTGACCATCTTGTCACCTGTTGATTCCTCGCTTTCCAAATTACTTATTTAATATATTCAAATAAACTGGATATAAAACAGCGGTGTGGTGTTAAAAGCCGGAACTCTCAATTACGTTTTCATCTACGATGACTTCAATGATGTATCCTTGTAAACGTATCTATCTACAGATACATATCAATTGGAATAGAAGACTACGAAAAATGTGTAATAAAATTATTTAAAAAATCCATACTGGATTTTAATTTTGGCGCTTAAAGAGCAGCAGGTACTTTCGTTCGTTAAATCTCTTATCCACCGACACATTACACGGCGCCTTTTGCCTCGTCCATTCGCTTGTAGTTTAACTTTCACTTCCACGTTACTCCCACGTCGGTTTTGCGCTAGATCCACACGGAGAGTCCGTGGCATCGAGCGAAAGGGGAAGACCCGCTATTCGGGACGGAGTTTCGAGCGACATTTCGTCGAGATAGGTAGAAAGGAGGAAATTGCGCGATTTCATCGCTAATTCTCATTCGGTCGGCACCGCTGACGATATCGCAGTAAATGGTATCCCATGAGAGAAGCTTCGGGAGAAGCATGAATGCAAACGTGCATGTACAGGGTGTTTCAAAGTAGTTGTCATTTTCGATGATTGCTATACACCCTTGTATCGATGGGAATTTGTGAAAAAAATTCTGCAAACTTCACGAAATGATAGAACATTTTTATTACTATCCCATTCGTTTTGTAATGTAGGTAAAATTTCTAACAGAAACCATGGGCGAGAAATGAACCGTTTTCATGCAAATTAACTACGAATTGTATCTTGGCGATTACGAAAGGTGGAAAAATTAGAAGTTTGACTTATTCAGCTAAAATTCAATTGCGAAGGCACGATTAAAGATTAATTTATGAAAGAACGGCATGTTTCTGGGAAATAAAAAATATTTGGACCCTTTCGCGAATTTCAAGGCAAAATCCAAGGATCGATGGGTGTGGAATAAACCCCCGCAAGCCATGCCAACTATTTTTGAAACACTGTACAATCGTGATTCATGCAATACGAGAGTACTAGGAACAAGTCTTATCTTATGAATCCGAGAAAGTTTTGTTGATGAAGATAAGGGCGATATGGCTTTCTTCGATAAACCCTGTGGCGAGTGACTTTGTTGCAATCAAAGAGTGGGTGTTGGGTGACATTGTAGGGCAAAGGTTACTGGCTTTTTTGAGCTACGTTGAAAGGACAAATATTTTGGACGTTTCATATACATTAACGAATAATTTGTAGCATTATTGATGTTATTCTTAGCGAGAATCTGATTGAGTTTGCTCGTTTATGATTTCTTGTCGAACTACAGACAGACCTGTTTTAAAAAGTGAGATAGAAGTTTGAAAAGTGGAAGATATGATTGTAATTAGCAGATTTAAGTTTTTTGGAAAGGAAGGGGGAACGAAATTGAGATCTTTTGATAAATTTGCTTTTGGATTTCGAGTTAATTCAGCGGAGGTGTGGACCATAGTGGAGAATCCAGGGGAAAGTAGAACGGAGCTCCAACGAGCTCACTGGTGAAAACGAGGAAGTTAGGTGAAAACCACCTATACCACGTCGAAACAACGCAATTATAGCGTCCGTGCCTCCTCCGCGGGAAGATTTTTGCGAGATCAATTCTGTGAACCGACGAGAGATTCTTATCTCTCTTTTGCCTTTCGTCAACGACGTTGCAACACGATTTACCGCGAAAGTTTTTAATATCATGCGCCAAACGTGACCAGCTGCTTTGGACGTAGCCTCTACAAATTAATTGTAAGTTTTTTATAAAACAAAATACATCCTGTCACAATTTAAATGTATAGAAAAAGAATTAACTTTACTTAAAATATAAAACATTTCTATCTTCAACAATTCCAAAATTCCAAGGGCCACATTGATTTTGGAGTCTATGATGGATGAGAAGGTAACAGCTGGACTTCCTGTCAGCAGGTCAGGGGTCAAATTCGCTATCACCTCTGTGTCATTTTTTATATTTATTATTTAACATATTTTAGCCTTGATGGTTCAGAACCCTGCAGCAACAGACGCAAATCGAAAGAACCATAGCGATTTTGGAGTCTATGGTGGATAACAAAACAAAAGATGAGACTTGCAATCAGTGGTCCAGAGTTGAAGGTTCCCATAACCATTAACACTAGAACGACCGACGTTAAATTTATTACATTTAAATATGTTAATTAAGAACCTTGAAAGAAGAGAAATCAAGGGGTGGAAAATATGATTTATTTTGTAATCTGTGTTTTATAAGATCAACTTAGAATTTCTAGTCTAGGACTCTCCTCTAAACTTAGGGAATTTTTGGAAAAAAATGTGAGTAAGTCATTTTGACTTGCTTGGTCGTTCTAGTGTTAAGAAATTTTTTCTAATGTATTATTTACCATATCCTAGCCTCGATGGTTCGCCAACTATCAAAAACAGTGGATCCTATCTGAAACGACAGTCAGTTGTTGCTTCAGAAATAAATAAAAAAATCTACCATATACGTAACATCGGTAAGATCGATATCGAATTCCCATCGACATAGAACCGTGCGAAAAAACCATCGTAATTTCCTTTTTTTTTCTCCCGTATCGTTGTCTCGAAATGGTGGATTCTCCTCTCCTGTTTCTCGTAGACGTGCAACTCCACGCTGGGAATTTCTGCAACTTTTTCGGCGATAGCGACCTCGTCCGGTTTCCGATTTCCGTCTGGGATCTCAGGTTTCGTGTCTTCCACGTCCCCGTTTCTCTCCGTTCGCTTCGTACCGAGATAAAGCCACGACAATGTCGATCGGCTCGCAAAAACAACGACAATTTTATAAAGCAACGAGTAAACATTCGATTCGTCCAACATTCTTATTTGTTTCTCTGTCCTTTTTCCTCCCGATGGTAGATTAAAATTGTGAAGTATTATTTATCGAGAAAACTCTTCGTATTTTGTCTGCCGCGAATGTATGCTCGTTTCGAAGTAATATTTTGCACGGCAGAGAACGATTTGAGTTCTTTTTTTTAAATTTCACGTAGAACGATTGTCGGAGGATTAAGTTCTAAAATAGGAACACCTTCATCGTAGCCTTCGGAGTTTGAGTTATTATTTTGTTTTTCTTGCTGTTTGTGAAAGGACAATGTTGTTCACGAAGGACACTTTATCTTCCACATTGAATATCACACATTGTAAAGAATTATAATTATTCGAGTAGCAATTTGGATCGTTTTAGTGCTGTTCCGTGTTGGAAATTCGTATTTTCCATGACATAACGGGAATTTGCGAAAAGAATTGTTACGATAAGCTACAGAAAAGTGTTTGTAACGTAGTACTTATTGCTGTAGGAATTATAAATGGAGGAAATGTCTGTGTATCGTTACTACGGTCTTAATTTTAATATTTTGGACAAAACTTTATAAGAAAGATGGCTAAGGAGCGATGGAACTTGTCGTTTTCAAACGCCTATTTGCGCCATTTCTTTTCTGGAATTTCAAAATTTAGTCTCCTAATACTTCGCATAGTCGTTTACTTTGGGAGATTGGATTTGAAAATTCCAAAAACGAAATGGCGGGAATATTCATTTGAAAACGAGAGATTCCACCACTTCCTAGCTATTTTTCATCAACACTCGCAACGCCCGACGCGGAAGGACGTTTTCCTCACTTTCCTCTCAAAATCCCGCATTCCTCGCTTATTTCATCTCATGATTCATTCACTGTTTCATAACAAGAGGAAGTTCGTTGGCGGTGTGACGACAATATTCGCGATCTCTTTTTTTAGAAAGAACAAAAAGGACATCTCTAGAACGATGCACCGTTTTTGCTCCTCCTAAACTTTTCGGCTCCAACTGCCATGGTTATGGAGTCAATTAATTGCGACTCCAGATTTTTATTTTCTTCTTTACAATAGCTCTTAAAAATTGCTACGCTTACTTCGCCTACGATCGAATATTTTATACGGGTTTAGAATTATCTGGACACTAGTATATTAAATACTAAATTAACAAAAATTTCTAAGGCTTGAGCGGATTTGAATTCGGACTCAAAGATTGAGAGTCTGTGCCTCTATCTTCCTATCCACCACATCGAGGACTTAGAAAGTCTCTTAATTTTCCCAAGAGGAGACAAGACAGAAAATATTTTCCTCTCATGACCAACTAAAACTCCCATTGATAGAAGCAACCGGATAAAATCGAGTTTCGCAAGAGAATCCGTAGAATCTCTGGCAAGCGCAAAGTTTCAGACTACCTCGAGACACGGCCAATTTAATCTCTGAGTTCCTGGACCCTCTGCATCTTAAATCTGCCAGAATGCAAAGAAGGAACTTAATTGGGAATTCCCTTGTTCAAAGATCTTCCGCGATATATTTCTCTTATCTCTCATTATCTTTTCTACTTCTTCCACAATAAAATATAACAAACTACCTAAAAACATTCTGCCACCAATGCCAAAAAAATGACCATTTCCTATTCTCAAACTCCAAACTAATTACCCTTCCACCACCAAATTCCAGTCCTCGATAAACATCTCCAATCCCACAAAAATCTCCAGAACTGAAATATCTAACACTTAACCAGTTAACTGTGGCGGAAATTCTTTTGAATTTCGGATCACGAAAATCAAGACATGAGTATAAATCTATTTCAAATTATTTATACCCTTTGGTTATTCGTTTTATTTCGTCATGGCCCCAAAATATTCCAAACATCTTGAAATTTACGAATATATTTCAGTTTTCGTCAAAATTACAATTTAAATAACCAGTGGCAGCTTTTACGCATGACGAGTATACCCGTCAAACACAGTTAACTGGTTAAATCTACCATCGCCTATCAACAACTCTAGCCATCCTCTGCGCACGGATCGGTTCTACTTCTTCCACAATAAAATATAGCAAACTACCTAAAAACAACCTGCTACCAATGCCAAAAAAATTACCATTTCCAAATTCTCAAACTCCAAACTAGTTACCCTTCCACCATCAAAAAAAAACCTCGATAAACATCTCCAATCTAACAAAAATCTCCAGAACTGAATTATCTAATACTTAAATCTACCATCGCCTATCAACAACTCTCTAGCCATCCTCTGCGCTTGGATCGATAAGGCGAGAAATAAAAAAAGCAAAAAAAGAGAACATCCATCGGAGGGAAAACGCTCAAAGATTTTCCACAAGGCGGGTAGAGACGATAATTGCGTTGATACGCGGCACAAGATGCGGGCAAAAGCTGCCCGGTCGATTTTCGCAGGAAAGTCAGTAGACGAGTAGAAGAGGGGCGAAGTCAAGGCTGATGCTTGGCGCAAGCTGAGTGTGATAAGACAAAGGCTAACTCTCTTCAAGGGCGCCACGGCTCGGGTTTGCGAGCGTTTTGCACGCGCCAAGTTGTCGCTACGACGAAGACGCACGAGAAGACGAGGAGAAGAGTGGTCGACACGGGTGAGGACGACGTTTCAACCAAGAAAACCAGTCCAACCGTGAATCGTGTTCGTCTTTTCGCACCGAGGACTCGCACTAGACGATAAAAATTTCGATAAAACTTCCCGCGCTTCGTTCGCACCACGTGCGAGATATTATTTCTACTCTTTGCATACGGTGACATTGACTTTAATGAACGCGCGTGGATTAAAGTCGACAAATGGAGGTAAATAAAGAAAAAGCTCCTGCTGATGATTTGAGATAAATGGAATTGAAAAAGTGGTGAAGGAGGAAGGTTTGATCGTGGAATTGTCAATTGAATGAATCGTGTTGATTGTATAGGTTGTTAAAAGTTACATGAAGATGTTTCCGAAGAGTTGTGATGCTCTTGAAGGAGAGACTTCTGAATCGAGTGAAATTAGATCGTTGGTATTTGTAGACGATAAGGAACTTTCGAAGTTATCTCGTAATTGGACGTTCGAATAGCGGGAGGTTTGGGTATCTTTGACGACATCATTGAGTAACTTTTTCTTTGGGGAGCACGGTTTGAAGGTTTAAAAATGTAAGTTTTCAACGCGATGATGGATGGTGGGGAATGTTGAAAATTGTTGAAGTAAACGGAAGACATTTGTGGTAGAATCTTTGAAATGCTGTTTCCACTTGAAAATTTTCTTTATGTGTACTTTGGTCCATCAAAAATCATGCAATATTGTACACTAATTATATGGAAATAGTCGATGTCAGAGTTTATTGTAAGTAAAATAGGTTAATTTGTAAAAAGTGTTAAAAATATTACGTTGGATTTGCGAATTTAGAATTTGGAGATGAGATAAAATTTAGCTTCGAACGGTGTTTTCGACGGGTTTGAAAAGCGCGGGTAAGAAGGAATTATAAAAGGCTAATGAGAGTCGAATTCCTACGAGACAGAAATATTAGATAGCCGATGCGTTTCCGACTTCTGTGTCGGTTTATCTGCACACCGCAATTACGTGCTCCGACCGTATTTCCGCGACGGAGCAAAACAACTGGCTCGACTCGTTTAAAAGCCAGCAATTGTCCGAGATATCGCGTGCCACGTGATTTATATATATTTTTTTATTCGTGCACGTAACCAACGATAATCTTTCACGCCACGATTGTCAACTTACTTTCGTTAAACTTCCTTTCGAAGGTGACAGAATTCGAAATGAATTCTACACCTTGAGTGTTTCACTGACTACAATGTTTCGACAACTTTTAAATTGCGATATCCTTACTTTGAAATCTGTGGAATTTCAATACCGTATAATAGTAAGTGGACGGAGTTATGTTAATTATTAGAAAGTGACGGGAATTAATTACACTAATTTTTAAAGAGCTGTAGAATCGAGAGAAACTTACTTTAATTTAGTTCTCCTTCAAACGCCGATAAATCTTAAATCAATTTTTGTTAACTGGCCAAAGTTACATTCATGA
The DNA here is from genome assembly GCA_910591515.1 of Cerceris rybyensis. Taxonomy (NCBI): domain Eukaryota; kingdom Metazoa; phylum Arthropoda; class Insecta; order Hymenoptera; family Crabronidae; genus Cerceris; species Cerceris rybyensis. The sequence goes on from OU342795.1 coordinate 6,166,177, forward strand.
AATTTCTACCGGAATGCCAGAGGATTTTATATTAATTCGATAATTTTTAATCAAGTATTTCAGTTTTTAGTCTCTATATTTTCGGATGAAGTTTCAAAAATTTATAAATATAATTATTGCATTTATTCGTCAAAACAACTCGATCGATTAAGATAAAAAAATTCAAGAATTTAAAAACAGAGCCTGCAACATATGGATATACAGAGGCAGTTTTTCCGTTCGATAACTTAATGCTTCGCTGTCGTCTTGGAGGTAAGAAAACAACGTAAGAAAAGTGAATGTTACATCCCACGATATTCAAACGGGACAAAAAAGTCTTACACGTGGTAAAGATCACGCGCAAATAATAGCACACGAAACAATTCCACCGTTTATATATAGTTAGATTTACGAAGAATAAAGTTCTATTCAAAAATCTAAAAATAATCGGCAATAACTTATACACTCACTTTAAAAAAAAATTATTAATCCGCAAAAGTACCTGCAATAAATGACAAAAATCTCAATGAAACTCCAAGAAAACTGTAACCGTTCAGCAAAAAAATCTCTCTTCCTACTTATAAAATCCATTAACTCTTTATTCTCCGCTTAAACATTCCTTTCGTTCAAACATTATTGATTTTCTGATTAAAAATATACAAATGATCGACAATCACTTATAAATTCACTTAAAAAAAGAATTATTAACATGCAAAGTACCTGCAATAAATGACAAAAATCTCAATGAAACTCCAAGAAAACTGTAACCATGGAGTAAAAGAATTTCACTCTTCCTACTTATACAATTCATTCACTCTTCATTCTTAACTTAAACATTCCTTTCACTCAAACATTATCGATTCTCCGATTAAAAATATAAAAATGACCAACAATCACTTATAAATTCACTTTAAAAAAAATAATTATTAACATGCAAAGTACCTGCAATAAATGACAAAAATCTCAATGGAATACCATGAAAACTGTAACCATTGAGTAAAAGAATCTCACTCTTCCCACTTACACAACCCATTCACTCTTTAATCTCCTCTCAAACATTCCTTTCACTCAAACATTATCGATTCTCCGATTAAAGATATAAAAATGATCAACAATCAATTATAAATTCATGAAACGCTAAAAAAAAGAAAAATTTATTAACGTGTAAAATGCATGCAATAAACGATAAAGATCTCAATGAAATTCCATGAAAACAGTGTCCGTTGAAGGATGAACGCTGGAAAAAAAGTTTTTCCATCGACGAAGGGAAAGGCGAGTCACTCGGTGGCTAATAAGACGGCTGTAAGGGCCCATCTGGAGGGAACGGACCTCGCAAATTGGCCGTGAGGCCCAAGGTCGTCCGGTATATCCCACGTAGCGGGGCCAGTGGCCCCTGCTGGAAACGAGTCGGGGTCCAGGGAGCTTCCCTGCCCTTGGTAGGATACAACGCATCCCGAGAAAAGAGACCCTATGGCCCTACAAGGACGAGCCGGTCCTTTTCAATCTTTTCTCCCTCGAATTTCGTTCTTTGACGAAGGAAACAAGCCTTCTCAGAATTCTCTTATACTTTCGAACTTTTACAAATACCAGATACAACTCTACGTTTTCAACCGTTAGACGAGGGGAAAGAAACTAGGGGTGGAAAATGGAAATTGGATAAATTAGTAGCAATATTCTTGTAGAGGGAAGAAGTTTAAGTAATACACGGTTGATAGGATTTTAATAGAAGTAATTATTGTATTGTGGAAATGTGCTCGTGGGAAGTTTCAAAACTTCTTGGGTTTTAAGTCTACTTAACGGTCGATAAATAAAATATTTCCACTCTGAAAATAGTTATATTGTAGACGGGGGTATAAGTTAATGGGTGTCTTTTGTTTAACGGTCGTATTACAATTTCAATGATACCATGCTACATTATTTATACATTATTTCTGAAGTTTCCAGGGGTTTAAACTGCAATGATACCTGGGGAAAAAGCAATTTCTGGTACTTCCACGACTTCGTGTAATTCCGTAAATTGAAGTCTGATGAACAATGCAATTTGTCTCGGTGAAACGTGCTATCATTTGTGTATTGCAGAGTTTATCAAAATTTATTGTTAAGATAATCGAAGTCGTATTATGTTGAATTCTCGGGCATGTGCGATACGAAACGTTCACTCCGATAAACGGGCGTCGTTGGTAGACGTAAGTGTCTATGCTCGCAATTACGATAATTACTGGCTCAATTTTAAACGAGCTACAATCGGAGGGACGACCGATCGTCCGATTAATTCTACACTCGATAATCATGGACGAAGAGACGAAACGGAGAACCACTGAATGGAGCTTTTGTCCGGTTCGGAGCTCAAAGTGCAATTCGGGTTAATTGGAGAACAAGAGAGAAACTTTACGCGGAAGCCTCGACTTAGGTACTTTAGCCCTTAGGTTTGCTGACTCTAATCGACCGGAGTATAACAAAAGCGAAAGAACTCTGTCCACCGAAGCCGAACAAACTCCGAAAACTTTTTTTACCTGGTAGAAAAAAGTTGCATCGTAATACGTTCGCAGTGGGACGACTGACGTCAATACCGGAAGGAATGATTTCTGGAGGAATTTCGGATAAAAAGATGAACTATATGTGACGTATGCTCCAAGCTAAATAGTAAATTAGTGTAAATTGATCAGTGACGATGGGAAATTTGAACGTGGGTCCACTGATTTCAAGTACCAGCTTCTGTCTTGTTATTCACCGTAGCCTCCAAAACTTCTGTGGTCCTTTCGCTTAAGATTTACTATTTTAGGTGGGTTCCGAAACACGAAGTGTATGATATGTTAAATGGAAAATTAAAAAATATTTAACAGAGACAATGGGAAATTTGAGTGTGGGCAAACTGATTTCAAGTATTAGTTTCAATCTTTCTTATCCACCGTAGAGCTTAAAACTCCTATTGTCCTTTCGCTTAAAATTTCTTATTTTAGGTGGAAAATTATGAAAAATTTATCAGAGGCGATGGAAAATTGAACGTGGGCCCACAAATTTTGCATCTCAATCTTTACTTCCATAATCACTTTAGTCAGTTTACATTTTCGAATATTACGGTTACATAATCGAGGTCTTACGGTTTCATGGCGATTACGTGGAGGCTACGTATCGCGCGAAAAAAGTTCTCCAAAAAAGTGAATTTTGACCTTTGCCTTTTTGCGTGATATTTGAACAACGAGTCGGGCATATTTATAAATATAAAACTTGCGTGGAGAATCGCAGAATTTCAAGTAAAACTCTGCGCTGTTTGTCTGCGGTGTTTGCATGAAATTGATACGCCGTTGACATTTATATTTTCGACAGTTACGGTTTCATTGTCGAGGATTCGTTTTGCTAAATACATATCAGACTGTCGACAATGTCATATATTCATGACGACAAAAATTCTATGGTACAAACAACGAAAAATTTCAACCGTAATCTTCCTATTTAGTACCCATAAGCACAAGTACGGTTTTTGTATCGTTAGACGTTGAAAACTCTCGTGAAACTGGAAAGAAAACGTTTCTACACCTGTACGTCCGCAATTATCATATAACCTTGTAAATTTTCAAATTACACAGACACTTCCTACAAACTTACAATCCACCATTCATATCAAATATAACTTTAGAAATCCCCACGGTACCTTCTTACCCTGCAGGCGGTAAGAATCCACAAAGAAAGAAACGGAGGATAATGTAAACTTTCTCAGAAACCGAAATCCTTAAACAAAGTCGTAAAACCTATATTGTAAGCAAGGCAAAAGGTTCGATCACGGGGAGGTACGCTTGGAGCAAGAAAGAAAGAAGAAGAAAGGTACACCGAGGGTGGGTTCGTGCAACGACAGCCTCTTTTTCGAGCTGCACGAAATCCAAGGAAAGAAGGAACACAGTGGCTGGCCTGGTATTCCAGCCGGGGCTTCGTGGAAATTCCAGCCTCTCTTTCGACGCGTAAGCTTTTGCATTCCATGAAACTCACCGTCTCTATCCGGAGGTCTCGAAAGGGAGACTGAGATATATCGTAGGAGGAAAAAGATAGAGTCAGAGGAAGGCAACAGCGAGTCAGAACGAGAGAGAGAGAACGATAGCGAAAATGGGAGAGAGAGAGGACGACAGCAAAAACGAGAGAGATGAAGAGAGAAAATGAAAACAGGAGAGAGAGATGAAAAGAGAGAGCGAAAAAGGGAAAGAAAGATAAAGAGAGATAGTGAAAACGAGAGAGAGAGTTGAGGAGAGAAAGTGAAAATGGGAGAGAAAGATGAAGAGAAAGAGCGAAAACGGGAGAGAAAGATGAAGACAGAGAGCGAAAACGAGGGACAGAGAAGAAGAGTAAGAAAAAACGCGCGAGAGAGAGAGATGGAGAGAGTGAAAAAGGAAAAGAACGATAAAGAGAGACAGTGAAAACGGGAGAGAAAGATGAAGACAGAGAGCGAAAACGAGGGACAGAGAGCAAGAGTAAGAAAAAACGCGAGAGAGAGAGAGGTGGAGAGAGGGAAAAAAGAGAGAAACATAAAGAGAGAGGGCGAAAAGCAAGGGGACGTCGTACGGCCCTGTACCCTTGAAGCTGAAGGTTGCCGCTAGCGAGGGACAACCTTCCTTCCTTCCTTCCCTCCGCCTCACTCCCCCAATGCGCGTTCGCCTTTGTGCTCGGCTTTATTTCATCGCACACCGGACATCGATTGGCCTCGACTCTCGTAGCGATATAATAATAGCGTTAAAAGCGATTTCCCGAATTAAGAATGACGAACGGTAAGCACGAAGCTCGCGCTCGACGCGACCTTAGAGAAGGGAACGTTCCGTTTGTCGATAAACCGTCTGGCCTACCTAAGGATCACGGAAATACCCAACAAGTACGATCAATTTTCGTGTCTTTTGTGGAATCACGTCGAGAATTTCTCCCTCTCGTCTTCTTCTCTCGTGGTAGAATTTCCTATTCCTTTTATGGTTGACATTCGACGTCCTTGAAAGTCGTGTACAAAAATAACGCTCAACGAGATCCCCTAAATTAAGATCGAGCGATACCAGATGCGACAAGTTACGGAATACGTTACGTAAGAGAATTTACACGGGGGAAAAAAATAAATAGTGAATCTTCTCAAAGAAATTTTGATTCAAAAACAGATTCTCGTTAGAATTGAGAAGCTTGAAAGTTTCTTGCGTTTATGTTATGTTCGTTTTATGGAGAACTTGCGTTTTCCATTTGCCTTTCTACAGTCGGAATTAGATAGTGTTTTATCATGCGAGAGGGTCTTGCATCGGACATGAAATCGTGATTGTCGGAGCATGAAAGTATAAGAGGCCGATACCTTTTTGAATACGTCGTATAAATTTGCATAAATTTTCGCGAGAGTGTAGAATTAAAATTGCTTATTTTCATCGGTGGAGAAAGAGGGAAATAGAAACAAAAGGGAAATGTCTATTTAATGGTATTGTTCGAGGAACGTTCACTAACTTCCTTTTCCGCGTGTTATTATGAGTTTTGTACAATAATCGCGAGGAGATACGACAATGATATCGGTCGAATGCCGTGTCACTTATTATAATTAAATGTCATTTCGATCACGTTTTGCCGGTCGGCAAACACCGGCATACTCATTTCGTATGAATGCCTTCTGTCTTCGTTTCTGACGAATGCGGAAATCATTAACATCGATCGTAGCGAGTATTTTTGACGAGACGGGGCACACGGAATCATCGTTACGTATGTAATTATTATTGTCCGATGTAAGATCTATGAAAATGACACAAGGATACTGAACGTATGAAAAGTATGACGGCAAAAATTTCGATTATGTAATTGAGTTACGTAATTTCTAATGTTCTTACGATACTCCCCCTTTGCTACGACTTATTGCATAAAACAGATGGAACAAGGAGGAACGGTTTGTTGGGAAACGAAGTTCGAAAGTTGGATGCAAAAGTCGGCTGGATATTTTAAAGGAGCGAAAAACGAAAAAGTTATCTGGGCATGATTACATTTTGGAAGGCTTCAGGTGTAAATATTTTTCATTTAAATTGAATTTGACACTTGGGTAAATTGAGGGAAATGAAAACGTTTTGATTTGGTGGATTCAAAATGTTTTGCAATTTATGGGAATTGTCGGTTGATGGTATATTTCGAAGTTGATATTTTTTAAGTCCGTGAAAAGAAAATAGATTTGAGTGTTGGTGGAGCTTAACAGTTGGGATGACAAATTAATGTTCTTCGAAGTGATGGTAAATTTACTATTATTTCAGTGGACGTAAATTAGTATGTCTTCAGGTAGGGAGAAGCTGTTTTCATTATTATTAACACCTGCAATTAACACTTTTCTGAGTGGATGAAAATTGGCATTCGTTCAAACCGTCAAAAAACGAACGTGTTTTTCATGTCGATGGATTATCATTTTCCCAAGCTCGCCAAAATTCCACGTCCTCAAATCCTCGATAATTAACACCTTGAATCAACAGAAAACTATATCACAATCATCCGTTTCACAAAATCACATATTTAACCACTTCAGTACAGCTATGCCGTGTATAATCGTCAACACTCGTAAGTGGTTAACATCTTTCCAACATTTAAAAAACTACATAAAAACTCCACTCCCAGTCTACACAATTAACCAATTATTCAATTAAAGAAAATAATGCCTCTTAAACGATTAAAAAAATTTTTTATAATCAACTCATATCAATTAGCATTTCTTCCAATCCACGTTCTTAAATAAACATTAAATCGTCGGAAAACATGAATTCCCGCGAGGTAACAGTGGAAAAGGCACGGTTTGAAAAAAGATGTTACCGTAACTGAACAGGTGTTTTATTTCAAGATAGTATTATACGAGCGATTGATAGAGGCACCAACACCAAGTCCGTAGGTTTGTGTACATACACGAGTATCTACGTCGACGACAACGATAGCCAACCAGCTGTGCGAGGGGACAAAGGACACCGACATTCAAAGCGATTTCTGGCTTTGTGCGTTGGGTTGCGAGAAAATATTGTGACGCAAACACACGATAAGAGGCAGAGGCAAGGTCGGAGAGCTTTTCCGATTCATCTAACGCGACAATCGGCGCACGTTATGCTTAAACTTTTATGTATGTCCCCGTGCTTCTAAATAAAGCGAGCATTTTTATTCGTCAACCGCGAAGAGACGTGCGCGAGTTTAACACTAAAACTGACGGTGTTATGTCTATTACATTTAGATACTGATAGCTGAATAAATACTATGGACAAGCGGGAAACAAAGAGGTGAAAAATGTTATCGATTAAGTAATTTAGGTTTTATGAAGTAGAAGTGAAGTATTTGTAAGGCTTTCCTATAGAATTGGGCAATTTTTGGAAATAACTTGGAATCGGTCATTTATCACCTTGGCAGTTTTAGCGTTATTGTATGGGGAAGAGAATTACTGTCTCTATTCAATTCTCTATATTCTCTACTTGCTTACTTTTTCTCTACTTCTCTACCTCTTTACTTATTTCTCTATTTCTCCACTCATTTCTCTACTTCTCTGGTCATTTCTCCAATACTCTACTTCTCTACTCATTTCTTAACTTCTCTACTTATTTGTCTACCTCTCCACTTCTCTACAGATTTCTCGACTTCCCTATTTATTTCTCTACCTCTCTACTTCTCTACCCATTTATCCACCCACTTCTCTACTTATTTTTCTGTTTCTCTACTCATTTCTCGACATCTCTGCTCGTTTCTCCAATTCTCTACTTATTTCTCTATTTCCCACTCATTTCTCGACATCTCTGCTCGTTTCTCCACTTCTCTACTTATTTCTCTACCTCTCTACTTCTCTACTCATTTCTCCACTCCTCTAGTAGTCTCACTTTCGATGTTCCCACGTTATCTGTTGAATTAACTGCAGAAGAAGTCACCAAATCATCCTATACGCTACTCGGACGCTACTACCTATCGAAATAACTCGTCGAGGTGGGAATAAATAATCTACTCTTTCTTAGCAACGTTAACATTTACCTGCACGATAGAGGATCTGTCTAAAGGACGTATAATTACAATTATCGAATAATGAGAACAAGGCTGGTACCTGGTTGTATTCTTTGATCGGCGTTCAGTTATATATCGCGTAAGAGTTATTTCAGATCATTAGCATAACTCAAAGCTAATCATTCGTCGTCCCTCGATCAATCAGTGTCGGAGGAAATTACATTAAGTATCTACTGTGCGAGGCGAATTGATTGACTCTTCGTTTTACCGATCTCATTGCGATGTAAACGTCAACGGTTTCTATTTGGTTGTTGTGAGGTTAAATTCGAATAAACGATGGGCACGTATGGTGTTTGGGGGAGTGACGATAAATTGCTGTTTAATAGACTATAGCCTCGATGGTTCGGAGTTCACCTCAAATAATAGATCTTAGGTGAAAGAACCACAGGAATTTTGGGACCTAGGGTGGGTAAGAAGACAGAATTTGGGATTTGAATTCAGTGAGCTTGAGTTCAAATTTCCCATCGCCTCTGAGAAATTTTTGATTATATACTAATTAATGTTCCATATTCTCAACGGTTTGGAGTTCATCTAAAATAGTAGATTCTAGGTAAAAGGATCACAGGACTTGTGGGGCTATGGTGAATAAAAAGACAGAAGTTGGGACTTGAATTCAGTGAGCTTGAGTTCAAATTTCCCATCGCCTCTGAGAAATTTTTGATTATTTACTATTTAATGTTCCATAGTGTCAACGGTTCGGAGTTCATCTAAAATAGTAGATTCTATGTGAAAGGACCACATGAGTTTTGGGGCTATGGTGAATAAGAAGCCACAAGTTGAGACTTGAAGCCAGTGCGGCCGAGATCAAATTTTCCATTGGCTCTGGGAAATTTTTGCTTATTTACTACTTAATTACTATGGCCTCGACGGTTGAGAATCCACCTGAAATTATAGATCCTAGGTAAAAGGACCACGGGAATTTTGGGAATTACGGTGGGTAAGAAGACAGAATTTGGGACTTGAAATCATAGCCTTAAAGTTTCGGAACGCACCTAAAATAATCCTATATGAAGGGACCATTGAATTTTAGTCCATCGCCCATGGAAAATTGTTGCTAATTTGATACTTTATAACTATTCTACAGCTTAGAAACTTATAGTAAGTTCCACGGAAAATGTTCATAATATCTAAATCCTAAAAATACAAAAATAAAACAACAAATATAACTATGGCGGATAAGAAGGCAAAGTCTTGGCCTCGCAATCAGTGAGTCAGAACTGGAATTCCTCACCTCCGATCAATTTTTCCTCATTTATTATTAAATCCATCATTGCTGTAGTGGTATCAAAATCCACCAAAGCACAAGGTTCTCTGCGAAATTACCTTATGAATTGAACCAGACGAGATAAACAGCAGACAAATGCCATAGGAGAAAAAAGAAACCTTCGTTTCTACATGGTAAACACGTGAACAGGAATTACGCAAGTTTGTATAGATATAAAGCATCGAAGAGACAATGTTCAGGCGTTAGCACTATACTTTATCACGATCGAACGAGCAATTAAAAGTTTAACGGACAAAAGTTGCAGAGGCTGAATATTCTCGCGAGAGCGATTTCTACTTTGTGTACATATACTTTTACCTCTCGTTTCGAAACGTTTTTCTTTTTCGAGCGCAATGTCAAGGACGTCGGGGAATAAAATACCGCGTAATCATTGAAATTGAATTCATTAAATTACAATTATAAAAGCCCAAGATCCATTTACAGTCTCGTGATTCATCACTTTAGCCGATAGCGTTCTCTCGGCAGGAAGTAATGAGTAATAGTAACGTCGGACGACTCTATCGACGAAACTAAAACAGATGTCTTTGCATTGTGCAGGTTCGCTAATTAAGTTTGTTCTTAATTAAGAAAAAAATTAATCTACAATAACTCCTGTGGAATAAAAGCTTTGCAATAAAAAAGTCCTATAATGATATAATAGCTATACATGTAGTTTTTATACATCAATAAAAGCTGACGATTCTGCGAGCTGATGATCTTGAAGGTTGTTAAATTAATAATTGCTAAATTAATTCTAAAGTCTCGCCACATTTCCTGGCAAGTTTTCCAACTGTTCCTTTTGAAGGCACATGGCATGTGTCGAGATACAGTGAAATGATAAACTTAATTTTATTATAGAAAGCTACATATAAACCATTTGTATTATTTGCACGTAGAAAATAAATCAATTACGTTATACAAGACAAACTGAAAGAACTCTAAAAAAAAATTGACTCATCGACGGGAGTCAGTCAACGGTGTCCTCTTCCAATGTTGAATAAAATATTCTCCAATAAAACTACAGTCACTGATATCATCGAATAAACAGGACTGCTCGACAAATGGAGAATTCCATCGAAAGAATACCAATCAATCGAGAGATCGAAGTGAAACTTTCATCGCAAACGATATCGTTTTATTCCTGTTTACATTCATTAATATTCCCTTCGTTTTCGTTATTCCCTGTTAGAAAATCTTATTTACAATTTCTCTCGAAGACAGACTATTTCTGAATACATATCTCAAATGGGAATTAAATCAAATTATTACCAACTTATGTAGAAGACCTTCGATTTTAATAGTACGACGTTTCTCTCTCGAAATGTCATTCGAAGGGATACGATTGGCAGAAACCTTCATCGCCAGTTCTGTCACGACTCGAGGTGTAAGTACACAACTACACGCAACCTCTGAAGGCTACTTAAACGCACACAATTCCACCGACTATAAAGCTTCAACATGGAAAGTAGTCTAAAACGATCGTACAAAAGTTACGTTCACGAAGCACGTGACTATATGCCCCAAGTAACCTAACTTTTTGGACCGTACGAAATAAAAAGTCAAATAAAAGTGTGACTCAGTTTATCGTGCTGTTGGTAATGTCAAATGTCTCTGGTAACCTCCAACACTGATATTAACCGTTTGCGTACCAGAGGCTTTTGAAAAATCACGATCGAAAAAGCTCAAAGAGCGCTCTATTGTTCATAGCATTCAAAATGGGATTTTTCGACACAAAATCCGAGGAGCGCTATCGCGCTGCTTGGAACTCAAACGATTAACCGTTTGCGCACCAAACGGTCTTGACAAAACACAGTTGAAAGACGCCAATATAAAGATCTCGATCTTTCGATTATGTTTGAGATACTGTGAGAGCTCCGTCAGTTTTCTGTATCGACGAAATGCCCTGGGTTTCTTTCGACACGAAATGTGAAGAGCGCGAAAGCGGCCCGTGGTATGCAAACGGTTAAAGAATTTCCAGTACACCGCGGAAGATAAGGGAGCCGTAACCGTTTGTACATTTGAATTCCATCGAGTCATATTCACGGTCAAACGTTTCAGTATAAAGGCAGATTGTCGAACCGTGACGGAGCCCGCATCAGGCACTCGGAAGGTCGGCTTAACGTGAAAAGGTGTATTAACCTTGACGTCTTTCCTTCGCCGCGCGAGCGACTTGACCAAGAACTTTCAAACTAATAACAACGACGCTCCACGGCTTTGTGTACATCGTTGGAAGAGACTGATAGGTACGTAAATATTCGAGGTACGCGAATCTGTTAAATCAGTAACTGTAGTTATGGCTGGGATGGGTCGTTGACCGGTGCGCACTCTATCGCTGATACCGGCATTTGTATCGAAGTACTTCAAAACAAAGGGATACTTGATATCATGACAAATGTATGATATACAATAAACATGATGTATGATGAGGAATGTTACGTCAATAGCGAAGAACGTATATGTCGAGATGTAATAAAGTTGAGGGTTAAATGTCTACGTTTATTTCCTAACCTCTTACGACGCGAACGACGTTGCACGCCTTGAACGACGATCGAATCGATTTGTACGCTTCGAATCAATACTAGGATGTTCGAAAGAGATGGGGAGGAAAAAAAAGGAATACAAATGATCAGAGACCCACCCCAAACCGTTAACGACGAGGAAGGTTTGAGTGTTGTGAGAGTAGAAAGTACTTACCGCGCCAGCGCCATCCTGACATGAGATAATCCAGGTCCTGTAGGTGTCGAGAGCAAGGTATCCAGATCTCCAAGAAACGCTTTATCGTTGACACTAAATCCCACTGGACACATGCGCGTAAATTCCTCGTCCTCGAACACACGAGCTCGTCATAACTTCCGGTCTGGCTACGCAAGCCTCTCCCTAGTTTCGCTCACTTCGATCTTCCTTTTCTTTTTCAATCGAGAAAACTCGTGGCGTCCTCGCGCCTACAAAATAATATCAGGGATACTCTTCTACTCCCTGTCTCTATCACTGTCACTACCGCATTTTCACTGGCCGTGTCTGTGTCGATTACACGAGGATGGCTTTTTTTCGCGACGATCGAAACACGATGACGGTTATGTAGCCACGATCGAGTCTAACAACGACCGTACCGAGCGGAATAGCAACGACATAAGTACGAAGAATCGAGCTCTCTGCAACGAATATGGGACGGCCGATAATGAATTAATCAACCTCCTTCCGTCGAACGATCACCGCCGAATACTTGGATTCGTGTGCGCGTGATTTAAGAACGACTAGAATACCGGGAGCTTTTAAAACTCTGCTCGAAAGACACGCTACGCCAGCCACTATTCCAACTCCGATCACGGCGCTGGCTCGACTGAGTCGGGGTACTGAGCGTCCGCCAGTCCCCACCCCGATAACTGTAACCTCGTGCGCTTTCGTTACCCTTCGGCCGTTTCCGTTCGGGCTTCGGCACACCTCGTGCCTCTTCGCGACCTCGTGTCGTGCTAGAACGATGGTTCACCGCCGGGTACCCAAAGCTCCCTCCTACAGGAAACTCTTGTTCGGGAATGCGCGTTCTCCGATATGCTCCAAAATTATATGAACTGTACACTACCATACGTAATACTATCAAACTCCACTCGGAAAATATTAACATTAATATTTCCTCGAGAAGGAAACCTCTTGGCTCTCTAACCATTCAACTATATTCCTTTTAAAAAGCTCTACTTTCCCGCTCCTCTCTATAACGAGACTAAAATCCCCAAAAATGGAGCGTATTGTTCAGCTTTTTGAAACTTTTTTCAAGAGCACGTTTCCGAAGTGACAATAGAATAAAATTATTCACGGTGCTCGAGAGACCACATGCCCGAAGAATTCAAATTAGTAATGAAGCGTGCGGTCGTTTACGAATTCACTGGTATACAATTGATGGAACGTGTGAAAGGTTTTTCAGTCGTAAGCATCGGTGCTTTCGTGTCACCGGAAATGGAGAACAAGCCTCTGTTCGTCGAATTACACGAAAAAGAGGTCACGAAAATGTTTTATGGGTGTTTAAGGTGGTTGGGGTCGGCGTCAATGGGACCGTGACGTCGTGCCGGAATCACGCACGACGGTCGTGACATTGTGAGAATACTTGCTTGCGAAACCGATATAATATGAGCCTCGTTTGTACAATTTCGACAATAAAAAATATCATTAACCATCTAAAAACAAACCTTTCATTATAATAACCCTAGATCCACTAACAATTTCTCCCAACATGTTCTCTCGCCATCGATCGATCATTATTACACTAAATCATTTAATTTCCCATTCCATACCTTTCTTCACGGTATATCTAATAATTCAAATCGATGTAACGACATCTATAATTACGATATACGTCTAAATTAATAGATCCTTTCACACGTAACGGTCTTATGTCGAAAATATCGTAACATGACCCTCGGGTGGTTTCATCGTCGGAGCGTCAAAAGACGAATTAGAAAAGGAAAGCATCTCGTCCAGCAAATGAGTTTCGGCGAGGAATGTAACGCGTCAGGATTTTCGTAAGAATTTTGAAATTCTCGATTTCGAGTTAGAGAGGTCACCGTTAATAAGGACAGCCCCGAGGCACAGGGTCCCCTTGACCCCCTTAAAAAAACGTCCCTGAGTCTCATTCGCCCCAGAGCACGCGAGGAGTGCCATGTAAACTCTATTATGCTTTTCATTCTTTCTTTCTTTCTCCTTCTCTTTCTCTCTTTCCCCTTTTTTTCTGCTTTTTCCTCTCTCTCTCCAACTACTCTTTCCACGTCGAAGCTTCCTCGCTGTCTGGCATTGCATGTCGGATTTCAGTGGTGTCGCTGCCTACAGGGAATCCCAGCGAAAAACGAGTGGCAACCAACGAGAACGTTTCCATTGTGTGCGATGTCGGTGAATTAGCAACGTCCAACGTCTACCGGTTATCTAACATAATTACGTGTAAGCAACATTTTGCACCGTCGGGTTAAAACAGTCTCAAAATAGTGCTGGTATTGCGCTTGTTGGCGAAGGCGTATCGTTGTTTCCTTCTTTTTTTAAGTTACGCTAATGGGACGGGTAATTAATTACTGGCTGCCATCTTCGGTGTTATTTGTAGTCGACAAGTTTTTTTTTTCTTGTACGTTTACCTATCTTCCTTTTTTCATACTGGAATTGGCGGTATTATAGGTATCGTTTAGATATGGATAAGTAGGATGAAAAGCTGATCAATTGGGTAATTCGGATTTTTTGAAATATAAGTGGAATATTTATCCTACGAGTTTCCTATAACTAGTAGCTATTTTTTAACAATAATTAGGAAGTGGTTGTTTTGAATGTGGTAATTTTAGTGGTCGTGATTTTTTTCCTCAGGGTCAATGTATTGTAAATAATTGTTTCAATTAGTTACGGTTAGTTGGAAGAAGAGAATTAATATCAATCGTTTTATACGTTGAATTGTATATGAGTTCCTCTAATATCAACGGTCGTGTTTCAAATCTTGCAAAAATAAACAGCGGTGGAGTATGTATCTGGAAGTACTTTCAAGTTCCAGATAGGAGCGCTCTTAACGTTGGAATACGTTTACACGATTTTGTCAACAGCTCGGACCGCCTGTAAATACGTGTACGTCCGTGAGGTTTAGGTTAAACCGACAGTTTCGTTGGGCCACTCCAGAAAGAGAATCATTAAGTGTCGGCAGCTGTAACCTTCGAGTCATCATAGAAGAAAAATTTCTCCTCTCCCACGAGCGGTCTTGGGCGTCCTTTCGTTTCGAGCGAGACTGCCTTTGTGCTCTCAGAGCCAATACGACGAGGACGGTGGCTTTAATGCGACAAAGTACGTCCTTATTTTCTTCATTAAACCGTGCAGAGCCTCTTGCCGAACACTTTTAATAACACGATGGAATGGGAAAAGGGGGAGCAAGAGAAACTGAAGACGAACAGACAGAGAGATAGATAGATATTGGGACAGAAAGACAGAGAGACCGAGAGACACAAAGACAGAGGGTCACAGAAATACAGGGTAAAGGAAATAGAGTGTCGCAGAAACGGAGAAGCACAGAGGCAGAGAGACACAGCGACAGAGAGACACAGCGACAGAGAGACAGAGAGACAGAGCAACAGAGATAAAAGGGGTCAAAGAGACAGAAAGACAGAGGATCTGAAAGACAGAGAGATAGAGGGACAAAGAGACAGAGAGACCCAAAGACGGAGTGTCACAGAAATAGAGCGTTACAAATATGGAGAGACACAGAGCCAGAGGGACAGAGGGACAGAGGAACAGAGGGATAGAGGGTCAAAGAGACAGAAAGACAGAGAGACAAGGAGATAGAGGGGCAGAGAGACAGACAAATATAAGGCGGTAAAGAGAAAGTAATAGAGAGCGAAAGAGAAACAAATAGACGGAGAAGAAGGAAGGAAAGACAGAGAGGAACAGAGAGAGAAGTAGAAAGAGAAAGAGAAAGAGAGAGCCACCGCAAAGAGTCGGAAGTCTCTAACGCTCGAAAGCGCCGTGTCGCCCGGGACGACCGATTTTTTGAAGCGTTTCGAGGAGAGAAAAGGTACTTGATACAGGTCACTTAACTTTCTCATGGAAGCAGTGGCACGAGCCTGTTGCTTGAACTGAATTAATTCGCACAGTTACGTCAGTGTACGTACCGAGCGAGTGATCGTTGCTCTCTACTTCCAAATACGTTTTATTCGGCTGATTTCTATTAGTACGATTCTATACGTTCTTGCGTAACCCAGTTTAGGAAAGTCGGCGAACAGCCGTACCGATTGCCAGAGTTTTACGTTACTCCGATGATTTTTAGAGCGTTTAAAACGGAAAATTTCATTCCAACTCTTCTTACGATATCGAGCGACGTATTTTCACCGAACCACTCAATCTCATTTTGAAAATTAACGACTTTCTCTTATTCACGCAATAACGTTCGCATGAGTAACTTTACCTGAGGCGAATAAAATTTGAACTTTTGACGTATTAAAATCATCGAATACTGTTTGAAATATTCAAATCTAGAAATTAACCTCCTTCTATTCCTAATAACCGTTTCATCGAGTTTCTCGAAGACGTTTCTATCGGCACACCTCAAGGCATCGAGGGATTAGGCAGAAACTAACATCAAGGACGATCATCAGAGACGATCATCAGCTTTCTAGAAAACAGAACAGTCAAACGTATGAAATGTTCAAACAGAAAGAGAGACGGGCAGAGGGGCATTTCGGTTTCGAGATGGAATGGGCTTTCGCCCGGTACGGTCCACCTATTTCTATGTCCGCCATAAAAACTGGGGCGTATCATCGGTGGATGGTCATTCCTCGTCCTTTTCTCTTCACCTTTGACCCTACATGAACTCTTTTACTTCTTCCAACTTCCAATAAATACAAACTACCTTTACAAATCAAAGCTACCTTTACAATTCAACAAATTTACCTCCAAATTTCACCAAGTTTCTCAAATCACACTTTTATCTGAAAATGATAGAAAAACGTTCCTAGAGGGCGTCGTGAATTTCACTATACTCGGACTAAAATGAGGCGTATCATCGGTGGATAGTCATTCCTCGTCCTTTTCTCTTCACCTTGCACCCTACATGAACTCCTTTACTTCTTCCAAC
This sequence comes from Cerceris rybyensis, assembly GCA_910591515.1. Taxonomy (NCBI): domain Eukaryota; kingdom Metazoa; phylum Arthropoda; class Insecta; order Hymenoptera; family Crabronidae; genus Cerceris; species Cerceris rybyensis. Next base: position 6,183,012 of record OU342795.1, read on the forward strand.
CTCCAACAATTACAAACAACCTTTACAATTCGACAAATTCAGCTCCAAATTTCACCAAGTTTCTCAAACCACTCTTTCAGCTGGAAATGACAGAAAAACGTTCCTAAAGGGTGCCGTGAATTTCACTATACTCGGAAGTTTATCATAAGAATGGCACAGAAAGTTTGAGACGGAGGTTTTTTTGCCGAGGGCAGAAATAAAGCGCATGGAAAAAGGCTCATTGTTCATCCCTGTCGTGACACTCATGGCGGTCCACATTACGACTACGGTCTGAGTGCATTGAAAGCAGACTACTCCTTCGTGTCGCTCCGGGCAGTAACAATGCATAATAATGCTCGAATGGGCTGTATGAATTCGGGTTCTGGCATCGCTTGCAAATAAGCTGCCGGAGAGAAAAAAAATCGACGACCTGCCTCGAAGAATACGCGAGATGGAAAACGACGGAGAAAGTTTGTTTCGTCGGACGATGAGTGGCGGCAAGTTTTTGATCGAAAAGGTAGCCGATCGGAGGAGGGAGAAAGAGTGGGAGAAGAATCGAGAGAAGAGTGATGTACGTGGGGTTATTTATGGAATTATCGATGCTGGGCTGTATTTGGAACTTTGCTGGTATGGTTATTTTGCGTATGGACTTCAAATTTTACAGGGATTCTAAAACATCGAAGGTAGAATGTGAGTAATTTTGGTAAAAATTCCTGAAAGTTGGAAATTTGATCTACTAATTTGGAAAACTAGTGAAATCATGACGGTGCTTACAATTGCAATTTTAACACTAACTATACCAATGATTAATTCAACATATCTAAAATTTCCAAATAAGTCTGTTCGAATTAAATTAATGAAGGAGACAAAGAACTTGGCCGATCTAATCGCCTAAAGTCGTCAAGATAGACGTAGCAAATTGGAAAAGATGCAGCGTCAGAAATTTCAGGACTATTTTCAAAAAATTCAGAACAAGTCAATCCGACCACTTAGGTAGATTTAGTATCAAGTGCGCTGCAAAACTGTGGGGCTGTGACAAATTAAATAATAATATAGAAATTATTATTTAGTGGCAGGCTTTAATTTCATGATCCACAATGGCTTTCACATATTCCTACGTAGATTTACAGTTTACAAGGTAACGTGGTTTCCACGCAATGGCGATTATGCCAAAACTGAAATTACACAAGCCGTAATGTAGATCCGGCAATTGCGTTTAACTGTTACTCGCGAATAGTATACTATAATTTAGAATAGAGGTAGAAGTTGAACCCGACTGTGGTCCGCTGCAACCCCTTCACTTGCTCTATTTGCACACTTTCGAGTCTCGATGGAGTTGCCTAATACGTGTATTCGACAGGCGAGTATATATGGAGAAATTGAGGCAGGAACGAATATCATGGTGCTCGGTACCCCAACCAAAGCTTGCATTTTCGATAAAACTTTAACGGTAATGAACACCATTCTCTCGCGATTTTCATTTTAACCCTCTGTAGACCGAATATTTTGTGGCGTTTGAAGATCAGTTTCACGATAACACAACTAGAAAATGATAAATATAGAATTTTAAATAACGAATTAAACTGGAATTTGAAACATTGAATTGTAAAGAATTTTATGATTTTTATGAGTTAAATTTTAATATTTGGTAGAGTTAAAAAGCTGATTTTGAAGAATAGGAGTTTAAATATGTTTTGCGTTACCTGAAAGTCACAGGAGCCCATAGAGAGTTAATACGTTGACTGCCTATTGAATTCAATGAAATTCCATGCAACTTTTAAATTGCAATATTTATGCATTTTTCAAACATATTGAATATTTAAATATTAACGTTAAGAAGATAAAGGTCTAGTGGATATCGATCTATCAATGCCTTTAAAGTATCTGCTTTATAAAGATGCAATTTTAATAGAAAAAGTTTCACTTCAGGAGAAATGACGGAACGAGCAAAATACCGATGGCGTTCAACGTGTTAAAATGTATTTTTCACTTTGTACATTGGAGAATATCAATAAGTTACGTTAGAAATGTTGGCTTTTCTATTGCACGTTTTTTTGCAAATTTTGTAGAAACAGAAAAAGTACCGTTATTTTCATTGAATACTGGAAAAAAGCACACTTTAGGTCGTTATAGGAATTTGTGAGGGTATAGGTGAAACCAGGGTAACATTCGTGACGCGTTCATCTGAAAAATGCTCCCTCGGATTCTCTGCACGCATCAATCAATTAAAACATCGACCTCGCCAGCGATCGGACTCTAAACTAATAACGATCAATTGCCACTGAACTACTCTCCATCGACCTGTTCCCAGCGTTTCCCTAATGGAAATTTCCACCTTTCCCCGCTGTTCAGCAGGGACGTATCTTGAAACCTAGCGTGCTAGCGTGACATTTTTGGTGAACGTCGAAGAGACAGGGAGACCGGAAGTGGAAGATCACCGAAGGAATCTAACGGAATACCTAGTTACCAATCCTCCTCTACAATCAACATGACCAAAAAAATCCTCGACATTCTCGCTTCTATTGCAAGAAATTCTCTACAAATTTGTATTGTTACTAAAAAATCACTTAACATCCAGGAAACTTAAACCGAGCAAGAATCACCGATAATTTCATTCCAAAGTTACCAAACTTCATTACTCCGAACCAACGAACTACAGTGCACAGATAGCTCGACAAAAATGACAATTTAAGATAAAGGAAGGAAGAAGAGAGACACAGCAAAAGAAGAGAGACGAGAAAACAGAAGCTGGTCCATCGAGGATACATCCGGTTATCGATTATCCATTGGCGTCTCAAAATGTCTACTTATCAATCCTCTTCTTCAACAATCAACTCAATAAAAAAGTACTTCAACATCACTACTTATATCGTAACAAATACTCTACAAATTTGTATTACTATTATTAAAATCACCTAACATCTAGGAAACTTAAACCCAACAAGAACCACCGCTAACTTCTTTCCATTAAGCTACCAAACTTCATTACTCCAAACCAACCACCTCCAACGCACAGACACCTCGCCAAAAAATCCCAATTTAAGATAAAGAGAGAAAACAGGAGGAAGAGAGACACAGCAAAAGCTGACGAACAATCCAACAGAAGCTAGTCCATTGGGGATACATCCGGTTATCGATTCACCCTTACCATCTCGAAAAGCCTACTTATCAACCCTCCTCTTCAACAATCAACACGATAAAAAGAATTCTCAATATTGTTACCTCTATTCTATTACTATTAACAATTAACTTAACACCCAGGAAACTTAAAACCAGCAAGTACCACCAGTAATTTCGTTCCATCGAGCTACCAAATTTCATTACTCCAAACCAACCACCTACAACGCACAGATATCTCGCCAAAAAATGACGATTTAAGAGAAAGGCAGAGAGAAAGAGGGAGAGAGGCGCAGCAAAAGATGAGAGACGAGAGAACAGAAGCTGGTCCATCGGGGATACATCCGGTGTCGGTCCTCCGTGCGAGTCTCGGTGCTGGAGTTTCGGGCGTTGTTCCAGTTCGGGCGCTAATATTGTATAGAAAGTGGCAGGGAGGGTTCTTGTACCGCGGATAACAGAGGTGGTGGAAGCTGGCGTAGGTGGAGGAACGAGAGGTCGAGGCGACGTTGACGGGGAGGTGGATAGAAGGAGGTAGAAGGGAGGAGGTTACGTGGAGGTGATTGTGTTAGAGCGAGCGAGCCAGAGTGGAATGGAGGGTTCAGACGAGGTCAGGTCACGGGACGAGCTGGTGCTGCTGCTCGGTCGATAGAACGAAGCTACCACCTACGCCACAGGCTACCACACCATGTCACCGTACTATGGCGAATAAACACGCACATACATCACTTGCTCGTAGAACCGCGCCACGGCCTACCCGACCATGTGCGGACTTAATCGGCGCAATTATGAGACCGACATTATTTCGACGTAAAAGCCCCGTAAATCAGTACGTGACTTTTAACTCGTCGTTAGCTTATGGTCTTTCGGTGGAATGTGAACTATTGAGATATCACGTTTTCGAGACTATCGATGACATCGTTTCATCGCGTATGTCGAATTTCCATTATGGTGAGATTTTCAATTTAGTTATTAATAGACAGTTTAACGAAGAATGCTGCTATCGCTATTTATACCTTGATACGTTTCACTTTGATGTTCACCGGTGAGACTGTGATAAGATTAGCTACATTTTGTGTCATAAAATCCACGACGAGAGAGAAGTTTCTTTCTACAAGTACAACTTAATTATGGAAGAAAATTCTCATTTCTATCCTCTCTCTTATATTTCAAAAATACACTCAAACTTTTTAACAGCTCCAAATATTATGGGTACCAGAAAGTAATGTCATTTTTCTAAATATTTTCCTCAAAAAGCAATTGATCTCTATCGACCCGGTATTGAAAATGTACACACTAGATGAACAAAATTATTAACAACGAGAACTAATTATATTATGCATTAAAACTCTTTGAGCCACAGTGGGATCAAAAGTGTCCCACCACTTTGATGTGTAAAGATGAATGGTGGGATATTTTTTGCCTCGCCTCAAAAATGTATATTATTATACAACTTTGTCAATAAATAGAAACCAATTTTATTGCATTAACACTAGAACTACCAAACCGGTCAAAATGACTGGTACACAATTATTTCAAAAAATTCTCCAAGTTTACATAAGAGTCATAGATTAAATACTCTACGCCTATATCAATAAACATAAATCACCCAATCGATCAAATTTTCCGCCGCTTGACTCCCCCTTTTTCGAAGTACTTATTTAATTTATTAAAATATGATAGATTTGAGGCCGCTAGTTCCAGTATTAAAAGAAGAAAAAAATGCATGTGCAACATGGATCATTTTATTTTCTGAATTCCTGTGCCTCAAGTTCAAAATTAAAACTTGGTACAAATTCATTTGTTTGAATTAAAAGTAAAGAGACGACATTACTTCCTGGTCGCCCTAGTACATCCCAACAATGAAAGCTCCACCGTCTCAAAATCCATTTCTTATCCTATCGACGACATAAATCGTCCATCTTAAACCCACCAGAGTGCACCTAAACCTGCAAGCATACAGAGTTAAGTGCGCCATAAAGTATCTTCCAATAAATTGCATCAGGTAGCAAAGTGCCGTAGTATGCTCGACCTCACGCGCGTCACTTTTCCATGCGCACTTCCTCGTCCGGTGTATCGTCGGTTTCCCTCATGCAAGACCTCGATAAGGTCACCGTGGAATCGCATTAAGGATTCAGGAACGCCACGATGTCGCAGCATCATAGCACGAGCGAGTTGCTCCAGCGAATTGGAGGTTCTCCAAGAGAAGGCAATGCCAGAGCAATGAAAAAAGATGAACCTCCAGGGAGAAAAGACTGTAGGATAGAAACGAACGTATCTACGGTGTACGACTGTAAATAAACGATCGATAACGCCACTCTACCGTTTCATTGTTATCGATACACGTTTCCAACGTGCACCGGTAATAGTTGGAACGCGAGAATGGACAAACGGAAGGCACATCTGGTATCCCGTTGAATTGTCCACGCTTTGAGACCCCACGAACACTCCACGGCCGTGTAATTGATCGTGGAAATGACTTTTACGATAAAACGGAGTCAAAGTCAAGACGGAGATCTGACACGGACCTCGCTCAACTCGGTCAAGGCAGAAGACCGTTAGAGCTCGTAGGACACGCTTTATACGCAACGGCAAATGTATCGTGCCTTGAAGAAGCAGATGCTTCGACAATCGTGACAATAAATCGGCCTTACCTCTCAATTCACGCGATCCTATTGAAAATGCAACGGACGAAACGGTGGGAGGGAGAAGTGGACGAGTTTACGAGTAACCTGCTTTTTGTTGAAGTTCTCGAACAGTGGTTTCATTGATATTTAACGACTTGGGCTGCGATTGCTTTATGGAGGATGATTCTTTTGAACTGGATGTCGTATGGTACCGGTAGCTGTAACTACTTGCTTTGTGTTTGTTATGTTTATGTAGACTGAATGAGGATAATGCAAAAAACTGAGAGGAAGAGATTTGATAAGGGGAATATTTATGTTATCAATTTGAAATTTTGAGAGAATATTTGAAACAAGTTATTTTGACCTTGCTAGTTAAAGATTGTTAACGATAATAGAGATGAGCGTAGTAACCGTTTGTCTTCCGATTTCTTTTGTGACCGAACGAGCAGTAATTAAGAATTAATTGTTGGAATAATAATCTATAACTGATTTCCGATATACTGGTATAAGTTAACGCTAGAACTACCGGTGTTAAATCGATTATATTGAAATATATTAACCCTTTGCGAACGGAGACATTTTTGAATATGGACAGATAATCATTTATTCGGTGGTCCAAAACTACCTTTTCATCAGAAATTTGGGTTATTAATGCGTATAAAATATAAATTACTCCACTTTTAATCATATCTCACCGGTTGTATTTCAATTTTTGAATTTTAAGCGGGTATACATACGATGATAAATTATAATTGCATTTTTCCTCAGACCGCATATATACGTCGCTAGTCCGCAAAGGGTTAAATAAGAACTTTGAAACAAGGAGGATTAATGGGTGAATAACATGATCGATTAGGTAATCTATGTTTTGTAGAATGGCTATGGAATATTTATTCCATCACTGTTCAATAAACTTGGAGAATTTTTGGAAAAAATTGAGAACCAGTCGTTTTGACTTGCTTGGTAGTCCGTAGTACTAATGAAATATTAATTAACCCTTTTAGTGCCGACCGAAAAAATTGATTGAATTAATAACAAATGTAGTTGCGAATAAAAAGAATGTTCATTTGGCAATAGTGTCATATAGAATACGCAATATGGAGCATAAATTGTGTATTTACAATTATATGTCATAAAATTACTGAATATTAACCCTTCGATGTCCAGGGTTAGCAATTTTGCTAACGACGATATATCGTCGTCCGGCACTAAAAGGGTTAATATTCGACATATATAGTATAGAAATAATTTTAGCGTCTAAGTTTTTGGAAAACTTAGAAATGTTGTATTCTATGTATGGCGTAGCGTATGCCAGACGTCATTCTATGGCAAGGGGTTAATATTGCAAGCCTAAAGGTATCAATGTTGATCGAACATGTACGAAACTCCCGTGGAAGTTTTCCCCCTTTTTTTTTATATAACGGTACACGCGTTCTCGATACTAGCAATAAATTTATCCGTGCAAGAGGAAATTTATCAAGCACACGTTGCATCGTAGTTTTAAGGACACCCGAGATGCATCGGGTTTTGTTGAGCTAACGAGCACGAAACCCAAAACGTGGGTCCGTTAATCATCGATGCCGTTTCGAGTAGCCATTTTTAAGTGCCAAAGAAAATTTCTCTCGTGCGTTTAATCCATTAGCGATCAATGACGTTCCTTCCTGGATGAGAGGGGGAGAAACGCGTTTCGTCCGCGATAAAAATGGGGTCAAATCCCCCTTCGTGGGCCAAGGTGTCACGCGTGTTACGTGATTCTCGCCTTCACTAACAATCATATAAGCTGCTGAGAATTATTAATCGTACTATTTACCGCTTAAGTTTTCCCGTGATACTTATCTCTTACACGTGTTACCTTTCTCACAGTGGCAATTCGTATTCATGGCTGTCGACCTATGGAGAAGTCTTATTTGCTATTTCGCCAAGAAAACGAATTTTCTGCTCTATCTCTTTTCTTCTTTCTCGTTGCTTCTATATTTTCTCTCCGCGTTACTTTTTCTCTCTATCGTCTCTTTTACTCTCTCTCTTCTGGGCTCCTTTATCGATCGTTTGGAATAGAAGCCAAGAATATTTAGTGGACGGGGTTATTTCGTCATGTTTTGATCAGTAAAGGAGAAAAAGAGGAATTGAGATGGAATATATTGCATCGGACCGAAAGTACGTTGAGTATTCAAGCACGGAGTTTCAGCTATTTCAGGGAATAAAAGTCAGATTTAATCGACGATGTATTCAACGAGTGCTCGAAAAAACGAAGCGGTAGATCACCGACTGGAATTTACTTTTATTCTGTAAAATACGAATTTTATTTTGCGATTGAATAATTCAGTAAATTTGTATATTTCAATTTAACTCTTTGCACTCCGAGACGTGTCTGACTTTGTTAGAAACTTGGCGGCACTTTACCATTTGCTAGCTTGTGTTATTTCAATGGAAAAGTTCAGGTGAACATATATTACTTAAAATGTTGCGGTGCAGGAAGTTCATTCTCGGTAATTACTAACAAATTCGAAGGTCTCTTTAGACAGGTGAACTGAGTGATATGGCAAATTTTCAATATTCCCTTAGATAGGACATCGTAAAGGGTTAAAACTGCAAAGGGTTAAAATTATTTGTGCCTCGTTTCCTTTAGACAGAGCAAATAAATTAAATCTATTTTACCGATATTTCAATTTCTATTATCTTAACCAGTTAACTGCAGAATTTAAAGTTGAAAACTTTAAATACTTTAAGTACGAAATTAAAGTAGAGCAATGACGTATATATACATTAAATTTTTTTATAATATAATTAAATACTTTACATTTTTAGTCGATAAGGCATTGACAATTTAGCGTTAAAAAGCTACCGCAATAGAACTTTGGATTGACGTGTATACACGTCGAACGCAGTTAACATGTTAATATTTATATTTTGACTAATTTTCCAAAGAAATGAAATTTTGCACCACTGAAAAAGTGAAAACTTAGGCGGAATTTTTTCAGCGAATATTTAAGGAGAGTAACCTTTAACCCTTCTATGTAAGAAACGTTCGTTTAAAACGTTTCATGTCAAAGGAAAATACCGAACGATATTTTTTTTCCATGTTGGCTAAAATCCCTTTACCGAATGCACATCGAAGCGTGTCCGAGGGTTGCAACCCTCAAACGGATTTTCCATCGCAATGTTTTCGAGAGCGATTCCGCGGAATGAAATACGAGATACGTTCCTCTGCGTTGCCATTAATCGTGAAATGTACACGACTTTTACCATGTTTCGTCGGATCAACGGGAAATAATGTGAGGAAGATAATTGTATACATATTAAAAACTGATAGAACGTTTAAAGATAACAAGTTACATTGTAAATGACACGAAGTTTGTCTTTATTTAATTGCAATTTCATATGTTCAAACGGGACGTGATGCGGTTACGATCTTCAAATACAAATGAAAATCCAATAACAGAGAAATTTGTCGAAATTAACTTCAATTAAGCAACGAGAGAACGAACGACTGATATCTACCGTTTAAAAAATTAAACGCACGAAAATTCCGACAAATTACTCAAACCATCGGATCACGGTTGTAATAGAATCATATGGTTAAACGTTTACAAATTTTTAATATAATATCGATAAATGTATTTCATTCAGTAGATATTCAATCTGTTCGTTATTTTCCAATTTTTTCAATATCTCCCTTCGTGAATCACTATTCAACTCCTAATTCCATTTTTATATACAAGAGGAACATCACTTGTTCATTTCCCCCCTTAATTACTTTCAATCTTAAATAAAAGTCATATTGAAGTAACATTTTTAAACGTCACAGTATTTTCAACGACATTAATTACTATTTCATAAAATTCATCGTTTGAAATTTCTTCATGAATATTCCCTTCATTATTTTCCAATTATCAAAAACATCTCCCTTCGTCACGAAGAAGTTGTAATCTTATCCCGTTACAACTCCCATACATTGGATTATGAACAACAAGAGCAACAATGCCTCTATCAAATTTCTAAGAGGAACACGACTGCTCCCGTTTCCGACAGCCTCGTCTGAAAAGAGATTCGCCCTTATTCGCGCCAATAAAACGCCTTAACAAGGTCTCCCACTCGGCCTAATTTCCGTGGAAGGTATTTTCCCTTCACGGACGTTCTCTCCACCTCTCTCTCTCTCTCTCTCTCTCTCTCTCTCTCTCTCTCTCTCTCTCGTTCTGTTGGATGTTGCATGGTAGACGTAGAGGCTCACCGACGTCTGACCTTTTTCCTTTATCGTAATCCCGTGTTACGCGTTATTGCATATCAATAACGTAACGTGGCGCGCGTCCGAAGGTGCTATTATAAAATAAAAGAGGAGGCAGGAGATTTTCCCCGAGATTTTCCACGATCGCGTCACCGCTGACCTTCGCCTCCTCGCTTTCGTCGGTTTTCCATTGATCGTAAGCGCAAACAAGCGGAGATCTTGACCCTCGATCGTGTTAAACCAGTTTTTAGTTTGTGCGACCGTTTCACGAGTTGGTCTTCCGAGGTTCGTTAGGTGACTTCTTTTTTATCCTCTCTATCTCTTTTTTTCTGGTTTCTCTCTTTTACTTCCTCTCTCTCTCTCTTTTTTCTCGTCTCTCTATCTCTGGTTTTTTCCTTTTCTGGATGTTTTTTGTAAGCGCGGAGGAAGCGGTAATTTTGTGCTTTGATATTGCGTCGGGTAATTGCGGTGGGATGAATGTTTATGGAGAGTTTGAAAAATAAGAGTTGCGGGATATTGTTGCAAGTTTTGCAATTAACTGTGGTTTATAATTGGTTGAGTGTATGATTGGAGAATGAATGGGGTGTTGGAGAATTTCTTGCTTTTTGTTAAAAGTTTGGTGTGGGTAAAAGTGTCAGTTTTAGGGATAGAAATATAATTGGATATGGAACGATAATAGTTATTGTACGGAAATTTTTACGCGTCTCTTTATCATACGTATCATTGAGGTCATTAAATAATCGACTGATTCAAACCTTATTTCATTATTTTAAGCACAGCTGAAACTATCCTAATTGCACCCTATTGAACGCAATAAAAGCGTATCACGTTCAATCGAATAAAACGAGCTTCGATTACATTCAATAGTTATCTCAATGTAGAGAAAAATTCTCCATTTCCGACTGGATACTAAATTTAACTATACTCCTTTCATTCAGATGTGAATTACATATAATTTCTTCGAAATAACTTATCAACTTATTGTTCTAATTCTTCAGAAAAACTTTCGAACCTAAAACTCGAATGCAAAACTAACCGGGATCTAAACATTCCTACACTCTTTTCACTCAGAAGTTAATTAAAACTATTTTCTTCAGAATAACTCATCAACTTGCAAATCTGATTCTTCAGAAAAACTTACGAACTTAAAACTCCAACGCAAACTTAACTAAGACTTAAACTTTCCTACAATCTCTTCATTCAGAAGTTTAATACAATTAATTTCTTTAGAATAACTCATTAACTTGCAACTCTGATTCTTCTGAAAAACTTACGAACTCAAAACTCCAACGCAAACTTAACCAAGACTTAAACTTTCCTTTCAATCTCTTTACTCAGAACTTAATTACACCTAATTTCTTTAGAATAACTCATCAACTTGCAACTCTGATTCTTCAGAAAAACTTACGAATTTAATACTCCAATGCAAACTTAACCGAGACTTAAACTTTCCTACAATCTCTTCACTCAGAAATGAACTACAAGTAATCTCGTCACAATAACTCATCAACTAAAATTATCTTCAATCCACATTTAAAACTTCACTCCTACACTCACTAACATGAAAATACCTTACCCCAACAAAAGCATCTACCCATCAATTCCAAAAGCTCCTCCAGCAATTCTACCTTCATCCACATAATACCACCGGGGCAAGTGGTCATGTAATTCTATAATCCCATGTAAATCACGAATGCAATTACATAATACCATCCCATAACGTGATACACGAGCTACTGCACAGTTTGGCAGATGGTAAAACGTGATTCTATAAATCGACGAGCGCAAAAGCGTCACGATAATGTTTCGTGCGCTCAACGAAGACACACGGTAATGCTGATTGAGACTTATTAAGAGCGGATCAGGCTAAACGTGGCCATTACTCATAAAGATCCCGTAATACACACATGGTATTATTGCAGGACGATGTAGAGGGTATTTAGTGGTTCTTCCTAGGAATTCCGAGAACGACCAGTATGACTAATTAATTAACGGTGCTTGGGTCGGATCGCTAAGTTAATTGCTCGCGAGTTCAACATCGCTCGACGGTAAAACTATTAAGTCTCAGGACGAGGAGAATCCGATCGCGAGTTTCTCGCGTTAAGTTTTACGACGAGTCATTTTCTGAATTGTCTACCACCTTAAAATTGCTTTATATCGTTGCTAGGAGTAGATTGAAACGAATTTAAGATATGATTGACACTTCAGAGCGATAGAATTTAGTTGGAGGTTTTTGAAGTTCTGAGTATCTTTCAATATACTTCTCGTAGTCGAAGAATCGTTCTTTTTATTGTACCTTGGACGATTAATGGAGTACTATTTCACGTTTACGAGCAGGAATAAAAACGTGGCGAGTGTTTATTAAATTTCGTGCATAAATAAAATAATCTCCGTTGAAAAGACAGGGCAGAAAGGTAGAAAGCTCGCAATGTTCCGGATAACAAACTGCTCGCGATAAAAGGAAAATGTTATATATCAAAAAGTTAGCGGTAACTTTTCTGCCCTATACTCTTTATTCCTTTCCGGCTTTTCACCGTCATAATTCACGTATCCTGTTAGAGAAACAAAACACGTACGAGAAGTGTAATCGATGTAGGAAAAGCAATCTTCGAAGATAGGTACTTAAAGTTGCAAATAAAATCGAAACCCAAAGAAGATAAAAAGTTTAATCAACGGTAAAAGAAAATAGTAGACACAGGAGACAACCCTGTGAAATATCTTAATTATCACCTAATCCAAAATTAGTGTGGAATATTTGCCGTTCCTCGAACGAGGTGAAGGACAGATCAAACTCGCCGGCAATGACTCTCCGATTGTAATGGCCGATTTCCAAATTCGCGTACAAGGCTACGTTCTCCTGATCGATTCCATTTCCATCGATATTCCAGAAAAAAAGAATTTAAAATATCGTTTCTAACGGTTTCTTCTCCTCCCTTTTGAAATTCAAAGTTAAAGTGGTACGTACTATGATAGATATTGAGACTCCGAATCTAAATCAACGAGTACGACTTCAAGTCGTTTTCTGGCACTTCTAATCAACTTTTTCTAGCATCATAGACTCAGTAGCTCCAACGAGTCTAACGCAATTAAAAAGTGCAAGTCGCAGTCAAAGTAACCATAGTTATTCAAGTCGAAACACGAAACAACAACTTAACCAGTTAACTGTGTCCACTTCTTTTGAAAGTGCGCACCTACGTGGTCACGAAAAGCGAGAGATGAGTATAAATCTATCTCAAATTATTTATACTTTTTAGTTACTCATCGTATTTCGACATGACCTCAAAATATTTCAACCATCTCGAAATTTATAATTATATTTTAGTTTTCGTCAAGACTACAATTTAAATAATCAGTGGACGCTAACTTTTACGCATGACGAGTATATTCATCAATACACAAAATTCTACCGTTTCACCATGGCGAGTATATTCGTCTATACACAAACTACTGCTGTTTCTCCATGACGAGTATATTCGTCTATACACAAAATTCTACCGTTTCTCCATGACGAGTATACTCGTCGAAACACAAAATTCTGCCGTTTCTCCATGACGAGTATACTCGTCAATACACAAAATTCTGCCATTTCTCCATGACGAGTATACTCGTCGATATAAAAAATTCTACCGTTTGTCCATGACGAGTATACTCGTCAATCCACAAAATTCTGTCGTTTCTCCATGACGAGTATACTCGTCAATACACAAAATTCTGTCGTTTCTCCATGACGAGTATATTCGTCTATACACAAAATTCTACCGTTTCTCCATGACGAGTATACTCGTCGAACACAGCTACCTGATTAAAGTGGGACAGTCTTAAAAAACAAATGGAAAAAAGTTCCAGGCCGATGTCTTTCCGATAGCATCGCCGTGGAAAAAATGTAAAAGAGTCGACCTCGCCTTGGATACCTCGGGAAGATTTCAAGAGTATAATTTTTGAGGTCCAGTTTAGCCGGGTGTAGCCTTCGGTAAGCTCTCCCGTGGTGAACCTTGGGACACTTTCGTGCCGAGCCTACGATCAATTCCATCGATTATCGACACCGAGGTTAAGGTTACCCTATCGTTTAAACAGGGTTGCAGAAACACGGTATAGAAAAGGTTGGACGGTTCCGCGCGCGCTTCTCTGACTGCATCATTGATTTTCTGCTCGATACCGACTAATCGCGCTTACACGACGCCCGTCAGACACGGCCGTGCAATTTGTAGTTGGAAACGAGCCGTCGAGAAATTCATTCCAGTTTGGAAAAGCTCAAGGAAGATTTCACCGTGAAAATACTTTGGCAACGTTCAACGTCAGTTGCAGATGGAACGAACTTACGATGGAGTTACTCTTTTAACGGAAATATACAAGACGAGGGGATTTACAATGAAAACGGAAAAGGAGGAACCCTGCGAGATTACGGGTCTCGAAGGTACGCTCTTTCGAGCGCGTTTTCAATCGCGCTAATTAACTTCCCGTTATCAAAGGACGCTGCTTTTAAATGGAATCGCCCTGAATCTTCTTCCTGTTTTTTTTTTTTTTTGTCGGGAACTCGAAGAATGGTAGAGGATATTTATATATATGTTATATATATACCAGATTCTCCCTGTTTTTTTTTTCGGAGATCAAAGAGGAGAGGTTCAAAAGAACTGAAAATTAGGTATGGATACTCGCTGATGTCTTTTTCACCGAGTGCTGATTAAATTTCAGCTAGAATTTTTATCATCGTCGAGGAAAATCTACTTGAAATTATGACAATGAACGTGGCAAATATTCCAATCAAAACGATACTTGCCAGTCGACAGAAACAAGAAGTCACTTGGTTCCGTGACGAGATAAGAGGAAAATGTTGCACCGCCTATCTCCAGGATATCACTCCTGGAACATGAAATCAACGAATGACACTCGAAAAGAAAACACTTTTTTCGTCCTTCCCATACCAATGTAAAGTGTGAGCTTTTTCGACAAGTCACGCATAATCGAAAATGACGACAAAATAAAGGACATCTATCCATCGGCCGAATCGGAGCAAACTACTTGCCATGTAGTAAACATGAACTATGGTTACTTTGAGTAATCTACTGAGCTACTGAGTCCATGATGCATATATTACACAGGAAAAATTGAAAATTTGTCGAAATTTATTAAGGATTTGAATTCGGGTTCACTGAGGGAGTCCGAAGTTATGATTCGTTACTTTCTGCAGCTCCTGAAGTGTACGGTGTTTATATCTAGGACTTCAGGTGAAATAGGGACTACTAGATTATTTTATATTAAACATTGAATTAAGAAAAGTACCTCACAGGTGATAGTAACTTTTTTGTTCTCTCGAATGGCACTTTCTTTCTTACTTTACATAAATATCGTTAAAACTTTAGGTTCTTCGGTAAAATTTCTTTAAAATATGAGAGATATTAGGTGCCTCGTAAAAGAAGACTGTCTATTTGGAATTAGCTGTCGCAACGTCGAAAGTTTCACCGTGATACCAGGGTCTTTTTCGCACCTTCCATGGCCTCTGGTGTCTTTAACACGTTGACCCAAGGCACACTTCTATATCGTCACATCCATTGGGATCGGTATTCTCGAAATGATCGACGAAACGAACAGGAAACAGCGGAGGTCATCCGCTGGGGTTAGGTCTCCGTGGGCTTGGCTCGCCACGGTATAGAATGGATCAACGGTGAGAGGTGCCGCACAGGACGTCCTCGAGTGCTCGTTTTACGCGTCCTAGACGACCTCACCGTCAAAAATAACTATTTCGATGGTCGCTTCGAGTACCCACGCCTTCTCACCTATTGTGCTTTCCCGTTCGATCGCTTATACACTTGCGCAATCCCGGAAACGACGAGAAGAAACGGCCTTTCCTTTTGAACGCGCTTTCGTGAAAGAATGGACGCTCGATCGAATTGTTTTCTGGTTTCGTCTGTACTTTTCCGTCGGATGTATTGTGGCATTGTTGAGATTGAATTGGAGTTGAGAATTTTGTCGACGGAAGGTGATGGTAAAGTTGTAGATAGCAGGTTTGACGAAGTCTCGTGAAGTTTGAGTTGGTCTTTGAAGCTAACGCTTTTTTTTTCTCTTATTGTTAGACTTTAATAAATGTGATCATCTTATCTAGGTGACACAGTTTTAGCTGAATTAACACTAGAACGACCAAGCAAGTCAAAATGACTTATTCACAATTTTGTCCAATAATTCCCTAAGTTTATAGGAAAGTCCTAGACTTGAAATTTTAAGCTGATCCTATAAAACACAGATTCTCGAATCGATCATATTTTCCACCTCTTAATTCCTCTTTTTTCAAAGTACTTATTTAATATATTTAAATATCATTAGATTTCACGCCAGTCGTTCTAGTGTTAAGAATCTTTGAGACCTTGGGATAAATCTTGCAAAGATGGCAGAGATTTGAACTCGACTTCAGTGATTAAAAGTCTGGCTTATTAATTTTATGCTTGTTGTTACTTCTAAAAAAATAAAGTAAGTTTAAAATTCGGTAATATCAAATAGTTTGAAGAAGATAGGAATATTCTTTCCTTCTTGCAAGTCTGCTGTTCTTCCTAACGCTTCGTGCGATTAATTTGACACCAAAGTCGTCGTTAATTCGAAACGCGGCGCGCGTTAAAGAAAGGAAGCGTTAAACGTGCAAATTAACACGCTTGCGCATCGTGGCATAAGGATCATCGATATTAGCGACAATATCTTTATGTAACCGAGGACGAGTGATGTCACTTTCGCATATTCACAATAGCTGCGAGACGTCGCGTCCGTGCCACGGTACAAATTGCCGGTTACTTCTTCATCCTCATTTAACGCCAGTAAAATTCTCGCGCAAGCATCGTCACACGAGAATGAATCGAGGGTCAAAGAAGACAAACAACGAATTCTGCCGTTGTTAGCGTTAAAAGAAATCTGTGGCTCAATTGCTACATATAGTTGAGAAATATTGTCAATTTTATGAGGCACAATTGTAGGCTAAAATCGTGAAGAAGTTGCGATATTTAACACTTTGCAATTCTATGCTCAATTATTGTGAACACCGCTTTCTGGCGTTATTATTTTATTAATTAACACGCTGAATGCTTTAGAAGTCAGCGGAGACCGACACTATTGAATTAAACAACATTTTTATAACTTTGAAATAATAATTATCGAAACACTTTGCAGTCCTGTGCTCAGCTACAGAGAACACAGCTTTCTGGTGTTATTATTTTATTAATTAACACGCTGAGTGCTTTAGAAGTCAGCGGAGACCGACACTATTGAATTCAAAACAATTTTTCTAACTTTGAAATAATAATCCTCGAAATACTTTGCAGTTCTATGCTCAGCTACAGAGAACACAGCTTTCTAGTGTTATTAACGCTTTATTAACACTGGATTTACGGAGCCAGTTTGGCTTATTCAAAATTTGATTACTATATATGTAATATATTGGTTGATTAATTTTTTAATAATAAATCTTTCGTTTAAATTGATTTGAAACAAATTTGAAACAAATTGATTTGAGACAAATTGGCTCACTTGAGAAAAATAGGTATATAATCAACATCCGCAAATCTAGTGTTAATTAACAGGCTGAATGGCTTAGAAGTCATCGGAAACTGGCACTATTCAATTAAAAAAAAATCATATGACTCTTAAATAATCATTGCCGAAATACTTTGCAGTTCTGTGTTCAGCCACTGAGAACGCAAACTTCTGGGAATATTAATATTTTAATTATTAACACGCCTAAAGACTCAGGAGTTGCCGGAGACCAGCACTAAAAAATTCAATAAATTTCTTAAAACTTTTAAATAATCAATATCCAAAATTATTTTTGCTTAGCTGAAGAAAAATTGATAATTAATTCCGACTGCAAAGTGTTGAGGTCATGAGTCGTAATATTGTACTCGCTAGAAAAATTCATTAATTCTCGATATCTTAATTGCAATTCGAAGGTTAAAAAAAAAGTCACGTTTTCTTACAAATCGAAGCGAAGTTCGTGTAAACAGGAAACAGGTTTCGCGTATGGTTCTGCCGTAGGAGGTCTGTTCAATAATTATCGCGATACGACAAGTAAGAAAGTAAATAATTGTGTTCTCCGTTTACCAAGAGAATTGTAAGACTTCGAAGTAATCGTTCGGTTTAACTGCCCTTTGTGGATAAAGGGAATGGTTAATTGTAATGATTAGAGGGTTAATGAGAAAATGGAATTTGCATCGATGAAAATACTTACTCGTCGGCATAGCTCGCTTTTCTCAGGCTACGGCGCCTGAGTACAGCTCAAACAAAGGACATCTGTAAACAAAAAGCAAAAGAAAAATATAAAGAGAAGCCCAACGAAACAGCCTTCGTCTCTTACATATTGCCCAACACCTCCTCCTCTTTCTTTTTATTTCATTCATTGCCTTTCAAGAAACCAACTCAACTAAAAAAATTTAAAAAAAAAAGAGCCATCTAAAAATAATCGCAATTTTTCATCAAGAAAAGCTTCTGACAAAAAAGGAATTAAAAAGAAACTTCACGAAGAGCCACAGGAAAAAGGAAAACGTTAAGAGCCACGTGAAAAAAGGGACGTTTTCAAGAGGCATAGAAGGATAGAAAGAATGCACAAAAGGCCCCAAAATTCCGAATTCTTTCGACCGTGTGCCATTAAAACGGCAGCAGCTTTCTGGCATCCGCTTTCGATTGTCAACCACTGGTGCCCACGTTGGCGAAGTGAAAATCGCTGCTAGAAGCTAAAGGCAGAACTTTCAAATCGCCATTCTACCTGGGCACCACATTTTCACTGCTTGCTTTTCACTCGTCGGCTGATTCACTTTCCTCTCGTGGGCGTTCACGTCGATCCAATAAAAAAAAAAAAAGTGGCAAGAAGCAGGGAAAGAGCGAACGATTGCGAAGGGATCGCGAGAATTTTCCCCGCCTGAGCAGCTTGCACGTTGAGCAATTCCTTCGATTCAACCTACGCGACGGCACTTCCGAGATGTCTATTCTTGCGTGAATGGTGTACAAAAGACGGAGAAAAGAGCAAAAATCAAATTCTACAATAGTCTGAATATTACGTTTTTTCCTTACTCTTAACGAGTGGAAGAAAAATATGGTATATTCTTTCGACCCCTTTTTTTCAACTTTGGACTGAAAGGATGTGGGACGTAGGTTCGTAGTTATCGGAATATATTTATCTTCTAAAGTGTTTTTAACGTGCACGGCACGTCGACTGATTTTCCTGTTTTAGATAAGAAAGTAGCGCGATCAGGAGTAATACCTAATTCGACTTAAAATGGGTGCGGCTTTTTCCAAAGTTACACCAAGTTGGCGAGACATATTTGTTTAGAATCAAATAAAAAATTGTCAAATAAATGTACTTTGTTACTGTTATTTTTATCTATCTGGAATTATAAGAAATCAAGTCAGACTGTACAGAATTATTAACACGTTGAACGCCACTGATATTTCGATCGTTTGATCATTTCCATTAAAGTGATACTTTTCCTATTAAAATTCCATCTTCGTAAACCAGAAACTTTAAAGACACAAACGGATATGTATTCAGCAAGATTTTATCTTTTGGACTCCACTATTTAAATACTGAAAGTGTTAGAAAATTCGTAAATATTATAATTTCAAAGTCATATAAAATTTCATTGAATTCAACAGTGCCGGTCACCAGTGACCCCCATGGCAGTCAACGTGTTAACGGCAAGTATCTATGCATCGTTGAATTTTATCTCTTGGACAATTTAAACAAATTCTATCAACATTGCAAAACCTTAAAATCTACTCTCTAATTCCATCAACCCCTCTTCACCGATGTTCTCGACGCCGCCGAACGATAATTGAAGAATCAAACATCAACCTATCCCATTCGATAATTCCCAAAGACATTCCCACCTCTCGTTCCTCTTCCAACACACCGTCATCCTCCACCGAGCACCTAATCCCACTTCTACCCAAAGAATAATAGAAACAGCCTCGGTAATCATTCTCCAAATCCTCCTTCCTAATTCCACCAGCCCTCCGCGCAAGTTCTCCAACGTTTCTTCATCGCCCCGGGGCAACGTGATCCAAGTTACCGAGCAAACGATACATCTGACGATTTACAGAGACGTTTCTCTCCCAGACATACGTCGTTATCGGCCTCCTAGAGCAAAGTCGAGGGCAAAGGGTGAAGGAGACGAGAGGAGAAGGCGGGACCAAGTGGGACCAAGCGGTACCAAGGGGGACCAAGAGAGACCAAGAGGGAAGAAGAGGGAACCGGAGGGACAAGGAGGGAACAGGAGGGCACCCACAGTGGCCACGAGGGCTTTTACAGAAGAGAGAGACCTGAATACTGCGTACGCTTGGTACCGGATGGAGAGAAGGCCTGGGGGGGGGGCATTCGGGGGGACGATTTGGACAGCGACGGCCCTGAGCCACTTGCCACAGTAGGTCAGCTCTCTTCACCTCACTTCGCCTCGTTTTTCGAGCCTCCATTATACACGCCGAGAATCCTCCATCGCTTTTCGATAAACGACCACGATTCTTTTCGCACCCTTCACGCTCGTGTGCGTACCACTCGCACGTGTGCAAAGGTAAAAATCGTAAATGCGTGGAGGTAATCCCCTCCTTCCTCTTGGTTACCCTACAGTCGCCTTAAACCGAGCAGCAACTGCCGCTTTTAATCGTTACCTTCCGGCTCTCGATCATAAAGGCATGGAATTACGATAAGCGGAAAAATGTAATCCACGGTGTTACGTTTGAGTCGATAAACATGAAATTTCAATTCGTCCTTCGGTCGGCCGCCAAGCGATGCCGATTCCTCGAGCGACCGGCGTGTAATGGAATTTATAACGCTTCGTTGATCTTTCGACGGGCACGACTTGTGTTTCTGCCGCTTTTTTTCCCATCGTCGATTGACATTGATTCGATGGAAATGTCGGGAGAGACGAATTTTGCGATTAGAATTGCGAATTATTGGTCGAATTTGCTGAAACTATTGGCAATATTTTGTGATGAAATTTTAAGGTGGGTATGAAAGTATCCTGTCTAAAGCTATTCCGGCACGCAATGGAATGGAGAAAAGGTTAATCGGGTAGCCGGATATATCGTGGTACCAATTATTTCCAAGCTTGTGTTTATATCGGTGTATGAGTCGATGTTGAATAAATTGTGGAACGAGCCTCTAACGAAAACCGGTCAACGGTCGAATAAATCGTACAATGTGGCGCTAAAATGTTGGTTCTAATACATTCCGCGCAAAACGATAAAATTACATTTAACTTTAGAGTTTCCAAGGTACTCAAACCCGCTAGTACCTCATTCAGTGTCAAAATTCTTCAAATTCAAATCAAAGGCAGAAATTATACATTCATCTTATGAAACATATAATGAACCAATCACCTTTTCCACGTTCTAATTCCCTTTTTTCCAAAGTACTTAGTTAAATGAAATACATTTAACCCTCCATAGGCCCCTGTGACTTTAAGGTAAGGCAAGAAACATCTAAGCTTTTATCCTTCAAAGTCAAAACTTTAACTTTGTCAAGTATTATAATCTAGTTCAGAAAAATCATGAAATTCTTTGCAATTCAATGTGTAACATTATTTTTATCATTTTCTAATTGTACTGTCGTGGAACTGATCTTCGAATACCGCCAAAAATTCAAACTATAGAGAATTAAAGTCGCTAGTTCCACTGTTAACACGTTGACTGACATGGAAGTCACTGGTGACCGGCACTTTTGAATTCCATGGACTTTCAAGTAACCTTTAAATTGCAATATTTATGAATTTTCAGACATACTAAATATTTAAATATTGACGTTAGAAAGATAAATTTCTGTTGAATATCTTTCAGAGTCTCTAAAGGTTTGCTTTGTAAAGATGTGAGTTTAATACAAAAAGATCGGCTTCGGTAGAAATGACGAAATTAGCGACATATCGGTGGTATTCAAAGTGTTAACACTAGATCTACGGCTGCTAAATCTGGCATATTTAACACTAGAACTACCGGTCTCAAATCCAACATATTTTAATAAATTAAATAAGTACTTTAAAAAAGGGGGAATCAAGCGGCGGAAAATTTGATCGATTGGGTGATTTATGTTTATTGATATAGACGTAAAATATTTATTCTATGACTCTTACATAAACTTGGAGAATTTTATGAAAAAATTGTGTACCAGTCATTTTGACTGGTCTGGTAGTTCTAGTGTTAAATATATTAATTAAGTACATGGAAAAATTATAAACCACCCGTCAAAAAAGACGATGAATTAAGCAATTTCTATATTATAAGATACCTCTAAAATACCTACTCTACCGTTTCTCTTTAAATCTGAGAAAAATTTTAAAAAAACTAGAATCCCGTCAATTTGGCGGCTGCCGTAAATCTAGCGTTAAACCTAACAAAGTCAGATACACCTATACGATGTCGCCACAAATAGAACAATGCCCCGTTTCACTTTCGTTCTTGAAATCTCTCAAATTGTTTATCGAGGAATGTCGATGTTAATAAATATCGTTTCCTTTCCGTGTCGTATCTCCTCCGAGTACTCAGCAACGTGTGACTATCGCTTCACGAGTTGTTAGTACGTGTTCGACGTGGAAGAAAAGGTAAAAAACAGGCAAATAGGCAACGCGTCTTAATCGCGAGCCAGTTTGTAGAAACTGTCTAGGCTTGTACGAGACAACGAGGACGGATAACGATGAAAGACCCTGTCCATAGTTTCACGCTGGTGAACGTTAACACGTGGGACGAACGTCCACGGCGCAAGAACATCCGTTCGCTATGAATATGGAAAACGTTACTTCCTGCAGAACGCTTATATAATTTGTTATAATTAAACGGCACCGTTTCGACGGTTTTTCCACGATCGACGTACTCCGCGGTGACGCAAACTACGGCACGTACGTTTACACTTTGATGGATCCGCGTATTTGCGCTTCTTCTCGGATTATTGTTATTTATTTATGGAGATTGCGGATGTATTTGACACGTAACATCGTTTGTTGCAATATATCGCAAACTTTTTTTCATCCATTATAGCAATTTTCAATTGTTTTCCATGGATTGCCAGATGGAAAAGGTTAGTTGGCAAATTTTATCCAAAATAATTTAAATATCAATTTCCGCAGTACCAAAGTAACATGTTAACTTTCCCATAAGTTTTACCACGCCTAGAAAAGTCTACTAAACGTGTCTCTACGAAATTCCGCAAGAATTCTGCTCATCGAAGTCCATCAACGCCCAACTTCCCTCTCTCCGTGAAAAAAAGAGAAAATCGTCCAGATAGTATCGACAAAAATTACAATAAATAAATAATTCATAGCTTAAAATGTTCTAGATATTCATTTCCACCATGGAATACGATGCTCCAATCTCAAATCTTTCCCGCGAATTGAAAATACCTGTCGAATCGTCGATTTTGTGCGACTGGCATGTTGATGATCACTGGGATCAATTTCACCGAATATATCGCTTTAGAAAAGTTAAGTTCGTCTGGAACAATGCCGATGTACATTCACGTCCGAGTTGAGCGATAACATCGCTCGTAAATCGATTAAATCCATAGGTGTTGCCGAACATGACGAACAAGCCGCGCAGCGGGTGGCTATTGGAGCAGAACCGTGACTAGATTCCTGTTCTGTTCGTGTATCAGTCATCGCCATTCTTGTGCACACGAATCTCCACAAGTCTTTCCAGACTGTAGAATCGACAAGGAAACCATCTTGCTCCAAAAACTCTTACCCGTGGATTTATTGGATTTTTCTATCTCTGGTTGAAACGGTTATAAGTGGATTTTATTTCTCGATAAATGAATTTTATTCGTCGTATTTCTACTCCAAGACGGGATAATAAGGCTGATTTTCTTACATCCGCTACGGTTTAACCTCCTGACTTACGATATTGAATTTCAGCGAACAGGAAAATGGAACGGACTTGTGAATTTTATAAGGATAAAATTGGAAAGTTTAAGGTGGTTCTAGCTGGATTCAGAACTAAAAGTTTCTTTTTTCATTAGAAATGAAAAAAATTGCGTAAGAATTAATGCAGGGCCTAACTTCACAGAGGTCATTTCATTCACTTTTTAGATATTAACACTTTGACTGCCGTGGAATTCATAAAATTGCAATATTTATGAATTTTCAGACATACTATATATTTAAATATATGTGTTTAAAAGATAAAGGTCTGCTGAATACCAATCTATCTGTATCTTTCAAGTTTCTGTTTTAGAAAGATGTGATTTTAATAGAAAAAATTTCGCTTCAGTAGAAACAGTGAAATTAGCGAAATACGTTTGGAGTTCAACGTGTTAAAAAACATCTTTCTCTATAACTATGAAGCAAACAAATTCTGAAAAAATTCAATAATATTCCAAAAGCATAAAATAATACGTTGCTAATTTTTTATTAGAATCCATCGACTCGTTTTTCCATTAGAAAAATAAAAAAAGATTTTACGGACTCAGCAAAAATTTTTTTTCCATAAGGCCCATATTAAATATGTTATTTTTAAACACGATTTATTCATAAACCGTGTGGACGAACTCGTTGAGATTCCGATTATAATTATAAAATATCATGAAGAATATATTTTCAAAATTTTAAGGAAATCTATCGAAAAAAGATAAGTGCCTAGAACTACCTTAAGGATATGTTATAAAATTATTTCAAAGTGTGCAAAATGCCGGGAATGATAAAATTTTAGCTTAGAAATTTAATTGTAAAAATGGAGTGTAGGAATGGAAATTTTAATAGAAAAGGTTGATTATTTTTAAACTTTATGTCCTACAATTATTTTTGTATCTAGACTTACAGCCTTATGTGAATTCCGAAGCAGTGAAACACGAATCTAAAATGTTTCTCGTCCGCCAAATAAATGATTATATCCTCAATCCCCCAAAAAAGTCTCCACAAAGGGTTTAAACCTACGCGAATCACTCTCTCAGCTCGTATACGTTCACCATAATATAATACAGATCTTATCACCCACCAAAATTGGCCCTCGTTAACATTATCGAGTTAAAAGTCCACGGAGGCTGAGTAAGAGTAGTCAAACTGGTTTCCCATAAATCGTCTCGATTACAGGCTCGCGCTGACTTCGATTAAATTAGCATTAAACTCTTGGAAGTCATCGGAGTACGATAATCTCCCGGCGCCAGAATGAAGTATACGCTTTTGGAAATGGTTCGAGTTGAGTTTGCTGCCTCTTCTTCATATTCTCCCTTTTCTTTTTATCCCCTCTACGAGTCGTTTTCGTATCCTCATCTGTGCTTGCTTATACGTAGCACGAATACGAGAACGTCCGTCCGCTTTAACCGGCCTCGGGAGATACACTTTCTTTGTTAGATTGAGGCCAATCTTTGCTCATTAGATCGAGGCCAATCTTTAACCACGCGATGAGCACAAGCTCCTTCGTCTCGTATATTGCGATGAAATGGCCACTCGTGTATCGCCACCTTTGCCCGAAATGGCCGACTTGTAATTTGGCCGGACGCATTTACGGATTATCGGTATATGTGTACATGTGACTCGTGTCCGAAAGAAATCTCGATGAATTTTCTGCATCCTCGGATTTCACCCTCGATAACGATCGTGTTTCGGGACAGTATAAGAAGAGAGTGGATCGACGTATACACAGGGTGGCCCCCCCTCTGTTTCGCGAGAGGCCACAATCGCGGGTATTAATCTGTGAGAGGTGAATCATCCTTTTCTTTCGAGCTGTTTGAAATTCTCGTGATTGAGAATGGGGTAATTGTACATTTCTAGTCTTGATGTTACAATTAGATGGTTCTTTTTGTACTTTCTCTTTCTTGACTTTGCTCGGGGGGAATTTAGGACGATGGGGGGATGACAAACGTAGGTTAGCAGGTTCTAGTGTTGATTCGTCAAATAAAAATTTCTCTTTTAGCTGTTCTATTGTTACGACTT
Organism: Cerceris rybyensis; assembly: GCA_910591515.1. Taxonomy (NCBI): domain Eukaryota; kingdom Metazoa; phylum Arthropoda; class Insecta; order Hymenoptera; family Crabronidae; genus Cerceris; species Cerceris rybyensis. The sequence goes on from OU342795.1 coordinate 6,208,835, forward strand.
TAGAGAAATTCGAAATAGTCCGTGAAAAAATGGTTTAACCGTCTATGGTGTCACCTGTGACTTTGAGGTAACGCAAGACACATCTAAACTTCTACTTTGTAACGTCAAATTTGTAGCTTTGCCAAACGGTGTAATTTAGCTTGTGAAAACTATGAAATTCTTTACAATTCAAGGTATAAAATATAGATTTAATCCATTATGTAAAATGTTATTTTTATCATTTTCTAATTGTGCTATTGTGAAACTGATCTTCGAATACTACAAAAAATTAGGACTATAGAGGGTTAAAAAATAATAAAAACTATAAAACCTTACAGATTGCTGGAGAAGGGGAAACTAGAAACGCTCTAAGCACTCTCACTCGTCTAATATCATCTATTCTTCTCTGCGCTATTTTATCTGACAAACTTTAAGCTATTATAATGCTAGGACGATACGAAAACTCAAAATACTCCATAAGTAAATGTCACACCGAGGAAGCAACTCATTGCTAATCTCTTTCCACACTTAATAACAAATTCAACACCCGTAAATTTGACATTCAAGAAAATTCTTCCCAAATTCTCCAACTAAATCATTTTTAAAAAACAATAACCCTACAGAATGCAAGAGGAAGGTAAATTAGAAACGCTCTAAGCACTCTCGCTCATCTAGTATCATCTATTCTTCTCTGCGCTATTTTATCTGCCCATCTTTAAGCTATTATAATGCCAGGACGATACGAAAACTCAAAATACTCCATAAGTAAATGCCACACCGAGGAAGCAACTTATTGCTAATCTCGTTACACACTTAATAACAAATTTAACACCCGCAAATTTGACGTCCAAGAAAATTCTTCCCAAATTCTCCAACTAAATCATTTTTAAAAAACAATAACCCTACAGAATGCAAGAGGAAGGTAAATTAGAAACGCTCTAAGGACTCTCGCTCATCTAGTATCATTTATTTTTCTCTGAGCTACTTTATCTGCCCATCTTTGAGCTATTCTAACGCCAGGACGATACGAAAACTCAAAATACTCTATAACCCAATGCCACACCGAGGAAGCAAGTTATTGCTAATCTCATTACACACTTAATAACAAATTCAATACCTGTAAATTTGACGTCGCAGAAAATTCTTCCAAAATTCTCCAACTAAATCATTTTTAAAAAACAATAACCCTACAGATTGCAAGAGGAAGGTAAATTAGAAACGCTCTAAGAACTCTCGCTCATCTAGTATCATCTACTCTTCTCTGAGCTATTTTATCTGCCCATCTTTGAGCTATTCTAACGCCAGGACTTTAAGAAAATTCAAGATGCTCCATCAACAGCTGTTACAGCGAGAAAGCAAGTTATTACCAAGGTCTTCGTACGTGTAACAAGGGAATCACCCGGTAGAGCCCCACCGAGAGAGCCTGGGATCCCAGGACACATTCATCCCTGGTCCGGTTAGTCCCGCATTTAGGATCTCGTGACGGTCTGCCTCTGTGGGTGGTAGATGGAATAAGAACGAGGGGTTCTTCCCTCGTCTTCTCTCTGCCATCCTCTCATCCTCTTTTCACCGTCCTCCTCCCTTTTCCTACCGAACCGGTACGCGTATGGATCCGGTTCAGGTCGAACCGAGGGATGGTGATCGAAGAGGGTGGCAGATGTGTTCGAACCAACTTGGATTCTTCCACTGCTGCCAACTGCGATAACTCATTTTCCAACTTTTCCGGGAAAGTGGAGCAACTTGGCTAGGAGAAAACGCCTCGTGTGAACTTTCCACGATTCTCTAATATTGCTTTATGCGCTGGTATAAACTTTAAGGTTTGCGGCAATTCTAAGGACTCTCTTTGAGGGAGATTTCTTGAGTTTTCAAAACCTCGAATGATGCACTTTGATTTTGGTCGATAATCGAGGATTTCTTTATTTATTATCAGCATGGAATTGGTTTTTTGTAGAGATATAATAGATGTTTGCATAGGATGAAAATTGTATGATTTCGTTATATCGTAATATTTGTTAAGGGGGTGGAAAATGGTTTGTATATAATTAGAGAATGTTTTAAAAAGTTTCTTAATTTTATCAATGTCTTCAGTTATTGGTTGAGAACACTGATTGACTTTCTTCCTTCTCGAACATCTCTGGTCCCTGCCACACGAATGAACGAATGAACGAGCGAATGAATCGGGGTGGGTTTTGCCCCTTCAACGTCGGTAAAACGAAGCGAGGGCGAGGCCTCGAGGATTTGGTATCGTTGGCAAGGGCAGCCGAAAGAATCGAGGACGTATCTTTGAGGGGCCGAGTGCGAGGGTTGCAGGGTCTGGTCAATGGGGCCCTACGTGCCCACCCTTCGGCGATTCTTATTTCGTCCTCATTGTCCTCGGCAGCATATGGCAGCCCTTTGTTCGACCTCGACGGCTTCTCTCTCGTAGGACAAACACGTCTGCATATTATCGAACTCGCAGAAATGCAAATCTATTCGAGCAAACTCACTGCAAGTTTTGCATCAAGATATATGTTGTATTTAATGTGATCTCGTAGAGAATAAAACCTACGACTTTGAGGTGAAAAAACGTTAAGCTAAAAACACTACTGAAAAAGCAGTTCCACTAATTTTAACGACCTAACGATAAATACTTTTGCACCAAGTATATTAACTCTAAAGGACGGTACAAATGACCGGTACTTTATTATTTCTAAAATTCCAAAAATTAATAGGTGAGCCATAGAGTAAATTTCACGTCTATCTAAAAAAAATAGCAATTACGTAACACTTTATCCACCGATATTTTTTAACATCCTACCCACTTCTGACCGATCACTTGGCCTCAAATACTTCCCTGATACCGATTTCTCTTCGAAAATTACAAATTCTCGTCACTCACTCCTTGACAAAGTAAACCGTAATAATAACAAACAATCTATTAACACTTTAACGACCAGTAGCCTATTAATAAGCTTTTTGGACCCAATGCTTTTGGACTTTTAACTGACTAATCGATTGTCACGGCAATTAATAAATTATTGTTTAACACTGTGGTTTACTGCGCCGAGGACTCAGTGACTAGAATTTCTAATTCTCAAAGAGATATCACTATGAGGGAAGTTTCTGCAGCCAAGTGGCCGATCAGAAGTGAGTACGATATTAAAAATTACCGGTCAGTAAAGTGTTAATTGCCATTGCAATCAATTAATAAATTAAAATTCCAAAAGCGTTCGGAGCGAAAAAGCCTTTTTCATCTCTTGATTCCTCTTTTTCCTCTTATAACATAACATTTCAATATAATTGGTGCAAAGTCAGTATTTCTACTGTTAAATCTTTAATTCTATTTATGACTTAACGTGAATCTCCTTTTACACCATGAAATACTGCAAAAGTTCAGGAGGATATCTGCAGAAGGAAACAATATGGAGGAATCCGTGGTGAACTTTTGCAGACACGGATTCTTTCGCTCACCGAGTGGGTAGCGAATGGAGCAAGCAGGCTTTCCAACGATATTTCTGGTGGTAACTATGCCAGGGACTGCCGGGTAAGTAGTCACTATAATACGGCTCGAATCGAGTAAAAGTACATGGGTAACCTCGTAAGCGGGTTCACCATGTCGCTTTCACTCCCCATGCCGCAATATTATCCGTTGCTCGAGGACCAGAGCCAGTAGACGATCCTAGATACTAAATATAATACCAACGTGACTGTTGGCGAACGACAATTTAGTCAGCCCATAAAAACCACATTGGACCCTAATAGACGGCAATAATATTCGCGAAATAAGTAATACCGGGACTCGGCAATACCACATCGTCGTAGACGTTAACCGATCTCTTTGCGCAACGTGATTCTTCTGCCATTTGTAATGTAAAAGCTGTAGAATGATTCCTTGAGAATTTCAGAGAAAGAGTTTCCTGCGGTTTTGGAATTTAGCTTGAGATATGAATTGCTTCTTCTTTTCTCAATGGTGGGAGTGGAGTAATTTCATTTTAATTGATTTGACATGTTTGGGGAGAGATAAATAGAGAGGGAACGAGGGAAATTTCAAGTTTTGATTGTTAGAAATTTGAGAGATTTGAGAAATTTGTAAATGTGTACTGTTTTAATTGATCTAATATCAAGAAGAGAAATTGTGGAAACGTTTTCCAAATTAGCCAATAATTCTCTAAAAAATACACCACAGCTTTCCAAAATCGCTTTTCTTTTAAAGTCACCTATGCTTCCAACTCCTACATTTTCATATCTTGCATTTAAATTACTGTAATAGACCTATTGTTAAATAAACCAATATCAACAATTGATATATCTCAAAGTGGCCAATAATTCTCTAAAAAATACACCACAGCTTTCCAAAAACGCTTTCATTTTACAATTACCTATGCCTCCGACCTTCTAGATTTTCATATCTTCAAATTAAATTTCTATAATAGACCTATTGTTAAATAAACCAATATCAACAATTGATATATCTCAAAGTGGCCAATAATTCTCTAAAAAATACACCATATCTTACCAAAATCGCTTTCATTTTAAAATTACCTATGCCTCCGACCTTCTAGATTTTCATATCTTCAAATTAAATTTCTATAATAGACCTGTTGTTAAATAAACAAATATCAACAATTGATATATCTCAAAGTGGCCAATAATTCTCTAACAAATACACCACAGCTTTCCAAAAACGCTTTCATTTTAAAATTACCTATGCTTCCGAACTCCGAGATTTCCATATCTTCAAATTAAATTACTATAATAGACCTATTGTTAAATAAACCAATATCAACAATTGATATATCTCAAAGTGGCCAATAATTCTCTAAAAAATACACCACATCTTTCCAAAATCGCTTTCATTTTAGAATTACCTATGCCTCCAACTCCGAGATTTTCATATCTTCAAATTAAATTTCTATAACAGACCTATTGTTAAATAAACCAATATCATCGATTAATATATCCCAAAGTGTCCAATAATTCTCGAAAAAAATAGATTATAGTCCATCAAAACACCTTCCATATTCGTTATTTCTAAAACTGCTATATTTTCATCGCCGGAAAGCGATGCCAATCGTCTCGTATTTGCCAGAAAAACCCATAGAACGCGATAGAAGTGGTGCAGCGTGGAATCTATTGTACACACGCGTCTCTTTAGCGAGGCTGCATTAAAGCACGTTCACCGTGCATAACTGAACGAGCGACATGCAAGCTTCCGCGTGGTCGCCTTCTCCTGGCAGACGGCTAAGAGAGGAAAAGAGCGAGGAAGATGGTGAACGTCGAGCAACGTGGTAGACCGAGAGAGAAAGACGGGAAGAGAGGGAAATTGTCAAGAGAGAGGTTTTACAGAAAAGAGAGCGAGAGCGAATGGATGAAGAGAGAAGTAAACGGTCGAGACAGTCCATTAACCACCGAGAGAAATCCCTGGTGAACAATTGGAAAAGATTCGCGTTAATCGTTGGAATAGAAAATCCTGCTAACTTTATCATTCGTGGAATACAATTTCCAATTTCTATTCTCGTCCTGATTTTTCACGCAGGTCTAAACTGCTCTAATTGCGGGAAATTAAAAAGTTAAAATATGTAAAAGTGTCGTGGATATTTAAGCTGTTGAACAATTACATATTGTGCTTCTCTCACTAGCACTTTGGTATCGAAATACCATCGGTTTTTGACTATTGTTATTTAATCCTGCTGTTCTGCTCATTTATATCTCACACTCGTATTCCTTCAAGTCATAGTGACCTGGCGAACAGAGGTTCACATTTGAAGAAACGTAAAATATACGAACAGGTAGACGTAAATGCTAAATGCATTGAATATCAAAAACTAATACTTAGAAACATAGTATCTGTTAAAATGTAATCTCCATTTCGAGTCACATAGACCCGAGCAGAATAAACATTAAAATTCCTGAGCCGCTCAAAATGACTGGTCTCTAAATAAAAAAAAAATAAATTCATAGGGTAGACACGAAGTACTTCACTTCTAACATATAATCCAATTAATCCAAATGACTTGGTTGATTTATCTATTTTAACACTAGACTTACCAGCGTGAAATCTATTATATCTAAATATGTTAAATATGTACCTTAAAGCAAAGATAATTAAGACGTGGATCGACGAAGAATATTTATTCTACGGCTCTCTCATAAACCCGTAGAATTTTTGGAAAAAAATGTGTACTGGCTTCATAAATCCAGTGTTAACTCACGATTCCTCGTTTCTAATGTACCAATTTAGTACATTTAAATATGATAGGTACAAAGCGGCTGATTCTAGTGTAAAGCTTAACTCTCGATTATAAAGAAACACCGTCGTAAAATGTTTTCGCAATAAATGAACCGTATTTCTGTTCGCCTTCTCGTTAAATAAATCACTCTCGTCGTGGCTATTTCGTTGGATTTTTTCGCGAAATTATCTCCGAGCATTTCGCGTTTCACTCAGGTAATCTCCCTTCTTTTCTCTCTCTTTCATCTCCCTCACTTCCTCTCTCTATCTTTCTCGTCCTATCTCTCTTCCTCTTTCCATGCACGATAGATCATTTACGGTGGCTGACTTTAAATTGTGGAATTATCTCGCCGAGGTCAGAGAAAATTCGCCAACTATTCAGAGCCAAAGCGTCGTAAAGTAGACGTCGGATATTCAAAGGGGGTTATTTAAAAACAGATCTTAACTCGTCCACGAGCGTACACGTTTCCCTTGTAATTGCATTAATATCTCGTGCGAAAGAAAGCACCCATTTTAAATACGTTCCCGCTGAGGGACGATGGTTTAAGTAGCTATTTCCGACTTTCTGCTCTTTCGTGAATCCCTTTATTATACTCTCTGCACAGAACTTCAAGCTGGATTTTATATCCGACGATTAACGCGAATCTTTCCTACGCTATTTGAGTTTCCCTTTTCTAAAGACTCGTTTCAAACCACTGTCGCTGATTTCATTTTACCTTGTTTCTCGTCCTTTGTCCTTTACCCTTTCATTCGAACGATAATTTCTCGTTGGAAATGAGATAAGATGTAAAATCAACGACTACAATTTGTCAGGGATGATTTACTTGATGCAACGTAGTAGAATTATCCTCTCGAAGTGCAATGATCAATGAATTTTTCTAAGCAACGTTTACACTGATTCTTATGGTTTCTGTAGTGTTTCTATCGTCGAACTATTTAATTTGGCCCAACTGTACAGTTATGTGCAAGCTTAGAAACATTTTATTCTGAAATTTTCATTGTTGCGTAACATGTAAGCAGATTGAATGGACAATAGTTAACACTTTACCGACCGGTACTTTTTAACATCCTACTCACTTCTGATCGGTCACTTGCACGCAAATATTTCTCTGATACTGATATCTCTTCGAAAATTGCAAAGTTTCTTCACTGAGTCCTTGGCATAGTTAACCGCAATGAAAAATAACAATTTATTAATTTCCGTAGCGACCAATTGATAAGTTAAAAGACCAAAAGTGTTGGGCCCGAAAAGTCGATTAATCGACTACCGGTCGGTAAAGTGTTAACACTGGAACTACCAAGCAAGTAGAAATGACTAATCTTCGATTTTTGCCAAAAGTTTTCCGAGTTTATAGTACAGCCGTAGAGCAAATATTTTACGTTCATCTTATAAAATATAGTTTACCTTTTTCACCTATTGATTTTTCTTTTTCCAAAGTACATATTAAACGTTTTGAAATGTAGTAGATTTCATGTCGCTGATTCTAGTGTTAACCCTTTATGAGCCCCTGTGACTTTGAGCTAACGCGACACATTTCTAAGTTTCTATTCTTCAAAATCACATTCTGAACCTTCAATTTTACGTACTTTCATCACAATGAACTCAGCGCAACCGATTTTACTAATTACATTGTCTATCGTCAATTAAAAACTGTTGCAATTAGAGTCCTCCTCGTCGAGGCACAATTTCCTCCAGCATCTCGTGAATTCCCGCGCAAAACAAGAACCTCGCCTCATTTTCCGGTTACCATTCGATATAATCGTAATAATATCGAAATAACGAAGCCATAACCAAATCTAACGGTCTTCTTTGACATTAACTTTCGAGAGTCTACGGCAATTAGCGCAAACTTATCGAGCATCTTTGGAATAACGAAGATGAAAGAGGATTTATTAGCTACGATCGCAAAAAGTTAGGTAATCTCTAATTCCTTCCGACACGGAATCCCTGGCGGTGATTTTAAACGAATATTCTAGGTCGATTAATGTTCACCTTTCGTCCAGATTCCCAGAAGTTCCTTTTATAGAAGAAGTTTATCCAGAGAATCGATAATCTCGGAAGGAGATGAGAGAAGATACTAGTTTCTGAACGACTATCGAAAGTTCGACGATCAAAATTGATAGACAGTGTTTCCAATGCATCGGAGATGTTCTCTGACTTCCTTAAAAAAATTAAGCTTTTTTCGACGAAATTTGTTACTGTCGTGTAACGACACATTGTATTGAATAGATTATTTTTCTAACAATTAATTCTGTGTTTTTGCGCGTTCGGTCACAAAAGATATCGTAAGGCAAAGGGTTAATTCAAAAACATCTCTTTGGGGGGAATGGAATTTTGATTGAAAATGTCTGAAGAGAGCTAAGATTTTGAACCAGTGGATTTTTAGATGTGAAACTAATGATTGCGATTTTGACTTCCGACACGGAATCCCTGGCGGTGATTTTAAGTGAATATTTTAGGTCGATTAATGTTCACCTTTCGTCTAGATTCCCAGAAGATCGTTTCACAGACGAAGTTTATCCGGAGAATCGATAATCTCGGAAGGAGATGAGAGAAGATACTAGTTTCTGAACGAATATCGAAAGTTTGACGATCAAAATTGATAGACAGTGTTTCTAATGCATCGAAGATGTTCTCTGACTTCCTCGAAATTAGGCTTCTTTCGACGAACTTTGTTACTGTCCTGTAACGATGCATTGTATTTTCTATCGGCTAAACTTGCTAATTATATCCCCGGGCTTGAGTGAATTAAACATCAGCGATAAAGTTTGACGGGTAACAAGACGACGACGATGATCGATTTCCCGGATGACGATACAGAACATTAAATCCACGTGGATGTAATGCTGCAGTTTGTGTGATGATATTAGCTGATTCTCTCCTGCATATTAATGCATACCAATGCATAAAATAGCACAGCCAGTAATATACTTTAATGAGACGATATTACTCAATGTCGCTTTATTTATCATTTTATTTTCACGCTTATTACGTCCCGAGAGAACATTTTCTTCGTTAATTGTAATGTCATCGCTACAAATTGTTTCTCTTCAAATATCCGATAAAAAATTGAATTAAAAATTCTTACCGTACAAAATCACAACTTCTTTTAACACTAAATTGAACAAATTGAACAATCAAGGATATTAACACTAAACCTACCAAGGCGGTCAAAAGACCGTTTCCAAAATATTTTCTAAAAATTATCTAAATTAATAGAGTAGCCATGAAGTAAATATTCCACTTCTATCTTATAAAACCAAAATTAGTTTATTAATTATCTTCCTTATCTCTCCATTTCCCTTTTTATTAAGTCGTTATTAAGTATATTTAGATTTTAGTAGATATAATGTCGGTAGCTTCAGTGTTAAAAATGTTTTAGACTGATATTTTTCTGTCAGAGTTAATATCATAGAAAATTCAAAGTACCATATTTAGGACATTGAAAAGAACCATCCATCTGAACTGTGTGAGATTGGAAGGAACGGTGAATCAGAGATAAAAGGCACGTTTATCGTGAAATAGTATTCGTTCGCCCTCGTAAACGAAAGGTCGCCGTGAAGGCATCGGCGTTCGACTTGACACAAAAGAGCCTCTCTATCTTATCTACGACACACCGCTGTAACAAAGACGGAGGAATGTTCCCGTAGTAAAATGGCCCGTTTAAACTACATCACGCACAATGGAATAGAGGTAGTACCTGTTTCCATTGGCGTTGAAGCTGAAGAACCGGCGAGGACTTCCCTTCAAACAACGTCTTACCAGCTGCTTTTATATAACGTCCGTTTCTATTAACGTTCAAGCTGACGAGTTTGTCCAAATAACTGGCTTGTAATTTAGAAATATTACTGAGATTCACGATACTTTGCAATTTCCTTCCTGAATTTCCTCTGGTGTTAGAACTTAATGTTTTAGGTGAGATTCGAGCCATCGACGATGAAACTTTTCAAGCAAGTACCACATTTTTTTCTTATCTAGAATAAAGTCATTCTGATAACAGTTTCCAATATCTAACTATTGCGCCGAAGAAAAATTTCCAATGATATGTAAATCCTAAAAGAAGTTTCCACTTTCCTATAGTTTAGGGAGAGTAACCGGATATTCTTCCAATTTAAATTTCAATTTTAACCTCTTAACCTACGATTTCTTTTCCGACTACGTGAACAATAAATCAGAATTAAGTCTAGAAATGAAAATTTCTCACTGATTTCCGATAAACCGCACCGTTTAATCAGATCAACACGTTGAACGCCAACCGTATTTCGTTAATTTCACTGTGTCTACTGAAGCGAAATTTTTTCTATTAAATTCACATCTTTATAAAAGAGAAACTTGAAAGATACAAATAGATAGGTTATTCAGCAGACCTTTATCTTTTAAACACATATATTTAAATATATAGTATGTCTGAAAATTCATAAATATTGCAATTTCAAAGTGACATAAATTTTCATTGAATACAATAGCGTCGGTCACCGGTGACCCCCACGTCAGTCAACGTGTTAAAGTTATTAAATACATACTTCAGAAAAAAACGAAATGTGCAAGAACTGAAATTTATGTAATATCTCACGTTTCATAGGATGGATATAGAAAATTAAGCAGGATATAGTTCTAGAAATTTAAATAATAATTGGTAAAAATTCAGTACAAGTCATTTTGACCCCCTCGGTAGATCTAAGGTTAACAGGTTGAGTGCCATGGGGGTCACCGGTGACCGGGGCTATTGAATTGAATGAAATTTTATGTTACGTTAAAATTGCAATATTTATGAATTTTCTAACATATTGAATATTTAAATTCTTGGCGTTAAGAAGATGAAAATCAACTAAACACCGATCAATCAGTGTCCTTAAAATTTCTGTTTCACTTCAGTAGAACTGACGAAATAAGGGAAAAATCGGTGGCATTCAACCTGTTAAATAAGTACCTTAGTAGGTACTTTAGATTTCGTGATTTGTCTTTTAAAATCAACGTAGAATATCTGCTCCACGACTCTCCTATGAACTTTGAGAATTTTTATTTGCTTGGTAGTTCTAATGTTAACCCTCTGCGGACCGAATTATTTCATTGATACTGGTAATGTGCTAATTTTAATTTCACAATATTTTCTATCATTGATTCTTCATTTTTAAAAATTACACCAATAACTATAAGTATTGACGGATATTAAAGTAATATTACAAAATCATTGTGAACTTGGAAACTCGATAGTAAATTGTCAGAAAATAAAATGAAGTTAAAATCTATGTCGAGTACTGTTCGACATAGGGCAACAAAGGGTAAAATTAACGTTAATAATATAGAAATAATATCACCCTTTCCTAATCCCCTGACATTTTCCATTTAATAAATTCTAGAAATCTCCAAAATTTCGTTTATCACGTGAGTCACTCTTTATCAGAGATTAATTTTTTATCTCTGCCAAGATTTTTTTTAGTATGTTACAAGTTGGAGATTCGATTCATTTAGCAAAGCCAATTATCAGAATCTCCCGCAGATTCTCACGACGCGTTGATACTTGAATCGTGGCCCGACAAACAGCCTCATTGATTCCCACGCTTCGCTCTTGAAAGCATCCACTCGAAAGTTAAATAACGGTCGAAAGTAACGCAATCTCTTTGCCGAGCATGCTCTGCCTCCTTCATAACAAATGTCTATGACGTATGTTATCCGGCTAAATCGAGTTTGTCTATTCGATGATGAAGCAGTTCCAGAATTCCGATCGATGACATCGAGAGGCACTTCGAGGATGCCCTACTTCCATCGAATCGCGAATGTCCCATCGAATTCCGTTACCAAACGGCCGACATATATTCCCGAAATTATTTCGGGAGGTTATCGATAACGTTAAATCCTCCCAGTTATCCAAAACTTTCTCTATTGTCACCAGGAACGAGGCTAAAGGGAGATGAAAGTTGAGGAAAGTGGAGTAGCAACGTTGGAGATAAAGAGGAGTACTTCAATCGTCGAGATAAGAAGGAGGTGAAAAGAAATCGATGAAAAAAGATTGATATGTCTATTAATTAATGATCTTGGGAAATTGATGGAGAGATGGAATAATATAGAGAGAGCGGCTACGTTTTTCAGTGGTATTACTCCTGCTTTTCTGCTCTAGTCTGTATGACTCGAAATGGAGATTATATTTTAACCCTTTGCGATGCTATGTCGAGTAGTACTCGACATAGATTCTCGCTTGATTTTATTTTCTGACAATTTAACCGTTTGCGTACCACGAGCCACTTTCGCGCTCTTCAGTTTTTGTGTCGAAAAACCCCAGGACATTTTTTCAATGTTGATAATTGAAGGAAGACTTTGTTAAGAATGCATCAGGTTTCTCTTTTATAATATAAAGTCATTCCAAATTAGGATATAAGCACGAGAAGATTGTTCTTGTTGTGCACTACATAAAATAAAACACCAACTTTAGCTTATTTTGAAATAAAATCTCAAGAGTGAGAAAATGGCTTTTCCGAAGCAATTTTTTAAAACCCTCCCGGTATTTAAACGGTTAATATCGACTTTCCTATTTCACAATGATTTTATAATGTCACCTAAATGTCCGCCAATACCTATAGTTATTGATATCATTTTAAAAAATGCCTAACTAATGATAGAAAATATCGCAGAATTAATTTTATTTAGCTCATTACCAAAATTAACGAAATAATTCGGACTGCAAAGAGTTAACACATTCTATGCGTGCGACGGAAAAGTACGTTTTTCGAAAACTGTACATAGACCGTTTAAAAATCGTGATTCGTGGCATTAATCACTTAGTTTTGATAAGTTAAGTATATTTTCGAATTCAGAGACCACGCAGTTTTCAATTTGTACTAAAAATTTGTAAAAATAAAGTTCGAGCAAATTTTTCAACAAGTATCCCTCTTGAGTCTTAATGAGACGTTAAAAAACACCAGTATATAATTTATTAACAGATACTGTGATTCTAAGTATTAGTTTCTGATATTCAATGTACTTAACATTTATATCTACCTGTTTGTGAACTTTTTGCTTCTTCAAACATGAATCTTTTTTCGCGTAGTCACTATGACTGGAAGGAATACGAATGTGAGATATAAATGAGCAGAACAGCCGGGTTAAGTGTGTTGCCATGATCATGAAACTGGTCTAACTGTTAAAATAGAAAAATTGTATTTGTTCCCTGTATCTTGTCGCACTAGAGTAAATTTGTAGAAATAACGAATTTCATTTTTAACTCTAAAACTACCAAGGTAATCAAAATGACGGATTCCTAATTGTTGAAAAAAACCTGCAGATTTATGAGAAAGGAGTACAGTAAATATCCTCCTGCTATTTTATAAAACCTAAATTATTTAATGATGAGTGATCATCACTTCCAACTCTTGATTTCTCCTTCGCCAACATAACACAGTCTCATTATACCGATGTTAGAGGATAATTAACTTAGAACACTACCATAATTACCATCAGATAAGTGACTCCTGAATTCTCGTTTTCAAGATTTATAATTCTATTCCAAAATGCAGATTAAGTTCTCCATACATAGAATACTAATTAACATCATTAAATGTTCCTATCTACTATCATTTCTCCAGTTCCACCACGTTATAATAGTCCAACATAAAACAAGGGATATCTTCAATCCCACGAATCATCACTTCAAGGCCACTTTCAGAATCTCAAGCGCACATTTCCTTTTTAATTCCTGGAGAAGAAAAAGCGCAGATTCTTAACATTAGAACGACCAACGTTAAATTTAGTACATTGAAATATATTAACCACTTGACATGCAAATAAAATGGAACTTGACGCGTCCGAAGAATACTATTTAATTTGGCCCAACTGAACAGTTATGTGCAACCTTAGAAACATTTTATTCTGAAATTTGCATTGTTGTGTAACATGTAAGCAGATTGAATGGACAATAGTTAACACATTACTGACCGGTATTTTTTAACATCCTACCCACTTCTGATCGGTCACTTGCACGCAAATATTTCCCTGATACTGATATATCTTAAAAAATTGTAAAGTTTCTTCACTGAGTCCTTGGCACAGTTAACAGCAATGAAAAATAATAATTTTTTAATTGCCGTAGCAACCAATTAATAAGTTAAAAGTTCAAAAGTGTTGGGCCCGAAAAGCCGATTAATCGGCTACCGGTCGGTAAAGTGTTAAGTAACATTAAAAGAACTTTAAAAGAAGACGAATCAAGGGGGTATGAAAATATGATCGGTTTGGTAATCTGTGTTTGATAAGATCAGCTTAGAATTTCTAGTCTAAGACTCTCCTTTTAAACTTAAGGAATTTTTGCAAAAAAAATGTGACCAAGTCATTTTAACTTGCTTGGTAATTCCAGTGTTAATTTCACCGAACCGCCAACAAAAGTACGACCACCCAAAAAGAACGACCCGGGTCACGATTTCGACGTTGAAAGAAATAGCGCTAAAAACCGGAGAATTCTCCTCCCTCTTTCTCTTTTTTTTCCTTCTGCATCCGAAGGAGCATTTACGAGGACCGACGCCTCCGTCGTTGAATATCTCGCGCGACCTTGACCTATGCGATACATCGAAATACATAGCTAGAAGCCACGTCGCAAAATTGGGTTGCCTTCTCTCGACTCTCGACCTTTTTTCGTACTCATCCCTCCCTCTCCCTCCCACGGCGGTTGCCCCTCTTTCTCTCATTTTCTCGAGGAGGTGCAATGCAGGGGCTCGTAAGGAGAACGGAAAGCAAAGCGGAGCATCGTGTTTATGTAGGTAGGTAGGTTGCACGACGAGGTCTCCGCAAGATCTCTTGACGAACTCGCTTCCAACGATCCACAGAAGAGATATACACGCACATATGCTCGCGTGCGTCTCACATTTCGTCGGTTCTGCCCACCTCTTCCTCCTCCGTTCCTCATTTTCCACCTCTGCCTACGTAACGCATGCTCTCATCGGTTGACGATCTCCTCGACGCTTCCGATTCACTTCTGGATTCATCTTATTGGGATTTTTTTCGATTTTGGGCCGACTGATGAGAAGATTTTATGTGGCTACTTGATCGGAGAACGGGACATTTACGGATGGATAATTGGAAGAGAGTTTGTTACTGGTGATAGTGATAAATTGTTTTAGGTTGGCGAGGAGGGAAGTGAGGAGTTGCACTTGCAATCTGTGGAGTCGAATTTAAATTCTTGATCACTTTTGGCAAGTTTTTTCTAACTTATTGTTTAACCGTTTGCGATCGGTGTCCCCGTAGAGGGAATATTAATAAATCGCTGTAAAAGCAAGCTTGCTAATTAACTTCTAGAATTAAAGCTCCATTTAATTGGTACAGCAATGACAAATTGATTTTTACGTATTGTAAGTAATGTTAAACGAAAATGAAACAACCTGGTACTCCTAAGAGCGAAGTCTGCCGACTGCAAAGGGTTAATATATCCGGCGGTTTGGAAACCACTGTTGTGACCCCGTAGAAATAATTACTCGAGTTTTCTTTAATGCTGACAATGAGTTTATTAAAGTGGAGGAAGATGTTTTACAGTCTGAAGATGGAATAGAAGGCTCGAGATTTATGGAAGAGCGTTGGGGATGGACGGAAAAATTAGTCGGAGAGGGTGAAGTACTTAAAGAAAGGTAAGTAAAGGTTTTAAGAAAAAGAGGAAAGAAGGGAAAAAGGACTGAAATGGTGTAATTTATGGCTGTACGTCGGTAGGGCCCAATTGCGGGTCTCTGGTTTTTCTCTGACCCGAGTTCGACAGTTTAGGGAGAGAGTAGGTGTTGTCATTCACTGGGACCTTATAAATTAACTGAATAAAAAAAATAAAAAAGTATTCACACCTAAAACAGTAGGTTTTCGATAGGAAAATTGTAGGACTCTATAGGTTCCGTGATACGGTGGAAGATAGAAGTTCCTATTCACTATCAGTGGGACCAATTTCAAATTTTTTCTCAATTCTGATACTTTTTCTAACTAACATCATAACCTCGTTGATTTAAGATAAATTAGGAAAATTGTGAGAGTTGATAAAAGATTTGAAATTTGTCTCACTGATAGATCTCTTCTCCAGTATCACTGAACCTCTAGAGTCTTTGATCTGAAAGATTTGAAAATTACCTAAAACGATAGGTCCGGCAAGAGACAGTCACAACTATTTACAAATGATTACCAGAGTTCGTACACTTTTCTTTCTATCCTAGCATCCTTAATACGTTGACTGCCGTGGGGGTCACCGGTGACCGGCGCTATTGAATTCAATGAAACTTTATGTCACTTTGAAATTTCAATATTAATGAATTTTCAGACACACTGTATATTTAAATATTGGTGTTTAAAAGATAAAAGTCTGCCGAATACCTATATATCTGTAACTTTAAAGTTTCTGTTTTATAAAGATGTGAATTTAATAGAAAAAATTTCGCTTCAATAGAAACAGTGAAACTAGCGAAATGCGGTTGGCGTTCAACGTATTAAATGATCACTGCTTTTATTAACACTAAAGCTGCCGACCTTACGTCTACTGAAATTTAGATACATTGAATAAATACTTTAGAAAAAGACAAATCAAATTGTGAAACAGATGGTTAACACATTAAAGGCGGGAGTCGTAGTAAATAAACTTTTTTAAGTCTAAATTTTTTTATGATTACACAAAATATCGCCCACTCTAGGACGAAAAACGAGACGGGGCGGTCGCCGCGTTACCTAGCATACTTTCGTCAAGATCCCCCGCCTTTAATGTGTTAATTTAGGTTTTATAAGGTAGAAGTACGATATTTACTTCATGGCTTTCCTACGACATTGAGGAATTTTTCGAAAAAATTTAGGAACCGGTCATTTCGACCGACTTTGTAGGTTTAGCGTTAAAGCTGTGAAACAGTATTTTCTAAATGATCACAAATTAGAAGCAACACAGTTCGAGACTCCATCCCAGCAGCTGCAACTAGCCCGCGTTTCATCCTCTCACCTCGGTTCTCCACCTATAGCAATTAAGGTACACCCTGTACACACAGCTATCCACCATCTGTCGTACACTACGTGTTTCCTGAAGCGAGTAATCACGAAATACAGCTACATATACGATTTCACGTTGGTGTATATTGATGCATGGATGTGTGGTGACCACGTAGCGATACTCGAGATGACGACGATGGTACCAGGACATTACAGTGACGGGGTTATGCTCCTACTTACGAGAACAACGCGGTTAGCCTAGATCACAGAGACACACGAGCCTCTCCTCTCACCTACGTCAGGATAACACCGTTGCCGAGAAAGATAACATCGGCAAAAATCGATCGGTGATTTGAAATTGGCCTAAAAGCATAGATCTTCGTGGAAATAATCGTGGTAGTTAAAATTGAAATTAACACTAGATTTACCAAACCAGTCAAAATGACTGGTGCACAATTTTTTCCAAATATTAATATTCTTCGTCCATCGTATAAAACATAAATTACCGAATCTATCATCTCTTCCGCATCTTAATTTTCCTTGCTTTGAGGTACATATTTAACATATTTAAATATAGTAGATTTCACGCTGGTAAATCTAGTGTTAATTGGAGAAAAGAATTAATGAGAATTAACGATTTGCCTTGAAATGACGTGTGGCACACGTGACACGGTAAATGGAATAGAAAATTTGTAAGTTTTCCAAAAACTATTAACACATTGTACGCCGGCTAAATATCTGCTATGGAATTTATTATATTTGATAAATATTTAAATCAATATAAATTTAAACACATTAAGTAATGCACAATTTAAAGGGAATAATATTGCCTTCTTTGTCCACTTTAACGTTTTCCTCAAGATAAAATAATATGACTGATATTGATCGGTAAAATACTAAAATCTTATATTTGAAATCCAGCATTATCGCGGGACCGGCGTACAGTTTGTTAAATTGAAAGTATCAGTAGGTCAGGAGATGTTGAAATTAGTCCTATATTATTAGCATTGCGTGAACCTATATCGGTATATCGGATTTCAGTGATAGATTAGTTTTCTAACAATTAATTCTGTGTTTTTGCGCGTTTTCGGTCACGAAAGAAATCGTAAGGCAAGGGGTTAATTCGAAGAAATCTTTTTGGGGGGAAATGGAATTTTGAGTGGAAATGTCTGAAGAGAGCTGAGATTTTGAAGTAATGGATTTTTAGATGTGGAACTAATGATTGCGATTTTGAATTAGTCGCGTTGGAATCTTCAGATGTACTAATTTCTACTGAAGTGAAACTTTTTCTATTAATACTTTGCCCTTGCGTTTTTGGACTTTTAACTTATTAATTGGTTGCCACAGTAATTAATAAATTTTTATTTATCGTTGTGATTTATTGTGTCAAGGACTCGATGATGAGAAATTGTAATTTTCGAAGAGATATCGGTACTAGGGAAGTATTTTCGGCCAAGTGACCGGTTGTAAGACGATAAGATGTTAAAAAAATACCAGTCATTAAAGTGTTAAAATCACAACTCTACAAAGCAGAAAGTTTAACTGGTAGATAGAAATTCAGTAGATCTTTATCTTTTCAACGCCAATATTGGAATATTAAGTATATTCGAAATTTTTTAAATATTTCAAATTAACCAGTTAACTGCGTTCGACGTGTATACACGTCAATCCAAAGTTCTATTGCGATAGCCTTTTTAATATTGAATTGCCAATTTCTTATGGATTAAAAATGTAATTTTTCTACATTTTGCTTTCCTCTTTCCGTAAAATTTATAACAGAAACAGTTGCCCTGTGTTCGATGAATATACACATTGCTCGATTTTAACACTTTTAGTGCCGACCGAAAAAAATTGATTTAATTAATGACAAATGTAATTGTGAATAGAAAGAAACGATATTTGGCAATAGTTTCGTATAGAACACACAATATAAAGCATAAATTGTGTTTTTACAGTTACCTATCATAAAATTCCTAATAGTGAATTGGAAATTTAATATTGACCCTGCGATGTACAGTATTAGCATTATTGTTAACGACGATATATCGTCGTCCGGCACTAAAAGGGTTAAGGATGCGAAGGATTCATAAAATTAAATTCCACAATTAACTGGTTAAATGTTACATGAAATTTCATTGAATCCAATAACACCGGTTACCAGTGACCCCAATTGCAGTCAATGTGTTAATATATCGTAACCTTGGAAACCCATGAAAAATCTTAAGTTTTAGGGAAAGTGAACAGAACAATTGAAGTCGTAAAATATAAAAAATAGAAAAAGCAAATTCATCGCATCGTCACGAAGATTCTATAGCTCCTCGGCGTTGCGCGACGAGCAAATGGTTTCACTTTTAGGTCACCTTCGCGTAAGTACATTCAGATTTCACCATTTCGACCAACAGTTTCGGATCCTTTCGCTCTCTCGAAACGTTCAATATTCTCTGGTTACCTTCTGCCTGCATCGGTCCTCTTCAAACATTTATCCGTATCCACTGAACTACCCGAGAGAAACTTTAAAACAGTGCCAAACGAAAAGAATTCGCCGCATTGTTCCATGTGTTTCATTGTACACAAATATTATAATCAGAAATTCATCGACGACCTGTGCTTTCCAATGTAACAATCAATTTCAATGTTGACAGGGAATTATTCCCAAAATTTCCATTCCCATAACGGATATCCATTGAATAAACATCGATGCACGCTCAAATTCCGTGGGTACGATCGACTCTCGGAATTCCGGGTATTTCGAGAGATCAATGTTGAGCAGGAACGTACAACCTCAACGAATTATTTGAATTTCGACGATAAACTTACGGCGTACTATTTATTTAAAGCGTTTGCCGTCTATTTGAAAAATACGTGAATCAGATGCCGAATAATTTGTAACTATACGTTCACCATGAGAAACTCGTACAATTGTATCACTTTCTGATCAGAACTTAGTGCTCATCCAGCTTTGAAACGCGATAATTGTAGAATACTTAAATAACACGGCATTATGTACGAGAATTATGGTGATTCTTGAGTTAAAGACTCGATTTTCCTACTAACTTCAGATCCAAGCGAAACTAAAGATCCAAATTAAAATGACCACAGATACTAACACTCCAAAAATACTATTGAATCAAAAAAGTTACATCCACTTTTCGTAACTCACAATTTACTGTCTCACACAATATTTATTAATTTACTTCTAAACTGAAATTTACCGTCACAAACAACGATTATTAATTTCAATTCTAAACTGAAAATGAATTCCTATCAGCCCAGAGAAATTTTTATTCCAAAATCTCTTGGGCCTTAGGCTCAACTGAAATTGTAAATTCAAGGTGAAGTAGCTAAAATCTCAATATATAAATAAATAGAAACTGTAGTATCTAATTTTCATAATTCAAGTACATTGTAAAGTGAAGACGATTAGGAAAATTTTAATGAAAATATTTCTGAAAATTGAAAATGTTAAACATTTCTATCACAGGGTATTCCAGGTGGAAGATCGCGAAGAGGTCGTACGGATTTAACTTAGAGAACCTATGCGCAGATCAATTTTTCAGCTCGACCCTGGAGATATATTTACGAATATATAACCGTGGGTCCTAAATGCCAGCTGCTTTCCCGGAGACATCTCGCTTAACCTCGCCACTTTATTACGAAACTCGTCGTTAACGTAATAGTAACTAAGCATCGCTAGCCGAACCAGACACAAGTCATAAAAAGACTGCTCTTGGTTGTTTAGCGTTACTTCTTTCTCGAAAGCGTCAGTTTCGTAAGACGAGAGGAAATCGGAAGATGAATCTCTACGACGAAAGATCCAATTTGCTGTTAGATTCTTTTCCCTGGGACAAATATGGCGAAAAAGAGAAATTTCGGAAATTTTACATATACTGAATAGTATAATTATTAATGATCTGACCTTAGAATTTTCTGCTTTCAACAGTTACTGGTGGAAAGGGTGACTTTTTGAAAGTTTAGATTTATGGGCGTATTAAAGTCTAGAATTTTAATTTGTACCGCACAGTAATTTGGCAATTTCTGATCCACCATTAGAATTTTCTTTTTTCAATAATTACTGACAGAAAGGGTGACTTTTTGAAAGTTTAGATTTGTGGGTGTATTAGATTCTAGAATCTTAATTTCTACCGCACAGTAATTTAGCAATTTTCTATTTTTGATAATTATTGATAGAAAGACTTTTGACAGTTTAGATTTGTGGGTGTATTAGATTCTAGAATCTTAATTTGTACCGCACAGTAATTTAGCAATTTTTAATCCACCATTAGAATTTTCTCTTTTCAATAGTTACTGGTGGAAAGGGTGACTTTTTGAAAGTTTAGATTTGTGGGTGTATCAGAGTCTAGAATCTTAATTTGTACCGCACAGTAATTTAGCAACTTCTGATCCACCATTAGAATTTTCTCTTTCCAATTATTAAGATTCTGATAAATGTGAATTTTCTCAAAATTTTCAGCGCCACCACTACCTAGAAAATACCTAAAGTAAATACCTACTAAGATCTAAGTAAATTTGAACCAAATTCAAATAATGATCGGAAAGTAATCAATTAGAATCACACCAGCAAACCAGTTAACTTCAAATTATAATTCCAGCGTGAAAATCTTGATCGAAAACACCGTTTTCCATTCTATCGCTTGAATCAAACGTGTTATTATCGTGTTTGGTACGTATCATAAGGATCGTACTCTCAAATTTATGTCAACGTACAGGATTAACACTACCGTTACGATCGTTGGGATGATTAACGCCTAAAAACAGCTAGTCGTTATCCGGCAGATCGCGAAGGCACGTACAAAAGGCTCGTTGTGACGAGACAGGAGTTCGTCTCGGTCCACTTATCGCGAGGCGAAGTCACAAACACATTCTACTTGCGATTTGGAGCACACGTAGCAAGATACCTACGTAGATCCCTCGAATGCCTGAAAACTGTTATGTTTAATCGGACGCAATTACAAGTCTCTCCCTGCTAATAATTGTGCAAACGACCGTTCCTTCTTTTCTTTTATTTTTGCACGGATTTTGAGAACAGCTTAATATTTCCCTACGGCATTTAAATTATCCTTTGCTTGGCGAACGCACGTTGCGCAATGAATGCTTGGATGAAGGGTTGATTCCATTATTGGAATTAATAAAGATTCCATTGTCAAATATATTAACCCTTTGCGGACGGAGGCATTTTTGAATATCGAGAAACAATCAATTATTTAGCGATGAAAAAACTCTTTTTCATTGGAAAGACAATCTGTTAATGTATACAAGTTGAAATTTACTCTTTGTAAAATAATATTTCAACGATTATATTTTAATTTTTCAACTCTAACCGTTTATATATGCACCGACAAACTATAACCAATTTTTTTCTCAGGGCGGATATATTCGCCCGTCGTCCGCAAAGGGTTAACACTAGAACTATCGGCGTTAAATGTACTACATTTCAATATTTTAAATAAATACTTTGGAAAAAGAGGTGAAAGAGATGATCGACACGGTAATTTGTATATTATAAGATCAATGTAAAATATCCGTTCTATGAGTACTCGATAAACTTGAAAAATTTTTGGAAAAAATTGAAAACATTTTAACATTTCTGATAGTTCTAGCGTTAATAAGAATTCTTGAGACACTATTTTCTAAAGGATTGATATCACTTGACTAATCGATCCGAGAGGTAAAAATTAATTGGAAAAAAATTCCAAAAGATCAGTCGAGGACATGCAATCGAAGTCCATTTCTCGCGGTACGCATTCTCAGGCGTTAACCCAAATTCATGAGCATCCAAAAATGTAGAACTCGCATAACAATGCGATTCCACGATCGTGTCGGTTTGCCAAGAGACGCCATCGCTTGCACAACGATCACTGTTGAAACTTGCAATCAGCACTTTTTTTTTCTCTCTTCGTCTTCTTTACTCTTCTTCTTGCCGGTCTTCGTTCCAATCGGTAGACAGTTCTACAAAGTCTTTTCCCAATGGTTCGACCTTTTTTCCTCGATAATTATTAGCTCGATGTTCTCCAAGAGTTTACTTCTTTTTACATACATTGAATCGAACGTTACAAAAGAGTTTTAACATCGAGGAGAAAGGAGTAAGGAGAATGGAGAAGGGAGGAAGAGAAAGAAAAAGCGTAAACTCGCAATGACGAGAGAACCCAGCGAGAAATTAGCACGTCGACAAAAGGCGAATCGTCGAAGAGGGCCTTATAATTTCTCGGTGGGAGTAATTATGTTCGTGCACGAATGGCCTATTTAATTCAATGAAGCGAGCCATTGACGAGCCTATTCAGCCATACGACAACGACGAGGTCACGTAACACAACAAACCACACCCACACTCCTCTCTGCACACCAGCTTAAATCACACCCACGCGGTACGCAAGTACTTACGCGGTCCGCGGGCACGAGACGCGTGATTGTACAGTTAATACGATTTTATAGCTCGTCGATCTCGTAACTGTACCGGGGTAGTGGCTAAATAATCGTACGATCAGATAACAGACTCTTTTCTAGCCTTCGAAATCCCGGCTTCGAACGTTCCGATTAATTTCGCTGACCTTATCGCGTTTCGGCAGCTACTACCGTGGGAGAGGGTGATGATGACGATTTTATTGTCTTTTTGAGCTTGAATGTTGAGATGTACATTTACTGAAATTTTTGGAAGGTTTGTTATTCGTTTTTGCTCGGTGGATTGTGATTTTTGAAGGTTGAATGTTTAGAATTGATTTTTTAGGTTTCTTCGGTCTTGGAGTTTTGGAAGCGTGATGAAGATTTAAAGTTAACACTTGAACTACCAAGGAAATCATAATGACTTGTTACCAATTTTTTGCAAATGTTCTCAAAGTTAATGGGACAGTTATAGAGCAGATATTCAACGTTGATTTTATAAAATACAGATTATCCATCCTTTGAATTCTCTTCATCCAAAGTACGTATTTAACCCCTTGCCGTGCCATTTCTTCTTTGATTAAATGTGCAACAACTCTGAATTAATTACTAAAATAACAATCCAACCACTAATTTCGCATATAGTAAATGATTTAACGTAATATTGAATAGCATAGAATTAAACTTATTTTATCAGGACCCACTGATACTTTTGATAAAATAATTTTTGGAGTACTTCAAAATTGACTATTCCATTTATCGCGTAACGAGTAGCACTCGTTATTGTACGGCAAGGGGTTAATATACTGAAATATAACAGATTTAACACTAGATTTACGGAGCCAATTTGACTCATTCAAAATTCGATTATTTTATATATTATATAGTGGTTGATTAATATTTTTTAATAATAAATCTTTCATTTAAATTGATTTGGAACTATTTTCTTTGCCAAAAACTTCAATTTTTTTTGTACTAGTCAAATTGGCTTACTTCAGAAAAATAGGTACCTATATAACATCTGTAAATCTAGTGTTAATGGTAATTCTAGTGTTAACTACGTCTCTCTGTAGGAATTGGAATAAAAATTCCTCTTTCTTCGGAGTACCAGGCGCTCTCAATCAAATTCGTCTCTGATAATTGAACCAATCATTAACAACTTAACGGCAATCAACATCAGCACTATTCTACTTTTAAAATTCCACACTGTAATTATTAATGACATTATCATCAATTAAAAAACTCCCGCAATCCGTGTCCTCCGCGTGGAGGCACAGTTTCCTCCAGCATCTCGTAAATTCCCGCGCAATACAAGAACCGGACGTAGACGAAAAAAGCGGCCTCGTTTTCCGGTTACCAAAAAGACCCTCGCAACTATCTCAATCCCGATCTTCCTAGGATACAATTTCCAGCGGCAGAGCGAGAGACGCGATAGTGTATCTGGAGTAGCGTTCTCCAAAATGGGAGCGTAACCCCGTCCTCATAACGCGAGCCGGCTACGCTCGTCATCTCGAGTGTCATCGTCTGATTACGCTCGGACGTCCAGTCACGTGCGTTAATATAATAATCGGCTATTCGGAGCACGACTACCAAACAGTTTCTATAAGTTCTCCTTTAGTTTTTCATATTTTTTACCTTTAATTGCAAGTTCCATATGAAATAATTATAGGTGCCGAAGTGAGAAGGTGCAAAAGAAAGGAAAGAAGAACTTAGCTAAAGCTGGAAATCATTTCTCAGACGGAATAATCGTAGAAGTTGCATCGTGGAGATTCTAAATGTTCTACAAACCTAATAGACTCGAGTTCAAACACTCAATTACCGCTACGGTATTTTTTCGAAATCGTTGTACCTTCGACAATTTGCGATTTAATTAAAATTGAAGGACGGAGGTGAAATAACCATAGAAATTGAAGCTGAAAGATTCTATATGTCCTCCAAACCTAATAGGCTCAAGTTCAACCTCTCCATCACTTCTACGATATTTTTTCTCAATCGCTGTATCTTCGATAGCTCGAGATTCAATCAGAATTGAAGATCAGAGGTGAAATGACCTTTGTGGAAGACTCTATATGTTCTCCAAACCTAAGAATCTCATATTCAGGCCCCCCAACACCTAATCATTGCCCTATTGTGGTTTAAAGTCCAACAGAAACCGGAAGTCTGAAGCAAAGTTGGAACTGTGAGATTTAACACTAGAACTACCAAACCAGTCAAAATGAGTGGTACACAAATTTTTCAAAAAATTCTCCAAGTTTATATAAGAGTCATAGAATAAATATTCTACGTCTATATCAATAAACATGAATCACCCAATCGATCAAATTTTTCGCCGCTTGATTACCGCTTTTTCAAAGTACTTATTTAATCTATTCAAATATGTTGGATTTGACGCCGGTAGTTCTACTGTTAAAATATTCTAGCAGCCTAAAATATTCTCCAGATTAAGGCTCAATGTAAAACACAAAAGGAAAACGAGAGATCATAAGACTCCAGCTTCCTTCTACACTTTAAGTCCCCATTCCAGCATAACACCGATCCACAAATCACGATCGTACCTCGGCAATCCACTGTACTCTCCTTTCATGGATTCAGCCTTCGTTTCCCTCGTCCCTCGATAACCGATCCGACGATCAATTTCGTGTGTACAAACGTTGTAATGCGCGATCGAGCAAACATTCTAATTTCGCCTAGTTCGCTCGGCTGGTTAGTTACACTCGCCTACTTGCATTAGAACGGCAACGCGACTAACCTGAACCATGTCGGCAATATAGGATTACACCAGTTGGCACGTTGGCTTTCTAAGTACTCGTCCGAGCTGAACTCGATCTAATGCCGTTTCACATCGCGAGAGAAATAGATTATGCCAACGGGTCCTCATTAATGCAGGCATGCGACTCTTTGGAAGAAAAAGTGAGAGGAGGTTCATTGCCAATGAAATCGTCTGCCGAAGAGAGGTGAGAAAAATTGTATCGAGAGGGAAATAGAAAATGGCACGGTAGAAACGAAGGGCTTTAGTTTTCTGATTTGACAAATGAAATTTGTATTATTTGAAATTGTGATGTTTCAATTAGTTAGTACGTTGGGAGATAGAGTTTTAGCTAATTTCGATCTCGGGACTGAGAATTCGAATTTGGGAAAGTTTAAACTTAGGAAATTTGAAATTGTTATAGTCTCTGGGATTAAAGTGATTTGTATCTCAGAACCTTGGAAAATAATTTACCACCTAGAATTTTAAATAATTTAAGTTACAGAACTTCAAATAATTGAAGTCACTGAGAGGTAAATTTGTTCAGTTTTGGAACTTGAGAAAATAATTTAAATCACAGAAATTCAACTAATTTAGGTCACAGAACTTCAAATAATTTAAGTCCCAGGGGTCAAAGTGATTCGTATCTCAGAACCTAGGAAAATAATTTAACTCCTAGAATTTTAAATAATTTAGGTTACAGAACTTCAAATAATGTAAGTCTCTCAGTTGAAAATTGTTTCAGTTTCGTAACTGAAGAAAATAATTTAACTCACAGAACTTCAACTAATTTAGGTCACAGAACTTCAAATAATTTAAGTCCCAGCGCTCAAAGAAAATTCGAATCTGAGAACTCGAGAAAATAATTTCACTCATAGAACTTCAAATAATTCAAGTTCAGCGAGTGAAATTATTTTAAGCCTCGAGACTTGAATTATTCAAAGTCTTTGACGTTTGAAAGCAGAGGACAAGGTCGTTATGCCAATGATAAATTGAAAACGGTACGGCTTATGCAATATTTTACAAAAGCGTTCGATGTAAACAATTTTGCAGAATTTTCACGGCGCTAAAAAAGGAAGAAGGTTATTACTATTAGAGCAGAAATTTATAGAAATCTCAAAGAACTGAAAGTGACGCGATTGCTTCAAAAATAGGCTTCCATTGCGAAGACTTCTGCGGGTGTAGAAAATTTCAAAATACCTCCACGTTGTTTCTCAATTCGGTCTCACGTTAGCTTTCACGTTACACCGTTGAAACTCGTTCTAAAAACTCTTAAAAAAATCCTACTAGGGCTGCTATTATTTGTAGTCCTTGACACCTCGAAGCAGGTGTACGCGACGGTGTTGCGGCCCTTCCAATATTGAGAAAATTGCCATGAAAAGTCGTCGACGTTTTCCCACGAGAGTAGAAATAATACGTTCCCGTCTCTCTCGACGATGTATGGAAATATTTGCTTATTATTCTTCGCGGAAAACACCGAAACATTGTAACTTGAAGTTCGCGTTTTTGCGTATAAATAGAAGAAAATGCGAGTCGCGGGTCAAAAGAATGTTAACCGTTTGCAATTCTCTGGAAAACTGAACAAAAGTTCGATAGGAATCGCAGATACTGAAATCTGTCCTTGATACAATCTTCTTCGGGGTTTTTTTGCTAAAAGATAATAAACATAATCACTCTCTCTTGACTGAAACTTAAAACTACATTCTTAGAAATATCTCAGTGACCAGAGTACAATAAATAAACAATTTTTCTTTCAAATTGTGCGTTCTTTAACATATAATTTAGCTGCATAAAAAAATATATGTTCACTTGACAAATTAACCAGTTAACTGCTGAATTTAGTTCTATGAATACTTCGCGGGATACGGAATTAAATTCGAACAATGACGTGTATGTTCGTCGAACACAGGACAAGTGTTTCTGTTATAAATTTAAAAAAAAGAGGAAATCAAAATGTAGAAAAATTACTTTTTGAGTCCATAAGAAATTGACAATTCAGTATTACAGAAGCTACACGGTAGAAGTTTGGATTGACGTGTATACACGTCGAATGGAGTTGACTGATTAAATCTGAAATATATCCTCGAATTGATGATGTACAGAGTGAAGATGATTAGCGAGATTCAAAGGTGATTCAAAGGCAAGATGAATTCCAGTGGAAATAAGATCAGCGAAGCTGAAACGTCCTCGTCGAACAATCAATCCTTTAAATCTCACCGTCGAGAGATATTAAAAAGATTGGTTCAAATCTAAGCGTCAATTTGCACGACAGAGAATCGCGAAATAGGTTGAACGATTTCATACACGTCGCAAAAATTCGCTCCATTTCCCTTTGGCTTTCTTGTCGTATTAAGGCGCGGATGAGAACTACGACTCGTTTCGACGATATAAATAAAAATCCACGACGATGACGATGACGACGACGACGATCGCATCCACACTAATAAGGGTAAAATGTGTAACGTCCCATGCAAGTCGCCGAGCGTGGAAATTCGAACGAGGGTAATGGAAAAGCGTGATAATGAGTATGGCGAAGGAGGACGAGAGAGGAGAGGAATGCAACGAAGGCATTAGAGAGATAGGATAGAGGAGAGAAAGAGAGAGAGAGTTCCTCGAGTGATGCGACCCTGTTTCTAAACGGCGCACTTCTGTATTTGCATGGCTCACAAATACCGGCGCAAGTTGCTCCAAGATCGCTCATAAATCACCTGTACAATAGAAATGCCCCCTTTTCGTTATCGGTCATGACGAAAAGAGGGCGTAACGCTTAGATGCAACTTGGAAAGATTTCTCTTGTAGCACCTTATTGTATTACCTACGCGTATCACGGATCGCCACTTAAAGTTCGCTTTGCCATTCAACGAGGATTATACCGTTTTCTACTCGCGCGTCACTGTTTGAGGAAGTTTCAAGAATAATTGGATTCTAAACCTTTCTTCGGCTCGATCGAAAGTTTAACACGTTTTAGAATGGGGAAGACGAGAGGATGAATATCGAAATAGAGTACGACGTAGAACGATAAGTCCCAGTTTGAATTTTCTTTCGTTAAGCTTTAATCAATTGTTTCTAATTTACTACTTAATTTATCACAACCTCAGTGATTCGGCTTTCATCTAAGATCGTAACTCTAAGCTTATAGAACCATATAACTTTACGGACTGTGGCAAATAACGAGGCACAGACTCCAATTAGCGATCAGTGGGCCCTATAACCTGTGTCAACTTTCCTAATTTACTATTTAATCTATCACAACTTCGGTGATTCGGCATTCATCTATGACCGTAACTCTTACTTAATAAAACCATATTACTTTAGGGACTACGGCAAATAACAAGGCACAGGTTCCAACTAGCGATCAGTGGGCCCTATGACCTCCGTCAAATTTTTCCTAATTCAGTATTTAATCTATCACAACCTCAGTGATTTTGGATTCGTCTAAGACTGTAACTCTCAGTTAATAGAACTATATCATTTTAGAGACTATGGCAAATTACAAGGCACATGCTTCAACTAGCGATCAGTGGGCCCTATGACCTGTGACAAATTTTTCCTAATTTACTATTTATTCTATCACAACCTCAGTGATTTTGGATTCAATTAGGACAGTAACTCTCGACTGATAGGACCATATCACTTTAGAGACTATGGAAAATAACAAGGCACAGACTCCAATTAGCGATCAGTGGGCCCTATGTGCTCTGACAAATTTTTCCTAATTTACTATTTAATCTATCACAATCTCAGTGATTCGGCTTTCATCTAAGACCGTAACTCTCACTTAATAAAGCCATATTACTTTAGGGACTATGGCAAATAACAAGGCACAGGCTCCAACTAGCGATCAGTGGGCCCTATGACCTCTGTCAAATTTGTCCTAATTCAGTATTTAATCTATCACAACCTCAGTGTTTTTGGATTCGTCTAAGACTATAACTCTCAGCTAATAGAACTATATCACTTTATGAAATATACAAGACGCATGATCCAATAAACGATCAGTGGGCCCCATGACCTCTACCGAATTTTTCCTAATCTACTACTTCATCTATCACTTCCGCAGTAATTCAGAAACCATCTAGGACAGTAATTCTCAGCTAATAGCACCATATCATTTTAGGGACTGTGGCGAGTAGCAATGTACAGGCCCTGATTCGCGCTCAATAGGTCCCATGACCTCTGCCACATTTTTCCTAATTTACTAATTAATCTATCACAGTCTCAGTGACCGATATCCATCTAGAACAGTAACTCTCACCTAATAGAACCGTATAACTTTAGAGACCATGGCGACCAATAAAGCACAGACTCCAACTCTCAATCACTGGACCCAAGTCCACATCCCCATCTCCCTCCCCACGATCGAAAGCTGAACTAATTTCCAACAGCTCAAAGGCACGAGAATGAATCTAAAAATCGAGGACGACCGTTGGTACCGTTTGTCTAATATTCTTAGAACAATAGTC
This sequence comes from Cerceris rybyensis, assembly GCA_910591515.1. Lineage (NCBI taxonomy): Eukaryota > Metazoa > Arthropoda > Insecta > Hymenoptera > Crabronidae > Cerceris > Cerceris rybyensis. The sequence continues at coordinate 6,239,551 of OU342795.1, forward strand.
ACCGTTCTACAATGACTGGCAATTGAAGTTTCAGGTCGGGTACGCCGAAATCCACGTGAACGAGATAGCAGCACGTGGCCCGGTGCTGGAAACACGGGAAACGTCGTTAAGGACACGACTCGGCCTCAAGCGCGCACACTTCCGGGCATGCGAAACGGGGAAAGTGAAGATCCACGTGTGCCTAGCAAGAAAGTGGAGGGAAAAAAGGCGGCGACAGTCGTCGTGAGCAAGAATCGGTGGAAACGGAGAACGATGGCGTTTCGTTGATGTGATTCTCAAGAGAGGAGGGAAACTCAAAGAGAGACCCAAAGAGGAGGAAAGAGAAAAGAGAGAAGAGAGAGAGAGAAAAAAGGAGGAAAGAGAGAAGAGTAGAGGAGACGAGACGGCATTGAGTGCGGCCTATTTGATCGGAGGTGGGAAACGTAGCGATGGAAGGGAGAGGATAGAGAGGAGGTGGAGGCGGTGAAGAAGAGAGCAAGAGAGGGCAGGTAGGCGCGTGCCACTTAGCCCACCAAGAAACGCGGTCATAGCCTCGGCACGTCTGACTCGTCGCCGTCCCGAGCAGCGCTCCTCGCAAGAACCTCTCTTTCGGAGACCTTTCGGATTCGCAACTATGAATCCTTTTTCTCTCACCTACGCAACGACGTCTCGTCTATCCACTTTTCACTAATCCGCGAACGGACCGACCGGTGTCACGAGAAAAAACAAAAACGATCCTCTCTGTCAACATTGAGCATCGACGTTTCAATTCATGGAGTACTTTGAAGAGGTGATGAGCCATGGTATCGTTCGTGAACGTGATGAAATTACAGTGAGGATCGTCTAGGATTAGGTCCAGCTGAACATTTGGATACATCGTTTACACGTTTGTCGTTTCAATTTCTGACCCTACGGTTGGCTCTTCCTTTTTTTCCTTTTCGCTGTACCTTTGTCGGGATTAGAGTTGATCGTAATAAAGATAGAAACTATGACGCGTATCCGGCTCTTTTTCCACGCAGAGGTATCTCTCGCTCGATGATATCTAAATCCTTTCTGACCCGCAAACAAGAGAAACAAGTCCGACGAGAATTTACTGGCGCAACGCGTTAACGTGCTTTCGGACCGAGAACTGGATTATCTCGCTACGTCAGCAGCCAAAACCACCGAGGAGTATCGCACACGTTTCGACGATTTTCCTTCCATATATTCCTATCACGTTGTGCAAATCTTATAACTAATATTTCCTTTATTTTTTTCAATATATTAACTTCATATTAAATCCATAAGTAGGAGGAAACAACAAGTATAAGGACCAAGTCGAAGAAGAGATGAAGAAAAGAATTAAATTATTTTGTTACTTAACTAGCCAAAACCAGCGGAAAGTATCGCACACATTTCGACGATTTTCCTTCTATATATTCCTATCACGTTGTGCAAATCTTATAACTGATATTTCTCTACTTTATCCTGTATATTTCCTTCACATTAAATTCACACATAGAGAGAAACAATAACAAGTATAAGGATCAAGAAGAAAAAGAAGAGATGAAGCAAAAAATTGGATTATGTAGCTACGTCAGTAGCCAAAACCACCGAGGAGTATCGCACACATTACGACGATTTTTCTTGCATATATTCCTACCACATTGTGCAAATCTTCTAACTGATACTTCCTTTATTTTTTCACTATACAGTCGGCCCTCACCTTTCGCACATAATTACTTTCTGAAAATGTGTGCAAATGTTGAATATTCGAAAGTAGGGATATAAGAAAAATATGACAAATTGTATGTTAATGTGGTTTCATTGTAAACTTCTCTAACATCTAGTAGTTAATATTAGAAACGATATTACAATGTTAGAAAACCTCTAACGGGCAATGAGTGAGCGCGAGCTACAGCACTCATTGGCAGTGACTGCATGGAAGTAAACATTTGTTGAAACAGCGGCACAGCTCTTTAAAAAAATTGATTTTTAAAAACGTGCGAAATAGCGAATTGTGCGAAAGTATAATAGAATGTGCGAAAGTCGAGGGCCACCTGTATTATCTTCATATTAAATCTATAAATAGAGACAAACAATGACAAGTATAAGGATCAAGCAGAAGAAAGAGAGATAAAGGAAGTTTCTCAGTTTATATGCGAATTTCATTTTCATTCCTATTCGCCGTGCAGTCGGAGATGAAGTGAAAAAAAAGATGGAAAACGGAGCATCGAAATAACATAAAATCGGTGCAGCTGGTGCAAAACGGCATATCGGTGAAGTGGCCCAGGGGCGTAACCATCGAGTCGGAGATGCCTATCGTGGAGAAGGTTCTACTGGACGAGAGAGAAGGTCGCCGATTTCACGAGCTCCCGCTCTTTTACGGGCCGACGACGATGGGTTGCCCCCGAAACCCTCATACCTCGATGCGCCAGTAGAGATATCTCCTTTTCCGCGGTTTTCTCTAATTGAACTAGTTTTCAGAATTGTCGACGATTTTTCAAGGACCTTCGTAGCAGGAGGCCGACTACGATGAAAGTACGAATATACTCGCTATACGTTCTTTTGCGTTATCGTTGGCAAAGTATCTTCGCACACATTTACAGAATATTTTCTACGAAATATCTTCGATGAAGTTTAACTTGATTTCTATGGGATATGGATATGGCTTTATAGAAAATCTCGATGGTATTATTCCAGGACGATGCTGGCACCGAGGCGAAAGTGATTTTCCTGAGGTGAAAGCACGGTCCAAACTTCGACTCGGGGCAATACAATGGCCGAGACAAAGAGAAATCGGAATAATTGTAAGAAACGCTATCGTTTCTACCTCCGCTTTTATACGTTTCTCATTTCGAACGACAGAATAGCAATATGTGATCGTTGAAGGAAGAATAAGAGGAAGGAGAAACGAAGGAGTAAGTGGAGAATGAAGAAGAAGAAAAAGAAGCAGAGAAACTTTCTCGGCCGGTTGAAATTGCTCTGTAAATAAACCGAAGAGAAGAGAGTGTGGGTGTCGACATTGTCGGTAAGCAAAAGAGAACAAACGGAGAACGAGGAGGGTTTTGATCGTGCCCATAGAGACTCGTCGGCATTAACAGTAACGTAATCGGTCCCTCTCCTGTTCGTATATCTTTTCGAAGACGAGGCGATGTCCTACATTTGTGGCACGAGGCTACCACCGTGTCTGGTTGCCCCTCTTTTCCACCGGTTCCTGGCCCCGGTTATATTTAGTCGATATTTCATCCGTTTCACGCCGAAGCCGGTTAAAGCTGATTATTGCGCCAGGTCGAGGTGCTCGCTCAAAGGGGACGAGTTTTTCGATACCTTTTGCTCGTTTGCGCGCGGAAGAAATTCAATCTACGCTCATGCCATACAATATTTTGGAGAAATTCTCAAAGGCAACGTAAATAAACAAGTCTGCAATTCAATAATCTTCCAAAAACTGAAAATAATTTTGGAAAAAAAACTAAACAAAAATAATATACTATTTGAAAAGAAATATCATTCTCTTTAGTAAAGTAAGAATCAAAGTCCGAGAAATTTCAAGGTCCACTTTTACTACGGTACGAATATGAAATAGGGTAGATAAAACGTCAATATTTTCCTTCTATTTTAGAGTCTCAGCGATTGTCTCCTGACTTCTATAATTAACTTCCATAATAGTCAATGTTGCGTGACATAATAGAGTCGAGTATTTAGCCAATCATTTTTCCCAAATAATTTTGATAGACGAGGATTTAGGATGATACCGCGTGGACGAGAATTAACTGAAAGGACGAGGCATCGGAGCACCACTTTAGGCCAATGGGTGAAGTAGGTGCGAGGTAGGTTAAAGTAGGTAAATAGCCTGCCGGTGACCCGTCACCTGCGTTCTCGTTCTATCGAGAGCAACGTCTCTCTGTGGGAGGGACACAGCAGAATGAAGATAGCGTTCGCCCCACTACGAAACGACGACAAAGACGTCGACGGTTCGTATATACACGTTCCATCGCGGTGGGCCGTTCTTGTTCCGGTAGGAACGATTCTCGCCGCGTGTACCAAACGATCTGATAAAGTTTTTTTTTTTTACCTATTACCGTGACCCGACACATGCAAATCGTACGAGCTATGCGATCACTTCTCGTTGAATCGATACGCGTGTATTTAACGCCAGATCTGTTATCGATCGAATGATAGGACACTTTAACTGGATAATTCAAAAATGTTCTCTTTTACAAATAACTGTTGTCATTCTCGTAATACTTTACACCAGTGGTTGTTAATCTGGGGTGTGTGCACCCTTGAGGATATGAGAGAGTGTTTCTTGGGGTGAGAGTGAAATTTCAAAATTTTAAGAGCCTCGTATTAACACTAGATCTACGTGAACCGTCAAATTGGGCAGTTGCTATTTTTTTTAAAGTTTTTCACAAGTCGATAGGGAAGCAGTAGAGCAAAAATTTCACTTGTATCTTGGAATATATAAATTACTTTATTGCTCGTATTTTTTATGGCTTGATTTGTCTTCTTTTAAAGCACTTATTCAATGGATTTAAATGTACCAGATTTGGCGATCGTAGATCTAGTGTTAATGGAATTATTATGAATAAACGACAATAATCTAGCGATTGAAATTGAAATATTGCTTCTTATGTTATATAGTAATATATGTTGTAAATAAACACGGTATCTGTTTATGCAATAAATGTTTTTTTTTCTTAAATAAAAAATATATACACATTTTTAAGGGGGTGAAAGGACATCTTTCAGAATCGAGGGGATGCTAATCACTAAAAGCACCATAAATGTATGTAGTTGAGATTCTACTACAACACCTAAGTGAATGAACCAAAGTATAAATACAAAAAATATAAAAGCAATCGCAGTACAAGTGTGAGAAGAAGGTTGAAAGAAAAACCATTCCTCCGGCAAAGCCGCAGGAAGATAAAAAGATTTAAGTGTTATTAAAAGATTCCTCTTAAAGGAAGCGCGAATTGCCACAGTATTTCTTACAGTCATCGGCTCCCTTGGTATAGTCAACCACGGTTTAATCGTAAAAATACCATAAAATCGGTGAAACGATTTTGTTAACCGTCAGCCGGCAGAGATCACCGTGGTGAACGTTCGAGTTGGTCGATACAGCGATTGTAACCAGGTAGGTTAACAGATTAATAGTTAGTACGTCTAGAAGGCAGCTTAACAACGAAACCAGGCCAGCATCGTTGGCATAAAGTTCGTCGATACCGCTATTCTAATAAATAAGGAGGAAAAGCACCCGCTTATTTCTTGTCTCGTCTCTAAACAGGAGGTTCTTCTGGAAGAGGGAGATTTTCCTAACGACTACAACTTTTAAATATTTCAACCCTTTGCGGTCGTATTTCATTAAGAATAAAATGTGTAATCAAACTTAAAACGAAACTATTAAAATCTTGATAAGACCTATATATATACCTCAGAAACATGTTGATACTTTTCTTTGCTGGCTGAGAGTAAACAAACAATGACAACGGTAAAAGTACTTCGGTTAATTATGTAAATAATCTTCAAGGAATAGAACGACTTAACGGGCCAGAGCCCAAATCCGCTATTGTGTCTAGGAAATTAATCTTAATTAGTTACTCAATATATCATAGCGGCAGTGGTTCCGAAACCACCTAAAACAGTGGGCTCTAGGTGAAAGCACCATACTACGTTCGAGGCTATTGTGAGAAAGGAGTTACATGCTCTGATTCACTATCAATGGGCCCCATAACCTCTCCCGAAGTCTTCCTAATTTATAACTTAACGTATCGTAACTTAAGTGATTGAGGACCCATCTAAAGTAGTACATCTCAACCAGAAGGGACATTCATTTCAAGATGTATAGTAAGCAATAAGAAACAGGGTCCGATTCACTATCAGTGGGCCCCATGACCTCTGACGTATTTTTAATAATTTATAACTTAATGTATCGTTACTTAAGTGATCTGAGACCCATTTAAAGTAGTAGATCTCAATCAAAAGGCCCTGATCACTTTAAAATCTATAGTGAGTAAAGAGTTACAGACAATGATTTACTATCAGTGGGCCCCATAACTTCTCCCGAACTCTTCCTAATTTATAACTTAACGTATCGTAACTTAAGTGATTGGGGACCCATCTAAAATGGTAGATCTCAACCAGAAGGGTCAGATCATTTCAAGATCTATAGTAAGTAACGAGAAACAGGCTCCGATTCACTATTAGTGGGACCCATGACCTCTGTTAAATTTTTCCTACTTTATATCTTAATGTATCATAACTTTAGTGACTTGGGACCTATCTAAAGTAGTAAATCTCAACCAGAAGAGCCAGATCACTTTAAGATCTATAGTAAGCAACGAGAAACAGGGTCCGATTCACTATCAGTGGGCCCCATGGCCTCTCCCGAAGTTTTCCTAATTTATAACTTAACGTATCGTAACTTAAGTGATTGGGGACCCATCTAAAGTGGTAGATCTCAACCAGAAGGGCCAGATCACTTTAAGATCTATAGTAAGCAATAAGAAACAGGGTCCGATTCACTATCAGTGGGCCCCATGACCTCTGCCAAATTTTTCCTACTTTATATCTTAATGTATAGTGACTTAAATGATTCGAGACCCATCTAAACTAGTAAATCTCAATGAGAAGGGCCTGATCACTTTAGGGTCCACAGTGTGGCTACAGGGTCTCAATTCAATTTTCCTAACGATTTCGGGTTTGAGATATTTCAACTCTTTCCGGTCATTATTTCATTAATAACAAAAGTTTTAATCGCAATTATAACGCAACTATTAAAATCGTAATAAGAATTATATATACCTCGGAAGCGTGTGGACTCTTTGCTTTGGCATCTGCGAGTAGACAAACGATGGCAACGGTAAAGGTTCTTCGGTGGCTGAGAGCAGACGAGCGACCGCAAACTGAGGGTTGACACCACTGCAAGGATGAATCACCAAATAGCACACAAAACGAGACGTAATTAAGTAAAATATTGTACACGCACTAATAGATGAAAATGCTAGAAGCCGAACGCGGAGCACTGATTACTCGTCGGCGGTCGAGGACAAACTGATATCGAGGAAAACATCGAAACGATTCCTTATTGTTAAAGGACGAACGAGTAGGACACCTGCTGTGATCGGCGAGGTTCGTCGGATATGTTTTGATAACACGCCGCGGTCGTCGTACTCGACGCTCAATGAAGTGGAAGTAATTGTTCTCGCTGTTCGTAGAATTTATATTAAAATTGCAAATGAAATTGAACAATATTGTTAATTAATAGTTGCAAATATAGTGCTTTGTTTAAGGTAGCGGTATTGTAAAAAAATAACACATAAACATAACTGAAAGTTGCAACTTTCTTGTCGGCTGAGAAAGTGAATGTGTATGTAGTTTGCTTTGCAAGTACATTTTTTGTTTTTGTAACTTATTGTTTCATTTGAACGATACTTGTTGATTCTACATCGAATTGAATCATCTGTAAATTAAGGTTACTCGCGTAAATTTTCCATGGTGTACTTTGATCCATCTCCTATGAAGTTATACATTCTATTATCAAAATTTTATCAAGTTCTTAATTGTTTTTCCGCTCCGTTTGCATTTGTTCAATTCCATTTCAATTTCATCAAACTTGTTTAACCCTTTGCCAGTATATTTTATCGGAGTTGCACAGATTTCTTGGCAATATTGATGCTATAGTGCCAGCAGAAGGGTTAAACTTTTTCAAAAGTGTTGTAATTATTTATTTATTCAATTGTTTAGTGGTACCACCCTTGGGTGTATACACCAAGTGAGAGAAATAATAAGAAATTAATGAAATTCGAATGGATCTGTGCAATTCAAATTATAAAATTGCAATATCGAAAAGAGCTTCGTGTCTGCTCCAATTTTCTGATCGTGCAGTCTTCGAAAATGTTACTAATCAAGAATTCTCGGTGAGGCGTGACATTAGAGGCAGAAATTTGCTTGAAATGAAACTTAGGCATACGCTTAGGTCAGGGACAAAACAACAGATCGATCGAGTCAAACGCTGTACCAACCGCGCAAGGTCTCGCAAAACACGCACCGAAGAGAACACGTAAAGGACAGCGATGCGCTTCTTGCATCGATTGCACTCCTTTCCTCCGTTTCGCTTGACCGATCTACGCTTTACGAATTCATAAGATTCACCGGAGAATCTATTGGAAAATTCACGATTAATTTTATCAGTCATCGACTGCACCCTTTACGACGAAGTGAAAAAGAAAGAACACTGTTATCTGATGAACTTGATCCTCTACTTTGAATTTTTTCCTGCCCGTCTGATCAAGATTAAAAAATCTTCGAAATAGAATTTTAAATAATATGTTCATTTAATTTTTAAGTGTATTAAGTGGAGAGAATTTTGCAGTCCAAAATTTAAAATTACGTAATTTATTTGAATGGAATAGGGCGACTTAATTAGCTAGGATCCAAATCCGCTATTGAGTGTAGGAAATTGGTCTTAATTACTTATTCAATATATCATAGCCTCAGTGGTTCGAAAACCATCTAAAATAACGGGCTCTAGGCGAAAGAACCATACCACTTTAGGAGCTATGGTGAATAAGGAGTTACAGGAAGTAATGAGTGGGCCCCATGACCTCTGCAAAATTTTTCCTAATTTACTACTTAATCTATCATAATTTTAGTGTTTCAAAACCCATCTAAAGTACATGATCTCAAACGGAAGGGCCAGATCATTTTAAAATCTATAGTGCGCAAGGAGATACAAGCTCCGATTCGCTATCAATGGGCCCCATTACCTCTTCCAAATTTTTTCTATTTTATTAGCTCTAATAACTATAATTTTAGTAACTCAAAACCCTTATAAAGTACTGGCTCTCAACCAGAAGTGCCAAGTCACTTTGACATCTATAGTAAGCAACGAGGAACCGGCTCCGATTCACTATCAGTGACCCCATAACCTCTGACACATTTTTCCTAATTTATTCCTTAACATATGATAACTTTAACGAGAAGAAACCCACCTAGAACACTAAATCCTAAACCTCGTATCCCACAAAGTCCACAAAATCCCCGAAAAGACGTCAAAAAGGTTTAAATCGCTAGAACCACTGAAAAATCATGAACCACAAAACGATGCAATCCCATATGCATTCGGTCACATCGAGATGCAAATACGTAGCTTTTTCCGCGTTGACAACACGAATCGATTAAGTAGCGTTACCTTTGTCGACGTAAATTGAAACGCCAATAAAGAAGGAGCACCGTATGGATAAGCAGGAACGAAACGGGACGAAAGAGTTCGGGCCAAAGATAAAATATTGTCGCATCGAGGTAGGAGGCCCAATCGATAAAAAACTGTGGGCGCGTTCACGTGTAATGAGGAAGTGTTCTCGCAAACAGTTACAAGTGAAGTAGGTTACGTAGATAAGTCCTCGCACATACGCCTGTATGTAATTCTCTGTCGAGTGAGTATGTGGGCTCCCGATACATCGTACGACCGACATTGCAGGTGTGATACACCAGTACCGGTAGCATCTCCGGAAGAACTTTGATTATGAATCAAATTATTCCAATCGTTTTGTCGCTTCTGGCAGATCTTTTCTACCTAATGTATACAATGTGACCTCGATAGCTTGAAAAATGGTAACTCCTAGGTGTAGTAGTTACTGGAGATGGAGTGGTAGAAAGAAGAAGAAATCGAGACCTCTAACAGATTTTTCCGAATTACTATTTAACCCTTTAGCAACGTGTGATGGAAAATTTTGAAATCTTTCAAAAACTATTAACATTAAAGCTACCACATGGGAGTCAACCGACCCCTTTTCAATGTAAATTTGCCTTTAAGAAAAACTATCAATACAGTTAGTATTAAATTGAAAAAAATCAGCCGGTCGCGAAACGGTCTCATTATTTCTATATTATTTATATTACTTTGAATTATACGAAATATGAGAAATCAGTGAGAACTTTTGATTTCAGGAATTCATTTTGAATCTCTCCACGTCCAGACAGAAAATAAATCGTCCAAAAAGGGTTAATCGTAGTCACGATAGTTAGAAGTTCATCTAAAACCGTAGCTCGCCAAAGAAAGAAGTATAAAAGTAGCATCCAATTTTTCTTCGATAGATTCTTCATTCTCAAAAGGAGCCAAAAGGTTCAATATCTTCCTCTTCAACAAGAATCAAAAGAAGCTTATATTCCTGATTAACACTATACCTACCAAGTCGGTCAAAATGACCTGTTCTCAATTTTTTCAAAAAACTACCTAAATTGATAGGGCAGCCGTGAAGTATAAATTCTACTTCTACCATATAAAGCCTAAATTAGTTAATTCACTAATCCTTTCACTTCTTCATTTATCTGTTTCCAAAGTACTTGTTCAATAAATCTAAATTTTAGTAGATATAACGTCGGTAGGTTTAGTGTTAAAGAACATCATCATAAAACGTCTCTAGTTCTCCAAGTCTTAAATCCAACTTATCAATTCTTCCTCAGTCGACATCTCCGCAATGATAATCGCAATAGATCTATAACGTGCACCGATATCAAAAGAGGGACGAGGATCGATCGTATTAAATGCGTTCCCCGTAGTTCCATAAATCCTAGACGAAACGTTTCCTATCGTTCGTTATCTGAATTGGATGGTGACCTGTGCTCGATAGAGGTGTACAGAAAGGCCAGCTGCGTGCAGGCCGAACGAAACGAGGCTTTGGATATCAAACTGGCCAGCGCCTGTTGATATTAGCATTTATTTATATCTCCTGACCTCAAATATGTGTAACGTGCTCCCCTCTACTCGTAACAGGCTTGGCTGTACAGGCACGCCTCCGTTTTCGAGGTTACGTGCGAGTTGATATCGAGTTCCATCAAATTCTGTCAGTGGTATAACAGTGCCTTCTTTGTGATATCGTCGTCCATTATCCATGCACCGTATTCGTACGTTCTACATAAACGCTCGATTATTCCATGCCGTTCTGAGACTATGTGCAACAACTGTCCCCTCTTGTGTTTTGGATGTAAAGGAGAATCGAGGGATTATGCCACCTTCTCTCCTCGGATAAGAAGATGCTTTATTAAATTCCTCGATTAACTATACATCTTAATGATTACATTGCGAACGGGGACATTTTTTAATATTGACAGATAATCATTTATTTGACGTTCCAAAACCACCTTTTTATCAGAAATTTAAGCTGTTAATGTATATGAATTATAAATTTTCTCCACTTTTCATCATATCTCACAGAATCGTGTATACATACGGCGATAAACTATAACTACACTTTTTCTCAGACCGCATATATGCGTCGCTAGTCCACAAAGGGTTAAACTACCATGCGAGATGGTATCAATTTTTTAAAAAATTCTCCACATTGATACGGCCAGTCGTCGATTAAATTTTCCAGGTCTATCTTACAGAATCGAAACTACTTAACCCCTCGCCCTACAGTGACGAGTCTCACTCGTGATCAAATAAACGGCGTAGGGCATTTTCAAATTTTACAAACCCTATCAAATTGAAAATCTTAACACTAGATTTACGGATGTTGATATACCGATTTTTCTGAAGTGAGCCAATTTGAATCATACAAGAAAAGTGAAATTTTTAATAAATATATTATTTAATGAAATATATTACAATATATATGTAGTAATCAAATTTTGAATGAGCTAAATTGGCTCCGTAAATTTAGTGTTAATGAAACTCGAGGCTATAATATTATTTCCATAATATTACGTTCAATTATACGATATATCAGGAATCAATGACAAATTTTTATTTCAGCAATTAAATTCTAAACTGTAGTGAAGACCGTTGGGAAACAAATCGTAGGACAAGGGATTAGTGGATTGTATTTTCGCCTCTTGATTCTTCTTTCGTTAGAGTACTTGGTTAACTTATTTCAGTGTAAGAAATTTAACGATGGTAATTCCAGTGTTGATACCATGAAATGTTAATGGTATTAGTCACAATGTGAAACAACGAGCACCGGAAAACGTATCGATCGTAAAATGGTTTAAAGCGTTCTCCACTTGTCGAGTTGGAGTATATATGGTGTGGAACATTGGTATTAAGTTAATCTTATGTTAGGCTATGGTGTAGTATTTGAAAGGGGACCATAAAAGTACCATCCATAGAAAGGTCATGCGGTGTTCGAAGATCGTCTACCTGCTTGTAGTAGGAAAAACAAGATCCTAGCAGGGATCTTTTCCCTTGACGGTACTTTGTACGATCCTTCGATCCCTTTTCGCTGTAATAATGGAAACTTTCTTTTCCGCTTTCCTTGGTACCCGACTGATTAAAGTGCTCTCGAACTTTCTTCGTCGAACGAACGGCCATGGGAACGACGAATAAGACTTTCTTTGTATCCTACGCTACGGTAGGCTCGGTTGTTTGAATTATTATTCCGATGACTTAAAAGATAATGGAAGAAATTCAAAGAAGATTTCGAAGAGATAGGGTCAACCACAGATTTAATATACTCTGTGAATTTATTTCTAACTGTGAATACCACAGGTGCGTTAAAGTATTGAAATTGTTGAAAAAATTGAAAGTGTAAAATACTACTGGCAATATGAAAATAATTTCATGATACCCGATACCACTGATTTTTTTAGATTGATAGATCTTGGAAGATTTCAGGTGTTTTTTAAGATAATGGAAGAACTTAGAATACGATTTTGAAAAGATGGAATTAACCAGAGATTTAATATACTCTGTGAATTTATTTCTAACTGTGAATACCACAGGTGCGTTAAAATATTGAAATTGTTGAAAAAATTGAAAGTGTAAAATACTACTGGCAATATGAAAATAATTTCATGGTACCAGATACCACTGATTTTTTTAGATTGATAGATCTTGGAAGATTTAAGGTGTTTTTTTAAGATAATTGAAGAATTTAGAATGCGATTTTGAAAATATAGAATTAACCACGGTATCAATATACTCTGCGCATTTATTTCTAACTGTGAATACCACAGGTGCGTTAAAGTATTGAAATTGTTGAAAAAATTGAAAGTGTAAAATACGACTGACAATGTAAAAATAATTTCATAGTGCTTAACAGATATTTTAGCTTGAAGATTTAAGTTTTTTTTTTTAAGATAATGGAAGAACTTAGAATACAATTTTGGAAAGATAGAATTAACCACGCATTTAATATACTATGCGAATATATTTCTGGGTGTAAATACCACAAGAGCGTTAAATTATTGAAACAGAAATTTATCAGAGTTTTCCGTGGTACCGTATAGTATAAAATACAATTGGCAATGTGTAAATAATTTCACGGTGCCCCATACCACTGATTTTTTAGCTTGATAGATCTTAGAAGATTTAAAATGTTTTTATAACCAATTTTTTTACACCACTAATAACACATCTTGTTGTAGGCTAAAGGTTTATTCTTAATGTTAAGAATAAGATTTTGAAACATCGTTAACGTTTGCAAAGTCTATTCCAAATCGAATATTTCCTGGCAAACTACGTACAGAAGGCACACGCGTTTGTTAAAGCGTAGGAGAATTGAATCACGATGACCTCGGCGTCTCGGAAGAGAGGACGCGCCCGATGCAATTTCAGATCGGAACATTTGCTACTACGAATTGGAATGTGCGTTACACGTAATCGCGTGCAGTCGTCATTGCACGGTTCTGCGCAATTATGCTGGAAATACCTAAAACGCGTAATCCTTCAGGGAGCTGTCGTCAGTTGGGAAAATCGGTTTTTACATCGCCGCAACACGGGTTATAATTGGCTTTATTTTTTTCCTCTTTTAGCATTACATCAACCGAGGATTAATTCGACATATTTTCAAATGACATTTGTATATCACCAATTTCACAATTTTTTATCAAAGTACAACCGCTTCTGTTAAAATGACATCTTTTCAGAGCAAGAATAAAGATTGGAATATTTATCTTTGTATTCTTGGCGGGCGAATTCGACTTGTCGTTTTTCTTTGTCTTTTTTTTCCTTTTTTTTTAAAGTTATTCGCTGATTGAATTAAGGTTATCTGTGGTAGCGCTCGTAAACCACGATAGATAAGAAATACGTTTTGCATAGAGATAACTTAATGCTCACCAGGCACCGGATGGTTGGAAAAAAATCAATCTGTGTCGTTCGTTAATTAAGAGCAATCGTTATCTTAGGTATCGTGTGTTTAGCGAGACGCGCAAATATCTCGCTGTTTCAGGCCGCATTTGCGAAAGTAATATTTGCACGCAACACACAAACCTAGAAATATTCCCGACAGTGTTTCTGTAACGAACAACAAGTGCGACTGAATTATTCACGACAGTTCAAAGCTAGCAAAGCACGATTTATTTTTAACTTCCAAATAAATTAGAAACTCACAAACAAAAGCCTTGAACAATGTTGCTACCAAAAAATTCTGAACCAAGGTTTCACTTTCTGATTTTCCATTTCGTTGGACTTCTCTAATTTAGGATTAAATTAGTGAAATAAAAATCTCCTACATCCCATACGTCAGAATAAAAGTAACAAATAAAAATAAGTTTGCACGATTTTATCCCTTTGATTTTCTAATTAAATAATTCCAAAAAATCTTCTACATCCTATACGTTAGAATAAAAGTAACAGATGAAAATAAGTTTGCACGATTTTATCCCTTTAATTTTCTAATTAAATAATTCCACGAAATCTTCTACATCCTATACGTTAGAATAAAAGTAACAGATGAAAATAATTTTGCACGATTTTATCCCTTTGCTTTTCTAATTAAATAATTCCAAAAAATCTCAAGCTCATCCTTTCTACTCATTGTCAGCCAGAGACATTTTTCCAATTAAATACCTAAAAGGACAAATTCCAAATTCTTTTCCTACCCTTTTCTCTCACAAATTAACCCTTTGCGGACGACGGGCGAATATATCCGCCCTGAGAAAAAAATTGGTTATAGTTTGTCGGTGCATATATAAACGGTTAAACTTGAAAAATTAAAATATAATCGTTGAAATATTATTTTACAAAAAGGAAATTTCAACTTGTATACATTAACAGACTGTCCTTCCGATGGAACAGTGTTTTTTCATCGCTAAATAATTGATTGTTTCTCGATATTCAAAAATGCCTCCGTCCGCAAAGGGTTAACGCAGAATAAGAACTTTCAAATTTAAAAATTTCCCTTAAAAACGTATTCCACTAAAAAATATAGATATTCCAAGGCCTCCTTTCAAACAATGAAGAAGAATCATGTCGAACGTTACAATCAAAACTAACGAACATTCTATCGACTGTTCAAAGCCACTTTTTATTAGATTGCAGGAAAAAAAAGAATCAACATCAGTCGAAAGGCAACGCGGGAAAAGATTAATGTAACTCAGCGCGAGAGGATAAAAGAGCCACGAAGGATTTGTGGCTGATACATAATGGCCGATCTAACACGTGAGACTAAATATGCGTGGGGGATCCTTCGTAATGTGGACATCCTTGGCATAAGCATAGAAAGCTAGAAAGCCTCGGCACCAACGATGATAACCCAAATACGAGGTGAGCTCGGTTATCCGACTTTGTTCGAGAGAAACTTCTCGTTATACAAATCGACGACCGAAAAAAAGAATCTTTCGTCTTTCATTGTGATCGATTGTACAGCGCTTCGAGAAACTGGTAGTACAATCGAATAGAGGCTGATTCAAAAATCGATCTGAACTGATTCAAACCTGATTCGAATTTGCTCCGTAAACTGGGTGAAAAAAATCGATTGAAAACTTGGAGTAAAAGTTTCTCAACTGAGACTTCGTTTTCAAAAAGGTCGACTTCAAAAATTACTTGGTAGAACACTCGACCAAGTCTCTGCTCAATGGATATCACTGTAGATCAGTGGTTCTCAAACTTTTTTAGAATTTCTTAATTACTAGCTTCTTCAGAATTTTGTAGATTATTCGCAGTCTCTTTAATATGATATTAATTTACATATAGGTTACTGTTGCTAAAACATTTTTTGGAAAACAATTACTTATTAATAATATGGAAAATCTTCTTCGTCAGATGTATATTGAATGAGGGGGGTGTATTTGCTAAACTAGCAAGTGGAGCCAATTAATTTTTAACAGGTCAGCAAATCTATCTGATTACAATTTATAAAGGTTAGCGTATTTAAATTAATAAACATTTACTTATGAGATATTTCAACTCTATTATTTATAATTAGATAGTTAAAAGTGCTTTATAATTCGCGTTAATTCAACAGAGCAGTCGCCGAGGAGTTAAACGATCTTCGACCAGTAGTTTTTGTCATCCAGGAAATCAGCGAGACTTTCGATTATAATACCAATTAAATTTCTCTTTACGCAACCTCTCAATTGTCTACAGATTTGCCAACAATCCAAGCCGGAGTCTTGAGCTGATAAATTAAATTAGCTGAATTAAAGCTCACGAATCGAGTCTCGTAACGATTCATTTGTTCGACACTTTCCATCGAATCTATTCAACATTTTCTCGATATCTCGTTGATTCTCTCGTAGACTCTCCTTCTAACGTTCGAAAAAACACGATTCCATGGTAGCCGTTAAGCAAGGATCAGTAGACCGGCAGTTTAATACTCTCTCACGTTCGTGGCAGCGTTTGCCACCTCGTAGAAAGCCGGTTAGACCTTTTCTTCTTCTTTTTTTTGCAATACGACAGACAGAGCTCGCAAACGAGGAGCACGTTGCCGAGAGAGTTCGCTCACTTTCCCTCGCGATCGGCCAAATGCCAGTCCACGTTGGTAAAGGGACCACTGATAACGGATTTCTGGGCTCGTTTCCGGTGATTTGGATCAAAAATACGAAAAAAACTTTAGCTACATGGACCGTGTGTCATGGAAATACGAAAAGATTAGGCAATGGACTATGGTGGATATGGAGATAAAGACTGGGACTTATGACTAGTAGGCTCGAGTTCAAATATTGTTTTCGTCTCAGCTGAGACATTTTTCTCAAATTATTTTGTAGTGCTCCTTTAAGAAGAAAAAATTCTTCCGAGTCGAAGGAGTGAAGTAGGCTCGAGCGAGATATCTTAAGTTTACGTTTAATCTAAACAACTGTGCTAGCGACTACCGTTGAAGTTCGTTTTGAGCATCTATGCGAGTCGGATGCGAAACTTATTGATACCTTTATTCACTATTGTTAATATCATTCTTATTATTCGTTATTCATTATTATTATTACTGTTTTTACTTTAGTTTTGTTTTTGTTAATTTGTGAAGTGAATTTATTGACTATTTAATACCCTCCTTACTACAATTTAAAATATAATAAGCATAGCAGATGAAGCCAAAAAATGGAATATGGGCAAACAAGAAGATTTGAGTGAGAGTTTTTAGATCCTAGGTTGTGGATATTGAAATTTTGCATCCTTTAAGGTGCAATGTATTCCTTTTTTGTGTGTAAGGTATTTGAGGGAATAATTTGTCGTTGAATATTTACTAATAGTTTGAAATTGTGATAATTTTTGGAGCATTTATTTGAGAGAAATTATTGTTGAATTTTAATTTATAATAGATTAGAAGATCTGAGGTTGATTCGAGCTGTTAAAGCCAATTTCAGCTGTCACAGGATACTTTTATTTCTTAAATTACTGTCACTCGTTGGAATTACCTCCAACCAAGGAAAACTACTCTGCTGCAGAAAATACAGAACTTTTCCAAGCCAATCTCAAAGCACCTAGGAAAAGATAAAAAAAAAAAGGAAACGCAACAACTTACACCCCTAAAGATTAACGCACCTCCCAAGAGATTCGAAAGACCAATGAAACCACCCCAAATGTAATCAAACCCAACACCATGGTAAGTCCCTCCTAACTCCAGAAATTCCTCGAATACTCCAACCATAAATACGATTCTCGACAAAACACGTTTACACAAACATCCGTCGAAACAACGTGAAAATCAACGGCGAGAGCAGATATTTTTATTCTCAGGTGGAAGGAAAATGATTATACACCGTAAGAATGTAACATCTGTTGCTCCTCAATGACATTTCCAATAGAGACCTGACGCAACGTCGTTTCTCCTCTCTCTTTCGGTTACTTTGCCTCTTTCTTCGTTTGATACGAGAGAAGAGGAGCGAGGTGTAAGCGATCGAGGATTATAATTCGAGTCTTATCCGTGGCAAAATTCCGGAAAGCTCGGCTATACGAGGATATACGAAGGGGGAATACAAAAGATCCATGGCAGCACTGTCAAAGGCGGGGTTCATCGTACACAAAGTGGGTAAAGGTAGGTAACCCATTTTGGGGGTGGCTGGCTAGCTGCTTTTCCTTCCTCTCTGTTCCTCCCTTTTCCTTTGCTCTGCACATTTCCCTCTCTCTTCTCGCTGTTTCTCCCTCCCTCTCTCTTTCTTCTCTCTACTTCTCCCACCTTTCATTCTTCTCTTTCTCATTTATGCAGATTTCTCTGCTCTCCCTTCCTCTCTTTCTCTCTCGCTCCCTTTTCGATATTTCTCTTTATTTCTCTCGCACCCTCCTCATCGTTTCTCTCTCGCTCTCCTCTCTCTGTTTTTCTCTCCCTATCTGCTGTCTCTGTTACTCTCTCACCTCTCATTTTCCTCTTCGTCACTTCTGCAGATTTCCCTGTTCTCCCTTCCTCTCTTCTCTCTCGCTCCCTTCTCGATACTCCTCTCTGTTTCTCTCGCACACTTTTCTACATTTCTCTCTCACCTCTCACCCTTCACTTTCTCACTTCTGCAGATTTCCCTGTTCTCCCTTCCTCTTTCGCCCCTCCTCTCTATTTCTCTCGGACCCTTCTCAATTTCTCTCTTGCTCTCCTCTCCCCGTTTCTCGCTCATTTCTCATCCTTCTCTTTCTCACTTCTGTCGATTTCTCTGCTCTCTCTTCCTCCCTTCTCTCTCGCTCCCTTTTCGACCCTCCTCTCTATTTCTCTCGCACCCTTCTCTACATTTCTCTCTCGCTCTCCTCTCTCTCTGGCCAGCATACGGTTTTCCACTCGCACATCAACGAGGCAGCCCGTTCTCTCGGTGTGCCGTCGTTGAGTATTGAGCGGGGTGAATGCTCTTGCGCAATGCACGTACAGCAACCCCAACCTCGTCGACCTCGAGGCTCCTTCTCGTCCGGGTCTACTCTACACCCCGTTGCAATTGATTAACCGAATACCAATGATGTTTCCTCCTCTTATTAACATTATTATTCGCACGGCTCGATACATGCCGGGGAGGGAAACCGTAGCACGAGGAAATGAAATCAGAGTGGTATAACGGCTGCTAGGAGTGAAAGTGGAGAAAATTGCCGTGAACCACCAAGCCGGACTCGTTGTTTTCGTGAGACGAAGAAGTTATTAGATTCCACGAGAGATTGCCTTGGCTCTCGTAACAACATAAAAAATACGTTCTAACGTCTCGATGGTATTTAACAGTAGATTTACGGAAGCCGCCAAATTGACGGATACGTACTTTTCCAGGAACGTTTTCCAAATTTATACACATGTGACACAGTAGATATTTCACGTGTATCTTATAATATACAAATTACTCAACTGGTCGTTTTCTTGCCTTGGCTCGGGTAACAACGTAAAAAATACGTTCTAACATCTCGATGGTATTTAACACTAGGTTTACGGAAGCCGTCAAATTGACGGTTACTTACTTTTCCAGAAACGCTTTCCAAATTTATAGAGACGTGACACAGTAGATATTTCACGTGTATCTTATAATATACAAATTACTCAATTGGTCGTTTTCTTGCCTTAGCTCTCGTAACAACGTAAAAAATACGTTCTAACGTCTCGATGGTATTTAACACTAGGTTTATGGAAGCCGCCGAATTGACGGATACTTACTTTTCCAGAAACGCTTTCCAAATTTATAGAGACGTGACACAGTAGATATTTCACGTGTATGTTATAATATACAAATTACTCAATTGGTCATTTTCTTTGCCGATTGATTCCTCTATTTCTAAAGTATCTATTTAATATATTGCGATGTAATAGATTTCACGTTCGTAAATCTAGTGTTAAGTTCCAATACATTGAGAATCGATGAAAGAACGTTTACGTGGTTAACACGGGAAAAAGTGGGATTTTATTGGGTATCGTTTAATATTTGATTTATGGCGATCAGTTTTGAAAAAAAAAACGAGACAAATATTGTGCTTTTTCACGATGATCGGGATTGCGTTAAAAATTGTTGTATTTGGATGACAAATATTGGTGAACCGAAAAGGATAATAAATAGAAGAGTTTAACAGAAACAGGGACAGATAGTTTATCCGATGGCCTCAAAGAGGCGTGCTCGTTTGCATCGATGCGAATTCCGTTGCAGCTGACGCTCTCGTCGAGGATTTAATGGGTGAAAAACGCCTTGTAAAGGATCTCTCGAGCGTAAAAATATGACATCGTTAGACGACGAAGGCGGCAATGGAGATAAAGTGATAGAGGAAAGAAGAAAGAGAGAAGATAAAAAAAAGTGAGAAAAGAAAAAGGCATAGTTCCTTTTGAAAAGAATAATTTAAATTCACTTCCCGCGTATTCTAATCAATTTCCTTCTCTTTCTTTTGGTGATTTTCCGTAATTTCGGGGCACTCTGAAGATTGGAAATTACTGAGATAACGCTCGGTGTAATTGAACTTCCGTCAATTGAACGATCGAGTATTGCGAGGTCGACGAAGAGTTATCGGAGGTTTCGCGATAATTGTAAAACCACCGCGGAGTATCCTACGATCGATTGTAAAAATAAGAACGGGGGATTCGTCGACGGCAGAGAGAAACGAGGGAAAAGGCGACGAATGACGAGCCATTTGAAAAGCAAAGCACGATAAGCCGCCGCGTTTCTCGTAAAAGGGGGAAGAACCCTCCGAATCTTCCTGTTTCAAATTACCATCGAGCACGAAAGACAAACCTCCGGCGATTTTTTGCATGAAAAATTGTGCAATTTCCGAGGCTCTATGCCCGCATGGAAAATACAAATGGATTCGAAGGTACGAAAACTTTTCCAATTAAATTTTCAAAGGGAATCAAGGTTTTCCGACGACAATGGAAGATCCGTGAAAGTAAGAACTTGTCGAAGAACAAGCGTGAAGTATCAACTGTTGGATAAAAACTTTAATAACGTGAAATGATGATTCACTATTCTGGAAACTTGCAAACCTTTCTAGTAAAATTCCTCTGTAGTTTGATAAAAAAAACTTGATACTCTCAGATATAAACGTATGTGATCTATTAAACGAAACAATTTATATACTCTCCGCTCAAACTCTTTCATTCCAATAAATAATTACTTACGCATTGCGTTACTCACCTCACGGAACAATTAATAAATTTTGTATCTCGATTACACCGTAAATCGTGCAATACATAAACATCTCTATCATAATTCATTCCAACAAACAACCTACACTCTACACAATTTATCGTAACAAATACAATAAATCCAATCTACGAAATTTACGAGCAATTAAGTAACTAAATGACCATCGACACGAGCAAAACGATCAAAGTGACTTTTGAACAGTGTTACTCTTCCTCAATGTTACTCGACGGTTACACCATGAGCAATTATCAATGCCGAAGACAATGCGCGATAACGTCGAAACGTACGATTAAGTGCTCATACGTGTCGTTTCATTGGTAAGCCACAACCTTAGCTTATTAATCACGTTAACGAGCTCGTAATCTCACGACAAGACAATACTTCAATTCGACCGTCTGGTATTCGCTCTGTGCCAAGTAAACGCGAAAGTTCCGCCCGCCGTGGAACACTTTTATCGCTGATTGCGCGTACGCTTTTAACTGTCGTTCTTTGCAAGAAAGCTGTAACATTTTACCGAGGTACGATCGCGATGCAAGGTAAAACTAAAGTAGCACTCGCCGCGCAGCAGCCCTGACACGTGCAAACACCAGAAAATTATGTTACAGCCTCGGTGAAGTGTGTGCGTAACCCTCCGCGTCGGCGGACGTATGCGTGCACGTTACGAGCACGCATATATACGTCTGCATGGACGTTGTGCACGCGAACACGATCGTACGAGTCCAACGGGCGCGTACATATACGTTTGCGTAATAACTCCACGCAACACGTATGAATAGAAGTACACGTGCAACGTATACACGCTGAGTGCACTTTATGTCTGCATATATACGTTTGCCTAGACGTTACGCGCGTATATATACGTTGCCATGCACGTTACGTGCACACGTGTTCGTGTATCTACAGATATGCGAGCGTATAGAGACGTTTTTGTAATTTTTACACGCAACACGTATGAATAGAAGTACACGTGCAACGTATACGTCTGAGTGGTCTTTACGTCCGCATATATATGTATGCCTAGACGTTACGCGCGTATATATACGTTGCCATGCACGTTACGTGCACACGTGTTCGTGTATCTACAGATATGCGAGCGTATAGAGTTTTTGTAATTTTTACACGCAACACGTATGAATAGAAGTACACGTGAAACGTATACGTCTGAGTGGTCTTTACGTCCGCATATATATGCCTGCCTAGACGTTACGCGCGTATATATACGTTGCCATGCACGTTACGTGCACACCTGTTCGTGTATCTACAGACATAGAGTTTTTGTAATCTTTACACGCAACACGTATGAATAGAAGTACACGTGCAGCATATACGTCTGCATCCGCTTTACGGTCGCGTATATACGTCTGCCTAGACATTACGCGCGTATATATACGTCATCATACACGGTACACGTGTGTGTACACGAACGTGTACAGACGTTTCTGTAATTATTGCGCTCGATACGTACACGTGCATGCATATACGTCTGCATACTCCTCACCGGCGCATATATACGTCTGCATGTATGCGGACACGTATATGCATGCATCCATTTATTAATGTATACGAACGAGCACAGGTGCAAGCGTGTTTGTGCGTCGAGAGGCACCGTGAGTGCGTGCCGTGGGTCGCACAGAAAACCGCATCAGCCACGCTGGGATGCACGTAACATGTGTGTCAATGCAACTGACAAACCATCGGGTTGCGTTATTCGCTATTATTTTCTGTAACATTGACGCGAATGGGTTATTCGTTGGTTTGAATTTCAGCTGCCGTGTCTCACGATACGACGTGTGGTTTTTGCCGAGTATTTCGCCGAGGGATGGCGAATTTTATTGGGTTTCATTTTCGATAGGGACGCATCGAAGATTTTCATTTCGTTTCATTTGATTTTAATTGGACAAAGGGAGAGATTTGGATAGATTTGACGAGAAATCGTAGGAGATCTTTTTTTTTCAAGGGAATTCTTATGTTTGTGGGACAAAGGATCATCCGTAGAGGCGGTCTTTCAAGGATACAGTTGCGAATAGAACACCTGGAGGAGAAAGTATCAGTCCTTTCGAACGATTGTCGCTTGTAACGTATTAAAGAATGCTAGGCTCAATTATGGCAACCATATTTCTCACCATTTCCTCAAACTTCAAAATAACTTAACCCTTAAATTCGCTATTTTATTTTTTTTAATCAGAGAAAATGTTTTTAATATTCATATATAGTTTAGATTATAGGAAAAATATTAAAAACATTCTTTTGAAAGATTTCAGCTTCTAAATTACCTGAAAATCCTTTGTTGCATTTATGCAATACTGCGCGTTCCTAGGTAAGCAGATGTATGGGTAATTATTGACTCATGTAAATAGAATAAAAAATATTTTAATACTTAATTATAGTTCTATTTATTATGATAGTTAGAAAAACAGTTATTTTCTCTATTATAACAAAGACCGAGGAAAGTTATTCCAATATCACTTTTTCCGCGCCGATGAAAACCCGCTAAAACTGACAAATAATTAAAACATTTGAAAGTTGGTGCCACTGTACCTGTCAAAAATTTACAAAGTACACTATAGTCTATGACAAAGTTCGTTCAGAAATCGTAATCCATTCAGATTTTTTTTTGTTCTCATAGAATTATTAAGGGTTAATCTATTCTACCCACATACTTCTATCAATACTTCATAATTTCTCTCCATACTCCATTCATTTCACCAAAATAAAGAAGAATTATACCAACAAATTTTTCCTACTTTATACTTCGAATTTTCAACCTAAACATCCATAAGATAATTTTACCAACAATTCTATCTACCACTGAAATTATTTCGCTCTCAACGCACAGACCTTATTCCAAGTACGAATGAAGCATTAACTTATTCCAATTAGACCTTAATTTGAAATAATTCGATGAAAAGAGTCAACTCTTGGAGATATTTCAATTAAACCTTCATCGACAATTATTGGTAGCAGACGTGCCAGGCCCTTTTCTCCGCCTCTCTCTCCTGTCTTCTCTCCAACCTACGTATGACCTCGATAATAACAGTTATGAAACTTGGCCGCGATAGTGAAAGTGGCGTGTACAGGACGTTTCATAATCCGACGATGTCGCCAAAGTGCTGGGCAACTCGGCACCATCTTCGCAAAACGGTGGAGTCGAGAAGAAAGGATATTTAATCGCTAAACAGTTTCTCCAAACATCCCATTCTTTGGAGAACTCTGGCAGAAAAGTTCTGCCACGTTCAGAGAACGAATTTTACCAAGTCTATACAGCGTGAAATGCAAAAAAGTCGGGAGAACTTTCGGAAGAGGCGTGTTCGAGGAAATAGGAACAATGCTTTCGTTGTCTTCTTTGTAATTCAATTTCGAGGAGGTTCCACGTGTTCCCTTTTAAATACATGCTCAACATGGATGGTGAAAATGATACTTGAACCTTTTGCACGAGGTTCATTCTGACTGCACGTAACCATGCAAGGATCGAATTACTTTTAGCAGAGAAATTCCCATTGTTCGGACTTTTTCCATTTTCAATTTCCATTATTTTCTCGATCTACAGTTACTAATGATTTTCGAGAAAATGATGTATCGTTGAAAATTAGTTTCCAGAGGAGCGTGGACGTTGAGAATTGGTGTACTAATTGGAAATGGGAGGTTTCTATCCCCATCGTTGTAACCCTCGTGTCAGACACGTGGCCTGACTTTTGTAAGAGTCATTATAATTAATAGCCTGATGGTAATCAATCCACGACAAGAGCTTGAGCATCGAAAATAATTCAAACTTTACCTTTTACTTCATACTTTTCAAATTCTACTAATTTCGCTCAAAAACCAAATATTTTAGTTAGATGCAAAGTCACATCCCAAAACATCATTCCACAAACTTCGTAATAAATTCCATAAATTTAATGACCCCAACGAATTGAAATTCGAAATTTAATCTAATTAAAGCACGAAGTATTCGTAACACTAGAAAAATGAACTGTGCAAACATTTCAAGGCAATGAAAAGCAAAGAAACATTGCCCTCCTTAAATTGCAACATCCAATCTCCACTTTCATCCATCCCAAAGAGTTTAAACAGCCAACTCTGCCATTCGTCGATGAAAAACGACGAGGCAAGGGGTTAAATACAGAAAAAGAACGCATTCGCAGCGTGAACGTTTGCAGTTAAGGTTCTCGGTGCAACGCGGAAGGAGAGGCATGGAAGCGAAATATAACGGCTGAAGAGGAAAATCACGAAATACGTGGATGGTTTTTTTTTGTCGAGGGAGGTCCCCTATTCCAACTTCGAGGCAAAATCTGCAGGAATTGCCAGGCAAAGACGACCGGTCTGGCGAAGTTGTGCATTCACCCTCGAGCACCCCCGGTCGTCTCTCCCGTCTCGGGGATATTTAATATGCCATAGTGGGGTTAGAGTTTCCACTTCCACCGCAAACCGACGCACTGGATAAATGCACACGAAGCCCATGGGTTCGGTAACACCGGGAAAGTTCTATGGAAGAGGCCGATCAATTACGAGTGTAGGTCCTCTACCGCAAAATTTCGTTGGATTTTGTACCTAAGATGTTTTACGTGTTGTGCGCGTTAAAAAAGAAGGTTGGGAGGGATGTTTATTTTTGGTTGCTTTCGTATTTTTGTAACTTTGATTGATACGGTCATTTCACATAGAAGATACTGTTCTGGATCACTAGGATTATGGTATATTGAGTAATACATGAGAAGAATTTTCTAAAATGTGATGGGGGTTGGAACTTCGAACCAGTGATTGCGGAGTTGAATCTAATTTTTTATCCACCGTAGTGACTTTTCTTTCTGTATTTTTAGATATTTTAGTTATTATAATTATTTTACGTAGGAGATACTGTTCTAGGAGGGACCTACGTCATTAAAGTTATGGTGTATTAATTAATAAATGAGAAGAATTTTCTAAAAGGAGATGGAGAGTTGAACTTCGAACCAGTGACAGTGAGGTTGAGTCTTTAATTTTCTATCCACCGTAGTGATTTTTCTTTCTGTATTTTTACATATTTTAAGTATTACAATTATTTTACGTAGGACCTAGTATTTTAGGAGGGTTTCACATCAGCGAGGCTATGGTTTATTAATTAATAAATTAGACCAAAGTCTGAGATGGTGGAGACTTCAACATCGAATCATTGATTGAAAGTTCGACCATTTTCCTGTTTGCCTACGATAGCCCCTTTCCTTTTTGCAGTTGTAGGTTTCAGCTATTAGAGTTTCTAGGTTTAACGCCACCAAAGCAGCAAAATTTCTATCAGAATGAATAAATACCACACTGTACGTGTACGTATATGCACGTAAATTCGAATTTTCACGGAGAAAGGATTTCAACAATGAAGGTATTATTGAAATGCATGGGTTAGTACGAATTCGATGGCACATATGGAAGGAATCATAGTAAAGATAAAAGAGACGCATGAGTCATACACGTAGAATCTTGACTTGATGATCGTAAGTGATCCTTGACGCTTAACGGCTCCACGACCTCGATTTTGGTAAAATAAGCGGAAATTGGTTAAGCGTCTACGCGCACACAAACGGACTTTAGTTTCTCGCATGTGCGTCAGCGAATCTCGAACAATTGAACGTACGTTGATTTTATAATGATTTTGCGATGAATTTTTATACATGAAATGCAACGACGATAGCTTGCGTCTTCATTATTTTGTTAAATTTTCAAAACGGAGAATAATTCGATCACTGTCGTTATAAGCAGTTAATTTATAAGTTACTCGGATAAATCGTACTGTTAGAAATATTTTTCTTACCCTTTGTGGACTAGCGACGCATATATGCGGTCTGAGAAAAAATGTAATTATAGTGGATCGCCGTATGCATATACGTTTAAAATTGAAAAATTCAAATACAACCGGTGAGATAGGATTAAAAGTGAAGTAATTTATAATTTATATAGATTGCCAGCCCAAATTTCTGATAAAAAGGTGGTTTTGGACCGTCAAATAAATAATTATCTGTCAATATTCAAAAATGTTTCCGTCCGCAAAGGGTTAAAGCGGTACAATTGAGATCATTTAAATCGATTTATAGTTACTAACAAAATGCGAAGGATACTCTGAACGTGAGTGGTATTTTATAGATTAGTGCTAATAATATCAATAAATCGCGGTATCCGAGTTCTAAGAGCCGTATACGTGAAGTAACATGGCACGAAAGTAAAAGGTAATAACCACTGAAGAAATGGCGAGAGACCACTTGGTGAAATTGGTTTGTCTTGACAAAAGTGAAATCCGCACGAGAGTCGTTACGTGACAGAGAGCCGCGAAACGGTGGGCTAACGTATAAAATTGGAAATTAATACAGCTATGTTTTGTACTATCCAAATTGTCTAATATCGTGTTAAAATATTACATTACAAATAAAAAAACAGCTGCGAAGGTTTAATAAAATTTGCAGGTTAACCTTCATTCGTCCCTGGGGCCAGTTTTTGACCCAAATCGAGATTTAATTTGATTCAAATCGAGAGACATAAAGAATGAATTTATTATAAAGAAATGGTGAGAAGAAATCTTATTTTTTCTTTAATAGAAAATAGTCTACGTAAAAAAATGACTTAATGACTTTAAATGCGATTCTTTTTGAAGAAGCGAATGAAGGTTAAAGACGGGAGATTTGTACTTTTGGTTGCAAATTTGGTTACGATATTAATCATTCTTAAGGGAGAGTATTATGAAAAAAGTACGGACCTTGTTTTCGTAAAACATTAAAATTTAATGTTCAATTAAATAGAAGAAACGATACGACTCAAGTTCGGTTTCAATTTTGGTTAATGATTCGACAAACTATTTGAATTCTGAGTAGTACTTACTTCAATTAGCGGGTGATTATTGGAAATTGAAGTTCTGCGGTTTTGATATGGAACACTTGCGTGCACAAAGTATTACGAAGTATTTAGGAAATATAAAATGACTTTTCTATGTTTAAATTTCAGTGTAAAATATGAAAAACTGGTAAATCTTGAGGACTGAGTAAAATCACGTTAAAAAAGTCACTGTAGAAAACAAGGAACTGCAGCGTAACCTAGCGATTTGTGGCGCGAAATTACGAACTAACTTCAGTCGAGAATGCAGAAACGTCGGTAAAGTCGTAGCATTATAATTTTTGCGTAAAAACCTTCCAATGTATAAATTTTTCACGAAAAATTCGTCGTTTCTAATATATTTCAGAAAATTAAATTATTAAAATGTCTCTTCCTTAATTTTCGAATTGTATGCAACACAATACTTAAAATTTCAGCAAATATATATCATTGGAATTACATTTTACAAGTTTGCAACATTTTGTTCATTTTATTAAAACAAAATATTGATACATTGTGGAAAGATTTTAACGAACAATCAGAGCAATGTTTTCTAGATAATAAACTTCTTAAGAGCAGTTTTCAAATAAATAAATAATACAGGTAGAACAGCAACTTTCCATTGAAATTATTAATTCAATAGTTAAAAATATAATTTTAAAAGAACACGACCATGGATCTGTTTCGTGTTCTTTTAATAAAAAAGCTGTTGTATTTAATTTATTATGAACATAAAAAATTAACCCTCGTCAAAGTTTCAATTGTGTTACGTTCTCTTATTTTTTTCTTTCTACCGTTCAATGATATTAATGATTAAAAATCACGCATGCAGGAAAAAACATTAATGACTTGAAAAGACATAACTGTACACAGTTATTGGTCAACTACAGTATGTAAGAAGTATACTTGGATTCGACAAATACTTTTAAACAAACTGACATCTTCTAAATGGGAATATTATATACAATTAATTATTCAACCAAAATGATTTATAGTTAGATTTACTTTCTCATTAATACTCAGATACTTTTATAAATTATTTTTATATCTTTTATATTTGTGATATTAAATAATTTTGATTGTATGCCAAAACCATTGATGACCGGATAGATAATTATCATAGAAATGTATCAGTTTCAGCTAATTACCTGATACTGGAAATTTTATGATATCAATAACCCTAGTTATATAAATCAATCCATATAAATAGATACGTGTGAAATTATTATTCTTATGTAATACCCAATTTTCTATTAAAATGAAAGTATCTGAACATTTTCATAGATTGATAGTTATAATATATATTAATAACTTTTAATAGAATGTCATCAAAGAAGCCTACAGATCGTTGAATTTAAAGCATAGCATATTATGATATGTTATATCAATATTGGAGAGTTAAGATATCTTATCATCGATTTAAAAGTGATGTGTTAATTGACTCACCGAAACATGTGTGCCAAAATTGTTGTCAGATCGTTATGGTAAACACACTCGTGATTCACCTGCAACAAAAATCAATTTTATGAATTACAATTCACTTTAGACTTTAAAGTGACAAAAAATAACAAAGCATTACTTCTACGAATAAGTAATTACTTCAATATCCTAATTACATCTTTTAATACTTTTAAATTTGTTAATATACGATAAAATATTGTTAACATACAATAATCATTCTCTCAAATTCGATAATTTATCCCTGGAGTACGCAAGGTATCAAATCACAAAAATGAAATTTGTTGTTGTACCTCATAAAGTCACAAGTCACTTTATGTACTCCTCAATACGTTATGCACTTTCGTCGACCGCATTATCGATGCATCCACAAAAGAAACTTAAATTCCACTCGACAAAAGCTCTGTCATTGTATATTTGTCAAAGTCAAGGTCGTTCAACTTGCCATTGTAAGGTCAAGTAGTCATGTTTACAATGTCAAGTCGGAATTGTAATTTACACGATGCTTCACGTACACGTATAACCACAATCTTTCCTAACGTCTCTATAAAAATTGACACGATCAAAAAGAACACAAAATGACCCGGTGTGGTGGAATAACCTCGTTGTGAGTTGCATGTATAAGAATTAGGTTATATCACGATGAAGAGTCCTATGAAACCGGTGACTCAATACTGCAATATACAATTACATGTTCATTTTATGGACAAAGTAACACGTTTGATATAAATAGTTTACAAGTTTATCTAATTTAAAAGTATTAAAAGACCTAGTATCCTCAACGATGAGATTACCTATCAGACGGCAGAGTCAAACGTATCAACCAGATTTTCCTCATTTAACTTTTTGCTAACGCGTAATTCCGCCTACGATATGACATATCTGACATGTTTTCGCTGTCACGACGTACTACTCACTGCTACTCACTACCCGGTTATCGCGGCGTATTCATAATTCCACGTAACAAAATGCACAATGGTAGGTACCGCAGGCGCTTTACCTTTGAATGATACCAACACTACGTTTAAGTTACCAACGTGATACACAAAGTATACATCCTATTTGTGCTTTTATATATACTTTCGTCCGACGCTTAGAACTACGATGTTAAACAAACATTGTTGTATATACTATAATCGTGTATTTGCCGAAGTTTCTATGGGTTATATGTAAAAATATGATGTAAAAAATGTAATAAAATTATCTCTTTAAAGATATTTTAAAGAGAAGTAATGGGTATATTATGAAGTTAATGTTTTAGAGTATTTTTTAGAGAATGAAATTAATCGTGTTTCAAAAATCAAAACGTTGAATAATGAGAATGGTAATATTTAAATGTAATATGCAAGTTAAATGTTGGATCTCTTGGAGGAATTGTGTGAAAGGCTTGGGATACATTTAATCGGATTTGCATTACCTTATCTTGTACTCTGTACAGAGTGTACCATGTGGTTTAAATAATTTTATTTTCTACAAAAAATAATGGAGGAAAATTTGTACAAACCTATGATATATATAATTAGTCTTTTCTCTGTATTCTTTCGGCTTTAACGATACAAATTTATCGATGGAGATCATGATTCGTGCTCATCGAGAAATTGTTTTAATAGTCCATCACCTAATGGAATAACAAGGTACTCAACACCATCAATGTTACGTTTAGTCTTTACTAATTTGTGATCTATAAATTCCGTTAGTTGTGCTCTCAATGCTAAATCTGAGCTTACAAAGAATCCTTCGCGTGCAGCTCTGTACAAATCTTTGAACGCCATTCCTATAAAACAAATACATATTTTGTCAAATCGAAAAAAATGCGCTAACATATTTCGATATTAAAAATTTCAATTACCAGTAAAATTCGAGTCACTGCAATTCTCTAACTGATAATTGGCAAGAAGTGTGTATATTGACTTTGCGTTTGAAGTCAGAGAAAGGAAAACATTATGAAGAGACGATAAAGCAAGAGCTCCACTTTGTTGTACTAAAAGTGAACTTTCGTAAGATGTCTCCTCTTGGTAAGGAAGCAATGTAGTTGTGTCCCACCAGAAAAAATTAAATTTCGAACGTTTTATGTGATCCCATACTAGTTGAAAAAAATACGAAAAATTGTTAAATACGATGATATTATTAAAAATTGTTAAAGTATTAAATATAACGTATCATTAAACTTACGAAGAGGTGCATTAATATGATCAACTGATGCCAAAACATAGAGATTTGGAATAGCGGCCAGACAAGAAAGTATATCTTGTGCTTTATTTGAACGTAACATTATTCCATCTATATTGTGAATTAGCAAATAGAGTGTGTCTTTTGGATTATCTTTTAATACATTTTCAATAAGGCATATGCATTCGGTTACACTGGATGGGCAACTTAAACCTAACAAATCTACAATTATTCCATCCAATATCTGAAAACAAATGCCATGTAGTGAAACTTACATTATGAAGGTACAATAATTATATAAATGCATCTTACGTCTTTTATTGCTAGACTAGGAAAATATCCATTCACCACTAAGGACGGATGACTGGAGATACTTTTATGAAATTCGTTAATTATACACCTTTTTGAGCCCAAACCATAGAGTAGAACGGTATAGCCCTCTCTAAAATATAAGAAAACATTTTTACTTCAATCTATAGCAAAAATTCGATGATGATAACTGTATAGTTCATAAATACGCACTGCATAATAAAATACCACATTGGAAACAATGCTGTGTAACTTTCATTTAATGCATAAATATTTTTTTTATGTCGTGTCGTCACATGATTCTGATTAGATAACAATTCTTCTAATTTTTCCTTAGTCAAACGAGAATTTCTAAGACATTCAAGCGTACGGTCCGATGTGATTGCTTTTTCTCCTTGTGTCTCAAAATACTCATTAGCTTCCATGTGCTGGAAAAACATACAGAGCGATATAGGAATTTTTAGAGTATATAGACAAATTTATTAAAATTATTTTATACTTACAAAATCTTTATAAATAATAGAAGGTTTATTCTTTCCTCCTAGTCTTCTTGGAGTACTTGATACTTTACTTTGAGGTATATATTTCTGCTTTATAGCTTTTGATTTCATCTCAAAATCTTCATTAGATGCCGACTCATTATCTTTACTTTCACTACTATCTTCATCGCTATCATCCTCTGATGGACTGTATTCACTAGATTCTGTTACACTTTCGCTCTCACTCGATACTAAACCTCGTGCATATCTTCTTGAAGTTTCATTGACTGGTAATTTAAAAGTAAATGTCATTTAAATATGTATAATAAATATGTTTACAAACATACAGCATACCATTTGTGTGGGTTCTTCCACCTTCTTTATTTGAACTCTTTACTTTACTAAGACTTAAATCAACTTTTTCAAGAACAACTTTTGCTTTAGGGAGAACAGATGGTATTTTTGGATCACTAGGTTTATGGCATAAACTTGCTCTTTTTGTCATAGCATCCTTTTTACTAGGAGTTGCGAATCCAAATAACTTTTTACCACTGACATCATCATTGGCAAACAATTCTAAAAAAATATAATACACATGATATTAGAGGGTCATTGAAATTTATTTAAACTATTTGAAGTATTGCAAAATTACCAATTGGTTTTTGTACATCCTCTTTAATATTCTCAAATTCTACCCTTTTTATAGAGTCTATTATATCGTTCATAGATTCCTCATCTTCGTCGGATGACGTATTTTCATCCTTTAGCTCTAAAATATAAAATTATTACTGTTTACCATTATACACATTGTCTTATGCATGTATTATTAAAAAATTTACAATTAAAAGCGTATAAAAATATTATTGTAATACAGTCCTCTACTCCTGTTCTGCATATTTTTATTTTTACCTAGAACACGTGCTTTTATTCGCGATGATCGTCGTAAATTTTCGCTAGTTGACATTTTTGCTAGTATACACGTAATTCTAATGAAGAATATAGTTTAATAACAGAAAGAAAAATTAAAATTTACAAAAGTTCGTCACGAAAAAGGCGCTTCTGAATTAAAATTTACCGATAATTATATCTAGACTAACTTTCAAATGGCTGTAAACCCTCAAATGTGGGACCATCTATCGGAATGCCTTCAAAACTCGAATAACGTTATTTTCGTTTTTCTAAGGTTTTACAAGTGCGACAGAGATGATTTTTTAAACTTAATGCATGTTTTCACGCCCTTATAGATGGTATATGTCACAAAGTTCCAACCCTCTTAAAACAAAGAGCTTGTTTCAGGGTAATCTTCACTTACTTATAGCACGCAGACGAATAGAATTTGAAGATTTTCCATTAGTATGTCAATAGTTTAGATTCTAAATAACATATTGAAACATGCCGCATCTAAATCGGTCAAGAAATGAGTAAGATATTAGTGTTTAAATATTCACCTTTCAATGAGGGGTTATTTCCCGCCAGAAAAAAATGCAGAAAATTAACAAAAAGTAGATGGCGCTGACAGCAGTGGCGCCACAACCCCTTGTAGAAATCGAGTTTCCATTCTTTTAACATTCACATAGTTTATGGCTTAAGAAGCTAGAAGAATCGCATTTCTATGCTCAATGTTTAAAATTTGTATTATGCCACGTTTCAGGAACCCACACTTTAAACAATTTAGCAATGTTTTCGATTTAATAAATTCTGTATTTATCATTTCATTTCCTAAATGTCCCTTGCTTTAATAATATTTCATTTATAAACATTGTCGATATTCAAGATTCTCATATTTTCAAAATCAATATAATTGATTCATGTATACATCATTATCTTCCTAATGGAATACATTAAATTTGTAATAGATCCAAAAATCTAAGAGACTATTTATTAAGCTCATATAATTTGTAATATAGATGATAATCTGTACTTAAAGAGCACTTGAAAAATGAACTTTCATTTACTTCAATTCAATCGGATTATCGCAATCACTTCATTCAATTGAGTTATTGCAAAAAGTAATTATTGTCCGAGGATGATGACGAAAACGTTTGCCTATAACATTTATCGAATTTTTCCTTCACCGACACAGATATATTAGCTTAGACTTTGCGCATTGGAAAATTGCTATACTTGGTACTTTTGTTGCCGGATAAACAAGAAATTAATTTATCATGGGTGCAAGACTCCTTCTTAGCAATGTTACTTGTTATTTTAAATCGTTCATGTCCTTTTAACGATCGATCACATCTATCTTCTTTACGAGCTGCTATAATCATAGACACGCGTGGTTTATTTTTTTCCAATGTTAGAATCTTTAGTATAATGCTAATACCTGTTGATGAGATTTTTACAGGTACCGAATCTGAACTAGAATTTGAAGATTGGAAGATAAATGATCGACTTCTGTGTACGGCAATATTGTTACGATAGGATAAAGTATGACGTCGTTTTTGCTTTCTATCAATTAATCGTTGCCTTGATTCTGAACTGCTTAATTCATCCTCTGCCCAGAATGGACGATCAGTATCATCTGTTATAGGGGACACAGGCACGGGATGCTTTCAAACATAAAACATGATTTTTTACGGATAATTCAAGCTGAAATCCATTATTGAAATATATTTACATTAGACTTACAACCTCTCCAAAGATATTAGCTGAAAAACATTGTCTGCCTCTAGCATTTAACTCTGGTAATAATTCTATAATTCTGGTGTCAAGGACTGACTGATTTTCGTAACCTTCATCCTCGGAACTGCTTATTACTTTGTACGAATCCCCTCGTCCGTGATAACCCATTTTAAATTTTCTTTTAATATCCAAAACTATTAAAACTGCTTATCATTGATTTCGTTCGATTTTTTTTTTTTAATATAATTTTCACTTAAGTTTCACAAAATCCGTAAATTTCCACACATTTTCCTGTCCGAAATTTGTGATGCAATCACATTTCAAATGAATGACAAAATATTTTCATAAGGATTGCACTTCATTGCTTTTGTTAGAATAAAATTAATTCTCAATGTTTTCCTTCACCGTTCGATCCTTTTTAAGAGATGAGAATAATGTTTTACAAAATTTTATTAGATATTCGATGAAAATAACTTAATGATAATGTCCCATATGAAAAGTAATTACAGAGAGCATGATACGGTGAACGTATTGTCATAAAAATGTATCAGAAAATTTGTTTTCATTGTGTTCCAATGATCACTGGAAAACGGAGAAATACAGTATTAGGTCGTTTAAAATTCTTTCCTCTTGATTTTCGGTGATTGTTACATCCAACAATTACCCTTACTGCCAACAGGACCTTTCTATCTTTTCCCATTATCTTAATAAAGTTCCTGCATACTTTAATACCCATCGTACAATACATTTGCATATATATAAACATATAATCGAAAAATGCTTTCTAATCGTTTTCCGATTTTCTACGTTTTTTGGAACGTGGACTGTCAGTATCGTGTGGACTTGGTGTAATGTGGCTTCGTTTTCTTTTTATACTACTTTCGCTGGCTTCACTGCTGCTACTTGCAGCAGTTCTCGTTTCCCTTCGAAGTGTTCCTTCGCCCGTTACTTGTACCAAAATCTAATGAAATATAATAAAATATTTATTAAACAATTCTGTGGATAGTGAACATTGTATGCAATATGAAATTTTATTTTTACCTGCATATGCTGCAAGCATTCTTCTTGCATGGAAACAGCCATTTTATAAATGAATGTATCGTGTTTGTTATACATAATTGCATTTTGGAACATAAGCATAACGTCTCGTTGAAAGTGCATCGTTGATCTGATAGTACCATTGTCTATGTTCTTTTTGATAGTTGATAAATCCATAGGTCTGAAGATAACTGAATGATATCCCGGTGCTTGATCTTCTGTAATAGGCCTTAAAAATACAGATGCATATTTGTGAGTAGCAAGTCGATTGTAAACTAGCATAACTGCCTTTTTCCAGGCTCTGTAATCAGCGCCTTCGCCGGTGACTTCATTTTCGGGCTCACTGTCGATAGAGATGTTCTGCTTTTTGGAATACGTTTTCATAGCACGTCCTCCACTTAATTTCGCTAAGGATGATTCTTCTTCATCCAATTCAACAGTTTCTTCTCCTGCGCTTATTATGGATTCTGTTTCTTTCTTTACATGCTGCTCAGTATCGATGGTTCTTTTATCATCTTTCTCTTCCTTTATCTGCAGTTCGTCCTTTTTTATTTCTTCCTTTACAGTAGTATTATCTATCCGCAATTTTGATTCATCCTCCATCTTTTGTTCTTCAGATGTACACTTCTCCTTTTTGATAGTCGACGTATCGATATCAGACTTATGTTCTACAGGTTCCTTCTTGATACTTTCTGCTTCACCAGGTGATACTAATTGAGTAGTATCTTCGACAATGGCTGTTTCTTCTATTTCCTCTTCTTTGACCTCTATATCTTGTAGGATGGAACTAGTTGTGTCTTCTGAAAAATCTTTTGTGTCTTCCTTTTTAAATTCATCCGTGTAAATTTCGAGAGTTTCCTCCGTTTGTTCTTCTTGCACCTTACTCAATGACTCTTCTCTTACTTCAATAATGGTTTTCTCCTTTATTACGATTACAGGTTCCTCTTTAAACGATTCCATAGACTCTGTACTTTCTATTGTATTTTCTATGATATGCTCCTCGGTGATTTTCTTCTTATCTTCCGAACTGTGAGTACTCTCGTCGTCTTCTAGAATTAAGCTAATATCTTGGGATTTTTCTGTATCTTCGGCACTGGGCAAATCATTTGTTACTTCTGAGGAAACACTGACAACTTCTGCTGATGGGAGATCTTGCTGTTCACCCGTGATCTTGGCAAGATGCATTTCTAACTGATCTAACTCCATATTGTCTTTATTTTCGAGTTCTTCCGAAGGCTCTCTCTGCTCCTTGGCATTACTAGAAGTCTCTTTAACTTCAGGCATAATTGCTTCTGACTCCTCCTCTTCCTCTATTTCTTCTCCCACTGTGTAGTCTACAAGTTCTTTCGTATTGAGTGCCTTGTTATTACTTTCTTCAGCTTCCACATTCGAGGTAGAATCTAATGTATCTAATTCTTCTGCCATTTGTTTTCCTTCTACCGATACGTCTTTGCTACTTTCGACATTATTAGCGACTACTTCTAATTTAGGAACAAGTTCATTGTTTAATGTTACTTTTTCATCAGTAGTATTTGTTTCAACTTTTTCTTCTTCATCTGTATTTGGCATAGTTTCGGGTATTTCAGCAACAATAACTTTTGGTTCCTGAGGTTCAATGGCAACAGTTCCAATAATTTCTGCGATATTAGATGTACTAGAGTCAATCTCTTCAATGGCCATCTCGCTTTGTGGCGAATTAGATAGCGATACAGCTTCATCCACATCTCTAGGTTCAGGTCGTTCCACGACTACTTCCTGAGGTTGAGATACAGTAAGAGTATTAATTCCAGCAGTAGCTGGGTCTAAGTTCTGAGGACTACCAGTTATTTCTTCTTTTATTAATTCCTCTATGTCACCAATTATTTCATTGATCTCGTCTTTGTCTATTACATCTGCCATTATGTCTTTTCGTATTACATCGTCGATATGATCTATTATTTGTACCATACTTTCCGTAACCGGAATATTCGTTGCAGTGTTAAGTGTAAGTGCTGGAGTAGATACACAGGCTTCATTTTGAATAGGTACTTGATGAACAGGTTGAGGTTGAAGAACTTGCGTATGGACTTCATTAGGTACATTTTGTTGAGATACAATAGAAGTAGTTGATTGTAAATTAGGTAAGGGACCTCTCTGTGCATTTGCTGGCATTTCCAATAGCATCGAAAGCGTAGGAGCACCGATGGACGGCCGCTCGGTTGGTGTATTTGCGATTGTAGAAGAAACTAATTGATGTATTTGTGGAGATACATTTTGCGTTAGTTGTGGATTCGGCACTTTCGGGCTTGATCCAAGGAGGCTTGTGATCGTCGGAGAGCTCACTTGTACCGGCGTTGTCGATGCTTGAATTTGAGTCGTTGGACTAGGTGACTTTAACAGGCTTGTTAATAATGGTGATCTACCATCTCTACTCTTTTTCTCATCATCATCTGTTGCTTCAACTGTTTCTAGTATTTCGGCATTACCCTCAACAGATTTACGTTGAGTAATTGCAGCTACAGTTTGTAAAGAATTTGAATCTTGCTTCTGCTGGCGTTTTGCAAGCCATGCAGAGTGTGCTCTAGCCTTTTGTTCCTGTTCCCTTTCTTCCTGTTCAATTGCAAGCCACATTTTCTGTAACTTATCTTCTGTTACAGGTCCAGATTTCAACATATTTATATCAGCTTTAAGCTGTTGATATTCATCTCTTTGAAAAGCTAAAATTTGCCCTAATTCTGCTATTCTTTCTTGTGTTAATCTTCTAACTATGGATTCTCCTGTTGTTTCTCCGCTTTCTCTTTTTTTTCTTTTTGGCGTATCTGCATTTTCCAATAAATGTGCATATTGAATGGCACAAGATTTTTGAGAAAACCAATCCGGTGGTCTCAGTGCTTCTTTCTCTACAAACGATTTCAAAGACCTTGATACGCTCATCCAGTTTTGATCTCCTGACTTTAATACGCTTGATGCTAAACAAAGTTGCTCCCTTGTACTCCATGTATCATAAGATCGCTTTAATTTCAGCCCTACAAATAAGAACAAGTAGTAAAAAGATAGAATTGAAACATTTAAATAATAATAGTATGCGGTCAATTGAAAATTATTTAATGTATCATCCTCCTCGTTTATTGTTTACATTGGTATAGGTTAAGATAAGGAAGGTGTTTATTTCATGAAAACAAACAGGGAAATGTGGTTATGTAGCAACACTTCTGACTACAACAAAAAGCTGACGTGATATCAATACATGTCATATCAATATACAAAATTGTATCAAGTAACAAGGAAATCTTGTTTGATATCTGGTACTTTTTAACCTCTATAATGCAATCTCTAAATAATAAACTTACTGTCCTGTACAGACGTCATTTTTCTCGTTAAAAATTTTACGGCTTCCTGTAAATATTTGCCTCAGTATTTCCAACTATTATGAATGTACGAGATACGATTCATTTGAATGTTTTACATTTCTTCGATCTTCGCGCAATAGTGTCGTTTTTTTTTCTTTTTTTGTTAGAACGCGAAACGCGGGTACAGCTGATTTTAAACTTGAGAATTGGGAACACGAGAAACAGAACCGCAATGGCGGACGTGAGCTAAGCTGTCAAAGAATGTTGTATTACAATCTGTACAATCTGGTTTTAATACATAAACAGCCAAATACAGTTTATCAATGAGTCCGTATAAAGGTGATGATTGCGCGTTCATTATGTGATGTCGCCGAATTAGTAATGAAATCAAAGTAGTTTATATGTATTATTGAAGTCACAAATCAGCTATATTAATAGTATATGCTGGTATATTGTCGAAAAAGCGACTTATTAAGTATTTTGTAAGATTGTCTTCACGCCATAATGATGAATAATCGAAGACGAACAAATAACTTTACGTACGTAAGCTCGTGCGTAAAGTACATGATATTTCTGCTCAATTTTATTTTTTGGGTAAGTTAATGATCTCTGTTTCATATTTATATATATATGTGTATGTACAATGTACATTTTAAACATGAATACCTTATGTATTAAAAACTTAAATACAATGTTAATTTAACAGTAATCTTTTTATTCTATAGCTTTTTGGAGGACTCTTGATTGGAGTAGGTTTGTATGCATTTGTAGACAAGTGGCAAGCAACTGGTTCTGTAAGGGTGGAAAATGTATATGATGTTGTTTTGAATATTTCACTTGTAATGGTAATAGCAGGTGGAGTGGTATTTGTGGTCAGTTTTGCAGGATGCGTTGGTGCATTGCGTGAAAACACGTGTCTACTCAAATTTGTTAGTATTCTTATACATGCATGTACATTTTTTTCATTCACATTTAAGGTCCTCAAAAAAGTCATTGTACAATTTATATATTTATTACAGTACTCTCTGTGTTTACTTGTTTTCTTTCTTCTCGAAATGGGAATTGCAATTGTTGGCTTTGTATTTCCACATACATTGCAGTCTTTACTGGAAGAATCATTCACAGATAAAATAATCCAAACTTATAGAGAAGATCCAGATTTGCAAAATTTTATTGACTTTGGGCAACAAGAAGTACGAATTTTTTAAAAGTTTTTTCCATCAAATAAAGTAAAATATAGAATGTTCCAATTTCATTAACATTTATTTGTATCTATAGTTCAGATGCTGTGGTTTGAGTCAAGAAGGATACATGGACTGGGGGAAAAATGAATATTTTAATTGTTCCAGTCCTAGTGTAGAACGCTGTGGTGTACCATTCTCTTGTTGCATTAATGCCACAGACATATCGGTACGTTTATTGTATTGCTAGTAATTATGCATGATAACCCTTTAATGAAATGTCATGCATTTTTAGAGCGGTCTTGTCAATATAATGTGTGGCTACAAAGTTCAAAAACTGCCAGTGTCTGAAGCAAGCAAAAAAGTGTGGACTAGCGGATGCATTGAGATTGTGCGAAGTTG
This sequence comes from Cerceris rybyensis, assembly GCA_910591515.1. Lineage (NCBI taxonomy): Eukaryota > Metazoa > Arthropoda > Insecta > Hymenoptera > Crabronidae > Cerceris > Cerceris rybyensis. Next base: position 6,280,567 of record OU342795.1, read on the forward strand.
GGCAGAACGAAATTTGTATACAATAGCTGGTATTGCATTGGGCATTGCTCTCAGCCAACTATTCGTTATTTATCTAGCTAAAACATTAGAAGGTCAAATTGAGTTACAAAAGTCTCGTTGGCATTCCTGAGCTTGACTTCAGGCCACCTACCGCTATCAGATTCATTCCCCTGCTAGCAGGCAGATGGCCACTAACCGAACACGAAGTCAAGATACTGAAGTGAATGTAAACATTCGAATGACATTACTCGTTCTTTTTGCGATCTCTGTATACATACTCTGTATCTTTTCTTTAATCAGACTTGTTTTTTATTTTAAAAACTATTTTCATATATACGTAGGTAAAGATTAAGTTTATATACTAAAATGCATTATTCTCCTTTTTCTTTTATGCTTTTTTTTTATACTTTCAGGATTGATTTAGATCGTGTCTGTGTATTCAGATTGTTGAACGATACATTTTTATTTTCATCGAAAAACGGCAGAATTTGTATTTTAACAGATTGGTTACTCCATTAAAAATTTTGTCTCTAAAGTAGTTTTCAATATTATGGTAAAGTATGTAGTGACCAATCTGTTATTGTATGTGGATCTGAATATTATCGTATCGATGTCTTCGATTACACACAAATCTTCTCTCGCAAAAACTAGCTTTGTGTGATGACGAAATTTATGATCATGAAATGAATGATATCTTTTCATCATGCATTGTAACTAGTACATACCGTAAACATTTAAAGAAATTGAGATTTTTAAATGATTACAACTAGAACTGCATTAGGATTGTAAAATCGCAACAAAATGACATAATTTATCAGGTAGTCATAATATGTAAGATATTTATAATTTTGATATTTCTACTACTTGTTTCTCAACGACAGAATATTTTTGGTACAATTCCATAATTATTTACCACACAATTTGGACGTATTACGAGAAATTTCTATGAATTTTACTTATTTAAGAAATTTATATTTTGTATTATTATCATAAATAATTATTCGACATGATTAGCACAATAAACAATTGCACGGGTAAAACACGCACATCGTTCGAACAATTTTACTCAATGACTTTTTTGCTCTGTATATCCATATTTCTTTTTAATATACCTAAGATCATGTCATAGAAATATCAGTAAGTATATAGTTATTCATAGACTTATAATATTGATCTTTTTATTATATTATATTATATTAGTGTAACACAAGTATATAAGTCAAAAAACGTCCAGTGCCAAAGTCAGAATATTGTCTTACTCTTTAATTTGAAACAATCCTGACAATAATCTGGTATAAACGATTTGCTTATTAAATGCATATATACAACTGTGTATGTTTTTCATCAAGAGTAAATGTAAAACTGATATATAAAACCTTCTAGTTTGTAATAAACCAAGTATTATTCTAATATTGTGTCTTTACCAATACCAGCGAATCATATTTTAATAATGATATCAAATAAATTGAAAAGAGATATACACCTTCCTCTAAGGTAACAATGAAACGGCCATGGTTCTTCTTTGATGTAAAGATATTTTATTTGTACAAAGAAGTATCTACAGATATATCATCTGAATAATCTAAAATAATGTCTTGCCCGTTTATAAGTTCAGTATCATCGAACAGTTTCGATAGCAGGGTATCCATTTCATTGCATATCAAGTTACCAGTGGAATGATGAAACAATCGTAATTTACATGCATTAGAAGAACTATTATTGTTAGAAACTTTAAGTGTGTCGGCTATTGCATCTATAGCTCTTCCAATTGTCCAATTTATATTGACATAAACACCCTTTGTAGGTCCAATATGTTTATTGATTAACATAGGTGGTAGATGTACATGAAAATAGCAACGTTCAGAGGTTGGTACATTTTTTGGCCCAATTGCAGAACCTTTAACTTTCATAAGTCGAACCTGGATAAAGAAGTTCAAAGATAATTATAATGCACAAGGAAAATATATATTACTAGAAAGTATGTATTACTAGTTTAGAAATTAAAACAGAACTAAGGCATACTTTGTTAGCCATCACAGTGTTTTTTGATTTTCTTAAGCTATCAGATACTTGTTGATCTACTATTGCTTTTGCTTCTGCAAACTGTTTCTTTGGTATTTGCCATTTCTTCAATTTAGTTTTCTTTTCGTCATCTGAGATTTCTATACATCCATGATACCTATGCTTTACACAAAAATGCTTTTTGCACTTAATGCACTGCATTTCAATGAGAGATACATCTTTGCAAGTTTCATCTGAACAAATATAACTCGATGAATCTTTCTTAGTATTTGTAACATTGTTATCTATCTTGGGGCAATTATGAGAATTCATAAAAAAATGGTCTTTGCAAAAAACACTCTGGCAATGATCACAGACAACTGGCAAAAAGTCCAGTAGCTTGCATTCCTCAACGGAGCATCTTTTTCCAACATTTGGAAATTCCATTATGAATCTGCAACAAATAAAACTTGGAAATTTTATCGAAAGTAATAGTTAATGGGACACTAACCATTTAATTATGAGACGGTGTTGGAGAATGTAAATGATTTTCGCTGAGTGTCCCTAAAGCTAGGTTATTCCACTTTTGCTCCAATTCTTTTAACGTCATATGAGAATCTCCATTGTCACTTTCGGGATCGGGTAATTCCGCAACTGGGACCAAAATATCGTCGATTGGCAGCCGTTCCTTGTGCCAAGCTTCATCAATTAGATCTAACAATCTACCGTCTCCACACAGCTGACTGTCCATACTAAAAAAATGGTTAATTACATTCAAATTTCCGATATACCAAAATGGCAAAAATGATGCGCAAGAATTTTTTGAAAGACTATAAACCTAGCTAAATTGATTGAATGAAAATGCAAATAGTTCCTAAATACAATTTTTCGCAGTAGAGAAGATGAAACGCAGATGATGTATAGTTATACACAGATATAGGATATGTATATAGCGAGAGAGGCAGCTTATATATATCTTATACTTTGCCAATGATTCAGCCAAAAAATATATCGTATTTTAATCCTAATCAGTAAATAATAATACTATTATTCAACTTCGATATTTCATTAAGTGATATTAAATACGATTTGATAATGGTAAGAAGTTTTTGGGAGGAATGAATGAGGCTAAAAAAATGTACAAAATATTCTCTATCTCAAAGTGCAACTAGCGCACCCGCAACATTTATTTCATCTGAATTTATCCGAATTTGTCGTTTCAACACAAGTCTATACAATATTTCTTATTTTTGTTAATGTTTTATCATATGAAAGTTTCATTTTTAATTATTTTTTATCAGTCTATCAATCTTTAGTAAAAGATGCTTTCACTAGATGGCATTGTAACACCACTAACACGAATTGATTTTACATTTCTGCACATACATACACTGCAAATAGATTTCCCAAATAAAGTACTTGTATTAAATATTAACGATACAATCATTTAATATCGATATAATACAAAAGTATCACACGTCCAATTGAAGTGTGAAATTAATTGATTATAAAGCGAAGTATTTCACAAGGGATTTCTTTGAGTTTAACAATGTTTTCTGATCAATCACTCGATGTTGTGGGCTTTAATTCGCAATTGTCAGATGTAAAGTATGTTTTCACATATTCAATTTTAGTTACATTATAAACATAATCATTATTGTTATAAATATTTGAATTTCTACTTTGTAATGTATGCTTTTTTTTAGATCAGAACAATCTACAAGTGTGCAGACAACAGACATTGCTTATCGTCAAAACTTTGCACAATCAGTGGAAACAAGAAGTATCGAGGTCTTTTAAATTTTTTATTCATTTCATTTCATCAATTAATTTGTGTAATAACAATTGTTTTTCCTCAGACTCAAACTGCGGGGGAGGAGAGCAAAAAACCTGAGATAGACTATGACCAGTTAGCTAATTTTTTGAAAAAAGTTACTCCAACTGTGTTAGAAGCTTTAGACGAAACTTATGGCACTAATGCATTTGATGATTACAATCCAAAAACAACTGAATATTCACTTGCAAACACACAGTTCTTACAGAGAATAAGTACTGCAAATGAATTAGATGAACAGGTATTTGTATTCCTTATTTTATCTATAATTTCTCAAAGGTCTCATTTAAAAGTAATATGATAATAATAAATAAATAATAAATCAATTTGCAGGTAAAGATAAGCGATATATCTTGGAGTACTGGAGGTGGAACATTAGCTGTTTCACATGGTGTTGCATATCATGAGAATTGGTGTGATCACCTTTCGAAAGTACAATTATATGATTATACAAATGAATATAGCTTCACAGGTGTTCCAAACAAATCGCTAGAAACAAATGCTTGTATTACAACAATATCTTATCACCCTGTAGAACCTTCCATACTAGCAGCTGGCTTATTCAATGGTACATTGATGCTCTCTTATAAATCCACAGATAGAATGATTTCACAGATATTTTAACAAATTTCGTTCTTTGTAAAGGTGACGTTCTTGTTTGGAATCTGAGAGATGACGTTTCAGTTACACCATTAACAGTTTGCACTCACGGCGACAGTGTGTCAGAAATATTCTGGAAAACGCGAGGTGCAAATGACGTGTCGTTACTAGTAAGCTCGAGTAAAGATGGATATATTCTAATTCACAAAATGCTGGCAAACTTTACCACAGTTTCCTTATTTAAACGGTACTCTTTGAATTCACGATTGTCAAAGTAACATATTATCCGAAATGTTTACAATCGTTGCGTAATTATTTGCTTTTAGATTTAAAATAGCTAAAGAGCATAATCCTGCCGAAAGTTCGAGACCACGGAGTGCAAGCGGAACTCGTGAACGTGCTATGGAATCGGGATTGTGCGTTACTACCTTTGATTTTTCAGCCAGAGATCCAATCTTTTTTATTGTAGGCACTTTGTGTGGTGGCATATATAAATGTAGTTTAGATCGCATCGCTCCTATCGAGGGTATTTATTTTTTATGGGTTACTATTCACATATTAATATCACATGAAATGAATATTTGTCGTAGGAGATGAGACTCTCATGGATCCCGTGATTGATGAATATGAAAGACACAAAGGCAGTGTTACGTGCATTAAATGTTCTCCTATTCGAAATCTGTTCGTTACCGCTGGTACAGATAAAGAAATACGTACATATGACTTTGATCAGGTATTTCCTATAACGTGATATCGTGCTGCATGAAACTTTATGTATACACATTTACTCTGTTAATGTAAATTGTTTTTACACATTTAGCACGGATGTTTGCGCTCGATCTCTGTTGAAAATACTGTTGTTGGATTGACATGGATGTTTGGAAATCAAGATATATTTGCGACTTACGGCGCTGGTTCAGATATAACGCTGTACGATGTTCGAAATGGTAAAAACGTGAAGAATGTGAAATTTAATACAACTGATCGAGAGAATACCAGTAGTCTAAGCGTGAATACGAAAAGGTAGATTTCAGCTTTTTTATGTTATTTATTTTCGTTATCTGACCAGTTATATCTATTTGCAGAGATACCATAGCTATCGGCGATGCAAAAGGGAACGTGGAAATCTGGAGGATTCCACGACAATTACAGTAAATGTATTATAAGACCCCACATGAAATAATCGCTGTTTCATGTATCTTTTTATTTTTTCTATGTATTTATTATTTTCTAATTCACGAGCTGAAGACTACCACGGTTTTCATTGCCAAAGAATTTGAAATTCATTTTGAGATTCATCGTTATTATATTGCACGGCGTGTATTAAAATAGCTTAACGTTCGTAACATATGATTGGTACGATGAATATATCGTATTTGCGGTTTAAATATACTCAGCGGATTCCTAAATTGTACATTTACTGTATAAGAATCAGATGGCATATTTATTGTGAATTTGTACACGAAAATAAATAAAGTCCACTTGAAATCGGCAAACAGCCAGAACTGAAATTGTAGCGAAATGTCTTAAAGAAGAATAAAAATAAAGATTTAAATAACACAGATAGATCTGTTTACGTGTAATGGATCACCTGTGTAAACAACTTTAACATCCATTTATATAAAAATTGATTAAAGTGCAAAATATTTACACAATCCAAGAAAGTTTCTCATAAAAATACCATTTGTCATCGTTTTCTTAATCTTGCAAAAGAACGTCGAAGTGAAAGCTAAGTAAAAGTTTCACGAATGACGTGTTACATTAAATTATACCAGAATGAGAAATTAACAACAGAAATATTCATTTAATACAATTCTCAAGAGAAAAGGTACACGCAACAGAAATAATTAATTTTTTAAATAAATTGCAATACGTAATACTTTGGTATCTTTAATATCGCTTAAAATATATTTTTAAATCATTATTATAGCTTAGCTGTAAATTCGGGTGAATAATAATTGCAGAACAACGAATTTTCAATACTTTTTTTTTATTAGGAAAGTATCACAGTATGTATCACGTGTTTTCTCTTCCAGTCTTCATACGATGATGTCTTGTTTAGTCATCATCGATTCCACGTCATGAATTAGCTTGCATATGTAAAACAGACGTTTACAGGAAATCAGCAAAGACATGCATTTAAATGCCAATTAAAAATACAGCTTAGCATTTATCCAGTATGTAACTATCTTTGCCTGTACGCTGAATCGTATATTTCTAGAAGCATAGATTAGTAATCTGTCTGGAAATTAGGCCAGTAATCTGTAACAATTTCTTTATTATTAATCATCCTGAAAATTAAGAAAAAAATTGTAAAGATTAAATTACTGTACATACAACATCCAATCGAGTTTTTTTGAGAATCCATTGATGACGTCGATAGAGATAAAACTTTTTCTCAAAATAATTCTCGCAAAATCATATGACGTCACGTAATTCAAATAACATTTAAAAGAACTTATCTGAAAGATAAGAAAAACGAGCGATAAATTACGACGAAATACTCACTTGATTTTCTATTGAAGTGTGACACACTTAGAACCATGATTTCCTGAAAGTTCCATAGCGGATCTCCACGGTGACCTTGTTCGACTTTGAGTTTCTTTCGCGTCACACGTTGAATGTTGCGTCAAGTATTTTACTTATCACGTTTAGAATTTTCGAGGCTTTGAAATACTCCTGTTCAATCGTCGATAATTATGATAATCGACTAAATAGATAGAAATAACATAAACAAGAGAAATGATAAAAATAATTCAAAATGTTTCTGATATTTTCATTGGGTGACCTTCCACCTATATTGAAATACATACAAATTTTTTTTGCTACGGATATTTCAAGTTTGGAATCTATTATTGGAAAGGTTAATGTAATTTTTATATTTCCAGCAGAATTAATTGCCCTGAAAAGGACATATTTTCTGTTTTGCCCTGAAAAGAGCAGATTTTGTGCTTTGTCCTGAAAAGGACAAGTTTTTTTTTCTCCTTCGAATTGAGAGTTTGGCCCTTCGTCGGTAAAGTAATTGCGGGCCCTGAGAAGGGCCCTAAAGGAAGAAAGGATAGTTAAAAGGAATTGTGGACAGGATATTCTTAGATAATAACGAGAAATATATAAAAGGAAGTATGATCGAAAGTAAGAATTTTTGGGGGGAAATTGGAATTTGCATTTTCTTCGATCAACGGATTAAGTAAAAAGTGGACGAAACTGGGGAGAAAATAAAGAAGGGAATAGGAATTGGGCGAAGGGGACATAGAAGGGATTTTTTATGGTGCTAAGGAACATTGATGATTTTCATTCGTTGCTGAATTTCTTCTTTTACTTCGTCGAATTGAACTCAGTTTATCCATGCCTTGGATAAACTTAGAGAAACTTGTAGAATTTCATGGTACTTATTTGATCAAAATTTGTAGGCAATCCGCCATGTGAAAATTGTATCTTCTTTCTCTCTATAATCTTTACCGATTCTCTATAGTGTTTTCCAGCTTCTCAAAAATTTCATGTATCTTCTTTCGCTACCATAAAAAGTGTGTATGTGTGTGTCTCTGTACGTATAATTGTATTTGTGATTTATGGTGTGATATGGATGTGTGCGTCGGTAGATTTCTTCTGCACACACTCAAAACTCCATTCTCAACGCGTAATTTCGTGTACTGATGAGAGTTCGATGATAATTCTTCTTATTTTTGTGTCATTCCTCTGTCGTATTGACGTACATATATACATGTGTGTAATTGTGCTGTACTGAAAAACATTTTTAAAGACGTCCAGTCTAAAAAAATCTCTCGTTCAAATACCGCCAGAGATTTCTTCAATTTCTTCTTCTCCTCGATTCTAGAAAAAATTTGATTTCCTCGTTTCCAGACGAAAGAGGATCCGCTGAATATTTCTCCTGTTACATAGCCCTCCGAGTACCTTATTGCACACACCATCGACTTCTCAATAATTATCATTTTCTTGATACATCACCAGGTTTTTCATCAATTATTTCCACCAAGCAAGATTCTTTCTCCGAGCAGAATTCCTCTTCGTCATTCGCACACACATTCACACGACTCTCGGGCTGATTTTATACACTGATTTTTTTTTGGTGCTTTTTGTTCTCAAAAAGACATTTTCTAATAGCTTTTTTTTATAGAAACCGTAACATTCACTCCATGCCATACTTGGATCGAATTTTATCCCTGTTGTTGTTGAGGATAATTCTAAAGATGGAAGCCTTTTATGCAAATTTGCTGCTTCCTCTTTGGATCCATTTCAAAGTTAATCGTCTAATCGACGATCTTTGAAATCCACACGATATTTCTTCTTTACCAGTATTCTTTCAGTTTCACATTGCGTATCTTATCTTCCATCCGTTTCTTCTCTGCTCTTTATATTATTTTGCTTCTGTATCCTTCTTCTTCTTCTCTGCGGCACGAGCGCAAGTTCCTCTTTCTTTAAATGCATGTGTACACGAAGAAATCACGATACCAAAATTACGGTTATGTGCAAACGGTTACGTTTTGCTGGTTTGACTTTTTATTTCTCTCCATCTTCTCACATAAAAACACTCTTAAAGTGTATGAACGGTATTCTTCCCGATTTTCTTCTACCCTCGGAGGACCTCCTTTCCATTAACATTTATTTCTTGTAATTTTTGCTGTTTTAATTACATCCTTGCCGTATCAGCCGTTGCTTGCATATTCACTGCATCCTTAAACAATACTTTTCACGATATCTCTTCTTCTTCTTCTTCGTTAATCGAAGCGTCGAAAAAAACACTCTGCTTCTCGGAACTATCGTAAAAGTAACACTTCTCAAAAACTATCATACGTATATATATATATATATCTCTTCCTCGTGAATCACTTTGTTTAAAAAAAAATGAAAAAAAAGAAGACATCTCATTCTGACGAGTGCACAAACACGAGACGATGATTGTTTCACGAAGAAAACAACGGAATGCGCGGTCGAAAGTTAGTCCAAACTGTTGGTCCATTTCTTGTCGATTACGCCGATTTAATAAACTTTCTCGTTGACTCCTCGTAATTGACCCTTTTCACCTTGGTACTTCTTCTCTCTTCGGTTAGATTGACTTTCATATGAATACAGTCTTGTTATCCGACAGAATTTGCATTCGTTGGGGTTTTTTTTTTTTATTACAAACACGATTCATACGATCCAAAGTTCAAACACTGGAATGTTCTTGTCGATCTTCCGTGACGATGGAATAATCAAGAAATCACCAAGGTGATTGGACGATCTGAATGACGATGTCTCGTTTCTTCTCTGGTACATTCTTAAACCACCGTATTCTCATTTCTTCACCGTTCATTTTTATCTTTCGAGCTCTCGTGTTTCCGAAGACGAGACAAAAAAACTCGCTCGACAAATTCTTCTCGGAGAGCCCACTACACACCATTAATATCGGAATGGCTTTTGGAGAAGCGTTCATTTTCTATGCGAAAAATTCCAAAAAAAGTAACACTCCCCAACACGTATGAGTCCATCTCTTCTTTCTGCAGTTTTAACAAAATATTTCATCGCATACAGACAACGGCTCGCACGCAATTAATTCATTTCTTATGTACAAGTAAATTATTGTTCATTGTTATTATCAATCGATCCTCCTCTTCTCTCATTATCTTCACGTAGACGAGCATTTCTCTTCTTAATACAACGTATATATATAATACAGAGATTTTATGTTATGCGCTCGAGTCGATCCTTAAACGTACATCATTTTTTTTTTGTCAATTACGTGTAATATAATAGATATAGACTATAACTCTATTTTTTATCGTACCCTAAAAACTCGACAATTGAAAATTGCATCGTGTCCGCGATGGTTAATAATTCGACACGAACGGGCGAACGGGGGAGGGAAAAACAATTATCATTCCCGTAATTGCAACATTATTCAGCATCATCACAGAGATCGCGACTTGATATCCTTAATTCTATTCCTACAACCTACGATAAACTCATCGCTTCTATTCGTTGGGACAACAGAACAAAAGTTCTCACCTTCTGTATATACGGCTGTTTGTTTGTTTCTTTCTTCTCTATATTCTTACTTAAGACTCGTAAAAGCGTATGCTCGCGAAAACGACAGGGGAAACCGTGAACAACTTTCATATTTTTATATACAGTGCCGAAATCTTCATCGAATTCGAATTTTTACACAGAAATTGTGCCCAGTTTTGTCGATAATCATCGACAGAATTATTTTTAATTTGGTCGCAATTGTTAAATAGAGTTCAACGAACTCCAGACGTTCTCAAGGTTGAAGATATTTCTCGGTAGAAATCGATAATGGCGAACCTGTCGTCTTTCACGAGCGTAAACTTCGTGCAAACTGTGCTGCTATGTTGTCTTTTTTTTTTCTCGTCACTGCATTGCCCGAGTCTCTCTTTTCGTTCGTTATTTCTACATCGTCGTTCGATTAAAGCAGACCAGAGTTTCGCGGAACAATGCTCTGTACAGCGATGCTCAATGTAAAGTGTAAGCTTATATAAAAAAAAAAAAAAAAGAAAAAAGAGAAACAAAGAAGAAATGCCACGTGTAGTTTGTATGCATAGGACTTAGCTCGAATTATAGGAGGAATATTTGCGCGAAAGAAGGCTATCGTTCACTACAAATCCGTGACTTATTTTTTCCTCTCTTCATTGCTGACCAATTAAATTCAAATGGACGTCTGACGAAGCACGGATAATTTCATAATTGACAATTAATTACAGCCTATCGGTAAAATGACGGGAAATTTTACCAACGGGCAAAATTTCTCTTGTACGGTGATAAAAAGAAACTTTCTTTTGTTCCAGGACACTTGGCTTATTTTTGTACAATTGTAATATTACGCCAGATTAGTCACAATTTTATCCACCGATAGTACATGCAGTCTCGTGAGACAATCGTGCATGTGCCATCGGTGGTGCAACCACGGCGGGAAATCTGCTATTCGTTTGAATTCCAACGCAAAGTGGCAGAATCACGTCGAAAAGTGCCAAACAGCGCCACGGCGCTTCTCCATTTCACAGTTGTTAAAAGTAAATCGGTTCTTTTCGACGTGAGAATTCGAACTCCTTTGAATTCAAACGTTCAATCGAACTTCTCCGCGCAAATACAACTCTCTATGATCGAGCAACGAAAGAAATCATAGGAATGGGGCAAAAATGAAATTTTGCTTTTGCACGGTGTGCTTAAATACATTAGGAAAAGTTATTGTCACGCACGTGCGAGCTACGGCACGATTGCTTTCTTCTCTTTCCTCTCATGCTTTCAGACTCAACGTTCTCTGTATCAGTTTTGTTTTTTTGTAAATAGTGCGAATGCTCTGCACGTGCGAGAAATTGAGAATCCCAAACGGACGCGTTTCATCCAAGAGAATTTTACAGGAAGCTACAATTATTTTGTGCTTCCTCAGACACGAAACGGACGACAGTGAATTTGTAAATGATGAAACACGTCCGTTTTCTACTTTAGGAAACGTTCTCTCTCTCTCTTCCTCTCTCTCTTTCTTTCCATGTATAATGTATATATATAATATAAATTTATACATATATGTTTCTCTTTCGCTCGCTCAATCTTTCGTACTTCTCACAATATGCGCACGAGCTTTCTAAGTTTTCATCCATTCTCTTTCTTTGACTTGTGTTACTCTTTCTTTGAAAGCGTGCGCATATACATCACACGTACACATATAATCACACATACATACTCTCTTCTTGCACACGTGCGTTTATACATATATATCAAGGTACATGGTCAAATCTCGGTTCCCTAAAACAGTCGGTGCATTTCTTTCTTTCTTGCAAACCGTAACGGGAATCTGTCCCGTTTTTTCTTCAGTATTTAATCACACGTTGGAACGACACGACGGTCGAATGAGGATTTTGTGCGGTTGTTCTAATTCTACGAATTAGGACAAACGTGGATGAAATTTCGAGAAGTGGATTTTAATGCATAAAATTGAAAAGGAGAAATGTTAATTCTCGTGTCGTGCCAACGTTACATTTTCACGAGCGTCCAGTAGCAGGGAGAAGAATAAAGAAATGTTATCATCGACAGATAGATGTCGGAGAAAATTTATAAGATTGGAGGTAGTGATTAATGGAAAAGAAAACTTCTGCGTGCTACTGTAGGTAAAAATCATATTTGTACCTATAATTGTGCTCGTTGAAAATGTTTCTTTTTGTTATCAATCGACTTTGTTTTACTCTCTTCTTTTCATAAAACTTTTGCAACGACGGCGATTCGTCTCTTAGTTTGCACCCTTTTAACTTTCGAACTTTCGATAAAGTACGAAAGTTTTGACCGGACCTTTGTTAAAATTGTGGACGATATTATCACCCAGACGATCTGCGTGATCGAACGATATCTCGATATCGAATTAAAAATGAAGATTCGCGTTAACAATTGAGATCGACAACCACTGTGCCTCGAATTTTTAGGACCTACGTAAAGTTTGTACGCTTAAGAACGAAGTATGAATACAATTAATTCGAACGAAACGATAGACACGGAAAACAAGGCACGAAAGTTGAAATTTCGAAGCACACGTAACTTTGTAATATATTCGTAGACGAAGAAAAAAAGGAGAAATCTTTGTTAACTGAAAACTAAATTCATCAATTGAAATTGTATCTTTTCATTCACGTGGATATTTTTTTTATCAAGTTCATATTTGTTATCTCAAAAGATTAATTATAGACCATGGAAACTATTTGATGACAAAGAGAATACTTTTTCTTTTCATTGTGCTTCTCTTACACAGTCGCGCTTCGCATGCATACAGAAACGCGCTTTTTTTTTAAATCTCGCGCTCTTTCGTTTCTCTCCTTTTCTTCTTCTCGTTTGCTTCTGAGACCTTTCGGCTTAATACTAAATTTAAGGCTTAATTAATTAATCGACATAGTGTTTCGTGTAGCTGTGTTTGTGTCCCTGTATATGTAATCAGTGCTTTGTATGAAGTCGACAAATGCTGTTAAGTTCTCACTTCTATGTACTTTTCATTGTTTTTTCTTTTTCCAACGAGAAATCGCATTAACACTACCGACGGACAGTGCCTCGAATCTTTTTCCTTTACAATTCAATAGAAAGAAATTCGAGGCACGATTGTTTGACGATTGTTCGAAGACATTTGGTTGTTAAGTATTTCTCTTTTCTTGACGAGCTTTGTCTACTTTCCTCGCCTCTCTCGGACTTATATTTGAGGGAACAATCGGTATACGACCGTGTTACCGGTATTCTTTCCATGTCACGATAAGTGAACGACAAAGATATGCAAAATTCATTGACTTCTCTCTGCCCTTTTAATCTCTGCGCATAAGTTTCACATCGAAACGGAAACAGTGGGAAAAAAGGATAATTAAAATATTGAAACATTTTGAAAGTAAACGGATAAAGAATCGATCGAATACCGTCGTGAAGATGGTACGTATGAATTTCTGTTTTTTAAACCTACAATTATAAACCATGCAAAGATTAAAGTTTCGTTGAATGATTACGATAACTAACAGAATAATAATTAAACAATGATTTTTCCCAGAATTTTACCTAGCTAAAATTAACGTAAATAATTTTCCATTCTAAAAAGAGACCATTCTGATTAAATCTAATTAAAATCTATGATTAAAAAAGAAGAGCTTTCGTTTGAGAAAGTATCACCACTAATTGAAATTCTATCGTTGCGTATGTACTGTGTATATGCATACATTGTGTACATATGTACATATATACGATATAAACATAAATGTATAAATATACACGATACACGCATCAAAACAAGTGTAGAACCCTCACCAATTCGGTCAACGAGGTGGGCTTGCTTTCTTTTCTTTTACTGGAAACAAGTCCTTTCGATCGGAAGAATCCGTAGAAAAACGGATACTGTAATGCATTTTACAGAATAAGGAATCTATTTAAACGTTCACGTTGGCGCTTAAAATTGTGCTTCTCGCCACCGGCTGTCTTAATGCTAAAGCTATGAATTTAACATCAATTCTATTGAAATTTTAAATAATTCTATTGAAAATGTTTTTTGTGACTTCTTTCGCAATAGTTTAGAATTAAATTGGCAAAATAACAATTGATCAAGGATTCTTGATACATCGTATAATTTAATGGTATTTTAATATTAGAAATAATTTGATTCTTTTCACTGATATTTTCAATTTGATAGCTTCTATGAAGTTTGAAAATTTTCTTTCTAGTTCCACTCGTATTTGCAAGGGGTTAAACAAGTACTTTGCAAACGGAAGAATCAAAAGATAAAAATATGATCAATTAAGTAATTGAGGTTTTATAAAATAGTGGTGGTATATTTCTCTGCTACCATTCTTATCGATTTGGAGAAATTTTTGAAGAAACTCGAAACCGGGCGTTTTGTTCATTTTGGTATAGTCCGACAACTGAAAGATGGCTAGGGAGCGACGGAACCTCTCGTTTTGAAATACATATTCCTACTATTTCATCTTTGCAATTTCGAAATCCAGTCTCCCAAAGTAGACACTCTGTGTAGCAATTTACTTTAAGAGGCTGGGTTTGGGGATTCCAAAAACGAAGTGGTTGGATTAGACGATTGAAAACGAGAAGCTCCGAGCCATCCTTCAGTTAGCAGACAGTAGTTACAATGTTTTTCTCATCCAATTAAAGTGCAATAAGAAATTTCACCTGTTTAAAGTGTCCTGATTTTAATAAATATAATCTATATTTTCCACATACTAATTTTCAACTGTAGGAGTAAATTTTCCATTTACTAAACGAATTAAACGAGCTAAATGTCTGATGATACATACAGTCCGGGGTGAGAACAAAATATGATCCACCGGTGGTACGTGAACGTGTCAAAGTACAATAAAGACATTAAAACGAAACCGTCTACACATGGAAGCCTCGGAAGAAGTTCTATCTCATCGAACGATAGATAGATCTGCTCTATTTTATTAATCGACGGTTATTCAACGATATCGCGGGGAAAAAAAGTAACCATAAATGCGAACAATAACGAACGAAATCAATACGGTTACTATATAATCCATGAAAGTATGAAAGGAGCTCTCCTATTTCTTGCAATTCTGCCATTTCCAATTTAATCACTAAAGTCCATGTATATATATATATATACATATACATATATATATATAGATATACACATAGAACGACCCCTTTGAGAAAGCATTCGCGAAAGATTTTTCGAAAGGTACAGAGTCATATATCTTTTAATGCAAAAACACACGCGTGTACTTGTGATGTTCCTGTGACTTTTTCATCTGCATATATACATATATATGTGTATATATATATATATATATACATACATATAAGATGTACACGGGCATGTATCGCGCGATTGTTCGTCGACGGATGTATCACGGATTGAATTTCATTGTAAAACGCGATTCTTCCCTTTGGCAAATATAGTTACGAGATACAGAGTTTGCGACTGTCCGTAACACATCCGTGAGCTTTTCACGAGAAACTCGAGTAATTCCGTCTAATCGACTCTCGTTCCCCTTTCTTCCTCGTTTCCCCGTTTCTTTTGACATTTTTTTACTTTTCTTCGTGTATAACCCGCGACGAACGATTTTTTTGTACGTTACAATATCACAATAAATGCCGGCCGAGTATGGGACGTCCTGCATTACGCTTAATTGCCTCAACACCTTACCTCTTCTACGATTGCACGAAGGGGGAGAGGTTTCCCGGCACGGAACAACGACTCCCTTCCGTTTTTCATTTATTAAATCTCATTCTTCTCTCGAAAATACTTATAGACAGATAGTGAGAGAATGGCAAAGAAACTTGGAAAAAAGAAAAGGAAAACGGAAGGGAGTTATACGAGTGTGCTTAAAAACTTTATAATCGGAAGCCTCTTTTAAAGCTAAATTCGGACTGGCGATCTTCGAAATTTTCCTTTTGGCGATCGTTATAAACCATCGGCAGACGACCCAATAATCCTCGTCGGCTCTTATAATTAGAGTACACTAACAACTAGATCGTTTTTCGCCTCATTAAGAGTCACGAAGGTGGATATTTTACGACACATGAATTGGACGTACCCGAAAGTCTCTTATGATAAGATTTTTTTTGTTTTCTTTTAACTCTTTCGAGAATCCGAGCTCCACGATTGTTCACCCACCCGACTTACCGTCCTATTGTAATATCGTTAACCTTTGCGACAGTTAAATAGTAACTTCGAAGAGCATCATGGTGTTACACTTGTTCCTCAATGACAGAGAGAGAGAGAAAGCGAGAGAGAGAAAAAAAACAAAGAATCTCTCTTTGAATAACACAAAGTATCTCTCGTATGTGTTACGTTTCCGGAAACGTCACTAAACGATGATTTATCGTCATTTATCCATCGCGTTACTTGCTGCATTTAAACTACACCTTATTTACCACATCGATGTGATATATGTATATGTATATATGCATGTACATATACATACATACATTTTATATATATATACGTATATAATATATATATATACGTTGATTAATTACCAATTAAAAATTAGTAGTACCTATAGTGTCATCATCACAGCTAATTTCTCATCAACTTTTTTTCTTTTTCAACCAATATTATCGATCAATCGATTAATTCATGGTTAAAATTCGCGCCATTCTTTTCAACGTCTCAATCAGCACGATTTACCATTACATTCTTTCTTTTCATCCTCTTCTACGCTCTTTCATTCCCCAAATATGCCCATGTGTCTTTGCTTTCACATTGAAAATTTTATTCAAATCGAGCCTAACAGCTTTCAGCCTTTAACATCACCGATAGTTTCTTATTTAAGTTCTTCTCTCACGAAGACTAGAGCAGAATATTTACAATCGTTTATGTCAAGTTGTAATACACAATGTTCCATGTATTCTATCATAGTTATGCTCTCGAACGGAACGGGAAGAAAACACCGTTATTCCCGAGACAGTTATTTCCCTTATTCTGTGCACGTATATATCTATATACGTATACGTTTGAATTTTAATGTCGTTCTTATGTACACTAATTTTACAGAATTAGGTTCTTTTTGTGTCTTTTTTTTTAATACACGTATTGATCAAAATTACAATTTTTTTCTCCACTTGTATTATTTACAAATTCACCTTGTACAATGATTTATGCGCGCCGTGTGGTAATACTCTTTGATCTCATATTTTTTCGGTTTTTATTTTTCTTTTAATAAGTTCCTTCATACCTTTCATAAATACCCCACCGGACGGCAGTGTTTTTAATTCGTTTCCTTTGCGCTCGATGAGGCCAATGAGCAAGAAATTCTTTCATAAAACCCTCCCAAAAATTCTTTCCCGCCATTATGTACAGTTTTTAGCATTCAAAGAATGAAATATACTCGAGAGAGTAGAAAAAAACCAAAGATATCGAAGGAAATATCACTGGGCAAAATGTTAAAACAATTGTGGAGAAGAAACTCCTGGTTGCATATTTTTTTTCCGTTTTTTTTTTGCTCGAGCGAAGAAAACATTTTTGATTGAGCCTCGTAACAAAGACATTCAGATATCGTTTACTTAGTATTTATAGAATGAAAGACAATCGATCATTAAACACGCTAGAATTCAAAACACCCGCTTCAATTGTATCGGATTCCGTCTATCTAATTTTCAATATTATTCACGATCACGAAACGATTCCTTTTCCGTCGAGAGCAAGAACTTTTTTCCAGCAAATTTTTGTGTGTTTCAGACTCTTCACTGATAGTCGATATATTTCTACCGAAAGGCAAGGTTTTCTTCCCGGCTCACGTCAATTTTTTTAAATGTACTGCTTTAAGTGAGATTTCGCACCTATACAATGAAAATGGGAATCACAATTGGCGAGGAAAGACTTTTAAAAATTATTACGAAGATATGCCAATTTCTTAATGCAAATAGTGAAAAAATAGAACAATTTCAATTGAAGATCAATTGGATTTTAATGTGACAACGAGGAAATTATGTGATTTTAACACGTTGACTGAGATGAGGGTCGCCGGTGACCCACGCTATAGAATTCAATGAAATTTCAAGACTTTCTATCACATTCAGTACTAAAATACTGGCGTTCAAAAGTAAAATATCTTGCTGATTACGTATCTATTTGAATCTTTAATTTTTCCCAAAATTAAAAAATTTTTTAAATAAAGGTTTTGCTTTACAAAAATGGGATTTTAATGAGAAAAGTATCATTTTGGTGGAAATGATAAAAGGGCCGAAATATCAGTGGTGTTCAACGTGTTGAGATTAAATTCAAAATTGAATAAAGGAAAGGAAAAGGAAGTGTTATTTTTTCCCTTTCTCTTGGAAATTTCTATTTCTATTTTTTCGTGTCGCTGCACGGCATCGAGTATCGATAAAGAAAGAGAACTCAACTCGATTGTCTTGTTTGACGAGAACCGGTTGTCGTTTAGAAGGGATGAAATTACCTTGAAATTCAACGTCAGAATTTTGATTGACCATTTCTACTTTCTCACGTGACTGTCAGATGCTATAGATACCATTAAAAATTCTCATCACCTTAAAAAACTACATAGGCACAGAAAAAATAATTGAGAACTGCAAACTTTTATATTCTTCTTACTTTCTCCGATTTCTACGGCCAACCACACATTAGATTCATTCGCTTTGAGATCCACTTGCACAAAATTTCACATTACAATTAACTCTACCATAAATCCATGAATCATAGGGAAAGAAGATAACACGACAAATACAAAAGTCAATTTTTTGAGATTTCAAGAAGGTAAATATCTCTTTCAAATGAAAAAGATTCTATGACATCTAAACTATCTCTTTAACGATTTTGGTTAAGTCTATATATTTAAATATATCTGCAATTGAAATAAAAAAAAAAGAAAAAAAAAATGTACACGAATGCAGAGAAAATTAAAATCAATTACTGTCATTTTCGTATAATATCATAGCTTATAGAATAATCAGTGCTACAATGTTAAGACAAACGTTTCCTTACTGCCAAATGGTCAGATATTAGTGCAAATTATGAAACAATACTTTTAATTCTGTTAGAACATCTCGGTTTTATAAAATTTCCAATTATTTGTGTAATATCGTTAACAGAATATTTTCGTTAAGATTCAATTTTCAATTAAATATCGGTAATATTCAAGTTCGAATCTTTTTCCCCCCATTCTGTGTTGATTTCTTGCTGTGTTAAAATTATTACGAAATTTGTCATATATAGGAAGTTTTGCACAAAAATCTTGAAAAAAAACTTAAGCAGAAATATTGTTCGATCTAACGCTGACTGAAATAACTAAATGTCAATTATAGATAGACATATAATATATAAAATCATTCATTCCATTACTTATTCAAATGACTTTTTCTTTTTTTTCCTTTCAATCGTTCTTTCACACCATCTTGCAATCTAAGTTCCTAGCTTATTCTCCCATAAAGAGATCTCCTACACCCATAATAGAATTAAACCCTCAGTCCTTATACACATCGGAATCTTATGTTCATACAATCTTACATATCACTTTGCAGAAGTGTTGCAGAGCTGCGAGAAAATAAAAATACTGCCGAGAGAGAAAAACAAAATAAATAAAAACTAAAAGTTTCTTGGAATATCTTTGTCTACATATTCCAATTTCATTGGAGGGTTTAAATAAACGTATAGATGATACAAGAATACCAGATCCAAAAGAAAAAAAAAACCCAATCAACGAACAGACAAACTGATTAGTAACCATATGGGGTCATTAAATGACAAAATACTGAATCAGAGTTGTAATTTGATCTCAAAAATTGCGTATAGTTTGTTATTTAGATTATCAAGATAAAGTAGCGTCCGATATAAAAGACAGAAAAAAAAAACCACCTACTTCATAACAATATGTTTATCAATTTGTATAGTTACTTTGGAAAGAATTCCGGACGTTCTGGGAAAGAATAAAATTTGCACTATCATATCCTCTAGTGCCAAATTATCATAATTTTTAGTTTCTGATCGATAGAAAGAAAATGAAAAAAAAAACGTAATTTCTAAAAAAAGACTAATTGCATCATTGCTTTGTGTCTTCGTACCATTTCGTCAAACAGGTAATATATCTGTGTTTTGTATCAATGTATATGTGTATATTATGTACGTTTTGTGTATGTGTCTTCTGCAAGTTAATCATATACAATGGTCTAAAATACGTACATTCATATCTTCATAGACAGTGTGTGTGTGTGTAATAGAATCGTTACACGTTATCATATACTCTAATCATGGTTTTCCAGATAGATGCACCTGCATCATTTGAAGTTTTTCCATAATATGTTATCCTTAAAGTTTGTATGCTCTGTACAGTAGCTTAAAGAACAAATCATGGCTCATACGTGGCAAACTGTGCCATGGAAATCAAGACGCTGGTGCCTTGTTACTTGATTGCATACTGCTTACATCGTCATTCGGATTGTTTTATCACGCAGTTCTCTCGTATACACACAATTCTAAACTTCTTTTTTTTTTTGAGTAGCTCGATATTATGTGCAAGAAAAAACAAAAGAATCACACACACATCCCAAGATCCAAGAGTGAACGATGATATTATCGTACCTGTCTCTTTGTTCTTTTAGGAGCTGGTAACCGTTTTTAGCGGTTCATTGGTCTTCGGATATCAGGCTTGGACGTTTAGTACCATCTTAAGATGATTTGAAATATCGCAACTTCTGTCAGCTTGCTGACAGCTAGTCATCAGTCTCGTAGTCCAATGGCTCGGCGGTTTTGGAAGGCTCGCGGGTGATGGTGGTTCGGAAAATTTTGCACCCGCGTAGAAACTATTCGTTGGGCTACCGCGTGGGCTGCTTTCATATCGCAGCGGTGAATTTCTCGTGCTCTTGGACGTACTGTGTGGACTGCAGCTCAGCTTCCCGGAGGAATTTCTACCATAACGGCCGCCGTTATGGAAAAACGTTGATGATTTGATTGTACTCGAGCGGTGATGATGCCGCTCGACTTGCCGTTCTACCTTGTTGTTCAATTTTGGGGCCGAATTCGTCATGGCTCTTGTATATTGTTACTTTCAATCTTTCTATTTTCTTACTCACGAAGTCAAACCACCCGTCTGCAACACGAATCGTCCTCTTAGTCTTCTACTTTGTACGCGAATTTCATTCGGGCGAGAATGGCTTTAACTTGAAACTTTCTTCCGGTATAATGTATCGAATAACAAATATCATGTGTTTTCTTTTTCTTTTCATCTTATGATGCAATCTTTTAGACGCATTACGAGCGTGATAATAATTATTGATTTTAAGTTTAGATTTAGAATTTGTTTTTTCAAATTTTTCATAATGCCGCAAATGTGAGAATAACATTGTGGTTTAACTCTTAACTGATACACTTGGGTCTCTAGTGACCCCAGACTGTTGATGGGTAAACAAAACACCCAGAAATTACTGTTTTTTTTTAAATTATTTCTGTTTTCCAAAACACATGTCAAAGAATGCCTGATATTTTTTCTAAATAAATACATTTCAGCATTTCAAGATACAAAAAAAAAACATTTTATAATTTTTTTAAAAGTAAGACTGGGATCATACAACACTCGAGAATTCCAGTTATGTGATAAACAATTTGCGTACCAGTAAAGGGTTAATACTTAAACTTAAAAAACGTAACATAAAATGTTTACAACGGAAACGGATATTTTAGAGGGATAATAGAGAAATGTCAATAGAAATAGGGATCATATTTATTGTAATTAAAACGATTTCAAAAGGGAGAAGAATAACGTGAATAGAAAAATGTTAGTATACATGCATACATATGAATATGTTATATGTGTATATTCTTTTAATCTTTCAGGAAATAATTAGCATAATGAATCAACGCGAAGTAAAATAATATTATTGAAAATGATAAGAGGTCTTTGATGCATGCGAAAACTTACCGTAATTTCCACGGGCCACTTCCTTCAGATGATATCAATTGGTTTTCAGCGGTGTTTATATCTTGCGACTTTTCGAACTGCGCAATAATCTTTATATCCAGAGCAAAATGGTAGGGGGAATACGGAGGAATAACTTGGTGGGGAATCCCGGGAACCTCCTGTAGCGAAATGCTACCTCGCCCCGTTTACTTCGAGTTCTCTCGCAGTCCTCTCTACTCGTGTTTTTTGCGATTTTGACCACATTCGGTGACCGTTGGTCACCTCTGCTTACACTCTTTCTTCTCACAAAATGAAAAGCACACGCGTCCTTTACTTCTCCCACTTCTTCTAACGCAGCTGGAGAGGCACAAGATGGCGGACACGAGTTGTTTGTTTTCACCGCTCCAAACAGCTTTTTCACGATGCTATCACCGTTCGACAATCAGCTTCTGTATATTCGTTTCTCTGTAACGCGCACGCGCGTCAATGCATATGTTTTCAGACGCGAAATTAGCTTCGTTAGAATATCTCGTACGTGATTGTATATTCACACACACTAAACACGACGTTCTATCATCAGATTCAATAACGATTTGCTTGGTCAGCGTCTGTCAACATCAGCCTCTTCTTTGCTCGTCCTGTCCAATTCCTTTCTCTGAATTTCTTCGGCTCACAACACTCGCTAAAACCGTATACTGCGATCAAAACTGTTAATGTTTTCGTTAACACGAACCTCCTCCAACACTCTCTCTTGCCTTTGTGACAACGTAAGCCTATCTTAAAGATCACGTAGACCCCTCTCTATTCAACCTTAACCAATACTCTAAAACATTCTCGTCACGTGACTCCTATTAGCCAATCGCATCCTTCGGAGCTCGGGTATCTTCGGCTTCTTTCGTACAATCCGGTAAATACCTCTCGTTACAGTTATTTCCAAATAATTTTGAAATCTCTTATATCTCAAAGATAACGTTGATTTTTTTCCCATTCGATGGACCATTTGAATGTTACGTAATAAGGAGAAATCATTAAACAAACTAACGTTGTTTGTAACGATCGGAAGATAGGTGGGCACCGATTGGCTGAGAGCAGTGGAGCACGACACCTCGTGACGCAAGCATGAAACTAAAGAAATGACTTTACACCCCTTGCCGTTTCCTTCCTTGTTTATCAGATTGCCTTTATCAAAGATGAGCGGGAACCTTACGTATGTACGTGCATACGCTGATGATGCGGCGCCTTCGTACAAGGTGGAAGCGTTCGAGCACCAAGAAAGATAACAAGAGAGATCTATTCTTTCATGCGATATTGGTGGAACTTCAGCGGCGCATATTGTCGCTTATCGTATGAGATAGCCACAACGAAAAAAATATTGTTGAAATAATACAACAGATAATATTATGTTTACTCGGAGTCTTTTTCTCTCCGTCGATATCGGTGAAAAATAACGTGACTATTACCGAGACAAGTAAGTGGTGCCGCCATTAGCCTACGGCAAGATATCTAAAGTTTGTGAAAGCCCTGACGTCAGTGCCGAGGAACGCTGATAATCCTACGACGCAGATATTGCTACGCGGAATACTGAAAGATACTTTCGGTGGATTGCATTACAATTGATCAGACATATGAATATATTTAGTGGTTTATGGATTAAAGTAGAGCCTCGAAAACATCGGTAGGCCCTTTAATGGGCGGGGTCGTGGCTTGGGTCGAGTGAGAGACATGGAGCGACCTCAGTGTTCCCAGTGGTGAGCTGCACGGCCATCGCCGACCGTCGGTTTCACCTAGCGCAACCAACGTACTCTGCTATGACATCGTTCTGAAAATCCCAGATTATCCCAGTAAAAGGTAGGACTTTTCCCTCCGAAATTTGGATGCGCGCTGCCTCTATTTCTCTTCTATCTCTTTGTCTTACTTTTATCCTTTCTCACTCTATCTATCTTTCTCTCGCTCGCTCGCTCGCTCGATCCTCTTTATTTCGTCCTGACCAATCTACAACCCTGTCTCTCCGTTATCGCTTCTTTTCGTAGATTTCTCATGCGCGTTTCCCTGGTGGTTGAACTTCAAATCTTTACACTCAAAATAAGCTTCTTACTCTACAATATCCTATTCTTATTTCTCTCCTTCCTCCTATTACACTTTCCGATATGTATTCGTCATTCCCTCTTTGTCTCTTCGAATCGTATTTGGCTTTCATTGTGGTGTCCCACCTTCGTTATTTAGCAACTGTTCCTTACATAAACAGAGGATGCACAGGCGTATCGAAGCGCCTCGTACGCACCAAAGAAAGGTTATTTAACATTATTGCACCAATGCACCTATGAAACCGTTTTGATCTTTCTTTCCCTCGTCGTTTCCCTTTCAATCCGTTTCTGCCCTTTGTCTCGATCGTATTGAGATCGACGTCTGCGTATGCGTGTGCATACGTGCGTGCGTGTCGTGATGTGTGGGTTTGTTCGTCTGTACTTTAGTACAAAATATATATATATTACTGATCCACGCACACACACATGTAAACGCTATACATGTGTGCACACATACGTCATGTTTGTTTATACGCGATTATTTGTGTCGATTACATGTATGTACGTGAAAGTACGTAGTGGTAGCTTTCTTCTGAAACTTTTTCGGGCTTCGCTCTTTCGCTGTGTTTGTGCAATATAGATTGCGTTATATTATAATTCATGCGTATATAGTTTACGGCGAAACGAACGATATTGTTTTCTTTTTTTCAAATATTTAAATCTTACGATTTTCCTACAAGAATATTGAATTTACAATGAAATCTTGAAGCTTTTAGTTACAACTGAAAGCATGTAATACGCGATTGATTGTGTTTAGATGTATGTCAGTGTTTCTCAAACTGGGATTCGCGGAGGGATCGTTTGTTTGAAATTTTAGAGCTGTTTAGGCAAATCGGATACAGTAATCTCATCCAATGTACATTTGTCGACCCAGATTCACTATTTTTTGAAGAAATAATTGTTTGGCAAACAGTGTTTTGGGATCAGTAGCCGATGTGTCCAGCTTCGTCCGCCCCTGGCGCAACTTTTTACCGAAATCGAGGTTTAATTTGATTCGAATTAAGGCACATTGGATACAGCGAGGACATTTTATTCTCAGTAATATTATTATTGAGAAAAATTGAGAAAATTCTGGATTTTTAATAGAAAATAGATTACGGATCAGAAAAGGAACCCTTAAGACTTACGCTTAATGAAGGTTAATTACAGTTCGTTCTACACAGCCTGGAATAATCTAAAAAAGCACCACTGATATATAAAATCAACTCTAGATTTCTATAACGTGGAATATCCAAACATCGATGGTCATAAGAGTGCCGTGACGCTTTCGAAATCTAAGGTTAAATGCTGTTTCATGTCAGCTAGCTATTGAAGCTACATCTTATTTCAGTACGGAGAATGAAAAGGATTGATTGACAACTCGGTACAACTGTTTCGGTTGATTTACCTGTACTTGAAATATCATCTTTTCAAAATACTTATGATTATATATTATTATCGTTGTTCTCCGTAGTCCTACAGATGCGTACAAGCTGTAGGTTACAATCGCGATCTCATGGCTGTATGTACGTAATACGTACTTACAAATGCATAGAATTTTTCAATAGAGGTTGCAGGAAGCTCCGTACACGCGTGAAAATTTATAAAACAGTAGTTTTCTAACGGTGACTAACATTCTCCCCGTGCAACTATAATTTTCATACTTTTGTAACTTCTCTCTCTGCTTTCAGTTATATCTTTGTACCGTTGACGTGCAATATACACGATATTAATTGCCACTTGTCATTACGCACATAACAAAATTTTTATTTACGTCTAACAACACTGCTACGTAAAAGTATAAATAAAGTGTACATATATAGAACTTATGTTTCCATTTTTTTTTAATATATGGTTGTACATAAATTTAGAATATTACGAAAACTCCGCATCATTTTCGAAACATTATTCCCCGTAGCCTCGTATCTAGCTTCAAGTATTATCGTACAGGCTTCTAAGCATCGGCTAAAAGTTCCATGAAAAATAGGCCCCTTGCGCAGATGTACCTGAGGAAAGATAAATGAAAAATTACGAATAAGGTGAACCAACAATAATCGATAAATAGATCTATCCCTGAACTTTATTTTTAATACTAGATTTACCAGCGTGAAATCTATTATATTTAAATATGTACCTTAATCCAGATCACTAATCTTATTTTTCGACGCTTAACACTAACCTTCGTCTCTTCGACTATGGTGTTTACAAAAGGGGTTAAAGGGTATTATTTAAATAAAATTTAAACATGTGTTTTTTCTATTATTAAAGATAGGTATTTATTTATTACGATAACGTTAACTAATATGGCATACTTATTAAATCCGTGTCGTCGAATCGACGAAGATTAGTGATTTAGGGTTAAAGCAAGGAAAATTAAGACGTGGAAAAGATGATAGATTCGGTAATTTATGTTTCATACGATAGACGAAGAATATTTATTCTACTTGAAGTACAGAACGATTTTAAAGGAATTCTCATAACCTATAAACATTACACCGAACCAATCAGGTTAACCCTCTATGGGCCCCTGTGACTTTGAAGTAACACAAGACAAGTCTAACCTAACTTTGTCAAATATTGTTAGTTATTTCGTCAGTATCATGAAATTCTTTACAATTCAATGTTAAAGCATCAGGTTTACTCTATTACTTAAAATTCTCCATTAATTATTTTCTAATTACGCTATTTTGAAACTGATCTTCGGAAACCGCGAAAAATTCGAACTATATAGGGTTAACGAGTATACTCGGGTGACTTTGTGTCTCGATAGCTTCTCACTTTTGCTTCTTACGTAACAACTTCTTATTATTAATTCTGACGTAGTCTGATCGATCGTTAATGATAGTAGAAATATATTTATCTCCTTAATATAAAAGAAAAGAGGGAAATTTTGTGAAGACAGGGCGGACCCGTAGCATTGGGAACCGCATCGACGGTAATACAGGCGTCGTGGCATTAGAGTCACAACGCTCTCTCGGGTTCTCATGTCAACACATTCCCGACGCCCACGACGGGTGACGCATGCGCTCTGACCATCTTATCACTTCTCTTCCTCTCTTTTCCTTCTATCCTCTCTCTCTTTTTTCCCTCCCTCAATCTTTCTCTCTCCCTCTCTCATTCACTTGCTCTCATCGGTCCCTTGACGCTCACATACATATATACATAGAGGCTCCCTTGTGTTCCTCGGATACGCCCCTGGCTTTTGTACGAGCACCCTCCTCGTCGTGCTCTCGAGGAACCAAGGAATTTTCCAATTCGTAAGGGTGCATAGGCAATGTGGATCGTCGTTAGGATTTCTGGTGTTGAGAATTTGTCTATGCACGTAACGAACATTCGAAAAAAGGAATGCCTCTATATGGAAAATGACTCGACGATCTTTCATAGGTTACTATCTTCTCGATAGATACGGCCCTGACAGGCGCGTAAACCTAATCGTTTTTCCCCCTCCGTTTCGTCGATGTAGTCAGTCTCCTCCTCTTCCGCTCCCACTGCACACACCAATTTTCCAATTGATAAGGGTGCACAGTTGATACTACGTTCTCTCTTTTATATTCCTCTCCGTTTTCATCCTCCTCCTTCTCTTCCTACGCTGCACATTTCGAAATCGAGCAAACGTACATCGTTGGTTTAACTTCGTTTTTGTTTCACGTATCAGAAAATATCGCTTAATATCAATAATGGCTTTAGCGTCATCCGAAGAAAATGCTAATTTTCCGTAATGTAGAAAGTATAGAGACCTGTTGGAAAATTGTTTTGAAATAACGTTTAATAGGAAAGAGTTAAGGGAACTTAAATGTTTGATATAGAACGAAACGAAGTCTCGGTTAATGCAGAAGGGGAAACTTGTTCCTACCGAGCAGCCTGTACGTTACGTAAAATTAACAATCATGTTCCGAAACTCACTTTCCCGTCTGGGATTTTCGGAGAGAGAGGGGGCTACTATGAGAATGGTACGAGGCAGTGTCGGAGAGTATCATACCGACGTAACACGAAGTACCTAATACTGTACAAAGATAAAGAAAAAGAATGTCTTTTTTTAACGAATTTAAGTTGCGTGCAGAGTACATCACTGTATCGTCGTGAAGATAGAGAATCCAGGCGACTCTTATAAGACACTTATGTAGAATAAGTTGAGCTTTGACTCGATGCGTGACGCGTATGACAGCTGTGTGGAGCGACGTTGCCACGTGTTGCCTTTGACTTAACCTAGCAAGTAACGAACTTGCTAACCAAGCATGTGCATTCTGATTATTTTGCATTCAAGTACCCTTATGATGTAGCATCGCAGCATGGCCAACAAGAATACGTTGCAAAGACGAAGGTAACACACGTTAATACCGTAACAGTAACTTCTACGATATTGTGCAAGGATCGTGTGATCCATGGAACAATTGACAGGCTTGTATTACAAGGATTACTTCTATCGTAAAGTTAACGAAAGAAAAACTTTAATAGAATTGATTTCATACACGATTATATCGTAATTACTTGGTTGTCGAGGAAAGAAATTTGTACATGTTCCGTTGGTCCGTAATACGCATCTCTGTTTCACTCGTTTCCGTTATGTTTTTATTTTCATAACGACACGGGTGAACGTTTGTATTTGCGTGTACGGACGAGTAGCCATTTATGTGCTTCACGAATACCCAGCCTCGTGGAAAACGTACGTTCTATGGCGAAGTAGCAGAACTTCGGTGTGTTTACTTACTCGCTCAGGGCTGTGCCAGCGGGGTCCCAGCATGATCTTCGAGAACTGCGTGGGTGCGGCCTTTCTCTGGTCTCGAAAGAAGGGGACCAGGTTTCTCTCTCTTTTTCTCCCTTTCTTGCCCACTCTCTCTCTTTCTCTAACAGTAGGACCTACCTTTTTTTATTCGAAGGTCCCTTCGTGCTCGTGGCTTTAGCATCAGCACTCCCTCGCTTTAGGGTCGACCCTATCTTCCTTCCTCTCGGCTACCCTCCTCGATATTAAACCTTGTAGGGCCCAGGGATGTACTGTACGGAATAATTTCATGGTTACTAAAATGGAAATCCCCTTGAAATGTTCCGTTTATACGTTGAAAAATATGAAATTCTCGAGAGAAATCTATCACAACTGATGTTGAAGGAGAAGAAAGGCTTTCAGGTTCTAGTCAACGTACCGCTGCACTCTCACGCTCGTTATCAATCGATAACATCGATACGTTTCGAAGTTCTATGGATTATGTGTTATGAAGTTGACATTTTCAAAGATACGATGTTTCGATCGAATCGAAACATTTTTTTATTCGTTTCGACTAGTTCATAGTTCCGTCCTCATAGAAGTCATACATTTCCACTCATCGATTTCCAATTGATCTTAATCGCACCAATACACCATTGCATCGATAGGATTTTCACGTTACCCGATGAATTTACACGTATCGTCTTAAAATTCCAGACCATTTGTATCTATCCTCCGTTTTTTATTTCCCCACTATCAGTTTGCTCCAAACGTAAGAGCAATCAGCAAGTCTCTCTTCCCCCCGATTAATAACTTGCATCAAATACAACCTTACGAGTGCGCAAACGAAAAGGAATTATCTAAAAAAAAAATGTATTATCGTATCCTTCGAAAAATGAACAATACCGAAGAACCGAGGCGAACAATCACTTTGTTCAACTTTTTCGTTTCTCTCCAACGAAATGTTATCGACCGCGGCAGTGCGACCGATATACGGAGAAAGGACAGGGCATCGTTGATACGCTATACGTCCATGCGACGGGTCCCCCCCACTACTCGCGGTTTCCCCCACCACGCGGCTACCTCCCCTTCCAGTCTAGCGAGTCGCGCTTCGCCTCAGTCTGTCGCGCGCCGCCAACCAGTAAACGTCGTGATTCGTATCGTACCACGCGGTGGCTATTTGCTCTAGGTACGCGCGTGTGTGTCCAGTGCGCGCGTGCGTGCATGCATGCGTGTGCCTCCCACGGTGATACGGTGTGTACGTGTGTCAGGCTCTATCATCATCGTGGTTCCTGCTTTTGGCTGTTGGCATTACGGAAAGGGTGACATCCAGGCATGACAGCGACGCGGGAGTGTTACCCCATACGGTAGGAAAACCTATGTTTTATCGTCTCTCCTCTCTTGGTTGACGTTCAATGATATTCTATGTCGAACACGATAGAAAGTCGTTGGTATTGTTGTGCAAATAATCAAGTGCGTAGCTCGGTGGTACGCTATACTTGGCCACGAATGTTTTATCCGAATCGATACGCCCTCCGGCGGGCATTTCGTATCTCGTGAAACGCACACCGGAAACGGTGTTAGTCGTACGTACGTTCATCATTCCTAACGAACAATGAATACGATGAATTTAAATGTATATAAGAGTGACTCTCCTTGATAGTGACTCTCCTTGTCTGTTATTGGCACGCCCGGTTCTTCGCTGTTTGTGGTTATCCGGTGGTCACCTTGCTCGGTGTCCTAACCTACGTCATCGTTCTCTCCGAGTTGCCTGTGTATTCCACGAATTCTCTCGTTGAATAGA
Organism: Cerceris rybyensis; assembly: GCA_910591515.1. Classification (NCBI taxonomy): domain Eukaryota; kingdom Metazoa; phylum Arthropoda; class Insecta; order Hymenoptera; family Crabronidae; genus Cerceris; species Cerceris rybyensis. The sequence continues at coordinate 6,311,426 of OU342795.1, forward strand.
GGTTATGTCGGGTGATGGACGTATTGATAGGCAGGCGTGCATGTTATTTCGTTTCGAATTCGATTAGTGTAACGTCGTTAGCTCCTTCCTTTTTTGTTGATACGAAATCGAAGTCTGGCAGCTGTCTTGCCGTGTGACTCGTTTACTACCCAAGGTCTTTCTTGCTTTCTGTCGTGATAAAAACATTACAAAGAAAGATCGATTTGAGACGGGGAAAAAGAGTGAAGAGGGAGAAGTATACGTCGTAGGTAAATGTTGGAACTTAGCGACACGTTGTTTTGCTCGCGGCGAGCGGAGCATCGTTTACTTTTTTTTTCTGCACTTGTAATCGCGCGAGATTCTGACATTCGTGATATTTCGCTCCGTTTTTAGAAGACACCGACTGTCCGTCCTTCCGTTGATCCATGTTTACCGTTGGACAACCAAGTCGTATGTACTCCTTGGGATGATCGCCTTCGACGATTACGATTCAAAATATGTCACGTTAGGAAGGTTACACGAAGAGTAGGAATACAAAGTAAAGAAAAATGAATACGTATGATAAACGGAGTATGATAAAGACATGTAAGAATGCAATTAGAAACCAATATTTGTTATTCTGTTAAATACATTTTAATTTAAATTGATTATTGAATTGACTCACAAACAACAGAGGAATGGTAACATTTCATGATGGAAGAAATACACTTAAAATAAAGCTTTCATGCTGGAAATTCCTCCTCCGTCCGTCGTTCCATCGTTCTTCGTATTTCCCCCGATAATGAGTAACAGAATCGAATCACCTCGACGAACTTAGGATTCGTTGTTCCAGGTGTAATCTAGTTTAAGATATTTTTATTCACAATTCCCCATTGTTTGTGCGTACGCCTCTAATTCCCAATTATCTGATTCTATAGCACGTAGTTCCCGAATCTAATTCTAATTCTCAAACTAAGAAACTGTAAATTTACTTACTAATCTTTTTCCATCTATTGCTTAACATTCAGACGACACAGAGTTAAAAGTATTTCGCGAAAAGATCTGTCGCATTGTACCCGTGGAGAGAACGGAAGAAAGTTGTGTATAATTAAGAAACTAAAAATTAGTAATTACTGTCAAAGAAACGTACAAAGCGTTAAACAGTGAAACTATTTTTTTCCTCTTCCGCACTCGAAACGGAATAGAAGGTGCGCACTTAATGTGTGTCTCCGTTCCTCAGTTTCTCTTTCTTCCCTTTGTCAGAAGGACTATACGGGCGATTCATGGCGTGTCCATCCGGCCGTCCAACGAAAGAAATGTGATACTGTCACGATAAACAATGTTTCTCTTTCTTCTTCATCATCATCGTCATTTTTTTCTCTTTTCCTTTCTTGAAATTGCGCTCTTATTCCTGCTTCTTCCTTTTACCACATTCACGATATTAGAATCACCAGATTCTTCCTCTCTTCTTCTCTCTCCCTCTCGTCTCTCCCCTCAGGTCGATATTGGAAGCATGGTATAGTGCGATAAATGAAAGATGGTTAGAGAAGTAAACACATTGTACAGTCTTTAAGAGGTTTGAGATCCCAAAAACGAAATGGCTGAATTGGGCGATTGAAAATGAGAGATTCCGCCGCTCTCTAGCCATCTTTCAATTATCAGACCGTACTTATAGTGTTTTTCTCATCAAATGATGCCGAATTACAGTGCAACATGAAATTTGACTTGTTTGAAGTGTACTAATTTTAATAAATATGATCTGTATTTCACATACACTAATTTTCAACTGTACTTGTAAATTTTTCAGTTACTCTCATTTTCAAATGCCTATTTCCGCATTTTATTTTTGAAATTCCAAAAGCCAGTCTACTAAAGTAAAAACTCCACATATTCTTCTACTTTAGAAGGCTGAGTTTGAGATTCCACAAAACGAAATGGCTGAATTGGGCTGTTGAAAACGAGAGACGTCGCCGCTCCCCAAGACATCTTTCAATTATTAGATCGTAGTTATAGTGTTTTTCTCATCAAATAATGCCGAATTACGGCGCAACACGAAATTTGACTTGTTTGAAGTCCCCTGATTTTAATAAATATAATCTATATTTCCCATATACTAATTTTCAACTGTACTTCTAAATTTTTCAGTTACTCTCATTTTCAAATGCCTACTTCCGCATTTAATTTTTGAAATTCCAAAAGCCAGTCAACTAAAGTGAACACTCCACATATTCTTCTACTTTAGAAGGCTGGGTTTGAGATCCCAAAAACGAAATGGTAGAATTAGTCGGTTGAAAACGTTTAGACGTCGCCGTTAGCCATCTTTCAATTGTCGGACAGTAGAAACTTGTGACGAAATTTGAAACGCCTCAGCTACGCTTTCCCGTAAACTCTCCCCATAACATTGATCTTTCCATCCCAGGCAACCCCTTAATCCCCGATCAATAATATAATGTTCAATTCTAACACTAATCTTTATTGAAATCATTCGAAATAACTCTGTATACAGTAGAATCAAAAAGAGTTCCTAGAATTCTTCCATTCCTTTGTCTCGAATGTATACTTCGAAGCCGGTTAAGTCGTAGTCCACAGAAAGTCGTTGGAAGGTCTTGTTGCGAGGGACAGGCAGGTGGTAGCCGAAGAAAGAAGACAGGTCCACCTGGGTTTTTCAGGAAGTGGACATCGCCCATCGAGAGAACGGTACCCTATGGTTGATGTATCCTTAGTTGGGAGGGCCTCAGGGCCGTAAATCGTTGGTACCTTTTTCTCGATGCCCGATGTCCATTTGGAGCAACGACCGAAGAAATCTTCCACAGGTCAACTTTTCAACGACGAAGATCTTTTGCGTTTACTTTCTTCTTCTTTCTTTTATTACTGATATCTTTTACAGTAATAAATCTCGTCTGATTACGGTCGTTGATCGATGCAATTGACCTGGTACAAACGTTATTTGCCGACGAATCAACGGCATTTTCAATTTCTACGTGACGTTCTCGATGTTTTCCAGTACTGTTAATCTTACCGATGACGTAGGTGCTCCGATAACATTTCATTTACAAAAGACGTCGATATAGTCGACACGAGAATAAAAGGAGTCCATCGGTAGATCGGGAAAAATTTGTTTTGCAGATTTGACCTTAGATTTCGTATATAATCTATCGTTGAATATGGTAGGAATGGAATCTCGGATTCCAAAATTTGTGGTAAGCCGGTGTTTGGTATCCCCTAGACGTTGCTATTGGGAAATTTCTCCCATGCGATGCATACGTTATAGGCTTGGTGATTGGGAGCATAAAATTGCAAATTCTGTTGATACCATTATATCATTTAAAGCCAAAGATGAGGGAGAAAGAAAGCAAGCAAACGTCACCGCTGGGAAATTTCTTTCGCATTATAGATATTGATATATATGTAGTAGCTTCGATGATTCAGAACTCATCTAAAATTGTCTGTCCTCGGTGAAGTAATTATAGATATTGAAACTTAAAATATCAAAGCTAGCGATGAATTTAAATTCTTCCACTATAATTAGAGAATTATTTCTTCCTTGTTTTATACATAGATATAACGTATTAACTTGCTGTGCAATAACGAGTGACTCTCGTGTCGCGATAAATGGAGTAGTCGGTTTTGAAGTGTTCCAAAAACTGTTATATTAAATATCAGTAGGTCACGATGAAGTAAAATTAATTCTGGGCTGTTCAATATTGCCTTAAGTCACATGCTATATCGGAAATTAGGAATAGACTGTTTCAGAAATTAATTGAGTTATGCATTCAAACACGAAAGAAATGGTACGGCAAGGGATTAATGTCTTTTAACCGTTTCAAGTAACACAAAACAAATCTAAGCTTTTATTTTTCAAAATCGAGTTTTTAACTTTCTCAAATATTACAAGCTAGCTCTTCAAAACCATGGAATTCTTTACAATTCAAAACGTTTCAAAATCAAGTAAAATTTATTACTTATAATAGTACTTTTATTATTTTCTAATGTGCCATCGTGCAACTAATTTTCAAATATCGCAGAAAATTCGACTCACAGAGAGTTAAGTTAGAATTACGAATGTAACGAGACATTGATAATAATATACTCTACTTGAATCAGGTTTTGAAAAACTTTGCAGAATCAGACTTCGTTTGATGCCAATCAATGTTTCATTCAGGGTGGAGAATGTGTTAATGCCTTTCCTACGTATAGGGAACATATGAATTTCCGTGATTCGAATATCTATGTCGATATATTGGAAACGAAGTGCTTTATTCGCCTTCGGGAGGAGACGATGCTGCCGTATGCTCTACTATTGTCATCAGATCCTAACACGATCGTCTTTTGTCCACGCATCACGCTCGAAAACAAGTAGATATTTCCATCGCAAAGGAAAACGTATGAGTTACTTATACTTTCTTAAGTTTACTTCTAGCTTTAACATCTCTTTATGCAGCCGTGCCCTCATGTCCTATTGTTATTCCTGTTATGTCTATCATATGCAATCATTTCTACAAGACGACCTCGACTGTTATATTTAACACGTTGACTGCCACGGGGATCACCGGTGATCTGCGCTATTAAATTCAATGGAATTTCTCATGACTTTTCAATTATAATGTTTAAGAATTTTTTAACACATTTAGTGTAGACGTTCAAAATATAAAATCCAGTTAGCTATACAGGAGACCCTCGACTTTCGCACATTTTTTAAAGATTCTCGTTGCTATTTCAAAAATTGCTCCTATGCAATTAATCTCTCGGAGTGCGATCGCCAAATACAATATTAGAGGACTCTAAGGTTCTCTATTATTGATATATTGTCTCTAGTATAACCTACTATATGTTGAAAAACCTCAAGATTACAAAGAAACCATATTAAACACGTTCACAGCCATGGGGGTCAACGGTGACCGGCGCAATAAAATTCACGGAAATTTCTCATGACTTTTCAATTATAATGTTTACAAATTTTTTAATACATTTAGTGTAGACGTTCAAAATATAAAATCCTGTTGGATATACAGGCGACCCTCGACTTTCGCACAATTCGCCATTTCGCACATTTTTAAAAGTTCAATTTTTTAAAGATTCTTGTTGCTATTTCAAAAATTGCTTCTATGCAGTTAATCTCTCGGAGTGAGATCGCCAAATTCAATATTAGAGGAGTCTGAGGTTCTCTATTATTGATATATTGTCTCTAGTATAACCTACTATATGTTGAAAAACCTCAAGATTACAAAGAAACCATATTAAACACGTTCACAGCCATGGGGGTCACCGGTGACCGGCGCAATTAAATTCACTGAAATTTCATGTTACATTTAAATTGCAATGTTTATGAATTTTTTTAACATATTGAATATTTAAATATTGACGTTAAGAAGGTAAGGGTCTGCTAAATATTTATCTATCAGTGTCTTCAAAGTTTCTGCTTTATGAAGATGTCATTTTAATTGAAAAAGATTCACTTCGATTCAGTATTCGCACACATTTTTAGGAACCAATTATGTGTGAAAGTCGAGGGCCGCCTGTTTGTGTCTTTAGAGTTTCCGTTTTACAAAGATAGGATTTTAACGGAAAAAATATCACTGCAGCAGAAATGATAAAAGGAGCGAAATATCACTGGTATTCAACGTGTTAATATATTTTTCTCTGCCCATAGTTTCTGATGTTTCCTGACATTCACAATTGTTCCTCAATTTTAATTGTTCCGGCAATTATGAAAGTTGCACAAATTCTAAGTTGAAAAAGTTTACCTTATCACTTACTTTACGGTGCGCCACTGTAAGCATAGTAGAGGGACATTTGTGAAGATAAGAAAAAAAATGGAACCGTTTAACAAAGCTGATAGTTGTATCAATGCACGTAGCACAAAGTAGTTTTAGACGTAAAAGTAAAAATATCTGCTTTGGAGTACATATTACTGTAATAATTATTGACACAATTATTCCCATGGATTTGTCATCTAATTAAGAATTAATGAAAGTATACATTTAGCATATTTGATAGTTGGTTCAATAGATTTCAGAGTACAAAATTCAGCTCAATTCGATAGTTAATCCTCGTGTCCAATTCCGAGCCCCCACTCTGCGGACTTAGGACCCATATAATATTCGTCCCTGACGAAATCGTGCGCCATGGATCGAACCCAGAGGCCATGATGGCAACGAGGATAAGGTTTCGGTCTCCTAAATAGCGAGTCCGAGTTCAAATTCCTTCGTCGTTCTTTGGAAATTCTTTCTACAAAACTCCTGCAGACAGAAAAATAAAAGTCGCCCTTGCAATCAGCCGGCTCGAGTTCAAACTCCTCCTTGTCTCTTACAATTATTTTTCAAATTAATAATACATCATAGCTCCAAAAAAATTAGTGATTCTAGCCGAATTAATCACTGCACTGTGTATGGTGGATGAGAATATAAAATTTAACTCTAAGAAACTTCTCATTACTAGACATTTACAATATCATATTCTCAGTGTTCAGGAAATCTACATAAAACAGTAAATCCCAGACGAAACTAAATCTACAAAATTCCAATATATTAAATACGTACTTTAGAAAAATACAAATGAAGAGGTGGAAAAGATAATCTTTCCAAACTTTTGAAAGAAATTGGAAAAACTAATTTTGACTTAATGGTACTTCTAGTGTTAAAGTATAATTTATACTTTACAATAATGCATCATATCCTTCAAATTTCGATAATCTCAGTCATCAACCGTTTAAAATTCAAACTTTTCCTTCGACTAACTTTCAATCCTTTGCTCTCTGTACGGTTCGAAGTAAATCTTACCTTGGGCCTACGCGCTGCTCCGATAGATATTTAAAATTGCCATTACAAATTTCTACTTAACCCATTTGCATCATACGACAAATTCAAAAATATATCTACACTGTCAAATTTCTTCATATTAACTCTAAGTCTAACAGTATTTCAAAAAGTGATATTATACTTTAACCAACAAATGTTGTATAAATACTTTACACTGTTCATATGTGTTGCTATTCACTCACAATGCGAATGCATAAATGCGTTTCGATGATAGTGACCAGAAAAAGTGCGCACATATATGCGCTTCTCATGCAAATGGGTTAAACGCAATTTTCATTCCTAGCACTCCAAGCAACATATGAGTCCCTCGTCTCTATCAACTGTTTTTGCCAAACGGATATACAAGTTCCTCAACCAAATTGGTACTCTACAAGGAACGCATATATACGGCATTAGTCCTCAAACGTTTAATAGTCCCCACTGAACCAAGCGGGTAGGTGAGATCGCACGTTGCATGGAAAAGCTAGGCAAGTCCGTTAGATTTATGAATAACATCACTGTCAAACACCCACGACGATTGTCGAGAAAGGAAAGGAAGACGGTGCAGACGGGTGAGCTCCTCCGTTTGCTGGCCAGGTGAAAAGGGTCTTTGGGATGAAACTTTTCACGTGAAACCTTCGAACGGATATACCTGGATGATTGTTGTTGCTATACGACGGTAGACGAGCGGTTCTCGGGGAGGACGAGGGCCTCCCTCGAGGGCTGGCCACAATATCCATCATTATACAGGGGAGGGAACGTCGAGGATGCCTCCCTGTAATTCGTTGCTGCGGTATGCGGGCACGACACGCATACGGGCTGGAAACTTCTACGTGAGTTTCCTTTGGAAAAAGCCGAAAAGGACGGTTCGTTGGAACAAAGAACTACTACCTTTCTATAAAAAAAGAACTAGTAGTTTTGTATTTAATTATTCATAGGTAATTCAAGTTTTGTATTAGCTCATTCAACGGTATGAAGGTCACTGTCGGTGACTAAGGCTGCTGAATTCGATGGGATTTTTTGTGACTTGTAAATTGCGATATTCACGGATTTCCAAGTATATTTAATGCTTTGAATAGGAGAAGTGAAATAGCGTTGTGTTTTATTGTTTAAAAATGGGATTTAATTAGGAATAGTTTTGGTTTGGTGGAAGTAATGAAAGGAGCGAGATGTGGATGGTGTTAGAGGTATTAACTTGTGTTATAATTTGATATTAATTTTATATTAACACGTGGCACGGTGGTTCCGCGATAATGCGGAATTTTAATTATATTATTATCGATTTTCCCGAACAGTATCAGACCTATTATTCTGTCTTGAGGAAGATGATAAAGTGGATAGAAAATGCAGCGTTACTTAGTTTAAATTGTGCATTGTTTGATGTATTTAAATTTGATATTGGGTTATCAAAAGATATTATCATGTATGGCGAATTTCGCGGCTGATATTTAGGGATCGTGGAATAACCTAAGCTGGAACTAACAACGATGTACTTTTCAGTTAAGATTATTAACACTAGATTTACCAAACCAGTCAAAATGACTGGTACAGAATTTTTTCCAAAAATTCTACAGGTTTACGAGAGAGCCGTAGAATAAATATTCTTCGTCCATCGTATAAAACATAAATTACCGAATCTATCATCTTTTCCACGTCTTAATTTTCCTTGCTTTAAGGTACATATTTAACACATTTAAATATAATAGATTTCACTCTGGTAAATCTAGTTTTAAATAAACTAAAGTAAAAATGATTAAGTAAACACGTTAGCAGAGCAAAGAAGACATAAAACATGATCGATTTAATCACTCGAAGTCTCCAAGATAGACGTAGAAAATTGACAAAGAAATAGCGGTAGAAATTTCAGGAGTATTTATAAAAAATTCAGAAGCAGTCATTTTTGCTACTTTGGTATATCTAGCGTGGAAGCAGCATAAGTATAATAATAGCAATTTCTTACAATCCTAGTATATATGGTATTGCGAAAGCACATTCACCCCTTTTCCCTATAAAACTCCCAACATATTTTGATGCTGCGTTAAAATTTAATCATAGTTTTCTCCACAGCACCGCGTGGAAGCATAAACAACGTGAATTCGTGTATTCAACAGTGTAACGTTTCGTATCTGTTTATTATTTTCAGAGGCAAACGTACAAATTGATTTGTCAATTTTGTCCGGAATTTTTTGCCACATATATGCAATTATTGTTATTGGCCGACTGAAAGTGGTTTGGATAACAACTTCATCAGTTTATCATTGTTCCCTGTTATTTTTAAATATTTATGTTTAACACATTGACCGTCATGAGGATCACCGCTGACCTATTGAATTCCATGTAACGTTTAAATTGCAATATTTATAAACTTTCTAATATATTGAATATCTAAATATTGCCGTTAAAAAGATAAAGGATTGCTAAATATTTGTCTGTCAGTGTTTTTAAAGTTTCTGCGTTATAAAGATGCGATTTTAATAGAAAAAGTTATGCTTCAGTAAAAATTACGAAACTAGCAATTGTTGTATAAAGGCTGACTCAAATTGGTTAGAGTCATTGTTTTCTATTATTTTAAAATATTTATATTTAAGACGTTGACCGCCACGGGGGTCACCGCTGACCTATTCAATACCATGTAACGTTTAAATTGCAATATTTATAAACTTTCTAATATATTGAATATCTAAATATTTCCCTTAAAAAGATAAGGGATTGCTAAATATTTATCTATCAGTGTTTTTAAAGTTTATGCGTTGTAAAGATGCGATTTTAGTAGAAATAACGAAATCTAGCGAAAATCGGTGGTGTTCAACCTGTTAATAATCCAGTTCTCAGAATTATCATTTAACAATACATTCTATATTAGTTTCTCTCACGTTAACGCTTGATTAACTTCATTCGAATCGTCACCGTTATTGTTACATTTTCTTGTGTTTTGTATCAATACACTTTGCATACATCGGCCGACTGTGAACTCCGTAGTATTGCCATCACTTGGCAAAATTACTTGTTACTCGTTATCTTCTCTTTTTTTTCGATTATAGTCTCATCAACGATTCAGTTATTAGCTGGTCGTTGCTCGACGATACATCATTATGCATCTGTTTATTACTTCCACGGATTGTAATGTATCCTTGACTTTATCCAAGTGGCAAATGTTTTTATTACTTTTTGTCCTCTTTGGTATCGATGTTTTCCCAGTTTCTTCGTATTTTTCTCGTATCCCTTGATGCGTATCGTACGCGATGAATGAAGGAAAGTCTTAAAATACATCGTCTACATTGTTCTTACAACCAATTAATCCCACTTTCCGCCGTGGTTCAGGTATTAACCCCTAATTAGTACCGTTAATGGAGTAAAATAAATGCATTCAAGTATTTCGTAAATAATCCCTCGTAGATTATAATCTACTTCTATTTTCTGTCGTTGGAGTAGGTGCAAGGCGAACTATTATTTTGTTTTACCAACAAATTTTTTTTTTATATTAGGGGGGCCGGAAACTAATGTCGTTTTTTTTACATTAAATTCGAACAAATAAACTTGTAACAAGTTTTTATTTTTAATGAATGACGTAATCACCATCGTTATTAATAATCTTTTTTCTTCCATACTTTTTTTTAACAAAGTATCTGTAGTAACGACATTACTTTCCCTAATATGTATATACTATTAATTATTTGTTAACGCCAGAAATACAGGCGTTATATTTAAGTATACCGAATAAGTACTTTGTGAAAAAGGAATCAAGAGAAATTGAAGGAATGAAGAAGATGAGCAATTAAATAATTAAGGATTTGTAAGGTAGAAGTAGAGTTTCAATCATTGGGAACGACTTAATGTTTCAATGATTGGAAACTACTTAAATTCGTAGATTTAGTGTTAAATATTGTCACGATGGCCATGCACATCTATGGTGTACAGTATAAATGCACCTTTAAATGTGTAAACGTAGACGATATAATGTTGTAACTCTTGCCAACGTGGATGGATAAATAGAGACACTCGAGTCTCGGTACACGGATCAACCTATCGTATGTTTGCTTACGTACGACACGTATATCCATCCATGGAAATCCCCATATTTCATGGTAGTTCTTTGGAGATTTACGTTTTCCATTTTTTATTACTTTAACTGCTGTATTTATTTTACCTAGTGCATACAGTTTTAAGGGATTTGCAAAATTGCTGAAAATATGACGCATTAAGTGATAATTTATAAATGACTAAACGGTGATTCGATTGGAGCTCGTTACAAAGCTGGTGGAAATTTAAATCACTTTTTCCTTGCCTCATTTCTTCTTTTCTGTTATAGCTGTATACTGTTTTTAATTGTATCTAATAATCTGCGGTAAATGTAATGTTAACATTAGAACTACTGGAGTTCAATTTAATACATTTATATGTATTAAATAAATACTTTAGAGAAGGAGGAATCAAAAGGTGGAAAATGTAATTAACTAAGCAATTAACAATTTGTGAAATGAATATGGAATTTCTCCTCTATTGCTGTTCTATCAAATTGGACAATTTTTAGAAAAAATAAGGAAACAGTCATTTTGACTTTCTTGGTAGTTCTAGCTGGATTCAGAACTAAAAGTTTCTTTTTTCATTAGAAATGAAAAAAATGGCGTAAGAATTAATGCAGGGCCTAACTTCATTCACTTTTTAGACATTAAAAAAACATCTTTCTCTATAACTACGAAGTAAAAAATTATGAAAAAATTCATTAATATTCCAAAAGCATAAAATAATACATTGCTAATCTTTTATTAGAATCCATCGACTCGTTTTTCCATTAGAAAAATAAAAAAAGATTTTACGGACTCAGCAAAAATTTTTCCCCATAAGGCCCATGTTAAATACGTTATTTTTAAACACGATTTATTCATAAACCGTGTGGACGAACTCGTCGAGATTCCGTTTATAATTATAAAATATCATGAAGAATATATTTTCAAAATTTTAAGGAAATCCATCGAAAAATGTTAAGTGCCTTGAACTACCTTAAGCGCGTATATCTTTGATTTATTTCTTTTTTCTTTCGTATTTTTATCCGGAGCACAAGGCCTACAAACTTAAGTGAGTTCTAATCCATCAAGACTTTATAATATATGAATTATTTATTAAATAATGAGTAAAAGGAAGATCTCTCAAAATTAACGAGGATTTGAATTCAGCCTCTCTAATTGGAAGGCCTCCGCTTTAGCTTCAAACTCGTTGCAGCCCTCAGATCAATGTTTCTCACGAGTCGACATTTCGTAAGTTTTTCAATTCCGATACAAATTCCCCCTGCTTTTGTTCCACGTAATCGATCGGTTTCCTACGGGCTCGTTTCAAACTCCTAAATTTCATTCGCTTCGTCACTACAGCACCACGTTCGCATATACACGTTCACCGGGTCGGCAGGATGCACGCATAACTGCCGTCACTGTTGTCGCACATTTTTCAGGCTTTTAATGACCCCGACTTAACATTAGCAGCGGGGCCAGCGGCCATTTTTTGTGTTTCAAACTTCTTCACGGAAGAAAAAACTCATTACCGCTGTAACCCCCTTTCCATCCTACTACAAAAACATTTCTACCGACGGTACTTGGTTTATGGAGGACGGGTTTCTCGATTAATCCTGAAGCTTTGGATACATCTCTCAGGATGTCATATTTATTCCTCGCTTGAATTCGAACCTATTGTATGAAATGTAAAAAAATTTCTCGGAAGATGATGCGTGGTTTGAACTGCGAACAACTGATTACGGCCTCAGGTTTTGCCTCATTATTCACCTTAGGTTCTAAAGGGCCTGTGACCCTTTTGCCTAGTCCATAATATTTTATATTTCATCCTTTGCCTGCTTGTGTACCGTAGGTTCGAAAATGCTGCAGTCTTTTCGTTTAGGACTTGTTATTTCAGGTACCAGCCTCTGCATCTTTACCTACCTTAGGGTCTGAAATGTCTGTGGCCCTTTCAGTTAAAACCTACTATGGTAGAAGCCGGATTGTGACTCTATCCCCACCTTAGGTACTATAGTGCCTGGGAACCTTCCGCCTAGGACTTAGTATTTTAAGTACCAGCCTTTGCCTCTTTACCAATCTCAAGTTCTAAAGTGTCTGTAGCTCTTTCAGCTAGTACTTACTACTTTAGGTGCTGGTTTGTGACTCCTTATTTATTTTAGGTTCTAAAGTGTCTGTGACCCTTCCACCCAGGAGTTAGTATTTTAGGTACCAGCCTTTGCCTCTTTACCAATCTCAAGTTCTAAAGTGTCTGTGGATCTTTCAGCTAGTACTTACTACTTTAGGTGCTGGTTTGTGACTCCTTACCCATCTTAGATTCTAAAGTGTCTGTGACCCTTTCGCCCAAAACCTAATATTTTAGGTATCAGCCTCTGGCTCCTTCTCCATCTTAGGTGCTAAAGTGTCTGTGACTCATTCGCCTAGGACTTCGTATTTTAGGTACCAACTTCTGCCTCTTTATTCACCTTACGTTCCAAAATGTCTGACCCTTCCGCCTAGGACCTAAAATCTTAGGTACCAGCCTCTGCCTCCTTACCCATCTTAGATTCTAAAGTGTTCGTGACCCTTTCGCCTAAAACCTAATGTTTTAGGTATCAGACTCTGCCTCCTTCCCCATCTTAGGTGCTAAAGTGTCTATGACTCAGTCGCCTAGGACCTAAAATCTTAGGTACCAGCCTCTGCCTCCTTACCCATCTTAGATTTTAAAGTGTTCGTGACCCTTTCGCCTAAAATCCAATGTTTTAGGTATCAGACTCTGCCTCCTTCCCCATCTTAGGTGCTAAAGTGTCTGTGACCCTTTCGCCTAGGACCTAGTATTTTAGGTACCAGCTTCTGCTTCCTTATTCACCTTAGGTTCCAAAGTATGTGTGACTCTTTCGCCTAGGACCTAATATTTTAGGTATCAGCCTCTGCCTCCTTCCCCATCTTAGGTGCTAAAGTGTCTGTGACCCTTTCACCTAGGACCTAGTATTTTAGGTACCAACTTGTGCCTCCTCATTCACCTTAGGTTCCAAAATGTCTGTGACCCTTCCGCCTAGAATCTAAAATCATAGGTACCAGCCACTTCCACCTTCCTCACCCTAGGTTCCAAAGTGCCTGTAACCCTTCCGTCTAGTACCTAATATTCTACACACCAGCCCTTGCCTCCTTAAACACCATAGTTTCGAAAATTCTACATAACGCGCAGGACCTACTACAAGTGTCTTCTGAAGCATTAAGCCTACAATACATTAAATTAACAAAATTTCCCAGGACTGACAAAAGACTTCAACTGGATCCCTCAGATCGCAAGTCCCATCCTTTGTCTTCATTCTCACCATAGTTCCTCATAAGGATTTCTTAAGCATCGAGGACTGCAAATGCGATGGGTTGAAAGCAACGTTCATCACGCTCGTTATCATGCTAGCTTTTTCCTCCTCCCGTTCCCATATAAACAAACATTAGCATCGACGTGTGTTAGCCTCTACCGGCAACTAGAACAGGGCGTCATTTCCGGATTGTTACCTCAACGTGGTTCATTTATTTCGTCAAACCAGTAGGTCCAGTTTAGCAGGGCTAGGAATTACCTGCAAAGTGTAACCTGCACGATGCATACATTAAACCGTTTCAGTACACGGGACTGTTGGTATAATTATACACGGCGAAAGAAAGGGGTAGAGAGGAAGGGTGCGGATAATTATTTATGTTACCAATAGTTGAAATACTTTATTTCCCATATGACTTTCCGGTTGGGTCACGCTACCGCTTACGAATATTATCGTCCCTCGTGGAATTATGGATTTAACCATACATTTTACTTGAAATTCATTAAACTCACCGAGCATTAATGAGGCGGTTTTTGAAGTAATGTGCAGCGAATTATGATTAATGTAAGTTATTTACATTATCGTGTCGTATGAGTCTATATCCAGTCGAGTTGTCGAAGCGAATTGTAACGATTGTATGAGTTCATGTACGACGTAAGTTAAAATTGTTGGTTTACCTGTAATTACTGTCATTGTAGATTCATTACTTGACGTTTTGAGATTACTACGTTCAATAATGAGTTATAAACGTATCTAAACGGTAGAAGTTTAGAAGAATATTCTAGTCTAAAGGGTAGAATATTTAAAGAAGTTAAAATTCCGAAATTTCCAAATATTAACACTACAACTACCGGCCTCAAATCTATCATATTTTAATAAATTAAATAAGTACTTTGAAAAAGGGGGAATAAAGCGGCGGAAAATTTGATCGATTGGGTGATTTATGTTTATTGATATAGACGTAGATTATTTATTCTACGAGTCTTATGTAAACTTGGAGAATTTTCTGAAAAAATTGTGTACCAGTCATTTTGACTGGTATGGTAGTTCTAGTGTTAACACCGTTCTTCCCCATGACCTTTGGAACAGCGGTCGCCAAACTTTTTGACCTCACGGACCAGTAAATTTTATGAAATGGCGTTATTCTATAAAGTAACGTTCTTATAACTTTTCACCTATTGTTATGAATTCAATTATGTTTCAATGCATCTTAAAACCTAGCTTAACGTGATAAGTAAGTATATTCCACATTTTCCTAGAGACCAGCGAAATATTCACGCAGACCACCACTTTGACGACCGCTGCTTTAGAATCTTGCAGTCTCTTCAATAAAAACGAAATAAAATAGGCTAAATTCACATCAAACACGTCGATCACACCGTTTCAATCATTCCGTAGAATTATTTACCAAAAAGCTCGTTATTCCCTTTCTCCTGCAATACCGAAGAAAACGCATCCTCTCAGGAATTACCTTTCCAGTGGACCTTAAATATTTCAGTGTATCCACATTTCTCCCGGTACCATTCGCGATTCAAAGTACTCCTACGATACACTGGAATAATTATACTCTGACGTTTTATCATCATTAGTCGAACGTAAAGGACGTAATCAGAGAAAGGACTAAATCAATTCTCCTTTCGGGAATATAGATAACCTCTGTGTCCCTCGTTGTAACTTAATAATACCGTTGGACGTAATAATATTAAAGTATCAACAACAAAGGAACAACCGACTGACGAATCTGCCGAGGAAAATATAAAATCCGTAGCCAGTATCCTTTGAAGACCAAAGTAGAAATTTCTCTCTCTCTCTCGTTTCCCCTCTCTCCCTTCCAGTTCCACTGCCTCCTCTTCCCTGTCGAGGTTCCCTCTCTCTCTCTCCCTCTCCGAGCTCTCTCTCTCTGGGGTGCCAGCCAGCCAGTTTCGTGATACGAAGCAGCCTGGATCGATAGAGAGTGAGCTCCTTCGAGTTCTCTCGAGCTGGCGATTCCTGGAGGATTCGAAGGAAGGAACCTAACCATTTTCGAGGAGGCAAGCCCAGGGTCTCGACCTGCTGCCGCCGCCCTAGGGACCGCCTTTTGTCGTTCGTTCCTTTTAAGGGCTAGTCGAGTGGACGACGAAAGTCTGCGGCTATGTCTGTGAGGCACGGGGCACCAGCTGTTGGAAAATCGAAAACGCAGCTGCTGCCTTCTCGAGCGGTATAAATTCGAGCTTGGCCTTTGTACTGTGCAAGTTCAATTTTATGCCTGGCCTCAGACCGAATTACTAGATTTCCACGATAAATAAATACCGTTATAGGAATTGTTCTAAGTCATATCTTCTGCTCTCTTTATTTCTTCTTTTTTTACTTATCTTCGTTAGGAGAAATTCAGTGGAGGCATTTTTGAATATCGAGAAACTATCAATTATTTAGCGATGAAAAAACACTTTTTCATCGGAAAGAGAGTCTGTTAATGTATACAAGTTGAAATTTACTCTTTGTAAAATAATATTTCAACGATTATATTTTAATTTTTCAACTCTAACCGTTTATATATGCACCGACAAATTATAACCAATTTTTTTCTCAGGGCGGATATATTCGCCCGTCGTCCGCAAAGGGCTAAATATAATTTTCACTTCTAACACTTTAACACTTTATCGACTGGTATTTTTTTTAACAAACTACCTACTTCTGATTGGTCACTTGCCAGTAAATATTTCCCTGACACTGATATCTCTTCGAAAATTGCAAAGTTTCTTCACGAAGTCCTTGGCATGGTTAACCGCAATGATAAATATTAATTTATTAATTGTCGTAGTAACCAATTAATAAGTTAACCTGTTAACCGGGCGTGGCGAAAAATTTCGTCATCTGAAAGAAAACTCCAGGAAGCTCGACGATTTTTTCTTTCTTAAAAATTTTAAACGTAATATCTTGAACGCATTACATTTTATGTCGTTCGTATCCGTTTAATCCTGACGTGATACTTTTGATGTAATGATATTACTTCTCACTGTAAAAAAAATATTCCATTTTGGAACAAGTTGAACAAAAATTAATTCCCGGTTAACAGGTTAAAAGTCCAAAAGTCTTGGGTTCGAAAAGCTCATTAATCGGCTACCGGTCGATGAAGTGGTAAGATAACTCAATTAGTGTCTTTGATTTCTTCCATGGAAATGATTGAGTTGTAATAAGAAATTTAAGATATAATTATTTAAAATTCTTGGAGAGCTTTCGTTGTGGGATTTTTTTAAGTTCAGAGTAGAGGATCAGCTAAGATATTTAGTTTCACCGACACCCTGGAGATGGTCGTTGTCCGTGCATTCGACAACTGGATGTATCTCGAAAGGCACTTCGACTCCTTCGTCCTCGGCACGACGGTTTTTGCTTTTGCCGCCTCTCGAGAGAGCCGCTACCACGAGAGAGGAGTTTAAAGGTAAACGGGTTTCTCTCCGCTCGTAGACACACCACGCCACATCACCGGGAGACCTGAGCCTCTCTCGGTCATATCCACTTATACAGGGTGTCCTCTTTCGATCGGTCAACTTCGATTTTCCAATCGGCGACGATGAAAACCATCCGACTGTTGCAACAATTTGTTGTAATTTGAAAGATTAGTGTGAAATTGAGTCCAACGTAAGGTGTTTGAATTGAATTCTTTGAGACGAGTACAATGGGCATAGATAGTCAAGGTCATCCAAGGTCAGGGGAGTAGTTATTCAAATTAATGCTAGATTTATCAAGTCAATCAAAATGACTGCTCGAGTCGAAAAGTCCAGTCTAAACAGAAACTTCAAATCCTAGATTCTTTTGATTTCTCATTTGCCGCTTAATTATGTATACCATTTTGAACCTTAAAATCCTCAACTAGTGTGTCTACGCGCCTCAAAGTCCTGTAAATATGATTTTTAGGAGTTATATGGACTGATCAGGTAAAATTTTTATTCCAATTTAATCTGACATCCCCTAAAAATATTTCAGTAGTTCCAAGTCTTTCGACTCATATTCTGAAAATAGGGCTTTCAGGAGCAAGTAGGAATTAAATGATCATTTTATTCCATACAAATTCTAAATCTCCTAAAATCAAATTAATTTTTAGTATATTGAGAATTTTTTTGGACCTAGATCATTCCAATACAATTCTAAAACTCCCCATTATAGAATGCTGAGGATTGTTTTGGGCTGTATGAAGCCTAAATTGATCCTAAACTAGGCAAAACTGGCAAAAATCAACAAGTTTAGGGCGATTTTGGAATTAAAATTTGCATTATTTTATATGTAACATATTTTTCCATATCCAGCCTAAATATCCTAAGTTATTTGGTAATTCAGGATGATTTTGGGCTTAAAATTTACGACTCGGGTGGTACACAATTTATTCCAAAAATTCTACGGATTTTTGAGAGCGCTGTAGATAAAATATTCTTCGTCCATCGTGTAAAACATAAATTACCGAATTCATCATCTTTTCCACGTCTTAATTTTCCTTGCTTTAACACCTTGAACGCCACTGATATTTCGATCCTTTGATCATTACTATTGAAGTGATACTTTTCCTAATAAAATTCCATCTTTGTAAAGCAGAAACTTTAAAGATACAAACGGATATGTATTCAACAACATTTTATCTTTTGAACTCCAGTATTTAAATACTGAATGGGGTAGGAAATTCGTAAATATTGTAATTTCAAAGTCATATGTAATTTTATTGAATTCAATAGTGCCGGTCACCGTTGACCCCCATGGCAGTCAACGTATTAAGGTAGATATTTAACATATTTAAATATGATAGATTTCACTCTGGTAACTCTAGTGTTAAAGTTCGTCGATGATAACTGATTTCACATTTATGTTACTGTATTTTCAACGCGCGCGTTGTCTACACAAAAAAGTTGAAATTTGATCAAATAAGAACCTGCGCGTTATATATTAGAAAGCGACATGAAGGATGTCAAATTCAATAATAAAACTATGGTGAGATTTTACGTAAGAAAAACAAAGTATGGCGAAAAGATGGAAGTGCACGTAATACAATAGGCGCGTGTTATCTATCGAAAAATACGGTAATTCCAATTACTGAGTTTTACTTTGAGAGTGAAGAGGGATATGAATTTTTATTCAAGATTCTTGCGTCCTTCTGACTTGAACTTACAGTATTTAATTAAGACATTAAATATGCTTTTTTCTATTTCATAGTTATCGATAAACTGAACTGAATCGATTTAAGTTCAACACTCTGGTGTAACCTGTTTTCTGTGTTATTTTATTTTATACTTTTCAACTTTATCATCCTTTCACCTAGAGCCTACTGTTTTAGGTTCGTTCCTATCTATCGGAGTTAAGACATTTATATAATAATTCATAATAATTTTCCTCGAGTTTACGAAGGGAGGATTTGTACCCTAGTCTACTAATTGCAAGTCGGAGCCCTCCTCATCCTCTGCAGCCCTCCCAATATTTTTATATTTCATAATTCTTAGCATAGAATTATATCGATTGGAAGTGAACACACTGTGTATCCTATAAAACCAGCATTCTGCTTTTCCTGTGTTTGACACACCGCAGCTTTCAATAGCTGCGTACACACGAAAATATCCTTCCTAATTTTCAGTCGGAGAGAATTGTACTGCACCTGCGGTTATCTTATTAGGTTTACTTATCTGTTGGTATGAAACTTAGAAACACGTCGTCCACCTGTCCACCCTGAACTCGAAGCTCGGGGAGAAAGGGAAATCCAAGTTGGTATTGGGGTCTCTGACATTATTTTAATGAGCTCTGTTGTCTATCGGAGCTAATAGTGTTAATAGGAATCACTGTATTATCACGATCAGTTGTTTACTTGCGTTTAATCGTAACTGCTCCTGGTTACAGTCCTAAGAAATAGGACTAAAGGGAGATCCAATTGATATTGAGGTATCTAAAAATATTTTAATTATCGTTGCTTGTGCAAGATAATAATGTTAATAGGAATTAATGTATTATCACGATTAGTTGTTTACTTGCGTTTAATCGTAACTGCGCCTGGTTACAGTCGTAAGAAACAGGACTAAAGTGAGATCCATTTCGTATTGGCGTCTCTGATATTATTTTAACGATGTCTGTTGTCTGTCGAAGCTAACAGTGTTAATTAGAATTAATAAAGTATCACGATTCAGGCTTCGATAGACAACAGAGGTGATCAAAATAATGTCGGAGACATCAATAAAAATTGAATCTCCCTTTCGCCTTGTTTCTTAGGACTAACCAGGAGCAGTTACACTTAAACATAGATAAACAACTGAGATCTCTGACATTATTTTAACGATCTCTATTATCTGTCAAAGCTAATAGTGTTAATAGGATTCAATGTATCATCACTATTAGTTGTTTATTACCGTTTAAGGGTTGCTGCTCCTGGTTACAGTCCTAAGAAACAGAACTAAAGGAAAATCCAATTGGTACCGAGGTCTCTGAAAATAATTTCATTATCATTGCTCGTGCAGGATAATAATGTTAATAGAAATCAATGTATTATCACGATTAGTTGTTTATTTACGTTTAATTGTAAGTTCTCCTGGTCACAGCTCTGAGAAACTTGGCGAAAGGGAGATCCAATTGGTATTGAGGTCTTTTCATTGTCATTGCTCGTACAAGCTAATAGTGTTAATGCGAATCAATGTGGTACCAAGATTATTTATATTTATAATTACCATCAGTCATATCCTTGAGAAACCATAATTTTTAAGTGGCTCATGAATCACCAAGGCTATCCACATCGAGGAAAAATTTCTTCTCAACAACATTTTCAAACGACGGCAAGGAAATCCGAACTTGGCCCACTAATTGGGAATCTGAAACTCCATGGCCATAGCGTAGCTTCAACATAGATGCAATATTTCTAATTATTGGTGCTCAAGTTCTGCCAATATGAATTTTCTATTTGCAAAAATATCCTCGTAATATTGCCAGTAGTTAATGACATTAAGCTCACGTAACGTTGCATCGGAATTTTTTCATTTCCCATGGAATTATTCCAAGGGTTTCGTTATCCGTCGACAACGAACGTGCAAGCTGCATCGTTACGTTCCATCGAATGTTAATGAGAAATTAACGATTGAAAATAAAAATCGACAAAGATGGTGGTTATCTTTCGTTAAATATTTATCAGTGTATAATAAATACATAAAACAACGAGGCATATGGCGTTCTTCACCTGGTGTTCCGAACTGCACGCAACGGGACTTAAATATTCCGGTTATTTTTGATACGGTTTTACCAACCGTCGTTTAAGAATTTATACCAACGCATCCACCAAAGAATACATCATCCTGCATTTTCTTGCTTTTACACCGCACCATAGTAAACGAAAGTATGTACTCTACTCATCAAACTACTCGTTCAAAATCGCCATTTTCTCCGTTAGCAGCAAAGTTGATGAGAACATTTAGTTGTACACACCATCTTCTTGCAAATTGTTCAAGGAGAACGTGTTAGCCTAACAACTTCCAGAAATTTCAATAGCCTGTTTATATAATTTAGCCGAGAATGTAATTTTTATGCACCTTTTTGATTAAATATTGGAACTATGACTTTAAACTTTAAAGTTGAGCCGTTACTTTTGAAATTGGTGTTAGTTGATATTTTGAGAAAAGTGCGTTCATGTTACTTTTTATCTATATATAGGTATTTTCTTTTTTTCATGATTTCGCCCAAAAATTTCTTTTCGTGTCCCTTTTTGTTTACATTTTGAAATCGTGGATGGAAACTCTGCAGTTGAGCCGCCACTTTTGAAAGTGTTGTCAGTCGATCTTTGAGAAAAGTGGGTTCAAGTTAGTTTATATCTGTATATAAGTGTATTCTTTTCGCGCTTCAAGTGGCATCATAAATAAAAGGAAATATCCTCTTCATTTCATCCAAATATTTCCTTTCGTGTCCCTTTTTATTTAAATTTTAAGATCACGACTTAAAACTTTGCGTTTGAGCCGTTAATTCTGAAAGCAATGTCAGTCGATCTTTAAGAAAAGTAAGTTAGTTTTTATCTATAACTAGCTGAAATTCCCGTGCTTCGCTACGGTTTAATATCATTAGGATCATTTAAAACCTGAAATATTTTACGTGCTTCGAAACTAAAAGAAAAAAACTTAAAATTTCGAATTTTGAAAAATCCTTTCTTAATGGATGCTTATACACTAAAAGGAATGCTCATGCGAAATTTCAAGTTTCCAGGTCAAATAGTTTCGGTTCTGCGTTGATGAGTTTGGCCCATACTTTAACCCCCCAAAACCACCCCTAAAATTTCGAATTTTTCAAAACCCTTTCTTAGTGAGCACCTACGACACAAGGCAAGAGTATGTTCCAAATTTCATTGTAATCCGTTCTGTCGTTTTTGAGATTTCGTGATGAGTGGATGAATGAGTCAGTCAGTCAGTGGTATTTGAGCTTTATATAATAGATAGGAGACTTCTATTCGCAAAAATCCTCATGATTGCATCCAAAAACTTTCAACGGCTACATGTCAGTACGAAAACGTTTCCACAGATTTTCAAATATCTTTATATGAAAGAATAGGCCTTGATTTATCAACATTTTTATTATTCGTGTATAATACATCTTCGAGAAAAAGACTGAGCTCGAAGAGTTCGTTCTTTGCGCGTTATTTTCGCCCGATTTCGAGGCTCCAAGAGTCGACGAAAAATTCGCTACGAACGGCTGCTTATTTCTGCTCGCCGGAGATTTTTTTTCTTTCCATTGGGGCTACGAAGCGTACGAAACCAGAGAGAGGCTGGCCCAAAGCAACGGGGCCTGGATATTCCGGTTCACTTAATCGTTTCTTCGGACTTCAGATCCGAGTGGCAGAACTCTCCGTGTCAGAGTCCAGAAAAAAAATCGAGAAAATAAGGACATCCTCCTTCTCCAAAAAGGAAGATAAGATGGGAAAAAAACAAAACGAGAAAGTGTTTTTTAGCATTGAATTTTAGGATCGTTAGCGATAATGTAGGATTTCTCGTTATTTATGTTCACGTATTTAAGGAACGGCGCTGTTTTAATATCCAATGTCCTACATATTCTACATACATTAACATATTTAGAATTACCTTCGATGAATTGTGATATTAAAATAATGCAAAACGTTAGGTATTCACGTTTAAAAAAAAAAGAGAACCAAGATATTCTAACGTTACGTTGAGTTAGGTTTCACGTTGTAGTTACGGAGCAAGGTAAATCATGTTTTAACGTGACGTTGGCTCGTATTTGTAAACGATACGTTTCTAGAATAACAGCTTAACAGTTAATGAATGGATGATCAGATATCTCGCGGTTCGTATGGTGTCGTTAGAAGCCGTTGACGAGATATCTCGTGTTTACTAGTGTCAGCCAATGGTGTTTGTAACACAGGTTTACCGTGCCCTTTATATATTGGGACTACAGTGTGTAAGGAGGTAAAACCACAATCAGTGAATTCCAGTTTAAATCGTTCCTCCGTCACCTCTGCCAAATTTGTTTTTAATTGTTATTTAATATACTGTAGCCTAGATAATTTTGGAACCCAATTTAAACTGTAACCTTATGGATAAATGATTATAGGAACCATAGGACTACCGTGGATATTGATATAAAGCCTGAGACTCAAAATTACTGAGACCGAATTCAAATCTACAGTGGCCTCTCGATTTTTTTAAAATTACTATTCAATATGCCACAACTTTGGTGTCATGGAACCCATAAAAAATTGTAGTTTTTAGGTGAAACGATCATATGAACCATAGGACTACAGTGGATATTGAGATAAAGGCTTTGACACAAAATTACTGAGAAAAAATTCAAATCTACAGTGGCCTCTCGATATTTTTTAAATTACTATTCAATGTGCCACAACTTTGGCGTCATGGAACCCGTAAAAAATTGTAGCTTCTAAACGAAATAAAGCTAGCAAATATGGAAAATATTTGATCCGAAAAAGTAGCTGCCTACTGAGTACATGGGGTAGAAATAAAATAGTCTACAAAGTCTTACCACTAGATCTACGGCCGCTAAATCTGGTACATTTAAATATCTACCAAGTATTTGAAAAAAATACCAAAACCAGATATATCTAGCGAGAAAAAAAGCTTGTGAATTATAAGATATACACAAAATATCTACTGTAGTGCTTCTCTATAAGTTTGAGAACTATTTTAAAAAAAGTGGGAATCCGTCGATTTGATGGTTACCGTAAATCTACTGTTAATATCACGTGTCCCATAAATTGTACGTGAATTAACATACCATAGATTATTACGGTTAAAGGATTATATAAACCTAGTTGACATGTGTATGAAACTGTTACATAGTCTCTGTATCTATTAACGATGTGCATCCTCTGTCTTTCTTGGCATGGAAATTTTCTATCCTCTCACCGCGCCATTGCGCCATACTTTTTGCATTATTGTAAAACGTAGCAATTTTTGTCCGATTCCATGGTGAATTTTTAGTCCTGCAACATCCTTCTAAACGGGGATATGTTTTGTGTAATTTAATAATGACGAAGTTTCTGTACAGTCAAGGAATTTAAATATCCCACCGATATCAGCTTATGCTTCCATATTTCGTTCTCTACAGATTTGTCACTTTTTCTGTGTTTCTTCCAGCTTTACGCTAAAGTCACGCTTTATTGTTCTCTGTGCATTTGCTCGACAATGAGTCATCGAAGAGGAGCGATTTTACGAAATCCGTAGAATCATCGTCGCGTAAAAAGGAAGGTGCAATTATAATTTAAGCCGTTTATTTTGAAAGTAGGATGAGCTACTTTACTGCAATGAAAAGTGATGATATTTAATGACTATATAAAATTATTTATAATATGACAAATATAAGTATCTGAGATAGCAAGTTCAAAAAAATTTCGTAGAGAATTGAAATCAATATTTTTGAGCACTTTAACTCTCTATAATCCGAATTTGTTGTGCTATCTGAAAATCAATTTCTCACTGACACAATTGGAAAATGATAAAAATACAATTTTAAATGATGGATTAAAGTTGATTTTGAAACATTGAATTGCAAAGAATTCTATGATTTTTGCGAGCTGGATTACAATGTTTGGCAAAGTTGAAATTTGAACTTTGAAAAATAGAAACTTAGGTGTGTCTTGCGTTACCTCAAAATCACAGAGACCCATAGAGGATTAAAATACAAACTCTAAATATCTCAATTTAACCCCCTATGACCTCCTGTGACTTTGAAGTAGCATAAGATCCATCCAAGTTTCTATTCTTCGAAGTTAACTCCTTTGACAAATATTACCAGATAGATTGTAAAAATCCTGAAATGCTTTCAAATTAAATATTTAAAAACGAAGTTAAATCCATTCATAATTATGCCGCCTTCTCTCATAATTCTGGCTATAAGGGGGTTGAAAAGAAAGAGGCACAAGTTACTCTGTCTATACTCAAAATATTTAAGAGTATGCTTCTAACATACACTTTCAGAAAAACTTGCAATCCTTACTAATTTTTTTCAATATAAAGAATTTTGCGTAGTCATTGACAAAGTCACAATTTTTAATTACAATAAATAGACTTATGCTTAAAATAAACGGCTCATAAAAGTAAAACGTACAATCGGATATTGCAGTTCCGAGTTCCGACAGCTTGGTGCACTATTTTATCAGTGTTGCGTTATCATTTTGGAGTTATCGTTTATTGAAATAAAGAATATCTGACGCGAATGAAGTTCTCTGGAATTAATGAAAATTAGAAATCTCGGAATGGCATAAATATTCTGTTTTGGCTTATTAGACGTAATTCGCATACGATTCGCTCCTCTACGAGGATCGTTGGCGTACAGTGACAAAGGCAAACGTTTGCTAACGGCGAGCGAGAGAAACGAGGATCAGCGTGAATATTAAAATTGAAAATGTACATCTACGGAGGCTAGGTGCGAAGAGCTTTTACTCGAGCGCCGTGAAACGCATCCGAACTAGCCGCCAAGAGGGATTTCATCGTGGCATTTTTGAGATTTAATATATTTTAAAATACCCAACACATTGTTTTCTCTCACCCTCTCCCTTTTTTTACAATTTTACACATCTTTAATCTAACTTAATCGGGTGCAATTGTGAATTTAGCTTGTTGAAAGACTTTCTATCTGACTTTTTCAAAACATTTGTTACTTTGTACTGCATGGTATGATATGAGTCGTTTAATTTGACTTTCACGTAAGTCACTTTGTCTTCTTTAACACTAGATTTACGGAGTCAATTTGGCTCATTAATAATTTGATTACTATGTATATAACTATATATAATTGAAGTTTTTGCAAAGAAATTAGTTCCAATTCAATTTAAATGAAAGATTTATTATTAGAAAATTAACCAAACCAAAATATATATATATCTTGTAATAATATCTTGTATATATATATAATATATTGTTTGGTTAATTTTTAATTTCCTTGTATGAGTCAAATTGACTTACTTCAGAAAAATAGGTATATCAACATCCGTAAATCTAGTGTTAAGTTGATATTTCGCGCTAAAACTACCAGGACAGACAAAATTTCATAAATTAACCTCTTGCCGTACAATAACGAGTGCTACTCGTGACGCGATAAATGGAATAGTCAATTTTGTTGTGCTCTAAAAATTATTTTATCAAAAATATCAGGTGCGACTGATAAAATCAAATTAATTCTATGATGTTCAATATTACGTTAAGTCATTTACTGTATCCGAAATTAGGGAGTAGATTGTTATGTTAGTAATTAATTCAGAGTTATTGCACATTTAAGCACAAAAGAAGTGGCACGGCAAGGGGTTAATAAGGATGCTTTGCTCTAAATATTCTAAGTCTGTCTTATAAAAAGTAAGCTACTTACAATTAGTTGATAACCTTTTGCACCATTTAATTCCTTTGTTCTTTTAAAGATACTTGTTTAGTATATACAAGTATATTTGTTTTAAGGATTTTGCGGCTAGAATGATTTTTAATGAATTTGTCTTTTGGATTGAGCCGCATTTGTGTTTTGAGTCAAAGAAACGTTTTGCCAGCTTCCAGAAAACTCTGATACTAAATATATTTGATATAAATCTGGTAGTTTTAGCGTTAAAGACTTAACACACTTGAAAATATTGTATTTTGTACTCCACAATACTTATATTTTTCTCAGTGAAAATAATTTCTCATGTTCATTGAAAAATCACCATTTTCCGTTATGGTGAAGTGACTTCATACCACTTTCAAAATAAACGCCTCGTATATAACTTGCTTGTCCTATCTTCTAAGAACTCTTTGTTTCGTTACGTGAATAGAAACAAAGAGAAGTTAGAATCGTGTGGCATACGTTTGAGAATCATGCATTATTTAGTGTCGCACGCTTTTATTCCACACCGACACTCTACCGAATGCTGGAAAACTCCAAAAATTACCAAACACGATATTAAACCTCCAAACTTTTTACGCTTTCCCTCCACGTTCTCTATCGTTACAAAATCATATTCAATCCCTCTCAAGAAAACGAGGAAAACAAAATGAAGATGTAACAAGAGTACAAAGAGTAGAATCATTGAAATAATCCGGGGCCTTCTTGGCGATAAAGCCGTCCCTGGAGTTTCGAGCAAGACTTAATACGGCGGCGAGCTCGGATGTTCTTTCGACATTTCGAAAGAACGGCACGAGGTTAAAAATCTCCTCAATCATCTAGCCTCCTTGCCGTCGTCGTAACGTCGTTCGAATATCCCGCCAGGTTCGAAAACCCCATGGATTTGCGTATGGTGTGCACGTGAAAGCCGGCCGAAAAGTACATACAACCAAGACGTGTACGAAACAACGCTGCCTCCTTGAGATTAAACTCCATACGTTTCTCCTCTCTCTCAATCTTCGAAGACGTCGGAAACGAAAACGGATAGCCGAAAAGAGATACACGTTTTATCCGTCCGGGTATTAAGAGAGCAAGAAAGAAAGAAAGAGACGAAAGGAAGAAGAAAAGGAGAGGGTGGCAGAGAGGTGGTGGTAGAATCGAGAGAGAAAAAGAGAGGGGGAGAGAATGAATGGCCCTGGGAGTCATCAGCATCGCGGCTTGGGCATGCAGGGACGTTACAGGGCCGTGGTAAATGGTGGCACAACATCGGGGCCTCATTCTCGGGCCTCAGCGCCGCCTCATGCCCGTGGTGGATGGCACCCTATGACGCACAATCAACACCCTCAACACCCTCAGCATGCTCAGATACCCCAACAATTCGCCGCCGTCAACAAGGAATATCCCTATCGGCAGTGCCCACCGCCACGCTTCCATAATGGGTATATGAGATGCTATTGGTGCACCCACGGTGCATCATCGGTGCACCTTTGGTGCATCTTGTCGTGTATTTTTCTCAGAGATTGGAAAAGGGCCCAATGGTAATTCTGAGAAGACCGTGTGGGCACTTTTCAGCCATCTACTTGGACTGAACGTATATTTCTATGTGCATTAATAATTTGAAGTTATTCGTGTAAGTGTAATACACTTGAGAGTTTGAATTAACATGGAAATCTTATTAGGGAGAACGAAAAGTAATGAACATTGGAGAAGTGAACATGCATTTGGAAATGCTTTTCAACAAAAACGCGAAGGTCTTTTTTAACACTAGAACTACCGTCCTCAAATCTATCATATTTTAATAAATAGACTGCGGATGTTTATGCAAATTTCGAGTTTGACAAATGCAGGTGAGACAGGAAAACCTATCTAGGGATTTATTGCACTTAATAAATATTACAACAAATACCATACTTTGGATATTTTAGATATATTTTTATATTATGTTCTTTTTGTATATTTTAACCGTATTTAATTTGTCATGAATGCATAAAAATCCGCACTCTATTAATAAATTAAATAAGTACTTTGAAAAAGGGGGAATCAAGCGGCAGAAAGTTTGATCGATTGGGTGATTTATGTTTATTGATATAGACGTAGAATATTTATTCTATGACTCTTATGTAAACTCGGAGAATTTTTTGAAAAAATTGTGCACCAGTCATTTTGACTGGTTTGGTAGTTCTAGCGTTAAAAAAGTAATCAAATAACTATATTTACGCTGGCAAGAAGTTATTTTGTTGATTAGTATTTAAGATTTCGTCAATGAATAAATGCCTTTCGCTAGCAAAAAAAAGATTTGGTTACTTTTCGAACCTCCTAATATATTTCTCTGTTATTTGCAGTTATATCAATATCGGAATTGTGTAAATAGTTTGAACGGAATATGAGATTTTCTACTTTCATTTTTTACACCTTTTTTTTAATGCAGTTGTCGATAAACTGTAGTTATCGTTGCGAAATTGATTTGAACGAGTGTCTACAATATTGCCGATTCTGTTTGTTGTAACAGCACATAGAGTAAATAAAGATACAAAGTTTATCGTTAATAGATAGAACACCAAGTAACGACATTAACACTAGATCTACCAAAAAGGTCAAAATGACTTGTACTGAATTTTTAAAAAAATCTTGCTACAATTTCTACGCCTCTACCATGCTCAATTTTCTATATCTACCTTGTAAAACACGAGAATATAAATCAATTTAGATTCTTACGTATTTAATTCCTTTTCTTTTGAAGTATTTATCCAGTGTCTTTAACCCTTTGAGAACCACGAACGCATATGCGGTCTAAGAAAAAATTTAATTATACTTTATCGCCTATTATTAGAGTTGAAAAATTGAAATACAATGGTTGAAATATAATTCTACAAATAGTAATTTATAATTTCCATACATTAACCCCTTGCCTTACAATGACGTGTGGCACACGTGACGCGGAAAATAAAACAGAAAATTTCTCAGTTTTCTAAAAACTGTTGAATTGAAAATATCAATTGATCAGGAGACATCGATATTAGTTCTATGCCGGTAACATTACCTTAACGTATACCGGTTTATCGAAAATGTGTAATAAACTATTATTTCAATGAATCAATGTGCGTTCTGTCACAAAAGAAATCATAAAGCAAGTGGTTAACACTATGACTTTTTAATAACAACAAGCTTTGAATCAGCAAACGAGTAACCACTTTTCAATATTAAAAAATACCTTCACCCCGCAAAGGGTTAAACATACCGAATTAATAGTCTGTAGGTCTAGTGTTAACAATGTCGATGAGTTAATTACGTCACGTCCGGGTAAGAATGAACGAAATTAATGCTTCAGCTTCAACGGCAGAATCGAGAACGAACGAATAGCGCGAAAGTGTTGTTAAACGATGCGTTCAGGCCAGGCAAGTGTGTATTTAATTTTCAGAGTAACCGACATTGAAGAATCAACGGTTCTAATCGACGATAATAAACGCGCGCAGGGGTGCCTCTTCGGTGCGCACGTTACGACTCTGCAGGCAGATGTTGCAGCAATGCAATTTTTTTTTCTCATACCATCTTTTAACAGTAGCTAATGAAATACTATCGACGTAATACGCGATAAAAATTTTGTTTTCAACATCGATCCACGTCATTTTAGGCTAAAACGTTGCCGGGAAGTCGAGAGATGCTGCGAGGTCCCTTTTCCCCTTGCATCGTGAAAGTTTCGCTGCAAATCAACGTTTCTCGTTGCGCATCTACGACTTGCAAGTTGCATGCGAAAGAAAA
The DNA here is from genome assembly GCA_910591515.1 of Cerceris rybyensis. NCBI lineage: Eukaryota > Metazoa > Arthropoda > Insecta > Hymenoptera > Crabronidae > Cerceris > Cerceris rybyensis. Next base: position 6,342,044 of record OU342795.1, read on the forward strand.
GCAAATTTTTAGCTTGCTCCTGCATCGAAGATACGTTTGTCAAAGTATCAAACTGTACATAGAGTCACACGTTGTACATAGATTAGGATTGTATCCATGAAAACGTATCCGCAGAAGGAATATTGAATAATGAAGGAGAAAACTTTTATATACGTATGTATATACGTGTACGTATATGTACAATGTATATATATAAATATATATATTTATCTTGGAAATCTTCCTTTAAAGAATGCAATTTGAACTATCAGTAATCCATTGATGCATGATACCTTATAGCACGCGACCTTAAAGATATTAAGATCAACAATGACCTTGAGCATTGACTTATCAATAATTATAATTTTCATCTTTTTTTTTATTCTCTCTTATTAAGACCGCTTAAACGTTATATTATTTCTGTTCTTTGCGTACCATGTTTATATGTTCCTCCACTGGTTATCTTGTTTGGCATGCCATCGTATAAATATCAATTTATAGAATGAGTACACGTTTTTTCTCCTCCATCTGCATTCTTACTGTCGTGTCGTATAAATACTCTTTTTTTTTTTCTTAACTTCGCATTAAACCGTTCTATACCGATGGAAAATTTCCCTACCGAATAGTTGCATCAGCAATAATTGAATTCCAGGGTACCGTGATACCACTGAACGATTTGTACGTTGCATCATGGAGTTACTCAAACGATTTTATTTCGCGACATTATTCGTAGTGGAGTTGAAGCTCAACGATGAATTCGGGATAAGAGAGTAAAAAAGTGATACAAAGATAAACATACACGGATAGATAGATCGATTGGGGTATGTTCGTATTGACCTCAGCTAATTGTAACTGTCGAGTCGTTAAATCGAATGTTAAATGAATATACCGATGATGAATGAGGAATAGGTGTCTAAAGATGTATTTCTTCGAGTATAGATACATCTAAATTCGACTTAATCGCAATAAATATCGTTAAGGTACACGAATCGATTACGTGATGATAATTTGATATCATTGTCCATTTAGGGACTGTCCCGGCGTTGGTACATCTTCCGGACCAAACGGTAAGGAAGTTTCGTATCACGGGAACGTAGGCGGATCTAGCGTGGGGTATAAACCGCCCCCGCAACATAGTCCGCAATCGAGAGGACCACCAGCACATTTTCCACAAGAGGCTGTGGGCCCACCGGCAAATTCTCCGCCACTACACATCAATATTTGTGGTCAAGTGAGTGTCTTCAGGTGAAGATTGTATTGTTGTTGAGAAAAGAATTAAATGTATGTCTATATTATAGGAGAATACGATGCGGGGACCATTATTAAACATGAGTCCGGGCCTCGGAGCTAGTGGCGTCGACATGGAGTATCGTAGAAATTCTCAAGGTAATTGAAATCAATGAGGATGAAAGTTGTTGTACGTCTTAATTCTTCTAATAGTCCATGATATATTTTTAGCCACTAATCAGCTACCTCTGAGTCCTGTACAAATTCAGCCGTCGCCGCCATACTACAGACAACCTAGTCAGGATGATGGCAGAAAGGTAAGTTAGATTTTGGGGATCGAAGAACGAAGAAGGTTTATAAGGAAGTACTCGCTGTAACTTTTTCTATATTTTTATTGTGGAATATAAGAGAAAAATGTATCTATTTTCGTTTAGAGCGAATCTCCATCTAGAAAACGTCGTCGAATATCTCGCAACGGTGCCGTTTCGGGGATAGAAGTACGAGAAACGACACCACCGTCTCCTACTCCGCCTTTGCACACGACTCCACCACCTTGGGAATTTTCACCGGCATCCCAACGACGATCTCCTCGCAATCATATGTCTGCTCGTGGCAGTCCGACTATTAGAAATCGTTATCAGAGATACACAGATTCCTTTGGATTATCCTATCCTTTCCTCCCAAGTCACAATCCTCATCCGACAATTCATAATTCCCATCATGGAATACATAATTCTCATCACAATATACACAACTCTCATCATAATTTACATAATACCCATCACAATATACACAACACTCATCAAACGCATCCACATCATCCACCTGGGACAGGACATCATCCTGCACAGGGAGCAAATGGTCCTGTAGTCGTCGACGTTGGGCAAGTCGGTGTATCTGGTTTAGGGGTTGCAGTTAGCGGTGAACCACTTTGGCACCCTCAACCAGCTGGTTATCGAATTCCTTGTCAACTTCATGGGATTTATACACCGACAGGAGCACACGCATTCGCACATTCGTGCCAGGTAAATAGAAATAGTTGGAGATTGATGTAATAGGATTCGACTTGGAATATACAGCGTGGGACATGCTTTTGTTTCAGGTTACTCATCATCATAGCCATTATTCACCGGCTCATCCTACCCATCCGGGTCATAGTTTGGTTGGTTCTATAGTTGGAGCTGCATCCAGAGGATATCCAACTCCAGCTGGAGGCCCTGTCGCGGCTCTCCATCATGCTCATGCTCCACCACCACCCGTCCATACTACTCATTACACCGCACATCATCAACTTTCACAACAGGTAACAACGATTAAGCTAGACGTGTTATGATGATAATAGATGATATTTAAAATTGGGCGAATAAAAGAAGACTATTAACGTTCCTTGTAACTTTCTTATATTTCAGCGGGAAGTTGAATTAGAGTTAATAGAATCCCATCACCATCATAGAGTCGGTGCAGCTGCCGGCGCTCCATTACCATTGCCACACTCTTATTCGCCACCGGCTCTCACGCAAGTTACAACGCCCCCGCCGATATTTTTGTCGGAAACTAGAAACAGTCCGTTAGAAATGATACAGACCAGAACTCGTCGTGCAGCGTCCAATGTTCATACACTGAGACGGTCCAGGTCGAGTAGATGGAGAAGTACTCCACCTCTAGCACCTGCGACATATCCCGGATTGTTACTACATTTCCTGTTAGTATTTATTTATTCATGTTATGTCAGGTTGAATTTACATTCTGTCTCATAACCAAGATAATTTTGCAATTCTCAGAGCGATGTTTAGCAACCCACCATTATCCCCATACAGTCAAGCGGAGTTGTCCTCACCTGATTCAGCAACCGAAAATTACGAGGCTCTGCTATCCTTAGCGGAGAGATTAGGTGAAGCTAAGCCGCGGGGATTGACGCGCGCGGAAGTTGAGCAGTTGCCTTCCTATAAATTTAATGCAGAAACGCATCAAGGAGACCAAACAAACTGTGTTGTCTGTATGTGCGATTTCGAGGCTCTACAGTCGCTACGCGTTCTACCTTGCTCACACGAATTTCACTCCAAGTGTATTGACAAATGGCTCAAAGTAAGTAACAACAATCTCGTCCTATCATACCTGAATCTCTACTACTCTGCTTCGGCTAGAAATCATAGCATTTTAGTTTACAATTCCCTGCTACCTAATACTTTCTTGTTACTGTTTTTTCAGTCTAAAACGCTTTATCTTACTTACTTTTATTTTTATTTACATATATTGTTTTATTGTATTTTATACTACTTTTATTTTTATTATGTTTAGTTATTATTTTATACTGTATACTCTATTGTTTTGTTTTCTTAGTTTGATTACTATTTCGTATGCTAACTCTATCGTATACTGCGTTCTTTGTACTTGCTTATTTGCCTGCATGGCTTGTCCAACATTGTCATGGACAAATAAATATCTATCTGTTTAGAAGTTAATGCGTAGGATTTTGCTATCTATAACTAGCATCTTCTACGGAACATTCAGTAAATATGCAGACATTAAGAAAGTCTTTCCTTTGCTTGCTGTTCACAGTCAAACAGAACATGTCCAATATGTCGTGGCGATGCTGGAGAATATTTTGGAAATGGCGGGACCGGTAGCGACTGACGCCAAGCTGCTCAAGTGCACTAGCGCCAAATGTCACGAGTCTCAGGGACGCTATTTCGCACAGAACTTCCGGCCATTACGGTGCTGGTTTGTGCAGATTTATGTCGATAAGCATTTCTGCCTTTTCTCTACTCGAGGTAGGAACCGATAAATGGTCCCTGTACAGCCTCTTGCGTGAAGATTAGCGGCCGACTTGAAACGTGAAGAGGGGAGAGAATAAATTCGGAGTATGATCTTGTTCGTGTCGAGAAAAGGACCATACGATAAAGGTACACGACATTAAATTACAATACAAAATAAGTTGTACGAGACGAATAACGTATCTGCGTTTATTCCATTGTTTTTCTCGGAAATAGACGAGTCGGAGAATATATAGTGTAATAAGCAATCAACCGAGGTTGAAAAAAATCAAGAGGGTTCTGGAGATATTAAACTACCACACGCATTTCTCTCGTCAGGATCAAAGTCTGACTTTAATTCGTTTTGTTCTTAGCGCTTCAATTTACGATTTAACACTCGTTTGTTGTTTGTGTTGCTACTTTATAGTATCAGATTTATGTACATAATACTTGTATACGCAAATATTGCCACTTTCCATTAACGTTCCAGTTTTTATTACATAGCTGTCTTTCAATCCTACAATTGTATATATATACATTCATAAAAAAAAAAAAATCAACACTCCTATACATATATGTGTGTGCATACAACCGAGTGTAGGTATTTGTTTGGGCACATTAACCAAATGTAGAATATAAATTCTTTTGCAATAAAGAGAATTAAGACGTTCTTATCAGGTAAAATGAAAAAAAAAAGAGGAAAATCGTAACTTCCTACTGTTATAGGCTTTTATGTCTTTGTGTAGGCCGGGTGATTACTTTATTATTATAAAAAGATGTATGTAAGTATTTCTATAGCAGTCTAGGTGCTATAGGTAGAACTTGTTGGATAATTACACCAGATGTTATAACTATTTTTTAAAATCTCTGGCGATCCTTTAATGGCCCAATTGAAAATTCGTTTCTCTCGCGGTAAATTCGTAATTACGTAGTTTTCTCGTGTTTAGTTTGTCATTGGGGGTGGAGAGAGGCGCATTTTTCACTGTTTATCTAACACAATTAATGAGCATCGTAGTTCGTAGATTTCCAAACATACAGATAAACATTGTTCGAACCGTGAGAGATGATGAGAGACAAGATAGAGATAGAGAACAAAAAAAAACGCATAAAAATATAAAACGAGACCGAAATCATGCTCTCCAGCAATAGTGATGCAATGGCTACGTTTAAAAAAAAAAGAAAAAGAAAACAAAAATGAATAATGCAAAAGAATACCGCTTCTGTTTCCTGCGTATCTACCTCTAATAGATGAAATGAGACGATTCATATTTTTTTATACACACATCTCATAAACAATAAACGTACATACGATAAGAAAAGCAAAAAAAAAGAAGAAGAAGAATTGTGAGAGAAGAGTAAAGCTGCTGAATAGGAAAGAAAGTTTAATTGCATTTTTTGGAATTTTCAATACCAAATGAGAAGATGAGATTAAAGATTAAGACCTGCCCGACAAATCGACACGTTCATTTGTAGAAGTCCCTAAAGAGTTTCTAAGTAGATACTACGATGTAATTGCGTTCTATGAATGAACTTCATGAACTTCAAAGTACGTGTGCATTCCCTCAAATCTTTTCGTAAAGGCCTTTAAAATATCTTAGAGTGGATGTTGTCACGTGGAAGTGTACAAGAGTTTGTTTTTTCATTGCTTTCATGTTTGTTAATTTGAATAATGGGGTGTAAAGAATTTTTGTTCGTTATTAACCAAATGTTATATTAGTGATATTAAGTAGAAAATTGTTTAAACCTCGAAATCAATGAGTCAAATAGATGATCACATTATATTCGAATTATTTCACGAATTTCATTGCAAATTAAAATAGATCATCTATTAGTATACGAACTATAATTATAATAAACGTATGTTTACTTAATACGAGAACAATTCACAATTTTCTATTTCATTATTTGCGATAAACTATCTCCAATTGCGGATCATTTTCGATCAATGAAAGAAAGCACAATTTGATTACATCGAACAGTTAATGAATCCCATGCAATTTAGATACTATGCCACTGGAAACATTCAATAAAATATTTTCACAAATCTCCTCTAAGAACTATAATCTCTTGTATGAATGGAAAATGTTTAACCCTTTCGTTACACTAATATCCAATGAACAAAATACTGAAACTCATTCACTTTATCATCCAAAACAAATACTCTGTCGAAGTTTCTAGTATTTTATTTAAACATTCAAGCTAGAAATCCTTTAATCATTATCTGGAAAAGATGACATCAATAGCAACATGTGCTGATAGATTAATATATAAATATACTTTGATAAATGATAAATAATCAGTCTAACATTCTTGATTAGTAGCGAAAGGGTTAATATGAGCCAGGAAGATGTTCGAGCAACTCGAATACAATTAAAACGGAAACGAAATGAAGCATGTCACTAGGATCATGTTTGTACTTCCTCGATCTGTCCTTCCACTACTTATTGTGTGCCTTTACTGTACTGATCGAATATCGGGAAAACGGATAGTTCATGTGAGAAAACGTAATAGAAGCTATGGAACTTCTAAAGCCCAGCACAATATAGAGGAAATAAACCAACGTTCCAATTACCAATATTCGATGTACTTTTCAAAATCTTCAAAATGTCGAGTAGTTTCGTGCGTTTCGAATCTTTTTCTTTCTTCTTCGCCGACCGGATAAACGTGACATTGGGAATCACGTGAGTAAAAGTATCGAAGCACAAGAGAGGAAAAAGTGTGCGATATGTGACAAAGAATTATTATTGCGCCGTTCTTACGAATAATAATTAACAATGGAAAACTAAATCATGGAAATTAAATTCATTCTTTCGTTTCTCTTCGTTCGTTTAGTTGATCCAAATAGAACATTTTCAACGAGGTTGAACAATATGAGCGATAAATGAACATTTAAGTTTCAGAAATTTCTTTTGGAAGCTTCAGAATTCTCAACTGTACAGATTTCTAAAATTTATATTCATTAAAATTACTTTTTTAGATACGGTAGAAGTGAAAAATAGGATTATTATTTTGTGGATACTATTCATGAATTATATGGTCGGACGTTCTATCTGGATTATTTCGCGCGTAACTAGAAGTTACCAAATGCCGGATATTCAGTTGGTGCTCACTTTTTTTCCTGCAGGTCAACGTAACTCGTAGCAATTTATTTTCCGTGTAAGCGAAACTCATCCGTACAACCGCATATACGTAAGAGAAATGCACCTTTCAGTGTCGTCGTCGTGAGGGTTTAACGGGTATGCATTCACGATAAGCGTGTTACAGAATACAATGCCTTCCTAGCAAATCAATTGTGTAAGGAAAGTATATTCAGAAATTAAACACCTTAAGAATAACAGGGTCTATGGTGAATAGGAAGGTCAATGATCAAATACGTAATCAGTAGAATTCAAATCGACGTCTAGCCACCTCTGTCAAATTTTTTAAATTATTTTTTAATGTACCGCAGCCTGGGTACCATCTAAAATAGTAGGTTTTACAGTAAAGGATTAATAACACAGGAGCTATGGTAAATAAATTAAATCCTCTCCCAAAACACATGAAAAACTTTTGTTAAACTATCATTTAATAGCCTGGGTGGTTCGGAAGCCACTTAGAACTAAACAAATACAAAAAGAAAGTTCTCTAATCCTGTTACGTAGAAATCTGAAGGTGGAAGGGTTACAGAAAAACCGCTTATCGCGAAAACTACCCAAAACTTAGCATGTAACCCAGATCTTTATCTCTGACGATATCAAAAGTCGTGTATATACATATACATACATATATATAGAGAGAGAGAGATAAGGAAAGAGTGCGAGAGAATATGAGAGAGTGGAAAAATAAAAAAAATTGAGAAAGAGAAGACGCGGAAAAAGACAAAAGAGAGCGTCAATGGTTTTTTTTTCTAGATGCGTAAGAGAACACATATCAATTTTTTTCCATCGCATCCATGCGTCTCGCACGCTCGCCCTTTTTGTCGTGCTTAGATATCCGGAGTAAGAAAGAAGGGAAAGAAAAACGGCTCATTTCGACCTTTAGCTCTTAAGTGTTCTCTGCGAGAGTGTCAAAAGGGACGAGCGTTCGATTGGTAAGAATTAACGCCGAAGGGATTAAACGTTTGTTTAATAACGGTCGTACAACAAACTAAACTATCTCCTGTATATATCAAGGGACTGATATCTACTCTGCTTTTTCTACGAGAACGAATCACCAATGTCAAACTTAATTGCACTTTCGACAAGAGAATAATATGCATCGCGAATGCAACAAATGCACCGTTTAAATTCTTCCACGGTGCCCTTTGATATCGTGTCAATTTTTTTTCATACTTTTCCACCATATTAATTACAATTACGTGAGGTGAATTTCTCATTAACATTGATACTTTCTTATTATTAATAAATTTGTCATTGACCGATCCATTTGGCGGAATAAATGTCACCGGAAGTAACGATTTCGTAAGAGCAATTACCGCGTATGTTCAGTGGAATTAAGAAGATCCACCTTAACAGGTTGAATGCCACCGATGTTTCCCTTATTTCGTCACTTCTACTGAAGTGAAACTTTTTCTATGAAAATCACATATTCAAAAAACAGAAATTTTAACCCTTTGCACTCCGAGCCACCTCTGAAGTTATCTATTAATAACTTGTCGGCACTTTACTATTTTCTATTTTGTGCAATTTCTATAGAAAAATTCGCGTAAACATATATTTCTTAAAATTTTGGCGTGCAGTAAGTTCATCCTTTGTAATTGCTAATAAATTCATGGTCCCCTTAGAGGGTGCAACAGAGTGATATGATAAACTTACAATGTCCCCTCAGGTGGGACATCGAAGTGCAAAGGGTTAAGGACACTGACTGATCGGTGTTTAGCAGATCTTCATCTTCTTAACGCCAAAATTTCAATATTCAATATGTTAGAAAATTCATAAACATTGCAATTTAAATGTAACATAAAATTTCATTCAATTCAATAGCGCCGGTCACCGGTGACCCCCATAGCACTCAACCTGTTAATGAACATTTTGTCTATTGTGTCTTCTTTCTCGATGAGAAGGTATATCAAACGGTTACCTCGCCGTTAGGAAATAAAACGCTTTTACTTTTCGGCTCTTCGATTATCAAGAAAGTCGTGAAGTGTTCGGCTCTGACCCGTCCAACGCTCCGTCCCTTGATACGCTTAGATTAAGATAGCATAATTGATCCATAAAAGCGTACCTTAAGCACACCCCGAAGCCTAGTGTACCAGTTGCAGCAGAAAAATATAAAATCGGTTCCTGGAACGTCCAATTATTCTAACAACTCGATGATCCTTGATACGTCCCATGTTCATCTACCAAATAGCGAAAATATTCAACCAAACTCTACATCAAAAACGTTCAAACAGCAATATAAGTCTATTCATTCGATCAATATCTTGTTTGGTTTTTTATTAATGTTATTTGGTATTGTTTTAAGTCAGATGTAAAGTTATTCATGAAAAAATGAAATGATAATTCGACAGTTAGGTTTATATTGTAGCTTAGAATTTGCATTGGGAATTAATTTGAAAATGTGCACACAGGTAGTTGCGATGATAAAAAGGAAATAGATGTGTTCAAGCATGTTCTAGGAACCGATTGTGAAACAGTACCAAAAGTAATTGTTCCGATTTAATGAGTTCGTGAATTGCTTTTAGACGTAACGATTAAGTCCAGTGTATTTGTACATACAGAGATCACGTAATCTGTTTATACCTTATACTCAGACATATTTAACGAAACTGGGAAAGTAAGTCTTTTGATTGTTCAACCATTCGACTTGGAGAGAAAGAAAGAGAGGGAAATGAAAAAAAAAAGAAACTGTGACGCCGGTTGTTTCACAATGTACTCGTATTTAGCTGTAACACGCCGTTAAGATCAACTGTGCGTTAAATCCACGAATTCTCAAACTCCATTGTGTCTTTTTTTTTTACCAGACAATTGCAAACACACGCGTATCGCACAACCTTTGCAAAATAGGATCTCTCAGGCAGCAATTGTTCTTTCATTTCGACTAATTAGAAATCGCACAGCGACAGAATGACATTAAGGGGCTATGGTGAGTGAGGTAATTTCTTTTAATTTCTTATTTAATATACCGTAGCCTCGTTAATTCGGAGTTCGCCCAACACTTTACCGATCGGTAGCCTATTAATACACTTTTCGGGCCCAATACTTTCGAATTTCTAATTTATTAACCCTCTATAGTCCCAATTTTTTGTGGCATCCAAAGGTCAGTTTCACGATACCACAATTACAAAGTGATAAAAGTACAATTGTAAGTAATAGTTTAAATTTGAATTTCAAACATTGAATTGTAAAAAATGTCATACTTTCCACGAGCTAAATTCGATAAAGTTACAAATTTGACCTTGAAGACTACAAGTTTAGATGTGTCCTGCGTTACCTCAAAGTCACAGGGGTCCATAGAGAGTTAATAGATTGTCACGGCGATTTATAAATTGTTATTTATCCTTGCGGTTTACTGTGCCAAGGACTCAGTGACGAGAATTTGTCATTTTCAAAGAGATATCGACACCAGAGAAGTATTTGCGGTCAAGTGACCGCTCCAAAGTGTATAGAATGTTAGAAAAACTAATCGGTAAAGTGTTAAGTAAGTAATAGTACCTAGATGAAATCCTTACAAACATACATAGAAAATAACATTAAAATAACCGCCGACAGTAGCCTTCAATCGAAACGTTTTATACATTTATTCTACCAAGCTAGAATATCTAGTTAGCTAGCTGTTCTACCATTGCAAGAAGAGCTGCACGGTTGATCAGAACGTCGTTGTAAGAAATCAAAGTAACTCGAACTGTCATTCTTTCAAACGAGAATCATAAATCCAGTGACCTGACTCGCGCAAGAGACTCCTTTCGTATTTTCAATTAAGAAGCACGAATAAAATTTCTGTCGATGAAATCGGAATAACGCAATAAATCAAACGGGCAAACAACTCCTCGTGAAGAAGTACTCTTACGATAGAATTAGTAGCACGCGGACAATTCCGTTTATCTCAAATCAATTGTCCTCGTTATGCCATTGATTAAAAAACTCTCGCGGTTATCGAAGATGAAAAAGGAAAGCACGACGAGCCTGAAAATTATTATATCCCTCCTACATTGATGATGATAAAAAATCATTAAAATTAACTTCACAGATTGACAATCAAATAAGCTGTGTGAATTTAATCTGACAAAACTCTTCAAAATTAAATTATATAAAATAAGTAATATTCTACAATAATTCGAGTTTATACCGATAATTTCAGCATTGAAAAATTCTTCTTAAAAGTCGTCTCCTATTGGAAAAAATATGTAACAGTTTCTCAAATAGCATGTTATTTAAATTAAACAACAAATATCTGAGGTGTAATAAAATTTGATGGATAAATACCTCTAGAGATAAAAATATAATTTGGCTAGGTGCGAGAGGTTTAAATGAAAAAGAAGGAAAATGATATATTTTCTCGCACGCGGTGCTTTCCTTCGTGCAATTTTTCCATGCACTCTGTCCACCCAGAAATCTTATGTAACGAGAAACGACGATGATCCAGGCAATTAGGGAATAAAATGTTAATATAGGACAGGCGCACGAAAATTTTCATATTCTCCGGGACATCCTGGATGTAATTAGGTCTTTTTCTTCCCCTGTCACTTCTTTTCGACGCGGCTAAGTAGTAGGTTTTCATTGTTAATAAAATGCTAATTAGTATAATTGGGGTCGTTGACGCTGTTCTCGGCAACTGGCTTTTCTGTTAGGAATTTTTGTACCGTGCCGTAGAAATAATTCCTGCTGCTGCTGCTGCTGCTGTTGCTGCTAATTTCGTTAATTGTACCGAAAATGCGCTAAACGATTTATAGCCTCGATTTAACGTTTTAGTTGTATTATGATATTTAATTTATCCGTTAGTTATTGTTGTTATTATTACTACTATTATGATCATTAAGTCTTACACGTTTATTGGTTCATTATGTTTACCATCAATTTGATTATTATATTCCGTCAATATCGGGAATGCATTGTTAATTAACAAATTATAATTTCTTGTACTCGTAGCACAGGAGAGACGGTTTGATTGTTTGAAACGTGAAAGCGCCGTAAAAATGAATTACTGTACAGACGCGATGATAACGATGCCAAACATTATACATTATTATACACCTTTCTATTATTATTATTATTATTATCATTATTATTATCATTATTATTATCATTATTATTATTACAATTATTATTATTAATATTATTATTGAAATATTAATCATTATTGCTACTGCTATTATTCTTATCAAATTACACGACTTTTTTTACGTTAAGCAATGACTTCTTTTAAGTTCTCACACTGACACGTTCAATCCAGCGCAATTTTTATATTCTACGATAAATCAGAGCGTAGTTACATGTTCTTTGTTCTATCTGGCGACATTTTGTTTCTTTTTATCCAAGTTGCCACCGAATTCGTCATTTGGTCTTTCGATAGAAGTGCAAATATTATGGCTTGCAATTTGGGGGAGTAAAATTTTGCAAATATAAAAATTGTGTGGGTCACCGATGCCATAAGGTAAAATTAGAGGCCGTGGTCCATCGATGGCTCACGTCGCGTTGAACGTGTTAAATGTATTCTCAATGTCCTCGCAACTCGCAAAACTCGTTCGACCGTTTTTCTCCGGTCTAGCTTTAAGGCCCGTTAGTCCATCGAGTGTTATTATGCAATTTCCACCGATCCGCAAGCCCCGTTTTCTCTTAAAATTGCGCAAAAACCACTCGATGCGCGAATACAAATGTCCATGGAACGTTCATGTTCCCCGTATTCGTCGCGGATCGCGGATCGTTTTCGCTTTATCAATTTATCAGAGACGTAAAAGCCGTTGATTATTTCTTTAATCGTGTTCCGTCGAGCCTTGGCAGGCCTCACCGACGAGAGGGTCTCTCTATCGATCGCATAATATCGTTAGGCCGTGTATAGTCGGAGCTCCAACGTAGCGAGGTTGTAAAATTGGATAGACGTTAAAATGCGACTGGTTTCAATACCGAAATTAATTTATAAGTCATCAAGATATTTACAAATTTGAAACTAGGTTTAGGATAACCCCAAGAAATCTTTCTGATGACTTTACAATGAATTCTGAAGACTTCTAATTAGAGAAGTTAATTAATTGGTCAATTATCCTGAATCATTCATCACACGTTTGAGCCTCGGCACAACGAAATTTCACTGGCAAAATTCAACGTTGAAAAAATCCGCTTTGTTTTATTGATAAACAAAGAAGCGTCATCGCGCTGCTTGGCACTTTTCACCTCCCATTTGCCACTGTGCGCCAAGACTCAAACGATTAACACTAGATCTACCAAAGGGGTCAAAATAACTTATACCGAATTTTTTAAAAATCTTACTATAATTTTTAAAGCTGTCTCCTCCTAAACTTTCCATATGTATCTTACAAAACGCGAGACATTAGATCAATTTAGTTTCTTGCGTGCTTCATTCTCTTTCTATTCAAATATCTATCTCGTATCATTAAATATACTGAATTAATAGTCGGTAGTTCTAGTGTTAATATATCCCAACGCCGCTGGTTTAAAATTCACCAAAACCAGCAACTCCTAGCCAAAATGATTCTGGATTCTTAAAACTTTAACTTTCAAACCTCGCTATATCCCAGCTACGACTATAAGAAACAGTGTCTTCCCATCTTTAATCAGTTTCGATTCACGAACCATCGCTACGAGCAACCTCGCCGAGTCTCTAATTTGCTCAAGAAGACCTTTACATCGCCGAATCAGCGATAGACATTCCTACCTCCCATGGGTTGATGTCTCTGCCTCGAAAATTGCTTCGTTCCTGGAGAATCCACGGTAAAACGAGGATCTCCTCGAAGCAGACCGAACGAAGGAGAAACGAAAGGGAGAAGAAAACAAGGAGAAATCGTGCACAGAGAAGGGTAATACGGGAAACACTGAGCCGTCATGCGACAGAATTGGAGAGACTTTAAAACCGATATGCTCATATCTCTCGGTTGCTGGGATACGAGCGGATGAATACATCTGCTTTAAAGAGTTTCGCTTATGTGTTCTTAGACTGGCAGTTCCTCTTTAATGGAAACCCCTCCGGCTGGTAGAATTTATAGCTGGTGGATCCTGAGCTTTGGAGCTTTAGAGCCGTTCCTCCTACCTCTCTACCCGCTTTCATCCCTTCCACCTTCATACACGAGGTCTCTATTCTTCTTTATCCCCGTGTCCCACCGCCTTGTTTCTTTTTCTCTCCCTCATTTCCGGGTTTCTTCTACCCTCCCCGCTGTATTTCGTTAGTACTCGTTACTTTTCCTTTGTTTTTCATTACCAGTCGTCACGATGTACTTTCCTCATCCCCCCTTCGCCATTAGCCTCGATACCGGTTAGCATTTTCTACCCGATTCTACTTGCGCTTTATCGTTGTAGCTTTTATCCTCCCGGTTTCTCGTTGACGTGGATAGTTTCCTGTTCTCTCTCCTGTTAGCATTTTATTCCTTTTTCTACTCTCTTTCCCTCGTAGCTTTAGTCTCACGTTCCTCGTTGTTTTCATCCCACGTTGCACGATTAATATTTATTGTTAATTTGAAATCTCCTACGTACAAAGTACACCTTAGGAAGTTAACTGCAAACGAGAAACTGTATGAACATCATGATCATTCAGGGTATCATCAAAGTCTTTTGAACGTTGAAATTGTCAGTGAAAATGGAAGATCAAATGTATACACCCCTAATAGCGATACATATTGATCCTGCTGAACCGGCTACGGATTATCTCCCTGTCTCTCCGGTTCACCCTCTCATACTCATTACCCACGTCCCTCTCGAGCCTTCAATCCCTCCGTTTCGAAAGTTGGACCTAAAACCGGGGTAGAGTTAACGCAGGAACGGGCAGCGAGAGAGAGTTAACCACGAGACGGGAACACGGGGTGCAGGGTTTGGAATCAATTCGCCCGACAAAATTAGCGCACAGTCCTCGAGGGTCGTTGGTGCATCGAGGGTGGCGAATTCACGAAGGGACCCTTCGAAATCTCAGGTCGGTAGCTGACGACTCGTGAGAGAAAGAGAGGGCATTACTTTATTCTCTCATTCTCTCTTTTTCCAGCAGCAGCAGGGGTACACAGAGAATAATCCTGCCGCTGAGCATAAAATCGATCTACCAGTTCAAAGAAACGTCGCAGCCCTACCCAGGCAAGATTTATACTCTTGCCCTTTTTCTTCTTTACGTTCTCTTTTTCCTTTTTCCTCCTTTCATTTCATGTCCTACCGTGTGGCCAACGAAAATGAGAATTTGCAATTCTATCGGATATACGATGCGCAACGTCCGGGTGTTTGTTACGGTCCGACACCAAAATCGCTCGTATACGGAGGAAAAGAAAAGCCGCAACGCTTTGTGGTCGTGTCCCGAATCATCCCACAACGATTCTGCGGTTCCATGACACCGTTCACCGTACGAAATAACGTTCAACGGTTGATGTTTTGTAAAACGAGGCACGATACCAAAAGTGGTCGGTGATTCTCTTAAAAGCGTGCGGATCGCGTCATGTTTGAATCATCCACGTTGCATTGCGGTCTGCTGATGCGTCCACGAAGCTATTCGCTTTGTGGTGATGGTATTTTTAGGATGAACTATAATGCCAGAATCGACGAGTGGTCGTTTCGATGACTTTCAAAGAGGCTACGATGGATAAAGTGGTAAATGGTTAGATTAGTGATCGGCTGGCACAAGTTCAAATCCCTCTCCATCACCTCTGGCAAATTTGTTCGAT
The DNA here is from genome assembly GCA_910591515.1 of Cerceris rybyensis. Lineage (NCBI taxonomy): Eukaryota > Metazoa > Arthropoda > Insecta > Hymenoptera > Crabronidae > Cerceris > Cerceris rybyensis. Next base: position 6,357,791 of record OU342795.1, read on the forward strand.
GTAACATCGTAGCCTCGATGGTTTGGAGTCTACTTAAAATTGTAGGTCCTAGCTTAATTAACTGTGCTGTTAAGTGTGGCTGTGGTGGGTAAGAAGGTCAATGGTCAGGTTCATAGTTCATCCAAGTTCAAACCCTTCCTCCGTTGCTTCAAATTCGTCTCGTGTGATAGATGTATCAAGGTGTCGATGATCTGGAACCCTTTGCAGTAGGACCAACATGAGGACATAAGAATTCAAATTTTGAAAAAATATAAGAAATATTTGAGGTATGACCGTTCCGTTTTTAATGCGTTACGATCGCTCGACAACCCTTGCTGACGTGAAGAACGTTTAAACTTTGAATCGAATTAAAATGCAACATGAACGAGAATTAAAGTTTGACTTTTCAAAGTGGTAAGAATACTGGCGAAGACTCTTTCATATTGAGCGTTTATTGTGTACCTTATTTCGGAAAGACCCGCTGTATTTAATCGTCGTTGATTAAGAAGCGCAATCGCGCCGCTTGGCACTATAATGTGAAACTTTGCCACTGTGCGCCGAAACTCGAACGTTTAATGTCGCACTCGATGTACGATGAACTTTGCCAAATTACAAAGAGACACTTTAATGTCCACTTACGTGTATACTTAGTCGTTAAGTGCACACTTATAAGCTTAGATCTCTTTTTAAAAATTCACAAACGAAGATTTTATAATTCACGCTTTTTAAGATCGCATCGAACAGCTCAATTAACCGCACGATGTCCCCTATTCATTCTGTAAGATAATCGTCGAGAGAAGAATGATGAATTCAGTAAATAATGCTGAAAAAACGAAGATTCGTCAGCTTATTTTCACGTATTATTGAACGTGAATCCTTAAAATTCCGTGATGGTTATTAAAAGAAAAATAAAAGGGATGAGTCACATACATAAAGCATACAACAGATTAGAATGCATCGATAGGTGATATTTTTGTAGTAACCTCGTTGATATATAATAACGCTGCATTTATTTTCGTTTGACTTTGGAGAATGCAGAGAAAAAGAGTGAGAGAGAGAAAGAAATAGTGAGAATGAGAAGTAAATCGCGATGATAATCTTTGCGGAAATCTCTTTGCGACGCCCTGACCCTTATGGCAAGCGGATAATTGAGAAGTAAACGCGTAAAAGGAGAGAAATCGAAAGCGTACCTTTGTAATCCGATAAACGATGAAGTTTCACTCAGATTACAGAGAACGAAATGATTGTAATTATTGTTAGTACGTTAGAAAATATCTCGAGGAAAATTTTAAGATCAACCCCCCCATTAGCCCTTTCAGCTGTGGATACTTTCACCGTGGACAGAGTTTATGTTGCAGCCTCACTGCTGCAAATATAAATTAATAAAAGCATTGTCTAAGAGAGACCCATAAAAAAACAAAAAACATATGTGATATCAATTCTATCCTAATTCATTATTTTATCCTCAATTTCAAACACTTCTCCCTTTATTACAAACTTGAAATATTTTTTAGCAACGTTAACGAAACTTAAAGTGAGTTATAAGTTGTCCTAAATTTCACACAATTCCACTGTGATCAGTCTGCCTTTATCTTCACCTTATCTCATCCTGTGGTAACGTCAGTGCATCCCACGATCAACGAGAACCTACTTTCTCATTGATTGTTTCCAGAACTGCCGAATCTATGAAGTACATATCACACGGGAAAAGATTTCCTGTAAAACTTGACGATAAAGAATTCGACCTCGAATTAAAAGTCCGAAATCTTATCCTTCTCGTTCCAACAGCCATCTCCCATATACCATGGTTCACGATTTTGCCAAGAATTACTTCGAAAAGAGAAGAATCAAGAGATAAGAAAAATAATCAATTAAATCATTTTTATTTTCTAAGGTAGCCACGGAATATTTACTGTATGAATCAATTTTGCGAAAAAATAACGATCGTTCAAGTGTTAACATACCCAATGAGCTCAGTCCACAACGAAAAGTTTCCTTTAGCATCTCAAAAAGAGTTCGAAAAGCTGAAAGGGTTAAACGAATGCTGATCAAAATGAAATTATTTTTCTCCCTCTTAAGAATCATCCGATTCTCCGATCGAAGAAGACGCACACGCAATTCTAAACGATGATGATCATAATCGAACTCCTTATCAGCATTAAAATGCATCAATCAATTACCTCGCGTAATGGCGTAAAACGAATAGACGTATATTGGATCGTCGTGTGCAAAGAAGGCAATTAAATATCATTGTTATATATTCTTATTAAATTTACAAAGAAGAAGAAAAAAAAAGAGGAGAGTTCACAGCTTGAGATTGCCTGCCTCCCCCTTGCTTTGACGATCGACTATCAATCGCGAGAGAAGTCTAGAATTTAAGGTTTCATCGTGTACATGTGTATAATGCGATACGATGTACAAAAAGCAATATCTAACGTATATATATATGTTTGTATAATTATTATATGATATATGTTGAATGTACATAATATATATTATATAATACTATACGATATTACATAGGATGAAGTGCGTTAACAGGCACACTCATAATAAATACAAAATCGCGAGGATTTTATGGGAAATTGTTTAAGCAAAACGTCGCATTTTCGTGGAGAATGTTAATATAGTGTATCTTTTTATAAGTAGAGATATTCCACAGATATCGGGAATGTACAACGATTCTTCATGTTACCCGCGATTTTGTAAGTTATTTATGTTGTGAATTTAAGGCACTTCGCCCTGTATATAAATAAATGAATATAGAATTAAATATATATATATACAAACACACGAGAAATATACACAATCAAGCCATATGTACACACGAGATACGTAAAAACTTGCGGCACACACTCCACTTTAAAAACTTTAATTGCATTGATTTATCAGAATTTACCATTCGATTGTGAATTTGTCGATAGACGAAGCGAAAAAGAATGTACTTTTTTTTTACAACGCGAAAAAATTGTGTATTTAATAAGAAAGAACATAATATTTGAACCGTTTACTTTGAGTAAGCGGTTGAGTAGAGTGGCATAAGTTTATTCCTTGTAATTGCGCACAGTACACCTTGGCTGTGATAGACTGACCAGGTTTTATAAATTATAAATAATCACATTTGAAATATCCCATCAGGCACGTAATAGAACATTTCTTTTCGCTTTATGTGTACATGCTTTACGAGGACGTAAGTGCTGTGCATATATGTATATATATATACAGGGTGAAGTGTGTGGAGCTGAAGGAAGAAAAAAGAAATGTTGAAAAAGAGTGTCGGTAGAACAAAATTATTATCCAAGGAAATAATGTGTCTTAAAGTATGGCGAATAGCGAGGTAAGATATCCGCGCGTAAACTTCTCACGAAACTCGATCGGTTGCGAACAATAGGTGTGTTCCTCTCATTAGATGGAGTAAAGTATAATAGTTTCGTAATTACCTGACAACTACAAGAACAACAACAAAATATATAGATCACAGAGAGTCATGAGGTCTGCTTTGTCTTGTTATAATCAAATACTTTATATTATGTAGTACAGATTGTCATTAAACGTGTGAACAAACTCATTAATATTAAAATCATTTTAGTCTTTAAGATCTATGATATTATCGATACAATACACATTACTGTTTGTTGTATCGTAATATTACAAATTTGGGTCCCCGGATAATATATATTCCCACGCAATTATAGCTTTCAATTTGAATTAATATTAGGAGGCTTAATTTATAATAAGTGGTTGTAAAGTTTTAGATATCTTGGAATATTTTATTTTTTAATTACTGGAACATTTAAAGATACTTTTAGTTTTTCTTCCTTCGTTTCTTTCTTATACAGATGGAACGTATTAGAAGAATAAAACTATGACGGAAATGCTTGGGTATTTCGTGTATTGGCATAGAATTTTTTTTACAGAGATTTATAATGTCTATGCGAGATATAATGTACATACTTGTTCTTTTTAATACATACTTATGTACTAAGAAATATATGATATATTTACATATCGATAGATTGTTGGTTAAATAGGAAAAAGAAAAGAGAAAAGAAACAGGAATGTCTTTTTAAAAACTAATGTCTGATAATTGAAAATTAATTAGCGTATACGTGTGCAATTCTGATATATTTAACGAATTGAACAAGATCAGCACCAGGCGAATAATATTAAGAAAAGTAAGTAAAATTATTAATTATAGAATTTAACAACATTACCCACGACGTGTATTCCAACATAATATACGTGTTCATGCACTTAACAAATTACGTTTCTCTCGGATTCTTTCTTAAATGCAGATTGTAATAAAGTTTTGATCACTTCCTTCTAAAGCATCATCATTTTTGACTAGATATAGGAAAAATTCTTTTTATATTTGTATAATAAATTTCTAGTAAAATATTTAATCGAGTTATGTTACAATAATGTAATAAATCGTCCAACGAATTTAATGGAATGAATAGAAAGAGTTCCTAAAAAATGAAATATTACAAGGCAGACATTTACAAAACTCTCCACCAACTGGAATTATTTACTGGTATCCTTTTCTTACAATAAACTAATAAAATTATAAATATATAGTCATTCGGTAAATTGGACTCTTTGTAAATGAAAAAATATGATATCAACGATACACTTCTTTCTGACAAACACGAATTTTCATATTTCACAAAATCTAAATGCATTCCCATGCAATACTCAGTTTACGTTGTTAAATTCCATATATCTTAAACGTATCGTAAGTCATTTAAGTATTAACATGTTTTTTCACCAAAGCTTTAATATCCGCATCTGTTACTTCTTCATTACCTTTACACAATAAGTACAAGACGTTCTTTCACATACACTCATCACAATATGCAACTTCTTCCTATTGATTACGCATTGTTAACCTTGCGATTTCTTCGCCCAGCGTGTCAATATTATCCTGCATGAAAAAAAACGAATATATCATTAAAATGAGGATGCTGCAAGCCACAAAATGCAGGCAATCGTTGAGAGATTTTTTTGCATACCTTTAAGGTAATGTTTTTTAATAACGCATCCTCAAGGCCAGCTTGCAGCTTCTGATTTATTTCTAATGACAATTCCAGAGTCATGTTATCATCAGAAACACGTTGATTATAGACAGATGCCATGATTCCTCCGTGTCTTGCCAATTCAGCCTACATAAATTATGTATATTGTATCAAAAATATAAAGAGAAGTGTACAATGTTAAATTTCATGGTAGTTAGGATTATAGTAGTTATAATCTTTCATAACTTAACATATACTATACTTACTGCATTTCTCCTGCTTTTGATATGCTTAATTACAAAAAATAACATTTATATTGCCGTCGATGGTGAGTGTTAAGTATTAAGAAAAGAATTAATTCTTACCTTATATCTATCTCTCTCGTTACTGCCCATAGCATCGAAATTTTCGTGGAAAACATAATTTTGTATGATTCGTGTCTTCTTCTGAAGCTCTGCGACCAACGTACGAGTATTTTCTTCTAAAAAATCAAGCTTCTCTTCTCTTTTCACATTAATTTTTTGCAATTTTATGATACGATCTATCAGTGCCTGTCTACTGGGCTCCGCAGATTGAATAGTTTGGTCGCCATTAGCACTGTTATCAGATAAGGCACCGTTCAAAGCATCACCTAGTCGAAGGAAACAGGTTTTTATATTTGTAAAGTAACATTACAGCGATTTAAAGCAAGTAAAATTCTTAAACCTGTATTTAACGAAACATTTGAGCCCGTTCTAGACGCGACATCCAATGAATTGCACGGTGATGCTGCTTCGAAAGCTTCCAATCTCTTGCGACATTGCTGTAATTCTCGCGTCATCTCTTTCATACTTATTTGTTGCTTTCTTCTGAGCACAGCATTCTCACCTTGACTATCTTCTAATTGCTGTACAAGTTTCTGTGCTAATTGGGTTTGTTCAGCAAGGTGCCTAGCAAGTATCTCGCAATCTTCACTTCGTGCTTTTTGTTCTTGTGCAAGATTTTCTTCCAATACTTTTATTTTACCACGAAGTTCAGTTATGCGTTCATGCAACGGTCCATGTTCTTCTTCCAATTGCTTTGTCTTTGCTTCAATTGCTGTGAATTCCGACTGAAGACGTACATTTTTATCGGTCAATTTTTGCGTAAAGTCTAACATATCAGCTTCTCTTTGACGACACGCGGACATATCACTTTGCAATTCTTCATTTATTGATCGTAAATTCTCCATTTCTGCTTCGGTTGACGCTAAGCATTGGTCTTTACTATAAAAGTAAAGAGAAGAAAATTCATAAAGTAAATTGTTAAAGCATAGAAGCAGATATTTTCTGATTTGAAATTTATATACTTACTGCTGCAATTGTAATTTTACTGTTTCCAGTTCGGAGACCTTACTAAGTAGATCTACAATTTCTTGTTGCCGTTGATCTGCTATAATTTTTAAATTACTAAGATTGCTCTCGTAGTTCAAACGATTTTTCTCCGAATCCTGTATTTTTAAACTGAGCGTGTTATTTTCTTCTATCAGAACTTGTTGTCTCTGCTTCAATACTTCCACCTCTTTTTGCAGTTGAAGACGCAGCATCTCCTTATCTTCTATGACATGCCTTTCTAGAATTAAACGTGCTTGCTGCTCTTTTAGCTGCTGATCCAAAGTTACAGCTTTAGTTTCTTCTGACAATTGAAATTTGCGCATTGATTCTTGTGTTTCTTTGCGTACTTGGTCACATTCTTCTTTCATTATGTTAATTTTGGCCTTAAAGTACAAAGTAGATTAATATATATTTTCTTTAACAATCGATTAATATTTCTAATAAGTCTATTGTTCCTAAAAAATACGGTATATGATCTTCCTTTGTGAACTTTATTACCGTAGCTTTTTCTAACTTTATTTGAGTTTCTTTCTGCAAATCCATTTCCATTTTCAGTTTGTTCTGTGTCCACTTCAATTTCACGTCTTTCAATGATACATCTTCTTTTAATTTTTCAACTTCTTTTTGAAGGTCCGTCACTTCACAACATTTCTTGTCTAAAATATTACATATCCTAGTTCGTTCTCCTTGTGCTTGACGAAGTTTATTTTGAAGTAATTCCTGCTCCTTTATAAGTTCTTTGACCTTACGTTCTGCATTTTCCCTTGCCCTGTTTGAAAGTAAAACCAAGGAATAAAAATTAGTCATTTTTCCTTTGCCTCTAAAAAGACAATTGTAGTCAATGTAGTATACCTTTGAGTATCAATCAGTTGCTTCTCACCCACTGCATATTTCATTACCATACTTTCTCTTTCTTTGTTAGCAGTGTTATAATCTTTTTTAAGGATTTCTTGTGCTGCTACTGATGTACGCAATTCAGACGTGAGCTTATCTACGGTTTTTTCCAGTGTTTCGATTTGTGTAGTAAATATTTCTCCTGTCTTCTCTGCTTCCAATATTCGATTCTTTTCTTCCAAGATATCCACTTTCTCCTGTAATTTTAAGCTTCTCGTTTTCAAATCTGTGTAATCTCTTAACAAAGTAAGATATGCTGGATGCTGTAACAAACTCTGTTTCATGCCTGTCAAATTAATATCTTGCTGTTCTTCTTCGTGCATATTTTCAATTTCAACTCTTTCTTTTGGCATAGAATTTAAATCATTACTCTTACAATTTGAAAGAGCACAGTCATATTGGTCTTCAGCATTACTGTTTGCTTTTCCAAGGTATGTAATATCATTCGGTTTACTATCATTGTTGCTGGCTCTATCTAGTTCAGTTGCATCAGCTATTTGTTCTGGTACATGAATATCAGAATTACAAGTAGCAGTGTTGTTCTCTGATAAAGTTCCATTCATTGAATCATTCATGGATGACAAAACTGGCTCATTCTTTTCTGCATTAACTTCGGTTATACTCTCATGATCCACTGTACAGTCACCTGGAAACTCGATTTTTTCTTTTTTCAAAATAACTGAGCCATTTGTAGTACAAGGAGTATTTTTCAATTTTTCCATTGAACCTGTAGCAAAATTTGACACTGAATTTGTAGAACAATTTTCTTTGCCAATGTAGTGTTCATCCATGTATTTCTTGTCCCCATGTGTACTGTCTATTGATTTCATCATGGAATTATATTTCACTGTCAACTGTTGAGGTAAAAGAGCTTTCTCCATAATATTTGTGGATTTTTCTGTGATAAAATTTAAAAAATTTCGACTCTTATTCAGGAACTGTGCATTAGATTGCATTAGATTTATGGGATTTGTTGGCAGTGAAATTTTTACCAATTTACTATCTTCAACTAATGTTGGTCGGGATTGATAATCAGTAGACAATTTTGTATTTCTAGCTGTGAGCACAGATTTTTGTCCTTCAACACTGGAAAAAGGTACTTCTGACTGTCTTTCATTTTTTATCGTTTCAGAACTATTGTGTACTCTATAATTCTGATATTCATCAGCATTAGTGCTGTCTTCTAAGAGCATGGCCTGACTTGTATTTACGTGCAATTGATCGTTAAAAAGTATCTTTTGTTCATTGTCGCAAGTTTGGCTTACACTTACAGATTCCTTTATTACAATAGATTTTGTAATATTACTATCATTTACGTTCAAAGGCTCACATGAAACTAAATCAGGTAATATTGGCAAAGAAAGACTAGTGTTACTATAAGAGGATGACTCTTGAATATCTTCTTGCTGAAGATCCGTATTGCTAGAAGATATTTGGAATTTTGATAATGATGTGTTGCTAAGATCAGTCAATGATGTGGAGATTTTGGTGGTAGGCTGATTAATACTGATACTTTCTTCCAAAGTGTTATGTCCACCTTTCTCTTTGTCACTATTTAAAAATATTGGTACAATATTCGCTGTAATTTCTTGATCGACTTCCTTTTGTACCAATTCTACTTTCTTATCTACCTTCATACTTTTCTCCGCCATAAATTCACCCACTAAAAGAAATTCAATGACGATTATTAACGTGTCAATTATTTAAAGTGCCATTGTTAAATAACAATAGGCAACTGTACATTCAAATATCTTTGATTATATAAAGTATTATGTTAAACTTATGTTCATGAAATTATCCAATGTGTACCTTCCATTGATGGAACATTTAGGTTTGCACTGGAATCAATCTGATCATATTCCTTAGAAAATACTGTTTCTTGACAAGATGACACCGACTTTTCTTCGTCCATGTCGTAAAGCGTAAATTCCGTCTCATTTGGATTAAATCGATCTTACTTCATGATATCAAATCTCCAGAAATGTATTATTGATAACGAAGGATTTGTAAGGCATTTATAAATATGATAAAAGTACACGGCATTAAAAAAATATATTAAAATTAACGAAAGTAACCTAAAATCGAAAGAGCTTTATCTGTCATTACTGCTACGGCTGCTACGCATTGCTACGAACATGACCGTCATATTGCTGGACTCGAAAACATCAGTTGAGAGTTCAGCTGACAGAGTGCACCCCATGCACGTGCATTTGTATTAAATAGTATTATATATATATATATGCGGTTCTATACGTTGTACACTTTGGTACACTTATATATTTTGAGTTCTTAGGATCCTCACGTGTAGTAATTGTTGTTTAAAGAAAATGACAAAGACATCAATTTGTAAGATAAACAGGTTGTCGCGATTATTCCAACCGGTACATCTTGCACCTGAGAAGATTGGAAAAGAATCCAATAATGTTCCTAACAGTTATAAAGTATGTAATATATTTTTCATTACACATATATTAAAATATAATTTAATGAATGACACTGTGGACAATATGCAATTATATTAACGTTTTTAATCAATACATTTATCAATTGTTTGTTTCAGAATTTAATTAATTATGGATATATTAAACCATTAAGTACTGGTATGTTTGCACTTCTACCTCTTGGATTACGTGTCATAGATAAATTAGTTGCTCTTGTTGATAATGAAATGTCAAATATTGGAGCACAGAAGCTGCTACTACCAGCTTTAACTGAGAGTAGCTTGTGGAAACGCACAAAGAGATTTAACGATAATAGGACAGAATTATTTATATTACAAGACAGACACGATAAACAATATATACTTAGTCCTGTAAATAATGAATATCAATATCCAATAGTATAATATACTAATTACAATGTCGTATTATTTATATTAATAACTCATATCAATGCTTCTGTTATAGACACATGAAGAAGCTATTTGTAATCTGCTAAATTCTATAGGAATATTACCTTCAAAATATTTACCATTAAGATTATATCAAATTTCTTCAAAATGGAGAGATGAAATGAAGCCACGTCTTGGTTTCTTAAGAAGTAAAGAATTTATTATGAAAGATTTATACACGTTTGACTCTTCCTTGGAAGATGCACAACAGACTTACAAATCAGTGTGTGAGGCTTATGATAATATATTTCAAAAAATTGGTATTAAAACAATAAAAGGTAATAAAAATGGATGCATGTAATTCAGAAGTTAAAAAATAATATATTTTGTGTCATTATGTAACTAACATTTTAATTCATTTTTAGCTGTTGGTGATTCTGGAACAACAGGAGGAGTAATGTCACATGAATATCATTATTCATGCAACTTTGGAGAAGATATTATTTGTACGTGTCCATCTTGTCAATATTCGGTCAATAAAAATGTTTATAAAGAGTCACATTGTCCAGAATGTAAAGCATCATTATCACAACATAATACAGCAGAGGTAATAAATACAGTAGAAAATGTATATATATATATATATATATATTATTTATTAATAGTTACATATAAAATCTTCTAGTCCAATACATATTTTTTATTCTAGGTTGGACATACTTTCCTATTAGATACCAAATACTCAAAACCGCTAAAGGCATTATGTAGGGAAAAACATGTGACATTTCCACTATCAATGGGCTGTTATGGACTTGGTTTAAGTCGTATTTTTTCGGTATCGGCTGAAATATTATCAACCGCAACTGATTTAAAGTGGCCAAAATGTTTAGCACCTTTTACAGTGTGTGTTATTCCACCAAAGGTAATATTTATCAAATAGAACTTCGAACTTTTAATAATGATAATCATTTTACAGGCGGGAAGTAAAGAAGAAAGTGCATCTCAGTACATAAACGCAATACTGGAAATATTGGGAGAACAAAATATCGACGTGATACTTGACGATAGAACGAAATTAACGATTGGAAATCGTTTTGTAAATGCACGCGCAACAGGATTTCCCTATGTTATTGTAATTGGCAGATCTGCCATGAATCCTACACCATTGTTTGAAATTCATGATACATATAATGGAAAATCTAGTGAAGTAACCATGGAAAAGATTCGAGATTATTTGAATATTGAAAATGTTACAAGCTAAGTGTACATAAAAATCTTAGAATTTATTTGCTATACATACATTTTGTACATATATAAAGGAATGATAAACAAAGGATTTGTAATACACATTAATGCAATGTAAGGGTATAAAAAAACTAATTTTGTAATTTAACTTTAACTCTATGATATGCATTACATAGGAAACCACGCAGATTCCAAATATTTTTAAAACTTTCAGGCTGAACATTGTATGATTCATCTACTGCTTTTGCCCAAATCTCTGTTTCCTTCAATCCTTCATCAACCGGAAGATCTATGCTCCACAATGTCCAACTCCAATAACGACCTTTATTTGCATTAGTATCCTCAGCAACCAAATCGGCTACATGCCACGTTTTACCTTTATCATTCGTCACATCAACTCTGATAATTTTCCGGCCGCCACCAGACCACGCATATCCTGCAAAGGTATTGTTTAAATCATACAAAATAATAAAAACAAATTAAACTTTACGATAAAATTAATAACAGACTCCTCTACCTTTTACGTTCATCTTTCCATTTTCGACTTTGACTACTTCCGATGATTCTGGTTTGCAAATTGCAGAGATAACGGGCATTTCCTGTATAGCAGGTGCCTTGGAGAAGTCTACAGTGTCCCAATCGATGCTAGGAGAAAAACCTTTATAATCACCTTGTTGCCACTGACTTCGACTTTCCTCTTTTGAGACAATTATTTTAGCTAGAAATGTTATGGTATTCATTCGATAATTGCTTTATAACTGATTATATCTACGTTTCAATATCTATCATTGCAATAGACTTTTATACTTGTAGCGTTTTTACCTAGCCATTTTACGTTTCTGGCACCAACAACACCTGGTACAATCACTCGAATTGGAAAGCCATGATCCTTAGGTATTGGTTGACCGTTCATTTCATAAGCTAGAATCACATCTGCTCTAGGATCCATAGCTTTATGAATCGGTATACTGGCACCATACGGCGTACCAGAAGGATCGATATCGTATCCTTCAAACTAATACGAAATTTTCGGTTTTAAGTATAGAACATGGAGTGGTACATGACGCGTAAATTTGAATTTTCAATGTTATACAATACCTGTACATGATTATAATCTTTTTCATTGATTCCTAGATCATTCAGTACATCACATAATTTAGCACCAGTCCAGGTAGCATTTCCAACAGCACCCACACTCCAACTGAGTCCTCTCAATTGTTTTGCCTATCGAAAAAGATGACGTTGTTTACACAAAAATTCGCAAAGTAAATGAATAAATCGACTTACTTCTGCCATTTCCGAGCGCCTGTTACCACCACACATTATAGCACTTGTAATTGTGTGCTTTGGATATTTCTGGATTGCTTTAAAGTCAAGAGTCTTTTTTGTTGCACTTTCTACAGCTACTTCTAGATTATAATTTTTGATGTCTACCTCAGGAACAGGTAAATGGTTTCTCACGTAAAATAATTCTCTAAATTAATAGAAGATTTGTTTAGTTAATATCTTATTTGGTAATTGTGTTTCATAAGGTGTTCATAAATTAAAAGGGCATTTACACTGGTGTAATAAAACTTTCTCCTAACATGGAAGGTGGTGGTTCAGCGCAAAAAGGTTTGCGCCCATTAATTTTCAAAGCTTTGTGTCTCAATGGTTCATTTGCATATGGATCATTGTCACTGTCTTGGTGAGAAATAATATCCTTTTTAGAGAGATTTCCAATTCTCATTGATTCAAGAAGTTCGTATATTTCTGGTGAATTATGATTAGCAAAAATAGACCAGAATGGCTCGATTGAGCTACCAGCAGCCATCATTATCTTAGAGGGGCCGCCCGGATGTAACTCAACGAAGTCTGTGATATCATACACTCCTTGTTTGAATGTAATCCAGATACGGTCCTCTTTACTATCATGTTTGCTTACTTCCTCTAACGTGTAAGTCCTTAAATCTTTTCTAAATACTCCGCATTCTATGGTCTTCTTCTTACTTATCGCATGAATACTTTTTTTATTTGTATAAAAATAATATATGCCAAAGATAGACGTAGCAAAACTGATGTATGCTGTATATTTGAAATAGCCATTGTTCCTTTCTTTATGTTGAGTGTAATAGTCCTTTTGAAAGGAATATTGCCTATGTATACTGACACAATTTTGGGCAAGAACTTTTTGCAGTTGTGAGTAAGATCTGGAATATACAAGGTTTCTAAATTAAAAATAAGCACAGAATTCATTTTAATGCAGTGTAGAGAAACGTACTTATTTCTAATATTACATAAAATTTGCGGTCCTAAAATCATAATGACAAATTCGTAATATTACATTCAGCAATTAAAATAATATAACGGTTAAGATAAACAGAAACTTCCGCTTGCATCCGTGTTGATAAGTGTATACCGTATATACTTCTAAAAACATATGCTTCCTATACGTTCGGCACGATGTTAAAGCTGACCGCGCCAAAAAAATAATACATTCATACGCCCCAGTAAATACGTTATCTTCTTTTCGTTTTTGTTTTCCAAAAGTGTTTTTTTGAAAAACACATCGTAATGTATGTGTATGTCATGTGATAAGAATATATGCGGCTCTTTCATCCATGATGGTTCCCTGTCATTCTTCCGAAACGGTGTTTTTATAGATCTTCACGATACATTACGATAGTTTTCTCGATATTTTCAATATATGAATTAAATAATTAAGAAATTAAATAGTCATGGATATTAGACTTTAACAGTCTATACGGAGTATCTCGTAAATAATATTAGAACCCTGTAAAAGGATGTTCAGGAATTATCTGTTTTATTAGTAAGTAAACATTTATACTTGTTAATTCCTAAAGACTAATGCAATTGCGTACAACGGTATATAGATATCGTTAAGTGTCTTATCATGACATCTTTGAAGGCCTTACTTTGATGTAATTTAAGTGATAATGTACAGGTTATATCAAATGCAATCAAATGATGATGAGCTTGTAGTGCAAGAGTGTCATATTAAATGAGCATTCTACGATTTGTTATTTCTCTTGTAATAAAATTACGATCTTGTTAAGGACTATTATCAAAAAAATTTCTAACTGTAGATTAATGGGAGAACATGATGATTTCATAAACACAATGTATTTTCAGGTTAAAATATGGAAAACAGAAAATAAATCATTATGGCAATGGCTATGCGAAAACGGAGTGGTTCAGGCTCCAAACGTCAACATAAGGGCAAGCTTGTACCAATTTATGAAAGCTTTTTTAAAGGAGAAGATTTGACATTGGCACATCCAAATTTTTGGAATGAATTATTTCTAATTAAACCTATGGTCAGTAATTTGGTATTGTCTTCGTTAATTCTCGTTAATTAAGTTTTATTTTGCATTACACCAATATAAGTGACTTATAAAAATTTCGTAGGAATTCCATTTTTTAAAGCTGCAAAATTAATAAAATATGAACTCAGGATATGAAAGATATTGAAGTCTTTTACTATAAGTCATTGAGCATGTTTTGCCTGAAATAAAATGAAATCTTGTTAACTAAAAAACGTATTTTATAACTGGTATAAAATTATGAGATTCAATACTACATGTCTAAAAGAAATCATAGTAAAATTGTACTTTTCTCCTACTCTTCATGTTCAAGTTTTCTTGAGCAGTGTAAGCTTTGTGATCTTGATACTTTTCATTGTTCCATGATCCTTTACCTTTTTTCTTCATTGTTTGTTCATCAACAATGTATGAATCTTCTACATTTTTAACTGAAGTTGAAAACTGGTCATACTTCTTACATTTTGTACCATTTAGTGGCTCTGCTTCTTGTTGACAGGATGATACCTCTGAAGATTCTGTCTTCTCTTGTGCATTTTTGTTTTTACAAGTATGATCATCTTCAATGAAATATTTCAATGTCAAATTTATATCTGTCAAATTATGAATTCTATATTATCACTTTTCAATACTAACTTTTCTTCTGCACTGTTTCTTCATATTCTATTTCATTACGAAGACTGCCTGGCATAAATTTACATTTGAAGTTAAACCATGCCTCGCTTGTCTGTATTTTGTATTTCAAACATTTCAAATGATACACAGATACTCTTCCATAATACTTTGTTACCTCCCATGATGGCAATGACTATGAAATGATACATGTATATATAAAAATAATCTATTCTATCTAGAAAGAGCTATCCATTAAGTATTTGAAAAATACATAAACTTACTTGTATTAATTTAGTAACAATTTTACCTATCACCATTGTATAGTATTAATATATGAATGTATAAGAAAAGCAATTAGAATTCTAAAAGCTAAAGTGATGAATGAGTAGTAACATATTTATACATAATACAATTTTCACATTAACCAAATAAAATAATAATGCTATGAATGAAAAACTTTTTGTTGACAGGAGACCATTGTTTGTGAGCTTCTCCTGTCAAAAAAAAGACACTAAAAAAATACATGTACTATACTATTATTATATACCCTGTGACCAAATAATATGGTCACCCTCTCAGAACAAAGAACATATTTTCTGCTGTTATTTCAGGTACAACATATTGAAAGTGAAATTTTACACATGACAGCAGAACAATTAAATGCTAGCAGAGAGAATTTAAATGCTTTGGTTTGTCATTGTGTAGATACACTAGTCGATGAACATCCATTTAGAGTAGTATATGCTCTGCAAACTTTAGCAGCTGTTATCCAATCTATGTATAAAAAAGCTAGTCAGGGCGACTGTGGATTTAATCTAATAGATATTCTGGTAGGATTCGATTCTGCAGAACAACGAATGACTACATTGATGCAACATTGTAACAATTTTTTAACAGGTAATATATATACAAATTTTGTTGGAAACTTGTGCATTATCATTATCTTATTCTCTCTATTATTTTAGGTGAATATCCTGATAGCTTGAAAGCTTTATGCTTGAAATTATTGTTAATTATTGTAACCGGTATGGATAACGTGAGCCAGAATACCTTATTGGAATATGTGATGCTTAATAGTGTTTTCGAATCTCTGGTTCAAGTAATATATATTCTACTGTCATATTTTACATACTCGGAACTATATACTAATACGAAACGTCATTTTTTCAGTTGTTGCGGGATACGACAGCCAGAAATCGTCACGGTCATGATGCAGTTCTACTACTAACACTTCTAGTCAACTATAGAAAGCACGAAAGAGCGAATCCCTACATTGTCAAATTATCAATCTTAGATGATGAATTGGCTCTTAATGGATACGGGCAAGTAATATCAAGTTCCTTGATGGAATTTTGTCGGCAGTTTGCTCAGCAAAGAGCAGGTAACAAAAAACTATAATGAGTTTAAAGAATCGAGTGTACGCGCAATGATGATGTCAATATTTTTTTAGAAATCCAGGCATCCTGGTTATCTTCCTTGACTAGCATAGTCGGAAGTATGTTCGTTGGAGAAGAAGAAGCAAAAACGCAACAAGTTCGCGCAAACAATGCCCTATTATTAGCACTTTACGAAGCTACACACTTGAATCGTAATTTTGTAACAACTTTGGCTTACACGCAGAGCGATACTAGTGCGCCCCCGTCACCAAACAATACATTGGGACCAAATGCAGTAGCTCCTGGTGCTCAGTTACCTGATGTTATGGCTCAGCCATTCAATTTACTGGCCACCTTCCTACAATATTGGTGAGATATTGTTCTAATAAATTTGTTACGGTTCCTTTGTATGTACTACACATTGTTACTGTGACATATTTTTATTATTTTAGTTCGATAGTTATGCAAGTTATTAGAACAGAGGCAATAATGAGCAATGTTAAGTTGTGTTTCTTGATATTAAGCTGCATTGCAGAGGATCAGTATGCGAATAGTTTGATGCATGATGCGAATTTAGCGTTCAGAGTACAACTCCATCGAGTACCTATGCATCATAGGAGAATACAAGATAAAGCAGCACCTGCACAACCATTGGCAGCAACATTACTTGGTACAGATAATGACGACAGAGAGAAATAAATTGATATATTGCTATTTATAAGTATTGTACAATTTTAGATCTGCTCGTTGAATTCATTACGTCCCATATGATGAAGAAATTCCCACTTGAACTTTATCATCAATGCATTGGAGTTTTGCAAAGATTACTTTGCTATCAAAAACGATGTCGTGTTCGGCTTGGATATCAATGGCGAGATCTTTGGACTGCATTGATAAATCTGCTTAAATTCTTAACAACGCACGAAAGTCATCTTATTAAAAAGATGAATATATTCCCACTAGCTATTCAAGTAAGTATATGCAGCCAAACCGAAGATGAATTGACAATAATGTAATAATATGAATTTTATAGGTCGTTAATATCTTAAATCTGTTTATCACATATGGAGACACGTTCCTATCTTTCCCCAGCAGTTACGACGAATTATTCTATGAAATTATACGAATGAGACTTATTTTTACAAACTTAAATGCAATGGGTATGTAAAAGCTAATCAATCATTTTCGATTTAAGGGACGGTAGAAAATAATCATTATATACTTATTTAAGCACTTAGATATTCAACCAGTGAATCATACGAGTACAAAGAACATGCATTAAAACTAACAAATTCTCTCGTTAACATGAGAGACATAGTAAATCATTTTCCGCCGAAGATAACTGCATGGCTGGCGAGCGAAAGTTTGTCAACGCCTACTGAGCAACAGATTTTAGCTATTATTATACAAAATTACGATAGCCTTACATTAAAATTACAAGATAATTTAGATCAGTACGAGAGGTATTCGGAGAAACCAAATCATATTTCATTCTTTGAAGAAATGGTAAGGTCTTGTATAGTAATATCTTGAACATTTAAAAGGATGATTTCAAATATTTATGTTGTAATTTTTTTGTATTAGGTAACTGGTGTCGTGATCGATACAAGAGGTTCGATTGACTTGAGCGCTTTAGATACGCAGGCTATATTACAAGAATTATCAAATATTTCGTAACACAGGCTTGGCATACGGTGTGAAACGAATTCCGTGCATTGTTCTGTTATTTTTATGTATTATAATGTATTTTTCCTAATACAGTTGGCTTTATCCATACGTCTTTAATATAGCGAGAGGAGGATGTATAGCGGCTTACAGAAATACTGAGTTGTAGCGTTCGGTCGTTGCGCTATATTTCTATGAATTGTGTACACAAGTTTTGAAAAAACATTAAAATTTCATAAGTACTGGACGTCAGTATTTCATTTAACATATGTATGTCTATATTAACCAAAAAGAACTCATTTATTATACAGTAGAAAAATATTTCCAGATATATACATTTCAGCTTATCAGTGAATTTTTTCGGTATGTAGTTACAAAGTTTTTTTTTGACATTGCTTAGCTAGTACCGCAACGCCTGTTTTAGATTGATTTCTTCTACCAAGTTGCTTACTAATGTAATCCCCAATTTCTACTATTTCATCGAAATCAACTCCAGTGTCCATGCCTTGACCATTGAGAAAATAAAGCAAATCCTCGGTAGCAACATTTCCGGAAGCACCGGCTGCGTATGGACATCCACCGAGGCCGGCGACCGAGGAATCAAAAACTCTTATGCCATACTCCAGACTGGCATAAATATTGGCTAATGCCTGTCCATAAGTATCGTGAGAATGAATTGCAAATTCGTTCATGTTACCCAAAGACGAGACGTTTTTTAATTCATTGAATAATCTCTTCATTTTATCAGGTGATCCTACACCAATGGTATCTCCTAAAGAAACTTCATAACAACCGAGTTGTAACATCGCAGCAGCTAAATTTGCTACTATTTTTGGTTTAATTTCACCTTCATAGGGACAGCCAACAATGCAGGAAACGTAGCCCCTGATTTTGATATCTCTTTTTTTTGCTTCCTCAATGACTGATGTAAAGTTCTTAATGCTCTCTTCAATAGAACAATTGGTATTTTTTCTAGAGAAGGTCTCAGATGCAGCACCAAAGATGGCTATCTCTTTTACATCTGCTTTTAATGCATTCTCTAGGCCTTTTATATTTGGTACCAGCACGGAGTACGAAGTGCCAGGTTTTTTGTTAATTTTTTTAAACACTTCTGTATTATCTGCCATCTGTGGAACCCATTTTGGAGATACAAAACTTGTAACTTCTATGCTTTTCAATCCTGTATTTGATAATCTGTTAATGAAGTCAATTTTAGTTTCAGTCGGTACAATATTTTTCTCATTCTGTAATCCATCTCTAGGACCGACTTCCACTATTTTTACAAAATTGCTAAATGCTCTTAAATTCTTCGTGGGTACACGACGAATATTATTAATATTGAGGATCTTAGACATTGCTATGTATTACAATTACTGAGTATAGTTTTTCAAAAGAATATGCATTAATGTAGAATTATAATATAGTTAATGGATTGTGCAATACTTCCACGTTGATGCTTAATTCATAGAATTAATATGAACAATTGCCCAAAGGTGGTCTATCTAATCTATAAAAAGAAGTTGTTTTTTTCTCATAAAAGCATAGGCCATTTGCATATGGTATATCGAATCTTTTACGTTAATTATTTACATACCTATTTAATTCAGATTTTAATATAAGAACTGAATGAATTAGTACGAACAACCCAACGAATTATTATAAAACTTTTCACATGAAATTTAATTACAGTTTGAAAATAAATTGATTATTCCTCGCCATGTGACCATACTGACAACTTTGTTATTGTCGAAACTGATCAGTGATAAGAATATTTGGCCGACTGATAAAACGCAGAAAGAAAAAAGACGAAAATTGTGTTAACAATACTTTAATACGTAATTTTCTATAATAATCAAAATTCATTTATACAGTACGGCAAAGGTTAATGTTAAAAGTAGAAGTCTGTACATAGTGGCAGAATATAAATCATATAAACATTGGGCATATGTAATAATTTCATTTTCTTCTGGCTTTCTGGCTCTATTCTCTTAATCCATAAACTATGCAAATGGTAAAAGAATGGAAACTCGCTATTTTCAAGGGGGTTCTGGAGACACTGCCTTCAACGCCATCTAGTTTTTTGTAATTTTCTGTATTTTTCTGGCGGGAAATAACCTTTCAATGGAAGACAAATATTTGAACATTAATATCTCGCTTATTACTTAATTAATTTAGATGCGGTTTATTCCAGAATCTTATCTAGAGTCTAAACTATCGAGGAACTAATGGAAAAGCTTTGATATCTACTCGTTTACTCACTATAAGTAAGTGAATAATATTCACTGAATATTAAGGGTGTGCAAATACCCGGCTCGTCGGGCTCGGGTCGGGCCGAAGAAAGTCGGTCGGGCTCGGGCGGGTACCCGACACACTCGGGCCTAGGGGAACCCGACTGATTTCGGGCGGCCCGACTGGTCTCGGGCCGCCCGACTAGTCTCGGGCCGCCCGACTGATCTCGGGTATTTCGTCTGCTTCGGGCCAACATGGCAGACTAGAGGCTGTTCGGTGTAACTCTCACGGTCCATGATACCGGCGATTCAATGCGAGACACGCTCATGCAGCGTAAGAGTTACACCGAACAGCCTCGAGTCCGCCATCTTGACCCGAAGCAGACGAAATACCCGAGATCAGTCGGGCGGCCCGAGACTAGTCGGGCGGCCCGAGACCAGTCGGGCCGCCCGAAATCAGTCGGGTTCCCCTAGGCCCGAGTGTGTCGGGTACCCGCCCGAGCCCGACCGACTTTCTTCGGCCCGACCCGAGGCGTCGGGTACCCGGCACATGGCACAGCCTGCACACCCTTACTGAATATTAATAAAAAATAACATCTTTCTTTAAGACAGTTAGAACTTTGTGACATATACCATTTAAAAGGGCGTGAAAAATTCTTTCATGTTTAGTTAAAAGAATCGCTAGAGAAAGGTATTTGGATTTCTTTCGCTTCCACGATCCCTATTATAATAACAATATTGAAACAAAAGACAAATTTTATTAATCGCGTCATATTTAAAATGATAGAGGACACTGTGTAGTGATACTGTCGCCTCCTACCAACGCGCAAGTGAAACATTTCTCGAAACTTAGTCTAACTTCCGTTTAAGTTTGGACCACCTGATGCAGATTAGTATCTGACGTATCTGACAGTATCTGATAACAGGTGATATGTAGATATTGTATTTAAAAAAAGGATACGAAAATGGAAGTAGCAGCAAATTTGAAGGTGGTTCGCGATAAAATTATCGCAGCATCTATTAAGAGGGCACCGGTATGTTCCATTATGTCATCTAATATTCTAAACGCATAAAAAATTTGCACAGCTGATGATATTGTTGCATAAAACGCTTATGTGATAATTAATTTTTCATAAAACAAATAACGATTTACGTAATTGCCTTATGCCTATGTTCGTAATATAAAATGACAAGTACCAAAGTACTACAATCGTTAACCTCTATTACAGGAATATAAATATTTTGAACCCAGATTGGTAGCTGTAAGTAAATTAAAATCAGCGGACTTAATCATAGAGGCTTATGCAGCCGGACAAAGGCATTTCGGTGAGAATTATGTAAATGAACTTGTAGAGAAAGGAACTAATCCAGAAATACTAGAAAGATGTAAAGAAATATGCTGGCACTTTATTGGTCACTTGCAACGAAATAAAGTGAATAAAGTTTTGAGTGTGCCAAACCTATATGTCATAGAGACAGTCGATAATCAGAAATTAGCCTCTGCACTGGATAATTCTTGGCCTAAATTTCGAAAGAGTGATGATACAAAATTGAAGGTTATGGTTCAAGTCAATACAAGTAATGAAAAAGGTATTTTCGTGGTCATCTGTTTGATTATGGTATGTCTTAATCGTTTTTTATTAGCCAGGGGATATTATGCTTCCAGAAAAAAATGGCTGTGATGTTCAGGAAGTCTCCTCTCTTGTGAAGTACATTCTGGATAATTGCAAAAATTTAGAGTTCGTAGGTATCATGACCATAGGCATGTGGGGATATGATATCGCCAATGGACCAAACCCCGATTTCCTGTCTTTAAAAGAATGTAGAGAAAGAGTTTCAAAAGATGTAAATATTGACACAAAAAATATAGAATTATCAATGGGCATGTCAAATGATTATGAGCATGCTGTAAGTATTACAAACATTTTTATTTCCTTAAAAATATAACTTAAATAGAATGTTGAAAAATTAACTGAATTATGTTTAGGTGGAACTGGGAAGTACAAATATTAGAGTAGGTAGTGCAATTTTTGGAGAAAGGCCAAAGAAAGAGTAATTATTTAAAGTATTGCTAAACATTGGTATATTATCATTCCTTCTGTCCAATTTTTCAGTAAGCAGTACTTATGTCTGTACTTATAGAAATTATGCAATATTTTTGAACATTACATTTAAAAAATGTATAGCAATTTTTTGTAAGTCCAGAGGAACCTGATCTTCAGATAAAATTATTGAAAATTGAATTTCAATTGCATAAGTCTGTTAAATATTGATCTCCTGTGTTTCAGCTTTCTACTCTTTTTATTGCAGTAACTATTAATGTTGCTACTATTAATGTAAATATATTGTATTATAATAAAAGTTTATTTTTTTAAATTAACATTCTTCTAGGACTATCAATTTATGAAGCATTATTGCAACATAGCTACATGTTAAATGTACATAGTTCACACATTTTCCACATTTTTCTGATGCTTCCTGGTTCTCTCTACATTCCGAAATCCGCAAACATTGCTACTGAATTTCACATAGTCTATCATTGGTATTCCTTCAGTTACGAAAACTGGAGCTTCTTCTAAAGCAGAATCAGCTTCTTTTCCCGTAAATTTATCTCCAAAACATTGAATATCATGTTTGAATCTAAAAAATCGAATTATTTCAAACGCGTTCGTTAGAATTTTTCTCACTAAATACCTTTCTTCTGGTATCATTCCAGTTCCTCTCATGTCCCACGTTGACAAAGCTTTCGTAAATACATCCTCAGGATCTAGTGTATTAACTTTGTATCTGTAAAGACATTTTCATTAGATTATTCTACACTTTTCAGTTACTTGTCCTACTGGTATTTTATTTTACCCAAACAAGGAAACAAATGCATCAAAATCGACTGGCTCCTTTGCTTCTTTCAGCATTTTTTGCATTTCTTCCTCTGGAAAGTCTGGTTTTCCCAAAGTTGCAAATGTATATTTTAAATCTTGTAGGTCAATAATGCCATCGTGATTAAAGTCAAACAATGAAAAAGCCTAAAAAATAGGAGCTTAATAAATAGTAAGACTCGCATTCTCAATGTTAATTGTATTCATGTCTAATCACCTCTTTCAATTCTATGAGTCTTTCGAGGTCTTCTGACGTTATCATTTCTTTTGTATTTTTCCCACCGTCTGATTTTACACTTCCTCTTTGATTCTCGGCAATGAGTTTCTCCGAAGCGGTATGAGGACCACTCTTTTCTTTTATTTGAGAGGTAATATCGACTGTCTCTCCCAGTCCTGACGAGGATCTCTCAGCAATATCATCATTTTTTTCGGGCGCTTTGTTTTGCTCACATTCCACCGCATCCTGTTTCTCAGTTTCTTCAATAATTCCTTCTTTTTCTCCTGCTTTCTTTTCAGTCTCTTTTGCCTTTCCCTCCACTGATTTCGAAGTTTTTTTCTTTTTCTACAAATAGCGATGGAAGTGGGTACACGTCGGTAAATAAAGAACACGATAATTAAAAAAAAGTAATTCTGAATCCAGAAATATTTCCATCATACCATTTTCTTATCCTTTGCGCCCTCCTCTTTTGCTGACATGTTTTATTCCAGAAAACTAAAAGTTTGACCTTCTATTGTAATTTAATTATGCACACGTTTACCACTGTGACTTTTGTATAATTACATAATTGATCTTACATTTGAATTATCGAAGTTTCGATAGAAATTTACGTACTGTCCAGAGGATATCGTTTCTCAGACATTTTATAGTTTCATATATCCCCCTCCATGATCTTCCTGGGCCAATTTCCAGCGAGATTAGTTAAACTGTCGTAAAATATATTTGAATCGGAAATTCGAACTTAACGAAATCATTTGATGATCTTTTAAAAAAATCTTCACGCGTTTTCCACCTTCAATGTCGATCAGTTTCTATAATCCTTCATCGGACCGAAGTAAAACGTTCCATCACGATCCATATAAAATTGAATTAATTCAAATTAACTTAATTAGTACAAACCTGATACCGAATTAACTGCAAGTGTAAAGTGCGTCATTTGGCAAGTGCTTCTTTGAGATTTCCGGTTTTCCACCTGTCCTTATGGCAACATCGATGTGTCATTTTCCTACTAAATCGTTGGATTGCTCCATTCGTTCCATAGCCACTACGACGAATACTTCGTGCTTCGTCCTCTTCTTCTTCAGGGTGAGTTGAAAAACGAATTTCCCATTGTAAGAAGTACTTTTTTTCGTTTGAAAGTGTTGATTTAGATGTATGAATTAGAAGGTGCGATGGTACTATAAAATGCTATTTCGTTGTTCATGTGTGCTGACAAATATTTAATTAAAAATTGAGATGTTCCTTCAACGAGTTCAAGTCTTGATTAAATGTTACCATGTATACTTCATGCTATAGTAGAGTTTTTTAAGAATATGAAACTATTTAAATAATTTAAATTCAAACGCGAAGCCCGCCATCACCTGTTGCCGACGTCGCAACTGCAAAGGTCAAAGTTTCGGTTCAAATTTTGCGAAGTTATCGTCAAAGACATTTAATTCTATTTAATGAACTTTCATAGAAAATTGAAAATATGAAATAACAATGTGTATTAATATAAAAGCAAGTGTTAAATAATTTCAACTTTGCGTGCAACAAGTTGCAGTAACCGTAGTAATACTGTAAGCGCAAGATGTAGAAATGCACAATATGCAACTGTTTCAAGTTTATATAGTTTGATATTATTATTTTAAATAATTCGATTGACAGAAGAAAAATTGTATAAAATATAAATTTGGAGGTTTATTTAGAAAAACTTGATCCAATACATAGATAAGTATATTACTGAGAAAATAATTCCTTTTTCGCGCATTATTCTTAGCTGTGACTAATACTTACGCACGATATAAATATACTCCATATTGTTATATCAATGAAGTGATAAAATATACGAAGAAAACAGTGCGATTTCATATCTTTTTAAGTAATACTCTTCACTTTAAATTCTAATATAAGACGGACATCTTCTCGAAAATATTAATTCTTCGTGTAAGCATATATGTATTGAATTCATCTTGTTAACTTGTACATCGGTAATTTCGTA
This sequence comes from Cerceris rybyensis, assembly GCA_910591515.1. Lineage (NCBI taxonomy): Eukaryota > Metazoa > Arthropoda > Insecta > Hymenoptera > Crabronidae > Cerceris > Cerceris rybyensis. The sequence continues at coordinate 6,383,384 of OU342795.1, forward strand.
TATTTAATGATAAAATAGGTGATAGGTGACAGGCGGTTTACACATTAATTATCGAGGTGTAGTTAAATTTAGTTGACTGTCACCATTATATAGTTTGGTGACGTGCCAATTATAAAACGAGAAGGCGGCACGAAACGCGATATAAGAACCCTCGCATCTGCACCGCCGTAAAATGAAAAAACATAATCTCACGATTTGGGTTAGATAATTTTAGAATCATGCCGCAGTAGAATAGAATTTCAGTTATTTCAGCTTCATGTGCTCTTTTTCGCCGTCTTTACTTACTGCAAACCCGAAATTGTTCCATTCAAATTACGACTCGTAATAAAAGAAAAAGCTAAACCTTGCGAATGACGCAACGCGTAAAAATAAAGCACATAAAATAAACACTAGCCACTTCAAAAAGAATAAAAGGAAAGAAGGAACATTTACATTTACATAATTCACTCTTGCGTCAGTGTAATTGTAGAAAAACGTTTTTACCACCAATGAAATTTTCCTTTATTTTGCAAAGTGATACATTTCACAAAGTTTCCTCTGCCCAGAAATCAACGCATAGTAGAATGCGGTACCCTGAGATTTGTCGATAAAAAGGATAACTTTTCGTCAGCTTCGTAATTAAATTTGAAACTCAGCAGTGAAAGATAAAAGAATAATTAAAGAACAACAAAACAACATCTCATCTCCCGTTAGAATTCGTATAAAGAAGGGAAAAACGGAATCTATGGAGTTCCTCTCGCAACAGAAAATTATCCGTAAATTCGTACATCCCCCCTGCGCTTTTATAACGACAGTATATACGTAGCAGGTCGAAATCAGAGCCGTTATCATGGAGTTTTAAAATACTTTTATTATATGAACGATAATATGGTGATTCGAAGCCTCGTTTATCGGCAGATACGCTATTTCTACCTCCAAGAGAATCCCCCGCGAGTCCCTCGCGTTCTTCAACGGATTCGGGATCATTGTCGAACACATGTCCCTTGAAAAAACAACCTCTGTCATCGAAGAACAAAGGAAAGGGAATGATCGTGCTGGGTCCCCGCCTTTTATCGTTTCCTTTGGAAGCGGACCGGGCGAGCCTGACGCTAATACGAGACTTCGCTTTCAATGAACAGAGGTTTAATGTTTTTTCACAGTGAGGACGACTTAAGCCTAATCCTCTTCCTCTTCGCCGGCACCGGTCAACATTGCGATAAGGCTGGGGGTATCGATGAAACCCTTATCGTCGATGTACATGTGATCGTACGCTTCATCGACTTCCTTCGCCGAGAATTTGTCGCCATAGGTCATCAGAGCGTGCCTCAGTCTGAAAGAAATTTTCAATTCCCTTCATCTCTTCAAGTTCCTTAATCATCTGACAAATTTAGCTTCTGACAAAAGTGTTGAACGTAAAGCATTTGAAAATGTTCGAGTGACAGTTAAAATCGATGGAATTCAGTTATGGTTAAAATTATCGTTCCGATATGATTTTATTCTCTCACCTTTCACCGTCGATTTTTCCATTCACGTCGAAGGTGTTGAAGGCGGCAACTACGGTGTCGTCGTCATCAGCACCTGGAATAATGATAGTTTCGATTAATTCCTCAATTTGTAATACCTCCTGATTAATTTTCCGGGTCGTAGTATGCTTTTACAATTGTACCAAGGTATTATTTTTGAAGTATGGAAATTCTTTAACGAGTGATATTCGTATAATTTCATATCGCAAGTACCTGATCCCGACATGCGAGTAGCGAACAAGTTCAACAACTGGGTGAAGTTGATGGGTACAGGTGCTTCGCCCAACATGTCGTCGATTTCCTTGTCGGTGACAAGCCGACCAACGGAATCGAACGCCGCACGAAGGTCGTTCTTTCCAATTATACCGTCTTTGTCCGCATCCATTAGCTGGAACGCCTGTAAATTCATTCATAAAACCAAATCAGATACGTTCATACGTTCTTCGTTGATTTCCTTCCGTTTGTCTACTCTTAAACTCTTAATTTCGATGTGATCGAATAGATCACCTCTGTTTGAAAGTGTCCTTTAAGTCCAACATTCCAAGATAGTCCTCATTGATCATCAATCTCCATGAAGAATAATGTTTCGAATTCAATTTCATAATGTTGGACTTCAGAGGAGAGTTCAAGTTCAGACGATGATTGTTGATGAAGTTTTGAGGATTTTGGACGACGTTTACCTCCTTGAATTCAGCGACCTGCTTCTGAGTGAACATAGAGAAGACGCTGGAGCCGGAGCGCTTGGCTTTGCGGCTTCCACGGCTGCTCGCTCTCGTGGATCCAGATTCTTTAGGTGTACCAGTAGGGGTTGGTGGTTTTTCTTCCGCTGGTGCGGGTTCTGGTTCTGGCGGAGGAGCCGCGGGCGCCTCCTCCTTCTTTTTAGTCTTCTTCTTCTTCTCTTTATCCGCCTACAAAGTTATTTCAAGTTTCAAAACCCATTAAAGTCATCTCTTTCTATTAAAATTGCTTCCATTACTGTTTAATTGTCAACAAATAGGCGATAATTGAAAGAAATTTTAAGAATTAAATTTTCTTTAGCTGGGACGATTGAGAGATTTCGATTTTACGAGTTCCATCAGATTGAAAACAGGTGCGCGAATATAATGTCCAAGCGTATCATTGCACGTATCATCTCCCATCAAGATTATTTCACGTGTGTACGATTGCCAAACGCGGATCATTGAACTTTAAAACTTCTTAGATGGAAGAACTCAAATATAAATTCAAAAACCTACAAAGCTAAAGAGAATTTAAAAAAAAATTCAATCCATCGATATATCGTAAGAAACTATCGTATTTGAAATCTAAGATCGCCAAGGAAACGTTTGAATTGATTTAAAACGATCTTTGATCCTTCGATAAGAATCAAAATAATAATAAGTCACGGTATAATTCTATTTTCCCTAATTAAGTTCCTATAATCGTATACCGTTATACGAACCATATTTAATCGTGGAGGCGGTACGAGAAAATCTGAAGATGACGGAAGACAGTGGTCAGGTCGATCTAATAATTAGTCATATAACGTAGCTCCGGGAGGACCGTGATTATCTAATATTTGGCCAATACGATGGACGCGTTAACCAAGCGGAGGGTTGGTTCGAGTATCGTCGAGGAAAATTCGGAAGGCGGCGTATCGTCGTTACTAATAATAGAATCATCCTATCGCGCGTAGCACCGCAGACAAGAAGCCAAGACGTATATAGACCGTCTATCCCGACGAGGTTGCAGCCTCTCGAGTTACCATTGTTACGTAATTCCCGTATTTTTGTAGCCCCTCGAGTCGAGGCGCGGAAGTAGTTTAGCCCTACGTATGGTCCCACGTATCTAGTTCAACCAAGTGGAGTGATCCTTCTCTTATTTGGCAAGGAACCCAGACAATCTATATTTGTTCCTCACGATCCGAGGACGATTTCCATTTGAATTTCCTTCCGGTTTAAACAATCACGATTACTCCGTCATATTAGTAAAGATAATCAGTTACAATCCGCGATACTTGTGAATTACAAATACAAAATGATTTCACCCAGCAAAACCATCCAACTAACTTGATTCCAACAAGAAGAAATGTACTATCGAATCAAAGGTAACATCATTGGAACACGATTCTATCAAGATCTATAAAACCGCTTCTAATAGATCATCTTAAAACGACTCAACATATTTCATTAAAATCGCTCAAAGAAACATACGACGCTTTCGTATAGTGTCCGATTCGCGAAATGGCTAAACGCCAAGAAGCTAACGAAGACCACTGTTGCACTCCATTAACACAATCCGCGATGTCTGCGGTGCAGTCTGCAACCCCCGTGAATTCGTCACTTGGCATACTGTCCGTACACACTTCGCGTAATCCATCGATCGTTATCCTGAAATCCACCATCGTGGTGATCGTCCATAATCCACCACTGTACCCCGTAATCACACGGAGATCGTTCATCCCCGTCTTCCGTCGATCCCTGTCAGGAAGTTTACTTTCCCCATGTAGTTCGTTAACGTTATCGGTACGTGTTCTTTATTTTACTCGCGCGTTACTTTGATCGTATCTCTCGTATCTTGGATGAAGAGTTGGACGATGCTGGGGCACACGGCACCTACTTACCATGTCTACAGTTGGTTTGTAAGAGGATGGTGCGAGATGGTCACAACGAACCAACTGTCCGAGTCATAGAGGTGAACTTGTCTAAGTAACTTTGGTGGATCTCCCCCACCATGTGCCGGTGGACGAGCAGGGGTGCCCTGCCCGGGTACAACGCCAACGCCTATCTGACCATATTTAGTGCGAGCCGCCTCAAAATAGCGACCCTTTCGACGTTTCGACTAAAACAGTTTGCTGGGGACTGTACGGACGTCGGTGCGCCCTGAGCGGGCCGTGCTAACGCAGTTCGTCCTCTCTCGCAGCTGGGTTTTGCTTTTCGGAACGAAAATATAAGTCAAGGGTACCCTGGAGACGAGAAGGCGATAACCGTCAGAGCCTTTTCGTCTGCGTAGATGCTATGATCGGGAACGGTACATAGACGATGAAGGAAGCGGCTCTTGTACATCCGGTGCCTCCTCCGACGCTATCGTCGACGCCATATTTACCGACATGTACTTTCATTCTCGTGAAGAGGAATTTAATCGTAGGATTTAAACGAAGGGTTGTTTTTATAGTTAAATTAGTCGGTAATGTCCGGGGGGGTGTAGTTTGTGTACGGTGAAACGATGAAGGAGATTTGATAGGTCGGTGTTTGTTTGATGGTTTTTTGAATTTCTAAGGTGAAGATATCGAATACGAGGTTTGATAGGAGGTATCGTTAGCTGTGTAAATTTTTTTTATTTCATATTGGAAATGAAGTTTGGTTTTTACAAGTGTTTTGTTCTCACTGAGTCGATAATAATCGGCTAATATGGAGGGACCACCGGTTCGAGATGATTCTCCGGGGTAATGTGAAATTTTCAACGCTGATTCATTGTATTTGGCGTAGGTTTCCGGTTTGTGCTCCGATATCTGAAGCACGTGGCTACCGAAAATAACTGGCCGACATTTGAGAGCAGCGACACGCAAATGCATTTCAGACATATCATCGAACTTGTCAGTGCTCCTTGCCACTTCCTTTCCCGCGAATTCTCGCTCGTTCGAATCTGGATAGTCTTTTCCTCCTTGGGTATCTTCTTTGGTACCTCTTTACTAGATGGATTAATGGAAAATCACGTCGAGACTTTAATAACAGTACGCGTATTAAAGCTATTTCCATTTTCTCATTTAAAAGAAAACTTACTAAAAGGATCAATCCTATTGCTGACAATTACACGAGACTTCTTTCCTAGTTCGTCTTTTGTCCCATTAGAATTTCTCTTTCTCGTCGACGATCTCAGGCACATCGTCTTCGTCGAGGCACTCTTAATGATATCTAATTTCATTCTACAAATATTGAAATTTTACAATTAAAAAATGTCCAATTCCAAGAAGTATATGAATTATTCGTACTTAAAATGGCATAATTGATTTTGTATGATCGACTTGTATCGAATGATACAATGAGATAAAAGTCATTGTCCTAAATTCCATGAAAGGTCGGACTATATAGAAATATAAATACATAAAAGAACGGTAAACTGATACTAAGGAAAAAACCACCTACTATTTCTGTCGCTTCTATATCGAGCAGCTCTCCTACGCGGAAAAGATAGTATTTACCTGTTGCCTAAGAAAGTATTCCTGGCTCATTCCAACATAATTCACCGATAACAACGAGCTATTATGTTACAATAGAATCGATTCAGTAAGTCAACCCGATGGTTTGTCCATTTCGACGTGCTCTTACGTTGCATTCGGTTTCGTATGTCCTTATTGCGTCACGTTTCACTTACTTCTCGTCTCGTCTTGACTCGATCTTGGAATCCGATTTAGAACCTTCACGGGGCTGAGTGACTCTCCCGATCGTCTCTTGACACTTCAAGGACCTGTTTCAAAGACATTCGTGCACGAAATCAATTTTGAGATTTATACTTTGAAGTTTAATTATAATCAATACTAATATTATAGCGTAGAATATTTAATTATTGAATTTGAAAAAATATTTAAAAAATTGTGAATATTGTCATTTAAAAATTACAGCAACCGTCATTTTTCAATGTGTTAATGAAGTTACAATTAACACTTTGACTGCCATGGAGGTCACCGGTGACCGGCGCTATTGAATTCATTAAATTTCCGTGTAACTTGGAAATTGTAATATTTATGAATTCTCAGATATATTAAATATTTAAATATCGACATTAAAAAGATAAAGGTCTGCCGAATATCTATATATCTGTATCTTTAAAGTTTCTGCTTTGCAAAAATACGAATTTAATAGAAAAAGTTCCACTTCAGTAGAAATGATGAATCTAGCGAAATACCGGTTGCGTTCAAAGTGTTAAAGAAAGATTAAATTCTATCTCACGACTTTTAGAGATTCTCCTCGAATACCAATTATCAAAGCTCAATTATTTCGTACTATTTGTAAAGTCTTTTAATGTCTTGAAAGACAAACACGTAGGACGTACTTCCCCAATATTTCGGATAATACCGAGTTGTTTATTTCGAGCGTTTCTTTCGATTCGTTCCGGACGTCCACTGGATCGGAACAAATGCCAGAACACCTCGAGGAACATTCGGATTTAGTTGGATCCATGGGGGGATTCTGTAAGGGTGGCATTTGAGCTGCACCCTCTTGCATTTTGGCCCACCAGGCCCATCCACTCCCGCAATTGGGCCCTTGCCTTCAAAGAAATCGTCACTTTTGTTATTCCTCTTTATTCCTCACCCTTAATTACGACAAACTTGCCAATCTTTTTAACATATCGAGAAAATTTGCTGCAAATAGTATGATGCACGGTGTATCGATTTAATTTGTAAATAAATAGATGAAGATTTTAAATGAAAAGAATGAAAGAGGATAGATATAAAGAAAGTAGGCCAAAGGAACATTGTTGGCGTCAAGGACATTTCAAGGTCGCTTAAGATAACTACCAATTATCTCCGATTACACACGATTTAACAGAGTATGAGAATTTTATTTGAATTCCCGGCGCTTGCGGTTTTGCAGGGCGCAGGCCATTTCACTTGGAAAATGAACTTCGACGCCAGACACGTGATCCAAATAAATAGGAGGTATGAAAAATAGACGAGAAAATACACGTCTCTGTGATCCTTCGGCTGTTCTTGCGACGAATGCCAGGGAGACGTCTCATTGCCATCGTTACAACTGTGGTAGAAACGATTTAAACTTTAGAATCATTGAATTTGTCCTCTGCTTAACCCTGCTGCTCTCATCAAATCTATACAACTCGAAATCAAAATTACATTTTAAAAAATACTACGTTTTTCATCATTGATTTTTAATATTCAATGTATTTAAAGTTTACACATGTTCATTTACTTATTTTACATTTTTTTTAAATGTGAACCTGTGTTCATCGGGTTACTATGATCCAAAAGTACATGAATGTGGAGGACAGCATGGTTAAACGTAGTTACATTTTCTTTTTTTCACTTTATTATTAGGTTTTTGAAAAATCACTTGTCTCTTTACCATGCATTATTCGCCGATGTTTTAGGTAGGCTGAAAGACGACGTAAAAGTTTTTTAGTTTTATCGACGTCACCTTTCACATTTAGCATATCTAAATTTATCCGTGTGAAAAATAAAGGTCGATGAGGAATTGCCGGAGTATCGTGATTCATTAGGAGGGGAATTTAAAGAATTCCTTTTGATCGACTTACGTCGCCTTCGTCACTGAAAGACGACGATCGTAAGCTAGGTTTGCCAAGAAATCGGAATCTAAAACACGTTTCCTCCGGATGTTTCTGTGAACGCTAAAAAAGTACGAGAAATGTTTAGTTGTTATAGTTTCACGTAAATATGATTTCTTTGTAAGATAATAAAGTATTTCTTTTATGATCGATCGACTTACTCGCATCTCGCGCAATGGCATTTGTAGTTTTCACCCTTGTTTCTGTATTTGCATCCCCCGAATTTTCGTCGCCTTCGACGCAAGCGTTTCATCGCCATGCATCTCTGATAGCGTCTGTTAATTGATAAAATCGGTTTCTTAATTAATATCAAATACAAAGGACTCTTACAAAGTAAATAAAACGTTTGAACGACAGTTATTTACACTACGCTCTTCATACAATTGCTAATAAAGGAGGCAGTGCGTCTGGATAATTTTGGTAGGAAATTGAGGGAGAGTGCCGTTTTTGTTGCGGCTGCGATATTTCCCAATTGCAATTGCTTCCAATTCATGTTTGCTTTCTTTCCTGATACGACTATTAATTTTTCCAATCCGATAAATAAAGGTTACCCGTACATCCTCAAAGTTACCAACGAATTTCAAGTCTTACCTTTGCCGATTGTCAATTTTTGCTACTCCGACGATTTATGCATTGAGTATACGGTAAAAGAGATTCTTAAGCTCTAAAAATACTTTACATTCTCAAAATTTCCATCCTAAAAGTACCAGAAAAATATCAGAGAGGGGCTGCAGATGAAGTCTCTTACTCCAAATCAGCAGGGCCGATTTCAAATCCTCCTCTGTCATATTTAAAAAAAATGTTTATAATTTGGAACACCAAAACACCTAAACACTAAACAATAGGATGTAGGCAAAAAGGGGATAGCAATTTAGGGGGTTGTGGCGGTTAAACAGGTCCGTGCTCTAATTCGCAGTCAGTGGCTCGAGTTCAAATCTCCCGTCATCTTTGAGAAATCTTTCTAATTTACTATTTAATATATCATCCTCGATGATTCAGAAGCTACGTAAAATAGCAGATCCTAAGGAAAAAGGGAATAGCAATTAAGGGGGTTGTAGCCGCTAAAAAGAGTTCCACTCCGCAATCACTGGGTCCAAGCTCAAATTCCCCATCGCCATTGATACATTTTTCTAATTACTATTTAATATATCATCCTCGATGATTCAGAAGCTACTTAAAATAGTAGATCCTAAGGAAAAAGGGAATAGCAATTAAGGGGGTTGTGGCCGCTAAAAAGAGTTCCACTTCCCAATCACTGGGCCCAAGCTCAAATTCCCCATCGCCATTGATAAATTTTTCTAATTTACTATTTAAAACATTAGCCTCGATGATTCAGAAGTCACGTAAAATTCATTATTGCTCATTAGAATTTCCCAAAGACATGAGACACAATTTGTCAGTGATACGCGATCAGGCCCCACTTTCCTCCTCAACGAAAGGTCATTGTTCTCCTCTCAGGACTCCCACCATAGCCGTTTGAAGAAATAAGAAAGTATGAGGCGTTACCTTGGCCAGTCTTGGTTCCCGTAAGGCAGTTCTGTACGGTATCCGATACGAAATGGGCTGACTTTTTGTGGTCTAATTATTTTCCATGCAATGTCGTGATTAATATTATGCGGGAAGGCAGAATGTTGTGGCTCATCTTCTTACTGAGCTGCGGTGAGTGAAAGTGCATAATGGAAAGAAGTTACTTTATCATAGAGACAGCTGGAACATAATTTATTTGTCATTCAAAACCAAAACGAAAGGATTGACGTTCTTGCTTCAAATAGAGGAAAACTTTTCTGCTCTCTTCGGTGTTTATTTACTGACAGCACAATTCTTCTTCATTCACGAACATAATTTTGAAGAACAATAGGAAATATTACACTCCCTTTTCAAAAGATAATTCACAATAACATTGTATCTATCGCAGAAAGAATTTATCGATGGAAAATTTATTTTTGCATCTACTTGATATAGTCAAAAGTAGGAACCTTCAGCTTCCACGCGTTTCAAGTACCCACTTCGCAAAAATTATCGTGTTATGGTTTCTATCAAATGTAAAATTATACTGAAAATTAATTTGTCTCTGTGTCAGTACAAATTCAAAGTTACAAATCAAGTTGCAACAATATTAAAATCGCTTTATCTTCAGCGACCATCGGGAATGGAATTCGTTTAGTGGCGTACATATCTTCCGGCGGGCTCCATGGAGAAATTCGATTCGAAAGAGCTACGGAATCCTCGATAAAAATTCGATTCTCCCTTCAGACAACTCTACAGTATCCGGACCAACAATGGCTTTGGTCCGTTACCCAATTTCCCGTCGATTATACTATTATGGATGGCAGATGCGATGCACGTCATATCGGAGACAGGTACAAAGTTTTGTTTCCTTTTTCACGGTGCACCTTGAGTTAATAGGATTTTCCTTTAGCGTCATCGATCTGACAGAACTCGTGGGTCCTTTGGAAATGCCGGGAAACGAAACGGGATCTGTAGAAGTCCCGGATTTAACTTTAACGGGAGAAACAGGTTTATGGGGCAAAGGATTGGTCCTGAAGGACAACTATTCACCTAGAACTATATGTGCTTCTATCACGGTAGATTTTTTTATTAAAGTAGAACAATATTCGTTTATATTTTGAGTAACTTTCGCGTTAAATTCAGGCTTGTTTTAAAGCTTTGTACTTTTTTGATCATTTAGGTCCTTGAAAAAAATACAGAAAAATTTGCCGAAGCACGTTTTTATGGCCCCGTTGCTGGCACTGTATGGTTTCGATGGCTCGGTGGTCAAGCCGGGGAAGATACAACGGATACCATAATTTATGCTGATTTGCATCACGTTAATAAACAAAAATTACAATCTGTCGATTTTACCGAGCATCAGTGGAAGATTTACGTGACCGATATCTTTAACCTTGGAAAGGGTAATATTATTGGATAGAATTTTTGTCATATACTTTATGAAATCGACTGAAACGGTATCTTCCTCTTAGATAAATCAAACTGCAACATACTACAGACTGTGTTCGATCCTGACAACGCCGGCGCCGAGAAATCTATCGGCGATATAGACGTACGTTTAGGTAAAATCAAAGTAGCCACTAATCCACGGAAGAAGTATAAAACATCCTATAGAGATCCAGAATTGTCTCTTCTACCCGCCGATCTTCTTGGCCCGCATCGTCTTTTATATTTGGTCATCTTTCATCCAACTCACGATGATTCCTTCTTGGCCTGTGCCAAGATCAATCATCGTAAGCCGATTCTTGCCAAGTAAGATTTTATGAAAATCTCCGTCAGGTCTTCGTCCAATTGCCGTTAACGTGTTACGTTCCGATGAAAATTGCTTGCATTAGCTATAAAAAGAATTCGGTGAGGTATATTTTTAATAGTTGTCATCTTTATCTTCCGGGCTGATTGGATGTTTGCCAGTAGTACAAGATGCAGGCGTGCGTTTACATCAGACGATGGAATGTTCTTTAAACGTGTACCTTAGAAAATAATGATGTAACAGGTTTCGTTTACCGATACACAAATAACATTTCGGTATTCACGTAACGGAGAAACGAAACCGTAGGAGGAAAATCATGTTGCTTTATTTCATTGAAAATTGTAGGACTTTGATAAATTCTCACGGAATACATGGCGAAGTAACGATGACACAGGAGACACCATTTGATCCAACGTGGGTTAATGTTTCGTTGACGCCAGTCAATGATCTGGAAACGAGATTACGTTACGCTACTAAAATAGCGGCTTATAGGATACACGAATTACCACCCGAATCGACCAAGACCGTGAGAAAAACTGTCGATCCTTGTCAGACTACTAAAAAGATGTATAATCCACTGAATGTCGATGAGACAACTGCACCTCCAGCGGGTAGGTAGCGATGGGATTTATATTTTGTTCGACTCTTAAGCGAAGAATGAGATTTATGTAGTATTGTTGCTGTTCGTATATTAATTGATTATTTAGAAATAATTTCTTGGAGCTTTCGATTAGGTACTTATTTAAATTAGATTTGAGCTAGGTTTGAGTTAGAGGCTCAGTTTGTTATCTTGGGGTAGTACCGATCAAACTTCCGATTAGATTTTGCTAAATAATTCAAAACTAAGTCTAAATTAGATCTGCGTTAGGTCGGATTTAGGTGAATAGAATCTAAATCTGAACTATAGTAATTCAAAGTCCAAGGATTTAATTTCACCCTGAGGTCAATACTAGGTCACTGAAGTGGTTCATTCAATCCAAAAATTTTAATCCTATCGATATAGGTTTAGGCACGCAAGATCAATACGCAATTGGAGATCTTTCTGGAAAATTGCAAGGTCGCAAGGAAGGGTATGCTCATTACGATATTTTAGCCGGAAGTGCGAAACTCAGTGGCATATACTGGGACATTTATCTTCCACTTTCAGGAGTGAATAGCGTTGCTCATCGATCTCTCGTCTTGCACAAGTAAATTATAACATCACGATTGCATAGTTTCACATAAAATCACATTAATAAATTAATCCTCCCCTAATCAGATACAACGAAACTGACAATAAAAGTGTAATACCTTGGGTTTGCGGAACTCTGAGTCTTCATTTGCCAAATAATGGTGGACAAATGCCGATGTTCACTGCAAAAGTAATCTATAGATATCCTATTGTTGGAAGAATCATTTTCCGTCAACCGAGGAACAATCCTGAAATGGATACCACCATTATAATCGAGCATTTGGTTCATGCAGATGGTAGTGCTTTGAATAATTCGGCAGAACATAGGTATATCGAATAGAAAATCGCAATTAGAAAAAAATGAGAGAATTCGAATTTTCTTTTTACTTCATAGGTGGATGATTCATGACAATCCACCGGGAAAGGATTATTACAATTGGACCGGTCGTTGTTTGAGCGCCGGAAGCCCTTACAACCCCCATAAAGTATTTTTATTTAAATATAATACTTATTGTTCTATACATAACTTCGTATTAATTCATATAATAATGAGATTAATTTTAAAAGAAACTAATTATTAATAATTAGGTGGAGTGGGATCCGCAACATCCTCAACATTGTTCAACCGCAGAGATAACATTGTGTCGTTTAGGCGATTTAACGCGACACGGAACACTAGAAATCGCTGGCAAAAAACTTTATTCTTCTCTGTTAACTCGGAAACTTTTTACGGATTCGATGTTACCATTGTCAGGACCTAATAACATACTGGGAAAAAGTTTAGTGTTGTACGATGATCATGGACCGATCGCGAGAGGGGAAAGGCTGGGTTGCTCCATGTAATTATCAAAACTCACTATAAAAACGATTCTCGAATATTTCGAATACATTTCAAACGTTTTAAAAACCTCTACAGAATCGGCGGAGTGTATCGTCGTAAAGCAATCGCGAAAGATTGGTTTGGAAATGGCATAGACGTTCCTTTAAGAGGGAAATTAGAGTTCGTCCAACAAACCGAATACGATGTTACCGATGTTGAAGTCAATCTCGATGGACTCGGAGGAAAAATGAGCGGATATCACGTTCATATGGTAAAGTGAACAGAGAAAAATTAATATTTATTTCCAATTATGCAACATAATGATTTTTACATTAACATTAGACCCCGGTAGAGCACGATTTAGAGTTTCCTTGCGAAGGTACATCCTTGTATGGACATTGGAATCCTTTGGATGTTAATCCAAACAGTACACCGAGTCCTGGCGAAGGTACATCAGATCAATACGAAATGGGAGATCTCAGTGGAAAATTCGGGACTCTAGAAAATAGGAAAAGATACACGTCGACTTATAACGATACGATGCTTCCCTTATTTGGACTAAGAAGCATACTGGGTCGAAGTATAGTAATTCACAAGAAAGAAAAGAACTTGAGGCAATTGTCAAATTAATTCGAATAAAACCATAATAAATCGTATTATATAATTTAATATAAATATTATTTACAATATTTCTCCAGATGGGCATGTTCATCAATAGAAAGAGGATACTCGCCGTCTGAGGCGAGTGAATTAAGAGCTATCGCTTCCTTTCATCATCCACAAGGCTTTGCATACGGCTACATAAGAATGGTATTGTTATTAATAGAACAATTACAGCATAGAAATATTACTTTATTTTCAATTTACAGACGCAACTCGTATATAAAGATGGTAGTCAAAGTGAAACTATAATGGAAGTTAAGTTACGACACCCTGGGAAACATGATCGCAATGTTGTATGTATACGTTATTGTTAGGATACACGCTTATTGTGTACATGCGCGAATTTATTTAAAATAACACGTTTTCTGATCGTAGACAAGAAATCATAATTGGGCGATTTATGTGAATCCAGTTGGAGTTGATGCAGCCGTGAAAGTAAAAGACACGCGATGCGTAGCTGGTGGATATATATGGAATCCTTATTTTACACAGTTGGCTGATCCTTTAAACGTAGTATTATTTACGTTCATAGATAGTTTTGCTTTACTTTAGTGTATATAATATGGTAGAAATATTCAAACTATAGCTTGAATCTTGTTACTTAACAGGACGATCTTTATAAACAAGAATGTGGGCCTGATCTTCCTTTAAGGTGCCATGTGGGAGACATATCGGCTCGTTTGGGCCCCATTGATATTGGGTTGGAAAGACAGGTTTTCACGGATACTAACTTTCCTTTAGAAGGAACGGTATCGGCGATGGGAAGGTCAATTGTTATTTATGACAAAGATTTCGGCACCAATAGGTTCGCCTGTGCCAACATCGAACCTGACAATGATATCGTGAAATATGCAAATATAAGAAAACCACCGCGCTTCGTTGTGTCAGTATTAATAGTCTTAAGAAATATTATAATTATCTTGTTTAATACTTCAATTAATGAATTAAAGATTCTTTTTTATTTAGAGCACAATTTTTGGAAGATGTGAGAAAAGTAATGGGTATTCCCGAATGGATGTTATCTATCGATAGTAGAAAAACAAAAATTTTGCATAATGGTGCATGCATCCAATTTTTACTGCACTTTAAAGGTCAGTTGAAGAGTTAAGAATTTTTTTATGATTATCGAATAATTGAAAGAATAATTCCGTGGTTTTTTATTCAGGTCCAATTGCTAATAAGTTGGAACAAGATTTCAGTAAACTTATGTCCACTGGACGATTAGATGCTCCTAGTTTATTCATTCCAGGATATGTTGCCACAAAACGAAAGACAACGTTAGGTCACCGACAGTGTGGAAATCGAGATCCGAATGAAAAAAGTAACTGTTTTGACAAAATCAAAAATTAATGAAGTATTTCTATCTTCTAAGCAAAAAATATTTGCGTTTTTTTTAGGTAACAGTTACCTCTTACGAGATACATCACCATTGTTAGCACCTCAGATGACTCTAATCGTCTTTCTAATTATTATAAATGGTATGATATATTAATATATTATACTGTGTGTAAAAATAATGTTAAACACTATGTATATTAAACATTTTTTTTACTTATTTATGATAGCAATTGTATTAAATAAAATTAATTGAAACTTAAGGACAAGGATCGCTGCGATAAACGTGACATAAATAAGTATAATGATATTTGGGGAAGACAAAGAAAGACAGTTCAATTAATTTTGTACAAATATATTTATTAACTTTATTAGTATTACAATTTAAATTTGAATTCATTTTGAATTATCTTGTGACCACAGATGTCGTCACAGTTTCTCGATCATCTGGTTGATTTATTTGTAGGAGGCGTACCTACAAATTGACATGGTCTATGGTTCGTGTCACGTATGTGGCTCCATCATGGCATTATCCTTCCTTCTTATGGAACTAACGTTAAATACAATTGCACTGAATTGCACTGTGAAAGCTACAAGTTTACTTCTATGCTCCTAGCAAGATACAGTTACAATTTGAACTCTTGCTATTGCGACGTTTATTTCCAAAGTTTTACGTAGTTGAAGTTTTTACAACTACGATATGTACGCACTTGAAGATGGTAAGATCTTAAATATAATATGGCGAATATGTAAAAAATCCATTTACTATTAGATTTTAAAAACATAACCCTAATACCGTGTAAACTTCTATCAAATTTAGAATTATACATTTAAAATATATTTTAGATCAATATGACGATGAGGATGCGGAAGAAATTTCATCCAAGCTTTGGCAAGAAGCTTGTTGGATCGTTATCAACGCATACTTTGATGAGAAAGGTCTTGTACGGCAACAGCTAGATAGTTTTGATGAATTTATTGAGATGTCTGTTCAAAGGATAGTCGAAGATTCACCACAAATCGATTTGCAAGCAGAAGCACAGCATACATCTGGAGAGATAGAAAATCCTGTTAGGCATTTGTTGAAGTTTGAACAGATTTACTTATCTAAGCCTACTCATTGGGAGAAGGATGGAGCACCATCTCCTATGATGCCTAATGAGGCTAGGCTAAGAAACTTAACATATTCTGCACCTCTTTATGTCGATATAACTAAAACAATTGTAAAAGATGGGGAAGACCCAATTGAAACACAGCACCAGAAAACATTTATTGGAAAAATTCCAATCATGTTAAGATCAAAGTATTGCTTGCTCGCTGGTTTGTCTGATCGTGATTTAACAGAATTAAACGAATGTCCATTAGATCCCGGTGGATATTTTATTATCAATGGATCAGAAAAGGTATTAATCGCACAAGAGAAAATGGCAACAAATACTGTATATGTATTTAGTATGAAAGATGGAAAGTATGCATACAAAGCAGAAATTCGATCGTGTTTAGAACATAGTTCACGTCCTACCTCAACATTATGGATAAATATGATGGCAAAGAGTGGAGCAAGCATTAAAAAGTCTGCTATAGGTCAACGAATTATCGCAATTATTCCATACATCAAACAAGAAATTCCTATTATGATCGTTTTCCGTGCTCTTGGATTCGTCGCTGATCGTGATATTTTAGAACACATTATTTATGACTTTGATGATCCTGAAATGATGGAAATGGTGAAACCATCTCTCGACGAAGCGTTCGTTATACAAGAGCAAAATGTTGCTTTAAATTTCATTGGAACAAGAGGTGCAAGGCCTGGTGTTACAAAGGAGAAACGTATCAAATATGCCAGAGAAATTTTACAGAAAGAAATGTTACCACATGTTGGAATAAGCGATTTTTGCGAAACAAAGAAAGCTTACTTTCTCGGTTACATGGTACATCGATTATTATCGGCATCTCTTGGTAGACGTGAACTCGACGATCGAGATCATTATGGTAATAAGAGATTAGACTTGGCTGGTCCACTGCTAGCATTTTTGTTCAGAGGCTTATTTAAGAATCTTATGAAGGAAGTACGTTTATACGCACAGAAATTCATAGACAGGGGAAAAGACTTTAATCTCGAACTGGCCATTAAAACGAAGATCATTACCGATGGTTTAAGATATTCACTAGCTACAGGTAACTGGGGAGATCAAAAGAAGGCCCATCAAGCCAGAGCAGGTGTATCTCAAGTATTAAATAGGCTCACATTTGCATCAACTCTCTCGCATTTGAGAAGAGTGAACTCTCCCATAGGACGTGATGGAAAACTTGCTAAACCACGTCAATTACACAATACATTGTGGGGTATGTTGTGCCCTGCAGAAACTCCAGAAGGTGCAGCTGTAGGATTAGTAAAAAATTTAGCGCTAATGGCTTATATTAGCGTTGGTTCACAACCTTCTCCCATTCTTGAATTCTTGGAAGAATGGTCTATGGAAAACTTGGAAGAAATTGCACCAAGTGCAATTGCAGATGCAACAAAGATATTTGTCAATGGCTGTTGGGTAGGGATTCATAGAGATCCGGACCAGTTGATGGCCACATTACGTAAATTACGACGTCAGATGGACATCATCGTATCGGAAGTATCAATGATCAGAGACATTAGAGATCGTGAAATTAGGATATACACTGATGCCGGAAGAATCAGTAGACCCTTGCTGATCGTCGAAGGACAGAATTTGTTATTGAAGAAAAGGCATATTGACATGTTGAAGGAAAGAGATTATAATAACGATGGTTGGCAAGAATTGGTTGGAAGTGGAGTAGTAGAATATATCGATACTTTAGAAGAAGAAACTGTTATGATTGCTATGTCACCGGAAGATCTTAGACAAGAGAAAGAGTATGCTTATTGTACAACATACACACATTGCGAAATTCATCCGGCAATGATTTTGGGCGTTTGTGCTTCTATCATTCCATTCCCCGATCACAATCAAAGTCCCAGAAACACTTATCAAAGTGCTATGGGTAAGCAAGCTATGGGTGTATACATTACAAATTTCCACGTAAGAATGGACACCTTAGCTCATGTCCTGTATTACCCTCATAAACCTCTGGTTACAACCAGATCCATGGAATATCTTAGATTCCGTGAATTACCGGCTGGTATTAATAGTATAGTTGCAATTCTATGTTACACTGGGTATAATCAAGAAGACAGTGTTATTTTGAATGCTAGTGCAGTTGAAAGAGGTTTCTTTAGATCTGTTTTCTACCGGTCTTACAAAGATTCTGAATCTAAGAGAATCGGCGATCAGGAAGAACAATTTGAAAAACCTACGAGGCAATCGTGTCAGGGAATGCGTAATGCTATTTATGATAAACTTGACGATGATGGAATTATAGCCCCTGGAATTCGTGTGTCTGGGGATGATGTAGTTATAGGTAAAACAATTACTTTACCAGAGGCAGACGATGAGGTATACATTTTTAGATGATTCTATCAAGTAAACTTATATTTTGTTATAATATATTTAACCATCATATGAATATTTACAGCTGGACAGTACAACAAAACGTTTTACAAAACGAGATGCATCCACGTTCCTTCGTAATAGTGAAACTGGTATCGTGGATCAAGTAATGTTAACGTTAAACAGCGAAGGGTATAAATTTTGCAAAATACGAGTACGTAGTGTTCGTATTCCTCAAATTGGTGACAAATTTGCGTCTCGCCACGGGCAAAAGGGTACTTGTGGAATTCAATATAGGCAAGAGGATATGCCATTTTCTTGCGAGGGTCTTACACCTGATATTATAATTAATCCTCACGCTATTCCTTCTCGTATGACGATTGGTCACTTGATCGAGTGTATCCAAGGCAAAGTATCAGCTAATAAAGGTATGTTTAACTACTATGAAATTATTTATTAAATAATTTAAATGTCTAATATAATCACTTATAATTATTATAGGCGAAATTGGTGATGCTACTCCATTTAACGATGCTGTAAATGTACAGAAAATTTCAACACTTTTACAAGAGTATGGATATCAGTTGAGAGGAAACGAAGTCATGTACAATGGTCACACAGGTAGAAAGATTAATGCCCAAGTATTTTTGGGCCCAACTTATTATCAACGTTTGAAGCATATGGTAGATGACAAGATTCACAGCAGAGCCAGAGGGCCTGTACAAATTTTAGTTAGACAGCCTATGGAAGGAAGAGCAAGGTATGTCTTATCATTTTCTCTGAATTAGCAGGATCTGCGTTAACATACTTTTTGTATATTTATAAATCACGTTAATCTTTAGGGATGGCGGATTGCGATTCGGTGAAATGGAACGTGATTGTCAGATATCTCACGGGGCCGCACAGTTCTTAAGAGAACGTTTGTTTGAGGTTTCAGATCCTTATAGAATTCATATATGCAATTTCTGTGGTTTAATCGCAATAGCAAACTTAAGGAACAACACGTTTGAATGCAAAGGCTGTAAAAATAAAACTCAAATCTCTCAAGTCAGATTGCCATACGCAGCAAAATTGCTTTTCCAAGAATTAATGGCTATGAATATTGCACCACGATTAATGGTAGCATAATAAATATCGTGATTTCTTAAATATATGGACGATTTTGTTGAACATATTTGTTTAAATGTTTCATGAGAAGGATAAGTCATTTTAGACGTAAGTTATTTTTTAAATTTACAGCCTTATAACTTCGTTTCTTTGCAGCTTATTTTATTGCAATTTAAACGTTTGATTTCTCTATCGCTTAATATTATCTTGTTCCATAGATCCTCAGTTTAGTGAATTGATAACAAAAATAAAAAATGTAGATATATTTTTATTATTTCTTGCAATCGTAAAATAACATTGTCGAAATAAAAAAAAGATCGTAAAACGTAACTCTCATCAATGTGAAATTTGACTCCTTTGAAATGTCAAGATATAAAATAGAAAAGTATTACAAAATGATACATTTATACGATTAGTGGATAAAAAACATGCGAATGAAAAAGGTATGTGAAATAATGCTAATTATAGAACAACTCGATGTAATATAAACTTTTTTTAAATATAATTAATAAAATTGAAGGTAACATTCGATGATCATCCTATCACTGATTGACATACTCTGAAGAAAATAAAAATACAATATATGACTTAAACACATATCACGATGTTCTTCAATTACGAGTATATTATAATAAAAAGAAATAAGTTAATGGTGTAATATGTACAACATACATAAAAACTTACTTTACAAAATTGAAAGCTACAGTGACAAATTGTTGAACATCATCCTTGCAATCAAGAATAAGAAGTATTATACCATTTGTTTTATAAATTCTCACATTCTTATACACACTTATTAATGTACAAATCCCGCATCATGACCGTTTGGTAATATGCATTATTATAATAATATCCTATTACGTATCATTGTTGTGTTGATTGTATAAGGCATACATCTAATATACAAAATCGTGCTCTGCATACAGGACAAGTACATTTTGAAGACAACCATGTTTCAGGTGAATTTTCGTCTTGCCTCGATGCAAACCTGGAAAAATATCCTATTAAGTAAAACGAAGCGATACCGTTTTAATAATAAATAGTTAAAGTAGTAACCATTTTGCCATGCAGTCTATACACCACATGGGACGACAGTAACACATCACACAATCTTCAGGACTTCGACTTTCTGTACCATTGCTGCATTGTTTGTACAGTTTTATATTCGATGGAGCTTGCATACATCCAATACATTGATCCAGTTCCTAAATAAATTCAAGTTTAATACATACAAAAAATAGGAAGCAGTATAACGATCAGAACACGTAAATACCTCGGCGGTTCGATGGAACGAATTTTGCTGTACTTGCTCTTTGAAACTATCAATAAAACGATCTAGTAATGTTTTATGAAAGGTAATATTCTGCAGTACTGTAATTGGACGTGAAACCTTATCTTGTAAATCTTTAAAGTCTAATGCATTTAATCTTATGTCAAAGGATTGTGCTCCAGTTCTCGTTGGCTTTACCTGTATAAAGGTATACATTTGCAGTTATTAATGGGCTGGCTCTATATAAAAAAAACTGATTGTACATGCAAATACTGGTACCTTGATGTTGATGAATTGAACCTCTCCCCTCGTAGTAACAGACATTGCATGGGTATTACTTCTGTTAACTATCAAAGCTGTGTCACTTTGATGGGCAACTTGGATTTTATAAGGACATACTTTAATTATCCAGTTATCAGTTGCTATTATACGCATTACATTATTGGTAACAATTATAATTTTATCTACTCTGAAAAAGAAGTTGCACTTTTTACATTTGAATACATTTATTAATAATTCATCGTAATCCAATTATTTTCAATGATTTACCTTCTATATTCTACATTAATATCTGCAGCTACATCAATCCATGTTGTATTATTAGTACAATAAACTCCAAGATTTCTGGCTATTGGATGCCAAGCCCAGTTTCTCATTGACCATATTGCAATTTTGCAGATGCTGTATAATGGTAATATTACAGTGCAAATAAGAAATATTAAACATACAGTATCACGTCCAAATTCCAGCTTTGTAATGTCTATGTGACCACGTAGAATTAAACCAATGGCATAACCTGCATAAAAAAATGATTGTTTTACAATGGACAGTAGGATAATGATACTTATAATAATCAGAGATATAATATAATTACCAAAGGGGAGTATGGAATGTATTAACAACGTTATTATACTTCTCCTTATATGGTACTGTATAAAAAATTCATTTTCACTGCCTAACCAAAAAGCAAATATATCCTTTATGGTGAATCCAGTTGATATAAATTCTATAGGCGGGTAAATGATGAATCCTGATATTAAAATATAAAATAAAGTATAAAAGAAAAGGGCAGACATATTCAACAAATATATATCTACTGCTTCTCAGCTTCCATTCGTTTATTTTGTTATCTAAAAAAAAATGTTACGTTTTACATAGAGAAAACGCACACGTATTCACCCCACTATATTTAAATCGTTTTGACAGTGTTTTACGCAAACAAAACAATAGGTTATATGTCGAATATTACGGTGAATTCACATGTAAAACGTTATATTCTGGACCATGAAAGAGTTAAGTGCTTAATAGAGATAACAATCTTAGGTATAGTTAATCATTTATTCGGCAAATAAATTACATCGTTGTTAATTTTATGTTTTACAGAAAAATATAGATAAAGTATTTATGTGTCTTGCAATTTATATAAATTACAAAGGCAATTTTGAGATTATTTCGAAACTCTTTGAAATAGATAAAAATCCCTTATCAGCTGGAAGTTCGAAACATTTTATCTTCCATTGAAAGATTCATCTCGTTTGCCTTTTCTACCGGTTAAATGGAAAGTACCCAAAACAGCCGAGTCTTCCTATCAATACGTGAAAATGAACCTGTAATTGCTCCCATATTTTGGTAACAAATGTACCGTCAATAATTTATGACAGTTCGTACAACTCGTAATATTTTTGCTTTCGTTTGTTCGTCAACACGATTGTGATACTTTCCGTTTACAATGGCTGGAAATAATAGCTAGTATACTACGCGTTGGAGTAATACAAGTAATTCTGCTTCAAAACAATGTGATAAATGTGATTGTTTCCTTGGTCGTAAGTATTTTCAATTAAAAGATTTGAAAATCAGTGCTCTTAAGAATTATTTTCTTTTGAATAGAGCTTATTTTAATAGAGCTAAGATTTTATCAGGTTTTGTCATAATTTGAAATTTTGTTAATTATTCAGATATACTATCTTATCATTTTCCTTATCATCATTGTCTTGTTATTTAACATATTTCACTATGAATATTCTATTAATATCAAGCAGGTGAGAGGCCAGCTTCTACTCATCATGAGAGCCACTCTTTTACTTTTAATGTTGCTACAAACAAAAGGAGAAACGATTCAAACATGTCCACAGTATTGTACGTGCAAACTTGGAGCACAAGCAGAATGGTTACGTGTAAAATGTGGGAATGACCTGCAAGACATTAAGGATGTTAATATCAATGCTGTCAGCGTAGAATTAGTGCAATTGTAAGATACTTACATTATTTCTGTAGGCTTAAGATTGTAATTGACAAAACTTTCTTACATTGATTTATTGTAGGGATTTAAATAAGAACAATATATATGCAATTGAACCTAATATATTTCAAAACTTGACAAATCTAAGACGCTTGGATTTATCAGAAAATAATATAACATCTATAGATGAAGGATGCTTTGATGGTCTTGAAAACTTAGAAAGATTGTAAGGATATGAATAATTTTTTTATTATTCTATATACTTTTCAATATATTAATTATATATATTTCATTTTAGGGATTTAAGTAAAAATCAAATATCAACAATAGATGTTTATGCTTTTAGAAAATTGTCAAATCTTAAAAGGCTGTAAGTTTAAAGTTCTATAAAATATTCAATATATTTTGCCAGATGCTTTCGTTTATCTTATACATATGTTTTGTTTGATTATTAGAGATTTATCGGGGAACAAAATAAGTACAGTGCTGCCATCATTATTTCATGATTTGCTGGCTTTAGAACGCTTGTAAGTGATAGTTTAATTTCCTTTGTTTGCATAATATTTAGCTTCAAAATATATTCTAAATACAGATTTTCCTGATCTTTTCTATCATCCAATGTCAGAAAAATATTGATTTATACGAAAATTTTAGGAAATTAAATGGGAATAAATTGACAACATTGAAAGAAGGTACATTTCATGGACTTAAATCTCTCAAACAGCTGTAAGTAAAATATTTACATTAAATATTTTTAAAATAAACTGTATTAAACCATAATTTCTTTTTTAGGGACTTGTCTAACAATCCATGGAAATGTGACTGCGAATTATATTGGTTTAGCAATTGGGTTCATAACACATCTATTAAATTAAAGTAATATATCATATTCCAATAAAAATGAAATTTTGCAAGTCCTAATCATTTTTGTTAATTTTCGTAATATTTTAGTCCGCCACCGAAATGTGCAACACCCCTGAGTGTTAAAGGTCAGCTTATAAAAAAATTAAGGCTTTCAGAGGATTTCCAGTGCCAGTGGTTGTCTCCTGCGATCGAATTACGACCAGTTCAAAATCAAGTTGTTTTTGCTGGAGATTCAATAACTTTAAAATGCAGAGCACCGAGTATTACAGAAGATAAAAGTGCAAGATTAAATTGGTTATGGTATCCTAATACTACCACTGAACTTGTAGATCTTGAAGTATTTACAGATCCACAGAAAAGTTTATCTAATATTAAAGTTGATAATAGATATCTCACTGATAGTGGTATTGTAGACAGGTAATATAATACTTTTCTTGCATTTATTTCGTTTTATTGTAAGCTCTTTGTATAAATTAATTTGTGCAAATTTTTCATAGTTCACTTAGCATTGTCCCAGTTAAAGAGGAACATAATGGACAATGGAATTGCTTGTTGGTATCAGTAAACGGTAATAGATCGAAGGCAATTAGTGTTATTGTTATTTCCGATCAAACTCGTTATTGTCCTTTAGCAGGTAAATTAAAGTTACATAGACATAATTAACTTCTATACAATTAGATGGTAATTACGAATGAACGTTTCAGTAACTAAAAATAATAAAGGCATTTATACATGGCCAAGAACTGTGGTAGGATGGAGAGCAGAATTGCCATGCGAGGGCAATCGTTTGTCAGGCTTAATGCAAGTACCTTTAAAAGCTACCTATTACTGCAACGTTACTGGTTATTGGGAAGATTTAAACACAGAATCTTGCCCATATATATCACATACAACTAAGATTTTGGAACAATTTTCTAAAGTTAATCTGTCGCTTACAAAAAGCAGCCTATTAGAAACAGCTAAGAGGTTTAAGAATTATACTGGAAATGGTGTAAAATTAACTGATCCGGTTGAAGTGAACTTCATAACACAAACTATAGAGAATTACTTAAATTTTTTAGTCGAGGAAAAAGAACTCGGCGCGATGTTGGTTGACGTTATTAGTGCCGTAATGAATTTACAAAAAGAAATGTTAAAAAGAGCAGAGATTCTTTTCAAGTCTTGTACAAGGCTGATAAAAGCTGTTGAAAAGATTACAGAATTTTCTCCATCTATACAGTCTCACAAGAAAAATATAGCACTAGAAGAGTTCCGAGTAAAACGCGATAGTTTTACCGGATTAATATGTACCTGGTATTCTAGCATTACTTCTAATAGCGACTCAGAAACGCGATATCTACAATGTACAACAAATAATAAAACAGTTCCGATTGGCACAAAAGACAAGACGATTGAAGCTTCGATTCAATTACCTGCGTCTTTATTGCAACACTTGCAAGAAGTTGTTGTTGCTCATCAACTTATGATTTCTATGTACAATGATAATAGACTGTTCCCCAAACTAGTTAACAATGATAACATGGACATTTCAACATGTATTGTAGGGAGCAAATTATGTGAGTCAATATAAAAATACGGTATTATTGTTACAAAACATTTGCACATGTTATCATACGGTATAATTGTTATATAATTCTTTGTTATACTTCTAGTTGGGATAGCAGTACAAAACCTTTCTGAACCAGTTTACGTGATGTTGAAAGCACCGTTACGACATTATGCCGGTAGAAAATTGCAACCTGTTGTGTGGGATGAAACAATAAACGAATCTGGTGGCTGGTCCAGCGATGGTTGCCATTTAACTAATTTGTTGAATAACCTTATAGTGTTCCATTGCAATAGATTAGGATATTATGGCCTTCTACAAGATACTTCTTACCTCGATCAAAATGGTAATAGGTACGTATACAGAAAATGTGAAATACTTTTGTCATTAATTTTATAATAACCAACTATTTTTTCAGTATAACCGGAGCAAAATTTAAATATTCAAATCCGGCGATATATATCGGAAGCTTTATAACGATAACATGTCTGATGATTACGTCTGTGACATATATAATCTGTTACACCACAATTGCTATGCCTAAAAAAGCAAAACATTGTGTTATTAACACATGGTTTGCCATGGCGTTGTTATCGTTTCTTTATAGTATTGGCATTCAACAAACGGAAAATATTCAAATTTGCCAAGGTGTCGGTCTTACTTTACATTATTTGTCCTTGTGCTGTCTGCTATGGATGGCAGTGTCCGCCAGGTAATATCTAAGTGTAATTTCGCACAAATTTGCATAATTTAACAATACTTAAATTTAAGTATCATTTTCTTGTAGCAATATGTATAAAAAGTTTTCCAAGTCAGACTTAGAAGATATACCGGACGACGAACTTCCCGATCAACCAATACCAAAGCCATTGCTTGGGCTTTACCTGGTTGGCTGGGGTATAGCAATGATTATTTGTGGTATATCAGGTGCTATAAATCTACGTGAATATGCCGGATATTCTCATTGCTTCTTGACATCCGGTCCCGCTCTTGCTGCTCTGTTTGTACCAGCGGGAATCTTAATCGCCTACCTTGTACTTTTTCATTTACTGATAAGATGTGCGATTCAAAATGTAGACATGAATGCACAGCTATCTGAAGGTACACAGGCAACGGAAAACATGGATTTAGAGTTACTGGAACCAAATACAAATCCATCAGGCGACAGAAATAGCGTACACAGCACGCAGACTGTTTCTTCTGACATCGAAGACCCAGAACATTCCCAAATAACTCAGTTGAAAGGTCAAATCGTTATGTTAATCTTATATATCATTTCATGGGTCACCGCAGCAGCGGCTACCACGAAACCATTAAATTCATATGTCTCTTTCGATGAGACTATTTTTGCTATTTTATATTCCATCTCATCGAGTTCACTCGGCGTATTTGTACTATTATTTTATGGAATTGCACGCAACGATGTTAGATCGCAATGGTTAAAAATGCGCTGCTGGCTTCAGAAACGAAAGAATCGATGTTGCAGAACGAGAAGTGTATCCGATGCGAATCCTGTAATTCCTACGCAACCTTTGGTACAGAATCTTGTGCCTCCGTTATCCAATTCTCAAGCTACTCAAGTCACATCAGACTCGAATTCCGTTAGCTCTTCAAGACACACCAACAGGTCACAAACTTGTAACACTGCCAAACTCACTGACGCTGTGAGTAATCAAGAGACTTTACCCGTTGGTAAGAAAATGGCAAACGTGAACCTGGTTGTGCTACATCGACAGCAATACCGATCTAATAATTCTGTTACAACGTACACCGAACCGTCGTCAGCATGCGTCGAAATGTTTTATAATCCACATCAGAGTGGAGTAGCCAGAAAGTTCTTTAAAAAACAACGCCGCCATACGAAGAATAATAATCTCGGTCCTAGAAAACAGGGTGATGGTGGAGTTACGAGTGACGGTGGCAGTTGTATCTCTATACCACGGCCTGCTGCAAAATTGGAAAGCAATATCGAAAGAAGTATATTGAGTAGCAGTGCAAAAGTAAATAATACAAATATACACGTGGAATTGAATCCAATAAATGATATTAAAAATGTTAATATACTCTCAGACAGTGGCGGTAGTATGTCCGAAGAGAGACATGTACCAATGCGTTTCGTTATCGGTCAGGAAAGCCTTCTACGTAACGTGAAGAAAATTAACAACGATTGTAGACTACGTGACGATCCTATAAATATCGGTACAGTCTCGGGTTCACCGAGAAATACAGTGTGTCAAAAGTTACAGATGACAAACACGACTTCCCATGAATCAGACGTGGATATTAAGACTGACGAGGAGAAGCATCTACGTAACGTTTCGCAGCAGTGCAGTCTAGAGTATAGTTCTGAGATTGAATCCACGACTCAAATGACTAGCGAGAGGAGTGATCATAATTTACCGGAGATTTGTGAAACTGTTGAGATAATGCCTGATGAGAATTTTATTAGAACAAAATGTCCAAGCGTCAATGAAGGAAATGAATTGGAACAACGGCAATCTAAAGGAACTTTGAGGTGGTTGTATCATTCTAATAGCATGTACTGCCTTCCAATAGATACGATAAAACCATTAAGGAATAGTTATCGTAATTCGCTGAATGACATTGCGTCTCTAACGAGTTCGAAAAACTGCGAGTATTCGAGACCGTCTCTTACTGATTTACAGAGTATCACGAGTTCAAATTTATATGATCAGATCCCTGTGTCTCGAAGGTCTCTTAATCAATCTGAACACTCGCTGTCCGAAGTGAATAGTTTAACGAGCGATAATGCTTATAATGCAACACAGACAAGGGCAGCATATGTTAATTCTTTGGTGAATATCGAAGGTACTTCCAATTTATGTACTAGCGAATACGACTTTCGCCTGCCTGAGGAATTACACCTGCCTAATTTAGACGATAATTTTTTGCACAAGCCTAAAGAAAAGATTGTCAATTCATTGTCTGACATTGCGTCAATTACAAGCCCTTGTAATGTTGTTAACATTTTTGATTCTAATCACGAGATAGTAGAGAGTGTAAATGAAAATACAAATTTAAATAATGTACAACACATTGAAGCCAGTAAAACATATTTGGATACCTCAGTCAATCACTCGCAGGTAGTTAAAAAGGAAACAAGTGTCTAATGTGATTAATATTTTGTGTGTATGCAATAAGTGATATATTTATTTTAATGTACAGCTTTTATTTTAGAAAGCAGATGATATTTCTCGCGATAATGCAGTAGATACACGCGTAGGCATTGTTTTTTTTTTTTGCGGAAGCAAGGAGTTCTTTCTTCTTACGAGAATAATTTATCTTCTACTATCCCTTCTATTTTCAATGAGTGCCAAATATTTACTCTTTCTCTTTTCCCTTTTTTTATTGCTATATACAAACACAATGAATTTTATGTCATAATTCGTTTTTGAAGGATATATTTATTTAAGGAAAAATGTACATAATCGAAACGCATGAACCTGATATTTCTATAATTATGTACTTCACATAAGACTGGTTCCTTGTATTTTTTATGATACAAATTTTTAGTTGTTCCTACGAAAAATAGAACTGGACCGTGCTATAAATTTTAATTTAAAGCATCACTAAAATCCATACTCATTTTTTAACAAAGGAATTTATATATTTAAGACTTAAATTTTAAGCGCTTAAAATTTAAGAATTTCAGTATTTCTCAATTAATTAATATGTATATTTTTTACATAACTTTCATGAACCTAATTTTACATGATGGACCCGTGTAAACTGTTTTTATCGTCTCTTTTTTCCCATATTCATGATATTTGCATTTAAAAGGATCATCGTGCATTGTACGATTTTAGGGTATGATTATGTAACAACGATTTATATTCTTTATTCTATGAAGGATGTGTTGTTTCTTGAAGACTGAATATTTTGCAAAATAAATTCAATATGCCAAATTTGTAAGTAATTTCATTAGGTTCTATATTACATAAATACATGTATAAAATTATCTACTTTACATATCTACTTTACGAAACTAGTATATTGTAAATAATCTTTATCTTTACTTTTAATAAAAACAAATTTACGTTGAATATATGACATTGTAATATTTTATTGATTTCAGGATGCTTTCATTTTATCAGACTTTTTTCAGAGAAGATATATATTTACTATACAAGTGTAATATTATTATATAATAATATCATGTACCTAAGTATTACGTTTATACAGGAGAGAAAGAAATTAGATGATTTAATCACGCAGTAAATATATTTTATTTTACCCTTACTTCCAACATATAAAATATACAATTTTATTGATTCTTTCTATACAAAAGTTTTCAAAATCTTGAAAGAATTGTTATGTAGTTTATACCATTGAGCTAATATATCTCTGATTTCTTTGTTTACCTATAAAGTAAGAAAATATCGTTAACAAATGCCAGAAGCACTCTACTTTCCTACTGTTAAAAAATATATTCATTGCAGTTTAACTACGATGCTTTCTCCATGTTCAACCAATCTTTAGGATTCTTTAATATCTCTGTAAGTTTTGCTTCTTTCGAACCTGGCTCTGGTTCATGCATATATTGCCAGTTTGCAGACAAAGGCAAAGACATCAGTATACTCTCGTATCGTGCACCAGGAGTATATAAACCAAATTTTGTACCACGATCGTATATTAAATTAAATTCAACATATCTTCCTCTACGTAATAATTGCCATTGTCTTTCAGAGTATCCATATCCATCATCTTTATGTTTTTTAACCAATGGAATGTACGAAGGAATAACAGCTTCTGCACAAGATTTAACAAATTCAAATGCTTTGTTTTGACTAGGTGTATCAATATCATCAAAAAAGATGCCTCCCACACCACGTCGTTCTCCTCTGTGTGTAATATAAAAATAATCATCACACCATTTTTTGAATTTTGAGTAATATTCTGGATCATGTTTATCACATGCATCTTTCAGAGTGCTATGAAAATGTTTTACATCATCCTCGTTTAAGTAGTAAGGAGTTAGATCTGTACCACCTCCAAACCACCATTGAATTGTACCATCTTCATTCTCCACTTCGAAATAACGATAATTAAAGTGTATAGTAGGTATCATGGGATTACGTGGATGAATTACAGCACTAACACCAGCTGCAAAGAATGGCAATGAACCTTCTCCCATTCTTTTCCCACGAGCTCTCATTTGCTGTATTGCACCAGGTGGTAATGTACCACTGACTACAGATACGTTTACTCCAGCTTTTTCAAATACTGTTCCATCTTGTAGCACACAAGTAATACCTCCACCACCTTCCTTTCTACTCCACCGATCTACTTTAAACTGGTAATCAGGATCTTCTACAGACTCTAGTGCTTTACAAAAATCTACTTGTGTTTTTAGGACCAGCAATTCCATCTTTGTCCTCATATCATTCCGTTTTTTCCTTAATGTTTCAATATCAGTGATGGGTTCTGACATAAAGTCTTTAATATTAATTTCATTTTGTGCAGCTAATACTGTGACTCCTGATGTGGTACATACAGTGACACTGGCAACCAGACCAATTCCAACATACTTAAGACATTTTATTTTATTCTGAGTTATAGGATTTTTAGAGAGAAAAGTGTGCAGGGTTTTCCAACTTCTGAATAGTTTGTACGCAGTCATAGCTTTTTGATGTCAGAATATAAGAACCTAATAACAGATATATTTTATTAAATGTTTATATATCATGATAACTTAATAATCAAGTATTACTTACCGTTTTCTTAAAATAAACAATATATAAGCACCAGAGAGGAAGACAACAATGTATATAAAACAGTTTTATTTATGAGGAAGCATAATTAAATTTTAAAAAGTATTTTCAGACTAAGTATGATTTTCTTTACAATATTGTATTACGATTTGATAAAGAAACTGTTTATCTGATATGCTTGCTTTAAAAAATAACCTTTTTAGTGTATATATACAGATAACGAGAGAGAGAGAAAGAAATAAAAAGGCTAACAGTGATGTAAGAGAGAGAGAGATAGAGAGAATCGTGATGTATACATTTTTCATATACAATCATTCAAATCCTCTCTGATTTTTTAATAAAGTAACATCGACATAATTTTCTACATCACATGCCGCATTCCTTCTTTCACGTACAGAAAAAATATAAAATCTTGTATATGCTCTAAAACAACAATTTGAATAATTTAACGTTAGGTTAGGTAAGAGCAAGTGTAAGCACATGTATACACATACATAGATGTAATTTATATTTATTTCTTAATAAAATGATGCTCAAGAGAGGATCCAAATTGTTCTTTACATTACGCCGGTTTTGCACACAAAGTTTGGTATGTATACAACTACTTTATGTACAATTTAATGTATACTAATATACAATACAATGTGTAAGTACAGTGTTTTGATATTTTCTTTTACAGGCCAATGAAGTTTCTGTGCAGCAGAATACAAATGTAGAACAAATTCCAGAGCCTGAATATGACATAGATTTTATATGTAATTCAGCTAATAGAGATATTATTTATAGCAATATACAGGCAAGAAAGGGTGTTGGAAATATCGATAAGGTTCTTGAGCTTTCACAGAAGGCAGAATCAAAGGAACACCTCTTTAATGAGTTGAGTAAGATACCAAATCTAACCGATCCAACTGTATTACAATATGGCAATGAACCAAAAATATTAAAAGAATATGGAGAGAAACCCAGCTTTGATTTTGAACCAAAGCAATTTTCAGACTTAGTTACAAAATTAAAATTAATTAGAACACAATCCCTGGGTCCTGTATCAGGTCAGAGGAGTTATATGTTATTGGGAGACTTAGCAGAGTTGGAAGAAGCATTGATTCAGTATACAATTAGGAAATTAATGAAACATGGATTCAACCTTGTCTCAGTGCCTGATATTATACCTACTAAAGTAATAGAGAGGTGTGGATTAATAACAGATAATGGACGAAAGCTTGTATATAATTTAGATTCCTATTATGGGGATGATTATAGCTTATCTGGAACAGCAGAAATGTCATTGGCATATAAACTAATGAATAAAGTATTTTCTGCCGAAGATTTACCATTAAAAATGGCTGCAGTTAGTAGATGTTTCAGATCTGAAGCATCAACTCTCCTTCAAGAAAGAGGAATATATAGGTACATGTATTTTATTTCTATCATAACGTTTATATCGCTCATAATCATTGTACTAATATAATCTATATTTTTTCAGAGTTCATCAGTTTACAAAAGTCGAAATGTTTGTATGCTCAGAACAAGAAAAATCTGCAGAACAATTTCAAGAGCTGCAGCAAATTCAAGAAGATTTATTTTCATCCTTAGGCTTGCATTTTCAAGCAGTTGATATGCCACCTCATGAATTAGGAGCTCCAGCATACAGGTATATGCATATCTTAAGCGCAATTAATATTTTAAGCAGATTTTTTAATGATTCTCTTTTATTCGCAGAAAGATAGACATGGAAGGGTGGATGCCTGGGAGAAAAATGTATGGAGAATTATCAAGTTGCAGTAATTGTACAGATTATCAAGCGCGACGATTGAATATCAAATATAAAACCAAAAATGGAAAATTATTGCATACTCATACGTTAAACGGTACTGGATGTGCAATACCTCGTATGTTGATTGCTCTTTGTGAAACGTATCAGACTAAACATGCGCGTATCACCGTTCCGAAAAGTTTGATACCTTATATGAATGGAATCGAGCTTATCAGGAAACAACCAATTGCTGATATGAGACTGTATCAATTTAAGCAAAATTTAATTTGAAATATTACGGAACGTCATTGTTGTAGATAATGTATATTTTCATATACTCTAAAAGAATGTTGTAAGTAGATTGAACAAATTTCTTGTCTATATTAAAATGAAATAATTTATGTATGTGATGTAATATTATTCATATTTAAAAATTTGCCCACTCTACTATAGGAAAACAGGATTCACCAAAACTTCAAATATTAAACACCACCTGACAGTATATTTTCTACAAACTAGTACAATATTATCATACAAAGAAAGACAGGGTTCTGAAAATTGTACGTACACAGGGATAAAGATTTCTTTCAATAACTTGTTTGTTATTCTGTATATATTTTGTAGCGGAGTTATAAAAATGTAACACAAAATATTTTTTCTTAAAGTAATACAATTCAGAGACATTGGAAATTTACAATTTATCTCCCACACTAATCGGATGTTAGTATAATATCGATCTTGTTTATTAACAATTTAAAGATTCTTTTTCCTGTACCTGTCCCGTCATACTGAGCCTAACAACGATACAAAGTTTGTTTTATTTTCGAAACTGCTACTTGTCAGTACGATCGATTGTATTTTTTTTTTCTGTCTTGCTCCAGGTTAAAAGTTTTGGATGATATCCAAGTATTATTCTGTGGCAATGCAAATTGTTTTATTCTGAAAATAATGAAGATTTGAGAATAATTTATAAGGTAAAGGCATTTATCAACTTTGTATTACTTACTTTTATATATATATTTTTTTTTAATCTTCTTCCTCCCCTGATTCGGATTCCTCTTCTGCATTTTGTAGCCACTCAACGAATTTTTTCATTTGGTCCAAAAAAAGCATTTTCCCTTTAACCGAATGGCCCTCCTTGTACCACTTCAGAATCACTTCTTCTGATACTACATCCGCTGAAACATGAAACAAAAAAAAACGTAAGACACGAGAAAGGGGCGCAAATGGTAGGAGGGGATTCGTGTGTATAATAGTAAGGTACAACATACTTTTATAAAAGAGTAAAACAATCTTTTGGAAGACTTTCATAAAGTTCATATTTTCGTAACAGAACTCCTGGACTTTGAGAATAAGCGCAAGCTCGGATCTGGCAGTGGTTGTAAAAGCATCAAACAATGGAGTGTACATTTTTAAATGTTTCAGTGCTTGTTCAGCTACCAGCTCTTCTTTTTTGTTCCATTCGGCTTGACCCATCACGACGACCCAAATCTATAAATAATTTTATTTAGTATCCAATTTTTTTTTAGTTACATTAAAACGGGAAAAAGCGTATATATACCAGCCCAATCACTTCATGTTCAGGAATGTGACTCCTCTGAGCCACTTCCTTGAGATCGAATACAATGTCCTTCATAGGACGATTATCGGCTAAGTCATCCAAAAGTAACAGTTGCAAATCTCGTTTTGCTTCTTGACTTGCTTGAGCTTTATGTAGCTTCACTATATCTGCGAGGCCGACAGCCTCGAACACGGATCGGAAATAATCTTCTGTTCTTTTATTAGGTGGCACAAATTCCATTAACCTGTTTATTAACAGATACTATTAATTATAATAAGAAAAATATTGAGATTGAATTGAGAGGTATTGAGATTAAATTGCGATATTAAATATTGTCGGAAATAGTAAAACAAATGAAATTTTGTTTTACCTTCCTTCGATACCGCCCCGTTTTAATGCTGACATTAAACTAGATAAACCCTTCTCATGTTTCCAGGTGACAAAGACTTCTAATAAAAAGTCTAGAGCTAAATTATCTTTCACAAGATGTTCATTGATCAAAACGGAAAGGACAGTGGGTGGAACAGAACCGTTAGAGATCCATAATGCTGTCATTCTAGCTAACTTTATCCTTTCCTTTGGAGAAAATCCCTTTATAAAAACCAATACTTTTTTCATTTCTTCTTCAAACATTTTTTCCAAGTATTTATAACGTCGCATGAGCTTGATGAAGACCTATAAAATTAATCATAATTATGACTTGAAATGATCATATTTGTGCAATCATCAGAATGATGTATCACCTGTTCAAAATTCCGCATGGAATCCATATCCTCTGATTGCTCAAAAACGCAAGCAGTGGTCTTGACTGGTTTATCGCCATCTTGAGCGATAGAACCGCCAGGAACTAAGAGGCCACCAGCTATTAAGATGTCAAATAGGGCCTCTCCATATCGACGATAGTCTAACTTCGAGCCAGCTGCATCTAAATACTTGTAAATTGCATCTAAGTCGTTACCAGCCTTTTCCAAACCAAGCAAAATCGCATCTCGAAATCCAGTTGGGTCATACTTTTCTCTTTCATCTAAGGAAAGTAAGATTTTACATTATAATTCTTGAAAATAATTATTATAAATATCTCGAATTTTTTTCACATACCTCTTTTTCTGGTCTTTATGCGTTGACCTGATAGTATCGGTTTTTCTATTTTTTGACTCATACAATATCTTTCTGAAATTATATAAATTATATTAAAACATTTTGATTCATACATATATAGTATTTGTTTATAATTTATTTTTCATTTCATTTCGTATAGGGTATTGCGAAAAAAATATTTCGCGTGGAATTTATTTTTATTGCACAACTGTTCCTTTATGTACTATGTATATTCTCCATATGTATAAAAAGGATTACACAATTTTTCGAAAATCATTCGAAACGCGAACGAGAAATTCATTTAATAGCATTATTTTTTGTTCAAGGTAATGTACGAATGGTTCTTCTCACTTTGACACATACGTGGAGGAAGTATTTGAAAAATCAAACAAGACTACGCGGTTACAATGCGCTCTGACACTTGACCTCAAAGCCGTTAGCGATTCTCTTTGACAAATGGCGACCTTCAATCACCACATCGTCTTACTTTCGAAACTAAAATTATCAGTTATTACACAGTAAAATTTATTGCTTTAAGAATTCGTATAGAAAAACGCAATATTAGTCGCGCATTTCGTCGGAGGTTAAGGTCGCACAATAGGACCACGATGGCCGATAGTTGTAAAAATGTTGAGGTCTGCAGAAAGATCAGGTTACCCCAAATACGTTAATGGATGATCCACATATGACGAATTTCTCTTGTTTTAACTTACTTGAATGCACGTACAACTGTAGAATTACCCTTTTCCAGGTGTATAAGAGTGATGCGAGGTGTTTCAAGGAGGACTCGGGCACTTGAGGTCAGCGAAACCGAAGAGAATCAAGCAGAGGAGAAGCCACAGTTGACAGGAAATAGATGAGAAACTCGGACTTAAGTTGGGCAGGGTGTTTTTTACGCCATCTGATGGGATAAAATGCAGAAAGAGCGGTAAATGTTTAAATGAAAATAATTCGAAAGCATGTTTCACGTTTTTCATATATTTCCAAGGGTATAATTTGATTCTTAAACATTTCGGTGAGTAACAGTATTATATAATATATTGAACATTGCTTCTATCATAACAGATTGATTGCTGTTAAAAGTTTTGCATTCATCAATTTGTAAAATACTTATCTCTATGTTACGGTACAATTTATTTATTTGGTAAGCATTTAAATAATATAAAAATATTTTCATCAACTGTTCAATATCGTGTAACTTTTATCATACTACATTTTATTGCAAGTTTCTGAAATTTAACTCTAGTAAATACTATGCTGAGGATTCGAAAATTTTTAACATACAAAAGTGTATGTTAAACGGTGCAATAATTTGAGTTTTTAAAACTATTTCCTTTTAGAAGATGTGCTTTTCTTATTATCTTGCAGAATATATCTTTAATCTTGTTATTTGATAATATTATGTAGTGCTTTGTATCTGCATTACTCTAATGAAACGCAATAATTTAACGTAGAGTCTCTCTTTGAATTAGAATATTCTCCATTTTAGTTGATTCCCATTACCAGTATTTAAAACTATTAATACTTAATCTACTTTGTTATCTATAATTAAATTAACGCCTAAATCTAAAACGATTCGTTGTTTTTAATGGAAAATCCTCGTCTTATTTATTGCATTAGTAATCACTAAAGGTTTTGCATAAATAGTTCAACAGTGTATGCAAAATTGTGAACTTTTAAGTGCTTCACAATTTCGATGAATGTGCACCTTTTCTTGGTATATCATTGTACGGTTTTAACAACGGATACAATGACTGACTGACTTTGAATGACATGATATCATCTATCTTTTTGAAGCCCTCTGTATTTTCAACACTCGGTGATTCCACAGATTTATCCGTTTTTCCCGCATTTTCTTCATTTGCTTCTGAATTATCTGCTGTAGAAATGATATGCACCGACAATTTGTGTCGAATATCGTTGCGCAACATTTCCTGTAATATTAATAGAATATATTTTAATAACTTAAGTTTCGGTAAATAAATGTCATTCGAGTCTTGCATTCAACGTGCGTACCTTGAAAAATTGCAGTATTTGTTCTCGTGTTATTGTTCTTAAGTAATTAACTTCGATGTTCTCTCGATCAAAGTTATATTGCTGTGCCGATATTTCATTCCAAAATACGCTAGACAAGGAGGTCAACGTTTTAGGTTTCTCGAGGCGTTGAATCGCCAATGATTCTTTGTGTCTACCGAATTCCTCTTCAGACATGTTGGATATATATTCCTAAAGGTAGATGATGTCAAAAATAAGTATTTTTTGTACAAGCTTAACTCTTAGCACTAGAACTACCGGCGTTAAATATATTTAATTTATATATATATATATAATAACTACATTGGAGAAAGAAGTATCAAGAGGTGAACAAATTTATCAATGCAATAATTTATATTTGATGAAATAGCCGTGGAGTATCTACTATACGATTTCGAAACTTTTTATAAAAAATTAGAAGGCAGTCAGTTTGATTGCCTTGGTAGTTCTAGTGTTAACAGAAGAGGAAAAGCTACTGACCAACATGGAATCTAAGAATGCATTGATTCTTTGCTCGACATATTGTGGATGTCTTTCACTTTGAACTATGATTCTTAAGCCCTGTGCGCCATTTGTCTTTCGAATACCGCTGAATACGATATATCCTAGTTGTTCTTTTGTTCTCAGAGTAGTAAAACATGGTTCGGAAATTAATTGTGCTAAAAGTTCTAAATGCGTATTTGATTCCGTCGATTGCAAGCCAGTCTGATAGTAGACTTCTGTACACGAACTTCTATGCAGTTTATTTTCTGCTTCGAATAAGAAATTGCAACCTAGAAATTAGAAAATCATTTTTTTTTTTAAACAGAATATCATTTCTACATTAAGATTTAAATATTGAAATATTAATTCTTACCATCTTCCAGTCTAACTTCACGATACAAAATCAATTGCCTTGGGAAAAGTGGTACTATATGAGGTATCGCGCTTGTTAATTTTGATTCTATCAACTTAGATGTATCAAGGGCTTCCGAAATTGTTACATTACCATGCAGCAGGCATTCTACATGGAGCTTACTTAGAAATTGTGGTACAAACTGTTGAACTCTATCAACCGTTAATTCTAAATAGAAATATCAATATTCAATTACTCATTTTAAAATCTGATAAATAAAATTACATATTTTTTCAATGATTTTGAAGAATATTCGCTGGTCATGCTTACGGGAAGTTGCTTTTAATATTTCATCCTTCATCCAGACTTGCTCTGAGAGTAGAACAGCAAGATAATAAACAGCATGCTGGTATGGTTGTTCGGCTTCAAAATTTTGTAATTTCCTTATATACTGAAATTCAGGTTTGCCATAATAATAAAAATAGCTAAAGTATATTAAAACGAAATCTATAGAAAGAATGAATTACACGTACAGCTTCTTTTATGTCCTCGAATCTTTTTGGGTCCACTTTAAAATCCATCATTTTATCTAAGATCTTATTTAACAATACCCGTTGTTTATTATCGTAGCCGAAGATTTCTAGCTGAGAGAGACATAAACTTTAAATTCGTGAATTGAATAATACATTTATTATTATGCATGATCGTAGTAAGTAGTAACGTTTGAAGTTTTTGTTTGCTTACTATTATTCCATATTTGCTATTACTAAGTTGCCACTTTAGGCCAGCTAATTCGGCATCGTACGCGTACTCGTTTAAAGAATCACGGAGTAATTGCACAAACATGTAGCTTAAGCTATAACTGATTGGATCTATGTACGCTAATGGGCTACGAATTAAAATTAAATTACGTTAGTATCCAGTGTATATGCTGACAATGCTTAGGAAATTTGTATCAAGTTTTACCTAACAAATTCAACAACTAAAGTAGATCGTGGTACAAGAAATTCGTTATCTTGTTTAAACCATAATCTTATCAGAGATGTATCTTCTATAATCGTTGGAAATTTGGTTACCTAAAATATGATATAGATGTATTAATATGTCTTATTTACGTAATTTTTAACTAATAACCAAAATAATGTAAAATATATTGTTCACCTACATTGCTTTCAGCTGGCTTCAAATCAAATTTTTCTGGTATAAATTCATTTTTGGGAGGTAGTTTGAGATCTGAATTATAACCGGCATTGAGCCATTTGTCAACTGTCTCTTGTGGCACCTTCTCTTTTCTAAATTTAGTACCGTACCATTTTTCAGTTTCATTAGCAATATCTTCATACATTTTCCCAATTACTTGAATTCGAACATTTTCTGGTTTTAGATATTCTGTTACGCAATTGATTAAGTCAGGCTTCCATAAAGGAATAAGATTGTCTATGGTTAAAACTTCTTCCATTGGATAATCTTCTAACAGTCGCACTATGCCACTAACGTATGTAGAAGGTGAAGATTTTTCTCGGAATCGAAAATTCATATCTGCGATGTCTTTATATTCCTTCGAAGAAAAATAGTCAGCTTAATAAGCTTACTAGGTTTTAGATACTTATGAAATAATTCGTAACTCTACTTATAAATTTATTTTTAATTACTTTATAAATCCATTCGATCGGACCATGCTTCTTTAGCATATTGATGTATTGGAAAACCATCAGAATAATGTCATCGATGTGGTGGATCCCTTCTTCGGTTAAATCAAACATTACATTGAAGAAGCTAAAGCCTCTAGCTAGATGTCGTTTTCCCGATACAAGCGTGTTACACCATCCTTTTGCTTTTAATGCTGACAGTAATGAACCTTCTCCTTCGTGCCCTAATAAATGAGAAATATAATGCGTGGGCTAAAAAAGAAAAAGTTTAAATAAATGAAGTGTAATAGTAAATTATTAGATTTTAAAATAAAAATAATTATTACTGCGGATTTATAATATTCTCGTAAATCGGGTATCGGAAACGTAATATTTAAATTCCTTAGATCTTTTATCGGAACAATGTACCACTTATTTTGAAAGTGTTCTTCGTTAAAAGGATGTTTCGGCCAAACGGGTACTTCAATTTCCTTATTTTTTACATCGGAGAATTGTTCTACTACCATTTTTTCAAGTTCATCTAAGTCTTCTAAATATGAACAAACGAATGAATATACATAATAAAGTAGCTGTAATAGTTAAAAATTATAAAATTATAATGTATAAACTTTCAAACCTACGTTTCCCAAGTATACATAACGACATAATATTAGAGGAGTAATACTTTTCGTGAAATTTAAGCAATTCTTCTCTAATGTTTATCCCTTTTTGTTTCGGTAATATATCTAACGTTTGCTTATTGCCAGTGCCAAACTTTGAAAAAGGATGCGAAGGATCCGCGGATGATTTATCTAATTGATCTATCCGCCATGTGTCATTTACAATATTCTTTTCATGTTCCGAATGAATAGCTTTTAGCTCCAATTCGGTCAAAGTTTCGGTAAAAAGTGGAGTCAAAAAGAATTGAGCAAAACGATCTAGTGCATCTTGTAGCTTATCCGGATTTACATCAAAGTAATAGTTAGTATGATCCATGTGAGTCGATGCATTAGATGAGCCACCATTTTGAGAAAGATACATGTAATAATCATTTTTCTCAGGATACTTCTGTGTCCCTAAGAACAGCATATGTTCACAGAAATGTGCTAGACCTGGCAGGTCATCTGGATCATTTAAGTAACCTGAACAGATAAATATTATATGATAGTACCAGTTTAATGTATCAGAATATATATATATAGCAGCTATTTTATTAGAGGTAATTAAAATTTTATTTAATATTGTATTATACTTTACCAATATTCACATTTAATGATGCTGCACTTTTATCAGTCGTTGGATCGCTTATAAGTAAAACTTTCATTTTATTAGTAAGAATTAAACCTCTGTATAATCTTTTATCATTTGGTGATTTAATTATGTTGTTGTATCGTTTCTCCACATAATTGTGCACAGGCATGGTGGTTGTTGGTGTTTTCTTCTCAGATGATTTACAACTGAAACGTAATAATGCAGAGATGTATAGTTATACATACATACAAAGATACGTAGATATTACATTGTATTTCAACATAAGTAGAAGCAACAATTTTGTGTTTACATAATAGTGTGATTGTGATTACATATAAAAATATGTATCTCATATCAGTGAATTGTTAACATTTTAATATTTACAAAGTAATAACCATTAATTGCATATTATCTGTAATAGAAACAATTAAACATTAATTTGGATTACTAAGTGAAAAAATATTGGAGTAAGTAATTGATAATATTACAATGATACTGTGATTTTTGGAAAATGGTGTCACAGAGGTGTGATTTTTTTTCACTATAATATGAAAAACACGTTTTAATAAAGTCTTACTTGGAATTACTGGGATCTGCATGAACAATCTGGTCGTTTTGGAGTAAAGATGTCATTCTACTTTTGAACAAAATTAAAATATACTAAAAATTTATTATAAAGAATACATGTATCTATATATGTATATATACATATACATATATTTATGCATACTATTTATACGTATATGATACGTGAAAGTTAATCGAAAAATAAACGAACTTTTGATCGTTCGTTTATGACCTATATCTTCACAATTTTACGTTCCTTTCTTCGTATTAATTAGGATGAATGATTTCTTAGAATATTTAAAGTAATTTCTTATTTCTTTGTTACTATTACGAGCTGCACAATACTATTGGAACTTATCTATTCCATATAAGTGTGTAGATAGTATACAGTTATAAACGTCATTCGGAATGAGTAAGTTTTGCATCAGGTTAGAATATAATTAGAAGGAAACACAACAAGATGACTTTTGGAAAGGAAATAATTGAATTTACTTCGACTGAAGAGTGTTGTACGTCGTAACTTTTGAGTTTTTATATTTAAAATTGAGTTAATTTTGATGTCGAGATCTTATACGTATATATAACTTTCAATTATAAATTCAAAAGGCTTTTTTTCAATTGTTTTCTCGCTAAACTGAACGACTACGTTTATATGGGTCACGATATCATGGATGGGATTTACAGGACGTATAGTACTTCATAGAAAATACTTGCGTACCTGTAGAAAAACACATTTGCAGGTACATAAAATACACGAAATTTCAGAATACGTGCAGTAAACATTCTTATTGTAGTTTTGTGCAAATTATGTAGAGAAATATATATGCCAAATTGTCCCAACATAATTTGCAGTACAGTGTTTTGAAGTAAGCTACCGGTGGCTGAGCTTGAACATCTATGGAAAATAAGTACAAAGAGTAATCATTCTTTTCTTTTTTTTCAATATAGACATCATTTGTAACCTGCTGTGAATATATTTAATATCAATGTACTAAAAAAAAAAAACATTTTACAGTTGTGTAAAAGTACAATGATGATTAATTTGCTAAGATCAATATCATTTCTCCCTACGAAAATTTTAACTAGCCTATTCCTCGTGGAATTGGTCAATATAGATTCTAGGATTTTTTTCGTGTTTTTAGGGTTTTCAGAGAACAATAGGAATATAAAGTATATGGAAGTCATCTTCTTACATTATACCATATTACATGGCGCAACTGTAGCTTTACATTGGGTGTAATTTGTCAACATAACCTGCAGTCGGCGTTAAAGAATTGCTTGATAGACAGCCAAAAAATATCGTAACATGTCGATTGAAATTGAATCCGCTGAGTAATTATTATTAATTAATATTACTTAACGTTATTTTTCTGATGTCTATATTTTACATTTCTTCATTTCAGTGTAATTCGCCTGATACAACAGTATTTGAAGGAATCAAATCTTGTAAAAACATTACAAACTTTACAGGTATGTATGCATTTTTATCGTAAATATATTTGCCAGTTATTCTTATTGTTTGATACATTATTTTCATATTCCTCATATGGCTTCTGACTTATGATTTTATATTACATTTAGATGTAAATTAATATTGTTAGGTATAAGCCATGTTGTTTTATGTTTATCAAATTATATATCAGGTATTAATAGATTATAATATTTGCAGGAGGAGACTGGTGTATCCCTAAATACAGTAGATAGTGTGGATGGTTTTGTCGCAGATATAAACAATGGCCATTGGGATACAGTATTAAAAGCGATACAGTCATTAAAATTACCGGATAAAAAGCTCATTGATTTATATGAACAGGTATACAATTGTATGAAAATATTTGTTGACATAGTAGTTAAAATGTAGTTTACAGGACAAAGTAATCACACTTGATGATGTAATTTATTTATTTTTAATTTGTTAGGTTGTTTTGGAATTAATAGAATTACGAGAGCTGGGAGCAGCTCGATCTCTTTTAAGACAAACAGACCCCATGATCATGATGAAGCAACAAGAACCAGAAAGATACATTCATTTAGGTATATCAAATCGCAACAAAGTTATTAATTACAGAAAGGTTGCTTTTATACTATCTGAGTTTTTTCTAACAGTAGAATGCATTGCATTGCACAGAAAATCTGCTTGCACGTTCATATTTTGATCCGCGTGAAGCATATCCTGATGGAAGTACAAAGGAGAAACGGAGAGCATACATAGCTACTGCTCTTGCCGGTGAAGTGTCGGTAGTTCCTTCGAGTAGACTGTTAGCTCTGTTAGGACAAGCATTGAAATGGCAACAGCATCAAGGATTATTGCCACCTGGTACCACGATAGATTTGTTCAGAGGAAAGGCAGCAGTACGAGACCAAGAAGATGAGAAATATCCGACTCAACTATCAAAACAAATTAAATTTGGACAGAAGTCTCATGTTGAATGTGCTCGTTTTTCTCCAGATGGTCAATATCTAGTTACTGGCTCTGT
The DNA here is from genome assembly GCA_910591515.1 of Cerceris rybyensis. Lineage (NCBI taxonomy): Eukaryota > Metazoa > Arthropoda > Insecta > Hymenoptera > Crabronidae > Cerceris > Cerceris rybyensis. The sequence continues at coordinate 6,427,836 of OU342795.1, forward strand.
AGATGGATTCATTGAAGTGTGGAATTTTACGACCGGTAAAATAAGAAAAGACTTAAAGTATCAAGCTCAAGATAACTTTATGATGATGGAACAAGCTGTATTATCAATGGCATTCAGTCGTGACAGCGAAATGTTAGCTGGTGGTGGGCAAGATGGAAAAATGAAAGTGTGGAGAGTTCAAAGTGGTCAGTGTTTAAGACGATTTGAAAAAGCACATTCCAAAGGTGTTACCTGCCTCCAGTTTAGTAGAGACAACAGTCAGATTCTGTCTGCATCTTTCGATACAACGATAAGGTACATAGCCTTAGTACGACAATACTCTGTGCTTATGAATAATTAATATACTACATTTCTTTCAAAGGATACACGGTCTTAAATCAGGGAAGACGCTTAAAGAATTTCGAGGACACGCTTCTTTCGTAAATGAAGTTGTCTTTGCTCCGGATGGACATAATATCATAAGGTATAAGTTTCATTTATTATTTGACTATCATTTAAATTACGTCTTTGTGCATTTTTTATCTGATATTTTCATTATGCTAGTGCATCGTCGGACGGTACCGTTAAGGTTTGGAGTTTAAAAACAACAGAATGTATAGGTACATATAAGTCTTTAGGAGCTGCAGATTTAACTGTAAATAGCATACATCCTCTTCCACGAAATCCTGAACACTTTGTTGTGTGCAATCGTTCGAATACCGTTGTTATTATGAACATGCAAGGTCAAATAGTAAGATCATTCTCTAGCGGTAGACGCGAGGGTGGTGATTTTGTGTGCACAGTTGTAAGTCCTCGTGGTGAATTTATTTACTGTGTTGGCGAGGATCTTGTCCTTTATTGTTTCTCCACATCGTCGGGAAAACTGGAGAGAACACTTAACGTAAGTATTCTTTTTAATGAATCTTCTAACAGACTTTAATGACGTTGTATTACGTTAATCTCCTTATTTTCAGATACACGAAAAAGATGTAATAGGTTTAGCACATCATCCCCATCAGAATCTATTGTGTTCTTACAGTGAAGATGGTCTTTTGAAACTATGGAAACCATAAGATGGTTAAGAGTTTGATCTACTTTTTAACGAATCCCACAAGTTTTCTACAATTATTACAATATTTATCATTGTAACGAAGCTTTGTACAATTAATTTCAGGAAGTTTCAATTTTACCGTAAGCTCATATAATAAAAAACCATGTCTCCTTTTTTCTATGAAGTATCGAAAATATATCAATGAGATTTTGTATTATGTGACAAATATACATTTCAGGAAAGCTCTGCATTATTTCAAAGCTGCATTTATAAGAATTATTTAATAAAACGATACTAACGAAACATCGTGAATAAATATGAAAAGAAAAGAATGTCCCAAGTCTTTTATACACGTATTACAAGTATCAAAACAACTGTCTTGTCCATAAGGATACACGCTTTCATTACGAATTTCAAAGGATGCCGGTCTACCAAAGACATAACAAATAACGCGCCTTTACGGCAGATACAATAATAGACATTACGTATCGAATCAACTGTATCTGATCGTTCAAACCTAATCGTTATACCTCTGTTCGCAAAGTCGACGAGGATAAACACGCAGGTAGAGAAGACGAGGATATGGGGGTACCCCAGTGGTGGGTGGTTTGGTTTTACCGAGTGTTATAGGTGGTAGGTACTAGGTACTTTGCAGCTATCCTTCTCGTCACGTAGTACGGGGAATCCATGGGCGTGTGCGGACGTTGTGGTAATTGGGCCCGAGCAAATAAGCAATTACTATATTTCGGCTCGGCAAATATTATAATAACGGGCCGGAGGGGTTAACCGGGTTATCGGGCGTACGATCGCCGACTCAGGCGTCTTAGAGAGCGCCAAAACCAGCACCAACCTGCCGCTCGTTTTTGCTCGTCTTGTGTTGTGCCCCTTTACCGAAACGAGCCTCGTTAATATCTTCATAAAAGCGTGTAAATCGTGTTCGTACGATGATTCAGATTTACGAGAAACATTCGCTTCTCTTACGAATACTGCGGATGTTTATGCAAATTTGAAGTTTGCAAATGTTTCAGATTTTTTTTCAAAGTGCATCCTTTTTTTAAATACTGCTCAATTTATTATAAACGCTTACAGATCTGCAGTATGCTTATAGAAATGTTGTACGAGGATTATTAAATACAGTTGACTCTCGTATAAAGCGAATAAGCTAAAGTAACTCGTTTAGAACTATTATTGTTATGTTAAATTTTATTTTTTATGTTTTAACAAATTTTATTATTTCACGTTATACGAGAGTCTACTGCAAGAATTGTGAAATAATGGAGAGACAGAAACAGTGGAAAAGAATGTAGGCATTTAGTTTGTATATTTAGTCGATGTACTTTAGCACGGATATCCGTGTCGGCGCTATTCTTTCATCCTGAAATCAAAGAAGGAATAAGCGTGAAAATTGGCTACTGTCGGTTTCGTCTTTCGCGCGTAATGCATACCTCGAAACAAATGGACCGTTCCGCTTCCTTCTTACCCTCGGCTAATGTGACTTTAATGTCACTCGAACTTTTTCACTTTGCTCCAGTTTCCTGTCGGCATTTTCGTCTACTTAGACGACCAATTATCGACCGATTCACCGATCCTCGTTCCCTGTAGTTAGCGTGTTCGCCGTCTCATTGGTTTCCTGCGCCATTTTGTGTGCAGCCCGCGGATTTTTCTCGGTGTTAAGAAAACGTCATTTTTCAGCTGCAATTAAAAGATATCTGTAAGTAAAACGATTAATATTGTTAATTAACGACTCAGGTTTCATTGAAATTATAAAGTTTGCATTAATTCATCGTGTAATTGAATATTTGAATAAATGTGCGTTGGAGGAATACTTTCGATCGTGCATTGTTTGAATGGAACTTTGATTTATTTCTTGCTAGGCCTGCAGCCGTTAAAGGTACATGTGCAGTGAGAGAAAATTGCTTTTTTCAAATGCTGGACGAACGTGCAGTCGAGGAACACCATACTTTCATTGGAATCGAGAATCGGAATTGATGGTAGCTATTATATGGAAAAAACAGATGCCATACTTAAATGCAATTACAACCGCCCTGTCGACTAGCGCAACTATCGGCGATGCACGTAAGTAGTTCAAAATCTGATGTTACGCTGCAAAGTTGTAATTTTTAACGTTTATTAAGTAATAACTGCCAAATTGCAGTAATGGTGTCCAAGACGTAGTTAGTAGACAGTAATAGTGGATTTTAAACAATATTAGTAACCAGTAATATGGCATTTTAAGCGATAATTAATGACCAGTAATTACGTATTTTAACCGTTTTAATACTAACGAGATTTATATGTTTAAAGTAAAAAATGCTTACAAAAAATACAACTTTGTCAGTTTTGAGAGATTATTTCTTTAATATTAAGAATGTAATTAAGTAATGAGAAGATGCCTTTTATATAGAATTACTACTCCAACTTGATTTTTTTAACTTTGTTGAAACACATATCTCCTACTAGTGCTTTGTAAATGATACTTTTCAAAATAAACTCGTACCGAAAGGGTTATGCACTAATTATTAAGTAGTTGATAAGTTTATAAAATCTTCTCTTGAATTTTCATTTCTTTGAATATCAATGTAAAAAAGTTTTTAGTAATTTTAGTAATTAGATCGCTTTTACGATCAAATTCATGCTAGGTCTATACTAATAGCGTCGAAGCCTGCTGCAAGGAAGGAACTGCGAACGGTTGCTTTTTAGGTAAAGCTGGAAGGACATGCGCTCGAATAAATTCACTTCCTTCCCGCGATATCCTACAAGTTCCTTCGCACTTGATCAAGTATCAGAGAACGCTTTTCTCCACTTTCCTCTCACAATTCCAGAAATAAGTATTACTAGTTTTCCCAAGAATCCTTACCTGTTCAATAGAACAAATCATTTCATTTGTATCAACAATTTTAGAATCACCTGTGCTATGATAAGCTCACTTACTGTGACAATTCTTCTTCAATACATTCCACTTTGCATTGTAAGAAGAATTTCCCCCCAATGTTTCCCTTATTAGAATGAATTCTGATTGATTTCACAATTTCACAATTACCTTTATAATCATAAGCCCATCCCTGAATGAATATTTCCCATTAACTTTCCAATATAAGATAAATATTTCCCCAATCTTTGCCTTATTAGAATAAATTCTCATTTGTTCAACAATTTTACAACTCTCTCTACTCCACAAACCTACCCCCTAAATAAAAATCTCTCTTCAAAACATTATGCATTAGTTTTTCCATGTAAGATGAAGTTTTCCCTGATTTTTTCCTTATTAGACTAAACTCTGATTGATTCCACAGTCTCATAATTATCTTTGTTACTACAAACTCACCCCCTAAAATGAAAGTTCCTCTTCAGAACGTTTCACATTAGCTTTGCAATGTAAGAAAAATTTTTCCCAGATCTTTCCCTCATCAGAATGAACTCTGATTGTTTCCATATTTTCACAATTATCTTTTCCACTACAAACCTACCCCCTAAATGAAAGTTCCTCTTCAGAACAGTTCTGGATTAGCTTTGCAAACGTGAGGTGACTTTTTCCCAGATCTTTCTTTCATCTCACATAAACATCCTCAGTATCACAGTCAACGTTTTCAGGCCCCGCTGATTTTTGAACTTCTGTTGGCAATACCCGGTCTTTCTTTTTACAAAGAACGAAACCGCTACTTTCTTGCACGGTGAAAGAACCCCGTGGGCCATCTTCGTTTCCGTATTTCCGGAAGATCCCCAATTTCGCGATCATAATTTGTTAATAATTGGACATTGGTTGTGCCCAGGGTGGAAGGGACTCCTCTCGCTGGCCAACTGGCCCCAGGTGTGTGCACGGGGAGCGTGGCGGACGCGTGCTTCTCCCCTCTTTAACCCCCGCCTGCAGCCGAATGCACTCGCCTCGTTTCGTTCTCTCTTTTCATCTACCTTTAAATCCATTTGCTTCTTTCTTTCTCACGCTTTCTTCCATGGTATCCGACGTTTCGAGCCTCTCCTCACGATCTTTTCGACGCGCGTGCGAACGTACCCGAGGATCTTTTAAACGCTATACGATATAGATAATTATGGGAGATTTCTATTTTATAACAACGTTTTAATTCAAAGTTTGACGACAGACTTGATGGAGATAAGGTGAGGGAGATGTGATTGCTATGGTAAGTTGAAAGGTAACGGAATTTCAGGGTTGAGTCTTAGCATTTGTTTGAAGGATTAAGGAAGTTGATGAGTAGGAAGTTATTAACTTTGCAGGTGACAATGGAGAGATATGAAGATGGTGTTAGTTTTTGGAGTATTGGTTGAGTTTGATGTCAACTTTGTGTTTGGTATTTGTGCATTATTTAGAGAGTTAGGTGGTTGAAGTTGAGGTAGATAGGATTTAGCAAATGAAGCTAGAAATTCACTTTAAGTTCTGTCGTACCAATATACAGAGTCTGTGATCATAGTCCAGGTACCTTTTAAGCTTCATGAGAAACGATTCCTCCCACATATAGATTTGTAAAATTCTATGTCCCGATTAGTTTAAAATTGATAAAGAATGGACTTTCTATCCTGTAAAACGTTGCAAACTGTACGTTCAATTGGTACATTCACCTGTTGAACCTGATTAGGGATTCTTATCGAAAAGGCCAAACTTAACCGACGGAAACACGAAAACAAAATACCACTCGTGTCAAAGGTCACGTAACTCGAGTGAAATAAGAGCAAAGTCGTAAAAGCATGGATCCACAAGTGGACCAACCGAAAGTAGAATTCGCAAAAATTCTTGCACCGCGAGATTTGCATTCCGGAAAGGTGGCAATTATTCCGCAACGGAATAATGCAATTATCGAATTAACCCTCGCACCCCCACATAATTGCTCGCGACTTCACGATTTAAGTGGATAATCATTGGGAACCGCCGAACCGTTCCGAGCGCTGAAATTTGGCAAGCGTCAGAATGTGGGGCGCCGGTCTCGTCGATGCACCGTGTAATTTTCCTTGCACGTATGCACGTATGCACGCATCGCGCGTATTAGTTGCGACTTTAACGGTCGATCTTGATTCTTCCTTCGACGTGTTGAATAGAAATCCAATTAAAGAACCTTTTTATTAAAGCTCAATAAACTTATCGTTTATCAATGAACCTGCGTTTGAAAGGTCTTCAAAAACGTCAGATAGTAGCGTTTTAAAAACTCAGACAAAACAAAAACAAAGCTATGCTAATAACGTAGAGACTTAAAATTATTATATTTGCCATTCGAGACGAATTACACACCATTTATAATCAATTTGTTAACCAAGAGTCTCGAATTGAACACGCAGCGAGTAATGAAACCGGCTATAAAAATTTTATTTGCTACCAGTCATTGTCTTCATAACAATTCTTCGTCTCGAATGGATTAATTAAATATAACATACTAATTTAATTCAATATATCGTATTAATTAAAGCCTCGGCGGGGCAGAATCTGCCTGAAACAATAGGTGGATAAAAAAATGAAAGCTTAGACTCGCAATGAGTGATTTTAAATACAACTCCCGTCACCTTTGACATATTTTTCTCACATTATTATTTAATATATCGTAATCTTGGTGGTTAGAGAGTCATCTAAGACAGTAGGTCCCCCCAGGGGCCTGTCCAGTTCCTACGGACAGGTACGGGTTTGGCGAACCCGGGGTACCCGAGCCCTTTTTGTAGATCAATGCTTATCGGTAATAGCATTGAGCTACGACCTCACCGAGGGTAAAGTTGGTACCAGGAGGACTTTCAGAGGCTCAGGACATTCCTTCGTTCAATCCCAGTCATCGGGTAGACCTCGAAGGATTTGTAGTGCAGCCTAAATTGCAAGGTTGGAGGATCCTCCCGTATTACGATGGATATTAACCCCTTAGCCTACAACTACGTGTGAGACTTCTAGTGCAGAAAATGGAATAGGAAATTTAGAACTCTTACAAAAGCTATTAAATTGACAATATCGACCGATCACGAAACGGTCTCATTATTTCTGTACTATTCATATCACGTACAATTATACGAAATATCAGAAATCAGTGAAACCTTTTGATTTCAGGAATCAATTTTGAGTCTTTACACGCCCCATCAGTAAAGAAATCGTAGGTTTAGGGGTTAACACATTGCACGCCGGTCTCGTGATAATGTGGAAATTCAAATATACGATTATAAATTTTTCAGACTCGTATCACTCATATTATGTCTTTAACCCCTTGCACTATTTCCACGAGTCTGACTCGTGATGAAAATTTTAGGCCAAACTTGAATATCACGAGTCTGACTCGTGGTATTAATCTCGGTCAAAGTATTCATATCTCGAATAAGATCGTATGTTCCCATGCAGGATTATTAAATGTAGACTTTGATTCAAATTCATTTGAGTTTCACAGAAGTTCCATTGCGCGAAGTAAATATTAGCGCGGTAGTCTTTGTCAGTCGCAAGATATCGTATATCGGGCGTTCGGTTTAGGCATGGATTCTTGCGAGTTTACCGATAGTGCAAGGGGTTAAGAAAATTGTCGACCTATGAATATATTGTTATTATAGGAAAATGGGAAAGTGGATTCAAAACGTAGCGTTACTTCCTTTAAATTGTGCAATATTTAATATATTTCTATTTGATATTGATTCAAAAGACATTATCAAATATGACAAATTTCGCGGCTGATATTTAGCCGGCGTACAATGTGTTAATTAATAATTCGGACACTAACACAGCAGAGTACAGGTCCGTCTATTAATTATAGACACAATGTCCCTTTGAATGTCGGAATTGTAGGCAAGCAATATGCGGGAAATTGGCGGGAATCGAATAGCGGCATCAATATAAAACACTAGAAGGAAAATGAAACTTTACCCCCGATCGTCGAAGGAGCCACTCGGTTGCGCAGGAGGGTGCCGCATTGTTACGTCGTAACCACCACGTTCTCCATCTCCTTCTCTCGTTGTATTTTCTTCCACGGCAGCAGGAGACGATCCTTTTCTCTCCTTCCGACGCTCCCTTGTTTTACGAGGACTGTTTAAGCCCCGTAGGAAGGCCCATTGTTATCGTCGATTTCAATGCACGAATTGTTTCCGAAAAGAGAGCGCGATTGTTTCGATTCTCTTTGGACCTATTCTCTTTTGGTGTCGGCTAATTTACCGACGAGCGTGTATCCATTGGACGAATTTTTCGGCATTCTGCAACAGTCGGGAGTGATTTTAGAAAAATTTCGAGTAAAAATTATGCCTCCTATCCACCTGAGACCTTATAATCGCATCGTAGTCGTTTGTTAACGTTGCACCGTCGAAATTCTGATGGTCTTTGAGACGATCCGTGATTTTTTTGTTTTATATTCTTTCGGCTTCAGCTACCGTGGTTTATTATCCTACAATCAACAATTTTAACCCTTTTATCGTCGGATGACGATATATCGTCGTTAATAATAGTGTTAACACTGGGTATCGAAGGTATAATATTCAGTTTCCAATACGATATCAGTAATGTAATGATAGATAATTGTAAACACACAGTTTATACTCTATATTGGGTGTTATATATTAAACTATCGCTAAATGACAATTCTTTTTATTAGTAACAACATTTGTCATTAATTCAATCAATATTTTCGGTCGGCACTAAAAGCGTTAAATTTCTTTACAACCACTGCAGTTATGGTACGTTGAATAATAATCTAGAAAAAATTTCTCAAAGATGACTGAAGATTTGAGTTCGAATTCCACTCGTTGAAGGTTCAAATCTTTATCCCTTTGTCCACCACTGATCCTACAAAAGCAATTGTCCTTTTATATAGAGTCTAACGTTTCAGATGGTTACAGATTTAATTAATAAACCAACTAGAATTTCTCAGAGACCAGTTCTCACTGGTCACAAGTACTTATCTTCTTACCCACGACAGCCACTTGTCCAGAGATTTTACAAGCTCCCACGAAATTCAAAATCGGTATCAATTTAACGTCTGGAGAGAAGAGTTTCTACCCTCTTTCGCTTATGATGCAGAAGTAATCGATTTTAGGCGATGCATAATGCAGTCGCACGAGCTAAAGTTACGAAGGCGATCGTATTCTAACGGGTTTCGTTAGCGTGTGAAACTTGCTGACTCCTCGGAGACTACGGATGCAACCATGGCTGTCTTAAGTTTTGACTGAAAACTCCGTTTGAACCCTGAATCAGTGGCACCACCCCCTCGTTTCAAAGGGCGCTTCGTTCGTCCTAATCACTAGGCTACCGATGTTCCGCCATCTAATATCAATTTTTCAGAACGAGATCGGCTTGGGAAAAGTCCTTGTCTCGTTCATTTCCACTTTTTCATTCCCAACGGATGTAAGATACGCTTCCGGTCCCTGTTTCCTTCAAGTAGGTTGGAAAAAAGTCTTTGAGATTAGAAAACATTCTTCAATTAAATTCAAACATTTATTTTATATCTTTAGTTCCTAGTATATCTAATATGCTAGTGTATATAATAGAAATTTAAAGGACAACTGATGGTAGAGATTTAAAATAGTATTTTTTGAGTTATTTTCTCAAGGATGAAATTTTGAGAGACACTTAAACACCAACGTGAACGGATTGTTTTAGAGGCATAATAGAAATGAGTGAAAAGGCCGAGGCCACCACGATTCTGGAGTCATTTTTAACGTCGGTTGTTGGAGGCCTTTGGAAATCAATTTTTCCCCTCTGACGTCAATTAACCGGAGTTTTCTTGACTTCGACGTAGGTCCGCCGGTGCACGATGGCTTTGGTCTCTCCGGAGAGTTAATCGCTGTTTCCTTCTTCCTTTCTTCCTAACTTCGTCAAATACAATTATCAATTCCGAGACCACGGACGCCTCGTTCTGCCAAGGACTTTTACCTTGGTCTAGGTGTTAATCCCTTCGAGAGGACATGACTCGACTCCTTTTCTCGTCCCGACGAAATTTTCGGGCAAATATTTAAGTATCACACGCGTTCGCTGATTAGGTGTTAATTGGACTTTACTTTAGCCGACGACCGTTTAACTGTTCTCAATTATTCTCTGTGACGATCGAAACAATTTTTTAATTAACACGTGGAACTCCGTGAGACATTTGTTAATAGTCGTGCAAAATATCGTGAAAGTTCTGACAACGATAACAATAAGGAATTTGCTAATATATGTAATATTAAACTAGTAGAGTAAAATAAGTAGACTGCTATTTTTAATGCTGTAACTACAACTTTTATTAAAATACAGTATTACAATTCTTTCTAATAATTTTATAAAAAGGTTACAGTAAATATTCTACGTCTATCTTATAAAATCTAAATTATTTAACCGGTCATTTGTTTCAATTTTTCTTTCTTCTTTTTCCTAAGTACTTGTCTACTGTATTTAACCCGTTAGAGATAGATTAATAATTAGATATCTCGCAGTTGTGCTATAAGTTTGAATTAATAAGATAGCAATAATGACCGAACGTGTGCAGTAATTTTAAACCCAAAATACTTGTCCTATCATTACAAATGTAGAGATTACATTTTCAATTGATTAACTCATAATACTAAAAACTTGCTTTCCTCCTCTCAAATTTTGACACCGCAAGATATTTGATTTGTTTTCCTGGCAGTGAATGTACTAAATATAAAAAATCTAAGTTCTAGTATTAAAACATTTTACTTCCGTATTTTTTTGGCTCCCAAATGCTATCATCATTTTACATAGAACTTTTTCTGATTTCTGTGAGTTACAATTACAATTATATTTATCTCCTCCCTCTCATCAACACCATAGCCTCCATATAAAGATATTTTCACCATCAACGTTCCTCCTCTCTAAAGATATGACTTCAGTCTCAAAACAAGTCTCAAACCAAGCAAAGTACAGTATTCAAGCCGTAAATCTTGCAACAAAATCGAACACAAAATATCGATAAACCGTAACGGAAGTTTTGCAAATGTCTCCATCCTCAGTTTGGATTTTTTATTTATCAAAATAAAGAGAGTAAGACGAAAGTATACATAATCGGCTTATCCGTGTTCGATTGGTCCCATCGAGGACAGGCGAGAAAACGATGGCCGTGTTTCTTCTTCCTTTTCTTCCTCCGAGCTTCGAAGCCGCCACGAAGATTCGTAAGATTCGCACAAAGCCGGATTCAAGTTGTAACACGGACAGCGGCCAGGTTAGGAGAGCTTTGACAATCCTAATCTTGTAAAATATATGTGCGAATAACGAGCCGGTAGAATCGCTGATCGTTGGATTAAAACACATTATGTCTCCTCGCCGACGAACTGATACCTACTAAATGGTCCTAATAGTAATCCTATTCATTGTGACGCGATACTTTAGCAGAAGGAAGCCGCACTTCTTGCAGGGATTACAATTTGGTAGAATGGGAGTCCTCTACTACCGAGTGGCTATTGCCATTTAAAAGATTGCCCTTTCACACGTTCAGTTTTTACGAGCTTGTCATCCTGAACGTTCGCATCAACAAATAACTGCATCGGATCTCTGTGTAGGATGATATAGGAATCTCTGTGACTCCTGATTTTTCTCATCCTGTAGCGCTCTGTTTTTTAATACTTTGGCTTTAATTGCTGTGGCAATTTCTACCAGGATTTACCCTAAGTGGGTTTGGAACTATTGAGGCTGTGTACTATTAAATGGTAAATGGGATATATTTTTTTGGAGGATTTGGCCTTAACCCTTTGCCTTATAGTGACGAGTGACGCTTGTGATGATGTAACTGGGATAGGAAATTTTCGAATGTTGCAAAAGTTATAAAATTGAAGATGTTAATGGAACGCGATGCAATAATATGATTTCTGTAATATTAATATTAGTTATACGATATATCAAGAACCATGGATTAATTGTTATTTTAGAAATTAAATGAAGACAGTGACAAAAAAGATCGTAGGGCAAGGGGTTAATATGTCTCAGGATGTCTATGATTTATTAGTAAGTTGGATAATTTAATTACCTATGATATATTAACACGTTGACTGCCGTGGGGGTCACCGGTGACCGGCACTATTGAATTCAATGGAATTTTATGTCACTTTGAAATTGCAATATTTACAAATTTTTAAATATAGGTAAGTACTGTATATTTAAATATTGGTATTTGAAAGATAAAGATGTGCCGAATACCTATCTATCTATATTTTCAAAGTTTTTGTTTTATGAAGATGTGAATTTAATAGAAAAAATTTCGATTTAGTAGAAACAGTGAAACTAGCGAAATACAGTTAGCGTTCAACGTGTTAAATAATAATTTAAGGGAAGTTTCTCAAGCAGTTATTTTAGTTTCTAAAATAGTTCTTCAGTCATACTTATATTCCAAGCGGTCGTTTTTTCCTTCTCGTTGGTCCTTGTCCGTCGCCCCGGGACGTCAAGACGCCAGGGAGTATCTTAATTATTCACCCATCCCCGTTATTAATTAGGCTCGTGCTACCACTTCTGTCACTGACAATCAAGAGAATCGTGTCACTTCGACTCACACCGAGTGATTTATATCACGAACGTAATCGTCTCGCCACGATACTTTCGAATATTCCTCTTCCCCCATAATCGACCTACCGTCCATCCTTACTTCTAGATACATAAAGACATTTAATTTTGACCTACACCTAATTTCCATTATAATTTTCAACATCTCCATCTCTTCCGTTCATTTTCTTTTTTTTTAATAACACTCAACTGTAAATATCAATGAAAAATGAAGATAAAAGCGATAATTCTCATTGTCCAAGGTAAATTATCGAAAGATGTTGCTCGAAAGGTGTTGCAAGATTTATAATATCAACATGTACCATGCAATAAGTATAATTATTATACTTACAACCATTATCAAGATATTATATCTCGCGTAAATATATCAAAATACAAAATGATCCATCGTAACAGGCCGTTCCACCAAAGTGTGGCAATTATTCGCACCTACAGCCTCGACTAAGGTGCTTGCCAGTTAATACGCGAATTTTGTGCGGGTGCGCTCGTATAATTACGATTACAGGAAGGAAGGAGTGTCGGTGGTTTAGCTTCGAGCTGGAAATCGTGGGAACCGTCGTGAAAGAGGAGGAGAAAGAACGTAGAGAGGTACCAGAAGAGATACAAGGGATAGGTAGAAGATCGACCAAACGGAGAGAAAGGTAACGCAAGAAAGAGTGAGAAAGATAGTTAGAAATCGTCGAGAAAGAAAGAAAGAGAAAGACAGAAAGTAAGGGTGAGCAAAGGTTGCACGGTCGAGATCTTTGGTCTCGGTCCGGCACGAGTACCGAAAACTCGAGAGGGATAACGACCCTCGTACTCGATGCCTGAATGCATCCACCATGTCGATGGTACTTCGGCTATTAGGACGGACTAGTGCCATTGTTTCATCTCGAATTGACGACATTGCGTAAACATTGTCCCCAGGGTGGTAAGCCGCGTAGGTTCTAACAAAGAGAAACAGGAAACTCCTAAGTACAACCCACGAACAACCTTCCGGCTATATATTAGCAAATCTAAAAAAAGAAAATCTATTCATCTACAATCTACCTTCGTCCACTCCTCTTTCATCAATGCTCACTCAAACGTTTCTCCTTCGATCGTCCCAAGTCGTTCTCCAATCGGGTGTGAAACCTTGTCCATAGAGATCGGCTCGTCACTGACTGAGACTTCGATGCGCGATAATTAGAGCCTGGAAAGAAAAAGTATTCCTCTCGGCTTCTCCTCGGTCGTAGTAATTTAGCAGGTAGCAAGACCGTTGCGCTTCCACGTAACCTAACCCACCCTCCGCCCTCGTTCTACTCTCACTCCTCCTCCGGCGTCTCCACCGACACCCCCGGCCGGTTCCGCGCGCGTATTTAAAAGCGTTTAAGGGTGCCCTCCAGTCTCAAGTGCTCTCCGCCGGATCCACAATGGTCCTTGCGTATTATTTGTTGGTGAAATAACATGCTGTCAGTTATGGGGGATATGCTAAATATATAGGGTACGGATAGAAGTTCGAAGGAGAATCGATCGAGCTCGTCGTCCAGAGGTCCATTCGAGTGTTGTGCTTCGAGTCACGGCGAGCCGGCACGTTCATGGATCTACAGGGGGAATTTTTATATAGGGCCTTCTTTCACGAGACAATCCGCGCCACCGGGCCACGGATGCACTTCGGGGATCACGGATCGATCCTGAGACCCTTTCTCTCTCTCTCGTTTTCTTTTACGTCCTCTTCTCACGTCTTACGGATGGACTACCTTTCTACGTCGGTCCTTTTTCGTTCCTCTTCCGCCACGAAGGCGTGGAGGATATCGTTTATTTTTTCGCCTGCCCTTCGTCGATATCCGAGAATCGTTTTTCTTTTGCCACGCGAGAAAAGGTATCGCAAGGATTCCGGATAGAATTCCGTGCGTTCAGCCTTCGCTACTGAGGTCCATGGCTATGATGTTAATCCTTTTTGTGGATTTCAAGGGAGTAGGGTGTTGTTGTAGGCATTCTTGATGTTCCGCGTGGTTTTATGGAGTCAATGCGACGATTGGTTTTTCTGTTGGATGAGTTGGGAATGAAATTATTTGCGTTTCGGAGAGACTTCTATTGTGGGGATGGTGGAAAGTTGAAGGAGACACTAGGTTCGCGAGGTTTGGATTATTTTTGAGAGATTGTTGGAGAAAGGGGTGTTATTTTTGGTCTTGTATTACAAGGTACTTTTTTTTTTAGGGTATTATTTTATGATGGAGTTTATATTTGATGGTAGGAGGACAATGAATGGATTTCGAGTTGGAAGGATTTTAACCCCTTGCCGTGCTATTTACTTTGTGACTGCCTCTACAATAATTCAGAATTATATTAGTGAAATAAATATTGATCGGTGATTCTTGACATATAGTATAATTTAACGTAATATTAATATTATAGAAATAATTTTATCGTGTCGCATCTCACTTATATTTTCAATTTAATAGGTTTGTAAAACTTGAAAATTTCCTTTCCAATTTATCGTTTCACGAGTATCACTCATAGTATGGCAAGGGGTTATGATAATAGAGAAACAGTGGTATTATGATAAGGTGAGGTTGCATAAGGGTAGAATGCAACGTGAGATATATATTTTATGGTGAAATTGATCGACTTAAGGATGAAGAAGAGGAAGTTGGATTGGCGCGTTCTCGGTCGCTTAATCTAATAAAGCAACTAATAACTAATAATAACTTAATACTCTTCGTCTCGAAAGAAGCCCATAATTATATACTCTTTAATTATGTGTACCCTGCGCTCGATCGAATCGGTGTTATTTGATTATCGACTCGGCCTCGTATACGAGCTAACGAAGAGGTGGAGCTGTTTGTTTTTGGGACACTGATGAACCTTCGACCAACGAAATTTATGGCTTCGAATTTCGATCGGCGTCCGATCTGAAATTCATATACGCGCGAACAAGAGCGAGTCGCACGATCGACTTCCCCAAGTCGATATATTTAGGGGAAACCTAAAATGGTTCCTTTCATCCCACTTCTCTTTGCAAATATATCAAAGGAGGAAGAAGAAAACAAAGTACAATAATATTTCGATTATTTTATTTAAAACTGATTAGAGTTGCGATTCAGCAAAATCTATGGAAAGTTAAGAGCAGGATTGAATTATGGTGGGGTAGGAAATAAAGGCTTGGAGTCGCCATCAGTGGAAGCAGGTCAAATCATTCGTCCCTTTAGAAAAATTGTATCCATATTTATTATTTAATACATCTCAACCCCGGGGGTTCGCAATCCACCTAAAATGGTAGGTCCTATGCAAAATAACCATCAATTATATCACTAAATATCACTTTAGTGGCTACGGTAGCAAAATAGATAAGGGTTGGAACTCACAATCATTGGGTTCACATCTCGCACCCATTCAGAACAATTGTGCCCACATTATTATTTAAAATATCACAACGTCAGTAATTTGCAACGTCCCTAAAACAGTTGGTCCTAGGCAAAATAGTCATATCACTTTAGTGACTACGATAGAAAATAGACAAGGGTTGGAACTCACAATCGATAGATTCGTATCTTCCTTCAAAACAATTGTGTCCAAATCATTATTTAATGTATCACAACCTCGGTGGTTCGCAACCCGCTTTAAACAGTATGTCTTATTGTTAGACAAAACAACCATATCACTTTAGCGGCCACGGTAGGAAAATAGACAAGGGTTGGAACTCGCAATCAATGGGCCCACATCCCCCATCCCTTCAGAAAAATTGCGTCCAAATGATTATTCAATATATCACAATCTCTATGGTTCGGAACCCACATAAAACAACCCGAGGCAAAGTAACCAGAAAAACTGCAAAAGAAAGAACCAAGGAACCAAAAGCGTGCCATCATCGGAGACCTTCTCCGTCAAAGAGTTGCGGCGCCATTTTTTGTTCTCAATTATGCCTTAAACTGCGCGTTAAATTTCTATGGTATCTTGCGCCTCACACCGACAATGGCCACCGCAGGCTAGTTTTTATGACCGGTAAGAGAATCGGCGTCCACAGTGGTATAGCCATTCCCCCAGCTGTGTTACCATAATGCACGTGCCGTGGCTCACGCGTGTGCAACCCATGCGATTATTCTAGTGGTTGCCACGAGCACGTGGCACAACTTAATTACAAATTATTCGCTCGGAAAGCCCTCCTTTATGAAATCGTCACTCAATAAAGAGAGCAATTATTTTCACGCTTTAAGATTCTATTTTTTCATTAATTTATAATACAATTGTCATCAAATGATAAAGAAAAATAGGAAAATAAAACACATGCGCACGAAAAAATTAAGACAACTTATTAGAAACTTATCAGCTTCCAATATTTTCAACGTATCTTTCTACTCGTTGATAATAATTGCATTCTTTCTGCACGACACCTTTGACTGACGTTTGAAACATGTGCAGGTAGGGTGTTTACTATCACGTGGAGCTTTTTTCTCGCGATTTGCGTTCGCGTCGAGAAATTCGGGCTCGTTAGGGCTCAATCCGGTTAACGTTATGACAACCAACAACCGGTCTGCTATTATCGGATTACAATGATGTTAAAGGTGGTAAAATGTCGACAGGGTCATAGCAGCGCATATCGTGAGCCTTTTCGGAGTAGTAACGAGTTACGGGCGTGGGCGGACGTCGGGGCGAGACGCTCTTCACCTTATATTCTGACGGGATAATTTTCTTCCCTGGCTTATCCCTTCCTATGGTGTCCGTTTAATTCGCACGCCTCACCATACGTCACATCAAGGCGGCTAGGTAGTCCGATAGGATGAGAGAGCGCGGGTTATCTACGGTGGACGTTTGCCAATTGGCTACGGTGTAAACATTGCCTTGGGCATTTGGATAATTTATTACGATGGTGGTCTGGATTGTGTTGTTTCGATGTTCAGAAGCGTCGAAGAGTTTTTATGACGTTGATTAACGGAATCAGGATGATGACGGATGAACGTACGTGTTAATAAAAGAGAGTTGAGGTGGTTCCACGTGCATCAATTGATATGTTCTGAATTCTTGATTGATTTGTGAAAGTAGAATTATAATCATATCATTGTGATGATACATCTGTAGGGATAATTCTGTGAATTCAACACAAAATGGTATAATTAGCATCGGTAAATGTAATATCGTGATTTTTATTTTTACGTAAAATAGTTTTCGTAAAATAATTTGATAGTAATAGTTTTATTGTCTCAGTTATCATTCCCACGTAGTTTTCATGAAGAAATTCCAAATATTTTCTTAAGTTACCATTCAGAAATTAATATGACCCATGAACCTTCCCAGTGATATACGCTCCGTGAACTACCCCATAAAGTTCCCGGCACGAGTAACCTACGTAAATAACATCCGCGAAAGGGACGTACCTTCCTTTCTGCCGGCATATTCCGGCTATCGGTCAAGGTAAAGTGTTATTTGATTTGTAGTCGAGAAAGAGCCGTTCGTCTGTAATGAGCGCACCGCCTCTTTCTTAAAATATATCCGTTTTGATGGCTCAATGCGCACGTGACCGCATAAGAGCGGCATGACTTTACAATGCGACCCTCGAAACGGATGTAACTGCGCCGACGATGAAGGGCTACGAGGTGCAGGCTGTAAAAACTTTGCCAGGTCCGATGGAATGATCCGCGGAAGAACCCGTTTCCGTGGTTGAAGGGTGAAGGAGAATAATTTGATGATTAAATAGTTGGTGGTAATCGTTGATGTGCATTTCAGTAGCAACTTTTGGACTTTATAAATAAATCGACAATCGTTTCGAAAATTATTAACGTTTTAGGCTAAAGACGACGTCTAAAGAAATTCTTTTTTGAAGTTTATTACAATTGAGGTATTCCGTAACTCTGTAATATTAGTTTTGCTGGGTGTTCTGTGCGTAACAGTGTTAAAGATTTGTATTTCGACTCCTTTTTAACACACTGACTGCCATAAGGGTTGCTGAGCATCGATGCTATTAGATTCAATGAAATTTCATGGAACTTTTAAATAACAATAATTATGAATTTTCTAACATAACTTCAATAGTGGCATTAACCACTTAGCCTATAATTTATTTTCTGGTGAGGCGTGCAAAAGCTCATAATTAATTCCAGAAATCAAAAGGTTTCACTGATTTCTGATATTTCGTATAACCGAAAGTAATATTAATAGTACAGAAACAATGAGACTGTTTCGTGATTGGCTTACATTGTCAATTTAATAGTTTATGGAAGACTTCAAAATTTTCTACTCCATTTTCCGCGCTAAGAGTCTCACACGTAGTTGTAGGCTAAGGGGTTAAAAAGATAAAGGTCTGCAGAATATTTATCTATCAGTGTCTTTAAAATTTCTGCTTTGTAAAGATGTGATTTTAATAAAAAAAGTTTTACTCCAATAGAAGTAATGAAACCAGCGAAATATCGATGGCGTTCAACGTGTTAAAGGAAAACGGTTAAGGGAAAAAATAATCCATGTATGGTGTTAAAGTGAAATCAATTTAATTCCGTTGAGAAAGAGTAATATAGAAATTAGTGAACTCGAGGGTAAATGCTTCTGTGTCGTTGGAAAATGTTTCCCAACCTTATTATTTAGTACCTATATCAAATAATCATAACCATAAATTGTAAAGAATAGTCTCCTAAATCAGGATCAAAATAGGAATTATTAATTTACCAGAATTTTTCTACAAATATCCAAATTTCAGCGACTCGAATTTCAGCTATGATAGGCTCACTACTGCTAATTCATATCGGTATTACACGATTATGCACGTGCTACACACAACAAATAGCCGATCGCATTACGGCATTAGACCCTGGCTAAGTCTTCGACTCCAATTCCCGCAATGGTGGGTCCTTTTTCGCCAAAAAAAAACCTTTCGAACTCGCGCGAGTTACAGATGCAGGGACAGACGAAGCCGTACGAAGCCATAACGCGAGGAACACCGCGATAAAAGTCTTTAGGCACCTGTCGTTTGCTCTTGGATCCCTCAGCACAGATGCTGTTCCCTCTGTTCGCCAGCTATGAAAGAACTGATATTCTTTCGGAGGTGTACTCTCACAATTGGTAGTAACGGCTTCTGTTACCGTTACCTTTACTACAGATAAATCTACGATTCATTGTAGCTCTTAGCATTTTCCAGCGCGCAAAACGTGGAGAATGGAAGTTAACCTTACGGTGTAGAGGTCGTAGTCTATATTGCGTGTTTTGTAAGTTTGAAAAAAATTTTATTAGGATGAGTTAGTCTGTTTTGGACGAATTCTGAATATTTTTGCAACCCGAATTGAACCCGGACTAATTCATACTTTTATTTCCAATTAATACCACCCCCAGAGAGTAATGTCTTCTGGGAGAACATTAATCGGAAATGAAAGTATGAGTTAGCTTGTTTTGCGACATGGTTTCCATGTAATACCTATTTCTTATGTATCCTTTATTTATATATACCTATTTCGGCCGTAATCTATGACTTTACTAAGAAAATGCAGGGATTGTCAATTTAATATGAGAGATAACCCAGAAAATAGGGTTTAGTTAATAATAGAGAAAGTTATATATTTTCATTCCGCAGTGCTGGTCATTCGATCGTCAAAGGTGCGATTAGTGTTAATGGTTGGTACTTTTATCCATGCGTAAATGCAAACCTACAATCAACAAAGGATTAATTTACATATAAGAACAATTTTTGTATGATTATTCTCTCATAATTTGGAAAACTGAGTCATCATTTTTTGCCTCTTCGCCATCACTGCGCTGATCCCGGTGAAATGGGATGGTTCGACCGTCGTCGCGTTAACAGGTTAAAATTAAGTGGACATTTCGGATCGTTATACCTTTCTTCTCGCTTCTCCGAGCGTTAGAGTTCCGATTAAGTCCCCGAATTCCCGTGGGACGTCGAAATGCCGGGATACGCGCGTGCTCCGACGTTGGCTCCTCTTAATTGCCGCTAATGGAGAGAAGAAGAGCGAAAGTCAACCGTAATATGCTTACAGGTCCTCATTAGGACTGACTTTTCCTAGCCGATCGTCGTTTCATAAACTACCGCCTTTTGCTTCACGGTCGAACATCGACCACCCAGATTTTACCCAGAACCTTTTGAATACTTACATTTTATTAAAAGATCTCTACATTAAGTTTAAAAAACGGGAACACTTATCTGTTCTCCAGTTTTTTCATTTTTTTCCCTCTTCTACTACGATGGTCATTTCTTCTAGGACCTACTTCTTACCTGGATTCCAAATTATCAATTGTTTCCCAAATTCTCAAACATCTCGGAGCAATCACAGCACTTTACATTTTAACGATCTAATAACGACTTCAATCACCGTGGCTGTTTCTTTCTAGACCTACTTTTTTGGCTGGGTTCGAAATCATCACTTTTGGTCACCCAATAAAGACTAATAATTTCTTTCGAGACCTACCTTTTTAGCTAGATTCAAAATTACTAATTTTGGCCACCCAATAACGACTCTACGTGCTATGCTAATTTCTCCAAAGATCTAATTTTTACCTGGGTTCAAAATCACCAATTTTGGTCACCTAACAATGACCACACGTGCTATGATAATTTTTTCCGAGGCCTAATTTTTTGGCTGGGTTCAAAATCACCAATTTTGGTCACCCAATAACGACTTCACGTGCTATGCTAATTTCTCCAAAGATCTAATTTTTACCTGGGTTCAAAATCACCAATTTTGATCACCTAATAATGACTTCACGTGTTATGATAATTTTTCTCAAGACCTAATTTTTTGGCTGGGTTCAAAATCACCAATTTTGGCCATCTAACAATAACCACAGGTGCTATGATAATTTTTTCCGGGGCCTAATTTTTTGGCTGGGTTCAAAATCACCAATTTTGGTCACCCAATAACGACTTCACGTGCTATGCTAATTTCTCCAAAGATCTAACTTTTTAAGTGGTTTCAAAATTACCAATTTTGGTCACCTAATAATGACCTCACGTGCTATGATAATTTTTCTCAAGGCCTACCTTTTGGCAGGGTTCAAAATCAATAATTTTGGTCACCTAATAATCATCTCACGTGCTATGATAATTTTTCCCAAGGCCTAATTTTTTGGCTAAGTTCAAAATCACCAATTTCTACCTCCCAATCACGGCTTCAAGTGCTACGCTAATTGCTCCAAAACCTACTACTTCAATTACGTTCCAAATTACGAAACGTTCTCCAAATTCCCAAAAATTCCAGACCACTCGCAGCACCTTGCATTTCGACCATCCAATAACGACAGACGTCCATCCTTTATCTTCGTCTACGATCCGTAAATGAGACATTCCTGTCAACGATAAAATTACAAGTAGCTCAGATTCTTCGACGAGAGACATACTTGACATAGCTGGACCACATCGTGCATCTTCATTTTTCGGATCGCACCATCGTGCACGCCATGGAAGCTCTCACAGGCGTATAATTCTTTTGCGTTATACGCGGACGATTTCACCTCAGTCATTTGCTTCTCATCCATGTACCGCCTTGTAAGTAGCGGTAAGCTCGTCGTCGAAGCTGATCCGAGATCGTGTACAGATAGGCTCCAGCAAGGTAGGAGGACCACCCGGGCTATTTAGAACGGCGAGGTCGAGAGGAGGAACCAGGTCTCGCTGGTGTCCGATGTCTCATCGGGAATGTTGACACCTGTAAGCGTCGTTGGTACCCTCGAATCGGTGGCAGCATCGTCATCGACTGCCGTAAACGCACCCTGACAGTCTTATCTACGATCTAACCGTTACGCCATCGCGATCGACATAATCGATGGTCAAGGGGTAATTGTGGTCTTCGTTTGTACTCGTTATGGGGTGTAGTTTTGAAGGATCAAAGAAGGAAATTGTCTCTCGACTTTCCATTCGTTACTATCGCAACAGTTTCATCTTGAGTGTAGCAAAAATTTCATTGTTAACGGTAGGTTTACGGAAACCGTCAAATTGGATACCTATCTTTGTAGAAACTCCTTCCAAACTTGTAGCGACGCGACATAGTAGATATTTTCCATGTATGTTATAATATGTAAATTACTTAACTGATCATCCTCTTCATCATTATTTAATATATTGCGGTGCAGATTTCCGTAAATCTAGTGTTAAATTTTCAACTGAACTTCAAATATGTCGATTAAAAGTTGAACATCTGATATACGTAGCTACTCGTATCAGATAAAATCATTCGCAAGACGTGCGATGAAAGAGACGCGGTCACTTAAAAAGACCGGAACATTGACGAGTTTAAAGCCATACCGAAACAAAAGGAGCTGAAACGTGAAAAACGATAAGCATCGTTGTCGTCGAAGGATCTTGTTTTTCGCGAAGAAACAAAAATTTCTAATGAGGAACAAGCGAAAGTACAAGCAACAGACGACGTTTACAGTGTCTTATCGTCCACCTCATCCCCTCATTGACTATGCATTCCAAAGAAAGGTCGAACCTTCTCTACTTGGAAAGAAGCGCGAGTTTCAGCCTACGAGAAATTCGGCCAGATAGAGGAAGTGTTACCTGTAAATTCGTCTTTCTCTCCTTCCCTCTTTTCGTATTCCTGTGCTCCCGGAGAAACGTAATCTGATCGTACCTTCGCTCGTGGAAGATGAAAGAAGAGAAAATGCGATGGTAGACTACCAGGAGAAAGGAGACAGGGATCGAGACGACGATCGTTCGCCGATCTCCATGGTGCCGTCTCGAGACCGCTCTTCGCACCTATTTCAACACGCAGGCTTTATCGAGGATCGGATCAGCCGGTATTTGTCTCCTAAACGAGACTTTCCAGGGACGTTTTACGTGGTTCGAGTTGTCTGCTTCTCCCCTTTTCACATCTCGAGGCATTCGTCGCTTCGGGAAACACGGAACAGGATATGAACGGTGAGCTACTCTGGAGAGTTTTATCTTGCCGTTTTTCCACCAAAAACTACCGATTTCTCAAGGATCTTGGGAAAGGACTGCGGACCGATGTATGGTAAACGTCTACGACGTTCTTGATTTACATTCTCACGTAAATCATCGCCTTCAGGATCCCTTGAAGGATTCTTTTCACGAGAAGGTATCGAGTTTGGTACCCTGGGAGAGGTTCGAATTTGCACACGATACGTATTCGTCTCGTTCTTAATGTGACGTTAATCGATTAAGTTTCCAATTTATGTTGAAGTTTCGTGTGATTTTTCCAGTAGGTGTTTAATTAACAATTTCTTTTTTCTGAGAAATGTTTCGATTAGAAACAATCGTCCCTTTATTTAATTACACTCAAGTCAACCGGTCTGAAGGATGGAACTTTTAACAGTTCTCTCGATAACTTTACGAGTAGAAATTATTTATTTGACACTAAAACTACCAAACTAGTCAAAATGAATGATTCCAAATTTTTTCAAAAAATTCGCCAAGTTTACAAAAGCTACAGTAGATATTTTACATGTATCTCATAAAACAAAAATAATCAAATCGACCATCTTTTCTATCTCTTGATTTCTCTCTTATCGAAGTACTTATTTAATATATTGTAATATAATAGATTTAACGTGGGTAGTTCTATTGTTAAAAAACAATAGATTCTCTCTGCATCCCATAGTACCAAATGATTCTTATCTATCTGCATTATTATTTGAAAATCGTAGAACTTGAACTTTACTTTATGTCACCAATCGTGAGTCTTCTTATTGGGAGGTAAAATTTTCACAAGGTAAAGGGTTCGCAAGGTAAAAGTAAAAGGTTTACTTAAATTTGCGCAAAAATCGGCCATCTCGAAGGACGGAAATTTCGGCAGTTCTCACGAGAACTTCACGATAAAGTCCGACGAAACTATCGAAAAACGGTGCCGCCCACATCCGGAGGCGGCGGCGGTAGTGGCGGCGCGATCACCTTCGGATCAGTATAAGGCGTTTGTTGGTTTTACTCGTATAGTTAACTCGAGTTTATCCAGCGTGATCTGGACCTCTGTCGTAAATTGGGCCGTTCCCATAAATCTCACGACCCTGTCCGAGCAATTTCAGATAAACGCGGTTGCCGCGTATCGTGCGGAAGGAAATCACCTTAACGGGCACGTTCGATGCATCGGAAACAGGTTGCGTTTAATTAGGACCAAGAGACAAAGGTGTTACAATCAGTTAATTGTCTTAATTAATATCTCAAATATGAGTTTATTAACTTTTACAAAACTGAAGTACAGAGTATTTTAAACAAACTCATCTTAACCCTT
The DNA here is from genome assembly GCA_910591515.1 of Cerceris rybyensis. Classification (NCBI taxonomy): domain Eukaryota; kingdom Metazoa; phylum Arthropoda; class Insecta; order Hymenoptera; family Crabronidae; genus Cerceris; species Cerceris rybyensis. The sequence continues at coordinate 6,452,440 of OU342795.1, forward strand.
CCAAAGATGATTCTACAGCTCTATATCAATAACTTGCAAAACATTTTAGAATGTAACGTTTTATACGTATAATATCTGTGATTTTTTTTAAATTTTCTATCAAGTCAAACGGGAGATATCACAAAAATTGTAAGGCACATTTCACCCTCTAACTACCCCTACGTAGGTGTATCGGATTTATACTTTACAGAATCGAATTTTATGCTATCGAATGGTGTGCCTCAAGATTAACCCCTTAACTCACGATTTCTTTTCTGATGGGGCGTGCAAAGACTAAAAATCAATTCCTGAAATCAAAAGTTTTCACTGATTTCTCATATTCCGTATAGCTGTTTACATTTAATTGTGTTTGGAAGACTTCAAAATTTTCTATTCCATTTTGCGCGCTACGAGTCTCACATGTGGTTGTATGCTAAAAGGTTAATTATCTTTGAGGGCACCTTTACCATCTTCCTCCTCTCAATCTCAATTTTCGCCAAGATAGAAATTCTAAAAAAAAAACACCCATCAATAATTAGCCTTCCTCTATATACAATAAGTACACCCCTTGCAACATTCTAAAACTCATTTTTATCTAAAATTCAATACACCACGAACAAACCAAAAATTTAAACTTCACAAGAACTCTGGCACGTTATCAAATCCAAATGGAAAGAAAACAGCGCACCGTCAGGTAGAATCACCGTCAAATCAACGTATCTCGAGCCCCGTCATCTTCTCACATCTCTTTCAACCACCATGTGACTTTCACCCCGCGCTGTGAAATCAATGAGTCTCACCCTTCTCCCAGGAACTTCGTCCCTCTTCGATTCGATTCTTAATAGATCCAAATCATCGATCGATCTTCTTTTCATCCCATATCTCTCACACTCAGCGACATGATTCGGCACGATCTCATCCGGTGTTTCGATGCATGGTTGCAGTATATCGGTAGGACCTCGCGGAGGGGTAGCGAGAACGAAAGGTAGGCTAATAGGAGGGGGTGAAGGAGACGCGCGAGCCTGCACGGGTTGCTTTTTCGAGGGAGGACGGGCCATATGGAGAGCATACGGTGAGCAGGCTGCACCCGCTCCCTCGAGGGTTTAATCTACCGACCGCCAAACTACCGTCCAAGGAAATCAGGTATCCTCGAAACTTCATCGCGACTTCGTTTCCGCTATTAACGTCTTCACTCTACCGGTATATACGTTTTTTCAAATTTTATGACAATGTTGATCATCCTTCCGCTCGAAAGTACTCTTAAACGATGGTCCATCAGGATACATCAGGGTATTTAATGGAAAATCAAGATTATCGAGATGTTTGATCGTTTTTAAATGATATCAAGAATCTTGACTTCTTGGATACTCAAAGTTTCGTCAAAGACACGGTCTAGTAGACGTTTCTGGGTCTTGTCTCTCGCTTGCCAACTGTCCCAGGTGTACGTGTCCGAGGGCGAAGGGCCCAGGAGGACTCGAGGCGTGTGGCTGGCGCGTGCTGCTAGTCCTCGATTCCAATTCCCCGCCCTTAAGTTGCTTCCGATCGTTCTCTGCCACCACCATCGTCTCCACCACCTCCTCCACCATGGCCGCTACGGTCACGCTTTGCGAACACGCGAGTCTTCGTACGTGTTCGACCAGAGGGAATTTCCTTTTGGGCTACTCTTTCTGTCGCCTTTTGGAGAACGTTGGACTTCTTTCACTCAGACCTTTTGTTTGCTTCTGCCACTCGTTTGTGGTAAAAATCAATTTGCGTGTCTCCGGAAAAGTAGTACTTTTGAACGTCGAATTTTGACTTTTAGGCGTATTCTGAAAACGATTCGGCTACGATTTCGTTTAGTTGAATTATAATAGAAACGGATGAATTGGAGTTTCTAAAGGGGTGAGATGGAATGGAGATAGAAACAGTGGGAATATTTTATTTGAATTCGAAGACTCACGAATGGTCCTTAACCCTTTATTGGATTCTGTTCTCTATTGGAAATTGAATATTTTGAGTATGTTAGTTCCAAATGGGAACATTGAAATTATGAGTGAACTGGATAAATGTCACACTGGTATTTGTGGACTGACAATAGGCAACGAAGTAAGGTAGTAGGGTGCGAGGAAAAATCGAGACTTGTATGTCATAAGTGTCAAATATATTTATGTTTTTACGCCCATCAAAATGATTTGTAAAATTTTCATTTAGAACAAAGTTGTTTCGTGTAAGCATAAATTAAATCAATAATATACATTTCATTGCTAATTCTGTTTTAGGATTCTTTTTCCATATATATAAAGTGATCATATGGGAACAGTAATAAAATTGACTAAATTTAGTTTATCAACATTTTGCAATCTAGTTACTTACCACATTAAAATTTAAATAAAAAAAAAATAATCATATATATTTTTTCAAGTTGTTATGAAAATTAGTGCAATAGAGGGTTAAATTATGGAAATACGTAACATAAACAGTCTGTCGCCTCGGGCACCGGTGTTCTTAAGAGCCAGTGATTTTCGCTTAAATTGTTTAGAAGAAACAACGATAATTCGCGGCTTTTAATTATTCACTTATCATCCTCACGGAATATCTTGGTGTATTTTCAAATCACCGATTACATGGAATTCGTGAAATTTAAAAGGCCGTTTATGAGATTCGAAGTGGTCCTGGACTATGAGATTCTCCAAATAGGAATAACAAAGTTGCGTGTACACAGGGAATAGATCTTCCGCCACGCTTCGTGCCCGGCGAACACGTGATTTCCGTGCAGACGATCGTCCGACGGGCTACCAGATTATCGATTACCGATTTTCACGGCGTGCGTGCCGACCTCGGGCGATAATTTAATTCGAACAATCGTGTCCGTCCGTCATTACGAGTCGGTCACGGTATAACCATCCTCTTTGGATGTTCAGCTGGATTATGCTAATGTCGTGTTAAGACTCGCGCGCTCCTAGACGCCCTAGAAGGGCCCAGTGTCGAGGGGATGATTGGTAATTTATCATGGATTTGCATAAAGGATTCTTCCCTGTTAAGACGGATCGACTAATTACTCGGACGACGCTGAATTATACAAATTAGTGGAAATAATAACTTCGGACTCTGTGCAGAGTTATGAGATTTTACAGCGTTAACTTGGAGATCATTATTTTTGGACTTTAGATCGTTGTTTTTGGAAAATATTAATATTGTAATTTTCTACGACAATTTAACCCCTTGTCTTACAATAACGCGTGCCATACGTGACGTGATAAATGTTAGGGGTACCGAAAAGTAATGTCGTTTCTCTAGATGTTTTGCACAAAAACCAATTGGTTTTTATCAATCCAGAATTGCAAAATTGGCACACTGGGTGGAAAAAAAGTTGTAGACGACGACGATTATGTTATCCATGGAAATTCAAAACTGGGGACAATACTTTCCGGTCCCTCTAATAGAATAGAAAATTTTTAAGTTTCTAAAAGCTTTTAAATTGAGAATGTCAGTAGGTCAGGAGAGGTTGAGATTAGTTCTATGCTATTGATATTGCGTTAACTTATACCGATATATTGGATATCAATGATTGATTATTATTGCACTAATTAATTTTGATTTATTGCGCGTTCAGTCACAGAAGAAATCGTAAGTCAAGAAGTTAATCCCTTAACCTAAGATTACTTTTCTGGTGGGACGTGCAAAGACTCAAAATTAATTCCTGAAATCGAAAGGTTTCACTGATTTCTCATATTTCGTATAACTGAATACGATATTAACAGTACAGAAATAATGAGACCCTTTCGTGATCGGCTGACATTGTCACTTTAATAGTATTTGGAAAACTTCAAAATTTCCTATTCCATTTTCCGCGTTTCGAGTCTCACACGTAGTTGCAGACTAAGGGATTAACTTTTTCATTGACAGAAAAAAGCTAACGTAGTTTCAAAGTTAAAGAAATAAGTAATTTTTAATTAACGTATTGTCCTATGAAATGCAGCAGTTAGTTAACTAATCAAGGGCACAATACAGAAAACTATCATATAAAATTTCATTTTAATCAATAGCGTGAGCACAACAGAATCAAATCTTTGATTTTGCGTGAGCCAATTTAAGAAAGTAGGCTCGAAGGATCGCCGACGGATCCTCGGACAGCCTCGGTTCGGGGGATGATCTCCGTGAGAAAATGCATTCTTTTAAAAAGGACGAAAAAAAAGGAAGATGAGGATCAGAGAATCGTCGGATGTACAGGCTCTATGTACTAATTTGTAACATTTCGAAAGTTCGCAAGAATGAGTCGCATGGCACGCGAGGCTATACAGCAAACGGTTTGTTCCGTCCGACACGGTGGATCATTGGCGAAAGCGGTTCCTTTGATAGTTCTAAGGTGCGTTAGCATTTCTATGGCGTCGAATTGCTTCGGTTCGTTCTACCGCGGCAAAAATCATTCGTGTCACGTCGCTATTGTGCAACGTTTGTTGGACAGGTTAGAACGTTTAACCATTTATCCCGTCATTGCCGTTAATCAGAGTGGTTTTGGGGTATGCCAGACTCCCCTTTGTGTGGACTCATATAATTCCGTTTGTCACGCGCGCACCACCTTCTTCTTGCAGGTTGAGACTCGCGGATAACAGATGCGCGATCTGCGTACAACTTTGTGTACTTTGCAATTCATTTGCAACGCTTTCATTATAGTTAATAATTGAAATTTGTAAGGACTAATTTTCTTGACGGGGCAACTTGGCTTCCGGATGTCGAGTCGAGGGTTACTTCGTTGCCGGGTAGTTTTTTCAGAGTTCTTTTTTCAATTCGATACTCTGCATCTTAGGAATTAATCAGACGGTGGTTAAATGAAAAAATATTCTCTGATGGACAGTAATTAATATTAATCTATCAATATAATCAACATGACTGGTTCTTAATTTCATTAGAAAATTCTAAAATAAGCCGGCCATCTAAGGTTTTTAAACGGGTGTCAACTTCTCGCGCTACGGATTCTACTTCGACTGCTTGCCCAATTCAGAATTAATTCCTAAACTCAAAATTTCTCTCTGATTTCTAATACATCGTAATATTTAATTCAATATTAATAGCATGCAAATAAATTTATCGCCCTCGATCGGCTCATCTTTTTAATTTCATCCTCTTTGGAAAGCTTCAATCTAAGTTATCGCAGGCCAAGGGGTCAACCCTTTGCGGTCCGAATTATTTCGTTGATATTGGTAGTGAGCCAACTAAATTTAATTTCACAATATTTTCTATTACATTAATTACACCAATAACTATAGGTATTGACGGATAATTAGGTAATATTGCAAAATCATTGTGAAATTGCAAAGTCGATATTAAATTGTCAGAAAATAAAATGAAGGGAAAATCTGTGTCGAGTACTGCTCGACATAGGACCGCAAAGGGTTAATATTCGGCTAAGTGTTCAGGTATTCTTGATCCAATTATGCAAAACAGTGTTCGATCTATTTTGATCGATCAAGAAAAGAGCCCATGAAAACCTCAACACCGTAGCTCCACATTGCTCCCTTCAACCCCTTTCATATTTGTTACGTTTGCCCAACAAACGACTTCACCCTCGTAAATTCCAAGAGGCCCAAATTTCTTCGTTCCTTCAAGTATCGTGATTAGAGCGTGACTACGTTTTCGATTTAATTACCCAAAGTTTCCCAAAGTCTGGAAACGAGGTCGGGCCGATATAGCGGGGTTAATCTGAAAATGGGGCGTTTTTATGGGTTTCGGTAAAGCTGGTACGGTCGTATGCCGCGGCGGTAGGGATTATAGGATCTCAGAAATCCCAAATACCATTGGCGTTTTACCTTGTCTCGGGGTTGGAAAAAGGAACCCTTCCGGGAGAAATCTCACAGTGGACTTGAACGAGTGGACGCTTAGACCATGGAGAAAGATACTTTCATCCTTGAATTTCCTCTTTTCTTGTGGCACGGTCGATAGTTTCACGTTATGGGGAATCGAATTGGGCGGGGATTCCTTGAGATTTGTTTTCGTGCCGCGCCTTCGCGAGATTAATCGGCCATGTCCGCAATTTGTCTTTTTCTCACTCCTGTCAAGTCTTGGATAATTCTTCGTTTTTCTTTTTCCTTAATATTCTTTACTCTTATACATAAGTATCTAAATATTACTTATTTTTATTATATTCGCCAGAATATTATCAGTGACATGGAACGATATTGAAATGTCCATTTATTTTGAAATAGCTTGAAAGTATTATATTTTTTAAATTGGACCAAACGTAGAGTTAATATTAAGTAGAGTCGAGAAGAAATGTCGTGTTTCTTTTTTGTGTCTGGTAGAATATTTCGAGTGTGATTCATCATGAATTATTAAAACTAGGAGAGTATTTTGGCTCAGGTTTGAATTAAAATCGATCCTTGGGAAGTCCGTTTATCTTCAACAACATTGTGCTTGCCTCCAGGGTATTATTTAAAATCTATATAACGGACAATCGGCTAACTGATATAATGAAGAGTCGAGGAAATGCAGTATGTATACGTTGCAGTCTTGTTTTTCTGCATTGTTGCTAAGTATCCCGTTGCAAGCCTTGGCCGGGAACTACTGTAGAGTAGTTCTTTTATATGCAGGACCACACAGGTAGCTCGCGCGCATTAAATTTTGCATACAGATTTCGCCAACAATCAGCGGTAACACTATATTCAATTTTTATATTGAATATTAAGCAGTACCGCATCCTGTTGCCCCCCGAACTGCTACGGACCTTGTTTCGATGCTTCTGTTCTCACAATCGAACCCAAAGTGGATGACTTCGATGCCCTTGTGCTTTCATTACTTGCCAAACTACAATTATTTGATAAAAATCCACAAATTTTGTAACTCACACACTCCTTGTACAGTTCCCAATTTCTTCTAAAAATTCCACAAATCAATTGAATAGTCATGCAGTGAAAATTCCACTTTTATCTTAAAAAACCTAATTTTTTTAATCGATCATCCCTTTCTCCTCTTGATTCTTCTTTTTCCAAAGTACTTATTTAGTATATTTAAATTTAATAGACTCAACGCCAGTAGTTCTAATGTTATATGTTGAGGAACAGTTTATTTTATTAGATCGAAATTTTATAACAAAGTTTGTCATTATTCGTCGTATCACTTTGTAATAGAGAAGGTTGCAAGAATTAGTTCTTTATATTTTTCTTCCTCGTATTCAAAGCAGCGGCAAAGTCAGGTATATGGCATAGAGGAAAATCCCATGGTGTTTACGACTGACCGCGAGGTCGGAAAATCCACTGAAAGATCCACTGTCGTAATTACGAACGACTTATAACAGCCTCGTAACCCCTTCATTTGTGAACTATGATAAACTGCCTCTCATCTACGAGCCCGGAATTTGCCTCCATGATTTATGCTAATACAATGGACCTACCCCAAAGTATCCTCCACTAAACGCTCTATTAGGCTTAAGTTAATTACGACTACCTTCCTACGGGTTTGCCCGATGCGATCGTTACCATATTACAATACATATATTACATTCGTAACGATGCCAACCGTGCTTTCGAGACTCAAAAGGCCGACGTTTGTGGCAATCGTAATTGATCCTCCTTTTCGGCGGCATTTTTCTGCTTAAGTAAGTAAATTATCTTTTACTTAATTCCCTTCAGTGGATTTTGGAATTCTCGTTTTCTCAATTCTACACGAGTATTTTTTTATTACATTTGCATTTATCAGGATTATGGTTGGGTAGTAAAATTACTGTGGTGCTAGAGATCACGTGCTCTGAATGATTTAAACGCATGGGCAGGAAAGTTGATGGTGACCCATGCATTGAAGTCTCCCGCTACACAATGTAATTATGTATTCTGCACATGATCAAGTTTCAAAACAGTAGTTCTCTAGTGGATATTGAATTATCACGTTAAATATCTCATAGAAAAAAATAAATCTTCAACTTTCAGATTAATATATGTTTAAATAATCCACGAAAGGAAAACGAAGCCCAAGATGCCTCAACTATTGATATTTTCCTATTTATCTCAAAATCCAGTCGCTCGAAAGGAATTCTAATAGTAGGAGGTGATAGGGCAGACATTTTTTATGAAGAAATGATAACTGAATTTTTTTTCTCGAATTAAAATACCTCAGCAAGACACAATCTACTAAAAATAATTGCAGTACTTACAAATACATTTCTCATTTATTAGTTACTGTCTGACAATAACGCTACATTAAACAAAGTATCATATTTTTAATAGTCGGTCATATAAATAAATAAAATTGTTTAATTGCATTTACAATTTCAAAATTAACTGTACGAGCAGCGAGAGCAGTTATTTCCGCTTCAGTGAACAGCAAGTACGACGACCGCGTGTTGTCAAAACGTAAACACGCCGGTCCTCGGCGATCTCTGCAGGTGGTCGCCCGCTGAGCCGTCGACAATAACAAATCATTTCAATGCTCGCCTCGCTATCGGTTTGCCCTCGACCTCCGATGAGCTATCAGTTTTCTCTCGACTGCCGACGAGTAATCATTGCTCCGTGATCGCGTTAAACCATTTTCACCTATTAGTGCGCGTTTAATACTTTCGTGGGCGAGATTTTGTGTCACCAACACCTCTCTTTTTGTGGGCTACTTGATGCTTCATCCCTGCAGTAGTGTCAACCCTCAGTTAGCTGTCGTTCGTTTGTTGTCAGCCTCCAAACACTTTTACTGCTACCATCGTCTGCACTCACAATCAACTACCAAAGCATGCAATCAATGTTTTTCTCAGGTATATATAATTCTTGCTAAGATTTTAGTAGTATTGTTTTAAATGTGATTCCACATTTTGTTTTTAACGAAATGCGATTATAAAGTATTAGTGAAAAGTGCTAGAAGATAGATACAGTGTATACTTTGTGGTTCTGAATCCATATATGTAAATATTTAATGTATTTGTCTCCGTTTTTTTTGTGACAACCAATCTTATACTTAATAATTCGTGAAATCTTGAACTTGAGAATGCAATTCAACAATATTGCGTATTAATATGCTGAAATTTTACAAATATACTACTCTGTTTACTTATAAAGCAAACTACATATCATAATATCAGAAACTGTTTTAATTTCTCGACTGAAATCAAAACTTGCGTTACAACTATCAATTATGGTTTTCTCAAGAAAAATGTCTGCTCTATCGCCTCCTTCTATTAAAATCCCCCTAGGCTTTTAGTTTTTAAGATAGATAAGAAAATATCTTCTTGACGGAGACAGTCTACCAGCGCCACAACATCTAGTTGGATCAACATAATATTCTTTAAACAAAAAAAATTTTGTAAACTAGTGTAATAAGTAGACTGCGGATGTTTATGCAAATTTCGAGTTTCACAAATGCAAGTGAGACAGGAAAACCTATCTAGGAATTTATTGCACTTAATAAATATTACAACATATACCATACTTTGGATATTTTAGATATATTTTTATATTATGTTCTTTTTGTATATTTTAGCCGTATTTAATTTGTCATAAATGCATAAAAATCCGCAGTCTAGTAATAAGAGAGCCAAAACACAAGCGACTTCCTCCACGTATTATAAATGTTTATGCGACAAATTAACGGATAATCTAGCGACACAAATACTAAAAGATCCTTCATAGAACTTCATAAATGCGACTACCACAGTATAAAGTTATCAAACCCAACCGTTTTGTCTTCATTAGAAGAATTATAGTCGTCACCAATCTCGAAGCAGAGACGTTTGCACGTATTTCTCTCAAAGCATACCGACAAACGGTGACATTGAAAATCAACCTCCCAAAAGACGCTAAACGTTTCTATATCATACGACGACCACCGACGAGTCCTCGGTCGTCTTCCGGATACGGCAGCGATTATGGACAATAACTTTATTTCAAGCTGACTCTAGTTTCCTTGCTTGTTGGCGCTGACCGTCATGCCGCCTAGTTATTTGTGCACGCCCCGATATACCATTTCGAGGACGTAATCGCTAATCACTCGTCAGATTTCAAAGAAAGGGACAAAGTTAGAATGACGGAGGATCAGTCGAGAAGGTTACGCTTTCCTTGGTATTCTTGACCACCGAAAGCGCGTGGAAGTATCTTCTTTGGCTGATTTTACGATTTCCACGAAAGCGTGCTACCTTTCGTAGACCACAGGACCGGCTTTTTTTTTGTTACACTTTGACGCTGTTGGTTTTTGTACCCTGCTCTTAGTCTATGACGAACTGATTGCGAATAGAGAGAGAACGAATAGGGGGAGGTTCGGTATCTGTTGATATGAGGGATAATATTCGTTGTAGTGTAGGAGAGTAGAAAAAATAGAAATTATAGTAATAGAGAAAAGTATTAGGTCTGGATTAGATTTACAAAATAACGAATAGAAGTCAGAGCAACCAAATTACGTAAAGTGGCGAACGCTGGAGAACAGGATAGTAAGATTGAAAAATGACAAATATATTTAATTCGGAGGAACTTAATTAAGCAACGTGGCGAACGCTTGAAGAACACTATAGCAAGATTAAAAAATAACAAATATAATTCATAGAAACCTAATTAAGCGAGGTGGCGAACGTTCGGATAACAGTATAGTACGATTAAAAAATGAGAAATATCACTCAGAGGAACCGAATTAACACTAGAACTACTGAGCAATGCGAAATGACTTATTCTAACTTTTTTCCAAAAATTTTCCATATTTATAGGAGAGTCACAGAGCAAATTCTTTATGTTGATCTTACAACTCACAGATTACCAAATCGATCATCATTTCCACTTAGTAATTCCCATTTTTCCAAAGTATTTATCTATATATTGAAATACAATAGATTTAATTTCGGTAGTTCTAGTGTTAAGCGAAGTGGCGAACGCTTGGAGAACAATATAGTAAGATTAAAAAATGACAAATATATTTGATTCAGACGAACCTAATTAAGCAACGTGGCGAAAGCTTTGAGAACATTATAGCAAGATTAAAAAATAACAAACACAATTCAGAGAAACCTGATTAAGCGAAGTGGCGAACGTTCGGATAACACTATAGCAAGATTAAAAAATGACAAATATAATTCAGACGAACCAAATTAAGCGAGGTGGCGAACGCTTGGAGAACAGAGAGTTAGTAAGAAGAAACGAAATATTCAATTTCTACCGCAGACAAAAGGAACCTCGGACTATTTCTTTTTATCGACACTTATCACGATGATTATCATGATGCAGGAGATGATTATCGTTCTTCCTAGCACCGGTAGCTCTCGTAGCATCGTTTCAGAGAACGAGCATCCTTTCATAGTGGCACATATACCGGGATTCATAGTTCTCCGCGATGCTCAACAACGAATAACAACGGAACGACGTCGGCGCGTCGTGGAAGGACAAAATGAGGAATCTGAAAGCGGAACCGGATAATGCGGTAATTACATTCCAGGAATCAGGCCGGCACGCACTCCCTTAACAAGCTTCTACGAGTCTCTCCTGTCTGGCTCGTAGACACGGCAAGTCGGAGAACATAGACGAGCCGGTGGCTCGTTGTGGTATACAACACCTCGTGCTACCTCTTCTTGATAGCACGTGATTCCTTTTTGGAACCACATATGCCGGGGAGTCATGGCCGTTCGATCGATTCTTATAAATTACGGCAAAGTTCTATCGCAGCCTCAGTAAATTAAATTAGAAATTAATTCTAACTATTTAGAATTAATTTAATTTAGAATCAATTTTATTAATTATTAATTAAATTAGAGATTAATTCTAATAAGGTTTTGACCTTAGTAAATTAATGATACGTTAATCGTTTATGATTGAACATTTTTTAAATCAATAGTTATAGTACTGGTGTCGTAATTTTACTTTTCCTATTAATGGGAGAGTATGTTAATTGTGCTTTATTATTGTTATATGAATTGGTCGAAAACAGAAACGGTGTGGAATTATTTTAGAAAAGTAGTGGCTCCTGCAAAAATGTAGACACCGTCAAAATATTGGTAGCATTAAAAATAAAATTAACCCCTTGCCGTGCCACTTACTTTGTTACTGCCTCCACAATAATTCAGAATTGTATTAGTGAAATAATCATTGATCAGTGATTCCTGACATATCGTTTAATTTAACGTAATATTAATATTATAGAAATAATTTGATCGTGCCTCATCTTACTGATATTTTCAATTTAATAGATTTTGTAAGACTTGAAAATTTCCTTTCCAATTTATCCCATCAGAACTACCACTCGTTGTAGTACGGCAAGGGGTTAAGAAGGCAATGAAAATATCAAGTTCCTAATTTTTACAAAAATTCTATTTATTCTCTTTCAAGTATCAAAGTACATTTTCAATATATTCCAATATACTACAATTAACGCAGGTAATTCCAGTCTTAATTATCAGTGCAAGTAATTCGTAACACGGTAGTATATTAGTAGATCCATATTATCAGTGCTACCATACGTAAATTCAGATTATAGATCACAGATCAATTACGTTCTCCAACCTTCGCATCCACCCTCCATAGAGGGTCCTCGGTTTAATCGTGCCAATTGAGAGTTAATTGATTCGCTCGGCTCGTAACGAAGATATCTATCGGCACGATGAATTATTAATGAGACGAAAATTCATAGAAAAAAGGAAGAACGAGTCCGTGGAGGTGGAGGAGTAGAACCAAAGGGGGTGGAATAAATGTTAATCGTTTAGAATTCCAGAGTTTGATTTCGGTCTCCTATTTGTCCGCGAAAGCTCACGTCTCTATTTCGGAATACATATTCATCGAAGGATCCCATGGATAGATATATAAACCCATATAGAAGGAGACTTCGTGGAGGGTCAGACAGACACCGTCATACGGCGTTCTCATAAATTACCGCTAGTTGCCGGGTAACATGTTATTTGCCACCGAGCTCCACAAATGAGTGCACTTTGTATTTAATTACTCGACTCACGCCCAGGGCGTATCCTTACGACGGACCCACCTCAGTTCAGGCCGGCTCGAAAGATATCTCTTCGTTTCTTCCGTTGCCTCTTTTCTCGTTTATTCTCCTTTCTTCTTTGTCCGGCTTGTGTGCCGCTTCGTTTCCACTTGGTGTTAAATGATATTTTGGCATTTGGTACAAATTCTATGTTGCTGGAGGACTTCTTTGCGTTGGTACTCTTTGTATTGCAATCTACTTTCTATTGTTTTTTGTATTAACCCTTGAATCGATGGTTAACTTGGCAACTTTGGAAAAATTAGTTATATGTTTCATGGTTCTTGATTAATCTAATTTCAGGTTTCTTCAAACTCTGATATTGTTGACACTGTTTGCTAAATTTTCCTAGGAGTAAGTAAATGTGTTAAGTATTAAGTGAAGAATGTAAGTTGATGTATTACACTTTATTTAGACTGTTTTCTTTGAAATTTTGTAAATTAATTATCTGCTTTTCTCTCACTTAATTTTTATTTTTCGTTATTTAACACTAGAACTACCAAGCAAGTAAAAATTACTGGTGTCCAATGTCTTCCAAAAATTCTCCAAGTTTATAGGAAAGTCTTAAAGTAGATATTCTACATTAATCTTAAAAACATAGATTTCTGAATCGGTCCTCACTTCCTCCTTTTAATTCCGCTGTTTCCAAAATACTTATATATTGGAATATAATAGATTTAACGCTGGTAATTCTAGTGTTAATTACTATTCATTATTGCAATCGCTATTCATCCAAAAATTAAAACGTCTTCCATATTTTATCGTCCTTCCTCCAATCTCTCAGAATTTCCAAATTACTCTCCACCGACCTTTGTTAACACCAGATCTACGGACATTAAATTTAATATACTAAAAACTATTTAATAAACACTTTAAAAAAATAGAGGACCAACCGACCAAGAAAATAATCAGTTCACTAATTAGTAGACTGCAGATTTTTATGCATTTATGGCAAATTAAATACGCCTAAAATATACAAAAAGAACATAATATAAAAATATATCTAAAATATCCAAAGTATGGTATTTGTTGTAATATTTATTAACTGCAATAAATCCCTAGATAGGTTTTCCTGTCTCACCTGCATTTGTCAAACTCGAAATTTGCATAAACATCCGCAGCCTACTAATTAGCATAAGATGCACATGAAATTATTCGTACGCCGTTTATAAAAAACAGAGGAACCCATTAATTTGACTTCCATAGATTCAACGTTAAAGTAGTTTGGAAAATTATCAGTATTCCAGGACTTTGCTGGAAAGATCTCGATCGGTCGATTCTTTCCCCATTTAGTTCAATGTTCTTCCAAAAATCGTGATTTCTCTGATGAGTTTCGGCGAGCGAAGGCGTACAAGACGAGTGGGTTGAGCTGGCAGTGGTTTCGAGAGGGTAGGCAGGTAAGCGGAAAGGTAGAAAGCAGAAGGTGGAAGGTAGAGAGGGTAATGCTGTAGGTGAATAGGGCATGGCCAGCCAGACAGGCATACGCTTCGTAGCCCTAATTATTGGTTCCGCCACAATTCCATCCCGAAACGAGATGATAATAGATGAAAGCAATCAATTTTTAAATTGCGCCCGATGAACGGAAAAAAAGGGCGATCGCGCGAGGACCGCGGGGAAACCGAGAAGTGATATGGCAAAAAATATCTTCACGAAGGTGTGCCTATATCGATTGATCCTAATTAACCGCCCATTCTTATGATCACCTTGGCGAGATGAAAAAAAAGGGGACGGAGATACACTCTGAATTTGTAGGTGTAATTTGTACAATTAATGTTGCGTGTCGTTTGTTCTTTGACTTTTAGACTCCTGTTTTGGAGTACGCATTGAAGTCTGTACAATTGGAGAACTATAAGTGTGCTTAATGATACAATTTTGTATCACTTTTTTAAAGTTGCTTTGCCGTGTGGTCGTTTGTTCTTTGCTTTTCAGACTTCCGTTTTGGAGTACACATTAAAGTTTGTGCGATTAGAGGACAATAATTATAAGTGTGCTTAATGATACAATTTTGTATCACTTTTATAAAGTAGCTTTGCCGTGTGGTCGTTTGTTCTTTGGTACTCAGATTTCTGTTTTGTAGTACGTATTGAAGCCTGTGAAATTGGAGAACAATAATTATAAGTGTGCATAATGATACAATTTTGTATCGCTTTTACAAAGTAGCTTTGCCATGTTCTGTTTTGATGCTGTACAAAATGAGCGAATAGTTTAGATTTTTCAATTATTGACTGACCATTCTTATGATGACTGCAAAATCTCTATGATAATTCGAATTGGAAATTAAGTTTCACAAGATTGTTCAATTAAATTGTGACTCAAAATTTTTAAATGTATAGAGGAAATTATGTTTGTATACATCGCATATCTGCTTCTCACCTTTTAATCATCAAACATTATTGTTATCTTTGCTGATATCTCCAACATTTGAATATCAGCGTCAAAGAAGCAAGGTGCCATTGAACCTGTTAATCGTATTACGAAACAGTAGTTAAATCGAGAAAATATCGTGAAAACTGGATGTTCGATGATTGTAAGGCCGATTCGCGTTGAAAGTACGAAAAGTACAAAAGCTTTTCCAATTACTTACTGCCCACTTTTATGATTACTCCAAACTCTATGATAATTCGAATTGAAAAATAAGTTTCACAGGATTATGCGATTAAGTTGTGACTCAAAATTTTAGAATGTATAAAGAAAATTATGTTTGAATATGTAGCATATCTGCTTCTCACCTTTTAATTATCAAACATTATTGTTATCTTTGCTGATATATCCAACATTTAAATATCAGCGTCAAAGATGCAAGGTGCCATTGAACCTGTTAATCGTATTACGAAACAGTAGTTAAATCAAGAAAATATCGTGAGAACTGGATGTTCGATGATTGTAAGGTCGATTCGCGTCGAAAGTACGAAAAGTACGAAAGCTTTTCCAATTACTTACTGCCCACTTTTATGATTACTCCAAACTCTATAACAATTCGAATTGAAAATTAAGTTTCACAAGATTATGCGATTAAGTTGTGACTCAAAATTTTAGAATGTATAAAGGAAATTATGTTTGAATATGTAGCATATCTGCTTCTCACCTTTTAATTATCAAACATTACTATTATCTTTGTTGATATATCCAACATTTAAATATCAGCGTCAAAGAAGCAAGGTGCCATTGAACCTGTTAATCGTATTACGAAACAGTAGTTAAATCGAGAAAATATCGTGAAAACTGGATGTTCGATGATTGTAAGGCCGATTCGCGTTGAAAGTACGAAAAGTACGAAAGGTTTTTAAGTATGGGATTATCGTTCCGCTACTTAGGAAGAATTTTAGGAGAACGGCGGGGCGATCCCGAAATCCAAGACGGCTACGCCCGAAGGGAATGACAGAGATCGGGTTCCCTCGGACCACCGTCGTGCTCGCCGCAAACTTTATCCTACCTGTTTTCGCTAATTGAGCGAGTAAAGATGTAACTGGACCTTACGCCCCTAAGGTATTTGCACCCTTTTTGCAGATACGATCCGTTTCTTTCCCAAGGTAAATTCGCGATGGACCGGGGCTCCTTCGTTGCAGCCGGTTCAGCTGCTCGTTTGCTCTGGGAATGTTGGAAAAGTGTCTCATTCCTCGAAAAGGTGGCAATTGATCTTAACCCTTTGCGATCCTATGTCGAGCATTACTCGACATAGATTTTTACTTGATTTCATTTCCTATCGACTTTCTAATTTCACAATGATTTTGTAATATCACCTAAATGTCCGTCAATATCTATAGTTACTGATATCATTAACACTAGAACTACCGAACCAGTCAAAATGACTGGTACACGGGTTTTTCCAAGAATTCTTCAAGGCCACAGAAAAGTCATGGAATAAATATTCTACGTCAATCTAGAAAAACATAAATCACCGTATCCATTTTCTTTTCGGTCTCTTGATTTCTCTGTTTTCAAAATACTTATTGAATATATTGAAATTTAATAGACATAACGCCGGTAGTTCTAGTGTTAAAAAAAAGTGCATAACCAATGATAGGGAATATTGCAAAATTAATTTTTTTCACCTCAATACCAAAATTAATGAAATAATTCGGAGCGCAAAGGGTTAACCCTTTGTGATCCTGGGTACAGTTTATCTTAATACAGCTTTCCAGTGTAATTAACATTGTACTTTCATTCCTACTATTGTTAAATTTCTCTTTGAAGTATAACTATAATTTGGTGCCTTTATGTAAATCTTCCGCGTACTTCTAAATATTCGTAGTATGAAATAAAAAGAGATAATTAACGGAGTAGTTTTGGAAATTATATTTTCTTGATGGGTGAAAAAATAACTTGGACCGCAGAGGGTTAATTTCATTGTAGGTCGCAAAAATTTAAAGTCTTATCTTCTTATAATTAGTAACTGTTTCCAGCTGTTTAAAGTTGGAAGTATTACGATCTTGAAGGTGGTTTGAGTTTCAAACATTTTGAGACAGGTGAACTGTCTTACGTGTGGAGAGTCTTTCGAGTAGTTTGCTCGGTGTGACGAAAAATTAGCGTACGGATAAAGTGTTTTGGGAATTTCACGAGCAGCTGGGTGCATCAGTGTCAGATCCTTTGGGAATTTGCGCTGCCGTATTTTACGTTTCGTTAGATATACCTATGACTAGCTGTGTGTTCGATCTTTGCTTAGTAATAGAGAAAAGAATACGTGTTTCTTCTTTCCAATTTTCATACTACAGGAAGGTAATAGTAAAGGATCACTAACAGCTTATTAAATGCAAATAAGACGTAATTTTTGCGAATTACGTTGAACGAGAGAATTATCTCGATGAAGTATCCGAGCAATACATGTTGCAAAAGGGTTATTTGTCCTCAAAAAAGTACAACGTGTTACATTACAAGATCATTAGCCCTGGGAAACTTTCCTTTCGTGGCAAGTATCACAGGTGGGTGCACCTAAAATTCGACCCCGCCTAAAACTTTAGAACCTCCGAAAAACGACCAGGCTGTTACCCTCAAAACCTGCAAGATGCGATGGAATATATTACTGTAAAACTTAATCTATGATTATTTATCTGCAACTTTACTAACATTCTTAACGAAGCACTTAACTCGTGTCATGATTCACGTGGAATTAGAGACTTGGGTTCCCAATTAGTAGATGCATAGTTAAATCTCCCCCCAAATTATCATTTACTATTTTATAGCTCTCAGTGTTTCCAAACGTCCCGTATAATTTGAATTCTAGGCAAAATTACCACTATAGTTAAATGTCCAAGTTACAGAATTAATGCTCCAATTGACTAATGCATATGGAATTAGAGATTCGGATCTCCAAATAGTGCATTCACCTTGAAATCTCTATCAAAATAAAAAACTCTCCCAAATCGTCCCCCCACACTATCATTTAACCCATTGACAGTTTACCCCGTGACAGTCACGGGTGGAGCGTCAATTGTCAAACGGTTTATCCCGTTTAGTCTACCAAAGATATCTAATTGTAAGTCTATGACTAGATTCTTCGCTTCCTCTCTTTTCTAAGGTTATTCTAACTGAGGAAGGAGACGTGGTTTAGTTTGTATGCCGAAGTTTTTTCGAACATAAAAAAACAAGACATTTTTCTGGCCAGAATTCGAAATTTTACCAAATTGTGAAAGGGTTAATATTTCAAATATACCCAAACCTACCCAAAACTGAAACTTCTTTTAATTCCTAACAAATTACAGTCGACTCTTGGTAATCCGACAAACGTTTTGCAAGGCGGTGTCGAATTAACCAAATTTGTCGGACTATAGAGTACTGTCACAGCCCCCTGTAGTCAGGAACTTTTTGGAAAAGCGTACCTTGTAATCCGACAAATAACATATCAAAGTGGTAAGATTCTATATGCACTATACCTAAATCATACGATATGGAATTTAGTAAATTAAACAACACAATAAACAGCTTAGGGTTTATTATAAAATTAACGTAATTAATGCTCCAGAACTTATTCTATCTCTTTTCGTGGCAGATTCATAACGCAACTCGACTGTACCTACATGTTATAGGTATGTCGAATTAGATAGGGGCCTGATTACCGGGGGTCGACTGTACTATATCAATTGCACTTCACCAAATCTGCAAAACCGTTCTCCATCCCCACCATCTCTAAACAGAGCTACAATAAAATCCCCACCACCCCAAACGCCTTATCAACCCACAACCCTCTTAACCCTTTGCGGACGGAGATATTTCAGAATATTGACAGATGATTATTTATTCGGCGTTCCAAAACCACCTTTTTATCAAAAATTTGGGCTGTTAATGTACATGAATTATAAATTACTCCACTTTTAATCATATCTCATCGGTTTTATTTCAATTTTTCAATTTGAATCGTGTATACATACGGCGATAAACTATAACTACATTTTTTCTCAGACCGCATATATGCGTCGCTAGTCCGCAAAGGGTTAATCATCAAAAAAAACCTTGTCATTCCAAACCAAATGATTAACCCTCCCCCAGTATCCTTCTCTCCAAAACACATCCGCACCTTCGACCGGAAGGTACCGACACCCCGGCACGTGCTTTCTCGTGCGTGCACCACTTCCCTAACCCCAGTAGAAGACGATTTTCCGCTGTTGCTCGCAACTCCCGTCAAAAGTATCTCAACAGCAGGTAGCAAGCATTGCAGTAAAAATACCAGGGTCGTCCCGTGGCGGTTTGAGTTGCCGGTGACGTTGGCAAGAGGGACGATATGAACTCACCGGGTTACATATATGTTCATACATCTGCCAGAGGGTAACGTAATGGTTACGACGAGGCACTATACGCGATCTCATACAGCGGAGGCGCCAGGCCACCTGTTACACCTTCCCGTCCTCGTATACGGGGCTGGTCGATTCTCCTTCGAGAAAACTGGCGGGGGTTACTCTCGAGCTTCGATTGGTCGGACGGCACGTGCTGCACGAGGGTGCCTCGCTCCACGAACGCATAAATCCCCCGGCGCTGGGCCACCCGACTTCAGAATCACCCCGAGAGCCGACTCGGTTGTGCGGACTTTTCTTCGCTTTAAGAGAAACCTTTTTCATCCTAACCGAAAAGCCACGAGTTGTAACGCGATTCCTTGCGTGTATAAAGTGTCGATCGAAGTGACGAAAGAAAAGAATCTTTTACTGTCAAGTTAAAAAAGGATCCATCGTTATGGAGCTTCAGGAGATGTTTCGTTACGGATACATGTTCCCACCTAGAGAGGACGAGGTTGTATCCTGCACGTATCTCGATCTGCCGAATTATTCTTACTCGAAGAACAAAACTGGTTTACCACCGGTGAGCACTATCGCTGTACCACAGTGTATCGTTTACGATAGTAACTGTAGCGATGGTTGGCATACACCTAGTCCAACGGCAAGTTTGAGATCGGTGAGTCCAGCAACGACGTTGTCAATCTCATCGGAATCGGATTCGATCGGAGCATCGGCAACGTATCGTCTTTTGGGATCGATGGAAGACAAGAGATACATCGGGAAGAGAAGTTCATCGATTCTTACCACCGATGGGACACGATTGGGCACTATGGAGTTACCTGAAGAAGTGAATAGTATGGATGCTGATACAGATGCAAATTTGGATCCGGAAGTTGAAGTTGATCATGAGAAATCACAATCTTGTCGTGGTAGTATCGTTAGCAATTCTAGTAGCCTCTCGGATAGAACTATGGATGCGGATAGCGAGGACGATGCGGAGATGAGCGATGGGCCTGATCATACCGGATCCGGGGCCCATGGGGCAGCGGGTAATCGAGACGCCAGGAGAAGAGGCAAGTACGTCAGCTCGACGATCGTGAGGAAACGTAGACTAGCGGCGAATGCTCGTGAACGAAGGAGGATGCAGAATTTGAACAAAGCTTTTGACAGACTACGAGCTTACTTGCCATCTTTGGGGAATGATAGACAATTGTCGAAATATGAGACACTTCAGATGGCACAGTCGTATATAACGGCTTTGTATGATTTGTTACAATGAAAATGGATTTTCTGGAGGAACGTGGGAGAAGGCTGTGGAGGAAAGATTCGATGGCTGGTGACATCATGGTGATGGCAGATCGGAGGTGCTAATTGAATCGATCGTTAGACTGAAAGTCGATCATGAGAGATGACAATGAGACAATAAGATCGTGGAATTAATGATAAGAATGAAATATATTTTGTGGCAAATGATCAAAAATTTTGTCGAGTTCTCACGTATCGTGTGGAATGATATTGTTGTTAAATCGTTAGGATATCTTATCTTAGATTTGTCGCTCAAAGTAAATTTTGCAGTTGCCAAAAAGTCAGCCGTGGACGATGTGATAACAATGATATTCGCTGCGAATAATCACGACTTCTCTGTAAATATTAGGAACATTGTACATTTTGTAACATAATGATAATACTATATAACTCGTTAGTCTTAAGTCGACGTAATTGTATTATAAAACGAGCCAAGTCATGTACCTATAATTTATTAGAAATCTTAGAATTATTACGATTCTTCCTCGAGACTGAACCGACGCGATGTGTTAAAAAAAAATAAAGCTATTTTACAGAATCCTCGCGTTTCATCGACACCCCATGTTTCATCGACTTCCCATCAATTCGAAGATCCTCCGATTTGCATATGTAGCTGATATTAATGTCAATTTTATTAGGACTTCTTAGAAGTGAAAAAATGGTGCGTATATTTCGTAGCACTTGGAGGTTTCCATATTTCCGCGGAGGAAACAGAAGACATAGAGTTCTGCGCGTATTTATGCGAGGTTCCTGCTATCGAGGATCTTCCTGCGCGTATCGTAGCCTTTCAAATACGAATTTAGGCCTTAAGGGAGGACGAAGGATATTCGGCGAAGGAGGAACAGCACCGTCATCGGTGGTCTCGTCGTCATACGAAACCCACGCGACGCGTCGGTGCCCGGTTTCATCGCAATTTGAGAACCTCCAGCCTCCTTCCTTCGACGATGACTCTCCTTTCGTACTATGTCTCTCTGCCTTTTTCTCCTTTAACCCTCTCTCCTGCATCGTTGCACTTTCTTTTTCATGTTATTGTTTTAATTGAAAAGGAATTCATTATCGTACAATCGAAATATTGCTTGGAAAAATGTAGGACAGAAGTTTTAATTGCAATCGCGGAAGATTATTAATAGTCTGTATCAAATTTCGAGTATATCAAATCCCTTACTTTAAAAGAGTAAAAAGTTCATTTCTTTGGAATCTATTGAGAATTATATATAGTTGCAATTTGTTAAAAAGTGTTGGAATTTCTTTGGAGAACAGTTTTGTGCTTTAAGTAAAGGTAGTTGCAGTCGCAGGAATTTGTTGATATTTGGTATACTGAATATCAATTGCGTCAAATTTCTTGTATTAAAAAGTAAGCATTGCGTTTCTTTGAAATCTACTGATTGTGAGAATTGTATATAGTTGCAATTTGTTAAAAAGTATTGGAATTTCTTTGGAGAACCGTTTTGTGCTTTGACATAAGTAAAGTCAGTTGCAATCGCAGGAATTTGTTACTATTTGGAATACAAATGTCAAGTGCATCAAATTTCTTGCATTAAAAAGTAAGAATTGCATTTTTTGGGAATCTACTGACAGTTATATATAGTTGCAATTTGTTAAAAAGTATTGGAATTTCTTTGGAGAACCGTTTTGTGCTTGACATGAGCAAAGTCAGTTGCAATCGCAGGAATTTGTTACTATTTGGAATACAAATGTCAAGTGCATCAAATTTCTTGCATTAAAAAGTAAGAATTGCATTTTTTTGGAATCTACTGACAGTTATATATAGTTGCAATTTGTTAAAAGATAATGGAATTTCTTTGGAGAACCATTTTGTGCTTTGATAGAAGCAAAGTAAGCTGAAATTCTTGATATTTGGAATACTGAATATCAATTGCGTCAAATTTCTTGTATTAAAAAGTAAGAATTGCGTTTCCTTGAAATCTACTGATTGTGAGAATTGTATATAGTTGCAATTTGTTAAAAAGTATTGAAATTTTTTTTGAGAACCATTTTGTGCCTTGATATAAACAAAGTCAGTTACAATCGCAGGAATTTGTTACTATTTGGAATACAAATGTCAAGTGCATCAAATTTCTTGCATTAAAAAGTAAGAGTTGCATTTCTTTGGAATCCACTGACAGTTATATATAGTTGCAATTTGTTAAAAGATATTGGAATTTTTTTTTAGAACCATTTTGTGCCTTGATGTAAGCAAAGTCAGTTGCAATCGCAGGAATTTGTTGATATTTGGAATACGAATGTCAAGTGCATGAAATTTCTTGTATTAAAAAGTAAGAATTGCACCTCTTTGGAATCCACTGTAAATAATATCGTTCTCATTACCCCTTATTGGACTGGTAACAGGTTTCCGTTTTGAAAGAAATGAAACGACTGAAATTGGCGGTGAAAAAGGAAGAGAGGAAAATTGTAAAGATAAATGTCGAGAGTTCGGTTGAAAAACTTCGGTATTTGAGATAATAACAGTACGAATGGTAGCACTGGTTTTGCCGAGTTGCACGTAATGCGCGCGTCGGTGCTTCTTGTTTTATTTACGCACCTATTCCGTTCCGTGCAAATTACATACCTCTGGTGTGAATCTCGACGCTTCAAACTCTACCGGAACAATTACTAAGCGAACATTTTTTCGCAAAGCTTCATTGCACTTGACTCCCGTCGAATTTATTTAACGCGGTTGCTATTTGAGGAACGTTTGAACGCTCCCATTAGGAAATACCTAACTGGAACTCAAGTCGTAAGAGGCGCAAGAAGATCACACTTTTAAAACGATCATATTTTCAAGCCGTTTTTCGTATTGCGAAAGTGAGTTGCACGATTAATTGCAATTTTTATAGTAAATAAATCGACGCATTGGAAAATTCGCACCAGAAGTATCGATAATTAGGACAGTGTATTTAGATATAACTAACAAATATTTTAGAAAAAAGGGAACATTGAGAGAAAAATTCTGAGTGACAGAATTGTTTACAGTTAGCAAAATAGAGACACAAATATAAAGTAGCAAAGTTAGAAACTTCAAGAATTTTAGAAAAATTCAGAGTGAGTCTTGGTATATCTATTGTTAATTAAGTTAAAAATTAGTAGTTGAAGCTAAAAAATAACGACAAACTCTTCGGCGAAGGAATATACAATACTGTAATATAATAGGTAGAAGGACCCCTAAAAATTTCCAAGGTCAGACCAAATAATCAAAACGCAAACTATGCCCAAGAAAAGTTACAATTTTACAAACCCAACTTTGCAAATACCGTCAGCAGGATAGTGTCAATATCACCGTAGAAAATCCTGTTTGTTTTTCCACCATCGACGAAGTCTCTACCACATGGTCGAACAACCAAAAAAAAAAGGAAGAAACCGGCAGCAACCCTTACGATTAGCGCTTGCACGACCAGAACAAACTCTCCCCGTTCACTTCATCCGCGCACGACTTGCAGTAGGTGCAAAATTCTAGCGAAAAGTAAATACCTACCATTGTCAAGCTTAACAAGAATTTCGTGGATACACCCAACCCAAAGTTATTCCCTCTACAAAATAATTTGCCGAAACACCCCCATCCAACGTTCTCCAAGAGGATCTTCCCCTAACCAATCGTATTACCGACGATAAATCGAGATTCTGATCGCGTATCTCAACGAGGACTGGTGTATTTTACATATAATTTCTAGCATAGCCCGACCAAATATATCTTTTCGAAGAGTGTTGCTAAAACGAGGCACAAGGAATCCCAATTCTCGTCGCGTGGCACCGATTCCCTCTTTCTTTACGTTCCCAGGAGGCTACCTCTTTGAACGGTAGCCCATGAGAGTCTCCGAGGACGATAGAAATCGTGCGACATCTTCGTCCTACCTTCGGTAGATCGGAGATCGTCGACGAGAATGAGAATCGCGAAGGGATGGAGAAGGTGGAGGTAAAGGAGAAGGTGGAGGTATCTTAGACGAGAGAACGTAAATATTGTTGAAAGCAATTAATTCTCCGGCGGACTACCACCTTCGCTTTGTCAGGAGGGTTCGTCCTGACAAAGAGGATGAGAAGGAAGAAGAGAGGATCGAGGAGGAAAGGGGAGAAGGAGAAGACCGAGAACGCCGACAGTGGCCAGTGGCCACTGTCATCAAAATACTCGAAGGGGTTGGAGCTGGGGGGATAAAAGACAAACGCCGCCTCGTTCTCGTTGTCTGATCGTGGAGATTGCTTTATTTGAGTCCGTTTAGCGAAGAGATCCCGAAAGTCTGCTGAAAATATTTCGTACCCGCTACCACATCGAGGATCCTCCTTGCCGGGGGAGGACGACACGGAGGCGTAACACATTAAGCATCGAAATAATGTAATCTCGTAGTTGGGATCAAGCGATAAATATAATCGGCCGGTTGAAATTTGTCGGCGCACACTCGAGTGGCTACTATATCCGATGCACCTGTATCTTCTTTGGGTTTAGCAGTCTGTTCTTGTACCTTGAGATCGATTGTGGTCGCTAAGGTGGATCGTTAATTTAGTAGTTTTTCGCTGAGTGATATTTATTGTTGGAGATTATTTCGGTGGAGACTAAATAATTTTTGTTTAGAATGAAGTAGGCGAGGAAAAATATAAAGTATTCAAAATTGGTACTTTTTTAAGGTTTAATTGAGCTGCAGATTATTTAGATTCTGATGTTTAGGCGGGAAATATTCTTTTTCACGACGATTAACACTAAATTTACCAAGCCAATCAAAAGACCGGTGATAAATTTGTTCTAAAAATTATTTAAATTAATAGGATTCCCGTGGAATAAATATTCCACTCCTGTCTTATAAAATCTAAATTAGTTACTTAACCTCTTAGCTTACAATAACGTCTGAGGCTCGTGGCACAGAAAATGTTGAACTCTTTCAAAAACTATTAAATTAAAAATATCAGCCGGTCGCGAAACGGTCTCATTATTTCTGTGTTATTAATACTACGTCGAGTTATACGAAATATCAGAAATTAGTTGACAAATTTTTATTTCAGGAATTTATTTTGAATCTTTGCACCGTGAGAAAAGAAATCGTTGGCCAAAGGATTAATAATCTTTTCCACCTCTTCATTTCTCTTTTTCTGTAATGGTTATTAAGTGTAATTAAATTTTAGTAGACATAACGCCGGTAGTTTTAGTGTTAAGATACTCAAAGTGCGATTGTTTTGAAAATTATAAATTCTATAATTTTGATCTTCACAATCACTTATAGATTTTCAAGTAATTTAATACGAAACTTGAAATGCATCTATAGCAACGGAAGTAAATCCATTTCGTAAACTCGACGGTTGATAATTATTTACTGGTCCCTCTCCACGAGGCCCTCTTGTCGAGTTCCCTTTTTGATTTCGATCGATCAAAATGCAAACACGAGCAAAAATGGAGGCACGCCGAATGAAAAGGGGAGGCGGAACAGTGCGCGCCTACTTATGCAACCGCTGCACCGGAATTACTCGAGGCGCAGTCCGGTGCACATAAATCAGTCGAGTTTCGCCGGTGACATTCGCCTCTATTCACTCACGCGACAAACTCGCGCATTGCAGTCGGTGGGTTCAATCGTTCAATTTGGAGTTCGCGGATGTATGATTTATTCAGCAGGCCGTTTCGTTCCGGCGGGGTGAATTAAAATATCCCCTTCTTGAAAGGACCAAGACAAGGGAGTTAGAAACTCTTCGTCCAAGAAGTAACAATTTTTTAAATCAAAATTCTATTCAGTCGATTCTTCGAACAAAATTAACACACTAAAACTATCGACGTTATGTCTACTAAAATTTAGATGCATTTGACACTAGATTTACGACAATCGTCAAATTAACGGACTCCTATTTTTTTAAAAATATTTTTTTTTATAAGAAGCAGTGTAGTATATAACTCATTGTATTTTTTGTTTGATCCATATTTCTTCAAAGTACTTATTTAAAACTAGATTTACGGACGGCAAATCTGTTACATCGCAATAATTTAAGTAAGAACTTTGGAAATAGGGGGATCAACCAGCATAGAAAGTGATCAGTTAAGTAATTTGTATATTATAAAATTCATGTGAAGCATCTACTATACGTCTCTATAAGTTTGGAAGGCGTTTTTAAAAAGGTAAGAGTCCAATTTGACGACTTCTGTAAACTTAGTGTTAATATATGTAAATCTAGTATTAATAACCACTCCAGAAAAAGAGGAATGGAGAGATGGAAAAGATTATTAATTAACTAATTTAGGTTTTGTAACATAAGAGTAGAAAATTTCCTCCATGGTTACCCTATCAATTTAAATAATTTTTAGAACAAGTTTGCTATCGATTTTTTGACTAGCTTGGTAGTTTTAGTATTAATCACTCTCAGAAACTTCTATTAATTTAAATCATTTTTAGAACAAATTTGCTATCGATTTTTTGATTAGCTTGGTAGCTTTAGCATTAATCACTCTCAGAAACTTCTATCAATTTAAATAATTATTAAAACAAATTTGCTATCGATTTTTTGACTAGCTTGGTAGCTTTAGCATTAATCACTCTCAGAAACTTTTATCAATTCAAATCACTTTTAGAACAAGTTTGCTATCGATTTTTTGACTAGCTTGGTAGCTTTAGTATTAATCACTCTCAGAAACTTTTATCAATTCAAATCATTTTTAGAACAAGTTTGCTATCCATTTTTTGACTAGCTTGGTAGCTTTAGCATTAATCACTCTCAGAAACCTTGACAATTGTTGAATAGCAGAAATGAAAAATTCAATCCCCCAAGTTTCCGTCCCAAGTAGCAAACAATTCGCAACAACCTCAACCACAGACTCAACAACGGATAACATATAAAAGTTTTGTTCAAAGTTTTCCGTCCATCGTGCAGGGTGGTCCGACGGAAGTCTATTGAGAGCGGCGTTTAGGAAGAATTAGGATCACGCAGAGTTCTTCCTTGCACTTTGTTCGAGGGTGTCGATACACCAGTATCTTTTTAATGTTTCGAGCGACGATGCGTGCTCCCGCGAATGCTTCCGGATTATAAACGCAGGTAGACGATGCAGTCGATCCTGGCGAACGCAAGGAACAACACGACCGCCCATTGTGAGAGCTTCGATGATCCTGCGCGCTCGACTTCGAGCTCGTAAATCGGTAAAGGATCCTGTACCTGTGATCGAAGCGATGGGTGAGAGGAAACGCCAGACTGTTCTCATACTATGGAATTCTTACGAGCGATTCTTTCGGTCATTTTTTACCAATGAAGGTGGACATTTATCTTGCTGGTAAAAGTAGTTGTTCGACGAAATTATTCGATCGTTTTGGTATTGAAGAGGGAAGAGATTAACCCTTTGCAAACTAGTTTGAAGTCAACCGTACCATGAGGTCAAGTAGTTGCCCCGATAGTCTGCGTTAGGTCTGAATTATTATTTAAAATTATCAGCACACATTTCAGCTTAACTCTGTTGAACTTCAACGTTATTTTGCTACTTTCATTATTTTTTCTGGAGTGAACCTATTTCTATCAAATTCACATCTTTATAAAGCAGATATTTTAACAGGTAGACAGATATTCGACAGATTTTTATCTTTTTCACGTCGATATTGAAATATTCAGTATGTTGGAAAATTCATAAATTTTACTATTTAAAAGTTACATGAAATTTCATTTGAATTCAGTAGCGCCGGTCATCGGTGGCCCCCATTATATCAATTGTTTTTGCCAAACGCATATATGAGTTCCCCGACCAAATCGAGTTCAAGAGGAACGCATATATACGACGTTAGTTCGCAAAGGGTTAAAATATGAATGTTGTGAGAAAAAGATACTGTTTTAATGAGAATGAAGAATCCTATTAGCAAAGAGTTATAGCGAACAAGATGCTTGTCATCTAATACATCTGATACATCATAGCTGAAGTGATTTTCCACCCTTCTAAAACTATAGATCCTAGACAGAATAATGATAGTACCCAAAACTAAAATGAAGTTCAACACAACTCTTCTCTAAGCTAACCACCATCACCTGTCTCAAACTCAACACCATAATTAATTCCACTCGCAAGTCTCAGTAAAGACAATTACATTTTGCCACCGATTAAAAAGAAAATGTGTATTGTTCCTTCACAATAGGTAGCTTTAAGATCAACACGAATTTCACTCAGCAAATCAAAACTCCCTCGATACCTTTTCTCTGTACAATACCAATACAATCGTCGATGAAAACGAGTCGCGCTCGTTGGACCGATTTGTTTGCTCGCTCGACGATCGAATAAAATCGGCTTAATACGATCGAAGGGTTCGTTTTTAGTCGCACGGTTTTCTGCGCACGAAGAGGCCATAGCCTTGAAAGTGGATCGAAGGGTTGGATAAAAATTGAAGCGGGGGTGGTCGAAGGGAAAGCCAGTGGGAAAGTTCGAAGGGGCCAAAGTTCGAGTTACGTCGAAGCGACTCTAGGGAGGCACGCGCGACACGCGCTTCCTTTCAGTCTCTGCACTAGCCACTCGAAAACTGCCCCAGGGACATTAATCTCATTTAATCAAACACTGGTTCTAGCTCGATTTCCCCTCTCCTTATGGTGTTTACCTCTCGTCGCTCGAGAGCACGTTAATCATGCGCTTCGTACCTTCGAGAGTTTCTAGGTGGGAAGCAATTCTGCAAGGGGGTACTTTGTTTTTGGATTGTTCGAACTTTTCTTCTATTTTATTATGGAGAAAATTGTCGAGCAATGGGTAGATTAAATGCATATTTAATCATTTCGTATTTTGGTCCTGCAGACATAATGGGACAACTTTCTTCTGTGCAGAACTCTGTTATGGTGCCATATAACATGTTGATTTGATTTAAAAAATTGATAGTATTTACAGCTACCCATTCATTTAAATCTTCTCCCTCTGGAAGCAATTTTGTAGGGGGGTACTACTGTGTTTTTGGATTATTTGAATTTCGTTTGTCCTTTGCTATGGAGAAAATTGTGGAGCATTGGTTGCAATGGGTAGATTAATCCATTGCCTTACGATTTCTTCGTGTTAAGAGAGTTTTAGGTGGAAAGCAATTTTGTAGGAGGGTGCTACTTTGTTTTTGGACTATGTGAATTTCCTTTGTCTTTTGCTATGGGGAAAATTATCGAGCATTGGATGCAATGGGTAGATTAACCACGTGCCTTACAATTTCTTTCGTGACGCATAATAACTCTGAATTAATTATTAGAATAATAATCTATGACTGATTTCCGACATACTGGTATAAGTTACTGCAATATTAACACTAGAACTACCGGAGTTAAATCTATTTTATTTCAATACAGTAAATAAGTACTTTGAAAACAGAGAAATGAAGAGGTCAGAAAAATGGTTGATTCAATGATTTATGTTTCTTTAAATGGACGTAGAAAATTTATTCTATGGCTCTTCTATAGACTTGCAGATTTTTAAAAAAGAACTGTGTACCTGTCATTTTGATTGGTTTGGTATTTCTAATGTTAATAGCATATAACTAATTTCAACGTCTCCTGACCTACTGATATTTTCAATTTAACAGTTTTTAGTAAATTTAAAATGTTTCTATTTCATTTCTGGCATCACGTGCGCCACACGTCGTTGTAAGGGAAGGGCTTAAACGTGATGGAGTAAAAGTAAACAATTTTCATTTGTCTGTCGACAGAAATTAATGTAATATCTTGACAATGACAGAGGCTTCGACGAATAAGCATTACTGAGATCAGTTTCAATACGTCTAAGGCACTGTTTAATCGCGTATACTTTTATACGAAGCGAAAGCGTACGAAAGTATCATCTCCAAAGAATACTATACGAGAGGAAATTATTTTCTTATCTTTCAATAATTCGAAGTATCCTGCAGACTCAAATTATCCGCATACTTACTCCGAACTTCTTGAATAAATTGCAACATTTTCATTATCATTTCAAACATCATCATGATTGTCCATCCTAGGAAGTTCTAAATCTCGGACACTTTGACTTTCACCTTCTCTCTGTTCGTCGAACTCGGATCGAACATCGATTAACAAACTTTGCCTGCACAGCCTCGAAATCGTACTCATATCTCCCTCCATAGAATCCTTTCCACGTATAAGTCGCGAAAGTTTAAACTTATTGACAATCTTGGCAAAAGGTCCAGACGGTTCTCGTCTTTTCGAAATCGTCCTTGGCAATGATTCGCAGCCTCGATTATCATCAGCAAGACGTTCGAAGGTGTCAGGATCAACATTGATCATTCCAGCACTAGCAGATTTCACGAGATCAGGTCGAGAAGCTGCCGAAGCAATCGATTCCAAATCATTACACTCTTCGTCCTTCGTCGACGAGTCTTCCTCCTTCCTCGTACCTTCATCCTTTTCAGCTATCGATATTTCTCTAGCTTCATTCGCTAATTTCGTATCTTCCCTGTTATCCTTCGTCCTCTCTTCCTTTTTTGCCAGCCTTTCCTCCTCGTTTTCTGATACTTTCTCGCAAAGATCAGGACGTATCCTTTGAAGATCGCTGCTCAAAGTAACTGTTCGAGGCTCTAGGACCGAATGACAAAGAGGACCTCCACGACGAGACAAGAAATTCTCCTTTGCTCGACGTACCTTCGAGGAATGTGATTCTAAGGACGAATCGATGGAAATTGTATTTGTCCTACCGTCTCTTCTCGCTGCTACGCTGGAAAGAATATTCAGCTTGTGAATCAAGTCCGAGGACAAAGGATCAGACCTTGAGGACACCTCTGACTCAGTTTCTCTTGTTTTCAAGTAAGACGACCTAATTGTAATTGGCGTACGCTCTTCCTCGCTTGGTGTTACTTGGATAGAAATATCATGATGTTCCTTTTTAATTCGTTCTCTCTCGATCGACGATCTTCCGATTCTTGATCCTCGATTCTCCCGATTTTCAGGATCTTCACGAAGAGCGCTGTTTCTAGGAAACAGAGTCTCGTTGTTGTTTGATGGTACTTTGTCGATATTAACTTCTTTGTTTTTGCTAGAATCTTGTCTTTCTGTTGTTGATCTTTCATGTTTGTTCTCCAACCTTTCGATCTTCGATTCGACCTTTATATCGCGATCCTTGGAGCAAGGACGAAGAGGCCACGGCAAAGACAATGGCATTCGTAGGAGAGCATCCTGTCGTGAGATTTTTGGAGATGATGATCTCGATTTGCTCTTACTTTTTGGTCTCAAAGTTCGATCCTCTTCGGATGTGTCGCTCTCTTTTCTTACACGATCCTCCGATCGTCGAAATGGCGAGAATATCATGCGTTTTGTCTTCACGAAGACACTTCTAGTCGGTGAATCGTTTTTCTTCGTGGTCGCTTCGCGATTTGAAGCTTCACGATTGAAATCTTCCTGGTTGCTGCTCCTTTCTTCGGATGAATCCTTCGACCTTGAAGATTCTACTTGATCTGATGAAGTATGGCTAGTTTCACTGGCACTGGCAGTAGGGACGACGATTTTGTTTAAGGTTTTTTCATTAATTATTATCCTTTCTACGCAACGATCCTCGCGACAGGACGTGAGAGTGAAAGGAGTCGTGGGAATTGTCGGTTCTCGATGATAATCGCGAGTGGAAGAAGTTAACGAGCGTGTAAAAGAAGTTGGTATGGTACTGAAGTTGTGATACCGTCGTTTTTCCTCTTTTAGTATTTTTTCTGTTGGATTTACGAACATTAAGGTTCCTTTGATGCAGGTATCCTTGTAGTTTGAAGTGGGACGGACACTTGTTGCTGTTGATTCTTTGGATGGGTCGATTGAATTGGTTCTTTCATCGAAATCATGCAAATCTGACTTTATGTTGGATAATTCATGATATTGACGAGATTGGAGTTCTTCTTGGATTGTGCCGTAATTTTCTTCGTGACTTCTTTTCGATTCTTCTTTTCGGTTTGAGAAAAATATCGAGGCAGCTGTGTGTTCGTTGCCTGCAATAGAAACACTTGCTGTTAATTTCTAATTATCAGTATATCATTACTCTTAATGATTATAATATTGAAACAATCGAAATTCTGTTTAAATAATTTATAAATCGTCCTGAACAAAATAAGATACCAGGACTGTTCGAATATAAAACAGATTTTTTGAAAAATCCAAAATTTGCAAATAAAAATGCAGGAGGAAAGTTCAGTTATCATGGCGCCAAAAATGGAATATCACAATATATTTATTGATATTCAAACTTCGACTTACTCGAACCGCAAAGGTTGGAATTGAGCAAAGAATTCGTAGCTCCTTGATATTCAGTCGAAGGACGATTTTCAAGCGACGAAGAGGAGTATGAAACACCGATTCCTGGTGATATCTCTTCGTACTCGTTGTCGATTTTCATTTCGGCCTCGAGAGTGTCCTCTTCGTCGGCACTGGTTCGATCGTCCTCCTCTTTTTCATCCTCGGACACGCTCTCCTGTCCCTTTTCGCTGGATAAGTCCTGGTTGTACCGATAGGTCGCTAATTTCGATTGCGCTATGATAAAACTTACTTTTCAAGAAAAAGTTTCATTTCTTCTATTTCAGAAGACGAATGACTTTAAGCAAAAAAAATCTTAAAGGTTTGAACTGCGATGAGAAGAATGTAACTTTAATATTTTTTTATATTGGTTTTCGACTCGCAATTTCTTTTTTTTTTTATAGAGAAAGAGAGACAGAGAGAAATTCGAGAATTTTAGTAAGTAATAAGAACTTTAACTTCGATCGATTTCACTCGAAGTGTTATAAAATCTACCATTGATTCTTTTGTGTCCTCGGAAAGAGCAGATCTACTTCCACGCTCCATTGTCGTGCGAATAGTATTACTTTCTTCCTTCTCTGGAATGCAAAACGGAAGAAATTTATGTTCAATTTTTTTGTGAAATGATCTATGCAAAATTCTTATTACTTTTAGCAAGTGACAGTAGACTGGACAACTTGTGAGGTCTAGGGATTACTAAATTCAAATATGATTTAAAAGTTTCTTTTTTTGCCTTCGTAATTTTAATGTTAAAAGAACCTCTAATAACTTTATCGATAACGTTGATCGTGACCCTATAGAGGTAAAAGGGCTCTATCCCTTAATTCTTCCCCGTCCAGTCTACTCCTTCGTCCCTTCCCATACTTACCATCAGGTTCTCGTTCCCTGGTGCTATTCTCGCTCGCATCCTCTCCATCCGACGATACAGTAGGAATTTCCTCGCTGAAACATTTGAAATCAACACAGAAATATTCATCAATTTTATTACTACATCTACAGAAGCCGTGAAAATCACGGATTCCACCTTTCTTATAAACATTTCTCAAATTATTAAATATACAGTGCAGTAAATGTTTTATGTGGATTTCATAGACAAATTATCAAACTGATCCCATCTTTTATCTCTTTAGCCCTCATTTTGCAAAGTGTTTATTTAATATATTTAACACCACAACGACCGGCGTGAAATCTATGACATTTAAATATATTAAATAAGTACTTTGAAAAAAGGGAAATCAAGAGGTGAAAAATATGATCGGTTCGGAAATCTGTGTTTTATAAGATCAGCTTAGAATTTTTAGTATAGGACTCTTCTATAAACTTAGGGAATTGTTGGAAAAAATTGAGAATAAGGCATTTTGACTTGCTTGGTCGTTCTAGTGTTAATAACATATTAGGGGTACCGAAAAGTAATCAACATTTTTTTGCTGGTGAAAAACAAAATAATTTCCATAATTTTCTAACACTTTTTGCTAGCGTTAACCCTTTGCGCTCCGAATTAATTTAATAACTTTTTGTCAGATAAGCAAATATAATCTCGGAAAATTGTCTACTGTTGATTATTCGTTTTTATTTAATACTAGGAACAATTGTAGATACTGCGGTGTAGTCCTGTTAAAATGCAAAATTATTGTTGATTTCGAAAAGTCGATAATTAGTATATGAAACTTTAAGTGTCACAAAAATCTGTGTCAAGTGTAGCTCGACATAGGAGTGCAAAGGGTTAAAGGTAATTGTTCGATTTCCTTTTTAAAAAAGTCCTTCAATTTGATTTTAAAAACCGTTTCCAATTACGTTTTCACTTCTCCAATTTTGATTACTTTTCGGTACCTCTAATATTTAACATCTGTAAATTTACTTCTAAACACACCTTTTACCATACCTTTCTATGCTATCATACCGTCGTTCACACATTTCACTCTTCTCTTCGACATCATCTCTTCGATTCCATTGAATCGAGCAACCCAAGTCGTCTAATTTGCTGCAATTCTTCTCACGATTCAATTGATTATCCCTTCTCCACCCTTCAATTCCATATCTCCCGAAGTTACTTCTAGTAAAATAATCTTTTCTTCTCCAAGGCTCCGACATCCTCCAGTCCTCACGATCAACATCATCCTGACAAGAATCCTTTCTCTTGTTCCAACTATTTCTCACTTCAAAGTGTTCAGGACTCGAACTATCCTCACTAGAGAAATTCTTTCTCTGATTCCAGGTTCTAGATTCCCAATGTTTGCGGTTTGAGTTGTCTTCAACTTCGACTAAGAAGACTGGCGAGGGTTCATGGCTGGAGGTGACGGTTCCAAGAGGAACAGCTATGCTAGTGGTTTCACTAGCTGCCACGGAGTATACGGGGGTTTGATGGGGTTGCACTCTGTTCAGAGGACTTGCAGTTTCTTCGATAACATCCTCGATGTCGACTATCATAGCTTCTGGCTCGGAATCCTCCATTGCAGTGTCTTCCGATGGATCCTCGGTTCTTCGAGGATCAACTGAGGGATGAATGAGCAAGATGAAGTATTTTTGGGCAGTAATAGTTTTAAAATTGTAGTAGTTTGATTTGGTGAAGGTAAAGTATGTTGTTAGGCAGTAATAGTTTAACCCTTTGCGGTCAGAATTATTTTGTTAATTTTCAAGTGAGCTAAATAAAATTAATTTGACAATATTTTCTGTCAATGTTTGTTCTTTTCTTTTAATTATATCAGTCAGAAAATAAATGCAAGTTTAAAGCTATGTCGACATAGGACCGCAAAGGGTTAAAAATTGGAGTGATTTGGTTTGGTGAAGGTAAAACATACTGGTAGACAGTAATAGTTTAAAAAATGAGGTGATTTGGTTTAGCAAAGGTAAAATATATTGTTAACCCTTTGCGGTCCTATGTCGAGCAGTACTCGACATAGATTTTCACTTGATTTATTTTCTGACAATTTATCGACTTTCCAATTCACACAATGATTTTGTAATATTATCTAAATGTCTGTCAATACTTATACTCTATACTTGTACTCAATAGTTATTGATATAATTTTAAAAAATGGATAATCAACGATAGAAAATAGTGCAAAATTAATTTTATTTAGCTCACTACCAAAATTAACGAAATAATTGGGACCGCAAAGGGTTAAGCAGTAATAGTTTGAAAATTGAAGTGATTTAATTTGGCGAAGGTAAAGTAATGTTGTTAAATGCAAATGATGTAGGAATTGAAAAGTATTTACTCGGTGCTGGTGAAGTATCGATGCGATCGACGTCTTCCAGCGTCTTTGTTAAATGATCTAATGATTGTAAACTCGTAGAACGACGAAGGGGAAGATCCTGTCGAGGACTTCCCTCGTACACGCTCCCAACGGATTTTGATCTTTTGAGAATGCCAAAGAACACTTTTTCTTCGTCTGAGATTTCTGAAAGACCATTGTAAAAAATGTTTTAATTTTGCATTCTTTTAGAAACTTTAAGTATAGGTCTTACTGTTTGTTGGAGTTGCTTCCGTTGAAGTTTCGATATTGCTATCACCGGTAAAGGGGCAATATGCTGGCCCCAGGAGACGGAAAGTTGAGGATCTAGGCGATATCCCGCGATATTTCTCCCAGTCGTACAGTTTTCTAGTAAATTCACGGGAAATACCCTCGAAACGGTAAGATCCGACGGAAGTGCGGATGAGGACTTCGTTGCCACAATTTATGCTTTGCGCTCCATCGACAAATCTTCAATCAAAGTATGCAAAATGCAGGATTTGATTTTTCAACTCTTTTTAGTTGATAGAATTTGCAATTTCTTCATGTTTTACACACACTCTGTCGCACCATCATTCATCCACTTTGCTTATTTCTAAGTAATTTATCTCAAAGGTTGAATTCCTTAATACCTCATCCATCTATGAGCCGTTCACATGCCAAATCGATTCACCCCCCATTTAAAATTTCTTAAAATTTAAATACCAAATCTAACTAACTCTTAACTTTGTACATTTACAATAAATATTCCTAATAAGTACTAACAATTAGCACCATTAATACTAGAACTACCGGCGTTAAATCTATCATATTGCAATATATTAATTAAGTACGTTGAAAAAGGAGGAATCGAGTGGCGGAAAGGATGATCAATTCGGTGATTTATGTCTTTTGTGACGGACGTAGAAATTTTGTTATATGCCTCTTCTATGAACTTGGAGAATTTTTAAAAAAAATTGTGTGCCAGTCATTTTGACTGGTTTGGTAGTTCTAGTGTTAAATGGCAAAATTTCCTTAGTTATTGAATCCCAAATAATTTACTTCCCAAGTAAATCCAGACTACTATCTCAGTCTTAGCACTATCTTACTATCTAATTTACGTTCTCCAGAATTAATCGATTCGCCAAGTAGCTCATATGTCCTATCTTACTCTATCTCCTTCCACATGTAAAACCAAATCCTCCAGCATCCCTCCATACCTCGTATCTCCATCGAAGCACTCCTCCAACTGTCGCGCATCGCTCTCTCGTCGTTCTCTGCCAATTCTGTCTCCAAAGTTCACCAGCACCTTCTCCAAAGCTAGAAACTCACTCTCATCGATTCCCGAAGCAGCACCGAGTCGATTAAGATGCGATCGTTTGCTAGTTTCCCTCCCCGTTTCGTTCATCCTCCTCCAAGCTTCCATTCTCCGCACGAAATCCTCGCAAAGATGTGATCTTCCATCGCTGACGGTACTTCCGGCGCTTCCTCCACTTCCGCAACTACCCCTGGAGCCAATAGTATCCTGATTCCTCGTCTCAGGCTTCAAAGGCAACCTCCATAGCTGCCAATCCGTCAAACGACGACGACTGACTCTCTGCTGTTCAAAAGTAGCGCTTCCTCGTCGTCCTTTCTTGGCTCGTTTCCAATCCTGAAGCTTCTTCTTGAACTCCGGCGCCAATCTTTCTTCTGGTAGCAAACCTTCGCGCGGATTAGAAGGAACATTCGAAAGATGAACGTCACGGGTCGTTTTTCCTGTGGTTCTTGGCGATATGTTCTTTAGACGTTCCCATTCTACGAGTTTACGATGAAATTCTGTCCCCAGCTTTTCACGAAGCGCCTGATAATCCCTTCTGGTCTCAGCTTGTGAAGTTGATGTCGAAGCTTTTTCGAAGTCCTCTACGCTGCCGCTGCAGCTGTGAGCTTTCGGAGTTTCTGAGCCTAGAATTAGAACGTTTGTTATTCGCCGTTGTGATGCAGTTGTGGCACGGCTCAGTGCGAATTTTAGGACGTCTTAGAAGGATGGTTTGGAGGGATGTTGACGTTGGAAAGGAATTTGGGGTAGAGGTAGTTTAAATTGGAGATTTCACTGGTTAAATATGGAACTATGTTGTGTGGTCTTTGTGCTTTGGCTTTGGTTAGAGCGATCATTTCTGTGAAATTAGTATGAAGGCTTTGGAGGATAGGGGATGTTACAGACGCAAGAGAAATTCAGTGGCATAGTTCACTTTATTTTAACACTAGAAATATCTGGTTTAAATCTGGTGGATTCAAATGTAGGAAATATGTAATTGGGAAAAGGAGGAATGGAGAGGTGAAAGAGATTATCGGTTGAGCAATTTTTATTTCATAAAATGGAATATTTGCTTAATCCATTTCCTGAAAAACTTTTCTTAACACTAGATTTACGGATATTGATTATACCTATTTTTCTAAAGTGAGCCAATTTGACTCATACAAGAAAATTGAAGTTTTTTGCAGAGAAAGTAATTCCAAAACAAATTCAACCCTTTTAGTACCGATCGAAAAAATTGATTGAATTAATGACAAATCTAGTTGCGAATAAAAAGAATTGTCATTTGGCAATAGTTTCATATAGAGCATAAACTATGTATTTATAATTGTTTGTCACAAAATTACTGATACCGTATTGAAAACTGAATATTAACCCTTCGATGCTCAGTGTAAGCACTATTGCCAACGACGATATATCGTCGTCAGGTACTAAAAGGGTTAAATGAACGATTTATTATTAAAAAATTGACCAATCAATATACTATATATATAGCAATCAAATTTTTAATGAGCCAAATTGGCTCCGTAAATCTAGTGTTAATTTGATTGTTTCTGGAAGAAGTATTGTCGCAGTGCAAAAATAAAAATAATTCACGAACACTATTGCTTAAAAGTACAAATAAAATAGATTGTTTTAATTTCAGAAACATGTTCAATATCTAACTTGAATACTCAAAGAATCTGAAAATGAATAAATCCTCAATTGGGGATCATGGAAGCTAATGGAGTCAATTACTCCCTTATTGGTTAGAAGATCTTTTCGAAATATTGAATATTATTTTTAAATTCCTATTTAAAAATACCGAGTTATTTTAGCCGCGAGGGAAATCGATAAGTTGATTCTTTTTTGTTTCCATCTCAAATTTGAGATGTTGATACCAAAATTCATCGTTCCTGTCTCTCGCGAATTATATCTTAATTCTGGCAAAAATTTGTCTACTATTAATAAAATTATTAGATTCAAATCCTCGAAACCAAAGTGCAACGAACCTCCAAGTATTATCTCCGATGCGAGACCTTCAAAATGTCAGAAATATCAAGAAAGTCTGGTAAAATGTCTAAAAAAATCCTCTCAAAAACGTCAAAAATGTACAAAGTCTCCCGCCCCTGAAGTAATACTTAAATATCTTTATATTCCACCCCATAAAATTACCTATTCCACTATCAAATTTCATCCCTTTCAGTGCAAATCAAAAATCGTCTCTGACGATTATCAAGATGTCTGTCAAAGTTTGAAAAATCGCATGCAACAAATTTTAAAAGACATCGAGACCGAATCATCCACCATTCTCGCTCGTCTCGAGAAAAACTTGCAACTAGAAAAATCCAACGATGCGGCACACCTTGAAAAGTTATTTCACGACGTGAAATTCAAACTTCTGGAATTGATGTCACTGGATGTATTTTGCGGTTCTGAAAAACGCAAGTGTGCGATGTTTCTCGGCAATGAAGCGAGGCGAGCTGTCGAGCGGTTGCGACACGACGTTCTTCCGAGTGTCGAAAGAATTACATGGTTTCTCAAAAGTCTCGAGAACGAAGCGTTGATTTGCATCGGACGTGCCAAACAGTTGGCACTTGGCTGTCGCAAGTGTAAGAATCCTCAGGAATTGGCGAAGTGCATCGAGAAGGACGTGAATTGCGCGGGAAGTATGTTAGATCGGACCGCTGAAGATGTTAGGATTAGATTGAATGAGATTAAGAAGTTTGAAGAGGACATCGTGAAGTTTCACGAAAGAGCGACGAAGGAGGTTTTGGAGACTTATCGTGAAAAGATTGCAGCCTTTTCTAAATGCTTGGAGAGATGTATTCTTGGCATTAAGAAAGCGAAGAAGTGAAGGATCGATGAGACTTTCAAAATGATTTTTTGGAATTGTAGAATTTTTTTTGCTATGACTAAAAAAAATTATAAATAATATGACCGATCGGTTATCTGATCATATCGGTCATATTGATTGATATAAACTAGTCGAATAAGAAATTTGACGCATAAGTCATTAGGAGTCAGTGTTGAGGCGCTACATTTTTTTAGGTGACGTTGGACTGATTAACCAGTTAACTGTGGTGACTTCTTTTGAGAGTGCGCTCCTACGTGGGTCACGAAAATGGAGAGATGAGAATAAATCTCTCTCAAATTGTTTATACTTTTTAGTTATTCATTTTATTTCGGCATGGCCTCAAAATATTTCAAATATCTTGCAATTTACGAATATAGTTTAGTTTTCGTCAAAATGTAAATTCAAATAATCAGCGGACAGTAACTTTTACGCATGACGAGTATACTCGTCAATACACAAAATTCTGTCGTATCTCCATGACGAGTATAATCGTAAATCACAGTTAACTGGTTAAATGTAGAGTCTTTCCAAAATTTTGGGTACCAAATATGAGCAGTATCCGAGAATTAATTTTTAAAATACAATTAAGAATTTTTGACATCGTCGTTGTTGCTGAGAATTATTATTTTGATCACTTACCATCTTGAAGAAACAATTGTCCTGGCACAACTCTAACAGGACTCGGTGGAACGCTGAATGCAGAGTTGGTGAGGAAAGCTCGCCTAACTTTGTTCCACTTTGAATCCTGTCTCTGTATCTTCGGCGCCGGTGTCGTCGGTTCTTCCATCGCTGATCGCTAAACCAAATCAATTATCTTTCACATATTCTTTCCAATTAATATTTCCTAATAGAATTAAGTAAATTAAGCAAAACCAAAGATTTATTGAGTTTCAAGATGAATTTGGATTCTTCAGAGTCAGAGAAAACGTTAAACAGTCAAACACAAAAGGGATACAATTGGAAAGAAATGTAAATAAACGTACATCGACTGAAAGATTTACAGATAAAGAAATAAGATAGTCGTCAACCTGTCGCTTAAATTCTCTGGATTGTTCCTGACGTGTCTTCGCGTGCTGCGGTGAATTTCCTCCGGAATTTTGCGTGCTGGAGAGCAACGGTGAGATGGATTCCGGTGAGGAAATACTTCGCACTTCTTCCTCGTTCGACGGTATCGTAATCGTCAGAGTCGGTGTCGTTTTTTTCGTCATTCCCTCAGAGCTCCTCTTCTCCGTTGCATTCGAGGAATGCATCGCAGAATTGTTCTCCGATGTAATGCGAATAACCGGCTTTCCGTGGCTCTGTTTCGTGGGTAAGTTCAATTTTATTTTTTCATTTATTGCAATAAGAATTATCCTTCCGATTTTAAAGAGAAATATCTGCACACTAAATTGATTCCAAGTTAATATATTATCATGCTAGTATGCTGTTATATCACTATACTACTATGCTACTTTGTTGCATTGCTATTATTCTACTATGCCACGTGTTATGCTAGTTAGCCCCCCGAGTCGAAAAGTCCAGGCTAAAAAGAAACTTCAAATCCTAGATTCTTTTGATTTCTCATTTGCGGCTTAATTATGTATACCATTTTGAACCTCAAAATCCTCAACTAGTGTGTCTACGCGCCTCAAAGTCCTATAAATATGATTTTTAGGAGTTATATGGACTGATCAGGTAAAATTTGTATTCCAATTTAATCTGACATCCTCTAAAAATATTTCAGAAGTTCCAAGTCTGTCGACTCATATTCTAAAAATAGGGTTTTCAGGAGCAAGTAGGAAGTACATTATCATTTTATTCCATATAAATTCTAAATCTCCTAAAATCAAATTAATTTTTAGTATATTGAAAATATTTTGAACCTAGATCATTCCAATCCAATTCTAAAACTCCTCATTATAGAATGCTGAGGATTGTTTTGGGCTGTATGAAGCCTAAATTGATCCTAAACTAGGCAAAACTGGCAAAAATTAACAAGTTTAGGGCGATTGTGGAATTAAAATTTGCATTCTTTTATATGTAACATATTTTTCCATATTCAGCCTAAATATCCTAAGTTATTTGGTAATTTAGGAGGATTTTGGGCTTAAAATTTTCAACTCGGGCCTATATTCGAAATTTCAATGATTTTCTTGGACAGTCATTCAGTTCCTAATTCCTTGAGGTCTTCCCTTGCTTCTCCCAATTCTACTCTTTCATTTTATGAATAGAATTGTCCCATAATTTTAAAGAAAAATATTAATGCACTAAATTATTTCTAAGTTGCAACGTTACCATGCTGTTATACCACTATACTACTATGCTACTTTGTTAAATTGCTATTATCCTACTATGCCACTGTCTTGTCATACTAGTAATCCTTTTATTCTAAACTTCAATAATTTCTTCAAATAATCATTCAATTCCTAACTCCTTAACACTAGAACTACCACACCAGTCAAAATGACTGGTACACAACTTTTTCCAAAAATTTTCCAAGTTCATAGAAGAGCCATAGAACAAACGTTCTGCGTCCATCACAAAAGACATAAATCACTAAATTGATCATGCTTTCTGCTACTCGATTCCTTCTTTTTCAAAGTACTTATTTAATATATTGAAATATGATAGATTTAACGCCGGTAGTTCTAGTGTTAAGGTCTCCCTTTGCTCCTCTCAATTTTAATTTCTCTTCTAAAATTTTTCAAAATGGAACAAATTTGATTCTTTATCTTTTATGTAGCTCTATTATTAGATATAGTTCTGTTATATAAAAGATAATTGC
The DNA here is from genome assembly GCA_910591515.1 of Cerceris rybyensis. Classification (NCBI taxonomy): domain Eukaryota; kingdom Metazoa; phylum Arthropoda; class Insecta; order Hymenoptera; family Crabronidae; genus Cerceris; species Cerceris rybyensis. The sequence goes on from OU342795.1 coordinate 6,495,590, forward strand.
TCTTTGGCGGAATTTGAGAAATTGAAAGAGAGGATAGAATGAAGTTGAGAGAAGCAAGTGGAGATTCCGAGACGTTTAGAAGTGAATGAACGTTCGAGGAAGTTTAGGGACTTTTCATCGAAATTTTGAATGAAGGGCTTATTGTTAGTTGTAGGGCGAGAGAAGCATCGAAATATGGTGTGTTCCCGTTAATGGCTACGTTCGCGATGCGCGGATGATAAAACAAATTCAGCAGCCGCGGCTGTACGGCACGCGCGTCGTGGAGGATATTTTTAAATCGGCACTCTCACACTGATACACGGTAGAAAAGGAATTCTGTTAATCTTTCTCGTGTCTGCTACCCAAGTAACTGAATTGCAATGGTAGAAATGAAAGGAGTTAGCATTCCAAGATTGCAATATTGATCGGCAAATTAATTGAGAACTGCTCGTCAAAAAATAGTAAAAACCTTAACTAATCGATTCTCAACTGGTTAATTACGGTTTTATATACTCAACAAATTGCAGCCACGTTTCACTATAAATTGAAAAAATACTTCTCACATTTTAGAGCAAACCCTCTTAACACTTTACCGACCGGAAGCCTATTAATAGGCTTTTCGGACCCAACGCCTTTGAACTTTCAACTTATTAATTGGTTGCCACTCCAATTAATAAAGTATCATTTATCATTGCGGTTACCTGTGTTAAGGACTCAGTGACGAGAATTTCTAATTTTCGAATATACATCTGTATCAAGGAAGTATTTGTGACCAAGTGATCGGTCAGAAGGGGGTAGGAAGTTAAAAAAATACCGGTCGGTAGTGTTAAAATTGGATCATTGCAAAGTAGAAATATTAGAAACAAAGTAGTTCCTGTTTCGCTAATAATTGTATATAAATTTTGAAATGTCTTCAAAAATGTCTCATATATTACAAAGTCTCTTCAATTATTGTCATTCAGTGACTTTGAAATCTCTTAAATAATATTATTTCTCAATGAATCGTATCGTTTAAAGGTCACAAGAAGTTTCATTCAATTTCAAATAACCGACCATCGATCCCATTAGAAAATTATCTACCTAAAGAGAAAATCCTTCAAAACGGTTAAGTAAATACTGCAAAAAAGGCAAGATGCATTGTTTAGCCGCAAAGACACGCGCTACTCTTTGGCATAACCGAGTGATCGTGACCTTGCTCACGCACCGCGAGGGATTACGACGAGTACATTCAAGATATCAAATGCCACTCGCAATTTGGCAGAAGCGATCTCTTATTCACCTCGCACGAATGCTCAGAGACATCGATTACATCTGTCGTGATATCGCCGTCGAGAGATCGACTACGACGGCTCGAATTCTCCTTCTTTCTGTCCTCCTTCATTTTCACGGATTGCCGGTCCGAGGGCGTAGAAGCATTTTTTCGCGGTCCTGAAAGAAGGCTATCGATAATAGAAAAAAGTACGCGAGTGTTTAAATACCTTGCGACTAACTTAACACTAGATTTATCAAGCCAGTCAAAATGACTGGTACACAATTTTTTCGAAAAATTCTACGGGTTCATGAGAGAGGCGTAGAATAAATATTCTTCGTCCATCGTATAAAACATAAATTACCGAATCTATCATCTTTTCCGCGTTTTAATTTTCCTTGCTTCAAGGCACATATGTAACATATTTAAATATAATAGATTTCACGCTGGTAAATCTAGTGTTAAAATCATTGAAAAAATCAAAATTTCTGTATAGAGTCGTAATCGATTGAAAAATGATAAAATATATAAATATCAGACAACAACGGATCGTCGATGACTTCGAATGAATTGTTTACTTGTAAGAACACAATAGAAAAGATCAACAACAAGATACAATGTTTCCTACCATCGTAAGAACCCTCATTAGAAGAAGACGCGGAGGAAACTCGACCGAAAGGTGTCGGAGGTCCAGAAATCTCGCTCGTACAAGAAGACACGGTGGAACCGCTCCAATTTCCGGTTCCAGCTTCCGGAATTCTAAGATACTTCGTCGTAGGAGTCGATGGAGCGTTCGTCGTCAATTCCATCGACTCGGCAATGTCGTTTGTGTAAGCTCGTTCCCATTTGAAAGCTGCCTTTACTCTCGTCCATTTAGAAACTTTCGGTGCTCCAGTGGAGCTTTCATTCCTCGATGTTTGTTTCTCCAGTTCCGGTCGATTGTTAGGATTCGATAAACGTGGTAAAGATTGTTCCGACAGAGCCAACGATCTGCTCCGTTGTCTAGAAGATGGTGAACGAATGTTTCTCCTCTGAAGCTGAGGATCTCGACAATTAGAAAGCATAGCATCCAACAGAGATTCCGCGAAACCTGTGTCCTCTTCGTAGAAATTCCCAACGAAGTCTTTGTCCCTCGCGAAAGCGTTCTCCAATCTCCGATCAGCGTTTCTAAGTACCTTCAACCTTTCCAGATCTCTCACACGCTTGAAAAAGTTTGAGCTTCGATTTCGAAGATCAAGAATTTGTTCTGTCAAAGCATAAAGACGATCGAGATGTTCAAAAGCTTCATCTGTGCAGAGACCCGTGACGGCCATCGTCGAGGTTGCGGAATTTCTCGAGGGACACTCGGACGTTTGACTCTCAAAGGGCGGTGTACCAAGATCCGTGAGATATTCGATGATATCCTCTTCCTCTTCGAGACTTCGTGGTCGTGTCATCTCGGTTTGATTCGAAACACCTTGAAAACACCCTGCTGTGGTCCATGGATCTGGTGGTGGTGTTGGTAGATGACTTTCTCCCAGCTTGTCCTTTGTCTTCGGTGTCCTTTGTTCCCGTATGCGGCTCGAGGAGAGCCGCTCGGCTTTCCTCTCTGTCTCCAGTGCATTGCACTCGTCAAGATGTCCTCCATTATCAGCCATTTGACATTACAGAAACGAGGACGATTCTGATGCTGACTTTTCTTTTGATAGATCTCTCGATTCAGAGATATCTCTTTACGAGTACTTTAATTGAAGTGTAGAATATAGATGTAAAGGTAGAGCTCGTAGATTCATCATTTTAGCTACTGATATCGCAGATATTAAGTAAAACGACTAACCAACCCATCTTCTTATATTAAAGAATAACTGTAAACTCTAAACTCACTAAAACTCTGCACAATAAGAATAACTTTGCTACTTGAGATCCCCCCACAAATAAGATCCACAGCACACACAAGAATTTATCACTGTTCCTTCCAAATCTTGCGAAATAATGACGAAAACGGTCTTCTCACTCATCCACTTCTCCCTCGACTCTTTCCACTCCTCTGACTCTAACTCCTTGGAGTTCACTTCCTGCGACAAATTGGCGCGCGAGGATGACCTCCTCACCTCGTTACACTCATCAACGGCACTCGAATTCCCCTCGGAACTCCGAACCGAGGTATCCGCGGATGTCTTGACGATCAGCGATCCCCAGGTTCTCTTTTGGAGCGCATTTCTTCAACGTTCGCCGGCTTCGAGACGGCCGCGGAAGAAGCACTTCGAAGATCGCATCGGCGCGTTTCTCGCGTGATTATTTTCGGTAGTGAGCATTCGGCATTCGTATTTACGACGAATACGAGGGCGTTATACGTGCTGCTAGGCGTTCCACGCTCGTCGAGCATGCGCGAGTATACTCGTCGAGCGGATGGTCTTCCTGTTCCCGTCGAAAATAGACGGCGGGAAGACGACCGCCCGGCCCTTACAAATGGCCGCCCGCACTTATTTATACGCGCTTCAACGAGGACCGTGGTTTCTATAGGTGTATACCTAGAGATACACCCTCGTGAGATTCTTATCGTCTGGAGAACCGCTGTTTTATACAACCTCGCGAGAGATTCTTGTTGTTTGATTGTTTTCTACACCCTCGCGGTAGATTTGGATGTTTGGAGAAAACGATTGGTCGTGTTGGGATGTTTGGTGAAGTTGGGAATTTTTCATTGTATTTGGAGCGATTGGAGTTGCTTTGAGGGTTGGAGAGAGTTTGGGGAAGATTTGGTTAATTGCAAGTGGAATTGTGAGGGGCTGTGGTGAGTATGGTGTTTGGGCTGGGACTTGTAATTGGTGGATGAGAGTTGAAGAAGAATGTCATTTTTAGAGATTTTCTGTAAATTGTTAGTTAACTTTATGTATTTGTTTTGAAAGTTAATTGGAAGAAGCTTAGAAAAATGTAGCATATCCTTGATGATTCAAAGTATACTTAAAATTTGGAGCTAGTATAGTTGATTTGAGTGATAGCAATGAGAGTGAAAAAAATAGAGGGGAAAAGAATTAAAACTTTTTGTTGTATCATGTCATTTATAATTATATATTGGCCTCCTTAGACTGAGATGTTAAAACAAAAGAAAATATTCGAATTACAATGTTATTCCCTAATTGGTGCACGCGTTAAATCGAGCAACGGAAGACCAGCGATAGCCGTACCTGAAATCGTACAATTTTTCAAAGTCAATATATAAGAAATGAATACAAACTCTAAAACAAAAAAGCTAATTGTCTCGATTTAACTACTCTGATTAACTTACCCAACAACGAGACAGAAACGATGATAACACTGAGGAAACAGTCCATTCCCCAAGAGAGTTTCGCAAATGCTGCAACCGTGAATGGAAGAATTCTCGCAAGACCGATAGCCGTGCCTCTGCAATTTAATTTATTTACAAGAAATAGAAATATAAAATCAAAATTGAAATTATTCTAAACTCCAACTTGCCTCAATCTAGTCGGATAATTTTCCAACAACAGCGTCGTCATTGTTGTACAACCGATTGCATACGATGCCAAAAATACCGAGGAGAAGAATAAACGTGCTGTATAATTGTCTATAAAATACAACGCGCAAGATGCCACAGCTCCAAAGATTCCAGAAGACACTAAAATTCGAACGAAACTCGTAAAAGGATCCTGACGTGTTTTCTGCGATGGAAATTACAAGGAAACCTTACCCAAAAAAGCCTTTCTACCGAGGAGATCAATTCCAGCAAATAATAAAATTTCACCCAGTAAATAGCTGAGGGATAAAAGCGAGAGAAATTTGAAGCGATCTTCATTCAGATCGTGACAATTGTGTAAAAATCCGAGGAACATATTCTCAACGTCGACGATGCAAGTAGAATTTCCTTCCAGTGTCTTACCGAGTCTGTCCTTTTCCACTTCCTGAAGTAGATGAGTATTCCATAGGGCGAGCCAGATGAATCTTTACAATGAGTTTGTTCGTTTCATTGGGAAGTTTTAAGCGAGAGAGTAATTCCAGCAGAAGAATATGAATATTTTAACTTTAACATTATTTTCTATTGCTTTTAGTAAGTTGAATGTCAACGTAAATTGGAATTATCAGCGAGTTATCACTGTATAGGACTTTAATGAAATTTCTTATGGCTTTTAATTGATAATATTGTATTTGCAAGTTTTCTGATAGATTCAATATTTAAATATAACTTAAAAAATAGTGTTGAATATTTAACTATCGTTTTGACTTAAGTGGAAATTATGAAATGAGCAAGAGTTTCATTTCTTGCGTTATATCTTTCACTAGCTGAAAGTTCCCGTGCTTTGCTACGGTTTAATCGAAACTAAAAAAAAACCTTAAAATTTCGAATTTTGAAAAATCCTTTCTTAGTGGGTGCTTATACCCTAGAAGGAACGCTCATGCAAAATTTCAAGTTTCTAGATCAAATAGCTTCGGCTCTGCGTTGATGAGTTTGGCCCATACTTAAACCCTCCAAACCCCCCCCTGAAATTTCGAATTTTTCAAAACCCTTTCTTAGTGAGCACCTAAGACCCAAGGAGAAGGTATTTTCCAAATTTCATTGCAATCCGTTCTGTGGTTTTTGAGATTTCGTGATGAGTGGATGAATGAGTCAGTCAGTCAGTCAGTGGTATTTGAGCTTTATATAATAGATTGCAATTGCATAGATTTATTTCCCCATAAAACAAATGAATATAAAAAATATTTATCTATATAAGTGTGTTAGAATTTCTATTTAAATGAAACAAAAATTAAGGTGGTAATAAAATTCTTCGTACCCAGGAAAGTGTAGGAGGCAAATTAATATTCCCAGTATCGTGGTACATCTGAAAGGTGTTCCAAGTAATTCCCAAATTCGCTTGCACATTTTCATGAAAAATATTCGTGTCTTCCTAACAACATTACTCGAATCATCGTCAGGATCATCGTCATCTTCGTTCTCGATAATGCAGTCGTCCAAGTTGCTCGACTGAATGATATCCAAATTAATCTCTCTTACTCAGAACTCCATTATATCAATTAATTCACATTAAGCAAAAATGAAATGTGGATATGAAAAGCAATGAATTCAATCTGACACTATTGTTACATTTTAAAATCAGGTATTTAAAAATCTCTACCGAATAAGTGTCAGCGTGTTTCGATCTATTAATCGCGTACATTTGCTGGAGAACGTTTAAAGCCTCTTCTTTCCGTTTCCGGTAGAGCAAATATCTAGGACTTTCTGGTAACAAACTGACAATACATGCTACCACCAAGTTTGGTGTGTTTCCTAATCCTACAAACACACGCCATGAATTCGGACGAAATCGTTTCCTCTGCATTTGAACGATGGATGGTACCAGTAACCATGAAATACCTATCCATAATTGCCCCCATGGTTATAAAACTGATATAAATGAATTACTTAAAAATTGAAGTTATTACATATGAATTTAATGAATTTTTAGTTATTTACCTAAAGCCGCCAGATAGCCAATGATCCAAAATAAATCCAAAAGAGCTAAAGAAGATCCTCTTCGTTTTAATGGTAAACATTCAATTAAATAAACTCTTAAGACGACATTATTGCCGGCTAATCTGAAATAATTGAAGTAATAACTCTTCAAGGAATATTCTTTAAATTTGATATTATAAATAATATTATATTATTGATATTATATGATATTATAAATGAGCAAAATAACGTGTACATAAAATATACAATTTTCTATTAATATGCAGTTCAAATAGACATTTTCTACTTGTGCTGTTTGATGAAGTGCCTGATAAAAAAGAACGATGGTATTTCACGCAAAAATGTCATGCAAAACTTACCCTAGGCCAAGCGTGAATAGCGATAAGTTTATCAGGAAATTATTTTGCGCGAAGGACAAAGTAATAGAGGCGCAAAAGGCAATAGCCATGGTAACAGGAATCGATCCTTTACGGCCGTATAAGTCGGCTATTGTTCCGAACATAAATGCTCCTAATGCCATTCCTATTTTAGAGAATATAAAATTATTTCCAATTTAAAAACAACTACACGCTGATATTAGTTGTTTTTTTGAAAGATAGAATAAGTCTAGCTCTGATAGAAATTGCATTTTACACCTTGAGGCAAGGAAATTAAAAAAAAAAATTTAATGTTGCAGAAGTATTTTTTTGTATATATTAATATAAATTTATATTTTTTTATATAATAATATAAATGTTCGAGCTTGCATCTTCGAGCTTCAAAGACATGGAACATTTTTCATTCCACGTGCCTCAAAGAGTTAACTTATTGTCAGTAGTAGAGTTGAAATTACTTTCAGTCAATTTATATTTGCATTTATAGCTTCAAATATAATACTATGGTGATTCCACAAAGATCCTACTGTTTCTGATAGTTAATGATGATAACAGTTAAGAAGGATATGTACAGGATCGTTAATAGGATTATAGAAAACAAGAATTAACGAGCGTCGACAAAATAATTTCATTCTCTTAATCTACAAAAATGCTGCCTTTTGTTATAAATTCATTAAATTGAATTTTCAAAGGTATAGAGTAATCGTTTAAAAATAGATTTTCCTCGTACGGTCTCTTATCGCAATTACTGGTCGCCACTGCAATTCGCCACGATCGTAACACCGTGGATTATATGTAGGCTTTCATTGAATCGTGGACGAATTTAGAATGGATATAAATAAAGGATTATTTTCGTTTAATTTTTCATGTATACCGAATGTCGATATGGCGTTTAAAGCGGTCGTTTGGCTTGCATTTAGGCTCAAATCGCATGCCAGAAGCGGAGCTACGATTAGAACGATCAGAGAGGCACTGGCCTCCGTGAGAGTGCACATACCACAGAGTCCGATGATGAAACGGTGACACACTCCCCATCCTGTAATTGTACATCATTATTTGTAGTTAATTCGCGAATGATTCAAGGTACATTCCAGTTTTATTATTTTATGGAGCTGATTGTTTAGCAGTATTGCAAATTTTTTATTTTCCTTTGATAGAAGAAACTATAAACTCTCGCTATGCAATCATCGGGGTCAATGTTTTGTTAATCTGTGATACGTTCATGTGACTCGAATTTATCGAAGAAAAAAAGGCTAGTACGATGTATGGTCAGGCAGGAATGCACAAAAGTTGCATAATTCTATCAAGGACCCGGACGACCTTGGCAAAAGACCAATCAAGTGCGACGGACATAGATTTTACAATCCAGAAATGAAACTGCGTAAAATGATTTCATGGTCGGATTGATTCAACATCACTCTGATTACCTTCTTTGTGATCAACGTGATTAAAATAAGAAGGTATCAAGATATACTTGGTATTCATATAGTGTTTTGATCAATAATGTTTCCTCCTTAATTTTTGAACTTTAAAACACTTCTTTTTGGAAATTCTATTTACCTGTATTGGCAATTACGCTTTCACAATTGTTAGTCATTGCACATTGCACAAATTTTAATTCATAGTGTACCGGCAGTTACATTGATCTTGTTACTATGGCTGCCCGTTTATCGTCTTAATTTCTCCTACTGTACGCAGTTGAATAATTTGAATAATTTCAAAAATGTTGAAGATTTTATTTATAAACTTAACCATGCCGATGATTATAATCTTGTCGACTACGACATTTAAATTCGACAGCTTCGCATGTAATGTTTCGAGGCAACCTTCATGGGTCTTTCGATAATATCGCGAAGTTCTCTACGATTTTCTTTTTAATGGATATGCAGGTAAAAATAATAAGTATACACATTGGTACAAAAGACAATCGTTTATTGTGAGAAAGTAATGGCTGACATCAAAGATACAAATAATCTAAAATTTATTTTTTCACACGAAACAATTAAAATGCTTGGAAGAATTCTCTGCTTCCCTTAAAGGAGACTTAATACACACACGTGTTAATACGGAAGAAATATACGAGCTCTCGTAATTTACGCATCTTTGAAGTATTCTTTCGATCCAACCACGTCGGGTTTCATGGTCTTCTTTCCTGGTTTCCAGCCAGCTGGACACACTTCTCCATGCTTATCGGTATATTGGAATGCCTGAACCAAACGTAACGTCTCATCGACAGATCTGCAAATAATGAACAGGTAGATTAAATAATCGAGCGATATCGTAACTTTGTATTCGGGATTATCTCTGTACGAATTATCTCACCTGCCAACGGGCAAATCATTGATGGTGACCTGGCGCAAATTTTGTTTATCATCGATGATAAACAAGCCACGGAATGGAATACCAGTTTCTTCGTCAAGTACACCATAATCGCGAGCGATTCTGGTGCTCTTATCGGCAAGAAGGGGAATGCTCATTTCACCAAGACCACCCTGTTTACGGGGGGTGTTTACCCATGCCAAATGACTGAAGTGAGAATCGGTGGATGCTGCGATCAACTTGCAGCCGATGTCCTCGAACTCGCGAGAACGATCGGAGAAAGCAATGATTTCGGTTGGGCAGACAAACGTGCTGTGGAACAAATAAAAGTGTATGTAGTGAGTTTTGCATAAATGAAAAATAATTGTAGATATTCTTATCATAGATTTGTCTTCTCCTGATTACATAATAGATTGGAGAATCTTATGTGGAATTTGTATTGATGAAATAGTGAAATGCTTACAAGTCTAATGGGTAGAAGAACAATATAACATATTTTCCTGCGTAGTCTTTGAGGGAAATTTCCTTGAACTGGCCATCAACAACAGCAGTGCCGGAGAAAGGGGGAGCTGGTTTCTGAATAGCTGGAACTGGCATGGTTGCGTCTAAATGTCTGTAATATCAAAAAAATGGTATTTAATATAAAAAAATGTTTTGGTAAATATGTTTAAAGGGTCTAGCCGAATAAGGGGGTCAAAAGTGCCCTTGAGCCGATTTTATTCGACGATGGGTCATTCAATAGGTGATGATGAAAAACCATTGCACACAAATTTTTAATCCGATACCTTCACCGGGAGGGTAGTTATAGGGTAAAATCGAAAAACCAGTTTTTGCCTTATTTTCCCCAATTAATGTGGAGCAAAAATTCCAAAAAAATTCTAACACATTCTAAACATGAATGTACTCATTAGGGATTTTTTTCAGATTTTTCCTTTGCAAGTTACACTCACGAAAAATGAAAAACCGAAAAAAAAATTTTTAAACATCGATTTCGTATTGAAATCTTCCGAGCACAACTTTTTCCTTTTTACAGTAGTTGCATAATGTTATCATTGTTATACTATAATTTTTTCAGATTTTTTGAGTACGGTGCATCACGGTCGGAAAAATCAAAAACCGATTTCTGGGACACATTTTGGGCTGAAACTCGCCCATTATCTGCCATTCTTGCATGATTTTAATACAGTATGTTCATATTGTGACCTTCAATGTTTCTGCATAGAAATATGTAGATGTTAAAGAACAATATCGGGATAATTAAATAAATTGCTGATTGTATGGTCTTTATAACCTAGAATTTTAACCGTTCTTTCAAAAGCATCAATGGCGCAGTGGCTATGGTGTCTGCCTGTCGATCCGCTGGATACATTTTTGTCGCGGGTTCGAATCTCCATGTGGGACTTAAGTTTTTTGTCATTTTTTTTTTTTTTTTTTTTTTTTATAAAAGACATAACAATATTCAGTAGTAGCTTTAAAATGTTTCACAGATATTTTTATGCCTTTTAACAATATAAAACCTATAGAAAAATAATAGTAAAACATGCTTTTCTTACAATTAGACATGCAACGTTTTGCAATTATAAGTATTCTCAAACATGTTATATTGTTCATAGATATTGGTTTATTGCAATGTATGAAAATATATTTTAAATATGAAAGAAATATAAAATTCAATGTACAGAATGTAAAAAAGTACTTGTAATTGTAAATCGTGACATGACTAAAAAAAGTCGATGAAGAAAAAAGTATACTGTATAATTATTTTTAGAAGTATCTGTGAAACATTTTAAAGCTACTACTGAATATTGTTATGTCTTTTATATAAAAAAAAAAAAAAAAATGACAGAAAAAACTTAAGTCCCACATGGAGATTCGAACCCGCGACAAAAAAGTATCCAGCGAATCGACAGGCAGACACCATAGCCACTGCGCCATTGATGCTTTTGAAAGAACGGTTAAAATTCTAGGTTATAAAGACCATACAATCAGCAATTTATTTAATTATCCCGATATTGTTCTTTAACATCTACATATTTCTATGCAGAAACATTGAAGGTCACAATATGAACATACTGTATTAAAATCATGCAAGAATGGCAGATAATGGGCGAGTTTCAGCCCAAAATGGGTCCCAGAAATCGGTTTTTGATTTTTCCGACCGTGATGCACCGTACTCAAAAAATCTGAAAAAATTAGGGTATAACAATGATAACATTATGCAACTACTGTAAAAAGGAAAAAGTTGTGCTCGGAAGATTTCAATACGAAATCGATGTTTAAACATTTTTTTTTCGGTTTTTCATTTTTCGTGAGTGTAACTTGCAAAGGAAAAATCTGAAAAAAATCCCTAATGTGTACATTCATGTTTAGAATGTGTTAGAATTTTTTTGGAATTTTTGCTCCACATTAATTGGGGAAAATAAGGCAAAAACTGGTTTTTCGATTTTACCCTATAACTACCCTCCCGGTGAAGGTACCGGATTAAAAATTTGTGTGCAATGGTTTTTCATCATCACCTATCGAATGACCCATCGTCGAATAAAATCGGCTCAAGGGCACTTTTGACCCCCTTATTCGGCTAGACCCTTTCATTGTAATATATAATAATTATTGTATTATGATGAAATTTTAATATACACTTGAAATACATTGAGGTCAGTGGTGATAAATAATTCGTCTTATATAACATAGTATCTCTGAGTTGTAGTAACTTTAATTGCATTCCATGATAATCACTCGCGAGTCATGTAATCAGCTAACTCTTGAATAAGATCATTCATGGGTAGAAAACAAATATTCTCTATATTTCTTAACTGATTATGTGTTATCATTTATGCATTAGTGATTGTACTGAAATAATACTTGAGACAGTTCTTATCAAAAATATTAATCAGATTTATTTTATTAGTGTCCTAAAGTCAAATAAAGGTTCATTTAAATCTTACAAAAATAACTTCAGTCAATCGGAATAATATATCCATCAAATTATAATAATTACACAAAGCCGTTAATTAACGAACAAATTAAAAGTTAATTTAAAAGTCAATGCTCCATTTCTTTTGTATTAACATGTCTTAAGGTCGCATAAAGGTCTCATACAAACAGAATAATACAATCACCACATTATAATAATTAAATGAAGCCATTAATTAAAGGACAAATTCAAAGTTAATGTAATTCGACGATCTTAATATAATACTCTCATTAAAATATATTTATTTACACAAATGAATTTCATTGCTTCTCCAATTAAGATATATAATTACAGAAACACGCGCAGGAAAGTGAACTTCTTTCGCGAACAAAAAAAAATGCGATACAGTATGTATTTATTCCAACTAACGTCCGATAACATCAAATGAACTCCTTTCCAGAGCGTGTTCAAGGACGAGGCTTAATAAAACTTGAACTTCAAAATCATACACAACGACCGACAATATAATTTCCACGCGGTCACCATACAAATTATTCCGTGTCGAAGGATGTATTAATTACATTAATTAATTTTCAATCGTATCGTATGAAATACATGAGAATCGATTGTATTTATCACGTCCTCTGTGTACACACACAAAGGCATCCAACGTATTTCGTGCAAATGAAGCACCTCTCGTGTATATTAATGAAGATACTCTAGCACAATGATAATTAGAGGATTTTCAAATGAATCACCGTTTATGCAAGTCTATACGTAACAAAGGAATGCCGCGGATTTCATGAAATCATGACATCGGCAGATTGATCGGTGTCAGTTGCGTCGTATCGGTATTTCCGGGTATATGCTTTCACCACGATCATTATCAGATCGAGAAACTTCGAATGGGTTCAAGTTCACGTGAAGTTTGTTACGCAACGTTACATCGTATTTGACGTTAAAATGGTAACGATTTCTTATACTTCCAAATAGGCCGACATAACACGGGACTTATTTCGTGGTTTCCGGCATTAGGAATTTCTTAGTCCAACGTCTCAAGAAACAAATTCGGAATTATGAAAGTAACGAGAAGATTGATATTAATTTGACATGAAAAAGTAGTTAACTTGATAGAAGAATGATTGATTGATTATTATAATGAAGAAGTAGATACCTTTCCTTCTTATTGCTGGATAAATTCTCAACTTAGAGTTGTAGAAGCGGCGTCAGTAAACGTGCTGTCGTGTCAGGAAAAGAACGAGGTCTAACCGGTAACCGGTTTCGAACGAATGCACTTGGCATTTAACAGTTGGGAAACGATGAGTCTCAATCACGCCATCTCGCGATTGTACTTCCCCCTATTGCATATTTACGGAAATTGCAAATTCTTATATAGCTGTTACTAATACGAATTCCGTGTTTGTTTTACAGTTTACAGTACTATCATGCAATTGTTACTTATTGAAATTAATGATTAGTAGAGACAGAGTGTATTTTCATTATTTTTCGTGTTAGTTTTGCTAATCGAAGTTGGTTATCAACAGTTATCAGTTGTGGAATTGTCTAGTGAAGGAACTGATCACCGGTACCAATAGCGAGCAACGAAAAACTTAGGAGGATAGGTAATTTTCAAATTATATAATAATATTATTAGCAATTAAGCGTATATTACTTAGAATACTTTTGTTAAAATACTTGTGAAAAAAAATTAGTTGTCTGTAGTATTTTGTAGCAAATTATTGTATGCAAATTGGAAACGAAATATCCCTATATTCTGAAATTAACCACGTGCAGGACGGAGGAGAATTTTGCACTTATTTCTAATGTGTTAGGAGGATGTATTGTTAAAGAAGTAGTATTTTCTCTCAAGTTTAAGCTTATTTCTACAATTTAACGTTAGATGAAATAGAATTACGTAGAGTATATGAACACTGGGTAAGAAAATCTGAGCTAACCTACAAATATTTTCGTATACAAGTCATCGTGGGATACTAATTTTATAAGGTATTTTCGCAAAAAGAACGTAAACTTGTTTTATTGAAATTTTAATTTATTTCGTTAATTGCTATATTAGAAATTTTGTTGAAAATACGTTTCTAGCATGCATTGAAATTCCATTGTTTATTCATACGAATTTCAACAAAGTGTTCGGTTGATATTGATTCATACTATACACTTTTCTCTACATTATTATTCATCGTGTATAAAACTGACAATTTGACATTGAAACATCGATCCGATCTTTGGGGTAGGATAAAGTGAATAAAGTTTAGTGGACTATAATACATTACATATACTAATTATCTGTGAGTAATTTATCTTTAATAACAACAATTCATATAAATAATACATCTCGTTTACGTTGCAACACCAAAAGGACAACGCTATGATATTTTTTGCCTAGTCCGTGGATTTCACAGAGATAGGCGAGACAGTTTCAATACATAAATACTTTAGAAGTACTTACTATCTTTATTTATATGAATTATATATATTTTTGGCACTTACTACATAACAATTTCAGACTGCATTCAATTTTATACATAAAAAATTAAAGAATTCCATCGACGAATGCTTACAATTTAAAAATTCATCGAGATCAGGCAGTCCTTATTTATCTCACGCTATTCTATCATTAAAGAGTTCTAAGAAAATTCAAAGAAATTCTTTGCCACCAGAATGACCAGCGTAGTTCAGTACGTAGTGGTACGAGGTGACCTTTCAAAGTCAATGGGATGGCCTCTAGGCGCAGTGATAGCCCAAGCGTGTCATGCGTGCACCGCCGTTACTCATCTCTTTTACGATGACAATTATACTCAAACATATCTCGCTGATCTAGATTCTATGCACAAAATTGTCCTTGAAGTAAGTGTGTTCAGGAACGGCGTATGTGTTACGATGCTTTGGACGTTAATTAGACTGTATTATCGCACATGCTTCTTCTTGGCGCTTATGACTCTTAAATTAGCGAAGGAGTACTGTGACATTTACAAAATATATATATACATATATATGTATTTGAACTGTATATAAATATATATGTATATATGTATAAATCCTAGGCTCCGGACGAGGCCAGTTTAAATACTCTATGTTCGAAACTGAAGGAGGACGACATCCATCACAAGCTCTGGATCGAGCAACCAGAAAACATTCCGACATGCCTGGCAACGAAACCTTATCCTAAGGACAAAGTGCAGTCGTATTTCAAGAAGTACAAGTTGCTTAAGCTTTAACAATGATGATGATTATAAGCGTCAATAAAACATCCAGTTGATACAAACATGATTCGACATTGGCTTCCTTCTTCTATATGATACATTTATTATCGTAGTAAGCGATAGAAACAATATAGGTATATATATATATATATATTTATTTATTTATATATTTATTTATATAACTTAATCTGGAATTTTTTGAAGATCGACATCGCTAATTGTACTCGTCTTTCTTTCACCCTGTTGAGAAGAAAGATCGGTATCGATAATCTCGACATGTGCGCTATCTCCTCGGGAGCGTTTTACAAAATAGCGCTCATTTAGACGGACATATATTGACATTCAGACGTCGTACAGTGACGATAAATATATAACTTTTTTTTCCACTTTTTCATTTACCCCATTTTTTTTTCTCTCATTTCAACGAACGACATGATTTCCCGGGAAACGAAAGGATGCCTCCGAATCAGGAACGGATTCGAGATATACACTTACGATTTATTCTTTTACGATAACTCGTAGTATTGACAATGTGTACACGTTACTCCTTTGCTTTACAACTAGCGATATTACTAATCTAGATGAATGTGACGCAGAGATATGCGTTAATTAATTGATACTCGTATAAAAATCGTCCCTCGCGCGACCGTGCAAAAACTGCACTTTATTGGACGTGCAATCGAAGGTCATTTACACAGGTACGCGTATGTGTATCTCTCACGCATTTAATACGCAGCATTGGAAGTAAATACTTCAGCCCTTCTCCAATCATTGACAGACAGAACGTTGATTCTTCATTATTTAAATAGCCGCAAAGAAACCCAATAGGATGAATTTGTTAAGAATGATAGTTAACATTGATCTCTACATTCCTACAGAGACACGATACACCATCAAATCATTACAATAAATCATTCCCTTCATAAATACGTTAGTATAATTTCCAGCGTCATTTAATTTACTTAAAAGAAAAGGAGAATAAATAAACGCAATTAGTATCGTTACATTTTCACGCAGTACAAAATACAGTAGATCCCCATATAACACCGAAGGACATACACGTTACGTTTCTTTTCGTATTCTTGAATTTTAATTATTAAACTCGTTGCCTTAAAATCTACAATTTTAGATTAATTCCAATAATTTTGATATGGCAATGGTGATTCGAATTTCCACTTTACAGAATCCAATCCCTCATCCCCTTTGTCATCATAGTCTCCATGTTAAATGTATTCCACGCCGTGCAATCCTGATACTTAACTCATGCCATCGAAGTATCTTTCATCCCTGCAAACCGAGCTACGTAAAACCTCAATTTATTCACCCCCGTTATTCAACTATCGCGTTATACAGGGTTCTACGGTATCTTTACAATCCCTTTCTCCCCGGATTCGCGAATCTTCGCGAAATTACGTGCGAAAGCATACGTTGCGGTTTCAAGGACATTTCCTTTCCCTCGCACGACTCCTCTCGCAGGTTCGTTAAGATGCGTGGAAATTGGAACGATAATTTCATCCCTTCTTTCCTCTTTTACAAACGAATCTCTCGATACGTTCACACGTAAGGATTATCATTGAAAAATAACTCGATTATCGTTCCAATCGTTAGTTATTTCTTGAAAACTTCGAGCCAGAATCATCGTGCTTCCGTTACGACGAAGAACCTGAGGATTTTTAGGCTTCCCCTAAGATCCTTTCGTATAATTCGGTTATCGTTATCTTCCCCCCCTTTTCGTCTCTCCTTGGTATCAGGAGAATGGAGATTCAACGAGTGACTTACATAAGTTAACCAGCGTATACGTTGTTTTACGATTAACGTCGTTCAATTACAACGCATCGTCGTTAAATTGCAATCGTCGTTCCTTGTGATCGCGCTCGCGTTAGTAAGCTCTAATTATTTATGTACACGCACTATATGCGGACGCTAAACACTGTAAGTACACTTATTTACAACACTCGATGGCAAGATGATTATTTTGGCATATATGTATGTATGTATATGTATGTATATTTATATATATATATATTTTTTTTTGTTTCATAACTCGATCGTTTCACGTTGAATCGGTTGAATCGTACTTTCACGACGGAGTATACACAGAGGTCCTTGGAAAATATGCGCTACTGTCCTTGATGTTTCTCTGTCACTGCCGTTCCTCTTGTTCCTCTTCCTCCAGCCATTCGCGTAGGACGTTGCTTCTCGGCTGAAAGGAAGATAAGAAAAAAACCGTATCGTAAATATCGTTCGTAGGTGTTCACACTTTGTCTTGCTCTTTTTTTTTATAAACGTTCCGAAGCAAGCCTAAAGAAATTCGCGGAAATTCAATTTTCTCTGTTGCTCTTTCGCTCGCGGAAGACACCAAGATTTGAGATGTACAAGAAGATGCTCTCTTTGGAGTATACTCAAGCGATTTGAGGATCCATTAGATAAATTCTTGGCTAGCCGTAGTCATGAGTTACGTGCGGATAAGCAAACGAAGCGGGTAGGTAGGCAGGTGAACGTGCAGGTTAACTGTCGTCATGAAAATTTATACGTTCCGGGTCGTTAGGGTACTCGGTGTTGGAACGATCTCGATTAGTTTCTATGGTTTGTTCTGGAGAAATTTCTACTTTTTGATTAAGCAGTTTAGAACTCTGGTTAGATTCGTCCCTTTGATCTCCCCCAGGGGCCTGCCCAACTCTTGAGAAAGAGATGGGCAGGTACGGGCTTGGCAAACCCGGGGTGCCTGAGCCATAAGGTGAAGGGAGTTTCCCTGTGGTCCTCGTGATCACTGTGGGCCTGGTGGTCCCAGTGGTCCCGGTGGTCCTCGTGCTCTCTATGACCCCCGTGGGCCTCGTGGGCCCGGTGGTCCTCGTGGATGACGCAGAAACACGGCGCAAGTACACGTTAAGAAACACGAATGCTCAATAACGTAAAACACCGGAAAGAAATCCGCATAATAAACCCGTTTCTTTAGCCCCTACAATTTCTTTTGAGATTGTCCCAGCGATAATTCCGAATGAAATTAGTAAAATGAAAATTAATCAATGCTTCTTGATATATCGTATAGTCTAGTGTAATATTAATATTGTAAAAATAATTTTATCGCATTGTGTTTTATATTTACCGAAGTAAGAATAGCAGAATAAAAAGAAGACTTATCGCCACATTTTTTCCCGACCTTCAAGTGACCCCATGGTCAAACGGTTAAATAACATCAAAAGAGATCTATGCTCAGCGTAAAATCCGTTTTTCCTCCTCCACTTTGCCACGACGTACGTTCAATAGCCAGAAGTTCACGGTGAATTATTAGGAGAACGAACTCCTCGAGTGAGCCAACGGAAGAAGTCGTTTCCTCCTTGCAAGGAAGGTTGCCGCTTAAAGTTTCGATTACCGAGTACACGAAACTTTCCATCGATCAGTCGAGAGAACACAGAGACAGGGATAGATGCAAGGCGGGAACGAAATTGCAACGAATGTAAAAAGCATTCGATCGAAATGAAATAGAAGAAAGAAAAACAAAAGAAGAGGAAGCAGCCATCGATTCAATGGCATTGGCACTTTATTCTAGCAAATCTGTGCATGCATTACGACGTTAGTATTACTACGGGATTTGCTATTACCAGGACCACGTTAGTTTGGGAGAGCAGGGTGAGACGAGTGATGAGGGTGGCGGTGGTGGTGTTGGTGTTGGTGGTTGTGGTGGTGGTGATGGTAGTGGTGGTAGTAGTAGTTGGTGGTGGTGGTGATTAGGGCAGCGCACAACGAGCATTATTGCTCGGCTAGGTTTCCGTTCGGGTCCGTATACTCCTCGTATTCCTCTTCTTGCTCCTCGTAATCCGTTTCCGCGGGTTCAGGATCGTCGATGGCTGGCACGGAGGTGCTAATGATGTCCTGCTAAGCATAGACGAGAATCCAAGCGTACGTCGCACCTGGTTAGCTTTGGCGTTTCTTTATGCGTTCGTGAGATTATCACGTATCGTGATAAGGAAGACAAATATACCGCATATCGCTATTGTTCATCGGAGGTTCCTTGTTAATTATTATAATGTACATAAGACATGACAAACTTGCGGTGTGGGGATCATTGAAACCACCGGACAGTGTTGCCGTAAATTTCAAATTTAATTATGTCGATGGAAAGGATATATGTAACTTATTATTTATATTATTAAGTAAAGCGGAAAGAAATGTTTTTTGTCACGAATCTGAAAAGAATAGGGGGGTGTAATTAATGATGAATTGTTAAAACTTGATTTACCTATCACAACGGACGTCCACTGTGTGCAATTAGATGAAGTACATATTCTAAATTTCTTTTCTCTTTACTTAATATAATGTAGTTAAGTAACAAAGTTTATTTGTTCCATGACCCAGGATTTGATCAATAATTAGTTGTGCTTCTGAAAACTCAAGTTTCTCATGCCTTTTACATTGGCTTCAACCCAGTATGGTCTGTTCTGTAGGGAGATCGTAATTACAGAATTTTCTTCTTCTACTTAATTTGATCAAATAGGTTTCAGTCTTCTTTTTAAAAGTAATTTAATACGAGTAGAATAATGATGCAATTGAATACCCGCTCTCTAGAAATTGTACTTGTAAGGTTCCTCGAATTGATGCACCTACACACAGTACTGCATTTAAATCGCTATAATTTCTTCAAAAAGAAATTTATTACTCAATAAACCTCCCCAATTTTTGCTACTAAGCAATATTTCCAATATTCTACTCATTCTTCAAGCTCCACCTCTGTACCATGTTTTACGATTCGTCAGGGTAGATTTTTGCGAGAAAGCTTTCCCTTCCTCGATCGATTGTAAGTTAGTAAACGTAGATGGGTAAAGCTTTGAGATACCTGCGGTGGTTTCCATCCGCATCCTGGCAAAGGAAGTCCATCGATACCCAATGGACACGGTGCATCCAATCCTGGAACTCCTTGATCCCCTTTGTTGCCCTTATCGCCTTTTCTACCGCGTTTTCCCGGAGGTCCCTGTACCCATACAAGAGACACTATCAGTCCCGAAATGGCACAGGTAACAGTAATTTTCGCCAAACGTGCAAAAAAGGCCAGGCACAAGAAAAAGAACTATCTATATGCACTCTAGTCATGGATTAATTGTGCAGAATACGCCATTGAGCACGAACGTCCAACGAAGATATCTCCACTCTTTCAAGCTTCCAAATCATCTTCGATTCTATCATCATTTTTATTCTAAATAATCTCAAATATTTCACGATCAATCGTATTCAATTATCAACGATATATCTTCGTTAGCGTCTCGTTTCTCAGTGATCGTTGAAACTTCAAAGAGATTGGCGATTGGTGAGTATATACTTTTACTGAAACGCTGGTGGCAGCATATGGTAACGTTCGGTCACGTGTAAAATACCCGTATCGACACGATGGACGTTAAAGAACGTTACTGCTTCCGTAAATTTACGTTTTCACGATTTCTCGCAGAACGTTCGACCGTTTCGCGTTTCTACGAGAAGATCGAGATACACCGTGGGTGTACATACATATATATATGTATATATATATATGTCGCGACGGAAATACAATACGAAGATACGAGGGTGCGTTTAAATCAGCGATCTGAAACGATTTCCATGCTCGATGCACATGTGTTGTACGTGTCACGCCGAGATATAAATTTCGACGTCAATCCGAGGGGATTGTCGCATTCGTTGGTCGTTAATCGTACCCGCGACAAACATTTCGACGGGATACTCGATAGCGGGTATAGAATTAAATGTGGCACATTATTCGTATGCATACATGTACGTATAACGATCATACGTCGAATAACGTTCGGCCATTGGAGTACTCGATATCACGTCAAATGGGAATTTGACGTTGCCGATTAATTTTTGCCATTTGGTCAATGATAGAATTTTGTGTATCCGGTGCACGTGGTGCACCCAGCCAGATTGCACCGTACCTTCGTAAAATATGTACGTGCCGGAATATCGGTCGAGCGAGAATTACGGATCTCTTCCCCGATTTTGTTAGAAGGAAAAAAAAAAGACTGATGGTCGAATTAAGTCAATACTCACAGGTTCGCCTCTATCACCTTTCTCTCCCTTCGGTCCCTGGAATTGGTACGTCAAAGAGTTTATTCGTTAAGTGACGTTCGTGCCTCCTTCCGTATTTTTTCTTTCTTTTTAAATGTTGATTCTACATGCACGACAATTGTTGAGAAATTTTGTGCAACTTTTTGAACGCAATGAGAGAGAGTCTTTGGTTGAAATCGATTAAAGTCATGAATTCGCGAGAGCCAATTTCTTCGTGCATCAAAGGGGTTGATTGTATTATCTGTATTTGCCCCAATT
This sequence comes from Cerceris rybyensis, assembly GCA_910591515.1. NCBI lineage: Eukaryota > Metazoa > Arthropoda > Insecta > Hymenoptera > Crabronidae > Cerceris > Cerceris rybyensis. The sequence goes on from OU342795.1 coordinate 6,517,404, forward strand.
ATTTTTTTTCACCAATTACGACCATTACGAGACTTAAATATCCTCCGATAATGTTACTACTTTTGAAGACAAAGACGGAGAGGATTCCGCGCTTCTCCCTCTCTTCGAAATCAACATTCACCGGATGTTCCTTTCGTTAAGGGTTCCTATCATTAGAATTTCCAGAATTCTACCGCTATACCGTACCATGTAACCCGGACCATCGAATCATCGTACAATTTTGGATCACTCGAATACAAAAAGTTTCTTACTTTCCAGAAAAAAAGAGTATCCTAACTTGTTACGCTTAAACTCGTCACGCTACAAGATACCCGTTATTTCACCCTCGAAAAGATTCGATTCTTAGTTCGCACGAAACACGAACCCCAGAGACTCCCATAAGACGTTCGAAGACTTTCCAAGAACTTTTCAATGGGATTATTCAGCGGGACATTTTATCACATAGTCCCGCTAAACACCCATGGTTTAAAGAGGGAGAAAGGCGCGAAACGTAATTCCAGCCCCTTCTTTTCGTGCAGAGGAAGTAAACAAAAAAAAAAGAGAGATGAATTTCAAGACAGTCCCCGGGGTAGATCAGGCAGATGTATCGTCGTTACCCCGGGCTGGTCAGACTGTGTCGCAGTCACACCGAGGGACGAGCGATAATCGAATGCCACTATACCTCCGCGCCAGGAATCCCGTCGGTACCCTGGGGACAAACAGAATGCGCCGTTAGCGTCTCGACGATAGCGTAATCGAGTCTGGCCCGAACGAAATATCGTCCCGTTCGGATGCCCTTTCGAATTGATCGTGCGGCTCGTGCGTCGAGGATTTTGGTAAATAAAGGAATTCAATCTTTCGCTGGAATCACTTCTTTTTTTGGAACGTTTTTTTTTTGCCAACACTCTGGACGGACCGTGATGGATTTAGGTTTATTGCGGATGAAATTGTTGTTGAGGTCTGAAGGTAGTTTGGGTTTGGGTAGTTATTTTGGTTCGAGCTTTAGGTGGATTGTGAACCTAGATGGTTATGATGAAGGAATTTGGAATTTGAATCGTCGATTTGGACATTGAGCTTTTTGAATTTAGGTTCTGTTTTTTTAGAAATACTGTGAAGTTTAGGTAGGGTGACTGTTTAGGATCTATGGTTTTGGGTGAACTCTGACGCCATATATGTAAAGTGATAAATAAAAAAAAATCAACCGGTCTTTGTGGAATTAGGAATTCCATTCTATTTACTTGAGTTAATAAAAATTAGTTTGAGCCTTCAACTCTACACCTGTAGTCTTTGATCAATATTTATCAGCTAAAATTTCTATTTGACTCAAACCTTTAAGCGTTAAAAGCAATTTTGAACCCGTGACTCTAAAACACAAAAGCTTAAATAAAAATGATGTAAATAAATACTCACAGGCAATCCAGGGTCTCCTCTCTCTCCCTTCGTTCCCGGTTCTCCCTGCGCTCCCTGCAAGTACAAAAAACCTTGACGAACGTCCTGCTCGACGCGCCATTTATTTGGAAAATACCATGAAATTTGTAGTCGGCTTAATTGTGACCGCGGGATGACGAGATTAAACGCGAGTAGGTCGCAATTGTACGCAGAAATTCAACGTCCGAGGACCATATATAAAATGTATGGTTAAACGGGTCACCCCGAGGGTTGCTCACCTTCATGCCGTCTAATCCTGATGGCCCCTGAAAGGTAGAGGAAACCTTGTCAGATTCGCTGAAGTCGCCTGACAATTAATCAATATCGAGTATATTCTCGACGTCGATTCGACACCAACTTACAACTAAGGAATCGTATTAGACACCCTCCGATGCCATTTCCGGTACCGTTATACTCTGCTCAATCTACCAAACCGTATAACGAATTACCTCGAATTAATGGTCAATTATTCAAATTAATTTCCATGGAAAATTCTAATCGCATGGATACATATAAAATTCTACTTTAATTCAAAGTCCTGAGAGGGATGATATCCTTTTCGAATTTCGTGCTACCAGGCGAACGTACCGGTTGAAAATCTTCGAGGATGTTCTTAACGAGATTTCACAAAGTAAAAAAAGAAACGTCTTTAGGTGATATTGAATAAATTCTTCCTCCAATTACGTCGAGTCTTTACCATTTGCTTAAAATCTCTTTAAGGTATGTTCGACATTTTAACTATCGCAGACTTTTGCCGATTGCACGTAATTAAGGAAGAATTCTCGCGGCCCGTTTTATCGGAATCGTTCGCCATGGCGTTTTCTCTTTATCCGTGAAATTCTTTCGAGGTACGAGGATTAAAAGGATTCCATTAACGCGATATCGTTAAAGTTTCGTCTATGGTAGCAGGGCAGAGTACAACGCCGAGGACGAACGGAGAAGGAGGAGGCCAAGTAGGAGCTCGAGCAAACACGAAAGAATAAGAAAAAGAAAAAAAAATTCGGTAAATAAAGTGTAAACGATAGAAAAATAAAATAAAAAATGAAAAAGAGAGTGAGGTACAAGTACAAGAGAAAAAAAAATTCAAAAAGTACTCAGCGAACTTCACCTTAGCCGGCGGCGAATGGGCGCCGGTCGCGGACTTAATATTTCCATTTTACAAGGCCAATCGATGGCGTATCCAACAATTACGCTACCGTCGATGGTCGCAGCAAATTAACACGTGTTAATTTCCCTTTCAATGCGTCGCTTTACGGGGTGAGACATCTTGCAAGAGATTGTGCAGATAGTGAATAGAAGAGAGAACAAAAAAATAATAAAAAAAAAAAAAACCCATGAAAGAGACGGGTGTGCGTTCGATTGTTATATAGTCGCACAACGATCGTCCGATCGCAGCCGGAGCAAAATGCAAAGCGGTAGTTTCGCTACGGGTTATATCGCTTTCTCTGTGTTTCTGTGTACACTTCTGTATGCATGTATGTGTACATGTACGTGTATATAATTCTCGGTGCGCGTGAGTGTGTACAAAAGCGTTAAATATCAGGGGGCATCGTATGTTGAAGCAAAGGACAACAGGCACATGCACATTCTGTTTATTAATCGGGACAATGTAAAACAAAAGAACTGTTAGACTCCAGTATTCACATACGTTATTACGTATCGTCGTGTTCTTCTCTCTATTCCTTTCTCCCTTTCGTTTACTTAATCGAGGTGCGCCGCCTTAACAATTAACAACACACACACACGCGCGCGGTCGCAGGATCGTACGTATACCTTCGTGTCCACTTAATTAAAGGTAATACATACGTACACCTCCTATCTATATATTTATATGTACTTCCTTATGTACTCACATTTACAGACATACACACAACGACTTGCACGTGATTATATATACATATACATACGTAATCCTTGTCTCTTCGTCTCTATTCTCCATATTTCTTTCTCCCATTCTCACTTTCCCCCCCTTTTTCCTTCGACATTGTATGCATAGTCGTGGAACTACGCGCCGATCGTCAACACTGACAAACGTAAAACGCGTAGATGTCCCGTGTATATGTGTGTACATGCATGCGTATACTCTCCGCGTACTTTGTTCACGCAACATCATAGTTACCACTAAAGACCTCCGGCGATACGAGAGACACTCGGTATTTTTCGCTCGTCCCGTTATCCTCTTAAAACTAGCTGCATTAAAATCTACGTTCTCAGGGCCAAGGGTGTGTGCACACATCCCTCTATGGTACGTCGCGCGCCTTTCGCACGAGGGACACCAACGAAACGAGACGCGCCGTTCACGGTGCACCCTATGGTGGCAACGTTCGCATATTCTACACTGTACATGCCCACGATTTTTCGTACTTTCGATCGTACAAACGACACTTTGCACGTTACGAACGACTAGAATCGCGCGTTCGAGGGTGACCTTTTAGCTCCTTTCCTCCCTTATTTCCGTTCAAAGGACTTCGAATCAACCCGTTCGCCATTGGGACCGGATGTTTGACTTCTCCAAACGTCGATTTTCTGCTTTAAGAGCGAATAGAATCGTACGTTCAAGGGTTTCTTCTTCTTTTTTTTATTCTTTTTAACGTTCAGTCGAAATGACGGAATTTCTTGCACGATTTCGATTAGATAATGGAAACGTTGCTTTGAACGTCGGGAACGGGCTACGGTCGCACTTAAGTTTTCAAGGGCGCACTTTCGCTCCGTTTGCTATTCGTCGGGTCAACGCGAAGGAGATGTTTGGATTCTGCAAACGCTAGAGACACTTTGTACGTCGGAAGCGACTAGAAATGGACGTTGAAGAGGGCTCTTTTAACCCTCGATTCTGATAGGGTTGATACGACGTTGAGATCGAAGAGTCTGGTACCCCTGGTCGATTTTCCGTCAATGAATCTCGACGTCTTGCGAGGTCAAAGGTCGAGGATGTTGAGATGTTGGGATAAACGTTAGTGTAGTTTGCAAACTTGTAAATTTTGCGGACACCAAGACATCTTAGGATTTGTCGTCCAAGCGAAGAAGCCAAATAGACTTTATTCCAGTCGATTAGCCCTAAATGCGAAATGCGATTTGCAGTTAATCTTTTACGAGGGACACGTCTCTCGTGAAGTTGTACAGGGATTTTCTTTGCAAGCTTTTCAGCACATGGTGCATGAAAGATGTGATAATGATGCATTGTGAAAGTTGTGATGCAAGTATCGGGTATTCGCGACATAATTGTGAGAATACGAGATGGAGTTCATTTCCTTTGATTGTCGCACTTGAAAGGAATCGTGACATCGGTAAGGATCGACGGGAAACTACACGAGCAAGAAACTGGCAATTGCGGACCGTTTAAGCATCGATTTTCTCTCGTCTTTTTCCGCTCTAAAATCCACGGTAAACGGAGCTCATTACTCCATTTAACGGAGCGCAGTAATGGGACGATTAAAAGGAAAGTAATCCGGAAAGTATTATGATCTATAGCTGCGAAGCGTTAGTTGCAAAAACTTCAATTTTAGTTTGCGAATTTTAATTTAACGAAGCAGTTTGATGAAGAAAGCGATGCGCGGTAAATCACAGCGTGTCAATATTTGCGCATGGCTTAAGAGCCTTTCAAAAACTGTTTCTCTTTGTAGTCTGATGCCAGCTTTGGTTCGTGCTTTCATTACTTTCGAGAAGATCTTTGCTATGAAATTCCATCGGACGCAATTCTGCTATTCAACTAAATTTTCCAGACTTTCAAATCATCGTTAAGTAATGCATAGCGATTAAAATATTCTAAAAATGATTTCAATTAAAGCCGAAAGTCCATCTTAAATTTTCTAAGACTTCGAGAATTTCCATCTCAACAAATTCAATCACCGTTCTCAAAAAACACGCATCGCTCTGCAATCCCTTTACAATCTGCTCACCAAAATGAAGAAATAAAATACTCGCGCAAAATACGTGACATTCCAGCATCTCGTGTCAATCGAAAATTAATAAAGAGCCCAATTAATTATCGCTTCGTTGAGTTAATTCCCCGGTACAATCGTCGAGTATCGCGATTCTTTCAAGTGCACTTTCCATTTAGCAAAATCAGCGACACTGATAATTTCTCGATAGAATCGAACAATTCGTTGATCGATCGATCGATCATCGAATCCTCTGGCAAATTCTCAGCAGCAATTCGTCGCGGGGAATCCCGTAGCGCTATGGGGTTTCTTTGATCGTCCGCGATACGCGAGGAAAGAGGCGTGGGAGTCGAAGGGTAGGAAAGGGAAATCATGATAAATGGCTGGATTATTATTACGTGCAAGGAATGCCAGGAGTGAGTTCTCTTTCTCTCTTTCCGTCTCGTTAAGTACAAAGCGGTAGGTTGTAATTTAAAGGAAGAATAAGCGGAGAATCGGCTTCACGATACAACGACGGGGCTGGAAAAGTATTCATAAAGAGCGGGGGAATTAACGAAAAAACGGGCGGAGATACGAGAGAGAAATAAAAAGACACGTGAACGGTGTGGGTTTAAACGGCAGTTAACAAGAGGATGGCGGACAGAGCGAATGAAATACACTGGAGAAAAAAAATGTCGCGCGAAGCCCCATTGTAGAACTTGTTTCGAACATTCCGGATTTTGAAACAGAGAAGGGAAAAAAACGAAGAGAATCTCGCGCACTTCGCAACGTGCCAGTTACAGGGCAAAGAGTATTTTCCAAAGGGATTCGAATTTCCTCCGTTCAAAAGTATACTTGTACAGTACCACTCGCGTGTCAACGACTTTTTTCCCCATTTGATGATCCTTTTCTGGACAAAACTAACCATCGATGGTAAGGATCGTTATAAAATAGTAAACGATCACCGTCCAAATTGTTTCTCAGTCTAGGAATACTCGATAGACGGTATACTTGCAAAAGAGTGGCAACAGGATGTACAACGAAGAGTTAAAATGCTTCATCAGCCACGTCACCCTCAAAAATGCACCCCTAACAACGTTACACCCTCTTACACGATCGTTTCAAGTATCCCAGGAAGACGCTTCCCTTTTTTCCCTCTTATCACCCGTCACAACTCGCAAATCAAGGAATACCATAGTTTTTTTCTACCCGCGACACCTCGTACGCGCGTCTAAGTACAATCGCTCGAATGATCATTCTCTTTCTTCCCCTCGATCCCATCGATTCAAACGGGACCAAGGTGAGAGAGCAAAACACCCGAAAAAAAAACCGTAGTATCGCAATCATCACGGATGTCACTTGAGACTCGTGAAACGACATTACTTCTACGTCGATTCAAGGTAATCGTTCGTCGTCGAAGTATCGTTAGTGGCCCGCGCGATCGATACGAAGCGATGAAGCCATTAAATCCATTAGCCGACACTCGGCGAGCCCGCAGCCCGAGATAACACGGCCCGAAAGCGATTTGCTAATATTCATCCTTGCAATTACGCCTTATCGAATAAATGCTAACGATATGACTGTACGCATTCGCGCGTGAAAACGCCGGCAACGGAGTCCCATAGCGAGAGTGAGTTGCTCTCGAAACCATTCGAGATCCCCTTCGAGGTAGTCCGTTCAAACGTTCGTCTCTCGAGTTATCCTCTTCCCAGATATGTACTGAAAACCGTCTCTTTTTGTGATCCGATAGATCATCGATCGTTCGATACATTGACCATTATTTCAATCGATGTTTCGATCGTTACATCGACCGGTATCTCTTTCGGTTTGCACGAAGGAAGAAGGATGGTTGTTCGAGAGACGATTTAAGGATCTCCATGAAGGAGATACACGAGAATTATGACGTTCTCGAGTCTCCCGAAAAATCGGGGGGTTTTTACACTTGTCGTTAGTGAACGGCTCTATCAAGGATTCAGCAGCGAGGCCAATATAACGATGGCGTTAGGAGCGTGAGGTCCGCGTTCTTACCATGGGCCCAGGTTTCCCGGAATCCCCGGGTTTTCCGGATTCTCCTCTCAGTCCCATGGGGCCCTGCAAGTAGAGAGAGAGATTCGGGTTAGTTTTTTCTTTTGCATGGACGTGAAATCAACGTTGATATCACGTGAACGTGTGCCGATGATAACGGGATGATCGTGTGTTTGTGTGTGTGATACTCGAGAACCGCATGAAACTTTCTTCCGTTTCTTTCACTCTCTCGAGGCTTTCTCGAGTTTTCCTACTTTTCTCTAGTTTTCCGAGATGTATCTCTATGTATCATGCACCTATGTACTCTGTGTACCTTTTTACATACGTATAAGTATACCTCTTCCGGTTTCTCGTGTACTTTCGCCCCGGCGATAAAGTCCAATCGTTTCTTAAAGAAGCTTTAACCCTACGGTTTTCTTTTTTTTTTCGATGCAGCGCCATGAATCGCCTCGTGAGATCGAATTTTGCAAATTTTCGTTATTAGAATCGTGTGTTGTTTTATTTTTTGATTATCCCTCTCGTTGTTGGCTTTAGAGTCTCGATGAATTTTTTTTTGCGGTTTCTAATTTGGTAAACGACGAGAATTTCTGTAAATTCTCAATTAATTTATTTTCACTCCTCTTTTTTGTTTTATTTTTTATTCATGTTCGTTTTACGTTCTCCCGGTTGAACAACTTGATTTCTCTGGACCCTCGCGCGTTTTACAACCTACCTAACCTACGGACCTAATCTGGAGAGGAAAATACGTACGGGCAGTCCCATCGGACCAGGATCTCCTTTGGCACCCTTCTCTCCCTGCAACGTGAAAAGAAAGGCAACGCGTGAAAATTGAGTTCGATTCTGTCCCGTGTCTTTCACCCTCGTCGACGATTTTAGTTAAAAGTCTGCCCTTAGGTCGACGATCGACACGATATTTCGTCGACTCGACGAGTGAACTATGTCGAATAATTTTTAGAAAAATTTAGAAACCACACATCTTAACTACCTTGGTAATTTTAGTGTTGAGAAAAATTTATCAAAGTTAACAAATGTAAAGATCAAAGATTTCTTTAACGATATACGTTTTAACTCTTTGAGGCACAGGAATTCCGAAAATAAAATGACCCATGTTGCACATACATTTTTTTCTTCTTTTGATTGAGTAAAGTTGGTCTATATTTATTGATAAAGTTATATAATAATATAAATTTTCGAGTTGGGACCGAAAATGTCCCACCATGCATCTTCGCGCATCAAAGAGGTGGGACACTTTTCATCCCACTGTGCCTCAAAGAGTTAAACCAAATAAATTTTCAAAAATGATCACTAATTTCTAACTCATCGCGTGCATCTAAAGCTTCTACTATTCACGATAAAGAGAGGATAATTTTTCACAATACGATTTCTTGATAAACGTTAAATTACTGACAGGATCGCCCTTGGCGCCGTCGTGTCCTCGATCGCCCTTGATGCCAGGTGGACCTTGCAATCCGGGAGTACCAGCTGGTCCGGGTGGTCCTGGCGGTCCCATTATCTGCGAACAATCGTGTTCCTGTTTTCAGTAACGCTCGTGAGATCCTTTGTCATTTGGTATTCGTGGAAATACCAGCGAAATAACCGCGAACAATTCCGTGACAAGATCTCAGATTAATGCTCTTAGTAAAACTCACCACTTCACCGGCGTTCACCTCGAACGTACCGTCACCCTGGAAGGAAGAGAAAAATTTCTCTTTATCATTGAGACTCCAACGCGTATATTTTAACGAGGTGAACAATAGAGAGACCAGTGTCCTCCACGTTGTCACACATACCTGCCGTCGTCTGAGCTTTTTATATTTCTGTCGATGGAAACCCGATGTCCCGCCATGAAAAGAAAATAGATTTTATCATCAGATCGTTGGGTCCTCGTCTCGTTAAGCACACCGTCGGTTTTTCACCGTGTGATCCTCGATTTCGAGAGGCGTGACGTGCACGAGGACAACAATGTGCTCGTCGTACGTCGAAACCAAGAACCGGAACCACTCCCAGTGACAATTGATGGACGCTCAACAACCCTTACGTTCGACGAACGGAACTTCGCGCAATGATCGATCATATTCCCTTTTCTCTATTCAATGAAATTCAAAGAGAAAAGAGACGTGTTCGGGGTTCGTTTGTTTATACATATGTTCGTTCCGTTCATCGTACGAGAGACATCATCGAAGGATTAACTCACCGATTCGCCTTTCTCTCCTTTCTCACCCTTCAGCCCTGGATAACCCTGTTTGACGAGGAATACGCGGATTATTAGAGATTGAACGTTGATCGGAGAGAAAGAAGGAATTTTGATTGAAGCGAAAACCTATGGGGAAGATTAACATACCGGTGGACCAGGTAAACCTGGTGGACCCATAAGACCTGGTGGCCCGATGTCGCCGTATTCACCTTTTTCACCTTTCGGCCCGGAAATGCCCTGAAGAGACACAGACAAGGGCGACGTACGTAATATGTAAGAAGTACAGGCTAGCGAATTAATCGTATCGTTGGAATATATAAACCTACGAGGTTTTTTTCTCCACAAAATCTACATTTACCTATAAGTCTGCAATTTTTTAATGAGTGATCGTTGAAACTATTGAAAATTACGGTTAAATTTCAGACATTTCGTTAACCCTCTATGGGCCCTTGTGATTTTGAAGTAATGCAAGACAAGTCTAAGCTTTTATTCTTCTTAATTTTTTATTTTTTTTTTGGTATGATACACTGTTGCAAAAAATCTGGAAAAATTACAGTGAATTATTTATAGCAAACTGAGAAGCTGTGAAAATTTAAACGTGGTCACACCAATAATTTAGCAAAAAATATATAAACAATTGTTAGTTTTTAATTTTTTTGACTGATTTGTCACCGGCAAAAAAATCTGAAAAAATTACAGAATTATTAATTGGGGTACTGTGCAACTATATGTAAAAATATCAAAATGGTCACTTCATATTTTCAATAAAAAATTAATGTTTATAAACTTTTTTGATTTTTTAAAAATTGGTTTTCCAGCCAAAAAATCTGAAAAAATTCCAATGTATGCACATCATTGGGTACGATATCTGTGATTTTTTTCAGAATTTTTTATCTAGCCAAACGGGAGAAATCAAGCAAAAACCGAGAAACACGTTTTACCCCATAACCACCCCTACGGTAGGGGTACCGGGTTAAAACTTTGCAAGAAAGGTTTTTCTAAAGAGCCCTATCGAACAGTATACCCCAAGGTTAATTATCTTTGGGGACACTTTTGCCGTCCTTATCCGGCTATACCCTTTAATTTTTAACTTCGCCGAATATTATAATTTAGCTCGTGAAAATGATGAAATTCTTTATAACTCAATATTTAAAAATCAACTTTAATCTCTTACGTAAAACTGTATTTTTATTATTTTCTAATTATGGTATCGCGAAACTGATCTTTGGATATCACGAAAAATTCGGACTATAGAGGGTTAAGAAGCGCGCAGAACTGGTAATCAGTTCGAAAATTAGGTATTAGGGGTACCGGAAAGTAACGTCGTTTCTCTAGATATTTTGCACAAAAACCAATTGGTTTTTATCACTCCGAAATTGCAAAATTAACACACTAGATGAAAAAAGGTTGTTGTAGACGAGGACGGTTATGTTATTAATTAAAAATTAAAACTTGGGGCCAATTTATTTGTTTGAATTTAATATAAAAAGACGACATTACTTTCCGGTCCCCCTAATACTTGCGGTTAAAATCGTACGTTGCAGGAATAGCTAATGTAATGTCGCAGGTGGCATAGGAGAAACTTTTTAAACGATGAGATTTATACGCTCGGTTTACTTACTGGATGTCCCGGAGGACCCTGGATACCAGCCTCGCCGTTGGTTCCATTGAGACCGGGCATTCCTGGAGATCCCGGTTCTCCCTTCGATCCTGAAAACGTATTTACCATGGGTAAGCCGTAAAATTGTCAGTGACGAAAAGTCAGATTCCCATCGTTCGATCGATGGCTCTTGCCAGCGGATAAGCGCGTGGCTCGTTTCATCGAGCCTTATACAACGTTCGTCCCATCCCCTTGAGTTTCTCCCCCGTGATATACCCTCCTCTTTTCACCTCGGATGTCCTTTTGTTCCGTCATGATTGCGAGAGGAAATAGGACTGGATTTTGAGCGGGACAGGGAACTTGGCGATGCGAGAGGGACTTGATAAAACTACCAAAGTAATTTTCCAAAGTACTCGAGTCGTTTCTTCGCGAGTTTTTCAACGTTTCGAAAAGACCCCGCTCTTTCGAGCTTCGACGCGTTAGCACGATTAAGAAAAGTAGTCGAGGACGTTTCCTTCGCGAAACGATACGTTGAGAGTCGCGATGTATTATACTTGCCAACGGCCAATTAGAAGAGTTCCCTCTCTTTGATCGCGAAAGACAATGGAAACTGTTCGAAGGGTGTCAGGAATTCCGTGACAAATGGCCAAGAGAAGAAGGGATCCATTGGGATAAGAGAGAGTCGACGAAAAGGGCGATCCTCCTTGGTACCGAGGGGGAGGAGGGAGATTCGTTTTGGTCGTTATCCATCTTTCTTTCGTTCTTTTTTTTTTTCTCTTTCCCCCGAGTTTCGCAGTAGAATGGCTCGTGAAAATCTACCTGGTGAGCCTATGTCTCCCTTGGTGCCTTTCTCGCCCCGGTAACCCCGTTCACCGGGTTCACCCTTTGGACCCGGCAGGCCGGGTGCACCCCTCGCCAATGCCACACCGCTCTCACCCTTGAAACCCTATAATGACACTGTAAGGTCAGATCCAACCAGGTCCTCCGTCTTCATTTGATTCTTTTTTTTTTTAAATGTTTTTTTACTTTACACGACGAGGTGTTAATCGGTCATCCGTTTTCTTTTTCTCCAGATAGGAAGGAAAGTTAGGAGAAGGGTGGATGCGCTCTATCGTAATTTACTCTCGATGTTCGATCGATTTTGGCACGATTGTGGAAGATTGTACGGTGGAAACTAGAGAAACACTTGGGAATATCGTTATATCTTTGCGCCTCCATAAACATTCGATTGTACACCGTGTCGAAGCGTGTGGAGAACGCTTGGAGAACGCGAGAAGATTGAAATTTTCCGCGCAGGATGCCAAAATCGTTCGATTCATCGAATCTATGTACAGTTAACACACGTTATCTAGACACAGTGATCAACATTTTAATCGATAAAACGAAAAGAAAAAAAAATATATATTTACTACCACTACCCATGCGAATTACGACGGTAGGTGTGTTTGTTAGTGGGATCAAATTTAGTAGAAATCAGGAACTACTAGAGAGTAATTCTCTCTTCCTCTCACTTTATCCTCGCTCGGCGATGTTCATCCGCGGATTACGTCTTTAATTTATACACAGTTGGGCGCTCTTAATGGCTACCGGACTAGGGCTCGCCGTTAATAAACCTGCCCTATTGTACTCTAATATTCCTTCCACTTGAATCTCGTACGGTCCAATTTACGTGCATGATATCGTACACGTTCGAGAAACGTCGACGTGATAACGTTTCTCGCTAAAAATCCAAAGTATATTAATATGGTAATGAGTGACGTAACGCGTTCGAAAAACACACTGCAAGTAGAAAACTTAATTGGAACATCGAGCTGGGATATTTACATATTCAGTAAAAATTCTACATATCTCTTTTCCCACTGCGGCGAAGAAAAATCGACATCGTTTCGAGCAGCAAGCGAGAGGAGGAAAGAAAAGGAACGATGACGGGAGGATATAAAAAAAAATAAAAAAAATATATATAAATGTGTACATAAAAAGACATCGATATTACGCGCGAATCAGCGAAAGAAACGACGAAGTATGAAGACGAGACGACAGTAAAGCTACATACTTTTTAGAGGGGCTTCTTTTTCTTTTTTTTTTCTTTTTTTTTATTTAATACTTACGCGATAGTTGCAGGCTTGCGATCACCAGCCGATAAAGTTGCGAGAGCCTCAAGCCGGAGGTAGTGGTTATTAGTTATTAGTGATTCGAACCGACACACAGGGGAGAAGTAGTGGGGTGTTACTCGCTACATAAACACAAATTAGTTACACAAGCTACGTACACTACGCCGAGGACTACTGACTAAAGATACGCGTCAAGCGATCGACCGAAGTCATTTAGTACTTTTCTCGCTCTTTTGTTTTACTTCTCTTTCACCAAAATCCCACAATTGTTATTAGAACGGCAGAGATGTAAAGTTAGGCTGAATTTACGCCATTGCAACGGGGACGTGGAGGCAATACACATGGAGAACTACAAACTCCCAAGTTTATTTCGTAAGCTACGCAACCGGACTGGCAAGTAAAGTACTCGTCGAATCGGGAACTCTGTCTCTTTCTCTCTCTCTCTCTCTTTCACTCTCTCAGTCGATGCAATTCCGTGAGAACACGCGAACATGTAAAACAGTCCCGCGGACTAAAAGTGGCTCAATTTTCGTTACCAGTCAGCCAGTAGGTGCCTTCAGACCTCGAGAAACTTACGAGTTGCCAGCGTAGAATCTCTCGCTGCCCCGAGAAGGCACCCTTTGTTCGACAATCCTTCGAGTTTCTCGTCGAGAGCCTCGCAGGCGTTACAAGATCATTCGACGAGAGGAACCCGGACTTTGCTTTACTTGCCAGGCCATTTGCACCTTAAACGAGAGTACCGCGTCTTTATCGACCTCCTCCACGAAACGAGCGGTGACTTAATTAACGATTTAAACCCCAACGAACCGCTCGTGCCGCGAGGAAGAGGCGAGTACTGTACGGAGCTGAGTGGATGGCACGCGTGACGTCAGTGGTACCGGTCGGCTGGTTCCTCTAGCGCGCTATCCTGAACGTTTGTTATGACTTCAAACAACTTATTATCTCAGATTATTTTCATTCAATCTAACAATTATCTAATTTTCGATTAAATTTTGTTACACCTTTTAGAAACTTCTTTGCAGTCCCTGAGCAAGAAACTCGCAGACATTCTGCAGAGAGTTGTCCAAAAGGCGTTTGCAAAGTCAATTATCTATCTTGACAAGGGTAATTTGAATTTGATAGTCTATCGAAGTTGTTAAAAGTTTCTCCCATTTAACATCGTATTGTTAGGATATCTCTATTTCCCTGCTTCTCAGTTATCCCTACAAACTCGAACACTGTTGAATTTATAACGAAACCCAACCATAGCTAAAATCTTCACACATCTTCTAAGCATCCCCTAATCCAACTATATCACGAGTCAGCAAGAAGATGCCGTGAAAACGCTTCCCCCTGTTTCTCCATCTTGACAAAGATAGTCTCAATTTCTATCCAGATACCTTCTCCCCTTCAACGATTAGAACCTCTTTAAGTCCCTGATTATCCGACGTTAGAGAAGCAGCCGACGTCAAAGCGACGATAACGCCCTTCATTAACTTCTCGCGCGCCATCCACTCAGCTCTTCACAGTACCTCGTCGAAGACACGTTGTACAACGAGCAAGACGTTTCCCCGAAGCGTCCCTGATTGCAAGAGTCCTCTCATGGCGATCGCTCGGCTGTTCTACGTTGATACTTACGGTTAAACCTTAAAGTAAGAACACGCTAAAGAAACGGCGATGAGTCGAGTAGCTCTTTAAGGCGTGTGGTTACGTGTTTTAGTGCGCAGGATGTTTAATTTCGCTGCATCCGCTAGAGAATAGAATTAGTTCTTTCCAGTTTTTCTCAACTAAGGAGTCATGGAGTACGAGAGGACGCCTCGTCCTCTATCTCCTCGTTTCGGAGGAGGGACTTTTTGAGATAAAACAACGAGACGAACTACCAGAGGAGAGAGAACGAGGTGAAGCCTCGAGTACACGAAACCGCGTACGTGTTATTTGCTGCCACCAACGTTTTTCTTCATGGCGGCCACGGAGCCGCCGGTTTCCACGGTGTTTGTTCCATGTACATACGACCACATCGCAGTCGAGAGGACGACGGTATGGTTCGTGGATATACGCTTTTCTCGTTTCGGCTTCCGGCGCGACGATGCGCGAAACACGCTTGTCTCTCGGTGGACGTGAAATTTTCTCTCCCGCCAATTTTTTCGCTGCCACGAACATTCCACCGGCGTTATTCCGCACGTTGGACACGGATGGCCCCGAAATTTGTGGCGCGAGGGAGAAACGAACTGGGAACTGGTGAGAAGTGAGAAATTGCGGAGTTAGCTGCCATTTTTTATGCGTTGCTACGCTTTTCGAGGTAATCGAGTTAATTGAAGTTCAGGTGTACTCGCGCAACCGTTGACGTGAAGTCGAAAATGTTGCACACTCTTTGGAATTAACGCTGGAACTAATGGTTTTGTGTTTACTTTATGTAAACATGGTATGTAATTTGGAATGAGAAGAGGTGAAAAGGATTATCAAGTAACTTTCGTTTTATAAGATGGAAATATTGTACTTTGTGACTTTTATATCAATGTAGGAGTTTTTAGAAAAAATTAGGTGTAGGTCATTTTAACAAGCTTGAAAGTTTCAGTGTTAATTACGTTGAAAATGTAGCAAATTTTACTGTGCGATTTTCCTTCACTATTTTACGGGAAATCGGTCTTTTTATTGCAGAATGAGCCGCCAACCGCTTTGCATAATTTTAAATAAAACCAACAATAATCGAGTTTACGTTAGATCGAATCTTTTTTCTATCAGCTTCATATATATTACATTAACGCGTCCACGGCCAATGGAAATTTACATATTCCCCGCAATAGGACCGCTTTGATTGTCCCTCTTGTTTTATTCAACCACGGAATAAAATATGGTTTGTGTAAAAAATACGTCACTTCATATTTTCAAAAAAAAAAGCGAGAATAAAAATAACGTCACCGTGCACGCAGACGCTACTCCACGTAAATCAAGCTGTCCGCGTATGCAGATATCGCCGGCGAATGGTTTAAGCTTATAAAATATTATTTCTCCCGATGCTCTCTTGACGATCGTAAAGTATGGGATCCTTTAAAGACGCTGTTGGATACGTTGAATATAAATATTTATATCGTAACGTTACTTCCACCGTGTATTTTACGTCACATTCGTCACGACCTACGAGAAAAGCGTTCTCCACTTGCCGTCGTCGAAACGACGTTGCGATTCGACGCGTCCGCTTGTGCCATGGTTTATCAAAAACAACAACAAAAAAAAATAGAAAAAAACCACAAGAAAATGCAGGTGACATTGTGTGTCGTGCGTGTGACATGCTGGCATGCGTGCGTGAATCATGCGTACCCGTGATGTTCTCATGCAGGTGTCTTACAGGCGTGAATAAACGCGACGTCGTTCGGGATAGGGGATGAAGGTATTGGATTCTCCATTTTCTATCCGTTCTCGCTTTCAATCTCGACAGTACCAAAAACGATGAATTCTCAATGTGTCCATCGAATAGGAGAACAAAAAAAACAACAGAAACTCCGGAGCAATGAAAAATACACTGATAAATAAAAAAAAAAAAAGATCGAACGAAGGGAAAAAAAAGTAGCACGAAGCACAGATTGCGGGGAATCTGTGAGCCGTTTGTAAAATAAACGCAAATCGTACGGTGGCTCGCAGTGTAAAACACGAAGTATAAATAGAGCCGACGAGGGAGAAATCGAGGGGAGAAGAAATGGGGATGTACGGGGTGACGGTACGTATCGAACGACGACAGGTAGCTGTAAAACAAATGCGGATTACGATCGTGCATTGCTTTGAGAAACCGAAATATTAATCGATCCAGCCAGGGCAAAGCATGCGAAGATTCCATTGCCCGAAGAAGCTCACGACATCTTTCTAACGTGCATCGCATGCTAAACAGGGATCAGGGAGGTGGAGCGCTCATGGAAGAAGATCCATCGAGCGAGGATCGAGGAGATTCGAGAAAGAGAGCAGGGGTTGTACACGAACGATTTCTTTTTCCTTCTCTCTTTCGACGGAGAGAATCGGATGGTTCGATTGGTGATGGTGGTGGTGGTTTGGTTGGATTGGTTTCTACGGTCGATTTGGTCGGTGGTCGTTCGTCGGAGGACCTCGCTGAAGCTTACCCTCTTCCCTTGCTTTCCCCGGGCACCCCTCTCGCCCGGCACACCGGGTGGTCCCGTCGGACCCAGCTCCCCCTTCTCGCCCTGGGGCCCTGCGTGCGTGTATACCACGTGCATAAAATAAAACATGATATTCGTCCGTTCGTTCACGCGCTCATCCTCTCACATACGAACATGCGTGTACAGTAGTCTCGATAAATAACGAATGGATGAGCTACCCCCACTTGTAAGGGGCAGTCGTACAATCGCAGTAATTTCAACGCATTGAATGCCATGGGGAACCATCGGTTTGGTCTTAGGATAATCCAAGTATTTTTATAGTATTAATATTTCGTTTTGTTCTAATTAACATCAGGAATGAAGGCGGAATTTTGATTTTAAGAATTAATTCAGAGTTTGCTTTCAGGAATTATCACTTCGATGATGATCTTAGGACAGACTTAATATTATTGGCATTCAATGTGTTGATTTGTTTTCACACTCGCTCTTCACACTTTAACGACCGGTATTTTTTAACATCCTTCCCACTTCTGATCGGTCACTTCCATGCAAATATTTCCCTGATACTTATATCTCTGCGACAATTGCAAAGTTTATTCACTAAGTCGTTGGCACAGTTAACCGCAATGAAAAAGAATAATTTATTAATTGCTGTAGCGACCAATAATGAGTTAAAAGTCCAAAAGTATTGGGCTCGAAAAGCCGATTAATCGGCTACCGGTCGGTAAAGTGTTAAATTTTCACCTCAAAACTTTCATCCACTTGGTACATTCTGGAGATGTTTCATTCACGGACCATTTAAGGAGCCGATTGTACGTTCGGCGAAATGAGCACGGTGTTCGGATTATTCGGTATGTCCGGCACGATTTTTAATATTTGGAGGTGCAATTAACAAAACTGGAAATTGACGCTGCGAGTGTGTGAGAGATTAAAATGAAACTCCGAGATTACAATTTTATATCGAAGATACGAGGAGAATTCGAAGTAAAGAATGAAATTATCAGGTATAAATATGCATTGGCAATAAACGTAAGAGAAGGTCCGACCCTACTTCGTCTACCGATCGTATTAACGTATCTCGGTGTACTTGGTAACTACGTTAACGCGATACGAGCCCCGGGAACTGAAGATCTAATGCAGTTTGGAGTTGCATAATTCGCGTATGCAGAATCTTAAGTACGTTTAAGCTTTAAGCGTAAAGTAAATCGAGCCGGTCCTCCCAATGATATTCTTCGTTAGAATTTCCACGATGTTCGTACGTATTTCTATCGAAATTCACGCCCTTCTATATTCGTCCTAGAATTTACATTCAACGAGCAAATCTTCCTCAACATATTACGGGGAATGATTCGTGAAACATGAATTTCCTAGACTGTCGGCAATAACACGACTCTTCTTTCTTACGTTCTCCAGTGATATCAGTGTGCTGCGAATGTAGATAAATGACCGAATAGCAAGAAAAGGCCAGAAAATACGTGATTTACCGTAGCATAGGGTTCTTCCTTTCTCAAATTAATTTCATCCATTCTTCCCGGAGCGCGAATAGGTTCCTTTATACGCGATACAAATTCCGTTCAACTTATCTCCCGTAATTGCAAATATCATTTTTCTCCACGAAATTCTTCCCCTTTCTGTTCGCCGAGCAGCGAAAGCCGAACGCGATCGATTGTTCGCAGAGTTCGCGCTTTTCCGTACACGTTGCCGATCGTAAATCGCTTTGTTGCGGTGTACCGCTTTCTAGGCGTGCGAATATAGACAAATGACTTCAAGAAATCAGAGTCGGAAGGGCCCAACTCTGATTTACCGTGTTGGTCGGCTCTTTTCCAAATTAATTTCCACCCTTTTTCGCGCGAATATTGCCGCGGAAGTGAGAAATATCATTGAAATCTAAAACTCGCAATTTCACGCGTTATTTCTCGCGTGAAATCCTTGGGCTGAGATCGCATGGAGTGAGAATGTATTTACAATTGAATCTAGTAATTGCAAGTGTGGCTGTAACGAGAGAACGACGTGAGAGAAAATAGCGCTCGAAGGTACAGTTGCCTCGTTTAATGGCGCTCGAAGGGGATTTCCCATCTGTGCGGTCCACAATCTCTTTTTTTTTAGCCTAATAATACTTCAGTTGTATTATAATTAAATTTCTTTTTCTGAAATGATTCATACATAATGAAGATATATTCAGTGATGGAGATACTTTTCAGTAACGAACCAAGCCAAATAAGATAAGTATTACATTATTAGTTTCCCTAAAATTAAATCTCTTCCACGATCGACACTGGTCAATGTTAACGTTACGTTGCACGGCAATATTATGCATTTACGTCACGCGACATCGCAAGTAGTGCATTATGCAACATAGTATCGATTGACGCAAAGCAGGTTCATGGACTCTCTAAGATATGTAAATACATCTCACGATATCAAGCTCTCCATGAATTCTAGACAGTCTGATCGAATTAAATCTACACCTTCGTCTATAACTGACAGTACAATCGTATCGTATGACTTTATGGTATCAGCAAAGATCGTATCAACTAACTCCATTGAATTTTCATCCACCAGATTCTATTATCCTCGCGCAAAACCCACCTAAATCTACAGATTCTCCACGATGAAATTCATTAAACTCTAAAATAACAAAAAACAAATACCCACTGTAAATCTCAGTGTGCAGTCAAGCAAGCAAGAAAGCATTTTGCAGCACCGATTTTGTGGGACGTGTCGACGATTGTAAATCGTTTCGCGATCCAGCGGCACGAGCCCAGCAAGTTTCTTGCCGGTGAGTGAACGTAGACAAACGATCGGGTTGTTGTAAAAGAAAAAAAACCATAAAAAAAGAAGAGACCAAGTCGGTTCTTACGGCGGTGCCGTTCCAATTACGCCGCGGAAGGTGTAACGCGAGTAAGAGTGGAATATACGGAGAACAAGCTTTGCCCAGTTGTTCTCTCAGGGTTTGCCTAGGAGCGAGTACAAACGAGTGAGTTACATCGAGTCGTATCGTTCGTTCCGTCAACGTACATTCTAATTACGATGATGTTTTACCCTGGCCTCTTTCTCAGGATAATTAAGTCGCGACAGGGGGTGGCAAAGGGGTAAAATCGTCTTATGAGGACACGATTTAACGACGAAGTCGTTTCGTTAGCATATTCAACGACTTTTCGACAAGTATTCGAGCGGCGATTCGTGGAAATCCTTTTCGGAGCGATATAGAAAAGCGAAAAAGAAGAAATATCTTTGGAACTAATTATGGGAAGAAACATTCTTTTTAATATCTTGACGTAGAAACTGTGAAGCAAGTAATAGCTTTTTATTAGGTTAAGAGAAAAGAAATATCTTTATTTTCTTTATTTAGTAGAATATTTCGAGGATGTTGAGTTACGAATTATTAAAATCTGGTCAGTCTATTGAAGCTGAAGTCTAAAAGGAGCAATTAGAAGGAAAAAATATGTACTTTTTTTGTATCTAACTGTTTTACATTGCAAACCATAATTTCTTTTCGTTACACATTTATATTTCTCGTTATACAAACGTCCCGGGAGAATTCAATATCCGACAATTCTGAAAGCAGTACACAGGCGGAATTGAAAATTTTTTTAAATTCAGTTTTCTCTTTATCGCTCGATACAAATCTGACAGCAGTCGGCAGAAGAGGGATGAAATAATTTTTTAAAATCCTTTGGGAATTCAGTCGACGAGAATTATCGTAGTGTTACATCGTTGAAAAGAGTATTTCGTAGTTCACGATGAAACTACTAGCCCAAAGGAAGACGAACGATCGAAAGTTTCGACGGTGATTGAACGGAGTTCTTTAATAACGACGGTGAAACATTTCCATTAATACGATTCATTCTACGAGAATATCTCGTTGCCAAATGTTTTATGAGGTTGACGTAAATTGATACAAAAACCGATAATGTCTGTCGGTCGAAGAAGTTACTTGACGGTTAGTAAGGCCAAGCAAAACCGTGGAGGAAATCGTGGAAGACTTTAGGTATTCGCAACTTGTCTTACCTCTGAGCCTTCCACGGCCGAACGACGATGAAGAAAACTTTCAACGATGAACGATCGAGCGTGGAAAGATAAAAGGAAACGATAGCTCGCGAGCGGTTACTAGACCCAGAGCTTCGAAGATGGAATCGAATTCCGTCAGGGTACGTTCAGAGTTTTTGCATTAGCTCCTCTCAATGCAATCTTGCACGCGTATATATCTCAGCGATGATGCCATCTTGAAGGTGATGACTGTCTGTCTGGGGTTAACGTTCTAGTGGCGCGAGGAAAAGAAACTTTCGAACAATTTTCTTTCCAGAGAAATGAAATGAATAGAAAAAATAAAGAAGAAGGTTCCAAACAGACAAATTTGCGATGTTCAGTAATTATTTTTACATAATAAGAGATTAATGGACCAATTTTAAGTATTCTTCCTCACCTTTAGGGCAATTTTTTTTAAAGTTACTACTTAAGATGTAGAACACTCAATGGTTCGAAGCCCACCTAAACAATGGGTCCTAGGTAAAATGACCATAGCACTTTAGGGTCTATGGTGAACAAAGAGGTAAAGAAAATGTGTCCAAGTTTAAATCTTCCGTCACTTCTGAAAAACTTTGGCCACTTTATTAATTGATACAACATAGTCTCGGCCGTCCGAAACCCACCTTAGATAGAGTAAGTTTTAGGCGAAATCACCATAGAATATAAACTCGAAAAAAGATTGGAAATTCCATTTTCTAGGAAAGTCAATTGCAATACAATTACTATGATTTAAGTGGGTCAACTTCACAACATCACAAGATGCATGTATTTATTTCAATAGATATCAGAATTTCTTTCAACCTCGAAAACCGCCTCCACCCTTCGGAGTCCGCTTTAAATACCATCCTCGTGGTAAAAGTTACAATAACACAAAACCTAAAGGTGTACATGTATGCCAGGAATCCATGAGTATGGTTAACCAAAGTTCGCCTATGGCTAAGTTACGCTAAGGAACGCCCACACGATGTTCGATGCGATCCTTTCAGCCACGTTGGACTCATCGATCGTCGAATTCCTCGTTTATTCCGTCGAGATTTTCCCGTAGGAGCGCGTTTCCGCGTTTCGTTCGTTACCGATCTATTCGCCGGTTTGTTTGCACGGGACGAATCATAGAAATTGCTGGTTGCGCGTGGAAGCGGAAACTAGGTAACGATGTTCCAAAGAGGTACGTGAGCATTTGGCAATTCATAAATTGCATTTCTCAGACAGTTTTTGACTTTCTTCAAGAACACTTTAGAGACTTCTGAAGTGAACAGAGACGAAGAATCGTTTGGTTTTTGTGGAGCGTATTTTGGAGTTTGCTATGGGCGAGAGAAAACGCGGGAAACAAATTTCCCAGAGGTGACGGTAAGGAGATTTGAATTCTCTGAGGTTTCAACGTTGGAAATTGTATCTCTGGGTTGTAATTTTTTATTATTTTCGGTTTTGGTGATACATAGAGAACGTTATTAGATGTTGGACGGAAGAAACGAGAAAATGGACACGTTAAACGGGAAGTCGGTGTATCGGCGAATTGCTCTATCGTGCGTGGTTGTAGTAACGCGCGGTTAACTTTGAAATTTACGACGGTTTACCCTTCTGACCTGAAAACAAGTTTCACGGAAATATTCAAGATAATCGAATAGAGTTGCAAGGATTTCAATTACCAGCTGAATGCAGCTGTTCGACGATGAAATCCCCCTTTTATCGAGTTTTCCTTGATGCTTCGAATAGCGGGTCAAGTGTTGAGCCCGATAATTTTCTTTGAGAATTACGCGGCCAGTCGTTGCATAATCACCACTCGATGCGCTTCTTTCCTTGAGGCGCTTCTACAAAACTTTCGATCCGTTTGTTCGTATACTCGTGACTTTCGAGGATCAAGCTCATCTCGCTTCAACGATGCTTTCATTTGCAAGCATTTAATACCTTAATTTCAATCTACTGGAACTTTTCGCGAAGATCGCTGGAAGGTTATAAATAGTACAAAAGATTCTCGAGTTTTCATTCGTAATAAACGAAATTGTTCTCCAATCGATATCTTGTATCTAGGTTAATTAATACTACTTTCCATTTTCTCCATTTTCTCACATTCTCTCCCTCTCAATTCTTCAGTCTGCCTCGTTCTCTTCCTGCATCCATTCATCAGCAAACATGCCAAGCTCAACAACTCAAATTTAACTTCTCCACGAGTAAATACAACGATCACAGACAGCATCAGCTCTTAGCTATTACCGCGAGCTTTGCAAACACCGATCAAAATTCCGCGCCATCGAAATAGTTCTCCAATTATCATTCACATCGTGATCATTATCATCACCGTAAAAACACTCGCAGCCGCGTCTCCAGGTTAGTCGCGAAACCGACGCCAGTTACGGCACAACGAATCTTTTTTCCCGCTTCATTATCATCGACGACGCCAATTTAATATTCCCGATTGTCTTGATTTATATCGTCTCGCGTGGCCGCGGCATGTTGGGCGCTTGATATATTATGCTCACGGCTATCAGTCTTGGGAGAATTTAAATTACACCGTCTCTGTGTGTGCTTACCAGGTGGTCCTGGAGGACCTGGCGGTCCCTCGAACACTCCATTTGGAAGCGCTTCTCCGTCCAAGGTCGTCGTGTGGCCTCGCTCGCCTTTATCGCCCCTGTCACCCTGCCGAGAATAAATGTAATTTCGATTAATGCACTCCACCAGTCCGCACCGTATCAATAGATCCATCCGAGTAGTCTCGTCGGTTTAAAAAAATTCGACTTTGATACGGAGATCTGGTAATTTGAAGAAAGAAGGGGATGGAGAAAGGAATGAAAAGGAAAAAGGAGAAAAGACTTTGATACATTACGGAATAAAGTTCATTCGCTAACGAGCACAGACTCGACTGTTATTTCAAAGTAATTGCTCGAATTTACGAGTTAATCGGCGATTGTTTGCACTAACCGAGAAAGTATTGAGAATTCGACGGTTTACCTTCTATCCGGGGTGTTTTATTAATTGCACCCTTATAATTTACAATACTAGCGGCTCGATACTTTGCGTAATTAAGGCGCAACGAAGTGTTTTTGTTTCCAATTAATTATCGTTAAAGTTTCAGAGTATTCGCGTAAGTTAGATCGGTGACCTGCTTACCGAGGGAATACGTTATTTCGAGGATAAACGGCATCTACGCGTGTCTATTAGTTTAACCGAGTAATCGTGAAGCGATAATAAACGAGGGCGGAAATGTGAATTATTAACGGTGGCTGAGTCGCGAAAGTAAATTGTGCCTATGGATGAAAAATTCATAACGTTCTCTCTTTCTGCATTCGCGCCGTACCCTCTTCTCCGCCCTTTATGTTTCTCTACGTTTTAACCCCGCGAGCGTGGGGCGCGGTTTACTCTTCTGTATTATTTTACCTTTCCCCCGACGAACGATCGTGGGTTTATGCGCGAATAATCTGTAAACGGATTCCACTGTTTCCGGAATGATTGGTGTTATTACGAATTATTTGGTATTCTTGCCCACGATAATTCAAATGGCCGGTTCGATTGTTTTCCTCCCTCCACGCTATTCTGGTATCAGTGTTCTCCTTTCAGGAAGGAAGACAAACTGATATTTTCTTAAATCTCGAACAAAACAATCTTCTTTGAGCACTTTCAACGAATTATTCAAAACCACGTCTTTCGTAGTTCAGAATATTGAGAATAACAAGAGGAGATACTTTCAATGACTTTTCTCTATCGATGATATCGTTGTTACTATTATTTCTCCATTCTTCATCGATGGTCGTTCAATACATTGAATATAATTTGACACAGAAAGGTAGTATTTGAAATATTGAGAGTTTGATGATAGTCTCACCTTAATACCCGCTACTCCCGGTGGTCCAACTGGACCCAAGGGCCCGATCGGTCCTGGTGCACCCTTCTCGCCTGGAGGTCCAGCCTCACCTGGAATCCCTTGTCTTCCTTCGTTGCCAGGAAGACCCTCGGATCCCGGAGGACCGGGTGGCCCCGGTGGCCCGGGTTCTCCTGGTTCTCCCTGTTACGTCCCAAGAGCGTTACGTCGTTACGGCTTTCTTCCGGCGAGAGCCCTCGACAAGAGTGTCTCTCGGTACTCGTCGGTTTGTGCCACAGATGGAAGGGACAGGAAAGGAGCAATGAAGGGTACTGCTGAAGGTGAGTGTGAAGAGAGAGAGAGAGATAGAGAAAGACAGAGAGTAAAAGAGAAAGATTGATTGAGAGAATTGTAGAGAGAATGAAAGGAGAAGAGAGGTAGATCGAGAGAAGATAGGCATAGGCGGTAGGTGGTCGAGGGTGGTGGATAGAGGAGAAAAGAAAACGCGCGAAAAACTGTGCGTGAAAACGATAGAATCCAGGATACGTGTACACGCGTAACGGTAGGGAAATTGCACTGTCTCGAATATAATTATGATTTCACAATTCGCTAATGCGAAAGAGCAAACGAACTTTCTACAGTTCGACGATTCACTTGTGTTTTCTGCGAACATTTTTTTTTCGATATTTTTCCCCGAGGGAAGTTGTATCGACGGCGACGGGAGTCTGATTACGAGAGTAATTCAAACATTTCCGCGCCACTCGTCCAAGTTTTGATAAAGGAACAATTTTTAATCTCGTGGTTACCCTGACTACCAGCTGCGAATACAACTGTCGTCCGACTGGGCGAATGTAATTTATTTTAATTGCGATTCCCGTGCAGCCAGCCAAGCACCATAGAGCGCTGTAACTTTATTCGATAAATCAAAGGAACACGCAGACCCGCGCAAGAAAAGCGATTGTTGGAAAGTTCTGTGGAAAAGATTAATTAATTTCACCCGGACGACGTTCTAGCTATTTAGCCTCAACGGGGTGAGATGTTTTCTGCGAAACCGCGGGCAAATACGAAGATTTTGAAACTTTGGCCGTGTACGCAAATGCAACGTGTCCTGGGCGAATATTTCGTGGATGCACTATGACTGATGTACTGTAAGGAACTGAGTGGAAGTTGCGAGTTTCCGTGAGTCGATGACTGGTGATTTATTGCGGAATATCCCACTTCTGCATCTACTGTGGGGTATCAAAAAGAAGACTTGTGGAAAGACGCTTCAAGAGACCCTTTCGCGGCCCAATTTGTGCGATTGAATAATTCCATTCGTCTCTTTTTCTTGATGTATCTATGTAGTAGGATATTAGATTTCTCTTTAGCCTGGAATATGCGAAACGTTCCTGCATTCTACTCGCATTTCTTGGCCTTTTTTCTAATATCCCACAGTAACTACTAGTACCCCATTAGCGCATCTATCTTCGGCAATTTATACATACCACCATGGATAATTCTACGATTAAAACCTACCTATCTACTCTCCAACCCTATTTCTTTCTAGCTATCTTTCTACCAAGCTATTTTGAGTTCTCTCCCGCCTTCCACTCTACTTTCTACTCTATCATCAGCATCCAAATAGAAGGCGAACAGCGTTAAAATACTCCTACCATCTATCACATCGTCTCAGGAAAGTTTGCTCCACTTTGCACCTATTCTAAGCAAATGCTACGATTAAACTTAATCCTTCCACTCTAATTTCTCACTCGTTCTTCCAGCTCGTTCCTTACGTACATCACCACATTTATCAAATCCGTCAAAGAACAAGGATTCTCGCGAACAATACAAAAAACGACCACGTTAAAAAGTATCCTCTGAAAGCCAAAGCCAGACAGCGAAACAAGAACGTATCGTTTCACATCCGTGGTCATTATCTCCTCGTGAATTCACCGGAAAGACGAGTTCCACGCACAGTTCAGAGTTTCCAGAGCGTCATGCATGTGCCAGGTAACACAGGAAAGGGTTCACGAGTGTAACGCGACTCGGAGAATGGTTCACCGATACGCGTTACCGTACACTTCACCGGAGACTGATACGGAAGTACCGTCGTTATCGATGAATCTGCTGAAAGCCATATCGGAACGTGTCCGCTTTTTGACACGAGACTTTCGAAACTTTTCGACCGAGAAACGCAACTGGGTTGAAGTTCGCAAAATGTTCGACACTCGATAAAAGCCAAGGTAGTTTTCTCAACGAAATTCCTCGCTAGTGGCAATTAAGATTCGAAACTACGCTTCGTAAAATTTCCAAGAACCTCGGTCGAAGTTACGTGGTTAAGCGGATTTTCCGTGGACTTTCTGTAGTTCGAGTCGATACCTCTTCACAGTCTCCGAAAATTCACCCGATGGAGAGTTGACCTCTCCGTTGGGCTTCAATTATCACGGTGTATCCAACTATCCAAGTTCGACACCTGTTTCGTAAGATACACGGCCTCGAGCGTGCATGCAGATTTACAGGTGTGGGAGGTTTTTTTAAAAAAAAAAGGAAGAAAAGGAATACAAAAATAAAGAGAGACAAAAAAAGAAGAATAAAAGTAAGGTAGAGGGTGGAGTACAGCCGTAAATATATCTACGTATACAAATCGGCCGCGCATTCATCCAGCGGGACACGTACAAGTATACATCGCACTAGCCACAGGGAGCCAGCAACGGAGCACAGGATAGAAGACTATGAGGTCGTAAAAGTAGCATGCAATGCACGCGCGTGCACGCACCGTCATTCATACGGGTGCGTCCGATTTCGCGCATCGAGTTGCTCCGTACATCGGCATGCAGGAAGAAACAGGGCCGTGCCCCTTTTTCCGAGCCTCGGGCGACCGAGTAACGTTTGTGCTATACGCCTTGGCTCTTCCTCTTCTCTTCCTCTGCCAAGAGGATATTTACGATGTATGCACAACGCCCGCGCAAGAATTAAAGAGACTTCTTTTTTTGAGAGGACGGAAACATTAATGATGTTTCACCTGCGTTCGAAGGTGTTGAGATGGATCGTGATTACTGAGGTTTCCTTCGATCGAAATGATTTTGAATGATGTGTTGTAAATGTAGTTTAATTGTGAGTGATTGGGGTTGTAAGTAGAAGACATTACTTAGTTTTTATAGTGGCAATTATTTATTGAAAAGACTTTAGATAGAATACAGGTGACAAGAAAAGTGTTTTGCTTGTGGGAAGTGGGTTGAGAAAATTCAGAGTTCTGCAAATCTTCCATCATATTGTTCTCTGGTCCTTAAAAGGGAGTGAGATGGCTCGAACTAGAGATTAGTTGGTTTGCAATCTTGGTGATGTTACTTTGATGGTTGAGATGTTAAGGTAAATTTTGTGTACCTATGAGCGTGTACCTATTTTTAACAGGAGCGATCATTCGGCTGCTAATAAAATATTGATAATATATTTCTGAAAGATATGCAGATGATAGTCTATGTGATATTGGAAACATCGCAGGTGTTATGGTTAGTGTTAACAAACTTATTATAACCGTGATATAGAATATAAGAATTTAATTGGAGACTGTTGTTCCGCAGATATTTTTAAAACGTGATCGACGCTACTTTTGATGATACAATTTGTTATACAATTTAATTGGTGCATTCTGTACAGCTTTATATTTCATAAAATTGTAGAATCGTAAAACTATGTGGCTCGATGGAGATACTGAGTCTTGTGAGTGTGAAGTATTCTTTACGATTTTTTTTTTGAACGTGTATTTTCAGATCGTTGGCGTTATTGAAATAGGAAAAGAGAAGGTTACGATCGCGAGGTTAAATTTAGTTGCAAAGTTTTACGGTGCGTCCGAGACAAATAGCTTTTTATTGCCTTTTCTTTTGCACGGCCCTGGGGAAAGGAACGTAAAAGAGAAGAACGGTATGTGGTATCAAACCGTAAAGTAAGAAGGTGCGAGGTAGATATATCTTTCGTTACGATGTACGAGCGAAGAGAGAAGACTCGATTTGTTTGGTTTCACAAGCGTTTTCGAGACTTCCTCTGCACCGGCATCGTTCGATTCTCCGAGTAAGATGTACTTCCGACTGTTACACACTTTTCTTTGTTTTTTAACGAACAAAATCGAAAACGAGAACTTTATTTTTCAAATACACGTCTCCAAATACGATAACGTTTAGTTCTACAAGAATTTCCATTCGATTGTACGAGGTATATACACGAAAAGGAAGGAAAAAGAAATAAAAAAAAAAGGAAGAGAAACGATCGACTTTAACGGTTCCGAAGTAGTTTAACTCGTCGACTCTCGAGCGTTTCGAAGAGCGGCGCGTGATTTATAAGTTGAAAATCACGATACAGGAATCGAGCTTCGAGAGAACATCGGCCCGACAAATGTGTTGCTCGCGTATGGAATATTAAAAGGCAAAATTCCTCGGAGAATCGATGGTTTGAGAGAAAAGAGGGAGAAAGGAGGGACAAGGGGCTCCCGAAGAGCAGGCGCACTTACTTTCAGTTGTATGATGGTCTCCGCTGAGATATTATGCCCTTGCTCCTGAAGTCCCTAGAAGTAGGTCAACACTACGGGTAAAAACCAAATCGCTACCAGACGAAAACATAGGGGTAAACGGCTGGATAAGGGGGAAAACCTAATACGGATAGTTTTTGGGGTGAGGGTATCTCGTTTCTCATTGCTCTTCCGAATCCGAGGCATGCCCAGAGATATACCTAAATACTGTAACTTAAAGTAAACACCATTACCAACCAAAAACCAAAGTTACAAAGTGACAACGACGATCCTTCTTTATCATTCTCTTTGCGGCCATTTTGCACTCTTCTGTACAACAACTATTATTCTGCGATAGCAAAGATACTCTTAACAACTTTCAACATCTACTAAAAAACACGAAGTATCTACATCAAGTATGTCAAACTGGCAAACGAATACCTTTAGGGACCGTCCAGATAGAGGCACCAAATTTAACGAAGAAAAAATTAATTTTATTTTCGAAATAAGTTTCGACAAAAATTGAAATTTCTGCCACGTAAATTTAAGTTTTGATACTTGCTCAGTTTGACACGTTTGACCTACGTCATTGCACCTCAAAGGGACGAACAACCGATTCCAAAGGATGGATAACCGCAAAGAGTTTAAATTCACTTACATCAGCTAACAGTTTCTCTGAGCGCTATATAAATGAGCGATCGCTGTATACCAAGAGCACAGTGCAAAGTTTACTTTCGATCGAGAAGCATCGTTTGCCACCTTCCAACCATTTAAACCAACGAGAGAACGCTACACCGAAAGCACCGCACGAGGCAACACGACTAGAAACAGGATCATCCAGGATCGGCAACTTCGATGGAACAGGTTCCGAACGTGGAAACAAATTGGGGACGAGTGGATGTCCGCGGACGTGGGATGAAGGAATGGGACACGGAAAGAGAAGAAGAAGAAGTTAGAGAAGAAGCGGGAGTAGCGACGACGAGAAGAGATTTCTGAACCGCAACACGAGCGTGTTGCCTTCCGAAGAGGCCGGTTACCTTCAGAGCGACGATTTCCGCATAGCCGAGAGTCCCGCCGCGGAGCGTCGTCACCGACCTCTTTAACCCCAATCCCTGTGCATTGACCCGTAGGCGGAAAGATGGTTTATATTGTTAATCTGTATCGTCTAAGATCGATGGATCGTCGAGGAAAAGAAACACATTTTATGCCATCGACCGATGTGGCTATGAAGAATCCGCGAGCGAGAGAAGATCGAGCGATTCGATGTTGACGTTGAAGTACAGGGATGGAAATTGAACGTGACGTTTTTGAGCAGTGACGGAAGATCGAAAGGTTTCTTATACTTACGCTTAGTGACGGAATGGATTGCTGTATTTTGTGACAGTTGTGAGTGGAAAAATTAATCTGCCAGTGTTTGGAGAGAATTTTTAAAATGAATATGTTCTAATTGAGGGTATATCTTTGGAAGATTTTTCAGTTAACATTTTATCTACTTTTAGTTCGATTCATTGGATGGATAGCCAGTTGTAGATCGATAGCGAGTTAAGCGGCTGCTATAAATGGTGGTAAAACGAAATTACTCAGTTTGTGTTACCTCAGACTCAACTTTGAGACGATTGATGTCAGACAGATGTAATGAGTATTACTTCACATTTTAATTGGGGATTGAAAAGAGTGCCCTCAAAAGCTAATTAATCTTGAGGCATACTATTCGATTGATCTCTTAAAGAAAGTCGTTTCTGCAAGGTATGAATCCGCTTCGTAAGGGTAGTTACAGTGTGAAAAGTATTTTACAGTTTTTGCCTGATTTCTCTTGTTTATTTTCATAGACAATTCTGTACAAAATCACATATACCCAGTGGTGTTCATACTTTTGAATTTTTCCAGGTTTTGAGGAGTAGTGAAACAGTTGAAAGAAATAAAAACTGAAGTTGTACGCAAACCAATGGTACACTCTACATCGAGGCTTTGAATACGCACTTTGGCAGGACAAACAGTTGAAAGGCAGAACAGATATAGGATAACGAAGACAAGCACAGGTCAGTCAGAACAGTATTCATTAAATAAATAATTTGTAGGCTTAGAAACACACTTTTATTTTATGAATATTACATCATATATGTTCATGTTTTATAATACAAATGATGAACAAAGGATTTGTTCAATCCAAAACGCTTTTAATAAATTATAACTCGAGAACTACTTATTTTAGAGATAAGTTATATACACGCAAGCTTCATAACACCGCAGAGAGAATAATATTGTTTTTTTTTGCCAAAATAGGCAGGAGAGAGCCTGTATAAATAGGAGACAGTGCATGGCAGTACAGGACAAGTCAAGGCAGCGCAGGATAACACAGAACAACACAGGACAACACAGGACAACGCAGGACAACGCAGGACAACGTAGCACAGTACAGCCAGCACAGGACAGGCAGGATATCCAGAAGACAGCCTGTTCTGGCATTTATTAAATAAACAATTTGTAGTCTTAGAAACACACAATTGTATTTGACGAATATTGTATCACATACGTTCATTCTATGTAATGCAAATGTTGAATAAAGAATTTGTTACATCGAAAACACTGTTAAAGTTCTTTAACCAATGTCCTTGTTCCATTCCTAAGCTTCCATTCCTCTACTTATAATTATAAGTTCTCTAATATGGTACTACCATTCAATGGCACGATAGATCGATCAAAAATTCTGCTTCTTCTATTGGTTAATCCACTTATGACCTTCAAGGTCATTTCAAGGTCAAATTTGAGCTTGCAAGCTCACACCTAATGGCTCAAACTAAAAAGCTCAATAAAATTTTCAACTTTTCTCGAAAAATTTGAGCTTTTTTAGTTTGAGCATCGACATCTGAGCTTGCAAGCTCACACCTAATGGCTCAAACTAAAAAGCTCAATAAAATTTTCAACTTTTCTCGAAAAATTTGAGCTTTTTTAGTTTGAGCATCGACTTCTGAGCTTGCAAGCTCACACCTGGTGGCTCAAACTAAAAAGCTCAATAAAATTTTCAACTTTTCTCGAAAAATTTGAGCTTTTTTAGTTTGAGCATCGACATCTGAGCTTGCAAGCTCACACCTGGTGGCTCAAACTAAAAAGCTCGATAAAATTTTCAACTTTTCTCGAAAAATTTGAGCTTTTTTAGTTTGAGCATCGACATCTGAGCTTGCAAGCTCACACCTGGTGGCTCAAACTAGAAAGCTCAATAAAATTTTCAACTTTTCTCGAAAAATTTGAGCTTTTTTAGTTTGAGCACGTAAATATAGAGCTTTTGAGCAATTTTTCCGGATTTTTCGCTAAATTTTGACAACTCCGAGTGAGCTTTTTAGTTTGAGCCATTAGGTGTGAGCTTGCAAGCTCATTTTCAAGGTCAAATGCGAGCTTGCAAGGACACACCTATTGGCTCGAACTAAGGAGCTCAATCAGGCAGAGCAAAAAGGTTCTCTCATATATAGTAGTTTGAATGGGATATGGTATTTTGGAATGGAATAAGGTTAAAGAAACACTGTTTGAGTTTTAACAAAGTCTTTATTCAATATTTGTATTATACAACATTGCTTGTATTACAATTCAGAAACTAAAATTGTAAGTTTCTAATACTGCGAGTAATTTACTTAATACATCTTGTTTCGGGTTGTTATGTACCTCTTCTGTCTGTCCTGTGCTTCTTCTGTCTATCCTGCGCTTCTCCTGCCTGTCCTGTGCCTCTCCTGCCTGTCCTGTTCTGGTACTGCTTCTTCTGCGTCTCTGATATCTGTTCTGCGTGCCTTGCTCTTTTATTGCTGGTCTTGCTTTTACTGCGCATGCACTACCTGGCCTGCGGTTGTTCTGCTTGTCCTGCGTCTGTACTACATGTCCTGCGTCTGTACTGTTTGTCCTGTGTGATTGGTTTGCTCCACTTATGAGCTGAAGCTCATTTCAGTCACTCCTCATTTCGAAGGATTTACGCTCTATGCGCAATCCTCCAAAAAGATTATTAATTAGCAATTCGTGCAGCATTAAATTGCGTTAAAGAAAGTAAATTGAAGTACATATTTAAGACCTCGATCTAGTCTGTGCTACTGCTTTGGGCACAGAAAGTAAGAAAACGTGAGATTTCATTTTATTTAACTATGTTCCACCACTCCTCAAAATGTGACAATGAGAAAATTACACGTTAATACTTACGGTACGATGCAAATACTGTAAACATATAAAACATTTCAACATATAGACATTTTATCCTGAAGCTACCTATACAGTAGGAGTAGCGGATTCCTACTTTGCAATTGGAGCTTTCTTTAAAAGACCTATCGAATTCTTTGACTCAAAATTAATTTGGGTTGGGGGTACATTTCCGTCCTTATCTGGCTAGACATTTTGTAATACAATATTCACGACCCTATTAACGCGTTCATTTCCTTCACCCGTAACGTGAAATGATAAGAATACAATATTTCTTCAAATGAAGTCCGATACCATAGAAAAATGTTGATCGCTAAAGGCAAGAATCGTATAAACGATCTTTGAGTTCCTGGTGGAACGGATACCTTTGTAGAGAATCGCTCGATTTCTGCATTCTCGCTGCACGGTTCTTGATCGCCGTTAGGCAAATCGGCGATGGCAAACGCGAAGATCGATACGAGCTACGTTAGGCAAGTTAGATCGAGAACCCAGCTTCGTATCCCTTTGGATACGTGTATGCATATTTATGTGCAACGACGCATCGTTAATGGGTGCAATACCGACAGGATGCGTGTCCGCCGGTAGCTAAATGGAATTAGGCGCAGACGGGAGAACGGAGCTGTTGTTCTCGATCGTCGGACTGTCGAGATATATCGAACTTCTCTATCTGCCAATTAATACGACAGACGGTACAAATATTTTCTTAACCCTTTCGGTAATGAAAATATTGATTCGAGAGCCAGAGTGATATTTATTTGACACATACGCTCTATCGATAGTGTTTCAGCTGTAATAAAAATGAACGATTTAACCGATACAAAAGCCCATTGTATCGATTATTATGAACTCTTTACAAAGCCTTTTTCGAAATTCTACAGCAACGAACAGAAATACCGAAAAGGTTGGTTGCCTGGGTGCAATATGTTTCTCAGAAGCGAGAAAATTTCATTGAGTCTCTTTCCCTCCAAAAAAAAAGAAAAGATAAAACTGGAACGATTTTGTCGTAAAGGAAAATTTACTTTAAAATTTTATATCCTCGTAGGATTCTTTCCTCAGGAAGGGAAAGACTGAATATATCGAGGCAAGAGTTTGCTCTGATATTTTTCTGTACAGGCGCGTTCTATCCGGCACGCAGGCTACGCGAAGCGCACATAATGATATTTTTGTTCCATCCGCGAAAACTGCATCGCTTTATCTTCCGTCTTCTTCATCGACATCCTTTTTTCCGTCGATCTCTTTTGTGCACTTTCTCACGAGAACTTATTCGACGCTTTGGCCGCGTGCACGGGGTTTCCACGGCTTCATGCACGGAGTTCTCGGTTCTCCATGCACGGGGTTCCCATGACTCAGCGCACGGAACACAGTGAAATCGTGCTCCAAAAGGAACGACTAAAGAACGAAGAAAATCGACGGGAAGTGAAAAACGATGCGTTTTCGCGTCACGAAAATTATTTCGCAGCTGTAGAATGCTTCCATGTTTTCGATTTTGCCGAATAGCGTAACTAGATACCTTTACTGCAGAGAAGACGTCGAATCCGGGACTTCCGTGTTCTCCCTTCTGTCCCTTCTCTCCGGGTCGGCCCTGCAAACGAAACAAATCGTTGGATGTTTGATGAAAAAATAATGTCCACGTTACCATTCGACCGCGTTTACCACGAATACCGCATATTTTGATAAATTCTGAAAATATCCGCGGTAAACGTGGCCGGATAAATTTTATATATCGCCACCGCATCCTCTTTCTCTCTCGTTCCTGAACGAAAGGGAAAGACAGAGATATCCAACGTTATTTCAACGTTACGAAGGCAACTTTGCTATATTTTTCTTCGTCATCGTTTCACCGTACACGGTTGGCAAAACGTTGGAACATTAATTGCTTAATGGCCGTAGAAACTTCTAATAACATTAACCCACTATTTTATGGTTTCTCCAAACAATTGCTACCTTCTCTACGCACTTGCCGAGGCCAATCGATACCGTAAGTTTCTATACTACAGAGCTAAAATCGCGTGTTCCTTCCACGACAATGACCAGTGGCCAGTGTGTTTTTTTTCTCTCAAATATCCCTGCAATCACCGGTCCGCCACCTATGTACACATCCGTGCGCCGTCCGTTGAAGGTATAACCGAAGGTACTCGGAGGATAGACCTCTTCTGCCAGTCGATCAGAATTCTTTCGACCCGGCCATCGACAGAACAAATATCTCGCGTTATTTGCAATGCACTTGTTCCTTTTCTCTCCCACTTTTCTACCTTGCTTTCTCGCTCATTCGTTCATCCTTTATCTCTATCTTTCACTCTTTCCATCTCTTGGTCTTCCTCATCCAACCTGTTTGTACGTTCGTTTGTAGTTTACCGCCACCGAGCCAGCCAGTATTCTCTTCACCAATGGAACACGTATATACAGATGTATTATACATGCTTCTGGATACACGTACCATCCACATAGGCATGTGTCATAAGAAACGTCGGTACGTGCGTCACATATGTACACAAGCGGTAGAGGTATATTCGACGGGAGATATTGGTTCTTCGACATGCTCCCTGCCCGTTTCACGTCTATTCGTTTTGCGTTTCGCGTATCCGTTTGATCGTCTGTTTTCTCGATAGAACGTTTCGATCCTATCGATCTAACGTATTTATGGCCGATAGGCGTACCGATATCGTTCTACTCTCGTGTTTTTCGTGGTATCTCCAGTACTGTAGAGTTTTCGATGAAGTTTCGACATTGCACACCTTCCCGTCTTTTTTTTTCCAGTTTACATTTCATGCCGGATGCTGGAGGCGGAGAGTGATGGATGAGTAGATCGTACGTGAAGTTATAAATTGATCGCGGGGTTAATTGCATTACTAAATTAACTTACAGATTAATTTTATCGTTTATTTGAACTTTTAATAAATTGCATTAAAACTTGATCAAAATTAAACTTCACGAATTTAAACTCCATCTCTTTGATGCGTTGTTTTTTTTCCGCGTTTGTGAAATATTTCGTTAGGGGATAAAAACAAATCAGGATCCGTGGCAAAGTAATTTAGCGGGGAAGAAAAACAGCTGCGCTTAAACTGCAATTGTTTTACGCGAGAACTCACGTACGGCTCGTGTTGATTCCTCGGCGAATATTAAATTTCGTTCTCGTTCGAAATATATCTGCGTCACGTGCATTTCGACGGGTCGAGCGTCAAATTCACGGCTCGCGGGCAACCTATTAAACGTGCGGTAATCGCATTTGTATATCTAATTTTCTTTCGCTCCGAATATCCTCTCGTACACATTTTGGCCGTTGTATAATATAAATCGTGGATCGATTTCGCCCCATCATTTTATTTCATATAAACGGTATCATCATTAACACGATAACCATTGCAAACAATGGTAATGTCAAAACTCCCCTTCGATATCAACGATTTATCACATTTGTGCAATTAATGTCTTTGCACTTCGTGTGTCAAATTATGACGGTATTCAGTGAATCTCATTTTCGTGAATATCCTTATTGCAATTATATTATTGCTCATTCAACGTGTTTACGGAATTCTGTTCCTCATTATGAACGAATCAGTACATCTGACAATTTATAACAATTCGTATTTCTATGTCATCCCGTAGAATCTCTTCCTTCGATATCTGAGAATCTCTCGCAGAAATTATATCAAATATTGGATAAATGAATACCCTTAATAGATAATTATTGGTTAAATGAATAAATAGAAGTTAGACCAGAAATTTTACCCCGTAGATCCATTATTTACGGTGTTTTGCGAGTACCAATATTAATTATCAATTTTAAATAACGATTTAGAAGGAAATCAATGATATTCCAACATTTGTATCAATTCTACGTGCAATTGTAATATCTATACCTCGCCGTTTTACCATTATCCGGTCCCAAAATCCCAGGAGGGAGTTTCTGGACGTTATGTTTAATCGAAGACTTGCATCGCGAGTACTTGATATTGCGAAGTGTGTGTTGCACCCATCGTCATTAGAATTCATGTCGAATGCAGCCCGACGCGATATTCAGCAGAGCAAAACATAACGTTGGACCAGCTCGACGTGGAATTCCAAAGAGCTCTCGGTGAAATGCAACGTCGGGTCGATTGTCGACGTACAAATACGTGCCAAATGCGAAAGGGTTAAATCACACGAGGACAAACTATCGTTATACGTTGTGTTAACACATACTATTTGACTTTCGTATTGAATTCCAACAAACTGGCTGGATAGAAGGTGTAAAAGGGGATCTACAAGGGTGAACAACTTACCGGATCACCTTTAGGTCCGTCCATTCCGATCGGTCCCTGAAAGAACACGTTGATAAGTTCTGGGATTCCGTCTCGCCGATGGCAACGGCGAAGGTAAAGTGAAAAATCGAGATGGCTGTGTGGAGCCGTTGAAAAAAATGATAATTGATCATTCCTTGTGTATGTATTTATGTGTGCGAGCATACACGGCAGACAGAGACATTATCGAAGAGTCAGTGATATGGGGATGGCTCAGTAATCGTGGTAATGGTGGAAACGAGGTGGTTCTTATTTATTGAAGGTCATTAAGACAATGGCATTGAGGTATTGTTTCATGGAGAATTTTATTTGCGAGATGGTTGACTTGAAATTGTCGAGAAATGTTGCGAATTTAAATACGGGAATGGATGATACTACGGTCATTTGGAAAGACCGGCGCGTGAACTTGAAATTTCTCGGAACGTACCACTTTATGTCGGATTCCTATGTATTTTTTTGGGCACATTTATTTTTACGAATGTTACTTGTTAATTAAGATATACTGGAAGAATAATACGTATCTCGGAGGGTTAATTTTTACCGTACCGATTAAATTGGCAATTAGTATTAGCAAACCAACGATAAACCAAGTCCTCTAATCCAAGCATGCATCTTTTCCAAACAGAAATTACTCAAGATAATAGTCCGAGATATTGAAAAACCACTGAAAAACCTGCCATTAATCAACTTTAAGGTTAAACTACCCAATTACAGCCACCGCAAAACCACAATTCCAATTAATTCTTCCACTCGAAGACCACCTCGGATGTACCGCGCTCGCCGAGCCATCCTTTGCGAATTAAAATGCTTCCAAATACGACGAATTATCGTAATTAAATCCGCCACACGATCCCGAAGAGAAAGACGATCTATCCGGCCTTGAAGATCTTTCTCAAGCACGCCTCGATCGCATTGCAGCAGTTGCATTAGACCTCATTGCATTCGCCGACGTCACGAAGTCGTCCAGTGATTCTGAGAAACCCATAGGATATTCGCGATACCGGTGCATCGGCAATGGGACTCTCTGGAACCCGTTTGCCACCCCATGAACGTAGACATTCCCTTTCTTTTTTCAAAGCGCGTGAAACAGCCGCGTTTCGCTCTACTTATAGAATGCTAATGATAATCTTGCCATTTGCAGTCACAAATTGTAATTGGATTAAAAGACTCATAATTTACTGCATCTATGCAACCAGATGCAAAATAACGTTGTTCGTCGTACAGATATGATTTTCCCGTGTTTTAATCCGAGGTGAAAACGAGTTTTCGAGGAGGCGTTGCAACAGCGGTGTTGCATTTCGTTCATCGATTACACCTCGTTTTTTGTCGTGAAGCGACAGAATACCCAGGAAATTAAATGGCAGAAGCTATCCTCTTCTTTTTTCTCTCGTACGTTACCCGTCATCCCCGTAACTCTTTCACCGTGAAGGGAATTAGAACAAAACGACACGCCATATTTGGAAGCAAACGCCAGAATTCAATTCCACGATTAATACGCGTACAGGCTCAGTCTGATACAATGGTGGAGAAAAAAATGGTAAAATGAGAAAGAGAATGAAAGAGAGAAACATAGTGAGAGAGACAGGATATGGCGCAAAATTCGAGGAGAAAAGCAGGTTGAACGGGCAGATAGACAAAGAGGAAGAGTGAGTGAAAATTAGAAACAGAATGAGAGAAATAGAGAGAAAGGATGAAAAGAGATATAGCCGGAATGAAAGAGCGAATCGCGCAGAGCAGAGAGCCGCTACGTGAAATACATTAATACGATTTAGTAGCTGTTATGTATGAGTATGAGACCGTGAAGTGACAGTATACTGAAACAGAGAGGCAAAGAATGTAAAAGAGGTCGAATACGAGAGAAAGAGTGAAGAGAGAAATGAGCGAGAGACGTATATAAAGAGACAAGCAGACAGAGAAGGATTGGAAAGAAAATAAAAAATAATATACCGGAAAACCGTGCTTGCCCGGCGACCCGGTCACACCCTGTAAGAAGGGGTATAAAAAATTAAAAACTCGCTTACACGGGAAAGAGGGTTAGGTTATTCTCGCGTACATGCAAAAGCGATTATTCCGCGGGCCAATCGTGTTGGCGATATTATCGGTATATACGCTCCGTTAAAGGCCGTACCACGCCGATAATTGTTCCAACCAATTAGATATTCTCGTGGCGTTTAATCGCACACGCGTGTATGCGAGCTCGCCATCGACGATCTTCGATCTCCGATCGACCACCTCGTCGTAGACGTGACGAGCCTCTTCGATCCTTGATACGCGTATCGAAAGCAAGATCCAAGCAAGACGTAGCGGACCGTCCGTTTTAATTAACGCGATACACGCGACTATCTCTGTGTAACCACCGTGCAAAAACCGCTGGTACCAATCTTCGTTCGTTCTCCGATCTATTCGCGCCGTAGTTCCTCCCCGAGATATGAGCCACTCGTGTGCCAAATCGATTAATTCCATAAAACCAAAAGTGGAGGGACGTGATGAAATAACATAGACTTTTGAAAATTTCTTTTGAAATATAACTACAAGCAAATATTGTAGAATATGCAATTCTATGTAGCTTTCATCTAAGAAAATGTGAAATGAATGGGGTAGTAGACTGGGAGTTAATCAGATTTACCACTGAAGTAAGTTATTTATTATTCAATGTCTAAACGAAATTCGCCACTTTACAGTCTCAATCGTTATTATTACAGAAATTTATTATGAACGCAAGTTAGAAATTAGTAGGGTGCGTTGATATTTAAATTTCTAAAAATTCAAAAAGTGGAAATAATTGATTTGGTCTGCGAAACTCTCAAATGCAATATACATATCCGACCTGGAATTAAATCATCCCGGATTTCACGACACCAGTGAAAAAAAAAGCAGCTACGATTAATCGGATTCCACGAAAGATACCGATCCCCCTTTGTCTCCGAACCAAACAGTACACTCTTCTCCACAGAGTGCCGATAGAGTTTCATTTTTATCTCGTCCACCCTCTCGTCGGATCCTTCGTTTCCAAATCCGGCGGAACACCGCGGGCGATGCATCGGGTTTCCTTTGTCGTTTCGTAATACGCGTTTCGATCGAAACCAGGCGGCCGCACACACCGCACACGTTAGCTACTACATCATGCAATTGGAACTGCACTCGGTAACACGCGCACTGCACGTGCACAATACGTCGTTGCACTACGGGAGGAAGGATCTATCGTGCTTCGAGGATTGAAAGGTTCGTAACTAACGGAACTCTTCTACTCACCTGTGGTCCTTGCTCTCCGGGATCACCCTTTTTTCCTTTCTTCCCTCGTTTTCCTGGTGGACCAGGTTCACCGGGTGGACCTGTAATGCAAACGATAAATCGTGATGCACGTGACGCACTCCGGCGAAAAACAGGCCGACGACAAAGAGGGTGGAAATGAGTTTTCGGCCGGGATAAAACCAGCGGCGGGATGAAACGAACTGCAGGGGTGTTTGGTGGGGTGGAGAACGCGGGGGAGAGATAACCGACGGATTGGACGTCGAATGAAATTACCTCGTCCCGCGTCTGGGTTAGGTTTCCTCGTTTCGACCGCGTTTCAAGGGTATTTACAGAAATTGGTAACGCGAATCGTGAAAGAAGAGTTCGATGGGGCAGTGATTTTCGTCCTGACGATTCCGGCATGAGTTGGCGAACGTTTAGAGACATCGTTACATCCCGGTTACAGTGTAAGTAAATTTGTTACGAATGCACTTTCGCATAGGATGCGGCACGCTGGGTAAGCTAAAGTGGAAAAATTGCTTCGAGTGCTTTTAACGTAAATAACGTTTCTGTTTTATTGCAACGGACTACCGTCGCTCTGCACGGAAGTAATTCTCGTCTTTCGCAACTAGCGCAATTTTTTAATCGCTCTGCGAGTTTGCTCCGTGGAATTTAACTAATTACGATAGTTAGTAGAGGGGCGAATTTACTTTATTTCTGTACGAACGCCGGGCTCAGAGGAGTCGGACTTTTTCTGCTGAGTTACTTTGTGGGGTTAAAATGAAAAGAACGTAAAGCGGACATGGGTTTGTGGGTGTTCATGGGCCTGGTTACTCGACACCGATGATACCATGGTCTTTGACGGCCGACACGGTGTTCTAACGGTAAATTATGTTTAATCAAAAGTTAAATAAATTAAAACTACCTAGAGATTATCTGTAAATTAGTAATTTTCTATAGCGGAATTTTTAAATACTACCTTTTATGAGACATCTCCAGAGAAAAGATTTTCCAACGCATTAAGGCAAAATCTCTCCACCTAGCCTCAATTATGCCCTAACACTCGATTCTTTTTCATCAATCAATCTGTATTTCTTTGTTCTCATTTCTTCTACATTATCTACTTGTCACTCTACCTAAAAATGTTCCACACATCGCACAGACAAAAAATACCACTCCAATCATAAACAGGCTGGAGGCAGATCGTTAGCACCACCAACGGTTGCATCCGCCGATATTCGAATGGGATGAAAAAGCAGCAACTTCACCCGAGACCAAATATTAGCCTCGGAACAAGTCGTTCGTTACCATCTCCGACGTGTCCTATTCATCTCTGAAAGTGACGGGAGATTACTTTTTCAAACGAGCACCACCTTCGAGGCGACATTTGGATTCGTGAAATTCAACGTCGAGCAAAAATCAGTCCAGTTGATCGAGAGACTCGTTCTCCCTCTGCCGTTTTACTTCCCTCCTCCCTCGAGAGGCCATAGCGTGCGTTATTCTGATTTCCGGCAGGGACAAGCGTGACGTTCAGGGTCGGGGTTCTCTCCCGGGGAATAATTCAATCGAGATTTATTCCCGTCCTCGCATTGCCTCGGACATTCCAACTGGGGGCTTCGAGAGCTGCTCTTCTCTGCTCTCTTGTCTCGTCTCTCCTCTCTCTGCTTCTCTCTCGTGTCTCTTCTCACTACTCTCATCCTCT
Organism: Cerceris rybyensis; assembly: GCA_910591515.1. Taxonomy (NCBI): domain Eukaryota; kingdom Metazoa; phylum Arthropoda; class Insecta; order Hymenoptera; family Crabronidae; genus Cerceris; species Cerceris rybyensis. The sequence continues at coordinate 6,560,374 of OU342795.1, forward strand.
CTCTCTCACTCTCTGTTCTGATCCTTTTTATTTCCCATTTATCGCCACCGGCAATATTCAGGTCGTGACGTCACATCCTCTGGAGAGGGAGGACCACACCACCTTCGAAATGAGCGATATTAGTCGGGCGTGAAGAAACTTTTGGAGAACTTTTTCTTTTTTTCCTTTTTTTTTTACAATCCGTGCACCGGATATAAATCTCCACGCCAGCTGACGAGTACGCGGAGATGAAATAAGAAACGCGCTAACAAGGAAAGTTCTCGGGACGTTATCGGCAGGTTTTGAGCGAAGTTTGAAACAATTCTCCCATGGGCGGGCGGAAGAGCAACGTCGATGAGATTCTGTCGGGATACTGGTTCGTGGGTTTGCTCGTTTTCCATCGTTTTCTAACGAGAGATGGAGAGAATTGGGAGAGAGCAATGAAAGCATGGGATTCGTTATGTTTAGTGTCTGTGTCTTTGCAGTGGAGAAATTTTGTTGAAATAGAATGATCGGTGAATCTATTGGATCTTTGAAGAAGCGACTTCAGAGGTCCGACTGTTGGATTCTGCACGATTTTGTACAAAAAATACCGATGTTATTTCTATTATATTTAAACATATTGAACAATTTTAGAGAGTGAGAAATCAGGGGGTGAGAAACCACTTCTTCCGTCCTGACCGATTAAGTAGTATCGATTTTGTAAGATAGAAGTTGAATATTTAATTCGTGATTCTCTTTTCAATATTGGAAATTTCTAAAAATTCTTGAAAACCAGTCATTATAATCAACTTGGTAGTGTTAAAAGTATGTGAGATTGTCACCAACAAAACTGCTGCAGAGAAGAGACGAAGAACGAAACTTTGACCACCCAAAAGTGAACTTTGCGCCGCACTATATAATCTGAATAAATTTAAAGATGCTCCATTTTTGAGCCGTTGTAAAAAAATTCTTTTTAACCGTTCTAAATTGTCATTTGACAAAGCTGCTCAAATAACTCCATCATCGAGGATTCGGAAACACGTGAACGTTCGTATTATCTTTCCCGCATCCTCCATCATCACCGATAATCCCTAACGCTGATCCGTGCATCTTCAGCCGAGACCGACACCATGGAAAAAAGTGCCATACGTGACGATCCTTCCGTTTATCCTTGCTCGTTCGTTGCAGCTGCTCGTCTCGCGTCTCCACGTTACCATCACCGTCGACGACGACAACTTTGAGTCTCCGTCGAGAAAGAAGTCGAAGAGCAAATGGTGTATTCATGCGAGCAGCATCCGCCCATTCCAGGATTATCATTGACGATCACCGAGGGGCAGGCAATGAAGACATCTGTCCGATACTCTACGCTATTACCATCAGCAAGGGAAGCAAGAAAAATAAGAAAGGAACGGGAGTATATACCACGAACGATGGAGGAGGCAAGGATACGCAAAGAAGAAGAAAAAGAGGAGGAAAAGGAGCACGAAGATGAAGATGAGGAAGACATCGACGCGGATGATACAAGGATGGGCATCGAGGCAATCGATCGCCGTAGCCTAGCAAACTAAGCTAAATAAAAAGAGAAGTAAGTCTCCTCGTAAAGTGGCTATTTTCCTCCGACGATCCTTCCACATCGCTCTTTTCACCGATGCGGCAAGTTTTCCTCTCTTTACGATGCTCGTCAAACCACAAATGACGATCTTGGTTCGACAGAGTGCACCGTGGGAGTAACGAGGAAACTTGCAAGCGTAGTTCGGGAACTGATATTCAATTTTTATACAACTTTGCATTAAATATTAATTACAGATGTCTAAGAAGATAGCTGTAATTTGTATGCGCTTATGTTCAACCGGATGAGTCCGGTTGTCGTATCTCAGTGGGGCAGGACAGGCAAGACAGACTGGTCAGGTCTCTATTCCACTAAAAATTTCAATCTAATAACTTCCGGAAACTCCAAAATTTCTTACACCATTCGTCTCATTACGAGTTTCACTCATTATTGTAGAGCAAAGGGTTAAGAATTTCTTCTTCGTTTCATCTTCACCCTCTACCACCTTTTTCTTGTTCTCCAGTCCACACTCTCTTCTGACTACGATAATACTAGAAAGCAGGACAGGCAAGACAGACTGGTCAGGTCTCTATTCCACCAAAAGTTTCAATTTAATGAATTCCGAAAACTCCAAAATTTCTTACATCATTCGTCTCATTACGAGTGTCGCTCATTATTGTAGAGCAAAGGGTTAACAATTTCTTCTTCCTTTCATCTTCTTCCTCTACCTCCTTTTTCTTGTTCTCCAGTCCACACTTCCTTCTGTCTACGAGAATACTAGAAAGCCATTGCAAAGGAAGCATCAAAAGAGAACCAAGAAGAGACGAAGGAAGCCTCGTAGTCTAGACGCGACGAAAATACTCTCTCCTCGAGGTGTACAATAAAACGCAACGCCACGCACCCCCGTTCCGCTCCTCTGGAACGGTTGTTCCCGTAGGAGAGGTCTCTCCTCGCGGTAGGGGAAACCCCGTCAACCCTCCCCAAAGTCTCTCGCGCGAATAAGAACGAGATTAACGCGACGCTTTGGCAAAGTTCCGAGGGCAAGGGACTGAGAGGCGAGTGCGCGAATGCGAACTCACGCCGTTTCAACGACGAGGCGTTCCGTTTTCGTTTACAGAATAGCTTCGGGCGGCCGGAAAATGAGCGACCCATACAAAGGCAATTTTGTACCTAGGTACGACTTAATCCTAAGGGGGATTAGTTTTCACGTGGATTCCACGCTGATCCGTTTCGGATGCTTATTCTCTACGTTTACCCTCTTTCGACGACCTTAAGATCCTGCCGTTTTCTGCGGTAATGACGTTACCATTCTCCGTTGAGCAACTCCCCTAAACTTTTCCTTGGCGTGTGGGCATCTCGGTGGAAGTGTTGTATATTTGGTGTTGAACATGGGGTTTTTCTGGTAGGGAGCGTTTAGTTGGGATTTATGGATGGACGAAGAGCGGGGTGCTTTGGTTTGGGGGTAGAAGAGTCGAGGAGTCTGGGTGTTTGCTATAGAGATAGTGGAGGGTTGGACGTAGAGATTTTAATTTCAAATGGGGTGACTTAATTATATGTGTGATTAAGGAGAAATAAAATATACGTTAGAGCTTCTTCCTCTGTTTTATGAATAATAAAATCCGAACGTATCTTTTGTGGAATAAAAATTATACGGATCTAATTATAAGACGAAGAAAAATGCAAGATTGACGATTGAATTTTGAAGAATTCCTGCTAATTTTCATCGGATGATTTATATTATCGTTCAGTTATTAATCCAAGGCAATTTCCCTCGTGTTTCAACCCAAAACGCGTTATTTGTCCTGGACGTATTGCGCGCATTTATACAGCGCTGTTTGACTAGCAATAAAACACGTTGCATCACTTGCCCCTATAGATATATTGTTGTTTTTTTTAATATCGAAACGCCGAGCAAATAACGTCACCGCGATCTCGTAAAATGTTTATTCGTTTCTTTAAACATCGCGCACCGACGTTTCCCCGATATTTCCGATCTGCCGTCAAACAGCGACAACAATTCCCCGTTGATATTTTCCTATTTCATCGAGCTTCGTTCTTCGATGTATTCCAGAATTTTTATTATCGTTTCGTGCAAATTTCTCTCCCGTACAAACTCTCCCCCTCGTAAAGTGCACGCGGCTCGTCGGAGATTCGAAATCGTCGAATTTAATCGACCGGAAGAAAGAACCGACGTGCGCTTTCTCCCCGGAAGTGCACTCTCAAATTTGTTCCAGTTTTGGCATAATTCGCATTTCCGCGGTGATCGAATCACGATGAAAGAAAGAAGAAACGAAACGATTCCGTGGAATTAATAGCCCTTTCATCCTGTGATACGCGGCCGATCCTTAATAATAACGTGCAATTTGATCTTATTGCCTTTATTGCGCATTTACACGCACGAATTATACCGCGTTGTACGCGGTAATTTTGTAATCCATCGGCTCGTGTACGGGAAATGGGAGTATCTTTCAACTGAGCGCGGTTACGATTAAATTTCTTCCTCTGAATAATTAGAATCGTGTAATGACTCGGTGTATCTTACGTGCGGGAACAATTAAGGTGGAGTGGAGAAGATTTGCTTAATATTTTAACCGTAAATCGTCATTTCTTAAAGTTTTTAATTCAATTCTTCGTGAATTCTCATAGATACTATATATTTCTTTTTCCTCGATCTCCCATTTAATGGCTTTGAATTCACATCTCCATCCGCTCTCGCAAACTTTTTCCAACCTATTATTTAACCCCTTGCCCTATTTCCTTTGTGACGAACTACACAATAACTCCAATAAAAATAATTTATCTAATTTTCACGAGTGACATTCATTATTTTCGAGCAAGGGATTAATATAACCTCGACGGTTCTGACGTCATCTCGAGCAACATCTAGGTGAAATGACAGTAGCAATCAAAGCTAAAAAATTGTAAAAGCAGAGAAAAGGATCGACGCAAAAATGTGTCTCATTCTTCGCGATGCTTTTTAATCAGCGGAATTAAGAAAGCACCCAGGAAAAAGGGTGCTCCGAAATCCTCGGTCGAATGACTCGTGTAAAGGGACATCGGAGGGACAGGGTTGTTTATCAAAATATCGAAGATTTATGCGAAATGTTTACTGTAGCAGCAGTACACAAGAAGAACGGACGGTATGGTGATACAGAAAAACAGAGGGACGAGCTCGTAAAGCCCATTACAATCCCCGTGTTGTGTATGGAAAAACAACTCTCCGGACGTACATTTATCAACTACAGGACGATCTCTATAAACTCGCGATAGTAACGAGGTTGAGAAACTCTGCCAGAGAGAGAGAGAGAGAGAGAAAGAGAGTACCGGTAGGTCCACTAGATAAAGTCTCTCGTTACAAGCTGTAACATCCACAATTTATACGAAACGTTGATCCTCCACGGAGGAAAGACGATACGTGCAAAACACGGAACACGTGCTAGAGAAAAAAAAATGATTATCGTGCTCACAGAGTAATCAATTAATTGAAAAATACTCTTCTAATGAGACTTCCTTCTCCGAGCATTATGTTCACGGAGAAAACATTAATTGATACGAAGAGTGAGGAATTTTCGAGGGCCAGAATGTCTAATAATTTCCAAAGAGGATTAGTTCCGGCTAGACACAGAGTTATCCGAAGAGTTTGTCAGTCATCTGTCATCTTTCCTTCTGACGAGCCCGTCTACCAGACGATCCATCCAGGTAGGAATTAGTGTGCGATATATGTTTAATCGACGTCACGCTGGGTGGCACGATCTTTTTCTGAAACACGGATCCTTCTGTCCTCCATGGAATCTCTCAAAGACAAGTCTTCCTCCAAGCAACGCCGATAACCCCCACATAATCCAATAATCCTCGGGAAGACAGATCGCATCATCATTTTCCTCCATTCACCCAGGTACAAGCTCACAATCACACATCGCGTATCTACCAGGAAATTTTCATAGGATTCCGTGGATGATCTGGAATCTCCTCTGTGTCTCGTGGCTTGCTCCGGCATTCCCATAGCCTAAGGCAAAGCCGCTAATCCTCGCGAAGACGGATAGCTCCTTGTCGTTGCTGGTATTCCTCGGTGAACAGAAGACCCAGTGGCTGAGAGTCACTGAAGTCTACGGTCGAGAAGTTAAAGCAGCAGGAAAGGCAGACAGGGTGGAAAGGTAGGGCAGGGCAGGGCATGGCAAGGTAAGACAAAGTAAGGCAAGTCAGAATATAGAGAAAAAGAGAGAGAGAAATTGAAAGAAGACGAAGCAACCCAAAGTAAAGTAAGACGAAGAAACACAGTGATGCAAGTCAGAGCAAAGAGAGAGAAACCAAAAGAAGGCCAGGCAAGTCAAAGGAAGAAGAAGGAAAAGAAACGAAAAGAGAAGTAATTCAGAGCAGAGAGAGAGAAAATGAAAGAAGGCAAGGCAAGTCAACGGAAAGACAAGGCAAGGTAGGGCAGGGCAAGGCGAGCTAGGGACCTCACATGTCGCGGCCGCGGGGCAGTACGGTTATACCGAGCCCAGTTCTCCGATTCCCGCCCCGGTAGTTTCCCATGATTGAGATACATAATCGGTACTCGCTGATGTATCCTACGTACCCACCGACCATTCCACACGCTCCCGGGGAGCACGGTGATCCCCTTTCTTTTGCTTCCCTCCCTCGGTCTCGTTCTTCCTCCTGCGTTCGTGCTCTCGTCGCCGGTAGTCCTCCCTCTAAATCACGCCTGTCGTCCGATGAATACCTCGCCAGGACGACGCGCCGGACCGCCGGGCATGCAACAACGAGGGCGTAGTCGATTCGCAGGCCTTGCTGCGATCGTGTCGACTATTCCGCTACCGAGATTGCCTTTTGCTCGATGGAGAAACGGCTATGGGGATTCCGGACCCCGAAAGATGAGAGTCCTTGGGTATATTGCCGGAGCGTGCCTTCGATGAACGGTGGGCTTGGAGTTGGTCGAATGAGTTTAAGGATTGAAACGTCTTTCTTATTCTTTGCTAAGTGTAGGATTTTGATAGAAGTTCAGGTGGTTGAGAATGGAAGTTGGAGATGGAGAACGGTTGTTTTAAGTTTTAAGTGCAAGGGGTCATTTAGTCTGGATGCTATTGTTTTAGGAGGGTTCTGAACCATGGAGGTTATGCATATATGTATCTTGTGGAGAATGTCTGTCAGAGATGATGAGAATTTGAACTTGTAGACTTACTAATTGGAGGTTTGAGTCCTTGAGGGTATGGGTATTATAGTTTTTTGGGTACTATGGTATTTTGTTATCTATATATATATAAAGCTCAAATACCACTGACTGACTGACTCACTTGCTCATCGCGAAATCTCAAAAACCACAGAACGGATTGCAATGAAATTTGGAACATACCTTCCCCTTGGGTCTTAGGTGCTCACTAAGAAAGGGTTTTGAAAAATTCGAAATTTTAAAGGGGGTTTCGGGGGATTAAAGTATGGGCCAAACGCTGAGCCGAAACTACTTGACCTAGAAACTTGAAATTTTGCATGAGCGTTCCTTCTAGGGTATAAGTACCCACTAGGAAAGGATTTTTCAAAATTCGAAATTTTAAGGTTTTTTTTTAGTTTCGATTAAACCGTAGCGAAGCACGGGAACTTTCAACTAGTTCTAAATATTGTTGGAATAGTTGATTGTGATTGGATTAAAATTGTCGCAGTAATTTCTTTCAATTCTCCTTTCTAGACAATCGACTTTAACGTAGAAACGATTAACTGCACGGCTAAATGTCTCAATGACTATAGGGTTTCAAAGCGGCTATCCGATACCCCTTGGGAACTCTGCGACCTTTATCCGAGATACTTTCGTACCACTAATTGTTTCCCAAGTATTTAAGTGCATCGATTAAAACGAGACACGTTCTCCAACCGGAGCGTCGATGAGCAGAGACAAGGAGCAATCTTCGCCTCTGTAATTAACTCGAGAGGAATTCGCCCTTGGACGATGAGACGCCAAGTTTGAATACTTCGAAGCTCCAAAAACCAGATGCTTCAATAGAAACTAGCTTCTTCACTCAAGTCCTATTTATCAAATTAATCTCAGAATCTCCAGGGAAGCTTCGAAACTTCCTAATATCCAGACAATAATGCTCGCACAAATCCCCAAGGAACATTCTGTCGTTGCAAAACTATCGAGATGTTATGTGCATCGATAGATATCCAATTGGGAAGACTCAAAACGAGTATGTCGATCGTAAAGTAGAATATATCGGCGCATGAAATAAAATGATAAAAGTTTGCATTGCCAGTTGCGTGTTTATGATAGATGTATATCCACTTGGAAGTTTATCTAGAAAACTCATACCTCGCCATTTCGTTTTATACCGTCATATTCTCCTGTCCCAGAAAGGTTCGCATGTTTGTGCAACCAACTTTGAAGACGGACCTACGAAGGACCTTCGATCGACGAGTTCGGTAGTAGTTCGTATGCAGAGCTATGCTCTGCTGCTGTTGTTACCTCGTCTTACTTTCTGTCTCTCTCTTTCTCAATCTCTCTCTGCATCGAGGCAGTCAACGGACACGTTTTATCGGCTAGATAAACGTCTAAGAAGACTTTAGATTCACGTGTGACACGACAGTCTCTCTGTCGGTTCGAAAACGCGCTACCAACTTCCACGGAGTCGAGAGAGACGAAGTTTGATTAGGAAGTTCCGAGACTCAGTCGCTTCGTATGCGCAGTCATGATGATGTCTTCGGCGCCCTGTTATTAACCCAGTTGCTCGTCATTCCACGACTCCTGTTCGACCGGGAGCATAATAATGTTCCGTGCTATATTTTCCAAAAATTGTAGCCTTTGTAGGAGTGAAATTGATATCGTGAAGGGAAGAGAAACTAGTCGGAGCGATTTTATTCCTGCCAGCCTCCTTGGGTAGCTTTGTATTTTTCAACTTTAAGTATTAGATATAGCGGAAAGAAATTTTTTGTGCGTATTTTGAATAATTAAAATGTGGTAAGTCGCAGACGAGGTGTACTGTGCGTTAATTAGAAGATTTAAATATATGGATTAGGGGGATCGAAAAGTAAGGTCGTTATTTCAGATATTTTATCCGATAACCAATTGATTTTTATTGATACGGCATTGGAAATTTGCACACTAGATGAACCAATCCTCGTTGATGACGAGGGATGATTAGAATACTCATTAGAAATAAAAACTTCTTATCAATTTATTTGTTTGAATTTAATATGAAATACAACATTACTTTCCGGTACCCCTAATATATTGTAAATATGTCTTTTTGCATTGTTTTACTTGATAGATCTGGCAGGCTAGTTAGATAGTAAAGTACTAATCCAAAGGATACCTAAATTCTAGTAGATGTGACGTCGATAGTTTCAGTGTTAAGTATCATTCCCCATTCTTTATCTTCTATCTCCACAATCTTCATCATAAACCTCGACTTTTCGATCCCATCTTCTAGAGAGCTTCTCAAAGAAATCGTAAAACCACCATAAAAAAATCATTCCCACAAATTCTCTCCTTAAACGCTCGAAAAGTTCCCCGGTGTCTGTTGTCAGCTATTGCACGGCAGTCACGTATAAACATACATTATCCCGTATAATTGCAGGTTCTTGGCTATCGCGAAGGTGCATTCGACCACGTACTCTCGTCCCTTCGATACGATCGTTTCTCCCTCATCCTCTGGGAATTCGATAATTCCCTGCTACTCTCTCTCCATGTGTCGCACGAATGAACTGTCTACGCTACTGCGATTCGTCCTGCCTCGATAAAACCATGCCGTCACGGCCCCATGGAAATCGAATCGTGGACCACACACGCACCCTGGTGAACGCATTAAAAGCCAACCGCGCGGAATGTCAGAAAGCGAGATCTTGCTCCAGCTCCTTCTTGTATCTCTCGACGATAAACCGCTTAATGGACGTATTATGCGAGAGCACGATGGAAAACGGTGGCAGGTGTTATCGAGCGTGTCGTCGTTGCGCATTTCCTTTGGGAGAGATCGTAACAGGACTTGTAAAATCGTTGAAAATGCCAATGGCACTTTGCGCGGACTACGAATGGTGATTGCGAAACCACGAAGATTTGCGAACGATGGGTGTGTACAGTCGTACAGTGTGAACTTGAAAGTTCAAATTTGACCTTGAGATAATTTTCACTTCCTCGGTGGAGTAAGCCAAGATGGATTTTTGATCCGTCTGACCTATCATTGACCCATATCACTAATCTGATGCGAAGGAGTAATGGCGGTCGGAAAATGGGGTTGTGGCGACATTAAATGGATCAATTGCGATGAACGGATGCATCACCTTTGGCAAATTTTTCCTAACATTTGCAATTAATAGTATTCGAGACCTATAAAAGATTCGAGAGCCAAAAAAGAACAGACAACAGTGGAACTATGGAAGTGCACCCCTGTGGCGTGCCATTTCTTTTGTGACTGAATGTGCAATAACTCTTAATTAATTGTTAAAACAACGATCTGCCCCTAATTTCGTATATAGTATATGACTTAACGCAACATTGGATATCATAGAATTAATTTCATTTTATCGTGACCCACTGATATTTTTAATTTAATAATTTTTGGAATACTTCAAAATTTACCGTTCCATGTGTTACGCCACGAGTGTCACTCGTTAATGCACGACAAGGGTTTAAAACGATCAAGGCCGATTACAATTGCAAACGAGCCTAGTATCCTCATTAATTATCGAGAAACAAGAATTTGGAGATTGCAGAAGTGCGAAATGAAGTCTGCTCCCACAGCTTTGTTGGCTCCCTGCGCAAAGTACGTTGCAAGACATAACTTATAATCCGAGAAACGGATTCCCAGCCTTCTGGTTCGATTCTAAGCTCCGTTCTCTCAGCAGGAGGTCCGAGAGTGCAGCAAGACCGCACGCAGCGAGGCACAATGAGGATCCACCGTATACTCATCCTCCTCCCTTTACCTATTATCCGTTCCTCTTCCTCGAATTGTTTTGCTCTGCTTTGCTTTCCTGCTCGATAAGCCATCCATCCGTAACTCAATACCCTGGTTTCGACGAGGTGGCAATGTTCGACCATGGAAAGTTATACCTTGGCCAGAAAGATCGGGGAGAGATGATCGCATTTTTGCGGAGAAAAAGAATATTCTGCGACGAGGTGAGAGAGTTTAGGGGGTTCTCGATGTAAGTGCAGAGGGGATATGGTTAGGTCGTAAATTAAACTCGTGAGAGTCGGTACTGATTGATGGTGTGACAACCATAGGTAGACCGAGGGGGTGGAGAACACGTTTCTGTTGGTAGTGAATGAAAGACTTCTTAGCGTGACTCTAATGGTTTAAAGTTCCTAAAGTGACATTTCTCTTAGTTCTTTTGCCGCAGTAATTAAAACACATGTACTTTGTCACGTTATAGATTTAAGATTTTGCTGTATCTTGACTACGACTATAATTCCATGACTTTGAATATAAAACTGTCCTTCAGCATTTCAGAATGTCATGGTATTAAACTTTGTTCAGAATCAGATTAGTTCATTCAAAGTATCAAATACATTTTGCACACTTCGTTGCTCTAGTGTCCAAAGGTATGAGAATCGTGTTAAAATATTCCAATTACTTTCAGCTCCTAAAGAACACATACCACAATTCTCCGAGTCCCAAAATACTTTGCTTTAGAGTAAAACTTAAATAGTTTGGCCCCATTCGGCGAACAATCTTTTCTGGGATTACTTTCAAGACTTTGAAAAACTTAAGGAAACTTTATTCGTTCATCCTAATTGTACCAAACTCCAGACCTCTTGCGTCACTCCCAAATGCATTCTAGGATAGACGGTAATTCGAAAGACGAAAAGGGAACGAAGAGATTTCAAATTTCTTCGACACACTTATCCAACAGGATTGCTTAAATCGTCGACGAAGTTCTCAGCGCAAGGCATTGAAATTGGAAGGACGATTATAAGGATAATTAAAAAATACAGAGGCCCCAAGAGAGAGAGAGAGCACTCTACGTATTTGTCGCGCGCTCAAAGGGAGCTCACCTTGAAAGGACGAAACGGACGATTCCGCCTCGAAAGTTCCCTCTCAATTCAACAGCGACTGAAAAGACGAGAGACGAACATTGTGCCTCGAATATTCTCCGAGACCAAAGACACAGCAAGCCGTTTCAGGATAATCGTCACGCTCCTACACAGATATACGTCTTCCCTTAAATTATCTTCTGTCTTCTGGAAAACGAAGGGAATTGAGACAATGACTTTCTTGATACGCTCGAAGAAAGAGAGAGGACGTAAGTAGCTCGCTATCATATTGGCCTGATAATTCTCAGACGTAAGAAGATTTTGGACAGTTGCCCAACCACGAGAACTCTCTTGAGGACTTCCTCCGCTTGATCCTCTTCGTCCACTTCGTCTACATTGACTTCTTCCGCTTCTTTGCTTCCTTCGTTCTTTTCAACTTCCTGTTCGTTCTATTCGCCATTTTCTTAGCTTTCTTCTGAGTATTCCTTCTTTGTTTTCGTTTTTATAGCAGTTTTTCGCCATCCTCCTCGCGGATCCTCCGAGACATCACGTAGGTGCTCCTGGCTCGCCCACGTGTTCCGCGATATTCAGCGGCCAGTTGAAATTTCCATCTTCTTTTTTCATCCTCCTCGTTGAGATTTACGCTCTCGACGACGACAATGAACTCGTTATCCCACGGATTCCGTGTCACTCGGATGTTGGATTACACGCGTGTTTACGTCCCTCTGCGATTAAGTTGCATCGTCGGTAGAACTTCGTTATCGGTTGGGACTTCGATAGCTTCTTTGCTTATGTGTTTTATTTTGAAATGATAGTTTAATCTTGTTCTGTACTCTTTTGTTTTTAGTTTGATTTTTACAGTCTGATGTTCTCTACGTGGGAGTATTTAAATGTTGTTTTGATGAAACGATTGGCAAAGCGTAGGAAAATTGCGGGGTGGGTTTATAATTTTAATAAAAATTCTACGGACCGTGAGTAATATCGATGAGAGGTTTCTGTAAAATTCAATGTTCCTGTTGAATGTAAAAGTTAATAAAATCCCTTTGACGTGGAAAACGGCAACGCGTGAATTAATGAAAAAGTATTATCGATGAGGTCATCCGGGAAGGGAATAATTGCCCGAATTTCATTCTAAACCGCGAAAACTAATTTTTCGGTACGCATCGAGAGGGCTTCGCTATTACGCGCGTTTAAATTACCATTGTTGGACGGCCGTATAAAATGTGTCGTTGTATTTTTCACAAGATTAATATCACCGTTAATAACCAGAGAGTAATTACTATCTGTATAACGAATAGCTGCAATAAATCATGCGCGAGGTGGAAGCGACCGATGAAAAGATATATAAATGCATATATATATATCCTATACATTTTGATTAAAAACTACCTGGAAATAAATTCTTCTCTTTTGTGAAATATCTCTAGAGATCAAGAGGCACTTTCTTGATCGATTGGATCGTCAGAATCGTACCGTCTTCTTATTACCTTCGGATTCTTCTCTCCGACGTCCTTTATGACTTCATGCTCCGACAATAAAAGTGTGTTTTATGTATTATCGGGAAGCTTCATTCATGGATTTTCCTTTCTTCTCTTTCTCCTTTCTTCTCTTTCACTTCATCTCACCTTTTTTACGTTCTTCCATCTGATTTTATGAAATGCATCAGGATTACCGTGCACTGTGATAAAATACTTCAGCCTCGAGGCTCCTCCTATCGGCTCCAATAAATCTGTCATTGCAGATTCCATCACTGATTTACATTACCCCATCCTCTCGTTGCATGAACCTGAATTATACGCGTTTGGCATTTTCGCCAGTTCGTTGAATGTCGACGATAAAACATTCACGGGAAAGTACGTGGTCATTCTTCTGCGATAATTTCCATTTGTCGGACGATTCGATTCGGTACTTGGGATAAAAGCAGGGGTTCTTGTCGCGTGGTAGACATTTTTATTAACCGACACGTGTATTGTTAAATTTAAACCTTTATATACTCCGTGAAATGACTGGAACAATATTAGTTGAAATATGGGAAGAAAAAATAGGTTTCCTTTTAGTAAATATAGTACAAAGCAGTTTTAGTCGATCTGCCTCGTTAGTCTGTGTCAAACAAAATTGCACAATTGTTCAAACAACAATTAACCACTTAAGTGAAAATGACGAGGTTCGCTCGGGCTTGGTATCGGTGACAAACAGGACATCCTGCAGTCGTATTTTACAATTCGTTCTAACATTCAACGTTTATACGTGCCTACATTGTTTTATATCGATACATTGAATTTTCAAGTTGTATATATTACTTTATATTCTGTTGTACCGCATTAAATTACGAGGAGGCGGGCCCATCGAAAGATACTGCCCATAAAACTTCATCAAGCCTCCACAAATTCTGCCCCTCCGGTTTGCAATTATATCAACATATGTTTGTACCTTTAAAATAAACAACAATCGTCTATCAAATTTTATACTTAACTCCTTGCCGTAAAATAACGAGTGACGCTCGTGATGAGGTAAATTGGATAGAAAGTTTTCAAATTTTGTAAAACCTATGAAATTGAAACTACCATTATAGCGTGACATTATGAAATTATTTCTATAACAATACTATTACGCAGAATTATAGGGTATATAAAAAATTCACTAACTAATTTTTAGTTTACCAATTTAATTCTGAGGCGGAGGCAGTTAAAAAATAAATGGTACGGCAAGGGGTTAACATCACCAGCATTAAAAAATAAAAATTCCTACTCGATCAAATTTCAAAAATCTCAATATCGTCAACCAATCTTTCAACCCTATAACCAACATCTTCAAAACGAAAAAAGAAATCAGTCAAATTCTCAAGGCTCGAAAGCCACAAACATCCTCGTGCACGGATCGACGCATCAGGTCGGTTCCCTCGATTCCCACGCGTCCCGGGTGTCCATCGTTCCTCTAATCCCGAGTTTCCTCTTAATGATCCTCGACCCAATTAGACGGTGGGTGCCACGGCGCGTTTTCCGTTTAATCCACCGTCGTATCCTCGGCACGATGTTGCTCTGGTGTCCCAGGGGATAGGAGTTCGGCTCCGTCGACACGTAGATAAAAGAGCTCACGGTTATGGCGATAGTCAGCAGCGAGAGAAACGAGTTGGCCACGGGTGGGAGGTATGAATGATACGAGGTGTGAAGTTACACGTCGAGAGAGACAGAGAGAGAGAGAGAGAGAAGATGAGAGAGAGAAAGTAAGAATGAGAAGAAAAAAAGAGATATAGCTGTAAGAGGGAGAAAGATGGATGATGAAAAAGGTGGAGGGACTATTTATGCGTCTGACTCCGAGTTTGGTCTCGGGTTCTCGACTTTGCGAGGAGAATGGACGAGTGGATAGGTAGATGCGTTTATTAGGTAGAACGTCGGAGGGAGAACGAGGGACAGAACAGGCGGAAAGGAAGTACGAGAATGGGAAAACACCATGGGGAGCGCGGGAAGGGAAAGACCGTCGAGACAACGCCGAGATACTGGTAGAGCTCTATTCGCATAAATTATTATTCATTTCATTATTCGGTTATAACGTTTCGCTCGTTATCCAGCTTTATTTATCGCCGCTGTTACGAGTTATTATTATTCCACGTTAGTCGCTTTATCCGCTATTAACCGCCTTCGTTGCTTCCCCTTATCAACCGATTCCTGGCTGCTTTCGCGGGTTCTTATCGCTGTTATTTCTCTCCCTTGAGCGACGAAATAGTATCAAGATGCAATAATATGCTCGCGTTGCTATCTGTCGTGACGAATTTGCCGTTGAGTTTTCGCGAGTTTCCGCGATTTACATACGTTCACTGGGGATATTCGCGAATGCCGTCGGTGCCGTTTTACTTGAAGATGGGTTATAATTGCGAGAGAAAGGGTGGTGGTGGAATACCATAGTACATTTGTAATAATTGGTTTAATAGTTATAAATTTGAAATTAACCTTTAGCTTACGATATTTTTAGCATTTTTTCGCCTTAAGTCTACTATTTTATGTAGATTCCATACTGGTTGACGAAACTCATTTACTCTATGGTTTATGGAATAATGAGGGGGTTTAGAAGAATTCTGAAGCGGTCATTTTGATCATTGATAGTTTGAGTTGAGAAGAATACCTACGATCGATCTACAATTTTAAGAAAACTTGTAACTATTCCGGATGATCTGCAGATGAAAAATTAATCAATAGAGAACAAGAAATACGAGAGGCTTGTTTACTGCAGCATTGAATTTCAACGAGGTTGGCATTTCATGGAAAATCGATTCAATTTCGAGCAGGTCCCAGCTTGCAGACAAGTTCGCCCAAAACTTTTCCCATATCTCTCGGACACCATACGTGAACTCGTCTGGCGAGGAGTTAGGCGAGGCTGACAGTTCCTCCTCGTTCCTTTCTTCTTTCTTTTCTGACAAACACGCCAAAAGGCGAGTCTACGTAGGGCCGACTAATGGTCCATGGTACTTTAACACTTGCGCCCACGAAGACGTTGGGAAATGATGGGAAACCTACGACTATTCACGAGTTCTCTCCGCTTCTGGCTTTGCCACGTGGTCGGCTGTTATTACAGGAAGCAATTCTGTTTGTCGTGGTCGGTGGTAATTGACACAAATTGCCAGGCTTGTATCGAAGATGTTCTATGTCAGGAAATACCGGTTGTCGCATATATAATGGCATATTATATTATAATAAAAATCAAGCTTTGAATATGCAACGCATGTTCAAGCATCGAGTAATTAAACACCACGTAGGTGAATGAGAATATTACTATATTTTAAACTCTTAATCTATATTTTCAGTTTACTTCTGTACGAAAATTAGTCGCTCTTTCGATTGTAGTTCGTTGGAAATAATTCTGTATTGTGTGGAACGTCAATGAAATAAATGAACTTCATTGTGTGCCAATGAAATTAATCCTATATTTTGGTAAAAATGGAAAAATGGTTCTAGGTTGTCGATCCATTCGACTGTGCACTGTTGCTATATTTATTACCCGGCAAAGTAGAGTTAGACAGTTGATCGCAAAACAGGTTTTCTGCTTTAGATATTTTTATACTAAAGTAACGGTGCTAATTCTGACAATACTCCCTGAAATAATGCCATTTAAAGAGCAACGACCGAAAGGTCGGATACAGTAGATTCGTATAGCCAGGTTATTTTCCATCTGTACTACTTACAGAATTGGATCGTCGTTTTTTATCCAATGTGCTACCCGTGTGACACGGCACACATTTGTCATCGTTCTTTCCGGTCGATATTCCAGCAGAGTGACTGCGAATACGTTGACCACGTCGTTTTATCGGCCAGAGTCAGATCCCTCTTTCTGTCCGCCCAAATGTTTCGAAGGTCCGCTTCCGCTTTCAACCGGCATTGTTCCTCATCCTCGAATTCCGATCAGTTTTCTCGCCGGAATGTTTGTCACAGGTAAATACTTCGCCGCAGTTATTTTGATACGCCAAGAAAAATGCTAAAAATGTATTCTGATCCTCTTCACCTCCGTCTCCCTCTTTTTTCAAAATACATACTCAGCATATATAAATATAATATCTATAACTCCAATCACTGTCCACTCAAAACCTATCAAAGTCACGTAAAAAATCTTACACCCATCTGTAAATTAACTAAACATCTAAGAGCCCTCCATTCCAAAACATCGGAATTTTCTAAACTCGAAATAAAATAGAGACCAAAGGGAAAGATCAACGTTTGCCAAAAATTCCCTCTCTGGTGACCCACTAAATGCAATTTTACCTAGCTGACATGCCAGAGAGCGAAAGAATTCCCAAAATGAATTCTCTCTTCCACAAAGAACCAACCAAACCTTGAAAGACACGGGTGAAAGGGTCAGGCAATCTCCGAGACATCGGACAAAGCAAAAATCAACGGTCAACAAAGAGTCTACCCTAATCGTTCGGAAACGAATGCAAATATCGCACGCAGCGTGACATCGCCGCGAGAAAGGATCCTCGAGGAATTCCTTGATTCAAGATCCTCGAATTTCACGGTACAACGTGGTCGTTCGTTTCCTTAAAGGGTCTAAAAAGGATCCGGGAGTGGCGCTTGCGGTAGACGAATGGGCGTCAAAAAATCCCTGGAATTTAAACACGAAACAGCGTGACGTCCCGTGGACGTCGCGGAGGTTTCGTGACCGTTCTCCTCTTCCTCTTTCTCTCCTCGTGTGACGTTCTTTCGCCTCTCGCGATGTAAACCTGTCAAGGTTGCACGGTTAACCGTAGAATCGGACAGGAGGCGAAGGGTGGAAGAGACACGTTAAAAATATGTCCACAAGGATTTAAGAGGACATCTCGGCGTTCCTGGCCAGGCGCCATTCGGAAGATTTGCGGCGAACATTCTACATTTGTCTTTTAACTCGCATTGTTCATCGACATTTGCTGCACTGTGTGCAAAATTAATGTAGACTGAAAATTTCTGGTAGATTAATTTTCATTTGATCTCTTACACCAGAGTAAGTGGCCAACCCGCGGCCCGCCTTGAACATTTTTCCGTACCGCGAGATTATCATCAGTACCATTATTATTATATTATTTATGTTTACATGTAAGAGTAATAGTAAACACAATAATAATAACTAGACTCCGGATGTTTATGCAAATATCAAATTCAACAAATGCTGTTAAGACAAGAGAACCTATTTAGGGATTTGTTGCACTCGATAAATGTTACAACGAATACCATACTTTGGATATTTCGGATATATTTTTATATTATGTTCGTTTTGTGTATTTTAGCCGTATTCATTTTGTCATAAATGCATAAACATCCGGAGTTTACTAACAACTCATTATATTTCAATTTTTCACTCTGAAAAAGTGCCTATAGTGAGTTTCAATCTAATTTATAGGGATATATAATTTTATATGCGACCCGCGGAGTTATGATGCATTTCCAAAGTGGCCCGCAAGATGATTTGGGTTGGCCACCCCTGTTTTACACCCTTGCCTTACGATTTCTTTTGTAGCCAAACGTACAATAACTCAGAATTAATTGTTGAAATAATAATCTATCACTGATTTCCCATATACCGATATAAGTGCGCAGTAAGTAACGCAATAGCATAGAAATAATTTCAATGTCTCCTGACCTACTTACATTTTCAATTTACCAGTTTTTGTAAAACTTACAAATTTTCTATTCCATTTACTTCGTCACGTGTGACACACGTCACTGTAGGGCAAAGGGTTAATGTTAAAAGTACCAAGCACTTTTATTTCTTGGCGTTTCTGATATACTTATAATCAGTAAGGAGCAGAGTTTTGAATTTTAACTCGAAACTTACGTATCCTATTGTGCTTCAAGAGAACAATAATTTGCTCGAAACCATACAAAGATACCCAACGTGCCAGCATGTCAAAGATTTTAATGCTTCTCGGTATCAAGTCAAGCTGAGATTTTTAGCTTCTTCTTCATTTTAGCGAATGTTTTCCAAGATTGTCGATCATTTGATAGATTGGCGACCTTTTCGAGATACCTACCATTCTCGATCGTGGTTTAGAGAATTCTGTATCTCTTTGGTTGTAATTTCTGTGCTAAAACGAGATCATTTCGTTGATTGGAAGTTTCTTCGACGTTACTCCACTAGAACGTTGCGGTATTCTTGCGGGTGTCCGGATCATGAGCCAATGAATCGTGACACACGGGCGATACAGTAATCCTCGCGTGCCAACGTGGAAAAATATGCTAGGAACGGCGAATGGCAGCACGCGAAGAAGGCAAGGTCGAAGAGAGAGGCAGGTACCAACGGTGAAGGGGTATGCGTGGTGCAAATTGTTTAATTCGCGCTAGTTAATTGCAGTAAAAAATTGTAAACACCGGAAGAAATCTAACGCTAGATCTACCTGCCTTTAAGTGTGTTATTCTTAAATATAAGCAAGTACTTTAAAGAAAGAGGGAAAAAAGTTGATCGATGAATAAATTTCTGTATTACAAGATACATTTGAAATATTTAGTCTATCGGTTCTTTATGAGTTTGAGAAATCTTTATAAAAAGATAGTAACTGGTCAATTTAACGGGTTCTATAGATCTAATGTTAGAAAGAGAATGGCAATTTGAAATGTAAATTTCTTTTGAACAATACGTGCAGATAACTGCACGTGAAATAAACGTGAGGCAATATCTGTCGGATGTGAGAGAACGGATAACGCGAAATTTTTCCTATCTTACCTCCTTCGTGCTACCATCTCCGACGATCGTGCCACCGTCACCGCGGTATAAATATACTTGGGTTAAAGTCTGTAAAAAGTATCGTCTAACCATAACTCAACGAAAATGGCCACCCTAGTTGCATCGGCAGGGTGGCTGTTGGCCTCGCGAGCGCGAAACTTCGAAAAAGAGGTCGAGGCGAGAAACAAAAAGCAGAAGATGAATGGAGAGGTGGCAGAAAAGACACGTCGAGACACGCGTACTTGTGTTTCACTCTCCTAAGTTCTCCTAAGTGGCCGAAAATACCGAAGGATTGCTCTCGCAAAGGGAACAAAGTAGACAGTTTACATTGTGTCTCCCAAATAGAAAATAAACTGTAGAAAAAAAATCAATACCTCCAAGAAGAAAGTTCAGAGGGAATGAAGGGAAGTTACTTTCGAAGGGATGGAAAAAAAAGGACGATGGACGAAGTTGCGAAGAGTATTCGAAGACAGATGCGTCTGCGAAAAACACGGGCTCGCTTGGGCGCGCGTGGAGAACAGGAAAAAAGGGGTGAGAGTTCGAGGGAGAAAGAAAGAAAGAGAAGGATGAGCGGAAGGTGGAAAGACGAGAAAAACAAGAAAGAAAAGAAAGGCCAGAGAGGTTCGACTCTTCTCTCTGACTCGACTCGTCGCAGCTTTTATGCACGCGTGCCATTTCGATGTCACTAACCACCGACCTTCCCCGTCGCAGCTACGGCGCTCGACAAAAGGGAGAAAAACGTGTCGGGCCCCCCGAAGAAGGGGAGGATAATGAAAGAGGACGAGAACAGCCGGCAAGACGAGAAGATATCTGCAGCTGTTGTCGCGATCATCCTCGTGCCACGCGAACGGATTGATACGCGAACCGACCATACGTCCGTCCGTCTCTCTGTCTGCTCGGTTTGCCATTACGAGCGACATGGTACTTGGAAAACGAGAGGCGGACGTTTCCTCCTCGTTCGAATCCTCGCTGAATTAGTCGCGCGAAGAGAGATATCTCCGCGAGGCGCGAGCAACCGACGACGAGAGCAGACACGTCGACTAAAATCTGGGTTGATCGGTGATCGTTCGTGGCCTGTTTTCAACGGCCGCTTACTAATGCGCGGGAGAATATCTAAATTGGCTCGCTCGGTTGAATATCTCGTCGCTGCTGGTGGCGGATTTTTTTTTTCATTTGTACGCTCGCGTTTGTTGGCTCTGTTATCGTTTTAATTCCACCAGGTCGCATCTGTCGCTCCGTTTCGAGATTACGGCTTGCTCGAATTGAATATAATTCACGGAGTATAGTCCGCTTCGTGGAGGACTATGGGGTGTAATAATCTGTGGGGTAATCTGACGCGGACTGTGAGACACGAAAGTCTGTCTACGTTGGTTGGTTGGACTTCTCGTGAAAACGAGATGGCAAGTGTCTCTGATATCTGTCATCTATGGTATTTTCGGGAATACAATGTTTCGTAGGAAACAAGTATCTCGGTTACGTCCGAATTCCGCGAATGCTCTCGTGCAACTGTGTTCTCACAATTGGATAATAAATGCAACGTATCCTTTCTCTTTGTATCTTCCTTCTCGTTGATCATCCTATCTTTTCATCTTGCCTACTCTTCGTGAAACAACTTGTTTCCCTATCTCTTTAATTCCGTTGGTTTATTCGCTGTTCACGATTATGCCGATTGTTCGGGGTTCAATCTGGTTTTTGGGTGTCGTTATAATTTTCCACGTGCGATAAAACATTCGCAGAGGCGAGCAGGAGAATTAGCGTGACACTTTGCGAATTCCAGCTGAATTCGCGGAACGGCGTGTGCGGTTTATTGCACCGGAGAACGCTGCACGATGGGACGGCTGGAAAGTACGCTTCGGGACATCGTAGAATGCTGGCCAATAAATTCAATTGTATCACCATACTGTGCGTGATCGTGGATCGTTTTTAGAATGGCCTCGTAACGAGGAAATCTTGGAGTTTGCAGTGAAGCGTGGCTATTTCAGTTAACTACATTTGTAACTTTAATTTATCTACTGAGATCCCGTGCGGGAATCAAATGAAAAACATGAAACTGTATCCTTAATCTCTACGAGGGATTTTACATAGGCGCTTAGAACTTGTAGGTAAGACGATTTTCCACGAGATCATAAAGTCCCGTGAAAAAGAACGAATTCCTCCACGAAACATCGAAGGTTTCATTCTCGTCTGTGAACTGATACGAGCACAAGTGAGATGGAAAAGAAACGAAATTACAGGAAAGAACCGTGTTCCAATCGACTAGGTATAACCGTACCATTAACGAGTATCGATCTTCCGAGACTATCTCGATGGGAATAAAACGAATAAGGATTGGCAATGCCAATAAACGAGGCTGTCAGAACCGATCAACCTTGAGATCTCTATCCCTACGTATTTTACATCTTTCCTTTCTCTTCATCCACGATGAAAATTTCATTCTCGATTTGCTCCATTCTTCGTTTTCACGCAGTCGATTAATTCGTTCTTACCAGAATGAGAAGAGAAATGAAAAGAGAGAGAGAGGAAGTCGAGCTTGTTCGTAGTTCTCCTAAGCAAATACGTCCGAGTCAATTTCATTCGAAGTGGTGAACGTGAATTTCCCAGCTCTTATCCAGTTCGATGAAGCTCTTCGTGCTCGTTCGTGCTCGTTTATCGCGAATTTATAGCCAACCGATCGCGAAGGTCGCGCGATTGCGAGTCAACCGATTGCGAAACGGCCCGCGAAAATTCAACGATGCTTCCGATGCCAGCGATAATCCGGCGAACCGTGCCATCGGCGAAATATTAACGGCCGACGGGATATCAGCATGGTGTGCGATTTTCGATGGACGTACGGGAAACCTAATTAGGCCGTCACGAATGCACAGCGTCGAATCCGCACGAAAATCCAATTACATCCGCGTCTCTCCTCGAGTTCCGCGCAACAGCCGTCTCGATGAGACGGTAAACCGAGCGAATCGCTGGTCGACATACATTCGAGTCGGTTAAATCGATCGTGCAATCGATCCCGATGAGTCTTCCGCTCATTCGGACCGGAGAAACATCGTGTACGGTCGATTTCATTCGAAGTGTCGATTGTCACTCCGATGTTTCAACTCTTGGACAAATATTTTTCATGCTACGAGTCATCGACGGAGAGAGAATTTAATTAAGAATCCTGTCGCGTGTAAATCGACGAATTATTGTTGCGATCGAGCTTCATCCGACTGACTTTGAGTACTTTTTGCTTTTGCACTCGGAACTATTAATTGGCGCGGGAGCTTTTTGCTTTTTCGTTCGAAATGCCGAAACGATTGGTTTTATCGTCGTTTGCGGAGTCAATTGGGGGGATTGTGCACGGTGTTGTCATCGATATTGTTCCTTTATGGGGGTGTCAAGATTTTTGAGCAAATTGTAAAACTTTCGACGAGGAAAGAATTTTCTTGCTTTGAATACCAACAATTTAGAACCTTTCGGTACCTCGAAAACTCAAAGTCATTCAGACCTCCTCATTATTTCAGACTCTGCAAAAAGACATTCTCCACCCAAGACCATAAATCACTCTGAACTTTGTCATTCGGTCAAAGGTACTCTACGTCCGAAAGATAAGGTTCTTTTCCTTTAACAAGCTACGTTACAATTAAAATATCCAAACGTTACAATTTAAATACCCTCTTCTTTCCCAGACAAACCTCCCTCGCAAAAAAACAGCTCCAAAACGTAGACCAGCAGTCTTTTATCCATCGAAGCCATCTGATTTATTCCGATTAGACGTCTACATCCAGCGACAGGATTTCATTCCATTTTCGGTCACTCCCCGTTTGTCACGCGAAGCGTACCATTATACGTTTTGTCTCTCATTTGTCGGTCCTCGCAACGGGGAAATCGAATTCCCGTGGTGTTATACCGAACACACCAACTCGCAGGCGGATTTCAACCGAATCACTGACCGCTATTTCACCGGACTGATAAGCACACGCCATCCAGTATCATCGTGTATTGTCTCGCGCACGCGACGAGGAGTTTCCCCTCGTCTCTTATTCCGAACATTCACCATCAGCCCTCAAACTTTACGACGTTCCATTTTACATCAGGATATCCCGTTTCTCCTCCAGAGTCGATGAAATCTCTCCTCTCGATTCTCGATCAACTAGAAGGATCGAGATGGAATTCTCCGAAAGAATAAAGTCCATAGAGAGACTGTCGTTTCGATCCGGCTCTTCGAAGCGGTGCAAACTCGAACGGCATAAATTACGCAACGTGCAAATACCGTCGCGGCACCGGGACTCGTTCCTTAAGCCCGTGATTTATGCGGGACTAACAAGTCATCCTTTCATTGGTAGTCGCGTGAAAACCTAACGATTCATAGGCCGGCAGTGTTACGCCGCTTTTCCACCAGGATGATTAAAGGACGTAGAAACTTACGATCCTGCGTACCCACCTGGACTCTGCCAGGATCAACTTGGATACTCGCAAAGTCCTTTTAACAGGGAAATATTGAACTTGTGAGGTGCCAACCAAGCTCGAATATAATGCAGGGTGATTGTACGAGGTAATTTACAAACTTGGGAGCATAATAGAGCAATTATCATCGATAGGACACGCAGGTAGGGTGGTTGGAATGAGTCGTGCGAAGAGGCTGCATTAAAACGAGTCTCGAAACGTTTATTTCACGGGCAAGGTTAATTGTGTTGCAGAAAAGGTACGAGGAGTTTCTTGTCGAGGTATTATGTTCCTGGCGGTCTCGACGTCCCACGTTGAACATGGGTGTTCTTGCAGCCAGGATGCATCTTCTTTTTCTTCCTTCCTCTTCTTTCCTTTTTTTTACGACGCTAAATTTTTCATCCTCACCACTCGTCGTCCCTGCATTACTTGTAAATCTCGGAGTTACCATTTGGTAAATCCTGTACCGGGGAGACCGGAAGTGGAGGAGCCTCTGACGGAAGTCTTTTCGTGCTAACGTTGAAAAGACCTGGTGGTATTTTCTGCACGGTTTCTCTCTCGTGTTCGTTGCGGCTCGTTTCGCGGGGTGCTCTGTCCTTTTTTTTGTTCGTTTTCTCCCTTCTGGAGTGGCGAGACGATCATTAACGTCGGCTGGGAATTAATGTTCTTGTTCGGCCTCTGTAGTCTCGGCGCTGATGTACGTTTAATATAATAGTAATTAATTCATTGAGCTCGTTCTTGTTACCGGTCTGCTCTCGTAATAATATCGCTGGGACGTTTGCTCGAGAGGATACGATAAAACGTGGATAATAATGCGGAATTATCTCGAACTTGTCGGTATCGATTAAGGGCATTAACGTTTCGAGGGTACTTGCCAGAGTATTCCGATAAACCGAGTATTCACGGTTCGATGTTGCAGGATGCAGCGTACCAATTATGTCCGCGATATCGATATTGATTTTAATGCTCTCCTTATGGTCTTTTCGTTAACGGTAGCCACCCTGATAACGAGAGAACAGGACCGGCAGCGTTGCTAATCGTTCGTGATTGCTTTCGTTCATTTCGTACAAACTACCACTATTTAGCGTGGAGAATTCACTTTGACGAAACGTCCTCATTCCTCCCTTGACGAGGAGGACACCCTTCCACTTCGACGTGAAAGGCGTCCAAGCCAAGGTGCGTTCAAAGCGGTCGCCGAGATGGTCGAAAGTCTTCTTACAACGTTAATGTTCTCCAGCGGATAATGTCCTTTGAAGGAACATTAATTATGTCCGCGATATTGATATTGATTTAAAATATCTCTCTACGGTATTTTCGATAACGGCAGAGCCCTTGATAACGAGAGGATGTGGCTAACATCGTTGCTAATTCTTCGTGATTGCTTTCCTTCATTTCCTACAAACTACCACTATTTAGCGTGGAGAATTTACTTTGACGTGAATGTCGTCATTTCTCTGTCGTGAAAATCGTCATTCCTCCCTTGACACGGAGGACACCCTTCCACTTTGACGTGAAAAGCGTCCAAGCCAAGGTGCGTTCAAAGCGGTCGCCAAGATGGTCGAAAGTCTTCTTACAACGTTAATGTTCTCCAGCGGATAATGTCCTTTGAAGGAACATTAATTATGTCCGCGATATTGATATTGATTTAAAATATTTCTCTACGTTATTTTCGTAAACGGCAGAGCCCTTGATAACGAGAGGACGTGGCTGTCAACGTTGTTAATTCTTCGTGATTGCTTTCGATGCTTACGTACAAACGACCAGTATTTAGCGCAGAGCAAAAGGTTTCGTTGGAGCAATTCACTTTGACGCAAAAGTCGTCATTTCTCTGACGTGAAAATCGTCATTCCTCCCTTGACGCGGAGAACATCGTTCCTCTTTGACGTGAAAAGCGTCCAAGCCCAGGTGCGTTCTTACAACGTTAATGTTCTCGAGAGGATAATGTCCTTTGAAGGAACATTAATTATGTCCGCGATATTGATATTGATTTAAAATTTTTCTCTACGGTATTTTCGTAAACGGCAGAGCCCTTGATAACGAGAGGACGTGGCTGTCATCGTTGCTAATTCTTCGTGATTGCTTTCGATGCTTACGTACAAACGTGTTTAGCACAAAGCAAAAGGTTTCGTTGGAGTAATTCACTTTGACGTGAAAGTCGTCATTTCTCTGACGTGAAAATCGTCATTCCTCCCTTGACGCGGAGAACATCGTTCCTCTTTGACGTGAAAAGCGTTCCGGCTAAAGTACGTCACGAAAACGATCAACAAGAAGATCGAAAGTCCTCTTACAACACTTTCGAGAATAGCTGAAATTCAGACGGACGGAAGGCGCCTTCGAACGAACCCCCTGAAACTCCTCTCTAAATTTAGGTTGGCGTCGAAAACATTCTTCCGCGATGAGACGCGCCATTTCGTTCCATCGGCGGTAAGTTTGATGTTTGTTTAACGCGCATCGACGACGAGCCGGGACGTCGTCGCTCGTGCAAACTTCAGCTAAAACGACTAATATTGCAAACAGCAGGCTGTATTTACAGGATCGACTTTCTCTCTTGCTGTTTCCCTTCTCCTTCGGTCTCAAGGCTCTTTCAACCCTCTTAATAGAGCAACGAACGTTTCCTTATTTCAGTGAAACTTGCACCGCGACGAAATTACTTTGGCAAATCGACGCCACGTTCACGTTTGCCATCTTCTTGCTGGAAACGGCGATGTTTCGTCGACGATTCGACCCTCGTGGGACTTCGAGAGAATGAATTTTATTCTTTGTTCTCTCGCGTTCCACGGCGAAACGTGCTTTAAAGTGAAATTACGAGGATATACGCGAGCCGATATATCAGCGTCGGTTTGAGGTAAATGGAAAATATGTACCGCCTGCTTTCTGAAAGGGTTGCCCCGGCACGTTTTACGAGTATGAGAATATCAAATTGAAAAGTGTGAAGTTTCTAGGCAACTATTTACGTTGTAAATTCCTAATTTGATGAATTAAGTATATAGGAAGATTATTTTGCGCTTTCTTAAGATGAAACATTCCAAATGGCAAACTTTTAGAATTATTTTAACGGTAGAACCTGATGGCGTTGGGGTTGTTATATTTAAACGTACCTAATAAGTATTATAAAAAGAGAGAAATCGAGAGATGAAAAAGAAGTGGAATATTTGCTGCACGACTCATTTATTAATTTGGAAAATTTTTCGAGGAATTTGGACACTCGTCGTTTTGACCTGGTAGTTCTGTTTAATATTCCAACGGAGAGATGGAGTTTTTAATTTCCAATGACTCTGACAAAGCTTTAAACTTGTGAATTTTTAATTATGACAAACGAGAGAGAAACTTTGTGAAATTGGACTTGTGATATTTATCAGAATGCACAAATAAGCAGCAGAAAACCCGTTCTATCGTCGGTCTCTTCGAGTGTTTTTTAAAATTGAAAACTTCAGAAGTACAGGAGCAACGAGAGCACTTTAAGGCCCCCGGAGATACTTCGAAATCCTCGCTACAAACTGGCCAACTTTTCCCGCCATATTTGTCAGAAATCCTCCAAGTTTCCTCACGACTTACAATCGATAGGCGATTCGCAATGTTCCAATTTCATTTCGTTCTATTATACGAATCCAAATGCATTCGCTTCAATCCTATTCGCATATTCCTAGATCACCGTTTATTTGACCGATTGAATTCACGTGCAAATATTCCTTTGCATACAGAAATAAATTCCACTCTCGACATTAGTAGGCGCGATCTTCCAGAATTCGCGAACGGATGGATGAATTTTCGCGAACTTCGCACGCTCGTCGCGTCTCAAAGGATCCGGTTAATCGAATCCTCTTCAAACGTAAATTCTCGCCGCGACGAAATATTAATTCCAGCCACGAGCGATTAAACACCGCCTAGGAACAACATTCCGTCGTTTAGGCAGCGAAACGCCGCTTAATAATTGCAACCCGGAATATCCGAGGAAAGCGAGTCGCATTCGTTTCCATTGTTTCGCCGATGTCGCGCTCGTTGACGCCTTGCAAATTTTACCTTCGCGTTTAAGTTACCGTTGTCACGGCAAGCTAACAGGACACGCGTTATTGTTTAGTTTAATGCCGTGCTTTTCATTCCTCTTTCGTTGTTTTTCCTAGCTGGTTGCTCTCTTTTGCGCATTTCTCTCCCTCTTTTCCTCTTACTTTCTCTTGGTATTTCAAGTTTCTCTCTCCATTACTCTTCTTTCTTTTCTTCCTCTTCGTATTCCTTTTCTCTGGCTTCTCTTACTTTCTTCCAGTATTTTAATCCTCCTTGTAACTTGTTCTTTCTTTATTCTTCTTTTCTCTTCCTCCCTTTGCTTCCTTTTTACACTTCTTCTTCTTCTCTTTGTCTCTCTTTTTTCTTTCTCTTGCTCCCTCTCTCAACCCCTTTTATATTACACCCTCGCCACTCGCTGTATTTTTCTTTCCATCGAACCGTGTAACCTCCTTCCTTTCTTCTCTCCGTGGCGCTGTTTTACGATAGATTTTCTTTCCCCTGGGTCTCGAAAGAA
The DNA here is from genome assembly GCA_910591515.1 of Cerceris rybyensis. Lineage (NCBI taxonomy): Eukaryota > Metazoa > Arthropoda > Insecta > Hymenoptera > Crabronidae > Cerceris > Cerceris rybyensis. Next base: position 6,588,952 of record OU342795.1, read on the forward strand.
GCGCACTTTTCCATTCTACGGACCAGCGTCAGGGTGAAACTCTGTCTCTCGCTGGGAACAGTCGGAGATATATATCTATTAAGTCGTCGAAAGAACGACGAGACGTGTCCCGTGGCTCGCCGACAAATTACTTCGCAGTCGCTTGCCAAGGAACGCACGTGCCCGCCAATATTACATCCTAACGAAATTGCATTCGACTTTGACCGTTTCAATGCCATGGGACTTTGTACAAAATCGAGGGGAAAGAGCGATCTCGTCATCCTCCTTTCCTTAAGTTTTGATTGAGATTTACCAACGCAACAGAGAGTACAGTTCAATATTTTAACCCTTTGGGAGGTCACCCTAAGTCGACCATATTACTCGGTTGCCTCCTCTAAAGTGACCTTCGAATTTGGTAGTGATTACAGAGGGTGAACTTATTGCACCGCAACGTTTCGAGAGATGTATCTGTACCTGAACTTTTCCATTGAAATGGTAGAAGATAGCAAATAGTAAAATGCCATCAAGTTGTTAATAGATGACGTTAGAGATGCCTCCGAGTGCAAAGGGTTAACTTAACCCTTTCCATGCAGAAGTGCTGGCCGTGAGTATACGTGTTACGAGAAAGTTTTCCGCAAGAGTGTGTTTTGCGATATTGATAACTGGCATGGCGCTTAACGTTTTACAATTGTATCTATTTGATCACAGTACATTAATTAAAGTAAATGGGATGGATATAAATAATATGTTCCAACGTCACAAAGTAAAGTAAATTACAAAACTAATAGCGTAGCGTAGAATGATTCTTTTCAAGCCAAGAATGTCGGGGCCGTCGCTAATGGGTGGCAGTTGTATTGAAAGGGTTAAAATGAGAAAAATTTCCGGGAAGAATCTAAAAAGATTGAAACGCCTCATACTTTATTGGGTCTTTGAACTGTCCTAAGAACCCGTTAGAAGTTTGGAATTTTCTACAAGGACGTAAAGGGTAAACCGAGAGAGAGCGAGAGGTAATAAAGTTACCGTGACACACTTAAGGTAATTCGATGTAAAATATGTAAATCGCGCTGGCATAAATCCGTAGGAAGCTGCAAGATGACGAGGACCAGTCTGATGTACCTATGTATCTATATTTACGTATAATATATACATATAAATGTATATGCATTTTCCCGTCAGCCCTTGAATACCGTCGTGGAAAACCACTTGATTATTCATGCCCGCGAAACGACGCGTTTGGGACTTTTCTTAATAAACTTCGGCCCTGTCCTCCAACCGCGAACGGTCCTCCCACCACGACGAAATCCTACGTCGTTTCTTTGCCCCGACAAATTGCAGGTGTCCCTGGAGAAATAAGGAAACATCGCCGAAGGTGGAGGATTCTTCTTTCGTTTTTCTCGAATGCCAAAAAGCGTCGGCTAATTTGAAAGACAACGTTGCCGCGAGTCGGGTGCCAACAACGGGAGTGTTCTTAAATCAAAGTTAAGTCAAACATGGCTCGAGGTGGGCTAACGTCAAACACAAACGAGAAGTACTTTTCACGGTACAGTCAGAAAAGAGATTTTTTTCTGTGGGACTTTCAATATCGACGTCTCATAATACGAACCTGTCGATAATGAAATACTAGGATAATTCCTTTTATCTGTACGATTAACTCTAGAACTACCAAACCAGTGAAAATGACTGGTACACAATTTTTTTAAAAAATTCTCCAAGTTTAGAATAAATATTTAACGTGTATATCAATAAACATAAATCACCCAATCGTTCAAATTTTCCGCCGTTTGATTCTCCCTTTTTCAAAGTACTTATTTAATCTATTAAAATATGTTGGATTTGACGCCGGTAGTTCTAGTGTTAATACTGAATTTTTTAATAAAATAATATTCGTATTTTATTCTGTACTTTCATTTATCCTAGCTGTATTTGACAGGTTGTAGAATAACGATAACACTTTTGCGAAAGAAACGTAGAAGATTGTGAATTTAATGTGGCGAAGAATATAGAAAATTGTTTCAAATAATTTAAAAAGAATACATCGCCGGTTTTCTAGAATAACGACACATTTCGAAAATGACAGTTTTACAGTAGGCCCTTTGTAGTTTTTTATTTTTTTCATCCTTTGATATCTATAAACATAGAAAATATGTATTATACTATGTATTATATACTCATATTATGAGTTTTATTCACAATGGAATAAAGCTTACGTAGATTCTTCCTGTGTAATTAACTCGATAACGACACAAAACCAAATGTGTCGTTCTTCTTGAAAACCGGCGATATGTATTTCCTTTATGTTGAACCAGTCATTTAATCAACTACGGTTAATGTTAAATTTCGGAAACCTTGAAAAAATATTACTCATTAATTCCGATTATACATTCCGAGTATTTCTCCCTCGATATACCCTCCGTTCGTTCCAAATTAATACAAAATTAATTGAGCCTCGCAATACGCTTAATTCCATACTTCCGGGAGGTTTAAAGTACGACGTTTCTCCATCGTAAAAAGTACGTTTAAAAGCCACCGAAAACATCTGTCGTCCCTTTGCCGGCGCGTCGCTTTAATATTCACGTGCCGGCTACGAGCTTTTAAAATAAAAATCTCCATCGAACGCGTAAACTGCGTTACGTCCTCGGCATTAATAAACTGTTTTCGCAAACCCGGTTTGCCGGCTCTATACCGGCCGAACGGCCATCGGGAATAATCTAAAATTACAAAACACACATACGCATGTATTCCTGATTCAATTTTTCCCTTTCACGATGAAAACTGCGTCGTTTTTGTCGGTTATTGAATCCCCCCCCCCGGTAGAAATTCATCTCCGTATGCAACGGAAGGATGTTTCACGGGAACGTTATGTTTCGCATCGGATTCGCTCGACATAAAGGGGTTAAATAATGTTCTTTGCACGGGCGTCGTCCATTTCTCCGCGAGACGAAGTCTCGAGAGCAGAGAATCGTCTAGGACTTCCGACTTCGCGGAGAGAAAGAGCGATTTATCTGCACGATTCTCCCCTCCTTCGCTTCGTTCTCGTCCTTTTAATAAGCCGCTGCAGCTACGACGGCGTCTTTGATGTCCTTACGCTCGCTTACGTCTCTCTCGCGATCGTCTGCGTGCCACAATTCCGCTTTTAAACGGTACCAAGAGTTTCCGGAAATGCGTCAACTTGCAGGCTCTGCATGAAATCGCGCATAGTTTGCAAGCGCGCTGCTCGAATCACGGAATGTCTCTTCCTTCGTGAATTTTCTGGAGAAAGATTAATGATCGGTGATCTTTCTTGAATTTTAGCTGGAGTTTCTTTTTGCATAATATTATGGTGGTTTAGTGTAAGAGTGTTTTGCGTATTAAAATAAAAAGAAAATGGTGTATAGAAGTTAGATGTGAATAACCATTTTCCTTTGATCATGCTTTATGCTGAGAGAGTATTTAATGGTATTCTTCAGCATAATAGGCTTTGTCAATTGCGGACTAAAATTAATTTCCTATTTGTAATTTTAATAAGATCTTATTTTGTCAATTTCTCGAGCAACGTAGTATTTTGGAATAAGCTTTCATAAAGGCAGCAATATATATAGAAGTTCTTGATTAAAATTCTTGCTTTGTGAAGCCAACGTAATGTATTATCTAGAAATTTTTGGCCATGCAAAAGAAAAATATTCAAGAGAAGGCTGTAGGTCTGGAACACGCTCCAAATTTTCAAACCTAATGAGAACGGCGAAGCATAATTTTCCTTCGTGCGGAAAAATTTGAATTGAAAATTCTCACAAATTTTAGAATTACCCTATCCTTTTTTTTAAAAACAATTGACATTTTTACAAGTTGGGATGGATAGGAGAGAGAATCGTCGAGATTCCCGTTGGTCGCTTCTGGTGCTTTTTTTTAGGGATGCTTTTCGTCCTGCCGGATGCGCCGCGTGAAAAGGATGCTTATTAAAAATGCCTCCTCGTTTTTACTTCGCAGAGAAACTTCCTGCAGAGATTAGCACCGATTTGGAATTTTTTTTCCAAACTCTCATAACCAGCTCTATGGATGCTCGCGCAAAATTACAAGGACAAGCGGAATGACTCGCATCGTTGTTATAACCATCGTGAAATTTTGCATTAATCTCATGCGCTTCGCGTGTCAACTGAATTCGCTTTGAATATTACTCTACCTACTTTCGTTCGCGATGTTGAGCCATTTGCTCTTGCCCTCAACTGCAATTCCGATAGTAATTACAGCCTGGAATATTTATCGATAATTTATTATTAATATTTTTCCTTTCACATTGGAAAAAATTTGGGATGCAATGCTTTTTATAGAGTTGATAGAGCAAATTAAAATTAACGTTCAATACCGAGGGAAACTCTGGTAACGGGTGGTACTCAATTTAATGAAATATCTTGTGACTTTTAAAGGGCAATATTTGCGAATGTGCAATTATATTTGCTATTCAAATATTAATATCAAATAAGTGAATATCAATGAATATATACATATACTTTTTTGAAGATTTTGAACTCTACAGTGGTACGATTTTAATAGAAAAAATTCACGTCGAGAGAGAGAAATAAAATATGATCGACATTTCAATCTGTTAAAGTAGATATCTAAAAATTTCAAACTCTAATAAATAATTCACGAAAAATACAAATCTAACCCAGATTTTCATTCAGCAGAGTGTACAAAATTGAAAGCTGCCAAAAAATATGAAATATTCGATCGCAAAATCCAAAATTCCAATAGCTCAAAACGGATGCGCAACGTAAACCGCCTCATTTAGCAAGCTTTCAGGAAATCCAGCCCAATCGAACGTAAATTCGATGGAATTAACGAGCTGCCGTGCAAATAATCGGTAGCTCGTCGCAAAGACTGTCTGTATACCGCAAATGAAGCGTCGACAGGGAGATTTCTACGATCTCTCCAGAGGGTACTCCTCTCTCGTTGCTTCGGAGAGGTTGGAACGCGAATCTCCTCTCTTGTCGGAGGCATTTCCGTAAACGAAAGCACGTTGCACGAATGGCTCGAGCCGAATGCCTTGCCGTGCTTCCGCGCTCGACAGCTGCCGCACATTCGCCAACGTTTCTCCCAGTAATGCACCCTAACAATACTAACGACGGGTTTTGTCTTGAGACTAGGAGACACGTTGAATTGCGAACAGTTATTGCGATGTACCGACGCGTCGTTACGTGCCATTTCGGACATGGAGCGTATTAAAAACGAGGGCACTTGAAGTTACGTTAGCTCGTTCCACGTTTAATAAAATAGGATCACTGAAATTGCTTATTTTACAAGTGGTAATTATTGTATCTTTGTTGTTACGTGTTATTTCGGACATGGAGCGTATTAAAAATGAGCGCACTCGAAGTTACGTTAGCTTGATCCAAGTTTAATACAATGCGATGACTGAAATTGCTTATTTTACAAGCGGTAATTATTGTATCTTTGTCGTTAGGTGTCATTTTGGACATGGAGCGTATTACAAACGAGGGCACTCGAAGTTAGGTTAGCTCATTTCAAGTATAATACAATACGATGACTGAAATTATTTATTTTACAAGTAGTAATTATTGTATCTTTATTATTACGTGTCATTTCGGACATGGAGCGTATTAAAAACGGGGGCACTTGAAGCTATGTTAGCTTGCTCAAAATTTAGTACAATGCGATGACTGAAATTATTTATTCTACAAATGCTAATTATTGTATTTTTGCAGTTAGGTGTCATTTTTGGGCATGGAGCGTATTAAAAACGAGGGCACTTAAAGCTATGTTAGCTTGCTCAAAGCTTAATAAAATACTATGATTGAAGTTTCTTATTTTACAAATGGCAAATACTCTGTCATTGTCAATATTCACATATAGATGTTGAGGAGAGTGAACAAATAGCAGAGAATAATAATGGAGAATGGAGATTAGTGGAATGAAGGTATGACGTTGAATTCAATTATAGCTGGTGTATGTGGGCATCAGTCGTACCGAGAGGGTTGAGGGTTAAACTATGACGAGGGTAAAAAGATCTTTTTATCATGGAATAAAATTTGTAAAGGTATGGTGGACAGATCGATTGTTTCTGATAAAGTTATTCGTGGTTGGTTCAAGCACCGAGACAAAATTTCTTACCGAAATACTTCTCTTCGGTTTGCGAACTTATTTTAACGTATCTTTAAATAAAATAAGAACGCTTCGGTTTTTTTGATAATTAAGTCTAAGATTAATATCAGAATTTGAGATATTTTAATATTTAGATGGTACTAAACGAACCATAATTAATATCGATCGTACAGAAATGAAGTTTGGAATTATTAATTAATATCGATTCCATCCAGAGGAAGAAAATTGAAGAAGAAGGGAATTGTGACACCGTGAATCACATCGTTGGGGTGGCACGATGTAAATTTTCTTCCTGGCTCGTTTGTAATCCGTTCGACGTAAAAATGATACCATCAAGTAGTCAGGAACACGCGCTACTTTACATCTTTTATGAAGCCGTTTCGTTACCGTGACGTTCCAGCATTTTACGCGCGTTTTTCCAGCACGTGCTTCCGCGTTACGTCGCTCCGCGTAATTCTTATCGTATTTTTTCCCTCCGTGAGCACAAAATCATCAGGCAGCCGCGTAAATATGTATTCCGTTGTCGTCAGCAGCCTTTTAACGTAACACCGAGCCATCCCCTTTCGCCTCTGCCCCGTGATTTTTCAAGAGACGCTTACCATCAACGTTGCCGTAGTTAAAACCGCCTCAGCTGCGGGGAAAACATTTTTCCACCTCGGTGAACCTTAACCGAGATATTCCAACGGAATATCACGGAATTCTCCTGCAAAATACCGATCGACGTGCAACAGTCGATACTGACTTCACGCTGGGTCCTTTCTTCTTCGAGGATCACGCTTGTGAAGTGTTTTCTCGACCTCGCTGTTTGCCACAGTATGCTGCGATTTTAGAGGAAATTTTTCTTTGCGTTTTGCGCCAAGTTTCGACGGTTTGACAGCGCTTTTTGTAGATGAGTTGTATCGCGTGAAAGTTTTATCCTTTCGTGTTTTATTTTGTACTTTTCGGGTTTTATCAATGCAGTCAGCTTGGTGGGATTTATATTTTTAGGTGAAACGCGAATAATAGAAACTTGGATAATTATATTCAAGAACTTACTGATTTAGGTGGGCTTGAAACCTCCGAGATTAAGGTAAATTAAATAATAGTTTAGGTAAAATTTCCTAGTGGGGAATTTACCTCCCTATGTACCACAGTCTTCTGTCTTATCATTTCTGGAAAGTGAAAAATGAACTGATCTACTAAATGATGTAGGGGAGGGTGGGGCAAAGTGGGCCTCTTAAAATTTTGGAGCCCAAAAAAATTTGGGGGCAAAGTGGGCCCCTTAAAATTTTGGAGCCCAAAAAAATAAAGATATGACTATTTTTTGCTGAAGGGGCCCACTTTGCCCCACCCTCCCCTACAATATTATATACAAATATAATGTTTCACTCAATAAGTCGTCACAGTCTCCAAACATATGAACGACGAATATACTTTTACTTTTCCAAACCTCGAGGGGTGAAAGTACCCTCAAAATCTACCAAATGGTGCTTATAAAGTTCACAACTATCCCTCAGACAAACCACCCTAAATCTGCGCCTAGAACTCCTTCAAATTTTACGATCCAATGCAAACACTAAAGAAAATATCCAGTCCCTCGAATTTCCATACTTTCTGCCATACTTTACGACGAATCAAATCGTACCCGGACCCTCGAATCGCGTTTACAGTCGATGTCGTTTTCACCCCGTCGAACGGTGGTTAAGTTACGTTCGATTTAATGTACGGATACGTCCCGTCGTCGTCAGCAAACTTTCGCCGAAACGTTTTCCTGGTACGGTCTTTCGAAAGACGCTTAACGTCAGTGCTGATCTGGTTAAAATCACCCTGGCTACAGGAGAAACCTTCTGGGTCGTCGATGGTTCCATCGAACGACCCTGTTCGCCCAGTTAAATGGTATTTTCATGAAACACGTGGCCGCCGCGACGTCGTATTTCAACGATTTTAAGGCGGCCTTTGAAAGTAAAAAGTTACACCTTTATGGAAAGTGTTTCGCTTATATCTTTCTCCTTTATGAGCCAAGGAAGATAAACATTTAAGTCGAAGTGAAGTTAAACGACACATTCGTGAACGAAGATAAAGACAAAATTGAAAATGATAAGAAAGGGAGTCGTGGTTGAAATTAAATGTCAAAGTTTATGGAACATGATGATAGGAATAATCATTAATTTGTACATTTAAAATCGTGGAAGAATTTTACTAAAGTTTCTGCTCGTTGTAGAATCGTAAGTTTAAACGACGATCACATTTTTGTTTTCACTTCATTATGTTTGAAAATTCGAAAGATGCTTGGATAAAATTCAAATGTTACTCTCTACTTTGATGGAATTCGGGAAAGAAGTATAGATAATTATCTGCATATTTTTTGCCAGCAATATAACTGGAAAAAATGTAAAAACATATGTACAAAAATGTAAATAAAACAGTAGAGAAAGAGAACAGATTTTGGGAGATCGGAAAACAATGGAATGTAAAGTGTTGAAAACATTCACCGAGTCGATCCATTGATATTCAATATTTTAATATTACCGTAACACGGCGGAAAGGGTGAAATGGTTTTTGAAAAAAAAGCTCTTTTAAATACAAAGCAGAAGCGCCTCCGGAATACCTATCAATGCAATATGCTTTCGTAAATACACTTCAATATCGCATTAATGGTATTCCATTTCAAAGCAGATTTTTCAGACTAACGAGATCAACAATTTTTCATTCGATTCACTGGCAAAAACAAAATGAAACCTCAGCCATCAACAAGCCGAAGGAAAAACCGCGTCAAATTCTTTTTTGAACCTGGCACTTTCCACGTTTCCAGCGGAAATAGAAATTTACTTTATAAATTCAACCTCCATGACCAGAAGTACCGTGTTACTTCAAAGTTATTTTCTCAAACAGAGTGAGAACTCCTTTATCCGGATATCAGCGTCATCATAGACAGATCCCAAAGGGAAAAACTACCCCTGTGAACGTTTCGTCTATATTTTTACGAGCAGTTTACATACTCCCGTCATTTTGATCTCACCTATTTCTCTACATTTTTATTCTTCTACGCGTCTTCTCCCGACGTCAGTTTACTGTCGATTACGTGCCCTCGAGTACCGGTTAAATCCCTACCGAAAGCGGAAGGACGCGTTTTGCCGTCGTCGGCAAACCTTCGGCGAAAATGTCCTTCCACCACTATCGTCGACAGAAGACGCTTAAACATCCACCTTTGTCTGGTTAAAATCACCTCCTTCTACTTCTTTTTTTATTCTTTTCCTTCTCTTCCGGTGGAAAAAGATGCTCGTCAGCAGCTGGTGCAAAATTCAACGTCAGCGGCTAGTATAAAAATACGATCTGCGAATCTGTTCTTATTCGTTTTCCGCTCGGTTCGTGCATCTCTAATATTTCAATTTTCACACGGCCCTCGTGTGCTACGCTATTCTCCTGGAATGTACCGAAATTAAAAAATTTTCTATTCGGTATGCTGCTTTCAGAATTGTAATCGTCGCATATTGAATTTTCCTGCAACTTTCGCGCAACGAGAAATATGTAATACATAAAGGGGAATACACGTGGTGCACTTTACACCAAAATTTCCTTTCTACCTCGTAATCGTAATTCTACTGTTTTTACAACATAACCGGACTAAAATCTCCTTTAGAATCTCACGAATTTTTCCTAGCATCTGAAACTATAATTCTACCACCAAAACGCCCACGGACAAGGATACAAAAGGAATGAAATATCCACAAAGCTACCGTAACCGTTCATTCCCAGTACGTCGTCTCCTTCATAACTCACCGTCTAACACCAACACTTCTATTACACCCCAACATTCAACTCCTGCTATTCGCAACAATTTACAATCGACTCTTCGACGTTCTCTAGAAGCACTATCCTTCGCGGTCTGCACTTTCTCAACGTCTTGTTCGACGTCTTTCACCATTTTACCGTACGTACATACTCAAAGTCTGATCGATTCTAAGACGTTTGAACTACCGAAAAAGTATTCTCCAGCGAATACGATCGGCAGCTGTCTACAAAATCCGAGCATCCAGTTCGTAAGTTTCTCCTTTTGGAGAACAGAATTCAACGGTGATTCCAGTTTCTCAGCTCCTGTGACTCGTCAGGGGCGACAGAATCGCGGAATCGCGAGCAGTAAATCGTATAGGCGACTGGAAACGTGTATTTTCGAGTTTACGATCACTGGACAGCCAAACGATGATTCCCCACGGCGCCGGCGAGTGTCAGGCTTGCCAATAAAACGTTCTGAGTCCGGCCAAGCACGTAGGTGTGCATAACGGATGGCTCTTGCCCGCGAGCAGATTTGTTTGACACGATGCTGCGGCAGCACCTAATAAAAGATGCTAATGTATCCTGTCCTTCTTGCGAGCCGAAGACGAGGCACGGTTTTGGAACGAATGCGAAGGTTAATGTCAGATTCGCGCGTGGACGCAAGCTGGATTTGACTATTGGACTCTATGAGAAGCGGGTGAAGGGCCAGGGTATGGGATGGGCGGAGAAAAATTTCTTTTCGATACTATAATGAGGAAATTGATTCTTTTGAAAGATTAATACAGAACGTATCTACTCGATTACTGTTTTTAGAGGGGTAGGTAGAGATGGGGAGTTTTGTATTTTCACGATGATGTTTATAGTTGCGATGGGGGCTGTTGCGTAAGATCGAATGATTCAGAACGTATCTAGTAGATGATTTCAACTGGTAGGGTTAATTTGCTTAGGGTTTACTATATTATGGCAGATGGAAGAATATCGAAGGAATGATATTGTTACGAAGCCAACCAACCTCAGCGCGGTCTCCTTTGCGGACCCCTTACCGAGGGTCAGGCCGTGCAAGGAGTTTCTGGTCGCCCCCTTGAGCGGAGGGGTCGATGCCTCCCCCTCCCCCGAATTTCTCCTGCGACGCGATTGGAGAATGGAGTTCGGGTGGGGGGAATCGGCACCTCAAACTTACTATAAAGTACTGTAGTTTTTAAGCTAGCGTGAGTGATTAGGGTAGTCACCGACGTCATCGGATCAACGTAACGAAGAAACGTATCCAGCTTGTTGTTAAAACTCTCAAAGTTTAATAAACGTTACCAGAACAACTCCGGTCTACTAATACATAGTACAAGAACAACTCTCTCTCTTTAATTACTTGGCGACGATTAATTTCTTCGTCAAGACGACGCAACTATCCCACGGTTGCGCCGAACAGATATAGTACCGAGATACTGATTTAGGCAAAATTTATCGGAAGTGAGTAGGCAATTGTATTCGATTCTAGTGATTGCGTATTCAAGCCTTTATCTGCTTAACTCCCAGCGACCCTAAAGAGGTGTGATCCTTTCATCTACGATCTATTGCTTAGGCTGCTCCTGAATCACTGAAGTTATGGAATGTCGCGTAATAATTTAGAAAAAGTTTTTCTGAGGTGATTGTGCATTTGTATTCAGTTCTATTAACAGTCGGAGCCTCCTCCCCTTTGCACATTGTAGCCCCTAAAATGTCACCTAGAATCTACTCGTTCTACTGATGGTCTACTTGATCTACTGATTTGCATGGCCTTTAAATTTTCACGTACCCGAATTTTCTGACGTTACCTAGTTTCTTTAGTATTTTAAGTAGATGCAGAAGACAAATGATGTGATCCCTATTATTTACCTAGGATCTACTGGTTGTATTGATGGTCTACTGCATCTACTGATTTAGATGACTTCTGAATTTTTAAGTAGCCGAATTTTCTAACGTTACCTAGTATCTGCGATATTTTAAGTAGGCGCAGAGGAAAAATGATGTGATCCATGTCACCTAGAATCTACTGGTTCTACTAATGGTCTACTGGATCTACTGATTTGCATGACCTTTAAATTTTCACGTACCCGAATTTTCTGATGTTACCTAGTTTCTTTAGTATTTTAAGTAGATGCAGAAGACAAATGATGTGATTCCTATTATTTACCTAGGATCTACTAGTTGTACTGATGGTCTACTGGATCTACTGATTTAGATGACCTCTGAATTTTTAAGTAGCCGAATTTTCTAACGTTACCTAGTATCTGCGATATTTTAAGTAGGCGCAGAGGAAAAATGATATGATCCATATCACCTAGAATCTACTGGTTCTACTGATGGTCTACTGGATTTGCTGATTTGCATGACCTTTAAATTTTCACGTAGTCGAATTTTCTGACGAGACCTAGTTTCTGTAGTATTTTAAGTAGATGCAGAAGACAAATGTTGTGATCCCTATTATTTACCTAGGATCTACTGGTTGTACTGATGGTCTACTGGATCTACTGATTTAGATGACCTCTGAATTTTTAAGTAGCCGAATTTTCTGTCGTTACCTAGTATCTGCAGTACTTTAAGTAGGTGTAGCAGAACCAAAATTCCAGTATATTAAACGACGACTTAGGAAAACCGTTTAAATCTACCTTGCCGAGAATATCTCGAATTCCAACCGCAAAGAATGAAGTCCGGATTGTGGCAGACACGATTCTGGGATTGGTAATTGGAGTCTATGGGTAAGCGGGTGAAAAGCGTATGGGTCGTATAGACGTGAGAGGTATGCCGGAGGAAGTCGAGATATCTAAATAGTGGATCAGAGTTGGAATCCCTTGGTTGCATCTGGGGCATGTTTCCAACGTGACGCGGATACCGTAGACTGGGAGATTTAGAATTTATTTAAAATAAATTGCTGCTTTGTAGGGTTTACGTTGCACGAGAGATTTAACTTCGCGTTAGAAAAATAAGGATTTCTGCAGCGATTGAAATAGCTTCGATATTTTCCACAAACCTTGGCTCTCCATTTCGTTTTTAAATACTATGCTAATTTCCCTTGGAACCTGGAATTCTAGGTGGCTTTTGAATTCTCGAGGCTTTCATATACATATCGCGTATGAAAAATCTGACAGAGATGACCAGGATTTGAACTTTGGCCTACTAATTGAGAGTTCAGACCTTTAACTCCGTGTCCTGCATAACTTCGCTTGCACAGTCGTCAAATGATATCACAGCATCTCTACTTAAAGTTCAAACTGCGGATTACTAAGAGAGTGTCGCAAATATTGTACCTCAAACGAATTTTCTCGAGTAGTTGGATACAATGTCGTCCAATCTCTTTGCTCGTCTGTTATCTTGCTCTTTCAACGAGGTTTTACTCCGGTGAAGAAAGAACAGACCCTAATTTGGAGAAGACGACGCGGTGGCGCACATTTATTCCCGAAGATTCATCCACGAGGACAAAGTACGAGACTTTACAAAGAACGTATTAACTCGCGAGACAGAGGGTGCATTGTAAGAGCACCGCCCGTGGGGTCAGACGGCGGAAAAATAACTGGCAAGCTAATTACGCGGAATGCTGTAATTATAATGGCGAGTATGTTTATTAACAACACCGGGGAGCACAGGGACAAATGAAACCACGAGACATCTATCTGACGAAAATATCTCTTCTGTTATAAAATTGCTGTTGCTGTTCTCAAATATTTTCAGCTTCATCTACTACAAGTATTTCGAATTCTGCCTACCATCGTGTCACATTAACCCTTAACATAAGTCACCCCGTCACGTGACAACAATACTTTGTCGACAGCAGTATATTTCTGTGAAACGTGCAAGAAAAAACTATTACTTCATGTTTAAAAAACTATCACACATTAAAAACTTACAAATAATCACTTCAAAACTAATAATTTATAATTCTCCTTCAAAAGATAAATAATTTGCAACCTACTTCAGAATCATGAGTAAAAACCTAGCGACTGATAAGGGTTACATTACAATTTAGAGAAATTACCCTAAAACTGTCCAACTTGAACTCACTCTCCCTAATTACAACTACAATCTTCCACAAAAACTCCCACCCTAACTGTAAACATCGGCATAAAAATACAAAACATCCCATCTCCCTCTAAAAACAATAATCCAAAAGATACATTCTGCATCAATCTCTCCATCTTTCATACCCCATCGACGCACTCTCCATCGATAACAAAACAAAAAGCAGAAAAAGGTACTCACGTGCAGCTAATAACCAAAAACCCACCCTTCTATCAGCACCTTCAGCCAACAATTACCGCATCAGAGATATGGCTCCTCGACTTCAACCTCGACGATCTCCATCGCAGCCTCCCTCGGCGGGAAGGAGTCCCGCGTTGAAAACAAAGAAAAAAACCGACAAGACGAACGACCAGGAGATCGAATCGCGTTAATGAATATCCGATAGAAGGAGAAACAAACCGACAGAATGGTAGGGTCGTCTTGCACCTACTCGAAGAGGCTAGGTAGCCGGGATATGCAGCTTCGCTTGGTGCATATGATATATATGCATCTAGATATGCACACGGAGGATTAGGTGATGCGCGACATCGTACGAACACATTGTTACGCTTGCAGATATGCCAGAGGTGCATCCCCGCCGACTCTCGCGGAGGATGGTCAGGATTATCTCGATTCTCCGGCTGCACTCCGTGGCGAGCAACACCAACGGTGCCGGGATGCTACATTGAAATCCCGCCAAGTCACTTATCGTCGAACGTCGCGGTTTAAAGTCGAGGACGTCGACGGAAACTGGCCAATAAATTCATGAGATAAGCGCCGCCGGGAGCGTTCCTATCGCTGAGGTGTATGCAAGGGAAACCTCTGTTGCGCGTTGCACCGGGAGAGTCCGAGCTTGTTGGTGTCTTGAATTTTCTCTTTATGGAGGGAGGTGGTTGGGTTTAGAATGGGAATGGGGGAAGTGATTATTTTGAGGAATTACGATCCGGTTTTATGTCTCTCTTTTGTCGTTTCATTTGGATGTAGGTATTTCGACTGGGGGATGGGTTTTGGTGGGTTTCGAATTTTTGAGGGTGGGATGAGTTTCGTGGGATCCACTGTATTTGGTAGATTTCGAATTATTGAGATTATGATATAATGAGTAATAGTTTAGAGTAATGTCAGGGTTGGATGAAATTTGTATTCTGCTATCTGCTTTAGGTAGCATCATTCAAAGCTTCAACTGTCGTGATTATAAAATATATTTGTTCCCTGCAAAAGGCGGAAGTTTCAAATGCATCGTGATTACGTTCAAGCAGTTTCCGGAATCTGTTGTTTCCAGTCTTTCGAAAAGATTGCTTTTATTCTGGAGCAAGCGGCTGGTAACTCTATTCGACTCCAGTTCCATTCCACCCTCTTCCCCTTCGTTCTTCTTTTTCCATCGGACAGAATGTAATTTTACCTTGTTTCGAGATGTAAACAACAGCTTGCGGTAAATGCGACGTAAATTTCGAGCGAGACTATTGTTCTCCCTTTTTCCTCCCTCCTTTTATTATTAAAGCCACCGCGGACGAGGTTAACCGAGAATTTTTTCCCCGCGATAGGGGAGAACGTCGCGCGATAATAATATTCACATACGCCCGACTCGAACTTTCGAGGCCAGGCAGAAAGACGGCTAATCGTCCGCGTTATCACTCGTCGCCGGAGGGTTCGCTTTTTTGCCGGCAAAAGTTGCGCAAAATTCGCCATCGAACACCGTCCATAATGCCGTGTTGGGTCGCAATATTCGCGCGTCTAATAATGGCGCACGGTATGAGAAAAAAATTCCGCTATCGCGTCTCGGCAGGTAGGTAATTCCAGGAGGACGGAGAAAATTCAATTAAGCCACCCGTGTTATTCCATTCAAAGTAACGTGGGATTGTTAACGGCCTGGAAGACCATGGCGAGAATTGACGGTCGATGTTAATGGTAATAACGCGAGGAAGGAGGGTCCTGCGTAGATTTTAATTAATTCTCGGTCGGCGCTGTAACTGTAATTATCGAAGATCCACTAATATTTAAATCGTCGATTAATTTCGCGAATCCTCCCAGGCTAGTTTTATAATTTTACCGGGAATGAGAAATTCATTTCAATTAACTTCCATTAGCTGCCGGCACTTTTCCTCGATTTGGATGTTCGATATGCGCCCGATGGTGTTTGCTTTTGTTACTCGGCGATTCGTTATTTATCGTTTGGTGCATGCGCCGTGGATCGGGCGGGAGTTTTATTTATTATTGAATAAAACGATAAGGTGGTGAAAAGTGCTCTCGAATTGATTTCAATGGGGGTGATCTCATCATAATGTTCAGCGATCACTGTGTAACAAATTTTAGTCCTGCATCTCGACCAGAAAGGTAGGTAGTTATGGGAAACATTTTAAAAAGGAGATGCAACAAATTTGAAAAAATTCTGACACATTCTACACATCACCGTACATGTTTGAGATTTTTCTCAGATTTTTCCATTGAAGAACCTAAGTGTAATAAATGAGCAAACACTGGTCTTTGTTTCGAGCTTTGTTCTTTCTTCGGTGAAGTTAGTCGTTGATTTTTCATAGATATAAAAATAGTCTCCAATCTTTCGACGGTACGTGAATAGTCTTCATCGTCGAAATAATAGTCCTCGATCTTCCACGGAAGAGAGAGATATTCAGAGACAAGGAGAAAAATATCGCGTTCGATCAACGACACTGGAAAGTTTCTCACTGAAATCCTGCGTCTCGTTTGTCGAATTAAAAAGTCACGCACGTTTCTATTGGCCGATCGTCGCCCGGCCGTGCGCCATTGTTTTACAATACAAACGAAACTGATTGCGAGGCCGGCCGTAATAGACGTACGTGCATAAAATCGCCAACGCCATGGAATTTCTTCGTGTATGGCGTACAAAAGACAGCCGTGAGCGGGCGCAAAGAACTGTAAATTGCGAACACGTGCTCGCGTGCGTAAAGCCAGTGGTGGTACCAGGGCAAAAAATAATCTACCGCTAATTTAAACCTGCTGACAGAAGCATGACTTGTGGACTTTCTCTGCGGTTCGATTTCACCTGATTTCAGCGTTTCGTCCCGATCGTATTGGTCCTTTCCATTTTGTTGGTAACACTAGCCGTGCTCGCATTAGATCGCGAAATGCCACGGAGAATGGCCATTAAGATTTCTACGTTGATAGATTGACACTTAAAATGGTACCTTCTTGTTTAACACATTAATTCTATATTCTCCAACAAATGTTCAACTATTTTTCATTAAACGTCGTTGATCTTTTATCACAAACAGAGAAACAGTTACAAAGTAACGTTAAATACCGTAGCTTGATTAAATTCGATTTCAGTCTCGTTCATTAACGCGACCAGACTGTCTAATTAGTTACGATTATACGACTACGAATGTTTCTTTTCCTTTGTCAAGTAAAATCTCTACCTTTTATTCCTATACTTTATATTCCACAATTTTCTGGAAATAAGACAAACGCAAAGACGAAGCTTCCAGTTTGAAGTAGAAATTTGTAATCCACCTTCGCCCGTGAAAAAGATGGAGCTAACAATATTAATTAAAGGTCGTACAGAAGGCAAAAGTACACCGTATTCTACGGGAATCCGATTCGTTGGCAATAATTCGCAAGTTCTCGGTCCACGAGTAAAGGTGGAACTATCTCTGTAAAGAAAATTGCACGTACATTCAGATCGCTATCGGTCCCGAGATATCTACTTTGCCTCCGCCAGGATAATGGGTCTATAAGGATCCTGTGCAATATCTCGCGTAAGAGGCAAATACACTCGCTCCTGATAAAGATAACGTCGAAATTCCGTGCACGAAGGAAC
Source organism: Cerceris rybyensis (assembly GCA_910591515.1). Lineage (NCBI taxonomy): Eukaryota > Metazoa > Arthropoda > Insecta > Hymenoptera > Crabronidae > Cerceris > Cerceris rybyensis. The sequence continues at coordinate 6,606,602 of OU342795.1, forward strand.
GAGCGATATTCGATGCAGCAGCATTATCAGTATCGTCCGAAAAGTAAGGTTGGACGTGAACGTAACTTTGCAGCTTCTTTCGGCGAACGTACGATCGTTATTGATCCCTCGAGGTGAAACGAGATCGAAATCGGGAGGCTCGACGATTTACCCTTCCATTGGATGCCCTGTTATTCGTTTAACGAAGTACGATTGCTCGAGGGCTCATCCGTTTCTCATGGTTTCGAATTAATCCAGGAGAGCAGTTCTCCCCGGCTCGTTTCGTCGCGGCTACAGACGCGTTCGCTTAATTAGGTAAATAAATTTTCGCCGCGTCTCGACTTCGTTGTCCTTCGTAGCCTTCAACCCCCTTGTAAGCCGCGGAGACCTCGACGTATAGAGAGAGTAATTAATTTACACCCGAATCACCGACGGCTTCTCTTTATTAACACCCTTGCTACCGGCGAATCTGTTTTTTTTTCTTTTCTATCTCTCACTCTTTCCTCTTTTTCATCTTCTTGCTCTTTTTTTTAATTACGTCGACGGCGAGAAGAGTAGATGAAATCGGAGGAGAAATGGGGTGAATGGAGAACGAGACGGTGTTACTTTACGCTCAAGTTCGATCGAAGTGTAGGAGAAATTTGTAAAATTAAAGTTCAAATGACCTTCCACGTGAGATATATCGTAATGGATATTTCCACGATGGTAGAACAGAGAGTATGCTACCTTGCAGTGGAGTTACATTGTCCAAAGTTTTAATTATCGGTGGGACGTGCCGGTGCTACTTCAAGGGCGGAGTTCTCGCCGCGATATCGCGGCTTCGCCAATGGCACGTGCTACTCTGATAAACTTTTGCGTGCTAGTTTGCGTTAGTTCGGGGTAAATACAATATTCGTCGAGTAAGTGCACGATTTTAGGGGATAAGTTTCTGGGGGGTGACGGTAACCGAATGGAGACTGGAGGGTAACTGCGCCCGAAAACGAACGGTAGCTGTGCCGTAAACCGGAATTCTTATGGAACGCTTCCAATCGAACTTTCGAACGATTCTACCGATGCAATTCCAGAGGTGGTATGCACGGTGCGGTTTCTGGGATCGTTTTTATCTTATAACGTTATGCTATCTGCATTTGAATCGGACAGGAATGTTATTGGTCGTTTTATTTCGCTATTAAGATGCGAACAGATGTGTGTGTATTTACCGTACAAAAATCGTGGCTGATATATTGATTAGCAATTTTACAAAAAAATCCTGAAGTGGCGGAGATTTGAATTCCATTCTACTAATTGGAATTTCGAGCTTTCTCTTTTTTGCCCGTCATAAATCTTAACGTACTGTGGTCCCTACAGCTACAATCTACTATTTTAAATGGGTTTCTGTGTGTCGTTTTTCTACATTAAATTCAAATAAATAAACTTGTAAGATGTTTTTATTTTCAATGAATGATGTAACAATCCTTGTTATGAATAACCCTTTTCTATTTAGTGTGTAAATTTTCAGTACCGGATCGATAAAAGTCAATTAGTTTTTGAACAAAATATCTGAAGAAATGACGTTACTTTTCGATCCCCCTAATATATTAAACAATGTCTTAGAATTTTCCACAGATGACAGCCCTATGGATCCTATGATCATTTCTAGGATTTACTGTTTTAAATGGGTTTATAATCACCGTGGAGACGATAGATATTAACCCTTTTAGTGCCAATTGAATAAATTCATTGAATTAATGGTAATATAGTTACAAATAAAAAAAACTATCATTTGGCTACAGTTTCACATGGAACACGTCATACAGAACACAAACGGTGTATTTACAATTATCTGTCATAACATTACTGATATTGTATTGGAAACTGAATAATAATCCTACGCTGCTCAGCGAAAACATTGTTGCTAACGAAGATATATCGTCGGCCGGCACTAAAAGGGTTAAACAATATCTTAGAATTTTCCACAAGTGACAGCCCTACGGCTCCTATGGTCATTTAGCCTAGGACTTACAGTTTTAGGTAGGTTCCAACTTACTGAAGCTACAATATACCTACATATAAAATAGAAAGAATTAAAAATTTCCAAAAAAATATTTAAAAATTTGACCTCGGTCCCAATTACGAGTCGAAGCCTTTGACCCCAAACCACATAATCCTTTATATGTCTCATTTCTCGCGGGTGGTCGTAAATAATTACCAATGAGTAGTCAGACAGATTTGCAATAATATGCAAACCCCATTCTAGATACCCTATAGACTTGGTAGATCTCGGAGAATCGTCGTACAAGCCGATTCGACGTCGAGGATCTTTTGGACCTCAGCCAGCGGCATGCTTGGGAACTCCCGCGTGCTTCTGAATAATATAGCATAGATAGAAGGACAGGTAAGGATGGTGGACGGATAGATACGTCGATGGGAAACACATTCAACTCGGACCAGACACGTTTCTCCGTCGAGTCCTCGTAATGCGAACTCGAAGAATCGTACGAGCTCGCGACGTAGGATGCCTCCGTGCTCGACGTGCTTCACTTCCACCCTTTATCTATACTCCCACGTGGTTATTTGTTTCCAATGCAACTCGACAGTGCCGCTCACCGGAATAAGTGCAGTCTTTCCGCAGAGAATATGTTTATTTAGAAAATTCTCGTTGCTCGAAGTGCGAGATGATTTCACGTATTTATGACACCTTTTTCTTTGCGCAGAGATACTACGAAATATGGGGGATGCTGCACTTCGGAAGCGGGTGATTTGTATTTACGTTTTTGCTCGATTGTTCGTTTGTGGAGTGGCCATGTCTCTCGTTGAAAGTGAGAAATTTTGGTATTATTTTCCTATTTGGATTAAGTCACTCTCCTCTATTGCGCCGGTAGTTGCTGTATTCTTATTATCATTTTCATAGAAAATGGTGCAATCTAATTTGCATTAATTCTAAGTTTTATACAGGAAAAAGAAATTCCCTCAAAATACAGCGTTTCCTGTAACTCTCGCAAGAAATTACAAATCATCCTTCTCGACAGTCTCGTTAAACTCCATTCCGAAAAACAATATCAAAGTGGAAATTGGAAGGTGAATCCTCCACTTGCAGTTGCTCGGTCCAATAATTCTGCTGGTTTCAATTTCGCTCTCGAAAATCTCTATTTGACTTCTCCGTTATCTTTCTCCCGTATCGGTCTTCCGTATTCGACATTTCCGCGGTGAGAACTCTCCGATCGTTTCGCATTTACGTTTAAATGTAACGCGCGAAGAGTCGCGCGAACGACGCATAGCGAAAAGGGCCCATTTGTATGCACCGCTTGAAACTAACAATATACGTCTGCACTTCGAGACAAGAGGGAAAGAACGAACGGACTTTGAGGTCAGAGCTATTCAGAGCGATCGTCTGTGTCTTCGAATTCCAAAATATTCTTCGTCTCGATTTTTCCTTCTTTCCTTTGCCGCGATAGCAACTTTTCTCTCTTTCTGCATTGCTTTGAGGTGACAATTCCTTTTATATTTTTTGATACCGGAAATGCAGTCGAGAGAGAATCGCGGACATCGTCAACGACCATACAGAAACGAAACCAGTATTTGCATGCACAAAACCCACCTTTCTGTCGGAGATAACGAGAACTGCCATTCCAAAGGGCTGCTCAAACGAAATACGGATATCGCACTAATAACGTGAAAACGATTGATTCTGCTCGATACAGAGGTTACTTCGGTTCGAAGGATTCTCTTTGACAAAGAAATTCATCAAGTTTGAAATTCCTAGGAAATGATTTTTCCGAAGTATTATCAGATGTACTAAAGTCTGCTAACATTCACAAAAGTCATGTACCAGAAAAAGCCAGTGAAAGACTTTTCTACTTGAATCATTCTTTGTTACCTGCTTTTATCAAACTTGAAATTTGTATAAATATTAACTGTGTAATTAAGACCGACGGAAACCTACGTTTTTTAGGTTTAACTTTCAACCTGTGCAGAGAGAGTCTTCTTTCAACGCTAAGCCTTAAAGTGTAGCAAATTTAAAAGTTGCACTTTAGAATCCTACAAAACGGTCGTCCATTTTATGCATGAGATTTGCGGCTAACCAGAGTTACCGAAGACAGGAAGAAGAAGCTGCAGAATATCCGTAGTTTTCTTTATTTCGAAAAAATCTATTTTTTCTTCCCACTCTCGCAACCCTTGGAATGTAAAGTAAGAGGCAAAGAAATTTGTGGTCGTCGTAGCGGCAGAGGGCAAAATGGACCATTTGCATGCGCCGCTCGTCTTTCGCAGTTTATACCTGTACAGTCCACAGGGGAGCAACGGACGACGACGAAGACGACGAGGAAGACGACGATGACGAAGACGATGAAGAAGACGACAGCTACGAAGACGACGAGGACGTTAAGGTCACCGCACGAAGAAGCACTAAGCATAAAGAATGTCGGTACCGCGGTACGGTTAAAGAGAGCCCTTAGAGCAGCTTTGCATTCATACTTTAATATAACGACGACCAGTCGGCTTAAGTTAATTTTCCGTGAATGGCCTACTCGGGGGCTTACCCGATAATGCCGTACAACTTGCAAGAAAAACCACCAAAACTCTGATTTATCGTCGTCATTTGGCAGGAAGTATTTACAAAACCAATGGTCGGCTTGCTTGCTCGAATATATGGCAGAATACTTACACTATATTTGGATTACAGTGTCACTTTAGCAACCGGGTTGAAAATTTTTGTAATTTCCCGCGCAGGATTACGAATCGTCAACGTGAAACAAGAACAAAAGGTTCGGATTTGTGAGTAAAAACGGCGGGAAAATATCACAAGCATGTAATCGTTCTGTAATTATGAATGATTTCCATAAAGCATCGCATAAAATACGATTATTATTGGTCCGTGCGACGCGTGCCATAAAAATGCAACAAATTTGTGTCGCTTGGAATTATTTATTCTTTATTTGCGCCTCGGTGAATCATTTCTCCCGTTTCGTCCCTGCGAAAAATGGCGGGGGTAAAAAAAGGGGGGGGAAAGTCCATAGAATGGATTTATGACGACGTTTATGCTCGCATTTCGGAAGAGAGGAGATGAGAGGAGAGAAAACGTAGAAGGCAAAAAAAAGAAGGATAAGAAAGGGTAAAAAGGAGTGAGAAAGATGGGTATGGAGGTGCAAAACGAGGAACACTCGATGCTGCCTGGAGATTCACGCTCGTCTATCGAGCGAAAGTAATTTCGCCGTTGGTTTTGCGCCATGGTAAATGAAGTAGGCGATTCATTAAGGAACAGGCCGCGTTCTTGAAATTCTGACTCGACCCGATCGTTATCCTCCGACACTTCCACGATAAAGACGTCAGAGTCTTATGGGAAATGCTCGACTCGATGCGATTCCTCGTCTACCGTGAATCCCCATGCTTCCGGCTCGATTCAAGTCTATGGAAATCCCGCCCGTCTATTCGGCCTCGACGAAAATGGTTTTTAATTAGTCTACCTCGTTCCCCGAAGGATAATTGCTCTCGCCGCGAAGAGAGAAAGAGCAAAGGAGGAGATCAACCGCGCAAATTGGAATCGATCGTGGCCATGATTTCTTCGTCGATTCAAATTACCCGGTGGAGAGTTGAGATTTAATCGGACTCGATAAAATTCGAGGCGATAATACGCGATAACGTTTAATTTGAGGTCGACAGCGACTCATCGCTGGAAGAGGGAATTTCGATGATTTCGTTTAATTTGCACTTCTATCCTCACTCGTGCTTTTCGGTGGATCTCTCCGATATTCCATGAGTGTATTCCGCTGTGAAGTACGTGATAAGCCTTGAGCGAGAGGTACGAGAGAAATGGTCGAGAGGTACTGTGCGCTCGATAAATGCTGGATCAACGAGGGCTTCCACTACCGCCGGGCTCATTTTTATTGTTTTGGTATCTATTTGGTTGGACCTGCTGCTGTTATCTCGCCATGGACCTGCTGTTTTAGGTGGACTCCGAACCGCCGAGACTATAATATACATATCACATGGGACAGATTTTAAATATCCCAGAGGTGACGGGAGATGTTAGAATTTGGGCCCACCGGTAGATGGGACCGAGCCTCCATCTTCTCATCCATCGTAGTCTCGTGACTTCTATGCTCGTTTTGCCAAGAACCTACCGTTTCAGATGGCTTTGAAATTTTCAAGACTGTGATATATGAAATGAAAAATTTTAGCAAAATCAGATAGGGATTTAAACTCGGACCGATTGATTGCCATTGAAACTCCTTATCTCTTTGCAAATCATGGCCCTCCCGACGATCTTTCGTATACCTCCGACATATTGATGCATCGAATTTCGATTATCGCTGCATCAAAGATTATTTGGTCGAATATATTGTATCGTGCTTAACGATAATCTCGTAAAGTGCTAAACATCCAGCCAGTGACTCCTGCGATTATTTCATCTAGCACCTACCATTTTAGGTAAGTTTCGAACCACCAAGACTATAATATACATATCACATAGGGCAAATTTTAAATATTCCAGATGTGAGGAGGGATTTGAGTCGCTAATAGGTAAAACTGAACCTTGATTTTCTCATCTATCACAGTTTAATGACTCCTGTGATCATTTGGCCAAGGACCTACTGTTTTAGGTGAGCTCCTAACCACCGAGACTATAATATAGGGGAGGGTGGGGCAAAGTGGGCCCCTGGGGGCAAAGTGGGCCCCTTAAAATTTTGGAGCCCAAAAAAATAAAGATATGACTATTTTTTGCTGAAGGGGCCCACTTTGCCCCACCCTCCCCTACATATCACGTAGAATAAATTTTAAATATCCCAAAGATGACAGGAGATTTGAGAACTCAGGACCACTAATAGATGGAACCGAGCCTTTATCTTCTTACCCAGCATAGCCTCGTGATTCCTGCGATCATTTCGCCAAGGACCTACAGTTATAGGCAGACTCCGAACCACCGAGACCATAGTACACGTATCATATACAAAAAATTAAAAATTACCCAGAAATGGCGGAAAATTTGAGCTCGACTCACTGACTGTAAATTCCAACTTTTCCTCCTAATTCACCGCAGTTCCACCGTGACCATTTGCCGCGTCACAGAGCAGTAGACACTTTTACCCTTATATTCATCTCTGACGATTCACCGTGTCAGGTATATCGTGTCCAACGCGTTGCAATAATTACCAGCACACCGTGGACCACCTCCACAAACTGCCATGGACGATGATCCTTCCACCGGCCAATCTACCAGCTTTTCGTTTATTCTCGCCAGTGTCACTTTGCATTTTAACGAGAAAACGACTTCCCCGACGACCACTGGTTCACCACGGCTACCAGACGAGATCGGATATAATACACACGCTTGCGAAAGACGAAGAAAAACGTCCTTTCTCCTAGTTCGTTCCTCGTTCACGAGCGACAGGTAGAAATTCGTGTTCGTTGGTTCCCCTCAATTCGTCCACCATCGCGTTGATCCTTCCGTTTTCCACGTTTCGTCCTTTTGGCATTATCCTCCCGACGTCGTTTGCACTAACAGAGCGGAACAATCGAGTAGAAATCTGGTGTAAACTGCAGGGAATAAATCGTTGTCTGCTCCGATCCCCGAGTGACTGTTGCCATCGTCGTGGCACCGGCGATTGTTTTCCGATCGTTTTATGCGACCGTTCTTCATAACGTTTAATTTTCGCTCCGTGGCGCCCTATAGGCGAAACTCCAATTTCGCTAATTTCCCGAGCGCGTTATCGCTTCGAAATACTGCCGGCGACAAATTCAATGCGCTTTCGGAATATGCGAATCCGTTGACGGAATTTGGAGCTGGAGGTTTAAAGGCACGATGGATCGCAAATTGCAAGCACAAATTTGAGATTCGTCTTGTTGAGATGAAATACGCGGGGATTTTATTAAAACGAGGATTCATGTAATTTCTACCCATTTTTAATTTGAAATTGCATGTATATATTTTTTACCATGACTATCTGTCTTTTTTTCAGCTGGAAAGTAATCCTTTTGACGAATGCATCTCTGATAGTCACGTGGGGAATTCGAACTTCGAAATTTGAAAAAATGGAGATACGGAGAGCGGGAAAACATGGTAGAAATAATTCCCCGCACAGGAAGGATTTTTTTTATTACGATAACCTCATTCCTGCGGCAAAATAATGGGATATTTAAGATACATTCGGAACAGCACATTTTTTTTGGAAATGTAAACCATTTGTTGAAAAAGAACGAATCCAATTATAACTTTGACGAGCAGAGAGTATACATTCCCTGATTAATATCGATGGAAATTGTAACCGAACTCGCGATCACGTTTCAGCAGAACCAAGGGAGAAAATGAATTCTCATCTTCCTTGCTCCACCCATCGGACAAGACGATAGATTAATTTTCAAAACTAACGTATTAACTCGTCCTCCCTTAATTCAAGTCCGTAAATTTGCAAAACTCAATACAAAAGCTTCATAACTTCGTCTCAACAAACAGGATCAAAGTTCACCCGTAATTAATTTTCCCAATAATCAATTACCCTTTAAAAAAAAATGTCCACCTCCCAGATTCTCTTCCGAAGTAACGTCAGGACGAAGAGAAACGTTAATAACAGCAAGACGGCCCCTCAGGAAAAATTAACATAATAGCATCGAACAGAACGCGCCCTTACCGCGGATGGGAAGGTTCGCATTACCCTAACGATTTACCCCATAACTCATTCTAAGTAAAATCATTCCCCGGCTTGTTTCCCGTCGATCGGCCATGGAAGAAACACGATAATCGGTCGTTGGGATCGCCTACGTGGGATCATCGATAATACTTGGACGCGCGAACCAGAGGGAGGAGATCTCTCGGTTTCTCGGTTCGTTGACTTCCGCCTCGTTTCTTTCTTTTTCTCTCTTTCCTTCATATTTCTTTTTCGTTCCTTCTTTTTTATCGTTCTTATCCTGCCGTTTAAAGGATCCCTGAAAATCATCCGTTCGCGGTATCGGCAGATGTTGCTTGCTCGCTTTTGTCCCAGGAAATCACAACGAGGAGAATTCTACGGCGTGGAAATTGCACGAGGTTGCGCGTGGGAGACGTCCATGGTACTTCGATAAAAAGAACACGGGTTATCGGCAGGTATGTTCCTGGGAGAAACATACTTTGTACAGGGAGAAGTACGTTAAACAAGACAATGTTCGACTGAAGCCAAACTCGTATCAGTGCGGAGTTATTGTGCCGATTGTAGTGCCTGGGATTTCCTCTTTTTCTATTTGTTTTGATTTAACTGCTGCGGCTACTTTTGTCTGGGTTATGATGATTCAAGTTACTTCGCAATTACGAAGGATTTTACATATTAATCCTTTCAGTAGCGACTGAAAAAATTGGTTAATTAACACTAGATTTACGGCCGCCAAATCTGATGTATAAAATTATATTAAATAATTGCTTTGAAAGAAGATAAACTTCTTTTTTATAAATTTGAGAAAATATTAAAAAAATGTGAGACCCCTCAATTTGGCGGCTGCCGTAGATCTAGTGTTGATGAGAATATAGTTGCAAATAAAAAAAATTGTCATTTGGCCATAGTTTTATATAGAACACGCAAAATGGAGCATAAACTGTGTATTTACAATTATCTGTCATAAAATTACTGACATCGTATTGGAAACTGAGTAATTACTCTACGATTCGTAAAGTTAGGATTATTATTAACACTAGAACTACCGGCTTTAAATATATCGTATTGCAATATATTAAATAAGTACTTTCAAAAAGATGGAATGAAGCGGCAGGAAACTTGACCCATTGGGTGATTTGAATTTATTGACATAGACGTAGAATATTTACTCTATGACTCTTATATAAACTTGGAGAATATTTTGAAAAAATTGTATACCAGTCATTTTGACTGGTTTGGTAGTTCTAGTGTTAATGACGATATATCATCGTCCAGCATTAAAATGTTTGAATGATTAATTAGCAAAAATTTGGGGTAGTGAGGGAGGAATTCAAACTCTTGAGTTCACTGATTGCAAGAACAATTTGAATTTCGGTTAGAATCCTCTGTTTTAGGTTGCTTCAAACCACAGGGGCTTTGATACATTAAATAATACTTTATAAAAAAATTCCCAGCGGTAAAGAGTAATTCGAACTCTCTCCAGTCTTTCGATTCTCGTTTGCGCTCTGAATTCCACGTAGCACGAAATTCATCTACAGCCTGGAGAACGATTCGCATATACGCAAGCTTCTATATTCGCATCATATCGATTTCAACGTCCAGCTTTAACATTCGTATTTTCACCCTCTACAAAATCCTCCCATCTACTGGACAAACTAACTCGAATTTTTCAAATTATTTCAAAAACTCCCATCAAGTGTCCGCCCCCTCAAATAAAAAAGATCCATCCAACCCCAAGAAACTAACAGCCAGTGTTTTACGAGCTAAAAGCAAGCAAACAAAAGACACCGCCACAAACATTCAAGAAAATAAAGTACTCTCTACTAAAAAAAAAACACTGCCAACCACCTCCCAAGATCGCGATACTTTTCGCGAACCAACAGGAGTGAAATAATTTCACCCGCAACGACGGAACCAGGCGACTTAATCCCAGGATACAATGTATCTCCGAGTTTATACGCGGAAGTAGACGAAACCACAGAGAAATATCCGGTTCTCGCGGAAGAGCAAAGAACACGGAATTATTTCGCGCCAGTGGACAAAGAAGAGGGAATTATTTCGCGCGTGAACGTCACCGGTCGTAGCCTTTTTTCGGTAGAAAATACCAGTGGCTCGTTACCCTGGGCAAATACTTTTGCACCCCCTCGCAACCGGTGCCAGTCGACCGAGGAACGCCAAGTATTAAACCACCGTCCCCAGGTTTGCCAGGACTCGCTGATTCCAAACTCGAGTCCTGCAATTCCGGGAATTACCTCTCTGCGGTAGGACGAGCGGATATTCCGGGACAATCTCTTTGGAAGATAGTTAGGCAGCGGAGAGTAGAAGGATGCCGGATGTACCTACGAGAGCGGTAAGTAGAGGAGCGAGTACATAAGATGGAGCTTGTGTATCCATGGCATAATGCCTTCGTAAACTCCCAGAGCGCCTATGACGGTGTTTCGCTCTCCCTTTTCGTCTCTATTTCTCTCTCTCTCTCCTTGTGCTTCTCTCTCGCTAAATCCACGGGAGATACGTGCCAAGAGGAAGGAAGAGAACCGAAGAGGCTCAGACGTGGAACCAGCAACGCGTCAACCGCGTCTCGTTGATGGGCTTGCTGCTTTATGCTTCAGGAATTTCACAAACGAAACCAATTTCCTTCCCCCTGGTACCAACCCTCTTTCTCCTCCTGCTCGACACGTGGCGAGATTTTTCTTTACTATTTTCTTCCTACTTTTCCATGATAATTTTCGAGCAAACATTCGATGATCGGATGTTAGAAATGGAGATAGATGTGTTATTTGTAAGAAGAAACAGGATGGAGAAAGAATCGGCTTTGGTCGAAAGATCGAAGGGGAACTTGAGATTGTCTTGAAAGCTAAAGACAAAGAACGTCTGGGAGTACCCGTTGTTCCCCGAAGGGTTGATCGGTGATGGGACTTCCAACGGAAGATACCTTCTTTGAAGAATTATTCAGGACGAGTGAAAAGTTGTTGGAGAAATGTTTATATTTGATAAAGAGACATTGGGAAATACTTCCTTCCTGAGTTAATCCCATGAAAGATCGTCCGAAGAGAGTGTATCGTGTTCGTATTGAAATTTCAGCCAGTTTTCTTTCCTGATCGTATCAAAGTCTATCGAAAATCGTGAAAGGAAGTAGTATGGGTCAAAGTTTCGTCGTGTATGGGTAAAAAGATTCTGAAGGTGGGCAAAAGAAGAGACGAAGAGGTCAGGACTCGCGTCCAGAGTACTTCGGTGTGGTTGTTGCATTGAAATTGAGCCGGTGCTAAAAGCGTTCGTAGGTAATACGGCATACGAGAGGAGCTCAAGACGGAGGTCGGCGCGAATCGATATATCGACACGGGCCATTTTTCCCTCCTCTATAAATAGCCAAACGACGGACACTAGGTTCCTAGATATTACGTATACAGAGAGAGAGCCAGGCCTCTCCTCTATATCGCTCCGAATAGATTAGAACGTTGCAACTGCCGGCTGATTTACGATCGCGAATATGGCTTCCCACGCGTACCGCTGGATACCGGTATTTAAGCTTCATTCACATACGCTGCTCCTGGTATTTGGTGGTGCAATGCAATTATGTCTCGTTCGAGGAAGAATCGTTGGAAATTGCAACGTTTGCGAGCTTCTGCGAATCGACGTTGATACGGTTCTTCTTGGTTGGACGGGGTTTTGAGGTTTTTATTAAAGTTGCATCTATCAAAGTGGTCGAGATAATGTGCTCCTGGTATTCGGTGATGCAATGCAATTATGCCTGCTTCGGGGAAGAATCGCTGGAAATTGCAACGTTTCAGAGTTTCTGCGAATTGACGTTGATGCGGTTCTTGGCTGGGTGGTTTTTGAGGTTTTTATTAAGGCTGGATGTCTCAAAGTGATCAAAATAATGTACTCTGAATTATATAAATGTTTCCGGAATTAAATTCTTTGTCTTCTTTGTCTTTTATTCCTAAGGTGATTATTCGATAAATTTAAACATATTGGATTAACTGTAATGCAGGAATTGCAAACAATTGTGCTAATCTGATCTTCCTAATTGGATTTTTTCAAGTTGATAGCACAATCCGATAGCTTTTAGTAAATGGAATAAGAGTTTCTTTTTATCAAAAGCTTGTTAGTATTGGAAAAGGGGTAAATCAACCCCAAACTTACTAGTGTACGCTTAAAAACCAGTTATACACGTGTTACAGTGTTACGTTATAAATTGGCGTATTTAATCGATTCGTTTTCATCGCACCATGTACGATTTACTGCTGGACATTTACATCGATGTAAAATATCTACAATTTCAGTCACTTTATTAATTAATACTCCTAACAGACAACGAGATTGCATGAAATTTTACGTCCAACAACTCTGTCTCTTTTTAACAAGCTGAAACAATTTTCTATCCTGCACTTACCACGGAAATATCGCTCGTCATGTTCTACATTTTGCCATTAATCAATGGCGATGTTTAACGTCAATTGCACGTGCTCGGTTTTTCAATGCTTTTCACGCTCTTTATTCAATGTCTGCATCAACGTTCAGAACCCGTGCAGACTTCAATCGAACGCTCGAATTGTATTACGGTCCGGCATGTTTGGATCGACGTTAACTTCTTTAAATCCAACCGCAAGGGAATTACAATTTCCACTTTCGTGTACCACGACGTTCTTCCGTCTCTCGCAGATGTCCGGGGTTATTTTCGTAGAAAAACGAGTTAACGAGGAAACGCTGGAAAGAGGGCAGTTCAACTTGCCTCTTCGGATTTCACTCTTCGAGATTGCAGTTTTTTATTTCCAGTTTTAAATGCTAGGATCATTTCGTCTGTGACCTGCAGTTCTCAGATGGATTTGGAACTGACCAGGTTGCGATATATCAGATAGTAATTAAGGAAAAAGATTCCGAAAGGGGATTAGAGAGCTAAGTAATTAGAGTTCTTCAACTTCATGCTTATATCAGTACTAAAGCTATCGTAGAAAGGAAAATGCTAGAGATACTTTAAATTTTAGAAATTCCTTAACTCTTTGCCGTACAATGACGAATGACGTGATAAATGGAGTAGGAAACTTTTAAATTTTCTAAAAACTATTAACACTAGAAGCAACGTCATTAAATCTGTGTTATTGCAATATGTGAAATAAGTACTTTAAAAACAGAGAAACCAAAAGGTGGAGAAGATGGTAAATTCGTAAATAATTACCATAAATGGTAAAATAAATTTTAGCCTGTATTTTATAAGATCAACTTAAAATACTTACACTATGACTGTTCTATAAACTTGGAGAACTTTTACAAACAATTGGGAACCGATCATTTTTACTTGCTTGGTAAATGAAAAATATCAGTAGTCCACGATAGAATTCTATGCTATAATTATTCCTACGCTATTAATATTGTGTTAAGTCATGAGCTATATCAGAAATGTCAGACAGATGATTATTTTAGCAATTAATTCTGATTTTCTGCGCATTCAACCACAAAAGAAATTATCAAGGTAACAGTATAATTAATATTCTTATCTGAAAAGATCACATTGCGTAGTATTTTTAGAAAAATCTCCCAAAGGTATGTTAACTCGGCTCCATTAATTGAAAGTCCAAGAGCAACAGCAGTCCTCTCGTCGTTAACATTGTCTCGTTTGCTATCGATAAAAGATAAATCGAATTAATTATGCTCCATGTAAACTCCGAACCTTTTCGATTGACCCAAATGAACATACAAAACAAGTCTCCCTATAAATAGATGCTTCTATAAAAAAAAATACAATCTTATTAATTAATCATCGAGAGCAGTTCATCCGACATCGTCAAGCGATTCCCTTTTCCACTTCTCTGCCATCATGCACCACTTTATTTCACCATTGCATTTCGAGTTTGGCGTTTTCACTGTAAACTGCGGGTCAACTAACTCGCTTCGTCTTTCTGCCGTTAAGCGAGAGGCATTTTAGCGTGATTAAACAACGTTCGCTGCACGTCATTAGGGGCTCGTGCACCGATGGAACTCCCAAGTTTAACGGCCGCACCCCTTCCTCCAATAACAGTCTTTATCGCGGACTGAAAATTCGCGTAAAAGCCCGGATAGGATTGCGGTTTACTTTCGTTTTACCCTCAGATATACGCTTATCCCATGGCTTCATTTTCAATTTGAAAACCTCTCTGTTGTACCACGCCTGTCCTCTTTCACCCCAACCGTATGATTTTTCTTTAATCCAATAAAATTCTGCACTCGTTTCCACTAGGTTTGCATTTGTTTCCGGTATATTTCATGGATATAATACAAATCGATTTATATCGTTGGATGTACCGAAGCGTGATCAAATATTTTGCCATAGCATTTCTACACTTTTATTCGGTGCAGCGTGACTAATATTTCGTCACGTACTTCACAGTCTCATGTTTATGCACTTGAAAGTGCACATGAGATATTTCTCATTCTATCTTCAAATTTGGAATTTTTTATAATATTGGATTTAAAAATAGAACTATCGAGCAAGTCAAAATGGTTCTCGATTTATTTCAAAAATTCTTCAAGTTTATTGGACAGTCACAGAATAGATCTTCAAAGTCTATTCAGTAAAACTTAAATTACCAAATCGATCATCTTTCTCATTTCTTAATTCACTTTGACTCAAAGTATTTGATTAATCCTTTAGTCTACTGAAACGTGTGACATTCGTGGCGTGGAAAATGGAATAGGAAATTTTGAAGTCTTTCAAAATTTGTTAAATCAAAACACAACGATCTTATTATTTCTATCCTATTAATATTTCTCTCAGAAATATGAGGAATCAATGAGAACTTTTAATTTCAAGAATTAATTTTGAATCATTGCAAGGTTAAACCGGAAAGAAATCGTAGTTCAAAGGGTTAACTATTTAAATATTAGGAGGACCAGAAAGTAATATCGTTTTTTTACATTAAATTCAAACCAATTAATTTTTGGCAAGTTTCCATATTTAATAAATGACATAATCATCCTCCTTATAAACAGCGTTTTTGCATCTACTGTGCAAATGCATTGATAAAAATCAATTGGTTTTCGAGTAAAATATCTAGAGAAACGATGTTACTTTTCGGTCCCCCTAATATGATAGATTTAACGCTGGTAGTTCTAGTGTTAATATTTTCTACCGACTATTTTATTTATTTAGTCATTTTATTTCGAACACCCTGATTATAACGGTGTTTGCTACCCACCTTTTGGAGTCCAAGTCCTAAAAACGGATGTATTGATTGAATAGAAATGCAGTAACACCCCTAGAATTCCTATTCAAACGCTCTGAAATCAAGATAAATTCAGAGCGGAAGATATCATCAAAGAGCATCCGGAAACGGTAACGACAGAACGTTAAACAAGAATATGAGGGTTGAACCTGTACACGAAACATCCGGCAAGATTGCACGCTAACTTGTCATAAAATATTCATCATCATTTTAATACTCCGTATATTAAACAAAGTGCATTCGTAAAAATCCTCTAAACCAAATGCAATCCTCTTTCAGCCATTTCCCTTCCGTCATTTTCAATTCTCCGTTCTCCAAAGCCAATCGCAGCTCAACAGAAACTTCTCCAATTTCGCTTTCGAAGCCGGCACGCGTTTATTGCTTCTGTTAAACGAGTGACTCGAGTGTTAAATTTCATTAATCCGAAAGCAGACGGGCTTCACGCGTGCAAGAACGGTACGTAGTAATAATAAACGTCAGTGTGAAATGTAAATGTAGCTTTACGTTATGAATTAGCAATTACGGATCGTCGGGATTCTAACAAGATTCGCTTTGCGTCCGACAAACAATGAACAATTACGTGACGCGACGCTGACGGCCGATACACGTGTACGTGCCACGTAAACGACAATGTTGGATCATTGATGACGCTGACCGCATGATTGTCCTAATTACGGCATCAATAATCCGTACTTGTAAGGACGACCATTTCACGTAAGACGCGTGCCTGAAATTTGATCCACTTCTCGAAGATTAATCTTGCCCTACAACTAGTGGCACGTAATATTACAAATGGAATAGAAAATTTTGAAGATTTCTAAGGATAATTCTAAGGATAAAAATTACAAAAGTCAATGAAACTGAAAATAATTAAATTATTTCCTTGCTGTCAATTTTACATTAACATTAGATTTAAGGACGTGAAGTCTGTCACAGGCAATATATTAACACTTTGAGCCACAGTGGAATGAAAAGTGTCCCATCACTTTGATGCGTTAAAGATGCATGGTGGGACATTTTTTGTCCCATCTCGAAAATTTATATTGTTATATAACTTTGTCAATAAATATGAACCAACTTCATTCGATTAAAAGAAGAAAAAAATGCATGTGCAACATGGGTCGCTTTATTTTCTGAATTCCTGTGCCTCAAAGAGTTAGCTCATTTGCATCATATGACAAAGTCAAAAATATATCTTCACTATCAAATTTCTTTATATGAAATCTAAGTATAACAGTATTTCAACAAGTGAAATTACACTTTAATCGACGAATGTTGTATAAATAATTTAGGCTGTACGTATACACCACTATTCACTAACAATGCGAATGCATAAATGCGTTTCGATGATAGTGACCAGAAAAGGTGCGCGCATATACATATGCGCTTGTGATGCAAATGGGTTAGATAAAGTCTTTGGAAATAGAGGGATCAAGCGGCAAAGATAACGATGAATTAAGTAATTTGTATATTGTAAGATGTACTAATTGTAAGTCTCTATAAGTTTGGAAGACATTTTTAATCCGTCAATTTGACGGCTTCCGTAAACCTAGCGTTAAATTCCAAGATACATCAAGAACCACCGGCCCATTTTTCTTTTATTAATCCAATTCCGAACAGTTGCAATTCTGATAATTATTCGATATTTTTTCAAAAGTTTTTTACAGTTGCAAATTATAATTATTAGATATTTGCACGTGAGATTAAATTGAATTATATGAAATTATTAAAGCAAATACGTGGAAGATAAAGAGATAGAGATATGAAAAGTTCGAGGGTGGGGAAATATTGAAGTGAGTTGTATCAGTTGAAAGTGTAATAAAGCGTTAATAAGTTAACGCGAACGAGTACGTAAGAGCATTAAAACTAGGCGGTAGAGAATTTAAAAAGTAATTCAACGTAACATGTTCGCGTACAAATATTTTCCAGCTCGCCAGTCGGAATTCGCATTCCCGTTAACTCTCAAACTCCCACGCGTGCTATATTTACGGGGCGTAAAATGTATAAACAAAGGGCGTGTATCAAATTCTGCAGTCTGACGAACTTTCGGGATAATTTGTAACGGCCCAACAATTTTAACTGCCTCGACGATGCGCTCCGTGCAGCGACAGTGCATTCATGATGCATTACAATATGCACGTTGCGTCGCCAAGTCGGAGCCATAAAATTCGATTCATCAAGTGAAATATTCGCGGCTGGTTTATAGTCATGATGAATTATCACCTAATAATTAACATTTGACCTAATAATTAACGAGAGAGAATCTGGCACGATCTCCTCTCTACTTCCATGAGATTTTTTATTTAGAAAGATATACTCTCGAGGTACACGCAGTCACGCAAACAATTTCGCTCGGCTAATTGAGTTTAACACTCCCAGGAGATGCAATATCCGTGCGTGCACCTGCTTGATGTTTCGACTTTAACGTGCCCTATGCATACCGATAGGCAGGTATACCTGGGTGCAGGCTTATCAGGAAATCCAAACCCATTTCAGGAATAATGCTCCGACTGTCTGTTCATAATAGAGCTGATACGCTATTCTCGATTCTAATGGATGGAAACCGAATGCCGTCGTAAAGGAAACGACCGAAGATGTTTGGAGTATAGTAGGTCAGGGGTTACCGAAGTTGAAACTAAATTGGTCAAGTTGTAAATTATAAAATATTTGGAATCCTAAAGAAAAGATGAACGATCAGAGAGGAAAGAGTTTACACTAATTTTGGTATTTTTATATTGAACAATTTTGAATTATAATTAACACTTAGTCGGTTGCTGGGAAAAAAACAAACTGTATGCTATATAATACAGATTTTTTAGGAGTAACGCGAATTTGTAGCAATAGGAGATTACTCTATTCGGTCATCAACTGTTTTTTTTTAATCGGGGAGAGTTCCCTATTTGGTTTGGTTAACAAGTGTTGTAAGTGTTATGTTAACACTAGATTTACGGAGTCAATTTGACTCATTCGAAATTTGATTACTACATATATAATATATTGGTTGTTTCATTTTTTAATAATAAATCTTTCATTTCAATTGATTTAGAACTATTTTCTTTGCAAAAAATTTCAATTTTCTTGTATGATTCAAATTGGCTCGCTTCAGAAAAATAGGTAAATCAATATCCGTAAATCTAGTGTTAACATGAATGAATTGATATGGCTGATTTCCGCGATTGATGGTGGTAGAAGGAGACGTGACAATTTTATGTCAGATTGTAGAAATATCATGTTTTATGGTGTTATTTGAAGGAGTGAATGTTAGATAAAGAGTTAAGATTGGAAGAGACTCGGATTGGTACCAAAATGGCACCGTAGAGGTGCATCAGATAATGGTACACGCAAATCACTGCGATAAGACTTGGATGATTACAGCGTTTCCATTGTCTTTCAATGGAATTGATGTATTATCGTTGATTCCAATAGATGATATCAAAATGGTGTCGTAAAGGAACGATACAGATTCTTGTACTGCATAAATTGTGGCAAGTGGATTATTCTAATCCAGGGAAAATGTCAAGGTGAACCATTTTCCATTTACAATATCGCTGACCGATAAATTATGTAAGCTGTGGTCAAAGTTGCAGAAAATTTCGAATTTACTCGACGACCTGACACAAAAGGGCGAAGTTAATCGAGAAAAATGTCAAGATCCGCAATTAGTTAGAAATTATTTGATAAAAGTAGCGGCCATTAATGGAACGCAAACGAGAAAACGAGTATTTTCTCGAGCGAATGCATCTGAGAGCAGTTGCATTTTAAAGCAGGATATCCGTCCTGCTTGTTTCTGTTGAGAGAGAATAGGATGGAAAAAAAAGAATGTCGGATTGCAATTTCGAAATTATCCTCCCGCGAATTTGACGCCTGATAAAATATTCAATGCATCCACGGGTGCAACGTTAAGTTTTCGTAGTTTCACGTCGATTTGCAAAAACCGATGAGAACTCGCCGGAATTCCGATCGTCCCGATTCGGACGCGAGTTACGGCGAAAGGAACAAAGCGAAGCTGAAATTCCAGAGTAATTTCCTGGCGTAGGAATTAATGAAAATTTACAAAGAACGTGGAGCTTAAAAATTGCGAACGAGGATCTCCAATCTCCAATACCCATAATCCCTTTGAATCGGTGTTTCTTTTTGAAGTTTCTTTCTATTCTTCAAAGTCAAATTTTCCACTTTGCCAAAAATATTATAATTCAGTCCGTGAAAATCACAAAATTCTTTACAATTCATTAGTTCAAATTTTTATCATTTTCTAATTTCGCCATCGTGAAACTGATCTTTCGACACCACAAAAAATTTGGATTCTAGAGGGTTAATCATCAAACTATCTTTCTTCATCTCCAATGTTTCTCTATTACAATTTTGCCCTGTTCAAAATTACAATTAACCACCTCGAATCGTCGAGTAACCATTGAAATTATCAATTACATTTTACCACACTCGCAGATAGATAGGCAACAGTGAGGATTAATTCCCTCTATTTTCCAATTGTCTGTAAAAGGCGAAATAATGGAAAACTGTTAATCGTCGACAGAGGTATCTCACAATCGGCAACGAATCGGTTATCGGGTATTCGGGCAAACGTCGATAGGGGCCGGTAGGAAGCCAAATCCATTTCAGGAATAATGTCCGTATTATCCGTGCCCCGATAGGACTGATAGGGTACGTTCGTCCGTAATAGGTATCCCGAGTAATCCTGTGTCTCCTGAGAGGGGTACCTACTGCGACCCAGGAAAATTGAGGTTACCCAGTGGACCGTATCGAGGCGAATCAAGCCGAGAATCCGGTACGTTGCATTGTACTTTGCTCCAAAGCCGAAATGGATATTTCGGACAAAACGTATTGCGTCGCTTTCGAGAGATTCGTGGAAAGAAAATAATACTTTAGCTCGTTTTCAGCCTGAAATTCTACAGGCTGGTTTTTCCAAGTCGTTTTCTATCCTCTGGGGTGTTCACTGTGATCTAGGCTGATGGTCAGATGAATAGGAAGATGGTCTTTGGATTGATCTTTAACACTAGATCTACAGATGCCATCAACTTCATGGATTCTTATTTTTTTATAAACGATTCTCAGATTTATCAAACAGCTGCACAGTTCATACTTCAGATGTGTCCCATAATATACAAATTACTTAACACATTGACTGCCATGGGGGTCACCGATGACCTTGGCTATTGAATTCAATAAAATTTCATAATACCTATCAATTGGAATTTTTATGAATTCTCTAACATATTGAATATTTAAATATTCGCATTAAGAAAATAAAGGTCTACCAAATATTTATGAATCTGTATTTTTAAAGTTTCTGCTTTATGAAGATGTGAATTTGATAGAAATAGTTTCACTCTAGTAGAAATGATGAAACTATAAAATACCTTTGGCTTTCAACATGTTAATTGATCATCTTTTTCACCTCTTGTTTCCTACTTTTGGGAAGTTTTCATCCTGAAATTCTACAGGCTGGTTTTTCCAAGTCGATTTCAATCCTTTGGGGTGTTCACTGTGATCTAGGCTGATGGTCAGATGAATAGGAAGATGGTCTTTGAATTGATCTTTAACACTAGATCTACAGATGCCGTGAAAGTCGTAGGTTCTTATTTTATTTATAAACCGTTCTCAAATTTATCAAACAGCTGCACAGTTGATATTTCAGATGTGTCTTATAATACACAAATTACTTAATTGATCATCTTCCTCAGCTCTTCATTCCTCTTTATCGCAGATAGTTATTCAGTATATATAAATACAGCCAATGATTCTTGAATAACAAGAATGCTTTCCTGAAGATAACCTGAATTCATTCGATTCCGGTTAAATCGTGGGTGTCCGAAAAGTTATTTCCACAATAAAGACATCTTAGCATCCCTAAAATCTTCATCCAGTGACTTTCCTTAATCCAGGCCAGGTCTGTATCGGCCATCGAAGGGGTTAAGCTTCGTAAAAGCGCAATGGCATAAAAAGCTTCGTAAAATTCGAGCCCACGTAGCTCGCATTTCGAAGATAAGCGCGTATTTACGAGGTATTTCGCGAGAGCAGCAAAACCCATTAGCTTATTATTCCGTCGGGCAGCAAAAGGAGAAAAGTGCTGATCCCAGAGTGAGCTCGAGTCTCGTTTCGTCCATGGTTCCATAGAATCGATCTTCCTTCGTCGAACAAGTCAGATTTACTCGTCATCCTCCACTCCACGTCGCGTTGATAAGAGACGAAGAGGAGAGAGAGAGAGGAAGACGGAAAATGATCGTCGGGTTCCACGATCTTCATGGTCCTCGACCTGTCCTCCAGTACTCCAAAGAAGGGCGAGACATCGGTCGCAACGTCGAGAGGGTAAAACAAGGACGAAGGAATGGCAGGTGAAGACTGTAGGATCGTAAAAATGAAACGGCAGCTCGAAGATGCAAGTCAGACAGTGAGAATCACCGAGGAATCGCGAGCCAGGAGGGTGAATCCTCTCGCGCTTTTGCCAGACACGCTGGCAGATTCTGTTTCTCGTCGTCCTCGAGTATCCTTGAAAGAAGTCGCCGTCGTAGTCCTTCTTCTCGTCGTTGTTCGTTGTGCCGTCGTAGACGAGAAAGATGAGAAATACTCTGCCAACCGGAAGAAGAGTGAAAATCGTTTCGAGTCCCTCCTATCCGAATGCAATCTCCTTTCGTATTTTGCACTTTCTGCAGAATTTATCCGTACTCTTCGAGACGATTAAACGTAAATCGAGTTTCCGTCGTTAACTCTTTCCCCTGTATTTAATTTCGTGGATATCTCGTTGAGAATCGAAGAATTGATACAGGATAATTTCGAGGATGGTCTTCTTTGTGGAAGATTCAAAATTATTGTGTTTTCATATTGTAATATTTCTTGATGTTTCGATGTTCATTTTGAATATTGTCGATTAAAGGGTGAGAGTTTTGGAATAGAATTGACGGTCGATTGTTTGCCATCAACCCTTTGCGGTTTTGCGTCGAAGGTGTATATTCGACGATATTGTTTAATGTCACTGCGAATTTTGCATCGAATTAATTTTCAGTTGCAATTTGACGATAATCCGGTGTATTTAATGGAACTGTCAACCGGTAATTATTATGTAGTGGAGGATCTACCGTACTATCGTAGAGAATTGTGAATTAATTTTAATCAACTGGGTTAATTGGAGAGAGGTCCTATCAGTATTGGCAATCTATTTTTATCGTCAAATTGGACGTCCATTCCTGATATTTTCGATGGGCCATCGTTTGCACTTTGACCGATCGTAAAAAAAAACAAACAAAAGAGCAGAGAGAAAGAGAGAAAATAGGATACTCGGTATAAATAGCATTGACCCGCGTCGATGTCACGTTTATTAACGAAAGAAGAATATTAATAATTTTATACAACGTCCGTTGTAACACTTGCACAGAAAATATTTCCAAAGTGGCAATAGCATTTAAAGTTTCTCGCGTTAAAGTGCAAACTTCCATTCACTTTATCCTCCTGGCACTGCCATGTCTTTGAATTACATTTTACAGCTCTACTAATGACAAACATTTCATGGGACAAATTTCATTAGGTATTTTCCCTCGACAGAATAATTTCCCAAAATTCCTCGTCCCTGAGACCAGCGAGTTACTATTAGCAAAAATTCGCACGTTTCTTCTAATTCTCAATGTGACCCAGCACGAAACAGAGTTTCTCATGGGTTTTATGCAAACCGCGAGAACGATTCACCTTTCTTTGCGCGAATTAAAACTTGGAATTTCTCTTCGCGGAAAAATGATGAATGAAGTACTCAAACTTCCCACTCAGCATTTTTACTATGGTATTACTGTATTCACTTTTTCTTTTTTTGTACTTAAATTGGCAAAATCAACCGAGATAATAAAATTCTGAGACGTATGTTACGTTAAACTCTCAATGAACCTTAAAAAATCGAAAACGACACACTTACATCGTCCGAGTACTCTTCAAACGACTCCTCGAAAAGATCTCAATGGAAGCACCTTAACGAGTTGCACGATTATGCTCCTCTCGTTTCTCAAGGAATGCTCAACACAGACTCTCTCTCTCTCTCTCTCTCTGTATCTATCTATCTACCTATTTTTATCTACCTCTCCCAACCCTCTCTCTCGTAAACCGTTGACACTGCTTAAAATCCTCCAAGCTTACCAATCGATCCTTTGAAGAGGTACCTTTTTAGTCAAAGAGGGAATCGATATCCAGGGTGTTAGGCACCGGTCGATTGCTATTGGCAGGTTTACGAGGATAAAAGCCATTTCGTGGCGTAACTTTTCGAGGGTTTTCGCGTTCCTGGGGAACAAGACGAAACGGGGATCAAAGTTAACGTCTCGCAAAGGCGCCTTCCGCGAGAACGGTCTGGCATAGCGTCGTTGAAAAACGTGGAGAACCCGAAGACGTGGGCGTAAGGAGCGTGCACGCTTAAATAATAAGATGGTGGGTGAAGCGAGAGACTGGTAAGCAGTATCGAGCGATAAATAAACGGCGATAAACGTCGTCTCGAGGAGCGTTCCTGAAGTATCATCTTCTTCGAGATACACGAGAGGAGGGAGTAAGCGTAGGTGTCATTAAATATTCCATAGGAACAATGTATCTCTTGGTTTGTCAGAGAAAAAAAAGATGTCTTGATAGAAAGAGGGAGAGAAGAGTAGGATAGAAGAATACTCTTGCGTATCTCTTGGTGTTTGGCCGTTTACATATTTATATTAACGTGCGTCGTAACTTCTACCCCTTCTTCGGTCTCGTATTTATCCCCTGCAAAATTCACGGAAGTATGGAGGCTCGATAAATTGAGAGAGATGCTTATAAAAAGGGAACTCTTCTTTACGAGATTTCGCACCAAAGTCGAGATTCGCGGGACATTCGACAATTTGCTCTCTACTCTCCGATGTACGGCTTCGTTGGTTCGAGTTACGCATACCGTTTGCTGGAACAGCTCTGCCTCTGGCTGGAAATATTTGCCTGAGTGTGATCAACGAAAATTCTCGGGATATGTCGAAATTATTAACACTTTGCCGTTGGCAATTGTCGATGAACTCAAAGTGTATCTTATCTAAAGGGCCTCATTATTATAAATCGATAAAATTCAGGTCGGTCAAGTTATTCGCCGTGGAGTAAAAAATTCTGGAATTCGGAGTTGAAAGAAATTGGACGATGATGTTTCTTTTAACCCTTTGTGGACTAGCGACGCATATATGTGGTGTGTGAATAAAATTAATTGTAATTTATCGCCGTATGTATTCATGGTTAAAGTTGAACAATTGAAATACAACTCTTGAAATATGATTATGCAAATATTAATTTATAATTTATATATTGCAATGGTCTGAGTTTCGAATTTATAAGTGGTGTTGGATGGTGAAATGAACAATTATCTTTCAATATTCAAAAATGTCTTCGTCCGCAAAGGGTTAAGGGTACGTTCTTGAAGTGTTCGAAGACTTTTCGCTGTTTGTGGATACTTTCGTTCTTCGAGAACGATGTTAGGAGATACATCGTTAAATCGTTATCGTTGTAAGACCAAATTCAGTCCAGATATTCCTGATATTACAACAGATTTGTATCCCTGACTGCACGGGACTAAACTCCATTGTTTCGCTCGCCCTTTCGATGGCCGCAGGCTTATATCTTGCCTATCAGTCGGTACAACCCTATCTAGAATTCATAGGAGATAGATCGATGGTTCGACTCGCAAACCAAGCTACAGCATTTCTGTAGGTTGCATTTCATCCCGCAGAAATCTTAACGATGCTTCCGTTCAACATTGTCGACACGGTTTTAACACTAAAACTACTATGGTCGTCAAGATGACTAGTTCTCCATTTTCCTACAAATTCCATAAATCAATAAATGATCCACGCAATAAATATTCTACTTCTATTTTACTTCGAAATCATCAAATAAATTGTCTTTGGCACCTTTCGATTTCCTTTTTTCCAAAGTACTTATTCAGAATAATCAACACTAGATCTATGCCAACCGTCAAATTGACGGGTACCTACTTATTTAAAAATTCCCTCCAAATTAGTAGAGAAGTAGTATAGTAAATATTTCACGTAAATCCTATACTATACAAATTACTTAACTGATCATACTTCCTACCACTTGATCGATCTTTCTGTAAGATATTTATTTAATATATTTAAACCTGCCAGACTTCGCGTAAATCTAGTGCTAAATATGATAGTCACAACGCCGATAGTTCTACATTACAGAACTATCTACAATCAAACTTCGCAGGAACAACTAAAAGTTCCTTCATCAAATAAGTTCAGAACCACCAAGAATACAAATATCCACTTTAAACCTCTAAACCAGGGGTGGCCAACCCGCGGCCCGCCTTGAACATTTTTCCGTACCGCGAGATTATCATCAGTATCATTATTATTATATTATTTATGTTTACATGTAAGAATAATAGTAAACACAATAATAATAACTCATTATTAGACTGCGGATGTTTATGCAAATTTCGAGTTTCACAAATGCAGGTGAGACAGGATAATCTATCTGGGGATATATTGCACTCAATAAATATTACAACAAATACCATACTTTGGATATTTTAGATATATTTTTATATTATGTCCTTTTTGTATATTTTAGCCGTATTTAATTTGTCATAAATGCATAAAAATCCGCAGTCTGCTCATTATATATCAATTTTTCACTTTGAAAAAGTGCCTATAGTGAGTCTGAATCTAATTTATAGGGATATATAATTTTATTTGCGGCCCGCAGAGTTATGATGCATTTCCAAAGTGGCCCGCAAGATGATTTGGGTTGGCCACCCCTGCTCTAAACATAAGAACCAGTCTATCGTCCCCAGAATTGCCCAAAGATCATTAGCAATGGTGATAAAAAAAAGAGTTAATTTCATTTCGAGACGTCGGATAGTGTCCGCGGTCGCAGGTATTCCGCTCGCTCGGTGTTTGATTTCATTAGAGCGAAAACGAATCCCCCAATTGGAAGCACGTGCGCGCGATTATATTACATTTCTGACGATGATCGCTGGCCAATATCGATCGGATAAATTGGCGATACGTGCGCCGCACAGTTTCCGCCCGTTATTGCGAATGTACGATCGTAGGGGTAAAAGCGAGAGAGGCAGACGAAGGGATCGAAAGCCGAGGGAGAGAATCGGAGTCGAAGAGGATCGCGGCATTAACCGCGAACGCGGCCTAGAATGCGTTACAAAGCGTTCGATCGGATTAAGCGGCTAATAGGCAGTCTATAATAATAATCTCGACATAATAACGTGGTATTACGCCAAGGATCGAACCGCACCGTATAATTTCGTCGCGCCGTGGTCGCACCCCACCCGCCGCCAAAAGGGCCAACCTAAATCTGCCTTTCGCACGTTCCACCGGGTCTCGAGAGAAAAAGGAACAAACTTATGAATCGAGCCTGGTATATCCTTCTTCCCTTCGCTTTCTCCTCGTCATCCATTCCTTTTCCCTTTCATCCTACTCTCTTTTTCGCTCTGAGCCTGCATATCATTTTTCGTTACACCCCCTAGCGTCAAAGCACCAACACTCTTATGCAAATTGCCTTTCTTTCGCATCGTTTGGGCGAGCTTTATTTATCACGTGCTGCCTAGACTTTGTCGAGAATGTGATTTTTATCGGGAGTCTTTCGATACGGGGTGTTAGATGGAAACGCGATAGGAGGTTCTTAATCGTTGGAATTTTTCGAATCGTCGGAATGGAGGATCGTATTTTTTCTTGATTCTTAATATTATGTAAAGTAGGGAATAAATGTCGGTGTTGGGTATCGGAGGCTGTGCCTGTCGTTAGCCTCTTTTCCTTATAGGAAATTGTGACATTTGTGGCGAAGAAGATTGAATAAATGATTGAGATTTTTTTTTAAAATTGAGAACGAGTTGTAACTGTAATAATTCTTAAAATATTAAACTATTTGTTACTAAAAATGTAAGAAAATATTTTTTCCAATTCCAAAAGAGTGCCGAGACGATTCTATTCCTCTTAGAAGAAAGTATCAGCCTATGATAATCTCAATTGCTACTCTCATATTTATGTAACATCTCCATTAAGTTTGGACGACCATCGTAAGGGTTTTCGCTCCAGTTGGACCAGAGGATCATCGATACGTTCCACGGAACGACTGGTCGCTTCTTGACCCAGTAATTTGTAACAGCTTTCGGGGGGGATTTCCTCCCGGAACATTATCTACCCATTCCACCTATAATCTCTCTATCTCGAAACGTTAACGTTAGGTTAAAGCCAGTTTAGAAATCCCTTGGCCAGGTATACGACCATAATCGGTCCGAACCTCGAGTGTCGTAGCAAGTACTCTTCGACCGCATTTCTCGAGGCGATTAAGGTCGACCGAGGAGCAAACTTTTCGACCGAGATGACGAGGCTCGTGCTTTTTCCTCGATGGATTAAAAGAAATATGATACATGCGTTGACCGAACGTCTGCTTTCTTTGATCCGTTTCGAGTTAATAAAGAAGAGTGCAATGGAATTTTAAAACGTTCGATGGTACTTAAAAGAATGATTTCTATCTCTCGTTAAGGATTAAATTCTGGATGGTGAAGACAGCTTCTTTAAATTTAAATACATCCGAAGTAATCCTATATCTATGTTAATATATTTAGTTTTACAAAGTTCACGCTTATTCTTCAAACTTTTGTAGAATTTCTTATACGGATACGTTGATTTGCTAATTTTATGAGTTTTGCATAAACTTAAGGGAGAAATTAAGCGAAGTAAGTGTAGGGAGGTAAATGTATGTGCGTTTCTTAGTTGTAATAGTTTCCAATGTACACTTAGCACTTCATCCGCGAATATTCATTATTCGGAGGGTTAAATTTCCTTCTCCAAAAACAAATCCCTGTACGTGTTCCCGACGAACGTAATATCCGCTCCAAACAGTGTAACGCTCGCAAACCTGCCAGCCACAGTTAAACTCATTATTCGAAATCCGTTCAACGGTGTTGTTAACAGTACCTAACTTCCGCCAACATTATATTATCCCTCTCTAAATCAAATTCAAAAGGCATCCAATCTCCTTCTTCCACTTTCTCCCAAATGCTTCAATCGTACAATGTCCATTCAAGTATTTTGAGTGATTTAACTATAAGTACTTAACTACTGGTTTAGGTGGGCTCCGAACCACCGATATTATAATATACATATCACATATGGCAAATATTAAATATCCCAGAGTTGACGGGGGATTTAAGAACTCTGACCCACTAATAGGTAAGATTGAGCCTTGATCTTCTCATTCACCACAGTTTAGTGACTCCAGTGATTATTTGGTCAAGGACCTACTGTTTTAGGTGGGTTTCGAACCACCGAGATTATAATATACATATCACATAGGGCAAATTTTAAATATTCTAGAAGTGACGGGGGATTTAAGAACTCTGACCCACTAATAGGTAGGACAGAGCCTTCATCTGCACCACCACCATAGCCCCCTGACTCTTGTGATTATTTCACCAAAAATCTACCATTTTAGGTGTGCTCCGAATCACTGAGACTATAATATACATATCACATACGGCAAATTTTAAATATCCCAGAGGTGAAGGGGGATTTGAGAACTCTGTCCCACTGATAGGTAGTACTGAGCCTTGATCTTCTCATTCACCACAGTTTAGTGACACCTATGATTATTTGGTCAAGGACCTACTGTTTTAGGTAGGTTCCGAACCACCGAAACTATAATATACATATCACGTAGGACAAATTTTAAATATCCCAGAGGTGAAGGGGAATTTGAGAACTCGGGCCCGCCGATAGATGGGACCGAGCCTTCGTCTTCTCACCCACCATAGTCTCGTGACTTTTATGCTCGTTTTGCCAAAGACCTACCGTTTCAGATGGCTTTCAAAATGTCAAGACTGTGATATATGAAATGAAAAATTCTGGCAAAATCAGATAGGGATTTAAACTCGGACCGATTGATTGCCATCCAAACTCTTTATCTCCTTGCAAATCATGGCCCTCCCGACGATCTTTCGTATACCTTCGACATATTGATGCATCGAATTTCGATTATCGCTGCATCGAAGATTGTTTAATCGAATATATTTTATCGTGCTTAACGATAATCTCGTAAAGTGCTAAACACCCAGCCGCAGCATCGTCAGAGACCACCACGATACAGCGAATCGATCAGAATCGATTGAAATCGGTACCCGCTGCACTCAAACGACTCTCCACGCTAACGCGGGCATATTGTATCTCGATCGGAATGAATTCCGTCTCCGGATCGTGGCACGGTAGTCTCGCCGAGGCGAAAAATCACTTAACCGAAGATGTTATCGTCGACAGTCATCGTCGAAGCACCGGCATGAGTTCGTCTGGCGTGGATTCGCCTCTTCGCAGCGATAAGAATCCGATTTCCACGAGTGAGCGGACCACGAGAAAGGACACCACGCTTTCCTTCTCCCAGCATCGGGAAATCCTTATCGAATACTCGATAAAACGCCGCAAGCTTCGTCCTCGACCGGTCCAAATCGGGTCGCGTCTACGAGAAAGGAAGCAAGGAAGCAAGAGAAACAGGCATCCCAGGAATTTCCCCTCTTTCGATTACCCTCGGTTCTCCGCCTAAAGATTCTCGAGGGTTGGTCTCTTCGAGAAAGTCAAGGCATATCGTTTCCACTTTTCCTATTTTTCATCCCCCATCTCTCCGCGTCACCAGCTACCTTTGATTCCTTCCAGAAGACATTTGTAAATTGATCCCGTCGAGGAAAACCTGATAACGCAATTCCTCGTTGTTTCGTCCATTTAAACGATAAACCATCAAACGAACCTTAAGTTGTTTGTAGTTGCACGAAGATTCTACTTTCATCGTGCTCCAAATTGAAGATCCTCGTATTTCCTCCACTTTTCCGCGCAAATACCGGAAAACCAAAAAAGAAACCCCAGAGGCTATTACGTAAACGATAAAAATCCTTCTTGGTCTTTCGGGTACTCTCGGGTCTCAGACTCGTCTTCCTCTATCTTCATCCGTCTCGTTCTTCCATCTCTCGGCTCGATTCCATTCAGCAGAGCCGTGTTTGTCGAGTAGTTTGCCCGCCGTGCGGCTAAACCTCGATGAAAGCCGAGAAGGAGGAGGCGGTGGAGGCGAAGGAGGCTGCCATCTTGGCTCGTTAGATACGGACGCATACCTACCCGTTTCAAGATGACACGGGTGGGGCCCCCGTGACCGTAGAGACCGAGCCTCGAAATTAGGCGCCAATGTTGTACACGGACGCACCCTGCGTCGAGGGTCTTCGTGTTACCACCTTGTGGTCTCTACCGTATGGAAACACGATACTCGTTTATAATGAATGGGTAAGCCATTTCGAAGGGGTCTCTACGATTCGATGACGCGCCCTTAAAAATATCGGAGAACGCCTGCATCGAGGGATCCTCGTGCTCGTTCGAACGATCATCAAACACGGAGAGTTCTATCTACTGTAAATAGCTTTCGGTGAATAGTGTGCAAGTATTGTCAGTCTTGGCGTGTTTGCATACATTTGTTCGATTATAGCGTACGTCAAGCATGTCAATTCGCAGCCCTTGGGCCTCGTGCGGCCTACAGTGAATATATTTATAGTCCCACAACTGAAAGGTGGCTAGGAAACGACTGAGCTTCTAGTTTTTAATTTCCTATTTGTGTCATTGAATTTTTGAATTCTCTAATCCTAGTCCCCTAAAGTAAATATGTCATATAGTCGTTTATTTTCGGAGGCTGAGTTTGAGGATTCCAAAACCGAAATAGCAGGAATAGAATGTTGAAAAGGAGAGACTCCGTCACCCTTTAGCCATCTTTCAGTTGTCGGACTGTATATGTCATGACAAGTAGGAAGAAAGGATTAATGTCATTGTTCTTGTTCTTCTTTATTTTCGAGATAAATCCAGGTTTCTGTAAAAAATTAAAGTTGTTGTTCTTCTACGCGTGAACTTAAAGTTTGTTTATTTGATCTATGTTATCCGAGTTTGACATGCTTAGGGTACACTCTCTTGCTTCGTCCGAGCGTAAAAATCCACGGAAATGCAAACAACACGCGCAGCAAAGAACGGGTACCGAATGGATTTACACTCGAGGCCTTACACGAAACAACGTGTACATAATTCTCCATTGCGCCGATACGAAGGGAGCCGTTCTCGTACTTCGCCGAAGCTACTTTATTTCCTTCCACGTACGGCCACTTTCGTTAAGGATGATTTGAATTCAACGCTCATGGCGCTCATGAATATAAACTCGAGGAATACGGGTGAATAAATGAATACGACTGGGAGTCTTAACGTCGCTGAAAATCAAACCGTGAAGCGTGGACCACGTTCAACGATAGCGCCAGTAGCCTAGAGAGGTATCAATAGCGACACTTTTTCACGCCTCTTTGACTGGTTTTCTATGCTTCGCGAGGAAGCCGCGCCCAATCGAGAGAAAGCTCCTTTGCTCGCCCACGTTTCTCCGCTAATTCAATTATCGACGTGTCACATTACACCTTTTATTATCCACCTATGAACGACGATCCTCGAGGATCGTCGCAACGATCGTTTTCATATATTCTTCGATCGAATTGTCGGTAGAATTTGAGCCGTGAAAATTATTTCATCCTTTTGCCTCGTGGAGGACGTATCACGTTGTGTCGTGGACGTTGTTTTACGGCTTGTGCTGGAAGAACGTGAAATTAGTCGGCGACGGTACACCGGGAAACCTCTCGGTGGATCGGGAGAGATTGTATTCTATGCTAATTACATCGTGACGGGAAGAACGGTCTTACGGTTTCACTGGTTGCGCTTCGACGGGGAGGGTTCGTTCGAGGGAGATGGAAATATTTTACTAATTTTGTATGCCGAATTTCGAATGAGTTTAACAGAATTCTGGTGTTTGACGTTAACACTTGATCTACGGGTAGTAAATCTGTTACACCGAAATATATTAAGTGAGAACTTTGAAAGAAGGGGGACCAAGTTGCTAAGATGATCACCTTCATTAGTCCTGGGCGTATTTTTTTATTTAAATTCAGGAAAATTGTGCGGAAATGCAGTCTGATTTTTAACACTTTATATATGTGTGTGACGCTACCGCGGAATATTATTGGCCACCACACTTTCTATGTGATGAATTACGACTGTAAACAAGTGTGGATATTGCTATTGGCTTCGTATTTCATCGCTACTTAAATTACGAATTTTTTAATTAAGTTAGGAAGTGCATGGATTAAAATAAACGATGATGATCCTCCTACATCTCGAGTGGTTCGTCCCGATCCAGTGGAAAGATTAGCCGTACGAATAAAACATCAATTAGTTAAAATATCATTAATAAAACAAGCTGTACGCAGGACTTGTCATGTTTGCTTTGCGAGTAAAATTAGAAAACCTAAATATTTTATGTGTAAGACCTGTCAAGTACCGTTACACGTAGGTGATTGCTTCAATAATTATCACACAAAGGAAAAATATTAAATTTGTTGTTAAATTGTTATTGTTTTCTTTTAATTAATTCTTTAAAAACAATCCCGGCCCCTCGCAGCAATTGACTGCGTGGACGTGCGGCCATTAAAGTGTTAATAGAAAATATACGAGTGAAAAATTGCCCTAGCGATTTCAGAATCGGACATTCCAAGATACACTTCCAATCTCTATCGCTCATTCAAAGAAAAAAAATGTTTACAAAAAAGTAGAAACCCGTCAATTAAGCGACTTCCGCCGATCTACCGTTAAAAATCTGACTTACCCGTATCTTTGTTCAGAGCTCTAGATACTAAACCCGAGTTGGACGTTGCTAATTAACAGCAAGGACCTATCCTACCGTTAATTGCAAGCGTTCAAAGATATCCCATTCGTAAAATGTCTCACTCACGATCACGATAGCCCAATGACCTCTAAGCGGACTTTCGATTCACCGATCGTCGTCGTTGTAATCGTTTGGCAGTAACGAAATAACGAAATCCTCAAAGTCTCTTGGAGTTCTCTAGCAAAAGCGGAGTTTTTCGCGTTTCGCGGGACGACGGTTCACGAGCGAAAGAGCGAACGAGCGAAGGAGCAACGGGGAAGAACCGGTCTCGGGCGACGACGAGCATGTCGCGCTCGTTTGGCGCTCGTTGGGTTGCTCGTAACGCCGAGGAATGCGAAATGTAATTATAGAAGTCTTGCGCCGGAGGGGTCAATCCCCAATTGAACTCCAATTCAGGAGGAGCTAACCGGCGTTGCGGCGCGTAGAGACGCCGAGCCGTCAACAGAGACGAGGACGTCGTCGTCGGCAATGGCAAACTGAATTTGGTCAAGTTTAATCGACCAAGTGGGCTCTTCGACTCCTCCGCGTGTCTCGCTACATTATTATCGATAGTTGAAACGTTCTTGCTCTTCGACGATGCTATAAATATCTACGAGACGTTAACCTTTGATGTCGAGGACTTTTTGAATCTGGACTTTTTCGATGTTCCTGTAACTTTTTGAAGTTACTTCCTTTTCCCACGTTTCAGCTTGAATTGTAACGATCATTTCTCGTAAGAGTTGCGGTTTTAGGTGGATTTCGAACGAGGGTGGCTATAATAGATTTATTAATAAGTTAGGATAGATTTTCAAGAGACAATGGGAGTTTGAAGTTCAATCTACTTATCGCGAGTCCAAGCCTTTGGATGATTCAACAACAGAGTCATTCTAATTTCTTATTTCCTTTCTTTGAATTGTTTTGATAATTTTAGCTAGGGTCTACTGTTTCAGGTAAGTTACAACCCATCGGGGTATGATATATTAATTAGTAACAGAGGGAAAATTACCCAGAGATGATGGAAGAATTAATAGATAGAAGTGTTTTGTTGCTTGTAAAATATATAAGTGTATTTCTTGATCTAGGTGTTTCTCTAAGCGGAAGGTGACTTTGAATATCAATGGATTCGAGTTTAATTGTAAAAGTAGACTGTTCGTTTAGACGTGCAGATAAAGGGTATATTCAGACTTATGTTCCAAGAGGAACCATCGCGAAAGGATAGGATTTGACTGTCAGATTTCATAACACGGATCGACCTTCTTCGGCTTTACCTGCAACCATCAACCTTTCCTTGTTCAGCAACAATGGAATTACTTAAGTGTAATAGCCATTTATTATACCATTGCGCGATTCTAAGGTGAATTTCTATTCACATCGCAGTCAGTTGTAATAGCGAATCCAAAACACTTCATTCTGCTTTCCTATTGTCATGAACTACCATCCGTAGCACAGAAAATACTAATTCAATAGCTTGAAATTCACCTAAAATTGTGCATCCCTGGCAAAATAAATAGCACTTGACATAAGCCGAATTACCCAACAACAAAATACGTATTACGTTCAATGATTCAAAAGCAACTGAAAACAATAGATCCTAGGTAAAATTACCATACCAACTAAACCTATTAAGTACAATAAAAAACAAAAAAAAAAAAAAACACTGATTTCATCCACCTTAAAATTGTATCCCCAAGCAAACCATCTCTAAAAAGCACAACCACTCAACTAAACGAATTTGCCGTCAACGCCATTGACCATCCTCGTTAAAATATTTAAAACTCACCCTAAAAAATCGATTAAAACGATAAAATCATCCAAGACTTCTGGCACCACTGCAAATATGAGCGGAACGTTGTAAAATGCGAATCAACCCTCGAATGGGCAGCAACTCCGGACACACTAATGCCCGAAAATGGACGAACCGAAGGTTAAACGTCGTCGAGATCGGGACGGAAGTGAATTTGTCGAAGTTCAACAGCGAACCAAGTGCTTCCTATCTGCACGATGGAGCATGGGGGTGAGCATATATCGGCACGATCGCTGGTATACCCATATAACTATCCGAGCAGCAAGTGGGAGCCAAGTTTTCGCGGAATGCGAAGTCAATTTATCCTTTGTAAGTTCTACCGCCGATCAAACGACCCTTTAAACCTCGTAGCTCGTTTGTTCCGAGGAGATTCCACGTGCTCGTGTATGCGCAACCAGAGGATCTGGTTATTTGGTAATTATTCGCAATCGGTGCACCGTTGAATTTCATCTCTTCGATTCTCAACGCTTATAGAACCGATTACTGACACGAAATTGTATTTATTATTGCAATTGCTAATGGGCTCGGAGGTTTAATTGATTCACTGGTGTGTTTTAACGGATGATCGGAGATCGGAGTCATTTGCATGGTGGATATTGCGGGACGAGTGGTTTGGCAGCTGCTGGTTAAACGTTTTCGGGACTGTTTCGAAGAGAGTTGAGCATATTAAGTTTGTCTATTTTTAATGAGACCTTTCATATGGACATATTGTCCTGACAATTAGTACCTTCTTGGCATGACGAGTAAGATGAAAGTGCAGACGATCCTGGTTGAATATTTTATAACTTTTTTCAAACCTCCAATTGCAATCTAACGTAGCGTAAATTGAACAAAATTTATTATTGAATCTGAATTAAATATTATTTCAAGGTGACTAATATTATTTCCCAGAAAGATCACTACCTGTCAATTACCTTTGGTATGAATTATAACATTGGATCTAATTTTACCATCTATCTTTTTCCTACTATTCTCACCCTAATAGAAGTTGATATCGTAACTTCTCCAACTTCGTTCCACGTTAAAAGTAACTGCATTGCTCCATAAAAAATGAATTCCATCCGGACGAAGTAACTCACGAGTCGTTGGCCGGATCGAACTAAATTTGGTCAACTTATGTTCGAATTGAGTTCCGAAGTCGTTCCCTGCTCTTCGAACGAGGGACGTACGCTTACACCTATACGACCTCTCGCATAATGGCGTAGGCGTATATATCCGATAACGTGAAACGTTCGAGCGGAAACGAAGTTGGTAGAACCGTCGGCTCTTTCGACTTCGTAATAGCCTACGTCGTCGGTTCGAACGTCTTCCACGTCTAAACTGGATTTGGTCAAGTTTAACATCGAATTGGGTTCTTTCGTTGGTCACAGTTACCTGGCGTACATTTAGACGGAGAGGAAGAACGAGAAAGGGAAGGAAAAAGAGAGAATAAGAAGAAGAGAAGATAAAAAAAAATGGGAGAAAGAGATAGGTGTTTCCTCCACGTCTGAGTAGGTAGTGGTCGATAGTGCCAGGTACGAAATGAAAGTCGAGTTCCCGCGGAGCTTCGAGTCACTTCAACGTCTTTCCTCTTTCCCTTAGTTCGAGGCGACGCAACTTAAATTACGATTACGATTCACGCCAGTGGATAGCAGTCACCGAGACACGCTCCGTCGCTTCTTAATGAACGGTGTCTTAAAAGATGGCCTCGCACGATGCGTGCGCGAGGAAAGTTTGCCTTAATCGAAAGAACGGATTTTAGCGAATTAACGCCAACCCGACGGGGTGTAATCCTTCTGTCCAGGATACTTTCGTACTGGACATTTTTTCTCATTTAACCCTTTCAATACGACGAAAAGTCCAGTTCGAGTGCGCCCCATTACCGGGATCAGTTATTTCTCCTCCAAGCGATTATTAGATAAAATAATTTTTATGCCGAAAACTGAGCAACGTTAACAGTTGTCGCTTGTTTGATTAGATCTGGGACGATCGAGATGAGAAATTTATAGACTCAGAACGATTGAGAATCAGTTTGGAGGCCCAACTTGGCGTTATTGGCTGCCCTAGATGTTTTTCAGTAACTGGGACATATGTTGTCCCAGCCGTAATATCAAAAATTTTTCATATTGGGACAGCACATGTCCCGTCCGGTGCGAAAGGGTTAATACTTTTTTAACAATACAGACACTTTTAAGGACAAATTTACCATTTGGAAGGAGTACGAAGTCACTTGGTCCGTGGCAAGGTGAGAATGTCGCTCGCAACGACTATTTCTAGGATATCACTCCTGGAAACCTGCGATCGACGAATGATAATCGAAAAGAAAACATTTCTTTCGTTGTTTCCATAACGTTGTAACAAGTGTGAGGTTTTTTTGCCAGACAGATAGTAGAACTACCAAGCAAGTCAAAACGGTCCCTTTTTTCCTATACATTTTTCAAGTTTAAGGTAAGGCTGTTGATTAGATATTACACTTATATTTTATTAATAGACTGCGGATTTTTATGCATTTATGACAAATTAGATACGGCTAAAATATACAAAAAGAACATAATATAAAAATATATCTAAAATATCCAAAGTACGGTATTTGTTGTAATATAAATCGAGTGCAATTAATCCCTAGATAGGTTCTTGTGTCTCACCTGTATTTGTGAAATTCGAAATTTCCATAAACATCCGCAGTCTATTTATTAAACACAAATTAGCAAATCAGTTAGCATTTCCACGTTCTGAGCCCTCTTTATCGAAAGTACGGACTTGATATTGTCACGCAACACCCAGCAGATTAAATGTTACTGGTTATCCCATTGACTGCCAGAAAAATTGAGCAAATGTTACCTTGCGTGTTAAAATTAGAGAAAATGACAGAAATGCTTTGGAACATTAATTTCATGAATCAAAAACATAATATCGACATTCATAAAGTTACGAAGATCATTTTTGTTCCAAAATTACTATACACGCTCAGGCATTATTGCTAACTTATTCATTCCAACTTATAGTGCAGCCACGAGATATCTCGTAATTGGCAGTGAATGGGTTAACGAGCCTTGGCAATTGTTTGTAAATAAATAAATAAATGACGATTCAATGGTCGATGGTTCTGGTTGATAGACGTGTTCTTTGAATAAAACGTTCTTAACTTTCCCATAAAAGAATGTACTATTTAATTACGTCCAGAAGAATAATGCATGCGCGGTCGACTCGTAACAATATATAGAAATTTATTCGATTTAACACCGGTAGTTCTAGAGTTAAAATCAAATATGACGTTAGAACAAGAAATGTCTCTGTCCATAGGGCAAATCGGAGCAGACAACTTGCCAAGTAACTTTTCTGTTCTGTTGAATGGTATATTTTTGCAAATGTGAAAAAATTTGCGAAAAATATTTGAATGGAAAACACACAGAATCGAAGAAAATGGCAAAAGGTTGAACACCTTTGGAGAAATTTTGGAGGTGATAGTGAAATATTAGAGGCGAGAAGCGGGCATATTTCTAAATGCACCGAGAACAATCCATCCACCGTCGCGACGTTCCAGTACGACGGGTGCGAAAGGGTTAAAGACACCATCGCTCGAACGAGCTCCGAAAGCGGAGATATCGACGAACGAACAAAAAGCGGCAGAGAGGCAGCTGGCTGCATTCTCATAAAGATCGCATCGCGGCCGTATTTTCTCCTTTATTCCTCCATTATTCAAAAACGGTAAGCGGAGGAGTCGTCTCCCTCTTCCGACTCGGTCTTTGGTCGTCCTCATCCCTCTCGGATGGATCGCCATTTTAATTTCACTTTCTTTCTCTTTCGGCCCAGGGCCAGTTGGCGATTCGAGTCTTCCAGCTGTGGTTGATGCTCATCGATTACAGAGATCGCCTTGCCATATTTTGCAAGGCGAGATAACTCGCGTGCGCGCCAAGATTTAATCGCCGTATTAAATTCAATTCGCTAAACCCGGCTGCCATCCTGTATTCGACCTTTCTGCCGCCTTGGCTTGGCTTGATCAGCTCGATACTTATTGGATTTGAATTCTTGCAGGCAATTGAACTGCTTTTGATGATTGTTTTTGAAATTATGGTGCGATGTTTTCGGGGAAAGTTTAGAATGAAACGTGGAAATGGAGAAGATTCTTTGGTAAACAACCATAGTCATAACTCAGAACACTGATATTCTGTCTTAGGTGAAATTACCACGTCAACTGAAATCTAAATACATAATAACCATTCGTCTATTTAAAATAAATCCGCCCTTCTCTCTCCATCTACTAATGAAATTAGAAATTTTAGCTAAAATTGAAAATAAGAAATTTTCCTCTTCCAGAATTCAAATCCAAAGCGATGCAATTTAAAACTTTTATCAAACAAGAACCAAACGGTACCAACTAAGCAAACCCCGAACGGAACGACAACAAATCTTAATTCCACCCAAAGTTAACCCAATAATAAACCTAATTTCCCAAAAACTCGAAATCTCCCCAATCCACTCATCTCCTTCCAGCGCTACCTTCTTTACAAATCGAAATCCCTGTCTCAAATCTCACCAACCCTCCCACCATCTCAAATTTCAAATCTAAAAACTGGACAACTCGAAACATTTATAATACACGAACCAAGCAGTAGCAATCAAGTTAAACCCCAACGGACTGCCAACAAACCTTAATTCCACCCAAAGTCAACCCAATAATAAATCTAACATCCCAAAAACTCAAAACCTCCCCATCCACCCGTCTCCCTCCACCTCCACCTTCTTTCCAAATCTAAAACCCCTGTCCCAAATCTCTCCAACTTTCCCATCATCTCAAATTTCAAATCCAAAAACTGAACAACTCGAAACATTTGTCGTACAGGAACCGAACAGTAGCAATTAAATTAACCCCTAACGTATCAGCAACAAACCTTACTTCCCTCCAAACCCAATAATGAACCTAACATCCCAAAACCTCAAAACCTCCCCATCCACCCATCTTCCTCCACCTCCACCTTCTTTCCAAATCTAAAACCCCTGTCCCAAATCTCTCCAACTTTCCCATCATCTCAAATTTCAAATCCCAAGCTGAACAACTCCAAAACTTTTATCAAACACGAACCAATCGGAAGCGATCGAGCTAGCCCATCGCGATTCTCCTCACCCTGATGCCCGCGTCCGTTCGAGGGTAGGAAGTAGAAAGGAAGTAAGAAAGAGCAAGGAAAAATCCTCCCTCGATGTGCAGACAAGGAGACTCCGATATACAGAAACCTGGTGGAAGAAAACACAGAGCGATCGATAGTCAACCTGGATCTTGGTGCGATAGTGTCGAGGAGGAAGGTTCCGAAATAAAGTGCCGGCAATATAACCCGTCCTGGATGAAGGCGGACTTAAGCCTGGGAGCTTAGCCCGCGAATGATCTTCACCGTAGCTTATCTCACTCGTCGATATACGTACACGCACCCTCACCTTTTCCATGGGATTGCGTGGGTAAGATTCAACCTCTACGGGGTGTCCCGCAAGTGTCGCGATGGGGTTGCAACAGGAGGATATGGTTTGGGTAATTCGAAGAAGGATGTTTTCGATTTGGAATTGAATTTAGATCGGTAGCAGACAAATGGAAAGAAGAGAAGGGAGAGACGAGGAAGAAGGACATGGAACGAATGGTTTTATATGGTGGTGCAGATACTTTGTCGAGGCTTTGGCTATGGTTGAAGGCAACGGAGACTTGTGGATAACGAAGCATGGTAAATTGTTGTGAATCCTTGGCAAATGAGGAAGATGAAGCCGTGAATGTTATTGTTTTTTTCTGCTTTTGGTAGACTGGTGATTTAACGTTGGAACTACTAGCTTGTTATGTTTATTGTATTTAACACTAGATTTACGG
This sequence comes from Cerceris rybyensis, assembly GCA_910591515.1. Taxonomy (NCBI): domain Eukaryota; kingdom Metazoa; phylum Arthropoda; class Insecta; order Hymenoptera; family Crabronidae; genus Cerceris; species Cerceris rybyensis. The sequence continues at coordinate 6,647,741 of OU342795.1, forward strand.
TAGCCGTCAAATTGACGGGTTTCTATTTTTTTTTTTTTTAAATCGTCAATATCTTATAATATATAGTTTATTTAACACTAGAACTACCGGCGTTAAATCTATCATATTTCAATATATTAAATACGTACTTTGAAAAAGAGGGAATCAAGCGATAGGAAACTTGACCGATTGGGTGATTTATATTTAACGATATAGACGTAGAATATTTACTCTATGACTCTTATATAAACTTGGAGATTTTTTTGAAAACATTGTGTACCAGTCATTTTGACTGGTTCGGTAGTTCTAGTGTTAATTGACCGTATTTTTTGTAATTTGATCCATCTTTTTTCAAAGTACTTGTTTAGTATATTTAAATATGCCAGATTCAGTGGCCGTAAATGTATTGTTAAGTATGAATAGGTATGTTGAAAAATGAGAGAAGATGTGGAAGGGATAATCGATTGAGTAATTTAAGTTTTATAAGGTAGAAGTAAAATATTTACTGTACGGTTTTACTATAAATTTGTAGAATCTTTATAAGAAGTTTGGAACCAGGCATATTGACTACTTTGGTAGTTCTACAGTTAAGTAATCATTTTGAAAGAACCTACCGGTGTAGTGAAGAGTTAAAGTACTTAAAGAGGGTGAAAGTATTCTCTTAAACCGCGAAGGGTTTTTAAACTTTGCCAAGTTACTTAGCCTACCCAACGTTTTTCACCCAGAGAATATCGTCTTCTGAACTGCTTACTTTCTCAAAAATTAAAACATTGTATATTCCTATACATAACTGATACTCGAGACGTAAAAGAAAAGCTTCTCCATCCTCATCTTCCACGCTTTCGATGTAAACTTTAACAAAGCTTCGCAGCTTTCTGTAGCGAGAAAAACGAAAAGCTACCCATTGTCTCTTTATCCGTAATGTCTCGAGTTTAGAGTTCAAATTACCCCTTTTATTTTCATCCCTTCATCGTTACCCTGGGACCTATTATCAGCAAGTATGCATCCTTTCATTTTTTTTCCCTCATATTCTTCGCTCCACCCGCGAGAACTTGGTCTTTGAGCGAAGAAGTAGAACGAAAGAGCAGGTCGGATAATCGGATTCCTTGGTAGTGACGTAGATCCGCGAGAATAGGAAAATTGGAAAGATTCGGGGTGTGCCATATTGAAACGACGGGGAAGAAGGCTCGCAGGCTGAGAATGGTGATCGACTAGCAGACATCTGCAGTCGTGGCATGAGTGCCGAGAACTTGTACATACTCTTCGCGTCATGCTGGAAATCTCGATAGAAATCTCCACGGATTCGTATATATCGAACGAAGGGTCGATGGGGGATGATGTAACTGTCGTAGCTCTTTCTACTCTTTATTCTACCTACGTTGATCCCACTTTCGACTATTTTGCTCTGTCTCTCGCCTGCATCGCAAGAAACTTGGTTGTTCGTTTGCTTCAGTCGGGGGAAATTTAGAAAACTGTCCCTGAATTTAAGAAACTACCTCTAGAGCTGATTGCTAAAGACTTGTTAGGATTTTTTGTAATTTAATTAACTTTCTTTATTTAGATTTTTCAAAGTCTTTGAGTATTCATAATTAGCCTCATTTCAGATAAATTCCGAGCCAAATAAACCATTCTAAATAAATTAGGATGAGTAATTTCGTTATTTCTCTCAATTGTAATTGCATATATTATTCAATCCTTTAAAAACCCCTCATTAACTTCATCAACTTTCCTAATCTATTATATAAAGCTCAAATACCACTGACTGACTCACTCACTCACTCACTCATCACGAAATCTCAAAAACCACAGAACGGATTGCAATGAAATTTGGAACATACCTTCCCGCTGGGTCTTAGGTGCTCAATAAGAAAGGGTTTTTCAAAATTCGAAATTTTAAGGTTTTTTTTTTAGTTTCGATTAAATCGTAGCGAAGCACGGGATCTTTCAGCTAGTCTAAGTATATTCTGAATCTTTAGTTAATCATTCATTATTCCTACATAAACGAGAAATCAATTTTAAAAAACTACTCCCAAGTTGATGAGATAGAAGGATGAATATAATTCCAAGATTATTTTCATTCAACCTACCACATGAAAAAGCTAATCGTCAATTTGGCTCTCCAAGTTACCACCTTCACATCTTATCAGCAGCGGTCAAAGTCAGAGAAACTGCCCCATCAATTGCGAATCCTTCCTAACGGCTAATTCGTAAAATTCCAAACATCCACGATTCCTCTCAAAAAGAAGCTGACGCTCAAGTACCTAATAATGATAAACAAATAGAATCCACCCTATTAAACGTCTCTCAGCATTCGAAACACACCGATCGCACGTTATTTGCCTCGTTTGCGTGAATAAATCAGAGATCGACCCAGCGATACGCATACGAACGTACCAGCCAGAGAACATTCGCCAATTTCGGCAACTGCTTTACAACCCTTCGCATTTGAATAACAAAATGTAATGCACTCCGCGGTGCCATCGTGGCTCGTAAACGAGAAACACGGCTATGCAGAATGATTCGGTGTATAATTCAACCAGAGATTTCTCTGCCAAAAAAAAAGGATCGTCCGGTATTAAACGATCGAAACAGGGAATCCATGGGCATTTTTTCCTTCCTTGCGTGGCTCCACCGTATCGTGAGAGTCCCGATGGAGAGAAGTTCGTAAGAGAAATCCGAGCGGAATTGATAATCCGATTCGGTGGCTGAAGGCGGGCGTAAAATTGGAAAGATTCGTATCCTCCTCGGTATTGGCGCGATTCGTGTCGAAGAAAAGGATGGCATACTGTCTATGGTGATCGAACGGATGCCAGCGGTAGCATACACCTTGTGCAGGGTCTCCCTTACCCTCGGCGAGGAAAGTGGAAATCTCGGTGGTTTGGTATCTCCGTTGAAAGGGAGGGTCGATGAGAATCCGTCGGCGGCACGTTGCTATTGGTATCTCTCCTACTACCGCATGGGGTTCTCCCTTTTCCTTCCTTCCTGCATTCCTTCCATCCTTCCTTCCTTCCTTCCTTCCTTCCTCCTTTCCATCAGGCTTCCTCGAGGTACTATTTCGTCGTTGGCATACGTAGTGGCGTTTCGCGAGTTCGACCGAGAGTGCCGCGCCTTCGCCGTGGGTGAATCGAAGGAAGCAAAAGGAGAGAAAAAAAAAGATGGCTTTTGTTGGCGTTTGATCGTGTTCGCTCGCCAGACGTCTGATCTGCCGCTCAGGAATGGCAATATAGCGCGTTGTTGCGTCGACCTTCGTGATTCCCAGGAATTCACTTAAATTAAATCCGTCAACGGGGGTTGCGTCGGCTCGGGAAACGTGGAGGGATGGAACGGGTGGATGGAAGTACGAGATTAAAAATACGAAGGGATGGGAGAGAGAGTGGATAGAGAAGGAAACGGAGAGTAACAATCAACGTGAAGCGGAACGCGAGACAATCGCGAGGAACGAGAGATTTTAGAGTCGGCTTGGGAGTCGATATTTAAATCTGCTTTCGCATTCAAAGCGTTTACCGTGGCGATATAAGTCGGCATTAAAAATCTCATCGTAAGCGGCTTTGCCACTTTCGCGGGTAATAACTTTGCTTGGAGCCTCGGGAGTATTGAGAGAAAGAGATCGAACGGAGATACTCCGATGCCGGGGCTGAATCGAGAGTTGAGCTTTGTTCTTTGGAAAGGAAAAAAAATAAATGAGAGCGACATTCGGATTTTTGCGTACTTGGGCCTAAAGATTGTGGACTATGTTATCAATCATTGGGTGACAGTTGGTGTATTAACGCTGAAACTGAAGTTAAATCGAAGATATTTAACACTAGAACTACCACACCAGTCAAAATGACTGGTACAGAATTTTTTCCAAAAATTTTCCAAGTTCATAGAAGAGCCATAGATCGAAAATTCTGCGTCCACCACAAAAGACATAAGTCACTGAATTGATCATGATTTCGGCTACTCGATTCCTTCTTTTTCAAAGTACTTATTTAATATATTGAAATATGATAGATTTAACGCCGGTAGTTCTAGTATTAACACTAAACCTGCCGACGTTATATCTACTAAAATCTAAATATACTCAATAACGACCTTACACAAAGAGAAGTGGCGAGATAAAGAAGATAATTAATTAACTTATTTTGCTTTTGTAAGATAGAAGCGAAATATTTACTTCATGGCTACTCTATTAATTTAGATCATTTTTAGAAAATATTTTGGTATCGGTCTTTTGACCGCCTTGGTAGGTTTAGTGTTAAATATCCTTAATAAATGTGGAATCGGGGCGGTACCCTTGTATAAAGAACTTAGGAAAAGTGGACGTGAAAAGACGCCAGGGAAAGATATCACGGTACTTCCACACAGAGCCAGGAGATCGCGACGTTAAGCTACTCTGGCCGAGTACGCTACTTGGAACGGTTACCGCGGGTTTCTCCTTCTTTTTCACGATCCTATAAACTATAAAAAAAGTTCAATTCTCTCCAGAGTAAACTGTTTCGAAAATTTGTCTCGCAGTGACACTTAACGGTGCTAATATGATACTTTTGTTCCAGGCACCATTCATGGACAAGCCACGATGGTAAGCATATTAACACTAGATTTACCAGCGTTAAATCTGTTATAGTTAAATATATTAAATAAGTCCATTAGAAAAATAAGAATTCAGAGGTAAAAAAGATTATTATTACAGGAATTTATATTTTATTCAATCGGCATGAAATCTGTACTGTATGGTTTTCCTACAAGTTTAGAAAATTTTTATAAAAAATTAGGAACCAGTCATTTTGACTGTCTAGGTAGTTCTAGTGTTAAATTCCACATTGTTCCTGATAAACTATTTTAAAAGTGTCTCTTTACGACAGTAGTTAACGGTGTTAACCCATTGGCAGTGTGCCCTGTGACAGTCACGGCCGGAGAGTCAAGTACCAAACGGTTTATCCTGTTTGGCCTACCAAAGATATCTAATTGTAAGTCTAAGAGTAGATTCTCAATTTCTTTTGTTTTCTATGATTAGTCTAATTAAAGAAGTAGACGTGATTTAGTTTGCATGTCTACGTTTTCGAACATAAAAAAAACTAGACATTTTCTGGGCCAGAATTCGCGATTTTCCTACCTCACTGTGAAAGGGTTAATACAGAATTGACCCCAGAGTAAGCCAGAGGTTAGAAATCACCCGAACAAAGAGAGTCATCCTGATTACCCTCAAGAAATATTCAACGGCGATAATTCCTTTCGACAGGGTCGTAAAATTCGTAATTCGATAGACGGCTGCCGGCAGGATGACAGAGTCTCGAGAAAGACGTCGCAGATTTTTTCTCACTTAACCCTGCTAATGACCTCTCGCGAGGTAACGACGGGCCTGACGTTCCATACATTAGCTCGGCCGCAGAGGGCTGCCCTCGTCGATGGGAAGAAAGGGCGGCGAAAGGGTGAATCGAGCGGAGTCGAGTCGCGCGACACTCGTTACTCGAAACAAACCTCATCTCGAGTGGCTGCTACCCCCAGTCGCGGTGTAATTCCCCATGTAAATAGTAATGAATTTTTTTCTTCTCCTTTGCCGTCGACGCGGTACTCGAACCTCGACAAAGAAACGGAGCTCGGCTGGATTCGAGATTATTAATTCTATCGGTTGCCTATGGATGGAGTTTAAAAAGACGTTTCAACGATTGCGCGCAAAGTGTATCGAGGGTATGAAATAATCGTAGTCTTCAAAGCTGAAATGCAGAGCAAGGACTATCGTTGTTTTGAATTCCAAAGGGTGGAATTTCTGCAGCAGCAGGGAGAAAGGAATTCTTCAGAGTTCCAATAGCACTCTGAATGTCACATCGTTAATGAGAATAGGTTCTTAACTCTTTGAAGACGCACATACGTGGCATGAGAAATCATTTAATCATAGTTCATCGCCGCATTTGTACACAGTTAGAGGTAAAAAATAGAAATATAGTCATTGAATAATTTGTAATTTCCATACACTAACACTCTCACTTTCTGATAAAAAGCTGGTCTTGAATCGCCAAATAACCAATCATCTCTCAATATCCAAAAATCCCTCCATCCCAAAAAGGATTAAACTAATCCAGAAATACAATCAAACTCTCCCAATGCATCGCATAGATCGTTCACTCCACATCATTCCCAAAAACTCACAACAAAAATGTATCAACTGATACAAAAATTCGTGCAATTACCACCTTCTGACTTTTGCATTCCATCGATTGTTTTCAATCGACAGCTTACCCGTTGATGAAACGCTCTAGGAACAATGTAACCATGCACCGTTCACAGAATGCGCCCAAGAGGAATTTGGGTAGATCAAACGTCGTTGAACGTCGGTGGAAATTTAGCTCGACGGGGTGTCGCGTCAGGAAGCTTTGTCGCGCGGTGAATCGCGACGTCGATGAACGATCGAGGATGCAAGCTCGATGCACGAGCTGCATTCGAGAAGCACGAATCACGAGGCACGAGGAGGAGAACAACGCGGTGCCGAGAGATCCAGCGAGAGTCCGTCTCGACCGCAGCCACGGTTTTGCTTTGATGGAACAAACACGGCCGTGTTACGGTCCGTGTACGCGGTCCGGGTCGAAGGCGACTCGGCAAAGACAATGTTGGGCTTGCTGGCTAAAGCCGTAGAACAAAGAGAGGACCAGAGTATGCGGAGAGAGGCAGAGAAGGAAAGAAAGGGAGAGTGAGGGAGATCGAGCTTAAGAGGAGAACGGAGCGATACACGCGGCAAAGGGTAGAAAAGGGATTTCGAGGCGGACGAAGAAATTACAAGGAGAAATCGACGAACGAAGATACGAAGGGTCGACGAGAGAAAGAAACCAGCAGAGAGGAGGAAGGGAGAGGAAGAATACGATAGAAGAGATGCGGAGGAGTAGCGATGATCAAATAGAAGCAGAGAGGAGCAGAGAGAGGTACGGAGACGAAAGGAGAGGACAGAAGAGACAAGCGACGAGGCGGCACCTCGATGTCGGTGCGACGATTGCCGGTGAATGACGAGCGTCATTAGTTCGTCGACGTTGTCAATGGATTCATTGCTGCCCATTACGACGTCAAATCCTCTTGTACGATAATCTAGCGATAATGAGAGCTCGTTAAAGACGAACGGAATAACGGGGCGTGTACCGGTGTTGCGGGGGATCGATGCCTGGTACACGTGGCGCTATGGCGTTCCGGCTTTCCTATTTCTCCCCCTTTCGTCTCCGCATTTCCTCCCCGGCTATTCGGCTTTCTTTTCGTTTGCCATTTGTACCGCTTTGTCCGCCCTTTTTCTTCCCTCTGTCCGTCCACTTTCGCTGGCCTGTTCTTGCTCACCGTTTCAGGGAGAACCGGAAAAGGACATTGCCCGAAGGCTGAATTACTTCCCGAGATACGGCATCTACGGTTCTTACGATTTTTAGCTTTTTGTGGATCAACATTTTTCTCGAGTCTCGGTGGAATTAAAATTGTTTGTGTGTATGCAATTTTTGACTCGTTGTAAATTACCGTCTTGCTCGTCGAGAGATGCTTAACGCGTTGAATGCCATGGATATTTTTCTCGTTGGATCATTTTTACAGTAGTGATACTTTTTTTATTAGAATCCCGCCTTTGTAATGCAGAATGTTTACCCGAGTCGAAATATTAGATACAATTTTAGACGATCGTACTGTGTTTGTACTGCGTTTGCATCGAAACTTTGTACTACTTCTGCACTATATTTGTAACGTGAACAAATGCATTTGCAGCACATTAGAAAAAGGCCAGCAGTACAACCGCATAAGATGTAAAAATCATCCGTATAGCTCTGTTGCGCGTTTGTACTGGATCTGCAGCGTGTCTGCATGCATCCATAGCACGTATGTACTTGATTTGCAGCATGTCTGCAAATGTTAATATTCTGTTACAGCTTCCGCTACAGATACAGTGCAAATGAACGTAAACATTATAGTTCTGGTGCAAGCGTATGCTAAGCCCTAAAAAATGTAATTATTGAGTGCATATCTAGTACAGACGTGGTACAGAGAATAATTGTGTCTACAGACCCCTGCAAATCTACTGCAGATCTGAAAATTTCGACTCGGGTAACGATACAAATAGATACAATATGTTAACACTATTTAACACTAAACGTACAGACAGTTTTTCTTTAAGGCAAATTTATTTTGAAAGGGGGTCAATTGACCTCTCTGTGATAGCTTTAATTATTATAATTATAATATAATTAGCTAAAATTTGTAAATATTAGTTTTAAAGTTGCATAAATTTTCATTGAATTCAGTAGCACCGGTCACCAGTGATCAATGTGGCAGTCAATGCGTTAATAGAACTAGTGTTTTAGAAAATAAACATTTCCTCGGTAAAGTCTAGTAGGGGTAGAATAGTTAAAACACCAGCTCGTCGCCATGCGTTCGCCAAAGCGATCGAAGGTGTGGCTTACAGCTTTCTCGACGCCTCTCCATGTGTTCCCCTTTTTGCATTTTTCTTCCCCTTCCATCCGATCGACGTATCGCGTAGAGGGTGAAGATTAAAGGTAATCCGGTTCCGATGGAATCGCCTACCTTTCTCTCCCGCGCACGCACTTCCCTCCTCGATAGATCGCCGGTAATTGGATGCCATTTAAAGCGTGAACGTACCTAGATACATTAAGGTCCACGGTGATACGTTGCGAATTGTGCATGTAAGTAGGAAACACGGCGTGGTACGTGTTCGCGGGTAGATACGAGTCGAGAACTCGTTTCGGATACGTGCATCGCCTTCCGATCTTTTCTGCTTTCTGCCCGTCTACTCGTTCCCTCGACAGCCCTTTTCTTTTCGACTTAACCTCCCGTAAAATTGAACCCTACGACGGTGTCGTTTTCCTCCTGTTTTTCGCTCATTCGGTTTCGCGAATTGGCGTAATGAAATCGAAGGGGTAGAAGAGAAAGGGGGAAGATACGGGAAGAAGAGAATAAGAAATGGAAGAAAAGATAACGGGATATTCCAACGGGTAGTAAAGTTCTTTGTTCGTGTTCTCGTCGATGGTACGTGAGCTGCGAGGTTTGAGTTTTTAAATGGCCCGACAATTCCAAGATAACGGAGGATGAAACCCTTTAATGGTTTAAGCGGCTCTTGTCGGTTTATGGTTTACACAACTTTTCACTGTCCTTTTGGTTTTCTCTGTTTCTTTCTCGCTTTAATCCCTCTCCCTTTGGCGCCTTTGAATTCTTTGGATTCTGGTTGCGCAATCTTCTCCCTAATTTATTCCCTTCTATTCACGAGGAAAGGAAGAAAAAAGGTCGGAGTGACTGATTTACCGGAATAGTTTCGAGGCGAACGACACGAGCTGTGGAATTAGTTACATATGACTAATTACTGGCACTGACGATAAACACGGCGATCTTTCCCTCCGGCAGATGACTATCGGAGCAGCTGTAAGTTGGGAATCTTTTGAGACGGCTATATTAATCTGTCTGCACTTTACGGCATCTGACTTCGAGACTCGCGACCGATTCGCTTCGTTCGCCTTGGACTTTCTCGTGGCTCTGGTATCGCGGGATGCAAATGATACGTGTTTTTTTTTATATAGAAAGTATATAAATGAATCGTTTTAGCTATCTGTATTATCGCTACTTAACACTAAACGTACCGGCATTTCGCACCTACCTAATCTTACCATAAGGGGTCATTTGACCCCTTATGAAATAAATGTTGATTTTCAGAAAGAAATACCCAATTTATTAAAGGAAATAATTTGCAACATAATTTCTCATTTCTACTAAAATAATAGAACACAAATTTTTATTTCTATAAACGAAATAATCAACTGATTACACAAGGCCAATTGAATGTAACGGAAACTGTCGTGTATTATCACTGCTTGTCGAACTTGATTTCTTGTAGGCTCTGATCTTTACTCTCTGACTTTCAATATAAAACTGCATTTCTATTTCGTTTAGATATAGAGAACTAATTGAAGGGTGTGTTTCCTGTGCATCTCCGAAAACAATCTTTTCTGTTTATGCGTTACATTGCACAGTGGTCGACTTCGCTGAAATCCTGGCCAAAACCCCCAAAATTTTTTGTGCGGTTTTCAAAATCTAGCAATTGTGTTTGATTTATAACACATCAGAGCATTCTTTTCCACTAATTAAAATTTTTATTGCACAACATTCTTAGAGATATGCAATCTCAAAGTTGGGACTTGAATAACGCGTCGTATGGATCCGATCGGGTCGTCCAAGTGTTCACGCCGAAAACAAACCCACATATCAGGTTCAAATAAATGAAATCTTCACTTGAGAAGCGTATCTGAGTTTAGAACTAAGGTTCCAGTTGAGGAAAAATGCCGAAAAATGCGTAAACTTCGTATGGGGTCAAATGACCCCTCGTGGTACCTATGGTAGGGAGAAAATTTTTGTGGGTAAAAAATAAGCTACGAGAAAAACGAAAAGCGAGAAATTGAATAATCAGATGATATAAGACTTTACAAAAAGTCAAATGAGTGAAAGAAATAACAATGAAAGTATGATTTTAAAGTAAAGTTTGAAAAGGGTCATTTGACCCCGCTTGGTACGTTTAGTGTTAAGTTTTCTTCGTCATATAATCTTCTTCTATCTTTTCCTCGAATTTCTCATCTTCCAAAGAGGCAAATTAATTCTCATTATGATCAGACGTAATTATGTTATCCTCTCTTCTCAAACTTTCCTACAATCCTTCAAAGACAAATATGAATTCTCGTCAACAAATCATAGAATTTTGTGAGAATAGCGATATAACTACACTGTGGACTTTTGTACATGAAAATTTTAACGCTGTCCAATTATACTAAATGCATTCGATATAAAAAAGATCATTACAACATTTGTGATTGAAGGAGTGCTCTACTTGGATTTTTCTCTACAATCCTCCTAACAAAAAATGAATTCCCTGAAAAATTCAGGAAGATCCGAACATCCACTGAAAATCGCACATGTTCACACATAAGCTCCACATGCACCAATCCAATTTAATCCCCGGCGCAAAACCACCCCGAAAGAATCGGAAATCTTCCCCTAACGTTCTAACTTGCAAAAAATTTCAACGATTCCCCGGAACATCAAGAGGACCGTAGTTTCGGTCGGATCGATGAATGTCGCGTTGCAAAAAGAGGTCCAGATACCGCGAAGAGAATCAACCTTGTCAACCGGTACCTTTATCCACGGTGGTTTACGTCGGAGTGACTGAAAACCGAGAACTCGTCACGAGAATCTCCAGGACTTGCCACTGACGAAATCCTGGGACCATTCTCTCGATGTATAGGTATACTTTGCAACAGTTCAGTAAAGTGAATTACCCCGCACAGAGTAGCAGGTTGGAGATAGCAGTTTTGCCTGTCCGAGAGAGGCGCTCTCGAAACTACCGTTTCAGTGCAATTAATCACGTTAAGCTCGTCTACGGGACGGGTCATGGAAAAGCGCGTTTTCCAGGGCGATCCGTCCGATGTTTTTCATTACCCTTTCCTTTCCTGGAGAATCGACGGACAGGAGAGGTCGTTGAAACAACGAATATACCATGAACGTATGGTGAAAGAGGTACATAGCGGTGAAAGAGGGACATAGTGGTGAAAGAGGGACATAGTGGTGAAAGAGGGACACAGAGGTGAAAGAGGGACATAGAGGCACGCGAGGGCAGTACTGTAACGGATCGTGGCTCTCGCTCTCCTGTTAGTTACAATACATTAAATTCCGTCGGGTATAAATCATCCGCGGCGACGGGACCGAATATATAAATCTCGTAAATATGCATTTCACAGCTCGGTAATATTCTGGCCGGTCATATATTTTCCAATATTTCATCGATTCGACGGAGGCTGCACATCGAGGTCTGGATAATATCGAACCTTTGACACGAATACGCTGCAGAACGGAAGGGACAATATATTTTGCAATGATATTTCGGATATCGGTTGTTAATGCAAAAGATTATTGGGTTTATCGGCGATTGCAACGAGAGGATTATCGAGTGTTTTAAGACGGTGCGTGAAATTTTAGGAGTTTCTTAATGATGAAATTATCGGGGTTGTTAAATTGAGTGGTTCTTAATATTTTATCGAAATTCTCACAATTTGTAAGAGAACTGTGCAGTGAATATTTTAGCTTTATGGGATAAAGTATGCATTATTTAATGAATCAATTTTGAATATATTTAAATAAGCGTGGCATACTTATTGCCGGCAATTTCAGTATTAATGTTTTTCAATCTTTTGCTCAGATGCAGAGTACGTAGAATTTTAATTAATTAGCTATTTAATTTTGACTTTGGGATTCAGCAATGATCGTGTACTTTCACGTAATTATTCAACGGTATCTATAGTCATGGCAGATATTAAATAAAAATGAATAATTAAGAGGAGGATATTCTCTAAAATTATTATTACTCAGGCGAGGAAAAAAGGGACGATAAATTTAAAACCGCAAAGGGTTAGCGACGAGCAACCATAAGTTTGTAATGCGTTGTATCATCTGGAAATATTCTGATAATTCGTAACGCGAGCTAATTACGTAAGCGGCTTAAATATGCATTGCTAAAATGCAGGTGGGAATATTATTGAAATATTTGCGAGCAATTTGTTGCAACTACTAAATCACAATGGAGAAATACATAGTATTGAGAGTTCTCCAATTTTCAAATAAACGTTAATAATAAATAGCAAATACAACACAGAGGCTCTCCCATTTAATTTCAATACGATCTTATACTCTTTTCATCACGCGGACTCGAATAAATAAATCACAGCTGCATTCTATTTTCATTTCTCTCTGGTCTCCCCTCTGACACCCTATATTCCATTATATTTATATTTACATTCAATATTATAATTAACACTAGAACTATCGGCTATTAACTACCGAACTATTGACACTAAAACTAACTAAATTTATTATATTTCAATAATTCAATACGTGCTTCGGAGAAAAAGAAATTAAGAGATGGAAAGGATGATCGATTCGGTAATCTATATTTTATAAGTTCAACGTAGAATATCTTCTCAACTGTTCTATAAAATTGGAGAAACTTTTGAATGAATTGGAAAAACTAGTCATTTTGAGTTGCTTGGTAGTTCTAGTGTCAACACTTTAGCGACCGGTATCTTTTAAACATTCTACCCTCTTCGGACTGGTCACTTGGGCGCAAATACATCCCCGTTACCGATATCTCTTCGAAAATTGCAAATTTTCGTCACTAAATCCTTGGCACAGTAAACCGCAATGATAAGTAGCAATTTATTAATTGCTGTGACAACCGATTAACAAATCCAAAAGAGTTGAGCCCGAAAAGTCTATTAATAAGCTACCGGTCGATAAAGTGTTAATATTATAATATTTACATATCAAATTTATAAAGTACCCATGTGTTCTTTCTACTTTCATCGATCAAGATCACTCTTCAAACTTTTTACCGCCAGACTGCTTTCCAGCGCGATGCCCTGTACACCTACATACATCGTCATGGCATCGATTAGAAGATCGCTCGTCTCTCGTAAATTCATTAATAATTCAAGGCGCGCCAATTTTGGGAGCCGTCCTCGCGTCAGAAACGAGGGGCTCGTTTATCTCCCGACTGACCAGCGCCTGTACAAATACGTCTTCCACTCTCAACTCTTCTCGAGTCCTCCTCAGTCCAGGAAGATGCATCGCCGTATTCGCGATGCGATTCGCGTAGGCGCAGGAAGCACTGGCAATCTTTCCGTTACTTAACTCCCCGATATAATCGGATACCTGTTAACGTTTGCCCGGTTCAAGAAGGAACACGAACGTGCTCGAACTTTTTCCCTCGGTCGCGCAAATTTGTCTTCCATTTACACGTACAAACGAAGAGTAAAGGAGATACAGTGAAAAAAGCAGAGGCGTAAAGGAACAGGTAAAGATAGAAGGTAAAAGAGAGAGAGAGAGAAAAGAGGGACAAAAGGTAAAGAGAAGATGGAGATAAAGTGAAAGAAGGTACGAAGAAGGGAGAAAGATGAGACGATCGCGAGAGGAGAAATTATTTAACATCTTAAGGTTTCGCGTAGGTGAAGAACGCATGGAGTAGTTGCATACATCGTCGATGAGTCATCAGAATCGTCATTTATTCTCTGCATGGTACTACCGAGTGGAGTATTTAGTGTGATACAAATAGATGCTAATTTCCACGTCAGGAATCTGCGGGGGGTGTGCAGTTAGTCTGGATGCGTTAGCACCGTGAAATTCATCCTGCGTGGATTAAGCTGCATCTTGCCAAATGCATCGTCATGATCTTTGAGTGGAATCATCGATGAATGTCAAGGTCTTGAAGAACGGTTGACGATCTTTGCGAGATACGATCGAAAGGAACTTGGTAATGAATTAAACGACGGGGCTCTGTGGAGAGACGTGATGCATTTGCTTAAACGTAGAATCATGCCTCGTTTCAGTACATACATATATGAGTGGCTCGGTTTCCTGTACTAGAACGAAAGGATCGTTCTACTAAAGGAACAATTTATGAACGCTTCGGTGAATCTGGCCATTATTAAATAATTCCCCGTGTAATTGCAACTCAACGCGCCATTCAGTAACGAATGACTTTGCAGCAAGTCCCTCGATCCCATTTCTGCCGTTAAAAATTCTTCTGGTTTATCGTTCCACGCGAGTTGATCGCCGACTATTCAACCGTTCTGGACCTCCGGGTATCGAGGGAACAAAGGGGAGAGGGGAAAAAACGGTGAAAAAATTGTATCGATGCAGTTTTTGAAGCTGCACGTTCAGGTGAACGAATAGAAGTCTGGATTGCTGTATCGGTGGTCCGGTAATCAAGATGGGGTGGGTAAAGAAACTTCCTATGCAATTTCTTTTTGTGTTTTTTAAATTTCAGGTGTTACAGTTTCTTCACCTAGAATTTACTGTTTAGGTAGATTCCAGGTCGCCGGAGTTATGATATATCGAATAATAAATTAGAAAAAGTCTCTCAGAGAGGAGAAAATTTGAAGTCTTGGGTCTACTGATTGCGAGTCCTTTATCTTCCTATCTGCCGTGGATTGTAAAGTGCTACGGTCATTTCGGCTGGAACCTACTGTTTAGGTAGATTCCAGATCACCGTGGCTATGATATATTAAATGATAAATTAGGACAAATTTCCCTGAGGTGACGGAGGATTAATCTCAGACCCACTAATTAGGAGTCCAGGCCTTTCACTCCTTATCCACCATAGCCTCTAAATTGCTACGACCTTTTCGCCTAGAATCTACTGTTTTATATGGGGTCTGAACAACCGAGTCAATGATATATCACAATGAATGATAATTTACGATAAATTTTTCAACAGTGAGGAGGATTTACACTCACGTTTCAACCCTTTAGGGGATACTCGTGATGTGATGAATTTCACAGGAAATTTTTAAGTGTTCCAAAAACTGTTAAATTGAGAATATCAGTTGTTCAAGCAACGGTCAAATTATTTCTACACTATTAACCCCTTGCCGTGCCATTTCTTTGGTCACTAAATGTGCAATGAAACTGAATTAATTACTGAAATAACAATTTAGCCCCTAATTTTGGATACAGTGCACGAGTTAACGTAATATTGAATATCATAGTATTAATTTTATTCTATTAGGACCCACTGACATTTACAATATATTAATTTTAGAAGCACTTCAAAATTGATTGTTCCATTTATAGCGTCACGAGCAGCACTCGTTATTGTATTATTGGCAAGGGGTTAATACTGCGTTCAGCTAGACGAAATTTCAGAGAGTGAGGAAAAGTGAGAAATTTTGATTGCAGGAATTAATTCTTATTTATTGCGCTCGCAGTCACAAAAGAAATCGTAGGGCAAGGGGTTAATATGTCCACAGCCATGATATATCAAGTGATAAGTAAGCTCAGCATCTCTAGTTTCAACTACCATCATTATTCATCTTAACACTTTACACGCCGGTAGCCTATTAACTCTTTGAGGCACGAGAATTCAAAAAACAAAATAACCCGTGTTGCACAGACAATTTCTTTGTTTTTAAATTGAAAGTGTTGGTTTATTCTTATTAAAAAAATAGTAAAATCATATAAACTTTCGAGGTGGGACAGAATATGTCCCACCGTGCATTTTTACACATTAAAGTCGTGGGACATATTTAATCTCGCCGTGTCTTAACACTAGATTTACGGATGTTGATACACCTATTTTTCTGAAGTGAGCCAATTTGACTCATACAAGAAAATTGAAGTCTTTTGTAAAGAAAATAGTTCGAAATCAATTTAAATGAAAGATTCATTATTAATAAACTACACAATCAATGTATTATACATATAGTAATCAAATTTTGAGTAAGCCAAATTGGCTCCGTAAATCTAGTGTTAAAGAGTTAGTAGGTTTTTCGGGCCCAAAGCTTTTGGACTTTTAACTTATTAATCCGTTGTCACGGCAATGAATAAATTGTTATTTATCACCGTGGTTTACCGTGATAAGGACTCAGTGACGAGAATTTCTAATTTTCGAAGAGATATCAGTATCGGGGAAGCGTTTGTGGTCAAATGACCTATCAGAAATGGGTAGAACGTTAAAAAAATATCGGTCGGAAAAGTGTTGAGTCTTCAGATTTACTTAAACTTCCAAACACTGAACCTACAATGCATTAAATTATTGGGTTGTCGGAAAAGTCGTGACGCATTTTGCGAACAGGTGGCGGTCGATCATATTTTAATGCACTAGAGTCATTCACATCTATATTATCACTATATCATTTAACAGCTGGCGGTTTCAGTGCCATTTAAAAAAAACAATTGAGTTATATCGTTGATTTACAGAGATTTTACAGTAAGATTAAGATGGAAGACCAAAGTGCACATTTTCGCCATATTTTGCTATTTTACTTCCGTAAGGGGAAAAACGAGTGTCAAGCTTGTGAAAAATTGTGTAAAGTTTACGGTGACGATGCTCTACAGGAACGTCAGCGCCAACGATGGTTCACAAAATGTGGCCCGAAAACGGTCTTGGTCCCGACATGGTACTCCGCTTCGAACGACATCGAAAGCAGACATGTATCAGAGAAAAGCATTGATCTCACTGTGGTGGGATTTTAAAGGTGTCCTATTTTTCGAGCTCCTACCAAGGAACCAAACTATTAATTTAACTGTGTACTGGCGACAATTGGACAATTTGCACGAATCGATCATCCAAAAACGTCCAGAGCTTGTTAATCGTAAAGGAGTGACATTTCATCACGACAACGTGAGGCCACATACAAGTTTAATCACACGTAAAAAAATTGGTGGAGTTTTGATGGGATGTACTGTCACATCCAGAATACTCTGCCGACCTTGCACCATCAGACTTCCATATGTTTCGTGCTCTACAAAACTCCTTGCGTGGTGTATGTTACGCCGTAGAAGGTGCTTCTTGGCGATCCGATCGCGGATGCTCGATCGGTAGTTTAATTAAAGTCCACTGAGGTTAATTTGAGATATATTTACAAATCTTAACACTACTGTACAAAATGGTTTCAATGGTCGTGTAAATGAATATAATGTGTAACGTGACGTTTCTGCTGAGCTTGCTTGTCGTGAGAGAGAGGCCGAGCCGATGCGCTCGGTTCTTATATATACGTATTTTCCAAGGGGCGGTATGCGTATGATTAGAGAAGGGGAACAATCTTTCTGCCAAACGCGGAAACATTTGGTCGCCACTTGACGAACGTTGCCGATTTTTCGTTCTGTCGGTCTGCGCCCAGGTACGGTTTTATGATCGTACCTAGGGACAGATCCTGCAGAAAGTTTCCGCGTTTGACAGTCAATGTAAAAAGTTATTTCGCGACGATGCGCCGCGACAGTGTATCTTTTAATTTCGATGAGGCGGTAAATCAGCACCTTCTTCAGTTTTTCGCTTATAAAGATAGGTCCTTCTATGAACGAGGAATTATGAAACTACCTGAAAGATGGCAAAAGGTCATCGAACAAAACGGACAATATATCATTGATTGATCTCCGTTCTCTATATAAATAAATCACTTTGAAATACATACAAAATATGCGTCATGACTTTTCCGACAACCAAATATATTAGAGAAAAAATCCTCCACAGACGTGAAGGATTTGCACTTGATCCTTCTAATTGGGACACCGAATCTCCAACCAGAAACCCCAGCTCTCTCGCGGATTCTCGCGTTACCCTACCAACGAAGCCGCGTTGCACGTTATGCACCTAGGTGCATCTACGTACGCCGAGGTTGCACGTGCAACAACCGCGCAACCCCGGCATACCGATGCGGTATAACGCGAACCAGCGCATCTCTCCGTTTCACCATAGCGAGGTATTTTGCTCGGCAGCTGCAGCGGAAGCGAGTTTCGCGAACAATGACCGCGAGCCGAACGAGCAACGATCCGACGAGGAACGGCGTGAAATAACTTCGAGTCATTGCGTCGAGCAGTTTGCACTCTTCGCTGACATGAAGTGCTTTTTACCAACTTTCGGACGTTTTTTACGAGTTTCAACAGTCGCTGAGAGCGTGGGAGTTGAGACGCGTCGAATGTCGATGTTGGTTTTTCTTAAACGTTTTCACTCGAATGATGAATTTGTGGACGGAATATTTTACGGTCTCGAGACGGCGATGATCTAATTACGTTCGCGAAATTAGGTCAACGGGGACATAGTAGGTTTTACGTAGGTGCTAGAAAAATAATCGAGTGGGTTCTCGATTAGAAATCGAATCTCGGATCGCTCTTTCAGCGGAGGACCGCGACTGCCAGGTTTCCTGTTCATCTTGCGAAACTGCCGATTTTTCAAGTTCCTCTGTCTATCTCCAGGATAATAATTATCATAGGGTAAATTTAACCCTTTGCGGACGAAGACAATTTTCAATATTGACAGATAATCATTGATTTGGCGGTCCAAAACCACCGCCTTATCAGAAATTTGGTCTGTCAATGTACATGAATTATAAATTACTACACTTTTAAGCATACCTCATAGGTAGTATCTCAATTCTTCAATTTTAACCGTGTATAGGTATAAATGGTTACATATTTACTGGCCGGTACTGGAGGCCAATTTTTTACAGTCTAATTTTTCCTAGCCTTAGAATTGCTGAAATAAAGCTGATTATTTCTAAACGTATTGGTTGTTTGTTATTTTTATTAATAGCTCAATAGTTCTTTTATATATATCAGGAGGTATTGAACGTGTAACCTTAGGTATTTTGATTTTTTCGTTGATAAACCTTAAGGTGACGGTACTAGAGGACTCTCCCCTACATATGGCGATAAACCATAATTGCATTTCTCCAAAGATCGTATATATGCGTCGCTAGTCCGCAAAGGGTTAAGAGGTTTGCTTCAATATTATTGCTTACACTTCACATATTTCTGTGCACAAAATTTAGGACTAACCTGAGGACCAATCCATCCCCTATCCTTTTACACTTCCTCCTAAAAAAACTACCCCAATTCTCCCTCTATTCTGAAAACTCCATCAAATTAATCCATCAATCGGCAAACCTTCATCCCCTGCAATCACTTCACTCTCGAAATATTCCCTCTACGCAATACCTTTCCAGTGTACCGTTGAAAAAAAAAAGAAAACTGTCCATCCGATTCGCGTACACTTTTTCAGTGCACGTTGGTTTGCGGTTGACGCAATAACAGGGATTCGTGACGAGCGAACAACAGAGAAGTCAGGTCGAAGAGCAATCGATCGTGGAAGGTAACCATAGAAACGATCGTCGAAGATCGACAACCCGCAGATTCGAACGGTCCATTGGGCGTGAGAGCCGCTCTCTCGTTGCTGTGGATAATACCATGAGCCGTGTGCAGCAACCCGCGTGTCGTCGCAGTCGCGTCGAGGAAACTGTTATGCCTCCAGGGTTGCGTTTGGCAACGAGGAGAGAGGATCGTTTGCGGACAGATACCGAGGTCTCGAGAAGAAATCCGGTCGAGAGGAAGCGTTTGTCGGTGTTGCGAGAAACGTCGAGTATGGGCTTCCTATCTCGAAGAAGATGAGATATCTTTGAGAGTAGAAGTCGATGCTGGCATGGAGAACGCTGACTTCTTGCAGTAGTTAATTCTTTTCGTATCGATATGGTGCTCTTGAAGATTATGCTTGAAGGGAATTGTAATTGGACTTGATGTTTTTGTTGGATGGTGGAATAGTAGATTGTTGTTACTTGGAGCGTTGAAGATTGAAATTTTAATAGGGTGATAGGAAGGTTATGGTTTTAAGATTAACGAGGATTCGGAGTATCGTGCGCACTTGAAGTATGAAGAGTTGACACGTTGACTGTCGCGGGTTTCTCGTATGAACTATGATGGTATAGTCTGACAATTGAAAGATGGCTAGGAAGCGGCGGAGATCCTCGTTTTCAACCGCCTGTTTGCACAATTTCGTTTTTGTAATCCTCAAACCCAGCTTCCTAAAGAAAACGACTGTATGGAGCGTTTATTTTGGGCGACTGGATTTGGAGATTCCAAAAACAAAGTGGCTAGAATAGGCGGTTGGGAACGGGGTACTCTGACTTGCCTTAGTCATCTTTCAGTTTTCGGACCGTACATCTGCTAAATTGGGGACTGATGCTATTGAACTGAATATGTAACTTTGAAATTGCAACAATTTTTGAATTTTCGGACATACTGAATATTCCAATGTTGACGTTCAAAATATAAAAGTCTTCTGAATATCTATCTATCCATATCTTTGAAGTTTCTGGCTTATAAAGATGTGAATTTAATAGAAAAAGTTTCACTTTAGGCAAAATGATAAAACTAACGAAGTAGTTGTTCAACCTATCAACCCTTTTGGTGCCGACAGAAAAAATTGATTGAATTAATAACAAATGTAGTTGCGAATAAAAATAATTGTCATTTGGCCATAGTTTCATGTAGAACGTAAGCTGTGTATTTACAATTACCTGTCATAAAATTACTGATATATTGAAAATTGAATAATAACCATTCGATGTTCAATATTAACACTATTTCTAACGACGACATACCGTCGTCCGACACTAAACGGTTTAATGTTATTCAGAGTAGTCCAACTGGTTACTGACAAAATGTCAAATTTCAAACCCAGTCATTAGGACTATCTTTCGGCCCTTTTATCACACTAAAATCTTTTCCGTAAAATTCTAATCCAGAAAATCAACTACGGTCGAGAAGAATCTCAGAAATCAAACGGAACAGTAATTCAGTAAAAAGCATCTCGCTTCGATAAAACGATAGTAAGCTATCAAATCGATAAGGTTTTACCCGAACGATCGTGGCTGTCTCCTTTGCAGACTTACGTGGAAACGTGCAATTATGAAACTCATAACTATGTTTCCTCCGAGGTTTCTGGAAATCAAAGCGAACCGTTTCCAATGATCACGAGTTTCAACATTATTTCTGAATTTCAACGTTTCAGCATCAAGAGACCTCGAGATAAAGAGAGAAAGAGTGCGAATACAGACATACATTATGCACGCTTGTACCCAGCGCAAAGAGCATACAGAATACACGCCGAGATACCCGGCACACTTACGTAGACGGAAAATTATTTCAACCTACCGCCGTAAACCAATATTCGTTGCGGTCCTCGCCTCGAAAGGAAAACGCACGATTGCGTAAATCTCATTCGTTCGACGTTCCTCGTCTGCAAATCTTCCTATTTTATATTCATACGGAATACCAGCGTCGCGTTTTCGGGAGAACCGGTGCGTACGATGGATTTCGATGGTGATGTTATTGCAAATGGTAATGGAGAAAAATAAAACGTTCGAGAGTATTAATGTACCCTCGATAAAGTGAGATATGGGATATTAATGTACACGCTTATTCATAGTAGTACGATTTCGTGTTAATTTTGCACTGAATTCTCGCTAATTATCGGCGCAATAAACGAGCAAATTGTGCGACGAGATAGAAATAAAACAGAATCTAATCCCGAGAGAGAAGAGTGGAATATTTGTTCGATGAAATTTATACAGGAATTTTCATGAATGTAGGTTAAAGGACTTGAAAATTCTGACGATAATTATCAAAATTTAACAGTCGCGTATAATAACGTACCATTTTCTAATTACCATTAGATAATCATTGATCTTTCCTTTCATTACTTTAACCAGAGTTGTCGGACTAATACGAACTCACGTTGATCTTGAATCGGAATTAGTTTGCACCGGTTTCAAATTCGTTATCGGTGAATCGTCCGAGTACTTGTCCATTGGAACGTGATTCATTCGACGATTTTGGTACACGTGGCCAGGAAATTTTAGTAGGCACGGTGCGTGTACGTGTACCACCCCTTTACGCACGAATCCCGATGCATTTGAGCCCAATCAGACGGGAAATAGTCCCGTGACCCTCTCCTTTCTTCTCCTTCTCTCTATTTCGCTCAACGTTTCTCGTTCAAACTCACTCACTTTAACAGTAACCCTACTATTTCTCTCTCTTTCGTTTCCTGCTTCCTCTCCATCCCTCCTTTCCCTCGTTCGACAGAGAGAAGCGGTTTTCTCTTTTCCTCCCTCCATTCCTCTCTGTACTTCCCTCTCGCTAATTTTCTCTCCGTCCTCTCATCTCATTCTATCTCACTTCTCTCTTCCTCCTTTAATTCGTTCCTCCCTCTTTCTCTTTTCATCCACCGTGCAATTCTCTCTCCTCTCGATTCCACCCCATACCAAATTTTGCGAACGGTTCGTCTCTAATTATGACTCACGTGTCGCGCCTCCATGCTAACCATCCCCGTCGATTGTCCATCCTGGTTGCATCCGATATTGCTCGCCCCCAGGTTCTCCGAATCGATGTTCGTATTGCCCGCCAAAATAACACGCTTCCGGCGTAACGCGCCTCTTCTTAATTAACATACGTCGCGACGAGGTAGCTAATGAAAAAATAATAGAGTACCGATGGCAGGTAGTGCTCGGTTTTAATCCGGTCTCCATTGTCGTTTGTGTTTAATTAATTTATGGCAGCCAATAGCGAAGGGAGAACGGAAGAAAGGTGCGCGTAACGAGCCACGGTACGACTGAAATGATTAACAGCGGAACGATAATAACGCTGACGAAAAGCGCATGTATTGCTGGCAACACTTGCATAGTCGATGATGGAATACTTTTTACATATTACTCGACGTTTATTAACGCGAGTGCCGCAAGTAACGCGGATACGAATGACGATTTAAACTATACTCATGCCTCAGAGGCCGTATATTATCCCCTGTCACGGCACTTTAATGTAGCATCTTGCCAGAGGAATTCATATTACAGCCGCAGAAATATATCCGTGGCTATAACGAGCGAAACAATCCTACCCTCTCGAATCGTTAAAGATAATTCAAATATATCGTTTCCTCCACCTCCTCCGAGAAGACCGTCGCTATTTCGGAGGAGAGAGGTCGAAGAACAGGCAAGAGATGGAGAATGAGATAGATATATAGTGAGGAATAGAGGAAAGAGAGATGGAACTACGAGTTTATAACTTTTGCCCCTTTGTCTTGGAACTAATTCGAGAATTTCCACGTTACGAACTCACCCGTTGCATTGTAGCTGGCACGTTACTATCAACGGTGTCTGCCGACGTGCCACTTGGACCGTCACGTGCGACAGAAATGAACTACTTTCGTTCGTAAACCGCTCGTGTAAGAGTTGGAGCGAAGTGGCGCGGAATTGGCCGTAGTAGGTGCACGCGAATAACGTGACCGTCAGCCGCTTCGACTAATTAAACGACATTTAAACGAGTGGAAGCCGGCCGAGCATTGAAACGTAACGACCGGCCGCGATTCGTGCAAATTCAACGACTTCCAAGCCAACCGTTTTCCACCCATCTCGTCCTTTCCTCTCTTTCTCCAAAATCTACACGTAAAGGCACACATATACGCATTTCTCTCGTATCCCTTTCTTCCACTTGTCCTTCCTCAGCCTCCAGTTTATTCCTCCCCGTTCATCCTTTTCCTTTTCATCCACTTTCTTTCCGCTCTTCATTTCCGTCTCTCTTGCCACTCGTCTTTCCTCTGTTTATCCTCTCCCTTGAAATTATCCTTTCATTTTCCTCCCATGCTATTTATTCTACCTTTTTTTTCCTCTAAACCGGTTCTCTACCCTTCACCTCACCCAATTGTTCATTCCTTTCTCTCTGTTTATTCTCCGTCTCTAAATCATCGTTTTGTTCTCCATCCCCCTCAGTGTCCACATCTCTCTCAATCTACTATAAATCCCCGTGTTTACCCTTTTTCTCTAAATCATTTAATTTTCCTACCTTCCCTCTTCTCGTCCTTCGCATCTATCCGCTTATCCTCTCTCTAAATCATCTACTCTCCCTTCACCGTCTACATTCCTCTCGATCTACCCCTTATTCCACTGTTTATCCGTTTCTACCAAATCGCCGCTCCATTCTCCCTCTCCGCGCCCTTTCTACCTTCCTTCCTTTCTCTCCCTTGCCGATAAAACCGTCGACTCTTCAAGTCCCTTTGAGGAGCGAATGAAATCACGGTAAATGCGTTCCCCTGCAGAACGGTCAACCTCAAACTAACCCCGGTGCAACGGCGAAGAGTGGTTGCTCTACGGGTTTGCCTTAACCCCCGTCGCAAGACTCGCCCCGAAAGAGAGACTTTAGGTCGAATGAAGGCATCCAAGTTAGCCGTAACCTCGACGGTTAACCGAGGTTGTCGATACGAGGGACGATTGTAGCTATTGCTCCGTTAGAGTGCATTTAGAACGGCGAGAAAACGTACGGTTGATTAAACCGTATTCGAGCCCCTGCGAATTATCCTAATTTCAGTGGAGGTTCAGGCGCGAGGGCAATTCAATCGACGATTGAATTGGTCTCGTACGATTTACCATAGGAATAATAGGGATTTCTTGAGGGTACCTTTTCCTTTCGACTGGCGTATCGTTCGGTGTAACACCATGCATTCCATTCACGGCGATTCAGACTGATTTTTATTGCTTTTAATTTTCTTAAGGAGATGTACTTTTCTACGCTCGTTCGGGCGGAACCCTTTTCTTATGGGGGGACTTTTTGAAATTGCCCCGGCTGGATGGGGAAATACGGTCCAAGTTTTAACAAGTTTTACGCTATTCGAGGTAATTCGTATTCGACGCGGCGGGAGGACTGTGAATTTGCTTTGGAGTCTACGTGAATTTCGAGCGGGCCGTGTTTTAATTACGGGGTAAACAAACATCGTGATATAATGGTCGTTTGATCGTGGGAATCTTTGAGTTGATTGAAATGTTTTGGTAAAGGTGTCACGATTGGAGCAGTCTTTTATGTGATCGTAGTTGGTCATTGTCTAATGATAATTGAATACAGGTAATGCAATTAATAGATAGCTGTAGAGGTAGAATAATAGATAATAGATAAATTCATATATATTTAACAGATGATTAAATAGTAATTGACCATAATTAGAAACTAGATGTATTTAATCATCTATTAAATAATAACTTGGAAGTAGTCTCACATAGCTGATTGGAACTCAAACTTCCTAATTAAGATTACTCTTTAACCCTCTATGGTCCGACATTTCTGTGGTACCTGAAGATCACTCGCACGATAGAACAATTAGAAAATTTATAAATATTGAATTCAACTTGATTTTTAAACATTGAATTGTAAGGAATTTCATGATTTCCAAGAACTAAATTATAATATTTAGGAATGTGAAAAATTTGACTTTGAAAAGTAAAAGCTAAGATGTGTCTTGCGTTACCTCAAAGTTACAAGAACCCATAGAGGGTTAACTCCACATCTCCTAAGGTATCTTACTTAATTTCACATCGCTCTACACCCTCGCTAATAATTCAACCTCCATTTTCCACTTGTGCCTAAAATAATTCAGAGTCGCGTTAATGAAGTAAATCACCACATTCCAAAATCCACTGATCGCTCTGCATACCAAAAGTATTAAGTGGCGCCCTGCTCGTGCGTAACTTGCTTCTTTTTTTGCGTGAAAACTCGCAAACCGAGTCGTCTCGCTGGCAGAAGTACGAACGCTTGCTATTTTTACCTCACCGAGTTTCGCGAGGACGTTAATCGCGGATTCCTCGGAACGCGACAAGAGACGACGAAACACGTCCTCTCGATGGGCAACGACGCTAAAAAAGAATTCCAAGTACGAACAGAGGTAACGATGCTCGCTTGTATGCCAATCCGTCCACATGGTGTTCTAAAATTAATACACCAAAGGCTTGGTACTCGATAAAATAAGTGAAGACATCTAAAAACTTCCCCCTTGGAAGTATTCCTTTTTTTGCTTTGTGTCAATTGACTTTAACACTAGAAATACCAACGTAAAGTCTATTATATTCAGTATGTTAAATAAGTAGTTTGGAAAATGAGGAATCAAGAGATGGAAAAAGTAATTAATTCTGTAATCTATGTTTTATATGATCAGCGTAGAGTGACTGCTTTATGACTTTCCCATAAACTTGGAGAATTTTTGCGAAAAATTGGGCGCAAGTCATTTTGACTTGCTTGGTAGTTCTAGTGTTAACAGTTATGGTAATGGTAGTTTCTGTTTATATATTATTACAGTAATCGGTTATTTGATCCTTTACGAGATAAGCAGAGTTTTTTGAGAGAAATGCAGAAGATTGTCAATGTATGCTATGCGAAGCTGAAACGTATAACGAGATAAAAGAAAAGAAGTAAAAACTTGGTCTTACAATTAGTGGAACTGAGTTCAAGTCATTGTAATGTTTGGAAAATTTATCCTAATTGACTATATAGTATCTCATAACGTTGGCGATTCAGTGCCGACCTAAAACAATAGGCCTGGGGCTAAATGACTATGTAACTTGAAGCTGAAAAATATAACAAGGAAAGAAGGTAGAGGCTTGGACTTGCTATTAGTGGAACCGAGAAATCTGTGATAAATTTGTCCTAATTTACTATTTAACATATCATATCGTTGGTAATTTAGACTCCACCTAAAATAATAGATCCCAGGCAAAATAACCGAATCGTTTGAAACTGAGAAATATATAAGTAAAGAAACAGAGAAGGTTCGCAATGAGTAGACCCAACTTCAAATCCTCGTTACCTTTATGAAATTTTCCCCCATAATATGTACATTGCTGCCCCATTGGTTCTTAGACTACCTAAAATAGTAACTCCCAGGTAAAATCTCCACAACAAACCAACTCAAAAAATGTAAACAAATAACTTCACAGTTTAAGTTGAACACCGAATCATGAAATCCATGATAAATTGAATAATAAATTAGATAAAATCTCTCATACATGACTCGTACATGAATTCAATTCTCCTAATTGAGAATACAACCCTTTAACTCCATATTACATACACAGAGCCACCACAGAGCCCTAAGTACTTCCTCAGTGCACGTACAGAAAAGCGACAGAACGCTGGGAACGCAGGGTATTCCAACGGTCGAACAACTGTGGCTGAAATAGCAAATAACTATAAACTACTCCCAGAATGATCTCCAATTACTCAACTGTATCCAGAGTTGGATCCCGTCTGTCGGCCGATGGTATCTCGTTTTAGAGTAACGACAATCGGGATGCAAACGTTTCCATCGATCTATTTCAACCTCCCTTGCGCATCGATAAACGCATCCTTTAGGAGAGTGCATTTATACGACTGTATAACGATGGGTTATAACATACTCAATAACCTATTTCAATTTATACGTATCTTTACATCGTTGGTTATATTTCCTTGAAAAGTGCACCTCCATTAGTGCAACGGAAGAATACGATCTTTCTAAAAATCTTTCTATCACAATGTGTGCGAATCCTTACACCTGCGAACATATATTCCGTAGGAAAAAAAGAGTACGACGTCTGTGTAAAGGTAGAAACACAATGTTCCTATCCATTTCTAAGAGAAGCGCATCTTGCAAGGTGAACAGAAACGGCTGGAAAGCAACATTACAGGAAATATATGCGAACTTCTACATCCACGGTTCGTTTTCCAGAAAAAAATCCACGCCTACGTAGAATCTCTCTTTTTCTTTTTCCCTTTCTCTTTATTTCTCACTCCTTCCTTCGAAGGATATTGCTCACTCTCCACGTGCTCGAGAATATTTATATGGTAATTCGAGTGAAAGAGGTAACACCGTCCGTATCGAGGCGGAAGAAAAGGTTACTTCCACGGAAGGAGTTTCCGGGGCCCATAAATTCTACCATGGCAGAGGCGGACTTTGCGCATCGATCGACCTTGATCTCTTCTTACACGGAGGATGCTGTAGCTCTCTTATCTTCATTCTCTCCTTTGCGATACGTATGTTGCACACGTTCTAGCATCCATCATTCGACGTTGCGCGTCGTGAAACCGGCATTTCCGGATGGGAATATCGGTATATGGGAACCCGGAAGTTACAACGGCAACCCTGAATTTTGGAAGATCGTAAAATATATCATAAGCTTTCTTCTTCGATTCTCAAGGCTCCCATATTTTTTAATGCTATTGTTCACGGCACTCTACGACTTAAGATGAAGATTATGTATTAACCCCTTGCACTATTTTCACGAGTTTGACTCGTGATGAAAATTTTAGGCCAAACTTGAATATCACGAGTCTGACTCATGGTCTTAATCTCGGGTCAAGTATTATGAGGTTGGAAACTATGAAACGGGCGTTTTTGTTTAGTCTGTGTTCAGCTGCGACTGAGAGATGTTCATTGTAATGTGCACTCGATATTTTTATTTATAAATTTTAAAGGTATTCTTCTTACTCATTTCGTAAAATCTTTTCGTGTTTGTATTCCATTTTTATTTCATTTTCTCCGAAACCAGATGGAAACAAAACGCGATTCACATCTACTTTTATTGTACAAGTTCAAATTGAATCATAGCGCAGCTTAAACTTCGAGAAACATTAATCACGCATTGGAGATGGATCTAATAATGAAAAAAAATGCTCGACATTGGTTCTAAAAATATCGTTTTGACAATTTAAGTATCGTCAACGAGCCTCGAGGAAGACCACCGAACCATATTGATAACGAGGAATTACAGACGACTGTGGAATCCGATGCACACACAATTATTTGTGAACTTAGGTTTAACACTAGAACTACCAAACCAGTCAAAATGACTGGTACACAATTTTTTCAAAAAATTCTTCGAGTTCATAGAACAGCCATAGTACAAAAATTCTACGTCCATCACAAAAGACATAAATCACCGAATTGACATCCTTTCCGCCACTTGATTCCTCCTTTTTCAAAGTACTTATTTAATATATTGAAATATGATAGATTTAACGCCGGTAGTTCTAGTGTTAAACTAGGAACTAGCTATACGCCTGTGTTAAAACATCTGCGTGTAATAAATAAAGTATTACTTTTATTCAACGCCCGTTTCATAGTTTCCAACCTAATAATATTTCGAGTGCGATCGTGTATACTCATTTAGGATTATTAATTTTAGACTTTGATTCAAATTCATTCCAGTTTCACAAAAGGTCCATTGAATGAGGAAAATACTGGCGCGATGATCTTTGTCAGTCGCAAGATATCGTATGGGCGTTCGGTTTAGGCATGGATTCTTGCGAGTTAGCCGGTAGTGAAAGGGGTTAACTTTTGTTCATTGGATCACTATGATCCAAAGGAGTACGAATATGAGGTGTGAATGAAGAGAACAGCAGGGTTAACAGGTTGAATGTCATCACCGATGCAATTGAGTTCAATGATATTTTATAGGACTATGAAAATGTGATATTAATTCTGATACAATTTGAATTTAAATGTTTGTACTAAAAAGGTACACGTATACAGAGTATATAACTATTTGTAGATTAGAAGCTTCTGCTCTTAGCAAAGATCTTAACAGAAAGAGTTTCATTTTGGTAGAAATGACGAAATTAGCAAGATACCGGTAGCATTTAACGTGTTAAACAATCGGATAAGAAAATATATGAGAAACATTTTAAAACGCGTCCGTGAATTATTTATTCTTAACGAGTAATACCGGTTCGTCGTATCGGTGTTACTTCTCCTTTAAATCAGCAACGACGGATCCCAGGAGGCGATTTAAACGTCTCGTTGATTTGTCGAAAATAAGAGCAGGAGTATTCGTCATTATCAAACCGGTAATTCGTGACAAGCGTTTAGAAACATTTACAGGAGCGACGAAAACCTTACAAGTTTTACACTTATTTATACGCCATCGTGAATTCATTAGTTATTCCGTATCGAGAGCGTGGAATTATTAAATCTTCAGGTTTCCATTTGCATTAACGTCGTCGTTAAACACTCACGGAGTAGGAAGATACGATGACATACGCTTGAGTGATCAATGATATCGAAACCTTTGAGTTAGGTTAAATATTGAAAATTTAATTTCTCTTATAGGCAACTTCCGGAAGTTCAGGATATTACCGGATACGCGTGCAGGTCGTAGACTTTACGCGAAGACGATGCATCATCCTAGGCTGCTGGAGAGCCATAGATTGCATATCTAAGATAGCTGGTAATTTAACTAAAACCATAAGAAAAATGGAAAGGAGGCATCTCGCTACCTATTCGTATCTGACTAAGAGGCGTTACTCTTGCAAAAAGTTTATGCGGCCCATCAATTTCCACGGACGCGGAAGGATGAATAACTTAATCGACCTTGGTATCCTTCTCTTCGGGATCTCGTAAAATCTCTGGATTTAAGAGTTTCTCATTTTTCAATCGTATGTTCGATTTCTTCTGCATGTTCTTCTTCAAGCGGGTGATTTTTCGGTAGTTTTATCATTACTATTTTTATTAATATCAGAATTAATTAATAATGCTGTATTCTTTTGAATTCAACCTGAAGAACCTTGTTAATTAGATTTAGAAATTTTGTTATCATAAATTTCATTTAACACGTTGAATGCTACCTGTGTTTCTACTGACGAGATCCTTATAAAGCAGAAACTTTAAAAACACAGATAGACAGATATTTAGTAAATCTTTATCTTTTTAACGCCAATATTTAGATAGTCAGTATGTTCGAAAATTCATAAATATTAAAATCAAATCATTGTAAAGCAGAAACTTTAAAAACACAGATAAATATTTAGCAAACCTTTATCTTTTTAACGTCAATATTAAGATAGTTATATTCGAAAATTCATAAATATTGCAATTTAAAAGTTACAACGAAATTTTATTGAATTCAATAGCGTCTGTCATCCGTGAACCTCATGGTAGATAAAGATTCTCTATTAAAATCAGATTTTTGTAAAGCAGAAACTTTAAAGACACTGATAGTTAGATATTTAGCAAACCTTTATCTTTTTAACGCCAACATTTAGATAGTCAGTATGTTCGAAAATTTATAAATATTGCAATTTAAAAATTACACGAAATTTTGTTAAATTCACTAGCGTCGGTCACCCGTGACCATCATGGCAATCAACATGTTCTTTTTCAGAAAAATTCGCTTTGTTTTCTTTGCGCTATTGTATGAATGATACTACAGGAATTTATGTGCATTGTAGTTTAAATTTGGAGGCATTATATTGAATCATGTCTGAAAGCGAAACCTGTCTCGCGAGATAGACCGGAAGTTATCACTCACTCTAAGCGCGCATCTTCTCTCGGTCTTCCCTTAATAAAATTCTGCAACGACGTGAACCTGCTCCCGACTGTATTTGAATACGGAGGAAAAGATTTCGCTTAAAGCGGGAAGAAAGCGCAAGTATTTGAATTCTCCGCATGAAAGCACGTATCGCTTCTCAACGGCGAAGTGTTGAGCTACGTGTTATTATTCGTATTTTCATAATCCCATGGAGAAAAGTCGAAAAGTAGCTTTCACCCGGTGAATTTTCTATGAACGAGAAAACTTCGTAAGAACGTAACGCCCTCGTTAAGCAAAAGGGCGGTTTTTATCGCGTATAAAAAAAAAACGAAGTTCCACCCTCAATTTAAATTCCGCGGGTAATTTGTATTTAGCCACGGAATTCCAGGACTTCAATGAAATATCGTGGCATTAATTTTCTACGTTGTATACTTTCTTTTTTCTTAATTGCACGACATCATTGTTACGTGCAATTACGTTGTACTTTTCACCCAAAGTTAATTCAATTTTCGTGCGAGCGACACATGAGAAAAGATCGCTCGAAAAGTACCTTTCTTGCGAGAGGAGAAGTTACAATTTCTGCATGCAACGACGAAATATTTCGTGGCGAGAAAGTTCCACGAGGTTTCACCCTTCGTCCGACGTTATGTTTTACGATACGTCATCCCTGACGTGGCAAATGCTCGTCGATGAATAAACCGCCGAATACGAACTTTCTTCCATTGCAGAAAAACCTTGAAGGAAATTCGATGCAAGTTTTAACTCATTCGTCACATTTAAACTAGAAATAATCGCAATAGGGTAATTTCACCCCCCAAGATTTCTAAAAGTTCATCTTCTCTCAGAGAAAAAGGGAGACTAGCTATGTTAATTCTCATTAAAATACTCAATGGCCCATCGATACATCTCGCGATAGAGAAGACTAAAAAGAACCTTCCAAAATTGGGCTACGAAGGTGGAATTCCTTTCATCGACCGCAGAGAAAGAAGGAGGCGTTTCCTCGATAAAAAGTTCACCACGCAGCCATCAATTTCCCGAGACATCGGGAAACGAAGCAACGATGCTTCTACCCTCGAAGCACAAATAGTAATTCAGGCCGCATTAAATCAAAAGCGTATCCACCTATCTGTTAAGCGTAGGCATTAAGAGTTTTCTTCTTGTAAAAAACGAAGCTGCGCTTCCCTTTACTTATTCTTTCCTCTACGTTGAAAAGAAGAATTCTCTTCCTCTTTCTTTCCTTCTTTTTTCTGTTTTAATATTGAAAAATCGATCGATATATCGAGCTATCTATATTTTCTGCCACGGCAGTTTGTCTTTTCGTTGTTTTCCGAGTCGCCGATTGTTCGTCACTTTTCAAAAGGAAGGGTTTCTTTGATTCTTCGCACTTTACTTCTTAAACTGTTTTTAGTTTATTTCCAGGTATCTCGTGAATCGTTTTGAAATTGATTTGATCGAGTTTCAGTGAATGGCACTGGTTTTATCGTGGGGTGGAAGAAAATATCGATGTTAGGGGTCGTTGAAATGGATTAAAAATTATTCTGAAACTCAAAGACTTAAGAGTTAACACTACAACTTACGATGTTAGATTTATTGTATTTAAATTTGTTACATAAGTAAGGTAAAAGGAAGTTAAATCTTCTGTCCTTCTTCTGTTCTATTCTAGTTAATTATTAAATTAATTGGAAAGTGAGAAAAAGAAAAATCGAAAGTTATGGATAGTAATTAAAGGTTTATAAGATGTCGGAGAATATAGACTCCATGGCTTCCCTGTAAACTTGGAGAATTTTTGGAAAAATTGAGAAAAAAGTCATAATGATTACCTTGGTAGTTGTAATGTTAAATTTCTATCGATCGATAGAAAATTTGCTATCGCAAAAAGAAGTTCAAGCGAAGATGAACGTTTGTGGCAAACTAAAGGTTTATCGTTAATGCATAATTAATGCATAAGGAAATATGAATACTTTATCACAAAAGGATAAAAAAAAAACAAATTCGTGCGGCGGTTATTTTCCGATCAAAACGCAGGAGCAGTTTTTGCCCATGAAAAATGTATGGCGTGTAAAACGAACCTTTGAATGCCTACGGGCGTGCCTTTAATAATTTTTTTTATTTTTTTTTTATCGTTTCAGACACGAATCGGGAGTGATTTGATCAAATTTATCGATAAATAAACCAGTTTACATGTCCATATGTTCGCTGTGAGCAATTCCACTTTTCGTTCGTCACTTCATCCCATTCAACTGATTCAACCCAGAATTTGAAGATTCGGTGCAATTTGATTTTTATAAATTTTTTTCGTAACAAATCCGTGAAAGTATTGCATCAAAACGAGGTGTTGAAACGAATCATCCAACGACCACGAAGATAAAACGATTTTTCTCACAATTTTCTTTAAAAGGCGCCTTAAAGCTGAAGCTAAAGCTGGGACCGGGGTTAAATCAACTTTATTTTCGTGCTGAAAAAAGCTTAGGGTATCCGGCTATCTGTTAACAGCGATATTAAGAGTTTTCATCTGAAAAAACACCGAGACCCCCTTGGATCGCTTTTTCAAAGGGGAAAAAATGCAAGGGGCTAAGTTTTCCCCCTTATCGTCCGCACAAAGACTCAATTATTCGACTCGATCCTCCAATCTTTTTAATACGACATGCACACTACTTTGATCATTCGAATTGTTCAATGTTTCGGTCCGATAAACAAATACAATTCTTTCAACGAAAATTTCTGATATATTTCGAGGTATTTCGAATATATCTCTATTAACACATTGAATACCACATATATTTTGGTAGTTTTATCAATTTTACACAAGTGAAGTTTCATTTATCAATGTCTTTGTTGAAGAAAAATGGTTGTATGATAAGCTATAAAATATAATAATAAAATAGACAATACTTGACACTTTAACGACCGCACGTCTACAAAGTCAAATGTCGCCAGGTGCCGGCAGTATTTTTGAAGAATTAATTTAAAAAAGGTTTATTAAAATTAAGAGAAAAGTAAGAGAATAAAAATAAAATCAAAGACGTGACCGTGAAATATGAAGCCAATAGCAATATCCATACATTGTTTACATTCATAAATTATCACACAGAGAGTGTGGTAGGTACTGGCCAACAACCTTCGGCGGTAGCATCACACACATGTTGTGTAAACGGTCGTTAAAGTGTTAATATAAAAAAAAAGTATCAGGTATCAGAAAGTATCACCCAAAACTATCGACATTGCAATATCAAATTGTCAAGCAAATTCACTTAACCCTAATACATAATATAATTAACAATCTAACTTCCCAAAAATACAATTAACTTTCTAACACGAGAAATTATAAATTTTCGAAATACCTGTATCATTTCAAACCTCTCTCTTTCACGGCATCTCCCTCCTATCTTTTTCTACCACTTTTTGCGAAGATAGAGTCAATAAAGGAGGAAACAGTATTAAGGGTTGTAGCAAAGTCGCCTAACCTCGCTAAACTTGCCTCCTCGAGGAGACAAAAAAGAAGTTGAAAAAACGCAAAGCCATAATTTTTTCTAGTCGGAGCAGGGGCCATCAATTTATCCATCGATCTAACCATCGACTTATCTGTTTCCAGAGTCCACCCTCTTTCTCCGCTCGCGGCCAGGGGTCGGAAAATCAGGAATCGTTCGTCACCATACTCGCGACAAGTTCGCTCGCGGGGTTCGTAGTACAAGAGGAAAGTCTATGAGAGACAGAAGAGAGAGAGAGAGAGGTAGAGAGAAGATCGCGGATACTGCAGGAGGTTATAGGAAACGAGGTGAAGGATCGGGGGAGGGAATAGATACGATGCCATGGTGCAAGGGAGGGTAAGATTTATGATCCTGGTGCGTCAGCTCGCACATCTCAATTTCGGGATGCCGCGAGTCAGGGTCCATGGTGGTCCCTTTGTTGTTTGCGAGAGGCGAAGAGAGAAAAGGAAAGGAAGAACGAGAGGGTGGACGGAAACGATAGTCAAAGAGGGTGAGAAAGAAGAGGCAATGAGAAAACCGCCAGGAAGTACAACGAAACGCAGATTGTCGGGGATTAAAAAGTAAAAGAAATGGGAGAGGATGAAGTAGCGACGGAGAGAAGCCAGAAGAGGGAAAGAATGAGAGGGTAAATGAAGAAGATAGTCAAAGTGAGCGAGAAAGAAGGGACAATTAGAAAACTATACAAAGGCGTCAAAAGACATTGAGAGATAGAAAGTCAGAG
The DNA here is from genome assembly GCA_910591515.1 of Cerceris rybyensis. Taxonomy (NCBI): domain Eukaryota; kingdom Metazoa; phylum Arthropoda; class Insecta; order Hymenoptera; family Crabronidae; genus Cerceris; species Cerceris rybyensis. The sequence continues at coordinate 6,683,347 of OU342795.1, forward strand.
ATTAACACTAGAACTACCAAGCAAGTTAAAATTCCTTTTGAATTATTTCCAAAGATTCTCCAAGTTCATAGAAGACTCATGGTGTAGATCAGGGGTGGCCAACCCAGATGATCTTGCGGGCCAATTTGGAAATGCATCATAACTCCGCGGGCCGCATAGAAAATTATCCACATATTAGATTTAGACCCACTATAGTCATTTTTTCGGAGTGCCAAATTGAAATATATGAGTTATTATTATTGTGTTTACTATTATTCTTACATATAAGCATAGATAATATAATAATAATGTTCAAGGGGGGCCGCGGGTTGTCCACCCCTGGTGTAAATACTCTATGTTAATCTTATAGAACACAGGTTACTGAGTAACTCATATTTTCCTCCTCTTAATCATCTTTTTCTCCTTTTCCAACTACTTATTAAACATATTGAAATATACCTATCTCTAATTATATTCTACTATTAAGAACAAAGAGGACCATGGAGAGGGTGAAATAGCACCAAAGATAAAAGCTGGAAAAGAGAAAGCGAAGAACGACGCGATAAGAGAAGCAGCATCGCGAGGGAAAGAAGGAAAGAAAAAGTGCAACGTGAGGGTCGTTGTCGGGAAGAAGAGAGAAGAAAACACCCACGCACGCACCGTATGAATTTCCCTTGTCCTTTTTCCCCGAATGGGCCGTCATTGTCGGCGATCCTGCCGGCGGCGGCACGGAACGAGAGATGTCCGGTATCGGAGCAATTTGTGTAATTGTGAGGGGGTCGACCCGTCGAAAATCCTCGATTCTTTTCCACTCCGGCTATTTCCATACTGACGCGGGCTAATCAACGTTTGTCGGGTGAAAAACGACAACCGGAGGGCCGGGATAACGGGGGTGAAGAGAAAAATGGAGTATTTGGATGTCGCGGCAAATGAACGGTGTGCTTTAAGTTTGATGGAATGTCCGATATAATTCAACCAGCGTTAATTAAAACACGGATGATACGGGGAGAAGAATGGGGCTTCTTCAATTCAATCGCATTCGAATTGCGAGAGTGAATTTTACGGACATTTAATAAATATCGAAGCGTTGGATTTCCATATTAAATAGATTTTTTGAAAACTTCAATATTTACGATATTGTGTGTATCAGCAGTACTATTTAACAAATTTAGGAAATATTATTAATTATGAAGAACATATAGAAATGAAGGTATACTTAAGAAAGAGAGAAGTGGCAATTTCAGGCGAGTCCAAATTACATATTATTAACCCCTTAGTCTACAACTACACGTGAGACTCGTAGCACGGAAAATGGAATAGAAAATTTGGAAGTCTTCCAAAAATTATTAAATTGACAATATCAGCCGATGACGAAACGGTCTCATTATTTCTGTATCATTTAATATCACGCTCAGTTGTACGAAATATCAGAAATCAGTGAAACCTTTTGATTTCAGGAATTAAGTTTGAGTCTTTGCACGCCCCCTCAGAAAAGAAATGATGAATTAAGGAGTTAATCATTCCATGAAGATCAACAGTAAACACCTGACACTCTTCAACAACCCATAACATCTCTGCTTCGTCCCGTCTCAAGAAACCAAACAAACTTTCCGTACGTTGCTTATCAAAATTATCATCTACATTCACGCGACACCTTCTCACCTCTTAACTTCATCCCCGGCGATAAAAAGAGAGACGGAGGACGAAAAGAAAAAAAAGAGAGCTTCGTATACGGTTGTCAGCGTGAAAGAGATGGACACGGTGTGCTCCAAGTTTGATGGAATATTCGATATAATTAAGCGGGAGTTAATTAAAGCAGGGATGACACGAAGAGGAAAAAAGAGGCCTCGTGCTAACGTTGATTGGTAGACTCGAGTGTTCCGTTTAGCGAAACACCCGGCGGCCTGGTAATTTCGTTATTCATAGACATCATTATGCGCGCTAATTGAACGCATCGATTTGAAAGCGACGTTTCACCGAGAGGGAATAAAGTTAATTTCCGTTGTAAAGTGGCTCGTAACGACCTTCGTGACTGCACGATTTCGTCGGTCTCGCGTAATTCTATAGCCACCCCCGTTGGTTCGTTTGTTCGTTCCAACTTACACCGGTTATTGCTCGTAAACTCCCTTTTCCCGAGTTCGACGCTTTTCGTCCTGTTTTCGAACGGTCAGGAGAATCCGTCCTAAGTAAACAGACACGTTCGCTTTCTCTTTCTCCTGTTCCTCTGTTTCAAATTCATTCGGACGTAGTGGGACCCCTTTTTGTTCCCCCTTCTATGAAAAACAGTGTTTCCCTTTCGCGCCGTGTCGTCTGCGGTACAATCGGCAAAAAAGGCCTCATGCATATTCAAGACCCTCGGAATCGATTCGCGAGGGGTTCGATTCAAAGATCTCGCCAAACGGGCGTGTAACTCCACGCGAGCAACGGTTTACGTACTTCGGGAAAATCGTGGGCTTTTCGCTGGGTTATAGCTTTATAACGAAACCACGAATCGGTTTCGTTTTTTTATCGTCGATATTCCATGGAATGAATGGCAGGTGGCATTTTTATAAATCCTATTTTCAAATTTTTTGTACAGCTAAATATTGAATATCGAGCACTGCTTTAATACTGCTCCGATATCGTTGTGAGACTTTGACACTAAATCGATCGACATTATATGTACTCATATTTAAATATACCGAATAAGTGGTTCCGGAAAAGAGGAATCCAGAGGTGCAAAACGATGATTCATTAATTCATTTACGTTTTATAGGATAGAAGTGAAATATTTGCTTCATGAGTTCTTTATCAATTTAGGGAATTTTTAGAAAAAGTTGCGTACCGGTCACTTTGACCGGCTTGGTAGGTTCAGTGTTAATTAACACGATCACGATGAGGCCTGAATTCAGTGTGTCTTAATAGTTCCTTTATTCAACAATAAGATTATACAAGGCTTAGGAAGGCGGAAGATAATACAATTATAATAATAATTCCAATATGGCCGCATGTACGCGACATCTCAAAGGAAGTAAAGTGTGAAATTATGTCAAATAAATCAAATGCGCGTAAAATTAATTGTAAGAATTTAAGCATAGAAGCCCCAAAAAATAAGGTGACTTGATTGATAAAAAAGGGCAAATACCTGAATTCAGTGTTCTTACCGTGGAGTGGCTTTGTTTTTCCTATTGTCGCCCATTCAACGGCGTAGTAATTTAAAAAAACATTGATTTTTGCGAAAAAAATGTCGCCTTATTATAGCTCGTTAAGAAAAACGTTAAAATATAATATTATATTCCACTATACAAAGATGTAAGTAAATTTACCGGTGGCTCAGCCCGCCGGATGGGAGAGACGTGAATGCTCCACCGGTGGCCCGGCCTGCGTAAATCCTAATAAACTCTCAAAAATATTCGAATATTCTGGCGTGAAACTCGTCACGATCAAACGTTCCCAGTTTCTCCATTCGCTTTAAGCTCGCTCAACGATAATTTCTAGCGTAATCGATCTATACAATCTCCAGGAACAAATTTCACGAAAATTCTCCAGTTTCCACTATCCACTTTCACTTAATACGCAAAGCCCTGCGCTACTCTGTACTCTCGAATGTAAATTAACAACGTTATATCTAATCCCTGATCCGTAACGTTGACTCTCCAAATAATCATTTTCCCTCTCAATTAACAGTTCGCAAAATAATTCCTGTTTTTCCTGTCCGTCTGCCCGATCGCTGTGCTCGCCTTTACGTTGATGGAAAGAGACACTTTGCCATGGTTAGAGAGGGTAAGAACGTTGTTAAACGTTTCAGGAAATAAAAGGAACTTTAACATTTAACGGGACACTGGTAGAGAAGTTTAATGGTTAAGTTACCTACTATTAGCAAAGTTCGAATAATTAACTGAGTAAAAATTGTATATTCTGTTAATAAGCATCTTCCAATACTGTAAATAAGTTTTGTTAGATATTTACGATATTATTTCATGGAAGAAAGTTTTCTTAAAGCGAAGAGTCTAGAATCGATAGCAAAAATATTTGAACTATTCCTTCAGCTGTTATCTGATACTATCTAATTTTTATGGGAGCTAATTTTAAATTGTTTGGGGAAATTGGAGCTAATTATAATAAAGTAACGAACGAAACATTACACCATATTGCTATGTTTTGTCTATTAATGAAACAAAATTAGTTCATCATAATTGCAAAATTATAAAAATGAAAAACACCCTTTCAATAAATATAACTATTTCTTCAACTAAATTGTCAACCACTCGTGACACGTACACTAGAAATAAACATCGAAAATTAAATATTCTCCTGTAGCGCATCCATTTCTCCCACAATTTATCTCTCACCTGTTCACGACGAGTACACTCGTCCTAAAGTCAAAAGAAACTTGTTCCTCTAATTGCAAGTATCCTCACACTCACTTTATACTCCAAGTATACTTTACTCCCCAATACTTTCAGATGAGAAAAATAATTACCACTTCCCATTAGCATCCGAACTTTTGCAAAAATGAAAACATCCTTTTAAATCCCAAGAGTATTGAATTTTCAAAGTATCCACAGCTAAAAGGCTATGGCACATCTAAAAGATTACCAGACAGCGACTATTTCATCGGCGACACTCGTGGATTTATCGCGAATGCAAAACGCACCTAACGATCGACGATAACGGCTCATTAACCGATCGCGAGACGCGTCATTCCGCCGTTAGGGATCTGTTCGCATTCTCGAATGCCGACGGGCAAGAAAGAAGCCGAGAGAGGAGCGCCGACGTGTCGAGAACCTATTGAAAGTGTGCATTGACATTTAGTTAATGTTCAAACCAGTGACACGAAAGTTTAATGTGATTTTATCTAATGAAACGCGCGTCGAAGTGTTCGTTCCAATATACAAGTCTACACGCAATTTAAACAGCGAAAAGACTGACGAACTGCGAGCATTTAGTTGCCACGAGAGTCATGGGAGGGATTGTCCTCTTCATGAAAATTGAAAAGTGGATTTTCAAAGATTCGCGTGGATTTTCCCGCTTAAATGTACCAACCTCGGTTAGATCGAAATGGTCACCAGTTGCTAATGCGCGAAATTAACGCTCCAGGGGAGTGTCAATATTTGTTGGTCGATTCTTCGTTTTTATCGGTAAACGAAGGCTCGATGATATTTATGCGGAATAATTCGTGATCGGTCCAAGTTCGCGGGAAGTGGAACGATACCTTTCGATCGGTGGGAATCGTCGAGTAATTGTCGACCTTTCGATCGGCAGTTGGATCTATCTTTGATACGTTTTGTTTCTTTATTTATTTTAATTCATCGAATATTTAACACTTTATGTAGTCTATTAACCCCTTGCCTTACGATTTCTTTTGTGATTGAACGCCCAAAAACTCAGAATTAATTGTTGGAATAATAATTTATCACTGATTTCTGATATACCGGTATACGTTCACGCAATAGCATTTAATTAATTTCAACGTCTACTGACCTAATAATACTTTTAATTTAATAGTTTTTAGAAAAGGAAAAAATTTGCTATTCCGTCTACCGCGTCACGTGTATCACACGTCATTGTAAGCCAAGGGGTTAATAGGATTTTTGGGCCCAACACTTTTAGACTTTTAACTTATTAATTGCCACAATTAGTAAATTGTTATTTGTCATTTCAATTTACTTTGCTAAGGACTCAGTGACGAGTATTTGTCATTTTCAAAGTGATATCGATATCAAGGAACTATCTGCCAAGTGACCGGTCAGATGTGGATAGAATATTAAAAAAATACTGCCAATAAAGTATTAACACTTTACCGACCGGTACTTTTTAACATCCTACGCACATCTGATCGGTCACTTGCACGCAAATATTTCCCTGATACTGATATCACTTCGAAAATTGCAAAGTTTCTTCACTGAGTCCTTGGTACAGTTAACCGCAATGAAAAATAACAATTTAATAATTTCCGTAGCGACCAATTAATAAGTTAAAAGCCCAAAAGTGTTGGGCCCGAAAAGTCGATTAATCGACAACCGGTCGGTAAAGTGTTAATATCTTTCTCCTTGCAAAATTAATCTAAGGTAATATAGTAAATTGAAAAGAGACAATACGACACCAAACGATTCAACGTTTCAAAGTCACCTATCGAGGAAAGAGGACAAACAAAAACGCCCCCAAAATCGTAAGGGTCGCAGAAGAGTTCATCCGGAATATCTTGGCCGTATACGGGCGACAGGGAACGATGGTGAAAAAGAGGACTCGTTCTCGAGCATTCTCCAAGATCGAAATTCTCAAGATCGCCGGTCCCTTTGTCCGCGCAGCCTCGGCTGCCGGCGCTGCCGCCGTTGCTCCAATCGGAAAGACAAAGATCTCTCTTTTCTTTCAACGCATACCTCTTCCTCCTCTGTTCGTACAGAGACGAGCACATACGAGCGATTACAATTCAACGAGTTGGTAAGGCACCTCCTCATCGTGGTGCCCCTTTGTACGACACCGCGCGCGCCTTTTCTCGCGCCTCAAAGGCAGGAAGCGAGGGAGGGCACAAACGAATACCGGAGACCCGGATAATCAAAAAGTTTCGCGCTACTACCTAGTCGAGATTGGAAACGTTTCCGGTGAACGAGATCGGTCACGCAGGACGAGAGACGTTCGCCGTCGGCTTCCTAATCCTGAGACAACTCAAGGATACCGATTTTTCCCGCGCGATTTGACTAAACAACGGCAAGATGGATTTTAAACTCTTGTGATCTGTTCACAGAAAATATCTCGTATCGCGAGAATTACATGGTGTTCAAGGTCACCAAGGATAAACGCTTACCTGCTGGACAATTACATTCTGGAACGTCTCGTTTCATCCTGAAGAAGCTTCCAGCATCCTCCGTCTTCCGCTCGAGTTCCAGCTGCTCCCGGACTTCCTTCTTGAGCCTCTGCACCAGCACGTCCGATGACTCCTGCAGTCGATAACGAGCTTCGAGATTTGCGATCCTAGCTTCCAAGTTTTGCTCCCTGTACATCAACACTCCGGATAACATGAGGCTCGCGAAGCAAAGGGTGCACATAGCCCAATTCAATCTGTCCGTCCAGCAAGAGTCTTTTCGGAATTTCCTTGGCATTGTTGCCTCTAGATCTTTCCTCGTCGATGACCAATCGACGCTCGCCCCTTCGGACTCCATCTTCTATGCACAAACGACGCGCACTTTTCTCGCTATTGTTCGTGCACGTAGCGATGTTAACCGCGCGTCATAACACGCACTGTAAGGTCCGCGACGACCAAGTTTCTCGATGTCTCGCGACACTTTGTACACCGATGAACGATATTGGATCACAGGAGCACACGAGTCTTAAACACGGTGCATCGTCATCGTCCATCTGGAACGCATCTCGTGCGTTCACTCGTTGTGGTCGTTTAAATTCTTCTTGCTTGATATCTCGTGCACACCTTGTTCTATGGAACGTCTACGATACGACCGAGACGTTGTAACGTCTTCCTCGTTCTCGAGTCACCTTCCACGCGTTACGCGCACCTACGCCGGTAAACAAGGTCCGTCGTCGGGCAACGTGCCCGCCGCAGCCGTGAAAACCCGCGCTTATGATTGACACTTGTAGTTTATAATTTTGTCCTTTCTTCGTTGTCCTTTAGTATTATGTCCTTCCGTCTATTTGGCCACACGATCGTCCCGTCGTTCCTGTTGCCACTGCCGCTGCGAATGGAGCAGCTCTCGGCGCTGTCGCATCGCGATCTCACGGGGTTTGCGCACTTTACACACGTATCGGGAAAAAATCTCGGGAACTGTCTCTTCTTCGAATGTAATCGAAGAGGACAGATAAACAAGAGAGGGGAAGAGTAAGAGAAAGATAGAGAGAAAAAGAGAGAAAAAGATAGGATGTCTCGAAACGGCGCGCTTTTGAAATTAAAACTATCGTTGCGATGAAATTTTTCCGATATATTTTAACGATTCGACGATAGATTGGAGATCGTCGCACGTATTGTCTCGACGAAAGGGTTTAAAAAAAAAAACGAGAGTCGTGACAAGCTTAGAGGATCGGAGTACGAGGGCGAGCAAAGTGTCCCGAGATACCGCGAATACGAAGCTCACGGTGTGGCATTCGCAGTACGACTGGATGTGGTGGGGCGACGCTCCGCCGAGGGCCGAGGGTTCGTCGTTCGGCGATACTCGTGGACGTTCGGCCGCCTCCGAGGCCCCAACTCATCCACCGGCTGCCGGACGCGTGGAGGACGATAGGTCGACCTAACGTCCACTTCCATTCGCACTGATTCGCCCCCGCTTCCCTTTGCCCTTCCACCCTTCCTGGAGCCGTTTTACCGTTCGCCGGATTTCGACGGAGGATATAGCTTCTTGTTTTTTCCCTTCTGCCCATTATCCACTCGGATTACATGGCTACGAGAGAATCATCCTGCGAGAGCTTCCTCGAGACATACTTCAACCCCTTGTGTAGACTTGTTCTTGGATTTTTGCGTAACGGAGTAAACGGTTTAACCCTTTCGTGTGGTATAATACTCATGGATGGACGTCTCCCCATAGAGATGCGTGATGTAGAAAAGAAAAGATCGACATCTCAAGAGGTTGCGTCTCCCGATGCATGATTAGAGTACAGGTCAGTTTTAGAGAAACAGTTAGACACAATCTTTTTTAGACACCATTAGATACCTTAGATTATTTAGTTATTCAGTATTTTATTTTGTAATCTATGTATTCCATATTATTCAATATATATACTATTTATTATTATATATTAATTATTAGTGTGTGAGTGTTATTGTTATTTATTTGAAATCATTAGGGATCCTGATAACATCCACCATTTAGTTTTATTCACGCCTACACATAATTCATACAATTTTACCCTTATCCTCCTTAGCCTTATTGAATCGCGTCCAACTGCATTCTCTACGGCTTTCAGAGTTTTTACCTAATTGATTTGCATTGATATATTTCGTCTTATTGGCGCTTGGTAGAGGTTTGTTTAAAATTTTTCAACAAAATATTTAAATTTGATAAGAGAGGGGATGGTATAAATATGTACCAGTAGTGCTGGGAAAAAATGTATTCCTACGCTGGGATTATACAAAGTACACATTATATAAGTGTGATATAAAGCTAAATATTTTTTACTTGGTCGAATTTTGGATTCTTGACATAATATTGAGGTCTTACTTTGTGTTTTATTTTCGGAACATCTCTTACATCGCCTTCTAGTAAATACTAACTAGTACTAGTATCTAAATACCCTCTAAATTCTAGCTGGTACACGTTAAAACCAATTCAAATGATAAAATTTAGAAGCAGTGCTGTAGAAATAGTAGGTGGTACACATGTATACCCGGAGTAACGAAGGGGTTAACGTTGTTCTAATGGAACTCGACGATTTGAAGGACTTTCGAAGGGATGATTCTTGGATACGATGCTCGTGACTTTTTAATCGACCCGATGTTTCTTATCGGGGTGATAATTCCTCGAGAACTGGGGCGTCGTAGGTCGAGAGGGTAATTTCTGACTGGCTTCTTCGTGGATATCAATTAGGACGAAGCTGAAGGATCGTGCGAGACGGGGCTTTTTGACGCGCCGAGGGTCAAAGTTGTTTCAATAAAACTCACCCCCTAGGTCACGAGAGAGTCGTAAACGAAGCGATAAATGAAATTGAGTCTACTAATTTCTTCAGGGTATCCTCAGCATATCGAAAATCAAGCTTATCATTTCAAATCATCATATCTCACAAAGTCATCCAACTCGTATTATTTTTCAAATCAATGCCAGAATCTCTTACTTTTCGCCCTACCGATTCCCAAACGTTAATCGTTCCATCTTGAAAACAGTTTATATTCCTCGCATATACAGAAGCATCCAAGCATCACTTTCGTCTCGATTGCAACCAACGAGACAAAACTTAACATTGTTATTTGACAAATCTGTTATTCCTCCAATTACTCGATCCCTCCGCCATTCAATTCCCCAGTATGTCCAGCGTACAATTCGGTGTACCGATCGCAACGAATTATCGGACGAGGTAAAATTGGAACGAGACGGAGAGAGCAGTTATATGAGGAAACATCGATCGACGAATCGATTGTAGTCCCTTGGAACACATCCCCCGCGTATATACTCGACGGATACGTAGAAGCGACCCCTCGCTACCGCCCAATCGCTAGCAGAGGAAGCGATTATAGACTACATCCTGGAACGTACGTTCGGCGCGTTCGCCCTCTGCGCGTATGCTAAATCGAATGTTGTGGCAACCTCCTAATCCTACGACTAATAAACGGACAAATCGCATAGACACGAAGAGACAACGGGAGTAGAGGAGACAGAGGAGGGAGAAGAATCAATGTAGGATTACCAGTTGCGCAACAGTGTTTACCTACGGAAATGTGCACTCTGATCGATGTTCCTTGGTGCTATTAATTAAGCTCGTTCGTATTGTTGTCTCATGAGAGGAAAAGAAACAGAGATATAAAAGAGATAGAGATAGGTAAAATCAGTGAGAGAAGGCAAGAGGGGAGATTGCTCCAGGCATTTATTAACTTCACACGGAATTACTCGTGGATAGAAGTTTGAAGCAAACGCAACTAACGTAGTTGCAAGGAAACTTTCCGTGTTGAATCCTCAGTGATATACAAGCAGCCGAGTAAATAAAACGATACGCGTCAAATATGTACGTAGAAACTTGGTTCTTTTGTCGCTAAAACGAAGGGCACTTGCGTGTTCGTTCACCTACGAGATCCACCGGGCGGAAATAAAGGAGAGACGGGGCGACCGAGTGGCGATTTATCTGCTTTTCGAAAGTAATAGCCTCGTCCGGCACGATAACCGTGCAACTCGGCGCCAAGACGGCAGATTCCGGCTGACCAAATTCGTAGAACGCGACTTACCGAGAGCGTGAAACGTTATCTTTCTCCATGGAATCGTCTAGGTGCCTACGCTTCGCATTAGAGCTGCCGTTCCTGTATCGTCGAACATAAGTTACCGTCCGAGAGAGAAGAGAAAGTATCTTGGACGAAGCACACGTCGCATTCCGATCCAACATCGTCCTGAATTTCGACTCCAAGGCCCTTCAAGAGGGCCCAAACCGTTGTGGCGCGAGGCTCTTAGTTTTCTCGAAGGAACCGCCACCGGTTAATCGGAGGGGACTCTTAAAGGTCTTCGTGGATAAGAAGGCCCTTCTGCTTCTGATACTCGTGTACTGTGCTTATTCCGCCTTAATGCTCGATCTCTCTGATCTTTTTTTTTATCTGCAGACACAGGGCTTGGACTTAAGTACGGACAAATTACTCGAAAGTTATCCTCTTACCGGTTGCGCCACTAATCTTGGGACTTCCGAAGCAACGTTTTGTATATCTCTCCACTTAACGAACGCTCCGCGTTTCTTCTCGACTTAATCCATATCTCTGGCTTTGCCTACGAGTTTCGATTATGCGCCCACGGTATGGAGTCGACGGGTTTGCAATTTAAAATGCATCGGGTATATCTGTTACTGTTTCTTTGATTTATTTTTGCTAGATTGGTGGACATTTTTATTAAAGCTGGTATGATTTTGGAAAGGAACGTCCTTTCGAGGAGGACTGGATGCACCTGTAACTCGAGACGAGTGCAGGGTGGTGTGAAAGTTGCGAGAAAGATCGCCGATAAGTCTGGGTTAGACGCTGACTCGTTGAGCGAGGATGTTCGGTTAACTCGTTCGTGTGATTTGCTCATTCTTGAGACACAGTTTATAAACAAACTTTATGGTCGACTTTTTTTCTTTTATTTGCGAGACTCCAGAAAGTAACAGTAACATGTAATGTCATTTCGCTGAAAACCTTCGGGTCTTAAACCACAGAGGGTATGGTTTGCGATACACGTTCACGTTTTTTTTCGACTTCAAATCCTATGGAGCATCAGGTTCAAATGCCCTGCGAACCACCTTGCTTATGGTGTGTTCTTATGATGCCGGAAAAAATGTCAAGTCTCAAATTCTACGGTTTACGGATCAAATATTAAGCAAATTCTTTTTTCTCTCAACCATTCAAAAACTTCCACCTTGAATCGATCAAAGATTTCGTATCTTTTTCTGCTTTAAGTCCTATAATTACTTCACCTAGGACCTGCATTTTCAAATATCCTTTAAACTACCGAACCTACGGAGTTTCCAACCCGCCAGTCAAATCTTAGATCCTACGATCCACCCTCGAATCAAGTATCGACCAAATCCTTTCCACTCAATCTCAACCATGCAAGGACTTTCACCTTGAATCAACCCCTCTTTCGCATCTTTTTCTGCTTCAACTCCTATAATCACCTCACCTAGGACCTGCAGTTTCAAATATCCTTCAAACCACCGAAACTACACTGTACCCATCGTGCCAGAAAAACAGTTAAACCCTAGATCCTACGATTCACCCTCGAATCAAGTATCGACCAAATTCTTTCCACCCAATCTCAACCATGCAAGGACTTCCACCTTGAATCAACCCCTTTTTCGCATCCTCTTCTGCTTCAACTCCTATAATCACCTCATTCAAGACTTGCAGTTTCAAATGTCCTTCACACTACCGGAACTACGTTTACCCATTGCGCCGGAAAAACAGTTAAAGCCTAGATCCTACGATCCACCCTCGAATAAAGTATCGACCAAATTCTTTCCACCCAATTTCAACCATGCAAGGACTTCCACCTTGAATCAACCCCTCGTTTCGCATCTTTTTCTGCTTCAACTCCTGTAATTACCTCACCCACAACCTGCAGTTTCAAATATCCTTTAAACCACTGAAACTACGCTTACCCATCGCGCGAGAAAAACAGTTAAATCTCAGATTCAACTGTCCACCACCGAATCAAGTATCAACCAAATTCTTTCCACCCAATCTCAACCATCCAAGGACTTCCACCATGAATCAACGAATCCTTGAAGTTTCCTTAAAAGATGCAAGATCAAAAGCAAACATCATGGACCACGTTGAGAGCCTCTGTCGACGTTGAAGCGCGCGCTTCGAGGGGTGAACCTTCCAGCGTGCGTCGTGATTAAAAAGTCATCGCGGCCGATGCCCTCTTCACGGCACGTTGGTCATCGTTGGGGTGCGGTACGAGGCGCATTATGTCGCGTTTCCGCCAGGAAGCAGGCGCAGTCGGGACGGCAGCCTGCACCTCGTTTCCGTGCGCTCCGGGAGAACGTGCCTCGCGGACAACTGCGGAGCAAGACGAAGGCACACGCTGAAAGCGCGCGAGAGAAGCAAACGATCGAGCAAGGGCAAAAGAGAAGGACAATTCATGGGGAATAAAGAGAAACGTAGAGATAGTAGACAGAGAGAAAGACAGAGAGGGTGGAGAACCGACGGACACGTTCGCGGCACTAAAGCAGACTCTCATTTCGGGGGCGAATCCGAATCTACCACCCCCGCGAATGTGTCTGCACGTGCCGGAGGATGGGCGAGCTGAACCAAGGGAGAAGGGAGTCAATGCGCAGTTTGTATTCCGCTCGGCAGAAAAGACTCGTTCGTTACGGCGTATACCTACGAAACGCACTCGCCGAAACTCCAACGTCGACGACCTCGTCTTGCTACTTCCTCTACCTCCTAGAGTCTATATTCGTTACGGTGGTCCCACGCGACCTATTAATTTGCAATTAACGAAGATCTTCCCGACTACTAGGGGTGGTTGAATTCCGACGAAATGTTCCAGAGTCTGGAAGCAATCGTAGACCTCCGTTCCTTCTCTCGTTGTCAGATATCTTCACTTAAAATTGAACCTGACGAAGCAACTTGGAATTTCTACATCATGGATGTATCGAGATCTCTCAGTAGCAAACACACTTTTCTGCTCATTCGAGTCTGATGGTTTTTCTCCTTCCAAATAACATACACTTTCCAGGATCACCTTTTCAACCCTGCGCCATCGTTATTACCTTGAGAACGTTCCTGTACACTGTCCGATATACGTTTTCCATTTTGCAGGCCCTTACGGAAGCACCTAATCGAGAAGGGAAAGAAGTCTTCAGCTTTCCTTCGGCTAACTTTGCGAACCTAAGATCTTCGTTCCCACGTGCATACACCCGTTCTGGTATTAAACGTCTGTCGTAACGGCAGTTTATTCCGGTGAGACGGTTTTCGTTTCGTCGACGATTCTAGTCAGTCCAATCGCGGGGAAAAAGGGTGGAAACACGGCAGGTGGAAATATACGGGCGGAAGGGGAGTAAAGTGCGCCAACGAAGGAGGAAATAGAGAGCGTCGGGACCGCTTCGTTTAGTTTTATGACAGTATCCAAGTCGATCCTGCTACCTTCTCTCCCTTCTACCTTCGACGCATTATCAGGTCTGTCCTATAAGTTTACAGGGTCTTCCAAAGTAAATGCAATTCCGTATACTCGATAGCCCGGTTTCCAACGAGCGACCAACCGATAACGTAATCCTATCGTCGAATGAGACGGAAGAAGAGGGAGAAAGAAATGTTGAGATGGAGAAGAAGAAACGGAAAGTATCCAGGCGAAAGGACGATCGAACAGTAGGAGAACAGTAGCCCTGGAACGAGCCAGCCGGATTGTTTATTTTCGTGCGAACGATATGGCGGAGCGATGCCGGCTAATGCTGGGGTGACAAGACAAGTGGATACTTCCCTCTCCGTACGACCGGTCGGATGAAGAGGCAACGAGGGGTCTCGTGATCGTTATTGGCTAGACAAGGAGCGTGTGCTTGCCGACTTGCTTTCCTAGATGGACGAGACCGACAGAGACGAGGATCACGTGCAGATAAATGCCGACGAGACTGAAAGAAATGGGGATGATGTATCGTTGGAGTCACTCTTCCGAGTGAATCCTCCAAAGATTTCTGCCTGTTGCAGGAATCGAAGGATATGAGCTGTGGGTTCATCTTTTTTATCGAAATTAACGTCTCACTTGAAGAGGTAGATTTGTGAAATACTTTGAGATGAAAATTAAAGAAAATTGATGATGTTAACCTCCTACAATTGTGAGTGACACTCGTCATGAGGTAAATGAGATAGGAAATTTTCAAGATTTTGAAAAACCTATTGTTACGTCCTAACCCCAATCTAATTATATTAATTATCACTATTACTATTATTGCTATTATTATCAGTATTATTATTATTATTACCATTATTATTGTTATTATTAGTATTATTATTATAAATGTACTTTGATTATGTAAGATACACACACGCACACACACATACACATGTACACCGATTTTCCTAAGGGCCCATCCTACTCCTCGTGAACCTCATCCCCACCTACTGAGGCCCCTGATCCCCACTCCTAACATCTCCTAATTTTCCGCACCCACGACTTCCCTGAAAATTCGCACTTCCACTCTACTCTCAAAAGTAATCAGACAAACTTCCATTTTTATCTTTTCCACGAATCACACGCACACACCTTTAAACTACGCACGTAGAATTAAAAACCAATAAATATAGTATATTTATATATATATATATTATCCAAGAGTTTATTTACTACATAAATTCACTCAAAAAACAAAGTGGTGCTCATTTCGTAACACCTATTAAATTGGAAATATTAATAAGACGTGACAGAATAATATTATTTTTCTAACATTAATATTACGTTAAATTATACGGTATGTCAAGAACCACTGATCAATTCTTTTCTTTTAGTAATTAAATTCTGAACTATAGCAGTGAGAAAACAAATCATAGGGTGAGGGGTTAATGATCATCCTATTGGTGTATAGTTGCAATTGTGATATATGGTTGGAAATTAAGCTTTTCAAGAAGTTGAAAGTTTTGAGAAATCTGTATTAAGTGAATCGAAGGAACACAAATCGAATCTGGTCCTTTCAGTATGGCGGAACGGAACTGTCGTTTCTACGGAGATAAATCTGAAAAATGTACGCGGGCGAACGTCTGGCGAAAGGGGATTACGCTGAAAGCTTCTCGCGCGGTGGGAGGGGGAGTTAAATAAATAGCGCGATGCTTGAACGAAAAGTCTCACACGGGGAACTGGCCAAGCCGAAGTGGCTCTTTATTTAGGTCAAGCACCATCGAGCTATGAAGCCTCTTTCGTAAACATTCATAAGATATCGCATTTCGTCCGCGCAACGAGACCGCAGAATCCCGTCTCGTCGAATCGGCTCACGCGCGCCAGATCGAACAACAATAATCGTCCTGTCGTGTCGAGGATTTCATTGATCGCTCGAGAAGGCTATCGCTGATATGATGTTAAAGGAATGGACTTTCAATCAACCAGGTCGAGTTCAAATCTCTGTAACCTTTGGAAGATTTGTCCTTCGTTGTCACTTGACATATCTTAGCCCTGGTGATGCGGGCCCAACCTGAAACTGTGTACTGACTATACCATTCAAGAGTAAATCTACGGATGTTAAATCTGTTGCAAATAGAGAAAATATCTGGAATCTCTTATAGAACCTCTTATAAAAACTTAAGAGGAAGCGAAAAGGAAGTGTACTAGGGTGAGGTCGCTGGCGCAGGCGACACAGAGGATCTCAACGTTAAGCTACTCAGGCCCAGTACATTAGAAGGGTTACCGCGATTCTCTTTCTTTTTCACAATTCTACTACATCATATTTTTAGCGAGAAAAGCAAATTTCTACCTGAGTTTTCTTCTCAACTGCAATAAACTTGAAATTTGCACAAACATGCACACTGTAGCTAAGCCATGATTACGTATGCTAAACAAGTACTTCAAAAAAGAGAGACCAAGCGGCAAAGAATATAATGAATTAAATGATTCATGTACAAAAAAATAGAAGTCAAATATCTACTCTACTGTTTGTCTACAATCTTGAGCAATGTTCACAAAGTACCAACCTATCAATTTGAACTGTTTCATAAATCTGGCATCAAACATGAAAATTCGACAAAGGAAAGAATCAGACCACCTGTAAAGTATTCGACGCTCTTTAAACTAAGAGATGAGTATAAAAGGAATATGAAGAGGAAGAGAGAGAGGAACGTTGAAGGGTCTTTACCAACCATTTAATTGCGAGTAGCTACGAATCTCTGGCTTGTCGATAAGCGACGATCGACCATCCGTTGGTGGTACGCCGAGGAACAAGATATTATGATTACGATCGACCAAGTTGTCGTGACTGGCATAACGTTGCAGCCTCTCTGAGGAGTGCAACCGCGAGAGTCCGGATATCGCTGGGACAGGGTCTTTGTACTGTAATCGCAGGAAGACGATAATCGACGTAAATACCGCAAATCGTCGGCAATCGGCGCGGGTAGTTTCCTAAGCCCACACGTACGTAGGACCCACCTAGATCTCGTGATTTGCACCATTCATTTGTGGATTCGCGAAATCGGGAAATTCAGGATGACAGGATACGATCGATAGAAAGTCGAGTTAATTTGACGTGCCTTAGATGGGGATAATTTTTGAGAATAGAATTTTACTATTTTCTTAATTTAACTGATATCGTTCTTTGGTCTAGAGTTTCAAATTTTAGATGGGTTCCGAAGTAACGAAGACATGGTATACAAATGATGGAGATTTGAAGTCGGAGTAGTGTTTTTATATATTTCTTTATTCGAATATTTGTGAAATCAATAGATATTGCTATTGTTGGGAGTGAATTCGCGAAATCGGGAAATTCAGGATGGCAGAATACGATCGGTGGAAAGTCGAGTTAATTTGACGTGTCCTAGATGGAAGTAATTTTTGAGAATAGTATTTTACTAATTGCTATGGTTCTGTGGTATAGAGTTTCAAATTTTAGGGAAATTCCGAAGTTATGATGTTAGGTTATACAAATGATGAGAATTTGAACTCTGAGTAGAGTTTTTCTATATTTCTTTATTCGACTATTGATGAAATCAACAGATGTTATTGTTAGCTATCGATATTTACATTTTGTAGTTAGAAAATGGCAAACAAGAGAGGTCGACGTTTCGTTAGAATTTTAACGAAAAGAATCATAGTTTTAAAATTTTATAATGAATTTTCCATGGCGTACGACGTGAGGCAATTGTTCCTTCTTTTTCTCTAAAAGAAAGTCACGAGCTTCTGTATGTTTTGTCGCGTAAAATTTCATATCGGTGAAATGTATTCCGGAGTATTTAGTATGTAAAACGTCGTACGGAAGGTTCGCGTTGAATTTTTAAATATCGCAAGTAGACGAGATCTTTTTTTCTTTTTTTAATATAACTAACGGGGTTTATGCGTGTCTCGTCGGGTTCGTGCTGGAAATAGAATTACGCGTGGTCGTTCGTATTCGTCTCCGCAATATAAAGCCGGCTTCGTTATCGCGAGCAGGGGATCGGTGTTTCCCGCTGACGAAAATGATGGGGCAGAGACTTACTTTTGTTAGTCATCGCTCTCGTCTCACCTAGTCGATCGAACGCGACTATTCGAAAGACTGAGGTCACCGTGTTCTCGCATTTTTCACATTGATTCTTAACGCTGGCAGGAAAGATTTATGATAAGGATGAGCGACTTCGACTTGGGTAGCAGAAGGTCATCATTGTTTGATACGTTCGTCTGATAAAAAGACGCAAGTTTAACACTAGAACTACCGGCGTTAAATCTATCATATTTCAATATATTAATTAAGTACTTTAAAAAAGGAGGAATCGAGTGGCGGAAAGAATGATCATTTCTGTGATTTATGTCTTTTGTGATGGACGTAGAATTTTTGTTCCATGGGTCCTCTATGAACTTGGAGAATTTTTGGGAAAAATTGTGTACCAGTCATTTTGACTGGTTTGGTAGTTCTAGTGTTAAATATGCGGATTACTGCTTTGGTGATTGTTCTACTTTTACGTCTAATTACAATTTGGTTTGTAGAAATTTGCTGGCGAATAATAAATTGATGTGTTTTAAATGACTTGTTTAAAAAACACGGAGCAATTCTATTGCCGTATCACTGCTAAAACAGCTTATTTATCTTTCCAGAGTTCTCGAGACTATTAAGATCCACGTTGCCTCCAAGGTATGCGTACACTCTCGAGAATGGTAATCGAAATGCCTGATGACTTGTAAAATGCATATTACGTTCTCCTACCTCGGATATTAAAAAAATATTGAGTTTCAATCGCACCTACCGAAGCATGGTATTGCTCTTTGCATTTCAAATGCCAATTAGCCTGTCTTTGAATATTTTTATCCTCCCGTTTACAACGTCGAGTTTCACTTTGCCGTTTACATCGATCGTTTTACCTATACATCTTTTCATGGCCTCGCTTTCGGTCTACTTGACTATTGATGAAGCAATATTTCTATCCTGTTTGTTACCACAAAGTATAAACGATTAACTTCTAGATATCCTAAAATCTCCTACATCTCTATACCTAGAAAATGCTAACAATAAGAGTATTTCTGCACTGTTTGTGCTTTCACCTGACCGTCAACAACATTGATATAAATACTCCAAGACATTTTAAAATCTACTCAGTCAATACACCCAATTTCATAAACTATTAAAAATTTGCTACCTACAAAAACTAAGAACACATCCACATTCCCCGTACTCTCACCTTAACACGTTAAGCGCCCATTCCTACAGATCGGCACTACACTTTTAGCTTACTTTTTTAGGAACGGTATCTTTCTATTTGTTTTAATAAATTACATTAATCTTTCACAAAATGTTTTATTTCTTACTTAAAATCATTAATTATGTCTCGAACAGGCGCCACTGAGTAGCCTAGGTAAAAAACTAATCGTTGATTTTCATTGATCAGCATGAACATGAACGAAAAATCAAAGACCAGTCCTTACGGACCGATGTGACGCTCAACATGTTAACCAAGATTCCCACAACTACTCCTAAACATCAAAATCTTTCCTACTCAATCAGCACTCAAAATTTCATACAAACAACCAAAAGATTCTCTGATCGAAAACCAAGAAACACATCCGCGCAGTTAGAACACCCCCGCGTGCCTTAAACGAAAGACGCATTAATACGTCCGTGGACGTTGATGCGTTAACATCAGAAATACCCACGCGTCCACTTAAGATTACACCATGGAACATCTCCATTCGAAATTGCGAATGCCCCGGAGTACGTGTCAATTACTCCACAGCCCTGACCATGGCCACTATCGGTAGAAGGAAAAGAACGAACGTTGGTCGTCGGTCTACCCATGACAGACGAGCGTCTCTCTCTTTGAGGAGAGGATTTCGCCGGTTCACGTCGATACGATACGTCGCACGTAAGTACACGCGTCTACGTAGCGATGCGCAGCCTTTCAGTATCGCCGCAATGCCATTAACTGGGAGCCGGCTGAGGCTATCTCTGGTGTAGCCGGTGGTACCGCTGCCGCACCGGGAAGCACGGCTCTTTAAGTGGGTGGTACAGACGGCTCCGAGCGAGTACTTTGTACCGGCTCGAGCTGGAATTGGTTTAAGCCCATTACACGCGTCTGTATATACGTGTACATGCGCGCCGGGAGACCTTCGAGAGCGCCGCACGTCCGTTCTAGGGAGCCCGCGGATCTGATTCGGTTTCAGCGGGAAAGTGTACGATCGCTTTTAGATATGTCATGGGACTATGGTAAGATGGATAAAGGCTCCGACTTGCAATCAGTTGGTAGGAATTTAAATACCTCTTTGTCTCTTGGAAGTTTCATTTAATTATTATTTAGTGTATGGTGTCTTTGATGGTTTTAAAACTGGCTAAAACAGTGGATTTTGGGTGAGAGGACCGTAGCTGTTTAGGGACTGTGGTGGGTGAGGAGGTGGAGGCGTGGACTTCTAATCAGTTGCGAGGGATTTAAGTAGTTTCTTGCCTCTTGAAATTTTTATCTAATTATTATTTCAATGTATCTTGGTTTTGATGGTTTTGGAATTGGCTAAAAAGGTGGATTTTGGGCGAGAGGACCGTAGCTGTTTAGGGGCTGTGATGGCTAAGGAGGTGAAGGAGTAGGGGAGATCGGGGCAAAATGGTATAGCGGGGCATAATGGGACCGGGGCAAAACGGGTTGATATTCCACTCCTCTCTGTCCCATTTTGCCCCTATCCCATTTTGCCCCAAATCAAGCACCCAAGAAGCTTCATTTTTTGTTATCCCATTATGCCCCGATCCCATTATGCCCCAGTGCCGTTTTGCCCCGGTACCGTTTTGCCCCGCTATACCATTTTGCCCCGGTCTCCTCTATACTTGCGATCGGTTGAGAGGAATTTAAATACCTCTTTGTCTCTTGGAATTTTCATTTAATTATTATTTAGTGTACGGTGTCTTTGGTGGTTTTGAAGCTGGCTAAAAAAGTGGATTTTGGGTGAGAGGAGCGCAGCTGTTTAGGGACTATGGTGGGTGAGGAGGTAGACGCGTGGACTTCTAATCAGTTGGGAGGGATTTAAGTAGTTGCTTGCCTCTTGAAATTTTTATCTAATTATTATTTCAATGTATTTTAGTTTAGATGGTTTTGAAATTGGCTACAAAGGTGGATTTTGGGCGAGAGGACCGTAGCTGTTTAGGGGCTGTGATGGCTAAGGAGGTGAAGGAGTATACTTGCGATCGGTTGAGAGGAATTCAAATACCGTCTTTTGTCTTGGGAATGTTTATTTAATTATTATATAATGCATTGTAGATCGTAGACGAGAGGACTGTAGTAGTTTAAGGTATGTGACGGGTAAGGAGGTAAAGGTGTGGACTTGCAATCAGTCACAAGTTCAAATTCAGAAGTACAAAGTGGAAGAGGATCATCCCTATGTCCGTCATTTCAGGAGTCGAGTGTACATTGATGTACTATCGCGAAAAAGGAGACATTAAAAGGTAGAAGCTTTGACGATGAACGGAGACGTGGTGCGAAACGAACGAAATTAAGGCAGGACAAAGTGAGGTACTTAGGCGTAATGAGCCGTTATTGCGACTTTAATGTGCGGATCATCGACGCGAACTCGCGCGCGCACGCTCGGATCGAGATAAAGGGGTCCTCGATGGATCCGTTCCCCGAAGCGGCCAATGCAATTCCGAGGGCATTATTTTTATTTAATGCAAGCCTCGCCCGTGTGACACGATATCCGCCCTTTGTCTCTCGAGTGTCACTTTGACCTGGTCGATTGGCGGTACGTGTGTCTTTTAATACCTTGCGTTGGAATTTGCCGTTCGATGGCTGCCTAGATTGGCTGGGTACATTCGATGGTTTAAGGTATGAGAGAACGTTCTCCATATATCTCCCAAATAATGTAATTAACCGTATTGGATACTTCATCCTTTACACTTCAAACGTCAAAGCGTCTTCTGCTTCCTGTACCAAATTATTTCTCAACGAAACATCTTCAGTTTTCAAGAGTACTTCCACACATTCCCTCGACATCAAAAAGTATCACACTTCCCAAAATTTTGCACCATCCCTCAAATCTTATCCCAAAACCCATCGACCAATCCCACTTTCTAGCCAACAATTCCAAGCAATCCCCTCCATCGACAACCCTTCCATTCTTCTCTCTCTCCTCCTAATCATATTACCTCCACACAATCTCTCGGCTCCAAAAATTTTCACACTTTCCCAAAATTCTCCACCATCCCCCAAATCTTATCCCAATACCCATCATCCAATCCCACTTCCTAAACAATAACCCCAATCAAACACCTTCATCGACAACCCTTCCATTCTTCTCCCCCCTATCAATTATATCCCCTCCGTCCCATCTCTCAAAAAGTGTCCACACATTCCCAAAATTCTCCATCCTCCAAATCTATTCCCTCATCCCTACTTTATCCCAATACTCAATTCTCACCATCCTCTCCCAACCGTGCAAACAATAACTCCAAACAAACCCCTCTCTCGACAACCCTACCAATTCCTCTCACTCCCCTCGCAACAAACTCCACACTCTTTCCATCACCGTTCGTAATCCACAGTCTCGATACTTCCGTGCTGTTCTCGCATCCGGTATTAAAGTCCGTTTAAATCGTCTATGTCGACGTGTCCATCGTGTGCTAACACGATCTCGCGACTGATCGCGCCCTTGTAATTTCCAATCTTCCCCGTCCATTACCAGCTGCTAGCAGGTCCGAAGTGCGTGTACGTTGCTTGTCGAGGCGCGTGTACCGTTCAGTTGTCGCGTCTCTCGAGATCTCCTCCTGGACCGAAACGTTCCTTACATCGTCTCTGCATTATCGCACGGGAAGACGTGGTATAAGCGAGCAAGCAGGAGCGTCCGTCAAACGGCGCAACGTAACATGGTCGAACGAGCGGTGAACACGATCAATGAAACCTATAGTTACGCGTGGGATCACGTATGCACGTTGTCCCGTCGCGTTACAGCCAGAAGGCAAAGGGGGCTTGAGAGGGAGGAAGGGAGAAAGGGTGACGACGTTTACCGGTCGCATCGAATTACGAGTCCCTTAGGTAATGGTGCGTACGTTATTCAATACCCACGGTACACCGTGGATGCTTGGATGTGGGCATGTGTACCAGGCGTATGGGTATGATTGGGAGGGTAGGATAGAAGGTTGAATTTTTGTGAGTTAAAAAGAATCGACGTCGAAGATCATGGCACGGGGAACGATGAGATTTTTCGTAGCGAACGAGTGAGAATACGACGATACGTAAGCTAGGGGGTAAATGGAGTGGAAGATGCAAACGAGATTAATCGTGGGGTGCGACGGCTTCGAGCGGATGACGCGTACTTAACGGTCTGCTCGATTGCGTCACGATTGCGTATACATCTTGGAGGGAACGTGGTATTCGGATAGAAAGTGGGAGTGATAAAATATTTTGGCAATTTCTTGAGACGGAATGACGAAGTTAGTTTTGTATCGGGAGTGACTTCGTGGGTGGAGATGTCTAGAGTTATTTTTAAATGTTACGAATATTTTGAAGGTTGGGAGAGAAAGCTTGGATGATTGAAATGATACGAGTTAATATTGTATTTAAAATTCATATAATCTTTGGATATTAGAACTTTATAATTGTAGCAATTTAACCGTAATCTTTGTAAGTAGACTTCTTCAAAAGTCCCATTTTCATTAGCTCTTCCTAAGAAATTAAGGAGAATGAGGACTTCGCGTGAACATTACTTTCATTTTCACATCGTCCAAATCCAATCGAGGAAACCGCTTCTAACGGCTGTTCGATAATTCCTGGAACATCTGATAACAGCAATTTAATCGACAAAGTGTTAAGGGTCGTACGGTCGAATCTACGATGCAAGCCGTCGACAAAATTGGTTCGCTTTTTAAAAATTACCGCCTCGACGTCATGGTAAAGGAGAGTTCTCTTTTTTTCTTCTCCTCGAAACTTTTCGCATTTTCATTCGGGAAGATCAAAGGAATAGACATTACTCTGGCTGACAATGCCGCGGAAACTAATCTGCACGGGAGTATTGGAAGCGAGGAGTTTGTAACGAGTTCGGACGCGTTTTGCATTATTATTCCAGCCGTAGATTGCGCATCGCGTACTTCTTCTTGCTCCATGGTATATTTTATAATCAATCAAAATTGATAATGAAGCACGACGAGTTGAAACTTTAAATTGGACGACGTGTTTGTTCCTTTGACGTCTGATTCCCTCCTTTTTTTCTCTTATTCTTTCTATATACATGAATACAGTGTTGTTCAGTCGTTGGGAATAATTTGAAGGTATCTCGTGATAAATATCGTGGTGAAAAACACATTCGTATTATATTCCCCATTTTAACCCCTTACAACGACGTGTGGTACACGTGTCTCGGTAAATAGAATATAAAGTTTGTAAATTTTTAAAAAACTGTTAGATTGAAAATATCAGAAGGTCAGGTGACGCTGAAATTAATTCTGTGCTATCAACTCTTTGCGGTACGAATTATTTTGTTAATTTTGTAGTGAGCTAAATAAAATTAATTACACAATATTTTCTTTCATTGTTTATTAATTTTTTGTAATGATATCAATTATTGTAGATACTGACGGATATTTTGGTGATATTACAAAATCATTATGAAATTTGAAATACCATATTAAATTATCGGAAAATAAAAGTAAGTCGATTGCTGTGTTGGGTACAGCTCGACACAGGACTGTAAAGGGTTAATATTGCGTTAAATTATATCGTTGCATTGGAAATCAGTGATAGATTATTTTTCCAACAATTAATTCTGAGTTATCGTGCGTTCGGCCACAAAAGAAATCGTAAGACAAGGTGTTAATGCACACTGTGAGAACTCGTTTACACGTTGAAGTAATATTTACAAAATTCCTTGAAGGTAGAAAGCGTTTGATGGTTCGTGCTAGTGCAACTTTTAAATGAGTATATTTTATGAATTAAATTAATAGATTGTTGTCTATTTAATCGATGGTTTTCGAAAAGATAAATCTAATAATCCTCTCCGTTGTATGTCTGGTGCGAAGACTTACGTACGGTGCACCGTAATTCCTGGAAGTCTAAACTTCGTGAACAGAATAATCAAGTTAAATTTATAATTACATAGACATAGCTTTCCTTCGTAGCTAATTTCCGATCGAATTAATATGAACTTTCCAACTCCGACGGTACTTTAAATCACGCCCTCTTTTCACGCTCCTTATTTTTCATTCTTTAATAATAAAAAAGTTCAACGAAATAGTTAAAGCACCGTTCGATTCATAGCGCAAAATGAGCGATTGCGAAGTACACTTACGAGTTGTAAAATTGTAAGAAAGGTATTTGTTTTCAGTTAAATTGTTTCTCCTACTTCCTATTATACTTTTTATACCTATATACCTATTTCTTGCTACTTGGATTCTCCGTTATATTTCGTATGGATGATGAAAGTTATAAAGTCCAAAGGTATTCCACTTTTACGTTCACCGAGATTATTTCGTCGTTATACAGGCGGCCCGATCCTTTTATAAGGGGTTCATAAAAGTGGTTAAAGTCGCCGAGTAGCTTGCAGCTATTGCTGCGTCCTTTCGACGATGTGAAATGAAAATAATAGCATTTGATAAAACCAAGTAAAGCCGTTATCTTGCTGGAACATCGAATTCATTGTGATATTCAACGCTATTCGGTGGTGATTGGACAATATTAGGTGTACCGTTAACGAAAGAATTGTGTTTCTCGCAAAACCGCTTTTTTCTTTGCAGCTGTTTTTACTTTATTTACTATCGCCTAAGACCTACTGTGTCGGGTGCCGGTTTTTCATTAAATAATAGTTTAGAACAGAGTTAACAGTGGCGACGAATTTGTGCTGGGTCACACTGATTGCGAGTCAACCTTTTTCTCTTTACCTAACACAGCCACCATAAAATGTTATGGTCTTTTCTCTTAGGATCTACTATTTTAGGTGATTCTTGAATCACCGAGACTACGGTACGTTAAATAACAAATTGCTATAAATTTCCCTAACATGATGAAAATTCAGGACTCGGGTTCACCAATTGCAAGTTCAACCCCTTACCTTCTCAACACCATAGCTTCCAGAAAAGTGCCTTCTCCTCTGACAAATTTTCCAAACAGTGTCAGACCTGATAGCAAATATTTGTAATCAATCGAGAAACAACCTTCCATATTAACACCCTCTCATTTTCTTAGCCCTCCAAAACAACAGATATCAACACCATCATCAATTAAGCATAATTTAACCCTCTACGGTCCGAATTTCTCGTGACAAAGATCATTTTCGCAATAATATAATTCGAAAATGATAAAAATGCAATTTTAAACAATGGATTAAATTGGTTTTTTAAACATTGAATTATAGAGAATTTTCATAATTTTCAAGAGATAAATTAAAATATTTCTCAAAATTAAAAATTTAACTTTGAGGAATAGAAGCTTAGATGTGTCTCGCGTTACTTCAAAATTACAGAGGTACAAAGAGAGTTAAATCAAGTCACAGTGTTTTCCGCTAATGTAAGAAGAATCATAATAATCCTATCTGTACTGCTGCATTCTGTTTACCGATAAATTCCACCCAATGGAATTCCTTTCCTCGAACAAAACTGATTTTAATATCATGGCAGCTCGTCAAGCCGGAAATCTTCAACGGCAGATTTTACTCTCGACGGCAGTTGGCTCATAAACGCGGTAACAAGATCATCGAGGCGACCTCACGAACGAAGACTACGAACTCGGGATTTCTGTTCCTCCGATGGGGGAATACCTTCAGACGCGAGAAGAATGCATTACCGGAGTTCTTAACGAGCCATTCTCCCGCAAACGGGGCATCTCCGAGTGAAACGTTGCGAAATTAAAAATTTCCAAAGGAAACATCCTGATATTCGTGGATTCTCCATGCCGTCATGGGAAATCGGCTGAGATGATCACTTTTTTTTGCTGCACTTTCGAACGAATAGGAAGGGAAACGTAGAAGAATTTGGAACGCCATGGCGTGCCAGTAAGAAAATGAAATTGATGTAATTTTTTTTTGCACGTCGTGTTCGGCTTGAAAATGCGAACGTAGTTTTGAGATGAAAAACAGGAAATGGAAAACGCTGACGGATAGTCGACGCGTGGAGAAACACGATTTTGATATTAGCGAGAGAAATATCATGGTATGTAAAATATTTAATATTTAAAATTATAGAAATGTAGGTGCATTCAAAGTTTGAAACAATGGAATAGAATTTTAACGCGAACTAATGAAGTTATATCTTTTTTTAAATATTTCCAATAAGTAAGATAGATAGATGAGATAGATAAGTAAATTGATTTCAAAAAAGGGAAGTCAAGGGGTGTAAAATACGCAGAGACTCAAAATTAATTCCTGTAGTCAAAAGTTTTCACTGATTTTCGATATTTCATATAATTGAACGTTATACTGATAGTATAGAAATAATGAGACCGTTTCGCAACCGGTTGATATTTTCAATTTAATAGTTTTTGAAAGATTTCAAAATTTCCTATTCCATTTTCCGCGCCATGAGTTCCACACGTTGTTGTAGGCTAAGGGATTAAATGATTTATTAGATAGAAGGTTGCTCTATCAATTTGGGAAATTTGTTGAAAAAATTAAGAAAAAGTCATTTTGATTGAATTAATTGTTTCAGTGTCAACACTAGAATTTTCCACGCGGAAAGATTTGTCCGAAATTCGGAGTTTCAACTATCTTCGTCGTTTTCACGTAGGACGTAATCTCAGTAATTTCAGAATCCGGTTGAAATTAAAAGTTCCATGCAGCGCGTTGGTAACGGTGAGCCACGTTGAAAAATTTGAAGGAAAAGGAAAAGCAAAAGAAAGGAAAGCTGTGGTGAGCACGTTTATCCGCAGTTCGCGAAACGTGTCGCCCGATTTATTCGCCAACCGCGAAGAGAACGCCACGTGACAAGTCCTTTCGCAAACGACGTTGAAAGCCGATCGAATAAAACCGCTGGAAACGTGTGCAGCACGTGCTTCGAAACGATACGAATAGCCGGCATATTTCGTCGAGAAGAGAAGGAAATTCCATGAGAATGTCCACGAATCGGAGCTTTGGAAGCATGCCATGCGTCAACGAGATCGTCAATGCGTCAACGAGTGATCGTCAGGATGAACAGTCGAAATTTCAACGATGTTTTTGAACGATCGTTGTACAAATTGTGACGATTGCTGGTTACATGCGAATGACCTATTTTCGAGAGCTACAAACGACCTTTTATCGACACTCCGGGGGCTGTTTATATAAATTGGCGATAGAAGTTTTCTCGTAAACTGTTCGTGGAAATCGTTGGTGTTGATGGTAACGCTGGACGACAATTATTGCTATGTTGTAATGGGGAAACATGAAAGGTTATCCACTATTTTCGCGATTGAGTTATAGAATTTTGCTGAATTATTGGAAGAAATTAATTGTCTTTCAACAGGTCATCGTCATTCAAATGGTTAATTTTGGAGAGTTAATGTTTTTTTCTTGACAGCAAAGTGATTTTTTTAAAGAATTCTATGGTACGTGGACTCTAAATAATTTAAACTATGAAGTGCATATAAATTTGAAGAAAGTTGTGAAAGATGAGTTTACAATTTCGTGGTTCAAAGATCTACCCCTATTGCTAAAGTTTAGTTTTTTGTGTCTTTGCCATTTTTTATTAGTTACTAATATTGACGATATAATATTTTTATGTTTTAATTATCAAGAATGCAATAAGTATTTGACGTGGGAATTTTTCGACACCGACGACGAGAAGATTTGAGCTTTCACTATCCGTTATTCCGAGGGTTTAATTCCCATCGCGATCGCCACCCTGTGCCATTTGAGTAGGTTGTTTGTTTCGCAAATATTCGCGTCGCGGGTGCGCTTCATTGATAAAAGTGGTAAAACGATCTTTTACAGTAATGAAATATCGATTGTGCCATGAAATGGATGTCAAATGTCAAACACGAGGACGGTGCAGTGTTTACTTTTTGAAGGATGTCGTTTGTCATTCGGAGCAAGCCTGTTACAGGGCTTTGATGTTGTTTGCGTTTTGATAAGATGAGATTCTACGCTTGTCATGGTACTGTTGAAAGTGCCACTCGTTCGTGAGGATGGAACGATTATTTGAACTAACAAATTCAAGCTCGTTAACGTTGTAACACTTTAACGCGATCGATTTTGTTCGGTAGAATGGGCGCAAAATTTCATTATTTTGGTTTTAATTTAAAGCGCGGCATCGCAACTTGTTTGCATCAACCGAAACCGAGGTACCATCTCGTTATAGTCCCAAAAAAAATCAATTTCCGTATAAACCGGTGGATATTTCGCAACGTATTTTACGTTTAAAATGGAAACTTTACAGGAACGACATCCTCGTTTATTAATATTTCATGGCGGCAGGGCAAAATTCTCCTGCAAACCTGACGTGCGCTGGATGAAATCTATCAAAGGTTAATCTTAAAATTCCTTTTTCTAAAATTATTCATTACCAATACACCCTATTTCATTGCTCGTGTGTGCTTTACATACGTTCAAAGTTCACCTTCGGCTGACATTTTCAAGAAATTCTGTTGCTGTAATAAGCAATTTCGATAATAATGTAACAAAACAAAAGACGCAATATTTATACTTCACAATTTCAAACTAGAACAGAAATTTGTCTAAAGGACTTTAACACTCCTCTTTAATTTAAATTCTTTGAGGGCGACGAACGCATATATGCGATCTAAGAAAAAATTTAATTATAATTTGTCGGTGCATATATACATAGTTAGAGTTGAAAAATTGAAATACAACCATTGAGATATTATTTTACAAATAGTAATTTTCTTATTCAATACATTAACACTTTAACAACCGCACGTCTACGCAGTCAATCGTTGCCAGGGGCTGGCAGTATTTTTGTAGAATTAATTTAGAAAAAGTTAATTAAAATTAAGAGAAAAGTAAGAGAATAAAAATAAAATCAAAGACGTGGCGATGAAATACGAAGCCAATAGCAATATCCATACTTGTTTACATTCATTAATTAACAGAAAGAGAGTCGTTAAAGTGTTAACGATCTGACTTCCCGCTGAAAAAGTATTTTTTAATAATAAATGATTAATAAATGATTAATTAAAATAGCCAAATAAATGATTCTTCCTCAACATTAAAAAAAATCTCTGCCCGCAGAGGGTAAATCCTCGATCAAGAACGAACCACAATTTTCAATATTAATCATCAACCAACCATAAATCATTCTTGGAGAACGTCGCCTATAGTCGCCGCAGTCAACCGACCGTAAACGTTCAAAAACCGTCGACCATTCTCGATATAATGAAGTCATGAAGACTGTCGAGTATACTCGACCCAACGAACCCTTACAGTCTCTACACTATACTCAAAACGAGTCATTAAAGACCCATAGACTATTCTCTACATTCCTAACTCTTGTACACAATTCACTATACTCTCCGTAATGCACCCTAACTCCAACATTGTTCACCATCGACATACAAGACACATGCAAGCCGTCAACTGCAGTTCTCTGCAATAAGAAAAAGTTTAAAGTCCCGTCGAACGATAAAGGCTCTCTTAACCTTGCCAGGACGCATTTGAGAATTGAATTTCCACATGACTCCATGATGCATCGTACAACTGACGGTTGCGGAACTACCCACGCGACAACGAGATGGTCGTCGCGATCTCATGGACGGAAATTACCACGGAGGAAATTCCTCCTCGCTAAACGAGAATACCAGTCGCGTGACAGAGGATTTTATTCGTTTAAACGTCCAACTATTTTTGCGGCTAGACGCAAGAGAGAAAGAGTAGAAAGCAGGAGAGAGAGAGAGAGAGGAAGACAATGAGAAAGGAAGAGAGAGAAAAGAAAGAGGAGAGATTTTTACGTCGTCGAATGGGCACAGGCGGCACGCTCGAATCGTTACTGCGACACGGCCAAATTGTATTCCAACGTCGACCTGAATTAACTTCCCCTCGGGTCCCGGTACTTCGTCGGGATAATTGCTTAAGCTATTAAGAAGTCAGTGACAATTACGTCGATCCGGCGTAGCTGCATGCCCGTAGCGCGAGCCCTGTCGGAGCGCGTTACGTTGCATTAGCATAATTAAATCGTGAGCGCCGTGATTGGCCATTGTTAAATTGCCTGCCATCTTTTTCGCGGAATCTCTCCGCGATTAGTGCGACGTTTTCATAACGCCGTCGGTTCAAGCCCTCGGTGAGTTACGCGAAAGTTTGGACCTCGTGAAAGGTTAATCAAATCTGATGAGCCTTGGGAATTGGTACTCCTTGAAACGTTGGGATTTCGAGAGCCGGTGGGAATGAAGGTTGTTTGAAATCTGTGGCATTTCAATTGCGATATTGTACTAGCAATTGTTGCCTTACGCTATTCGAGGTTTGTCGAGCGAAGGGTGGTTGGATAATTGGCTCTGGGGGATTGCTATTAATTTTTAATTATTTTTGAATACCTTCAGAGTTATAGATAACTTATCACTATAGTAATTACTTAACGTCTGGCCTTATGATTTCTTTTGTGACCGAACGCGCAATAAGACATAATTAATTGGTGGAATAATAATCTATCACTGATTTCCGATATACTAATATAAGTTAACGCAATATTCATAACATAGAACTAATTTCAATGTCTCCAGACCTACTGATATTTTCAATTTAATAGTTTCTGGAAAACTTAGAAATTTTTTATTCCAATTACCGTGTCACGTGTACCGCACGTTATTATAAGGCAAGGGTTTAACTCTTTTAGTGGCGACAGAACAAATTGATTGAATTAATAAAAGAATGGTTATTTGGCCATAGTTTCATATAAATAGAATATAAAGTGTATATTTACAATTCTCTGTCATAAAATTAGTGATATCGTATTGGAAATTGAATAACAGCCATTCGATGCCCACTGTTAGCACTATTGCTAACGAAGATATATCGTCGTCCGGCACTTAAAGGGTTAATAAGATACTTATTGCAGGTAGACTTATATTATTCACGTACTTATTTAACTACGGTTTATACTTGCAGTTTCAAGCCTTTGCTTTTGTTTCTGGCACAACTTCGATACCGTATGGCAATCGATTGCTAATCAGAGCAAAAGAATAATTCAGTCCCTGCCTTCTGACTGTGTTACCTCACCCTCCATGCTTTATCGCTCCCCAAACCGGCATTAATCGCTCGAAAATGAAACAAACAAATTCCCCAAGCAGTTCGCGATAGAACACGTCGATTCTCTTATTTCTCAATCCACGAATCACATTTCACATTGAAATATCGAAGCACCGTTAACCATCCGGTGATAAGAATTTCTGAGTATCGTCACGAGAATATTTTTCCAAGGCTGCTTAGGTTTACTTGCAGACCACGCCAGGCCGATTTTCCAATGAATAAGAGGTCACGAAGCAGCCCTCCACGAAAGATATAAAGGTCGCTTTAGAATCATAGGGAGTTTCTTCCCTTAACCCGCGCAAAGTCCCGATTCCCGGCACGTTTCGTTCCGTCCCAAGCTGCCCCTTCGAAGAGAGTTCACGTCGGGCTTGTAAAGTCCTAATGACGAGAGTCGAGCATCGAACGCAGAGGAGAGAGATGAAAAAAAGTAAAAAGAAAGCAAAAAGAGGGCCAATTCGTCGAGGGAAACTTAACGGTGGATCGAGAAGCGTACAATTCTTTCCATAGGAATTCCAAACGAGAGGCATAAATTCCAGGCTGACTTCGATCTACGTCGTTTTACAATAACGATAAAGAAGAAACTACCGGATATAATCGTCGAACGAGGGTGAATTCTAAGAATCTGGAAGAAATTTCAAAGTTCCATGAAAAGCAAAACCTGTGACGTTCAACGTTCGATTGTGGGTGGTTGAGGGAAGTTCATCGGTGCTTGTAAAGTTTCTTATTGGGGGCTTTGCTTGTCGTTTCTTTTTTTCATCATCCGCGCAAGATGGTCGTACAGGAAGACAACTGTTCCGAATGTCGAGTAACTCGAGAACGAGAACGAGTCGGTATCTGGTACGTGGGCCCGGTTTCCCCTCTCTTGCGGTCTGCTTCTTATGCTAATCCAAACTCACGGGTGGCCCACGCGGCCTCCCTCTTCGACGAGAATTCAGAGACGGCGAATCACGAATTGAGTTCGCTGACTTCCTTCCCTCCTTGACGTTTCTATCTCTCGCCCTCTCGACTCGAGGGGAGGATAGATTTATCGCTTTTGAATATTTCAACGTTCGAAATAAATACTGGGGGAGGAGGACGTCTTTCGTGGCGGAAAGGGTGGATTTCAACCGCGAGATTCACGATATCGTTGAAACTTTTTGATGCCAGTTTCTATATGTAGCTTGTGTGCACGTAAAATGTGCATGTATGGAAGGTATAATAGTATCGTGGAAGTTAAAGAGACACCGAGACAAATGGTTTCTGGCAGTGAGAAATGTTCTCTCGTAAAATTCGACGGTTTAACTTTTCGACATTTTTCTATCTGAAAAATTCTGTCACAAGTTGAGAAGTATCGAGTGTACCTGTATTTCTAAGTTAGCCAGTTTACTCTTTTAGTTCCATGCACTGTTTAACCCCTTGCACTATCGGTAAACTTGCAAGAATCCATGCCTAAACCGAACGCCCGATATACGATGTCTCACGACTGACAAAGATTAGCGCGCTAGTATTTACTTCACGCAATGGAACTTCTGTGAAACTCAAATGAATTTGAATCAAAGTCTAAATTTAATAATCCTGGACGGGGATATACGATCTTATTCGAGATATTAATACTTTGCCCCGAGATTAATACCACGAGTCAGACTCGTGATTTTCAAGTTTGGCCTAAAATTTTCATCACGAGTCAGACTCGTGGAAATAGTGCAAGGGGTTAAGCTTGAGACGGACAGTTCAGCGTCTCTTTCAGCGACTATCTCAATAAAGTCCGCTAACCTAACCTTTTTTGCAGCATCCTAATTCACAAAGCAATAATTATAAACCTCAACAGCATACAAAACTCCCCAAAAAATGCTAACAATCACCCCAAATCACCATTTCCAAAAAACACAACCTTCCCAACGCTCAAAACCAAAGTACTCAAACCCACAGGAACGACGCGCATGACCAAATCGTAAAATTCATCCGAAACATCTCCTTTCACTTTTCCCTTCATTTCCGCGGCTGCATTTCCGCAGAATGAGACGAAATGGTGGAAATTTTCGCAAGAGTATACCTAGCACGAGACAAAAAGTGTCCCCGGTGTATAAACCGGTACATAACTGGCCAGCAAGTAGCACGCACAGGATACGTCGTAGTCTGGCTTCGAAATGACAATGTAGGAGAGGTCTTCCCGCCTTCTCGGTCCCTTTCCTGGTTTAATTAAAGGCGTGCTTGCCCGAAATGCAGCTATTTCGTACGCAGCCCTATTCCTATCCTTGCCATCGAGGTCCCCGCGTTTCCTTCTGTGCGTTTCGAGTTGGTGGCTAGGTTGCACGTGAAATGTACGTTGCTTAATGGACCGCCGCGTCTGCCACCCTGTAATGGCACGACACTTTGCACTTGCGCCACTGGGACGCTAAATAGCACTATCGTGCAGGGGGTAGCTCGACGTTCTACCGGCCAAATAGCTGGGTTCTCGTAGTTGGTTAAAGGGAAGGACAAGCCTGTCAGACGGCGGGGATCGAGTTAGTCGCGTATGAGTGCACGTACGGAGTCTGACGTCGCGGTGATACCATTTGCTTGGCTCGTGTGACCCTTGGATAGGACGAGATGGCGATAGCGAATGGAGTATGGAGAAGTTTACGGTGGATTCTGGTGGGTAACATCATATTTGGGGGACTCTTTGACATTGGATGTACTGGCATCGTATGTGGTATATTTGAATATAGAAAATAGGTGGTTTGAAAAGAGAAGGGATGGAGGAGTGGGTCGATTTGGTGATTTGGGATTTCTAAGATGGGGGTAAGAAAGTACTTTGTGTCTCTGTTAGAAATTGGTAGGATTTTTGGAAAAATTGGGAACCGGTCTTGGTAGTTTTTGGGGTGAGATACTTTTGAAAGGGTTTTTTGTGGTTTTTGGATGTAATTGCAGGGTTTAAAGAATTGCGGAGACTGATGGGTCAGATGATGATTGAGGGTAACGATGAGTGTCTCAGGATCGGGAGTTTTCTTCCCTTTTGCATTTTTTAACTTTAACCGACACAGTCGTCACGGTAGATTAGTTTCATACCGTTAATTCAGTGCCGATTAGTTTCAGTGATACAATCTTTTTATCAAAATGCAATTTTTGGATCAACATTCCGGATGGTTTTGTAGGTAGGAGACTTCACTGGAAGCTTAGCAACAGGTTTTTTTTCCACAACGGCCGTAATGATCGAAAGATCGGAGAACAAATTATCAGCGAAATTCGATAAATTACAATCCCATCGTTTGGTCGATCCGAAAGAAATTAGCACTCTCCGGGACGCGGGAAAACGATTAAATGAACGTCGGGGGAGAACGTTTCAACAAACGTAACGAATATTGCTCGCGTTTCCATCCGTATTAATTTACCGTGCTTTCTCGCGTTTACTCGGCGATTGGAGTCGGTTTCTCTCTTCCATCACTGAACTTCGTCTATCACGAGTAAGCAGGAGGCGAAATGGATGAAATCCAGAGGTATTCTTGAACTCGACTCTCGCGTAAAACGTGAAGAGTACGAGAAAGAGAGATCGTAGGACGAGATGAACGTGAAAGGCTGAGGGCAAGAGGTTGATGGAGAGTGATAGACGGAAAAAAGAGACTGAAAGAAAGAGAACAACGATGATAAAAGAGGGAGAGAGAGAGAGAGAGAAAAGAAGAAGAATGAAGTGAAAGAACGAAAGACAAAGAGAGAGGAAGAGAATGAGAGAGAAAGGGTGAGCCAGAACGAAGCACTCGGCTCCATTCAAAGGGGGAATCACCGCCGCCGAGTCTGTGGGATACGGTGATGAGGTTATTCCGTCCTCCTTCCCTCAGGAAGTGACGTCACATCTCGACGTAATAAACACAAATATAAGTGGTTCCTGTGGTACGTTCCGACCGAGGCGAAGTAACGTAGACCGACGCGATCGAATCGCGTGCGTCGGAACAGGAAATTCGGGGTGAGTGTCGGCGCTCTTGCTGCTTCGACGAATAAATTAACGACGACGTCGGTGGTTGCCTCCTGTCGACGTCTACGCGAAAACGGAATATCGAGCGATCTTTCCTTGCTCCGAGGTTCTCCCCTATTTTCGAGATGGAAAACGGCGATTACGTTCCCGATCGACACATTTATCTCGCTTCCTCGAGCAGTTACAATTAAATTAAACCAAGTCCTCGTAATGGAATTATTTACGTCGCTTGAAAGAAATAACGTGAACGCAAGAAAGACCGATTTAACTTTTCCTCCGTAGCTCGGCTATGTTTTAGAATTGTTACGTGCATTTCGGGAATTATTGAGGAACCGGGGTAAGTGAATCGGTACATTTGCGAAAAGAATTGAATTTTTTGTTTGGAAAAAAAAGGAGGATTAAAGTGTGGGACGATTGTTGGTGAAAAATCGTAGAATCCACGGGGAACGATATCGTCGTAGATACTATCCTCCATGGAGGAGCGTTCCGGTAAGAATTACAACGATCCAAGAGGATTAACGCGAGACTTACATCTTCCCTCGTAAATCCTCCTTTTAAATACTTAAGCCTGCATAGGAAATTCTCACGATTCCTTCTCAACCCGAAGGTAAAAATGTAAGAAGTCATGCAGGCGACTGTGCAGAAACACTCGTCGCATTTCTAACACAGAAACTCAAATAATGCTACCTCCAGGTCTCTCGTTCAGCGGCTCGACGTTAATTTCCATCGTGAACTCTTTGGAAGCTCATTCGCAGCTTACCTCCTCGGACCGCGAGACATCTCGAGAATCGTAGCCCGATTTCGCCTGGAGAACAATGCCTGGACCACTTTCTTCAACTTTTCCTTCCTTCTCTCTTTCTCCTTTCCTCTCTCCTCTCCCCTTCTATCTATCTTCCTTCTTCGCCATTAATCCGACTCCGTGAAAACGCAGACTAATTTCTCATCTCAGGCCGGCACGGCGTCGCTGAAGAGTTCACGTCGGAGTGGCGTCCCTTCACCCCGGTAACCCGAAGGGTTGCCAGCCTCGCCGACTCAAGAGGCATCACCGTACAAAGAGCAGAGGAGCGTGCAACAATTATAAACACCGTGGCAATTATGGTGAGCTACGGGTGCGTGCACTTTCTTCGAGCCTCTTTCTCGCTCCTCCGCGTTTCCTTCAGCGCGAATTGCGCCCCAGAAGCTAACCCGACGAGGAAGACCGTGCCCTCTTCACCGCTACCAACCGGATGAACCACCCCCGGCTCGCCTTGGTGTACCACCTTTTAACCCGCTCGTAATTGAGCTCGAATCGCACCGAGATGAGGAGAGACTCGACTGGAAGCCGAGTGGCTACTCGGACGCGTCACGTGTGGGATCTCGAGCTTGTTTCCATTCTACGCTCGAGAGCCGCTTGCCAACTGGAAAGAGAGAATGGAGAACGGAAGAACGGAAGTACCGGCCATGGCCTCGCGGAATTCACCGACTGCCATTTTCTGCCGGTAGATTTTCCTCCCTGAGTCGAAATTCAAGGTAGATTGCGGAGGTTTGGGGAGAAGAGGGCGAGAGGTAGAGTTGAGAGTGGATTTTTTGGGGGTGTCGTGTTTTTGGAGATTTGGGAGGAGAGGTGGAGATGAGGTGGATTGAAATTAGTAATTGAATGTTGTGCGATGAGACTATTGTAACCTTGGTGGATTGAGAGTTTGTTGAAAGAGTAGATGATAAGCAAAATTAATAGTAGCTAACATTAGAATTGCCGGTGTTAAATTGGTTATATTTAAATATGGTAGTGAAGGAGGATGGCAAAGGAGAAATCGAGAAGTGAAAGATATTATGAAGTAGGTAACTTAGGTTTTTTAACACGTTGAACGCCAACCGTATTTCGCTAGTTTCACTGTTTCTACTGAAGCGAAATTTTTCTATTAAATTCACATCTTTGTAAAACAGAAACTTTAAAGATACAGATAGAGAGGTATTCGGCAGAGCTCTATCTTTTAAACACCAAAATTTAAATATACAAAATGTCTGAAAATTTCTAAATATTGCAATTTCAAAGTGACATCAAATTTCATTGAATTTAATAGCGGCGGTCACCGGTGACCGCCATGGCAGTCAACGTGTTAAAATAGGTGGGGCCCATATCTATCAGTGTGGGGAAGTTTTAGAAAAATTGAGTAGTGGCCATTTTGACCTATTTGCATCACAAGCGCATATACCTATGTGCGCACTTTTTTGGTCACTTTTTGAAATACTATTAGACTTATTGTTAAACTTAATATAAAGAAATTTGATAGTAAAGGTATATTTTTGAATTTATCATGTGATGCAAATGGCTTAACTGCCTTGGTAGTTGAAGTGTTCAGTCAGAAAAATATAAAATGAGAAGAATACGTGAATTACTTAATGTATGGTTCTGTTGAGCAATTTTGTAGTTTGATAGAATCTATCTGGAGTGATTATTAGCATTGGACTAATGAAAGATTTTGTTTAGACTTTGAAGCTCTTAGGTTGGTCTGGTTTAATTATTTTTGAGAAAAACTATCACTTCTGAAGTTTCTTAGTACGAAACGTGCCGACCTGGAAGCAAAAGTCCCTCCTATCGAGCGTCGAAGAGATACGAGACTGCCAGCCATTGAATTATCAATTTATATACCATTACATATATAAAATATAATACGAGGAATGAAATATACCGAGTGTATCGGCAACTTTTTCTCATCCTTCCTGGAAAAACCTTCGGACGGGAAATTCATCGGACATAAATCCGAAAGAAAATGTTTGGAATCTGCCAAAATCAATTGGCCGCTCGCTACCACATTCGCGATAAAAATTTTCAAACAAAATATTGGTTCTAGTGGAAGCGGCGAAAAAGACGAGATTACCGATACACAGAAGAAAAAAAAAGAGGGAAAGAGTTATTCAATCAGAAACGTCGGAAATATTTCATAAAAATACGCCTCGAGGATGCTTCGAAGGCATGCAGTTTCGGTTCAATGGCCGTAAACTATGCGTTATTACAGCCACGACTTTATGGGATATACGTGACTTTCAAAAATCAATCTGCTAGAGACGCATGATAAATTGCAACCGAAAAGAGAATAAATTAGCTACAAGTATCGGAGTAGACGTCGTAAACGAAATGAAAGATCGTGCTGTTCTATCGCGCGCGTATCTCGCCGTGAAGATTAATTAAACGTATAAAGTTTCATCTCTAAATTCATTTCAAAGTATCGATCATCCTCGATCATAAAGTTTTCCTTCAACCATTAAAAAAAAAATACTAAAAAATCCTTGCATTCTCCAACACACCAAGTCCAACTTCGAATTCTACCACTTCCAATTTCTCCCCTCTATTCCTCCCCAATCGTAAACTCCACCCAACAAAATTAAGAGTAAGCTCAAAAGCACATAATATCATAATAACTACCATAAAATATATTTTTCCCAAACAAATTTATCTCCAAACAAAAAAAAATCCAGAATACCCGTTTAAAACGTTCCAGCACAGACAGATTTAATATCATCCACGATACAGTAATCCTAGTTGTTGTCCAGAGACTCTTAAAAAACGACAATTAGTTTCATCTCTAAATTCATTTCACAGTATCGATCATTCTCGATCATAAAGTTTTCCTTCAGCCATTAAAAAAAAAATTCTAAAAAATGCATGCACTCTCCAACACACCAAGGCCAACTTCGAATTCTACCACTTCCAATTTCTCCCCTCTATTCCTCCCCAATCGTAAACTCCACCCAACAAAATTAAGATTAAGCTCAAAAGCACATAATATCATAGTAACTACCGTAAAATATATTTTTCTCAAACAAGTTTATCTCCAAACAAAAAAAATCCAGAATACCCGTTTAAAACGTTCCAGCACCGACAGACTTAATATCATCCACGATACAGTAATCCTAGTTGTTGTCCAGAGACTCTTAAAAAACGACAATTAGTTTCATCTCTAAATTAATTTCACAGTATCGATCATCCTCGATCATAAAATTTTCCTTCAACCATCAAAAAAACAATACTAAAAAATCCTTGCACTCTCCAACACACCAAGTTCAACTTCGAATTCTACCACTTCCAATTTCTCCCCTCTATTCCTCCCCAATCGTAAATTCCACCCAACCAAATCAAGATTAAGCTCAAAATCACATAACATCATAATAACTACCATAAAATATATTTTTCCCAAACAAGTTTATCTCCAAACAAAAAAAATCCAGAATACCCGTTTAAAACGTTCCAGCACCGACAGATTTAATATCATCCACGATACAGTAATCCTAGTTGTCGTCCATAAACCCTTAAAAAACGACAATTATCGACGATCGATGGTGCGCAAAATTGCATACTCTCCGCTGGTGTTTTTCGTCTGACGAAATAACGTATCCCTATCTCTATCCATCTTCTCTTCTCTCTTACTCCATTCCAGTTTCTCTCGTTTCTCTCTCGGTAGTGCATACGTACATTTATCGGCACTTTCAGCCAAGCACAGGGCTCCTCGATAGAGACAGATTGCCGGACGCGGATAATCGTGTTCTGAGTTGATGTAGAAGCTAATGGACGAGCACGGGAAAACAAAACGCGCGACACGAAAACAAATCGGAGGTTGGTCCCCAGGGCTTTTCCGAAACTCGGGATAGTATCGATGCTGGCCAATCGAAATTTCAATGGTTACTGTTTTTCCTACAACCCGACACGGACTCAAGGGCTATTGGCAATACGTCCGAGCTACCATTTCTGTGGCCCTCTGCGCTCCACAGAACCTCGTCCTTTCGATTCGACCGCTTTGTTTCCTACCTTTATGCGTTTGCAGCCAGTTTTCGGGGATGAGAGAACGAAACTACACTCGATTCGCTGTACACGCTTTTCCTTTTGTGTTTCTGGATCGTTGCACGGTTCGTGGGCAAGACAGTTAATCGGGGAATCAAGGCACTCGGTGGATTTTCCGGGTGTGGTAAGTTGGAAATATTATTAACACTAGAACTACCGGCGTCAAATCCAACATATTTTAATAAATTAATTAAGTACTTTAAAAAAGGGGGAATCAAGCGGCAGAAAATTTAATCGATTGGGTGATTTATGTTTATTGATATAGACGTAGAATATTTATTCTACGACTCTTATATAAACTTGGAGAATTTTTTGAAAAAATTGTGTACCAGTCATTTTGACTGGTCTGGTAGTTCTAGTGTTAAATGGAATATTACGAATTTAAATGGGTTTCTTGACTATTGTTGGAAATTTTCCCGTGTGCTTTTTATTTTGAAGTGTTACTGTAGTCGAAAATTGTGGTTTCTAATTTTTTTGATGGGTGAGAGAAAGTACAATAGATCTTGGGTCAAAATAGATATGGTGATGATTGAATAAAGTAACTTTAATTGTTACTTGCTTGTAATTAAGAAGATGGAAAGCGACAGTGAAGTAATTAACAGGTAGTGAAGAGAATCTACGAACAGAATCAATACTCACAATCAGAGAAATATGCAAACTTTTGCTAAAAAATTAACAGCGAATTTTAGGTAATACAATTTCTTGAATTATAGATTTCTGGGTTCAAAGATTACAGGTCAAACGGTACTACATTAGAAAAGTCATCGATAACGATATTAAGTACCTGCAGTTTCTCACATTTAAAAGTCTATCCTCCCGCGTTTGCGGAGAAACCGCGCACTTAGAATTGGTAATTGTTCAAACTCCCGCATTACAGGTATTTTTTTTTTACCACGAATATTCATTCTACGCTTTGCATCGCTTATTAATTATTCATGTGTCGCAATATGAAAGAGTAGGAAGTCAAGGATGTCATGCTCGACCCGCGAGAGATTAATTTTCTTTAAATTCAATTTACACGTCACAGACCTTGTCGATTTATCGTGCTACCATTTACTCCAACTCCTCGTGAGATATTCTCGATTCGCTCCATCCTCCTCTTCCGTTATTTCTTTCTTTTTTTTTATTATCAAACTCACTATTATTCATCGTTCACGGTTGCCTCTTGTCGTCAGTAACGAGACAGTTCGCATTGCAATTCTCGCAAGGCACTTTATTCCGGTCGCATCAATATTTATAACTTCGAAAGACACAGTTTGCGCGGCAAGCTGGGCTAAAGAGATTCAGACTTCAAAATCAAATCGAATCCGGCGAACCGTAGAATCCTTCATTCTCTTCTCTGTCTTTCATCCCTTATCGAATCCTGAGAAAAACAACTTTTGAGATGATATCATCGACTTTTGCCATTTTACGTTTCGTGGGAAAACAGCGCGCTAATATTGGACCTTTCCTTCTTTTCATCCCTTCTCGCGTTCACCCTTCTTTCTCTTCTACTCCATTACTTGGGAAAAATGCTAGCGTATTTCTCATATTTTATTTCCGCCTCTTTACCACTTTTTATTGCGGTTCGACTCGAGTCAGACATTCGGATCCGCGGTTTTCTGGGGATGCTTGTACCCTGAAGGTATTGGGGTGAGTTTCTACACCCTTCGGAAACGTTGGGTCTCCGAATCGACATTGTTAGGGATGAAACTAACGGACGGTTTGGGAAAACAAAGGAGAGGAGATAATTGTGTCATAGATGGAAGACAATGGGGTGGAAATTATGAGATTTGGGAATCTTATGTGGAGTATTATTATCTCGGGATATATTTTGCAAATTAATTAAATTATGTACACGTTTCTTCACGTGTTACGTGAAATTTTCAGCAGAATTTATCACGGATCTTTGGATTACTAGATACAAAATTCAAAATTAGAATCTCATCACCGAAAAATGTCTTTCGCCATGGATATTCTAGCGTCAACGATTCGAATCCACTTAATACTGAAAATC
The DNA here is from genome assembly GCA_910591515.1 of Cerceris rybyensis. Classification (NCBI taxonomy): domain Eukaryota; kingdom Metazoa; phylum Arthropoda; class Insecta; order Hymenoptera; family Crabronidae; genus Cerceris; species Cerceris rybyensis. The sequence goes on from OU342795.1 coordinate 6,726,447, forward strand.
CTCGAGGAAATAAAAATCGCGATGGAAGGCGACGACGTAAAAACGAAGCGAACGTAGCTTCCTCCTAAGAGCCATCGAGGTGCAACGGGGATCAGCGAAAAAGGGGAGGAAATTCAAGGAAAATTCTCACTCACTAGGAAATAATGGCGAACGAATTGTTTCGTTTGCCCTCGTTCTGCTCGTTCAAAAAAGAAAGGAACAAAAAAGGAAAAACGAACCCCGGGGAAACCTCGCGAAAGATTTACGATGCGAGAGTTTCGTCTTCCACCCTTGTTTTGCCTTCTCGTTTGTTTTTTTTTTACTTTCTCCTTTCCGTATTTTATGCAAAGTATATCCATCGATTCGACAAACGTAGAATACATTGCTCTTCACTGGCTGTTTACTCGATGTGCTTGGGCCTTCACGAAGTCGTATAACGTGATATGAAAAAAAAACTCCACCTGTGTTTGTACTATGTAAACGCTTCCATTATTTTTAATGAGGTACGAGAGGTATACCGAAGCTAGTCGAGAGATCTCGTTTCTTTGAAGCTGCAACGAGAAAATGCCTCGGGTAGAAGAGAGATAGCAGCGAATTTCTCATCCCTTTTACGACGATAAAATCGCAATAACATTATTCCAATAGCGAGCGAATATCTCATAGAAAAGCATTACCCACTAGGGTGCGATACGTGTACGGGACATGCGATCAGTTAAACGTATCCCAGATTGCCCAAAATAGGAGGAGAGAAAGAGGAAGTGCTATCGTTGGAAACATAGTAAATATCTAAAATTTCCAAGCATAATATACACATATGTACAAGTACACAGCACTTTAGGAATTTTACGAAAGAAAAGAATGCTAAACAGAATTTAACACTAGAACTACCGGAGTGAAATCTACTATATTTCAAAATATAAACCCCCTATGGTCTGAATTTTCTGTAGCATCTGAAAATCAATTAGCACATTCGAAAATGATAAAAATACAATTTTAAATGATGACTTAAACCCGATTTTTAAAAATTGAATTGTAAAGAATTTCATAATTTTCCCAAGCTAAATTATAATATTTGGTAAAGTTACAATTTTGACTTTGAAGAATAGATTTATTGTTAGATGTGTCTTGCATTACTTCAAAGTTACAGCGGCCTATAGAGAGTTAAATATGTTTTTTGGAAAAAGGAAAAATCAAGAGGTGAAAAATATTGATTCGGTAATCTGTATTTTGTAAGATCCATTGTGGAATATTTGCTGTATGATTGACACATAAACTTTGAGAATTTCTTGAAAAAATTGAAAACTAGTCATTTTGACTTTTTGACTTGTTGATATTAAAAACGTTTCCACCTAGAAAATCATATCTTCATGGTGGTTCATTGATTGCTACACGTTTGCAGCGTAGGATTAAGAAGACGGTTGAATATTAATTAAAAAGTATCAAAGAGAAAAAAGGAAGTTAAGTACATCGATATCAACTTGGTTGTTAGTAGCTTGTAATTAAGGCGACCGAAAGTACTTTAAAGAAGAAAAAATAAGATGATGGAACCGAAGAAGGATGAGAGATGGATGATCCAACAGGAGGTCAGTGTCGGACGAGGCAAGTAGTTTTAAATTTGCGAATCGAGGGCGGGAGAAAACAACGAGGAGAAATCTCATCCTCTCTCTCGTGCATGTCGACTAATTGCAGGAGGCCCTCCAGATACTTGGTGGTGCTATTAGTAAAGCTATTACTGTCTACTGATTTCCTCCGGTAAAGCTCGAAGAAACTGATGGGGACTGTCGTCCTGAAAATACAATTTTCAGACAATCTGGTTTCCTAGCGGACGGACGGCAATCAAGCACCACTTAAGCCCTCGTCGTTCGTTTTATGATCCCGTAACAAGTACACCGGAGACAGGAAAATTAAACGGCCGTTGAAAATGTCCTTGACTGCGACATTTATGACGTATTTATTTATATCCGTATTAATCGGACTGCATCGCGTTTTTCTTCTCCCTCTTCTCTACCCTTTGCCCTGGAAAATTATACTTGCCTTCGTCGAATCGATAAGTTTCTACTCGTGAAACTCGAGTTTCGATGTGGAACGATGTGTTTTAGTTTGATACATTTTCGAGTTAAGAAATCTCCTTCGTTATAACGTTCGTTCGGTTCGTGCAGTTTAATGATAGCTCGTAGAAAGCTGTTTTATTATACGGTGATTTTTTAAAAATGTCCTGGGGTAACCTACATTCCGCCTTGTTATCGTCCTGGGAATCAAATTTCAGAAAAAAGGGAATGGCAAAATGTTGCGACTTTACGAAGAGGAAATTTTTCACAAGGTACCTTGTGAAAATAGTCAGAATAATAAAATCTTGTTTTATCACCATTTATAGAGATAAATAATGATACCAAGTTTTATCCACGTTGATAAAAATACTAAAAAATTGTTACTTCCTACTATACAAGAAGGAAATTGTTTTTTCCACAAATTTCTCTTCTCTGAGAGTTTCGCAACTTATCGAATCATCTTCGAAATTCTTTCTCCTATATACAAAATCTAATAATCTATAAATTGAAATCTAACAAAAATCAATTTACGAAGCACATCTCGAAACCAAACTCTTCAATCCTTCGCGTGTACCACTTCTCCAAATTCCAAGTCGCTAATTCCTTTTCACGACATCCCTAAATCCATTCTAAAAGAATTCAACCCTCCTCCACTCTCTCTCTTTCTCTCTTTCATCCGCGATTCTCGCAACTTATCGAATCATCTTCGAAACTCTTTCTCATATCTACCAAATCTAAAAATCTATAAAACAAAACGTAACAAAGATCAATTTGCAAAGCATATATCAAAACCAAACTCTTTAATCCTTCGCGTGTACCACTACCCCAAATTCCAAGTCGCTAATTCCTTTTCACATCCCTAAACCCATTCTAAAAGAATTCAACCCTCCTCCACCGTTCTGTCCTCCACTCTCTCTCTTTCTCTCTCTCATCCGCGATTCTCGCAACTTATCGAATCATCTTCGAAACTCTTTCTCATATCTACCAAATCTAAAAATCTATAAAACAAAACTTAACAAAGATCAATTTACAAAGCATATCTCAAAACCAAACCCTTTAATCCTTCGCGTGTACCGCTTTTCCAAATTCCAAGTCGCTAATTCCTTTTCACATCCCTAAATCCATTCTAAAACAATTCAACCCCCCTCCACCCTTCTCTCCTCCACTCTCTCTCTTTCTCTCTCTCATTCGCGGTTCTCGCAACTTATCGACTCATCTTCGGAACTCTTTCTCATATCTACCAAATCTGATAATCTATAATCCAAAATCTAGCGAAAATCAATCTACACAGCACATCTCCAAATCAAACCCTTCAATGCCTCGCATGTACCACTACCCCAAATCCCAAATCGTTAATTCCTTTCCACGACATCCCTAAATCCATTCTGAAAGAATTTAACCGTCCTCCAACTCTCTCTCCTCCTCTCTATCTCTCACTGATCCGCGGTTTCCCTTAATTCCGTATGCACGTGAGTGTAAAAATCCCATCGGTTCTCCAGTTTATCGGATTCCACGTTTCACGTCCTACGTTCGATATCTGACGCTTACGTTAAGCTTTCTTAACGAGCGATCAGTGCCGCGAGTAACACGAGTAGCGGATTCTAGAGGATTATTGGCATCTATCCGATGAATTGCATACCGTGAAAGGAAGAACTGCCCTCGGCCGATGTACACGGCTTTTCATCAATGAAATCGAGTTAATGGTATCCAGAGAGATTCGACCGGATAGACAGGGATACGAGAAGGTGTGTAATGAGAGGAGTTTAGTGCTTAATCGGGGCTTCTCGAATGGCTTCTTGAACTACTCCAATTAACTTGGCGTCAAGCCCGATTGCCGATAGATTCCAAGGTAAATCCGCATGATATTGATTAAATTTCAAACGACCTGCGAAGGTAGTGCATTAAAGTTTTCTTCGCCGACAGTATTCAGAGTGTCATTTGGGTAATTAATCGGTGCAACGTCGGCGAAAAGCAATCTCCGGTACCGGTTCTTGGTTAGGCGATGCTTTGTGTGGTTTATGCGGCTCCCCGACAAAGTTCTCCGAGTCGATTATCTCTTTTTCTCTTCTTCGTTTAAGTTTCTAGCCAGGATTTACTCCTACCTTTCCAATAATTGCTTTGTTTCGTCGTAGTTACGTTAATTATCGTTGTACCCGGGTCGACGGAAATTGAGCGGTTGTAAAAAAAGAGATATTCTTGTTTTATGTACCAACTAACAAGATGGATTGTTAGAAAATTCATTATTTTCTTTTTAGGTATCATTCCTTATCTGACATCTATCTCGTGAAGATTTTCGTAGCAGTTTTGATGAAGAAGTAACGACGAGAACTTTAACGACCTTGAATATCGTGGAAAGAAGAACGACGGGAGAAAAATGGTTACGGCAAAACTTGCAGCTTACGAAGAAGCTTGTATTACAGTGGTAACAAATCTTACTCAGGTGGAGTTGCCGCAAAGATACGAAGGTCGTCCTCGTTCTTTTAAATCGCACGATATATTTTCTCTATCGTACGAAAATACACGAATTTTCAAACGATACATTCATATAAGAATATTCAAGGTCATCGATAAGAAAAGAAAAATACAGGTAGCCCTCCTACAACACGGCATCTTATAACACGGTTTCGCTATAACACGATTTATGAATTGCGGAAACCCTTCTACAACACGGTATCTTATAACACGGTTTCACCGTAACATGGTAAGAAAATTGCAAAAACCTTTAAACAACACTGTACTTCTATAGCCGCGACGGTGCTTGCCGTCTTAAAGATACAGTGTGGCATAAACTATTTTGATTTCATCTCCGTGGCTTGAAAACAAAAGTTTTTCACGCTGCTGATCGACAGTCTGCGTCGAGCCTCGGTGTGTCAAAGAAGAACTTTTTCGTCTTTAAAATATTACAGAAAAATTAACATTGATCCGGTAAGAACCAGAAAGCAAAGTAAAATTACAGATTTTTTAAAGAGGAAAGAATATACAAAAGCTTTAAATGAAGAAAAAAGTTTTGAAATTGAAGGCGATATCATTCCACCAAAAAAACGTTCTCGATTGATTATACTGAACAGTGACGATGAAGAAATTTATTAAATTATAGTAGCATCAAATGAAAATAATATTTTTTGTTTTGTGTTGTACATACATTTATATATTTTTAATAAAAATTAAGTTGTTTATGTAGAATTAAAAAAAAAATATTTGTTTTTAATAAGTTTTCGGAACGTAACCCCTCTTTTTGTACTTGCTCTGGGTCTCATACAACACGGCATTTTTTAGGAACGTATCTACCGTGTTATAGGAGGGTTACCTGTACAATTTATTTCTAATAAATATCTTTATACCCTCTAAAGTTCTATAATTGAAAGACCTCTCAACAAAGTCATCTTTCAAGGATTAAAAAGTAATTAAAAGTATTCCCCAAAGTCTCCCAACTTCCAACAGTTCTATTCGTCTTAAAGAAATATTATCTATAATTAAACAGGAACCCTGGGAATAAGGATTATCGATAAACGACAGTCTATTCCGACAGATTATAACGTAGAACGAAACTTGACGAAAGTATCGTGAAAGTTCGAATCGAGGAGTTCCAATGTTACTGTAAGACGGATTAAAGATGGGGTTATCCGATGATTCTACGAATCCGATATCATATAACGAAGATTTTAAAGCGGCCGTCAGTTCTCCCTGGCGTATCCGAGTTGGAGCTTTAAGTAATCTTTCGGCTCTCGGAACACGCGAAGGTTCGTGTTTCAAACTCATATCGGCCGTAACGAGACAGAAGCTTGCAACGAGATGGGTATTTAGATACACACCATTGCTATAACCGTCATCCATCGGAACTACACCGGGGCAAATGTCGGGCTTCTTCATGATCCTTGTGTCTCGTAAAATTGAACATTTTATTCTACTCTATCGACGTACATCAGTGTTGCAAGATAAGCCGATTTTTGTTGGCCCATCCTCGATTGCGGTCGGCCAAAATGTTACCAGAATTTGTTCGATTTGCAAAGTTGACCTTTGACTTGCAGAGTACATTTTTTGAGATGACTATATTGAAAATAGACTTTAAGAGTGGGTTTATTAATTAGTGGGCTCGAGTTCAGATGCTATCAATTTTGGGAAATTTTTTAGATGAATATTTTAGATTTAGTGGTGCTATCATCTTGACACCTTTATGACTGGTATTTTTTAAACATTCTATCCACTTCTGGCTGGTCACTTGGTCGCAAATACGTCCTTGGACCGATACCTCATAGAAAATTACAAATTCTCGTCACTGAGTCCTCGCCACAGTGAATCGCAATGATAAATAACAATTTATTAACCCCTTAGCCTACAACTAAATACGCGTGAGTCTCGTAGCGCGGAAAAAGAAATAGGAAATTTTGAAGTCTTCCAAAAACTATTAAATTGACAATATCAGTCAATCACGAAACGATTTCTCAGTCTATCACGTTCAGTTACATGAAATATCAGAAATCAGTGAGACCTTTTGATTTCAGGAATTAATTTTAAGTCTTTGCACGCGCCATCAGAAAGGAAATCGTAGATTAAGGTGTTAATTGCCGTTGCAATCGATTAATAAGTCCATAAGCGTTGTGCTCGAAAAGCCTATTAATTGGCTACCGATCAGTCAAGTGTTAAAGTGTCATACGTGAACTGATCATAGTTCAAATTGAAAAATGTATCAAAAGAGGAGTATCCTTCTATTCCTCCTATTTACAGGTAGTATTTAGACACTGCATGAATGCTAAAGGAATGACCGTACTTTCAGTTCGTTAGAATCTCCAAAAATGAAAATGGTATTTAATATATTTTGATATCTGCTAATGTAACTTTAGATGCACTCCTCTTCTTTCCATTCGCTCGTGCCATTCTGGAGAAAGCTCTGCTTCGACTTGGGGGTCATTGACTTGTTGCATGATAAAGTTTTTCCTCCGCTGAAGCCTCTCATCGTAGTCGAAACTTTTGCCCTGCAAACTCTCAACGGAGAAAAAAAAGGATCGTCATCCCGCGTTGGAAACTCCTACGCAAAGTATATACACCTACACCGCTACATCGAAAGGAGAACAATCGCGGAGTTCCAATTAGCTGAAGAAGGATTCTTCTAGAGGTTGGAAATAACCAAGATTTATCCTACGGCTGAATCTTCTATCGGCTCAATGAGACGTCTATGCGGATAATATGGTGGATATGGTGTTAGAGCCTGGAATTCCTAATTAGTGAATCCAAGTTCAAATGTCCGTCAGCTCAAAAATATTTTCTATCGCACCATTTAAAATATTATGCTTCTTCGTCACTGTCAACTTAACCGCTTGCCTTACAATGACGTGTGACACACGTGACGCGGTAAATGGAATAGAAAATTTCGAAGTTTTCCAAAAATGATTAAATTAAAAACATCCAGAGATTGAAATTAGATTTGTATTATTAGTATTGCATTTACTTATAGATGATTATTCCAATAATTAATTCTAAGTTTTCGCGCGTTCAGTCACAAAAGAAACCGTAAGACAAGGGGTTAAAGGTCCCACTCAAAAGGACCACATCATTTGCCGAAATACAAAGTAACAGCAATAAGAACAAAATTTTACGATAATTGTTAAATTAGACCTTCAGATTTTCCATTCTTGGGCTAAGTTATAATCTTCATCGCCTCTAGTTCCTTTTAAATCACCGTCTAACATATTACAGCCTCAGAGCTGCTTCACTTGCCCAATCGTAAGTGTCCTGTGCAGACTGTCCACGCCACTTGTCGAAATACAAGATGAGGCGATCATCGTGATTGAAATGCAACAATTCGGTTGACGTTGGTATCATAATATATTTTTACGCGAACTCCGTACAATACTGCCAAACTAGTCGACCCAATGTATCGCATAGCCTCGCGATAATTTATCTCGTCACGACAAAACGGTCGTTTTTTACAACAAAATTTTTCCAGTTACACTGCATCAGGAAAACTCCAAAAACTTGCGCCTATCTCTTAGTTTCACACCGGGTCCGAGCAACCAGACGTCGTGACCGTTTGCCCTTGAGCGAACCTCCTCTTTCCCTCGTTCTTTAACCCATTCACTGCCAACTACGAGATATCTCGTCTTTGTACAATAAGTTGGAATTAATAAGTTGGCAATAACAGCCGAACGTGTGTAGCATTATTGGAACAAAAATTTTCTTAGTATCACTACAAGTGTTGAGATTATATTTTTGAATAATTAAATTACTGTTTTAAAAACTTACTGTCATCTTCTCAAATTTTATCACGTAAGCTAATATTTGCTTAGTTTCTCTGGCAGCGAATGGGTAAAGGCAACATCAATAACAATAGAAATTTACGATGAATGTGAAGTTCCAGCTTCATACGCTCCATTCTACAATCAAATTCCAATGACCTCTTCTTCTAAATTATCATTTAAGATATTCAAATCTCAATGCTTCTTCATCCGTCTTACAATTAGTCTAGAGGTCGTAAGCAAACCGTCTACATCAGATAGCAAAAAATAAAACCTAACAATAACAACAATCGTTATCTATCGACGTAAGTCGGTTCCTCCTCGCATTCCAGTTTATAACTACCAAAAGGTTTGTTGTTGTGTATATTGTTTACGGCCAGGTTGGCGTACACGCGAGGGTTTCGTGCTCCAGGCACGTATCGCCCGTATCGAGACAGGACGAGGGCTAAAACAGGATTGGGAGGTGGATGTAACTTGCTGTTGTAGCTATCGTTGTTCAGTACCCCGCTCAGGAAGTGATCGAGGGCTTTGATGGCCGTCGTTATGTCTTGCGAATCACGATGGGGATACGTGGTCGAAGCTTTCCCACGATGGGGCAATCTGCTCTGATCCGAATCGTCTGTTAGGTATTCATCGTGCTCTTCTACAACTCGATACGACGATCGTCGTGGAACCTGGGGATGATATTCGACCTCGGATCGCGACCGCCATCTTTTTGGTGCGGACGTCGTCGTTGATGTTCCACTGATCCCTTTTCCTTCGTGGGACCTTGTAACCGGAATTTCAGAACGTTATTTCAGCGTCGATTATCGCGGGGAGATTACTGAATTGACGTTCACTTGATACTTTAATCGCGGGGAGTCGATTGAGTCATTGAGAAACCTTGCGGGGTCGTTCGTATTTGAAACGGGTTGGAAAATGCTATTATATCGTCGATGATGACGAGGGATTGAATTTAAGCTTGAACGGTACTGTAACTCTGTTGAATTACTTTAATTTTCTTTGATATATTCATCTATTAAAGTAACATTTACGTGGTAAAAATAATCTTCAACCTTCTGCACAATGTCGAATTGATCTTCGACTTATCTTTCTATTCGTCTATCTTTTTATACAAATATCCCGCAAAACCCTTTATCACTATCACCCAATAAAACTAACCAGCCATATAAATCTCCCAAAAAAGAAATTCTTCCAAATTGATTAAAAATTGAAAAAATAATCGAAGCCACAATCAATTAGCTTCCACATTATCTAAACCGCAGTGTACATCATCATCCCTTTCTCTCCCCCTTGCTTTTTCAATTTGAACAATTGAAATATAAACTGTTTTGTGTTTCTTGACATCGGACCGCAAAGTGTTAATGAAAAGTAGTGGAGTATTATTTGTTTTTTGGAACAAAAGTATTAATATGTGATACTAATAGCATTTTTTCTTTTGGATATTTTATCATCAATTTCCGTGATCATTGGCCTTTGTAAAAATTGTCTTTTATCAAATTTTCAAATATCTGTAAATGTACTTCTTAAATCTGCAACAGAGTCTCATTAATTATGTCGAAAAATGGAAAAAGAACAGGTGGATAATATTCTTTGTAAGATTCGATTTATGTAACACAAAAAAAGTAGTAGGTATCTCTCGGAACTTTATTCTCTTGAAAAAACATTCAAATAATCCGAAATCCCTTTATCACTATCACCCAATAAAACTAACCAGCCATATAAATCTCCCAAAAAAGAAATTCTTCCAACTTTATTAAAAATTTTAAAAATAATCGAAGCCACAATCAATTAACTTCCAAATTATCTAAACCGCAGTGTACATCATCATCCCTTTCTCCCCCCCCCTTCCTTTCTCAATTTGAACAATTGAAATATAAACTCCGTCTTTAATAAAACATTTAAATTCACTAAAAATAAACAACACGCAGTAAAAACTCCAAAAATAAATTCCCTCTAGCTGGTAAAAACTGGAAAAAACTAATATTGAAACCGCAAACGATCAGTATGTAAATTCCATAACACTCCACAATACATCATCATCCCCTTCGTTCATTGTCCTTTTTTTTTTAACTTCAACAATTGAAATATAAACTACAATTTTTAATTGATCATTAAAATCGTCAGGTCTCACCCTTCTTTTCTAAATGGCCGAACTTTTTTCTCCTGCGAGGGTAGTTTTAGCTCTATCAACGGTGGCGTTAAATACGAGTATCCAAGTTGAGATTGTCCCTCGACGAGGCGGCCAGACGGAGATCCAACATCTTGCAAGCCATTATCGAACGCTCGACTGGCGAAAGCAGCTTGTTGCGGAACTTTCGCAAATATACTGGTCGGTAGGTAAGTAAGGGGTGGAGACTGTAAACTCGCCGGTGGTTGGGATTCCCGTGGTGCTTTTGTTGTCAGTATACCGCTGGTCAAGCAGACGCGCGTTACCTGAATTAAATAACTTTAGTGTCCCGTCTCGCGAAGTGAATTTATTGCGGTTCTTTCCGCTCCTTATTTTCGTGAAAGCTGCGGGTATATTTTTACTTCGGCTTCATTCGTGGAAATTGTACTTTGTGTGGACACAATACTCGAAGATGTTATGGTGTTTTTGGTTAAACCTGGATAACTGAGCTGTTTGGTGAGAAATGTTACTGAAGGTTAAAAGTATTGTGATGTCTAGAGTTCTTGTTAAAATTTTCTTTGTTAGTTGTGACAAATTTTTCCAGAGTTATAAATAATAAATTGAGGACTCGATGGAATTCATCTAAAATTATTGGTTTTAGGCAACGTAACAATTGATGACGGAATATATGAGACAAAAAGAAACCTTAGAATTACAAGCCACAAAAGTTTCTTTGTTCCCACTTCATAGATTCAAAAACTAAATATTGCAAAGATACTGCAAAATACACTGCACAATCCACAATTCTACCAAATTAAAAACAAATCTGACACATTCTCTCAACCTAATTCCAAAATGTCCTCTCACTTTTTCACTGTCAATTATACAAGATCCAAGAAAAATCTTACTACATTATTCCACGAATGAATTATTGACACTTCCATATACTTTCTATTTTTAACTATATTACAATTTGCCCGAGACTCCTCTCAAAATATGAATTTATAATGAACTTTTGACACAATATCGGGTGTACTTTCGAAATTGATTTTAAAATATGCTCGAAAGCTTTCAGACCACGCGCAAAATAGTATGACGAAGCGAGGCTACATTACCAGGCAGAAGGTAACAATAACGCTGATGTCGCCCACCATTCTGAGACGTTTCGCGAAGAACTAAAACGACCGTACGCACTCCGCGTTCCATTTATACAGCACGGAAATACCCGTCCTAAGAGCTAAGTCTTGTCTGTAGCAGGAAGTGTGCACATTGTGCATCTATCTGCTAGTTGAAAAGATTTCTTCGCTTTCCCTTTGCTTACGCCACGAAATTCGAGCTTGTAATTACAATTGTTTGAACTTTCTTTAATTGAGAAAGAACATTTATCGCGCCTACTTTCGATTACGTGGGATTTCAATGTACAAGAAGATTCTTCTATCAATGATTCAATTAAATTTCCTTCATTTCACGTGGATTTTATAAATAATGTATATCTGAGTGGAAAATGATAATTATTGCGATAACGAGGATTATTATAATGAATTTAATAAAATCTATCGATGAAGTGACAAATATATTGTTTTCGATTGTACTTCTAGAATGTGTATTGATTAATGTGCGGTGGGTATTCAACGTGGTTGGAATTATTTATTATAAATAATTGCGTGTTATGATGATAATGAGCGGAGGTATTTAAATGAAAATTGGCTTGCTATTTTGAATTCAATGTTCTTCATTTCATTTTGGTATCTTGAGTTGAGACTAGAGATTGCATCAATGTTAATTGTTAACCATTAGTGATTCGATCACGTTTGCTTTTAATTACGGGGGAATTAGTGATTTTTCATTACGGTTTTTGACTGGTGGAAAGCAAATCTATTTTATTGTATGAAAAGCTATTTTTATATCCTTAAACCGCTCTAACTCTAATCAACAAGGGATCCAATATTCATTGGGTATAACAAAATTTTCAAAAACGTTTCATGTGCATGACTACTCTGTCTACTATGCATGCGTGATTTGAGAGAGAAGTTTACAATTTTAACTAGAGTCGTGAATTATTAGTTTAGGCGGTTGAAACCAGGGGTGTACATATCCGAGCTTAAATGAGAGCCGTAGAATAAATTTTCGCGAAATGTTTCGTGCTAATATTTGAAGGAGTGGATAGAAAGCGATAATGTCCCCGAATTTAGTGTGCGCTATAAAAAATTTGAAACGTGACGCCCTTAACACTCTCCCTGTGAATTTAATGTTGAGGCTTTCGACTTAAATATATTGATTAATTTCGCTTTGTAATGAATTAATTTAAAATTGGTTAGGCTACTGCTACATCAGGCTACATACTCGACTTTTTTGCATAAAATGATCTAATGAAAGATTTCTGACAGTTTAAACTGTCAAATGTAAATGTTAGAAGAAGGGGATGGTGGGAATGTATGTGTTAATTCCCAGATTTCTCGGGATTCGCAGCCAATTCGCCCGTTATTGCTTTCAATGGGAGAAAAATCAAATTAAATCAAAGTTTTCGAATCATTGCGAGCAATAACGACCCAGGTCCCACCGCGTGGAGGTTGCTACGACCAGGGACCCAAAAAAATAGCCATCCATCCTCCATCACAATGTCTCTCGTGTGAAACATTCTCTCGTCATTTTTAAAAATTTTCCCGTCGTTTTCGCAAAGAAATGACAGGAGAATGTGACAGACGAAATTTCTTGCTCTACTTTACTTTCATTATCCATCTCGTACCGGAAGAGATAGATTTCCGATCGTGATGCATCGAACATCTGAGACTTAAGGATTAATGCAACATTCATTCTACACACTCTGACAATGAGACTTAATTCTAGACTTAGAAATTAGATAACAGCAAATTAAACTTTTGACGGGAGAGATCGATTTACGACTATGATGCATCAAACAGTCGATACTTACGGATTAATACAACATTCATTCCACACATTCTAACAATGAGACTTAATTCTAAACTTAAAAATTAGATAACAGCAAATTTAACTTTGAACCCATTACAATTTAACACTAGAACTACCGACGTCAAATCCAACATATTTTAATAAATTAAATAAGTACTTTGAAAAAGGGGGAATCAAGCGGCGGAAAATTTGTTCGATTGGGTGATTTATGTTTATTGATATAGACGTAGAATATTTATTCTATGACTCTTATGTAAACTTTGAGAATATTTTGAAAAAATTGTGTACCAGTCATTTTGACTGGTTCGGTAGTTCTAGTGTTAAATCTCCTCGCTTGTATTTCTATACTTTCTATACTTGTTTTACTGTAATGTGCAGAAAACAAATATGTACTTGTAAATACTGTTCCCATAAAATCTTCGGTCTAATCGACTGAAAAGCTGATTGCCATCTTGGATACTTGAATATATTCTTCTTTCTTCAGCTAGCTCTTGAAATTCTTTTTCATCCCATCACAATCTGATTTTCTTTTTCGTATTTGTGATCGTGGGTATTTAAATAAATTCTTCTTTCTTCAGGTACCACTTGAAAATCGTCCTTAAGAGAAGGTAATGAACCCAATGATAGCCTGACTAATTAAAAATAAAGATTCCTTCGAAGAATATCTCCTGCCTACTAATACGACAACCAGAAGATACACCTTTGATCAGAAAATAAGAAATGTATTCTGCTTGAAACAGAATGGAAAGAAGAATCCCATTAATATCAGAATAAGCGATGTTAACCAACAATTATCCCATGAATCGGACTTTGAAGACAACATAAACGAGACGTTCATCCAAAAACCAAACAAATCGAAATCATCAATCATGAAAACAGTCAAACGACAGTTGGAAATCTGACGCACAATTTACAACACGAGATTCCAGAAACGAACAAGTATCGAACAGCCTTCGAGTTGGTGTGATCCAAGTTCCGGAATTCAAGTTCAAATCCAGAGTTCCTGTAAAAAAAAATATCATTTGTTAGTAAAATTCTATTAAATCGTGGGTTTCTCCAACGTTTTTGGGCATCTGACTCTCTTAATCTCCATGTGTATGATTAATTACAATTCCATTAAATGTTCATTATTGTATTTCAATTTTAGGGAGCAGTGAGTGCAATTACTTCCACTTCACTGAGTGACCAGACGACGACTGTCGTGTTATCAAAACATACTCGGCAGGCGGGAGCGACCGCGCTCTGTACGTGTCCTTCTCGTTAATCCTGTAACAATAAGAAGTCGTTTCGGTATCGCCTCGGTTTCGTTCGTCCTCTAGCAATAGCAAGCCTTTCGTAGTTTACCTTGCTATCAGTTTGACCTCGGCCGTCGACTAGTAAACAGTTCTCCGCGATCGGATTCAAGAATTTTCACTTATTAGTGCGCATATAATACTTTCGCAAACGAGATTGAAAATCATCAAACACGTCTTTTGCTTGGCTTCCTGATGATTCATCTTTACTGTGGTATTAACCCTCAGCTTGCGGTCGTCTGTCTGCTTTTAGCCATCAAAGCAGTTTTACAAGTGTCATTGCATGTCTACTCTCAGCTACCAAAGGAAAGGATCCACACGTTTTTGAGGTATATAAGATTTTTGTTGTTTTCTTGTAAGTGTGACTGTATGTTTTGTATTTCTTGAGATCGGACCGCAAAGGATTCATGAAAAGTAGTAGAGTATTATTTGTTTTTTGGAACAAAAGTTTTAATATGTGATACTAATAGCATTTTTTCTTTTGGATATTTTGTCATCAATTTCCGTGATCATTGGCCTTTGTAGAAATTGTCTTTTATCAAATTTTCAAATATCTGTAAATGTACTTCTTAAATCTGTAACAGAGTCTCATTAATTATGTCGACAAATCGGAAAAGAACAGGTGCATAATATTCTTTGTAAGATTCGATTTATGTAAAACAAAAAAAGTAGTAGGTATCTCTCTGAACTTTATTCTCTTGAAAAAACATTCAAATAATCCGAAATGAACATACGATAATATTGAAAAGACCAAAAAATTGAAAACAAGTTCATAGTTTCTTTTTAAATTTTTACAATATTCAACAATGCATTTTGCAGCAGAATATCTGATAAAAAACGCTTGAATTCCATGAAATGGCAATCAGAATCATAAAATGCAAGGGGCTGGGGGCAACATAAAGAAATTACATAAAGAATTCACGAAAAAAAATCGCGAGCAGCCACTGTGGGCGCTATTGTGTCTCGAAACTGTAATTAACCGAATTTGTGAAAAAGATCGCGAGCAGCCACTGTGGGCGCTATTATGTTACACAACTTCAATTAATCGAATTTGCGAAAAAATCGCGAGCAGCCACTGTGGGCGCTGTTGTGTCCCACAACTTCAATTAATCGAATTTGCGAAATAAATCACGAGCAGCCACTGTGGGCGCTACTGTGTCCCGCAACCCTAATTAATCGAATTCGCGAAAAAATCGCGAGCAGCCACTGTGGGCGCTATTTTGTTCCGAAACTCTACTTTGGCGAATTCGCGAAAAAATCGCGAGCAGCCACTGTGGGCGCTATTTTATTCCGAAACTCTACT
This sequence comes from Cerceris rybyensis, assembly GCA_910591515.1. Lineage (NCBI taxonomy): Eukaryota > Metazoa > Arthropoda > Insecta > Hymenoptera > Crabronidae > Cerceris > Cerceris rybyensis. Next base: position 6,742,343 of record OU342795.1, read on the forward strand.
TTAGCGAATCTACGAAAAGAATCGCGAGCAGCCACTGTGGGCGCTACTGTGTCCCGCAACTCTAATTAATCGAATTCGCGGGCAAATCGCGTGAATCAATTTTCGCAACACTAAATCGCGGATGAAGGGAGCGAGCGTTGAAGTCGCTCACGGAGTAGTCGTCCTTTCGCGACTCTAGGGTACCAGTCCGGTACCTCATCCGGCACCACATCCGGTACCAGTGCAGCCCATACTCCGAAGTTATTCGTGACTTTAATTCACCGAGTATCAAGCAAAGAAAAACCCGTTTGTAAGTTCTTATCGCAGCACTAATATCGCGATAACTAAACAAAGATGAATCCTGAAAAGCCCTGACTTTGGCAAACTCCCGCGCACTACCTTGAGGTGCTCTTTACTCCGAGAAGTTACTTTACCTAGAGTCCTGATACGAGCAAAACTCGTGCACCCTATGGTGCTTCTTCTAATGTCGCAACTCTACATTTTACAAACCTACTACGTGGCAAACCCGTGCACCAGTTTCCAGTGCTGTTTCTTTTGTCGCAACGCTAATTTCGCGAGAGCTAATACGAACAAAATCGCGATTACTAACTACTGACTACTACTACATGCACTAAGCGAGCACAGTGACAAATGTTTAATAGTAACGGTGCCCCATTTTAGAATCCGAGGATTCGAAAATGGTCTACCATTCGTTGTGGCCCCTTCTTGCGACAATTTGTTCGGGGCCTCTTCAGCGGATGCCTCTTCTTTTTTCGGGCTCCAGCCCCAGGAACGTTGCTCAAATATCTCGCCAGCACGTCTACAATTGTCAGCTACCCCGAGGAGCTTTCGCGAGGAAACAACCCGAGCGATGTCAGGACGAGCAGCGATTTCAAAAATCGCTCCCCGTGCCTGCACCATTGCCCGTGTTGCTTCCAATTTGGGCATGATATTCGAGCAAGCTGAAAAACTAAAACTAAGAATCGCGACCGAACAAGATCCGGATCCGTTCGACCACGATTAATCCCAGGAGCAGACGTCTCACCCTACTCGCGCGCGATTGTGATAGCCTGACCTCCTGGCCCTACCTACTTAACATAGTGAAACACAAACACTCAGTCGAGATGGTATGCTACCTACCTACCTATCACCTATATTTAAAATGGCAAATCGCGATTCAATCATCACAAAACATTCACTCAATGATCATCATCCAAGAGCCCGGGCGCAAGGGCCTACACTAGAGAGCCACCCCGGGGTGACTCCGACACCCGAACTCCGTGCTCAATATTCACTCTCTAAAGGTACGTACCATTTCCTGAAATCGACTGATGAGCAAAGCGGACATTGCGTAATTTCTAAAGTGAATTTATCGTTTACGTCGCGTACAAGGGAACCATGGTATCGTTATATCTTTGAAACGTTGCGGGAGACAATTGAAATCAATTTGAAGAAAAACGGTAACGCATATGGCATGTTTTCGTTAAACATGTTGAATTGGATTTTGATGTAGAATTTAGTATGAAATACCATATGAGTTAATTTATTCACCAAGCGGTGAAACCGAGTATAAGTTATAACCGCGGAGGATTCCTTCAATAGAATGAATTCGAGCAAGTACAAATGGCAAATTATTGTTCGTTTCTATGAGTTTCAAGTGCGACGCAAGATCCACGGCCTAGCCAAACACACAAACGTGGAAATTACGTCGTGCACGACTCGCCTTGACAGTGTCAGTCGCTAAAAGTGATTAGTCCTACTAGAGCTCAGCTGGCCGCTCAGACTTATCAGCATAGCACCTGGGCATGCCGATATGTCTGAGCTGATAAAGCGAGCACGAGCAAGTGTCAGCTAAAGATTAGTGCTGAAAATCCTGAGCTTGAAAAATGATTAGTGATATCTAACGATCTCTTTTTCTTCCTCCAAATATTTCATTATTCAAGTAAGATATAGATCAATATTGAAAGATAACTGGCAATTTAAGCAAAAACTTTACTAAGATTATTTATAATATCATTAAAAATCAAATACTTTACGTTAAATTGAATGTTATATTGAACTTTAAAATGAATATTATATTGAACTTTCTATTGAAAACATTTATATTGAATTAATAGACTAAAAACATGTAATACCCTCGGGAGATTCTGCCATCGAAGTAAATGGTTTGAAAGATATAGAAAGAACTTTACAAATTGATACTTCGATTCTAGAATCTACTCGTCGCGAAATGTCTTCTTCCACATTATAAGTGACAATATTTTGCGGCTCTTTAGATAAACGGAAACGGAAAAAAGTCGCGAAGCAGACAGTCGTGCCTCACAATTCTCATTACACAATGGTTCGAGAAATCGTAATAAAAAATACGAAGTCGGATGGGTGATCCGTCTTCAGAATCTACTCGCGCAAAGTTAATTTCGCGGATTTTATTCGCGATGTGAGCCTATCGTTTTCATACATTCATTCATTCATTGGGCAAACGCGTCGTGCAAGAAGACCTAGCCTGAGCTAATAGACACCCTAAATGTGCAATTATACATGAGTAGGATACTATTTATCTAACCCATGGTCACGGTGCTCGCAAAAAGAAATAATACAACCAGTCGCCCTTGCCGATTCGGACCAATCGTCCTACGACATGAATCGGGGTCCCGGAGGAATTTAAGTACGTGCGACTCACCGATCGCAGAAAATAATCAAGAGGATGCCCTTCCAAGTCAGCTAACAATAAGCGCCACGCAGAGGCCCGGGATCGTCTCAACAAGTTGATATCTAAAAAGGAGCAACAAATTTTATTAAAATCCATCGTCCTAACTTAATCATTGAAAAAAAAATACAAAGGTCATATATTTTAAAAGGTTCAACTTACGAAATAAAATTTGTGGTTCTGGTGATGGTACATCTGCCAACTGGATTCCTCCTGATTCTACTGCCGTGACGAAAAAGAAAATAAAAAAAAACGCGGCCGATTTTATCATATTCGGCGAAAAAAGTGACTCTACTTTGTTCGCGATAAAAATGTTACAATGAGAGCCACGATGCTCTGGAATAAATATACCCTACTATCTTTAATGTCGATGCAAACACTGACTCTATTTTCGCGATAAGATTTTACTTGCTGTAAACTTTAATAATAAGATTTCGATAGAGCCAGAGACGGGTGCTCTGCAAAAATAAAACTACATAAAACGCAACAAACACTGACTCTAAGACCGCATTGCGCGCGGCCGCTAGTTGCTGAAAATAAAAAATGTAGATTGGGTTATGGAGGAGGGGGAGGGGGACAGATGGTCAAAAAAGGAACAACCAGTATTTGATTTTTATTATCCTTTAAGAATCAAGCGTTTTTGTGAAAGATATTCTGTATTGCATCTATCATTAATTTTCAATATTAAGCTGTCAATTATTCTCATTCCGTTGTACGAAAAGTATATTTTATTCGTAAATTGAACTACGATTTTATTAGGTTATAAAGCGTTACTTGTGGATTGTCGTTGTCAGTTTTATGTAAGTAAATGTTGATACGCAGTGTGCGTTGTGAATTCTGTGTCTGTGTAGTAACAAATTGAAGAAAGCATACTCACCTGATCCAAAATTTAGGAAAATATGTCACAGCATCGTCCTGGTAGACAAGGTTGTAAAAGCTCGAGCAACATTTTTCCTCCCGTCGACCTGAACCAACAAGAAAACGATGTGTCAGCATTGGATTCGCACGCGGAAACACAAATGACAAGTGTGAGAGCATAATTCGAACACTGGTTTGAAAGATTTCTTACGTAAAAATGATTAAAAAGCAAGAGCACAGATTTTCGCAACCGAGCGGGATAAACTTTCCAAGATGTCGGCCGTTTCCCTTATCGCGGCGGCGCAGTGCATGCGCGCGCATGTTTTGCGCGGTCGCCATGACGACAATGAGAGAAATAGGGCTAAGAACGAGCAAAAGCATATTCGAACCATCGTCAAATGCAAATTTACGATTATACATTGATTCTATCTCCGTACTGTTACACAGAATGAAAGAGCCACGATAGTTCGAATACTGACGACAAGAATTGCTCGTACTTCGTAATAATAGAAGAAATAGAACTCACATTTTCGCAGCAGCATCCCGGTCGGTGAGAGAGGATCAGCTCGAATACGATTTTTCCCCCTTTCATCCTAAAACAACAAAAAATCGTTGTGTCAGTATTACATTCCTACACAGAAACACAAAGATCAACCTGAGAACACAATTCAAGCACGATTTTCGAAGATTTCTTACTTAAACATGAGTAAAAAGCAGGAGCACAACTTTTCGCAAACGAGCGGGGCAAACTTTCCAAGATGTCGGCCGTTTCTCTCTTCGCGACGGCGCGGTGTATGCGCGCGAACCTTCTGCGCATCCGCCATGACAATGAGTGAAATAGAGAATAAGAACCAGCAAATTCGAACCATTGTAGAACACAGTTTTCCAATTGTACAATAATTCTATCTCCGTATTGTCAGATTCAATAAAAGAACCGTGATAGGTCTAATACTAATGGCAAGAATTGCTGGTACTTCGTAATAATGGAAGAAATAGAACTCACATGTTCATAGCAGCGTCCCGGTTGGCGAGAGAAGACCAGCTCGACTACCATTTTTCCTCCTTTCGACCTAAAAAAAGAACAATTCGACCTGTCAGTATGATATTCGTAGCCAGTAACATCAGTGACTAATCGAGTGTACAATTTAAGTATAGTTTTTAATAATTTCTTACCGAAAATTGAATCAAATGCAGCAGCACACGGTGTCTCAGCGAGGGAAGAAAAATTTCGAAGACGACTGTAGCGCCACTACTTCGGTAGAGTGCCACGAACCAGTACGCTGCAAAGGTGGGAAATTCAAATGATTGAAAAATCCCCGCTGTTAATTATATTTGAATTCTACCACTCTGATAATAGATCTAATAAAAAACTTTGGTCTGATTGAAATATAATATTAAAGATGTGAAATAAAATTAATTTTAAAGATAAAAAATTATAATCATGTGAACAGATTCACTTTTAATGTTATACATTATATACATTGTTATATCTTTTCTTGTTGCAATACGATAATTACTTGTTGTAGTATAATTATTAAAATAAAAGACAATGCGAGTAGCGAGAATTCGTGTACCGTTATCACAGAGTGCGCTATGTGACGGCGTTCTTCTTCGATGTCGGTAAGGATTCCTTGAAGCAGAAAAATTCCTAGAATACTACTTGAATTTTCTGATGGAGAAATTTCCATAGAGATTTAATTTTCTATATTTGGTACCCTTGCCTAAATTTACAAAATGATTGTAAACTTGCCTAAATTTAATTCCCGCCAATTTCTGTGCACGCTTTTGTAGCAAACGCCGACAAAGAATTCCGATTGTTTATACCGAAGTTTGTTTCTATTGTTATTAGTTGATAAATAATGAATGTCGAAGACCCACAAATTAATCGAATACGTGTTCCCGATGAAGTGGGAATCAAGTGTCAGAAATTATTCCAGGATTTTTTAGAAGAGTAAGATTACAATTAATATCACGATTGAAATACTTACGATTTTTATTTACATTGTATCCTATGATACATTTTAATTAAGAAATAATTATAGAAATAATTCTCCAGGTTTAAAGAGGATGATAAGGTTAAATATCTTGAACCAGCTAAGTTACTTATAAGTCCAGAGCTGAGTACTTTGGAAGTAACTTTCGACGATGTAGACGAATACAATCAAGTACTTTCAACTACGATAGTTGAAGAGTACTACAGGTAAAATACTTCTGCAACTTTATTCGCCAACAAATGAAACTGTTCCTCTTAATTATGTTTAATTATTTTTCACTGACATCTCTGGCTATTAATGTTTTAATTAATTAGTTAATATTTCTTCACAGAGTGTATCCATACCTATGCCAAGCAGTGTGCAACTTTGTCAAGGACGTAACAGATTTAAGGAAAGATAAAGAATGTTACGTGAGCTTTGTGGAAGTGCCCACCAGGCAAAAATTGAGAGAGTTAAACTCCTCTAAATTAGGAACTCTGATTCGCGTATCTGGTCAAGTAATTAGAACTCATCCTGTTCATCCAGAATTGGTGCTAGGAACATTTTTATGTGTTGACTGTAACACTGTGATTAAAAATGTGGAGCAACAGTTTAAGGTAAATAATTACCCTCCTACTTTGATGTATAAAGACAAAGTATACTACAAAATGGGAATTACCTTTCAGTTTACATATCCTACAATTTGTCGCAATCCAGTATGCAATAACAGACGCAGATTTATGTTGGATGTTGATAACTCTGTGTTCGTGGACTTTCAAAAAGTAAGGGTGCAGGAAACTCAAAATGAACTGCCTAGAGGATGTATACCACGTTCGTTGGAAGTCATTCTAAGAGCAGAAACAGTGGAAGTCGTACAGGCTGGAGACAAGTAATTATTGCAACGCTTAATCAAAGATTTTATCCGTATCAGAAAAGTTTCAATCAACTTAATCGTATTTTTCAGATATGACTTCACAGGGACTATGATAGTAGTGCCAGATGTAGGAGTACTCTCACTCCCTGGAGTAAAGGCTGAAGCTTCTTCGAGGCGTCAAAAGCCTACAGAACAGGGTGAAGGTTTAACAGGACTTAAAGCACTTGGAACCAGAGAATTAACATACAAAACAGCGTTTCTCGCGTGCAGTGTTACTCCAACAAGCTTTCGAGTACGTTAAAAAAAATATTGAAAGTATATAAAATTATTAAACAATTTTTGTAGAAACCGATACATAATTAATACATTATTTTATAGTTCGGTGGTGCAGAAGCAAATATGGAAGATATTTCGCAAGAGATGATGAAACAACGGATGACAGAAGAAGAATGGGGTCGCATATACCAAATGAGCCGCGACAGAAATCTTTATCAAAATCTAGTTAACAGCTTATTTTCCGCGATACATGGGAACGATGAAGTGAAAAAAGGTGTTACATTGATGCTCTTCGGCGGCGTTCCAAAGAAAACAATAGAAGGCACTTCGTTAAGAGGCGACATAAATTGTTGTATTGTCGGTGATCCTAGTACCGCAAAATCACAATTATTAAAGAGCGTTGCTGAAATTACTCCAAGAGCAATTTATACATCCGGGAAAGCTTCAACCGCAGCTGGTTTAACTGCGGCTGTAGTAAGAGACGAAGAATCTCCAGATTTTGTCATAGAAGCTGGCGCTTTGATGCTTGCAGATCACGGCATTTGTTGCATAGACGAATTCGATAAAATGGATCCAAAGGATCAAGTCGCCATACATGAAGCTATGGAGCAGCAGACTATTTCAATAGCTAAGGTATGTACGAGTAATTATTCCCTCTTCACGTTCACCTTCACGCACTTTGAGATGGACATATTGAAAAATAAAATTATACTTTTCCTTAGGCTGGTGTAAGAGCGACTTTAAACGCTCGAACGTCTATATTAGCTGCGGCAAATCCAATAGGAGGAAGATATGATAGGAAAAAGTCCTTGCAACAGAATGTCCAATTAACAGCACCTATCATGTCCAGATTCGATCTCTTTTTCATCGTTGTCGATGAATGCAATGAAATCATAGATAACGCAATTGCGAAAAGAATCATCGACTTGCACTGCGACAATTGGCAAGATTTTGAAACGGTTTATACGCAAACGGAGGTTATCAGATATATTAATTTTGCTAAACATTTCAAGCCTGTTATGAGTCAGGTATGTTTGTCATGTACATTTAAATATAAATCAACGTTTGTTCCGAATTTGAGTCATTCAATTTTGCAGGAAGCTGCTGAGTTTCTTATCGATAGCTACACAACACTTAGACAAAGAACTGGTGCGGGATCTGGGAAATGGAAGGTGACTGTGCGACAGTTAGAAAGTCTGATTAGATTATCGGAAGCAATGGCGAAATTAGAGTGTCTGGATGAAGTAGCAGTGAAGCATGTTAAGGAAGCGAAACGATTATTGAGTAAAAGTATCGTCACTGTCGAACAACCAGACATAGATTTAGAGGAATCCGAGGACGCAAACGTAGGGTTAGACATTGATGATGCACCGCCACTCATGGCTGCATTAAATGCTTTGGATAGTAATGACGATGCTGCAACTGGTGAGTCTCTTTTGCTTGCATACATACTTTATAATTTTCGAAGTGTAATTATTATTTTTTGAATAGGAACAACGGGGTCCACAGAGACTCAAGATGTCCAGAAAAAGAAATTAACAATGTCCTTTGAAGAATATAAGAATCTATCAAACATGCTGATATTATATATGAGAAGTGAAGAAAGCCGTGCTGAGGCTGAAGGTAGAATAATTTATAATTATAAGTTATTGAGTATTTTCAATAAAAAAATTTTTTTTAACGTTACAGATGATACCAAAGGTGGTTTGAAAAAATCGGAGCTTGTTGCATGGTATTTGGATCAAATACAAGATCAGATAGACACCGAACCAGAACTGTTGGAGCGAAAGAGTTTTATTGAAAGAATCATTGACCGATTAACTTATCATGTGCGTATAATTGTTAATGATTAGGAATGATTAAAATGTGAATAAAAGTCTATAAATATAATTGAACAATTTTCAGGATCAAATCATCATACCTCTCACGACGACCCACTCGAAAAAGAAAGACAGGGAGGAAGAAGATGATCCCGTGTTAGTTGTTCATCCGAATTACGTAATTGAACAATAAATATGCTACTGTTACGGTTATTTATAGAACATTAACAGTCAGAGATAAAGTCGGAATTGATGGATTTGCTTCCATATATTCTGATGGTAGATAAACAGTCGATAAGATTCCTCCCTTGTACTAACAATATAAAACAAATAACATCACGTTTATTCAAATAATACCAATTTTTGTAGAAATTCGTCACGATATTTTGCATTTTTATGAAGACTCTGACACCTCTCACGTGCCTTATTCGAAAGTAAAACAAAAGGTCATGTTCTTTGGCCGTAACTTTTTTACCGATTTGTAATAAATTTTGAAATAAATATTTATATTTTTAACCCGTCTCCTTCCACCTTCTCACATATTCCAAAAAAATCTTCCACGGCGAAAAAAAATACCAGCCGATCAATGACATTTCAATTTCGCGTAGTTACACAAATTCCAAAAAATCTTCCTCTGCAAATCAAATAGTCGATCGACTCAAAGACGTTTCGATTTCGCGTAGTTACTAAACATGTTAATTGCATCGAACAACTCGTGTTAATTATATTTCCATCGTTAAGACGAGCGGTTTAACATCCAGTACATTTAGATCGTTGAACCGAACGACTCGAATAGAAACTTGCTGTTCGGTGTACAAATAGTTTTATGAACTTTTGATAAATTAAGATAATTCTAAATTAAATTCCACGATTTAAAAGAAGCAAGTATATTTTCACTCAAACCTGGTGTATTATTGCATGTATTATGTATAATTAAAGAAGCTACCTCTTTTTAATTCATCTGCAAACAATTGCATAATGTAAACGAACGTATTCCTTTATCAATGCAAACGTTATCTCACAGTGGGGAGATACAGAACAGCGACTAAGAAGAATCACTTTTAACGAGGAATTGTAATCTTTCGCACGGTTCAACAATGTCAGTGAGAGAGAACTCGAGGAAATCAAGGATTCAAGTGAGTGTCGTGAATTATTGCAAAAAGAAACCGATTCAATTACTGCATAAAATCTAAAAATTATTGCAATAGAAAATTGAAGAAACATTGAGAATAGAAATGATAGAAGAAAATCGATTCTACTTGCGGATAAAATTTGAAGAAAAATGAATGACGTTTGTCAACGAGTTGGAATTTTTAATCAAATTCAGATTGCAAATATTGTCATGGCAGGAAAATTAAATGAGAACAACTTTAAACACAGGAATATCCGTGGGCGGCGTGTGCCGGGGACTTTGCCGTCTTAAAAGACTTTTTGGCAGAAAAAGACAAGCCTTTTTGGGTCGTGCTCCAATTACTGGACGCCTTACTCCGGGGTTTCGGTCAAGTGAGTTTAAAAAAAGAGTCGCTCATTATTTCCTTTCGCGTATCGAAAATCTTTAATAGGTGCGCGCACGTAACATCGAAACATAGTTTGATTATTTGCTCGTGCTCGATATTGTACATAGAACAGCTATTAATAATTTTTCGTTGGACGAAAATATAACTATATAATTAGATATACTATAAACATTTCATATGCCTTAGGAAATTGTTTGTAAATTCTACAATAGCAGTAGAATTTCAAAGCGGAATAATTTTCCCTCCGCAAAGGAAAACTAATTTTGAGTAACTTTCTCCAATAAATTATTCATTACTCTTTGACTGTACAAGTGACTAGAGGTATCACAGGATAGTTAAATAAAGAGGAAATATCTCTGATAAATTCCAAACTAAAAGTTCAATCGATTGAAAATTTATTCTACTGAAGTGCTATGCGATCGGAGAGGGTTAAAGGAAAGTTACACTGTTTTTTATAAAAAGTGTTAGGAGTTGCGTCTCTTAGGACACCTGAAAGAGCACAAAAAAATGCGTCAAACAAAAAAACAATCACTTTTCTACGATCAGTAGTAGCCGAGAAATTCATAATCACAGTTTGACGAAAATTGGGCCTCAATGTCCACCTGGACCCAGAATGTCATTTCTGAAACTTTGGACGGTCATATTTCTCTTATTCATGGGCCGATTTTGACGAACTTTTTTTCAATGTATTCATTAGAGTCCCAACTATCGATCTATACTTATATCAATAACGTGCAACAATATTCTTTATCACTGTCGAGAATTGAATCCAATTTCTCTTGCTAGTGGTCATCTTTTAAAACAGCTCTTCCCTCCTGAAGTTTAAATTGGTGTGAAATGTTGCGATTATAGTATCAGCGCGCAGAAATCCGCGCTTAGATGTAACATTTAAAACGACTATTCAATCCTACAGGTAGTGTTCGCCAATAACCCTATCAGTGGTCTTCTGATAGCAATCTCTTTAGCAGCAACCGCACCGGGTACTCTAATCTCATCAGGAACGACCGCAATTCTGGGCCTCTTGCTCTCGGTGGTACGTAAAATTGGAAATACATAAAAATCCTGTTCCCTCACACATTTCAATTTCCCATCAGATGTTTTCTTTCACAATTTTTCAAATTTTTCCCTCGACTAAAAAAGGAATAGGAGCATTCGGTAACTATCAAATCCACCTTGTTTCTTTTTCTCGCTATAACAATTCCTGCACGGAAACGAAATCACCGCAATGCGGCACTCTTTGCGAGAATTAATATAACTTCTACGCGGTGTGAATTCTCTCGCACTTTTTCCACAGATGCGTTCATGTATGAGTGAATCGAGTGACAACTAACGGAGACATATTTTTTGTATTTCAGTTGATGCGAGATTCACGAAACAACATTGCAAATGGTTTGACAGTCTTTAATCCATTGCTAGTCGGTGCTATCTCGTTTGTTATGGTACCGAGGACTTATGGGGCCTTCGACTCCTTCAGTGTTCTTCTCATTCTCCTGGGAACGATATTCAGGTGAGTTGAAAAAGTATGTATCACCATAGTTGAGGATTTAACGGCGAAATTTCCAATGCGTGAAATGTCAGATGGTAATATTTGCAGTGAGCGATTCAATGTGGAAATTCATTATCCTGCAGTTTCTGCTTGCAATGATGTAGCAATTGTGATAAATTCATTTATGAGGGATTATGAATTTCGAATTAGTACTATTGATAGATACTTGAATTTGAACTTTCGTAATAATGATTTCTAAAATGAGGAATAATTATTGTATTTTATAAAAGCAGCCAGTGGAATACGATTTTCACTGTGTCTTTTATTTGTTTCTTGTTAATTTAAAAATAATTCTTCTTCCATTTGCAATAACTAGACTTCGGATTTTTATGCATTTATGACAAAATGAATACGGCTAAAATATACAAAAAGAACGTAATATAAAAATATATCTGAAATATCCAAAGTATGGTATTCGTTGTAATATTTATCGAGTGCAACAAATGCCTAAATAGGTTCTCCTATCTTAGCTGCATTTGTTAAACTTGAAATCTGCATAAACATCCGGAGTCTAGTAATAACATTTTCACGACGAAATTGCACCGTGCATATCTTCTCTTACTAAAATCGCCTATGTTGAAACATTCCTCGGATCTTTTTAGACGAGTGAAGCAACGAGCCGTAGCTTTTTTCATCGCGCGTTTCTTTTTCGCGGATTTTAATGACGATCTTGCCGGCACGTGGTTAATGTTTTTAGCGTTTATCTGGCACGGTCTCTGGGAAACGATAAGTCACCCTGCATAGCATGGCCGTTTAATTTGGCAGAGTTCGTGCTCCTTTTTGCCCTATCCACCCAGGACAATGAGGAGGAATCAATGAGGATATTGCGGCCAATTATGGGGATGGTAAGTGCGCTTGAAATTTCGCCTTCGATATTGTCACGGGTACTTGGGTTTTTGCGATATCGGCGATTCGATCGTTTCACTCTAGCATTTACGTTTTTTAAACGCTCTGGATTCCCATGGTCGACTGTTTTCACTTGCGCGGCTATGGGTGACGATTCAGAATGAAAAATATAGATTCTTACCAGTGGATTCTGTCCCGAGTCGAAATATTGAACCTATTTTCATGGTATTTACTCCTATTTGAACCTAATATGATACTTTTCGATACTAAAACTCCTAATTTAAACCTGTAACTCCCCCGAGACGAAATATTGTACCTATTTTCATGGTATTTAGTCCTATTTGAACCTAATATGATACTTTTCGATACTAAAACGCCTAATTTAAACCTGCAACTCCCCCGAGACGAAATATTGTACCTATTTTCATGGTATTTAGTCCTATTTGAACCTAATATGATACTTTTCGATACTAAAACTCCTAATTTAAACCTGTAACTCCTCCGAGACGAAATATTGTACCTATTTTCATGGTATTTACTCTTATTTGAACCTAATATGATACTTTTCGATACTAAAACTCCTAATTTAAACCTGTAACTCCTCCGAGACGAAATATTGTACCTATTTTCATGGTATTTACTCCTATTTGAACCTAATATGATACTTTTCGATACTAAAACTCCTAATTTAAACCTGTAACTCCCCCGAGTCGAAATATTGTACCTATTTTCATGGTATTTACTCCTATTTGAACCTAATATGATACTTTTCAATACTAAAAAGCTTAATTTAAACCTGTAACTCCTTCTCAGTAAAATGATACTCCCATTTTTGTACTTTTAATTCCTAAATGTTGGGTAGTAAAAGGTTCAAATGAGGTTCAATATTTCGACTCGGGGTGTTATTGAAGTTATTTTTAGCTATGGATTCTTTACTTCTGTAATCACATTGGAATAATAATATTCTATTTTTTTATTAGGGGTGGTGTAAGTTATAATTATTGATGGAACTTGAAGTTATGATTGTTTTTAAATTTTACTTTAACTGCTGGTCATTTAGCCTAGGATCCATTGTTTCAGGTGGGTTTTGAACCACCACGCTATTGTATATTAAATAATAAATTACTAAGAAGGTTCCAGATATGCTAGGGGATTCGAACTTCGAGTTTTATTCTTTTCGTCGCTTTCATCATAGCCTCCATAAGGCGCCATGCTCTTTTTACTTAAGACCGCCCTTTTCAGGTGGGCTTTGAACCACTGAGGCTATAATATATTAAATAATAATTTACTAAAAATTTTCTCAGAACTCAAGGGAGATTTAAACTTAGACCCATTGATTGCAAAGTTCAAGCCTTGGCCTCCTTACCCACCGCAGCCTCCCTCCATAGATGTTATTACTCTATTCTTCATTAAGTTCAGTGCAACCCCTAATTATTAACCCTAATTAGTAAAATCTAACTTAAAATTTTCCCTTAATATTTTTCAATTTATTACAATAAAGATACTATTTTATTTGAATATTTTATCACTCTAACATCTGTTCTCGATGTTCACTCTGTCTTTAAAATTTCAAGTAGCATTTTAGCTCGGTTAGAGGTTTCATCGATACCAAAAGAATGAACAAGAATACGCGATTTATCGAAGATCCTCTCAGACTTTTCAATAACTGCTTAAGAGCACTTGCGACAAAAATTATGACACAGAAGAAGCTGGCGCTTTCGAGAACTTCCAAAAGAATTTTTATTGGAGCATATTTTCCCTCGAGGGAGAAGTTTTTCGTGTTTTTCTCGTACGAAGACCTTGGCAGAAGTTTCTATACAGAGGAATTAACTAATCATAAGATATCGATGGTTCTTGTCTTTCATAGAGCTTCGTGGGTGGATTTTTTTTCGCGTGCTTTGAGATAAAGTAAATATTCAATAATATCGCAACGTGTCATAAAGATACAGTGATAACAGGAAAAACTAATAAAAGAGAGAGATAGAGAAAGGGAGAGGGAGAGAGAAAGAGAGCTTACACAATACCAGAATTTATTTTCTCGAACGATGCATCCACGAAGCACCTGCTGTCGACGGAAATATTTTTATCAACTTTCGATATACTAATCCTCCGGCCGTTGTAATTAAAAAACTTTAATACCTTTTATCGTAATAGCATTTGTTTTTTGTTCGGAAAACTCGGACGACCCAGATACTCAGATTTTTCCTTCGTTAATTCGATACTACCTTTTTTTAACTTCTCGAATACCGAGCAGAGAAATTCCAGGGAAATGTTATCACGTAACAAGTATCGGGAATATTTTCCAAGTAAACTCGACAGCTCGCGTACCATAAAGTGCAACAATGCAAGACTGCAAGGAAGACGATGATGTTCTGGAACGATACCAGAGAGATATTTTCCGTACTCGATTTCTAACTTGCAAAAACTATTTAAAATTTTCATAGATATTTCATTTTACGGTATCAAAAATTGCCACTATTTTCTTCCAAAGGACGCCTTAATTCTCATATTCACGATCATATTAGCAATTTCTTGGCACAAGATTGCAATAATAGAGCGGTTCTGAATCTCTTAACGTCGAAACTACCATGAAACTCAAAATAACTGGTTTCAAAATTTCTAAAGTAAATTACTATCCATATAGATTCAATTTTTTTTATTTTCTAGACCTATCTTGGAAAATATCGATGAGAGGATGAACTATTTTCCTTCCATCTTACTTCTGTCACAATTCACATCAATTCTCGACAATTCTATCGTTAACAGTAGAATAATAATATTATTCCCAGTTTTAATAAAACACAAGAACTCCAACAATTAATCGCTTTACACGTGATATTACATCACCAAGAATATTTACCAAGTCGAAAGCAAACCCTATACTTTATACACGTCGCAGGAAAAGACCGTAAGAAGCGACGATGATGTTTGCTCCCAGGCATCAACGAAGATTTAGCGCAGGAACGTTTTAAAGTTGAAGGGAGAAACTGTCGGTGACTTATACGAAGATAAAATTCACCCAGAAAGCTGTCCGAGTATCCATGCCATACATATTTGACGTAGCTTCACCAGGGAAATCCTCCCCGTATTTTCGTGCCATGGCTTTTCCTCCGTATTGATCAAACTCTGGGAGAATTCGCTACCCGATGAATTACCTTAGCGCAGATTTGTTTTCACGTTAACCGATGTCTTTTCTACTCCGGGAATTAACTTCATCCACTTCTATACTTAGGAAGATGAAATATCGAGACACATCTGACTTCGTGTTCCGCTTGAAAATTAGTTCGTTTTGGAAAGTTGGAATTGATGTTATTTGATGAGGATTGATCGTAGGCTACGTAATTTGTGATGAGTTTGAAACTGTGGAATTCACAAGGTGGGCTGAAGAAACGACTGATTGTGTGATAACTAGACTGCGGATGTTTATGCAAATTTCGAGTTTCACAAATGCAGGTGAGACAGGAAAACCTATCTAGGGATTTATCGCACTCAATAAATATTACAACAAATACTTTGGATATTTTAGATATATTTTTATATTATAGTCTTTTTGTATATTTTAGCCGCATTTAATTTGTCATAAATGCATAAAAATCCGCAGTCTGGTGATAACATTATCGATGATGGAGAAAAATAGAATTTTTTAACTTTAGTTTTAGTTATATCGGTATGGTGGTGTATTGTGGTTAATATTAGAACTAGCGACGTAAAATTTACTATATTTAAATATGTTAACACCTTGCCTTACGATTTCTTTTGTGACCTAACACGCAAAAACTGAGAATTAATTTTTGGAATAATAATCTATCACTGATTTCTGATATACTGTTATATGTTAAAGCAATACTAATAAAATAGGACTAATTTCAACGTCTCCCGACCTACTAATAATTTCAATTTAATAGTTTTTGGAAGAATTAAAAATTTTCTATTCCATTTACCGCGTCACGTGTGCCACACGTCATTGTGAAGCAAGGGGTTAATTAAGTACTTTGGAAAAAGAGGAATCAAGAGGTGCGAAAAGTGACCAATTTGGAAAATTATGTTTTGTAAGATCAACGTAGAATATGTGCACTATGACTTTGCCATAAACTTGGAGACTTTTTGAGAAAATTGGGCACCAGTCATTTTGACTTGCTTCGTAGTTTTAGTGTTAAATGATAGAAAGTTGATCGACACGAAGAAAAATATATTGCTTAACAGAGTCGAAGAAAAAGTATTTGAAGTTTAATTCCATCCATTGTTCCTGGTAACAGTATAAAAGGAGAAGAATCGAAAACAAAGAGCGATGCCGTCCAACTTTATGAGTAATCCATCTTCTAATATAACTTATTATAAGAGAAAACTTTCTCGATGTCACTCGATCCCCTCGTAGCTCCCGGCTTCCATTTAAAGTTTTCACCGAGTTACCTCGAAGAATACGCACGGAAAAGGTATTGGCGTTTGTTTGTCTGTTGTTCCTGTTGACAGAAAAACTTAGTAATGCAATAAATCACTCGGTAGATGCTTTTGGTACCAACACGATGTGCCTGTGTACGAATAGGAAAAAAAAGTTTCTTCTCTTTGAAAAAAAAGTGGAAAGTTGGCGCGAAAGTGGACGTCAAAGTTTAACATACAAAGGCGAATCGTTATCTTGTCTTATCACGAGATAGAAAGGGGGCGACTGGTGTAATTCTAAAGCGTTTTGCACGTGGATTGAAAGACCTTCTGCTCGAAATATCTGAACTCTCTTCCGAGTTCATTCTAAATGTGTCTCTACGTATGTACATAGGAACAAAGATATGAGAAACATACTCAAGTAAATGGTTTCGTTTGTGTCCTTTATACATACGTTTGTACGTCGACGTTGTACGTATGTCCAGTTGTTTATACGGTGTATTCTCATTGTTTCCAGGACAATGCAACAAGTGATGCGACGACAGACGATGTCAGTTTTATCGGAGAAAATGCAACCAACGTCTACATTGACTGGGGAATGGTAAAGTTTGTCCGCGTTCCACTTTTCATCGTTCGATCACATGTCATCGAGTTAAAAGCGTCAGAAATTCACGAATATTTCTCCTCACGAAAGCGTAAAACGTAGGTCGACAACAGCCGATACTTTGCAATTGAATTTTCATCGTTGAGTTTCCAACTAGTTTGTCCTTTGATCTTGAAACTCCTAATTTGTTTTATTTAAATTCAATCTATTTTCAAAGTAAGACAATATATATTAGGTGTACAAATTAATTCTCAGTCCCCAGATTTCATCGACCACAAAACCTATTCAGATTAGAATTTTTCCAAATTTGAATAGTCGTTCTAAAATGCCATTTGTTAGTTTTAAAATAAGATATATCGCATGACTCTACTCCAGACATAACGTGAAAAATCATGTGTAGAAGCGATGTCGTTCGATCAGCAATATTTAGAGGCGAAAGAAATGATTTCAACAGTTTCGAATATTCTCCAGACTTAGCCCCTTCAAATAGCCACCTATCTCGATTCCTACAACACCACCTAACTGATTCTCAATTCAAGTAAGTTGAACAGGTCTATAAATGCCTCAATGATTTCATTGATATGAACCACTATCATTTTTCCGATCTGGAATCCGACAATTATCCGAGAGATGGCAAAAACGTATAGAAAATGAAGAAGATTATGTTTAATATTGAATTTATATCAACATTGTTATAAATAAATGTCAAAGTTAGTAAAAAAAGGCCGAGAATTAATTTGTACACCTAATATATATATTTGAGAAACGACAAGGTAGGAATGTGGATTGTAAATTTGATATTCCATTCATTTTTCCATCGCTGCTCGTCCGACGATAAATTTCGCGTTTAACATTCCATGCAAAACGGATTGCCTCGTTTCCATGGAAAAATTTCAGCCGCAATCCTGAGGATTATAGGCGAAAAAGTTCAACATGGAGAGCGTATCTTTTTGCGTTACACGGAACGTTCGCATTTCTTGGAGCGAAAAAGGGGGAAATTCTTTTTTAGGTTTTCCATGGCATCGTCGTGTCGGCGTCCCAAACGTTTGCGGTCGAGAGCGTGGCTACGGGTTCCATCGTCTATTTGGCCGTTCTACTTTTTTCACCAACGACAGCTGGCTTTGCTTTTTTGGGTGCACTCGTCGGTTCATTTGCAGGCATGTACAACATGTTCCCTCCGTGAGATGCGAATTCGTTACTCTAAAAGCTGCCACCTTTCCTCTTTCCATCTTGCTCTTTTCCTCCCTCTTTTTTAGCAGGTCTTCCTCTATTTCTGTCTTCCTATGTTCCTGTCTTCCTGTCTCTTTACGTCTCTGCCTTTCTGTCGTCCTTTCTCCTTCTTTTTCTCTCTTTGCCTTTCTGATTTGAACTTTTGTCTGATTTGACTTTCTTTCTGACTTGAATTCTCCTCTTTCTGTCTTTCTCTTCTTTTCTCTCTACTCCTTTGATTTGAATTCTTCTATGATTTCTGTTCCTCTCTCTTTTTTAGCAGGTCTTCCTCTATTTCTGTCTTCCTATGTTCCTGTCTTCCTGTCTCTTTACGTCTCTGCCTTTCTGTCGTCCTTTCTTCTTCTCTTTCTCTCTTTGCCTTTCTGATTTGAACTTTCTTTCTGACTTGAATTCTCCTCTTTCTGTCTTTCTCTTCTTTTCTCTCTACCCCTTTGATTTGAATTCTTCTATGATTTCTGTTCCTCTCTCTTTTTTAGCAGGTCTTCCTCTATTTCTGTCTTCCTATGTTCCTGTCTTCCTGTCTCTTTACGTCTCTGCCTTTCTGTCGTCCTTTCTCCTTCTCTTTCTCTCTTTGCCTTTCTGATTTAAACTTTTGTCTGATTTGACTTTCTTTCTGACTTGAATTCTCCTCTTTCTGTCTTTCTCTTCTTTTCTCTCTACCCCTTTGATTTGAATTCTTCTATGATTTCTACTCCTCTCTCTTTTTTTAGCAGATCTTTCTCTATTTGTGTCTTCCTATATTCCTGTCTTCCTGTCTTTCCACGTTCCTGTCTTTCTATCTAGCTCTATTTCTCGGCCTGCCTCTCTGATTTGAATTTCTTTCTGTTTTGCCTCCTTCTCTAACTTGAATTCCCCACTTTCTATTTGCTTCTCTTTCTCTCCTTCTCTTTTTCTCTCCCTACCTCTCAGATTTGAATTCTTCCGTGACTTCTCTTCCTCTGTGACTTGAATTTCGTTTTGATTCATCTTCCTTTCTGATTTATCTCGTTTTCCACTCTCCACTCTTCCTGTTTTTCTCTGTTCTTTCCTTCTCTCATTCTGTTTATCTCCGCGATGAATCCTTTCATATGAAAATATGGGAAATTCTTTCAGGTTTGCAGCTCGGAGCACAACTTGTCGATGTTTATTCCGGCTATTGGGGTTACAACACGTTTTTGACCGGAGCTTCTTTGGGTGGAAATTTTCTCGTCCTAAACGGCCACGTTGCATCTGCTACCATCGTGGCGATTTTATACACAGCCCTGATGCAATACGCCATTTTACTTCTCTTTGAAAAAGTGATTGAAGTTATTTCGTCTTCTTTTTCCCCGCACCTCTAGGACGATGATTATATAGGTCGAACGTTTCTGTGTTACTTACTGCACCATTTTTTTTTTTATCTTGTCTTTATACACTTCTTAGGAAGGTATCATTTGTCGGAAGAGCCTCTTCATTCTTCTCTTTGACACGTTTACAGGTCCTTGCTTCCAGGATTATGCCTGATCCCTTGTACTTTCAAGTCTTTCAATTTTCATAATCTACTTCGCCGGTGAAGTGTTTGAAGATGCGAGAAAATTGAGGAAACTTTTTGTAATAATATTTATTAGATACATTTAAATAGTATTTCCCTCATTTTAGAATAGAAATTTGGATATACTTCGCAAAAAGAGGTATTCAAATATTTTTTTTTCTAATGAAATAATTAGTTTCTGGATAGTTTGCTGATCCATTTTAACTTTTTTTGACTATGAAAGAGGCAAACGAGAGGAGTGGTAGCCATATTTGAAATTTATTACACGACACACAGTAACGCTGAACAATAATTTTTCCACAGATAAAATTGCCAATATTAACTCTACCCTTCGTCCTGGTAGTGACTCTGTTTGTGAAGCTACGAAACAATCCGAAGGACCAAAGTTTTTCGTTTCCGCCAACATCTTCCTTTCCAGAGAAACAACGACGCGAATATCGTGCCAGACGGGGAGACTTTGCCAAAAGCGTACGTATTCCTTTGTTTTACCTTTTGCATCGCTAAAACTACCAAACCTTTCAACTATGCACCTGCTTCACAATTTCTCCAAAAGATTATTTAAAAGTAAACAATATTAACCCATTAAGACCCAAAGTTGCGTTAACATTTCACTTCTATCTCTTTTCGGGGAACCGGATTAATTTAATTTATATTTTAACCTATGTCATAGTAAATGAACATACCAAAGGCTTAATTTATGCACTTTTGTTCTCTATTTGTTCATCACGGTTAAGTTACTTATAACAAATAACAAATAAATAGTCGTATTTAAAATATTTCTGTTATTTCAATGCTTGGTCCTTAATGGGTTAATAATTTCTCCTAAATAAAACTTCTACCAAAAATTACCCCACTTTGTACCAAATTACTTTCATAGATCTCCCCAAAGCGAATAAGTCTATTTATTAAAGATCTTTTGTAAAAATATAATTCCTCCAGAGATATCTGGTACTTTCAGCATAAAAGAAAAGAAATTGCATATTTCTATGAATGCAAAACATCCATTTCTTTTGTGGATATACCGAGTTGACAGTGGAACTGTTAAAATCTGAGTTTTCTTTTGCTCCCTTCAGCAAGGAAAATATCCTCTTTCCATCCCATAGAGAAGCTATCGTTCGTAAGAGAGGTTTTTCATAATACGTTTACTTATCCCCGCGGAAAGTGTCTCCTTTTCTTCTCTCTTTTCTTCGTCGATAGACAAACATAGTGTCTGTATGCGAATATCTCTTCGATCGGGATGGGTTTCAGGCTCGCATAGGGGGTGTTCCTGTGTTACGGAGGACAACCACGCCCTGTACGAACCGCACAAATTGATTTCTACCCTACTCGTAGGGTAGTTTGCTTTTGTGGGAGACCGAAGAGACGCGCGCCCGAGGCAAGGTTTCGTTGCACAAAAGCTTATCGATAAAGGTGTTCAACGACACGGTTTCCTTTTTATTTCGCACGTCGAAGAGAGTGACTCGCGAGGAAAGCGCAAAAATGGAATTTTCTCTCGTCGTTTTTCTTTCTTTCTTTTTCTCCACATCTATCGCACTGTCTCTTTGTTTCTCTAACTCTCTGTTTCTCCGACACTCCAACCCTCTAATTCTCTATCTCTGCTTCTCCGACTGTCCACTCTCTAATTCTCTGTCTCTCTGTTTCTCCTCTCCCTAACCCTTTAATTTTCTAACTACCTAACTCTCTAACTAACTATGTAACTATCTAGCTGCCTCTCTGTCTTTCGGTTTGTCTATTTTTTTCGCTAACTATGTAACTAGCTGCCTCTCTGTCTTTCGATTTCTCTATTTTTCTGTCTCTGTATCTCCCCCTCTGCTCTTCTTTTTTATCTTGTCTTCTTTCCAACGACTCGTCGAGTCGTCAACGACAGAGCAGAGTTGCGCACTCTCTTCTACTTTTTTAATATGAGACCAAGGACAAGGTTTTTCGACTCAATGTCGAATCTGCTCGTCTATAATTCAAATCGGACGAGAATTCCTTGGGATACGAGCAGTTTGAATTATTTATTGGGAATGATTTATGATGAATTAGGAAGAAAGAAGGGCGTGAAGAACGACGATTGTCATTGTTTTTTGTTTTTTTTCGACAGATCGACGACTCTGAGGATGCTGAGGACGATGCACCAACGGATAAAAGACATTCTGCTGTGATTAACGTCTAATCTTTCATGGAAACAGCCTTCGTTTGCGGTATGTCTTAGAAATCATAACATGATTATTAATCTTACAGTAATTCTTGACTCATTAAAGTAACTTTTTTTTTATATATTTTGAAATAATATTTTTTTAAGAAGAATAAAATTAGTCACAAAAAGACTGCTCGAAACGTCTGTATCTCAAGTACTGCTTGCACGGAAGTTAAATAAATATTGTTCCTATAAACACTGACAAATATTAATACCAAACGTCTGTATTGACATTTCGAAAGGTGCTTGATCCGTTTAAACTTTCAAGATAAAATCCGTAACAAAACATTCTGATTTTCATTATCTCCATTTTCAAAGGACAAAGCCACTCATCAAAAGTTTGCCGTGCATCAATGGTACGCTATTTGTCAAAGTTATCGGAATTGCCACTCCATTTTGCAACCGAGAAATACCGTGTGTCATTACTCGTTAAAAATATCTACAATGCAATACAGTAGATTATTAATTAACAATCGATTTTTCAATATATCGCAATTGAAATTTTCCAAAATCAAATTTCATAAAGGTGACAGAGAATTTAATCATGGTCCCATTAATTATAAGTTCCATTTATCACTTCTTCATTCACAACCTTTTTATTTCTTCAAATCTTTAAATTGCTTCTAAATTAACCGATTTAACAATTTACAGGAATGCCATGACAACTGAGATCGATCTACCGGAAGCAGATAAAAGAGGCAATCCGTCTTCCGGTGCGATACACAGCGATGCAACATCTACAAGCTTTTACGATGTTTACCAGTTGCATCGCGCGTGAGATGCATCAATGATCTACGCTCTTTAGTGTTCTCCAGTGACGTCATCTGTGGTTTAACGGACTGCGATTCCCATGAAACGAGCAGAATTCGATAACCGTGTAGAATTCAGGCGAAACCTCGTTGCATTGATTTTTTTTTTACCACAATGTGGAGAGCCCTTGTTCGAGAATATCCACGATTTTTGATGGATTCCATTGTACCGTTTAACGTCGCGTTTCTTTTTTGCGGTGTTCGCGGTATTATTATGGTCATTGATCGATTGCCATTATCGTTTTGTCTTCTCCGTTTGCGATTAATTTTTTTCCGTGGAAAGAGAAAATTTCTTTTATTCCCCGGGGGTTCAACTTATCTTTTCACTGTCTCCGTTAATTGATATTAATTTGATGGGGTATTCCATAATGGAATTTTCTTGTTTTAAGATCGAAGAGAATTATTATTATTTCTTTTCCATGGATTTTTCATAATTTTGTAAATTTCGAAATTCTACTTGCAGGTAGAAATTGGAAACGGTTGAAAATGAATTTGCCGAATGAAATTTCATCCCCTACTCTCCGAGTCGTTTTCAGAACCAAAATTAAATTCCGAATGGCCCGATAATTTAAAGGAAATATCGACAATATTTTAAATTAAATTAAATTGCTTTCATCGAAAATTCTGCTCAATGTAAAACGGGGTTGAATTTAGTTTCGCAAAGGTTTAATGATCTCCGATTTATCGTATGAATTATAGCAAGCTTCTAAATCATTAACACCGCGGAAATTATGTACGTCGGCAAATTTCGATGATAAATAGCCAGTCAGGAGAAGCGGAAGTGAATAACGAGCAGTTAGAAAAGAAAAGAAAAAAAAATAGCGAAGAACCATTCAACGGTGGATGATATCAGAAAAAAGTTTATCCGTCAGATATACGGTTCGATAAGAAGGAAAAATTCCATTCATGCTTTATCAAATTTCCCGCCAAAATAACGTTTGCTCTATTAAATCCGGGGCCACGTTTAAACACTTTATACGGGATCTTGATTTATCCCCGTAGTGGGATTAAACTAGTTCAGACGAACGAAGCAATTTATACGACGGCTAACCTATCCCCTATAAATAACCGCGAAGCTCGTTCTTTTTTTTTAACCTGCCATGATTTTTTCGTATTTCTTCCTCTCCTGTTTTTTCTGTCGCGATAGGTTTAATTCCTTAGAAATCTCGTTCCAATCTAAATAAATACACACTCAGTTGGGAGAAAGAGCGGGAGGGTGGAGAAAAATTCGGGAGAATGTGAAAAAATGTTTTGCATTCATTTCGGAAAGCTAATAAAAGTTAGATTGAAAGCACGGAATAGCTGGCATCGTGGAGGTTTCAATATTTGCTTAATACACATCGTCGGATGTATTACAGTGGTGTACGTTGGCTCGACTTTATATTTTCGAGATACAAAGAAGGTCGAGAAACTCGTTTATTTTTAAGGGTGCATTGGAAAAGAGCTAGGAATCTTTCTACATACATTATCATTGTGTATTATCATCAATTTCTATATTTCAGAATTTTATATATAATATTCAATTCACAGAGACTCGCTGGATTATAGTTTAACACTTTGAACGCCACCGGTATTTCGCTAGATTCATCATTTCTACTGAAGTGGTAACGTTTTCCATTAAATTCATATTTTTGCAAAGCAGAAACTTTAAAGATACAGATAGATAGATATTCAGCAGACCTGTATCTCTTTAACGTCGATATTTAAATATTTAATATATCCGAGAATTCATAAATATTACGATTTCAAAGTTACACGAAAATTTCATGAATTCAATAGCGCCGGTCACCGGTGACCTCCAAGGCATTCAAAGTGTTAATCACTATCAGTCAATTTATAGCCGAAGATAAAACAAATGTTCAATGATCTCGCAACGAACAAGAAATGACTTAAACCACTGCCACAATTCCTGGCACATATGTGAACCAAAATTAATGATTTACTATCAAACGTTTTCTAACGAACAATGCAAAAAATGATATAAAATCCGCCCGAATTTTATAAACACCTCTATTTAACACTAGAACTACCGGCGTTAAATCTATTAAATTTCTATATATTAAGTAAGTACTTTGAAAACAGAAGAATCAAGAGGCCACAAAGAAAATGGATACGGTGATTTATGTTTTTCTAGATTGACGTAGAATGTTTATTCCATGACTCTCCTGTAGACTTGAAAAATTTTTGGAATAAACTGTGTACCAGTCATTTTGACTGGTTCGGTAGTTCTAGTGTTAAAAATATAACACTGTACAAGAATAAAAATAATTTATAACTATATTCCTCCACACCCCTTGTTTTCATTCTTCCATCATAATTGAAAGTATAAAAATCACTGATCTTATTACACCATTGAACATTATATTTCATAGTTCCATCGTTTAAAAAAAAAATACCTTTACGACAATATCAGTCGACCTTATCGGGGTTCTTTGTACCGTCAAAAATATAAAGTCAAGCTGCGAACGTGCCGATCTCCTTATCTTCCTTAGCGAGCCTCAAGTAAACGGAGGGTTGGCCCATTCTTCTGCAGATTCGTACAAGCTGTGTGCTCCAGGGTGGATAAAAGAACGAAGGAGACAGCAAGAAAGGGAGAGTAGAACAAAGAAAAAGTCTCCGTCAAACGAAAGAAAAGAGAAAGCTTGAACTTTACGTAGGACCCCCGAAAATCCACAGGTCGATTGATGAAATTTATTTTGCTACTTTTCTCACTGTAAATCGTAAATTCCAAGGAATTCCATGGCCCCCTTCTAGCAGCTATCGTCATACGTTCTTTCGACGTGCGAGTTACACACGTACGCTGAATATCGATTTTGCTTTCCCGGCTTTTCTGCGAGCCCGATTTATTTTGGTAATTCGAGGGCGGAGATATATTTCAAATGATATTTCGTATGGAATTGTACGGATGCCATTAATGATATTAAATTAGTAGAATAGGAAGGATAGGGACGTGAAAGAGAAAAAAAGGAGATAGACAAAGAGAGAGAGAGAGGGAGATTCTAAGAGCACTTTTAGGATAGAAGGAAGAAGTTGAACAAAAGATACGAAAGTGGTAAGCCCTGAGGAGGACTTATTAAGGACAAATACGGGGCTGTTTCGAGTTTGACGCAGCTAATCAAACTACTAATACAGAGGCCGAGTATGACTCTGGTCGTCCTCATTCTACTAGCTCAAATTTAATGAGACCCACGGCTCTTTGTTACGCTTTGTTCCTGCGTTCCCGTGATCACTTTCTAGAACTGCTACTTCCGCGTGTCAACCCCTTTTAACTCCTACAGTGCGGGAATTTTGTGAATATCGTTTGTGTGGATTGTGGGCGCTTAAAAAATTCACTTAATCCACTGACAGAGTTAAATCTTGCTGCTCGGTTTTCAGGTAATTCTTTGAACGTTAATTTACTCTGAAACTTTGTAGAAATGTACGAACTGGGATATGACAAATATGAAGTTTATATCATGAACTTCCATTTAAATTATTGCTTTGCAACAAGTTTTCCTATAAGAAGAAAGAATGGTACCGTTTCCTAAAAATTGTGGTTCTAAAAGTCAGTGGATGAATTCTTTTTTAAAGTATACGATTAACGTAAATTTTTAATTTAGTAATTTATTAAGGGGCTCTTGAGTCGAAGTTCGAATCTCAGGTGTTTTTAGCAAATTTTTGCATAAATGCCACATAGCTCGAAACCAATGTTAAATTCAAGCTATTAGAAGATTTTTGTAATTTTTTTTATTGATTTCGTCAAGTCTTAACAAACCACGTGGCAGATGAATTGTGAAGATCGATTGTCTAATTCTACTTGAAGAATGTCTGAATTGCGCGACGGTTAAATTTGCCCAGATTATTGTCCGGGAGTATTGTAAGTTCCAAAAATAGCTCCACTCCTCGCCCGATATAAAATTCCACTCGTTCGTAGGCTGGTCCTTCATAATCCAGAAACGCGGAATTCAGACCAGCCCCGATATTAAAGTGCAGCGAGATGAAAAATTCTCACTGCGTGATAAACAATTTTGCTACACTTTTAATACTGTCTCCCATATTTTTCGACTTCATCCAACAAATATTTATCAATATCACAACATGCAATTATCTCAAATTTTCATTTTCCCAATTTGCAAACTCAATGTACCCTCCAAAATTTATGCGTCCTGAAATAAGGCTAACAAAAATTGTTCTTCCATATTTAAACAAATCATTCTCCCTCCTTACAGCAACTCTACCAAAAAAATTCATCAACGTACCAACAATTACAAAAATTCCAATTTAAATAAATCCACCCAAAATTCACATCCCTCTCAATCCATAATTACCCCCAAGCAGACCAATAACATCAATTCCCCTCTTCTCAATCAAGAACTTCAATAATCCCCAAGCAAAGCCCAAACATCGAAAGAAACAAAATCCCTCGTTTACAATCTCCAACCAAGTGCCGATTCAAAACTCGCTCAGCTACATGGTCTCACGAATAATCCAAACCACTTTCAAGCTTAAACTTCCCTCGACCTGTACCACGAACTTGTCGAAAGCTTTCGGCCAATTCCGACCCGACAACTTTCATATTCCAGCATAACGCGTGGCACATCCCCAACAAACGTATCACCCTTTACGAAACAACGGAACGATCCACCCATAAACGAGCAGAGACAAAGAAAGATTATCAAATTACGCGATATCATTTCAGTCGGATTACAAGCCCCAGCATAGCCGCTACGAAGGCAAAGAGAAGGGTAGTCGCCGGAGGCGATGGTACCGGCTAAAGGTGGAGGGTGAAAGAGGAGCGGGAAAGCGGTGGAGAAAGAGGAGTTGGAGGTGGAGGAGGTGGAAGAGGAGAAAGAGGAGGAGGAGGTAACAGTGGAGGTGGTGGCGTCACTAGGAAGGGGTAGGGCTGAACGCATCCCTGCCAGACCGGCCACCTGCCTACCAACCCTGTCTGCTCGACGACGCTTCCCAGTATTCGAGCGATCGCTACCACTCGCGCACGCAAATCCCTCGGCCGGGGATGTGCGTTGATCGCGCCATCGCGTCGACATCAAACGTACTACGGAGCGTGGTTGGGGTAGCGTTATAGTAACGTCTACAACGGGGGTAGTTGCACGCGTGCTAATCCGCGTAGGCTGATTAAAAGCACGATCGAGCACGATACACGACTGACTGTCGATTCACGATAACCTTCTGGTCGTCCCGTTTCTAACGGCACCACTGCGTCGACTATGGATCCACCGGGAGTCCCCCTGACATTCCACCAGTTTACTCTGAAGGACGAATAGCCCCTGCGAGAGATCCTGCGTATCTCGTCGAGGCTGGTCATTTTCACGGATCTCTCTGGAGAATCGTTGGAAGACTGCATTGCTGACGATAGAGGAACGTTGTTGGTGTATTCAAAGGATTACGGTTTGTTTGTTGACGCTGGATGTTGTTTGGGAATGTCATTTGCCTCGGTGAAGAGTTAGGGGGTGATTTGAATGGACACTTTTCAAAGGAGATAGAGAGGGTGAGATTTGAACGGTGTTTGGGATTGTTGTTGAGAATTACGAAGAATTTGAGGAGGAATTGAAGAAGGGGGAAAAATTTGACGAGATAGGTTGAAAGAGAGAGAGGAGAGGGAGGAAGAGATGGTATCCAGTGAGTCTCTTTTGACTATGTTCAACGTCCCCGTCGCATTTACGGTGAGGGTATTTATGGTCGATCGGATGAACAAGCTTATCGATGTGTATTGACTTGGTCAGACCCAGAGAGCCTTACTCTCCTGACACTCGGGTTGCACAGGCAACGAGCTACTTCTCTCAATTCCCCGCCACGATACCACTTTTTCTTTCTCTCATTGTACCAGAAGGCTCGCGGAGGAGATTGCAAACAATGGGGATGTTCGCAACTGCGAGCGGGTCGTACGAAACGATAAGGTAGTCCGCAAAAATCGAAGCGCACCTTTTCAAGTTAAATAATTCTCAGGCAAGAATATCTCGAAAACGTGCGCACAGTATATCTTCTAACGAACAATGGAACTTACGTTCCATCGTATCTTGGATAAAGATTGAAATCCTCTTTAAACGAACCTGGAATAATCTTCAAACGAGGAACATCAACGAACAGAATCTAGTTACCAAGTACGAGGATCAACGTCTCGAAATGCGTCATCGGTCATCGTGTTAATAAACTCGACGCTCTTAGGATTGACTTGTTCATTATTTCTGCCTGTTCATCCGCAAAGCCGATAAACCCGACGAACTTTTTCACCTCGTTGTTCCCCCTTCGACACGTGCTCCAACTCAAGAAGCAAACTTCAACGAACTTCGATAAGACAATTAAAGCCTTCGGGCTATCGGTCGATGAAAAATGATTTTAAACGTTTGATATTCGAGGGTGAAAGTGTCGATTAACGAGTGTGACATTTGTTCCTTATCGATAACACTTTCCTCACGCAGCTGGAACTCAGGGTGGTGGCTTCCCTCGACCCTTGCTTCTATGCTTCTTGGCCGGGTTCCGTAAACATACTCCAAGCAAATAACCACCCTTCTTCATCAACGTGAACGCTGCCTGAGATGGCTACGTCTTTCGATCGGATTTCGTACGGTGCTTTACAGAGGAACGAGGTCATTACCTACGCGAGAAGCCAGGAAGGGTCGAGGGAAGTTGGCCGGGTGAAAAGAATTTCCCACTTTCACCGAGGACCGCTTTCCGTCGTTTCCGAAGGACCTCGCGATGCTGGATCTCGCGTAGGTTACAGAATCGAACACTTTCCAATCGACACTTCGATAATTAGATCGATCGAATTCGAACTTCTTAGAGTCGCGCTTTGATTCTTACGTTTAAGTGATATTCATCGGTGTATGATCAGACGCGTGACTTTCCGGCTGAATCGAACGTATCTGGAGAATCGTAACGCCAGTTTTCATCATTTGAATCGAACAACGAAGAAATTCTTATCTTCGTGAACTCGTGATCGTTTCTTGACCTTTGATTCGTAACAAACGGTACTAAGAATCGTGTTTAATCGGCTCGAAGAACGATAACAGGGTGAGAAGATTTCTCATGATGTGCATTTAACGTTGAAGTGATAAGAGGATCGAAGAACAATTGATAGTTTGGGAACCGATTTCAAGATTACCGATTACCTCAAGAACAGTCGTTTCATCGTGGGTGTTTTTGGGTCGTTTTGGTATCTACTTGAAGCTTTGCCAAATCGAGCGCCTTGGTGAATCGGTTAAACCTGTTTCTAAGAGGAAAAAGGCGTCGGATTGGTCGACGATGGAGATGGAAGTTAGTAAGGAAATATCAGGAGAAATTCACTGTATAGAGAATGAATTCGTGAGTTTGCCAAGTACGATGATCACGGTGATAACCGTCGTTAGATAATATTTGCCAGCGGTGGATCATTGAAGTTGCGGTTTAAAAGGTTTACGGTGAAAACACTTAATACGAGCTCATCGAGCGAACATTTCGTTCGTGCGCGAAGATATCGTTAAATGGAGTTCAATTGACGAAGCGTCAAATCAAGTGGATTCGTAATACCCACGGGAGGAGGAATTTTGCAAAGTGAAACGATTCCTGAATCGCACCGATGAGAATTTTCGCAAGACAAAAAACGAAGAGAATCCCAACGGATTATCGTCATCTTCTTTGCGACAGAAGAGACAAGCAATTTTCACGAAAGCTCAACGACAATGTCCGGATAAAACGGTAGAGAATCTTCGCGAACGAGGACTCTTCAAGTACGACGAAGGAATTGTACAGAATTATCCAATAGAAGTATCCTCACTAATTGTCGAAGTAAATCATTAAAACGTTATTCAAATCACAGATACATCAGCAAAAGAGTACGGTACAAAGAGAGACCTCGTTCATCGACCAACCAATTTCTCAATATAATCTCGATCCAAAGACATCGAGGTCCTCCAACGCTTGCATTATTCTCAAAGTTGAAATAAAAAGCAAGATTCTACCAACCAACCCTATAACTCGATTAAATGAAAAAGCCAAGCCCAATCGTCAGAATATAGGGCTCCCTCGGTCGAGGTGAACGATGAAAGGGAAACTTCTCGCCGGAACCACATAAATCGGCTTCATGTTGTCCCGATTTATACGCGAGCTTTCGGTAGATAACATAGAGGAAGGTAGAGGTAAACGGAAGAGGAAGGAGAGTTCACCAGACACGGTTTTGTGACCGTTTAGTCAGCGGGTCGAAAAGACCCGCGAATCACCACGTCGCAAAGTGATCGCCAACGAGCCTGGCGAACGTAATGCGACTACCGTAGCTATCGAAGAAATGACGGTGACCCCGTCGACTTCCGATGTCGCTGATAAAGCAGTCTCGACGGACGATGCCGGCAGTGGCATGGAGGTGGCACGTCTCGAAGCCGTCCTCGCTGCTTTGGTGGAAACGAAGGTGGAGGCGATAAAGGCATCATCGACTTTGAGCAAACGTTCCGGCAGTGCTCCTGCGAGCCCTCGTAGGCTTAGGCTTACCTCCACCTCGACTGCCTCCTCTTCTCTAAATCATCACCATCATCATCACCATCATCAGCATAGAAGGAAGAGCCATCATCATCATCACCACCATCATCATCATCATCATCGTCGTCGGCGTCATGACTCGGCACCGTGCGGGGAATTCATCGAAGATTCGCCGGATAATCATCAGCACAGGTTACATCATGGTGAGTATGTTGAATGTATGGTAGCGATTTGATTTAACCCTTTGCGGACGGAGACATTTTTGAGTATTTGTGAGATAATCATTTATTTGGCGATTCAAAGTTGCTGTTCAAGTAAAAAGTTAGAATATTAATATGCAGAAGTTATAAATTATTATCTGTGTAACCATATTCCAACGGCAATACTTCAATTTGTAAACTTCAATCGCGCATACATGCGACAATAGATTCTAATTGAATTTTTTCTTAGGCCGCATATATGCGTCGCTAGTACGCAAAGGGTTAACAAGGGAATGTGCTGAAGTGTCAATGACCGATTTTGATGAAATTTAAGTGTGGTGTAGTACTCGTTCAAATATTCGACACGTATTTTTCTTTTATCGGCAATTTTCTACGTTAAAGGGGTGAAAACCGCCCCCCATGATGGGATGTTGAAGTGGAAATTATGAGAGACAGAATAATTTTGTAAATTGACGCCTTTGCATTACGAAGTTACCCCTTGATTTACGATTTCTTTTCTGACGGGGTGCGCAGACTCAAAATTAGTTCCTGAAATCAAAAGTTTTCACTGATTTCTGATATTTCGTCTAACCGAACATAATATTAATAGTATAGAATTAATAAGATCGTTTCGTGATCGGCTAATATTACCAGTTTAATAGTTTTTGAAAGACTTCAAAATTTCCTATTCTATTTTCCACTCTACGAATCCCACACGTAGTTGTAGGCTAGTACACGTTAGCACCCTAAATTTCGGGGTGGTTTTTACCCTTTTAACGTGGACGATTGCTGATAAGAAATATACGTGTCGAATATTTGAACGAGTCATCGCTACATCATACTTAAATTTCATCAACATCGGTGATTGACACCTTGGAAAGTTCCCTTGTAAGAATAAAAAAGAGGTGATAAGGAGGTGTTGCTAAGAGAAGAAATGAAATAAAGTGTCGGATGGCCTAATGTATGTGAATAAAGTTAAAAGGATAAACGACAGAATAAATAAAAGAAGAAATAAAAATAATAAAAAAAGAAAAGAAATCAAAATTAGAGAAGTAAGAACGTAATTGGAAATGTTTTTCAACAAGAAATCGAAGGACCTTTTTAAAAAGAGAATCGAACAAGTAAAAAGACTTTTACGTTGGCAAAAAGTGTTAGAAAATTATGGAAATTATTTTGTTGATTAGCACTTAATGTTTAAGAATATTTAAGATTTTTAAGAATAGGATACACTAAAAGTATGAATAACTAAAATGAACTAAAATATCTAAACATTAAAACAAACGTCTCAAAGGGTTCTCTGATGATCTCTGTCTAAGGATTCTATAAAAGTAACTCTTCGGGTCACGCATTTAAGGGTAGACGTCGCTCTAAGAGTATTAATAACAAAATATTGTAACACAAATGTTTGAGTTGTTTGAGATCCTTGAAATGAAGACGTTTGTTGAGGTGAACGAGAGAATGAAGGGAGGACATTCTTGAGGCATTTATTGGGTGAGCCGATTGATGTCAGGTTTCTAGGCTAAGCGCATTCTTGGAGGGTCTTGTGGGTGACCTTTATTGGGCCGTTCTTCTAGAATGTACTGAAGTTGGCCAATTATTGTTAGGTAGATTAAGTGCATTCTTTGAAGTTTACCGAGTGAGGTAATTATAGTAGGGGGTTGAAAGTAGATGGTATAATTCTTCTGGCTTGTACGTATTGCGATCTTTTCACGTTTCTGAATTATATATACTTTCATCTTCGTGGAGCAGTATTTTCGTAGAGCTTGGAAGTTTAATGTTATTATCCTGGAATAGCTTTGCAGATTTCTCGAGACGAAAGGAACTGAGTAGAGGAGGGATGCATATTTTACAGTGGGGCAAAAAATATTAAAGATGAATGTATAAATAAGCATCGTTGTAAGTGAATTCATCGATTAGCATACTCTTTTTCATTATTATACGTATTCTTTGTATTTTCTTGGAAGGTTTTTCGTGAAAGTGCCCGTTTCATTGTTCTCCGACGGTGCCCGCTTTTTGATACAATCGAACTACTTTCAACGTTCTTTTCAACCCTCTCATCCCCACTTTTTAACGCGTAGGATGGTGGTATTACGATTGCTGGGTCATTATTCTCCCTGGCGAAAAGATCAGAGTACTTTGAGCACTGTCGATAAAAGGTTCTTTCTTTTTCCACTGAGATTTGCCGAGGTTCAAAAATTAGGAACACCCTTTCGACCAAGCAATCGAAGGTGCTTCCGTAATTTCAACGTGTTCTTGTTCAATCTTCTTTTACCTTTATTTCTGTAATTAATTTTATCTTGATGACACAAGGGAACTTCAGTCGCATCGACAATTGGGAGGAATATATTTCCATCTCAAAGCTTCTGCACACGAAGCGAATACATCGGAGCAGTTGGAAGTACGGCAAAGCAATTGCACCGTATTTGCATGTGAATTGCATCGAAAACTGCCTTGATGCTGATCCTCTCGTACAATGATATTTTGTTAGTTACAGCGAAATCCGCAGTGTGACTTTTTCAACAGCATTTTGCAAAATAATTTAAACTTTGAACACCGATTAGTTTGCGGCTTTAATCACGATGATGGTCTCTTCAGATACTTCTGTTTGGAGAATTTAATTAATTCCTCTTTCCAAAAGGAATTAACTAATTTTAAGAGAAATAGATAAAATTATTTGAACAATTATAGAATCAATACAATTTAATTATAATGACTTCTGGCGACTAGAACTGGGAAATTAGTAATTCTATTTTGCTGAATGAATTGTATCATCATGAAATAGTAATTCGAAATTCTATAATAGGGAAAGTAGAAACAATAGAATCACATCATTTAGAAGTAAGTAGATAAATTGTGACAAAATTTATAAAATGTAACCTGGTGTATGACCTTTCATAATTTTCTCCCGTAATAATTGAAAGGGAAGATAAAACAAGAGATAATTAATCCATCCAGAAATACATGGAGACAGCCGACACCCCAGAAGTCATCTCGGAGTTAAATTAAGCTGTTTGAAAACCATCGTAAAAATAGCTGTTACTATAAGTAGGGGCACGTTGATGCAATTTATATTTTGACGTACAACCAGCTTACGTCAAGGGATGCTATACGTGAGATTACGATGTAAATCGATAAATTATGCGCTACGTTGCAGCGAAAACGATCTTCGAGACTCCACAGAGCTCTTTTCATGGTAGACATTATAATGGTTCGAACGTGCGCTCATTTCACTTTCCTAATTCATCTTATCATAGTTCCTGAATGACCTAAAGGAGCTAACTCGCGTGGAAAACTTATTTCGCATGAATATTGCGCGTCTACGTGTAAATGCATGGAGGTCGCATTGTTGCTATAACATATTCAAAAGTTGGATAAGTTCTCGCCTTCTAATATCGCATACCATGGATAGTTTCGTCAGCTGATATTGTGAAATTTCTTTATCGTCGAGAATTATTTACGATAATTGACCAATTACGGTTCTCCAATACTGCAAATGCAGGGTGGCCCAAAGCTCTCTTTGCCCCTTTTTACAATATAGTAACTGTTTTGCCATTAATTTTATCAAATTTCTAAACCGATTAATCGGTTTTTACTTTGGCCTTCGATTTCTTTTCTGACCGAGCGGACAATGACTCAAAATTAATTCCTAAAATCAAATGTTCTCACTGATTTTTGATATTTCATATAACTCAACGTAATATTAATAGTGAAGAAATAATTAGATCATTACGCGATCGGCAGATATTTTCAATTTAATAGTTTTTTAAAGACTTCAAAATGTCTCATTCCATTTTTCGCGCCACGAGTGCCACACGTAGTAGGCTAAGGGGTTAAAGATAAAATTCAAAAAATAAAACTGAATTTTTAATTAAATGGTACACTTCCTTTTGCACCAGCCTGTGTAGTATTCATCGTAATAAAAACAAAAATTAATTCTCCGAATCGAAATCATTTTAGCCACCAACAAAGTACTACCTACGTGTTTGGAAAATCGAATATAAAAAGTTAATGAATTTAATTAATCAAATGAAATTCGTTCACCTCTATTAAAACGAAGTAAACTGAAACAATGACGTCCTATAGTTTCCATTTGAATAACCTACAACTGAAAATACGTCATACCCCACCCACTGTGCCACCACAACTGACGTAGTCCGTGAACTCCGAATGCATTTTTTATACGACTTATCGTATGGAAAAGAAACGTTTCAATGCGCCGCTCACGTTTCGATTGCTCGGTGTCGTTTGTTACAGGCAAAGGTAGACGAAGAGCTTCGGAAAGTCCACGGAGTCCCAGGAAGAAGCGCAAACATTCGAAAAGTCCTCATGTCCTGCACGGTGTCGTACAGGACGTCCACGTTGGACTCGACTCCCGCTTCGAACTTCTCGGCATGGACGGCGATCAGGATCTCGCGTTGATAAACTTCGAAAGGACTCGCGAGGCTCTCAGCGATTCCTGCGAATATCCGCAGCTGCACCAAAGTGCCTGCTACTTTTCCCAAAGTACAGCTCAATTGTAAGTAGAACAAGTAGAACATTCGAAACATCGCACGTAGTACAACTTCAATTGCTGCACTTCATTCATTGGACTATGTTATTGCGGAGTTAAGGCTAGAACTTCTGATGTTAACTCTATTTAACACTAGAACTACCGGCCGCAAATCTAACATATTTTAATAAATTAAATAAGTACTTTGAAAACGGGGGAATCAAGCGGCGGAAAATTTGATCGATTGGGTGACTTATGTTTATTGATATAGACGTAGAATATTTATGCTATGAATCTTATGTAAACTTGGAGAATTTTTTGAAAAAATTGTGTACCAGTCATTTTGACTGGTTTGGTAGTTCTAGTGTTAAATAGATGAACTAAGCACCTGAGAAAAAGAGAAATTAAAGGGCGTGTAGGGAACGGGGGGAATGATTAATAAATACTCATAAAAGAAAACGTAAACCTTTAACCCTTTGCACTCCGATGTCTCACCTGAAAGGACATTATAGGTCTACAATATCACTCGATTACAGCGGATGCACTTACTTCACCGCTACATTTTAAGAAATGTATCTTCACTTGAATTTTTCTATTGAAATGGTACAAGATAGCAAATAGTAAAGTCCCTCCAAGGTGCTAATAGATAACGCCAGAGATGGTTCGGAGTGCAAAGGGTTAATATCGACAGTTCTTCTCATGGCAATCGGCGGAGAACTAACTTTTTCATTTATAAAAATCAATCGTCGCCGTCAGGGCGATCGGACGCAGACGATCGTAGACGCGCGTATTTCTACATAAAATAGGACGCAAATGTGCGCTCTTACAGGTGGAAAGGATGATTAATTCAGTAACTTATGTTTAATGAGATGAAGAGGATATCTAGTCTATAACTGTGCTATAAAATTGGAGAAATTGTAAAAAAATGAGGACCAGGGATGTTCTAGTGTTAAAACTGTTATGAAGTGATGGAAAGATGTCTCACAAACGAAGTTTGAGATGAATTTGAGTCTTATTGGTTCTGAGAATATATACTGTTTTGTTTTTTTTCTTACGGGGAGATAAATGAAATTGTAAGACTGACGGAAAGATAGGCGATATCTTTTTGGAAATTTTGCATTTCAAGCAACGTGACAGGGAGTTTGAGTTATCTGGAAAATTGTACAAAATGCTGAATCAGAAACTGGAGTTGTGATTCAATTTTCACGGTGTCCTACAACATTTGATATGGATTTCCGATATCTGCCGATTGAATCGATGATATGCGTTTGGATATAACGTGATATTTGCTAAATAGTTTCATACACTGATCGAATAATGTAACGAAGAAATAAATGAGACGTTTTGAGCGTTGTGAGGCATCTTTTCAGAACTGAATATATGTACATCTTTTGGGCCATACAGAAATACTTCAGACGTTATAGTTCCACTATGATTGGTTTCATGTAGATCAGAAAGAAAATAATGGAGATAGAAATAAAAATACTGTGCCATTGTCATCAACAAAGCCAACAATATCATTGAAAATTATAAAAAAATGTCTGAAGAGATGACATTCTTTACAATCTTGAAGGAAATGATATTATGTATTCTTTAGTAGAATTCTTTGTCAGGGTATATTTGAAAGCAGTGGATCTATCGAGTGTACTTATCGATCTGTTTGAAGTTTGCTTTATCGGCACAACATGCATGTGACATGCGGGTGGCGAAATTGCAATCGTGCGGTTATATTTTCTTGTGTACACAGACTCTATGTTTGTCGTTGCTTTATAATGTATCGCGCGTCGTTTTATGCACCACGGTTTGTCATTTCGTGATAAAGAGTCGCATCGTTTTCGATGACTTCGTGAAAACTAAGAACAACGATTCGAAGAAGTTGAACGTCCAATGAGAGAGCTGAAAATTGTATTTTTTTTAATGAGCATAGTATGGTTTTTATGGATCATTCGTATTTGTTTAATGAGAAGTTCGTATTGAGTTACATATTTCCAACGATAACGAGTTGTGATTAATTTCGTAGTCATTTTGTAATTGCGAAATTATTTACGAAACATTTCATACACTGAGGGGTTGTTTTGCCAGGTAACAATTACGAAATAATCGTGTTTAATTCCACTCCGAAACCATCAAGTGACACTGCACGATGGAGAAGTTAATTAAATAATCATACTCGTGTATTTCATTCATATAACCGAAATTTGGCGTACGAAAGTTTCAAAACTAATTGAACCATAGCAAACTTCAGCGTTTAGTAATTAAACTATCTTGAGTGGCTTGAGCTTATATCAAGCTGCACGAGTCAATTAACTAATCAGATTAATCAAGGGATCTTCATCACTTGAAAACAATATCCAATCCTTCAAATAAACACGTATCAAAACTAAAATCAAAATACCCTTATTCCGAATATCTTTTGATATCTGAAGGCCAGTTTCACGATAGCATAATTAGAAAGTAACAAAAAATACAACTTTAAATGATGGAACTTCATGATTTTCACAAGATAAATTATAACATTTGGCAAGTTAAAAATCTGACTTGGAATAATAGAAGCATAGATGTGCATTGCTTCAAAGTTACAGGCCCCATAGAGAGTTAAAATCCACGATTCCAATATTCCCCTTTATTTGCACCCCAAGGAAAATTCTTCAGAATTAATCTACACCAGAAAAAAACATATCAACTGTAACTAAAGATCTCCCACTGTATTCTGAATTCGTTGCGTGCGAAGTCGCAATTTCGCAGAACTCGCCACGTTGCGTTTTCACGCGATCCCAGAGGCCTATTCATTGTTGTGCTCGCGAAGAAAGGGTCTCGATTTCCCTGTAAGTGCAATATACTGCAAAACTGGGTCATCGTGGTGCGTGGTTGCACGTTGTCGGTTTCATCGTTAGATGTTCGCCCAATACGGTTCCATGCTGGAATCGCCAAGCGAACAAAGCGTGTTCGTCCGCATAATGAAACTCAGGCTGACGCAGCCTCGGGCTGCGAATGATCAAGGAGAGGTGTCATTAAGCTCCGAGCATTTGCTTTCTCGTCATCGTCCTTCGCTGATCGTTCTTCAAGATCGGAACAGAAATAAATTGGACTTTCAAGGTCCATGTCAGACTTTCTTCTTCGATATGTCCTTGTTTCAATTTGACACCGGAGAATAATTATCGGTGGATGAAATAATTCGGTGATTTATATAACGATTAGAAGTACATAAAATATAGTGTAGTTGTAAATATCATTGGAGTTTCAGTGTTGGTATTCTATTTTTTTTAAGACTTCTTTCGTTTTATCTTGTAGGCAGTGGGATGTTTTAATTGCGACTGTAATTGGATCGAGGAAGTATCATTATCGGTGGAAATAAAATAATTTGTTGCTTTATATAGAAACAGTCCGAATACTGTTTACGTGTACGATATTTAAGAAAAGTTAACGTTTCAGTGATAATAAAAGAAGAACGGAGACTTAATTAAGCTCATAGTTCAACTTGTGTCACATAAGTATGAGCTGTTTGTTATATTAATTTTAATTAACACTGACATCAAAGATAAACTCTCATAACGCTGTCTGACTCTCAGTTGGACTATATCACTAGATTTTCGACCAGCACGCAGAAAATTACGCAGTTTCATAAACCGTGACCCCGGTACTTTACAACTTTTATCCACCAGCACTGCGAACAACAATAGCTTCCCTTTTGTCCGCTTTAATAGCGCATTCTCTTAAATTTCTGAAAAGAACACCAAATTTTTTTCCCTCCTACAAAGACTTTTCGCTCGATCGCGTCCCTTCTATCCTCATCAGACCGGACCATTAAGCTACTTTACATTTTTATATCCTACAATGTCTTCTCCATCCCTGCGGAATACATTTTCACGTCTGAAAGAGCACGAAGAACGAAATACAATGGTGCTCGATGAAATAATATAACGATAGAGCTATTATCAGAATTACATTTTGTACATTATCCTCCGTTCTTATCCGAAGAAAAGAAGATCACGGTTGTAGCCAATTCCAGGGTATTCTTTAAAATGTAAACTCGTTAAAAGTAGATAATACTTGAAGTCGAAGGTAATCTCGAGCGATTCAAACGATCTCAACTTGCCGTGTTCCTTCATTGTCCGATCGTAACGGAGTTTACTACTTAAGAATCTCTTTTTAATGGCTTGAAGAATTTCATGATAGTATACACGTCGTTTGGTGAGTTTCTTCTCTGTTTTCTTGCTGGCTTTATTTTACACTAGAACATTTAATAACACGGCATGACCCATATCTCATCCAACGTCAGCGGCGGATGGTTTTGCCAGAACCTTTCTTTGTCTGACTCAATACCGGACCAAGCTACTAGTTAGGCTGCACTGGAATGGCAGCCTTTTAATTACCAACTTCTGTTTACCTTCTTCAAATTGAGAACGATACCACGGCATAATTAATGCATTTAGAACTTCCAAATTTCACTGGCTACAGTCTGTATGCGAACGGTGTGGGAATTGTGAGCGGAATTAATTAAAATAAAGTTTCACAGAGAAATGTATCGAATATGACTGACGGGGAATAATTTTGTATCGTTTCTTGAGACACTCTGTGGAGACTGAATGCGAAATTATTGCGGCTCGATTATTCGTGCATTTAATTCGATCATCTGGTAGGTTTGCGCGCGGTTTAGTGTCAGCTCTTCAGAATTTTATTCGTCCTCTTAAAGTGAACGTATGACGGCAAAAGACGTTGGAAATTGTGGTTTAGAAATCTCAAAACTTCTGTGATTTAAAAATACTGAAATAACTCTCGATACTATTCTTGTAGATAAACAGTAGGAATATTTTGAAACACTATTGTAATATCACTGTTTATAAAAATATGCCTCATCCTGTGTGATCTTAATATTAGATTTACGGACGTGAAGTCTCTTATAGCACAATATATATTAAATAAGAGCTTTGGAAATAGAAGGATGAAGCAATAAAGTAGTTTCCATATTATAAGCTACATGTGTGATATTTACTGTACCATGTCTCTATATATTTGGAAAGTGTTTCTAAAAAGGAAATCCGTCAATTTGACGACTACTTCAAAACCTGCTGTTAGTCATTGTTCAGAAGCTTGTCGATAATGCTCTCTACTCGATATATGTGTCAATAATTATGACCTAAATAATCTATTCTTGATTTCACGATAATTGCATCTGATTCAAATAATATCTAGAATTCTACATAATTATACAACTTTCAAGTCCATCAACCAGTTCAATTTCGTACAATTTCTACAAAGTTTCACCACCAATGTAACATACATTGGTACAACATAAGCTAACTGATAAGCACAACTTTCAAAATACTTCATAGAGGCCATTGTCATAATAGCCAACACATCCAGACTCACATACTGGGTCATCAGTCTCTTCATTACCGCTGTAACAGCATGTAAATTACCATTACTACAAACGTAACAAATGCACAGACTGATAGAACACAATGCAAAGATCATTTCATGCCCGCGTAATTAGCACCGTGTTAATTGCCTTATTCAATTTCCTCCACGATCTACAGTTTCTGAAATCCGAGCCTCGTTAATGCGGACTACTGCACTGAATATTCATTGCGAGGAAAATAGGTTGCACGATTGTTTCTTTCGGCAGAAAACTCCACTACGACGACGACGATTACGTGGCGTTGAACGTAGCGGACGAGTTAGAGGAGGAGGAGGAGGAAATCTTGAGCGGTCCCGAGAAGATCGAGGAACCTCGGGAGAAGTACCATCGGCCACGAAGAAAGCGGAAACGGAAGCGTCGCAAGATCGACAAGGGCCCGCAAGAGGAGCTCGTCGATCCGGAAGAACTTCCTCCTCGTGCACGATGGACGATCGTCGCGACGGCTTGTCTTTTGCTAGCCATGTCTTTGCTTTTGGTTGGTGTCACGCTAAGAATGGCGCCCATTATCGACGATATGGGTAAGTGGGAACTTTTTCATATTTTTCTTTTCCACTGGATAATACATTTTGAGAAAATCTATCTTGTGAAGGCTTTCTTGAAGGCTGATTTGCAAGAGATGAAATCTTGTAGGCGTTAGAAAGTTTCAGTTTTGTGGAAGATCAGAGGAAAGTTTTCTATAGTGGATTAATTTGTGAATTGTAGGTGTGTTTCGTAGTTTTTAAGTGATTTTGAAATTGTGAATAATAGATTTTAACACTAGAACTACCGGCCTCAAATCTATTATATTTTAATAAATTAAATAAGTACTTTGATAAAGGGTGAATCAAGCGGCGGAAAATTTGATCGATTGGGTGATTTATGTTTACTGATATAGATGTAGAATATTTATTCTATGACTCTTGCGTAAACTTGGAGAATTTTTTGAAAAAATTGTGTACCAGTTATTTTGACTGGTTTGGTAGTTCTAGTGTTAATGGAATTGATCGAGATGCTTTGAAATTGAAGGAAATATTTGTAGCATCTTGTGAGGAGAGTGTTAGTGGTTCAATTTCGAAAACTGGGTTTCCAATTTCGAATGGATTCAAATTAGGAAACTTTTCTCTGTTTGGACATATTGTTTTAATGCTTATAATGAAATATACTTTGATTGCGCGACGAAAAGATTTAAATTTCATTGTTTTAATGAATCGATACTGTTGATTGTATAATTATGTATGAAATGTACGAAAGACAAGACGAATTGTAAATTATTTCATGATAATATGAAATGACGTCATCGCTATTATCAAGACGTGTAAAATATTCGTAACGTCTATCATAATTTTCGCGCCTTAGAAAGTAGAACATTCGGGCCACGTCTCACGAGAAAGCAGCTTTGGATCCTCGTGGCAACGTTGAAATATTCCAAATATCCCAAGAGAAGTCATCTCGTATTGCAATCACGACGAATTAATCTTTCAACCTATCAATACTCGATGATCCTTCGGCGTACGGACGCAGACGTTATCTACTTAACTCTCTGACCTTACCCGATACAAATGCGATACGAAATTTTACATGCCAATGCAATTTCCATCCCCGTTACAAGACAAATTACCATTTCTTCTTACAATCTAATTTTCTCAACTGTTAACATACCATCACGACTAAAACTACATCAAGTGGAGGTTTGTACAGTATACCCAAACTTCGTACACATCGTAAAACCCTTCAAGTTCGATCTCTAAAGCTCTCCACCAAGAATTTACTTCCCTCAAGAGAACTTTTATCGAACCAAAATCGATTACCGATCTCCGCTTAAAAGAACGTCTCACGGAAACTTTTCTTCCCACCCGTAACAACTTGCTCTCTTAAATAATTACAAAAAAATAAACCACTCAAAGTCACGATGCCCCTTACGTCGTCTTTCTCCATCTGTGTTTCATCCTTTCTACTTTCCACCTCTTAAAGTCTAACAGTAACAACCAATTCACCCTCGAACACTCGAATACCTTGATAAACAGATAAACCAAGCATTCCATCATCATTCAAACTCATCACCCCTTTCTTCCATCCTTTCTTTCTTTCTTCTTTTCATCGTGCCATAAAGACCCCACAAAAGCACCCATTCTTTTCCATAGCTTCACTCATCCAAATAGGGTAACCTCTTCGAAGCGTGGCCAATTTCCAAGGGGTTGGGTTGACACTTCTTTAAACGTCCTGGCTTTTCTCGCGCCACTGTCGTCGCAGCTTTTGTCCAATTAACCGACGGGATTGTGTGTCAGTCGACAGCACTCCTGAAAGAGTATCCAGCATGGAGGCACTTCTCGTGACGATGGTCTGTGTATCAGGCATACGGGCACACACGCGTCAGGCACAAACGGGCACATGCAATGTGCGAGGTCGAGGGCGCTCCACGGCTCTAAATTAAAGGCGCACGTCTGCGAATTCTCCAGTCAGCCGTCGGATTTCCGTGGTAGAACCACCTCGAAGTCTTCACTGCGCGGTTAGACGCTCGAGTCATCCGTTTCTCGTTTATTCGAAAGCTTTCGAGACGGTTGTGGGCTTCGCCGACGGAAGTCCGCCTTCGAACGAGCCTATTCTACTTGCTGTACCTCGCATTTCAGGGGTATACATGTTTCAACGTGGAATACTGTGGTTGGACTTT
Source organism: Cerceris rybyensis (assembly GCA_910591515.1). Taxonomy (NCBI): domain Eukaryota; kingdom Metazoa; phylum Arthropoda; class Insecta; order Hymenoptera; family Crabronidae; genus Cerceris; species Cerceris rybyensis. Next base: position 6,786,654 of record OU342795.1, read on the forward strand.
TTTTTTTAAGTTTTTACTTCGACGTTTAACCGTCTAATGGCATCTCGAGAAGGACACGGTTATTCTCGTGTACGTTCGAAAGCTTTCGACGAACGTCAGAGTGGTCCAGTTTCATGGAAGTTCGAGGGAGGAACGGATGTGTCGTTCGGAGCATCTCCGTAAAACGAGTTTCGAGAGTGCCTTCGAAAGGAATACTTTCTTGGGTTTTAAACCGTCTTTTTAGTACGACGAGGAAAGTTCGACGTCTTTGCGTTTAGTTATTTGGTGTACCTTCTGAACGTTTGAGCTTTCTCGTGTCACTTTGAGGGGAGTTCTACCTGGCTTGAATTACCTGAGAAACTGGTGAAAGGGGTTTGAGGTAGTTTTAGGAGTTGCTATTCGATCGAGGGATGTTATTTGGGTGGAAGTGGGATATTTGTGAAGTTAAGAGTGAAGAAATTGTTGTTAAAGGATATTTTCAGGGTTTTCTATGGATATTTTAAGGACATTCAAATCAGGTTTGTTAAATTTCGTTCTCTTGGTGCCTTAAATAGTTCCTTTATTCAATCAAAAATGATATACAAGCTTGGTAAAGCAATAGTTTGTACAATGTTGGTTCCAATATGGTCGCAGCATCGCGACTTCTCAAAGGAAAATAGATAATATAAAAAGAAATACATCTAACAGAACATTAGTAATAAAATGGAAATTTGAAAATGATAGCCCCAAAAAATAAATGACATATTGGTCAAAAAAGGGCACAATCGCAAACAAACAGGTACTAGGACGGACAAGACAATTACGAAGGGGGTGCGTTCTCTTGGTATTTCACGTGGTATGTCACGGTGGTATCAGGGATTAATCAGTTTCCGGAGTGATACTTTTTCAATTTGCCACGGCAAACGGAATGCCGGAGTAATAATTCAGAGTGCACCGACGGAAAACGATTTCCCGTGAGTCCGACGGCGAAGGGATGGAATTCCGAGGGAGGCTATTAGAAGTGGAAGTTCTAGGGGTCCTTTGATCTCAGGAATTTAATCCTTCGTGATGTTGATTCGCACGATTTTGAAAATGCTCGACAATGATTCCGTCACGGGGATAATTGCAAGCGACCTTTGAATTTTCCGATGTGAATTTCACTGCTGCGAGATGGAGGCGCGAGAAGTTGCAATTAACGTGCGATTTCTTTGCTCGTGTTAGTAGAACGTCGAGGAAACATGACGTTCGTTTGCACCAGGGGAAGCTTTAGTCTTGAGATAGCAAAATGAAAGTTTGCTGTATGAAAATTCAAGAGATGTTTAAAGGAAACGTACTGATATTTTAGAGATTAAAATTCTCATGAAAGTAGAAATGACAATTCCTTTTTAATTAAACATTCTGAGATATATTTCGCCATAATTTCGAAGATATTAAAATCATATCTTGTTGAAGAAATACTATGCGCAGAGATAGAAACAATATTTCAGGAAAAATACCGATATTTTAATCTTATTAACCCATTAAGGCTCGATGTAATAATGACTTCTCATTGATATTAGTACAGGTTGTCTTACTAATTATAGCATCAAGTTCACAATACTACAAAAATTCACCTTGCTATCTTTAAAACTCTTTAACACTAGGTTTACGGGGGTTAAATCCTTTCTCTTTGAAAAGAGAAGGATCAAGTGGCAAAAATGGTAATTTGTTAAGTAACTTCTATGTTATAAAATACATAGGAAATATCTACTATACTGCTTTTTCGTAAATTTAAGAAATATTTATAAAAACAGGTGAAACCCGTCAATTTAAAGGCTTCCCTATATCTAGTGTTAACTTTTTGAGTCACAGGAATTCCGAAAATAAAATGACCCATATTGCACATGCATTTTTTTCTTCGTTTAATTGAATAAATTTGGTTTATATTTATGGTTAAAGTTATATAATAATATAAATTTTCGAGGTGGGACAAAAAATGTCCCATCATGCATCTTCACGCATCAAAGAGTTAAACAAATTCTTGAAAAATAATCATTCAATATAACCAGTCCAGTATTTTTCGAAAATTCTTAAAAAATAATTTGACCATTACGGCTCAAATATCTAAATGAAAATATTGATCAACCTCGCAACTTCTCTTCCTTAAAACTATCTAATGCATCGATTTCATAAAGTCTTCGCAATTAATATTATACGTCGCATCAGAGATATTCCAACTTTCCCGATCCATCAAAGCAGGAAAATGATGTTTAACGTATCATTTATGGAAAGCTGAAAGCTCATCGTGAGAGGTAGGATCAACAAGTTCTGATCGTATTCAGGTCAGAGGAAAATTAGGTATTCCAATGTTAATGCCTCTGCATCGAGACTTCGCGTGAATGCGAATAACGATGCGACAGACCGGTAGGCCGTAACTATTGCGAGCTTACCGATCCAAAATGCAAAATCATTAATCTTCATACTGCAATTCAAACTCTAGATAATACGCTGCATCGTTTGAGTTTTACAAATAATCAATCATCGTGCGATATCATCGTAGAAATTTCTCATCTGACTTTATGGACTTTCCGTCAGAAATATCGACAGACGTTCGTACGTTTTTATTCTCGTCTTTCTTCTGGATGCAATTCAATATCAATTCTTTGACTGCTGAATATTTCTTGACCAAGTGCTCATTATAAAAGTCTCAACTTTATTTATGACGATTGTAAATTTAAATACACCGTGTGATAAAAAAAGTTTGCAAAATATTAATCTGCTTTAACACGTACCGTTATTTTTAATAAACGGATCAAAGAACTTCTCTTAAAATTGTACAATTTTTTTGCAAGTATTGCTATTTTATTTTCACTTGTTTGAAATCGAGAAAATTCTCTAATATTTCCTATTAAAGTTCACACTGGTAATTTTTTTATTAGCACGTACAATCATTCTTAACAAACGGATCAAAGACCATGTCTTAAAATTGTACAATCATTTTTTTGTTAATGTTATTTTATTTTTACTTGTTTGAGATAGAAAAATTCTCTAATATTGTCTACTAAAGTCCACACTGGTAGTTTCTTATTAGCACGTACAATCATTTTTAAGAATCAAAGACCATTTCTTAAATTGTATAACAATTTTTTAGTAGATGTTGTTATTTTATACTCACTCGTTTGAGATTGAGAAAATTCTCTGACTAATATTTCCTACTAAATTCTGCACTGGTAGTTTTTATCGAGGCCATATATGAGCCCATATTCCACTCGATAGCTTTCACCAGAAGCACATATGTGCCCATAGCACTTAAAAGTTTAAGCAATAAAAATGGATATAATACTTTGTCCAATTTATTGGCAAGTCTTTGAACTATATAGGGTAAGAGTTAGAATTTATATTTCTTCTCGATAAAGGTAGGATGAGCTTTTGGCTGCTTTCGTAGGTCAGGTCTGTTTTGATGCTCGCACTTGGCCATTAATCTCTTTCGATGATCAATTGAACGATGAAACTACAATCTCAAGAGGCTGTAGCATCTATGAAGATATTATTGGTGTAGTAAAACGAACGAGATGAATCTAAAAAAATTCGTATTTTGCGTAGGTGTTTTATCGTGATATTTTCTTAGGTTCGACGCGAAATCTGAGATTATTGTCGAGCTTATAATAGCAGAGGATTATGTTGAATTCCGTGAGATACCAAAACGGACCAGTGCGAATGATTTTGTGTCGAATATGCTGCCAATGTGTAATCATTTACCAATTAGCAATGCTAATTAAGTTTAATTATACCAGGTAATTTCAGTTTCGAGCGAGTCGAATGGAAATTTTGGATCAAAGTGTTCTCGTTCCAATTAAAAATCCTTCTATATTCAACGTTCGAGAGATTTCAATGTTACTTTAGAAATTTAAGTAACTTTCAATGATATTAATTCTAAATTTAAACATACAATAGAAATTGTGGTATATTTCAAGCAAATGGATTACATAATTTAGTAATTTGCGAATATATATTGAGAAACAATTGGCACAGTTTTTTAATTATAATTAATGGTCCATCGATTAAAACCTCAATTTTGGGATACGATAATTCAGTATATTTTACCAATTTTACCAATTTTTACTATTATTATAATAGTGAAATAACAATTTGTATTCAACGTTAGAGGATGTTCTTCAATTATTTCATACTCAAGGAGAATTCCTCAACAATGGACTTTGTCGTTGCTCGTTTTCTTGAAAATCTCCACGCAGTTGCATTCAAGAAATCCGCTTAGAAACGAGATTTAAAGCTCGCGCTTTTGCGTCATCGTTTTCGGTTTTCGCGAAAGTCGCAGTTCCATGACTCTGTGGGGCGATGCCGACTTCAAATAAAATTGGTTTTATATAGTACATGCGAAAATTTAATGCAATTTGAATTCTATTTCTGCGAGCGCAAAGTATTAGCTGCGAACAAGAAAGTCCACTTTCGATATAACGCGTAAATAGCGTTTCGATGTTATCCGCCTTTCAGTTTGCATTGCGAAATTCGAAATTAACGCTTCGTCCTAGGATAAATAAGAGATACATTTCTGATACATTTTGTCAACGAACGATACTATAATTTTTTTATTCCTGTGAAAAATTCTGCATTTTTGTAGATGAAGCTTCGACATTTCCGTAATTTTCAATATGAATTCCCATATTAATTCTATTGTTTTACCAACACAATTCACTGGGTCGAGAGCTGAATAAAAGAAAGATGTAAAGTAATTTATAAATTAAATTTTATTACTTTTATTATTTTTAATAAAAGAAGTCATTAAACTAATTCAATGTTCTTTCTCATAAAATAGAAAAAATACTCTTTTCAACGTTGATTGAAAAAGTTTTAGGAAAAGTACACGATAACTTTAATTACATTTTCCTTTTCTATATCTCACGATGTACAATAGACATTATTCAGTAGTAAAACAGAATGTTAAGAGTAACATCAAGAATATTTCTCACATAATGCCGTTATTCGGTTGCACCAAAGTTTTATTTCAAAGTAAGAATTATTTACATTTTACCAAATTACCGATTACCATCCTATAATTACACAGTGTCTCTATATTGATCAACTGTTAGCTTGGAAAAAATAAAGAACTCCGTAAACATTGCGTTCGCAAGCACTTCTGGTTCTCAGATTCATTAAAAAAAAAGTGGTAATTTTTTGCCGTTTCGCAGAGATCTCCGTTCGAAACCACATACCTCAAATTTTCGTCTCGCTTCTCAAAATCCCCGCAAGATCCTTCCGGTTCACGATAAAAAATCGGCTGCAATCATTTCGAAAAGAAATCTCTGCACTTTTCCTCTGGTGCGTTTACATCGTTATGCGCTCTTAGAGAATCAGGTCAAGTCGGCTGATTTTCCCCGACGTTCGATTTTGACGTACGTCATTAAAAGGACGAATATAGACCGATCGTCGGTGCGATGCTTTTGGCACAAGCCACGACACCAATTGCAATTCCACGCGGTGCTTTTAAGCCTTCGTTTCTTCCTGAAAACTTCTCAAAATTCTCCTTCACCCTGGTCTTCAACGAAACTCACCTGCTGCGACGTTTTATCCTCGAGTTTACAAAATCGATGGAAGTTTAATCGGTTTGCGAACTTTCTTACGTGGGAGGCATCTTTACTACAATATAAATCTTCAGGAGAATAAAAAATCTTAAGAGCGTTGGGCCTTAAATTCTACTTAAATTCTGGTTGCTACTTTCTAAAAGTTTCAATCGTACGAGAATAAATGTTTGTTTAAAACATTTATTAAACACACAAAAAGGATCTAACTGGATAAGGGTGGAAAAAGTGCCTGCAAAGCAAATTAAATTTGATAGGTCTCTTTAAAAAAAACCCTTTCTACAAAATATGAATATGTTAGTCCGACCGTAGGGGTGGTCATGGAAAATTCTATAGAACAGCACAGCTATTAGGTATATCCAATGATACGCATCGTTTTGAACGTTTTGACATTGTTTTGTTGCCAAATCAGTTTTTAACAAAGTAATAAATGAGCCTCAGCTCATAAGTGGAGTGAACCATTAATACAGGACAGGCAGTACAGACGGAGGACAGGCAAAAGAGATACAGAACGGGCAGGGTAGTCGCAGAACAGGCAGTGCATTTGCAGAAAAAGCAGTATAAGAGTAAGACAAGCTGTGTAACCACAGGACAAGCAGTACAAGAGCATGCCAGGCAGTATCGAAAGTAGTACAAATAGGAGAGGCACGAGACAGGCAGCACAGACGCAGGACAGACAGAGGAGAGCCAGGACAGTCACAGAACAACCAGGACTGGCACAGAATAGCCCAGAGAGTCATAGGGCAACCAGGACATACAAGGAAGAATTCGGACAGACACAAGACAGCCACGGCAGGTACAGGATAGGCACAGGACAATCAGGACAGACAGAAGACATCCAGGAGAGGCACAGAGCAGCCAGGAGATTCAAAGACAGAACAGCTTTTATTAAATACATATCTCATAGTTTTAGAAGCACACAATTTTGTTTTATGCAGTGTAATACCAGCAATTTTGTATAACACAAGTATTGAATAAAGTTTGTTAAATCTCAAACAGTGTTAAACATGTTTAACCTTATTGCATTCCAAAATTCCATATCCCATTCAAACCACTAATATGTAAGAGAAACTTTTGTTCTGTCTGCTTGAGCTCTTTAGTTTGAGCCAATAGGTGTGACCTTGCAAGCTCACATTTGACCTTGAAAATGAGCTTGCAAGCTCACACCTAATGGCTCAAACTAAAAAGCTCACTCGGAGTTGTCGAAATTATGCGGAAAATTCGGAAAAATTGCTCAAAAGCTCTACACTTTCGTGCTCAAACTAAAAAAGCACAAATTTTTCGAGAAAAATTGAAATTTTTCTTGAGCTTTTTAATTTGAGCCATCAGGTGTGAACTTGCAAGCTCAGATGTCGATGCTCAAACTAAAAAAGCTCAAATTTTTCGAGAAACTTTGAAATTTTTATTGAGCTTTTTAGTTTGAGCCCCCAGGTGTGAGCTTGCAAGCTCAGATGTCGATGCTCAAACTAAAAAAGCTCAAATTTTTCGACAAACTTTGAAATTTTTATTGAGCTTTTTAGTTTGAGCCCCCGGGTGTGACCTTGCAAGCTCAGATGTCGATGCTCAAACTAGAAAAGCTCAAATTTTTCGAGAAAATTTCAAATATTTATTGAGCTTTTTAGTTTGAGCCATTAGGTGTGAGCTTGCAAGCTCAGATGTCGATGCTCAAACTAAAAAAGCTCAAATTTTTCGAGAAACTTTGAAATTTTTATTGAGCTTTTTAGTTTGAGCCATCAGGTGTGAGCTTGCAAGCTCAAATTTGACCTTGAAGTGACCTTGAAGGTCATAAGTGGAGTGAACCAATAGAAGAAGAAGGATTTTTGACCGATCTAGCGTGCCATTGAATGGTGTTACCATATCAGAGTTTTAATTTTAACCGAATTAGAGAATTAACTTATAACTATAAATACAGGAATCGAATTTTGGGAATGGAACAAGAGTAGCGGTTAAAGAAGTTTAACAAGTGTTTTCAATTTATCAAAGTTTTTATTCATTATTCTTATTATACATCATAAATGTATGTTATACAATATTCATAAAATACAATTGTATGTTTCTAAAACTACAACTTATTTATTTTATAAATGCTGTCCTGGCTATCTTGTACTTGTCCTGGTTATCCTGTGCCTGTCCTGGCTCTTCTCTGCCTGTAATGGCTCTCCTTTATCTGCCCTGGCTGTTCTCTACTTGTCCCGGCTGTGCTTTGACTGTCCACTCTCCGTTCTGTCTGTTTTCACAAAAAATAAACATTAAAATTCTGCTCTCTCTACGGTACTATGAAACTTACGTATATACAATTATCTCCAAAACGAATAGTTGTCCAGTTAGCTATAGAGACCAATAGAATAGTATATTTCAAGATTAATTTCCTCTGGAGGCACTTTTCCTTATTCAACTAGACTCTTTCTACTTCTCTTTACAAGTAGAATTCACTATGGAGAAATTTCTGCATAAAAATATATTGGAAGATGCAAAGATCTCCATAAGTATATGCACCGTTGAATTTGATAGAGATATTATTACGATACCCTGGCTGCCATACAAATGTATTTCCTCTCCAATAACATGTATCGTCATTTCTCTGCATCGTCGTCTTCCAATGGGTAGAAAGTTAATAATCGTAAAACTCAAGAGCGCAACGTTTTATCGACTGCTGTAATAACGTCCCGGTGACGATGGCAAGTCTAATTTAAATTGCCACCACCTGAAATAGCGCAAACAAATGGTGCAGATCGTTTCGCGTTGAGCCGTTTCTCTTGACTTCACGGACGACAGTCAAAGCCTGAATCTGGGAATTTTCTTCTTCCACCTTGAATTTTCCCGTCGTCTTGCTACTATTTTAAACGATTCTCTCTTATTCTTTCTCTTGCACCGATGGAGAAAAGTACCGGGAAAAAGGGAATCTCTGTCGGTTCTGCTGTGATGGATGTATGTACTTTGAAGAATTGAAAAGAATAGTTGATTTTTTCTTTTATTCCATCCTGTGTTTCTAAATAATGACTTTCTAATCGTCGACAAATAATAATCAAAGTAAAAATAACGCCCGCATCAATGTGCGTTATTTAGAATTTTATTGGACATAACGAGGGTAGGTAGACGACGTGATCGTGCAATTATTCGTCTTCAGGAATGGCTCTAGTTTATTCAAACTGCACAGTCGAGGATTTACCAGCACTTTATTCGAGACTTTACTGTACACAATGCGTTAACATCACTCGCTCCGTTAACAGCCGCGCTAATAAATTCGCAGCCACGAAACTTTTGGCAACGAACGGTGAAAATACGTTCTGGCAGGCTGCAAAATAAATTCTGCCTCCTGGAAAATCGAGAGAATCGTTTTCACAGCTCGGTGAATCGACGTCTTAGATAGAAAAGTCTCCGGTGCTCGGACTTTCATGACAACTTCAGTTTCCTACTTTTGAAGTTTCCTTTTCTCGACCGCAGAATTGATAACGAAGGCTAATTTAAGCGGACAGGCAAGGGGGAAGATTGTAATTCGAGGATTTATGGAACTCCAGACTTCGCTTTTAATGCTCGAATCGTTTAGGCGTAATTTGCATTTTATGGCTTCTTTAGTTCTATGGCAATTCGAGTTTTTATTTTAATTTTATCGTCCGCCGTGTTAACAACCCCTTTGCACTCGAATGGCTGGGCTGGCTTGAAGCGTTCTTTTAATTAGCTTCAATATTGCCACCAAATTATTAGCTGTTGTATATATTGCTGCTTAATTTGTTTTTGAACTTTTAACAATTTTATGTACAGCGACACGGAACACTTTTCTGGTACAGTTAATAGTTCAGCTATTAATCTTTGACTTTGTAATTAACAATGATCTTTGTACCTATACTGATGATTCCTCAATACCTGTATTTTTTCCTGTTATTAAATATTAATGAATAATCAACGTTAGAATATTTTTCGAAATTATTTTCCCTTAATGTAAAATGGAAAATATAATTTGGATAACAAAGGGTTAATATAAGCGTAGTGGATAGATCCCATTGTTAATTCGATCAAAGAACTAACTGTGTCAATTTCGCAAAGTGAAAAATGTTTATTCTCAGCCTCGATCGCTAAACGAAAACAGTGACAAGAGGCGCCATTGTCGATGTCTCACAGAGCGTACATATTTTTAGAAAAAACAAGTAACAGATATGGATTCCAGGTAGTTAATTTTACCTATAATTAGACTCCTATTACTTACCTTCGTTGTAAATTAAACCACGTCCTTTTGTAACGAGAATACTTATTCTCTATTCGATTCAATACTTTAAATCGATGCATCGTAATTGATCTCTGCACGTTCAATTGCCACTAACTTCGGATTACTTTCGTTCGATTTCACCTACAGTTTATCTATGGATAGAAGCTCCAGATTGCCTCGAAAGTTGATGCAAAAAACGCCGAAAAGAGCAACGAATAAAAGGTCGATCCCTGAAACGATGTTATCGATTCGTCTGACAATACAGGTCACCCGATAAATAATCGATGAGAAAATGGAGAAATATCATCTTCCTATCGCTCATTAAATTCCAATTTATTTAGTCAAACTTTTCCTATCTGTCGGTTAAACTGCAGCCGGATTGTCTAGTTTTCGTATTAACTTGTTCCTCAACTAAGTTTCCCATTGGCATTACCGCAATACCACAGGCACAGAGAATCTGCATTTCTGGATGCATTTCGTGCGGTTTCATTGCCCGTTAAATTAGGTCCGTTTTAATGCCTCTGATCAGTCATTAATCTTCCTGACGATCCACTGAAGATGAAACCACGCTGCTCGAGTCTTGATCGATGCTCTGTGAAAATCCATTTACAAAAATGTCTACTTCCGACTGAAATATTCCTTGCAAATATATAATTGTCACTTATATTATTCACTACTTTTTATCAAAAAGCTGAAATTTTACCAGGGCTTCTAAAATATTTGTTACCATCATCAATAATTCAAGCTCTGTGTTTAACACTAGAACTACCCACATTATTAATACATTTAAATAAATTAAATAAGTCCTGTAGAAAAAAAAATCACAAAATGGAAAGATGATTTCACTGCCATTCACTGCCAACTACGAGATATCTCGTGTTTGCACTATAAGTTGGAATTAATAAGTTGGCAATAAAAGCCGAACGTGTGTAGCATTTTTGGAACAAAAATTTTCTTAGTATCACTACAAGTGTTGAGATTTTATTTTTGAATAATTAAATTACTGTTTTAAAAACTTACTGTCATCTTCTCAAATTTTATCACATAAGATAATATTTGCTTAGTTTTTCTGGCAGTGAATGGGTTAATACAGTAAGTTATATTTTCCAAGATCAACGTAGACTATCTACTCCATGGCTCTCTTATGTTGAAAAATTTTTATAAAATATTCGAAACCAATCATTGCTACTGCCTCGATAGTTCCAATGTGAAAATCTGTCCGATGACAATCTCCACCTGGCTACAAAGTATAAAACATAGAAGCAATCAAATAGAAATAAAACAGAGACATTGAAATTGAATCGAACAAGCAAGATTATTATCTCTCAATTAAATTTCATTCCACAAGCCACAGTTTTCGCGCGAAGAACTTCCATTCCACGAGGACAAAGTCTACCGGTATTAACCGCGCGAGGGTACAGCCAGTTTGCATTTCCGGTTGCATTTCATGCGGTTATATCACCTGTTACGCTTGTCGCTCGACTGTCCCCATTTCTCGTACACCGTAGGCATTATTATGCGAATGTCCTTAGAATATCGAGAGCACGTGCACGCTAATATTGGTAACGAGTACACGAGTAATATCGATTATCAATATCTGACGTCCCCCGATAAGACGGATCACCGAGTGTCATCGAAGTCGAAGAAGAATTTTGGAACATTTTTAGGAAAGCGTTGGTTTTTTTCCTCCCTCTTTACCCTTGTATCGTGAAGGGTGGTATTTCTTGTAGCTTGGAAACGAGAGGAAACGAGGTCTTCGCCTCGTTAATGCCACCAATCGATAACAGTAAACTGGTCAAAGTAATTAGGGAATAGGTACTTCGAGGTGAACCTCTGGAACGAGGCAAACACCAAAGATCATAAATGTTTTATCTATTTTTGTGAAGAAATCCTTTGATGTAATTTTCTCCTGGTGATTCGATAAATGAACGAGAGTGATAGACGATGTTTCATTTACTTCTCGTAAATTTCCTTAATTGAAATTGATTCTGTCTATTGAGACGTTGAAGGATATTTGGAGATTGCTTTACTTGGAGAACAGTTCAATCAATGAATTGAATTTAATTAAATACTTATTGAATTCTAAGGAAGAGGACTGGGAAGAATCAAATTGAGTATGGTATTGCAACGATTCGTTCACAAAAGAAGTTTTAAATTGTCGATAGATTTCCAGTCGACTTTATTCCTACATTCTTTCCAATCGCAAGGAATAGCTTTGCTTACAGTGCTAAAAGACCAAGTAGATAAAAAGTTTCGTCGGCCATCGATCGGCGCACGATGGCTTTTCTTTTATAGGACAGTATCGCTCGTGACACCGTTAATATCACGACACCTTAATTATTCGGTAGATAAAACTATGTCGATAGAATGCCTCGTGCCACGCACAACTTGACACGTGTTTACACGCCGTTTATACAACCACGATGCTTTTGCGCTGTGGAAAAGTTTGCTATATCCCGATCAAACGATCTCTCTAAAGCGTCAAGCTCGAAGCAATGTTTATATACGACTAACTGTACCGAGTTATGCGTTGATGTGGCTCAGCCTGGTTGTAGCATGTTTTTACCTATCACAGGTGACATCTATATAATAATCATATAAAAATTTGTACGTATTCTAACGCAATGTTGTGTCAAAATTTCAAGACAATCGGTGAAGAACTTTCGGAGATTTAAGATTTTAACATTAGATCTACCAAGGAGGTCAAAATGACTTGTACCGAATTTTTCAAAAATCTTGTTATAATTTGTGGGGCTTTACTGTGCTTAATTTTCTATATCTCCCTTGCAAAACGTGAGATATTAACCTGTTAACCGGGGAATTAATTTTTGTTCAACTTGTTCCAAATTGGAATATTTTTTTTTACAGTGAGAAGTAATATCATTACATCTAAAGTACTACGTCAGGATTAAACGGATACGAACGACATAAAATGTAATGCGTTCAACATATTACGTTTAAAAATTTTAAGGAAGAAAAAATCGACAAGCTTACTGGAGTTTTCTTTCAGATATGACGGAATTATACGTCACGCCCGGTTAACAGGTTAAATCAAATTAGTTTCTTGCGTATTTCATTCCCATTCTTCTCAAGTATTTATCTTGTATTTTTAAATATACAGAATTAATAGTAAGTGGTTTTAGTGCTAAACAAACAATCATCTACATTTTTGTTTATGTATTATGATTAGACTGCGGATGTTTATGCAAATTTCGAGTTTCACAAATGCAGGTGAGACAGGAAAACCTATCTAGGGATTTATTGCACTCAATAAATATTACAACAAATACCATACTTTGGATATTTTAGATATATTTTTGTATTATGTCCTTTTTGTATATTTTAGCCGTATTTTATTTGTCATAAATGCATAAAAATCTGCAGTCTGATTATGATGGAAGATTGATTCCAGTTTGTTTCTCCACATTGCAAAAATTGATCCATATATAATTTTTATCGTTGTTTCTCTCATTTGAGATTTTTTTGCACTTTCTCCCTATTGCATGTCCTTTTAAAAGCTCGAAAAGGACAGGTATGGAATACGCGATATCTGTGCGACATTGCGGAAGATCGAAGGGAAGAGAATGGATCGATTAAATCCATTTTCCGCTTTTTACTGGCAATTACGGCCACCAGCTGTAGGAGCTTCTCCGCTGGACAACTCGCATTAAGGAAATCCAATTTCGTAAATTACGCCTCATCCAGCGCTCTCCATTTTGCGCCGTCACCTCGTCCCTTCTCGGAGGAGAATGAAGCGGGAGATATTATATCTCCGGCGTAATCCCGATATTACGTTCGATTATTCCGAACGCCTCGATTTTCAAACTTTCTACGTGCTGGAACTTCGAAATTACTATATTACTAAATTACAATATCTCGAAATTGGAGGACTATCAGTGTCTACCAATGAGTCACCAATATCCATCAATATTTATCCATATCTACCAGATATATGTAAATATTTCTCAGCATCTATCGATGATCTATCCAATAATTATCAACGTCTACCAATATCTAACAATATTTCTAAATATTGAACTAATGTTCATCAATATCCGTCGATATCTAGTAGCACTTACTAAATATTCATCCATCGCGTATTCATCATCTATCGATGACCTATCCAATGATTATCAATGACTACCAATATTTTTAACAAGGGTACATCCCGAATATTCGACACGTATTTTTTTTATCGGCAATCGTCGACGTTAAAGGGGTAAAAACCACCCCCAAAGTTAGGGCCCTAAAGTATATTTCGTCGTTTATCTCGGAAACTATGAGAGATAGAGCATTAGCCTAAATTGACGAAATTTGCGTCTATTAATAATCAATAAAATGGTAAAAATTATTTTGCGAAATCTCAATTTGTTTAAACAATATATGAAAAATTCGAATTTCTTTGTTAGTTTTCCCCCCTTAATGCCAATGAATTTTCTTGAGTTTTTGTTTATAGAAACTATATGTCCTTTACAAAAATACGGATAAATCGGAATTTTGATTTTATCACCAGAAAAAAAGATATTAAACTTGAAATTGTATATTGATCAACACCTATCAATGCCTATCGATATCGAGTAACACTTACTAAATATTTCTCCATCAATATCTAATAGTATTTAACCACTATCCCTACCCATTCGTATTTAATCAACAACCCTCAGCATACATCCAATGTTTATCAATATCTCTCACCATTTAACCACAATTTATCAGTGTCTATAACTCTATCAATATCCAATCACCATGTGACCAATATCCATCCGGAACCACCAATACCTAACAATCTCCCTGTAAATAATAAGAAATCGTCAATCACCGAAAGTACCCTCGGCTATTCGAAAACGCAAACGGAAACGAGGGAAGCGTAACCAACGGAAAACAAATTTCCTCCGCACAAAAGACAGCAGTTGCCGTGGTCCTTCCTCGTTCCCATCTTCTTCATCGTGCGAATATTCAAATAATTCCGAGGAGGCCGGTAGGCGTGGATTCTCTAAATATTTGGCCGAGTATATTTATCGACATCCACAACGCCTGTATTGCGGACGTAGAAGCAACACTGGCGTTAACACATCCACGGCCGTATAAATGTATATGCATCGCCGAGGGTCGAGGCGAGGAAAGAGACATGGAAAGCGGATCGGTGGCCTGCTAGATCCCGTCGCTAAAAATACACGTCGCAATAAACTCAAGGGTGACGTCCACTACATAGACACACGACGTATTTAGCTGTCCTTAGTTATACTTTCATTTCGCTGCTTTCTTTGACTCGTCGTTTAAATAAGAGGCCTTCGTCGTACCTGGGATTATACTAGCCATGCGCTTGATTCTAATCGGCTCTGCCTTCGGGAGAATGGCCGACGTTTTGGAACGAAAATACGTTGCTTTCGATGGAATTAACCCTTTGCGGACTAGCGACGCATATATGCGGTCTGAGGAAAAATGCAATTATAATTTATCATCGTATGTATACACGCTTAAGATTGAAAAATTGAAATACAACCGGTGATATGTGATTAAAAGTGGAGTGATTTATATTTTATACGCATTAATAACCCAAATTTCTGATGAAAAGGTAGTTTTGGGCCACCAAATAAATGATTATCTGTCCATATTTAAAAATGTCTCCGTCCGCAAAGGGTTAAGAGTGGGTTGATAACACTCAAAACTATAGATTTGAGACGAATTAGTCTTACAAATTAAAAGTGGAATATGGGACGAAAAATTGTTGCATTATTGGAAGTACATTGTGCAAAGATTGAGAAGTCATTTTGAGGAAATATCTTAAGGGTGACTCTGTGGTGTTTGGGGTGGGGGTTAGGTTTTAGAAAAAGGAAGTGGAGTTCTTTCAGTGAAGGAATTTCAAGCGTATGGTACTTTCGGGGTGGAAGTATGAGAGGGTGGTTCTACATATGGTTTCTGTAATTACGAGTTTAAATTGCAAGCTATTTAAACTACCAAAATCGTGATTCTGAAGCGTAAAGTTGCGATGAACAGAATTTGCGGCGGTTAGTGCGAGGTGCTACAATTTCTGTAAATAGGGTTTTGGGTTACGTCGTTCTGACGCGTTTTAGAGCTCTGTCGTTAGGATTTTCAAGTGCGGTGTTATGACAGGTTTCGCCTTATGCGATTAAGGTTTCGAGGTGCATAGTCATCATGTGTTTTGCAGGGTGCAATTTTAAATTGTGTAACTGCTGCACTACCTGAATTTTTTATGTTGCCGTGTGATATTTTTCTGACTTTTCTTCTCGAGTACCTCGTGCTGTTTTATAATTTTATTGCATTTCTATGGAATAAAATTGCTCTAAAATTTTCACAGATATTCCATCAATTTTCACAAACAGGTGCAATTTTTTCTAAAAAAATTGCACACTTCCTAACGTTATTCATTCTGTAGAAAAATTGTATGAATGTGATTCCAACTTCCTTCCTAGTTTAAAATGTCGCTTTCCAATTGCTACACAAATTTTTCAATATGTCATGGTGACATTTTGAGACTATTATAGATACTGCACACCATGACAGTGTCTTTTGACCTGGTTCACGCTCTTCTGCATCGTGTATTATGTGTTTCCAAGGCTGTACTTCACAAATGTCACTCTTCTTAAATCTTATACTACCTGCAAACGTAAAATGTTTCTCGGAATTCCAACACCGGCTGTCCTTTTATCTCTTTCTCACGTTTATATCTTTTTTGGAAAATCGCAAGTCACGGAGATCGCTTTGTTAAAGGAGAAGTACGAAATTCGTGAATATTTATTCCCCACTTTTCTTGCACCGTCACGTAACGTTATCTTTATTGCAGAAATTCACATATTTCTTTTACCATTTCACCATAAATTACCTGTGATTTTTACTTCAAAAAGAAACTACTCTCTTAATTCATTCTAATCGTATTAATAAATTAAAGTCAAGCAATGTGCTAGCAAATTAAACTTAATTTTAAAAGCAAACCACTCTCTCCATTTGCCTCAATCACGTTAACAAATGGAAGGCAGAGAACGTGGTGGTAAATGACATTTTATTTAAAAAACACACACTTTTAACAACATTCTTATTTTAATAAATTAGTTGCACAGAAGGTGCTGATAGATTAAACTTAATTTCAAAAAGAAATCATCCCCTACGTTTATCTCAGTCTCACGGATAAATAGCGCGGAACCTGGCAGTGAATTAAATTAATTTAAAAAAGAAACTACCCTCTTCGTTTATTTCAATCGCATTGGTTAATTAATGGCCCGGGACATGATGGTCGATTAAATTTAACATGCACGTGAACTTGAGCTACGTAAACCATTAGATTCCACGGAAAGTTTGTTGCTTCAGTGTATCTGGACTCTGCACTGCGTCAGGGTAGGTCATGAGTAATTAATAACACTAGCTGCAGTCATTTCTCGTGCGCAGCAGTGAGCTTTAAGAGGGCCAAGGCATTGTTGTTTTTCGACATCTCAATTCCACAGTGTAAAATTAACTTTAACCAATTTCCTATCGCACTTCCAATTATTTCTCTTCAAATCAATAGAATCCGTAAACAATAAAATTAATCAATATTTTACATGCAACTACGATTATATTAATTTGCAAAAAGTATCAAAAATTTCTATCTTCTTTCGCTGCAAACTTTGGAATGTTCTTCGCGGTGACGTTTCAAGTTTGGAGTTAATCTGTAAATTTTACTTCATCGTATCTTTTTATTAGCTTTCCTGGTAGCAACAAAAAACTGCAAGAATAAAAAGACTTCTTTTATATCCGTGTAGGTACACGTCGACGGGTTACATTCAAGAAACGTATTCGCTTCGAGTAACAAGAGATCTCACTATTTAGCAGCTCGTGTCCTAGCGTCGCAGTAAAAACGTACGACGCCGTTCTACGTCGGAGAGTTCTCCAAGGAACCATCTTAAAATGGTCTCACGGGTGGTGCTAATTAAACTCGTGAAAATTTAATAGCCGCCAAAGTACCGTGATATATTCCAGACTGCATTTGGCCTTCCGTTTTTTTTTTGCTTAGAAAACGTTTGAAAGTCCAATTTACGTTTGATGCAAAATGGCCACGCAGAGTGAATTTCATAGAAATTATTAGCCATTAGTATTAAAGACTTCTATGAATTTTTTTATAATTATTGAACTAGGATTATGTAAAAGAGTTTTGATATTTGAATATTTTAATATTTGCATAAAATAATAAATATATTCCTAGATAGTATAATTATTTGTACTTTTGCAGTTTGTAAGTGGAGTTTTGTAATAGCAGAAATTTTACTCAATTGTGAATGATGAAACGAGAATAATCCATTCAGAATTGAACGTGGAAACCGTGAAAATCCATGGGTCGCGTTTTGCGTCACTGAAAATGCGCCACGGTTAAACCGCGAGCATATGGAATCCTCTTTAATTATTCTATAGCATGAATAACCCCTTGACCTGGTGGCAATATCGAGACCCATCGTCCGTGCAGCTCGTTATCTATACCCGACAAAAATAATTTACTCCCCTGACGCAAATTATGTTACTAATTGCAAACGACAGTGCAATTTCCCATACAGAAAGCGAAACCAATTGGCAGGTTTCTTTCATTCATCCAGGACATTCAATTTGCCCATACAATCGTCAAAATAATCATAAAACAAGAGGATAATTATCCTTCATGAGCATCACGCAATTGTCTCTCAACTTCAATAATCGTTTAGTCATTTCTCCACAAAAGACCTATCATACGCCACAAAATACCTCGGCAATTAACCAAATATGGTACTCTAGTTAAATATCCTTAAAGTGTTCTACAAAGTACATTTTTCTCAATCCAACAAAGTGTCAAAATCTACAATATCACC
This sequence comes from Cerceris rybyensis, assembly GCA_910591515.1. Lineage (NCBI taxonomy): Eukaryota > Metazoa > Arthropoda > Insecta > Hymenoptera > Crabronidae > Cerceris > Cerceris rybyensis. Next base: position 6,805,223 of record OU342795.1, read on the forward strand.
AAAGAAACTGTGACTTCAATCTCATCAAATACAAATCACCAAAAAAGTGAACTCTCCAATTCAAAATCAATCCAACTCATCAAACCGGAAGGATGTCCAGTCAATCGATGTTAGAGTGTGGCCAACCGAATCGAACCAGACGTTTATCAGGTTCCTCCTCAGAGAGGATAATCTTCTACGTCGACGATATGTCCGTCGAGACATCGCACGATCCTTCACCCGATTTCTGTCACCATTCCGAGAACAATTACGTTCTCTATCCTCCTGGTAGTCCAGGTAGTCCACGATTCGAGAACCGTTCAATTCTACATCCTCCAAGTCCGGATAGCATCGGTTTCCATCCAGACGATCGTTCGGCCCTTTATCTCTCCAGTCCAGATGACGGTCCTCCACGTAATGCATCGATGCGCTCAAAGTCATCCGGTGGAACGAAGCGCACCAAGAATAATCTGGAGGCTGATCAACGTTCCAGCAGACGCTCCAGCGTGCAATCAAGTCGCTCTAGGACAAACAGTTGCAGCAGGCCGACGCCGTTAGGTAGGAGACAATTGGGTCATCAGACTTTTCGATCGATGAGAAACGCGGGAAGTTTGTTGCTGCATTTGGATGTGTACAACTGATGACGCAATGGGGATCATTTTTGGGTCTGATCGAATGAATGTATGGGAGGGATGATCGATGGAAAGGTTTCCGGGTGGATCAACGACGTGGAGTCTGGAAAATAGTGTCGCCCTTTGTTTTCTTTACTTCCTGCTGTTTACTTTTCAGTGGACAATGGAGTTTTAGAGGGGGCAAATTGAATTTACGGTTGGTTGTTAGTCGTGAAGTTGGGAATTTGAAATTGGAGCAGGGGATTTTTGGTGGCGACACTTTTTGAGTGGTTAACTTTGTTGTTTGCGATTGCTTGAGTCGGTGGAGGGGTGGATTGGTTGTGTAGGGTTTACAGGGTGTGTCATAGGGTGGATTACGTTTTAGTGGGGTTTTGGGTTTATTGAATCATGTTGATCTGGAAATATTGCAAAGTTAAAATCGGTTGCAACCATTTATAATTATTGTCGCTGTAATTTCTCACTGTTTAGGTGACAGACTATCAGAACACTTTAACCCTTTGCGGTCCTATGTCGAGCAGTATTTGACATAGATTTTCACTTCATTTTATTTTCTGACTATTTAACCCTAGATCACTAACCTTATTTTTCGACGCTTAACACTAACCTTCGTCTCTTCGACTACGGTGTTTACAAAAGGGGTTAAAGGGTATTATTTAACACTAGATTTACGGATATTGATTTACCTATTTTTTCCAAAGAAAATAGTTCCAAAACAATTGAAATGAAAGATTTATTATTAAAAAATTAACTAACCAATATATTATATATGCAGTAATGAAATTTTGAATGAGTCAAATTGACTCCGTAAATCTAGTGTTAAATAAAATTTAAACATGTTTTTTTCTATTATCAAAGATAGGTATTTATTTATTACGATAACGTTAACTAATATGGTATACTTATTAAATCCGTGTCGTCGAATCGACGAAGGTTAGTGATCTAGGGTTAATATCGACTTTCCAATATCACAACGATTCTGTAATATCACCCGAATGTACGTCAATACCTACAGTTATTGTTATCATTTTAAAAAATGAGTAACCAATAATAGAGAATATTGCAAACTTATTTCGTTTAGCTCATTATCAAAATTGACGAAATAATTCGAACCGCAAAGGGTTAATCATAAAGTACTAAGAATTATGAAACTTCGAATTGATTCACATTGAAATCTCCTCTTCCTGAACTTGCCTTTCTAATCTCTAAAATTGCATCCAAATTTATGCCGCACCCTGTACTGCACCAAGAATTCACCCTAACTCGTGAAACCGATTACGGCATGGGGTTTAATCGAGCCAAGATAATGTCCTTCTTCGTTCATGACCGGAAACGAAATCTTTAGGCGACGGTAGAAGAGCTAGCACGTGCAGAAGGACGAAACCACGAAGAGCGAGCACAGTTCGAAGAAAGGACTCTGTTCGACCAACAAGGACTGACGTTCAGGAGGCAAGAAAGGTCCTGGAAGACGCGCACGAGTTGGAACAAGCCAGGCGTCATCGGAGAATTGCTATGATCGTCCTGGGAACGTTTCTATTCCTTCTGGCGGCATCGGTTCTCGTCGTGGTGGTTACTTTGACGCACAGCTCCTTTCTGAGTCCTGCTACAGGCTCCAAGGAACTTGCAGAGCATCGAGCTCAACGTAAACTTTAATGCTCAACTATAATCGCGATCGTGGAAAATTGCTTTTTCAATTTTTAACGAGGCAATTTGTATTACACTGCCGAGTGGAATAATTCATAGACGTTGAAATGATTTTTTGGCTTGACATCCACCTTCTTATCTGCTTTCTATTATAACAAATTTTTCATGGTATTTCAAACAACTTTGACCAACGTGTTCTCCAATCTTTATCGCTACCATCGAATAGAATTCCTGTTAAAAGAATATTAGATTTTAGAGAATTACGTCCCAAGCTAAATTAACCCTTAAATGCGCGATTTTATTTTTTTAATCAGAAAAAATGTTTTTAATATCCATATATAGTTTAGATTATAGGAAAAATGTTAAAAAAATTCTTTTGAAAGAATTCAGCTTGTAAATTACCTGAAAATCCTTTGTTGCATTTATGCAACACTGCGCATTCCTAGGTAAGCAGATGTATGGGGAATTATTGACTCATGTAAATAGAATCAAAAATATTTTAGTACTTAATTATAGTTCTATTTATTATGATAGTTATAAAAACAGTTATTTTCTCTATTATAACAAAGACCGAGAAAATTTATTCCAATATCACTTTTTTCCGCGCCGATGAAAACCCGCTAAAACTGACAACTAATTCAAACATTTGAAAGTTGGTGCCACTGAAAATGTCAAAAATTTACAAAGTACACTATAGTCTATGACAAAGTTCGTTCAGAAACCGTAATCCGTTCAGATTTTTTTTTATTCTCATAGAATTAGTATGTTGCAGAAATGCAACTCCGCGAATTTAAGGGTTAAAAATCTACAAATGATAAATACTATCCTATAAAGAATACAAAGACACAAGTAACCTGATCGATACACCTAAAATAATGAACCGCAATAATTTCTAACGACCCAAGCGTATCCCTTGTCGCATTTACAATCCTAATCCCGTAGAAATACCCAAGCGAGACGTCCATTTGACTAATCGAGTTCTAGATAATAGGATCGACGACACACCGGAGGATATTCCACCCCTAAAACAGTCTCACGTTTCTCACCATCGACAGTATCGATTCCTTCGTAAATACGTTTACCCCATTAAAGAAACATACACCGGTTGTGCTTAATCGTGCGCATCTTTTCCTATTTTTACCGAGACACATCCGTAATCCTTTCAGTTCGCAGGGAGAACGAGGAACTGTTGAATTCCCTTAACAGGGACTACACGGCGGAGAACACGACGGTGCCTCCCTAAAGGATCACGTACCATGGAAGTTTGACCTGCTCCTCCTCAAATGCTTCTTTCGAGGAACATCCTGAAGAAAGTGGACGATTAAATCCGGTCGAAGGAAGAGCAGGTAAAAGAAAGGAAGAGAAAACACGATGCAGGAAGCTTATCGAGCTTTCAATTCCGATGATGCTCCGTGAGAGCATCGGCATTCCGAATCGAAAGTTCATTTTGGAACATCGACGAGGGAGCACTATGGATATCGAGTTTAATTAGTCAAAGTCGTCGCGGTACCACGGCCAATTAGTCGACTCTGCTCGATAGTACGAACTTCCCTAATTATCGTTACTACAGAGAGTTGGCCCGGAATCGACGCTGTAATTTCATCCGTATTGTTTCGAAGGTACGTCCAAGTTCTCTTTCTCACCGAATTTCCAATTTTCGAAGGGGTACACGCAACGTCCTTGGGGCGTGCTCCTTGAATCGGCCGTAAGGAGCGAAAAATTTGAGGAGAGAATTTTGCGAGAGTGTACACATATGAGTATGATATATATATATAAGTAAATATATATATGTATGTATTTAAAAGTGAGATAATGAAGGAGGAAAAATCAAAGAAAAAGCTATACGAAGTTGTTGGCGACTTTTGAACGTCGCTCTTTGTTAGTGCCCTCGTTATTGTTGTTGGCGCGATGAGAATCGTCTCGTTGCACTCGTTCTTCAGCGATGCAGCGCGAGAATGCAGCCGAGTGCTCGTTCGATGCACGAGGAAGAATTTTATTTTTGCGCGAGATGGTAAATTCGAGTCGCGAAAATATCCAATTATTGCTCGCACGCCGTATACCGACAACGAAAAGCATTTAGGAGATACTTTGTGAGATCAATCGATAGCCCTTGTCGGAAAGAGAAATTCAAAGGGTCAATTGACTGAACCGAGTAACTTCCGATTCGCTCGAACGATTTAGAAGATCGAGGCGTTGGAAGTTCGAGCTTGTGAAAAATCCTTCCGCGAGTCTTCCGAAGCGTAAGAGAGATCGATCATTCTGGTGAACATCGTGGAGAGATTCTCTTTCCCGAGGGTGCAGTCGATTGGTTTCGCGCTTGGTTACGTGCTCACACGTACAGAGTCTTGTAAATAAAATATTTATTATCGAGGATCGATCGTATGTGTCGAATGAGTAGCCGCGGATAAGGGCCAAATCGTTGTTGTCAATTGTTTGTAAAATAGAAATTCTGTCTTGCGACGTGAAGATGACCGATTTATGAGGACACCCTATGAACCTAAGCAGCGAACGAATTGATGGGTCAGACCAGAGAGGATTTATCGAGCGGCAATAATACTGCCACGTTTTGAAATTTTATTACAGTATTCTCGAAGTTGTAAAAAATCGCTATCGTGAAAATTCTGTCAATCGTTCCAATGATTCTACTCGATGAACTAGATAAGGTACCTTTTATTTTATTTGCTTCCAAATTAATAAAACAGATAGCTATTGCAAAAATTCTATCAACCGTTTCAATGGTTCTACTCGATAAGGTAGATAAGGTACCTGCTATTCCATCTGCTTCTAAATTACTAAAACAGATCGCTATTACAAAAATTCTATCTATCAATCATTCCAATGATTCTACTCGACAAACTATATAAGGTACCTGCTACTCCACTTGCCTCCAAGTTACTAAAACAGATCCCTATTGCAAAAATTGTATTAATCATTTCAATGATTCTACTTGATAAATTGGATAAGATACCTGTTATCCCGATTTCGCTCCAAGTTACTAAAACAGGTCGCTATTACAAAAATTCTATCTATCAATCATTCCAATGATTCTACTCGATAAACTATATAAGGTACCTGCTACTCCATTTGCCTCCAAGTTACTAAAACAGATCGCTATTACAAAAATTCTATCTATCAATCATTCCAATGATTCTACTCGATAAACTATATAAGGTACCTGCTACTCCACTTGCCTCCAAGTTACTAAAACAGATCCCTATTGCAAAAATTGTATCAATCATTTCAATGATTCTACTTGATAAACTGGATAAGATACCTGTTATCCCATTTCGCTCCAAGTTACTAAAACAGATCGCTATTACAAAAATTCTATCTATCAATCATTCCAATGATTCTACTCGATAAACTATATAAGGTACCTGCTACTCCACTTGCCTCCAAGTTACTAAAACAGATCCCTATTGCGAAAACTCTATCAACCGTTTCAATGATTCTACTCGATAACCTAGATAAGGTACCTGTTATCCCATCTGTTTCCAGATTACTACAACAGAACGCTATTATAAAAATTCTATCAATCGTTTCGAAGTTTCTACAAGCTCGATAAAGTACCTGCTATTCCAAACATTTGCTCGAACTATCCAGAGAATGAAGTGTAGCGAAAAAATAAAAGAGAGAGAGAAGGAGTAGATCAATACCGTTAAATTCTTCCGAGTCAAAAGTTTCATTAGTTCCGCACCGATTAGTATTCGGCAAACAATCTTTTTCGTCGCGTGACAGTATTCTTGCCGATACACGGTGACTCCGTTCCCCCGTGTTTCGTTATTGTATAACGATCACGTTGAACGAATCGTTACCAACGTTTCTATCGGTACTCCCGCACGGAATGATTAAACGAAGCGAGTACAATAAAAGCGCGTACAACACAGTTTTCCCCTCGTGTCGCGGCGATCCAGTCAGACGTATGAGAATTTTCGAATTGACTTTCAAACTATTCGCTCAGCCGCTTCGTAATTGATAGCACCACCCGATAACGTGCACACGGTGCACGAGGATGCTGTCGCTTTTATTGCAATTACAGTAACTCAGGAAATTTTCCACTTGGCCGTTTTACCTACCCCCTTTTTTTCCGCCTCTAGTTGCAAGCGCGATAATTATTCCAGTCACGAGCGTAAAGCGCTCTTTGCCACCTTCGTGCGTGAGAGGGTAGTTTTCGAGACCTCGCACTTTAGAAATATTATACTTAAGGGAATGAGTGAAAGAGGGGAAGTAAAATATTGAGAGGTAGTGAGAAGATTTAAATTTCCTTCAAACCTCGTCGATTTTGATATTGTACAATAAAGGGTGGTTGCAGATTTTGAGCGAGGGGAGAAGTTTTAGGAAATTGAAGGAAGTTTTCGAGATTGTGGGTCGAAATTTGTTCGCAGATTGAAACTTGAGTTATAGATACACTCTGCAACTTCTGCTCGGTTAACCATTTGAAGGGTGGATCGCTCGAAATGAAATTAGAGTGTTTTTTTTTTTTAGTTTTCTCAGGCTATTTAAGAAAATACGTTCAATTTAAAGTAGATATGGAAAGATTCTGTCCTAAGGACGAGAATAGAAATTACGTAGCTTATTAATATCTATAAAAACTGTCCGCTCTATGTTATCGACTCTCAAGTTTAAAAATAAATGGCACACTATTACGTCATCGGCCGCAAAAGCATCAAACGCTTCAAATCTTCAACTTATATAAAATAATCCTTAAAAACAAAACAAATCAAAATTACAATTTAAATTATCATTCAAATTATCACTAGATTTGCCGGCGTGAAATCTATTATATTTAAATATGTTTAATATGTACCTTAAAGCAAGGAAAATTAAGACGTGGGAAAGATAATAAATTTGGTAATTTATGTTTTATACGATGGACGAAGAATATTTATTCTACGGCTCTCTTATAAACCTGTAGAAGTTTTGGAAAAAATTGTGTACCAGTCATTTTGACTGGCTTGGTAAATCTAGTGTTATTATCTAAAATCCCAATGTTAAAAATGTATCAAAAATTTTCCACAATCTGCAACTCCTTCAATTATCCTCTTCTCGCTCAAACCACCCGATACATCGACGAACAGAATAAGAAGATAAAGAAGTATAATACGTATGCTTAAGGGTGTAAATCGCGCTCAGCGCCCTTCAACGCTCGAACAGGGAGATCGGAATTTCAATGCTCGACGATTTGGAAACTCAGCGACCGATTGCACTCTATTAACTCGGTGATATTGCATTGTTACGAACGGCGGTTTGGTACCGGCGTTAATTTGATTAGAAATAGAGTACAATTATCGTAGATCGTTCGCTCGTAATTCTCGGCCGCCACTGTCAAGGGGTCAGAGTTCGCGAAATCAACCTCACTCGCGACTCGTCGGGTCGCAATAATCCAATGGGCACTTTCGTGAAAGCGTTAACCTCATTTTTCTACCTGCAATTAAACGTGACTCTTAACGTAAATACGTGCAAGAATCGTTGAAGTACAGAGGCCATCGGTCCTCACTCTTATTCTGAAACTTCTGATGGCTCTGGGTTAGAAGGACACGTCAGAGAAATTGTCGTTCTTTTGAAATTTCTCGGAATAAAGTAGCCGTACTTTTCAATAATAGTAGTATTGATTGTAAAAAATTATTGGTAGAGTTCTCTTGATTCTTGGAGGATTTGAATTTTAATGTTAATAATAAATGCACTATTTGAACATGTTAATTGCGAGTACGTTTTGAGCCGTCATTTGATTATAATCTTGTTTGAGTAAAGATAGAATTAATGACGGCTGTTAGAAATGAAACAAGTATATTTTAATCCAGCTGCTTCGAATTATTGTCACAGTGATAATGAGAGAAATTCTCGGTTTAAAAACGATTCGCTGCGAATATTAATTTGATGCTTCTGTAACTATTACAACATCGGATTACACTCTCTCATCAATCCGTTTATACATCATACTTTTTAATCCTCCTACGTGCTGTACTCAGCTCCATAACTCGATTCTACACCACATTAAAATTACATTCAACGTACCGGAAAATCCTTCGAAAAGAAAATCCCAAGAGAATTTGAAATATCAAACATCTCAGTCTACTTTAAAGAATTAATAAAGACCTACCCTCTCAAAATTCAAAGAGGAAGTAAAAGAAATCCTTTCAACGAGAAAAAAAAACTCTCAAATCTGCCAGAAATTAATCTAAATGAAATTTCAATTCTTCTATACGATTGATTTTTACAATGTTAGCAAATTGGTAAATTTTTTCATTAAATATACAATTGTAATTGAATAAAGAATACTTTCAATTTTAAAGAATCACTCTGACGTGTCTGACAAATTTCAGCCGAACGAATACGAGTCACGGTGTCTCATTGCGTTGTCCTAAAGAGGAGTCGATTGAAGAAACATAAAATTCGACATCGTGCCGAATCGTGCGCGGTGTTCTCTTTTTTCAGACGGGTCGCTGAGAAAACAAAACGAATCCTCTTAGCACGCTCCTCCATTCTCGGTCCAAGAGAATCCCGGGGAGCGGGAATTACTTGGCCTAACGCGAGAAGTCTCTGTAATAGAGTCTCTTCTTCCAGCGAGTGTGTCGGCGATTAAAAATCTGCATAACGTAGACACGGTTTTTTTGCGTGCCTGATTCCGCGCTAATACGACGACGTAGAAACGTTTTCGCCAAACGGGCTTGAATGTGCGTGAAGATGTCTTAAAATGGATTCGCCATTTTTGTTTGCCGAAGACAAAGCAATTTAACTTTGATAGAAGTGTTTCTATTGGGTTATACTTCCAGAGAATTATTAATAATTTATTTAAAATTAAAATATAACGAGAGAGTTCCTTAGCAGGACTGCAATTGCTTTTGAAATTAACTTACTGCTGACTTTAAAACTAGATGTACCAAATTAGTCAAAACTGCTTGTTCTCAATTTTTTAAAAATGATCTCAAAATTTGTAACACTATATCTTGGTTAATTTCCTATCTCCTAACGTCTATTTTGTGAAATGAGGGAGATTAAATCGATCGAGTTGCCCCCAGCATTCCTTTCTTTCAAACTATTTTTTTAATATCTTTAAAGATAATGCATTAATCGATTGTACTTTTAGTGTTAATTATAATTTACTAGTAAGATTGAGATTAATTTTAAATATTACTCAAGTATATTGAATAAAGAAATACTTCATTCTTTAATTATCCAACCGTAAGAAGCTTTTGTTTCCAGTCTTCATTGTTTTCTACCCCCAGAATGTCGTGCAATTAAGTCATAAAGTTACAATCGATCACATTCGATCCATAATGATCAGAACTAAGTCGAATGCCATAAAACATTGAGAAAAACAAATCGCATACCTTAACACTAGAACTACCAAACCAGTCAAAATTACTGGTACACAATTTTTTCAAAAAATTCTCCAAGTTTACATAAGAGTCATAGAATAAATATTCTACGTCTATATCAATAAACATAAATCACCCAATTGATTAAATTTTCCGCCGCTCGATTCCCCCTTTTTCAAAGTACTTATTTCATTTATTAAAATATGATAGATTTGAGGCCGGTAGTTCTAGTGTTAAAAAGCTTGAAAAGTCGAAATCGTTTCTACGTCGCCGATGTAAATCCATCGCCATTATGAAGGACAGCCGAGAGTCGCAGTGCCGCGATAGAAATTAATCGTGATAATCCTTCGACTAGGTTTACTTAACTTTAAGCTATGCGGAGAAACAATGCCTGTGCCAAAGAGAAAAAACCAACCGTGTACGTAAAAGAATCGCGTAAAGCGCCACTTCTTTCCTTCGACAATCATAGTAAGGTGTGTGTCGGATCGCGTGAGTGTTTTTTGCGTGACGAGAGGGACTCTCTGAGGTTGTGGAAAACGTCTAAAAACGTACTGACTTGTCGTACAGTGAATGCTTCGTGCATGTTAAAGCATCGTAGAAAACAAAAGAGCGATAAAGATATAAACAGAGAGAACGTGCGAAAACAACAAAACGAAACTGTCTCTCTGCTATCTTCAGATATCGCGGAGGCGATTAATTCCCAAGCTTTTTCCACCGCCCCCATCTCCAACCCCTTTTAAGTCTTCCCGGCAAGTTTCGAGAATGCCTCGGGCGTTGTTTTCGACAAACACGAAACAACAATGTGAAAACAACCGGTGTTTCTACGAGGAGTGATAATAGCAATTCCAAATAATATTTATCACCTTTCTTTGCGCCATTTCCTGCCACGGGAATTCTGAAGAATCGTTTCGTCGGACGGCTTAATGATACGTAACATTACGACTTGTTCTCGGAGTAAAGAATGAGAGATTCCGTATTGCTATTATAGATTTTTTAATATATCTCCAGTCAAAATCTTGATGCACTTGTAAATTCTTTGGAATTCCTTTGAGGTGACGTTTTCTTTCGAAATATTTAATATGGCGAGGAGAATGTCACCGATGACCACAGTGCCAGGCAGCGTGTTAGAAATTGCAAAGGATCTTTGAGGGATGCTTTTATATTTTAGATGCTTTAAATTTATTTAATTCCCTTCGAACTTCGCATTCCGAGATTCGCTTTAAATTTGTAAAGTATCAAAGTTATAGTTTCGATTCGGGAGATCATTTTTCAAACGGAATTCCCAACCGCGTTGGTTTTCGGGGATAAAATTTGGAACTTGATATCTCCCGATTGTTTATTCGATGATAGATTGTTGAATAAATATTTTTGTTTGTTTTTTTTTTTAGTCTTTGTCGAGGAATTAAAATAATGGTGCGCACGATGGCGGTTAGCGTGCATTTAAAAAAGAAATGAAGAGAAGAAAACGGCACTCGTTGCTTCTACGCGACAACCATAATTTTCTGCGAGTATTTCGTTCGAGCGACTGTACAGTTTATTATTGTTACTTGGTCTGCTCGGCTCTGGAAGCAAAAACGAGCGATTAATTAAAAGGCATAAGCGCGAGACTTTCCGCCGGAAATCGTAAATAATAATCACGACTACGAGGTGTGTATCATAATGACGACGTTGTGAGATGTTAATGGATGAAATATTAAGGTTTATGTTTCTATATTGTAATAACATTTATGTATAATGGTTATTATAATGCAAAAATATACATGCTAGTTGTCCAATCTGTTTCTATTTTTTTCCCCATTTATTCTCTTCCATTGGGTTCTTTTTTCAGCTTTCTCTATTTATGGTTAATAATGTGGCCCATTGTTAATCTTTAATTAGTAATTTCCATTATTTTAAATTTACACGAATGCAGACATCGAAGTTTCTTGAAATAAAAATTAAGCACTTTGTATTTTAAACAAATTCTTTTCGTCCATGCAACATTTTACAGATTCTTCGCAGACAATTTTAGCAAACTTTTTCAATTTTCTATCGCCAAGATTAGAATTATCTGAGATCTAACTACAGATACTCCCCTTCTCTTCAACGAATAAGTAGCTGATAATAGAATAATATTAAATTAAAATTCTATTGCCATTAAAATTTCAATTTTCAGAGGGAGAAAAATATTATATATTTATATATTTCATACATGAATCCACCACATGTTAATTGGCAGAACGAAATATAAAGTTTGAGTAACACTAACTTATCTAAAATCCGTTGAAACGGTAAATTTTATTGTCAACGTAAATTGCAAACTTCTACATTGTAGAAATCTGTACGGAATACATTTCTCTATAATCTTCCACCCTGCCTTAAAGGGACTTGTAGAGAGTCGTGCAATTGCGTAAACATATACTTGACACTCGAGTTAAATCGTATGCTATTACAAGTGCATCGTGCCGGTCAACGTCATCATGCAGAACATTTGTCTACATATTTTTACTCTCAATTGCTATAATCACATCGCCGAGAAAAATTTTCTCCGATCTGAGAGTTCCATCTCATCATTGATATCAATTTGACAGACATTAGATGTCGTCTTTACAATTGTCAATTTCGATATCCATGATCTTCTCCTCAAAAAACCAAAAACAAACATCGAAGCTATGGTATACATTCCAGATCTATCAAAACTATCCAATTATCTACTCTGCCATTTTCTCAAATTACTAAATTTCCAAATAGACTATTTCAATCGTTAAATATAATTAAATCAATCAATTACCCTAAAATTGATTCAATTCACTACACCAAAGATATTTATCCATCTTTAAATTTCTCCAATTTCAAAAAAATAGTATCACTATTAACAAAAAATTCTACAAAAATTACACAAACTAAATTTAATTTCAAGCTTTCCAAAAAAACTTCTATCTTTCCCACAACACCACCATAGCTCCTCTAAAGCCCATCATCCACCGACACGCGAAGGAAAATGGCATTCAAAGTTCGCACCATTGCAATAAACGTCGTTTACGTAATTCACGTGCAAGTATACTTCATTCTCGTAAATGTGCTCCCCCGACGTGAAGCATTACGAGATGCATTATCGCAATGATTATGCAATTTTCCGTCGCTCGTCGGACAATCGGTCCGCCTGCTAAAGAGATTACATACGGCACGGCACTTTGATGCTTGTTAAGTGATAACACGGTGTTAACGTTAACGTATATTTAACCATAATCGGGCCAGTTATATTCTACGGCGAAGCTATCCTTATAATATGTAATACGTCTTTCACCCTGCCTCAAAGGGATAAATAAAGTTAGTCATGCTACGGTGCTCACCTAAATCCTTCTTGCATCAGGGCCATTTTAAGCTGCGCGCAATCTCGGAGACTCGCGATAACACGCGGCGCGCTTCTGTGATAACGCTTTAATCGTAATCGTTGTACTTTTAATGTCTCTGTCTTGCACCCTGCCTCAAAGGGATAAAAGATGTTCCTAACAGCCAAACGGGTCGTTGAAAAAATATATTTCTCTTTTCGCCTTTGAAAATATTCATGCCTGTTGAATCTCATTTGATACGTTGCGTTAACCCTTTGAGAATGAAGAACGGTTTGATACGCGAGGATAGTCGTTTGGTTGGCAAAAACAGAATTGATCTTTAATTGTAATGGGAAGTATACTTTTGAAAGTATAAAATAAATTAATGACGCTGTTTAGCATTATTGTTAAATATACTAAATGAGTAATTTAGAAAAGCAGGAATTAAGAGGTGGAATTAATGATTAATTAAGTAATTTAGGTTTGGTAAGATGGAAGTGGAATATTTGATGTATGGCTTTTCTATTAATTTGAGAAATGTTTAGGCAAAATTGAGAACCGATTATTTTGACAGTGTTAGGTAGTTTTAGCGTTAAATGAGCGTTAGTATAATAGTAGTAATTTATCACTACCCTGGTTAATATTGTGAAGATACTATTATCTATTTTTTTTCAAGAATTAAGGGCATATTTTAAAGTTTTAGTTAATTCAGGGATTTTAACTGTTTTCTGTGATGATTTTTCTGCTAGATCAGAAGCTTACCTCTCTAAAGGCATCTATAGGTTGATAATACTCAAAGGGTTAAAACAGCAATTACAATTTCCAAAATTCGTTTTCCTTCGTCTCATTCTCATAGACTTCAACGTCTTATTTTCTCAGGTTTCAGCGACGTCGTTTGGCAATGAATAAATATATACTTTACGATTAATTAAAATCTATCAGTCTCAGTGATTTCAGTGTTTAACCCTGCCTTAAAGGGAAATGAAGATGGTCATGCAAATTTGCTCTTCACGTGGTTTAGGACCCTAAGCTAGCGCGCACGTACAATTCCCGTAATGAGTCTTCCAACTACAGATAACACTCATGAATTGATAGATCTCATCAACGGGAATGAAGATTCTTTTGCATTATTCTGCTTGGTCGCAATTGCTTCGGTTATTGCCGCCCGTTTTCGATCGAGATTCTCTCACGTTTAAATTTTCACACGTTCACGATTCTTCTTGTCAATAAAAATCTTGGCTTCCGGATGATCACCTTGTCTCTGGCTAATTTTTTCCGATTTTTCTGTAACTTACTTCTGTATGGGTGCAGATTCAACTCCTTTCTTTAAATTGTTGTTCTTATTATTAAAAGTCTTTGTGATGATTGCCTCGTTTCCGGCTAATTTTTTTCCATTTTCTTTTTTTATAAACACTGCAACTTACTTCTGTAGAGCTGCAGATTCGAGTCTTTTTATTAAATTGTCCTTATTATTTAAAAAGTCTCGGATTCTGGATGGTCGTCTGGCCGCTGGCTGATTTGTTGTTAATTTTTCGCAACATCGTTTCACAAGTTTTCTTTTATAGTGCTGCAAATGAAGCTGATCTTTTTTAAAGAAAATCAAATTAGCTACAGTTGCGGTGATCGTCTGAAAGCCAAAATTCCTAATTCTCTGTCTTGTTTCATTACGTAAATCGTTTTCAGCGAATAACACGAGGGAAAATCGTTTGCCGATCAGTGTCGCGCGAAGATCAATATGTACAGAATCTGCTTGGAAATGGCGTATTTACATAGCGCATTATTTTCCACACGGTTCCGTTTTGTCCCGGTGCTGTCGTCGTTGTGATTTTCATGCTGTTTGCACAACTGACAAGCCCCGTATTCCCGTCTGCGTTTACGGGAGTACAATTCAAACATACGAAAATCTCCGTATTTCCCTTTTCGATCGACGTTCGAGAATCTCAATCGGTGAAACAACGAGCGCAATTTCGTGACTTTCGATCGAAGCGATACACCTCATCAAAGGGAATATAAGGGCCCTTTCTTACGAACTAGAAACCTTAACGAACTAATATAAAGTAAGAAGAAAAAAAAAAACACAGAAAATTCATAAGAAAAGAGAAAAAAAAAAAATCAACCGGAAAATCTTACCTCTTCGACGACTCGGACGGTCTTCTACCGTCGTTTCCTGCACTCGTGATTTAATAAACGCTCTTTGAACCGTTCGACCGTGAAGTTCAAGTCGATTCGGGGGAACGTGCTTGACGCCGAGTATTTGAATTTCAATTTTTACGAGGATATTCGCGCGGAAAAAGGGTTTCGAATAGTAGTACAGAGATTCGCGACGCTCGAAGCGATGGTCCACTATTTTCCCCGCGGAATTTCAGATCCAATGAAGTTTAAACACCTCCTGACTACCGTGAATCAATTTATAACGCGAATCCGTTCCAATGGGTTACAAACGAGAATTCATGGATGATAGTAGCTACCATGAGAATTTCTTCTGATATTTTTTATACCAGCTTGCAGCCATGGAATTAGAATTAATAGGAACAAGAAGAGATTCATAACGCTGCATAAGAGATAATACAAATATGATTCATTTCGCATTAAACTGAAAATTTTCCCAATATTAGCAAACTTTGTAAAAAAAGCTCAAACTCTATCCCGTTCGTAACGCCATTAAGAACTTATAATCGAGCTCTAGTATAATTGATATACTTGCAGAATGATTATTAAAATCATTGAATAAAATCGCGAAATGCCAATTAATTCTTACCAATTTGTGCCGAAGGGGTTGCCCGAGAATGATTCCGGTGGAAAAGGACGATTAGGCGCCACGAGGTTTTCTCTCGATCGTCCCATAATCCAGGTAGACGGAGGTGCTTAATTCTAGTGTTTAAAAATGATCGTACGTGAATTATGAAATACGACCTGTACAGCCATCGCTTCGTTCTCTTCCCGATCTTAAGCTATCGTACTTATGTTGATCTCCTGCTGTTTCTTCGCCTTCATTCTCTTCTTCTTCTTGCAATTCAGCTCCTCCTGTATCTCCAGCAGCGACTTCCCCTTGGTTTCCGGTACCACGAGAACGATGAAAATAACACCAAGGAAGCAGCTCACAGCGAACCAACCAAATGCAGCGTAAACGCCCCAAGAATCGGAAATCACTTGGTACAATTTCGAAACGATGAATGCCAAAAGTGATGCCCATATGTTCGCCAAAGAAACAGCCGCTCCTTTAACATTTGTGGAGAACAGTTCTCCAAGCATCATGTAAGGCAATGGATTCAATCCAAGGGCGATGATCAGCTCATAAAATATAACAGAAGCGTGAAGTATCCACCCATGGCCATTCATGTTCATAGCCATCTGAAACTTGAGCAAATAAAATGCCCCTGTGACAGTGAGAGAAACTCCACCGAGGAAGGTCGTTCCAAGTAGCAAAGGTCTTCTGCCAACTTTATCAACCAGAGCCGCAGCTCCAACACCGGCTGCCAATTGGAGAACGCTTAGTATAATTACGGCAATTCCAGCAGACAAGCCAGCATCAGCTTCCTCTAGAATCTCCTGCGTGTACGATTCAATTGCAGCTATACCACTGAATTGAAGGACCAGCTGAAGACCAAAGCTAATAACTACTGCTCGTCTATTTCCAGGAGTATCAAAGAGATCCCAAAGGTGTCCTTTGTCACTCAAGTCTCTGATGACGGTTTTCTGCATCTGATCCATGTCCTCCTCCAATTGATCATCCGTGGCTTGTCGCTTGAGGCGCTTTAGATTTGCCATCGCCTCATCCTGACGATTTACCATGAGCAAATAATATGGTGATTCTGGCATCCAAGCGAATGTCAAGAAGAAGACGATGGGAATAATGGCGCAGATGTAAGCGAGGCACTCGTAAGAGACGAACGGACCGACAGCATGGGCGTAGAGCTCACCGAACGTTACCATCAGCTTGATAAATGATCCTAGAGAACCCCTGATCTCTTTGTCAGCAATCTCGCCGATATACATGGGACAAATAACGTATACTACGCCCTGACCTATGCCGCTGATGAATCTCGAGGCGTAGAGAACGTAGGGGTTCCAGGCAATGATTATCAGAATCCAGCCGAGGGTCAGTGGAATTCCAGCTAATAGAAGGCTCGTTTTGCGACCTAGACGATCTACTATGAGGGCGGCGATAACGTTGCCGGGTATGGAACCCAGGAGATAAAATGAAGCGATCCATGAAGCATCGTCGGATGTTATTACTACGTGAGAATCGGGAGACTTCAGCCTTGGTAACGTTGGAGAGGTCCAGCCTATGTGGGAACCGGTCGTCGCCATTGATAAGGTGGCTGTGATGGAATAAAATGGGTAGATTAATACAGATGTGGAAAATTATTTCAAGGTTCCATCGAAGCGTTGCACTTGAACTACAGAATTGGAAATTTCAAACGTAGGTATCGTTCGACGACCTCAAGAAGTCTCCTGAGCGGCGGAGCTTCTCGCTAAATAGCGCTTATTCGCACCGTTTTTTTTATTTAATCCACCCTGCTCAGCCTCCTGAAGGAGGCACTTGACAAAGTCGTAACACTAAAATATCTTTATGACGCCTGGCGAATCAGATCCTGTCGAAACAGGCCTACCTTCGAGGAGACTTCTTGAGGTTGTCGCGTTATACTGATAAGGAAACATGATATTATCGGTGGTACCAAGTTGTAATCTTACTCTCTTAGATCGAACCAGTGAGATTTCACTGATTCAACTAGTGAATACAAATCTCACTGGCGAACCAGTGAAATTTGCGTACGCTGCGGCAGCGCCATGCGCCGTGTTTTATTTTTGAATATGCTGACGAGTGAGATTCACTGGTAAACCAGTGAACTTTAATGGCCGCCGAGATCACTGGCGGAACCAGTGAGTGTCATTGGTAAACAAGTGAGTTTCAAGTGAAATTCCACTGGTTCGATCTAAGAGAGTAGGTAGGACGATTGGTTTTGATAATGCATTGAATCAAATTTATCTTTTAATAAGGTTCAAAATATTTGTACAATTTGTAATTTCCCTGTAGATATCACGACTCGTTACTAATCATAACGAATCTAAAAAGTAATTGAACTTCCACACTTACCAGTTATCGCGGCTAAATACTGCGGCCACCACTGTATCCGCGATTTGTCCATCTTTCTAATTTCTTCTTTTACCGGACTGAAACGATCATCATCGACAATGGAATTTTTTACAACAATTTTAAACGAGTCTCAGAACAATGATCAAAAATGACATATAACGGATACAAAAGTATTAGTATTCTCATTTCCATACAAAATTCCGATCACCACCGTAAATCTATGGTTAGTTGTGACATAGTAATCGATATAAAAATTGAATTGTCAAAATTGAACAAGATGCTTACAGAGATAGCGATGAAACCCGCAAGTGCCACCAGGAAGAACGAGTGCTGTGCGCTGCGGCGTTCGATGTGCCTCTTTTTAACGCATTGCAGAGAGAATAGGCGGCAAATTCACGGACTACTACATTTTATACGTCACTTTATCAGTGAATCCGTTATCATCATCGAATCTGACGCTGGCCCCACTTCCCTTGCCGGTCGTCGAGTAAATTCTGCTACCTCAAACGCGACAGACGTCGAAACACTATCGTCTAAGGTGTATGAGGAAAACTGGCTCCAAATGATTCTTCCTGATCGTTTCATTCTGACGTGATATTTGTTAACTGATGGCAAACAGAGGTTGCACGAGTTTTAGATGAATTTTCACGGCAACTCGGCCGATTCGAAGGCAATCGTGAAATTCCGACACGTGCTACGCGAGCTTTAGAAAGCTGGCGCCCTTTTGTTTATCTGCTTCTTTCATCGTGCAGAAGTCGACGCAAATGGTTTTTAATAAATAAAGCTCCTCGACCTAAATACGAGAAAATAAAACGACATCTAGGAAAATCCGTAATCCCTCAAACAAACACGGCAGTCGTATTTTCCTCTCTATAGGGTTTTCCGAGAGATATTAGCATATGATACACGTGGCAAACGTAAATTTCATAATTCCATGTCTGCTTTCGTGATTGTTTAAGAGCTTTGTGCATTTCGATGACTTGTTCGAATGCATTGGACAGATGAGGAAAGGTTTTGGAGTGCGATGGTACGAGGAGTTGCGGTTTTACATGGTTCGTACTTGTTTTCATGAATATTTCTTGCTTAGTACTTTTCACCCTATATTGGGCCATCATCACGTAGAAGTTAAAAAAACTCAATTAATATTTGCTTCAACTACTTATAACAATAACAAAATATTCCAAAAATTCTCCTAGATTTGAATTAAAAAATTCGAAAATTCTCTGAAAATTTCTTTTACATTCCTTTAAATGATCCGAAACTCATAAAAATCCGTGAGGTGTATCATACTGTAACAATGAAGACGGAAAATGCGAAAAATAAAGGAAATATTTGCGCGATCGTCTCGAACCTCCGCGACCATCGAACACCGTGAAAAATCGAAGAACTGGGAATTGACTGGCCGTCACTAACGATACATGGAACATATGCATGTGCCGCAGTGAAACACGTTAAAGCAGAATCGACCGAATGTCGTCGTCTACCTCTACACCCTGGTGTATTCCCTCCTCGTTCTGAAATTTTAATGATGCACCGGTGTAACGGAACGATCACGCAGGTCATTCGGTTATCGAAATGCGAAAATGCAAATAGAAAGTGGAATGTTGGAAAGAGAGAAAATCAAGGGAAAGATTTTGATATGATTGTTAGGTGTATCAATTACGATAATAATGATTCTGATAACAGGAAGAGAATTAAGAGGGAAAAAAGAGATGGTAGGTCGTGTATTTTCACGAATGATCGAAGGCTTAAATTGCTTGGATTGCTTCCAGCCGGCGAATACGAATGGTTCACATTATCACAGAGATATTTATGGTGCCAAAGTGTAAAGTGAAAATTGAATTTTCTTATTTATAAATAGAATACCGGAGGCTGTGATTCATTGTTGGGTGATTTAAAGTAGCTTTCTCTCGAATATGGTAAATACGATTATTTATGTGGTGATAGATCGAGTTGAGAATGGACTATTCCAAAATTTGTACTCCCTTTCTCGCTGATGATATTGGTTACAGAATTTCTGAGTTTTACAATATCTAATTTCCATAGAAAATAAAAATTAGCGGGATTAGCTAAAGATATTTAATTAATTCGTTTCTTGTCTATCAAATAGGTTGATATAACATTAATAATATAAAAACGATTTGTGTCGTTCATTTTTGCAAGTATATAATTTGTAGAAAATTTCTAATTTTCAAATTTTAATTTTAATTATTATATAATTAAATTTTATTCTATTATTGTAGGACAATGGATAATTAACAGATCCGTTAGTAAAGACTTACTATTAATGAGTCCAAATTCAAATCTCTATAATCTCCAACAGTTCCTTCTTTAAATAATTATTAGTTACAAACATATTCGCAAATTTTAATAAATTACAGCCTCAGTAGTTCAGAACTGGTCTAAAAGGTTCCCAAAAAATTTCCATTGTACTTAAATTGATAAAATACAAAGGAAAAAGAGGGAAAGAGGAAAATACAACTTGAAGAACGTCTTTAATTAGCACATAATTTTTACTAGGTAAATTTCCTACTGTCTTTATCCCAAAAATGATTCATTGCACTGTCCTCAGTGAACGAACGCTGCTAAATACAAAGATACAAGTCATCCCACCAGTAAACAAGAACAATCGTTATTTTCGTAACGTAGAACACTCTAAAGCTTAAACGAGGTCACGAGTAGTAACTGCACGGGAGTGCACATACGAATCATGTGTAACGCAAATATGTGATCATTATCAGAATTCGCGTGAACTTTGAAAACTGTTGACCTTTTATCTTTTACACACCACTTACACAATAAGAAATTATACTAATATAATAATAAAGTCACCGTGTGAAGAAATGTTGCTAGATCTTAAAAAGAAAAAAGAATGTTGACAAGTCGATAATGTATTATTTAAAAGGGAAAACTAAAAGAATCTTGTATTTTATATTTAACAATAAAAAAGAAGAAAACTTTTCAGCGTGGAATGTAAAATGAATGATGGCATTTATTTAGAATTGGTAGAAATATATTTCGATTGGAATATCTATGGTGGACTACTTTTGAAATAATAATTTCTCGGATTCAGCGACAGAGTTACGAAGAATTTTGATTTATCGCTTAGCTCGTTCTACGCTGCTGCGCGTAAATTGCCGACACAGGGTCCTTTTTCATTTTGGACTCTAAATCAATCCGGGCGACAAACGTTATCGCATCACGGATTTAAATGCAAGCACTTCATTTATTGCAAAATGCGTACATGCTTTGCGTCGTGTGCGAATTGATCTTATCTGTTTTATTAGGCGATGCCAAATTCAGCATTCGTTTCAACGTGAAACGCATGGATGCCGGATATTTGCGCTGCTTAATTTTTCGAAAAATTGCCGATTAACTTTAGATTAATTAGTTCTTTTAATTATTCTCAAAATTCTTATTCGTTTTTACTTTTAGTCAAAGATAAATATGTCTTACAGTTAAAATCGCAGAGCATAGAAGCCGATCGTGTTTTAGAAGCTGTGCTACGCATAATAAAAATGCTAATTTTGATATTTATACATCGTAACATCAGTAATCACGAATGACACGAATCTAAACGGATCCCAGATGTTTTTTAAGCGCCTTACGTCTCCCATTGAGAAGGAAAGGTGCAGATTCGTTATCTCTGACGCTCGTTTCGAAAATCCAGCAAGCTAGTGGGAAATTTAATATTTACGAGTGTTATCGCGATACATTTACGATGCCTATATTTTTTTTCGTTAAGGGGACTGAACGTCATTTGTAAAGGATCGAGAACATTCTGCGTCGAATTTCCGACTAGAACCGCCAATGACAAAAGTTTACCGCTATGCCCAAAAATCCGAATGGAAAATTCTGTCTCAGATCATCCAAGAAAAATTGACATTTCTCTTACAATATTCACAAAATCATTTCCTTCAAACTTCCCCATTTATATGCCACAAAATGACCAATTAATACTTCAACTGTATCCCTGAATTTAAATTCCAAAGAATTCTATATCCTCTCTGATCTCAAACGGTGCACAATTAATAAAAAAGAAAATAATTAATTACGTCTCTGAAGCGCTCAATAATGGCGCGCTTTTTGAGGCCTCAATTCAAATTTGTTTTTCCCGCGCCGCGCCATCGAGAGATCGATCTCAGCTGGTCGTTCTCGAGACGTTCCGCGATACGAGCAGTCGCGAATTGTCTGCCATCGGCGAAGGGACGGTGAGATACGTTCGTTCGTTGCGCGAGTTTTATGCACGTACATGCATTTTTCTTGCTAGTCCACGATTATCAACGTCAAAGTCTGCGGTTCATTCTGACGACTCTCCGTTGCGACGGATCGACGAGTCCTCGCGGGTGAACGCAACCGAAGTGAGGCCCAAAAAGTCCGTGGTCGAAGATGTGCGGCGGCTTTACGTGCTCCAAAAATGCGCTGACGGCGCTAAACATCCTCTACATCGTAAGCAGCATATCCAGAAATAGGGTCGCCCTCGATGTTTCGAAGAGAAACCTCGATTGCACTAAATTTTCATCGTCCTTGGGATCATTTCTACGATACTTGCTCGTAGAATGATCAGATAGTCGACGCGGACCTTTGAGTTTCGAAGGGACTACTTTCTGCAACTGAATATAAATCGATGAACTTCTTCTAGACGAGAATCTTTCTTGCCGAATTGATTACACCTTTTGGGGTGTTAAAGGAGACGATCGATTAAAGGGGAAAATATTGTACAAATTATTTCTTGGACTTCCTTTCGTTATGTTGATTGTAACGCGATTAAGTTTATATTAATAAATAAAGAAATTCTCGTTTGTTGCTTTAAGAATATATTTGTAAATGATATGTTATTTATATTTGAAATGGTAGCAAAGTATAATGACTTTGATGTGGACTCGTTTGATGAAATTTGTGAATATCGGTACATTTGTTTAAAATGTGTCTTTGTTTAGGTTGTCGCATTTATTCTGATTGGAGTGGCCGTATATGGAAGGGCTTCTGCATTGGTCACAAACTTACCGATTATTGGGGGGATTTTAGCATGTGGAGTAATATTGATTCTTATCTCTATACTCGGATTAATTGGTGCTGTTAAACATCACCAAGTTTTATTGTTCTTTGTATCCTTTCAAGAAACTACCACTGGTGTTATATACATCTTGACCATACATCTAAACTGCTATTCTTAATCTTTGAACCTTTGCACTTATAAAAATCATTATCAGCAGACTAAGGTTTATTAGCGTTACCATAACATTCTGTTAGATAAGATAATATATTCTTATCATATATATGTATTATAATGGCTAATATGTATTTTATGCAGCAAATCATATCTATATTTTATGCCAAATGATATTCCTTAACATTGTTACTCAGTACATGCTCATTTTATTCCTGTTGTTCCTGATCCAATTCAGCATTGCTTGTGCTTGTCTCGCAGTTAATACTAAACAACAGGTGCAATTGGCAGAACAGGTAATTTCAATATAATTTTAAGATGATTTGCATTGGTTTAAAAAAAAGGTTTGAATTTACATATATTCTAATACACTTCAATAGGGATGGAAACGTGTTGGAACTGATTTGAAGGAAAAGGTTCAATTGACTTTCAATTGCTGTAAATTTAATGAAACTACCTCTTCTGTGACAAAGATGGTAGGAGACGATGAACTGTCTTGCGACGAGGTCAACGTAAGTATTTTCATTGGCTTAGTGCACATATAATATTAATGACACTTTTCATAATTCTATCTTTCTTTTACAGAAAATTTGTTGCCAATATTCTGAAGATCCTAATTGCGTTTGTCCCTCGTGTATGCAGAAATTGCAAAATATCATTGACTATGCATTTAAATTATGCGGTAGTATAGGACTGTTCTTCAGCTTTACCGAGGTAAGAATATTACTATTTGTACACATATATGATACTTGTTAAGATAGGAAATCATTTTTTATGTAATAATGTAACATTCCTTTTGATAACTTGCAAAATTTTATAAATCGCGTCTAATGAGCACATTAATATGACACTTATTAAAATGTTTCACTTATGTCTAAAAGAAACACAATGTCACTTAGCTAATGCTAACATGTGTACCCATTACAGTTTGTCGGTGTTTGGTTGACCGTGCGGTACAGGAACCAGAAAGATCCACGAGCTAATCCTAGTGCTTTCCTCTAGTCTAACACCATCGCCATGTCCTCTGTCACTTCATACGACCCCCCTAATAGATGGTGGGTGGTTTCATGTTGTGGTCTCTTAATTTATACGTTATCATT
Organism: Cerceris rybyensis; assembly: GCA_910591515.1. Lineage (NCBI taxonomy): Eukaryota > Metazoa > Arthropoda > Insecta > Hymenoptera > Crabronidae > Cerceris > Cerceris rybyensis. Next base: position 6,829,473 of record OU342795.1, read on the forward strand.
CTCTTTGATATTGAAATGATCATTCTTTATATATATCACCTCCTATGTTTTAAATAATATTTAAACGATGTATAGCATGCTGCATTTATGGTTGTAGGCTTCGCGATATAATCCATTAGTATTTATCGCATCGTAGAATTTCCTTGTACCATCGATTTAGTATCAATCGTGCATTTACACCTTTGCAGGTGATTGCAGCTTTCTTGGCAAGGCATTACAGGAATCAATTAGACCCACAAGAAAAAGCTGCAAGAGCTATTTTTCCTCGGCACAATTACCTTTATTGAGGTGGCTCGTAGAGCTTAAATAAATTTACACCTTTACGTTTGTTTTCCCAGGGGAAATGCTAGACTCGGACGATCCACTCGGAACATTGAAACGTAGTTCAGTTTTTATCGTTTTAGCATTACATTCAAAATCAATCGACTATTCACGAGCCAAAGAACAAACGTTTGTTTGACAGTAGAAGCATCACTTTACATTCGACACACTCCTCATGGAACTGTTATTTGTCTTTCACTGCAGTTTATAATGCTCAACGGAAACTGAAACTTATACTTTTGGAAAGTGAACAGCCGTAGACTATTAGAATGAGATAGACAAATGATAGCTAAAATGTGTGCTCTAGTCATCCATTTAGAACACTCATACTAAGCCTCAATGCGCCTTGTAGTCTAGTATTTAGATACGTTCTTTTTAAATTCATTTCTAATCCATTCTCCTTCGATTATTTTACAAGGTACATTTTCCAAATAAACAAGGAATATCTTGTCGACCGTTTACAACTCTTCTATTGTGGTAACACAATTCATTTGATTATCGTTTCTCGAAAGATGCGCTTTGCATCTCATCTGAGGAAGGTGTGCAATTTTTTAACGAAAAGTCTTTTAATTAATTCATTTACATACGTTGACTTTTCACCGAAGTATTTTCGAATATGTAATAATATTTCTGGGACATATTCAAATCCAATTTGAAATCTTGAAACAATTTTCATTTTTAACGATACTTCGATCGAGCAAAATTTAGTGAGGTTATTTTTCACGAGATTAGTTTAATACAAATTAGATTCTAAAAACTTAGACGTTGACGAAGTGAACATGCAAATTGTACTTCGTCATCGAATCAATCAAATATTTTAAACATAGCAACAAATAAATATCGCGATTAGGATACTACGTATTAATACCCTTCACTTTGCTGGATTCTCATAATACTGCCACAATTATTATAATAATTATCGCAGTAGCGACATTGCAGACTTCAATGTATAATCTGCTTCCTACATTTTTCATATTTAATTTTATTATTTTAAGTGTCCCTTACCAACGGTAAAGTCTCGAAATTCATATTATATTCGTTCAGAACTTGTAGCAGTATCGTTAAAGAATAATTTTGCTTCTTCCAAAAGTCTGCAAATGTACGTGTTAGTTAAGAAACAACACCTCATTCTAAAATCGTATCATTGAAAGAAAAGAATGCATAATACAAGTGCTTTGCTTGAATGAAAATGTAACGATATTGAACCCAAGATATTTATGGATCATCCTCTGATCCGTGTGTCTCAATTAACACACTCAATTATAAAATATCTCAAACGTATATTTAATTACACTTGCAAAACATCACGCCAATTTGATGTCCAATAGAGTCATCAATTTTTATTTTATCCCGATTACCATTATCTATGGTATGAATCTCAACGGTTGAAATTAATTGTCCGCCAATACGTGTCCCTAATTTATTTGCAATAATAAAACGGCGATACTATTCGACGCTCTGGGAAACGCGTTTTCCCAAGTGTACTTTTATTTCAACAATCGACATTAATTCTCGATTACATCACGAAAGAAATTTTGGATTATGAAATGATAATCCTATTAAACATATATTATCTAACCGACTAGTAGGAAACTTAGATCATAAATGATATATTAGTCGTAAAGTTACATTATTCTAACATTCCGATTTTTATACGCTTCTATTTTCGTCAGGAGTATGCGTATATTACAAACACGAATGGAAATTCGTGTCATACGTAAAAAGTATATAGTGTAATACCTATACATATTACCTAAATACGTATCAAACAACATTGCATACATTAATAGTTAGAATTAAATAATGTATGTCTTAAACGACAAGATCGGGGGTTGGGCTACATGAATTTTGTACGTAATAAACATTAACCCACTAAAACAAAAATTATTTTCGTTTCAATTGGAATTCTACGAACGGTTGATCGATGTCGAGAATGGCATGGTGATTTTTTAGATAAACGATTAAAGCGCGGGAATTGACAATGAACTTTTAGTTTACGCGGTTTCTGGGCATATAACAACGGTTTCACAAAGATGGCATATAAATGAAAGTTTGCAAGCTAAACTGCTATAATAAGAGAAGAATATGAGAAAAGTATTCAATTTCGAAAGTTAATAAATATTCGTACATATTTGTCACGTCCAGCTCTGCGATCGTGGAGTTGCTGATTTATTCGTATATCATTAACATATAACTATAAAGATCTACGTAAAACAAAGTAATTATTACCGAAACTATGAAGCAATAGTGAGAAGTATTTCCTTCGAGATATATCGAGTCTGCACACCAATTGAAATTTGCACAGCGTGAATCAAGTTTTGCACGGCGAGCCAAGGAATGCTAATTAACGCAGAATCGAAGAAAATTCTATGCAGACATATATATATTTATGAGATTTTAAGTAAATTCTACGAAAATCCTTCAACCCTTGTAACATTACGTTAACGTAGTTCGATTCTCTGTAATATTTATATTTGATTGTTATATTTCACGTATTATTTCGAGTATCAATGTAACGATCAAATTTTTATAATTTATATAGTACTATGTTATTACTGTATACATTGAAAATGTAATTTCTTTTTTCATACTGAACATGTCTGTAGTTCTGATTGCTTTTGCTGAAATAAACACGTATATCTTATAACTTGAAGTTTACTTTAATCCTCTATAGCCCGAATTTTTTGTAGTATCAGGTCAGTTTCAGAATAATAGAATTTGAAAATGATAAAAATACAATTTTAAATGATGGATGAAACTTACTTTTAAAACATTGAATTGTAAAGAATTTCATGATTCTCACTAGGTAGATTATAATATTTGTCAAAATAAAAAATTTGACTTTGGAGAATAGAAGCATAGATGAGTCGTACGTTACCTCAAAGTCACAGGGGCCCATAGAGTGTTAATTGAAGTTGCTTTTAGCTAAACTGGCCTCAGTCTCTTAAAGGACGAATTAAATAAAATTCTATCTTCATCGCTTCGTGAAAAAGTGTCCAAATATTACACGGTATAGCACAAAAGTTTTCGTATTCTAAAATATCTGAACACAAAAGGAACGACACTCCATTTTCAAATATAATTCGATTACACGTTGTATAGAACAATCGAGCAAAGATCACGAAATTTTCTAATCTATAGTTAAAATAACAATTTATTCGATATTATATAATCCATCGTAGTTAAAGTTTTTCTTTACGCAATGAATCAACGGTTAAAAGAACGATGAACTAATTGTTTATCAGTGAGTTCATTCACCTGTTACGCGACCGATTACTTAATAAGACTGTCCAATGATCGATCCTCGTTAGTTTCATCGATTTTTAGTATCGATTATTCCGTTCCCTCTTTTTATAAAAATGGCTACTACGAGGCACGCGTGTCAAGTGGTTTTTCGGTGTTGACAAACAAAGAATTCGATAAAACGGCTACTACGAGGTACCTCGTCGATCGTCGGCATCGTGTGTCGGCGGTAATCCAAGACGTAATCACGAATAACATTTGGAAGCTGATAAAATACTGGCAACGACAACGGAGTGTGAAAAAAACAGCGACAACGTCGACCGTGACGTTGAGGTTATGGACAACTTCGTCAAGATCGAAAAAATAGGGGAAGGGACCTATGGGGTGGTTTATAAAGCGAGAGATAAGCTGACCGGGAAGCTGGTGGCACTTAAGAAAATCCGCCTCGAGACGTACGTCGTTTTGTAACGTTTATACATACAAATTTTCATTTATCTTTCCACGTTGCGCCGGGTGATGTTTTTTTTTTCTTCGCTAGAAACATGACGCGTTTAGACGTTAAATAATTACGGATCGTTTTTAGCAGAGACGTAGAATTCAATTGAAAGATTTTTCAATATACGTAAGATTGTATTATACGCTGCTATAATATTTACGATGCCTCTAACTAAATACGATACTTTTAATGATGCTATCTATGTTTGGTACTTCTATGTGTGTAAATAAATAATTATACAAATTATACTTCTTTGAGAGGATTTCAGTTATGAAATTTTGCATCAGTGCTGATCATAATTTAACTTTAACATAAGCTTTGTTTTACATATTTGTTTTGCAATTGCCATTATTTCATTTTATTTTAACGATCGTAAGAATTTTATTTTTCTCTAACACACAACAATGGCATTACTGAGATACGGTAAGTGATGGAAGTATAGATTTTAGCAGTTTGTTAGAAATTAAGTAAGAAATATTGTTTCTTTTTTTTTCTTCCCAATTAGAAAAATGATCCCACTGTGTGACTTGGCGCATAATGATATAAGAATTAATGTTAGTTCAACTAAAACCTTACAAGTGTATCTCTCGAGTGTTTAAGGTATTATACTTTTATGGATTCACAGTTCATTCTGAAAAGATCTGAGCAAGTTGCACATTTCTAGGTTTATTATTATATTAGTTCTATGTTTATTTCTGCCTTTCATCGTGCGAATAATCCTCAAAGATAATCGATGTTGGTACAATTACCATGTCAGCTGGGCTTTCGCTTGTACGCATTGCTAACACACACCTGCTAACCTGCATATTGGGGTCAGCTGAATCTGCAGGGGCCACGTTACACTATATTTTCGTAGCACCACATTATTCAGCTTGTCCCATTGTGCCATGCTCGCCTGGTTTTTAATTTTATCTTTTAATTAATCCATGGTTAATGAATGTTGTGGATGGGATTTTCTTCCTGTGAATTTTTTTTCCTAATAATAAGCCATATATATTTTTATTAAACGTGACATATTATCCTGTGCTAATTCTAGTTTAAATGCGTGTTTCTCTGTTAATTTAATTGCCTATATTATTACATGTACCCTCGTTCAATTTTGGGATTTCAAGGTTTGCATTGTTGCTTATATGTGTAAGAATAATTTTTATTCCAGCACTCTATTATTTTTCTTATAAATATCGCGACTTGAAAGAGGCAACTCGATCTATATTTCATTTATATTGATATTATAATTTTAATTTAATATCAAAATCTTAATCTTAATCAGGGAAAGCGAAGGTGTTCCATCAACTGCCATTCGGGAGATATCCTTATTGAGAGATCTTGCTCATCCAAACATTGTACAGCTGTTCGATGTAGTAGATGGAGATAAACATCTCTATCTTGTCTTTGAATTCTTGCAACAGGATTTGAAAAAGTTATTAGACTCCGTTAAAGGAGGCTTAGATCAGGCACTCGTTAAGGTATTAGCAGCAAATATAAAATGGAACAAAAAATAATCTTGTCCATCCTTCAGAGACAAGTTATCATTTTCTTTTTTTCTTTCAGAGTTATTTGTATCAATTACTGAAAGCAATTTCCTTTTGCCATCTTCATTGTATCTTACATCGAGACTTAAAGCCACAGAATTTATTGATAGATCGAGAGGGTCATATAAAGTTGGCAGATTTCGGCTTAGCTAGAACCTTTGGAGTACCTGTACGAACATACACCCACGAAATAGTGACTCTTTGGTACCGTGCACCGGAAATACTGTTAGGTACTAAATTATACTCGAATGCCGTCGACATTTGGAGTCTCGGTTGTATATTTGCAGAAATGGTACGTTCGTCGTACGAACGAAACACTTTTAATTCGTCAGAGCGATTTGTATTAATAATACTCCAATCGTAATTATGATTTTTCATTAAAAAAAACACCGATATTCTCATAGGCCACCCGAAGAGCTTTGTTCCCAGGTGATTCGGAAATAGATCAACTTTTCAAGATATTCCGTACATTGGGTACACCCGACGAAAGTATTTGGCCTGGTGTATCTCAGCTACCCGATTATAAGTCAATGTTTCCACGATGGGAACCCCACAATTTAGATGAAGTTGTACCTTCCTTCGATTCCGATGCCAAAGACTTGCTTCTGGTAAGAGGCAGTAGTAGGAATCAACGATTAATCGCACCCCGTTGCTAGTAGTAATAGTTATTTATTTTTTCATGTTTTATTTTTACTTTTGTAGAAACTCTTGACGTATGATCCTAACCAGAGGATAACAGCAAAGAAAGGTTTGAGTCATCCTTATTTTGTTGGAGTTAAGTTAGTTCCACCACCACTGCCAAAGAAAAAATGATCTAGATATACTGCCTGCCGATTTGTTACATTTCATAGCACTTTTTCACGGCTCGATTTATTCCGGACGAAGTAATCATTGTGATCGCGAACTTCTGGGAATTCCTGACGTAGGATTTCACATTATTTCGACATACTGAAGGTGTTCATGTAAAAATAGATTTCACTGCGTAAATTAAATAAACCATTTATACATATCTATGGTGTTTCTATTCATTTGTAAACACTTACATTTCCTTAATCACTCTCCTATGCTCTCCTCTAATATATCCTCTAATTATAATAGATTCCTTATAATATATCCTCTATGTTATGTAAACTGAAGCAACAATTAAAGGAATGTTTTGCTAATATCGTTTTACTAAAAATATTAAAATAGTATTTATGAGAAGATGATGTTAAATGTTACAAAATTTAAAGTGACATTCTGGCACTCCGTAGTACAGTTCCATAAGTAAATTAAATATGAAGAAAAAAGATAAATACGATTTCTTCAACCCCTTTCGTATTCTCATCTCTCACACAAGAGATGCGAGGTTCAAATTCTTAATATTTATTTCGAAACAAGTCGGCTTGCCATTATCTTCAAGCCTTCCCTTTCTTCTCAAAATGCGTTCACGTTGCTTCCTCATTGAAATTAAATGAGATTTATATTTTTTACACCGCCAGTTATTTAGTAGCAACTACTATTTCAAAATTTATATACAAGTTGATTCTGTTAATTGAAAGAAAACTGATAAAACCGATTTATAGATAAAAAACGATAGTTCTAAAACATTAATTTACATTCAACAACCCCATTCTTTCTCCTACAACTATTTCTCTATCTTCTAACTCCACGAATTAATTTCATCTTATTGCAATTACCGAAATCATCCCCTACGAAGAAAACAGTACTAAAAAGCTACTTTTCTTTTACCCACTTCATACTTTCCTCCACAATTACCTTCTACTACCATAAAATAGTTATGATCCATTATAATTACCAGAATCACCCTGTACTCTTTCACTAAGCTTCCTCTAAATATTATCAAGCGATAATCAGCAAATATAATAAAACAAATTCAATAGGCAACACGAGTTGATTGGGTAGACGGTTCGATAAGTTTTGGTAAACTGATCTTGGAATGTGTCTCAGGAATAGGGGTGGTTTCTTGCGCCACCGGGGATGGTGCAAGTTTTGGAAGTTTTAACTCCTTTGGGGAGGTTTTTCTCGGTGTGGTAGGGGCGGATTTATCGGGACTTTTTAATCGAAGACTGCTAGGAGGACGTGGAGACGTCGGTGACCTGGATTTCTCTTTTTTACTTTCTTCCGTCGTTGGACTCTTTTTGTTCCCACCCTCCGTAGATTCGACGGGTGTGTGGCTTCTTTTTGGTCCCGCTGCATCGGGAGATTTGGCCAGGCTACTTCTTACAGCTTTTGGGGTCACCACGGAAGACGGAGACGTTAGATTTCTTGCCTTCGTCGGAGTTGTGGGTGGTGGTTGAGGAGAATCGTCTTTCGTTGGCTCATTGGCAACTGGAGAACCGCTCTCTTCCGGACTTTGAACCTGAAAGGTCGCGATGACAATAGAGGGAAGCTGTCTTAAAGGTATTGTATACTAAAATAGTTCGTATTATTCAAATCCTTAAACGACGACTGACAAAAATTACAATGTTTAAAAAAAAACAAGATTTCGATTCTCCCAATTCTCAAATAATGGAAAAATTCAATTTTTCTAATTCTTCAACAGTTAAGAACAACTTCAATATTTTCTAATTTCTAACAGTTAATGACAACAATGTACTTCTTCAAATTCTTAAACAGCTAATGAATAAAGTAAACATTTTTTCAATTTAAAAACAATAGATTAAAATACAATTATTCCAATTTTTGATAAGCATTGTTATAATTCTGGGCGCATATATGTTCTTCGATAATTGTGCAAAACTCTGAAGGATGTAAAAAGGAAGTATTAAGATACTGGTCTCTTTGGAAAACATACGAAACAGTGTTAATAATTACGAGTTAATTGTTACATATCTAAAAATTATATATGTGTGTGCAGACTGACCTTGACTTACACAGGTGAGTGAATAGTGGCGATGCTTCAGCGTCCGTCGTGAATGATACGTGAAGGTGAGGTACACGCTGTGCTTATTAATCCTTGCAATCGAGGAAAACTCACTAAATACACCTAATTAAGTCTCGTAGGAGAATCACGAAGGTTGGAATACGTTTCTATTCTCGCGCTGAAAGGCGTTAGCTTTTGAAGTTCTATCTAACGTTACGCAAAATGTTGCGTGCACTCCAAAAATACCACTCGTGTACTACGTAATTGCTACTTCCTCTTTATTGTAAACAAATTGTCGTAAATGAATGTATTGCAACAAGGAAATCGTGCTTCGGAATCAATAGAAGTGGCGTACTCTTGTTTTACAGCGATCTCGTGAATGAATTCCTATAAAAAATCCGCGAAATGTTTCTACGAAAATTCCAGAGCAATCATTATGTAAATAAGTTAATTTCTAAACTCACAACAATTTAAAAAAGCTCTCAAATACTCATAGAAATATTTCCACGATCCTCGTGCACCGACGATTTGCGGAGAATTGCTAAAATTTGTAGTTTGTCAAGGTATATCCTCACTTCGCTCTGCTTTAAATTGATCGTTAAAAAAAATAGACGAAATAAACAAGAGAGAGAATGAGAAAGAACATAGGATATTAATTAAAAAACAAAAATATTATTATATAATGGCTCTTCTGCAAATCCTCGACAAGTATTGCCACCCTTACACAGATGGATTCATACGAAGTGTTAACTCCTGACAATAACGACCTTTTAATATCAATTAATCCCTCCATCAGCGTCAAATGTTAATCCAAGTACACAGTAATTAATATGGAAGCAATAAAGTGTAATTAAAATGTCTATTACATATTCTCCTAGCGACGTGTAAGTTGCACGAACATTCTAAAAGTGATGTACGATCGAGAGGGACCGGTATGGTTGGACGATTTCACCCAAGTTTCATCCCCATCGATTCCTTCATCCCCTATCTATCTTCTTCCCATATCTTTCCTTTGATTCGTCCGACGAATCGTTCTCTTACACTCCTGAGTGCTTCTTGCTATAGTTGCGCGAAGAAAAGAAGGCTAGCGCAATGAATGTGAATGGAATGATAGCCTCATTCACACATTAAAATCGGATTGCATGATGAAAAGAGTGAACGACTCAGATCAAAGTTAAGAGAGAGGCATTCTCCATCATTCCTCTAGCCTTCTTTAATACTCCACTGTATAGCTGATTGAAAGAAGAAGGCCAGTGGAAGGAATGTGGGTGGAATGCGAGTGTGATTCGCACATTCAGATTGGGCCATATGACGAACAAAGTAATTGGATCACATCAAATTGAAGTGAGAGAAGATTCGACGTCTCTTTATTCTATATTGATCCACTAGCCTTCCCTCTAATATTCCACTGTACCTTTTTATCTACCTGCTCGTCCGTTTGTCCGTTCGTGTGCAACGAATAGAGAGAAAGAGTTCAAGATTTTAGGTATCTACAATAAGAACGATCACGAATTCATCGTTAATCTATTAATTATTAAATACAATCCAAGGCGCGTCCGATGCACTCAAGGAAGATACCTTGTTCCATGCACCGTACGACTCTCCATGACTCTACTACCTTCAGCGCTCCTTTTCTCTCATTTAAACGGATTTTCTCTCTACTGTTCTACATAGATAAAAGTTAATTCACTCTGTTTCCGTTCACCGGCGAATCCGAATGCTCTACAATAAATCGACGTTCGACGTCGAAGACTATCGACAGCCCCTTGCAGACGGTCTCGTTATCGAACTCCAACGATCTTCAATCTTTTTCAACCGTGCTTTTTAAGCAGCTTACGATGCGTGCCTTCCTCGAATATTCGCTTCAAACGAATCGTTTTACATGGCCGTGTATCAGTTATATATGTACTTTGCTTCGATTTCTTTCTCCTCGAACGATCACGTTTCAAACGAATGTCTCCAACTTTTTCTTCAGTGCCTATATCTTTCCCTTGCGATTTTAGAATTGCTATGTTCGATCATTCTGGAATGCGTTTCCCTTTATACCTCGATGGATTCGTCTCGAGGGAAATGTCAGTTCGATGATAGACAAAAACGTGCTCGAATTCGGAGGCTTCATGATAGACACCATATGAGAGGAGAGAGAGAGCGATTATGAAAACTATTCAAGCACGTGCAACGGGTCACGGGGGTGGGCAATTCGATCTGGTATTTTGCATGTTATCAAACAATTCAGTCGTCGAAGGGTTTCGAATCATTTTAAACATTGATTCGAGACGAATATTGGCCAAAGATTTGCAGAAAATTTGATGTACTTGAAATTCAGTATTATTTGAGGGGAGGAAATTTTTCCTATTATTTTAATACGAATAAAATTATATTGAAGGTCATATTTTCTAATTTACTTAATTAATTATTTTGACTATTGCTGCTATTAAGATTTTTTAATTTCCTATTGCCATGATGACTTTGAGGTCTCAAACAATATTCAAAATGATTCGAAACTATTATTACATATACTTATTCGAAGCAATTCAAAATGATCGACACCCGTTCGTTAATTGCGCACGATGTACAGGCGTACCATGTTGCTTTCCTTCATTAGTTAGAAAATCATTTTCACCGGAAGTCTAAGAACTTCTGCTACTTTATTCTCATTAACCACTTCGCTACTACTATCAACTATACCCGACAATTTTCTCCCTCAGCATTGTTTCCAATAATCGGCTATAATTGATAATTAGTAATTCGAAACAGCTATCTGTCCTTACTCGATAAATTCTGTTTTGTCTAAGCTTTCAACATCCATCCACTTTATTTCTCTCTAACGAATGTCCTATTTACTTCCGATATTCATTTACTTCTATTTCACCCCTTGCCTTATAACAGCCAGTCTCGCCGAATTTGGCTCAATTGTGATAAAAGAGGGATACGCAATGTAAAAAATTCATTGGCAGGTTTCATTTTGTCCTGTCGTGAGTGCAATTTAATGATTAACGCTTGAGTGCTGAAAAAGGGAGAACCATAAGGCAAGGGGATCGGTGAAGGTGTTCCTATTATAATGAAAATGTTACGATGAAAGTATTATCGCGGATACCATCAGCAAACGACGATGTTTCTTAGCCAATATCAACCCTATCGAAAAAGATGAAGTAATTAATTATCGGCTTGGCCGATACGGTATTACTGATTCAAAATTAAACCCTTAATGCCGAACGATATCGATGGGGAAATTACCGTTGATGCAGGTAAGAAAATATACTCTTTCGAAGTCGGGGAATTCATGGGGTTTGCGTTGCAACGAATATACACGGCAGTTCAACGAAACTCGAGGCTACGTTGGAGAACTATCGCGACAGCGGATTTGCGAGCTTGCATTCGGCATTAAGAGATTAACGAAGCAGGAATTATCATTAATGGGATATTAATGAGGCAACGTACATTCCGCACGTGTTTCTGGTACTGGTGATGCACGGTGACTTTTATACTTTAATCTAAATTTTCTTTCAATTAAAATGAAACTTTGTAAAGTCGAGTTATCCAAAATAATTGCAACTTATTTTATGCATATTTAATTAATTGTGAATATTATCAGAACTTAGAGGATACAAAATATGTCTGATTAAAATATTTGACAGGTAAATAAGGATTATGTGAATTCTGATAAAATAAAATTGTAAATAATTATTTTTGTAAAGTTTGACAATGTTCTTTCCAAAACTGTGATGTTTGTCGTCAAATAGATATTTTAATTTTGACGAAGATTCCTTTCTATTTCTCGTCAGCTTAGAATTACATATGGTTAATTCATTTAGGTGCCACTTTGAACAATTAACGTGAAATCGTGCTTCCACCTGCACCAATCACGAGTGTGTAGGTATATTTTGCTTACGAAAAAACGTGTGCATCACCGTATTCTCTCGATCTACGTGAAATATCCTAAATGCAAAGTGTCCGATCTTTAATCCGCGAATAGGCGATGGTAACCTTAATTAATCATAAACAATTGTTCGTTTAATCGTACGAACGCGCCTCCTTTCGATCACATCCACCGTGTTTCATCTCGTCGTAATAGAACAATCGGCAAATGCAATCCGATACTAAATATATTCGTGAAAACACCGTAGAAAAGCCGGAATCAAGGTTTTGGGTAATACGAAGTGTAGAAATTAACGCGTTACCGGCCGGATTTCTAAAGCACTACATCACTTGCAGAACTAGCTCCTTTTTCATTTTATTAATTATGCGACATACAGTTACGTTTCGATTAAATGTAGACTTTCTGCGATATTTAACACGTTGACCGTCAAACCGAGTTCCGCGACCCGGCACTGTTTTATTTATTTATTTTTTTTTTAATTTACCAATCATACTATCAGCAAAAGAATACTTGCATCGCTCCTCATAGACGTCGCAAATTTCAAATTTCTACCATACAGCTGTCTCAGCTGAATAACAATCAATCTTCTTTCCAATTTTCCAAACCTTGGAAAAAATATTGAAAATATCCCTCAGCGACCAACGTGTTAAAGTGTAGACCACAGTAGAATTTCTTTCTTCCGTCCATTCTCTTTTACTTTTTTTTTTTAATATAAATGTATTACAGTCTAAAAGTAACGACTTTGGTGTAATTGTGCAAGCACGAGCGGCGTAAGGGGATTCGGACAGCAAACGTCAGACACGTTCGACTGCGCCGGACGGTAAAGCGTTAACGTATCAACGATAGAAATTACTTTCTAATTCAGCATCCTCCATTTTCACCAAATCAGACCTCTTTCGACAAAAAAACCGTCGACGACTATAAATAACAATTCTCCCGATTGTTTAACACCAAGCCGTGTAAAACGCAAAAGCACCTGCTCTCGTGTTATCACCGACCCAACGAATACAATGTATCCTCTTCGTCTCGAAAAAGATCGAAATACTTGCGATTCATCCTCAAATCTGAGAAACAGTGCCGGGAAATCGCATCGAGGTGTCACTCGCGAATAACAGGACAATAGAAAGTATGTCTCGCTTTGAGTACGTGAAAATTCACCGTATCTTTTCTCCCTCATCGTCTACTTGATCCATCATTTCATTCTCTACTTGTTCCATCATTTATTACGATTCTTCATCGACAACTTTTCCTATTCCATCATCTTTCCTAATTTTTTATCTTCCTTCGAAAAACCACGATCTTACAGGTATTATTCTTCGCGATTAACATTGTCGCAATAACCGAGCCTCCGTTTTACACGTAGTGCCGCCCGAGTAAATGCGTTAAACGGTGAGTAAAGGTAATAATTTGCGGTTTTCCAAGTGCTTGCCGTGTCGAGTCTCACGGGAAAAGCGTTATCGATTCGCGAAAGCTTTCCGCGCACACGTACACGGGGAGGAGTGCCATCTCCGATTCTTCTCTTTCTATTTTCCCCATAGAAATACTTCACCCGATGATAACAACATTTTCCTCCCTCCTTTATGGCACGTGGAAGGTAAATCTTGATGTTCTTTAATTTCAACTTGTAATCGTAATTGAAAGAAAGAATCGACATTCATAACAATGACCTCATCACCCTGTCGCGCATACTTGACTTTTCTTTCGCGTTCTTTTACATTTTTCCCTCGTTTCTTTTGCTTCACTTTCTCCGTTTTTTTTTTTTCTTTTCTCGCTCTCTCGAGTTACGAGCCCCCGGCATGTTCGACCATCACGGAGGGAGGAAGATAAACGTGATTAATTATATACGCAAATGACAAAAGGAAAGCGGGGCTTTGCGGACTCGAGGTTTTCGTGACCTAGCATTCCTGGTTGAGGTTCTCGTCCGAAGTGGGCAGACCGTTCTTGTCGTCGGTGATCGCGCCAGAGGGTACGGGGCTCTGCGGGCACAAGACACGTATCAGGATTAAGGTGGCCCATTTACCCCGAGTTACGACCTCGGCAAGGTCATGCCAGTCTGGGTCACGTTAACCCTTTGAAGCAGCGAACGCTCTAATCTCGATCGGCACATTAAACTGTCGGATGGTGATTCTTTTATTTTCAGATTGGTCGAGCACGTTTTTAGGGGTTGAGTTTGACACGATATGGGGTAGTTTGTAGGTAGTTTGCGGATTTTTATTCGTTTATGAGAATTTTATTGCTGCTGAAATATAGAGAGGTGTGGAATGTAAAAGGAATGTTTGAAATATCAAAGTTATGGTATTCATTGTAACATTTAGGAAGTGAAAGTTAGTTTTTTTTTAGTATCAGCTGGTTTTAGGGTCATTTGTTGTCTTTGTTTCAATTTTTTAAGGGTGGCTGGATTTTTAGAGGGAGGAAATTTTCAATCAGTGGAACTGGTATCTCGTGAAATGACTCCGAGTGCAATGGGGTAGTTTTATTCTTCTATTATTGTCAGTGGATTTAATCGAAGATGGATTTTATTAAAATTGTCTCGGGGTATTTGAGAATTGTGAATATTTTCAAGGATCTTAGCGTTTGCAATTGATGTTATTTGAGAAAGTGATCAACTACGTGCCTCAAAGGGTTAAGCAACGTGATTGCAACGAGTGACAGATATTTTAGTCCAAGTTATTCACACATCGTTCTCGTAATTGTGAGAAAAATTGTAAATTAATTATCAAATAAATTTAACATTGATTCTTTGCAATCCCGGCATGACATCGCGAGGTGTAACTTAAGGCAAAAGTCTACTTCCCCCAAATTTTAATTATTCTACGACAAAAGACGCCACTGGAGATATTTTTCAACATTCACGAATTTTGGCAAAAGGCAAAGAAACGAATATAAATTCACGTAAAAATTCAAAATCACCAAAATTCCAGTAGGAATTTCGATTTCATTAATTAGGAAAACAGCGAAGATAAAAGAGCAACGGGAATTTCCAAAGTGCCGTAGAAAACATTGGCAGAGAAGCATGCAGCGCGTGTTTCGAAGCATTTTTAGCAGAAATGTAATTAGTGCTGACACAAATAGCTGATAGAAAATCTCCGCGAAGACAGTGAATATTTTAAGAGCATCATTGTTGCGCCGAACAAAAGAAATCTCGCTGAGAATTTCCGCGTGATTATCTTCAGATCTTCGACACGTGAAGTTGTCGAATTCGTTGATATTCTTCGAGCTGATGAGATACACTCCAATTAAGCCAATGTTAATTTCTATAGTCACGTCGAGATTCTTCTATCGCAATTTAATTCAATACCAAACACCTTTAGAAATCTTAATTTAACGATGTCTCAGATCAATGATAAAAATCAGTTAAAATACATCTACACATATTAACGATTGGCAATTTCTGTACAATCTTCTCACCAAGAATTATTTAATAAAAGACTAATTCCGATGTAGCCATAGAAATTACCGTTCACTAATTACAAAGAAGCCTGTTCTCGAATTTTCTCATATAAAATCGAAACGGTTGTGCAAATTTTAAGAGATTTCCCTGGAGATTTCTTTTATCGCAAGAAATACCTGTGATCCACTGCCACTGAGACTTTCCACGTTGGAGCCAGTTTGTCGAAGATAATCCTTGTCGTTGAAGATCTTCTTGTCACCACCTCCTGGCTTGTGCTTCACGTTATCCATCGAGCCGATTTTACTTTCGGCCTTAATGTCGACTTTTTGCGTTTGAATCTGAAAGTGGAGAAAATGGACTTCGATTAATTTCCTTCTCCTTTTATCCATCGGAATTGGATTGGCAAAGAAAGAGAAAGAAATCACTATGACCTTTCGCATCGACGTATAATTCTTCGAGTAAAAGTTACAAGAGGTAGAAAGTTCATCCGTGAAAGAAAAGTTTCTAATGGAAACTGATTTTGTTAGAAACAGTCAATTCAGAAGTAAAAATATATTGATATTTGCAACGTTATAGATTTATTTAGGAAATAAATAAGAACTTTACCAATGCATCGTTTTCATTCGGATCCATTTAGATGTATACAGAAGAGGGGAATAATTTCGGTATACAAATAAGAACTACTCGAAATAAACGAGCATCTAGATCGACTTCAAAACGTGCATAGGCATGCTTCACCTTTCTTGGGTCTAAATTTACTTACTGAGCTGGCGATTAATCCAGCTTAATTTATATTGGACGGGAAGCGGTGATGGATGAATTTTAGCGTTTAATTGGCGTTGCAGAAGAACGTAGATGGTACAAGTTCGATCGAAATATCTCATACTATCTCATACTATCTTTTGTTGCTTAAATACTAAGTAAAGCGAAAAAAAATGTATTTTATTTTTTCAATACGGACAAACTTTGAAAAAAAAAGAAATACACAATATTTATTCCTTCTAACTGTGCAAAGTTGACTGTAATAAACCAACCAAATTTTAACCCCTAGACCTATGATTTATTTTCTGTTGGAACGTGCAAAGACTCAAAATTAATTCCTGAAATCAAAAGATTTCACTGATTTCTAATATTTCTTGTAACTAAACGTGATATTAACCCTTTGCGGACGACGGGCGAATATATCCGCCCTGAGAAAAAAATTGGTTATAGTTTGTCGGTACATATATAAACGCTTAGAGTTGAAAAATTAAAATATAATCGTTGAAATATTATTTTACAAAGAGTAAATTTCAACTTGTATACATTAACAGACCTTCTTACCGATGAAAAAGTGTTTTTTCATCGCTAAATAAATGATTGTTTCTCGATATTCAAAAATTCCTCCGTCCGCAAAGGGTTAATACTACAGAAATAATGAGACCGTTTCCTGATCGGCAGAAATTATCAATTTAATAGTTTTTGGAAAAGTGAAAAATTTCCTGTTCCATTTTGCGAGCTACGAGTCTCACACGTAGTTACAGACTAAGGGGTTAATAATGGAAAAAGAAGGACACATTTATTTTTCGCTTTACCTAATATTCCGCTGGACACATGAAATCTATAAATACTACGTAAAAGAAAAAGGAAAACCAATTTACTACTTTATTGCGAAACGTGCACCTAAAAATCCTCTTTGCGTATAAATGAGCTTTTCGGTGAAATATCACACGATGTGAGGTATTAGAGAAGAACGTCAAAAAAATTGTTAATAAAGTCCAATGAAAATGGAAATTGTTAGTTAAGATTTCATTCAATACCTTCGTAGTTTCACGGAGGTCTTTAGCAAATCGATATCTGAAATATATAGGATACGAAGTCACCAAACGGTGGAAACTCGAGTTCATAGGCGGAAGAGGACATAGGCACTGGGTTTCGTGAGATTACTTGGCATACTTACGTCGTTGGTAGTTTCCTGTGGAGTCTTTGGCGGCGTCGCCGACGACTGAACACCAAGAAATAACAATGACTTGTTAATAATGACGAGTGACGATACATGCGTACAAAGAACTGTCTTTGGCGAGGATTGAGGGCTGCTTCTTCGTTGAGATGCGGGGGTGCGAGGTTACTCGGTGTTTTTCGCGTGAATATGGGGGGTAATTTTTAAAAATTATTAATTTCTATGTTGACTAACAAATTGATGTGACTATTCCGTGAAGTTTTTGTCTAGGAAAGCTTCAATGTTTTATTAAATGCATCTAGCAAGAGAAGCATATCGTTGGATTAATGGGAAAATATCGATGTATCTACATTTTTCTTAAGAAATTGGAGAAATTTTATATTTTAAAGAATATGGAAATGTATTTTGTTTATTCGTAATAATTTATAACTAGACTGCGGATGTTTATGCAAATTTCGAGTTTCACAAATGCAGGTGAGATAGGAAAACCTATCTAGGGATTTATTGCACTCAATAAATATTACAACAAATACCATACTTTGGATATTTTAGATATATTTTTATATTATGTCCTTTTTGTATATTTTAGCCGTATTGAATTTGTCATAAATGCATAAAAATCCGCAGTCTGTTTATAACACATTGAATAAGTAATTGAAGTTGTAATTAAATGTATTCTATTTTGTGCAGACGCAGTCCATCGACATTTTTCGATTAAGCCGACGATACGTTGTTATTTAAAAAAAGGATTTTAATGTTTGGAGAAAATTCACGAACTTTAGAGACAAAAGCATCATTGATTGTTTCAAGTACTTGAATATTGGACATGAGTGTCGAAGAGAGGTCTTTTTCGTTTTATTACGTGGAAAATCGTCGTCACAGTTCTCCGGATAAAAATAAATCTACTTGTGGTATACTTTAATAAATGTTTAAGTGGAGGTATTGAATTTTTTACTCGATTCTAGTGGACTATCCGGTGATATCGAGTTTATCAGTTATTGAGACTCGAATCCATTTGTCTGGGTATCTCGTCGAGTAACCACGCAGCACTGTAGAGGGTTCAGCATTTGAAAAAAAATCGACTATGAGTATACAAATATTCCAGCACCGAGAGAAATACATTTTAAACAATAAGAGAGAAAGGAAGCCTTAGAATTATCTTCGATTTCCACATTTTCCCATGCTTCTTTCGGTGCCAGAAGTTTTGTCAAATTTATAAGACACTAAGTTTAGAAGAACTTTAGAATTAAGTCAAATTTACTGGAAATTGGAAAATACAATGACATTCTGCGTGCAGAGATGCAATAATATGTCGATGGTATTATTTTCTATAGATCATAGGATTCTTGGACATTCTCATAGTACAATGAACGAGCACTATGTTACTAAGACGATATCAGCGAGCAGATAAGACATTTAATCCCTTGCCTTATCATTTTTTAAAAATTCTATCTTCACTCCATTGCTTTCTAACAACTTCAACCGACTAAAAACTATGAAATCATATAACGTCATCCAAAACGAAACTTACCACTTTTTTAGAATTCCAAAACGTATCGTTTCACTTCTATATTAAGAATATTTTATATCTGTTAAAATCAAGCCACTATTTCACGAGTATAATAAAGCAAGGGGTTAAATAAATCAAAACGCAGCAAGCAATGTAAATAGCGTTTTTTATGGTCGCAACGGAGAACATCGTCGACATTGAATAAAATTAAGCTGAACGATGAGATGTCAGCGGCGAATAATTAATTTTTTACGAAAGCGTATATTAGCTCTCGTACTTCATTTCGTGAATTCCTTCCAAGACTAATCACGTGCTAATGTTACGAGCGTCAATGAACTCGAATGGGATTAATTACTTCAAACGAAATGCACGAAAAGACATCTACATGCTGATATTACTAACGTGAGAGATTTCACTTTAATCTGGGATATCAGAGTTTTCGAAACGTTCTAAAGAGATTCTGGAAAGAGATTCGTGCCTAGGCGACTAACAGTAAGAGGGTAATATTGGAAATTCTTACTTTTACTGCGCCACCACCTGGAACGTGTTTGGCGTTGTCTTTGGAGCCAACTTTTGGCTTTGCTTTGTCCTTGAAATCGAGTTTCACGGTTTCGATCTTTTTATCGCCACCTCCAGGTTTGTACGTCGCGTTGTCCAGGGAGCCAACTTTCGGTTTTGCGTTCCATTGAAGCTTCACCTGGGATATCTGCGTACGGTATTTCGAGAGGGCGTGAAAAACCCGTTATTGCAAGGCAATTCTTTCTACTTTCAACCCTTTCGCTACTCATGGCTACTGATACTCATACTTCGATAAATATTCTCAATAATTTTTTAAAAATCTGACACGCCGGATTAGATTTATTATAATTTTTTTTAAATCATTGAATTCAGTAATCCAATTTGCAATTAGTGGAGAATTTAAGTTCCTGTTGTCTGTGGGAAATATTTTCTACGTGACAGAAATGTGATAGTTATGGTGGAACTCTTAAAAGTAGTAGTTAAAATTCAAAAATCCGAAAGAATGGTGTGCAAAAAAGAAAATCTTTCGTTAAATACGCAGCGAAAGAGTTAAAACGACGTTGATCAAAAAAGCAAAGTTTCTCGAACGGCATTAGTACGAATAGGTAGAGTAAATCGATCAATACCGAGAGATCGAAAAGGATCAACCTTTTTGTCGCCACCGCTGGGCGTGTATTTCTCGTTTTTCGCTGCGATCTTCGGCTGCGCCTTGCTGAAGTCGAGCTTCCGGTTTTCTATTTTCACCTTCCCGCCACCTGGTTTGTAGCTCGCGTTGTCCAGAGAGCCAATTTTCGAACGTACCGTCTTCAGATTCGGCGAGGGTGCCGCGCCCACTTGAATTTTGTTCATTGGCAATTCTGTACGATCGAATTGCAATTATCACGATTTTTTTTTACAACTAAAGTTTTAAAACGTTAAATCGTCGAGCAATAACACTGACAAATTTGTTTTGTAGCGCGCAAATATTTAAACTGATTCTTATACACTTTGCGACGCTATGCACGAATATGTAAATAAGAAATGAGCAAACTTGGTCGACAAAAATTGAGAAACTTTGAAGTTAAGGTGAGGTGGCAATTTTTCTGAAACTTCAAAATCGTGTTACGAATTAAATGAATTTTTAGTTCTTACTTTTCTTCTCCGTGCCTCCCGTCGATGAAGGTGTTTCCGGAGTTCTTGGCAACGATTTGGCGGATTTACTTGGCGACTTTACCGGCGATCCAGCTGTGGATTTTTTGTCGCTATCTTTTGACTTGGAAGGTGATTTTTTTGTGGGCGATTCCGAGACCCCATTTGTGGTTGGTACCTGGTGTAATTATTTTATCCCCTCGGTAAATTATCGATCTTACCTCAATCACACAACGATAATTCATCGCGCTGAACATAACTAACGATATTTACCGCGTTGGATTCCACCGATTCGTTCGTTGCACTGCCATTTTCGATATCTGTAAAAAGAAAAAACGCCAATTAGTCCTCCGTTCTAAACAATCAAATAAGCCAAGGTTCACCATTTCACCGAAGCAAAATCTCAACAAGTTGCACCACACTTTCAAAATGTCAAAATTCGTCCTAAGCATCTAACAAAATCCGTCAAAAGTATCAGCAAATATAAACGTAAAAAAGAATATAAATAAAAACGAAACAGCAAGATAAAATATGATAAAATCCAATAAAACAATGAGCATATTTTGTTCAAACATCGCTCGAATAAAGACCTGCTTCCGGCGACTTCTTCTCCATCGTTACATCCACTTTTGCAGGAGTCGGTGCCCGTTGAATTCTCGGTGTAGGCGATCTCGAAGATTTCCTCGAGTCAGCCGATTTTTTATCCTCTTTTCCATCACGATCAACCGAATCCGGTGCAAACGTCGTCTTCTTCTTCTCGCCGTCGATTTTCGCGCTACCAACCGGCGATTTCGGTGATTTCGGGGTATTCTGTGACTGAGGACTGTGACAGGGCGACGACTTCGACGATAATGATCTTCTCTGCCCATTATCAAAGCCCTTTACACCCTCCGGTGATTTCGGTGGTGATAGTATCGATCCAGGTACCGAGAGTTTCACCTGACTGTCAGGAGTCGCCGGAGATTTTGGAGATTTGCTCGATGAATTTTCCGACCCTGGCGATGCTAAGTTCAAAGTATCAGCTTCATTTAACAAACCATCCTTTTCTGCAGATTTATCAATATCTGAACTTTCAGATGGTTTTTCTATTTCAAAAATTTCAATCGTATCTGCTTGCATACTTTCAGGTTCACCCGGTGTGGTTGATCTTGTGTCTGGAGACTTTGGTGGAATTTTCAATTCCTCGATCAAAGGCTGTTCCATGCCCGGTGTACTTGAGCGAGATTTATCAGGAGATTTAGAAGGAGCTTTCAATTCTTCGCCTAACAGTTGATCCATACCCGGTGTGCTTGCTCGGGATTTATCAGAAGAGAGAGCTTTCAATTCGTCGGTCGATGATTGATCCATGGCTGGTGTACTGGATCGAGATTTGTCAGGAGATTTTGAAGGGATTTTCACTTCATCGGTCGAGGTTTGATCAGCACCTGGTGTACTTGATCGAGATTTGTCCGGTGACTTTGATGGAACCTTCAGATCATCGGTGGCAAGTTGATCTACGGCTGGAGTACTTGATCGGGATTTTTCTGCAGATTTTGTTTGACTCTTTGTGTCTTCGGTTTGATCAACGTCTGATGGAGTTACTGCACGAGATTTGTCTGGAGATTTGGATGGTGTTTTGGATTCTTCAACTTGATCCTGCTTTATTTCTGGTGTACTAGATTGCGGTCTGCTTGGTTTTGTTGGAGTCTTTGAAGACTGATCGTTTTGCGATTGATTCGGAGTCGGTGAGGGACTTGGAGGTACTTCTGGTTTTTCGTTTCTATTTTCTATAGTTGCACTTGTCGGTGGTAAAGGCTTTTCTTGTGAAATTATATTACTGGACGCTGAACTGACTCTACTTTTGTCGCTCATTTGATCACACTCGGTTTTTCCACTCATACTTCTCTCCTCATTAGATTTCTCTTTTGAAGATTCTTCAACTATCTCCGTAGAATCTTTCGACTTGTCTTCAATCTTGCTGCATGCTTCTTTGTCAGTTTTTTCATCAACCTTCCCAGAAACTGGCCTATCGTCGACACGTCCAGAAACAGGTCTCTTCTCACATTCATCCATTTTACTATCAATTTTTGCCGGTTCAGGGCTCTTCGAAGAATCACTGACTTTTTCCATCTTATCGAGCATTATTCCATCACCAGGTTTCTCCTCGACTTTTCCATTTATCGTAGCAGTTCCAGGTCTGCTGGTAGATTGAACGTCCTCGTTTCTTCTCGGTGACTTCGATTCCATTAATCCTTCCTGATCAGACGCCTGTCCGTTAGAACGTGGTGACTTCTTGGTATCCATCACAACGTCATCGTCATCGTCATTATCAGTATTCTCTCTCATCTCCGTTTTCTTCCTCTGAATAGGACTCTCCATTTGTCGAACCTTACTTGCGTTTTCAACGTCTGCCATTCTTTCGATTACAATACGCGGACGTACAAGTTGCTTATTCCCTTCCTCGTTAGACGGTGCACTTTGTCGTGGCAAATTCAACGAGGATTCATTTCGTTGCAATTGCCTCGGAACGATTTCTTGCGGTCGTGGTGAGTTCTCAGGATTTCGTGGTTGCTGAGACAACCCCTCTTGAGCACCCTCCGAACTTAATTGTTGGAATCGTTGCACCGTTCTCTGAAATTGCTGATAATTTCCAGGATAAGGTGGTCTAGGAGCACCTTGTTGAGGGCCTGTTCTAGGTCCTGGTAATTGGACGAATCGTGGATTCAAAACGATCGCAGGACCTTGAGGATTTTGAGGACCTTGAGGGTGTTGAGGAACTTGAGGATGTTGAGGACCTTGAGGATGTTGAGGTGTTCTAGGGGGAAAGGAATTTCCAGGTGGTCTAGGAGGTCCGTAAGGTCTGAGTTGGACGAATTGTCCTGCTCCGGGTGGTCCTAGGGAGGATCGACTATCCAGACGACGAATTTGCGGTGGTCCTTGTCCTCCTGGTCGTGGTCCTCCTACAGGGCCATTATTTATGGGATGTCTCGGTGTGCCAGGAGGACCTTGAGGTCTTGGCTGAAAGCCTGGCGATAATGGCACGTTCGATTTTACCTGTGGAAGAATACCTGTACTCGCGCGTATTCGCGACAGACTGAAGTCCTTCTAATTTCAAACGACGCCATTTCAGTTTACTTTGACCCGAGATGTTAATTGCAATGATAATTGCTAACGGTGGAGTTATTGACGCGATGAATGTTTAATCGTTTATGTTGTGGGTTTCGATGTTTTCTTGGTGACAATTTAGAAACGTCTGTTAAGAGATAGTTTGATCAAGCGCACGTAAAGGCAGAATAAGTAATGAATTTATTGATAAATGACGCGTAAGTAGGCAGGTTTGACCTGACGGGCAACAAACTATGACATCTTCCTATCAAGCTCGTCAAGAGACATTATTAAACTCGTGTTTCACTCTAGATGCATCTGCTTCATTCTTATAGTAGGATGAAACATTTGAGAATTAAGAATTAACTCCTTATTTTTCTATTCGTTGGTTGAAACTTAGGGAAATTAGAGTTAAGTGGGAACGATTATGTTGGGAATTTCGCTGGTTTCGACAATTAATTTTGCATGCTCCATAGGGAGCCGAAAGGGGAGCCAATCGTCCCTTTTATTGTACACAATGGTGCGTAGTCTTATGTGCTCACGCACAGTCTACTATCGTCTGTTTACCCTCATCGATTTACCGAACTCGCTTTTACACTTTACCTGGCATCCCTCAATTTGCACCTTATAAAGAAATTATTTAGAAATATAATGCTTCAAAAAAATTTCATGTAATAAAATCTCTAGAATTTATATGTAAATCAATACTGTTGCGATAATTGTCTCCATAACTGTAAGTCTTTGCAGAGAGTCCTCTACGACATTAATTATTATTTCAATAATTAGAATCCCTATATACAAATTATTACTTTCATTTATTATAATTTCGAAAATAATAATTAGTATATTCAACGCTACCGTCATTATATAATCTCAACAATTAAAATGTCCACAAACGAATTATTATATGTCTACCAAATAAACTCAAAATTATTATTTACCACTATCACTGTAATTATTACTTCAAGAATTATAATTGTTACACACGAATCATGGCCTTTACAAAATACTCTACCTTCAACACCATCTTTGTTATTACCATTAATTCCGTTAATCGAGATCCTATCAAAAAATCGATTGCCACGATGATCGAAATTAAACGTTCTCGTTCGCTATTATTCCACCAAGTGTTGCACGAAAGGAACATTAAACATAGAGAAATTCGAATGGCCGATATTGGCCATGAGCCCATCGATCTCTCGATAATGCAAGACGGTGATGTCTCGAGGAATCGTATTTACCGTGCCTGCCACCGTTCGACTTTCTTCTCGTTATGGGATTAAACCACGAATGATTATAGTATACCATCGGCATCCATCGCGATTCACCGAGCCATTTTAAGCTGCCGTGACCCGAAACAGTACTCTCTCTTTTTGGGGTTGAGCAGCTGTTTCCTTTCGTTCTTCGATGGAATTCATCAGGGTGAATGTTGCTAACGGTCGACGGAATTGTTCTTCTTGCAAGTGCGACGTGAGGGTGAAAGTTTCTCGAGTGGTGTGAATTGCGGCACGGTTTTTTTTATTAATGAGAATTTATTAATTTGATGAAATTCTAACGACATCTCGAAAGATTTATCAACTTTTTATGATCTTACATCGAACTGTACTACAGACGATTTTCTATTGAAGTGATTCTAAGTTTGGAATTTGATAATTATGTTGTTGTTTTAACCGTAAGTTCTGCGACATCTATGGTTACTGTTAATGTATAAAAAAGTAATATATTAATATCAATTAACTGTTTGTAATAAATTATGAAAATAACTCAGACAGGAAACGGTTGATTGTACAATTATTTTGCATGGAATATATTAAAGTTCAGCAACCCAGTTTAGAACAAACATGAGACTGTTTGAAACTCAACGTTGCGTGACTTTGCGATACTCTATATCTTCGACAACTAGCTTTCTGATTATGATACACCATGTATATTACACAGCAGTAAAAATGAAAGATTAATATCATGGCAAAACTATAACGTAAGCTTCTCAGAATAACTTGGAGTACGCTTTCTTCCATTGTCCATGGGAAGTTTGATTTTTTTGTCAACAAGGGATCATAAAATTTTAAACGAGGAGATAATAAACTCTCATTAATTATCGAACCATGTACGCTGTTTAATTGGAAGATAATGGCTTACCACGTTCCCTCCACGGCTCGAAGTAGATTCGGCCGCGTTGTTTGCAGTTTCTTGCGAATCCATTTTGGTTTGCATATGATTTTTTCAGGTCGACTCGAAGATCACGTCGGCTTTGATAAAATGTTTCTCCATAAACCTGTTGCGCATCAACGACAGTCATCAAGGAGAACTGCCTATTCTACGCTCAAGTGCTCAACATCCAAAGGGCCTACTTTGTGATTGATGATGATTCGATACTAGCGATGATGACGCTACTCCGGCTGGGTGAATTTTTCGCATCGAGATACAATGAGTAGATAAAATAAGCATAAACAGAGAATCACCATTGACACTACTCAATTAGCTATGGTGATTTGATGAAATATTTCGTTGATTTTCCTCAAAATTCTTTCAAGACTTTTTTTCGAGTGTAGATAATTCTGATATCAATAATTGAGTTTAAATGTTTTCAGTTTTATAATTTTTCGAATTTTTAGAAAGAGATTGCTGCCCTTTAGGAGGGCTACTTGCAAAATTCTGATAGATTCTGTTCAATTAAATGGACCAAGAATATTGAATTAACCCGAGTCGAAAATTTCAGCCCAAACTCCTCCTAAATTACCAAATAACTTAGGATATTTAGGCTGAATATGGACAAATATGTTACATATAAAAGAATGCAAATTTTAATTCCACAATCGCCCTACACTTGTTACTTTTTGCCACTTTTACCTAGTTTAGGAGCAATTTAGGCTTCATACAAACCAAAATAATCCTCAGCATTCTATAATGAGGAGCTTTAGAATTGGATTGGAATTGGAGTGGAATGATCGAGGTCCAAAAAATTCTCGATATACTACAAATTAATTTGGTTTAGGAGATTTAGAATTTATATGGAATAAAATGATAATTTAATTCCAACTTGCTCCTGAAAGCCCTAATTTTAGAATATGAGTCGACTGACTTGGAACTTCTGAAATATTTTTAGGGGATGTCAGATTAAAATGGAATAAAAATTTTACCTGATCAGTCCATATAACTCCTAAAAATCATATTTACAGGACTTTGAGGCGCGTTGACACACTAGTTGAGGATTTTGAGGTTCAAATGGTATACCTACATAATTAAGCGGCAAATGAGAGATCAAAAGAATCTAGGATATGAAGTTTCTGTTTAGGCTGGACTTTTCGACTCGGGAATACACTTCTGAACTCTAAAAGGAGAAATTCCTTTAAAGAGCTGAATCAAAAAATTCTTGCAACATTTAGTTGCTTAATTTTTTTCACTGGAATTTCTTGTTATAGAAATTCTTCCAACTAATGTCCAAGTACTTCGAACAGCACACGTATAATTTATGCATTAATATCGTCAAATTACTCTCGTTATAGATAAGTAATCGTACTGCGACATGTAAGAAGCGACATAGGAAGACTCGGACAAATAAAAATCTCTTCGAGTTTTATGAATAATTTGTGACAGTCCGAGGCACGATATGCTCGACAACTGTGAGCACCTACTTCGATATGTACGTACTTACGATGCGTGCAACAACGACAACCATCAATTATAAATTACCACGCGTTTTACGTGCCTACAAATACATTACGTGCTCGCGAGATTATAGCTATGAAATCGGCATCAATTATCTTCGGTGTACATTGCCTGTGCGAATTTTGCAGAGATTCGAACGTGCTTCGAGGCGTACAAGACGGTTTACTGTGACGATACGGTTGCTGGTTTCTACCATAGACATTGCATTGTCATAATTAACAATAATAATTAAAATAGAAAATTTATCGAGGTGATGGTTTTACAGAGATTGCAGTGCTGTATTTTGTTTTTTAAATTAAATGAGATGTATAACTGTAGCTACAAATTTCCCTTCGTCCATCTTTTTGTATTGTTTTTATTTAACTGCTATGTCAATCTTGATAAAGATTTACTATCTGAAGTGGATTTTGAATTACTGAAGTTATGATATATTAAATAATAAATTGGGACAATTTTCTGAGAGGTAGTGGGGTCAGATTTTTGACTTGGGCCCACTGATTGGAAGTCTAACCAGTTTTAATTTATAATCAACCTTAGATTTTAAAGTGCTATGACTAATTCACCCAGAGTTTATTATTTTAGGTGGCTTCTGAATTATTGAAGCTATGACGTATTGAATAATGAATTGGTACAAATTTCTCAGAGGTAATGAGGGAAATTTTATGACTCGGTTCCACTGATTGCAAGTCTAACCAGTTTTAACTTCTAATCAACCGTAGATTCTAAAGTGATGTGGCTAATTCACGCAGAGTTTATTATTTTGGGTGGCTTCTGAATTATTGAAGCTAGGACGTATTGAATAATGAATTGGTACAAATTTCTCAGAGGTAATGGGGGAAATTTTTGACTCGGTTCCACTGATTGCGACTCAGAGCCTTTATCTCTTAATCAACTTTAGATTAGTGATGGGGGAGGATTTAAACTTGGGCTTTTAGTTTTAATTATCACAAAATAGAAAGTTCAATGAATTTAGAATTTTGTAGATAACTATAAATATCAGCAGTGTTCAGAATAACAGCTTTTCAGAGAGAGCAAAATCCTTGTTCGACATGTTTCTAAATTAGCTCATTTTAATACAAATTGTAACCGGTGATATTAAAATACATACTTCGGAGTAGATAGGAGAAAGTTAGAAATTCTGCATTTAATTAACTTATGCTGCCACGACTACTGCTCTATGAAAGCTGTACAGACCACACCTCCTTGGTAAAGCTTCGGAAACCTTCCGCAAAACTGCAGAATTTACAAAGTAAATGTAGAAGCCATAAATTCAATAATAACGTGGCGTTGGCAGGTTGCAATTTAGCGAACGCAACTACACGGAGATTGCGAATATAAATAACGGGTTGTAAAGCCATTTCTTGCACCAAAAATTAATTACCATTTTAACCAAGGAAGAGAAAAACCCAAATTTATTATTTTTGTTACATCATGTAGAATAATGTTATCAAAAACTTATTATTTTGTTACACATTATTTAGCTAACCTGTGGGCTTCTCGTAAATCATCAGCAACCCTAAACTTATTAACTGTTCTCCAGTAACTTAAATCTATGACCTACAAATTGCAAAAAAATATTCCAAAGGAAGAAAACTCTAACTTCAACCCCTCTTTCAAAGTCTCAACCTCCATCTTCAAAGTCTAAGTCTTCACTGTCATCTTAACCCCTAGTATTGAACTTAAAAGCTTTCCTCAACTTTCCCCTAAAATTTCTCTATAAACTTAAAAATAGTAAACACCCCCAGGATCACTTCTTCCAAGTGTTGGAAAGTATAATGAACTCTGGTCTCTTTGCCGGAAGTTTCTTCCAGCTCGTTGTAATTTGTCCGTCTTGAGGGTAAACACTGTCACAGAGACACAAGAAACAGAAGGTAAAAGTGACTTAGGGGCTGGAGTAAATG
Organism: Cerceris rybyensis; assembly: GCA_910591515.1. NCBI lineage: Eukaryota > Metazoa > Arthropoda > Insecta > Hymenoptera > Crabronidae > Cerceris > Cerceris rybyensis. Next base: position 6,858,952 of record OU342795.1, read on the forward strand.
GAAGAAGGCACGCAACGATCATAACTGGCATAGCATACTGATTGAGATTCGTGTTGCCCTGTGCTAGTAAAGGTTAACCTTGGCAGATATCGTCGTCTGGATACCGCTAACGTGACATAGCTTCGTGTGGTGGACTAGCAATTCGGTACCTGACCATTGACCATGGTGTTTCTCTTTTATGCGTCCTCGGGTCTTTGTGCTAATATTAATTTTAATTACAGCACATTATTAATTGTGAATTTTTTATGAAATTAACATGTGCGGATACCTCTTTCAATACAAGTGTATTATTGTCGGATTAACCCCTTGCCGTGTCATTTCTTTTGTGATTAAATGTGCAATAACTCTGAATTAATTGCTAAAATAACAACCTAGCCCCTAATTTTTGATATAGTAAATGACTTAACAGTGTATTGAATAGCATAGAATTAAGTTTATTTTATCAGGACCCACTGATATTTTTGATAAAATAATTCTTAGAGCAGTTCAAAATTGACTATCCCATTTAACGCGTCACGAGTAGCACTCGTTATTGCACGCCAAGGGGTTAATATTTACTTTGTATGAGTTAAAAGGACACTTTGAAAAGTTATTATTGTTTGAGTCATTAATTATACAAAAGATTAAATAAATAAAATCTAAGTGTGTCACGTAAGTGAGATGAACAATTAAAAAATGGGTAATGGGAACTTTAGCGGCAATAGAATATTGTAAAATGAATGGAACATTTTTTTATACCGATTGAAAAAGAGAATGTATAGTCACTATAAAAGGAAAATTTCAACGATTCTATTCGACGTAAAAGCGGAACAATTAAAAACCCATTCGGAACTTACATCCACAGAAGTTCACGATGCACGGAGCGGACGAAGGTGCAGATAGTTACGCAAATTGCTATACCCTGTGTAATTACCGCCTCAAATCCGTTCACAGTGGCAGACAATGTTTCATTGTATGCAATACTGTCTCCCTGACAAGCAAGGTTAATTTTACGTCTAATGAATGAGCCTGAGAATAAAATTTCTCACCGTCGAGTCACGCCAACAGCTGCTCGGAATTAAGTCGAACGCCCGGTTGAATCCAATAAAAATAAGACAAGATTTCACGGCGTGTTTGCGGGTTAAAGGAACGATAACATCGTACTTTTAACCGAAGTAAATATAAGGGTTTAACGCAACGAATATAACACGCCCTACGTGCCCTGAAACTTCCCAAGTTTTCACCTTCCACTGACCTCCAGACTTTTTATCGATCATGGTACCAGTCTTCATTTTTTCTCCTTTTCTACCACGGGAATTGAAGCTGGCCAAGAAAAACCCTACCGACTTTTTAGGGAACAGAACAAAACCTGGAAACCGTACGTGTTTGCGAATTTCGTGCGAATTCTAGTTGGATGAACACGTTGCTAGTATATCTGATGGCCGGAAATAGCTATGCTCGCTGAAATCAACACGTTCACCTTGATCGCAATTATTTCGAAATTTCTCGAATGACTTTGCCACGATTATACGTGGTGATGGTGAAATTCCAGCTATTTGTTGTTATCTATACTCTTTGATCCATCGTCGATACATCATTTTTGTACGTCAGTGCGATAGAAATTTCTGTTGGTTATTACTCGACGTGAAAACAACAGATCAAAGATAAATATTATAAAGGACGCAGACTTTGTGGATGGTAACGTGGAAAATATGGAGGTGGGCGTTGATGAGTTAATTATTTAAGCGCGATATCCTGTCTCATTTGTTGGCAAGTTCAATTACTCATTTCTTCACTTTTTTTCCGTACAAATAGTCTATTAAAGAGGATGGTCAGCTTTTGAAGTAATGATACTAAAAAAAAATGTAAGAATTTCTTGCAAAATGATCAAATTTTCAGCTCAAACGAATCTGGACATCGTGATCAATTACTTGTAAGGCCAGGTTCACTGCCACGTGGCTAAAAACTACCCCCAATTTTGACATCAATCACACTCAATAAAATTTTCAAAAAATTAGTAACATCTCATAATTAAATACTTCCACACCCCTCTTCCCCAGGTACATTTAAGTTTCCAATTTCACGCACCCCCTAAACGTGTTAATCCACCCTACATCCAAACAAGTATCAAAATCAAATCATTGAAATTTTCCACGCATCTAAAAAACCGATCCTTCAATAACACCACATCAACTAGTCTTCTCTTTGATTCCCTGCGCTCAAAATGCCTGACCCATACCAAGAACTACCAGATAAAACAGTCGAAGCGTTCCTCTTTAATCGATCCGCGTGTCTCGTTGCAGCTGATTCCATCTCCCCGCGCAAGATCCGCTCATAAACGCATATCCTCTCGAAAGATGATCGAGGAAGACTTTCAGGCAGCCTGCACGTCAAAGACTTCCGCTCTCGTTTCCTACGAAGAGGCAGAAACAGGTCGTACACAGAGCACCGTGTGTCTGCACGACTCGGCAACTGCCCATTCCTGGAGTTATTGATCCGACCTGGTGAGCGTGTTCGACTCTGTCGTTCGCTTGCACACAAATGCACAGAAATATACACGTAAACACTCATATACATAAGTGTGAAAGCTCGGTTAGGGGTAATATGGTTAAACGAACATGCTAATGAGAGTACGAGCCTCGTGGAATTAAAAAAGAGCCCATGAAACTCTCTCGTGATCTCGTGCGAGCGATTAATTTCGGTTGGCGCCTGTTCTTAAAGTACGAGAGACTCGCTGTTAGCAAGCTTTTGATCCTATTTTCTAAATTGGATTAATAGTTTGAATTGATGGTGTGTTATTTGCTGATGGTGCGAAAGAATCTTGTGGGATTATCCTAGTTGGATTGGGATGGATTGGTTTTGCGGAATTTGTTAAATCATTGTGAGATATTTGACGTTTAAGGGGATTCTACGCGGGGGAGTAGATTGAGATTAATTCTGTGGTTTGAGTTTATGGTTTTGGGGTGGCTTGGTTTACAAGTTGGTTAACTCTCTCAGTCTCACTTTTTTATTTTCAATGTTGCAAGGTTCGAAAGAACAAATTGATTAATATATTTCATAAGTGTACTTCCTAGAAGATGTACAGTTTCAAAAATTTTGATTTTTAACATTGACAGGTGGGACATATACATCCCATCGATACATAAAAACTACTAGAAACATTTTTTGAAATGTTTATTTTTAAGTATGATAGGGCGTAAAACAATTTTTGCACAGGGGTAGTTGGCACATCCTGCATAGAGTCGTCGGGACATATATAGCCAAAGGGGGTCGAAAGGGTCAAGAGATGTTCGTGGAAAAATTGTAAGGTGTTTTCGTATTTTGGATTTAACCCCTTCAGACCAGAATCTTTTTCATTTAAGAAAATATTTATTTATTTATAATTTGTAAATGTACATTTTAATGGATATATGGTCCTTATGCAAAATTTGTAAGATTAACGATGATCTTGAGAAATATTTGTATCAAAAAATAAAATTCATTCGGTGTTGAAATTAAGTTTAAACCTATACGTACTAAAATACAGCATGAAAAGTATTATGCACATTACAATGTGCACAGGGTCCGAAGGGGTTAACTGTTTGATAATTTTGCTTGGGATCTATGCTACTCTGAATCACTGAGGCTATGATATATTAAATAATAATTTAAGGGAAGGGTCCTAGAGGTGATGGGTATTTGAAATTGGATCTATTGATATATTAAGTCTGAAGGTTTAATTCCATGTTCACCATTAGAATGTAGAAATTGAATAGCACGATTGTGGCTGGTGCGATAGGAGTGCGAGCATTGGCATGGCTGACCACTACAGTCTTTAATCTCCTTGATGAACGACGAAGGTAAAGGACGGAGGTTCTATTAATATAAGCTACCAAACAGGTCATACGATTGTAAGGAAGCTATATTGAGATCGAAATTGACGATTCTACCAATATTTCAGGACCTCTTCGATATTGCACTGTACATAGAACTTTCGATAAATTTAATGCTGATAACGAAACTAATAATTCAAGTATACTTATTTAAAGCTCTATGAAAAGTAATAACAATCGAATTTGTATGTCTTTTTACATAGTAATTTGAAGATAGAATTTGCGTGAAATTTAAGAAAATACTAGTATTAAATCCTATTTTACAGGAATAACACGATACCGGTAATACGTTGACCCATTTATCATTATACAGTTAACAAGAGCTTACATTAATTTTGATAATTTTCAATTGCAAACGATCGATGCAAGGCACACGCTACATACGTTATACTAATGGACCTACATTCAGGTCAACGAATGGAAAATAACACGGTAAAACTTTTAGTCACGCCTTTGCGTTTAACGACAACGAAGTTACTACAAACTTGGTTCCTTTCAGTGTTCACCGAAACAGTTTAACCAGAAGTGTCAGACATGCAAACATGGCTACGAAAAACTCCGATGGAACATGGACGTACGTTTTGCATCAATCTAGGACACGTGCAATCAAGTGTAAAACAGTCAAGAGTGATCTGGAAGCTTGCTAACAATTTTCTACCTTCAAAATGTTTGCCCAGCTGTTCGTCGACTACAAAACCCCCATGTGAAAAAAATCCTTCCTACCGCGAAATAAAGTTCTTTCTCTTTCTTTCATACAGATTTTCATGTCGCCTGTTTTGTTTTCCTACTATCGAACAGCGAAGATCGATAACCACGTACAAGTTTTTCTCCTCCATGTCAAAGTGCAAATTTCCAGCTACCAATTTTCTACCCTCAAAACTGCCGAACTATTCGTCGTCTACAAAACCCCGTGTAAAAGAAATCGTTTCTATCTAGAAATAAAATTGTTTCTCTTTCTTTCATACAGATTTTCATCTCGCTGAATTTTTTTTTACTACCGAACATTGAAGATTGATAAGCACGTACAAGTTTTTCTCCTCCATGTCAAAGTGCAAATTTCCAGCTACCAATTTTCTACCCTCAAAACTGCCAAACTATTCGTCGTCTACAAAACCCCATGTAAAAGAAATCATTTCTACCTCGAAATAAAAGTTTTTCTCTTTCTTTCATACAGATTTTCATCTCGCTTAATATTTTTTCTTAATACCGAACATTGGAGATCGACAACCACGTACAATTTTTTGTTCTCGATGTCAAAGTGCAAATTTCCAGCTACTAATTTTCTCCCCTCAAAATTGTCCAACAATTCATGGACTAAAAATATCCATGTAAAAGATATTGTTTCTACCTCGAAATAAAAATTTTTCTCTTTCTTTCATACAGATTTTCATCGCGCTTAATTTATTTTCTTACTACCGAACATTGAAGATCGACAACCACGTCCAATTTTTTGTTCTCGATGTCAAAGTACAGATTGATTTACCTATTGATAATTTTATCCATCAATTTTTTAAGCCGACAGTTCTTGCATGTATCCTGGTTATTTGCGAGACTTGAAGCCGGAAAAACGGGAAGACCGATCGGGGGTAACGACAGATAACAATGGCGATGGCAGTGGACGAACAGGCAAACATTGTTTTATCATTCGACAGCATCTTCGAATCACCTGCAGCGACGATGTGCAACTGTCACGTGGGTATAGTTATCGGGAGTGCATCATCGCTTCCTGGATGTTAACCTATTTACCGGCACCACGAGTTCTACGGCAATAAGATGTTGCTCTGATATAACCGAGGCGTTACGAATGCACTGTCGATCGTGAAGCTTGCTTATGGAACTATGGTGGATATGGGGTTCAGAATTGGCCTGACAATTAGAGGGTTCGACTTCAAAAACCTTGGACATGTAGGAAATTTTTGTTAATTTATTATTTAATATAAGGTAGCTTCAAAAGTCAGGTAAAACAGTAAGTCCTAGGTGAAAAGGTCATAACACTTTAAGGGCTGCAGAGGACAGGGATCGGATTTGCAACCAGGGATGCAGAGTTCAAATTTCTAACTCTGCTAAACTTTTCGTTATTTTTTAACACTACAACTACCAAACCTGTCAAAATGACTTCTTCAAAAAATTCTCCAAGTGTATATAAGAGTCATAGAATAAATATTCTACGTCTATATCAATAAACATAAATCACTCAATCGATCAAATTTTTCGGCGCTTGATTCCCTCTTTTTCAAAGTATTTATTTAATTAATTAAAATATGTTAGATTTGATGTCGGTAGTTCTAATGTTAATACGCTACAGCTTCAATGATTCAGAATTCACATATAACTGTACCTCATCTGCAAAATGACCATGGAACTTTGAAATTTATGGTGGGTGAAGAGTTAATGGGTCGAAACCACAATCAATGGGCCCGAGATAAAATCCTCTCCATCACCTCTGCAAAATCTCTCCTAATTTATTTTTCAATACGCCTCAGCTTGAATAATCTTCAATTAATTGAATCCTATCGTAGGTGAATTGGTCACAAAACTACAATTGGAAATATATGAAAAAGAACTTGGAAATGCAATTGCAAAAAATGTTAAATATTCTCTAAATCCGAGTACGTTCAACTTTTAAGCTTGGTATTAAAGCTGCGAGGGGTTAATCTTCCACTGGAGGACATAGGGTCATTTCTGAACGGATTTACGTGTCATCGTTTGAACAGCTGTAAATGTTGTAAGTACGTCTTCACATCCTTGAATTTATTATGCAAAATTGAAATTTAACTTTAGGGTACATATATGACGAAAGTTTGCTCCGTCTAACTTTACGAGTAGATCGTAAATGGACCTGTTAAACGATTCATTATACAAGAGTTAAATGCAATTTGTAGTTTAAGGAACTTCTCAGATATTCTATATTCCTCACTGAAGTTCTGCACGATCAAAAATCTATCTTTGATCACCGACAAAATATTCCTGATCGATATGGAAGTCTGAAAAGTGAAGCAACACCAAATCCACCGTGTCTGTTCACGACTGACATATTCTACTTGCGCCAGCCATCAGAATTCAATCCAGTTCCTCGCGGCAGAAAAACCCACGAAATTGGATCTTCCTAAGACAGCCCTGCCATGAATCCGCATAATGTCTAAGGTCTTTCAAAAAATTCAATTTCACCTCCTCTCCAATAGAATAATAAACTCCCGAAGGTTCGTTCTCCCACGCGGAAGATAAACGCAGTATCATCGGCGACCCGTTGGAAATTTGGACGTTTTAAAAGCGTCTTTTAAATCGTCCAAGAATGAATTGGATATTTCCACCACATATTTAAACTATATTTAATCCATTGTGAATTGTCCCAAGGGATGAAAGAGCGAGAAAGTGCTCTTTCATTGAAATGGAAAACTCCATGGAATTTTCGATCAATGATTATACCGATGTGATTACCAATATAAAATGTCCATGTTACTGAGAATGTCACGTAAGAACAGCCGGATTAAAAGAAATTTCCAAGTGCCAACAGAAAGGCTGGCACAGTCGATAGAATCAATGACGATCGACTTTTTGAATTCTGCGCTGAAATATACCTGGTACGGCCCTTCGAAGGTTCTTTCGCGACATCGCGCCACTGATTATCGAACCGGCTTCGTGAGAGTACGATGCTCTCGCTTGTTTTTTTCTTTACAAACTCCTTTAAGCTTTTTTTTCTTTCGACTTTGTACAAAAGGTTTCGGCTTTTTCAACGACCCTTCAACGCGATAGGCGTTGCCTCTTTCCGTGGACAAATATTTCTTCATCTCGCCAGGTCGATGCACCGTTAGCTCGATGAATTTAAACGTTTCGTCCTTTATTTTCACCATAATGTAATTCTTCTTACTCGGGCCCACGATGAAAATATTTGATTACTATTTACTTATAATTAACACGAGTTTTGATAGGAGAGACAGAGAAGTAGATTGGAAATTCTTAACACGAATAAGCTCTAATGTGTGAAATGTGCATCACTGATACTTGCGAGTTATACGAGGTGTCAGTTTTCTACGTGTCTACGAACGTCCGTGTTAATTACTGTTGCAAGTGATTACACTACTAATTCGAGTATCTACATAGACGTTATTTCGGAGCAGAATATAAAATTGCAAGTTGCACTACGATGTGCACAGGCAGCTTCATTTAATCGTTGCAATAGCGGATACCACGTCGATAATCCTTACAATACTCCTTCAATTCTCGTAACAAATTACCATACTATCTTCAACTAAAAATTCACTATAACCCAAATAATCTAAATTCCACCATTCTCAACAAAGAATCAAAAAATTGTCGCAATCTCTCAAAAGATTCCACAACCCCACGTAACCTACTACGTCGTTACCTTTTCCCCAGAAGAATCCAGCCCCAAAATTATCCCCGCGACAATAATCAAAGACAATCCCTCAAACTCTCAATAACTTACAAAAAAAGCCTCAGAAAATCCCATTAAAACAATACGTGCTCAATTGCACCAAAAACAGGTCAGAAGATCTAGACTCTTCCGTGCGCCATGGAACGACACGACGCGGTACCACAGAATACGAGCCATAAAATTACGTCGAATCTAAATCTCTCGATGTCGTTCCAATTGCGAAAAATTTGCGATTTTTCGCAAAATCATTAGCACAGAAAAAAAAGTATGTTTTTGATACCCGTAATCCTCGCGATAAAATGCAAATCCTTCAGTCGTTGACGTCGTTGTCGAAGGACGGTTCCACCTTACCTGGTCTCGTCTTCGAGGTCTTTCTCCTCGTCGTGGAAGATTTCGTGCACTCGGTTTTGTCGATCTACGACAGTGTCCCGCGAGTAACTAGCTCGCGCGAAGACCTGGAAGTCCTTCCTCGGGAGGAGGGTACGTCAGTTTGTCCTACCGTTCTCTGCTCCTGCGCCTCGACGTCCGACCGCCCGACGAGAACTCAACCTAACCCGGCTCACTCGATAAACCGACCACCCATACAGAGACCCGACTCGGTGGAGCTTCCACGAGACAATCTATCGATAAATTATGTACCAGTTCCTCCTTTTTTTGCACGCAACGACGGACGAGAGAAGGGAAAGAGAAAGGAAAAAGTGTACGCGCTCTTTTCCTTTCTGTTCTAACGATACCTGAAGGGTGGAAGGACAGAAAGAGGAATGGGACGATGTCCTTCGGAATTTTCCTTGATACTTGACTTGGGAATGGTCGAAAAGTTTTTCAGGAGAATAATTCATTATAGATGGGGATGGGGGATGTTTTTGAGAACGTGGAGAGATGCGAAGAGTTTTTATCTTAGGGGTGAGAGTTGCGGGATGATGTTGAGAGGAAGGTGAATTACGGGGAAATGTGAATTATGAGAGGGTATGTGTTTTTACGAGGTTGGAGGTATATAGTTTTGTGAAGTTTTAAGATTGAAGATTGTCAGCGTGTCGTATGGGTGGAAATGGGGTGGTTCTTGGAATTTTCTTATATTGAGGGGGAGAAAGGGAAGTTCTAAGGAAATTTGAGTTAGGAGGGGATATTGTTTTTTGCGGAATTTTAAGGGTGAAGGGTATCAGAGGCTGGCGCAGGTATCGATGAGGGTAGAGTTTGGCTCCACGAAGAAGAAGGTTATTCGTGCGAATAAATTTGAAGGTTGGAGCGGGTGAATTCTTTGAAGATAGCTTCGAAGTTCGGAGGCTCGGAAGTATAGCAACTCGGGGGTGAAATTCGAGGAATACGACATTCATTCTGATGCAGCTTCTATAGCGTTATTCGTGCACCATTGTCAAAAACCTGCATGAAATACTTTGCTAAAGAATTTCTAAGAAGAAATTAATGCAAAAAAAACACCTACATCAAACAAATCAATGAATTCATCGTAATTCTATACCCTCGCGTTTACTTTCGCTCCAAAGGACAGCCGATGTTAATCTACCAATTAAAACGAAGAAGAAAAAAAAAAATTCTTCGAAATTTCCTTCCGACTTGTGACTGACCTGGTTTTTTAACTACTACTGGCTCATTTGTAACGTTATTATAAAAACGTGCGTGGTCTCTAGCGAAGCACGAAAGCCTGGTTAAACATTTCTGTCGCTTCCATTCTAATTACCGCGAGTTTTCACATTCACCATGAGTGAACACACGTTTCTACGGTATGTACGACAGGGTGGTATGGCAGACAGTGTGAATAAAGTGTCTGGCACACCCTTTTCTGGCTGGCCACTTTAATTCCAACGTTATTACCCTAATGCCAATGGCGTGGTTAGTTCTCTGAGGTTCAAGACATGGGAGCAGCTCTAACGGATGAATACTATTTGCCGAATTATGACCCTTTCTTTTCATCATCAGCACAAACGTTTCAATTTTCCACCACCTCATCTTGGAAATAAATGTGAAATCTTAAAACTAATAATAAAATTTAATACTCGATGAATTTTGTGCAACATTCTTGCAGAGTTTTACGAAAAACGGATATTTTAATATTCTCTATATTATTTTAAAAGCTATTAATTTTCTTAAATCAAAATTTAATAAAAGGGAAATTCTAGTCAAAGATTAGCATATTATCTTATTGCCAGCTATTTATACTTTTTACTAACTAGCTGTATACAGTAATTTTCATGACATAAATATTCTCCAATTTTTTTTCATAGCACTAATTAACACTAAAACTACCGACATTATATCTACTAAAATTTAAATTTATTGAACAAGCACTCGGAAAAAAAATAAATCAAGAAGTGACAGGATTAGTTAATTAACTCATTTAGGCTTTATATGGTAGAAGTAGAATTTTTACTTCACGGTTCCCCTATCAATTTAGGTAGCTTTTTGAAAAAATTGCGAAGCGGTCATATGACTGCCTTGGTAGGTTTAGTGGTAAAGTTCAAAGGATTTTGCACCATAAGACTGAAATTAAATGGCAAATTGACAACACGATACCATCGATTTAACTCGTCCCTCATATCGTTAACTGTCATCAATGCCACGATACGCAGAGCGACTTTTCCGACACTTTTCTCGATCAATCGGTCGCCTCTTTGAACCTGTCATTCATGCTACCGAGTTACTTCGAGCTTCTTAATCATCGCGATACATCATTAGCGGTATGTGGATCGCGCTTCGAGCTCTTTCAGAAGTAAAACAGCCCTACCATTCATTCCAACGGCGTATCATCTCCCGCTGCCAGTTTCCTCGCGGCGATCGTATCGACAGAGAAACTAATGTGGAGAATTGCATCCCGCAGTCATCGTGTCTCGACATACGAACGATAGCAAAAACGGGATCGATGGATGTAATTTTAAGGAGATACTTAAACAAGGTCACTGTTTTCTAGCCCCCTTGGTACACGGAGATCATTGTTGACCCATGTACGGTACTTTGCTTGGCAGATTTTGCTTCGGTTTTCACATGGTGCATCCCTCGGCTGGATCTTAAGATTTTCTTTCGGTTTCTTACCTGAAATCAGAAAGAGTTTGATGTTAGTGGAAGTTATAAAATTGAAAAAGGTATGAATATTTTGTTGCATGTGGTTTTGGAATTATTGGAAGAGGGTGACATGGTCTATGGGGAGGATTTCTGCGAATTGATATTTTCTGGTAAGGCTTACTCTTTTGAAAGTTTTTATAGTGTAATAGAGTTGCTATTTTTCGGAACTTAAGAGGAAATTTGGCAAAAAATATTGATGGGTATAGTACTCTTTGTATATTTTAATTAAAATTGATTCGATATCTATAAATTCTATTTCTATGAGAAGATATTTTATTCTTTTCTTATTACGAAGTAGAATTCTATTAGAAAAATAAGATCTATTAGATTATTTTTCTATTGGAAAATAGAATTTATTATAACTGAAAGTACACAGCAAAAGTGAAAAGGCAAAGAAGTGAAGACAAAAAAATTAAATAAAACTGAGTGAATTAAATTCTACCGATAAATCCTTTTCATCGAAAGTAATTTATTAAAACTGAGACCTCAGTATATTAAAACTCAATGAAATACAATGCATCACGCAATTTAGCCTTTCGGAAGTTCATGCAAATCTCGGTCTTTGAACCTCATTCTACTTTTGTTAGTGTTTTCTACATTTGCGAAATGGATGGCTAGTATCTCTCGACTCTGTCGTTTGTGAGTCGAATATTTTTCTCAGTGGAGAAAGGTTGCATTATGTGGCGTAAGAATGTCGAACAAGGGCCGTTGTACGAAAAATATAACGGAGTAAAGTGTCGCCGGAGGAAATCGATGCGACATGTGGGATAAAAGTTACGAGCGAAAAGCGCGTGTTTCGTTTAACGTCGCTGTTACGAAGAAAAGGGTTTAGTCATACGTTTATTACAATATACATATATGCACTGACCCAGTGACACATCGGGATTTCTACTGAATCCAATTTTTACGCCGTTTTATTATTATTTGAGATGATTTTTTTTTTAAATTACTTTATCGACTTTTTTTTTTAATACCAATATTTCTTTGCGGTAACGTTTCCTAAAATATTTTTTCATTTACATATTTTTGTCATTCGATACAAGTTTTATAATATTCCATTTTTCTAATTGATTTACTCGATAGAAGTGTAATTTATTGTCCACATTTCAATCGATAGGAGATGAAATTGAATTGCAATTTGGCGAACGGTTTTATGTGTGCATTTCGTACAGTTTACACGAACTGACTGTAAAATAGAATCTGTCGATGATTTATGAGAGGATTTTCAATGCGTCTGAAAGGATACCATGGTCATTTTTCATGGAAATGTGTGAAGCGAAGATAAACGATGGTTGCGTCAATTTTTTCTCAATTATATCACCTTTCACCTTCTTTGGGAGATGTGATGGTGCATGGGTATTTCCTGTTTACACGATTTGAAGCATAAGTTCAGAAAAATGCACTTTTTCTTTTAAAAAATTATTTGTACAACTTTCAAAATAATTTAATTCGTAATAAAATGTTTCTCTATATCATAAAACTAATATAATTCAAAATAAATGTTTTCCAATATATCTCTTACTTGTAGAATTATAGAGCTTCGATCAAGAAATGTGACTAATATGTTACTAGAGAATTTAACAACAAATATGATTTTTTCCAGATTGCGGTATGGATTTTTATTTCGATATTCAAATGAGTTTGCTGCGCTACCGTACCGTCAGTCGCTGCCTCTAGACTGAAATCAATACAGTTTTCTGTTTAATACAGGATAAGGAATTTGTTGGCTGAAGTTACGGCAGTGTGGATTAGTTAAACCGCGTACCGACAGAGAGATGGTCAAACTATAAAATACCGATCGCTGACTAATAGTCTCAGAGCTTCTGAAAAGCGCCATCAACCCCTAAGGCAATTCAAGAGGCAATTTCAATTACTCCATGAATAACTAAAGTACCTATTACTCAATATAATAGTCCAAATAATGAAGTATATCCAATATTGTCTTAACAAACTCATACATTTTTAATTAACAATTTCTTTTTCAGACTACTATTCCCCACAACTAAAATTGATAGAGTAGTAAACACACCCTAAAATTAAAAGTATCTTGGCCTTGCAAATATAGAATTTTATATTCAACAATTTACTAAATTCAAGTTTTCTAGACACAGTAGGAGAAATAGAACTCCATCGCACTTATAAGAAGTTTTCAGTACACTTTGATATGTAGATTAATTAATTATCATCACTAAAAGGCAACGAATAAGTTATATCACAGTAATAAGTTATGCAAAAAAATAACGAAAGGGTGACTGAACCCGGACCTAACCCGATATCTAAGAAAAAGGGAAGTCGTTCTCTTTTGCTAGCTTCACTGTCTGCGGCAGCCGCGTCTAGTCGAAGACTACTAATCCACTGCGATGGAAGCCCTTCAAGATCCCCTCTGGAATCGAGCCACGAGGCACCACGGCTCTCTTATCGTTCACAATCGATATTTTAACACGCCTTTTTACTCTTCTGTGCACTCACGATACCCCTTATTGATATTCATTAGTGGATAAATCAAGGCTTTTCAAAAAAATCGTGATTTTTCCTTGTAATCCGGACTACTACTATTTGCGATTCGATCTCTTACAATTATGTACAGCTCAACGGTGTCTTCATTTCTATCAAAAGCCCATACTCCAAAGAAGTTGTAGAAAAAATTCTCATTACGATCGGTCGAGAAACAATGGAGATATTTAATTTTAAAGCCGACAGTGTCCGATTTTTGGGGGCGCAGTCTGGCCGACCATGGGGGCGGTGCAGGGTTTGCTTTGAATTTACGTCCCTCGGTTTCTAGGGGTCGTAGGGGAATGATCTTTGTATCCTTGGAATCGCAAAAGAGTGTACTTTAATATACTCTCCTGCAAAGTTTTCAATCTTCATTTGTATAAATGTGAGAGGCTTTTCTTGCCGTCTCGGGCTTCTCGTGCAAAAAATAATAGTTGCAGGATGATTTTATTTACGTAGTTTGACAGCTTGAAGCCTAGGGAAGACGTGGAAATAAGTCTCATCTCGATCGGCCAAGAAACAATGGAGATATTTAATTTCAAAGCCGACGGTGTCCGATTTTTGGGGGCGCAGTCTGGCCGACCATGGGGGCGGTGCAGGGTTTGCTTTGAATTTACGTCCCTCGGCTTCTAAGGGTCGTAGGGGAATGATTTTTATGTAGTTTGCATCGTGAAAGCGCGTACTTCAACGTACTCGAACGGAAAAGTTTCGATTTTCATTAGTTTAAGCTTTAACTGTTGAATCATTTGCATTGCTTTATTTATTCCATTTCCTGCATTTTCATAAATCAAAATTCATCTACTAATGTCGGATTATTTTCGAGACACCATGAAGACAATAAGTAATATCTAAAAATACCACATCGAGAGATCTAGATAACCGAGAAGCCTTTTCCACGAATACCTCGGAATGCCGGTTTCGTTGACCGAGATATTTTTGATTCCCAGCACGTGGCAATTTTATAATCGTCACTCTGTCATCAATTCGTGCATGGGCGGTGGTCATATTCTCCGGACGACTCGTGAGATCGTCACACGTTGTAAACGGGCACATCAGCACGCGTCACGACATTTATGTAACCGCAGAGCCTACGATTCGTCCCGGTTGAACGCCTTCCCGAAATACGGCCGATTGCTTTCGTGCAGACAATGTGTCGTTAAATCGCTAACACGGACAATCGGCGAGGAGAACACGACTTGAGCGGAAGTACACGGCGGAAGACATCGATACTGTGCGGACAGAAACGTTTGTTAGGATGGGACAAGATTGCCCTGAAAGTTTCGTCAAAATGGCTTCACAATTATCGTTGTTATTTTAAGTAGAACGTACGGTTTTAGGTAGATTCCGAAGCCTGAGGCTGTGATGTATTAATATATTGAATGTCATGGGGTCAACGGTGACCAGAACTGTTAGGTTCGCCAAACTTTTGCGTGACTTTTAAACTAAAATGTTCACGGATTTTCTGATGGATTCAATAATTAAATATTGCTTGTAGAATTCTATAACGCTGGTTACAGCCAAGAAAATGTAGCTACTTTTGGAATACTTGTCGGAAATATGCACATTATAGTCACCGTTTGAATTTCCTGAAGCCTAAAGTCTTTGATGAAAGGGTCAACGGTGACCAGAGCTGCTGGGTTCGCCAAACTTTTGCGTGACTTTTAAATTAAAATGTTCACGGATTTTCTGGTGGATTCAATAAGTAAATATTGCTTGGAGAATTCTATAACGATGGTTACAGCTAAGAAAATGTAGCTACTTTTGGAATACTTGTCGGGAATATGCACATTATAGTCACCGTTTGAATTTCCTGAAGTCCAAAGTCCTTGATGAGAGGGTCAACGGTGCTGGGTTTGGCAATCTTTTGCATGTCTTTTAAATTAAAATGTTCGCGGATTTTCTGATGTGTTCAATAATTAAATATTGCTTGTAGAATTCTATAACGATAGTTACAGCTAAGACAATGTAGCTACTTTTGGAATACTTGTCGGAAATATGCACATTATAGTCGTCGTTTGAATTTCATGAAGCCTAAAGACCTTGATGAAATAGTCGCAGCACGTCAATGTCGAAAGGACAAACCTAGAAACGTGCAGCGATTAAGACACGTGAATCAAGTCGTGCGATGAAACCAATTATGACTTCCCAGCGTTTAAAGTACTTTCCATAGAATACAATAGACAAGAAGACCGCAAAACTGCGACTACCACGAGGAAGGGAGAAGGTGAAAGCCTTCAGCGTTATTCCAGTTGCCGTTAATTGCACCGGCATCGCGTTAACTTCGTTCCCTGACCTCGTCAACGTGCACTTACTTGAGAAGTCTCATTCGAGATAATGAGTTCTGCATAAGCGTTCACTGGTTCGTCTCAGCCCATCTTTCGCGCGACTTTGAGTGTCAAGAAACCGATGAATTAAAAAGTACTGATTCATGTATCTAATATTAACTATTAATTAGTACTGATTCAAAAATTAAAACGGAAAATCAGAAGTTTCAGTGATAGAATATTAAATACTAAATTACTGCTGCTTGTAACTACTAATTGCAATTCCTCTTTACACCAAGAGTCAAGTAGAATTCTCACAACTATGTACGGATTTTCTATCAATTAATCTACAATAAATTCACCTATAATTAATTAAACCGCAATTATTATCTTCCTTATCAAGGAACTTGATAGCGCATCATACAAATTTCTATCTACTCAAAGTAAATATAGAAGAATAGAGTAAAGGGATAAAATATAAACATAGAAGAAGACAAAATCAGCTTCCCCTCTGTTGCTATGAAAAGCTCAGTTAATTGCAGCGAGCGTTTTTTTTTTCGCGTGCGTTTCAGTGACGTAATCGAGGGTCGCAAGATGCAGCCTCGTTTCAACGATAATTAACGTGGCTGACAAACAGGATATCGTGTGTATATGTTGCATCGAGAGGAATTAGTCAGAGGAAAAGGTAAAGGTGACACGTAGCTATTCTTGGCGCGTGGACCGTGGACCGATACTCGTTCAAAGTGGTTGGATTTGACGATCTCACGGATAAACGCACACCCACGCAAAAACTCAACTCGTCGTTGAAACCTTCTATCTTTCTTTCTCTCTTTCATCGTCATTCTTCCTCTCTTTCGCTTATCTACATTTAGATACCTCCCGCTGGTCGATTCGCGACACTTTAAAGTTATCTTTGTTAATTACGTAGGCAACCTAAATTCCATCGGCGTGTCGTCCTCTGAATTGCACCAGCTAAACCAGTTACGCGATGGTATGCAAATTGCACCGATTTCTGATAATGAAACGAATGATATTCATATATTTTGGTTTGAATTTTTGTAAATTTTAATTTCTACTGTTATTTTAACCCCTTGACATACAAATAAAATGGAACTTGACGCGTCCGAATAATACTATTTAATTTGGACCAACTGAATCGTTGTGCGCAAGCGTAGAAATAATATTTTATTCTGGAATTTGCATTGCTATATAACATGTGAGAAGATTGAATGGACAACGCTTAAGTAATATTATAAAATAACAAATTAATAGTTCTGTTGACGCAAGAGTGAACAATTTGAATAGTTTAAAAATATACTGTACAGAAATTTTTGACGTCTGGGAGACGTCAAAGTCTACGATGGCACACGAAATAAATAGCGTTTCTCAAAAGTCATTGTATGTTAAGGGGTTTAGATCTACTGTTTTAAAAGACGTTCCAATTTGTTGTATTTGGAGTTTTTCAAAGAAGTGCATCGTTGTTCTGAAAAAGTTGGGCGTTTAAATGCAGTGACATCAGCCTGCTAGATGTAATTATGATCATCAAATTGGGACCATTATCGATTTCTTTTTTCGACGTTGCAAATAACGATGGCAATTTTTTGCCATTGAGCTGTCTTAAGAGGAACGACGACAACGACGATTTGGTCCATTAGCCGTACGGCGTACAATTATCGGTAAGCCGATATCCCACACCGATGAACCTACGCCGACAATCAGTTACGCCTCGACATCGAGACACATTATGACAATTGCTTGGGGTGTGTTCGTTAACTGTTACGCAGCGAATTAAAGACGATCGGATACTGCAACGAATTTTCAGACGATTTGTCAGAGGTTCTTTGGAGTTTGGAGACTCTTTAAATTAACATTTTTGGTCGGAATTATTTTTGGATGTTTTACATTTATTATTTAATTAAATTGTATTTCGATGTCCAGGTACAATGGACAGTTTTCTGTTGCAATTAATGTTTTACCTATTAAATTTCGATTTTGAAATGTTAGATTAAATAAGCAATGGGGTTAGTAAATTGAGTTATTAAATAAAAGTGAATAATCAGCGGTAGAAAATTTTGTAGAATTTTTTTTTCCTTTGGCGGAAAAATTGGAAGAATAATTAGGACTGCGTATGGTTGGGGGATACTTGAAATATAAGTTTATGTTGGATTTAATTAAAGATTGATGACATTCCCTTGACACTTTTTCCTATTCTCGGTGTGCAATTTTGCCCGTTATTCTTCTGCCACTTGGCAGACTCCAATGCTATGGATATTCTCGCCTTAGGTCTGCTTTAGTCTTCTCTTTACCGCATGCAAATTTGTGTATTTTCACCCTATTGTCCGCATCAGCAGCTGTGCTACTCGTTAGTCGATGGTAGTTAATCTCCCTCGCTCTGCTCTCTTATTGTTCCCATATTTTCTATCTTCGTCACCATCCAATTTATTTGCACGTCGCTTTACATCTCTAAATTTCTTCTACAGACCCAATCCATTAATCTATTAAAATCTACTTGTTTACCAAACTTTCTTCTTTATCTTTGACTACATTTCATACTTATTGTACACATAATCATATAGTCAATTGCAATTTTGCAATTTTTCGCAAAAAGTAAAACACATGCGTATTTTCATACCAGAATGAAATTGTGCAATTAATAATTCCAACAACCACCCTTCAAATTCGCGACATCAGCGAATGTAATTTCTAATTAACCCCTTGACGTACAATAACGAGTAGCACTCGTGACGTAATAAATGTAATAGCCAAACTTAAAGTATTCCAAAAATAAAATAAATTACAAAAATCTTTGGTTCACGAAGAAATAAAATTAATTCTATCCCATAAATTGTTGTTTCAGCAATTAATTCAGAGATATTGCACTTTCTGTCACAAGAAAAATGGTGCCGCAAGGGATTAACGCAACAAAGATTTGCGAAATCCACGACACTCAAAGCGACCACATACGATTTCTGTCTCTCCAGGGTTTCGCAACCCCGGCATAATTACCCTACAATAACTGCATTCATCGATCCGATGTTGCATCCACGAAATCCAGGAAATCTCGAAGGTTCGCGGAAAGCTCGCCTCCACCACGAAGAGCACGGATGCTGCGCGTCGCCGCGCCGTTTTATTATCGATTCTCCTGTCTGGTGCTCGTGCAGACCCTCTCCCTTCATTCTCCCTTCCCTTTTACCACGACCCCACGCGCCCTTTACTCAGCCTTTGTACGAGTACGCGCAGCCCCTTCCTGGTTTACTCGAAGCACGTTCAGCTTACGTTCGTACAAACGTTACCTATCCACGATACGATGCAACTTTTAGTTTATGTTTGAAAGCTTTTTTTTCGGGAGAAAAAGGTATTTTCAGCGGAGCTTTTTTTTCCGATCGGTTCTCTTTACTCCGTTGATGTATGGATTGTTTTTTTTTGCAGCTGACAATGGTAAATGTTTGACGGGATATTGTGAGGGAAAGGAAAGAGTATTGTGAAAAAGGAGACTGAGATTATTCAACACATAATAATAATTCAAAGTAAACCCACAACTCCATAGATCTCAGCGCAACTACTGTAACAATTAATTATTTATGATAAAAAGAATCTCCAAAAGCCAAATACCAAATAGTTTTGTATGGTATCGGAGAAAACTTCTGGCTTCGTTGGCTTTGACTCTTATCGAGGTCATTAAGCTATATTTGTTGTATGATATGCTGTTATGGGGTGCGATTCGTTGAGGGGAGTAAGTTATGGTTGCGATTTCCAAACTTTGGTCCACCATTTGGTGCTGGTTTGTAGAGAAAATAATTTGTATTGAATGTACAATTTATCGAGTTTAATAAACCTTATTTAAAATAAATTACCTGATGTTTCTTTGATTTTCCATTTGTTAAAATTTAAAGTTAACATCGCAAGTAATATATGATAATATGTTACGATATATGGTTTAAATGAAAAGTTTACGAAAAATATTGGTCCGCGGTAGACGAAGTTTGGGAAACGCTGAGTTAGAGTACAGTTTCAAAATATCTAGTTCCAAGATAATTAATTGTACTGAAACTAGAAACTATTTTCAGTGCCAAGATTCTTCTAGATCGGGGTGTCTCTTGCGTTTAAGACTAACAATATTCAATTAAGTTTGTAAGACTTCGCGGCGAACCCCCTGGAAATCGATGAAAGAGAAGGAACAACCCAGACATAATCTACTAGCTTTACGTCAGCTGTCAAGATACGTTACAAAAGACACGAATTCTCGACTGTAATTAACGACAAAGTCTTTCTGATCTGATCTCTTAATTATTTATTACTAGTTGGCTTCATTTGCTCAGTTAAACGTCGTTCTTTTATGCACTTCCGGTCTGCAGCGGAAGCGCTAATTGCTCCCTACGCGACGCGGAGGCAGCTGTAAGTTTCATTAATTACATATACGCTGATTCGTAATTAAGAAGTAATATCGTCGATGGAAGTATAAACAACGTAATAAAAGACATGAATTTCAATGTAAACAAGTTACTATACAAACTGGTATGCAAAACTTGGAAAGTAACGTGGGCGTTCGAAGCGGCGGAATTAACTTTTTTTTTGTTTTATTATGATTATGTGAAAAGGTTACTATTTAAATGTACAAAATGACGCTTCATTGCGATATTCAGAGACACGGAGAACCGTGGAGTGTTGTTCTCAATGATTCGCGGTCATTCTCGAGGTATGACATCACTGATTATCATGAGCTATGGCGACGTCATCTTAGGAACTCTAGAAACGCGCAGAGGATCGTAAATTATTAAATACAAGGAAACAGAGAGAGAACCTTGACTCACGATTCATCCTTTCAATTTCCTCCTTTCGCAATTGCAAAACGGTAGTATTTTTTATCCACCGATTACATAACTGTTCCTGAAGTTCCGGAGAATCTGATTCACCTTTTTCACTGTATGCGCAAAGATAGAATAACTCTGAAAACATTAATATTTCCTAATTTTAAACTATTTAAAACACCATACTACGTAAAAACTAATCTATAAACAGAATTCCCAACATAAGAAAATAATACTCTTTCCTGCTCCTCCAGAAAAATGCACAAACTCCATTCCTAACTAATCATTATTTTTCCTAGACCTGGAATTAATTACAATTACATACTCCCAAGAAGCTACCAATTAACAAACTCCTTAACATTTTTACAAAAATTCTCCAAATTCCTAAAACAGCCATCTACAAAATATACCACATCAATCTCATAAATCTTTTCTTATAAATCATCATTTCCACTTTTGATTCCTCCTACTCTACATTTCTCATCTAATTAATTTCGCAACAGATTTCACACCAGTACTCCCCGTACTAATCAATCATCATTATCACTTTCTACATCCCCAATCACAGCGCTTTCAATGACCATTAAACGCCTGCTTATTCGCGAGAGTATCGCAGTCGATTACGATTCGCGATACAGTTTTAAACCTGACGTAATCGACAGTACGTCGAGATCGAGTTGTTATCGGTATGCGTTAGTTGTACAGGCAGAAAACGGCACGTCAGGTGTACACACGTACGTATCTTTAATTCAGGCGACTCGTTTTCGATGGCACACGAAGGACACGTTTATGGTGCACGAACCCGACCCTCTATGGAAAGCGGAACAAATCGGTGAAGGGACGTCTAACCATAGACGATGGGAGAGCGACAAATTGAGATCCAAAGTGAGATCGTTGTCGACCTTTAAGGAAATCCTTGCCGCGCTTGCTATGTAAATCAGGTGCATTGCACGACGTGGCGATTAGACTTCGGAGCTTGTTACGAGATCGGTGCTGTGACGGGATTACGTCGAGACTTTTTTGCTAATTGCGTTGCGAGCCAAATAGCGGGGATATATGCGAGATTCTTGAATGATGGGGAAGGTCGGTGAAGTGTAAGGGGTGTTCTGAAGCTTGAGGAGTAAGTAGGAAGGGTGGGTTTTGGAGATTCTTTTGTTGCTTTTATATTGGGGAATTAATTTGTTACAGTTGATGGGTTGGGGTTTATGGAGTTGTGGCTTTAGCTTCAATTGTGTTGATTATGGGTAGAGTGATAATTTGGGAAGAATCTGTCAGAGGTGATGGAGATTTGAATTGTTGATTGGAGGTTTTAGGTTTATGTTAGTCAGATATAAATTGGAGAGATTTTTGGAATTTCGCTCTTGGGAGTAGATCTTCTTTGGGACTTAGCTTGGTATGAATTAAAGTGCGGTTAGATTTTATTTGTAATAAACTATGGTCAGGAGAAGCAGTGTCTATTGATATTTTATATGTAACAAGTTACTTTAAATTAATTCTGGGTTATTTAAAGTCGGTAGAAATTATTTCGATCTTTGAATCTTCAATTGAGAATTAACGTAAACTTTGTAGATATTATAAGTGTTCTAAAATGTATTGTTACCTACAACTGTATTCTATAATCTTTACTGAAATAATACTTAAGTTACGTATACTTAATTTAAGTATTATAAAATAATACTTAAAACACTTTACGAGAGTCACCACTTCAGAGGTCTTACCATGAATTACGAATCACCCTATATAAAGTCAGGATCGAGAGAAATACTTTTACGGCATTTCCTCTTCGGCACCGGCTTTCAATTAGCATGTTGTTTACCGGCGATAACATGTCGCGTACTTATCTGGCAATGCGTGCACGCGAGACGTGAACGTTTTTTCTTCTGTGTAGAATTCGGCAAGAAATTCTCAACGATTTACGAGAAAAAAACTTATTAGAAAGTAACAAGTATCGCGATAGATAATTCAAGGATGAATGAAGCAACGAATTAATTAAGTTAACGTATCAAAAGTTCGATAAGACGTGGAGCGAGTTAATTGACGAATAAATCTAGATTTTTGATAAGCCATGTGATTCAACCTATCGTGATTAATCGCTTAAACGTATTTGCGATGAAAATATACCGTCGACGGATTTTATGAAATGCAAAGAAACGCAGTCAAGGACGCACAGTGTAACGCCTCTCGGGGAATATTTACCGCGAATTATTGCATAATTGTGAATTGGCATCGCGGCTAGTTCCAAGAATAGCAGCGCCATGAATGTTGCACTTTAATTTCGCGAACACGGTCGCAAACTTCAACTTCGTTTTGGCACGAATGCAAAATTTGACACGCACTATAAAATACGACGTGATAATGTGGGTTATCGAACTCGATAATTCGTCACGTATCACCAACCAAAACACTGGATGGTGCTACAATTATATTCAATTCGTTCAATCCTATTTTAGTAATCGAATGTTTTAAAATTTTCCTTAACTCTACACATACGCAAGCATATTTCTATGGTTTCAAATTCCTTATCATTATACAAGTTACGAGAAAATTAAATGTAAAACTGTTTCTTCCTTCTTCCAACAAACGTTGGTATTTTATTTTACAATAATGAGTACCAATCACGCTGTAGAAATTGTTATTAAAAAGGTTCCAATGTCTATAAAATTTCTGTTTGAAAAAATCAAGTGACTATTATAAAATATAATTGTTTTCACCCCATCAGCTTCACAACATGGAGCCACGTCTCGATTTTTATTCCTACAATCTACCAACTACAGCACATTCACTCTTAAAAAAATCGCAGGACAAGGAATTAGTTGTTATCAATAAATTAAAGACCAAAGACCACCAATTAAACAGATAATTCAACAAACGTTGGTATTTTGTTTTACACTGAGTGCCAATTACGCCGTAGAAATTGTTATTAAAAAGGTTCCAATGGCTACAAAATTTCTGTTTGAAAAAATCAAGTGACTATTACAAAATATAATTATTTTCACCCCATCACCTTCACAACATGGAGCCACGTCTCGATTTTTATTCCTACAATCTAACAACTACAGCACATACACTCTTAAAAAATTCGCAGAACAAGGAATTACTTGTTATCAATAAATCAAAGACCTAAAACCATCAATTAAACAGATAATGCAGCACTTTCTACAGTATTAAAAGGAAATTCATCAAATTCAATGAAAAGAAATGAAACGATTGTAACCGTTCAAATTACCAAGAGGGACTTGTTAGCACTTGAGAGAATCGCAACAAAACACGATGTCTTCGTCAACGTCCGTTGAATTTGACACAGCACTCGAATAATCGGAGCGTGCCTCATTAGAGTTCACCAACGGCACCAACCCTTAGCCCTTGGAACCCTTTGTAGGCAGGAAACCCCTTCGAAGCTTTGGAAGTGGGCAGATAATCACGGATGCTGGCTAGGTGCGTCTTAAACGAGACGTGCTTGGGAAGTTCTCCTATTTTTCCGCGCGTTCGCCGCCCAAATCAATTCAAAGAGCTTTACCGGTCGACGAACTCGGGGGGGATTGTCTATCGGTAATTGATAAAGCTCGATGATTCATTGATGAAACGATGCAATTGATCACTTTTCAGAATGCTCAATATCAGAAAATTTCGAATTGTTCAAATTTACTTAAACAAAATTCTATATTCTATGAAATCATTGTTGAAGAAATTAAAGGTCATCGGAGTTCGAATAGTTTACTAAATCTACATACAATTGATTTGTAAATTGAATGAGTAGAGTGTTCCCTGAAAGGGGAGAAACGTTCTCCAATTTGGGGGCAACGCTGAATTAATATTTAAAAATATTAAATATAATACTTTGGAAAAATATAAATCAAGAGGTAAAAAGAGGATCAAAACTTGAGAAATTCTAAAAATTTGTGGACCAGTAATTTTGACATCTTCCAGAGTAGTAATCTCAAATTTTGAATTAACTTAATGTAACGAAAAATATATTGTTACATTATACGATAATTCTATCACTCAGAAAAGCCCATATTTAATTATTCATCGGTGATCGAGAAAATGAGAGAATCAATTGCAAAGGCGAGTTCTTTGTTAATGAAGTAAATGAGATTGATAACGGGCCAGCACTATGCTAAAATTCCTTGATGTTGCGGACGGTTGTAACGATGTTTCGAGCGGTAGTTTGGTCAATATTCCGTGCAAGGTGCAATTTACTGATTCGTCTAACTTTTTCGGAGGTATCCTGGATCGTTCGAGGTAATTTCGTTACTCTCGCTCAAATTGTGTCGGAAACAGGAAATCGGAAGATACGCGGAGCGCTGTTACTCCCCATATCGAACTTTGCCTTGTGTTTAAACGTGTTCGCGAATTTATAGCGATATCGATGTTTGTCACGAGCGCACGTAAAGTTTCAACGTTATTTAACGACTCGTTAGACGAGATTAATAAAAAACCAGCCGACTAGATTGCGTGCAGACCTCGACGGTTAAAAATTGCATGTAAATATAAAGAAATATTGTTGGATCACCGCAGAAAAACGAGTGCAATTAGACACCATCTGTCTGGACCTTTGCGGTTTTTCAGCGATGTAATTCGTGCTCCATATTGATACAGAATTCTATTTCCACTTCCTGTCGTGTCTATTAATGATACACTTACTTCTAAACATCTCTAATTTCAGCGTGCGAATATCTTGATTTAATGGCTTTTAATAGTTAATACGACCTTCTTACTATTTAACTATTTTATCAGTATTTTACTGTTACTAAACTATCTTATTAACCCCTTACCGTACTATAAAGAGCGATACTCGTGATGCGATAAATTGGAAATGAAATTTTCAAGCCTTACAAAGCCTATTAAATTGAAAATATCAGTGAGGTGCGATACGATAAAATTATTTCTATAATATTAATATTACGTTAAATTATACGATATGTCGAGAATCACTGTTCAATTATTTTACTAATTTAATTCGGAATTATTGTGGAGGCAGCCCCAAAGTAAATGGCACGGCAAGGGGTTAATACTTCATTACGTTCCAATTATATTACTTTTCACATTGTGTAATATCAATATTGTGATGTAGAAAATTCAAGATAACGAATATATAGGTCATAGTTAACGATGATGATTATCTCACTCTTATTTTCATCTTTGTTTTTTTCAGATTAATAAGAAATGCTTGTTCAACAATGTAGAGTAGCATTGAAAGTTGATAGAACCGTAAAATTGCGAAGTCCAAGGCAATTCCGTAGGAAGTCGTGGCGGAAAATGGATTTAATTGAAATCGACTACTTCTGACGGATAGTAAGGTTACATAAACGTCGGATGAACACGAGAGCACGATGCAAATCGTTCTAATAACGAGCACGGCAGGGAATGTAGCGGGACACGAGTAACGAGGAGAACCTTGGCCCCTTACTCGTGTAACGATAAGCATTCGCGTAACGATAGGTACTCACGTATTAGTCGTGCACATTACCGCCTAACAAAACCGTTAATTTTTGCGGTACTCGAACGTGAATCGGTCAGGGAAACAGATAGATATTTGCTGCGAACGATTACTGATGCGGGATGTTTCTAATCTTTGGACAATTAGTTCTACAATAACATTCATTCTTTATATGTAAATGTGTACTAGGATGTTATAATGTTGGACATTGTCAGCTAACAGAACCGTTAATTTCTGTGATACTCCAATAGGGTTCGGTCAGGGAAACAGATAGATATTTGCTGCGAACGATTACTTATGCGGGAGGTTTCTAATCTTTGGGCAATTAGTTCTACAAGAACGAAACATTCTTTATATGTAAATGTGTACTAGGATGTAATAATATTGGACATTGTCGGCTAACAAAACCGTTAATTGCTGTGGCACTCCAATAGGGTTCGTTCAGGGAAACAGATAGATATTTGCTGCGAACGATTACTTATGCGGGAGGTTTCTAATCTTTGGGCAATTAGTTCTACAAGAACGAAACATTCTTTATATGTAAATGTGTGCTAGGATGTAATAATATTGGACATTGTCAGCTACCAAAACCGTTAATTTCTGTGATACTCCAATAGGGTTCGGTCAGGGAAACAGATAGATATTTGGTGCGAACGATTACTGATGCGGGCGTTCTCTAAGCTTTGGAGAATTATTTCTACAATAACAAATCAACATTTATATGTAAATGCGTGCTAGAATATTACAATAATTTTGTAAAAATTCGTGCACATTCACGCCTAACAGAACCGTTAGGTTGTGCGATACTCGAAGTGGTGATAGTCTCGCAGTAGTTGTATGATGATATGACAATTATTTTTTTTTATTAAAACTACGCTAGAAAACAATAATAGTTTCATAAAAATTGTAACAGATCTCACGATCATTCGACTTGTTGCTTCGATGTCTGATAAAAACAGGTTTAATACGCTGGATGTCGTGAGAGTTATCGGCGCTGCCAAGTGCAATCTACCTTGTGACATTTGTCCAATAATACTCATCAATTTGTTAACATACAAACTATTAACATACTACGATAAAATAGCTAAAGTGTCAGCTAGTTTTTCTTCTAATATGTTTACTCCACAAGGACCAAATTCTACCAGCAAAACTTTCACTTTACTTATTTTAAATTCTATCAAATATACACCTAGTTCTGCTGTTAATATCTCTCTTTTACAAACATAAAATTGCAGTAGAAATATTTGTTTAATATTACTAACAACATAGTATAAATACGGTCCATATTAACACGTTAAGCGCCACGCTCGTTCTTAAAACACTATCCGTTTAGGCCCTTTATTAGAAAAGATATCTTTCTATTTGTTTTAACATACAACATTCATTTTTGATAAAATTTTCTATTTTATACTTAACTTCACTAATTGTGGCTCGGTTAGGCGCGACAATGTAGCTTAGGTAAAAAACTAATTGTTCATTTTCATTGATCAGCGTCAGCATAAACGAAAAGTCAACGCCCGGTCCCTAGGGACCGGTGTGGCGCTTAACGTGTTAAATTGTTGAACAGTGATTACTTTGCACATGCACAAAGGAAGCTCGCGTTTTGTTCAACCTTGAAGTACGGTTATGATAAGCGCAAACATTCTCAAAATAATTGCGTTAACCGTAGGACCCTCCCTGCATCTCCGCTAGCCCGGAAGTGACGAACAAATTGCGGATGCCAGTTCGTCCAAAGTGTCGTGCCATTTGCGGATCGAGAGAGGGTCATTCGATTAAGGTCTCGGGCTCATCATCGAAGGTGAGTCCGGGCAATTCCGCAATTACACGCCCACGAGACATCGTTAGCTCATTAACGCTCGTCAGTTTCCTAATTGGAGCACGATACGTGTCCTTTTTCTTTGGCGATTTTTCTGCACCGTTTGACTCGCAAGGCAAATTGCTTGCCTGCTCCGTTTACGGAGCGGTGAAAATAATCTCGATTATTATCGAATTAAAGCTCGCTGTCTGGAACGAACTCATGGTGTTTCGTGTCCGTGGGATGCGAATATGTATCGCAGGGAATTTCGCGCATGCTTGGGAATTCCTCCTTTAATTATTTCTGGCACAATGAATTAATTAGGAAGAATGAAAGTGAAGAATGAAATGTGTGGGTGAAAGAGTTAACGGTATATTTGTTAACGATTAATTCAGCATGTATTAAGGAATGTTAACGTAACTATGTTTATAAATACGCGGGTGGACTAATGAGTCTGGCGCAGTGGGTCAATTAGGAAGACTGAAAGTGAATGATTGTCGACGATTAAGTTGGTACGACTTAGGAGATCTTAACATAATTACGTTTATAAATGTGTGGGTGCAAAAATGAGTCATTTGGTCATTTACATTTTGCAAAAGATCGGAGGAATTGCAATGTTAGGAATTTTAGGAATTTTGCTTACAAAACTAAGACCTCGTTTTGATCATTTTGGAAGATCTAGTAATGATTATTAATATCGACTAACAGTTCATAAGCTAATATGGTTATTAACACTAGATTTACCAGCGTGAAATCTACTATATTTAAATATGTTAAATATGTACCTCAAAGCAAGGAAAATTAAGATGCGGAAGAGATGATAGATCCGGTAATTTATGTTTTATACGATGGACGAAGAATATTTATTCTACGGCTCTCTCATAAACCCGCAGAATTTTTGGAAAAAATTGTGCACCAGTCATTTTGACTGGTTTGGTACATCTAGTGTTAAACAAGTCGTTTAGTATATTCTCTGTAGTCTGAAATTTAAAAATCATTGTATTAGGTATATTTATACTAAATCAGCTATTTCTAAACTTGTTTCAACTCTTTGATGATGCTATTCGCAGTAGAAGAGCAGAATTCAGCTATCTAAATAATCTCCAACTTCAAAATGAGTCTGTATTCTTCTACAACGTTGGATCGCAACGACAAAAAAGGGTATCTTTTATTAACAACAAAAATTAACACTATAACTCTATTCAAAGATTTTGGAATATCAAAAATAAGCCAAAGTATTTTAAAGTCCAGCCTCTTCTTCTTCGCTGCAAGTCTGCATCGTGTAAACTTAGCGAAATACAAACAAACGATACTCCAGAATTTTCACGCAGCATCGGATGCAATAACGAAAACATATTTCACCGTTCGCCGATAAGAGATAACGCGCAGGCTCCATTTAATGACGAACAGCGACGGTGAACTGAAATACATATATCGCATCCCGAGAAAATTGACATCGAAGCGAGACGTAAAATTAATTATGCATGGAAGGGCTGCCAGTGCTGTGCATTAACTTAATCAACGTCTAAAGGACTTCCCAGCCTTACGATTCGATATTGCGCCCAGAGTTTTCTCATCGCTTTCAGTATAATGCCCCCGGACATCGAGGCCAATGTACAGTCTCAAACATAAACAAACTTGAATAATCTAAGATATTTAACAATTTATTAAAGTAAAATTAAAACTGTATTGAATTTCCAACCGTTCATAATATTTATTTAAGTGTACCAGTCATTTATTTATCTTTTCTTGCAGTGCCAACAATGTAATTCGAGATTATTATAATAAAAAGAGTGCAAGAATCATCAGGATCTTGCAAATATTACTTTCTTCACTTGCGAATTTTATCATTGAGTAAATACTCATAATCTCACTCGTAAGACTAATGTATCAAGCTGTTATTTCGATGTTATCATTGCCTATCTTTAAAATCGTGCTGATAAATTTTATAATACGGTGTACGAAGAGTAAGACGAGGCAAGAGACTTGGTATATGCAGAACTAATTAATCAAGAACATTCTTAGATGAGCGCAACGCTGCATCAGTCCTTGATTAATCCCATCGAGATTAAATATTAGCTTATCGGATCCTAAATCTGACGTATTGCCGAGCCAATCTCTGCATTCGATTTATACACGATGTAAATTAACACTAGATCTACAATTAATTCCATATATTTAAAATTATCAAACTAATTTTTCCAAATGAAATTAATGAAGATTACAAAAATCTTGATGCATTCAAACGCTCAAATTCTATCAGACATACGTAGAAAATTGAGAAAGAAGCAGTGTTACAAATATCAGAAACATTTTCAAAAAATTCAAAACAAGACTTTTTAATCACAGTGGTAAATCTATTGTTAATTTACACAATGATCTATTTATTTTTCTTAATCTTATAGAGTCGACGTTCAATCGAGAAAATCAGAAGTTAAAAAACTACAGAAGGGGCCTCGACAGCCAGCTTCTTCTCCCATCAACCTATGGCGTCCGTACTCCCATACCGTGTCACGCAGAAAGGATTAAACGACAACAAACGAAAGACCGGTTGAAACACGCCCCATCGTTTTTCAATATTCACTCGTCAATCCGCAATCTCCATTCTAAAATCTACCTCAAATTCGAACGACCTACGGTCATTGAAATGTCACGATACAATCCATAAGCCGTACACCCACTTCCGTGTGCCCTTGCTCGAGTCAAACGTAAACACTCCTCGGGTCACAGTCCTTATAACTGTCCTTCCTCAATACCTCATTCAAAATTCTTCATAACAGCTCAAAATACAATGACCAACTCAAAATACATAATTTTCAAGAAAACCGAGACGCGACCTAACAGCTCAACAATCAAGATGGCGAAACGCGCAGTTCCGCTAATCCCCGACGGTGTCTATGCTTTCAGAAATCTCGTAAACGACAACCTCAAAAAGTGACACGATCGTAATATTATAATTCACCAACCTGTTCGCTGATTGACGTCGTTTTCCTGCAATCTACTTCCAACGTCGTCTTTCCCCAGATTCATCTGCACATCCGTCATCTTTTCGGTCGACGACACTGCGCGTTGTTATCGTTGTTTAACGGGAAGGACCCCTTCGTACAACTCGTATTCTTTTTTGCACACCTCTCGAAAATCTCGTCGATTCTCCTCACTCACAGATCAATTTTTATCGAGATAAATAACCGGGATGAAAGTAAGAATTCGAATGTAGAAGGAACAGTAACGTTAATCTTTATAGAGACGCGAAACGATGAAAAGTACGGACGACGGGTACGCGCGACACTTTCGACGCGTTTGAACTGACTGGCACGGCGGCCGGCATCCCGTGGTTGCACGAAGGCCCCACGCCTCGCGCACGGAACTTGCCGAGAGTTAACGAACACCCTGTCGCGGCTCGTGAGAATCACAGGTACGCGGAGACGTGCGAAATAATAGGGAGGACGATTGTATCTCGTGGTTTCTTCCTGATTCTTTTATTTTTTCCTTTTTTTTTTGCATCCCTTCGTCTCGGTGTCACCCTTATGGTTGACAGAGTGCATCAGACAAACCGTGGATAATTGCGCGATGCTTTAGTCTGGACGTACGTAGGGTGCGTGGAGGGTGGAAACTTAATGTCTTCCTTTTGATGACGTTTATGGGGTGTGTGTTTTTTAATAGTGGGTTTATGGAAGACGTTTAATTAACGGGGTGGTCAGACGGTTGATTGAAGTGTTTTTTTAAATTTGTGAGAGGGTTGAGGGATGGGTATTTTTGCATGTGTCTTAGATGGAGGAATTACTTGATCCATCTAGTTTGATGATCGGTTAGACTTTTTTTTGGAATAGTTAATTAACATATTTATGTTTGGTGTGGATGTAGCTTTGGAAATTTTGATGTTGCATGCAGATTGGCTATTTTTTGAGATGGACTTGAGAATTGTAAGATTTTCTGTGCAGTTTGTTTTTCTCGTGTGATAGGAGGGGTTGTCATAGGTGAAGTTGTGTTAAGTTTGCAGTAGTCTGAAACGAGAATGTTAATAAGTTAGAGATGATCTAAAATTAGTCAATGGCAGGCCGAATTATTCGGAAATATTTTGGCGAAGATTAAATTTAATAAATAAATAATATTCTTGTGGACCATTTAATGCGTATTTAAGTATTTAAGTATTTTTATTATAGTGCTAAATAATCCGTTTAAAAATGTAAATATTATGTAACTTGAATTTCAGACAGTAAAAAATAAAATCACGTATAATTAAACGATTAATATCCTAAGTGACGAAACTTGCTAATCGCGTTCCTCCGTTGACAAGATGGCGACGGCGAAATGGAATTCCTCGGTATAAATTCCAAAACTCTCAATGATTCAATCATTTCCCATGTCTTTTTTTAGAAACATCGTTCTCCCATTTATTTCTGGTAGGATTATAATATCATTCCAACGTCATTCCGAAAGAGATGTAACAACTTTTCGAAATTCCTCTGGGTAATTGTGCTGACAACAAGAGACTTTTGGCACTCCCCGTTAAAACGAGGGGTACAATTTATTAGAGTAACAGTAAGAAGTAAATTAACATCGATCCTTTCATTCGGCTTCGTACAATGCTGTCGTAATTAATACCGGACGAGTATGTTTCATTTAAAAGTCGTGCAAATCAACATTTTTCCCTGTTAGTCCTAAATCATCCGTTGCAACAGTGCATTAAACCGAATCAAATAACGATGCATCGAGCAGCGTTTTTAAATTGTCGTCTTTTGTATGATATTCACGGAATTTGATTCTTCTTCCATTTTTTTCTTTTTTTTTTCTTCTCTCTTTTTTTTGCAATTCTTTTTCATCTGAAACATCGAAAAACTCGACGATGACATTCGATTCTGTACTTGTTTCATTTTGCTATACATAATATGAGTATGGATGCGCTCGTTAGCGCGATGAATTTTTTTTTTTAGCAGGGGATGAAGAGTGCGATGAATATAACGAACGAACGTGTTCCTCGTTGACGCGGAGTCTGCCGACGGATGAATGCCGACATCACGGTGATCTTGCTGTCACTTCATTCTTCCTCAGCTTCAGCTCTGTCGCACAATCTACGGAGGAACGCTGTAAACAATGAATTCACGATAGTTTAATAGGGGCAAAGTCGAAATTGGCACGACGTCGAACGACACGATCGATTCGCTTCACGTATTTACAATTGTTTCTTCGATGAATGCAATCGTGTCGGACGATTCTCAATGCCGATGGTAAATTCTGACATTTATAAGCAACTTCGAACATATAGTAAGCATTAAAAAGAGACTTTCGTCAGCGAAATCTCAATTGTGCAAAGTAATCGCCGAATTCACGACGGAGTTTCAGCTTCATGGGACTCCTTTGGAAATTTAAGCTTGAAACTGTATCGGATAGACGATTAAAAGTTTCACAACATGGCCGTCGAGATAGTTTAAGAATTGACAAGTAATTAAATATTAATGAGAAGCACCTGGAATTTGAGAAAGAGAACGAACTTGTAGTCCGTTCGGATCGGTTAATATTATCACGTTAAAAACATATGATAAAGACGATAACATTAATTTACAATTACGATGATCCGTGACTCGATTCATTTATTTCAACTAAGAATTATTATTAAATAGTACTATTTTATAATAAATGATAGTGCCATTAAAAAATAGTATTATTTAATAATAATTACCGGCGGTCATCCAGGCGATAGTTTGTTATTTATAACTTATTCGCCCAGAATCTGTGCAATATCTGCAATGTGTTACCCTCCCAGAGAAGTTTATCCTCTGAGGGAACATGAATTGAAAATAAAATAGTATTTTTGAACGTTCTTAAGATAATTTTTGAGATAAGGTGTCATAAAAAAGTTACAGCATCGAGCTGACTTTTTACTCGACTCTTCGACCACTCGAAGGTCGACGTTCGGATCTCCCAGAGGAGGATTTTTTGAAATCTACGTCAACGACACCCTCGAGTCACGGGTCTCGTACGTGAATGAGTTTTAAGCCGTCGTACGTGTCGATGTGCGAGAAGCGGGTTATCGATTTCAGCATCCCTGCCACGTTGCAACGTTGCGTCCTATAAATCGTCGTGATGTGCGTGACGAAGGAGACAATAAAACTGCGTTAGTTCGCACACGAACAAGGCGTAGATGAAGATCAAATAGACAAAGAAGACACAGAAGAAGAATTAACAAAGGAAGAGAAAGAAGGAAGAAGAAATACCAACGAGAAAACAAAGGTGAAGGAGATGAAGGACGAAGAAGATGTAAAACAAGTAGATGAAGTGAAAATAGTAGAACATAAAAAGAGAAAGAACATCAGGAGACATACTACAGGGTATACTCACGATGGATGACCTCTGTGACGCTGAATATCCGGCCAGTTTACAACAGCACCATCATCTTCTTCAAGAACGCTGTAGAACACAAAACACGTGGAAGTGTCAAACGATGGGGGATGTAAAGGGTAAATGGAATCCGGACGGTTATTCCTGAACTTCCATGTCGCCTGGATACATTTCTGGACAGCTGTTTTACTGTACTATCAAATTACTACAAAAAAGATCTACACTACTCAACACTATACACCAGGACGAATGGACAAGGGTGGTTTTTATTTCAGAGATTCTCTATTACGAACTAAGACAAATCGGTGAACGGGTTGGTGAACATACGGGGGTAGGTTTTTACGTCGATTTCCATCGAACTGATGATGCTGTACGTTACGATGCAACTCGTGCAACTACCTTTCTCACTTTTGTTCGACTATACCACGCGATGCATTTACGTTTCATCGGTGGAAATCGATCGATACTTACGGGCATAGGGGATGAAGCCATCGTCGTCCTCTGCGTCCATGCACTCCTTCAACACTGTATCTACTTCTGGGTCAGAGAGACGTTCACCTAGAATGCAAAAATTCGTTCTTAATTCTCAAATGTAATTTACAATGTTAAATCATTTATAAATATCAATAAAATGTAAAAAAAGGAAAGATGTATTGTATTATTTAGAAAATTCCAAGTTTGATTGGGGAGACTAATAAATGGATATTGAGAGTGTTATGGATTGGATATTAAATAATAATATTAATAAGTAGAAGTAGTACCAAGAGACAGCAACGTGTGAGAAAGCTCAGCAGCGAGCATAGTTCCGTTTTCTTGCTTGTCGTATAGTTTCAAACACTCAAGGAAGTCCTCGTAGCATCCCTGTTCCTTGTCCTTTTTACACTGGCTGTAGATCGGCAAAAATTCGTCGAGTTTCATCATCTTCTCGCCTCTCTTTTTCGTGCCTCCCATTTTCTCGATGGTGGCATTCGTGGGATTCAAGTTAAGGGCGCGGAGAACATTTCCAAGGTCCATCGCGTCGATGACGTTGGAGCCATCAGCATCGTAAATGGAGAAGGCAAATTCTGCCTCTAATTGTCGAAAAAAAAATTAATCAGTCAACGTTTTTTCATTATCATTCTTATCGATTTCACTTTCAATTTTCTGCCAATTTCTTTTATTTCGTAGGGAAAAAGGGATTTCATGTTTGATTCAACTTTAAATCCGTCGACCGAGACGAGTCGTAGACGAGCATGGGATATATGCGGATGAAATAGTTGTCTCGACGTTTTAACCAAAAATATGTAACGCGAAATCTGGGTTAATATCAGCTGAAGCGAGGCTCTGCGTGCGTACTTGGTTCAAAAATATTGTTCTATTTTAAGATGCAGCAGCTCCCACCCGGCAACCGATTCAAGAACTCGACGGTGGAAGTAGTGGGTCAGATTACCCCCGCCTAGCCATATAAGAACAGAGTAGAAACTATTTTTGAAATGGTGCTCCCCCATTCGGGGTAGTTACACCTCTCTCTCGTTTTGCCGGCGGCCAGCTATTACGTAATGCGATTGTTATGCGGTGTATTAAGTAATTATAACATTTCCGCTAAACATTGTTTAGTTAGTTTTTACGTTGAAAATTCTTTACGAATTGAAATTTATTTAGAAGCCTTCTTTTTATTCTTTCGTGGAGAATTTCGTGTAATGATTTATTGTAAATTACAAAGATGAAGGTTGAAATAGATTATTGTCACGTTCTTTGAAGACAATGTAATTTTGAAATTAAAGAAAGAAATTTGGGAAGAACTTTTTCGTATTTTTGGAAAGTGTCACAGGCACATTCTTGTTTGGCTTTTAAAGTACTTCCTTACTGACATTTAAATCTCCATGCGCGATTTTCGTCACTCTTTGCGGGACTTCCGTCACACATTTCCGGTTTCGCGTGAAAACTACTTGCGGAATTCACTCGATGTTTCACAATTTACGAGATTAAACGAACCTGTTTTTTTCTTTTTTCTTTCAATTAAAGTGTTCCTTTGGAACTTCAACTATTATCGCACAAACGAAATATCAAAATGGCGCTCACAAAAATATCCCATTGTTCTACTCACTTTCGACGTCCCTGGAGTTGAGGTCTGCCTGTAAAGTAAAAATAACAATTTCAAAAATCTCAATATATAATTAATTCCTCAAACTACAATTACCCCATTACAAATTATATTCTCCAACAAAGTTACACAATCAAATACAAAATCCCATCTAAAATTTCATCCGAAAGAAAGAAAAAAAAAAAGACCGTAAAGTTTTACGTAACTTAACGTTCAAAGCTAAATCCTGATAAATTGATCGAGACCCGAATAGATCGATAAATCTATTATAAATAGAATTTATCAACCGCAAAATAATATGAATAAATAAATACCAGGAAATTTTACGACGATCTTTAAAACGATGAAGAAGACTAGGACTCACCATTGTGATCTATCAGGTGCTAGTTTGATGTTAACCGAACGAAGCGTGAACCAGAAGTGGTACCGGGGGTTACCAAATTTATTCATTTTATTTCTGCAGATGGCGCGGCGATCAGGACACACGAGAATCACAAGGAGGTCCAGCCCGAAAGACTGGTCCGGACGAAGAGGGTATCGGCAACGCCGCGGTCCAAAAACAGTTCGAGAAGCAATCGCGGGGTTAAGCTGTGCTTCCTGCTACGATAAATGGTTTTCGACGGTAGTATTCTTATATCAGGTCTGCCAGATCACCGGCACAGGGTATCCGCGCCAAATAAAAATATACTTCGCAACGGCCTTCGATGGCACAATTCTTCTTCCCGCCCTTAAAGTCTAACCGTCGATAAAACTCGTTCTTCTTCCTCGTTGCAATAAAGATAAACAACCAACCTTTATTATTTGCTCGAAAACTATTCTGTATTTCGAAAGGAATTTTGACATTTCAAAAGAACAATCCTCCCGTCCCTAAGAAATGTATCTCACGTGTCATGTAACTTCGTGGGATGTTGGCGAACGCAGCTGAAAAGCGGTAGCAGTGCGACGTCTCTCGATGACTAAACTGGGGAGTTATTTTTACCCGCTCGACGTGGACGAGCGGAGGTATTTCTCTCTTAAAAAGTACGCGCCTCAGAAAAGTAGGTTTACAAGCGTCCGACATGTTAAAGAGGATGCATGGACCCATGATGGACTCTTAATCGTTCTTCGTCGAAGTTTCAACGGAAGAGAACGATTTCATCGATCGAATGGAATCAGTTTCTTCGACGTCCGAAAACAGACCGCAGGAGATTCTGCACTCTGTTTATCACACCTCGTTTCTTCTTCCTCAGTGACTTCGACGAGTTCGAAAATTCCTCAGGATTGTTGATAGGTTGGATGTCAGACGGAGAGGATGGATCCTTCGACGATAATAATGGCAACGATGTGATTTCTTCGATTGTCGCTTCTTGAAGTTTCATATCTTCGGAGATCGATGGAGAATTTAACGAGGATGAAGATTTTACCCCTTGGTAATCCAAACAGCAAGCATATTCCTTAGATTCTTCTTCGTTGTGAGAATCGATATTCTTCCAGTCGGTGTTCTCAGCTACTTCGATGGTTCTTATAAATTTTTCCTCGTTTTCCTCCCAGGCTGCAATTTCTTCTTTGCTGACGGCATGATTCACGGTTTTTACAGGGGAATCCTCGTTTTCGGTTTCAAGTTCTTCGATCATTCGGTGCAACAAGTTGATGGATACTTTGGTAGCATCGTTCACCATGTAATTTTCGGCCTCCTTGCGAGGGACAATTTGTTCTGCTGAATTTGACAGGTCCCCGATAACTGCATCGTGTATTATTTGGTGCACGTCACCTTGACCTTGGGTGATTCGTATTTCTGCAGCCTCGTTCGAGACTACCATCAAAGCGCTACCAATGTTGCATGCCGCACGTTTTACCTGTTAAAATAGACTGTTATTAACACTAGATTTACGGAAACCATCAATTTTACGGGTTCCTCCTCTTTTTAAAAACGTTTCTTAAGGTTATAAAGACTAGCTTTATAATAGATATTTCAAGTGCATCTTATAATTCACAAATTCAACTTTATATAATTAATTAATATATAATATAATTAATTGTATAAACTGTATCTACTATAATCAATTATATAATATAATTAGTTTCTTTGCTACATGATTACTCTCCCTTCTAGCTACTTATTTAATATATTCAAGTATGATAGATTTAACCCTCTATGGGCCCCTGTGATTTTGAGGTAACGCAGGACAAATTTAAGCTTCCATTCCTCAAAGTTAAATTTTCAACTTTACCAAATATTATAACTCGTAAAAATCACAAAATTCGTTGCAATTCAAAGTGTAAAATTCAGATTCAATCTATCAGTCAAAATATTATCTTTATTAATTTCTAATTGTGCGATCGTGAAACTAATCTTCAGACACCACAAAAAATTATGACTATAGAGAGTTAATATCCGTAAATCTAGTGTTAAATAACCATAGTACATCGTCTGATGTTACGACTAACAGTAAATATTTTTTTACAGTAAATTTCAATCAGTATTTAATTTACTCTTCCTTCACAAACCGCGAGTCGGATAAATTTCGGAGAATTATAGCTCGAAAGATAATAGAGGAAGAAATAAAATATTTAATTACTGTTTGTAATAAATTTAAATTAGCTATTTGGATGCGTGATTAATGAACCATAGAATTTAATTGACTTTATAATATACCTGTTTCTCTAATTTGGACAATGAAGTGGGCAATACGGAAGAGGAATCGCCGATTTGCACATCGCGTAAACCTCGTACTACTTTCTCTATTAATTCCGTGGTTTCGTGACCATTGCAATCCACGTAGGCGTGATCCTGCATTTGCAATCTTGCATGTGTCAATTCTGTCTGTGCATCGGTTGCATCTGCTTGTAAATTCACCACTCTTAATTTACCTGAAGAAGACTTCCTCATTAGTTTCATGAATTTTAATTAATGATTTGACAGAATGTTAAAAACTATCGTCTGTCAAAACCGTGAATACAAGCTTGATTATTTTCAGTCATTAAAATACGACTGTGAACAGTTAAATTAACAATATGGGAATAATTATATTTCAGTAGGAAGCCAAGGGTTATTAAAGAGCAAAATTTTACCATTTCCCGGATTGGTATCCAAAATATCGAAAGCTTCCAACATTATTCTGTCGAGCAGCCCTCTTGCAAATGCCTCGACCATCATTTGAGGCATTCCCGGTTAAAGATCTGAAATCGCATCTATCGCGCACGACGATCGTCATGTTTCACAAGTTCGTGGCAATTAAAAGCATTCATTTCAGACAATTTCCTCTTTCCCTCGTCTCCTTCATCGCGTGTAAATCGTACCACGTAATTCCCACGAATCGTGTAAATTTAAAATGACTTTGTAATTACGTACAAACTTCATCGCCACTGTAAAATCATAGTTTCAAAATCAACATTCAAATTACACAAATAAACTAAACGATACTAACACCACTAACAAAGAAAAATCCTTCGACATGAAATTACAGAACAATATAGTAACTGAAACGTTAAAAATAAACTCATTCTCAGAAGATCCATCACTCTGGTCGACAAACGTCGAGAAAACGTCCCTCATGAACAACAATATTAAACTAAATCTCGAAAGCAAAATACAAATATCAGTGTCGAGCAGATTTCTGAAATTTCTCGTGTCAATTGTCAGAATAGAGAACAATACAAGAAATTAAATTCTCAACGACACCCTGAAGTACAAGCAGCAAGAAACGATTGCACCGAACAAATCCCAAAGGACATATCGTGCACAGATGAGAAAATGCGATTGCACGATTTCCCGTTAAACCGGGGATTCTTAAAAAACAGTTCGCGCGCGGAATATCAACGAGACGAGTCGGCGATTCTTTCCAATAACATCAATTCGCTCGACGAAACGGTAAAATACTTGGCAACCGGCCGCCTGAGACGGCGGACAGGAAAGAAAAAGAATCCGTTTCGCAATTGGATGAAAGAACGTGCTTGCAGTCCAGCTACGCCGACAACAGACATAGTTTAGTTCTGTACACTAGTCGGGACGATGATCCGCAATTAGATTCGAGATTCTGGTTGTCCAATAAGTCGAAACAATCTTCGAAGGACCCACCAAAAAAGATTCTACATTCCAACAGAATTTTTTAATTCTGAAAATTGTCAAAAAGTACTGGAAACAGTTTCAGAGAAATAGGAATGATTTTGGCATTTTTACGGGCTCGATGGAGAACGATATGTTGGAGAATTGCACGTTGGCTTCTAGTAGTTTTATGCAGCTGGGTGAAAGCGACACCATGGCCTTCAGCTTGACGTCCGCGGAAAACATGATATGGGAATGGGTGAAGCCTCTGAGGAAAGACGAGAAAACCGGCGAGGAGAGATCGGTTACTTCGAAGCCGCCTGCTTTGAAGCGGCTCGTCGAACCGCGAATCGCTGCACCGATCGGGGGATGCACTCGGTGCAGTTTCACGTCGGCTGACGTGCTGCGCGATTTGCGAAGTAACTGTCCAAGAAATGCGCCGTTTTCTTTGGAAAATTTCTAGAAAAATAATTTTTATAATCGAATAAAATAATTTTTAAGAATCGATTTATTCAATTCTGACGATGATTCTGTTCCTCGAGTTGGGGGTGAACTTGTATAAAAGTTTTGTGCAAAACAATATAAAGAAAGAAGAAAAGAGATCACTCTATCCAAACTGTGCATAGACTTTAGTTGGGTTCACTCGAAAGGGAGGAAAGAACAGGCAAAAAATTGTGGCAACGACATCGTGTTCGAGATGGACATGACGCTGGAGAACATCGAGAGGTTTCCCGTTAAAAAGCTAACTTCCCCCGGAAAGAAACAGCTTGACACACATAAGAGCGCCAATGGATAGATATTAAAGCTTGAAACGATGACGTTTGTGTTATTGAAGTAGTCTTCGTTCAAGCTGAATAAGCGTTACACCCTTCTTTCATTTCTCCCTGTCCATATCACATACTTCTTCTCACTCCGTTCTCCATCTTCATACCACCCCTAACTACTTTTCATCGTTTCAATTAAAATCCCATCACGTTAAACCAATCAGCTTAGAATTCTCATTAATCGCAGCAATTATCCAAACGTACAGGGTAGGTGGAATTAAAAGAGTCAAATTCATGAACAGGTGAACTTCTGGTATGAGTTATCTATCGGACTTTCGATGGTTTCGTTGAACCGGGATGGTTAGGTGGGTAAATGGGTTGGTAGGAAGGTAGAACGAGAAGGGTGGGTCGCTCCTGGCAAAGTAGGGGTGGTCCAGCGAGCAGATTCCTGGGCTGATCGATGAAACGACCGGCGCATTGGATTTTCCGAGAGTAGCGCGCGCATTCCCATCCTCTCCAACGGCGTTACGTCCCGGCGTGTCTTTCAGTTACTCACGATCCTGCCGTGGTGGTGTATCCACCCTTCGGTAACTGCGTACCTGAACGATGCAACTGTGTCACTAGGCCGAGTGGCACGTGATCCCGTCCTTGCACGGTGCTGCTCTTCCTCGTTGCATCCGCGACAACGTCGATCGCCTCGAGAATGCAACCCCTTGTCTCTCGAAGGGTGACGAGAGACGTTCGATTGGAATTTTAGAAGTCGAGACCTTCGATTTCTCGGTAGATTCTGGAATATCGTTGTAGGTATGTTGGTGGGAGGTGTTTGACTAGTTTCTTCTCTGCAAACGACAACGTGTCAATTGTGATATCGAGAAGAGATTGATCGGTGAAACAGGGTGGTACTTCGGAAGCGTGTTTGTCGCGAGACGCAGAAACCGGCCGATGTCGTTGGGAAGGGACACTTGGCACTGTCAGGTGAGACACGTGGCGATGGTAGTCGATGAAGGAAAGATCGTGCTTTCAAGCGTAGAAATCTCATTGTTGAATTTCGACAGATCCGAGAAACATGGATAAACGACGATCCGTCGACGGTCTGCAAGAGTATGCCTTGCCGATTCCGGTTCAGACGTTTCTTTGGCGACAGTTAAGGTATAGAGCTTGATGACAGTAGTTTATCAAGAGTGTTTTAAACGTGCGATTTTCACGTGAATATCGTTGCATTTTGCAGGCCATTCATACGAGCGAAACTTGGCAAGCTTCACGAGGCATCCTGCACGGTAACGATTGACACTTTAACGTTACTAATTAATCCTTCATTCGAGATATGATATACGTCATGTGT
Organism: Cerceris rybyensis; assembly: GCA_910591515.1. Lineage (NCBI taxonomy): Eukaryota > Metazoa > Arthropoda > Insecta > Hymenoptera > Crabronidae > Cerceris > Cerceris rybyensis. The sequence goes on from OU342795.1 coordinate 6,901,626, forward strand.
ATATTCGCGCGGGTGGATCAGGAACACGAAATGATTCGAATAGACGAAGGTTTGGGGTTGAAAGTATAACGTGAAAGAATACGTGAAGTCGCGAGATACATGAATGGTGCGATTGTGAGCACCGGAAGTGCAGTAGATGAGCTAATTTGAATGAATAAGTGTCATCGTACATTTATCATGTTCGATGGAGCCTCACGATACAAGGCGCGATGTTGTTAACATCCAATTTCGACTCTTCCAAATAGTAGAACACGCTTCTTGCCCCCTCAATTATCAAACGGAGGAACGAAGCATCGTTCTGTCCGATCTCCGCTTTCGTGGTCGTCCTTGTTAACTATGTTGTTCGCTTTTTGTTGAAAGCCTGCCTCGTATGTCCATCAAATGTTTGTCTGCAATCGGTGAAACTTTGCCACTTAGGTGCAGAGATCAACGTGCCGTATAGAATAGGATGTCGCGTAACGTCGTTTTAAAGTACTCCAGGTTAGCAGCTTATTTTACCGATTTCTCAATGGAGAATTTACGAGCAACGTAATAGAATTAATATATCTTGTTAATTGAGATTTTCGTCGCTACGATAGAGATGATGATGAGGTAAAGAATTTCGAATTTTTCGGATCAATCGAGGAAAGAATACGGTAGTCTGCGGCAGATTCGTGAAGTAACTCTTCTCGAAGCTGTTTTGTGCGCATGGAATTTCTCGAGTGTTTCTAATGAACTGCATTTTTTAAAAATGGAGGTAACTTCTAAGGTAGGAGTTTCTAAAATATCCAATTAACTTCTAAAATAAGAGTTGCCAAAAATTATAAGATAAAAATATAGTAAATACCTACGATAGGAGTTTCTAACAAGTCCAATTAACTTCTAAAATAGGAGTTGCCAAAAATTATAAGTAAAAAATATAGTAAATACCTCAGATAGGAGTTTCTAAAAAGTCCAATTAACTTCTAAAATAGGAGTTGCCAAAAATTGTAACATGAAAATATAGTAAATACCTAAGATAGGAGTTTCTGAAAAGTCCAATTAACTTCTAAAATAGGAGTTGCCAAAAATCATTAGTTAAAAATATAGTAAATACCTCAGATAGGAGTTTCTAAAAAGTCCAATTAACTTCTACGATAGGAGTTGCCAAAAATCATTAGTTAAAAACATAGTAAATACCTAAGATAGGACTTTCTAAAAAGTCCAATTAACTTCTACGATCGAAGTTGCCAAAAATTATATATAACTCCTTTGGCAGGAGATCCCAGAAATATAATTATCTCCGAAGACAGCAATTCCAGAAGATTCTAATAAACTCCTAAGATAGGAATGACAAAACGATAATGAATTACAAAATATTCGAAACTTCCTGAGATGGAAGTTGCTAAAAAATATAATAAATTCACAAATTCTACTTGAAATTATTCAAATTGAAATTCCATGCAGCACAAAATTCCTATCGGTCGTGTTCCCTTGGCCCTTCGTTTTCCAATACCTGCCCGACCTGCACTAACAAAGTAACCTCCTCCACGCTGCCGCCTCCACGTGTCACCTGCAGTTCTGTCAACACGCGCCAGGCCATCATGTAAGTTGGCTAAGCCTGATACCTGCCTGCTCACCTGCTTGCAAACCCACCTGCGTGATTACGCTGTTTACTCTTCTTTATACTCTTGCTGTTACGTCAATATCGCTATTTGGAATACGTTGCGTATTAACGCCTTATTGCATGTTACTCATGCGTTGCTATGAACGATCACTTCCATCGATTAGGGTTGCAAATCAGGAAACATCCCCGTTCTGGATTCTCCTTGGAAGTTGCAGCAATGATCATCAACTTGTCCACTTAATTCTGTAGCTTTGACAAACCATAATTTACAATTAGTGAAGAATTTAGACGATTTATGGAAACTTTTGTGCAAATCTTTATATAAATATTTTTTGATATTTTATTTTGTATAAATCTTTATTATATGTGTTATGTAAAATTGCCGAAGAGACATGCATTTCAGGTACTCGTTTTGTAAAATTATGTATTATATCTGTGATGTAGATTTAATTGAGAAATTTAGTTGGACATTTTTTTTGTATAATAATTTTGTAACATACTGGCAGTTCTGGATTTAAACGTCTCTTGTATTGTTATTCGAGTTACAATATGATTGTCGATACTCGTATTCTTCTTGTATTTAAATGCTAAAGAGGCAAAGTAGAATCGGTCGTAGATGCCAAGCGAAATGTTAATTATCATGTAATCATTAGTGCATTATTCTTTCAGCACATTCTTGTCGAGAGACTTCTCGACAGACCGTAGGTACCTGTACGTTCACGATGCATCCCTTTTATGAATAAGTCACTTTCAGGTCACACGTATCTTTCATTCCGTCGAAAACATTTATTTCTATTTTCGAATATCTTCATTGTATGCAGTTGTACTTTTGTATTGAATCTAATTAAACGCAAGAGATCCAAGCACTGACATTATAATCAGTCGAACACATTTCAGTAGTTTCACTAATCATGAAATGCGACCATGTATGACTTCAATAGCTTTGCATCATAGCTTATCACAAGAATTTTTTCTCTCGTTACTTTTTTTCTATCTTGTTGAAACTTTTTCAAATTCTTCTTAATCTTACTTCTCTCGAGAAATTTTTATTCATCGCAAGTTTCTACTTTCATATGCGTACCCAGGAAATGAAGGAAGCCTGTACGGTCAGTATAACTTCAGTTAATTCTAATCACTAATTATTATTCCGATGATCAAAATAAATCGCCCATTCATCACCTCTAGTTTAAATCTACACAATTTTACAAAACAATAAGACATCTCTTTCATCTTTACTCTCAAAAAAATTATGTCAGTCAATTAGAGTAACTCAAACTTAATCCTTTGCGGACGGAGGCATTTTTAAATAGTGGGAGATTATCATTTATTTGGTCCAAAATCAGATTTTTATCAAAAACTCAGAGTGTTAATTTACAGAAATTCTAAATTACTACTTGCATAATCACATTTCAACGATTATATTTCAACTTTCCAACTCTAACCATGTATATATACGGCGATAAGCTATAATAAAATTTTTTCTCAGACCACATATATCCGTTTGTAGTCCTCAAAGGGTTAAAGAGACTGCCTTAAAAAAGAATATTCTATCAACAATTCATCAAAATTCAAGGTAGTAAGTCAAATTAGTGATAAAAGAAGAATGTTATAAACGACTTTCCATGATTTCTTCTTTCGCAGTCTCTCGAAAAGGTGTTGGTGCAGAACTTGCACAATGATTTGACACCCTATCTAACCACAATACTGGGCGCTGTGCCACGATGGCGTTTGATCCAAACCGCTCTTCCTTATGTTCTTCACGCCACAGCCAATCTTCTACACAATAGGTGAGCCATTGTTCAATGTAGCTTTCATATTCCGCCACTTTTCCACTTTCATCGTTACTCCAAAAACTGTCCTCGTTGATCTTCAAGGAAGGATCTTCAAACCCTGGGAGCTATGGAAACAACTTTGCTCTACATCCTCCATTGGATACTCCTGGACGCTGCTGAAGAATGCTCCGAGGCAGATACCGAGCCGGCGAATCCCTTTTATTATTTATTTTCTATACCTACGATGACTGTAAGCAATTGTTTCTTATTTGTCGTTGCTTGATACAATTTAACCGTTTGCACTTGGGTGTCCTTTACACTCCGAGCCATCTCTGACGTTATTTATTAGCAACTTGTCCGCACTTTACGATTTGCTATTTTGTGCTACTTCAATAGAAAAATTGAGGTAAACATATATTTCTTAAAACCTTGCGACGCAAGAATTTACTAATAAATTCGAAGGTCCCTGTAGAGGGTGCAACAGAGTGATATGGTAAACTTACAATGTCCCCTCAGGTGGGACATCGGAGTGTAAAGGGTTAACTATAGGGGCATCGTAAATTTAGCTTATCACTTGGTTGTCCCCTCTGAGGGTACATTCGACATTATTATTATGATCCTGAAGGATGATTTTGTAGCATAACATTTTGAGAAGATCCCTCAAATTTTCTATTGAAATTGGACAAGATTGTAAATCATTGAGTGCCACCGAATTGCTAATAGACAATGTCCAGGATGACTCTAACTGCAAAGGGTTAAAGTGGACGAAGTTATGATTTTACTTTGTAATGGTACCAAGATCTGATTCGGATGTTCCATCAGGTGTTCGTCTACCTTTTTGCTCCGCTGTGCAATCACCTGAAGGACATTGATTTCAAGACTAATCTGAGACTGGAAAATGGATTGAAGATATGGTCTGCAATGTGCGATTGTCGTCATCCCGATACACCCTGTTTCACCACGCATTGTCGGATCAAACCACAGGCTTTGTGGAGTCGGACTTTTAAGAATGTGAAACCCCATCAAACTTCCGACGATGTGTTTGTTGGGGGAAGTAAGAAATTATTTAACATTGTAATATAGAATATTAGTTCCAATAATTTGATTATAAAAAGATTATGTTCATAATTACTGAAGAAAATGACATTAAATTTTCAGACATCGAGAGTCCACCCAGTCAATCCATCAGCGCCTTCTCCGACCAAAGTGGCGACAGACAAGTGACAACGAAACAGCCAGACGAAGATGTAAGTCCTCAATTTCTTGACGAATCAATTTTTAAATGAATTTAAAGTCTTCTAACTTCATTTCCCACTTCATTTATCACTTCGATTACCAGAGCACCTGGGTATCCTCCCCAAAAGACACAGTATTCCCCGAAACAATCCCGGAGGAGAGTTCAGGAGCTGAAGACGAGCACGTAGTAAATATCTTTATCCAATAAAATTCACTCGACTGTTAATCTCTCGAGCAAGAAAATAATAGAACCTCCTCACCAGGTGATATTCCGTTTGCCATCTCTGAGCGAGTCTGACAGAGCGATCGACGGGGTAAAATTAGTTTCCATCATATTTGCAGTGAGTCATTGGTTGGTTTCCCTTTGGAACGACAATTAAATAAACTTTTCGTTATTTTAGGGTGAAGCTAGTATCTTTCACGTTGCAATGGGTAGAACGACAGGTTTCTCCAAGTCTTCTTTAACGATAGAACAAGTGACTGCAGTTTCTGGCCTGGATTCTTGTAGACAGTATAACGAAAGGTTCTTAAGAATTGATGTCTCGTAAGAATAATCTATCTTTACTGTTATAGGAGTTGAAATATCATATTTTATGGCAGGGAGAAAGAGAAGGATGATAAATCTCAAAAAATTGAGAAAGAAGCACAGGATACAGCGAAAGTGAAAACAGGATCGACGCAAAAGCAAAGTGCTCCTACGGATTCTGTAGGACAATCGGGTAGTTTTTGCGCCGCGATAGATGCAGATGTTCGTGCAGCCACGTTTCTCGATGTGGCTGTTTTAAGGTGCCTTTTCGTTCCTCAGTGGCAGGAGGAAGGTGTATATTGGGCTCTACAATTTTTGTATCATCGGTGAGACATTGTTTCGATGACTTTTGTAGAATTTTATCAACTGCAGAATGTATGGAATATTAACAGTGATTTTTTTTTATTGAAATTGCAGATTACGATTAATCAACGAAGAAAGTTCCGTTCAACAGATGCCTCGTCGTCGCAGTAATTCTTTACCGATACCAAAAATCGAGGTGTCGATTTATCAGAGTCCAGAGAGCAAGAAGAAGGACGTGGCGAAGGATTTTATGGAAGTTCCTGAAGTCCGGGATGTCACGGTGTTAACGGGTATGCATTGATGTCGATATTTCTTCTGTTTTCTTCTGTTCCTTTTCAATTTCAAAGAGAGTGGATTTAAATGTTTCAATTTCCATTCATAAAGGTCACGATAGTGAGACGAGTCACACGAGACGAGGCAGCGAGAAGACGAAGAAGCGAATGAAGATGGCTGATCTCAAGGCCTTCGTCGAGACGAAATTATTATCAAAATCGGAAAAGGCGCTCGAGAAGATCGGCCAAGAGGAGCCAAAGATGTTGTTTGAACAGGTAGAAATTTGCTACACATTAGTATTCAAAATATGACGACGAGGTAGGCAGAAATACAACAATGCCTCATACTGTCTTCCTATCTTCATATGATCTTTTTTCTTGCTCTTCTTTATTAAGAATATTCTTTACTCTTCACTCTAATATTCAAACCTTGTAATTTGCTTCAAATATTTCCACTTCTTTTGCTTAAAACATGGCAATATTCTTGTCAATTGTTTAACGTTGTTGGAAATTATTTCATGAAATATACATTTACTTTAGGAATGTCACAGGAGTTTAGATACAGGCGACGATCATTTGACAAGACCTACGTCGACTTCATCAAAGATCTTCGAAGCGAAGGACGTCGATCATATGAAGCATCCGACGAATTTGATAAAAGGAAAGAGCATGCCGAGTTTAAGGTACGAACCACCATGGTTTGCATTAAAAAAAAAATATCGATACTACTCTGTTCTATAGAACTTTTTCTTTTGAACTTTCAAACTTTTCTTACTTGTTCGTACATAAACGCGTTCTTTTGCCTCCTTGGCTTATACAGTATTCCATAGCGCTTTCATTTTATTCTTTGACTCTTCGTTCGCGAACATTTCCGATATCTCTCACCGAATTTTCACGAATGATAATAACATCCGTTGAAATTCTCGCGTGTATGTACGTACGCTTTTCTCGTAGATTAGAGTAAAAGATAATTAAATTCACGTTAAAGAATACCCTCGCGAATAACAACGTGGTAGCTATGCTTAATCTGTATGCGATAAGAGACAAGCGTTTCGTTAGAGCGAAGACTTTTTCTTTTTCTGACGTAGATCTCATCAGTGTTGGGTAGTTTCAACACAATTTTAATATTCCGTAGTTGCATAACTATTTTCTATCTAATTTTATTAGTTACTATATTCAAAAGAAAGTATCCAATATTATTACACTAAGATATATCTATCTTGTGCATTGTATCTTGAAATTTCCTATAATTTAGAATAGCAATCAGAATGAACATTCGTATCCGTAACTATTTTACAGGTATCGTAATAATAATTAGTATCATTTATTAATGTAACTTGAGAATAATTAGATTTGAAAATCTTATTTCTATATATTTTATATTTCTTTTTTTAAATTAAATTACTAATTTTAATCACGTAGAGCGCAAAGTAGTTTAACGTAATTCGAGACTGTGCGAGTTTTACCCAACACTGAAAAAAAAGATTCGTACGACATTTACATCTCGGATTTCTAACCCAGCGCTTACATAATTCGATAAGCCTCTCCTAAGAAAAAAAAAAAAACTTATGCGTAATGTCTTTCTCTGTGTGTGTCTCTTTTTTCTCTCTCGTTCGCCCTTTCACCCCTGAACTCGTGCTCAGCTGCTTGATTAACGAGCTGACCGCGGGAGGGTAAGTCATCAACGTCACTCGGAGGAAGTTCCGTACTGCAGCTCGGTTCACACGCTTCTTTTACGAGCTTCCTGCTTCCGGTAGGGCGCACAATTACCCTTAAAACACACACCACACCTCGGTCTTCGTGGCACGTCGGCAGAAAAAAAGAAACGGATAGCATAAAATACTTCACTTCTTCACCGCTTCACTTTACACACCCCTCTTTTAAGGCACTGTACTAGAATTCGAATTCACAGATTGAAATACGTCGACATTTTGAACAAGAACCCTCCATATTTCTATTATTTTCGTTGTATTGTAATTAGTTACGTATTAGAGAGTTTTAAAGAATGTCGAATTTTTTTTAGGTGTATTTTTGTATTGTGAAAATAATTTAATGATTTGTTGTTCTTATTTGGATGTAGGTATTATTATTTACGAGCTACGTGAAACCCTTTAGATTGATTTAATGTCGGACGTATTTCTACACGGTAATCAATGTTTTTATAGTAAAATACAATTTTTAATGAGACACTGACATCGTAAGGAAAAATATGCGCCCCCGTTTTTGCAATGGTTTAGTTTTTGCAACTTTTCACCGTTTTGTTTCGCCTATCCATAACTGTGCCACTGTCAAGTAGCAGATAAATGATGACTTTTATAGAAGAGGATTTGATCAGACTTTAGAAATATTCATGCATGCCGTTTCGCGATATCGATGAAATTAAAAATAACGTTGTTCCTATTCCTCGTCCTAAAATTTATTCTTTCTAATACTTGCATGAAAAAATAGTACAATTAATTCTCAAAAATAATTTCAAAGAAAAATAAAAACTCATACTTCTCAATCTCTGTACACTGAACTAATTCCAACTATCTTTTTTCCTAAACAACAAACAAACTCTTTCTCTAAAGCAATTCTAAATTAATAAAAATTCTTCTAAAATCTTCTACTTTTCCATAATTAAAATATTTGCTTTCAATTTTTCTCAGATCATTTTGCTGATTATCAATCGCAAAATTCTTTTTCCCCTCGGTATTTCAACAGTAATTAAATTCACAGAATATAGTTATTTTATATTTAATAAATTGATCATTATTAAAAGAATTATTATCAAATCAAACTTTTGGATACTGTAGAAGGATAATTATCGAGGTATCGTTGAACCCGTCGAGCATGTCGCGCGGAATGGCAAGTCAATCGCACCGAAGTAGATCGAGTCCGTAGAGATCAGACAAGTAGTGCTTGACAGTAGGACTCACATTGGCAATTGGCATGGGGAGAATCGAAACGTTTCTATCGTGTCGAGTTTCTGATCAATCCTAACTCGTAGGTACATCGGTGATACACGTATCGAGAGGAAACAGAGTCGATTTTATAGCCAGTCCTACACCGCACCGAACCCTATCATCACCGTCACGGAACACACCCCTACACCATCCCCTGATTACATGAAACGTCAGGTAAGAATGGCACGATATTCTTCTAATCTTCAACGTTGAATTCTTACATTAGAAACATTTTTCTTATACTGTTACTTAATTTTATCTTATTTAAATCTGTAGATATTAAATTTATGGTACTTCATGCGAGCTGGTAATAATAGTAGGAATTTAAGTTTGCCACTAATCGTAACGTACGTAGTGAATTGACGGCCACAATGGAATAAAAATATGTAATTCTCTACGCTATTAATTGAAGATTATTTTGAATATTTTTTTAATGTGAACATGAATAATTTTATTTTTAATCTTTTGCTATTATTGAAAAGTAGATTGAACATTTTAATGTGAATTGGTCCAACATAAAATAAGTGGTAAATTCATTTTTTCAAATTGTAGACGTAAATCGTTTTGATAATTATTGTTGCGTTTAATGGAGAATATTTGGGTATTTGGGGAGGAGATAATTTGTTATTTATGGTCTGTTTTTTAGGGTTCGATCGATAGTCAATTAGACGTTATAAGTATGCAAGGAAATCGTTTAGATTCTGAGAGAAAACCGAGTCTGACAAGATCACAAACAGATTCTAATATCACTTACGGCAGCGACGAAACTCCAGAAGCCCCTGGATCGTCTTGTTATATCACGAAAGATGGTGACATCGATTTGCAAGTAGTTTTAAAGGTACGCTTTTCTAAAGTACTCTTCATTCTCTTATTTTAATAACTATAATCGTCATTGTAATCATCATGAATAATGATTTTCAGGCTGTACACTCCGTCGCGTTGCGAGATACGAATTGCTGTACCTTAAGAGTTTGTGAAAATATTCTAAACCTGGTAGAACTATTAATGGACATGGGAGTGATGAAGCAATGCCTACGGGAAGAAACCATGGGTAATGGTGGAGGTACATGCCTCTTAATTAATCATATCATAATCAAATTAAATGTATAATACAATATAATCACACATTATGGACATTGTTAACAAACAATCAAATTTACTGCACAAAAAACATTTCAAACTTCTATGATAATATATAATTATAAAGATATTGTAAATAATTCTCACAAGGAGGAGATTTAATACAAATTATAAAATATTTCACAGGATCGGGGACAGTAATCGACAAATCAGAGACGGGTGGTAAGAAAAAGGAATCGTCGGAAAACGAGCAAGAATATCGATATGATTCGACAGAAAATAACAAACCAACGGCTCACAATCTTCTAATGAATTGCGTCATCAGAGTGCTAAAGCATTTAGCTTGCCCCCATAATTGCTCCGAGGGAATTCGTGGACCACAAGCGGATTTCTGTCGTTCCCAAGGTCAAACGATCCTTGGGAAACTTCGTCGTGCGAGTTCGAGACAATTCTCGCGATTTCTACGATCGATGGTCCGCGATCAACCGATACCGGAAATCCTGGAATTCTTTCACGCTTTCGTTGGATTCTGCGTGGATCCAAGTTCGTTATTATCTCCCCTTAGTGAGTAAATCGAGAGAAGCGATCAGGCTCTATGGAAATTGGGCAACTTTTTAAATGTTGAATGATGGCAATGGTTTTTACGAATTTTCCTTACGATTCATTTTAATCTGGCTTGCATATTTTAGTGTGCAGAATTTTGTCAGCCGCATTGCTTCTGCGTATCAATGTTATTTCTTTTATTTATGCAAATAATATCGTATGCTATTGGCAATTGACGGTACCTTTTTTTACGCTGAAAAAGGTAACATTCGTTGAATAGCCATAGAGGAAAGTCAATGGATTCATTTAGAACGATACTTCTATTATTTTAGATCAAAAACGAGGATCCAGCAAATCACCGGAAGTTGGCTCACAGGGCGGATATGCGACGAATTTTGGTGCAAATTTAATGGGAAATACGATCTCCAGTGGAGGTAATACCGCTTCGACAAATGCTAATGTAACTGCAGGGAATATAGCATCGACTACTTCGACGACTGCAGCTGCATCTTACAGCACTGGAGGTCATAGTGCACGCGGCATCGAAGGACACATTTTTAATTGTGTTTTTAAGACACTCGTCACTCGTTTCGCCAAAAATGTTAAGGAATTGAAGTCTCAGGAAAATATAAGCCTCTACTGCGATCTTCGGCAGTTTATGGCGTACGTGAAGGAAGCACATGGGGGTGTTTTTCGCCGGGTTGCTTTGAGTGGAATTTTAGATTCGTCTGATCGTCCTAATAAGCGATGCAATAGCAATGTTCAGACGACGAGAGTTATTAGGTAAAATGAAAGAATTATTGTAAGGAATTGTGGTTGTGATTTGTCGTCTGTTTTTTTGTAAATGGATGGCGGAATTTGAAATTTTTTAGGCATATACATCAGTCGGATTTGGAAGAACATGCGGACATTGGAGGCGATACTTGTTACACCGTGGATGATAGAGGCACTAGGAAGTTCCTTTTTAAGAAAAGAAGCACTTCTTCGACCTGTGCGGTGAGTTTTATAAGTAATTAATATTTTTATTATTAGATTCTTTAACTTATTGGAATATTTTTATTATTATCTTTTTAGAGTTTACTTGAAACGGAATTGAGCGAAGAGAATGCGAAAATTAGTCAAAGTCCGTTGGGAAATTTGAGGAAAAAGCACCACGTTCTTACCCCCAGACAGAGCGAACGGAATTTGGGTATAGATTCTTTGGGTTCTGGAAAAATTCGAAAATCGACCCGTTTTCAAATCGGTGGAATTGGTAAGTTGAACTTAGCACGTTGAGAATGTTCAGTAATTATAAAATTGCACTATAAAGTAAATTTTTGATACAAGTAAAGACGATGCAGTATTGATCTGATGAATGAAATCAAAAATTCATTAAGTGCACATTTTTTCTAGTAAATTGGTTTAGAAAAGAATATGGCAGGACAGATTCTACTGACAGTCACGAAAGTAGCGAATCTCCAACCGATGGGAGCTTCGTCAGGCAGCCCAGCTTTCATTATGGTCACCATCGTAGTGCATCTAGATCAGGACGTGGGTAAGTTATGTTCCTTAACCATCTGCATAATTTTTATTAAATTTTAATGTTTCAAAAACCAATTATTCCACATTCCAAAACTATCTTAAAGAGTCGGGCTAACTCTACAAAAAGCGAAACGACGAATGGAGGACCAATTAAATAAAATTGGATTTGGAAAGAGCAAAAAGAAGGAAAGCTTGGAAGAAGCACCTGGAAGTTGTACGTGTTACATTAAAAATATGTCGATAATACTTTTATAATATAAAATGTAATCAAATAAAATTCTTCCCTTCAGATTTCAGTAGAAGAAATTCCATGGAATTTGGCGAGGCTTCAAGAGAATCTGAATTTGTTGTTCTGAAAGAAAGACGATTAGTTCCTCGCACAGCTGTCTTTGATGGAATGCTAAGATTCTCCTTTTTATTGGAAACCTGTCAACCGGGCTCTGTTCCCGATCATTATTTAATGGCAGCGATCTTAGACCTAGTAAATATATTTTATTTTGATGTAAAATGATAATTATAATTTTGCAAACTTCAATTTACAATTTTTGTTCCAGCCTTACGCTCCAGTGGTTGCTCGAGCTTCTCTGCTCTTAGAATGTGCACATTTTGTGCATCAATGTAACAAAGGTCACTGGCCAACTTGGATGAAGCTAAATTTTCCTATGTTTCGACCATCGGTGCCAATTAATAATCGCAACACATCCACTGCATTGAGCAGAATCCACGTGTTGCAACGCACCGCGGGAAAATTGTTTTATCAATGGGCGGAGGTACTTATTAGGTTGTTGCGCGAATAATGGCTGTTTCTTTGACTGAAATTCCAATCTACTATATCATTCTGTGAAATTATAAAATCACTACTTTTCCGACAAACTTCCGTGGCTTTCAATTACTGAAAATATAAAATCAATGAATAAAACCGTAACTCGCAAAAATCGGCCACTGTTATCGCAACGACCTAATACATTTTCGATGAACAATCAGTTGTCAGAGTAATGACGTTTAAAAAAAAACAATTCATTTGCAAGGCGCTTGGTGCACGATTAGAAGAATTAATGAACGAAGACAAGCAAAGTGTGGATCAAGTGATATCGATGGTGTCCGAGGAGACTAAACAGAGAGATCTGATCATTGAGGATGAAGAAGAAGATTTTCTCGATGAAGGTAAAAAATACATGAATAAAATATAATGTAGACACATTAATGCAATTGTAAATTATCACGGAGGAACATTTTTCGCTATTTTACCTTCGTTAGCCAGCATAAATGGATACGGTTCGCAATGTCCGCTCGCTTTGCGCCTGGTCGCCTGTATTTTGCTCTTAGAAGTGACGGCATTTTTAAGAGAGACATATCAGACACTGCCAAAGTTTAGCAAACTTCTGACAAAAGAACGTCCACCGCCTTGGGAAAGGATGTACAGTCGAGAAGCGAATCGTCGATGGAGTATGGCACTCTCTTCTATGGGGCATTCGCAAACTTCAGCTCAGAGTCTTCAGTCAATCGTTGGCGATCGTGAAATCGCTCGTAAGCAATTCATCTTTTTTCCATCATTGTTTCGATTAATTTAAAAGAGAGAAAGGTGTATTGCGTCTCAATTAAATCGCTTACTCCGACAGAGAAATTAATATTGAGAATTTAATTGTATTAATGTCAAACTCCTAGCGGAACGTAAAATCAGCTTTGTCCTTTACGAGCCCGACAACGAATCCGAAGGGAGCAGTAAGTCCACCGTGACAATTCAGGGGGAAGATTTCCAGAACATCGAGAAAGAGAAGGCTAAGAGGGGTCAGCCACCCCAGGTTCGACCTTTTCTACTTCGCCGTAGCACAGCGGAAAATGCGACTGGTTCTTTTAAGAAAAGAAGCTTAAAACTCCGAAGAGGCACCAAAGAAGGGAAAGATACCGAATGTGAAGCATGTGAGTATCAGAAAAATCTGTTACTCGATCTATCTCAGAATTTCAATTTCTAAAATTGAAATGAGTATTCAAATAAAGATTACATTATACATCTACACTCTATAGCTCGCTAAAAATTTGAAAGTAATGAAAATTGGTAGATTAATAGATGTTATTTAGAAAATGTCAACTATTACATCGCCTAGGAGGAATTTAATTATTGAGTATATCATTTAACCAGTTAACTGTGGAATTTAGTTTTATGAATCGCTCGTGAGACACGGAATTAAAATCGAGCAGTGACGTGTATATTCGTCAAACACAGGGCAAGTGTTTCTGTCGTAAATTTTACGAAAAGAGAAAAGCAATATGTGGAAAAATTACTTTATTTATTTAAATAATTAAAATTAATTATTAAATTCAGTATTAAAAAGGCTAGCGCATTGGAACTTTGGATTGACGTGTATACACGTCGAACGCAGTTAATTGGTTAACACTGTTTCACCTATGAATTCTAATTTTGGCACAATGCAAAACTAGATAAATATATAAATTTTGATTAGATACAGTAAAACGAGCAGATTCGATCCAATCTAAGAGGAAAGTGAGTTCATTGTCGGACAGAAGCGACACCTCCGAGCCTGGTTACGGTGGTGAGATCAGTGGTGAAGAATCCCCAGGAATCCTCATCGATGATCAACCACCCGAGAGTCCCAGCGATAGCAATGAAACTGACGAAACAAATAAAAACTTCCCCTGGATGAAGGTTCTCGTGCAGATTTCAAACTCCTTCAATTTTTATTGCTCGCATCAGAACTTCTGCCATCCACTTTGCCACCGACGTCAAATGCGAGCAAGTAGCAGGCTGATTAAATCCGTCAGGAAAATTTACGGAGAAGAATTCGGTATTCTAAATGGCACCGGAATGTTTGACTTTGACGCTGACAAAAAAGAAGCAAACAAAAAAGAAAAACGAAGTCGCAAAGTCTCCGAACAAACCAGCACTCAAGTTTCACCAGTTCGAAGGAAGGACAGCGTGGGGAAGAAGTACAAGTAAATTGAAATAAAATACAATATTACAAATCTCTTAATTTCCACGAGAAAGAAATTATTGAAATAATTCCTTCGCAATATAAAATGATTTTGTAGAATCGAAAAGAACATGGATGGATCACAATCAGGACGTTTGACCCAAAGAGACTCTTCGAAGGATCTAGCCGATCAGGACTCCGAAAGGGGGAAAGAATCATCGAAAAAATCAGGAGGAAAAAGTGCTGATGAACCTGATGCAGAACCTCCTGCGATATTAAAATACATAAAGACTCAAGTTAAAGACATTTTCCACGCTCCTCTGGCAACCCTGGTAAAAGGGGCGGTTGTAATGACAGAGGATCTTTTCGTGGATGTCTTACCAGTTGCTTGGGAGCTTTTACTTGAATCTAATCAAGAAGTTGCAGCTTCTGCAGCTGCACTTTTTATAGTAGGTGCAGTAAGAGCACCTAATCAAGCCAGTGAGCTGATGCATCACGGTTTACAGCACACTAGTACAAGCGTTCGTATAAATGCGATCCTGAGATTTCAAGTTCTATGGAAATTACGCTATCAAGTGTGGCCACGTATGGAAGAAAATGCACACGTGACTTTTAAAGTACCACCTCCTGGGATAGAATTCACTTTACCCTCGCCAAAAATTGGTATCGAGTCTTTACCGGTCGTTGATCCACCCTGGATGCCTCAGGTTAAGACGAAGGTTGAAGAAGTGACTATCAATCAAGAGCGTCATGTAGGTCATTAGGAATTTAATGGCTTTCTCGGTGTTATCGTACTTTAGTTTAGTCATAGATTATTGTTGATTAAGTAGCAAATGTAATTGTTATTTAGAGGTCTCTCGTGACGGCAACGAAAACGCGTAAGAAGCAGCAGACTGAACTCATAAAGAAAGCTTTACAGGCGCAGGATGATAAGAAGAGAGAGGAGAGGGAGAACTTTTTAATCACGACGATACCAATTACTGTGCAAGCTGCGTACGAGCCTAGCCCTGTGGGTGACGATCATGACGAAGGTAGGATGTATTTAAAAAATGGATCTTCATACTTTTAACCCCTTGGCCTACGATTTTTTTGTGACGGTGCGCGCAAAGATTCAAAATTAATTCCTGAAATAAAAAATTTGCACTGATTTCTAATATTTCGTTTAACTCAATGTAATATTAATAGTATAGAAATAATGAGAGCGTTTCGTGACAAGCTGATATTGTTAATTTAATAGTTTTTTAAAGACTTCAAAATTTCCTATTCCATTTTCCGCGCTACGAGTCCCACACGTGGTTGTAGGCTAAAGGGTTGAGTTTTCTATGAAAACTTTCTTCATCGAGGAAACTTAATTTTCAATGCACATCAATTGCATTATTTGCAGCAAACGTCGGGGACGAGGATGGTGGAGAGATGATACCAAGGAATACATCGCATCATGGTCAATCAGCACTCTCGTTATTCCCTTCTTCTTTATGTTCAGCAATTGTCCAAATTATCAATCTTCTCGATGATGCCGCAGTGTCGGACGATGGAAATGCGGTGTACGAAGTTGCTTATCAAGTAAGCAAAGTATTTCTTAGTGTCTGAATTCAATTCTTTCATCTATGAAATTATCTTCGTTTGTTTAGGTCATTTGGAATTGTCTTGTGGAGGACAGTGCATTGTTTCTTCGTTACGTTCTGGAACGTCTTACGAGGGAGAAGCAGGAATTGATGTTTAAAATTCTGAGACACCTGATCAGATTTGTTCCAAAGTTACCACAGCAGGCTGCTTTTGCTTTGTACAATTATATCATCGGATATGTCATGTTTTACGTGAGATCGCCACACGAGGAGGGTCAGAAATTAATTGGAACTGCGCTTTCGATATTGTGGATGGTAATTGGATTTTTCCTCTGCCATTTTGAGCAATTTAACACTAGAACCACCGGCGTTAAATCTATCATATTTCAATTTATTAAATAAGTACTTCGAAAAAGAAGAAATCGAGTAACAGAAAGGATGATCAATTCAGTGATTTATGTCTTTTGTGATGGACGCAGAATTTTTGTTCTATGGCTCTTCTATGAAGTTGGAAAATTTTTGGAAAAAATTGTGTACCAGTCATTTTGACTGGTTTGGTAGTTCTAGTGTTAAATCATATATTTTAAGCATAATAAAATGAAACGAGCTGGGGATTAATTTGACGCAGGTTGTGCACAGTGTTCACGGAATAATGTTCAAGGATTTGAAGCAAATCCTTAGAAAGGAGCAATGCGATGCCTCGATTTTATTAACGGCGAATGTTCCTTCGGCAAAGAGGATCGTCGTTCATGGTCCTCAAGATCCTGATGCAGGAGGAATTCCTTCGCAGTTTCCTGTCCAAGAGGACACTCAATTTTGCCAGATACTCCGAGAATCCTTAGACTTCTTCGGCATCGAGGAATCAAAGCACCGGGAATATTTTCTCGTCGATTATAAAACTCGTTAGTAAATTCTCAGCATTCTGCCACTTTTCAATAATCGACAATTATTATAATAAAAATTATGGATTACATTTCAGATCAAATACGTAATCCATCATCATACGTCAGGGATTACTACTTCTTCAAGGGAAGATCACAATTTTCAGAAATCGAATTAGTTCACATGAAACCAGAAGATGCATTCAATGCTTTGCAACGTCAGGAGTTGGTTCACAAATTCGTTGAAATAGGAAAAGTTCTATTAACCTGGGCGATTCTGAAGAACGTCGACATGGTAGTACAGAGGGTAGTTTTTCTTCACGAAGAGTTGATGAAGCTACCCTCCTTTCCCAGGAGAGCACTGGAGGCTGATTTGGATTTGTACAAGGGTGGTGAGATTGGCAGAGTAAGGGAAACTGAGTGACTAATTTTTCTACCTTTATCCAGTGTCTCAAATTTATCCTTTACAATTAAAGATCATCATTCAATCTATTTAGCCATTATTCCATCCATCATTCCACTCATTTAGTCCTCATTCTATCTTTTTAGCCGAAATAGTAAATTTAATCACAGTTATCTACGTGAAAACTATTATAATTGTCTTTCAACCCCTTGCCTTACGATTTCTTTTGTGACCGAACGCGCAATGACTCAGAATTAATTGTTAGAATAATAATCTATCACTGATTTCCGATATACCGGTATACGTAAACGCAATAGTATTAGCATAGAACTGATTTCAACGTCTCCTGGCCTACTGATATATTCAATTTGACAGTTTTTGGAAAACTTTCAAATTCTCTACTTCATTTATCGCCACGCGTGTGCCAACACGTCATTGTAAGGCAAAGGGTGAAGTGCAAAGAATTTGCTTTTGGTTTAACCCCTTAGCCCACAACAACGTGTGGCACTCGTAGCGTGAAAAAAAATGGAATAAAAGATTTTGAAGTCTTTAGAAAACTATTAAATTGAAAATATCTGCCTGTCGCGAAATGATCTCATTATTTATACACTATTAATATTACGTTGAACTATATGAAATATCAGAAATCAGTGAGAACATTTGATTTTAGGAACTAATTTTGAATCATTGTCCGCTCAGTTAGAAAAGAAATCGTAGGCCAAAGGGTTCAAACAAAAACTGGTTATTAGTGTCTCATACTCGAAGCAATTCTGAGTGCAGAGACTTGATATTGAAATTTTCAGGAACTCCTCGGTCTGGACGTAATGCATAAATTCATGTGGGTGAAATTAATCGCCAGGATGTTCGAAGCTATGGCAGGCAATTTCGCTTATTCCGGAGACATCCACTTGTTTCTAAATGTTCTGAACGGTGCCGTGATACTTCACAGCGAGGATTCTTGCATCTTGCGTTACGTCGTGGCGACATACATAAACGCTGCTCACAATTTCAAAAATATCTTCTCGACAAATGGCTACCTGCTGATCATGCCGACATTACTGCAATTGTATTCCACTCATCAGACGAATAAATTGGTTACAACGACCGTGGAGTACGCTGTTAAGCAATTCTATCTCATGAATAGAAAGCCGTTTATTCTGCAGATGTTTGGAAGTGTGTCCACTATTCTGGACACCGATGAGACGAGTATTCATGGAGAGGCTCATAAGGTACTTGATGTTAAATATTATTAATTGATAATAGAATATTGTACGGGTGTTTTAAAATTGAATTTGCACTTGGAAAGGTACCATCGACTTGTTTATTCAATTTATTGCTAAGTCTGGAGACTCCATCGCCAGATCCTCTTAATATTGGCGAATTGGTGAAGGAAGAGAAGCCTCTGAAAGCCATAGACTTCTGTTATCACGATGAGAACGAAATGGTTACCGTGTTGGATTGCATATCGCTCTGCGTGATGGTGATAGCGTATGCTCCTGATTCAATTAGGGGTCAACAGATGCTGGTACGGTACTTTAACTTGTAATTAACAACAGAACTACCTAGGTAGCCAAAATAATTGATATCCCATTATTTGTAAAAATTCTACAGATTTTTGGGGCTGTGATAGAGTTAATATTCCACTCATAGTATACTCTAAGTTCTTATTTACTCTTTTGTAATATATTTAATTATAATAGATTAAAAGGCGATAGTTTTTGTGTTAATTATGGTAAAATTTATTTTATGGTGTTGTCTGATGAGTTTGCTATTTTAGATTATACTGGAGGCCATACTGCCATGTTACGTTCAACAAATACAATCGCCAACGTATAACAAAGAAGGGAAAACGGAGAAAGAGATAATAAATCAGCTTGCCATAGCTGTGAGAACTTTGGTGAACAATTCAGAGGCATTGACAAAGTAAGATCACACTTTATCATTTCCTTTTAAAGTAAATTCATCTCATTTATCGTAAAATTGTACCTTTCTTCGCAGATATTACAATGGTCCACAAAAATCGAGTCCAGAGCACAAAGGATCAAGTCAAAGGAATTATGGAAAAGGTCCTTACTCGCCTGGCTTCGATTTTGAGGAGGAAACGCACACAGTAAAATATATGGAACACTCAAAAGCACGGAATTTTTACGATCGCGACAATGACGACACTGAAAGCTGTCATAAAAATGAATTTCGTCGACCACGCGATACTCTATTAAATATGGTGGGCGATTTCGTTGCACGATGTTCTTCCAGATTGGTGGAATTAAATAAAAAATCTCAGGATGGCAAAACAATTGAATTGTTGGATTCAAAGTGTCACGTGGTAATTAAAATATCTCAACTCCCTTTATCATCGCTAAGTTATAATGTTTTATTAATGCTAGATAAAAATAAACATATCATTTTGCTTTTATAGCGCTTGGCAGACATTGCTCACAGCCTTCTCAAAATTTCACCCTACGATGCCGGAACAATGGGGTGCCGTGGTTTAAAAAGATACATGAACGATATTTTACCATCCACCGAGTGGTCCAATGACGACATGAGACCAGCATTAACAATTATTTTAAGAAGGCTCGATAAAACGTTTAGCAAAATACATAAAAAGTCTTCGATCCGAAGGAACACCGATTGGATCGCAGCGAGCGACCTTCTGAAGGGTATCTACGAAACTTTGTCAAGATGTCCTTACATTGCTCACTTTCAATATTTGAAAACTCTTCTGAGCACTTGTCAGGTATAATTAATTAGTATAATTGTATTATTGTTACCGATACACTCTACATTCTTTATTATTATTTTATAACTTTGACTATTATTTTGATTACTATGATTATTTTGATTATTATTTGATTGTTGCTGATTATTATTGGGATACAAAAATTTGTGATTGGTAATAATGACCTTTAATCGTTAAATAGTCATTGATCATCGGTGACACTCCGGCAGAAGACATGACATCGGCATCATCAGCTGCGCTAATGAGCAAAATACCGCCTCAACATTTTTGCTCGACCGTTTTAAGATTAATAGCTCTGCATGTGATCTCCCTTGGAGAGGGATATTCCCTGGAGAACGTATGCGGTGGTCATTCAATGTTTGCGACTCAAACGAGAACGGAAAATATGCTTTTGAATTTACTGATACCGTTGTTTCTGCGCGTGGGAACTGGAAGGAAAGGTATATCATTGAAAGTAATGTTAACACATTTTATGCGGGCCACGTAAAAATACGTTTTTTGGACTATGCATAGACAGTTTAAAAAAGGCGATTCGTGGCAGAGATTACTTAGACTTGAAAAGTTAAGTACATTTTCGAATTTAGAGAGAAAGCAGTTTCCAGCTTATATTCGTACAAATATTTCAACAAGTTTTCCTCTTGAGTCTTAATGAAGCGTTCAAAACACCCGCATATAATGTGTTAATTAGACTTCAATTTTGTGACAAAATGTGTCTTATAAAATGATGTTTCCTTTAGATGTGCCAAAATTGAGGCAGTCTGATATAAGTTTCGCTTTGACCGCGGTTTTGAACACTCTCTGGCCACCGACAGCTAAAACCGTGCCAATTACTGCGCAAAATTTAAAGACAACGACTGACATGCGAACCGGAAGTCTGACATTTGCTGCGAGAGACTCAAAGACTTTGACGAAAACCTCGTTGACGTTGTACCAAGTAGCCTTTTTAGGTAAACTTAAATTGTTGACATAAAAGTCTCACAAAGTCTTACAGAAATAATTAAATAATTATTTCTATGCATACACTTTACTTTCAGCTCTCAAAATAATGACGATATGCTTCGAAACCGAGCTGAAGACCGAATGGCCAAAGATCTTGCGCACAATGCGTTTGTTGAACAAACGAAACGAAGCTTCGATATATCTTTGGAATTTTCTTGAATTCGTCGTAACTCATCGAACGGCTTTGTACATTCAAATGCTTCCATTTATCGTTCACAAAATCGGTCAGGCTCCGATATCCGAACACGAGAGAAACATGCAAAGTATCATCAGAGGGAAGATCAACGGCGATACGAAAACTGTACCGAAATCTCGAGGAACTCTTTTGACCGATCTCATCCACGAGTTGAAGGATCTCAAGGAGGAAATTGAGGATCGAAGATTCGGTAGATTAAATTCTATGAACTTTTTAAAATCCTAATTTTCTTCTGTCTCTACGGAAATAGCAAGTAGAATAAGTAATTACCAATTGACACCGCGTTATCAAGTAGCACGTTAGCAGCTCTGCTACCAAACTTTTCGTAAAACTTCCAACTGTTTTTGATAAAATACCTATATTTTCTATGGATGAAAATATGGTTAATTTTTCAAAAGACGAGATGCAACCTGAACCAAAGAGGAGCGTCGTCGACATGCATCCCTCCGAGGGTCAACCAAGAACTCAGAGGCCATCTCTGCTGATCGAACTTGGATCCAGGGCTCACATAAATCGTACGCCAGCAGAAACACCGGTTTCTCACTCCACGGCTCCGCAATCAGCGACGCATTCGACTCATCAATCCAACTCGAGCAGCACGTTGAAAACAATGCAACCGGGTCAAGGGGCACCGCCGCCGAATGGTACTCACGCTCCCCGAGGTACGGCTTTAATTAATTTGTTCTACATGCAGAAATATCTCGGAGAATAACGATAAAAATTTGGAAATTCACATGATATTTCTATGAACTTAGCAACATTAATCCACAGCGTCTGGTATTTTTAATACAAAATATATGTACATTTTTATAAATTTCCTGCCGCGTGACGTACTCTAACAATTTTCTGATTAACACCAGTGGTTATTTTTATCACAGTAGATACAATAATTGATTATGAAATGATAATAACTTTTTGAAAGCAGTTTTTACTTAACACAGTAGAAAAATTAAAACATTTTTATTCCACTGAACCGGCCGATTCGTCTTCTATGGCACATATAGTGTTACATCCATTTATAGAAATTGAGAAATTGATAAGGTTATAGTGACATTGAGCTTTTGTTATTGAAATTGAAATTTCAGGATCAGTTTCAAGTACGAGTGCCGGTTCGTCGACCCTGCGTGAAACCAGTGACGTAGGAGTTACAGAATCGCACATGGATCACCTACCCCCGACAGGTATTCCATTTTCTTCGCGAAAATCCTTTGAAACGGTCCCGAACTTTGAATCCGATCGGTGCGACTGCAAGCCTCTCATACATAAATGTTACGTTGTTTTTCACGAGCGATCAACGATCCCATCGAGATCGCCGATTTACCACAGTTGGATCGAGCCATTGTCTATAGGGCACTGCGACCGAGATTTCTCAATATTTTTTCGTTACTCATTATTTCGTTTATGCCTTCAGGGCTCGCCAGTTGTTAGTCTTGCAAGAGAACAGAAAAGAAAGAAAGAAAAGTAGATATAAACGACGATGCAATCATGTCTCATATCATTTCCTTACAGCGAGGCTTGCGACGAAACGTGTCGAATGATATTTTTCAACCTTAACATATTTATTTATATTTATTTAGTTCTACAAATTACGTGAAATCTTTTAATGTGAAAAAATTCAAGGGCTACTTCATGCTTTGTATATTACAATTTGTTTTTACATCTCGATTAACGTAGGTGTACGTGTTTTTTAATTCTCCTGTTTTCCTCGTTTCTCATCGTTCGGGCCTCCCTGTTTGGTTGTATTATTGACACATTGATCATTGCGTTGCTTCCATTGCTAGCTAGGGAACGGAGGTAAGCTTACCGATTCTAACAATAAACTCTGACACGATCTTATATGATTAAACGTCCTGCTGGTGTGTGACCCTCTTCACGCTTATCGCTATCTCGTTATTTCGTCATGTCTCGCTCACTCTTCCTTCCTATCTGTGCTCCTTTCGATCAATTATTGTTGTTCTTTTCTCTCGTCCACGCCGTGAATGAAGATTCGAAAAGGTTGAAAAATATTTCAATGTTCAATTTCCATCTCAACTCAATTTTCCAACAAACTTTTTTAAATTGAGAAAAATAAGTCAAAGTAATATTAACTATGATCGTCTTCGTATTAGATATTTTTATCGAATTTTTCATGAATTGAGTTACTTTGAAGATTTTTCACAAAGTAAAAAAAAATAATGTATAATGTAATCCACGATAGTCGAATCAGATTTCACGGTAGATTCTGTTAGATTACTGTCTTAAACTGTCATTCTTTCCTTAACAATTTGTACTCAATCGTAATGGTACATACTACATAGCAGTATTTAGACAATGGTAATGTCCAACAGTTGGTACCCTATTAAACATTTCGTAGTTACGTATACTTTTCACTATTTACGTAGTTGCTTCGACTTTCTTTCGCTTTCCTCTTTTTCTCTCCAGTCACACGATAATTTCCACGAGCGAGGAATACCGAAAGACTTTACACACCTTGACACGAGTACTCTCGATGTTTATTCTTTCCTATTTTCACCGGCATCAATTACATTTCACTATGTGTCTTTTAATATCTCAATTTAATCTCTTAATTACTCTACTCTCCATACTCTCTACCATCAAATTCATACAATAATAATTAATTCTCTCATGAACCATCAAAAAAATTCCATAATCGAAGCAACCCCGTACAAAAAGAAAGAATCGATCGTAATGGTGATACGTTTAATTAAAACACTGGCAAATTTACATCTCCAATTGGAAAAAAGTTCCACGATAAAAGACAAAGTACAAGAAGAAAGTTTCTCTTAAACGAAATGATTGTTAGACATAAATACACGATTGAAATCATATCTACATACATTTCGGTGAACGATACCGTTAATAATCATAAGATCGATGTATCGACGTTGATTAGAATGTCGTCGTATGGTCTGTTTTCACTTTGTCGTCTGTCCCTTCATTCTAGACGTTCAATGTGGCATGTTTCAGATAGATCCCAACCATCTTCTACTAGCGATGAACGTAACCATGTTAAGCCTCATCATATATTAACTCATCACAAGGCGCCAAAACTGCGCTTTCTATCTTCCGTAGAGTTTAGGCACTCATCAGGTAAATCCCGTGCCCCTGCTTTAAACGATATCTTAACGATTATCGAGTATCGATAGCGTTAAATATATATTGAACTTCTTAAATTTCAATTCAAAGTAATAGATTGATTGGTAGAAGTTTAAAAAATGGTAATAATGCATTTGATAATATGAATATAAAGAAATTCAACTTTTGACTTTTTTAGCCATTGAATTTTAATATTTTAGTGTAAAAGGTTATGTAAATAATTGTAAATTTTCAATTTGTACATATATGTATATAGTTAATTTAATGTAATTTATTGAGAAACTTTGGAATTGTTAAAATAATTGCAGGGGATGATAGTTTGTAGTAATAAGACTGTCTCTTGAATGGAGACGTGTATTTTTTACTGCACGGGGCTAAGTTAGAGTCATTATCATGCTTAACTGAAGATCGAATTATTGTAAATTGATAATCATATTGTTTTTTCGTAATTCGTTAATGAGGTACAACTTTAATGTACGTCACCGGCATGTTTCACTATGTTTTTACATCATTGTCAATGTCATTGCTACACTGTCATTTTTACCACCTACTTTCAATGATTTTTACTCTTCCTTTTTTGAAAATTAACACTCGAAAGCGCAGATTATCCGTAATTAAAATTTAGCAATAAAATGAATAAATCTGCATCACTGCGATTGCAAAGGAATTCGAGAATACATTGATAATAATTTGACAATTAAATAATTGAATCTTGGATAATCAACGCTCTATTATCAGACATTAATTAATAGACATATGCCAGACAAATATTTCTTAAATACTACTTTCACCTCGTTGTTCTTTCAACGCGTAGTTTTACCCTATGCTTGCTTTTTGACAATCCTGTCACTTCATTCTCTTTATATTTTAATATACTCTCCTATCATACACGTGTGTGCGTGTGTAATTTGTCAATTGTGATTAATTGAATTTAACGTAATATTTCGATACTCCATTCTTTCACTTTTAACATCGAAAAACTAAGATTTCTCTTCCACGCAAAAAATTCAACATTTAAAATCTAAGTAACCTAAATTCTCAAAAGATTATCAAAAGCATGATAAACTCAAACCCTAAATTTCAATTCGACTATGTTCTAAAAACCAAAATTATGCAAGTCTACAAGCAAGAAATCTTATTTTTCAGATCACTTAAATTTATCTATCAGCATGACTCTCAAAAATAACAGATTCCACCCCTTCAAAAATGAGCACGATATGTTCAAACACCATACCCTGATATAGACGAAAAAATAAAAAAAACAAACGCGGAAACATGAGCAAGAGTATACCTTACACAATTTATTTCCCGTATCAATGAATCAAGTAGACTTAATCAGCCACAGAAATAAATATTAGTAAGAATTTTTCCAACGCTCAGAGACATTTTTGTTCGCAGTAGATATAGTGCGATGTCCCGATGATTCTAGTGCGCCACTTAAAATTTTCTATCTCGCCTACGACGGAAGAACAACGTTTAATCAGAGATTAGTGACACTGGGAGAGCAGCATGAGATAGATCGTAGAGTAGAGTAGAACAGTGGCCAATTAATTAAATAAATCGAGTAATGATTCGTTAGGGGAGACAGTGACGAGTCAACTCAGCCCGAGCAGCCCAAACGAGGACAGTTCAGGCGAATCCCGTCCAGACAAACCTCGATTACAACGATCTATGGGGCAAAGCAAGAAGACATTCCGATTGAGAAAGAGTCGAAGAACTCACGTTGAGGTAATCGCCCTTAATACGTTTCCTGGCACGTATGGGTACTGTACGATGTGACCTACTAATTCTTCAACGTACTCATTCATCGTGTATGAATCTCAAATCAGGCTAATATCAGGGTATTTTTGGGATGATTGGTAATTTAGAAACGCTTAGTTATTTGGCGCAATAAGCTCTCAATTTTCGATGTAGGGTACGTTCCACTCGTAAATTGCGGAAGATTGGTAAAATTGTCGTTTAGAATTTAGCAGTACTGATTAGAAAATGAATTCCATATTGAAATTCTCTTCAACAATTTATCCAATGAAAATTAACTTTCATATAATTCATAGAATACCTTCGATATAATTTATACAGAGTGTGTTTCATTGGAAAATTGGGTAAAATTGAGAAGGATGTATAGATCTGACTTAAAAATAAATTTGATCATAAAATTTCCTTCACTAGTTGATATTAAGGGAGTTTAACTTTTTAACACTTTACTGATCGGTAATCTATTAATAGTCTTTTCGGACCAAACGCTTTCGGACTTTTAACACAAGATTTACGGATGTTGATATACCTATTTTTCTAAAGTGTACCAATTTGACTTATACAAGAAAGCTGAAGTTTTTTTACCAAGAAAATAGTTTAAAATCAATTTAAATGAAAGATTTATTATTAAAAAATTAATCAACCAATATATTATATGTATAGTAATCAAATTTTAAATGAGCCAAAATGGCTCCGTAAATCTAGTGTTAACTTATTAATAAGTTTGACGCGGAAATTAATAAATTATTATTTATCATTGCGGTTTACTGTATCGAGTACTCTGTGACGAGAATTTGTCATTTTCGAAGAGATATCGGTATCAAAGTATCTGCGATCAAATGACCGGTCAGAAGGGGGTAGGATATTAAACAAATACCGGTAAGGTGTTAATTATCTTTCACAGAATTTATATACCTCGTGAAATATTCTTCTCCAATTAAATAAAAGGTGCTTCTGGAATAAAATTTCAGATGTCTCAGCCGAGATCAGAACAGTTCGATGGATCAATCCCCCCACCGACGACCCAAATAACCCCATCGCCAGTGATGGAACCATCGGTCTTCAGCATCCCATCGGACTCCTCATCCATTCGTTCCAGACGAAGTTCATCGATTCGCCAAACGGATGGCGATAAAACCAACAACATACCAATCGACCAACAACAACTACACGCCAGTTTGCATCAGTATCATCATCACCATCATCACTATCATCATCATCTTCATCCTCAAACCTCGGACGTCTCTTGGGACGAAGACACGTCCAGTACTTCCGGTTATCGTGAATCGTACAGCATGCAGCTGGTATCTTTGGAGAGCAACAACGTTCGTTCGGTTCAAGCTCCTCCTTTGGCATCACCCGATCTTAATGATATGCCATCAACGAGCAGCACCACGACGAATTACATGGCCTTTGATGGAAGTTCTCCGGATTGTTCGATCAACGGAAGTGGCGGAGAAAAGACAGCTCTTTTGACTTCAAGTCAGAGAACGAATTCACAACATTCCTTGCTAATGGTGTTTCCAAATCAGGACGAGGACACGTTGATATGAATGTACGATCGTTAGGTTTATCTTTGATAGACTGAAATGTAAAGAAATAAGTAACATTTTGCCGAGCAATTGTCAACTCGAGTGTCTGAAGTTCCGATGAATTTGTACAGGCTGAAAACAAAAGTTTGTTCTCGTGCTAAAATTAGCAGGACTGATAGAGTACATTTAGTATTGTGGTATTTGGAATAAATTATTATAAAACATTGTTCTGGACTTTATTTACGTTCCTTTTTGAGATAGCACCTTGTAAGTGAATTCATCTTACGAGTTATTTTGCTAGATTTTCATTCGTACAGGTTGTGAGTGAATTTTAAAAACGTAAGATTTTATTCGGTTTCATTCTGGTTAAAGCGCACCATAGATGTCTTTCAACTTGGTAAAATAAATTGTTCGAAGTTAGAAAAAATTGCAATGAGAATATATTTGGACGACAAACTCCATTAAATAATAACGAATTGATCGGCAAAGTGTTAATACACAATGTGGTTTAGAGTGACCATAAATTACCAAGAGATCTTAGTACGGTGTTTAGAATTTTCATCGATGTTATCCGTTGACCGGAAAGACCAATTATAGATAATCGTTCGTATATCGACAGCCTAACCTCGTGATCTCTCACTTTTGTTATACCTCAGCGGAAACAGTGTCAAATTGCAATCACGAGGACGATAGGCCTAAGAATTTGTATGTCACGATTCTATGTAAAAAAGAATATGTTTGAAATAAAGACGCTTTCCGAGGATGTCAATTAATGCTGGATATTTTTCCTAATACTAGATATCCTGTTGAACTATTTGTTCCGAGGTAGATCAACACTGATATCCGCCAAAACGTACGATACTGCAGCAAATATTGCTGTTCCCATATCAAGGGATCGAGGATCCTCTACCAGCATGGTATCTGCGTTTGTATGATGATAATTAAAGTACTTTTCGTTCTGTGTCCAAAGAGTACCACCTGGAACTCCAGCTTTTATCCAGTCCGCGATATCAGGTCCCGCATCCGGACTACGTAGGCCAAGTTTTCCCAGTGGTGATAACAGTCTGAGGAAAGGGTTGAATGTGATATTAATTAGCAAGGTGATTCACCTCAAATTATCGTACTGATGCAATATTTCTTAATTGAATTATTTTCGACGTTTGTAGAAAAATACGATCAGAAATTGCCGAAGCAATTGCTTGGCTGAGAAATTATTCCATTTGTTAAACATTATGATGAACGTAGATTTTTTTATTTTTAGAATAGATCAGATTTTTTCCTATTTGATTTTTGTAATTAAATAATAATGCTGTGACAAGTTCCAGGATTAATTTTGAATATCCAAGTATACTAACTTCATTATCCTATCCAAAATGCATTTGACTTCCACAGTTCCAGTAAACTCGAGTCCCAGAGGTGAGAAAGTCCCTGAATCTGATTCCATCACGAATTGTAAATTTCCTTCTTCAGCTTTATGGGATTTTATGTAATGCTGTGCACCGACGATACCAAGTTCTTCCGCTGTCCACATGATCATCCTGGAATTATCGAATCGTGTGCATTTCAGTTATCAGTCAGCATCTCTCGCAATAGATTTATCAATAAGTGGATGAAGATCAGATTAATCGACGGATAATTATCAAACAAATGTTTATATTCACGTATCATTGCGTTATCGCAGAAATTCACCTCACTGTTCTACGTGGGCGATAATTGAGGTGTTTCAATAATCGCACGGCTTGCCACGATATAAATGCGCCACCACCATCATCCATGGCTCCCTCTCCCACGTCCCAGCTGTCAATGTGACCCGAAACAACTACCACTTTTTCTGGTGCAGTGGAACCAACGATTTCTGCCACGACATTTCGCGATTCTTTCTCTGGAAGAAGCTTCGCTTCCATGTACAGCTTTATTTCAATGGTTTCACCTGAATATTAAATTTCATTTGTGTTAAAATTTATTTATTGTGGTATTGAGAATCGATTCATTGCGATCGCCTACACTAATTAGTAACTTAAAATACTAATTAGTGAAATATTTAAATTTTAGGAAGCATGAGTACCAAACGAGTGCCCCATTTTAATTTAGTTCTCCTCTGCCCATCAGAAGATACAGTTCACATTTTATTTTGTAACAATATTTAATATACTTTCATTAAATCATCATAGATTTACTTACATTTATATTTATTTTACCATCTAACACACCCAATCCTATATTATTAACTTCAATATTAAAATCCAATTATTAATTATAATATCATAAAATAATTTATGCAATTAATTTTGCCTATATACAGAGTAAATTATTTTTACTATAAATGTTCAAGCACGTAAAGTCTTACTGAAATATTGTTATAAATTGAAAGGTACTCTTTGTGTGCTCTAATTTGTGCCTCATTGATATTCTACCATGAAACGAAGACAGGTAGAAATGAAAAAATGTTAAAATTTGTACCTCTATTCGATAATCTTCTGAGGAAGCTTGCATCCTCGGCAGTAATACTAGCTACGGGAATTTTCGTTACATTCTCTCCATAGCTTTGCATACCGGTATGTGGTGTGTATAATGAATATGGGGTCACCGATCTGACTAAAGCGGCCACTGCGCCGTACTGCGATGCCCTCGTGGCTCCGGCACTTCGATATTTCACTGTTTCACCGTAAGAAACATATTTCTGATTGTAAACAACAATCTTTCCCGGTACCTGATACGAAAGACAATTACTAAAAGGTGGCCATTGTAAAATTTTGAATTTAATTCATAAATCTCTTTGAACTACCTCATCTTTTCTCCTTTCAAGCTCGTCAAAATTATTTACAACAATTGCTCTCGCGGTTATTCCTTCGCTGGGAGTACCAACGCTATAACCAAGGCCTAAAATAGCTATATTCTTTTGTCTTGGCTTCAAAAGCATGGCTGATTCCGAACCCCTGAATTTTAAGGAAAATATTACCGTGATTTATTTCATTCTCAGTTCAATTTCTAGTAAATTGTTAGTTTTATTATTTTATCATTTTACCTAACCCAATGCGGTACTTTAACCGGTTCTCCATGGACGTTCTCCAGTCCAAGAGCGATCGATTTGTTCAGCACATAATCTATGGAATCCTCGAGGACCTGAGTTCCCGATAATCTTGGACCAAACTTGTCGACGAATGTCGCAAGTTCTTGCCAGGTGGTTCCTTTAAAGGAACCCGACAACGTTTCATTTACGATATTATCGATTAATGACTTGTACGAGTATATTTCGTTAATTAAACTCATCGGAAGTTGACAGTCATCGATGTCGGTTTCTTTAACGTTCTCCGATCCCAACGTGAGTCGTGCTCGTAAGAGCCACGCGACGATAAGAATTTTTCCAATCAGCCACATACTGCTGGCCGACACCGATGTTTACCGATTTAACTAAAAATTATATTTCATGCTGGTATCAAAACGTTCCCACCGTCTCGCTGAATTGTTTATGAAAAAATCGTAATTATATAGCGATTATGTCATATCAGCGACGTTAGTAAACGCGTGACCTTGACTTCTGAAGAGATAAAATATTACTTTTGATGGATATTCTTGTACGCTGATTTATAATATAATTTAAAAATATTTGCAATTCAATTTTCACAGTGTAGAATTTATATAAAATGTTATTACACCTTGTAAATTGTAATAAGGGTCCTAACATATTATGTTTCTTAATTGATTGAGAGAGTGTCGATTATATTACCTTGTTACCCAGACGATAGGAGTCTGTTTGTATCCTAAGTGGCACGTTAATTGTAATAACGATGATAATATCAAACAATGTCAAAATAAACTCGAAGTAAACATAATTAAGCGACACATTCAAGAGCGCACTCTCTTCTGTTGCATTGAAACACGGAACTAGGAATATATACTGGAATGGAGGGGAATTGGAGAACCAAAAGAGGGGAAGGAAGAGTCAGTTGAGCCGCTCACTCGCTGAATCGATTAAGTCCATAAGAGAAAAAGTGGAAAATGTAATAAAATATTACATATTCAAAAATTCCCTTTATACTATATAACAAAGTAAATATTTAAGTAGATACAATACGTAATAATACGTTGTAGTGATTGTTTATTACGATGCGGAACTTTTATAATGTCACGAAGCGGCGAGATCTTTCAATTTGTCTTAACATGTTTAATCTGGAAGTCTCTTGATTAATTGTTTTGATCGTATCATTATCGATGCTCATACAAATCAATTAATGCAAGATGTCTTCCGGATAAAATGGGGAATCTCGAATACAGTGTCTTTTATCGTTGAAAATGCTAAGTTGTGTGTATCGGGAAGAGTGTATCATTTATGAACGATGAAAGATAAAGGAAAAAGTAATTTTTGTGACAAAATGATCGTCCATCATTTTGTTATGACATTTCATGACACAAATAATTGAGACCACAGACAAGAGATAATGGGTAACTGTAAGCAGCAAGGAAGAAATCTTTGGGAGATTTTAAAACGATTTTTATTTTATAAATATTGGAACGATTTGTTTTGATTATCTTTTTAAAATCTTGATTATTTCAAAGCATCATCGTTCAACAGATCGTTCAAGTTGGATGATCCATTCTGCATCATCGACAGAGCAATTTCTATACCCGATTCGTAATATCTAGGTATAATAGAACGGGTAGAAACCTGCAAAACCAACGTACAATTTTTTTTTACCTGAATGCGGCCATTTTGTAGTGACTTGTTTATCTACCATTTTATTGTTCATAGGTTTAACGAAAGTTTACTCGAAATCGGTATGACTTGAGGTTTTAGAACGGTAAACGTCAGTGGTGAACAGTATTCAAAGAACGAAAGTGTAAAGTGGATTTACTACAGACAGTTCAAAATTGATATATATATACATTTTTTTACGAAAAATTACATTGGTATAGTTAGTCCAAGTGATATTACTAAAAGAATGTCCGATTACTTCGAAGAGATGGGCTGGACGCCTCTAAAGGACGGAGAAGCACCTAATCATTTATTGCAAATGGCAAGACTTTTGCGAGATTTCGGTATGTGGGATTTATTGGGACAAACAACGCGATTACCACCACCTGCCTCAAAATCAGCGATTGAAAACTTGAAGGAGATTGAGGTTATGGCATCCGAATCGAAACAGTGCCCTGTATGCTTGAAAGACT
This sequence comes from Cerceris rybyensis, assembly GCA_910591515.1. Taxonomy (NCBI): domain Eukaryota; kingdom Metazoa; phylum Arthropoda; class Insecta; order Hymenoptera; family Crabronidae; genus Cerceris; species Cerceris rybyensis. The sequence continues at coordinate 6,934,675 of OU342795.1, forward strand.
TTGATGTTGGTGCTTCGGCAAAGGGTATGCCCTGTAACCATACTTTTCACAAAGAATGTATCGTGCCATGGTTAGAAAAGGTATAAATTTTCACCAGATCAGTCGGTAATGTTTCTAGGGTAAAAATACGTCTCTGTTGGTAAAAAAGATATCGCTTTATTCCCCTAGACGAATTCCTGTCCGCTCTGCAGACACCAGTTACCAACTGACGATGAAGACTACGAATTGTACAGAAAGGAACAGAAGCGCGCGGTTGAAAGAGAAAAAGATTTAGAAGCCTTGCATAATTCTATGTTTATGTAATAGAAAAAATATATGTTTATTTATAACTGAATTGTCTAATTAATATGTCCCATCCTATTTTGTGCATAGAAAAAAATCAGCACATCAATAAAAACGTTAATTGCAATCTATTCAGTCAATATTATTTGAGACACACTCTTCTCTAAATTTGCATCTGTAATTGATTAAAAATTAATTGACAAAATTAAAACATAAGTAAAATTAATTATACAGATTTTACCGCGAGAGTTGCTAATAATGAAAGCTCACAGTGATCACGATTTCATTAGCAAACCTTCACATAATTAATTGTATTTCTATGAAACAATTTTTTAATACAGTTTAAAGCAAATCCTTTTATTTAACAGCTAGCGGTCCTAAGAATTTCCATGGTCGTGCAGAAAGTAGTAAAAAGACGCCGATTATTAATAGGAAATAATGTTTATTATACAGTGTACATATTTATTAACTTCATTTATTTTATTTCTGTTATAAATTTTATATTAATAATTGTATTATGCTTTGCCGAGCGACGAATGCCTTGATCAGTGTGCGCTTAGACTATAACAATCTCCGTAAAAAGTATAGAAACTTCTGCATTTAAGTTTATTCGTTTGTTTTGTTTTTTTTTTAACTTTTTTTGTTAATTTCTCTCCCTCCCTCCCACGCCCTCGTTCTCTCGGCCTTTCGTCTCCCAACCCCCGAACGCGATTCATCACGAGCTATACCACCAAAGATTATCGCCAAAATATGTTTGCGCTGAAAACGGCATAATCGTTCGGCATATACAAATAATAGTACTGTCGAAGTTAAAGTAATTGGCGGTTCATTTATCATTTTTTTTCATTTTGTTCGCCCATTGCCGGTGACGCCATTTATTCGAAAAGAAATGACGCGCGACGCCGCCATTCTTCGATGCGCCTCTAAACGGTTCGCGCACTTTTTCGAAATTTATTTCTTCTCTCCCACGTAAATACTTCACCCTAGGGTTAGTATCTGTTATCAATTATTTATATAATATGCGTAATAATATAAATAATGTCGTTAATATACCTATAATGATTACCGTTTCTTTAATGATAAACTATCTGAATGGTACATTTTCTCTGCTAATGGCCATGTCCGTAATAGCTAGTTTATGTAATCTGTATGCGAGTTCCAAGTGGGATAAGGTACGTCGTACAGAGAACTTTTCGGCTCGGCGTTTTGTTTCTTTTTTCTTCTTCTTCTTGTTCTTTTTCCGGTGTTCTTTTACACGCAAGAGAAACAAGTAAAGGAAAAACAGTTCAACGGAAAAGAAAAAGGTAAAAGTTCATTACGGGAACACGTCTGTGGCGCAAAAATACGAACGTCGAGAAACCTTCCTTCGTCTACTGATTCGTGAGACTGAATAAAATCATTTCATTCTTCTACCTTGCCTCTATACTTTTCATGTCGATCTGTCGCAATATCCAATAGAAATAAATCTCAAAATTGACAACATCAACGTAAAAACACATAATAGAACAATTTATTCCGAGACGTCAGACGCAATGTCTCGGATCAAATTTTTTTGCCAGATTCACAAATAAAAATGGACACATATATTCGACAGGAAAGAAAGTTAAAAAATGAAGAGAAACCGATTGCCTTGCATGCCGACAAAGTGGAAGGAACTTTTATGAACGACAAGCAAAACAATTCCTCACGATCCTCAACGAAACGTAGGTTCCCAGGTTGCGCTCTCAAAAATCCTTTCTTCCAACTCTTTCTCTCTATCCCTTTCGCTCAAACTTTCTCTCCCTCTCTCGTAATTTCACTCTCTTCCTCGTTCTCGCTTTCTTACATACGTTCACCGGGTCCTAGTCTTGATATATAAATGTACGACGTTAATTTATGTCACCCAGACTTCTTTTGTCAGTGTGTGTGTATAATTCCATCATTTGAAATCTGTTTGCTTTGAATGCATGTATCTAGCCTCCTAACGTAAATGTTAAGTGTAATTAGTTTTATTTTATATAATGTATTAGCTTCTTCTTTTCTTTTATAATAATAATCATAATAATCATAATAATCGCCATTCGATAATAATAATAATAATAATAATCGATAACCATAATAAGAGCAATAATAATAATAATATTAACCATCATCACCGTAGTGATCATAATCGCGATGATGCCGTTAATTCATCATATCGATATACATTATAATATTATATTACACGGTTCCTTATGAAAATAATAATTCAAAAATGGCATGTCTTCCGTTCGCGCTGCTTTTTTTTCCATCCCTTCCCCCTTTTCTTTCTCTCTTCATCCGCATTAGTCGTTAACGATCAGTCGCTCTTTAATCTCCCCTCGTTAAGTTCTCTCTCGCCCTCTTTTTCTACTCTCTTTTTTTTTTCGTTTTTTTTTTAAATACCGTTTCGATTTCCGCGGACATTATAATAACAATTAATCGCAACGAGAAACGGCGGAATTTGTTGTCTATCTCTCTTTCGTAACATCGGGACGAGTTTCGAGACGGGACGCGCTAACGATCAACACCATTATCGCATCGCGATTCGATACAGCTCTTTTATTTTACAGCGATTTACATTCAAACGCGATATCACGATGATTTTCGTCGCTCGCGACTTTCTTGGAAATTCCAACGGCAGCTTATCGCAATCACTTGGACGAATTTCGCGTGAATCATTCTTACTATTTTCCATAGGAAAGAATAGACTTTCTGTCAATTTGCATTTCACGTTTTATCCAGCCGATTTTTGGAAAAGCTCGAGTGAATAATTTTCGAATTATTAAGTTATTTAATTTTCTCTCCGAATTTTTCTTGTTACAAGTTAGTCAGGACTACGATAATTATTTGTGTCTTACGATCGTAACTCCTCAAGAAGGAGATCGTGTAAAATTATTTGAAATTCGCCCATGAAATTGCATTAAGCATTTTTCGATCGTGATTCCGCGCTCTCTTCTTCCTTCCCGCCATTTTTCTCACCTTCTCTAAATACATATATATTATTGAAATATCTCTCTTATCGCGTGTTCCTATCATTGTTCCGCGCGTGCCTCTCTAAAATTCAACGCGCTGATATGCTAAAACCTCACCTTCCCTCACGCTTATCGTACTACCGTTATAAATAACTTTTTTTTTTATTTTCGATCTACGCCGTCGCGGTGATTCCTTTCCTCCCGAAATCGATTAATTAATTCCCGCGTTAACGAGCTCCCCTCGAAGCTCTCTCGCCGTCGGATCGCCTTCGTTTACTTTTCCTCTTCGAGTTCATCAAAAAATTACACGTTTTCTATCATACACACTCGCTTTCGTACAATCCACTTCCGCAACAAACGCTCCTGCTTTCTGTTTCACGTCAATTCGAGCCATCCGATCGGTCTTACAATTTTTTTTCTTTTCTCGTTTATACAATAAGCATGTCTCGATAATAGTGACGTTAAGTTTAATAATAATAAGGATAATGATGCTAGTTAATAATCAATAATAATAATAGTAATTAATGATCAATAATCGATAGTATTAAGAATATTACTCGCAATAATCGACACCCCGTGCGATCAATCAATGAATTTCACGGTTTTCTCTTTTCTTCGCGCTAGTGAGGGATTAATACTGGTTGCACTCAGAATAAAGTAGCCTGCATAATGTACTTTCTTCGCTTCGTTTTCACTTTCTCTGTCCGAAGAAACTCACTCGGTCGGCCCTACTGTCTCGTGCTCGCCCTTTCTTCGACCTCGCATCTATCTCTCTCATTATTTCCTCCTATATTTCGTAATTTACAATGTATCCCGGTCGTGTCGCATTTAAATACAAAAGACCGATGCGATTTATCGTTTCTACTCGCAAAAAGCGTATTTCTCGCACTGGCGTAATCACAGGATGCCTGGTATCACGATTGGTTCGAAAATATAATCATCCTGTCGAATATCAATTTTTTTTTTCTTTTTTTCGGAGGGCTAATCTTACATTCTATACGAACCCTTTCGGCACAGTACAAAAACTACTACCCTGGGTTGCACGTTATCGAAACGTAATGTAATATACTTTCATTTCCATTCGCAGGACAATGGATGAACTGATGCGTGAAATTCATACGATTGATATTCGATAAGAGTTATGGATTAGCGTGAAACTTCATAATCTACAATCTAACTAATGTATTACTTATCAAACTTCACCGATATCAAATGCGAGTCTTTCGTTAACTCGACATTTGATAGCGATCAACCGGACGACATTTAATCAACTCTACCGAAAGGGTTGAAAAATTCGAACAAAAGAAGTTTTTAGCAATGAAAAAGTTCACAATGAAATAATATAAACATCCATTGGAAACTGATAAAAAGAAATATATTAATCGCGATACCATTCATCCGAGAATCGCCTAACCGAGAGGGCGAGATTCGTCGCCAAGGGGAAAAAGGGGGAGGTCCTTCCAAAACGCTCCACGCGTGCTGCGAACGTTTTATTAGTCTCATGCGCTATTATAGTTAGTACTTCGCTATGTAGGACATTACGTGTGCACCGGCATGTGACGCACACCCTGTGCCATGTTGCAGTTTAATATATACAGAATTACGCACATCGGTATCGGTCGCCGGAAGTCGAGGTTCGCCACTCCTCGGATCACGCGAAAACTACGTTTTGGAAAGTCAAGGACATCCCTCCAGTTTTCGTCGCGAAGGAGGGATTTCTTGTTGAAGGGGAAAAAAAAACAAGAAAAAAACAGACTCTTCCACATATTATTCTCGTCGATCCAACGAGATGACCTCGAAGTCCGTCGATCCGTGTCCGAGGGATAAACTTGCATTGTATATCGGTGTTTGATTATACTACGCAACGTTATTCGCGCCACCGGGTGCGAAAGTGCAACCCGTGGCCGACGATTACAAAATTTTTTATTGTATGCCACTCCGAAATCAACAATAAAACTGATTTCACCTTACGATCTGTATAATATATATCCCTTCTCTGAAGGCAGGAGGATATTTTTTTTTTCATTATTTGTGTTCCGTGTGATCCACGATAAAGCGATTATCTCGTACGAGATGCGAATTACGTGGTGTGTATGTGTGCGTGTGTGTTCGTGTTTCTGCTTGCGCGTGTTTATCCTTTTTTTTTTGTTCTTTTAGCATATATAATATATATATTCGACTCGCCTTCGCGCCTCTAGCGTCAACCCCTCAATTCGCACCCTATATTCAATATGTAAAAATATACAGGTTAGGTTATAGTCGTAAGTACAGTTAAAAAATTCTACATCTTTAGCCTCGACTACGGGATGCAGTCAAGTCGTTCTCGGAGTGATCTACGGCGGTCGAAAGCGAACCTAAACCCGAGAACGCGAGTGAAACGTCATGCCCGACGCATCGTCGATCGGATATCAGCTTGACCAAATCGATATTACGTGGCAGTCGATCGTATTTCGAGCTATTTATTTTTATGTTCTTGTCGCGAACCAATGGAAAATAGGAGAGAGAACGCTCGAGGAATAGGGGTGTCTTTGAAACGTCCTACCGATGGCCGCGATATTTGGCTGTTGTTCATACTTTTCGACCTTTGACCCTTGATTCTTTACACTTACAAGTTGTATGATACCTTCGTGTTCCGATTGGTCGACAAAGAAATCACTAAGCTATTGTCGGCTTGTATTTATAGGGAAATTAAAGGACTTGTCCACTTGCGTGGCCACTTCCGTTCACCAGCGTGTGTTCCTTTAATGCGATAAAAATACCAAGGAAGTTATCATACAAACTTTAAATACAAAGAATGAAAGATTATCCTCCGTAAACTGATTATATCAAGCATCATTGACCTTCATCAAGCTCCATTTACATCTTGAAACGAATTCTAGGTGACTTCCGTTTCTGACTAGAGATTTCACTAGAGATTTCTCGAGCGTCACTCTTCCTCTCTCTTTTTCTTTCTCTTCTTTCTTTTTCTGACTAGAATATGACTCTAAAGTCCTAATTGCACTGTTATCAGAATCTCTGCGGGCGAGTCGTTAAAGTTCAGTCTCAAAGTAGGTTGCACACCCACGTGGTAAAGCCCTCCTCTTTCCTCGTCCAATTTATTTTTTTCTTTTTTACTTCCGCTTTCAACGAACGACAGCTGCTTGACGCGCAACTTTACGTTCTCTTAAAACCGTCACGATCGTCGTGAGAAAGAAACGACGAAGAACTTAATCTACGAAGCCGCGCGATTACGATTCTTCTGCAGGATCGTTAAAACACTTGTCTTCGGCGTTGGCAAGCATTCCTCAACGAAAATCCACGTTTTCTGGACGGCACGATCTGGGCGCGATCTATTTTACCACATAATTCTCGAAATTACGTGAATTACTTCATTCAGGCAACTGTCGTTGGTTTTGCTTGCCGCGAAATTCTCATTGGTAATGATATTTGGAACCTGGCGTTTTTCTGACACTGCGAGAATGTTCAACTTTTTCCTTGAAACTTTCATTGATGAGAAATGAGACTTTATGATTTGGCGATTCGTATGGTACGATGGAATATTTGTTGATAATTGATTAGAAACTTTTATCACGTGAAAGCTGAGATTTGAATGCGAAAGATATGATAAAGTAAGCAAATATGCTGAAGAAGAGAAGTATGATTAACATTAGAATTTTTTACAACAAGATTTTAATGAACAATCGTTTAACTAGACAGAGTGTAATTCGTTTAAGTGATAATTTTATAACAGTAATTTAATAAAGCGTAAAGTCACAATGTTGCAGTGTCAGCATTGATCTAATTCAACAAGGTGCTGCTCTTTTCTTTTCTACCAAAAGTGAAATATTTTCCGCCAGGATTTTATTTTAGAGACTTCGTAACAATTTTTAAGATAAAATCTTCTCCAAAGTGTTTTGTCCTTAGGACGATCAAAACATGGGCGATTTTATCGCTCGTGTGGATTCTGAAATGAAGCAAAGAATTCTCAAGAATTATTTTTTCTTTTCACCGAAGAAGAATCACGACCGGAAAACTCCGAGTGCGATTTCATCTCGAAAACGCTTAAGAATTTATCTCGTCCGGTGATTTGAACGTAATTCGCAAGCGTTTCATGAGAAAGAGCCACTTGTTAGCCAACTGTTGCACTCCGAGCAGGCGCCGAAGGGGTATATTATAATTTCCATGAATCGAGTTCTTCCCATTGCCAATCTCTCCCTTTAAAATCGACCAAAAAGATTCCATCCATAAACGAACAATCGAATATTCATCCGAATCAACTCAAATTACACCCTCGAAACTCTCGAATCGAGTAACGAGAAAGACGATGAGAAAAATCTCATTGAAGAAAAAAAAAAGATACACGTAGAAAAAGAACAGAGAAAATTGCACTCGTAAACGATGAATTCTATATCCTAATATTGTCTCGTCGATTCGTGCTCAAAGTGGAAAATTCATTTGGAAGATTCATCGTTGGCACAATAATTCGTCGTCCGCGAAACGACTAGAGAAACCAACGTTATTCGATTCCCTCGCGAAACGTTTTAAAAAGAAATTTTAAAACCCATCGTTTCAATCAATGGCATAGTAAACCATTAAAATCCCTCGATCCGTGACAAATTATAATATGTCTTCTAAACGCTGGAAAAGCTCTCGAAGAAATCAATCGACGAGGATTCGTCGTACTCGTTGATAATTATAATCGAACATGTCGGTTTTTTACGACATTACAAGAGGAGTCCATGATAGGTGCGCAACACATGATAAAATTGCGACACCATAGAAACCATCGGCAACGTTTTAACGTGATAAAGACGAAACGAATATCCAGATCGCATCGTGTCGGTCGAGGCAAATGATCGAGTTGGACGGTGCGTAAAAGAGCACCAAAAGTACTCGTGAAGTTTCACTGGCGCCCTAAAATTCTCTCTAGCTTCTTAAGATCCGTCGTAATTCAATTATCAAGTCGTCGTGTTACCCGCGCGCGGCTGTCTGTAAGAATTATGCTCCTGGTTTTACATTTAATTTTAGAGTCGACTTTCAATCATTATATTTATATATATATATATATATTTATATATTTATATTTATATATGCATATCGCTGTATACACATGTATATATATAATATGTAAGACGTATATATATATACATAAAAGTATATACATATGTGTATACGTAAATTATTTCGATCTTATGGGCTAGGAGTTTTAGAGTTAAAAACTTGTCGTTTGGCGATTAATTATTTAAAATATGTTCTGTCTGTTAATAACCCTTAGTAATCCTAGCGCTTTCTTACTAGCTCTCTTACTCTCCCATCCTTTCTCTCAGCCACACGCCCTACCCCGAAAGTGTTTAATATATATATATATATATTTATATTTCATATTTATATTATTTTTCAATTCGATCATATACGCGCACGATATATTATATTCATATCTCTCCGTATCGTCGCACTGTTCAGGGTGTTTGCATTTTTACGCGCGTTATCTCCACTCCTTCATTTAATCCTCTCTCCCCTCTCAGCCCCCATCCCCCCGGTAATAAGTGATTATAGTGCATACTTTGTTATACTTTTTTGTTTTTAATAATCTTACACGTTAGCGATAATCATAGTAATTGTTTATGCATATCATTCGCTTATACGCTTAGGTGGCTCGCTATATAAAACTATGCTATATGCAATTTTTTTTCTCGAATCCTCTATTTAAACGTTCTCGCAAGAGCTCTATATTTATATACACATATATATTTATAGTCATATATATATGTATATATATATATTTATATACGTACCTCGCCCCTCTTTGCGCTTTATTTTCTCTCTTTCACTTTTGTGTATGCATGTATGTGTGTGTATATTATCTTCTTTTTTTTCAAAAGTTTTACGTTCCTCGCGCTATAATTAACACCGTATCGTCCCCATACACCCCATAAGTTTTCACCGTATCATCCTGCTTTATCTCTATCCTCCTCCCCAAACCGTAATCGTTGTAAAAACGCAAGATTTTTAGCGACTTTCTATGGTCGATTCGTGACGCGCAGCCATTTCCTGGGCACGAGGACACATTGTCAATTTACGATTTAAAATTGCCCACAAATTATCGCGATACGTCGAATCGACGAGGAATTCACGCAACGTCGCATAAAATTTCATCCCTAAAAAGCCGTCGATCGTCTGCTTCGAGTTTCCCATCGAGAAAGTCATCGACGGTTTACCCCATAGAAAAATCATTCGGTCGAAGATAGAGATCCGACCTCGTCTGAACACTGATCACGCGATTCGCGGTTAGATCGTCGATTTTCTGGCAATCTCGATCGTCTTTCACTCTGCTAATCCTTCGAATTGCGCGAGGAACGGAAAGAAAAGGCTGATCGTCGTCTTATCATAATGGAACGCGATCACTGACTCAACCGACGTCACGAATCGACGATTCGTAACGTGACGATCTTCTTCAACGGACGATATAAAGCACATATGTTGTACAATTTAGGGCGTCATTTTTTTTATCGTTTTCCACACTCTTTTCTTCTTTCATCTTTTAGCTCGTCACGATCGGTAGACACGTCTGCAAGGTATTTACACGTGGCTCCAACCATACGATCGGTTGGTCTCAATGGTATATTGGAACTGTGGAAATCATCAATGGCGACTTATAATAATATCCTTTTAAATTCTTCAACATAACTCCCTACACGGTCTTGTCAATATAAATAATCACAAAATTTTTTCTCATTTTGAAACTATCTTGCAGAATTTCCATGGTTGAACCAGTGGAATCTTGCATATAAAGATTTAATCTATTAGCTGAATTGTTGTTAATGTTAAAAAAGCCTAGAATGAGAAAATAAGGTAAGAGAATTGTAGATTTATGAGTATTTCTCTCTCTCTCTCTCTCATTATTATTCTCCGATATAAATTGTCAATCTGAACGAACAAAGAATATCCTCACCAGCCGCCATCAACAATTTCCTCCACGCATATCGAGCCTTTCGATTGAAATTGAGGACAAACGCGTGTTCACAGAAATAATCATCCTACAAGCGACGTTAACGTCAACTACGTTCACGTACGAGCTACAAACAATTTTTTACATTTATTCTCATCGTCTCATTCGCCAGATCGAAACGCACGGCCTTCGTTCGGACGCCGAGAAGAATCTTCCATCGGAGTCCACTTATGTAATTGTAAAACGGTAACTTTGACGGATCTCAAGACTATGAAAGCGAAAAAGGAAGATTCCAAAGGGTGATCATGCGATTTCTTCGTCAGAAAAGCCAATTATTCGATTATCTCTTAACGAGAGAATCATCCCTCTTAGTGATTCGATTCAATTCCGATCTCCCTTTATCCTCAACCCCTTGCGCATCTTTCTAGTCGTGCGAAGGAAAAAGACTCTAAGCGCTTTGGCGCGATAGAAAAAAAAAAAGATTTGCGACTGTCTTTAAGCTCGTTATACGTGTATTATGGTGTCCCTAAGTGTTTCATTTCCTCGATGAATTCGTCGGCTTCGTTTTCAACGCAAAAGAGTCTCGCTCGTTCGTACGATTGCCATTCGCGTTTTCGTTCGCCGTGCGTCGTTGGTCCGTAACTGTTACCGTGAAATTACGTCGAAAAGAAACGACGATAATGAAGATCGTGCCTTCGAGAATGGGGATAACATCGTCATATACTATCTAGGGAGGGTGTATTTGTCTAACAGATTATTCTTTTATTTTTTTTTACTTGCAACACCGAACGGCAGAACTAGGAAACGCGCTGTTACCACGTCGGAAAGTATGATTGGTCCCGGATAGTCGATCGAAGTGCTGCCGGGTAAATCGAGATACCGTGATACACAAAAATTGTGTCCGTATGTTATTTAATTTTTGTATCATTTTTTTTTGTTTCTTAATCCTCGCTTCGTTTGACTCTCGAACCTACGATTCGATTGACGCGACTACGATTTTCTTTTTTTTATTCGGATGACCAACAACAACAACAATCGTTTGCGCCGATCCTATCATTAGACAGTCGCAATGAAAGGACATCGATTTGGTACGTTAGAAAAAAACGAATTTCTCGCATTTGTTCTCGCGATAACGCATAAGCGTACCTGAAGGAATTGACATCGGTCGGCCTGAACATTTTTTTTTTTTCATTAACGAGTTACGCCGATTTTTTTTTTTTACTTATCATCTCGTCTTTTTTTATCGTTAAGTAAGTGCAAATCTAATTTAGATTAAGATCTCAACTAGTTTCTCCTAGTGTTATTTTTGCTCCACTTTCTTATCCGGCGTACGCGCGCGCGCATGAGAATATCAAGAAAGTTATTATGCCACGATTAAACGATGAGAAATGATAGAAAATTAGTCGGAGGAACGCAGGAAAGGGAAGGGAAGAACGAGCAAGTTGATTCGCCTCACGCTTCGATGATTAACGTGACGAAAGCGTAATAATTTTCTTCTCTTGCTTTTTCATCATCCTTTTATCGAATTTTACTCTCTCAAAATAAAAAAAAAATGCCACCTATTGTTTAACACTTACGGAAGAAAAACGCAAGAGAAGAATAATAGTCACTGTGTCTGCTCTCAAACCGTAACGACGACGACGATGAAATTCGCAACTTGGATCTGCGAGTCTTTAATGATTGCGCTTAAAAGCCTACGGTGACACGTATTTACGTTCAATATTTGTATAGTAAAGAGAAACAGTACGATTAGTGGCCATAGTTAAGTTTTCATCTTCGTTCGCCTCCTATGTAGCCTTGCCTTCGTGTATTCATGTATTTTTCATGCGTGTAATTTATTTTAATTATATGTTCATGTTTTAATCATATGTCTATGTATTTTAATCATGTGTACGTGTTTTAATCATGTATGTAACGTGTTTTGCTCACATAAATTTTTATGTAAACATATCCGCTGTCTACCGTTTAATGCGCGTCTCCATTCCGCGTGTCTAAATGTTTCAAAATGGCCGTGAATGTGCATCCGTTCTGTGTACCTGGCGTGTGCTCGTGTATCAATATTTTTTTTTGTTCGTTTAGTTCTTTACAAGTTACGCAAATAATTGCAAAAACATACCCTGTTTCCTAGTATCACCGACACCACGGCTACCGGATATCAGGTCGCGGCGCGCGTGACTTGAATCCAATTAGTAATTCCACGTAAAATTTCGGACTGATGACGCGGTATAGCAGTGTCGAGAGGGTTGATAAAACTTTTGGCTGTTTCTTCGTCTTCCTCTTCTTAACGTGCAAGTGCGGTGGTGGGTGCTAGTGTGTCTGACATGTTTTATCAGTTATTATGATTATTATTATTATTTATTAGTAGTAGTATTAATATTTTTTTAATATTACTATTATTAGTAGTATTACTATTATTATTTTTATTATTATTATTATTTTCGAGAGCGGTAGATCTCCATTCGTTTCTCTTCGAATCTTCGCGCGCGTCCGTCTCAGCCACTGTGAAAATTCGCGCGAAATTCAAATTGCACCGGTACTAGGATGCATCGGTGTGCAAATTCGAGGGTGATCGCAAAATGACAGTGGATCTTGTTTATTTGCACTCTCTTCATCGATATCGGGCGTACAATTTTCACGAATGGCTAGGCTGAAAAGAATGGCACGAACGAGCGTCGGATTTTTGAGAAAAATTATTTTCTTTTTGGGTATGGAATGAAAAAGATTCGATGGACGATTTCGCGAGACTTGTGGAAGTCGTTCGCCTATAATGTCTCTTTCGATCGAGCAATTAAGGTGGAATTTTAGGATGATGAGGAAAATTGAAAATAAAAGAATTGGAAACGATTCGAAATTCGACGCTCGTATGTGCATCATCTTTGGGACGCTCGGAGGATGATTTTCGCGCGCGGAATTGTCGCTTTGTCTCGGAATTCGGAACGTTTAGTTAACCAGCAGCGAATAACGTCACAGCGTTACGTCGTGTCATGTAAAAATAAATTCAAAGCTGATCCTCACGGATTACTATTATCATTATTATTTTATCTCGCCCTTAGTGCTAAGAATATTTATCATTTTCTGCATTTTCTTTTCCCCGTTAAGTCTCATTTACCTCAATAGCAAGATGCACACTACTTCGGTTGTAGCAAAAACTTTGTCTGGATAAAATAGTTATATATATATATATATTTTTTTGTTTGTTTACAATAGCCATTACCTTTGTATTTATATGTATTATTTATAGTTATCCGTTAGGGTTTCTCATTAGGGTAAATTGTGTTCCATGATATCTGCTAATAGTATTGTTTAAACTTTAAAAAGCTTAGATCGTAGTGATATTATCAATTGGTGCTTGCGTAGAAGCATTCTTTCCGACATACGTGTCCTATCTCACCCCTGTTTCCTACCCTTCCGTGATTTTTCCTTATTCTCTTCGATCCCATACGTTTATGCGTGTTACGTGTACTTTACGTGTGTGTATTTATCTCCTACAGTGTGTCCACGTGTAAAGTGTCGTTGATGAATCTCGCGAGCACGTATATTTGCGTGTGCGTGTGCCTCTACGTATATATACGTCGACCGCCACCCCCATCCTACACGGAATTTTATCACCGGGCGTATAATTCTCCAATTCTGACCCTCGATTCCCTCGAATGGACCGCGTCTATGCCCAATGGGACAATTAAAAACGAAATCGTAATTGAAACCATACATCACCTTCCCCTTCCCTCCGAACGCCACCCCCATAAATAAATACGATCGAATCTTTAATGTTTCCATAAGAAAAAAAACGGCGTTCGATCTTCCAGAAAAACCAAACGTTCTCAACCCCTTTAGAAGTGTACCCTTAACACTAGAGCTACTAATAAATTAATTCTACTATGAAAAAAAAAAGATGCTGCACTGCTTCCTCACAAGTTTGACAAATGTTAACAAACATTAACTCTAAGCAGTTAACTATAACAAAATTAACTATATCAATTTGACGGTCTTCGTAGATCTCCCTCACAAAAATTTGAGAATTGTTAAGGAAAATTAACTCTAAGAAATTAACTATAATGTCAATTTGGTGGTCTTCGTAGATCCCATGTTAATATTCCAAACCTTGCAATACGGTAATCACCGATACAAAAACCACCCCCCTCATCAAGTTCGTTAAATCGAGATGCACTTTCGTAGATATACCGTCAATATTCCAAACATTGCAGTACGGTAATCACCGATACAAAAACCACTCCCCTCATTAAGTTCGTTAAATCGAGATGCACGCGACACGATGGGAATAGAATATCAATGGTCAAGTAGGAAGATAGGATGTATGGCAAACAGCCTGAAACTAGAATACGACGGTTTCCTAACCGAGAGAGATGAACATATCGGTACCGGTAATGGGAGACCCGTAGACGTAGCATCTAGCCAGCTCTAATCCGCTCAGCTCGTCCACTAATCGTCTTTGCAGCACGTGTACCCATAGAATGACGCGCGCATTGCCGTAACATCCATGAGAAATGAAACGTTCATCTGGCGGACCATCGCCGCAATAGCCCCAGCGTTTCACCCGCTGAGCGCTAGGCTCATGGGGGTGTAATGCATGATGCGCCGGGGTAAAGATAGTTAGGCACGCGCAGCGTTAGGCTCACGTTTCCTAATTATGTTTACACGTCGTGTCGGGTCTTCGTAAGTGAATGCATGCTCGTGTACGTGTATGCGTGCCTGCGTGTGTTTGTGCTAGGATATTCGGAGATCCCCGGTACAGGATTGCGCTTATGGTCCGTGATTGGACCCCGGGTTTGGCAAATATCTGCTGCCCGCTAATGTTCACCGTCTTACTCGTCGATTCTAGGTTTACGCAATTTCATCAACAATGGGGAAGCAGTTTCGACTTTGATCGAATGTTAAAGGTTTGAATTTGCTTGGTATTGAAGGAGGTCTTGAGCGGTTTGATCGGTTTGAGAAGATTCATGAGGTGATCGATGTTGGAAGATTTTTCATTGTGGATTCGAATAATCGGATGTTCGAATTTTGAGGAGATAAAAATGAAGGCTTTTAAGTTGAAATCTGCAGGGTAGATAGGTACAAACGTGGCAAAGATATTCTTGCGTTTCACCGATCGTTGAGACAGGATGTCGGTCGTCGTTTCAGCATCGCGAATATACGCTCGTGTTCGCCGATACGTTTTTTTCGTACGTACGTACAAACGTAAATATACATTATTAATTATTAATAGTATATTTATGTCTGTACGTATACATATTGATTTTGAGTTCTAAAAATGACAAGAATATACGTGTATGTTTATCGTACTGTATAAGTTTATGTATATGTAGTATAAATTACCGTTACAATTATTATTCAATTCATTTGTTAGTTAGTATTAGTTGGTTTATTTATTTATATATATATACCATATTGTTTTCATATCATCATTGTTCGTAACTAACAAGCCTTTCGTGCTCGTCAAGGGAGGGGAATTTTATAAAGCACCCCTCCGTTCGTCCTTCAACTTTGGTTTACACGTAAATACCGCGTTCTAGTATCCCTTCTTGTATTTTTAATCGTGTGCGTACGTGTAAATATGTATCTGCGTGGAAATGTGTTCGCGAGGATAAAGATAGTCGTCGATCGTGTAGGTGTGATATTTTCTTTGACGTGTGTGTGTCGATGTGTGTATTTTGCGATGTGTTCACGCGTGAACGAGCTACGTGTGTACGAAAAGACTGTAAAGCGAGGAGAAGGGTTTGTCTACCCCTAAATTATACGTAGAAGTATTTATATGTATATATAAATATATATATAAATTCTTTATATATATATTTATAGTCAATAAATGTGTATATATATATATTTATATAGCGTATAAACCTGCATTAGCTTCGTTTCGCGTTACAAATTCGCGGTCAAACTACACCCGGAACCTCCCGATTCCCCGTCCCTCGAAGTAATAATTTATTTCATGTTGATTTAACTAAACTATAATAATTTACTAAGTCTCTAGTTTCTTTCAATCGATATATATATAAATATATATATCTATATATATTTATACATATATATATTTATATATTTTCATTTATTAATTTATTCAATCATTTATTTATATTTCATATTTATAGTTATTTATATTTATATATATATTTATATACTTCCTCTTCAATAATTCATATTTATATATTTATATATATATATATATAATAGTTATTGGTACTTTGGTTGATTATTTTTTTCACCTAGATCAGAGTTTTCCTCTCCGTTCCATCGCTCGCCTAATCACTCTATCCCTCTAAACGATACTTCCTACCTTTCATCACCATCGACTTTCATCCCTTATCTTCACCTACCTCGCGCACACGTCCTACAATCATCCCCTTCGTGTTCCCACTTCCCTTACCTGCTCTCCATTCCTCTTCCCTTTCGCGATCGTTCGTGCAAATCGATTCTCCGTGCGATAATCCGCGCGAATCGACCGGGCATCGCTCGTTAAATGTCCGAATGTTTTTATTTTTAATCCTGACACCAAAGATTCTCGAGTATATTTAAATACGTGCAATCGGACGTTCATAAATAGTCTCAAGTTCGTCGGTGCTGCCATTTTCGCTACTTTTTTTTATCCAGAATCGTGATACGAATAGGCACAGAATGTTGGCAAACGCACGAATGTCATCGTCCATTTTTATGCGATACACGAGATCTTCGACTCTTCGACCGTACTTCTCGCGAGACAATGCGAAATCACTTCGACAAAGGTGTCCATCGTGCTGTACGAGGACGTCTAACTTGAATCTTTCTGTTATTTTTTCATCTCGTTGTTCTCCGTCGTTTCGTTTATATATGGAACGATGAGAGAAAACGAGACGAGAGGACGTCGATGATGAAACATTCGTTGGAGAAGACTTCACGTGGATAACTTTGACTCGGAGGACTGCGAGGAACGCTGACGAAAAACAAACGAGGAACAATAATCGCGAGGAACAACCTGACGAAGACTGAAGTTTAAATCTTCGTGACTAGAATCGTGACTAGCTGTGGCGAACGACGATTCGCGATGCGGTCACGTTGGGTGTAATAATAATAAATAAATAATATTTCAACAAAATCTAACTGGAAAATCGTTCCATTTTGTTCTCTTCTCAGTCGGGCTTCTTCAAAGTGATGAAACAATTGAAAGAAGTGACTAGAGGTAGACTAGAGATTAAACAAGGTAAAAACGGAAATTACAATCCGTGGAAAGGAGGGTGTGCATGCTAATAAGGTCAAGAAGACCTACCGTTTCTTCGTAAACACCATCCCTTCCTCTCGGCTCCTCGGCCCTTCGAGAATGGACAAAAGAACGTTCGGTGCATCGAGAAAGACCGATTTCTCGGTCATCGACGTCATCGTCATTTTATATCATCGTCTTCGCCCACTTGTTTTTAGTTTTGTTTCTTTTTGTTTGGATAATCACAGCCTAGTTGACATTTCTCGGGCGATGTGTGTCCGGTGAGTCGAACGAGAACGACTTTCTTTTTTTTTTCGATCGATCGTCAATCGATCTAGCCGTTTATACGAGATCGAAAAGTATAACGTCACGATCCGTCTTTACGATCGCGAATAAAACGGTGAGATACGATCGATTAATCGACGCTAGAAAAGGAACCCTCGATGGACAACAGTTTCGGCCGGAAACTCGCTCGCTTCTTTTGACTTAACGATAAAATCGTAATCATAATCATAATTAATAATGATGATGACGATAATAAGGATAATAATAATAAGTACTATACAGGGAGAACGAGCGCCGTGGGCGCGGACAACCGGACTTCAACTGGATAGCTCCACTTCGACACGGCACTGACGATCCCTCTAACGCGGCATATAAAACCTACTGCGCGACGTACGTCTTTCTTTTTTTTCTCTCTTTTAAATTCTAAACGTAAGAATAACCGATAACCCACGGATACGACGGGTCGGCACTGATTTCATGATCCTACCTGTTTCTGCGTGTAACTCCACTTGTGTCTCCGTTGAATGTATCTACGATGCGTGTAAAGTGTAACTGTCCATGCGCATTTGAAGAGTGTATATGCAATTGTGAGTGTATTTTATGTGTCGATGTTGCTCAGTTTAGAAACTGCAAAGATGTTGCGTGAGACGAGCACCCTGTATATGTGATTGACAAGTTTGCGTTAGGATAGACCGCGAACTCTAGGTCATCGGTGTTGTCCGAGGACCATTCAACCATGGATATGATCTTTGCGGCTCCCATGGAGTAGACGAAAGACCTTCGAACCTTTTGATAGAATCATGGAAAGTTTCGTCCACTCGCATCGCAGTCGAAATCGGAATTTGTAGAGCCGCATGTCCTTGAAACGCCGCGGGGGGGAAAGAAACTTAACTTGGACTCGCGCAGGTCGATCAACGAAGAAGCCGAGGATTATCCTTTTCTTCTCTTCTTCCTGTTCTTTCTTCTTCTTCTTCCTCTTTCCTCTTCTTCTTCGTTTATCTCGTTTCTTTGGTATCTTCCGCGTTAATGAATCACTGTGATGGAGAGTTAGCTTCGGTGACCAGTCGATCGGTGCTCGGCATCCGACCAGGAATGGTCAGTCGGACGGCCGAAATGGAGTTAACTTCAACGACATCAGGAACTTAAGAGTTCGTCGGTTATTGTTGCGAAGTCACTCGCCTCTCTAGCGTTTTCTCTCGCGACTATCAGCTAAGGGTTAGTGCATCGTCGTAACGATAACCTGAACGAGAGATCGTGGACTCTCTCCAGCTAGGCTTCTTGGATGATCGGATCATCGAGGTGATCGCGTGAATGTCACGATTGACGTCGTAACACTCGTTTTTTTCGTCGTCTTTCCGACGCATTTCTCGCTTGGCAGTTAGGGCAGGGGATGAAGGTCGGGGACGTTTTGTCGGAGAGAATAAAAAAAGCGTACAAGAGATTAAGACGGGGGTGGACCGAAGGGGGATGATGAGAGAGAAAAGGATGGAAAAATCGACGAGTTCTCCTCCATGGGACGTTTTCGTTTGTATCCGAGCATCCAAGAACGTTGAAGCGTGTCTCGTACTCGCGGTTTTGACTTTTTCTCGGACTGGGTTCAGCGCTGGACATCCGTTGCCTTCGCATCAGCCTCTTCGTCCTCGCCGCGTGGCTGCCGGCAAAGTCGCTCTACTGACCTCTAATTTTTATCCTCTAATTAATTATCTAGCTAGTATACTAGGTTATTACGGCGGAGAGCGTTGTAACGGTGATTCAAACTCGTCACTTCTGATCGTCGAGCGTCCAATGAGCCCGCGTTCTCGTACGACATCTGTAACAGAAAATTAATCGAATGTAATCTCTGCTCCATGCTTGTACGAACACATCCAGGCTAATTGGGGGATTTGATTTTGGATTTTTCAAATATTCTGTCATTTAAGATCATTTATGGTGAAACAAAAAACGATGATGTAAAGTATTTGAGGAGGTTTAGGAGACTCTGGTGGTTTTAACCCCTTGCATTACCGGAAAACTCGCAAGAAACCATGCCTAAACTGAACGCCCGACATACGATATCTGACAAAGATTATCTTTTGTGAAACTCAAATCAATTTGGATCAAAGTTTAAAATTAACACGTTCCGAGCCGGATCATTTTTTAAGATTTTCTGTTCAGGCCGCGTGAGGCGTATACGACCTACACCTTTACAATTAAATGAATGTCTTTGCATTTTACATGATGTTAAGATGCTGATATTTAACTTTACAATATATTTTTCACAATAAAATAGTTTGTTTCGCAATGAGAAATGAAAGAAACCTGAACGGAAAGTTTAGTGGGAGTCGTATACGCCCCCGGCGGTACGGAATTTGTTAATAATCCTGCATGGGGAGACACGATCTCATTCGAGATATTAATACTTGATCCGAGATTAAGACCACGAGTCAGACTCATTATATTCAAATTTGGTCTAAAATTTTCATCAAGAATCAGACTCGTAAAAATAGTGCAAGGGGTTAAGCAGCCCTTCATACGACTTTGGGACTCACTTTGTAGGGTATGATGTAGGGTGAGTATCGTCCAGTTTCTCTAGGTTAGGACGTGGGTTAGTATGGCCGGTTTGCGTCCTTGGGCCTCTTCAACTGGACCTTTAACCGCTTCATCCCTATTTGGAAGCCGTTCATCGATTGAATCGCTATCTGCGCACTTCCTGGATTGTCGAACGACACGAAACCTGAAAGAATATGAATGATGAAGACACCGAATAACGACGGATCGTTATCCTTAAAGTGTCTCCTCCAATTCTAATTCAGATTCTGCCTAAATATATTTCGCATAAACCAAAAGGGAGGAAAAAACAAACAGAAAGCAACGAGAAATCTTCTAATTACAAGAATACCCTGCGAATCCCCTGCGGAAGGAAAGAAAGCACTGAACGAGATAATCGTTCGAATGGAGAACAAAGAAACGATTATATCCGTGTTCTTTTGTCCGATGGAAAACAGTCGGAATGTCTCGCAAAGATGGATAACTTTACGACGAGCTTGATTATCTCCGACGATGAAAACGTGAAGTTGAACGTCGTCACCTGGGGGCATCGGATTATCGCGAAAGGGTACCGACGACCTAAACGGTGATTTAGATTACCGGATTCGCCGGGAGGAATAAAAAGTTTTCACGAGAGGGCAAAGGGAGAGGACGATGGCCGGAGGAAGGGGCCTCGGTATTATCGAAGTTTCGTCAGTGGATAGAGAAAGAGGGGAAGGTACGCGATAACGAAGCTCTTAACGGCAGAAGCGCCGTTGAAAGGTCATCAGGGCCCTCCCAGTTTAAGCCAATTTTGACCATTAGCCCCGATCCAATTTTAGTTTTGCCATCATGGCGGCCTACTGCCTGACCAATCGCGGTCCTTCATCGCCCGTCGGCCACGTTTCAGCCCGAGTTCGTAAATTACTTTTACCGCGGTACCCGAAGAGGTTTTAGCCAACGCGCGAGAAAAAAAAAAGAATTTCTTTTCCCTCAGCTTTTTCGTTTACCGGCTGTTTCCTTCTCTACTTTTTTTCCCCTCCGTGGTCCCTCCTTACCGCAAGAAGAAACCAATTAGAAGTAATACGAGAAAGCGGCATCGTAATTAATGCGCGCACAGAGGGAAATTATTCCGGCTGGTGGAAGATATTCTCGTTTCCCTATTAAGCGTCAAAGAAATTTTTTTTTTCATCGAGCTGATCAGAGTCGATTTCAAAGCGCGCATTTCAAACGGACGCGCTTGGATTTCTCTCTTTCTACGGTCGACGTTGCTCCTTTTTTCGCGACAGATAATTACACGCAAAAGGGCGCATTATGAAACTCGAATGTAACCGGCGCGTGTCTCTTCGACGGCGAAATTGATCCGGCCGTGTCTTTTGTGAGCTCCCCTGTAATCGGACTGCGATAAACGGAAAAATATTAATTCGTGCTGCAGTTCCCGTTGAATAGCCTAAGGACGATACGAATGCGGTCGTCCAATTAGTCGCGTTCGCGTATCCATTTCGGATGCGATTAATCAAAGGAACCGTCGCCGGAACTTTTTCAGATTTTTCCTTCTTTTTCTTTCTTTCTTTCGATCCATCCACTTCTCCTATTCGACTCGTCTAAAAAGCTTCCATACAACTCAAACGAATATTCATATTTGACAGAGAAATTTTCCTCCCTTTGCGAAAATACACCTTCAAGGACAATGGGGGGAATTTTCATAAATTTTTAATAATTAGATAGAACATTATTCGCTAATTCTATCTCGCAGTACAACAAAATGGAATAAATATATATTCCATCAATGAAATCCTGTAAAATGGATTATATTTTGGGGGTTGGTTAATTAAAAAGAAGGAAAGAATCCATTTCCTTCCTGCATAAATCGCCGTTCCGATCTTCCATTATACTTCTTCCATCCATCCAACCTTGAGAAGAGTCACCCCGTCGATCCTTCCTCATCCAAAACCCTCCCGTTGACCTCTCGCTTCCCTCATCCGGGCCACATCTCGATCTGTTTAATGGAAGTGACACACTTACCGAAGCATTTACTCTGGTTGGTGGCCCGGTCGATGAAGACCTTCGAGGAGATGACGTTACCGAATGGCATGAACGTCTGCATGAGCTCAGTGTCGCTGAACTCCTGGGGCAGGTGGTAGATGAACAGGTTGCAGCCCTCGGGTCCTGAGAGAGAGCATCCTACCATATAAATCAGAGCACATCTAAACATCTAAACTTGAAGTATAATACTCAAGTTAGAATGTTAGTTCTGGATGAGTTTCGTTTCTCCGTAAAATACGAATGATCTCGTCCGCGATGAGAGAGCCACCCCGCAATGGCTGCCGGTGCCAGCGAGGATGTTCATATTCTCTCTCTCTTTTTTTTCGATATGATTCTTTTTTTTTCTCGGTTCTCTCGGTTTTTTTCCGATTCGCTGGATGCGTTTTGTTCTTTTTGCTTTTGATGAATGAAGATGAAGATTCGTGGTCGTCTCCCGATGACAATCTGATTTCTCTCTCGCCCGCTCCGGAAAGGATAGCGTGAGGGATGGTAGAATATATGTAGTTCTTTTTTTTTTAACGAAAGTACAAAATGTAAAACGAATATTGGGGGAAATAAATTGAGAATAAGAGAGAAAGAGGTAAAGAGAGAGTGAGAGAGAGTGACACAGAGAGACAAGATGAGATGGGTAAGGTTGAAAGAGACAGAGAATGATGGAAGAGAAAGAGAATGAGAGAAACAGAACAATAATGGGATGGAAATGTGAGACAGCTGACGACGAGAGTAATGATTAGAATGTCACGACGTCATGTCCATCACGACCATGTGATTTTCCGCGTTTCAAGTAACGTTGAGTATTTATACTTTCAAATATACAAACACACAACACAGTGGGATTCACAACACAATGACGAGCGAGGTTAAGGGGAGTGTTTTAATGGCAACAAATGGACATGAGGGATTGTGGTGGTAATGACACTGATTACGATGGTGATGACACTGATTACAATGGTGCGACACTTTACATGATTTCGTCCACAGACACGATCATCCGTCGTCTTCTCATAATTACATATTTGCCTTTCAATTATTCGGACATTATTCTAGAACAATTCTACCCAATATGTAAAAAAATCTCTAAATATAATAAAAAGTTTCTTATCTCACTACAACCTGATACACTTATTTTAATAATTTCTTTTATCATTTGGCAACATCCGATATCAACATCCTCCCGTTCAATTACCGCCAAACGTTTAATATTTTGCCCTCTCCCAATCGTTTCAATATTTAACCAACAACCAACAGGCGTATGAGCTTATTAAACATCCCATTAATTAAACCGCTCGATACCCGCGAAATGCAATTTCTCCAGCGATTTAATTTCACAACGTCGAGCGAGGAAAAATTCCGCCCCCTACTTTACGTTAGAAACGCGCGAGTAGTACCGGAAGACACCAGGGATTAATACGTCCCCGGGAAAGAAAAGTCCGACTGAAGAAGCAAAGCGAGGGGTCGGAATAACGGGAGTCCAAATAAGGATTTAGCTAATTTCACTGAACTTTATAACTCCGACGTCAATTAGCGGCGATTATGACCGTGGAAACTTCTGCTCTCTTGCCCAGCCAGAGCTTCTCGACTAACGGACGCATTTAAGTAATGAGATGGCTGCCACTCAACTTTTAGGATGCCGCTCATCGCGACCCGTTCGTTCCTCGGCCGAAAGCAACCCCCATAGACCGCCCACTCTACGGCTTCGCGAATAATCGTCGCTACGTCCAATCACCGCAGAATATAATTGTCCAATTTCCAATTCCGGCAACGATTACGGTTCTCCATTCGTTCGCGATAGTCGGTACTCAAATTCGCGTTCAACGCAGGTTGCTTCGTCGATGATGGAGTAAAGTTTAAGAATTAATGGCCGACTTGGATTCTACGAGAGTTTCGAGCCAAGGGTTTTATTTAATCGGCGTAAGAACTAATACGGTGGAACGAATTGTGAAAGATCCTGTGAGAGTGTTTGAAGAGAGATTTTGAGGGGGGTTTTACGGTCCGATTGGTTCACTGAACTTTGACTTGTGACGGAGGGAAATTCTCGAGAATGGCATGCTGAAAACGGTATCCTTTTGTGCAATCTACAATAATAGAGTGTAGATTGCAATTTAAATTCAAATTTAACATTCCAAATTTCCAACTTTACATCAAACAGTGGCTTTTTAAGAACAGTTGACTTAATTTTCTGTATCTTTTGTCCCTGGAGAACTGATCAGCTATTTACTTAAAGTAACGATGTAGAAGTGTGAAAAATACTAATCAGGAAATAGAAACAAATCATTAATAATTACTAGCTCTGTCTCAGTATATCTCTTGTTAACAAAATAAAAATTCTGTACTATATCTTCGCCCGGAAACCACGGAAACTTGAATAAAAATCTCAAACCATTGCTTCCCTTTCTATTTGCCCCAAAAGAAAGTCTCTTCGTTTTAATTAATTTTAAATTACCTTAATTTCATTCCTGCAACGAAACCTAAACGCGATCATTAATTTCGACAAAATCTACATCGTGTTAAACGGCATGGCGAAACAAATCGCATGTATCGTCATGAGAAAGTTCCGGGGGTGGAGAAATTGGTAGAACACGTTTCCAACGTGTCGACGAGCAACGAAACCTCACGGTTTACACAAAGAGTGACAAATGCTCTCCCTCTCGTGGGTGGAGAGGTGGGTGGGCCAACTTGGTCCCGGTAATAACTCGATCGCAGTTGTCACGCGAAACCCAAATTAGAGCGGGTGTCGACGGGTTTCCGGTTCCGACGAAAGGGAGGACCGGAGGAGGAATTGCGGTGGACGGTGGAATCACGAAGAACGAGCCATAAATTCAGCCGCGACGTCCTGCCGTGCGATCGTTGATCCTGAAATTGGTTTTCGACTCTCTAATTGGCCAACAAGCGGGCTACGTGCACGCGAATTTAATGAGAGCAACGGCTCTCACGAGGGTGAAAAAAAAGCGAAGAAAGAAATCTCCCCCGTCTCTCTACGTTTCGAATCAATTTTCAGTATCGTTGGTATCCAAGTTTTTATAGCATCAGGTTTTTTTATCTGATTGATTCGAATATTCGATACTGTATAATCACTTATAGAATTTAATTGTAAAATATCTCCTTGCTACTTGCACATGGAAAATTCATTGCAATTTTATTCTATCGTCTCGTGAAATATTAATATTAATTAGTGTAAACGATGCATCTGTAAAAATATTCGTTTTTACGTAGATCCTGCGAGTATCTTTTGAAAAATTTATTCGATAAAAGGAAATATTGTATTTGCAATTCTTTCTCATTTCTTCGAAAATTTCCAATAAGATTGGTAAATTTTTAATTTCACAGTGAAGACATTAATGGAAGAGTTCAGATCGACAAAAACATTGAAATGTGCAGAAACGTATTTACTAGAGACAGCACATTCGAGGGTGAAAAAGGCGAAAAACGAGAACGAAAGGCGGCTCTGGATCGCGCAAGGGGTTGCTGGATACAGCGGGGTGAAAAGGAAGCGCTGTCGCGGTAAACTTCCCATTATCCTACGATGTAACAACGGATCGCCGGCGGGCGTAGCGGCAAAGTAATTAAAACTTTCGTTTTATTTGCATTATCTCATTGTAAGGCGTCGTATATTCTAATAATGGCGAGTTGTTAATTGCAATTAGGCGCTGCCTCGGCTCCCTCTCTTCCCTCCCAGCCTCTTCTTATCCACCATCTTCTTCATCAGCCACCTACATCTTTCCTCTTCGTTCGTTCTTTTTCCTAAAGATAACGCCGAGAAACGGTTCGTTCGATGTACCCCTTTTCTCAACCCCTTTTGCTCCCACGATATCGCCCCGATAAATCTTGTGCTCTCCTCTGCGTTACCCGGTTGGATCGATTAATCGTACACTTTCAATTCGATTGCTCTAATTAATCGCGTATCTTCTGCTCCGCGTCAGGAGTGGTCTCCAAAAGATCAGAAATGGAATCACATTTTAATTACACACGTGAGAATCTGCATTATTATATTGCAATTTGCAACTTTCTTCTGTCTTTATAATAATATCGATACGTCTAATTTAACATTGCAATTGTATATTTTTACAAAAATAGTTCTTTATCCTCTGCAGACGCAGACAATTTTTGATAATGAAAGATAATCATTTTTAGATTCTAAATCTAAAATGATCTTTTTATCAGAAAGTTTACCGTCAATCAATATCAACTATAAATTACTATTTGTGTAATTATACTTCAACGATTGTATTTCAATTCTTTAACTGTAATCGTCTATAAATGCGACAATAAAGTATAGCTAAATTTTTTCCCCGATCACATATACGGGTCGCTATTTCTCAAAGGGTTAAAAATT
Organism: Cerceris rybyensis; assembly: GCA_910591515.1. Classification (NCBI taxonomy): domain Eukaryota; kingdom Metazoa; phylum Arthropoda; class Insecta; order Hymenoptera; family Crabronidae; genus Cerceris; species Cerceris rybyensis. Next base: position 6,961,218 of record OU342795.1, read on the forward strand.
TGATAATTTTCTGTAATACGTAGATACTTTCACTTATAATATATATTCTATTTTTATAAACACTGACTATAGAAATGTTGTATTTTTATATACTTTTAGTTTAGTTGTAAGTCTAATCTCGTGTCAATGTATTCAAAATACTTGGGACACACTTCGCCTCATTCCTATCATCGAGATTGCACCGATGAACAAAAGACTTTCTTTCTCTAACGGCAGTTAATTAAAAGCCCCATTGGCTCCGTATTCACGGCAGAGAAGCCCTGCAACATCCGTGATATCGGAACGGCGGAAAAATATCGCGGTTACGTGGAAATTCATCAGCAGTTGTAGGTCATCCGTGCTCTTTCGCGGAATGATTAAACTTAGAAAAAAAGAGCGGGCAGACCGACGTAGCCAAATTAAAAAAGATCCTCGTTGGTAGGGTGGAAAGAATTTTTTGGTAACTATCCCCAACGATTCTCGCGTTTCGCTGTTTCACGTTGAAAATTCTCCAACATTTTCCTCCCTTACCTCTTAACCTTTCCTTTTATAAAATTAACAACGTCAACTTTTAAGGTCATTCCCTGGCCCCTCTTTTTTCTCATACTTTTAATATTTAATAAAAAAACGTACACAATATTTCTTGTAAATTATTTGGCACTGTTAACAATGTCTATTTCAAATGGTAGTATTTATTCGTTACAGGACGAGAGATAATTCGTGTCTGGACGTGTTTGGGAAATACATGGATCTACAATCTCGGGTCTACAATCGTTCGTATTTACAATCAACAGTTAGACGTTGATGAACGCATTGTACTTACCTTCCCTCTGCGTTGGTGCAACGCAGGCGGTCATCGGCTGAGGAATAGCTTGAGGAAACTGGCCGTAGACAGCGGGATAAGCTACGACAATAACAAATAACAAGTGCATCATGATCTGTTGACATTTAGACAAGTGGTGGATACTCGGTCTCCTTGAATTTTCACCTAGATCTTCTTTTATCTTTATTCAAAAATATTCCGTGAGATCTATAATGAGGATTGGCCGAAAAAAGGGTGGCGGCAGGGTTGGAAAGGGAGTAAAAGGATGTTAATTAGAAATTCTTTAAATTCTTCTCTTTATAGATTGAACATTAATGAAATATCTACTTTGGAAACTTGATCTTGGAAAGGGATTTGAGCAAATATCGGTGATTTTAACTCTAAATTGACGGACGATAAATCTGTGGTACATCAATTTTTTAAGTACCTTCATAAATGCGGAATCAAGCGACGGAGAAGACGATTAATTAAGTTATTTGTGTATTATAAGATCCATATGAAATATCTATTGAACTGCTCATCCGTAAGTTTAAGAAATGTTATTAAAAAATTAAGAATTTGTCAATTTGACGGCATCTGTAAGTCTAGTGACAAGATTATTTCTAAATATCGAGAATTTCCTCCTGGCAAGAAAATATGTAATTCTTTTGACTAGCAAAGCAATGATATTTTTGCAATTTAAATATCAATCTTGTATGATTCCAGAAACTCTATCGTGAAAGTATGTGACTTTTTGAACGAGGCAAATGAAAAATAGATTTTCCCCCGAGATATTTTTTCGGGGTTTGGATAAAAAAAAAAAAACGTACGCAACGGGAGCATTAATATCGACAGAAAGGATTGAATCGAAACGACGTGTTTCCAATATCTAGACAGCAAACTGTAATTCCGCGATAGCGCAAACGTAACAGGGCGCGACATTAATAAAAGGTAAACTCCGCTCGGTTAACGTCAATCGATTTAATGCGAAATTGCATTGTCGTCGTCGAACGGCGCGAGAAACAATTACGTCAGGAGGATTTACGATTACGCGTAATAAACACGCGCAACAACGTCGCGATTTATTTGTTACGCGAGCCTCCGAAAAGAATTCGCGGCTGCTGAAAATGCGCGGCGAAACGAAAAGGAGATACTGGCTCTAGTGAAAAAAAAAACAAATTTTTTTCTTCATTTTCATTCTCTATTTTTCTCTCTCAGCTCGTGAGATACTTTTGAACGCGACCAGCCGTCGAATTAACAAGAGGAACTCGGTCGAAAGAACGAGTCGAAAAGCAAACGAAAAGCGGGACCGTCGATGCAGAAAAGCGTCCTTCTCTCTCGACAAGGGTATTCCATCTCTCAACGTTCTCGTCATTCCGCGACTTTTAACACGATACTTTTGTGCCTGGAAATCCGTTCGTTGCAGAGAGATCACTGTATTCGTTGGCGTTAAATAACACGCGATATCGTTTCGAAATCGCAACTCGTCCGTGATTTTCATACGATCGTTAACTCCTCCGAGAGGGTTGATCGAAGAGTATTATCACCTCGTTGGAATATCGAGTTCCAATATCATTTTCATTATTTCAACTTGTAATTAATAGATCACGCATCATTTAGAAATATTAACACGGTTGTAATTTACACGGAATTTAATTAATTCTCAATATTATAGTTAGTATATGAGAGTAAATTATTCTGTAATTTTTCATTTTACGAGCTACGTTCACAGTAGGAGGATCTAATTTTAAAGTTCATTCTTTAAAAAAAAACCTTCGAAGAAAGATGGGACGAAAAATACGGCGAAAAAGTTGGCGAATGAGGTGAAACTTTGAGTTGCAATTAGAGATATAAATATTTTCGAAGGGGATCCTCAACCGCGAATGTTTTTACATCTCGCAGACTTCGTTTCTTCCCTTTCTTTTACAACGGTTATATAATGTTCCCGGGAAACGGTGCGATTCACCATCGAAGCGAATAAATGCGCACTTTACCGAGCGATATTAGAGGAAAGCAATTATAACGTTATTAATTATACCTTGGCAAATATTTAAAACGCGTATGATTGATATTTGTTTGTGACGAGTGAGCGTGCTACGCAACGTGATAGAGAGAGATCGGATCGGTCCTCTCTTTTCATCTTTCCTTCCCTACCGGACGGCGAGATCGAGAGAGGTAAATTTTCGCTTGGAAATTAATTATTTCCGTGCAAACATCGCTTTAATATATTCCGATTGACGTTACCGGGAAAGCTTTCGGAGCATGATGGACCAACGTATGACGTATGAAATAAATACGGCATCATACGTCGGTTACCACCCGCTCGGATATTTCGGATTGCTTTTTTTTCCACTCATTGATCTCTCCGCGGGTTGTGTACACTGGACGAAAATACACAGAGAAAAAGAATATCCTGTTTTTGAGTCTTCGACAAACACGGGAAACCAGCGGTGGTACGTCTGTTATGCCTCAAATTTGATGAATTTCTACAGACTGTACGTGGAAACAGAGTGACAGTGAGAGAAAAAGAGAGGAAGAGAGAGAGAGAGAGAGAGAGAGAGAGAGACAGGCTAGAAAAGGGGTGTCGGAAGGGAGGAGGAAAACAGGACGAGAAAATACAACGTACACGTTCGAACGCGAAAATAATTACTATCCGGAGAATGTTGTAAATTTGTTGTTTTTTTTAAACGTTCTCTTCTCGAAGCTTGTTTATAATGAGAATGGCTGCGTAAAATGCCAACGTTCGGATATCAATTTAATCGTAGGGACGAGGCTCCTGTTAAATCTGTGCGCTGGTAATTAACCGGCGAATCGACGCGTAGCTACGAACCCGATTTATCCCTGCGACCGGAAGCTGGATCGATCCTGAATTTTGAATTATAATTCCCATCGAAATTCACACTTTGCAATATCACAGGATAGCACGAACGAAACGTGATCACTCATTTGATTTTCAAAAGTCAAAATTCACGGGAATTTCAATTTCATTTCCATCATTTACTATTCGCGTGATCTTTAATTTTTAGAGTATTCCTTTTTTTTTTAGAAAATTCAATGTGTTATAGATGTCCCAGTTTGATATTCTGGTTGGTGGTCATCGAGAAAGCTATATAAATGCGCCCTAAACTTACGTTGGGATCGTTACTCGAGCACGAGGGATGGAATCCTCGATAAGGTGGGATGGAAAAAAAAGTAAATGGGGATGAAAAAACTCACCAACGCTGTGGTAGGGTTGCATTCCAGGATACGCGGCGGCATGCTGGATTGCCGCTTCCCCATCGGGTAGTCCTTGTGCTGAAATGGACAGATGGAGGCCATCTACACTTCAATAAGCTCAGTTCTCATCCTGAAAGGACCTACATCTAAGGCCCCTGTCGCAATGCGACCCGACCAATCGATATCTCTTGCTACCACATCCCCCCCAGATCCTTCCAGTACCTTAATCTAATTCTACTTATAGGTAACAGACAAAAGGATAACTGGTACAAACAATACACTAAAATCCACCCTCTCATGATTCCAAATACTCTTCAAATTTTTCTCAAGAGCGACAATTCTTAACCCACTTCTACTCAGCATTCCCAAATGGAAACAATTCAAATTCTCTCTATCGTTGATATACCGGTTCAAATTTAGTGCCAAAATTAAACTTGTGGCTGTGCAATTTTCTGCACCTCTAAACATCGCATTTTTTACAACTGCTCATCAAAATCATATCACATTATTATAATTGCAGTTAAATTCTACTTAAAACCCTATAAGACACACCGAAAAATAAATTAGGTCTCAAATGAGTTAATCACAACTACTTTCCCTTCTCAACTAACATTCTCCTCCCCCTAACTCTAGAAACTTGTCTCTACCTCACCAAGTTTCTTAATCGTTTACAGAAAAATATCATATTCAGTGGAAACAAACAATCCAAACGTTAACTGTCCAACGAAATCTTTCCCAAGACTGCGAAAAGGTCGTGCAGCTAGACGATTAACCCCCCGGCAAACGTCCGGGTGAGTTCCAGCGTGAGGACATCAACGACGTTTCCTCGTTGGACGAAGTCTAACGAGATCTCGAGTCTCGTCTCGAGGACAAAGAGAGGGTTGTATTGCGGTACACCCGGGGCGAGGTTTCTTGGTTCTTGACGGAAAACGCGGAATAATAAAGTCCAACGTCGATTGGCCGAGCATTGCGCAGGGGCGGCACACTGCGCCTGAGTTGATACTCACGTCCGCCGTAACTGTGCGGTATCCTGTTGGTGTAGACACCTGGATCTGCACCTGCTGTTGGCTGAGCGGTTGGTGTTTGTGCAGCCATGTTGAAATTCGGCATCGTTGGCGACGGTAACGATGGTATCGCCCCGTTAACCGGTTGTCCTGTACTGGTACCTACGAGCAAACCTGATCAGTACACACCGGTTACCCTGCTGCTCTTACAACACCGACCTCAGTCGCCATGGATGACGCGATACGTCGCGGTCTCTAAAGCTTACATCTTCCTGTCTCTCTCCCTTTCTCTCTTTCTCTCCCACCTCTTCGTTCTATTCTCTCTATCTACATCTATGTATTCGCGATATGTCAACCGATTTACCGTATATACGGTATAATTGGAGAAGCCTTATGGTCGAGTTTGCTTACGAGGCGAAATACCTCGAGCCACGTTTGAGAGATCCGTATGATCTGCGGATCGTCGGTCTGTTGATACGAGGCTAGAGCTAATAATGACTCGTGCTTGGACAACACTAGGAGTTAATGATCCGCTTTCACGATGCAATCGATTGTTTTCTTAGGACGATTGAACGTCCCGATCCTAGAGGGTTGAAGATCGTCCGTTTCTAACGTTCAAGTTACGCGGGAGAGTTGTAGGTATGTAGGAGTTTGAACTTTGGATTTTCGTGTGTTTCGTGGATAGCGTGATTTCATAGTTATTTAACGATTTCCGTTGGAAATGTCGTGGGGATTAATATTAAACGTTTTAAACGCATGATTTGCAGAGTTCGTAGTTGGACTGCTTAAATGAATTATCGTGATGTTATTTCGCCCGGTAACGGTTATTTTCGGTGAAGGTACATTAATACTGGCAAATCCAATCGTTATTTCGTGTATATTCCATATTAAACGGGAATACCGGTATTACAGGATGATATGTAACGATCAGGAATTTTATATGAGACTATCAGTTAAAAGGAGAAACGAGTTGGGGTTAACGGAGTACGTGGAAGATCATTATCGTATTTTTTATTTTTTTGTTCTTCTTTTTTTTTTAGTTGAAACTATCGGGAAAGCAGATTTCTCCCACGGTTTTACATTTCTGCGATGTACTTCGGCTTCACAAGGTAGATCGAAATTTTTTACAACTATTCGATGCGCAAGCCAGAACCTAAATTATCGCGGAAACTTTTCCAACAGTCGATCCAACCGTTGGAGAAGCCTCCACGAGAGATTGTGATAGAAAAGAATCTCGAGACTTCGATAACACCTGGACTATCGATATATAAGGGCTCGCATCGCAGCACATCTCTCTACGTGCATCGTGTATGACGATAGCTCGTAAAGTTAAACTCCCGTGACTATGCGATAACTGATACACGTGGTGGATGCTGCAAATATACGGGCGAAGGTTTCTTCCGAGTTTCGCCAATGCAAAAATTTCTCGCGGAAAATATTCGACTTTCCGTACAGACATTTTATTCTTTGGAAGCGCGTAACTAATTACGCGGCCTTATCTTACATTCCTTTCTCCTTTTGCACTTTGCAAATTTAGCTATAATTGACACTAACAATTCTAGATGGATTCCAAAATCACCGCAGTTCTGTTTAAAAAAATATATAATAAAATATTAGCTAAAAGCCCGAATCTCGAACACCACACTCGAGCTCCCTATTCACCTAATCTCAATTTCCTTTTGCACTTTACAAATTTAACTATACTTGATATTAACCAACTAGATGGATTCTCAATTATCCGGAGTACTGTTAAAAAAATCTCTTAAAAAGAATTAATTAGAAATTCGAACCTTGAACTCCAAACCCACCATAGCTCTCTATTCCTCTAATCACAATTTCAATACAACCCCTTGATTCGAAAATCCGTAATCCCACTCTCCAACAATAAGACACCTCGTTTAATTTAATATAGCCCAAAATTCAAAAGATTCAAATTTTTCAAAGATACCTACAAAAAAAAATTCCCGACTTCGTCCACTTCGACTCAAATTCGCAGAAGTAGATCGATCATCAAACAAGGATCACCCCGGCGGAGATGTATAGCATCGGGTCGTTTCCTCAACGAATAAAAGCACAGAGGCTTGGTAATCTTCGCAGGAAGGCGATCTACGTAGGCGGAGGTAAGGCCGGGCGTGGGTGGAGAAGAAATAAAATATTATTTCCCTATCAAACGGTATTACCTTCCGCTCGACGAGACTCGACGTATACCGGAGCGCTCTCGGAGAGCCGATTTCCGTGCTTACTTTACTTGTCAGTACTACTTCGGCAACCTCTCCTTGGCCAGCCTTCTGCCTCTCTTGGATCGAATGTGTCGGAGGCAGAAGAAACGACGGGAGAGAACGAGAAAAGCATCGAGGGCAAAGAACGAGAGGGTTGGAGAGGCGAAAGGAGGAGAAACACGGGGCTTCTTTGGCTTTTCCTTCTTCCCGTTCGGCAAGCTTTCGATAAAGTTTCGCAGTACCGGCAATATCTTTCGCTCGAGTCATGCTCGGTGAAAATGTTGTATTGATTTACGAGCCGGTTATAAGGCAACCGACTGTACCCTCCTCTCGAGCCGCGAGGCCCGCGAATAGCGAAGAAAAGGGGTTGAAAGAGACGAAAATCGTGGAAGATAAAGAAAGAGTTTTGCGTGAGTGAAACTGAGCAATTCCCTGTGCGGCGAGTATGTGGATGTAACGATTGCCTCTTGACTCGTTTCTCCAATTGTGGAGAATGTTTTTCGGGAAATCGAGCATTCGTGAGATTTTAGAGATTCGAGAAAGGGGAGGAAGATTTTGCGACGATCGATGACAGTCGGTTATGTATTATTCGAGTTGAAGATTCTTACGTCAAGTATATGAAAGTAGAATTAACCTTTTCATTGTGTAGGTAATAAGATACAAATTGAATTTATTCTGAATCGAGTAGATTAATGTTCGAGAATTATTTTAAAATTGGTCACTGATTAAAGATAGATTTAATTGTTGTATTTTTGGAAATTTAGTTACAATGAAAAGATTAATGATACTGGTCATGGATCGTAATTGTAATTTACCGGAAGTCGGTGGAACGACGGGGTTTGGCATGCCGTTTAGTGCGTGCGGGAATTGTGCTGCAGCCAATGCAGCCATGGGGTTGATGTACCCTTGTGCTGTCGCAGCAGCCATAACTGCTGCTTGTTGCTGTAAGAAAAAAATCTTTACTTATTAGAAATTGCTCTCTGACAGGATTTCTCTGAATGGTCAAATTTCAAAGGATTCATATTTATGATAATTATTCGCGGAAATTGAAATTGAAGGAATATTTTATCGATGATGGCTCGTGAAAGAAAGTGTCGGAAATTGTAAGTCGTTTGAGAAGAGGTAATGCCAGGGTATTGGGTATCGGCCGATCGTTTCTGAGTAACAAGAGAGAAACTATTACAGATTGTGAGTCGCGGTAACGAGGACAACCAGCCAGTAATGTGGTAACGCGAGAACCATTAACGGTAACACGACCCACCTGAGCGTAAGCGCCGTAAGCGCCGAACTGATTGAAGACGAAGGGGTTAAGGAGAGTCATGTTGCCGGCCATTTGCTGCATGCGCCTTAGCTGTCTCTCTTTCTCAGTGTCTGCGAACTTTACCACTAAGCTTGATGACGCACCCTGAAACAGAAATTATTAATCGTTAAAAGTGTTCGATGATCTTGATCTTACTTTGTTGCCAATTTTATTAAAACATTTATGGAACAACGTGGATAACTTCTTTCAAGTTAAATAGAGAGGAGGTATAAAATTTAGGGGATTTTATTATCACATGGATAGACTTTTAAGTGAGACATGTAAAATTGACAAAATTCCTAATGTATTATACACGAAAAAAATTTTTTATTTGCGGCAATGTTAGGACGTAATGGTAGTAATATATTTTTTTTCAGCTTTAACTGCTGTTGTTATTTTAATTAGGACCTACTGTTGTAGGTGAGATCTTGGTGGTCTTTCTAATTAGAAAGAGTGTCACTTCTATAATCTGTGATGTTTATTATTCGGCTTCCCGTAGAAGAGTGATTAACGAAGGTGAAGAATGGCGGAAAAAGTTTATGTTTACAAATTTGCAATCTTGATGCTCAATCTTTGAGACAGGTGCAACGATTGCTACCGATTTCAACGGTTTGAAATCAGTAAAGTTATGAGCATTTTAACTCAGGTCCACCATAGTTACTAAGCCAATAGTACTAAACCATAACTATAGCAACCAGTAGTTACCAATTTGGCATTTTTTATACACTATTCCTTAAAACATATGTCTCTTATTGTACCATAATTGAAATTTATTATAAATCAAGGAATTTAACCCCTTGCCTTATGACCTCTATTTTGATAGTGTGTATAATAACTTAAAATTAATTCCACAAGTAGAAATTTCTCTCTGATTTTTAAGATTTTGCATAATCGACTCTAATATTAATATTATAGAAATAATTTTAGCGTCTCGTGACCGACTAGTATTTACAATTTAATAGTTAATAGAAGTCTTCAAAATGTCTTACTTCATTTATCGCCCCACGTGTGCCACACGTCATAAGTTAAGGGGTTGAGAATCGTAGAACTTGAGTAACAAATCAGAAATAATTTTACACGTGGCACAGTGATCGCAAAAAAATTGTCAGCAATCGATAATGCACAGTAGATGAAGCATAGAATTCATGATTCATGAAGATGGCTCCGAACGATCGAGAAGATCACGTAATCGAGCGTTCCATGGGAAACGCGGTACCGATGCATTATGCGCACCTACCTAGAAGGATGGTTACGCGGTTTATCGTGTCAGGATTAAGTTGCTCACAATGTAAATTGCCGTGTTATGGCAAGCGAGTCTGAAATGCAGGATCAGATACTCCTGTCAGACGTCCCGCCTCGTAATTTCCATGAGACGAAGCGGAGCTGCAGCAAGGGGATTACGGTCGCCGACGCAGAGCCGCATAATTTTCTGGAATCTCGCATTTTCTTCGGGCACCGAGATCCTCTTGTGCTATTCTACGCTTTATGAATTTACATGCGGAAAATACGATCCTGATGGCGCTTCGACGACGAATCTTACATTAAAGACGTTGAATCCTCCTATCTTGTGAAATAATTACGAGAACGATTTTACAAATGGACGTGTTTTACAGTAGTATCATCTCGTGTTCTGGAAATTTCTCGATATCTTTGCTCCAGTAAACAGACTAATTAGAAATTTCATGGTGGTAAGAACATCCTTGGGAAGGAGGCTGGTGTGGAAGTTTAAATTACCTTTTGTGAAGAACTTAATAAGATGTCTTAGAACTAAACCGTACCATATTGGCATTTAATCTATCTCATTCCCTGGTAATTTATCTAGATAGAAATATTTTTCTCCTTCATCAAAATCTTTCTATTACTCGACACAAAATTCTTGATTATTACCTCTCGAAATTGTATGCAATTTAAAAAATCTAAAAAGAAATATAATTACTCCAGTAATTAAAAAAGCTTTCTCCCTTAGATTTTTTGCGTTATTTAATTGCGATATTTATCATGTAGAGCTTAAACAATGCTCAGGAAAAGCGCGTCAACCTGCCAAGCGTGTTAACGCGTCGAAGAAAGAACGGACGAAGGGGGCGCAAATAATGCGATCGACAGAAACGATTTCGTTCCCCATAGATTTAGTAATACGTGAGAAGGAGCGTAAAAAAAAAAACTGATGCATCATGCCGACGACAAGCTGGAAGGGAAAGAAATTATTACGCGCATTCCTTAACGTGAAAAGACGTTCCCTTTCGAGACGCTTAGGAAGGATACGTAAGGCGATGACGCTCTCACCGCGTCTAAAATATAAATGGAAAGGCAACAGGTGGTCAGTGGCCATTGTGGCTGCGGAGAAAAGCTCAGCTTTCGAGCTCCTGGTGATATATTATATTCACGTCATCAATGCAAATGCTGGGCGTGTCTGAGTTTATATAACGGCAGTAATATTGTAACCTGCTGACACGCGTGCTCAGATTTTGCCTTCCAGTCACGCGATTTTCCACCGGTTTATTCCCTCGATTATTATTCCGCCTCTTCCTTTTTTCTTCGCTCTTTGTCCCGCTTTCACTATGCTTTTAGTTGCCTAATGCTATTTTCCGTCGCTTCTCCTTCGGGACGACTGAATTTTAATATCTGACGGGGAAGTAATTTTCTTGCCACGGCGAAGCCAATGTTTTTTGTTGAATTATAAAAAAAAAGTTTAAGAATCATTGCTATTGTGCGTTAAACTTATTTATATAGTATTATAAATACTATTGTTGCGGCGATTCATAATAAAACAACTTGAACATTACAAAAATAACGATTCTATTTGAACAGATCCAATCTCACAGCTCGCTGGTAAAGGTAAATCTCTTCGACATATTATTATTAATATTTACCACTCGTTCTATCGCTCTAGTAATCGATATCATATACGGAGGAGATAATTTCGTTGCTCATAATAACTTGTAACAATATTATATTAATATACTAATACACAAAAAAAATCAACTGTGTAGTACTGTAATATTATAAAATAAAATCAACATTTGTAACTCGTTGCTATCGCTCTACCATATATATAGGGGATACAATGTTATTATTCATATTAATTCTTAACAATATTAACCCGGCGTGTGTATACTCAATTTTTAAGGGCACGGTGTGTACACTGGGCCTTTGAGGGAACAGTCGGGTTTACAAGGTTTTCTCGACTTCAGAAAAATCTGCAAAAATTCTGAGATACTTATTGGAGTGTCTACTATGTGGCCCAGTAGTTGCTAAAGTCAGGAATTTAAAACTGTTATTTTTAAAAATGCAGAATGTTGAAAAATGTTAGAGAGAAATTTGAAGTACAAATTTTGACTGTTCCTTAAAAGACCCAGTATACACACGCCGGGTTAAATTAATATACTAATACACAAAAAAATCGACTGTCTGGTATTGTAAAATTATAATATTAACATCGTTTCTAATAATACTGCAATATTATAATATTGTAGTATTATAAAACGAAATCTACCATAAAAATTTCATATTCATTCTAGAATCAATTCATAGGAAATTAGATATTTATTTTATTCAAGTTACTCGCACACTGAAAAGTCTATTCTTTATGTTGACGTAAGTTTCGCCAACAGCTTTCCACATTCGACCACTCGCCGCTTTAAAGTCATTCAATAAATCTCTACGGCCGTCTCAACAATCGACTTTATAACCTTCCCGTCGTTTTGAATATTTTAGCGTTCGAGCACTCGAGAAAGAACGTAAATCAATGAAATGCCTGCACATCGACGCGAAATCGATGATATCATCGCGATCTTTTCCTTTCGCGTGCGAGAAGCCGTTCAACTACAATAATTGACGGTCACCGCTGGAAAGACTCTTTTGCGGCCGCAAAAACGACTGGCGCGTTAAAAGTGCAGTTAACAGGATGCTTTTCCAGATACGTGCTCATTGCTCGGAAATGTTCGGAATAATTAATGTTCGTGCTCTGTACCGACAGTGTGCAACTCCGGACATTATTAACTTTTTAGAGTGGCAGACACGTACGGGTTAACGATACATTGCGGGCACTAACACGTTGGACGGTTAACGTATCGTTTTGTGACTGCATAAACAATTTGTTAGCTGGATTTTCCGTTGAAATCTTTACGGTGGGAATTGTTGAAAAAATTACTTTAAGAATTGTAATTATTTGGTGCTTTGTTACATGAGTGATATAACATTGCAAATATAATAATTGTTGAAGTATAAATAGTAACATAAAGGTACAGATAAGAAAGCAACGCTGTCGTCTTTCATTTGCAACGTAAGAAAATTTGATTTTCTAAACATACTTCAAGCTAGAAGCTTCTAGGTCACCGATGTCAACTGAAATCGTTACAGAAATCGTCCCAGTCAGCTAAAGAATCCTACAAATTTCTAATTTAAAAATACCACAGTAAATTTACAATATAAGAAATTTCTAAACACACCTTCAACCTAACACTTCCCAGTTTGTCAATGTCAAATGCAAATTGTTACAGAAACCATCAAAGACAATTCAAAATCTCTACTTTCTAACTCAAAATAAGATGGAAGTCCCACCATCTCAAATTTCCACAATAATAATCTTCTAAACGCACTTCCAGCTTAAAAACTCACACTTTATCGATGTCAATTAAAAATGGTCACAAACACTATTCAAGATAATTAAATATAAATAGTAACATAACGATACAGATAAGAAAGCGATGCTGTCGTCTTTCATTTGCAACGTAAGAAAATTTGATTTTCTAAACATAATTCAAGCTAGAAGCTTCTAGGTCACCGATGTCAACTGAAATCGTTACAGAAATCGTCCCAGTCAGCTAAAGAATCCTACAAATTTCTAATTTAAAAATACCACAGTAAATTTACAATATAAGAAATTTCTAAACACACCTCCAACCTAAAACTTCCCAGGTTGTCGATGTCAAATGAAAATTGTTACAGAAACCATCAAAGACAATTCAAAATCCCTAATTTCTAACTCAAAATAAGATGGAAGTCCCATCATCTCAAATTTCCACAATAATAATCTTCTAAACGCACTTCCAGCCTAAAAACTCACACTTTATCGATGCCAATTAAAAATGGTGGCAAACACTATCCAAGATAATTAAAAAATCTTATAAATTTCTAACTCCCAAATTTCCAGAATAAGAACCTTCTTGGCGTACTTTAATTCCGAAAACTCCAAGTTTATTCGTATCAACTAAAAATCCTCAGTGAAACCACCCACGTTAACCAAAGAAGCTAAAAGATTCTTCACAATACTTCAACCACAAACGTTCTCCACGTTACCCCATCCACTTTCAACCCCCAGAGTTCGAATCCACGTCGACGGTTCGTTTTCGGTTCGCCGATGACATCTTCGATTTCAGGCGGAAGAAAGCACGAGACGATCGGATTTCGACGAACGATATCAAAGGGCTCTCGGCCATTCGAAATCACAGCCGTAGGTTCGCATTAGAGCGATACACAGGTGGCAGGGCGTATGATGCGCTTACGTGCGAATTTCAGACACCCAGTGGATAGAGATGATCTGTAGTCAGACACCAATCGATCCACACCCCTGGAATCGGGGATGCATCGAAACCAGAGACGATTTTACAGAGAGTGTCATCCACGCTACTGGATTGTATATCGGATACTCGGTATGCTATAAAAGCGCTTTTGCTTTTATTATTTTCAAGCGGAACATTTTGGGGCCGTTATCAAAAAGATTCGGATGGTACGCGAGCCAACTCGAAATTCGTGCAACTTTTTTGCAACCACTCTACCCTGTGCTATGGTTCTGGTATTTTTTTTTTTTATTTAACACTCTTATATAAACTTGGCAGATACAGCTGACAGAATGGGATGATATAAAAATTTATAGTTTCGAGAGTCGACAGAGGATACTGAAACGAAACTGTTGCAATTGGTGTTGCGGAGAAGTATTGTACTTGAAATGTCCTCTGGCAATGTCGTCAGTGTATGAATAAAGTCAGATTTAACAATTATGTAGTGGCTATTCGATTTTACATTGCGGATTTGTAACGATAACAATTTGGAATACGAAGAAATTGATAATTGCAAAATTGTTATTAATTATTAGTATGATTTTGTTCAGTTATTAAAGTAAAAGTAACGAAAAGTTTGGTGTCTCTTTAGCAGCAAGTTCATAGATGTTACCGTAGCAAAATGTAGTCAGAATTCAACCCCTAAAAGAATTTTAAAAGGGACATTTTTATGGAGACACTTTAGCTAGAATTCTACCTCAGAAGTAGAATTCTCCGATCGATAACTCGTCGAATATAATCGGTGAATCACGCGAACAGCGTTTAAGAAGCGTTTGCCGGAGGTCTTGGAGTAATTATTAAAAGTTTCGTTTACAGCCAGGTCAAACGAGGCCAAACGCGCGCATAATGGCGCTTCGAGGAAACCAGCAACCGGCCGCAGTTTACAAGCCATAAAAGTTATGCGGGTTTCATGGTCGGACACAACTTTCTGCGTTACCGTAACTAATATCGGGCGCTGGCGAAACTACCGCGTGTTGCTTCGCTCGTCTTTCAGGCGAAATCTTGGCGAGAATCGAGAAGCTAAAAGATCTTGGTTACGTCCTACAAAGAACCTTGAAACATCGTGGCGAATTCGTTGATGGTTCCATGAATATTTACGACATCGACGAAATCAGATCGTTTGATCAGCCATACAGTATTTTATTTCATGAAATTACACATGGAAACTAATAATTTTATATTGAATTTAAGATACAACTCGTTCATTATGTTAAATTAACGATACTATTTAATTGAACGAAATTCGCGTGATAATTAGTGGAAATAAATAATTGAAGCAACGTACCGACACTCGAGGTACATTCGATATTTTTATTCAACGATTCTCTGTCAGGTAGAACATTATTTATGAACCCTTTATACTACCCTATTGATTATTGATTATACCCGACAAATAATACAATCTCCATTATGCATCCCTTTTTCTAAATAACCAGCCTAACACTCTCAGAGGTATTAATCAATTTCAACATCTCTTTGATACACAAATACCACTGTTAAATAATAAATTTCCAATGCAATCTCACTCCACCAATTACACACCTCCTTCGACACACCCTCTACCTTTATCAATAACAATCTCGCATTACCCGCCGTTTGTGAATTCAAAACGCGAGAGGAAAAAAAAAAAGCCCGGTTAAACGTAACAACAATAAATTACGATTCACCCCTGAACAAAAGCCACTCGACCGAAAGCAAACGACAGCTCGAGAGATCGTGGTAATTGCCTCGTCGGGGAAAAATTCGCGTTACAAAATATTCCAAGGAGCGTGAAAGGGTGAGAAGGTGGGAGGGTTTTTATAGGCAGAGAGTTTTCCTTCTTTCGTAAAAGTAGAGAGAAATATCGACAGCCTGGAGAACCAACGAGGAGTTGGAGGTTAAGGGTGGAAAAGGATAGAGAGAAGCGGGTAGGAAGAAGAACGACATTTTGTATTCTCTCTACGAGTAGAGCCGCTCGAGCAACTCGTTATGCGCGGTGAAAAGCATCGACGCGTGCCGTTGAGGAAAATAATTTGTCTCGCGCCGACAGCCACGAAGCGTGGAAGGCCTCCTGCGTGTACCATCGGCCTCTGCCACCTTGGTAAGTCGTGAAAGGGTGTGTGACATTTACGCGGTCACGTATGTATATGGGGGTGATACTTGTATGTATGTAACGATACCTACATAGGTATCCACGTTGCACGATATGGCGGCGCGTACGAGAGGTGGCCAAGGGGACGATGGGGGGGCCGAGAAGGGTGCCGAGGTCGTATCAGAGCCAGTGAAGCCGAAGCCTCATTATTGGGGGATTACGGTTCATTAATTCCGATCCAACGTTCTGAACTACACGCGAAAAGGAAAAGCCACCCCAAGCGATATCACGGAGAGAGAGAACGTTTGAAGCCTCTGTTGCTCCCTAGCTCGTTATGTCTGTCCTGTGCGCGTTGCCGTTCATGTTGGCTCTTTAAAAATGCCCGCACAAAAGCACACAGAGCGTGTTATTATAGTTTTGATCCTGCAGTTATTTTGTACGGCTCTCTTTTTCGTTTGACCTTTGCGCCGCGGAAAGTCGATGAAAATGAGACACGGCGCGTGGAGAGGTTGAAAAAGAGGTTGGATAGAATGGGGAAGGGGGTCGTGGAAACTATCTGGAAGATTTTGTTTTTCCAGCGTATACGTAATTATTCTTCCTGCTTTTGGTGAAAGGGAGGACTTTGCGTTGGTTTGTTTGATCTTGGGAGAGGAACGATGGAAGTTATTTCGTGCATTATTAACAGATTTTTTGAATTATTTAGTTATAGTTGGTAGAAAAATTGTGAAGTTGAATCAATGGAGAGATTTTGGTTGAGTAAATCTAACGATGTTTGAATCGATGAGGAGAGAATCTGTGTCTGACTATGACGTAGTTATACTACTGCGAGAAAGTGAACGTTACGCAAAATTAATTAAATTGACTTATAATTCCATGTCGTTAAAATTCTTCCAATAAAGTAGAAGCTAATTGGAAGGTACGAAGATATTATATCACGAGAGACATTCGTAAAAAAGAAGTTTTATCGAAGAAGTAAAGCAGACTAACATCTAGACGTGGAGGTACCACAGGGCCGTGATATTGCAGCAGGCCTGGGAACGGAATGAAGCAATTACCTGCTGATTGGAGGCTCTTTCGTTAGCCGCACTATCACACTTGCCAATTCGCCAGCTGGTAATTTCAATAGATACAACTGGAACCGCAAGACCGGCCGGAACGCCGATTGCCTCTTGTCCGCGCGATTCTCTGTTCGGATCCTAAAACGGAGGGATGGTTTCCAACCATCCAATTCTCCAGTGTATTTCAAATTACAAGTCGGAAGCTTTAGTCTGCCGGTCCGAGAAATACCTAATTGTATATACGCTCGATCCAATCCCGCGATAGTTCCGAACGCGGGAATGGATTTGCAGAAGAATGGATTTCAGTCCTACCGTTATCCGCGTCTTTCTTCTTCCTTTTTTTTTGTCGTTCTCTCGTTGCTTCAAAACATATTCTCCATGATAAGGATCGAACTCGAGGAAGTGGCTGTAATGGTTTCCCGAATAAATTGCATTTCCCGTAGGATCGATTGGAAGCGAATTACATGCCATTTTATATTTGAATCTCGCAGGACTAGTAGGAAGAAAGGAACTCGAAAGTTTGACCGTGAAACACGGGTATCAATTTCTCACCGAGGTCTGTTCGGAATATTTCATCGAAAGGAGGGGAGAAGTCGTAATTACGAGTGGTTCGTGAATTTGAAGAGCAATCAATTAAAGGAAACGCGAAACCTTTTGAAAAGGTCGTCAATTTCACTTTATTATCTTAACGGTTATCCGCTCATTCCATACCTATTTTTCTACTTATACTAAATTCATCGTTACTTCAATCAAATATTGCATAATACATAGTACCATAAAATGTCATTAATTATCAAACGTCAAAGTGGCAAATGATTTAATTCCTCCTAATTAAAATTCCCATACAATCTTCGACAAACAACTTTTCAGCTAGATCTACACTTGAATTAAAAATAATCTTTGTTACCGCTAGATTTTCGACAGCCGTCTCTAGTTGTACTAAATTCATCGTTACTTCAATCAAATATTACATAATACCTCATACCATAAAATTTCATTAATTATCAAACATCAATGTGACAAATAATTTAATTGCTCCTAATAAAAATGCCCATACAATCTTCAACAAATAACTTTTCAGCTATATCCACACTTAAATTAAAAATAACCTTTATTAACGCTAGATTTACTGCAGCCGTCAAATAGACGAGTTCCTACTATTTTTAAGTTTTTCTTAAATCAAGAGAGAAGCAGTACAGTAAATATTTCACATGTATCTTGTAATATACAAATTACTTAACAGGCCGTATTTTCTGCCATTGGATCCATCTTTTTGCAAAGTACTAATTTAATTTATTTACATATACCAGACGTAACAGTCATAGACCTAGTATTAGTAATAGTGCATCTAGTATTTGATCCATATAGTGTTAAATACACTCCAACACAGTCCAAAACTTCAATTAACCTTGAAATAAAGAGTTTTCTAAGATCCTCTACAATTTCCTAGGAAATACAACAAGCTATAGATTTCAGCTGAATTCCCAACGAGATCGCCAACAAAATCGACTTGGATGGAATACCTCTAATCTTACTTCCGTCCTAAGAGCAGGATATCTCATCGATAGGTCTCGCGTATCACGCTCGATCGCGTTTCCTTCCCTCTCGGAAACGTACTCCTTCCTCCCCATGGGAACCGGTCTTCCGTTCTGACTCCCGATACGAAAGACTCACCAAACAAGTAACAGTTGTACCGGAGATAAAAGCAATGCAATTACGAGGCCGCCGAGGGAATTACTCAGGGAATGTCTTTAATTAAATGTTGGAAGCAGTTTCCGAGCCTCCGTTAATGCAGAGACAATTTCCTTCCATCCACTTTTCGCTCGCTTTCTCGAAGAAGAGAAAGGAACATCCGGCGAAGCTGGAGGGCTACTCCCCCATAACCCTCCTCTTTCTACCGTTAGCCATCCCTTTCTACGTCCACGTAACACACAGTTCTCTACGTTTCTCGGCTTAACGAACTTTTAAAGTTCGCGTACCTAATCGCTCGTGTCAACGTTCGCTCAAAAGGATCGCCCCAGGAATCGAATTCCGCCATGAAACTTTCTTCATTTCGACGTACGCCGTAAACCATCCTTTTATTTCGTCCGGAGACCCTTACCAACCGGCGAATAGTTTTATTCTTCGCTGCGATTACCGGGAATGGTTCAATTGGATTTACAGCGCGATCGCTTTGACGCTTCGGGGATGTGCTTAATTGTGCGGCAATCGTTAGGGGTGGTTATATTTTACGGTAGAGATCAAATATTCGCCCGGGGTTGAGCAAGTTTTATGTTACTTTTGCATCAGGATCTTTTTTTTATGGACGATTTTCGCAGTGTTTTTTTATGGTTCTTTGAGGCCTGTGGATCTCTTTTTGGAGCTTTGAGAAGCGTTGGCTGGGTAATTAATGATAATTTGTGAATAACTATTCTGTCTGTAACCTGTCATTTGACCGGTTGCGCAGTAAATATGAAATGTAGATAGTTGTCAATTTGTCAAAATTACAAATTTTCATATCACCGAACTGACTAATTAACCGTACATGATACGTATAGTGTCAATATTGGAAATTCTAGTTAACAATTTAGTTCATAATGGAAAAAGACATATGTTCATCCTATGACGCCGTTCATTTGATCATGATACGATCAGTATTGAAATTATTTTAACCCTATCCTCTCTCAAATACCAAGCAATACGTTTCAAAACAAAAACACCCTCCGCCTCAAAAACATATTCAAATCTGCAAACTCTCGAAAATCGTCTAATTCTATCCAAAGCCGTCAGAAATCCCCAAGAATCTCTCAATTCACGGAGAAACAATCTTTTCCAGCTAAAGCCCAAGAAATGACGTTTCTCGGCAACAAAAGCACGGCTTGACCTAATCGAGTTTCAGGTTCGTTCGCGAGTATTTCACGACGAAAGAGCAGAAGGGGATTTTATTCTGAGCACTTAATTTCCGCGACGCCCCGAACAGTAGAAACACAGAGAGGACTAGAAAGAGTGGTGGAGAAAAATAAAAAGAAACGTAACGTTACGTAAAATTCTTGCGCCCGGAAACGACGACTGTTACGTCGGTGGCGCGTTTCACCGGTGGCATACCTCGGGCAAAACACTTCTCTTCGTAGGTTTGCTTTTATTACGAGACATTTCAGGACTTCGCAGAGCCAGGAGGGGTCGGTTGGCTGTTTGCGGGGGGGTTGAAGAAGAAGGAAGGGGTGTAGCACACCGAGAGGGTTCGCAGGAGCGTGTCGCGAGGCGTGACAAGAAATGTCACACGCTTCAGATGGCATAACTACGCGCGAGGCCCCCGGCTTGCTCGCATTCCACCATGGTGACACATACCATGAGAGACGGACCGCGAACCTCTCGCAGAAATATTGAGCCCCCGGAGAAATATTGCCCCCTGGTTTTGCGTGACGTGCGAACGGCCCGTCAATTCGAGTAGCGTAAACCGCATTATACGGCTCGTCGGCCCATGCCAGGAAAAATGATCGAGGAATTTGTACGTCCGGGCTACCAATTTTTCAGGGTAATAACTCCGACTAATGATCAACGATTTGGCACCTTTAATGCTCGAGAGAGCGGAACTGTTTGTGGAAGAGGTATCGTGATAGAGACGAGAAGTGTGCCTTGGGTTTGATTGAGTGGAAGGTATTGTAGTTTTAATCGTTTTATAGGGGAGGTTTTAATTGCTGTGATATAAGAAGTTTCTTTAATTTCTGTCAATGTTTTTGATATCGAATGATCGATGTGATTGAATTAGTTTGGGTAATATTGAGATAGTTACTAACATTGTGTTCACCAGTGTAATTTACTAATATTGAGATTATATTTAATTAATTTGGATAATATTGAGATAGTTACTAATATTGTGTTCACCAGTGTAATTTACTAATATTGAGAAAATATTTAATTAGTTTGGATAATATTGAGATAGTTACTAATATTGTAATCACCAGTGGAATTTACTAATATTGAGATAATATTTAATTAGTTTGGATAATATTGAGATAGTTACTAATATTGTAATCACCAGTGGAATTTACTAATATTGAGATAATATTTAATTAGTTTGGATAATATTGAGATAGTTACTAATATTGAGATAGTTACTAATATTGTGTTCACCAGTGTAAGTTACTAATATTGAGATATATTTAATTACTTTGGACAATATTGAGATAGTTACTAACATTGTGTTCACCAGTGTAATTTACTAATATTGAGATAATATTTAATTAGTTTGGATAATATTGAGATAGTTACTAATATTGTGTTCACCAGTGTAATTTACTAATATTGAGATAATATTGAGATAGTTACTAATATTGTGTTCACCAGTGCAATTTACTAATATTGAGATAATAATTAATTAGTTTGGATAATATTGAGATAGTTACTAATATTGTGTTCACCAGTGTAATTTACTAATATTGAGATAATATTTAATTAGTTTGGATAATATTGAGAGTCCTAACATGTATGCATATTTCAGAAACTACAAACATTCGTTCTTAAAGAGTGTTTCATAATAATATGTGTAATTGCACGTAAAATTACTAAAATCTTATTAAGAATTACATGTACCTCAGAAACATGTTGATTCTTTGCTTTGGTAGCTGAGAGCAGACGGAATGGCTGCGGTGAAGGAACTTTGTTGGCTGAGAGAAGAAGACCACTAAGGGTTGATACCACTGTGGGGATGAATTACCAAGCAGGTCACAAAAAGAGAGGCGTTGTTGATAAAGAATCTCATCTTCGAAAGTATTAAACGCGCACTAGTAAATGGAAATGCTCGAATTCGACGGAGCACTGCTTCCTCGTCCGCGGTTGAAGGCAAACTGATAGCTCGTCTGCGGTCGAGGGCAACGAATAGCGAGGTGTACATTGAAACTTGTTATTGTTATCGGATTATCGAGACGATCACCTGCGAGGTGCGATCGCCGAGGACCGTCGACTTTGTTTTGATGACACGCAAACGTCGTCGAGCTCCATGGGCAGTGAAGTGGAAATAATTTCGGCCGTTTCTCGTATAATTAATCTTAAGATTGTAAAATCAATTTAACAATATTATTTATTCGAATGACCAAATGCTACAAATGCAATACTTTGTTTAATGGAGCGTTATTGTTAAAATGTAACGCATAAACAATAAATGTTTTTACAAACACTGCAAACTATAAATAATACTAACGCGGGTAAACAAACATAAATAATTTTACGGTTAAATCGTGAAAAATTTTGAAAGTTAAAAATATTTTAACTATTTTTCAAAACTGATTTTCTCAGGAATGGGTTCTAATGAAGATAAACGGACTAAGTATTTGTTAAAATTCGAAACAAAATTTATAAGAATTAGCATAAGTATTCTTTGGAGGAAAAATTGTGTTCACCAGTGTGATTTACAAGGGTCATTGACCTGCTAAAGAGGTATAAAAAGTTAATCAGTTCTCATCTATTAAAATGATGAAAAAAAAGCTCATTTATTTTTATATCGACGATTATATAGACACAAACGATTTGAAATCTCTATCGAAATTGACACCCAATACGTATCGACAGTTCGTGAAAAGGGAGACAAATAACACAGCCGTTAAAGCGCGCGCAAATTCTTCGGGGGGAAAAATTGCATGGCGTAACTAAAAATTACTTAAAAATTTGAGGTTCACGAATGAAAAATGGCCAGGATCCGCGGCAGGCAAGGTAATATTTCCGCATTGTCCGTTGATGAAAATTTATAACGCTAATACGGGAGAAAAACGGATCGCGAGTGTCGTGAAAATATTGCAGGTTGCGTCGGTGCATGGATACGTCGTCGATCCGAGTGGCGTAAATCACATTACACGCCTCCTGAATCCGTTGTAAAAAATATTTACAGGACTTGAGTCTCGTGTAGTAACATTCTTTCGTACCTTCTACCATTTCGCATCTTCCAAACGAATCGACAGGGTGAGATATTAACCGCGAGAGTCGCAAAGACAACTCCAACCGAAGATATATGTCGATGCGCGACAATGGAGTTTACGATTCGTACCGTTTAATGGGACTCCCAATGTAAATCTCTAGCTTTTTTTCCACGTTGGGAGAAAATTTACGGGAAAATAACAAACTACAAATGTAATACGTTCCGTTCGATTGTTACGGATTATGTCAGAGTTCGTTGAAATATTACGAATGGCTTAAACGTGCTTACAAAGAATCATTTCAAATAAAATATAAACATTTTTGCATTGTTACCTCATTTACATATTTGCTTTCATTCCTGGATATTTTAAAAATCATATTTCAAAGGGTGATCGGAACGTAACGTCATTCCTCCCAGATATTTTTCTCAAAAACCAATTAATTTTTATCGAACTGGCATTAAACATTTACACACTACAAGAAAAAAGATTGTTAATAACAAAAGTAATTACATAATTCATTAAAAATAAAAATGTAGTACAAATTTAATTGTTTGAATTGAATTTAAAGAACGACATTACTTTCCGGTACCGCTAATAGAAAAATATCAAACAAAATTTTATAATAAACCTATGTTCAGAGAATATCATACACCGTGAAATATAATTTTCGTTTGGAAAACAATACGATTTTAACACGATTACAAGTATCGAAATAGAATTACATTTAATTCCCCACAACCTCGGGAATATCCGATGCAATGAATTTCTGTATTACAATAATCAGTGAAAAAAAAAAAAAAATACTTTAACTGCAACCACATCCGGGAATCAGCGTTAATGCATACGCATTTAAACAAACACTCGCAATCCCATTTCCCGAGGCACTTGGTGCTTTGATCTTTCGGCAACGTTCACCGAACTCGATATCAAGCATCTTTGGCGATGGAACGTTTCTCTGCTGGAACGTTAAGTTCCACTATTAAAGTAGCAATTCCGTCGGGGCGGAACGATAATAAACTCCGAACGGAGTATAAAGGAGAGGCAAACTGCGCGTAGAGACGAGTTTCAAACCGCGCGTATAGACCGGTGCATCGAAGCTCGTAAAATGTTTTCGTACGTTTTCGTGCTCGATCGTACATACCTACATGCAGGCGAAACGCATGGTATCTACGTAGATTCGATGCATACATACGTTACTCTTGGCCGCTTCAACCGAAACACGCTCGGTCTCACCGAATTTAGATTTATTTCGTGTAGTAAAAGCACGTGAAAGAGCACGTGAATTTTTGCGTAACATCTCACCCAAGTACGGAGTTTTGTATCGTCTAATCGGCCATATCCACTCTACGGCTCGCTCATTCGTATATTCAGATATTCGAGTGACTCTTGAAAAAGGTGAACTTATCCGGCTGAAAATTTTCCAACCTTTAGGGAGGAAATCTTGGAAAAAAAGATATCGTTCAACGTGAACGTGTCTCTTTTGCGTGACGGACTTCTAAATTTGGAAAAAATTCTGTCGCAATATCTGCGAGCGAGTATGCGTGTTACGTAAGAGATATCTTGACGCAGGAGGAGGTCCGGCCTGTTATGGGGACGTTCTACTTGAAGAGGAGATTCGAGATCCACCCTTCTTGACGTAGTTTCTCTCTGCTCTCTCACTCTCTCACCCTATCTCTCTTGATATACGTAGCTTGCTTACTAACTCTCTCTCTCTCTTCAACCCAGGTCGCTCCTTCTCCTTGGACGTGGAGGGTCCTTGGAATACCCGGTGGATCCCTCATATCTGCGAAGCAGCAACGCAATACGCGCATCCCTCTCGGTCTAACAGGCCTTAATCGTTACAAGGACTTTCCTCGAGACGAGCATTTTCGTCCTGCGGCCGTTTAACGTGGATCCTCGAAGGGTTTCGAATATATACGCCAATGTTGCGCCACTTAATCGCTCATCCCTCGTGTAGTTGGCTTTCACGAGGAGTGGTGAGTTTACCGCGAATGTGAAAACGGTGAAAATGCACCCCGACGATTCTGGCTTTGCTGCGTGGAAATGAAACATTTCCGGGGAAATGAGATTCGATGTTAAAACGAAGGTGGACTGACGAACGATAAAACTGTGATTTTGTCGGCTGGTACTCATTTGGGATCGGATAATTTGAAATTCAATTGGAAATTAAATAAGCTCCGACTTATTTAGGGTTGAACGAATCGGACCACGTTCGTGAATTAATGGCGGTTTATCAGTCAAATTAAACGAGAAATTTTTGTGATTTGCCGCAACGATTTGGACGGTGTCTCTCGTCGATCACGGATGAGGAATTTATCTGAATGTTTGTGAATATATTTCACGAGGGAAACAATGTAACGTAGGATGGATACGAATACGGTTCCGACGTCAATTGGTCATTTATCGAATATCGTTTTAATACATTGAAAACGTTAAAACACAGAATAAAATACAACGGTTTTCCATTCCCCTCTGAAAATTTAGAAACTCTTTTACATCCCAATAAAACATGCCATCTCAAATTACTCGAGGGCTGTCATTTTTTCATAAAACATAGCTTACAAAAATTTACATCCTTCTACTTTTCAACCCTAAAAAACTTCCACTAAAAATAATTCTTCAAAATAGTAAATCACATTTAATTGCATAAAATAAACCAATTCCAACTAACATACACTGCCCATTTCTCCCTGGAAACGAATGACAGAAATAATTTCATTCCACGAAAACTCACCCCCTGCTATATCTCTTCCTTCCTTCCACGATCTTCCCTCAAAGATTTCCAAGCGCGTAGACGATTTTCACCTGCGACAGCAACCACCACGTTGCTTGGGGTATTACGACATCAGATTGCAAATCAATATCTCATTTCGTAGGTATGAGCCGAGGATGTTACCTTCGTAATGCAGTTTCGTGGTGGAGAGTACGGAGAAGCAACATCGGACTTGGGACGAGAGCAAACGGCGTGCAACGGTGCAACACGCAGAAACGTGGATGCACGTACATTCGTGGCATATGCGTATACACGTTTATTGGATGAGAAATCAAGGGAGAGAGAGACAGAGAGAGGGCGAGAGAGAGAGAGAGAGAGAGAGAGAGAAATGTGGAGAAAACGGAGAAGGGAACTGGAGGTTGTGGCGTGTCGAAGGAAACTAGAGCGAACGCAGTCAAATCGAATTACCCTTGGGGCCTTGCGATATCGTGCGCTAGGCGGTATAAGGGATGTTTCTGCCGGAAGAGCCCTTTCTCTTGTCCGAGAAGAGGGAGCCTCTTTAGGTTAAATTCATTTGACGGTGGCAATAAGGGGAGGATGGTTTGCTGCCGCCCTTAGAAGGAAACGTGGGAATTATTTTCAAATAGAGAGCCCTGGTAATGCTGGTCAGAACGATTTTTGGTATAAATAATTACACTGAATATCTAGATGAAGAGTCATTGTTAATATAAATTTCTAATGGGTGTAGGGAAAGAAGGAGTTCGGATGAAATTTTTTCTCTGGAGTATATTGATAGTATATGATTCAAGAAATGCGTTGAAACCCAAAACAAGCGAAATTTGGGTCGGTGCCAATGGGGGCGGATTTTTGCAAAGCTGATTACGCGTTTCTTGGCTCCTGATGGTCTTTGGGGGATGAATCTGTTTGGGCTCGCAAATTTCTTTAATCTTAAAAGCTTCAACTTGGAAATCTGGGTTTTTGTTGTTAAACATGTGAGTATTGTATCCACAAAGATGTGAAGACACGTTTGCAACTGGAATTCCAATTACGATAAAAGTGAAAGGAAGTTTCGTGAGATTTTAGAATAATTCCTCAAAATTACTGAACTCTTGAGCAATTCTTCACGGATTAACGACGTTTCTCGAAGAATAATAAATCCGTGGAAAGTGGAAGTCAGGGGTGTACCAAGTTCTCGTCGTCCATCGTTTTCGCACCCTCGAAGGCCCGCCTCGTCGGAGCGAAATCTCGTAACATTGGTGTCGAGATTTGCATAATTCGCCGCGATAATTAAGCGATCTGCATATTACGTTCCGAGCGCGCTGTCAGTTTCTCTTTTAAGGGCAAATAGTCCCTGGCACGATCCCGAACTTCCCCTTCTGTGCCCACAATTTCTCCCCGCATTTCGCTATTAGATTAGAGCGTTGTAACGAGTAATATTCACGCAACAGCCTCTCGTGCTCACCCTCTCCCTCCTTTTTCCCTCGTTTCTCCTGAAAATCGTAACCCGACCGACGCAGAAATCTCCCGTTGATATTGGAGCGTACACTCGATTGTCTCTTTCTATTTTCCTGTCGTGCAAATGGACGTCGAAACAATTCCCATACGCGGAGGAAAATATCGGACCTCTATATGGACTTGTAACGTTTTGCT
The DNA here is from genome assembly GCA_910591515.1 of Cerceris rybyensis. NCBI lineage: Eukaryota > Metazoa > Arthropoda > Insecta > Hymenoptera > Crabronidae > Cerceris > Cerceris rybyensis. The sequence continues at coordinate 6,988,679 of OU342795.1, forward strand.
CGTCGATTTCGTTCGTTTCCTTGTAATCGTGTGCAAAACGAATCGCGCGTGAGCTTTTGCTTTGCCCATTTTCCTTCGATTACTTCTACATCGATGGAACGTTACGGATTTGCGAGATGCGTCTATTATCGCTTGTAACTTTGTCCGACGTTTTTTTTCCATCGACATATGCACAGAAATGGAAGAAGACCCTGAAACGTACTATTCTTAAAACGGGACATCAAATTTGCCCTCACTTAATAGAAAATTGAAAATGTGTCTTTAATTAAGAGTAAAACTATCGGTAATATAACTATTACATTTAAGTACATTAAATAAGTATTTTAGAAATCAATCAATGGAAGATACGTTTAATTCTGTAATTTGTTTTTTACAAAATGGACGTAGAATATCTACTGTACGACCCTATTAAAACTTGGAGAATTTTTATGGAAGAACAAGTAGTTTAACCCTTTCCGAGCATGACTCGACACAGCTCCTCATTTGATTTCATCATCTGACAATTTAATATCAACTTTCCAAATTCATAATTATTCTGTAATAACACCTAAATATCCTACCTATAGTTATTGATAAAAATTGAGCATCCAATGATAGAAAATTTTGTGAAATAAATTTTACTTAGCTCACTACAAATTTAAGAAAGCAATTCAGACAGCAAAGGGTTAAAGAAAGTGAAGAAATAATTGTCGATATGAAATTTTTGAAATTCTTACAATACAGAGTACGTTATACGTCACGAACTTAATTTTTGAGGAATGCAATCATTACAACCTTCGTCAAACTCCCTACATTGCCTAAAGTCCGCGTCAAATTCATCTGCATACCGATGTAACACGGTTCGCAATTGTCAAACGTATCGATCTATCTCTGATGGCTAATAAAACGATATTTCATCGTTACCCGTCAAGTCGGAGCTATTAACCGTGATGCTAATAAACACGAACTTCCAACTTGGATACGTCGATGAATGTCAGCGAGGAACGGCCAAACGGGTAACAACGCGATCCCCCCTGGGGGTGAGAAAGAGGGGTTTTCGTGAGTACGGTCAAGTTCGGCAAGCGGCTTTGCGAACTTTCGCCAATCAGCAGGTGGAATCCCGGACTGAACTCACTGACAATTCAATTACAACTGGGAATTCCTGGTCCGACCCTAAGCCGAGAAAGTTTGGCGGTTTGACGGAGGCCAAGGGAGATTCGCCGACGGAGAAGGAGACGACCCACACTTCTCCAAGTGTTATGCAGATTTCTGTTTGGCCAGTCATTACCGGGGTGTTTGCAGGCACGACAGCCATTGGGTACGTCTCTCTATCCACCCCGTTGCGACACCCTCCGTTTCTACCCCTCCCAATTTATAGGGGAATGGCCATCCGTGAGCGATGCATCCTTGCCGTCTGTATTACCCTGGACTCCATTTGCCAGCCTGATTCTATGCGCATTTATTTCTACCCGCGTGTTATTCCGTCGATTCCGTTTATTAAGACATGAATATTTATCTTCGTCTTTCTGTGTTAATGTTGCGAAGGCAAGGGTAGAATGTTGGGGTGATTCCAGAGGGAGGTTTAGTGGAAGACTTGTATGGGCGGTGTCGAAGTTTATTTGCTTGGTGTTTGGTGAGATTTTAGATATTTTGTTTTCGTAAGTGAACCCTTTTAAGGTAATTTAGTAGTTTAAAATTTGATATTTGTTAGTTTTGTTGTGAATAAGTTGCTGTGTTAGTTTCAATATTAGAATTACCAAGCAAGTCAAAATGGCTCGTCCGCAATTTTTTCCAGAAGTTCTTCACGTTTATGGGATAGTCAGAGAGAAGATATTCTACGTTGATTTTATAAAATACAGATTACCGAATCGATCATTTTTCCATCTCTTGATTTCTCTTTCTCCATATTTAATATATTGAATTATAGTAGATTTAATGCCGATAGTTCTAGTGTTAATTACAGGAACCAATTAGTTAGGTGGTGAATGATTCTGACCATAGCAATTTCTTGGCACTTTCAAAGTATAATATTCACTTTGTAAGTATATTCGACGTGAGATACTAGTATAAAATATATGAGGTAATATTGATTGTATAATTATTTTTACGTGTAATGGTTCTATCGAATAAAGGAACAATGAGAAAACGGCTGAAGTTTCGGCGGAATTCGACGTGTTACTGTTTATACCGATATTTGATCAATTTTGAGGTGAAATGCATTTATTGAGTGCAAAGGAAAATTGGAAAGTATAAAAATACTTCCATAAATTTCCAACGAAACCTTCGGCCAGTTATCTCGAACGATACAAATCCGACAGAGAATGTTTGGAATACGTTGGAATCAATTGTTTACCCGGTCCTCAATCCGGGATAGACATTTTGAAGCAGAATACTCGAAAACATTGGATGAACGACGGAATATAACGCAAAATATAACAAATAACTACGCGAGATATTCGGAAAAATAAAGTTATTTCGAAACGAGTGGCAATAAAATATTGAAAATCAACACGTCGATAAGAAAAAATACAAAAATATTTAGATACCATGAAATTTCTCTCAATTCTGTTATTCCCCTAACAAACTCATAAAATTAGCAATAACAAAAAAAAATACTTCATCCTTGTCGAATAAAAATTTAACTAAATCGACAAAATATTTTTCCAAATGCAATAAAATATAAATATTATGGTGATATTTCAAAGATACCCTTTCAAAGCCATTCCATTTAAAAATTTTATATTTAACAAATTGACACTAAATCCACCAAGGCAATCAACATGACAATTTCCTTTTTGTAAAACACCTTTTGTAAATATTCCACTTCTATCTTCTAAATCCTAAATTACTTATCTCATCACCTTTTCCACCTCTTGACCTATCTTTCTCCAAACGACACATTCAGAATATCCAAATAAAACAAATATTCCTCCATTACATCCATCGTCAATACATCAAATATCAACGATAACTTCTTTCATTCAAACTGTACAAAAATTTCTACAAAATTTGAAAAAAAAAAACACTCACCGGCATAGTTTGGCTAGCGTGTAAGGAATTGATCGCCGCCAGCGCTTCTTGGTGCGACGAGAGCTTCACGAACGCACAGCCTGCAACAAAGAAGAAGCGTTTCGTTAATCCACGCCACTTTTTCGTCACGACCCGTTGAATTCTCTCCTTCTTGCCACGTTTCCAACGAATAGAGAACTTTTCGAAGCTCTAAAATTCCGTAGTTCCGCGATAAACGCGGACAATGCGAAGAAACGTCGTCCGGAGGAAAAAACCCACCCCCTCATGCGCTCTCCTGTTTTTTTCTTCTCCTTCTTCGCCGTTGTTTTTCGACGAAAAATACCACGGCACATTCGGCACTCGGAAGAAGTGAAAATCGTTTTATACGTTTTACGTTGGCGCGGAAGAACTCGTAGGAAAGGAGTGAAAGGAGTTCCGTTTCCGCCATTGTCACAAACCATCCCCCCCCTCTGGCGATGATGGAACGATTAATCGCCCACCGCGTTGCCCCTGCTCTCCGCCACGTGCGCTTATCGTTATAGTTAGATGGAAACGCGAAGACAAAGAGCTCCGAGGGTGCTTTGAAAAATTGACGCGCCAGCGGAGCGCAACGTGCACTTAATAAAAGATGTTTACCGCGAACGGAGAAACGCTCCGTAATCCGGGACACCGGTGCTGGTTTCGAGCAATGGCGATATGTATCGTGGCGGGCAAACGATCCTGAAAAATTACTTCTATCTAGGTTCGCTTGCGAAATAATCACTTACAATGTGTCGCGAATGGGATGTCTGCAATGGGGGGTTGACATTTTAGGCGGTAGATGGGCATAAATCAATTCTGTGTACCTCCATGAAATTGTGAAGTAATTGTTGGTGGATAATGATTTTGATATTTGAGAAAAAATTGTTTGGTAATATTGTGTAATAAGTTTCAATTCGGGGATTTATATGTGGAATAATTGGGGTGGTTTGTTGGGTTGAGGTGGGATAGAAACTTGTTGGGTTTGATGGGAAGAAGAAACGGTATTCAGAGATGAAGGAAATCATTTTTGTTCACAGAATTGTCATCAGTATTTTGAACTTTCAAAAGAACGAAAATGGTAGGAACAAATTCCCCTCAAATACAGTGATGAATCGAATAAATGATGGATTTTTTAAAAAGAGATGTAAAAAAATGCAATATTCACCCTTTTGTCTACCCTGTATGTCGCTAAAAGAATATCCACGCAATTTCAACGTTCAATCCCCGCCATTATCGCATTATAGACTATTTCGGAAGCTTTTAAAATATCATTTAGGAATTATAAGAGATTTAATCGAGTCTGATGACATCGGTGCCCGTCCCTCCGCGTTATTCAGCGCTTTAATCAATTCTATCGCACTGCGTCAGTTTTATCATAGAAGTTTCAATCAATCCAAAAATCAATACAGTTTCGTACTTTATATAATCATGCAAAATTGTGCCTGCCATTATCAAGAGTAGAAGACCAAGTGCAACAATACGATCAGTCCCTGTTCAATTACGATATATCTTTGAAATCGTGCACGCGTACGATGCTCAAAGTACGAACGAAGCTTCAATAGCTCTGTGCCTCTCCTCGAGGTGCGATGGGAGAAGGATCGAAGGGAATTAGGGCGAAAAGAGGGCACTCACTCTCGTATCTGCTGAAGTATGACACGATAACATCCCGGTCATATCCCTCGTTCGAAGAGAACCCTGGACCTTTCTTCGATCTCTCTCTGTGACCCTTCAGTTCGTCGTCCAGCCTTCAACTGGCGAACGTTGTTGGTGAACGACACCAGGGGGTTGAAAAAAGTTGTGAAAACGTAGAACAATTTTCTGAGATTCGATCGATGCCTTCAATTTTAAGAAGTTTACGGAACGTTACTCTTAATGGAGATTCTTGGTCGAAGGATAACTTCGAGATTTGTATTTAAAGGAGAGAGATTTTCATCCTTAACGCTAGATTTCTGGGCGCGAAATCTGGCGTATTTAAACATATTAAATAAGTACTTTAAAGAAAGAGAGATTAACCGACAAATTAGATGATCACTTAAATAATTTGTATATTATCAACTATATACGAAGTATTTACTGTACTGCGTCCCTATAACTCTAGAAACCGTTTCTAAAAAAGTAGGAATCCGCCAATTTGATGGCTTCAGTCTTAAGGTCGTAATATCGATTAAAGTGTTTAGGAAAGCCGTGCTAATTACAATGAGACCCGTTTCAGAGAGGTTTACGCAATCGTAGAGCACAGTAAGAATGATGAAGTAGATTCGGTACTTTGTTACTCGGCGGTTCATTAAAAGCCATTGTTCCATGTCATTGTATACCTTGTTCCTTGTCCCGTCTTGTCTAAAACACCTGCCGGCCTTTCTACCGACGATAATGTCGCGATGTCAACTTCATGCTGTTGCATTAATCACGTTGCCGGTTCTTGAAAAGTGGCGTTTAAACGACGGACAGAATGCCCGACGGTGTTTGTAGGTTTCTCTTGCGTGTAATGCAAGGACTTATCTTGAAGGGAGATTTAAAGTGCATAGGCGATCGAGTGAGATATAAAAATTGAGTTAACATACTCGCGGAAGCTTGAATTTATGCAAAAGGTTTAGTTTAAAACTAGACATGGGTTATCCGTCAAATTCGATTCCTACTTTTTTCAAAATATTTCTCTCTATAGAGAAGCGGTGCAATAGATATTTCACATCTATTTTATATTACAAAAATTACTTAATTGATAGTATTTTGGCTTGATCCATTTTTTTCTCAAAGTATTTATTTAATATATTTTAATGTAGCAAGTTTAACGCCCGTAAATCCGGTGTTAATAAAAAAGGAAAGGAATTAGATTCCTAATGCTTTTAAATAAATATTGTAAAATCATCCTGAACTCATCCAAGATCCATTATGCCCAACAATCTACGTATTACACGCATCCATTTAAAGATAGGATCACATTTCGTCATCCCCTTTTATCAACCCCTTGCGCCTTCATTTCGCGCGACGATTCTATCATCTTTATAATCGACACCCCAGCCAAAACGCCTGAAACTCGCTCACAAACGCACCCCCAGTAGAGATCGTCTAAAAAAAATATCAAACGGGGGGACGCATTCGTCAAATAATCCGTCGGTACGTCGATACCGGTCACCATCAAATTTCAATTTCATCCATCGAATATAAAACCCATCCCTGATTTTTCCCAACCCCTTGGGGAGCTGGCGTGTTTTATGGGGAGAAATTCGCGGGGATGAAGAACGCTCGAGGAAATCGGAGGTAAAAGCGATCCAGGGTGAGGTACGCGCGGACAAGATTCCCCCGCGCCTCTTTCTCACCGCCTCCCCCGTAAGAATTTGTCCGAGCTTCCAAAGCGTTCGAGACACCCCTTTTCTCCACCCCTCTACGAAATCCCCGACGGTGCTCTCGAAGACGATGCGCTCTTGAGATTTTTCTCCGAAGCAGACGGGAGCTTCAACGGGGGAGTAAGGTCGCGCCGAAATAAAAGACTCGAATTTCTCCAAAGTTCCTCCACCCTTACGTACGCTTTTCGACGTATGTATTGTACGTCCGTACGTATACGTTGTCGAGTATGTACGTCGATTCCGCTTGTTCCGTCGGCTCCTTCTCGCCGGCTCGAAAACTATGTTTGCCCCTTCTCGAACAACGGCGAACAACAAACACTGGACAAACCGCTCGGTTCTCCAGCATCGTCGTTGTCGACGGCGACGACGTCGGCGACGGCGACTAGTTTCGTGGATCTTCCCCGTTCCTATTTTCGTCCCTTGCTCGTTCTCATCCCCCTCTTTTCATCCCCCCCTTGGACCACCCCCTTCGCGTCTCTCCACGCTGTCGCAGCCGGTTCGAACAAATCGATAACGCCTGCGAGACTTTCCACTCATATATTTGATTGCTCGGCAAACATGCCTAAGTTTATTCTGCGGCCCCTCGAAGCGCCAACGTGCTTCTACTCGCTTGCGCGCGTGCGCGTTTGCTTGCTTGCTCGCTCGATCGCTCGAGCTAGCGGGTGAAGACTTTCCAATATAATGGGAAAGCTTCTCGACTCGGCGCCTCGAACGAGTTTAGGCGCCGTGCTTCGAGTAATTTGATCCAGTTAGAGGGATGTACAACATTATTATGCGCCTCGCTGGAGAGTTCTTGAGGTTTTCTTCTTACTTTTTTAATTTCAATTGAGGAGAAAGGATAATCATCGGTTTGGCTTCCATCAGGGAAGCCAATTTTGTAGTAACTCGGTGCTGAGTGCTTTTCTAAATTGGTATCCTTGGTTTCACGTGTAATTATTTCCTTTCTTTCGATGTATTTAGTGGTATGTGAATAAATATTGGGAAGCTGTTAAGGAATGAGAATTTCTACTGATTCTTCCGGTGGAGTATGGTGAAAGGAAGTTGTTATATTAATTTTATAAGGATTTTACTAGAAGTATTATTTTATTCGATGAAAAGGATCCAGTTTGATCGTTAAGAATGCTCTTTATTCGTCCATCGATAGTTCGAAGAATGGATTAACCCATGTCGAGGAGATTCGCCTCGAATCGCAATATAATCGATCTCGTTATATCCGCATGGCGTACGAAACTCGCGAAACTTTCGGCCGTAGCTGTATCCTTTCGTTCGATCGGCCAAGAGTTGATAATTGAATTTATCGGCAGCGACGTCGAAAAACTCATTAAGTTCGAGCTTAATTGTTTTCGGGATTAAGGAGAAAAACGGTAAGAGAGGGTGAGAGACAGAGAGAGAGAGAAGGGACAAGAGAGAAAGAGAGAGAGACAGAGAGAGTACGGTCGGATTATCGTGGTCGAAAGTTTCGATTGGATACGACACAACTCGGCGAATCTTTATTTGTTTTGCAGTCTGAGAATTACGGCTGAAATAACCGTAGAGACGTAACCGTTGGTGATCGATGGACAGAGGGCATTTGTTTTTTAACCGTTGCACGCGTAAAACTCCCGGGAACGAGAGGAGGAAGTTCGAATCTCCGGGATAAATCGATAATGAACATCTGTTTTTGTAAATCGTGCGCGAACGAACGACGGAAAATATAGAATTGTTTGTAGCACACGTCCTATCCGCGCTTCAAATAAAAACGTTTGATCCCGCATTCACCGACGAATTTCTGTTTTTCGAACTGATTGGAAAGAATGGCACAAACACGCCAAACTGGAGCAGTTTCATCAAACATACTCAAACGAGATACCATCGCGGAACTTCTCTATATACAAACAATTCTTACATTCGTCCCACTCGCCTGACTGTTCCATTTTTTTTCCTTTGTTTCAATAAAAATCTTTTTCAAATGCAACCACGAAAACTCGAATTGGCAATTTTGAAAACATTTTCTCACAGGTAAAAAAGTTCAATTCTCTACTCATTTTTCCTCATCTTCCCAAAGTTCGTCTTCGTCCGGCTGAAACTTCGGAAATTTAATCTCGATAATGCATTTAAGTGGAAATCAAATGAAATTACTAAGACACCGAAGTTTTCGTTAACAATTCCTCTATAAACTCCGTAAATCGCTTCAACCCTTCTATCCTAATATTACTTCAAGTTGCATCGTCTTTCCGGAGTGCGAGGACGAGGGAAATCCAACCATCCTTCAACTTTAAACCAAGAACTCTTGCTATAAAATTAATATCATTTATTAATTCAATCAATGTGTAAAAAAATATACACCATTCATTCACGACCAGATACAAGTCATGGATTAATCGAACTTAACGTTAATTTGATCGATGAACATGATGCTCTAGGCTCAGGGTTGATGCCAGAAGTCACACGCATTCGTACGCATAATGGAGCACGTTTCACAACGGGGGTTGCTGACACCCGTTAGATCTTCGTTATCGTGGCGTTTCTGTGTCAACGGGCGGGGTTTTTATTATTTCGTTAATGGCCTCGGGTCAGTGGATAGCTGAAAAAAATTACCAACGATCGTGGGAAATGCGAGTCGGGAATGCAACCACGTGGAATAGGTCAGGTGGGATTTGACATCGAGCTGTGGTCCAGCAGTTCACAGTAACCTGCATTACACCGTGAACTGGTTTTAGTTGTCCTAACCTGATAAATTTCAACGGATTTCCTGGTAATTGTGACCATACCTATAACGAGGTGACCATTGGTGGATGGAATTATTTTTAATATTGATTTCAAATCTGATTGGTGATTAATTGGAGCACGGCTGACTTGGGGATGTAATAGTAGAACTGTGGAAGCTATTCTACTGCGAGGTTGCTATTTATTTATAAAATACGTCATTGAGAAACAGCACTGATATTTCATGTGTGTCTTGTAATACTTCGATTACTTAACTGATTATTGTTGCTTGATTGGTATACGTTCAAAGTAGTTATTCGATACAAACATTTAATGGTAGAACTACCAAGGAAGTCAAAATGACTGGTACTCAAGTTTTTATAAATATTCTCCAAGTTTATAGGAGAGCCGTAGAGTAAATAATCTGTGTTGATATTACAAATCACAGATTACCAAATTGATCACTTTTACCACTTTCTGATTCCTCATTTTCCAAAACACTAATTTAACATATTGAAATACAATAGATTTAACGCCAGTAGTTCTAGTCTTAAAATATTGAATACCATAACGGTCACCGTTGATTGGCGCTATTAAGTTCAATCAAATTTCATATGACTTTTAAACTGTGTCATTTATGAATTATCTATTACATTCACCCTATCAAATTATTCTTAACACTAAATCTACGCCTGTCGTCAAATTGACGGGTACCTACTATTTAAAAATCCTTCTCAAATTGATAAGGTACTAGCGTAGTAAATATTTCACATGATACAAATTACTGCAAGGCTCTTATTTAATATATTCAAACCCACCAGATTTAACGGCCGTAAATCTAGTGTGCTGTTCAAAATATCGAGTAACTTTACCATTTTAGATAAGTAAGATGAGCTTTTCATAAACACTTATTTCCACGAGAATATCACAGAATTTGATTGCGACAAATTTCCTGCGAATTTCGCGAACAAAGGAGAGCCCAAGTACCAAATGGAATTACGTGCAAATCGTTTGAGCATATACTCAATAACAGGCATTTGAGTTATCGGCGGTGCAGGCACGTCTATATGCCGACACTGGGAGCAGGCCAAACGAATCAATTTCATTGACGAAGCTACTAAATCCGAGCGAGCGGAACACGAGCGCACGTAATTGGTATAGCAGCAGGTTTTACAAAGTGCATAGACCGTACTGCACCGAGACCAGAATCGAACTAAAAAGAGCATGCGTGGATGTACACACTCATACGTTTATTCAGCGTAAGGGAGAGACGGAGCGAGAAATAAAGAGAAAAAGGAAGAGGAAGGATGAAAACGAGAAACAGAGGTAGAGAGATAAAGAGTAACAGAGAAAGAGATCTCGAAGAGAAGCGAGAAAAAAAATGGATAGCCTGAGAGGAAAAGAAAGGGTGAAAAAGAGAGAAAAGAGCAAAAGAAAGAGAGGAAAATAGAGAGACCAGGACAAACGAAGGAGAGAAAGGGATAGGGGTGGGATTAAAAACGCTGACAAAGTTACTAAACACTCGTGAGCTCAGCCCTTTTTATATTCGCGAGATGAAACCAGGGCGAGCAGGAAAAAGAGGGGGTAGAATGAAAAAGGGAAAAAGGGCGAGTACAGGGGATGCAGGGGAGGCTCGGTCCGGTAAAAGGAGATATGTAGATGTAGGGATGTAAATGCAGGGTGAGAAAGAGATAGAGAAAGAAAGAGAGGATATAGTTACGTGGCGGCAAACTAGGAATTCGGTATAAGAGATTTGCAGGCTCGCCACCGGAAAGAGAGGATATGCAAATCCGTTCGAGAGGAAGAGAAAAAATCTTTGTGGCCTCGGTAGAATCCGACGATGACGGGCAAGGTTCGAGAAGGTGCCTCTTCAATTTTTTCTTTCTCCTCCTTCCTATCCCCTCTTCCCACATTTTTTTTTTTATGGTAAGAGAATCTCCTTTGTTTCTTATTCCCGTAATGCTTGCCAGGATGAAGGGTACTTTAGGAAGAAACTCGAAACATTGTTTTTTCTGGCCCGAGAGCACTGTTTCATCCCGAACGAGTGCTCTCCTATCTGTCCGCTCGCGAAAATGAAGATTCACGAAGTGGGATCGTTTGATAGTTCTGTTTGTCGCGGTGAACCTAAATTTATTACCGGCACAATTTTGTCCGCTGGCGACGACAGTCGGATTACGAGGAAACATTCTCGATACTTTCAGGAGAAAATGCGAAAAATCGCAATTGGACGAAAGGAGGCGTTACTTTTTGTGACGATTGTAACAACGATGCAGGAATTCTCGAGATTTCTTATTAAAGGCATTCCGTTAAATTGAAATACTCGCAAATAGCCCTGGGTCACGTTGTTCGACATGGTAATCGGTCCGTTAACAAAGTCTGCGCGAATTCACCGAGTGCACTCAGCAAATTGCAATTGACTTCTTTGTACGACTCATTAATTTAGCCGTTAACGTGCTCTTTTATTCTCTGTTGATCTTTCCGATTTCTCTGTACCGTATCGCCCTCGTGATTTTATATCTGCGATATTATTATTATTATTCACATTACATATTGTGATTGAAATCGTTTCTGGATTAAACGAAATTGCCCTTGGCGTATAAAAAGATCGTTTAGGTGTACGTTAATGCTGTAATATCCTTCGTGTCTTTCGATTTGTCAACAATTCTTTAACCCTTTGCGCTCCTATGTCGAGTCTAACTCGACATTAGTTTCTATCTCGGAAACTCCTTTGTCGAGTCATACTCAATATTTTTTCAAGTTCAGACCAATAGATGTCAACGTACGAAAGAAAACCGGGATTGCATCCTAAAAATTTTTTCAAGAGATATCATGCACTTATAAATTACAAGATACTTTATTTTTTTTAAATTACCCTATTTTTCAGATCAAGTAAAATTGAAACAAAATAGTTAAAAGCGTTTGGAGCTACTGGTAAAAAAATTGAAATATAATTCGGAGTGCAAAGGGTTAATACAGTGACCCCCTTTTTAACCGGTTGACTGCCATGGGGGTCACCGGTGACCGGCGCTGTTGAATTGACTGAAATTTTATGTTACGTTTAAATTGCAATATTTATGAATTTTCTAACATATTGAATATTTAAATTTTGGCGTTAAGAAGATGAAGATTTGCTAAACACTGATCAATCAGTGTCTTTAAAATTTCTGTTTTATGAATATGTGATTTTTATAGAAAAAATTTCACTTTAGTAGAAATGACGAAATAAGGGAAACATCGGTGGCATTCAACCTGTTAATCTTTTTCTTTTCCATGGGTTCCCACTTAGCCTATAATATACATATCACATAGGAAAACATCTTCAAAGATAAAAGGGGATGATTTAAATATAAAGCTACTGACTGCTAGCTTCCACCCCCTTACTCACCACACCCCCTTTTCCCTATTTGAATCATATAATTCTCAATTTTCATTCCTAAAGGTAAAATTAATTGAATAATTATCAATCTTATCCTTACCCCTTCAATAATTCAATACAATCGAAATTTCTTACTCGCCCCTTTATTCTCTCTCCCTTCGAAATCGATTCACTCGAAATTCATGGAGTATCTACCGTAGAAACAGAACGTCAATACGTGAGAAGTATATTTAAGTGTCATTCGGAAATTTCGTTTCAGCTTTTAGTTTACGTGCAGCTCGATAACGCGGGTATCTCCCTCGATACTGGAAGAAATTTGTGGGTTGTTTCGCGAAAGAAACAAATAAGACTGGCTGCCGTAGGAACGTGTAGTACCGAGGCGAGACAGCAAGTGTAATGTGGAGACACGTAATGCCATTATAATGCGGACACGACCGAATCCCAGTGGGATGTAGGAAAAGAGAAAAAGGTAGGAGACGAGAGGGAAAGAGAGGCGACAAGACAGGAAGGGAGGAATGGAAAAGGAAGAGGAAGACAAAGAGGCAGACACGTACGAGAACGAACGGGACGTGACAACACCCGGAAAACGGCGTTGCCACGGTGTTATTACGAGAAGATAAATTTCCGACCGGAATGTCTCTCTTTCTACATTCGAAAAATGTCGCGGTGTCTCTCATTTTCAGCGACGCTCAGCTGAGCCACGTTCCACTTACGAAACTACTTCAGACTTTGCGCTTGCTTTATCAAAGTAGAATGAGCATGGATCTCAATATTCAAAATTGTTAGTGTCTTACGTTTCTCTTATTTAAACATATAGTTACTTGGACAACAACCATTTATCGTTATTCTTCTGGTACTTCTGAACTACAATCACAGATTTTCAGACTTGCTGAACTGGTGCAGCTACTGTGCACCACTTAAAATTTATTTTACTTTAACCCCTTACTCTACAAACTACGTGTGGGATTCGTAGCATGCAAAATGAAGTAGGAAATTTTGAAGTCTTTTAAAAACTATTAAATTGACAATATCAGCCGATCACGAAACGTTCTCATTATTTCTATGCTATTAACCCGGCGTGTGTATACTCAGTTTTTAAGGGCACGGTGTGTACACTGGGTCTTTGAAGGAACAGTCGGGTTTACAAGGTTTTCTCGACTTCAGAAAAATCTGCAAAAATTCTGAGATACTTATTGGAGTGTCTACTATGTGGCCCAGTAGTTGCTAAAGTCAGGAATTTAAAACTGTTATTTTTAAAAATGCGGAATGTTGAAAAATGTTAGAGAGAAATTTGAAGTACAAATTTTGACTGTTCCTTAAAAGACCCAGTATACACACGCCGGGTTAATATTATATTCAGTTACACGAAATATCAGAAATAAGGGAAAACTTTTGATTTCAGGAATTAATTTTGAGTCTTTGCGCGTCCCATCAGAAGAGAAATCGTAGGTCAATGGGTTAACATCTTATACCAATTCCACATATGTAAAACTCTATTTTCAGAATTTTGGCTTTCTTTTCTTATCAGAAACTTAAGGTTTACAATGACAAAGGTCATTTCAAGGGAATTCGATGGACTCGTTTTCTTTTTAAACACTCGCGCACAGTCAGATCGAGGGATAAGAAGGCAAGACGAAAGTATTCCCCGGCATCCGTTTACGGGCGTTTTGTAATTGACGGCAAGGGCCTAGGCGAGTTGGGAGCAGCCCTTCCAGCAGATTCATCTAGATTACAGTGCAAAACTACTCTCCGCTCAGCGTATTTACCCGGCATTAAATTACACAGACGGTCGCGCGCGCGTCGACGAGGGTTGAACGTCGTTCGGCGCTTTACCGGTTTACTTTCATCACATCCAATATTGATCACATCCAACGCAGCCGCTTTATTTATGCAGCACTACGCATTGTTGCAACGACAGCTAGGAGAAAACCGCCGTGAATCGACTTTCCGCGCTTTCTTGCGATCTTGGGTTTCTGGCAAACGATGCGTATTTTTTCACATTTTTCCGGTTGTGGCTGATATGGCCATTTTGCGCGGGATACACTTTTTTGTCATAGTTTTTGAACAGTTGAGGCTGGTGTGCACTTCATACGGGAAAAGTTGTCAGAGCTGATGAGATCTTTGATTCTTGGACCTACTGATCGAAAATATCTTATTCTATATTTCTCACAGTCTTCTGTTCTCTTCACACTGTTTTATGAGACCAAGTTTTTTTAATTAATTTTTGATGAGTATTGGTATATACTAGAACTGGGGAAGATGTCAAGTTGACAGGATGCTATATTTTTTTTATAAATATTTCCAAAGAAAGCTTTGCTGCTTGACCTTTCTTGTTTCAGAGTATTTGATTGATATATTTAAGTGTAATAGATTAAACATCCGTAAATCTAACGATAAAAATAATTATTTTTCATATGCCTTGCCTTGTCTTTCAATTTTTCTTGCACGACAATATTGAATTTCGAAAAAATTCATCAAAGGATGCTTCGCCGAATATTTCGCCATAACGTTAAACAGTTCCCCCCGTTTGTCCTTGTTTCATGATTTTACATGGTATCTTGAAAAGAACGACGACGATGTCGCGAGTTACTGTTTCATCTTCTAACAATTTTAGTCCCAATAAATTCCAAAGAGCGCAGGAAGAGCGCGAAGCATTCCAGCACGACGAGGTATCTCGAAGAATTGAAATAAGAATTTTCGTCGTGCTTAATATCGATCACATTGAATGCGCTTTCTCTATGCAGGACGGTGCATCGTTGCACCCCCGAGCCACGGAAATCGTGAAACGCTTTGATCCGGGTGTCGCATTTACCGTGGATTTCGTCGAGGCTTTTTGTCGCACCTGTTCGACCCCTTTTTCTTCATCCTCGCCAGTGTGGCTGCGGCAGATGTTCCTGGAATTTCTTAAGGGCGTGTAAAGGGAATACGAATAAACGTGCGTGCACGCTGAAGTATCTTCGAGTATTTGTTAGAGAATTTCTCGCACGTACGGCGATTTTGTGTTGCCGGCAAATTCTCCGTGAAAATGAACCTAAGATAGTCTTCTGCGGTATTACCGCTATCGCACCCCTATTCCAATCCGAGGGATTCCGTATGGAATACTAACCGCTGGAAGGTCAAACAGAATCCTTTCACCGAATAGGAATATTTATAAGATGATTTCAATGAAACTTTCACGCTTTAATCCCTGCAATTTCTTCTCCCCTGTGCACGTCATGGTTACACTTGCAGAAATCCAAAATTTCCACTGGTTTCTTTTCTGTCAAAGTTTATTTCCAACCCCCTAATGTGTAATTTTTTTTATAATTCTCTCCTCAATAATTCAGGAGTTAATTGGTAGGTCGACAAAAAATCTAAGAATCACCGATACTCTCAAATTAATAAATTTTACATAAATTATGAAATTCTCTATTCAATAATTCAGGAGTAAATTGGTAGATCGAGAAAAATCTAAGAATCACCGATATTCTCAAATTAATAAATTTTACATAAATTATGAAATTCTCTATTCAATACTTGAGGAGTAAATTTGTAGATCGAGAAAAATCTAAGAATCACCGATACTCTCAAATTAATAAATTTTACAGAAATTATAAAATTCTGTATTCAATAATTCAGGAGTAAATTGGTAGATCGACAAAAAATCTAAGAATCACCGATACTTTCAAAATAATAAATTTTATAAAACTTCAATGAAACAGTTAAGAAAACCTCTAATCTATCGTTATAATTTCTATGCCTCGAGTCTCACTCCTTGTAAGGCAAGGGGTTAAAATTGAATTTATCATTCAATGTCAGAGTTGCACGGTGTAATGAACACTTTGAAAGTGTCACGTCAAACATTACGAACACTGTGACAATATTCTTGATTTTTCAAAGACTACAAACGACGAGGACACAATTAATTGTCGTTGGTCGACAATAACTAATGACCGTTTGATACTCGCGTCAGAAATTCGGAAGACCCGGATCTCAAGCGACTTAGTCCTTTCTCCCTCCCATGTTTCCGGTAAAGGGGTTAACGCACGATTTTCGCGATATTGCGAGTTCGTTACGGCATGCGGCGCAATTCGCTCCCGAGTAATTCCGATAATACCAGCAATCATCCTGTCACCAGGTTAAGCCCTCGTAAGCTCTTGCTGCCTTTCCAGTCTCGGATCGAAGGCGGGGCTTGGCCAAGCGTAGGAAAAGGTTGGCGACTTCCCATGGGGAATCTAGTCGTTTTCCTCCTAGTCGGAGGACGTGGCGAGCACGGCGCACTCTTTCTTCCTCGATCTTGCTCCACCCTTATACCGATTCTACCTTCTGGGGGTTGTATTTCGGTGGAGATCGAAGGGGCTGTAACGGTAAGGGTTGGACTGCGAGCTTCGACCAACGAAGGACAACTGAACGTCGTTATCGAAATGCCTCGCACCCCCTTTCTCATTGTCTCGTAATACGTCCGCGGAAATCCGCCGGTAGTTTCGTCGATGGGATTAAGTTGTCGATTATTCCATTAAATTGGGATACCGTAATTGTCCTGTTGTTAGGAGACGTTCGACGTTCCGATAAACGATCTTCGATTATTTTCTAATAGAACTCGGATATTCGTGGCATCGGAAGAATGCGGCAATAAATACGTGCAGACTGTTTAACATTAATCGTATGGATGCTTTGTGGATATTTAGTCTTCCCGTGGCAGATCTGCTATATAAAATAATTATTAGGTATAAGGGAAAGTTCTGTCGTTTTTGAACACGTGTACTTTTATGCGTTGTCGAAACTTAGCAAGAATTCTGATCCGACTGAAACCAGTTTAAACACTTAGATTAGTATATGATTGATGATTTTTACACATTTTTTTGTATTTTAGCCAGTTTTTTAAACTTGTAAAACTCTTAACATGAGTGAAGAAAAAGTGCACTTAAGACATTGAATGTTGTATGAGTTGAAAAAAGGGAATAGCAGGATAGAGGCAATAAAAACTTGTGTGACGTGTTTGGAGAGGATGCAGTAACAGTTCGAAAATGACAAAGATGGTTTGCGAAATTTCGTTCGAGTGATTTTTCTTTGAAAGATGAACCCAGATCAGGAAAGCCATCGCTGTATGATCAGGACAAATCCCACGTTAACTTCCACAGAAATGGGCTTCAAGCTTGGAATTCATGAGCCTAGTGCTTTGGATCACATTAAAAGACTTGGTTTCCTGTCAAAACTCTCTGTTTGAATGCCGCACGAATTAAAAACGACAGAACTTTCCCTTACACCTAATATAATAGATTTTTTATAGGAGCGTGGAAGAC
This sequence comes from Cerceris rybyensis, assembly GCA_910591515.1. NCBI lineage: Eukaryota > Metazoa > Arthropoda > Insecta > Hymenoptera > Crabronidae > Cerceris > Cerceris rybyensis. Next base: position 7,006,375 of record OU342795.1, read on the forward strand.
TGTAAACTTAATACAAGAAGTCTTAAATTGTCTTAATAATATAAAAATTATCATATTCTCATCTTATGAATCTCATAAGTTTCGATTAGTGTTATCTAAAGCGAATATTTAGGTTACCTGATGCGCTATAGTTCTATTTAATGACATTTAATTTACTATAATATTATTTTAATCATCTCATTTCAATTAGTATCAATTATCTTTACACAGTTGTTCTAAATTGACTATTAGAACCAGTACAAATTATGTTTATCTCCACCGACGTTGAAATCGCGCAGCCTCTAATTGCAAAGAGGGTGGAAAAAGCTCGAGACGTCTCGTGGTGTAAAAAACAGAGATAAAATCATGACTGCACGTCGAAAGAGGCATTCAAATTAAACGCGGAACTTCTCCCGGCTTTGTAAAAATTGTTAATAAAGCTCAGACAGTTCCTCGCTCGTCTTACATCACCCTGACGTCCCGTCTTCCACCGTTTCTCTCTCACCCCCGAGTACGAGGACCAGCGAGCACCAATTTAAGTGAAGCTCAAAGTGCAAATTTCCTGTCGTTTCCGCACGATCGCACTGATTTTCCCTTTCAGTAAGATTCTAACGCGCGAACTGCCATGGAGAAATGACCAAAGGGATGGATAAGACGGATAGAAGGCAGGGTTGAACGAGGGGGTGCAACGTCGTGAAAACGGGACGCATTGTCCTTGCAGGGGTCACGGAGGAAGTCGCGGCAAAGAAACGAGCGTCCTGGATATCGCGAAGGAAGGAGTCGGTAGCCGAAGGAAAGGGGCGTTCCGAAGGGGTAAAAAGAGTCGAAAGGAACGGGGGGGAAAGCAGTGGAGCAAAGGAGAGTCTCCGGGCTAATTAAATAACTAGCAAAGTCACCTAGCAACTTGGCACCTCGGCCGAGTCCTCCCGTCCTCCTTTTCGACCCCCCCGCGGTCTTTCTTACCGCTGGCTTCTGCGCTTCTAGGTGTCTACTCACCCCTTCCACCCCCTTTCTCGCCGGTTTCCTTCGCTCTGTTCTTTCAACCCTCTCCCGAGTGCACCCTCATCGCCCACGACGTCACCTCGTTATTTAATTAAAGTTCGCGGAAGCGGCTCGCGGCTGCGTGATACCAAAGCACGTACCTCGTCACCTTCCATTTTCGTCGTCTCTTGCCGTTTCTTCTTTTCGTTCTTTTCTTGCCGACCGTTTGTACGTGACGCCTCGAGGGTTGTGATACACCGGTGGGGATCGTTTAAATATACAGGGTGTGCACATTCTACGTGGCGATGGAAATTCCGTGCGAAGTATAGAGTTTTTTCGTGAATCCTTTGCTCGTTGGAAAAGGAGGTTGAAGTTTTTTGAGAAAAGGTTCAGGAAGATGTTAAATTAACTGAGGTGTGATGAACCGGTTAGTGTTAGAAGGGATGAACTGGGTAAATTTGTAAAGGATGTAATTTTGTAATGAAACTTTGTATGATCGTAAGAACTTGCATGACCTGAATAACGTTTAACTTTTTCCTTGACTGTGTTTAAAGACAATTCTTCGATTTCTTCATCCTCATTTTACGTGTTTAAGTGAAGTTTAAAAACAGGACGATTCTCAACGTATGTATTTTTGTCCAGGTTTTTTTATCCAAGCTCTGCACACTAATATTTTTCGTACACCTCACGATTGGCAGATTTCATCGTGAGGTTTTTATAACGCGGAATTAATTCGTCCGTCGGGCAGTTAATTTTTAGACAGCCATACGTTTCCATCCGGCCGCGATGGAAAATTGTTATTATTCTTCCAATGAAAATCGTTACCCCTCGACGTTATCCTACGTGTTCATATATATGTATATAGGTTTTAATTAAAAAAATTTCCACCCTACGGAAATTTAATACATAACGATAAGGTTTAATATAAAATCAAGGAAGTTACTTTGATCCCCTTTTAGCTGTAAAAATTCATGAGGATGAAGATTCAGGGCGGTACAAGAACGTACAGCCGGAGTACCACCGACCGGTTAACTTTCCCCCGTGATAATTAACGACGAAAATTAAAATCTAAAAAGGAAAGTTCGAGCGTCTTCGTGATCTGCTATTTCCTGCAACCGAGTGAAGAACCGTCATCCATCCCCCTTCTTTCGCTAATTTCGGCCGAGAAACTGTGAGGGTTGTTCCGGCTGGTCGAGAGAGACCAAAGTCACTGCAGGGTCCCGAGAGAAGCCTCGCCACGAACCGTTAATTTACCACCACGAAAATAAACCGCGGGGGATCGTCGAAGAAACTTGCCTCTTCTCGTCCTTATTTCTCTCTTCAACCCTCTCGTATCTTCATTCTCCTTCGTTTCTATCCATTCGCTATCATACACACGGTGGGAAGTCGAGTTTCTCGACCGCCACCCCTCGAGTGCTGACAATAACTTCATCCCCCGAAAGTATCCTCGGCATCGTGGATGGAAACGAATTTCCGGAATGTTCGAAACTGGGTTATTAAATAAGCGTCCGCAGTGTTGAAGTTACGACCATTTCACTTTTTCCAACGATCATAACCTACGTAAAATGCTGAGACAGTTTGCTGGAGAATTATTAGTATTCGCGGATGCATACTGCAAGTTTGGGTGGATTAAAAAATTCCATTATTCTGGAGAACGAATGAATAGGTGAACACTAATGTTGAATTCAATTTGGTGCACGAATAATGGATACAATCCGTACAATTTAACACCAACAGTGTCATATGCAATCAAATGACCGGTTCAGTGAAGTAAAAATATATAATTTTTGTATTATTAAGTAAAGAAAATTTTGTACGTTGTTTCCCATGTTAATTTCTTGCTCTACGATTTGGTTCGTAACTTCTTTAGCTATAATTCAGAATTTAACTGCTAAAATAAAAAACCGTTTAATTTAAGGGAATATTAATATTATAGAAATAATAGTATCGTGTCGCGTTTCATTATTATTTAAAATTTTTTAGGTTTTGGAAAACATGAAAATTTCTTATCCCATTTACCTCATCACGAGTGTCACTCGTTATAGGACAAGTGGTTAAGTTGACAATTTCATGCGTCTCCTTGAGAAAGGTATTATTGTTATTTCATAATTAGTCACAGAATCTGTTATGATAACAGTAAGTATTTACAAAGCGCCGGTACGATTAGTTTTAAAGTTTTTGCGGTTAAAACAATACATTTGTCCCTTGATAATCATTTTGCTGAAACTTTTCAAGATAGAATTGCAGATAAATGAAAATAGTTGAAAGTCGAATAATACGTCCCCGTCGAGATACACGGGTGATTCAAATCGAACCCCCTTGAGGATCACGATCGGCCATTGTGGCACGTTCTCCAGTTTGACGCAAATTTGTTTAGACTACCCCGAGGGCTAGCCGCGATGCGCTATCCTGAACCGGGCAGGAGTTTAATTTTGAGAAACGCAAACATCCCGTAATTAAGCAGAGCCGGGGAACAGGACCGAAAGCTACGCCTCTGGAGGCCGGTGAAAAACCACTCATAATTGCCGACCAAATCAATATTTGAGCTCCCTTTGCAGTGCTGAATGGTCAGTAAGGACGATGGACTTTCTCTCTCACCCTCTATCTTTCATTTTCTGTCTCTCTCTCGTTCTTTGGCAGTACACACCGCTTGGAAGCGTTTTCATTCGAGCTGAAATGAAGAATTCTTCGTTGGAAAAATTCCACGGAATACAAGGTAAATTGTCGTAAAAATTAACAAAGTCCTAAAGAAAGATACTTGTAAGAAGTGTTCACGTCATCGGTTTTCAATATTAAAATAAGTATATAAATGTTTAATATAGTAATAGTAATAATTCTGATTCTTTAGAGTTCTTATTATTCTTATTAACCTCTTGACCTACGATTTGATTTGTGCCAGGGCGTGCAAAGACTCAAAGTTAATTCCTGAAATCAAAAGTTTTCACTGATTTCGGATATTTCGTGTAACTGGATGTAATATTAATAGTATAGAAATAATGAGACCGTTTCGTAACTGGCTGATTTGATTTTCAATTTAATAGTTTTATTAGATTTAATTTTTAATTTAATAGTTTTTGAAAGACTTCAAAATTTCTTATTCCCTTTTGCTGCGAGTCCCACACATACTTGTAGGCTAAAGGGTTAATATTAAACCTCTATAGGTTCTTGTAACTCTAAAGTAACAGAGGAAACATCTAAGCTTCCACTCTTCAAAGTAAAATTTTTAACTTTACCAAATATTTTACTTTAGCTCATGAACATCAAAATTCTTTACAATTCAATAATTAAAATTCAAGTTTAGTCCACTATTTAAAGTAATATTTTTATCACTATCACATTGTGCTAGTATGAAATTGATCTTCGGATACCACAAAAAATTTGAACTACAGAGAGTTAAGGTCCATGATGAATATATAACGATAAAACAAATAAGCACGAAACTCCGTCATTTCGCCGGGTCATGATATAATTCATACAAAGAGTACCGAGAAATGCTTTATCTCGAGGTAAGTAAAGTTGGCAGTTTTAATAAGGTTCTAATAAACTCGAAGTTTTAATCGATCGAGGCGAAAAACATGGCTTAAGAGAAGGATAGACGGCGAATCTAATCTTTAATCACGTCTTCGATGAAGTTTCTTAATCCAGGACAAGACGAGAGCGTGGCTGGAAATATCGCGAGTCAAGAAAGAAGCATCAACCCGTAGCCAAGAAACCATACCCCCCCTCTCGCGAAACTTCAAAAGCCACCGTTTGCGAAACTTCGCGGAAAGCGCTCCGAGCGTAGTTGGCCACGAAAAACCAATTAAAAATCAGCTTTGTACCTTTTTCCCGACGCAACCGATGCCACTTCTGACGCGGAATTACCCTGGCGGTATCGCCAGCCTGGAAATCCTCATCCCATCATCATCCCCCATGAACCATCAGATGGATCTATTTATTCGACGGAAACGTGAATTTTATTAATCCCATGATTACTTTCCCGTAGCTTATTCTCCCGTTATGAAAGCACCGTTGGATTTTAATAATTCTTCGATTCGCATTTCGCCTTGATTACACATCGGGGGTTGACCTGAAACGAATCCCCCACGTATCCGCTTGGGGAACACGAATGCGATATTACTTTTAATTACAACTTTTTAATAGAACTCCGTGTAAACTGCCCACGTTGTCTGTATTCGTAGTAACGCTCGAGGAAAAAGAAGAAGAGAAAGAGAAAAAAAAAAGAGAGAAAAGTATCAGATATTGCAAGTCCCTCTTTCCTTCGAACCGGCGAAACGCAAACTCCGAGGTCGGTGTAGAACGATCGTGTATCTTCGTCAAAGAACTTTTGCCTTATCAAAGGCCCGTGGTCGATGCGGAACCGAACTCCGAAACGGCTTGCAACGGCTTTCAACTCAAACGTCGGTATCGCCGACTTTATCCAACCTAATCCAACTGATGCAAAACCTCTCGTTTGCCGCGTACTTCTATTGGCCCTCAATGGCCAGAGGCATTTCGACGGACCTACCAACGACATGCATCGCGTATTGCTATTGACACTCGACTTGCCATGGTATTCCATGGCGAAACTTGCGAATCCAACCTACCGAAACCAAGATTACGTCATATCTGTTCGACGATGTTCCTTTTTTCGTTTTCGACCGATCAATGATACTGTACAAAGGACTTGCAAACCGGGGCTCTTTGTTGCGCGAATTACGTTTCTACAGTTTCCTTTGAGAAACCTTTTTGTTAACGTTTTGATCAAATAGACGAACGTTTCAATGTGTTTTTTTTTATGTTGTACATGATATTTTCTTGTTTTATGGGAGGTTCTTTTTGTATTAAAATGTTGGAATTCATTTTTATAGATTGTTGGAAAAAGTTACTCTTGTAGTTTATAATTGGGATTAGTATTTTAAGGGTGGATCGTGACCTCTGTGTTAAGATTGCTGTTTTAAGGGTTGCATAGTAATCAATGAATAGTAAAATTGCAGTGAGTGTTGTACAATCTTAGGATACGTTGAAAGAATGTAAGTTTATTCGTGGAAGATACCTGTCGTGGCCGCTGAACGATGACTGACTATGAGCACGAGAAATAGATGGCGAGATATAAAAACAAAACAATAACATTGTAAAACTCAACAAAAACACAATTTTATATTGCATTGACACAAGACCTACCAACGATTAATTCTACATATTTAAAATTGTCAAATAAATGTGTCAGAAACAAATAAACAGTGGAAGTAAAAAAGTTTAACGATTCTATATATTAAAAATAAACTGAGTTAGAAATTTCAACAACATTTCCAGAAAATTCGAGACGATCATTTTAACCACATAGATCTATTGTTAAGTAAAAGAAATTATATCTAACGCAGTCCTTGAAACACTAATTCCAATGATAAAGTAGAAAACCACCGCAAAAATTAGTTCACTGGAAACCGCACAATGAGTTCATTCCAAAGTAATAATTAATAAACAAATAATTAATTCCAACGTCCCATTGACTCCTTTTTCCCCAGATCAAACTCCAGATATCAAACACACCAGCACATTTCTCACAATTTCTACTATTCACCTTCGCTACAAATCCCACAAAAGGAACAAACACACCGGCTGAAATCATCGAGAAACAATGAACGGCAGGTCGCATGGAGGTTAATCTAAAAATGAGCCACAACCATGAACGCAGCATCCCCCTTCGCCCTCGATTCGCTGCTGGTAGTTTCACAGAGAGGTTTGTACCTTAGGTGTGAAACCGGCGTTGTTGTTTACGCATGTTTACGAATGCAAAGTGTTTGCGAGCATTGTGTGCAAAGCCGCGTATGCAGTGCGTGTAGACGGCACATTGAATGGGAGCTGGCGTGTCGCAAAAGGGTGGTCGGTGCAGGGACAAGAGGAGGGAGAGAGGATAGAGGACGTGGCTGCATGTGCAAGAGAGGGTGTTAGCACACTTGGCGAGCTGCCATTTAGGGTTCGCTCCAACGAGAGGAGGGTTCAACTTCCCTTCGCGTTTCGCAGCCGCGCCCTTATAAACGGATGTGGAAAAGACGGTGGCTTTCTTTCCCTTCGGCTGACTCGGCCTCTTCTGTAAATACATTAAAAGGGAGCAAGCGCGCTTCGCTACTGGGACGTTTTCGTTTCATTTTTTACAATGTTGACGTTCGTTAATCTTTTTCTACTTAGGACGCAACCGTTCTTTCTTCTTTTGCCGCTGGGCAACGGTGAGGGTTGGGATCGACGTGTACAAGTTCGATTTGAGAATTTTAAAGGTCATAGAAGCGTAGCTGAATGGTCGTTGCAAGGTTGGAAACTTTGCTCATTGAAATTGGACGTTGTGTAATTTTTAAGGGATTTTAACACTGGATCTTCGGCAGCTGTGAAATTGACGGATTCCTAGTTTTTTAAAAATACTTCTCAAATTGATACACCAGCGGTGAAATAAATATGTCACGCCTATCTTCTAATATACAAATTGCGTTCGATTTGGAAATTGTGAAGGTCGGAGACACGCAGCTGAATGGCTCATGCAAGATTGGAAACTTTGTTCATTGAAATTGGACGTTTTGTAATTTTTAGAGGATTTTAACCCTGGAACTTCCGGAGCCGTCAAATTAACGTATTTCTACTTTTTTTTAAATATTTCTTAAATTTATGCAGTAACTGTGCAGTAGATATTTCACGCCTAGTTTATAATAAACAAATTACTTAACTAATCGTACTTTTCGCTGTTTGATTCATCTTTTTTCAAAGGACTTATTTAATATATTTAAATATACTAGATGTAGTAGCCATAAATCTAGTGTCAAAAATTATTTAGAGTGTTTCGCAATACTCTAAGTGTTGAAATTTGTACATACATGTGCATGGTACTTTCAGTGCCCTGTTTGGATCGAAGTATTTCAGTAAAATGGGAAATTCGACGAGGAAATCGTATCCAGACGAAGGTACGTGAAATCACGTAGGTCTTGCGGTGACTTCGATGCTTCGAATACGCGCAACTTTCGCTCGACGTTGTACTTTTGACGGGCGAATCAGTGCTTTCCTTCAAAACCCAAGCATTTTCACAATGCCATCGATTTTTCTCGTCAATGGTGTTACATATTTTTTCCTTCAACGATGGAGTCTCGTTGGCTCTAACAATTAACAACATTTCCGACCGGCGAATGTTCGCATTCGACGGCCTGTCTGAAATTCCATATTTTTCACGCTGACGTAGTCTGACATTGTGTGTCCATTCGGAGCCATTGAAGGATGTCGGTGAACAGCGACTCGACATCGTCGAAACAGTTTTTCGTCGCTCGCCGTGATTTCCATCGAGCGAAACGTCCACGTTGACACTTTTCACTGATGCGTGTTACGCATTCACGAACAAATTTCAGAGGTGAAATCGTAATTGAGAAAAGGATACAGTCTTTACGATTTGTAAACCAATATAGACTAACGAACGTGTATATCTTTTCCTTGAATCTATCAATAACATAACAAAAACGACTACACCAATTTTGTATGCTTCTAACACCGTGTTTTTGAGATAATTATTACTGATATATAATTTTAATGTCATTCGAGCATTGATTTCAACGTTCATCTGCATCTGACATGTTTCATTTTCCTAACGTTTTGTCAGGCTAATAATAAATTCTCTCATGCCAATTATTAAAAAGTGTTTCAATCTTAGAATGTTTCACATACACGTTATTAATTCTAGATCTACAGCTACTGTCTAATTGGCGAATTCTTAATAATTTATAAATATCGCTTAAAACTACAATTACTATAAATTTGAAAACAGTATAATTTTGTAAAACGGTACACTAGATATTCCACGTGTATCTTAGTTCCTTTATTAATAGATTCAATAAAAAGGCGAATAAAGTCGTTTAAGAAAATTCCCGAATACAGCATGTGTCTCACAACACTGGGTATTTAATATCGTCCAAGTTCTTTCTGACGAAATACTTTGTCGGAATAATAATAAATTCTCTCATGATAATAGTTATTAAAAATTGTTTAAATCTTAAAATATTTCACATATACGTTATTAATTCTAGATCTACGGCTATTCTCTAATTGACGGGTTGCTAGTAACTTATAAACATCGCTCAAAATTACAATTACTATAAATTTGTAAGCAGTATAATTTTCTAAAATGATGCACTAGATATTCCAAGTGTATCTTAGTTTGCCTATTGCAAGATTTAATAAAAAGACGAATAAAGCCGTTTAAGAAAATTCCCGAATACATCATGTGTCTCATAACACAGGGTATTTAACATCGTCCAAGTTCTTTCTGACTAAATGCTTTGTCGGAATAATAATAAATTCTCTCATGATAATAGTTATTAAAAATTGTTTCAATCTTAAAATATTTCACATATACATTATTAATTCTAGATCTACGGCTATTGTCTAATTGACGGATTGCTAGTAACTTACAAACATCGCTCAAAATTACAATTACTATAAATTTGTAAACAGTATAATTCTGTAAAACGATGCACTAGATATTCCACGTGTATCTTAGTTTGCCTATTGTAAGATTTAATAAAAAGACGAATAAAGTCGTTTAAGAAAATTCCCGAATACATCATGTGTCTCATAACACAGGGTATTTAACATCGTCCAAGTTCTCTCTGACGAAATGCTTTGTCTGAGACTGTCTAAAACAGTTTTCCCGGGAGCTGTGTGCGCGGCTGGCCTAACGAAGTTCCATGGTGGCCGGAATTTCGTCAGGTATCCTGAAAGCTTTTCACCGAATGTCCCCGTGTTCTCTTTCTTTTCTTCAGCTCGAGTCTCGCTAATGCAATATGTCCGTGCCGTCGAATTTCGTCGTGCTATTTCGCAGAGATGTTTTTCCGACTAACGGCTTGCCGTGAATTCGCGCTTGTTTCGTTCTCCACTGTGAAACGGTATATTTAACGAATTCCCATTTTCCTGGTGCTTATGCCGACTGCTTTTGCACGGTGGACGTTAAAGATGTGGACTCGGAATAGAGCAATTTTAAAACTAGCATCAATATTAGCACAACGCGAAGGTTTCCAAGATCCACTTATTATTTGTGTGTTCTCTGTATTCTATAGTTTGTTTCTACACTTTGTACATTTAACTGGCTACCTTGCAAAGGATTTTATATTTCTGTTCTAACTGGAAATTTAGCATCACGAAGCTTCTCACTACGATACTGTATTTTAATTAAATATAGTAACCTTGCAGCGTGAAATTTTAACAGGTATTTGCACCTTTCACTTTTACATTTTGACTTAACGAAAATATAATTGCAATTTTCAGAGTAATATTCCTATCCTGCAAATTGCTGCAACGTGGAAAGGAAACAGCTGAAGTACATTTTTACTTGAAATATTGTAATTCAAGATTGATCTTATTTCGAAGCTCCTGGAAAGTCTTCCAGGAAGCTAGAATTTTTCAATAAAATCCATGGACGACTCGGAGGTAAAGAAAATTCATTTAACACGGATTCTCACTATTGAACGTTCCCTGAAAAGCTGCAGCCTTGGAGAAACTTCCAGTAGCTAGAAGATTCTTGCAGAATTTCGTGGGTATATTCGATCTATGATTCACGTTTCCACGCCACCCCGTAGATGCTTACGTGGCACGGAATTCACCCTAACGCGAGTCACCCCAGCGTAGCGATAGTGCGGCAGCCAGGCTGCTACGTTCGAAGCTCATTCGCCACATTGATTTTCCTTTCGTTGGCCCTTCGTCCTCGTCCTGTCCTCGCCCTAAAGTTCCATCAACGGCGAACATGTCATTGCCCCCGAAAAATAGCGATCGTCCGCTATTTAAGGGGGTGGGTTTGGAGAACCGATTGGACGATATCTCGTCGTTCCTCTGGCCTGCGAAGGCACGATAGTGGAGTCGCTTTATACCAGCCATGTGACGATTTGCTAAAAGTGGGATTAATTCTCTGGGAATGAAAGTGATCGACGGACACTTCTTTCTTGGCGAGATTAAAGTCTCTGATTGTGTGGAACAGGTACGAGAAAGTTAGATAGGTCTTGGATTTTCACGGGGGTGGGAAGTGATGCTGTAGTTAATATTAGAATTACTGTGGTATTTTGGAAAAAGGGAAATTTAGAGGGAAAGGAATGATCAATTGATATTTTGAATGCCACCGGTATTTTGCTAGTTTCATAATTTCTATTGAAGTGAAACATTAAAATCACAGTTTTACAAGCCAAAAGCTTAAAAGATACAGACAGATAGGCATTCGGCAGACCTTTATCTTTTTAACACCAATATTTTAATATTCGGTATGTTCAAGAGTTCATAATTATTGTAATTTAAAAGTTAGATGAAATTTCATTGAATTCAGTAACGCCGGTTACCGGTGAATTCCATGACAGTCAACGTGTTATGTACCTAAGTTAGTTTTTATGAGATAGAAGTAGAATATTTGCTGCATAGCTGTTCTATGAGTTTGCAGAACTAGTAGCAAAAATTAGACACTGGTAGCTTCAGTGTTAAAGTCTCTATGAATAAGTTAGCTACTTTGATGTTCAATGTCCGTAGTATCATTCAGAGATTCATATTTTGCGACTTCCGAAGAAAGAAGAGAAATGGAACTAAATAGATTCTAAATTCTATTCCTCCCCGAATTTTCTAAATTAAGTACCTCCACCGTTATCCCTTCGTTTCACAAACTCCGGAACAAACGTTAATACCACTCCTCGATGACCCTTATCTAGATCCAGCAATACGCAAACATCAAGGGGAATCAATTGGGGTAGGTAATTTCACATAACTTCAACCAACCGTCTCTCCACCCCTTTATAATCCCTTCCCAACATTCTAACAGCAAACTTTTGAGGAATCACTCGCCAAACCCATACATATTTTTTTTTCCATTCCCCCCAAAACAAATGAGGCCATCGATCCTACGTAATACATTCTATATCGTCCATTCCAATCACAGACCTGACAACAGACTTTAACGACCAGTCACTAGCGGCTGGCTGTCCACGTCTCTCAATATCCTACGCGATAGCATACACCCTCCAAAAACGTGATCAATTCGAGGGGTTGGCTCGTATCGGAGCGACTCGAATATAGAGTGAGAGTGCACGAAGCCGTCATAAAATTCTCCATCGCGGGAGCTGCACCGACGGAGTGTAAATCGTGCACGGAAACCGGGAACGCGATTCGGTAAGGGCGCAACGAAGAAGAGAACGGACGAAGAAGTCGACACAGGGTGAGGCTGTCGAGGGTAGGTAGAGGTAAAAAGAGAGGATGAGGAAAAAAGCCAGAACGACGACGGGGGGTTTATACGAATTTTCACAACGGCGCAGACGAGGTTCTCGTTAAAATTCGTCGAGGCGGTCGTCGCGTCCTGGTCGGGACGTAAAAGAAAATAAAAGAGCGCTTAGTATTAATGTCGCGATTCGTGTCCGTGTCACGTAGTGGCCCATCTCTTCGGCGTACCCTTCCCAGTGCTACTGAAAGAATCTTCCTCCTGTTATAATGCAAGGTAACCCATGATCGTGGCTGGATAATTTCAATAAACGATAAATCTCTTACGGCTACGCAGCGATGAGAGAGAAGAAGAGATGAATCGAACTCTCTTAGATCGAACCAGTGAAATTTCACTAGTTCGCCAGTGGAAACTCACTTGTTTACCAATGACACTCACTGGTTCCGCCAGTGATCTCGGCGGCCATCAAAATTCACTGGTTTACCAGTGAATCTCACTCGTCAGCATATTCAAAAATAAAACACGGCGTATGGCGATGCGGCAGCGGACGCAAATTTCACTGGTTCGCCAGTGAGTTTGTATTCACTGGTTGAACGAGTGAAATCTCACTGGTTCGATCTAAGAGAGAAAGGTATCGAAGGAGGAAGACGAAGGGGATGAAATTTTTTTGGCTGTTTTGTGTTGATTGTCTTATGATGGAAAAATAAGAATGAAATTCGTAATTGATGATGGATAGATACATTCTGTGGCGACAGGAAACGTTGCGGACGACGGATGTCGGCTCCCTTGTCGATTTAATATCCACGTTCGGAAGCGGATCGCGAGTCCCGTGTATATCAATGGCAAACACGTTCTCGGCCGGTGCTTCGATTTAATCTTTACTCAGGAGGCCCGTTTATTGCTCTGCATTTCGACGTTAATATCCTATATGACCTACGTTTTACCGGCCAAATATCCATTAAACGGATTACCGGTCCAAGTCCAATATTTGGATAAAATCGCACGGCCCTAGCTGGATTAACAGCCGCGGGAATACGTAGGAAGGAAAATATTTTGCTGTTTCGATATTTCGCTTTTCGGTTCGAGAGACGAGTGGGTTTTCATTCGCTTTTTTATCTACGCGGCTGTTGAGAATTCTGTTGCAAATATTTATTCTCTTCGGTTGCTCCTTGAATAACGATTCATTTTACGAATGCAATTTTTAAAGTGATATATTCACGGGCAAAAAATTTCTCGATGGTTAAAAAGATAAGTTTGATTTTGTAGAAAATCCGATCTCTCACCGTAGATTTCCTTTTACTTGAGAAAAAAGACAGGAAGCTTCTCGACAGGGCTGCTTTCTCCCTCTTCCGTCGTTTCCATTGTTTCATTTAAATATCCTTGCGTGCGTATGTCGTCCGATATTACGGCGAAAACGTCTACTATCCCGACAGACAAATCAAATTCAGCGACGTTACCAGCGTTCCGACTTGTCTCTCTCTCCTCTCTGGGTTCGCCCTTTCGACAATGTCACGGAGAAAATGCGATTTTTCCCCCGCAACGTCCAGGTAGGCATGCCGAGACGAGAAGAAGGGAGAGAAAAGGGATGCAGGGAGAAAGAGAGAGAGACAAGACCGACAGACGTTGAATGAAAAAATGGCAGGATGGGAGAAAACATCGCTGGCAAATCGCCGACGCGAGAAGCCGCGAATTCCCGGAAGGGGTATTTCAATTTAATGTCCGTTAATCGTATTACGTTTTCGACTTTCGCGACCACCCCTACGTCCATCCGCTTCTATCCCTCGCTGTCTGTATTTTTTTTTTCACGATACATTCTCTCCCTCGCTTTCCATCCATACTTATGCATCCCTCTTACGTTTCAACCCCTTTCTTCCTTCCTTCCATCCTCTCTCTTCTTTTTTCTTTTTTACCATTTTTTTTTTTCACGTTTTTATCCACCTTTTTCCCCGTCTGCATCCACCCGTCCCACCACCCGGGCGCATCGCGGCCGTGGCTGGTCGCACAGGAATGTTAATACTTGTTTAGCCTCGGTTGATTTAGCAGAGAGAATTAAAAACACAATTTCCGGGGCGCCCCGGCGCGTAAAGCGCGCACAGCCGCCTAATAGAATTACCGTGCAATCACGGTCGAGGATTTTCAACGTGTACCCAGAACGAGTCCAGGGAAAATTCGCTCCTGTGGCTTCGCAGAAGCTCACGCTTTACAAACCACCCCCTAGGTGACCTTTAATATCCTTTTCTCTGACCCAAGATACACGATAAGGCCCGTAAGAAAAATATCATTGGGCATTATCGGTTAAATTCATTTCCGAAGGGACGGTTTAACGAGATCGGACATTCGACTGGTTTTGTACGTTCTCCTCGTGCCGTCGAGAGGGGTTGATGGGGGTGAACACGCGAGATTTGAATTAAAAACGGCAGAATTCCCGTGGTAACGGGATCGACGTAAATCAATCGAATCGCAGTCTCGTAATTTCTTCGACGGCAATTCGATTTTTTGCAATTACGGTGCCGTATCCGTTGGTAAAACTGGACGAACAACGGTACGCTCGTTGGAATGGGCTGACATAAAAATAACACGTGAAACAACGAAACTTTTTGAATTCGTGGCGGACGGAGGGTAGGAGGGTTGGATGGAAATAAAGTTTAGAAATAATCATCGACATTTTCCCCATCAGACTGGACGGTGAACGGTCCGATTACCAGGGGCGCGCGTTTGTTACTACAACCGCTCGTAACTGACGTCGGCTTTGCCGTTGTTGCATCGAATCGAGCTCCAACTCGATGACTGGGATGCATGAAGTTGGACGAAAGAGAGCATTCGTCGAGAGAGAGAGAGAAGGAGAGATAGAAATTCACTACGGTTGGCACGACAGAATGGAGAGACAAGAGAAAGAGGAAGAGAGAACGAGGCGAAGCGTGGATTTAAATCGAGGGTGAATTGCAAACCTCCGGGGCAGCAGTTTCGAGGCTGACCCACGATCCGAGGGGCGTTCGAACGACTGTTGCCCGTAGTTTTATAATTATTGTGACGCCCCGGGGGCTTATGGGATCGAGCTCCGTTCGCTATATACACATAAGTACATGCGACCAGTATATCCGCTCGTGCATGTGTTACGCGTATGCAAAACATGTATAAACGCTCGCTTACACGTATGATCACGTGTACTCTCTATGATCTTCTACGAATGTACTTCGCCAGTGGCTCTTTGCGCTTCAAGTTGTACGTTTTGCAATATCTACTTTTATTCTTTTCAAAAATTATCCCAAACTTCCTAACATTCTCTCACATAAAAGAATTTTTCCATTTTTCTCCTACTTTCTGTTATTCCAAGTTCACAAATATCGCAAGATAAAAATTATTTACCTATTTACAGTACTATTGAACGTTTAAATTTGCACACATTAAAGTTACAAATTTTCGCACAATCTAGACAAAAATGCATTCAAGCAGAAATACCCCCGAGTGACGAATTTCGCTGAAAGTATTCAACCCCGAGAGGGTTAAAGGCCATCAACGACGGGTGGTCTAGTTCCTTGGTGGAAAAGGACGAATCCCACGTCCATCCGATGGCTCTTCCCGTCCAAACTATAAATTCGCTTTCCACCGTTCCTCTTTCCTCTCTCTGCCCTTTTCCGCACACGTTCTTGCGTGCGCGAAAAAGGCTCAGGTAAAAGCTGAAATCGTTTGCAGGATTTGCCTGCGGCGGTGGATCTCGCGCGCGTACAAACGACGAGAACCACCCCAACGGACGTACCCCCCACGTTCTCACATACGTACATGCCATACATTTCTCGCGTGTGCGTTACCCGACTGCTTTCCCCGTTCGAGCGGCAAACAGAGAGCTTTACAGAGGAAACGAAAATTCGACGGTTCGATGGGCGGTTCCAACGCCGCAAATGTACTCGGGTAGGCGGATTAACGTGCATTTACGAAACGCGCGTCCACACGCGCGCACCGGCGCGTACACGCGCGTACACGCGTGTCGCTCGTACGAGCCCCTACGACGACGGTCTGGCTACAGTCGGCTTGTCGTTCTACCTGCTATTTCCCCCTTGCTGACTCCCTCTCTTTATGCGCCCGTTATCCAAAACCTCTTTCTACCCTCTGCTCCGACTACCCCTCGGAAACCACCCTTTCCTCCCCGTTGCTGCCTCTTTCGCGCGGCAATCCAATCATCCGCGTCCTACGATTTGTACCTGGTAATTCCGTGTGTTTGATCGCATCGTGGCTTTTACCTACGACCCTCGCCCTTCGCTCCATGCGAGCTCCAAAAGCTCGTCTACTTCGAATATTCAGGACTTACGTTTAACGGCTAATCGACACGGTTGTTACCCCTCGTTCCAGACTTGATTCGTGGGTTTTCAGAATTTAAAGTGATTCTTTCAACGATTTTTTAGATGCGGGAGTTTACTAGGATTTGTTGCGAGAATTTTTGGTATAAAGTGATACTTAACCCCTTGTTTTGCAATGGCATGTGGCACACGTAGTAAATGAAATAGAAAATTTTTAAGTTTTCGAAAAACTGTGAAATTGAAAATTTCAGTAGGTCAGGAGACGTTGAAATTAGTTCTATGTCGTTAATATTGCGTTAATTTGTACCGGTATGTTGGAAATCAGTGATAGATTATTATTCCAATAATTAATTCTGAGTTATTGCGCGCTTGGTCACAAAAGAAACCGTAGGGCAAGGGGTTAAAGTAGATTGGGCGAAGGGTGCGTAAAATTGAATTAGCGACAGAGTGGTGTTTGAGTTCTATTGTTGTCCTTCTAAATTTCTATCGTTATGTGTACCAAAGCTTCATGGACTAAGAAATATTTAAATTCCAACAATTTAAACACTTGTCATATTATTTCTTGAACGGTAATGGAACTGAAACTTGGTGGATACCTTTCTGACAGTAGCCTATCATTCCACGGACCATGAAATAGCCAATATTTGGTCCAAATAAATGCAGGATATTGTCAACTTAACACAGAAACAACGCAGAAAGTAATTCCTAGTTAATAATACAAGAAATCACTGTTTTCATTCCACTAAGCTGGTAATTTAGCCTTCCACGGTATGGTTAATGTTAAATAATAGTTTCATTGAACCGATACCCGATAAATTTCTATTCTTCCTCGACCCAAGAACGTAGACTTTGTCGTAAAAGGGGCAACCTTTAACTCATCCTTCCGCCATCTCAACGACGATCACCGAGCTCCTTCCAAGTGAGAAATAAAAGCGTTCCCTCGTATAACCGGCTATGATTCGCATAATGTATCCAAGCGTATATCGTTTACCGCCAGCAAACTTAACAGTTTCTCCATTTGACGATGAGAGGACTCATCGTTAAGCGTTTCCATAGTGTTATACAGGTTCCATGGAATCCGTTGCGACGAGCCTCTCGATGCTTTCGATGGGGGAACCGAAGGAGGGTGGAAAAGAAGAGGGCCGTTGAAGTCTCGAGTGGTAAAAGTTCTCCGTAAAATTCCTCGTTACGATTACGACGTGGTCGGTGCTGTATAATACCGTTCGCCGACGGTCACGTCGTAAGACTCGAAGGATACGAGATGGATTATTAAATTTCTAGTGTCGCGGGCATGTCCTACGTTATGGATCCTGATGGCCGTTTTCTACGACGCTCTTCGGAAGGCCTGCCTTCCGGAACGTCCGCGGGGGAGATCGATGTCCCAGGACGAAGAAATGAGAAATGCCGTGGAGTTTTTGATCTTATTGGAGTCCTGAATTACTTGCACGTACGTGCGACTCGTGAAACGAGGTCTTTTGATGATTACCGCGATGTCGAGTGAGAATAATTCTAGTGATTGTGGTAAAGGGTGACTCAGGACTTCTTGTAAAATTGAATTTTAACGCTGTCTTTTAACGGGAGGTGAATAAACTGAATATCTTTAACGCTGGATCTCCGAAAGATGTGAAATTGAATTGGTTCTTTGAAACTGGGAATTTTAATTGGAATTTTAACCGGCTTGGTGGGTTTGGTGTCAAATGTATTAAACAAGTAAGTAGTTTGAAAAAAGTAGTTTGAAAAGATTAGTCAAGAAATTTGTGTATTACAAGAAGCATGAGAAATATCTACCCTCCTGATTTTCTACAAATTTGAAGAATTCGTAAAAAAAAATGGGGATAGATATTTCTTGTGCTTCTTGTAATACACAATTTCTTGATTGATCATCCCCTTTGTCACTTAATTCCTTTTTGTCAAAGTACTTCTTTAACACTAGATTTACGGAGTCAATTTGACTCATTAATAATTTTATTACTCTATATATACTATTATTGGTTCGTTACTTTTTTAATAATAGACCTTTCATCTCAATTAAATTGGAACTATTTTCTTTGCAAAGAACTTCAATTTTCTTGTATGAGTCAAATTGGCTTACTTCAGAAAAATAAGTGTATCAACATCCGTAAATCTAGTGTTAATATATTTGACACTGAACCTACCAAGTCGGTTAAAATTACCAATTTCAAATTTTTTCCAAAACTTGATACACTGAATATTCCATTATGATCAACAATTAAATTTTGCATTATTGTCATACTCTCTTGATACACGTCCCAAAGCGAACCGCTATTTTATAGACGTAAAAAAAGCAGACTTTTACATCCACGGAAAATTCATCCGACTTTCCTCGAAATCGCCAGGATGTTCAATGAAACGCGAGTCGTTTGACGGCAGTTTGCCAGGCGCGGACGAAAAAGGGCACAAAAGCAGGAACAAAAACCGTCAGGATAGATTAAATCGCACGGATCCTCGTATCACCGTCGAGAACTTACGTCGACAGCAATTGTGCATCGAGGCAACGGGGATAATAACGCGACAATAGTGATGCACAGGCGTGCAACGATGCACCGGTCCGACGTCCAGTGGAATTCACGGTTTTCATACGGATCACGATTACTGTCGCACAGATGGTGCATTGTCGTCGTTCCGTAATAAAAATAAACAGCGCGACCGTCCACGTTTATCACAGCTTTCGGGTCATCGCCGTTAACGTTTCGCTGCAGCAGGCTTTCGCTGAAACTTTTCGTTACGATTACTGCCCAACCATTGTCGCGAACAGCCACCGATGTTCCTGGCAACGTGGACGAAGGATGGAAGCTAACATAATGGATTATTAAATTCCCTTGGACGACGGGCTTGTAATACTTGGGCTCTAAAGTCACGAAAATGTCCTTCTCTTCTTAATGACACGTTGGACCATCGCGGAAGCTCGCTGCATTGTAGTTACAATTATTAATAATATTATTACCGTCGTAGTGACAGGACGTTGCGATACCGTTCGTCGTTTGCTCGACATTGTCCAGGATATTCGGTAATACGAAAACAGGAATATCTTCTTTCATAGTTAATAGTAGAAAGATCTTCCCGAGTCGAAAAGTCCAGCCTAAAAAGAAACTTCAAATCCTAGATTCTTTTGATCTCTCATTTGCCGCTTAATTATGTATATCATTTTGAACCTCAAAATCCTCAACTAGTGTGCCTACGCGCCTCAAAGTCCTGTAAATATGATTTTTAGGAGTTATATGGACTGATCAGGTAAAATTTTTATTCCAATTTAATCTGACATCCCCTAAAAATATTTCAGAAGTTCCAAGTCTGTCGACTCATATTCTAAAAATAGGGCTATCAGGAGCAAGTTGGAATTAAATTATCATTTTATTCCATATAAATTCTAAATTTCCTAAACCAAATTAATTTTTAGTATATGGAGAATTTTTTTGGACCTCGATCATTCCACTTCAATTCCAATCCAATTCTAAAGCTGCTCATTATAGAATGCTGAGGATTATTTTGGGCTGCATGAAGCCTAAATTGCTCCTAAACTAGGTAAAAGTGGCAAAAAGTAACAAGTGTAGGGCGATTGTGGAATTAAAATTTGCATTCTTTTATATGTAACATATGTTTCCATATTCAGCCTAAATATCCTAAGTTATTTGGTAATTTAGGAGGATTTTGGGCTGAAATTTTCGACTCGGGTTGTTACCAATGCTAGATTCTCGAAACGAGCTTTAAAAAGTGTCTCGTTGTAAAATCCAGTATCCTACTGGAAGATTGTAAAAAGAAAATTTCTATCCGAAGTAATATACTGTTCCTATGGACTCGATTGAAAAGTAGGGGAAAAAAAAGTTACGGAAAATCCAGAAACAATTTCACCCAGTGACTATAAAGGAACGAAGCTTACGCCGAATGCGAGAGAACGAGCGAAGGAAAAGTATCGCGAGGAAAACAGAGAAAAGGGACGATACTTTAGAGTGGCCTGTTAAGCCGGTCTTCGTCATTCGATAACAGCGAGGACGAGGAAGGAAAAGAGAGAAATGCGAAGGACTGACGCGACGTGAGAGAGAAACACGTCGAATCGGGATGGGTAATGCACGAATGTAAAGGTTTATGGGCAATATGGTGTATTTACGGTTGGCGGGCAAAAGCTGCCGGGCGAAAGGGAGCTAGGATACCTATGACTTTCTCTCCTCCCCTTTTCACCCTCGTGTACCACCCTTACGAGCGACACCGAGCGAGAAGCTCGCGGATATTGACGAGAAAAGCATCTCCGCTCGCAATGAGGAGGCTGATATTGACTCGGGTAGAAACGCGAGGCATCCTTCGAGATTCTTCTCCGTCTACGATGGTCCTGGCGGGACGATAATCGCATTAATGTAAGAACGGTAAATCTTCGGGGCCTATAATGGCGTTCCACGTTGGCTGGAGCCATGCGGACAAAAGAGTTTCCGCACCCTGACATCGATATCGGTGCGATTTATAATCTTGACGTAGGGAAAATCGCGTCTCGACGATTGGAAACAAAGGGACCACTATGGCGAATTCGGAATTGACCTCTATTTACTTGGCTAACGTCTTACGACTGCTATTTTCTTGAAAGAATTGGGAAGAAATGTACGTCGATTGGAAACACTCTGTGGTGTATTATTAGAATGATTTTAAGAATGGTTACAAAACGGTATTTTAAATCTTTAATACTAGATTTACGACAGCTGTCAAATTGATGGGTTCCTATATTTTTTAACATATTTTCTAAATTTATAGAGAAGGAATACAGTACATATTTCACGCGTATCTTATAATAAACAAGTTACTTAACACTTTACGGGCTGGTATTTTTTAACATCCTACTAACTTTTGACCAGTCACATAGTCGCACATACTTCTCTGATACCGATATCTCTACGAAAATTATAAATTCTCGTCACTGAGTCCTCGATATAGTAGACCGCAATGATAAATAACAATTTATTAATTGCCGTGGGACCCGATTAATATGTTAAATGTCCAAAAATGTCCGCGGAAAGCCTATTAATAGGCTACCGGTCGCTAAAGTGTTAACTATCTGCATTTTTTGCCACTTAATCAATCTTCTTTCGAAGTTCTTATTTAGTATATTTAAATATAATAGATTTTCAGCCGTAAACTTAGTGTTAACTGCAATCTTTGGAAATATTTAGAACAGAGAAATGAGAGAAAGTGGGAGAACAATAATTATTAGAAATTTTATTCACCAAAGTTTCTGTTATAGCTCTTCCTCCGGGCAAGTATTATCGGAAAATTGAGAGAATTCCGAGGATAAGCGAATTCAGGAGTTTGCTATCGTATTATCGTTGAATGTGGAACGTGCCATGATACCGAATAACTACGGTATCGTCTGGACCATCGTGTCCTGGTGCTTTTAACTCCGTTCAATCTTAATGAGCTTGCCAACGGCTGGAGCGGTTCGATGACGTGGCAAGGATTTTTATCAGATTTTGCACGCTTCGCGTGACTCGCCCGGAGATCCCGTTTGATGATCGTTAAATGAAAGATTCGTGATATTACGACAAAACGTGGGACTTAAGTAAATCTGTCGGTCACGCGAGTTCCGTTTTCGACGTCCTTTCTCACCGGCTTGAAAATTCAGCGTAAAGATCGTCGTATCTGTTCGTCATTCTCTTTTTCTCTCTCTTTTTCGCATAAAGTTTATACGATTTTCAGACACCGATGTCCAAGCTCGATCAGGGAATATACATTTACGGAATACGTTGTGGAACATTACTGATTTATCGTGGCCAGATACGACGTCCGACACGAAGACTGTAAATCAAAACGATCATCGTAAAGCGCCGTCGACAAATCTGGTCGTCGAAACGGCAAACAGAGTGAATGAGGGAGGATTTTAGATATCTCTTAAATTTCCATGCTTCTCGTATTTTTACAAACGTTAATGCTGAATTACGATCGGTATTGAGCTCTGCACGTGAGGATGGGCGCACGCGCGTATAATGATTAAAAACTTGTAATTGAATCGAAGATAATTCAAATTATAACAACGATTCTTTCGCTCGTGTTCCACTTCGAATTTAATTCCACGTAAATTTGATAACGTAATAAACAGAAATTTGTTTAATCAACAACGCTACGCAACGCGCCTGGATTAATTTACTAAAACGCTGAATAAATCCCACCCCCCTACAGCCCCTCGTTTTTCCCCATTTTCCCCTGAACGAGTAACACACGGAATAACAACGAATTTTATACCCCTCGGCGGTGTCTAACCCTCGGAAAATACTGAAAATATCGACAATTATTAAATTAAAAAAAAAAACATCATGGACTGTAAAGTAATGACTTTAGGAGAGGAATAATTTTTTTGAATCACCGACATGAATTAAACGATGAAATTTTCCACGGTACTGCATTTGACGAAATTCAAAGGGAGATAAATATTTAGAATTAAATTCTAAATAAACTTTGGTAAATTATTTACGCGACGTATGACAAATTAAAGTTGCATTGCGTTTCTGCAAATATTTACGCCTTGAATTCCATCACTTCGGTAGAACTGGTTAAAAAGGAACGAAATTCGTCAGTTATTCAACGTATCAACCCTGGCTAAGGCAGGGTAAAAAATGTTCAGTTGAAGTTGCTCTTTGAGGCACAACGGTATGGAAATTTTCTCGCCTTTCCTATATACAACTTGCACGGTGGATTCTTTCTAAACCAACCTACAAATTTGGGAAATTTCGGTGCATAAGTAACACAAATTATCGCATCCCAGTACTTTTAAATAAAAACACTTCGCCCGTGCAAGCACGGTCTACTTTTTTCTCTGAAATCTTGTGCCTTACAGAGTTAATACTATTATATTTGAACATACTCGATAACTCCTTTGGAAAAACACAAATCAAAAACTAGAAAAGACAGTTAACTAAGTAAACCAGCTTTTACAAAACACAAGTGGAATATTTTCACCACGTCTCCCCTAACAATACCACGGACCTTCAGAATAAATTGGTAACCTCCTTCATATTTTTATCCTTAATATAAAAAAAAACTAGACGTAATCACACACAATTGGCAATCTAACGCGAGACAAATAAGCTCGACAATCTTCTTGAATGAGTAGTCAGCCGTTGTGATATCCGAGATCAACCGAAACAAACGGTGCGCAGACGGGCATGGGAGTAAACAGGAAATAGAACATAGACCCCCTAACGGAACGTTATCAGGGCAAACACGGCATACAATTACGTGAAGTGTCCTGCGTGGAGTGTCGTGTTTACGCTGTATAAAGCCACAATTTTCCTCGTGTAAGCAGCTCGGCCGATGTTCCCGTTGCACTCGGCTAGCAGCCGGGCCGAACTCCGAGAAAGGAGGGTGCTTTCGGGTGGAAGCTCTCAATATGTCCGACCTAATCCTCTCCCAGAGGACTCGGAGTCCCCTCTCGCGCTTTACTTTGCAATACGTACAAACATTTCGAGCCCAGCTGCGCCACGGGATTTAGGAGCTGAGCGATTAATAAATGCTTCGTGCGACGAGAGAGATAGTTGTAGAGAGAGAAAGAGAGGAGGTGGAGGAGAGAAACAGAGAGAAAGAGGAAGAGAGGTGGTACCAGGACTCTCCGACAGCCACTCGACGAGGCTGGCCGTGATTTACTGTCCGGACTCGCGTGTCTGCATTCGAGCTACCGCGTCTGGATTTCCGGCGATTTCGTGGCATCCTTTTGATTTAGTGCTCTTCTCGTTTTGAGACATCGCACGGCATCTGTCTTCCTCTTTTAATGCCGCCACGATTTGGACGGGTCTGGAGGTGAAGGTTGAAAGGCCATGGGAAAGATATGCCGTTGAAGGTGTCCAGATTGAGTGAATGCTCGTTAACCGATTTCCACCTTAACCTTCTATAGCACCAATTCTTTCCGGTGGTAAAAGATCACGATAGTGATGAGTGAAATTTCACGATAGCAAAATTAGAAGATGATAAAAACACTATTTGAAATATGAAATTAAATCTGAATTTGAAATATTGAACTGTAAAAAATATCATTATTTTCACGAGCCAAATTATAATATTTGGCAACGTTAAAAGTTTGACTTGGAGGAATAGAAACTTAAGTGTGTCTTGCATATATCAAAGTCGCAGGTGCCCATAGAGGGTTAACCATTGACAGTGTATCCTGTAACAGTCATGGGCGAAGCGTCAGGTACAGTCCAACTGAAAGATGGCTAACGTGTGGCGAAATTTCTTGTTTTCAAGTGCTTATTTTCGCCATTTCTTTTTGGTATCGCCAAACTCATATCTTTTAAAGGTAACATTTCACAGAGGCGTTTGTTTTGAGAGGCTGGGTTTGGGAATTTGAGAAACGAAATTTGCAGGAATAGGCAGATGAAAATAAGAAACTCCACCGCTCGCAAGCCAAGTTAGAGTTGTCGGACTATACCAAACGATTCATCTCGTTTAGTTTACCATAGATATCTAAGTCTATGACTACATTCTTTGCATCCTTTGTTTCCTAAGATTTACTTCACTATGAAAGGGTTAAATGAATTTTATCTCTGAGTTCAGACGATTATCGTAGAATAACTATTCATTAATTGTTGGTAAGATGACCGTAAATTACTTTCGCTGTCATTCAAACGACAGTAGTCAATTCCATCGTCTCAGAAATTGTCATCCTGTCTTGTAAAATTCGGAATAAAGTTTGCAACGCAATTATTTCAACGATCAACGGCACTAAACACCGTCTCGCAGAGTTCGAACCCACTACCTCGTTTTCCCTTCGCGCATAGTTCCAACGGCATTGTTTCGGATTCCCGAAGTTTCTCCGGCAGTTGCATGCCCCGAAACTCTCAACCTTCACGAACTATGACACTGGTCCCCCGTTCTACGCTCGAAGCCTTCGTGTATTTAGCGCGCGCCTACAATTAACGTTAAAGCACGACCGTCGATTCGTGGAAAGGCTAATGGAATTATCCTCTCCCCCAAAATTCAACGTACGAAAGATAAGGGATGAAACTCGGCCGACTTTGCTATTTTCACGAGAACAATTCACCGCTTGGACGGGATCCTCTCGCACGATAAAGCAACGTACCGTAATGAGTCGTCGGACAATAATAACGGGGCACAATGTGTAACGTTCCTATCGAAGATAAAAGCCGTAAATTGGTCGCGCGTATTAAAGCACGATACATTCCGCGAGGTGGACGAAGAGAGGCTCGTGCAGGTGACAGGATGGCGATTAATCATCGATAACTATCGCCGGGTTTAATGCTCTCTCATAAAATTCTAGGACGAGGAAATTATTGATTTGTCATATTTCCCGCCAGTAATGCCGTTAACGGGACCATTCTAATCTGCGTTCATGTCACACGTTCGGAAAGGCAACTCTAGCAAGAATTCTAGATCGAAAGAGATCGTACGTCCTTCATAAATACATCGTGAAATATCGTGTACCGTTTTCTCTTCAATATTCTCACTTTTTTATTCCTTTTCTTCGCACTTTTCCTTCTTCTCGCTTCTCGCGAACCATCGATTTTTCTGGTTCGAATTAAAAGCGATGAAAATTACGTTAAATCGAAGAAACACTTTGCTTCTCTGAGAGGTATGTTGTATCATGGATTTAACTCGTTACCCATGGTATATATACGTACGACTTACCAGAGTAGACCTCTTCGGTGAGATTGGAAGGAGAGAAAAACGGCGTTTCCTTGGTAAATAGGATTATTATCGATAAATACGAAAATACACGATGCGAAACAGGAAGCCGTGCACCTCGCGTAATCTCATTATTTGCATCTTCCAACGATGAGAGCTATTTAAAAATGATGTAATACCATCCGACAGTCAGGAGGGCAGGAATGAATAGCGAGCTGGAGAGCTTCAGGACGAAAAGAGGATCGGAAATACAACAACGAGAGGTATAGGGATGAGTTTCAGGGGGGTGGTTTGTGCTCGCAATGTTATTACAACTTAATACGCAGAATTGTTCTACCGTGCGAGCGCGAATATTCGCTTA
Organism: Cerceris rybyensis; assembly: GCA_910591515.1. Taxonomy (NCBI): domain Eukaryota; kingdom Metazoa; phylum Arthropoda; class Insecta; order Hymenoptera; family Crabronidae; genus Cerceris; species Cerceris rybyensis. Next base: position 7,032,821 of record OU342795.1, read on the forward strand.
ACGTTTGCAACATAGAGAAGCACAATAAGCGGATACGAAGAGATACGCGACCGGGGGTAACAGCCCCGTGTTTCGAAGGTGCCTTCGCGGCATTATCGGTCTTGGTGTTGGTGGAGCACCTCATCGTGCAACCCTCCTACGCTCTCGAGTATAGAGAAGAACCCTTGGACCAGCTACGAATAATATTTCGTTCCATTATTCATAAACATTTTATAATCTTCTTAGCGCGCTGAATTATTGCCGTTCGCGCAATTGAAATAATGCGAGTCCGTGGCCCGTGCGCGTTGGGGGGTGGCCCGGTTGGGACTCTTCCCTCTCTCACCCTTCCCTGTTCTCTTTATATGTACATACATATATATGTACGGATAGATATATATAGTATGTATATATGTATTTATCGAGGAAGGGAGCACAGAACGATAAAAGGAGAGGTAAAAACATAGGGAGAAGGGGAAAAACGAGAAGGAAGGAAAGGTGGCACGGAAACGAGAATGGAACGAGTTCGTTCGCTGAAGTGGCGTTGAAATGTTTCGAAGCGAGGGAAAAATAATTGGACGAAGAGTCTCTGTCGTTACTACTCGGCATTGGGGGGAATGCGCCGATGACGAAGACGACCTCCGTGTCTCTCCACGGAGTCGTCGAAGCGAGTTCCTTTCTTAAACTCCTCGTTACCGAGAAGTCTCCTGGCTGCCTTTCGAACTACCCAGCCTAGCTACGTATCATCCGATAAGAGAAGTTACACTGGGAACAACGAGAGGGTTGTCGATAACTTTCGGGGCAATCGTAACTGCTTCGGTTGTCGCTCTTGCCGAACTGCCGTGTAAAAATGATTAAAGATGTCTTACAAATGGTACCTTACATGTGTCATTTATGAAATATCGAAAACGATGATGCATTACGTTCTATAAATGTCGCTTAGACAGAGAATTTCTTCTGTCATGTCAAGATATTAGCTACTGATTGCTTTATCATGGACGACGGATAATCATGGATCAAAAAGCCTATAGAGTTTAATAATAAGCAACTAAGAGAGTTATATTTGCATAGTTGCAGAGTCGTAGGACGAAAGGAACGATAGAGAAGTAAGATTTTCCAGAAGGATATAGAACCTTCGCGCGATTTCGACTTGGTACAATGGTCGGAGAGACACCAGGGTGAATTCGTGAGGGAGAGCCGTTCTTGATCTCTCTATTACGTTGTGGATTAGCCAGTTATGAAACTAAGGGAGTCTGGACGAGCGGTGATGAAGCATATTCCGAAAGTTTCCGTCAGGACGAGAGCCGGACAGAGGGGATGTAGCGGGAGAGTTGCATGGAATAAGCGATCAGTGCTTTCGTGCAGAAGACACATCCATCCCTTGGTAGGAAGGGTTACGACGTAGGATTCAAGGAGGTCTGTGACGATTTATTAATGAAGGATTTGCCCAAAGACGATCCATGATTTCCTGTATACCAGTGAAAAAGCTATGAAACAATAAATTTTACGATCCACTTGAAACAGTTGTAATAAGTCGATCGGTTTTTCATAGACCTTTATATTTTCGATATTGGAGCAACAATTTTCCTGGGCTCGTTTCGTGCTAACATCAATTTCCAATTACATCTATATCGATAAAATGTACACTCTCTTATTACAGTTTAAAGGGAAACACGTATAAAATTCATTGAATTCTCTCCGGAGGAAAACAATAGCCCGGTATTATTTACGATCCTGGTTTCGTTTCTTTTTTATTTCTGGCTCCCTTTATCGCGAAATGAATGCCGGCATCGAAATTACCGGGAATCCTTGCGAGCAATTGGCGAAACGTTCCGAGGACTAATCGATCGCAGTCGAGCAACTATGTTTTGCGTTCGTGTGATTTTAATTAAAGAGCTCGAAAAGCGAGCGCAACATCGTCCCGGTTTTCGACAAAGGATCCAAAGACTACGGCGCAACGACAGGGGTCACGGTTGAGCGAAAAAGAGGTAGGAGGGTTTGGTACCGGCTAAAAGCAAAGGAGCGGAGGAGTCTTCGAACATCGTAAAGGTCTTTCCTCGAGTACTGCTTTCACCACCGCCCTCGCTCTCTGTCCTCCTCCCTTTACAATCATCCTTCCGCCGCGAGCTCCCTTCAACATTGCAAATCTTCGGTACCTGCCAAAGACGATGGCTGCTATGTTACGTCACCGACTGCGAATCAAAATCTTATTAACTGCTGAAAGTGAGTTTCACTTCAAAGTGGAATTTAATTACATTCGCGCCTGCCTGCTTGCCTACTCTTTTCCCTTCTCCTTACATCCCCAGGTACCTTCTTTCCACCCCTATTTTCACTCTTGCTCTCTCGAAACTCTATCTCTTTCTCTTTTCCTTTCTGTTTTCTCAAATCTATCTCCCTCGGTTTTCTTCATTTCCCCCAATTTCAACCTGGTCCCTCTCTCTTTCTCTCTCTTCTCCTCTCCTCGAAGCACGAGCGACCCGACCGGCATCCCATTACTCGCGGTCTTCATTTATGAATGAAAATATTTAAATTTCACTGCCTCGTCCAGCGGAAATTATTGCCCTTCCTGCCCTATTCGACTGAGCTTCCTCGGCTGCTTCCTCCTACCATGCCTCTTCCTCGTCATTCCAGAAGCAACCCCCTATCGCACCACCCCGAACCTCTGCCACGTAAACGCGCCAGCCGGAGCTGTTTACAGCAAGAGCAAATATTCAAATGCCGTCGCGATTATACTTTTTTCCCGGGTTTAGTCTCGCATCATCGTTGAGAGACGGGCAAAAAAGAAAAACAACCACCCACCGACCCCTCTTGCTATCCTTTTTTTTTCTCTTTCTTTTTCCTACTCTTCGAGGCAATTGCTTCCTTTGAGACAGTCTTTCCTGCTGCTGCACCATCTCGTGATTAATTTCGCGAACTCGACTTACCCCCGTCCTTTTTTTCCTTCGAGGGCTACATACCCTCGAGGAACGTTTCGCTCTTTTTACCGTTCGACGAGGATATTTCGATGCGCGAGTCGTGAACTACGTGACTCATTGCCGATTTATGAAATTCCTTTTAATAATTCCAGAACAAAAAATCGATTAATTGCATAATTAACCCTTTACACTCGGAGCCATCTCTGACATTATCTATTAGCAACTTGGCAGCACTTTACTATTTCACATCATCTGCCACTTCAATGGAAAATTTCAGATAAAAATACATTTCTTAAAATGTTGCATTGCAATAAGTTCACCCCCTGTAATCCCCAATATATTCTAAGGTCACCTTGGCAAGAACAACCGAGTGATATAGTACATTTACGATGTCCCAAGGTAGGACATCGGAGTACAAAGGGTTAAATTTCAAAAATATCATGTTATCAGATAAACCTAAAGAAAAAATTCCATAAAATTCATCTGACAGTCAGCACGTTGAACCCACCCTTACATGTTCTCCAGCTTAAAGATTTAATTTGAGGGAAACATTCAATTCATTCTCAAACAGTCCGATACAATAAGCAGGCAAGAGTTTCTACGCAAGTACTGTGCCAAGTGACGGACGAAGGGTAAAGAACAGAAGAAAGAGGTTAAATAAAAAAGGGTAATGGCAAACATTAGTGTAATCACTCACCTCTGCTGCTGCCGTCGGGTCCACGGAGGATGGTGCACTCCTCTATTGTGCCAAAAGCAGTGAACAACTGTCTGACATCGTCTTCGGTTTGTTGCTTGCTGAGCATTCCCACGAACAGCTTTCTGTCTGCGGGTCGGCCGCGCGACGTACGATAGAGGGAACAGAGAAAAAAAAACAAAGAAAGAGCGTTAGTCGATTCCCGGTTGAAAGGGCACGGTTTCGCTTGTAGCGCTTTTTAGGCATTAAAGAGAAGATCTTGCGGCTAACACCGAGAACGACAAAGTTACACGGTTACACCAGCATCCACCATCCTAAGGGGGTAGGGAGGTAAGGGTTTGTGTAAATATATGTATATATGTATAACTGTATAAATATAAATATATAAATATAATCCCTATGCTTGTATACATATATACATATATATATAATATACGTATAGAAGTGAACGTTTAAAAATTTCGTGCGTCGATTCTCGCACGTTTTCTATTATTTTTTTTTTGCGAGTAATTTACATTAAAACGGCACACCGTGAGCCGTGTAAGTGTACGTGTTTTCGTGTGATTCACGACAGCGGATATATTAAATGATAACGTTTAAAGTGTCATTGATAATATTGTATAGAGATAAAGGTACTATATATATGTATATATACGACGTATACGCGTCGATGTAGTATACTTCAAACGGGATATAATAAAGGATAAAGTAACGATAACGAAGGAAATGAAAATAGTAATTCAATCAATCCTACGTCCTACGCCACAAGCCGAAGAAACAGGCGGATTAAAAAACGGGAGCGCGAAAAAACCGATTGGGACGAACAAGCGACTCAACTACTTACGAAACCCTCGACGGTGACGTCGTCACGTTCTCCGATATAGTAGAGAATATATCGATGGAAAATTATCTTGTATTGATAGCGATAATTTTCAAGTCGATCGACAATGAAAGGAGAGGTGAAACGGAGAGACAAAAGGCAATCGTCAACGATATCACCAGCGAGGGAAACGCGCGGTGCCGAGGTCACATATCGCTTATAAAGGGTCACACGCCACTCAATACGTGACAACAATAGTATCTTGCTAGTAATTGTTCTGCAGCTATTTCTAAGGTGTTCACGTGAAATGACGAACGAAAGAGACCGGCCTAAAGAATTTCAAGGTATCGTTCGTCATTGCGTCGGACACACTTTGAACCCTTGGGTCACATTTCTTGGTTGCAATCAAACGATCGATACACACGGCGCTAATGGACACGTCCGTGAAGATTTGAAATGTAAAAATTAACGAATTTACCTTAAACTTATTCGATAATGATAGACAGAAGAAAATAATATCCCCGATTCGAGTGGTGTCCGTCGTTATAAAGTGAAATGTTGAGATAAAAATGAATTTAGTAAGCGTTCGAGTGGTAAAATGCTTTTAGAAATATCTGCACTGAATGTGTATCCTGTGTGTACGTGTATCCCCGTATAATATCGATAATACACGATCGTGGGTGTGCGAGATCGACTTGGACTACGGTGATGAGAACGATGGAACTTGGATCGATGGGAAAACAAACCGGTATATGGTAGAATATTGGTTGGTTGTTGAGGGTGTTAGGGGGGCAAAAAACTGTCATATAGAATCAAATCTAAGTAATACAATAAGATAAAACGTAGCTGACATCATAATCAGAAAATATGTACAGAGGTGATAAAAAACACATCGACAACGAACGAGACAACACATCCAACGAGCGAGCCACTATTTTATGGTCATAGCTGTAAAGAGCAATATACATATATATACGTATATATAAGTATACGATATATATAAATATATATATGTATATATCGGCACATTTTTATATATAGATACATATATAAAATATATATGTAATATACGGTTAAGGTGATCGTCCACACGGACGGATGAGGACAAGATTACGAGGGACGGGATTAACGAAGGAAAACTTGGATTTTATGAGACGGCTGATAGAGTCGGCCTTTGGAGAAGGAAAAAGAAAAAGGTTATCTGCGCCGTACGATCGGTAGACGCTCTGAGAGTGTATTTCTTTCGGGTTTTCTTCCACTTTCCTCTTTTCCTCTTTTTTTTTTAGGTCTTTTCTTATTTTTCCGTTCAGTTTGTTTTATTTTTTCTTTTTCTCGTTTTTTTTTTTTTCGTTTTCCATCGACACTGGGTCACGTTAATTCGTAACGCGGCAGGATAAGAATTTCATGGGATTCTAAGAGCGTCCACGCAGCTCCCGTCGTAACGAGGCTTCAACAGTGTGATAACGGCTGTGTGCAATAACTAGAGCAAAAACACGAACGACAGGTTTACGGCTACAGCTATCAGTCACGCACGTGGATACGCACAACATTGTTTGTAATACCTTGCAACGTATAACGATGTATACCGTGCCGGATGACATGGATTAAGTGGGAACGGAACGGTACTCTCGGCGGACATGGAGCTCCGAAGCGAAGATCGTTTTACGATCCGACAGAACGAATCGTTAGAACTTCGTTCTATCAGATGCGATCGCGGAAAAAATAAGGAACGTTCTTATTTACTTAACACTAGATTTACGGGCGTGAAATCTGTTACACCGCAATATATCGAATAAGAGCTTTAGAATTAAAGGGATCAGACGGCAAAGATGATCAGTTAAGTAACTTGTATCTTATGAAATACATATGAATATTTATTGTACTACGTCTCTAGAATCCTCTGAGAGGCGTTTTTAACACTAAAACTACCGACGTTATATCTACTAAAATTTAGATTTATTGAACAAATACTTTGGAAAAAGATAAATCAAGAAGTGAAACGATTAGTTAATTAACTAATTTAGGTTTTATATGGTAGAAGTAGAATTTTTACTTCACGGCATTGCTATCAATTTAGGTAGTTTTTTGAAAAAATTGAGAACCGGTCATTATGACCGCCTTGGTAGGTTTAGTGTTAAAAGGGTAAACCTAGTGTTAAGACACTTCAAATTTCCTTAGAAAACGTTAAAGAAGCCGAGAAAAGTGACTGATAAACGCGATGATAGCAATATCACCAGATATTCAGCAATATTGTGAGATTTATTTTACCGAAATGTCGTCGAAAAGCAAAAAGAATGTAAACGTGAAATTTCGTATGGGAAAAAGTACCGTGTAGAAAAAGTAACCGTTGGTAATTTGAGAGACCGGTTTTCCACGAAAATTGGATATATACCGTCCAGCGTTGGGTGAAGAAATCGGGGAAAAAAGGTAGGGTGAAGAAGGATTGGCAAGGGAATGCTGTTTTCGTGGGATCAAACACTAGCGAGCAGCAAAATGAACTTTGCGGCGAGCTGTGCTGGCTGAATCAGCGGTGATGGCGTGATGAGAGAAGGAAGATTCGTTTCTTTTCTTTTCTTTTTTTTTTCTTTCCCCCTCATAGAGAGGCTCTCCTTCTGCCGATTTATGGAGAAGAAGAATAGAAGGTACTGGAAGGAAGCTAGCTATCTCCTGGAAGTCGAAGTTACCTTCAGCGGCTGCCACCGGTGCCTCCTACTTCCAGAAGATGGCAAAGGCGCTCCCGTCGTCCATCATGCACTCTGGAATACAGAACAGAAACAAAGAAATGCCATTGGGCCCAAAAAATGCACCATTCGTTGTCGTCGTTGCCTATATGTATCCTCGCGAGACTACCCGATATGCCCTCCCCTGCAGGAGTACGTTCAATATGTGTTCTCTTAGCGTGATTGTACAGTGCAGGATATTTCTTTTGTTCCCTCTGCGCGACGGGGGTTGATAGTTGCAACGCGACCTAACAATTGACAGAAAACACATCACCTAAATATACATTGTTCTAAAAATATCAACAAAATAATCGTTATTCAACAGGATGAATTACATCTTACAAATATAACAATAATCCTGAAAATATCGATGATTAGATTTACTTTTTTCATAGCAAAATAGACATAATTTAGGAAGGTTTGACTCAGTAGATACTCCCCGTTCCAGTCAGACGCAAGAATTCCGTCGTTAAACCGAAACTACCGGGAGTTTCGCGTATACACCGTCACACACGGGAAAGATTTCAATCGGGCATAACGTCGTCTTATCGCGAAATTTTACATTCCTCGCGTAACAGGGCGGCGAGAACGTGCTTTCGATTCACCGCATTCCCCGCGTGAATGAACTTAATGACGCGTTCTCGCGATGTTATGGAGATGCAAAATTGGCGAACCGAGTTAAAGGTCGTCGCCGCTTTCCTTGCCTTCGTCGCGAGTACTAGACGCGAGCTCATTCCAGAAGGTAGCCCGACTCTCGCGCCTTCCAGCAAGGCTCCGAGGCACATTTAAGGATTTGTCTCGGGAAATTAGATTCTCGCCTGACTTGCAGCCTCGTTGCATCCTCTCCCTCTTCTCTCTATGGATTCTTACCCTTCAGTCTCTCCCTCTCTTTCTTGCTATCTTTCACTCGCTCTTTCGTTCTCTATGCCCTTTCTGAGAAACCACCCCTCACGCTCCATTCTCTTTTCACTTGCTCGCACTTCCTCCGCGTTCCTTACCGGGGAATTCTCTCCCTCCTTCAACCCCCGAAGTACTTTTCGCCGAGCGTTCGTTGCCATTGTCGTGCCAGGACACCATGGGGACCAGGAATTGGACCTTTGTCGTGCGAGCTAAGTGTTAACGTGCCCTTCGCGCCCCCTTTTCTTCGACGTGGCCTGAGCCACCGAAGAAGGAATTAACCCTCGGGAAATTATCTTCTCGCTGGACGCTGGAGAACAAAGCGAGAACGTTTCGTTTGACATCGTGCTCTTCCTCTTTGCTGGATAAAGTTCAGTTTCTTCCTTTTCTTCTCGTTCGTATTGCCAATTTCTCGAGGGTTTTATTCGCAACGATTAAAATAACGGAAATTACTTGGATATTAAAAGACACCAATGAAAGCCGGGAGGGTTGTTTGTTTTTCTGTTATTTATACTTGTAATTTGAAGTTGGAAGTTTAGGTTATTGTTACGTTTCTGATTGTTATTTCTCTTGTATCGATAGGACACCGTGAAGATTGCAAACTGCCCGGGAATTATGCAAAATCGATACCGAAATGTTACGGAAACTTTGGTAGGAGTTAACGCTCGTTGAATAACCAACAATCTTCGTTGATGCGTGACTAATACCTGCATCGATGTGTTTATATTTAACGATAACTGTAACGATGGGATTCGGAAGAACTTCTCGGATATTCATCGAAGAATTATTAGACCCGTTATCAAAATTAATTTACTCCCTACAACGTTTTATCCACGTAACTATATTAGTCATAAACCAAGCTTCAAAATCCTCCCTCATCCCTTACCTAAACAACCTAACATCAAATCGCTCAAAAATCATATCTTCATCCAATTTTCATCACTCTACCAAACTCACACGCATCAACATTTATCGAATCACCGACTTTGAAAAACTAATTAAAATTCTACTCGTCTTCATCCCTTTCCTAACAAACTAAAATACTTCTCGACCTAACGATATCTTCCTCGCAAAGGCCTGCCCTAATTACTGACCCATACGTAACTCGGTCCTTTCCTCCCTATTTACAGCATCGTCCCAAACCCTATAAGAAGCACGTCGTACTCTCATAATCCACGAGGATTTCACCGAACGTCCCCAAACCATGGCAGTCACCGTCACGTCGGCCAACTCGGAGTTGGCGGCAATGAAGGCAGCCTCGGAGGGTCTTGATATCCCCGGATACGTTTATCTGCTCGAAGGTAGTAGGGCGAGTGATGGCGGTGGAAGCAAGGTGGCTCGCCGAGGGATCGAAACTTATCTACTTGCTCAACTAGCTCCGGTACAGCACCCACCCTTATCCACTCGCAGGAACTTGGGCGACCCTTGAGTTCGAGTAACTTCCGCGCGAGAGATACGCATTTCTCAAATCTGTTTCCGTCGTTGTAGACTTAATTCGGGCCACTTTCGCGACACGATCAGCACTGCTTACATCCGAACAGCGTGAGAAACCCTCCCTCGAGGTAGCGCTCCACTTTTCTCCGGATCATTTCAATCCGGAGTTCGTCCAACTTCTTTCGGGTGAGATAGGGATAAGGTATGGATGCATCCTGAGAAGGATACAATATTATTCTGTCGGGAGAGATTTTTTTTCAGGTGGGAATCTTTATCGGGGTTGTCGAGGGGTAAAATTCACTGTGAATTTATTTTTAACCCCTTGTCGTACGATTTCTTTTGGGGTTGAATGTGGAATAATGAAGAATTTATCGCTGAAATGGTAATCTATCATAGATATTTGATATAGCGTATAACTTAATAGAATTTTAACGGAGTGGAAATAATTTCATCGTGACGTGACGCACTGATATTTTTAACCTTTGCACTCCGTTGCGACATTGCGATAGAAACTGATAGCTCCGTTGTTAGATGAATCTGATATATTTTTACATTTTTTGAATATCCTAGAATATAAGATAGAATATATTCTTTTTTAATAACAAAGCAAGATTTTCAATTCCACGGATGTGCATCCACGATATATTATAAATAATCTGGAAGGAGCTAGTAGCTCATAGCAAAAATTACTGGAAGTGCAAAGGTTTAAGTTAATAGTATTTGGAAAATTTTTAAATTTACCGTTTCATCTGCTGCGTGACGAGTCGTCACTCGTTATTGTACGGCAAGGGGTTAATGTCCAGTCGACCTCCCCTTGAAACCTATTATTGTAAAGGGGCCGAGGACGTCGACTTAGCCTCTCTATAATATTGACAATTCATTTTTCATTGTAGTAAGAAAAATTTCAGTTTAATAAAAATGATAAACTAGTGAAATAAGGGTGGAATACAAAGTGTTAATTTTCGCAAACGGGGCAATAGATTGATTAGGGTTATTTTATGAAATTACAGGGAGGAAATTACGTTACAGATAGGATGTAATGTTCCATGGAGATGGAAATATACGGGGAATCGTAATATTAGAATTTGACATATGTAGGTATCTTTGCGAAGGTTAGGCCTGGATGAGGTCTGACCTAGAAGGCCGATGTGCCGAGGAACCCGTGAATTTGACCCCAATAGCCTAGACCCATTTAAACGAACCGACTCGGAATGTTCGTCTCCTAAGATGCAGGGTTTAAGATGCCGAGATTCGGCAAATGGCAGCGACATTTCAGCAAAGGGGGCTGCTATGCCTTTCCCAGGAGCACTAACTCCTAAATCTCTCAACGAGGATCACCGATTGCGTCCGGGTTCAGCTTTCTGCCTGTCATCAATTTCAAAGATACGATCAAGCTCGATCTCGCAATTCTAACTGAATTTAAGATACACCATAGTTGACTAAATGACACAAAATATTTTCTAACTTGATATACGTCGTTTGATCAAATCGATGAATCTTTGACTACAATAATCTACCCCTTGTACACTCAAAGGGTGAGATATCTAAGAAACAATTTCCCAGGATGATCCTGTGATACAAAATTGAAATTGAATACACCACGATTGACTAAATGACACAAAACGTTTTCTAAATTTCTATACCTTCTTCAAACAAATCGATGAATCTTTGACTACACTAATCTACCCCTTGTACACTCAAAGGGTGAAGTATCTAAGGAACAATTGCCCAGGATAATCCTGTGATACAAAATTGAAATTGGATACACCACGGTTGACTAAATGGCACAAACATTTTCTAAATTTAAATATGTTCTTTAAACAAATCGATGAATCTTTGATTACATTAATCTACCCTTTATAAACTCGAAGGGTGAAATATCCAGGAAACGATTGCCCAGGATGATCCTGTGGTATAAAATTAAAATAGAATAAATTAAAAAATACACAGATTCTATGTATCGTAATTAGGTACTCGAAAAATAAAGAAATATTCCTAAAATGATGGTGTAACGAGATGACTTCCAGATGTCGAGACTATTCGCCACAGTTGGACATTTCAACTCGGCTGCGTTTCGCAATTAAAATCTGATTTATCTTTTGTACTGCTAATAGGACATTACTCGGCGCGGTAAAGTGCTACCGTGCTAGAAAGGAATCTATAAAGTGATGTAATTAAGCCGCGACGAGGGCTGCGGAACAGGCCGCGTAAAGGGCAGTCATTAACGTGGAAAAAGCGAACGAGTCGGTGGAAACAATGAGGCCGTTCAGGATGGAAGGCGAGGAAGAGGCGGGGAACGTTTCACGTAGGCCCCTGCAATCTTAAATCGTCATTTTCCGAGCATAAAGTGCCGCTCCTGCCGTCCCGATGCTTCCGTCCGATGTCTTTTTAAAGAAAGGGAGGGATATCTCGGAAAAGTTACGACGGCCTTAACAGGAAACGGCGTTGTTATTCATGAGAGATAATACTTTACGACGGTTGACAGTGTATCCTCATTAACAACGGGAACAAACGATGCCGGAGTCAAATGCGCTCGGGAAACTTTTTTACGTGACCCCACTGACGATCGATTTCCTTTTAATCCGTTTCCTTCGCGAGATGAGGTTGCAATTAGCATACGAATCGGACGAAAATTTATTTCTCCTATTGTTCCTTCGAACGTAACTCTTTGTTTTTTTTCCTTCAACAAGAATTCCTAAATTATACTCTTTTCTAAGAAGCATGTTGTAATTCAATTTTGAAAAACTACATTAGAACTACCGATATTAAATCTCTTCTATTTAAAAATATTAACCCTTATCGATCGCTAGCTTTTTATACATGATTCTCCACTAGGTTGCAAATTATGTCTTTTTTAAAGGAGCATTACAAATCATTCATTTTGAAATGATTAGTTGTAAGTTTTTAACCCCTTGCCGTACAATAACGAGTGCTCCTCGTGACGCGATAACTGGAATAATCAATTTTGAAGTACTCTAAAAATTATTTGATTACAAATATCAGTGGAGCCTGATAAAATGAAATTAATACTACGCTATTCAATATCACGTTAAGTCATTAATATATCCAAAATTAGGGATTAGATTGTTATTTTAGTAATTAATTCAGAATCATTGCATACTCAGTCACAAAAGAAAGGGCACGGCAAGGGGTTAATGTACGATACTCCTTTTAAACAATTTTCAACATGAAGGAATAGTTTTTTCTTCCACGTGTCACAGAAGTATACTGCTGTCGTTAAACTATTGTTATCACGTGAGAGGTGACTTACAACCGTTAAAGGTTAATTTAGAAGAGATGATTAATTCAATAATTTATGTTGTACAAGATGGAGTACATGATCTACTCTGTAGCTCCCCTATAAACTTACAGAATATTTATAAAAAACGAAGATCCAGCCATTTTTTTACTACCTCGCTAGTTCTACTAACTTGACAAAGATCACGATAGCTGTTAAAGTACTTACAGCGTTTATCCACGAATTATCGGAACGACTAACAAATAAAAAAGTAAACGGAGTATGATACACTACCCATTAAACTGTCCAACTATCATTCATCACGGAATAATTGCAACATAGTTATCCCATTCGCGTGTTCTTCCAGCAAGGACAGATCGGTCAGCCGATCGAGCGTAACACCAAGGGACTAATTACAATCCGACACGCCCTCGATCCTTAACCCCATAACCCGTCGTACATCCAACAATCAGATTCGAGATTGCACATATTACAAAGGCAACCAGCAAAGCCTGGGATCGTAAAAACCATCAGAGTCGCCGATAGGATCATAGTAAAGGGAAGAAGATACGATATCGAACATCAGAAGCTGACTCGCTACCAAAAGAGAGACAGGACATATCCCTCGGTGGATGATATCGAAGAGGGGTGGAGACGGATCGACGTCGTTGCCGAAGTTCAGCAACCCCCTGATTGAAGTCTGCCACTACGTGGATACAGCATCTACATAGGTATACCCTTGCTGGAAGCAGAAGCAGAAGCAACGACGGCACAGTGCTTTGGATCACTCCTCCTGCATCCGCGTCAAGCCGAGGCTTTGTGGGACCACACCGAGCCAGGCGACCGGAGATTACAATGGCATCTCCTCCAGATTAGCATATGAATTACGGTCCCCCTCATCTACTACCCCGTGCGCCACCTCTCCACCCAGCAACCCCTTTTGGCTTTTCCTCCTTCTTCGGTGTCTCTCGTAGAATACTGCATCCTTTCGTCTTTCACTTCCTCCTCAGTCAACCTCATCCTTTTCCTTTACTTCGTTCTCTGTCTTTCATGTTCACTCGATCTATCCTCTATCCATCGTTTCCTTCCTGTCGTCCTCGTTTCTCCATTTTGCGCGATTTACTTCGCGCGAGATTCTATTCGCCCTCGTTCGAGCGAACTACTTGGAGGATTATCAAGGACTCCGAAGTGGTTGCCGAATTGCCTCGATGCACCTCGTTCTTCGTGTTCGGCTTCCCGTGGATTTTGCGAGTCGACGCGCTTCAACGTTTTTGAGGTAGTTCCGACACGAGTACGTGCTAGTCGATGCTTGTTTTCTTTGTCTACGCGAACGACGCTGCGGTAATGAGATTATCGAAACTACCTTGAAGAGAATCTCTCGTGTTGAGCTGTATATTGAAAGTAAGGGGGAGATTGGCGATACGAAAGGTATAGCAATATTTGGAGATATTTTCCGACAGTATTATTTTTCTGAGACTGTGGTAGATACAGATTTTCAATTAACAGACTCTGATAATTTCTCTGTGTAAGATTTTTCTTAAATTATTATATTAGTAACTGCTTGAAATGTACAAAAAAGCTGGAAGTTCTATGCAAACGGGGTGTACCTGTTAACAATAGATCTACCAAGGCGGTCAAAATGATTGATTCCTCATTTTTCATATAAGTTCTCGAAGTTTATTGGGGAGTAGACACTCTACGTTCATCTTATAAAATATACATAATTAAATTAATCATCGTTTCCACCTTCTAATTCGTTTTATTCTAAAGTAATTATGTAACACTAGATTTACGTCTGCAAAATTAGGTACATTTAACCGTTTGCGTACCACGAGCCAGTTTCGCGCTCTTCAGTTTTTGTGTCGGAAAACCCCAGGACATTTTTTCAATGTCGACACTTGAAGGAAGACTTTGTTAAGATATTTTGTTAAGAATGCATCAGGTTTCTCTTTTATAATATAAAGTAATTCCAAATTAGGATACAAGCACGAAAAGATTGTTCTTGTTGTGCACTACATAAAATAAAACACCAACTTTAGCTTATTTTGAAATAAAATCTCAAGAGCGCGAAAGTGGCTTTTGACTTTTTTGAAGTAATTTTTTAAAATCCTCCCCGTATTCAAACGGTTAAATATATCAAATTAGTGCTTTAAGAAAAGGTAGTTCAAGCGGTTAAAAATACGATTGATAAAGTAATTTGTATATTTTGAGATACGCGTCAATTCTTTGCTGTACTTCTGCTCTATCAGTTTAGAAAAAAATTTTTAAAAAGTAGGATCTCCATCAATTTGACTGCTGGCGTAGATCTAATGTTAATATTTCTAGATAGAATGGATTTATCGCCGATAGTTCTAGTGCTCAGCCCTTATCATATTATAAATTAATCCTCTATCAATTCAGAACAATTAAATTTATAAACTTGGACCAACAACCACGTAAAAAAACCCTGTCTATATCACGATCCAGTATACTGGCATTCTCGAAACTTATCAGATTAATGGATAGTACCGCAGTTCAATTTTCGTGACATCTCTAAAATGGAAATCACGACGTCTCGTAAAAAGAAGGGCAAAACAATGTCGAAGGTTGTTTTCGAGCGATGCAGGAACTACGAAGGTTTATTGCATTCGATTCATTTATCGAAAACCACATCTATGCGGTTGCCCGTAGCTACAAAATTCCCTGATATTAATAAAATTCACCCCATACGTTCGGAGAGGAGGAGGAGAAAGAGGAAAAAAAAAATTAACCGAGGACACGGAACGAAGAGGAGGATTATAACTCTGAGAATAACGAGTCGATGGATATCGGCGGCACTTGGTGCGCCGTTTCAACGCTGTTTGTGCCTTATCTATGGATCTGCCATACCTACCAGCATATAAGCCTGATATGTCCCGTGGTGTTATCTTATTCTACTACCATGCGGTGTTGACTTTAATTTATTGGTTACAACGATCTGTCATTTCCGCGTTTTGTATAACACCCCGTGTGTCGCGAAATCGCGCTTTTCGAGCTGCGACGAAACTGCGTTGACGTTCACCGATTTTCGACGACGGGCTGTTTGCAAAATTTGTAAAATAAATGCAGGACATTTTGCGAGTTTTATTTTTATGGATATATATATGTGTATAATAATTTTTTTTATTTCCTTTGGTTACGTATGGACGAATGTTACGTATGGGTCGTTTGTATGACGTTGTAATTTGGAACGAATGGGTCTTTGATGAAAGTCATTCGCGATACTGTCGTTAAATTCGTTACATTCGCATCGAAATTCGAAAACTGTTTATGTGATAGGGTCAACCCTACCTGAAGTTCTTGAATGACCTCGAATTAAAGTTTTCGCTGGTTCGCGAGGACATCCGGGATATAGGGAATTCGAAGTATTTTTCCCAATTTAGATTCTAATTCTTTATTGCAACTGGTACACTTGATGTTACCCGATCAGCGTTCTTAGCGTGTCTGGTCTCGTTCGGTTTTCTTAGGTTTTGCTAGGTTTCTGACCTCCACACGCCTCGAAAGCTCGACGCACCCCGCCCTTCCTCTCAGGTCCCATCAACTGTCCACTTGGAGAGCACCCGGTAAGCGGGGCACGGGAGCATGTAGCGACGCGGAGTCGATGATTTATGACTCGTACCAAAACAGACAAGAAAGGTCACGAGGCGTGCGAAAACGATTCCTAACATACCGCCCACCTTGAACGCACCGCGTTCAAAATTTAGAAAATATGTACCAATAGTAATGGTAACGTCCAAGGTGGGGAGTTGCATCTTAACCTAGAGTTACATAGAGTATATAATGTTATATAGAGTGTTGTATGGCAATACATAAATCAATATCTTCCGTAATAAATATACATGTGATCAGGTCAAAGTCTAGATTTTGGCTAGGCAATGGATGGTTGCTGCGTGAGGTGTTCAGCATCTGGCATTGGCAGAATGCATATTTTGGTCACTGGCCGCTTCGCTATGCCCTCAGCGACCTTGATAGAGACCACTCGTACCACATTATCCTTCCCAGGATGGGTCTCAATGATACGACCGAGACGCCATCTTAGAGGTGGTAGATTGTCGTCCTTGAGCACCACCAATGTGCCAATTGCCAATTTGTCAGGTGATGATGCTTGCCATTTATGCCGCTGTTGCATTTGATGGAGATACTCCTTATACCATCGCTGCCAAAAGTGCTGAAACATGCTCTGCAACAACTGGTATCGATTTAGTCTATTCTCAGGGATGTTGCGGACGTCCAGATGTGGGAGAGAGAGCATCGAGTCACCAATTAGGAAGTGTGAAGGTGTCAAAGGTATGATATCGTTCGGATCATGGGAGAGAGGACTGAGAGGACGTGAGTTCATGCAGGCCTCAATCTGTACTAATAAAGTATATAATTCCTCAAACGTCAGTATCGTCAGGCCGATAACCCGCCGAAGATGCGCTTTCGCAGATTTCACCGCGCTTTCCCAGAGCCCACCGAAGTGGGGTGCGTGAGGGGGAATTAAATGCCATTGCATTTGTTCATTACAGAAAAACTTGGCAACACGATGTTGGTGATCCTTGGACGTCATAAGGATTCCAAGTTCGGTCAACTCATTTCGTGCACCAATAAAATTTGTCCCATTATCGGAGTGTATACTATAACATCTTCCGCGACGCGAAATGAATCTCCGAAAACAGTTCAAAAAAGCCTCAGTGCTTAGATCAGTCGCTAACTCTAGATGTACCGCTTTCGTAACAAAACATACGAAGATACATAAATAGGCCTTAATGTGAGTTTGCTTGCGAGACCTTTCCTTAATAAGTAGCGGTCCCGCGTAGTCCACTCCGCAAGTGTAGAACGGGCGAGCTGGTGTTACTCTATCCGCGGGAAGGTTGCCCATAGGATGCTGCATGCTGGTGGGTTTCGTCTTGAAACATTTTATGCAATTGCGCAGAACAGTCTTTATTGCAGACTTTCCGGTCAGAATCCAACAATACATCCTGAGTGATGCAAGTACACATTGGCATCCTGCGTGCAATAATCTTTGGTGCTCGTGTTGTATCAGAAGTTGAGTCAGAGGGTGCTTCGGTGACAGAATGGCCGGATGCTGCTGGTGGTATGGTATTGGGGCATTCTGGAGCCTACCGCCCACCCTGATCACTCCTTCTTCATCCAGAAATGGACTCAGACTTCGCAATTTGCTATTCTTAGGTAATTCAGCTGCGGTCCTGAGAGCATGATATTCTGCAGGAAAGGAGTCCATCTGCGCGATTCTCATTAGTCGATTCCGAGCATTCATAATTTCCTTCGCGTTTAGATTGCCAGAGTGCCTTTCCAAATTACCGATTTCCTTGATCACGTCTTGTGCTTGGGTGTTAGCAGTTGTTCTACGTGCATTATGATAAAAACGCAAACAATATGCGACCACACGTAATAGTTTATTTAAAGTTGACCATTTTCGGAAAATAGTCGATACTGTCGCCGTAACAGTGTTGCATACAAGTGCCTTTGCTTCGGGAATATCCTCATGCATTGGATCCGATGCAACCTCCGACGGCCAAAAATTCTTCTTCCTTGTCAACCACGGAGGTCCGTGCCACCATAACGAGTTTATCGATAAGATCTCAGGTGTGGTGCCCCTTGAGATAATGTCTGCAGGATTTTCCTTTGTACCTACATGTTTCCAGTTCTTATTCGTAAGTTGCTGAATCTCTGTCGTTCTGTTGGCAACAAAAGTCTTCCACCGACTTGGGGAAGCACGGATCCATGCCAACACGATGGTGGAGTCACACCAGAAGTACGATTCCATGTTTGGTATGTCTATCGCTGACTTCACCTTGCTCGTTAATTGTGCTAATAAAGTTGCGCCGCACAATTCCAGCCGCGGAAGACTGATAGTCTTTAAAGGCGCGACGCGAGATTTTGCGCATAATAAGTGCACTGCCGTGTTTCCCCGACTATCGGTTGACCGCAAATAAAGACAAGCACCATATGCTTTCTCCGACGCATCGCAGAAGCCGTGAATTTCAACATTTGCGTAATTTTTTACTAGTGCGAAGCGAGGTACTGCGATTGTATTTATCATTAATAATTGTTTCCGAAATTCAATCCAACACGTGTGCAGTTCATGCGGTAGTGATTCGTCCCATGACGTCTGCAACTGCCATAATCGTTGCAATATGATTTTTGCGGTCACGATTACTGGTCCAAGAAGTCCTAGTGGATCGAATAGTCTTGCAATTTCAGAGAGAATAATTCGTTTTGTAACGTTATTATCCGCAGATGGTTGTACAACAAATTTTAGGTTATCTTCTCCAGTTGACCACAGGAGGCCCAAGGTCTTCGGGTCCTTGTCCGCCTGCAGCTGTAAATCCTTTTCAATTTTATTCTGGTTATCCAGAATTTTTGGGTCGTTGCTGGCCCATTTTCGTAGTTGGAATCGCGCAGTACTTAATATCGTTGCAATTGTGTCCCTGAGATGTCTTGCCTCTTCTATTGAATCCGCGCCTGTGAGGAGATCATCTACATAGAAATCCCTCTTAATTGCACGGCTGGCAATGGGATATTTATCTGCGAAATCTTCTGCCAATTGTCTGAGGGTGCGTGTGGCTAGAAATGGTGCCGAAGCCGTCCCGTACGTGACTGTTTTCAATTCGAATGTTCTAATCGGATGTGAGGGATCCGCCCGCCACAAGATTCTCTGAAATCGGCGGTCCACCGAACGCACGCGTATTTGTCTATACATTTTTTCAACATCAGCGGAAATTACATATCTGTATCTTCGAAATCTCAGTATGATAGCGAAGAGATCGTCCTGAACCGTTGGACCCACCCGCTGTACATCGTTCAGAGCTACGTTTGTAGCTGTTTTTGCCGACCCGTCGAATACGACACGCAGTTTCGTCGTAGTACTGCCTTGTTTGAACACGGCATGGTGCGGCAAATAGTAAGCAAGAGTATCGTTGCGTTCTTGCTCGCGCGAAATTTCTTCCATATGATCTAGACGTTCGTATTCTGCCATGAATGAAACGTATGCTTGCCTTAAGGGTTCCTGCCTTTCAAATTTCCGTTCCAATGATATAAAGCGACGTTCAGCGATCTGTCGTGAAGGTCCAAGCGTGTGGACTTGGTCAGTAAACGGTATGCTAACTACGAAGCGACCGTCCGCGTCGCGCGTCGTGGTTTGTACAAAGTATTGCTCGCATGGGTTCTCCGTGTCAAGTTTTGCCAGGACTGACTCGCATGGAACATTTTCAATGTCCCAGAACTTGCTAAGATTGTTATCTAAGTCACGATTCGTTATGTGGTGACACAGAACGTTTTGCTGTCTCTTGGGAAGCGCAAAGTCCAGAGGTCCACCAAGAACCCAACCTAGCTGCGTCTTTTGCATCACCGGATAACCGCGACCTAATCTATGCTGACCAATGCAAATCAGATCCCAGAATACGCTGTTACCAATCAACATGTCAACGTCTCGTGGCTGATAAAATTGAGGATCGGCTAGTTTATAGTGGCGTGGCAGCGGAATGGCTGATTCGCTAACCGAGAAATTCGGAATATTGTCGGATATTTTTGAAATTACGAGACATGAGAGAGGTACCGTAAATCCATTGTATCGCGATGAAATGTTCACCTGAACTCGACCATGAATTGCCTGTGGCAGTGATCCTATACCCGAAACAGAGGCGCTGATCGGCGAGGATTTTATCTTTAATTTTTGTTGCAGGGACTTCGTTATAAAATTCCCTTGCGATCCAGAATCCAAGAGGACTCTACAGTCATGCTTATTTCCCTTACTGTCGAATATATTTACAATTGCTGTTAGAAGCATAACATTCGTTTCGCAAAATTGTGTCGAACACCCGGCAAATGATTCTGATGAGCCCGGCGTTTTCGTTCCGGAATCCGTTTCGTTTATTCCAGATCTCGTGTTACCCGAAGGGGACGTAGTTCTCTGTCCAGAGGATTCGCCACCAGATTTGGAGGATGGCAAGTGCAACAAAGTGTTATGTTTATTTCCGCATTTACGGCAGGGTCCACGCGTGCATTCTTTATTACCGTGACCGGGTTGTAAGCAATTAAAGCACACTCGTAGTGTCCTTACTTTATTCAGTCGGGCGGTAAGAGACAATTTTCGGAACTCGTCGCAATTGAATAATGTATGCTCTTGCTGGCAGAGCACACACGACTCATGGACTCGAGCTGTAAATGCAGTGGCATTCGGTTTTTTGCGCATACTTGAAGTTCCCGACCTTGCAGGCTTTGGTTGCATCACCTGAGCGTCGTTCGCACGATTTTCTAAGTATTTGCAATGTTGGTTGATAAAGGTCATCAAATCTGCGAATGTCCGCCGTTTTTCAATAGTTGCGGCCCACCTATCCCATTCGCGCCTTGTTCGACTATCCAGTTTTGTTACAATAATGCGCAATAGTAATGTATCCCACTGATTAACGGGTTCGCCCAATACTTTGAGTGCCGCTAAATGATTATTAAGATCGTCCGCAAACTGTCGCAGTTCTACATGGGATTCTCTTACAAGTACTGGTGCATCAAAGAATGCCTTAACGTGCTGATCGATGAGATGGTTCGAGTCTTCGAACCGATTTGTCAGTGTCTCCCATGCTACTGAATAATTTGCTTCTGAGATACCTAATGACTTTATCAGACGCGCGGCGGTACCGGTTAAAGCTGATTTCAAATACTGGAACTTGTCTATAGTCGGAAGCGTTTCTTTGTTATGAATGAGCGATACAAAGGTTTCTCGAAAAGTAACCCAATTCTCATACGATCCGTCGAATTGCGGGAGTGCAATAAACGGTAACTTAACATTGCACTGATTGTGAGATTCGGAAGTTGAAGGTGATGGTGCTAGCGTAGGTGCATCACTGCTTGACGACGCGTGTCTTTGAGGCCGCCTGCTATTGATTTCTTCACGAATCGCACCGACCACCAAACAATAAGAATTTTCAAATGAAGCGCGTTCTGCAAAGTGTGCCTCTTCTTCTTCTGTCCCGTATACTATTTCTTCGATTTTATTTTGTACGTTTTCAAACCGTTCATATAGCCCAAGATTTTTTTCCAAGCGCACCTCCAACGCGCTAATCGCCGTTGACGAAGCAGACGTTTCGAGGAAAGCTCTTAAACGCGTGAGTGCGGCCTTGATTAGACCACGTTCGGTAACGAGACCTTTCAGTATATCGTCCATTGTAGCGTATAATAAATAACAAATACAGATTGAGAGCGTGCAAGGGTACAACTTACAGTACGTGGAGTCAGAGGGAATGTAGGTGACCAATGAGTCTTGTCCAGATTCGTCTCTCCTCGTGTTCTCCCTCAGGTGGTTCGATTCTCAGCAATCTCCTAGTCACTGACGGTGTTCGGATCCAACGTCCACCTTGGAATTCCGCCTTGATGCCGGTGTAGGATCAATCGCTGCTGGCCAACAGGTTCTGCGTCTCGCGGTCCGGCGAGGATGTAGCTCAGTAACTTATTGGCACCTCACAGTGTTCAACAGTCCAGAATTCTTTTACCAATAGTCACTTAGTTCAATGCACTAACTCACAGATCCGGCTCGAAGGACCAAATGTTTATGTGATAGGGTCAACCCTACCTGAAGTTCTTGAATGACCTCGAATTAAAGTTTTCGCTGGTTCGCGAGGACATCCGGGATATAGGGAATTCGAAGTATTTTTCCCAATTTATATTCTAATTCTTTATTGCAACTGGTACACTTGATGTTACCCGATCAGCGTTCTTAGCGTGTCTGGTCTCGTTCGGTTTTCTTAGGTTTTGCTAGGTTTCTGACCTCCACACGCCTCGAAAGCTCGACGCACCCCGCCCTTCCTCTCAGGTCCCATCAACTGTCCACTTGGAGAGCACCCGGTAAGCGGGGCACGGGAGCATGTAGCGACGCGGAGTCGATGATTTATGACTCGTACCAAAACAGACAAGAAAGGTCACGAGGCGTGCGAAAACGATTCCTAACAAAAACGTTAATGTACTTTTCGATGGATGCACGGCTTGTTACGTATTCATATTGCGCTTTACAATATTCGAGCTTGCGATTATCCTGTTCGGATGCACGTTTGATGGGCTTCTATGCAATGTTCGAAAGATAGTTATGGGGTTAAAGTAATCGGGGTAATTATTTTTAAGAATGTCTATCACTGGGAATTTTTGTAGCGATTTAATCGGATGAAATTTTTCTTTTCTATCTTTTAGAAATGAACGAATCTTGAATCGAATTGAACGTCGTTACGTTCTAACTTTGGTGTAAGATTAAATTAACCTCCTTGAGGATAAATTATTTAACTATATAATATACCTATATGGTATTAAAACAATTAGATTATCGTCACACTTAATATCTAATGTCACGCATAAATGTCTGAGTTAAAGCTATCCCTATTAATCTGAAGAGAAACAGAGAATCTAGAGATAATTGAATTATCAATTAATTAATCGATATAAATATAAAACATAACAAATATTGGATGGATTACTTATTCTCACCTCCGCGGTTTTCACTGTCCGCCGGCTTCACTTGAATAGGACGGTTCATCTGCAACAGAAACGAAACAATTCATTAGCTTCTAAAATTACACAGTCCTCAATTCATCCAATTAAAACAGTACAACAAATTAATAAAATACAATTTAATCTAATGAAAACACCGCAGGAAGCAAAACAGGACACAATTAAACATCGTGTCATCATAAATCCACTCCAATCTTCCATCAGTAAAATAAACACAAGAACAATTACCATCAAAGGTAAAATAATTACTAAACACCCTTTCACCCCATCTCTCAAATTCCAACAACCTTTTCACACCCTGTCCAAAGACCTTCCACGGTCGAATAAACAGTAACTGACCGTAGAAGAATTCTGTAGCAGACGCTTAGCATCGAGGACCTTGAGAGACAAGAAGGAATCCTCGAAGGGAAGCCCCGAAATTTTTCGCGCATCCGGCAAAGGGAAATATCGTTATTTGTGCGGGGGTGTGTCCAGTGGGTATACGTCCACCCCTCGTCACTTTGTCCTCGTTCAAACAGCATCGGCAGTTGGTTGAGCTCCCTCTGCCGTTGACAGGTCCGATTGTCAGAGAATAAGGGTGGCAGATGGAAGACGGTGAAGAGGACAGGCCAGCGAGAATGAGAACGAGAAGGAAGGAGAAAGGAGATGACGAGGAAACCGAGAAAGAAGAGAAAAGGAAAGCCCCGTTTTTCCCCCCTTTCACCCTCTCGGCGTTGCGGGTTGCTTCGAAAGTACGGAACCCGCCACTCGTCCTTTCGTACCATCCTCGCCGAGTCCTTTGGACCGCTGCGGATGGGTCGAGAGATCCCAGAGAACAAATAACATTGTTTATTTGTCGGACGGGTCGCGCCGCCACAGAGCGCTCCAGTTCGTTCCTAGGGGATGAGGATGCATGATTCATGACGCGGGGGACACAGAGGACCGTACTTCGATCCTCGTCCTATCTTTTTCCCTCTCATAGTGTCCCGTTGTTTTGTTCTCCCGTGCAACGTCTTTCTGCCTCCCTTCTTCTCGAATGCCACGCTCAGGAGAACGGTCTTTCTGATAATGCGTTATCCCAACGCTGTTTGCGAGTGCTCTCTTCTCACCCTTCTCGTTTCCCTCTGCCATCGTGGCACATGCGCTCAAGATTTCGGATTAGGCTTCTCGAGGTTTACCCGTGATGCGATTTAACATTTCAAAGAGCCCTTGATCTGACCGCCTTCTCTTCCGACGCTGGATAATGGATAGTGTTCGATTTATGTGATGGCACACATTGTTTTTCGGCTTCTCATTGAGTCTACTACTTTTCGTCTTTATTGAAAATTGAGTATAATTTTGAATTTATAGAGGCAAATTTGCGGTGTGATACTTTTATAATGGGACGTGTAAGTGTGTGGAAATAGTTGGGGTTCATGCAGCTGGAAACTCGAAGCTACCCCTATCGAGGGATGCAAAATCTACTTGTTTTCCTCTTTTCATATTCGTTTACTCAAAATTAAATATAATGTGGAATTTGTAGATGTCAATTCACAGTATAGAGAGTTTATAGAAGGACGTGTAAGCTTGTGGACAAATTTGGAGCCTCTATAGTTCCAAAGTCGAAATCCCCCCTATCGGGGAATCCGGCGTCTACTTGCTTTTCTGTTTTCAGACACGTTTACTCAAAAATAAGTATAGTATAACATTTGTAGACTTAAATTTACAGTATGGCACATTTATAAAAGGATCTGTAATCGCGTAGAAAAATTTGGGGTTCTCTAAAGCTCCAAAGTCGAAACCACCCCTATCGAGAAATCCAAAGCCTACTTGCTTTTCTGTTTTCAGACACATTTACTCAAAACTAAGTACAGTATAACATTTGTAGACTTAAATTTACAGTATGGTACATTTATACAAGGATCTGTAATCGCGTAGAAAAATTTGGGGTCTCCAAAGCTTCAAAGTTAAAACCACCCATATCGAAGAATTCAAAGTCTACTTATTTTTCTGTTTTGAAATTCGTTTAGTCAAAACTGAATGTACTATAAAATTTGTACATTTAAATTCACAGTATGGCACGTTTGTAGAGGAGGGTGTAAGCGCGTGGAAAAATTTAGGGTCTCTACATCACGAAACTCGAAACCCCCCCTATCGAGGAATCCGAAACCCTATCTGCTTGACCATGGGAGCATCAACATGGTTTCCCCCCTCGATAACGTCGTTCTACCCAGTTTGATTAAAAGGCAGAGCTATTTTCCAAATCCAACAGCTATCGGTTGTAGCAACGGCACGTCGAGGAAGTTTCGACGATAAATTTCATTGGAAGCCGGAGAATCTGGTTCTTAACACGGGTATAATATGAACGAGCATCGTGACCATCTGTCTTCTGACTCGCTGTTTCTTTTTTCATTATGCACCGCCTATACCCATGGGGAGAGAGACCGTTTGCTGGGGTGGAAACGCACACGGCAACCCCAAAACTTTTTCCTCGTGCATGCACGTCAGATACCAAGAGGGGTTGCGTTGCAGGGGTCAGTGCCACGACCACGTGGATCTCAGGAGGCTATATCCATCGGGCGCAGCCACGATTTCCGGGTTCAGGGTGCTCCCTCTTTCAGGATCGATAGAAAAAGAAAACACCCACTGTTCCCTGTGGTTACATCCTTCTCTTTCTCTTCACCGTTAGTATTGCGGTTCACGAGCATCGACTACTATTTTTTAAAAACCTTTCCCGAGAAATATATCCTTAACACTAAACCTATCAAGCCGGTCAAAATGACCAGTTCTCATTTCTTTCAAAAAAACTACCTAAATTGATAGGCGAGCGGTGAAGTAAAAATTCTACATCTACCATATAAAACCTAAATTAGTTAATTTATTAATCCCTTCACTTCTTGATTTATCTTTTTCCAAAGTACTTGTTCAATAGATCTAAATTTTAGTACATATAACGTCGGTAGTTTCAATGTTGAAACCGCTACATTTGGAGTTACAATAGACAACGACATACATGTTCAAACTCTCCACTGACTAAAATCTCATTACCTTTGAAAAATCTTACATTTTTCCTACGTAAAGCACAACCTATAATCCAAAAAGTTCATCTTCGCTAGCAAGATGGCGGAATCTCTCGTTTTCAACCGATAATTTCTGTCATTTCATTTTTAAAATTAAAAATACTTAGTCTCATAAAACAAACGACTGTGCGGAGTGTTCACTTTGAAGTCTGGTTTCGGGAATTCCACTAACAAAACGGCAGAATTAAGCTGTTGGGAACCTACATCTTACTAGCCAAATTAGAGTTGTCGGACTATAAGTAACGCACCAAAAATTACACCTGCTATTCGAAAACACAAGAAGAAAAAGAAAGACAAAAGAAAACTGTAATTGTACGGCAGATGTCTTAATTTAGAGTATCACTGTAATAACGTAATATCATCAGGGACCTCGATCGAATTATCCTCTACAATTAACGTTGTCCCAGGAGGAAGAGAGGGGTAGGGCACTAGACATTTATTATTAATATTCCATCGAGGCTATTATCTGTCTGGCCGCGATTCCGAGGACGGCGCACGAACGAAGATGGACGAAGAAAAAGCTGTCGTGACGGCAAATGGCAAATGTTGGGGATAAGAGAATAGGATAGAAAGAGAATGATGTAGAAAGAGAGAGAACGAAGAGGACGAGGACGAACGGAGAAGGTCACTTTAAGCACTGTCCACTGGTCAGGAAATTAAACTTTGAGTCGAGCACTGGCCATTAGGCGTTTGTTGTTGCCTCGTTGTCAGGGGAACCTGGTGTGTTCGTATAGATACCGGAACTGAGATACGACGTTCTACCCTTCTCTGTTTCTCACCCCTTTCTCTCTCTCTCCTCGCACATCGTCTCTCTCGTGCGTCTCTCCGGGGAAGTTTAGCACCGAATGCATCGTGTAAATGTCACTTACGACCCAAGGGATCTGTAGCAGTCAATAACGATCACTAGGCGAGACTTCCGCGGACTGTATTACCGGACATAGATGTACCGATTAACGCGGACAAGTATTAACTACTCCCGGTCACTGACTCCTCATTGTGGCTCAATAGTTCTAGTTACTCGATTAACGTGTTGGATTAACGTCCGGTAATACTACGCACGAGGAATGCCGATAAATTATTCTTAGGATAAATGAGATTTTCGGGGGAGATTATTCGTTTGGATTAAAGTAATTGGATTAAAGGACAATTATATTTAATTTAAGCTAACGAAGTTGGTTAGAGTACCCCTTTTGACTTAAAACTTTAAGACTGTGTATGTTTTATTGAGTTCAAGCATATCCTCTCTCTTTTACTTCATTATTTTTATCGATTGTTTGTAGTTAATAAATCATTGACTAATGAGAATATAATACAAAGTTGTTAGACAATTTTGTTAATTATTCCTGAAGTCTCTTTGGAAGATTCTAAGTCAATCGTATACATTTGACCCAATTAGGGGTGTCGTAATGTTCGCCAATTATTTTCTACCCCATCCTATTATTTGTGTCGATTGTTCATTTATTTCTAACAGGCTATTTGTAACTAAATATACAGAGGAAACGTTGATAAATTCGTTGGATAATACGATTACAGGTAATTTGGACGATTAAACAAGCAAGTTCCTTGACAATTTTCTTGAGCGTTTCTAAAGGGTGTATTATGAAATAAGTTTTTTAGGGTAAGAAGAGAGAAGGGAAACCACGCCTCTGTTTAATGATTTCGTTACGATCGAGCGTCGACCCTTCGACAATTTGTGTCATCAGCCGCGTGCACTTAGAAAATCGATTCCCTTGAGAGACACCACTCAAGATGGATGGTAATAAGTAAATGTGTTTGCTCAGCCCGGAGCGCGCATCACGAGCAATTAATTAAGCTCGATTATCTATGTACACTGTGGGAAGCCTTGCCTCCGCCGGCTAGATGCTGAATGATAGCGCTTCAGGAAATGCGCCGAGTAATCCGCCAGGCATCTTTGTTTAGATTTCATCCACAAAATAGTGCGACTCGAAGAAAAAAAAAATATTTACCGTCCAAGTGTAATCTCCATCAATTATCGCAATAACGAGAAGACCGTCTACGTTTGTACAACGTCGACGCCGTGGCTCGTACTGAAACTGGGATTCATTCGCGCGTAACGTTAAAGGAGAACTTGTATATCGTTTCAAAGGTTAGAAAGAGGTGGAGGTAAAAAAAAAACAAAAAAAAACGGGAACTTTATTCATCGCTTTTTAATCGCTCGCGAAGCATCCCCGAGATACTTGTTCCAGTGCACTTTGGTTTCAAATAAAGACGAACGCACGAATCGTGAATTAAACGCTCTCTGTTTCCCGCGCGCCGTTTCATTACACTTTGTTCCTCATTTTATTACGCGATATTAATATCGCCCATGTCCTCTCTCCTCGAAACCTTTGTACCATTCTCCAAGCTCGACGTAATTGCAAATAAATCATCGTATTTCATCACGGAGGAATATCATTTCCATTCGTGGAAAACTTCATCTCGACCGAACGAGCATTTTTACAAATGACATTGAATTTATCCCACAATAATTTCTTGTCAACAAACAAAATACCAAAAACCACATAGCCATAAACAAAACTACCCCTAACAAAATACCAAATATCTGTCCTCCTTAACCCTTTCGCTACTACGGGTGACTATAGTCACCCGCTCCAAAAATGAAATCACGAGTTAAAACAAGTGCCATATAAAAATACGTTCATGAAAAATTATGAATACATTGTTATGAACACAAATCATTTTGCTTCTAAATACAATGTTACAACATCGTTTTTTAGACAAAAGATTTAGCCCCGAATGCTGAAGACTGCGCGCGCTTACTGTTCTCATTTTCGGCGCGGCGCACCGCGGCGAAAGGGTTAAATTCTCGCACAAAATTTCTCGAAATTTTTTTATATTAGACACAGCTATGCAAATTAACAAACAAGTATCGTAAAATAACTTGCAAATACCAAGTTCCGAAAAGCAATCCGGAAGAAGTAACCGCGAACGATCCAATTGCCGGAACATTGGAACCAACCCCCGGGCGGTACCACGCAGAAAAGCCCTACCTCGTGCGATTAAATTAGCCATATTTCGTATCCGCGTTTATAACCACCCCCTTTTCCTCCGCCCCCCGTCGGGTAACCCAATTCTTTTCTCTCACGGACCGAGTACGATTTCTAGAAAGCCACGCAAAATCCAGATAGGGGATGGGCGGAGGCTGATAACTGCCGAATTGAATGGTGAATGCCGCTTCGGAAATTGAATAAGCTATCGTGTCTGAGCCGAGCGAAGCCCGGTATTTGACCTGGCTGCGTGCAATCAATGTACTGATTGGAGATAAGGGCTCACCCTGTAGCCCCTGGCATCCTCTCCTACCATGATTTATATACGTACGGTCTTCGCCGGCGATGTATTCATTACTTGATTACCCTTCGGCGAGTTAATACCGTCGTGACCGTGTAACGAGGCAGATATCGCGATATCTTATATTATGGGTCCTGACCAACTCCCTAGTTCTACTCTTTCCTCATGGATTCACGGTTTATTCTTGTTTCTATTGTCAGCTCTCAAGGGGTGCTCGGTTAATTGCGATTCGTGACGATGCTCTGGGATCTATTGTTAAATATGTATCTTAAGGTTGAAGTTTATGGGGAGATTCTGTTGTTCGGGGAAATCATTGTTTCCTGGGTGGAGGAGATAATCATCGATAATTTCAAACGGATCTGTTGTTGCTTACTTTTAACCCTTTATGGGATACTGTGACTTTGAAGTAATGCAAGACACGTCCAAACTTCTGTAGTTCAACAAATTTTATAACTTAGCTCACGAAAATTATGAAATTTTTTACAATTCAATCATATATCGTATTTTCACCATTTTCTAATTATTATATCGTAAAACTGACCTTCGGTCACCATAAAAAACTCGGGCTATAGAAGGTTACACGTTGTTGTAGGCTGAGCGGTTAAATATATAGGAAAACGAGAAACAAAGAGGTATAAAAACGTGATTAATTAAGTTATTTAAGTTTTATAAATCGAAGTGAAAAATTTTTAGTCATAGTTGGGAACCGTTTTGATCGTCCAAGTAGATTTATAGTTAAGAAAGCCACTTGAAACTAAGTCTTAAGTGCTAGATGTGTTTCTAGTTCTTAATCAAACTCAAAGAAATTATGGGAGAAGGTAGAATGAATATTAATTGTTATATGGTGACTGGAGGGTAACATTCCTGAACGTCCGTGGCGGGACATCAAAGGCACGATTAAGTCTCGCACGGAGGGCATTTTAGCAAACCGGTTTTACCTGTACTCATAGTTTCCGGAGTGGCTGTGCACGCAGATGCCAGACTTGAGTTAATTTCAATAATTTGCCGCACGCGTATCCGGCCGGAAACTGTACTCCGCGAAATCTGCATCCGCGGCCGTGCCCGCTAATACGGCTAATTTGTCGACTGCTCCGAAAGCAAATGCACTTCTCCTCTCTGTGTGTTTCACGTCGGATGCCGCCGAGCTCGAGCGAGAGAGCGAGAGCAACCTCCTAGCAGATTACATCTAAATGGATTCCAGCCGGGCTAATTGGCGAATTAATTGAAACTCCGGAATTAATTCAGCCCAGCTTCGACAATTGATATTCGGCGAACGCGCGGCACCGCGGATTCCTTATTGCAATATACGTTCAACTACGTTGCATCCCTCTCCCTCTCTCTTCTCTCACTCCCTCTATTTCTTTCTGCATTTTTCTCCAATACTCCAATAATCGATAATTCGACACGACTAGGAAAAGCAAAATCGTTCGCACGCGAGTTTCACCACCCCATTGTTCCTGCCGTCAGTGTCAGTGCTGGCGTACAATTGCCAAATGAATTTGTCTGCAATGTCGCACGGTTAGCGCGTTATCATCGTCACTTTTTGACGCCAGCAAACAATGTGACTTCGGCCGTGTGATAACTCATATTGAAACGTAGAGGTTACGGATTCACAGGACGAATAATCGCGCAATCGTTTCAACGCATTCTCCGCCGTGTCTCTACGACCTCCTTCATTACAAATACGTTAATTCCAATCGTCCTTGAAACATTTCACGACCTATCGTCGATCGATCAACGACACCGTAATTTCCAACGAATAAGTGCAACGGGTCACAATCGAATCTCTATGGAGAACGAAGCGTGGAGTTTCAAACAATCGAGTATCGTGCTCGAACGGATAGAAGAGAGGCGGGTGCAGCGTTAATCGATGAGATATTTCGGAATAATCGTTAAACGTGCTCGACGCACGGGAAAATTGAAAGGATACTTGAAATTTTAATCGGTCAGCTAAGTGGCGAACGTCCAGTCGCGTTTTACATCAAAGTTTCAGGTATACTTAACGAATGACAAAGCTCGTCGGGCTCTTTTGTTTCAGTGAAGGCTGCAGGTCCTCAGTTTCGTCCAGAATTTCCTCCTGCGAGGGTAGAATACGATCGGTAACTGTTTCGCCGTTGGATTTTTTTCACGCAACCACGCCTCTTCGGTATAAAGCACTTGCGCTCGTCTGCCTATCCAATTTCTCGCTTTTTTTTTTCCTGATTCGCCCCGATCACTTTTTTCCTGCCCACCCCCCCCTCCAGCCACCCTTCCTCTAACGCTCTACAAATATTTGAGTGCCGACTATGGCCTCACCGAAAAGAGCATTCGAGTCGAGTGAGCTTTTGCGTCCCCAGGCCAATCACCGTTCACCGATTGTAATCTAAGCCAATGCTTCGACGCGCATTAAATGTCAAACGTTATTCGCCTCTCTATTTCGTGACGCCGACGGCGACGATGCTGGGCGTCTGTGTCGAGAACACCGGCGTGTTACGGTGCCCCTTGTGTTGCCGTTACCTCCGCCGAATGGCAAACGTTGGAAAATCGCCGAAGCGATTGCCACGCAACGTTTGCTACTGTCTTTGACGCGGTTTCGTCCTCACGTACGCCAATCCTGGCTTAAATCGCCCTCGCTTTTCCACACCGATCGTCGTTTCCACGCGAAAACACTGGCGGTGGTTGGGACATTATTGCGATGGGATTTGAAACCGTGCTGCTTGTAACTTGGGTTTATATGATTAGTTTGCGTGGAGAAAGAACGATCTTTTTATTGGAGATAGAATTTTGTTGGGGGAATAGATTTGTAGATTTTGGTGGGTCGTTGACCTTTGGGAGGGTACTGTAGCTATTGAGAATCTTTGGTGTTATTTAGCTAGGATATATTCCATTGGTGAATGGTGACAGTTTATGGAAGTTGTAAATGGCTAAATTTCTAGCTAAAGTTCTAATAATATTAGAATTGTTATAACGGAGTGACGACTGTTGAGCATCAGTAGTTTATATTGTTTGTAATTTTGGTTTGGTTTGTGCGACGAACTTGTGGGGAGGAAGAACGATTTTTTTATTTGGATAGAGTGTTGTTGATCAATTTTTATATTTCGATCATTGATCTATGGGGTTGTGCTGCAGCCGTTGAGAATCTTAGGTAATATTAGCTAGCTATGGTATATTCTCTCGACGTATGTTGACAGTTTACGAAGATTGTAGATAGCTAAGATTATTATAATATTTCAATTGTTACAACGGAGTGATAACTGTTGAGTACGAGTAGTTTATGCTGTTTGTAATTTGGATTTGGTTTACGTTGTTAGGTTGTAGGGAGGAATGATTTTTTGATTAGGGATAGAGTTTTGTTGAGGGAATGAATTTTTATATTTCCTTCGGTCATTGACCTTTGAAAATGTACTGTAGCTACTCTTAATATTAACTATTATTAACTACCTATGCTATATTCCGTAGGTCTATGTTGATAGTTTACGAAAATTGTAAACTGCTGTAAATATCATAACAATGCAATTATTATAACAGAGGGGTTGCTCTTGAGCATCAGTACATTACATTATTCGTAACTAGTTCTTAGTTTATGCGATTAGTTTGTGGGGAGGAAAACCGACTACTCGATTGACGATAAAATTTTGTCGAGGGAATTCCTCTGTATATTTCTGTGGGCCTTTGATCTTATGGAGTATACTGTAGAGATTGAAAACCTTATATATTATTAACTACCTACATATTTCGTTCGTCTATGTTGTCAGTTACCAAAGACTGTAAACACTTGAAAATACATAACAATACAATTATTACAACGCAGAAGTCACCGTTGAGTATCAATATATTATCACATAGCTGAGGTACCCGGCTTCGCTCAGGGAGTTGATATGAGATTGTGTGGTTGTTTGAATAAAAGGATAAACTTTAAAATTAAGAGGTATATTTATAAAAGGAATATAATATAATATTCCACAATGATCTGGGATGTTACCGAACATTCCACAATATTCTGTAATGTTGTGTAATGCTCTCGAATACTCTCGAGTATTCTGGACTGTTCTAAGAATTTCTAGAGGGCGAAACTTCCAGCCCTTATATCATCAAAATCGCGTACTTTAGATAAAAACAGGAACCTTCTTCATGGATGGTAGATAGAGGGCTACCACACCATATAACTGCCTTGATCGTACCTGGACTCATTTCTGACTTTTAGCTGCACTCACATTTTGTACACTTTGCTTTATAATAAATATTGATCACGGTGTATACATTATCACATTACAGTGCTGTCCTCTAAGCACAAACTACTACTAGAACTCGTAAATTCTATACTACTTGCTAAGTCTAATACTAAACAATTATTACAAACTTCCAGAATAATCCCAAAATCTTCACTATCTATTTCCGTACAAAAGACGTCGAAACCTATCAACAGAAGCAACGGGAATAATCGATCTAAAAGATTGAAAGCGTACCGATTCTGTAGGTAATATAAATATTGAAATATCATCGCCCTTTCTATTTGCGTCCGGCTCAAGTCGAAGAGCGGGACGTCTGGTTTTAGGACTGATGAGCCAAGCGAAGCAGCCTGGCCATGTGGCCGGGCTACATTACCAAGCACGTTATGCGCTAGCACATTCACGTGTGCTGCTGCATTAATTGATGCACGTCTCTGCATCAACACCGACCCGCCTTCTCGTGAGAACCCGTCATGTGTTCCGCTAGGCATTTCCGATACAAACGCTGGATGTATGCCCAGAGAGAAAGAGATAAAGCGAGAGAGAGAGCTAGATGGAGAACGAAATAGAAAATGGAAGAGAGAGGAGAGAGAAAACGGCCAACGTCGACGATGAAGGAAGTTCCGATCGACAGGAAGACAGGTAAATGGACGCAGGGCTCTGAACGGATCGAAGGTACATCGCTTAGCCGAGATAATTTATTTCACTTGGCAAGTAGGTCGTGGATTACGTAAAAACGATGTATCCTTTTGTGGGAATTCTTGACGTCCGTGCATTCAAGTGGCTCTTGCAAACGATTTTCCATTGTGTTCGAAGGAACATCGGCAAGATTGATAAATGCTGAGCGATAGTTTTGATAAAGATCACCTGGGAATTCGCAGCTTCTTGATCCGATCGGTGACGAATGGTCGATGAGGTGTCGACGAAATTTAGTGGTGATAAGATTAATGTTACTTGGGAATATTAAACTTACTTTTGTTATATGCTATTGGATTTTAAATGGATTTTAGTAATTATTAACATATTGGCGGTCGCGCGATAATGCAGGATTTTAAATATATGATTTTACATTTTACCGATCAATATCAGTCATATTATTTTATCTTGAGAAAAACGGTAAATTGGACAAAGAAGGATATATTATTTTCTTTAAATTGTGCATTACTTAATGTATTTAGATTTGATATTGATTGAAGCAGCATTATCAAATGTAACAAATTTGGTAGCAGATATTTAGTCGGTGTACAAATGCTAATATTAATGTTTAACGGATGAGAACGTTTGCAGATGGACATGCTCATGGAGAAAACCTAAGAGCTCCAGCTAATTCAAGTAAGACATTAAAAGAACAATATCCTTTAATCCTTAGGGTTTAATCCTCTCCTAATACTCTTGTTAAATTATTAAATCCTCCTTACCTCAGCCACAAAACTCTAATAAGATTAAAACTTCAAAATACAATATCACCTCAACTCTTATCATCGCAACTTTCAACTTTTCCATTAATACAAACAACAGTAAAAAAATTCCATTTTTAAATCTCCATCACGTTTCCTCGACTAACCAGTCTCTCGACCCGAGACGCCCAGCATCGCGTTAAAATCACCGCCGTGAATGGCGTCACGGCGCAATTTAAACCACAACAGTCGCTTCCAAGCAATACATTCAGCTCTCTGTCCTACGATTCACCTTCAAACGTAATCTTACGTAATTCGTCGAACACTAGGTAAATACTTTCTGGACAAATAACCCCCATAACGGCCATTATCGAAGTACAGCGAGAGAGAGCGAGAGAGACTCGACTGCCATCGAGCAGCTGCATTTCTTCGCGTGTTCTCGTACAATATGCATGTATATACCTTCGTTTAATGCACTCCTGAGCACGTATGCGTGCACACGTGTGTCGTGTCTGTCGTATGCAAAGGTGGAGAGGACGGCTATTGTAAACGTTCCGCGTCGAGGCTGCACGACATATGGATACGTGTAATGCAACGTTGGCGCACATGCTGGCCAGAAATAGTCGACGCGTAAATAGAGAAAGGCCGAAAAATCTTTTACGATCCCTATGCGTGAAAGAGTAACCGATAAGATAAGAGCAGGGTGGGAAGAACGAGAAAAGTGGTTGGAGAATGTACGTGAAAATCACCGGTACGGTCGTAAACTCACGTGGATCTATGCATTTTCACGCGCGTCTGTCAAGACGTCTATATAGGGGGTGGTAGAACACCCCTGTCGTACTACCCCGTGGTACCAAGATTTTACGACCTCGCTATGCATTTCCTGTGCTAGTCATACGTCGAGAACGACTTCGTGACTCGAGTTCCAATGTATAAGATGGGAAGGAGAAACAGACTACGAAATTTTAGAGGTTAGACGAGTACGTTGGGCGTTTGTTGACATGAGCGTTTGTTTGATCGGAAAGGAACACGTAGATTGATGGTAACGTTATTTAGTACACGTTTGAATATAGTCAGACGTTGAAAGTTAGTCAAGGTCGTTCGATCGGTGGTAATATATGCACTAGTAGGTACGGTCGACCGAGTAAGACAATAGAATTACGTACCATTTGCATGTCCTTCCGACGCGACGATACCACTTCCACGATATGAACCATTGGTGACAGTTTGATGACGTATGTCGTGGGATACAGTCGAAGAAAACAATCCACCTAGTCGAGCTTGGATGCAGGGGGTTGATATTCACTCCGCAAATAATCGTAATATTCGCGATCAAACGGAGCAACGATGTTCACTGTTACCGCGTCACGGGCGAATCACGAACTACGCGCGAAACGGTTCGCGTTAATTCGTCGTCGCGATTCGGAAAAATTCGTTGCGCCTCGTAATTTTCCGGGACACGTGGTATTGTAATTGGCCACCCACGATCATTCACCAATTAACCGTGCGACTTTGCGTTTCTCCTTCTCGTTTCCTCCTCGTGTACGAAGTTTCGGCCGATATTCCACGACGTCGTATCTCGATAAAGTATACGAGCCTCGACGAGAATACTAGTTTCGTGTGTAGGTGTTCCTCTACGATACACGACGTTACGTGGCTCGATGGAGAGAAACACTGCGAAAGAGGAAGAGAGAGACCGAGGAGTGGGAGGAGAAATACGCGACGAGAGAGCAAAGGAGACGGAAGGGACAGAGCTATAGATAAAACCCCGAACGCAGCTCGTCCGCGACTGATTCCCCAGGCCTACACGCACCCTCTAGTTTTCTCCCTTTCATCCCCCACTACCCACCCTCTCGACCGCCATCCCCCTTCTTCTATCCTTCCGCTCCCTTCTCCCCCTCCCTTCTGCGACCCTCTCAGCCCTTTCTCCTTCCGACGTCCCCCTCTTTGACTCTACGCACCCTCTGAGAGAAAGCCCACGCACCCTCCGAGCTATCGAGGTCTCTCTTTCCCTCTCCTGCTCTCTCTCTGCTGTACCTTCTCTCCCACTTTCTCTCTTCGATTCTACGTCCTTGTAGTTTAGATCTCTTTCTTTCTAACCTACTCTTATTCTCCTCTCTTCCCTCTCTCTTCCCCGATACTTCTTTCCCCTCTTCTTCTCTATCTATCTCGTCTTATATCGATGAAACCCCATAGCATTTGGCCAATCAAACGAGCGCGCGAGCGCTTTCTAGGACCCCATGTTGCTTGTCCTCGAAAAAGAGAGAAAACCAGGACACCGGGAAGGTCGGAGGCTTTGGTAGGTACTAAGGGTTGGGATTCTATCCCTGGGAAAGACGTATATATGTATGTATACGTACGTCCTACGCGAAAAAAAAGGGAGACCTCGAAAGAAGCCGCAATGGGAAAACGTTCTTCCTGGCTTAGGTCTTCTGCGCGAGATGAGACGAAATGATATCTATTAGCACGGGTCGCGAGTTACGATACTCTCGGTCGTTCCATGCCAATTTCTTCGTGGAATCACTGCCCGTTCGTTTCGATAGCTTACGTTTTACCCTGAATTGCGTTTTTGTGGAAGCTTCACTCTCGACGTTTCAAGGATATTGGAGGGATGATGCGAAACTTCATTCGTGGAGGATATAACGAGACGCTGATTGAATTGCGTTGCGACTGTTTTTAAAAACCTTGTAATTCAATTAGAAGGGTCTAAGTAGATAAAAACACGTTTGATCACAAAAATAGTAAATCTTTCGTTTGAAAATATAAACTCCTTTATCCAAGAACACTCGGAGGATCTGTTGCGCTTTCTCGCCCTCGAGAGGCCGATAAACCAACGTGCACATTTCCCGAGAACCATTTCACCCCGAAGAATTCGACATCCCACCTCCATTCTCGACTATTGGTAACATTTTTTTAAACCTCCCAAAAGTCTCCCAATAATTCTCCGAATCAGGAACACAAAACCATCGTTCTCCTTTGAACAAACCAACGCGTTATCCCGCGACGGTCCTGGTACTTTCCAAGCTCATTGAAATTCCCCTCATTATCGGACCCATTCGAAAATACCATCCCTCCCAGACTATAAGGAGATAAACTTGGATCAGAAGGCAATGTAGGAAAAGGGAAATATAATGCACGCGAATGGAGAGGAAGAAACGCGAAAGGACCCGCAGTTAACCTCTCGACTTCCTCCCTTCTTTCGTCCAGGGATTTGTTGGTCCAGAAGGACCACTCGTACGTACATTCGCAAAACTCTCCACCGACCTCCTCCCTCCCCTCTTTCCAACCACCCCCCTCATCCTCCCTCAGCGAACTTCGCGTTTTTAAAGGGTGCACAAAAGCCACCGGAAATTGCTCCTGGCTCTTCCGACGTTACAGAACGGGGGTTGTATTCCTATCTTTCTCTTCGACTATCTACCCGTCTTTTTCTCCGTCTCTTCCGACTCTTCTGTTTCACGTGGGCCTCTCTCCTGTCGACTTTTCACCATCCTCCTTTTTCTGCCATCGACGATTTCACGAGTAGGTACCTACCGAGGCGGCAAGGGCTCCGATAATGGCGGATTTGGATAGCGAGGCCGTCGCTTCTGCACCAATTCGGCCCTCGATGAGCCAGGACGACGACAAAGACGACGAGGACGAACGATCCTCGACTATGAGGCTGGCTTTAACGAAGTACGGTCGCGTCCTGGCACATCGCGCGAAAGATCTCTCTTTCCAGTGTCGCCTCACCGACGAGGCGAAACGCGAATGGATCAACGAAGCTTGGACGTAATTCTAGATCCGTCGGAGAAGGATTCTTTGTACGAAAATTTTCCAGTGAGATTCACCCGCGGACTTTTCTCCTGCTTTATTCACGGACCGATCGTTTCACGGTTATCTCGACCGTGACGCACGCGAGAGCGAGAGATAACCGGGAGATAAAGCGAACGAAATTGAGTCGAACGCTGGATTTTCTCGGATACTGGTTTGAGGGTTGAAGAAATCGTTTGATACTGTTACAACTACGCAGTTACACGTGGACACGTGGAAGTTTACGGTCTTTGGATTTTTACTTTGGTAGATTTTTATCAAATCAATTTTATATACTTGATAAACTTGTGTTGAATATTTTGTATATTTAATATTTAACCTTTTCGCTACGGCGCGCCTGTGACAAAATATGATCGCTGTGTACGGAACGTATAACAAACTAGTCGACACTGAGATACGGAATGCTACGAAGTAATTACAAGTTGTTTCTTGTTCTCTAAATTTTACAATGAAATTTATTATATTTAGTAATATCATTTTATTTTCTAAAATATAAAAATTTATAGTCATATAACTTATTTTTTATAATAAGCTCTTCGTACCCGAGCGCCCACTTTTCGAGGGCGTATATATACGCTCTTCGTATATGAATGTTCATTCTTGGAGGGCGTATAAATACGCCCTTCGTAGCGAAAGGGTTAATTGTCAACCCTTACGGTACCACTTTTACAGGAAATTCCTAAAACAGGAGAATAGAAGAGGAAATTGAGAACTTCTTCATAATACTGTTAAATTGAAAATATAGAATATGTAAAAAATGAAGTAAGAACTATATTTCCAGCGATAAAACGATCGATGGAAAGAAGCGAACTATCAAACGTGGCAGTAGATAGAAACAAAGGACGAGGGTGAGTCTCACGACTGACACGTTCAGACCTTGTACTCCTACCGACCGACAAACCCCTGAACGATAAGAAAAGGTTTCCTTCCGACGCAATCACTTATGTCCGGTGGCTAATATTTACCGTCATCCAATAGTTTCTTTTTTCAGTAGATTAATACCATCGAGACATTTCGTCGAGGACCTCTTCCGATTTGGCCTCGCGTCGAACGAAAATGTTGGAATCTTTTCCACGTTGTTTTTATTCCAGCAACCCCCCGAAAATTATTCCCTCCTCAATGACGGGCCAAATTATCTCCGTCAGCAGAAAGAAGATGAAACGAGCATTGCCGATGAAACGCACCATCCACGTTTATCCCCGAAACTGTTGACTAGGCCGAAGTATTTACTTAGCAATGAGAGGACGAACGATGGGAGTAGGCGGAGAAAGGGACCCAGTGAAAGTTGGTAAGGAAAACTCCAACGAACCAGGCGGCGTTGCTTTTTGATGACTTCAGGGAACTTCGGTACGATGAGCTCCAGGGAAGGACTTTGAAACTTGAACGTCGATATGGAAAGTAAAAG
Organism: Cerceris rybyensis; assembly: GCA_910591515.1. Taxonomy (NCBI): domain Eukaryota; kingdom Metazoa; phylum Arthropoda; class Insecta; order Hymenoptera; family Crabronidae; genus Cerceris; species Cerceris rybyensis. The sequence goes on from OU342795.1 coordinate 7,073,197, forward strand.
ATCTGGGGCGTTATGGATTAGGCGATCAATCTACCCTCGAGAGTGACGGAAAATTCGACGTGGGAAGAAGCAGGGAGGGTGGTCTCGTTATTTGGCTTTGGATCAACTTAATCGTGAATGAAATTTTCTGTAATCCGCTCTACAATTTTGCCATCGCTGTAAGGATGAAATTGTACCTTCTATCGGAGAGAATGGAAATACTTATCGTGCCTTTGAAAAATGAGTATCGCTGTCGTCTTGCAAACGGTGTTTTTTCAAGATTTTTGCTTCTACCTGATACTCTCCAGCTTTAAGTATACAGTGGGTTGCCAAATTATTAGGGACAGTCACGAAAAAATTGTATTCGTAAAGTATTAGTCTTAAATTTAATAGATTTACACCGTTTTCCAATAATAAAAGCTTTATTTATATAGAATAGTTATTTATGACATAAAGTAAAATAAAAATTTATGGGAGCTTACCAAGGCTGAAATGGCCAAAAAAATGATAACCACAAAAGTTAGACTGATAGAAAAGCTGATAAGTGTATAGCATCGCAACCCGAAAATAAGAGAAAGTGAATAGAAAGCATGCCCAGGCGTATAGAAGCACTTATTGTGGCGAAAGGAAACATCACCAAATATTGAACTGCCCCAACGACGCCTAATTTTTCACTTATTTTTTATTTGTCTCTTTTTTTGACATTTTTTTGTGTTTATTTTATGTCATAAATAACTATTCTATTTAAATAAAGATTTTATTATTGGAAAACGGTGTAAATCTAATAAATTTAAGACTAATACTTTACGAATACAATTTTTTCGTGACTGTCCCTAATAATTTGGAACCCATTGTATATATAAGTAATTAGAATATACTTATTTCAGTTCTAAGCACGATAAAGAAATGTAGGAATAATGTTACCATCTCCCGGGGGCATTTTTCATCCCTTAATTTATTCCTTTGACTCCGATAATTGTCTAACCGCCGAGGGAACACGTATCGCATTATTACCAAACATATTTCACATATTTCGCGACAGGATCGTTGAGAGGACGCGTCTTTATCGGTCTTGTCATCGCGTATTAACCTCGCGTTCGATAAGAGAAACAGAGAGGCAGAAAGTGACAGAGAAGAGTGAGAGGGAGAAGCGCGCGTTATCAGGCAATCGAAGAATATTTACATTTTATACGATAAAACGGGGCAAACGTCGACAAGCTACCGTTTACATCGACCTAGACACTCGTTTCGTGACATTTTTCCGCGGCACGCGAGGATAAGCAATCGGGATAGATGGGTAGCCAAAGATACACGGTACTTATACGCTCACATTAATTCGATAGAATCCCATGACGTAATCGCGTGCGATCTATTACGTCATTGGATGGCAGCTCAATGTGGAAGTCGATCGATCTCCCATAAATTACGGATGATCCTCGAGCAGCTACGAGACGTCCACTCATCCCCCGTCAAGCGAGCGGCTCGTCTGTCGGTTTGCGGGTGCACCGACTAAGCCCTCTATCTGACCCTTCCAGACCCTTTTCGTCTCACGAATCTTCATCGGGAGCCACTCGTTCGTGTCATACGCATTCGTTCTAATAACCCGCCTCTAAAGCGATTTCAACCTTCCCCTTGGTCAAATCCGTCGAGACAAATGCAGAAATCCTTTTTTATCACATGACGCGTTATAGTAACCGTTTCTCATTTCACCCTCTCTCATTCTCTCACCTGTATACTTTGTTTCTAAAAAAAAAGAAGAACGGGAGAATACAACGCGCAGTAACGTTTCTCCGGTACGCGCGATTTTTCAACGGAACGTAACTGATATTGGTATTTATACGCGGTGGTGTTGCATTTCCCCGGGTCGTATTTCATAAAAATTGCAAGTGGAATAATGGCGACAAGTTCGAAAGTATAGCGCACAGCTAGCACAGCCATCGTGATCTTTTTTGCCCATTTTTCACCCTACGTAGAGCACAGGTTTGCGATTCTGTACCCATGGTATAGGTTACCTACCCCGTTTCACCGGTCGAAAATTACCCGATCCGTTTCGACGATCCTCTCTTTTTTTTTCCCCCCCGACAAGCGTTAAATTTTTGACGGTGTTTTGCCATGGAGATGACTCGATTCCATGGTAAAATTGATACTTTCCCTGATGGATCGTGCGAGCACTTGGATACGCATTCGTCCACGCGCCTAGAATATAAAGTACACGTGGATGGTACGGTAAATACAGATATATCGATGCAAAGGAAGTAGATTTTAACGTTCTCAGGGGTGATATCGATACCGGGATATAGGCAGAAACGTTGGCCTCTCTCTCGAGGATACTGTAAAATCTGATCACGAACGATATTATCACGGTACGTATATCCGAGGCAGATATTATTCATACACCGTATACGTTGTAAAGAAGCCACAGGCCATGCTGGATGTGATCGTGGACTACGAGGAACCCCTCGACGGAGGAGCAATCCACGGGAGACCCTTTTACCCGGTTTCCCGGTATCCAAGTCCGCGATTAGCGACCCTTCGTAACTCGTTGCCCGTGCGCCTCCCTCCAACGACCCCTCCACGTTCTATGACTCTTCGATGTTCTTCGTGCCAGTCGGTTTCGGCCCTTCTCTGCTTTACGACACTTTCCAACGGGATCGCTTTTACTCGGATCTCTTAGTATTTTTTAATGAGCATTTTCCCTTCGTCCGGTGTATCTTCGTTTTATCGAACTCTGCGTGATTTCTTATCGTCTCGAACGTGAGACCTTCTTTCCCGGTGATTTCCTTGATTCAATTACGTATTTTCCACGATCTTTGACCGAGAGATTGTTCATATTGTAAATTATAAAAATCCTATTTCTGGTAGTTATTGAAAATACTATAAATTACTTGTCATACTGTTTCATAGAATGAGTGCTGATTAGTTTGGAAGTGAAACTATTATCTACTTTATTTAATTACAACACTGTGTAATTAATAGCAATGAAGTTATAGCTAAAATAGTAAAATGGTTGTTCCATCTGGGGCATAGAACAAATGTTTTTATTTGTCGTGAACTCATAGTATCGCCACGGGCTACAGCGTAACAAGTTCTTTGAAAAGTGACTTTATTTTTTAATTAAACGAAAAATATAATTTCTATAATTAAGTGAATGCAGCTTTTCCAGCTTTAAGCTGACACTCTTCCTCCTTTCAGAACGGTGTCATCGTCATTTCAATCGAGAGATTTGACGGTAGGAATAAATAATCAAAAAGTGTCAATACGTTTAGTGTTAAACATGATATCGGTTGCACAAAGTTTATCGTCACGTTGGCAAAGAAACCAAAGAAACGACGACGGCAAGTTACCTTTAATGGCTCGATTAATATATTAACCTGTTGAAAGTACGGGGAGAAACGCCAGTAGATTTTATCTGTCGAAAGTCAAAGAGCAAAAGCCGGTAACATCGATTACGATCGTGCTTGAATCGGCGTGCGGATCGATTGAACGCCGAAAAAAAAGCGCAGCAGAGTGTAGAAGTCAGGGTGAAGCGTTTCAAAGGGGAGAAAAAATTAGCAGACACCGCATGCTCCGTACATGGGTGGGCCTCGAGGGGTGAAAGAGGAAAGGGAGAATCGAATGCTAGTCCAGGTGTGCTGGAAAGTTCGACCGGCTGTGAGAGGTGGAACGATTTCAGGGTGTGTATAGGTATCTACGATCGAATACATGCTATCTGCTTTTTCCATCGCTTAACGTACACTTTTGATTATCTCATTCTCATGGCTCATTCGATTGCTTTGATCCTCTGATAATTGTACAAATATATTCTGCCGATGTAATAATAGGATACTATGATTCGAGGTATAAATTAATAACGGAATATTACCTATACTGGACCACTTAAAACAATATCTCCATAAATCCCAAACGTGTTCATAACTTATAGCAAAAGATTGAATAACTTTGGTGTTGTGATCAATATATAAATTTAGTGAAACGTATTAATCCCTTAACCCTCTATGGGCCCCTGTGACTTTGAGGTGGCGCAAGACACGTCCAAGCTTCTATTATTCAAAGTTCAATTTTTAACTTTGTCAAATATAATCACTTGGATCGTAAAAATCATAAAATTCTCGACAATTCAATGTTTAGGAATTAGGTTTAATCTATTAGTTATAATTGTACTTTTATTATTTTCTAATTACGCTACTTTCAAATTGATTTCCGGATACCATGAAAAATTCGGACTATGGCAATATAATTAAGTGTGGGGGGCGTTATTCATTTCATGTGCCATTGTAGACTTTGACGCCTCCAACACGTCAGAATTTGCCTCCGGTGGAAGCCATCCAGTACATTTTTAAATTATTCAATTATTTCACTGGTGCCTCAACGGAACTACCAATTTATTATTTTATAACTTTACTTAATTATTGACCATCCAATCTGCTGACATGTTATGCAGCAATGCAAATTTCAAATTAAAATGCTCTGTTTCCAAGCTTGCACATAGCCGTTCAATCGAGCCAAATTAAATAGTATATTTCCGACGCCTCAAATTTTATTTTATTTGTAAGTCAGAACGTTAAGAAATTAACAGTATTTAACTCCTTGAAATATTTAATAACCCACTAATTTTGTATCATTTAATATTTCCCTAAATTTTCATTCAAGATTCTTTACTGATAATATATAGTTATAAAAAAAAGCAATTTTATATCCTTCGAGTGTCGCCGATCAAAGTATTTCGCCCATCATTAAACATCAACGATACCGTTGATTTATATCACCGCACTTTGAAGCGTCTCATTAAATTTTCTTCGGAGATCGAGCCAGGCTGAAATCGAACATCAAACTTACATTACGCGGACGCTCAGGAGTTTCTCAGGAATTCGATTCCCAGTGGGAAAACAGTCGGACCCGGAGACTTCCTAAATTAATTAGGCTAAGCCGCGGTTTCGTTCCTTTCGTTTCATCCTGCCCCCGGTCTACTGGATATTGGCTATAAATAATGGAATTATGTAACTGCGTCATTGCAAGGGGGAGGACAAAGAGCCGTTTCGTTCCGCCATGGCTTTCAACCTCCCTCCTCTTTCACCCCTAGAACTAGCCACCCCTGAATGGCATCGTTTCTTCGCGATAGCTTCGCCTTCCATTTTCGCATTATCCCACTTTTCATCCTTCGACTCGATCCGTAAAATATTGAAGCGTAGAATCGAACAGGACGAGAAATCGTAAGGAGGAAATCGAGACGAGGCAACCTGTAACCGCGCTGATGCGTTTCTCTCGATCCTTCGTTAATTCCGATCGTCGTTTCCATTGTCCTCGGCTGCTGGCGTATTGTCAACTAAAATGATTGTGTTCTTCTTAAATGCGACTTAACGAGCTATGTAATCGGCTTCTAGTATATAAAGCACGTTACGAAAGCACCTTACGATCTTGGAAGTTCCTCGCAGACGGCGGAGACAGCTTAAAAATCGTAACTCCAAGAAAACGACCAACTTTCTTTGTTCTTTGGACAGGGAAATGTTTCAGGATATCTTCCTGAAATGGCGAATGATTCAATGCATTTTTTGATCTAGTAGTGGTGAGATTATTAACCTTGTACTTGCTTCATTCTTTTTCTTCACTTTGAGATTTCAATTGATTTTTCACAGAGTAAAATATGACTGATAGTAAATCTTTTACTAAATGTATTACTTTTGCAAAGTTAAAATAGAAAGATGTAATTCAATTCTCACTGAGATTCGTTATATTAAATTTGATTTCACGAAAGGATTCAATTTCGGTGTCGATTGCCAACATTATTTAACTCGATGAATATCGTGGCACGGGAATTAATGATATGCAAACCCCATGCGCAAGAAATAGTAAAAATCGTTGGGTTTAACCGTTCTTCGTGTTTTCCTCTCCTGCCGGTATTTATGAATTATAAATCATCTAATAACCATGCTGGTAATCCGATATTTTGCATCGAGGAACAGGCAAAAATCGGAAGTACCCTTTAGAAATTCAATACCCCGAATAATTCTCCGTATAATGAGACATCCCGATGGAAATTTCGATGGGAAAAATTGCACGATTTTCAGACGGTTGGATAAAAAGAAGAATATTTATTTCGCAAGATTGATCTCTTTAGAGTACGGTGATGTAATTAAGTACTGTTCGTCGTTGAAACTATCGATCAGTCGGATAGACATCACGCGATACTGCTTTGTCCACACAATTCGTGACACGGTTAAGAAAATTGTAGATAAAACAATGGTGCCCGTCAAATTGGAAGGCGTAGGCTGTGTTTACCGCTTTATAGAGTTTACGAAGAGCAATCGCCGGTATCGATCCATGGGGGTTTCTCGGTGACGTCAAATACCATTATGTATCTAGCTAATTAAGGTGGTAGCTTTTGCGCCCTTTAAATTTCACGGATGTAATCGAGATGAATTATTTCATCGTCTACATGGACGATATTACGATTATCGGTTAACGTTTACCGAAACCACTTAAAACTTGGTATTATAAGGTCTCTTTACCGATATTTAAGTAGTTTCGGACTTCCTGTTGTCAGACGTGTCTTCAATTACGGATAATCGAGCGATAAAGCTTTGAAAATTAGCGACATTCAGAGCTCTCATAAACTACCAATTTTAACACTAAAACTAAGGCCATTATATTCATTACATTTGGTAATAATAATTAAGTACTTTGGAAGAAGAAAGATCTTTTAAATAATTTCGATTTTTGGAAAATAAAAGTTGAACATTTTACTTTATGATGCTTATAATAATTTAGGGAATTTTTGTTAAAAAATTGGTAACAAGCTTGGTGTGCTTTGTGTTAATGTATTATATATTTGTATCTTTCGTTTCGTTTGATATTTAAGGGTTTCTGTGTCAAAGACGACTCGCAGGATATTTTGAAAATGCAAAGGGGTATCTTGATTACAGTGTGTGCTGACGAAACTTTTAGCATGGAAAAGTATCAAAAGGCAAGGATATTCGAATGAAATATTTTTTTGAATTAATGAGAAAAAAAGGCTATATTCTGACGCTGTTAATGTTTCATTTCGGTGCTTTAATTATCGGTTTTAGGTAGGGGACCGTCCACGTCAAAGCCGCGACGAAGTTAACGTTACATCATTGTCGTTCTAATTAAATTCTTACACTCTTTCCGCCGAAGCGAGGAACGAGGACAATCGATCGCTAACATCCCAACGCTCACACGCACGTAATTACACGTACACACTTACGCACATGAAACATGTCCGACGTGGTACCCCTACTAATGATGCGCATTCGCGCGTGAAGTTTATTACGAGGCACACTCGAAGGAATAGTACGAAGAATCGATATTTTCAAATTTCTTTCTCCCTCTTTTTAATAAGCGCATCCCATTTTGCGGTCGGTTGGACCGCATCGCTTATGGCTTACGATTATTCTTCAGCCGGGCATGTAAACAACATTTTTGCAATTTATTATCCACCCCTCTGCGAGCATCGGCCGTTCAGGCGAGTCCGGTATTATGTAATACGCCGTATAAGTCAGACCATATATTTACATACCTTCGTCTAATAGCGAATGCATCTCGATTAACGAACGCGTCACGGTATATTCTTGAAATTTATTCATTTTCCCACTATCCTCGAAAATTTATCGTCCCACAATATCTTCCGGTTCTCCGCTCTTTAAACTCATATTAAAAACCTACAACATTTATCTCTCAAGTAAATCAAACCATAAAACTCTTCTACCACCCCTTACAATCTCCACCCCCCCCCCCCCCCCGAAACAAACCTCTAAAACTTCAAACGAAAAATACCAACCGCAATCGCAGTAACTTGTCTCAAATCTCTCATACATCTCAACCTAAAACAACCACTTTGAAGATTCAAAAAAAAAAATCATCCCCATCGAGACCACCTTTGCGGTCTAGCACATAGTCCTTGCAAGTCCAGTGTTAATTCATCGTTAGCCAAAAGCCAAGCCAGTTGCCAGTGACAGCCGGACGCGAGGGTGGCATTGTCGAGGTCGCGTGGCCGAAGGGTCGGCAAAGGTGGCCGTCAGGGTAGAAATCGAGGAAAGAGGGTTACATGTACCATAGGTGGTTGCAAGAGGGTCGACGAAAGGGCGGTTTGATAAGTCCGCGATCGTAGCGCGAATGGAATACTCCCGTGGTAGGAAAAGGGGTTGAAGAGAGAGTCGAAGAGGGGGTTGCAACCAAGCAGAGAGGGTTCGAGGTAAAACGGGGATCGCAAGCGAGTGGTCAGTGTACCGGAACCAAAGAAAAAGGAAGGAAGTACGACAGTGGTGGTGGTATGGCCGATGGTGATGCAGGTGATGGGTAGACCGATGGGCCGAGTGTTGGTGGCAATGGCGGTGATGGTGGCGGTGATGGTAGCAGTGGTGGTAACGGTGCTTGTGCGCCTTGCGCCGTTCCCGCGCTGAATTATTGAGACGCCACCAGATCGATGTCACAAAAGGAAAGCGGCTGTGCGGCTTGAAATGACGGGCTTTCGCGTCACTCATACATTATGCACACGGCCGCTTCCACGGCCCGTGAACCGCGTGTATTCGTGAGTTGATACACGGGAAAGAAAAAACGAGCGCCATGGCGAACGTATCACCGCCGTCCTCCCCTTATTCGTCTAGCGGACCGTCGCCCCTTCTGGCTTTCTCTCGTGATTATGTTGGACCCTGGCGTCTAACGGGGGGGTTGAAAAGGGGAGAGAATATGGCGGCGAGGTCAGGTGCGACGAAGGCCTTTGTCTTTTTCATAGGTGCACGCTTGCGAGACAGGGTGAATGAACAACGGAAAGGTTATTTCGAGAGACAGCGAAGGCTACGATTTACGGATATGCTTTTTGCCTATGGCGAATGCTAGCTGTTTTTTAGGTTTATTAGCGAAGAGAGATGTGATTTGAATATCGAAGCAGGTGTAAATCAATTTTTCTTTTTTGTGATCCTCGAGTCTTTACAATTTGGCCAGACGTGGACATTTGGTAAATTGGTTTTGTGGTGTGGTGGACTTAGCACGTAGACGTTTTTCCCATTGGAGAAATCAATGGTTGCAAATTTAGGGAATATTTGATATTCATTTTGTAATTTAGGAGTATTTTATTTTACTGGCTATTGTAGAATTGTGGAAGATTGTAGGTAGTGTTTCTAAGTTATCGAGCGGAATTTTCTTTTTGTGAGCGAAGGTTTGAACTGGTTCTAAACCGAATTCTTTAAATCCTTCGATCCCGTGTGCGTCGACACGACGATGGTTAAACATGCTCGTCGCGGAACGTTCAGAAAAGGATCAGTCGAGTGTTTAACCAAATTGTAAGATCCATTAGGTCGGAAAATGCAAAACCCGTGTTCACCGATGCACGTATAATACTTTTTTCCTCGCATTGCTCGCTCGAAGGTCTTTCGAGCATGACGGGACCATTGCACGGAAAAAGGAAGAAAAGAACAACGATGCATCCGGGTCAGATAGTGCTGTCCGTGCATTCCGTTCATTTTATATCCTTGATATTCGCGTGGATACACCATGACGGAGAGAATAAGGTGGAAAAGCGATGTCTAGCCACGCATATGTGCCAATAACTCCTACAACGTGCCTGTCGTGTATGTGCTGAAAATATTTCGCAACAGAAACTCTCAAAGTTGTCGCGTAAAGATCGAGATAGATATTCCTTAACGTTCATACGAGAAAAACATTCTTCCCATGACGAAAGTTTACAAATTGCAATGACTATTTTCACATGATTCGATAGAATTTCCCATCGATTTCAGGAGTTTCGTTAACACAAGTTACAATCTTCTTAACCCTTACACGTGTAGAATTTCCAACGATTACAACGTTCAAGGTTTAATCCTACGCGACACGGCATTGCGAGAATAATGCATGACGAGGTATAACTTTTGCCTTTCAAGAGCACCACAGTTATCTTCACTATCGAACGTATCGTTCGGAGTAAAAATTACATAGTTCCTTCTTCCCCATACATACCATTTTAACAAACCCTCCTCGTATTTCCTCGACTGAAAAAAAAGCCACCGTAACCTTTTCCAACGTTTTCCAATCCAATTAATAAATGACATCTAAAAACCCTCCAAGAATAATACCCTCAATAACGTCAAAAATACTTCAACATTTCCCAACATCTTAAACTATTAAAAAGCGTCTAAAATCGATTCTCCTACGTCCGTCTCAATGTCGTGACTACAACCACACTGTAAAATCTATTCTAAGAACGAATTATCTTCTCATAAATTATGACAGGGCATCACCGGTATCGCGGGGTATCGTGAAGATCGCCCTCTAATCCAGGGGCCGCGCAAATTAGGATCACCGTCACCCCAAGTAGCGACGTCATTTCACAGGCTAGATGGAAAATCTTATACTCACCTACTTTGTACATAGCTGAGGGAGACATAGCGGGATAATGGGCACAGGGATAGGCCTGCGGAGAAGAGAATATGGGGGTGGTGGTGGTGGTAGTTCGAGGGCGTAGAAGCCGAAGGAAGAAGCGCGAGGGTGGTAGATATCGAGGGCAGCTGATATCGACTGGAGGGACACATCCTCGGGGTTTGCAGCCAAAGAGAAAAGGGAGAAAGCACTATCTTATGTAATATTTACCCCTCCTCTCATACCAGCTATACCTCCCTCCATGTATACCTTCCTCTTATGCCCTTGCTGGCTCTTCTCTTCGACGGTGAGCTCTATTCCTTCCTTCCTTCCTTTCTGCCTTTCTCTCTATGGCTATAGCTTATACATACCTCCTACCCTTTCTACTGGGCTTATCCTCTTTACTCTTATTTCTATCTTCCCTCTTTTCCATCCCTCTCACGGTCTACGACCTCGTATCAGCATCTAACAACCGCTCGCGCATCCTTTTGTTTACTCTGCGATAACTATCATCGATCGTTACGACGCCCGTTATACTCGAGCCGTGGTAATACCCGTGGGTGTAATAGATTCATGGAAATTTCGATGGAAAAATACAGTCGCACAGAATCGCTGTTACCGCATTAGTTCCGGTTATTTTAGATACCGATGAGTTCTACCGCGATTCTGTTCTTTCGCGGTCCTTATCGTTAACCGCGAACTATCGAGTTCGCGGGGTTGCTCCAGGGGCGAAGACTAGGGTGAGAGTTCGGGAGTTGGTCGGATTTTAGATGCGCCTTTTCCCATTCGGTTTTCACGATTGACGGATAAACTTGTAAGGATGAATCAAAGAAGTTGGGGAATGGGGTGGTGTTTTAGTAATTTAATGAATATTGGGGTGTGAATTTTGAAAAATTTTATGATCTTGGTCATGAAATAGGTAGATACTTTAAAGTTTTTGTATAAGTGTATGGACTGATAGCAAGAATTGGGGGATGCTTATTAACCCTGCTGTTCATCGTGTTTTTATATAATCCGAAATGAATTTTGATATTCAGTGTACGTAACATTTACGTCTACCTGTTTGTATATTTTGTTTCTTAAAACGTGAATCTTTGTTTGTCAAGTTATTAAAATGGAAGGCACACGAATGTGAGATATAAATGAGCAGAACAGCAGGGTTAAATTAATAAGAAAAAAACCATTTGATATTTTTTTTTAAACAAGAACTTCAGAGAAGTCAAAGAAAATTGTTCAACTATGTAAATAAAATGCACAACTACCTTTAATCTCATTCTTAAAAAATTCCCTATACAAAGGGTTGAAAAAACTCCAGCATCATTATAAAACATCCCCCAATTTTTGTGAACAGGATATTTCTACATTTATTCCAATAATTACAACCAATAAAAATCTTCCTCACGTTGCACACTTTTTCTCTAATTAAACGAAAGCAAAATACTAAGATTTCTTTTCACCATCACCTAATTGACAGCCACGCACCCACCCTTCCAACTTGAGCCATCAGTTAATAACACAGTCCAAGTACTAATCGCATTTACGTCGAAGAAAAACGAGCACAGCCATAAATTTCATTGGCTCGAGTACGGCGAGCTCAAACCGGGATCAATTTCGCCGTCGATTAATACGCCGTGTTATTAATCGCGTTACTCCGAGCCGGCTACTAATTACAGAACCTAAACTACGCTTAGGTGTCGCGAAAAGAGAATAGTGCCGACGAAGGACCTAATTGCCACTCGATATCCAAGAGAAAAAGAGAGACAGAGATAGAGCTCTTAATTCGGTTCCAACGTCCTCTGTTTTCATAGCAACCCCCGCAACCCTACAAGCCCCGATCTCGTCCTCTTTTTTTCCCCTCGCCCGAGTCACTTTGCCGTTCCATCCACCGTGTCGCGCGGTAATCAGGTTGCCGCTTAATGCCCGTGAAACTAAATAAAAATGCAATAGAGCGTCACTAGGTTATCGAAATCCACTTTCCTGTGGCGCAGTGCGCGAGCTGCGTGCTGTGATATATCGATTCGTCCACTTTGTGCGAGAGCCGAGTGGTTCGAAAACACATCCAGCCATGGTTCTCTGACCGAGAGGAAGAGGAGAGAAAGAGAAGAAAAAGAAGAGAAATAGAAGGGGGCTAGGTAACTCGAATTGGGGTTGGAGAACGGTACAAGCTGCTTTTCGAGCCGAAGGCGAACAGCGGAGACCGCTTTCGCGAAGTTCTTCGAGAAAGCTTGACCGAGACGTTGACGGCGTGGAACCGAGGTCGTCGAGCGGTTAAACTTTACGTCAAAGCGGCCGCTTTGCACGAAACGGATCCGATCGAGAGGCGAAATCAAAGGGTAATATCGGGTCGGAGAGTTTTCGATGTTGAAGAGCGTCGAGGTTGGAAAGCGATCGGTTTCCACGACGTGGACGGTGCTTCTTTCCGGCGGAACGAGAGAAATTCTGGACGCAGTTGAATTTTCTGTGGTACGGTTACGATACTGGGAAATATAACTTTCATCTCTGTTGAATGATAGTTAGATAGTTGACTGATAAGTTGTTATATAGATGGATTTTTCACGATTTATGTTATTGGATTTGAAGGGAGTTGGAAGGGCGTTTGGTTGGAATCAATTTTAGGTAATTCGCTCAACGATCGAATTTTTCAAGTCGTAAAATCAAGGTGGGATGTAAGTTAATAAACGCGCTTTGATTCAGAGGAGGAGAAAAATCGAGAGGAAAGATTTCACGAGGATTTATCTCGACGCTGTGCGTAGAAAGTTTGCTGCAAAGTTTCCTCGAATAAACTCAACTTTATCTTCGTACATTAAACAGTAATATCTGAGGCGGACATTTATTTTGCACCTCGAGCTTCATCTATTTAAGCAAAATAAATTCATCAAAGCGAACTTGCTCTAAAGTAATTAACGAGCTTTTACCTGCGACGTTTTATCGGGAGAAAAATTATCGCGAGAACGAAACTACGAGGAAGACGTCTAAATCATTCGTGTACTTGTCGTTCTAACGGAAGGTACGACATTTATCATTATTCCATGGCACCTGATAAAGATAGGAACCCCAGTCGACGATGATATCGAACATTCCATTTCCCTAATAGCACACATATTTTTTTTAAAGACAAAAATCTGATAATTCGACATTTCCTTTTCCATCTCATAAACTACCATAATAAAAAAAAAAAGAAATATCAAACACTAGATTTACAAAAGCATTAAGCAATATTCCACAAACTCCAACTCAAACTCTTTCCCCATTCCTATAATTTATTTCTTCCTAACTTATGAACCAAATTTGCGAAATTATTACAAATCACCAATATCATATCAATCGATACCATCGAAGCCTTTGAAAACTTATAGTCGGAAGGAAGAACGGAGGTAGAATAAGCACGTAGAGAGGGTTTGTACAACCATAGACGAGGGGGTACAATTTGCACGCAGCAACGGAAGATAATGGCAGCGCCCGGAGACGTATTAAAGGTGAATTGCGAAAACAACGGGCACCTAGCAGCCCCATAATTCGCCAGTGGATGACCGACGAGCTGCGAGAGCTCCTCCGGGTGCCGTTGACCCTTGAGTGACCCAACGTGACAGCCCGTAACGACTGGAAGAGACCCTTCGAGACCTCTCTTGATGAGGGTCCAAGATGGATGCCCAGCAATATTTTTCGCGCGCCAGAATTCGCGACTTTTTCGAAACTTCCCTCGTCCGCAGAATGTCGTCTCAGTCGTCGTGGGAGCACGAACGTGAACATGGCAAAAGAAGGAACCTCGGGAACGATACATCCCAAGTTTTCGCTGACTTTTCTCCCGCTGCTTCTACTAGACGCAGAAGGTGCAGTTGAAAATTTTCGGCGAAACTTTTCGTTCTTTTATTCCTACCGCTGTAACGCTTTTCCCGTCGTTCCACTGTGGAATCCCACGGTGCAGTTATTGACACTCGTTCCTGTCTGATACATTTCTTTATTTGACAAGTTACCGAAGCTGTTCGAGAAGAATCACTCTTGTAGAGTCGTATCAACTTTGGTATTTTTGGTACTCCATCATTTTACAATATTTCCCTCTTCTTGTTTTCTTCTCTGTGTCGTCAATAGGAATTCCAGGATGATTATTTTATTGAAAAAAAAACTGAGTTAGTATTTTAAAAGAAATTCATTTTTCCGAGTGAATCACTACACCGAAATGTACGATGTAATTACCATGGGAAAGTTGGAAGTTTCTTTCTTCCAGTATTTTCACGATGTCTATCGACTTTTTAGCAGCACTTCTCTGCGAAAACATTCGCTGGAAGATCGTAAGAAGGGAAAACTCCGACCGAAAGTCGTACCGTCCGTCGTTTTCTTTTAATATTCAGTTTGCGATGTTTAAACGTACATTGCGATTTCCATGTAGCTGGCCGTCGTACTTTTAAATTACGTGGACGCACGAGGCCCGTGAGTTTTTCCAAACTTCCGGTAACATCCGTTCTCCAAGAGACAGAGAAAACCCTCGGAGCATACTTTTGTTTTATTCCTTTCCTTCCTCTCATTATTTCACTCTCTTCCTTATCCTTTTTTCTCGTCCCTTATCAACCGTGTCATCGTTGTTCTCTCTCTGTTTTTTCAGTGCCGTGTTAAGTGTACATTACGACCACCATGTACGCATTAACCGTAACTTCAAATTACACCCCTGTGCACTTTTCTCCCTGCTGGCACACGGCGACAATTACGTCGTACGTATGAAGGGAAAAGGAAAGACGACGGGATAAAGTTCCCTTTTTGCGACGAACGTCGCGACACGTCTCTCTCACGCGATTTCGATCGACCAACGTCGCCGTTCGTGCATGCACCTTAAAACTTTAAAGTCTCCACGATCGTTGGAATTGTCTTTATTACTTCCATTCTACTTTCGAGGTTAGAGGTTCAAACGTTCAAATAAAAATGGATTAAAAATTACATCGTTTTAGAAATCCTTCAAAGGTTCGAACGTTCAAATAAAAATGGATTAAAAATTACATCGTTTTAGAAATCTTTCAAAGGTTCGAATGTTCAAATAAAAATGGATTAAAAATTACATCGTTTTAGAAATCCTTCAAAGGTTCAAACGTTCAAATAAAAATGGATTAAAAATTACATCGTTTTAAAAATCCTTTGAAAAGTTCAAACGTTCCAATAAAAATGGATTAAAAATTTCATTGTTTTAGAGATCTTTCAAAGGTTTAAATATTCAAATAAAAATGGATTAAAAATTTCGTCGTTTTAAAAATCTTTGAAACGTTCAAACAAAAATGGTTTAAAAATTGCATCGTTTCAAATATCGTAGAAAGGATTCAATGAAAAATCAATTTTCAAGGTGGAAAGGGCTACCAAGTATATAGTATCGATGAGGCGTGAAGAAGAGGGAATAGAAGAGAATAAGGGGGTGGAGTCTATAATTCTACGGTTACTCAATATGCGATCAGTTAATAAGGCAGTGCTTGATGACCCGAAGGTGTATCGGCGCCTGCAGGCGAGCGCTAACGCAAACGAACTTTGCTTCGTTACCTCTTTGAATATTCAGGAGTTTCGCGCGTGCCTGGGGCCATTCGCCGGGACTCAATATGTTTGGTAATATGTAGATAGCCCCATAAATATCGACGGTGCATGAGAGATGCTCCTAAAGAGCCACAATCAATCAGAAACTCGTCTTGGTACATTAAATCCAAGAAAATTACAAACTTATTACAAACCTTGTATTTTTCTCTCCATTAGTTTCTTGGCAAAGATTACTCTGAAAATCGAAGAAAAAGATGGTGGGTTGTTTTCAGAAAAATCGATTCGCATAAGTGCTGAACGAGGAGAATCAACGAAGTACAACGATGGTATGCGAAACGATTGACCCGAGAGCGATAAGTTTCTCCTGGTGGATCGTAACTTCGATCCAATACCGAAGCGTTTCTCGGTCCTCGTTTGTTTAGCAATTTAACGGCTTAGTTACCATTTCTAATCCGACCGAGTCAGCGACGGCAGTTCTCTCTTTACGAGTAGTACACACCATGGACTGGGTCTTCACTTTCTGTTATCCTCTCCTTCTATCTCTACATCTATCTATCTATTCGTCCATTTCTCTCTCTCTCTTTCTCTCGCTCCGTTTCTCCATGATCCCGTTTAGCCTTGAATGTCACACGAAATGGAACACCGCTGTACAACTTGGAAAGTCCTCGTGAAAGTTGTTATCCGGTAGCGTTGAACTGTACTTGACGGAAGTGCATAAATGTAAACGTGAGCATATACGCGCAGCCAGGAAACTATGGTGCAGGAAGACGCACGTAAAATTACATTTGCGGACTACACGGAATTTTGTGGACTCCCTTTATCGTCCAACTGCTGTTCGATATACGGGAAACGATAAGGGTACAAGACACGGGTAGATTTCTCGTAGAACGAATACACACGGTTACCGTGGTAGAACGACGGGATGTTTGGTTCTTCGAAAGTGTCGGACAGTTTCGAAGTTAAGGGAAACTTTGAATTTGTACGGGAGGGTTGTTACGTTTAAGGGAAGAAAGCCGTGGCTTTTAGCAGAGGAGGAATAAAAACGAATGCGCCGACTGGATCAACGTGTAGTTACTTGCGCAGGTGGAACTGGGCTGGATCGGTGGCATCGAGGTCTCCCTTAAAGTAGCAAAAGTACTGTCTGTAGAATCAACACCGATGTGATCAATATATAGTCACTTAGGCAGGTAAACCTCAGTCGAACTGTTGACGTTGATCGAATCAGAATATAGTCACTTGGGCAGGCAAACTCTTGTAGGATCATTGGTACCAAGGTCTCCCTTACAGTAGCAAAAGTACTGTCTGTAGAATCAGCACCGATGTGATCGATGTATAGTCACTTAGGCAGGTAAATCTCAGTCGAATTGTTGACGTTGATCGAATCAGAATATAGTCACTTGCGCAGGCAAACTCCTATAGGATCATTGGTACCAAAGTCTCCCTTACAGTAGCATAAGTACAGTCGGTAGAATCAGCAGTGATCTGATCAATTTATAGTCACTTAGGCAGGCAAACCTCAGTCGAATCGTCGACGTTGATCGAATCAAGATACAGTCACTTGCGCAGGTAAAATTCTACATGATCATTGGTACCAAGGACTGCATTATGATAGCACTCTCTGTAGTACTCTCTGTAGAATCATCAGTGACCTGATCAGCATACAGTCACTTAGGCAGGCAGATCTCAATCGAATCGTCGTTGTAAATCGAATCAGCATACAGTCACTTGCACAGGTAAAATCCTGTAGGATCATTGGTACCAAGGACTGCATTATGATAGCACTCTCTGTAGTACTCTCTGTAGAATCGTCAGTGACCTGATCGGTATACAGTCACTTAGGCAGGCAGATCTCAATCGAATCGTCGTTGTAAATCGAATCAGCATACAGTCACTTGCACAGGTAAAATCCTGTAGGATCATTGGTACCAAAGACTGCATGATAGCGAAAGTAACATCTATAGGGTGGAGGGATGGTTTTTCGGTCGATGATCAACATATGGACTCAAACTGTCCCAAAATAAAATGACAGTTACAATATATCAGTAAGTAAAGTGCGATAATCTGGTTCTTTGTCATAAATACGTGTTCCATGTTAATCCATACAAAGGATAAGTATCAGAAAATGAGGCACCCCATTGAATCTAGGGTATCACGGATACTCTTGAAATTCCATAAGCATTCTGCGTTCACCCACCCCGTGAATTCGAAGATATCGAAATATGCTCTAACCGGGGTTGTATATCTCGCGGAGCTTTTATAAAATTATAATTCTCTCGATATGATTCATGAAACTCCGTCCCGGCTCTGCCTTGGGATCCCTAAAATAATTCACTCGCGAATGGTTTCACTTTATTACCCGGAGGGGTTCCAACGCATCGTCTTGTAGAATCATAAAAAAAAAGAACACTCTCCTACCATATATACTTGGATAGGATCGAGAGGGTCGTAACCACGGAAGTGGAGATTCGTAGACAAAGTTGCTACCAAAACTGTGAACTCTGGTGCAAAAGCAACTTTTCAATGATCCAGTCACCGGACATTTGAACGTCTGGACGTCTCGTCATCCAGGTGTCGGCAGAGTGGCAGACAGATAATCCGTAGTATCGACGTGCCGTCCCACGAGGACACATCGCCATCAGAAGGCAATTCATATTAAAGTCCCATGGGATCGGTCGGGATTGGTCCGGTGGATCTGGGGCAGGCAGTTGCCACATTGAGAATCGTAAAAGATTCGAGGAGAAAGAGAGAAGAGAAGGGACCGAAAGAGAGGAAGAGCTTGAGAGGTAGAGTAAGAGAAAGATAGGGAAAGAAGGACAGAATTACGATCCCGAAGGTTTTCAACCTACGAAGGGAGAAAGCCGAAGGTAGTTGAGAACGACAGAAGGCAGAGAAGGCAGTTCTATGGGCTGGCTTATCGCTTGCGAACAGGCACGCTTTTTCCTCCGGCTCTTTTCTCGCTTTCTCTCCCTCCTCGTCCCTTTCTACGACCAACCCCTTGCACCCCCGTCTCGATGTCATCCATTCTCCTCTCGTGTTATTCTCCTCGCGCCACGTTCTGTTCCGCCCTTTGTCTTTCTTTACGCGCGTTTCGATCCTATCTCCCGAGTGTTTGCTCGTTTTCCATCCGTAGGAAACCAACCCCGTCGACTCAGCCAACGGTAAACGTTTAAGTGGAACAATTATGAAAGTCGCTGTAAAAGCATCGGGTATGTTTTGATATTAAATTAGTTTACAACTGTGGATAGCGAGAGGAATTTTAAACGATCGACATCGAGCGAAAGAAAGGGGGAGAAAAATGAGTGGGTGGAGAAATTTGACTGTAAATTTCTCAAGTAGAAGGTCCAAACTGCGAGGGAGTTAAAGGGGTCACGTAATTTGGTAGGGAGGCAAAGCTGCATAAGTCTTCTCCTTTCCTTTCATCCGAGAGAACGGCGTAGGTAGCAGCTATTACGCGAGGGGGTGGGAAAAAGGGGCGACGACGTTTTCCAGAAAAATAACGACTCTAATAATCTCGGTAGGCAGGTCGGTTTCTCTCCGCCCTCTCTTTAACCTCCCCTTTTCCCTGCAGCAGTCGCTTTTCGGAATCGCGCCGCTCTTGGAACTGTTTTTGGTAAAAGTCTCCCTCTCCTTTTCTCCCTCAGCTCATAGTCTTTGTCTTGCTCTTTCTATCCGACACCCCGGGGGAGATACTCGCGCCCAGATATTTCGAGGGTTTCCCATTTCCACCCCTGGGGGCGAGGAATATGGGGCCAGGCGAATGGGGATGGAAACGAGCACGATTCGCATGGGGGAGAACCTCGACCTTCCTCCAACCTTCACCCGGAACTGCCGGATAACATCGATCCGAAACATTCGGCTTCGTGGGTTGACTGTATCAACGTGCAAGACCCGGAAGAGACGAGAAGAGGGTCAATTATCGAGGTTCAGTACCCCGAATTTCTCTCCGTTTCTTCCTCTCTTTAGCCTCGATTGTAACACCCGGATTCGACGGGGTCGAAGATATATTGACTTTATCAACTGTCAAGACGTGGGAGCAGTTCTGAAGTCTCGTCAAGGAGAAATGTGACGGGCCTGTCGTAAAATATGAAACTTCTGTGACCCGAATTTTGTTACGAATACACATTTAACCCTAAGCCTACCAAGCCGACTAAAAGACCGGTACTAAATTTTTTCTAAATATTATTTAAATTGATAGAGTAGCCGTGGAGTAAATAATCTACTTCCATGTTATAAAACCTAAATGAATTAATTAATAATCTTTTCCATCTCTTCATTTACCTTTTTCTATTGTGGTTGTTAAGTGTATATTAAACTTAGTAGATATAACGTAGGTAGTTTTAGTGTTAACCCTTAGTGATAGTATGCTTGCTCTCAGTCACCAGAGCAATTTTACTGTTGCAATTGTAAGTTTACTCTCTGCCATCGAAGCAGAAAATCAATACGTTTCTGACAATGAGATATAAATCATTCTTACTAAGATTTTAACATCTGTGTTTTAAGTGCGGTTTTGTTTAATTAAATACGGCTACAAAACGTTAATGTATGAGTGCTAGAAGATAAAGTGTCTCTTTTGGCACAAAAGCTTTAATATGTTATTCTAATAGTGTTTTTTTCATTACTACATATTCGAACAGGAATTGAGACATGTAATCCATTTGTACATTTCATGTAGGATTTTTTGTGAGAAGCTTTTTATATTCAATAAGTTGTATAATCCTGAAATGGAAAATGCAAATGAAAAATGTTGCTTATTTATGTGATGCAATTTTACAAACATACTTGTTTGTATAATGCAGCATTATTGTCATAAAATAACTCGTAAACAATGAATGTACTTGTAGAACAATCTACATATCACAATACTAGCTAAATTATAATATTTGGAAAAGTTAAAAATATTGATTTTGTAGAATAGAAGTTTAGATGTGTCTTGCGTTAACTCAAAGTCACAGGGGCCCATAGAGGGTTAAGTGCGATAACACATATTTTTCTTAACGAAATACGACCACAAAGGGTGAATACAATCCTTGAAAATTCTTAATATCCTAGCTTCTTCCTTCATTCACGAATCCTCGAATTATCGACACGATAAAAGACGATCGGCCGATGGATTTCGATTAAATTTACAAACCGATCGAATCCAAATATTAATTCTAGCCATCGTGTTTGCATTCACCAGAGCACAGTCGGACTTCGTCGAATTCCTCGCTCGACAATTGGATATACATCCTCGAGCTCTTCGACGATCCGAGGACACCGACGCAGTTGGTAATTATCGGTAAACGTCACCGTAATTAACTAATGCATCTCTCGCTTCTACGAATCGGGGTCGTTCGATCGAGACGTGCCTATTTTCTTGCAACGTGTACCTGCATTCCATTGCATTATCCTACCTTCCATCGTACTTACGTCCTGTTCCATCCGTCTTTTGTTTCTCTATTTCTCCAACCACCCCGTCAACCACCCTCGTTTCGCCCGTTTCATCCCTCTGTTTCGCGCAGTTACTCTTTCTCTCGGTCTCTTTGCCCTTTCTCTCTTTCTCTTGCTCGCAGAAATGTACTGGCCCGAGGGGGTCACCAAGTAATTGGTTTCATTCCCGAGGAGACAGGCTCGTCCTCAGTTCGGACTGGTTCCAGGATTCCGTGGAACCCTAAAGCCTCGGCTATGGTACCGGCACGGCCTGCCCTAGACGGTTAAGTAACGCACTTTCCTCGGATAATTATGTAGATGAAGCCGTTAGTTATGATAACGCTGCCGAGAACCCAACTTTCCTCCTCACCGTTTCTCTCTTTCTCTTTCCAGCTCTGTTTCTCTTGTCGGTTATCTTTCGCCAGGAACAAACGTCCGCGTTCAGCAGATCTCGGTGAGATTTGCTTCTTTCTTACGGTCCGTATCTTAGGGATAAATATAAACCCAGTCACCGACTTGGTAGCATTTTATTTCTTTCGATTCTTCCTCCTTAACACTAGAACTACCAGACCAGTCAAAATGACTGGTACACAGTTTTTTCAAAAAATTCTCCAAGTTTACATAAGAGTCATAGGATAAATATTCTACGTCTATATCAATAAACATAAATCACCGAATCGATCAAATTTTCCGCCGCTTGATTCCTCCTTTTTCAAAGTACTTATTTAATTTATGAAAATATGTTAGATTTGAGGCCGGTAGTTATAGTGTTAAAATCAGCGATTCTTGTAAAAAAGTAAGAAGAATACTTTTATTCAATTTTACCGAGTAAGTTCTATTTTATATTCAACATTCACAGTTATGATTTTGAATCTTCAATTCAGGACATAATAAAATACTCTCTAGAAAAATATCAAGCTTGCTGGCTAATAGAATAGACAATACTTCCAGTACGAAAAATAAACAAAATAATTTAGCAATATACTCTGATCACAATAGTGTAAATGTAACGTAGCAAATACCTTTAACACGTTGAACGCCAACCGTATTTCGCTAATTTCACTGTTTCTACTGAAGCGAAATTTTTTCTATTAAATTCACATCTTTATAAAACAGAAACTTGAAAGATACAGATAGGTAAGTATTCAGCAGACTCTTCTTCTTTTAAACACATATCATATATAAATCTTTTAAACACATATCTTTAAATATATAGTATGTCTGAAAATTCATAAATATTGCAATTTCAAAGTGACATCAATTTTCATTGAATACAATAGCGCCGGTCACCGGACAATAAAAGCAGCAATAGTTACTATTTATTATCACAAAATCATGAAAATCTTTCTTTGTTTCATTCGATGCAAAACGAAGGAAGCGTGATTTCCCTACTTGATAATTTTCGCTCAGGTATTTGCAGAGAGCCTTGACCCTAAAACCGTTAAAAATCGAATCCACTTTCCGTTAACCTGTTTCTTTCTCTTTCAAATGTCATCAGTATCGTCGTATACGGAAGACACGACGATATTAAATATTCAAACATCGGTTAATCCTCTGGTAAACACGGACCGTCGTGTATTTACGTATTCGGCTATCTCGCGCAAGCAGGTGCGAATGTTTATATACTTGGTAGCGGCGGACAGTGGCCATCGATATTCAAAACCGTCATTTGGGTGTAGCCGCTGTTGTCATTTGGAAACAATTATCGCGCTTTCGCGTTACGCTTAATGCGAACACAATGCCGGGGACACATCATTTTGTGCCGTAGTGGTTCGGAAAACTAGATAACGCGGTGCGTGATGCATGATCGTAAATTCCGATTTTATTAGTAAACGTGCGCGCTCGCAACCCCTTCAAACCCCTCGTTCCCTCCAACCACCCTCTACTCCTCGATTTTACGCGTGCATGAGTTCACGCACGTACGAAATACGTTTGACTCTGAACGTAGGCATTAATTACACGACCAAATGAACTAAATGATAGGTGGCTTAATAAAACGGATGCTGTGGGGTCTTGCATAGGTTTCAGGCAAATTTTCGATAATGCCGGAGTACTAAGAGGATACACTCTTGGAATATTAACGCTGGCTGTACCAACTGATGTCGTATAAACCGTTCTACTTGCTGAAACTTTCGTAATTTTTTAATGGTAGCTGTTTTTTGAGTTCTTTATAATGTTAATTTCATAATCTTCTGTATCTATTTTGGAAAAATATCATCGTAATATTACAACCAGTGAAATGATTGACCTCAGAGAGAATAGATACATGCAAAGTGTTAGTGTTGACCCCTTAGCCTATAACTACGCGTGAGTCTCGTAGTGCGGAAAATGGAACAGGAAATTTAGAAGTCTTCCAAAAACTATTCAAGTGACAATATCAGCCGATCACGAAAGATTCTCATTATTTCTATACTATTGATATATAAATCAACAAAATGTCAGAAGTCAGTGAAAACCTTTGATTTCAGGAATTAATTTTGAGTCTTCGCTCGCCCTAACAAAAAGGAAATTGTAGGTCAAGGGGTTAACACTGGGTTTACGGAAACCGTTAAATTAACGGATTTCTCTTTTTAGAAGCACCTTCCACAGTTATATAGACGTGGGATAGTAGATATTTGACATGTATCTTATATTATACAAATTATTTACTTGATCATCTCACTTGCATGTTGATTCCTTTATTTTCAAAATCATTATTTAATACACTGCGGTGTGAGTGATTTCCAATCTGTAAATCTAGTGTTAACGAGCTTGAACAGAAGAAAGGAGTAGTACTGTAGGTCACATATAAATAATGAAATAATTTTTTATATATGAAGCGATATGAGAACTCGATGAGTTAAAGTTAGATAGATTTTTACGAGTTCTACCCTCTTGGCTTTCTTATTAAATGGCAAACATAAATTCCACGTCGATTATAGGATATATCTCTCCGCGAATAACGAGTGACGGGATTGGATTATGCCAGGGTTCGATATCCCTCTGCTCACGAGTTTTTGTTTTCCCCGAAAGCCTGGCACGTGAGCGCGTCTTAATTGCGAGCGTGCCGCTCGTGGATTTAAGGGTGTAATATTAAGGACGAACGTGACTGCTGACCACAGACCGTCGACATTCCCCTTCGGGATCAGGAAATACCGTTATCCCCATACGAGGCCTTACGTCATCGACCGCAAACACGTACCTTAGAAATTCGCCGGAATATAAGCTTTTATCGCTCCTCATTTGCATTAGTTCTATCGCTCGATCAGCTCGAACGTCGTCTCTCTCAAATTACCGATTAGACGTTAAATCCCATTTGCAACGGACGTGTGTTACTTGAAAAAATCAATTAACTCGGAATACTTAACGCTAAATTAATTTTGTTAAGAAGTTTCGTAAGAGGTATTGTATTGAATTAATTCGTAAAATTATTTCGTACCGTACGGATTCATTGTCGTTTAATTCTGATATTTGTTACAATAAATATTTTTTGTTGTAACGCAACATGTATTTGAGTAAGCGTTGAATTTTTCATGAAATTCACAAGTAACATGTATTATTCAGATGAATATTGTCCGAAAAAAAATCAATTAATTCGGAATACCTAACGGTAAATTAATATTTGCTAGAAATTTTCATAGCAGGAAGTTTTTCAATTAATTCGTGAAATTATTTCCTACCGTTTGGATTCATTGTCATTTAATTCCGATGTTTGTAGCAATAAATATTTTTTTTTTGTTGTAACGCAGCGTGTATTTGAGTAGTCGGTGAATTTTTCATGGAATTCTCAAGTAACACGTTTTATTCTACAGCTCCCGTTTGAACAGAATTTTGCGAAAAGAGAAGGGAATATTTAATTCAGTCGCTGTTAATTGCATCAGGTTGGGTTTAATTTAAAGCAAGTGGAAATAGGGCATCCGCGCTGCAACATCGGAAACAGTCAAAGGAAGAACGTGTCGCATCACGTGTCATTTTATTCCACCCTGCCGCCGACAACAAACGTTTCATCAAAACCCTGGGACGCGGATCAAACGCGAGGGTGGGACTCGATACTTCGTGCCATCCGAAGCGACATGGCGTATAAACCCGATAGCAAGTAAAAATACGGACCTCGTCCACCTGGCCGGAAACCGCACAGCCGTTTCAACGAATTCAGGAAGAAACGAGTGGACGCACATAATTATTGTGTGGCGTTGCACCAAAAAAAACTACACCCTGATCATTCTTGTGGTTGAAAATTCTTCCGTGACACAACGATTAGAAAAATAGTATAACTAATAAGCATTAATACGCGTAGAATTTATAAAATATTAACACTAGAACTGGCAACCAAGTTAAAATGACTGATTCCCAATTTTTCCAAAACTTCTCCAAGTTTACATAGTCATAAAACAGACATTCTACGTTGATCTTGTAAAATACATTATCGAACCGATCACCTTTTCCACCTCTTGATTTCTCTTTTTCCAAGGTACTTTTTTAATATATTGAAATGGTAATGGATTTAACGCCGATCGTTCTAGTGTTTAGAAACATCAATGTGTAGTTGGCTCTCCGCTATTTTTGTTTTCTCATGCAGTGTAATTTAACACTAGGTGTACGGATGCCGTTAAAGTGGTGGATTCCTACCTTTTTAGAAACGCCTTCCAAACTTATAGATGCACGTGTCTTATAATATATAAATTACTCAAGTGATCGTTTTCTTTGCCGCCTGATCCATCTATTTCCAAAGTCTTTATTTAATATATTACAACATGATGGATTTCACGTCCGCAAATCTAGTGTTAATTATACTTTACAATAGGATTTCACATAAGGATATACTCCTACAATTATATGTCTCGTCTGCTTAGAATAATACTCTTTTATACAGGATTACTCTGTATAAAATTGACAAGCAATTACCACATTTTATACCAAACATAAAATATTCGTTATATTCCAATGGAAGCTACTAAATTATACTATACTAGAAATGAAAAAAAGGTTTACCTCACTAATAACAAACTTCGCAGTTCAATTCTCGAAGAATTAAATACTTAACAGACTCCGCGCACGCGAATCAATCGAACGATACGAAGCAGCGACGTTAAAGTCTCCAATTCGTCACTTTCCGTTTTCCCCGAAAACCGATAAATTCGGCCGATCTCGGTCGACAGCAAAAAAAAAAAGGTTCCACCCCGTTGAACCCCTCTCGCACAGAGTCGAGCGCTGTACAGAGAACAAGCGCTAACAATTCGCAAAATAAAATTCGCTTTATCGCTCGGCATTCACCTCCCGATTCTCCAATTCGTGCCTCGTTTTGATTTTCCATTTTCATCGACGGCACGTTCGACGTTGGCACGGCGTGACGAAACTAGTTTAGGATTCACACGGGCGTCATGAGATCTAAACTTTATTAGGCGTCGCGCGCGTGCTCACTTTGAAACGAATAGGGCCGCGATTGGCGGGTGATAGCGGCCCGCGCTGCCACGCGAATTTACCCTGAAAGGACCGCCTCGTGACGCCCGGCAATAGCGACGATTGTTTGTATTAATTATTGTAAGTCACGTATACGTATCCTCTTGCCGTTCTACCCCGCCGCGGCGCCTAATTTAATCAGCCATTCTCAAACGCCGCGTGATAAAGCTCGTTGTTCATTATATTCGCACGATATGCTGGCGATTATTCGCGGGATCCCGCGCGAAACGTTTTTCGACTGGTAATTTGACAGTGAAACTGCGACCTGAATATTTTATCGTTGCATGAGATTCGATATGTCGTGAGTATGGGATTTTGTTTATTATTTTTTGGAGAAATATTATGTGTGAGAGAAATTATATTGCAAGGTTGTAATACTATTGTGTTGGTATAATATTTGGTTAATTTGAGTGGATCGTTTTTATGGTTGGTTAGTTGTAGGAAGTGATGTAAGAGAGAAGGAAGGATGGTGTTTCACGGGTGGATAATGAGAAGGGATGCTGAGATTTAAGGACTTCCTGCTAAAAGCTCGAGGTGGACATGCTTTTGAGATGGGATGAGTATGTTTCGTGAGAGGTCGTTGAACGTGGACAAGGATTGCTGTTGCTTCAATTTATGCTAGAAAGTTTGCAGTTCCGTTTTCTGTTTTAAGCTGCTACTGTTTTTCATTTTTTTATTTGACATCTTGCGTTTGTAGACAATGATAGAATCATGAAATCGTGTATAATTAATGTTATTGGTTCTAGGAGACATGTGATTGTTATTAAAAATAGAACTGAGTGATTTTACGGTAAAAAAATTCCGAGAACGGTCGTGTTGCATTATCGTTGTATAATATGTCAACCCCTTGCCTTACGATTCTTTTTTCGACTGCCTCCGCAATAATTCAGAATCAAATTTCTCAAACAAAAATATAATATACAATTCAACTAATATTACAAAAATAATTTTATACCATCACTTTTCACTAATATTTTCAATTTGATAGGTTATTTAAAATTTGCAAATTTCCTGATGAAAAGTGACACTCTTTATCGTACAGCGAGGGGATAAACAGTGCCGATTTGTTAATAATGTTAAAAAGGATATACTCATTACGTTGAACTCGTTAGATTATACTAGAAACGAATTTAACAAATATCACATAATTCGTCGTATTTCTAGCTCGAATTGAATTTTCAATTAATGTCCATCCATTTTCCAGCATCCGACAAATCCACCCCGTGTCAGTAGTCCCTCGAAAAAAACAAAAGAGGCAAAGAAGCACTTCGCTTTCGTGCTTTCGGCTCCGGGCGGATTTTATAGCGTATTCGATCCTTCTTACTCTAAGGAAATACGAGCTACTTTATCTTGATGTTCGCTCCATTTCACTCGCGCACGCAGTCGTGTCCCTGTTTTATCTTCGGATTAAGAAACAAAGCCTCCGGTCTGGAGTATGGATTTTCTTCATTACTACGGCGGCGTATGATATACGACGTGTATCTCCCTCCGTAATACCTCTCGCGTCGCTTCCTAACGGGTATGCCGCTTAACAGTGAGAGCTTTCTAAATAATTTTCCAGGAGTCGGCGACTTCCTTCGAAGTTTCCAGTTTCGCGATGCTCACACGTCCACATTTTGCCCTTTCTTGTCTCGAACATTCATGATTCTGCTGACCATTCACAGTCTTGGTCTGATCTCCTGAAGAACTGGGGAGCTAAGGGTATGAGGTCAAAGGTCAGGGGAACTGGGAAAGAGTTCTGATCTTCATAATAGCTGAGACGTTTTTTTACATTTTCTAATACGTTTTGAAGGATTGGAACGTGGCTAGAATTGTAAGATTTGAATGAAATGACCGTGGAAGTTAAACGAGAGGGAAATTTAAAAGAGAGAATAACAGATTTCGGAGGTAAGGGAGCAGTCTGTCTTTCTTAGGATTCGCACGGTGTCTTTAAAATCTCCAAAGATTTTGGAGTATTAGGGAGTTAATGCTGCGTGAAAAATAAGACAAAATATCGTCGAATAATATGGTTTTATCCGGGGATTCTTTTTTAGGATGTTCGCTGGTAATGTTCATTGTTTCTGACCTTATTTGTCTAGATGGAGATAAAGTATTCGTTGTGAACTGATAGACAAGAGTATAGATTTCGGGAACGACGATTTTCTCGAAAATAAATCAACTACATCTATCATAAAATAGAAAATACACATGTTATACCAAATTTTCTCCCTTAACTCGTTGAGCTTCCTGGTCACTAATCATGGGTGCTATTAAATTCACCAAAATTTCATGTGACTTTCAAATTATCTCTAGGAATTTTCTAATACATTCAATATTTAAATATTGCCATTAAAAATGCAAAGTCCCACTTACAACATATCTATTCGCGTGCTTAACCCTCTGTGGAGCAGCGACGCATATATGTGATCCAAGAAAAAAATCAATTATAGTTTCTTGCAGCTTTTACACACGGTTAGAGTGGAAGTATTAAAGTACAACCATTGAAACATGATTACACACACAGTAATATTAATTTATATATATTAACAGTCTAGCATTCTCATAAAAAAATTGCCTTTAGATCGCCAAATAAATTCTTAACCCTCCACATTCAAAAATATCTCTGTCCGCAAAGAGTTAAGGTTCTTGCTTCATAAATCAGATGATTTTAATAGAAATACTTTCACTTCAACGAAAATGATGAAACTAAAGAAATACCAGTGATAATCAACCCCTTAACCCTTTCGAGACTCCTTTTACACCGCATGTACCAGTAAATGTTTTACCAGACTGATCGTACACATAAATACCACAACAGAAGACTGCCGCTACTTATTTGTACCACCACCCCCACTAACCCCTTGGTATTTTTTTGTCATTTTCTAATATAAAACATACTTTTCACATATAAAACATTATAGGCGAAAAATATATTCTCCATATAAAAAATCCTCCTGAAATGGTTAACCCCTTGTACCCCCTTGTGACATTTCTGTAACAAATTAAAAAAGATTCTACAAAAGCTATATGGGCCGTATTTATTCCCTTTTAATTCATTGTATCATCACTGCTACATACCATACTATCGATATAATACACCACCTTACGCAGAGACGCCGCTAAATAGTATATTACTGCAAATTAGTTTTGATAGTTCGGTGTTCATTTATTTTAAAGTTTATGATCTGGGTTACCAGAGGTTAACACTAAACCTACCAAGGCGGTCAAAAGACCGATACCAAAATATTTTCTAAAAATGATTTAAATTAATAGAGTAGCCATGAAGTAAATATTCCACTTCTATCTTACAAAAGCAAAATGAGTCAATTAATTATCTTCTTTATCTCTCCACTTCTCTTTGTGTAAGGTCGTTATTGAGTATATTTAGATTTTAGTAGAAATAACGTCGGTAGGTTTAGTGTTAAATAAACACATCCCAATAACCTGAGCAACCCTCTCAAGTAAAGCAAGTTACGCAAAAGAAGACGTCACAGATCTCCATCCATTGGATCCCTTTTTCTCCCAATCGGATGCAGAATAGCCAAAACTTTCCCCACGACTTCAGGCACACCTTGTACAAGGACGATCGCGAAGTTTGCCGTCTTTTTACCCTCAAACACGTGGCAGCGCGTTCGTAGAACTCGCGAAGTCACCGGACGGGAGAAAGTTTCTCGGTGCTTCGAGCATGGGCAGCTCCATCCGAACGTGACCGATCTAGCATCTCGAGGGAATGCCGGCAGATTTCCCCGGATAATAATACTTCTCTCTTACAACAGTTCCAGCTGAGTCCAGGGAGGAAAACTGACAGAGAGGAAGAGATAGAGGAAGAGGAGAAGAGTTCTCTCATTCAGAACGATCCTAGAGCTTGCATCCGCAGCATTCTCGAAGCTGGCCAGTCGAGCCGCGGTGTTCGCCATTCGCTCGTAAATGAAAGGCGCCGCGACGCCGACGCCCACGGGAATACCGAGATTGGCACATTCTACCGATGCGGGCCGACGCTTCGTTCGCGTTCGCCATGGGGAAGAGAAGAAAACTTGGCGAACCTTCGTCACGTACGCGACACGCTTTTCAGTTCCAAGATTCTCGAGTGCGCGCCTTGACTTATGTATTGGTATCCGCGTTACGGGAAATCCAATTTTACCAAATTGACCGTGCTGATCTCGCGTCGCCGGGAAACCCGATTCTTCGCGGCTTGGATGCTCGTAGTTTGTGAATTTCACGCTGCTCCTGGATTATGGAATTTCGGACGTGCTTCCCTTTTTTCAGATGCTTGATCGTTCTACTTGTATTAAAGAAATTTTGGATTTATTGCAATTATCTTTATCGATCTATGCTAATTGATATTCAGTCAGCTACAGATTTAAAAAAAAAATCCAAAAAATTTCTTTCTATCAACACCAAGGAAATAGAGCTTCAGAAGCTTTTTAAAATCTTCGAAGTAATATTCCACCGCATCTCAAACCCCATACCAACTCATCAATAACACCCGCTTATCTATCCCCGATGCAAGCATCCCCCAAAGGTGCATTAAAACGTTTCCTCCATGCATCGCGTTTCCTTCAACGGTAATCAGTTACGGCACACAAGGCGTTAGGCGAGAATCGATAGAAAATTTCGCAGTTGGAAAGAAAGGGAGGTGGTCGATAGGAAAAAAGGAGGACTATGAGGTCGGGGGGTGGTTTCGACGCGCCGTCGAGGCGTGAACTCTGAAACAGGCTGCCGAACGTGGCCAGTGGGAAGCGTAATGACGACGTGATGGATGGCCAGATCGTAGGAACTAGTCGGCAGGTTAGATTCGGCCAACGGCGTAGCCCGTCCAATATGTCGGCGTTGCTCCTTGGGAAGGTTTTCGAAGAAGAGAAAGAGCTACGGGGGTGCGCGCGATCTCCCGTTCACCGAGGCGTGCCATGAGCGATAGCCAAACGGAGCAAAGGCGATACTACGGAGCTCAACCCCCTCGGCTCCTCCTGGTAACGGCTCTCCACGTTCCCAATTCAATTCCTTAATACCTTATCCCATAGCCTCGGGCAGGGGCCTCTCAACGCGGCTGTTACCCACCATCGGGCAGCACCCGACACACGCGCGAGCAGTGACTGATTCCGCGGATATATTAGTTCCATCGATTCGGTATCAGGATTCTCTCTTTGGTGGTTTAGGTTCCCTCTTGGAAGAGATTCTCTTCTTTTTCGACCCCTTCGTTTTCTCTTTACGCCCTAATGGACGGACGGAGAAAAAGAGGCGAGTAATAGCGGAGAGATTAAGACTTTCCGCTTCGAGGGTATTAAGTTTCGGACAGGACCAAAACCCGATGGGAAGCCGTATCGCGAAAGACGATGGAACATGGTTCAGAGGATTTGAGAGATTCCGCTTTGTAGAAGGACATTTGTAGTTTTCATCGGACCAATCGAAGGTTAGAGTTTGACTGATGGAGAAACGGTTGTAGGAATGGAGGGATGGATTGGAGAACGTGGAGAACGCTTGCTGACAGGGTCGAACGTGAGGATCGTCATGAACGATCGCGTGATAGAGCGCTGTTGTTGGCTCCTGTTTGAACGCACACGCGAAGTTTACGTGGAAGGCTGAGGTTTATATTGATGATCGTTTTGATGGTTTTTATTCACGACGTTCTCGCGTGCTCACTTTCCGTCGTTTCGATGAAACGAGTGAAAATAGTTTCGAGGCTGGGAAAAGATGCGCGGCGTTGACGCGTGATCTTTTGACGTAAGGGATGGTAAATGGGAGAAGTTTGGTTTCTTGAACGAGCCGTAATACGGAATTGAGTTGAAGGTGGTATTTCTTTATACATTTTGTAATGTGCTGCTTTCCGTTTGGAATATTTCAGTATCTTTTTCACCTTGCGTGATTGATGTTGAGACGCCGAGGAACTTTGAGAGAGGGAAATTTTAACGATGGAGGCTCAACGAAAGATCAGACCGATCTCATTCGATGATCTGAATTGAGGCGTCTCATTTAATCGTTTGTTTTTATCTCAGCTTCGGCGACGTCTTAAAGGAACACGTAGCTGGGATTACGGTGCTTTCATCGATCCTTTCTTACAACATTTTCAAACCCTTGGACTCAAGATATACTCAACTCCCTTTCCAAATAAAAGCTTTCTAAAAAGAAATATATAAAATCACTCAACTTAAAACTTATATCGCGAAAATATCTCCTCGTACTTCAGCTACTTTCTCAAAATAACAATAATTCATTACAAAACATTTTATAACATTCAGTAATATCACGTAATTTCATAAAGATCTTTAATGTACAAACTATAAATTCTAAATAATTTAGAAAATGTCCACGTTCAATACAATATTCGGTGAAATTACGACACTATATCAACGATACCATATTCCGAACACTGTATCGTTTTATTACACATTATAATTATTCCTTTCATCGGACAAACACTGAGAAAACAAATTACACCGTTTCCCTATTAAGAGCGATCCCCGAATATCCAGGTTTTCAAAGGTCCTGCTTATTATTGCACACCAGTGTGTCGTTTCGTCGCGCTGGGATTCGGAAAGTCTTGTATTTCAATGCAAGAAAAGCTTTATGCCTTTACGAGGCACCACGAAAGCCGGTCCATTGGATTAACCCATAAACGAGTCGAAGTGACGGTAACTTTGCCCCAAGGTATCGTTACAGAACGTCGAAGAGAACCGAACGAGAGGAGACATCCTCGTATTATCGTCTTAATTGTCTCGGGCTCGAAGATTTCCCCTTTCTGAAGCTCGTTAAAACGTACCAGGGCCTTGCGAATATATCAGGTGAAATAAAACGTTCAAAATGTTGATAGATATACGAGGTGAAAGAGGAGTTTGAATATAATAACATTTTGAAATTATTGATACCGTTGATTACGAAAATAATGGGATTTCAGCGTCGAAATCATTATTGACTTTGTACCGGTTATTATCTGGATAACGAGGGATTAAATGATCATTAAAAATTGACCAAGACCGAAACGAGTTAGTCGTTAATAGAAAGTGAATTTTCCCAGAATAATTGCAACGTTTTTCCAAGCAGTGTTTATTTTTCACGCTGTAGAAAATATTTTACATTACGAACGATACATCTAAAATGATATTATCTGTCGTAATTTCTAATATATTAATTCTATGGTATTATTAAATTTCTTTGAAAATGTTTTACATCAAGCGCGACAATTTCGCGTAGTTTCATTCGTCGAAATTACAACGGCCGGGAAAACGCTCCCTCGTAAAAATAATGTATCCCGCATTTTCCACCGTTCGCATTTTAAGATCGCTCTCAATTGTCATACCTTCCGCCTCGAAAGGGTCGAATGTGGAATTTTATTCGTACTATGGAAAATAAAACCGCGACGACACGGCCAACCAACTCGGTCAGTCCGCTTGGAAAGCTCGAACGTTTGGAGCGTAATAACGCATTTATTGCGACGAATGTGGAAAAAAATTGGCGGTGAACAAAAAAAAATATATATGAAATGGACATAGAGACAAGGGAGTAAAAGAGAGAACGAAAGAACACGATTAATTACATGACAATGCGAGCCAACGGGAAACAATACGAACTTACGTAATAGCGGGAAGAGGAACGATGTTTTGCAAGTATAATCGGATATTTCACTTTGTAAACCTTTCCGCTCCCAGCGCGTTACATTTAACGCGAGATTATGCGCCCTGATAAATTCGAAAATCGGGCATAAAATTTAATCATCGTACGTAAAGTGGCCCGTATGCATATGCATCAAATTTAATGCGTCATTTTACGGGGGCGCCCGAAAAGTAATAAGATTATCCATCCGGAGGAAGCGTTGAGCAGCTTCTTCGCGAAACTTCGTGTTGTAATTCGTGAGATTAAAGAGAAAACAAGAGACGAAGAGAGACAAGACGACAGAGAGAGAAAGGAAGAGTAAAAGACAAGGTAGAAAGATATAAGAATAGAAAAGAAATGAAAACTACGTGAAACATTTAACGTTAATCAATTCCCGCGCGTTTTACCGTCAGACTAATCGAACCGTCTAACTTCGTTACAGAAGATACAGCTGTCGCGAGAATAAATGCAGAAACGCGAAAAGATTCGCGGAGGAAACGCGGGTACCGGTTACGTCTTAATTGTGCCGACTTCAGAGACTTCGTTAATCCTGGCCGGCTGGCAATTACGCGACGGTCGTAGTTTAACGATTGTAAAGGATTTCTTCCCCATTCTTTTTTTTTTCTACCCCCTTTTTTCCATTACGGCTGAATCCACGAGCTTGCAATAACGAGGCAAGGAAATAAATTAAAGGTGAATGTACCTTTATTAAACCGGAAGGTCATTGGTTTACACGATGCCAACGACTTGAGTTTCTTTGTCATTAAATATTCACCATGATATTTTTAGCACGTTCACTGTCATAGGGGTCAACGGTGACCGGCGGCATTAAATTTAATGCAATTTCATATTACTTTTCAATTATAACATTTATGAATTTTTTAACGCATTCAATATTTAAATACTAGCGTTCAAAATATAAAATCTTGATGAATATTTATTTGCGTCTTCAAAGTTTCTGCTTTACAAAGATGGGATTTTAATAGGGAAATTATCACTTAAGTAGAAATGACAAAACGAGCAAAATGTCAGTGGAGTTCAATGTGTTAAACATGGATCATCCCTCTTCCATTATCACCCCCAAAAAATGTAAAAAATGCAAGGAGCTAAATTAATGATAAATCTGTACACATCAACAGATTAATTCCTGCCATGACAAAATTTTATGTTCTATCAGATTCAAATTGAATTGAATTGTTTATTTAGATATAAAATTTTTGATTCGTGTCTGAGACACGCGATGATTAAAATTAAAAATTAAAAAACCATCGATTTGATGGATGCAGAGTGTTATAATTTTTTCACGGTTGTTCCGGAAGAAATTGTTAAATATCAATTCCTCCGGGTTTCCTCGGAGGGAAGAAAGGGGAGAGACATTGTAAATGCGCTTATTCGTGCACATTATCGCGTAGTTCGAATCGCTTCGTTAAACTCCCGGCTAAAATCGTCTCCATTAGCGTAAAGTAATAATCTTGGCGCGTATAATACGTCCTTCAGTTTATGGACGTATCAAAAAACACGGAGTTACGTAGGCTAGTAGACACTGTCATAAATGCAGAACTTTATGATTACGACCTTAACTAAATCATACGTATACGAGCTCGGCGAAGTCATCCGGTACGTCGTAGAAAACCACTTCCATTAAAGTAACTCCCGGTAAAGTACGTTCCCGTTAACATTCATCCGGAATGTTATAGTGAGACTCTTAGAAATAATTTCGAACCATAAAGAATATCGCGATATTGCGCAATAAATATACGGTCGGCGGTAGGCGATATACGAGCCTTCAATTCTTTTTAACCACCTCGTCTTCCTTTGGCTTTTTTATGCTTTTTAAAGCCAACTCGCACACGCACCTTACTGCTAATAATTTTCATTTTAGGCAACTCTTTTTCTTGCTTTAGAATGTACCTACACAATTTTAGGATAAACAGTGCAAGTTTTATCTTACTAAAGTGACATTGCACAAAGGTCAGTTTCTCAACATAACATTCACTTTTTAACACTAGATTTACGGATATTGATATATTTATTTTTCTGAAGTGAGCCAATTCGACTCATACAAAAAAATTGAAGTTTTTGCAAAGAAAATAGTTCCAAATCAATATAAATGAAAGATTTATTATTAAAAAATTTAATCAACCAATATATTATACACATAGTAATCAAATTTTAAATGAGCCAAATTGGCTCTGTAAATCTAGTGTTAAGCAGCTGAGATTCATTTAAAAAAATCACTGAATCGTCTACTACTTAAAAATTAATATAATGTAAAAGATCCTCTATTTCATCTATTTAACATTAAAGGTACCAAGAGGTTAAAATAACTGGTCCCCTATTTTGCTAAAAAGCTTCCAAATTAGTAGACAAACCATGTAGCAAATAGTTAACTTGTCACTGTCGCTATTTCAATTTCACTGTCTCCTAACACCTAAATTACATATTTGATCGTATCTATCATCTCTCAATTTCCCTTTCTCCAAAGTACTAGATCACCACATTTAAAAAAAAACACTGGTACCTTTAGTCTCAAAAGGTTCCCACACATATTAAAAAACGGAAACAAAAACTTCCACTTTCAAATTGATTTTTCAATACTCTTCAAAATGGACCACATACCGTTAACCCCATAAAGTAAGTTTACAGTGGCATTCCAGGGTTAACAAAACTCCACCCAAGCTGTCCAACGTTACGGACGTCATACGAATTCATCCATGACACTTTGGAAATTTTTACAGCCCTTCCCATCCATGGTGATACCGGATAGGGGCAACAGTTGCGTGACAGTGTCGCAGATTATCTTCGAATTCGTCGACGGTGTAACTTATTGCCGATGTGCCGTATGCCGGGTCTATTATTCATTTGGTTGGTTCGGTGCGGCGGACGTTTTAACTGCCGGTGCATTCGTACCATGGACCATTGTGCATGGTAGCTATAAACGTTATAACGCTGGAAGGCCTCGATCGTCCAGCGAAATTGTATACGTTTGCGTATGGAGGAAATTCTCGCGAGTATACGCAAACTAGTGTCTGCTTATCATCCTAGGAGTACGATTTGCACCGGTGCATTAGAGCTAGACGCAACACAGTCGGTTTGTGTTGTCGGAGGTAAAGCCATACTGCCTAATTGCACTACACGAATACCCAGGATTACTCACGTGGATAATATTGCGTTCGAATACTTGAATAAATTTCGATTCGTTGATTATCGTATCGAAAATGTGTTAAATTAATGGGTAGAATTAAATTAAGGGGGTATCGAATGGGTGAGAATAGGAAAATGATGTTTGATTATGTCTGTAAGAGTGTATCTAGTTAATTGGATGTAATACCATTTTCGAATACTCGAATAAGTTTCGATTCGTTGACTATCGTTTCGAAAATGTGTTCAATTATTGGTTTAATTAAATTAAGGGGGTATCGAATGGGTGAGAATAGGGAAACGTTGAATGATTATGGCGGTAAGAGTGCGATTAGTTCATCTGTGGAATATTATATTGAAATATACTCGAATAAATTTTATTTTGTTGATTATCGTATTGAAAATGGGTACAATTAATGGATAAATTAAATTAAGAATTGAGATCAGAGAATCATTGTTGGTTTATGACTGTAAGAATGTGGTTTGTTAATCGTGTATTATGGCTAGACATAATTAGACCCAGTAGAGTTGGTTTACGTTGTCGATGACAAAGCCATGCTGGTTAATCGCATTACACGTCTGATTGGAATTACTCATCCGGGTATTATTGGGTTTAAATTTTTACATCATTTTTAATCCATAACGATTACTGTGTAGAATTTTATATTAGCAGATGTACTTATTAAAAATCGTAATACTAATTAAATCGTACATTAATTAAAAATGAGAATATAACGGATATATTCCATAATGATGGCTTTTATGCAGTACAGGAAATTCAAGCTCCCTGGTTTCCTCCTACTTTTTTTAATTCTACCTTTTCCCATATAACGCAAAACGTATGTAATATTAAATTGATAACTACGATATATTTGAACCGTTTGAAATGACTTGAGGAAAATGGAATTTTGAAATGCGGAAACAGCAAATGACTTCAGATTTTCTGCTACAACCAGATACAGTTTCAATCAGCTTATTATTGACAAACACAAGCAGATTTTCCTCTATCAACGGTAGAATTATATAAACTAATTGCGTATAATTTCGAGAGAATTTATTTCTGCTCCTGCAACGATTGTCACTCGATCACTGAAAGGTTGGTATGCTTTGAGAAAATTTTCCACCCGGCGACTATATTAATAACGTATAATTACGTGGAATGTCCGAATAAATAGATACATAAGAGACTGTGATTTTCGTTTTAATTAACTCGGTCCCAGCTTCGCGTATCGCTGCTTTCCGCCGAATTCCATTGAGGTTTTCAGAACACGACACTCTGACGTATTGGTATCTTTTTGTCCGATATTAGGATTGAATTTAAACCGGTCTTTGATGCGAAAACGTAATATCAAAAATATCGTGTTTCCATGTCGCCCAGACGTGTCTTCATACGGTGTAGATCTGTTTCTATTGCTAATCCAGCATTGAAAGAGGATTGCAATGGTAGAATAATTTTCCAGTTATATACCTTTGATAGGAGTCCACATTCATTACGGTTCGGCAGGCCGGGCGTTCAGATTCGTTATAAGTGTGATTAACTACGGGAAAATCGTTTGATCATTCGGCTGCCAATATCATCGAAGCCGTGGAGAATTTTTGAAATTCGCGTTACCGAACGTAATTGGAATCTCTCTGTAACTCAACGTGGAAGCTCTATTGCTGCCGTTCGTTTGTGGCTGCTATGTGCCATAGAGAAATCGTTCGGTTCTAACAGCGAGTAATATTCTTCCTGTAGATTAATATTCACAGAAAATCTACACTTTTCCCGATACCAAGTCGAGTTTCTTTAACAGCAGCTTTTCCCACGACTCCACGTCGTCCACACAATATAATTCTACGTTAAAAGAACGACACTCCATCATTATCCCTTCCAATAAAAATAAACACAAAAAGCAATATAATAAAAAGTATTTTTCTAACAACCTTCACATATTTTAAGAGAAAGAAATCCTTAAAAAAAATCCCACGTAAATTTCAGGCTACAGAAACTATACAATTTCAAAAATCACAAAACTTCCACTCCTCGTTAGCCAAACCACAGTCTCTCCTGATTGTCCTATATACTCCCACATCCTCAACGTATTCTCAAAAGTGTTCCTTCAGCAAAAAAAAAAAGAGCTCTCGACAATTCCACGGAATGAACTCGCGAAACAAATCACAGCGGTTGTTTTCGAGTTAAACCCCTCTGCAATTTCAAAGCCTGATACACCCTCTCTCCTCTCGCCACCCTTCTGTCTTTCCCACCCTCAAGTTCACCTTTAGACGAACGACAGAGCCACGGCACGGATACCGTCTCTCGGTCGCGCGGTTTCCTTTACCATTGCCGCCGAGCGCCTCCAGCGAAATCGCGAAATACCGCGCGCGGTGTAACAACGGCGAATTAGCTTCGTTACCGCATTACGCCGGTCTGGGCACGATTGTGCACACCGACTGGTCCACAAAATTTGCGAACGGTAGACGGAGAGACCGAATGGGAAGAAAGAAAGCTCTCCTACAGGGTGGAGAAATTGGTAGAGGCTGGAGAACGATGAAAAGGGAAATAGTGGAAGTGGCAGAGGGTGTAGGACGGTAGAGAAGGAAGAAAGGAGAGAGCGAGAGGTAGAGTGAGGGTGGAGAAGAGTTTCCACGGAGGAAAATGGCGGCGTAGTTGGTCGCACTGCTCCGCGGATTAAAGCGTAATTTCGTCGACGGCTTATGCGACGCGTAATTGCATTGTTACATCCCTCTTACGTACATACAGGCACTCGGTGGTATGCCTCGGCGAGGACGAGGACGACGATCGACGACGACGTCGACGCCTGGAAACGACGATACTCCGTCGGGTTGCGCACCATCGTTGACGGTGGGTTTTAGGGGGAATTTGTGTAGTTGGATTGGATACGAAGTTGGAGCTCGTTGATGCTCCGCGTCACCGGCATTCCCTGCTACTACTCCAACGAACCTGCCGTTGGGCTGGAATTAATTTTAAGTTTTAATGGAACGTATCGCGGCCCGCCTTTATGGCCACCTTGCAGCAAGCTTCTGGTTCGGCCGAAAGCCACTAGCTAGGAAGGTAGAGAGGTTGTCGAGGTAGCCGTAGTAGCCGGTGGTAGTCGAGGTAGCTGGTCGCGGCTTGGATTCCATTATCGGCCGGTGAAACTTCGCGGACCTCTTCGACGGTACTCGGTCTGTAGCGACGTCAAAGTCGAAGGCAATTCGAGTTTCGAGCGTGGTAATCGTACGTGAATGCCACAATCAAGGGTGTACCTGGAGTTTAAAGGTTCCTACCGCTGCCATTCGGGGACGTAGTTTGACAGTTCGTTGCTAGTGAAACTCCACTGTGGTATCTTTTGTTGCGCGCGGTATACGTGCTTTTCGGGGATGTTTTGGTAAAATGAATTTTCAAGGTAAAGTGGTGGATGTTGGTACGAGAGGTTTGGAATATTTTAAAGAATATTAGTTTTCTTTGGGGGTTGTTGTTGTTTTTTTTATGTATTATGGATTCGTTTTGGGATAATGTGAGAAGGTATGGGGTGTGGAATATTGCTGAAGAAAGTTTGTGGGTGATTTTTATCACTTTGAGGGAAATAGGCGAATGAAATTGGCGAGGATAGAGCGTGGAGCTTCGTTACCATAATCAGGGGTTAACTAACGTAATAAAGCGAAGAACGTGTCTGGTTTGTGGGAGTTAAAGCTGCATAGGCAACGCAACATTATGTTCATGTTTCCGGAAACCGATACCGTTATGGCGAGTCTGTTAATCGATTACTTTAATTACACTCCGGGAATTTCTATAATTGTACGCGCCTGCCGCAGACATTCGTCGAAATTAATTCGCTACGATACATTGAACGCTAAAGACCTCGTTCGAATTGCATTGTCACACAAACCACGGTATACCGAGTGACTTTAATGATTTTAATTAAAAGACAATCGAAGAAAATGTTGCAAATCTTTTATCAATTAGTTCGTTCCTAGAATTCTTTCCTTACTTTTTTAACAGATTTATCAAAGAATACGTTTGATAATTTCCTCACAAATGATTCATTCTTGAAACAAAGTAACATAATTTTAATTACAGCTAGGTGCAGTAATTCTCATCGGTCAATAAGATATCGAACTTTGACATTTTGCAACTTTAAAATTAACAAGTATGATATGTTCACTTTTCAAGCTTTCCACGCCCAAGAATTCTCATCGACTAATAAGTTTCGTTTATCAAACTTTGATATTTTACAATTTCAAAAAATACAGGGATGAATTTATAGGCGTCATATGTTTCGCGTCACTCTTTAACCCTTTCAATAGGGTGAAAAATCCAGTCCGAGTGCGCCCCATTACCGGGATCAGTTATTTCTCCTCCAAGCGATTATTAGTTAAAATGACTTTTATGCCTAAAACTGAGCAACCTTAACAGTTATCGCTTGCTTGATTGGATCGGGGATGATCGAGATGAAAAATTTATGGACTCAAAATGATTGAGAATCAGTTTGAGGGCCCAACTTGGCGTTATTTTCTGTCCTAGATGTTTTTCAGTAACTGGGACATATGTTGTCCCAGCCGTAATATCAACAATTTTCCAGACTGGAACAGCACATGATCCGTCCGGTGCGAAAGGGTTAAAGCTTTTCCACGGCCGAGAATTTTCATCAACTAGCAAGTTTCGTTCATTAAACTTTTATGTTTTGCAACTTCAAGATGTACAATGATCATTTTACAGGTATCATATGTTTTATGGCACTCTTTCGAGCTTCTCCACGGCCAAGAAATCTAATTAACCGCAGGTTTACTCAGATCTGACGAGGTCGATCTAAGACGTCGGGCAAACGTCAATATATGTTTACTACGCGATGCCACGTACGGACGAAATTTCATCAATCCATCCGTGGATCGTTGGGCTTAAGGGAATTAAGCCGTGTAATTAAACCTTAACCCTACGACTACCTAGACGCACTAAGGGAGAGTACCGGCGGAAGGGTTTACGCCATTAATCCCTTTAGCGAAGTTCGTTACATCGATCTCTCCTTTCCGACACCTTTTTCCCCCGCGGCCTTTTGATTTTCCGACTCGAGCATCAAAACTTTTCTCTTCGCCTTCCCCCCCCGAACTTTCGCCTCCTCTTCTTTTTTTTTTGCCTCGTCCTGTTTCCATCGCCTCTCTTAAGAACCCTCTAGTAGTCTCAAGAAATAAGGAAATCTCCATTCAATGTTCAACTTCGACCCTGCACGATTTCACTCAGCAACTTATCTCATTCTACGTGCGAAAACCATAATAATTCTCCCAAGTTTGACAAAAATCCATCGTCCTGATAATATATTCAATCCTATGTCGTATTTTATTGCGAAAAAAAAGACATTGCTCGACTATAAAACGGTTACAGGGGAGACACGTTCGCAAGAAATCCAGGAAGAATTTAAATCCCGATCATTCGAACGTCCATGGCGACGGCACGATTAAAGATTCACTTTTTACCGCAGCGAAAGGACGAGATTTTATCTTGAAGAAATATTGAACGAACGTGTTAACCATCGCGCATGCAGGATCAAGACCTGTAGTTTTAAAACCCGTACCCAGGAGTCCAGAGTCTTTCCAGTGTCTCGGAAACACGTGAGAAACCTTTCGAAGATTTCCTCGAAGGATCTGGAATAATTCGAAATACGAATGTCCAAGTGCAATATAAATATTCCTCGATCCTAAGTCTGGTTAGGATTTAAGATTCTCGTAAAAGGGACCCGCCACGAAGGAACAAACGCGCGACAAGAAACGAGAGAGGGGATGGTAACAAAAGACATTTGTCGTTCGCTCGTCCTTCGCGATGTTTCTTTCTAAGCTCTCCAACGTTTTCAGAATCCCGTTTCCTCGTCTCACGGAAAAGCAGCAATAAGCTCGAGATCAGGTGGAGCCTCGAGTAGCAATACTTCTTATTGCTGCGTGGAAAACCAACGGGTAGAGGGAGGGGGGAGTTATAGCAGGGGTTGTATTCGAGATTTGCCAACTCCTCTTTGAGGAGCTCTCCTTTTTCTCTTCCTCCTCGTCTACCTACTCTTATATACTTTTCCACGCGGCTCGAGATGATAATCTCTTTTTCCTATGGAACCACGTCGTCGAATACCACGGGGTGTATTTACTCGATATTTTATACGCAATCGAGTTAGGATCAAACAATGACGGGTAGAAGAAGGGTCGAAGAAATGGCTGGCTCTCGGGAAATTCTTTGTGAAATAATCTCTTGGTACGGGTCTTCCTTGGGGTTAGGTAGAAGTGATTGCGTTAAATCGCACGAAAATGATTACATTGCCGGGGAAAGAGGATGGGGTTGAAGTCGACGGGGTGAAAGAAACATCGGGAACGAAGTCGAAGTCCTTTCTCGTCTAGAGTCGAAGAAAATTGGTCTAACCTTAATGAATACCGACTTTGAGCCGCCGAGGACGAGGAAAAGAAACGGGAAGATGCGGGTTTATTAAATATTTCCCCTGCGGGAGGGATGAAAGGGACGAGAACGGCTGATTGCACCATTGAGTGCAATATCGTGGGTACGCGATACGTTTCATTGTTTCCAGGTGCTTTCCGCCGGTGGAGAGTTTTTTCTCGGGAA
Source organism: Cerceris rybyensis (assembly GCA_910591515.1). NCBI lineage: Eukaryota > Metazoa > Arthropoda > Insecta > Hymenoptera > Crabronidae > Cerceris > Cerceris rybyensis. Next base: position 7,117,181 of record OU342795.1, read on the forward strand.
GCCACCTAGAGGCTCACCCTCGGGGGTGTTTTCCATCAAAGCGTCACCCTCGGTGACAATGGTACGACTATTGAGTGCGTGCAAAGTGGCAAGAATGAAGGGACGAATGGCTAGAAAAGGTCGAAAGTGTGTGCGATACGACGTACGTAATTTGTGACGATGCCCTGGGCGTCACTTTGAGCGTACGTCAGCTGTCGTCCTGGCTTCGGAGAGGAGCATTTTTGGAATTTCACCCTCGATGAGTGTCTGCCCTCGTAAGATGGTGGACATCGGAAAATCTTTTGGTAAATTTGTAGCTTTATCGTCTCAGAAAATTTTTAGAAAGGGATGTATTTGTAAATTTTTCTATTCGGATGTCATTGCGGAGTAAGACAAATTTATTTCTATTCATTTTTAATATTTGAATTGAGTTAATTCTGGACGTTGATTTAATTTTGCATTGGAGCAACTTTCCTCGATTTTTCTCATTAAGTTTGATGCAGCAGTAGCAAGAGACTTTTCTCTTCGACAGTGCAAATTTCCACCGGATGTTTGATTAATTTTGGATCGTTACATTCCAAAGATTGTATTTCTCGAATTTATGTTTTCAAAAAGTATTTCGTAACTTCCAAATTGACTTTGTTTGACGAATTAAGATGATAATTTCCAAGTGAAATTTCATGTATCGTAAGAAAAGCAGAGTGGAAGAAGACCTTCGAAACGTACCCCTTTTCGTGGGTGCATCGGTTGCCTTTCTTCATCCTCCCCTTGAGCAGAGAGGGTGTACCTCTCGTGTTTGAGATATTCAGTGAATGTATCGATTCTCGAATAGGTATTCGCAATGGGGTCTTAAGGAATTTAATAATCCAGCATCGGCAACTTTCCAAGCAGCCCTTCTTTGCGGGCATCGGGCGCGTCGTAGTATTCGGATTATCGATCGGTAAATAATTCAATCGGACGTGAGTAATTGCTCCTAGACCTTCTACCCTCATCCATCTCCGGATCGTTCGTTGCTCGCCGTCGAAAATACGCGAATGATCCGCAATACCGTGCAGGAAGTAAGATTTATAATAACCGACCGTTTCGTCGACTCGTTTTGGATTTATCCTGAAAGAACGAGAAGAATCTTTCTTCACACTTTTAACGATACCTCTCTTTCCGGATGATCCTTCAATTACGTGTATATTTCTACGTTTCCATCGTACGGTGGTAAAGAGAAATTTAGTAAGTCTTGTTACTTCTATTTTGAGCAATCAGTCTCGCATTTCGAACTTTTTCTTTAGGATTTGTTTCCAACACGGAAGAACGTATGGGTCGATCACTTTCAAAGTGGCATAAGATAATTTACCGTAATGAAAAATAATTATTTTTATGTTTATACGAATTTATATATAGAAAGAAAGATACAAGTATTCAATATAGAAAGCAGAAATAGATCTGTCATCGATATACATATCTGGATTTAAAAAGAAAGTGATTTAGGTAAATGTGAAGATAAAGTGTTAACTTTTTGAGGCACGGCGGGATTAAAAGTGTCCCATCTCTTTGATGAGTGAAGATGCATGGTGGAAAATTTCTTGTCCCACCACGAAAATGTATGTTATTACGTAACTTAGTTAACACCTTAGTGGCGCCTCGTGGCGCGAAAAATGGAATAAGATATTTTGAAGTATTTAAAAAACTGTTAAATTGAAAGTATCTAAGTACTGGTCGCGAAATGGTTTCATTATTTCTACACTATTAATATTACGTTCAGTTATATGAAACATGAGAAATCAGTGAGAACATTGGATTTTAGGAATTAATCTTGAATTATTGTCCGCTCAGTCGGAAAAAAAATCGTAGGCCAAAGAGTTAATAAGTATAGACCAACTTTATTCAATTAAAAGAAGAATAATATGTCTGTGCAACATGGGTCGTATTATTTTTTGGATTCCCACCCTCCAAGAGTTAATATATAATATCTTTATAGATTTTATAACTCATAAGCTACTCAACGATACAGCCACATATCACAAAATATTTGTTAAATAAATATTACTCTACTCATCTCCTCCTCTCATCGCTGTCCCATAACACTAACTTAAACTACTCCAATATCCTCCATTACTACATATCTGTATATACACATTTCCATCCGTTCGATAAAACTTCTAAATTAAATTTCAACTCCCCGATTACTCTGGGATTTCATTATTTTCGAAACTTCCCGACGTTCTCCGGTAGCCTTTCCTGGCACAGGAGATAGACAAGAAGATAAAATCTTTCCCAATAACAAAGTAGCCATCTGAACGAATGGGGGATAAGAGGACAGGGGGGTCGAAGACTAGGTGGTAGGGAGGTCGGAGGAATAAATGATCGTTCCGCTTGACAAAAGAAAGGGAAACAGGTCAAGTTCGTCGTACCGTTTTATCTTGGCAGGTAGGATTAAACGAGCCATTTACCATTCTCGACTGCATTTCCCATTGGTTTCCTTCTCGCGATTCAATTCGCCCCTCGACTGGATCACCATCGTCCTTCAGCGATATCGAGAGCTGCATTTTTCCATTTATCAGACGGACGTGCGATTTGTCGTCGCACGGCTGCTGGTTTCAAGGGGTTTCGTTGAGAAATCCAGGCTAACTTGCCCCCTCGGTTCGTCTTCTAACAACGCGGGGGTGAGAAAGGGTTCGTATTACGACCAAATGTATCTTACGCTTCTTCCCCCTTTTTTTACGGGGTACGTCTACTAAAATTCCTTTTTTTATCACCGGGTAAGCTCGTGTAATATTTTTTTCTGAAAATATGCTCAAAAGTATTTCATCGTTCAGGTATAACATCTGGGTGAACATACGACGGTGAAAATTAGAATTTAAAGGGTTCGCGTGAATGATATCGAGGGAAACATCGAATAGGGTAAGCTTTTGGGGTTCATGGATCGTCAGGGAGAAAGGACGTCGGTTTAAAACGTAATTAACGCACTGTCAGATACGGCAAGGGTCTTTCTACCGTGAAATCCCAGGTTACCAGGAAGACAAATTCAGTTTTCTGAAATATCGCCTCGTGAAATAACTCCAGAGGGTGTTGGAGTTAAGCGAAACGCCGCGGAAGAAGGGACTTGGGAACAGGCGGAAGTAAGTAGTAAAGACGGATCAACAATGTACTGCTGTTTGCATCGCTACCATGTAATCCGTCCGGTAAATAAAGATCCCTGTAGAATTGTGCCAAGGAGTTGTTTGCGAAATCCGTCCAGGACGGTAATGAAATGTTCGCCATCGTTTCGTGCAATCTTTCGAGGTAAGTTTATGGACAGCAATTGAACGAGACGGTTTCTTACTTAAGCACGTTCATCTTGTTTCCTCTGCATTCTCCATTTTGTCGTTTCAACACTCTTTATTATCTATCGACAATATTTCACCCCTTAAAACGATCGTATCTTCTCTCTCGAGTCTCCTTTCTTTAAGTTTCTTAAGTAGTATAAAATACTACTTATTCGTTAAATTTCTATCATTCAATTTTTAAAATATTCAATTCATCGGATCAACTCAGTCCCTCCACCGTACAATCATTCTTTTACATACCATTCATCCCAGTTATATCGAAAATAACTTCGGCCATCCACCATCCCTAATTCTAAATAAATCCAATAAAGCGGCACGTAATAAAATATCGCTGTACATCGATTTATTCATGCCGAAAGCATTCCGAAAGGTACGTTATTAAAATCGCCCGAACGAATCACGACCGAAAGCGACGCCGCAGGGACAATGGGACAGTGATACGCCATTTGGTTTCCTCCGGGAATCGTAATGGCTGATCGAGGATATTTAGGGTGTTCTTACTGGCGTTGCATTATTAATGCCGGACCGACTCGACCCCCGTGCACAGTCGATGCTACCACCCACACCGCGAACCTGGCCCTTACGAGGATCCACGTTATTTATGCATGTGCACCGGAAGCCTTTTCCAGGATAAGAGGTGGCTCGGGACTCGTAGTCCCTCTGCCCGTTCTCCTGCAAACCGTGGACCTCGAATGTTCTCTTCGTTCACGCGCACGACGCTCGAGAGAATTACTGTGGCTCGAGGAAGATTCCACTAGGTGGATTTTTCTTCCTATTCCTCTGGTCTTCGTTTTATTGGGAGAAAAAGAGCGGTGTTTTCTGATCGTGGTGGTCTTCGTGATAAATATCTGCTCAGGTTGTATCTTCCTTCACTGAGGCCATTTCTGATGGAGGGCATGTATTTTTCGTTTTTTTTTGTACTTTTCCAATTTAATTATATTGGTCATTTTGTCTAGAATATAAGTGTCTTAGGTCGTGAACCATCGAGGCTATGTTAAATAATAATTAATGGAAAATTTCCCCGGGGTGATGGGAGATTTGAATGCTTCTCCACTGAACGTGAAACTAAGCTTTTTTCAGCGTACCAATAATAGTCTCAAGAATCTTATCATTTGTTAATTCGATATCTCCAATTTTGGCAATGTCAACCATCACTCCATTCACCTAGAAAAGCTTACAGAGCAGAAAGTACCAGATATTTCACCGAATAATAAACCTTCCGGTACACCGACAGTTTGAAGACCTTTCCAAGGTAGTTTCTCGTCCCATTCGAACATTACGAGGTATTAACCCCCACGTCTCTCTACGATATTCTTTCTTCCAGTGAATCCTCTTTATGTTTCAATGATTCTCGCACCATGCAGGACACCGTACCGACATATTTCGACGGGAAACCCGTTACTGTCGGGTGTCGTAAGGTTTAAGAGACAGGTCCGAAGGAGGGAAACGAAACGGGAGTCACAGGTTTTCAAGAGAACGGCTTGGACCGCATCCAAGACCGGCACGCGCTTATCCTCTCGGATTTTCTCTCTATTTGAGAACAAACGGAACGAAACGATGCAAGTGCTCTCGCTGGCACGGTACGCCGGTGCAACCACCAGTTGCTAACGCTGAACGAGGCCGAACAGCCATGGGAGGGTGAGAAAGAGGTTTGGATAGGTCTACGTACACAGAGAGTAGGCCTACGTAAGTACATATAGTTAGTTTCATATCGCCTGTTGCATTCGTAAAGTGTTTCTTTGGGTGGACCGCCTTATCCTTCCTGGGAAACTCCGGCAGACGGGAAGTCTTGATAAATTGCTTCCGCGCGACAGAATGACTCGTCTTTTCCCTCGTGCTCTGCTTATTCGCCGCGTGATACAGCGCTGTTGGGAATTCTGACTTCATTAAGAACGTGAGCTTGTTTTCGCTTTGTATCGATGACAGGGAGGGAGTTAATCCTTGGAGTTGTATGACGAAAGGGTTGAAACAGCAGGAGGAAAGGTTTTAAGTAGTATTAGGTCGCTGGGGACGTGAGGAACTATTTGATCTCTGGAGAATTAGTTGTAGCAGCAGCTGCTTGTTTATTGCTGGAGATTTAAGTGTAAAAATTTGTGTGGTGATTGGAACTTTCAATTTAAGAATAATAGCTTTTATAAGTGCTTGTTTGCTAAATATATTTCTGCTAGAAGTTGAAGTTGTTCTGGTACTATCGATTTGAAACTTGCCACAATTTGTAATTTGTGCGTCTGAAATTTGTAATTTTAACATTTTTTAAATCAAACGTATGGTAGGAATATTTAATTCGATCGTTGTCTCGCGTTTGGCAGAGTTCGATGAATTTTATCGCGCTTGTGAAGAACCTGCCGTGGATTTTAGTTAATTGAAATTCTAAGGGTGACTTTTTATGGGTGGAGGAAACAGTGCGACCTTAGTTAAGTCTCGTCTGACGAGTCGACGTCGCAAGATGTTTCTGGATACGAGTTCTGGTTTTGAATTCGAAGCACGGTCTCGTGGAGCCAACAAGTGGTCCATATACCAACCAGCTATCCGTGCCTACCCAGTCTACATCGTGATTCTACGTGTAGTAATTACTAATCAATAATACAACATTCTCCTACCTTGTATCGCTGAACTGTAACAAATGCGTCAAGTCTGTGCAATTGAATTCCGTCTGGAATCACTTTGTAGCTTTTAACCCTCCACAGACGTACCTTAAATTTCCTTCTTCTACTGAATACCTCAAATAATTATTCTTAGCCCCAGCTAATTAAAGATAAATCACTGTTACCTACTAACCATTCACTCTACTCATTAGGTTCAAAATAAAAATTAAAGAATTACCACTAAACCTACCAAGCTGGTCAGAATGACTTGCCCTGAATTTTTTAAAACTCTTCCAGAAATTTTTAACGTTCCTTCTTTCCAATTTTCAACGTCTATCATTAAGACTGTGAGTGATTGAATCAATCAAGTTTTTTGCCCCCTCTATTTATTTCCTTCGAACAAAGTTATCTGACAATTTTAAAAATATTGAATTAATCGCCGATACATCTAGTTAATAAAGCTCCAAATTCAAGCGAAACTGAAATTCTCCCCAACAACCCTCCTCTCAGACTTCAGTTTTGCCGCCAATAAATAACTCACGTGCTACACTCGTGACACGATAATTATCATAATTGATACCCGACTCTTTGAAATTGTAATTGCACTGGTGATCGTTTAAACGGTGGGTAGAATTCAAATGCTCTTAGAACCTCGAAGTATCCGGCACGATTGGATAAAAGACGTTGCAATTTCTTAATGGTATGCACGTGTGTGTTGGAAATAAGACGGCACGTAAGGTAGAAACGTCTTAGAGGGCTGCATGTACCTGAGTAACATCGAACACTGATGGTCGGGTCGTTTCAAAGTGGCTTGAGGTTAGACGGAGTATGGGCTAGGTCTCTCTTCTCATTAAGCTGAGTGTTGCGTGTTGGAAGGAGGCTCGAGGGGCACTCACTACCCCGAAGTACAGCAGACACGCCAGCGCTCACCCCGGAGCTACAGGTTGCTATGGAAGACTGGTAACTTACGAGCCGTTTTACGCAAATACCGAGCCGCGTCCCTCAATTAGACATCCTTAAATGTGTCTTTAGTTCGAGCAAAAAGATAACACCCCCTGGTTTCTGTATCATCGAAGAAACTCAATCTGCGTTCTACCGACCTTCAGCAAGGAAATGTCGGGGAAGATTCTGTGCCATTAATGTCACTGATAAATAAAAAAAACTAGAAAAGCACACAATCGACAAAATTGAATACTCAGAAAATATCACAGATAATTGTCAATTTATATCCTACGTCTACTTTGTTTCCATCGATTCTAAAATTGTACAATTCCATCGCGGACGTCACGAAAGAATGTGCAACATACGAAGATACCAAACCGAGTTCCATTTTCGCCAGGAGTTTCGAAACATTTCCCGGATAAAATCACTTTCCTCCGATTTGTCCAGTCACTTCGTTCGCCAGTGGAAAAGGCAATAAACTATAAAATAATAGTAGGATAGACAACGGGCGACAGGATGTGTCGGTAAATTGAATTTCTTTCGAGGGACGTCAGCCGACCTACTCTCTCAGGCCCATCGTCGAAAAGAGTAAAGAGCCTTTGGCTAGCACATAGGGTATAAAGCACCCTCTGTGAACCTAAGTGCTGGTAAGTAGAGGCTGTCAAAGAGGGAACGTAGTTCTACCTACGTATCTCTCTGTGTCCAGAGAATTCGCGTGCAACGAAGACGAACTATGGCCTTATTTTGTGCCAGGATGTTTCCTCCGCCTACCTAAAAAGGTCTGTGGCCACAGAAACGAGAAATACGCAGGTACCACAAACACCAAAGTGTACACACTTCTCAGATCGTGCAGGGGTGCAGTCATGGTGAACACCTGTAATATGTTTTCCTCTCGCAAAAGTCAAAGAAAGCGACCCTACGTAAACGATGGAGAGGATGGAAAAAGAGAGGACTGAAAAAAAGAGTCCTATTACCAACCCCCATCATCCTTTCCTCACCATTCTAACCGAGAACACGTTTCACGTCGCGTAACTCGCCTCTGGTTAACGATTAAACGAGAAATGGTACTCTCGCTTAATTCTTAGGAAATTATCGAAGCTCGGGAGTAAACCACGAGACTCGTATTATTATCGCGAGCAAAGTCTTTTTCGGTCGAATATAATAACCACGTGCACACACCCCCGTCTATTCCGCTCGGCGCACAATGTCAAGGGAATGTCGAGCGTTAAGGGGGTGCGGAGTGAGAGTATGAAAACCATCCTTCCGTTTCTCTTTGGTGTCGTTTGTTCTTTTGTTACCGCGCTCGTCGTTTTGAAATTTTATTCCATACTCTTTCCTCGACTTTCCTGCCCGCGTTCGCCGTGAAAGCGCCGTCATTATAGTTCAATCATGCTGCTTTTCTTTTATACGGCTGCGCCATTCGAAAAGCACCCGCCATTCGCCCTCCGACCCCTCTAACCCCCACGACGGTGGCTCGATTCTACTCGTTTCACTTTTATACATCCGCAGGTGGGTATATGAATTCAACAACGGTACGGTAAAATTGCTTCTGTGTCTCCTGCACGTCTACTTTATGGGATGCTAACCTGTTTCATATCGTAGTTCATCCTCGAGGTAATAAAGTATCCCTCTCCCTCCTCCTCTTCTCTTTCTCAGCTCTACCATCACCCCTTAGACTCCTTTGCTTCTTCCTTTCTCTTTTAGCAGCAGCTTTCGACGAGACAGACTACTGAATAGCAACACCGGGGGTTTGAAGGAACAACGGAGCGATCTTGGATGTAGCTTTCTACGGGGAATTGACGTCTGGCGACAGGAATCACGTGGATCGACTTTGAATTATGCTGGGTCGACTCGTTTTCGATGCTCCTTCGTGTTTGCACTTTGAAGCTCTGGCTCAAAGCTTGGTGGAAACGGTATATTTCGAATCCTTTGGACGCACTGGTGCGAGGTAGTGTCTGACTAAAATTTACTTGTTCTACTTGATGATGGAATTTACTGTAGAATAAGCGTTGCGATGGGAATAACCAATTTTTCTTGTTTGTAGTGGTGGATGATATGAATATATTTGGTTGGGGTAACAGTATGGTACGATTAGATGGCATATTTTAAGAAAAACAGAATTGGATTGTAGTTTATATGTAATGTTTTGAAGACTTTCTTGGTCGTGGTTTTTTCTCCACTCTTTTGGAAATTGTGAGGAAGAAGACGAAGCTCGGTGTAAACGTTGTATTTTGAATCCCTTGGACGCACTGGTGCGAAGTAGTGTCTGACTAAAATTTACTTGTTCTACTTGATGATGGAATTTACTGTAGGATAAGCGTTGCAACATGAGTATCCAATTTTTCTTGCTTGTAGTAGTGGATAATATGAATATATTTGGCGTGGGATAATTGTGTGATTTTATTAGATGAAATATTTCCAGACAAACAGAATTGGATTGTAGATTGTGTAATTTTTTCGAAGAGGTTCCTGGTTGTAGTTTCTTCGTTATTCCTTCGGCAATTTTGAGGAAGAAGAGTCTTCAAAGTATTTTTGTGGGATTATTCCTATCCAGGGCTGTAGACCTAATAAACTTGCGGAATATTTCATAAGTAAGTCAGTAGGGGGTCTTTCACCCTTCGTCATGGTGCTCTTCCGTGTCTTCACATTTCACTCAATGCGGTTGATTGAACGATAAAACACGCAGATATGGGACAGTCCATCATTTAAAATTGCACCCCCTATGACTGTGATTTCCAGCAATTTTCTATATATAAACACATCAAGAGATTGTAAATTCCGAGGACGAGACCGTAGCTTCGTAACTGTAAATTCAACTTCAAAGGACAGAGCTTTACAAAAAAAAAACCTTTTAGTTGTAAAGATTTTCTTTGTTACAAAAACGTAGCATGATACGTTGATTTTAATTATCCCCTTGAAAGCTGTTCATATTTTCCCAGTCTCGTTATTTCTACTAAAGTCATATTTTTTTCACAGAATCATTAAATTTACTAACACTCCTCTTTTTTTATAAAGACTTTAACATCAAACACATCATCAATTTTGTGATCATCATCCTTTAAAAATGTCATCAAATTTCCTAACTTCAATCATCTTTCAAAACGTAAAAATGTTACGACACCCTTTAACTCCAAAAATTTAATTCGTATAACCGGACAATCCTTATCGTTCTCGTCTAAAGGGGAATTCCTAATCTGCTTTCATGTTTCTCCAAGCCCGGTAACGTGACGTATAAGTGCGCCTTCCTAATCACGGTCTACGACATGGCCTTTCCAGAGCAGCCCCGTGGCGACGGTTTCGACGTAGCCGTTGATGGCCTCTGGTTAAACTTCCTAAACCGCCGTGGATTGAGTTAGAGTTCGCTCGACTGCCAAGCCTGCTTTCCAGGTTGGTCTACGAGCTGGCAGACTTACTCGCTGGCCGGTTGGCTTGTCCGCTTGCTCGCTGCTTGCTCGATTCCGGCTCAATTTCGAAATTACTCCCGTCGAAATAGGCGATAAGGGTCCTACATGCACGAAACTAAATGGCCCACCTTCAAGATCTGTGGTCCGTGCGAATGTTCGTTGAAGAATACTCTCTGGAAGCTTCAGACTATTCAATCTATCGAGACACGTGGTAACGTACTATTTATACAGACATTCGCAAAGATGGGAATATTTGGACGAGATAAATACGAAATATGTTTTAGTGGTACTAGCTTTGTGTAGACTTTCGAGTCTCGTGGGAGTTTGTTAACACTAATCGGCAGTTTGCGCGGATCTATTCTTCCCAGGATTGGCAATTCGACTGGTTATGAAGTACTGGCGATATTTTCTCGAAATATATGCAAAAGATGGTCGATTTAATATTGGCGACATCCCGAAATCAGCCATTTATTAACCCCTCAGCCTACAATAATGTGTGACACTCGTGGTGGAAAAGGAAATTTTGAAATCTTTCATAAACTATTAAATTGAAAATATGAGACAGTTGCAAAACGGTGTCATTGTTTCTATACTATTAATGTTACTTTCAGTCACACAAAATATCAGAAATCAGTGCGTACTTTTGATTTCAGGAATTAATTTTGAATTATTACACACCCAGTTTGAAAAGAAATCTGAAGCCAAATGATTAATAATACAAAAAATTATAAGCTATCGTTCCACTGAAACAGTCACTTGATCACGAACAGTACAGTTAGTGTTAATAAAAATAGAAGTTCTCTGCAAATTCGTAATCACGATAGAAAGTATTCAATTTATTTGCATTTAATTATTTAAGATCTTTCTTAACAATTCTCCTTAATATTCACTCTCCACGTTGAATTATATTCAACGGTAAATCAATTTCTATAATTGTCTCATAGTCATGAATTCTCGGTTGCACCGCTGCACTGAAATTCATCACGTCTCTCGAGGAAGGGTCGACGACCGTCGCGGTCAACGTGGATTCTACTTTATGAATTTCGCGTGACCACCGGTGCAATGACTGCGTCATTAAGGCACGGTTCAACAGGTGCACCGTGGCTAAGTTACGCGTATAGATAATACAATTGGAGGCGGCTTGTTCTTCCAACGGCGAAGCTAAAAGCGGCAGCTGCCGCTGCAAATCTCGGGGGATCGCTTTGTAAGTCGGAGGCCGCGCGATGCATAAGTGATGCGCCGCTAAAGCGCCTCCGCGGAGAGGAGTTACCTCTGTATGCAATTGCTCCGTTCCTGCCTATTCTCCTACGTTTTGATCCTTCGTCGTATATACATATTATTCCAACGAAACCATCGTACTCTTGAGTACACGATACCACCCCTTACAACCCATCCTTTCGTCCCTTCCTCCAACCGCCCCCCCCCCCCCCACACGGTTGAAACGCATTTGCCTTTTTCATATTCACGCGGGATGCTTAAAGCGAATTGCTTTTTAAAAGTTCCCCCTCGCATATTGAAATACGAACGTGCTTCAGCTACGATATCGCGAGAATGGCCCTCTTTATTCTCGCTTCCTTGTAATTATAACTGCCGCGATGCGGTTCTTAAACGTTTGCTTTAACCCTCGGCTACTATTGCTTGGGACAATGGTGACCCCGGGGTAGACGTTTCTTTTGTTTGACGGTAGTTGGATTACCGGGGAAATAACGATACCGAAGTAGAACGAGAAAGGGTAAGGTTTACCCTCTTGTAGAATAACGTTACGTACAATTAAGGTCGCGATGATTCTTTTTAAAGGTATCAAAGTGTTCTCCTTTCATCCGATACGGAAACTCGGGCGAACTACTTGCATTAATGTTAATTGCATCCTGCGATGTATCTTGGAATTAAATTGACGATATAATTTCTACGATTTTATTATAATAGTACAATGAATTTTTCCATTTAATTTTCAAACTTGAAATTCAACTGTACTTCAAAACTGTTACAACCTTTTCAATTATCTATCTTGGTATATCTATCGAATCAAGATTCAAGCGAACCACTCTACACAGGTAGCAATTAATCGCAGAGTAATTAAGTGTTCGGTTATCTTCCTGGTTGCACAAACCGAACATTTTTCTCTCCGACAACGTTTCCTACCGGACGAACGGAGATTTCCCCGGTTGGCTCGTATCGATTCCCTTAATCTGTCGCACCGATGCGTTCACCCCGCGCACCATTAATCCGAGTCCGCGTACCCGCCGCCGTTCTATCGCCCGTGCGACACACCAAAAAGGTTAGAGCCTGCACGCGCATGCTGACGCGGTAATCTCGTTACCGTCGAGCCCTGCAGCTGGTGCAGGTTACCTGTGATCCCAGAAGAGGATGGAGCATTTAAACATTCATAGAAGCTTCCGCCCCGACGTCGAAGCACCCCGTTACTCGCGCCCACCCCGTCCCCCGTACCGACTTTCACCCCCGTTGCGCATGCACACCGGATCTACGTGTACGTGTGTTCCTCGAATGCAGACACACGTGAACACGCAAGAGTGTGTAACTAACCGGCACACTAACAAGTAAGTGGCACGAAATGCGTGTGCACGCGAAAGCACCGCGAGAAAGACGGAGACTCGTCGAGAGTCTTAATGAAGCCCATTCAAGGGGCCATTATCGCGGGGACCGCGTAATCGTCTATGGCAGTTCTCACTTAATAATCGTACCCCGTATTTCGATGGTATCCTCACCGTGCCGGTTAATGGCTTCTTCGTCTTTGGATACGGGGCGTACAGTTACGCGAAAACGCGTTTTCCCGCGTATTCAATTCCACGGTGAAGCTGGATGCTAAGGTGGAACTATCGCTAGGGGGTTGCGTCGTAGTTGTTGGGGCTTCCGTGAAAGTTGGGGTCGTTTGCGCGACCTTTTTCGCAGGAGACGATGGAGTTGTCTTCGGGGTGGAGAAAAGGGATGGAGAGTGATGGTGGGGGTATTCGATGAAGACTCGAGCCGAGGAATACTTAGGACTGCTATTAATGCGGAAATCGATGAGGAATTTTTCCAAGTCTGGTGATGTATTGTGAGCTTCGAGGGTTGTAGAGGAAGGGGTAAAGGTACGAGTTCTGTGACGATGGAAATAGGTGTATATAGAGTGTCTGAGGTACCTGGGAGAATTGCTTGAATTTCAAGGGTAGAAGACACTAATGGTAATCAACCCCTTGTCAATAATGAGTGGTACGTGATAAAAAACCATCTGTTATGGTGAGAATATGTATGTATTCATAGACTGTCGCAACGATTAAGGGTAAATGCAGGTTTGTACGTTTCCTTTTCCACCCAAAAGGCGGAACCATCCCCTACGTAGGTTCCGCCTACGACATTACACTCTGTCCACAGAATGAAGAGTCTCTGCGTGACTCTGGCGCATACTTTAGCGATAATCGGCCAACTAGAACGTTACATTACACGAGCATAGGTGTTATCTCGAGCAAGTCGCCGTTACCGCCGGCGCGTTCATTAATTCGCGAGTCATTTCGCAGGGACTGCTTTACGATCGCGCGGCTCGAGTCCGCTTCGAACGGTACGTACAATTCGTTACCTCGCTGCCGGTATCTGCGCTTGTATCGGAAAACAAATTTGTCCTGAGGATAATGGATGAAGCGGTCGTCGAGTCACGGAACGTATTCCGGAAACGTGCACGAAATTCTTGCACGGCTATGTAATTAATGAACTCGAGTCACGGGCGAATGCACTGTCTCTGGTTACTAGAGCAGGACTCGCCACGAACTAACGCGAGGTAATTGGATGCAGCTAGCAAAAAAAAAAAGAACAACGAACTCGGCGATGCTCGATATTTGGTTTAAATACTCATATTAATCCTTATCACTCCAACTTTTAAGTGTGAATATTGACAGGCACCTCCAATTAATTCTCGTCATATTTTGACTTCTAAGTTTTAAGTTTCAGACTTTAAATGGTATAATGACGTGAAAATAATAATATTAGAGTCATTAAAAATATTCTTTAGTCATTTCAGAAGTAGTATAAGTTTGATTGCAATATTCGTGTTATTAATTATAATTGATTAATGTGTGGTAGTTTTTGAAACAGTAATTGGGGTGCAAATCGGGTTTGCGTTCACTGGTCTCACAGTAGAAAACTGTTTGTTCTTTTACCGCATTACTTTTGGCTAGTTAACAGCTACATTATTATATCAAAAATCAAAATTGTCATCGTCCCCACCTATACTTTTTTTACAAAGATAAATTATTTTCCTTCTCGACATAATTAAAAAGTAGATGGTTTTACAATGAAATAGGTTGAGATCTGACTTTCTTTACTGATCGCTTGTAACTCACTGAGGAGTACTATTAATTATCTATAAACAATTACCGATACCCGAACAATATCCGAAGTAAAAAGTACTCTTGGAGTAGCATACTTCAAATCAGGGGTGTCTGATTGTGAGAGGCACACTTGGAGTGATAAGTATTAAGTGTAAAAATATTATTTGCAGACTTACAACGAAATTTCAACATTAAACAAATTTAACTTAAACGACTAATTCAAACCTCGAAATGTTCCTCCTGCGGGCCACATTCTTGATACAACATCGATCAGGTTATCAACTTACCTGAAACAAAGAAGAAAAATTGCTGGTTAGAGATCGGAAAAGTTCAAAACAACATTTGCAAACGTTCTCAACAATGATCTAAGGTAATCCGTAGCAATAAAAGAGCTTCTATAGTCTCAGAATTCTACGACAACGTATCTGATGTAATCCCATCCTGAAGGATTAACGATATCACGCATTCGGCAAACTGGCAGCGTTGTATTATCGTCTCAAGAATATTTCGTCTGATGCATTCCACGAGACATATAATTCTACCTCGAAAGGGCACTTCCTCGCGATGAGAGACACTGGCACATCTTCTGATCCCCCTCGAAACATTCGAAACTTCGATGCGAGCTATCTCTCGGCGGATAATGAAGAAGCTGCACGTCCCAGATAAACACGGCTGTAGCTAACCGGGTACACCGGGGAAATAGTTTATTGTTTAGCGCAGAGCGGTTGGATGTTTGTACCATGGGATGGGCGGCGATGGTGAATCGTTTGGTATTATGGAGCATACCGTGTTTCGGGGATGGAGAACGGACGAGATAGAGTTCCGCGTAGATCAGACCACTCGAGAACGAGTGTTAAGCACACGGAAGATCTCCCTTTCTCGTTTCTCCCCAAAGATCCTTACTCTTTCCAACATCCCTAGCAAATACAACGGTCTACGAAATGTCCTATAGTGGTGTCTCTCGTGTTACGTCGCCATTGCGTTTCTGAGATCACGGTACACGTGTAAAGTCTTTTCCGCTAATTGGAAAGGGGAGAGGGTGCTGTTACATGATGTAAGATAATTGTAAATCATAGAGAACGTATGCTCGTGGAAACGGTTCACTGAATTAATTAAACGTTATGAGGGTTGCTGACTTGGCTGGTGGTTCTTGAAGGTTTGAAGATTACTTGGAAGTTGTTTGTGCTTCAAGAATGATCTGTGATGAGACTAAAAAGTACTGTAAGCGAAAAGCGGCCGATCGAGACTTGCCTTCAACAAGTTTGCGAAAAAAAGAACTAGTCCAGTCCCAACCAGCATCGAATAAAGTCTAGTTTAGGTTATGCATTGGTTTTAATTCCACCCCTTATGTTACGTAGGAATTAACCATAGTTAAGCAGCGAATTCAGAGAAGATGTCTTAGTATTGAATAACAAAATACTTTAGTTTAGTAGTTATAAGATGGAACTTTATAGTACCATCAGGTTGAAAACTTCCTTCTTTTGTAGCTTCAACAGTTGTAGCAAGTTCGCCAAAGGGTGTACCGTTTTAGACAGGTTTCAAATCACACAGAAAAATTTCCCAGGAGCGACGGAAGAGTATCGATAACTTCTGAAGTGATTCTTATATCAAATTCAGCTCGTTATCCGAAGAACAAGTAGATCTACCCCGTCTGATAGCAAATTGCTCCCAACTTTAAATGCTCCTCGAAGAGTATTAAAAATCTCTTCAACAATAAACCTTCAAATCCTCTTTTCCACGATGTCGAACGTCCTCTGGAATTTATTATAATACACGTGAGTCAGTTGCGAGGAGGGACTTCTTACTCGAGTAGTACCCGAGAAATCAGTGCGGCGCACTACCCTCGTAATATCGGAGCCCCATTAGACGCGACTCGGTTCCTGAATTGGGTTTCGAAAGACGTCACTTTACGGAGGAAGCGCGACGCTATTACAGGCACTGCTAGTTACTACGATAGTTTGAGGAAGGTTGGTACGAGGCAGCGGCAGTCGGAGGATCGGAGGAGAAGAGGAGAACGAGGGTTGAAAGGAAGGGGTGGGATAAGGTGAAGCGTAGTTTCGAGGCATCTTGGTACTCGCTGTCGCCTTGCGGAGGGAACCAGTGGTGAAGGTACCCCACCATAAGGGAAAGATGACGAAGAGAGAAGATTTGAAACAGCAAGAGAGAGAGAGAGAGAGTGAGAGAGAATGAGAGAGGAAAAGGAAGAGAGTACTCGGTACCTCATCCTCTCTCTACCGATTTCTCTCGCACTTACCCTCATGAGCGTGGTAACATCTCGATGGCGCAACTTCTCCAACGTCGAAGTATCTCTCCGCCGTTGAGTACGGAGCAAGTTTCGCGGCGAGAGTGCACACTCCACCTAAATTAACTCGCTTACTTTGGGCTTGATTGCATATCCTTATGGCTCAGCGCCCGCGTCCCCTACCGTCGATCGGCTGTCGCCTCTTTCCCTCGTTTGAATCGTGGGGTTGCAAAGATAGGAAGGGGTTGGAATCATTAACGATCATTCGTGGTTACGTTGATTGCAAAACAGACAACCATATCTTGTCCGCAAAGCAACACCACAGCTTTGAATCGATAGCAGATATTTTTTAGCATTTTTTATTTTTCTATCAAACCTACTCTCTTAGATCGAACCAGTGGAATTTCACTTGTTTACCAATGACACTCACTGGTTCCGCCAGTGATCTCGGCGGCCATCAAAGTTCACTGGTTTACCTGTGAATCTCACTCGTCAGCATATTCAAAAATAAAACATGGCGCATGGTGCTGCGGCAGCGGACGCAAATTTCACTGGTTCACCAGTGAGATTTGTATTCACTGGTTTAACGTGTAAAATCTCACTGGTACGATCTAAGAGAGTACGTATTTTGTCGGTAGCACTAGGGTTAGAAATGAGTTTTAAGTCGATCTAGAACGATATCAAATTTCGGAGAAACGCGTTGTCCCCTTACGGGCAGATGGATGGTGCGGGTTCTAATCTTCGATATGGCTGCGGCCCGGAACAGCCCCTTCAACCCCTTGCATCTCGACAACCCAAACCTTCGGCACGATCATACAATACGCCGTCGTCGTCGTCGTCTGAGAGTGTCGAGTGTCGGTATTCGACTGTCGGCAGCTAGGTACGCTCGACAATGGTCCGCAGACGTTACCAGTTTGACTCTCACCGACGCCGACGGCTCTTGCCGCCGCCACCGTGAATTTCCTACAACTTTCTATTGAAATCTCCGGCGGATAGGAATAAGGGTTCGTGGTTGGTTGTGCAGCTACCAGGAGACGGAGGAGGAGAGCTGTGTCGAGGACGAAACGCCGCTGGATTGAAATCAGCCGCGGCAGCCCAGCTCGACGTGGTCGAGTCACCGACGTCGAACTTATTCAGACCTTGAAACGCGGCGAAGAGATTGAGGGAGAAAAAAAAATCTATGCTCACGGACTTGCACTTGCAAGCTGTTCGAGAGGGTTCCTGCAAAGACTTCAGGCATAAATGAAATCCGAGAGAAATCGAACGTATTTTTTGGAGGACTTGGAGGTGGCGCTTCTTGATTAAAAGGCTGGGTATTGTATGATTCTGGGGAAGAATTCTGATATTCGCTGTACATAAGTTTTCGTGCTGAAATTTAATATCTACGTTGGAACATGATTTTTTAAAAAATCTTTAACACATCATTGAGATGATGGCATTTTGAAATATTCGAACGATACAAAATAGTCGATTCTGCCGAAATCCTGGGCAAAACCTCAAAACGTACTTCGATGTAGACGCAAATTGACACATCAGGATATTTTTAGTTACTGATTATAAGTCTCAAGTCCAAATTTTCGTCGCTGTGTCAATAAAATCTTTGTAGAACGTTTAGGTTTTGCGGGACACACTTGAGTTTTCAGACGAGGTCGGCGCGTAAAATAATGAAGATCGAAACATATGCGTGGAAGCACGTACAAGTAGATACTTTCACGATTCAAACAAAAAAAATCATCCCTCTGCGACCCCCAGAAGCCAAGTAACGAATTTTTGAACTTTGACCTGTACCGCACCCCTGGCCGCCTGGCTCCTCAACGAAGTCTGCCAGAAATCGGTCTCCTCCGACTTTAAAATTAAATATCTCCCTTGTCTTTGTTCCGATCGTGACGGGACTTTTTTCCACGTCTTCTTTGGACTTTTGGCTTTCAAACGACGCTAAAAAAATCATTCTAGATCTCTCAGTTTTGGTAGGACGCTCCCGAGACGGAAAAAAGAGCCTTACTCTTAAACCAATGCAAACCAATTTCACGGTACAAAAATCAACATCTCTGCAATAGTTTCTTTAAACAGAACCATATATTACCTTCCATATTATCACCGGAGGCATTGCAAAAGGCTTTACCGTACAATCGACATTTCGACGCGTTGCAATTACTATAACCAGTCACCGAGAATAGCAGTCGAATGTATCTCGTTACCGAGACAAACGTTTCCCCGTCTCGATGGCCCGGGGAAAGTAATTAAGCCGGCACGTTCGTTGCCGTATATCGCAGTAAGCAGGACCAAAGTTGGGCACTGAAAGGCTGCCAGTGAATCAAAGGATCAAGTCTCACGGGAGCAGGACGAAAGGAAACATGATACTTCAGAAATTCGCGAGAAGATCGTATCTCTCGGAAGAAGAGAAAGGTGCCGTGGGAGGGTGAGCAGGGAGGAAGGAAAGGTGTTGGGTCTGGAGAACTAATCAAGGATTTCTCGCCTTGAGTCGCGCGCGGAGAAGCAGCAGCTCGTTTCCTTTTAGGCGACGACGACGAGAGGAACGGATGAAAGAAGAGGATAAAAAGGAACGAATGGGGTATTCCCCTCTATCTTACCCTTACGAAGATCCAACTCCAGTTAGTCTAACGAAGAGCTTTATAATACGGCTCGCCGACATAAACCGCCGTTAACCGAGAAACTCGGAGGTCCGTATCGGCCGATACGAAACTCGAGGACATGAATCCAGCTGAAAATACGCTACTAACGTCTAAGATCTAACGTCGACGTTCTCTCACGATTCTACACAATGACCGAGAGCCAAAGAGTCGCAAGGGGTTGAAACGAGACGGAGGTGGAGCAAGGGTAAGGGGAGTATTACTTTCATGGTGAAACCAGTACTCGGGCATTGGACTTATCCTGCTTCAAAGTCCTTTCGTCTTTTCGTCTCGCGGCTCGGAAGATCCGAGAGTCAGGACCGTGAAGCAACAAGACGCTTCGTTGCTAATTAATACGACGTATTCTGTGAACTTATAATGACGAGTAACGTCGCGTATTTACGCGAGACTTGACGTCGGAGCGCGAAGACAAAGAGACGAGTCGCTTATTATCTAACTCACCGGGACGTTATTAAAATATTCATTGCTAATAATAATTGAGAGGTATATCCTACGAGAGGGAAAAGACACGATAACGAGTACCACCATTCGGTCTATGCAAATGCGAGCCGGTAACGGAGTTACTGGGAGAGCGGGAAAGGGGATTAAATTCGAAGCAATCTTACAATTTCGTTCTTGGGAATTGAATTAGTCAGAGGTGTGACGACGATCGAAGCGAAGTCCTAATTCAAATAATCGGACGGTGAACCGCGGCCTTCCTCAACGACGATGGATACACGATCGTCGAATGGCAAAACTATCTATTCGCATTCGCTGACAGTCCAGCAATATTTTTCGGGAGATTGCTGATTCACCGTTCGAGCAAATCAAGGTGTCTCGTTACACCGAGTGGAACGTCAGCGACCCATGTTCACGGCTGATCGTTGCACGTCGCCCTAAGGAGGGTCTTCCGCTCGTTAGTGTCAAATCCTACATATATCGAGCCACGATCGATGCTTTCGATCCTACTGTACATTTCCGACTTCGATTTCACTCCACCTTTAGGTGACGAATTCTGACATATTTTATAGATCTGTCCCAAAAGAGACGTTTATCATCACGAAACCTAAAATATCCATCTTTTCGAAATATTTCTACCTCTCTTCCACTTTTCACAATATACTCTCTCCAAATGTACAATAGCTTTTATCCATTAATAAAAAAAAGGAAAATAAAAGAAGAAACAATCTCAGCCTACAAAATTGATTCCCAATGAATCTCCAATCTTCGGGAAATCCTCCATTTCGTTTCTACGGTCAGTCAGGCTCAGCCGATATATATATGTATACACATATATGTACACCATCGCAGAAAACTGCGACGATTTCAGCAGCAAGAGAGAAACGAAGTGAGTCGAAACGAAAGTACGAATGAAGAGGGACAGAGAAGACGACGTAGGTTGGAGGTTTGAGGGTGCCGAACGACGAATGGATGAAACCCGCGGTACCAGAAGCCCAATGCACCCGGCGGGTAATTCTACTCGCTCGAGTACCTACCACCCTCGCGTACACACGAACCTCGGTAGGCAATGCACGGTTCCGAGGGAGAGGATGCTGCTTTGATAGCCGCGGGGGAAGTAGATTGGTAGGGCCGATGCGCCAGATAGAGTTCATTGGCTCTGCTCTAGATCAGGAGGGTTTACGCTCAGGCATAAAAAAGGGATCGGAATGCTTTGGGATTGGTTGAACGCGCGCAGGATTGTTCGCGGGGTTGATGCAAGGATTCTACCTCTTCGTCTGCCTGCTTGGCGATTTTATGGAGAAAAATCGGACTATTGATTTTAAAATGACAGTAAAACTTCTTTGGCTAGTGCACCTTATATCTATACTTGGAACGTGTATATCCTGAAGGCTCCGAATCTATTTGGGATCTAAAAGACGATCTTAAATTTCTACCTGTTTACGCGCGAAACATTTCCCGGGGAAATTCGAATTTTAGACTCGATGGTAAGGGAGTTTCCGATGGACCAGGAAAGATCGAAGAATATCGTAAAACTCGGTATTGGCTACGAGTACAAAGAGGATATAAATTGTAATACTGAAATAACTCGACTCTTAACTAGCTCAGGATCAGGCGTAGTTTCTTCAACAATCTTTTGACCCCTTGCTTTACATACGTGACGCGGTAAATGAAATAGAAGATTTGTAAGTTTTCCAAAAATTGTTAAATTGAAAGTACCAGTAAGTCAGGTGACGTTGAAAATATTTCATATATCATTGTTCCAACAATTAATTCTAAGTTATTTAATTAAAGGTTGAGGCTAATATCCTATCTGACACTCACAATGTTCAAAATAACAAATATGTTGACCACCGTAGCTAAGAACTTCCAAAAAAAGATATTTACCAAACAACAGTATCTTCAATTTTCCCGGTACTTTTCGACCACCCTCAAGTATCACCCTCAAACAAAATACTTTCAGAATAATTCGTAGAAACGCCAGTCATTAACCTCACCCCATCCCCTCGTCCTTTCCATTAACGATACTCCTTGTTTAGCCGGAAAAGTCCGCGGTTGTGTTTATGCAAAACTGCACACCGGGGCGAGGCAATTTTTGCGCAAAGTGTGTCCGGCGACGTGGCACCGAGAAACGACAAAAGAAACGCAATTGCGGCCCTCCACCTTTTTTCTTCTCCACCGTCGCCCCGTGGCACATTGCCGAGCATGAAGAAGGGTGTGAGTAACCGGTGACACCGATTGCGAGTGTGTCGTGCACCTCGGCGCCCACAGCGATATCATCGCTGAATAAACATGACATTATTAAGCGGACCGCTGCCCGGCAAACACTCGCGAATTAACATACAAATTGAGGAGCGAGAGCGTTCAGCCTCGAGACGGCGAAAGGAGAAACATGATGCGCGTGTGCCCACACCGGGATATCTCGATTTAGATGCCGTGCATGTAAGCGCCACGAAATTTCTTCATCGGAGTACATCGAGCGAGAAGCAGTTTCGCGCTACGACAATGTACTCGACGATAATGAGCTCGTTACGCGCTCGATTTTCGACGAAACTTCCGGGAAATGTGCTCGCGCCATTTCCACCGGAGTTTTCGTCACTCTGCGCGATTCCGTTCGCGCGGAAGAGAAATTCGTGATGGTGAAGTCACCGTAAGAAAGGGAACAACGTGTTTATCAGGGACAAAATTCTAGAAACATCATGAATTTTGCATATGCTTAAAATAACATTGGCTCCATCCCTTTCATTTTATCTTTGAGAGAATAGAACCGTGCGTTTTCCAGGACAGGGGTAAAAAGTCATTTCCAGTTGGACTATTGGATCCCGTATTCTCTGGAATTATATATTTTTTTTTTCACGCGGGAAAATAATTCGTCCCTCGACGATGGAGTACACCTGGTCGTTTGGGTTTCGAGTTACGAGCTTTCCCCCTTGGGTATAGATAATGAAATTAATTTTTTTTCATCAGACTGTATGAAACGGTGACACGATATCGTCGTTTTAGGGTGAGGATGGAAACTTGACCTTCTACTCGTTGTTTATGGTTGTGATACGTATGCGGGTTAGTGCTGATAATGAGTATAGATGTGGTTGTATCGTAATAAAATTATTTGGCGCCTATGGGGTTGCGCGTACGTTTAACCCCCATTAGCAGAAGGTCCTTGTCTCATGAAATTGCGCGGATAAATTAACAACGTTCTGTTCTTTCAGAAAAGAGGGTAGCTTGTAAAAAAATATATACTTCAACCATAAAGTAATACTCTTATTTACATTTTTTCTACACTATGAAGTGAATAAACTTTGCGTACGCGCTCAAAAATTTTTCTCTTTCACGTACTTCAAATCGTCAACAAACTGAACAAACCACCCTCAAAATGTAATTTGTCCACCAAAGCAAATAATTTCCGTGTATTTAACGTAATGTTTCCCCATGAAAAATCTACTTGCATATATCCCGAGTATGGGAACACGACTACCGGAAAGTTAAGCCGGTCCCTTTTGAGTTCCTCGCGGAGAGGAACATCGCCGGATCATTTCTCGAAACGAATGCATCGGCAGGAACCTCCGTGTCGGTCGCCCTCTATCGCGCTGCATACAAATGATGAATTACGAATATCGATCCTACGGGAAACGGTAGAGAGAGCAAGAGAGAGAGAGAGAGAGAGAGAAATCGAGAGAGAGACTGGTAGGACGAAAGGACGAAAGCGCAAGCCAGCACGAGAAAGAGGGAAAGGGATGGACACAGGGACAGATGAAGAGAGACGAATAGAGAGAAAGAGAGACAGACAGAGTGAGAAAGGGTGGAGGAGAGACCGACTCGTGGAAAGGGAAGCAGGGAAATTATTCGCGTCACGCCAGGCGCAAAAAGCGAATTTACGAATGAGATGTGCCGGCGCACCGACGCCGATGCGGCCGGTTGGTCCCAGCCTTGATTTCGACCAAGTTTAATTGAGTGTAGCACTCTTCCGCTGGGAGAACGACACCACGACCAGTCTCGAACTTCAACGAGAACTTTGTCGCAGAATACAGACGTTATGGAGGCCCCGTATACGTCGACGTTGGCGTGGGCAAAGTTGGAGAACTGCCGCTTCGACGAAACCCCTCTCCCTCTCTATCTTTCTCTCTATTCTTTTTTTTTTTACGAGGGTGCTTTTATTATTGCAATGTCGGATGAACGCTTTCCGTGACCTCGACGTCCTTTTACCCTCCGCGGAATTAAGATCGATGGCGTAACGCTTCGTTTACGTGACACGGTTATGTCTCCTGTTCCGAATAAACTTTCTCTCCTTGGGGTCTCTCGGTATTTGTCCCTTCGTTGCGTAAAAAAAAAAAACTTCGGCTATTCGGCAACGAATAAAACCGACCGGTCGTTTTATTGAGCGTTATTCTGCATTATTAACGCGACGCTGTACCCAGCCGCGTGTACGGAATATATTGGCAATTTATCGTTTGAATTGCTAATAGACTTGGCTAAATAATCGATGAATTTTTCGCAGCACTTTTTGTCCCACTGAATTTTCAAACGTGCCGTTCGAAGACTTTGGAAAAACTGATGGGGGGTCGGTGTAACGGTGCGCGAAGATGAAGTGGAAGTAGCCGCCATCAGGGTGATAATCTGCGACGGTGAATCCGTGAATCAGCGGACCATGGAAAATGTATGAAGTTTCCGGCGTCGAGACATGGCTCGCTGATTCCGAGTTTGGCTGGAATGCTGGAATTTTAACACTTCCCTCGTGACAGCCGGGATATTACGTAAAGGATTACCGTCGATTTCTCGCGAATCATTATTACGTACAGGAGTAGCGTTTTACCAGCACTTTTTTCTCTCGCATGGACGTTTCTTGTTGGGTGGATTTATAAACATGTCGACGTGGTTTAAGGATGTCGCGGTTGTCATCGATTTATCGTTGTCGTCGATTAATATTTCAACGTTTGAGAAAACATCCGAGTGATTTCCGACACGGAAGTTCGAGGAAGGGTAACATTTTTCTTGGGAATTTACACGAAGCTGCTCGGTTTTTCGTTGGAAATTCATTAAGTATTAATTAAGGGGCGGAGGAAGGGCGAATGTATTAAGCAGTTCGCTG
The DNA here is from genome assembly GCA_910591515.1 of Cerceris rybyensis. Classification (NCBI taxonomy): domain Eukaryota; kingdom Metazoa; phylum Arthropoda; class Insecta; order Hymenoptera; family Crabronidae; genus Cerceris; species Cerceris rybyensis. Next base: position 7,142,150 of record OU342795.1, read on the forward strand.
AGAGTGACTGGAAACGCAAAAACACCTCGGAACAGGCGGAAGTTAATTATCGACTTAAAAAGGACGAGCTTATTAATTATTGCCAATAAATCGACGTATTTGATCGTAAAATCATGGACGATTTAACTCTGTCAGGCGTATGGATTGTAATAAAGTTAAATAAAGGGTCTTGTCTGATAAGAATGGAAAAAGTGCCTCTGAAGCAAATTAATCTTGAGGCATACTATTCGACAGGTCTTTAAAAAAAATCCTTCCTGCAATGTATAAATGTCCTACCCCTATCGTACAGGTAGTTATAGGGTGAAACGTATTTTACAGTTTTTGTCCGACTTCTCCTCTTTGGCTTCACAGCCAAAAGAAAATGACGACCCGATGGCTAGGATCCAATGGCGTGGGTAATTTAAAATTTTTCCAGATTTTTCAAAAAGGACAGACAGGACAGGCAGACAGATTTGCTAAATAAGAAGCTCATATCCTTAGAAAGATATTCCCTGTAACTATCCGTATGGTAGAGAAAGCAAATTCATACTTTGCATTTCTCATCACTAGACTGCGGATGTTTATGCAAATTTCGAGTTTCACAAATGCAGGTGAGATAGGAAAACCTATCTAGGGATTTATTGCACTCAATAAATATTACAACAAATACCATACTTTGGATATTTTAGATATATTTTTATATTATGTCCTTTTTGTATATTTTAGCCGTATTGAATTTGTCATAAATGCATAAAAATCGGCAGTCTGCTCATCACCGTTCAATCCTTTTTCAACGTTATACCAAAGTGAAAAGAATGGCAAGGATGCATAAACTATCTCATCCCATTCTTACAAAACTAATCAAAGTACACCTTCCAAAACTTTTCATTGTAAAATACTTTCCATGTTCGACCTACCATTCTGTAACAAAAAGAACGATAAAAATGATGTCACACAGTCTCAAAATGACATCTCCGATTTTTCCAAAGTTCCAATCACACTTCTGTTCCTTTAACGCCTCGAAGGAGTTAAATACATCATTCACACGTCGCTGAATTCGTCTCTTATTTCCGCATTGTTCTTTACGAGTTCTTCAGCAGTTCGACAAACAAACGAACCGCGTCGTATCTAATTTCTGGGGGTGCCAATTGGAAGAAAACGTTTTCGTTTCGACACCCCACGAAGGGTTCTCCACCCTATCTCTCTCTCTCTCTTTCTCCGGCAAGCAGGCGAGGTGTTAATGAAAGTACGACTGTTAAAGCTCAAGGGCCGTGAGCTCGGCGAGCTTCTTCGTCGGGTTCTCGTAAAGCACTCCCCATGAGACGTCGAGAGTCGAAGGAGTGACACGAAGGGACCGAAGGGTGGAAAGAGAAGGACGCTGGTGAGAAAGAGAGGAAAACGAAAAGGTTTTTACGCGCGAGCACAGAAATGAAACGGGCTCTTCGTCGGAGAATCGTTACGGCTGAATCGTCTCCGGAGGCGTTCTCCGTCGATGAGCGGGTTCGCCATTTCCTTAAACGTATCTGATTATTTTCATCATCTCCATCTTCGACTGTATTTCGAACCGAGATATCGCTGCATTCTCATGCAAATGCATTTTCCTCCGAGATAATATCGAATAACGATCCCCTCCCAGTTTTCTCGTAGAGGCGTACGAGAAATTCTTTTGGCGTCGGGAATACATACGTGTATATATGAGGGTGTTCTTAAAACGTGACGAAGAAAGAGGTCGAAGGTCGTGGGCGCGAAAGGGTGGATGAGTGATACGTGCGGCACGTCGATGCCATTGCCTTTACGATTTACATGCGATATTTTCCGATATACGACGTGTCGAATGTATGGGGACACGATCGGGAATTCTTCTAGCTACGGGTAATACGGTCTTTCATAGGGTTTCCTTAGATCGTCAGTTATTTTGTCGTTTGATGTGAAGGCAGCCGTAGAAAGAAAAACGAATTTGTACCCCTCAGTTCGCGAATGGTGTAACCATACTTCCCTCAATTATATTGAACAAGAAAGGAAATTACATTTTCATATTTGTAATTCTCGGAGGGTCTCTGAAAATTTGAAAATTATTATTATATGAATTCTCTCCATATATTTATATATAAACAAATTTCCCATATCGTTAAGAATTAATAGTGCAATGTAAAATATTCCTTAAAAGCGTAAATGACTTTCGAGTTATTTCGCTGTTTTACATAAAATGGGGAGAAGGATACCCCCGTGAGAGGGGTTCGCCAGGGATGGTACTAAAGGAATCGGAATCCAGAATCGATTCTCCCAATTCTCTGACGTCATTGGACTGCTCGAGATGCTCGTAGCTCGCGAAAGCTCCTCGGAATGCAAAGTACGCCTATCGTGAAAAGGGGTAGGGCGAGATAGGTGGCGAGCGAAGGTAGTCGTCGGCTCGTTAAGGACGGGGTTAGGAAGTGGTGCACGGCATGCAGATCAGCTCATCGTGCCCCGTCGGCTGATCCGTTCTAGCCAGCCAGTCTGAAAAAACTTGGTCGCTCCTTTCGGCTCGGAGTTAAATATTAAATGCTCGAAAAGCGGTGGTGCGAAATTGAAGGGCTCGAGCCGTGGAAAGGCTAAATGGAGAATCCTCGGCAATGGTGGGACGAGAAGAAGGAAATCGTTGCCGAGGAACGGGGGCAAGGGACGGTGAAAAAGAAAGGGAAGGAAGGAAAAGGAGGAAAAAGAAGCCGAATCCGAGAGATGAATTCAGAGGAAGAAAGAAGAACGAAGATGAGAAAAGTCGACTGCGAAGAAGTCTACGCCCGTTAGAAGGGACTTAATTAATCCGCTGAAGCTGGTCTTCTTGTCCGGGAAGATCGTTTCTCCTTCTCCAGGAGAGGTTGCATCGTGTACCTCGAGACGTTATACCGCGAGGTCGAACGAATTTCGAATGGCAAGCCATTACGACCGATGGAAAACTCATTTCACGTGTATTCCAACTATTTGGTATCGTCATTGTTCACATTTTTTTTGCATCAAACATTTCTTAGTGTCAACTATCTGAAGTTAACAATACGACCCTGTTGCTTGAAAGAAAAATAACTGCTATGTGAATGATATAAAAATAATAGAATAGTAAGGAGATAGAAAATAGTTAGAAACAAAGAAGAGAATTGGCGGAAGAGCTTTTGAAATTTGCAATCTCTTGAAACGAAATTGGAGACCCACTTTCTCGTATCTTCAGTCAAGAAAAATGTCTCGATCGAAGAATAATAACGTCGATAAATCTTCCAAGACTGGAATGAAATTAGTTGAAGAAATGTACACTCGGTTTATAGATCTCCTTAATGTCCCACACTTTCTTAACATCACGGGGCATTACTTCGTTGAACTTCATCCAGAAAAATTTCCGCTCGCCGCTTCGCGATATTATTCCCAGCAGCCAAACGAATTTCACGTAATAGCCGGTTTCGCTGGATGAAAATCCTTTCTTTCCTTTTGCGTCTTCGCGATTTGATACCGCGCTCTACCCATATCTCTTCTCCCCGGAGAGAGAAAGAGAAGGGGAGAAACGAATTTGGCCTGATCGGTGTTGGATATAACACATCCATGCCACCCCGGCGTAAAACTCCGATATCGCCGGTTTACTGAGAATCCGTAGTTCGATTTAGTGCGCCTTAAGATGTCAAATCGTTAGACGAAAAAAAAAAGAAAATACGATCGAAATTCTATCTAAAATTTCTTATCCTCCTTTATCAATCGTTGGAGAACTTGTTACAATGTTCTAGAAAGAGTTAATAACACGATGAAAAATTATAATAAACAAAAATTCTTTTAAGAAGGTAAAGTAGAACAAAGCCTTAAGATGTCAAATCGTTAGACGAAACAAAAAAAGAAAATACGATCGAAATTCTATCTAAAATTTCTTATCCTCCTTTATCAATCGTTGGAGAACTTGTTACAATGTTCTAGAAAGAGTTAATAACACGATGAAAAATTATAATAAAAAAAAATTCTTTTAAGAAGATAAAGTAGTACAAAGTCGAGTCAGAATTCATAAGCCATTCATCAATTCCAGATACGCAGCGAGAACAACGAAGTAACTGCATCGCACCAAGTCGATGGTTTCATCAAAGAAATCGCGTCGATCTTCGGTAGCTCTTTTAAGCAGATTGTAATTTTGTTTTCCTTTCTCCAACTGACTGACGTGCCACCCACTTTGATCATTGGACGGAGAATGAAGAAACCACCGTTTCAGCGGCGACCGTGTTACCCTGCGGAGCGTCGGGTGATTAATGACCGCGATGTCAGAGGGTAAGTCTCGTGATGCCGTCTCGTACGTTCACGTGGAGATATCTCCACGTTGATTCCATGGTTCTCCACCACTTGCAGTCGACCACCCACTCGAGTCAGCCCACGCCTCGTGTCTGACTTTCGAACGAGACGAGCGGAAGCCAGAGGAAGGAAAATGGGGCCTGCGGGGGTGGTGAATCGGAGGAGGGTGGAACGGGGGAGGAGGAAAAAAAGGAGCCGCGCTTTACTTCCCGCTCACGAGTGAACGAAAGAGACGATCGTGGAGTACGAGGTCGAGTACAAATTGTCTTGAGGGGACAGGGCTGGGAATCAATCTACTTCTTGCCCTTCTTGTCTGTCTCCTTTCTCTGTCTCATTCTTTTCTTCTTTTTCTCTCCTTCGTCTCTCTTCATTTCTTTCTCTTCCCTCGTAGGTTCCAACAGCCGTTTCTTCTTCCTCGCTCTTTTGCCCTGCCACTCGTCCTCTTTATTTCAAACTTTACCAGACGTCAGCCGGCGATCGGATGAGCTCATTGTATGGCGAGAAAAAACTTTGGGGAATTTAGGTTTGAAGTGACGAATAGTCCCCTTGCTCGCTCGCGGAGCAAGCCGAATGGCTCCGACGCGACGGGGGTGGGCTTTTAGAGCTAAATAAAAAGAGGTAGATTCTATCGTACTGACAGGAGATAAGGAAGGCTCTGCCGATTTTCCAACGATTTCTTCTGTCGCGAATCCACGGGAATTAAAGTGGCAGTGACGTTCCACTCGAGGATGCTGTAATTGAAATCTCGCCGATTCTTGACGTTTGATGAATTATTATACGAATTGCACGTTCGATTCCGTCTCTTTCGATCGTTAGTGTGGAATTGTCGGATCTACTTGGATTCGAATAAATATTGAAAATGGTAGAAGAGAATTTTTTCGTATATATGGAACTTTCATGAGGTTTGTTTTGGAGATATGGAAGACACTTGGACTTCTTCGAGTATTGTCAGTTCGACTGCGGTAAAATCGAATTGAATTCGATAATGTCGAACAAACTGCAGCACCTATGGTTGTCTGGGTCCAAAATTGAGAAACATTGAAGGTAACTGTTATTGTCCACTGATACAAACTTTCAATTTCCCACGTTGTATCTACGTATACTGTGTACCTTTTTCTCTTCCCATTCGGTCTGTCCATTATCTTCTCAATTTTCTTGCAGTACATGCAACCGATTCTTTTCCAATCCAGTAGAAATTTTCAAACAAATATATTTTTAACACTGAAACTACCACCGTTAAATCTAGTACATTTAAATGTACCAAACAAACATTTTGGAGAAAGAGGAATCAAGAACTGAAAGACAAGATCGGTTAAATAACTTTTGTTTTGCAAGGTAGACTTGGGATATTTACTATATGACTCTTTTACAAACTCGGAGAATTCTTTATAAAATCCTGTTACTTTGATCATCTTGAAAATTATAATGCTATTATTCTTACGGAGAAAAATTCTATCAGCTTTCGTATTTTCAAAGATCATGTCGCTAATAAGCACCAGAGTCAGTATATATCAGACGAGGTGTTCAAAATATCGACGTGAAATAATGGTCCCTTAACATCCATCATGCACAGCCGTTGGTTTGTCCAACAATGCACCCCCCCGCCCTTCGTCTAACTCACCCTTGGCCCTACGACCGCGTTGCCCGCCGGAAGAGATCCTTCCTCGGAAATGCCAGATGCCTCCCTCAAAGCGTAACAACGGAACGTACATACGTCGGCGAAAGTATAACGTATGGTCAGGTGCGACAGGCCGTACACTTATCAATCACTTAGTATCCATATTTCTCGGCTGGCAGGAGAGAGGAAAGGACTTGGAAACATCGTACTTATATCATGACGTTATCTGTCTTGTCGAGTTTCTGAGGGGAAGTTGCAACGCCGATATCCCAAAATTATAAGATTTTTACCAGTCTTACTGTAGATAAAACAAAATAATATGTGCTAGGACAGATCATAGTACAAACTATCAAACAAAAAAGCTTGTCAGAGGTAACTGTTAACACTGGAACTACCGGTGTTAAATCTATTATACTTCAATATTAAGTAAGTACTTTAGAAAAAGAGAAATCAGTAGGTGAAAAAGAGAATCAGTTGGATAATCTGTATTTTATAAGATCAACGTAGAATATCTACTCTATGACTCTCCTATAAACCTGAAGAACATTTGGAAAAAATTGGTAACCTATCATTTGGACTTGCTTGGTAATTTCAGCGTTAAAAGTAGAATGAACGAATAAGTTAAAAATGAACAAAGAAATCAAACCAACGTCACCAGTTTAGGTGAAAAGATCCAAACTCAATTTATACAGCAAGAAACGTACAAACGTTTTGTACATTCCATGTAAACCGATTCAGGAGAACAAGCTTACCACCAGCAAGACAAATTCGTCGAAAGAAATTGGCCCAGCATCTACGGCGATTTCATCTGCACTGGTACAATCTACGCCATACGCTCGGAATATCCACCTTACCCCGTAGCCTGATTCGCGATAGCACGTATGCGGGCACATTGTGAATAAAATGCAGTCAGGAATGGGGCACAAGCCCTGGCACGATTATAATGCAGCGGCTGTTGCGACGAACCGAAAGGGTCGACTCTCTCTTCTCTCTCTCTCTCTCTCTCACCCTTTCTCCGTTTCGCCAGGAACCTAGATTCTGGATACACTTTAGCGAGTCCATTATAGAGATTGTGGTCGCGACCTCGCAGCCGAGGACACACCACTAAGTTTTCCATCCTCCTACCCTTGTCTGAGAGCAAGAGAGAGAAATGAAAGAAGAAAAAGAGAAGAGAAATGAGAAAGAGAAAGAAAGTGGAGAGGTTCGTGGCACAGCTCCGTTTCTATTTCGTTTTCTCGCGGTTCACCGTTCATCACGTTTCGTACGAAGCATATTTTACGCTCCGAGGCGAGCCGATGGTAATAGCGTAATAAAAACACGGCCCCCGGAGATGACTGGTGTCACGGCGAGAAGAAAAGAATTTCTTCCTGTTAGCAGTGGAACCAACTTTAAGCAGACGAAGAGGAAGCGGAGAATGAGGAACGGGCAGACGGAGGTGAGAACGAAAGTCGACGCTTATAAATTAGACCGCGAAGAACGAACCCTCCCGGAGGGCAGAATTATTCCGAGCAATTTATTTCCCCGTGTAATTCTCGTCCGTTCGCACAGAATCGAAAGAGGAGCTGCGAATTATGATCCTCGCACCGGACAATTGCATCTAGCGGCCAGGTATTTCGTATTTACATACTCTCGCGAGTAATCCTCCGTCTGTCTTGCCCCGTGAATGTTACTGTTGCTGTAAATTCCTAGGGGAAGTAGAGGAGGAAGGAGAAATGAAAGGCTACTGTTGTTGCAGTTTTTTTTCCGAGCTTTATAGTCGTATCAGTAAGATTATTAGCGACTTTTGTTCCTTTAAATTACAGGGGAATATTAAAACTGGTATCTTTAACGACAGCGTGGAGTATCTTGGAATTATTTAAATGCAAACTGTTTGACATCCAGGGATGAATTTGTAGAAAACAGTTTCTACAATTGGATAACAATAGTTGTTAAGATATTAAAAAAAGGGGAGAATAATTCTCTTCCTAAATGAGGAGTTCTCTCTGTGAAATTGGAAACATATCTCAACGATACAGGCTCTGGTTACTTTCTTCCAGCCGGTCTCAATGTTCTATATCGTGAAAGTGAATTTTCTTCCTTTAAACAGCTCGCAGGTTGCCGTTCGACTACATTCTTTTCCGGTGCTGATATAATGCCTAGGATCTCGGCTGCCATGTTACTCGGATAACGGGTCTTCTTGAGAGCACCTAGCGCGACGATATCGCCGCTCGAGAAAACGAAATAATAAGCCGCCTAATGGTGTCTGGAATTGCGGGCATTCAGGCAGCGATTGGATGCAGTTCCGCAAGGCAGTTTCCTCGTATAGCCCCCGGAAGAACGAGAACGCCTTCTCTGTCGCCTCTGACTCTGCGCTCTACCTGCCGAATGACTTCTTAATCGATATTCCTCGATTCCTCTCGCAAAAGGATTCTGCACGGTTCTTTTCGCGACACGATTCGGATAACGTTTCCAATGACACTGCGATGCAGCGATTCCATCGCACGAGAATCTGATTATTGATCTCGCTCGTTTCTGTGGATTATTTTATTGGTGCCGATTGCTCTCCTTGCTTCCAACGGGTTATTTTCAGGGGTTATCGTGATTTCGGAGATTCTATCGAGATACTGTAGTGAATTAAAATGTGGAAAGTTGAAGTTTCTCATGCTATTGCTATAATTGATCAATTTCATTTCATTCGGGGAACTGAAAATAATTTTTTTGGGTGTAGAGATTTTCTTGGCAATTGTGACAGCGCAAAGTGGAACGAATCCTCAATCTAGGAAAAAAATAATAACACTGCAGTGCCCTATAGTGTCCTGTAGCTTCTTGTAGTGTTCTATACTGTCTTTTAATATCCTGTAATGTCCTGTAGTCTCCTATAGTGTGCTGTAGTGTCCTGTAGTATCCTGTAGTGCCCTGTACTGTCCTATAATGTCCTGTAATGTCTTGTAATATTTTGTAATGTTCGTAATGTCCTGTAGTGCCCTGCAGTGTCCTATAGTGACCTGCAGTGCCCTGCAGCGTCCTGTAGGGTCCAGTTGTGTCTTATAGTGTCTTGTAGTGTCCTGTAGCATCTCATAGTGTCCTATAGAGCCCTATAGTATTTTTAAATGTTTGACTTCGGCCATCTCCACAATTACCTGCTCCAATTAATCTTGCAACACTGAATTATTTATCTTTTATTCTCGACACTAAGTATAGCTGAATGCAAATATATGTCTGGAAGTAAATATAATCGATTTCCCGTCGACCCTCTAACTTCCCCAGTGCACTTGTCAGAAGTTCCGTAGGACAGTTCCAAGGTGAGCTTCAAAGACGACACTGAGGTAGCAATATGTTTTTCGTAAAATATTCGCCGACCCTCTCCGTCGGTCGAAATTCTTTCGAACCCTCCCTGCTATCTGAAGTTCTCCGAATCTCTTGGACAAGCCAGAGAGGGAAATTATTCTCGCTCGGTCGAAGCCCCTTTGATGGACGTTGCGAGGTATTCAGAATCTCTGAAGCTACTTCCTCGACGAATGTCCCAACGGAATAATATCCGTCGAGTCGCGCCTCGTGATTCGCGAAGTGAAATTTCCAACAAAAATAGATGAGAAGCGAGAAACAGGGGGGAAAAAAGAGAAGGATGATGGTGGTGGTAGGTGGAGAACAACGAGCCAGGGGACATTTTCCAGGAAAAATCGAGGACGTAGCCCGAAGCGGCGCACCTGTTCTTTCGCCGGTCGAACAATGGATGCTGCGCCGGTATCCGCGGGATTAAATATCATAATTAATGTCGTCCCGGCACCAGAGCTTGTGTGTGGGAGAATCGTCACCTTGGAGACACCCGCTATCACCACCGACCTGTGCACCTTCTCCCATCTCCACATTTTCTCACGGCTCGGCGCTCTGCTCGTTACGGGGATCAAATGTGAGTAGACAGAGTGTCTTCTATTGTGTACACGCTCAAGAAACCTTCATTATTAACCTCGATCACGATCCTTCCTCTCTCCCGTCCTTCCACTCCTCTCACAGTGTTTTCGTTCCTCTGTCATTCTCTCCTTATCCCTCTTCCTCTTCCTCTACATCTCACCCTCTCTCTGCATCCTTTCATCTGTCCTCCAACTCCCTCGGATCGAGACCGTTGAATTGTTAGGAGGAGGAACACCGTGAAATACCTTTTATTCGGGAAGTAGCATCGCAACCTAGTGCGTAGTACTGTCGGCGTTTCAACGAGGTGAACCGCAAGCTTGTCTCTTCTCCATGAAGAAAGAAAAAATGACTGACGACCACGATGATAAATGTTCCCGTGGAAGTCTTTTATAGTGATTAATTACGTTTAATAGAGTAAAGAGAAAACCGCTAGCAGATGATGCACGTAACGAGGAATGGTAGAGGCGTGAAGTTTTAAGATACCTCTTTGAGGGTTATAACGACAGATTTTTCAAGTTCCAGTCTTTGATCTATGTCAGATATAACGTGGAATAATATTTGAGCTTTCGAGCAGGGAACAAATCAAATTAACGGCATGCTCGTTCCAGCGAATATCGATAGGACCGACACGATCGGGCCAATATCCGGAGCCACGAAGCACCACGAACGAAATTTACTTCCTTTGATAGATATCAGGCCCGTACCTACGGCGTAGGCATTGTCGGGCCGTAAACCAACCCTTCTACATCTCTGTCTCTCTTGTTCTCTCTTACTCTCTCCTCCTCTCCCTCTGGACGGTTCTCTGACGGTACGTAGGTACACATTAATTAGGCTTAAGCTCGCGAGGTAGGTTTAATTACTTTCGCCGGATCAGAGCCGAACCGAATTCGAGCCGGGAGAGGCAAACGGAGGAAGAGGAGCCTGGGGAGAAAGAGAGATTGCCACGATTGTACGTACAGAGCAATTCGAAAATATGCCAGGAAACTTTGATAGATGCTCGCGAGAAATTCATGGTTAATGAGGCTCCGTATTTCCCTGCAAACTTTCTTCCCCGAACCACTTCGCCGGGGATGGAAGGGTCTTGGAAAATTTAAGAATAATTGCCAAGACGTTAAAGTAATTATTATATTTAAGAATCACCTCGGCAATTCGCTTCACTTTAGAACGGTGAAACAAGTATCAACAAAGTGGATCTTCTAACTTGAGAAAGAAAGCTATTATTACAATTACGTTTCCATCCTTTCCCCTTAACCGTCATTTACTTATAAACTTCCGACTATCGCATCTCCAAACGAAACGTTTCCAATAAGCAATCTCAAAGTTATCCTCCAAATGGCAGAACCTCGCTTAAATAGAAAAAAAATATACCATTTGAAGTGGTGTGAATTTTTGCGCGAATCTACAATGATTTTTCAAATAATGATATTTAGAGATAAAGTATTGAGAAAATCCGTGCCTAATTATCCCCTTCAACCCAAGTTATAATATTTGTCGCGCTATCATTCTTATTTAATTAATACAATCCGTATTTGTCCTACCATATAAAAGTCTGAAAGCTTCGCACCCAAGCTCCTCCATCTTCCTCTTCAATTCAAAGATCATCCTACAGATATAACCACATTTTCAATTTATCCAAGCACATTCCTATCCAATCCAACCAAGGATACTTTCTTCCATCAAAGTGCAATTTCTAATCGTCCGATGATTTCGAGAGAGCGATATAAAGGATGTCGCCAGCGAACAAAGCGGAGGCGGAGCAGAGAACGGTCAGGGATATGAATCGCATGAGCGGCTGAGCCATTGTAAACACGCGTGTTACATGGACCGATCCCTAGTGACCTGGCCGTCCTGACGATCGAGCTAACCGGCCAGGCAAGAGTTTCCGCAGGTGTATAGGATCGTTGGAAAGGCAGGTTCACCGGTGTCGCTACCCTCTGGCAGAGCATTCGCTAGCATTGGGGCGGTTGTACACCGCTCTTCGTGTTCGAACCCTTCATCCCGGCGCCGTGTGCGCTACCTCGCGTGCGAGCGAGGTCGCACATTGTAATCGCGTCGCGTTAGTTACCTACGCTTCGACAACCACTGTAATTTGCGTACATTGATTAAATTGACGAGTGGAATGAGAAGCGAACGGCCAGAGGGTCGAAAGAGACGGAGGGAGAAATGGGTGGAGGACAGGAATGAGAGAGAAAGAGAAAGGTAACGATAGAGAGAGGGAGAGGGAGGAAGAACCGATCGTGAGGGGGTGCAGATATCGAGGGTGGGTTTAAAGGTTCGCTCGATACTCTCAGGGTCCTGTATCAAATTAAAACTTGCCAATCAAACGCGATATCGTTGCAACTTGATAGTAACTTTAATTAAAATCGCGACTGATGAAGATCCGTCGAGGTGCGAATATTCAGCTGGCTGAAGTGAGCTTAACGCTGATCTCGGTTTACCGGTCGACGAAGTAACGTCGACTGCCACTTGTTTTCCGTGCGGATAAAAGAATGTGTAGGATCGCAATACCGATTTCCATGTCCGGTGAGCGAGAAACGAGGAGTGGAATATATTACATGCACCCTTCAATCTCTCCATTGGACTTTGCAGAAGGTGATCCGCAAAAAATGCATCTTTCTGCGTGGAAAGTTTCCAATGAAACGATACCAAGGGACCAGTAGAGATATTTGACACAAGTTAAGGACAATCGGTGCGTTTCTCGTTAGACTTTTGACCAGTACGAAAATTTCATGCTAACACACCCATGAGGCGCTATCGACCATAGGACGTTGCGAGTTTCACCACGATATTTCAAGATCGGTTAAAAGTACCGTGACGAGGAAATATGATCTACAAAAAGTGCACCCTTCTGCGCGAAAAATTTCCAATGAAACGATATTAAGAGATCAGTAGAGATATTTGACACACGTTAAGGACAATCGGTGCGTTTTTCGTTAGATTTTTGACCAGTAAGAAAGTTTCATGTTAACAGGAAAGTATCGGCACCCATGAGGCGCTATCGGCCCTAGGATGGAGCGAGTTTTATCACGGCATTTCAAGACCGGTTAAGGGCACCGTGACGAGAAAATGGCATACACACCTCGCGGTTCGGTACGTGGCGTTACTTTTATGGGAGAACGTAAACCATGCGCCGCATACTCGCGGCCATGTTAAGAGAATAAAGAAACCCTGGGTGCGGCACCGATGCGCTCGTCGAAGGGCCGGGTGCTTCCCGTTGGTAATGCCGCTCGTAAAATTCTTTCGCTGACAGGACATGCTTAGCGCGAAGGAAAAAATAAGAGCGTGGGCGAGGGAATACGCGAAAAGAGACGATAGGTAGAGGAAAACGTCCGTAGAAGTAAAAGGGCACGGACTTTGCTATCATAATTCATACAATTTACGCGCCTCGGAAGAGACAAACGATGGAAGGTTGTCACGCACGTACGGTTTACACCCCCACGTCCTCTCTTTCTCGTTCGGTGTAAATCTCCGTGAACAATGGACGAGGAGAACGAAACGGTGGAAGTTCGACGATGATTTCGAGGGATCGATAGGTTCGGTTGATCGAATCGAAATCGTTGCGGTAATATAGTGGCACGGTGGGCAATAGTTGTAATAAGTGTCAGAAAGCTTCGTCAGCGAAAGCGAATTAACGTGGAATAACAACGAGCACCGTTACGGTCGAAATGATTTCCCGCGTGTAATTATTTCCTAATGACGCATTGAAAGCTCGTTCGATGACCTTTCAAAGCGTACTACCGTCGATGACAGTCGGGGTACGTGTTATGACGGTGGTCTTTAGAAATATTGAGTTTGAGGGATGTTACAATTAACGTCGATGGATTAGGTATGTCGATGATATTTTTAATTAGATGATGAATTACATGAAGAGAAATTTTTACATCTCTTCTACCTTGTCGATATTTTGTGTCACAGTAACCACATATTGTGGGATGGATTGCAGAAATGTAAGAGTTTCTTCTGGAAAAGCATAATTTCTAGCAAATGTAGAGCAAGTAAAAGCACCATCTTGCTTCCAAGTACACTAAAACTACCCTTATGCAAGAGTTATCATTATTCGCTTCAGTTAAATATCCTCGTGTGTCGTATCACGTCGAATCAGAACCTCGAGATGTCGTATGTCTCATTATTGCGTCGATCAATATAGAAGGAACTCGTGTCTACGTGGCTGTAATTATTTCCACCTAAGGCGTCGAAGTTTAGCGCAATCATTTCTCAGGAAGGATGTTCCCTCTTAGAAATTGTTGGAGGCGAACAGCTTTCCTCGGAAAACTTTTGCAAAGCATCTCGCGTCGCGCAATGTCTCTCTCTCTCTCTCTCTCGGTCTCATCCTTTCGTCTCACCCTTCAACCACCCTTTTCTTCTTCCACCTTCAACCGTCGGAGGACTCCCCGGGTTGCTCTTACCTCGACACGGCTTCGCAGAGAGCGTAACTAAATAGAAACTGATGCCGGAGTCGGCAAAGACCCTTATTGTCGCTGAGAAACGCGCTCCAGAAGAACTTTCCTCGTCTTCGTGTTCTCTCGCTCGAATAAGACGATTCTTCATGTCATTCCTGCCCGTGAAGCGATGCCGTGCCTCGCGAAGGGTGCTCCGAGAGGAAAAGTGAGCGTCGTGCACCAGCCGAATACCAAAATCTTACAAGAGACGCGACTGCCCTTCCTGCTGCCGATCCATCGGAATCTCGAGGACGTTGGGAGCTTTCGATGGAAAATGGTAAATCGGAGGGTGTATAGAAAAATCCTAACCTTCAAAATAATTCAAAATTCATGCCACCAAAGAAGGAAAAAAGTTCAAACGTCAAAAGATTGGCGTAAATCGACGCAAGATACCACGAGTTTGTCGAGTATATTAGGAATTTTCAGCTTGGGGTGGAAGAAAGAAATTTCCCTCGCGTAATTGTCAGGTCTGGCGTACCACTGGAGGAAGATGTAACCGTCGTAGGTTATAGAGATGTTAACGGAAGTCGCTTTTGTGCATGCTTGAAACTGTTTCGCGGTATAGTACAGAAGGTATTTTTGCTTTGAGAGTTTTCAGGATGAGATAGAAGGGTGGGGTTGAAACGTGCATCCATGTTTTCCCATTTCTTCCGTTCCGCGTTTGAAGCAGCTCGCTTCGCTACGCTATTCTACCCGCGAATGCTACGATAAATTCATGTGCAGCGTATATTAGAGGGAATAAAAAGTTGAAATTTACAAGATCCAATATAGAACGGTTCAAGTTCTTTCGGCATTTTCTATGCCAGATACATATTCACACCCATCCTTCATCGACGGCCCGTGTGCTGGCTCCTTCCCCTTTGTACTTTCGCTCGAGGCCCTTCTTCTTTCTAGGAACGTACGATAAATTCCCGCGGACATTGGTATGCGATCGACGTTTCCGGGTTCTTGGCCCCTTCACCTCGCCGTTTGCGAGAGCACGGGGCTAAAAGGGGGTAGTTCCCGACGTTACGGAGTCGAGGGGGTGTCGACTTCGATGGAAAAAATTCTTTTTGGGCAAGGAGACACGAATATCCGAGGGGTTTTCGTGTCCCTTTAAGAAGGTATACGACCAGTCCGGACATTCGTTAGCTCTCTTCATTTCTCATCCCCAGAATCTCATACACTTTTGCGTCAAACTTTCTCCAACGTGATCGGAAAGGCTATTGAAGATACTATCGCGACTTTCGATTTCTCAGTAACCTGTGACAATGTAATCTACTATAAGTAAACACGTTCAATTTCAATCTAAAGAAACATTCATAAAATCATCTTAACCCTTTGACTACGGGAGACTTTGAGACACAGGCCGTACTATACGGCAGGAACTGAGTCACAATGTACTTACGCAGAGTAATGTGCACTTTTAGATAAGGATGCATTTCTGTTAAAACATATTTACAAGATTAAAAAACTGAATTTAATTACATTAAAAAAATATTATTGATTTCTCTGAACTGAGTGACAATATAAGTTACAAATTTAAAAGTGTCCTTAAAAAAGCCATACTTGTCGAACGACTATATGTGCTATCAGTAGCCAAGGGGTTAAAGTGATCCTTTTATGTAATTTGAAAACATGGCGAATACCTCTTCGCGATTATAATATAGAAGTCAATACGAATAACCATAGATGCAATGAAAGAGCAAAGTTCAAAGTAATTCCAAAATTTCCCCGCCCAATTTATCCGCTGTCAATCCATGGGAATATTGCAGCACAATCTGACATGGACATCGAGTAAAGCCGGATTGTATTCTTTCGAGCAAAGCCCGTTTGCGCATGCTGGTTGAAACTCCTTCAGGCGCTGCCCTCTTGCTCGGCCGACAGTTTCTAATTACGCGTCGCGCCAGCGGAGATACCATCTACGGGATAATTATATAATACAGCATATTCCATCATGCGTGCAGCGGGTGGGCCGAGTGTGTTTGAGGTGGTGAGGCGTGCTGATGACAGACAGGGTGTGCGGGCCCGATAGCGATAGCATCCCTTGTATCGTGCCGGACGATGGCCTGGTTGCCTCTCCTCTTCGTCCTCCCTTCAGGAACCATCGCGTCGCACAGCCCTCCTCCTCATCCATCATGTCGACAGCTTCGTTATGACCGCATACTGACTACTGCGCCTCTGCCTATCGTCTCTTGGACCCTTTCGTCCAACGAGATCTATGATGTCCTCCTAGACGACGACGTATTCCCTTCACTGCGTATTGCTCGATACCTTGATATTATTGATAGGAATATATGTGCTTTGGTGGAATTATGTGTCGTAGGAAAGTCTGGAAGGGGTGGAACTTGGTATTGAAGGGAGTGGTAAAATATTAGCGTGAGTGGGGGAATAAGAATTACAAATAGGAGAATTTTGTTCTATAGATAAAACAAAGATTGTATTTGTCTGGCGCATCTACGCGAAATGTAAGTTTTCATTTGGACTGTCAAACGTGGAAATTTTCGTCAAGGTCAGAAACTGCAGGTAGGCGCAAATCTTTAGCACGGAAATTGGCAACATGTGCCGAGTGCAAGCCAAATGTTTCTTGCATTTGATAGAGAATTTGTGGCCCTTCTTCGGGAAGCAGTACACCTACCCTCTAAATACCTATATAAGAGGGCTGAGCGCATCGGCTCGGTCTCTCTCTAAAAGAGACCAAAAATTCAGTTAGCACGTTACGCTGTCCGTTTATATCAAATTATCTGTACAGTAATAGTAAGCTCTTGTAAGTACATTTAATTCAAACTCAGTGGAGTTATTTAAATGACCAATCGAGCATTCGCAATCTGTTCGCCCACGAAAGCACCTTTCGTTTTGCGGCGTAACAATATTAATATTTAAGGAGTTGCAATAGGAAGCTAATTTTTAATCTTTGATATTTCTCTATTCGGTCATAATGGTAAAGAAAATTGGATGAGACGAATAATACTTAAAATTGAAAACTTAAGATTTCCATGCGGTTTCTATGTTTCTAATCTCCAGAAAATGAGTACATCGAATTAAGATTCGCCGTGATAAGTAACAAACTTGCAAATGTATCCGAAACCCAAGAGAAAACGTGACACGTCGATCGCGTTTTGCCTTGAAATCCCGGGCGAAATATTCGAACCGACGACGAGTCATTCCAGGCAAATTGGATCGCGAGTGGTGCATTATTGTCGCGGTAATTTCGGGATCACGTGCCACGAAACGTCAGCGATACGTCGGCGTCATATCAGCGGAACGATGCGTGGCGAGCGGTTAAATCGCATTTACCCTGCTACGCGGTACGATGATACGTTTCGCTGGAACCATCAGTCGAGGGGATTCAGGTGACACGAGAGTGCCCGCCGCTGATACAGTCTGGAATCTGAAGTATTTTTCTCTCCGGCTGGTTTCTCTCTGTGTAGGCGTACAGTTCGCGAGTATCCGCGTGCTAGAGCGCGCGCGCTGGCGCGTGCTACTGTCACCACCCTCTTCGCTTCGCTTCGCGTAGGCTATCGAATTAACAAAGGGGAATATCAAATTAAATTACGCACGGAGGGCGGCGTTTCGTAGCATCCGAAAATCCGGCTGGTACGTCGAGGCGTCAAATATTTGACGCGGCCCTATTTCCCTTAGTACATAAACCAACGGCATGTACTCTGCTTTACTTGTAATAAAGGTCCTACTATTAAAGCAACCAATGGAATTTGTGTTTGAATAAAATTTCTTTCCCCTTCTTTCTCTACCATGGACACTTGTCCACGTGAAAAATGGTTTAATATCCTAGCGAGAGATTTCTACGAATAATTCGCTTTGTCCATTGTTCGTTGGACGTGAGAAGGAAAGAGGGCGGGAAAAAAAAGCCACGGGAGACGGAAGATTCCCTTTGACATGAAATTAAAAACTATACGCGTTGGCAACGCTCAGCAACTGGGATGTACAAGGGCGAACATTTTTTTGGTTCGTTTCACACAAACTGCCGTGGCGCGTGTTCGTGAATACGCTTTATAAGGGTGGACGTTCCGATAGAATCACGCCGAGAATATCGAAGCAACAAAGAACCCTTCCGAGGGGTATCAATTCAGTCGGATGACTGCATTGGTATGGTGGAAAAAAATTTTTTTCACAGATTTTTTCTTCTCCACCCGTACCGACCCACCTATCGACCAACCCTCTCCAACCCCCTCGCGGCCCTTTACATAGTCATAAAACTGTAAATTCTTTCGTGTCTCACGCTGCGCGCTTTCCACGTATTCTCCGTGTTCCGCTTCACTTCCATTTCTCTCTTTTTCCCTCTGGTCCTCTCCTTTTTCGGCGCAAATATAATGAATATTGACAAACCACCTCTCCAACTCTCTCCTTCCAACGCTCGAGGGCGCGTCGTACCGGGAAGCAGAAACAAATAGGATGAGACGTAGGGGGTAGCAGGTACCCACCATCCCTTCGCGATACAGAGCTACCATTGCCCTGGGCACAATGCACCCTTTCCACCCTTTCTCTCTCTCTCTTTTCCATCTCTTTCTCTTTTTCTCTTCCTATCTCTCTTCTTTCCTTTTCCTCTTTCTCACTTTCCATCGTCCCTTCTCTATTTATCTCGTTCTTTCACGTTCATTTCTTTTTTTTCCGTATTCGCTTTTACACACGTACACACACGTATCCTTTTCCTTTCTCTATCTTTCTCCGACTCGATGCAATCGAGTTGCTTCGGAAATATATTAGTTCGGATTCGCGGAGTGGCGGAAAGCGAAGCGATACGGCACCCACCCACTGGCTTGATGCGATTTTCACGTGGAACAGCGTCGAGGAAATTACGGTGAAAGCGCGAAAATTCGCTTTCGTCGAAATTTCGAGAATGCCGCTGCTACCACTCTACTTTTTTGCAGCCCCTTCTCTTTCTCCCTTTTCCACCCCCACTCCCCTTCTATCTCCGTCTCCCTCGCAAGCTCGCCCCTTTCCTATCTCTTTTTTCCCTCTTGGCTTTTCTCTCAATTTCAGAACCAATTTGTATATCTTTGCACGTGAATCTGGTTGCCGAATTGAATATATATCTCTTCTACTCAATGCAGTCTCGTTCGTTCTTCTTGTCCGTCGTCTAACCGCTTGTCCGTGTAATATCACTTTTTCTCCTCGGCATTAATTTCACACTGAATAATTCATCTGTGAAAAATCACGCTAGAGCACATCTCGCGAGGAAATCGTACGAATATACGGACGACCAAATATATCCTGTCAATAACGATATCTCGAATGTCCACGCGCAACTGAATACTTTTTCATCGATATTAATAACCCAGATTGGCATTCCGTCAATTAATAAAAAAAAAAAAAGAGAAGAATAGTGGACAGCAGGGGCTATAAACATTGATCATTCGTCCCATCGTAACAATGCCCGAAATGCTTTGTTCTCTTATCCTCACCTTCCATTGCAAAAACGTTAACGTCCCCATTGATCTCTATTAACTCCGTCATTCTCCGTCCATCAGACAGCTACGTAACGTTAAAAGCAAATTTAGTGACAAAAAAAAAACCAACAATCTCCTCCTTATCTCACGACAGGAAGAACTTAGTGTCTCGACCGAACGTTTCAACCTACAAAAACTGGTCCGTCTTTTTTACTTTCTTCTCTCGCCGTACTTACTCGCTGCGAAATCACAGACCGCACTTGCTATTTCCTATCCGCGAAACGCGCTCTCGTCTCTGTGATTCCACCTACACACATGTTACCATGGTTGAAACACGTACGCATGAGTACACATACATTCGTTTCTTGCAGGTACGAGCAAAAACCACCACTGGTACCACCACGTGTACGTCAGCTTCTTCCTTTTTACAGCCCTCGGAGGTTAGACTCATTACGGAACGTTACGTGCGCAAACCCGCGAACGTAGCCTGTAGAGAGTAGCCTGTAGAGAGTAGCCTGTACACGTACGTATATCCTTCCTGCATGCCGTTTCCGTGCTCGTAGTCTGACCTGTGTGTACACAGGCCGTTTCCGAGAGAGGAAAGTCGAAGTCCGGTCGGTTGGTGGACCTCTCTACCTGCAGTCTCGACTCTGTTCACGAAGAGTTGACTTTTCGTTCTCACCGTTTTACGAGAAGTCTCTCCTGCTCTTTTATTACTCGCGGCTAACGTTCAGCTCGCCTTTAATCGCTCGACGACTAGTCGCACGGCTATTATGTGCCATTGCGAAGATTAATAGAGGAAACGTGTCTGAACTTTTATGTCTTTCTCTCTTTTCTTTATTTACCTTCTCTTTTCTCATCCCACTGCTATTTTCAGGAGTCAATCGGCAGATGCGTCCGCGATAGCCATTGAGAGAGATTTCCTCGCTGGCTGTTGCCAGAATGAGAGAAGATGGAAGAGGAGAGGCGAGAAATGTCCTCGGTGATTCTGAATCCGAGGTCTCTGGGATGTATTAGGTAAGGGTGCTTACGCGACGCGCTACCACCCTTGCGTTTCTTCTCCTCTTTTTCTACGTTCTTTCTTCCCTCGAGGTCTTTTATAGGACGCTTTCACCATGTCACACGCGGACCATCCTGAGCCCGACATTTGCCCTCGAATGTCCTCATCTTCTACGTTCTATCCTCTTAATGTCTTAGACACTTCTTCGACGGCGTTCGATGTTTCGGTCGGTGGATATCGAACGGACGTTCTGCCATTTCCGTATTTTCACTTCAGAGTAAACTATCAGCTACACCTTGTTGGTGTGTAGAATTTTTTTCCACAAGTCAGAAGTGGAATATTTATTTACCAGCTGTTTTATTAATTTGTATTTTCTGGAACAGTCGGAAACCGGTAATTTCGACCAGGGTAGTCACAGCATCAAATAGAATATCATCTTCTCTCAATTGAAATGTTATGTTCATAATATTATATAAAAGCATCAAATAAATGATACTTACTTACCGAAAAAGAAAAATGTTCTATCTCTTCTTCCTACCATTCATTTATCCTTCTTTCGATCTCGGTTCTGCCACAAAGGGTATCAATTTTCGGCGCTCCATCTCTCCTTATTCTACTTGCCTCGGCGTCTTTCGTTTCACCACTTTTCTAGACCCCGATCAACCCTATTTAAGCAGCCAGCCGAACAACAGGGAACGAGCCACGAAGCTCTCCTCATTACGAGCGCCACGGTTTCGGTCTCGTCCTTCCTTTAAGGCAGGGGTTTTGATTGAACGAAGGCAAAAGGCAGCACAGCCGGCTAGGCAACCCTTGTTTCATCGTTGCCTCAATTATTTTATCCCCACGTTTTTCCGTCCCTCGCTTTCTTTTATCCAGCAGGCCAAGCCTTTGGTGTCTCGTCGACGTCCGGTAGCACTTACGTCTACCTCGATCGAAGGAAGGGCTCTCCCGTTCAATTGTTCTCGAGATATGCCTCGAATTCAATAAGGTTCGTTTTCGTACTTTAAATGGTAATCGTGAAGGGCCGAAACCCAGCCGGAATTGTAGGTTCGTAGCGTAAATGATCTAACCGAGACGAAATTTAATCAAACAAACGAAGAACGAAGTTGGACTTCGCTTTTCTACGATTGCCTTCATGAATTTCTATCGATTTGATTATCGAATCCCTAAACAACGTCGATACGGGGAGAAAAACGAATAGAAATAGGAGATAAATGAGAGGGATACTTTTTCAATTTCAATGAGAGTATTGAAATTGTACTTTTCATCGATTAACACGTTTACTGTCATGGGGGTCATCGGTGATTCAATGAAATTTCGTGTAACTTTTAAATTACAATTTTTATACATTTTAACCATCTCGAACATTTAAATATTAGAATTAACGCTAGAACTACTGACTTTATATTTATTATGTTTAAATATGTTAAATAAGTATTTTGAAACAAGGAGAATTAGGAGGTAGAAAAGATTCTCGATCCGGTAATTTAGAGTGAGCGTGGAATATTTATTATATAATTATCTAATCGACTTGGAGAATTTTTGAGAAAAATTGAAAACTAGTCATTTTCACTTGGTAGTTCTGTATTAAAAAAAATAAACGTCTGCCGAAAATCTGTATCTTCAAAGTTTCCGCTTCATAAAGATGTCAGTTTAACAGAATAAGTTTCACTTAAGTAGAAATGATGAAACCAGCCAAATACCAATGGCGTTCAACGTGATAATGATGAATCTAACAATAGAATTTTATAGTATCTTTAATCTCATGTTCGAAAGTATCAACGAGATAATTTTTTATATCGGTTAAAAAGATTTTCGCTATGTTATTCAACGTTGTCTAGTACGTTCTGTGTTACGTAAGCTGTACAATGTAGCCGAGCTGAAATGAAAGTGTGAACGTAGAAATGATGTTGTTGCATAAGCGACGAACGGTTTGCGCCGCAACACCAAACGAAGGGGACTCTCCTAAGGATTCGTGGAGAGAAACGCAATTAAAGTTAAACGCTACCTCCACCTACTATTCTCTTCTTCTCTTTTCCTTTCGATATTTCTCTCTTCCCCTTTCTCTCTTCATCTTTCTTTCTTCCTTGGTTTCTATCTATCTCTCTCTTTCTCGCTCTTTTGACAGTCTATAACCGAGAAGAGGTTTCCCCTCTTCTCTGTTGGGGTTGCTGCGAGGGTTAGAGCAAAAGCGAATTCTCGTTCAAAGGAGCATTAATTCACGAGCTTCTCGCTGGATGCGAGATCAAACACTTTCGTCAATTAGCTCACGGTTCTTGCATGCGCATAATTGGGCTGCCGAGCGACCGACATCGAGGGATATCGATGCGACATAGCGGCTCGAAACATCGTATTTTCCTATCAAAGTATTTTTCCCCGACTTGTCGAACGATATTAAAGTACTGCGAGCGATCTTTCCAAGAGTTTCATGAATAATCTTTCGTATTTAAATGTCGTTACTCCCTCGCAGCGTGAAAACACGTAACATCCTGCCCAACTTGCATCGAACTTCATTCATTCTGTTATACAATTCAATTAAAAAGAAAAATTCGTCAGAAAGTAGATAGTAGAAATATTACATTTTACGAGGCACAGAAAATGTACATCATTTATTTCTATGTCATGAAAGGACGAGGGTGAGTTTTGAGTATCGCGTCTACCGCAAATAACGTTGAGGAATTAAAACGTAAATTTCATAAAAATATCGGCGTTGATTATGTTATCTTCCAGCGGCGGTCCTAAAGTCAGTTGAAAGTGTACAAATAAATTGCGAGCGCCGAGGAACTGGAAAACCCAGAGACCGAAAAGCACGGAGGTGGACCGCCATCGTCATCCCTTTTCCGCTACGGAGAAACGGAAATCTCGACGTTTAATTCACGTTTAATGTGTGCTGCCCGACTGGTTCTCCTTTTTTTTTTTATGGTGCTTCCCCTTCTCGCGCCGGGTGGTATAATTAACCCGGCGCTGAAAACGGCCTGCAGGGACCAAGCGCATTTTCGAAGGGACTCTTGCTCGGTGAAAATTCCAACTCGTCTGCACTTCTCCATCCGCGTACACTTTTACCTCTATTTTTCATCTTCCCCTTTTTCTCCTTTTACCGCCGACGAATGTACGAACATAAAATTAAGTATGTGCCGTATTCGAGACTAGTTAACCGCGCAGGCGTCTTCCTCTTTGTTTGTGCTGAATTTTTTCCCTCGACGTACCGACCGCCCGGGGGTGGTTTTATCGTTGATCGAGACAGTAAAAGGAAAGCCGGGAAAAATTTCGCTTTCCCTGAATTCTGATTTTGGAGTAATGGATCCGACAGTTTCTTTTTATAACTTCCTTCGACGTGTCCCAGACGTACTTGCTCGTTTTAAGAATAACTGCTTGAATTCAAGCGCCTTTATTAATACCTTGGCACGGATTTAGTGAATTGTCGTTTCGTGATGGTAATAAATAATACGTTTATTTTTGAGGGTGGATTCTTTGCTTCTATCGTATTCCCTGCTTCTATTCAGAGAGTCATGAATGAAATAATTAAGTTTTTAAAGAGTCATATACCTTGTTGTCAAGTTTTGATGGCAAAAGTTTCATTTACTTTTGTGCAGTCATCTCTTATTTATTAGTTCAGTGTTCACTATGGAATTTCTGATATCGAATGCAAAAAAATCTGATTATCGAGCATCGAATAAGAGATGTCTTTGCGTACGGTGAATTGACAAGGTATTAAACAATGTTAAGGGAAAGGAAAATCGAAGAACGCGATTAATGACAGGTTGGTCCATTAACATTGTTGCCATCCAATCTTTTTCCTGTGATTTCTTTTGTTCGAAGAAAAGTTTTCCAGCTTGGATCAGCCGCAACGAGATAGCTACTCAGGAGCGCTCGTAAAAAGAAGACTGTAGATTAGACGATGTTACGAAGAAAGAACATTGAAACGCTTTATCAGCGTAAAGAGCTCGCACAGAGAGAAATTTATTCCTTTTCTATGAAACTTTAAAACTCGTGTAATTACAGCAGGTATTTGTTTGCATGTTCAACACCTATCGAGAATCAAGCATCGATTGTTCATTGGCCGAAATAAGTTTTTACGTGGGTGTACTTTCATATTTGCCTAAAAACAAACGAAAGAGAAACATCTAATGGAAACCTATTAATCATAAAATTAATCAAACCTCACGCAATAATTTTTCCTACAACATTAAAAATAACGCAAGTTTGTTACGATGTCGTTATTAACACTTTACCGACCGGTATCTTTTTAACATCCTATCTACTTCTGACCGGTTACTTGATCGCAAATACTTCTCAGATATCGATATCTCTTTCGAAAAATAAAAATTATCGTCACTGAGTCCTTCACATAATTAACCGCACTGATAAATAATAATTTATTATTTGCCGTAGCAATCAATTAATAAGTTAAATGTCCAAAACCGTTGATCCCGAAAAGCCTATTAATAGGCTACCAGTCAATAAAGTGTTAATACTTTTGCCAATTTGCAAATAAATACTTCATTACACGTTTCATTATTTAAATCCACCCCAACAAAAGGTCGTCCAAGATCGTCTATCAATTCCTAGCGAAAAGCGTGAAATGCAGGGGCTTTAAACGTTCGTGCATTCAACACCAAGGTAAATCCAGCTTTAATCCTCAACGTAAGACCATTGTCTCTCCTCGAGTAGAGACAATTTCGAAAGATCAGACAACCGAGGATCGATGAAGACAGTCCATACAGTCTGAGGACACTTTATCTCGTACTTCTCTCCGTCGGACGTAAAAGTACGATGGAAGTGCAGAGGAGATAGGAGGGCGTAGAAAATAGTCCGGCGCCACGATCAATCGGTGCTATTTTTTTAAACAAAACTTTATCAGCGTTTCGCCGTAAGGGTAAAACGGACGAAATTCTCGGATAACGTTCACCATAGAGACCCTCGATTTCACCCTTCTTCTCCCCATCTCGTGTCGTCGTTGTCGTCTCCTCCGTCGTCGTTGTCGTCGTCGACGTTGTTGTTGTTGTTGCTGGTGGTGCCGTTGTTGGAGATAGGGCGATGTTGAACGATGCAACCGAGGATGAGTTCGAGGGAATCCGAGGGCAGGAATGGGGAATGACGTAGCCGAAAGGGGCGGATGGGGATGACGAAGTTGAAAAGGGCGGAGAAAGGGAAACGATAGCGAGATGCCGTCGGTCTCTCGCTCTTCTGTTTCTGTTTCGCGGAAGGAGCAACGGCTATCAAATATTTGCAGCGTCTCTAACCCACAATGCCGCGCTCGATAAACCTGAAAGTTTGTTTACGGCTGGAGGTTATTCCTTCGTCGCCTTTCTACGAGGCGGGGGCGGATTCCTTCTCCCGTGCCGTTTTAACTTACAGCCTCCTGCGGAGAGGTCTACTTTGCTGTCCTTTTCGCGAATTTACGGCAATTGAATGTGCTCTATCGGGAGAAAAACGCTGCGTCGACTATTCCAAAGGCAATCGGGAATGGAAAGTTAACGTAATAATTTCGAGCATGGGGTCTATGGTTCATACTTGCAATAAGAGCTGCGTATAACTGCAGGGTGAATGATTTTAACGTTTACATGGAGTTGTTTGATTTCTTCCTTGATATTCGTTAGGCTTCTTGGTCTTCTTTTTTGTCGAGGGGAGGGAATAAAGGGAGGATGAGATGGGGTTGTATAAAATTTATGACAGACATAGGTTTTATGTAACGGCGAGAACTAGCAGGTGGATTGTAACTGGGAAAGTATCATCGTGAAACTTTTTCATTAGAATTTCGGTACTTGAGCGAGTGCACCGAATTGACCGCGTGAAATTTTAATATCGATCCTATTTCCAATAACTTAGCTTGTTCGACTTTGACAATGGGTTCTGTGAGATTTATGTGCTACGTTGTATCAACCTAGGTGTTAATACCAGCGAATAGATACTTTCCGCTTTTCTATTTTAGACTTTGGCTGTTATGATAGTCCTATAGAGAAACTACAGTGTTAACTGTGTTCAGAACAAGCGAGACTACAATATATATGTCACATAGGTGAAACTTTCCAGAAACGACGACAAGGGAATTCCAGCAGAAGTCCACTAATTGGAGTCCAAGACTGCAACGCCCACAACCTCATCAAACCAACTCGAAACATCATCGTTTTAAATAACAAATCTACCAAAAAACAATCTCCATCCTCTCCTCTCCGTAACCAAAACTCAACATTCTTCCTCGCTGAAATAAAAACCAAGATACATGTCACATAAATGCAAACCTTTCCGCGTGGCAATTTCACGAAGCAAATTTTTACAAATATAGAATTCTCCACAAATCGTAAATCCGTCGAAGTAGCGAAACAGACGTCTCCTTCGAGTATTCAGGTATACCTCAAACACAAACCTGAAACTTAGTTGCAAGACGCAAACGAAAAATCCCGGCGAGAACGTCTAGCTGTTGGTGATTTGCAACTTCTTTATCGCAGTTTCGCGATATTCTTGGAGTAAGACGGAAGTAAAGGGAAGAGATGGGGAAACAGGAGAGTCGGGATGATTCAATGCGGCCTAGATGCTCCCTGGCGACTCTCCAAATCACTTCCGGCCCCGGTAGTCGTATACCTAACTTCGGACCACGGGCTTCTAAGGGGTTGTTTGTACTTAAACGGGCCAGACGACGCGCGAGACGACCGGGAAAACATTTCGCAGGGGCTGCTCTCTCTCGCTTGAAACAATAAACGCTCCGTCCAATCGAGCGTGGAAGATAACGAGCTAGAGAAACGGCTGGGGGAGAATAGGAGACGATAGGAAAGAGTTGTTTGTTAGACGACGCGATCTCGCTTGAATTGCAACGACCGACGAAGTTTCTCTGGCATGCTTTGCCTTCTAGTCGTGTCGGAAAATGCCCTGATAGATTTTAATAATGCACTTCTGAGACTGCGTTTCTCGCCTCTTACGACCGGGAGAATCATTTCTTGTAAATGGCCTCTGAAACTTGAATTGCATGGACTTTTGGGGATGACGGTGGTGAGAATTGTTAGGTATTCTCGTCCTCCTTTTCTTTCAAGACGATTCCTTTGTTTGATGAGAGAAATTTCACAAAGCGTTGAAGCATGTAGACAGTATGAATATTGCCACATTAAATCTTAACATTTTGAGTTTTAAGTGTGAATGTCGACCGGCAACTTCAACTTAATTTTGTTATATTTTAACTTGCAAGTTTTTAAGTGTCAGACTTTAAATTCTACAATGACGTTTTAATAATGACATTAAAGTCATTCAAAACAATTTTTATTCTATTGAGAAGAAATATAATTTTTGGTCCAATATTTATATTATTAATTGTAATTGATTAATGTGAGATATTTTTTATAACTTTCATTGGGATGTAAATCTGGTTTACGTTCACCGGTCTCCCAGTAAAAAATTGTTTCTTATTACTTCTTTTTCGTTAGGTAACAATAACATGATCATAGATGCGAAAATTAATATTGTCATCGTCACAATCCATATTTTCTTTACAAGGGTAATTTATTTTTCTTCCCGACTTAATTAAAAAAAAGTACACTTGGAGTAGCACGCTTCAAATCAGAGGTGCCTGAGCAGCACACTTGTAGTCATAAGGGTTAAATTGTTAACATCTGCGGAAGATTCTACGACTGGTGCTAAAGTTTGTCAAAGATTTTTGTCAAACCGTCAAGAAATTTCCACAGACAAAGGGAACAAAGATGACGAAGAAAGAAAGAGGAAACCGAGGCTCGAAGAAAAAGGGGAAATTACGAAATGCCCAAGTGGCAGGCCGGATGACAAACGATTTGGACGTTGCGCGCGGAATACGCTTTCCGGTTTGAGGATCACCGGTAGCTCGCATTTACCACGCTCCGACTAACTTGCCTTCCACCTCATCAATCTTAGGCCACTTGGTTAGCACTGGCAATTACAATATCGGCTTGCTCGACGAGAGTTTGAGGTTGCGGCCGAAAGGGGTGGTTCTTGGCACGCTAACCCGAGCCAAAGCTTCTGGCTGAGCCCGACGGTGCCCCACCTGCCTAGAGAACATGTCCCACCTGTTGCGAGCGATCAGTCACTTGAGCCGTGGATTTGTTTAAATCTTGATAACGTGGACCTCCCTATCAGGTTAATTTCAATTCTCCAGAGAGCCAAGGAGGAATATCTCGCGCCCTTTCGTCGGATTCGCGACTGGTTTAACTCGATCAATTGGATTACGCGTGTGAAAGGTCGATAATTGAATTTGAATAGGGTGGCTAAACTGTATGGAAGCCTTCCTGGGTTTTCGTACGTTTCGCGTGCCATAATTCCAGTCGGCTAATTCGATGGTGAATTTCATCTATTTCGAGTTAACGCTTGGAACGTTGGGTCAGAAGAATCGTCCGCATTCGCGACGAGGGTGAACCATTGGGCGCCATAAGATCCCGAAATTCTCGGCTCGGGTAAACCGAATGGCTTAAAGGGTTAATTTGTACGAAGCGCGATCTCGTCTCGTTCGTGTTTTACAGGGATGCTTATCCAAAGCTTCGAGGCGGAAGATGACCGTTGGAATTTATGGGGCAGTTAAAGCATCCCCTTTGGTCTCGTAAGCTTCTACCCTACCGACGTCCTTTTTTATGGCTCCTACTTTAACACCTTCTTCGTTGCATACGTCGTTTTATCACATCGTACGAAACTATTTGCAAAATTTCAACGCCTCTACGTCCAACGATCGACGAGATTTTTTCTTATCGAAGAAACAAGATAAGATTGAATTTATTTCTTAGTTTTAAACCCTTAGCCTACAACAACTTGCAACAAGGGCGGAAAATGGAATGGGAAATTTTGAAGTCTTTCAAAAACTATTGAATTAAAAATATCAGCCAGTTTCAAAACGATCTCATTATCTCTATACTGTTAATATTCAATTATAAGAAATATCAGAAATCGGTGAAAACTTTTGATTTCAGGAATTAACTTTGAGTCTTTGCGCGCCCCGTCAGAACAGAAATCGTAGGTCAAGGGGTTAACTCCTTAGCCTACAACAAAGTATGGTACTTGCAGGGTAGAAAATGGAGTAGGAAATTTTGAAGACTTTCAAAAACTATTAAATTAAAAGTATCAGCCGGTTGCAAAACGGCCTCATTATTTCTATACTGTTAATATCCAGTTATACGAAATGTCAGAAATCAGTGAGAACTTTTAATTTCAGCAATTCATTTTAAATCATTACAGGTCCAGTCAGAAAAGAAATCGTAGGTCAAAAGGTTAAATTAACAATATCATTCTTTCCAGGAAGAAATACATTTCAACAATTTCTGTGTTCGTTAGATACTCAAGCACACTTGAGATTTACGAGGTTACCGAAAATTTCTAAGGATTCCAAGCGAACTCGGAAGCGAGCACGATCAAGCGTGTACAGGTACTTCCGTTCTCCAATACACCGAGCGACCGACACTCGAACCGGGAGTAACAATCCACCGGAGTTTAGTCCAGGCAACTGCTTCGCGTCCGGTTTATGCCCTGGGTGCCAATTAGTTACTGGCATTACCAACGGCTTCCTCCTAATTAACAAAGTTTCGTTTATCGACGATGAACGGTAACAAGGAGGCAGAGACGCGGAGCAACCCACGAAGCGGATAGGCTTCTCAATACTATAACGTTTATTCCGGCATAATTGCTCGGATGAAAATGCAATTAAGCATTAATCAGTCAATTGTTCGTAATGGTAGAATCGAACGGGAATATAATTACGAAATGTAATATTATTACCTTCGTATGTGATATTCACCACGAAAGGGTATCAGACATGTACACGATAATGATTATAATTACTTTTTTTTTCAAAGGTAATATTCCATTCGACGTAATATTTTTAGTGTTTCATCGTACAATACCTGGAACCCTGTATAATTCTTTCATTAGCATTAATTATAACATCTTTCGTCGAAATTTCACATGAATTTTCAGCATACACTGGTTCATAGCAACAACAACGATCCTCCCGCATTCGTTTTAATATTCGCGAAGCATGCCGGATTGAAGGCACGTTACTTTGATATTACACGGCATTTATCAAATTTCAACAAAAGTATGCTACTAATAAAGGCTTCAATTTCGCTATAATTTAATCTCGCGCGGTATGCCGAGCTCGAAAGCAGACACACGGTGAAACTTCATTGGAGATTGCATCCTGAGAGAGGCGGATAGCTTGGAAACTTAATCGAGATGCCACGATATCTTTTATCCCCCTTCTCTTCTTGCTTCGAAGTCGAAGACTTATTTAACTAATAACGTATCGCGTTATTAATAGAAATATTAATAACTGCCCGTCCTATGGGGAAGACCTGTACTGGTTTGTACGAAATTAAATTGAATTCCGTGGAATTCCCGTTAGCCTCGTTCTCTTTGTGGAACGTTTTCTGATCAATCCGCCGACGAGTTGGTGGATAATTAAGTTTAGCGAAAAGTCGGATCGCGCGGAAGACCCTCGTGTAAAGGGAGCACCTTTAATGATGGCGGTTACCTGTAGTCGTGATAATCAACTGCGATGCCTAACTTTGACAAGTTTGACAAAACCTGCCCTCGTGCTGTGCCTGTTAACGTTATTACGGAAGTTTATCGTTCGTTTATCGACATGTTTCTGCGCCGTTTTCACCGTTGACGGACATCGTCGGATCATCTCTACCGATAACGATATTCCATGGAAATCGTCAGACTTTTGTTTAATTTTAACGTTGGAAATATTCCTACAGCTCGTCTATGTCGAAGAGAAATATTTTGATATATCAGATATTACAATCTTACCGAATTTCTCTGCGAAATAGATAAATCGAGAATACATTATTCTGTTTCAGGATTATTGTCTCGATGGTAGATGCATTGAGAATATTTCTAATATTAATACGGAATTGTAAGTAATTGAGGTCGATAATGCTATCGGATTTACATATTAAAGTCCTCGATTCCCAAGGTATTCAAAGTCCTTGAATTAGTTTGCACCGAAAGATATTATTCGTCGTCCAATCCAGCGAAACTGAGAGCGTTATAAATACCTTTATTTCTCTCTCGTCGGAGGCCTCAATGTCGTGAAAATGTCAGTTCGTCGTATGTAATAAAAAGTTAATAATGCTTCGTTACTTTTATCGCGATCCACTCGCAGACACGAAATTAATTTCGAACACGAAATCCTCCCGAGAGTTGGGCGGTACTTTTAAACGACGTCGTCTGACGCTCGTCGTTCTTATACCACTTACAAAGTAGTTCGTAACGCTACCATTTTACGGTGTCGTATTTCGTGTTTTTTTTTGCAACATACCGATACCCCTGCCACGAAATCTGCGAGAGTTTTTTTTCTCGGTAATACAAAACACATCCAGAGAAGTGGCGTAGTTCGAAGAAGAATGGAAAGAGGGTGAAGAGAAGAAGAAGAAAGAACCACGTAAGATTGTTCTCGTGCCCTTTATCCTGCAATAAAACAATATCACGTTTAAAAGGACAAATAAATTTATAGCCAATCTCGTCAACGTCCATTCACGGATCCTGGTAGATCCCTTTCGAGGATCGCGAGCAACGGAGGTCTTCCATGATGTCCGTCGGATCGACGTAGAGGGCACAGGACGAATTGGAAGTCTCGACTCGACTGAACACGTAGCATAAAGTCGTAAAACTCGACTTACGACGAGTCGTAACGTCAAGCTTGGTCCTCTATACTTTTTTCTTCCCCTTCTTTTCTTCTTCTTTTTTTTATAATTGACGCCATCCCCTACGGACGGGGATAAAAGTTGAGCTTGTAATAAGGAAAGGAAAGTGTCTAAAAGCGTCCCCTTCCGAGTAGGGGTGGCTATAGCATCTCTCTCCTAGTGGCCGACTTAATGGCATGAATTTTATTGAAAATATTCAGGCCGCTTGATTAACCAATAAAAAAAGGGTACACCGTAGACCCTCGGAACGAGGGACGATAAATACCGGCGGGTTTCTGCAGGGAGAAAATTGTAGGCCCATCTTAACGACACAATAAAAGCGTCGTGGTTTAATTTCAGGCTTAACACGCTACGACCAGATGACGCTCGAGTATTTTGTTTTATTCACACCGAGAGGGAGAAACTTTTCTCCACGGTGGCTGCGATAAACTGTCGGAGATGGTGAATCTTTAAATTTCAACTTTAATCTACGCCCACTGTAATGGCAATGTTCTCCTTCTCGTCTTATCCTTTCTTTTTTGTTCAAGAAAATTTGTTAATCATGAAAGGGATGAAAAGTTGACGAAGAATTTCCATCTTGTAATTTCACAGAGGATCGACGATTTGTCAATGTACGTTGATCTGAAAATACGACATTTTCGTGAGCCGAAATAGAAGTGTTTTCATTCCAGTCTGCCGGAGAGCATTAAGTACGGCTAGGAGAATTATTGGTGGCACATACTGATCGAAATTGGTATCACGAGTGGGATCTCGGCGACATTATAACAATATGTCAACCAGGCCCGAAACTCTCTTGTACAATAAGTCGGAGAGTATCGATTCCGAAGTGGGGGCAGAGGGAAACGATAAATATTACGAGATGATTATTATTGCCGGCGGTATCACTCGCCATACTCGGGGTGTTTGAATTTATACGACCACCATGGATATCACCTAAAATAGGAGCTGGATGAAAAATGACCAGGGAAATCTACGCTTTGCTCGATGTTTCGAGATTTTCCAACGGTCCATCGTGAGAAACAAATGTCGTCGAGATCGTTATCACCAAAAATATCTACCTCCCTTTAATATTTTCTCAAAAACAAAAAAACTTCTCTACTTCATTGTTACTAGTATTATAGTAATCCTCTGGGGGAACATTAATTCAAATAAAAAGAGAGTAATCTATTAACTCTTAAAAAATCTCACGTATTCGATAAATCTATCGAGAAATAAATATTCTCAATACCTCGGTGCACTTTCAGCTTCACGGTTAACGTAGAAATTCCAGAAGAAACGTTAAGCCACTCGACGAGTGGGACTATAACGTCTCACGTTTATTTCGAGGTACAAATGGCCATACCTCCAAGTCCGATATCGGTTTCCATGGTAGAACGAAAGGAAAACGTTGACATTATAAGAAACAATTCGTTTCGTTATAATCCGTTTCTCGTTCCAGGCGGTAAAATAAATCCATAACTTCTCTCGCTACTCTCCCTTTCTCTATTCCCGACATTCAGACCGGGATCCCATCCCCTCTTGTATTCGCCTTTTTCTTCGGCAGACCTCGGTTATTGGTAGCGTGCCGGTATCTCGGCACAGACTGCACCAACGTTGGTCTAGTGTGGTGATATACAGCATAAAACCGCGAGAGAAATACTATCTTCATTGTCTAAATGGCTGCCGATAAAGCAGCCCGAGTTTACTGCGGACGAGATTGTATTTATCATCCGGCAATGCCACAACCCGCGCACGTTATATACCTTACCATCCAGTTATCTAAGATACGTTTGTCTATCTTCGAAGAGAAATGGATTATGCCTTTTTGGAGTGCTGAAACTCAGTAAGGGAAAACGTTCGCTTGGCTTTGCTAATAATAAATTTCCTCGTGGACTTTGACACTGACGTGAATTATATATTGTTACGCACCGAGTGATAGAACTAATGTTACTGTACAAATATTAGAGAAATTGTACGATCAAAAGTGTGATAGAATAAACGTTAAAAGGTTTTGTAAAAAAAAAGTGTCCATTTATTTACACTGTTCAAAGCTATTCCTGTGTTTGAAGAGAGAAGATAAATATCAGAATATATCCTTTATATGTTTCCTCTAACTTTATTTCTTTACGTCCACTTTTTTTTCCAGAGAGTTGAAACTGTACAATTAAAACGTTGAATCTAGTTTGAAGTAAGTTTAAAACGTCCATTTATAAAGCATAGGAGTAATTTGCCGAAACGTTTTGAGACCGAGCAAATATACCTTTGCGTAGACCCTTTCGCCGGAGAAGAGAATACGTGCGAGTTTAATACAATATTTAAGGGCAAACCTCGGTGGCGTAAGTGCGGCTCCATTTTCTACCCTTTAGGAGAAAAGGGTGTGGTCACGTGCGGAGGAAAATGCCGGGCACGACCTTCCTACGGCAACCTAAGAAGGATCCTATGTTCGAACGAGAACCGGCTTCGACTGAACCTTCCATTCCACGTACGAGGAATAGATCTGCAAGCTCTATTAAATCGTGATTTGTCGAGGTAACTCGATTCGTGGCCGAGGCTTTCGAGGTAGAACGGCGAGATTCACTTTCGCAAGTGCCATTCATTTTATGCTTCCTATATTCAGGGCACGGTAACGAAAGCTAGCGCGTTGCCGCACGAAATTTACTTAATCCGCCGGCTCTCCGCGTCCTGGCATTATCAATGTGCCACTAATATTGACTTTCAATTAATGCGCGAGCGAACCTTAAAACCGTGACCAGGTTATGTAATCATGGATCGGGTCCAACTGATGGAAACTCGGTCAAGGGATAATTTTCTGTCTTTCCGATATCCTATAAAAATCAATCTTGTCAATATCACTGTTACTTTTTAACCCTTTGCTGGCTTAGACATTTTTTAATATTGGGAGAGGCTTACTGATTTGGCGACTCAAAAGCGGTTTTTATCAGACAGAAAGTTAATGTATAGAAATTATAAATTACTGATTGTATAATTATATTACGGGGACCGGAAAGTAATGTCGTTTTTTTGCTTTATATTCAAAGAAATAAATTTGTAACAATTTTTTATTTTCAATGAATGACGTAATCAACCTTGCTGTCTCCAACCCTTTCCTATATAGTGTGCAAATTTTCAATGGCGGGTCGATTGAAATTTATCAGTCCTTGAGCAAACCATCTAGAGAAACGACGTTACTTTCCTTAGGCTACTTCCTAATATTGTATATATACAGCAATACACTATTATTAAATTTTTTTCTAGACCACATATATGCGTTCACAGTCCTTAAAGGGTTAACTGCTAGTCTTCGCGAGAATTTTTCCTGTCCTCAATTATATCAAAGAACAACTGTAAACTTAACACCAATAAAATGAAAAAATATATCTACACCCCATCTTGAATCCTCTAGAATTTTTATTCTGAAATTCATCAGAAAAAATGTATTCATCATAAAAATTTCAAAGTACTTTAAAAGCTACTTGTTACAGTTGATTTAAATTGCACCCACTTGTACAGTTGACAGTCATAACCAAGATATAGACAGCGATGAAATTAACATCTCTTCAACGTCCTCCCAACGTCTCCAGCACCATACTCGAGAAAGTTATTGCGAACGCGGACGAAGAAAGCCGCAAGATCGGCGCACGAGAGTGTACGAGCATAATATGGTCTCTTCATCATTCTTTTAACGTATTCCACACTCGTCGCGACGTACAGGCCACGAGGGGGTGGCACGGTCGTGTCGCCGAGGGTTTGGGGAAACTCCGAGGGCACGAAGCAAGAGCAATACTATCGTGACTGCCGCACGATGTTCCTAGACCTCTTCTTCCTCGACACACATATGCGACCATACAAGCACACTAATACACCCCCACGTTTTCTCCGAGTTTCGGTCTGTCTCTCTTCGCCCTTACTCTCATCCTGCCCCGTTCTCATCTTCAACCGTCTGCAGGTCCTCTCTATCCGTCATACCTGTCGTTCTCTCTCGGTCGATCTCTCTTTCTCCTTTGGTCTCTCGTTTCTCTCTCGTGGAGAGCTCGACCCAGACCAAAGAGACGGAGTCACGTCTCCAGACCGGAGTTGCTCTAATTAAATTACTTAAGCGTACGTGTATCTAGGGATGGTTTCGGGCTGGATGCTCCTACGTACAACTGCATGCCACGAAAGTACGAGAGGACGTCTTGATGTTGGAGCGTTTCGAGCTTTACAAGTCGACCTATCTACCTCTCTATCTTGCTTTTTCCTCGGGTATTCGTCTCCATACGTTTTCTCACTTTCTCTCCCTTTCTCTCGTCTCGAAGATCAAAGTTATGAGTGTTGTTTTCTTGTTTTTTTGTTACTTAAGTTCTCCAAGGGTGTTCAATTGTATGTGATTCGGTGGAGAATGAAACCGGTGACATCTGTTTTTGGAAGGACGTTGAAGCACACGAAGTTTTGTATTACTATGACAAATTTCTCGCGGGACAAATTAAAATTCTGTCGAGAGCATCCGGTCGGGCACTAGGGATTTACCAGTGACACGTGTCTCAGATACAAAACCATTATGTTTGACGTCAGTTTAAACGCGCCACGGAACGATATCTCCTTGGAATATTTATGAAAGTACGAGCAAGCCAGGGATTTAAGGGATGAAATTTTTCTTCTCATCTAACTGTGTGCTTCTTGCCTTCATTTGTACGTTGTAAATTAAGAGGAGGAATTTTATCTAATCATCTCTGCAACGACCTTCCAAATCGAATCTTTTGCAAGGTAGCAAAACAATTTCAAATCGAATTCTCGAATATATTCCACTCAGACTCTCGATTACCCTGGCAAATGATATTCTCAACCCCCGACAGTTTTCAATCTCTACGAAAAAATATCCTTAAAATAAACGCCACCATCCTTATCATTCGGAAACAAGTATCCTTATGCTATTTACGACTTAATGAAAATTCAACCCCCTTAGCTTTCTCTCTCTTTCCAACCCTCCAAGCGCATCCACCACCGACAAACTTTCATAAGCTTCCGTGCCTCAAGATGACGGGATTTTTGCGTCCAAAAAAAAAGAGAAATAACTTAATATCCGCCATCCAGAAGCTCATTCGCTAAGGGAGACTGTGCCCTGGGTAGTCTTATCCTGGTACGTGCCTTTTTCTTCTCCGATGGAGCATCGTTTCTGTCGGCGCCATGGCGACAGGTGGAGGGTTACCAAGACAGGGGGTTACTTTGTGCCCTTTCGTCCGCTCACCTCTCCCTTTTCTCTTTTCGTAGTATCATCAAAGGAACTGTCAGCTTCCATTACTGGGATAGCGAATGAACGGGAGAATACTATGAAAACGGCACTACGATATATTATACGGGAGGTATTGTTCATTGGCTAGCGAAGCGAGAATTCAGAGGACGTCGACGGGCTTCGTCTGAGGTCTCTTGTATCGAGTCGATGTCATTGTCAGAGAAACTAGTGACATTGCAACGAAAGGTTGACACTTGCTGCTACCACGAACATTCGGTGAAATTTCATTGCATTTGGCAAATCGAAGTAAACGATTTCTCATGAAATTAACACTAAACCTACCGACGTTATATCTACTAATATCTAAATATACTCAATAACGACCTTACACAAAGAGAAGTGGCGAGATAAAGAAGATAATTAATTAACTCATTTTGCTTTTGTAAGATAGAAGTGGAATAGTTACTTCATGGCTACTCTATGAATTTACATAATTTTTAGAAAATATTTTGGCATCGGTCTTTTGACCGCCTTAGTAGGTTTAGTATTAATTTGTCCAGTGGAATGTATTGTTGTCACATTTTCGACGTAGGTTTTTTTGAAATATGAATCAGAATTTTATCGGTTATGACTATTTAATCGTCTGCCGTTTTTCCATTTGATTTTCATGCCGTGTAAATAGTTTTAGGAAAACTCTTTCGTAGGCAATTAACGCTTTGCCTCCGGTAGTAATTCGTGAAAAGCGTATGATGGAAAACGTTGACTTTAATTTGTAACAGTAATACTCGGAAATAATGTATAAAAATCTGTTAGAGAGTTAAAAGAGAGGCAATCTTCGTTGAAAACGCAGATATATGGATTCCGTGGTTACAATGTAAACGATATTTTAATTAATTCTCGTGAAAGATATTATTAACTCGTTTCCTCCGGTGGTATTTTTTAATTAAAAAAATCTTAGCACCAGCCGTACAATAACGCCGTGGGAGTTTTACGTTTCCAATTTATCGAATTCAACGCGTTTCTCATTTTCGACGTTGAAATTCACATATTTCGTTGGAACGAATACACCGTTGGACGTTTTAACGATTTTACCGCGTTAACCACGAGCACATCCAGCAATACGGATAATCGAAATATCGAACTAAACTGACATAGAATTTCTACATTATGTTTTTGTCACTCTCCACTATCCTCGATTAGGGTACTAGGGTACACCGGAGACAAGAAATTTCGATTTCACTCTGAAACGATACGTGCCTTGATTTCTCCCTTGCGTAAACACATTCCACGTTAAACGTACACCGCGAACCGACGATGTTGCTCTCGTTCAACGTCCCAGACATGTACCCGATAACGGGGAAAACACTTAGCATTTGTTATCCGGGGTAATGGCGGCTCGCACGAGACATTTGCTAAAAGGCGACTCGCTCTCCGTGAAAAGGGGCCAACTCTCGTCTACCGTCGACGTGGAGGAATTTTGCGAGCGCATTTTCCACATAAATTCTGGGACTCGCGTGGAACGTGGACGATGAGAGAGCAACTTTTGTGATCCAACCTGACAAACGTTTCGATTTACGTTATTTGACAAGTTTCACTGTATTTATGCTTCTTTACAATTTATGAGAGGTTTGAAGTCATGGATGATACTTATCGTTAACATGTTGAACGCCACCGGTATTTCGTTAGTTTCGTTATTTCTACCGAAGTGAAACTTTTTCTATCAAAATCACATTTTTATGAAGAAGAAACTTTAACCCTTTAGTCGAGCAGTACTCGACATAGATTTTCCCTTCATTTTATTTTCTGAAAATTTAATATTAACTTTCTAATTTCACAATGATCTTGTAACATCACGTAAATGTCCGTCAAGTTGTCTAGTTATTGATATCATTTTAAAAAATGGATAACCAAGGATAGAAAATATTACATAATTGATTTTAATTGGCTCAGTACCAAAATTAACGAAATAAGTGGGACCGCAACGGATTAAAGATACTTTTAGACACATATCCGACAGACCTTTATCTTTTCAACTCCAAAACATTGAAATATTTAGTGTGTCAAAAAATTCATAATATTTGCAATTTAAAAGTTACATGAAATTTCATTGAATTCAACAGCACCCCATGGAAGTCAACGTGTTAACGTAGAATCATCAGGGTAATCAAAATGACTATTTTCTCAGTCTAATAATTTTTAGAAAATTCACAAATTTCCAGTTTCACTTATCATACCACGAGTGACACTCGTAATATCATAATATTGCCCAGAGACTTTTAAACTCACAGGTGGAATTATCAGAGAAACACCAGATATTTGGAGTTTATCTAAGAAACGTGAAAAACCGTAGAGAGGATTGTAAAAGTGAAGGCCACAAATTCGTGTAAATTAGTAAAGCCAAGTTAGCGAGGGCAGGGAAACATCGGCGTAGCCGTTGCATTATCGAGTTTCCCGTCGACGTCCATGGAAAAAGCAGATAATTTTCGTCAGAAGTAGCCATTAACTTTATGACTGAGAAATTGGCCGGAGCAACATCATAATGTCTCGCGAGCCCGAGCGAGTGGAGCAGTCGCACGGAAAGTGTGTCGGTGTAGCTCTGCCGCGAACGTGCAGCCAATTACCGGTACCCGGGCATGAAATAACTGCATTATCTCCGTGGAAGCGGCTGCTACCACCCTCCACGGCCCACTCCTGCCGAACTACAACGTCGACCTACGTCCTATCCTATCCCCCATGCCCTTTTCCCGTACTCCTCGTGCAAACCTAGGCTTCCTAACATCGACGTACCCTTCGATCCTCTCTGGTTTCAACCCTCGCTACTACTCCCACCTCCACGAACTTGCCTGAAATTATGTTGCCTGAAATTTCGATAAAACGGGATTCGGTTCGAGCCGGCATTAGATTGAATTTGTCGAGTTATAGTCCTCGAAGACGGAGAGAAACTTTTCGGACGGGAGAGCCGAACTGGTTGGCTCAGGGATTCCAGCCGACCTCTACGTTTACCGTGTACCATCATGGCGGTTCATCCTCTTTCTTCGTTCTTCCTACGAATCTTCCTATATTTCTTCTTCCTTCTACATTGCTTCTTCTTCTCTTTGTCCCCGTAGCTACCGTCGAATCGGATAGAGATTCCCTCCCAGAGGGATTTCCCGTCGCACTATGTACGAAACTCGTCTCCTGTCCTCGCATCTTTCGCGACTCGTGGTCACTCGAGTTGTGGAGAGATGACGAAACTAAAGACGAAGCTGGGGAGTACTCGATACCAGTCTCTATGGGGATGATGGAGTTTCATGAGACTGTCGGTTGGTTGAAAATAGAACTATAATTTTCTACAATATATCGTTCCTAGCTAATGACTTTTCGATTTTCTCCCTCCTCGTGTTCACGGTGATTTTAAATTTGAATCGGACTTTCCTGAGATTTTCTTTTTTCTTCTTTGAATCCTGTTGATTTGTAATTTCACTGTGAAATCTCATGGGAGGGAAGAAATAAATGAAAGTATCGCGGGAGTATAATTGGATTTTGGTTGTCCGTTTCTAGAGAGAAAGGTCGAAGAAAAGGAAAGTTACCGATGGTAGAGGGGTGAGTTTAAATGCAATTCTAAAGTGCGATAATTATCCAGCTGACATCTGGCAAATGCTCGACGGATCGTTCTACGATTATTGTTCCGGGGGTGAGTTTCACGGGCCATTACCTTTCCGATCGAATAACAAGCGAGTACCCGCGATACGGGCGGTGCTTTAACGTTATCATCGCGAAAGGGATACACACAGACAATGGGCGGAAGGAAAAAAGGGCCAGACAGCAAGAAAAGGGAAGAGAACGAAACGCATTCCACGCTCGTAAACGATGTCAAATAACTTTCGAGGGAACGAAGGAACGGACGGACGGTTCGGAGCAGAGGAAAGTAAATAAAAGGCCATTCCGATTGGGCGATCAATTACATCGAGCCTGCATTATTCATGGGGGGTTGGGTGCAGGCCGCAGAAAGCACTGCCTCTTCTTCCCCTCATCCTCGAATCAAACCGTATCCAACCGAATACGAGAGAAGGAGAGAGTGAAGGAGAGAGAGAGAGATCGAGAGTGCGAGGGAGTGAAAGGTGAAAAGAGAGAGTGAAAGCAAGAGATAGAGGTAAAGAGAGGGAGAGAGGGTATATTTGCATCGGCAATCACTGCGCAGCCACGACTATCGCTCCGGGGAACTTGCTCCTAGCAGATGCAGGTTCATTCCGAATAATTTGAAAAATTAACCGGCCAACCATCGATTAAACGACTGTACTGAGAAACTTCGAGATATTCTATCGTGTTTGCTGTTTTTTAAGAATCTAGAAACTTTATTTCCTTCGTCACGATATAGGACAATGTTGATGTTTTAAATGTTTATTTAAAGCTTGATGTTTCTACGTGGTAATCTTGATTTTATCCAACCATCGACCGACGCGCAACAGTTACTACCCCCGTAACGATCGATGCTGCTCGGACTTAAGGTTACGTCGGAAGCAAGCGTAAATCGTTCGACGGAGAAAGGGAGGAAAGTAGAACGATGAAATAAATTACCGTGTACAGAGTAGAATTTAAATACCTTTTACTTTATGGTTAGTTAAACCATGGTTAAACTATGGATTCACAATTTTTGTACCACGTAGAATGTAACAATTACTTGTACATTTTCCTGGCAATTGAAGCACACAAAGTTTCTATTTTCCAATCTCAATTATGTCAGATTTTTCTTCTCTTTTTTTCGACGAAAATTTTGTAAATTTTACGTTAATCCTTTTCAACGTGGATGAAATTTTCCTGTTGGCCCAGTTCTTACGAATCATTTCTGCAATATTCCTGGCAAAGCACGAACTACGACCTAGTTAAATTGCTAAACGTATCACAAGGTGGGAAACGAGCTTTCCCGTCTACCGAATGTACACGGAGGTTAAAGAGCCTTGCTAAATACGGTTTTATTAAGCGCGAACGTTCTCGCGAGATTACGTTTAGGGGGTGAATTCGGTGGCGTAAATGTTTCGTTATAAAAGTACGGTTGCTTTAATCCCCTAAAACCATGACGATGTATATATAATACATAGTTACGAGCATCTTCGATATTATTCATCGCAGTTATTGGAGGCAAGGCTGTATTCTCCTTTCTCCTCAGCGTACTTCCTCCTCCGGATATTGTTCGTCCTCGATATTGGAATTCCGCGCTATATCTTCGCGCCATCGTTCCACTTTATATAACATTTCAAATAAGGAAATTATCGCAGTTATGCCGTCCCAACGGATCTTAAAAATTCACCGAACGGAACGGAATTTCAGGATAGTTAACGAGATTTCGCTTCAAATCCGAGAGCGCGGAATTGTTCGTCCGGAGGGTTCCGTTGAAAATATAACCATCGCGTGGAACGATGAAACGATCGGGTGTAAATCGGTAGGTGAGAGGCGTCGTTCCCGTATCACGTTCTCGATTAGAAATTAATATCTTCCACGCCCCGGATTCGTGTTACCCCGTGCGAAATAATATCCTCGCTCGCGTCGATGCGAGTCGGCTGCCTTTGACGCGGCCGGAATAATGATCTCTTTCAAAATTCGACGCGTACTGTCAGCAGCGCGTATCGGGCCGGTTCATAAATGTAAAACGAGACGGCTTAAACGGCGAGGAATACGATTCCACGACGGAGGGAAATTATTATGCCCGTCGGTACGAACAACGTGAAATTGAAGTCGAAATAACGCAGAAATCTCCATATACACGGGAAGGGGGTGAAAGAGGGTGGTCGAGGGAAGTCGAGGTAGGAAGGGGACGACAGTCCGTGAGGGGTGGACAGAGAAGTGGATAGAGCTGGACGTCATCTTCATGCTCGGATGCATCTTCTGTACGGTCCGTCGAATCGGCAGCATTCGACTGCCGCAGAAGCGAATCCAACCCGGAGTACGTCATCCGGTAATCAAAGTAGACTCGACCTCTTCCTCCGACGTGACGGATATATAAGTATATCAAAGCGCTGGTTTGGTCACCGTTTCAACCGCTCTTCGTTCTGCCCTTCCTCTTTCCTCGCTCTTTCACCGCCTACATCTCCCATCATTCCCATCGCCGCCACTCATCCTCTTCTCCTGTTCCTCCT
Organism: Cerceris rybyensis; assembly: GCA_910591515.1. Lineage (NCBI taxonomy): Eukaryota > Metazoa > Arthropoda > Insecta > Hymenoptera > Crabronidae > Cerceris > Cerceris rybyensis. The sequence continues at coordinate 7,185,709 of OU342795.1, forward strand.
CCTCCTCCTCTTCGTGTTATTACGTTTCTCCACATCTTTGAGAGTGCCGTCGAGCAGAAATTATGAGTTCCCGTATACTATGGGCTCGCTCGACTACTTTCTGCTCGAATTAAGTACGGCCAAAGGATCGGACGAGCGGTCGAACACAAATGCAAAAGAGGGACTGAACGCTCTCCCGTTCCTCGAGAGCTTCCTAGTTGACCCTGTTGGCTAAGAGACCGACAGTGGATATCTGACCTTACGTTTCTGCGAGATTTTCCACCGTGGAATACTCGAGAATTGACTCGATGGCTTCGTGTCACTGACCTTGTGGTAGGGACATTATCGTTTAAATTGTTTGCCAGATTTTTCAATGTATTTTTTCAAATTTACAATTCATTTTCGCTTCAGGGTGCTTCGTAAAGGGTGAAATTCGTGAGGGTGCGTTAAATATATGGTCCTTGTGTTTTATATGTAAGTATATTTAGCAGCAAGCGTAGTAGGTTGAATGTAGTAGATAATGGGCACCATGAATAGACACTGTCTAAGTTGGGTAAAAGCGACGCAGATACTTTCTGAATTCGATTTCTCCGTTGAAATGAAGACTAGATCCAGTGCCATAAGATAATGCGTTAAGGACATTCCTTGACCCTCGTAAACTTCAACAAAATGGTAACTCTATCGATTCAGAATATACACATCATTCTGAAGAAATTAAAGACTTCAATTTTCCCATAAACTTCAAGTGCAATTCAAATCCCAAGGTAGATTCTTCATAACTCAACAAGCACGATAGATGTGCGCGGACCAAACCTAAGTAGAAGCAGTCAGCCATGATCAGACGTGCGCGAAATCTTTTAAATGTCTCCTCTATTTAACAATTTACAAATTCATTCTATTCACCCACAAAATACCTATTCTCATCTACAATTCCAATTCTGCCAAACAACTCAAATCCTCCCAAAAACAGCGAAACCCGCAACTCCAGTGTCCGACTTAAAACTTGCCAAGTTATTCATTCAAAATGCATTTTTCTCCGTAGAAATACATGCAAATTCTCGGAACAAATATAGGCATGTCCATCGGATGAGCTCGTTTACGTCGTTAAGGCGCGGGTATCCGCAGGACTTGGAAAGGACTCGATTCCGAGCGACGCGCTTTGCGGCAGCGTCGCCAATGCGCCGAGGCGTGGCGAGGTTAGTTTAGTTGGAAACATGCCTGGGCGAGCATAGCAAACACGCGCAACTGACACTGGAGGGACGGCCTCACCGTGGAGGCGTATACCTATATACATACATATAGATATATGTCTGCATGTGTACATATCCGCCGATATACATATGCGCATACATTGGTACATACCCGTACAGGGTGTCCTGAAAGATGTGTCACAATGTGAAGAGGGTTTGGGGGATGTTTTTTAGGGTACCTGATATCAAGACTTTCGCCTGATTCTTCGATTTCTGGGGGTGTACTATACCGTTCATAAGTGTTTAGTACTCTTTTTATGTGTTTTTTATTACTCCAATTTTAATTAATCCTTTAACCTACGATTTCTTTTCTAATGGGCAGTGCAAAGACTTAACATTAATTGCTGAAATCAAAAGGTTTCACTGATTGCTGATATTTTGTATAACTGTACGTTATGTTAATAGTACAGAGATAATGAGGGCGGTTCCTTGTTCGGCTGATATGGTAAATTTAAAAGTTTTTTGAAAACTTAAAAATTTCCTATTTCATTTTGCGCGTTACGAGTCTCACACGTAGTTGTAGGATAAGGGGTTAACCATTTTAATTTTCCTGTTTATCGAGTATAAGTATTTGTATAAATGTAATTGTGGATGTACGAAATAAATATTTTCACAATTTTGTTAAATTAAAGTCTAATAACCGGAGGTATAATTACTTTGGGTTTCTAAGTTTAAGTGGATGTCTTTGATTGTGGTGGGAACTGGAGGAAGTTATAGCGATTAGAAGTTTTGGCTGATGAGAGGTAACACTTTGAGTTGTTGCACAGTGGGACTCTATAGTTTCATCAGGATTCAAAACACAGTAGAGGGTGTAGTAAATGAAATTTTCCAATGACATAAGACATTCTTCATACACCCTGTCTCACTATCTCATACCTATTTCCAATTAATCCTAGATCTACGAAAGTCGTCAAATTGACGGGTTCCAAACTCTTTTATAAACATTTCTCAAAATAAGAAAACAGCACCCTAAACCCGATCCCTCTCATTTCCAATTCCATATTGAATATATTTACATTCATCAAATTGAACGCTCATAGATCTATCGAAAAAACTCCACCCCTTCAAACGTATCAGTATAAAAACAAAGCATAGACCATCCATTATCAATAAGCAATAAAATACGTTTGCAAAATTCCCCTACATTCTGTAATTCCAATCTTTTTTAAGTTTCACCACGCAAAGCCTTTCACGCCACCCCGTAGAGGCGAATACACGGGGCTGGAGGAACGGCGAGAGGGTTCGGATATCTCGACCGTTGGAGACCGACGTGGACAAACAGACGTGCCGACGTCCGCGGGGACACGGAAAACACGACGGCGTCGGCGTAGGCGGCGTCCTGAAACGAGAAATCCGCGTATACCCTCAGGTCAGGTTTTCGATTGTCCAGCCTTCGCTCGTATCGCGATGGAAATCGATCTGACGGGACGAAAACTACCGGAGGCGGCATAGTGCTCTCGACATGAAAATACGTCCTACTCTTCGTCGAATCGCGAGATAAATCCGATACCCTCGATCATACCGGTTCTATCGCGCCTCTGCATGTGTGTGTTTTGATCCGCGCGCGTTTATACGGGGCAAGGGTATCGGATTGGAAACGATCTCATAATCATTTCCGAATGAAAGGTGCAGTTTATATACATATACGTATATATTCTTCTATACATATATATGTATGTATGTATATATACCTATAGAAAGCGCGTTGCAACGGAAACGTTTGCCGTTCGATGCGCTTTCGCGGCAAGGCTGATCGAACGTGACTTTTAACGGGGGAGGCTTTTAATCGATTGGCGTTTTAATGTCTTTGGGCGCCGCTATAAAAGTCTACTCAAAATACGTGAATATCCGTATCATTCCTAAAGGTAATATCACTGACAATGTTCCAAGTTCAATGGTAATTGAGCGTAATAGGAAATCATTATCGAATTATCGTGCTTACGATGAAATTGAGATTTAAATCAATTAAGTATCCTTTTTTGATTCCTCTTTCTTCGAATTCTACCAATCTAATCAAACAAGAGTGAAGGTTCACCTTCAATTGTTACAGCGAAGGTATCAATCTGTTTGAAATTCGTCGCACATCCCAGAATCCATCCCCGAGTACCGTACTATATTCGTATCACGACGAATTTCGTTTATACACCCCGTTTCGTCGAGCCCTTTAACCCTCAGCCGTTGCTTTCGCCAGTAACGATAAATAATTTACTCTCTCAACGTAGAATAACCGATTTAGGCCGATCGTAAACCGTTAACGTTTGCTTAATCCGGCTGGAAGAGTGCGGCACATTCTGCAGGTGCGGCACGATGCATCGTCATTAGAGGATCGTTCAGAATTGGTCGGTAGCCTCGACTTTACGATCGATCCTCGTCGACGATGTTGTTGTTGTTGTTGTTGGTAGCTGCTCATGTTGGTATTATTATTACAACGGAACCCTCGCCGTCCATCGGGGAGCTCAGTGGCGCAAGAGTCATCGGTGAGCCGAACGAAGCGATAAACGACAAGCAAGAGCCGTTTATATCGTTCCTTTCGAGCGATTTCATGCGTTACGTGTCCTACCCCGCTGCTAGGTGGATCTTACTTTTATGTCGTGCAATACGCTTACGGTTCACGGCAGCGCGACGTATCACAGAGTCTCAACTCTCCCTTATGCGACGCGTCTATACTCCTCTCGTTCTCCTTCCGATCTACCCTTTTCATCGGCACCCACCCCTACGTTATTCCTCCACCCTTTTACTTCCTGCGCGACCGTTTCACGTTGTAAACTGTGCGTTTATACAGGATTCGAACTGCCGGACAGTGTGTCGCTTGATTGCGCGTGCATCCATTTCACCGCGGTGGTTGTAAAACGCTTATGTTCGGGATCGAAGCTCACCGGGTAATCCGTTAATTTCGCGGTTACTGTCACCGGAAAAGTCGGAGGGAGATGCGACGATACGGTAACGTTACGGTCGATTACGTTGAAGGAGTTTGGGAATTCGAGTGGACGGAAGGGATAACTTTTAATTACGATATTCACGGTCTACATGGTGAAAATTCGACGGCGGTTAGATTCGTGAGCGGTGGCAGGATTTATTTGCAATCTAAATTTATTTACTCCGGCATCGCGATAGGCTTGTACGTATTGTACGAACGATGACATATTTGTAATAGCCCCAACACCAAACACATAAACGCAATCGTGCATTTGGTGTCTCCATTATGCATTTAATGCGCCACCCGTGACGGCACGGTACAATGTATTCCATAATAATTTCACTCGATAATATTCCGGATAAATCGCCATTTCGTTTGTCTAATTCTGTCACTGTTCCCATCGAACAATATTATTCTGCATTATAATTATGCGCGAATGGTATCCCATTTTACAGTCACTCCGGAGGATCATCGTGCATCCGGTTCTGTAGGATGTCTGAAAATATGCACGTATACGTGGAACGACGATAACAATAATAATTATTATTATTATAGTAATAATTGTAACTCCGTAATAGCTATAAAGGAATAATAATAATAATAATAATAATAATGTTAACATCAACAACAACAGCGAATAGTTTGGACTCGTGTAATCAACGTTATTATACGAGTTCCGTAAGAAGATACGTCGAAAATTGTTTATTCCGAAATTCCATGCATTGCCGGGAAATTGAGAAATTCGGCTGCACTTTACGCAATTTCTCATCTCGTCGTTGGAAAAAGGCCAGCGGCATCGCGCGGAATGCCAGATCCGAAACGCCCACCGAGTTCTCTTTCCGTCCGTGTAACGAGTACGAGCCGGGCGTATCCTCTCTCGCGTTGAAAATATGTTCGCCGTGGGCTACTAGTTTTAATTAAATCCGCGCTTTCTCTGCCGCCCCCAGGTATGCCGGCCGTACAACCAAGACGATTAGCCGACGTTTCCGGCGTGTCCCGACGTCCGCGTGACACGTCGCATGCCGGCGTGTTTTAAACTGCCTCGGACTCAACTAAACGTCAACCTAAATCTTCGTCCCCCAGTTTCCTAATTATTCTCAGGAAAAACCGTCCTAGCAGACGCGAAGGTAGCTGCGATGAAGCAGTTACCAGAGGGTTGCACGTATACTTCGTGTTTTCTTTCGACGATTTGTACACTGTCACGAAGATCTTGAATTTTGCAAACTATCGGAGATGTTTTCAATTGAAAGTGATTATATTAACCCTTTTAATGCTGGACGATATATCGTCGTTAGCAATAGTGCTAACGCTGGGTTAGAATGGTTATTATTCCGTTCCTAATACGATACCATTAATTTTATGACAGATAATTGTAAATACACGGTTTATGCTCTTTATTGCGTGTCCTATATACAACTGTGGCCGAGTGTCAATTCTTTTTACTCCCAACTACATTTGTCACTAATCCTTTTAATGTCGTTCAAAAAAATTAATTGAATTAACGTTAAATATAGTTGCAAAGTAAAATAATAGTCATTTGGCCATAGTTCGATATAGGACACGCAATATAGAGCCCGAGTTATGTGTTTGCAATTATCTTTTTTAAAATTCCCGATATCGTATTCGAAACTGAACAATAACACTACGATGGCCAGCGTTAGCACTATTGCTAACGACGATATATCGTCGTCGGCCACTAAAGGGTTAATTAGACAGCTAAGAATCCTGCGAGTTTACCTAGTATTGAATAGAATAATTAAGAACCAGCTGATAAGGATGTAACAGGGCTGTGTCCTAACTTTGACAGACTACTAATACTTAAAGGGATGTAGCTGATGAGACTTCTGAAGGGGGATACTTTTAGATCGACCGTCCTACATTCCTCTTTTTTGCCAAGCAAAAATTGCATGGCAATATCAAACGACCCGATGGTCCATGAACTCTATACACGATCAATCTATGCTACCAAGATCGGATTACTTTCAAAATTGTTCCCAGATTTTTATTTAGCCAGGGCGCTTCTGCCAAGCGGACTGTGTGCACTAACCAGGATTGTGCAACGACGGCTTCCTTATTTGGCGTGAAACTGACGCAAAAGCCCGTAGTCATCCGACATCACGGTAGAGCGGTTATTGTTCGGTCCCATGGTGTCTTGCGGTGGGTTTATGCCGCGTCGTCTGCCGGTGGAAACACATTCGCTTTGGCCATGGTTTAAGACGGGTCGAAGGTCTCTCGGGCAAAGCCTCTGAATAGAGTTACCTAACGGCGCGCAGGGGGGCAACAAGGTGTGTTAGCTATGGTGTTTGTGCGCGTGGGTGTATTCTCTCTGGCCACCGTACGAAATCTTGGGATATGGACCAATCGTCGAGACGCTCTCGTAGTGGTGAGCCTGTGTAATGTTTGCCGGATGAGCGGTTTTCACCGGCATCTGTTTACCGGGCGAACGGCTCCTTCCTTGCCGATAATTTTCAGCCGCTCTTCTCCTCGTCTTTTTGCGGTTTTCCCCGTTCTCCTTCCCTCAACACCGCCGCGGTTTTCTTTTCTCTCTTTTCCGCTTTGTTCGTCGGATATCAGGCTGCAGAAAGGACTCTGCCGTTTATTTTTTCCGCTTTGAGAAACGAGCGATTTCTTTTTTTTTCTTAAACTACCCCCATAGACTGTTCTGGTACTCGCGATTCACGAAAGGGTTGTTAAACTTCTTACGGAGTGGAGCTGATCGAATGTGCATAGTTTTAGTCGACTTAGAGGGGTAGAGATTCATAGCTGAAATATAACGGTCCACGAGGGTGGTCGAGAAGGGTGGAAAATAATTTGTAAAATAAACACGTCGTCGAGCAGCGAGGACGTTATTCCAACGTGAAAACGTAATATTCCGACGGCTATATCGTAGCGGTGCGTTTCAAAAAATCTACCCAGAACCCGTGAAATTTTCGCGTTCCCTCCCCCTCGGAAATTCACGTCGAGTTTCGCGCGTTCAAACAGGGGACGAAGAAATGGTGGATGAAACGAAGCTCGGGAATGGTGCACAGTCGACGGCACGTTCGCCTTAAAAATTACTGGCGATATTTCAGACGCGGTAATACGCAGAGTTTAACTACACCTACCAAATAACAAGAGCAAGACGAATGAAGTACTTTGCCTTACATAATTCATTCTCGAGTTTCTACGTACCCCCGTGGAACGCTCGTATTTTCTATGCGCCGCCAGACCGCCTAATCATACGCGCTGAATGTTAAATGCCCACGCCACCTCGTCCCTCACCCTTGCAATTTTACCTCGCCCTCCTATTTCCCCTGCTCTTTTGTGTGTCACATAGGTGAAATCACGGAATTTTATGTTCGCCGTGCCGCTTTGTAACCTAATTTCGTGGCTTTATAATCTGTCTCCTGACTACATTGGATGATTTTTCTTCAAACGCTGATGTAAAATATAATTGAAGTAGTTCCTATGAATTGTAGAACTATATTTTGATTGACCGTTGCACAAAAGTCCAACTTAGATTAGTATGTAATTTTCCAGCAATTCCACAATCCGATTGGAAGCACAATAGCAGCTACAAAGTTGACTTAACCCTCTATGTGCCCCTGTGACTTTGAGGTAACGTAAGACACATCTAAGCTTCTATTCTTCAAAGTAAAGTTTTTAATTCTACCAAATATTATAATTTAGCTGATGAAAATCATGAAATTCTTTACATTTCAATATTTAAAATTCAGATTTTATTTAACAGTATTTTTATCATTTCCTAAATGTGCTACCGTGCAACTGATTTTTGGACACCACGAAAAATTCGGACCATAGAGGGTTAAAGTAGAAATATATCATTTCTCAGTCACGAATAAAATATCGAATAAATTGCAGCGCAAATATAAATTCCATCGGGTACAATAAAATTCTTATCCACCCCCAATAGAATAGCTCTATCAAAAGTACCGTAACAATTCCGAGCATCTTTAAATAAAAAATTTCCATTCTCTCATCTCCGAGATAACAATGAGCCAATGATCGCGAAAAAATCTGTGGCATCTCTTAAAGCGTCAAATCTGCGAAAATAATTCGAGTGGGTACTTGTTCGTAAAGGCCGGGGGCTACGAGGGGAGTAAGTAATGGCTTCTGTCGCGGCTGTTTAAGCGGCGCAGCTTCGTGGCCAAGATTGGAGGTGGCTCACCCTCCGCCGGATACAAACTATTGCATCGCATCGTCCGCCTCAGGATGTCCGATCGAGTTATCGTCTAGCATCCCCCTCTGCACGCCTCCTTCGTCTAGGAACGTGAACGTACCCCGGAGCTACGAACCACCCCGTTATTCGCTTTCGAGTCCCTCATCCCTCTTGCGCTCTCTTCTTCCAGCGGGAGCCACCATCCGGTATCAGAATAATTCGCATTTATTTGTCGTGCACCCCCGAGTCGAGAGCTCGTCTCGAGTTGCTATAATGAAATGTCGTCGCGCGCAATAAGGTTCAGACGGATTCTTATAACGGCGGAATAAGACTTTTATTATGTTGCTTCGTGGATTCGCGTAAAATCACGAGTAGTACCTACTCGAGGAGACGGATAGAACACGGGGGTGGATAGTGTAGCATCGTGAAAAAGAAAGGATCGCACGGTAACCCATGCAAGTGGTTGTTCTGGAAAAGAGTAGCTTAACACTGGACATGTAGTTGATCAGTGCAAATTCACTGCACTGGCTTCCTGTCCCTCGTGAGAATTCTTTTTCACATACCTATTATTTCTAAGTTCCTAATAGGGGATGTACTGATCGATTCCACCATAGTTTAATGTCGAGAAATCATTGTAACTTGGTAGTTTTAAGAAACTACTTTAAAAAGATCGAGGTTTGCAGAACGGGGGTGGGTCACATTTGATAAGAAGATCGTATGATGTTTTCCTCAAGTCTTTGAATATTTTGGAGGGTGGTGAATGTGAATGCAAGAGATTTAAGAATGGTAGCAAGTAAGCGTAGGTCAAAGAGTCAGTTTTAATTACGAGTAGCAAGAGTTAAGTGTTTTTATCTACCTTTTAAAGTTTAAAAGAAATTTTCTTTACGGTAGAGACGAGTTGCGATGACTTTTGGGAAGTGCAACGTTACCGTCGATATTTCGCGGAGTGCGTAAATACACGATGAAATACGTGAAAAGTTTTTGTCGTCTCGGAGTCGACAGAATGCGTGATGGGATTTGGTTATTGAATTATAGGAAGCTTTTTAAAGGTCAAAATATACCAAGTGTTTTTTGCAAATGGACTCATGGAACTGAGTCACTCTTGGCTGGATCACGAGACGCTTGTTTTCCAAGAGTTCGAAACTCATTTCCGGAACGTTCGTAGAGTATTCCGGAAATTATGTGAAATAAAAAGACAAAAAAACATTATTGATTTAATATCCGACAAGCGCGGGAAGTTTGGCGGGAATTACAAGAGCTCTCGCGAAAGCCAGGAGGAAATTCGAGTCGGTGAAATTATCGCTTTTAACTACATTGGAAAATCGTTTATAAAGAGACTCTCTTCGAAGGAACTTTGGCAAATTGTTCTTACCAGCGGCCTTCAGGTACCGTAATAGGAAGTAGCTGCGAGATACATGACTCACCTGAAACAAGAGAAAAGATATTCGTCAGAGGGTAACGTAAGTGCAGAGAATTGTTCGAGATATTGGAAAGTTGTAATGGCGTAACACCGACGAACCGGCAAAAGTCGACGAGAATTAATGCTTAACGGACGTATTGCCGGGCAGAACGGTTCGGACGGGATCGATCTGCAGATTAAATTTTCATTTGCCCGTAACGCCTGTGCCTTTGCACGGTAATGGCGTAAATTCGCCCGCTCGGCTGCATCGCCCTGGTTCATTAAAGCGGGCCAGCTCTCGTTTAATCCCCGCGAACCTACCGAAATCATGTTCGATAAACATTACCGCAACGCAGCGATTTTCTTTGGCGAGTGAGTTAAGAACGACGCGCCGGGGCTGTTGAACCGGTTGGAGAATTTCGCTTTACAAACAACCCTCGATCCTCGAAAATTGCTCGCCGATCGGCCGACGATTATGGCGCGCCTCGCGAGCTCCGAGACGTCGTTGTGGAAACTAAAAGCCGAAAATATGTCACGGTAGCACGAACTTGCTGTTGTTCCTGTAGGGTGTATCTAATCCTTCGTATTTCACGTACCACAAACTTTATTTACAACGTGCACGACACTCTTTGTTTCATCGCGTTCGTTAGACTGATGTTTACATCGGTGATACCACTCGGGAGTTAATTGCGAATGGCTAATGTAAACGGTTGTTTGGGAATTAAATTACAATTTGGAAACATCGTGCTTGAAGATTGAACAACAATGATAAAACAAAGGAGTGAGATCAATCTCGAATATTAAATCATGCATTTCAATCTAGGTCTACTGAAGCCGTTAAATTGACGGTTTTCCACTTGTTTTTTAAACATTTCTAAAATTAATAGAGAAGATCTACAGTCGATAATTTACCAGTATCTTATAACACGCAAGTTACTTAATTGATCATTTTTTTACTATTGAATTTCACCACTTTCTATTCATTTAACCCCTTAACCTACGATTTCTTTTCGGATGGAACGTGCAAAGACTCAAAATTAATTTCTGAAATCAAAAGGTTTCACTGATTTCTAATATTTCCGTTTCGTGATCAGCTGATATTGTCAATTTAATAGTTTTTGGAAGTCTTCAAAGTTTCCTATTCCATTTTCCGCGCTACGAGACTCACGCGTAGTTGTAGGCTAAGGGGTTAAGAGACATGCGAAAAATTCTATAATTGGCAGTCAATGGAGCAAATTACACTACTCGAAACTCTATACCGTGACACTCTTATCAACGTCGAACCTTTCTCCGATAATTTTTCATCCAGGATCTATTCATCTCCCATTTAATATTCTCTGTAAAACACTAATTAATCCAAGTACAAAGGATCAAACGCGAAAGCCAATCATTTTCATCGATGTTTCACGATGCATACACTTTGATCCATTTCCCATCGAGTTACGTGCTCCAGCGAAATTCCCGGTACAGTTCGCTCCACGTTTTCGATCAATCGCGCATTATCGTAAACGTCGATCTCCATCATTAATTCCCAACGAATCATCCGCACTTTCGTACGTACGATATCGTACACGACACGGGGATGAAGCTAGAAGGGGTGAATGAATGTCGGTGAGTTTAATGTCTGGCCGGACCCGCCGCGAATTACCCCGCGGAGATTTATTAAAACCGTAAAGCAGAAGAAACGGCTCCGGCCGAGCGTGATGGCGCTTTCTCGCCGGTCTCTCTGTGGTGGAAGGTGGAGGAAACGCGAGAAATGGCCGAAAGAGAAAAGAGGGCAACGTCTGTGCTTGACGTTAGTGACCATGGGGCATTTTCTTGGTCAAGCTTGTCCAGCCACGCTGGATTAGTTCCCGTTTTCTAACTCGAGACGATGCACCCGGCCAATTAAAGCGCCGTTAACCTTTCTCTCTGGCTCGCTCGTTCCGGCTACCGGCTTGATTCCTTTATCCGTAGAAATGGACCACCGGCCCGCACCGTAACAACCCCCGTACACGGAGAAAGAATGTGGCCAGTCTTTGAGATCGTCCGACCGAAGGATTACCTTTCCCTACCCTTTCGCCTTCCCTGCTTTTCTTCTCCTTTTACGTTCACCGAGGTTTCTTTTTGCTCGGCTGATCTAATATTTATTCTTGGTTAGACAAAGACGAACGTAAACTGCATTTCATGTATCGTCGCCGGATTCGAGACGGTCTGACGCTTTTCCAAGGTACAAAGGCGGATGGAAGCTCCACTGGGAGGATGCTCTTACAGATGTTTTGTCTTACACGTCTTCTTTTGGCAGACGATACTTCTGAATTAAAAGATAATCCAACTATTCTTCGGCAACCTCAAGAAGTCTCCTGAGCGGCGTAGCTTCTCGCTAAAGACCGCCTATTCGCACCGTTTTTTTATTTAATCCGCCCTGCTCGGCCTGCTGAAGGAGGGACTTGACAAAGTCGTAACATTGAAATATCTTTATTAAAATATCTTGACGCCTGGCGAATCAGATCCTTCCGAAACAGGCCTACTCCCGAGGAGACTTCTTGAGGTTGTCGCATTATATCTATAAATTTTCTTCTGTCACGAGATAACTTCCAGAAATTCGTTGTAGGAGTATATATTAATTGAAAAGAGATGACAAATTTATAATGTCTACAAATCGTGGTACAGTCCCTCCAATTTTTACCATACTTGGCAAACGATGCCGAGTCAACCGTCTGTCATGATGATTCGAAAAAAATGTACACATCCGACGTAGTATCGAGAAAAATCGTTAAAGAATGTAGAATCTCGTCGCGTCTGGAAGATTCGTAGAGTCGCGAGGACAAGGACGAGGCAGCCAGAATCGGCCGACGAACGAACTTACCCCGTCGCGTTTCTCGGAGTTATACGCGAAGGATATTCGGGTGACGCGACGACTTTTTCGGGGACATCGATATATCTGTCCCGGTGTGTACTTTGCCCCGTCCTATCTCGTTCTCTTTCCGTGCAAAGTCAAGTCGAGTAAAGTAAAGGAGCCTCTGGCTGCCAGCCAACCCAGGATTTCTAGCCGCGCGAGGGCGAATCACCCCGCGGAGCGTTACAACCCATTGCACACGCCGAATCGTTTCTAGTGCCCGGTGTACCGAGCCAAGTCCTGCCCACCGACAACCACCTACCAACCCCTACAACCTACCCCTAATGCCGCGACATTACCTCTCTCAAGTAAGGAAACACGGAAACGGTTTACTTGGACGATAATTATCCTCCAACGAAGGCCCGACGAGGATCAAACGTCTGGCACAGTCGCACAATTCTTTTCGACGACGCACTCGCGAAGGAAACATTCCGCGTTATTTTACCCCCTCGATGACACCCCTGGGGACTCTTTGCGACACGCTGGCGATTAGACGCAGAAGTTACGAGCAATGGGAGTACTAATTGGAAGTGTAGAAAACCTTGGGAATTTTGTTTGCTTTTATTTTAACGCGAACGTTGTCCTTGGGTTTGGAGCTTGTAATTCGTAATATTCGAGGGGGATGAAATCTGGGGCTGCGGGTAGAGCAGAGGGTTTGGAAGGGTAGATTTAAAGTTTAATTAGAATTTGTAATTTCTTTTTTTTTCGGGATACTTTGCATGTAGAAAGTTTGTACGGTATAACGAGTGTAAATATTAGAACGGTTAAGTCTGCGGGATGATTCTCATTTGTCTAATGTTCCGTGCAATTAAACTTGGTAAATAAAAAAGCAAGGGAGTTAGTGCGTTGACGAGTAAGTCCTTGGTAATCACTGTTAAATTTTTACATTAAATTCAAATCAATCGTAAATGGCAATATTTCAATAGTTTCTGTCGAATATTGTGTCAATGAAATTTCAAATAGCAAAATGAGCATGACACATAAACGATAAAAAATCGGATCTTTCCGCTGGAAGCAAATCAAAATAGACACTTTCACGATTCAAACTAAATATAGATCATTCTGCTACGAAGTGCAGAAGCCAAATTACGAATTTTCAAAGTAAAGCCTGCTCCGTCCCCCTGATCGGTAAGATTCCTCATCGAGGCGTCTGAAAAATTGGACTTTCTCGAATTTAGAATTAAATATCTCTCACATTTTTGGGTCGATCGCGATGAGACTTTTTTCTACGTCTCGCTTGGAGTCTTGACTTTCGATTGACGCAAATAAAATCATTCTGTAATGATGAGTTTTTGAGGAAAGATCCGGAGATGAGAAAATTAGCACACTGAACAAGTAAAGATCAGACCTTTCCCTGGAAGCACATCAAAGTAGACTCTACGACCCCCAGAATCCAAATTATATAATAATACGATATTCCAGTAGATGCGCCTGATGCAAAAATTTCTTAAGGTCCCAGTGAACCTGGCGCATCGAAAAATTAGAATGAGCATTCGAAAGCAAAAGGAAAACGAAGAGGGGTGACGTTGCACCGATATTTTACTCCCCTTCGGTTCGTCGGTGGCTTTAATCGGAAACCGTTTCTCGAACTGACGGTATTAGACCGCAAGATCTTGTAATACGAGTGCGTACCGTGAGTGGCCATGCGTGGATTAATTTAGAGTTCCCCCGGGTGTCTCGTATCACCGACAAGTACCGTAAATACGGCTATTTTAAATCTACATTCTGCAAAGGGTAGTAAATTGCGAAATAATTACGCTCGCCTGTACGCCCTCGACTCGAAAGGGTCGGTTGTACGGGGAAACAGCGAAGGGGTGAAGAGAATATTCTCCATGGTTTCGAGTGTACTACACCGATCTGCTTCCCCTCGAGGGAGATAATACTTCGTTCCGCAAAAAAATGTAATGGGCCCCGTGTAGCGCGTTATTCGACCGAGAAAGAGGGAATCGTATGGTCGTCCTTCTGAAGAGGGTATACCCCAAGAAATTTTTCTTTCGTAATTGCTTGTACGGTAGAGTTTTAACTGCGATAAATGAGATAGGGGATGATCCACCGTGCGCATTTAATACTGGACACTTGAGGATGAATAAGGAGGAAATCACGTATTACGAGAACCTTGAAGTATGAAGCAACGTTCCCTTGAATTCTTCTGACAAGATTTTTATAATCGCTATATCCTGAAAAAAATTTAATAACGAGCTACGTTGAAACATCAAATTAGGGTGGTTTTATTAAACACGATTAATTAATATATAACCTCTTAAATATACAGAACATCAGACATATCATTTGAATACTTCAACGCAAGATTCAAGAAAAACCTTATCTTCAAACTACTCCTAGAAACCACCTTCGATCCTTATTAACATCCATTTTCCGCGGTAAATCCCCAGTAAAGCTTAATCGTTGAAACAATATTTTTTTTTACACTTTTTCCCGGCAATCTCGACCGGGAAGAAATCGGGCCGTGTTTACGTTCCCTGATTTCCCGGTAAGTTCCCCGACGATTTGTTTGTGAATACGAAATGCGGGGAAATCTTACAGAAGAACTTTGTCATGAGGCTTTCACGAGTGAGTTCGTTTCTTTCGCAAAAGGGAGGAAGTGTACGTGAAGCTGCAAGAAGGGGGATGGTAGGACCACGAAGAGGAAAAAGAAAGAAAGAGAAAGAAAGAGGAAAAAAAGGGGATCGGTAAGAGGGTGGAAGAAAGAAGAGCCAGAGAAGCACGCCTCTGCCGTACCTTTCAATTTGCGAGGCAATATTTTCGGCGTACGCCGGCTGAGTTCGGTGTTTTATAAGGTCGTTACCAAGGTTGCGCTAATCTTCACCCTAGCCGCAAGCTCCTGGCAAAGTGCCCGCCAGGAAAATATTGTTCCACCGGTCTTATCTTACTTGTATCTCGGCCCCGAACTACAGAAGGAAGCTCCCACCCCCTGGGTGTACCGTTGGCGGGTGTAGGTACGAGGAATTTCATATTCTCAAAGTGAGAAATTTACTGTATTCCAGGAAAGCCAGGCTTGCGGGACAGAGGAAACGGTAGGGAGAAGAGAGGAAGGGGACCACACAAAGACCTTTGTAAAATAACTAAACTGCGATGCAACTAGAAGCAGCCGGTTGCGAGAAAATCTTCGAGTCAACGTACAGCCGCCGTTTATTATTCACCGAATCGTGAATAATGAAACGTTGGATCGAAGGCTTAATGCGTGCGAGAGTATTCCATCCTTTCTCTCTCCGTTCCAAGCTATTATTATCGAAGGATATTATCTTCGCTCCCCCGCCTACTTCGATGAGGAAAGGAAAAAGGAAAATTTGTTTCGATATAGCCATACTAATATCTTATTTCCTCTCTCGAAACCTTTTCAAGTTTTAATCACGACATACAACTATCGAGAGGAAAGTACACCTTACGAAATTCCATCCAGTGGCTTATTCTACATCGTTCGATAGAAAAAAAGGATCAATTTCCTTCATCCATCCAGTAAGCCAACCTTCCGCGGTTTTGCAATTTATTTTCAGAATATCTTGCATACAAAATATAATTTCAAGCTCGAGGAGCTCCGTTATTCTAGCCAGGGAAGAGTCAAAGGATAAAAAGCTCCTTTCTGCTATTTGAATACGAAAGAAACTAACGAACGAGCATCTCCTCGAAGAAGTATCCCGTAAGTCGCAAGTACCTTCGACGGGCCCTCTCGTTCGGCGCTTTAAAGCTCTTAACGCGCGAAGTCACGCGGCGTAATAAAAAGGCCGCTTTGAATTTCCTCCCCGGATTTAGCTGCTTAACCCCCCGACAAGGGCGGTTCTCCTTGGCAGACAGGTATTCGCGTGCCGTCTACACCGGTTTCTCCACCTATTCTTCCTCCTCTTCATCCTCAGGACGAGCGGGAAACCGTATAATTATTCGGGGCAAGAAAAGCTGGAAGAGAAAACGGAAGAGCACCGCGAACGCAATGGCGCGTTTACACGTGGCATTCAGGCTTTTAATGCGCCCACTCGTGGCTGAGCACTTGGCTTTCTCTTCGTTTCTCTTTCCCTACGAAAAGAGCGGGGAAAAATAAAACCATGCATCCTAGTTTAAAGTGGAATAAACGGCAGACATACGCGAGGACCTTCATGTTCGTCGATCCGCTTCATCCGTTCGAATCAGTTACACGACCCATGAAAGAAGTCTTTATCCCCTTCGGCAATTAGTAGCAGCCATAATGAGTTTCTGTAAAACTCGTAAATCCTGATGAGATTAGTGATTCGGACTTGATACCGTTTGCAGAATCCATTGATGTAGGTAAGATCGATTGGCTTTGGTTACTTGTTTGAAATGCGTGGATTAATTGAATTTAATAATTGGTTGCAGAGTTTCTTGGCTACGCTTCCTGCTTTGGGGTTGGATAATTTATCCTCTTTTAATTTTACGTTGTGTGCGCCAATTTCTGCGTTTATTACATTAACTTATTTCTATAAGTATGGTGACTCTTTGTGGTACGATTTAACGATTAAAAATTTGTATAAATTGATATGCAGTATTTTCTATCAACACAGTGACTAATTTTTATTGAAAATTTCTTAAATTAATAGGGTAGCCAGTGTTATAACCAGACTGCGGATTTTTATGAATTTATGACAAATTAAATACGGTTAAAATATACAAAAAGAACATAATATAAAAATATATCGAAAATATCCAAAGTATGGTATTTGCTGTAATATTTATCGAGTGCAATAAATCCCTAGATAGGTTCTCTTGTCTTCACTGCATTTGTTGAATTTGAAATTTGCATAAACATCCGGAGTCTAGTTATAACATTTAAATTAGTTAATTAATCATCACTTTCACGTCTTGATTCCGCCTAGCCAAAAGTATTTATTCGGTATATTTAATTATGAGTAGATACAATTACGATAGTTTGAGAGTTAATGATCATTAACTTAAAAAAAAATCCAAGAGGTACCTAGGGCAAGTTAAAATAGTTTGAACAAATTCTTTTGTCATTTTCAACGAGCAAACCAGGTATGACCAACGTGTCAGCAGATACAGGAGGCGTACTAACGTTTCGGCGAATCGATCTATAACGCCGGCACGTCGCTCGGAGTTTAATGATCGCGGATATCTCGCAAACATCACGTACCACGAAATACGGGAACGTGACCACAACATCAAATGATCGCAGGACCACCCTTCCATGCTGGCCGTAGTTCAGGGAGCAAGGATAGAGACAGGGGAGATGGGGAATACGATTTCTCAAGATACAAATAAACCGGCTTGTTTGACCACAGCCTTCCCTTTTTGCCAATATCTCGAGCAGGTTTTTTTTGCGACGGTGGATCGTGTCGGATAATTAAAGAGGTATGTTTGCCTTTTTTACTGTATCAAGTGTTTTTTCTGACAGCACGGGTTTGCTGCATTCTTTCGTTAGATGTTGAATTTTTTTTGTTAATTTCTAGACTGCAGTTGTTGCCATTTTGTTTTGGATTTGTAGTTTTAGGTAATTTTTGAAACTAAATGAGGTTGATGATATATTAAATGATAATTTAGAAAAGAGAATAAAAGAAAAAATTCTTGTGAGATGTTATGATTGTATCGAGGGAGATTTAAATTGGTAAATTTATTTTGTAAGGAAGGTTCACGTAAAATATTATCTGTTGAAATCTCCGAAGATTTCCTCTCATTCTTTCTGTTTTTAAAATACAAAATTCCATGGAGCAAATGCCCTGTAATTTACGGGAACACTGTAAGTGTAAATTATTCATAAGAAGTAGGAGTGGAAAATCCAGACGTTAATATTCCCGAGGAACTTACGGAAGGAATAACAAATAAGAGTTTTCATCCAGCACGAAAGTACAGCGCGGTTCTGTTTTAATTGTAAATACAGAAATATTCCCACAAACATCCCTCACTTCTCTCAATTATTATTATGCAAAATTCTTCATTTCAACAAACAATTTAAAAGCGACCAATCCCACATAAAAACGTAACAAATATATCTAATTCCACCTCAATTTAAATCCATCCAAATTAAGCTAAAAAAAAAATCCTATTAACTAAAAAGAAATCTACTTTTCCTCCCATTCCAGTAATCATAAAATCATAAATCTCAAAGCAAGCAAACGCAAAGGGCCACATTATATCCTCCACCATCCAAACCCACCCCATCATCCAAGTAGATTTTTTTCGCAGCACATCCTAAGACGAAGATCACCCTCAATTTTCCGCGAAAGCGTTTTGCACTCTCTCTTAAAGTCGTATAAATGATCAAAACCCATGGTGTTCCGTCTCGGAAAATCTCAAAAGGAATTCGGTGTTTGCGCGGGGCGTAACGCGCAACGCGGAAACCCACCCTCGTCCCGCTGCGGATGGCGCTGACTGCGCGTAAATTATGCAGGATGTATCTTCGGGGGGGGTTGGAAGGAGAAGGCATTGTGGGTCGTCGACGAAGTGTAAGCATCTGCGAGAGCACGGAGTGCTGGGGCGGAGTCGAGACTCGAGGCTCCCGGCACGCTCGCAGTCGACTTTTTGCAGGGCCATTGCAACAGTTGGCCCCTTTAAGGCTCTACAAAAGCACACTTGACTGCTAGTCCTCCCTTTAACGCGCTTCATAAGCAATTACTCGACTCCCGGTCGTTACTCATAGTCGAGTTTAGGGCCGAGTCTTCGAGGTGCAACGGGAGAACTTGAAGCCCTGGGCACGCGCGACTCAGAAATCCTTTTGGAACTTCAATTTCGGGAGATTCTACATCTAAGCAGTATGTACATCTCGATGGTGTGAAATTGTCTAGGAAAATTAGAGGATTGTGAACAAAGAGAGACGGCTAATGGGAAGAATTGTATGTTTCTTTTGGAAGGATGAGAGGGTGAAATGTAGAATTAGGGTGAAGATTTTGACGAGGGCTTCGTGGTGCAAATTATTTTCCTAGTTTCTCTTAGATTTATATTTGGGTACATTAGATTTTATATTCACGGAAATTCTGAATATATTTGTAATTAACCCTTTCAGTGCTGAGTTGTGTGACGTTAAGAGCCTGATGTGAGATGTCTACTTTTTATGACGAGGCGCAAACTGGGTAGACTGAAATTTCACTGCAAACTGCATTTTTTGTAATTGAATTAATTTGAGCAGTGTCTATGACAGTAAATTAATTTTTTAATTATTTGTTTACTTCTTTTGCGTTTGTAACCCAGTTTGCATGGTTACCTGAGAACTGATATATGCGTTCACAGCAGACGGTGGAAATCTTTGCCGAACACATATATGCGCTTATAGCGCTGAAAGGGTTAAGTAGAAAAATTATTAGAGCCTTTTTTGGCTTTCCTGCAACAGTTTGCCTCTACAAGAATGAAAGGGATATACCGTTTAAGTTGAACGAGCGACCACTTCTACTATAGTCATCACTCACGATCGGCAATCTTTGGAGCATTCTGGTTTAGAGAGCACGATGCTGGTTGCTCGTGACGTGGAAGGCGTATAAGCATCGCGACGATAAAGTTTATGAACCCTTCTTGAGAAAACGGGCATCCTCCGGCGGAAACTCAGCGCGGACATTAAATTCCAGCAGGTCGACGCCCTACGACGTGGCTCCGGTGATTCGTTTTACTCTGCTTTATCTAGAAAAGATTCGTCTCAATAGTTCGTATCGGAGGAGTTTTATCTCCGGCATAAAGCCGGCTATTGAAATTGCTTCGAACATCGTGATTTCTGTCTCGGCTGTTTCATTCGAGTTAAATCGAGGGGAATATCGTTATGACATTCTTATCGAGCGTCCCGATTATCCGAGATTATATTATTTGCTGTATGTACCGACTTTCGGCAGATTATTAACCATAATGGATAGCAAATTTCTATAGCTTCTTAGATCAAACGACAATTGTCTCTTATATTTCTTTTTTTTTCCAACGTCTGAAGAAGTTTCTTTTCGTCGGATCCTCATACATTTTGACTCAAAGTTTACATTTTTGTTTCGCCCAAAGTGTGAAAACTTTAATCGGGTCAAGGAAAACAAACTTCTGCTCGATGATTTACGAGAAACTGTGAAAAATTCATCGACGCTGTACGTCTGCGACGGAAACTCAACGATCGCTAGTTTTTTGTCGATGTAGTTTTCTCTCCGGTCAGCTAAAAGCCGATCGTTTTTCAGAGCATGATAGAAAATACACAGAAAATTAGGTCAACTTGTACACTTAACGTCGTACATCTAACAGGACTGGTTTAAAAATGAAAAACATGGAACGAAGCGAAGAATATTCGCTTTTCGACGATGACGGATCGTTTCTCCAGAAAACCGCATAAATTGTATCGTACAAATTTCGAACGAGGTGACACGGGAATTTCACTGGTATTACGTAGATACGGAAAAGCCAGGAAAATGTTAAGGTTAAAGTCAAGAATCCCAAATGCTACGACTCGAAGTCTCGTTCCTTCCGTTGGTCCCTTTACGAATCTCCTACCTCTCTTAGCCATCTCGCGAGCGAGAGGTCGACTAGGGACTAACCGACTCATTCATTGCCTAGTTTAGCGGCACTTTGCCCTGAATATTCATAGCTAGACCCATCCCTGTCCCTCGGGTAAATATCACTCGAAAAGTTCAGACCGAGTCTCTCCCGTCAGCTACAAGAGTAGTTAGCATACACCTAGTGAATCGAGAGCTCTCGTTAGGTTGGCTGAATGTTTTGAAGAATATCATAGTTAAATCTTGACTCTATCCTCGATCTACCAACTCGAGTAGACGTAAAAGCTTCAGCACTACGTAAAAATAACGATAACACTTATCCACCCTCCTGCTTCACCGTAGATAAGAACTAAATCCGCAAAGGCAGTTTGACCACGCAAAGACCAAATGATTTTCAAAATTGTCTGCCAAAAATTCCCCACTTTTTTATTCCTAATTTCCTTTAACGCGTTGTCTTGTGGTAAAGGAAAATTCATACATTACGTGGAACAAATTAAGTCGAGTCGTGCTATTAACCCCTTGCCGTACAATAACGAGTGACACTCGTGATGCGATAAATTGAATAGAAAACTTCCAAGTTTTCCAAAAACTATAAAATTTAAAATATAAGTGGCCCACGATAGAATAAAATTAATACTATGCTATTAACCCTTTGCACTTCCGCCTGAGACATAGTAAGTCTACCATATCACTCGGTTTCCCCCTCTAAGGGGAACTTCGAATTTATTAGTAATTGCAGAGGACAAACTTACCGCACCACAACACTTTAAGAAATGCATGTTAATCTGAATTTTTCTATTGAAATGGCACAAGGTACGAAACAATAAAGTATCGCCAAGTTACTAATAAATAACGTCAGAGATAGCTCAGAGTGCAAAGGGTTAATATTGCGTTAAGTCACAAGCTATAACGGAAATGTACGACAGATTGTTACTTTAGCAATTAATTCTGATTAGCTTCGCATTCAATCACAAAAGAAATGATACGGCAAGGGGTTAAATGGTTACAGAGTGCTACCAGCTAGCAAAAACCCGTCGCCCATTCAACGACAGATCTTCCTGAGAGTTTTGGAAAATGTAGCAACAATGAAGGATTACTTTCAGCTTCATCGAAGAGAGTACCGTGTAAAATTCATGCGGGACGTTTGTATCTCATTTATAAAACACATTACAAGCGCCTAGCACCAGTAGGCGGACGTCAGCAACAGGAGGCAAACGTTGGCCACCGGCCGATAAACAAACAATCGCCGTTCGAATTGCTGACAGCAAATTGTACTGCAAGCTACATCCCGCGCACTGTAATTACGTACGTATATATACGGCAACACCGTCGATAGTAATTACACGTCGCGACCTCGCGGTCGGGTGCAATTTTTGTTTCGTCGCGTTTCCCTCGTACACCGGATAAAAACAATATTTGGGACACGAGGGACCTGACAATTCGTGTTCTCGTCACGAGACGCGTTATTTCATCCCGTCACTCTTACATCGACGCCCCCCGTGGTTCGCCTCATTTGAGATGCACTGCCGCAAAACGCATAGTACGCGACCAATGCGAATCCAATATCGGAAAACAATTTCTCTCGCGGAAGAATTTTAGCGGGGCTTTTCAAGCTCTCGGACCTTCCAGTGGCTTTCTATCCACCCTCCACCCTTCTCCTACCATTCTGCGACCCTTTTGCTTCTCCCTCTATCGTCCCGTCACTCCATTCTTTCCCTATTTTTCTGTTTCCGCAGTACCGTTCCATTTTCTCGATACCACCTTTAAACCACGCTCGTTTCTCGCCATGAAAGAGTGCCCATGGTCTTTTCGCCGTGACTTACGGCACCCCAGGTAATAACGATAAACGTTAATGTCGCTTTATCGCGCCGTGCTTTGACCGCAAGCGTCCGCCGTCAGAGAATTAATTGGTGAATTAATTTTTATATAATCTCGTGCGTTTACACGGTGACACCCTCTATCTCTTTATTTTACTTTCTTTCCAGTCGTGCTCTCATGGCGATACATTTTTATTAAGTTTGATTTTTATTGTTTAGAAAGCGTACGGAGCGATACGCTCGACCTTGACGATGAATTTGCATGGTGGGCGTGCAACCAACTTACCCCTCCGTTTATCCTACGATCGCTCATTTTTTACGGAGTAATGGGAATTTCAACGAGGCAGGAGAAAAGGCACGTTTTTGCGAGATATATCTCCATTGTGATGATTCGAGGGGATATTTGTATTACTTAAATTTTTCATATTTCTCCTAACACGGTAAGACCGTTGAACGTGCCCTGTACGTGGATGGTGTATGCGTGTAAGGGAATAAAAATTTTTAAAGCCTGTAAAGTACTTAAAGGGTATAAAAAATAACGGGCCGTAATCTCTAGGTAATATCTGCGCAACGAGTATTAACCGGACCTTTGTATTAGAACGATACAAATTTCCCTTGCTTTCTGTGATTTGCAAACTGTAAAATGCTTAACCGAATCCAATTAAAATTGTACTATATCCCTTTCACATTGAAATTATATATTTCTAAATCTAGAAAATTGATTTTTTTCAATCAACTTTTAAACATACAAAGTACATATTTTCATTCATTCCATAACAGTATTGAAACGAATAATACCCTCGTTTTGCAACCTACCTCATAAATTTCCATTTCTCACAAGTTTGTTTTGCATTCTTAAAGAGAAATGCTTTCGACCATCGATCGTAGCATTTACGGTCTCCAAAATTAATTAGCCTTTGTAGCCGAGTACGGATTAGGCGACTGTTCGATGCAGACGAATGGTAGCAACTGCCCCTGGCGTCTACGGGTACTATTTGCAGAGGTTAATATCGAAATTCCAGAATCAAAGACGAGCTCATTGAAACATAATTAATTATCGCGCGAATCAAAGCATAGCGTAAAGAGTCTGGAAGGGTAGAAGTGGCCGGGGTAGACCGGGGAAGTTGAACGAAATATCTAGTTAGAACGGTCGCTGAAAGTCGGCGGGCGTGTTTTACCCGGACGCAGGAAGCTGCCCATGAAGTACACTCGTTTATAACGGCCGGGAAACAAAATTAAATTGTAATTGCACGATGTATATAACGACGCGGTGCCCGCCTAGGTAAGCGCCCTGCCGACGACAACTAATTACATTTAGGTGCCTCACTTTTACCATGACGCGGAGTAATTGCCTTGGGTAGTCATAATGAAAAAGTATCGATTGTTCTTCCTGTCTTCCTCTTTCTCTCACGTTCTTCCTCCTTTCCTTTCTCTTTCTCTTTGTCGTAAAAGTCGACTTGCTTTTTCGCCGATAACCGTTCAATCTACAAATCTCAGTCTATTAAAGGACGATTGCGTTTCTGGCTAGAAGGAGAAACAACGACGAGTTGCGAACTCGATGCAATAAAGTTTCGCATGTGAAATATTCACTTTTTTTTTTATTCGAATTTAATAATGTCCATGCCATCGCGATGACTCGCGTGGAATATTGCGACGATTTTATTGAAATATTGAAACCATGGATATTTAACGGTATCGTGATTTTAGCGCTACGTCGATTTTGTTCGAGGTATCTGTAGATTTTTAGTTTTTCAATACAAATCTCTTTGAGCAAAGAATATTGGGTTAGTCAGAGCAAGTGAAGGTACACGAGACACGATGGCAGAGATTTTGACCATCACGATGACCTGACGGGGATGAGATTATCTCCCTTTAGCCGTAATCATTTTTTCCATTTCAATTTAATAATTTTTTCCATTTGGATGGCTCCAATAGAATATTATTGCGTTGATTTTATTGGAGTATCGAGTCCAAGGATATTTAATAGTTTCTATTAAGTACCTATAGCTACCAATGTTTTTCAAATTTTGACATTTCTCTTGTTCTATCCAGAATAATTGAATGTACACAAGAAATATGACTGGAGAATAGAAAATGTCGGGCAAGTTGGCAGAGTTTTCGACCTTCCCGACGACTCGACGTTGATAAGTAACGAGACGAAACGTTCTAATAGAGCAAGACGATGAGAGATGAGGATGCTAGCGATGGCACGAAGAGTAAAAACTGACACTTAGGGAAGTTAACCAGAGTGCAGTGGCGCTTATGTATGCGGAAAATGGTTGGGTCGTTGAATTCGTCCGGATGGAAGGAAAGTGCGAGGGGATAGTCGCGACGTTGGAGGAAACGAGGGTGCGAAAAAGAGAAAGAGAAAGGACAGGTCGGCGGAAAGAGAGGCCAAGAGAAAAGCACAGTTTAAGTGCTCGACAGAGCGAGAGGGCAACGGTGCAGAGACAAGGTGCTAATGAAATAGTCGGTTATGTTTTAAGTACTGCTGCTTAATGTACATTCCCGCTCGTTCCGCGGCACTGGGCCGAAAGTTCCGGTTTAACTTCTGTCGACTGCTCCCGCCTCGGCAATCCAGAAATTGGCGCTGCCAGGGGAGATAAAAAGATAACTCGAAAATGCCCAGGTAGAATCGCTACTTTCCTCCGTCTCTTGTCTATTTTTTAACGATCTTACAGTCGTCTCTGTCTCTAATACGATTAAGAAGACTCTCGATGATTGCCAATTAACTGCAAGTACAATAAACTTTCAAATTTCTTAAATTACCGATCAATTAACCCTTTAGCCTACAACTATTTACGTGTTGGTCACGGAAAATGGAACAGAAAATTTTGAAGTCTTTCAAAAGCTATTAAATTGTCAAGAAACGGTTTTTTCATTTTTATACTATTAACCAATTAACTGGGGCGACGTCTTTTGAGAGTGCGTATCTATCTATTTATTATACATGAGTTAGGAAGATCAGGCAATGGCGAGTATTCACGTCAATCACAGCTAACTGGTTAAATAGCAAATGCTAACTAAATTTCCCACATAACGGATATATTCGTCATGACACGAAATATATATCATTCGGTTACACGAAATATTAGACATTAGTGAAAACTTTTGATTTCAGGAATTAATTTTGAGCCATTGCACGCCCAGTCAGAAAAGAAATCGTTAGACACGGGGTTAAAATCCTCTGTGAGGAACGTGAATGTATTACGTGATGGAGAACAAACTAAATCGTAGTATCGTCTAGGAAGTTGACTGTAGTGTCGGAAAATGATCGTATTTGAGGCAGAAGTACGTTCCATATCGAGGAAGATCGAACTATAAGTCCATAGGAAAAGTTTCGAGGCGTAACAGGAGGCCTAACACCGGTGGCAGCTTAAGGGGTTAATAAGATATTTAGTTTACTAACATTTGGACGGTGTCGAGGGTCTGAGCGGAGACTGGTGGAGTAGACCGTGGTCTAAGAGACTTAGGAGCTAGCGGTCACCCCTTGAGTGCATTCTCCTGTTCCAGGGTGTCTACCGACGCTTTAGGCTTTCAAGATCATTAATTTAAGGCTGCCGCAGGCGCTGTACGCTACTGAATTCTCGATGCTTCCATGGCAAAGACTCCAAAGGAAAGAGACGACCTGGAGATGAGACAACGGAGAAAAGATTTCCGTCGTATAAATCGATTCCTTCCTACCCATCCCATTTTCTACGAAGTATAAAAGTACATTTTCAACATCGTACTGACCTCTCGTTGGATTTTAAACGACGGATGTCTTGTACGTTAAAAATTCGCAATATATCAAAAGTATATCTCCTGTCTCGCGACGTTATTGCAACGTGTATAATTTCCTGAGAAATGCTTCGAATGCATCCTACTATATGTCAAGGAAACTTGCAACACCGAGGCCATCATGGTTGAAATGAAATATGACTTTCAGGAGGAATAATAAATCGTAGAGAAAACGATTAATACAATTCGAGCGAGAATGAAACGAGAGACGAAGAGAGAACGAGAGACAGGAAATCGTCCCAGGATGGTTCAAAGAGAAGGACTCGAGAGGAGAAATGGAAAAGGGGAGTATCGATCGCGATGCGTCGTCTACGACGAGAAGACCGAGGAGCCGGAGGACGAAGAGCAGAGAGGACAGCTGGACTTTTGGGACGGTCGAGTAGGCAAGCTATTTGCGGGATAATGCGAGATT
Source organism: Cerceris rybyensis (assembly GCA_910591515.1). NCBI lineage: Eukaryota > Metazoa > Arthropoda > Insecta > Hymenoptera > Crabronidae > Cerceris > Cerceris rybyensis. The sequence continues at coordinate 7,212,735 of OU342795.1, forward strand.
GAAGGAATAAGGACGGCAAGAAGAAGGGTACAGAAGGGTGGAGAACGGAAGAGGTTATGGCCGAACTAGTGGCCAGGGACGAAGGAACGTCGAATGGTAATCGGAATGGGAGAAAGGGAGCTAGAAATCGCGCGGAGGACACTTAAGCCTCCTACAGTGGAGAACGTTTCGCGATTCCATGTGCATTTCACCGGATTCACCTTGTTGAATTTTACATGCGACCATCGTGCAACCTTCCCCAAATCTCGATTCGGTGTAACCGGTATCTTTGAAATCGACCGTGCCAATTGGGTTCCAGAGCGATACGATTATTCTTTTCGCAGAAATCTTGCAGATACTCCGCTACTTTTACATAGAATAAACCTTACATCCAATACATAGAATTATTTTCACTAATATTTCAATCCTGAAAGAAAGTCTTTCTCAATTAGGAAAGGGTATTTATAGTTGGCCTCCCTCTATTCAACCTACTAAAATATTAATAATAAGCCTCAAAGACTCTCAAACAGCATAACTCGGTTCCTTTTACAACAATTACAACGTCCAAGTGAATCGATACAGTAAGACGTCTTCGTTCGTTGGGCATGATGCCCCGAAAGTGCCGTAGACGTAAATCAATCAATCGACCGAATGGACCATTCTCTGCGTCACACCTCCGGTAATACCACCCTTCCGACTGCAGCCATTCATCGAGATACACTCCGGCATTCATGATATTCCGCACGATTGCGGGAGATTGAAGTGACTCGGAGATGGAAGAGCCACCATCCCCCTTGCCACTTCCCTTTCACCTATACCAGTCCAGTTGAACCAGGGCTCGCTACTTCCAAGGAAACCGATGGCGCCGGGACGGAATTAGCATCTCCATTAGTCGTGGGGGCATAATACGATATTACCGGAGGTACACGGGCACACGGAGGAAACGGGAGACAATGGTTCTCCATGGGTACCGGTGCACCACTGTAAGACCGGTATCTATCAGTCGACTTTGCTCCATGAATCTCTCGACATCTTCCATCGGTAGAGACGAAAGACATCGCCAGAAATTGGGGAAAGGTCGGTCTGCGGATTGGAACGGACAATGTGCCATGGTGAAATGGAATCCACTCGTGCCCGTGACGTTCACTCGGATAATTGGGATCAGTTTGGAGGTAATTGAACCACTCGGAGGATCGTTCCGGGGTAATTGCATATTTATACAGCTATTACTGACACATTAACGCCTCTTGACGTTTACCGTGGGCGGTGCGAGATTGAGAGATGCCGGCGGGACGTCTTTGATATTTCAATGATCTCATGAAGATTTCGTTTTTATGGGTATTTTTGTGATGCTGCATGATTTTGGAATATTGAGTTAGAGATTTTAGAATACTGGAAGTAAATATAAAAGTGGTTATTTAAAATCATTTATCGAATGAATGGAAGAACTCTCATGTCTCATAAGTAGAATCAGCTGGAGGCTTTTGTTATGTTATGTCTTAGTAGTTAATATGTAGTTTTGTTATGTGCACGTGACATTTTTTTGGATCAGTGCAATTAAGATGACAATGGGGAGGCGAAATTTGAACTCAAAAATTCAATTCAACCCCGTTGGTAGCGCGTGCTGCAGAGTAATTGAGCAAAAGTTGCCGAGTGCTCGACGGACGGGGAAAGAAAAGGAGCTTCGAAGAAGATAAAACGAAAAAGTGATTTTGAAGGGACCGCTTGCAAATGGAGGTGCTGCGAGGGTACCAGAAACGCCTTGAAACCTCATCGAGGAGAGTCTCTCGAGCTTTCTCGAAGCGAGATTTTACATCGACGTCGATCCATGAAACGTTTACACCGTCAAACGCCAGAACAACGGCATTCTCGATTTACTCCCCCCATTAACGAAACGCAAGGGTAGTTTCTCGAACGACAATCACTATTTTTTTCTTCTTTTATGCAGCTTCCAGTTTCAAGCAATATAATTATTTCTCCTAACTACTATTTTCTTCTATCTTCTAATTTTTCTCTAAGCTTAATCCTAGATTAATTCACTACCCTTTAAGTGCTCACAAATGTATAGAACGTTGAATAAATAAATTAAGTTTAAAAAATATCAGAGTTCTCTTTTATTCTCTTATTTCTCATAGTTTTAAGTATCTTCATATCCATTATGGTCCTCAAATCTCGTTATTGTTTTTCCTCTTTGCTCGATTTGCCCTTCGATGAAATCAAAGCTGGCAAAATCTCTCTTCTTTCTGTCGATTTCGTGAAAACGATGTTGCAAGGAAGAAAAACATTTTTGCGGCTCTCGAAGGAGCTGGTACAAGGGCAATGCACTCGCGAAATGACTTACTAACGACCGTAGTATAATCGTGGCAACGGTACGACGTTGGCTCAGCTATGAGTTTTATGTTCGTGGATCAGTGCACGACTCGTGGCATAAAGCGGTTACGGTGCAGTTGCACGGTGCCGTGGATCGTTTATGATCGGAATTAATGGCAAGTGCGACAACGCTCGGAAGAAGTGCCGCCTTCGAAACTTTGTAGCATAATCGTTGTGGCTTTTAAGGACGTTTGCCGGCTTAAGCACGCGATACTTCTTTCCACCTTGCCGTGATTCTGCTTAATTGAAGTGACGTTGTTGGATGTAATTATACACCTGTGCAACATCAGATTTCTCACTATAATGACTTTGAATTTTCTTCTACTACGACGTTGATTAAATGTTAGCCCCTTGCCGTACTATTTATTTTGCCACTGCCTCCGCAATAAGTCAGAATAAAATTGGTAAGTTAACCCATTGCCTTACGATTTCTTTTGTGATCGAACCCACAAAAACTCAGAATTAATTGTTGGAATAATAATCTATCATTGATTGCTGAGATACCGGTATAACTAAACGCAATACTAACACTAGAACTATCAAACCAGTCAAAATAACTGGTACACAGTTTTTTTCTAAAAATTCTTCAATTTTATAGCAAAGTCGTAGAACGAATATTCTACGTTCATCTCACAAAACGTAAAACACCGAATCGGTTATCCTTTCCGCCAATAGATTCCTATTTTTTCAAACCTCTTATCTTATATATTGAAATATACTAGATTTCAGGCCGATAGTTCTAGTGCTAATAATATAGGACTAATTTCAACATTCCCTGACCCATTGATATTTTCAATTTAATGGTTTTTGAAATACTTACAAATTTTCTATTCCATTCACCACGTAACGTGTGCCATTGTAAGGCAAGGAGTTAAAAATTGGTCAGTGATTCTTGACCAATCCTATAATTCAAATTAACAGTAATATTGTAGAAATAATTTTATCGTATCGCATCAAAGTCATAGCTTTAATTTTTTTAGGTTTTATAAAATTTGAAAACTTTCTATCCAATTTACCTCATCACGAGTGTCACTCGTCATCGTACGGCAAAGGGTTGAAGAAAAAAAAGAGAGGAAAGTAGATATTTTTAATCGTTCTCTTTGAGATGAAACTCTAAGGGGATGGTGCTCATAGTATTCTTTATATTCTCTTTTCGAGGCCGCAAAAGAGCGATTCCTGCATACGTAAACAAGTTATCGTCGTTCACCGAAAGCCTCACCGACGAGAGAATCGCTGACGCAGGCCTCTTCGCAGTCTGAAACCGCCATTGACGCCATCGACTCGGAAACTGCATGAAAACTTGAAAATAGTTTCGCTAACGCCAGGAAGAAGGCATCGACGAGGGTGGCTAGAGGTTGATGAAGATAGAGAAAGAAAGAAGAGATGGAAGGAAAAAGGAGAAAGGCAGAGAGAAAGAGAGAACACCTTCAAGGTCTGTCCTCGTTGGTTCTCTGTATCCCTTTCTCTTTTTACCGGTTCGCTTCGTGGGACGAACTCGGAATGCCGAGCTGACTGCAAAGTTTTTAACTAAGTTTGGCGGTTGCCTGCGCACTGTTCCCAGCGCCCATGCCGATTGCCTTCCTTCCCTTTCATGTCGATTCTTTTGAGGATGGTCCTCCGCTCGCTTTTCCTCCCTCCTCTGAAACTTAGCCGAATAACGAGCCGAAACTGGCGATAATTCGAAAACGTTCGAAGCGCTCGTTTACCGGGAATAACGCTTTATTGCACCGTTATCGGTTCTCCAGTGAAATGATCGAGCGTTTCGTATAATCGTGAAATTTTTTAAACAACAATTCCGTAGGTGTACTTTCAGCCAATTTGTTTCTCCCTCTCTGTGCCTGATTTTATCGGTGGATGCTATTGGCTAGAAGGAAAGTTACGGATGAACAACAATCGGATATAGGTTTGTAATGTAATTGTTATTTTCACGTTACCTTCATGGAATGTTTCACGTTTGCATATCTATAGTATCGACATCAATTTTCTCTTGGAAATTCAATTTAAAAAAAGTGTATTTTTTTTTTATTTCATTTGGATAACAATTCTACGAACGAATATCCTTTATCCTGGAATTGATGTATCGTTAAAGTCAATGGTACCGGATGAAATGGTATTGCAACGTTGATGAATTAAAACAACCAAAGAGTTATTAAATCCGTCGTACTTTCGATAGAGTAAACCTAAGGTTAAATCTACACCTATCCCTAAAACGGAGTACGTGGACTTCCAACTTTTCTTCGGTAATTAAATTTAACTTCCATACTTTTCACGAAAACCTACATCCACCGTTGGAGGAGCGTTTCTTCGTAACAGCGCAAAGTGATTTCTCTTCTTGAAAGCTCACAGTTCTCACGTAAAGGGTATACCAGGTCGGCACCGACGAGGGTCGAAACGGGCAGGAACGAAGGATTCGCAACGAAATGAAATAGGAATTTCATAATTAAGTTATCAACTGCAGCTATTCCGACGGTCAATTATCGTCAGTGGCAAGCGGGCTACCTTTCCTTTTTACTTTTTAAACAACCAGCTTGCTATACGCTTCCTCTCTTTTTCTCTCTTTCACTTTCTCCCTCTCTTTCTCTTTCTCTCTCAAAGTCGAAGGTTCGTGACGAACGGCACGAGAGAGTGAAAAGGGGGTTGGGGTTGGCAGCTCGCGAAGAAAAAGGGAGTGAAGGTACGTTCGATCGAAGCACTCTTTGAAGTCGAAGGGAAGGAAGAAAAATGAAAATAATTAAAAGCACTGAAAGCTTTTCCGAACGTTATTGGGTGCATCGACACTTCGCAGCGCCGACAACGAACGAAGTCTGGTTGAAAGGGGTCGGCAGCAAACCAAAGGCACGAACGCTTTAGAAAGACCGTGGAGAAGGGGTTGCCGAGGGTGGTGAATTCTTTCTCTCGACTTTTTATTCCTTTTCCCTATAACCTTTCTCTACCGCTACGTTTGTCGCGACGAATACGTAAGCACGCGAGGCGACACATCTCTTTTTTCGCCGGGGCCAAAGTTTTTAGTGGCTGTTTCATAATTAAACTCGTGTACCGCTGTTTCTCTGTCTGTCCGTCTCGCGGTTTTTGCACCAGAACGACATAGTCGACGAGTTATGCCAATTTTTAATCTAAACGTCCCATTGAACCGATATGATTTTTCTTTCTGACAGAACTATCAACTTGTAAAAATTGTAATTGTAATAAATTGTATGTAGTTGACGAAAATCCAGGGGGACAATTCTGCACGATAGCAACGTGTGATACAAAGGATCCAATTAAATTTTCTTTTCAAGTACCGACAGAAAAATTCGTAAAAGTGTTCACAAAGTAGTACCTTTCGTAGAAGAATTATGACAAATGCCCATGGATTTCAAAGTACCTCGAAAGCATTTCGCGTCAAAGACTTTTCGGCTGAAGTCATTAAAGCGTGCATTCGAGCGAATGCATTATGAGTTAGCTGATTGCGAAAATTATTATAAATGCTGAGAAGAGACTAATGTAGCTGGAGGAAAAACTTTATTGAGAGGAGTTTGCAGGAAAATAATTTTTAGAAAGATCTAATTGAAATTGTAGGAAATACTCCGTATCTTTAAATTAAATAATAGAAACGTTACAATGAACAGTGAAATTTCATAATTCCAAGTTTAGGCAAGGGCGAGCAAAATGAAATAATAATTGGACGAAACTGCGGTATCGAAAATGAGATATAAAATTATATATCAATAATGTTTATCGGGAGATTGTAGAATTTAAAAGACTCTACGGTATCTCTATTATGTACCCGATAAATTAACAAATAACACCTCGACCGTAAAGTGTGTGTTTATGGTCGTTAAACTCACCCCCGCTGCGTAGTCAACTTTCTCTCTCGTTCTCTTTTGCCTCCTTCCGCTTTGTCACGCTCTTCGTTCGTGATTTAATAATGATTATATAACCATATTAACGTGGTTTTACATGGAAATAAAATTGTTATTATTATCGTCATTATTATTCTCATCCTCGTCATTTATTTTCCCAATGACTCACGGCAAACACCGCCGAAACTCGCTGACACGACAACTCCGAATCATCAATTTATAAACGAATTAAATTTTCTGCTTAAATCGCTCCTAAATCCTCTCGTAACAGATTTCATATTTACGTAACAAATTATATCCTACTTCATCGTCGGAAAGACTCGTACAAATCGAGCTAAAGCCGACATAAAATTCTACACTTTCCTCAAAATTATTTGCAACATCGTACAAAATCCATTCCACTTTTATCCCTCTATCGACAATTATTAACGTAGAATTTTCCAGAATGCAGTTAAATGCCATCGCAAAACTGAAAGCTCCCTTTCATGAAAACCCAGTCGAGTTTTCCAGAACAACGATTCCGTCTCAATGATTTTAACGAAGGTAAGCTCGTCCAGAACAAAACGCGGAGGAGGTCAATAGAGAGAGGGCCGCCGAGATCAATTTGCACACCGTTGCGCGTGACAGTACTGCCAGCGAGCCAATTCACGTGGGTATAGTAATTAAACTGCGGTTTAACGTGACCGAAGCACCTGCAGTTACCAAATTGCAAGTTATGCCGCGTGTCATTCAACGGCAGTCGGTACAGCAACGTACCAGGGTTGCGTTTAAAACGCGTCAACTTTCGAAAATGTGACGGGACTCTCGCGTCAACGTCCGCCATTTCACGAAGAAAAAAATCACCCCTGTTGCAATCATTCCAACCGTTGGCAAATGACAACGTATTTTTTTTCCTGCCGTTACTTTTCACACTGTTATGTCACGCAGGTCGGAGGAAAATCTCTGGCGACACCATTAGCGAAAGATTTAGCGAGATGGTTAATTAATAATTAAGTGGCTTAGGGGTTTTGTAATACATATATTGATGACGAATATATCCGTCATAGTCATTTAACAGGTTAAATCTGTCATATTTGAATACGTTAAATAAATACTTTAGAAAACAAGAAATCTAAACGTAGAAAGGATGATTGATTCAGTAACTTATATTTTATAAGATGAACGTTCAATATCTACTCTTTGGTTCTGCTGTAAATTTGAAAAGTTTAAAAAAAAATGAGGAATCGGTCATTTTAACCACCAGTTCTAGTGTCCATGGGGTTGATTGAAGACTTTTAATCACAAATTTATAAATCGAGTCTTGCGCGACTCGTGACTAATTGTAAGTTATGTATAAAATGTAATGAATAACGAAAGCCACGTGTGGGTCAATCGGCAGTATAATATAGTCGTTGATGAAATGTATTACACGAGAGAGCGCTCGAGACTATGGACTCGGCCTATTTATTCTCAAAATTTGGAAACAAGGGATGGATCGCCCTTGGAGAAGGGAATGGACAATTACTGATTGAGTACCAAGTATTGTACCTTAGCTTGCACATAGTTTATAGCTGTACCTACAGTTTAGGAACTGAGAGATGGCTAGCAAGAGAGACGACTCTCGTTTTCACTCGTCTATTACCTCCATTTCATTTTAGAAATGCCCAAATGCAGTCACCTAAAACTAACACACATAGTCGTTTAGGAGGCTGAGTTTAAAGATTCTAAAAACGAAAAGGCAGGAACAGGAAGTTGAAAACGAGAGGCTACGCCACTCTATAGCCATCTTTCAGTTATCGGACTATAGGTATACCAGGTACACAAAAAGTTTACTCTTTTGACTCTGCCAAAAATTCTGTTATAAATTGATGCCGCAAGACGTACCATGTAACAATAGAAATTTTCGCACCCTACAACCGTAATCAATCTATCGTGCTACTTCAACGATCTCTCCCTCAATCGATCCCACGATTCGTTAGTTATGAAGCGTGATGAAAGTAAACCCTTTAATCTTCTTTTGCCGCTTTCCGTAAAATTCCATTAGTTCCTCCGTCTCTCTTTTGCACGTCGTTGATTCCGGCCCTCTGACGCCCTCGTTCCCCATCCTGCAATTCCTCTTCCTCTTCTTGTCCTCCGTCATGCCCGTAGGCACCGACGGCACCTTCGCGCGTCACACCGCGCCGCGAGGATTTGCGGTTGCCACGACAATTGATTTATACACAGATACGTAGGAGAACCCTCGAACATGTATTACACACGCGTGTAAATCTATGTACGAACGATCGGGTTATAGAGCGTGCGATCGGAACGAGACATCCCGAAATCGGCGCGTCTCAAGCGCATAGAATCACCCTCCTCGTTGCTCGTATACAATCCGTAATTGTTGCACCACTCCCTCGACGTTGCCTTAACCGAAGATTACAATGCGATCTTTCAGGGAATTGGGATCCCTCGATTCTACGGATTCTACGCTTGGCATTGCCGCTTCGCTCAATGACAATCGAATCGAGCTGTCGCAGTGAAATCGGATTGGATGGGATGAGAGAGAGAGAGATGGAATAATGGATGACGACTAACGCGATTCGATTTCGTGACACACCGGTCGATGGCGACTTCGATAATCGTCATATTGATAACATCGGTTCAATGCTGGTTTTACGATTTTTAGTCTCGGAGAATGAGATTGCGGAGATTGGGTAGACGGTGGGGTGATATTGATCTTTAGATTGTAGTTAATATCATGCAGCCACTGTTTTATGATAATACTTCTCTCTTTAAAGCACCTAACGTCGAATAGATGAAAAGCATTTCAATGGAGACAAGTGAAATTAGAGATCAGAGGAACGAGAAAATATTGTGACGGCTAAAAGTCGGAAGGGTGATTTTAGCATCGATTATTCATACTAACACTATATGGAAAAAAAGGAAATTTTCTAAAACCGTCGAAGAAGCTAAGACGCAAGGTAAGATTTCCACAAAGAAGCGCACGTTAACGTGTCCACCTTCGGACACTGAACGTCACTGTCTCTAAGGGCGTTTTGATAAAAGGTTTACACCGAAGTATCAAGTATCTAAATAAATATCAAAGCAAATAGAACCACCGGCAGTGTTACCGTCATCATACTTTACCATCTTCATAGCCGGCTATTTCTAGGCGCAATCGATTAATCGAACGGGACTTAAGTATGGGTCTGGCCGCACCTGGTGCTCGTCCATCACCGGGAACGCAACGTTCATTTATGTACGTACACAGGGCCGGCCTTTCGCGAGCAGAAAACTTTCCCTCTTTCAGCGGCGCTGCGTTCGTTAATAATCGATTATGAAAGATGACGGTTTTCCCCGTATCGACCATCCCCGCTCCAAGAACTTATTGTTTTAAAGAAACTTTAAATTTATCGTAAACTTCTTGCCACGGCTACGGCCTCCGCGTTGGAATTAATCCCTCATTCATCATCCTGGATGGGAGGCATAGTTGCAACCTAGGATAGAAGGAGAGAAAGTGGATGAAGGAAGAAGAAGAGATGAAACCAAGGGTAGAAGAGAACGTGGAAGAAGAAGAGGTACCTTAAGAAGGGTAACAAGGGAAAGAGGACCTCGTATCCGAGCGCTAAGCCGTGATTAGTTGTTGCGGCTACGAAAGGGTAATCCGTTGTTCCTGTATTTTTATTAGTTCAGGCTAATCCCGTTCTTTCGCTAAATATAAGCGTTAGGTATACTTTCAAGAATGGTTGCGCCTGAATAAAAATTTCACAGAGTTCCTACTACTCGTAGAAAGTGAATAGAAACGTCGTACAGGTCACTCTCCTACAACACGGTTTCGCTCTAACACGATATGAGAATTGCAGAAACCTTTGTACCACACTGTACTTTTATACCACACATTTTTGTTTAAGATATTTAAGAACCAAATTATTTTTAACTAATTATGGAAAGGTATAATGAACTATAGTGTCTTTACATGAAAATATATAAATAAATTATAATTTATCAATTTATAACGCTGTTCCAATATTATATCGAAAAGGGTCATGCAGTTTACGCATCATCCGCGGCGAAACTTGCTATTTCAGAGATATGTAATTTAAAAAAAACTTTTTGCTTTTATTAAGTGTTCGGAACGTAGCTTCTCCTTTTGTAGTGGCTCTGTGTCTCATATCACGCGGTTTCCTACAACACGGCAATTTTTAGGATCTTATATACCGTGTTATAGGAGGGTTACCTGTATTTCAACAATTAAGATCGGTGTAGTGATGATTAAGAGACGTCAATATTATTATATCTCATAGAATATTAACATTTTCGTTGCAAGGTCGATCGATTAATGTGCATTACTGTAGAAGGACGTGAATGTATTTGTCAAAGTTCATTGAATAATTAAAGTCCTTGAAAAGCTGCACTCAGCGTAATGAAACGAATTACGAACGAGGTAATCTTTCGTAGTACGTATAATTCAGAACGTATAAAACGTGTCGTCCGTGGAAAAACGACGTCTGCGAGGCATCGAAATGGTAAAAAGGGTCTTTCCTCCGATGCCAGTTTACTTCGTGAAACTAGCCGTTAGCAGACTCACGTTTTGCGCGTTCGGGAAGTAAATCAGAGTAAGTGGGTGAGAAGGACCTCGAACAAGGAGTAGGTATCGGAGGTTATCGTCACTATATCACGGGTGGGTCGTTCGTGAGATACCTAAGCTGCCCTCGCATGGAACTTTATTGCAGGGTGAGCCAATTATAGGTCCGTGGCCGGCGAGCACAATGTATCGAGTACTTTCGAGCAAGTGGATTCGACGATATACTCGACGAGAATGTATCGAGCCACTTACGCCATTTAGCCAGTGATAAAAGGAGGAAAAACGTGTAATGCGCGTTGACAATGATGTTCCTCGAAATACGAAATTGGATGATAGTGAAAACGTTTTAATTGATTATTCTTATTGCATAGTTCGATCATGGAGAACCATTGAAATATATGTCTATAAACTTCTTCGATTTTAATCATTTTTGAACGAATTGTTTTTATCGCTTTTGTCAGTGACGTTTTGAGAAATATAATTTAATATTTCAGAAATATATATTTGTTATATTTAATACTATGCGAGGTGAAGTTGTATAACTTTGTTATTTTCTATTGTTGGGAATTCCATTTTATCTATTAATAGCAATATTTGAAGGGGCTGATAGATACTTAACTGAATAATAAGAATATTGTCAAATTCCATGGAGAAAATTAATTACAGTGAGCTATATTGAGGACGAGTAGAAGCAAAAATGCAAAGAATTAAACCTGAAATTGCAAATTCGATGGGTTTATGAGCTTTTAAAAATCAAATATTCCCCCTAGCAAGGTTACACAGAATTGAAGTTTCATTTTGTAAAATAAAACTCGCCTGTCGTGGAGCCCCGCACGATGTTGCAGCGTCGAGTTAAAGTATATCTACCAAGGCTGCGACAATATTCATGAAAAATAATGTCGTCCACGGGGGCCCTTTTCTCGGCTGTTCCTGAAGGAAGTTCATTTCGCTAGCTGTCTAGTTTCGGGAATTCATCTCCGGACAACTTGGAGCCACCCTAAGGTTCACACAGTCCCCTGGCAGCTTCAAGAAACTCGGCCGGTACTCACCCTCCCCACCATCCCCCGTTGAGCGCCGCAAGAAACAGCAATAAACGTCAGGGTGCCGCGGTAATTAAAACTAAAGATCCACGGCGAAAGGGAAAAACAACAGTTTGCCGAGAGTGGCACTGCGACGAGGCACTGCAGGAAGAATAACGAAAAGCGAGAAAAGGAGAAGGGATGCTTTCAGAGTTCGGGGGTTGAAACAAGAGGGCAACAACGAGAGGCGATTTCGTGGCAGGAAAAATTGACCAGCGGGCGATCTTGTCGACGTAAAATTAGAAAGCGAGCCACGAGAAGATTGGAATTGGGGAAGCGGAATTATAATGGTCCAACTTTTCCTTAAACTCGCAAATTATCCAGAATACTTAAATGGAAAAGAGTCGGCAAGATATTAACCCTCGCTTAGTTAGCGGTTTATCGAGGGATTCCGGAGGAAACTCGACCTACATTTTTCCACTTCTCTCCATCCGTAAATCCCGTTTTGCAAGATTATTTGATATCCAGCGCTAGGGCCTTTGTCGTTTCGTTAACATCAAAAGAAATTACTGAAACTTCGTGAAGGAGCCATATTCGTCGGGCACAGCCTCTCAAGCGTGGCTGAACAGAAGTCAAGGAAGCCTGGGTCTCCTTTCTAGGCGGTCTAATAAGAGATCGTTGGATTTCTTTCGTCCTTCGTCCACAGGCCGCTCGTCTTTGCAGATTTTAATGGGTTTCTGGTTTCGACAAACTCGTATCCGCTTTCTCAGCGCGTTGCGACGAGACGACGAGAGAGAAATAGAGAATGAGAACGAAGGGATGAAGAGAGAACGAAGCTAAAGGCTGGAAAGGGGCGAGCACAGGAAGAGGGAGGTAAGGGCAAAGAGAAAAGGCACGTTAACAACATGAAAGACCCGTGGATCCCTTTGCATTTATATGGAGTAACCTTACGGGGTTGAACAGTCGACTTGGGTTTGCCGTGGCTAAAAGGAAACTTAAGAAACATAAAGTAACTTTACCTTTCCATCCTCTCCTCTCTGCTGTGCCCCTTTCTCTCTGCTCTTCCTTTCCCTGACAGGAGCGCCTTGTGCTTTGCTTTAGCTTAGCCATTTGCACAAAGCTTCCCGGATTGCATTATAACGCGACGGATTGTTTAGTGAGGTACGAACTATAAAAGTTAAAAGCATTTTCGGTTGGTCGTTCCTTGGAAAATGATCGTACGACGGAACGTTTGAGTCGCAGTGAAACTTTAATTGCCTATGACTCAAAAACCCGTAGAAAGTTTATAATTTGTCAAAAAATCAGTTTTCCTCAAAGAGACAGCTATTTGGAGTAATATCCTTTTACATCTCAACCATCATCGTCTTCATAGATTCTCCCTAATTCTCTAAATCGTCGATCGAACTTGAAATCCAACTTTGTGAATGAAATTCAATCGTACGGTACATCATCAAAACAAATTTCCATGAAACGACGACGAATTTCCACGGTATGCTGTCGCGCAATGAAATTTCGCACAGTAGCTCGCACAAAGACAGGAATTATCCCTCCCCCCAAAATACAGAAATACTCCTATGCGCACAAGCAAGCTCCACTACGACGTCTCTATCGCAATAACCGAAACTACCGAATGGAAAAGGGCTGATTTCAAGAAAATTTCCAAGAGCCATCAGCGCGGATCCCGGTGAGCCTTTAAACGGAAACTAAAACTATCGTAGGAGCGGTAAAAGAAGAAAGCGGAGATCGAGCGAAAGGAGAAAGACGAGTAAGGATACAAAATCAAGCCTCCTGCAGAAACATGTGATTCGCCGCTGCTAATCTGCATGCTGAGTTGAGAACGTGACGCCATTGAATATTTAAGACTACCGGAGCGAGCAGAGGCTGCATCTCTGCCGATGTTCCTGCCGTACCATCGTTACTGCTTCTACTGCTACCAGCAATACAGTCCTTCTCCCTCTTCCTCTCTCTCTCTCTCTCTTTTCCTCCTTCAGGTTTCTCGTCCCGGTTCCTGCCACGACCTAACACCGTTCTTCGCCTCCGTAAGAGGCAAGCCTCGAGACTTCCTGGTTTTCATATGCAAATACGAACCGGCGTGAAGCCGTTCCTCCAAGAGGGACTTCAGCTCGTTGGTTGCTAGATGAGCGTGTGTGTATCGCGGCAATGTTGCACCCTGTAGGTGCTCTGCCTCTCTTCGAGTTCGTACGACTGCTGGGTAAGGTGCCCATCGTCATTACTACGGTATGGGGTGGTTTCTTCTTGGTGGGTGAAAGTTTGCCGAATAGTCTCGATGACGGAGAGTGCTCGTTGTGAGAAGTTTTAGGGGTGGCTGTTCTCGGTGTTTGCATTGGAAGTTGTTTCTAGGTTGGTGCGTTTTAAGAGTTTTGTATAATTTAGTTGGTGCTTGTATAGGGTCAGTTATTTTTTTGGAAGCGGGTAGTTTGGGGCGAGGGGCTGTTAGAGGTAAAAATAATAGGCGAGAAGGTAGAAGAAGGTTAGATAGATAATTTCTTAAGACTTCTGTGGACAGAAAACTGCCAAGTCGTGAAAAATATCGAGGTGTCTGAAAAAAGATTTTACTAGCCCTGCAGAAAAAATTCTCTGGAATATTTGCCGACTGACTTTACGATCATTCTACGGTAGATTCTTCAATTTGAACACCGGTTCTCCATCGGTATTGTAATATTGGAAATTTAATAGAGAAATTTAGTAGTTTAAAACACTTAGTATAGAAATTTCTGCTGACTTTCTCACTACAATCCTACAATATCAGGACGCGAATGTTATAATTTCTGTAACAACACTGGAAGCACCTCTGACAACGTGACATCTCCCTCGTTCTGAGGTGCATCATCGATGACACTCTTAACGAATTAACACCGGGATGATTGGCAGAAAATCCCGAAGAACGAAAGGAAGAGCACGAAACATTGCCGATGTCGGCTGTCGTTGCGGCGCCGCGCAAAACAGAAAAGCGGACAAAATCGATCGTAACTTTGACGACTTTGCAGTCAATTTGAACGCCGATGAAATACCTATTTCCTGGACGGAAGGAGAGAGGCAGGCACGACGAGACGGGGGATTGCGCCACCGAAGCGTTGTTTTCCATCGATAAATTCGACGATGGAATCGAACGAGGGAGTCGTCTGCGACTCGAGAACTCGATGCGGCACACGGTGGTTCCTATCGCAGCACGAACACGATCGTAAAAGCGCTTACGCGACGTTACGCTCGAATTGAGTGGAGGGCATAGATACAGAGGAGGGAGGAAACGTGGAAGAAGTACGGAGGATCGAAACTTTCTCACAGATTTTGCGAATTTTACCTCTCCGACTTGGCCTAATCGTCAGTTCTCATAATTGTCTCCGATGCATGCGGGCGTGAAAAACATAACGGTATAAAATTCAAGATTATTGAAGAAATTCATTTTTTGTTCCCTTGCAACATACTTTTACTATCAATTGTGGTTTTGTCAATTTAATTCACTCAGACTTTCAAAAAATATGCCTTCTGTACCACTGTGTATAAAGTCTTTTCTCTTGGCAGGGGAACGATTGGCTTTACGGCGATAAAGCACGATTTTCTTGGTAAAAAAAATTAATAAATGGCCTGGTTTCGGGACTTTAGTATCGAATGCGATGCGCTATTCACTGCGAGCCTGGAATTATACACGGGGAAGAGTTCTCGACGTTGTAGAGCCTCATGGAAATCGCGGTTGCTTCTGCATATGTATGACCGGGCGTTTTCCAGGTCACGTAAAGAGTATCGTTTGAATTCACGGGCTATCGAATAATATTTCGACGAGCGTTAGGGTCAACTGCGAGACCCGAGATTCATCTTTCGGAAGAAGCTTTATCCAAAAATATAATACGAAAGACAATTTACGGGTGGAACGTGGGTTCCCGGCGTAACAGTCCACTTAAGAAACGAGATCACCGTTGTTCCAACTGTGCGACGGACAAGTCGGAGTAGAATTAACGTTTATTTTATATTTAATTAACGCGTGATACAATTTTCTTAACTTTTCTCAATTTTCTGGGAAAATAAGAAGAAGCAACGGAAGAAAGGTGGAGGTTGATAATTACATTAGTTAAGGAATAGTTAGAGAAGAAGTACAAAAGTCCGAGAATAATACACGAAATACATTTCGCGACTTTAAAGAATATATACTTACTGTAATACACATCTAGATGGGAAATGTAATGAATTCGGGAGTTGTTGACCCAAATTTTTAATCACAGATCCAAGAAAGTTTGAACGAGGAAGCGGTAAAATTGTTAAAAAATTGCAGCCACGTTCGTAGAAACGACATTCAGAGAGATAAGAACAGATGGTCCAGTAGAAGTCGAGATACGTCGAATACATTGAAATAATGGGGAGACTTTCCGTTTCGAGAGGACAAGTCGCGAAACGCGACGAGAGTGCGGAAGAGCGTGCATTCTTAAAGACAAAAAATGGCCGGGGCGAATGTAAAATAAAGAGGAAAAGTCACGAGCCGTAGAACCTCTCTAATTTACGTACAACCTTTTTGAAGGGAAATTCGCTGAAGACGAGATGCTATGGAGGAAGCTGCTCATGAGGCACGGAAACTTATTAAATATTTCTAGCCTATTTCATTTTACCGTGCTCTCCGCTGGACTGACATTCTTCGGGGGACTGTTAACTGAATATAAGCGAGGAATCCCGTGCAGCACAAATGAACAAAAAGAATACAGAGGATGAGAGAGAAGAAAGAGAGAAAGATTCAGTGAAAAAGAGAACGAAAGACCAACATAGACTCTCGCTTCTCTTACGCATGTAATATTCACGCTATTTACGATTTCAACGGGACGCACTCGCGATTCTCCATCCCCAAAAGTCCCCCTGGTTATCGTCGGGAACGCCATAGAAAATACGATGCATCAAACCGCGAGAAGTGTACCCGAGAGCTTCGTTTCTCGGTAATAATAAGTCAGTGTCAAGTGCAACTGCACGTTTCGTCGGTATAAATTTCAAAACTTAGCGCGAAAACGAAATGACCGCGACAACGAGGTCCGCGTGTGTCTGCCACGGACACGTTGAAATACGCTTCGAACTGAAGGCTCATTGGGAAGAAAATAAAACTGAAAGGTCCTGTCGCAATTGACCTCGATCTGGCATCGAATCATTGCCATCGATTGAACTCTCCTCGGTCTCTCTTTACGAGCGATAAGAATCGAAGAAACCTCGTAGGGTGTTCATCGAGGAGAAGCGAGTTCTTGAGTCCTTGAATCTTTCGTGTTCTCGTAGTACCACCCTTCTGTGCTTCCGAAAATTCTCGCATTTCAGCGAACAGTAGTCGAGCCTTGAGCGAAATTAAACCCCACCTTCGGGGTGGATTTATACGACGGCTAAATATGAGCCGACACCCGTCGTCATTCTCGACGCTGCCACCCTTTTCTGTTAGCTAGCGTTTCGCAAGGGATATCGCGCTAGGGCTTGCCACTTTTGCGAGCTTCAACGGGATAATTTACGAAGATGGTGTGGAATTGCCTGGAAAATGGGAGACGAGACAATGCCGTGCTCCTTGCTTTCGGCTTTGCCGATATGTACGTACAAATTGCCGAAGAAGAAGGTGTTTTGTATGAAACTTAGCTGCTTAGATGCAGCGAAGGTTGCCAATTGATTAAAGACTATTATTTTTATTAATTGTGATAATTGATAGATAGAATTTAACGTTGATGAGGGCGTCCTGGAAGACACATATTTGCACGATGTTATATGTCTACAATAAATATTTAAGATGAAATATTAAAAATTTTTTAATTGGTAAATAATTGCTCCGGCCAAAAGCCTATTTTTCTATCAGAAATGAAAACAATAGAACAATAAGTGCAAAAAAGTCTAAACATCCAGCGTAGTATAGGAATAATTCTACTTTCGACCTTGTTTGACCTTGGACGTCGATAGAAGAACCGCCCCTTTGTTCTTGACTCCTTAGAATTTGAGTTTTGGTTTAAGGCAGTGAAACAGAAGGAGAGGGTTTACTGTTCGACGGGAGGGCGTAGAAAAGGGAGAGGGAGAATATCGAGGAGATAGGTCGGAGGTCGTGCAACGAGGGATGCGAGAGGCACGTATCACGTCAATGCCATTGGCCCACGATTTACATGCGATATGTTCCGATATACGCCGTATCGAGCATACAAGGGGTTCGGCCGTGGATTTTTCTTCTAGTGAAGTGAGATACGCTCTTTCATGGGAGTCGCTTGGATTGCCTGCGATTTTCAAATTTCTCGCCAAGATAGACGCCGGGGGGAAGAAATTGCGTGTGAAAGTTAAAGACGACGGGGTGGTATACTTGTTGTCTGAATATCTCCTTCGGTTTGCGATGATATTTCTTTTCGAGGATGGTCGTACGTGAGATCGTGGCTTTGCGAGTACCGTCGTGGAAGTCTTCTCCAAGGGGTGGAAAAGTTTTGTCCGAGAATTCTTGAAATATCGTAGCTTGGAGTTGGCAAGTGCTTCTTGTTAAAATATTTTCTAATCACTTTAAATCTTACGTTTGTAACATTTATGATATCTACTTGAATTAATAATCTTGCGATGTTAGAAATTTCGAACAGAGTGAATACGATCGAAACTTATCTTTTGTTTTGACGAGTCTGGCGGTTGATAAAGTTCTTCCGTTAGCCTCATAAATAGAAATTAACGAGGAAAATGTATCAACGTCCTCGGCCTTGAAGGTAATTGGATTATGGATTAATTGTGCCCGAAAATCAACAGAGGCACACGAGAGCATGCGGAAAGTCCAGCCGGATGCCAAGATACTGGACTCTCTCTCTGATTTATCATCCAATATTTGAGTGCGGAGCTTTTCAATCAACGCTGGAGTTTACACAACAGCCCGCGGCATCGCTCGACTTGATTCAATGGCGGAGCCGAAGCCATGTAGACGAAAACAGAGACAAACAACCCCCTCTTAACTACCCTCGTAGCCTTCCACCATTTTCTTTTCCCCCGGAGTTAGCTCGCGGGCTCACCTTCGCCTTCTGCTTTCTCTTTCACGACGGAATCTTCCTTCGTTCGAGCTAAGCTACGCAGAAAAGTAATACGTAGAATCCGCTTACCTCGCCAAGCCTAATCTTCCATCTTAACGATGGCAAATGAAGAAGACAATAGAGTCGGAATGAAAATGTCGGGCCAAAACGAGACATAGAGATTCACCAGAAAAAAAAGAAGAAAAAGAAAAGGAAAACGCAGAACAACGCAGAAAGAAAAGCTCCCTTATTTCATCCCTCCGTTCGGCCACTTTCCAAGAATTAGGCTAATACGTCATTAAAGGAAGGACAACCCCTCGCTATTCTTCGCAGAAATTGTCGATTCCTCTCCTTTCTTCTCGATTGGAATGTCTCGTTTGTTCCAGCGAAATAATACGACATCCTCAACGACACCTCCATCGACGACGTAGGAGCTTACGTCGGTGCTGCGTAGGCGTAGAAAGGATACTTGGAAACGGGATGTTCCGTCGGGACGTCGGGGAATAGGGACGTCAAAATATATGGTGGCGCATGACAGCGCGACAAAAAAAAATAAGGGGGAAATATGATAGTTGTGTAGCCTGCTATTTCAGAAGCGACTGGAGGGACCCGTCGTGTCGCACCGTTGCTACAGCATCGTGTGCCAGAGAGAAGCATGAGGGTGGAAGAGAAAGAGCCGGGGGTAACGAGTGACAACAAGGGACTGTCGTTTCTGCGTGTGATGTATCCGCCGCTATCCCGCGCGAAATAAGGTTGTTTCGGTGCTGTAGTATATCGTAAGTCCGTGTTGCAACTGCACCGTGAAACACACGTATTCGTATTCCCGTATCTTCGCGAACCGTGCCTGCAGAAAATACGAGCGCGGATCGCAATGAACCGTTGGTATCCGCGCGACAATTTATTCGACCCAGTCGGTCGTCGCTTCCTCTGCACTGTGGAAGGGAAATTTGCGCAAAGTGCGAATGTACGAGGAGAGAGAAAAAAAAGTTTACGGTTTTTCCCTTTCAACGCGTGTAAATTGTATTGTCGAATTATCGTGGCGCTTCGAGTTATTGGCTAATTTATCGTTCGAGGAGACAGTTGGAAGAGGAATATTAAAAATTAACATTCTCACTTGCACTAATTTTAGTACATTCGCTGATTTGAAATTTCCTTTTATCGTACTCTTAAGTGCAAAGACTCTTCCATTTCTATTGTTACATCTCTTAACCCCTCGCCTTAACACGTTGAACGCCAATAATTTTTCGCTCGTTTTATCATTTCTACTGAAATCATATGTTTCTTATTAAAATCTCATTTTCGTAAAGAAGAAACTTTAGAGACACTAATAGACATATATTCAGCAGGCTTTTATTTTTTAAACGCCAGTATTTAAATATTGAATGACCCCCATGGCAGTCAACGTGTTAAAATGGCGTCTGGCACACGTGACGCAGTAAATAGAATAGAACATTTTTAACTTTTCTAAAGACTATTAAATTAGAAATACCGGTAGATTAGAAGACGATGAAATGAGCTCTATGTTAATGTATCGAAAGTCAATGATAAATTATTATATCAACAATTAATTCTAAGTTCTTGCAAGTTCGGTCACAAGAGAAATCGTAAAACAAGGGGTTAATTTGAAGTCAAAGGAAGGAATCTAATCGAGAACGATAGTGCAAATATCATTTCAAAATTCAACGAACAAACGAGATTAGTCTTTATTTTTATCCTCGCACTAAACCTTCCGAAAATGACAGATTTAATTCGTTCGGCACAGTTTCCGCAATCAAGCAGCAGACGTCGTCTGGCATCGTGCGTTTTACGTTCGTTCATGCGATTTCCTGCACCGTCGAGACACCGGCTTTTATTCGTCCCTCGTAAATTATGTTTCAGTAATATCGGCGTGAAGCGTTGACGTCGTGCTTGCATTATTATCAATCACGGTGACAGTGTTAGAGAGTAAGGGCCGTCTGCTTTCACCTGCACACACAAGCACACGTATACACGCATCGGCCGCTCTTCCATCGTACGCTCGTCGGCCCGTGAATAAGTAATCAGAGCCTGATGAAAAGTGTCGTCGCCGCGGGAATTTATGGCCATCGGGACGACCCGGAAGTGTCAACTTCCTACGTTCGTTCGTTGCTGCAGGAAAAGCGGATATCAAGGTGCGATCAAATCGAGAATTCCGTCCAAAGTTCCGGTGACGTCGAGGATCCACCAAAATTCTGTCGTTCCCAGTAGAGAAACGAGGACCGGTAGAATTTCATCGAGCAGGAAAAGAGGGGGAGAGATTTATAAAGCGATCTCGGAATCTCGCAAGAGGTGCTTACTAATTTAAAAGCTGACACGCTCCGCGAAACAATCTCCGATTTACGGCTGAATAACGCGACGGGAAAGAGGGCTTGAAGGATTAAGAGGGAAAGGAAAAATGGAGGGGACAAAAGTGAAGGATAAAATACCCGTTCTGTGCGCGTTACATTGTAATATTAAATGCCCGGCCAAGTAAGAAAGAGAATCTCGGGCGTTCTTTTGTGGCGGAATCGTGACTTTTCCTTCAGAGAACTCTTTTTCGTTCTTCCCTTCATACACACCAAAGAATCCTCGCAGAAGCAATTATGCGAATTCCCGAGTTTCCGTGGCCCCGCACAGTCTGAATTTGAGTTCCCTTTGTGACCGAGGTGAAAACACTCGAGTGTATTTTCTTCCTCGTCCGTTTCCATTCCCGAGGTCTCCATTTTCCCTGAGAAATTAAGAAGCGCCATTACCCGGCCCTCGTGGAACCGTTCGTGGCGGTAGACGTCTATCGTCGGTTCACGGCGTTATGGGAAAGCATATAGTAGACGCATGGGCGCCGTAGATCCCTTGCTAAAAAGTACAAAGGTTGACATAGAAACACTCTTAGCCGTGAGGGTTTCAAAGAGAATAAGAACGAAGAGGAAGAACGAAGAGGAAGAGAGAAAAAAAAGATTAAGGAAGGAAGGAAGAAAGTGAAAGAAGCAAGAGAGAAAAATAGGGTGCAGAAAGAAAGAGAGAAAGAGATAGAGACTGAGATAAAGGGGGGCTCTTTTAATAACGGTCTCGACCGGTGTTACCGGGCCTCGCGAAGCTAGTGCTTTCTTAAGGCGGCCGGTAAAGTGCCCTTGGTACAGTGCTCCCGGCAATATCTTCCGATTACGGTTAAGTAAAGACCCAGCCTTAACTTTCCACCTAACCAAGACATCCGCCGTTCCTCCGCCACGGAGTTTCTGTCTAGCCCTCGCTAAATCCGATAAGACGACTGCGCGCAGTACTTTCGGTCAAAATTGCAATCAACCGACGATCCTAAACGAGGCCACGAAGCGCCACGTAGAAAGTAATCTATTGCAAAAACTCGGCAAAGTGAATTTGCGACTTTAAATAATGCAACGAGTCACGATGGAAGAGGGTAGAGGCGGGACGAGGGGGATGAAATTGAGCTATTAAATAACGCGGCCAATTCCGAATCGCCGTGGAAGATATTACCGGCGCTAGGACGGCAGTTTTAATGGTACGTAATTTTATGAAAATTTAAGATCAATTCGAGAAACCGCGTGCGAGGAAAATCTCCTTAGCGAAAGCGGCTCGATTCGCTTCCGTCCTCCGTTTTTTTTTTCTCTCTCCCTCTCTCTTTTCGTCGTGAAGAGTACGGTGGAAAAGGGGACGTCTATCTTCAGGATATCGTGTAATATGAAAGACGAAATCGCGGGTTTCTTATTACTCGGCCGAAACCTTAAGACGTGGCACGTAAATCAGGAATACCTGGTAATTCATTGTAACCGAATGAACCGCGCTCGCTAATAAGTAATCCGTAATGCTAGGCGAAGCTGCTTTAGGTCTGCGAGGGTGGATTCTTTTTTTCCTTCTCAGTGTCTCTTCCCCTTTCTCGCTCTTTCTCTCCGCTCTCCCCCTTTCCTTCATCCCCTTCGCATTATCCGTATCTCTCGGTTGCCATCTCTCCAGAGTTGCTTCACGGAAGGAAGAAGGACGGATGGAGAAGAACGAGAGGCAGGCGGTAGATCTTAATGGCGCTTATTACTCTCGTCGGGGGCCTTCTGATATATTTCCTCTATTTTTCGCCCGTGGGGAAATCAGGCGCGTAATAGTGTATAATTAGTTATATAGTCCCTCTGTAACTTAGGCGTGCATTATGCACAATCAAAGTGACAGAGTGCCGCGGTGCCTGCAAGTGAATACAGCCATAGCTCATCAGCCGCGTACGTAGAAAATTAGGACGATAAGGCAGCTGCACCTACCCGTGATGCCTCCCGTACCCGTATTGATCGAAGTTTCCCCGTTGCCGTTCGATGGGTTCTCTGTCATCTATTTCGTGTAATGCAGAGTGATCGTTTAACGTAATTGAATTTGACAGATATGTCCCATTGTCGCTAATAGGTCGCAATGTATTTGTTTCAAATGCATTGATTCCACGACCGAGTGACGATTATTGCGCTCGAGAAACCACTGTCATCGCTCATTCTACACTCGAAGGTCTGTTAATATTGTTTCATGACGAATGAGAGACAAATTTGTGAAACAGCGATGTTAATATTCCATTCTATTCGTCCGCATTGCAGATGTCCGAAAATTATCATCTTCATTGTTCTCCACTTTCTTAATCCACCCTCTTAACACCGTACCTTACAATGACATGTGGCACACGTGACGCGGTAAATGGAATAGAAAATTTTTAAGTTTTCCAAAAACTGTTAAGTGGAAAATGTCAGTAGGTCAGGAGACGTTGAAATTAGTTCTATGCTATTACTATTGCGGTAACTAATTTCGTTGTATCGGAGATCAGTGATAGATTATTATAGCAACAATTAATTCTGAATTATAGCGCGTTCGGTGAGAAAAGAAATCGTAAGGCAAGGGGTTAACGTTAGATCCACGGCAGGCGTCAAATTGACGTGTTTCTACTTTTTTAAAATCTTTTCTCAGACCGACAGGAAAACAGTACAGTAAATAATTCACGAGTGTCTTATACCATACAAATTACTTGATCCCTACAACAACGTGTGTAACTCGTGGCGTGGAAAATGAAGTAGAAGATTTTGAAGTCCTTCAAAAATTATTAAATTGAAAATATCAACCGGTTATAAAATGATCTCATTATTTCTACACTATTAATATTACGTTCAGTTATACGAATTATCAAAAATCAGTGAGAAATTTTCATTTCAGGAATTAATTTTGACCCATTGCACGCCCAGTGAGAAAAGAAATCACAAGGCAAGGGGTTAACTGACGGTATTTTTTGCCATTTGATCTTTCTTTTTCAAAGTACTTATTTAATATATTTAAATATACCAGATTTAGCATAAATCTAGTATCAAAATCCACACCGTCCTAATAATCTTCCATCAAGAGAAAGAAATTTATACAAAAAAAATCGCAGATAATCGCAATCGTCCGATAAAAGTCAAACGAAGAATCGTAGCACGTATCATCATCGTTCGAAGATATCTGTCCCACGAATGAGAATAGAGGCCGATCGTGCAAATGCGAGGCCACATCGTGGAAAGGGACGTCTTATCGAGAGGGTGGCCAAGAGGGAGAAACGTGTGGACTGAAGGGGTTCGAAGTTGGTGGGCGGAGTGGCGGGTGGATTTGCGGCAACTGGAAACCCGGTACCCAAGGGAGCCTCTCAATTGCCTCGTCCCGCAATTATACGTTTGAGCGGAGCCACTATCTCCGTTAATGTGCCGGACTCCAAACTCGAACCCAAGCAGGGCCAACTAGTGCAATAAGAGGGCCACCGCTATTTCCCTCTTCTCTCGGTTCCTCCGCCGCCTCGGCGACCGCGAAATATTGTTCGTTGCACTCTGACCCAAGGACCGAATGTGTATTTAGTTATACACCCCCTTTTGATCCCGTACTATCTCGATTACCGACTCGGGTTTGCACCACGATTTTCGCAAACCGTATCGAGAGACCGCACGACGCACCTCTTAACGATCTATGGCTGTTTAGAGATAGAGAGAACTTATTACGATGAAAGGGTACTGTGATCGATAAGTTATTTGTTAGTGTAAATTATTTTGCACCTATGGATATCGTTTATCTCGTGTCTTCGACGGTGCTGCGAATAGAATGCATGGCAGTAGATATGGTCGGTATGGTGTCAGACGGGACTCTCGATTAAGAAGACTGATGTCGTCGCAACTTTTGGCATTTTTTCCTGTGAGATATATGTATTGTTGTGTTGATTGCTTTAGATCAGGGTCAACCCTTTTTGTACCTTTGTTAGTGGTATAATTTTCTGAATGTCCACCGATTTTATAATAAGTTAAATTAGCGCAATTGCGAAGTATTCGTAATTTTAGCGTGTAGGTTTAAAAATATGAAGTTAAATTTATCTTTTTTAAAGGAGAGTATCTGGTTTTCGACTTGACCGTTGATAAAATAGAGAGAGTAAAAGTTTGAATGGTCCACTGTTGGGCGAGCAGATTGACTACCCTTAATTTAGTGTTAATTTAAAGTGGTAAATTGTAGGCAAAGTGACCATAGGTGTTAAGGTTGAAATATAATAAAAAGAAGTGAATGTTTTGCGTGAAAGTAGATTGATACCTTTGGATTATTAACGTTTGGCATGGGAAAATTGTACAAATATTTGATGCTTTTGTACATACCTTTGAGGAAGAACTGATTACTTTAAACAGAGAAAATTGGATTAGCAACTAATGTTGAAATTACGCTCTGAGACTGTACAAAACTCGTGGAATGCCTTTAATATGGAAAATTAATGACGCGTGGCAGGGAGCTTATTATTTCTGCTAGTCCCGACGTCGAGAAGTATTTGTCAAGTATGAAACTCGATGTAGCTGGGAAACAAATGAAATAAGCCCGTTTCCACGGCTTTCCTGTAGATTTTAAAGGAATTATTTAATTTCATATGCATGCGTGAGTAAAGGCACATATTTCGAAGCTTAATAGAATTTTCCTCACGTTTTTGCTCCCAGGAAAGACTCGGTTGCCGGCGCGCACTAATCCAGCCTGTGTTTTCATTTTCAAGAGAAAATAATGTTATCGATCTTTCCCTCGTACACGTAGCCTTATACACCGTGCCACAGGCTATAAATAGCATGAGATAAAACGAAGAATACACAGCCTGCCAGTATCACTTCGTAACGCTCCAATTACTGAATCCATTCTCCAGAATTAAATTTAATTATACATTTAAATCATGTCCATCGCTTGATCGCATAATCCAGAAAATAAAATATACAAATATCACAAAATATCTATATTCTTTCCCACAAAGAATGTAAAAAATATAAACAGAAAGGTGCACCGGAAGAAACGAGAATCCATAGAAAGTAAGCTTTAAAGATCTAACTATAATTAAACCTTAATTGCAATGGTCAACAGATTAAATTCAGTCTCGTCTCGAAGAGGTGGTAAAACGGCGACAAAAACGAAAAGGTGAAAAATAATACGAGGATTTTCCAGAGACCGGAATGGGAATCCACCGATACCATGGGCAGCCAGCATGCGTGGCTACGTCCTTCTGCCGGATTGAGATAACATAATGACAGCATTTACGGCGAGAACTATCTACTTGCGGTACGTCGGAGTTGGCAAGAGTTAAGTACCATTTAGCTCCGATGTGCAACCTGCCTTGCATAGCTAATTTACTACGAACGACGAGTTCGTTAATGAAAATGGAAGATTCAACACGGGGAAACCTTGGTCCCCCTCTCGAATCAATTAAGAATTCTCTGACGCGCGAATTACAAGCGGAATCGTTTCGCCGTTAGTTTTCCCATTAAAATGTTCCTTAACGCGACGATAGAACTTCGATCTCGTGTAGAAAGCAACTGCGATACTATCTTCATGCTTGGTCAAAGACTGCTTTAAGTATTCTAAATTTTAATCACGCTGTAGCATTATAGATAGGGTGAATGAATATAAAATGATTTTTAATTGAGAAAAAAATTGAAATTTCTTAAAAAATGTATCTGAAGAAATAATTAATCCACTGGGCAATATTTACAGAAGGTAGGTATATACTGAAATAGGTCTGGAATCGATGAACCATTATCAACGTCGCTATTTCTATTCCTGTTTGTATTTATAAACTCTGCAAATGTCAAGGGATCACGATGAAGGAGTAGTTTATAACGGAACTAGCGAAAGTCCTTCCGAAGTGAAAGAGAAGACGATATCCACGTTTGAACAATTAATGATTCAGAGTACTCCAACATCCAGTCTATTTTCTCCGAGTCAGCAGAGAATAGTTTCCTATCCGCCAATATCTACTGCCGCTTCATCGTCTTCTAAATTAATACTAGCGAATGTAGGTCATTACCGACATAAATAACTCCGGTATTATTAACCCTCTCTATCGTAACTCGCACCAAACAATATCCCTACTTTATATATAACCAAAAGTATCCAAAACTAATTAAATAATTCTAATTCTCATACATCGGAACAAAATCTAATAAATAATATCTATTGTCACGTCTCTGACACAACCCCTTAAATTGTCAACATCAAAAATCGCATACCTTTCGATCCAAACGCTCTACTACAAAACGTAGCAGAATTCCAATTGAAAGAGATGAAATCGTCCACAAATGAGCCGCAATCTTTTCAACAATCTCGATACCAATCTACTGTACGTTCCCATCGAAAAGTCGCATCGAGACGGTTTGGTCGCAGCACTTTTTCAATCACGGCGCACCCTCGATCCGATCTTCCCTTTCCCTTTCTACTATGCAAAGATGGAGAGGTTCGACGTTGGTCAATGCGATGATGGCGGAGCCTCGCTATATAACGCCGCGGTGGATGGACACACTTCGGTTTGACGCTTCGAACGACGTCCCCATTCCTCCCTCTACCACCCCCGAAAGCTTTCATCGGAGAACGCACACCCTCGCCACGGTAAATGCAAACATTTCTGTGGCTCGAGTGCGCGGACCGAACGCCGATTCTGAGTGGATAGCCGCTCCAGTGCTAGATGGATCCATTGTGCTGTGGACCAAAGTTGGAACATTGAACGACCGGGCGAACTCTTCGGTCACGCGAGTGCCAAGGATGGATACCGATGGCCCGGCAGCCGAGGGTGGCCGAGGTGAACGAACCGTTGAAAGGAAAGAATGAATTCTGCATCGCTTCGGGAACGCGAGGTGGCCCGATGCGGATTGTCCGTTCTCGTTTGTTTACACGAAAATGTTGGATCCCGGATAGGTGTTTGCACGGTGAATCGAGAGGAAATGTTCTCAGTGGGAATGGAATCGATACACCGTTGCCCAACGAAATTATCGATTCGATGTTACCCCAATCTGTCCTTTCTGGACACCCAGTTTGCGGATCATCAAACCTAAATTGTCTCCTGAAGACCAATTTGCTGGGTGTAATTTTAGGGAGGAAGGTTGCTTTATGCGAATGACGATAACGGCTGGATACTGGATACCGTCGTGTGAATGTGACGTTACGTGGAAACTGAGAAAGGCTGGCTGTTAATGAGAGGACTAGGTCTGTTTTGATGGAGAGTAACATCAGTAATTGACCACAAAGAGTACTTGATGCAAAGATAAGAATATTTGTAAACAAATTACAAAGCACTTGTAAAATGCTGTTTTAATACAAGTTTTAAATTCACTAAATTGTTATCAACTTCGATTTAAAAGTTTCCAAAATCCTAAATCTTGTAGAGACTAAGCTACTTAACACTAGATATACGGACCGGAAATCTGTTACACCGCAATTTGTTAAATAAGGACTTCGGAAATAGGGGGGTCAAGCGGAAAAGAAGATGATCAATTAAGTAATTTGAATATCATAAGATACATATGAAGTATCTACTGGTGCATTTCTAAAAAGTTCTTGCTTCCATCAGTGCTGTTAAATATACGGAATTAATTCATGTATATTCTAATATGGAAAACTATGAAGCACAGTGTCAGAAATTTTTTCAAACCAAATTAACATAAAATGGTCTTCGGAAAATGGAACAAATCCGACCGCGAAAAATGTACCCACAATAAAGATACTCTCCTGAAACTTTGCTATATTATTGCTGGTCGTCGTTTGAACGACCGATCCTCGTCCAAGTCTCATCTTGGACTCTCGAGTTGGTCTCGAAAAACGCAAGAAAATGTCCCCGACGCTTAGCGGCACTGATGCGCGGCCATTCTCATGGAAATCCTGTCGACTGCTGGGAATTCGCGAATTCAGGGTTTCGCATTGCCATTGTCAGGCTCGCTCTACTTTCCCAGCTGCCGACGTTGAATTGAACACCAAATACCCCCCGAAATAGAAGGGCTGGAAATATCGTTCGTCGAATTCTCGCGCGAATTATGCCACACGTGTATCACGAAATGGAGCAAAACGTTATACCGATGAGAATAAGTACTCCAACGATTTTATTCCGTGAGTTTAACACCTCGATTCCCTTGCGAATCGTGGTTTCGATGCGCACGTAAAATTTATAAATGGACTATGAGAGTAGGAGTCACGAACGAGGGAAAACAGTGCAATGTTTTCGGTTTATACTGAACTCGATCAATGTATACCGCTGGTACGTTTTGCAAATTGTGTTATTAATCTGCGGTTAACGATGACATCGAAAATGCAACGGGATCCTCTGTGCGATGTTTCTCTAACGTGTCGTTATAATTCTAGATATTTTAATTTGCACTCTGTTCCGTTATATCGATGCCGGATTATACTACCCTTGTGTAGATGAAACTGAGAAATGAAATGTTTCTATTCGATCCCGTCCGTTACCTCTTTCAAACTAATAGATAACTATTTTTTTTTCTCGCCTCTTGTCGCTTTAATACAATCAACTCCTTTGTTATGTATTGCATCATTTGAATTTTAGTCGACAGAGGGACGAAATTTGCAAGGAAACTTTTACGCAAACAATATCCTCAACAAAATTAATCCTTCCAATAACAGTGTACGATAGTAAAGAACACTTAACATATTATTGTATTTTTCTCACGACTATTTTACCATAATTCAATTTACCTCCAAGAATCACTCAAAACTATATCTTATATCGATATCCACCAAAAACTCACCCCATGCGCAAAGTCACCAAGACCATCGACGTCCGACGGCAGGATAACAGAACTTACCTGAAACAGAAATCAGAAAACAAAATTACAACCTGTTCTAAATGGAAGATTCCTTTCAATTCGTATTCGACGATTATAAATATTGATACTGTCGGAGGGATACTTTAACACGAGGTGACATCCCCACCCTCGGTTACCGTTCTTCCTTCCACTCTATCACACACTGCCTTACGGAGTTCGTTCCGTGGTTATGCGTGCGAAAGTCCATGAGTTTAATGTCATTTCGTTCCTCATTTGTGATTCATGAAATTCGCCCGAACTTTCCTCTACCCCTCCATCCACCCGAAGGCGAACCACTGTGATCTCATTTCAGCTGTCCCACGGGCTTGTCCCGAATCCCGAACCCGCTGGATAACCAAGTAACAAAATCGATCTCTGAAAAGACCAGCCCATAATTCCGAATTGTCGCGTATGCATTATTGAACCACCTCTACCTCTTCCTCTTCGTACGGGAAAGAAGGGGGGAAAAAAAGGAAAACAAGTCATCGATTTTCCGCTCTATTATTGGCCAATATCCATGATTCATAGTAACGCTCGTATAACTCGTCCCCGATCGTTTAATCTTCTAACTACGGCGCTCTCCGGGCGGCCTTTTTTATGCAAAGTCGTTGCAAATAATTCTATGGGGATAGAAAATATTTTTTTGTAATATTGATTGGTTTTAGTGCTGGTTATTATGATTGGAAGTCACAGGGTGGATGATTTATTAAATGTTTGTGCAGGGGGTGGGTGTAGTTGTTGGTAAAATTGGATTTTCATGGTTTTCTGTGTTGATTTGTTATATTAACACTTATAGTCACTTATATATTAACAACTATAGTCACTTGCCCGCAAATAATTTCCTGATACTGATATCTCTTCGAAAATTGCAACGTTTCTTCACTGAGTCTTTGACAAAGTTAAACGCAGCGATAAATAATAATTTATTAATTGCCATAGCAACCGATTAATAAGTTAAAAGTCCAAAAGTGTTGGGCCCGAAAAGCCGATTAATCGGCTACCGGTCGGTAAAGTGTTAACATATTGCAGACTGGCAATTTCACGCAGAAGACAACTTATGTTACCGGCTATTTTTTCCGTAATTGAATATGACATTGAAAGAATCTAAATAAACTTCAGTATATTTTATTTATACATAATGAATTTAAATGCAACGTCGTAAATATTTTCTGTATATTTTAATTTATAAATATTATATATTTTAGTAATTTTTTTGGTATTGTAAAACTGAAAATGCTAATGCAAGTTAAAACACGAGTTAACTCGTGAGCGGCCAACAATGTGTTAATTAATCAATCAGCTATGTCTCCTTCGCAAGAATATCATCGTTATTTTCAAATTGGTCAAAAGAACTGCCAAAATAATATGTGCACCTCAACAACCGGTATGGTTAGTATTAAAAAATATGAAAATCTATCACAAACTATATAACTCAGACAAATTGACTGGCACGTAGTTACAAAAACATCTAAATTCAAATTACGGTAACAATAGACAACACTCAAAGATATAATGCTCAAAGCAATCCTCAAACAAAGGGAAGATAGAACGGTACGTCGTTTGCGTACGATGGAGCACCCTCTTTCCATTCGCGACTTTGCATTATTCGATTCGATTCCCAACTTTCGAGTCTCAGTGGAGTTCGCGGCGGGGTTGAAATTTTACGCCAATGGAAGGGCCGTGTAATTGGAATCACAGGAAGGAATTGATGCCACAATAACAACGTTGATGGCACGCATCCTGCTTCGTCCATGACGAAAAAGCAAGCAGAGAATAAAATACGAGCAAAAGGCACAAGAAAGAAGGGTTGGAACGGAAGAAAGAGACAAAAGTTAAAAGGAATAGATAGAAGAAAAGGAAAGAAGTTAAAAGGAAGGGATGAGAAGAACGAGAAGAAGACGAATATAGGGAAAAAAGGATCTAAAGAGCAAGAGAAGAGAAGGGAGAAAGGTAGAAATGAAATGAAGAGGACGAAAAGAGATAGAAAGGAAATGAAGAGGACGAAAAGAGGCAGAAAAGGTATCGGCTCCCCCAAAGAGGCGGCAGTGCCGGAAGGAAGCCGACTCACCCGGAAGCGTCTTATTTAAAAGTTTGTATCGGGCTAAGGAACGAAAGGTTCTCGCGAGCAGAAGCGATAGACGTCCGCGTGGCTAAATTGTTCACGAGGGGCCCCTTCGGGGTAACGAAGAAGTGCCGAGAATTCAGTAATTTATCCGAGAGCAGCCGTGGCAGAGAGGAAAGAGAGGAAAAAAAATGAAGAATGAATCGGGCCTTAATGAAAAGCCATTCACCGATCCGTTCCGCGTTTTCTCGAGGACCGTGCTTGACGAAATTTACTTACCGAATGCACACTGAAAACTTTCTGTTTTCTTCTCCGTTCGTCGAATGTACTCGAAGAGGATCGAAGTTTTTCATTGATGTGCATCGTTGAGAAACGTTTACCGTGATTTTATTTATTGCATGATATATTTAAATTCTACCCAATAAACTGTTTAATCCTCTATGTGTTTGCGTAAACTTTTGAAAATTAATTACGATGTTTGTATCTCACAGGGGAGGATCAAAAGTGTGGAAACGAGTGTACATCATTGTCTTTAAACGTTTGGGTATGTTCGAAATGAAATGTTTTTATAATTACTCTCGTTACTCGTAACTTTTTCACAGTGGAATAAATTAAATTAATTTAATTTAACAAGCGGAACGCACAATGGCAGGGTAAAAACGGGTCGATATATCTTCCATCGTTTTACCACGATAAAAACTGTCACCTTGGCGTAACCGACGTGACACGTTAATTTTAAGGTCTCTTAATTACGAGCCGTTCCGAGCGTTGGTTTATTGACCTTTTGAAAATCAGCGGAACCAGCGCACGAGAAAGAACCGTTGCATCTCCGGTGCATCCATAGAACTCGCGACCGCGTACAGTTTGCATTAACGTGTGTCTAGCAAATCAACGACGATGAAGAGAAGTAATCAGGACTTTCGACCGCACCGCGCGAGATGTTTTCCGCGGTTTTCGAATTTCTAAACCACATCGTTTTTATCCTCCAACTCCTCACCCACGTTCGAGCTCGCTTAGTAAACTGTTACCAACGACTTTCCGAATACAATTTTTCCATATCCTCTGATCAATTTTCTCCTAATAATTACTCCCTCAAAATATCTCTACATTCTCCCCCCTACAAAAAATATCTACCACAAGTCCACCAATAATCCAAAGAACCCCCCCAACAATCTCCATTCCACCCCCAAAACTCCATAAAACAGTGTCTCAGTCACCAGAAAAAAAGGATCTTTCCAAAAACTCACTCACAAACAAGCAACACCTCGAAAAATACATAAAACAAATCTCACCATCCCTGACACCGCATAACAACCCTCTTTAACAGCTCCTATTCTCACTCCATCCGAATTCCCATCTCTATGCTAAAGATATCATAAATTGTCAACGATTTATCGTGTTCCTAAATAAAATAAATTACCTAACCTCCTGAGATAACAATATCAACGTATTCTACATAGCAGACATTAGAGTACATCCGGTTTATTACGACGACACGGAGGATGTTCAACGATAGTCGCCGGAAGGGGTGGTTTCGTTTAATCATTTCCGTCCAAGTCCAGCAACCTGATATCGAGACTCCAAGGGTTGTTCCGGTGTCAAGGGTGGTTCTTTTTTAGAAAATGACGATCGACAAGCGGCGAATACGGTGGCAGGTGGTAATAGAAAGTGCGGTAACGGTGGAAGTCGTCGCGAGCCCGTAGGCCAAGCGGTAACGAGAGAAACTGCGTTCATTTAGCAGTGTTTGTTCTTGCTCGTCCGTCCCTGGGGAGAACGCGGTTGGGGGAGCACATCGATGTTGTGACTTAATTATACGCCATTCAGAGGCGTGTCTCTTGCACAAACCGCGCCGCTCGTCCGGTACCGCCGTATCCTGCCGAGTGACCGTACTCCAAGGACTACACTTGCGGATGTATATGTATATAAGATATGTAATTAAATCTGCGTATCCGTGTAGACACACTGGGTGTCCGATGAATGCCTGACCGCCGGGAGGTACTGGGAAATACGAGCAAAAGTTTCCGCATGGCTTGGAAGAGCACGTAATCGACTCTTTTGAATGACAATGCCACTAATTTCAAAGATGGACTACATTCATGTAATCGGATTTAGAGGATGAATTGTTATATTTGAAAGAATCGATTTGTCTGGTTACTCTCTTTTGGTGAACCTTGAATTGGGTGATTTTAGTCAGATTTTTTTTTATAGATATTTGATTATTTTTGTAGAAAAAAGGGTGCTTGTTGAAATATTTGATAGTTGAAGATTTGATGTTGAAGATGTTAAGAAAAATAGCAAAGAATGTCATAGTGGTATGATGTTAGGGGAAAATAATAACAGTTTCTGGAGAATTCTATGTATTTTCTGATGAAAATTGTCAATTTTCCTGGAATTCTCCCTCGGTTGATCCGTAACTCAAAGAAACACCCTATAGATGTTATTTCCTGCTGGTGAATTATTCAAGTCGTCCCTCCGCAATGTTTCCTGCGACCTAAGCATACGTCGCAAAGGAGATAGCGATAAGGGCAGGACAATGAGCAGCAATTTGAAGGCACCCCTAACGATAAGTATCTCGTTACGCGGGAGTTATGACGGATTTTGATGTGACACAGGATTCCACAGCGAACGACTTCTGTTTGCGCATATTACAACGAATAATGACAACTAACAAGGAACTTTCGTTTGTAACTGGACGCGCTTTCGTGGGGTCTTTTGTGCCGATAATGAAGAGTGCTTTGTGAAATACAAGCAGGTCAGGCGGACTTTTACGTGAGAAGTTCTTTTGCGTGAAAAATAATACAAGGCAGAGGTAGGCGAGGCTCAATTTTGTCGACTCCCTCTTAGCACTATTCCAAAGCGTTTCATCAGCACGGTGACTCGTTCCGATGAAAATTTATTTATCGAGGCCGAGAGTAGATCGAAACGAATCGAACTACTCATCGGGGCTAAAGGAGAGGGATAAATCGTTGAAGTGGAAATGTAAAAGTTCGACGGTAGTAAGGGCAAATTAATTCCATGCACGATGTTTCGTTGTACCTAGAATTATTTCAAGTGTACTCGAGCAACTCATACTCGGTCGAATATTCACTGTTTTTCCATACACGGCGGTTGAAAGAGTTATACGATAACAACGGGATGCATTTTAGTTGGCCTCTGTAATCAGCTGCAATCGTCGCAAATTACTATCATTCAAGCTCCGGATGAAGCGCGGAAGTTTTGACGAAAGCTGTTATGACCACTCGTAGAAACATCGAGCATCCGTTGTTTTATATCAACACCGAGGGGCTGCAGTTAAATGCGTGCAATTATGAGAATTGCAGTTTGCGGAGTGCAAAAATGGTAATCGTTGCCGATACTTCAACTGTGATCTCGTCTCCACGTGCGAGTGGCGTTGATGTTTCCTGGATGTTTGCAAAATTCGTAATATCTCTGTTGAAATCTTCCATAAAAAAAAAATGTTTATATTATATATAATTTATGCAATGTTCCTTGATAATAAAATTTCATTCCTTATGATTACAAAATTTTAGAGTAAAATTTCACGTACGGATATTTCTCTCTGTATGAATAAAGAAAATATTTAAAAATGAAAAATCAGAGTTCACGGAAATCACGTAGGATCTTTTCAATGAACGAATATTAATTAATTGTCGATACAATATCGTGTCGATTCAGCGTCCGATAACGAAACGAAGATGGAAGAATAGATTAACAAAAATACATTGGAATTCTGTATAGATTCATGAGAAAACAGCCAATCCCATGTTCCTTAATAAAAGAAACCTTTCAGCGCCATTGAATTCCAGATATCGAGGCAACACCCGAGATCTGTCTCAGTTTGTATCCTCAAAGTTCACCTATACCAGAAACGAATCGAATTGTTCCAAGGGAACAATGGGACTAAAACTTTGGCCATCCGCTTCTTTATCCACCTTCGAGAACCTTCTTCGGCGATCTTCTACTTTTTAAAAGCCATCGTCAATTAGTTAATTCCTTCGACTCGCGTGACCTTTCTGTAAAATACTACGTATCTTTTATTCATCCGAACCTCTTGAAATTCACAGAATAAAAACCACTTTGAGAACATTGTGCGAGAACGCGAAGCAATTTGTAGGTATGTAAAGAGATTTACATCCAAACTACCTTCTCTGAGAACACAAAAAGGATCGTATTTTTGCCGCGTTATTGTTACGTTTAAAAAATTCGTTTTTAAAATACATATCTTAAACTCATGAAATCCTTTTAACATGAATTCGCCAAATTGATCATTTAAGATTGTTATTTTGCAAAACGAATCTTCAATTCTTGCAATTTCGAGAGAAATCCTATCGTTAAATGATTCGTGAAATATTCAGGATTCGTAATATTCCAAAATTTGATTTAAATTTCCACGGTTATTCGACCGTCTAAAATAATTCCGTTTCGCGGTAAAAATGAAAAAGCCCTCACCGTAGACGAGTAATTTTTAATATTTCACGGTCAGCCGTTTCTCCCCTCAAACGGCTAATTAAGGGCTAAACTTTTGTTATTAAATTTCTCAAATAACGCCCTTTCATCGGGCGCACGAGAGCGTGCACACGTAACAAATAAACGAGCCGATGTTTGCACCGCGAAATAAAACCGCGACTCTACTCGTCGAATCGGCAAGAGCACACTTTGCTCATTAATATTCGACTGGAAATACTTCCCCATGGTTTTCCAGCTTCGAATCGTATTTAAATTATATTCACATCGAACTGCAACGAAGTTACTTATCGTTTCTGTCCCGGGAGAATGGAATTTTTCTGCTATTCCCGGATATTCATGAGTTCTACCACGGATCACCCGGAAAGGAACTTCCACCTAGGAAGAACAGGCAAAGAGGAAATTTACGGAAAGAGACCATGTTGGCACGATGCTTCTGAGAGATTAAGCTAACAGCGATATTTCAATGTGTAGACGCGCCAATTATACGGATGAACTCGGCGGATGGTGTTACAACAACGTAACTAGCTTCCACAACTATCGCTGTCCGTTCTCTGCGAGTTTCACTCGAGAATTGTAAACCGCGAGCTACGACAATACAAATGCGAGACCCTTCCTAACGGCCAGTTCGAATATTCCAAGCTTCGTCATGGCGGATCGTACTTCGCGATTGTGGACTTACACGAGGTTCAATTTCAATTTACTCACAGCCTGGAAAAACTTCAACGTATTTATGAGTTGTACTGTGAGATTTCCTGGTGCTCGAAAAATTGGAGAACAAATTAATGTAATGAATGAATTGTAAAAATGGAGAACGGTACAGTGGGATAAATATATCTGTTAGGTCTTCGTGTAGTGCTATTAATTGCCTAATGAGCCTGTTTTAACAAGTTAGCTGTGTTTGACGATTATATTCGTAAGGGAGAAATGACAGTATTTCCTGTCGTGACGACTTTATGCGTCGTGTGGGAACATCAGTTACCATTTGTTATTTAACCAGTTAACTGTGTTTAACTACTGTATTCGTCATGGAGAAATGACAGTATTTCCTGACGTGACGACTTTATCCGTCGTGTGGGAGATTTAATTACCATTTGCTATTTAACCAGTTACCTGTGGTGGACGAGAATACTTGTCATCGCTCAATTTTCGTAAAACACGTAGGTAGATGCGCACTCTCAAAAGAAGTCGCCACAATTAACTGGTTAAATGACACTAATGATTCAACTGTCATTTTAATTGAGTACAAAGATACGTTTTTATATAGTTGTCGAGAATACTCTGATGATTATAAATTTGGCACCGTCGTGTTTTCCACGTTTATAACAGTTTCTTGTTAACAGGCTACATTGTAATTGGTTCACCAGGTAGCGCATATTTTTCTGTTATTAATAATTTATATTAATAATGAAAATAAAGCGTGTTATGCACATTTGGACAATATTTAATTACTTTGTCCAACGGCATAAGGGAAAAATGAGCAATATTTTTTGAACGTCGGTGTATGTGGAAGATAAAGGAGATTAAACAGCAGTGCTTATTTCGATCATGGTACGTGCGAGGGGACCGCGCATCTGTGCGAATTGCTGAACAAAAATTCTGATTTATATCCTGGCACTTCTCCATCGTATTAATCAACCTCGTATGTGCAAAACAGATATAACAGGGAAAATACGGAAATATTATTATGTCCCTTTTTACGCAACAATAAATCCCCTCAAAAGTTTAATTTAGATTTGTAATTGCAATTTTTAACGGATCGTACAGTATCATTTGCAGCTCAGCCAGAATCTTCAAAAATGTTGAAGAACATACATACGAGAATTTATTGTATTATTATAAAGAATGAAATTTTTCAAATTTCCACGTATGACGGTGCAAATGATACTTTGTACTGGCTCGTACGACACTCCGGTATTACGAGTCTCGTTCGCATTAACAAATAAATAAATCACCCTGCGTTTCTCTGATTTATGTGGCTGAATTTTGCTCAGTTTGCTCGGTGATATCACGTCGCATTGCACGTACGTAGATAGAAACTCTCGCAGCAGATGCTACGAAAACGAGATATGTTTACGGACAAATTGAACCTCGTAACGCGTAATGCGTATTCTTCAACTTGCTATAACGTTTCTGCAAACGTTCATGCACATCGTGTGACAAACTTCCTTCCTGACCCTTAGCCACGCTTAATTTGTCAAATTTCTGAAAATTCATACAAAGGTACAGTCATTCACTTCACAAAAAACGGAGAGAACAAATTATTTTTCCACATGAAATAACTTTACAATAATTGTCTAAACCATTGTTCCGATAATATTTTACCACATCTGATAAAATACGATAAAAAAACGATACATTCCAGATCAAAGAGGATACTTAACATCCGACCACAGTTGAAAGAAATGCAAAAGATCCACAATAGAAGAGCGAGCAAATGTACAAACGATTTGAATGAAATTGATGGATGAAAGTTTGCTCCATTGAAACTCGAAGGCTAATCTTCACGTGTCTATCGATATCTCGGAACGAATCTTTCGGTGAGGGAGGTAGCACGAGGATCGATTGATCTCGAGGCCCTCCATATGCCATCAAAATTCTAGCAACGCCGGAATTGCTTCGACTTTACGAAGGTTACACAGAAGATATCGGCTTTCACGAGCAACGTGACGGATCTTTCGTTCGCCTATCCGTAGGAAAGGCGAAAGAAAATCTTGCGAGCCAACGGTACCGGCGGAATATTCGACGTAACACGTTCAGAATGGTGTTGGAGGGTGACGTGGTAAAGCGGTCTGCCAATAACGCGAGAGAGAGACCTTTGTGTGGGCCGAAGGTACGAGGCGTCGAGGCATCGCATAGCTTTCACCCCCTCCGGTCCACCCCTTGCCTCTACGTCCTACCATCGCAAACCCCCTGGCAAGGGATGCTTGCAGGCTCTCACTCGACTGCTTCCTACCATACCGAGAGCTCGAAAGGGCATCAAAGAAAAAGCTGAACGCCGGTGTTCTGGCTCCGCCGCCATTTGATTTGCGCGAACTTGCGAGGGACTCACGAAACGATAATGCCTACCAACAGCTGCGCGGGCAAACCATTTTGTAAGAATTGCTAGGGGAGAATCCACCGACAGGTTTAAAGGATCCACTTGATACTGCTTAACGTTTTCTACTGCCCGGACGGATTCGTCGATCAAATTTTACCTTCGAGAATCGACATCGACTTGGACGAGGGGTTGGAATGGTCGAATGATCGAAATTTCGTACTAGGGGGTGAATCTGGGGAACGAAGGATTTCCGAGTTACGGGATAACTCGTTATCGAAGTCTGAAGAAGAGTCGCGTTTCAAGTTCGTCGAAGAAAGAGACTCTGCTAGCGTACAACCAAGGAAGGATCACTTCTTACGTAGAATCTGCGCGAAAAGTTTCCAAAGTAATTTAAGGTCAAGGAATTTTCTTTGACTTACGAGTACCTCTAATTCCAAAATCTTCGTTGAGACGTTCGATCGATCTATACCTTCCCGTGTTTTTTCTCTTCGTTCCTTTATTCGATCAGGGCTGTCGGATTAAAAACGGAAAAGTTGGAAAGTCGTATAATTGAAATTTTTTTTTGTTAGATCGATCTCTTTCATTCAAACTTCTGTCTTCGCGACATCCGATTTCTCTGGCAGCCGGCATCCTCGTTTGTTTCCCGTTACGCGTCAAGATGCCGAGAGGAGAAAGAGCTCTTAAGCCGGCACGGAGCTTTTTAAAACAATGTAATTGTTAATTTGGAGACGGAATACAATTCCGGACGCAAAGTTACCCGTCCGCTCAAAGGGTGACGAGGGAAGAAGGGTGAGACCAAAGACGGGTTCCAAGGGAGCGGCGAGGGTAGAGGCTGATGAGGAGGCGGGAGCTTGGTGCAAAGGCGACAAAGACATCGCCATTATTTCGAGAACGATAGTCAATTTAAGTTAAC
This sequence comes from Cerceris rybyensis, assembly GCA_910591515.1. Classification (NCBI taxonomy): domain Eukaryota; kingdom Metazoa; phylum Arthropoda; class Insecta; order Hymenoptera; family Crabronidae; genus Cerceris; species Cerceris rybyensis. The sequence goes on from OU342795.1 coordinate 7,253,055, forward strand.
AGTGCCGGAGCGCGGGAGACGGTCCTCTTACGTACCTAAGTAATCTCATTCCGAATTAATGCGCAGTGCGAGTGCCGTTAACGCGGCAGTCGTCTCCGCTAGATTCATCTGCATGCTTCTTTGTGTACCAAAATTGCAGTTCCTTCTAACAATGACGGTGGGAGAGCCGCTTCTCCAAAGACACGCAATTCGTATCGCGCTTTATTCCACTTTCGAGTAAGACAAATGGCGCTTTTATAGAGCGGGGATTATTTTCGCTCTCATCGAACCTTTCACTAGGTGATCTTACGACGAAATCAAAAATTTATTAATTTTTGAAGATTTAATTGAATCTAACAAGGGAACATCCCGAGGTGCTACACACCGATTTTGATGAAATTTGAATGATGAATATAAATCAATAGTATTCGTTCTTTTAAGAGCTATCAACTACACATGAACAAGGAACGAACCATGTAGACACTCCATTTCGCGCGTCGACCGGTACAATTTCAAGCTTAATAACTTTTTTTCTGGTGAAAAAATCAAAATTCCGATTTATCCGTATTTTTGTAAAGGACATATAGTTTCTATAAACAAAAACTCAAGAAAATTCATTGGCATTAAGGGGGGAAAACTAACAAAAAAATTAGAATTTTTCATATATTGTTTAAACAAATTGAGATTTTGCAAAATAATTTTTACCATTCTATTGATTATTAATAGACGCAAATTTCGTCAATTTACGCAAATGCTCTATCTCCCATAGTTTTTGAGATAATCGACGAAATATACTTTAGGACCCTAACTTTGGGGGTGGTTTTCACCCCTTAACGTCGACGATTGCCGATAAAAAAAAAAGGGTCGAATATTCTAACGAGTACTACGTCATACTAAAATTTCATCAAAATCGGTGTGTGGAACCTCGGGATGTTCCCTTGTAAGTCGGTACTGATTAAGTTTGTCTAATGAGTATAAATAAAAATAAACCTGTCGTTAAACATCGCCATGTTTCTTCGGCGTTTCTAAACTTTATCTCCTCCATTTTATTTTTCACTGTACGAATATACCAAGGGATGCTTCCAAACACCATGATATTTATTTTCATTTATCAAAACCCTCTTTTGGCAAACGTGCCGTGAATTCGCAAGTAAATACGATTCTCATTCCACCGATAAGAATTCCAGCAATAAGCTGTAAACCTTTGAACCGCATCGAAGAATACGTTTAAACATCGGCCATCCAGCTACATTTTATATCTCGTAACTTTCCAACTCGGCTAACCGGTGTATCTTATTTGTACATTCTTATTTCCTTCCTTTCTCTCGAGTATTTTCAAATTTAAGGCATGCCTACGCCAAGGTTCGAGCGCAGTCAGTTGCAATCCTAAAAGGAATCGCTCTTAAAGACGACATTTTTATCGGAAATAAGTCAAGTAGCCTTTTACGTATTCATAGAGGCGAAACGAGTGCACGGAGGTTTATTAAAGAGGAAACAGCGACCGATAGGAGAAATAAGAATCCAGCAAATTGGTGGCCGTGCGCGAACAGAACAGTCGGAAATATTTCTGAGGTCACAGTGAAATTTTATATATATATATTTGAGTGTATATATACATGTATACGAAGAAAAGGAGAAATCACCGCGAGGCAAGGAGTCCTCAAAACGCAATGGTTCTTAAAACTGACCATATTTTGGTGATATTGTCCATGTATGAAAGAGACTCGATCTAACCCCGCCGCCATCGAGGCGGGCACATTCCATCTCACGAAGACCTCCCTTTATACCGGAGTAAGCTAGAAATATCCTCAGTTTTATCATTTCAGAGCTGGTCTTCATTTTATACGTTCCTCGCTACCCCCCTGCACCGTTCCAACCCCCGTGCTCACCCTTTTCCTCTCTTTACGGACCACGGGAATGAGTCGTAGCCGGGAGCTTTCCCCAAGAGGAGCCACGCACGAGAAAGTGTTTGTAGCCTTTCGTTGCTCGCCTCTTTTCGTTCTGCCGAATATATATGCGATCGTCTCTCTATTCCCGCGTTTATTCGCCGTCCCTTTTGCACCTTCTAGCTTCGTCCTCCTTTTCTCGCTTGGCAATAAAATGAGAAAGTAATGGGCTACGGAATGACCGGCGGGCTTTGACGTTTATATTTTTTACAGATGTTGCGAGTCTTGGATTAAGTATTGCGACACTTTTTTCTTGTATTTCTCTTTTTTTATTTTAAACGGTATGGTTAATTCCTCGAGTTATTGTGTAGCAATTGTTTTAGCTGAGTTCCGAGTCAACGAGGTTATTATATAGTTGTTATTATATATTATAGAGGTTATTATATAGTAGAAATTGAGATGTCCTCTGGCATGTGTTTTTCTCTGATTGGTCTGACGAATAGAGACATCTTTGGTTTGAATGTCATTTTCAATTCTAACGTGCTATTAACTGACAAAGATGGAAATTCGTTACGTCGTTGTGTCAAAAAAAGAAGTGTTTCGTTTTCGATTATTATTGACCGATGATCAGGCTGATTGACAGGTAATCAGGACAGATATGGTGGGGATAGGTGATACCAGCGACACTCTCCCTTTACCCCATGCCTCGTACAGAGAGCCATCCCAATTTTTGCCAGCTATATATTGAATGATAATTTAAAAAAAAAATACAGATCGCGATAACGAGTTTGTATCCGTACTCCCAATATTTAATCTCCAAGCTCGAAATGAACCCCTCATAACGAATATAAAAGCATGAGTGAAATCTGATCAATCGTTACTCTAATTTGGAAAAGTTCCGAGCAAAAACGAATTACCAATTGTCCCCAATTACCGGAAAGCACCGTTCATCGAGGTTTCACCTTGTACAAACAAAAAATAAAAATCACCCGTACACCGTACAGCCGTCTCATCACTTTCATTCTCCCCCTGTATATTCGTATTTGCTCCCGCAACGAGACACAATTATTACCCCCGTCCTTTTGTCCCGCTGGCGATAGTTCGCTCTCCATTCCAGCCACGTCGCTGATCATCGAACCGCGTAACTTTCCGCCGGTGCACCGATAGAACACGATCAAATACCGCCTTCCATTAACGTTATTACGGGAATATTTATCTGTCCAGCCGATGTCACGGTCGGTCGAACTGGAAGGATGGAAAAATCCCGAAATTCGTAAATCTATGACGCTCCAGCGATATCAACCTCGACAGAGTCAAGCTTGCTCCTCTCGTGTATGTACAAAAAGCGAAAAACAAATAGGACTCATCGCGGTTAGAGGCGATGCGAGAGAAGGGGTGGTTAAAAAAGCAACGACAGGCTGATCCAACGGAAAGGGTTTTGGCTGGGTGTGGTTCTCGGATGAAAGGGAAAAGGGCCAGTTTTTCTCTATGCTCCGACGACTCAACATCCGTGGCAATAGCACGAACGTCGGATTTTCTTTACGAGTATTGCGGTCGCGTGATGGCCACCGCCGGAAAAGACTCACCCTGGCCATCGTTGTCGCTCGCTCGTCCGAGGGTTGGCCCATTTTTTTAATCCAGGAATTGTATTTATGCGAGCACAATAGCAAGCTACTGTCCCGTTACTCTTCCAACCCACTCCCTTAACCCACGGATTTTCCAGGGACTTCCATCTACTCTGTGAATCTAGGGGATGAAATGGGGAAAAATGCCTTCGACCGTACTCAAAATTCCTATCGTACGTCGCCTACGATGCTTACGTCGTACGTGAAGAGGTTCGGTGAAGTTTAAAGCGGTGCCATTCGGAAGGGAGTCGAAGCGTTACTTTCGTAGCTCGATACGATACTTTATTTCGGGGGTGATCCAGAGAATGATCTTTTCTTCTCGGTAGAACGAATTTCTGGGGACGATTTGGGATGGGCTACCGGAGATTTTAATAAATCGGGGTTACGATATGGATGTAATATTGATAAATCCTGGATGTTGGTCGATGCGAATGGAACAAGAGATTTTTTTCGACCCATAGAGAGTCCCCGAAGAAGAGATCTTCTGGAGAAAATCTATCGTGAAATATTTTACAAGAGATTAACCCCTTGCCTTACAATGACGCGTGGTATACGTAATGCGGAAAACAGAATAGAAAATTTTTAAGTTTCCCGGAAACTGTTAAATTGAAAATAACAGTAGGTCAGGAAACGTTGAAATTACTTCTATGCTATTAATATTGCGTTAACTTATATCGGTATATCGAAAATCAGTGATAGATTATTATTTCAACACTTAATTTTAAGTTATTGCACGTTCGGTCAGAATAGAAATCGTAAGGGAAGGGTTCAAATTTCATTTTCTTCCTATCTACATGGAAAAAATACCATGCGTTACTATCAGTCTTAAAAAAACTAACAGATTCCAAATATAACACTTTCTAATCTTCATAGAAACTCGCACAGCTAAATTTCAATTCCAGTATCCTAAAAAAATCCAACCTTCGATCTTTCCGATAAAGAAACTATACCGATACGTCGAACATCCCCCTGCTCAGGTTTAACGCAGATGCCAGTTTACGAGAACAAAGTCTAAGAGGCAGAGGAACTAAGAGAAAGGAATAGATAAAAAAAAGGAACTCTAAAAAGAGGAAGAGGAGAAAAGGAGAAAGAAGAAAATGGGTAGACCGAAGAGGTCCGGAGGAAGAGAGCGCATGAGAGCACGTTCATTCCCCGCAGTCCAATTTTAAGGGAGCTCTAAAACGCCCGTTTATAACCCCCAGCGGCATCAGAGGGTGGCGAGGCAACCAGCGCTAGAAATGTGCAAGTCAAACAGCTTGACTCAGCGGTTTATCTGCCGGCGTACACTCGCGACCGCTTTGCTCGCGCGCGAGTGCTTTCCGAGCTTTTATGACTCCACGCTTTAACCGATGAATCGCGCGCCTATTTCATTTTATCGGGGCTAAATTCATCACGGGCCAATTCGTAAATTGCACCGAGCCACGAATGGGTACGCTCGAAATAATTATTGTATCCTTGAACACATCCACGATTCATCGTCGTACGAGTTATACGTTGCACATTGAGAATGCGCTCGACGCCATTAATCTTTCTTATCCTGGTACGTTGCACCGACGAAAATCTATTATTAATGTTTAACCCATTTCTCAGCATCGCAATCGTCTTCCTCTTTTTTCCGCGTAGAGACATTACTTATGGAGTGTCCGTTTTTTTTTGTTTTTTTTTATTTATAGTCGTAGGAGAATATAAATGAAAGTGTGCACTTGAGATGCAAGCGATTGCGACGATACGGTAATTGCAATGGGAGATGTTGCATCGGAGATTTACAATGTTTGGTCCCTTTGGATATTCTACTTCTCTGTATTGGGGATATAAGAAACAAAATGCGATATACAGCTTGCCTCAACATTTATTACACAACTTTAGATTATAGTAACTTACTTTTAACACTTTGACTTCCATGGAGGTCACCGGGCGACCGGTGCTATTGAATTCAGTGAAATTTCGCGTAACTTTTAAATTGTAATATTTATAAATTCTCGGATATACTGAATATTTAAATATGGACGTTAAAAAGATAAAACTCTGGCTATATCTTTAAAGTTTCTGCTTTGCAAAGATGCGAATTTAATAGAAACAATTTCACGTAAGTAGAAATGATGAAATTATCGAAATTACGGTGACGTTCAATGTATTAACTTTGTTCAAGGAAGAACAAAGTGGTGACTATTCGAAGAGCATAATATACTTAACACTAGAACTACCGGCCTCAAATCTATCATATTTTAATAAATTAAATAAGTACTTCGAAAAAAGGGGGAATCAAGCGGCGGAAAATTTGATCGATTGGGTGATTTATGTTTATTGATATAGACGTAGAATATTTATTCTATAACTCTTATGTAAACTTGGAGAATTTTTTGAAAAAATTGTGTACCGGTCATTTTGACCGGTTTGGTAGTTTTAGTGTTAATTGAAAATAAGTTTCAGGACGTATATTTCTTGTGTATAAAAGAATGAATATAAATTTTAAATAGATGATTAACGGATGACTGAAATTATAACGATAAAGGACTCAAACTCTGTTCCACCCTTTGATGTCTCTCATTGAACCCTTAGGATAAAACTAGAACTTTTCCATGTCGATCGCAGCAACAGCGTTTTTCTCCGCCCTCTTTATCGTAACTCGGCCCTCCGAAGCACGATGGAAAAGAGGCTTTTTAAAGGCACCCACTTTGAAAACTCCTGCGCGAGAAGTGCGGCTCCTTGAAAACTCGCTACACGCCGCAACGGCCTAATCTGACTTGGGGCGTAAGATCGTAAATCCTCCCACGCCAATCGCGATTGCGGAGAAGCTCGGTGGAACACAGGTGCGCGTATTGCCTCAATGAATCTTTCGCGATAGGATTTTCGTGTAAAACGGAGGTAATCTCGGGCTAAGGATAAAATCTTCCGGTGCGCTTGAATCCCTTTTTTGCAACGGCGTCTTTCGGCTGTTTGACCCTTCCGTTCTTTGAGAAATATGAAGAGATTCAGTGATCGATGTGCTTGCATTCTTTTGCAGTCTTTGTGGAAAGATACAAAGTTTACATCAGAATTTATTTTGTAAGATTGAGTGATGATAGGAATTTAACAATGCTGTTCTGCTCATTTACATATATCTCAAATCCGTATTCCTTCCGGTCATAGTGATCCGGCGAACAAAGGTTCACATTTCAAGAAACATAAAGGATACACACAGGTAGAACAAAAGGAACATAGTGTGGTATCGAAAAATATATAGGGCCTCGTCTAGACTGCTTAGTCTAGGCGACTGTTTACAAAATGCGCGATGCAGAGACCCTCCTTCCTTAGTTTTAACACTAGATTTACGGAGCCAATTTGGCTCATCCAAATTTTGATTACCACATATATGCTGTATTGGTTGGTTAATTTTTTAATAATAAATCTTTCATTTCAATTGATTTGGAACTATTTTCATTGCAACAAATTTCAGTTTTCTTGTATGATTCAAATTGGCTCACTTCAGAAAAGTAGGTATATCAATATCCGTAAATCTAGTGTTAAGGAATGCATGTGTGTATGTGTGAACCAGTGCATGAATATTTAAGTACGAATGAATGCTTCGACGGGATGAATGCGAGTTAGTTCTACTTTGACCACGAAGCTGTAAAGACGATTTTTATTTCATTTTGTATATTCTCTTAGTGTATAGTTTTTAATAAATATTCTTATTTTACTTATATTTTAACATCTAATAATCCAATCCCACAATAGTATCTCTCAAAACATAACTTCCATTTCAGGTCGCATAGACTTGAGCAGAAAGAGTTAAAGTTTGTTCAATAGTATTGTATCACTTAAGTAGAAAGAATACGAAAAAATAATGAAAAAGGGTTAAAAAAATGAAAGGATGTGTTTTTCTAATTAGAGTAGTACAACAGTTTCATTTTCCAGGTTATGAGTACTGTTCTCTTCGTGAAAATTTTGGAACTTAGAAAAATCTTGAGCAAACCCTAGAGATAATTCGATGACGAGAAAAGTATTCTCACCCTTACGATTCGTTAGGGATGTAACCGCCGTGGGACGAATAGGAGGCAGCAAGAGCGTACATTTTAGCAGATTTAATAACCCCAAGTTTAATTAACTACCGAAAGTCTACCGATCGATTTCCCCGGAGTTCTTTCTCCCGGCAGGTTTCCTCTCCTTTATATATTTCCCTCCCCATCGTCTACTTTGCGACGTCGATGGAGATCCATAATCCTCGGAGATTCGAAATCCCTCCAACTATTTCCAAGCCTGATGCTTGTCGGGGCATCGAAGAACAGCGGAATTCCTACGATACCGAATCATCGACAGGGGTAAGATGGTCCACCGGCGATCGTTCATTTCTACCACCAACCTTCCTTCCCTCAAGAATGTCAAATATCGACCTCGATCGTTTGAAATGAGACGGAATCTGCAGGACTAACCCTGCCACCGAGTATCAATACCAGGAAAATCGAAGACACGAGAAAAGAAGGATTGAAAAGGCAGCGAGTGGTAAGTCTTATGAAAACTTTGGTCCCGGAACTTTTTCGACAGTTTCTGCAACCCTTGGTACCAGGGCCCGCAAGAGTTTCGTGCAGAATCACGCTTCCCGTTTCCAGCGCTCCGGTTTCGGTCTTGCGAAACGAGATCCTAAGGAGACGGAAGGAGAAGGAAATGGAGAAAGAAGTGAGAGAGAGAGAGAGAGAGAGAAAGGTTTACGAGGAAAACGGTGAACACACGTACGTACAACATCGTCTTACCCTTCCCTCTTTACTTTTCCGACGAATCGGGAGTTTTCGGTAACTCGAGGGGATATACAGGGAAGGCGCTTCGTACGTCAGATTTTCTACGGAGACTTCACGGACTCGTTACTTCCGCCGAGCAAAAACGACCCTTAACGAGATCGCTTGTTGAACGCCCGCGCTTCTGACGGCACCACCTACTGCATCATATTTCACCTTCGTCGAAGAACTCCATCCGAGATTCTTGCAAGTTCATTTCGAAGTTGCGCGAATGTTTCGACTGCTGGGCGAAAAAGCAGGCTCCGTTTCGTGGGAAAATGTTATTGAAATAACGTGAAGTCCGCGTGGAATTCTAGCTATCGATTACACGCGGTGGTAAGAAGAAGAAATTAAGAAACCTACTGGCATTCCACGATAGTTTCTAAAGTATCGGGATGCAGTTCGACTTTGGAAGTGAATAAACAATTATAAATGATCGTTCGCTTTCTTTGGAGAAATCTATGGCGAACGTTTTGCAAAGGGAACTTTCGAGACGGTGGAATTCCATGGACGATCCTTTGAAATGGTTCTAATTTCTTCCAGTGCGCAACTTGTAGAGGCAAAGTTCTAGTATACATATCTAACACTTAGACTTTGTATGTTTGTGTAAATATACTTTGGAAATAAATTTAATTTGCATATGAAGTCTTAGACAAATATTGTTGAATACCTGTACTAAATATATCAAATGTCTCAAATATATAAAATTGATAAATTAATCTTTTCCGTACGATTTCTTTTGTGACCGAATGCGCAGCAACTCAGAATTATTTGTTGAAATAATAATTGTGATATATTGGTTTAAGTTAACGTAATAGTAACAGCACAAAACTAATTTCAATGTCTCCTGACCTACTAACATTTTCAATTTAATAGTTTCTTGTAAGTTTCTAAATTCCCAATTCCATTCACGGCGTCACGTGTGCCACGCGTCATTGTAAGACAAGGGGTCAATTTTTTCTTACACCATACGAACAATTAAACATTAAACTCCAACTGTGCTCAATTATCAAAATCTGCTTCATTTACCCTTACAGCAGACGGAGTATTATCGAAATTCTTTTCACAGCTCTGCGCATTACTTGAGAAAAGAAAAACTAAAAGAAGCCTCAAGTACGCCACGCCGGAAACAGTTTCTAAAGGAGACATTTTAATTACCGACGGTCCATTCGCTGGCAATATATATTCAGCGATACACCTGCTCCTGGCACTTGCGCCTTTGGCGGCGTACTACGACCTCACGCCATTTGTCTTTCGAGTTTATATATAAAGCCGATCGGCCACCACCACCCCCATACCCTTCCTTCCTTCCTTCCTTCGACTGGCTCCGTTTACCGGCTCAAAGGCTGCCATGGTGCGCCCTAAATCGGAAACTACGGGCGACAGAGATTGACTGAACTTCAATAAAGCTTCTTCTCGAAGTAGCGGAGAAGATGGCCGCAGAGAGTGATGAGGATGGTCTATGCTGGTACCGCTAAACTGGTCAGTAGCTTGATCCTTTATGGTACACTCGATTCAGTCACCTTGATAAAACGTACCAACTTTGATCTCTCTTGGCAAGGAGAAGTTTCCCTTTAATGTCCCGCAATTAGGTAATTGTTTCGTAGAGACAAGTCCAAGGATGTCTCTATAAAACTCTCATTCGGTTTGACCAAGATGCTTCCTTGGCGAAGACGTCATCCTCTTTGGTATCTGTATAGGTGATAGTGGATTTCAAGCAATCATGGTGTATGTTCAAAGGAACGATCAGTGGTACATCTTAAGATTGGAGGCTGCTCTTGAAGAAAAGGAGACGAGTCTTGTAATGTACCAATTACGGTGTATTAAAAAATCCATTGTCGAAGAATTACTCTCAGTGTTATTCAGGATAGATTAACACTTAAACGACCGAATAGGGAGATCCCCCCGTTCCAAAGAAAGGCAGTTGATGACCGAAAGGGAAGATCTCCCATTGCTACCTTACGAATTTGACTTAGGTACTACTAAAATTTGCGCGATGTATAGCCTGCAATTTGTTCTTTTCTCGGTTGTCGGCTAAATGTTAATATAAATTCGCCGTTGCAAGAGTCGATTAACTCTAGATCTACCTATCTATCAGACTCAATTATACGAAGGCGGCAGAAACACTTGATCAATTTGTATCACTTACTGTCTTCAAGATAGACTTAGAAAATTGAGAAAGAAACAGCGTTAGAAATTTCATTAACATTTTCAAATCAAGGCAAGTTATTGTGACCACCTTCGTAGATCTAGTATTAGATAATTCAGTCATCCCGATGAACCACGATGATATCCAAAGTATAGAAGCTACTTCGCAATTTCGATTAATCGCCCTCCCATAAGCAAACCTCAGACGTGCTTGCATAACGGTGTGCGTTACGCGCCGTTGACCACGTTGGGTTTGTCTAATAAAGGGTGGCATTTGTGCGAATTAATAGCCCCCAACGGGAAGCTTCGCGGTAGGAAGGACACCATGCGTCTTCTCTCGGGTCGTCGACGCCACCAAGGGTTCTAGGACGACTGTCCACAATAATCAAGACTAACAGCTTCGGCTGATCCTTCAGCCTTCTTCGTCAGTATCCCAGCGTTCCCCTTCTACCACTCTATATCTCAATTTATATCACAATAACGTCACTTTAGTGCGACGTCTATGTCCACCGTTTCTTTCTTTGTTGTCTTCCCTGCATTTTTTTCTTCTTCCTTCGTTCACGTCTTTTCTTACATTCTATCTCGTTCTTTCCCTTGCTACATTCTTCATTCTCGTACCTTTTCCAGTCGGAGGAACATTCTACCCAAAACCTCAACAAATTCGTGCTCGTGGCGCGTATCGAAACGTCCGAGCCGGTGTATACGGCGCTGGCAAAACGGCGTATTTTGCGGAACACGAGGCCCCTGGGAGTGATGGGAATCGTTCGAGTAACTGCAACCGCGGAGTCTTGTTTAGAGAAGGATGGAACCGGTCGACTATCAGCTAGGGAAATATAAACTAGATATACGTTTTCCCGCGTCGAGAAGGGGAACGTCGAAGGAGAGAAGTTTCGGAATTTCATGGGACCAGTAGGAAATTTTTTGTAGCTACTACCTGGAAATTCTGATATTTCTTCCTCTTCTTTGCTTTTTAACCCTTTATGGGCCCTAGCGACTTTGTGGAAACACATTTTCTAGTCTTGAAAGGCAGTTTTTTAACTTTACCAAATATTGCAACTTAGTTCTCAAAAATCATGAAATTCTTTAAAATTCCATTTTGTAAGAATCAAATTAACACTGGATCTGCCAAGAGGGTGAAAAGTGAATTTTCTAAGAAAGTCGCTGAAACCTTTCTAGGCTGTATTCTGCTTAATTGTCTATGTCTATCATGTAAATCGTGAGAGATTAAATCAATTTAATTTCTTTCGAATTAAATGCTCTTCTGATGTAGTTATCTAGTATCTTGAAATATACGGAATTAGTAGAGTAGTTTTAGTATTAAATCTATTATTTATAATTATATTTGTATCATTTTCTGATATACTATCGACAAATAGATCTTTGAATACCAGAAAATATTTGGATAATAGAGGATTAATTTACTTTATTTATAGCAATGGTGATTTTTATCTATAAGCTATAGTTATTTAGGTGGTTTTCGAATCGCTAAAGAAAATCCTGTCCTCCTATGTTGCCGTAATATCTCAGACGACTGTTTCTGAATGGTACAAGTGAAAACTTAGCGAGAGGTCTCGACTTAAAGCCACCCGCTCCTCGCGAGATGTTATAAATGAAAGGCTTTATGCAGAAAGTCCCCAAGTACTATTAAATTAAGCGGTACTTAGGAAGTTCTTACATAAAACCCTCTAACTGCCCACCCCAATTAATAGACACACATTTGAAACTGGTGCGTTACCTCCTCCTACCTTCTGTATCTCGTAAAGTACAGGTCATTCGTCCGATCCCCGTGAATTAAACTGCGCTCTTGAATGTACGAGGGGGAAAAAAAGGACGAACAAAACGTTGCATATTTCAGGACGTCGTGTAATCGGTATTGCTATCGCGACACGAGAGTGAATCTTACGAACCCGAAATCATTAATTTTTATTAAACTTCCGTAGGTTTGTATGAGACTTCAGGATAAAAAAAATCGTATACTTTATATCTGTCGGTAGCTATAACGTTTGAAGACTGTTCTTGAAGAAAAAACTGTATTAGTGTTCTTCCATGCTCAGTGCTTTATCCATGCTGACAGGATTTGCAATAGAAATTTTATCATGGCATAAGAATTGTAAAAATATTCTTTGGAATTCTATCTATGAAATTTTTAAAATAAAATTTCTTTACTGGTTACACTTTAATACTAAAAGTATCTGCGTTAAATTTATTATATTTTGATATAGTTAGTACGTACTATTAATTTCACGTTTTAACTCCTTACCGTACAATAACGAGTGACACGATAAATTGAGTAGTCAATTTTATACTGCTTCAAAAATTATCGAATTAAAAATTTCAGTTGGTCAGGATAAACTAAAATTAATCATATGCTGTTCAACATTGCGCCTAGTCATATACCATATCTGAAATCAGGGATAGATAGTTATTTTAGTATTTCATTCAGACTTATTGCACATTCAGTCACAAAAGAAATGGTAAGGACTTAACAATCTGTATTTTATAAGATCAATGAAAAGTGTCTGTCTATGGCTGCTCTATAAACTCGGAGAACTTTTGAAGCAAATTGGAAACGAGTCATTTTGACTTGCATCGTAATTCTAGTGTTAAGAACAATGCGCAGAAAACATGCAGCTGTATTTTAATGCACTTCTGCTATCGATAGAATTTAGAAACTGATTTTCATCTAATTTACTAAAGTTACATTAAAATTAGTATCTCGTAAACTTGGTTTAAGAAGAAAGGATAAAAAAATCGCAAAAGTTTTCGCACCCACACAAAACATAACTTTCCGCGGGAAGCTTAAAGGTGCTGCCGATCGAAACGTTTGCTGGTCGATGATAATGAGTCCCGTTGATTAAAAGCTGAGTATTTTCGCGCCTATTCACGAATCAGCGTGCCGCTAATGGGATTGGAAACAGTGAGTGACGCCGAGTCGAGGGTGTGGGTGGAGATCGGTTCGGTCGTCCGCTTGCTCACGGCACCGCCTCGCCCCTTCTCCAGCGTACATTTTCAATTTTGCGCTAGGGTTTTAATGCCTCGAACGGGGCTTTTCAAAAGCCGAGCTTTTGTCCGTGAAAAGTGACGAGAACTTATTTCAGCAAAAAGTCACTCTCGGAAATAACTGAAACACCATCAAACAAGATTTCAATGGACGAAGGGGAAAACAGTCATGGGAAGAGAGAAGAAAACTTCGATGGTATATAGATCAGAGAATCACCGAACAGAACGAAAAGTTCTTGAGTTGTCTTCTTCGTACGAATAAATTACCATCTTTTGGTACCAGCTTTTTGGCAATACTAGATGTCAATGACCCGAACGAGATAATTTTTTCTCACAGGGTGCATTGTTCTCCAGTTTTGCTCAGATTTTTCAAAAATTCCACGGTAAATTTACACCATTACCATAAGTGCAATTTTGTAAATTTCTTTTTCCTAAAATTGCACTTTGGTACCAAACAAATATCTAATTAGACAGAAATATTCCATTTTTCCTCGAAACAGATATCATTACAGAATTGCATGTACCCTTTCAGTCCTTAACGTTCCTAAATTCTACAAGATCCATTGGTAAATGCAACACAGAGCAAACGGAAATATTAATAAACGTAGAAATCTCGTAATTACCATCGAACGAAACGGCAAAGCGAAACGATCCTCTTTCAAGCGGAAATAGGAAAGTACTCAAAGCCATCTCATTGGACACTTGCCGCGCAAAGGGGTAAAGCCGTCTACTGCAGTTCAGAATCGATTGGAAGGACGTCAAGAAACGTTTCTCTACTCGCAACACCATAGAATCTCTCCATAAAACTCATACATTCAACCACAACGATGGACGTTCCTACAGTGGCAAAGAACGATTTCGAAACTTCTCCTAGAACTGGACTTAGAAATGTCCCATGGCTGTCGGAGTTTACGATCGCCGATGCGTGAACAGGGACTAACTACAACGTTTATATTCCCAACACGCAATGCCAATGTGTGAGGCCCTTTGCTAGTGGGTATTAAGTTGTTCGGATTAGCCTGCCCTACGAGGAGAAACTTGCTCCGCGAGATTAACCTATTCCGGAGCTTTATAGAAACTCTACACAACCGGGATTACCGCAGCTACCGAAATCTCACTTGCCGGGACACCACTGCCCGCCACGGATACGTAGAATCCCAAACAGATGTTTCCATTTACGGCCTTATTCCATGCACGTGATCGGCAACGGGGTTTTGCTCTTCTGCTACCATGGATCGGCCGGAAGTTATCGTGGTACGGTTTTCATTCGATTGCATCGTACTTAACTTGTCGCTTCTGAAATTCCGAGTGATCGATTAAGGTAAACCGTGGATGTAGGGATATTCGCTGGTATAAAGGTTACTTGTATTATGATGGGGGAAAAAAGGGAAGAAAAAAGAAACAGATGATGTGAATTGACACGTGTCGGTGAGAGTAACTTGGTTATCCATCAAAGTAGAAATTTAGAATCGAGTTTAAGGGGAGACTTGGAATGTTTCTTTTATTTCTCATTGGGTATCGATGGTTATTTGTTATATTTTCGTCTGTTTGGAATGGTCTGTTGTGTTTTGGTTGCACCGATCTTGCAATTGGAAACGGAGAGTTGTTTTTGTTATTTATGGTTGAATGTAAAATTTGAAGCTTGGAATATTGACTGTATGGACAGTCGATTATTCTGTATATTAATGTGCAGTGAGAAGGGAGCACGTGCATAATGGATATATTCATCCACTTCGTGCACTCGATACACTATCGATGATGATGCACTATTTGCGGACTTGCGTCGCGGAATAAATAGATACGTTGCGCAAGGACATTAGACTCTTTCGTGCATTTCCAATAGTGTAATAACTCTGTGTTCCTTGGCGGAGGAAAGTCGAACGGAATTTAAAATTTTACAGGTAAACTTCAGCTCGTATTCTTAAATAAATACTCTTTGTAGAGCTCGTCGTGCGTTTCTGAGAAAGTGGAAAGAGACAAATAAGAAGTACGGCTCAAATACGTCGAACGATTTGGTACTCAGTATAAAAAAAATTCTTGATAAATTACACGTTCTGATACTATGATTTAAATTTACAAAGTATCAATTACTGCGCTAATTAAATGAAAATTCTAGATAGAAACTTGCGTTCGCTATAAGCTTTAAAATCAAATGCTTCTCGACTCAATAACTGTAAGTATATTGAAAAATTAAATTCTAATCGGATTAGATATGTAACACTGGAAGTACATTTCATTTCTATATCATATTTCAATAAATTGAAGAGGTACTTCGGATAAAAGGAATCACCAGATGGAAAAGATGATCGATTCGATAATTTATGTTTTATGAAACGGACTTAGAATATCTACCCTACACTACTCTAATAAATTTAGCGAATTCTTGGAAAAAATCCTGTGAACCAGTCACTTTAACCCCTTGCCGTACTATAACGAGTGGTACTCGTGATGCTATAAATTGGAAAGGAAATTATCTAGTTTTACAAAACCTATTGAATTGAAAATATCAGTGAAATGCGACACGATAAAATTATTTCTATAATATTAATATTACGTTAAATTATACTAGATGCCAAGAAACACTGATCAATGTTTATTTTACTAATTTAATTCTGAATTATTGTGGAGGCAATCACAAAGTAAATGGCACGGCAAGGAGTTAATTGACTTACTAGTTCTAGTGCCAGTCGACACTCAAAATTTCATTCTCACTATCAAAAATAAAAAAGGTAGCATAAAAATCTAAAGAAATACGTTCCTCGAAATTAAAAGTCTTCTCGTGACGAAACTGCAATCAAAAATTTCAGGAGGGTCGATCGAGTCGACTCTCGGAGCCCTTTTTCATTTGGGGTGGAAGAATCGGAGGAACGATACGCGGTCGACTGTCAACGAAACGTCGTCCAAGCATTACCAGGACAATCCCTCTTGCCTTCTCATATCCAAAGCCCCGGCTCGGTGTAAAATCGATCTCGTTAAAACTTTCCAACGGGGACAGACCGGTTTTGGAAACTTTATGAAAGATGATACGGGACAAGCAAAACGAAGAACGTGACAGGACGCCCCATGGAGGAGGACTCTTGCGAGCGGTACAAGAATATAAAATTGGAATATCGAGCCATTTGCCTGCCGACTCGTTTCGATGTCGCGGAGTCCTCAAGGACTCCTCGGACATTTCGAGTAGAGAGACACCGAGATCGTTGGACCCTCTTCACCGACTAACGATCTCATTATTCGGCCCGAAGTGCGCTGAGTTTATTTAATCCGAAGGAATCCACGAAATTGATGGAGTTTGTTGTTACGTCTCCTTTAACTTCCGCGAGATTTTGCAAACCGAGTCGGATGCACTTTCGTGGAAGTTTAACCTGCCGCAGAATGCATACGATATACGAAACTTTAGAAACGTTATTCCATGCGTCGAGAAACCGTGATGTAATTTTGCGAACACGGAGAATGCTTGTATGATGCACTGCAAAACGTTATTTCGTGATCAGGAATGAAATTTCGATGGGTCACGTTATCCCTACTAACCCCTTAACCTAAGATTTCCTTTCTGATGGGACGTGCAAAGACTCAATTTATTCCTGATATCAAAAGGTTTCACCGATTTTTAATATTTTCTATAACTGAACGTGATATTAATAGAACAGAAATAATGAGACCGTTTCGTGATCGGCTGATATTGTCAATTTAATAGTTTCTGGAAGACTTCAAAATTTCCTATTCCAGTTCCCGCGCTAGGAGTCTCACAACGTAGTTCTAGGCTAAGGGGTTAATTGTCTCAATATTGTGAAGAATTGAAAAAGTTAATTATGTAATACCTTAGAAAATTGTACGGATATTAAAAGACAACTTGAGATAATAGTTCATGTAAAAATCATTCTAAATAGCCAGTTCATCAAATTGCAAAATTAAACCTTTGCGTTGGTATTTTATTAACATTTAACGGAGGCGTCACGTAAATTTACCTTAGAACGGGCCAGGTAGAATTACGTTTTTGCTTGAATTTTTAGTACGCTGCGTTAATTTTTCATTTTATGCACATTGTGTTATTGTTTGTTTTAATAAAACTATAGCGCTATAACAACTCCTAAACTTTCTCCCAAAAACTGCACAGAGATCGAAAGAAGCAGAGTAGATTCGAGCCGTTAAGTGTTAAGAATAAAATGTGTAATCGCACTTTAAATGAAACTACTAAAAATTATATGTACCTCAGAAACATGTTGATTCCTTGCTTTAGTGACTGATGGCAGACATATAATGGTAATAGTAAGGTGCTTTGGTGGCTGAGAGTAGACGTACGACAGCTAAGCTAAGGGTTGATACCACTGTGGGGATGAACTGCCAAGTAGGCCACAAAAAGAGAGGTGGTAGTGATGCACAATCTCGTTTCCGAAAGTATTAAACACGTACTAATATTTGAAAACGGTTGGACGCGGTCACGGAGCACTGATTACTCGTCGGCGGCCGAGGGCAGACTGATAGCGATCCTCGAAATGACTTATTGTTGAGATTCGCGGCAAGGATACCTGTAAGGTTACGGGCACTGAGTTCCGCCGAGTATGTTTTGACAACACGCAACCGTCGACGTACTTCTTGCTCAGTGAAGCGGAAATAACTGCTCTCGTTACTCATAGGATTAATCTTTAAATTTTAAACGGTATTGAACAATACTGATGATTTTTATAACCAAATATAACAAATATAGAGCTTTGTTTAATGCAGCGTTATTGTCAAAAAGTAACTGATGAACATAAAATGTATTTGTAAAGCAAATTACATATAATAAGATATGATGTCATAAAATAAATCATAAAGAATAATTGTATACATGTAAAACAAACTATACAAATAAATGATACCAATCTCTACCAATAGAGTTTCTCATGGACGTCTAATCTTTTGAATAAATTGATTCTAAAAATCCTCCCGAAGGTAACGTTTCATATTACCTTAATGTTATAAACGTACAAATATATTTAAACAATGCTCAAAGGAGAAACGGTTCCCAAAATGGCAAAAATTGCTGGATCTTTTTCTATGTATCTTAAAAATCAGAACCAATACCAATTATCCTACCAAACAACTCCAAATTTCAATTACTCTACTCGACTTCACCGTACAAACTGCAAGTCTACCAAAACGTGGGACTATTTTTCACCCAACAATTTATACATCCCACAGAATTCCATTCGAGATGACGGTGAACGTCGGAGACTAGTGGTAGCCGGAGACCTTTAAATTCCGTCGGTTCCGTTGAATTATTTATGTGACGTAGTATTTTTACGACGCATCTCGTTCGCGAAGTCAACAATTACAGCAACAAAGGAGGAAGAAGGACAACGGAGATGAGGTAGAGGAAAAAAGCTCCGGTTAAACGTAATTATGGCACACACGAAGTTCGAATGGAAGTAAGGTCGGTTTAGGGACGATAATTGGCACGAAGGCGAGTGTTCCGTCCCTCTTGGTCGCGGCCGCGACAGAATTTCGTAGACCAGGGACGAAATTTGATTTGCAAATTCGGTTAAATCCCCTTTCGCCTCCTCGATTCCTAGTCGTCCCTTCTTTCCCGCCCGCTGGCGGTAACGGTGCGCGAGCACACCACCATGGATATACGCACGCTCCTCGTGATGCCATCCTCGAGGACGTCCTCTAGGCCCCGTGGGACAGGAGGCCGAGAAAAGACGCGTCGCATGAATTTTAATTTCACTCCGCCGGGCGCGATGCACTTGGGACAACGTAACGAGCAGCTAAAGTTTTTTTGAGGAAAAATTAAAAGTTTCGTCCGCCCTCGCGACGTCGCCTCACCCTCTTTCCCACTCTTGGAACCCCCTCAACGAGACGTTTCTTTGCCGTCCTGCTTTCCACGGCTGACAAGCTACTCTCATGGGTTGTGGACGACGAGTACTTCGTTGACGAAGAACCATACCGTAAAGTAATTAAGTCACCGACTTGCTCGGGGATGTAACTTTCGGACCGGGGAGAAAAGTTGATTTATTTCTCATGTGTCGATGTATCTGATCGAGAAAAATACTTTCGTATAAACGATTTCATGGGCAATTTTCCTTGAAATACTACAAAGTGGAGGGAGAAAAGAGTCATTTCGTTGACTCGATCTTTTCTTAATTCAATAGATGCAACTCATTATATATGTTTTTCGCTGGAAGTTTCTTTACGAGATGAAATTCATTCCACTTTTACATCATCGAGTCTACCGTCGACGAGGATAATGCGAGGGTACCAAGAAAACCGGGCACGCTTTGTTTGGACGGACTTCCGAAGAATTTTTGATAACTTTAACCAGCTCTCGGAGACTCGGTGTCCCTTCGCTCGTGGAAAACTTATTTTCCAAGTAGTTAGCGTCCACGAAAGTTCCAACCGTGGAAGCTTTAGTCGCATGGCAACGTAAACAAAGCTAATTTCTATGCATTAGTATAATTATCAACCTTATACGCGTCACAAGGAACTCCTTAATTTCCACTCTACCCAAGAATCTCCTAAATTCCTCTTCAAGTTTCAACCAAACGTCGGATCCTTTCTGACCCTTGCATCAAGGGCAATTTGTACCTGAAGAAATTGCAGTCGGATGAAAAGCTCATAAAACAGCTTTTTCCCGCGAAGATAAATCGCGAAATGACTCCAAAAAGGTCTTAGCCAACGTCGAATGACGAAACGCATGTGCTCATTGGCCAATGAAATTTTCAATTCGACGGTCGAACGAGAGAAGCAAGAAGAAGGAAGAAGAAGAGAAAAGAAGAGCGGGAATGAGAGAAAAAAAAGGACACGCGACGTAAAAGACTTTTGATGTCGAGCCGGCGCAATCTGCTGGCATCTAGGAGGAGCCGGAGGTGCGGACGCGCCCGCGCGGAAGGAGGGAGACAGATTTGCAAGCCAGATTGAAATTTTGAAATTTAAATCTTTCCCGAGACTCGAGCTTAAAAAGTCCGTAGCCCGTCGGCCCAGGGACGAATGTAGGTATTCGAATACGACCGAGGCCTTGCTAATTGCCGGATAATTTCTAGCGAGACAAAGAAATTCCGAGATCAAACGACCTTTCGGCAGGTACAGTCTGTTTCCTATTCTCTCGTGCAAATATAACGATTCTTGTTTGTAAAGAATATAGATCGTTGCTGGAAAGAAGCAGCAAAGTTAAATTCTCTTCCAACACCGTCGCCATTTTGTACGATCCAGTGCGCCGGTATAGTTTCACGAAAATAAAATGCATATGCATGCGATTACACGGTTCGAAAATATCTTTGTAGCTGCATTTTTACGCATTTTTTTTCTCCCTGATCGACCGTAATCACGTATGAAAGTCTTTCGTGCGTGAAAAGGTGACGAAAATAAACCATCAACTGTTATCGAAGCATCGGTTTCCTCGTTGACTGAAATAACCGAGAATGATGAGTATTTTTCCGGGATTTCATCGCGTACCTTTAAAGAGGAATAAGAGCAAGGGAAGAAGAGAGTATCCCGCGGTTTCTAGATTTTCAAAAAGGTTATATTTATACGCGACGAATGAAGGCACTTTCGCTCACCAACGATCTTCCATCGTCCTCATTCCAAACCGTTAACAAACCGTGCCATTTTCTCCTCGTTCGTTCCCCCTTCGCTCTCTTCTCCCCAAACTCTTACCTCTTTCGCAGTGTATTCGTCGGGTGGCGAAGCAACTCGTTACTTCACTTTGTTCTTTGAATTGGATAGTTTTCCATTAGCAATCATAACAACGTCCTTTGGCCCGTGCCTCGAGACTGATGGAGACGGCGAAGAGGGTGCCAACCAGGCTGTTGGGGCGAGTTTGTTTATTCAAGCTTCCGCGTTACCCTCTTCGCGCTACTGGCGGAGGTTAGCCTTGTTTTCCGTCCACGTACCTCGTGTTAATTTCCATTTTTATTACAAAGTGAATTGCATCCCCCTTTCTCCGACCACCCTTCTGCCCCTGATACCGCAAGGTCTGTCTATCCTTCGGTTTACTATGACCTCTCATTACGGATACAACGATAGTGAGGAATATTTGGAGTAACTTACGTGCAGGAAATACAATTCGATCCAATGTCTGACTTACCTGAAACAGAAAGAAATTATTTCGTTAGATTGGACTGAGTAATTTAACAGTAGAACTAGCGGCGCTAAATCTATTATATCTCAATACATTAAATAAATACTTTAGAAAACAATGTATCGAAAGGAGAAGAAGATAATTAATTCAGTAATTCATATTTTACAAAATGGAGGTATCATGTGTATTCTATGGCTCTGCTATAAACTTGAAAACATTTTAGAAAAAACGAAGAAAGCGTCATTTTGACCACCTTGGTACTTCTAGTGTTAAGAGGGAAAGAGAAATATATTATTAACCCTCTATGGGCCCGTATGACTTTGAGGTAACGCAACACGTATCTAAGTTTCTACTCTTCAAGTTTTTAACTTTATCAAACATTATAATTCAGCTGGTAAAAATCATGAAATTCTCTTTAATTCAGATTTAATTCATTATTTAAAATAGTATTTTTATCGTTTCCTAACTGTTCTATCAAGCACTTGATCTTCGGATATCATAAAAAATTTTGACTGCAGAGGGTTAACTTATTTTTACATCCATTCTTTCAATTATCACGTTGCTAATTTGGAAGATACGATAACATCGAAGGAAAAAGGAAGAGTAAGATAGTTAAACGACAGTAATGTTATCAAATACGAATTAATCCTGTCACTCTTTCCTATCTAATCGTATTAAACAATTAAAAATCTATTCACGTTCGTGCTCGGAATATTCATAGTATTAAGGCGACGGATAGAATGAGTTGTCCTTTTAAGATTATTCTCGTACGACTTCTCTGTCAACAGTGACGATCATTCCTACCCTGTATCTTTTAACGACGGTTCGCACGAGCGAACAGCCGTGAAAGAGATACGCCACGAAACGATCCACGAACGTATCCCGATCGTTGAAACACTTGTAAGACTTGACGAGCGATAAAACTTTCAAGATTCCCCAGCCCCCGATGCGGACGGAGGTAGGCCGTAAAAAGGAAGGAAGAAATATCAATGTCTAGTATCGACCTTCCGGGATCTGATACGGCGATCGGGAACAATCGAGCGTGAAGAACGATATTAGCAATAAACGCGTAAATAAGTTCAAAGTGTCTTTTCTCCATGACGTTTATACGGGCTGCGGTATCGAACCGAATTCGGTTGCAAAAAATAGCCGCTTAACCGTAGGGGGTGAAATAAACACGTGACAATGAATCCAATTTGAGAACCCGGAAGGAATCGATGAGAAGAGATAGATGAGAGTGTTATTCTATATTTGTACAAATTAGCAAGGGATAAGTGTAAATTTTACTTTCGATAAGTAGACTGTAGATTACATTTGTGAAGAAGAAATTTTTAAAATTCAAGGAGATAGAACTCTGTTGTGATAAAGTGATTAGACGATCCGTGCGATGAAATTGTTTATGCCGTGTGTACCTCAGTTGTTCTAACTCTCTAGGGTTCATAATTTCACGCATATGTGTGCGTGTATATGAGAATGAATGCAAGAGTGAGAAGGAAATCCAATTCTTTTTAAATCTTTAATGAGTCCAAAACTTTATTTCGTATCAGCTACCCTTAGCATCTAGATTACTAAAGAAACCTTATTTATTGGAATGTCAAGTAAACTGATCTCACAATATTAACGCTAGATCTACGGCAGCTGTCAAATTGTCGAATATCTACTTTTTTCAAATTTCTCCTCAAATCGACCGAGAACCAGTACAGTAAATATTTCACATGTATCTTATAATATACAATTTACTTAACTGACCGTATTTTTTGCCGTTTGATCCATCTTTTTTCAAAGTACTTATTTAGCATTTTTAAATATGACAGATTCAGCTGCCGCAAATTTAGTGTTAATAAAGAATCTAATTCGTCCTGAAGATCAAATGAGAATTGATAGATGTACAAAAAATCTGGAATAACTATTATCAGAATCGATACACTTCCATGTCTCATCGTCACCCTCAAACTCAACCCAACACTTTTCCCGTCTGAGAAATTTGGAATTCCGTGAAGCACTGCCCAGGAAATTCGATTGCTTGCCAAAACGTACAAACGCAGGATAGGGCTCTTTTGATTCGGTTAGACAGAGGGTGCGGCGTTCGTATTGGACATATTGAGTACGAGGGTCTTTGGTACGGGGACCCTCTAGCACGAAGCGCCTACAGAGGCAGACCCATAACGGAGTATAATTCAGTACAGTTCTGGTATGTATAGTGCCTACTCCATTCTCCGGCAATGCAACGTCCACGCTCCCTGTATCCTGCTACAACGCCCCGCCATAATGCATTGTACCTGAGTAGGACACCATTTATATACCCTCCACGGACAGGGAGGTACATAACGTACCTGACCCCGGTCTGCTCGCCTAGCCAAGTTGCATGCACGACAGGATCTCGAATTGCATTAAAGGCTACCGTCGCCACAGCCCGTTGCTTTCGGAACTACGCACTTCAATTAACTCGGACACGAAACTCGCCGTTTTTCTCGCACTAGAAACTACTATATTGGTATGCTACGATTCCCTGGATTATAGGATTCTATCACTTCTCCAATGCATTCTTAGAATTTCGTTATCACTATATTTCTACGAATTATGTATAAGCCGATAAGTAAAAGATGGCTAGGGCACGGTGGAGCCTCTCGTTTTCTACCGTTTCGTTTTTGGAATCACCAAATTCAGTCTCCTAATGTAAACGACTGTGTGAAGTGTTTAATTCAAGATACTGAGCTTAGGAATTACAAAAACGAAATGGCGGGAATAGGCGTATTGAAACGAGAAGTTCCGTTCCTCCCTAGCCATCTTTCAGTAGTCGGACTGCAATTAAAATAGAATATAGTCATACTTTGATATTCTTATCCATGACAAACTTTAAAATGGAAATATTATTAACAGAATTGTCGTATCTTCCCTTGATATAAAAACCTCATAACTATTTACACCATAAACGATAAAAATTCAACGCGGATCCGCACAACGTGAAAAGGGGAAGTAGTATAAGCGCATATATGGTCAGACATCTCTGCTATTGGACTCCACCGAGCTCTCTAATTATTCCGGTTCATTTTTCCTGAATTTTCCAGACACCCCGTCATAGACTGTGCAGAGGACATACACCCAAAGAAACCAGAACGGTCAGGGGACGATTTATCAACGATTAACTGGCAAACAAAGCGTCGCGGGTTCCCGGGACGAGGTGCGGTTTATGTAATTTGCACGGCCGCGCAGCACCATCTGTTCGGATGACATCTCAGATTACGTCCAAGAGAAGGGAAAAGGGCCCTGCAGGAGTTCCTCGTACCTAGAGCTACTCTTCCTTCGTGTTCTCGCATCCTGCGTCTCGTTCTCCCGCCTCCAGGAAACAGCGGAGGGAGCTTCATTTATCTTGCTGAGGATCACGTTGCATCCCGACAAATGCAGCACCGCTGGGAGAACATACCGCTGGATAAACTTTCGAAGGAATGCCGGTACGGCGAACAAACGCCTGAGGGATGCTTCTAGAGGGAAGAGATTTTTATACCGGCGATGAAAAGCCGTCTGTGACGATAGATCGAGGAGAATCGAGGAAATCGAAAATTCGGCGCGACCCTTCACGAAAATAACTGAACAGAGAGAGAAACTACCCTAACGTTGGACAAATATGAAACATTATTTTTCAAAGAAATATCAATCGCACTTGAAACGAATAGACAATTGTACCCTGCGAGTATTTCTATTCTGCAAAATGACACCGTGGAAAATTCCAAGTGTGGGAACGTAACCTGATCAAGTTGCGTGGTTTTACGAGGATTTTAAAGTATTCTCATACCGCGTGACAACTTGCAAGGACCCTTCTCAAGACGTGTCTTGTACTATCTATATAGATATATGTGTATAACGGTACAGATGTATGTGTACACGTATATATTCCAGGAGGCTGTCCTTTCAACGTAAATCTTTGCTTCCACCCGTGTCAATCGGGACTACGGGACGGAAATTACGAAACGCTGGTGCACGCAGCGTGCCAGTCGATAGGTATTTCCACGTCGGCGAAAAATACGTTACAAATCCAACTTTAACCTCCTTGGGATTCCGGTCACGTAGCCTCGTCCAAAGATATATATCGTATATCGCCCGGCGCGTCGGCCCTTCTTCACGTACCCCACTTTCGAACCTCATTCCAGCCTCTTCGGACCACCTCTCCAACTAATGTCACACGCGTACTGAAAAGTTATACGGCTATCCCTTCTACCATCGTCTCCTTTTTTCCCCTTGGGGTATGGTGGAGCAAATGGATTTCACGAATCGATCGATTTTAATGGCGAGGTAATGCATAAATATCAGCCATGGAATAATTTACAATGAAAAGTTTTGGATGCAGTTCGACGAGTAACGGAGATGGAAGAGCTACTTCGTGACGGTGGTGCGTGAATATTTTCTGGAAGAGGATTCAAAGGGTGAGGTGTTCACTTTAAACTGAAGATTCAAGGAGGAAATTGTAGTCTAAACGGCAATTGATACGTTGCAGTTTATGCGAAGTTTAACTGCGATGAAAGATTCACAAGTTCGACGAACTACGGTCTGATCAAAAACTTCCGCTTTCACTTTGTAAGTAGTATGTGCAAGTCTGGGAACCGACGCGAGTTCGCGGAGACAGATGTGGACTTGTTTTCGAGATATCGACATTGCAATTTGAGATATTTCATTTGTACAGGTATTAAGATGGGATATGATAAATGTTTATATGGTTCTTAGATTAAATTCGATCAAGTAGATTCTTCGAAGGAAGTTGTACTTTATTTTTTAATGGAAACGTGAAAATTATTAATTTTATTCCACGTGAATTGCAAGAGAAAATATTATTTGGTTGTTGTAATTATGATACAGCAATTTTAGAGAAAAAATATATGCATTGAATTTATGAGAAAAACTTTAACCTTCGTTTCTCTGCCCCCTTTTATCACTTTTCACCGATCTCCCACTTTTACGTTCACTTTTCTACCCTGAAAACGTCATTCTACGCCACGAAACTATCTCAGTCGCCCAGAGAAGAGGGTAATTATCGCATGAATAAATATGAGCTCGGTTTTGCTTATTAAATTCATTATTAATATATTCAGAGGATATCGAACGAACGAATTCAATGTTATGCAAATTCGGATACTCTTTAGAATTACCAAGAGTAACCTGGTGAATTGATCTTTGGAACCTTTACCATTAACTCGAAGACCCTTCACCTCGTCGAATTGGGTAACGGTGAAAATTCAACCGGGCGAATAGCTCGCAAGAAATCGAAACCGAGTGTAATATTATGCCAAAGAAATAAAAGGAAACGTTGATTTCCCAAGGACATCTAAAACATTAATATTTCGCCTTTACAAAGACCTTTCAAGACACTTTTCTCCTTAGCTTCCAGAAGTTGAAATTCAACCAATACCCTGCTCCACAAAAAATGCCAATCTCCGCGACTCTTCTATCTCCTCGTCGATGTCTCTCAAAAAACCTAATTTTAAACCTTCTCTCAACATCCATCCAATTGACCCAAAGTTCCATTTACACCATCAAGGGGCAACTTTCGTCCAAGATTTTCCACGTCACTCGTGACGTGTTCCCGCGCACCCCTGCAACCTCACGTTTGCCCTAACCGACTAGTCGATGTCAGGAACATTTCGACCCCCTTCCCGCGCGATTTCATTCGGTAGGCAGTCACGCAGGAATACCGGAGTATCCTTAAGCTCGCGATTACCGGCTTTCGAGTTTCGTTCGCGGAGGCGGCAACAGGTTACCGGCACGCGCCGCTCGACGACTCGTCGAGACGACCACGGGGACGGTCGCGTGTGCGTGTCTGCGCGCTCGATCCTCGCGTGTTTCTCACTCTCTCTCTCTTTCTCTCCCTTATCCACACACACACACACGCAAAAACACCCACTCTCTTTCCCTGATTCGCTCATTGCGTAATCGTTTCTCCTTTACCCCCATTTCTTTCCATTCCCACCCACCCACGTCAGCCATGAATTCATCGACGGAAGTCAAGCGTATCGTTGTTAATGTTACGTGTGTTATCTAACCTATGATCCATAGACCGTTTTCCAAATTCCAGTGGACCAAAAGCCAAAGCGATGAGCCGCCGGAACGGAAATATCTTCTGTCGAGTGCTTCGGGGATGAACAGTGTTCCTTCTGCTGTCGCTGCAAGCACACGTGCTGCAGCAAGATGGAAGTACGTCGAGAGACTACCACGAGGAGGATCACGAGGACGATAGGGCCCAATGACCTTCGTCCAGGTCCCTCCGATGTTCTTCACCGTTGGATGTGTTTTAAATGACTTCGTAAGCGCGGTACGTGTCAGCCTGTCCGCGCTCTCCTCCCTGCTTCTACTTTCTTCTCCTCCTGGATAACATACGACTCGACACGCGAGATCGGTGTCCTCTCTTGCCTGGTTCCTCTCGATTCTATGTATGCCAGTGTTGTCGTTCTCCTTCGTTAATCTGTATTCACTCTCTCCCTCACCCTGACTAATAGCTGTATCGATGCACCGTCACGAGTGAGAAATAAAACTCGGAAGGAAAGGCCGTGCACGAGACACGATACAGCGCGCACGAGGTTCCGTGCTGTTGATGGTGAATGTGGACAAGGGGTGGCGTATATAGCAATGCTTTCTCTATCGCAGGCTTTTCAACACGGCTCGGAAACACACGCAGCGCGCGGCGTGGCGTTGCGGCGAGTCGGATGGCTGACTGGCGGAGAGCCGACGACTCTCGTTCGGTCTCGGCTCTCGGTCGTGGCCGTGGGGATCGCTGCTGGCTGGTAACGCGCGCGGGAGGGTGCACCCGCTGGAGGGTTGCAAGGGACGAGGTGGTGGAAGCCGAGAGAGCTGGTTGCTCGAAATCGGTGGTAGGGTAGCGCGGCAGCGGTGGTGGCGAACGTCGGCTCTGCACGACCATCGGAGGGAGAGTGGTGCGCGCGAAAGACGAAGCGAGAGAATCGCGGAAAGGACGAGACCGGGGAGGGTTTCAACGGAGGGATGAAGAGAGAGAGAGAAAGAGTCAAGAGACGGAGGTGACTGAAACAGAGGGTAAAACTAGAAAGGCGAACGAAGACGACAAGAGCGAAAGGGAGAAAGAGAGAAAAGGGGGGGGAGGGTTGAAACAGGTGGAAAGAGAGAGAGACGATCGGTTACCGCGTGGGGTTGTAACAGAGGGCGCCCTCCTTTGGCGAAAGCGTGTAAGAGTACCGCACGGAGAGGGATGGAAGAATCGAAAGGGAGAGCGAGACCAGGGGTGAAAAGAAGACAGAGTGGGAGCAAGAGAGAGAGAAAGGGTAGAGAAAAGAGGGGGCAACGATTGGGGGTGGCTATCCTCCGTGTAGCGAAGTAGCAACAGGCGGCAGCATTCCTCTCTCTCCTCTCCGACGATGCCGAGGAGAGACGCACGCCACGCTTCTCGTCGGCGGCTGGCGCCGCTGCCGTCGACGCTCTGACGTCACGGCGTCGTGACGTAGGCGTGGTCACGGATGCGCACTAACACCTCGCCTGTCACCGTTGTCATAGTGACTGCTTTGCCGATGCCCGCGTTTCGCCGCCACCGCTGGTGCGTTCCCCGCGCGCGCCACCCCTTCGAGCCCTGCGTCGCCGCGCACTCCTCTTTCGGGCCGCCGAGTCACCCCCTACCTCGGTTCAACCCTCTCTGCTTTTGCCGTCTCGATCGCACCCTGTCTCTGACTCCTTTCCTCTCGGGTGGAAGCGCGCCGCTCCTCGCCTATCTTTCCGTCGTATGCCGACCGGTACGTGTGTAGGATTGGTAGAGAGATCGGTGGTGGAAAGAAGACGGTGGAAGCGTGGATATTGTAAGTGGAACGAAGAGAATCGAACGTCCGAAGGGAGAGAATACGAGTATATACGTCGTTCTACGCGCGCAACACGCGCGCAATCTCTTTCGCGTTTGTATGTACCCGCGTTTTCTCTATGTGCTCGTGCACGCGCGTTGTCACGGTAACCGTGGCTCAAAACAAGCCTGCGCGTTTTTCAATTCGAATGCACTCGCTGGGAAGCGATGAGGTTATAATGAAGTCCCTGCCTGCATACCCGCCCGCTATGCTTCTCGCGCCCTGCCTTCGCGCATTGCGTAACTCACCCCTTACGTCTAGTCGGTCCCATCCGCGAGATCGTTCGCCATCGAAAGGGAAGACGGTACGTGATGCGTCCTTCCTTTCCGTTTTCCTTTTCCTTTTCCTCTTCCTTTTTGATCGAAGCTTCGCGCTCGATACAGAGAATCTTTCTGGATGGTCGAAGAATGCAGCGAACGCGCGCACATTCTTCCTCACGGGGAATCGAATAGACATTGTCATCTCTCGATGGCACGAGAGAAATTTCAAATTCTGACCTTTCACTTCGACTCGATCGGGATTCAACGGCCTTTGAAACGGTCCATTTAATCTTTTCCGAGGGTGGAACGATTATGCGAAATTCCACCGTGATGAACGCTAAGGAATTAGAATGTCCGAAAAAGATTTTCTTTTTATCCTAAAAATATTACTAAAGACTTGGGATACCTTGAAGATAATCTTTAATTAAGAATGTAGCAAAATTAATTTTGTTAAGATTGTAGTACTGTTAAGGTTTCTCTTCTGTTCGTGTTTTGTCGAAGACATTTTTTCAATCGTCTCAAATGTGTTAGGAGGTATTAAGTGTGCCTTTAAATTCTACCATAACCGGAATACGGTTATTATGCATTAGAAACGCACGTCATGGCTCACGCACCACGAACACTGACGATCAAGTTCCGCCCAAAGCATCTGTCCTATAGCTCGATTCAAACTCAACCATTAGTTGCGGGGTAACTGTTATATGTATCTGGGCCTAATGAGATTTCCATGTAGTGTGAATGAATTGCTGGGGATGCATTCGCACGCCAAAGTGTACATATGTACGTAATATGTACGAAGAATTATGCCCGCACGATTAAACCTGCTCTCTGTATCTTACGTAGAAGCTGAACTTCCTTTTTAGAATATTCCAATTATTGTGACTTTCTACAAAAGATATTTTTCCATGTAAAAATTACATGATAAATAGACTTTAAATAGAAAATAAAGATGATGTGAAAGCATTAGAGTTCTATGGGTAATTTTAATTGTCCCAACATTGCACATGTAATTAATGGATTGTTCGATAATTTAATGTTATGCCAAAGTAATTAAATAGAGTCTGTCACGGATTAGAGTCCGTTGAAAAATAGAATTCAACGGTACAAATACCTCGGATTTTTTGTACTATTGTCTTTTCTCTGATTGTTCATCGATATTGATTAAATTTGCAAGAGAAAGAAATTATTATAAACTGTATTTCTTCACGAATACATTCGTATTGGGGTTTCGTTAGATCGAATACAAATGGATTCTTAATTATCCTTAATTCGCGCCAAATCGAGCTTGCAGGCGTGACGAGCAGCGCGACGCAGCCCGGTGTCATTAACGAAATAATGGGAATTAATTTTGATTAGTGCTTCGTTTCGGCGAATCAATCGCGCTCTCGGGAAAGCGATTCAATTCCGCCATTATGGATTCCGTTGAACAGACCGCGCACATGCAATAATTTAATTCTGAAGTGTGGCCTTTGTCATAGTACTTGTACGTATACGCCAAACCAGTGTTTTCTGAGACTGATAATAGCTTTTTTTATTTTACCAAAAATCCCCACGCACAATTCGATCGCTGACGAATCCAACAAACGTGCGGTCCACATGAATTGATTATCCCCAAACCATTGAACTGCTTAAATTGGATTTTTTATTTTCACTGTAAACTCAATCTATTTTGGCCATATAAAAAAAAATTTATCTCGTTTCAAGTACCTGTAGAACCCTACTGATTGTGGTGCACAGTGAAACGTAGATTTGAAACAATTAGTCGTAGCAAATGAGCAGTCAACAGAAGCCTAGCATTGCTGCAAGTAGAATGAGTCAGGTTTCGATCAGACGCGCTCTTCTCTGCTCGATCCACAAGTTTCTTTGACCTTCCGTGAGTCAAGAAGCAAAGTTGTATGAAATTGCTACAATTTTTCTGTGAATTTGACACTACTATACAATTACAGTAATTATTAAAACAGTAACTACAACTGTCTCATACACAATGTAAATTGGATATTTAAAACAATTTTTTTTGTACCAATGTAAATTGATTTCTATCAACGAGACGAAAGAAAATGTGAGTATTTATTATAATTCATAACTAATTGTAAACAATACACCATACGATTTCCCATGATACGTACATAATTTTGAAAGTACATTCGAAGCTTGCCTTAAGCAACGTAAATATTTGCAAGCTCAAGTAACTTCCGAAATGAATGTTCCATCATTCGTTAAATTATTATTAAATTCCCGGTCTTCCGTAAATAATGTAAGACTCAGTTGATAAAGGATTAATCCAATCAAGAGAAACATCTTCTCAATTATAGTTCATTACGTAGCGGTAAATTAAGGCTATTTTTCCTCTTTTCCTCTGTCATGTCCATTATGCGAAACATTATTCTGGAATTTTAGATTCCGTACCATCCGTGCTACACCTGAGTAACTGCCTCATGCGTTAATAAGATCCCATGGCAACAGAGATGAATATCCTCGCAGCGCGTTCATTCTCCTTCCCTTTCTACCCGTTTCACTTCGCGTTTGTCTTCTTACTCCTTTTCTGCTATCACTTCCATCATTCCTCCTTCCGTCTCTTACCCTCGACCCAATTATGCTGATGTGGCGTAACCTCTTTCTCTCCGTAAAACGAGACACGTTTAAATTCGTGCGACCACAAATTGTGTCGCGAAAGACCAACAATTTCTTTCGCAAACTTACCGTTGGCCAGGTACATCAGGTATTACTAATTGTAAACGTCTCTTTTAAACTATTCCACTACAATAAAAAAATCTCAATTACACCGAAATTCTACATAATCAAGCGTTTTGTCGGTAAGAAGAAAAAACAAAGGGGGCTATGGAGAACTTGAAAACTTTAACTCCTTGACCTGCGATTTTTTTTGTACCTGTGCGTGCAATGATTCATAATTAAATCTTAATATTAAACGTTCTCGCTGCTTTCTGATATTTCGTATAATTGAGCGCAATATTACCACGTTGACTACCATGGGGGTCACTGGTGACCGGCGCTATTGAATTCAATGATATTTCGTGTGACTTTTAAATTGCAATATTAACGAATTTTTATACATATAGAATATTTAAATATTGGCGTTAAAAAGATAAAGATCTGCTGAATATTTATCTATCAGAGTCTCTAATGTTTTTGCTTTATAAAGATGTGAATTTAATTGCAATGTTTCGCGTCAGTAGAAATGATGGAACTAGCGAAATACCGATGGTTTTCAACGTGTTAATGGTATAGAAGTAATTTGATCCTTTGATGACCACCCAACGTTTTCAATTTAATAGGTTTAGGAAGACTTTAAAATTTCCTACCCATCTGTCGTATGACGAGTGTCACACTTTGAAATCTAAGGGTTTAATTAGTCGGCTAACAAGTAAGTTTATATCCCTCCCAAATTTGAAAGATTCTTTCTGGATTATCATTTAACGTATCAATGTGCTTTTAGATCATTGTTGATCATTGTAAATCACACGATAAATAATTATAACGATTAAAATCGAGAAATAAAAAAACCAGAGAGGGAAGCAAATTGAATGCCAAAAGGAATACACGCGGTACTCTCGCGTTGAAATTATCTCGACGAAAACACACGTGAACGCACGACCGATAAAACATTCCCATTTAACTTCTATCTCATTATAATCCTCGATTGAAATAATCACGATACAACGACGGCTGACATAACCGATTCACGCATACGTCCAAAGCATGAGAGGAAAATAGACTCGTTGTGCCGAGATGGCGATGGGAGGGGATGGAGGGGGTTGGATTCGTGCTTCGTAAAGCGGTTCTATAAAGCAGAAAAAGCGGGAAAATACACGATTCTATGTACATGAAATTGAGTTTAAAAATGTTTGATGTTGATTGTAGGTAATTCAATCAGAGCGTAGCGAGTAATGAGACGGAAGCGGGGCTAAAACCCAGCTCGCTTGGGCAAATGCTCGTCGACTACCCTCCGCCTTCCACCCTCCCAGTCTCCATCCGTTCTTTCTCTCTCGGTCGCTCCACCGTTTTCAACCCCCGCCCTTCCTATACTTCGTCTCCCTCGATTCTCGACTTTCTACTAGCAAGTTCGTTCGTACCGTGAATATGAATTAAGTTGATACGATTTGGACGATCTACTAGGCGGATGCGGGAGTACGTAACCAAGAGCCATTATATCGAGGCAAATCGTGCGGCGATGGTTCGCCCAAAGTAGATCAGAGTGCATTGCGTTGGAAAGAATCGGCGTATGCACACAGAGACATGCATATATCGCATATATATGAAAATATATACACAGGGTGTCCCAGGTTTTAATGTTCAAACTTTGTTAGTATATTCTATGGCATTAAATAAGAAAAAAATGTTATGTAAACGTACATCATATAGAGCTTTATTAACCCCTTGCCGTATAATAACGAGTGCTACTTGTGACACGATAAATGGAATAGTTCATTTTGAAGTGCTCTACAAAAAAAAAAGATTACAAATATCAGTGGGTCTTGATAAAATGAAATTAATTCTCGCTACTCAATATTACGTTAAGTCATTTACAATATCCGAAAATAGGGGTTCGGTTGTTGTTTTAGTAATTAATTCGGAGTCATTGCACATTTAATCACAAAAGAAATGGCACTGAAGGGGTTAAAAAGGTATAACAAAAGTACAGAATGGAAGTAATATAGGAATAGTAAATAATTTGCTGTTACTGCAAGCATTTGCTGAAATAGATCTATTCTGTATTGTTGTTATAACTTTTTAATAAAGCTCTATGTGACCCATGTTTAACAACATTTTTTCTTATTTAGTGCCATAGAGTACTGACAAACTTTGAACATTAAAATTTGGGACACCCTGTATATGAATCTATGTACCGTTAAAAGAGATACCTTCAACACGAGGATCCAATGGTGAAAGAGTTCCATAACCAATGGACTTTCCACGAGTATAAATAAATCTAGCCGCACGATACTCGACAGCTTATTATCATTAAAACGAACAATCGACGGGAAACTAACTTCGGAACATTAAATCAGGAGAGTTTTCCAGACGTCTAATGAAAAGCACCACCCACCCCTTCGTATCATGGTACCGCAGGTGCGGTATAATTTTCGTCGCGACGTATTCGTCCACGGAAAAAAGTATCGTCCGCCAGTACAATTCAGGATCGCCCGTTTCTCCCGGCATTCGTCGTATAACTAGGCATTGTTTTCCGTAGCTTGGAAACTCAGCCACGCCGTGTAGGATTGGGCAGACAGACTCGTACCGTCGGCAGGTGAGAGTAACGAGAACGAGCGGGTTTTTGGTAGGAGGGATGGAAACGTGGTTGAAGCACGGCACGATTCTCGCGCAGTTTCAGGCTAGCGCCGTAACATTGTTTCATATGGACACATTGTTTACGACTCCATACGCGAAACAATAAAGGGACCCCAATACACGGATGTATCCACCTCGTCCATTTAGGACGAGCCGACTAGCTTGAATCCTGTTACTAGCTACTACTAGACCGACTCGATCTCTCGATATAACTGCACGTTCCGGATTCATTTGGTCGAAGGTTCTCGACACTTTCCGATGATTAGTTTGAATCCACGTCGTGGAATCGTTTTCGTTTCTATGATGAAATGTTTTACATACTTGAAGATACGTGAATTCATCGATTGTTGTTTTCCATCGACAAAACGAAAACGTTGTTTTCCATGTTGATAGATATGATGAGAAAAAAGTCTCGGTTGTGACGAGCAAACGGTGAAGATTTATGTACAGGGTTTTAGATTTGCTTGGGGTATGTTTAACGTGAAGAACTGCTTTTGTTGATTTATGGTAGATGGTTTGAAGAACGTGACTGGTTTGGTGATAATTACCAGAGAATGGAGGATAATATAAGCCCTTTCGAATAAAGGCGACATAATTGGGGACAAGGAATCGAATTCGGAAGGAAGAACGTCGAGCGTCAGCATGGCATAGAAGGAAGTGGCACGTCATCGTCGAAAATTAATGAACCTTTCGGCCCTAGAGAGACGTCGAACGAACGAACGTTTCGAAAATGGCGCATTCCGTTCTTGATGACTGACGGACGTCCAATCACCGGGATGACAGCCGACTCGCGCAGGATCGCTCTCGCACACCCGAATAGATATCCTCGTGCTCCTTTCTCCCAGGAATTTCAATTTTTCCGGATCGTACGAGCCAGTTTCCCAAATCGAATGAACGTCGAGCCTCTTCCGAGTTGCGGCTCCGGTAAAGTTCCGCTCTCTATCTCCGTGATTCTCGGGGAATCTCGATCCTTCTATCCATGGCGTTTCACGTTCCCGCTCTTTCGACGGCGTTTACGATCAGTTCGACCTTCTTTACGATTGTTCACCTTCTTACCCCTTTCAGGGACCTGTCTTCCTAACGACCGACGATTCGATGTCGGTCGCTACCTTCTTCCGTCTTTTCTTCGTCTATTTCTCTCACTTTTCATCTCCTTTTCTGTCATCGATTCCTTGTAGTCCTTTCTTTCGACTTTGCATTTCGGGCTACTCTTCGAAAACGCAATTCCACGAGGACCAGACTATCTGCATCGAAAAGTCTCTCGATCGGTTATACGACTGTCTGGAATTTCAATTCCTAGATGGACACCGGTACTGCACGAAAAGGACATAGATCTCGTCGATTCCTTGTGGTCCTCTCTTTCGGCTTTCTGTTTGAGGCTACTCTTCGAATACGCAATTCCACGAGGACCAGACTATCTGCATCGAAAACTCTCTCGTTCGGTTATACGACCGCCTGGAATTTCAATCCGTGGATGGACACTGGCGGTACTTGAAACGGACATAGGTCTCGTCGATTTCTTGTAGTCCTTTCATCGGTTCTCTGTTTCAGGCTACTCTTACAATATGCAATTCCACGACGACTGGACTAATTGCATCGAAAACTCTCTCGTTCGGTTATACGACCGCCTGGAATTTCAATCCGTGGAAGGACACCGGTGCTCGAATCGGACATAGGTCTCGTCGATTCCTTGTAGTCCTCTCATCGGTTCTCTGTTTCAGGCCACTCTTAAAATATGCAATTCCCAAGAGGACCAGACTATTTGCGTCAGAAAGTCCCGCGATCAGTCCTACAACCATCTGGAATTTCAATCCGTGAACGGACACCGGTAGTATTTACTCGAAACGAACATAGGTCTCATCGATTCCTTGTAGTCTTCTCTTTCGGCTCTCTGTTTCTGGTCGCTCTTCGAATACGCAATTCCACGAGGACCAGGTTATCTGCATCGAAAACTCGCTCGATCGGTTACACGATCGTCTGGAATTTCAATCCGTGGATGGACACCGGCACTACTCGAAACGAACATGGGTTTCACCGAGTAGGGCGAGGACCTTGGTCCAACTGATCGGGCTGTAAAATGACGATCGTTCGCTCGTAGCCGTAAACGTAATCGACCGTTAACCGGTACGACAGCCATTCAAGGGGCCTAAGGAAAGGAGGAATTTCCAGTGTCTACGAAACGACAAGCTATCGATCAATCCATGTTATCGTTCTCGCGCGAGGGTGCATTCTGACCGAGTCGAACCGTGTAATTACCATTTACTTTCGTGAAATGTGTCGAACGACACACTTCCATGGAGAAAATGTGATTTTCTCCCTCTTTATCAATAGTCCGGTCTTTGAAGGAGGCCTCGATCGTTTTGTAATCTACGCAACATTAGCTCCTAAGCCGGAATACCGATTTCTCCATGGCATTTTATGCCATCGCAAGGGGTGATACAACGTCGAGTCTTATCGTACCCTTGCCAGCCGACGTAAATGACATTGGATCAGGGAGAACAAGAGTTTTTCCCTTAAACTGCTACGACTCTTTCGAATCGTTCCCTCTCTCCCTTTCTTCCTGTCAACATAAAATCCAAAGGATGAAGGGAGGAAGGAGAGAGAAGTGGAGGAGACTCGGAGAAAGCGGCTCGGTTGTTATTCCGGTACAGCTGAACTTAATTCCGTAACTCGATCGGCCGCGCCGGATGAAACGTACCACGGCGGTTCTCTCCGGTAAACCCCATTACCTTCTCGAACGAGCGCGGTTCCTCGTCAAGGCTAAGTTACGAGAGACAGAGGAGAGAACACGAGGCGAAGCACAGTCGAAGGGATCGAGCGAGTAGGGCAAACCAGTGTAACGTAAAGAGGAGAAGTCCAAAAGTACAAGAAAGGGAAAAAAGAAAAAAAAAATGAGAGGAAAAGAGAGAAGTAACAGGAAAGAGAAGTTACCTTCGAAACAAACCTGGCGAGCGAGGAATGGCGGGCGCACGACGGAAAATGAAATCCCCTTTAGCCAACCGGCAGCAGCCCCTTTTCCTAAAGGAAGGTTCGCCTCGTCTACGGCACGACATCGGCATCGGATTAGCGTAAAATCGAAAGGCGCTGACTTGGTCGCTCGTAAATTGGCTACAAAGTTTGGGCAGAGGCGGCGGTCGTAGGAGAGACGCTACCAATGGTGGTACCAGAGGAAGTGACGTCGACGGTGGTAGCGTAGATGGTGATGGTAGTGGTAGCAATGGTAGTAGTGTCGGCGAAGCACAAAGGGAATCGATTCTGGGTGAATCGCGATCTGCGCTTCGAAGTCAGCCCTCTCGTTCCCGCGCGAGAACCATTTTGTCTTCCCGAATCTGTGACCATCAGCATGCAAAGTGGATAAAGTTTCTAGACTACACTTTCCGTCGCGCCCTTTCTTTAGTCGCTTCCGATTCCTATACCTGGCCTCGAGCCCACCACCATAGTCACCACCGTCGAAGGAACTCTCCCTATCGCTAACCCTCTGTCCTTATTCCTTCGTCTCGTATCGGTTCCTTCCTTATTCCAGATTGTTTCTCAGCACCTCGAAATACTTGCTCTGTCTTCCCTCTTCCCTTGCAACGTTTCCGTTCGTTTTCTTGGTATCCACTCCTATCTTCTCCTATCCACCTTCTTGGACGACGTTCAACCCCCTTCCCTTTTCGACTCTCGCCACGGCTCTTTACGATACTGTACCGATGCACTGCCGATTCGGAATGTATCTGAACTCAATCGAATTCCAGTACATTTCGAGGGATACGGAATTCTTTACGCTTCGGGAAGAATCCACCGGAATATGGATATAAGTGTTCTGGATTCAATTTAAGAACATATTTCGGAGACTCGCCCGATACGTTTAGATCGAGTCCGCCCTGGATGGCGAATCGGAGCTTTAACTGAAATTTATTCCGAGTACTTTTGTTATTCCGTGTCTTCGTCGCGAGATTTCTCTTTTTATTTCTCTCTCTCTTTTTTTTCAGCTGTATATCGGCACATGTAGATCCTCGTTTTTCGTTTAACCCACCGTTTACGGTGCATACGTATGTGCATTCATTTTGCGGTGCGATACGTGGCTCTCGACTTTTCGTTCTTTCCTCTTTTGTATGCTGATTCGTGCGCGCCTTTGTTTATCCGTCTATCGAGAGCTTGAAACAATTGTTTTTTAGGAAGAACTCTTGTAAACAGCGGGAAAATCTATCGGTATATTGTAGAAACCTAGTAATGCGAAGGGATTGGAAACCTTTTGTTCCATGTATACTACAAACCTTAGTTTCCGCTTCTAAACGATTAACACTAGAACTACCAAGTAAGTCAATTTTTTTAAAAATCACCTGACTTTATAGGAAAGTCCTAGACTAGAAATTCTAATTGTAAGCTGATTTTATAAAGCACAGATTACCGAACCGATCATATTTTCCACCCCTTGATTCCTCTTTCTTCAAAGTACTTATTTAATATATTTAAATGTAACAAATTTAACGACTGTCGTCCTAATTTTAAACCATTTCAAAATATAAATCCAAAAACGAAAAAAAAACAAACGGTATATAAACAACACAAGAATTTTTTCAATATAATTGAATATAAATATAATAAAAAAAACTACGAATCGTTCCTCTCAGAAATACTCTCGAAAGACAATTCCCAGAGATAACAAATAAAAGAAACAAATCCCATAGGCACTAAAAGACAAAAACCACCGTAACTCACCGTAAAGCTGTTCTTGACCCAGAAAAGTAGTACGCTAACGAAATTATGCGCCGCCATGATCCGCTAAAAAGATTTCCAACGAATCGCTATAGGCAGTAAAATTTTAGGGGAAATCGATATAAAGCGGAGAACATATTCCCCCCCACGGTTTTCTCGAGGGCTTTAAGGTGTATGAAGCGCATACACATAGAGCTTCACGGCTTCTATAACCGGATGGTTAAATGGCGGACTTACTTCGGGGCAACGCCGAACCGTCGACACTTGAAATTTACTGTACGACGTGAATGCCAAAGGCATGACGACAGTACGACACTTTGAAAGGCCCTTTAGCTTATATCGAAAACGGCTCGCAGTTTTTGGCCCGGCTTGGCGTTACGCCGATAGTTTCGCCGATCGGTTATCATCGATATTTCTCATCAGCGACGAGAGGACGAGAGACAGGAAGCCATCGATGAAAATCTCACCCCCATAGAGAATTTGCGAAATTACTTTCTGATATCAGCGTGAAGATAAAGCTCAAAAACTGCTGGCTCTACGTTTCAACGAGTTACGTCTTTCCTTTATTATCTTGTTATTCTCTTAACTGTATTGTTTCGTAAAATAAATGAAAAAGATGAAAGAAAAAAAAATGTCCGTGTGTATCTAATCGGAAAAAAACGTTTCGATACGCCAAGTGGACGGGTAGAATGACGAAGTTTCGTTCGGGAGATTCGTGCGAGGGAAAAGTTTGCTGGAAGCTCTGGACGAGTGCTAGATAATAAAATACACAAACTGTTATCGATTGCGTGTACTCTAGCAGAATGAAACGCGAGATCTACGTATCACGAGAATAATATATTTGACGACGGAATAACACGCTAATTGGCGGAAATTTGGCATTCACCTCGCGGCGATGGAAATGTCGCGTTGAATTAACATAATCAAAGTGTTTTTACAGTTGGAAAAAAGGCGTTCCCTGTCAAATTGATATTAATTCGTAATAAATTTACGGTCTATCCATGTACGAAAATGGGAATTGCAGATTAAGCGGATATGAATTTATAATGTTTAATACGTAATCGTCATTACTACGTGATAAATTTGTACCGGGGTGGGAGAGAGAGAGAGAGGAAACGGGAGGATTGCAATAATAATAGGTTGCTGGAGTAAAAAATAAAATAACATGAATCATTAACAAGGACTATTATCGAGCGCAAAATCGATCAAACCGTATACTTTTCGCGCGAATAAACTTATCAATAATTCGCCCGATAACACATGCATTCTCGCGTCATCACCTGTTGAAACGATCCTTTTATCATCGCTAATTATTATTTTATCATTATTCTGGCCAGTTTCATTATACATCCACCAATACGTACGTACCGTAGGTACGACGGAAAATGCAATATCGTGTTGGCCGATGCTAATATACACGCGCGAATGAATTGTATGCAAATAGACGTTCAGAGGTAACATTGTAACAACCAAGTTCCATGTTCGTTCAAAGTCAAACAAACCTCCACCGCCATGGGTATCAATTCTTTTGCTGCAAATTGACTGCATCGTTTCTAGCCGTGATTGCGATGCGAGCGACGATGTCGAGCGTTTTTCGATAAGAAAATAAATATTCCCCGGAGCGAGTCTATACAAACTGTAACAAAACATTCGCGAAAATTCACTGTTACATTGCAATAATTAACGATAGCGTAAAATAAAGAAGCAATTAATTCTTCGTTCCTTTCCAACCATCTCTTTGTCCGGAATAAATAAAAAAAAAAGTAGCAGAGACAGGAAATATTCGTGTTTGAGATTAAAATAATTGCTTCGTTAAAACGTGTTTGGAGTAATGTGCATCACAATGTATAATTACAAACGCGACGGCAAGAGTTGATGTTACAAAATATCATATTAATTCTGATATACCCAGAACACATGGAATCTCCATGATTCTCCCGGTCATTAAAACAAGATGAGTATGATGTTAAAAATTGTGTTTAAAAAAAATGATCCACGCGGAAAGGTATCCCTTTTATTCAAATTTCTACACGTAATCATGCTGTGATTTGAATACCAAAATTTCGGATAACACGTCGAGTGTTATCGAATCACCTGTCGGCGCCTCGATGATGCGACGATGGCAATTTGGCCGATGTAACTTGTATGCTTATTAGGATGATGCAGACTCCGTAGAAGGGCCGCAAAGGGAATAGATGCACGAGCATGGAGCATCGGTATTCGCGCGTAATAACGCCATAACAGGGTCTATATATTAAGTCTGTTTCTCGGAGGTTCGCAAACAAGCCGCACGCGGTCTACTCGCAGCCTCGCAAGATGTACCAACATTATTTACATCGCGAAAGTGCGTGTTGCAGTGCAAATAAAATACCGTAAATTTTTAATATCGATACGCAAGAAAGATGATAACTGCTCGACGAGAAATATTCCTTTTAAACTTCGAAATTTCTTTCGTACCGATCTACAAGCAAGCGAAGAATTTTGAACGTTTTAATCTACGAAAGAAATGCCATAAAAAAAGTTATTTTACGGTGAATATTATTAGGTATTAATAAACCTGACCAATTTTCGATGGCAACGTTCTGCGAATAAAACTTTGAAGCTATCATTCGGAAGAAGATTAAACTTGCAAAAGCGGAAGCGGAAACGTGGGTAGAGGCACTTTGAAAAAACTGAAATTAAAATATCATATAAAAAAAAATACATGAAATTAAAACAAGGTTGAAAAAGTAACGAAGGGTAAACGTTTGCCGATCTAGCGGTAATCCAAAAACGGTTTAATCGTGTAATCTTTCATCGCGCATCCGGTCAGTCAGGAGTTCGAGGAAATCCAGTAGGAAAAAAGTATGGAAACGGAAGAAGAGAAAGATGAGAGACAGAGAAGAAGATGGAAGTTTGCGAGGTGCGGGTGAAAGCTCTTGCCCGGTATATTACGGTATCAGGAGGTCGAATCGTGCCTCGAGACACGTTATTCAATTACGAACTAAGAGGTGCAGCGCCGATGGAGGGTAACTCGGTCCATCCCCTTTTTCTTTAGTGTCCACTGGAGCCCAAGCTGGCTTCTATCGAGAAGGAATCATAGAAAGACAAAACCCAACTGGAATCTCG
Source organism: Cerceris rybyensis (assembly GCA_910591515.1). Lineage (NCBI taxonomy): Eukaryota > Metazoa > Arthropoda > Insecta > Hymenoptera > Crabronidae > Cerceris > Cerceris rybyensis. The sequence continues at coordinate 7,295,723 of OU342795.1, forward strand.
TTTCGGGGCTGCTTCTTCGGAAGGAGAGCCTCCAATGTGCCGGTCTCGAGTGGCGAAAGAGGGTTGAGAGGAGGAGAGAATCCAACATACATTGTTAGAGAAAGAGGAAGAGAACATGAGAGATAGATAGAATAAGAGGAAATAGGGAGGGTTAGACGATCGGGACGAAGGTTCGATATATTGAATTATGGACTACGTGGCTCTGATTGAGACCGACTTGGAGGCGTGGATTACGCAGTAACTATCGTTAAGAGGATCTCATAGCTTGACTCTCGACGGTGAGGCATCCTCTACCATGGAATTTCCCATGGAAGACCAAGGAATTCCGAAGCCCATCAATTTCGACAAAGGTTGCCATGGTCGGCCAGTAACATGGAGGACTGTATTAGAGAATACATGGCTCTCGTAATACATGCCGGACCAATTATCGTTAACGTTAATCGTGTCTTTGCGGTGATATCGTTCGTGCGAGAAGATTCATCGTTCCGCGGTCAATTTTCCGAAACAATTTTCGGTGTCCGGCGAATATTCTCGGGAGCACGTCTACTATGATCGATGTTAATAAATTTGAAGCGCGGAGAGAAAATTAAACAAGCGGGTATGTTCCGGCACGTACGTATACGTTCGATGCAGGCCGAGTGATGTTTAAACAGACCGGTCCGACATGAATATGGCGGAATATTATCTCAATCCCCGCGGCAGGAATAAACGGTGGTGCACGGCAACAGAGATATTTCCGATATAGTGTCAATTAAACATAGTACTCGAGTAAAGAACGGAATTTTTTAATTCCGACGCGCACTCGTAATAGCCGAAAATTTTATCCGTGCCCCATCATTCGTCCGTTAATTGGCCCGCCGTGCTATCGGCTCAAAGTGAATATTTCCAATAAAGTGCCGCCAATTCTCGCGCATCGGTCGTTTATGAAATTTATTTTCTACAAGAACCAATGCACGGCCTCGGTAGTTTCGTTCCTACCCAAGTAAAAGTGTGCTCTATTAGTTTTCAAATTATTTTATATCTTTTTTTATTTGGATTTTTTCCTCCTACGTCTACTCTCTTTCTCTCTATCCCCGTTTTTTATCTCTCTCTCCAAGTTATTCCTTTCGACGAGTTGATATTCATTCGTTACTCGCCTCGTCGAAAGCGACGAAATTCGGTATAACGACACTCGACGAGAGAGAGAGGATTCGAGTATTACACGAAAAATTTTGCATTTCGAGTACCGTCGAAAATTAAACGGCAAGCGAAGTTACCTTTCGACGAGTGCTTTCGTTCGATGAAAGCAGACAGAAACGTTTTCAACTCCGCAGAAAACATTTTGGCATCGCAAGGATAACCCGTCGCCTTTGTCATCACGCTCGACTCTGGAAGTATTTCTCGCGACTCGTTACGTCGCCCGGGGTACTTTTTCGCTGGTAGAAAGTGGCAAGTTTTAAAATCACCTTCGAATCGTGGATAAACGTGGAATTACTCTGATTTGCGCGGTGATTCCCCCCGCCGACACGGTCCTGCTCTTTCCCAACCCCCAACTCGAGGACGATGGTAGCTAAGATGGCAAAGTTTTCGCAACGGTAACGATCTTATCCAGAAACTGCTATTTCTCTTTGCTCTGCGCATCTTGCCAAGCAATTGAGATATAATTCTCTCTTGAATCTCACGATATTATAATCGTCAACGATCGTTCGACGTTACACGTTCTTCCGTGCATGTTCGTTAATTAAACTCATCGATTAAGTATTCATTCTACCTATATGGAGATTCATTAACGACGTAGAACGTCCGAGCAAACATTGGAATGGATATTAAACGTTATTAATACACGATGAAGTATAAATTAGCTAGGATTATGTAAGGAGAAGATTGATAATTTCTCACAGAGGCTGCAAAATTGGATCACGATGATGGCAGCATATCTATCAGCTTGGCACGTGTTACTGTACCTTGATGCCGTTAGGCAAACGTTTTCGGTTATCCCTGCAAACTCCAGCGAGTGGTCAGAAACCGCAAGAACAGCCACGCATAACTTAAACAGTTCTGAACTGTTCGCGAAGAAGCGCTAACTGAGAATCATCCTATATGATAAACTTCATATATACCAAAAAATCCATATACAATAATATAATCTCAATAAATAAGAAATTGAAGAAATAGCGATTGAAATGTGCCAGATCTTCATCCGTTTCGCAATCCATGTTAGCCACTGTACACTCATTTGTTAAAATTTTACCGCCTGGTATTTTTGTATTATTCTGGTGGCAAATACTTCCCCGAGACTGATATCTCTTCAAAAATGACAAATTCTCGATACTGAGCCGTAGCAATTTATTAACTCGTTGCCTTACAATAACTTGTGGCACACGTGACGCGGTAAATGGAATAGATAATTTTTTAATTTTCCAAAAACTGTTAAATTGAAGATATTAGTAGATCAGGAGACGTTGAAATTAGTTTTGTGCTATTAATATTGCGTTAACATATATCAGTATATCGGAAAACAGTGATAGATTCTTAGTTCAACAATTAATTCAGAGTTATCGTGCGTTCGGTAACAAAAGAAATCATAAGGGAAGGGGTTAATAGGTTAAGAGTCCAAAAGTGTTGGTCCCGAAAAGTCTATTAATAGACCACCGGACGGTAAAGTGTTAAATACCGTGCAATCAACAATATGGAAGCCATTAGTGCTTGAAATTGAGGAAGAAATTTGAAATCGAGGACATCGTTTCTCGATGCACTTTCGACCCTTCTCTCGGTTAGCGAAGAAAGGAGGAAATCGAGCGTGATGTCGCATGGACGTAGGCGCGAAATTATCCCGTCATTGCATAAATGCATGGGCTACGTGGAAAGGAAGTGGGGCGTAGGTCGAGCACTTTGTCGGGTCCCCTAAAATATGGAGGCTTCGTCGCATTTTCCTAGTCCTTCGCGGATAAGGAGAGAAGGACTCCTTACATATTGCGTCGGCACTGCATAAATGCATGTTATTCATGCAGCGCATTCGTAGAGGGTATTCTTCTTTCCTTTTACCTCTGTTTTTCATCCCTTTTCTCTTTTCTCCTTGCCTTCCACCCACCCCTCTGCCCCTCGTCCCATCCCTCTATTTTCTCATGGTCGTTCCATTTCCTTCTCTCGCAAGTTACCTAACCATCGATGTACAATTCGGTTGTTACGTAAAGGTCCAAGACTCGCGTATTTATTCGCAGGAGCAAAGGGACTCGGTACTCGTGTCCCTTCGCTCGAAACCGCGCGGACAAACCACGGCCTGCACTTAAGCGATTGCACGCACCCATTGTGGCTTTTTCGAGCGAAACGAGGACTCGTCGTTCCACGAAACGTACGGAGCGTAAATCCATTTTACTTCCTAGGGAGAGACCTCCGCGTAACCGCCGCTAGGGAAAACGTACAGCGAATACGGCGGTACATTTGCGACATTAAAATGCGAAAACTGCGGGATTATACTGTCGTGGATGAGCCGTTTGTCGTTTGGACGACCGTTTGTATCGTACTGATATTTTTCAAGCTAAAAACAAGATTATTGACCTGCTCGAAGAGAGAGGAAAGAGAATTCTTCTTGAGGGTAGAATAGTAACATGTGACTGTTTCTTTCTGATGGTAGGGTGGATGTGGAATCCAAGATTTGGACGGTTAACACTAGATTTACCACCGTGAAATCTACTATATTTAAATATGTTAAATATGTACCTCAAAGCAAGGAAAATTAAGATGCGGAAGAGATAATAGATTCGGTAATTTATGTTTTATACGATGGACGAAGAATATTTATTCTATGGCTCTCTCATAAACCCGTAGAATTTTTGGAAAAAACTGTGCACCAGTCAGTTTGACTGGTTTGGTAAATCTAGTGTTAATTAGTGGCAATGAGTTTAAATTTGTATCATCTCTGGGTAATTTCTTTTTTTTTTGTCATTATTTAACCCTTTGCCTTGAATTTGTTTCGTGACTGCCTCCGTTGTAATTTAGAATTTGGTTGCTAAAATGAAAATTGATCGGTGATTCTTGATATGCCGTATAATTTAATGTAATATTAATGTTAGAGGAATAATATTGTCACCTCGTGTGTCATTAATATTTTCGATTTAATAGGCTTTGCATAACTTCAAAATTTCCTACCTTATTTACCTCATCAAGGGTATCACTCGTTATTGTAGGGCAAGGGGTTGATGTGATCACCCCAAAATTCTAAAGTTATGGGTTTTAGATGAAATAATTACAGTTAGAGGGGAAGATATCAATTTCCATTGGCTCGACAGATCGTACAGGAAAATCGTCTTAATTGCAAACTTCGTTTGTCTGTAGAAGCAATTTAGTTCTTGCAGGGAGAAAGAGGAATGGAGGGAAGACTGGTCAAAGGTAAAACGATTCTCTAAATTTTCCTTAATACTCCGAATGAAGTTGTAGATAGATTTAAGCGGGTATACATGTAATACAGAGTTTAAAGGATTTTTAGTGCGCACGATGCACGGTGCATTACCCGAGAGGTAAATTGCATTGCTCTAGGATGATTAATAGGTGCACATTTCAGTAATATTTTCCGAGCCGCTTTTTCATCTGAAAGGAAGACGTCGAAATTGCAAAATAAATAGACCATCCTCGGTAATATTCATGAAACTGAAACGAGGCTCGATGAGCAGCAAAGTGGAAGATGGCGTAGCGAGCTTTCATCCTCCCCCGTCGACGTTTTATGAATTTTATTCATCTCTCAAGGAGAAGCTGAACGTTCGGCCACGACTTCGTCGTTCTTGCTTTGAATCCCGATCGTCCAGAAATCCGAGTCGATTTGCGAATTTGCAGCATCCCGAATCAAGCGGCGCTTTAAAATATCGCTGAAGCATATATCATTCTACAGTACACTGAACACGATGAAAGTATCGAGGAAGAAGGGTGCGACGCACGATTGAATTCTCTCTACCACGTTAATGCTCGAAAGTAGAGCAAACCCATGATCTTCCTATCATTTATCCTTACTTCTAATAGGACCAAATAAACAACGATTGACGGAGGAAGAAATCGATCATGTGCCTTTTAAAAATCCGTGAACTCTTGGTCGCGATTAATCTCTTCCCGTTGGAAAACAGGATTCAGTCGGAATAACATACAGGATACTCAATTTTCATCTATGAATCTACGTCACTTTGCCTTCGAGACTTCTTCGTTTTCTTCTCCAAATATATCCTCTGCATTCGATGGCATTTAACGTAAATAAGTATCCTTCATGTCTACTACTTGATCCTGTTTCTTAAATTTTTTTCAATTCCACAAAAAACTCTTCATTTCTTCCTTTTATTTATTCTCCATCCACCGATCGCTGTCTCGTTTCATCGTAAAAACAGCGAGACAATTAATAAGACGAGTTTATCCTTGCAATATTCGAAACTTAATTAAAACTGTCGATTTCGTCGGACGTTTCCAATTGATTCGAATTTCTTGTCCCTGCAGAATGTAATGTTCTTTTAAAAGGGAAAAAGAACAGTGAATATCTTCTATAAATACTCGCTGTAACTTAAATGCCCGACGAGTGCAAAGTGTTAATACGAAGAAAACTCATTCTCCCCGGAGAGAGATAAAGTACGATAAAATAAAATCCCAGCAGACTGGAGATAACTCATTCTCATCCAACGAAAACGGCGTACCTCTTGATTCTGCAAGACGTCGACTTGCGTAGACGCAGATCGAGAGCATTCTTCGAGGCTGAAGATCAAATTAGATATTGGGATAGGCGCGTTATTGCGGCCTCGAATTCGATGAACGAGATATCGCGAATTGGCTGCTCGAAGGGGTGGAGTTTAGGATAGCCTGGTGATCCTTAAAGCGAACACGAAGGGGTTGGAGCCGGTTGAGAGGAAGAAGCGAGGTCGCACGCGACGAGAGGGTGCTCTGCTCCGGAAAATGACCTGTCACTCGCGACACGTCCCTTCTTCACCCCCTTCGTGTCCCGCTTCGGGGTTGCAGCCGGTTCTCTCCTTCGTCTTCTATCGTTTCCCTCCGCCTCTTCCCTCTTCTTCTTCTTATCTTCGTCCTTTTTCTTTTCATTTCTCTCCTCCTATATACCATCCTCTCTATCTTCCGCCTTTTTATTCAAATCCTCGTGTCATCTAAGAATCAAACGACATTCATCCGGCGCAGCGTGGCTGGAATTTGCGGATTGGAAAATCCATTCCCGTGGGTCATCTTCACGGGGGTGAGTAAGACGGGTTGGAAATAAAACCAGGATGCAAAGCAACGTAGCGATAAATGTGCCTGGTTTAAAACCAAGTCGTTCTCCAGTCGGTTCATCGTCTTCTGGATGTTCGTGTCCGGAAGCGAGCGGAACGTGAAAGCTTCTATTTCAATGACGAAGTATAAACTTCAGCTTAAAATATGTAAAGCTGTCGCTTCACGTGCGTCTGGATCTTCCTTTTGCGATTGTACAAATAATCTGACATATATCTTCAATTCTATCGACGATTATCTCGTCTGGATGGAAGAAACGGAGACATTTCTGGAGACGGTTGAAAATTTGGATCTTGTAGTCGATGTGGAGGCTTGCATTCATTTTGCAATTGTTAATTGTTTTGCGAGACTCTCAATGAAAACACATCGAATCAAATTCTACCACATACTCATCGCTGACTAAAATATTTAACTAATAAACAAATTAAGAAATTCTTCCTTAAACTTTTGCTACGCACTTCCTTACTCTCATATAAAGTAATAGTCCAAGTAACTAAACTAGTTTAAATCAGTGATTTAACTACAACCATGGGCTGGATTCTGCTCACCGAAGATTAAAACTAATACTTACTACTATATAGACAGAATTATACAAAAAGTAACCCCTTGGGTTATACATAAATGGAATAGTCAATTTTGAAGTGTTCCAAAATTTATTAAATTAAAAATATCAGTGGATAACCTTAAAGTAAAATTAATTCTATGCTATTCAATATTGTGTTAAGTCATATGATATATCTGAAATTAGGGGTAGATCGTTGTATCAGCAATTAATACAGAGTTATCAGTCACGAAAGAAATGGTACGACAAGGGGTTAAAGAAGTTCAAATACTGAATAAATCATTTTACCCAGTTAAATGTTCTTCTTCTTTTTCTAACCCAGCCTAAAAAATGTTTGACCATCGCTGGCTCAGACACTTTCGAAACATCGCACCCATGCAATTTTCTCGATGTCCATCCGGACAAAAAAAAACTGAAACAGTCGAGTTATCGTCGACGTGACATATTCATCTCGTAGAGGCAGTATGGATGCCTTGCCCGGTTTATACGAGCCTCCGCAGATATTGCGTGAAGTTGGAGGCGAGGCCGAAAGTTTTCTCAAGGTACCCGCTGTTTGGGGCGAAACGGCAGGGGTCGGATCGTTTTGTAATACCGACTCGAGGAAAGAAGAGCGAGGGGATGGGCGAAAGTAAGCAAGCACCGGTAAAAGGGATACGGGTGTTACGTACGTACGTCGTGCTCGTTACAAAGTTCAGACGGGGACGTGCGTGCGTGTTATTACACGGCGGGACTTAGCCCTAAGCTTCCAAGTCAAACATCCCCCGAAGCACACGCGGACGATAAAAGCGCCAAGTTTTAAATTATTCTTGGGACGCGTGACCTATGGGATTTCGCTGCACGTTGTTCGAATAGTGTGAATAATAAATAACTCCTGTCCTTTAAGTAGCACGTTTCCCCGATTAATTTTTTTTTCTGACTTATTTACGGTGGAATTTTTGAAAGAACTAAATTTCAAAATTTAATAGAACAATGAATGATCAGTTAACACTACGACGGAGAGGTCAATTGGTCCCTTTTCAACGTAAATTTGACTTTAACTCTTTGAGGCGCTGGAATATAGAAAATAAAATGACCCACCTTGCACAGACATTTCTTTTTCTTTTAACTGAAGTTAAAACCTGAAATTAGGTATCAAAAATAGGCGGGACACATTTAATCCTACCTCAAAATGTTAAGGAGAAATGTCGGCACGTTTTATGTTAGTAGAATGATGTATGATCTAGGAAACGAAAGAGTTTTTTTTTAAATTATTGACTAGTTGGAATGGTCACAAAGAATTTAGTGAAAAATAGAAGTAAGTTTGTCGTTCGTAAAGTCATATTTCAGCGTGGAATATGCAAGGTAATTTGGTGATCCCCTTTAAAAAATTCAGGAAGATGTACACACATCGGTCGGAACTATCGAGTCTGAGGATGGGGTGCGATCGCATCGCCCCGAATGTCATCCATCGTGGAATGCTCTTGGGGATGCCTAATGAAATTCAAAAGCTTTAATGTACTTTACTTCTAGCCATCAATTCGAGCTCGCATTAAAGGAAAAGGAATGACTATATGAGAGCAGAAGGGGCCTGGATGGTATTGCGACCCCTTGCAGATATTGGAATGCGATGTAGCTGTCAACTTTAGACCGAATAATAAACTTTCTTCGTTCACCAAGAAATTTCAATTGGCTGCCATCGAGGAAGCGTCGTTCTTTATTCAACACTGACGCCAATCGACGTTCTAACGTCGCGGAATTCGAGACAACTCGAAATGGACGTACCAGAGGACGTGCCAAACTCGAAAACTACATATCCGTGAATATCGTAGAAGAAAATAAAATGCCAAAAATACAGTCACTACTGACGATTTCACTTTAGTACACTCGATAGACGAGGCAACGGAGTATCCATGCTTTTCGTTCGAATTTTTGAAATCACACGGACCGACCTTGCATGGTTTTATACGCCGTTTGGAACGTCGAAGCAAAACATACATTTTTGCGAAATCATTTTCGAAAGATTTTATCGATACAACCCCCTCGGAGAAACGAATAGAGGACTGAATGGATACGTGCAGTTTTACTTGCGCTGGCAAGGGAAATTCGAATGCAGGGTACCTATGTCACGGAAGTATAGAACATGTAAACGAGGACAACGAGTCTTTGTGAGAACATATACACTGTATTCGGAGAGAAAATTATAGTTTGGTGAAACAAAAACATCGCTGTTACGACTAACAAACTGTTGTTTGAATATTTTTCTGATACAGTTAACAACTCATGACAAACGAAAACGATTCTCATCGATTGATCAAAGGAGGAACAATAATGTAACTTCAGATTTATACACAAAATAATAATACTCTCTTTTAATTCTATTCAACGATATATTTTCTCTTATCCGTTGTAAAGCCAACAATAAATCGCTAAGGTAAAGGAAGAAAAAAAAAAGATTAATCTCTACACTAAGAAATCGCCATTAAACAGACCGTGCGTGTACCCTTTCGTTTCGCCTTTGTAGAATGTCTCGGATAAAGAGCCGTTTGAGTGTTACACTGCCTTCAGTGTTCTCCCTTTCTCTAATAAAACAGCAATCACGCAACCTACCCTTTCACTTGCATCCCTAACTGCAGCTACTGTTCAACCCTCTCTTACCTCTCAACCATCATTGTCACACCTTTCACCCCTTAAAATGATCAAATTTTCTCTAAACATTAGTACAAAAATATAATTTAATTTGCCCTAACAAAAGTAGAATAAGAAAAATATTTTTATCCAATAAAAATCATATCCTTGCTTTTCATGCTTCTGAAAAGTCTTTGGACAGGAGGGAGAATTTGGGAATTATATGTTTGCTGGGTGGCCGTAAGATCGTGAACGTGTTTCGAACGAATCGAGGAAGGATCATCGGCGTAAGAGGGTTTCAACATATTCCAGGAGGTGCGAAATGCCGACAGTACCGTACTTACAGGTCCCGTGCCCGAATGGTATGTCAGGGCAGATCAATACATTCTTGTACGCCTCACCGAATTCGCACGACAGGAGTTGCTGGCTGGTGGGTTCGCACCGGCTGTGACAGCTTCGGATATAAGCAGGGACCCAATAAATCCTTAACGGTAATGCAAGTAGTCTTGCGGTTCCAAACTCGATTACACGAGAAAAGCAATTTTCTCCTCTTATTTTTCTCTTTCGTCATTTGCTTCACGCGTCCCATTGAAATCGACTTCGCGATAACTTCAGTCTCGCGTGAATCGCGATTTTCTCTTCATTCATCAAGAACTTGAAATTTTACATGAAAATTCCATACAATCAGCCGATTACAATTCTCCTAAGTAATATTTTAATCGTTCATTTTTCATAAAAATTATTCTTACACGTCAACGAATTAAATTGCTCGACGTGTACCAACAGGAATAATATGCGGGTGCTAGAAACTGGACGATGAAATATTAAAAAGTATTACGAGAGCCTAGAGAGCGACGAATTTTCGCTGGTGAGCGTTAAGAAAAATACGGTTTCGTTTAAACAAACTGTCAACGGCACGTAGCTATGTTCTGCATAAACTAAGAGGGCGGAAAGTGAATTGTAAGCGTGACCGTAGTCATATACGAAAAGGGATGAAAAAGAAAATCTGCGAACGACATACTTGAAGGTTCTCTTCTCTATACTTTGGTAGCCGGGATGCATTATCGCCCGACCGTAATTTATATTGACATACTCACGTACCTACCTCTGGTACTGGAGAAGAGTTAATTGTAAGATCTTGGTACCTAATGTGTATCGCTCATATGTTCTACATAAACTAAGAGGGCGGAAAGTGAATTGTAAGCGTGACCGTAGTCATATACGAAAAGGGATGAAAAAAAAAATCTGCGAATGACATACTTGAAGGTCTCTTCTCTATACTTTGGTAGCTAGGAGACATTATTGTGTGACCGTAATTTATATTGGCATACTCACGTATCTCTGCTACTGGATAAGAGTTAATTCTAAGATCTTGGTACCTAATGTGTATCGCTCATATGTTCTACATAAACTAAGAAGGCAGAAAGTGAATTGTAAGCGTGACCGTAGTCATATTCGAAAAGAGATGAAAAAGAAAATCTGCGAACGACATACTTGAAGGTTCTCTTCTCTATACTTTGGTAGCCAGGAGGCATTATCGTGCGACCGTAATTTATATTGGCATACTCACGTACCTCTGGTACTGGAGAGGGGTTAGTTGTAAGAACTTGGTATCTAATGTGTATCGCCGCTGGTGGTGCTTGCCGCAAGCTCCCATAACCGAGAGTTTCCTTCTCACCCTTATGCCCCATTCCAGTCCCCTCACTTTGCCCTTCTTCTCCCTGTGCTTTATGGCTACATTCGCCCAGAATCTATAGGTCGGTCTCTGGATACGGCACAGCTAATCCTAATTGTTCAGAAACTTTTCAAATACCTCTCGATGTGTGTGCTCCGGGGTTAAGTACCGTGAGGGGTTCCAAACTGGGCCGAGTCAGTCGAGCGTCGCCAATTGCATCGAGAACAAGTTGTCCATTATTAAATCTCTTGATCCTCCCCACCTTAACTTTGTCGTTTAAAAGATAATACTCTTTTCTGTTATCATTAACCCTTTGAGGACTCTAAACGCATATATGTAGTCTGAGGACAAATTTAATTATAATTTATCGCCATATGTAGACGCGGTTGAACTAGAAAAATTAAAATATAATATGATTGTAGAGTAATTTATAATTCTTCTATATTAACATTTCTGATAAAAAGGTAGTTTTCGATCGTCAAATAAGTAATCATCTTTCTATATTTAAAAATCTCGTCGTCCGTAAAGGGTTAAACAGTATACAATCAATGGACGATTGGATTGCTTTGAAAGGTTGTTTGTAATTATTGTTCTCTCAGTTTGATGCAAGTATGGACGAAGTTTTGACGATAATTTACTACGGCAGGTAAATCCATACGAATGTCGGACAACTGATCGAACAAAAGAGGAAATAAAGAAGGGTCTAACGTCATAAACGAACGTTGTACTGAAAGCATGCAATTTATAGATCGTAAAATCATGACTCGTTTACTTCGTCCATAGAACAGTTTTATTAACGACGATGTTTTATGCGCATCACTTTGATCACCGACGCCCTGCTCGATAATATATTCGTTCAATTTGGAAGTAAATTTTCGCCGTCAGCCTTCGGTAGCCTATGTATTGTAACTTACGCGATTTCCAACAACAGTTTGCATTTACGATGTCCCCGGAGGATCACTCGCGCATCGCGCTTTCCGTCTGTGTCAGCGAATAATATTTACACCCTCAGCTACCGAAATATCTTCCGCGGAGACCGTGTCCTGCTCTTTTTTTTTCACCAATTCCATCGCACCTCTTTGCTCCTCTTTGCGAGGCGTTAACGATCAAAGTATCGACATGAAAATATACCAAGTGAAAATAAAATAATAATTTCACCGACAGAATTTCAAAACTATCTACATCTTCGTTCTAATCGCTTCGAAACTTTTTCGAGGAAAGAAGCTTTCCTTTCGATCAACGACTCTAATAATCCGATCGATCGGAAAATCGCTGGCGACAGCTTCTTCACGAAAACGCTCGCGTAAAATTCGATCGCGAGGGTTGACGAAAAAAAGGTCGAAGGGTAGACACGCGAGTGGAGAACGCCAGAAGGAATTCCAAGGGAGGCTTAAGTCCAAATGGGCCTGGACCGCAGCACGGATCGCTACGTGCAATAATGCCTTTACCCGGAATGTCGACGGCACGTGTAAGCCTGGCTGAACGATGTAAGCCCGGCTGTAAACCTCGGGTGGACCGAAGCGAAAAAAGAGGAAAGGGCACGAGAGTAAAAGCAACAGAGCGGCGAAGACAGAGAGAAAGTAGAAAAAGTGCCAGGTTGAAAGAGTTAAGGTTAAAGAGAGAGAGAGGGGCCACGACTAAAGAAGAGAGAGAGAAGAGTAAAAAGGGCGAAGTGGACAGAGGAGGGGACAGAGAGGGAAGAAATCGACGTAAGCGCAGTAAAATCTATCGAATCAGTTTAACGAGTGTACGAGGGTTATAAATCAGTTGGCGTTGTTGTTTTTTCGTCGAGCCGGTGGGCGAGGGTGGACCATGGCGAAGGACGAAGAGGACGAAGGGGAAAGAGGAGTCGGAGGAGGCGATCGGGTGGCTCGTGGAGGCAGAAGGGAGGCAACGCAACACAATAAAAGCCGTTCCTAGTGGCGGACGGAAAGGGCAGATGCATTTTACGACCCGTAGTGCACCGATGTCCCTTCTCGTCCCCCGTGCTTTTCTCTCCCCTCGAGAGTCACCACTTCGAAGCCCTCCTCCTCTTCTTCCTCCACCTCGTCCTCCTCTTCTGCCGCGTGCACGGCCACTCTAGGTGCAGTTGGACGCGCGCCGGGTACCGGACGCGTCCGGTGAATTGATTTCAGTTATTTCCCGATCATGTAACTTGTCGAGGCTTTTACATGGACAATTGATTATTATTGCTATTCCGATACTCGACGATCTGGGCAACGGTGAGCTTCGACGGGCACCCCCTACGGGGAAACGGACCGATCCTTTCTACGGGAGAGCAGACTTCCGCCCCGTCTCTCTCCCTATGGGATTCCTAGTCCTGATCCGGATCCGTCCGTGCGTAGGCGGACATCATTATTGCCCTAAGCTCCGTGTAATCTTGTACGGATGACGGGCTTCGAAATGTCCGTCTCGAGATCGAGTTGCGTGGATGCATAGATGACGAATCGCTTCGAGGACTCTGGGAATTTGATTGTCGTCTATGTTCGCAATGGTATTACCTTCGGTTATGGCAAATGATGGTTGTATCTTATATTTGTATGGGTAGAACGATTAGGGTCAGTCGTGGAAAGCTTATGTTTATGAACCATGACTGTTATATGATAGATGAAAGGAAAGAGTTACGAAAGGTCAATTAAATTGCACCTGTTTTAAAATGTCTAGTTTGATTGAATTACTAGAACGACTTATTAATTATTTCAGTTATACGAATAATCCACTTATTGTACGAATCTGCAAGAACACTTATTTCACTTTAATCCCCGGAGCTGTTTGTTCGACCACCAATTTACCCGTTCCAGGTATCGAAGTGAATCTAGCGATTCGCGATCGTTGCCGATAAACGAGCTTTGATGTTAAGCTCACCGAGATATAACTCCACCACGGCGTCCCTCAGAGCGTGCATTTTTTGCCTCTCCAGTCGTTCGTATGCGTATCAATGCGAAACCGGTTCGAGACAGGGAATTCAATTAACAAAGCAGCGATCGCGAGACAAGCTGCTTGCGGGACCAACATCGCGCTCGTATTTCACCGAGAGCTTTGCCTCCCGTCGGTAAAAAAAAAAGAACAAAAAAAATAAAGAACACGGTGAAAACAGAGAGGGAATCAGAGGGATCGTGCGAGAAAGAACAACGGAAAATGTTTCCGCCAAGCAGCACGAATTTATGGATGAACAATTCTATCTCGTTTCAGTGGGGCCCTCGTGCTCCCGTTCCTTCCTTCGGTGCACAAAACTCTGGCACTCCCAACCCCTGGCATCCTCGTGGCGCATCTGCGCCAGGAAGGCCGTACAAAAGTCACGTGAGTCGTGTGTATACCCAACGGCAGACACCATGAATTATCGCCGCACCCTAAATATCGTACGGGTCTCGTGAGCACCGTCCGTTCCGCGCCTTTTTTTCACCCCATTTCTTCGTCGGCTTCCCGGACCGCTCTCTCGAATCGTTGACTGGAAAAACGTTGGTCCGTGTCGCGATCGCCGATACTACTGTGGATTTGAAAGGTCGACGATACCGAGATAGAGGAAATTGTGGGGAAGATGTATATTTATGTCTCGGTGAGGCGGAGGGTGAAAAGTTAATTTTGAATTTTTACTTGTGTTTAAGTAAATGTAGCTGTTAAGTATGACGATTTTGCGGTGTTTATGAACTTAAGGGGTTGTTTTGAAGATTTTAATGAACTAGTGGAATGAAGTCTGTTGTCGTCGATTGGAAGATTGTAAATGTGGAAGAGAAGAAATATTCGTTGGCACCGTTGACTAATCTCGGTGATTTGATGTATTAGAAGTGCGAAAAGTCAACGAGACTAAGATAGTGGGAATTTTGGGGAAGAAATATATTTACGTCTCGATGAGACTGAGGGTGAGAAGTTAATTTTGAATTTTGATTTCTGTTTGGTCTCAAGTAACTTTTAAGTACGCAAATTCTGCGGCGTTTATAAGCTTGGGGGGTAGTTTTGACGATTTTAATGGAACAATGGAATAAAGTACGTCGTGGTCGATTGGAAAATTGTAAATGTGGAAAAGAAGATATGTTTATTGTCACCGTTGATTAATCGAGATTTGAATATGTGTACCGTAAAGTTTATGAAGAAAGTCGGGAACTTGCGACGTAATAAAAGAAATGTCGTAACACTTAACGTATGAATGGAAAATTTAAGGGAACCATTTCCCCCGACATTTTCCTTCGCTCGAACTGTCGGCTTTCAAACTGCGATTTCATCGGCTAAAACGCTGGTACAAATGATTGCGGTGTACCAGCACACGTAGGTTCTGACGTTTTCATTATTCGATTTACAACCCTTTCTGGAAATTCAGCGTGGAACCATGACATAAAACTAACTCCACCGTGTCGAGGAGGGGTTGCTCTATGGAACAGCCGTAGCTGCCAGGAAAAATCAATTTCGAGAAACTCGACGGTTCATATAAAACCGGCTGACCAGCAGGCGTCCCCGTTTCCAACTTCCGAGAATACCCCCGTACGAAATTCAGTTTCGTTACGTGCCCCGGTATCCTTTTTTTTCCTTTTCTTTTCTTCTTTCTTCTCTTCTCACACAACTTCTTCAAACTCGATGATGCATTTCACGCAACGAAAGGTTGAGGACAAATTCTAAGATGAATTCTCGCACCCTCCCCGCCCATCTTTGAAAAATCGTGCGAATTCACTCGTGACCATGGAAGGCAAAGAAAGAAATCAGCATGGTCCATTTAAGAATCGCGATTCCGTGGTTCGAAACTTCGAAACTACGTGAAACGACGGTGCGCCTCGTAAGCTGCACCTGCGTCTGCCACCAAGAGGTAACGCGTGCATAAAAGAAGGTAATACGCATGTAAATGGCGCGTGCTGCAACGTCGTACTAACATCCCAACGGTGTAACTCGAGAAACAACGAAAGTGACTCCAATTCCTCCCGGGATCCTTTAAACACTTTACCGAAGCGTAAATTGCGGGTGTTCGCGATAAAACGCAAATCGCCGGAACATTCTTACTTCACCAGAAAATATATACCTACTCCATTCTGATCAGTAACCGACAAATGTTTATGGTGGTACAATAACGCGTAGTCTCAATAGGCTCTCTTATAAGATAAAAATATCCAATGTCAAGAATTATCGACTCGACTTCAACGTAAACAATTATATCATAATATTCAAGTATTAGAGTGCACTCTACCATAAAAGCAAACTTTGCACCAGGCCTTCAAAAATCTCAAGTCCCCTTCCTTTCAATTATTCCAAATTCCACCTCCTCAGTAGAACATAAGACTACAGATAAAAGAATAAAATTCACCCTAATAAAACCTGCTAAACTCGATCTAAAATTCTTATCAAATCCACGCTTAATGTTGTCCAAGACGATTCCTTATTTCAACAAGCGTACACGGTCATAGAAATTTCGACGTTCCATTAAATCGAAACAGTTAAGGTAATAAAGAAACATCTGAAAACATTCGCGAGACTATCCGCTAAATTTCCTCCCTCTTTTCTCGCCACGCAAATTCTCGACAATGACATACTTCGCCATCAATCCAAAAGGCCGTGGCCAGTGGAACCGTACGCGAGACAGATCGTTGCGTAGGTGCACACACAATTTCAGCGGAATTGCTCGTGCCACGGTGTCTTTGAGCCCGTTAATTTCGAACGGGTCCCAGCGAAATCGTGACGGATGTCAGGTCCGATCGGCCGTTGGAGGGACGCGCCGTATCGCAGGATGCAGCCGGGCACGGGGAAATGCACGATTTACGCATCCGAGTGGACACGAGTCCCGTCATTGGCTTTATTGCTAGTAAAGTCTATATTGGCGAGCGACTATGGAGTACCAGGCACCTGGGGCACGTCTGGAAACGTAGTTAAACCTCGCACGAACACGCTGACGAGCCGGAAAGTGTGCTTTCCTCGTGCGAATAGAAACCGAGGATGGATCTTGATGAGGTTTGAGTTGTCCTGGGGTGAAGGAATTTTTTGACACTATTTTGTAACTATTAGATTCAAAGGGAAAGCCGTAAATAAGGAGGTGGTTTTTGAAAAAGAAAAAAAGAAAAGAAAAGTGTTCAGCATGATAGAGTATCTTTTATGGAAGTAGAACGTGGTAATAATTCAAGTAGCTTACTGGAAGCTACTACATTCACAGATAATATCTTCATGTCCACAAATATCATTGCGATGAAACAACACGAAAGACAAGAAAATAGAACAGCGGTTGGGAAATGAAATATTATCAAGAACTATACTTTAAACGTGAAGACAGTGTACATACATAATCCTACGTCAGTAGTTTAATTGCATTTAAATACCGTGCTGTTAAAATTACAACAGTCTCTCGTATACAATTTTCCGACAAAGATCTCAATAGCCTTTTACCGGAGAACATTTTTTTCAAACCGCGGAAGCAGCCCGTAGAAGCGACTATCCTATATTCCATCCCCATGCTTCTGCACATAGAACGACATGTTATACGGCGCTCCTTAGTCATAAATTCAAACCCGCAAGACCTATAAACGGTTTATTCGTTGGTAGCCTCTTAACCACTTTCGAAGGTTTGTCCTACGTACGTGTTCCGGAGGCGTCAAGGTTCAATATTTTCCTAGGAAGGTTATAACGTTCCCATTGGCGATCGTCGGCACCGTTGGGTGGTGTCGTGCTCTATCGCGATTCTAAATGCAATATCGGACTCGATAAAATAGGTGTAAAGCTGTTTGGTCGTCTGTTCGGTCTGTCGTCGGTCGACTAGTAGCAGTTCGCTTCTGTTTGAAGGGTGTAACCTCGGAGGGTTGGACCGGAGTTGGCTCGAACGAAGGGAAATGGGCGGGAGTCCACAAGCGGGAGGGTCTTCGAACCGTCGACAGGGGGTGGATTGACCCAAACACCTCCACGGGCACGGCTTTATAGGTTGTAAAATTGTAAACTCCCGTCCGAGCGCTCTGCAGAAGCATTCTGGTTACCTTGGTCATTAGAACGGAACAGTCTAATGTCGTTAAAGCCGTAGAATCTCCAGGGTTGCATGACGCCATACGGTAATGCGGCACCCACCCTTCTATTTCACCATGGTCCCGTTTCTCTTCTATTCTTCCTTATCGCAGCAAAAATTCTGATCATATTTAGCAACCCCCTTTCGAATATGTCCTACCTCTTGCCAGAGAGAAACATGTGAAAGCAAACTTACCCCGTAGTCGGTAGAAACTTTCAGTGGAAATTGTTTTATTGTATTACAATTCCAAGGTAGATTTCTGGTATCGAGATTCTGCGTCCTTTGGGAACAAGCCTCGTTTCAGTCTCGAGCACTCGTCTGCCGCTTTCGATCGTAAAAAGTCCGATAATTGCAGTATAAAATGATTGGGTGGGAATTCAGTGTTTTTTTGATAAAGATCGAGCATAGTTTAGAATCCAGGGGTGAAAGAACGACGGAAGCTCCTTCGTTGATGGACGGTAGAGGAACGTTATAGAAATCGTTGGAGTTTCGAGTCTTAAGCTCCACTTTCCCTCGGTGCTTTTTATCGTAAGCGGACGCTTCGATGAGAATAAAGGGAGTATCGTGGGGTTGAAGCGGAGGATGGTGAAACAAGGCGAGAAAATGGGAGAGATGCAAGGGCGAGAGGATAGGAAGTGGTATTGGGGTAAAAAAAGGGGAGAAAAGAATGAGAGAGGGAGAGAGTGAGATTCGAGGAGAGGCATCGATAAATCAATGGAATATGGTAATGCCGCAATTTCAATAATTTAAATATGTATGAAGGAAAATGGAACAATCTGGAAGGCAGGGATCTGTCGGAGTGTGGCACACTGAATCGCGCCTAATGAGACGCCTCGGGTCCCACGGGAGGGACTGCTTCTTGTCTCTCTCTATTTTACCTATTCACTCTCTACCTCTCTATCTCTCCTCCCTCTCTCTCTCTCCCTCTCTCTCTCTCTCTCTCTCTCTCTCTCTCTCTCTCGCTCTCTCTCTCTTGTCTTTTGTTATTTTTCCACCTTGCGTGCACGAAGATGCCGCGAATTGTAAGGCTTCCGGTGAGGCAGCTGCGGTAAATAAAATAAATTCCAAACCGAATATACGGCTCGCGACGAAATGTCGCGGAAACTGCCTAGCGTAGCGCCTCGTTACATCGTGCTGCTGTCTGTGTAACCGACGACTACGACGAGAAGGAAGCCGAGACGGAGGAGAGGACTTTGCATTTTGACGGCCTGCGTGGATACACGGAAAGACGTTGTCTCTTCGGAGGATATCTGTCACGAATTGGTTTTCGCCGCGACACCGTGCTAAAGGAAAACGACGAAGCGAAGAAAGACGAACGACGAAGAAACGGAAGAAGAGAGCGCGTATTTCGGGTAGGTACGATTATGGTCGGGAAAGGGGGTTGCGTTGCTCGGTGGAACTTCAATTCGAATTCACAAAAACGTTTCGCGGCGGAACGAATCCTCTGTTGGAACGAATGTGCATCTCTCGTGTATTCTCTACTCCCTTTCGTTTCTTTTTCACCCTCTTCTTCTCTCGTCTTTTACCACTGCTCGCTAAACGCAGGCGGAGGGAGAAACCTGTACGAGTCTTTCAAAGGGAGGAGGTAAACGATAGCAGGGCTGCGTGTAACCAATATTTGCTGGATAAAGTGGCAGATTTTTGAGTTTCTCAAATTGATTCCAGCTGGGAGATACATCCCTCTTGGTTAGAAGTTCCTTTTTACATCGTCCGGTAAACCTGCCTTTTGCGAAAGATTTTTTTATAAAATAGCATAGGTTCTCATAAAGTTCCACGTTAAAAACCTTCATCGTTCTTGTAGAAATTATTTTTTTATTTACATTACTCTCAAATTTTAGAATAATATAAATGTAGGAATGCAGATTGAATGAGTGACTGACAGAACGAGAGGGGGTTCGAGAGTTCGAGAAGAAACATGAAAGTGTAAAGACGCGAAAACCTGTCATGGCCTATTTCTCTATTATTTTCCATGTTTCATACTCATATTTTCTTATTTTTAGTTTCATGTATTTTATATTAATAAACTTTAGTTCGCAATAAGTGAGACTTTGCACTATTTCAAAAAGTATCCCTACATAAATGTGCCACGACTATTTGCAAATGTTGAAATCGGACGTTTAATTTCACTTCTACAACTTTGCTAGGTCTGATTACTAAAGTATAATCACTTGTATTCCTTCCATTAGACATCTGAGTAATTCTCTTAACGGGAAATTCTTCGAAGTGAGTCAGACTTAATTGTAGATACGGTGTCCAGTTGTATAATTACGACATCGAAGAAACTCTCTAAAATATCGGCTAGAATAGTAAGTTTGAAGGGAACCCTAAGAAAGTACCACTAAATGGAGTAAAAAATAAACTCTTAGCCCGTTTTATAGTCATTTACGATAACAACTCACGTATCTCGATAAACATTCACGCAAAACGTGAAGCCAGGTACCAGGAATGTTCTTGCATTTATCCACAACGACTCGCGTGCTGATACCATCCGTTTTAAGTTGTTCTCGGCACCGTGGAGACGAATGCAACCAGAAATTACAGAAATTAGCACGGTACGAGTCACGACAACGTCACGGATATTAAACTTGCCGGTTCTTTCGCGTTCAAGTTCTCAACACATTCGCGGAAACTACTGGAAACGTTACGTTCCGTTGGGGTTTATGACGACATGCCAACGTAGCACAAGTCGACGATGTTATTGACACGAAAAGTGAAAGACGATTAACTGCTTTGACACGCAAGACTAAAGGTATAAGTGTTTTTGTGCACCGAGGTGTATACAAAGAATATTTTTCTTCCATGGTTCGAGGTCATGGAAGAAAATTAAATTCCTTAGAATTTTTCAACAATGAAAATATCTGAGCTTGAAAAAAAAAGAAGTAATTACAATACTTCAAAGTAAATATTACAAAGTTCTTTATATATAAATTGGGAATTGTTTACACGATGTACTAAAATTCCATTCGATCTAATCACCTGGTTTCAAAGCATCGATCACTCAACCGATGCCTATTCCGTAGCTTTCAATTATCGACGTCTAATTGATATAATCGATAATTGATATTCCCCGTAACTCCGATTATCGATAATTATCGATAAATTTAACGTTAACAGCGTCTGTGCGTCACAATTGACCACGAGAAATGGTCGGTTTTGATTTCCGGTATTGTACAATGGCTCTACAACCAGGTTGCGGTTCTCCATCCTCGCTCAACATCCCCTTCGTCGTCGCGTGTACAGTGACAGACGGACGAGGAGCGAAACGAGAGTAAAATAGAGAAAGAGGGTTGAAAAGAGCGAAAGGGTGGAAAAGAGAAAAAGAGAGAACAAGCGAGGCAGTTCCGTACAGACACAAAATATCATTCACGGCAGCCATAAAAGTGGTGTGGGTGTAAAACGGGCGAGTATCGAATTTTATGAAAATTAAAACCATATCCCGTTCGCGAGCGGGCGGACGAGGATCACCCCTTGCAAAAGTGTAAGCATACCGCGGGTGAGAGGGGGAATTACAAATGCATGTTCGTCGAAATGTAATTAAAAAATAATAGCAGTAAATCCGAGAGAACGGCGTGTTCGATTACAAAGCGCTGATTGCACAAGTACCAACGGATTACTATTTTCCCGGAGCGAAACGTATGTTCTTTGGCTTCGCCATGATCGACGCGCCAACAAAGCGCCATGGGCCCGTGCATCGCGAATCGACGACAAAAGCGAAGGACCATCGACATTTGTCCCCGACATAAAAGTCACCTATGAGCGAATACCTCCCGACAAATTATTTACTCGACACTCCGATTTTACCCTTCCTTCTATCTCCTGCTCTGTAAAACACTCGACTCTTTGCAGATACAAAGTGCACACCAACATGATACACGTGGAGTTACATTAGTGGCCTACTTTGAAACCCTATGTACCCTGATACCTTCAGGACCCCTCTCTTTTTCACGTTCTCTCCAATTGACATTTTCTCAAGGGGTTGTAATCACTGGGAGTAGAAAGCAAGTAGAAACAGAGACACTAGGGCAGACTCGTGTGTGTAGACTGTAAAACGGCGGATGAAGAGAAGAGGAAGGGAGAAAGTCGAAGGGTTGTGCAAAGAGGGGTATGAAAAAAAAGTGTGAGAAACGTAGATAAAGGGGTAAACTAAGGTGTCGGAGAGAGAGGTAAAGAGGAAATGAGGAAGGAAAAAAGATAAGGCCGATATACGTCGGTGTATGTATACGTGCGTGCTCGATCATTCCCATAGTATCGCCCTATACTCGTGCTACCACTCGAGGTCCACTTGTGCACGTGCTTTGTCCCTTCATGCAATTATTTACAGGTCACGTATTTAAAAGGACGCCCAGAGAGTGTGCGCCGTTGTTGCGCCAAGGGGAAACATGTACGGGATACGTTTCTCTCCCTCCCTCCCTCCCTCCACGGAGTTTCCCTCGCGGGTACAGCTTTGCCTTTAATTGCGAACGTGATTGGTCGCAGCGGTGCGTTTCATCCCTACGGTTCCCTCTGCCTCAGACGAGGACGTCTCGAGATGCCTCCGGCTGATTCCACGTGAGATTGCTCGATATGCTTAACGTTAAATCGCAGTTCGGTAATTGTTCCTTTGTCGTTTCTCCTTTATATCGCGCTGAGGAAGACACCGTGGCGAAGAAACGGCATAACGATGATCATAGGTAGATATCGCGATGACGGGAAGATTGAACGAGGAGACGGTTCTTCGAGGTGGAAGATACTGAGAATTTTCGGGGGATTTTCGATAATTAATGTACCCTCCAGTATCCATTTCTGAGATCTTTCAGTCTGTCTGATTATATTTCCTGTCTAATTATTCGAAATAGATGAAGTATCTCTTTAACCCCTTAGCTTACAACTACGTGTGAGCCTCGTAGCGTGGAAAGTGGAATAGGAAATTTTAAAGTCTACCAATAACTATTACATTGACAATATCAGCCGAACACGAAATGATCTCATTTTTTATTTCAATACTTTTTTTATAATAACTTTTGATTTCAATAATTAATTTTGAGTCTTTGCATGCCCCATCAGAAGAGAAATCGTAGGTTAAGGGTTTGAAATTCTGTTGACCTTGGAATGAACTTTTCTTTAAATTTGTAAGGAAGAATTTTTAATATAGGAGGGTGCAAAAGATTCTCAACATTGGAATCATACATTGCGGAAAGAATAGAGAAAGACGATTCGTAGGATTTTCAAGACCTAACCCGAGAGGTCAGATAGACAATCGTTAAAAGGAGATACGATTCCTGGATGTAAAATTGGATCCGGCTTAAATTAGCATTCCCGGCGAGATTCTTCCGCGTTCTTCGAGCCCGCCGACGAACGCGTCATTCTTTTCGCCTATCTGAAACTAATTTGAGGAAGGGGGTTTAAGTAATTTAAACGTAGCGTAGAGCAATTAGAAAGGCGCCTTGGTGTTCCAGAGTAGTCGGGGGTGATTTAGGGATACGATCTCGAGCGAAGAATAAGAGAGAGGGTTAACTATAGCGTGTATAGATATAAGACGAATAAGGAAAAGGGGGCGAAGGTGAAAGAAAGAGAAGATGAAAGACAAAGAGCAAAGAGAGAGATAGTCGTTTGTAGGAACTGTGTAGAAAGCAAAAGGAGATTAGAGAAAGGGAGAGAGTGAAGATTGAAGAAGGGGGTAGAGAAGAGCGAGATACCCAGGCAGGTAACTTCTGGTAAGTTGGCCCACACCTACCAAGCAAAACGTAGAAGCCGAGGGCGAAGGGTCTGAAATATACGCGCGAGGATACGAAATTTATGTGTAGCCACACCTGGTTAGTGCTTACATGCGAAATAGTCTCATAAATTTCCATACGCGAACCGCCAGGGCTTAAATCCTGCCGGTGCCGAAAGCCGGAATATTGGTTAACATCCCCCGCGTTATATCCGGCTTTTGTGATTTTTGCTCGACCATCGTGGTCAATGACAGATGCAACGGTAAATACCAACAGATTTTTGTCGGAATTCGTTTCCAGGTTATGCTCGCCTATCGTGCTGTTTTTTAAGGATTAGAAATGATTTCACGTTTGTTACGCGGCAACGAAACGTTGCACGATTAAAATTTCCCGCGTGTACCACCGTATCCACGATGTTTTTATCGATGCGCATAAGTAAACGCAATTTTGTCCGTGTTGCCTTATTTTTCCAAGGTTTCCGTAAGAACTCAAGGAACACAATGACGTAACCCTTTCTCTTTCTCTTTGTCTCTCCTCTCCCTCTTTCTCTCGTTTCGTTTAGCCGCAGGTGCGCTTAACTACGTAACATTCTGCATATTTAATTTTTTTCTTCCACCTTTCCTCTACGTGCATCGAGATAGTCGTACAAACGTGTCCCAAACCATTTGGATAAATTTCATATCTATATATTTTACAGTGAAGTAGAAATCTTTGTAAAACAACCCCGTTGGAAGTGAGGTATGTCTAATTGTAAGTATATTTTCAACTGGAATAATTAACCGATGCAATCGCCGTGACGAGAAATCGGACAGAAGCAGTGTCCAGTTTTTTGCCCCGGTCTAATCACTTCATTTCCACCCCTGTGCTCTACAATGCGGCGACGGAAGTTCAAGGGTCTCGCTGTTGCGAAAAAACGAAATTGACGGAAATAGACGGGAGCAACAAAACCTGCAGCGAGGTCTGGCTTCGACACGGGGATCTGTCGATCGCTGTCACGGCACGAGGGCCGTGGAGGAGTACGGCGAAGAGAGGGTTAGAGAGGGCGAAGTGATTGTGCGGTCAGCACCAGCAATCAATGCTTCTGCGTACGGCACGCACGGAATCCGATAACTCTACCCCTTTCTACACCGACTTCTCACCTAGAAAGACATTCTACTCGGATCTCGACTTCGCCGAATGCTGCGAGGAAATTTGGAGACGTCGGAAGGGATTCATCGACTATGCCCTCGCTTTTGACCTTTCGGTCGTCGCTGTTGCCTTTTGGGGGTGAGACAATTTTTTATCTTTTTTATTCGGTGAGATTGAGATTTGTAATGATGTAAAATTGTTATAAATTCGTGAGGTTACTTTAATTGTTGTATTTTTTTTCATGAAGTCTGTGTCTGTTTTATGAATCACTTACTGATGATATTAACACGTTGAACGCCACCGGTATTTCGCTAGTTAGCTGAAGTGAAACTTTTTCTATTAAATTCACATCTTTGCAAAGCAGAAACTTTAAAGATAGAGATAGATAGGTTATCGGTAGACCTTAATCTTTTTAACGTTAATATTTAACACTAGATTTACGGGCGTTGATACACCTATTTTTCTGAAGTGAGCCAATTTGACTCTCACAATAAAATTGAAGTCTTTTGTAAAGAAAATAGTTTCAAATCTTATTATAATAAGATATATAATAATATAATATATAATGTAATATAAATATATAATAATAATATAATTTCTTATTATTAAATTAACCAATCAATGTATTATACATATAGTAATCAAATTTTGAGTGAGCCAAATTGACTCCGTAAATCTAGTGTTAAATATTCAGTATGTCTGGAAATTTATAAGTATTACAATTTGAAAATTACACGAAACTTTACTGAATTCAATAGCGCCGGTCACAGGTGATCCCTTTGGCAGTCAAAGTGTTAACGAATGTTCCAGTAATGGATTTTTTGGTACCTTTCATTATATTATTACAAAGTAAAAAAATGTAAAGTAATTAAAATCGTGGGTAGTTTGGAAATGAATTATAGGAAGAAAGTATTTTTCTGAAATTATTGCTGCCGACGTAAGTACGGGGGATTCAGAGAATATATCCACTTTGGTACTTTATAAGGTCGCGTATAAAATCTCCGGGAAAACAAAATGAACGTGAAATGCGAACGGAAAAGGTTGAAGTCGCGGAAAAAGAGAATTGCAAATCTTCTACTTTTCGCAATAACTCGCGATGAAGATGTTTACCTGAGCTACTGGGTCAGATTATCGAGCACGTCTCGATGGGATAAGAAGTTTTTATCGCTCTCATATAATTTATTATCTGCGAATGCAGGTTGAACTTCTCTCACAACCGTCACATCGATAGAAGTATGCATTGTACTCTCCCTAAAACGATAACGAATAAATCATAATAATATACCATTCAACTGCAATATTTAAAAAAAATACCAACTCTAAATTTACCTCCAAACAGTCCACTGAATCCTAACAATAAACTACGTTCCACGAAAATTCTTCAAACCTCTCTAAAACAAATTTCCAGCAAAATCACCTTTTTCCTTTATCAAAAATTAAACAAAAACCTCCAAACATCACAGCTCACCAGCTCGAAATCGCTACGATCAAAGGCCGAAAAAAATCTCACACCCCAAACCAGTAGACCATTCCACACCCTCTCAGACGTCCTCTGAAAAAAGTCTGCCCTCTCCGCTAATCAAGTATCGCCGTTAAAATCACGAGCTACGAAACGGACATTTGCCACCCTTTATTTTTCTGCCAGGACAAAGCACGACTTTCGATCCGAAAATACCGCGTTAAAACTCCGCCTCCCTTTCGGTGGCGCACGTCCGTTCCTTGTCATCCGTCTCTACTGCGAGTACCAAAATTGCGTTACTGTTGAGAGCAGCCTGCACGTCGAGCAGTACGGCGCGTACAGAACCCCATAGAGTGGCTGACGGAGAACCGTAGAACGTTCAGAAACGTTCGTAGCACAGAGGTAGGTAGGTAGGTAGGTAGGGACAGCGGCGAACAGGGTCTGCGTTCAGGGTGGAGGGATCCGCTTTATTGGAGAGTGTTGCTATCGACAGCCTCGCGCCGTTGGGTTGTTAGGGTAGGTAGGTAGGTATACTCTGCCGCGGTCCGCTGCATTTTCTCTGTTATCGTTGTAGGGGGTCCGAGCGAAGCCGCGTGGACAATGGCGGATCCCCGTGGCGGATGGCGAGAGAAAGTAAAAATTAACGAGAATTCAAGCTCGGCCGGAGCCATTGAAAAATTGCCCGGCGTGGCCGGCTATGGGTTCGACGGAGAGGGTCCACGTACCTATAGTCACGGCTGTGCAGCGAGTGTGCGAGGGTGTGCCAGGGTTTGAGACTTGCCGGCGGCCGTATTTTTTTTTCACCGGCTTCTGTGCCTCCCTCTCGTGCACTTGCCGTCTCCGGTCTCTCGGTCCATTCCCTGTTTCCTTTATCCATCGTATATACCTATGCTTCGTTCCGTTTTACCGTCCTTTCTGACCGAGCCTTTCTAGTTCGTTCCGTCGCTTCTGTTCCTGCGACAGATTCTGCGTATGTTTTCCTGCGGACCGTTACCCTTTTTCCTGCTCGTTCGATGACACTGACTTCGTTATGGGAGTGTCGAGGGTTGCATTGTTACTTTGAGATTATTGTTCGAGTTCGTTTTTTCGATTAATTATGACGTCGGTGCAGGGTGTAATGGGTTGGCTGCGAAGATTGGATGTGTTGAAACTTTTGCACGTTTAATAGAGATTTATGGGGTGAATGGTAGGTTATAGAGATATTATGGAAGAGGGGAATTTAATTTGATGTAGAATGAAATTTTTTTGTCTTTTGTGTTGTCAGTGGAGAGAAACTGTTGAGCAATCGTCACTGAGTAGTATGCTCGTGTCCTTTGAATCTTAATATTCGTAATCTCGTGAGATAAGTGGGTCTACGTTTCAAGCTGGAAACTTTGAAGTTAAAAAGCTTCAAGCATTCGCATATCTTCGCGAACCAAGGAGAAGGAAATCTCTTTTGGTGTTTCCAAGTATTCTTCTGAATATTAAGCCGTATAAGAGATAAAACGGTAGAAAAGATAGAGTCACGTGAAGAACTTGAAATTTTCTACCACCCTGTACAGATATATTTAAAAAAAAACTATCCTACATACCAATCACCCCTATAATTTATTCCCCAACAATTTGCCCATCGTCCAATGATACTTCCCATTCAATTTCAAATTCTTGAAATTCCAATGGCGGCTTTTAAACGAGCATCCAAGTTGAAGTGTATAAAGGCAACAAATGAGATCGCGTTTTAGTCATTCGCGTGGATTGATTAATGGATGTTCCATTGGAAGTAGCAAGGATAAGGAAGAAGCGTGTATCATTCGTCATCGGTGTTCTCGTTGCAGCACGCAGCGTATCCCTCCGATAGGAATCCTGTCGAGTAAGATAATGGAATAGAACTGGAACAGATTATACCAAGGGAGAAAGAATTGCGTTAAAGTGATCGATGAACCGCGTTGACTCCGTGCGAAACTGGTCGACGAAATGGTGCGGTTCGTTAACGATAGTTAACATACAGCGGGTAAAATGTACTTTCAAGATTGATCGTATGTGCCTCCGGTTAAAGCAAAATTCAACCCCTTCTATTCGAATGAAAGCTCGCACGAGTACGCGGCTCGTTGTTTTAATACCTTCGAGCAGCATCATGTACGAGTACCTCTGTTGAAACTCGTAACAAATAATGCATATGTTTCAAGCTAATCCTTTACTTCGACCCTCCATGCGTAAAATTCTACCTACTATTCTGAATATAATGAACGAAAACCAACTTGCCATAATCGCCGTAAAAATCCCTGTAACACAACAAATCACTTGGTTCTCCAAGCGAAGAACTCACCCCAAGAATGCACGTTTCACTCGCATAAATTCATCCCGGCATACGAGACAATTTGATCGATGTACCAACGTATCCCAATAGACACGCGTGTCCCAATAGACTCCTCGCGGTTCACCGACATTAACGCAAGATTCCCCACTAATTGTAACGCCTAACAGAATTTCGACGCTTAACCCGATTTCCCATCCTGCGTTCCCTGCCCCCGTTCTCGTAACGCGTATCCTTACAAGTAAGTAAACTTTCCACGATCGATCGAGCGAGACTGCCTGACTGAAGAGGAGAGAAAGACAGAGAGGGTGAAAACGCAATAGCAAAAGATAGAGAGAGAGAGAGAGAGAGAGAGAGCGAGAACAAGAGAAAGCAAGGGAAAGGAAGAGAAGAAGGGAGAGAAAGAGAGAAGAACCGTAAAGAGATTCCCGAGGACGCGAACAGGGGAGAACTCCGTGTCGGGTGTATCCGCGTGGATGCAGCGTGCCGGTTGATCTTGCATAGAATATCCTCTCTCGTTTACTCTTCTTATTATGGTCCCGGATCGATCGTGCCACCCCCTCGACTATCCAGACCTGGTAAGACGGCTCGGCTATGGCAAGGTGGGCAAGCACGCCGATGGGGGAAGCCGAGCAAGAGGGCAAAGAAGAAGGTGGAAATGGAAGGGGGATGGTTTGTAACTCGAAGGGTAAGCCTGTCCGTAGGACTACCGGCACGTCCTCCCTAGGGAATCCGGCGTATCTGCTTCGCGGCACGGGCAAACACGTCGGGATGAAGGAAGTCTAGCTTCCATTTCGCAAGACGCGCCGCACCGAAGCGGAGTAAATATTGATACAGATCGAACATCTAATCGTTCTGGCCCGCCCGTTTACCGACATGCCATCCATACATAGATGCTTCTGCTTCCTGCGACCCGTTTCTCTCTGCGCGCGCCTTCCTCTTCTGGTCCGCGTGGATGCGCGTACGTGCAAATCGGTACGCGCTCTCTTGTATTTTTATTTGTCGAGAGGAGAAGGCATGATTGACGGTAACGGAAAACGGTGGCGAAGTCTGCGACGCAACAATTTGTTCGTCATGCATTGCCTTTCGCTCCATCTCCTAAGAGACGCCGCGGTGAATTCGAGTTATTTCCTCCTACCCCCGACTCTTTTATATACCAAATGTTGAATACGATCACCGATCAACGAGCGAAAACAACTACGACGGAAACGTTGGACGTGAAGTGTACACGACATTGTATGCGGCATCGGGAAATATTTTCACGTTTGATTACTTCGCCTTGTAAATATAAAGTTACATCGAGTAGATTCTTGGGTTTCTTCGTGGAACGATTACAGCGAGGTGCGTTGAAATGGATTTCAATTTCGAGGCGAACGTTATTTTCTCCGAAGCGTAGAGGTTTTAATTCCTTTCAATTATTAAAATTAGAAATGGTAAATAAATTTTCTTTCAACTGTAAAAATGTCAACTTACTTTTAGACAATATATAAGAATTATTTGAATAAAAATTGTATTCAATCCCATTTTACCCTGCAGAGACGTAGAGTAGATTATACTAAATGTATTTAACACAGACTACGACTCTACTCAGAGGGTTAACACGTTCTTCCCTTCCTACGCGATAAACTCCACGATTTTCCACGTCATTGTTCGCGTCGATTATGCAGCCGCGTTATCCTCGAAGAAAAGAAAAGCCAAAGTTTCTCAGGAGTTCGTGCCTCGTCTGCGGCTAGTAACTTGAGCCCCGCGACATTCCTCCTTCGCCAGTTTCAGTCTCCCTTTTGTCTGCGAATCTCATAATGCACGCATGATTGGGCAACTTTGTCAGCGAGATACCGCGCGGCAGACCGGTGGCCGCGCGCGTTTCTCTATGAGCGCGCATTGCTAGAAATGCTTCACTTCAGGGACTCGAGGGAAATCATGTATGAAGTTCCTCTATTCCTCCTACCGTACAGCCGGTCCCTTTCTATCCATACCTCTCTCCCTTTCCGGCTTCCTTACAGTGAATTCTGTTTTGCGACGTACAATTCGGACGGCCGATGAAAGCGTCGAAACGGATGAGAAAGAATGAGCTGAACGTAGATTTCAGAGATTCATAGTATTGTGGCTAGGGTTGCTTAGAAGAAAATTAACACGTATAACGCCACCGGTATTTCGCTGGTTTCATCATTTCTACTGAAGTGAAAGTATTTCTACTAAAATCACATGTTTATAAAGCAGAAATTTTAAAGACACTGACAGATATACAGCACGCTTTTAATTCTGTGCGGTGCGAATTATTTCGTTAATTTTGCAGTGAGTTAAATAAAATTAATTTCACAGCACTTTCTATCATTGGTTACTCATTTTTTTTATTGATGTCAAGAAGTAGAGGCAGTGACGGACATTTTGACGATGTTGCATGACTATTGTGAGATTGAAAAGTTGATATTTAATTGCCAGAAACTAACATAGGACCGCAAAGGGTTATCTTTTTAACGCTGATATTTAAATATTCGGTACGTCAGAAATTCATAAATATTATAATTCAAAAGTTACATGAAGTTTCATTGAATTCAACAGCGCCGGTCACCGGTGACCCCCACGGCAGTCAATGTGTTAATTTGCTATTAAGATTAGCATATGCCTAGACAATATGTAAATGGATTCGGGTTATTCTGAATTAGGAAGCTGCTTAGAAGACTTTCCTTTACGCCATTTAATTTTGGGGAGACTGGACAACTTTCCATCACCGTGCTATGGGAAGGAGCAAGTAGAAACGGACCGTGTTGGTCAGACGGGAAGAATTTCTCACTTTTTCTCTGATCTTTTGTCATTCTTGGTACATCTTGCTACTTTGTTCTTCTTGTCCTTTCCAGGAGACACATTAAGGCAAGCATTAACGCAGGGTCAATGCTTAAAAATCATTTATAACAAACAGTGGCGCGAATTTCGTGGGAATTTCACGGTGCTGCGAATTTCTACGCGACTTATTTTTTGCACCGCGGTACTCGTTACCAGTCCATTAGCAAAGCCCTTAATGGACGTGCTTTCTGGCCGGGATAACCGAAACTGAATTCATTTTGTCCTTGTTTCTTTGCAAACGTAAAACGCGACAACGGGCTGTGCTTTCCTCCGACTTCGCAATTATCCATTGTCATAACGTCAAACACAGAAAAGAGAGCTTTTCAGGGTAAAAATTTTCGTTTCACAGAAGTCATCGTGTCTCGAAACCACTATGACGAAATATTTAATTAAAATATTATCAACAAAAATTTTCCAAGTACATTTCATCTTTGTCCCGTTGGTCGTGGCATCAAACGATAACCTTCGCCGGGAGAAATTTTCATTTTTGATTGATAAAAAGAGGAGTGGACGTCATCGGCAGAAATTCAATGCAGGGAGACTTTCGTCTGCGACTGTAATTCTGGCTCTCGAGAATACGCTATTGAGAGTGTGTTTGCCAGGAATGATCGGGACAAAATCCGGTGTCCATCCTTCATTGTTATCGCTAATGGAGGAACTTCTGCCTCTGCCGGCGTCGGAGACCTCACTCTGAACTCTGCCTTTACGTACGAAAGGAAGAAGGGCGAAAGGAAGTCCGCAAGGAAAGAAGAAACGGAGGCAGGAGAAAGGATTGATGTACCGAGTGGATACGCGACTTTCCTGCGAGTTCGAATCGAAAGATGTGGACCCTGCCGGCAGCTCTTATCTGGCCCACATTTTAAAACTTCAAACTTCTAGTCGTAGTTCGGCTTTTGTGTGGGTTGCTATGTGCCACGAATCTTACGGCTCGTCTCTCTCCTCTGCACGTCATTAGACGCGCACGGGAATCTTCCAGGTCGCCTTTCCGCTCTTTAAACGTTCATCCGTTCGAACACTGTAAAGCTTAATGGATCCTCTTCCGTGGAACTTTTCCCTCGCTATTATTTCCCTTCGAGATCCGTCGTGAATCGGCCAATTCGTTTAGCTATCCAAAGAATTGTGCGTGTTTTGTCATATCATATTGTATAGACGCAAAAATTTTAATATGTTCCAATAGAAAATGTAATTGTTGCATGAAATTACTAGACATTTTTTTGTTAAAAATATTACTCTAGAAACTTCATTGAGGATTCTTGAATATTGTTGGCATTCAATCTTGATAATATTGTTTTTGTAAGTTTGCCAAAAGTCGATGTTAATCCTATAATTGCCATGATTTAAAGCGGCTCCTCGGTAAGTCCCTACCTATTGTTGGCTAAACAAACCGGAATCATTTCTGTCCAAGCACCTTACCGCTTTCCATTGTATTTATAGTAATATCGGAGAGTCGACACTTTGATAACTGGGAACCCGTCAGGAGTATTATGCCAATTAGCGTAATTAGTCTGGTACTCGCGTTTGATTTTAAGCCTCTCGACCCTTCGGGTACCCTGGAACGGTGGTAGGGAGAATCGCTTTTCGCATCGATGCGATGCATTCATCGTCGACCGCGATCGTTCTCATTCAATTCATCCGTAGAAAGGATACAAACGCTGCTTAAATCCGGTTTATCGGATAAATCTTCAACCGCCGGTGGCAGTGCACCACGCTCGTGGGTTTCAGCGTTTCTAGTCCACGGCTAAAGACTCGGTGATCCTCTGGTGCGCCCTCGAATTAGCCGGACGATCCACCGGAACATCAGACGGATCAGTTTAGATGGCTGTGCAAACTTTGTACGACACAAAGGTGGAAAAGACTCTGAGACCTCTATGGGATATGAGAATCGCGGCGATCTTTTTACAGCTTAACGCATAAGCTGCTGCAGGTCCGCTGGTCTCGCGACACAAATGCTTTATGCTAACTTCGATACGGCAGAGGAGTCGTCCAAGAAAGATTGGATATTCGTAAAGTCTATATTATCTTCTTTGGAATAGTAATATATAACTAACGATAAAACCAGGATATCGTGAATCGTCAATGTGCGTGGTTTAATGTGCTTCCCGGTAAAAGTTTCCATCTTCATTTGTTGTAACGTGACAGGCTTTTCTTCTAGTCTCTGGATCGTTGTACAAAAACTGATCGTTGCAGGATGATTTTATTCGGGTAGTTTGAAAGCCTGAAGTCTAAGGAAGACGTGGAAAAAAGTTTCATCACGATCGGTTCACAAACAAGCGAGATATGTAATTTCAAAGACGGTGGTGTCCGATTTTTTGGAGGTCCTCGGTGAGGGGTCTTGGAAGTCAGAGAAGGGCTGAAGGGTTCAATTTGAATTTACATCCCTCGGCTTCTAGGAGTCGCAGGAGGATAATTTTTATCTCGTTTTAATTGCAAAAGAATGTAGTTTAACGTACTTTTTTCTAAATTTTTCGATCTTCATTTGTTTAAATGTGACATGCTTTTCTTTCAATCTCGGGACTCTCGTAGAAAAACTAATCATTGCAGGATGATTTTATTGACCTAATTTGATAACCCAGTTCAACTATCACACAATAGTTTGCTCTACTTATTAAAAGTATTATACATCACCCGAAAAAGTTAACAATCCTTTCCTATTAGCGAAGCTCCTCAACTTCTATTTAACGATGTCGTGCAAACGAAAGAATTATACATTCCCTCTGCGTTTCGAAGTTGATGCACGAAAGCAAAAGGACTCTTGCAGGATCGAAGGAGAAGGACATAACGGCAGAAGACGCCGGATTCCCGTGGTTGGAGTAGCTGGGCAATATCGAGCGTCTTGAGATGAATCTTCGACGTCCCTCGAGAACGTCCATGCGGATTAACTATACTGCGCTGTATAGCGTACTCCACGGTTTCGAGGGTAAGGGATGGCAGGCTTCTGAACATGGATAGGGTACTCAAGATGCTAGGCCACGTCGAGCCCCTTCATATAGCTTCCATAATCAACTGCATACCGCAGTGTTACCAGCAGCAGCGGTGCTATGGTCGCCCGTAGCATATGAATGCCGTCTGCAAGGCACTCTACGTGTCCCGATGTTATTTAGCGACGCACTCCCATGGCGACCTGATAAATAGTCACCTTTTTCTGCAGGTCACAACATTTTGCCGTGCTTTCTGCAATATTTCTTGATATTCGATCATCTTTCGGGGATGGAAATTGGAAATCTTTGGAGTAGGGTAATTTTCGAGGGTGAATTCTTTTCAGTAAATGGTGAGTTGTTAATTTTTGTCCCCACTTACTGAGTGAATGTCTTGTTTTAGGGAGAATAGTACGGGAAGACTGTATTCTGATAAAGTGCAAATTATTTTCATAGCACCGAACAGTACGGAGGAGACCTGCAGACGCAATTATCATGAGCACTCTTAATTGATGTTTCCACTGCACCGTGCAATCTCGAATTGCTGTATAATTCGATATTTTGTAATTTATATAATAAAACGAAACACAATCAAAGCTCAAATTCCGCAGTTTCCCGTCGCATATTTCCCCGGACAAATATTTAAATGAAACCCTCGTCGAATGATCGTAAATCAGGAATTTAAATAAAGCCAATTTTCATTATCAATTAATCGCGCGAATAATTCTCGAGAAAGCGTCAGAGAGAGAAGAAATGTGCCTTCCATTTTACGCGCATTATTCTCGAATATGTTTTACAATTTTCACGACACCGTTAAATCGCGCCACTCCGAAGGGGGATGAACGGGAGAGAATACGTGGGAGCAACGAGAAGGGAGGGCAAGCACAGTGCCGAAGCCTGAAAATCAATTACCAATCACGCCTTTGGGTAAAGCCCCGACGCCTCGTGTTCGTCCAACGGAATATAATGGGAGTTACGGTGTCGTGCTCTGAGACGGCAAGCGGAGTTTGTCGTAATATCGATTCTCGAAAATTCGAGGGACTCTGCTGCATTACAAGCGACGTAAGTAGGCTCTTTTACATTTCTCGAGAGACGTCAAAATTTTATTCATCCAAGATTCCTCAGTTTTTTTTTTTCTACTCTCCCCTCGTCGTAATAAAACGTTTAACGACGATATTGAAATTTTTCAAGGATCACTTCTAACGCTTCTGATTGTGCAAATAATTTAAAAGTTTCCCCTCAATATTCTAATCGATACTCGCGGATCATGGTGTCGTTTACGTATGTATCGTACACGTACTCGATATGAAAATCATCCTGACACGTATGTCAATAAAGTATGATTTCATCCGTCTGTCCCGAGTTTTCAATAACCCGTGCTAGCGATCGGTGAGCGCGCGAATCTTTATTAAATTCCAGACGATTATTGGCTATATATCCCCGCTTCGAATTTCATTATCAATCGATCTAAAACCTCCGGTCTCGATGACGTGCGCCAATTAATATAACATTCCCCATGCCGTTTGTTGCATTAAGCATCCTCCCCAAACCAGCCTTTCCCACGTGTTTTACGAAAACCAGCCGTAAGCCCCTCGTCTCTCTGCCCCTATACGGCTGGATCTAAAATCGTTTTGCAAATTTGCACGTATTAGCTTCGCCGGGATTAATTTCCTTTCGACGTATTTAAACAAACAGACCAAGCCAGACAAGACGCGAGTAGACGCGGGGGGGTATCGCAAATTTATTTAGGACCAAACCCCAACAACCTTCCGGCTTGTATATCGGCAGGGGATGAAAAAAAACAAGACCAACGTCGAGGACGTATCCGGAGGAATCCGCGGGCGAATTCGAGCGAAAACGCGGACGCTAGCGCGCCAATATTTGGGTGTACTTTTTACAAGTAACCAAACGTAGGTACTGTTTACATCCTGTGTTTGCGCTTTGTGCGTAATTGGATTTCTGGCTTGCATATATCGCATACTGCGATGCCCGCCGCCGTCAGTGATCATCGATTATGTCGGGATACGACGGGCTGCGATCAAACAGCGGCCGGCTGATTTATTTGAATATCCCAGATTGATCTCCCGTTGGTCGTGCTTTTAATAATCCGAAAAACCTCACGGAACGAGTGCCGGAAGCATATTTCGTTTCCAAGTTATCGACGTACCGTGCCCGGGCTTCCGCAAATAGAGCGAAACTGACGAACGGGGGAGAAATCAAAATGATATCGACGATACTGACGGTGATGTTGCGTTTCGAAATCCATACGCTATTGCAGGGCAATTTTGAAAATTTTTCTACCTTCTGTGCCGTGATTATTTAACTGGTTAAGAGATTATGGCGACGGTGAGGGAGACAGGGCTGTTAGCTAAATAATAAATCTACGATTGGTTAAGATTTATCCGGATGTGAAGTTAAAGTTTATACTTGTAGATTAAATAATATATTTGAGGTATTCTACTTTAAATCCAGACATAATTTAAACCCAATCCAAACCGTGAGACGACTTCAAGTGTTAACCCTTTGTATTCGATAACTCTTTTCCTTTGGCAAACTAACAACTCGAGACGATTTGGACTATAGACAAACGTCTTGCAGATACTTTAAAATATTTTTATACTAACAATAAAAACGCAAGTCAAACTCAGTCCATGACAAATTTTGGATAAGAATATCTTACAGTAATGGAAACAAAAATATAGAGATCTCGAGAACTCTAGAAGTCTCAGTTAATCCCTTGCTCTAATTGTAAGATTTCTTTTGAATGAGCAATAATTCTAAATTGATTACTGAAATAAAAATGTATCGCTGACTTGTGATAACGACATTATCGTAGAGCAAAGGGTCAATACTAATTTTTAAATATAAATCATAACTCCAACAGAACCGTTTAGAACGTGTCTCCACTGAAGCCAGCACATCTGTCGAAAATACAAAACCAGGAAGAAATTACCGCATAATTCCTCTTCATCGTTTCGCAAACAATATTTCGTGGTAAGTTTCGGCCTGGTCGAATGACGGGGCTTTAAACAAAAACCTGGCAACAGCGGCCGGCCGTGAAATGAAAAGGAAACATCTTAAAGCTTTCTCGAATTCAAAGCGATACAGGGAACAGGAGACGCCATTGAATAGGGTCGTTACGTCACGGAAGTACAATTTTAACCTCACCTCCGAAAGAAAGAAGGGAGAGAAGAGAGAAAGAAGGATAAAGAGGGGATGAAGGGTGAAAGAAGGAGAAAACCGTGTTCCCCTTTTTCCAACATTTCCATCGAGGTCTTCGTTACGCGATACAACGCCGTCAAAGTTGGAAGGGTAAGGGACGTTAACATCTCGACAAAATTTTCCAGGCTCTCTCCACGTGAGCCGACATTAATACTCCGCGCTCCACGGTGACGGCTTCAAAGAGCAATCGTTATATTCTGCGTTCATAGAAAAGCTCGAAGCTCACCAACCCCTCTGCGTTCTGGGCGGTAAAAGCGGAGAGGAAAGGAAGAAAGCGGATTGTCCCGGCGAGAAAGAGAGATGAATAATACAGAGCCAAAGAAGAAAGAAAAGGAAGGGCAGAGAAAGAAGTTAGAGAGGGTGTGCTACGACGAACTAGAAGAAGATGGTTCGCGAAGTAAAAAAGAACGATGGTAAAGGAAGGCAAGGACGATCGTAATAGAGTGACCCACTTTTTTATGAATTTGATTCACGATATTACATTTCGCCTGTCACGGTGCAGTGATTAACCCATACAGAACGGTACTTCAATCACTTCGAGTCGTCCAAGAGGGCCGAGTCTTCTCTCTCGAGCTTCTTTCACGCTCTTCTATATTGTCCTTCGTTCAATTAACGCCTGACTGCATACTTCGAGAAATAGATATCGACTATTTATTCTACCGACTAATTGGTAGTTACACGAACAGGGTCAATCATGTAAATAACAGCGGGGATGATGTTACGAGAAAGACGTTCGAGTATTTCGAGGTATTATCATCGATTGCTCGTCTCAATTAGATAAATTATCGCAATTTGCACGATAGGAAATGTTACGGTGGATCGGCAAGAACGATGGAAAATGTACAGGTGGCCTGTCAATCGGTGGCACGAAGAAGCCAGGCAATAATGAGTACATTTCAGTGAAGAGTCAAGCGTCGCGTGCTGGGGTGTATTAGATGCACGCGTGCGTGCTAGCGGCGCGATGCACTCCCATTTCTACACGGCAATTGGCAGGCA
This sequence comes from Cerceris rybyensis, assembly GCA_910591515.1. NCBI lineage: Eukaryota > Metazoa > Arthropoda > Insecta > Hymenoptera > Crabronidae > Cerceris > Cerceris rybyensis. Next base: position 7,334,306 of record OU342795.1, read on the forward strand.
TGCAACTGAGGTACAATTTACTCATTGTATAATGTCTAGCGTATATTAGTGTCAATTTTACCGTAGTTTATCCCGGGTGAAAACGGGACGGGCGAGAACGATAACATCGAATTCATTCGCGTTATCCGTTCGGCGAATCGGCGGTTACGATTGCAACGTGTTGCCGTCACTTATTTATAAACCATTTACCTCCCCTGTGTAATTATTCGACTGTTCAATGATTTAAATAAATGTTCGTAGTGACAGGACTGTAGTTTTCTTATCTTCCACATCTCGCATGATATTCCTTTTTTACTAGCAAAACTTCATACACACATTATTGAACCTTATGCATGTTGAACAATAAAAAAACTTGAATAGGTCGTGAAGTAAAATCTGAACCGAACTAAAAATTTTTTATACTCCTCCGTTCTTCCTAGATAGTATTTTTAACGATCCTAATCCATTTAAAGTCTCAACAATAAACATTTCTCATGGCAAATATTCTAGCCATAACTTCCTCATCTTTTATCTCCAACGCGCAAGATATTCCACCCATAACAGCTTCACATCTACCATTAAAAATTACATACTATCAGCGGATCGTTAACTATTCAACGAAGTCTTAAATAAAGCCTCGAACACGGAACGTTTAATCCCGTTCATTGTCAAATATTCCTGAGGGAAGCGTAGGTGCCCGTGGGTGTTAACCCGGAAGGTAACAAAGTTGATGTGAATGTACGAGTATGGCGATTAAAGGGTTAACTCGGGTGCGGTAATCGTCAGCGAAAGAGGCCGTGGGACGTCTAATGAGCTCGGAGAAGATGGCCGTATAAGATCCTGACGGACGCCCAAGAACCTTCGACCTCGAAGAAACTCGGCAGGAAAGCTGGCAGGCGAAGGGAGGAAGAGATACAGCCCCGGGAAATGATTATAAATGAAGCCATCCCCGTTGCCGAGGGGGTAGCCACCGCGGCGATGCGGAGATGGGGGGTGGAAACTCGGCTGGCAGGGCGACAAAGTAAGAAGAATTGAAGACGATGTCAAAAATAAGAGAAGCGTATTTACAACGGTGTGAAATTGGACTGCTAGCCAGCGAGAGAAATGAGGGTCTCCGACTGTGCCGGGAAAATGATATCGTGTGCTGCGGGCTGTATCGCAAAGCCGACAGCGAGCTCGCGACCCTTGGATCCTTGGAGAACGTAGAACGCGATTCGATATTTGTAATCCGTGCAACTGCAGGATGCAGGCGCATGCCGGTCGTGAAACGACGATTATATGGTAAAAGAGAATATACATAATGTAATATGTTGGAGGAGAATATACAGGGAGGAATTTTATATTGAATTTTGCGGGCCTCCATTTTGCCGGGTGCACGTTCATAATATGTCGACAATTTTTTTTTTCGAATAACGAATACTAAATTTGAGAACGATTAATGACAAACCCGATGACTACGAGATTACTTGGTAATTAGATTTTTATTGTTGCGATTGAAATTGAAGGATTTTTCGGAAAGAAACGAGACACGATCGTTTATTAGCATGGGCCGTTAAGGAGATTGAATAATTTCGGATTTAATTGATACGGACATTATTGATTTAATATTACTAGTAATTATTAATAACGTTGCATTTTAATATAATTATCATTAAGCAGAACTCTCATTATCGTCCGTAAAATTCGCAACAAGAATACCGAACGCGAATTAAACGCGATTTAATTTGCCGGCGAGTATACGCTTTACCTGGCCATTTTAATATTTCATCCACACTCCTCGCAGTCTCGCGCTATTGTCTCTATTTCGGTAACGTTATTCGGTTCTCCAGAGACGACGGGTTATACCGATTTACATGCAATAAACAGTTCATACGTGTGATTCAATTTTCAGGATACGAATATGGGCGCGCATTACATCCGTCATTCGGTTGTAACGGAAAGTGGGGTCGCGGTGGAAGCGATTTGAGCGACGATTATGAAACGGCGGGGCCGTAGGGCGCAGCCTACCTGCGTACGATAGTGAATGTCTACATGCATTGCGGCGTCAGCGGCAGCCGCAACAACGCAAATGCAAATTTATTGTTATTCGATTACTCAATTCGGACCGGCGCGTATCGCTGTGCAGGAACGTTAATACTATATAATGCCATAGCGGTTTCTCGAGGGGTGTCCGATGTCGGGGAGGAACCGAATTGCACCGTCTCGCGTTTAAGCCGTAGTCAAATTTAGGAGACAGTGATATATCTTTGCGGGGTCGTACACTTGCAAGTGCAACGTGAGCGTTTACTATCTATTACCAATTAAATCTTTTGCCGAGCTACCCGCTAAAATGTACCGACTATCACCCAGGAAGTAACTAATAAACCTAAGTTCATTCAATTCACAAGTCCTCATCGTCCAATGAATAAAATTAACTGTGATCTTCTTGTCTTCAATTAAATACTTGAAAATGCACCGTCCATAACTGAGGGGGTAACTAATAAACCCAGGTCCACCAAATGTAGATGTCTTGATCATCCAATAAATAAAAGTAAACTGAAATCTAGTCTCCAATTAAGTACTAGAAAATTCACCAGGGATAACCGAGAGGGTAGTTAATAAATCTATGTCCACTAAATGTATAAGTCCTGATCATCCAATGAATACAACAAAATTGAAAATACACCAGGAAAATACACCAGCGATGACCAAGGGGTTAACTAATAAATCCTAGTCGACATGAAAGTATAAGTCGTGATTATCCAGTAAATACAAGTAAATTCAGGCCGTCTGCTCTTCAACTAGAAACTAAAAAATAGTTCTACCATTATCAATTATACCTTTTGCAGAAAGTTAAAATGTACCACCGATGACCAAGGAAATAGCTAATAAACCCAAGTCCACGGAATGTATAATTCCCAGTCGTCCAATGAATACAAATAAATAGAAGTCCTCTAGTCTTCAATTAAAAATTAAAAAACAGTTCTAGTGGTAAAAATTGTTCGTTTAGAAAGTAATCCAAGGATTTCACGGCGATACACGAAAAAAAAATGAAGAGCAGCAAAGGCAGTACGAAGGGGGATGGTTGACACAGCCGTTAGACCCTGGCTACACCGCCTATCCGCGCTCCCAAACATTTCATCCCCCGAGTCTCCACTCGTAAAGTACAGACTTGATAAGAAAAGCGGCTTACGGTACTTCTAATTTTCCCGCCGGTTCGGCAAATATTATGCATACACCGTGAATCTATGTCCCCGCGAGAGGATGATGTATCGTCGACCTCGACCCGCGTTGAAACTTATACCCAATGCCGGCAGCTCGACGAGGAGAAGAGGAAGAGGAGACGAGAGCAGAGAGAAACGAGGGAACACCGAGAGTTCCTAAGATCGTCTTCGTCGTCGTCGTGCGTCTTGGAAGAATGCAAGGCGCGACGCTGTCGCGAAGGAACGTATCTGGTGTCTGGTTAAATTTCACGGAACAATGGATGGGACGTGCGTAGCCGTATGCAACCTCGAGAGCTATATTTGTTAACCGATACCATGAACCCACGTACGGCACCAGGAACACCTCGTGACTTGGGGTATTCGAGGGACGTATGGGACGTTGATATCCCGAACGTCGAACTTGTCACACGCCACTCGAGATATCGATTAAAAGGGGCTGTTCTTGTAAAGGTTTCTTCCTTTCTTTTCTTCCGCTTTTCTTCCTTCCTGCCGCGTCTCCTCGTCTCTCGGTGTTTTCCGGGATATTCCGAGTGTCAATAAATCGTTCTCCGAAATGTGGATTTTTCTACGTTCAAAGGGACTTTCGTATCATGGAAATTCCACGGGGTGACGTTGTTGTTGGTTTCGCAGAAAGGGGGTAATACAGTGAATTGAACGTTTGAGAAAAAAGATTTCGTGTAATTTTTATATTTGATGGATACGATATTTATTTGTATGTCGAGTTAACTTGGAAAGAATTAGGCCTGATGATGCTAACGTTGTGTACTGAAAATTGATTTCAATCTTTTTGCAATTACACGAGAATCCATTAGCCAATAGGGACAGTGATTGATCGTCAATACTGCGGTGATTAATTATTCAAAACACTCTACGCAAATACAATATATTCCGTCTTAACGCAATACCTAAAAATTACAATGTTATTTTATCAAGTTAAGAGAGTCACTAAAATAAACTTCCCTTAGAATCTCGTCCAAAAAATTATTTCTACTTAAATTCCTTGTTACAAAACAAGCTAACGTCTCAAAAAATCATGTTCAAGAATTATATCTTGAATGATTCAAATGTTACACACTGATCAATCACCATACACCAAACCATCCCAAGCCGCAATTTATCGGCAACGAAAACTTTTCTCTCACGAAAGCTCGTAGTTCTCTCAGCACACTAACGAAATTCAATGTGGAGTCGCAAAAGAGAATCGGAAGTTGGCGAAAAATCTCCCAAGTATCACGCCCGCATACGGATCCCTCACAATCAGTCCGAATCTCGGGGAAGTCTCGGAGAAGTTAGTTGCGGCATTGCGCACGGTCGTTGGCATGGTGTGGGAAGGAAGTTATGAAGTGCGAGCATCCGTAGCGTGGCGTAGCACTGCTTTATAAACGACTTTTCGTGCGAAGTTTACCGGCATTCATCACCGACGACTCGACCCGGCCACCCTCTCGCCGGTTTCGCCACCCTCGTACCACCCACGACATCGGCTCAGCGGCCAAAATTGCACAGGGGGTTGAAACACGAGGGTGAAACAGCGAAAACTGACCTCGCAACACCCTTGTCGATTCTAATCGATAGTGGCTTGTGTAAACAGTTTTCGACGCGTTCGATAATGATTTTGTAAGATGTCCTTCTTCGGGGGTGTTCGACGAAAATTTTTTTCTTTTGGTTATTACTTATAGTTGTTTATTTAGTATTTCTAAATGTGTTGGATTAATTGTTGGACAATATTAGGGGTACCGAAAAGTAATCAAAATTTGAGAAGTGAAACCGTAATTGGAAACGTTTTTCAACAAAAAATCGAAGGACTTTTTTAAAATGGGAATCGAACAACTACCTTTACGCTGGCAAACAATGTCAGAAAATTATGGAAATTATTTTGTCGATGAGTATTTAAGATGTCTTTAATAAATAAATGTTTTTCGCCAGCAAAAAAAATTTTGATTACTTTTCGGTACCTCTAATATGTTGCTTATGGTTGTTGGAGTGTTGTAAGGGGATGTTAATTTTATTTCAGTGGGAATGAAATATTTGAAGAGGTAAGAGATAATTTCCTAAGTGACCTGTTGGTGATGAATGTGCTATAGAATAATGGAAGAAAATGAAAACACTTTGAAAAGGGATAGAAATCGAGAATTCCTTTTGCGCGACGTCTATCTTGATTATAGTTTCTGAATTATTCAGAGATGACGAATCGAACGTCAAAGCCACGATGGTAACTATTGTCATCGTACCTAATAATTTACCACAAAACATTCCTTTTCAGCTTTCAGTAAAGTGTCATTCCGTCGTGTCATTCACTCAATAATTTAACAAACTTACATGGATGAAAATATACTCCACCCACTCTTCCACATTATCAAAAAAAAATCCTCTCCATTTCAAAGCAAATTTTCTCTCACCGTCGTTTCATTCGGGGAATGTTCCACCCCAATCCACCCTTTCCGTTCCTCTCGTTATTTCGATTCGTGCAAAACTATGACGGAATTACAACGAGTAAAATTAATCATTCGCGACTGAAACTCGATATTAAATCTCGTACGATTACCAGCTATGCCGGGGGTTGTTTAAACGCGCAATTCAGACGCACAGGTGCAGGAAGTCCATATTGAAAATAATGCCACGGTAGAATTCAAAGGCAAGTTACACGCACAGTCATAGAGAGAGAAAGAGGGGCGGGGGTGGATCGGTCGGGACGTAGGGAAGGCAAGTTGCAGAGTGGTTTGGAAGCACGTACCGAATCTCGGCTAATTCGGTCTAATTTGTTCGCAGTTAGATTGGAGCGCCAGGAATTATTCAGAGGCTCAAATTGTTGGCGGTTAAGCGAGCCTCGCAAAATCGCCGTGCGGCCCTATAGGTACGGCGTTACGAGTGCACGACCGGGGAAGGTCGAGGGTGAAGCGATGGAGCATTGGGGTGCGGAAAAGAGGAGGGAAAGGAGGCATCGTCCGACCAAACTCGATTCAAAATTGACCGTATTATTATATGTCCTGACCAGGCGCGGAGGGTTAGACCGCAACGCGTGCTACCTCCCGTTTTCCACCCCCGCCCCTCTTCCGTTCGCCGCCTCGTAGCCTCGCAGCCTCGCCACTCTTGCTGCCGAGCAGGAGACGGAGCAGGAGGAGAGCTTTCGGGAAACGCGGTCGGCCGAGCTTCGCGGAAACTATGGCGAATTGTAGCAGAAAGCTGCCGCGTCGAATTATTTCCGACCGCAGGCCACGACCATTTATAATTTAATTACCATGGCAATTCCCAGAGCGACGTGGCTCTTCGCCGTCTATATATGTAACCGAGCAATCGTGTATATCCACTCGGATTCTCTCCAACCCTCTCTCTTTCTCTCAGACATGTAATGCTCGCTTCATCGTGCTTGGACTTCCGTGCGGAAATCGTTGAGATTCTGAGTCGGTCTTCTTCGCAAGGGGTAGTTTTGTTTCGATTAGCTTACCACTGCTTCCTTCTGGGATTATTGTAAATTTGTAAGTTATGAGATTGAATTACGGGAGTGGAATGTACGAATAGTACTCAGTAACCGTGGGTTTATTTATTTCAGTGTGTATATCCTGCAATGGCACTCAGAGGGTTAAAGGTGAAGGTGAAATCGACTTCGGTCCATCTACAACCGCCATATTCTACTTAAACTGTCGCGAAACCGGCTATACCGTGTATCCGCATATGGAAGGAAGTTTCTGCCACACGACACAGGTCGTTTGATTCTTTTTTTGGATCGCGTGTATGGTGAGGCATTAAAAATAAAGGAAGAAGAAGAAACGCAAACGACGATAGGTATCCTCCCGTGGAACTTTGAATATAAACCCAGAACCGGGAGGCGTCTCGCGTCGATTTATTCGCGTGTTTGTTCACGGTGGGAAAAGTTTCGCGGTTTGTCAGCGCTTTTAGATTAAGGGTAAGGGAGGGAAGGAGGAGGAGGAAAAGTGGCAGAAGACGAGGGGAGGGCTGCATCGAAACCTCATAAAGTCCTTACAAATGCCTTCGTTTGGTATGCTCGCGTTCCATTCTCCTCGAGCAGTAAAAGCCACTTTAGTCGAATTACGTTCGTCTGGTTGAAAGACACGCTACGATCGATCTGAGATCGATTCCATGCAAAATTTCGATTTAGGATGTTTACACCCATGTTCACGTTGAAATGTCTGTCACTTAGAAAATCGTAGAATCGCTATTTTTGAGAAAAACACTCTCAAAAATAGCGATTCTTGGCAGAGAAAAAAGAAAGACATTGTTCCCTTGTCTTCTGCAATATCGGAGCACGTCCATCTTGTATCGTCTTGGAATGTCCCTTCAAATACGAGCCACGAGGTCCTCGAGTTTTCTATCTATCGAATTTCCTGAGAGTCAAACAATCCTGCGAGCAATCCTCATTGGCAATGTGATCGTCGAGCAGCTCCGTCCGTTCCGTAAAGTTTCAAACTTAACAGGAGTTCGTCCTTTCGCTTCGTACAACGTTTCTCAGGGTCCTCTGCAGTCGAACACTCAACGACAGAGGAGAACGTTGATCCCTTTTCAAGAATACGAGGGAGTTCCACGTAGAATTCGTCGGCCAAAGTCCACATTGTTCTTCGTTCCGAGTTCAGACTGAGACGCGTGCCTTTCCTTATTGAAACATCCACATTAGAAGTGGAATACGCATTTCGGTCGATTGAATTAAAAATGACTGTCCACCGAGAAGAATCTCATTCTTAACTTGTCTTCCTGTCTGTTGTATTTCAATGGAATAATTTATCACAGTAGTATGTCTCTTCGAGGTTGAAAACCTGAACGTTTTCTACCTAGAATTGTCTTGATATTGAGCTGAGGTGTTTTATTTTCTAATTTTCCTTCTGACAATGATTTTAACCCTAGATTAACTTAATGACCCTTAAGTGCTCAGAAATGTTTAAAATGTCAACAAAATTCCATTGACTTAATACATTTCAATATTTTTTGTATGTAATGCTTTTGGATTTCTCGTATATTTAGAAATAAGACCGATCTCCTCCCTTCTATTTTTCCACAGTGTTTGACATTGTCGAAAATAACAATTATTGTACCTTTCTCTTCAAAGTTTCATCATCGTCTGTACCATTTTCATTACAAGATGAACGTTTCAGAGAGGAAACATAAAACAATCACCCCTTTTGGATTTCTCGTATATTTCGAAATAAGATCAGCCACCCTTCGATTCCTCCATGGTGTTTATAGTTACCTCACTCGATTCTCTCGTTGTTACGTCGTCCATCGAGGTTCTCGCGATCCATTTTTCCCCTTTTATACCCATCATATAACGTCACTGCTCGAACGATGAATTCCAAAGAACAGAACATCACGGGACACGTTTCAATTCGAATTCAGGATAGCCAACGACGTCGGCGTAACGTTTACGGTGCAATATCGTGGAATTCTTGACAGTCGGTAAAACCTGTACCGGTAGCTCGTAAATAACGCGAAGCACGTGAAAACGAAGGCAAAGCTTTCGTCCGTGAAGCCGCCTCGGCGCGGCATTGGAATTATTCTTAATATCAACGAGAAGAAAGAGAGGAGAAAAAAAAAAGAGAAAAAAAAAGGAGGAAGACGAGGAAGTCTGCAATGGCGCGTAACATAGTTCGATAACGGCGATACTACAAAGAAGCTTTGTCCCGAATGCCTTGCTAGGCGAAATTGCAGGGTGAAATTCACTACGGTGAGAAAAAATTTCATTAACCCCTTGATAATCTTCGAAGTAACCGTAATACTTTCTTCGGCGTAACTTTTGACGACATTCAACACCACGGACCTTTCGTCGCCGTTGAAATTCTTCTCGTGCATTTCCATTGGTATTCCTTTCTCATTGTAATTTCGTGAGGGAATTACAAGGATCTCTTTTGACGCTTAAAAGGGGGACGGTGCAACAGGAACGAGCAATCGGACGATTTATCGGATTACCATGTCGTTGGTCATTAATTGGACGTTAATTTCATTGTACGTGGAATAAAGCTCGTTTGACGATTGAACGAAAAAAGACACGGTGCTTTTAACATCGATGAAACAAGAAATAACGTATGAGGAAAAAACGGTTGAATTGATAATTTGGTACTTGCAAAGCGCTCATGATATAACGACGGATTTCACGAGAGTTCTCTGCTGCATCATTGAACCAAGCGGTGGGCAGTAAAGTACACCTTGCCGTGTCGAACTAACATAACCGGAAATCCAATGTTTTCGTTTGATGCCGGTGCAAGAAGTAAATTTCACTGAATTTTCCGGTTTCACAGTGGTAGAAGGATTTTACGGCCCTCTCGCATTCTCTTCCGTGCACCTCCTCGTCCTACGTCTCTCACCCGTTGGTCCTCTCTTCTCTTCCTCTCTCAATCTCACCCTTTCCTCTCTCAATTTCTCTCTCTCGCATTCCCTTTAGCTTTTAGAACAAATACTTAATCCGAATAGCAGGCATTTGCCTAAGTAAGTACCCGCCATTCAAAGCAGCCTCGTTTTACGTCCAGTGCTGTGAGCGGCCTTACTCGATCTTCCAATTTTCTCGTTCTTTCGGCTTTTCAAATAATATCTCCACCCTTGCCGCCCAATCCGAATTTGGCATAATCCGCTGCCACTGCAATTAAACCTTTGCCAACGGTCGGAGCGCAATTAAGCAAGAACAAGAGGCTACCCCGTCATTTGCTTCGTACAAAGATTCCGATGCGAGAGTATGCGCCAGAATTAAGAGAGAAAAAGAAGGCAATAGATATTCCAGTTCTCCAAAAGCAGGTTTTCGCATGCTTTCCAGAATATATAGAAAAATATATCCCAAAAAATGCGGCGAATACTTCTCTCTGCATGAACATACAATCGACTCGAATGTTGAACCATCCTGGAAAAGATATCCCTTTCAAAAATCCATGGTGGGCGTTGATGATACTCTCCTCTGATATTCTTCTCACCGTTGCACCAAAATTTCAAATTTCTATCCGATTCGTTTTCTCTTTCGAATCCACGCTACATTCAAAATTTCAATAACATTATCCAGCCGTTTTCTCACTTTGCTGGGGGAAAAAAAAATTCCGTAATCCCGATTACGTTCTATGGCAGAATAATATTGGCGGCGTGAAATTCGTTTAACATACTCGCGGATTAATCCGCCCCTCTTTTTTTACCCCGTTCGTCCTTTCTGTGGGTTCCGTGCGAACGGTAGAAAGCAGCACTCTCGGTGGCTTTACGCTTCGCGTTTTCGTTAGTCCGAAATACATTTTCCAATATTTAAGATCCATCATCGAGGTCGGCCTGGGTATTCGGATGAACAACAGGGGCCAGTTGCCATAGCGTTGTGCAGATTGGCACGATCGGAAAGCCGCTTACGTGTGCTCTTCAACATCGGCGCACAATGCGGCGGATCGCCATTAAGTAAAATCCCGCGTTTATTCGTGTTGCAAGTACTTCTGGCCCTTCGGTCGCATTATTTCGGTACCAAAATGCAGAGCAGCTTGGAGCTCTTTACGCCAAATTGCGTTCACTGTGGGCACATTTCGGTTGGCTTAGATGATCATGAGGAGTCGTGTGCATAGAAGTCAAGATGAAATTTAGAAATAGAGGGTTGATCCTTCTTGGATTCGCGACTGGTCTGCAGAACGATCTTGCCATGTGGAGAAACGTTTGTTGAGTTTTTAGGAGTGGATCGAACCTGCTAATCGCGTGATTTCTGATCGTCCTGTGTGAGGTCAGAAAAATGGAAGAATTTACCAAATGTTCAGAGCCTCGTTCTTTAGATTCGAAGGAAGATCGTGAGGAAGATCCGAAAGAAGCTTAAGCAGTGATTAAAGACTCTTGCGAACTTCTGAATCTCATTTTGATATGGTCGGAAAACGTGGGGGAGATATCCTCTTAATTGCTTCGAGTCAAAATTAGGTAACGATAGAGACGAATGATCGATATCTCCAGGAGACATTATTGATTCTCGATGGAATTAAATTAGACCTCTTTTCGTAGAAGTCGAAAGGTGTAATGCTTCTCGAGAGATATTCCTCTCGTTTTATTCCTCTTGAAGTGCATAATTTGATGGAAACAGAATAAAATAATCGCAAAAGCAAGCCGATACCAGTAGAGCGATGCAACTAACGAGACGCTATTAGTCGGCAGACTGCTTGCGAGACTAGAGACTAGTTAGCAGACAAGTTAACGAGGCGCATTAGTTCCAAGTATTCCATTTGGCTCCGTTGGAAATGAAAAATCGAGAGCCTCGCGGGGTTTCGATTTTCGGAACGGCTGCAGAAGACCTGGAAATGGAGCATCTCATTTAGCAAGCTGTCCAAACTATCATTTCGTCGCTAAGCTGCAGGCTTCAAGTGCGACCATTGTTTGGGAATGGCGCTCGGGAATGAGCGACGAAGTGAAGATAGACTCAGACACGGGAGCCGCGTCATTACTAAGGTTGTTGATGCCGGCAGTTCATTTCCACCTTCGAATCTCCAACGAACACTCTCTCCGTGCCCCTTTCCCTTCCTGTCTCTCCACCTCCAGCTCCTCCTGTTCCTCCTTCTCCGCCGGTTCCTGACAAGGGCTCGAAAACGGAAGTTGGATCTGAGACTCGGAGACAAAGCGAGGAGCAAGCATCCGGGGTAATCCTGCCGGAGAATGTGACATAGTCTACTCCCTTCCTGTCACCTCTCCCTCATAAAAGTAATTGGGATTGTCGAAAGAAATACGAACAGCCGGCGGGTCGAGCGGAGATTTTGCAAGTTCGATGGATGGGCATACGATTTCGAGTAATTGCAGACGATCGATGAATTATGTTGAAGAGTAATGCGTGGAACAGCAGAAATTTTTTTTTGGTAGAGCATTTCTTGAAGCTTGCTTACAATTAGAGATGAATGTCAGTGCGCCTTTTGATTTTCGGTGCATCGAATTCTTGATTTTCAATTTGATTTGGTTTCTGCTTCCTTTGATCGCAATCGTTGTATGGTTAGTTGAGATATTGGTACTGGTTCTGACACTGAGACAGGATCGTTGCGAAGAGAAACATTTGAATTTCTTGGCTTCTAACTGTTCTCCATAGCAGGGGCGATTATGAAGGGAATTGTCTTTGGGAGACCAAAACTGGAGTTGGATTTAGGAATGTGCTTTAGTCTTTTATGTTCCATTCAAGCAGCCTCGTTTTATCCTCGACTCGTAAACAGGACATTGAAAACTTCTCTCTTATCATACTTGGACAGAAAGTACCATGGTTCGAGAGCAAAAGCTCCTCTGGACACGAGACTTAAGGGCTTGAGTCGACGATGAGTTTACCGTGCCCTTGCGTTCTCCAGTATGCGGCGACTCGGCGTATTGCTTGTCGATTCTATCGAAAAACTGTTATTGTTCGCACAAGTACGAGGAAGGAGGAAATACTGCGACATAACGGAAACACCGTCGTCGCGTACGATTGCCATTTTTCGCGCTTTTGCTCGATTTTATCGCACCTTTTATTCGTTACCACTTGGGCCAAGATTAATTTTCATTTCGTAAACGTCACATTCTACTTGATATATTCCTATCGATTCTGCGACAAAATTTATAAACTCACAAATGTACCTACCATTTGAACAAAAATTACCTAAGAAATTACATCAACAATTTATCTTTTTCAATAATCCTATTTGTACAACAAGAACAATCAAAATGTTGCAAACTCCTGGAAAAATTCAAGTTCAAACCATGATAAAATCATCGCTCACCATTCAACGTCGATTTCACCCCTAAAGCTACGTCTATCCATGCACCCTTAGCATAACCCCGAACGTTCTACGTATTCCACAACCGTTCATTATGTTTTACCGATAATGTGCGCTATATTATTGATCCAGGGCCTCGGTGAACGCTGAATGGTAGCTCTCGTGGCTCTTTACGATGCTCCACAAACTATCGTCGTCCTCGACCAACACGGAGCCCATCGACCTGACCGTAGACGAGATCGCGATCGGTATTTCCGCGCAACACGAAAGCCTCGACTACAAATAGGCGATAGTCTTCGAACGGTAAGGTAGACCGTGCTCTCCCGAGGGCTTTTTGCTTTGTGTCCCAGTAGTAGGAAGGTCTCGTTTAACGACGCCCGACGAACGGAGCCGGCCGAACGAAACCGTAATTAACCGCAGTGAATAAGCTTCCGAATTTAATTAAGGATATTGAATGGTAGCCGGGTAATAACAGGCAGCCCGACTATATTGGCTGCGGTGTCACAAAGCTAGGCAGGGCACACGGCACGGCGTATCATGCTCAAAGCTCGTCCAACGTCCGCTTTGATGTGGTCGCGGCCAGTGCGAAAGCGCGAAGCACAAGCAGACAGTGTACGAAAGGAGAAGGGAGGAGCCGAGGTAACGGAGCCACGTAGGGCTTGCCCGTTTCTGGACTTACTCCCGAACTTGTTCGAAGAAGTGCCAACTTTATCTTTCCCATACACGGTTAAAGCTGACCCGTGGGACGTTCATGGACGTACATCGCCCACGTTCTTCGAGTCCACTCTGCTGGCTCGTTGGAAACCTCCTAGGTAACTAACTCTTCGAGTGACCTCACCGAAGACTTCCGCTCGGTTGCGGCAAGTGGCGGTCGTTGCAACGGTGCAACCTTCGACGCATGGGAGGATGTTCATGTTCAGTTTGGTGGTATTCGACAGAGCGATATTGCACGCTGGATGGAAATTTAGTTTGAATTGACGAGTGAAACGGGAAGGGGTAGATGGACGCAAATATTTAGGTTGGAATCGGACCTCGTAGAATGACTTAACGAATCTGTTGTTACGGCGAATGCTCGATAATTAATGGAACACGCGTGGAATAGCAATTGCGGAATGTTTTGGAGCTTCTGAAAGGGAATCGTTGAATAAATATTAATAGACAAGGGGGTTGGAAATAATGTCGTTGTTATGGGGTAGCTTCGATAACGAAAAATTTGTAGGATGAATGTATGGAACGAATTTAAAAGAGGGAATCACGAAGCTACTTGCAAATTGCGGCATTCCACGCGGAAGATTTCACGTCCTCGTATTCCGTTACTTTGTGAAATATCTGCAATGTCTCCGGTAATGCGATTTGCATAATATCATTGACCTCCACCTTTCCCCGCAAACCGACTACGGTCTATTCATTCGTCCCCGCGTAATGCCTCTTCACATGTTACGTATTATGCGTCCGCACGACGTCATTATAATACTTCAATGGCATAATCCTCTATTGTGAAAGTCCGCGCCCGATCTCGATGCATTTCCACGAGCCGTATAACCTACCTAACATTATTCACGTTTGATGCATTCGATCCGACAGTCGTCACAGACAGCCGCTTCCGTGAATGGGAAAGGATTTGACGAGCCGCCAGACGAAATATCCTGAAATTTCTAACCCTCGCGAGAACAAAAACAGATTTGTCCCGTGGCTGAATTCCCTCCGGAAAATTCTGTTAAATCTTCGACCGATGAACACCATAGAAAGTTCTCACCGAGAGATTCTTTCGGTAGAGGATCGACATGGTTACTTGCCGACGACACTTGTGGACGTGCAAATTAATAGAGTAATTATTTATATCTAATAAATAAGTTGAATAGTTCTTGAACTTTACTATGAAAAGTCTTTAACCCTTTCGCTTCGAGCGCCGGATATATCCGGAATCCATATGATAATTACCAACTGTAGCTGATCTAGTGTTTTTTGAATAACTAATATAATTTTGTATAAGGTATTTTCATATTAAAAATGTGAAGAATACGTGCTATATTAAAGCAACGATTGTTTTATTAAGCATAGTAATTATTTAAGACTTAAAAAAGGTATATACAGAAACCACACGCACTGTGCACATTTGTGGCGCGTGCTTCCATACGGTGACGACACTTCGTGTCGAAAGGGTTAAGAATTTTAACCAGGATAACTTACTGTAAGAACATTTTTCATCATCGAAAGCCCACACGTTCCGTCTGACCAGTGACCGTACCGATACTACTAGCACGCTAAAAACCGTACCAAAACGTTCACTGGAGCTGACGCAAAGGAGAGATCGGTATGGCATTTTCGAAAGATAATTTAGTCGGTCGAAGGGAAGATCTTCCCTCGTGATTCGTCAAAGGAGTATTCTCTAGTCGTACGGGTTTTCAGAAGTAAGAGAAGCTTGCCTTCGGAGACGTATGAGAACAATTTCCGGGCAAAGCGGATTCATCAATGCTCGAGGACTGGATTTAACATTCCCCTCGCATCGCGAAAAGACGAGCCGGAGGTTGAGGTAAGCAAGGAAAGGGCCGAGAGGCAAAGGGTGACTGAAGGGAGAAGCCGAGGGATGCACCTTAGAGTCTCCGCAGACTGACGCTGCCCGTAAAGAGTATAAATGGCACGTATAAGACGCCCTCCGTCTCCTTCTTCAACGTCGAGGACGACCCAATAGCGGAGAAAAGGTGGGCGGTGTGCAACTGAAAATTAATTTATTGAAATCGTAATGGAAAATGCTGGCTCCGTGCGAACACCGGCGAAAAATAGATGGAGCGAGGCGCCGGAACCGGGAAGAACCCGTAATTACAGAAATGTGTTTCCTTTCTCGAAGACTCGGTCTGTGTCTGTGCATGAATAGCTTTGCTTTGTGTTCGTGCTAGTAGAGAAGGTTTTATATATTTCCATCACTGTTAAAAATTCCCCGGTACATTTTGCAGTCGATGTCAATGCGTCGATTTCAAAGAAATTCTTTTCTTCGTCGCAATGACAATCACAGTGGATGGAGAAAAATTATTTTTCAAGTACTTGAAAGTACTAATGATAATGTAAAAATTGTAACGAATCGTAGTATATATTGTAATAAATATGTTTTATTTCACGCGAGTCTCATTTCTTGAGGGAGAGGGTACGCAATAATTCTAAGAAGACGCGTGAGGCTAAAATTACGAGGCACCGTTTAGAAGTTCCGCACAAAGCGCAATGGGAAACCGAACAAAAGACAAAGCTTGCGGAGGAGCACGAAGAGGCTGCAACTGACACAATCCCACCTCTTTGACTGAGAATGTGACATAATGTGCGAGGACTTTGAGAGGAATACGATTCCAAGGAACCCCTTTTCGTTCTATAGAAACCGATCCCCTTTGCGCCCCGTGCTCTTTTTAGTCCACGGCACTCGAAAGCGTCGACTTCCAAGAAATAGAATATATTAGGTAACTCGTGCCTCAAGCATGCCATTCTTCTCTCAGTATTTTATATATCGTACGATTAATTTCATTCTTATCGTCGTATTGTTTATTTCCACTCGTTCGCCAAACGAATCGTCCGTTGGGCTCGTAATCGAGTTTTCCGGGCACCGATCGAGCCTGGCAATTAATTGCCAGGGACGATAAATTCGGGTGAAAAGGGGTTAAGATAATAGCGAAAAGATAGCACACTCCAGTCGCTAATTTGCGCCCAGCCTCCGATCCCTTTTCCTCCACGGAGTTGGGTAGCCAGGAATCCACTGATTAAAAGGTTATTTATTGCGTCGAATTCTTAATTTCACGCGGGGGGTGCCTGATGGAAGGGTGAGGATAGAGAGCGTAATTAAAGGGCACTTCCTTCCCAAGGAAAAAGCAACGAATGATGGGAGACGGTAGGAAGTTACCTTGAAATTACTTTCGAAATATGAAATGTAAAAGTCACCTATCTCCAAGTAGAAGGGACAGCATGCGCGGTATAATTAAACGATCCCATGCAGGTGTACTAACTGTAGCAATATTTCCTTGCACTCCTGGCGGGCAAGCACGCTTGAATTCCTGCGTTTTAATATAGCAACAACATTTAACTGGCGCTTTACAGCGCTTCGAGGCAAGGCTTTGCCGTCTCCTTGTACCCGGCGAGGTTAGCGACGAGGGGAACTTCGCGTAAACAACTTCTTCGCAAACTTCTCTCCTTGCAAGCACCTTCGGCTAGAATTTCGAATTTCTAGCTACTCTACCCCTCTCTGCCCAGCCCTCTGCCTCTGAGCCGCCAACCTCCGGCACCGGTGCCATCAACTTCTTCTCTCGCGTCTTAGCCGTTTCTTCTTCTTTCGCGTACAATTACTGTTGGAACACGATCTTAAATAAGTTTTGATGCTTCGTCGACGCTAGGACATACCGTCTCGCGCTGCGTCGAGAAGTTTTCTATTTTTGTTCTACAACGCCCCCCTGATTTCACCGAGGGCACGTCATATTAAATCCTGGAAAAATTGTGACAATAGAGTGGAGAATAAAATTCAATTATATTTAATATAATTAAAGTATATGTATGTTGATAGTATTGTGGTGTATTATTGTATTTGATATCTATATTTTTCTGATTTATGAGTCTATGAAATGAAATCAATCCTGAAATTCCATAGGAAATACTCACTTTCGACGGACCATGCTATTCTCATTGCAATTTCGGATGCATCGATACGCAAGAGAGGAGGTGTATTTTATGCGTTTGTTGATTTAATTGCGACTAACCCGCTCTTTATCATTCAGCGACACTGGGAAAGAGAGAGGGCACCAATTGGGGATGTAAAATGCGAGAGAGGCGGAGGGTATCAGGAACGAAAGAATCAAACGGGAGGGAGGATGTTATTTGTTTGCGCAGACCTGCCTACCGGTGTTAATTAAATAGGATTTATACTCCCACTCGTTGCGCACTATTCCGCAGCCCTGCAGCTCGTCTGCCTATTGAATTAAAAATCGACAACCTAATGGAATATTTCTCGCGCGCATAAAACGAGTTTCCCGCCATTAGAAATAAATCTGTCACGGGTGCACGAACGGCAAACTAGATAAACCGCAAATACATTGGGGCAATGAAACGCGAACAGTTTCTATGAGAGCGGCAAATTTGTGTTTTATTCACGCCCGTATATTTCACGAGCCGAGAGGCGAAAAGTCAATCGTAGAACATCACCGTGGTTTGGCTCCGAGAACCGCAGATACCTCGGTGATTAATCGAATCGTCTCGAAAAATGATTCGACGCAATGGTGAATTCTAATATAATAATACCCTAATGGAAAAAATACCGAATAAAAATTAATGTCAGGTCGCAGGGTGCCAATTTATTTCGGCGTACCGAATCGGCATGAAAGTACTTATCAGCACTCCCGGACAACCAATTAAATTTGTTCGGCGAAGCGAACGCGAAAAATGGAAATGATGGCGAATTTCGTTGAACGCGAAGAAACGAATTGCCGATAAACGACGATTGTCGCTCGGCACAAAGCTTTTCTTTTCGTACCCTTTCCCTTTGCTCGCAATCTCCCTTTCCATGTTCTCCACCTTCCCCGTGTTTCACCCCCTTTGACGACGGAGTCACCGGCGTAGGCGCGTGAGCTTGGAACCGCGAATAATTTACACACCACCCCTTCTACCTTTCCACCCTCTTCAACCTCTCCACCCTCCAATCCCTCCTATCGCTTTGTGTCGCGCCAATGCGCCGGAGACATTTCACCCAATCGAGCGTACGAATCATAATCGCGAATTATATTAGACCGACTCCCCGTAAAACGTTGCAAATCCGATTGTTACGGGTAATTTGACGGCGAATCTGAAATAAACTCGATTAACCCTCGCGAAATCCAGGCTGCAACGGTTCTCGCTGCCGAGTACAGACCGTGTAAATGCCCAAAGAGATTAATAGAGCATTCCGCGGTTCTTCGTTCGTTGCAGAGGCGAAACAGAAACGCGCCGGATGCTTTTATCAATTAAGCGATGGCCGAGTGTGTTGCACCATGGTTCTGCGCTCCACGTGCACAAAAAAAAAGCAGAGGGAAGAACGAGTATGACGTGGCACAGATCATATCAATGAATTGAGTGGACGAAACGGTCGCGTATCGGTGGGATCCACTTGGCCGAATGGTTTTGTGGTCGGACATCGGTCGTTTTTCGGGGGGAAGGGCGAAAGTATTCCGATCGATGTATGCACACTAGTAACAGCATTTTATACGTAAATTCCTGTATGGACGAGGACATTGCCGTATGCACGAATCCACGTACGTGTCCGTGGATGCACGAGCGCGCGAGGATACGGACACGTCCACGCGCCGTACCACCGGCTTTGATATTCCGTGTTTGTGCAATTACGCGCGACCCGTTTCCAAGCGGACGTTGATCGAATTAAGGTGCATTATGATAATCGCATTCGATACTGCGATGCCGCACGGACACATTCCGCATTAATCATAGATACCGTTTCGCGACCCCTTCCGGAGGCCGATTTTCGATCAACGTGGACTTATTTGATTGGAGAGACGTTTCGAACGGATCATTCTTCTATATTTTATTCCACTTGTCGAAAATATTGTACAGTACATCCTCCTATATCGTGGTTTCTATATAAAGTTGCAGTGATTTTAATACAACTCGATCAGAATTAACCCCTTGCCGTACCCACTTTCTTTTGCGATTGAATGCGCAGCAAATCAGAATTAACACTATAACTACCGGCGTTAAATCGATTATATTTCAATATATACAATATGTAAATTGGAAACGGAGAAATTAAGAGGTGGAAAAGATAATCGATTCGATAATCTATATTTTATAAAATCAACGTATATCTGTTCTATGGCTCTCCTATAAACTTGGAGAACTTTTGGAAAAAATTGGAAATCAGTCATTTTGAATTGCTTGCTAGTTCTAGCGTTAATTGCTGAAATTATAATCTGCTCCACATTTCTGATAGAGCTTACGATTTAACACAACTGCAATAGCATAATAATAACATTATTTCATAGGGGGCCACTGACACTTTTAATTTAATAGTTTTTGGAAAACTTAAAAGTTTCTTACTCTATTCACCGCGTCACGAGTGTCACTCGTTATAATATGGCAAGGGATTAATTTGATTTGCATTCGTCCTTCAAGCTTCTTACCACGCGGTACAAGTTGATCTCGTTATGTTCGAGTTCACCATAAAATATACCCTATTTTTTATTTTCACTATATATAGACAAATGCACAACGAATACAAATTTCCCCCCGAAACTCATGGTAGACACTCTCGTCGATGGAATTGCATGAAATCGTTAAACACGACCAGCCTCGTTCAGTAATTCTCCAACTTTCTCCGGAAACTACAAAGGAAACGTCGACGACGCTTATCTCATTCTTTCGATTGGATTCGTGCGGGATCGCTACGACGGAAACGATCGTGGCCTCTTCCAACGTTTCTGAAAGGAGACCACCGCTCGCCGAAACGACACACGTCGGTGCATTTCTATCGAAACACTTTTCGCTACGAAATGGACGAATTTCCATTCGCTGCGGAACGACACGGAGCATCTACATGATATTATGCGCACGACGAAACAAAGTAGTACGCGAAAGAAGTTTCTTCTCCGCTTCACCGTCATGGCGGAGAGTTTCGTGAAGGAGAAGCGTTGCAACTTCAGTCGAATATCGTCGTCGTTGGCTCTTATACCCCTGGGCCTGCTAATCTAAATTAAATGAGGGGATGCTAATGATCCGTTACCCCGAAAGGATACGCCGCTTCGACGGTACCACCCTTTAATCGATTCAGGACGACGAGGACGACGTAGAAAAAAGGAAGGAGTCAACAGAGGCTCGCAACCCCCTAGCCTCTCTTTCACGAATCGCTGGCGGCTTTATGTAATCGTGTAGAACATTTACCCTCGACTCCGTCTTCCTTTTATTCTTCTTATTCCTCCTCATCCGTACTTCTTTGCCAAACCGAAATGTGGAACATGGATAATGAGTTTTCGATAATTCCTTTCGTTAACCGTTAATGGTCCGCGTGGATTCGTCCACTGTTAAAAGAATTACTTTAACCCTGCTATTCTTACACTTATATCTCACTTTCATGTTCCTTCCAGTCATAGTGTATCGACGAACAAAAGTTCAGATTTTAAGAAACATAAAATATACAAAGAGGTAGACGTAAGTGTCCAATACATTGTATATCAAAAACTAATACTCCGAAATATAATATCTATTAAAATGAAAGAACCATTTCGGGTCATGTAGAACCCGAGAGAAGCAGCAGGTTAAAAATTCAGACTCTCCATAATTACGGTGAAACAAAATTCACTTCGCAATGGAATCTAAGTACAGAATGATTTTTCACGGTGTCCCGTGTACATGGAAAATAATAATTTTAAACGAGAAAGGTAAAATTCAATCCCATCCGACGCGAGGTACGAGAAACGACGGGAATCCATTGTCGCGCGAGTGAAAAACACGAGGAAGAATACACCTCTCGCATACGCGAAACACAGAGGGATCGTACGTGTGTCCCTCCATCGTAGCGCGTCCTGTGCAGAGCATACCGATAGACGTGGAATTTCATACGAAATCAAAGCGTGTCAGAATTCCTTTGCAATCTCAAAAAAAAAAAAAAAAATTACGTCGGCGCCACAAAGCGCATGCATACCGAAGCTCCGGAGTCTGAAGCGATACCGGTCATTTCATTTCATCCGTGAAAATTCGTATCGCTCCCGGACAACGGAATAACTCGACGACTTCGCTGTTTCCCCCTCGAATCAACCGATCATCTCTTATTTCGACGAGTGCGTAGAGGAGACTGTGTGTTTCCGGCATCAAATTCACCCCGTGTTCGAAGAAGAGTGCAGTAACGTTTCGTCTGATATCCGGACGTATACCCTGTATCGTCCTGCGCTCGATATACTCGCGATGATATTGAGATATCTCGATATAGATATCGCTATTGCTACTTACACGTATCTCAGTCTTGGAACGAAGGATGGTGATGCGACGAGTAAAGGGAAACCGAGTCTAGGAGACTGGAGTTCAATCTGAGGATATGGTGAAGTTGAAAACTAAATTGTGCAAGAAAAATGCAATTATTCGATTCACTCGACTTATTCACTGTCGATTACGAGGTGTCTTATAGTTGTGGTGCAAGTTTGGATCGATACGGTGACAATAATGGCTGAGATGGTACAGATATGGTTCTTCGTGTCGTTAGGAAATTCTGATATTACATTCCTTACCGATTAACTTAGAATTCTATAAACTTTCTCTTCTTCTATAAAATTTTGGTCTTATTTTGCTAACAGTGAATGGGTTAAGTAATAGGAATACAAAATTTATAAAGTCTACTACGCGATAAGAAAAATAATCGTTTAAGTTTCTACAAAGAACTACATCCTTTAAATTTTTATCTCTAAAAGCCAATACTTGAAAGTCTACACCCCCATTCGCATCGACTCTGCAAGAAGTCCCAACCACCCGCTTTGAAACCGATTCGAAAAAACCAGCTTCAGCCAGCTTCCAATGACCGTCGAATCGTGTTTACAAGAGAATCGATATTCTGGGAAAAGCGAGAGAGGAAAAAACGTGTCGCGTCGACAGATGCGAATGCGTGACTCTCCATAAGCACGAGAGAACTATGCTTGCAGTGAAAAAAAAAAATCACCATATCCACCAAAGCCTATAATATGCATATGCGACATCACGATTATTTGCGGGTTCCTTTAGATTTCGCGGACCATTCTGATACATCCTGTCACCTTCTCACGTTTGTAACGGGAAAGTGGTCTTTTACGAGGCCACTCGCATTCGAGGTTCGATACATCGAAGTTGCATGCCACGTGTGCATCCACGAAGCTGTTTAAGCCCAGTGGCTGTAACGCGCCGATAACAGTGAACCCGGGTGCGCGACAGGAAAAAAGAGAACTTCCGTTCGGACAGCCCTGTCAATTTTAATTGGCTTCACCGAGGCGTGCTAGGCCCTATTCATCGGATCAGTGATATGCAAATGCAATTTAATGATGCGATATCCTGTAGGCAGAGAGATATCGACCGGCCGGACGGTTAATGATATTTATGCTCTCCACACGTACAATAAATACCGTTCGCAGAAAGTTTGTACACACGGAATATTATGCGGAATTACAAAATGGGATGAACAGAGCCGTAGATGGTTGGAGGTACGGGGGCGTGGAGGTCCATGCCGAATGTGGTGTACGTAAAGAGCCGTGTAAAACGTTGTAAAACCCCCTTGAAATTAAATGAACGGATATGCGAAATAACGGTGCTCTCGACGAGTACTCTTGGCGAGGTTCGATGTTTCGCCATGCATTTCAACGTTGCCGTATTATTTCTCGTGTATCATCCTTCCCTTTTTTTCCCCCTCGTCGTGTATTAAATATTGATTTGCAGCATTAAATAATTCCGTTAAAATGTGTGCTTTCCCGTCGAACGAACGACGAGGCAACCCCTTTGTGCGTGATTTTCGTTGTTGCACCAAATAATGTAAATTACCCCCGAGCCTCCGGAAGGGTTGTACCCTTCTTTCTTTTTTTTTCTGCAAGCAAAACGCAAACTGCATTTTAACTGTACACGGTATCGCTATCGGTTGCGTTTTACAATCTTTTATCTCGCGCTTTATACTCGGCTAATCCGCACCGATTGCACACTGGACCAACGTCAACGACCGGCGGAGCCTGCAATTATTAAAGCAAGTTATTAACGAGTTCGACGGCTGAACAGAAGAGGGCTACAAATATTGCAATTATTTTGATGAGCCACGATAAACCGTGCACGCCGAGAGATATGATATTACGTAACGAATAAATTGAAATGTAAAGCACGTATAACGAATATTACGTGGACAAACGTGCACAGTCCTCGGCATCAGGCTTAACGGTTCTGCACGATGAAAATATCGATAGGCTCGATAGAATTTTATCCAGACCTACCCGGCCATTTTCCCATCGATATAAACCAGACTTCATCGTACATTTCTCATACGTTAAAACGTCCAACACCACCGATCTTCCGTTACGTGCTCTAATTCACTCGCCCAGAAACGTCAGACTTTCTCGTATTAGCGTGTCTATCGACAGACGTGAGGAAACGCGTTCAGTAGCGCGAACGTTCAATTACGCGACATCGATTCCACGTAGTCGATTCTCGCGGACGAGGAAGAATCTACTGGGAGTCGGTAGGACGTAAAAGAAGCCCGGTTTCACTGCGGGAAAGTGGAAGGAAGCTCGCTCTCATTGTAGAATCCGTAGTAATAAATGTCCGATGTCATTCTCGTGCCACCTCGGTCGGCCGTCACCAGGCCAGCCCTCTTTCTGTTCCATCGTTTCAACCCCATACTTCTCGTTTCCTCTTCGTTCGGCTTTCACTCGGTTGCTCTCTTTTCCTCTAATTATCCCTTATCTATATCTCGGTCCATTTGGTTCGCAATGACGTTATCTCGCCCGCTCGGACTGAGCGGAGAAGCCTTCTAATCTTATTACTCCGAGTGTCGGCCTGGGAATGAAGGAGGTTGCAGCGGCAGTTTCCCTTCGTATTGCGTACATCTCTCTTTCTCTTCTGATTCCGCTTTTCCCTTTGTCCTTTTCCATGCTCGGTCCTTTCTCTTCCGGTTTCTCCGGTATTCTCACTTTCCCTCTCTTTTCCGCTTTCCATTCTCGCGCGCCCATTTTACCTTTCTCTTTGTTCCTTCCAATGGCGGGAAGCAGTGACGTTGAAGGATTAAACCATTGCCAATCCGACTCTAATTACGAGTAACGGATTAGTACGTGTGCGCCGGGAAAGTGGCGGGCAAACGAGGAAACTTTCGTGGACGTACGAGGTGGATGTTGCAAATGTTTGCTCCGTGCACGGTGTACAGAGAAGAGGGCTTACAAGGCATCGCGAAACTCATGGGGAAGATGGGATCACTGATTTCGTATGCGCCGTTTGACGAACGGCTTTGTCCGATGCTTGTCGATTGGGATTCAACGAGCCGATGGAAAGTTAAACACGAGTGTCACGTTAAATGGTTACGTGTTTTTGTGGAAAAACAGAGAGTAGTTTTTTTTCCTGTTTATTACTTTAGGCTGATACGTTGCACTTTTGGATATTGACGAGAATTATGAGTGTCTGGTGTATGAGATGCAATTGTAATTCTTCTTAAGCCTTTGAGGACGACGGACGCTTATATGTGGCCAGAGAAAAAAATGTGATTAGAATTTATCGGTGCACTTATACACGGTTAGAATTGAAAAACTCAAATGTAACCGTCGAAATATCATTACGCAACTAGTAATTTATAACTTCTATATGTTAATCATATGACTTTCTGATAAAAAGGTGGTTTTTCATCGTCAAATAAATGATTATCTTTCAATCTTCAAAAACGTCTCCGTCCGAAAAGATGAGAAGACTGTTGAGGGTATTTTACTTAAGACTATTATCTCTTTTCGCCGCTTGAAAATTTGAAACATCGTGCAACTTAAGGTTCTTATTGTCCACGCAGAAGTTTGAGTATCGTTCAATCGAGAAACCTTGCCCTTAATGAAGACTCGATAAAATAATCCTTCCAAGGATGTTCAATAGTGACGTTACAGCAAAAAATACTCTCAGAAGGAAGTGCTTTTCAATTTCAGGCCATTTCCGTTCCTCGGCAATATTCCGTTTCGAATTGAAATGAAGAACTTAGGATATCATCTCTACGGTCGCATTCGTATTCCGAAGTGCCTTCAGCGAAAGAACGGAAGCAAATTGTCGGTGATTGCAGTCGTTGAAGAACAAAACAGAACGGTTAGTGTGCCATTGTGCGAATATAGTCAGTGTACCCGTGGTCCCTCAATCCCGGTATGCTTTTGCGTAGCAGCGACGACAAAGCAACCCCGGGATCGAGCATTTTTGACTAATGGTCCGTGAACGAAACTGTTTGCCGCCATTACCGTAACCCACGGTACTACCGTGCAATTTCAGCCGTGATCCTGCGTTTGCGAATTCTCGTGCGTCCTCTTTTAAACTCCCTCGCTGGTCCGTCCAGCGCCGAAATCGTTCTACCGTATCGAAGATAAGGATCCTGGAACGACCGATCCTGAGTCGTTCGACCCCTCCTTAAAATCTCGACCTTCGAGTGGATCGACGAAGAGAGAAAGAACCACCGTGTCTTCGGTACCGTTCAAAGTACTAGCGACACTTTCTTACCGTTTCCCCTGACAAAGGAGGTAGAAGAAAGAAGGGGTGGCTAAAGGATGCCATGAAACTTTACGATCGAGCTACACGAAATACTGTAGATACGAGATTCAACTTTATATCAACTGCACGCACTTTTTCACAATGTTCTTTAACCCTTTGCACTACGATTTGTTTCGTGATTGCTTCCAGTCTCATTCAGAATTTAATTGCTAAAATAAAAGTTGATCAGTGATTCTTAATTGTCGTTTACTTCAACATAATATTAATGTTAGTATTTTAGTATTAACTTTAGTATTTCTGATTTAATAGATTTTCGAAATCTTACAAATTTCCTATCGCATTTATCTCATCACGAGTGTTACTCGTTGTAGGGCAAGGGGTTAAGTAGAATTGTACCAAATGAACCAGTAAAGAGGTCGCAATGATCCTCGTTGTTGATATCGTTCGTCTTCTATTAGGCAACCGCATTCACCCCATACTTTTTACGCGAAAGCCGTAAATTGATTTGTCCCGTAAAACGTCCAAACGAACCATAGGTCCGTGTGACCGTGTTTTTCGAGCATGTGCATTCTGGTCAAAAACGAACGCGCCATAAAATCACTTCAACGTGAACATCACGGGCACGAGGAGAAGCCGTTTCGTATGATGCATGGCTGTCGTAACGACTCGGTGGGAGAATTACGAGCGACGGTTTATCGCGCTGGTTTGCCGGTGAATGGTCAACGTTAAACTCTCTGCTCTTTTGCCATGATTCTCGAAAGTTGATTTGAAATTATACTAGCACGTAGCTAGCAATCTGGCGTTTACTTTGACGAGCACGAATAACGCTTGGTACTGTTAAGGTTTACGTTCGAACGACACGACGTGTGACAACTTTTGCTGACACGTATATATATACGTACATACGAGTTTCACGGTATTATGTTAATCATTGTCCAATTAATTTCTCGCCTTTGACCGATGGCGGTATTCGTTTAGCAACATTTGCAGCCGCACGTTTGACACGTTATTCGTTACCCCGACGAAGCTGCACGTCCATTAGAGAAGTTAGTATGATGGATACGTTATGTAATCAGTGGAGAGAAACTCTAGGAAGAATAATCATTCATACGTGTATCGTGTAACGTCCTCGTGATCATACATTAATGTAACGAATTAACCATCTCTGCGGTACATTTGCAACGAAACAATCATCAATTGGTGCAAAACACTGTTCATGGATTTACATAGAACAATTGAAAATCGAGTTACATAATACACAACGAGGATTGTCGATGGAAGTAATAGAATTCCAAAAAAATCCACGATCAATGTTCCACGAGAAAACTGAGATTCTAAGCCCTCCTGACGGCCTGTGAATGACGGGTCATTTTCACCCAGGAACGTCAGCTGCTTCCTGCACGACCGCCGATTTCTCTTCCCCGAGAGGTAACCTGCAGCTCCGCATCTACGTAACGTCGACCCTCGATAATCCCAGGGGTGATTTTATGGACTGCCGCGTAGGTATAATCGGTTAAAATTTAAGGAAACCAATTCCACCCACGATTCGACGCTATTCTGATTCAATCTTCGGTTTTCCGTACACAAGCCGGGAGAAGGAGAGCAGGGTCGAATGGAAAAAGCAATTCTACTAACTGAAAGAGTCGGATGAATTTTACGAGACACGGTATTTCCCGCTTACAATGGCGATTAACAATTTTTTTCCATTTAGAGAAAGAGTTTCCAAGAATAGATATATCCTATATGGAGAAAGAGATTGCGAGAGTAAATCTAGATATTTTCATGACGAATAACGATGTACCGTTTTTGTTTATTACTTTAGAGAATAAATGATCTTTATGGACAAATTTGCCCAATGTTCACCGACAAACTGGTGTCGTTGAAGGTCGCTTAATTTGTTCGTGATTTATTGTTCCATAAAAGTATAATCAAGCAAAATTTCTGTACCTTCGTAGAGAGCACGGTGAAAGCCACCGTTATCGATTTTATCCGCTGGGTATTTCTCGACAGGTACTCAACCCCCACCCACCCCTAACCTCTTACGCCAGCATCTGCTCTCCTCTTCAACGTGCGGACCATCCTCTAAGCCGCATTGTTGTTTCGGAACAGCAGTCTGGTATTTGCTCTCCATTTTCCTCCTTGGTACTATTTACATTTAATTTATACCCAACGTCGTTCCTCGATACTTCCCTTTTCTTCGAAGAAACGTTTAGGCGACTCGATGGAAAACAACGGCCATAAAAATGCATGGACAGGCCACAAATGGTGGAGAATCCTTTAAACTCGTTGTATTCATGCAAATTTTTTTTTACATCTTCATATATCTCTTCTGTACCTTTGGTGAATTTTACTAAATAGAATCCATTCTTTCCTCTTCGCGTGTTACAATTTCAAATAAATCATAAGTCGTAAAAAACATACAATTAGTACTTGCCGAAAGGTGCACAGTTATGTGTTTGAAGAGTACACAGTCTATGCAGTTATATGTTCTAGAAAAAAGGTACATTTGCTCACGTAACAAGCTCAACGGTGTGCTCTTATCTCTAGCGGATAATTCGTCCCACTTTTCTTCAAGTTTTTATTCTTACGAGACGTCGGAGGGGGACGCGTCGTATCTCATTTTCCCACCTTCACGGTGCATGAAAAAGTTGGTACGGGGACACGATGGAATACCAAGCGGAAAGATTAGATTTTTGCTTTTTTGTCGGGCCACCATTCGTGCAATCGATCCACACTTTAATGAACTCAAAGTCTAGTCGCCTCACCGCGCCTCTCCGGGTTGTGCGCCACCGATGCACCACCCTCAGGATGGTTTTAGAGCTCGCATCCCTCCCTCCGTGGTGGTAGTTCCCGCCAAACTGCTTCTACGGCTAATATTTACATTTATTAACTCTCTCGTCGTAAATGAAATTTTCAGATAACTTTTAGGATATAGCCGGAGGGTTATAAGGCTATCCAGCCGGCCGCCCACAGTCGTCTCGGCGTGCTCACCACCGAGTTTGCGTACTCTCTTTCCCTTCCTCTCTCATTTTCTCGGTCTATCCTTCGCCGTGTGTCTTTCTCGTTGCTCTTGTTGCACTGTCAGAAGCAGATTAGCCAATAACTACCGTCAGCCCGTCTCCCCATAGCTTGAAAAGAGGGTACAGTCTCTGATTGAGGGTAGCAACGTTTTTCCTCTATCGATGTCTTCTTCCTTCCTGTACTTCTTGTACTTTCTCTCCCTTGGTACGCTGCCTGTCTCGTTGATTTCTTTTTTCACTCGTTTTTCGTTCATAAGAGTTCCGGAGATTGAGTTCATTACGTTATCATTTTTATTGCTTCTCGGCTAGACTCCAAGAGGTGGACGGAGATCGAGGATTTAATGGATGACATTCGTCCGGTGAATATTTGATATTTAGATACTTTGTTACAAAAACAGAGAATTAAGTCTAATCGCTCTCAGACTCGTCAAGGACAATTACAAATTTTGACATCGTATTGCGACGAAAGAAGCAGAGAATTGAATTAACTTGCTGATTGACTGGTTACGTAAAAGTTACGTAAAGACACGCAACATTGTCAAATAATGCGCAGATACAATTTCCGTATTATCCACTGATGTGTAAATAATCTTGCAAGGTTCTCGATTCACCCTCAGAGAGATGTTTGTTTGAAAGATTTGGAAAAAGTGTGAGATATTTTTATAAAATTCTGTCGACTGAAGGGAAAAAGATGGAAAAACACGAAGCGAAGGGAGAGAGGGGGCGGTAGAGGGGTAAATAGCTTGATTGGTTTAACGAACTCGTTAACGAAGAAAACATTCCTCCTCTGGCTCGCATCCTGTTACTCCTGATTACTGGACGAGACGGATTCTTTTTACTTCTCAGAGCAGATGGTTTTGCGCCTGCGGGTCATCGAGCCGGATAATGAAACATGCAAATGGAAATGAGGCAGTGCTGTGTCAGATAATATTATGACTGGCCACAGGAAAGGGCGAACGCCCAGTCAACGTACCCCTCGTACCACAGACTTTCTATGACGCTTTCGCCATCAGCGTCAAAACGGTTTCGCGCTCTGGCTCTTTTCGTAGAAATTTTCAATGTAGATCTCGTTAGCATCAAAACATTTTGCGCGTTATAAAAATGCGCAGATTCGTCGGCGAAGTGAAGTGCTTTTTACGGCGCTCGTTCGTGCGAAAATGGGCGAAAGGGGTAGGAGACGGCAGATTTCCTTCGTCTCTTTTCCTCTCTCCATTTTATTCGTAGCGATATACACGAAAGAGAATGACACGATAAAAATATATTTTCGGCAGAACTTACCGGCGGATATGCTACCCCATTGTACGGGACAACAGGACGTGGCAATATTTACCGTCAACTACTACTTTGTTTGCCATAACGGAGAAAAATTCAATATTTTCACATAGACGTTCTTACAGCTTCTCTCATGGATTTCTTTCATTTTTCTTGATACCGTTGTTGTTGTTGCTGTTGTCTGACGCCGTTCCTCTTGGCGAGCTTCTCATTCAACCCTCGAGCGCACTCACAATGCTGTACACAAGGAGTATCGTCTTACATATTTCTTCTCGCTCTACTCACCGAGGGTTGGCTAATGTTCACATACATTCCACCTACGTTGAGAAAGGAAGCTGCCTCGCGGCTTCTGCAACCGGGAGAAAAATAAAAAGATACCCGCGCAAATGTAATACACGTCCACAAGGATTCTTTTACCGGGTATCGTGAAACTTTCGAAATTTCTTCTTCGTTCTCATACTTTTTAAATGGCAAGCAAACCGGGAATATTGCTGGTACACGAAATTATTCGAGATACCCGGAAAATGTTGAAGTTTCAGGTAACGATACGCGTTTTATCCGCTCGAGTAAAATAATATCTTTGTCACCCTTTGCGGTGCAAGTTCCAACACCACCTGACGACATTATTAGCGACGACGAAATCTCTTCGTTACGAAGCACTCCTCTTAATTACACCCTTTGCTATTGTCGCGTATTTATGTCGGTAAGATTTCATCGCCCTCCTCGCATTACATTTACGAACGGGGTGACGAGAAAGCCTCGGTGCTTCTTTTGTTTCACGTCGTGTCTATCGTATTCTTTGCTACTCCTACGAAAGGTTACGGTCTCTTTAGTTACTATAAGTTACTCCAGCTTGATATTAACGCCACGATGCTTCTATTATATTGATGTAACGGAACATCCTTGAAATACGTTGCATCACTGTTGGATTACCGCGGAGTTCTATCAGGTTTCTCGACGATTCGAAAATTCAATCGAGTTGTTTCCCTTACGGCATCCTGCGTTGGCTGATTCGTAATGAAACTGCAAACGTTGCGGTAAGAATACCGTTATATTTTCTCTCCCTTGCAATACATCCCTTTAGTGATCGTATCTTGGAATTATTTCACAAATATATTTCGTTGCATTATTAAACGGACGTTGTTTGCACTTGTTTTCATTTATTGTCGATCGCTTTGTTCGTTCAGATTGATTGCATCCCTTGGCGATTCTATTGGAACGTTCCCTTTGAACTTGAACGTTATATCTGTATGCGAAATACCTTATTCCTATCTCTTAATTCTTGCTTTACGTTCACGGTTAACCAAGTTACACGTAATTGCGGAGTTTTATTGAAATTTATGAATAGCGGCTTATCGTTCCCGTAATACTCCGTTAGTCGCCGTGAACGATATCGCGAAAGGTATTACCAGGGAGTAGCGGTTAATCAAAAGGCCAATGTCCAGTGTATATACCTATAGAAATCTATACTTACGTAACCTGACGATAGGCATCACGTGTAACCGGTTTACCGTATCACGTGGCGCTCGTATTTCAGACCGACGTAATATTGATTTTGTCTTTGATAGGAACACTCCAATTCGGATCCCTAAGGTCGCTCCACCTATTTAATTCGATGTCATAACGTTTTCATCGACACCAAATCAACCCATAATGTAATTCGTCTTTGCATGAATCGCCGCGAGAATAATCCTTTCGAGATAATCGATGGAATTTTTATCACCGATGTATTTCTCCAGAAACGTTATTTTTTTGTGAGTAAAGAATAATTAAGGAATTTCAGTATCTCGTATTTCGTGCTGGACGTGTGAAAGTTAAGGGGGTAGATTTAGGCAGCTGACACTAAGAATTTAAAATTAAAAGGAGCAGTAATGTGCACTGTCAAAATTTCGTCTGTAAGTAGATCTAAATAAAAATTTCTCTGTTGGAGATTTTTCCAAAATTCTTTTTTAATGCATCATTGCCTCCACCGTGTGGAAGTTACTCAAACTGAAGCTCTTACGTAAAGTAAACACAATAGTTATAGTAAAAAAAAGGGAAACAGATGAAGAACTGGAAGAGACAAAGTCCAAATAATTTTTTAAAACTGAAGAATATTTCTCGTACAACTCAAACAACGCGATAACTCCGCTCCCATTCTCAATCATTATCAATACACCAAAGGGAACAGGTGCAATGAATTTGTGATTCATTGGAGATTCAAGGACTTCTCTCTTTCTCTCTCTCTCTCTCACTTTATTTCATTCTCGTTGTTTTCCTAAGAAAATTTCAACCGGTCTGCAAGCGAGAATGTACAACAAACAATAAGCCGTGATTCAGTGAAACGTCAGTGAAATGGATCGGCGCATAAAGCGCCATACCGGAAGAGAGATACTCACATCTAGAACGGTAGTTGTCAAAGAGTACCGTGTCACGGATCCAC
The DNA here is from genome assembly GCA_910591515.1 of Cerceris rybyensis. Taxonomy (NCBI): domain Eukaryota; kingdom Metazoa; phylum Arthropoda; class Insecta; order Hymenoptera; family Crabronidae; genus Cerceris; species Cerceris rybyensis. The sequence continues at coordinate 7,367,043 of OU342795.1, forward strand.
GGAACCCTCGAGCCTTAATTGAGTTTACCTAGTGCTCGAGAACCAGACACTTTTGTAAGACGCTCCCTTGTCAAAGGAGACAGAGGAAAAGAAAAAAAGACAGAAATAATAATAAGAACCGAGCCTGAACAATGGCCAGAAATAAATAATATGTTATCCTCGCAATTTTTCCGGTGAAAATATACCATGGAGATTTACCTAGGAAAAATATAAATGTGAAAATGTTCAAGAAAAAGATAACAAGCGATACGAACGACAAAACGCACTGCACACCCCCTTCATCGTAGGAAATGACTTTGAAATTGGCAATAATCATTTTTAACCTTTGTTACCATCATGACATTCCCTCGAAGCGAATATTAACTTGTCTTTTGACGTCATCCGTCTCCTAATAAATAACCGAAGAAAGCTGAATACGAGGGTGGCAGCACCTATCTGAAAGGAAGCATCTACGAGGGTGCAAGAGGCATGAGGGAAAAGTAAGGTAATTCGCTCGATTACACCCTCTTCTTCGCTTCGGGAACTCGCGCACGAAGTTTATTACAAACTCTCATCATCCTCTCTTCCTCTTCTTCCTTTCATCGTTACGTCTTTCTCTGTCTTTTTCGATTGTTTTCTTTCACTCTGCTTACGTATATCGACTCGCTCTCTCCTATTCTCCTTCTCGTCTTCGTTCCACGCGTCAATGAAGTCTAATGCAGAGCAAGGACAAAGCTCTGTTTCCGAGTACTTCGTCGGATGTTAAGACTCGATTTACAGGAATTCTCTAGCTACCTCTGCACCAGCGTTAACTGTGTCGTACTCCTACAACTATTCTCTTTTCGGTATGTAGAAGCAACGGAGAAACGATTAGAGAAAGTTTTAATTATTTTTAAATATCTTACATTCCACTGAAGTAAAGACATTAACGGCACCAAGACGTTTTACGAAGAGAAGAGTAACAATTGTACATCACGGAAGTGGAGGTCTTCCAGGGAGGGTAGGTTCGATAGATTCAACCCTTGGAAACTCGGTCGAAAAAGTCACCGGGCATCCTTCCAAGGAAGTGTCTACGGCTCTCCCCGTAGAAGCGGCTAGCAGGAACTCTTTCGCGAAACTAGTTTCGACTTTCGACAGTCGCATAACTCGCACACCCCTCGAATCTCGGAGATAGGTAAAAGCGGGCCGAACCGTCGATATAACCCAACTTTAATAAACTACACCTATACGCGCGCGTATTTCGAAAGACAGCCCTCTCTTTCCCCGTCCACCTCATTTCTTTCTTTCACTTTGTCTTCCTGTCTTTTCTTCTCTTGGTCGGCCGTAGTTTCTCTTTCCCTTCGAAGGGAAAGACGATGGAGCATGATACGAGCGGTAAATCAGTTCATCCTACTTCCTTTGGAAGCCATAGCAGACCGAATGGCATTGTTCGGCAAACAGTAATTCATTACATTCTATGACTCTATGAGACGTGAATGCATCCCCTTCGCCAAGTTCGCGGACCACCCCCTCGACGTCTTCGGCGCGTTTCCACCGCACCCTCCACCCTCGATAGCTAGGCCGTGCTAAAAGCACCGAGGTTACCACCATATACGTCGAAGGCAGCCTCTACGAGAACTTTCCCGACCAACTTCAAGTGTTCCTGCTGACGGTGGTGCATTGCAATCATGACCCGCTTCCAGGCAAATTGCCACGATGCATCGGGAAACACGGGGTTTCGGAGACAGCCGAGAAAACAACTTGTATTGGCGTCCTTGAAACTCGGACGATGAATCGTTCCATTGTCGTTGTGGATGGTTTACCGAACGCCTATCCTCCATTAGCGCAGCCACTTAATTACGTTGACATTAACTTTATTGCGATCGTAAAGTGGCCCCGTATGAGTGCCGATTGCCTATTTATTTCACGGCCATTAATGATTATCGTTAAGCATTAATTCGCCGTCTCTATAAAATCAACTTTATTGGTAGCGCGGGTAATCATGGAAATCAATTTTATCGGGAAACGCATAATCATCGATATTTATGTGACTGTATAATTGCAGAGAATAACATTCTCTTCTCTACTCTCTTCGTCGACGAAATAAAGCTCTAAACGGAAATGTTGGAGAGAGGGTACGAGAAGGGCCGTGGTATCGACACAGTTTGTTTTTTGTCTCTCGTGCACCATGCTTTGATTATTAACCAAAGCAGCCTGCTTGGAGGTGGAGTACACGGTAGACAACGGGACAAGGTATATAAATAAAACATATTGCCGGCGGCAGAATCACCTAGAGAGACCGAGGTCGCGGTACGAGAAGAGTCGCCAGGAAGATAGAAAGGAAAAGAGGGTGGCAGTGGTACTCCGTAGGGGTGGCCACGACGATGAGACGGGTTGGACGATAAGGAAAGAAAAAGAAACGGAGGAGGAGAACGATGGTACCTCCCTGAAATAGGTATTCAGCATCTTGCAGGTAATTGGATCGCACGGCAGCTGTGCTATCTGATGAGGATTTATTATTCAAATCAAATGTTTTGAGAAAGCTTCTTATTCGTCGTCGCTGGTGCAAGCGCTTCGACGATTGCCAATCCTTTCCCCTGAACCTCGTTCCTCTCACACTCTCTCTCTCTCTCTTTCTCTTCATTTTCTCCGCTCTCCTGGAGTGTTCGCGAATTTAATGAGCGATGAATGGAACGATCGCGAAAATGGAATAGCGAGTGTCTAAGATCAAAGGTAAGCTCACCAAGAATTCTGTTTACGACGCGACGGGAATTGCTTCGAGCGACTCCTCGATTCCAAGATACGTTACATGCTAGAAGGAAAACGCCTCGAGTCTCTATCTCCAACTAAATTGCATTATCGATATCGTTAGGTAGCCTGATTTTCATGCAGGTCTTCAGACCGGTCGTGCCTGGAGAACATACTTTGAACGTTTCCAGAAACTTCGACTAGACCGTTGTCATCGGAGATCACTAACAAGGCCAACATTACCCGTTTCGTTCTTGCAACATCGAAGCAAGGAAACGCGTAGCTGTATTTTATCGAAATAAAATTAAATTCACGGTTGATGGTAACTCAATAATGAAACCATTACGCAACTGCGCTCCATGCGCCGTCATAAACGGAAAGTGAAGTGCAAAAGAGAAAAAGAGTGAAAGAGAGGAGAAGAGAGAGAGAGAGGGAGGCGGATGAACCGTACGCCTACGGCAAAGTTACAGAGAGAGGAGGACAAACGAGGCTGGAGAAAGAGAAAGAGACCAAGAGAGACTGTACAAGAGATATAAAGCTAGAGGGAAAGGGTGAGAGATGGGACGAACCAGGGAAATGCGTTATCGTCTGCAGCCAGCTGACAAATCGAAGGTAATAGGGCCGAGCGGAATTCTGCCTGGCAGAACGACCGAGAGCACTGCATCCACTAGGTACATGGATACATACGTACATATGTACCAGAACCGCGTACGCGATGAGCGCACCTTCGTATATGTGCTCGCACTACTGTGATTATGTTCACCGTCCGGACGCAACGAGTAGATATGTCCCGCATTGCACCGCAGCGGCCTTCTATGATGCTATTAGAATCTACCTATTTCCGCAACGCATCTGAAGATGAGAAAAGAATATTTGCTTCCTGGTTGGTTTCGATTCACGAATTTTCCAGGATTTTTTAATGCGGTGGGGAAAATGGCTGGGTTTTGGGTTCAATCTGTGGGGTGATATGGTGACGAGTGCTTTCAATATTGGAAAATTTTTCGCGTTGGATACATGGTCTACATGGTAGACTCGTTGATTTGTGATTTATTGGAAATTATAGATTTACGAGAAATTGACGGAAGATGGGAAAGACCTTAGTTTATATGAAATGGTGACGACGACGAGTGCTTTTAATTTTGGTAAATTTTTCTCGTTGGATACGAACATCGTTGCTTCGGTGGTATGGGATTTATTTAAAATGATGGATTTAGGTATTGGCGAAAGATGTGGAAGATTTTACTTTATATGAATAAGGAAATTTTTAAATGTTATTTTAGAACTTACTTTCTTCGTGAGTGAATATTTTTCTTTTTGTCGTTTACTGAGATTTAATGGAGTGTGCTGTGTGTGCAGGGAAAAACGAAGATTTGAGTATTTGTAAATTTGCGATGACAGTCTAGGAAAGATACGTGGGTGGTGGATGTCGTAAAATTCGTATACAAATAGAGAGAGAGAGATATATAAGGGAATAGATCTTCGAACAGATATGTGTTCCCATCTTCTTTGCAGTACAAACGAAGATCTACCTGAGAAAACGAAGAATCTTCTCGCCGCAAAACGGAACTAGTAGAAATGTAATAGGAGATATTACCGTCGTAACGGCACCATGAAAATCCTCTCGTTCCAGGAATTGAAATGTATGCTTTCTAATAAACCGTAAGGAGAAACTGTCTTATCGCGTGAAATAAGGCATATCGAAGCTGTACATTTCTAAAAGAAAATAAATCAAGTCGATCTTCCTATTAAAGATAACAGATTTAACCCAAGAATGTACCATTCTATAGTTCAGCCCTGAACAATTTCATCCCTTGAGAAATTGAACCAATAAATAACAATAACAGCATAGAAAAACCCTCCATTCCATTTACATTCTGCAAAATACTCCTACCATTAACTCTCCCCCTCTCTCTCTCTCAGATTCCACATCACCGTAAAAACAACCCCCTCTAAATTAATCGTCACAACGTCTTAAGGCAAAAAGAAAAACCTCCCTCCCACGACAGGGGCAAACATACCTCAAACTGTCGCAACGATCGTGACCTTGCATCTTCAACGATCGGCTACTTCATCCCTCGTAATAACGTACATAAGAATCGACGCAAAGTGGTACCACCCCTGTCTGCAATCCTGTCAGGGCATTGCAGCACGAAGCAGCGAATAACTGTAGCCCGTGGAGCCGCGACGACGCGGCATCGTGCCAGGAACTCGTACTCTGGCACGACCCACGACCCCCGCATTTTCCAACCCTGGTTCTGGCATAGGCCGCGGTACTAGGCCGACGCAGGCCATCGCCAATGAGTGCATGTCTGGGGCGGAGCGTGGTCGACGCCGAGCAGACGCGATTTCGACCTGCTTTGTGCCTTCTAGTCGACACCTTGTCAGAAAAAAAATTCCGGAAATTGACTATTACACCCTACTTCCGTTGCTCGCTGAAACACTTTCTCGCAGCTTAGAATTACAGTCTCTGGGGGTGGCGCTACAAATTCTCAGATTTATCCCAAGAAACAATCGTCCAGCACCAACCCACGTAACGATGTTACGAATCCTAAAAACCCTGTCGCTAGGTGATAACTCGATATTCACGACCTCTTTCCTCGCCCTTTAAAGCCGAACATTCGATATTCCCCCATTATTCCTCATAACGATTGATTTTATTCCCTCGAGTAGCTGGATCTGTTAAAAAGCGTGTTATCGTGGCTTCGGCAATACGAGGCATTCCTAAGCATCTGTTCCAGGTATAATCGTATCACCAGTCGTCTCAATGCACCACGAGTACGAGCCTGCAATAAAACGTTCCACCCTCACCCTCAATCTTTCTCGTTACCCCCGTATTCCGTTCACGAAGGAGGCTTCTATGTACCTGTACCCCGACGATCTCTAAGAGCACGTCAGTGAACGCGAAAGTGCATTCGTCCCGATGTCGTCATCGTCGACGTTGTCGTCGTCGGCGTCGGTGGGCACAGACGTGACCTACTTGCGCTATTGACCTGTTGGCGATGCCTGGTGGGCGAAGTGTCGAAAGGGGGAGAGATGAGGAGCAGAAGGGGTGAGTCCAGGTAAAGGAGGCAGCGGAGGATACCGAGATGGGAGAGTTGAAATGGAAGGGTGAGGGGGTTAGATGCACTTGACGCATCAGGACGCGAAGAGAGAGAGAAAGGGAGAGAGAGAGAGAGAGAGAGAGAGAGTGAAGGACTGCCGCATGCGGTCCCAGCGCGCGCAGCCTACTGCTCGACCTAACCATCCATTGCTGTATATAGGTACACCCTGCACTCAGGGTGGTCTCGGGATTCCGCGTGTTGTACTTTCGAAAGCCTCCCTTCTCTTGGAAGCGGTACAGTGGATCGTGTCTTCCAGGTGGTGGCAACTGATCTAGGGTATTGGATATCGTTGGCATTTTCCTAGCTGAGTTACTTGAGATTGTTGATCGTGGAATTGGATGGTCTAATGTCATTGATAAGGTGTTTGATCGTTGGCTTTTGGTACTGTGCTTTGACTGAGACTGGAACACTTTGTTTATAGGAGGCTTGATGGTTTTTTTTATTATTCTCCGGAGAGTTTTGAATGTAGACTTGTAAATGTTGGAAAAAAATTATTTATGGGAGTTGATGAGCATCAAGTTTATAATTGTCCAGGAAGGACAATGCAATTATTTTCCTAATTAATAAATGACGAGTTACTGGTGACGGGAGAAAAAAATGCATAATTGCTGGCTAACTTCAAATACGTTGATTCTCCTAATGACTTTCTCGCTAAAAGTTATTATCCGACGATGGTACATCGAACGCTAATTTCTTAGGGTAATTAGAAAATTCGTGGCGAAAGTTTAAGGAGGGTAAATCTTCAAAACTTGCCAAGACGTCAATTGATAGATTGCGACATGAAAGCGTAACGAAAGCGACACCCTCTTGATTCGATTATAAAGTAGCATTGAAATTCAAAATTACTCACGATCCATCGTTAAAACACTGCCATTGATCGTCTCAACGAAACATCAGATTCATTCCATCCCTCGATCGATCGATCCGCAAGGATTTAAATTCGCGTAGTTTAATAAACCGTACTATTGCCGTCCGATGTAAGATTCCAGAGTCTTCGTCTTGCCGTACGAAAGCAGAAAGAAATGCTTCGGAAAAATCTCACCCACCATCAGTTTCCAGAACGTGCCAGGACGCATCAGCTCCGTGGGATTTCGACGGTGAGTCACTTCCTTAACGTCGAACAAATGTGTCGGGACGTGCGAAGAGAGGCAAAGAGAGAAGAAGAGAAACATAACGAGAGATGAAAACACTACGAGAGAAAGGGAAAGAAAGAGGAAATCTGAGTGACTGAGACACACCCACACACAGACAGAGATAGAAGTATACACACGAAAAGTAGAGAAAGAGAGAAAGTTGATCTGGAGATCTGGCGCCGGTGGTAGGGCAGTCACATCGGGTGGTGGAAAACGGGTGCTGGATCGTCAGAGGCAAGAAAAGGGGAGGGTGAGCCGAAGTTCTCGAAGGAGGGGTAGAACGACGAGGAAGAGGAGTGCAGGACTTCTCAATGGAGTGAGGGATAAAAAGCAAATACGTTTCACTCACTCGCGTTTTCCGTTAGCAAATTCAATCTCGTCGGGAGTCCCTTTAACATTGTGCCTGTAATAGGGAGGATGAAGAGGGACTAAAGGAGAGGTTGAGGAGTGAGGAGTGAACCGAAGGAGGCGGAGGTGGCGGAGGATGAGGGCAGGGGGCAGGTGTCGCCCGTATAACGACTTTATCACACCCTCCGATCCCCCTCTCATCCTCAACCTTTTTCACCTTCCTAACCCGGCACACCGCTCACACCTCAGCGACGACTATTATCGACTTTGACTGAGCTTGGAGTCGGTTCACCTTTAAGCTAGCCGACTCAAGCCAACCGGGGTTTGTTTGAGCGGATAATGCAATATCTATCCTTTAGCGAGAGGAGCCAATAAAAGTGGTGGGAGCGGGGCATCCGTTTGGAAGTCTAAGGTTTTTTTTAACCTCAAGGATGGCTACCGTTCAGACACACCGGACCCCTCGTGCTCGATACCGCTACGACGACCTTACGGGCTTAATTCTTTAGTCAACGTTTAAATCCATGGCAAATATATCTGGCAAATTGGTTGCTTTCACCGTTTCCTCGATTTCATGGGATTGTGTAACGAGCGTCGAACCTGGGGATTCGATTTAGTTTCCGTACGAGATAACTCTTACTTCCTTCTCATCATCGTTTTATCTTTGTTTTTCTTTTCTTTTTTTTTTACTTCAGCGGACAAGCGAAATTACGGGACTTTGTGCAAAGAGAAGACGAATCCGTTTATAAATACCCGACGTAACGTTTGACCTGGGTATAAAATGATAGAATGTTTCATTACAGGTAGAAATAAAATTCTTTTTAAATCTCGAAAGACGGTTAGAAGTTGGCGAACCCGATTAATAAAAGGCAAGTTGGCCAAGGAATCCGTAAAGAGGCAAAGGTGCATTACGAGAAGGAAAGGGTCGGTAGAACAGAGCGAGACTGTGGGATCGTTAAAACTTGCCTTATTAACATTTTTCGTGCACGGATGCCTTGTGGAATGTTAAAAAGTTTATCGAAGTAGGCATGGACTGCTTGCCCCTCCAATCTCCCCCGAAAACTTCCAAGACCCGGCCAATTTTGCACCTAATGAAATCACCATCTCGCATATTCTCCATCGTCGTGAATTCTTTTCTTCTTTTCTTCCATTACAAATCTACAACTCGTTACTAAGAATTTCGAAAAAGAAGGACTCTATTGTTTTTCTTTTGACGTCCTGATATTTCGTATTACGATGCCAGAGAGGACGTCCGTTAACAGAGAGTTTCGGTGAGTGGCGTTTTCGTTCGGGCATTAACACCGGTGTTTAGTGGACAAGCGCGACCTGGCACCAGCATGTTAAACAAGTACGTCCATTAATCAGGAGCGAGTCACAAGTAACTTGACCCACGCAGCGCGGTGCCATAGGGTGGGTTTCCAACAACGAAGGCTCAGACTGTCTCCCTTCCTCCGACTTTCCCAACCCTTCTTTCCACCTCCTCCTCGCGGGTCCATTTGTTATGCCCAGGTGACACTCAATTATGTCGCGCAAAAGGGTTGCAAGGAGCTCGGGAAAGGCGCTGGCTAACTAGCGCGGAAACTTTCCTAACAACGTACCTCTCTGAGCTCGCTTCGTATCGCAACTCCTCGCTGAGTGCATGCATCGAAAAGAGATGGTGTTTCGATGTATCTAGACGAGGTCGTTTTCGAATGGTAACTTTGGAAGATCGATCGACGAAACGATTATCTTGTGCGAAATTTTAGTACTTGTTGGGAATAATGATAATTACTTTAATAATAAATCTACCGGTGTTAGAGATAAGTATATTAACACTAGATTTACCAAACCAGTCAAAATGACTGGTGCACAATTTTTTACAAAAATTCTACGGGTTTATGAGAGAGCCGTAGAATAAATATTCTTCGTCATTCGTATAAAACATAAATTACCGAATCTATCATCTCTTCCGCATCTTAATTTTCCTTGCTTTGAGGTACATATTTAACATATTTAAATATAGTAGATTTCAGGCTGGTAAATCTAGTGTTAAATAAATACTTCAACCGCTTCTCGTATGAATTAATTTGTAAAAACTTACCAGAATGTAAGAATATTTCTATGGAAAAAATAATTAAAAATACTAGTACAATATTTAGATTCTCAGTTAATATTTTTAGTGCAAAATAATTCTCACGAGTATATTAGGGATAGAGGGAGAAGCGGTTGAAAGAAAAGGGATCAAGGGCGGAGAGTATGATTAGTTAGTGACTTGTCTGCTATAAGATATACGTGAAATATTTACTGTAACGATTTTCTATTTGAGAAATGTTTCATAAAAGTAGGAATCCATCAATTTGAGGATTGTCGTAGATTTAGTGTTAATGGATGCCTTGAAGATCTGAGGGGGTTGAAGGTATACTCTACTTGTATGTATTTTAAAATAAAATTGCTAACATGACAATAATTCTATAAAATAGTATATACCATAGACTTTTTTTAACTTGATTTACAAAATAAGTTTCTAAAAAATATTAATCCTTTTTGCTTCATTTTCCGCGCCACGGGTGTCACTGGTGATTGCCGAACAAGAATTCAGCGTGACGAACGAATAAATAGTAACGAGGGTAAACAACTGCAGTCGGGCGCAATTTAACGTAATTTCGTTCAACGATTTCATCATTTTTCCAAACTTTCCAACGCTAAAGCACACAAGTACTACGTATCGAAACGAACGACAAGGGCGGACGTTACAATTATACGTGAAATCGAATTCCATCCCCTTACCAGTCGTTAGTAACGGATTCATAAGCGGCAATAATTTGATTCAAAAAATCAGCGAATTATCCCTGATATGCGAGCCGGTTCCCCGTTTAATCTGCCTTTATTATCGTCGGAGATATTCGCGCTATTTACGTCGACGCGAGTGCACGACGATCGATAGCGCGGTCGCAGGGACGTCGGCTCGAAAAATACGCGAAAAATAGCTGGCAAATAAAAAAAAAAAAGAAAGCGAGGCAGAACAGAAAAGTGAACTGTCCGCTAACTACAGTGCCTCCGGCAATGCCGATCGCGCGAAGCTCGACGGCGTGTGAAAGCGCTAGAAGCGTGCGGATTTTTACACCTCCGTACGAAACGGCCGCGGCTCGATATTAAATTCCAACCGGCATATTCGTACGCATAAAGCAACGCAGAGGGATATAATTTTGGAGTTGCTTCCAATTAATACGCGAAATGAAAGCAACTCGAAAAGGGAAAGAGTAGGCCGCTCTCTGTGAAACGGCCGTATTGGGGGTGGTCGAGGGGTGGAACGTCGGGTGGAATATGGAAAGCCAGGGGGCGAGGGGTTAGTTAAAGTGAGAGATATAGGGTGAGAGGGGGTAGACGAGTGGACGAGTATTTGCTCGCTCGCGTTTAATATCGAAATCGGCCAATCATACGCGGATGTAACGAAATACTAAAATTATTTCGGAGAGTGACGAGACACCGAGAGAGGCGGGAAGGGTGGTGAATAGCATGCACTGGGAGAGTCGAGTTTTTACACGGTACACAGAATACATCGATGTTTATCCTCCATCATCCCTCTCACTTTTTCTCTTTCTCCCTTCAATACTCTCTACCGACAATATTCTGCAATTAAACTCCTTTTTAACCAGTCTAGACGAACAGTTTCTTAGTTCATCAACGATATCCTATACAGTGATCGAAAAACTGTCACGATGTATGAATTATACAGATTTATCGACAATTTCTTGCTTATTAAACGTATTCGTTCAACCACCGATCTCCGGATCAACGATACCGCTACATGCTGCACGAAACGGAATAAAACACGCTCGAGATATTACATACATCGTATTATTGGCTTATAGTGTTTGCGCGTACGTTAAATATTAGCGGACGTTTCCGATAGCGTACAAATAAAATATCCGTCTGTACGTCCGAATAACAAGAGTCGCTAGAAAATATTTTCAAGCGAACCCTGGCAAAAATGCTCTCGAGCGATGCTTTTATTTGCATTAGCCATTCGCCAAATATACGATACGTCAGGCTCGACCGTGTAACGTATCCGAACGGTGGAAAACGCCTGAACGTGAATACCTGAACCTGAGCGTTTCAGAGAGACCGCGTTACACGGAAAATAGCCCGCTAACGGTTTGATGAGAGCCACGGGGTACGTGGGGCAAACGGGGTGGGGACTGCGCAGGATGGATGTAATTAAAGTGGTGACACGCTAGCCGTGGGGTATGTCTACCCCAATCCAAATCCTGCGCAACCCCCGGATCCCTGTCCCTCAAGATAATTCGGACACCGTGTAATCGATACGTTCTCCAGGCTGACGTACAGACAATTTCAAAACGGATGATTCCCAAGTTTCCATCTCGCTAACATCACCCCCCTTGTGATCGCGGAACTAATTTTCCGTCCTTTTAGCAGCGCGAGAGGGTGGCCCTCGTTGGAACGAACACGGATCGTGTTGCTAAATCAATTCTAATTGGCTAGGAAAGTGGGGCGAACGCCTCGCTGAAATTAATTATTGTGATTACTGGGAATTATATGTTTCGATGGGAAAATTACCAAGGTAGTTTGGATTTTTGAAGTTTGATTGTTAAAGTTTGAATCTTTTTTCAGTTTTATTGGTGTTTGGTTTTTCTGTGTTGTATATTGTATGGGGATTGAAAGAGCGGGTTGGATGTGTATGTGTTTTTTTTTTGTATTTAATAGCTTTTGCTGATACTGCAATGCGGGAGTTGACAACAATTGGGTGATGTTTAACAATAATGGGAAAGTTTCGAGCGCTGAAAGTTATTCGATATTTTAACCCGTTTCAATGCGATTTACCGATCCATATTTCACAAATTTGTACTCATGCCCGTACATTGAAGGATCAACTCCGCAGTCGCATAATAACGAACCCCGAAACACGTTGGAGTTCCTAATACAATGACGGTTTGTAACACAATGACAGTTTCAGATTACGGCATTACAAGTTTCGCGGCAAGCAGAATCCCGAAGTTTGAGATTATAGGTCGTTTTACCACGAAACCAGAGCTAACCAGTGACCTTTACCCCGTGCATAGTTTTACCGTGCAAAGTTCTCACGATACTCACTTACGTTCGTTAATTTACATTTCCAACTTTGCGATTTTTAAACTACTTGCAATAATCTCACCGCCCGTATGCCACTAAAGAAACTTTCTGCTGCAAGATTTCACGCTGATCGTGGTGAACACATTTAAGATGTTTAAATGGAAATGCCCCAGTTACCTGATAACTTTGTGTTCATTCAAAAAATCGCATAGATAGTAAAAAATAAAAAAAAAATATATGAATGCGGCAAACAAAGATTAAAATTAAAGCAGAAATATTAAGATGAATACTTTTTTAACATAGACTGACGTTGAAATAATATTATTTGGAATAGTTATCCTATAAAAAAACAAGTCAATTTATATAAACAAAAGCAAATATTAAGTAGAACAATTCTCCAACATAGACTGACGGTGAAAAATATAATTTGCAATAATTATTCTATAAAAAAAAAAACAAATAAATTAAAGAGCTGCCAAAGGACAACCTATGTGTTCGATTTTCAAAATCTTCACAAGTTCAACCAAAAACAGAAGTTCTCTCCATTAATTAAAGTTATTATTTCATCGGCGACTTGTACTTAACACAAAATTCCTAGCATTTCATCAATTAGAGTTGTTTAGTATTTTATCTCTACTTTGACTTAAGACAGAAATCCTCGTATTCCATTAATCAGAGCCGTTAAGTAAAATCGCAGACGAGCGAACGAGATTGCAGAAAGGATGCAAGAATTTCGCGCGAAAGTCCGTTTCGATGGAATGATTTGCATAGGGCAGTATTTAAGCGGATCAACGAAATCAATCGATTACTGGCGTACAGCACGCGTCGAACCGCGAGGATTATGTCGCGATTACTGTCGAACCATCTGTTGAAACGCTTTAATGCCTTTTATGCAAATTTCCCCCGTTGTTGTAACGAAGATTACGTTCATCAGGAAGATTATGCAAAGTATACAATAATTATATAATCCCTCCTTTTAACCGGCATACGATACCGCGCGTAGCCGCCATCGACGACAAAATAAATTCGTTACCGAGATTGCATCGGCGAGGCATCAATCGACTGGTTGGAAGGTTCTTCATCGATATTCCCTATTATATTTTTACCTATATAACGATCGATATTGCTCACGAAAAATTCCATCCTATGGACACTGGTATATGATCTTTCTTCATTGATTTATATTAATTAATTTCAGTAGACGAGGCACGATTTAACGATCGCGGTATCTCGAGTCTGCACTCTCTTCTCGGAACGAGGGAATCCTTCGAAAACCCTTCGTGCCTTGGATTAATTGCTTTAATCTTCTAACTTTCAACGCGAAGTTTTCAATTTTCCTTTATTTTTTGTTAAGTAAACGAGCGAGAACGGGGGAAAATGAGGGCGCGGAAAAGTTAACGCTTGAATTTAGATAATTCTTCGTAATAATACGATCAATGTAACGACTCGGAAATGGAAGGGTGAATTTAAGTTAAGTTAAAAGACAGATTTCAAGTGGACGGTAGAATAATTCTGGTGAATAATTACATCTTCCTTTTTGATTACTTTTGAAATTCATAAGCTACTGTAATTTAAGCTTTCCATGTTCTATAGGCGGAAATTATATTTCTATGTTACAATCAAAAGCGACAAGTAGCTTTTAACGTGCAGGAAAAAATGTCTCCTTTTTGTTGCTCCAAATTTGAAAAACTTACCGACAGCAACGTGGACAATTTTATACGGCACTCGATTGCGAAAGTAGAAGATTGCAGGATTTACAGAGAATACTCACCTGAAACAGAAAGACAGATTGAATTAGCAAAAAAATTATAAAGGAATTAAAAATTGATAGAGGAGATTGACATTGATGTTCGTAAGCTGTCATAATAGAAATCTAATTTTCATTTCGATCCATAAAATCTGCTCGAAGTTATTGCACGTTCGAGTTCTTCACCGATGAGAAATTGAGAGGAAGAAAGAAGCTCGTTTGAAAAAGAGGCAAGTAGCTGGGTTAAGTGGCGGAAGAAGATGGTAGACGTAAAAGTGAGATGTTAATCACGGCTCGACAGCTCATTAACGTTTTGATTAGCGCGTGTAGCCGTCGAGGTCCTTGGAGTCGGTCGAGCTCTATTCGAAGACGATCAAAGTTCCGCGTTTTCCTACGTCACTTCGCAGTCCTTCAAGTTGTCTTAATGAAGGCCAACGTTAAATTTTAATGGAGTAATTATACTGCGGCGAAGTAAAACTCAGTAGCTCGGTAAATTAGTCTCAACAAATTTCCACGATAATACACACACCGTACAGCGTCTGCCGTTCGTTGATTTCAAAATCAACATTAACTGATTTGCAACTTTTAACTCTAACTTAGAGCAACGTATGATTCTCGTGACGCGATAAATGGCATAGGAATATTTTTAAGTCTTTCAAAAACTTTCGCTTGTTTCGTCATTTCTACTGAAACGAAATTTTTCTATTAAAATCACATATTTATAAAGCAGAAATTTGAAAGACACTGATTGATCGATATTCAGCAGATCTCTGTCTTCCTGACGCGAATATTTAAATCTTCAACATGTACGAAAATTCATAAAAATTGCAATTTAAACGTGGCATATTTCATTGTGTTCAATAACGCCGGTCACCGGTGACCCCCAGGGCAGTCAACGTGTTAAATAATAACGGTAAAATTATTTCTATACTAATAATACTGCGGTCAGTTAGACGAAATATCGGGAATTAGTGAGAAATTCTGATTTCGAGAATTAAATCTGAGTTACTGCACAGTCACAAAAGAAATTGTAGGGTTAATGTCACCCCCCTTCGATATTTCATCCTTAGAATTTTTCCTCGCTTAAAAAAAAACAAGAAACGAGAACTTTTCCATAAAAAAGTACACCCTCTCACGAATGGAAAGCCGTTTAGAAGCAACGTTGAAAATTTTTCCAGTGACTTCCGACAAGATAAATTTTTCAAACTATCCCAGAGGGGCTACACGCACGATTTGCAATTGAAATTGTTGAAAAACTTGAACCGGACGGATTATGCGTAAGACACGAACCAAGTAACACGTGCCTTCGGAAAGTAGAGACTGTAATTTCTGAACTTATAAGAATTCTTTCGCCCAAGGCGTTTTATGATGACGGCGAAACATTTTTCGCTCGAACACATCGAAACCGCGTTCTTGGCCCAATTCGAGAACCTTCGATCGACGGATTAGAATTGCGTGTCGGCATACCTGTACGCCATTTTCGCAGTTATGAAACGTACGCGGAATAACCGAGAATTCATGATGGCCTGCGAGAGTCACGTTTCATTTTATGCAACCGAGTTGCGCACCCTCAGAATTTATGGTACGTTGTAACGGCTACCCTTCATCACGTGACTGCACGATGAATGCAAGACGCGAAGGGCACGTTAATTATAATTCTACGTCGATAATGAGGCTAAGCGGATTACAAGGGGAACATGCCGAGTTCGGTAGGATCAGACACACGTGCGGAGCCGATAATCGTCTTAGGATGTTCAAGGACAAGAGGAATAATCGATGATAATACATTTCTAAGACAGAACCAACTTTCGTTACTGCGAAGGTCCTTTCTATCGAAGTACATTTACAGATAGTAACAATTCCAGGCTATGATAGGATGTTAAATGTAAATAATAAGAAACATTGAGGGGAGGATTGAATGTCGATGGGGAGAAGCTGCGTAGAATTAAAGGGGTGAACTTGCAATAAGATGAAACTCGTGATTCTTGCATTTCTCAATTTAGTTGGTTCATTAAATCCTGTGTCGTTTGGACAACATGTGAAACTATAGGTACACAATTAAATAACCATAGCATTAACATTAGATCTACCAAGATGGTCCAAATGGCTTGCTCTGATTTTGTTGAAACTATTCCTGAAATTCCTGACACTGTTTCGGTTTCAATTTTCTACGTGTGTTGAAGTCTATAACTGATTGAATCGATCAAGTCTTTTGCCTCCCTTGAGTTACATCTTCCGTAGATATTTATTTAACAATTTTAAATATATTGAATCCACCATCAGTGAGTCTATTGTTAACACCAGAATTACCGACTTTAAATCTTTTATATATAAATATGCTCAATAAGTACTTTGAAAAAAAAGGAACAAAGAGGAGAATAACATGAGCAATTAAATAATTTGACTTCTGTATGGTAGAAGCGGAATATTTACCTATCCTATCCCCGAATTCCCTTCCTATCAAGAAACTTGATAATACTAATTTTAAAAGTACAGAGCAAAGAAAAACCAGCGGAACTTCCACATGAAATTGCCTTAGGCTTTCACGAAAAGCACGCTTCATTTTTTCTTCCTCCCTTCGTACAGTTTATCCCCGTAACATCGAGTCTCATTTCCCACTCCTTGAAAAATGCAGCCCCTAATTGTGGCGGGCATTGCCACGCATTCTTTCCCTTACATTAAGGTCAGCCAAGTTAAATTATCTTTGAAGCCGCAGTTTTTACCGCTCTCTAATTAACGACAACATGTACCACGGAAAATGTTCCTGTGGGCGTTAAGCTCCTTTATCCTTCGTAAGGTTAGACGATGGAGGAATTAGAGGGTAGAGCGGTAAAATGGCGAAAATGCGGAAGACGGCAAGTCGGCGCAGTAGTCTACCCCACGATAGGTCGGACAAGAAACGTCGGAAGAAAGGGGTGGAAAAAGGGAGCAGAAATTTGAGTGCGACAATTAATTAATTCAAACAAATAACTATAATCGATGGCCATGTTCGTTAATAAATTTAAACTTGGAGTGCACGCTGAAATAGAATGTTGTACGAGTTTGTAAATTAGTTTGCCAGGGTTAGTCGCTACCACTATAATCATGGTACCGGAAACTTTGCCAGTTTGGGTGCTTAGTTCTATAAATTTGAAAATACACCTTTTTCCAAGTAACGGTGCTATTCTTGAGAGAAAAAATTCTTGAATTTTTTTGAGAAACCATCGAATTGATGCAAGGTACCAAGGATGAGGTTGATGTCCATGAAAATTTTTCGCAATGCTTTAGAAAATGGTCAAATTGATCGTACCAGTCCCAGGGTGGCGATAGTGCCGGTCTACAGCCATTAAAGAAGTTTAAGCTATTCAAGCGAATGACGATGAAATTGCACGGGTATCCACTCTGTCGTTCAGGCACCGTTTAATGGTTAATGGAGTTCCAAATCAAATTATTGGTAATGAGTAAAGTTGCCGAGGGCAACATAGAGAGCGCACGCCAGTGAAGCGTATACCGCCTATAAATTATACAGAGTACGGAGCACTTGCAACGTGTCTTTTGGGAAAATTAGTCGTAAGTATGCCAGCTTCGGAACTTTCGTAGGGACCGGTTGCCCTTTGCTGAGATTATTCGCACAATTCGCAGCGAGAAGAATTGAAGGAGACACGTTAAACGCGACTTTAACAGTTTCAATTACTTGGAAACTTTCTCGATGAAGCTCCAGCTTTACCTCTATCTCTGAGTGTTTCTTAATGTGTACCAAGCATTTCCTGACTCGGAGAGAGTGAAAAATATATAAATACGTGTCTCGTGCCGTACCACTCCTCGCTGTATTCTCCTTTCGCTTTTTAATAATTCTTTCCCGAGAATTTTAATGAGTACCGGATAGAGGATCGATAAAATTATTTCTATTATCTCTATTGTATATTAAATAGCATGTAGAAGGAGCTTGACAAGCTACTTCTATTACATTAACATTAAATTTACCAAGATGGTCAAAATGACTTGCCTTGAATTTGTTAAGAATGCTCCTGAAATTTTTAACACTTTTTCTTTTTTCAATTTTCTGCTGCTACTCTGAAAACTGTAACTTTATTTTTCTTGACTATATTTCTTTTGTAATTGTAAATATATTGATTTAATCGTCGGTGGATCTAGTGTGAAAAACATGTCGGTGCACTCAAAAGTCTATAATTAATTGTTTGAAAATTTGCATCTCCTCTGAGAATACTTGGTGTACCAAAAATAACACGGAAACAAGATCGCATTAAACCTTGGTACACAATTCGTCTACGTTCCTGTTGAATCTTGAATTCACCCCTGCCGCATCTACTTTATATTAAGAACCATCCCCTGCACGTGTACTTACGTAAATTTCTAAGCAGCAACTCGAGAACAAGACGTTTATATTTATCTCCCGAGAATAAACTCGTTAACAATCGTCGTCGCGAATCTCGTCTCTTCGTAACGCTAAATCGTCGTCGCGTTGTTTCGCAGCAAGATTTCCGTTACGATGCTTTCCAAGCGCTCTATACGACACGGCGGATTCGCGACCTGGAATTGGCAATTAACGCTGTCACCAGCGTATAATCGTATCTCGAGAAACGCGTAATTTATCGACTCAAACTGCTAATTGGCTGCGGTATACGTCATGTCGTTAGGGGGCTGCGCACAACTAATTCCCGCAGTCTAACTTCGACATGATGTACCATCTACGTACCCGAACTAGGCGCTGCACGATATCACGTCGTAGTATGCGAGTACAGTCCTCGGCCTCTTCGCCTTACCCCCAAACACCCCTTCGTTCTCGTCGTTCGGCATATAAACAGCTGTTGCAAGTGCTAACTTCCTGCATTGTTACTTCCGGACCGTCGAGCTCCCTCATTAAAAGCACAGTTAATTACTGTTTAAGAGAAAAACATCGGAGCTTCGTCGCGTCTTACCTCGACTGAGGATGACAGTAAACAGTTTGTCCTTCTATCGTTCTCCGGGGGTGAAACTTTGATGCTGCTTCGTGATTGTTAATGAGCCACACAGAGTTTTGAAATTTTACAAATATAAATTGCATTCGACGAACCAACACGAGAAGAAATCTTTACATTCATCGAGAGAAAATCTAACTTTAATAAGAAATCCAAGATTCTGTGAAGTCTGCAGAAATATCGACCGCACGGACCGATAAATTGGAATCTTTTCGTGAAGGCTTTCTAAAAGCGATCTGCATTCCTTGGAAATTAAGGGGTGAACCGTGATTTAGCAGACGGTAGTTTAATCTAACGAATCGTTAAAGCCCGATCCATTGGGGAACACGTTGAACGTACTCGTGTCAACACACGTGACAGGAGAACGTATACCCCTTCGCCACGGACGATCGCTTCATGTCTCTTTCATGAGGCAGCCCCGTAATAGGTTCGACGTGAGGCAGAAGTGGAAAAGGAGCGGTGCGTTTACATCGGCGTTGTTTATCTCCCTTCTAGCGTTCAGTGGAAGAAACGATGGTCGTCGCGGCGGCGGAATAAAGTTTCACCGTTGTTTCTTCCGGGTGAGTACGTCGCGTCGTTAGAAAGGCGTCCAACTGTCTGGAAGTGGGAGAGGTGGAGGATGAAGGAACAAGAAGAAGAATAAGAAGCACAAGAAGAAGAAAGTGGAAGATGGTGAAGTAGAAAGCCCGAGCAGACAAAGCGTAGGAAGCATAAGTGGAAGAAGATGCCAAGAACAAGGCGGAAAAGGAGAATAAGAAGCCAAAGGCATGCGGTGTTCATACTCGAGGCTAGGGGTACGATGCCTACGAGACTTCAGCCGCGTTTTGATCAGGTCGAAGGAGCAAACGGGATGAGAGAGAGAGAGAGAGAGAGAGAGAGAGAGAGAAACGAAGAGAGAGAAACAGCAGGAGATAGAGGGAGAGAAAGAGAGAGAGGCATAAGCACGACGACGAGGTGAGGTAAGGTGAGCCGAGGTGAGGCTGTGGAGCGAATCGCCATGGCAACGGCTTCACCACGGATTCCATTTACCTATCGCTATGGAAACGTAGGGTGGCGTTCAAAGCTGCAGAGAGAAAGAGAGAGAGAGAGAAAGAGAGAGGGAGAGAGACTGAGGGTGAAAGAGAAATGGAGAAAGAAGGAGAGATATATGCTGAGAGCGAAAGAAAGAGAGAGAATGATGGAGGAAGATGCAGAGAGGATGAAAAAAGAGAGATGGAGAATAAGCTACAAGAAAGAGAAAGGGAGAGAAGTAGAGAACGGAAAGTAGAAAACCGATGAAGGAGGGAGGACAGGAAAGAGTGGTTGGAGGAGAATCGGGGGCGTAGAGGACGATCAAGGTAGGGAGCGAAGTGGTCGTCAGAAACGATAACACACCAACAGATATATCGATCATCCATCTAGCCAGCTGTTATGGGGTTCTCTTCGAACCCTGTACGCTCTTTGCGGTGTGTATCGTTAAAAATCGATTGCGATTATACATTATTTCCTTCCTCGATACTTCTTGCATTTTAAGAGCTTTATCGAGGAAGAAAGAAAGAGTTCTGAGCCCGCATCAAAGACAGTGAAACGTTATTAACGTCAAACTTAACGTTATTGATTACGTTGTTAATTAATCTTCGACCGACGTAATGCCAATGACATTAAACAATTTGAGAAGAAACGGATTATCATCAATTAAGAAGTTAATAGTTTATTGTACTTTTGTTGGAATATTTTAATTTTTGATTGTGGCCAAAGGATAGCTTATAATTTGTAACTTTACCCCATGAGATAAAGTGTAAAGCAATTAGACGTGGGAATGAACGCTACCATCGCTAATTTTAAACCACCCCTTAGCGACAGTCCACGACAGTTGTCTCGGGGTAACGGCATCCCCATCATCCTGCGGAAACGCGATCCCCGTGTGATGTGACTTCGCATTAATTGTCATTAAATTACATAAGACTTAAGTTTGTTAAACGCAAATTACTTGTGTCACTCTGTGTATTCTGCTGATTAATCGCGCGACGTTTCTAACGAATTTCTCTGTGTGCAATTTTACGCTGTAAAAAATTGAATGAAAAATGCAATGGATTTTGTTTTATTAATTGAAGGTCAGACTTTTCGTTGTGTCGCTCCATAGGATTATTCTTTGACTGGTGATTTATTGTTATTAATAATCTTGTTCCGATAAAAGCAGCGTTAACGTCTAGAAGGTAAAAACAATAGAAACGTGACATCATGATAACCTAGTTTAGAAATACGAGAGATGGATGCGAGCTGTTTCTCTTAACTGTTTCTCTGTTTTTGGCAATGCGGCCAAGTTGTATACGAAATTGCATAGCCAAAGATTCTGATAAAGAGAAAATATTTAAGTGATCTGGGTGAAAAGGGAAGAATGCCTCTAGTATAATCAATGTCGTATGATTTACATCAAAGGTAATTGTAAAACATTGTTATACGCAGAGGAAGGAAGAAGGAATTTTGAATATAATGATACAATCAAATATATTTCACAAGTTCTGAAAATATTTCCATAATTTTTCATTACTCCACTGTATGAATAATGTAGAAAATTTCCATGGAGACTAATATCGAGAAAGTTTTAATCCAAATTAAATTAGGGTCAAATTGTAGACACAGAAGCTTTGAAATTTCATTGTATCAAGCTAAGTATATGTTTAGTCCGACAAACTTCAGGAACATTGGTGTGCTCATAGCTCGATATAGTTATATGTACATCATCTCTGCTAGGCGAAAACGTGACTTCTCGTGGACACGTGGAATTACTTAGGAAAACCCTCGTCCCATATATAGATCATGTATCAAACTCCAAACGGAATCGTGAAATAGTTCCCATTTAGAGATAATACTACGCCACACATTTACCAACTTAGAAGTACGAAAACAAAAGGAAATCAATCCCTAGTGTCATCTCTTAGGACTTCAATTACAATTAAATTGCTTAAAAAATAATTAAAAATATTAATTTAAAAAAAAATCTTCACAAATTTTTTTAAAAATGTTAATCGATATCGTTGTTCTTAACTCCTTGCCGTGCCACAACGAGTGATACTCGTGATACTATAAATTGGAAAGGAAATTTCCAAGATTTACAAAACCTATTAAATTGAAAATATCAATGAGATGCAACACGATAAAATTATTTCTATAATATTAATATTACGTTAAATTATACTATATGTCAAGAATCACTGATCAATGTTTATTTTACTAATTTAATTCTGAATTATTGTGGAGGCAGTCACAAAGTAAATGTCACGGCAAGGGGTTAATTTTTCCTTTTGTCTCCAAAACTCGATACTACCTAACCTGGGTCAATGTACGTTTTAATATCATGGTCGATAAAAGGAAACGAACTTTTATCGAACTGGATCGATCCCGCGAGGCTACCAAGATAAATTGATAGAAAAAGCATATATAAAAATTCATTAAAAATTCTTATAAAAATGATAATCGATATCGTCGTTATAGATTTTTCTTTTCGTCTCCAAAACTGAATATTACCTAACCCGGGTCAATGTACGTTTTAATATGATGGTCGATAAAAGGAAACGAACTTTTATCGAGCAGGATCGATCCCGCAAGCCTACCAATTACACGATCCTCATAGCCTTTTCCATCCGGCAATACTTCATCCCCTTTTACTTCTGGAATACGAATGGAACCAGTTCCACGCTGGGAGGTAAGCGGATTGAGATGGAATTGAAGTTGGTCCCGCTCAATGCTTTGAAGGTCCTGCAGAGGGAGACGCGCCTACGAATTATATTGCGCCACGGTACCGCACTCGTGGACCTTTTAACCCTTTAATTGCTACCACCGAATTCACCATTATCAGCTATACGTCGCCTCTTCAAAGTAAACCATCCGATCATCGTCGGTGAAGCGATTTCACGCGCGTCAATTAATCATCGAGAATGAGACTCAAACGAAGAAAGAGTTTAACGATATCGAAATGAGAGCTGACGCGTTTAACTGAAAGTAATTTTTAATCGGTACTGCGATTTTTCCTGCTTTAAAATAGGGGGAGAAAAATTTGTAGTTCATTCGCATTGACAAAAGTAATTTATATGCTACTGTTTACATAATAATTGTATTATTACCCATCTCTACTGAGAAATTGTGATTAATAATAGACGATGACTACAATTTATTGATAGATATTAAAAATTAGCGGTTTGAATATACTGGGAGAAAAGATAGAATTTTTAGACAGGTTTAATAATACATTTGCGGAAGCCGTCAAATTAACGAGTTCCTACTTTTGTTCAGTTTTTGTTGATGCAGTGCAGTCGATATTTTAATTATATTATATAATATAAAAATTACTTAACGTATTATTATCTTTGGCGCCAGGTCCCTCTATTTTCTAAGTCCTTATTTAATATATTGTAGTGTAACAGATTTCACGCCCGTAAATCTAGTGTTAAGGTTGAGAATAAGTAGTAGTCACGTATCATAAGTCAGCCATATCGGGCATACTCTCAGGCCATCTAATATAATCATACTTGTAGGACATACAAAAATAAATCAATGAAATAGTTAAAAAAAACTGCTCCTCAGAGGATTCTTATTTGATTATTATTAATATAAACCAATCAATGGCATGAACGAATATTCTTGTTCTTTCTGAAAGTTCTGCAACTATACAAGACCAAAGAGTTGGCTGTAATTAAACTTGTTAATTGTTCGTTAAATTTGTCAAAGAAGGTTTCTCACCGTAGAATATTTACTCCATCCACGAAAGCGAAATATAATCTTAGCAATAATTACAAAATTTAATAACCCCACGAAATCCTCCAAGTAGTTTTCACGCGTTGTATCGCCAATAACGGGCTGCATGTGCATAGAACTTAATGTGATTACAGAATTTCAGTGGAGCACGTGTAAGTACCGTACAATCGAAGTACTTATCAGCCGTTCCAATTAACTATGTATAACAACCCAGTTCTTATACAGGGTTCGCGAGGTAATTGATGCTTTCAGAAGTTATCTCGACCCTTTAAAATTGCCTCGATGCAACGAATATCGTTGCTTGGTGAACGTGCAATTACGGGAATTACCATTCACACGGTCTACCCTTCGATATTGTCCAGGAAATGCTGCGAATCGTGAGAGAATGAAAAAAAAAATGAAAAACTAGAAGAAGAAGGCAAACGATCACGAAGAACTTGGGATCCTTTGAAACGCATTTGTGAAACATATAAGCGCATTTAAGCTATTGGACTTTCCGCCTAGCCTCTTCTTCCCCCTTTCAACGTTTTTGACCGACCCTTCGATGGACACTGGCGACGACGAGAAGGGGTGAACCTGGACGTAATTAATTGCGATTTCACTCTTTCCTGCACTTAATGCCGTCGTCGGTCTGCGGTTGTCCTCTCTCTACTTGCGTCCGGTTAAATCGCAATTACTCAGAGATGCGGTACCGGCTCGTTGGAAAAGGAGTCCCGCCGGGAGGGAAAAGGTCGAGGGAGATGTGGTAAGAGAAGGTTATTTGTCCTCTTCAACTCCCTACGACCAAGAATCTCCTCGTATTCGCAGAAACTGATACTTTTTCTGAATTTTCCACCTCACATTGCCGAAGCCACTCTTCTTTCATTGGTTCGTTTATCTATCGATGTGCCAAAGGGGATGATCATTTGCGAAACGAAATGAAATCAATTTAAGAAATTAAAAACAAACAACGATAGGTATTTTGTGACTTTGGACACTATTATTTTATATACTGTGTTCTCACGATGGGAAGAAAAGGTTAAGAAGATAAATTACTCCGTGTACATTGCTCTGGTAGAGGTACATTCTTGGTATGCCGAATTAATCGCCACGGTACCACCTTGCACCCCTGCGACTCGTTGCAACGGAGAGCAAGGAATTTCTCTCATTAGTTAGCCGTGTAATTAAAAAGACTGCGCGTCCGGCCACAACAGATAACGAAGAAGAAGTAGGGATAGAAGTTCAACAACCCTTTCTCTCTTTAATTCTTCCATCCCCCCATTTCTTTAGTCTCGTCCTTCCACGTTGAATATCTCCGTCCTCCTATTCAATGTTCAGTTCGCATTCTCAACGGTGAAGTAAAAGAAAGAAGGACCACGAAGAGGAACGAGATAAAGGGATGAAGAAGATGGAATTCTAAGAGGAACGCACCTTTTTATAATTGCAAAACGCTCGCTGATCGAGCAAAACGAAGACTTTGAAGTGGAAAGCTTAGGTCTATCGGAGAAAGGAATGGCGAACGATTCTTTCTCTTTTTCTTTTCTTTCCTCCCTATCCTCTTAGGGCGGAAATATTTCCCTATCTACTGTGAAAGTTAAGAGAAAGAGACATTCCTTCGTTTAGCTCTTAGGTCTAGGTATATATCTCAAGTATCTTGTGCCTGTTATAGATTCTAGAACAATGCGTTACACACTTTACAGACTGGGAACAGCGAAAAATTTATTGCCATCCATTGTAATATATTTCGACACCCCCGACGAATACATCGGTCATCGCGCTATCTGAGTAAGCATCGGCAAACTCTTCGTCCATTTATAGCAACGAATGAGTTCATTTACGCCTTGTCGAAAACGCGAGAAGGTGATTCACTCGACTGAGGGTAACGTTCGTTATGTGACCGGAAATACTGGTCACTGTTAACACTGGGGTGCATTCGGCCGGAGCTGCAGTTTCAACCCCGATAGACGGCAGCATCTCTGACGTTAAGGGTAGGAGCTTTCGAGCTTCCAACTCGTAGCGCCACCCGACAGAAAAGCTTGGAAACTGTTATCACTCAGTGCTTATCAATCTCAGGATACCCCTGAAATACTTTGCTTTCTACTACAAGTATAATAAAGAAATGATTTCGTATGAAAGTTGCAAAAGAGGAGAAAAATTTCTTGGGTGCTGCTGCTACTATTTCTTCTACTTATTGTTGCTATTTAATTGAGAAATTTGAACAATTTTTCAGTGATTCTACAATGCGTTATTTATCATTTTTATAAAAATACCTAATATTAAGTGAGTTCCTAAAAATAAAAATTTCTTTTATCTCGAGAGTTTTTATTTAATTACAGTTATTAAAGGTTTATCGTAAAAACTGCTTGTTAATTAAGAAATACAACGAAATTGTGGGAAAAGAGGGAAATTCTGCAATGATATTATAAAAGCGATCAATTTCACCAACACAGACATATCAGAAGAAAGTTCTACTCGGAGGTCAACGTCTTTGTCGACGGACGATGACGTCGGACAGGATATCCGGTCGTGGTTCAAGGTCACGTCCGGCCATCCAACTGAGCACCTCTTCTTGTTCCACTACTTTCCATCGCCTACAGAGGGCAGCACGTGCTTTTCAACCCTTAGCGATCGATTGCACAGATTATGCTTTGCCGGTCTCATGGCACAATCTACTTACAAGTTGTTTTGAATGTTTTAAAATTTCTCTTTTCACTATCATGCGAAATTGTCGCTTCAAATGAACGCCTAATGAATAAATATGTCTAAAAACGCATTAATTTCCGTGGCTAATAAAGTAACAAGTAATTTCGTGTGGAAAGCCCACGTGTGCAGATCTATAAACTTTACGTGACTCCATAGCTATTGGACTTTATAAATAAATATGGGGCAGTGGATCAGAACTATTACGAAGTTATCTATAACTTACAACGTTGCAACGAAGTCGTCGTAGATAGCAACGGGAAATAGGAAAACTGGGATACTGCGAGAGAGAGAGAGAGAGAGAGAGAGAGAGAGAGAGAAAGAGAGAGAGAAAGGGGAAGAGAAATAGAAACAGCAAAAGAGAAAGAAAGAGAAGGAGGAATAGAAATTGAAATACATTCACATTGAGCAAATATTAAAAGACTGAACAGTTATAGATATTCAAAGAGGACGATTTCTCCCTGTGTTACGCTTTTGAATGGAGTTCACGCGCCACGTGGAAACGCTAAATTCCGCCATTTATAGCTCTCCGTTCCAGGAAAGTGAGGGAATTCAACGATGCGTTATTCTTAGTACGTAGCCCAGGAAATTTTATAAACCGTGACTTCCGCTTCTATATTGTTAACACGACATTCGATGAATTCGTGGGAGTCCGGTACCTTATGGCGTGCCGTAAAGTATTTATACCTCGTAGACGCTCTCAAAATACAGACTTACTTTGTCATTTTCGAACTTTTAAGCTAATTGAATGAATATTTTAAATATATATAATTAAATTTCACCTGAAATAGTTGTACGTTGAAATATAAGTTCTAATTAAATTTTCGCAATTAAAATGCAAACCATCAATCATAAACGGGATTATAAAATTGCCGGGTCAATTTTCTACGGGAAACAAGGGATGTTCGAGTAAAGTTTCGGGGTTGTAGATGCTCTTAATTGCGAAGGACTTATTTGCACGTAATGGCGCAGACGAGGAGGGATGACGGGGGTGAAGGAATTTTTTGGAAAGTCAGCAAAAACTAACGCAGCCCCCGCACAAGACTGTACATAATTAAGGCGAGTGAAAATTCGTGTTGCCATTACAGCATATTTAGAGAAGGCGGCTGTTTTAATGAATAATTCAATCGACCTGGTTTTTCGGTGAAGGATTCATTAAGAATGCAATTTCTTTGTTTCCTAAAACTAGAAACGTCGACGATTCTTAGAAACGTATGTAACAACGTACACTCATGTCACGACGATACGTTTAATATTTCAAGATTTTCGTTGAAATAATTCACCATAAATCACTCCTCTGTATTTCCCTCATAAACGTATTCGTTTGTCCGCGCACAATCGGTCGAATTTGCCGGCAGGATATCGTTCGTATTATGCCGAATGCAAATACTTCAGTACGAGATTTATCCAAGAACAAACGAATAATTTTCCCGATGCAAATGGAAAATACCTTCGTTAATTATTAATCCGATAAAAATCCCCGCTTTTACCAACGTCGACATTTAACGCCATAAATCGTCGATTAAAACTTCCCAACCTGACCAACGACAAATTCGATGAAAAGACTCCAAAGTGCTTCTAAATAATCGATAAACCAAACAACTTCCACGATTATCCTTGCTACACATTAAACCTTAACTTTTCAGTTTCAAACGTTATTCGCCATATCAGCACAACCCTTAAGGTCAATCGTAAAACATTGATCGACCGATCTCAGTAACGTCGTTGACTTTTCTTTCTTCGTTTCCATCGATTCTTCCTTTTCCTTCTACCCTGTCATTCCGTTTTCTCACCCTCTCTCTTTCGTTCCACTTCTTTTTCCATCGTTAATGTTCCTCCCCGCTATACTCGCGGTAACGACAGACACGCCGACGCCTAAGGGCCGTTCACGTTTACGATCGCGAACGAAGACTGAGATATCGACGGAGAAAATGAGTCGGAAAAGTGCGCCGGGAGCACCCATGGCGATCGTCATTGCTTGACCCTTCTTTTACCATTTCTCTCTTTCTACTTCACTCTTTCTCTCATTCCTTCTATCGTTTCCACTATCTCTGTCTCTTTCGCGTTCTCCAATTTCTCTTTTTGTCTCCCTTTTTCGTTTCACCTACACGTACAGACGTACAAGGGGGATGGTGGTCGCGGGACTGCAGTCACACCATCCTCCTGTACCACGTTGGCAGGGTGAGTTGGCGTGGACCCCGATAAGTGCTCGATTCCATTCTCATCCTCTCGGGGACAGTTACACGGATTACATTCACTATGGTCCGATAATTTCCGTTGAAAAGCGAACAGCCGTAGCCGTGGCCGACGGCGCACACTATTTCTATACTGCCAACGGGGCCGAGGTACTCTACGGCGCTTCAACCCGATTTCCCGGGAAATGAACCATAGAAACGTACGTCCCTATAATCACGTGACTGGAATCGTAATTCCAGCTCGAGGCGGTAACGCGATTTTACGAAGAGCCCCCGCTAATCGTGTAAGATCAAACTCGATCGGCCGAGAGGGATGTTTCGATTTTGTTTCACGATACCGCGTTTCCGTGTAAATTCCCAACTGCTGGGAGAACGATACTGATATTCCGAGACCGATATGGGATCCGTGACAAAAATTGAACGAAGCGTAGCTTGGTATTTTTTTTTTTACGATGATGAAAAGAGATATTCTTTGGAGTGGTTAAAATGTGAATGGTTTGTTTTTTGTATAATGAAAGGAATACTTTCATTAGCTTGTGTGGGAAGTTTTTTAATCAATGTTCGGAGGTGGTTTATTGTTTGTTGTAGCCATAGAGTTTGCTCTTATGGTGTAAAATATACAATACATGGAACTGCGGTTACAAATAGTGATAATTATGATGAGAGCATAAAATAAAAAATTAGAATGTCGTAGATTTGAAGGCATAAGAGGAAAAGTAATCTTTTAAATTTAAATATTTCTATAAATACGTTCACTGATATTCATATCTCTGAAGAAATTTATTTGGAAATAATTCTATAAGATATACCAGTTGCACAACCCAAGCCAAATACTCTCTAAAACTTTGCAAAAGCAAGGAGATCCCTTTTCAACGCGTCTCTCGCAATACACGCTCGTCCAACTGCGAAAATCTCGACGAACTAGAGAATCTTAAGATTTTCTCAAAGAGAAGAGGAAAGGAGAGGAAACCGAACGTGATCGATGGTCCGAGAAGATTCGTATGTGCCCAATGTTCCCAAATAGTTGGAGAATTACGGGAGAGCCGGCGATGCAGCCAGGTGGATCGCGATAAGCCGGAAATGTTTCTCGCAGGCGGATTACGAGAAATCGAATTTCCTTATACCTCGAAGGTCTCCAGGGAGCGAACGTTAGTGCAGAGAGCAAACCTTTACCTATCGTCGGTGTATTTCGTGAAACACACGCGCGTTTCTCCACGCGACACCGGATATACCCTTCCATCCTCTATCTCACTTCCTCTTTTCCTCTCATTCTCTCTCTCTTATTCGGCTCTCATCCATTTTTTACCCGGATTCGCGACACCCCGGGGGTCGCAGCTGCACTCCATTCCGAAGAACAATCTCTGCATATTTGAAATCTATACGTGAGCTCTGTGTGTTGCCGGTAACACATCCGGGTAAACTCGCATTCTCGTATACGCGGCAGGATGAGACGTATGCAGAGATTGGCTGGAATGCTACTCGAATCCTATACCGATGCATTATGGATATTTATAAGTTCTCGAGAGTGCCCAAGGGACTCGAAGGTATCCGTTGCCTTAAACTGGCGGCTGCGAGGAGGCCAGAAAACCGAGTATTCCTACCGTTTTGACTGGTGAAATTTTCAAGAGGCCATCATTGATTTTACCCCCCTCGTGCCTCGAGCGCCGCCCTTATTCTACTCTCCGCGCCACGCTCGCCCTTCTCGAGCCGTTCCCCTGCATCGATCACCCGTACTGTCCACGCAAAATAACGATTAGCTCGAGAGCACGACGTTATATTGGACCTGGACTCGGCTTATGTGCGCATTCTTTCTGGGAATCGATGGAAAGAATCGAAATCGAAAATTTCTATCGGACGATTTACGCCCTCGCGTTAATTGCATCGCGCGTTCGACGCGTATAAAACCATTGTCTCGTTTTAACACGTTGAACGCCGCCGGCGATTGGTTGGTTTCATCGCATTCACTGAAATAAAACTTTTTTTTTATTCAAATTAGATCTTTATAAAGTAGAAATTTTGAGGACGCAGTTAGATATATAATTGGCAGGGTTTTACCTTTTTAATGTTAAAATTGAAATATTGGATGTTATAGGGATTCGTAATTATTGTAATTTAAATGTGAAATTTCATTGAATTCGATGGCGTTGATCAAAGGTGACCCCCGTGGCATTCAACGTGTAAATTGGATTTAATGTATATCGCGCGGGTGGATGTTGCGTTGGACTGATGTTTGTGGGGGTTGTAAAGTTTGGAGGTTGTTAAGATCCTGGGGGTAGCTTTAAGTTTGGACGTTGAAGTGTTTCAGTTGAATTGTGAATCGGCAGAATTATGGAAAGGGTGATGGATTAAGTTTATTAACTAGCTAAGTGCGTAATTTAGATCTAATGTTTCCTCGTGGGATGCGCAATTAAAATTAAGCAGTGATTAGTGTATGTATCGAAGACGGAGTACATGCTTCTGTTGTAGATTTTATATAAGCTGTAAAGCAGAACGGGAAAGGATTATATTTTTATTCTAAAATGAATTAACTCAGTTGAAAAATTATAATTAGGAGATAGAAGTTCGGTTGATCTCAGGGCGGTGTTTGTGAAAGTGAAATTACGAACTTAATTTTTCGAGCTGTCTGAATTTCTTCGAAGTTGAGTTGCTTTTGATGATGTAGCTGAGATAAAGCTAAAGACATGCTTTGCAAAATGGTGTAAATAAATTGTAGGGGAATAGCGGATATATTCAAGAGAGGGATCATTTTTTTTATAAAAATTTTATTGCTTCTTGCTGAAGTTTTATGATGCTTTCCATCGATGCTTAAAAACGCACTATTTATGTATAATACCCTGTGGAATAAATCAATTATTATTACCTAACTATATAATCAACGGTGATGGGAATATTTCAGTTCTCCTCTTCGGAGGGGACAAAAAATAGTTCGACCACTCTGACTTGGACAGCAAGCGACGGAGTTGCTCATTATCAACTGCTTATTTCCACCATTTCGTTTTTGGAGTTTCCAAAAGCAGTCTCTTAAAGTGAACACTCCTCATAATAGTTTACGTTAGGAGATTGAGTTGTTTGATTCCAAAAACGAAATGGCGGAAATAATCGTCTGAAATACGCTAAGTATAAAATAAAATACTTTATGTATTTATTTCATACCTGATCAAGTCTAAATATTATTAAGATCAATATTAATTCCCATTTAACACGTTCAATGCCATGTGGGTCACTGGTGACGGGTGCTTTAAAATTCAATGAAATTTCCTGTATCTATTAAATTATACTATTTACAATTTCACTTAAACAGTCAATATTTAAATATTAGTATTAAAACGGTAAATCCCTACCGAGTGTATAGTAAATATTTTACAATAACTGCAACTATTTCCACTTTGAAAAGATTCTGCTCCAAATGACATAATTTTAATAAAATAAACTTTCATTTCAGAAGAAACGATGAAACTTCCGAAATACCATTAGTATTCAACATGTTAATAAACAAAGCAAAATCTCATTCTCGACTTTCCACCATCGACCAGAAGTCGTGCAAGACAACCCAAAAGAAAACTACCCCCAAACCCCAAGGTAAACAACGTCCACGAGAAAAACACGGGTTTCTTTGTAATCACAAGTACGCTCACGATTATCAAGGGAATTCAAAAAAATCTAAAATTAATTTCATTGTTCATCGGGTGGAACATTTACCAATTCACGATTCGATGAGCTTCGCCGGTGATTCGGAAAATGTACGTGCGAGCGAATCCACTCGCTTCGTCGACAGCTCATGGCAGTGGGAATGGGGTAGACGACGTACCATGGTGAAGAGTAGGTATAGGACAGCTGCGTTAAATATTTACAGTTTTGAGTTACGCCAGCACGTATATAGGCGTCACATTATCGGTAAAGACATCGAGTCCCAGGTGCGTCCTACGTGTTTACGAGTCTCCGAACGGCACAAGTTTCGGACCCGCCTACCAGGAACTTTGAAGGTTACGTTTTGTCGCATATAGACGAACGAACACCAGGTGTACGATGGCCCATAGCGTCTACGGAGATCGAAATTATATTCTTCGCGTTGCGTAACGTACGGGATTTTTATACTTTTCATTTCGTACGTGCTACCATGCTGTTTCATCGCTGTTCGATGAAAGATGACATCCGAACGACAAAAGACGAGTTATAAGTATTTGTACGAACAGATGTTGCTGGTGATTAAATTCGTTGATATGTCAGAAAGTATAAATAACGACAAACACTTTGGGAGGATTTCTGGGAATCTGAGTGGCGACTTGTAATGAGATTTCTATAGAGATGCCTTAACCCTTTGCACTCCTATGTCGAGCTACACTCCACACAGCTTTTTGTGACACTTACTTCATATCCTAATTATCGACTTTTCGAAATCAACAATAATTTTGCATTTTAACAGGAATACACCGCAGTATCTACAATTGTTCCTAGTATTAAATAAAAACGAATAATCAACAGTAGACAATTTTCCGAGATTATATTTGCTTATCTGACAAAAAGTTAATAAAATAATTCGGAGCGCAAAGGGTTAAGGCAGGTAATGGGAAACTTTACGATATAGAATCTGATTATACAATATTATCCTGTCACATATATTACAAAAATAATCCTCGTCACACGACGATATGAGGCGCGATTTTTTTATGATTAAGATACTATCAATAAATACTCAGAAATTGCCTTATCCCAAATCGGAGCAGCTAGATGAATTTCTTGAGCGAACTTCTTCACGCTTAAGTTGAGTATTTTCGCGTAATTTCTAGTATGTGCGCAGCAAGTGACTCCTGATATAAGCAATAAGACCAGTCATCGTACCTTTGTCGAAGAATCTCGCAGTCGATGACCTGCACCTGATGTCCTCTAGAATGTTTGTAGCGTTGCGTCGTAGGGTGTGACCGTAGATCGTTGATATTTTTCAAACACGTTACGTCGACATCACAAATATTGCACTGAACAACCCGTTTGTACGCGTGGAACAACATTGTGAATGCATATCACGATATTCTGATCATTAATTGCAGTTTGCAAGATTTATTACCGCCCCGCGAAGCCTAAGCGTGATGCCCGGCCGAAGAGCAAAGTGTAACTAACGTCTCGCGGTCGTTGAAGGTCGCGGTTTGTTTTCCTCTATTGTCAAAGTCAAATCTACCAGCAACGTACTACTGCGTTTAATCCTAATCGACAGAATGATTCAAACGGCGAAATTTAATTTGTACGTGGCTATGTTATACCATGAACGCGACAAAGACTTGTAAACAATGAGACGAGTTGCCGTACTTTTTGTCGATGGATTCGATAACGATTGGACTTTTTGTAGCAATGCGTCAAAGAGTGGAACATACATCGTTGATATTGTTTAAATATCGCACACCGATATTAAATATTGCACCGAACACTCCTTTTGTACTCGTGGAACAACGTTGTAATTGTTTATCGCGGCGTTGCGAACTTTAATTGTGATTTGAAAAAGTTATTAACGGACTGCGGAATTTTGCCATGTTGCCCGGCCGAATGGCAAAGAGGCACTGGCTTACAGTGGTCACCGTGCGCCGAAGTTTGTTTTCGTTTGGAGTCAAAGTCAAATCTACTGGCAACATCCTACCGCACTACGTCATAGATTAAAATTCTTGTAATGGCAAAATCTATGTCGTGTATGACTATATTATTACCTATTCACAATAAATGACGCTTTATATGAACAATAAGACGAATCATCCTACGTTTATCGAGAAATCTCAAAGGAGATGACGTGACCGTAGATTGTGTACAGCATATGCACCGTATATCGATGATATTGTCGAAATACATCACATCCGTATCACGATTATTGCACTGCATAATACGATTGTACGTGTGACACAACATTGTGAATGTATATTGCGAGATTGTGAGCTTTAATTGCAATTTGCAAAAGTTATTAACGGACCGCGAAATTTTGCCATGTTACTCGGCCGAATGGCGAAGAGGCACTGGCTTATGGCGGTCACCGAGTGCCGAGGTTTGTTTTCGTTTGGAGTCAAAGTGAAATCTACGGTTACTGTACCGCCGCGTTCTGTCATAGGCTGACGGAATTTTTTAACTGGTAAAATTTTTATTGTTTATTAGCAAATATGTTGAATTCGATTAATAACGATTAATACATTTTTGAAGTGTGTATTATCGTCATGGAAATATGTATATCTACGAAGTTAAGTGAAAAATGATTCACGTTAATTAGTGATTATTGAAATGGCCCATGTTTAAAAATTTATAATACTGAAACTATCAATTATTTTGCATTGCACTCGTGTATATTATTATGCTGGGAAACAATTTTGTAAAAATTATAAAAAATTGGAGCGTTTGCAAGTACATGTACGAAAATGTCCAATTTGTTGCTAGCTTTTTTCTATTGATCTCTAAAGGAAGAATATTGACATAGATCACTGTCATAATTTCCATAAATTAGTAATTCAATTTCTTCATTGTAATTCATCAGAAATAACAATTTTACAACGATTATACCACTGTTCCGGCAATCTTCTCCTTTATTCATCAAAATATTCAATAACGTTTACCTTCAATTACCTCCACCTACACCTTCGACGGCGCAAACTTCGAAGGGTGCAATATTAATGCACCGGCGCTCCGAAAGAGTTAGAAACTGAAATTGAACCGAAGGTCTCGCACGAAAACCATAACCTTTGCAAATTTTATACCTCGATGCATGTTTCCCAAGCCAAAAATTTAATCGCAAAGAAATCCTCTCTTTTAAGAAAAATAAAAGAAACTCTCATACCACTCGAATCTTACCCTCCACCCTACACTTTCGAAAAACGATCGCAATAGACGTTCACTTACACCATACTCATTTTCAATCTCGATCGTGCTTTCGAACTTTCAAAGTATCTATTGTTAACTCCCTCGAATTTCCTTACTCCATTGAACGCAATCAACCCAACCAACCTTTCTTCCTCCAACGATCTCGAAACAACGTACCTCGCATCGTCCAATCGAATTTTATCCCTCGACTTCTCTGTTTTTCGCTAACTTCGACCGATGACCGTTCTTCTCGTCCACGCACGAAGGGATTCTCCAGAAAGTAGGGAGGCCAAGGTAAGGGATAAGGTGGACACTTTCCTCATGGGGGTTGAAACGACCAGGCCAACCTGCCACTTGGCACGTGCGTGGGGCAGTTACTTTAATTCTTTATAAGCGAGACACCGTTATCGAGTTAGCCCGACCCGAAAAGGACGAAAAAGGACCTTCGTGTCGCGGTACGATGGAGAAGAAACAGATAAGCTTTCGCCACCGAGAACCATACCGTTATCCGTCCCAGAGACAACGGCAACACCGAGATTCGTGAAAGCACCGTAAATATATTTTTTATGGTCGACATTCTTTATGGCTCTCGAGGGTCAGGTTTTACGTTAATATCAGACCGAAAGGACAATGGCGATAGGATCGTTAAACAAAGTTACAGCATTCTCTCTTCTCTTTTTTACGCATTATCGACCAGTAAAATGTCTACTGTCGCTTGAGCAAGAAAAGTTTCTTGTTCCAGTATTATCGAGAGAATTTTCCGATATCGTGATAACAGGGATGTTGAATATATCCTAGTTAATCGTAAGACTCGATAGGAGGGACGTATACGTATCCATTAATGGGCATCCCTGACAGGATACGAGAGAGCCTGACCGCCGGATAGGTTGTTCGCCTCGGTTCTCGCTTTATATCTGTCAGCTCGACTCCTGAATAACGATCTCGCCCAATTTCGGTGCCTTGGCCCGCGAAATGGCGTAACCGCGAATAGATAATGCCCAGGGATGGAAGTATGCAAATGATCTCTCGCTGCATCATTCAACTATACTGATAGGTTTGAATATCAGCTTTCAAACGTGACATCGTTTATCCGACGATCAAAAGACCTAAACTTTTTTCAAGCATAGCTACTGTCGCGTTGCGACCACTTTTTAGTTGAACTGTCAAAAGTAGGGACTTTGTGCCAGGCCTGTACGTACTGTTCGACAACATTAACTTGTCCCGGCAAAAGAATGCGGGTCTTCTCGTTCCTTCAGCCAAACGAGTAAAGATATTTCAATGCTATGACTTTGTCGAGTGTTTACTTCAGGAGGTGAAAAACATCTGCATAAAATGGCCGAGGGCATCAGCCTCTCTCGCTATTTGCCGAAAACTTATTTAGAACGTTACGCTGCCCGTGTATAACAAGAGGTTTATATCACAGTCATCTGTACAGTAATCATAATCTTTTTTAAATACATTTAATTTAACTCAGTGGACTTACTTAAATTACCGATCCAGCATCTGCGATCGACTCGCCCACGAAAGCACCATTCGTTTTGCGGCGTAATGGCTACCATCGTCCTTAAAGAACAACGAAAGGACACAAGGAGAATTGGAGAACAAGCCATGATACAAAAACAACGGTCGAATTGCTCGTAACGTCAGAGCTAAGGAAATTTAGCTCGCTAACAAGAAACAATATGTCAAGGGAAAGCGTGACAGCACGTTCCGGTGTCCAAACGGCGCGGCACGTTTCTGCGGTACCAAGAACAGAATCGCAGAAGCGACTGCGGCAGTCACGGGGACGAGTGATTTATCTCGAGTCGCGTTTCGTAACAACCACCTTAGATTAACCGAATTACAGGATCTCCGAGTCGGACCAGACAGTGGAGCATCCCCAGCAGCGTCGCCGACAAGGCCCCGGTTACAAGGTAGGTTTGTCATTGTGCCTCGGCTGTTTAATTAGAGGGAATATCGACCCGGTTGGGAAAGGGTCAGGCCTCTGCTCGGACGGCGAGAGCGCGGTGTCGGAGGATAGAGGAGCAGAGGCAGAGGTTGGAGGGCACGTCTCTGGATAGGCCCCTCACCTGCAATTACCCAATCGCGTCACGGTAATGGATTACCGATTGGAGAGAAGAGGAGGATCTGGTTCTCTGTTCGATTTGGTCGTCGAGCAGAGCGAAGCGAAGCAGTCAGGGGTGTAGCGGAGGCAACCACCGTCTCGCCACCCACCGCGCTCCAGGGGCAATTTACCTCGCCAATCTATGCCACGTAATTGGGAATTTTATAATATTTTTGGAAGCGAGCCAGTCTCGCTCGACGGTAGCTAGGCACGAGGAAGAGAAAGAGAGATAGAGGAATAGAGAGAAAGAGAGAAGAAGAGGGTAACGTAGGAAGAGTGAGATCGGACGAAGAGGGCAAAGAAGAGCGGAGAAGGACGGTAGCGGGTTATGCTGGGAACCGGAGGGCCAGCAGCCTCTAGGGAAGATGGATATCCTCTTTTTGAGGGCCGCACCGCGTCGGATGAAAAATGCACACGGCTAAAATTCACCGCCGCAAAAAGGGTGCGAGCGATTTGGAAGCATACCAAATTGTAATCGTCGGAAATCGACGATTAATTTATCACGGAAGTACCTCCCCCTCCGTCCTTCTTCTCCTTTCGGTATCCGCGATTCCCTCCATCTCAACGTCCACTTCTCTACCTCATCCTCCTCCAGCTTCTCCTTTGCTTCTCTGCTCTTTCTACTTCTATTTTACTCTTACTATTCCATCCGAATGTGGCTTCCAGGGAGCTGAATGCCGGGAAATGATTTCACTTCTTGTTCCTGAACGAATCGACGAGAGGATTTGCGGTATAACCGCTTTCGTACATACGTTATCCATCGACGATAGGTTCACGGATATTATTGGAATCTTTGTGCTTCGTTCCACCATCGAACCATAATCGTTCTTTCTCATCGTTCGCAGCTTTTCATTAAAATTACATGAAAATTCTAATCGTCAATTATAGAAGTCCATTTTCTCGATGAATTCGATAAACGTCGATATTATCGGAGTTGAATCTGAGGAAATAGAATTTGCCGTTCGACCGTGGTTAATGAGGTGTCGAAAGGACGAAAGAGGTTTCATCGTGTTTACCCGCTCGGAGAACCCGTAAATCGTGCGAAAGATATCGGGAGAGGGAAAACGGCATATAGTCGAACAAAAGTGCTTTCTGATCGTGCCACTCACTAAAAGCGTCTATAGACTCTGAGAGTACGATAATAACGTTCGGTTACCGGGCTGGCAC
Organism: Cerceris rybyensis; assembly: GCA_910591515.1. NCBI lineage: Eukaryota > Metazoa > Arthropoda > Insecta > Hymenoptera > Crabronidae > Cerceris > Cerceris rybyensis. Next base: position 7,405,807 of record OU342795.1, read on the forward strand.
AGCTGGTAGAAGTGCTGTACTATCGTTTTGGTACGAGCGCCCCATGGTAGCGACGGTGCGGCACACGTGAAACAGCCGCGGGTCGGGCCACTTTATATTCAAAGCGCAGGCGGACGTCTCTGAAAATGCAATCGCAAAATACAATACCGTGCATTACCTATACTCTCGTGCGCGCCAGAAAGAGATATCGTAAAAGATGATGTTATACATTATGCGGCGCGAGGCTTCCAACTCCCTTCCCATCCTACGGGGTGGTTCCTTCGCCACACCACCTCCCCCGAAAACCCCCGTACCCCCTTCTATTTTCCTTCGGCTGCAACGTCCGTACTACCGTCGGCCGATACGTTAATAAAATTCGAGAGCTGAAAGGGGCGCGCTATGGATATATGTACTCCACCCACGATATTGGAGTATCCCCAAGGAAAATCCTATTCCACTTTTTCCTCCTCTCGACCCCGCCCACGGGATACTGGCGAAGATACGTGAAAAATCGTTCCCGAAGTCTCCGAGCTTTTATTATTTATCGGCAGAGCCATTCGTTCGCGTGGGGACCGGAAACAAAATTCCTGGGCCATTTCCGTCGAGTTGGGGATCGTGCTGGAATAGTATTTTCTCTGGGAGGGAAGGTTGTTCGATTTTTTAATCGTTTGTCGCAGGAGGAAGGTTTGTTTTGTCGTTTCTTCGATTCTGTTTGATCGTGCATTGTGGTGATAGTTTAAGAATGTAAAAGCGAGGAGATAAGAGAGATCGTTGGAGGTTATTAGGAGAGATTTCTATCGGATTTATGCTCGAGTCTGACCAAAAGTGGATGGGTCTCCTTGATGGATTTTGTCCCGTCCACCGCTTACCAAAGTGGGAAATTAAGTTTCAGTCATTTACAGAGTTCGCCGGAACAACACTGATAAAGACAGGAACTTAAGTGATTAAGCTGTACGAAAGGAGAGCCCCGGCGGTTTGGTGGTTTGCATTAACGGTCTTGACTCTAGGAAAGTGGGACGTATTTCACCGGGAATTGCTGTCTACATCGCCCATTGAGTAAGAAATAAAGCTGCAGCAATGGGCATGTATTCCCATGCCTTGGGTTCAATTACAAGCCAGTCAAGCTGTTAACATTTCCACGCGTTTCATTAAATCACTTCGGAGAATGCCGAATATATTTCTCATCGTCGTACCTCGTCGGTGATATAAATCGCCCACACTTTTTTTTTCCTCGTGTCCTCCCATCCTGTCCTTCCGATCCTCCTTCCCTCCTCCTCTCCTGGCTAAAGCGAGGCGTATAAATTTTCCGAATACTTTAAACCTTTCATCCGCATAAACTGGTGCCATGGTGCGTCGATAAATAAAAAATGTATGCCCAAAAATTTGCAATTCCCCGTTCGAATGAGGCTTATTTAAATATTAACACTGCAACGTGGCCGCTCGTAAAAACCAACGGGGATTTCGAAGCGAGCGTAAAATCGATTCAAGATAAATCGCCCACGATGAGGAGAAGGGGAATAGTAAAAAAATAAAAAGAAAGAGAATAAAATGAAAAAAAAACCTTTTACTTTCGTGTCCTTTTTACGGCACCACATCCAACGAATGGTCCAGGAAAGAATTCTTCTTCTGGGTGCATATCGGTAGACACTATCTCATGCAAAAGGACTTCACCGGAAGCTTTCTTCTCGGTGACGGGGCAATACCTAGTTCCCCGCTAACCCGAGTTCTTTTCACCAGGACGGGAAAAGGGTTCAAAGGGAGGAATAAGGCCGAGGTGCACGAGAGGGAACGTTTCACGACCGTTCGTTATCAGGATGTGAGAATCGCGCGGGTGGGCATGGATAAGCCGAGAGCACAATGAGGTAGAATGTAGATCGTCGAGCTCGGAGGTGGAGTATGGAGCAAAGAGGGCCACAGGAGAGAACCGAGGCCGGACGTACAGAGGAGAAGTGGAAGAAGGAAGAGAGGCTCGACCGTAGAAACGACGGTAGGAAGGGCCAACGGCGAAGTGCAGTTAGGGGGCGATCAGGATACAGAGAGGTCTGCGGCACCCGCGGCTACTCTTCTCTGTCTGGGCTTCATCCGGGAAGCTTTGCATGGAAATGCCGCCGCTGAATAACCCACCACCGCTAACTTCAGCACAATGGTCGTCACATTATGTTGCGTCAGAAAGCACCAACGGCGGAGTGAGCCGGGCTTCAGCAATGCTCTCCCCCGCCGCCTTGCGTCTCTTCCTCTGTCACTTTCTCACATACACATGCTCTTTCACTATAATTCCATTCCTCTCCTCTCTTCATCCTTCTCATTTTCTCTCCTCTGCGTATATCGCCTCTTCCTTTTCTTCTTTCTGCTTTTCTATCCGTCTACGAGTACCACCGCGGATCTTCCGCGCGTTTCCTCTGGACGTGAATGAAAAGGGGCCATTCAGATAGAGAAAGGGTGGAGGATCGTCCAGAATGCCCTACGTTATCACGATTTGTTGCGGTACGGATAATGGGAAGGAAGGACGAGGTATTTATACGACAAGTTTGATCTCTGTAAACGATAAAGTGGTGGGAAGTTTCGAACGATCTTTTCAACCGAACGATGTTCATTTACTGATGTAAGAAATGGTGAATTCTTTGTTGTCGTTGGAAAGAAAAAGATTTCAATGTTTGGGATGGAGTTTTTTTTTCATGGCATACGGTTAACCATGTTTTCATCGGAGAAAGATTGTCGACGGGAGGAAAAACGAATTAGTGCCAATTTTGCAAAGGACCCTCCGGGTGAACGTGTCACGTAGTACCCGGAAGGGAGAGAATCGTCTAGGAATAACAGCGATTACTCACAGGGAACGTGCGACTTGATACAAGAGCCATTCCCCGGCAGCCCCTTCACCGATAGTTCGTCTTAACCGCCGCGGGCGCATGGGGCTGGGAGAGTTAATTGCAGAGCTTTGTCTGAGTCGCGGTGATACATGCAAGGGTGCCTTCTCTTACCATGAGGGATGTCGTCGAGGGTCGATAACGCCGTCTCGAGATGAAACTGTCGCGCCTGCTGACGTACATTTAAATGGGTCAACTTGATGCTTCACGAGCTTGGTATTTCGCGTGAAATTTCGACGATGCTTTTCCGGATGCTACCAATAGTTTCACGATACCAAGCGTAAATCGTTCAAATGATAAAAAATGTAGGAAGGGGAAAGTTTATCGTAAGTGTATCCGTACAGGATACGAGTTATATTTATATCCGAAAGAGTTTAGCTCGAAATGCACTATGCGAGCTGGCTATCCTTCATAGTTACGAGTCGAGAGGACCGAAACAAAACGAGAAGTTAACGATACAACAGTGACGTTGACAAAGTAGCAATATCTAGCAGTGGCGTGTGTGTAGATTGATAGGATAACCCTCCCAGGGGGTATGGAGCGCCATAAATACGACAGCGGGCTAAAACTTTGCATCTCCGAACATGCAAAGCGATGCAAAAAGCTGAGGGCAAAGAATATGCCGCGGCTCCCGGTGGGCCGTGCGCGGTTTGAAAAGAAGAACACCGGAGGAAAACGTATATAGACGGCCGTCTCGCTCAACGGGGGGGCGGGCTTATTCGTGACTTTCGCAAGTTAATCAGTACTCTTTCGCAAGAGTTACAGCTCTACTACTGCCGGGAGCCTGGATCTTAGCAGGCTCGCACAATGGGACATAACTTTGCATAGGACACGTACACGTAACAACTAACAACTAAAGCACTCTGTGGAGTCGCTAGAACTCTTCCTCTTTCTCTCTCTCTATCTCTCACCCTTAACCGCAACCTCTAGAGGGTACGTACGAGATGGAGAACGAGAGAGAAAGATAGGAGGTGAGAGAAAGATGGAGCGAGAGAAAAGCCAAGGGAGAGAAGTACTAAGGTCGAGGAGTCCTCTCTGAGCGTGCATATGTATCCATTATGCAAATTTCGCGCCCATTATAATAAGCGAAGCCCTTGGCATACCTTGGAGACTAGCGTCTAGAACTGCCAACATTACCGCAACACGACGACACGGTCCAAGAGGACAAATTCAATTAGGACTCGGACGATAAGTTTGCGGCTGAGTCAACCGGCTGAATCGTTTCTACTAGTGCCACGGCCGTAACTTGGGATCGACTTACGAGGGGTTCTAGAGAGACGAGCGTTGCATGAGAATGACTCTGGTCTCGCTTGAAATTCGCGTTTCCCTCGTACTTATTGCCACTTTAAGTTTCTTAATCGTACTGAATTATCCATCGAAGTTGAGCGTTTATTTCCGAGCCGAGAACAGGCTTGGGATTCTGAATACGTTTGAACACGTCCACCGGACTGAAAGAATTTCTTATCACGGCAGCTAATAGAGAAAGTTCATCGTATAATCTACGCGATACTTCTATCGGCTCCTGAGAACTTTCCACGAGAAAATACCGGGGTGAATTGCCGGTGACCACGATCTCGAGCTACACTACCCCCTGTCTTCTCCCGTACCCACCCTCAAACTCCGATACCTAAGCTCTTCGTGTCCGAGATTAATCACCTTTGGTTCGGCTCTACCTTGGATCCCTATCCGTTCATTCATCCCTTTCGAACCTCTCGTTCTATCCTTCCGAGATACCCTTCCTTACGAAGATTCTCATTACTTAAGGCAGCGCATTACCATATTGATTTCCTGTGGGAACAGTTTCCGAAACTTTCTCAGATCCTTCCTTCTCCCTTATTACGAGATAACGCGGGACGTTCTTCGCATAACTTCGAATCCAACGTCCCTAATCCCCCGCGCAACAATCAGTGATATCATCGGAACAATTACCACGATATCAAATTTAGGTGAAATTGAAATATCTCATTTCATCCCTCAAGATATCCTCGAGTACACGAACATGATAAATTTTCAAATGTCATCCTTTAAAAGTTCTTCAACTAGATACTTCCATAGACAAATTCAAGCAAGAGTTTTGCATCGTCGTGTTACGAGTTTGCGCTCCCTAGTCCGAACTCGTGTAAAGCTCCGTGAAAGCCATTATCGCCTTTCTGCCCCTTCCTACTTTCATCGTTCTCTTTCTCTGCGGGTGTACTGCTATTTCGGTCCAGCAGGTTAAAGAACTTGACGGCCAGAGAACAAGGGGACGAATCGAATCGCGAGGGTCATTGGGTGGGAGACCGGCAGCTATATAGCGACAAATACTTTGTTCTGGCCGGCTTCCTATCCGCCTACTCCCAATAAAAAGAAACAAAAACCCATTGTTGGCCATTCTGTGAGTGGTGGACTGGCTGGGTGATCCATCAGGGCTCGGATGGGAAAGGCTTGGGGGTAACAGGGGGTGGAACACACCGAAGCCTGCCTGCCCGACTGGATGGGGGTGAGTAATTAACCAGGCCTGCCTACCCCGTTGCTTCTCTGCCGGTCCGACTGTTTCCACTGGAACCTTATGTACCGCGGAATAACGGTTGAATCGTCGTTGCTCCAACAACAACCTATCAAGCTGGATGCTTAAACAGAGTTTTATTTCTTCCGTGTAACGCAACGTTAACGGTAATTTACTGAAACTCGCGATAGGTTTCATTCTGGGAGAAATTGTTGGAGAATCATTATTTTTCGAATGGTAATAATTTCAAGGAGAGAGATAAAAGAAATAATGGTATTGTCATGATTGAAATAAAGTGGAAAATGAGATTCGTTGCTGATGGGTATTGGAGGTAATTGTTTCTCGGGCAAACAAACCACACCTATGTTTACGCACGAAACGAACGAGTAATTGCAATTATCCATCATTCCTGTCAGTGATATATGACGGAGAATTTTTGCAATGCTAATTGATGTAAATCAAGCATGCACCTATCATCCAGAAATAGATAGATACAATGACTCGATACGTAGAATCGACTCGAACGATGGTAAACGCGGATTCGATCCTTCATCATGGACACTAATGTCAAATTACTACCACGGAACATCGTTAATCACTGCAGCGGTAGAGCGCTAGTCGGAGCTGAAATTATCTCTAGTGCACTGGTCATTAAATTCAATTTACATATAAATTCGAATTATTCTATCGAAATGTTCCTCGTACAATTGTAATTGCGCGACATAATAGAACTGATGTTCCGCTACTCTCCTCTCTGTGATCGAATGTCAGATTCGCTGACAACTTCACCCTTCTGTCAATTCATCTCATTGAAATTCACGTAGTGCGCTTACTTAAAAAATGATTTGCAAATAGAAGATATTAAAAAGATTCTTCCTATTATCCAGCACTGATAACGCTCCAAGGGACATGGAAAGAAGTGGAAGGGAAGGAATACAGAAGAATGCTCGACCCGAACTACTAATTCTCAGTAGAACAACCTAAAATAGCAGCGACAGTACTCAAAACAAGTTTCTACTTAAATATTTTAAACTTTTCGCTCTAATCAAGCACAACCCATCTGCCCAATACGAACCATCATCACTGATACATCATCCTTCTCGACCATCGTCGACCAGAACTACTAATTTTCAGTAGAACAACCTAAAATAACAGCGACAGTGAGTAAAACAAGTTTCTATCTAAACATCTGAAACCTTTCGTCCCAACCGAATACCTACAGCTCATTCAGCTAACATGAACCATTATCGTCGAGACATCGTCGCCTTATCAGCGTTCCTGATGAGAAGCTCTCAATGCCGGTGGAGTCGTTGTGTCATGCAACTAAAGAAAAGTGCATCCAAGAGGTAGAGTATGAGTGGACCAAGAAATGAAGAGCACTCTACTCTATTCTACTTCAGGAGGTGCGAAGGTTGCGGAGGCGTGAAGTAGGTTGGGCTCGTAGACTCGCGGACTGGAAAGCAAGGGGGTGGTGGGACCACGGCGTTGGCGTTGACGATGGCGAAAGCGTCGAGGGCGAAGGCGCCCGTGATGGATTGTCCTCCGCGTGTAAATATTTCACACTACACTCATCACAATTTTCGTTCCGGCCAGCCGTTTCGCAGCGTCATAACTTCACGCCGTGTCTCGAGGTCGAACGCTCCCTTTCCAACCCCTTTGTTTCCTTCTTCTCGTGGCGAACACTCGCCTAGGGGTAAGAAGCGATTTTTAATCATCTTGTACGTTTAGTAAATTCGATCGTATGTATATTTCTTTCTGTACAATTGCATAAATTTGGTCTGAGATGAAATTGATGTTGGCTTATCAGACTTTTTATCAAACAGGACTTTGCTATTCTGTGATACGTTCAGGCTTTTAGCTATACGATCTGCTACTAGTGGTGCATTGCAGGATCGTTACTCATACATGAACTAAAAGTACGTGTAAATGGTAAAATAGTAATTTTTTATTAAAATAAAATAAAACCAACAGCTTGCGTGATTTTTAACGTTTTTCCTTTTATCTTGTATTCTTGTCAGATGTAAATGATTATATCTTCTGTGTCTTCAGCGTTGAATAAATATGCAGGAAAGATTTTCAAAGGAGATATAATAATTTCTGGCAGAAAAACAAGTCGATTGGTAACCATCGAAATAGCACCCGCATGATCAAATGACATCGTCTTCGAAGTATCAAGTCCCGAGTTCTCTAACAACGTGGCTACGTTCCAAACCGTCTCCATTCCTATCTCCGCTTCATCCCTCTTCCTTTTTCCTGGCCCCCACCTTAATCCCCCTCTCTTTCTTTAATCCATCAATGGCACGATGAAAGGCACACGGAGATACGAAGAAATCTAATACCAAAATGGATTTAGCCGTTATAGGATACGGCCACTGGAGAAATAAGTATGGCGAATGGGTGGGATCCGGGTAAATCCATCATCCAGGTTGCCGCCGCTGTCATTCCCTCGGCGCATCGAAATGCAGTTTAAAATGTAACACAGCTATGTCACGGGTACGATAAATAAACGAAATGCGGTGAAACAAGAAACCATCGAGCATGAAAGCGTAAAACCTAATCAATTCGTCAATTTCTTTATACCATCGATACAAAATACCATTTCATGGAAACGTTTCACGGTGGTTCTCCAAGAACCGTTCACGTCGTCACACCAATGGGGTTTCCTCTGTACGTGACATATGTCAAGGCAGAGAAGAAAGTAGGAACCGTGGCAACTGGAGAACGCGGTCGTAGAGAGAAAGAATTCTCCGGAGTGAAGATTGCGAGAGAAACAAAGTGAAACACACAGGCCCCTTTGATACACCATCGCAAAGCCGTCTTTCGCGGACGTGCAGACATCCTATTTACATTTATACCCACCTTCCGGTCTCAATGGGGGTTGAGGATGTCGTGGAACCCGCCGGAGAGGAGAAGGTACGAGGGTATATCCACGGGGGCGAATCGAGCGAAGAACGGGGGGATATATCCAGACACTGAAATTTTCGCTTCGATGCTTTCAACAATAACGCATCGTACATCTTCCACGGAGCGACGAGCAATATTTCAAGCGACTGCGAACTACGTGTATAGGGTTACGTGCATGCCAGTACACCCGCAAATCCCGATGGTAGGTGTGCAGAAATGGGCGGGCACGTGAAGAGAAAACTGCTTCTGTGTGCCCGTGCTAAGGATACCACCCTAAAACGATCGTTCGCGTGCGTGGAAACGTGACAGTGATGCCTCGAATTTTCGTGAAATTTGTCACGTAGTTGTTTTATCGACGTTGCACCCGCGTACGAGATATAAGTATAATAGGTTTCGTGCCTGTTGCGGATAATGTGTTGATCTTTCTGCCGTTTATCACACTGCAATAAGCGTCGACGTATGTTGCTCGACTATGTTTGATTTTATCGTGCGAAAAAGTAGATTATTATTATTATGGGGATAGAGACGAAGATTGTTAACATTTCGAATGCAGTAAATGGTTTGTCGATCTTTTTAATCTCAGCTGGCAGTGTTAAAAGAGAGGAATGATCAGAGAGGAAGTACTATTTTGTTCTTACTTCTTACAATTTTAGGCTGTACACGTTAACGATTACAGACAGGGATATTTCCAAATAAAAGAGACTCTTTGGCCTACGATTTCTTCTGACTCAGCGTGCACTAATTTAAAATAAATTCCTAAAATCAAAAGTTCTCACTGATTTCTGATATTTCGTATTACTGAAAGTAATATTAATAGTATAGAAATAATGAGACGTAGCTGATATTTTCATTTTAATAATTTTTGAAAGAGTTTAAAATTTCCTATTCCATTTTCCGCGTCGCGAGTGTCACTATATAGTTAAGGGGTAAAAAGATTAGTATGAAACTCACAAATAATTCCAGAAAATTCCACAATTGAAAGACATACAGGGTACGAGGTAAGAGAAAAATGACTTTCTAGCCGACGTCAAGCATGAAAAGCTATATATCGTCCGGTGACGTGCAATTTTCGGTTGTAAACGAAATTCTCGACGTTTACGGTCCCCCATGTCGGGCATCAAGACTGGGACTTTTAACGAGGAAGTCTTCGATCGTAAATACGAAACGATTTTAGCACGCGAATTCTGGGAGAGCCGGGAAGAGGGGAAAGGATAGAAAGGATTATTGGAGATTACTTCTGAACTTCGTCCGATTGTCAATACTCGTTCCCGTTTTACGGTGACGCCGCGATAACCCTTAATAAATGTCTCTCGGCCGAAAAACCTGCGGGGCCAAAGAAACACGAACGGAGGGATCAGCGGGGAGATATATTGCGCCGCGTAAATCCTCAATAAACCGTTACTGAGCCTGGCAATAAAACGAAACGGCGCCGTCACGCCGTTGCAATTATCGTTGCTTCAGTGTCACGGTGTACCACTCGATAGTTGTACAACTTAAAGCCACGCTACTTGCGTTTAATGCGAATCAAACGTTATGACGACGACCAGGGTCCATATTCTTGGAAATGGACTCTGGTATCGGCGCCATGTTGTCCTGAATCAAATATTGACAGAAACTCCATAGGGGATGATTTCATAAAAATTGACCAAATTGAACTTCCAAGTGGACAAGGTTGACATATAAATATGCAGACATTTTTTCAAGGTGTATAAAAATATAAATGATAGCCTTAATTATTCAGAAACTAGTTGCAATCGAATGTGCTAGGTAAATCTACGGCAACGATTAAATATTAAATTCGTTCTACGATTCGTGACTCAGAAAATGCTAAAAAATTGTTACATCCCATTGCATCCCCTAGCGAAGGTGCATTATTAACGACATGAACGAAATGCAACAATTGGAATTACAGGGTGATAAATAAAGAACGAAATGTACTCAGAGCGGGTAGAAACGTGAAAGTTTCAGGAACCGGTCGATCGAGGAGTCCCCGAGTATTTTCACAAACGCTCTTTCCTCCGTGAATCGTGAAAGCAGGCCGTAACGGTTCCGCGTAGAAGGCTAAGGTAAAAGAAACCGTGGAGGGTTTCCGTTGAATTATCAAAATCTCTTTCGCCAGGCGCGCGAATGATACAGGCTTGTGCGTGCTTGGAAGCAACAAGGGCGAGCATTATCAGAAGCGCGGAGAACGGCGGAACCGGTAAATTTATATCGCCGGCAAATGCAAAAAGGTTTTATTAGCTTTTTACGCGCGGATACGTTATGTCTTGCGCCACCTCTCGTCGTTAATCTTTGGAGTTTCGTGAGGATAGCGAGCAGACAAGCAGGGGCGAGCCTGCAGTGTACGTCGGCACGCGACGAGCCCGCCTATCTGACCCATGTTTCAGTCGGCGGGTTCCTTTCTTTTTCGCGTCTCGAGTGGAAAAAGAAGAAAGGTTACGATAAAGCCCCTAAATAATTGCGGCTGACCTCTCTGCTACGTTTGCCTAATACACCTGCTTCCTGGTGCCAAATTGCAGAGTCCGGGTCGTCGACCGGGGGAACCTGACCGGCAGATGACTCACGATCGAGTTACGTGTTAATCAGAATCTTCAAAGAGGGTTTCTTTTATCATTTTTACAAATGACGAATCTCATCGTGATATCAAATAATGGAGTTTATCCATAGATAAGCCAATTCAATATTTCCACTGGACATTTTAGAATCGAGGGTTCAAAGTTCAGGTAGCACGGAGAAAAAGAAACATTTGGGCCATTTGAACGACGTTCGCCAGTTATTACGTGCACTTAAGGCTTGGACCATTAATTTCAAAGCAGTCAGAAGTACACGTGTGTTCGGTTGGATGGCAGTTCGTAACGAGCGAAGGTATTATTTCCGTCGATGGCGAAGGAAGACGGAAAGGCAGGATTGCCGACGATGCGCGGGCAGAATGCTTTTAACGACAAAAAAGCAAGACAGCCACGAGAACGTGAAAGCCGCGATGTTATCGTCGGAGGTTGCGCAGCGCGAAAGCAGAAAGGTGAGGCATGAATATGCAACTAACCGTAGCCGTTAAATGCCTCCGTTACTCGCGTTACTCCTTGATGAATCCGCGCCGGTTCTCCATTGTGCACTTTGGCTCCGTTGGCGTCTACCTTCTCCAAGGAAAAGGAAAGGAGAGATTAACGGAATAAAGTCGAATTATTCCGATGAAATCTTGCAAACATAGGAGGACGAATTTAGCAGATCCGGTGGTGAAGTCCGTGAAATGGAAAGTCCATCGGATTAACGCGGTGTGTAAAACTCCGAGCGGATGCTACGGTTTGATACTAAACTTACACGACTCGAGGGCAATTGTTTAAGCTCGATATCTCCAAGTTAGTTAAAGTACCGTAATAGGCGCGAGTCGTTGAAGCGATTAAAGTACTTTAATCGTTGCGTCCTACTAACCAAACGAGCAGACCGTAGCCGATTCCAAGCGCGGGAGTAACTCTAGAGCAAGACTTCGCGTGGACGAACCTCTATTCCTTTTCGTCAAAAACGATCACGAATTATCACCATAATCATATGGGTTAAAGTGCAATGTATCAGTCATATTGGTAACAACCTCAACGTCACAATGTCGTAGTGGAATATCTATAAAATCGTAAATCCATACGATAGATGCGATAATAGGCGCGAGTCGTTAAAGCGACTAAAGTACTTTAACAGTACATCTACGGCCGCTAAATGTGGCGCATCTAAATATATTAAGTAAATACTTTAAAAGGAAAAGAATCAAGCGGTAAAAAATGCGACCACTGAAGTAATTTGTATATTCTACGGTACACGTGAAATTTTTACTGTACTGCTTTTCTATCGACGTGGGAAAAATTTTAAAAAAGTAAGAAATCGTCAATTTGACAGTTGCAGGAGATCTAGTGTTAATCGTTGCGTCCTACTAACCAAACGAGCAAACCGTAGCCGATTACAAGAGCGTTAGCAGCTCTAGAGCAAGACTTCGCGTGGACGAACCTCTATTCCTCTTCGTCAAAAACGATCACGAATTATCACCATAGCTATATTCTTCGAGAACGTCAAAGAGCAACGTATCATTCATATCCGTAACAGCCTCGCGTCGAAGTGGAATATCTATAAAATCCTAAATCTATATGATGGATACGATCGGTCGTTCGGTAATCGGACGGCACGTAGGCGCGTACTGCAGGTACACCGGCAGCATCTGCGCATACATCAGGCTCGATTTGACACGGCTCGCGAATCGAAGTGGCAGATTTTCAAGGGGAATTTGTAAATTTCCCGTGTTCACGCCCCCGCCCGTACGTCGCACCGTCAGCGTGGCCTCGCATAAACACGCTACGTCATCCGCACAGCTCGCAGCCGGTGAGGCCGTTTGTCCCCATTAACGATTGAAGTTGGCCCGATCGCGACAGATGGGTGCGACGTGACCGTACACCGCAGCCGCATTCCACGAAATCCATGAAATATTTAACCGCATTATTGATTCCCTCCGTGGTCCACGGGAGTGCTCCTCGTCGTAAATTCATTAGCCGTGAAGTTCGTCGGTGGCCCCGCACGCGAGCTTGGGCCACGCGTTTCCCGGCAATTATCGAATTCTACGATATATCCTTCGGAACCGGTGCTCCTAGAACGGTATATAAGCGTCGTTACAAGTAACGGCACGTATCTTGCCTCCGAGTGCCCGGTAATGTTTGGAGAAACGTCCGGTAATTCCTGTGGCATTAGAGTCATCGATTTATCCTTGCGATCCGGTTTGCCGGATTTATTAAACGGAGACACGTACAACCGATGCTTCTGCTTTTTTAACGTGTCCCTGAGTGTCCCTGTAGAGTTCGAAGATAGAGGGAAGAAATTCGAAGATACTCGAGCACAGTATTTTCTACAAAACGTTCTTCCCTCATAATGACAGTATCAAGATTTTCTCTTGGAAGATAACGAAAAAAGTTTTGATATATAAGATAGAAAAATGAGTCAGGTAGAAAACTTTGACTCACCCTACGTGTTAAAAGTTTCAAATCTTAAATCCTACGCGCCATTATGAGACACAAGAATTCTCCTTTTGATCTTCATTTCATTCATTCGAAAGAACAAAAAGATCCATCATCTTCAACGATCCAAGAACATCGTGCCAAAGATACGAAAGGATTCTACACAAACGACACGGATAAACGAGACATTTCCACCCTCGTGGCTTCGCAATTAGGGCGAGGGATGTAGCGATCTACCGGTGAAAATTGCAGAAAGAGCGGGACGTGGTACGATCCGAAGTTAGGTAGGAATACGAACGAGCCGAAAGAAGTAGGCAGGATGGAGTAAGACCTCACCACGGCGAGTAACAACGAGGGAGAAGCTCGCTCGCAGGACACACATAAAATATCAGCCGGAAGATTACCATCGTCCCCTGGTCCCCTCGCCGGTTCCTCTGCATCCGCTTTCTGCCGCGGTAGTTTTTACCGGGAATATATGCACCAACCGTCGCTTTGTTACTTTCCCCTTTTTTTGCCCTCCTTCCCTTCGTCCACCGGCTGTGCTCGCCCAACGACCCTTCTTCCACCTACTGCTAACCCCTCGAGCAGTTTCTACGACCTACAGTCACCCATTCGCATTGCTTTATTCCTGGACACAAGTGGCCTGTAAGGTGCATTAGAGGGCCTGGAATTATCGGTGTCATTAGTCGAGGCTCGCGATTCTACCGGGGACAAAGGTCGAGCAAATTAGGGCTACACGAACTTAGCTGTATTTCTCTCATTGTTCTCGAATAGACCGTGGATGTGTATTAATTTAAATAATCGAGTTAATCGACAAATGTTTCAATTGTTCGCGATATTTGTTCGATATGCTACCGATGAGTAGGGTTTCTGTTCCATCGATATTCTAATATCGTAATTTGACTAATTATTGCAAATATAATGCTTGTTTGGAGTGTTCATAGTAGTGATTGTGAAATTTTATTTGGATTATGATGCACGACGGAAGTGGAAGCTTGAATTAATTATTCGAATGCAAACTATTTTGAATTCCATTTCGTTTATTTACTTCAGAGACTCATCGTACCGTTCTATTTTTCTTTAATAAGAGAACAAATATTTTTCTCACTGTTATAAACCTTATTTTTTCTTCTTCATTCTTTCCATTCTGTATTGTAATTTCATTCACTTCCAAGTTTTATCGAACCTGCGCAAGAATAAGGACAAGCGATTCGTTTATCTGTACTACTGCTGGTTTCTCTGTTTCTTTTTTTTTGTTCAGGATACGTTTTTCATGGTTGCGCGAAAGGAACTCGTACGTGCAACTCAAACGACGCGTGATTTATTGCGTAGCCGGTTGCGTGTTGCCTATCATCGCATCTACTCACTTCGAACAAATGCAACTTACCCCGTCGTTTGCAACATATAAGTACAACTATGTGCATGTATTACGTAATCCGGCTCTACTGTTCTGCTCGAGTATTTTTTTTAAATTCTTAATCATCCTCCTAATCAGCAAAGTCCACGATATTCTTAGATGCATTCAGCCGACTTTGATAACTGTCCTTAATTACCAAAACCATAATGCACACATAGCAAAAGATAAAGAGTTTAGCCGGATATGGATGAAAAAAGTGCCCACAACGTAAATTAATCTTCAGGCATACTATTTGATAGGTCTCTTTAACAATAAACCTGCCATGCCAGTCAAATGACCAAATTGTTTTCTAAAGATTAGTTAAATTAATAGGGGATTATAAAACCTGGATTAGGTAACTAATTATCTGTTTCACCTATTGATTTCTTTTTTTTCAAGGTAATTACTCGTTGTATTTAAATTTTAGTAATACAATCGTTGGTTTTAGTGTTAAAAAAAAATCTTGGAGCAAACTATGAATCCGCTATATCCAACGTAGAGTAGTTATAGAGTGAAATATATTTTACAGTTTTTCCCCATTTCTCCTGTTTGGCTTCATAGAAAATTCTGAAAAAAATCACAGATATTATACACAGTGGTATTCATACTTTTGAATTTTTTCAAATTTTTTCAGACAGAACAGACAGAATGAGCATAGGACAATCAAGACAAGCGCAAAGCAGTCAGCACAGGACGTTCGGAAGAAATACTCGAGTTGAGATCTCACGTAGCAGGAAACAAGATTATCTCGATAGGACGTAAGAAATCGTAAGAAATATCGAACGAGCTGTCGGCTCGATAGACAGTTGTAAACGTCGATAAGCGTGTCTTCAACGATGCATCGTCGTTGTAGAAAAATTGGAAGCACTCCTCAACCGATGTTCGATACTCGAAACGATTTTTTAGGATCGTAAAGAGAGCCGGTAAAAGTGGAAGAAAGGTCGATGGTTATTACGAACGTTGGCTATGATCGTGTATATACTTTGATATCTAGATATCGATTAACATGGTCCGCTCGTATTCCTGTCTCTTCGTTTCCCTTGTCCATTCACTTGATTGACGTTTCATAATTCAGTTGTGCCGGTTGATACGACATGCGAAGAGTCGTGAACGATTGCCTGACGGACTGAAGATCGCCCTAATGACGATTAATACTTTGAATATCAGAGTCGGACTTCCTGCTTCATAGAACGCTTGAGAACGTTCGAGTCGTAGTTCCCTGACTAACGATCATAATTAATTGTAGTAATCAAGGAGTCTTCGAGAAGTTTTTGTCAACAATCGTGTTAGACAATGACGGTGTTAGACAATTTTTGTAATGAATAACACATTAAAGCGATTACTTTACCTTTTACTAAAGAATTTCAATTTTCAACCCTCACTAAAACCATTATATTTCAATATAAGTAGTCCGGAAAAAGAGAAATTAAAAGGTGGAAAAAGTGATAGATTCGGTGATCTGTATTTTATAAAATCAACGTAGAATATTTGCTTTATGACTCATCATATAAACCTGGAGAATTTCTGGATAAAATTGAGAACATGTCATTTTGACTTGCTTAGTAGTTCTAGTGTTAAATATCGATAAATAAACGTCGTATATAACAACATCTCTTAAACACTGACAAAGGCACTCGCATTTAATCATAAGGCAAGTATCAATAGTTTGGCTTTCCCTTCGTTAACGCACACATATACCCCATGTATTTATATCCATTTACGAGAACGTTAGTTTTCATTTTATCCTCTTACACCAAGTAACATTTTTACGGTCAAGAACTTAATTTCATTTTACGGGTTGAAAATGGCACAGCTACCATATAAAAGTAACGTCACGATTCCCGCGCATTCCGTAAATAGGTTTATAATGAAACACGTCCGAAATTTAGCCATTGTAAAAAAGAAAAGATAGCCGAGCTTGTTCGCCGTTGACGAGAACCTGGCCGAATTGCTTCAACCAAAAAATTCCCTCCACTGGGAGAAAGAGACCAAAGGGTAGAAGGAAAGAGAAAGAGAGTGGTTATTACTTTGTTCACGATGATGGAACACCCGGCAAAGTAGAAACGACGTCGACGCTTGGAAGCCAAGGGCACGAAAAAGAAGGGAAAGGCTCGATTTTCCTGGTCAAGCCCCGAGGTTGCTGTTTCTCGAAAAAGCCCTTCTCAGTCGGCACTACCACTTTCTTCCACTTTCTTTCTCTCTCTTTCATCCTAAACCACCCCTTTTCTTCTCCGTCTTGCTACCATTCAGAGTTGCGGTGCCTACTGAGTCAACCCTCCCCTGGCCGCTCTAGCACTGGCTTTTACTACTTTCATTACTTTTTATCGTCACTCGCCTCAAGAGCTCGCACGTCCGTTTTTTAATTCGCCGTGGATCGAGCAGCTCGCCTGCACACTCGCTGGGGACTATATTAAGCTCGTAATTCTTGCAAAGTGAAAGCTAGAGGAGCCGCCGGTGCACCTTGAAAGCTGCCCTCCAATTTCCGCCTTTTCTCGGGAAATATGAACTTTACAATGATTAGCGGAGACTCGACGAGACGTGTACGTCGATTAATTTCGCGACCAATTTCGCACCGAGGAAGTAGTCGACTAATCGGTTTATTCGTGGATTTTGTATTACCGAGAGGAACAGAGAATACTAGTTAGCGAGGGAGAGATATTAATTATTCTAGAACTTTGTGTCTAACTCATCTGCATTTACATCAGGCGGAATTATCTGTGAAACACTTTGGAAGAAAATGTATTTATGTATTGTGGTAGCAACATATGTATCTCTGTATGGTTACTATTGACATTTGACTTGCAGACAATTGCAATGGTCTTTATTTATTGTTATATAAAGTTATTTAAAAATATGATGATAAGATTGATTTATGGCGTCGCTAAATATTCCAGAGGTAAACGATGGAAGTTTTAAAATGCAGAGGCTTTTAAGAATTGTTTTATTCTTGCGAATAGCCATCCAAGCGAGAGACTTAACCAGCTTTATTTCATGGGAACGTGGAATGCAGTAAAGTAAACCGTTATTGGCTGCTAGCAGGCACGGTGTTAACGTGCCAGGCTACCTTAACGCACGGTCACCGCCGGGGGTGTTTCGCCCTTTTTCTTCGACCTCCTCGTCGTCGTCTTCGTCGTCTCCGGCGTCGTAACGGCGCTCGACGACAATACAAATCGAAGTGGAGTAAGCTCGAATGCCTTGTGTAGGTGATACCGAAGCGAGAACGAGACGCGAGGCATTCCAATAAGTGGATTGACTCCAGCGTGCTCTCGAGCCACCCTTTTCTTCCCCGATATCACCCTAGAACCAACGGCGATTCCAGCGGGGGATCAACGGGGAGATGGAAAAAAGCGAAAATCCCAATGGTAGAGTTCCAGCGATTTTATACTCCCAGGAATCGTATTTACAGTTTATCAGGTTGGAAACGTTTTGTACAAAATTCAGCCAACGTTTCCCTTCGAATTTTCTTCTCAGAAATCCGGTCGTATTCGATCGCGTTCCTCTTTGCACCGCCATTGACTATTGCGATTTTTCTATTTTTCAACGCTTTCAGACACATTTCACTTTCTCTCGTCAAACTCCGAGTAAGCTTTTAGTTTGAGCAACGATATTCGAGCTGGCAAGCTCACACGTGACTGCTCAGACTGAAAGCTCATTCCAATTTTCGATTTTTTAACCATTTTCCAATATTTTTAACCCTTTCACCGAGTTTTTTGCAAAATTTTGGCAAACACGAGTGAGCTGTTTACTTTGAGCATCGGCATATGAGCTTGCAAGCTCACACCCGATGGCTCAAACTAAAAAGCTCACGAAAATTTCAAGTTTTTTACAAAAATATGAGCTTTTGAGCTATGAGTACGCAAGTAAAGAGCTTTTGAGCGATTTTTCCGAATTTTTCGCTAAACTTCGACAACTGCAAATGAGCTTTTTAGTTTGAGCATCGACATATGAGCTTGCAAGCTCACATCTGATGGCTCAAACTAAAAAGCTCAAGAAAATTTAAAATTTTCTACAAAAATATGAGCTTTTGAGCTATGAGCACGCAAGTAAATAGCTTTTGAGCGATTTTTCGGAATTTTTCGCTAAATTTCGACAACTGCAAATGAGTTTTTTAGTTTGAGCATCGACATATGAGCTTGCAAGCTCACATCCGATGGCTCAAACTAAAAAGCTCAAGAAAAATTTCAAATTTTCTACAAAAATATGAGCTTTTGAGCTATGAGCACGCAAGTAAAGAGCTTTTGAGCGATTTTTCCGAATTTTTCGCTATGTTTCGACAACTGCAAATGAGCTTTTTTGTTTGAGCATCGACATATGAGCTTGCAAGCTCGCACCCGATGGCTCAAACTAAAAAGCTCAAGAAAAATTTCAAATTTTCTACAAAAATATGAGCTTTTGAGCTATGAGCACGCAAGTGAAGAGCTTTTGAGCGATTTTTCCGAATTTTTCGCTATATTTCGACAACTGCAAATGAGCTTTTTTGTTTGAGCATCGACATATGAGCTTGCAAGCTCGCACCCGATGGCTCAAACTAAAAAGCTCAAGATAAATTTCAAATTTTCTACAAAAATATGAGCTTTTGAGCTATGAGCACGCAAGTAAAGAGCTTTTGAGCGATTTTTTTCGAATTTTTCGCTAAATTTCGACAACTGCAAATGAGCTTTTCAGTTTGAGCATCGACATATGAGCTTGCAAGCTCACACCCGATGACTCAAACTAAAAAGCTCAAGAAAAATTTCAAATTTTCTATAAAAATATGAGCTTTTGAGTTATGTGCCAGGAAAATTAGGAGACAGACAGGACATACGGGTCAGGCCGGACTGGAATGAGGGGACAGGGCAGAAAGAGACTAGCAGGACTGAGTGGGACCGACAGGACTAAAAGGGACGGGCAGAGCTGGATGGACAAGCAGGGCTGAAAGGGACGGGCAGAGCTGGAAGGGCCATTAGAGTTTTATCCGTTTTCGTAACAATAAGAAGGAAAGTTTGGAAACTGATACACTCCGATTTTGGTGAAATTTCATTTTGCTGACTGTCTGACATAAGGTACAAACAAGTTTTGATGTGATACTCTGTTGACGATAGCCACGGAAAACGATAAATCGGTTCAATAGATACGAAATATTTCAATGCAATGTCGTTAGAGCGTGAAATATACGAGAGGTCGAACGATAGACAGAATCCGTATACTCCGAAGCTCTCTGAGCTTTCACGAAGATTTCCATCGCTCAGGCTTACGCCTCACGACGACCTTATTAGACATCCCTGATTTGTGCCCTCCGGCGAATGCTCGGCATTTCCGAGTGGGTCGAGAATTCGCCCATGATACGAGCGACGTTCTCCCACCCTCGTTGGCCCTTCAAGAAATCTGCACGTAAGATCCGTGCCAACGCGAATAATCTTACGTGTTCATCTTCCAGGCACGAATTAGATTTTCCACGTCAAATTATCAGGCTTACAGTACCTCCGGCTCGTATTATGCAAATCTACGAATTATTCGCACACCACCGCGAGGATATCAGGTTTACAGTCCGGCAGCGAATCCTCTCTCGTTCGTCGAAACGTACGAAACCTACGACGAGGCAAAACCGAGCTTCAAATCCAATCCGAGTTTCCGTGAAAAGTTAAAATTCGATGTACCTACCTACCTATATACGTACACACAACTCTCCACGTCCTTCACCATGGACCTCGCTATAACGTCAAACTTCCATGAAGGATTCACATAGTCATCAATGATGTATTCTCACAGTATACGAAAGATGCGTAACCGAAATTGAATCCACTGGACCGAGTTGTGCACAGAGAGCGGTTATTACGGTAAATTTGTTCTTTCTCGGTCGGGCAAGCTGATATAATTTCAAAGATGAAGTTAGCAACCCTCCCACCAATTCTGCGGTTGCGTTGCGCATTTCGGTCAAATGAAATATTCACATTATCGGCGCCACGGTGACAAGCTACACTTCATTATTTTGGATGGTTGAAGCGCGAACGTGGCTCGTATCGGCACCACGTTCTCGTCGAGCCGACCGTGTTGTCTCCGCTCGAATAGTTTTCACGCTCGTCGCAGTTATACGAGAGACAGTGTACGGGGTCCACGTTCGCGCATATATTTGTATTCTCGCGCGCGAGAAAGAGACGAAACTGGGGGAGACAGCGAAAGGGTGGGCCAAGTTAGAAGAGGGTGCATTAGGGAAATGTTTGCACGTGCAAATTCGTCCCGTACCTCTCTCTATATATATATCCCTCTCCCTTCGTTTTACCGCTCGACTCTGTGCGCTTTTTGATACCGCTCGATCGCTCGCACATTCCGCTCCCGCATCCTGGACGATCCAGCTGCACGGCAGTTGCAGTTGCAGTTGCGGTTGACGGCTCCACAATGCAGGCAAATGCGGCGCAACGGTGCAATCTCCACTGCAGTAGCCCGAATTTTAGTATTTGCCCAGTCGAGTGGAGATGCGTGCGACTTCGGGGAAGAAAGAGGATCAGCTTCGACGAGTGAATGAACGAATCGTTCACGATTCTTTCGCTTCTCGAAGAGCAGATTTTTAGCCAGTTGGCCTGCATCGGGGAGCTCGTGATCTACTTGACTTATCGTTAGGAGGGTTGTAGAAATGGGTCTTCATTTATCTCTTCCTCTCGTTTTATCATGAAGTTTTTCAGGATGAGTGTAATGTAAATTGGACGATTTCCGTTTATACTTCCTTCTTCGTTTAACAGTAAAACTACCAAGCTGCATAAAATGATACTCAATTTCCTCTGAAAATTTTTCAAATTGATACAACATAAAGATCACTTGACCGATAATTTTTTTCACCCCTTGATTCCTCTTGTTCCAAAGTATTTACTTAGTGTAATAGAATATAATAAATTCAAATTCTGTATTTTTTTCGATTCTACCAATTTAAGATAATCGTGAGTTCTTCTAGATCTTCAAGATTATTTAAGAACGACTAGTACGTCTGATAATGTGATAAAAGTCAAAAAATTCGGTCCCAAATCACGCGGGGAATTCTCATGCACCGAATGATTTCATGGAACACCGCGCAATGCTCCCGTCGTTTCATTAATGTTTTCAGGTCTCCGCTTCTAATCAATCGCATCGATGCTCTCTCATTTCTCCTCTCTCCTTTCTCTCTCTCTCAACGAAACGTACACGCGGCAGCGTGTAATGCGGTTTCGAGCTGCGCCTGCGGTTTCGGGTGTTGAACAACAAATCCGATGGGACCTCGAGAGTGTTTCGATTTCGACCGGTACTCCGGTGCCTTTCTAAATTACAGACTTTTATAATTAATTCAACGTCGGTGGTACTCGAGATCCGTGATATCTTTGACGACGATATCCCTCTTGGCTCGATGTAAACTGGGATAAAAGACTCTTAAGATGAGCGGAGTATCGAACGTTTAACTCGTCGGATGAAACTGCTCCTTGTTCCTCGATTCTTCGAAAGTTCGGATATCCTGGGGTAGAAATTTTTGATCGTTCGAGCCTCCTTCGTCTTCCTCCTTCTTGGCTTATCGAAGACAAAAGCGGTCTCGCGAAAGAAGAAGGGGGTGGAAAAAAAAAGGAATTCCATTAACGACGTATTTCTTCTCTCATTGTTCCGTTCCTCGATTGCCTCGGACTCGGCGAGGTTTTAATTAAAAGTTTCTCATTACTCCCGTTGTTTGGAGGCGAAGCCGTCGCCGGGCTTTACGTTTCTTGGCGGTAACGAGCCCTGTTTACGATACTGTCTGACGGGCCAACGGCTAATACTTCGCAAAACGAACGGAAAAACAAAAATCCAAGTGTGGCTAAGACGCTAGACACAGTCAGTTTTAATAATTGTCCTTTATTTATTGTTTCATCCCTTCAACAGGCAATGTTCGAGGGGATTCATACAATTCTACTGCACGTTCTTCAAGAAAAGATACAAAGGCAAACCTAAACGTCACAATATAAAAGTTCCTGAACAACGATTATAGTCGCTCATTGTAGCATAATAATTAAACATCATAAATAGCAATAAAATTTCCAAGCAACTATTTAAACACCAAGAAAAATCCCAATGATATAACTATCCATCCAGAGATGAATTTCAACCCTCTACGGGCCTCTGTGAATTTGAGGAAATACAAGACACATCTAAGCTTCTATTCTCCAAAGTTACGTTTTTAACTTTGCCAATTATAATTTATCTCGTAAAACTCATGAAATTCTTTACAATTCAATGTTTAAAAGCTAGGTTTAATGTATTATTTAAAATTGTTTTCATCGTTTCCTAATTATGGTATAGTGAAACTTATCTTTGAATATCAGGAAAAGTTCGGAACATAGACGGTTAACCAATGAAACAACTCGCAAATTCCTTCGCCCTTTTCCCAACCTTCGACTCCGTTCGAGGTCCATTCTCCTCCCCGTTTTTTCAAACGCTTATACCCGCTGACATATTCGATTTGCATACAGACAGAGCGAATTATCGCTCGGTTGCTCGCACGGCGAAATAGAAACGATATTGCGCATCGGTGCGGGGGTTGCCGGCGTAGATTGGGTTCATTAGCGGGTGGACATCAATTTTTCCAGTAATCAGTAATAAAGCCTGGCTTTAAACGAACTGCCGCTGGAACAGCAGGAAGGGCCTGAGGGGAGAACGGACCGACCGTCGGTCTGTTAAATGAAACAAAGCCGTTACAACGAATGGGTATTCACCCACGGTACGACTGGTCGAAGAGGAGAAGTCGGGGGAGAGGGTGCGAGAGAGTCGCCGCGGCCATTGGAAAAGAGAGGGTGGAAAAGTTGGATAGAGAGAATGAGAAGGGGAGAAAAGGGGTATGAGATGGTAGAGAGAGAGAGAGAGAGAGAGCGAAGGAGAGAATGGGAGACCGTGCCGAGCGGTTGGTAAATTAAAATTGTTTCCCGATTCGAAATGGAAACATTCCGACACCGACGGGGCTACCGTCGACTTTCTTCCTTTTCTGTTATTACTGTGGACCGTACCTTCTGCGGGTGTTTTTCGCCGATGTCCCTGGAGACTTCTAACCCTGTGTGCACTACTGTAATGGAACTGCAAGATGACGAGGATGCGAGAGAGTATGGGACGATTTACTGTGTTTGGACTTTGAGGAGATAAGGAATTTCAACTGAAAATATGAAGATGGATGGTAAAATAGAAATATGAGAAGTAGCTTTACATTGGGAGTATATGGGTTGTTGATTTTGAAATAGGTATATTTAATTGTTAGCGTTTTATAGAGGTAAAGGGTAGATTCTGTACGTGGTAGATTTAAAGAATACATTATTTGGCTAACAATTATTCAGCTTCAACTAGAATTTCCATCGTGTTCCCTTTAGAAAAAGTATGCCTCGATGCATCGGTAGTTTCACGTTAATAAAGCACGCGCGAAAGTTGCAAACAGAATCACTGAAATGACCCTACGCCGCGGAGTGTATTGTTCCAGTGTGCTGCACACTGGGAAAAAAAAATGTCGAGTTCGGAAAAGTTTAATGACTCGCGGAAAGAGAAAACGTACGAACGGGGCCGAGGCTTTTTGAATATTAATAAGGGGTACGTCGACATTAAAAATGCACGTAGTTGCAATTTACATGCAGACGCAGGAGCTCTTTAATTTTAACGAACATCCACTTTATTACACGACGAACGGGACTACCTTTTCCGATTAAAGCACCGGCACAGATTGGTGCCGTGTCGATTTTACGCCGTCCCTTTTGAAATTAAAAAAGAAAGAGAGAGAGAGGAATGAAGGATGAAGTGGGAGGCAAAAAGATGGCCGGAAAAAAGGAACGGTCGAAAGTTCCCATTGAAGTGCATCGTAATTGCGACGTCGCCTCGCCTTCATTCCGCGTGATGCACAACCACGGATTTCGTGGTAGCATTTTTCCGGCAAAGTCGGGCGCGCACGAAAAGTTTCGTCGTCTGTGCCGGAGATAGGGGAGAAAAAAAGCTTTTCCCGCGGCAATAGTAACCTGGCGAATCGAATGGAGAGGCGAGATCAGCGTAAAATAAGTTAGCAGAGCCGTCGAGACCCCAAACCAACCTATTCACCCCCTTACCTCCCTCTCACCCTTCCAACGAACGTATCCCTCTCTTCGACCCTGCCGGAAAGCTCCAGGAACGCTCACTGCAAGCCGGATCGCCTACGGTTTTTGTAGAAACGACCTCGGTATTTCTCTCCGAGTGAAATTAACGATCGCAGAACACCACCGTGCACCTTCGGCCAGGCTGGGATAAAGCAAGGGGGTTTATGGGTTGCATGTATACACCCGCGTAGGTAATACTTGTCTCCTCTTCGTTCCTCTTTACGGTGCATCCTCACCGACCTCTCCCTCGGCTCTTCCTCTTATCCGCAGTTTTCAGCCACGTCTATGCATTTTCAATGTCGCTGCAGGTAAATAGGGAGATCCTTTTTCTTTGCAGCATGCAATGAAGTGCAACGTAAACCATGCGCTTCCTCGGGCTTTTTTTTGGAGAAGGATCGTGTCAAATATTCTTGATACGGTTATTTTACTTTTGGTATGCGTGGTGGAATGACGTAACTTTGCTTTTATTTCGGTCGTTGGAAATATTCAGGAGAATCTTGAGATATTTGATAGGAGAGTGGAATTATATGGTACGGTGAAATTGTCGAATATTTTGGAAAGATATATTACTGACAGAAAGCATCGGTAATGATATAAAATTGTAGAGAGGAGTGCAGTGTAATATAAAACTTATTTTGTCTCTTTTATGGATCCCTGTGTCCAGTGGTTGTAAAATCAGCCGGATGGGAGATACGTGGGCATTAATATTTCAGAGTGACGTACAAAAAGCAACAGAAATATGATACAAAAAGTATCAAACTTGAAAATTATACGAAAAATCGTATTTTGCGGTAGCATACTGGTGATACGTAGACTTTTTTTTTTAATTATAGCGTCAATTTTGGAGACAATGGCTTTTACGTGGTAGCACGTATGATATATTTCGCTTCCACGTGAATTAAATACTATGTCGCATTTTGGCAAAGGAGTGCATTAAAATACCATTCATAATTACTGCAGGATATATCGGCGCGAAGTAACGAACCGGTGACGTTGGAGCGTCGCCGCAAATATTTTTATGGAGACGTAAAATTACGGAGAACATATAGATATCGTGGTGCGCGAGAGCGCAGTCATTAAGATAAAGTGTTTCCGTGTAATTTGATTACGAGTTCCGCCCAAATTGGCACCAAGCCATCGCGCGACATCTGCTTCGTCCTTTGTCTTTCTTCGGCTTAAGAATATTGAAAATAACTACCTTTCGTTTTTTACAGTACAGTATGTAACGGTGGACCTGTAACGACTTACCTGAAACAGAAAAATATACTTGATTAATACATGATATTCGTGAAATTATAATATTATGGAATTTGAACGTGTGCCATAACGGCGCGACTACACATTGAGACATTTATTCACGTGTAACATCCACATTCTACTTTGATAATATTCAATCACAGATAATCTGGGAAGGAGATCGAAAATTTCGCGAGAACGCGTGTAAACGCAAAGTGAGAAAATAAGGGTTGAGAAAATAAACGTGGAATTAATTGTATTAAAAAATATATAAAATCAAATGTTATATATTCCTGAAAAATTAATAGGAATTTTAGTATTGACGATGAACTTCTTTAACACTAGATTTAAGGGGGTGAAATTAGTTACATTGCAATATATTCAATAAAAATTGTGGAAAGAGGGCAATCAAGCTGCAAATATGATAATTTGCTATGTAATTATTGTACTATGCAATCTCTTAATTATATTTTCTGTAAATTTGATAAATGTTTATAAAGAAAAGTGAGAACCCATCAAATTGGCGGCTTTCATAAATCTATTGTTAAATTTCATTTTCCTAATTTTCGAAAATACCCTGCTGAAATGTATCTTCTGTCAATTTCACGTTCTTCCGTAACGTAACGGCGAAAGGCGAAATTGGTACATGGTAGCTCCGTAGCGTATTACAGCGAAACCATGTTAACGAAGTGCCAGGTTGTCGAAAGGTTACATGTACATCGTATGCGCATTAATTTGCATTTGTCTCCTTCATAACTTGACGCATCGTTTATCACCCAGAACATAATACTCTCTATAATATCGCGTCTAAAGTTCCACCTCCGAAATACCAGCAAAAACATTTTTTTTCCCTTGACGTTAAACAAAAGTCGATTGCGAGCGGATGATCATCGATCGCGAGCACGAAGCATTAATCATCCATACCATAGCGAACGGACCAATGAAAAAGTTGGATCGGAAGCAACGGCTAAGGATTACGTGGCGATACGTATGAAGAAATTATCCGGAGGTCGTAGCCTGCCATGAAATGACGTCGGGCCGCCTTTACGAGACGTCTCTCCTCGCAAAACGGGTTTACATATTCATGGGGCAACGGTACCGTGGCATCAGCGAGGTGTATTAATTCCCTCCAGCCCTCCTTTACTTTTCGATTTTCCTCGGTGCTTCTGTGCCGCTGTGCCACCTTTGCCACCGTGGCCGCTTTTTCTTCGTCCGCCACGGAGTCACCCCTCGCTGAAAACGCGCTAACTGAAACGGAGAATCTCGCTTTGCTCGTAACTTCTTCTACCCTTTTTTTCCACCTCTTCTCTCTCTTTTTTTTTAAGATCGCTAATTAGGGGTGACATATATATCCTGAAGTATTCGTTGGAAATAAATATGCGTAAAAGGAATGTAATGACTCCTGGACGTACTTTGTCGTCATTAATAGAACCACCATCGTGGTTATCACTCGTGCTCTCATCGATCCTTCCATCTCTTTCCCCTTTTTATCTCATGGAGAGCGAGGCGAGCGGTACCCGCGTAGAAAAATTGCATGTAACGAATCGTGGCGCCCGTACGATCGCGTTTCCGATCACGTTTCCGCGATATTGAATCATCCAATTAGTGTCGTCGCGGGAGCGAGAAATACACGGATGACACCAGATGGTCCCTATGCGAGAACGGGATTGCCGATACGTCCTCGAAGATACGGGGTTTTTAACGTACGTACCGAGCCATGGGTGATGGAACATTTTCACGTTGGATTTTGTTACGTTTCAATTCCATTTTTACATTGGGAATCGATTATTTAAATACTTGAATTCGTGATAAAGAGACGTGTCTCGTTCGTGAAATATACATTTCAAGGGGATTATTGTATTTCACATTTTTTTTTTCGAATTTTCCAGGGTTGCAAGGGTAAACCAGGGGTGTGCACGATGTTTACGAGGGAATTGTGAAAATGTACGTATAAAATGAAACGGCACAAAAGCCATTGTTTCGTTGGGTAGTTTCGATCGATGAAATTTTATTAGGAGAACCTTTTAATTGAAGACAATGGCCATACGTGTAATTCTCTTCGTTCTTTCTCTCCGTGTTCGTTCGTTGGGTGCTAAGTTTAGCCAGAAAAAAAGCTGACTCGGCGAGATCGCAAGATAAATCTCGAATCTCCGATGGCTCAGGAATACCATCGTGATTTCTGAGAACCTGAATTCTTACGCGCAAGTGGGTTAACTCACGAGATTCTTCCGGATTTGGAAGGAAGACTTTAGCAACCCTCTCGTCTGTAGGCCAGTCATGCAACGAACGTAGCAAACGTGGGTCCACGTTAAATCACATTGGTACCGCGATGGTCAGAATTATGGCGACTTTTATGTAGAACGCGTAGAAACATAGAACAAAGAAAAGATCCCTTTTGTACCGTTATACTTTGAAGATACTAGGACGGTGGTCGTTGCCAAAAATTCTACAATTCGTCGGCAGAAAAACCTGCTTCTGAGACGGTCGAGGGAATTATTTCTATCTTTTTTCCCCCCACGAAACCATAGAAATGTTTCATTTCACGGATTACACCAGGACAAAGAAAGAACACCGATCCAGTTAGCTGCGGTTCGACGATAGACCTCGAATAAATAAGCCCGTGCAATAAATCGACGAGCAAAGAGTACACCCCTCTCCTCTGGATGGCAAAAGGGGGCTAGTTCCCTGTCGTATAAAATATTCGCCAATTCATTTCGGCTAGCACACATAATTAAAGCGCCATGTGTGCAGGAGGTCTACCATAAATCTCCGGGATCAGCAATAACGTCGGAGACTTGGCCGTTGCCGTCGGTGGCACGGATGATGGTGATGGTGATGGCGATGGAGTTGGTGGTAGTGGTAGGATTGCCATGGTGGTAGTACGGGGTGCCTACAATTCGTCGGCTGGTCCGGTGAAGAACGGTCTGGCATCAAGTCGCGAGAAATTATGTGAATGTTCTCGCCCTCCACCAAGACGGGAATAGAGAAAGAGGGGAAGCATCGCACCAGAGCCAGCAACCAGGAACCTATAGCCACGGCCGAGGTGTCTAGACTTGGCTGGGCTCTGCACTTTGCACACCGTACGTATTCAAACCGATTTGCGAGGATTCGCTCGACAAAAAGTCACGAGAGGAGGACCGGGGATTTACATTGGTAATGCGTACGATTCGGAAGAGAAGGAAGTGGGAGAAATGCTTCTTAGGGAATGGTTAAAAGGGGAATGCCACAGGAGAGGGTTGATGGTCCGCCATTGATTTCATTCTCTTGTCTTTAATACCATGTTCAATCCTATATATCGATATAATTTAATCGCTCTAAAGCAATTAATGCCACCGGTATTTCGGTACTTCCGTCATTTGAAGTGAAACTTTTTCTATTCACCCCCTAACCTACGATTTCTTTCCTGATGAGGCGTGCAAAGACCCAACTTTTATTCGTGAAATCAAAAGATTTCACTGATTTTTGATATTTCGTATAACTGAACGTGATATTAATAGTACAGAAATAATGATACCTTTTCGTGAAGGGCTCATATTGTAAATTTAATAGTTTTTGGAATACTCCAAAATTTTCTATTTCATTTTACGCGCTACATGTCTCACACTTAGTTGTAGGCTAAGGGGTTAACATCATATATTTATAAAATAGAAACTTTAAAGACACTGACAGATATTCAGCAGACCTTTGTCTTTTAAACGCCAATATTCAAATGTTCGATATATTAAATCAGTAACCAGTGACCCCCATAACAGTGAACGTGTAAATGCTTTGTCACCCCCAACTGTACATTACTTGTAAAAATCCGGTCGTTAATTCAGTTTATAAATCTGTAAAATCAGATTGTTACTTTGATATCATCCATCAAACGATTATATTCGACTTAAGGTATAGATATAAATTGAATTACAAAATAGCAAGAAATACACGGAAATGCAACGTTCAAACGCTTTGAATGTAATCTCACCGCGTCTAGCCACTTGTCTCATGACCAGAGGGCGGACAGGGATAGCGTTCTCGATTGGTGTCTTAGAGCCATGATTATACAGCAACATCGCGCTCGTTTATCATTCCGGCTATGCTCCATGGCAGGCAACGCGATCTGTCTCTTCGTGGTAAGATAGCCAAACCCTTATGCGAGGGGGTTGGCCGGAGCGTAGCCGCATCTGGACTGCCTCCAAGAGACCAAGACACCCCAGAATCTCCTGGCTCGGTCCAGGTCTACCCCCGCCTAGCCGACTTCATAAATTCCCCGCGGTCCCCACCTTAAGCCAGAACCACGTAACTGTTTCTAACCAATTATTATAAATAAAATGTGGCCAGCCGTAATGACAAACGACAGTCGAGCGGTGCCGTCGCATGGTATGCCGAGTTCTTCGCCAATGGGCTCCGAGCCATCCACCCTATCAGAGGGTATACCGGTCGAAGGATTACATCGTCCCTCTCTACTCTCTTTTCTCTTCTATTCTCTTCTCCTATCATCTCTTCTCTTCTCTTCCTGCTACGGCTCGATGCAGTCTACCCGTGAGATCTATGAGGTAGAGAGTTCGGGCTTCCAGGAGATATTAGACATAATGTGAAATTCCTAAATCGAATTCAATAATGGAGGAATAATTGATGGAGGGTAGGTTAACTGATTCGATTTCTAGCTGATCATTACACGAGTCGATAGAGAATCACAATTGCAATATATGTAGGGATACTTTTTGAGATGGTGCTCGCAGTCTCACTTATTACTAATTGAAATTTATTAATATAATATATATAAAAGTAAAAATAAAAAAATATAAGTATGAAACAGGGAAAATGATAGAGAAATAGGCCGTAGCGGGTTTTCGCTTCTTTGTACGCTACGTTTCTTCTCGAACTCGAGAACTCCGCGTTCTCATGTCTTTTCGTCTCTTGTTTTTACATCATGCTTTCTCTATCGTTCACTTATTCTCTCACTCACTCATTCAATCTGCATTTCTACATATAAATAAATATATGTTGGGTTAATTGATATTTATTTTCATGGAGGGCAATCTTGTGCAGGAGGGAATAAAAATGATGTCCGACAGCAAAGTTGAGATTAGGGGTGAAGGCGCGAAACTGCTGGCAAAGAGGGTGCAATAAATAAGTCCGCGTGGCTCTGTATCGCGATTAAAGCAACATTACGCTTGTCAAGACGCTCATGGTTGTTTACAGTCGAAAAGCAGATGTCTCGTTCTGGCAGAGTTTGCTGGCACTCGACACTGATATAAGTATCCCTTTATCGGTCGTTAAACGAACTGAAACTTACGTACTCGAGAGTTCCTTGGAGGGGATCAGCGAAAAGTCGAAAGAAAATGGGAGAACCTTTCTCTGGGAACAAAGTTGATTAACAAGTTGATGTAATCTACTTGTTTTACAAGTCCTCGGATTTGAACTTCTTCCTTGGTGAACGTATCGACCGAATTTTTTCCCGGAGAAGAGAAATTCCACGAAGGAAGAATTTCGCAGCATGTGTTTTGCAATTTCCTAAAAATGTTCCGTCGTAGTTCTTCATTGTAACGGCCACTACATTTTCCACGCGTCAAAGAGAAAATTACACGAGCTGCTTCTTAGGATCTAAGACATCCCGTAGGTTTTCCACGACACCCGAGAAGAGCACAGTCGTTGGATCTAATTTACTTTTTGTCCTGATGCACTATGCATCCGTTCACCGTGGCTTCATAGAAAACCGGGATGTAGGGGATGAAATTTACGGAATGGATTTTAAGAGGAAGAAGCAGAGGGAGAGAGATAGATGAAACTCCGAGTCTAATCTCGCACTAACGTGAAAATTATTAAAGTATGTCTGACTTTGTGAAAATGTACAATTTCAATTCAAAATAATAAAAATGAATATATTTGAATCTTTTGTCAAATTAATTTTGCCCAAGTTTCTATCCAGGAGTGAATGGAGAATGGTGAATCGTCGGCGAGCAATTTTTCTAAATTGGTACCTTTTTCACTACGGTTTAATTGTATTTTTCTAAAAATTACTATTGACATTACGAATGATGATGTATCTGTAACGAATGAAACGCGACATTTTTGTTTGGCTTTCATTCTTTGCATGACTATTCATCGTAGAAAACCTCGTTGTTCCACTGTATTTGTAAGCTCGCAGTGTTACAATGGACAATCAAACCCTACACAAAGCATATTTAAAGCCCGAACATAAAAGGTCAAAACGCGGCTTGCTGCCGTTGTGTTTCGTATGCTCCTAAGAATTCCGGGATTTCTAGGTATTTCTAAAAAAATCTGAAAGAAGGAAAAAAATGTTGAGAAATGTACTTCAAAGAAATATGTATATATCTCCTTTTTCCTCCTGGGACAAGCCATAGTCCCCGGTGAGACGTGTTAAACGCTCGTTTCTCTTTGAATTTAACTTACGTATACTATGAAATATATATATAAAAAAAACAATGGGGTTATATAAAAGCGTAATCTTCATAAAAGCATCGTAAAACAAAAGACCTTCTTTTTTTTACGACAAAAGAGTCATATCCCGTTATATCCTGATACAGTGAAAACGTAGCAGGCTATCTTTTTAAAAGAAAGCGAACGTCACAAAATTTAAGCGCACATTGCAAACTTATCGCACTCTTATTTCAACGTACGTTCCATGAAAAAAAAGTAATGAACTAAGTTTGACAACTAAAATCATTAAAAAAAAGAAGTATTAGTTCATTACACATTTTTTACCTATGCTTTACGATCTTCCTTCCTTTGTACATTTTACTCTCTCTCATAACGAATTTCCAGTAATGGATAATAATAAGAATCCTTTTTTTTATCACCAACGTATGATTCTCAAAAACTCCATGAATGCAATCTCACACTTTCCACTCAGATTCAATATTTTCATCACTAAAAAAGTTAAAAGAATCAACACAAAACCATACGATACATCAACGAAATATCATTCGGTTTCACGTTGCACGGAGCGTACAATTCAAATTAATTGTCCATAGTTGTATTATTATCATTGCAAATATAGTTTAAATAGCCAGAGGGATAACGCAATATTCAAGTGCAATTTATTCTCATTAACATTCCCCGATCGACCCAAAAGTTACTCTCGTCTCATACAACATCCACATCGACCGAAACTTCTCTCTCAAACGATACACCCCTGGTCCGTTTCATCCCCCTGTCGTACTTTGCCCATCCGCAAGGAAAGCTAATAGGTGCGAGCCTATAAAGACGTTAAAATCCCTTGAAAGCAAATATTCTCTCCCTCCAGCTGTCTGCAGAGAGTCGAGCCGACGTACCCCATACACATCGTGCTTACGCGTACAAACGTCTTACCCCTTGGCACGCCATCCGGTTTACAGCAATTTCCTCTATGAAGTTTCGTAAGGATAGGAATTGCTGCGTCACGGATGAGCCGAAATGTTTGCGCAACAAATCAGAAGTCGCTGAGCCTGTCCCCACATCGCGTCTTCAGACTCCGTGTAAACTATGAGTAAACTTAACTCCCCGTAAGATTCGCGTCGTCGATCTACGGGGCCATCCGACGTCGTTGACTCGTATGCACTTGCATCGCGACGATCCTACGGCGAGGAAATTGGATTTTCTTAATATTGCACCGCGACCAGAGGCGAGGACAGAATTTATGTCGAAGATAGCTGTGGCACGCGTGATATATCGAATTTTCCACCCTACGTAGGGAAATCTATGATATAGGATGAGAGAAAGAGAGGGTGCAAGAGGGAAGAATATTGCACCTGTACTTGATGATGTAAACGAGGCAATTTACATTCGCTTCTACGGCAAAATATTCGGTGCTCATATACCGAGCTGTTTGCAAAGATTAATCGTGAAAAGTCGATGGGCAAACGAGAAACAATACACCCTCTCGTTATATCTCTAGTTGAAAATTACTCTTCGATCTATACAAAAGTCAAATCTCCCATTTACTGATTGTGAGTCTAACTTCAATCTCTATCCCTCTCAGATTTTCCTAAAATTACAATCTCACATATACCCTCTACGCTGAACCATCCGCTTCAACCTACCACATCCTACACAAATTAACAGTAGCACCGCAAACTAAAAAATTACAAAAATACTCACACTCATTTAGAGTCAATACGAACAACTACCACATAAATTACCCCTATTAATTAAGATTAACTCTTCCAATCGAGACCACGATTAAAGTTTAGCTTGAGTCAAAAGAAGGTGACAAATACAAGAGTATAGTGCATTCGATTTGAGAATGGTCTGTCGCACGATGCAGGTGCAGACCTGACGGGAACTTGTACGAACTTATTACCACCCACCTGGCGAGAGTCGGCAGTTGCAACCCTCGGCCCCGTGTGCATACACGCAGTGGTAAGCTCCGGCTCACGTAGAATGTAACTTTGTGACGTTACACCACAAACACGCCAAAGGGTGCGAGCCTCGTTACAAGCATTATACCTAACCGCTTCGCCTCGTTACGACAAGATGTGCTTCTGGTTTTCGCTGCACGCGTGCACACGGTCTGCGGGTTAATTCGTGCGAGGAAGTTTCGAGGGCGAGCGGTATATAGGGGCCAGAAGCACGGGACTGAGTTGCGTTAGCGTGGCACCAAGGTAAATCCAATCGATCTTCCTCACGCGAGAAGCATTAACAAATTCTCCTATTCGACGAGCTTAATTCGAGCTCGCTATCGTGGATACACCTGTGTCTATGTAATTAATGTACACACACTCGCGTGGATATCTTCGCGCGTGTAACGGGGAGAGCACGATATCTGCAGTCCTCACGGAGGATCGGCTTTTCCGAAGTTTTTGTTCTTTCAACTGTACTATTTTCCAGATATTTCGTGGAGAACAAAGGGAAATTTGTAGTTGGGAATTTCGAGGGTGAAGAGTTGAAGTGGATTTGGAGAGAAAGTTCTTTTGATTAGAAGACACTGAATGTCGTGTTAGATGGGTAGTTTTCTATGTCATATTCTAAAAGTAAGGGGTGAATTAAATACAGGGGGAAGTGAAAATACGGAGTCCAATTGTTTAGGTAGAGATATTTCTTCAAAATTGCAGAAGTTCACGAAGCAAAACGGTAAAATTCCGTCAATACGTGAAAATTCGAGTGAGCTTTTAATTTGAGCATCAACATTTGAGCTTGCAAGCTCAAACGTGATGGCTCAAACTAAAAAGCTCAAGAAAAATTTCAGATTTTCTACAAAAATATGAGCTTTTGAGCAAATTTTCTGAATTATTCGCGAAATTTCCACAAATCCAAGTGAGCTTTTTAGTTTGAGCCTCCACACTTGAGCTTGCAAGCTCACGCCTGATGGCTCAAACTAAAAAGCTCGAGAAAAATTTCAAATTTGCTCCACAAACATGAGCTTTTGAGCTATGAGCACGCAAGTAAAGAGCTTTTGAGCGATTTTTCAGAATTTTTCGCTAAATTTCGACAACTGCAAATGAGCTTTTTAATTTGAGCATCGACGTATGAGCTTGCAAGCTCACACCCGATCGCTCAAACTAAAAAGCTCAAGAAAATTTCAAATTTTCTACAAAAATATGAGCTTTTGAGCTATGAGCACGCAAGTAAAGAGCTTTTGAGCGATTTTTCAGAATTTTTCGCTAAATTTCGACAACTGCAAATGAGCTTTTTAGTTTGAGCATCGACATATGAGCTTGCAAGCTCACACCCGATGGCTCAAATTAAAAAGCTCAAGAAAATTTCAAATTTTCTACAAAAATATGAGCTTTTGAGCAAATTTTCTGAATTTCTTGCGAAATTTCAACAAATCCGAGTGAGCTTTTTAGTTTGAGAATCTACATCTGAGCTTGCAAGCTCACAGCTGAAAGCTCAAACTAAAAAGCTCAATCGGATTTTCGACAAAATTTCAAGTTCCCTCCAAATATATGAGCTTTTGTGGTATATGCCGGAAAAATGATGGTACAGACAGGACAGACGGGACACACAGGACAGGGATGGACAGGCAGGGCTGGAAGGGACGAGCATGGCTGGAAGGAACGGGTTGGACAGGAAGGGTCAGGCAATGCTGGAAGGGACAGGAAAAGCTGGAAGGGACAGTCAGGACTGAAAGGGACAGGCAGGGCTGAAAGAGGCATTAAGAGATTTATCCGTATTCGAGACTGAGGAGAAAATTTTGAGAACTGAGACTCTCCGATTTTGATAACTTAAATTTATTCCATAGATACGTTTCACGTCGTCGAACGTACGACGAATAATACGAGAAACTCACTCGACGTTCCGCGTAGTAGAATTTTTCCAACGTTATTATGCAAATCCGTTTATGGCGTCAAAAACGTGGGCTTCGTGTATCGCTGAATTGATTCGACGAATCGGGCCGCATTGTGGAGGATGGAGAGAGTTTATATCGGCCGTTCTGAATTATTACGTCGCTCCGAAACGCCCCCGAAGTTGCAATAAGATCGCGGTTATCGCGCGTTTGCGAATAAATTTCAGCCCCGCCATACAACGGATGGAAATTCGAATAGCGTATCTATCAAACTGCTGGCGCGTGTTACGCGTAATCCTCTCCATAATATTTAAAACCTGTTACGGGGCTTTTCGGAGTCTCTGTTTATGCTTGGATTATAGCCGAGAAGTAACTTTAGATCGTGGCTTTGCAATTCACGTACTATCGCATTATCGAGCCTCGTATCCTTCCAGTTTCACCAGGATGAAATTCGTTCCCGTATTCAACAACAACATTTCCCATCCTTTCGATTCCAACCGAGGAATTTTTATCGATACAATATATCTTTTCGTTTTGTTTGCTATCGTCCGAGTATCGTGAAAATTCCAGAGAATAGCTTATCGGCCGATAATTCTAAGCTGCCAACGAGAAGTTGGCCGGATAGAGTCGTATATTCGAGAGAAATTGTTTGAAACTCAAACAGCGAAGGCCCCGTTATTTTTCTGAAGGCGAACTACACCGGTACTTCTGGGCTTTCTCAAACAGCCGGCCGTAGTTGGTATTTATCTTGGATTCCCCGTTGCAAAACTGATATAAAGCACGTAAATATCCGCGCGACTTCTCCGTATTGTTCGAGAGACGTCGAGTTCGTGTACTTTTCGAGCACGGAGTATGCGGCGCCTGCCCATTATGCACCGGCGTCTCCCTGTAAGCGGGCAAGACGAATAAAGAGCGCAAATATTCGTGGAAAATGCACATCTTCCTCCACCTCCACCTGCTCTACCTCCTCCTCTTAGTCCGTGCTCGGTTGAGTCGACCCACCACCCTTTTGCACGGAAAGAGAAAGAAGAAGAAATTGTTAGAGACGAAAGAGAAAGGGGAATTCCACGAGAGAAAGCACAAGAGTGCAAAGAGAAAGAGCGAAAGAGGGAGAGATCCAACGGTATTCCGCACCCCCGTTCGAGTGGGGGTGTCTACTTTCGGGCGAAAATAATTAAAATGGAAGGTAGGTTGAGCGTTTCCGCGACGCAGCGCAAAATATCGACGAGATTACATTGCGCCGGCTGTAATGCGGATGCAAATGCGATGGTAAAATATTCCGAGTGTGCAAATTAAAATGACACTGAAATATATATGCGTGTACAGCTTCGGTGCTCCGCCTCGCTCGCCGGTATAAATTGTTTACGTTGCACCCAGTTTGCGATATTATACCAAAAGCGAGAGAGAGGGTTTTGTGCGCGGGCGCTCTCATCGACAGAGGGTTTGTTGCACGTACCCCTATACAATCAACTTTTCGACACATGTACACCCCGTACGATCACTTTGTATCGGCTTATGCGTGGACGCTCGTTTTCTCCCCGGTATGCCATCAATCGCATCGTTTATAATATAGTGGCCGTAGGAGGAGAGAAACGTGCCCCGAAGGGGGTGGAGAAAATTCGTTGAAAATTCTCAATGTTTATTCATATAATTTGCATGCAATTATTCCTCGTCCGTGGAACGACGCATTGTTCGCTGGCGGCTCGTTTGTTTCTGCGTTCGTTTAATATAAGTGTTTGGAATCTCGTGGCTCGGATAGGCCGAGTCCGCGCAACGGAATCAGTGAAGGTTTGTCGGTGGTTTAGACGTTCCTCTCTTTTCATTTTTTTTTTTTTCACCTCGTAACCAACGACCATGGTAAATTCTGTCGGCGTTGGTAAAATTCTACGAGTACGACGCGAGTGCAACGCGGAAAAAGCTGGGGCACATGTCCGCTACGAATTCTATTATCGCGTTCTACGTTACGGTAAATGCAACGGTGCACTCGTCTCAAATTGCTTTATGATTCATCTGTTAAAAAGCAGGGAATAAAATGGCGTAATAATAGATGCGAAAGCGTGTCGGCAAACGAATATAAAATACATACTCGTAATTTCAAAATAAAAGTCAAGTGGCGGACGGAGGATAAAAAGTAAACGGGATTCCCCGTATTTCCACGGGTCGTGTATAATATATGCAATATCATTGCACGTATCCCTGTAATAAAGTAAGTCGAGTCTACGTGAATCGAGGTTAATTTTTATCATGCACCCGCTATTACAGCGAGAAAAAGTAATTCAACGAGTGGCGATATTCTACGTCCGCTGCTCCACCGAGTTTCCGCTTTTCCCTCATTTTTTTTCCACCCTTCTCGGCATTCATTCGCCTTTTCCCATTCCTTCGACCTTCTGCCTTTTCTCCGGTGCGCGTCCTGGAAAATATCGAGGGTGAAAAGGAGCGAGAGGAATCCCGATGGTTGTACGAGGACGGTGAGAGAACTGCGAGAGAAAGGCGAGAGAAGGTCGAGGGTTTGAGAGGGAAGGGTGCAATAATTTCACGGGCTGATCGTCGTAGAATCATAGTTCGCGGGAAAGGGACGATTGGAAGTATAATTGAACCACCGTCTCGCGATTAATAACCATCGGGGTAAGGGGCGTTCAGCGCGCTCGGGACATTTTTCATTAGAGCCCGTCCGCGTTGAATTCGTTTAACTTGGAGCATTTCTTCGGCTATAGATATAGAAATCCCTGGATTTCTCTGTCCCTGGATTTTATTCCTTTCCCTCTGGCCTCGGTAATTGTGATAATTCGATATCCATCTTTCCGGCAAGAATTTAAATGTATCGGCCCGTACGTACGATTCTCTCGACTTCGTGGAATATCGTATTTCATTGAAAATCATTTCTTCCTCGTACTTTCCTGGGTGAATACACCACGAATTATTATATCAAAATGCATCCCCTTCTTTTATTCAAAGATTAAATTACTTTCGAAATTCTTTACCTTTAATATTTTCGGCATACATTTCCCCATTATCATTTTTCCTTAAGAATTCATCGTAAATCTTTTTCATAAAAGGTCTCTTCAATTTCTACAGCCTCCATTACTTTTTCAATCTATGATTTTTTTAAAAATATATAAAAGTTCTCCGTAGCATTATCCATTTCATCATCCACTTTGTTCACCGGCACTGAACTTGAGAGAAAGCTCATATTTCCACAAGCAATTCCCTCGAAATGGGAATAGCTCCTTTGTTTTCCTACCAGCCGTCATCATAAGTCATTACACGTCGGTGGGCGACCAATGCAATCTTGTTTCCCCAGACGTTAGTACACGTTGTGCACATCCATTTATACGGTTGGTGCTCGTACTTGGCACCAGTCATGGTTGATGAGCCTTCGGTGATGGAAGGAAACGGTCATTAGTCATCGTTACACGTCATCTTGCCTCGCCACACATAACCAGGACAGAGACAGAGTGACATAGGAAGAGAGAGTATGTCGAGAACGGCTAACCCAACTCGGCCCTGACGTGGCGTACAAAGACGTGCCACTCGGTTATGAATAATCGAGTACACCATTTTCCAAAAAAAGGTCCAATGGTGGCAAAAGAAAAATAAAATTAATAGAAAAATACTATAGAGAAGGAGAAAGAAAAGGAGAACAAGTAGAGAAGAATTATCAAAGTCTTACCATGAAAGTCTGTTTCTACTTCGCTCGCGAATCTGAATGACGAGGAGCGAACTATGAGAGTTTGGGGAGGCCGATGGCTCTGAGTAAGCTTGAAACGTGGATACACATACTCATGGGGACCATTACCACCCTAGAAGCGCAGTAACGTGTCTGAATGGGTACACGCGATATATAGGTGAACGTAACATGGCTCTCACATTACTTTTGCGGTAGATTTATTATCGCTCCGACGGAGCAGGGTAGAAATGATACCAGTGGCTCTGTGTGTCGCCAAAGAAGGGAAAGGGTGTCGTATTGTTACATAGAATTCCCATGTAAACAGGAGACGGTGGAGAAATTGCGTACTTTCGAAACTCTCGCCTTTGTCGCGTGGAAGTCGTTTTTACGAAGGTAGAAAGAAATTTTACTATTGGGACTTGTAAGATGTCGAGAGCGCATGGGGTTGCGGATGACCTTGGCTCACCTTGGAAACAATTTTACCGTTCCTTTGGCCGTCGTTTACGGTGTATTCAGGGGAGAAGCTGGTTATATTCATGGTGAAATTTAACGAAGACAAGAGAGAGGGATAAAGCGAGGGCTGACGCGATTAAAAAGTAAATCCTCGAAGGGATGCTGGCTGGTCCAATTACTTCGAGACACACTGTTCGTTGGATTCGTTTTCTCCGATTTTCACCCTTCGAATTTCACGATGACTACGCACAACTCGCTGTGTATTGTCCTTTAAGAATTTTTCCCTCGGTATCGTGTTACCTACCCTTTAATTTGTCATCCACCTGACTTTATTTTCGAACCGGCACTTTATTACGGCCGGTATTGTACCGGTGGGAAATAATGAAAAATAGTGGCTTTACCTTTCGACGTTCAATTACCAAAATTCAATGTAAAAATAGCGCATTGTGCTCGCTGTAACAATTGGAAATTGATTAATGAGATGAGAATACAGAGTGGGGTGGTTTTTCGACGTATTAATTTGAAATTTACTAATAATAACGTGCAAATTACAGTTGTATTACATTAATAAATACGTAACTCGATCACGGTCGGATTAACTAACTATATTTTGGCTTAAGGCAAACATATTCCCGCTCTCTTATTTGTACAGCTCTGTGTGTTCGTTATCGATCCCTTTGCACGTTCGCTCATAGCGCAGAAACATCCCAAACTGAGAGCTCCCTAAAATCCTTTAATTAAATGTGAACAGTTTTTAATTGTCTATCGGCAAACATCGAGTGTCACTAATTTTCAACCTTTGTCCTAGTTACCATCTGAATTTCACCAGTCACCCGCACAATATTTATCGATTCCCCTATCAAAGAGATTGTCAATTTTCCCCATCTCTCGAAACCAACTGCAGATTTCACGTCCCAATCTAAACATCCTTTCAGATTAATACTATCATTTATTTCCTGAGTATCAAACAACAAAGATAACTTTGAAAACATATTGACGAAAATATCAAATTCAATTATATCTGAATAAAGAAAAATCTCTTCTCGTTCGCCCAATTCTTCGCTCTCTTTTTCATCCACGAAGAAACACAGAAAGAGTGGTATTCAAGAGACTCGAAAGTCGAGATAGGTGCGGATTCCAAAGCGAAGAGGGAGAAGTAAATAAAGGGGAAAACTCCGGGACAAAGTTGCACGGCAAAGTTATCCGGCACGTAGAGGACAAGGTGCGACTACCGAGGAGTTTAGCGACGCGTGATCGTAGTTATCGCTAATTCCTCGGGGTGCTATTACGGAAGGCAATGGATGGCGCATTACGCGAGGCGACAGGCTTTCCATGCGGCACATGGCGTAACCATTCACCCACCCAACCCTTCGCCCTTTCACATTCGAAGGGACGACTACGACGACATCGACCGGATCTCGTTGACGACAATAACGACAGCAACGTGACTCGGAGTGCTAGAGAGGGTGGGAAAGAGAATCTCAGCTCTTTCAACGTTTCTTCGCGCCATCGATTCAACTTGCTATTTGTGGAACTTGCCGAACGATCCTCGTGCAAAGGGACATCGAACAGGGAGACGAATAACCTTGAAAGAACCATTGGAAGTCGTTCATTAAAGGGAGTTTCGTTTGCACTACTTTCAGGGACATTTGCAAAACTCGTAGAAAGACGAACCCCATTTTTTACAGCTTGGAGAACCTTTAGAGTTTTAGCATCTCAACTTTAAGATCTTTAATACCCTCAACAGCAACCGTACGAAGACTTTTCCACTCATCTATAAAACACACGAAAAACGAATATCACGTATTTCACCCAATTAATATATTTCTCTCCAATTAAACTAGAAAGTTCACTTAAGGATCCTCGACACAGAACGTGCCACAGTACCAATGGAATCCAACCTAACCATTTAAATACACTAAACGCCAAATCGATCACAGACATCACCCTTCCACGAAACAACCCCACGTCCCTATTACTTCACCAAGGAGAGAAAAGAAGAGCATGTTCGATACTACCATAGGGGTCACAGAGGAGAATGCAACCAACGAGGAGAGAAGAATCGCGTCGGAACGACGTAGAATATAGTGGCAGTGAAATTGGGGTGAAAACCGTCGGAGGTGTGCAAGCGAAAGCGAAAGAAAAATATTCGGGAGACTGGCGGGACAAGTAGAGAGACAGGGTGGCAGGATATCAAGGTATCGATCGCGGGGGTAGGACCGTACGACGAAGAGCGGCTCTCGAAGCGCTCGTGTCTCTTCACGCTCGGTCGCGCTTTTCGTTAACGCCGAGCTAAGAGCCGGGGCTCGTGTAACGGGATCCTCGCGGAAAGCGCCTTGGGGTTTTATGGTGCCCCTTCAGCCGGGATCAGAAGAGGCAGCAGAGAGAAGCGAAGGAAGAAGGAGCTCCCGGAGATGGTGGTGGTTTGCGGAGGAGGGTAGGACAGTGAACCTGCTATCGATCGTCTCGCGGCAAGTTCAGGGTCGCACTGTCGCACCGACTACTGCTACCCTCCCGACGGGGTTGGCCCACCGTCACATTCCCCGCGAACTCCACCCTTCGCCTCGGACCACCCGCCGAACCCTTGGAACGAGCCACCACCGCCAACCTACCCCTCTCGCATCGCCGCTCGGTTTTACGGAGGATGGATGGATGGTGTGAGTTGCCCGCCACGCACAGCTGTTTGCATACACCCCCGACAGAGCCAGCTTCCCTTCGACGGTCACTACCCCTCTAATGTAAGAGACGAGCAAATAATAACCTCGCGATGACTCGTTTCTCGTGAGGATACTTTCGGTCTTTCTTCTGGGTCGATTTCGTGCCAATAGTTTAGGAGAGTTGTTTCTTTGAGGGGAAGGGGAGCATTTTTGTCGGTTGTGTAAGATTTTTTAGGGTAGTTGGTACACTTGGTGTTTATTGAAAAATGTAGATGGTAGGCGGTAAAGTTGGATGATATAAAAGGGAGGGTTGGGGATTGTTCACGTAGTTGGTTGAATTAAAGACGATGGATTGTGTTGGGGGAGGTAATTTGTTATTTTTGTGACGTCTTTGATGTTTTTGCGATTTCTTTCAAGACTCGTTTGCTCGATAGAGGCTGTCGATAGGGCTGTTTGCATGGTATCATTGATTATGAAGTAACAAGGGAGCCTTGGAGTGCTTCTAATTTATGATACTGCCGCGTCAAACTTGATATCACGATTTATCTAACTGTCATAGGCTAAATAGCGCTGACTGTTACGTGCGGATATACGGTGGTTGACAGATACAAATTTGCTAATGACCATGCAATCACCCTTCACTGGATGAATCGCCGTTCCCGGACGATAAGACCGGTCTAACGGTGATGTTGTAACGTTTACAAGGGAGATGCAAGAGAATCTTCATCTTAATCTCCTCTCACTAATCAATCTCATCCACTGTCCTCATTTTTAGCCCCGCAGAATTTTTAATCAACCGAATAACTGCCAAAAACGTTCGAATTTCAAAGGTCAAAAGTATCATCCAATTAGACGTCATCATCCACGAAAAAACGAGGATATCGTTCGCCATCGACGCACTCGCGAAAAGTCAAACGGTGAACGGATCGTTTTCCAAGATCGTAAACGCAATTTCGATGCAAAGAGAAGCCAAACGAGTCGAGCATACGATAGAATCCAAGACCACATCCCGACGAAAGTTCGTCGTCGTATATGGGTTAAAGGATCCACCCGTTCTCTCGGCTGCGAAATAGAATCGAATCGAGCGTCACGCTCGCAAGGAATCGTTTTAAGGGGAATTACAATCCGAACTACGGAAAGAGGGAGGATGAAAGGTGGCGCGAATCGGTAGGGTGAGAATGCGATATTTCGTCGATTCGTATTCGGTGGTCGTCGATAAACTCGGTGGCCCGAGTTCCGAGTGTACGGAGCGATCACACCGATTCACGGTGAGCACACTCTTTCGCGGCTCGCCTACGCTTCGACGTAGTGAATTGAAATTAACATAAAATCGAAATGCCGGGAAACTTTGCGCATAAAGAGTCAACTGCCCAAGTTCGCTGAATGGCTGCAAACGGGCAACTCCGTTTCGGTATGAAAGGAAAGCCACCCTCTTTTCCTCCTTCGTCTTCTCCCGTTCTCGCGGGTACCACGTTCTACCCTCTTTGGAGGGGAGGGTAGCGTTCTTCCTCATCCAAGGGAGCGTCGTCGTGCTGGTATAGAAAAGGCCTCGGAATAATTAGACGAGCGGTCCGTTTCCTTTGGTGCGATAACTACGATAACGCCAACCGTAGACCAATAATTCCTCTGGGTTCTCGGCTGGCCGACAAGCCGTTGTACTGTTGCGCGCCATTCGCTCGCTGTATCTCGAAAATATAAGGCACGATAACGTGCTGGGCCGATAATAGACGACCCGAATACGGGATAGCTTTATCGCAGAGCTTTTTCTTTGTGCGCGGGGACGCAAACTCACCCCGTGGAAATGGAAAGTTTATCGTGCGACCTGAAACTCGAAATAGTGGAGCCCCGCGAAACTTGAGTCCTCGAACGTCGATGACGAAGGAATTGGACGTTGTGTGACGTTTCGCTTTTTATCGTGACTCTCTCAGTACGGCTAATCGCCTCGATAAACGTGATTTAGCGTGTTTTTGACGTTGCCATTGAAAGGAACCGGC
Source organism: Cerceris rybyensis (assembly GCA_910591515.1). Lineage (NCBI taxonomy): Eukaryota > Metazoa > Arthropoda > Insecta > Hymenoptera > Crabronidae > Cerceris > Cerceris rybyensis. The sequence continues at coordinate 7,450,713 of OU342795.1, forward strand.
TGGAAACGTTTGATCGTCGACCGATTAAATGATCGATGTGAAATTAATGGGCCATATTGAGGAATTGTAAAACTTCACCCTGTACCGACACTTTTTCTTCGACCCAGATACGTTACGTCGTTTAGGAGAAAATATACGAAATATTTTTCTACGATATTTCACGAGTCTCACGAAACTAAGTAACTTCGATACAGATGATTTTTATGCATCTCCTGGGAAAAGAATATCCACGACGAATTCGTTGTCCTGATTCGACCGTAATCTATTGACAGACCGTACAATAAATCCTTAGATTTCCATAGATGGAAGTAGACTTTGTCCGATTTGCCACGATCTTCGAAACTTCGTGACAAACAGTTGATAACGATAACGGAACGGGGCAATTCTTCGTGTTTCTTGCGAGCAAAGATATCTGGCCACGTCTGAGGCATATTTCGAAAATATAAGAACCCCGGTATGCGACGGTTAAGAAGCACGCTTCGCTCGTATGCCGAAGATCACGTAGCATGATAATGGCTTCCTTTCCGTCCCTTATCGTGCCGGCGACATTCAAAATCTCGAGCCATTACTGCTAGGCGAATGGTACCCCCTTTTCAGGTAAGTAGCTACGTACCTACGTTCCCTTGAAAATTTCACCCTCCTTGTGGACAGATTATTCCATCGTCCTTTCTTATTCTCGGCTTCTTTCACGGCTATCTGCGATCCTTTCGCTACCTCTTTCGTTGGCTTTCCTCCTTTTTATTTCGTCCAACTCGGTTCCTTCGTATCGCTTCTCATATGGGATCGTACGAGCATCACGAAAGCGAGTATCCATTACATTATACCTATTCCCATGCACTGGAATCGTCTCGTCGGAGAGTTTAAGCCGAAAATTGGAAATCGATAAAAGTCCACCTATGGCCATCGATTCCATCCTCCTATCTCATTCTTCTATTCGTCTCTTTTTACATTCTACTCTCGTTAACGTTGCCTCTTTCGCTCTATATTTCTTCGAAGACACTGGAATTCACGATTATCGTTCATTCTTCAAGTTTTTGGAATTCTACGATACGTGGGATTTTCTTTTAACGGAAACGTGGCCCTCGAAGGATGGCCCGACGAACGATGGAGATAGAGCTCGAGAGGGATGTCACGGGGGTTGGTCTCGTAATGGGGATTATTGTTCGAGAAACACGTTCGACGTCGAGGACGAAGATGAATTCAAGCTGGTTCTTCTCGGTATAGCGGGTGTTTCGTGATTCGAGGGAATCATTCTTCTTCCACCCTTCTCCGGGTGCGCGAAGAAAATAGGCTCGAAATGATTTGATTCCGGGTGATGCTTGCCAGCTTCATTTAGAATCTTTCCATTGGTGGAAAGGGAGAGTTAAAAATGATCTTGCGTTTATGGGATCATTAATAACGTTGTATCAAATTGTATTTCAGGAGGATGAAAATATTCTGGCATTACGGGGGGAAAAAAGAGAATCGGGTCGGAATCAAGGGGAAAGTTATTAACGTATATATCTTTCGGTAGGGTAATAAATTTAAACTGTCCTATCAATATTCCTTTTCCGTCAAAGTACCTTTGGAAAAATGCGCCCAAAAAATGTCTACACTCTTCTCCATTATCTTGTAAATTCACCACTTTTCAAGTAGACCAAAAGTAAATTTCACAGCCACCCTTATAGAGATGTTTCGATACACTTTAAATTATTCCTTCCAATTGAATCGACTTTAGTTTCAAGGTCAGGCAACGATACATCGTGCAACCATAGAAAAAGCCGTAGATCCGGTCGACTCACCATGCCATCGGCAGCCCTTCAACGTCGCAACCCCCATAGCCGGAGCAAGTTCATTAATCCGTGACGTCGCGGATCGCTCGTCACGACAGTGAAACAAAGAGTGGGGGTTTATCGCGAGCGACGTCTAATAAACCAACGGTGGTTTCTTGTCGCAGGGCAAGGCTGATTCGCTACTCACCGCTAACATCCTGTCATCAGTCTTCATTATCGAACAATAGCCCGGTTCTGCGGTTAACAGCTCATCCGTGCAGGGAAGAGCGCGCACCTCGGTCTGGCATGATGTGTCTCCTGAAATGGAACTCGTTCGCGGTTAAGGGAACAATGGAAGTAGAAGATTAGGTGATATCGAATAATAGCCGAAGAGATGGCAGCCACATCGGTGATTCAGACGTGGAATGATGAAGCAACGTTCTCCTCTTCCCTTTTCATCCCTTCGTGTAAGTCGTTGGGATCTTTAGTTGGTAGCGGCTTGCGAGGCAAACTGTAACATCGTTATCGTCCTTATCTCCTGTCAGTTTTTCTACCGTAACATCACAGACTCCTCTTAGTCTGCATTTATGGTATTAATTAAGAGAAGACGTAACAGAGGTTAGACGAAGCAGGGTAAACAGGGTCCAAGTATTATGTTATCCAACAGACTGACAGCGCAGCCCCATTATCTCTCGGTGCAAGAACAACTCGGAACCTCTCGTTCCTCCCCCTTCGGCAACTAATCTTCTAAAACACACGAACCACCCCGTTGCGCGGGACTACGTTCTCTCGGGCTATTGGCTTATCCGACTTGTGATTCGCGGCACGCAAGATGTTGGTCTCGCGAATCAACCCTTATACTTGATTCCTTCGTTACTACGGTGTAATTAATTTCAGAACTGCCATTGTTCGGCCACCATCTTTGGAGTTTATGTCAGATGCAGGAGTTCATCGTTTGGGGTTTATGGTGTGTCTGAAAGTAGCATGGTAGAAATACCAGGCTTAATGTTAAACGTTTCGTTCGTGGCGATTTCAAGTTCGCTCCCGTTCGCCGAGGCCCGTAATTTAGAATACGGGCTGACCTGGAATTTCTATTTGCGGAAATTACTTAGCTTGAATTTCCCGTGAACGTGGGGGATTCATTGTTCGAAATTCTTAATGTTTCCAGGCTTGCATACCGCTTGGTCAGTTTTATCGCTGTTGCTCCATGCAATTACACTAATTCCAAAAATCTACGAATTCAGAAATCTAAATCTTCGCGGTCGTTCTTTATCCTAGGAATTTCGGTTTGGGTAATTACCGTAATTTATATGTTCCCCTGTGGTGGAAGGGATCGATGGAATTTTTTCATTCATTTTTCATTAACTCGTTGATTTCTTCGCCTGTCCTCTTTTTACATAAACATACAGTAGTGTACACTTTGACGAATTTTGTTGATCGATGGAAATAGAGAAAAATGGATGCAGTTTTACTATTTAAAATTGCATGTTTTCTTAACTTGTGATTTCCATCACGCACAACGGTGGTAATCCATCTCTGTGGTATATTTCTACTTCCTTGACCGTAATTAACCCATAGGATTACAATTTCAGGATCACCTTTTGAAGTTTATCTTGAATGCGCGTGATTGATGCACTTCCTTCGCAAATCTCACCGCTAATTATACACAGAGAATCTTATCATTACCAGTGAAAAGTTCACCCATTATTTTATCTATCTTGTGCTCCATTTAACAGAAAACTTATCTCCTGATCATTTAAACGACCACCAAATAACAATCTTCAATCCAATACTCTATTAACAACACCCTCGTTAAATCAACCCCTCAGAAAACTAATATATCACCTAGACGACTTACAATTCATCTAGAACGGATATTTCTTTCATCCCTGGATTCCTAGACGGTAACAATTCCGTCTCTCGATTCCACAAAATCGAAATTCCACTTTAGATCCATCGCAAGTACCATCTTATCGGAATGGAGTCGTAAGCCTGCAATTTCTCCGTTATACCCAGGCATTCTAAAAGCAGACTAACCGGGCTATGAATAATGCAACCTCATACGTCTTGCTCTTCCCCGCTGATAATTATGTTTTACATCGTTATGCCGTGTTTCGTTAACCCACCAACATGCCGCGCCCTTCGTATCCGCTTCGACGTTGCACCTGCATATTCATTGCTTCGCCGTTAAGTATGACTTCAACTCGAGGCGTATCCGAAATCGTGAAATTTGCGAGATCGAGCGGGAAAACACGATATTCCCGTGGAATACATGTTCTATACATATACATACTTTGGGTTCTAGGGTGAACGGAGTATCAATTAGATCTCGAAGTTCTTACACGAGCTACGGCGAGAAGGTAGAGGCGGCCCCGACGTGGAAACCGAGTTACGGTTTATTAACAAAGTCAGCAAAAGTACTTTCTTCTTGAAAATGCCTCGTCAAACACGAGGTAGGGAGCGCACTCGGTTAAACTTTCCAACGTTGACTCGACTAAGTTCCGACGTTCGAGTTCACGGTGCTCCGAGTGCCCTGCCGTCTCTTGACGTTCTTTCCTCCAACTTCTAACTGAACTTTAATAGCGATTCGATATTTGGTGCTGCTGATAAAAGTGAAGGAACAGACGAAAAGGAACCGATAATATCAAACGATAAACGGAACTATGAAGTGGGGGTAGGTTGATGTTAGTCGGTCACTTGAAACGCTTGCTTCGTGATTGTGGTGTTGCAACAGCTTGTTGTTTCTAAATATTTCAATTCTTCCTTGCGCTTTGATTCGATTGAAGTTAACGCTAGACCTACCAAGATGGTCGAAATGACATGTCGTGAATTTTTTGAAAATGTTCTTGAAATTTCTAACGCTGTTACTTGTTCAATTCTCTACGTCTATCTTGAAGACTGTAAGGCGTTGGATCGATCCAGTTTCCCTTCCCCTTCATTTATTTGATTCGGATATATTTATTTGACAATTTGTAACATATTGAATTAATCGTTCGTACATCTAGTTTTAAAGACACACGTAATAGAGGAAGACGTAACAAAGTATTTGTAAACTCGTAGAAAAAATCTTTTTTCAACCGTATTGTGCATCCAGTTAACATTAACCGACTTTCGGTTCAAAAGGTAAACAATCCAGACAATTCCATCGTTCCATCGAGAATTAAGATGTTCAATATTAAAATACATAGCAGAAAATAAGTCAATTAACCCATTCCAATTTTGTCTCACAACGCAAACAATTCATTACCAGCGGTACACGCAATCCCAGAAGAAGTCACAAGGCAAAGGGTTGATGCGCGGGTGAATACCCATTGCGGTAGATTGATTTTCAACTTTGTTCGACCGGTAGCGTGTGAAGACGATACATCAGTCGGTCTGTGCCTGATACCTATGAATCAGCAAACAGGCATAGGATACGTATGTAGGATCTAGAAAATCGAGGGAACGGTAAAGTCTCGGGGGTTTACATGTAGGCACACATGATACCAAAGTATAAGGGGTAGCACGGGAGTAATTACAGCCCGCGCGGCTGTAACTCCCTATCTACGAGATCGAAATTACCATTGGACGGCGTATCTTGCGCTGCTTCTTTACGGGCCCAGTTACCCGGGCGTACGCTGTTTGCATGTAAACGACGTCTTTACACGTAGCAAAGGTTAGCCCGGTACTCGTGTCCGTTTCGTTCACGACAAATTACAAGCGGATCCTTTATTCAGGAAAGATATGTAACTCACCATGAGTTAAAGCAAGCTGATCCGGCGGAGGGATGTTTTTCGTTGCATCCCTTGCTGCCGAAATCACTTGACTCCATTTCAGGAAGTACTCTTTGGATTCTTTGGTCTTTCTAGCGGTGATCTGCTTTAAATGTTCTTTGTGACGAATGAAATACCTCTTGTCTATTGCACATCGCTAATCTTACATCCAACCTGGGGTGAAATTTCAATTATATTTTTTAAAAATGAAAGTTCACAATTCCCATAAATTCTGTTAACTACAGAAAAATAATCATACTATGTAAAGAATCACATCTTCCATCTGTGTCAAGAGACAAAAACTGAAGTAAGAAACTCTCAACGTTTCCTCCTCTCGCTTTATCGGAACGGAGCTCGTTCCAGTCCTCCATCTACATTTCCCTTAACAAGATTCAAATCTCTCGGAATGCGATGCTAAACGCGAGTCTCATTGGAATTATAAAGGAACAACGACTCCCCTCCTCTCCTCGTCTCCTTAACAAGACTTCTTCTCGTCTATCTCGAAATATTCCTCATCTTTCCCTCGACTCGCATAAAGCATACAAGATTTTTCCTTCTTCCCGAGACAGAAAATTCTGCGGGCTATGGTATACATAGATATACGGGTACGTGTAGACGGCCGTGGAAGATAGACTCGGTTGCATGGCGCATGGCGTCATGAGCGTAACGATATACGTGCTCCGGAGGTCGAGACTGGTTAGGGATTGGCGCCGTATCGCTGATCCGGGCTCGTCTAGGCGTAATGCCACCCCTCGCAGGCCAGTCACGTCCCCTGCTACCGCCATTCCCTGCACCCTCGTTCCCGCGCAACCCCTTCTGGACCGCGGCAAAGCCACGCTCTTAGACCGGCGGGTCAGTACAAGTGCGGATTCTACTCGACGCAGAAACGTGCCGCTATGGGGCCTCTTAGGCCCGATCAACTATTCATTCCCACGTATCCGCGAGTCGTTGAATACAAACGCCCGCGCGAATGAAGTTACGAGAGGGTAATTTCATAACGAAACAAACGGGACTGCAATTTCGATGGTTGAATTCAACGATGGGAATGTACGGTGGAATCGGTTGGACGGTTTTGTCGAGTCGTTTCGAGCTGTTGGGTTGAATGGTGCAGGGGTAGATTTTGGGAGGTGAAGAGTAATTGGGTCCTTTGATTGTTCTTAGATGTATTGGGAATTGTGGATTTTTCAATTTGGGGTGGTAAAATTGGTGGGCAAGTTTATGGTGGTTTGGAGTGGCTGAGAGGTTTTGAAGGAGGGTTAGAGGGTTGTTTTAAGTGTGGAGGTGGAGACCGAATGATGAGTAGAAGTTTATACTTTTATGATTTCTGGAATATTTTTCTGAGGTAAAAGATTGTAGCAGAATTACAGGCAGGTGGTTGTATCTATGGAAGATGTGGGCGAACGACAAGAAAGCAGGGCAGAAGGTGTTGGAGAAGAAGAAAAAAAAACTGTCGGTAGAAGTTTCCGTAATTAATACGTTAAACTTCTTCGGAAGTACGCCGGAAAGTCAGTCTCTGGCTCGCTCGTTGAATGTCAATGATCAAAATCGCTTTTTGATATAATTCCCCTCACCAGCTGGCCTGAAAACGTGAGCCGAAGACTCTTCCTAGTTGAATGCAAAAGATTTCGTGTGCCCGTTCCATCGATGCGTCTTTCGCACGAGACAATTCCTCGCGACCGTGAATTTCCCAGTGACGGCACGTTTAACAGTCAGAGCGAGAGGTAAAAGTGTAATTCTTTCGACGATTAGCGATGGCTCATTATCCCCGTAATTAGTAGTTTGTGTAATGAATTTAAGTGTTTCCACTCTGGGATTAGCATGCTAACTAACTACTCTCATTCCCTCAAACTCCTCTTCTAATTTGAGTTCGCCCATTCTATCTCTTTCGCCCTTCCTCGGGTGCAAACTGAATTACAGGTGGCAAACTCCTCGAATGATGCCGGATGCAAAGTAGACGGTTCCCATTCACTTCGCCGCTGGGATGCGTTCGAGTCCAACGTTGAAAACTTCCTACACACCGACATGTACCAGGATACCGTTGATAAATAATTACAATCACGCCCGTTCCCCAGAAACGGCTCTAATTTTCAGAAGCACCGGATGTTTATCGATTCCCTGCTAATACGATTATATTAAGCCGGCCACATACGGGTACGTCCGGCGCGATATCGCAGCCTTATTAAAGCAGCTATTTAGCCGGTAGCTCGATTATTCGAAATTTGCCCGGCGGAGTTTGTTCTGCCGCTCGCGAAGCAATTATCTACCAGTGGAAAATGGCGGAGTCGAAACGATCGCTGGATACCAAAGCTGACTGTGCACCGTGCAACGTCCTCCTCATATTCCGATATATTGGTGGCCATATCGATGTTTGCAGGGGAGAAAGGCACTCCGTGGGTGGTTGGGTGGACGATAGGTGCAAACAAGAAACGAGAATACCCTTACCCGATCTCTGTAGGTCCGTGCTGTAGCAGAGGCCAGGGGAGGCACTGCCAGAGCAGACTAGACCCAAGGGTAGAAAGCTTGTATGTAGAGAGGGGTAACACTGTGCAGGGTGGAACATACACAGTAGCTAGTCGATGCGATTGGCCTTGTGCCAGAGGCCCCTAACGACGCTTTCGAAAGGAGGAGAATCCTACTTCGTCCTCTCCAACGACGAGCCTCCAAAGATACCCCGAGACCAGTGGCGGTGACGCAATGTTGCCGCAATCACATTTTGGCACGCCTCTAGCCAACCTATACCTCTCTTTTTCTCTTTCTATAACTCTTTCTCCTTTTTTTCTCTCTCTCTCTCTCTTTCTCTTTTTCGGCAAGCCACCTTCGATATCTCGCACCGTGTTGAATTCGACCGGTATCGACCGAATTGGAAAGACCACCGATGTTGGTCTCGATTCGACAGAATCGGGGGAGTATCGTTTATTGCTGCTTAAGCTCACGGTTCGACGGCGTCGATGTTGACCGCTTGCTTTTCTTTCGATCACCCCGATACGTTTTATTTGCGCAACGGGAAATGATTTTTGCGGTAGAAAAATATTGCCACTTCTTTCACGATTAGAGATTGGTTCTTTTTCCTATTTACCAGAATTTCCAAAACGACCTCACCGTGAGATATTATTCATTGACCGAAAAATTGTACGTGCCAGTCGAGTAGATAAAGCGCTGAAATATTTAACACCTCGCCACAGCCAATTTTCCCCCGTAAACGATAAAACAACAACTCCAGGGTCGATACGGCGAAAGTACCTATTATTAAGGCGGCGCTTTACAGCGACACCTTTTCAATAATCCCCACTGCCGCAAACTTTCACGAATACTCCGATATTCTTGAAGATATAAGCTTCCCGATACTCGTTTAAATGCTAAGACGGGAGCAACAGCGACGTGAAATAAAGTGGCGTGAAATAAAGGAGTATCTTCGGGGTGATTCGGTAGGCGCGGCGCGAGTTTCAGTGGTTGTGGATGGAGAGTGGTTGTATCTAATTTAAATTCCCGACATAAAAAGCTTGCACAACGCGAGGAGTGGTCGGGATAGCGTGGATCGTGGCCAAGCCACGTGCGGCTGCGAGATTCATTCCGCTTTACATGGCCGGTCCGTACCCATCCACTTCTCCGCATACCCCGAAATTCTCTCTTCAACCTCTTCCTCGTGTTCTCTTCGTTTCTCTCTCTTTCTTTTCCATTCTATCTCACTCTCTCTCTCCTTTACTTTCCTCTTTCTGTACTTCTCGCACTCTCTCATCCCTCTTGGTTTTCCCTTCTGGGATCTCGTCTCTACGCAACCCATTCCGGGCGCAGCCAAAGTATGACCGGAACCCTAATGCCTCGGAAGCTCCCTTTGGGAAACGAAATCATCCGCCGGTGCGAAGGGATCCCTCGTCTTTGGAAACGGAGTATAACGTGGAACGGCAATATATTTGAACTTTCGATGATGGAAACAACGAATCTGTATTTTTATGAATTTAACTGTGAGGTGAATTTAAATTTTCGTTCTGCGAATATTCTTTGAATTTTATTTTCGTTTAGACAGGCATGGTTTTGTTGAAGAACTTTATTTTTTTTTAATTTGATTTTTAAAGTATGTCGATTAATGTTTGAAGATGGTGAAAAATCGGTAGAATTTAAAGAAGATTGCACTGGTAGAAACGAAGGGACTTCAATATGCATTTGAAGTTTAATCGCGACAGGAGTGCAGTAGGTTCAACCGGACCGGCGAATAGATAGAATTGGAAATCTACTTCCATCTGGTAATAGCGTAATCTGCTTTCAAGGCTATTCGAGAGCTGGCGGAAAGAGCATGTCCAGAGGTCATCGGCTAGAATCTTTTGGACCGTGTCTTTTTCTTTCTGTATGACATCGGACGTCGGCGCTACTCGAAGTGCCATCCCCTTCCACGAGCAACCACCCATCAAAGTAGCAAAAGAGACCTTTTCCTTTCCTCTTCCCAGCATTTCCACCTTCTTCAAAGGTCATCCATTAAAGGAGGGCTGCTGACAATCCTGTCTGGAGCATTTTTTAAACTCGGTAGTCTGGTAACCTTTGATTTATGACAGGAGACGTAAAATCTTTAAGCAATCTCACAGTTGTCTGACAGAGTTAAACGAGAAATTTCTTGGTTTTATTATTCGCATAATATAATTAATTTAAATTTAATTTCAACTATAACAGAGTATTTTTAGTGATCGAAAAACTCGAACGACCTAACCCAGACAGCCATAATTGAAACGTCTCAATTAAAAATACCTCTTTGGGGTAATAGAAAAAGTATGGCGAAACTCAATCTTTGTAAATCAAGCGAAACACTTCGTTATGTGGCGATAACGTAACTTTGAAGTAACAGTACGAATACCGATAAAGGAAGCGTTTAGTCGAAATTGCGGGGTAATGTTATTTTATCGTATCGCTGGTAATTATTCAGTGCGAAAGCGCGTTCCAAGTGCAGGAAATTTTGTCGATTACCACCGGCAAAAGTACCCATCGCCCCATCTGCTACAATTACCGAACGAACATTTTCTATTCTTTTTACAGGCGGCAGGGATATCGGAAAATAAGCGAGAACAGAAACTCCGGCGAGAAGCAAAGCCGTTAATAACGATGACGCTTTATCGTTTATCCGAGCGAACGAATCGCGAAGAAGGCAGCGTAATTACGGAAAGAGAACGCTCGGACTCGGTGACAGCTAATGACATAATTTACCATCGATCCGGCTATAAGTACACTTTGGATTTCACCGAAGAAAATCGAGAAACGGATGGGAAAGAGAGAAAGAGGAAGAGAGAGATGGTGGGAAACGAAGATGCTAAATTATTGTACACCCTGACGGAGTCACGGAAGGGGTTGAACAAAACTGGAGGATTCCGATGAAAACCAGCTGTCACAACCATACACCCCAGTGATTCTCCACAAACGCGATGCTAACAAAGGGAATTAATTATTTGCCTCAATTGAACACGCCTGTGTGCCGCGTCTGCTACATCGCTTTTGCCGAACATTTTGTATTTAATATAATGTTGCTCAATGAAACATTATAATCCACTCTGCCATAAATCTTCCATTGGAAGGAAATTCCATTTTACGAAAGACGGTTGCAATTCTAATATCCTTCGACATTTCGACGTAGGAGAGCCTGGAGTCACATTTCACGCGAGTACGGGGTGATTTCGTGCCCTTCTTGTAATTGAATTAGGAATTATTATTCTTATTGTTTCTCATCTGATGCAGAGATATAGCAAAAGGTTTTGATCCTATCTGTCTTGTTTGTCCTACAGTGTCCAGCTCTTGATGATGTGTCGTGCTCCTGGTGTGGGGTCCTGCCCATCCTATGGTGTCCTGTCTTTCACCTTGTGGGTGTCCTCCTCCTGCTGTAGTGTCTTGGTCCTGCTGCGGTGTCCTTCCTATTATGTGATACCTTGCTAGCCTAGTAGTGTCCTGCCCATCCTGTAGTATGTTGCCTGTCCTATAGTATTCTGCATATCCTGTATTGTCATGCATGTCCTGTAGTGTCCTTCCTATGCTGTAGTTTCTTGTCTGTCCAATTTGTCCTTCCTTTTTGCAGCAATATACTTACAAAAAGTTTTTTACAGCTATGTAACACTTCGTATTTGCCTTTAAAACAATTATTTGGTGAAACGTTAATGTAGAAGAAAGTTATGATCGAGTGGAATGATGAAGGAGAAAAAAATCCCCATCCTCTGGACACGAGGAGACAACGTTCAGCTTTAAAGAACCAGTGAAATTTAACAAAAGCGAACGACAGAGATGGTTTCCAATAAAACGCCGGCTTTTAAATCTGCTTGCCATTACGCGCCACTGAACCATCGCGTATGAATGCACCCACACTTGGGATAACGATCGTTGAAAACGGTTTTCGAGTGACGAAAATGATGACGCGCGTGTATTCGCGGCAACAGTCCTCTTGACCGCTTCTGTATCCACCGGTTTATCGATTCACCGGCGAGTCGCATTTCCGGTGATTCACGATGCACCCGCTCACTAGCCCGAGGCGCGTTTATGCCGCTCGTAAAACCGAATTATGTGTGTCAAATATTAAATACCTTTGTAGCGGCGCGAATAGCGCGAACTCTGTGGATTCTCAACCCTCCGCTTTGCGAGCCATGACGGATTTCCGATCAGACGGTGACTATCGATTATTCCGCGCGTCACACGACACCTTTTCCGCCAGGAATACCCTCCTTTCTCTCTCGTTATCTCTTTCTCTACCCTCTTTCTCTCTCTTCTCTCTTTCTCCTCTCCCTCTCTCCTCACTTTCTCTCTCTCTGCTCTCTTTGCTTGCTCGCCTCGCGCGTCCATTAATGGTTACACGGTACGAAGGTACTACAGCCTCCAGTCGATATATGAACACAAAAAAGCAATGGAGTCACCCGATTTAAAGGGGGTACACTGGTGGTAGACTTAAAATCGACGAACTTTTTTCCACCCTTCAACTTACACGTCGCTCTTCGAACAGATGGAAAGCCGAGTTCACGCCTATTTCTCACAGAAACTTCGAAATAATTTAGACGAATGAACGGTGAAACGGCAAGACAAAGATGCTGAAAATTGTGGGTAATTTTTCCACACACCCTAATCGGCGAAAAGCAATCTTAGAATAGAGGGTAAGATTGCCAGCAAATATGTAAAAAGCGAACGGTGTTCCTATCGAAACATTTGTCCTGAGGCTTAGCTCACAACTCGTCAGTTCTCGTGGTACCACCTTGGTGCTTGTAGTTCGACAAATCAAATGCTGCTATAATGCAACAACCTCAAGAAGTCTCCTCGAAGGTAGGCCTGCTTCGGCAGGATTTGATTCGCCAGGCGTCAAGATATTTTAATAAAGATATTTCAATGTTCCCACTTTGTCTGAGCAGGGTGTATTAAATAAAAAAAACGGTGCGAATAGGCGGTCTTTAGCGAGAAGCTCCGCCGCTCAGGAGACTTCTTGAGGTTGTCGAAGAATACCAATATGATGTGGTTAGCACGAGGACTCGGGTGTTCCCGGGTTTGTCAGACCCGTACCTGTCCGCCTATGACGGACAGGCCCCTGCGGCGGGTAACATTTGCTGTTCAGTCGGTTATCGCGATAAATCTTTTTAGGGGGCCCGACAAAAGGGTCATCATCATGAAGGTATAAAGCAATTACACTCTCTATCACAGGTATTTCAGAGCTGACGAACCATTCAGAGCAATTCGATCTGCGGTAGGTGCATCTAGGAAATATCATCAGACTTCAAATGTTTCCTGATAGTGAAAAAAATCTTGCTCAGAGGGCAGGCGTGATTTTCGTTGGAGCAAAACCGAAGCGCCTTCGTGACGAGGGATTATATTCCGGAGCTGTGCATTATCGGGGCACATACTCGATGGAGCACCTGTACGAAAGCAACGGAGCTCGCGTTGCAGCCGGCTTGCCATGGATTTCATCGAGTTAAATCCTCTTTCCTCGATCCCCCTCCTTTTGGGCCACGCGATTCCATTCATATTCATGCGAGAGCCCCGATTCAAATGCGTATTACGTCTGTCAAAGGTGAGCGCTCGCGATCGCTCGAGCAAAAGCGGCTTCTCGAGATGGAAAAAGGCGCTTCCGCTCGTTTCTTTCCGGTCAAAAGGTGCCAGCTTCGATTTCCGAGAGGAAAAGGGGGGACTGGATTTATGTGTCTATAAATTTGAAGGTCCGCGAGATGTTCCGATAGCTGGGGTGAAAATAAAAACTACACGAAGAAGAATCTGTATCGTTCTTCTCTTTATCGAATACCTCTAACTACAAGTTCGCTCAACGAATATTATTACATCGACACAATAACTACAGAACTTTGTATTTTACACATTGTACTATAAACAGTGGAAAAATAAATGTATTTTTACGTCAACACAAGTACACATTCTTTCACGATAATCCTACCACAAATCCAAAATTCCTACAGTACTATGACCAAACTGAGACGAGATTTCTGATCGTTTAAGGGGTTAACGTTTTCATCCGTGTTTAAGCGTGAAAATCAGAGTATCGAAGACAGGTCGGTGAAAAAGCCATTTTCCATTGCGGCCCGTTAAATCGAGCGAAGAAATAAGAATACGTATATGCTCGACAGGAATCCAAGAGCAGCCTGGTTGCTCGCGAAACGATGTATTATGTATACGGAATAAATGGAATAGAGAGGAGCTCGAGCTTGGGTCCTTCGGAACCAATAGGGCGAGCTAACGGTCCTGCCATCGAACATATTGCCATGGTCACGTGTTCGTCCTCTCTGCCCCATATCCTGCGATCTTTGCTGTGCAAGTTTTCGGACGGAAGTACTGCAGAGGGGGTGGATAAATTTGCCGAAGCTTCCGCGAAGAAACTTCGTCGCGAGAGTGAAAGCGGCGGACACGAGAACGAAAAGTAGGAAATCCATGTGCGACGGTTAACGCGAGCCAACGATCCGCGAGACCGGTATGTCCTTAAATTTTTCCCGAAACTACTTTATTGCGTATTCTCTCTGAAGTCCCTCCTGCCTCGCTCGAGCGCTTGCTTCGATACGGCAAAGTTTACGCGCGCGTGTCACTAGATGTTCGTACGAATTTAGTACCAGTTGGAGAAATAGATTTTTGCAAATTTCATAGATTTTAAATTGTAGAAGATTTTTAAATTATTTGTAATTTACATGAATTCTCTTTCTGTGAAAAATTAACAATATATTGTACGTTTTCATTGTGATAGATTCGGAAGTATTGATATAACAAATAAAATGCAACACTTCGACAAGATTCGTGCGTTAACGACGCCGCAAGTGTTCGAAATTTTTCCCAACTATTTTTCAGAAATAAACAAAATGAAACAAAACCCAGTTACTGTACAATTAGAATCACAAAACCTCACGGATATTTCGAGTTATAGACGCAGCTTCGGGCGAGAGAGTTGAAACGCAATATTCGAAACGCTTTAAAGTTATTTTATAGTATTTGTATTTCTATCGGTGTCTTTTCAACGAGTCCATGGAATTCAAGGGAAAGATATGTAGCGTCGACATCGGGAAATATTCAACGCGATAAAGCCACGCGCAACACGTTCTTCATCATCATTATCGAGAGAGATATCAACGTCGTTGAAGTACAACTCTGCAAGCACGAGCATTCATCCACCCTCACTGTCTCCGTTTCTCCCTTGCCGTTTGTTTCTTTCAGCCTCCTTCTCTCTATTACACCCTCTATACCTTTCTGCTTCTTTTTCCATCCCTCTGAGCTTTCCAGTTTCTCTTTCCATAACTCCTCAATCCTCTCGCTCTTTTTCCTCGATATTCCACCCTCTCTTCGTCGCACTCTCTACGTCGTTTAGATGCTTTTTTTTTCTTTCTCGAAGCATTTGCAACTCGACGAAGGACCGGCGATAGTACGGTTTAGCGACTGTACAGTGAAAGTAACGGCTCTTCCTAAGCATCTAGGTATACGCATCTTCCCTCCGTATCGTTCCCTATACACCATCAACACAATCATCCCTTCCGCATACCTCGGGCGGACGGTTCTATAGGACGACATTGAATCGTGGGTCGAATGTATTCCTCCTAGGGTTCGATGTTCGCGAAAATCGAGGCCTCTCACAATGCTGCAACGCGGTGAGCGGGAAAAAATCGAAGGCATAGAAAGAGAAGGGGGTCGAAAAAATGGAGAAGTTTGGAAAGCATCGAGGATGACATCATCGTTCGGCACAGTTTCGCGCGAGAGATGTCCGTGTGCGATGAAAGACTGGAAATATGAAGAAATAGAGGGACGATGATTATTCGTTGTCAAACACGTTCCAAATTCTGGATCACTATTTGTGGTTGACGCTGATCGTACGAGTATTGACGGTAGAAATTTTGTTCTTTTTTTCAGTGGTTATTCGATTTTACAGAAAATCGAAACGATGGGGGAGAGGAAGAACGAGGGTAAATCGAAAAGTAAAAGAAAAAGGCTTAAAGTGAGTAAGGAGGAACGGACGAGGGAAATTTCTTCCTTCTATTTCTACTCACCTTCTCACCCTCTTTTTTTTCAACCCCGCAAACTTTTCTACCGTAGCTACCTCGAGGCTCCCGCATGGAATCCTTCTGCAAAAGTCACCCTGCTCTTCCACAGTTCTATCTTTCGCGGCTTCTCTTTCTCTTCGCTCCTCCATTTTCTTCGGACCACCTACACTTTGGTTCTCTGAGTTACTTTTACATCTCCCTTCCCCTCTGCCTGTTTGCACTGCAGCAGCAGTAGCAGCCGCCGGCGGCTGCGCGTTCCCGAACTTCGAAACTCTAACGAAATCTCGGGCAAGGTGAATATTTTATGCGTAAATCAAATCCCGGCAAATATACGCGAGAGAGCGAGGATCCGTGGCACGGCGAGGCTAAATTGAATAGAAGCGCTGCTCGAGCACAGCCGTGCGCTTCAACCAACCTTCCTGTCTCTCTTCGTTTTCGTCTTTTTTCATCCCTTAAGTCTTCTCCCTTCATTCTCTCCTTTCATCCTTCGGTTTCTCTCTCTTGATCTCTCTCTATCTTCCTTCTACTTTCTCCCACGCCCACGTAGTTCGATGTATTCCTCGGATATCTATTGGTTATTGAATTTCTGTCGTGCAGCAACGACGTGCACGTTATCGAGCCTATTTACATCGGAGGCTTCGATGCCGTGGAGCTCGCGTCTCGATCGACTGCGGCTGCCATGGCGAATCATTCGGTATTATTGCAAATATCCACCGACCGATACCGAAGGAGATGTCACTTTTGCATCTTAAGTATGAGAAAACGAAACCATCACTGTAATCTAGCGTGAAAAGTTTTCTACTAATTGTCGACATGAATTGCTGAGAATTCTAATAATAATAATAGGAAAGTTTGAAACAATGGTAGAAATTGGAGAATATTATTGTTCATATTTCATCGAGTTAGCAATTTTCATCATCCTCGTAGACAGAATGAATTAATATCCGAGGAATTCGTAAAGCGTATCTTCGTCCGAGGATGTATCGGGCAATAAACTTCACCCCCGACAGGATTGCTTGGCAGAGACGAGGGGAGAACAAACGTCTGCCGGGTAGAATGGTCAGGCACTCGGTCAACGTAACGCCCTGTGGAATGATCAAATATTCAATGGCACTCCTTGTCCAGTTCCCGGTGGTTGGTTTCGCTCTTATTTATTTGTTTGCGACAACTGGTCCCTCCGCACGTAGGACCAACGAGTGACCAACCCCGTTTGAAACGTGCGACGCGACGAGAAGAGAGATATTATTTTTTTTCTCATAGGACGGGAACGTTGCCAACCTCCTCTCACCCAAATACGATTTTGACCCAAAAAGGCACGCATTAAATTAATAAATTATAGGGGTTCTCCCTTGGCTTCCGGCCGAATTGCTCGGCTTACGCGATCCTGACGTTTCCCTCTCACCAAACACGTCACGCACTGTTCCCCGAGGAACGAGAGATTCTACTAAATTCCGTAGAATTATTCGAGAATCTTATTATCTTGGAAGACGTAGTGGTAGCATCCAAAATTTCCATCGTCCATTTAATCCGACAGGAACCGTATTCACCGAGAGATACGGTCGCACGATGTTATCGTAATACTCTCCATTCTTTCGCCGCAAACAAATTCGAGAAATCAATTTGGCAAGAAAACAGCCCTTTCAACGAGATAAGATATATCTCGCCGTCTCGGACAACCGAGAGTCGATAAATTAATGTCGAAGAATTTATTCGTTAAATTTCGTTAAATTCTCCGCTCTAATTTGACTTTCGCAAAGCGGCTTAAACGTACGATAATACCGATTAAACGGACTGCGAACGAGTTACAGAGAGAGAGGAAGATAGGTATAGAGAGTAAGAGAGAGAATGATAGAGAGAGTTTCGTTTCTCGTGGCTGCTTTTCCCGCCGAATATCTCGCGCGCACGTTCGCCACAACAAAGCCGGGGGACCGGTGTGTGCGGAAACTGAAAACGCCGAATGAAAATTAGATACACGTAAAAGCCGACGAGAGTGTGCGAAACCGCGAGTGCGCTAAAATATCACAATGGCGCGGCAGGTGCATTTACCGGGTCTCGCCAGTGCTTTGACGACAGTCGCCAGATAGCTCTTTCATCCGGTAATTAGCCGGAGAGCCCGAGGAGTTATCACCTAGTGCGATCACGGTGGTGCACGCGCAACGCTCGTCTAGCAGCTATTCGAGCTCTCAGTTCCGACTGCACCACCAACCAACCGCTATCGTCCTTCTCCATCCTTAATTAATTAACACCGTGCCGAATAATAATTATCGAAATGAAAGATGGTATCGGTCGGCTTATTTATTGGTACACGGTGATATCGCAGTAACGTATAATCGTGGACGCCTTCTCTCTGGGTTTCACCCTCTCTTTCCTCTCTCACCTTCTCTCTCACCTTCTCTCTCACCCCCTCTCGTATTTCTACGAGCTTCTATGGCGTGCATGTACGTGCGAGCACCCCGTACGCCAGGACCGATAGCGATATCTAAACGCGACTCCCCTAATTGATTCATAAATTAATTTACCCGAGCGCGTACATATTTACGGGTTTTAATTACGCCTCCTCCGTCCTCCTATCTCAGTTTCATGTTCGTCGGGCACTCACGGTACCTGTAAATACCCGAGAGGCCCCTTCGTGGTCCCAAAGGCGTCCGTTCATTTTTTATTCTAGACTGTATTCGCTTTCCTTCCTTCCTTCTCACCCCTACCAACCCTTTGCCGTCTCGTCTTCTCCCTAGACACCCTTTTCTTTCTCGCTCGATTCTATCCTACCTGGACGTTGTTTTATTCAGATTCCTTCTCGCCGGAAAAGACGTTGCGCTTTCTCCGTTGACGTAGACGACCGGAGAATTCTCGATTTAGTGGAATTTACATCACGACAGCTGGCTATCAAGTGGCCAACTGCTAACCGCGATAACAATAGATTCGACTTTATCTCGCGCGACGATTCGAAACGGTCACGAAAGTTCGGGAATGTTTATGGCCGCGTGCTCGTTTAGATGCGAAATAGTTTTAGACGCTCTTGAGACATTTCTGTCGGGTAAATTGATAGATTGTAATTATAATTTATCGAGATTAAAGAAAGTATCATTTAATGTATATAGAATGGAGAACGAAACATATCGACAGCTAAATAAAAGACTGATGGTCAGAAAAATACAAGTTGTGTTCATTTACCCAAGATTAATGTTCGCGTTTTCCCTTCAAGTATTCGATAAACAATTACCTATTAAGCAATTCATCGCAAACGTCGATAGTCCCGATTTAGGAGCAACACAAAATAATAAAACACGATAAAAGAGGGCAACGAGTAAACCGAAATCAAATGTCGTGCAAAACGGTAGGCGAAGTTCGATTCCAGATTCGTTAAATCGGCAAAAAACCGTAAACCGACAAGAGAGTCCTGCCGCGGCAGGACGCAGGTGAGCATCAACCGTATGTAGCAACCCTTTGCATTCGGAGTTTCCTCGATATTAAAGCCGGGGCAATGGGATTTCGACGATTGGTGGCGTGCAACGATCTGCTTGGTGTCTGGACTCCCGATAATTATGTGCCAATTAAATTTAACGACTGTCCATTATTCCGGTCTGCGAGCGCGCGTACGAACCCTTCTCGTTCTCTCTCTCTCTCTTTCTATCTCTCACCCTTCCTCCACTTTCCGGCTACTCGGCACCCCTTGCGCTTCTCTTCTGCCGCGCCGTTGCAATCGAACAGGCACACTGGCAACAACTATCCAGGTCGAAATCCAATTACCTTTTTAATATTGCCCGCATGGGCCTGGAATCGAGTTGCCTTTGCCGGCGTGCACACGCGCACCGACCATTGGAAAACTGCGAAGGATCTCTGCCAGCAAATAAATGGCTCTTCCGGTCCTACCCTTGCTCCCTTTCTCGCAATACGTCGTTGTCAGGAGATTCTTGCGCGCCACGGCTACTCCACCGTCCCGAATCGAATGGAGCAAAATGCCGCTCGACATTTTCGATGAAATTGGAACGCAGATCGGGGACGCGACTTTGAAAGATTGAATCTAAACGCGCGTAAGTGATACGAAGCGTATTTTACGGGCAGAGAAAAATGGAGGGAGGAAAGGCGGCGACGCGTTGCAACGTAGGTAGGGGTTGAACTTTCGTTTATTCTCGTTTCCGCGCTCTTTTTTTTCAATGTCATTTTATAGTGAACGGGTGTTTTTTAATCTCCTCTTTTTTACTCCCCTGACCTCTCGCGCAAATTTAATCGATAAGTTGGATGTTTATTTTTAGAAAATAGGATATCGAGAAGGTTTCGTTAAAGAGTCAAACTTTTTTTTACACGTTATTTATCTACTCGTGTAATTGTTTTGTCAGTACATTCCTGTACCACGGTATCTCTCGCTTTTTCGGTTGACTCTCATTAAGAATTCAGGCATTTCTACCACAGATTCGACCCCCCAACCTTTCCATCCTTTAAACCACCCATCCTCGGCTCGATCGTTGTTTGCGATCGTTTTCCAAGCCCATTAAAAGTGCGGTAAAAGCGTTTCGTTGCCTCTCCGAACTTAATTACTGTGACCGATTTAAAAAAAAAAGATATATCTATACGTGTATATCGATATTTGCCACGCAAATCGTGGGTAACGACTAGGGTTCGTTGACACGCGTACATCGGTCTATTGATTTCGGTCAACTGTTAATGGCGGATCTACGGCCATCCGGGAATTCTCGTTGTTATTTTCACCTATGTATTTACGTGCGTTATAATGGATTTCTCCTATCGTCGAGAGAACGACGATAACGTTCCCGTTCCCGACAACTCTGAAACAAAAGTTGATGGCAGTGAAAGAGGGCAATGAAAGTAGGTGTAAATATCAAAACGTGCATGCGAAGAAGAAAAGAAACGATAGTTTTGGACTACCCTCTAATCAAATGCCGGCCATTCCCAAGCAGCGTGTTGCTGGCCGAGAAATGGTATTCCGTAAGGGAGACTTCTACGCGAGCTGCATAAAGATCCGTTCGGCTTTCGTATCTATTCTTCAAATATATTTAAATTCCACAACGAAGCGAAACGTGTCTTTTCTTCGGCTTCTATCAATTTTACGGAGATTCGTATGCGCCACTTTCCATGAATTTCTTTACGTTACGTAATAAACGATAGCTGGCTGATTGAAACGCGTTCGTTCCTTCTAAGGAGAACGGTGTTTCTTTGGCATCGGACGATCGTAATGTACTTTATAAACGCAAAGCTTTTATATTACTGTACAAATTTCATGTTATCATCGAATATGTTACTCTAGAATCTTACGATATCATTCGTCATCAACATTCTCAAACAATTATCTAATCGCGTTATTAAATTCACGTGCAATACCTTCAAATAATCGCCGCGCTTCCTATTAGTCTTTCTCGAAATTAAAGACATCAAATTTACCACAGGTTATTAATAAAAAACGTAAAGTTTCTTATACGGTGTTGCTTGAATTCCAAGGGGTATTTCAATCATGCGACATTTCCGTGATTTTCTCCTCTTACGTGTAACAATAGCATGCTGTACTGAGAAACAGATTTTCCAGTGGATAATAATTGTAAAAAAACAAAACAACTGAAAATAAAAAAGAATCTTACCGTACCCGTAGTGTACTTTAACAGTATCGAGGTTCTTTCCAGTCGATGGATAAGATTGCTCGTGGCAATGGGAGACAAGCTTGACATTGTAACTTCTAACATCAAGTTTCGGGATTCGTGTTGTAGAGGAAGGGGGTGCAGGTTGTCGGGGTTGCGGGTACAAGGAAGAGTCGATAGGGTGAGCACCAACACAGAGTGACCACTAAACACCTAACAACCAACAATAGCAGCCAACATCGAACATCGATAAACCAACGAAACTAAACCAACCACAAGTCACATTGTAACGGAACTCAGCGAACAGTGAAGACATAATCCAACAATGTATATATATACGTATACGTGTAACATATGTAATATGTATATATATACAGAATATAGAATACAGAATGTATACACAATGTCGAATGACGTGTAAAAATACGTACGTGTCTGCGGAGAATGCCACTGCCTCCAGATGCAATTAACTCTTAGGTATCGCAAAAATTTTACACTTTCCACGTACAAAATTCTAAAGGAGAAGAAACCGAGAAGATGGGACATTGAATAAAATTCGTTGTTAACCCTTCAAGTATTACACATATATACGCTCAGAGAAATACAATTCATAAGGGTTGATCGACTTACTACAATTCGAGTGAAACGTCTGCGGTCGTTGAACGTCAAATAAATAATTATTTCCCCACGTTCAAAAAAGACATCTCAAAGGGTTAAAACGGAAGCGTCTCGATAAAATTTGCAAACAAGAGAGATAATTGCTTTATTTTCTTTTTTTTCATGGCTCGTCTAGACTCGCGATTGCAATGGCAGTGCACTCTCCGCTTCACGTGCGCTCAAACGGCGGGGATTGGTCTTATCCTTGCGGGGTAATGGCACGAGATCTTTCATTAAAACATCGAGGAGCACTAACTGTGAGACACGATAACGTAAAATGTGAAACACGATAAAACTTAACAAGGATGACATATCTTCAGAGACACCGAGTAGGGGTATGGTGACGTACCACATCGAGTACATTGAGAACGTGGTTCGCGCGGACGACTCTAGTAGTGGTAGTTGTTGTTACATTGTGTGTTGTGGTCGTGGCAAGAAGAAGAAGAGATGGAGGAGGTGTGCGGCGCCCCCGGCCAGCCGGTCGCCCGTCACACCCTGAAACAGAATAATATTGTCACTTCCGTGCGAAATAACGCCATCCCTATCGACTATCTCCCGTCATCGTCCCGCTTTCGAACGCGAAATCTCGGTTTACATATGAACTCTTTTATTCTCTCTCTCTCACTCTCTCTCTTTCTCTCCCTCTCTCTCACACTCACTTTTTCATTCTCTTTTCGTCGTTTTGTCGTATTTTTTTTTATTTTCTTTTTGACGGCACTGTTTGCAAATCTCTCTCATCGTGCCGCTACGAATTTCGTATGTTTTTCGCGCGCAATTAACGATACGTAACTTCCACGGAGCCATTAACGGTTGCCAAAAGTTTGTTGGCGGTAGCGTTGGAAAAACATACGTGTTATTTATTTTCCGAGCGTCCATTTTCGAACTTCATGAAAGCCTCCATGTGCATGGAACACGGTTTTCCCTGGGAATCGCTGGTTTCTGTTTTGTTTTTTGTTTCCCTGGCAATTTCGTTTTCGGCATCGATCGATCCGATCAGTTTAGAAAACGACGTTAACCACCCCTTTTCGCGTCAATGGGAGAGATATTATGTTTTCATGCGACGAAGGGACCGCACGGAATACGGGTCAAAAGGTTTCGTCGGTGATAATTTAAAGAGGAGCCAACGGGGCGATTAATAACATCAATCACTCCCTTCATACGCGTCTATGTCCTCGTAATTATCGAAGTCGATCGAGCAAAGTTGAACGATGATTTGACATTCTAATGCGATCGAATCATTCGATTGATATTCTCTCCTTCTCCCTAAGTGCGTTTCCATTCGATCGGAGTGCCGTGGAATCCTTTCGACGGTCGATTTCATCGGTGGCGCGTTTTCTCGCACAGGGAAAGAGAGAGTATCGGCGCGAAGTCGCCCTCGCTGGAGGATCGAGGCCGAAAAAAAGGGGCAAAGCTTTATATCGAGGAAAAGGGGATTTCGGATTTGCTGGACCATGTCCACCCATTGCATCGTTTACGTTCAATACAAACGAACGGGCGAATGAACGAACCAGAGAGGGCGAAAGAACGAGAGAGATGCATAGGGTGGCGAGGAGAGCCACGGCAGGGGGTGGAAACAGGCGGACAGCTAGAGAGCGATGACGGTGGAATAGGTAGAGGGCTGAGAAACGGGAGCAGCGACCGGGATTTTAACGTCGAGTACACTCGTTTCGAGTCGATAGGTCCACTTCGGCTAGCTTGGGAAGCAGTCGACATGGTCCGGCAACTTCCTCTCCCACTTCCACCCCCACATCGTTCTGCTCTTACATCCCTCGGTCCGAGACATCATCTCCGTATCCGGAAACAGGACAGAAGCGATGCAAGTTTTCATGAATACCTCTCTCGCAGCTAATAAAAAGTCCTTTCGATCTAACTACTTTTAAAGCAGCCTTCCAGCGACGTACTTTAAAAATTCCAAAGGGGATGGACTTTACGAAACCGGTTGCTCAACGCACACTGGTCGAATTCGCTGAAATTCTGGTCAAAACGCCAAAACTCTTTTTCGCGCTTTTGAAAATCTAACACTTGCATTTGGTAATACTTAAGAGCATCCTTATCCATTAATAAAAATTTTTATTGCACAACACCCTGCGAGAAATGTGATTTTAAAGTTTTCGGGTCTTTCTATCAAAAGGAAATCGTTACAGAATGATTTCATTGAGGTCGATCGAAAGCTAAGACTTCAAGGAAGAAGCAGAAATCAGTCCTATCACGATCAGTAAATGAACAAGCTGGATATTTAATTTCAAAGCCGATGGCGTCCCTTTTTTGGGCGGCCCCTGGTGAGGGGTCTTGCCGAACAGGGCTGCGGTGCAGGGTTTACTTTGAATTTACGTATCTCGACTCGTAGGTGTCGTAGCAGAGTGATCCTTATCTCGTTTTCATCACAAAAGAATGTAGTTTAACATGCTCCTCGGTAAAAGTTTCCATCTTCATTGCTTTAAGTGCAGACCTCGTCTCTATTCCCGGGTGTTTATCGCAAAAGCTAATCGTTCTAGAATGATTTTGTTGGCGTCGCGCCGAAAATTTTGACTTCAGATTCGTAATCAGCAACCCCAATAATCCTAAAGTGTCAAAATTCATCTAAATCAAAGTACATTTTTAGGTTTTGGCCAGGATTTCGTCGAAATCGACCACTGTGCAACGTAATGCAATTAACGTTCGCTTCGACCTCCCCCTCCGAGTACGTGCTACTGTCGCCAAATTGAAATATCCGTCGTGCAAAAAACTTCGTTATAGTCCGACCGAAGAAAACAAAGCCTGTACAGCGTTATTCGATTAAATAACCGACGCGCGGAAACCGTCGAAAAAGGAAAAGAGCAACGTGACGTAAGAGACCGGGTACGTGGGAAATACGGCATGTGACGAGAGTCCTGCAGAGAGGAGAAGACGAGGTTTGTTTAACCCTAAAAGCCTCCTATTCTCGATAACACCTACAAAACATGGACCATTTTCATCCAGATATCGAGATTATTCGCGAGAAACGGGAACAAGCTAGCGCCGTTGCCGATGCACTCGTAATAATTAAATATTCGGCACGGATATTTTCGAGTGAAACGAATCACCGTGAAATTCGAACCTCGGATGAAACGTATTTATAGTCGTACAGCAACGAAACGGTAATGGATCGTCCCTGGTAGACGAGGCGAGACTTTTAATTCGCGTCGAGGGTGAGCACGGTGAAATTTTATTTAATAGTTCTCGTACAAGTCCTTTTTTGAAACAATAGCGGCCTCGATGTAATCGGAGAAAATCCTCCCCGTCGCGGTAGAGTTTCCGGTATTATTAAAATCATTATTTCCGTCCGTTTCTCGGCATTCGTACGGAAATAAATAGGGTGGCCGTGACGGTGAGGGACGTAGGGACTGATTACTTTCGCCAGGGACGAAGAAAATGGCCTCGACGTGTACAGCGAGTGTCATTGCGAATGTATGGAAACGAACGAGCAGAAATATGACGTCGAATCTGCGAAAAGGAAGTCACAGAGATGGAAAAGATCGAGGGACAACGAGAATGAGGAGGAGGAAAGGGACAAACTTTATGACATCGCTGGGTCTGCTTTGTATGCAGGAGAGAACAACTCGTAGAAGAGGTCTCATCTAGATGGTCAGCCTTTTTTCTATGGTTTCTCATCGATGAGGAAATCTTTGAATTTAGGGAACACCTCGGTCATAAAATAATCGAGCTATATACGAGTATGTAAATCGCGCGGAAAGTAAAGCGATTATTCTAATTAGCACGGTGGCCTGACGAAAATTCGGAAAACGTGTTATTAGGGCGAGGAAAATGGCACACTTTTGAAATTAGTTGCACGGCGAGATACAGGCCGACGTGGGAGTCAGCTTGTTAGCCGACTAACGAGCAAGTCGATTTTCAGTGTTCCTTTGGCTTTCATATTTGTTGGGAAATTTTTATTGTGCCCGAAAATCGTGTAATTACATTTCACGCATTAATTGGGAGATTTTTGTTCGAGACAATGGTAATTAAAATATCGACAACAATACCGATCAAATATTCCGGATATTTTATTTGGAAATATATCGTGATACACGGTCCCTATTAATAACAATACGTGCACCGTGTTCCATCCTGACTGTTCTCGTATTTTAAACAAAAAAAAAATACACATATATTCATTCAATGTATTTGTTCCTTTGAAACCCAAAGTGACACGATCCCCTGTAATTTTTCAACCTCGTTCGACGTGCAGTGAGGATACAAATGTCACTATAACGCGTCAAAAAGCAGAGTTAAATAAATCAAATAATTACCGTCGCCCCTGTAAACACCCCCGCTGCAAAGAACGAAAAAGCTGCGAAAGCAAATTTTCCAACCAACAGCGCAATCCGATTTGCAGACTCACAGACCTATTAAACATATCCGATGGAGCGACTATCGTCGACGAGAGTATTCGGGACGAGCGACACGAGTGGAAGCGTTTCAACGCATTTTGGCCATCGAGTTCCGACAAAATTAATCACGTATCCCAAATGCGTATTCACGATTGATGGTCGAAGCAGACCGAAAAAGCAAAAGGTGCGAATGTTCAAGGCCCCCGTGGTCTGATTTCTACGTTGTTGTCGACGATGCTCGTTGTCCGAAATAAATAACCCGGAATACACCCCCACCACCCTCGCTATATACGTGTCATACTAGCCGCTTGTCCTCGTCACAAATAGAACCCCCGGGAATTACGCCACGAAGATCGTGGCGAGGGGTAACAGAGAGGGGAAGGGTTGACGCGGTAATACTGGTTATCATCGCGCTGATTGCACCCATACCTTCACCCCCGTCACCGTCGCCGCTACATCCATCGACTATCTTCCATTGGTACCTGCACCTGACCCGGTATATTTCCACCCGAGCTATTCATTACGTCTATCCTGCAGCGATCGTTCCTTTCACGATATATCGATGTACGAAAATTGGCGAACGGCACGGTAGCTTACAAATTCGTGTATATGCAGTCACGTTATGAGCTCTCGGCCGATTCTCAATTCCCACCCCCTTCGGCCCTTCCACACCGGCGCTGTTCATTATGCGAGCTTTTCATCGAATGCACTTTCGAACCTCGAGGAAAAGGGTTTCGTATTACCAGCGAATTATCGCGCTTCTATTGCTGCGCTCGAGAGAAACCCCCTCGGGAGAGGAGCATATCGTTCGAATGTGCGCGCTTATCGAGAGACCGAGGAATATCGACGTCTCGTTAAGTAGAGAGTGAAAACGATAATAGACACCGACAGGTAAGTTTTCGCTGTTTGATACGTCGTTAGTTAACGATCGTTTTATTTGTACGGCGATTACCTAAGCGCGATGTTGTCGACGGTGTTCTCGTGGAGGAAGAGGGAACGAGGCAAGAAAGGTGGAGTAATGAAAAAAAAGTCAACGGTACCGTTATTTGCTCTCGTAAACATTGCTCTATATGCAGAAGTGTGCATTCGCACACCCGTGGGCACGTAGCAAAGGTAACGAATGGCAGAAGTCGAAACGGCCACACCTTCCTACGAAACGCGGTCTCTGCTCTCTCTCGTTCTCTCTTTGGTTGATCTTCTCTTTCCCTTTCTCTGCTTTTGCGAGCTTCTCTCTCTCTCTGTTTTTCTCTCTATGAGAACACGTTTATGTACGTTGGTACGTATGTGTTTATGTTGTAAACGCAGCTTGCCAAGCGGAACTAACGATAACGAACGGTTAGAAATGTAAGGAACCGGTTCGCAAAGCAAACGACATTTCAACCCAGCGTTGCACACAGTCCACGAAAGAAATGAGAGTAGGAAGCGAAGAGAAAGAGGCAGAGAGAAATGGTGAAAGAAGGGAGAAAATTACTGAAATAGAAACAGATGAAAAATTGTAAAGAAAAACGATGACGAAACGTGGGAGTGAACGGGAGAAGGATGAAAGCGAGAGTGCAATTATATGGAATGACTCATTTACGTCTAGAGATTATTGATTCCATCCATAAGGAAACTTCGTATTTCCACGTTGAGATATAATTTCATATTTTTCATTCATGTTATACATTTCATAATTTGTATCAAGCACGTATCATATGGTATTAAATCCACACGATTCTAACATATCAAGCATACAAGCATAAGTCAATAACTGAACAACTTCCCGCAACAAATATTCTCCCGTAGATCATATCTTTTATCTCCCACTTACGACAATCCGTAAACCTGTCAATTTAAATCACGACAGTTTCGTTGCGCTCCTCGATTTCGCTTTTTTATCCCCAAAAAAAAACACCTCAACAAAAAGTACATATGTTTTTCCCTCCTAAAACTCCAGCGACCTTGAAACTTCCAAAAGTATCTCCCGCGCAAAAACCCGTCTTCTACGTCAACTTCTACAAACAATCGTCTTTCCTTCGAATCGAACAAAGAACTTATTCGACGCACGAGTGCCTCCACCCAAATATATACCAATACATTTCCCATCATCCAGAACAAAGAATTTTTTTCCCTCTGCCTTGTATACGATACCTTCCGATTATTTCACATAGCCACGAAATTTACGAGAATTCACGACAGACCTGATAATACAAGCAGACCTAGTTTACTCGATGATCTTGCGGTAACCTGGTTCCAAGTGGTCAGCTGTACCTGGCCGACCATCGTCGTCCACTCTGATCGTAACTAGCGACAGCAGCAACGACAATGCGGGAACAGCGGTGCATCGGTTGCACCACTGTGTAGCCGATGCACCGGTGTTCCCGTGGCCGTTAGCGTCGACGTTCTGCCTGGTAGACGGCACTTGGTGGTCCAGGTTTCGTGAGCACCGGTCGCATCTGCATCGAGCGGAGAGGCAGGCCTAGTAAATTACACGTTGACTAGAGCTGACAACCGCAATGCGTGGCACACACGGCCGTGTGCATCGGCCTCTGCAGGGGATGCCGTGTGTTTATGCGGCCAGTGAGTCCGGCACTGTCAGCTCGGCTAGGCCACCCGGTGAATTATAGATGAGCCGCCTTAATAAAGACACGGTGAGATGCCTGAAATTCTCGCGACGTTCCATCGCATCCCAGAAAGCCTGTGTTCCTTCCAATTGCAAGTAGATACTCATAGCTGGTTCGTTTGCTATGCCACTACGAATTCTGACGTATATAGCGGCTACCTGTATTTTAGCATAGACATAGGTCTTTCGGTCGAGGTAGGTTGCTCGGTGGGATTCCGTTCGCTCGACGGGCCGTAGCAGAATTCTGAGAAAAACGAGCAATTTACTGCGACCGCCGACGGAGACGTGACTATGAAATATGTGGTTAATTTCTGTGATGAAAATTTAAAATTTAATTCGTTGCACACGAGGGACCTTTAACGTCCGGTTTTCACCTTAGGATTTAGATGCGCCAGTGTTTGTAGTCGTAGAATTGCTCGATTAAAACGACGATGGTAATTTGGACTTTCAAGACGGAACGACATCACCGATGCAGGTTACGTGCCAGGAAACACGAAGCGTGTCCGATTCGCGCGCGACCGTGTTTTGCGAATAGGCGCGAACAAAATGCTCGCACGTAGGCGCGATCGTAAAGAGAGATCCGTCGTAGGGGAACCCTTTCTTTCCTGGAAGGTGGTGCATTACAAAATACTTCTACCGGTTGTAGAGTGTACATCGGCAAAGAGTGGGCTAGTCTGGACGTTGCACGGTCGGGTATCAGTGCCAAACACTGGTAGTTATGTATATTAGGGGCAGTAAAACTGATGCAAATTTATTTCGAAATTTTCCCAGGCGCTCTCGTAAAGTCGTTTTAAAAGTACCCTCGTAAAACGATTTGAGACCTTCTCTCCTCGTGCCGTGGGAGCCTCCTTTGCCGATGGGAGAGACTTTACCGCGTCTTCGTATCGTCTCTTAAGTAATTCCACGTCCTGCCCTTAAGGTAACGAGTTCGATCGTGAAAACGTGCTCTTGCATGGATCGTTCGCGGCCGACGTTATATCACCTCGTACGACCCTTTCGCCCCGCGTCGCGATATTTTATAATACTCCGATATGACGATAGTATACTGAACCTTCGAACACACATAAAACCCATGTACACCGATGCACGCACACGTCTCGATGCGCGTTCCACTTTAAGGCAAACGCGTAAAAAGAATATTGGAGGCTGTATCGTGTTTTTACGAGTCGCTATTATCGTTCTCTCTTTATGCCCTTATTTATTAATGGAACCAATTGCGAATAAAATAAAGCACCGGGGAAGTTTCTCGATCGGTTCGGAGCGTTTCTTCCGAGTAAAGGGGTTGGAACGAGGGTGGGTGATATCGGTTTTAGCGAGTCGAATCTAAAAGGACCAGAGGGTTCTTCGGCATACGCGCCAGCATAGGCCGACTCCGAGGCCACCGGAGGGGAACGAAAATTTAAGGGCAGCCGTATATTATCGCTGCGAAGGGGTTGTCTGAGGTTAACTGCCAGAGGTTCGCGAAGGGGGTGTGGGATCTGGTTGTAGGTAAAGGGGTGTGAGGGTGGCGAGGCTGTGCCATGAATATGCCGCCATTAGTCACACGCCGAACTGCGCCGTAGAAAGAGAAGTAGGTGACACGAATTTCCCGGAATTGCGCGCCCTATTGGTATCCCGGGGGTGTCGCGGCAGTAACGCGAACAATTCCTCCTGAATGCGCATTTATCCCACCCTCGACCTTGCGGCATCTAAAAGCCTGATAAAACTTCCTGGAATACGTCGACAAGAAACGCGCGGATTTTGCCGGTCAGGAGAACACCGTGGCGAAGGCGAACCCTTAGCCTGCAGAGAACCTTTCCTCGTTGCTCTTGTGACGGTAAACTACCCCATCGAAACATTTGGGCTCGTAGCGACGCCCCTGTCACCGGCAGGCCTCGTCGTTACATCTCAAAAGGTAGCAATGAAACGGTTAACTAAATTGCTACACGCTGGCTGTCATTCGCAGAAGTCACCCCTTCCCCTGGATCCTCCGTTCGCCATCCTCTCTTTGCTCATCCTCTCGCGAATATTCGACCGATCTCTCCACCCACGTGTTTGATTACAATCATACCTCTGGAGGAAAAATAATTGGAAACGTTAATAAGGGTGCGCATTTCACCTCTTGACAAGGATGGTCAGCGATTCGTTTGTATTGAATGGAAGAACGATATCTGAATGGTTTTATCGTTCGTACAATTTTATGGTCTACGTTGGAATATACGTGGAGGAACTGTTAATGTAGATGTGATAATTGCGATAAGAAATAATTCATATTCATATTCGATGCCAGGTGTCGACGTAGGGTACTCTCTGTCTTATACCCGATGGCTCGCAATTCGTTCCCCTGATAATGTCGTCGACTTTTCCCTTGATAAGGCGGAAATTTGTCTCAGTGGGTCTCAGGGTCTTATTTATCGTCTTCTGCAGTCTATTGGTGTTGAACCAGAGCTCCTCCTCTCCCATTTTATTCGTAATAACTTTGATCCCGCTCACGTACTGAAGCGTTTCCTCGTCTTGGGCGATAGTCACGATGTTATCCGGTGTAAATGGTTTTTCAATGTTCCAACATGCGATAGCCGTTAATTGGACTAATTGGAAAAATATAACACCTTTCCGTGAAGTTGCCTGAACACCAGCCTGACTGGCGCGCTTGTAATTCGACTCGTAAACTGTCGGCTCGGAGAATTGGCTACGTTTCAGTGAACGTGTGTCCGTGAATTTTTCATGAAAACTGGCCAGCGAATTGAAGTAAAGATACCTGCAAAAGACGTTCTCCTTCGTCAAAGTGTTCGCCACGATACCAAGTGAACGATGGCCAACGAGCGAAACGACTTTCAGCCTCGTGAATTTCTGCATTCGCTTTTAAATACCACCGTATTTGGCGCGCATTAAAGTAATTAAGAATATTCATGAAATCCCCAAGTTATACTACATCTGAGAATCGAAAGTCCATTGGCCAATAATAGCAAAACTGGTCTTCGTTTGAATCGGCGGGAAGTAAAATCGTGAAACCACCGTGCTTACTTGCATTTTTAGAACGTAACGTGTAACAAAGCGTGCTACCTCTGATCAAAGAATCCCTCCGGTGACAGTGACATGCCTAGAGTGCCATCGGTTAAATCGAAATGTTCCCCTGCGATCGTGATGTTCATGGCATCGTCGTCCGGACCGAAAGCATTGCCACGCGTATTGTTTAGCCGCCAGGAATGATCGCGATACATGTCATAAATCAGTAGCCCATTTTGATCCACGTCCGCTATGTAGAGATAAGTATCGTAGCAGGTTTTTCCAACGTCGACGATCGGCGTGACCAGAGCGGCTTTTCCATGCAGTGCTTGATCATCCGGCACGACGTATTTGCGGATAAGCTTATCGGTAGCGAGATCGAAGATTAATATCTTCGTAGGACAAATCGCCTTTCCTTCGACTCTTCCAGTATCCACGACCCATAAACGATTGCACTCGTCGATCTACATACATAATCCATGGATTCGTCATTCATAATACAAATGAAACGTTAATAATGAATTGCGCGCGAAAATATCTACGTTGAAATAAACATTGAACACCTATCTTCAAAGATCAATTTTAATTCGACTTAAGCGCACAATATCTCCACTGTAATATATATGAAAGCTTTTAAAACACAAATATCACGATATTTACCGCAATTCTATAAACCGACACCATACTACCGCAACTGTGTGCCGTGTGCCAACTCCAGTCAGGATAAGGTACCAGCAAAGGACCTCCCAATCCTTTCGACGTGGTAATTAGAGACAATGAGACTGGTACACCACTCAACCATTGCGGACTCGTTACGAAAACACGACCAACCCTGTCGATGTCAACGTCCTGCGTAAAAGGATTACCAAACGAGTAATTCCTCCCCGTGAGATGAACATTCGGATAGACCCAATCGAGATACTTCCATTGGAATGCAACTTCGAGACGTCCGCATTGCGCGGCACCGAGCAACGATAAAAAACACAAAATGTACTTCATGTGAACGTTCTCAGATGTAACTTGTAGAATGAACAACGCGTCATACGATCGTCGTATGATCTAAACCGATCTCGGAGTTCTTTGGCCTCTCTCGAGTCTCGCGATCCTTGCCGACTCGGACGGATACGATCGCGTCCGCGTTCGGAAATGTACTGTATCGCGAACCACGGCACAAGTATTCTTGACAGTGGCATTCTCGTAGACACAGACAAGCTAACTTTCCCCATTGGTGTGCGTCGAAAGTGTGGTCCACCTTGAACTGGATATTTAC
Source organism: Cerceris rybyensis (assembly GCA_910591515.1). Lineage (NCBI taxonomy): Eukaryota > Metazoa > Arthropoda > Insecta > Hymenoptera > Crabronidae > Cerceris > Cerceris rybyensis. Next base: position 7,484,136 of record OU342795.1, read on the forward strand.
CAGACGGTCGAACGTGTGTTACGATTCTTCGGATCGGCGAGAAGCACAAAGGCGTGAACCCAGAGGCTGTAACGTGCCACACGGACTAAAGTCTCAAGATCCTTCGGGAAAAATTTCAAGGACGACGGGTGCGGTGCCGTTTGCGAGAATAAACGAGGCGGTTGCAGGTTGTTCCGCATAATTTCAGAGTTCGCGTCATTGATTAGTATTTAATGATGGAAATGGAGTAGCGATGAGACGGGAAGGATTATTACCGTCAAGTAATTCCTACTGGTTTGATCGAATGTACAGGATCAAAGGCAACTCGTTGCCGATGTATATAATTCATAACCGAAACGACGTTAAGTAATGCAGATGAATAATGAATATAAAGTTGCTTTTAAATTTGTATTTATGCAGGAATTATTAATCTCATGTTGATTCGGCAGAACGGTCATTTTACGGTTCGTTTAATTTTTATGCAATTTTTGGCGCGACCGTGCGGCCAGGATCGGTGGATGAATACGAGATGAAATTCGAGAATGCTGATTGTCACGAGTGTCATCAATGACTGAGGATAGAGTGTCAATAACGTATGGTCATGGAATGTGTTGGTGAACGCATTGACCTGAACGGGTGTTATGAAATTACAACTTGCACTCGAAAATTGTACGTATACTGCAAGTAGAATGTGCAATAATTACAGTGTAACTTTGTGAAGTTCAACAAAAATTATTGGAAACTTGTCAGCACGATTTCTGAGTTTTCAGAGCGTAAAATTAATGTTCAACCTTGTCGATATGAGTATACGTAATAAACATGTATACATATATATTGAATTTAACGATTACATTAGTATTTTACAGATTAACATTTTATCTATGTAGTTCTTCCGGTACACGACATTCCGTGATGATCTTTTATGGCTAAGTTGATAAAAGTACGAAGGCCTAGATAAGACTTTTCTGCGATGAATTCTGTAATTGCGGTATTTTTCTGCTTTAATTTGAAACGACTAATTACGCGAAACGAGACGTGTCGAACCGCTGGTTATCGAGGTCTTCCGGAGAACCGTCTTTGGTGTTCTCCGTATTAGGTGATTCCTCGGTACACCGCTTCCTTTTTCGCTAATAATCTCACATTTTATCACTCAAATATGGTAGAATTCACGGGTTTAATCGTCGTTCGAAACTGTACGATGTTTATGGGAAATCGTATGGGTAATGATATTACAAGACTGAAGGAATCTTCCAAGTTTGAAACGCCGCACAACTTCGAAGCAAACGCTCCGAAATTGCATGCACGCTCAGGTATATGGAACTTTATCGAAAGTTTACTTCAACATTTCCGTACATATGAAATTCCCGGAATTTTCTCCAGAATCTTGCGTATGCGAGCTGAATCACGATAATTTGTCCTCCAAAAAGAATATCATACAATTCAAAAGAATTCCTTCTTTCTCGATAAACATAATAACAGTTTCTTCCTATTTCAATCAAAAAATTTTGCAAAATTCTTCGATATCATTGAAAATTAAAATTACGTGGAAAATCTGGTTAAAGAATATGCGATGCAGTTTCGCAGCTTCCTTTATAACATCATCCCAGACAAATTTGATCACGGAACGCTCGCTCGAAACAGTCTCGCATTAGATTAACAAATTAGCCTGCATGTTTAATACAAAAACGGATATTACGAAACCACGATTATCTCGCATCCGGCACGAATATTTTAACCACCACGGATTTACAATTTTTAATAAACCAACCTCTAAACTTTCCAAAAAAAAAAAATTCCCTGTCCCATTCGCCGTACGTCGCTACAGAAACGAAAAACGAAGAAATGGAAAGGAATCGGTGTGCACATATCCGTGTCCCTAGGAGAGTGTTTTTCTGTGGCCAGCTTTCAACATCGCATTAATATCAACTCAAACTGGCATGTCTTATTTGAAAAGCAAGCCGGATATAGATATCCCACCTGTAACACGTCGCCGTATTGCAACAGAGTGACACCGTAACATTGAACAGCCGTGCGTTGAGCGTCTAATGAAAAGTTTCGCGAGTCGTGCAAAACTGTTTTCCAACAGCTGTTATACGAGGATCACGCAATACGCTCATAAGCTCCACGGTTTTCATTGCGGAGAGCGCCTAATTTCTTTTTTTTTTTCTCGTTACCCCGACTTCGTTTCTGAATTGCTTTACACGCTCCGCCGTATCCGGCCACCGAAACTGCATTTGCCCGCGGAGAAGTGGGAACCATAAATCACCTGGCTAGTCACGATTAAGCCAAACGAGAAGACAAATGGGTGGCTAATTTCAATTTTAATGCAAACTCCAGAAGGTATCAGTACCTGAGTGAGTTACGAGCCACGGCTCTTTCGACCGGTGGCTTCGTTTCGCGGGAATATTCCTTTAATAAGGAATGAAATGACACTCCGATCGGTTTGAGTCGAATTGCATGATGTATTATATACCTGGATAGATTATCGAACACGAGAGATATTCGTGAGTCGGTTACGGCATTCGCACGTGCGGATTGTTCGTACGCCGGTTCGATTTGATCGACGTATTTCCGTGGCGTTGAAAGTGAAACCGTAATTCTTTTTACGAGACTCGTAGGAAAACGAGAAAGTTCAAACGCACTTGTGGTCGAGAACGGTATGTGTGTACGTTGATCAATTAGCGTGTTCCATATTTACGGGGAAGTAATACAGGTTTCCGATAGTCAACGAGCGTAATGTGACTGGTTATATGGCAAGAAGTAGATATTGCTGGTATATGTACAGCAACGTGCCGATTGAAATGGTTTTTTCCTTTCGGCATTTCAGTTTAATTGGAACGAAAGAATTGGAACGTGCGCGATTGACATTTATAATTGGCAATAAATCTGCTAAACCACTGGGAGCTTTGTCAAATCGTGCGTTAACCTCGACCGTATCCTGTTGTTGATTGGATGTTCACAATTAATAATCATATAATCGATAATTTAAAGTAAGCTTTAAATTTCTAAATTAGATCGTTCCTATTTCATTTGGAATACGATTTTGTACCAGTGACTTCTCGTCGCTGGTTCTCAACAAATTTTTCTCCATCGCTCCCAGAAAAATTCTATCCACTCGATCAAACCTATTTCTCATCCCTCCCATCTCTCAAGCTTTCATCCGATAGGGTTAATCGAACCTCGCGTAGAAAAGAATGAAGCAATTTACGACGATACTGTTCGTTATTCCCGGCGGCTGGAACTTCCGAACTGCCATTCCGCCGGAAGCTCGCGTCGCACGATTTTATATCGACGAGGGAAGAGAGAAAGTCCCGCAAGATGCGTCTCCCTCCGGTCGAAACAGTTCTTCTTCTTCTTCTTAAACTGAGTTTGGTAAACCCTCGTACAAGTCGAAGTTCTGACCGTGCGGGTGGCGCGTCGTAGCGGCGTGAGGGCGGAGGCGCCGTAAAAGTTGGCCGAAGTCAATTTTGCAGTTGAAGTTGGTAATGCGATTTGTGCCGGAATAAATAGTTCGAGTGGGGAGAGAGAACGGAGTTCTTCCTCTCCTCTCCTCTCGTCTTCTATACGTCTTTTCTCTTTCGGTGTCTGACCCGCGGACCAATCCACTCGACTTTGGTGTCACGGGCACGTCTGTCGGACCTACTGAACGTGACAGTCTTACGGGAAGAAGTTTTACGGGGAGGGCGACCAGTAACTACGTAACGAAATAAGGGGCGCATTACTTTCGGGAAATTGCCGAGTAGTTGTATTTCATCGTCGTTCCTCGAATAACAAGCGGCCGAATTTAAGGAGACGTTTTATACCTTTGCTTTTCTTCGTTTAAACGACTAAGCTTTTACGAGTAGATGTTTTTTTGGAAGATATATTTATATTTCTGTAAAAAATAGAAAAGATTAGGAATTATGAGTCTGCTGTTTGTTTGCGGCACTTGTTCATTTTATGAAATTAAATTATTTTCTGTGAAGTTTAATAGATTGAACAAAGGGGTTGTAGTGGTAGGTGCAAGATGGCACCTTTAATTATTATTTAAAACTTTGTTGCCTTGTTGATTTTATGGGGACTGTAACACGTTGACTGTCATGGGGTCACCGGTAACCGGCATTATTGAATTCATGAAATTTCATATCACTTTTCAATTGTAATATCTACGAATCTTCTATTATATCCAATATTTAAGTAGTGGCGTTCACAAGGTATAATCCTGTTGAATATATGTATACATATGTATGTCTTTGAAGTTTCTACTTCACAAAGATGGAATTTTAATAGGAAATGTATTACTTCAGCAGGAATGATAAAGCGAGAGAAATATCAGAGGCATTCAACACATCCCCGAAGTGAAACGATCATAGAACATTGCTAAATGTGGAAAATTGATAAACATTATAATCATACGTCGACAAAATGATAAAGGTAGCACGGAGAAATATTTCTACGACAGAAAATGAAATGTGGATTTCCGTGAGGAAATCTCTTTTAAACTTTTCTAAATTACACCATTTAAGGCGCGATTGTTTTTAATCTTCGGAGGGCGAGTTAAGTAACGACGTCTTTCCCGACCGGCTGCGTTAAGCGTAAGCAGCAAATTGCTAGGAGCTCAGGCATAATCCGCGAAAATGCAATAATAAGCCGCATTCGCCGTGAAAAACGATGCCTCGCTCTTTCCCTCGACCGGCAACGTTGGCCCGACTCTCCCCCATCGTCTCATTTCCCCTTACGCCGCAGACGGCCTCTAAACCTTCGTTGCGTTGTAATCCTACAAATGAAAACTTACGCTAATTAAACCGTTAATAGCGCACCGCGCATGTAGGTAACGACCGCGGTGGTTACTTAATCCTGAGAAAATGAAACGTTCGGAGTCTGCGTGCGTGTAAACAGTGCTTCCCACTTTCCCCCATGCTGCTGGCACACACGGTGCCATGTGCGATCGGTAGCACAATGGACGAACACGTTCCCGTTAATGAATTAATTCTTTTCTCCTTCTATCTCACTTTTTTTCTCTCTTTCTAACGATTTTATCCGTATTTAATCCGCTTGTTTCTCGTCGCTTTTTAAAAGCACTACCTCGTTATGTTCCTTCGACTCGTCGCGGCGGTAAAGTGAAATATGCTAATACGGACTAACATGCTCTTTACACCGTAATATTTCTTAATCCAATTTCATAAATCTGTACACTCGTATGTCATTTTCAGCTTTGTAAAGTTATCACATTCGTCCGCAATAAAATAAAGTCTCTCTTAATCTTTGAAGCTTCCTCGATGTAATTTAAAAAATTAAAAGATTCCTACCGATTCCACAATACAAAAATGTAAACTCGAATGACAGTGAATGTTTTCTTTGCAACATAATATTTCTTAATCCAACTTCAGAAATCTGTACATTCGAATATTATTCATACCTTTGTAAAATTATAAAATAAAGTTTTCTCAACCATCTGTAGTCCGTACATTTTGAGATATTTGAAGATCAGACGCAAGATAGCACATTAGAAAATAATAAAAATGCAATTTTATACAATGTATTTAATTCGATTTCTAAAAAATCAATTCTTAAAGAATTGAAAAATTTACTTCGAAGAATAAAACCTTAGGTGCGACTTGTGGTAAAGTAACAGGGGCTCCCAGAGGATTAATCTTTGAAGCATACTCGATATTACTTGGAAAATTAAAAAATTCCTATCAATTCCACAAACCAAAAATATGGACTCGAATAACACAGTTGCACAAGTGAAGTTTGCACTTTGAAACGACGCAACAGCTGTACTCCATCAACATCGTTTCCGAGGGTTGTTGCTCATCGGCAAAGGCACCGTTAACCGGTTGCACATCAACGCCCCTGGAAGACGCAAAGTTGAGGCAGTTCTGTCAAATAATAACCTCCACCTAGTTTCCATAGTAAAAGTTTTTCCTCCGCCCTCGAATGCTGTTACGGGCACCGTGAGCTTGGCTCGTTCCATTTCCTAGGTCCGAGCCACCCTATACAGAAACGGACCAAGTGGAAGAGGCAAAAGGGAAGCACAATACTACGTTCGTCGACCGCTCTCTCACCGAGTTTCCCTGTCCACGCTGGCACACATAAGGGTATTCACAGTCTCTATTGAAAATCGTTACTCGTTCGAGATCCATGACCCGTGACTCGTACTTTCGTGCCACGTCGAGTTAAATGTGGAGCTTCGAATAAGATCAAATAAAATATGGGTAACGACGTTAGCCCCTCGTATCGAACTGCGATCGGTATTTCTGCCAGGTTTGCCGAACGTACGATCATTTTGTCGGTATGAAATCACTTTCACGTCGATTGCGATGGATTCGTTTAATCGGCGACGACTCTTTTTTTTCGAAGCTGTAATTAACGGGACAATGAGTAATCAGTTATCGCGTGAACGGACAATTGGAATTTTTCTATTCGCATTGAGTTTTTTTTTTCGTCTTTATCATTCGCAATGGATGAATTTAATTCTCGTTCATTTTTCATTCGCACTTGGATTTTGTGCGAGCATTTCCTTTCTCATCGATTCCTGGTTTTTTTTTCCCGCGCGTTACAAAGTCTCCATGCGGAGATTCGAGAACTCTGCAATATCGCTGATTGGCGTTTCTTTGAAAGTGGAGTACTGAGATGCGAATCATGATACGCGTGTGATGTGCATTTCCGTGATGTCTTTTTGAACAGCTGTAAATCTCTCCTTTTGGAAATTTCTAATTTTCATTGAACTTTACGAGAGAAATTAACGTGTGGAAATATCATGGACTAGCAATCTTCGTAATTGACTCTTCGATGATTCAACGGAGATCGTTGGAAAGAAAAAGCATCGAGGGGAATCTTTCGTCGCGACAGCAAAAGCGACAAGAAGGACGATAAGAGAACACGATGAAAAAGGACATTTCATAGCTGAATTATTGATTTATCGGCTCGAAAATTGTCCTAACTCCATTACATCCACGAAGGGAAGCGCTCTCGCAAAGTCAGTTCTTGATCAGTTACGCACTGTTGAATTTCCAAACGGATTTCGCGGTTTCCAGACCAGTGCATCCTCGCTCGATCGTGGCTTAAGCAAACTTGCGAGAATAAATAGAGCTAAAGTTGTTAGGACAATCGAACGACGGAGGATTAGGAGCGTTTAACCTTCCGCCGCCGTTAGTTCCCGCAGTTCGAGGGCACTAATTCGGACCGTTTTAATTATCGAAAGTGCACAGTACCATATATCGTTCAGTCTAGTAATTTACTTCTTCCTTCTATCCTTTAGATAAGGAAGATTGCTAAGGGAGACGTTTCAGCTTGCGTGCAGTTTTGTTAGCAATTTTTCTTCCAAACTCTAGACACTGCAACGTCGCTTAGCTCATGTTAGTCAAGTAGGATTACCGTACCGTCACCTGAATCTTGTAATGTTTTGTTGCGTACGAAGAACCAGCGTCTCGCCGTCACGATGGAATCTTTGCCGTGGTTAACCCCCGAGCACCCTTCCCCATTTTACCCCCTTCTACGGTATCCCCGGAAGAGCGACGTTTCGCTAACAAGAACCTGAAAGGTTCTCCCGAGTAAGATCGAGGGTGATTTATCACTGTAACCATGGCCCTGCACATTTTTCCTATCCTGTTCGCGTATCTCTCCTTTTCCGCGCTATCTTCTTACACGTCTGCCATGCGCCAACCGGTGCAACTGACTATTGTAACGTGGCCAGGTCGGCGTATCCTCTATGAAAGGATTTCTTGAATACGAAAACGACATTATTTATACGCTGACACGGTGACAACAATAAGAGCACCGGGAACATTAATCACGAATCTCTGTGCAGTTTATGTTCATTGATCTGCCGGCGATTCGACCCTGTCGAACTGAATTACGACCACCGTTTTGGCACGTCGCATGCATCAAATGCAAATACGCTTTGATCGTGCTGGTCAATCGAGTCGTTGGTACGACGTCGGCTGTACTTGATTGGGAAGACATTGCGTAACGTCTCGATCACTGTCATCGATGGAAACGAGAACGCGTGGAATATTTTCACTGGTGAATGGGATAAGATAATTCTTATTCGAGATGATTCCTTCTTTTGACTTTTGTGGCAAGATAAATTGAGAGTTTCGAGTTGGATTTTTTCGTCGTCCGTGAACTCGTTCTGGAAATGTGCCGTGTATTTTATTGCCACGAGGAACGTTGAGAAATTATCGGTTTTTGTAATAAGATATTTTGAAACGTTGGTTATAAATAAATATTAATGAGCGATTGACTGTACGGGTGGAGTGATATAAGTATTAATAGAATTTCCTCAAGAATAATCTTAAATTACCGGTTTTACGTTACCTATCTTTATTCCAAGTCGTAACAATGTTTCGTCAAGGGAGAAAAAGTTGCAACGATATATCTACACCTGCAATGAATTAAACGAAAGCCTGAAAATCGCATTGACCGTGCAAACTATCTTTCTTTCTTCCCCTCGTGCTTTCTTTGTTATCCACATTCCCATTCACGACAAGCAACAAACTTAGAGGCAACAGTGGACAAAAAGTCTTCTAATCTTGCGACCACGAGGAAACAACATTAGCGTTCACCAGGCAGAACGATTAATTTACCAATCGTTCCTTTTTCTTTCCACGCTGTGGTGCTCATTTGTTCGGCAAATTCGCCCAACTTTTTTCCAAACCCCCCCCCCCCCCCCCCCCATCCACCCTGTATTTCGCTCGACTGTAACCGGAACGTCGATTTACAGGGTGCCCTCGACGCGACGCATAAAGCCGAACACATTGTGCACAGCAAAGCACGACAGTCTCGGGGAAACGAGCTCGTTTCAATCGTCCTTAATCGAGTAAGTTCGCATATAGTTGTTTGTTCTCGTCCCGTCGCCGCGGCCATTCCACGTGTGACCCAGTGGAACACAATGGCCGCTGCTCTTTCCCCTGGACGGCTGACTGTCAGCAGCCGCTGCCTGTGTAAATACGATACGGCACTCGCTTTTCGTGCTTTCAAGCACGGCTTAAAAACGACAAAAACCAAGGGAAGAGAAAAAGAGAAAACGGAAGATAAAAAGAGAAGGAGAGAAAAGGACACAGTGGAAGAGAAGACTTATAGGTGTACACACAAAGAAGCATATACAGAGAAAGAAGGTGAAAAGGGCGAAATGGAGAAAGAGGGTGGCAATTTCGAGTGTCGAAATTGCCCGGCTCGGTTTTCAATTTGCAGTTTGTACGGGCAGTACCTCAGTCGGGGAAGACTCCGTTAAAAATAATATTCCACTCTGGCACGTATCTCGGAGTTTTTCGCCGTGAAATCAGGACGAAAGTATACGTGATCCTTTTGTCGTTCAGGTCTGGATATATTCGCGAGAAGAGGGTGATTAACGAGGAGTCTAGAATTTTGTTGGATAATAGGTTGAAATCGTCGTGGATTAAGGCGCGAATTCTCGTATGGACATCTCGTTAGTATAATCAGCGATTTAAAGTTCGTTATACGAGCGTAGATCAATAATGGATTTGAGGGTGGAGAAGACGGAGGGGTAAACCCATAGTCTAGAAGGTTAGAATCGACAGAACGGAGAAAAACGGGGTGGCTTGATTGCTAGGCGGATCGCAGTCGGTGATTTGAGGCAATCTACCGGGTTCTTGTTACTCCGGACGACGAGTAATAACCGTAATGGGAGTCGGTCTTCGAAGGTAACTATCCTTCTTTCGTACCTCTACTTCGATCTCATTGTCAAATCCGCCGGAGAGAGACTTGCCACTTAAATCCGTCTTCCATGCACGTGATTTGTCGAAAAGATTCGGCTTCGACAAGCCGTTTTTAGCAAATGAGTCGTAAATTTACGACGTTCGAACGAAATGAAAGAGAAAATAACACGACCTGGTTTTATGGTTGTCCAGGAAGTTGGAATTACTTCGATGTAACCTTTCGTTTCTGATTCCATCATTTTTTTTTTATTCTCTTCCCTCTTTTTTTTTACCGAAATAACTTGCATATTTTCCACTATCCCGACACAATGTCACTCCGGTTATGCGCGAAGGGATAAAACATTCGTTTGAAACATTGATTCGTTTTACAATTAAGTACGCCTCGACGGTGCAGTTACATTCGTCGTCACATCGTGCAATCCCTTTTAACGGTGTCAAAAATAGTCCTGGTTTATCAACGCTCGTCCGTGTTTCCATAGAGCATTCGTTTCATCGCGGAGAGGACAAGAGGGACGAGGAGAAACGGACGGATAACATTTTATTGGGAATCATCCAGCGACCGTGGGATTATTTATTCGCATTTCTATCGAGACTTTTCTGCCGCCGCGTCGAATCAGCTTGAATAAATAATATGCCGTTATTGTGCCGACATACCGCAGTCTGTCAACTCCGTCAGCGAGGCTGGGAAAGTTTTCGAAGCGGTCCTACACAGGGCTCTGAGAGAGCCGCATGCCGGGCCTCAAACTATTTCCGATATAATTCTCCTCGCTGAGGCGAAAGTACGGAGGAGACGCCTTTGCGTTGTGAGGACCATTATTCTCTGGAGGGGAATATTTTCGTGAAGAATATCGAGAGGATAGTTTATATTAATACAAGAACTACTGGCGTTAAATCGGTTATATTGAAATTAAATAAAAGTACTTTCGGAAAAAAGGAATCTAAGGAAAATATGATTAACTTGGTAATTTATGTTTTATAAGATGAACGTAAAATTGTCTGTTCTATGGCTTTGCTTTGAAATTGAAGAATTTTTATGGAGAATGAAGAATCAGTCATTTATACTGTCTTGGTGGTTGGAGGGTTAATTGTATGGTCAATGTCAAGCAGATAATTGATGTTGCTGGGGTTTAATTTTTTTCTAAAATTAATTTTTAATACAATGTTGCAATGTTAAAAGTGTCAATTGATATCGATACAAAAAGAAACTCTGGTTTTCTTCCAAATTTTAAATCAGAGCACAACACGAAACAGTATCATTGCCGCTAAAGCGATAGTTAAAACGTTACTTCACCGTAAATTGGAAAGGAGGATTAGTTTCATTTTAAGTAATCTGTTTTTTTCAAGGAAGATTCTATTTCTATAAACTTCTCCGCAAAGATATCGATACGTACTTGTGGTACCCCCGCAGAACCAAGTTATTGAATTGATCCTTCCCAGTAGGAAGTAATGCCCATATCAATTTCTGCGGTAATCAATTTTGTTTCGTGCTACTTTCTGCCTGAAATCTAATAACAATTTTGTCATCAGTCCCTGGTTATCGTTTTCACCAAATAGAATCAAATTTCTAGCGGTAGACTATTGCAACAAATTAAGTTTCCTTACCCAACGACAAATCGAACGAACAAATCTAACAGCGAAATGTTAGTTCAATTACAATCTATAATTGATTTAATCTAAAATTCACCACGATCTATTCGACAACAAAGACGTACAATGCAAAAGAAACGATTCCCATCACTGTCACCATGGTAGGACATACGGGCCACGTATCGACGTGTTTCGTGGGTTTTCCGCGAATCCGTTGTATCAGATCGGAGGAAAAAAAAAGCGGCAACGATTCGAAATTCAGCAGGAACGAATTTCGCTCAGAGTGCTCGGGTTTGCCAAAAAAACGCGATGTCAGAGAGGTTTGTCGGCTGACAAATGGCCGGTCGCCCCGAGCGAAACTTCGTCGTTTAAACTCGAAGTCATTGTGTCGGAGCCATTAACCGTTAGGACGACTGAAAAAAAAAGTGAAAAAAATACCAGCGAGAAAGAGAGAGAAATACTACGAGAGGGTGGAAAGGAGAAAAAGAGGAAGATAGACAGGAAGTGCGGTAGGCAGAAAAGCGAGGGAAGGGAAATGAAGAAATATCTGGTGGCTAATAAACAGCGGGGGTGTTCCATTCATAGATTTTCGCGCGTTGCCGATTGTGCCGGCGCGCGAGACGCGATTCTCGGATTGGAGCGTTGCCGGCGAACAGCCCTCTAAACAGCGCAATCAATCTTGGCTTAATGAACTCTTAATTATTTCGAGGACACGGCAGAGATGCGGGGTGGGAAACTGCCCGTATAATGGAGGCGCAAAGTGCGCGCAACCGGCTGTACGCGGTTGCGGCGAGCCGGTTCTCGGAATAGGAAAAGACCCGTGATTCGGTGGGTGGTGCTGTTAGATAAACATGGTCCGAAAACGGGACAATGGCTGGAGCTATGACAATGAAAATTAAAATCTCTGTAGACATCGTAAAATTCAATTTATTCTCTTGTTTGAACTATTGGGGGATCGGAAAGTAATGTCGGTTTTTATACTAAACCCAAGCAAATAAATTTGTAACAAGCTTGTATTTTTAATGAATGATGTAATCACCCTTGTTAAGATTAACCTTTTGTCATCAGTACTGAATCGATAAAGATTAATTGGTTTTTGAGGAAAATATCTGGAGAAACGACATTTATTTTTGGTCCACCTAATATTTTTCATTTTAATATGACAATTAATCCGCACAATTTCATTTATCGGTTATGAATGTACTTTTTGTAGAGGTGTGGAAGAGTTCTTTATCTCTTCCATTAATTGTGTTTTTGTTTTTGACGTGAAGAGAAACTATGACTCCGGAATGATAAGATAGTCTTCTTTGAGGATAATTTCGTTCATTTTCGGTAGCCCTTTGAAAATACCACGTCAGACACGGATAAGAGATATTTATTGCGGTGCCATCCTCGAGATACCGCGTTAATCTTTTTAACTCCGTTGTAAAGTGTACACCGTAGAAAATAATTACGCGCCCGTCGGAAGAATTATGCCAGGGATATTTGTAACAAATGCGCGCCGACGACGAAAAATTGTACACTCGGCAAATTCGCTTTAAGTGTCACGAAGTAATTCGCTTTTTATACTCGGATTAAAGTAAAGTCCAAGGGCAATGCGTTAACCTGAAACGTTCGTGGAGAACGTTCATATCTTGCATCGAAAACTGAAATTTCTCGTCTAACCGTGAAAAAAAACTCAAAGAAAAGGCTTCTAGGGACGCGCTTCGATGAGAGATCTTTATAATTCCGCAATAAGGAGGAAACAATTACTTCAAGTTTAGCACGCCGTAACGGCGTGACGCAAGTTTTCACGCGAGAACTCGTTCCGTTGGCCGCAAGTGAGAAGAAAAATTAAAAAACATTGCGGGTCGGGTCACGAACGGCTTATAATATACACCGTGGAAATTACGTGGCCCGTCTGCGACGACATAACTTCGAAAATTACGCGAGTAGGGTAGCAAAAGTTTCGGCGATCTAACTACTACGAAGTCAGTCCACGGTGTAGCCCTTATTCACCGCCCTCCTGGGACTTGGCCACGGTCGTTGTTATTACGCAGAGGGTTGCCCTCGGCTTGCCGAACGTGCCGACGAAAAAGACCCCATTAATACGACGAAATTCACTGTGACGCATCCACTGCCATAAATCACGGATGATTTAATAAAAAAACTTTTACGTTGAGCTTGTTTATTAAAGTCAGATCATGGAAAGTTAACTAAGGGATGCGCTCGAAACTGCATGAAGTTTCGGGCAACTTTGAGACGCCGCTGTAAAATGCAAGTTAGAACTGGGTTATGGGATTATATCTGGGTTAGGGAGTTAAGTAAAGATCACTATTTGTAATGAATATTATTAAATATTGTGAGTATTGTGAAATAAAATAATCGTCAGCAATCCAATATTTGATTCTGACAAATAATTTTAAACGTTAAAACTGACGGTTCAACGGTCCGCGGGAAACGATCGAGTTTTTATCCTACTCCCGCGGGATTGTAAAGCAAACGTTCCCTTTTTTTGAACATTCCGCTAATACAGTTATCCGCTGCAGCGACCCCGAAAAATAAAATTCTGCTCGCACGTAACTCTATTATCTCTTACGATATCCGTGTTCCCTTTCCACTTTCGTCTATCGCCGTTGTTCGGACTTTCTTTAGAGTTTAATGCAATTAGCTCGGCTGGAGAATTTCGCTACGCGAAATTTTCCACGCTTATCTGCTTAAATGCTGAGAGAACTGATGCGTGAGCGATAGAAAATTGCGCAAAGGTGACCGAGCGAAAATGAGAGGAATAAATAGCCAGGAGGATGGAAATGGTTCGATGATAAGCACGATTCTGTTGTTCGTACACCGATAAATCGGGTTCAATACGCTAACCGCGGATATTGACGTTTGTAGAAAAGGCTAAACCACATTGTCGATGAATTCCCATACGATTAGAGATGTATAATGATCATATATGGTCATATATATTCCTGCGAACGGGTCTTTCGTGAATATGATACCGAGGAAAGTACGCACGGGTGAAGGTGTAAGAGTAATTTTAATCCGGGACAAATGGAATTGCGATATAACGTATCAATTGCTATCGGAATTCATGTTACGAATGAAACGGATGAATATGTTACGGCAAACTTGATTATTTTAATTCGTAACGGTGAATAACACTCGTGCGGTTGCAACGTGGAAGAGCTATTTTATTGGTTATTATTTGATGTTTGAAATCCTATGGAACTAATTGGTGTATCCGATTGAATTTATCCTGTATTTATCAGATACTCGTAAATGTGGAAAGAATCGAGCAATTGAAAATGTTGCAAATTAGTTCTAAGCCATTGAAGCTACTATGTTTTTCCTCCTATCATTAAATAGTAAGAAGAAATTGTTAATTGACTATTTCTCTTATTCTGCTCATGCCTGGTAATTGAGCTTCGTGTTACTTTTAAAAAAAAAGGTATATCGCAAGAGTATTAGCCAATGTGCAGACCCATTTTCGCAATTTTTCCTTTGTTTTTGTATCAACGAAGAAAAGGATCCTCTCGAAAACGAGATACAGTCGAACGGTAGAAGTGTTTTCGCCTGAAAAAAAGCTTGACACACCGAACGGTTGACTCGGGATATTGCAACCCTTCTCGAAACGGTTCTCCACGTTGGCTCTCCTTCGCGTTTCTTTGCTCGCAGTCCTCGGCAGCATCGAGAGACCCAGAAAGAAGATAACACGGAAGAAGGAAGTTTTCTCGTAGCTGATCCCAAGTCTTTCCGGTTGGCTGTATCGTTCACCCCTCGAGAACGATTCTCTTCCGTTAACGAGGACACCCGGAGAGTTCGATAAGGAAGACGACGTCGACTTGGCGAAAACAGAATTCTATAGATCAGGGGAGAGATTCGAACGGCAATGCGGAGGAATGAAAAAAATTGACGATCGTTTTCGTTCCATGATGCTGACCCAAATTTCACCGCAGGGTTTCCGCATCGTTGACGCAGCAAACGTTCTCGGTCCCCTTCCTCGTCTATTCGCACCGTGTTTCTCTCTGTCTGTCTTTCGATCTCTCTTTTACTCTCTCTCTATCCCTCTGATTCGTGGTCTCCTGCTGATTTGGATGCCGATAAAATCGAATATCCCGTCAGACCGTAATTTCCAAACGTACCAACGTGATTATGATAACGCCCTTTATAGCTGACTGTAGTAAAACTTAGACGTCTTTATAATCGAGAATTTACGACGTACCGGGAAGCTATAGTCGCTTAACTTCTTACCAGGGAGAATCGTTGTTACAAAATCTCGTAAATTCCCTACCAACATTAACGAGATTATACGTGTAGACATCCTGGAATTTACGGTTAGTCAATTTGTAAAAATAAACGAGTTTATCGATACAATATCCAATACAGTTCTTTGATTAAAAATCCCTCGTACGTTATAAATATCTGGTACCATCGAGTTTAAATATTTCTCGGAAATTTACGTTCTACCATATCACCATCGTGAATAGAACGAATTCACAGAGACCCAAAAAAACCCTCTTAAGCGAAACAATCGTAACAGTCAACAGTGTAATTTAACGAGACGCAACAAGGATTGTAAATTATTGACAATCTCTGACTACGGCGTTAGAGGAACGAGACGATAACTCTGCTTGATCGACAGTAGTCGTTTTCAGCTCACAGGAAACGCAAACCATCGACGTGTGACTAGTAGCTTCAGGGCGCGAACGATCGGACGACTACGATCTTTCACAGAGCGAGGGTTAATAACTCACACCGTGTTTCGTACTCACAACCTTTTTTTTTATTTCTTTCTCCATTCCATCCCCCGCCGCCTCGTCATTCGCAACCGATATCAATAATCTTCCCATCGAGTATGCCGGGCAAAAACGCGACAGTTAACATCAACGGCGGCACGCACCCCCAAGGGAATCGGAAATGTTTCGCTTACGGTCCTAGCAGAACGATGATTCGGGCACGAACAATGAGCTCTGCTACCCTTCGCGAATAAAATGTTACGTCAGGCATCGAACGTTCATCGGAAACCCGGCCTCGTTGGCTGACGGATACCGTGGTTGGTCTACCGGCCGATAACGAAATTATCTTAATCCAGGCTGATCGATTGACAGTTAGTCGATTTCCCAGTATTGCTAGATGGCTCCTAGACCTGTGCCAACTGACGCGCCACCGGTCTCTGCCCATTGTCCATCCTCGAACGTGAAATCGATGTGTATTTTGATGCCACCGTGGCCGACGATAATGTCCCCATTGAAAGACCGACGCTCGAGACTTCGATCGGAGGCGTAACAAGTAGAATGCAGTCTGTGCACCGATGGAATGAATAGTTCATGAACGTCCCCCTCTGGTCTGTCCATCGCCACTTAATATAATGCCGAGGCGAGACTACGGTGTCACGAAACGGCACGCTCAAAATTTATGTCACTCGCTTTTTATGCATTCCACTTATGCAAAGTATCGTTTTATTATTTATAGAATGGACAGTTCTATAGGATCTCCTTTGGGAGAGAAGTTTGACGGTGGAATGGTTACTTTGGATTCTACGAGTGTTTGGGGGAGAAAGGGATGGTTTTGAGGAGAGAAGATGACACGGTTGGATGTATTGGATCTTTTTAATGTTCTATTTGCGGTAATTACGTTTGAGGAGTTTCGAGGACTCGTGAATGGTGTCGGTTTATGAATAAACCGTGTGGAATTAATCGATGACCTTGTCCCAGTTACGATGCATGGTGCTTGATCGTGATAAAAAAAATGCGTTTTTCTGCGATGGGAAATTTGAGTCAGCGATATTTCGATTCAATGGAGACATTGAAATCTGTTTGGGAAAACTGCATTTCAATGGATGAGGAAGAAGAGATGCTTGTAATGAGGTAGACGACGAGGTTAATTATGAACCTTGTGCCATTTTATACGTAAGGAAATTACGTGGCGTTTTCATTACGCGACGGTACTGGATGTAAACAAGATTCATACGGTGCTCTTTACTCTAAGAACTGCTTATTAATGTAGGAAAAAAGGATAATTTCCATAGAGTTTAAAAACACTTGTATATAATGTCCTTTCAGGAGTTAACTCTTTCATTATATAAGATATAATGTTAATTAAAAGCGATTTTTTACGCGTTGCATAAAGGCAATAAAAAGTTTATTTAAAATCGAACCAATCGATTGCAAGATATTCTTCCTTACGTTATTAACTGTTACATCGTTTTATCATCAAACTGTATTTTCTTTAAACGCCGACACATTTGCCAAAAGTCGTACAACACGTCAGACGTTGGAAAAATCAGCGGAAATAGAACTCTTGAGACGTGACTGTAAAACAGATGCGAATATTTTACTGCAAGTGTCGGTCAGAGAAATGGGTCCGCGAAAAGACGAGCAATTTCAAGAATTTCTAAACGTACTTCCTTCTGCAATGGTGTCTTCCGGATCTCTCGACAATGGACGAGCGTTTCTGCAAGGATTTATTAACGTAATCTGCTTAGCGTCAACGATACCGGAATAGCCTGGTCCATTTCTTCGTGTCTCTACTCGCGTCGGCAAACGGGATGAAAGCTGACCTTACTTTCTATCTTTCCTCTAACAAGGAGAACGCAAGACCTTCGGGTCACCGATTTTATTGAAATTTTATATACTTGTAGAGTAAGTCATTCTGATTAAGAATATACCCTATTAAAGGGGCAGATGGACAATAGTTTTTAAGATATTTAAAATTAACGTTTCATTTTTAGTATAAAACTATAATTGTTAATTAAATATTCAGATATAAACTAGATATTTAAAACATCTAAAGTAAATATTCAGGAGATATAAAATAGATATTTAAAAAATGTTAAGAAAACCTTCAGGAAATTTAAAGTAAATATTTAAAAAATGTTAAGAAAACCTTCAGGAGACATAAAATAACGGTAAAAAAAGGTCAGTCACCTGAAGGTATTGTCAACATATTTTAGACTTAAATTTCAGGTCCCCTGGAGATATTTTCAACCTATTTCCAACCTAAATTTACCTAAATATCACATAAATATCACCCGAATATCACCTACATTTCAACCAAATATCACCCAAATTTCACCTAAATTTCACCCAAATATCACCCAAATTTCACCTAAATTTCACCTAAATATCACCTAAATTTCATCTGAATTTTACCTATATTTCACCTAAATTTCGTGTGAATTTCACCTATATTTCACCTAAATTTCATCTGAATTTTACCTATATTTCACCTAAATTTCATCTGAATTTCACCTATATTTCATCTGAATTTTACCTATATTTCATCTGAATTTCACCTAAATTTCACCTATATTTCAGCTGATTTTCACCTAAATTTCACCTAAATTTCATCTATATTTCAGCTGAATTTCACCTAAATTTCATCTGAATTTCACCTATATTTCAGCTGATTTTCACCTATATTTCAGCTATATTTCAGCTGAATTTCACCTATATTTCAGCTGATTTTCACCTAAATTTCATCTGAATTTCAGCTATATTTCAGCTGATTTTCACCTAAATTTCACCTAAATTTCAGCTGAATTTCACCTAAATTTCATCTGAATTTCACCTATATTTCAGCTGATTTTCACCTATATTTCAGCTGAATTTCACCTATATTTCAGCTGATTTTCACCTAAATTTCAGCTGAATTTCACCTATATTTCAGCTGATTTTCACCTATATTTCAGCTATATTTCAGCTGAATTTCACCTATATTTCAGCTGATTTTCGCCTAAATTTCAGCTGATTTTCACCTAAATTTCATCTGAATTTCAGCTGTATTTCAGCTGATTTTCACCTAAATTTCAGCTATATTTCAGCTGAATTTCACCTATATTTCAGCTGATTTTCACCTAAATTTCACCTAAATTTCAGCTGAATTTCACCTATATTTCATCTGAATTTCAGCTATATTTCAGCTGATTTTCACCTAAATTTCATCTGAATTTCACCTATATTTCAGCTGATTTTCACCTAAATTTCAGCTGAATTTCACCTAAATTTCATCTGAATTTCACCTATATTTCAGCTATATTTCAGCTGAATTTCACCTAAATTTCATCTGAATTTCACCTCTATTTCAGCTGATTTTCACCTAAATTTCATCTGAATTTCACCTATATTTCAGCTGATTTTCACCTAAATTTCACCTAAATTTCATCTGAATTTCACCTATATTTCAGCTGATTTTCACCTAAATTTCACCTAAATTTCAGCTGAATTTCACCTAAATTTCATCTGAATTTCACCTATATTTCAGCTGATTTTCACCTATATTTCAGCTATATTTCAGCTGAATTTCACCTAAATTTCATCTGAATTTCACCTATATTTCAGCTGATTTTCACCTATATTTCAGCTATATTTCAGCTGAATTTCACCTAAATTTCATCTGAATTTCACCTCTATTTCAGCTGACTTTCACCTAAATTTCATCTGAATTTCACCTATATTTCAGCTGATTTTCACCTAAATTTCATCTGAATTTCACCTCTATTTCAGCTGATTTTCACCTAAATTTCATCTGAATTTCACCTATATTTCAGCTGATTTTCACCTAAATTTCATCTGAATTTCAGCTATATTTCAGCTGATTTTCACCTAAATTTCACCTAAATTTCATCTGAATTTCACCTATATTTCAGCTGATTTTCACCTATATTTCAGCTGATTTTCACCTAAATTTCACCTAAATTTCAGCTGAATTTCACCTATATTTCAGCTGAATTTCACCTAAATTTCATCTGAATTTCACCTATATTTCAGCTGATTTTCACCTATATTTCAGCTGAATTTCACCTAAATTTCATCTGAATTTCACCTATATTTCAGCTGATTTTCACCTATATTTCAGCTATATTTCAGCTGAATTTCACCTAAATTTCATCTGAATTTCACCTCTATTTCAGCTGATTTTCACCTAAATTTCATCTGAATTTCAGCTATATTTCAGCTGATTTTCACCTAAATTTCATCTGAATTTCAGCTATATTTCAGCTGATTTTCACCTACATTTCAGCTGAATTTCAGCTATATTTCAGCTGAATTTCACCTAAATTTCATCTGAATTTCACCTATATTTCAGCTGATTTTCACCTATATTTCAGCTATATTTCAGCTGAATTTCACCTATATTTCAGCTGATTTTCACCTAAATTTCATCTGAATTTCAGCTGTATTTCAGCTGATTTTCACCTAAATTTCATCTGAATTTCAGCTATATTTCAGCTGATTTTCACCTAAATTTCATCTGAATTTCAGCTATATTTCAGCTGATTTTCACCTAAATTTCAGCTGAATTTCACCTATATTTCAGCTGATTTTCACCTACATTTCAGCTGAATTTCAGCTATATTTCAGCTGAATTTCACCTAAATTTCATCTGAATTTCACCTATATTTCAGCTGATTTTCACCTATATTTCAGCTATATTTCAGCTGAATTTCACCTATATTTCAGCTGATTTTCACCTAAATTTCATCTGAATTTCACCTATATTTCAGCTGATTTTCACCTAAATTTCATCTGAATTTCAGCTGTATTTCAGCTGATTTTCACCTAAATTTCATCTGAATTTCAGCTATATTTCAGCTGATTTTCACCTAAATTTCATCTGAATTTCAGCTATATTTCAGCTGATTTTCACCTAAATTTCAGCTGAATTTCACCTATATTTCAGCTGATTTTCACCTAAATTTCATCTGAATTTCAGCTGTATTTCAGCTGATTTTCACCTAAATTTCAGCTATATTTCAGCTGAATTTCACCTATATTTCAGCTGATTTTCACCTAAATTTCACCTAAATTTCAGCTGAATTTCACCTATATTTCATCTGAATTTCAGCTATATTTCAGCTGATTTTCACCTAAATTTCATCTGAATTTCACCTATATTTCAGCTGATTTTCACCTATATTTCAGCTATATTTCAGCTGAATTTCACCTAAATTTCATCTGAATTTCACCTCTATTTCAGCTGATTTTCACCTAAATTTCATCTGAATTTCACCTATATTTCAGCTGAATTTCACCTATATTTCAGCTGATTTTCACCTAAATTTCATCTGAATTTCAGCTGTATTTCAGCTGATTTTCACCTAAATTTCAGCTATATTTCAGCTGAATTTCACCTATATTTCAGCTGATTTTCACCTAAATTTCACCTAAATTTCAGCTGAATTTCACCTATATTTCATCTGAATTTCACCTATATTTCAGCTGATTTTCACCTAAATTTCATCTGAATTTCAGCTGTATTTCAGCTGATTTTCACCTAAATTTCAGCTATATTTCAGCTGAATTTCACCTATATTTCAGCTGATTTTCACCTAAATTTCACCTAAATTTCAGCTGAATTTCACCTATATTTCATCTGAATTTCACCTAAATTTCATCTGAATTTCAGCTATATTTCAGCTGATTTTCACCTAAATTTCATCTGAATTTTACCTATATTTCACCTAAATTTCATCTGAATTTCACCTATATTTCACCTAAATTTCACGTAATTTTCACCCAAATTTCACCTAAATATCACATAAATTTTAGTTCCCCTGGAGCTATTTTCAACCTATTTCCGACCTAAATTTCACCTAAATTTCAGGTTCCCTAAAGGGTCCCTGAAGGTCCCTGAAGGAAGTATTACCAAAGGTAAAAAAAAGGTCACTAAAACCTCCAGGAGATATAAAATAAAGGTAAAAAAAATATCAAGTAAAAATTCAGGAGATATAAATTAAATATTTAAAAAATATTCGGGAGATACAAAAAATGCAGGTGATATTGTTGCCACGGTAGATATTTGTACTGCATTCAACAGTTTTTGATGAGAATGCCAATGAAACTTTAATTACAAATATCTTAAAAACTATTAACCGTCTGCCCCTATAATATGGTATATTCTTAATCAGTACGACTTACTCTACGAGTATGTAAAATTTCAATAAAATCGGTGACCCGAAGGTCTTGCGTTCTCCTTGTAAGCATGTTTTTTCAGTCTTTCATCCTACCACTTCATCGCTGCAATGCGGCTGCATAAAACGGTCACGATTATTTGTCTAGCCAGCGCGCGAAGATACTGCTGAGATAAGAATACGCGGTTTCAAAGGAATTTTTCAGCTCTCTGAAGAATTTTTCTACCAGACTGTGCAATTACCATGACTTTTACCTCTACAATGCCTTTTCTCTCGTCTCAAGAATACCTAGGATATATTTCTTTTCGATCCAACAAATCTGACACTCTTCCTGAACTTTGACAAAGTCAGCTCAGAACCAACGTCAGATCTTAAGTCTCAGATGGAATCTCTGCAATTTGGCATGGCAACGTCGAGAAACAGTAATAAAGAAAAGGATCATTCAAGGCTGGATAGCCTTTAGTCTCAAAGTATCAACGAAGATCGAAGACCTTTCTTTCCCCAGGTGGGAACAACTGTCGAACTCCCTGCAAGATTAATGCCTCTTTGCTCTTTCTTTCCTCTCCCACGAGCCGCCATTCCTGCTGGAAACTAATTTCGTAGACAGCGTTGAAATTTGGGAAAAAAATGCGCCATATCTATCTCGATTGGAAGCTGATCGCGTACGACTAGTCTTCCGTTTAACAATCCGACATTCGACCGAGTTGTTCAACGATGGGACAGAATCGTAAAGAGCACGTAGAAGAGCAAAAGAGGGAGGAAACGCGAGTGCTAAAGGGGAGGGAAAAGAAGGTGAAAGAATGGGTAGACGTTGAAGAAAGGAAGAAGAAGAGTGAAAGAAAGAGGGAGAAAAATGGGAAAAGTGGAGGAACAGAAAGCAGCTAAAATCGATATTTAAGACTGTTCGCTTCCCCGTGAAAATTTAATAACCCGCTTCGAAGTATGTTCCCGAGGAAGACGTGCTCCCTGGTACGTACACGTGCGAGAATGTTCGGTCGCACGACGACGCTTCACCGTACGATATTAAATCTCGGTCTGGAATAATTAAAACCTTTCCGAGGAAGAAAGAGGAGCATGATGGACACGAGAGAGGAAGACCGAGTGTCACGTCGAAGCTCATCTCGTAATAACGCGCCTGTCAATTTTACGTCGACGAGAATTGCAATCCCAGTCTCGCGCTATGCTCGGACCCGACCATGTCGAATTTCACGATCGATTCTACGGCCATCTAATTTGCATGCCAATGGCAACTACGAACAACTTACTCGCGGTAATAGAATGTACGGATAAAAATGTATAATTCGTCGGTGAGATGTACTCGTGACTGTAATAGATAACGCTCGACGGTTATCCACCTTCTGATCGTGTTCGGGTAATTCAATCGTGAGCATCGAATTAGGACGTTACGATTAAAATTGGTCTATTTTAAGTTGACACCTTTGCGGATGACTTTAAGCTCGAAATTCTACCATGAATTAATGGATTACCCAATATTTTATAGCTAACTTTGCAGAATTTCTTGGGACGAATTATATTTTCGTCGTTTCTTAAAATAGTAAAATATATGTAGCTGATAATTTGACATATTTTAAACATTGCTCAACCCAAATGTGATAGTGTTATGGAGCACCCAGTAGATTAAACGTTACTGGGTGACGGAACGTGGCAATTGTTTGTTATTAAGTAAATTATGAGATTCTACGATCGATGGCCCTGGTTGACGGACTTGTTCTCTAAATAAACGTTCTCAGTTTTCTATAAAAAAGTGTGCACTATTTAACCCCTTGCCGTACACTAATGAGTGCCACTCGTGACGCAATAAATGGAATAGTCAATTATGAAGTGTCCTAAAAATTAGTAAATTGAAAATAGCAATGGGTCACAGTAAAATAAAATTAATTTCATACTATTCAATATCGCGTTATTCTAAATATAATCTATATCCGAAATTAGGGACAGATTGTTGTTTCAGCAATTAATTCAGAGTTATTACGCACTCAACCACGAAAGAAATGGTACGGCAAGGGATTAATTATGTCCGAAAGGATAATGCGTGCGCGGTCGACTCGTAACAATATTATCAGAACTTTTGTTTTCAGAGACGAATGGTACCATTTAAGAATAATAATCAAAGCAAATCTTCAATGGAGTACATTGAAAATGAACATACATTTGGAGAAGTTTAAGACAGAAATGATTAGAGGCAGCAATAAATACGAACTAATTGAATTCTCGTTTCCGAGTTAAAATCAGCGGAGAGAGCAGTATCACCGTTTTGGCTTCGGCCCACCGGGGAACCGGCGCCCTCTCCGCTTTCCGTTGAATTATTATTCCGCTTTGTACGTACATCCACGAATATTAATATCCCAACTCTTGACTTAATTGCGGAGAATGGATTTTAGACGTAGCCCGGTCCGCGTTGCAGCCGGCTTCTCCTGCCGGTGCAGCCTATATATATCTATATCCGGCATCGTCGCCATCCGGCAGCCTTTTGCGGGGATGAAACTCGATGGTACCGGTCTCGTTGAGCCAGCGAACGCGATTTTCTTTTGTCCACGAGGCGTTCTGCCGACAATGCCGTTTAATCCTCATGGTGAGGCGACAACGACGAGCCTTCCTCCACCCACTACCCTTTCGCGATCCGGAACTTGGCTGAACTGTGTCGATGAACGAACGATTCGAGAAGGAATTATTTTTAGATTATTCTTCATGGTTGATCCTCTTTCGTAGAATCGATCGCTCCAATCGTAATTAAAGAGGAGATAATTCCCACCGTGTCATTTTAATCGTTGTAATTTCTCATACGGTGGTGGAATACGACCGGTAGAAGATTGTTCTAGGAAGAGAAGAGAAAATCGCCGGAAAAGTTCGGACGTGACGGAAAGGGTTGGTCCAAAGTAACCATTAACGAAGATCTATCAAGACCGATAGGACATCCGACAAAGAACCTTGAAAGAAACCGAGAACACTCGAGCCCCGGTGCAAGTAGTGCCCCGGGCACTCGGTCCTTTCGCTTTGCCGCTCTTCAACGCTACGAGACCGAGAAAGCGAAAGTAGAGAAGGGGGTAGAAAGCACCGGCAAGGGAAAACCGAAGGCCAAGAAGAAGAAGAAGAAGGTAGAGGTAGAGGAAATAGTGAAGAAGGTGAAGGAGGAAGAACGACGAGGAGCAAAGTGGAGCACCTAATGAACTTGAGGAAAAAGTTAAACGTCAACGGTGGAAAACCGTTAATGAATGCTTGGAATAAAAAAATCAATGTTATCGTTAGCTTCCTCCGCATTATTGCCCCTCTGCATCTGAATAATGCCTCAAAGTGCTCCAGCTACTGTATAGAAGCTGAGCTTCTCGATTGTGCCGGTTTGAGTACTCCCATTTACGAGACTCCCTTTTCTTCCTACAAAATCCCAGGATTAAATGCGTCTTAAAGGGACACCGATGCAATTAATTTCTTCTCCCTTAGCCGATACAAAAGATGCCGCAAGAAGTGGGTGAGCATTCTCGCGAACGACTCGCCGGAGATAACGAGGCGTAAACGACGGTGTATTAATACACCACCCCCGACTCACCCTCCGATCAACGTCTCTCTCTCCTCTATAAGGAATTCTCGACGGTGAACGAGGGTGTCTATCATGCTTATGAGTTGGCAAACGACGGTTACGGGAAATCCGACGAGCGAGCATTAGCGCACGCGAAGAAAATCCCGGGTAAATTGGACGTCGGCAAAACGGACCGTGACCCGCGGCAGCTTTATTGCGAATTTATGCAATGTTTAGCCGCATGACCAATTAGAGACGGGGAAACCACTGCGGCGCTCGTAAGCTGCGCAACGAGGAAGCTATGCCGCTGGAAAAATTATGCTTGTGCATAACCGCGGCGGCGGCTTTATGGTAATATTGTGGTCCGTGCTGAAATCTTCTATGCGCATACATAGGTGCAACCGTGTTTCACCCCTTCCGAAATCCCTGTCGACCACCCTCTGCCTACCACCCGTCAACCCCTTCCCGATATAACTGTGCGATTCGAATACATTACCGGTGCATCTCTTTATTTCGTGGCGAACGTTATCACGGCTGTTCCTATGTCTGATAAAAGTCCGGTAGTATCTACTCGAATGGAAACTCATCCGGCAGTGGTTATGCGGGGAAACTATGGGTTTCTGGTTTATCGTCATGTGCGATATCGTTCTATATTTTCACCTATTTTGTTAGTAAATTATTTAGAAGTTTAGGATAGAATTTGTAGCTTTTGTATCTGGCGAAAATAATGAACTTGAGAGGGATTACAACGATAGTCTGGCGGTTTTGTTGGATTATACGGATACCGAGGGAATTCTACGAGGACAAATTAAGAAGGGAAATTGTCCCGGAACTGAGGGATCATAAGTTTCAAAATTTCTGTGGATCTTGTAAGAAAGAAAGGTATGAAAATAGTGGTGAGCAATTAATCATTCTACATGTACGTCGTAAAAATCGTTCCAACGAAAGTTTGGGGGTCGTCGACGGATTCTTTGGCCTTTCTTTGGTTTGTCGTGTATGGGAAGCATGGAGTAGAGCCGAAAATTGTGGAGACCGAATAATTCGACAAAAGGGAGGGAATTCTTGCTATTCGAGTTCATAGTACCGCGAAGATCGCTGTGAAAGGGTCACCGACACTTCGCGGGGATGTAGTGAAAAGAATGGGAGTCGCGGGTCGAGATGCGGTGGTCTAACCTCCCTTAGAAAAAGCTGAAGAATATGGCCCTAATTACGGTAAAACAGCGCAGTCTCTGAGTGCAGCCCCTTCCCGTAGCACTGCGTCAACCACCCCAGTTTCCCGAGCCGAGACATTAATCATCCTGCAAAATAAATGTTTCGGGTTCTCATACGTATCTTCTTTGTTTGCTATCCCTAAAAATAATCCCTGGAATGATAGACGATGCGGGCAATAATTCAGTCAGATGCCAAACTGCCAGTTGTACGGTAATTTCCATTAATTTTAAACACGACGGCCGAATGAAGTTTCAGATTGAGCGCAAATGATATTGGTGTTTCATGTGAAATAAATAAATTGATTCCCGCGGAAAGAGACCATGCTTTGCTGATACACGAGACAAACAAATTGCATCGGTATTGATTGAAACGATAGAAATATCCTTTGAACGCAATCGTCCGTTTTTCCGTTCGTTTCTTTTTTTTCTTTGTTTTTCCTTCGCCTCTTTCGTCTTTTTACTTTTTCACAACGATCGGGTCAAAGTAACGCATCGATTTTTAGATGAAACGATAGAACCGGTAGTTTCAACAGAAAGGAATGCAGCAACGTGTTTTCCCTCGTAACCGATAGGAAACACTCGAAACGCAAACGAAAGGTAATTTTATCAAATTCCTGTTGGAGGAATAGAAAGAGCATTGCCGATTGAAACGAAACGAGATCCCAAATTGAATGTTACCGCGAGGAAAGTGGCGATGAAGGATGCAGACAGTGGCAACGTGAAAAGAGGGTGAAAGAAAGTACGGGGGTGAATAGCCGACGGTGGACAAACGATATAAGATTCCAGAGCGCTGAAAGATGCCCTAATAAAATGGACGTGCGATGACTACGTTCGCGGTAACCACTCGACGACCCAGCCAAAGCTTTCACCCTCAAAGCTTCTTCTCCATCCGTCTGACGTTTCCTCCGTCGTTCGCCATTCGCGATGAGTTTGCACCGAGAAAGCTTCACCCTCGTCTATCTACCCATCTTCTACTATCCTCCGTCATCGTGCTTGTAAAGATTTACGTCCAAGGATCTCCCAATTTTAACCCTCCGCCCAATTCTTCCCTGTCTTCCAAACGATCGAAGTACCAAGATACTTTCAAGTACCCCCTCGACGTCTTCGACGTTCGACAAAAGTAGGCGAACGACGAATAATTACTATACTAAGAAAAGTTACGACACAGAGCATTCAGAAACGTCTATAGAGGTTCCTTTTAAAAATTCCAAGAGGGCATTTATTCCGGGTGAAAAGACAAACGCCGTTGGACTTCCGGTAAGAATTTTTTTTCTCACCTCGAAGAACTATCGGTGGTATTCTCAGGGAGATTTCTTTCCCCGAAATCGCACCTTCACGATGGGGAAAGAAGCTCGTAAATGAGGTAAGAAAAGTCGATGAGAGAGAAAAGAAAAAGGAGAGAAAGAGAGAGAAAGCAAAATTTCTCCGGCACGAGTGCTTCTATCGTCCAGAACAATGGGGCGCGGACACACAGGCGGATCCCGGAGGTTTTTTCCTTCGAATGCGCGTTTTAATAATGCGCGAGGTGAAACGTCGCCGTCGACGCATACGAATTACGCGAGCTGGAGAATGCATCATTATGGCGCACAATGCAGTGTCCATCAAGTCCACCCACCCCATCGTTGGAATATTCTCCTACACCCCCTTGCGCGACCGCATCGAGAGGGGTGAAAACGCAAGGAAGTGAAACGGGGAAAGACAGGGATAGCATGATGGAGAGAGTATGAGAGAAAATAGAAGAGAAAGAGAGAGAAAGAGCATCGCATTACCATCGCCCAGGCCACAGACCTCGACCGTAGTCGATCTTGCGGAACATTTTAATGACAGCAGCTTACCGCGCGCATTTACCGAGGCCGCAGTCGCTCGTCTTGGTTAGCAAAGCGTACGCGTGTTCGACGAAACAACTCTCGAACAACTGAGCATCGCACCTTACCCCTCGTCGGGCCTTTTCCTCTCTTTCTCCTTTCTTTCAACTGCGCGCCACCATTTTCCTTCTCCTCTCGACCCCCATTTACTCGTTTTCTTTTCTCGTCATCTCGTTTCCACGTTTTCTCTTCCTTCCTGCCAGCCGCTTTTTCGCGTTTACATAGTAGCTTTCCGCAACAACGCGACTTACAAACGTAACTTTGATGCGTTTTCACTTACTCCGGTGTAACACATTGTCGGGCACTTCGAGAGAACGATGAAAGCGAGAGTCAACTTGTCTCGTGGAGGGTAAAAGTGAAGTGTCTTCTCTACGATTCGCGATACGATGTTCAAAGACGAACAGATGAGATGATTTTGCGCGTTGAATTGAAAGGGTGAGAAAACTTTTTGTAAAATCAGGGTCAGTTGCTTCTTGAAGGGAAGATTTGACAGGTGGTGCAACGGTGATTCTTTTACGGTGGTTTCTACGATGAAAATGTAAAGGGTAAAGGAAAAAGTGAAGTGAAATATTGATGACAGTTAAAAAGACATTAATAAGGGATAAAAGTTACTTTAAAAAACTCAACCTTACGAAATACTGCCTTAGTTTCTAGAGGGATATTTTTTATAAAATATTTATAAACTCTCGCAAAAAAGAAACTCCGAGACATATAACGATAAAGTTTGACGCATTAACTTGCCCCTTTAATCTTTAATCACCTCGTTGGAGGTTCGCGAAAGTCGTTACACGTGGAACGACGGGTTCTTAATTTGTCGCAGAGATCTCGTCCGATGGTTCTCGGTCGTGCAATTAACTGGGTCAAGTTCTACTTATTAAGCGCGCACTAAACGATCGTGAATTCCGGGCGGGCCGCCTTATCTAGCAATTTGTCAGAGAATTTTCCACAGCACGATAAAATGCTACAATGCAGAGCGCAAGAGAAATGTAGTCGTGGTGTGTGCGTAATCGCGAGCCACTTCGTTGGTGGGGGTTCTCGTGTGCCATGGCTCGTTCACGTATATCCAGCCTCTCTGGTATACCCACAGTCGCGAGGGAATATTTGCGGAGTCGTGGGTTTCTCCGAGAGTCGAACAAAGTGGTCCTAATGGTGCAAAAACAAACTCCGTCTCGCAAAAGTTGCGACGCAGTCGGCGAACCGTCGCCCAGCAACCGAGTAGAGAAGGATAAGGACGAGGAAGAAGGAGGACGACGTGCACGAGGACGAAGAGAACGACGACGACGACGACGACGACGACAGGCATTTGTCACCGTGCCCCCCATGCGAGCAACGCCTTCCGTTTATGCAAACGTACAGTCCCGCTGATGTTTACCTCTTTGCAAACCTAATTTCAGTTCCCCCCGGAGAAGGAGCTGCTGGAACTTCTTCGTGTGGCTCTCTTCGCTGTAAAGGGGAAGACGATTCTCTCTCCTTTCGACTGACTCTCTTTTGCTAAGTTTTGCCAACAGGAGCAATCCTTTACGATGCCATTGGGAAGCGAAGAGAACTGCAGCATCACGATTCTTCCTAATAAAAGAATTCTACGTGACGATATGAAAGAGAATGCATAAGGAGAAATGAATTCACCATTTTAGGTGGAGTCCATGACGATTGGTGACAACTTTGTGCGTTTATGAAGTCAATATTATGGGAAGGGTTAAAGGTAGAATGACTTTGATAACATGATACGATTTACTTTACAGGATTTCTGTAATTCCATGGAGAATTAGTTTGCATGGAAATTCTATCCGTTTTGATAAATATCGAGGGAGTATTTCTTAGAACTTTGTTCCGGATAGAGGACATTTTGGAATATAGAGATGTCGTTTTAGCCGAATGGCAACGTTCTAGCGAAGAAAAGGGGTACCAAAGGAATATCGGACGGCATCGATTTTTCGTCGTTTCCAAAATGCATCGAATTAGAATAAATAACGCGTAACAAGGACACGAGGGACATACCCTGCCAAGACGTTGAAATCGCCGAGAGGCCACTCATCGAGTGTGCCAAATCTGATTTTCGGAATTCTCTCAGGTCATAATTAACTGTCGAGTCGTGCGTCTAGCGGCTGGCAAATGCGCACCCCTCTTTTCCTATCCCTTCTTTCCCATTCCATCGTCTCTCTTTCTCTCTCCAAATAGCGTATTATTTATTACAGGGCAAAAGGGTTGCCGGTGGGCAAAAGGGGGTGGATTTCGCCGTATAAATTATGCATTTCCACGACAGCTTTATCGCTTACTTCTTTCTCGTTCTCTCATTGTCGTGTTGTCACAAGCAGAGCTCCTCCATCCCGCGTTTTCTTTATAATCCATAAATCCAACAAAGTCGCGTCTTTCTCAGAGCGTACGCTCCCGCGAAACGGCATTTCTGCTGCTCTCTCCGTCGCGGTTTCTCTTCCATCTCGCCCTTTGTCCATATCCATTTCATCTTTTGTCTCGCGGATCCATCTTATGGCCCGTCTACTTTTCCCTACCGCGGTCATCCCTTCACGGTTAGACGCGGAACAACAGAAACGTCCGTCGCCTCCATTGTCTACACGGATGGGAAAGAGATCGCGAGGAACCGCACCCCGTCGACTTTTAACGGCTCTGAGGTTCGTCGTAAAATTCGACCGTATTTCACGTTCATCGCTGCACCTGTTTCACCAATTAAATCCTGCAAGAACGTCTGGCAAAGGCATAGAAACGATTGTTCGTTCCGAGCAGGAAAATACCGCCATCTTGTGCCGATCTCGGAGGCGACCAGGTCCGCAATAATTGCCAGGCTGATGCCCTTTAGCTACACGGCAACGTATAATTCTTTTTCACGGCGCGCTCAGTCGAAAGGCAATTTCCTTCGGGCGTGCAACAGGGCTTTGTAATGTAACGCGATAATTAATGCACGCGACGTAAAGCGAGAACGGTGCAAGGGGTGAGAAAGAGAACGGAGAAGAGCTGGAAACGCCGGATGGAATGGCAAGGGATGGTATGAAAAACAAGGGACAACGGGAAGAGTCGTGCGCGTGATTATCCTGCCTCGAAACTGGACAACCGGCCAGTTGCAACGTGCAACTTGGCGCAATGTCGTTACCGGAACACGTAGAGGGGTAGAGAACGGGAGGGAACAAAGACATCGTAACCCCCAGGAAACGCATCAGCCCTCGACGACGGAATCATAACGCGTTATGAGAGCTCGGTTAGCTTGGACGCGACCAAGTTACAGTTTTAATGGTGTCGTGAAAAGGGCAATGATACTTTCACGCGTGCTCGTTACGGGACGAGCGGAGAAAGGGTGGTAGGGTGGTTTCGTTGGTTCGTGTGGTCTGTATGTTTCAATTTTTACCCGGATGTCCTTCGAGTACGATTACGGCGGGAAAGGGACGTTAAGTTAGCGTGAGTCGCGTTTCTACGTGGGGGCGTAAATTAATGTAATTACCGGGGTGAATCGTTATCCGATATTAAAACGATTATCGAACTTTACCGCATGGGAGCGTGTGTTAATGGTAAATGACAATACCGTGATTACTTCTATCAATATTCGATTGTATAAATTTACCCGGGAACCGATTCTAAATAACCAACGATTCGGTTTGATTGCACCAAGACGTGACGTTTAATCTGGAATCGATAGGATTTCGATAAATGTGAAACTGCGATGAACGACACCACGTTGCATAATAAATTTTATACATATTAATGTACCGTGCACACGAGATAAATGCGATCTGTTGCGTAGATATCTGTAGAATTTCCGAGTCTCTGTCGTGGAAAGGGGGTGGAAAGATTTATAATTTCAAACGTATCGTCGATTCATCCTTATGCAGGCTGCGCTCATTATAGAGTTCGATCGGTAAGCGACGATCAATCAAGATCACGTAACCCGCTCCGCCGACGAATCTTCACGACGAAGAGGAATGAAGCAAAGGGACTGGAGCCAGTGACGACGAAGGAGGCTTGATTAATGAGACAGTCGTCGAGGGACAAGGGACGAGGCGGCAACTGCCGGGATAAATAGACGGCGATAAAAATGGAGTGGCAATTAATTTCGGACAGCAGCCGTGAAGAGAAAATGTCCTCACGGTGGTAGGTACCTTCGCGTTTTCGAGGACGTTAGACGTGTTATGAAGTGGAACTCGCCAGGATTCTGCGATGGAAGGAAGGATACGACGCGGGAAAACGAGACTTTGAGTCGAGAAGAAGTTGAGCAAAAAATAGGCGAATTTTAGCGACCTGAAATCAAATTTGGTAAGAGAATATTACATTTTTTATATTTAGAAAAAGCTCAATCGACTAAGTTTCGTATATTTGGAGTTCCTGCTATAACTATTAAGATAGATCTGTTTAAATGGTAATAAAACTGAATATATCTACTTGACGATGTTTTGAGAAACAACGATAATATTTCATGTGTGTTTATATTATAGTAAATATAGCGTACATATCACTATATTATAAAATAAACGGAAAACGAATTATACCGTCGGTAGAAATTGTTTAGTGGTTCTTCGTTGCACATAACTTCATAAGTTCAATAAAGTTGAAATACAGAAACAGTTCCGCAATATTATTTCGAGCAATAATTTCATTTTTCCCGCTTCCCACTGCGTTCGCGAAGTTTAATAGATAAATGAAACACGCGTTAAATTTTCATACATGAATATCGTGAGATCGGAAGCGCAATACCAACATCCCGCAGGGTGAGCAAGTAAATGTACGACTCCGAAAAAAAAAGATATAAAAAAAATCTAAATGACCACGATGATGCCAAGCACTCTCGCGAAATGGATACTCGTTTGGTCTGATTTCACTGCGGTCGTTATCCTAAATGTCGGCGGGGTTGAAGTCATTTCGGAGGGTGGTAGGGCGATACAGGTGCAGAGGGAAATCTCAAAAAATACTCAGAGATCGGTGGAAGAAGGCGGAAAGCACGATAGAGGGACGATAAACGAAGAGGAAGAAGAAGAGGGCAAGAGAGATATCTCGTGCCATCGATAGATAACTCCACCCTATCCATTCTCTATCCAACTTTCGCATTTCTCTTAAAACTTCTACGGCTGCAGCCTAGGGGTGAGCGAGGGAGCAAGGGGGAGGTATGGGAAAGAGGCCGAGCCAAAACTTTCTTCCCGCCATACCTCACCGATTGACGGGCAACACATCACATAGGCGCGGAATCGCCATGCCGCGATTCCACCCCCGTAATACATGATACTCCAAGGACAAGAGGTGACTTGCTCCACGCATTAATGGAGTATGCTCGACGCCATTGTCTCCGCGTTTCCCGCGATGCACTGCAGCATTCACGTCTACGTGTCTCTTCTGTGCTATTCCGCGACCTACCCTTGCTCTCTCCTCGAAACGTCTCCCCCGGCTTTCTAGTCCCTTCTTTCTTCTCGTTCGTTCTTCCATAATTGTTCGGGGATCGCCACGACGTATGGATCGCTAGAGTTTCTACTTATAGGGTGATAACAGGATATCGAATATTTATCTTTGGATTTTTTTGTATTCGAGGATGAATGCTCGATAAGATTTGTGAGACTATGAAGAAATAACAGGACGTCGAATTTTTGAATTTTCAAATCCTAAGAGTCCTGAGAAATTTTAAGAATTTCAAGAGTAATCTATTTTCTCCGAGAACAATCGTGTCTTTGCAACTTTCAGTTGTACGGAATACTTAAATAAAGGGAGTAAAGAGTAAAATTCCCAGTAGCAACGATTCCCGATAATTGCGTGCCTAACAGGCTCCCTTAAATATTTCAAGCATCCCCAGTTTCCTGCCGCAGTGTTTCACCTATTGTCCATATACCTACAAAGCAGAAGCAACTCTGCCAAAGAAAACTGTTCATGCGCCTGGCTCGTACAGTAGAAGTTGGCGCTCCTCCCTTGTCCAACCCCGTTCGCCCATATCCTCTCTCTCTTTCTCTTCAACCCTCTCCCTCTTTCCTCCACCTTTCCCCACGAAAGCCGTCGCAGAAGGCTACGTCGTTCTGGTGCAGTCCTCTCAAGTCTCATTAATATTCACGGCGCGATGCAGCCGGTTTTTCGGCGCGCCGTTACGCGCGGAAAGAGATACGGTCACCCACGGGAATTACGGTATTCCCGCGGTTCAACGCGAGCCCATAAGCCACTATTTTTCGAAAAGGACGTCCATGCGGCAGGACTAGGGTTAAGAGGGAGACGGACGATTGTTGGTCGATTCCGAGGGTCGAGGAGAGCTCGTGCGAGGAACGTATAGGTGGAGGGGACTGCGGAAAAGGCAAACCATCGTGCAGATACCGTGGTAGATACCTCAGCAAACCGTAGGTCGGTGGCACCAAAGAGGGTGGCAGCCTGAGGAAGAAGGGAGAGGGCCGGAGGATGTACCCAGACTCCGGTTCGTGTATTAAGCCGGCCCGGGCGAACTCTGCATGCCGATGAGCTTAATATACTTTACTTTGTCATAGCCCTGTGCAGCCACCTTTGCGAACGGTGAACCGACTGTCACGCGAAACCCTTGGGATAATGCTTGGCCCGCAGAGTTTACGGTTCTACGTTTTCTTTGACTTTCTTACATGGAAATATTCCGATTAATTGCGATAGCTTCAGTTTCTTTTTTTTTTAATTAAATCGATGATATAGTTGAGAGAATATTGGTGAGGTAAGATTAAATGCACGTGCGATTGGTGAATTAATCATTAATATATGCGTATACGTATTACGAATGTGGATGCGACAGTACCTTTGGCGAATTCAAGTCAACTAGCCAATGCATGGAAAACATGTCCGTGCTTACCTGAAACAGAAAAGAAAGATGGTTTGTTAGAATTAATGTTGAACTTATTTTTTAATTAATTATGAACCAGAAGGGTTCACCGCGAAGGAAGATGAAGGAAATGGTGAGTTAACTTGGAATGGTTGGTGAGGTTCTTAGAGTGGATGAAATTAGGGGTGCAATTTAAGTCAGCCTTCGTGGATGCCACGATTTTATGAAGTTCCATCGGCTATCCCGCTTTTTCTTGCGCGACTGCTCGGGCAAATTTAGTCCGAGGTCTACGTCATCGCGTAATATCGGCAAACTTTTAATCACAACCCTGAAGGCAACGGAGAAACTTTATTTTCTTCAATGACGACGGCGTAATGTCGAAGATCGGGCAAAACAAAATGGAAATCAAGGCACACTGTGAACTAAAATGGCCGACGAGAGGGTCTGACTCTGCTGCAAAATGGAATATTGTACCGAGAGACGGAATGAAAGAAGCACAATAAAGGGAACGAATTTCGTGGAGATTTGTCGCTATAATTCTGGACGTCTTTGGCTTCTATGGATATTTTACGAGTATTATCCTACGAATTGCTAAGTTCTGAAAGTTTAATTTCATCTAATTTGTAGTTGCTTTATTATAAGAGAAAAGCGTACAGATGCAATTATAGAATTGAGAGGGCTTTCAGGAATTTAATATATTTTTATAAACGGATTATACTTTCAGCAATTACTCTGAACGTGAGATAGACAGGTCCTGTTTGTCAGGACTATGCAAATAAATAATTAACATATTGACCGATATTTTCTTCGGATTTTATTCGATGCAGTAACCAGTTTGTGGATGGAAAATTGCGTCAATTAACCGCATGCAAATGTTTCCTCGAAAGTATGGCGAAATTCTATTTTCATAGGATTTACAACGTCGGGTGATGCAATTAACGTTATGAGCGCGAAATAAGAGTAAGCTATTGTTCGTGCACTTCGTTGTACTCTTTGATTAATTCCTGTAGCTAATACGTGCCTAATGTTAACGTCAAAGGAATTTATGGCGCACGCCTTCTGCCCTCCATTCATTCTGCACATAAAGGTGCAACCACGGTTTACGATGCGATATTTTTTCAGCGAATGTCGAGCTTTAATAGAACCACGATTACATTGTACCCGTAGTCTGCTGATTAGATGAAGTAAAATTTACATTTTCTGAGAAATAAAGTCAGCCGAATTTACGATAAGCAAAACTTTTAAAAATTCAGTCTCCAGAAATAACTGTTGCAATCGATATTTCAAGTTAGATTAACATATCTATCGAGGACTCGATATTTGATAATATCATTCATTTTACGTACGATAAGATTTATCTTTAAGTTACCACATTTCTCGATCGTTCGATTCAGCGACAAATTACGACAACTTTCATCACCGTTCCTGCCTCTCAATAAAATCACGGCAATATCCATTAACTATGTTTCCTTCTTAATCCATATTACCCCAGTCTCACGTATCATTCAACTTTCGCTTAATTCGATAATCATGCAACCGAGCAAAAAATTCTGACAACTTTCGTCTTCCCTCTTGTCTCGCGTCAATATCATTTTCATTAATTACAGTAATCACCGTGTCTCTGTTGAACTACTCAAACACTTCGTTCTCCTTTCGCATAATTTTCCAATCACAAAAATATCAACATTTTTGCGCAACCATTGAAACTTTCATTCCAACTCCATTCAATAAAAAATTCTCTCAGCGTAAATGCCATAAAGTGACTATAACATGACTCCATAAAATAACTTTTACATGAGTTGAGTTGTCATAGAATTAAAATACCAGAAGTTAGGTCAACGTGTCCCATGACACTTTTGCTATTCCCATTCGTCGAAGAAGATCGAAACAGAGTCATGGTGGTCGATGTGTTTATAATTCCGCCGCACCTTTTAATTACGACACGACGGAACGACACATGGTATCCTGGGGCGTGCGGTAGACCGCCGTACGGCGCCGTACGAGCTCACCGAGGCGCATTTTGTGGGCGTCCTACTGGCTTTATAATAATTATACTTATTGTCCTCGCGTTACATCGGTACTACCTAGCTGCACGTAACGCACGCGAGCACGCAAACCTCGACGCATGGCGCCCCGATGCTCTCGTTGAACGTACGCGTCGCGTGGCTCGATTCTGCGAACTCTATTTATATCGCGATAATTGCAATAAAATCGTTGAATTAACTATCGGATGAATTTCCAACGGACTTTTTTTCGTGGTGTTTACAATTTGAATTTGGATGGATAGCGTAGAAAATAACTGTATTTTTTGTGTCTCCTAATTTCTGTGTTTTTTTTTTGGTTTTAATTGTAGTGCTGGTTTTACATAGGAGACCCACTGTTTTAGGAGGGTTCCGGATCATTGAGGCTATAATGCGTTAAATGATAAATTAGGTAAAATTTCCCAGGGGTGACTTACCCACTGTAGCATCTCTTTCGGTTTTAGTATTATGTCATAGAGCTCTATGTTCTCCATTAACCCCTTGCTGTACAGTAATTAGTGGTACTCGTGATGCGAAGAATGGAATAGGAAATTTTGAAGTTTTCTAATAAATATTAAATTAAAAATGTCTCTGATTTATGATACGGTGAAATTATTTCTACGATATTATTATTGCGTTAAATTATTGTACCTATATCTTGTGTCAGAAATCAGGGATAGATTATTATTTCTGCAATTAGTTCCGAGTTATTGTAGATTCATTCACAAAGAAATCGTACAGCAAAGAGTTAATCAAAGAGCGAGGATTTTTTGCA
Organism: Cerceris rybyensis; assembly: GCA_910591515.1. NCBI lineage: Eukaryota > Metazoa > Arthropoda > Insecta > Hymenoptera > Crabronidae > Cerceris > Cerceris rybyensis. The sequence goes on from OU342795.1 coordinate 7,522,419, forward strand.
TCGTGAAATAATAATCAGTTATTTCAAAGTGCTTCGCTGTAAAAAGGAAGAAGAAGTGCTAAAGTAGCTTGATAAAACAATGAAAAAATTGGAGAACGAACATGGAAAGGAAATCGTGAGTTTGAATATACAACAATGCACTCGAGAGGAAACCGTATCGAGGTATAATTTTAAACCGTTCCCAGTTTCTTTCGTACACCGGCGGGCACTCTTCCCGAAAGTTCGTAAGTTTACGAGAAGAACTAGCATTATCGTAGTAAATTTCGCAGTATATAGAGGCGTAGCGTGCGCTCTTTGCCTCGAGGATATTGGAAACGTCGTTTCAGGGCCGGTATATTTCACGTAGCATAAAACCACCGCGCGTACCTGCTGTAGTACTTAAGAGCACTCAGGTAAGTGCATTCAAAAATGCATGGTACCCTTTCGTTTTCAAGTGGATCCCTGCTGGTAGATGTAGGCCGAAGTAAGAGAGAGCAGAGAGTCCCCGTGATCATTTACGTAGGAGAAACCATAAACCCTGAATTTAAGTCATATCCTCTCCTCTACGGAACAACCCGGATGAACCGGTACGCGATACCGGTACGTGTTCCCGCGATTTACACGGGCATTACCATTGCAAAGGCAACGCCATAAATTAGAAATACTGTAGCCGCTGCTTTCGTATGCAAGCGAAGATATGAATCAGTAAGATCTTTAATCGTGCCCGGTGCAACTCGTAAACTCTCGTCTGTTTTCATGGATCCTGTGAAATTTACAAAAATCTTTTGAAACGTCTAACAATGGTATTGCTCACCTTTCAACGAACCATTTGAATTTGCCGCAGCATCGAGTACATCATCATCGTGAGAATCGTCATCGAGGATTCGGTGATTGCTCGAATGCGGGAAGATCGTTCAAATATTACCAGGATATACGAAAGGGCAAATATTTATGAATATTTATCCGTGTATTTGCTGGCATCGGGATATAACGGACGCCTATAATGTGCAATTAAACCAGGGGTGGCCGGCAGACCGGCGAGAGGCGAAAGAGGGTGGTCCAACCGGCCGGGGTTGCATCGGTGAACGGCGACGAACGCAGTGGGGACAGGAGGGGCCGTTAACAAAAAGCTATGTAACAGGTTTTCGCGAAAATTGAGTAAAACCACCCACTAATGTGAATTTATGAGTCTTTTAATGCTCTGCCGCTTTTCCCACCCGAAACGGCTTAAATTCTTTTCTCCACCCCTCTCGGTATATCCGTGCGTCTCCTCTGAAACCGGAAATGGGATTTCTCTTTCCTCCGAGCGGAATCGAAGAGAAAAGAATGGTCCCAGGACTCGATGGCAAGCCAAAAGTCACTGGAATGGGAAACGTATTCACAGGGAAGATTCGTAAGTTTGTCTCGGTTTAAATTTCCGACTAAAAGGAATTCGAAATTACTCTACCAAGAGACCAGACAATTTCGGTCGTTTGGCAATAACGTTGCAAGCTTGTTAAAAGGAAGAAATAATTTCAAGGTAGAGAAACGAGGAAGAAAAATAGTCGTGGTTATCGAATCGATGGGTAAGATCGGTAATTCTTGCCATTGTTGGAAGAGAAACGATATATTCGTGCAAATATAGAGGCCGGATCGGGCTTATCCGTTACATCGAAACAATTATCATCCTGGCGTGCGTCCCGGCTGCATTTTCATCGTAATACTATACGACACGTACGAACCTAGAATACTGACAAAGTGGCAAGCCGTAACCTACGTACACGCTGCGTAATCTCAGACAATTACTCCATAATAGCCACACCGATGGTAGTCTTCTTATCGTCCCATGCAATGGTAATCGCAAAAAATTGCCAGTTACCATCCTCCAAATGAAGGGGTTGCGTACGTGATAGAACCGATGTTCAAAGGGTGGAAATCTCAATCTTGAAGGAACAAAATGGACACGCTAAATATTGCATTTATCTCTTTGAAAAGTATCTAATGAATAACTATTCGTCAAACCCAATACATTCCTACGAGAAACGCACAACAAACGAACCACCCTTTTCATCCTACAAGTTCAGCTTCCGGTACCAGGTGAAAGATAATCCCGTTACTCTTCCTCTCCTCCGTAAATCTAATAAACTTAACTATCTCCGATAATCCAAAAACATAGAATCCCTCGCAATATCTCTTTCCGTTTCAGATGCAAACAATAAAACGAATTTACCAAAGATTCGGTGACGTACGTTAATGCACGACCATGAGACATGGCCGAGTCATTTGTAATTTACTCTCAACCAGTTTCATGGAGACACGAGCAATCGATTCGTTTCTAATCCTTCCAAGTTCTCCAGAAAGTTCGACGTTAAGTTTGCCGTTGGTAATACCAATAAGCGAGCTATTTACCCAGAGCCTCGTATCGGGTGGTTGCACGAATCGAGGAATACGTAATGTCACATAACGATAAGACATATCGAGGCACTTTTGCTTATAGACAAGGAGTCTCGCACGAAGTGTTGGCGTCGGTGTGCTTATCGTCGAAGGAAGGGGTTGCAACGGCCTATGGGGATTACTATGGCCGTGCACGCAATGCGTCGAGAATGCGAACCTCCCTGTGGACGAACGAACTGGCAAACACGCAGACCGTTTCTGCACGCACTCTGATCGATCAACGTGTCATAATGTTGCGAGAACTATTGCTGCAGATAGAGCACGTAGTATTGCCATCGGTTGGACCCATTTGTAACGAGGTTTCTCTCGAATTTATCCCAAAAAGTATTCTCGATATTGTATCAAAGGGGTGGGTACACTTTTCGCGCGTGCATCCTGCGAATTTTCCATGTTTCATCCTACGCAAGCGTATCGGGAAACTTTGCCATGCAAATAACGAAGTTGGTATACAAAAGTAATTTTAGCTTTACTCTATTTCCCTCCACTCTCTCTTTCTCACTTTTTCACTGTCTCTTTCTCTGTGTGTCTGTCAAGCGAGGGAAATGTTTATGTATTACATTTTTCACGAAAACTCTCGTTTAATTCATCCGAGGTTCCTGTACATTTTGTTTCGTGTATACGTAACAAACTTGCGGTGCTTTTTTAACGATTTTACGTTTGGAAATGGTGATGAGAATTGCTCGAAACTGTTCCGCGGTTGTTTCGAGGAGTTTGAAAGGTGTGAAGAGAAATATAAGTTTGTGGCAAGTGATTAATTAGATTTGTGCTTATGTAAAAAGTATATCTCGATTTTCAAATTGTGTGCAAAACGTTGGGAGAAACGATTCTCACGATAGGGTGCCGATAAAGAGCGAAGGTGCGCAAGTTCTTACGAGCGTAGTTAATGCGACAGTAAAAATTACGCGGGCTTGTATCGCGGGTTTTATATGGCGAAACAGTCGTGATATAATTTTAATACACGTAAACAACGTGTCGTTATAAAACGCATGGAAAACGGAAGTAAGCTAGAAACACTGAGCTCGTTAAAATCTTGACCGGTGTGTTATTACTGCGCTACATGAATATTTCCTTGTCGGTGATAATAAAAATGCGAATTTAACGCATAGCTGCGACATAATTGATTATGAAAATAATTTGTAACATTGAAAAAACATAGCTAAGAGGGACACTTGAGGCAAGTTTAAAGTGCTAGAAAAAATGGAGCAGGAGGACAAAGACTTAAAGCAGAGGGAAGAAATCGAAGAGAGAGAAAATTGGGCAGAGAGAAAAAATCAGGGAAGATAGAGAGAGTGTAAGAGAATGAAACAGAGAGAAAAGAATAGGGAAATAGTGAAAGAGAGATGAGAGGATGGTGCGTACTGCCGAAAAACTCCGTACACAAAAGGCTGCGCGGAGCGTTCTGCCAGCTTTGAGTTCGCGACAGAGAGAATAACTCAGCGTTTCGCGGAACGGCGTATTTTTCTTCGCTAACTGCTATTTCGTGTTTTATTCAGTTCTTTTTGCCCTATTTCATCCAGGCTCCCCCTACATACGGCCTGTCGGACTGGGTGCATTACCGTAGGCGGTATCCGGTTTTGCCGGAACCACGAGTCCCGCGGAAACCTGCCGAATAAATAATCCTGAGAAACGGCCGCGGTTAGGGGAAGAAACATGAAACGTCGTTCTGATATATAATGAAATACGAACCCATCACCGGGTAGCGGTATCTCGAAAAAAATGCCTCTCTCGGTGTTTAGATGCTTCCGTTTCTCGATTCACCGTGAACTTTCACCGCTGTTCTCCACCTTGTAAATCAAATCAGCTTTATTTTTTCTACTTGGAAGTTACTGTATGATTGATATTAAAAAATTGTTAAATTAGACCCTTTGCAGTTCCATGTTTCATTTAAGGGGACATCGTGAGTCTACCGTGTCACTAGTTTGCCCCCTCTGGGGGACCTTCAAATTTATTAGTGATTATAGAGGATGAACTTATTCCACTACAATAATTTAACACGTTGAACGCTACCAGAATTTCGCTACTTTCGTCATTTCTACCCAAGTGAAACTTTTTCTATTAAAATCACATCTTTGTAAAGTAGAAATATTAAAGAGACTTGTAGATATTCAGCACACCTTTATCTTTTTACAACCACTATTTAAATATTCAATGTGGTAGACAATTCATAAATATTGCAATCTGAACAGAACATGAAATTTCACCGAATTTAATTGCGCTTGTCACCCATGACAGTCAGTGCCTTAGGAAATTGTATATTTTCCTGACCTTTTCTATTAAAATGGCACAAAATAGCAAATAGTAAAGTGCCGTCAAGTTGCTAACAGATAAAGTCAGAAATAGCTCGAAGTACAAAGAGTTGAAAGCAATTGTTTCATATTTTCCTCTCAATTATTTCAAATCTAGCTATAAAATAATCCATCAAAATCCATTTATTTCAATGCTGAACTTTAAACCTATGACACTTTTTTGAACAAAGTGTCAAGTCCAATCGCTCTCATTCTATAATTGAAGGCAGGACGAACAGCTCGAACGAAGTACCGGTATTATTGCACCATCGGGGACAATACCGCTTGAATTTTTCATTCGGTAATATAATTAAGATCGAGGGTCTTCGAATCGGGCTGTTCAGGTTTATGTTAAAGGTCCATTAAAGAGAAAGAGCTGTTCGTTGACCCGCATAGCTTTCGATCTTTTGGTTTTAATTATTTCGTCTCCGCCTCCACGCGGTAAGGAATGCTAAGCACTTTCATTATTCGCCGGCTGATTCCCGTTAAACCGCCGCCAGTTTTTCTCCGGGATTCATTATCCGGCGTGGACGGAATGTAAATGAGTCGACGCAACCACCGCAAAAGCTTTTCGACCGAGAGAAAACTTATATGCCGAAAGTTCCGTGAAGGTATTCCAATTTCAAAATTGTCATTATCTCCTAGCCTCGAGGGATTTTATTACAACGTATAATTAAACGTAAAATGAATATTAGGAAGGGCGTGGATAATAAGACGCTGGAAGATCCGGTAGAAGGGGACAATACAAAAGTTACGATTCGAATGTAACGTTGTTACTAATATCACGATATTCTCGATATTAGTAACGGCAGTATCACAATGCAGCTCGCATTTCTGCAATTTGCCAAATTACTATTATTAGCCGTTCCATTACGTTCGGTATACTCGCTTTTACCGGCGTATCCATTATGCAAACCGGTCTGATTTACTTAACTCGTTATCGAAGAATTAATACGATTAGCGGTAATCGTGTTACAAGCATCCCACCAACGCCCAAAACTTTCGTTCCTCGTGTGTTTTTATTCGCATACCAGCGATGCATTAATACCGATACACTCGGATGGTCCGATAAACAATTCGAACAACGAGAACGACTATATTCTACGTCCACGATCGCATACTTTTTTTTAAATCTTCTAAAAACATATTCGAAATATCCTCATCCATATTGCAATGTAACGATAAAAGTAAAACTAAAATATTTCAATTTTTAAAATAAGAAACCAACATCTTCCAATTCACCCCTTTCAGTCGACATCGGGAGAGGGTTAAAAGCCGTAAATTTCACCGGGGCAAATTCCCAAAATGAAGATCCAGATACCATTTGGATCACGTACGTAAGGACGCGAGACAAATCTCGTTGGTTCCCTTATCGACCACAGAAATTTCACTCGAACGAGCATCTCGCGCGTGAGAGGGTTCTTTCCTCGGCCAACGTGCTACAGCCATCCCTCCGTTTCCTCTTCGTCGATGTTTTTCGTTCGATTTGCAGCGACGGTGTTTAACGTTACATCGTCGGGTGATTTCTTCGCCGTTTGGTCGAAGATTCGAGAGAAAAAGACCAACGAGGACCTCGCAGTGCTCGGGGCTAACGGCAATTTTATTAGATTCTCTTCAATTGACTCTATATTAAATTTAGAGAATTCCCACAGGAACGACCGTCGCCTTCTTCTTTGCCATCGTCGTCGCGAATGGACTTTCCTCTTGCTTGTATCTTTTCCAGGCTGGTCGAGTCCTCTGAGACTTCCTCCAAGAAATACACGCGTATAGACAGAACTTTACGACGAAACGCACCACATCTTTGTAGGTTGTACAAATTGTACTTACGTACAGGTTCATTTCTGAACCCTTGCACAGTTACGCGAGGTCCTTCGCACAGGAGAACTATTAACCCTGCCAGATGGTGTACCAGTCCCGTAGGGCTCTGAGAGCTATTTGGAACGACTTACCCCGTGAACTCGTCCCCGAATAAACATCAGCGAAGGGTAGTTATTCCAGCTTGCGGACGTAGTCTCGTTGTAGAGCGAATGATGTTTAGTTTGCTCGAGTTGTCGGTCGTGCGAGAGTAAAAGCCATTTTGAAATTTCAAATATAAAGGTGTTGAGTTTGCAGTGTCAATACAGAGTAGGTATCGGTGAGTAGATAGGCCGTGTTTCTTACGTGCGGATCAATGACCGAAGCCTTCGGGTAGCCGAAAGGCTCTCCGAGGGGTTGTCTTTTCTTTCTCCCTTCATCGAGAATCTCTCTCGCTTGCTCGCTCGAATCAGCAAAGCCCTCACGTCGTAATCTCCGATATCCAATTGATTTTCCAGCTGGTATGCTTCAACATCGCGAGAGTCGTGGCATCCTACTATTCAATTAAAAGTTTCCATCCCCCTCTGCCCTTCAACCCCTTTCCCACTGCCCCTTTACTCACGTTCTCTCACACTCGCGCTCTCTTCTGGTCTTGTCGAGAGGCAACAATCGTGGTGAGAGGGAGTTGCTCTCTCTCCGTGGATGTCGAGTACCACAAAAGGGCTGCTCGAGTAAGGCTCCTTTGCTGTATTTTTCTTGTTTTTATTTTTTCCCTTTTTTTTTTTGTTGTGATAATGGAAACAAGGGGTCGGTGGATACCACCTACGACCAAGTAATCTTCTTCAGGGAAATCCTTCATCAACGCAACGACCGAATTACAGGTGACTCGATGCGAATTTTCATTTCGAACGTTGAAACCGTGGAAACTTTGACGTCGACGGCCTTCTTCTCGATCCCGGCAGCATTTCGGGGGTAATTAAAACTTTGAAATAATATTTATTCCCGCGTGCTGGAAGGCTACGTTCTGAAAAGCGAACCACTCGACACGATTTTGACAGTACAACGTATTACCGTGCTCTTTTGACAGTCAAGTGTCCCGATCTGTTTATCAGGAACTAGGTGAAAGCGTGTCTTTACCAAATTCGGGTCGTCGCACGATGATCTTGCATCTTGCAAACTTTTCTAATTTACCTGACAGCGAAAGATCACGATGAACTTCCCTAATTCTAAAAAAATATCAGAACACACAAAAAACCTACAATCATCCTCGTTACCATAAAACTAACAATTCCATTCTACCCCTAAATCCTCCAACCCTAAAGAATTTTCAACAATTCTCTTCACTCATTCCCACGAAGAAAATCCACAAAGGTTCCAAGAATCATCGAAGCCCATAAAGTCCTTCCGAATCGGTTGAAAAGCCAAGACGATTCCCGAAACTTTAACTCTAACGAAGCACCGGAGAAAAATCGCGAACGAGACGGAACTCGAAGAAAACAACTTCATCGTCTCCAGGATGGGGGCCCGAGCAAGAACGGAATAAAAGTCGCGGACGACGGCCATTTCGGTGACATCGGTTGGCACGGTCGCGAAAGTCCATGGTGGAGATCGCGCGAGCGAGCACGCACAGTAAAGGACAAGGGAACGAAATGATCGCACTCCGTGAACGTTCGTTCTTTTCGGCTGCTCTGGGTGATTCGATGCCGGTAGGTAAAGGACGGTGGGGGGTAGGACTATTAGAATGTATTATGCATGCGAAATGGCGCGGTTTCCTCGAAATCACTGGTGCCGCGCCGCTCCCGGATGAAGGAGTTTTGCGGTGACGACGTGGAAGGCTGCCAACCTTCGGTGGGTGGTCTTTTAGCGGCCGGCGCCCCATTCCAATGGGAGCTAAAATATTGAAGAAATTATATCGCCCGAAAGGCCCGTTACCATTTAAATAATCACGAGCGCGCGCACGTCCGACTTTACGAAGGATACGAGCGACTATTCCCTGAATTTCGTGCATAGGTTCGTCTATTCACGTTATCCGATGAGCTATGCATTTTCTCGTTGATTTGACGGAATGCACGAAAATTTTCTCACGTTCAAACTGAAATACCGTACTTCGAAGGTGGAATTTAAAAAATTGTAGAATACGGGAAATATCTAGCTCGTAAAATCTGCCAATGGGAAGAGGCTAAGTTTCTGTGACATTTTTCGTGGACCATTTCTACTTCTATGTTGAAACTTTAAAAAGTGCTTTTTATGATAACTGCATTGCCTTTATTTGAATTGTAGTACTTTAGGAGATAGGTGCTAATTTTAATTTTTATGGAATATTAAAATGATTCTGGCACTAGAGGTATTTATTAATTTTCAATTTTGTCTCGAACTAAACTTTCTTCCAATTCGTTCTTATTCTGCATACTTCTTCGTATACACCGACGTTCCTCGTAAATTAGGGTATCTTTGCGACAGACGCTATTATGCAGGGCGTATAACTGCATTTTCTCTTATGCGTCGTATCTGTCTCGCGTATCCATGGGAGGGAAAAAAAGGTATGGTACTTCGTTTTATGCCACGCGTATAACTTGAGAGTGATCATAAACAGGATTCCCCGGGGAAATGACTTCTCTGGTCGCCTTCTATGGGCATTTTTTTACGAGTATATACCCATACACGGGACAACGCGTATTCGCATGTAAGTTAAAGTGCGCTGTAAAAGGAAAATCTGCAAGACAAAATTACCACGCGTGTCTGCATTCGCAAGGAGGTCGAACGGCGCCGCTACTTTTTTTCCTGACAAAGTTAACGTCTTCTCGTCCCTTTTTTTTCTTTCTTTCACCTTTCCCGTGACGATTTTTCGTCACTTCGTAGAAACGTCACTGAGACGATTTAAAATTCAGCACGAATCGTGGCTCCATTCGTGTTCCTTAAGGCAGACCCGAGCTTCAATTTGAACCGAGTCTCTCCTGCCACTGCCGTCGTCGGTTCCTGACAAATACCTACAATTCGCGAACGTCGGCAGGCCAACTACACGATAATACGACAATCTGTTCACCGGCTAACGTATTGTAGACCTTTACCGGAAAGAAGCTTTTGGCTATAGGCGAAACACGAACGCGTATTAAGCGCCAGAATTTCGGGATTACGGTAAATCGGTTTCCTTCGATGGAGGTAGAAGAAAATTGGACGTTACTATTATTCGTTTGGATGTAAAGTAAAAAAAAAAGTAAAGATTATCAAGAGTAAAAGGGCATGGGTGAAACTTTGGTATTAAGAAAATTCAAAGATTAAGTCATTCGGAACTGAAAGAATATTGCCGTTCCAATTTCTCTTTGAAATTGTAAGGGGTTTCAAGCGAGTGATACGAATTTAACTTTGACCAATTTAATTCTTTGCTTGTTCTGCATAAAGTTTCTTCACCGTTCGTTAATTTAATAATTGCTGTGTGCAATTGTAATCGTACGAGGAATTCTGAAAAAAAGATTGATCTTCTAGTCGAATGAATTTGCAATGCGAGAAACAAATTTGTTTTTGAGATCGATACATGAGACGAGGGAAACGACAAGTAGAAAAGTAAGGTTTTGACTATATTTCACCAGCCATGATCGTTCCCGCCTTCGAAATATCGTCTATCGTAAGGCGTATACATAACGAAGAGACACAATTCGTTTCTGCGGCAATTTCGAAACACGTCGGCATGATCGTATCCCCCGGTATCACGGGGGGAAGAAGGATTCCGTTTCTCGTGCACGTATGGGGGTGTATCGACGGCGATTCGTTTCGCTTTAAGCCCGCTCGCTCGATCCCCTTGGGGCTGAAAATGATCCCCGATAACTGGAGCCAGCACGATACCTCGTGGATAAGTCCGTAAGGTCGTTTTAGCAGGGTTTTAAGGTCGTGCAGCAAGGTTAAAGGCATGGTTGAAGACGCATGACGAATCTCTCCGTCGTACGTAACTCCACTTAAGCCGATCCTCGAACATCGAAGGGTTTTGCGACAACTTACTCTTTCCTTTTCAAATATTTCCAACGAATTTCATCGTTCCACTCAAACGCATCTTCCGCAATATCCTCTACACCTTTGAAAAATCCCATGAAAGATCAGCCAAAAGCGAAAGATCATATTAAAAACCAAAAATCTACAATTTCTAATACAAACTCCATCCAAAGAAATAATAGAATTAATACACGATATTTAAAAGTCATTCGACAGTCTCATTTCCAAAACCGTGGCACTCTTCTCGTTGGATTTTACTTCTTACATATTTAATTGAAAGTTCCCCGAAGTTTTGGTTTTATAATTAAAAGCGCCGGAACGCGAAAGGTCCCGAGCATCAAAGCCCTCGGAGATTCCCAAGGAGAGCAAGCAAGAGGAGTAGAAGGAGAGAAGGAGGAACGGTAATATCTGGCGCGGTGCTTTATATCCGATGCGCGACGTCCTCCGACGTTTCTGGCAGAACCACCTTTTAATTATTATCACCGTAACTCCGAGGCCCTCGTAAAATATTTGTTTCAATCTGGAGGCGACGACGTCGCCGTGGCCACCGCAGCCACCGCCGACACCCGGTGTCCCGTTAACGTTGACCGAGGTCAACAAGGTATAGCGCGTTAACATTACGAGTCCGCCGTACCGTGTTCCGCAACAGAGGGACCAGAAACGCGCCCGTCAATGACTTTATGAGTTGTTAAGCGCGGCTGCTCGCTCCGCGGAACGAATAAGCAGGTCATCGATAAAACCGAAACGAGGCGTTGAAATTCCGCGGTCTCGTTCGTGCAGATAAATCGACGATGCGTGGGTAATGCGTTTCACCACGCACATTCGATTCTCTCGTTTCTCTTTCCATCTAACTTCGATCCTTCTCTTCGACGTTCTCTGGTTGCATCCTGCTCGATGAGTTTACTTCACCACCCTCCCGCCCCGTTTCTTTGCCAGACGAGATTTTATTTTTCCCGGGGGGATGCCGCCAAAGAGAAATGATATTTCCCTTGAACGAAAGATTCGTTGTATTGTCTTGAGGAATAGAGGAAAGTTCTAACGTAATATATCGACGGTGGCACGGAAGTTTCGCCGTTTTTCTTCCGGATGTTTCGTAAAGACGGTATTAAGCTGCGGGATGTAAGGTCGATCCGGTGGGTAATTTTTAATCGATCGGATAGAAGGGATTAAGCGAGTTTACTGCGACTTTTCTCGTGCGAGAGAAAATAATGAGACTTTTCACAGTGTTTTACAGACTTTCTGAACACTCAATTATGCTCAATTATTAAAAATATGTTTAAAAACTATGAAAAAGATCCAAATACTTCGTAGAAAACACGATCACGTTAAAACCTTCAAAAATTGCACCCTATCGTTGGCAACGATCGATGACAAACATCGTCACAGTGTACCAACGACAGGTAGGACCCTCGGGACGTCGATTTTCACCGGATGATAGGAAAATCACAGGATTGGCTTATCGTCTCGACAGCACGTATACGTTTCCCGGGCGAGCACTTTATGCAGATCCACCTGGCATCACGCGAGCCTCGTGAATTTGGCATCGGGGTACGTCGAGGAGGCAGGCAAGCAAGCAAGGAAGCAGGCACGAGCTCGAGGGAAGAATGGGTAACCGGTAATTGTAGGTTGGCAGAGATTCAATGTAAGTAAATACGCCGATCCAACCGCCGCAAGGGCCAGGCGACACCGGGGGTGCATGTAGACACGAAGGCCGTGTGCCGTTGGTCCTCTTCAACGATCGCCATCTTCTACCCTCTCGAAGCTAAGACCATCGAGATATCTCGACACCGGTTCCACCATCTTCCAAGACAGAATGGTCCTACACCGTCTTCGACATCGGCAACTGTTACGTTGCCCCATCAGCGTCCCAGGCACTCTCTTCGCTTCGGCTCTTTGGTAAGGGGCCAAGAAACCCCAATCTGCTCGGCAAGGTTACTCTCCAGGCCGCACCAGATGGACCTAACACGGCCTCTCTACGGTGCAATCCGTGGAGTGGCTGTTTCTTCCTCGCCATCTTGCGCTGCCACTTGATATTTCCTTCGGGGTACCAGCACACCCTCATCGACACCGGACCGTACAAACCGCGATCTTCAGCCAGCTGCCAAGTTCTGTACGGTAACGTGCAACGTGTCGGATAGCCGAGTCGAATATATACGGTGAAGATTGAAGTTTTAACAAATGGCATATCGAGGGGAGAGATATCGTTTTGGTCATTTATTACCGTTAGTTCGAAGTAATGTAACGACGTCGAAGAAACTCGTGGGATGTCGGACGAAAATGGATATGGATTCGAGGACGAATTAGAGCGAAATCTCGGCTGATCTTGGTGTAACTTTTTCCCCTCGATTTCTTCTCTGCCTTTAATATCGCTTTACCATGAGATTCATTCTTTCCTAGACGTCGATGTGTTTTTCATCGATGTCGGGAAGAATTCCGATTGCAGGATTTTTTTGCATCGTCCCTCTTTCTTCCACCAGGAAGATGAACCGTGGCATTAAATAAATCAATTGGAAGGGTGGAAGCGCAATCTTCGTCGGACACGTGGGTGGTGGAAGGTAGCGAAGAGAGGCAACGGGTTTAGGGATGGGTTAACGCTATCGTATGCAATTTATAAGCCCTTCTCGCATCTCGTAACACCACTACCACCATCACGAGCTACCGGTAGCACGATGAACGCTCCTACCGTCACGATCACTACCCCGGGGGATGGAAGTAGTTGCGGCCGTGCCCGCCACCCCATTTCGCGGTCCAGTGACGCCCAGGAATTCGGCAATTGGATTTTCTCTGCCTGCTCGCTGCTCCTGAAGCAGCCAGGATGTACCGTTAGATGGTGCAGAAAGTACCCTGTGCACGCTTATCATACAGCCGATGGAAATGCCGCGAAATCCCATCGAGATCGGCTCTGCTTCTCGGCTCTTCCTGTCGCGATCATCCTATCGCAATCGAGTTTCCGCGGAAAATTACGGCAACTTCGTTTACAACGGACGCGATATTGCACGGTGATACTATGGTTTCATGCGACCGCGCATCAACGTACAGACGTTGGGACAAAAAGCGAAATAATTCGTAGGAAAAGTAGAACGCAATAATAGGACATTATGGAATAATTTACGATGTGCTTCGTGCCGCTCTACATCGTTCAGGCGAATCGGAAAGCAAACGATTCCGAGAGCGCACGATAACTTCAACGTTGTCCCGCTTTGAAACGAGACGAGAGCGAGTTTTCTTAACGCGTGGAAAATCGACCATGGTTTATGATCCATGAAGAATTATTACATCTGGAAAATGTACGTACTTGTTTCCGTATTTGCCTCTTAATTTCGCACGACAGTTCATTTATTGCGAAGCTTATTACGGCGGATCGAATAGTCTTGATAACCTCGTTGCACTTTTTAAAGAACAATCTAGAAATACTCATTTTAAGGATAAATAATATCAACGAATATTACTTGTATCTTTATATACGTTTATCTCTGCATACAAGAATGGAGAACGAATGAAACACGGACAACCAACATTGATCGCTTTAAAATCGCGAGCGAAATCTCGGACGTACCGGTAGACCGAGGTCCGAAATAGCCTGACGTACAAATTAATTTCTTATTGGACCTCGTGAAAGCTTTTTTATTATCCTGAAATGGAACGGGAAGAAAATGAGAGAAATATTTAACCTCCGATAACATTCGGAGACAGGGAATTCTCCGGTCGACGTTTAACGCGAGCACGCTCACCACCCGGGGGTATGTTTCTTTTCCTCCCTTTTTTCGCGTATATGCGCCCGAATGTATGAGAATGCTCGAATGTACGGAGTAGAAACGATTGAGCTTACCGTGTGGTACGAGCATTGCTGGAAATGGCAGGCTAATGGAACGGTCCTGGATATAGGGAAAATAAAGGCTGTCTTATCGATGTTGCGTCGTCGGAGGTTAATTGGAAGTTATTGCTCGCCATATATTACGTACATCAGACGCAAACCGTTTCGCGTTTGCTTCGTGACTTGTCATTGTCATTGGCAGAACGTAATGACTGTCAATTATCGTAAAGTCGTCTCCTAACGATGCAACGTGATCAGCTTAGAATCGAATTTTCAACATGAAACAAAATATTGCACCCCTATTTGTTCGTACTTCAATGTGATATTGTAAAATCGTAATTTCGAGTGGAAATTGTTAAATAACGTTCAAAAACCATTAATTTAATATCATACGTGTTATTTTATATTTTCCGTCGAGGGAGAAACCGTATAATAATAACAATAACCACGCCTCAACCCCCTCGAGCGGTTTTGTCGTTTCGAGAGGAATTGTATTCCCGGTGCTCTTTACGCGCAAATATTTTTATAATTTTTTACGGTTACATCCACCGCAATGTAAATACACGGAGTAGACGAATTTATTCGGATGTCAACGTACACGAAGGGTTGTGTTTTTTTTTTCCCCCTCTGTGTACGAGGCCACGCGCTACGTAAAATTCGAAACACACCACCCGCCACGGTGGTCTGTCTCAATAAAAGCGAACGAGTTTCGAAAGTATTCCACTTTTTGTCAGGGGCGTTGCATATGCATCGTACGATCTCTGCTATCTCGAAACTCGGGGTAAAAAAAAATTGACGACTAGGATCTAACTCGCGCTTCGGGGTGAAAAAAAAAATAAAACGTTCGGGGCGGACGATCTGACGCGATAAAGCCTAACAATAAATAAATGACCGTGAGAGAAGTATCGCAGGTGTCCCGGAATATTCGCCGGTTCGTTAAATCACTGCGTCACGTACTTGGGTTGCTTCAATTTCGAGTCACACTCAATGATATGTGTACACACGTGCTACCAAGGTTTACAAAGCCAGGCACGAGGTAAACTAAACGAGGCTCCATGCCTGCACTAGCTTCCTCTGACCTGCCGCTAGCTGTAAACTCTAGACACTGCAACGTGGTCTACACGAGCCAAAGACATTTTATTTACAGCAAATATTATATCTCCTCTACCGATCGAACGATTGGGAATCATGCGAGGCGAATTCTCCGCCTTCCTATCAACTACTGTTTGACTTTCACCAAAACACCTGAAAGCCCATGCCCTATCGATCTATCGAATCAAACACAAATACAGTACTAGCGAAATTACGTAAATTAAATCACGATGAAAAAAAAATACTTCTACGACTATTTCCACATCTATAAACAATTCTTCGCTGAAGCTTTCTAACAATGAAAGGATTATGTCTGTCTGAACGACTGGATGTATTCGACATGTATATCGACTGTGGATATGGATAAAAAAAAACGAGCAACCACACCGAGCAAGGAGGATTTTTTTCGTTATTCCCAGGATTGGAATGTCGAGTTTAGGCGAAAAAAATATCGGCGCAGTTCCGAACCATTTGAATTCTGCATCGAATCCAGCTCTCAATCGCGGATACCGTGCATACCGGCCTTGTAACTAGGTTTATGCAGTTGCATACAGGTGCTGGTCCTGTGTATGCATACGGATTCGATGCATCGCACGTTCCAGAATTATCGAGAGTACTCAGCAGCTTGGGCGAATTACAGCCCGATGCAGATACTCGTAGTGATTCCGGGATGTGTGCGCTGGTTACCCCGCAGAATCTACCTGATACACAGGGATGATCAGGAAAATCGAATGCGCTATCTATCACAACAATCGTGGCGGCCGATCGGCGGACGGTTTGAACGAACAAAATCGCGTACCATTTTCAGGATACGTATGAGAATACTGTGGGTAAAGGTGAGAATAAATTTGTACCTTTATCTGTTACATTCGTGAATATAAGAACTTTTAACACGTTGTACGTGGATAACGTAAATTTACGTATTTCGTTAGCCAACGGACGGTGGAGTCACGCGAATCCGCGGTTTTTCCACTTCTACGATAAAACGTTGGAGACTAGTTTGGCGTTTGTTATAACGAAGTTAAATATCTTACTTTTAAATGCACTTGCAAATTTTAAATGTGAGATTCACGGTTTTTAGTGGACTGTAATATGTCCTTCGCGCGTGAAATATTGTTTTTATCAGATGCACGATTTAGTTTACACGGAGTGCTGGTTCTGCGAGTTTGTGCTTCCAGGAATTTCCCGATTGGGTTGTTAATTATATTTTTACAGTTTACGACTGCAATTACTACGCTCGGCTTGTCCAGAATCTACTTTTTTAGGTGGCTCCCTAAATTCTCCAAAGGTGAAGGGCACCTTAATACTAGATCTATCAGCATTAAATCTATTAAATTTCAATATATTAAATAATTACTTTAGGAAAAAGGGAATTAAAAAGAGGAAAAAATAGTCGATTCGATAATTTGTGTTTTATAAGACCAATGTAGTATATTTACTCTGTGACTCTTCTATAAAGTTTGAGAATTACTCGAAAAAATTTGAAACCAGTCATTTTGTTTTGCCTGGTGTTAATCCTTTCAATACGGCGAAAAATCCAGTCCGAGTGCACCCCATTACCGGGATCAGTTATTTCTCCTCCAAGCGATTATGAGATAAAATAATTTTTATACCGAAAACTGAGCAACCTTAACAGTTGTCGCTTGTTTGATTAGATCGGGGACAATCCAGATGAGAAATTTATGGACTCAGAACGATTGAGAATCAGTTTAGAGGCCCAACTTGGCGTTATTTTCTGCCCTAGATGTTTTTCAGTAAGTGGGACATATGTTGCCCCAGCCGTAATATCAAAAAATTTTCAGACTGGGACAGCACATGTCCCGTCCAGTGCGAAAGGGTTAAACCCCTAGTGTTAAATCCCGTCCCACCAAATAGAACTTGCAACCCTTAACTCCATTCCCACCATAACCGCTGCAAAAAATGTTAAACATTGCTTCGAAAAAGTACCTGGAGCCTCCATTTAAACACTCGTATTGAACGATTCAACTCGTACCATAGGGAGAGGGTTAACAAAAACGTTGGTGAATTTTTTGGCGAAAGAGGAGGCCCACAACGGATGACCGATTCGATCCTGAGAGTGGCGTGCCGATGGCCATTGTTTGCCTGTGCCATAAATTATTAGCGATAAGCCGGGAGAGAAGCCAGGGAATAGGAAATACGGTGGACAAAGAATGGAGGTAAGAGCTTTAAATAATGCGATGCCTTTGTAGGGACCGTAGACTAGCGGGGTTGAGTATATTATACCGACACAGCCGAGACCTACATTATCCAGTTCAGAGCCAAAGGCTACTTTCTCTACGTACGCCTTCGCGTTGGGGTGTCGCTAGCTTTTCGAGGGTGGAAAAAGGGAAGCGAACGCGAGGTCGGTCCAGGGATCAGAGCGAGAGGAGAGGGTCTACCGGAGTAGAGGCTTCTTCCGCCTTTCAAAATATGGGACCATACTTTCACGGTTATTTACTGCCGCGGGAACATTTTTTGGCCGGTAGAAACCAACCTCTAAAGGCGGTATGACTTTGCGGAGATAGCATGCTGACCCATAAACATTAATCCGATCGACCTCCGAGCCTATCAGGTTTATGTTGCTTTTCGAATAACGTCGTGTTGTGAAATATGCTTGGTTTTCCTATTACCCTCCAATGAAATAGTACCTTTGAGTAACGGGACAATATTGTCTATTTGTACAAAGAGAAATGTACATTTTTAGCTTTCAGATTTAACAATTGTGTCGTTGGAAACTTCATGTTTTAAGAGAGTTCTGAAAGTTAGGATATACATAGTAGTTGAGAAGTTCTCTGGAGTCAACTAGGAAAGAGTTATTTATATAATTCAAGCTATTGAATATTAAATAATTATTCTTGGTCCGTTGAAATGTAGAGATTCGTTTGTACAATTTCACTCGTTTGACTTTGAAGTAACTTTAGCCATACCTTCTCAAGTTTCTTCCACGATTGACCCAGCGTCAATCGCACGAACGATCGATGCACGTTGGAAAAGTTCGTATTAAATAATAGCCGACATTTTTCACGTTTAACCGTGCGATGAGGGGGGGAGTAGGAAAAAAAAATTTGAAACCCGCCCTAGTTTCTGTCTCTGATCGATTTACATCTGCCGCTGACAGTAGAAACGGTGCGCACAAGTCAGCCACGACGGCGTCGAAACAACGACGAGCATTAAAGAAAACGGAACGTGAACTCGATGACCCATGGTCGATTATCCGATATGGTTGGAGTAGGGCAAAAGTAGTTGTATATTTCGATTTCCGACAGGATCGAAATGGATTTGCGACGTTGGAAGTATGGAGAGTGATCGATTCGTATGCCTGTAAGAATCGAAAGCCGGGTAAGATTGAATTCTGCGATCTATTCAGCGATACTCTCGGCCATAATTCAATTTACTTGGTAGAACTACTTTTCGGGGGTGGAGACTGATGGTTGAAAAAGGGTACTGTCTAAACGAGAAATCGCTGGGGTAGCATCAGCTGCGTTTCTATTACGATCGTTGAAGCGTATTATTAAAGTATCTCGAAAAGAGGTTCGCGAGCGTACTAAATAAATAACATAAAGTCCTCCTTAACATTCGTGCTCTATTTATTTAAGGCTCTTATCCAAAGGGATGAGCTGCCGCGCGGCGGAGCTGGTCTGGTATTTATAGTATTTGGATTATGGAATAATCCTTAGCGGAGACGGTGGAAACGGAGAGAACGGAGGGAGTGTACGGTGTTTACCAATATCCTCCGACTCCTTCCTCCCTCCATGCTTCAGTTCCTCTTTCGCGTCTCCTTTTCTCTCAATTCCCTCTCACCGGTCCCGCTCGAGAAACTTCAATCTTTTCTCCCATCTGGATTACTCGTGCATCGAGAGCCCTCCACTGGAATTCCATCTTTTAACGTGAAATTCGTCTGGTTTATTCGCAACCTCAATAATTTTACTGCAGATTCGCTGAAGAGAGGGCCGTCACGGTACTTCGATGCCACATCGAAGGTGTATTTTAATTTCATCCTTCGTTTGTACATTTTTCCATCGTGCCTCGTATAATAGCCAACGAAGGATTAACTGGCTAATATCTTTCCTTCGATATTACCTTAATTCCGTTTATTATTATTGACTTTCTGTCCTCTTCTATGCATAACACAAAAAGGAAGTAATTGCTTTGCATTTCCTTCAGAATATCGTTTACCAATGCCTCGGTAAACCTTGATTGAAATATTTCATCGTCAAGGTTTCCTTTTTTTTATTCCTCTAAAAGAACTTTGTAGAGAGTCAACTACTTCGTTCTCGACATTTTAAATATTTCCCAAGTACACATTAATCGAGAGCAATTACTAGTTTTTTAAATTCAAAGATTTAAAAGTCAATTTAGCATCGAATACGTAAAATGCATCCCCCTTACGGATAGGAAAAGATCTCTACTAAAATTAGGCTCTGAAAATCAACTTTGCCCTCGAAGCGCATCGTGAAACGAACGTCGAAATCATCGCAGAGAAAAGGCAGTTCGCAATATTCCAAAGCATTCCACAAAAAGGATTCGTGGTTGCGGCTGAACGACAAGCATCGCTGGCTACATTCTTTCTCTTTGGCCACGAGGGAAGAGCAAGCTCTCGTTGATATTTCTCCAGCTTCTCGGTATATCCGCGTACATCGTCAACCGTAGCAACAACAACAATGACTCGACCGCGTACAAAGAAGAAGACGCCATCGTAGCGTGAAAATTTCGCCTGGCACACGAGAGATTTTGACTGCGCGTGCTGGAGACACGCGTTCTTTGTATTATTTGATGCACCGCTGACACTACAATTGGTCAGAGGTAAATAAGACAGCAGTACGACAAAAGGCCTCCTCCTACGAAGACGATGGCTGTACCCTTGGGCGCCGTCTGCTTTGTATCTCCCAACTTCGTGGGGGTGAAAAAGAGGACGACGAGAGGCCGAAAGTAACGTGGAATCCCGGCAGCCTGACGGTATTAAATAAATAGAGAGCCGAGGCTTAACTTGCCAATAAAAGAGACAAGGGTCGATGTTTCTGAGATGAAACGACATCGGTGCGAAATTGCACTGAATTTCGCGCGGGCTAACAACAAACCGTGCCGGTTTATTTTCTTCGTCTTGGAGGAAAAGTAACGAAATTGCTTGCAATGGTTTGGACGCGATACGAAGGAAAGTTGAGAGACAAGATGGTAGAAGTAAAAAAAATGTGTTTCCAGGGGACGAATGAAAAGAAGAGATCTACGATTGAAAGAAAGATAGGGTCGGATGTCTCATGTCTGTCAGGGGAGAAATTTCCGGAGGTATTTTAGCAGGTTAAAGTTAAATCCGTTAATTACGAATTAATAAAGAGTGATAGTCTTATCCTTGGTCTATCAAATGCGACGAAGGGGTGGCTCGTGACGCAAGAACGTCGAAGGGGGTGCGGAGGATAGAGTCGAAGTTTTCATGGTAAGACAGCGAGGGAGACTTCAATCTCGCGGAACGTAAAGGTTATTTTTGAAGTTACACACGGGAGACGATATTTACCCGATAAAAGATTGAACTTACCGGGAAGAATTACAATCGGTACCCGATACAGCCTTTCAATTTCCCTTCCCGAACTTCTCTTTTTGCCTATTTTAACGGCAGCTTCTCGGGGATTCTTGGGTCGACTCTGTCGTGCAATCTGCGTTGCCGGGTGAAAGAGGAAAGAAAAAGAGAGAAAGAGAGACGAGAAATAAGCAGCGCAGAGGGATCCTAAAGGGAGGAAATGAGAGAGAAAGACGAAGAGAGAGAGTGAGAGACAGGGGTAGAGAGGGAGAGGAAGATACAGAAGGGGGTGGATGTCGAAGAGAAAGAGAGAAAAAAGAAATCAATGAGCGGAAACGTGAGACGGTGGCGAAGGGCCAGAGGAGAAGAGCCGGGGCTGACGGTGCTGTAGTTTCTCTATTTCCTTCATTAACTCTGGTTCAACAGCGGCGTAACTTTTAATTGGAAGTAGTGGGGGCGTCGAGGCTCATTTCCCGGCGGACTTCCCCATACTGGAATTCAAGCTAGTCCCAAGCGTCTTGGGAGAGGTCAGTTCATTCGTTGCAATATTCCTGGACTCTGCTCTCCTGCGATCTTCTGACGTAAGCCCTTGGAACTAGTGTCCAAAGTATCTCTGAATTGGAACACCTTCGTTGCTTTCGTCCTGCTTAAGATCTTCACCAATTGCCTCCCATCATTTTCCTCCAACAAGAAAGAAGTAATGAAGACTCGTGGTTGTAGGGGATGTGGAATTAAAGATAAAACTAAGAAGCTTGTTCTGCAAACGATTCATTGTCGAAGTTCTTTCTCCCTCGAGCTTGACGAATCGTCTTTTCGATAGATACATCGACAAAATATAACGTTAGATGCAGCATGGCGGATAAACAGATACAAACCTGTCTCTAGCAACGGCGCGCATTAAGTGCATTCGGTGGAGAAGGTAAAACGACGTCGAGAGGGATTTAAATAAAAACCACTACCGCCGCCGTCACCTTCCAAAATGCGAAATAATAGAAGCGGCAGCTGCTTCTGAGAGCACACTCTCCCTGTCTGTTTCGTTTCTCTTCGCGAAACTCCACGTACTGTTCTTGCAAACTGTCTCTCTCTCTCTCCTGTTCTCTTGTTTTCTATCTTTCTCTCTGGGATAAAAAGATCGATGCTGAGATCGAAGTAAATAGTTGCGCTGGTACGACGACGAGCAGCCGCGAAACAGGGAGATGACGAGCTTTCGATAAAACGTCGACGCCATCGTCAAACCTGCCCGGTTTTCGCCGTCATCCCTCGCGAATGCCGCGAGACGATACTATCGGTTTCTCATTACGTCGATCGGTGTATCGTTATTTCTATGGTTCTCGCAGAAGGTTCAGAATTCTCGATACGATTAACCGAAGATACTTTCAGAGAAACTGGCGTAACTGCGAGATAATCGAGCTTGTAACGGTGCACGTTCTGTTTTCACGAAAAGTTCGTCGTCTAGACGACTCCAATTTTACGAATTCACCGATACGTTTCACGTGAGATTAAATCGTCTCACGTAGGGACTCTTAGAATAATCGTTATGGAAATTCTGTCGGAGCAAACTGTTATTTCGGGTATGTACTCTAAGAGCAGAGTGGAATACTTTTCGTTAGAAACGTTAGAATCCACGTGGCGCGGAACGATAAGAGAGCCAATGGCAATCGATAAGACGACGGGTGCGAGAAAACGATTGCCATAGACGATGGTCAATTTTACGTGATCTTACGGCAAGTTGTAAATCTTCGATTTTATATACTCCCATCGATATGTGGATACCATAAAGTCGCCTCGTTTCCTTCCAATTTGTTGCATATAAACTGAGAAACGCTCGATAATACCGTTGAATTTCTATGTTCCTAAATTTAAAAACTAAAAGTCAAAAATAGTTAAAAATTAGTAGCGACTCTTTATCCTCGCATATCTGCAATGTCAAAATGAATTATCCTCACCGAACTTGTCTCAACACCCGAAAACTGTTGAACAAAATTCATCGATATGATCCAACCCATGGAAAACGTTAAACGCAAAGACACGTTCTCTTTAAAAAAGTACGTCGTTGAACGTTTCCGCGTGGACGATTTTACGCTCGCCGATGGATTTCCCGAGGACGAATGAAAACGGTCTGGACTTTTTTTCACGAGAGAATAAAATATCCACGTTTGAATTCGTCTTCCGGTTACGCTCTTCTATCCCCTCTGAAAATGGGCACGATGCTCTCTCTACCTGCGTACAATGTTCGCGGGGCGTAGGAAAAACCCGCTGGCGCAGGTAAAACACGGAATTTTCGGGAGTATCCGGGGCGAGGGAGATCCGTGCGGCAAAACACCGCGGTGATCCTCCGTTTTGGGTGACAGAGGACCACGAGAGAGGGCGGAGGAGAGAGAGGAAGGGTGGGAAGGGCCAGACAAAAAACACCGCCTGCAGAGATCCGCGAGGCGGCTGTTTAATTCGGCCGGGGACTCTCGGAGTGAAAAAAAGCGCAGTGGCAGCCACCCACCGGCAACGGGAGAGATCCTCTCTCGCTCCTCATGCATTATGAATAATGGAATTTAAATATACGCAACGAAGCCTCTAGGCGGCTTCGGTTTGGGGTGGAAGTGGTCCAAAGCGCGCGGGTGTCATGTTCGCATTGTTAATTGGCCACCGTTCTCGTTTTGCACCGGCGTCAGCGACTACTGTGGATAGGAAAGGGTGAAGAGATGTTGAGTTTTCTCGCTCTATTCTTCGTTACGCACCATGGCGAACAGACAGAGTGAGAGAAATAAAGATACCGAGGTAACTAGGTAGATAGAAACAAAAAGAGAATATCAGAGAAAGAGGGAGAGATTGAATTCGTGAAAGGGCCTATGAAATTTGGAGACAGAGTTAGAGAGAAAGATAGGGAGCATTTTCAGTTGCTAAATTAATTAGGAATAGTATAATAGTCCGTAGTGGCGAGCAGGTAGGTGCACCATCGAGGTCCGTGCTCGGTTTTCGTGGTCCGCAGCTCGATTCTCGTGTGTTCTCTCACAGTTCGCACAGTCATGCCGGAAACTATACCGTACACCTTATGCCAGCCTTGCACGAGTTAACCTGGATGCCTGTTTCCAACCTCCCCCGAGATATTAACGGCTCTGCGAGCGAACTCGAGGTGTACGAGTCCATAGGTTATATATCGCGTGGAAGTTACCTGCCATAGAGCTTCGAGTAAACCCTTCGGAAGATAAACAAAGTAGATAGATAAGTATCGAACACAGCGGGAGACGGAATTTATATGCTATTTCTGCACGACACTGGTATACGCTGGTCAAGGCTATTCGCAACTTTTTGCGAGCCCTAAGGACTTTTTGGATAATATCGGATCGGTTAGGTTGAAGTTGCCACGCGACTATTTCATTTTACGTTTCAACGGGAGAATGCTAGTTTGTAAGCTCGTATTATGGTTATTTTATTGTTATATGTTTGGTGCATGCGCGACCAGAGTTTTTGCTTTGTCGTCGCGTATTTGTCGGGAGTACAATCTACGAAGGTGTAAAGGGGATGATAAATATGGAGGCCACGAGTTGGGGTGAGAATTATTCCGCAAGTTGAGCTAATTTCATTGCGTCACGTGTCCCATCGTATTTGTGGATATTCATATATTAAGTCTGAGTAATTTAATTGATTCTTGTACAGTAAATTCTCCTGTTTTCCATTCTCTAATGCTTGCAGTGCACCTCGCACATCTAATACTTCTCGTCCAAGGGGTCGAACACCCTTAAGATTAGATACGATTCCGCGTTCTGCCGAAAACGATATTCGAAACGAACGTACGAACGAAACGATGGATACAATGTTGCAGAAAAAAATTCCTATTCCCCAGCGGGAGATACGCGATAGGAGGACTTTACGATACCAGAAGGAATGATAAAGGTTGATGACCCCTAAACGCGAAGTTACGCGCGTATCTGCACGGTATAAACTTATTTTTCAATTTCCCTATCCTCTCCTGACTTCTCCACCACGCGGCCGATCTATTTCTCTCCTCCTTCTCGTACTCTTTTTCAATGTAAGTCGAGGCACGGTGCCATTTTCGGGCTAGATCGATTTCTCCCGCAGAACGAATGCCAAGGAAACTGCGCTCACAATGTTCCCCCATACGAGGCACGAGGAGTCTGTTATGCACCGTAAAACGAAATATCCAATACTACTTTCTCACCGGTGAGTTTGGCATAAGGTAATATCGTGGAATCGTCTTTGTCCCGGATCGCGAATACCGAATGATCGGCAACGTTTCCTCGATCGCGAATACCTGGTTATATTCACCCTATATTCTTGCCGATAGGAGGTACGAAACGGCGCGAGAAGTTTTAAAGGCGAAGATACGAATAGCTTGGAGAACCCTCGTGGATCCGAGGATACGGATAACTCTGTTATGAGAAAATTCGATAAAATCCCGCTAATATAATCACGCTCCATATGGTTGATTAACCCCGGGGTAGCTGGCAACTATCCGGGGATCGTCTTTTACTCGCGAAAGGTGAAAGGGAAAAGGGGTGAGTTGAAGAGACCGGAGAACGTATAAACACAGGCTCCAGGCTTTCTACTCGCGAAGAAGGAACGGAGGAGTCAAAGACAGAGAGAAGGCCGAAGAAGAGGATGAGGAAGAAGACGAAGAAGGAAAGTAAGAAGTGATGCAGGAAGAGAAGAGAGAGAAATCCTCCTTGGAGGGAGGAAAAACGAGTAGCTGCTCGAAACTCGTATCCAGAGGGAGTAAGAGGGGTAGGCGGTGGATTATTCGAGGCACGACGACGATCTTGAAGCCAGCCGACTGTCTGTATCGTAAAACTAGCCTCTATCGACCGCGCCGTTGGATTATGTTCCTCCACTTCGGTTCACGATGATTACTTTCCTCGTCGTATCTGCATAATCTGTCTGCTGTCTGACTGTGTATCGCGTCCTCTCTATCTCGATATTGGTTCTTCCTTGGAATTAATAAGTCTTCGTTGCATACGAATATTACTTCCCTCTCGAATCGCAACGAGGAATTTTTATCCTAAAATAGGAAAAAAAAGGGAGAAGTATTCCTACCGCGGGATGCTTGTTTTCAGAGAGACCCCACGGGAATGAAACGAAGGGATCGCCGTTGATCATTAAAAGAAAGAATCGTTCGATATTCGGCAGAGCGGTCCGAAGGTACGTTCATTTGCATCGATATGAAACCAGCGAGTCTCTCGTCCGTAGAAACTCAAAGTAAGTAATTCGAGGCTCCTCGATAACGATCGATTTCTATTAATCGTTTACCCCGTAACGGTCTGCTTAACTGTACACTATCCTCAATGGGAACGTTATTGTTCCATGGAGCAACTAGTAGTATTTGAAGGCGCAACATTTTCTCCCTCTTCGCGAATATCGAAGAGAAATGATTAAATGTTTCTTCGACAAATCATGAGCAGATATCGCGCTCGTGCATCTGCCAAGCGATAAATTGCCAATGCGAATCGACCTTAACGGTCGGCGTAGCAAGTACTTTGGCAAACGTTATTTCTTCTCGTCCCGCAGGAAACGCCACTCGAAGAACTTGGAAAAGTTCAGCCAGCTGGGTACAGGGGAAAGAGTACGTTCTTGGTCAGACACACCGTACGTTCCCCATACAAGTAACGTGCGCGCCTGCGGTCGTACCTCGGTGTTAATGGTACCAGGCATAAAGCATACCACCGCCTGCACACTCGACCATGCTCGTTTACAGAGCCACTATTTATGTTGATAACTTTCAAATGGAGTCAGATACACGATTCTGAGTGGCGGTAGTTCAGGGTTGGCCCGGTGGTTTGGTAGCACTTGCAAAGTATGGGGATCTTTTTGGTCCCGCGACGAGGACGAGGGTACGGGGAAGTTCCTAGGAGAAGGAGGAGAGGGAAGAGGAGAGACCAGTCGAGTCGAGAACAAGATTCAAGCGGAAAGTTTTGCGAGTTAATGGTGCGGAGGTAATGCCGCGGTCGCAACAGCAACAGCCACCCCCTCTTCTTCCTCTCTGGCTGTTTCGTTCCTTCAACACTTCTTCTCTCTCCCTCTATTTCTCTCTGTTCGTTTCTATCTTGCTGTTCCTTTCAATCTTCTTTCTTCGTTTCTCTGCGTTTCTGTTTTTTACCGAGAGAAAAAAGGTGAAGCGTTATACCTCACTCTATCGTGAATTTTCTCTTCTCCACCCTTTTCCTATCGCTCTCGTCTCTCCTCGCTTTCTCGACGTGGCCCTACCCGATCTTTTTCTCCTGCTGCTCCTATCACCAACAGTCGCTAACAACTGCATCGAATGCAGCCCTTTCACCCAACTTCTTCGTCGTTTTTAACCTCCTACCATTTCTCTCCACCCTACGAGGGTCTACGTATCTGTGTGTCTATTAGGCGACATCTGCTCTCAGCTTTCACATAACGAGGTACCGGCGACTCGAGTTGAGAAAGACTTCTTCTAACACATCGACTTTCTCGAATGCGATTTCGCACAGATATAATCTATATATGCACCGGAGGAAAAAAGGAGCTGGGTTATATCCCATCCCCTTTGGCTCTCGACGATCAAGCGTAGAAAACGAAAGATAACGAGCAGGAGCAGCTTTAAAGGTTCCGTGCCGCTCAAATTTTCTCGGTTAACTGATTTTGTAAAGTCGATCTTCGCATCGTCCCTGAGATCACAGAGAAGCAGGAATTCTTGAGTCCTGTTTAGAACGGAAAAGTCGTTACGATCTCGTGGTCTACCGCCGCTTTGATCTCTTCTACGTTTAATCAGCTTGTTAAAATCATCATGCCGTAATAAATTTAATAGAATCACATCGATGAAAAATTTCTACAAAATTATCAAATCGACCGTTTACATGCTATCTTAGTTTTTTATTTTTTTTTTAAATTATTTCCACAGAATCGTCCACATCGATCGAGAAATCACGAAGAAACGACTCGCTCTACATCCACTCTCATCCATGGCATTCCTCGTCCGCCCATACCTCAACGCGGGAACGTGGCTTCTATTTAATTACCGAGTCCTTTGCAGGCTATAGCGCTAGCCTCGGTTGTTCTACTTCAACCTTCCTCGTCTTCCCAGCCATCCTCACGAGCATCCACTTCGCATAAAAGGCAACTCAGGTTGCAGACCGTCGCGGAGGGTTGGATCTCCTCGAATCATGACACTCCCTCCGCTTCTACAGCCGACAGTCTGCTCCAGTTCCAGACGACGCCGCACGTAATCTATTCGACATTAGTTGCTTGATTGCCCCGTAAAATGCGAGCGACGACTACGAAGGAAGAGGACGTAGACGACTACCAACGACGACCGGAACACCGTCGCGATGTGGTGTGCGACGGCGCGACTCTCTCCTTCTCGCTTTACCAGTTTCCCTTACTCTCTATCTATCTCCTTCTCTCGTTCTACTCAAACCGCAACCCCATGCAAACCCATTACTATCGCCTCGAGCTAAACGGCATCGGAGCTCGTGCCATTAACGGAATCTAGGGCCCGATCCACCTCATTGAATTCCGCTCAATCGCGATTATGATAATGCGTGAACGATCGCTTCAACCGCGAATGCGAAACGATGGCCCTTGTCTCCATTCAAGTCGGGGGAAACGGACGGTGGAAAATGTGGTGGGACGTATCGATGGTCATACGAGTTGTTGAAAAGTACGCGAAGGATTTGGCCGACGAATTCTACTCCGAATTGCAGGATTCAAGGGTACTATTTTGGTGAAATATTTGAGCGTTGCGTTAGAGGCGATTGATGTGTCTGATTGTTCCTAAAATATAGTTTATACATTTCTACAACGTAGTATAAGTATGTTGTAAAATGATATAACACTTTAAATAAAAATTCAAATTATAGAAATCTATGAGTCATGTTTAATTTTTTATCATTGATACTGGATCCCATGGTAGTAAATCTATGAATAAATACGTCAGGAAACTCTTCGTGAAAATATGATAGTACTTTAAGCAGGGCAGATAGAACATCTCTCTTCAACTAGAACTTCAGTACCACTTATTTTACCGTTCAAAGCAATCTCCATTCGATGCGCACGTTTTACTTTCTACCCTTGAAAATTTCCAACCCATCCGATTCCATTGGTCGTACATAAGCGTAATAATTTCACAGCCCATCAACCGGGAAAGCCAATGAGCGAATCATTTCCCAAAGGAATAGCCGGTGCAAATATATTTCGATACGGGCGGAACGATTAAATTATCAGGAGGCAAACTCGCCGTCGAGGAATCCTCCGAAAAGGAAAAGTCGAATCACTCTGAAGGGAAACCGTTGATTATTTTCCTTCCGTAAGTTCGGGGTCTGGTTTACTTCTTCCCTTATGTCCCGAGATAATGGACACTATTACCTTAACGAGGCCCCAGTCTCTTAGTCGGTAATTGCTTCGAGATATCCAGGACTGCTGGTGTAGGTTGGTGCCTGGTGTTCTACGGAGAACCCAGACGGTGTTATTGCCGCTGAGGCTACTTGCCCGTTTCGTGGTGGTTATTGTTATGGGCCTGCGGCATTAAGATGTACACCGCACTCTCATACGAGACCTATCCCATATACAGGGTATATACTTACATGAGAGAATTTCATTAGGCCGGCTCATAACTGGCAACCTTCATGACTACGATAAATCGAGATTATTCGTGTTCACGTTAAAATCTCCACCGGTCCCCATTTTTTTTTATCTCCGAAACGATGAAAACGAATAGTTCGTGAGATTGAACGATCCATTGGACAAGTTCTATGAACGTTTCTTGGTATAAGGAGGATCTCTTCATATATAACATTTAATACGATGGAACTGAGAATAAGTCTTCCTCTTATCCAGGGCAATAAGAAGAACTAGCATCCCGAAGGTATCGGTCGTGTCGAAAGTATCGGAAACGCGACGAGTCGACGTCGATGCTGAAAGACCGAGACGGTTTCGAAAGTGAAGGCAGAAAATTCGAATACTGAGAAACGACGGAAGCAAAAGGAAAAAGGCGGAAGTGGAGACACGAGGAAGAAGCGAGGGTGGATGGTTCGAGAAAAGGTAGAAAGAGCGAGATCGAATCTGGTATGTGGATTAGGGTGGTACCGTAATCCGCAGGACGATGGGTGGTAGGAACGAAGGATCCGCTGGCAGATCCCATCGCAGGAACTCTGCGGGTACTTCGCCCAGCCAAATACGACAAGAGCAGCAGCCTAACCCGGTAGAGCCGCCGAGATGGTTTACGGCTCGTCGCAAGTTGGTGAAATTTAAGAGCGCATTTAAAACTGGTTTGGCGCGATGCCCTGCGCCTCCTGGAGCTGCTACTGCCGGCAAGAGATACCGCCGAGCTCCGACAGGAGTTTATCGCTCCAACATTCTTGGAAAGCTTTGGATGGATTTCCCTCCTCTACTGCCTCTAGCTTTCCCACCCCTACTCTTCTTTCGGGCAACCCATATTCCACCCTTCCGTCGCTCCATCCCTCTCGTCTTTGGCTTCGAAGGATCAAGAGGGAAGCTTCGTAGCGAGTTGTCACGAAGATCGTTGGTCAAGATTCCCGAAGGAATCTCGCGGGGTTGGAGGGGATTGGGTGCACTTCCTTCGAAATTCAAAGCTTCTTCGGCCGTCTGGGGAAAGATTTAGTGGACTGGTAACGGATTGAGGATACTTTGAACGGGAGAGCCTAAATGCTTCTTTGCGTGTCTTTCCTCCACCCCTAGTTTCATGTCAACTTCGACAGGAAGTGTACGAGGAAAAGTTAGAAATATTAACGAGCCCACGATGATGGCGGTAACTTCGTCAAGTTTGAGGAAAGATACGAAGGAATCTCGAGTGAAAGATAATCCACTCGAGGCCGCGAAATACCGCGACACTGGGGCACGGTGATTACGAGAGGTTCTATTAAAAATAAATTTTATGAAAGCAATCTAGTCCAGCGATCGTTGTAGAAAAAAAGACGATAGGAAGAACCGAAGGGGATGAGCTCGCAACCCTCGGCCGATCCACTTCGAATGATAATCACCTCTAGGAGACTCAATTTCGCCCGCCTCCATTCCCCGGCACTCTTCACCTTGCCTCGAAGGTTCAACGCCGCAGAGGGCTGCATCCTTCGTTCCCTTCGTCACCTCCACCGCCACCATCGACGGCCTCATCCTCCGCCTCCTCCTTCTGCTCGCACCCCCTACGCTATCCCGAACGACCTCCACCCCCTCGACCATCCACGCTCACCCCTAACTGATTGGAGTACCAATCAATGCGGCATTCAGGCGGCCGAGCTGAAACTTTAGGAAATTAACTATTCACTCCCTGGAAATGGTTATTTGGAGGTCCGGAAAGGCAGTCGCGACTATGCTGTATCAACCGACGGAGGAAAGGTAGGGCCAGTGGGCGACGAAAGATAAGACAGTTTAATTTTCAATTACGCCCACAGAGTAGTCGCCGGTTGATTGAATGGCAGGCTTACACTCTGCCCCACAATTTCAAGTTTCCAACGATCCTCCCTTCCACCGCCGATGGAATCATCAATTCTAAGTTTCTATCTGCTTCTTTGCATATCAGTTGGAAAAGGAACTTTGAAAGAACTATTCTATTCTGATGAAGAACTATTCTATCCGCACGGTAATGAGTGTACCGTTGATCTAAGATTTTTATTTAACGATGTGACTTAATATTCTCCGTAGAGAAAATGTTGAGAAGAAGCATAGCTTTCGGTGAGATGACAAAGGCAATTCGAAGCGTTACTCCGACACTCCTTTTCCGTAATAGTACCACGGTAATCTACAAAGTCGTACGAGGTATTTACAGTTACTTCGGTACAACACGGCGCCGTGGCAATGGTGCATGGCGGATTTATGCGATGTTTACACTTGCGCAAGGCTGCTAATACGGCTTTCCGACAACAGCCCCACACCGCATCACGACCGCTCGACTGCGCCCTGCTGTTTGAAAGTGAAACTTCTGTTTGTACGTTAGTTCCGGCTAATCCTGAATATTACGCCGGTAGACCTACCACCAGAAGTGTGTACCAGGGAGGAGGATGCTCCAAAAGGCCCTATCTTTCTATGGAAGGACAAGCTTTCACCAGAAAAAAGTCACGCGGTTCATTTCTGCAACTCAACCGTCCATTTTTCCTCACCGATGTTCTAGTCAAACTTCTTACTCCAATTATTGACACGAGACAAGTAGCTTCATTTTTTAAACACATTTCTCCAGAGAATAATATCTTTCAAAAATAAGTATCAAGATAAAAGAATTATCAAATTAAATAGTGTAACTATCGTACAATGAAATTAACTCAATCACTTTTCCCACGAAAAAGTAAAACAAATTATTTCAACTCAACCTACAGCTCATTAAAAAAAAACAAAGCTCTTAATTATGCAAAAAAAGTAATACAAGCTAAATAAACACAGCGCTCGGTAAAAACAGAACCCGAGTATTTTCACCTTCCGGGCTGAAAATGGGGCGCAACAACCCCCGCGAAATGCAAATACCAATTTGCATCGTGCAAAAAATCCGCGTGTCCGCTTGGCTGTTTACCCTAATGCTTCGCGATCGACGCTTTCGGCATGGAAAACGGATCGGCGAAATCGTGCAGAATGGAAGGCAACGCGAGTCGCGGCTCTGCCGCCACCGGCGAGGGTGTAGTGTGCGAGTCCGCCGCGGTAACTCATTCGCCGATAAATTTCGGCAGCCGAAGCATCGATCACAATGTTCTATTTTGCTCATTGGTGTTTTTGCCGGCGGCATTCGATTCAATTCGAGGATGCGGTGAGTCGATATATCTCCCGAGGTGTCATGCGCCGCCCGTAATGGATGGCGGCTGTACCCTTACCCTTACCCCCAAAGAAGAGGCCGTGCCAAGAACCTACCAACCCCCGCGAGCCGCCGTTTCCGATCCTGATCTTTCCTTCTTCCCATTCTCTACTCATCCTCTTCCCTTTCTACTCTCTTCCTCTTCCTTTCCATGCGTACGACCTCTTCCTTTCAACCCCCTCGACGTTCGTCTTCCTCTCTATTCCCGCGTGTTCCATCGACTCTCACCCTCTTTTGCTTTTCTCCTCGCGATATTATACGATCCGATACGTCGTTATGCAGCTTTTTAAATGCCACGGGAAAAGAGAGTTTTGCTGGTGAATGGATAGAGCAAGGCTTCGGAAACTCTCGCGGTAACGCTTTCACGCTTGATCCGGAGATAATAGGGATATTATCGTGGCGTAAGTGTTGGACTGAATTTCTAACGGGTTCGTGATAACTATTTTCTCGATATTTTAGAGCGACTACGTGAGCATCTCTTTAAACGTTATCCGGTATTGAGAGGAGATGAACGAGGGTGGAAAGATGGGGTATGATAAAATAATTGGGTTGGTTCTGAACGATTTAATGGAGAGAAATTTCAAATTGAGAATTTTAATGTTTAATGTATATTTAAGAGAGTTGGGTAAAGAATGTGGTAGAGAATAAGTCGAATAAATTTAACGCGAATGTCGTGTATCTGTGGTGAAAATGCAAAGAAGTCTCGAGGCGTGCAATAAATATTGATAATGAAAATGCAATCTCGTATATATTACTTGAAATGTATGACGTGTAAAGACATTATCATTTACGTGCGTAATAAATTCAGATAGTAAAAGCTGTATTTTGTGCCTCCACCTCATCTGCATGAGCCACGCTATGAGCAGCTGTCGTAATACTTAAACGCAAACTGTTCAGCTGTTTCCACTAGCAAGTAGAGCTACAAAATAGTCTCTAATTTAAAGTCAGCAGAATACACAGGCAAGAATGCGACGATAAAGTTTACGACGTCAGGTCATTATTAGATCGTACAGCTCTGAAAGGGGAAAAAAAGGTAACGTATCAAATAGAAAAAAAAGTACCGAACTGTTCGTTTTGTCTTCCACTTTCTCACGAATATTACCTCTTTCCGTGGAATTACGTAAATGGTAATCCTTACAATTTTCATCCTCTCGATTACATCCGGCAGACAAACGAACGATTTAAAATTTTTTCGAGCGTAGAATCGTTCCGACGAAAATAAGAAGGATTTTAAAAAAGCCGGCTGTGATTCGACGAACGATAGAATCGGCCAGGGTGAATCTCTAACGCAGGAAGAGGATTTCCGAGCCGGAAACGAGCAAACACGAAAGCACGCGGAAGAAAACGTACGCGCGATTGGTCCGACGAGGATATTCATAACGTGTGAATGCCCACGAGCGTTCGAGCGTGCGCCGAATGCCAAAACGTGCGAGAAGAACGGAAGCCAAGAAAACCCGAAAACGCTCAGGTGATTCCGGAATAGCGGAAATACGCGAGGTCGACTGTAAGTACCCAAGTTTCCCATTCGAGCTACCTCGCAACTCAGTAACGACCGACCGACTCGCGAAAGAAATGAATCGTGTAACTTTTACGACTTTTAACGAGCTCGTAGTTTATGCTTAAACGAATATCAATTTCAGGGACAGCGATTTTTTTCAGGAACAAACGTTACGTCGGCAAAAAGCCTTTCCAGCCGTTGAAACTGAAAAGAGAATTCTCCATCGAACCAAAGCTCGTTGTAGAATTTAACACAGTCGACGTTTGTTCCGCTTGATTTAAAAACTTGTAGCAAAAAAAAAATATATTTCACCTTTCTTTTTCTCTTTTCAAACATCCGGAATATTCTCCCCCAAACGTTTCATTCTCAGATTCCTCGTTACACCGTACAAATAATACAGAAACAAGGGTGAGATTCAAGGTCACCTTGAAATTCCCCAAAGTAGCAATAAAAAATTGTGTTTTACGTTCCACGCGTCTCTTTCGAGGGCGAGCAATTTCGATCTGAAATATGTACCCGTACTTTTCCTACTTTACGAGATACCCGCCCTAGTTACTCACACTCGAACACCCTACAGACATACATACACACAGAGTGACGAAGGACGGGCGGAAAATTCAGCGCGTTCCACCTAAGAGAGAGTGAAATACGCTTTCTAATTTCGACAGAATCGTCATAGAGAGCTGCTCTCTCGTCGTACCTACGGATTTGGGGAACGCCGGGCGAATGACACTTCCCCCTGGAGCTCGGCAGCCCTAATACCGAGTTCAAGCCTCTTACCCTCCTCTTCGAGTAAGGATCGATAGTCTGGCATCATTGGGCTCCAACGGCTGATGCGGACGAGTCGAAGCTAGAGGCGGAGGTAGAAACGGAGGAAGAGGAACAGCAAGAGCAAGCGGAAGAGACCGAGAGGAAACGTAAGAGGAAGAGGAGGATGCAACGGTGAGAAGGTGTAGGTGGAGAAATAGGAGAATGCAACGGCGAGAAGGTGGATTGGGACAGAGAGGGACAGAGACTTTCGCGTAGGGAGTACCAACGGCTCTGTCCAAGGATTAGCATGAATGGCCATCGTCTGGACCGGCAGAGATAGCAACACCCGGCTCTCGCCTATTATTGTTCGGAGAAATTAATCGCATCCATCGCAGATTACTCTGCGATTGCTTTTCCGGTGGTTCGTTCCGGAATATCCAACCTCTATCCGCGATTTGTGCCGATGACGGCAACAATGGCCACGTGATTTCACGGATGCGCGAACATTTTGCGACGTACGTTGTTGTAGAGACGTTTCGGTACTATGATGGTTCTTCGTTGATGAAGATGGAAATAACAATGACCGTTTAAATTTGAATATTTTGAATTTGGAAGAGCTTGAATTTCAAAATATGGTAGGTACTTCTATGGTTATTTTAAACAGGGGGGTGTAAAGTTTAGCTTGTGATTTTAAAGTTGAACAGTGTTTAAGAAATTGAAGATATTTCATTCTTTTCCCTGGAAATAGCTGTGAATAACTTTGCTTCCACTGTTTCATGTAGAACATTGCAATCAACCCCATATATCCGCGATACCTTTGCAACCCTCTCCAACTTGCGGGATATCGCGGTTGTTTGACTCGTATCGAGCTGGACTCGGTGTAATTACATAATGGTGGATAGCACTTTCTCACCAACACACCCCATAGAAGCCGTTCAAGATGTTAGGTGCCAGGAAACAGAAGCGCCGGTAATTCTCCTACGAATGCGGTCATTATGGAGATTTTATCAAGGCGTGTTGCCAGCTAGCTAAGCTTCACCTTAACTCGCCCGTTACACCCTTTCCTTTGTCCATGCTTCATGCATCGTCGTATGTCGATGCGAGAAAACGATAATGAAAGAGAACACTTGGAGCACTTCATTTTAAATGTATACTGTTCACACCTACCGGAAATAGACGTACAAATGATCGTCGTTGAAAAGAACTACCATGAGAAATATCCTGAGGAAACGAGCAACGACGATGATCTCTTCGCGGATAATAAAATTAGGATCGATAAATTTCATATTCGCATTCTTAGGTAGATCGATACGTCACGCGGTATTACGAGGAAACGGCTAAAGTGTGCTATTCCGTTGGATATGCAAGTAGGTATGAATCACGCGCATACGTGTAGGTAATACGACTTTAATGCGGCATGTATTATTCAACGAAAGTTTTCCGTGCGTGTTTTACGCGTAATTACGAATACGGTTGTTCACTTAGAATCGAATGACAATAGATATGAATCTGACTCTTTGCCACTATGCCGATAGCGAATTGTTTCATCTCTATATCACTTCCTTCTTCATCCTCTCTGTTACCCCTTCAGTGTCGACAACCCTTGAGGAATGATCGCGGAGTTTCGCTGGGTGGACAGTGACAAATAGAGTATACTCTTGCCAGCTCGGAGAAGCGTGTTTTACGCTTTGTTTACCGTTTGTCATGTTATGCAAAGAACCGAGAGAATTTTTGCCGACTGCGTACTCGGCGAACCGTTTACCACCCTCCACTGTACGCGCTTGATAAGTCTGTAACGGATAGCCATTGAATACCCGTGCTAGAAAATCGTTATTGATGGGAGTTACATAAAAAGCATGGAAAATATAAATCGTATTTTTCATATGTAAATTTCATCCCCCGATACGTTTCATTGCACCTTCTTCCGGCAAGTTTAATCAAAATTAATGGCAAAATCGAATACTTCTGTTACTTTGATTTTACAATGTATGAGTTCTAATCTGATACGTAACAAGTTTCTTTTTCCCTTGAATTAATTTCCCCCCTAATTCATTACTCAACGACAATACACAAACGTCTCCCCAGACGTAAAATATTCCCAAGTCACGACACGGATCATAAACAATCGTCTGGCCTAGGTACACTGACATGCGACCGTGAAGGAATTAAAAATTATCGAGCACTTAAGACATACACGCACAACCACACCTTTGCATACTCGCGAAATTAACGCGAACGATGCCATTCTACCGGTCCCATGTAATATGCATATAGGTGCATGCGTGACAGCTCGCAACGTGACGACCCTAGCATGGGTCGTTAGCTGTACGGTTGTTTCGTCGGCGAGTCACGCCTAATCACCGATGAATACAACAATCGCGGCGTGATGAACGATCGGCAAGCAAGCCGGCCTTTATTAACGTCGAGGGGGAAGTCATATAATTAGATTAGCTCAACCACCCCCTCATCCGACCGCCCTTTTCTAACGCGCGCGCACGCACGACCGTCATTTTCCACGGTGATTTCGGGTACCGTGGAAAACCGGACCAGCGAGAGGATTCTCGTGGGTCGAGCCCTTTGATGTTCCCATCCGATGACGCCGACGTTCTTCCGGTGGATGAAAATCATTTTGGGTCCAACGTTGGTAGA
Organism: Cerceris rybyensis; assembly: GCA_910591515.1. NCBI lineage: Eukaryota > Metazoa > Arthropoda > Insecta > Hymenoptera > Crabronidae > Cerceris > Cerceris rybyensis. Next base: position 7,559,970 of record OU342795.1, read on the forward strand.
ATAGAGGGGGGGTTGGATTTAATTTACGGTGGATAGGGTCGCGCTTTAAACCTCGCCAGGGACACGGTACAAAGCTAACTGCAACGCGAACGAAAAATTACCGCGCGCTGGTACCGACACGCGAGAGGGTGAACGAAAAAAAATGGACGAACCTCTCCGCTTGAGCGACAGCGATCAATTTTGTCGCGGAACTGTCAATTTCGAACGGTTATATCTGACCGCTTAAAACCCATGAATAGTCGTATCCTCCGCATCCCCCTTCCAGTAAATCCGTTAACAAATCCATTGCCCTGTCAGTTCAGGGTAATGTAACCAAATGACGGTGAATTCCTCTAATCGATGAAAACTATTTTGGCGCCCTACCGCGGGATGAAATTTAATTCTTGCGCGTGCGTCCGCCAGGGGGTTACCTTCGTATGCGTGCGTGGGTGCACGAGATGCACGAGACCGATGTGACGAGGAGACGCCACTCATGGATCGATAACCCACCGCGTACCTATTATGCAGATGTAATTTGGCCGGCAAACACACTACCGAGTCCGATTCCCGCCCGATTGACAGTCAATGCCATTCTTCGTCCCTCCGCATCCGCGTTGTCTTCTGCTTTCGGATGACTCGCACTTTGTTGTCGCTTGACGATCGATACAACAATTAATCCCTGCGACTGCTGGGACTTGTTACGGCATCGACGCGCTCGTTGAAAAGGGTGCGAATAACGCCGTGTAGCTTGGAATGTTACGACATTTGGGGATTATTAAAGAGAGATTTGTACACCGGTACGCGAGTCATGGGTTGATTTTTTGTAGTGGGATGATACAGTGTTGAGTTAACCCCTTGACCTATGATTTCTTTTCTGATGAGACGTGCAAAGACTCATAATTAATTCTTGAAATCAAAAGTTCAGACTGATTTCTGATATTTCGTATAACTGAATGTAATATTAATAGTATAGAAATAATGAGACCGTTTCGTGACCGGCTGATATTGTCGATTTAATAGTTTTTGGAAGCCTTCAAAATTTCCTTTTTCATTTTTCTCGCTGCGAGTCCTACACGTAGTTATAGGCTAAGGGGTTAAAATCTATATCGAATTGAAATTCAGTTGATATCGAGAAAATATGATTCTTGCAAGCAACGAGGATTCAAATAGGGAGATTTCTGAATATCGTTAAATAATAATTCAAGATCGAACCGATGATTGGAAGGGATAGGAAGTAAGTGAAGCTAAACAGGGCGATTTCACGAAGATGTCGATGCTTAACGCACAATTACCGCAGACAGAACGTCGAAGTTAGGCGATTACGGGTAATTGCAGCCGGTCTGACCATAATTAGGGCGCTCTATCGTGCATGACATCGATCAAGCTACGGACGGAGTCAGGTTAGTCCGAGGAGCTATCAATAACTATCAATTCGGTTAGACGTAGTGAGGTTGAATCTCCAGGATGGTAAGTTGAGCGATTCGTAAACGGGCGAAGGAAAGGGAGACATCCATCATTTTCGAGAACCTGTCTAACCTTACGTCGTTCTAAGCACTTGCCCTGGGTCAGAACGGATAAAGAGGCGATAAAGAAGCGTAGCTCGTGTCAGCATCGTCAGTCCTTCGCCTTTCATTGCCTTTTCGGAAGATCTTGGAAACTCCATTAACCCGGCAGTGATCCGTCGGACCGTAAAACTGTTATTCAAATCATATTCATCAATTATTTGCACACAGCACGTTCCATCGATAGTTTTCGTCCTATCAAAATAAATTTCATCCTGACCATTCCTTCGCCATGAATTTTATTGAATTCACGTCGATCCTTGAAGCATCAATGATAATTTTTATTTATTTCTCTCACAGTTTCGATCCTCTCGAAACGTTGAGAATGTGGATCAACGATTAATACGAAGTCGTAAGCTCTCGTTCGACGATGCTCCGATTTTACCGCGAGTTCTACGTACAACTTTCCATACGTTTCGTGGTCAGTCAAACATCCTCCGGAACTACTCACTCGCGAGTTTTATTGCACTGCTCGGAATTGAAATCGGGTTTACGATCGCGGAATGAGAAGCGCTATTTTCCTCGACACTTTCGTTTCCCGTCGTTGCACCTCGGCCGACGTTGGTAATCGAAGAAATTGATATTCAACGGGAAGCACGAAGAACGAATTACTCCGTAAAAGGCATGCGACGTGTCCGACCACGTTTCTGGATGCGATATCTCTTTTCACGGGCAATTATCGTCTCCGAGAGAGCACGCTCCGTGGAATTGTACGACGATATAGGAAACCCGTCTGCGCGGCCGTTGCGCAACGCTGTATTACATTTCCTGCTAATGGAAATGGTCGATGGGAATGAGATAGAAATGCACGGAGGATGGAGCATTCCTGATGTTTCTGGACTTCGAAACACGATCGTTCGACCAGTTATCCCTGATAATCGGCCGAATTTCATCCGCCGCCGCCACAAATGTATTAATTCGTAATTCCATTGCAAAGCGATTCTACTCTCTGACAGAATGGCTCGGAATCTGCCGAATGGTATGGATAATTCCATCGATTACTTCCACGATCGCTAAGAATTCATATCGTCGATATTTACGACTTTGTGCGACCGATTTCAACGAATCCAACTTCAAAGACCTATCTCTTCCAGCTACTATTCTCCATATTCCTTGACCCAAAAGATTACATCGAAACAAGCCAAAATGCATTAAAATCTCCAAAGGAAAAATTCTAACAGAAACGTTCATCATATTCACCTATTTGATACAGGAATCGTAAGATTTTGCACGTTTAAATAAACGGGAAATATATCTACGGTGCAACGCATAGTCACATTTATGCATCAAAGAGGTGGGAATAAAAGTAGCAATTTCCAACAGAACAGAGGCCAAAGTTTTCCACGGAGAAGGCGTTCAATGGTGGCGATGCGATAGCAGTTTACAATTTCAGTCGTCTACATAATTATCAGTCAGGGCAATCTTTATGACCGGATCGTAAAGCTTAAAACGGCCCGAAAGCTCGCCTCGAATTAATATGGGGTATCTGCCGCGACCGTCGGCCGTAGGAAGTCTCGAAATTATGGCGGAAAAGGAGGGAGGTGTATAGGGAGTTCTCGGGATCTTTTACAGCGTACGTATACCGCAACCCGGTACTCCACCGTAACCCGGCATACCCTTTGTTCGCCGACGTATGATAATTATCGTCGCGACCATAACGACGTTTAACGACATTTAACAACTAACCCGTTGTAACTACATCGTTGGCGTGTAACGAAACGCGTTTTCTCCTGTGGCTCGTGACTCACGCTACGATTACACGGGCTGCGTTGGTTCACGTTGATTCCATGAAATGCATCCGTGAATTCGTCAGATCGTTCTTCCGTGACCTTCGTCCGCTAAGAGTTAAATTCTATGCAGTACTCCACCGCAACTCCAAATCCGACGGATTATGATTAATCGACTCAGCAAACTACCCCCTCTCAATACTCGATGGATGATATTTTTAGAATTCCATCCAGACGAATCGCAAAATTCGATGAACCTAAAAGTGGATATTTGCTAGACCACTCAACGAGCGATCCGTCGATGCAATTGTAACTCTTAGCCGGGGAAAATTTTCTCGGCACGAAGCGTCGGTTATCGAGAATTTATGCAAAGATCGAGCTACTCGAGGCCTGGTTTCGAAGAGCTAAGAAAGATACGGTAGCAGGCTCCTCTCTATCCCTTGCTCGTATCCACTCGGTAAACCAGAAACGAGTCGAGCGCCATATGGTTTCGATGCGCACGTTTCACCGTGCGCTGCCACCATTGAGTTATCCAGACGCTAAAGATATTTTTGGTTGCTAGTCGAGCGATAGCGGACGACTCGAGGTCGACTGGTTCTCGAGCACCGACAAAATCAAGTGACGTCTCGCAAGACAGGACAGAGAGATCTATCCGTCGAGAAAATCGAATTTTGCAGTTGTACAAGAATACCGCGGTAATTTAATCTTCGTTAACTTCGGAGGACGATAAATTCGTCGTCTCGGTGGAACGTTTAAAAGAAACGCGGCGCATGGCCGAGCGGAGGGCAACATTAGCTGAAATTACCACTTGGCAACTGGGAAAAGCTGCCGAGAGGCTGCTACGGACTTGTCCCGGTGGATCCTAGAAGACGAAGGGGCGAAAGGGGTGCTCTGGCACCCTTATTAGGTTACAGTTATCCCGGGGAGGAAGAAGGCTGCGGGGTTGAGAGGGGAGCAGCGCAAAATATTCCTCGAGATTAACGCCTTCCCGGATGCCACGGTAATCCGGTATACGCCAGTGGAGTAAGTCGAGAGGAGCACCGGCAAAAATGAAGAAGAAGCGTTTGCGTTGATGCCAAAACTTGCATTAGCACACTATCCTCGGATTATCTGGCTCTGCGTAACGCCAAGAAAAGGAAACGTGTACACAATGTCCTGTCGAAGGACGATGTTGAGGAATTCTCGCAGTTGCGTGAGCCTTTGACATGGCGAGATTCGATTTCTATTTCTTTGTGTAGCATTAACGTTTAACGATGTTGAGACCGTTCTTTTGAAAAGTAATTTGTCGAGGTATCGTGAGGAATGTGGCTGATTTGACGTTCGCGTGATTCGAGGAAAGGTCGAATTATACGTGCGTATTTCTACTGGAAGAGAGAAGTAGAGGAAAGCGTCGAGTGAAATTGCCGAGGTACTTCTCGCGACGTTGGGTTATCGATTCTGAGATTTAATAGGTCGTTGGTGTCAATCGCGAACATCACACGCCGGCGGCTCCTCGACTCTGCTATTTTTCTATCCGTCGAGCATCAAAGACGGATATAGAACGTAGACAACTCGGAACCGGCGAGTTTTGATTGTCATTTCGATAAATTGTCACGGAAAGTACTCCCGTCGCGATGACAATGCTGGACGATTCATCGTCGACAAAATTTTACCTTCCTACTTGACGTTGTTAAAGTCTATTCAATTATCCTTCCAACGAAATCCATCAGTACCAACATTACCTCCTGTCTTCGATGAATTTTCATCCCCTTCAACAGTCTCTATTTCGGTACTCCAAACCATTTCACCAAGCTCATCCTCGTGGACCATCAGAAACGAAAATTCTTTCAGGATCGACCCGCGTCAACTAAAAAAAGCCAACGAGAACATCCTCGTGGAGGATCGATGTCGACGAAAAATTTCAATAGCATCGAGGAGCATCGTCGTCCAGGGGAAGAAGGGAAAGAGCGACGACAGGGCCGTGACGAGGAAAAGGGGTCGCAGCAGTGGGAGGACCTGCGAATAGGGTGGCCAGAGGTTTTGGCTTTGACGTCGGGGCGTCGCGACGGTGTTTGCGCAGCACTTTCATTAGCCTGCCTCAAATTACTATAGTTCAAACACGAAGCACCGCCGGCACTTGCTGGCATGCAGAGGCGATTTCGTTTTGTCAAGGCAAATATCGATGCTAAATACAGAGCGAGAGAGCCAGTAGAACGGACAAGGCGGGACGAACGGGCGCGAAGGGTTGAAACAGGGTGAAACGAGGGTGGTAGAACGTCTTCTCTGGTTCTTCGTGGCATCGTGTTCTCACCGTAGGACGTTGGCGGATGAAGAATGAAAGGCCAGGAGCTCGCCACGAGGGACGACAAAGCGTAGAGAACAAGGGAGAAAGAAAGACGATGGAGGGCCGGTTCGAATGGACAGTTGGACGGACGGTGTGCTATTATTGCTTCTGCGAAGATTGGTAGCCTCCGAGACGGCAACTGGAAATATTACGTTTCGTGGTGGGGCACAAAAAACCTCGAGGACTCGCCGAAAGAAGAAACGAGGGTAAGGAGAAATAACGGGGGTGTGGGACGTCAACGTTGAGAAAATTTCTATTCGGCTCACGCGACGAAGGGATTATATTCGGTGGAGAAGATACCTCGTTTTATCTGCCGGACGAATGCAAATGACGAAAAAAAAGGAAAAAAAAAACGTTGTACAGGAATATCTGGATGATCGATTGCGCGGCGAGGATCGATTCGGAAACCGTCGCCGGAATGGAACATCCGCGAGCGCGCGAACTTCACAAATGGCCTCAGGTGCGAGCAGAAATCATCCGACATTCGTAACCGAACGCGCGACATTGATCTTCCCACCGTGGATACATAGGGGGATATCGAACGTTTCGAGGACAGTTTGCACGGGACGAACATGTGTACGGCAAATCCTTCGGGATTATAGGCCGCACGGCTGAGGACGATGTTGAAATATGTCCGTGGGCAACAGATATCGCGAACCTTTGAATTACGACGGATTCGTAATCGAACGTCCGCAGTTAATAGAGAACCTGACATAATACGTTATACGATACGCACACTTCTACACACATCTATATACATATGTACAAACATATGTATCTGTATATTTGTACAGGATAAACGTACTTTCTGCGATCACGATACCGCAATATCGAGACGATTGTAGCCACGTAAATATAGAGCGGTGATATTGAAAAGAAACGATTCACCCTAAGAACAGAGATATATCGATAGATCGTTTTGAAGGGTAGATAGGAGAATCCTTTTGGAATCCTTAACGCTTGCGTAGGTGAAAATCATTAATCGCAAACGGGAAATTAATGCCGGCCGAATGAGCCGGGCGCGATAACGGTTCGGAGTAAAAAAATACCGTTGGCACAGATCCAGTCGTGTTTACTGTTGAAATTTATCTTTGCGAGCCGGCTAGAAGCGCGTACACGCGACGTGACACGTACAATGCCGAAAACCGGCGGTCGGCTTGAATTAAATATATATACACTTCGTCACATGCTCGTCTTTGCGGCTTCAGCCGGTATAAATGCAACCCGGTGACGCCGTGAATGCGGCAAATGCAGAATAGACGTAGGGAGGTGTACGAACACGGGGAACACACGACGGATGCGTTTTATTTACCGTGTGATACAGACGCGTCACATTTTGCATACGCGGCATTGAATCCTGCTGAAGAGCGTTGTGTACGACCAAGACCCTGGTATTCGTTATTTCGACGCGCTCGTTAAAACTTATACATTCATTACCCTTCGAGAAAGAATATCATTGAATATCTTTAATTACAGAGACTTCACTGTGTCGTTCGACGATAACGATTCGCTTTTCGTGCCTGTCCGTGATTTGGTAACGGTGTACTCGTACAGTGAGAATACCTGGCTGAGCATCGCTACCTTATTCTACTTGCTGTCTCGTTAATTCCATGTATAATTTAGGATCACGTCAGGGGCAATTGTACTCATTGTTGAATATTCTTGGGAAATTTTGTCTCGAATAAAAGACACTTGTAATTAAAAGTTGAATTCTTTCTCGTATCACGTGGATATTCAGGGATAATAAGAATATCAATGTTTGGATAGAAATTTTTACCGGGTAGACTGGGAGATTTGGAACAAACGTGAAGGTAAAGAATTGAGCGAGAATGCGGCGACGTTTAAAAGAAGAGAGGAAGAATTAACTCAAGATAAACGTACCACCGTAGATCATACGGTCCAGGATGGTAACTGTTCTCGGTGCACGAAATAACGTGCCGACGAGGCTGACGACGAGCGATGAGAAGTGCGAGGTCCTGCAATATTCACGTGACCCCTCGGTACCTCGAGCTCTCCTCTCGTCTCTCTGCTCGACCCTGGCGAGGAGAAGGCCTCCCTCATCCTGCCAGAACACTTCATTTATCAGGCTCCGACATCTCGTCGGGTTGCCTGGATTTAATTACCCGAAACAAGTCGCCGAAGGGGATGACTCTCTGGCTCCTCTGGCAAACTAAGGTCGAAAAGGCAGACAGGACGAAATGAAAATACGGCAGACGAGACGACGATCGTTAGCGTGCCGTTTCGAACTATCGGAGAGAAAAGGTTTTCCAACGTGGAATCCCTTTCCTTCTTTCTCTCTTATCCTTTTTACTTCTTTCTGTCTCCATGGATGAAGATATCTCTCAATGACGATAACAATCGGGACTCAGTGGAGCACGTTGATCGTGCGGTCCAAGTTTAGTTGAGTTTTGATTTACAATACGATCTGACTTCAAAGTGGAATATAATAATAGATTTCCCAGCATCAAAAGGATATCCGGGGAGGTCGTAATTATTATCAAACGTACCGCGATTAAGTCAATTAAGCAATCATTCCACCACTGATTATATCTTTCTCCGTTCCCATCTCCTTCACAAAGACGAGTAATTACACGGGGAAAACTTCGCTGTGAGTTCGAGAACCGTGTGCCCCGAACTAGTCCCCGACCCGTCACAACTGTTTCTCGCAGTTGCAATTCGACGAGTGGTCGAATCGATAAAATTGAACACCATTTGTCACTAAAATTCACGAACCATCGTTCACATCCTCTATTCCTTCCTTCTACTCCAATATCAAAGAAAAGACACGTAGTAAAACATCCCTTGAAATATATCCAACGTGAAATACAAAATTAATTACACTCCCCTTTTACCACGAAGACCTTGTTAAAGAAAATCTGTTTCTTGTAATTAGCGCTCGACGATGGTTCGATGTATATGTTGCTTTCTCTACGATACGCTAATGGTAAAATCCATGTCGTATGTGTCATTGTGGTGGTTGTTGTCGCGCGGAAAAGCAACGGGCAGCGGGGCACTAATGGCGTCGGACAAAAAGCATCCCATAAACCCAACGGCAGAGTGCGAACCGCACGGCGCCGTGCGGGGCCAAGCGAAAAGGGTGCCACCGGTAGTTGATATCGCCTACTTCCGGCACGACTTCGGAGGGCTATTCCTCCCGGCCTAAAAGGTCCACTGCACGTTTCCTTTGTATACGAATTCGCAGCCGCTATCGTCGCTTCGCTAAATAAACGTTGCATCATTAATCCAGAGCGGGACGGTGCTTCCTCGTCGCTGCTCACGAATTTGTACGACAATGGGGCTGAATTTCATGATTCCATAAATCACGGGGCAGCGCGCATCGCGCTACGATAATTACAATGACCGTGATTTTCAATCGGCTGGCTGGAAAATTTAAATAACATAGGAAACTCATTGTAAAATCGGAATAATAATTTTACGTGTAAAACTACCAGGAAATTGTAACCCCTTCCAACGTTTCCTCTCGTCCCATCGTAACCCTGCGTTGTTGTGCAATCCACCGTAGTCGATAATGTCCATGAGATATTCGATAAATTTGTTTTTCAATTTTTTCAATCGTAAAAATTAGCTTCGAGATAAACGGCGATCGATTTTTCCACGATAATCTCGTTGGATAAAATTCGTGCAAGTGAATTCGATGGATAGTGTTTGCTCCGGTATAAATATATGTTTCCGTTGTTGAATTTAACAATAAAGAATTATTCTATGGTAAAAAAATATCTTGTAAATATTCGGGAAAATTCGGAGGCTGAAAAAGAGCCGTTCGAAAGTAGCAAAGTGAATCCACGAAAGATATTTCAAGTGCTTCAATCTGATCCGACAAATTTGCATGGATCGATGGAGATAATTTCAATTCACCAAGAAGATTGTATCAATTACCGTGGTTGCTACTTTAATTAAAAGCGCTTCCACTGTTAATCAAAAAAGTTCCCAGCCGGCCACTCGTTTCTCACCGAGGTAGAAGCTCGATCATCTGTTATTTCATAACACGAATCTTTCATCCAACTTCTTTCTCCCATTCGTGTTTCTCTCCACTCACAGTAAAGAAAAAAAAATAAATAAAAGAAAGATACCAAGAGACGAAAAAGAGAAAAGTAGAAACCGCACAGGAATTCAGGCTGGTAATCATTCCGCAAAAAGCTTCGCGCCTTTTCACAGCCGGCGGCATTAAATAAACTGGTCAGAACAAAATTTCAGCCCCGAGTAAGCGGTCGACCAAAAGTGTCTTTGATTTCCGGGGCGGTCGAGGCGAGGGGTAGCTTCACCCGAGCACAGCAACGGCGCTTCATTGTTGCCCGTGCAAGTACGCAATTAATTTCTGTCTGCGCTCGCCGCGGGGGAATGCAAATACGCGGGGAGATTTTGCCGGAGTAATTCGGAAGTGCCGTGGTATACCGCGCGCATTATGCCGCTTCCCTCTCTCTCCGTCTCTCTTTGCCTCTCTTTGCTACCCCTTTCTCTCTATTCTATCTTTCTCCTTTTCTCTTTCTCTCTATCACCTTCTCTCTTTCTCCATCAACCTCTTTGTCTCCTCCCTTTCTCCATCTATCGTCGTTCGTCTCTCTCAGTTTCAGCCCCTAGTTGCAACTCCGTTTCTCCGCAGCATTCGGCCCGCTGGCTTTTCGTGGAGGCCGTGTTTATGCGCTTACGGTTCCGTATGCGTGATCGGGCATATTTCCACGCCACGTACGATTATGTGCACGCACACGAGGCCAAACCGAGAAGCCAGATGCAGTCTATCTCCAGAGGATTCGAGCACTCCGCGGAGAGGACACGAAGTCTGCATCCTCTCGCCGTCGCGTTTCGAGTCCCGAAGGATAAACCGCGTGCTAAGAGCCGTATCGTGTTCTTCGTTTTCGTGCTCGCTTTATTGCGATTCGATGTTTCGGCGCTTTCGACGGGACGAGCTTTAAGTCATTACACTTGAACCGTGTACGAGACTTTAACGTTGGAATTTTCCTAGCGCGTTCAACATGGTGGAGAGTAAATTCAATATTAATCGAAATCATTTTTCTAGACGTCGTGTCGGTCGGTATGATTAAAGATTATTAATGGCCCACGATTGCGCGTCGTTTCACAGACGACGCGCCGTACTTTATGACTGATCGACGGGATACGCGCAAAAATTTATAGCCTGCAAAACGAAAATAAAACGAGCGAGCTACGTTGCTAGAGGTACGCCGCGTGTACCGTTCGATCGTTTCACCGATTAAATATGCACTCACGTTTTCAGGGAAAATTGAAAAATTTATGTCCTCGAAAAAGAACCTTCAAATTCTAACGTTTCGTTCGTAAATGAGATTGAGGAGAAGTTTAAAATATACTCTTTCGAGAAATCCTACTCGATATGAACTCCATCCAGAATGATTCACTTTTAAGCAATTATAACAGCCATTTTTTATTAAAGGAGAAAATAAAATATTACCATTCTATCTTCAAACCACTGTGAAAAGTACACCATTAAATTTATTTCTACTAATTATCCAAATATTCTCCGTTATCATGGTTTTATCCAAAGACCTACTCCAATTCTTTCCCATATTGCTCATTCCCAGCCTGATTTCCGTCACAAAGGGATCACGTTCTCGCTTAGTCGATCGTCGACAAACGGTTGAAATTTAAAGTCAACTCCGACGATGCCCGTAACAGTTGCATCAACGGGCGACGGCACGACACCGAGGTGGTTGGAGCCGATTGAAATTCATGGGGAAACGAATTCGTGGTTACGCGCCGTGAGAGATAAGGTACGATTCTCGAAATACACGCGACCCAGTTTCTATCCATGCAGCGAATAGGGTGCCGTTTCAAGAGCCCTTTTAAAGTCCACACTCGAGTCCCTGCACTCTGCAATGGTCCCCGTTATACCCGCATAATCGACGTTTCCACGTGTTTATATATGAAAATAGTATCTCTAATGTACCATACATCCATAGGAAGACTAACGAGACTACGTGAGCTATGTGATTTTCAGCTTCACCAGTTTCTTCGTTATTATCGTTCTCCCAAAATATCTTCATACATTCCACACCCTTATCCGACTCGTTATTGTTATCTTCTGTAATTCTACGAGGGTTCCGAGTTTCGCCAGCTTATTTCGTTTGAGAATAAACGAGACGAATTCGCGATAAAAGTAACTACGACACGGATACATACGTTTTCCAGGGGCAATGATAACGGAGCGCGGGGGTGCGCACACGTTGTTTCGACAAACGCTTTCGTCGCGGTGAAATTTACAGCGGTGCGTATTACCATTTCTGGTATAATTACGCGCTGTTCGTGTATGAATGTAAATAATACGCTGCACCAATGTTCACGATGCAATTGGACGCGGTATGGAATTTATTACGATTTATTAAGTACAAACCGCGCAGTAATTTACCGATAGTCCGTTGTACGGTCGCGCGAACGTATCAGTTGATCGCAATTATTTTCCTCTCGCGCGAACAAATCGTTATGAAGTATCGTGAGCACGATGGGTAGAGATTGTACTAGAATTTAACAAATTACATCTAACGTTATCTATAAAACGTTACAATTGTTAATGTCGGAAGAGATACGGTGCTTCTGATAATTATTTCTGTGACTACGAATGTTCCTGTGAAATAGAGGAGAACCTTTGGCTTCTTTTACTTTTAACGGAGTCGACCGCAAGAGACGTTGGTTTTGTACGACTCGTAAAGGGTGGCTGTTTGAAAGTCGACGAACGATTAAGAAAAATATGGAGGACAGAAAAATATCGTGGATGAAGATCGTCGATTAAAAGTGCTCGCCGCTTGAAGAGCATTAATCGTACACGAAACGGAGAAAATAATTTAATTTGAAAGTAAAAACGCGATCCGCTTTGCAAGTCTGATGGTGGCCCATTGTTTCCGAGCGCCACTAAGAATATCTTTCTCTCTTCCACCCTCGAATGTGTCCGCCCTCCACTCTTTTCCCCCTTCGTAAGTCCTCCGTCGTCTACCGTAGCCTCCTTTGTATAATCAAAACTCTCGAACAAATTTTCATATTGTTTGCGATTCAATTGGACAGGCAATTTCCGAGTCGTCTTTGAAAATATCTTCTCTCCTCCGGCGTGGCTCCCGCTTCAACTTTATCGCCCTTCACCACTTTCCCCATTTTCGCGTAAGTGCGCCGCAAAGTATACATACTTGGTCAATGAAAACAAGCCTGCGGCTGTGCCAGTCTGCACTATTTATCTTACCGATCGATATCGGTTCGTTATCTTAAATTCAACTTCTTCCTTCGCGTTCCCAATGGAGCGCTCGGAATGACTTTTCTATAAGCATCGATTTACCTTTTTCTCTTTATTAAACTCTATTGATCATTTTCTAGGATACCTAAGAAATACCGTTTGCCCCAAGATACCTTAAGTAATAAACGTTTTAAAATCTGGATCTTCCAGCGTGAAAACAATTTGTATCTTTTTCTTTCATATCCCTATTATACAGGGTGTCCCAGGTTTTAATGTTCAAACTTTGTCAGTATATTCTATGGCACTAAATAAGAAAAAAATGTAATGTAAATATAGATCACATAAAAGTTTATTAAAAATTTATAACAAAAATATAGAATAGAAGTAATATAGGAATAGTAACCGACTTGCTGTTACTGCAAGTATTGGCTCAAATAGATGAGCAATATTTACATTCAGTGTGTTTATGTAAGCTGTTTTTACTATCTGAGGCTACTTAAGGTTGAAAGTAATTTTAGCTATTAGTAAGTTGTTAGAGTTCATATAAAAATTCTACAAGTTGGAGAATCATGTATTTTAAATATACATATATTGAAATGGAGTATTAATTAACCGTTATTCCTACATTACTTCTATTCTGTATTTTTGTTCCAACTTTTTAATAAAGCTCTATGAGACCTATGTTTACATAACATTTTTTTTCTTATTTAGTGTCACATAATTTACTGACAAAGTTTGAACATTAAAACCTGGGACACCTTGTAAAATATACATTATATTATTTCAAAGTTTCATGCATCATGGATAAACAAAAGTATCTGGATTGTAGTTTTTTATCGGGCAAGCAGCATTAATCGCATAAAAATAAAGAATAAACGAGGTGCGTGGATATCGCTCGTAAGTAGTATGCGGCCGTCACAGATCGGACGCAAAGTGTAACGCATGCGATACCTCCGTGCGCCATTATTTTAATAAAGTGAACCTACACACGATATATTTTCCAAGTTCATTAAACCATCAAGACTCGAGTGATCCTCTACGCGACATAGTCACGTATCCGGAACAATTTAGTTCCTAGCCGAGCTAACGAATTGACCCTGCCTCTCGTGCTCGCTACCCCTTTCTCCTCCGGCAGTGCCTCGTTCGAGCGGCTAGTACTAATCTCGCTCCAGCCAGTCATCTGCTCAGAAACGACAAATTTAAACTATTCTCGGACTGCTTGATTACGATTACGAGAAATTGGAATATACGATGCTTACGTTTTACGCTCATATGAGTACTAATTCGGATCGTCAAACCGATAGGATCTTTTCGAGCGATCGTACGGGTACCATTGCGAAAAGTAAAGCTCGATTATATTTGCACGCGATACGACGAGAGAACGAGAGAAACGAAGAGAGAAATTGAGATAAATTGAGAGAAGGATAGAGAGGAAATTTAGAAATAAAGGGAGTAGCAGAGAGAGAGAGAGAGAGAGAGAGAGAGAGAGAGAGAGAGAGAGATTCTGTTTGAGTAGATACAAAGCAGAGTTGCATTAATGTCGCGCTATTTAAATCTCCGTAAACGGGTTCGCCATCTGCATTTATATTCGCTAGCGTAAAGATCGGAGATAACGAATAGACTGATATGAAATCGTCGCTGCACAATGCTCGCACAGCCCAGTTGGTGCAAAGCCAACATCACCGGCGTGTATGTAACAACCGAAGCATTTATAAGAACCACACATTACACCTCCGCGTCCCGTTGTTTTATTGCGGCTATTTATTACGTGGCCCGCGACTGACGACTCTTTCCCCAAACTTTTCTTTTTCCCAAATGTTCCATGGATTCTTAAACTACCGTTTACAGGTCGATGAATTTTTCCTGGACATTATGAAAATTCATATTTTAATCTGGAAAATTGGATGTATCGATTATTTGAACTTTTGATATTCAAAGTAAATGTATTATGGGATGTTCCTGTTATAATTATGTGCTTCCATTAGCACGGTTAAATTTAACGAAGGTACACGCTGATGCAAATCCAAGGGAAATTTTATGGTAGCTAAAACGATACTGTTGATCGTTATTTTATTATATTCTCGACGATAAGTAGCAATAAAGCCCGTTCGCTCGAAAATGAGATCTCCTTGAAAACACGGTTAAAAAGGGTTTCCGGTTAACTCGTTGAATTTCACTCTTTACCAGCACTGTTTACAATTCGCCAAGTGGAAAATTGCGGCAACAAAGAAAAAAGTCAATGAGCCGCGTGGATTAACTTCTTCTACTTCAACGGTAGAATCACGAGACTCGAAACTTTAGCGACAAGACTACAAAAAATAGCTTGAAACCACCAATTTTTAAACATTCTTAAATTTGTTCAAAATATTCCTAATTTTCTACTAAAACTATTTACTACACCTAGATAAATGAAATCTACACTTAATACTATCGTTCTCAACAAATTTAAAAAAAAAATCGAAATTTAGAAAAATAATAATCATGCTTATCGCCTCAATTAAAAACCATTGTGAAATTTCTTTCAAGATGGGAGGAAAAGGCGTTACACATAACGAAAGGATCCAGAAAAGCGGGTCGCATAGCTCGCATTTTCTGGACCTTCCACGCCACTAGCAGCAGGCTGGACACGTCCTTCCCTGACAGAAGGCAGAAGGAGAACCAGATTAGAACCCGACAATCAAGCCAATTATACACTCCGGTGACGCTGACCCAGCTCCTCTTCCAGTTCTCTGTGTCCGCCGTCTCTTTGGCCTCTCTTCTCCTCCCTTTCTTCCTCCTAAAACACGGAAGGTTCCGGACTCTGCCACGGTAACCTGTACCGCGGTCCTACTCCAGAAACTCATCAGACCTTGCGTAATCCCCGTGGTACGAGACCCCAACGAATTGCTCGCAGAATTAAGCAGCTCGTACGAGACGACCGATACGTGAGAAACTGTGTTCCTCCACTCGCGATGGCTTATCGAAAATGGAGGATAATCGAAACTTTACCCTTTTTCCTGACCTCCGTTACATAGAGACGCAATCTGGGGTCATATGTAGGTACGGGGTAAAAATAAATGAATGGAGAAGTTTTTGGGGTAATGAGGCTGTCATGTCGATTTTCTTTGATAATTTCTACCAGGTATAATTATAGATTAGTAACAGTACCATGGTGATATAAGAACAGCGAAAGGAATAGTATATTACTTTTTAATAATATGCTTGCATTTGGGTTATCGAAAAATATCTTTAGGGATAAAGAGTGTGCAGTAATTACTGAAATTATGAAACATCCAAGGCTGAAATTCGAATTAGCTTATCACGATCGGGTTAATTCCCTTGACTACTCCCGTAACGAGGAAACGTAGAAATGCGGTCATACAAGCGCAGAGGGAAGGATAATTTAACGTCCGCTGTCATTTTGCGTGCATACAGGGAAAAGTGGATGAAGAGAACGAAAGGAAAAGTGAAGAGCCTTGACAGTAACCTCCTCGGGGAGATTTTTTTTCTGGACGGAAGAACGAGAAGACGAGATCGGCGAGGGTCCACGTCTGGAGAAACGCGGTGAGCGGCAGATTGCAGCCCAGGTCTTTGGAGGATCATCAAATTAGCGGAAGAGTCTTTGAGGGTGGCTCGTAGAGGTGGCCAACTTGCCAGGCTCGTCATAGCCTCTCTACCGGAATTATACCCCCTTCTCTCTCACTCTCTACGACGACCTTTTCGCGAACGGAGTTGCAAACTTCTGTGCCTACCTCAGCAACGAAAAGACAGAGACAAAAGTCCTCCTCTAATCCTCCAACTCATTCCATCTCTCTTTCTTTCTTTCTGTCCTTCGAATTTCGTATCCCTCGGTAGCTTAACGCCGATGCCGTCTGAATGCGACATAAGAAAATTTTCTCCTCGAGTTTTACTATCCAAAACGACTGGACCAACCACGTTCTCCACGCTGGGTAAGATATAAACGGGAGAACTTTCAGAAACCACCAAGAAAGGAGACGTTAGAACAGTTCTCCTCGGTAGTATCGTTGGGATTTCGTATCGTCGGAATAATTTTTATACTTGGAACGTCTCGCGGCTGTCTCATGTTTAATTCCTTAGTTCTTCCAAGACTTTTTCAACGTCCTCACGTCGATTGGCCGTAACGCTACGCCTGGCCGTATAGTTTCAAGAGGGTTAGAACGAATAAGAGCAGAGGAGAAATTCCATCGAGAGAAATGTGATCCAAGCGGCGCGAAATTTAAAACAGTGGCGTCATCGTGCCGACAGAAAATTCGGCCATATGCATCCAAGGGGCCGCTGTGATATTTTTAACCCAAGGTAGATATACTTCTGTACGCCCCTCCGCGTACAATCATACGTTCAAGTATATGAACGTATACGGATAAACGTACACGGTGAACGCGTGAATGTTTTATCACGAGGCAGCCCTTTGGTTCCCTCGTGCGATGTACTCCGAAACCCGTATGTCTGGTCTACGAGGAAACTGGGGCAGAAACACAAAGCCTGCCCACTGCCTGACTGAGATACCGCCAACAATACCTGAACGCACGAGGAAGGACGCCTTTTCCGCCCATTCCAACCCCCACGGTTATAGGAGGTGCTGGTCGACCTATCGCTGATAAAATTCTAAAGCCCCGGAGCTGAATATTTTTCCACTACTTGATCCTTCTAACCTCCTGCCAGCTTGACTGCTTTGTATTGCCCCTATGCAAAATAGTGGGCCATCCCTATTCAAATTAGCCACACATATGAGAAAACTTTGTCAATCGTTTCCTTCCCTCGTGTCTGTTAATTGCTGCTTTTGAAGACGCTCTGGGAGACATTGGATTTTAATATCGTATGGAATTTTGGAATAAAATTTAGAGTTGGAATGTTAATGTTATTGCCTGTTACGTGATTTGACACTAGAACTACCGAATTTGACACTAGATTTATGGCTACTAAATTTGGTATATTTAAATATTCTGAATCAATACTTTGCAAAAAGATGGATCAAGAGCCATGCAAAACAATCAGTTAAGTAATCTGTGTATCATAAGATACGCATGAAATATCCACGGTATGTTCTTCTACAAGCATAACAAATATTTAAAAAAAAGTACGAACCTATCAATTTGACGGCTCCCGTAGATCCAGTGTTAAATCTATTGTATTTCAATATGTTAAATACGTACTTTGGAAAGTGAGGAATCAAGAGGTGGAAAAGATGATCGATTCGATAATTTATATTTTATAAAACCTACGTAGCATATCTTCTCTACGATTGTTGTAGTAATTTGGAGAATTTTTGAAAAAATTTAAGAACACATAATTTTAACTTATTTGGTACTACTAGTATTAATAATTTGAATCTTCACTTTATATTTTATTTGGATGGTTCCTGTTATATTATTATCTACGATTTTTACTTCTCTTCAAGGAGCAACAATTTGTTAAATGTAGAAAATTGGGAAATTTTAATTCTCCATAAATCTGCTGGCAGTTTGAGATTATTAGAAATCCTTGATCTGAAATATTGAGACTTCACATCCGTGCTATGAGCACGTTGTTACGATAGTCTTAACAATCGATCTCCACGAAACTATTGCACGGCAAGCGAATCGGTGCATGAGACGACGCGTATGCACGTGAAATCCATATAGATCTTGCGTCAGAGATTTATAGTTACACACGGTACGTTCTAAGGCACGTTTCTATCAGCATGACGCCACCTATTCGTGCGATAATTTTAACTGTCTGGCCGGAATGGAGATCAGGAAGGCAGGAGAAGCAAGACGCCGACTAAAAGTTAAGGCAAACCTCGTTGTTAGTCGTCCTGTCACGGCCGAGTAAATATTTGGATTAGCCACGCGCCGGCAAAGCGATCGCGAAATGATTTTAAGTAAATCCACGATTCGGTGTGAATGAAGAAATAGGCGGAGGATTTGGCAACCACGGCAGAAGAAAGTTAGTTTCGCGAAGAAATCTCCCCGATATTTCTCCGACGGCCTCTGAAGCTTAAAAAGCACCCGACTGGAAAGATTAATGGTACCTCGAGTGTTTACATTGCTCGTGATTATTTTTGGATATTCTTCAACATCCATCCTATCCTTCCAGCTATCCTAAAAAAAAACTCCATATTCGTTTAACGAGATAATTATCATCGGTACGATACAATTATCATGGCATAATTGTTGATTCTCTCAATCTTGGAGGAATCCGAGACAAAGAGAAAATAGTAGCAGGTAATAGCAACGTTTTTATTTTTATTCTCATTCTCCTCGTTTATTTCTGCTCGTTGTTTTACCTTCTACTTTTCTCCAACAATGTATTTTACTACCTCGAACCGTTGCGAAACTAGGTTCTCGACATTGCGCCGAGAAAATAAGTTTTGGTCCAAGACTGGCCACGAGGGGCGCGTCCCTGTTTGCCTTCAGGACCGGTAAGGAGTTTTCTCGCGCAATTCCCATTTTCCGTGTCTTGATGCTTTCCATGACTACGACGGAGCAAATAAAGTTTCCTCAATTTCCACGGCCGGTCGTGGAGTATGCGCACGCAGTCATAGCAGCCGTTCATGCTGAGGGAAGTCGATCTTCGAGAACGATCCGAAAGAGAGGAAAGAAGACAAAAAAAAAAGAACGTAGGTACGCGATTTCGCGGCGGAACGAACTTCGTTCGATCAAACTTCGAAAAACGTGGGACATTATTTTTCCGCCATAGGGACGCATTCAATTTCCGTTTCGCGCTCGTTCGTGCTTGTCTCTTCGAGTTGCGATGATCGTTTCGCGGGCAGTATCAGAAATCGGGATGATATCACGGATGAGAAATGTAGAGGGGGAAAAGATGTGGATTTTCTAATAGTTTCTATATATTGGAAAATTGATACGATGATTTTTTATCAAGAATGATACGATATTTTGAATGATGTATGAAAATGTTTTGTCATAGGACAAGATACAGGAATCAGGTCGGTTTAAAAAAATTCGTGACATCCATGGAATATCGAGTATCCTTTTGTCAGTGGAAAAAAAAATTTCACTTTCATTCGGAGCGAAGTCAAAATCGATTGCTGTCGCGCGCGGGAATTTCCAACGAGAACAAAACGCTTTCGAACGTGCATCGTTGCCGTCGAAGATCAAAGGATTTTGACGCGATGATTATCAAACTCTCGAAATACAAATCGTGCAGATTGAGCTTCGTTTCCCCAAGGGGACGGTCCATTTCGAGTTTAAAGCACGACCGACGAGCGTATCCGTCATAGAGCTCAACCGCCACGTGGAAATCAAAGCTCTTCAAATTGCCGCACCTGATCAGGTCAGTAGGAAAACCGAGTCCTTTATACATGGAATGTTTCAATTTTCCTGGCTAACTGACTACGCTTCGCTCTCTATTCGTTGCTTCTAATTATACTCCCGCAGGACCTGCCAACCCAATTACTCGCGAATCTTGTTGCTCGACGTCGAAACAGAGAGACATAAAGAACGAAGAGCAAGGGAAAAAAAGCGTGTTGTTTCGTGCGTTGCTTAACATATCATATTAATAATACATTAATGAAATAACATACGAAAAAAGGGCATATTACCAGTTGTCCCACTGATAAAAAAATATCTTTCTAAACCTTTATCTAACTGTAATTCGCTCACCTTCTCTGCAAAGATAACTACTTCTCACCTAGCAATTCAGGTTCTAGTAATATCTTTACTAGTCCATCTCTGATTACTGGACCAGGAGGAAAAATTGTCCTGAGGCTTAATCCATTCACCGTGGTACCAATTTTCTCCTTGTTGTGACATGCTCAGTCAATGTTGCTATTTACCCTGATGGGCACGCGGGCTCGGGTAACCCCGGGTTCGCCAAACCCGTACCTGTTCGCCCCGAGCGAACAGGCCCCTGAGGTGAGAATGGGTAAGAAGAGAAGATAAAAGTGAAAAACAGTTGAAGAAGCCGGTAATCTCTCCGACTTGAGCACCGGTAACAATGCAAATCTAGGTAAGATCACACGCCAATAATAAAGAGTGCTTCGTTTTTACGATCCGTGTATGACAATCGACTCTACTAGAGTTCTCTGCATCCCCGTCGATGTGACGGTTGTGTTCACGTATTCTCAAAGGGAAAGGCCTTCCAACGTACGCAGCGCGCTTCATCCATGCTTTTATCGGCCGTAGCTCGCCTCTGTCTCTCTATTTCTCTTTCTGTTCTCCTCCTGCACACATTCTATACGGCATTCCGTCATGCTCTCAACCCAGCAAGTTAAGAGCCCTAATTAAATTCAGTCTGGGTACTCTTACGGAGCGCGGTCCATCGTTCATTAAGCGTCGGATCAAAGTGATATTCCCGTAAAGTAGTTCCACTTTGTGGCGAGGGTTCACTCTGCCTACCTATCCCTTACCCTTTCCGCGCTACCCCTCGTCATCTTCCTATTCGATGCGTTTCATAGACCTGCCTGACGGTCCGGCTTTACTTTGGAACCGTAGGTGAATCTTTTACGGTGCAATGGTGATCAATTAAGCGGTAACGCTTGCTCTTAAGAAAGAAACGGGGCTATGGTGGATGTGGAGTTAAAGGCACGAAATGGGGTAAGTGGGATGGAGTTCAAACCTTTAATGTCTTTGGAGGATTTTTTTCTAAATTATCATTTAATCGTTTGGACATTGTTTGTATGTATAAGTTGAAAAATTGATGTTATTATGGATTGACAAGTGGTGCATGAGCTGTGATGAAAAATCACCTGTAACTGTGATTTGGGAGACGTGATTGCGGCAGTTGAATCTGAAGATCATTTAACAGTTTGGATATTAGTTGTTTAAGTTGGAAGGTTGATTTTATGGATTGATGACTAATGTATGAGCTGTGATGAAAAATTACCTGAAACTGTGATTTGGGAGAGGTGATTGCGGTAGTTAAATCCAAAGATACAAAACAAAACAGAGGTAAAGTCGAGTTGACCCAACCTATCGCAAAGTTCTGTCGGCTGAAAGGTAACGTGGATGTTTTATTAAGTACTCGGTGTCACGGAAATAGATGGCCTCCTTGACAATTAATCGGGCATTAGTTAGTAGAACTGCTTTGTCACTTTGGAAAGAGGAGTTAATCCAAATTGATGTACCGATCGGTACGATTATTTGTAACGGTTCTATTTCTATTATGTCTAATTGAAATGATGCCTTGAAATGTTCTGAAGAACAAACGAAAAAATAAAGTCGCTAAGTACCATAATTAACTGCAAACAATAAAAAA
The DNA here is from genome assembly GCA_910591515.1 of Cerceris rybyensis. Classification (NCBI taxonomy): domain Eukaryota; kingdom Metazoa; phylum Arthropoda; class Insecta; order Hymenoptera; family Crabronidae; genus Cerceris; species Cerceris rybyensis. The sequence goes on from OU342795.1 coordinate 7,581,966, forward strand.
AAGGATTTTAAAGCAGCAATTAAAAGTTGGAAATTTAAAAGTTTCAGGATTGTAAGATCAGTCCGGCAAGTCGATAGATGAGAAATTGGTCGAAGTGTCGCAATCCAAATGGAATTTTCGTGTAATCTATGGTCACGATTCGATTTATGAATATTCGGTCGAACGACCACAGGAAATACGGGGGATTAGAGTCATTAGCCGTGAATGGAGAACAAAGTGACGGCAGCAAATAGAGTGGGTCGAATTATCAAATATATTAATAGATACATTGATATCGTACATAGTACAATTTCCAATATATTTGTCCAATAGTTTCGCATTAACACGAGAATGCCTTCGCGCTCTTATACGATTAATGGCCTCCGAATGAGACACAGAAAGCAACGACTCGCAGCTGTTACACGATTACGTCGCGAATAATTAGCGGCCACGGTAATTTCCCGATCGTTAATAATGACTTATTACATAGATCGTAAAACGTCGACCATAAAAGCGTAAGAACGACATTGTAAAATATAGAACGTCCCAAGCTTAAGATTATTCCTGCAAAAAAAAAATGAAAATCAATTATTCCATACCATCATGAATTCATCGTAGAGATAGGAGATCTCCGGATAGGCTATAAAGTCAACCATGATGTCGTTGGAGCCGGTGTAAAAATAATGATCACTCTTCTCTCGTCGTCGGACGATAAAGGCACACGGTGACACTTGTTCGCAAAAAAAACGACGGTTCGTCAAAACCAACTAAACTCCAGAATAAGCGAAACACAAAAAACTGTCGTAAGCTTCCGGCGATGTTACGTTAAAATGGAAAGAAAACGCGTGATTTCGTGTTACCAGGATTTTTGAACTTTCACTGCGCAGAATCACCGAACACTTGGATACTCGTACAAACACTTGGCGCGACGAAAATCCCTCTCGAAGAACGTGCGAGCTACCGGCAACGACACGAGGCACTCACATGGCGATGATGACGGCGCTTTTTCGCGAAGCGGTTCACGCAGAACCGTCGAAAGCGCAGGAGCAAACACCCGCGAAACTTCTACAATTCACACGGCACTAAACTCGATCTCTCGTGTTACAACATTCGCGCGAAAATATTGCGCAAGCGTTTTCCAACTGTGTCTATCCAATCACGAGATATAGAGGTCTCTTTTTCCTTTCGATCTTCACAGATTTCAAGCAAAGATCGTTCCTCGAGTAGACCGTAAGGCTTGATACGTAGTAACGTCGACGAAAGCAAAAGAAAGAATGAGAACAAAGAACGGGAACGGAAGGGCGCGTATTACTGCGACTGGCTTATTCTCAGGGCCGTATCGTGGAAGCGAAAGGGGATGGTCCACGAGGCACCCACGAGGGTTGAAACGGGCGGCTTTATGCGCAGACGAGAGATAAAAGAGGGACGAGAGTAGACAGAGAAATATATGTGCGAGGGTGTATAGGTATGTGCACGTATATACAAGGAAAACGAGGACTCGCAAGCCCGCGCTTGCGAACGAAAGCACAAGGGAGAGTAAGCTCGGTCACTGAGGCGTCGCCACTCGGCTTGCTTCCTCGGGAGTGACTCCCTCCTACGCTTCCAGTCCCCTACCATTTCCATTCCATCCCTCCTTAACCTCCTCCACCTTCTTCTTCTTCTTCCGCTTCTTCTTCCACCTCGTCCTTACCCTTCCTCTCGTTTTCCTCTTCGCGTCTTTACCTCGCGAAAACTACCCCTCGTCGCGAGGCGTAACCACGGAAAAGTTCGTCCTAATTGTTTGATAGCGACTCCGCCACGCCTTCTCATAATCATTATACAATAATTATATAATATAATAAAGATCAGTCGAGCGACTAACAGACCGGGATACGTGACAGACATTTTTAACAGTCTTCGTGCCCTAATCGTTGCTCAGGGATTTTTAGCAGGAACTCGAAAGAAGAGGGAAGATAAGGCAGGAATTAAAATAAAACCGACGTACATTCGGATTGGATAAAATACTCGGATATAATTCCTGTGCAACAAGAAATCACCGCTCTGACTGGAAAAACGGTGGAAGATAAATGTTATCTAGCCAAAGATTCCAAGTAAGAGCAGAAGTCATTGATGAAACGAGAATCGAGGTTTCCTCTTTACAGCCTTAGCGCTTAATGAATTACGAATAATGAACGGTCAGGTGGAGAAATCGTGGAAATTTCATTTGACTCGGGGGTGGCACAGGTGCACGCAGAAGTTACAAAAACTTCGTTAGGGAGGAATGCAAACAATGCCCGGTCCGAGGTAGCCCGGTCTTTCCTTGACTGGCGAACATGCCTGGTCCGTACTCTTTTTGCCCCTTTTCCACCTAACTCTAGGCTTTGCACGCGCAAGTATCGTTTTCCTTATGCAAATCCAGGGGAACTCGAAGCGCGTAACCCACCCCCATCGACCTCCGTCGAATGCCTGGCCGGGGTTCAACGTTTCTTTCCTTCAGGGCAAACCCCATGGCGCACCACCGCCAATTACGCTCTCGTAAATCGGCCCGCCAATTTGTCAGTCGCGCGCAATCCATCCTTCTGAATTTCGCCCTGCCTTATCGCGTCACTTCGACGTCCTCGCTACTTAAGCTCGCTCCTGATTCCGACACGGAAAAGAAAGGGTTTCGACCGACGACGAGAGAGGGATAAAGATTAATGGACTTCTTTTGGAACGGTCAAGACGCGAATGATCAAATGCCGTTTTAAAACGACGAATTCATTAGGGATTATATGGAATATCGATGAGCAAGAGTGAATGGATTTTTTTTTAATATTTGTTTTGAATTTTTAAAATGTGATTTCTGATGAAAAACTTTGTAATTGTATTTAGCACTAAACCTACCAAGGTGGTCAAAAGACCGGTCCCAATTTTTTTTACAATATTTAAATTGATAGGGTAGCCATAAAGTGAATCTTTCACTTTTATCTCGTATATTTAAATTAGTTAATTAATCATACTCTTCGCCTCTTAATTTCTATTTTTCTACAGTAGATATTAGGTGAATTTAAATTTTAGTAAATATAACATCGGTAGTTGTAGTGTTAAAGAGACGAAATTGTTTATGAAGATGAAATTTCTAATATTTTTATGCAATTTTCCAGTATGTTCTTTACCGTTGCGAGTTTATTAAATAGATTTTTTATACGTTTTCAAGCCATGATTTTTAATCGAGAGAATCTCGGTTTACCAAGGCTCGAATTATAGATACTTCGTTGTACTTTCGATTAAAAATTCCATACGTTTCGCAGAGCGTGCGTACATCCGCAAAATTCTTGCCATCTCTCTCGCTCTGTTCATTCACTCGAGAGTTAAATTTAGCGTGATATTTTTTCGATCGAATTTCCCACAGGAATTTTTCTGTCGCCAGTTAGAATACCGATGTACAGCGGTAACATCTGGCGATCTGTTAATGTTGGGCTCGGCTAGACCAACACTGCAGTCAAGACGGAGGCCGGGCTTTCGAGGCAAAGCAAATAAACAGGAATTAAATCTGGAAGGCTTTATCGCATCGAGACGCTCGAAGATTTCTGCACGGGAAAAGAGACAGAAGCACGCGTATACACGTAAAAAGCAAGACGAACAAGTAGAATCAGCGATCGAGTGGAAGAAGATATCCTTAATGCTTTCAGACTCGATAAAGAGTAGGCTGCATCGAGCCATCCGTATGTCTATTTCCAAAAAAAAAAATTCTGGAGCCTCTCAGCCGTCTCAATCTTTAATTTCGTGAGTGAACCAAGATCGATCGTGCTTTCACGACTTTGAAGCAACGTACCTAAATAGTAATTTACTCGAAGAGCATTACAAGCGACTCGAATCCCCTCTACACCCTGCACAGCCGAGAGATGAGAAGGTGATATTTGCGATGACCTCCTCTTGCACGCGAAGGTCCGATCAAACCCTCGAGCGAGTCTGCCGAGACATCGATAAGGATCGTCCACCACGATGACCTACGTCGATCACGCAACTGCGTGGTTTATTCCATCGTAATACGTCTTCGAAGAATCTGTGCAAACGATCTTACAGCCGTTTAAATATAACGAGTCGATCCTGTAACGTGCATTAAACATGCACCTCCGAGAGTAACGATATATAATTAATTCTAACATCGCAAGGAGTTAATTGCATTTGATTCCGATAATCTCTCCTAATTGAACTCTCTCTCTCTCTCTGTGTCTTTCTCCACAAGAAGAAATTCAGAAATTTTCATTGTAGAGTTACGGCAAAGAGCAACACTTAAAGCTCTAATTATTTTTTTTTCCAGATACGAGAGAAAATAAATTAGAATTTTGAAAAGAACTTCGGATAATCAGAGGTTCTGTGATATGATAGAAGGTCAAGTCGATGCAAGTCTTATTGTTAGAGACGTGGGAAGGAAATTTGTGAAAATTGTGTCGCTATAGGCCGGAAGTGGGCTGGCAAATACTTTCTTTGGAGGTTTCGCGGGAGCGAGCGCGTGCGCACGTGCAACGATCGGTTCCGCAGTAAGCACGAGCTAAGTATAGCCGGTTGGCCAGGGGCATTGTTATTGCTTGCACAGCGGGAGCGTTCGGCTTGCGATCCGTGTTTATGAAGGGTCCGTTGCTTGCTCGAGTTATGGCCTCAGGTGCGTTCAGATATTACAACTCCGACCGTCCAATCACCGAATGACCATTCTAAATGTTCTCCAAGTTGGACTTGACATTTAGTATCCTTTAAATCGCCACTTCCGGCTGGCGGTCCCCCGAACTAGACTTTACTCGTTCGCAAAAATAATCTTCTCTCGAAATCTCGTGTCATTTCGTAACCCATGAGATCAAACGCGAAATGCAGGGTGAGAAGTGGCATCAGAGGTGTGTATTTGCTTTGCAATTAACCCACGGACTATAATTACGGAAAGAGCACGAAACTCCGAAAGTGCAAACGAGCGAAAAAGTGGGGAGAGAAATTTGTTTAACAAATTTACGCCGGGTAAGCGGTCAGCGAGATAGTCTCTTACGGTAACGAGAATTCGAAAGCCACGACTTGCACGCTGGAACGCTTGGAATTAAGGGGGTTAAACCGACTTTAGTTTCGGCTCATGAAATTTACCTCGTATTCGAAGTTTTTTTCAAGAAAGCATGAAAAAGCAGATGTATTCTATCCACAGTGTCCAACGAAAGAGTGGCAAGTCCGAAGGTGAAATGAATCATGTCTCCGCGAAGTCGACATGTCGCAGGAGGATAATCTTCATCTCGTTTTAATCGCAAAGGAGTACAGTTTAACGTGCTTTTCTCTAAATTTTTCTATCTCAATTGATTTGCATATGGGTGGCTTCCGTTCCGTCTCGATACTATCGTACAAAAACTAACCGTTGCTGGATCATGTTATTGGCTTGGTTTGAAAGCCTGAAGTCTAAGAAAGACGTAGAAAAACCGCGATCGGTCCACAAAAAAGCGAGATATGTAATTACAAAGTCGATGGGGACCGATCTTTGGGCCATCCTGTGCGTGGGGTCTTGGCGGTCAGGGGAGCGGTGCAGGGTTTACTTTGAATTTATGTCCCTCAGCTTCTAGGTGTCGTAGGAGGATGATCTTTCTCTCATTTTAATCGCAAAAGAGTGCAGTTCAACGTGCTTTTCTCTAAATTTTTCGATCTCGATTGGTTTGAATATGGGAGGCTTTTGCTCCTTCTCGAGACTGTCGTACAGAAACTAGCCGTTGCTGGATAATATTATTCGCCTCGTTTGAAAGCCTAAGGTCTAAGGAAGACCTAGAATGAAAGTTTCACCGCGATCGGTCCACAAACAAGCGAGATATTTAATTTCAAGGCCCATGGTGTCCGATTTTTGAGAGTCAGAGGAACGGTGCAGGGCTCACTTTAATTTTACGTCCCTCGGCTCCCGGTAGGTTGCTACTCTCCCCACGGAGCTCCGTGGAGAGCGAAACTCTCGCTGAAGAGGTAGGTACAATTGAAAAGATTTTTTTCGTACATGGACCAACACGAGGGAAAAGCATAGCGGTTGAACCATGTGTACACGTATGATACGCACGAGCCATAGCCACCACGTACATACGTGCGTCTGCCTCTTCATAAAGTCATAACTCAACCGAGCCCCCGGCGCATCTCTCGGCATAACATTTAAAACGATTTCCGCTGGCAGCAGTGCCAAGACCGTAGCTGCGTTGTTTCGGGGATAGATTAACGAAACATAACGCCAGTACTCGCTACGGACTTGCAAGGGGTAGCCCGGATAATGGGAAGGGGCGTGTTGGCACTGCTCTGGCAGTTAAGCAGCGCTCAGTGCCGGCGCTTCTACTCTTCGTAGCCCCTACGGCCACGATCGATGGAAAATTTTGCGAGAACTATGGTCCATTTGGTCGGAAAACATTCTACAAAGTGGACGATTTATTTCGAAAATACTACTGCCAGCCAAGTTGGCCGGACTAGAGCAGACGAAATTAACTATTTAATTCCTTCCCGCTGTAATAGGACGATATGATTAATGTACGGTTACGAGGATCGCGAGATACGTCCGCGATAAAACTTGAACACGGTGTGTAGAAGGACGAGGAAGAGAGAGATCGGACATCGTGGAGATATCGTAACTTCCTCCCTGACCTGCCAGGATGATCCAACGGTAGGTCGGACATCAGGAATAACGGCACACGTTATTTACGATATTACTCCCCATAAATATGGAACGAACCGTCCGCATCGTTCGGACCGTACGTTCGCATCCGTTTCTTTTTGCTCCTCCTCCATTTCGGATTCGCGCTTCTCCCGATGGATCCGGACGTGGACGATGGAAATGTCGTTGGCAGAGTCTTTCGTCATAATGTACCAATGCGTCGACGATTGACAGAGACCTTTCATTCACCCTAGAGAGATTGCCTCTATGTTCTACTATCCTGTGTACCTAAATGAACTTTAAATTTTGGATAGAGGTAAACAGTTTTACGATAATGGAACATAGTAAAGAGAAATTTCATTGTATTGTGAGAAGAAAAACGTGACATTTTTCTGAGACCCGGGTGTAACTGTACGTACAGCCATCCCTGGTATTTGTAGGGGCCATGGAAAGTCTGATGATACATCGCGAACTCGACGGGCAGCCCCTTTTGGCTCCCCGCCCTTCCTTCAACCCCTTACCCATCGACCCTCCGCTTTTCCCTTCCCTAACTATCCTTTCGGCGTTAAGAGATTAACTTGTCACGCCGGGCCATTTTAATATTCCGGATCGCGGGGCGATTCGCCGGAATTAGCGCCAGGAAAGCGCCATACGGCTCCGTCGAGCGATAAGTATCTGTTAACGTCACTGTAGCTTACCTCGTTTCTTTTTGCACGAGACTGCATCGAATCTGCAATTACACGGAGGACGGAAAAAGAGAGGAAAGCAATTTTGACCTATGGTCGATGAACATTCGATGAAGTATAGAAAGAGAGAAGAATTAAAGCTGATAAATTATCGGTTCTCGCAAATTCACCGCGGGTTTGGAGAACTTCCAGTGATCTCGAATCGAAAGACAATCGGGGAACTTTCTCGGTAGATCATTTTTCTAAATTGATATACCTCTCTTTGTGAGATCAATTTTTAATGCTGAATGTACGTAGATATTTTAAGGTCGAGTAACGAAAGCATTTATAAAGAAGGATTTAGATAAGGTCCTCGCGGTAGTATAAACGACATAAAATGAGTCCGATTGCCAGACTATAACCGAGTCCGAAAGTAGGTAAATTGCGCAGTAAATGTGTAAACACTTACCCCTGGTAAAGTCCGCTTCTCATGCAGAGCGTTCTGGGCGCTGATTGCGCTGTCACGACTGTAGTAGGTGAGAAACGCACAGCCTGAAAAACGAGAGAAAAACGTAGCAGGTTAGTCGCTAAGAGTCAACTTGAAATTTACCAAGCGGTAGTTTGAAACTTAGCAGAAAAACTTAAAAGTTACGAATGTATGTTCGTCGTGAACTAGTTCTTATGATATTTTAATATCAACCGACGAAAAGATACCGCGACGCATCGATTTGTTATTAAGAACACCAGGGCGACGAGGAATTCATTTAGAAAAATATAACGTAAAACGAACGACAGTCACGCGATATCGGTCTCCTATATTTTTAAGCGCCGTAAAGAGAAATAAAACTGAAATCTCTGTAAAAGTTTTATCTCAAGCCCTCGGGGAAAGTTCAGCCTTCGAGGCTCGACCGTTTCAATCCGATCTCCGTCGCTCCGACGTTCACGTGACACGAGTCAATGTGTCACAGTAATTAGATATAAGCGACTGAAACTTTTTCGCTGCATAATTACTGGGGCGCGGCACATTAAAAAGGAACTTTTGCATTATAATTTTTCCAGCGTGCCACATAGGGTAACCAAACGTGGAAGGGCGTCAACGAGAACGATCCCCGGAAATGTCCGACTCTCACGCAGTCGGGCCACGACGTCGACTAAATTCTTCGAACTTTTCACCATTTTCACGCGCATTCGAGAATAAACGCGACACTTCCCGACCATGCGAGGGAAACATTTCCGGGTACCTCTAGCGAAAATCATTTCTCGCCGAAGTCGGTAAATAACGTGTCGGGGATTCGCCGGCGCACAGACGAGGGAAACGTATGCCCCTGTGCGATTTATTGGAATTTAAAATGCATCGCTGATCCTCCAAAGCGGTCTTTCATCCGGCGAATATATCGGCGAATCGTGCTTCGCGGAATACTTTGTAGGTACATCTTCGTTGCACTATCATCTTCGTCGGATAATAATATCGATGCAACGACGGAAACTATCCGCCCACGACTGACGTACGCTCACGCAAGCTTTCCGTCAGGTAGAATCACGCTGTTATCTCGTCGTAGATACAAATAACCTGATATTAATCACACTTCAATGTCGCTCGAGTTTGATATTTACGATAGACCAGGAATATTTATGTTGACATGTTTGTCTGAAATTGAGAAAGTTTATTGGTTTTGTACGGTCGAAACTTTATCCAATTCGATGATAAAATTGTGTTATGGTTATAAAACTCGTTGAATTTTGCGAGGAAAATATTTGTATAACTAACGTTTACACTACGAGTTTAGGTATACATTTTTTAATAATCTCTGCAGTTGAATTTTATACGGAACCTAATCGTTTCAATTTTCCTGACAGTCGAGTAAATGATTAACGGCTCGTTTGAAACTGTTAGGAAATTTTTCCACGCCCCATGGAGGATCGACGTCACGCCGGTAGCAGGTTTTCACGTTAAAAATGCTACACGGTGTAATCAATTAATCAACCGGCTCGTCTACGTTCCGGAATAACGAAATATCGACATTCCTATCCTCGTAAAATTAATTTTCAGAGCGATTCCAGGCAGTTTAAGAACCGGCGCCGATATAGCGGGTTAAAACGATGGTAATTAACCCAGGAATTGGACGGTGGCTGAACCAGACCATTATCGGCTATCGCACTGTCGAGCAAACCTCCTGGGACCGCCTTCCTATCGGCCTGAGGATTTATTCAAAGGGCCTCTTCGTCCTATCTGATCGCCATTTGACTATCTCAACACACCGAGATGGATGTAAGCAAGCACGCGCGCTGCAAGACTCGTGGACAGACCTCGGCACACGATCGTCCGATATTTACGACGAGACATTATCACGATCACCTGATAGCCTTGATCTGTCTATAATCGAGACTCCAAAGCAGTCACGGTATCCGTTGACTTTCTACCGGCAAAGAATGCGAGGTAATGTCAACGTAGATGTACAAAGGTAATTGAATGGAAAAATGAAAAATTGTTTAAGTGCTTGCAAAGAATACTTTTAAAAATATGTAGCTCTTTTAGCAGGGATGGAAGATTGAGATGGGCAGATATATCAAACAATTGTTCTGGAAAGTATTGCTAAAATTTTTCGATTGACAATTTTAAGAGTTATTTCAAAAATTTTAAGTAGGTAGTCTACTCCCGAGGGACAGATATATGAAAAAAATTGGTGATGTCAATATAGACATTTATTTTGGAGTAAATTTTCGGGCTATCGGTTCCGTGGGGCAGTAAATTCGTACATTTTTATGACCTTTTTTCCAGACTTCTATGCCAGTCTCCAAACTACTAATAAATAATCAAAGGGACATTTATAATCGTACTGTAAAAATGCCGAAAATTATGGTCCTCGTGCTTACAATCGCTCCTGCAGCTACGTTTGTAAATTAAAGATAATCGTTCGAGTAACGTCATTCATCCAACGAAATGTTATTGAAACACGCGAACAGCAACGATACATTCTTTCTACTTTTGATTTACGCGAATTACATATCAAGGGGGGTTGCTGGAGGGGTCAGTGGGGTGAGACCAGAATTTTTCGGTGAAATTTACTGCGAACTACCGGCGTATATTTCCAGCAACGTGTAACCTATTCGTGCCAGAGTTGAACTTCAGTAACGATACGTTTATCAGTATAATGTCATAATAAACAAACAAGTCGACCGTCGGCTTTGAAGCGTGGCTGCACGTCACGTCGTCCGAGCATGCGAAATTCAAATCGCTCGTGGTTGTTGTCGTTCTACGCGGTTCGTACTACCGTGAAGCTCGCGAGACGTTTTAATCTCAGGGTGGCTTCGACGACGCAATTTCACCCCGCGATAGCAGGTGGAGTCACGCCGGCAACAGTTTCTTAGCGGGGAGTTACATCGTCGAGGGTGAAAACCGAGGTAAACAGTAAGAGGGTACGAGAGGAGAATCGTTAGATGGGATAAGGTAGCGAGAGAAAAGCATAAAATACAAGGAAACGAAAGAGGGAAGGAGGCGAAGGAGGAAAAGCAAGGAAGAAGTAAGACACGAGGTGCATGCTCCGCGGTCTCTTGTAATTTTTCACGCGACACGTCGTACGCGTCCGGATCCCCCTTGGTTATCTCGAACACCATGGTACGTCCTTCCATTCGCACGTAGGGCGTCCAACCTAACCCAAACTAACCCACATAAAAGCTCACGCTCTCGAGGGGAAGAACAGAAAGGGGAAAATAGCAGGGTTGGAGCAGCAAAGGATGAAATGGGTCGGGCAACCGGCAACAACTATGGAGCAACGGCAAATCCAAAAGTTTTCCATGAGTTCGTCGCCTGCGGCCGGTCACGGGGAGTATTTGCCGTCAGATACGCTCCCCGAATCCGTGGGAGACCGCGAATAGAGCAGAAATATTTATAAACATCGCCGGTGCTTATCTTAATTGCGTTGGGACAACTCGCTCACGACCTTACGGCGCCCGGCCGTGGCGGTCTGATACTACTGGGAATAGAAAACTTCCTCGTGGCGAATCGTGCGCCCCGCGGGGCTTCAAGGAGAATTAGCTACCGTATCAAGAACAAGGCCGACCCTTCTTCCTCCCTCGAGTAAGCTCGGTGAGTTTCCGTCTTTCGGTCGAATTAAATCCACGGATTGCGCCCGGAGCCATACGCGACCTGACGAGGATCGAGGGGGACGAAGGTAAATCCAGTTTCGACGGAGTCTACTTCTGCCAAGACGACGTTTACTCTCTCATTAGGAACGTCATTTCGTAGGTAACTTAATTCACGAGAGATGCGAATTTAGCCTGCTGGTATTCGGTACCCGTCGTGGAAATAACGCCGGCGATATTCCTTTTATTCGGTCTCACCCCGCGATAGAGAAGGATCAGCCCAGTTTCGGTGGCATACTTTGTACTTGCTTAATTTTCACCCCTCTCGGTATATCGTCTATTTGGCACTACTCTTTTGGCTTCCTTCAAATACATTTGGATCGGAAAAGGCCAGGATACAACTGCCAACTTCTATCCTTGCCAGAATCTAGAAGCGTTCCGATAATTCCATCCGGAGCAAATTGTATTAGAAAATCGAGGGGACGTTGATCAAAAGTTCACTTACCATCGAGTAACTCAACAATTCATCCATCGTAGAAATTTCGACGATGGAACGAGCGTCTTAGAGCTGAAGTGCGTCCATGCCGTTCGACGGTCCATCTACTACTAATATTCGCGCGAATCAAAATATTCGCGTGACCCCTGTGACTGTCGCAACATCGTTGACGAAGCTTGCCGAGGATTCACGAGAATCTACACCAACGAATAGCAAAACCGATCGTTGAATTTTAACTCTACTAATATTCGCGCGAATCAAAATACTCGCGTGACCCTTGTGATTGTCGCGATATCATTGACGAAGCTTCCCGAGGATTCACGAGAATCTACACCAGCGACTGGCAAAACCGACCGTTGAATTTGAACTCCCTCGAGCATTGCTATCGTCGGTCAGGATCGCTTTATCAATCACCCTGGCCCCCAAGGTTTTTGGTAGCCTCGGGAAGAAAGTGCGAGCTCTCGTCGCGTTAATGCGAGCTCGTTTAGCTTCTCCTCTTATCTCGCTCGGGCACTGTTTCGGAAATTTATAATATTCTCCGGGAGTAACTCAAGACGTAGACAGAGAGAAGGATGGCAGAAACGACCAGAGGCGACGTTAAATCCTAGAGGAAGAGACGGCGGCGCGAGTGGAATGGAGAAAAAGGGAAGGAAGTTTGAAAGAGGAAACCACGGGTTATCTTCTCGAGCGCCACGTATAACCGGCTAGACAGCGTGTATTCGGTATAAAGGACGTTAAAGTATCATACGAGCCGAGCTTTTATCGCTTTTGCGGTGATATTCGCGAGCAAAATTACTGTACGATCGTTCCTATCGTCGAGAAGAATACGAGAGGGTAATCAAAGGATGGTACAAACCCTTCGGAGAAGCATTCGTTTCCACATCTCCCTATGGAGAGGCAGTTGCACCTTGTATCGCATCTGCAATTACGATAAGACTCGCGATTAGATTGACGGAGCGGTACGAACGGAGTAGGCTCGTGTAAATTGCAGATGAAGCGGTTGCACTTGCCGCTGGTAGGTTGGAACAATTTACTGACTCGAGATAATGGAGTGTCTTGCGATCGAGCGTTTGTTTGTCGATCACCATTCTAACAAAGGTGATGAGAAGCGCCAAGATGTCTCATATAGTACCTACTGGAGAATCGCGGGAAGTGTGAAACAAATGTAATAAGTTTAGTTGAGGTGCAACTCGGAAAACTGAAACAAATGTTATTAATCTCGGAAAGGTACGGTCGAGGGTTTATAATTTATCCATGAAAACTGATGCTACAATTTAAAATTTTCTGCGTTACTATGAAATCCTCGATTCATCCACGTAATACTCGCCACACGTTAAGCGTAAGTAGTATAAGGGATTACAGTGTTAGCCCCGGTAAAAGGAACGACGCGTATCATGTGCGCGACGCGACTCGCGAATCCCGACGGTGCTTAATTTTCACTGGGTGGATCTAATTAATTCAATTGGAATTAATTGCCCTCGGCCACGTGCGAGGCCGACGCGAAGCTTAGATCTCGACGTGAGAGACCAATTTACGAAAACGAGCGGCCTAACGACGAGTTACGTATTTCGGGTTTGCGTTAATTCGCCGTAGCGGCGACGTTCAGTCGATTAAAACGGCTGGAAACGTCCGCGCAGAAAATGAGTTATCGTTCCGCATGATTGCACGTAAAACCCGTTGAAATATCATTGCATCGACGCTCACGATGAGATTTCGTTTGTTCGTGATCACGAGCTCGATACGAATATAATATTATCGATGATCGTCGTTCACGTGTAAACACATGTAGACCATACGTTTATCGCGTGTCCCTGCACTGTTATTATCCTCGTTTACACAATCTCGATACAAAAGTCGAACCTTCACCGTCACGTAAGCTCGATATTCCACCTATCGTTTCACCCCGTCGATTTGATCTTCGAGTCGCATGGATGCAGTTGAAATCGCGCAGGGATCTGGCGTTCGAGTAATCGAGTGATTCTTTCGCGTGACTCGATTGTCTCGGTGAAAGGGTAAAGCTCCGAAAGGTACGGAAAGATGGAGGAGGAGAAATACCGTCTAGCCCGGAGTGTTTCTGCCTATAAACTTACCGACGTGTATTGAGAGACCGGACGAAAGGCAAAACAGATATATAGAAATGGACGGATGGGAGGCAGAAAGGGGGAGGTAGAGGGTGAGAGTGAGAGAAATAGAAAAGCATAGGTATGAAGAGACAAGGGAGACAGACGAGAGAGTTGATGGCACCGTCCGACGTCGGCGAGAGGGGTGGCGAGGTGGTTAAAGGGGGTTCAAGAGTAGAAGAGCGTTTTATTTGCGAGGCAATGCGACGGCTAATACACCAGTCACTGGACAGCGTCCAAGTCATAAAATGGATTTTATGACGCCGATCGATACAACGAGATCTCTCTCTCCCTCTTTTCGACGTCGTTGTCCTACGTCCGTCCTCTCCCTCTTTCAATGGACAGCCGCCGACGCCTATGTCTGCCTATATCCCCTCGGAAGACCACTTCTCGAGTCCACTTCGTTTTTGGCCAACTCTGGCCAAACCAAGGACGGAATATAATCCGTTTGTGTGTCGCGTGTATTTATTAAGAAAAAAGTTCTTTCTTGCGTATCCCTTCCATGGCCGGTCTTCTTTTCTTCTCCTCATCCATCTTCTACAAACTGTTCCTCCCTTTCTTTCGTCCTGTCTGTATATATGTATGGGCATATTTCTCTGGTATTCTTGGACGTCTGCTGCATTTTCGCGGATATAGATTTCCCGCCGTGCACCGGCAACTCGTGAAAATTGAAACGCACGCGCCGAGATATACGACCGCGAAGGTATCGCGTCTCGTTGCATTTCGTAGATCCGTGCCTCGTTGATAAACGATGGAAAATCGTGAGTGCAAAATATAAATTCGACTCGGGCGAACCAGTGGTTTTGCCTTGAGACCGAGGCTTTCCCATTTGCGATGGATTAATCGTGGATTCGTTTCGAAATTCGGCACATCAAACATAAATTAAAAATCATCAAATTGATAATTTATCGTAATTTAGAAATCATTAAATGTATAATTAGAAGATTTTGTATAATACACAAAGCTATATTAGACCTTCCACCAACCAATTGTAAAATCGCTCCACGATTAATTAGCGGGGCATCAAAGCCACGATAAAAATGAACATCCCAAAACTAATTTGAATTTTCCATTTTCCTAATTTTCAGATAATCGCATAATCAATCGAAATCTCCAAAATGAATCGCCACCCCGGTCGTACTAGTAGAAAGAAGTAAAACTTTCTGGGGTACCGGCTCGAGAAAAGGTATCTCGCGCCAACCAAAGCATTGTTAAGCAGATAGTAGGCAGTCGGAGAATTAGAATTTTACGGTCGTCCTAATGAATTGAAACGAAATGAGGCTGCGATAGACCTACCCGACCTCACCTACACATTAGCCCTTCCGACGTCCCCAACACCGGCGTCTCGACGGCTCGTTTCGCGGGATTCGCGCAGACGAGGAATTTGCATCTTGGGTGAAAATTGAAATGCTCCGGTACAATGGACAGGGAAGAGTGTCCTGCGAAATGACTTTTATAATAGGACGCAGGTAATATAGCCGCGACGGAACCAGAAGCGTTTCCAGGCGATGGTACCCGAGGGTTGTAAGTTCGTGGGATCTTAGTTTCACACAGACTCAGCCCGATATTGCGGAAAGAACCGCTCTGTATACAGGGTGAGGCAATAACTATTGCCATCTGGAATAACTCGTTTCTCTGTAATCGAAATGCTCGAATAAAAGTGGTGCCATATAGAAAGATACGTTTCTCAATAAACTCTGTTTCCGTAGCGTGAATATTTGGAAAATTTCCCAAATTCCATTACTGCCTTCATTCGAAAGTTTTGTATCGACAAAGTTAATTGAAAATAAAATTAAGAGAATACTAAAAATTGAATATTTCTCGAAATATAAAACAATGGACTAAAATATATGTTAAGCTACGTTTCTCGATAAACTCTGCTTCCGTAGCGTGAATATTTGGAAAATTTCCTAAATTCCATTCCTTCCTTTAATCGAAAGTTTTCTATCGACGAAGTTAATTGAAAATAAAATTAAGACAATTCTAAAAATTGTATATTTCTCAAAATATCAAACAATGGACTAAAATATATGTTAAGATAGAGCAATTATTAAATCTCATCGCAGAGGTTCAAGTTTGCTGCCATATCATTTGCATATTCTTTGTATTTCAAAACTCCGCTGCCGATTAACTTGTTCTTTTCGCAAACGAAAACGGAGGGAGGTTTACCCTCTCACCCTGTCTTCTACGTGGCATCCGCCGAGTACCATTCCCCGACGACAGTGCCATTCTCTCGAAGCAGACTTCCACGGACTTGGATAGCCACGTTTTCAGGTATACGCATCCACCAGAGTGTCGGTGTATACGCGCAAAACGTAGAAACGAGAAGCCGAGGGTGTAAACGTGCACTCATCCGTGGAAGTGTGCGTCGAACCTCGCGTCGACGGCACCCTTGGTGTTGCGCAGAGGAAATTGAAATATGCAAATAGCCGCAGACTCGACGCTACCTAGCTACTGGCTCCGCAAAGGTTGATGTTTCGTCCTCGGGAGTATCGGCGTTTATCGTCAACGTTGGATATCATGCGCCTTGTATCAGAGAGACCTCCGGCTGCTTTTTGAATATCGATGCCTCAAAAATATTCCACGTACGTGTTCACCCGTGTATTCACCGATCTCGATATCGTAGAATCGGTGCTCCTTCTAACGCGTTTCTCCAAAAAGAATATTAAATTTATCGCACAAAACAAAAAAAAATCAGGATAACTCATCGATCGACGGTATAATTTATCCTTCGTACAACTTACAGATCATTTCTCTACGAATATTCTCGTAGATTCGCATTGGGTTCTATTGAAATGACTGCCGATGTCGATACTTTCGACGATATCGCGAAGGAAACCCCTCGATTCTTTTCCTCGTACGAACGGAGAAGTTTCTCGATTGGTGTCAGAGAGGTTTAAGGTTCTCGCGAGGAGAAAACGAAGAAGGTAGGGGAAGAAGGTTCGTCGCTTCCGCGGTCACGAAGTCCCGGTCCATAAGGCCGTCGAGTGCGCATAAGTGAAGCGATCGCATGGTACGGAACGATGAACCCACTTGGGTGGTATTCCGTCCCATCGACCTTTGCGACGCGGCCAACTGCTCGAGAAAAAGAGAGAGAAAGAGAGTGACATGCTTGCGAAGAAACGTGCCACAATGGCTAAGAGTCGAAAGACGAGGGAAGGATGTATGTAAGTATGTAGAGCGCGATGGGAATGCTGGTTGGTACATGCTAAGTAATTCGACGATGTCGATGATACCAAGTTGGAGCTAGCTGCTAAAGTAAGAAAATGGGGAGAGATAAGGAAATAAGGAGAGAGCTTAACGACGAAGAAAAGGAGAATCAAACAAAGCTACGTATATTCGGTAAACTGTGCTGCACTTAATGCTTTCTCTTCTTGAATAGGTACTTTGGTAGTCGAAATGACCGACTCCTAGACGGCTTCCTTCTTAATTAACTTAAATCTTTAAAGTTGCATTACATAAGCACGCTACCGTGGAAATAAGAGTTTAAACAAAGCACCATTGTGCCGGGGAAACGAAGGCGCCTCGAGTAAAAAATGTCCCAAGGGCTCGTTAAGAAGAACCTTAGCCGAGGGTGGATTGTTTATTACGTTTCTTTCTTGTTAAACGAAAGGGCTCTTTTTTGGATCTTCTCAAATACAGATATTCCTTCCGCAGTGTGCAGTGTCTTCTCGAAATTGTATCGCGCGAAACTAAGCCCCGGATACCGTGTTCCGGAACAGGATCCCCCTGAAACTGGCAACCGATCGGAGATTGTCAGCCTTTGAGAGCAGCCTTTGACGCGCGCTCGACGAGATGCCCGCGTTAAGCTCGTTAGATCTATCGGCGAATATACGCAGAGGCTTGTATTCTGCTTTAGCCTCTGCATGGAAGAATGATTTCTAATGCACGGTGAAATTGGAATTTATGCACGACGGATCTTTGTTTTTCATTCATCGATACCTCGTAATTAGGAGGATAATGAAGACGGGGAAAGAGAAGTTCGAGCGGAGTTTCTCGATCAGCGAAATTTCCTCGGTGAACGATGTATTTTCGCGAAGATCGCGATGACTGTTTGAATAACCGAAGTTACTCGTACAAAAAGTAGATCTAATTGACCTTATTATAATTATTAATGTGGTACGGTTAACATTGATCTCTCCTTCTCTTTTATCTTTGTACGTGCACCACTCTAACTTCTTTCTCTTTCTTGCAGTCACCCATCGGAGAACTTGGTTCTAAAGTGCGCCATTGAGGGTGATTTTTATTCAAGAGACACCGTTCAGCGAGAGCGCTGCTGGGTCTCCCCGGGTTCAGGGCTTTAACTTAAATGTATGTTAAAAGTTTAGGCCAGGATTTTTAATGTCACAGGAAGGAGAAATATAAAAATAGCCGACCCGCGAAGTTATTAAGATTCCGTAAGGTCCAAACTACCGAGGCCTTTTCGTCGCGTGCGCTGCACACCCTTTTTCTTCCTTGCCATCTTTCTCTATCCTTGCTTTTCTTTTTTTCTCTCTCACCCCCTCTCTATCATTCTTCCCTCCTCTTTCCAACCTCCGTGCTTTCTTCTCGTACAGTTCTCCGCTATTTTCCGTTCTTTTTCTCTCTTTCTTCCCTCGCGCCGTTCCTCACGGCGTTCCCTTACAACGACCAAATTAAATACCGTGCCTGGAAAATCCTGAAGAAGCTTCTCAGATATTCAGAGGCGTCCTGGATGCACTGTCGCGTTCAATTTCAGCCGCTCGTACCGAGGCATATCACGAACGACGGAGAATAAAGAGTAGCAAAAAGAGAGATACGATAAGGAAAGCGAGATCGCACAGTAAAAGCATTAAACGAGGAAAAAACTTCGATTATACGGTATGATTTCGAGTGTACCACAGCTCCTGCATCAACGAGGGAAACGTGTCTCTTCACTAGACACGAAAATGCTGTTTCATTTTATCGCTTCAAAAACTTTTTAATTAACTTCTCGCATAGAACTTACTAATTTTAATAACATCACCCTTCATCGTTTCCTAATTTCATTGATAAATATTAATTTATCTAAATATTCTATTTGCTCTTCATATCGCTGTTACTTCTATTTTCCATGCTGCAACGAATTAAATAGTACAACACCCTCAACAAGATTTTAGGGACACCCTATGCACCGTTACGCAAGAAGATATGTACCCTTCAACCAGATACCGGGGCTATGTAACACATCAGCCCTTACCTACGACTCACGTGTTCAGCCTATGTGCAGACATAAATATGTACTTAGCCTGGATTAAATTATTTGCAGGAAGATGAAACGGGTCCAACCCGCATAGCTTCATTTCCCCAGACATCTTGGTTGCGCCTACCGCGTGTCGATGGGTACGCGCCTTACAGGCAACCCGTAACCCGTTCGTCTTTCTACCGTTACCGTGGAGATTGGCTGCCAAGTTAATTCTCTTAAGGTGTGCCTACTTAATTTGCCTAAATTGACAAACCGGTATACATTCCAGCCGGATACCATCTTGGAAAATCTACTGGAAGAACGTAACACGCGAAGTTGGCAGAAACCAACGTCGGATCTCGTTAACGTTGGAAGCAAAAGCGTTGAAGAAAGGAAGATCGACGGATCATATTTAACTAGACTGATAACCATCCAAACGATCTCTCGCTGAACTATTATAATGAAGCTTTACATAATAAAAGCACGCGAATGCCGTTCTAATGGGTGTACCATAATAAATGCTTGAAAGCGTAATACGGTACCCTGTCATTTACGTGATGCTGCACAGTACTATGAGGTGGCTTAATATTTCACCATAATGAAATACGGTATGGGCGTGACTTATGCCAGTTTAATGACCATCGTACCATTTAATTCTGTCATTTAATATTTCACGATGAACAGATAACATCATGTATCTCGTGTAGAGGGTGTATTCGGTGGTGGTCGATAATACTGGGGAAATACGAAGTTTTACTTGTAAAGGGACTTGACGACAATACGTGGGATTACGTGGAGGGATGTTATCTGCATTTTTACCCTTCTTCGATCTTTCCATCTCTGTCTTTCTTTCATGTGGAATTTTACTATCTCCCGGTTGCTCTTTACATTTCAAAACCCCCTCTGCACTTTCTTTCTCTTCTTAGCTCCAGGGGTCGCGTTAATTCATTCGCAACACAGTCCGCCCCGGCGAACTTGGTAGGCTAACCCTCCCGGTCCACGAGGTATCTCGTTTCCAGAAGGATGCGTACGAATTTGGCACACGTTTCTCCGATTTGCATCTGTATGAATAGGCGCGGATTACGGGATTGGAATAAATTTGACCGGCTAAGTGAGCCCGGCAATTTATACCGGCTCACGAACGACGAGCGTGTATATACATATAGTGAGCACGGCTCTTGGTATATTCGCAAAATTGGCACTTCGAACTTCTCCCTGACGAGCAACGCTGCCAACTAAACGAAGGACTTTACTTTCGAAGTATTGAGCGATATTCTTCGGTAATACTCACGACGCCGGTTACCCAACTTTTTTATGTACGACGTAAAATTCGATGAGAATCGGTTACCATTCGCGATTCCACGATTCTCTATGTTCGAAAGAATGGAAACGTTAAATTTTTTGAGATTTCGCAAAATATATCCTATTATGCCACATTGACCTCCACGTAAATGGTCAGTTCTGCGACGAGGGATGTAATATATTGAAAAAGTTCTCCTCGGTTCTTCGCGACGTGCACCGTAAAACAACCCCTGCCGGTTAAAGAATTGGAGAACCCGGTTACGGTTTCTGGATAACCGTACCGAGTAGCTTTCTTTCCTTTTTGAATAACAAGCTTCTGATTTCCGTCTCAGACGGTGTGCTCATACCATTTTCTCAAACGACAAGATACTTCCATAAATAATTAAACGACTATTTTAAAATTGCGCGTTCTAGGTAAAGTCAGCAAAGAAGCAAAAGCTGATAAATTAAGAACGATAAACTTTCCAAAATTCTCACACTAATATTATAAAAATTGCTTCTATAGAACCCCACCCCAAATGTTCAAAACTCCCTATTTGCCCCCCTTACTAACTCCCTAACTCCTTTTTAATAATACCGAACCCGACAGCATCTCAGATCATCCATTTAACAGGCTAATACGTCATCCCCTAAAATACAAGAGAATACCATTCAACCCATGGCCATAGGTCGCATGTAAAGCCACCCCCTTAGACGATGTACCGATCGTTTATGATCGTCTCGTCTTTCGGCCTACAATGCGCTACGGGTGAACGAGAACTTATTACGATCCGTCATTTTGTCCGTTGGCCGCTCGTAACAAGCATCTTTTACGACACCGCGTAAAAGGGGAAGAACGATGGCGCGGCGCCATAGACGTTGATTGCCGGGGGACTCTCTTCCCTTTTCTGGTCGTGCACTTTTCTCTCAGTTCGCGTTTTCCTCGCCCGATCTTCCCGCGAACAGGGTATCCTCCAAGGGAGAGGAATGGCGTTACATCCCCCAGACGAAGGAGAGAACTGCCGTCGTCGAACGGCCCTGGGCCACGTTTTCTAGCCACGGCAGGAAGACGTTGTTAGGGCTATTGCTCTCTGTCCGAATGAAGGACCGCTCATATTTACAAGCGACATCGGCAAATGGCCGGTGAGAAAGCGAACGAGGATGAAAGGAAAGGGAAGTTCGGGGGTTGGAAACCGTCAAATCGCCCCGTGGGACGGCTGGTAACGATTCGCTTCTCTCTATCCGCTCCTCGATCTAAGCCATTTTTATTCTCATCCCCGTGGACGAGGAGGTTCCTTCCTTCTCCCTGCAATTCAGCCGCGTCTTCTCGTCGATCGTTCTCCGTTCGTCATACAATTTGCAGCTATGGGGAAACGGGAACCCTTGGGCAATATTGCGTGCACGTAGGTGTCGAAGGGTGTTGACGATATCATTTTTGGTGACTTGTTTGTATACCCAATTTATTTTTTATGATTTTGTCAAAGACTGAGAAAAATGATTCGGAGAATTTTTATATAGAATCGATGTGTAATGATGTCAACCCTAAGAGAATCGGGAGAATCAGAATATTCGTTGCAATTGCAAAAATTCAGAATCTTGTCGATAATATCGCGTGGAAAGTTTCAAAATTATTTTCTAAAGTTCAGCAGTTTCGTGAAGCGAGACGTCGGGAACGATTTTAGCATTTTAATCGTGCGCTACCACCGCAAAACCGATCTCTTTAATCCAAACGCATTCTCGAGGGTTAAGCTCTCGCACACACATTAGTATGCAGACAGAAATTTCCCGAGCTCCACTCGGAGGGTACAGAGTGCCCGGTTCGTTGAAAGAAAAGTTGAGGGAACAGTGGTCCTGGCTGGAACTCGCGGCGAGATGCAAGTAGTTAGAGCGCGTTAGAGGGGAGTGTGAAAACTGCAAGAACCACGCTTCCGGCAAACACTTTTGGGAATGGTAGTCCAAACGAAATGCCACAGGGTAGCAAAAAACATGCCGCGCTGAGAATTGTAACGTTGCCGTAATTACGGAGCTGCGGGAAATAAAACATGCCGGAAATCAAGTTTCCTTCAACTCGGAATACGGAATAAAGTGCTACGACCGAGGAAAATCTATGTAGAAATTCTCCAAGGCAATTCTACGATTTGGAAAAATTATATCTACCTTAATGTTATATTTTTCTGTCTAATTACTTAAACAATTACAGATCATGTGAACAATTAACCCTCTACTACCTTCTACTACCTCTGCAGTGTGTTTCCTCGATGCCATTGTACAGGAATTTCCGAAGATATGAGAAAACCCACAGGGTGAAGTTGATTTAGAAAAAAATGAATTTAGTCCGTGAAGAATATAGCTAAGGTAACACATTGAAAAACTGTCGACTTTGGAGTCTTACACATGATTATTTTGCGGAAATTCGCTGAAAAGTACCAAAGACATCAATCGAAATGGGAAAAAGAGGAAAAGTGACGTCGATGTGTGCTTGAACGAGAAGAGACTGGCTCTCGGCCTCTCATAAATTCGTTAGCGGTCAATCCGTACAAAATGTAACGGGCGGACAGTTTCGTCGTCGCTAAAATAATGGGGCCACTCGCAACGTGTGCCATTTTCCCCTTTTTCCTCTTCGGCCCTCTCCGGAACTCTCTGTCCCTCCCGAGGCAACCGTGTTCGCTTCGATATTTTTATGGATCCATCGATGTATGAACACATGCAATCGCTCGCGTTTATTGTTTTTGTCGGACCGCTCCCGACGTCCGTCGAATTTGCATATTTTGCACGGTGCCGACTGTTCGGCCTATTGTGTCCAACCGACTGCCGAATTGCTCCACATCGAGCATAAGCTCGCACTTTTGCATGACAATAAAAGCTGAAATGGTATCGAGCATGTTCCCGCCCGTATCGCCACCCGAAACTTTACCGAATGATGGCAAAAAGAGAATTTTTCAATTGGGAAAGACACGATAAATCGTCTTTAAATGTCTTGACTTCTCCCACCGATCCATTGATTTATTTCACTTTTTCAGCTTCCACGTCGTCAATTTCGACGCTGAAAAATACCTACATATTTATCACGATTTCGTTATTCGCTCTGGTGAAATTACTTCAAGTTAAAATTGCAAAAATCTCCCAGCGCCAAGCATTGCGTTAAAATTGTTCGATAATTATTTTTCAATTGTTTAACAATACATTTGAACATTTCTGAGATATCTAAACCGCCTCAAATTTGCCACTTCTCGAAACTCAAATTATTAATTCAACTTCACTTTCTCAGCTTCGCCGTCGTTAATTTCGACGCTCAAGAATTCCTGCATATTTATCATGATTTCAGAATTCGCTCTAGTGAAATT
Organism: Cerceris rybyensis; assembly: GCA_910591515.1. Classification (NCBI taxonomy): domain Eukaryota; kingdom Metazoa; phylum Arthropoda; class Insecta; order Hymenoptera; family Crabronidae; genus Cerceris; species Cerceris rybyensis. The sequence continues at coordinate 7,605,723 of OU342795.1, forward strand.
ACTTTAAATTAAAATTACAAAAATCTCCGAGCGCCCAGCATTGCGTTAAAATTGTTCGATAATTGTTTGTCAATTATCTAACAGTATAACCGAACTTTTCTCACCGATATCTCAAAAATATCAAATCCTTTTCAAATTTGCCACTTTTCGAAATTTAAATGATTAATTCAACCTCGCTCTTTGTTACAGTAAACGCAATCCTGCATTACACGCAGGTACAACTCAATCATGGATTCTCGGTGAAACGAGCAAACCCGTCGATACCGAAAATTATAAAGTCAACGAGCAACGATAGCGCATTTATAAACCATGAAGGAATATTTTTAATTAAAATTAGTCTCTCCACGATTTTGATGAACGCTCATCTGGCCTGTCGGAGGGCGTTTGAATTATCTGTCGCGCTTCGCTTTCGCCGTTACGATGATGCATGGGTGGGCGCATAAAAAATGTGAACGAGAGGCACGTCGGGTAGGCGATATCGTGAAAAACGAGACTTTCGGGATTGCAGCATGTACGAACGAACAAATAGTTCGATGGATCAAGTTTTAATGACCGGAACAGCCGAGCGCCGACGCCGCTATCGAGCCATTGACAAACCGCTGCGGGGTTCTACTACTAAAATGAATCACGCTGTTATTTGCGAACGCATAACATTAAACCGCCAATATACGCGCTCGCAATATTGTTACCGCGATAACAATAAGTTTGCTGACAGAAAATACGATACCGCTCCTCGGATTTCAGTTTCGATGTAAAAGTACACCCCAAAAATCACGGATATTCCAAGCGAGCTATGAAAATATACCAGATCCTCGTACTCTCGTTCGATTTTCTGCAACGACTGTTTCGGAATTAACGTCCCGAGTTTCTTTTAAAAGCTGTAACCAATGTCATTGAAATTCTCGATACAAAATGTCTCTCACTACGTCCAGAAGATTAAACGTAACGTTCGATTCCATCGATACCATCTACCGTGGGTTTTGAAACAAATTCCCTCAGTATATATTCACTTTGAAGGTTTCAATTTCAAAGCGTGATAACGTACGTTTCATGAAAGATTAAGTAGAAAATTCTACAATGAAAATTGTAAAAATTGAAAAATTCATTTACGACGATGAAAAATCCTTCGTGAAATATAAACAATATCGGATTGAGGTGGAGTAAAACTTTGAAAAGTGGTAAACTCACAAATCAAAGATACACCTTTGATCGGATCTTTATTTTTCTATGAAAGTATATTGCCACGAAGCATGCACAGAATACCATTTTCGAAGCGATATCCTATTTGCTCCTTGGGAGCATTTTAAGCGATAAATCTGACGATTTCGGTGGAAGGTTCAGATAGAGACACATGTCCGTTAATGGCTGGCAGAGTCGCCGGGTGGCGATCATTGCCAAGCGGACCTATGGGCTGCTTCTGTCTCCTCGTGGCTACGTGCACAGCTTTCGGAAAGCTCGACTTCCATTTCCCGGCATCTGTCCGCAGGTAGCTTCGTGTAAGCGTATACACGCTGTTCTCTCTCTGCCACGTGCAACTATGTCTATTGTATGCTCTAGCCGCTTCCCGAGTGAAACGCTTTCAATTCTCTCTTTCCTCATACCGGAGATATGTCAAGTATGCAAACGGCCCTCCTGCGTTTTCTGGAATAGTCGAGGCTGCATTGTAGAAGGAATCAGACGAGACTCACGGTAAACTCCTCAGATTTTTCGGCACGCCCGAAGAAATTTCAATGCCGTTGCCTAATGATTTTTTAACGTCTTCCATAGACTATCACATATACTAATACTTTTTTAACGTTAAAAGCAATAATATGCACAATTGTCCTTCACTGTACTGAATGCTCGAGGAAATAATGACTCTGGAATTTCCCAAGTGATAATGTCACAATTTCAAGCTACAAAAATTATCGAAATTCTGATACACTATTTTTAACCCATTTGCATCATATGACAAAGTCAAAAATATATCTTCACCATTAAATTTCTTTATATGTAATTTAATAACAGTATTCCAACAAGTGATATTACACTTTAATCGACGAATGTTACATAAATAATTTACGCTGTTCGTATTTACCACTATTCACTAGCAATACGAACGCATAAATGTGTTTTGACGATAGTGTTTAGAAAAGGTGCGCGTATATATACCCTCGTGATGCAAATCGGTTAATAATTTCCGGATTACTAATTCTTATCGATATAAGGCTCCGTCGATTTTAAACAAAAAGTGATATTCGGAAGAAACGATAAGAAATAAGTAGCCCGCCTCGGCGATATCCTCCGAGCTTGATTTCTCGTGGATGGGAATCCCGTGTGGCAGGTTCATTGGCACCGTTTCAATTCCGGACAGGGGATCAAACGTCGAGGTGCGGTCGTCTGGTGGTTGGGACCTAGCACGAGGCAGGGACGAAGGCTTTGTGCCATCGACGCCGACACCGTCGCCAGGCGTCGTCGTTCGCAGGAGCGACCACCGGGAGAGCCGCGGAACGTCTAGCTGGCGTCGACGACAAAGGAGAACCGTAGCCGCCGTCAACGACGCGACTTGGCAACTCGTCAAGAAGCTTGTAACCCTAACTGTACCATTGTGCGAGAGGCGCTCGGCGAAAACTCCTTTCTGGCTGAACCTGCCGTTTCGATGCTTCTTTGTTTCCCCCGAAGGGGTGAATGCCGGAGGCGCGTGGCATGGTACCACTTGTCGTCAACCTGCTCCAACTACCCTCTGATGTACCTCGCCAAACCACCCTGCTAGCCCGTTCGACGGGAGAGAGTCAAGTTTTGTTTCAAGAACTGGAAAAGTAGCACGAGTGCTTTGACGTCGCGTCGACCGACTGTCTCGATATGCTTAATCACTTTTACGGCTTCGATGTCAACCTATCGTGACCATTTTGGTCGACTATGGTATTTTCGTGCAAGCTTAGCAAAAACAAACCTTTGTCTGAGTATTTCTAAGGTTTCGCCTGGTATCATAGGGTGTTCGTAATCCAAGAATAATACCAGCGACGAATTAGTTGCGATAAAGCAACCCTTATCCGAGACACGTCGAGAGGAATCGAGAAAAAGGGTGTTACCTCTTGGACGATTGCGAACGTGGAAACGAAGAGATACGATCGTCGATTTCGTCGTGCCAACTGGTCCGTATACGCGGAGGTGCACGGAGTAGCTGTTCACATTTAGAACAACAAGTCTTTTTGAGCAGATGGTGCGCATCGGCACTCCCATAAACAAGCCGACGGGGTGGTCTATAGTCACCAGACCGTTTCTTCGTTTTCCTTCTTTGTCGTTTGTGCACGTTTTCTATATCCTAGTTTTATCGTGTGTCTTTCTCTATTTTCTCTCTCGTTTCATCCCTCTTCGTATTTCCACGCCACCATTTCTCTTTCCTCTCCTTTCCGTCGTCTCGCTTTCCCCTTCTTTCTCGCTTCCGTTCGTTGTTCTACCACGTCCAAGGAAAGCCAATAAACCATCGAATTCCTCGGGTATATTGCGGGACTCCGGTTGGAAGCAGCAACAAGTTCCGTGCTCTTATATTCCGCGAGTCGTCCTTCCAGCGAGCAGACGTTCTCGTACTTTCGCAAATTACTGACCCGTGCTTACGTGTGCGCTCACCAGTTGCGGAGAAACATACCGGGGGGAAAAATCGAAGGGAGAGGGTAAACAGAAATGTTCGAAAGTGAAACGCGATCGTGCACCAACGACTTTCGCGTTCTCCTTCGCAATTCGGACGAAGGGGAAGGACAATTCGTGCGGGGGAAGTTATAGCGAAAGTTCGAAGAAATCGATAAATTATTTTACTACTCTACTCCCTGGGCCAAAAGTTCCGTCGATTTAGAAGCCGTTGATATTATTACGATACGTCATTCCAGCGGGGACTCCCACCGAATTGCTTTCGCTTCGAATAAACGTCCTTGCTTTCGATCTTCTACTTGTTTTCCAAGGAAAATGAAAGTAGAAACATTTTCTCCGACGAAAGAGAAATTACACCATCGACATAGACTATAGAATCGAAATTTTGGGAAAAAAGTTTATTAAAATTGTAAAGAATTAAATAAAAAATTCCACCCAATCGTCCAACGTGTATGCAAACAAAAGTCCTCGAATAATCAAGAATCTTCGATATTAAAATTATTTTCCTTCCTTAACTTAGATCTATCGGTATGTAATTAATTAAAAATTACTTTTAATTTCCCACGGTCACGCATTGTCCAAGTCTCTCAAAGAAAAGACTACTCGTGGCAGGCACCTAGTGAAGCTTTGAAAACCCTAACATTCCCCGCCTTTATGACGAGGGAGCAGCCTTTGGGGTGTCAGGAGTAGTCGGGCAGGTTATAAAACTTATATAATATCTAGCTGTCCGATCTTCTTCTTCCTCTCGTTCGTCTTCCCCGTTATAAGTGGCGAAGCATTATGTGGGTGGAGGAGCGTTTAACAGTGTCGACGGGCCGTGTTCTATCAGTTGGAGATATATTGAATTTTTGCCCATTAGAACCCTCCGAAGCCCCGGCATGCTCGTAAAGTAAATAGATTTAATGACTGTATCTCGTTAGTGCATCGCACGTGCTCTATCTTCGGTCAATGTTATATGCCTCCCGTTAAACCGATGGAGCTTCAGACGATCTTCTTTCTCCCTTTGAACGAACCACCCCCCTGTTGGACGCACGCAATGTTTGAAGATTAAGATAATCAAATTGATTTTTTAAATGTATCTCTCCTATTTACACTGAGTTCAGCGGAAAATCTACAATTTTAAAAAGTTTCAGAATATTCTACTTGAAGAAAAATAGTTGACGTAAAAATCTCTCCCTCTCTTGAACCTATTAAAAAATAACTTCTATAACGCGATGTTTCTCTTCGTAAAACAACGTGTTAAAATATTTGCTTAACCCTTTCGCTTGCAATGTCGTCTGGAAGACGCAGTACTTCAAGTGGTCCTAAAGTGAACACGTATCAGACACGTTGCACGTGGATCGAGCAAAATGTGTATAACACGTTTCAACCAAGTCGTACGTGCATCGGAATATCTTAATAATTGTTTTAATTGCATTAATCATTTATTCAAGGTATTATATCTTTCTTGTCCACTGATAAATTGTTCTTACTTTTGAATTGTTCATCGATATTGCTATTGATTAGGGAAAAATCCTAGGAATTAAAACGGCAGACCTTTTTCAAATAATCATAAGTTACATTCGTACTATAAATTCCTTTCTATCCTGGCACATGAATCTTTCATTCCACAGTCTTTTTCAAAACGATTACAAGATAAAAACGACGCTACCAATTTTTCTCTCTCAAGTTCCAACCAGAGTTTCTCTCGTTGAGAGAATACAACGAGATCGTTGGTTAGAAAAGAGAGGAGAGAACGAGAGACGAGCAAAGCTGCGAACAAACCGGCGAGCGAGTAAAACGGTGGAAAACTGGCGCGAGCCGTTATGATAACGCAGGTGCGCGGAAGCGAGTACCATTCGTGCCCTCGTTTTAATTAGGTGTGCATGCGCATAAATTAAGGGAAACGAGGAAGGGCGTAAGGGTTTGCGACGCGTACATAGTTTCCACTGCTCGGATTCGTTCCCTTTCTTGGTGGCACGTTCCCAGTGCGGACAAAATCGGCGAAAAAGCATGGATATTTCGCGCCTCCTCCGCTCGAATCGATACGAGTTAAATGTGCATCGCCGAACTGCCGCTTAAGTTGCCGTTTCGAAGAGCGATACACGGTTTCTGCCGCGAGACGAGTGGCCTCGTATGAGCGAGACTTAAACGTCTGCAATGTTTTATTCGCTTGGGAATGCTCGTAAAAGTTTCCTGTTCTAAAAACCCGCCAGTCACTTTGTAAAGAAAAAAATAAGGACGATCATCGATCGTTACTTCTCACATAATTGTAACATGTCGACATTGCGGTAAATGTTTCGTCTTTGATGGTTACTTTGGTACCAAAATGGTTCCGAATGTTGAAAGTGGAAGGGTTAAAGGAACGATTGAATTAACGATAGATTAAGTAATTACGTACAGATGTTAGCAAGTACCATAATCGTAAGTCGGTTGATTAAGTTACAATTATCTAGTTGAACATACGCATTAACAGGTTTAACGGTTTCGATCGTGAATCGATTCTCTATAAATGTTCACCATGGTTTATAGCGGAGCCATCTGACAATCTGCTATCTGGTTTCCAGTCGAATGGTTATTTAACCACGACCTGTCTGTTACAGGACTAATGTAACGTCACCGAACAGGGATTACATCCGATACGGTACCGTCCATTAGGTTTAACGCGAAGGACCAAATAGCTAAGTGAAACTGGAAATCTACAATTAAGAGGTAATTATCTTTCCTCGAAGATGGTGATCGTTTCCGGTTAGAGATTGCAAAAGTTCACCTTGCTTATAGTCCTCGTGGTAGGAAATCGCTGTAACGATTATGACTCTCGTTGGCCGCACGTTCATCTAATAATCGCATTGCATGCTACCACCTTACATCGCAACAAATCGTTCTTCTTGCAAATGTTCTCCAAGATCATTTCTATTTTTCCATTAAAAGTCGATATGCTGAACATTTGACCGGCTTCTTTGTCGTACGCTCGAAACATTCGAAACGTCATAAATCTTCATACTTTCACCCTCTCGTTCGATAATGCGATTCGCGATACCTGCGCAGCCTAAGCAAAAGTCGGAGACGCGAGGCTGAGCCAAAAAAAAGGGGTATAAATCCCCGATTCGGTAATTCTAAGGGTTTCGTGGCATAAATCTAACTTCTGCGGCCGAGGGTCGCCCAACACAGCCCACAAGATTCAGGGACTTTTGCCAGAGTAACTCTAATCCCTCGGCAGTTCCCCTCAGCTTGAGTTACGTAGACTTCTTCCACCAACATCGCACTTGATAACGTTCTAAATCAGACAGTAAATCTTCCATGACACTTCATCGTCATTTAAATCTTCCCCCACATTTTATACACTTTTCAATTAAAAATTTACAGTATCAAAAAATTCTCAGACCTCCGTCCCAATTTTTATGACACGTCATGTACCTCTTTGTTGTCAAAGAGACAAAAACTACCCCCGTATTTTCTCCACAGGCTGATCGGAAGATATGTTTCGCAGAATCTTCTCAAAGTACCAACGATCATCGCTTCAGAAAGAAAATAACTCCTTCGACAAGGGGGTTGGTTATTGATATCACCAAGAGGCGAGGTCGTTGGTGACGACAAAGTAAGAAGAAGAAGAAGCAGCCAGAGGGGAGCCAAGAGTTACGTGTAGGTAAGTGTTAATCTTGGTGGGTTAACGCAACTGGCGCCTGCTGCCAAGTCTGCGGATTATCGCGCATCTTGTAATTGCCAACCAATCCCACGGGTGGAACCGGTTGGGAGTGGCTAGAACTGTTTGGCATCAAGCCTGATTGTGCTACCGCGCTCTCCTATGTACCGTTTGCCATTCGGCGGGTTGCCGACGTTATTTCCTCGGTGGCCTCTTCCACTTCGCTCTGCCCGTCTCCGTGCTCGGCCATCCCATTCTGAGATCGTCTAAATCCTATTCGACGTCTCAACCTAGCCTTCGTTCGTTTGTCAACAACGATGGAGACTATTGGTCTCCACGGAAATCACGAATGTCCAGTATCTAATGTACCATTGGAGAGAATAAAGCAACCCGGTTCTACGTTCTTCCTTGCGGCTCTTCCTCGTGCAATTTATTATCTATACCTATCTTTTATGCGTCCTGGAAACTCCACCGTCTCGACGTCGTCGTTTGTAATTCGGTTGAATGAACGACAAATGATATTCTACTTATATACAGATGCAGAAGAAAGAAGAAAGTGTCACGGGGGTGAGTTTTGGTCGGTTTGTAAATGAAAAAAAAAACGGTGTCCTATCGGATCAATCTTTAATTACAAAATTACAAAGAATAAAATAACGCGCGTGTCGCCCGGTTCGCTTACGTGCGCCGACTACTCCTTCTCTCGGCGCTCGCGGGCGGTTGATTTTCGGAGGGCGGTAACAAAAGCGTACAAAAAAATGAAAGAAAAATAATTATACATAGCGTGTAGGATAAATCGATTTGTAATATCCGGGTAAGTCGTAATTGAAAAAAAGAAAGTAGGCCGAAAGGGTGATAGTAGACGGGCATCGACGTGAAAACAAATCGAATGGAAACAGCAAGGGAACAAAGAGGCGCGCGTCCCTGTTACGGCCGAATTAGGACTGCCTGGTGAACTTAACGAGTTGTTTGTGCAATGAGTGGAACGCAATGGGCCACGTGGTGGGCACACCGCCACGGGTAGGAAATGTCTAAATTAAACGACAAATACGCCGAGACACGGGGATTTACACGGGGGCGCAAAACACGCACCCTCCATTTTCTCCGGCTGGTGTGCCTGCCCGTACCGATCGTCCTACTACCGTAGCTCCCTATAGTCCCTCGACTAGAGTCGTGCATTACCATAAGCCCATCATTTATACGGGCGTGCAGGCCCGTCCTACAGTATATAGCATTGTAACACCTTAAAATATTAAAGTAGTTCGTCCAGTGACACGCTTGACCATCGTTCCTCTTCTCTTCTCTGTTTCTCTCTGCTTCCCCACTAGTGTCCAAGTTCTAATTACTGTTTGAAATTGGTGTCAGAGAAACTTACTCGTTTCGTCGTGCCCTCCTTTCTCTTCGCCGAAATAACGCGCTTTCACGAATTGTTTCGAGGAAGATACAAGGCGTCGTTGGGATTGTTTTGGCGCTTCCACGGAAGGGAAGCGTCGCTAACAGACTCGTGCTATTCGTTGGAAATTAAAAGGAAGAGCACGCTCGAGAGACAAGGAATCTTTCCGGTTACTCTGCCAGTAAATTAGCGAGTAGAAGAACGAGAGAGAAGAGAGTAAGAAAAATTGAGAGAGAACAAGGTACTTCCACGTAGGGCAAATATCTACCATTGCGTCCAGCCGTTTCTCGAGGATCTCCAAGATCGTCTTCCATCTTCCTTCCTTTTTTTTCCAAGAGGACATTTAGATACAGAAAGGGGAAAAAGAATAGTGGAAGTTTATCCGTCGTTCGGTAGGCAAGCAGTCTGGTTCGGTATAACGCGGTGGTGCACCAAAGAGGGGTAGTAGGTGGTAGTGTGAGGAGTGTCACGTGTGTTTTATAGTTTCGCCTGGCCGGGGGCGGCGAGGTGTTGACGGACGGGACGTGGTACAACGACCCAACGTTGCCTGCCTCTTTTTCCCTCTATCTGTCTCTCTTTTCTCACCCTCTCATTCATTCGCCCGTTCGCTCTCGCTTTTCCATCCCTGTCTGTCTGTCTGTCTCTCCGTTCGACTACCAACTGCCAGACCCACCCTCGGACGAAACCCAAACAGTGTTGCCAAACGTCTGCGACGCATCGCCCGGCCCCATTTGCATTTCGTTTGTGCTTCAACGCGAAATATTCTGCGTCGAGGGTTTTATCGAGAAGACCCTACGGCCCTCTTTTGCGCGACCCGAGACGACCCCGTTTTACTTACACCGAAACTCTCCCCATTGATTTCTCTTCCCTGCTTCAAGTTTACATTTTCATCCCTCTAAGTCTTATGCTCTCAAGCTTACCAAAAGCGATAAAAATTGTTACGTTACAGTGTTACGTTTTAATTACAAATTATATAGATATTCGAACGGGCGAAGAGAAATCGTTGGAACGGAAGAACCTCGTAAGTCAAGTCGATCGCGACGAAATCATCGATCGAACTCCTAGGTTCCCGCAGAAGCGGCATCGGGGCTCGTCGGCGAAACGGAAGACGATACATCTTGTCGAAGGCATAGTCGCCTGAGCTAGATCTCCGGGAAGTGCAGATGCGGCATGTGTAACGCCTGCCGTGCGGAGCCGCGTCTACGAAGTTGCGGACGAAGGGTTTCGCAACAGCTGAATTGCGCGACTGTGGCAGCCGCCTCTGATGTAGTGCGGCGAAACTTTGCGGGCAAACAAATCCGCACCGGAAATCCGACGAACGGCCGATATACACGAGGCGACTCACCGAATAACATTCGCTACCCGAGTGATGGAGTTGTGCCACGGGGCTAAAGCAAATTGGGTAAACAATTAAGACAAACGGCGGCACGGAGGTATCGAAACAAACAGGCTCTACCTCGTGCCGTCGATTCGTCGACCAGCAAATACGTCCTCTGATCTGCTTTTCCCTTTCCTTCTCTCTGTCCTCTCACTTCCGATCTCTTCCTTTCTTTCTCTATTTTTACGTGGAAAAACGACATCATTCTCTAATCCTGGGACGGTACTGTTGGCGAAAATATCTTTGATATATCTATTGACTGAAGGAAGCTGCAGTATTTGTCTCTTCGATAATGATATATCGATACATTGCTATTTCTCTTCTGTATTCTTCTATTTTTGAGATGGTTAATTGCATGGGTAACTTGCAAGGAAATAAATTAAGAACTTCTGTATTTCTCTCTTCGCTGTTCCTGAGACACTCTGGCAAAAAGATAAACGGAAGTTGGAGTTTAATAAGGAGACTTCGTGGAGCAAGCTTTTCGGTAATTAGCGATTATTGCTCCTACGTAGTTCTCAGGGAACTGCGAGGGGTAGGAGAAGAGAGGGGATGGTTTTTTAAAAATTATTGTACAAGTAGATTACTCCGGGTACCGGCTTCCTCTTCATAAGCGGGATTGGTCCAGAGGACGGAACGAACCTCGAAGCCGGCACCGAGGCTCGAGTTGTGGCGCAGTCTCATATTTTAAGTCTAGTAGAACAATATTAAAAGTACGGCAGCTGCGCTCTTGCCATTGGAGAAGGGGTAGAACTAAAACGATATCACACAGCCCTCCGCTGGGACAGCTCCATCCGCGCAGTCTGCGGAGATGCTGTCCTTCCTTTCTCTCCTTATTTTCCTCCCTTTTTTTTCTCCTCATCCTTTCTCTCTTTCCTTCCCGATCTTCTCGTACCTTGCGCACACTTTAAGCCAGCTCCATTCGAGAGGTACAGTTATGAAATAAAGTGCGCCTTGCGAAGGATCCACCGATCATCAAGTTTCTCCTTCACCTCCATAACATGACTTTATTGCACGATACATCGTCGCGCATCCATGATTTATGAGGGAAAGCAAGGCCAATGTCGACACGAGTATTCGTACTTCGAGTGAAGAAAAGAAGGAATTCTTTGCTTGCTCTTTCGATGACCTCAAATAGAAAAGTTGGAATACTCGAGGAAAGTAATCTCTGGTCGCACGAATACGACCGACAAGAGCATCCCTGAGTTAAACGAATCCTCGGTAAACGTATTAAAAGGGACTCGAGCGTTCAATGTTTTCAGCGGGAAGAAATACATAATGAAATCTTCCATCGTACCAACAAGGGGAAAAAAAAAGATCGGCCTCACCTAGCAACGGGGAAAATTTCTCTCGACGCAAGGAACGAGCAAAGGGGAAGGTGGAGAGGCTCTCGATCGGTGAAACTACTCGAGGTTCCTTCAGCGTGGAAACTTTCGACTCCGTTGGGAGGCGAGCGTAGATGCAACGAACCTCTCCTCTTACACTCATCCCCATACCACCCCCTCTGACATTGCCTTTCTCTCTCCTTCCGTCTTGCGATGCGGTGGAAAGTATTTATCGTGACTCTCCTACCCCTCTCGTCGACTCTTCGTCCTTTTTTCGTCAAGAATCTTCCCCTCGTTTCAACCAGCCTCGTGCAAAAGAAGAAGGTAGAACCTTATCGGGTAGTTCTTCCCAACTGCGGAAAGCCTCGGCCCGGCTCCGAGAGAGGAGATTTGATAAAGGCCGAACGGAACGAACCAGGGAAAACAACTGGAGTGCATTTGTCTAGATCGCGGAGGAGAAGCGGACTACTCTTCTTAAGGAGTTTCTTCTATCTTGCTATCTCTGCCCTGAGCTTGGTCTCACGGAGCAACAGAAGTACAGAACTCTCTCTACCCTCGATGGACTCGATTCGTTCAGCCCGTTCCGAAAATCCATCTCGATAAGCTGAGTCCGTGACTCGAGCCTGTTTCTTGGCTCTGCGTCGTGGGAGAATTTTTTTAAAATTGGTCGTTTGTCGTGGGTCTTGTAGGCGAAATAACTATATCATCTTCCAATTAATCCTTTGAGGACTACGAACGCATATATGTGCTCTGAAGAAAATTTAATTATAGTCTATCTCCGTACATATACACGGACAGAGTTGAAAAATTGAAATATAATCGTTGAAGTATGATTATACAAATAGTAATTTATAATTTCTGTAAATTAACTTTCTGACTTTCGGGTAAACAGCTTAAAAATATTAATTTAATATTTAAAAATAAATATGTCCGCAAAGGGTTAAATAATCGTTATATATTTCATCTTCATCTACTTGGATTATGTTACCTTAGATCTACAATTTTAGGTTCATTCCAAATTATCGAGGCTATGGTGTTCATACAATTAGGAAAATTCTTCAAAAGATGGCGAAAACTTGTACTTTGGTGCAGTAATTGAGAGTCTGTGTTTTTTTTTCCTTGTTCACAATGGTCTCTGCGTTTTGCCTCAGAAGAGAAATAGAAATGGAGATTTTATCGACTGTTGTAAATTGAAGTTATAATTTAAATGTTACATGTCTATGGAGAAAGCACAGGACAACGAATTACAGTAGAATGCGAGCATTCGTTCCGATGCAGCAGTCGATGATACTTAAACGTACTTAGTAGCGTACTGAGAAGAGAGATCGGCACAAATCTAAGCGACTCGGCTCTTTGCACCGGCTCAGTCACTTTGGTACGTGGTATTGATTCTGTTAAGTAGAAAGCATTCAGGAGAGGGTGAGAATGGGATGAGGGTGCGAAAGTGCACGCCATTGGTGGTGGTAAACGATGCGGTTTCTTTCAGACCTCCGCTCGTGGAAAAGCGTCTGAATGAGTAACGCGCCACGGTTCGAGGCGTGCATAAGTCGATAAAAACTACATCAATTAAAGAAGGCCGCCGGTTTACGCGTGAACTTCAACGATGAAAGACGAAGGGGAATTAAAAGAGGAGGTGCGTGTTTTGGACGAAAGCTTCGAAGCTTCAGCAAAGTCACCCTCTTCCGACCATTCAATGATGTTTAATGCCGTGGCGGGATTTATTATTTAAATGAATCGCTGCAATTATTCAGCCTATCATTGTCTCATTCGTGCAGGAATACTTGGTATAGAGTTTTCTAAAGTACATTCAAGATTGTTCGAAAAGTTTTTAACTTCCTCCGGTGGAATGACGTATGATATGTGTCTTTTAAGACTGGGAAGCAATATCGTTTTTCCAGATATTTTTCTTAAAAACGAAATAATTTTTATCAATTTTAACACAGTTCGTAACGAGGGTGATTACATTAATCATTAAAATTAAAAGTTGTTCAAAATTGATTTGTATGGATTTAATGTAAAAAAACATCATTACTTTCCTGTTTCCTTAATATAAAAAAGTACAGTCAAGAGGGGCTAAGTAGTATAAGTAAACGATAGACATGCTCGTAAGCAGATATTTTTTGAATTATCACGAATTATTGTAGCCGTAAAAAGCACATTATAAATTGTTCCCCGTAAAATTAACATCTACAGAGTTACATTACGTGAATGACTCTGTTATCGTATTTTGAATATTTCTATTGTATTATCCGTATTGTGCGTTACGATTCACCGGGACTTTATGTTCGCAACGCGCAAATTGTCTATTATGCCGATGTAGCGATTCTACACGGCCCTCCACATTTCGTATCCAATTCAATAAAACTGAGAACAATTGATGCATCGCGTGCATTTGTTCTATCGAAATGTACTGGTTACGTCTCTCCGCAACCCTCTCGTTTCTCCCTCTCATATAGCACCATAATGACCGCACAGGTCATCGACCATTCTCTCGTTTTTTTTTCCAAATTACAAAAATTTCATTCCAGCCGGTGCTTTCGTCCTACCATCGAGATTCGTTTGAAAAATGCGAATTTCCCATCGTCGATATTTATTCGTCAATAACTGTCGAATAATAAACAGGAAGATGAATCGTCGTGAAATCAGGTCGACCGAATTTCTACGTAGCCGGGCCGAATTAATCGTCGACGAGAAGAACATTCGAAACGTAGAGGAGCACTGGCGAGTGATTAATTAGCACCGGAGTCCGACGATTAAAATGCAGATTTCGGTAGACTTGCGCCGTAGGACACACATCGAGGGAGTTACTCAGAAATCTCGCGGATTCATCCGGTCGGATTTTATTCCGTTGCCGTCACTGCCAGTAAATCAAGTCACGTGTCATTTACCCGAATACGTAATGTATCGTATAAATATACGAGCCACGCACACAGCAACGCATGGTCGAACATGTGGAGGGCGCGGAATTTTTTCCATCCCTCTTTCTCTCTCGACTCGATCCACTACCCCTTCCCTCCCCGATGCCCTCGTCACCCTCTGTCCAGCCTGGAAACCGCAATCCCTCATCTTTCCCTACATTTACTCGATCCGCAACGGGTGAAACGTAAACTCGTTCGTTCGCACCCCCGACGGTGCTTCTATCGTGGTATGCGTCTTTGTAAATGTACGTGCATGTATACGTGCACGTGGTCGCATATACACGTCGTTTCGCGTATATTTTTTCCTCGTCGTTCGTCGCTCGCGCGACATCGACCGAGATAACGAAATTTCTCGTTGCTTCCACGGAAAAATTGGCCTCGACCGAATGTTCCTATTCCGGCGCGGAGGGTATTAACGATAACGTCATTACGGTTAAATTCTGTATGAGTAGAGAGAGACCGAGACTATTCTAAATGCGGAGATAACGTTTCGTTAATACGACCACGGTGTACGTACGAATTCCTCGCGACGTTAGTAAAAATTTAGATGAGTTTGGGTGAATTCGAAATCTCGCATTTTCCGGCATCTCCTCTTTCGATGGAAATAAAAATCAGGGGTTGAATGGATACTTAAATAATTTTTTGTGACGAGATATTTCGAGTATTTAAATTTTCATTGTAAAAGGTAAAGACGAAGATCATCGAATTTTACGTTGCATAGTAAACTATTTTAATTTAGATGTTCACAATATTTTTTTTTTATCTTCAGCTGTCTTTTAGTTCTATGATCTCCGGATGAAATATCAGGGACGAAGGTGTCACGCGTATTCTTTCTTTCTTGAAAATGTCTGAACACCCCGGCTCATGGAAAGGGGAAGAAAAATATCAGGAAACTGCTGTCGCACGCCCGAACGTATTAAGGAGACGAGGCGTGCGGTTAGATATAGTCGAATCCTTCGCGCTGGTACGAAATCTCGAAAACGCGAAAGAATTTCAGAGAGAAATGAGATACGACGGAGCAGCTGAGCGTAAAATAGTCCCCGGCACCAACTGCCTGAGTACCAGTTATTCACTCTGTACAGGTTTCCGCCGTTGCGGTTTCGCGTATTAGCTTCTTTTGTATCAAGGCAAACGTCTCTTTGGTTTTGCCCGTCAAAAGGATTCCTTGATATTTCGTTGAAATTCCTCCCTTCAAGTTTCAGAATTCTCTCGTCGAACTTTCGTGATCCTTTGACCCGATAAAGACCGAGGTCTCGAGTTAAAACCCATGGCTCGATAATCGCAAGATCGTGTCGATGATTTCAATTACAAAACTGTCGAGTTTGAACGATATTTCGATACTTTCTACTCTCCAGATATTCTCGGCAATTAAGCGAACCGATCGAACCTCAGGATTCCCGATGCGCCGGGGGTGAGAACGAAATTATGCGGCCGCGCAAAAGTGGAAATAAAGGAGGGCGGAAAAAGTAAGAAAGGAAAGGAGGGGAAAAAAAAAGAAAAAGAGTAACGGCAGAAGAAAAGTAAGAACCCGGTAATCCAACTCTGTGCCAAGCGCCGCGGGGATAGATCCGAAAATGAGTAGATCCTAGGAACCCGATGTGCCTTCCGACGATCCAAGGATGGAAGGTTGCCCCGACCTCGACGGTGTCGGTGATATCGAGGACGGTGTTGGTGCGCCAGCAATGGTGGTGATTTGCTCCTAGCTGCAGAAACTCGAAGGTTGCGGAGAGAACCGAAAAAAGAAGGGCCGCCGTGAAAGAAGGGGTCGAAGGAAGGAGGGCTTTCTCGAAGGCGCGAGGAGGCAAGAACAGGGGCAACAACGGAAATAGAGGCGTAGGAGGCTCCGCCGTCCCGCCTCGTCTTGATCAATACAGCCACGGCCTACTACTATAGGTAACGTTTCGCTGCCTGCCAGCCTGCCTACCTGCCTCCCTGGCTGCCTAGCTGCCTGACTCTGCCTGCTGCCTGCTGCCTTGCTTGCTTGTACTTGCTTTCCTCCCTCATCCCTCGTGAGTCTCTGCTATAGATCTGTCTCTTATTCGAACCAACACGCCTCGTCCCATCCCCGTCTCGTGGCTGTTCCATCTCGTTCCGTCTCTCGGAGCCCCCGAAAAGGAGACAGTGGGTATACGCAGCACCAACCTACCCCACGGGACACGGACAACCGAGAGAACACCTCCCATCTCGGCACACCCTACAGCACCCTCCGACCATCCCCTTTCCTCTTGTTAAAGAGGAAAGCGTCAGATATTTTGGCCTAAAAGCATGCGATGCTTTCGCACTTCCCTCGCTAACATTAACGCTTTTGGTTGGACGGAAGAACTTCGAGAATGGATCCCTTTTATGTTGAAGATATTCTAGCTGGAGTGAAGACGTAGGTATCGAGGTTGACGACGTTGCTTCCGATTGCGATATAGCGTGCCGAGTTTGGAGGAAGATCGAAAGTGATCGAGGTCGGTCATATATCGGACATGGCGTGGAACGTGGGGAATTCCCAAGGCATAATCAAAGACGGGAGCTATATCGGACGTTGTCTCGGGCGAGCGAATGGACAGGCAGAGGGTATTATTGTCTGTATTATCGTTCATCGAGAGTGTATTGAGGCACGATTGCAATCTGGAAGAATATATGGAACGTTTGTCGAAGGAGGCAATAGGTACGAGAAACTCGATTAATAATACCTGTTAACCCAGAAATTATTTTTGTCGCGACGTAACGAGAGGAAGCGTGTTAACGGTGGGTAATTGGCAAAGGATCGAGTCTCGGTATGAAAATTAATTTCACGGGTCAAGTGTCAATGTAAACGGCGAAACTGGCATTTCGTTTAGGTCGCTTTTCGATGGAGCTTTCAGAATACGGGAAGATGCGCGCCGTTCATCCGGATAAGCTCGGAGTTTCTGGTAGCAGCGCCTTTGGCGAGGAAGGTATTCGTCGGTGGATGGGCTCATAAGAGATTCAAGAGCGGCTCGTCGCGAACGATAGAGTTCTCTCGAAAGGAGGCGGAGGCAAATAATTGCAACTGGCGTACCAAGGAAAGAGAAGGCGAAAGAGCAAGAGAGATCCAAACAGTGGCAAAGAGAAACGGACAGAGAGGAAGAGAAAGGCAACGAATAGAAGCTCGGATAGTCGGTAGCTCGGCTCGCGTGCCTCGACTGCTAGACGGCCTCGCGATGGTCGCACGCCGCAAAAATTAACAGTTAAACAATGGAATCCTGTTATATAGCCGTTACTCGCAAACCGAGGTAGAAATAATTAGGGAGGCGAGTTACCGTGCACAGCCGGCTCAGTCTGGCTCGGTCTGGCTCGTACAACCCCCGTCGTCGCTCACCCTCTCTCTATCGTTCCCACGACTCCGCGGCGAACGCCACCCCGTCCATCCCTAACCAACCCCTCTATCCGAGCCCGTTACAGCAACGAGCGGACATGAAAGGAGCGGTCGTGCTTTCCCAGACACTCCACCCCCCGCCCGGCCATAGGCCACCCCCACGCTACGTTTCTCGCACGTGAGCCCCTCCGCCGCTGTTACGCGCCGCTGGCTGACTCTTTATGGTCTTTTAATTAGAGCCACTTTGTAGAACGAGGACAGGAAAGGTTAGGAATGCCGCTTGGAAAGTTCTTTAATTTGCTCGATAAATCAACAGACGGTTTTCTGGCACGGCGGGGAAACGTTTATCTCACGTGCGGTGCGCGTTGCAAGCTTGCACACGCTGATCGCGCTTCCGTTTCTTGCGGTTTACCACTGTCTTTCCTTTCCTCTCTCCCTCTAACCCTGTCTCTTCGTTTCTGGTTGCGGTTTCGTCGGAAACGAACCCCCAAGACCTTCCACGCGATAAGATTCTCTTCGACCGATTGGTAGCAAAGTTATCGACTTTACTTATTCGATGTTATGCTTTAGTCTACTTGGCGACAAACTTTAAACTTTTTCCACGAGTTTACCCTCTTCGAGTACCTTCGGTCGTTTGTAAAGCAGCACGTATTACCTGGTAACCGTTGACCCAGAAGTTCTATTATTGCGTCCGTTCCTCGATCGAATCGGTTTCGATTAATATTTGATAAATCGTTACAGCGCCCGGCTATAATTCCTCGTAGGATCGCTTTCGAAAGAGGCCAAGTTTCACTCGATAAAGGTTTTTGATTAAAGTGCTCGCGTGTAAGGAAGTTCCATACGGAGTATCCATATGTTTCCAACTTAATCTAACTCGAGCCGACGTCGAAGCTCCAACTTTTTACGGGGATATTTGATCGCGACCGTTGTTCTCTTTCAGTAGATTCTCCCGCCGAGCCATAAATTTTTCGGCGTCTACTCGTAAGCCGTGGCCAACCGCAAAATAATATGCGGCGGGGTTGGCCCTCATGTTTGGCTGATCGGCGGCTGATTACACGTGTTCCGCGCCAATGGTAGGAGGGCATGATAAAGCTGGCGGACGGCTGGGGCAGAAGGCCAGACACAGCCTCAATCACCGCAACCTGCTGGTCAGCCTAATCCGCCATGGTGGCCACCCATTCAAAATCAATAGATAATTTTAGCCCTCTATACCGGAGAACCTGTACGCACGGTGACGTATGCGCGTTGTAAAGGGAGGCCCCGATAATCCCCGACCATCCTAGCCCAATCAGTCCCCTAATTTCGAATCAGGACACTCTGGAGATACCCTGCAATTTCATGGCAAAGTTCATCTCGAATTGCACTTCACCAAGGTAACAAAGACAGTTTCAAATTTATATGCAGGTTTTCCCTCTAATGAAGCAAGTTGAGAATGTTTTTCCTCGAATCTCCAACAGCAAAGGCAAGAAGACGTTCAACAGTTTTCATTCGTTCAACGTTACTTGCCTCGAAAGCAACAAGGAACCAAATGAATACCGTCACGGAGGATAAATATCAATTAACCAAGGAGGAGCTTTACATCGGGCTTTTGTGGACGATGGAACGACCAAAGATTATCGGACACCCCGTACACGAGGTTGTACGAGGTGGCTGCATATCGCCGTATGGGTAGAAACCGCACTACGTGTTTTGCTCACATCACCGAGGCATTAAGGCGCGTTTTGCCCTTCCGTACGAGGAACTAAGTTCGTCTGTCCCCCTCTGTCTCCTCTTTGCGCCCTGCCGGCGGCGACGTTCGCCCCTACACGGTGGCATGAATATTCAGGACCTGCGCCTCGTTCAATATGAATGCCGTTGATCTTGGCGAGCCGCTTCTCGTTCCGTTTGCGTTAACGCACACCCACCAAGAGGCGTACCGGTCGCGTGGTTTCGTCCCAGATAAATAGCATTCACAAAGAAGGATATCCCACAGTCTGGCTTGGTAAAGCAATGAACCTCCTTCCGAGAGAAACCTCGAATCTCTCAGATCTTTCGGGATAACGAGAAACCGACGAATAACTTGGCTATATTTACGCGACCAACGGTGATATCTGTGTTCGCGGACTTCAGGGAACTTCAGTTGAAAACGTCTTCTTTGTATGCCTTCCAATGAAGTTCGTTCCATTGTGAGGACGAAGCATGCCGTTCACGTGGGAAGGATTCAAGAGAGGGTCATATGCCGACGGTTACGTGACCAAGAAGAGAGAGGGACGATTTACAAAAGGGAGATTTTATTTTCGGATAATACGGAGAAAGGACGCGAAGAAAAATGACGAAGAGGAGGCGAATTAACGAACGCCTGGCGATAAGACGTTGCACGGGGGTGACTAATCGGTCTCGTTCTTTCGCGTGCGAAACTGTAATCGTTGAAGGAAGAGACGAGCAGGGACGAGTTTAAAGTGTACGTCAAAGACACTCCCTTGGAATAAGCTTTTCCCGCGAAGAAACTCTTAAGGAACTATCAGATTTGCTAGTAACTATCTATGGATAGAAAAACAACCCTCTAAATATACTTGGAGTCTAGATCTGGTTCCTGCTTGGGCCAAAAGACCATAGACATCGAATCACCCTCGAAGGAACCAACCCCCTCGAAAAACTGGAGGATGCCAGCTACTCCTCAGCAAGAAAGCCGAAATTGAAAATACTAATAGAAACTGAAGATAATAGAATTCCTAAAGAAAAAATTATCTAACGTCACCATCAGAGAGAAATAGTCTAATCTACAAGACACCCCCTACATTTCAATTAGCGACACTCATAAGACTACTCAATTTTCCCTGAGATAAAAAAGTAATCACACTTTATCGTCATTCCTTCTATTTACCTGGCTGAGAAGATCGAAACGATTTAGCCAAAGGAGGAAGAGTCGTTTTTACGTGAAAGCTGTCGAGCCTCTTTCGCATCGTCGTAAGAAACCGCGCTGGTATCGTGCAAGAAACGCTCAAACGAACTGCAAGCACAGAAGGCTGAAGGCCGAGAGAAGAACCGTGCGGTTGCTCGAACATTCGTCGAAGCAAAACGATGGAAAGAGTATAAGGGAAAGGTACAACGCGAACTAGAAAGAGGGAAAAGAAGAAACGTCGAGGAAGAAAAGTGAAAAACGAAGAATCGGCTAGAGGAAGAGGAAGAAAGAAAAGCTGAGAGGAGAAGACAGGAAAAAGAGGGAGCGCGGCCAGTGGCAAGCATCGTGCTTTGAGAGTGGACCCCCGCGCTGAAAGTTCAATCAAGCTAAACAACATTTCTGTCCGGTCGTTCGCCAAAAAGCGGACTGCCGCACACGGCCGGCCGACTGCGGCAGGCCAGGGCTGGCTGGCCAGCCAACCTTTCCCGACATCGGTCTGGCCTCAAACCAACTTCAAACGCGTATGAAATCGCGCTATCGTCCTAGCGTGCAGGGCGTGGTCCTATCCGCAGGGCCGTGCAGGATCTGTGGTTTTTTGGCTAACGATAAAGATCTGAAAACCTATCGTGACGAAGCGATAGCGGTTTTACTTCACATTTCGGATGTCTCCGTGGTCTCTGATCAACGAAACTTTGTACCATTTACGATTTTCTCGATCAAGACGTTCGAAATATACATCAAAGTATGGATATAATTGTATTACTGTATCATTGTCTATGTCTCGTGAAAAACGGAAATATGAAATTATATATGCGACACTTGTCTTGAACCTGACTGGAGTAAAATTACCCGCGGAATTTGAGATAAGAAAACCTCGGGTACAAATATTCCAGAGTCAAATACACGAGTACTAGACATCCTGTGTATATGTTACGCCGTAGAAGTCTGCTTCTTGGCGTTCCGATCGCGGATGCTCGATCGGTAGTTGAATTAAAGTCCACTGAGGTTAACTTGATATATTTACAAGACTAAACTACGACTATACAAATGATGTACAAAATATGAAATTCCGTGTAGCGTGACGTTCTGGTGACAGTACTGAAGCGATAGAGAGAGGCCGAGCCGATGCGCTCGGTCCTTTTATAGAAATGTTTTTAAGGGGTAGTCTTGGTGAGTCAGAAGAGGGGGTACAATTTTTCTGCCAAACGTGGAAACATTTGGTCACCACTTGGTGACGATTCTGCTGATTTTTACTTTGCCGGTTTGCACCTAGGTACGGTTTATGACAGTACCTAGGTACAGGCTGTACAGAAAGTTTCCACGTTTGGCAGTCGGACTAAAAAGTATTTCGCGACGATGCGCCGCGACAGTATATTTTATGCAGATTCTACGTTATTTATCTCATGATATACCACTTATAAGTCTTACCCCAGGGAGAAGTTATAGAATGGTCCATGTCTTTGCACTTTGCTTCTTCGTTCCGGAGAACAAAGAGGGTGAAGATCCAGAAGATAAAGAACTACCAGTGTCAACGATCAAGTTAATCTTAGATCTTGGATAATTGTAAGCGAATTATCAACACGATCTATGGGAATGCACGTCGGAATTCACTCTCCGTATCCGAGACTAACGAGATACACGGAAGACAACGTTTCGCCCCAACGTAATCCTATGCACATCCTCCGGTTTCACCGATCCCAATGACTCGACATCGACTTCTCCCTCGGCAGACACGAGCGATGGTCGGGGATTACCGATTTTGACAACCGGCCGTCCTGCTAGTAAGACGAGACACGTTGATACAGGAGAGGCCCTCGTTGTAGTGTCTCTCGCAGGATTGTTCATGGCGAAAGCAAGAGGGGACGATAGCTGAGCGGACGCCAGATTGATCGGAGCCAAGGCTGGTTATGCCGGTGACGCGAGCAAGGGAGAGAAAGAGGAGGTGGGCTTATGGGTAACCGGGGTCGTCGGCCGGCTTTGGCTCTCTGTGTCCTTCGCACTTATCCCATCCCCTTGATTCTCCTCTCTAAGCTAGCCTCGGCCTTTTTTCAAATGCGTATCGATGCTTCAGGATTCTTTATTACTCCGACGCTAAAAAGATTGGCAATCGTTGGTACGTGACTGAGCGCGAAACTGGAGGAGAGAATGGATGGGGGCTGGAATCGACGAAATACGAGAGATTAAACGGCGAACGATTCGTCGGTGGTTAGTTTTTGCGCTATTAGATGCGAGATAACGGAGTGGGTTAATACATTTAAGGGAGATAAGCTAGGAGGAATTGGAACGGTTGGAAAGGTACGAACTTAACGGTAGCGTGTACATAGTAGATCACGACGACAAGTCGTATTTGCTCGGCAAACCATACGAGACATCCGATCCCGTGAAACAAATGAATATTGTAAATAGTACGCTGTTAATTTGCACAGTGTAAAGGCCTCCGAGTATTCGCCGGTAAGGATAATCAATTCCGAGGTATGCGTGTCCGGGAATATCTCCTTACGGCATTAAAACGTGCCGCACGAATGTCGTGTCTCGGCGAGAAACAAATAGGTGGTCTGATACCGTTTATTTGAGAGCGTTGTGGTGGCTGGAAAAGTTTGAAAGTGGAATTGAAAGCAAAGCGGTGCGGCACGTGAACCGTGTTCGCCACTTGCAGCCGTTTACCTTGATTCGCGAGTAACGCTTTCGTTTTTTCCTCCTCTTCCATTTCTTTTTTTTTCTCTCCCCCTTCCTTTTTCCTTAAATAACGATTCAATTCGGTCGAATCGATAAGCGGTACGGTCTTCACGTATATCGAGGAGAAATTGTAAAGAACGATATGGACTTATCACACGAACGATATTATTACACGTTTCCTTTATTAATATAAATACAAGTCTGTGTGAGTAGAAAGAACTGAGGGGGCCAAACGAACGAGCACGTTCTGTTTTTCCTTTCTCCACGAAAACCTACCCTCCTCTCATAACTCTCAGCTTCTCTCTCGCTTTATCTTGAATAAAAGTAGTTCAACCTGACTTATTCCCTCTCTCTCACTTTTTCTATTTCTCTCTTTCACTCGTTCTTTCTCTGACGCACACGTATACGTACCCACACGATTCTTCTCTATCCCCCGTCCAAAAGCTTTATTTTATTTCCTCCATTGTTTCCACTCCTCGTGGGTACCACCCTCACGTAGTCCTCCTCATTTTCCACTCACACGATCCCAAACTCACCAACACCCCCGTCGACGTCTATAAACATCTACACGATCACGGTAGAGACGCACGGACACATCGAGATCCCTTTTCTCAGTTAGCTCCTGGTCCCTGAACGTTGGCATTATTTTGCTCGGTGGTCCCTTTGTTTCGGTCCAGCCTATTGAACTGCGGGCGAGATAATACGCCCTACAGACCTTTGCACCCGACACGTTGCTTCGAAACAAACCCGCATTCTCACCTTCCAATAATCCGCAGTTTTATCCCGACATCTTACCTTCTATACCGAATTCCACTTGGCGCGATCGCACAGTTGAATTCCTACGATTCCCCCTATACTTCACGCACGTCCTCCGAGAACAATCGCTCCATGATATTCGCTTATTTTCATGACACCATACGTCATCGTCGAGAACGTCCTTCCGTCTCGGAGTATTCGCTTTATTTCCGTCTCCTTCGAGTCGGAGGGCACGTTACTCAAATATCAAGGGGTAATTTGGATGAGCAATTTTCGGGACATAAAGGTCGAGGTAGCGTTGGTATTAGCTAACCGCGAGCTTATGTATCTCGGAGTAAATTCCGAACTGTAGGGCATCTAGGATAATATTATGCTATGCTGACATCTTTGGTGTTAGCCCGGCCGTCCGTTACCCAACACCAGACTATGAACCAACCCTTGCTTTCCTTTACCCTTCTCTTGTACAGGCGGAGCCCAAGCAACGTCGATAGCGAGTGCCCGAGATCCTGCGGTCACCCTTTACAGGAAAGGCCAAAGGAGCCTTCTTCAACCCTCTCTCTTACACTTTCGTCTCATCCTCTCTCTTTCTCTTTCTCTTCTGTCGCTCTCTTTCCATCTCATTCTGTCTGCAGGGAAGAAGAGATAGGAAAGGAAAGTAAGAGACGTTTGGTAATAGGAGAGAGAGAGAGAAAGAGAGAATTTAGCTTCTCCATGGAAGACTAGGGATACCGACTGACCGAACACCACGCCTTACCAACCTCCTGCACCCACGTTACGGAGCTTTCAAATTAAGGCACAATTTCGTCCAAGAAGCCACAATTTGAATTAATGAGATTAGCTATGAGGACGTGCACACCTGAACCACCCATATAATGTTTAACGCTCGAGAGTCTCCATCTTAATATACAATTTTGAAAAGGTGAATAACTAAGAATATTCATGGATCGTAGTCATTCGATCTTCGTGAATATTATTTCAATTGAAATAGGGTCAAATCGACGGAAATGTTTCACCTGAGAATTGTCAAATCGAATATTCCAATCGATACTGATGTCACGTGGAAAGAAATCGTCGTGCATACTTTCCACGATGGGAAAAAAGACGGTATGCATGAGAAAGCAGTCTCACGTATTTCCAACCTCATTTTGAGACGTCCGTTGAATTTATAGCTGCAACATAAATACCGGTCGTAGTTCGCATACCACGCGTGAGACGTTCGTACGTATATATGGAAAGACATATCGGAGCATGGCCATTTAAAGATGAAAGATCCCCTAGCAACATTACGCGCGCAATATATCGCAGGACACATACCATCCCTTAACATTATTAAATTTCTTCCGTACTTATACATCCCTCCGTAATCTCCAAACTTTAAATACATCATAGCCCCAAGCATCGTTGAATTCCTCCTCGTATTTCCAAAAAAACGTCACGCGGCAAGTTGTACAAACGGCTCGTATTTATCGGCCGGGAAAAAAAGCCGGACTGTCGAGTGTACGGCTTAAAAAATTCATCAGTCTCCGGATTCGCGACGGTGTCATTTTTTTTACGCGGCGAATGTAAATTTCGAGCTTCAGAGACGGGAACTCGCATTCCAGTGCGCGGCGATTAAACGCGATCCTTCGAGTGGAGAAGCGGAAAAAAAAGAGAGAGAGAGAAAAGAACGCCGGGAGCACGAAACTTGCAGGGGAGTCGGAAAAGTTAGTGGCTGAAGTCCCTGGAGGGACGGACGCTGTATAATATTCGAAACAGAAAACCGTAGGGGTTGACGCGACGTGATGCCACGCCATGCCATGCTGTGCGTCGCTCACCTACCCCCCCAAAATACACGCCGTATGCTCCGGAGGATGGTGAGTCGCGTCAAAGATGTATGAAATGATATAATTTTCGTTTAATTAAAACTGTAATAACAGTTTCGACTGCATTCCGGCATGCCGGCATTAAAATATACGAGAGCCGGCGCAGTCACCGAGGCCGCCGCCACTGTGCCGAAAGAATAAGGGCGTAGACGGAGCGAAGAGTGAGTCGATGAAAAGGTGAACGTAGGGGCGCGCCAGAAAAGGGCAGAAATCTTACCTTAATGCTACCTACCCTTTGTTTCATTTTGCGTTGATGTATATGTATATATATATATATTGTGTACAATATTTTAATTACAGTCACCACTGCGAGGGCTCTTTCATCGATTAGTAGGGCTCTCGCGGTTCCCTTCTCTCATTTAATCTCTTGCCTTGCCATTTTTTTCCATGCCGTGAGTGGAATGGTGGAATATTGAATTGCACGAATGACGTGATAAAGTAAAAGCTTTGTTAATTAGTTTTTGTTATATTGTACAACGTGATGTCATTTATTTTATAGTAGTTTCAAACGTTATCGGTGTATAGGAATGGAATAAAGAGCAAGATTTATATTAACACGTTGAAAACCATCAGTGTTTCGCTAGTTTCATCATTTCTACCGAAGTGAAAATTTTTCTAAGTTTACATCTTTATGAAGCAGAAACTTTAAAAATACACATAGATAGATATGCGGCAGACTTTGACCTTTTTAACGCCAATATTTAAATATTCAGTATGTCCGAACATTCATAAGCAATTTAAGAGTTACGTGAAATTACATTGAGTTCAATAACGTTGGTCAACGGGTGACCCCCATGGCGGACAACGTGTTAATTCTCCTATTATTTTTATCTCATAATTCAAAGATTAAAGTTTGAGATGAGGATGAATATTTAGTTGAAAGTATTCCTAATTCAAAACATACATTCTGTACATCCAACGAGGCCAGTGCGGGAGACAATATTCGATTAGCGTGCGTTCTTTTAATTAAAGAGAGTGCTGTGCTGGCCATACCAAAAGATCCTAGGTTAAAGGAGAACTTCAAACAGCCTTGTACTCGAGACCCGGCAGGGTGTACGTCTCGCGAAGGTAAGGAAGGCAGCGAGAATGGAAAATAAACGTAGCTATGATGCCCCGAGTTTGAAACAATTAACATAACAAAGCAAAGGGGGCCAAGGGATGCTCCGAAAGGGAGGATATACCGGAAACAAGGGCGGGGAGAACGCGGGCACGTTTCTCTTGAGATTTTGGCACTGTTTCCACTGACGGCGGCAGCCTATTCCAAGTTGTGGTATTTGAAAACATTTCCCCGACCGGCGTAAACGGATCCGACGTGAACGGAAGAAATGCACGCTGTTGGACTTTTCTCGATTATTTCTCGCTTTTTCTCCTAAACTATTTTCACACGGTGGGACTTTAAATTCATTCATTCAATTTAAATTCAATCGTAGATTCTTCCCTGTCTGTGTTAACACTCGAACTACCAGCGTTAAATCTGCTATAATTCAATACATTAAATAAGTAACTTTGTAGAATCAAGAGGTGAAAAAGATGATCAATTTGGTAATCTGTGGTTCATAAGGTCAACGTAGAATATCTACTGTATGATTCATCCAGAAACATTGAGAATTTGTGGGAAAACTCATGAACCAGTCATTTTGACTTTCTTGGTAGATCTAGTGTGAAGTTTCAAGAGAAATTAAGGATTAACCCTTTCGCTTGCAATGTCTGGAAGACGTGGTTTGTCGATTAGTCCCAACGTGAACACCACCTGTGAGACGATTATTTAGACAAGTCATATGCCCATCTTGGATATCTTAATAATTTTTTTGATCGTATTAATAATTTATTCAAGGCAGTATATCTTTCTTATTTGTGAATTGTTCACCGAGTGACAGATATTGCTGTTGATTAAGGCACAGTTCATCGAAACTTAAACCGTAAGGTATGTGTTTATCTTATCTCTTTATATTTAGCTTCATGAATATTTCTTTATCTGTTATCTATCTATATGAATAATTTATATTTTGAATAAGAAACAATTGATATCGAACAGCTATAATCACTTTTCCATCTTAAAGACAAATAGAGTGAACTGTAGAGTAAGTTATTTCACGGTGTGAGGAAAATAGCGAGTGAAATTCCCCCCGGATGAAAAGGCACGGCGATACTTTACATATCTGTGTATCGGAGAATCCCTTTCGGCTTTGTGTTCCCTGCGAAATCATAACGTTACTCGAAAAGTCGGAAATCGAGAATCCTTATTCTTTCCGGGGCGTTAGCGAGCGACGCAATCTGTTTGTCTCGTTGTATATGCACGACGTTGGATCAAGCAAGAGAAAATTTTCCAGGCGGTGCGTTTCAAAGTACGACGATTCAGAGTATCTTCAGTGTCTCCCGCCGTTTTCCAGCGTCGTCGACGTAGCACGGCTTATTTGATTAAGGTGCATTGAAGGCGCCATGCATATAATCGTATAAATTGCTTTTGATGTGAGAGAGCGTGAGCTCTCGCAGTTCTGTCTGCGTGGATGAGAGTTTCGCACCCTTCTTTCCCCCACTTTGCATTTTCCATCACCTCCACCTCCTCCTTTTTCCCCTTCTCCGAGTATTTCCGTGATACGTAATATCGTCACGCGAAAAAACAAAATATAACACCCGCCGAGGATCTTGCCAGGGGGATAAGTGGCATGTAAAACAATAATTGCTCGGGAAAGTTATTAATAGACGTCAGTCTTCTACTTGTAGAAAGATATAATAGAGCACAATAAAATGTTATTGCAAACTTTGTAAATTAAATATAGATACATTCGATGATAAATCGAAGAAATAGAATCCAACGTGTTAGCGGAAAATCGATAGATGAAAAGTGCAGACACGAGATGAAAAAAAGGAGGTCGGTTGGTTATAATAATTTGATTGTAGAATTTAATTTAACTATGTTAAATCTAAGGTTACAAATTTAAATAAAATCGCGTTGGAATTTCTATTTAAATTAAATGCACGTGATAAGTGTGTCACTTTCTCTATCGGTATTATTATGCTCTATAAATAAGTGCAGGCTAGGTCTTGAGCGTGTAATATTTCAACGGTAACTTATCTTTCATTTTCGCGGATATAAATCATTGCGTGCGCGATATCTGTACAATTTTGAAATCGTATATTACACGCTCGGTAACGTGATATTTGTGATGAACCATAGTACTTCTCGAACAAGGCATCTGTGTTAACGACAAAAGCAAAGGAAACAATATACTCTTTGAACAAATCAAGTCCAATAAATGCTACCTGGTTTCAATCATTTCCAATGTTCATGCAACAGTTCACGCAACAGTAACACGTAAGTGAATACCTTGGAATGTTGATATTATGAAAAAGTCTTTTTGCATTGAAAACAAGTTATTTCGATCGAAAAGGAACAACAGAAATGCAACGTGCTCGAGGAGCACGTCACGTCTGACTACACGCCGACCGTATCTACTTGCCGTAATAACGCACTCGGCTAAGTGGAATGAGGCGTTACGTTCAGACGTCGCTGTTCCGCTAACACAATTCAGAAGGGAGTTCTCTCCGAGGACTTTCACCATATTAACCCAATATCAGCCATATGCTACAGAATCAGGTTAACAGCCTCTCGGTTCTAGACCTTCTTTTACGTTGATTCGAAGATTTCGATTATCCTGCCCGTTTAAATGTTCCGGCAAAATAATTGAAACACTTGCTTTCAAAGAAAATCCTCCTCTTTTTTCCTATTCATTCGATCATCTTTATTATTAATATGTAAACTAATACGTCTCAATTTCAATTATTTTATGAAGCTTATCCTAACACTAGGATTACCAAGCAAGTAAAAATGACTAGTTCTCAATTTCTTAAAAAAAAAAACTCAAAGCTTATAGGAGAGTCATACTGCAGATATTCTATGTTAATCTTGTAAAACATAGATTATTGAATTAATCATCTTTTCCACCTCTTGATTCCTCTTTTATCAAAGTATTAGGAGGGCCGGAAATTAACGTCCTCAAAAACCAAATGCATTTTTATCGACTCAGCACTGAAAGTTTGCTCACTAGATGGAAAAATTCTGTTGACCGCGAGAAAGTTCGTATCATTTATTAAAAATTAAAACTTGTTACAAATTTATTTGTTTGAATTTCATGTATTAAGACATTCTTTTCCGGTCCCCCTAATTATATATTGGGGGTACCGAAAAGTAATCAAAAATTTTTTTTTGCCGGCACAAAACATTGATTTATTAAACAAATCTTAAATACTAATCAACAAAATAATTTCCATAATTTTCTAACACTTTCTTCCAGCGTAAAGGTAGTTGTTCGATTCCCTTTTTAAAAAAATCCTTCGATTTTTTGTTGAAAAACGTTTCCAATTACGTTTTCACTTCTCCAATCTTGATTACTTTTCGGTACACCTAATATATTGAAATCTAAAAGATTTAGCGCCAGTAATTCTAGTATTAAAGAGTTTTTTTTTCACAAGGAAGAAAGATTCTTTTCAATTATGAATTATAAAACCGGTTCTTTCCCTTGGCTTACTTCTCGTTCACGGTGATACATAAACATTTCTCCGATATTGTTCGCATCCATTAGCATTTCAGCGCGGCAAAGAATCGAAGAGGGAACGGCATATTCTGCAGTTCCTGTTCGCTTCTCTATTGCAGTTTGAGTAACGCACTGGCGGTCGCAGAGGCAACCAGTCAGCTCTGGTGGGAAGTATAAAATGTCAATACGTTTACCGGCGGGCCATTGTTGGGCTTGATCTATGTTTATGGGCGTGACGGGTATGGGTCGCAGTCGCGTTGCATATACGGAAAACGGCACGGAGAAAGCGCGAGTATCTCTTTCTGTAATGTTCCGGCCATAATGGTACAAAGGCGACAGTAAGATTGTAACTCGTGCAGTAGAATATATCCCCGAGCTTGGCGGGTGAGCGAGGAAAACTGCGAGTCATGCGTACACCACAGTAGTTTGCGAAAGACGTCGGGAGAGATAAGACAGGTGCAAATGATAACGCACTGCGCGGCTCGTACATCATGTTGCTCATCGTGCACTGCTATCACCCTTTCTGATATGTGTCGAGGGATAATTTACAATGTTCATACTTTAATATCTACATTTACAAACGTACAGGGTGTACAATTTAAATTTGTCACTCTAGAGATCTTCATTGGAATAAAAAAATTTTTTAAATATTTTTAATGTTAGAACTACCGGCGTTAAATCTATTGCATTTGACCTCTTGCCTTCAAATGACGTGTAGTACACGTGACGAGGTAAATGAAACAGAAAATTTTTAAGTTTTCCATAAACTGTTAAATTGAAAATATCAGTAGGACGGGAGACCTTGAAATCAGCTTCTTTGCTATTAATATTGCATTAACTTATATTGCTATGTCGTAAATCAGTGATAGATTATTAGTCCAACAATTAATTCGAAGTTATTTCGCGTTCGGTCACAAAGGGGTTAAATATCTTAAATAAGTACTTTGGAAACAGAGGAATCAAGAAGTGGAAAAGATGATCGGTTCGGTAATCTGTGTTTTACAAGATCAACTTAGGATATCTCTAGAATCGGCCTACAAGCTTTGGGAACTTTCAGAAAAAATTCTGAACCAGTCATTTTGACTTTCTTGGTAGTTCTAGTGTACATGAAAAGTACATCATTTTATGGTAACCGGAAAATAATGATAATAAATACATGGACATAAAGTGTGAAAAACCAATAGGTGCAACAAGATATTTTGATATGCAGAATGAGAGAGGAAGGTACGTTTGAAAAGCTTGCATAGAGACGATGGTATCAAAGTGGCGTACAGCAATTTTCTATGGATGGCAACGGAATTATAAATATGTAGGCGATCCCACCCACTTGTTTCCCAGGTCATCGATAAGACTCGAAGGCGCCAGACGAGTTGTTTGCACAGGACTAGGCGACAAAACGCCTAGGTCTGTTCGTACTCCGGCTCATATACATTGCCTAAACGTGTGACCCGGCTCACCTTCTACACATGTCCCCGAAGTGTGCAAAGCGCGTAAGTGTGTGTAACCAGCGTCTGGCCCAGGGCGATATCGTTTACGATAATGCATGCAGCTAGTGCAGATCTCTCGGTCGAACGATCATCCCCTTCCGCATGCATCCCCTATCGTCGACTCGTTACCTTCGACTTAGCACGTTCACACGCGATATGATACTTCGACAGACACCGGCTCCGCTAAAACGACAATCTTCCTCGGTCGATTTCGAAAAATTGAACTAGAACAGCACGAATTTACCGATACTCTTCTTTCTCATACTCTCTCTCTCTTTTCCCCTTATCTTTCGAACGTGTACCTCATGCTGTTAGAGTATTTTCTCATTTCGGGTTATTTTCCGCCTCTGCGCTCGATGCTATCCGGCACGTAGGAGAAAATTGCCGGGCGTAGAAAAAAGGAATTGTACCGAGCTGTTCGTTCGCTTCGTCCGGTATATCGCAACCGGGTTCGACGAGGTAGAGGGGTTGAGGCGTCGGAGACTCGCCGAGGGAATGAAACCTGATTTAGGACTGCGGTCCAGAAATCTCCCGAGGGACCGTCCGAGCTGACCACCGCGCACTCGCTTCGCTTTCCAGTGTCCCTCGGAGTGTGATCCTCACCCTGCTACTACTACCTAGTATCTACCGATTCCTCCGCGTCCCACGTCCAACATCCCCGTGTCCCTCGACGCCAACAAGTGCGACTCTTTACCAACATCGCGTCCGAAATGCATTCGGAATACTAAGGAACCCTCGAGGCGTTATACGAGAATAAATTGCGAAAAAAAAGGCAAACGGACAAATCCTACCGGTTCTACCGGAGGGAAATAACTTTCGTTCTTTGCTATTGAGAATATAATAGAGAAATATTTCCTATAGGGTATTCGTAATTGGATTAAATTGTACGGTAGATTTTAAGAATATTGAATTTCTGTATCATTGTTTTATCTTGATAATTGATATTGAAAAAAATTCATGGAATTGTTGGTTTTCAATAATTCATAAGATGTATCAAGTTTTGTAATAGAAGATATAAGAGGTGGAAGGTTGAGGTATTCGTAGACAAAATTTCTCCTACCGTAGAGTTTACTGGAACCCTCTTCCCATGCATTCGATGTAAATAACAAATATTGTTTCGACTCGTATAATATCGGGTTGGTGGTGCTCTTATATCGAGCGGATCCTTGCAAAACCCAAAGGGAGGGCGGATCGGTTAGGGGAAAAGTTTTAGGCAAGGGCCAAGGGATAGAAAGGAATAAAGAAGGAGGAAGGAAGACGCTCCTGGCACAGCCTGGCGTGTAGGTTACTACGTGCCTGCTCGTCGGGGCATCCCGTGACCGTGGTCTGGCTTTAGGATTCGGGTCAGGCTGTAACCTGCCTCGATTGCAAATACAAGGGGGGAAACACTCTTGGAAGCACTGCCAAAACCAAAACTCAAGTGGCAGTGGGTACAGACTTGTGTGTTGCCATGAAATCGCGAAAATTTAATCGACTTCCTCTACAATTTGGTCCCCCTTGCTTTTCCCTGATATCTACTACTTCGTGCAAGAAAATCTACGGTGTCGCATTCCAACTGGAAATTCGTTTATACCCAGACGATATCTTCCATTCGATCGAATATCGTTTGGTACAATGGTAAATTATCTATCCTTACGGATTTTACCAGATATCTTTATTACAAGAGTAATATTTAACACGTTAACCCCTTAGCCTACAGCTACGTGTGAGACTCGTAGCGCGGAAAGTGGAATAGGAAATTTTGAAGCTTTCTAAAAACTTAAATTTACAATATGAGCCGATCATGAAACGGTCTAACTATATCTGGTTATAGTAATTTAATTGTTGATGTGATTAATATCACGCTCAGTTACACGAAATATCAGAAATCAGTGAAACGTTTTGATGTCAGGAATTAATTTTGAGTCTTTGCGCGCCGCATCAGAAAAGAAATCGTAGGTTAAGAGATTAACTGCCATGGATTCACCGATGACCGTTGCTATTGAATTCAATTAAATTTTATATTACGTTTAAATTGCAATGTTTATGAATTTTCCAACATATTGAATATTTCAACATTGGCTTTAAGAAGAATATGGATTTATCGGTGTCTTTCAAGTATCTGCTTTATATAGATGTGATTTTAATAAAAAAAAGTTTCACTTCAGTAGAAATGACGAAACAAGCAAAATACCGGTGTCGTTCAACGTGTTAAACTGGGTCGTGGTTCTCAGGCTAAATTTTTAACGATTATTTTTCGGCAAGACTTTAAAGGAATTTTCGTAATCTCTGTCAAGTATTCCGGTATCCCACGAAGAATGTAGAATTACGCGAACGTACATGATAGGAAGAATTTTCATATGGAGAACCGTAAGAGGAAAATTATCATACGGCCGCGAAAATACATTAGGAAAATGTCACGTGCTCCGCAATATTCTCATAATAAACTATCCTCTTGACTTTCGCGAGACATGTACCGCAGAAAAATGTTAGATGCACGCGATGTCACGGAAAAATAGCACGCCCTTTGTCACCGGATATGAATCCTATTGAGCATACTTGGAATATGCTCCGGCAGACCCAGCGGCGGTACAAGAATGCACCCACGAAGCGGCGAAAGCTCGCGGCTCTAGTCACTGAAGAATGGCTCGACATACCGCGAAGAGTTCTTCGCCATCTTTTTTCAAAGAGTCAACCGCCGTCATGTAAAATCGTGGAGGTAGAAAATATAAGATTCACGTAACTTAACGAACACTAAAGTCATGCCAGCTTACAAAGCTGAAATTATGCCGGTTTCGTACTCTCACGATTTTTATCACCAACCCTCTTTTTTTTCGTGGATCCATCGCGAAACTCACGGCACGCGGTATCTATTCGAGAACGCCGCAAGAACCGAAAGTTTCACGAGGGAGTAATACAAGACTTAAAGTTTGAAGAATCTTTAGGAGAACGGCAAAAAACTTGCCACTCCACGGTGAAATTTCACCGACAAAAACCTTCATCGAAATATTTCCCTACCTTTTAATCCTATAATCAAAACCATCGACAATAGAACTATGCCTGTCATGCTCCCTGGCAAGAATCTTATAAAATCGAGGCTACGTTCCAAATTTCGACACAAAAGTTTCTCGAGACCTTCGATAGAATTTTAATGAGAGTTTCTTCAGAGGGGTGAAAAAATATTCGATATACCTGGTTGATAGAGGTAGAGGTCCGCGGCCCGCGGCCACACGATCGCCGAGCGCTCCACGCTGCCTGTTTGATTCCGCGTGCTTGCGGATCCCAGAAATCCTACGAAGAATCGCAAGCCACGATAGAGCCCGCGTGTTCCGTCGAACGGCGAACGATCGTCGTTTACGTCGTTCACGAGGCTTCCTCGTCCTCTTCGAAAGTGACTGCAGCACGACGATGGTGCACCGTCATCCCTCTCCTTCTAATCGCGACATGAACACGATACACGCGCGTCGCGTTGCCACTCGTAAGAAGGACGGAAAAATCGTTTTGAACTTTTCAGTCTCCCCTTTCTCCTCTCACTCGGTCACCCGCCGATTACGTTCGATCGTTACTGAGTATCGCATGAATGAAAATTCACGGATCGACGATGTTTCTCGAAAAACGATCCAACAACCCCCGACAGATATCGGTGCAAGAAGCATTCGCGAATATCGCGAATGCGCCACCGTAAAGGCGCCGCCGGTAGGAGTCCAACGACCACGTGAGCTACCAACGATCTGATCCGTACGTCCACGTGTCGTCGATCTCGGAAGGACGGTCGTCTCGATCAAAACTCAACGAACAAAATATCGAAATTCTTTTGTCGATCTGCACCCTCGATCTATTCAAACTTCTCGCGACGATTCGTGTGTCATAATCGAGCATACGTTACTCCAAAATAACCATAGATCTATCCGAGCACCGTGCGATCACTCGCGACTTCCTCCGTTCGAGCAGGTAGTCAGTCCTCGTAAACCGGCACGTGCATCACCAACAGGAATAACAGGAACAATAACAATAACAACAGCACTATCACCACGCGAGGAGGATGGTCCCTTCGGAATCGTCCCTCCGCTATCTCCACACCGGATTCTCCTCGTGCTAGGTATCAGCCCCTTCGGAGATGCCGAGAGCGCCGACCGCGTGGCTACCGACCGTGCTCCTTCTCGACGTCGTCGTAATCATCAAGGAGGAACTTGGTCACCTTGCCAGTCGGGACGACGACCGGTTGGTTCGCCACCCGCCGAAAAACACCGCGACTGTCTCCTTTTCGTGACGGAGGTACCACGAACGTCTCCAGCGCGCTCGATTAATCGAGTCTCGCGTTACGTTCAACCGACCACGACGAGCGATGACGACACGAACAACAGGAGATATTTTCCAAGTGTAACGGAAACCCACGAGGGTTGATTATTTGCGTAAAAGAAAAGCTGGATTTCCAGCTGATCCCTGGCAAGTTGTTGGAGGAAAAGTTGGTAACTCGAGAAACGACGCTTCCTTCTTTGCCAAAACGTGGAGATGGTGTACACTGCGGTCGCTCTCCGCACACTGAGGATAGCTGACGTCACGAGCCCACCACGCGGAGGAGGATCGCGAGCGAACGTTTCGCGCCGGCGCCCGCGGCACAGCAATCCCTATAGGCACACGACCAGTATTCCTCTCTGTGCCGGTATACTGCCGGTCGGCTATATATCTCATCCACCTACACCAACGGTTCGACTCGTTTCCACCTACGACCGGAGGCCGAGTAACGGTTTAACCGTCGACGGAGGAGCTAACACCTAATGGGGTTTTACGTTACGTGACGTTGGATACGGTTAAAGAGAGCAAACGCGCGCCTCCGAGATATTTGATAGACTTTCAAACGAAACGGTGGAAAATCTTCGAGGTGTAAATACTTTGAGATGGAAGGTTTCTCTTGGTGATACGATGGTCTCGTGGATGACCGTGATGGAAGGTGGAAAATTGGGTGCACGAATTGGTAACGATTCGAATCGAACGCGGGAATGAATATGGCGGAAGGTGATGAAAATGGAGGGTGGCAATTTGACGGGGAATGATAAATTGAAGATTGTAGGAAGAGACGATGATAATTGAATTTAACGACGGTGGTCTT
This sequence comes from Cerceris rybyensis, assembly GCA_910591515.1. NCBI lineage: Eukaryota > Metazoa > Arthropoda > Insecta > Hymenoptera > Crabronidae > Cerceris > Cerceris rybyensis. The sequence goes on from OU342795.1 coordinate 7,642,591, forward strand.
AGGTGGAATTAGGTTTTGAGAGAGATGTAATAGTTAGGTGGGTAGTTACGGTGGAAGTTCATAAGTGATTTCAATGCAAACACTGCATAACATCTCTTTTATCCTGGAACTCGCCTGAGAGCTGCTTTTTTTTTGCTATTGTAACGAAACGTTTGGAATATTAAAATGTGAATAATGTACTCGAGAGACATGTCGACGTTGTAAATCATTGTTAACGTGATATTATAAAGGGAGGTTTTTATTAATATTTATAAGTATGTAAATCCTCGGAATAAAAGTCCCACCACGGCAAGTGGATTTCACCGAAATCACAATACGCTCCGTTTAAAACGTAACGTTAACATTTTCGTCGCTGGAAAACACCCTATCCGATCGATTAATTAACTCGGTACCAATTACTGAGAACTTTTATGGATTTTCTTTTTTTTTTAATGGAAAAAAAATAACACATCGAATAAAAATCACTGAAGTATCCTATCCGCGGTGATATCCATGATCCTTAAGGTGATTTCTCAGACGGAAAACCGCGGGCGAGGGATTTTGCAGAGAAAACTTGCAAGTCCCTTTGGACCGTCGTTACGGGTGAAAACTTCGGACGGAAGTTTTGGCCTAACTCCGTTAACTCCGCGGAAGACGATGGAGAAATCGACAAATCCACGACGAGGGATCAACGAAAATAGGGGGTACTTTTTATGGATTCTTAAATTCAGATACCTTCCAAAAGGGAGAAACTCAGGATTGAACGTGGATTTATGGAAGGATTATTTATTCGACGTATCCATCCGTCCTATCGCGTTGATCGGTCGATCGATCGAACGAGATATCGCGATACGAATCGACAGGAGCGATCGGACGTAGGCCGAGAGAGGTGGCGATTGATACTGCAACCTCCTCGGACTCGTTATAGGCGAAGTACTTGGTTTAAGCACATGTCAGTTGGGATGTAGGTTGATGCTGCAGAAGCGGAAAAGTGGAAGACGAAAGTACGAGGAGACAGAGGGGCAGATGGAGGATGATAGGGATAAAAGAACGGAAAGAAAGAAAGGAAGAGCGAGAAACGAGAAAAAAGACGGAGGAAAGGGAGAGCAAGAAAGAAAGCAGGGCGAAGGAAGAAGAGAGAAGGGCTGGCCGTCAATCTCACCCCCGGTCCTATCTTCCTTGCTCTCGATCTCTTTCTCTTTTCCTCTTGGTTGCTGGTGGCGTTGGGTGGGCCGATGGTAGGAGGTGGATGGAAATCAATAGCCCTGAATAATGAACCCCAAGGCAGCACCCTCACTCCGCTCTCTACGGTCTGGAGCAGTCTCTCATGCATCCTCTCATTCCAAACTGAGAGAGAAAGCAATTCACCCTCTCCTACTTTCTCTCACTCTCCCTTAGCCTCACCCTCCTCCTCCTTCGTTCGGTCTCCTTCGCCTCTCCTCGCCATCCAGGGCCTACCGATCCCTACCCCTCTTCATCGTCCGAAAGGAGGTGTTTGTGTCCTCTCCTAGTCCCCAACTTTGCTACGAGACCCCCTCGAACCCAATTCGGATAACCGACGGAAGAGGAGGAGGAGCAGGAGGACACGGAAAATGATTACCCTCCTCCTCTTTCTCCTTCGCCTCCTCCTTCTCTTCCTCCACGACGGATCGATGGTCGTCGAGCACCTTAGTTCGTGATTCTCCTGGATTCGGATCAATACCTACTTTAGCATTGCAATAAAATGGTCGGACAGCGCGTTATGATAGCCCACTCTCTTATCGAGTATCCACCGAGGAAGCAATTTTGCGGCCACTAAATTTATTTGCGATTTCGTTCGAACGTAAAACGTGTACATTATTGCGATCTAGAAGAGGGGACTATATACGTATCGAGAAAGTGAAGGGTAGAGAGGAAAAGGAGGGTTGAAGATAGAAGAAGAAATTATACGAAGACTAACCGAACAGAATGATACGCAAAGAATGGAAAATTAGGAATAACTGAAGGTTAATAATTGTGGTATTAACATAATCGCTGGGAGCTACTGAAAAGTGCGATTCTGAGAAATTCGTCTGTGATGTCTTCATCCGATGGAGTCTCGATGCGACGACTAGAATAAATAGACTCGTCAATTTACATAGTCGTTAACGGGCATAGCTGGCAAGTCCTTATCGGCTCTGCTACGGCTCCTGAACCTCCTGACCTAGCCAACGCGTTCTACGTTATTCCTACGACCCTCCTCCTCCGCCTCAAGGTCCTCTTATACGCCACCTTGGATTCCTATCCGTCGACCGAGACGCTTATTAAAGATCGATTGGGGACACTGCAGCAAACTCTTCTATGTATTAACCAATTGAAGGTAACTAAACACCTGCAAACGTTCGACTCGATTATTACCCACCCCCTCAACGTCCACTCGTTTCACCCTCTTCTAGTTCAAGCTTATATTTACTCGGAATATCGAGAAGTTCCTTCTCCATCGTTCAATTTACTTTACTCCAACATTCTAGTTTTATTGTAGAAAAATTTCACCCTTTACTCAGAAGTAATACATCCATGGACTATCCGTGGAATGTTTTCCATGGTAATCAAACGAATGATCATACCCGGTCGTCTTCTTTTCTCCGTGCCAGAAGAGCCTGAGGCGGATCTACGGAACAACCCCCTCGTAAAGGCGGGCTGGTAACGACTATGCAAATTTCATTTGGCCCGGCCCAATTCTTCACACACGAAAGATTAAGACATTAGACTACGAGGTGAAGGTAGGGAGGGCACGCTTGGAGAGTGAATATATATGGAGGAGGGAGAAAGTAGAAGAGAAGGTACACCGTGAGGTTTGTAACACCGGCGTTAAACTACCCCCTTCTGGATTATCCTCGTGTCTTCCACTATGCATCGTCTTAGCGTGTAAACGTAAAACGATGGAGGTCTTAAATTTTACATGGAATTTCGACCGGCAGTTACGCCGATAACGAAACGTTTCGATAATGGTAGAACGCTAGAACTCATCGTCCCTATTAAATCCCAGGCGGTGGTCGTTCACGATGAAACGTCTCCTTAAACGGTCTTACCGTGCGAGACGGTTTATCGTCTTATACGATCAACGAAACCGGTCGAGATAAATTTTAACGACGTTCGATCATAGGATAAACTTTTACGAGCACCTCGTACAAAAACACCGACGAGCGAAATTAGTCTGCTTCCACTGTCAGAGGTATAATAAGTGTATTCTTCGTTCCACGTCAACAAAGTCTTATATAAGAAAGAGGAAGTAATTAGCTAGTTTTTTTCTCTCTCTCTCTCTATCCACCCCCTCCAATATAATACCCGGCCGGTACGTAAGGCTTCCTATAGAACCTCCAGTTTTATATTTTCTCTGAAAACGTGTATTCTATATAAAAGCTTTCATCCAAAGAATTTCACGGCTCTTGTTCGCTTACGAATGAATCTCAGTGGCGGCGGTGGTAGCGGTGGTAGCGGCGGCAGTAGCGGCCGCACGGAGGATTTCTGCGTCCGCCGGAACAACGGTAGAAAATGCATCGCAGGTTATGCTTCCCATCTCGAGATTCTACCTCCTGCCGCTGCCACGATGGGGAATTCCCATTCTTCGTGTTCGGCGGCCCGGAATTTTCCGGCAGGCGGCTTCGACGGCGGTCTCAACTTCTTCCCCGTGCCATCCCTTGCCGTGCGAGAGTGTAATTTTAGTTTGATACCGGGTGCAATAGCCATGTGGCTCGTGTGCTCTCCTTTCGACGTAATAAAGGATGAAAAGTACGGAGGGTAGCGGATGCATCGCGAGGAGAAGCAAGAAGACGATGCAGCCCACCGGTCTTCCTTCTCCTCCTTCTCTTACTTTCCTTTGCAACGGCTTTCCTTGCCCCCGATCGAGACAAAGCCTTAGGTATTACCTTATTTCCCCAGTGCCTTGCCCCCTCCTATCGTGAAAATCCTTCTTACGCGGCTGCTCGCTCGCACCCCTTTCTATCTACAATCTGCCAAGATTTCTCTACCTCGTCTCTACCTTTTTCATCCCCTCCGTTCTCACCCTCCTGGTATTCTGTAAATGACGCGTAACGACGTTACGTCCGCAACGGTTAACTTACGTTAACGATACTTCATTCACGATTTGAGACACGTGTGGGAAAAATCGAGGTTGTTTCATCGGCGTGACAAATAGTCAGACGAAAATGGAATAACGTTTGGGCCTGCTCGCACCCCTAATCAGGGATTTCGTCACCCTCGGACGAATTAGCCACCCGGTCTAGCCAACGCAGGCTTTATAAGTTTCAATAAATATTTGTCAGTCATTCCTTTCTTGAAATAACAAATTCATCCCTCTAAGTGTATTTGGAATCTTTCGACACTCTTCTCGAGCAATGGGAATGAAATTCCGAGCACTCGAAGAGAGCGGAGGATCCAGACGAAGTCGTCGATGTAACGTTACACAGAGGATTTTCCATGGATTAAAAACAGTAGCTCCCCGATTGTCAATTCGAACGCGAAAATTGTTGAGAATCGCAGCAATTTTCAATGGGCCAGAGGGCGATGCGTGCACTCAATCGATCCGACGAACGGAAGGGAAAGAGAGGGAGCAACGTGGAGAGCCCTGCGGCAAAAAAGTGGGATAACATACGCCTGTGCATGCAGACGGAGAGACGGACAGACGGACGGACGAACGGACGGAACGGACAGACAGCCCTCGTGAACCTCGTGTCGAGAGTGGAGGGAGATTGCGGGAAGGCTCGTAGCGGGGGTTGGTTGCCATTGTAATGGCGTGTGCCATGGTCCCCGTGTGCCAACCACCCCAACAGCTGAGCCCTCTGCTACACTGCTGTTAAATACGCTGAAACGAGCAAACCGCTCGCGAGAGTTAAACTCATAGTTATCGCTCGCATCGATATACGTTGTACGCGCGAATCCATCGATTCGCGCGTCCTCTTTAAATCCACTCTGGTGCACAAACGCTCGCAATTGAAAGGAAATGATTTCATTTGGCTCCATTCTACGGCCAGCGGCGATATCAAGATTTATATATTTAATACATTTAATCGAACTGCTAAATGACGAAAGCTCCCGCCATTTAAATTATGCCGATCGTTTTCCCGCCACGAAATTCAACGTATGAACGTATCTCATCGAAGTCGATATCGCTTGATTGCGGATTGTACTTCCGTACTGCTTTCTACTTGCAATCGCGCCACGACGAGACCATTAATTATCTTCTTCTTCCGATACCAAAGTTACAGCATTATGCGCATTCATTAGTAAGTCCGACGACGCTGGCGAACGTTATAGAACGAAGAGGGGAGGAGAACGGAAGAAGGGTGAAGTGAGAACGGGGAAAACCGGGTGGAGAACCGTCCTCGAGTAACGTTGGCGGAAAGTCACCAAAGTATCGTAACTTCCTGGTAATTAAGTAGGGAGGCCGAAGTGGCAGCGCCAATGGAGCGGGCAGTGAAATAAAGAGAATGCAAAGCGAGCTTCCGTGAACGGAGTCGAGATGGTAGTTTTCTATTTACGTTGAATTGTAACTCAATCTGCGCGAACCTGCGGGGCAAAATAAATTGGTCGAGTTGGGAAAGGGTAGGAGAAAAGGGGAGAGTCGTAAGAACTACCGAGTCGGAGGAAGGTGATCGAGGGGGTAGACTACACCATGATCCAAGTAGTCGATGGTAGCCGAGAGAGTTGAAAAGGTGGATGTATTAGCATTCGCAACAAGCCTTCGCTATCGCGCCTGAGGAATGAAAGAGAATGGCCCAGCCAACAGGGGGGTGAAGAAAGGGAGGAAGATAATGCGAAGGAAAGAGGGATAGAGGGAGAGAGGACGAATATAACGAAGATAACGAACAGAAAGAGAAAGAGTTTAGTTGGAAGCCGTGACAAGAGATGAGCGGTGAGAGGAGAATGGGAGAGGGAGGAAAGCTGCGCAGCTCGAGGAATCAAAATATAATTACACAAAGACAGGCCGTAACACGGAGACAGAATCGCGGGGAAATAGACGGGTCTCATTAAAATTGGAGAGCTGTTTCGAAACTACAAGACTGCCGTGTCGGTTGCAGCCTTGTCGCTGTTGAACGCTACCTTTCTCTGACTCTGCCTCTTGTCACTCTTTCTCTCTTTATCCTCCTGCCGCTGTATCCTCCACCCTTGACATCGGCATCTCCTCTTGCCATTCGTTTCGAAGGAAAAACTTTGCGGATTGTACATGGCGTGTTAAAAAGCACCGTGGATGTAAAGTAAGATGAATGTATTCGTCGACTTGCACAAGAGACTTTGATCGTTTAATTTCACCCCTCGATAACATCGATGATGGAATTCTCAATGATTATAGGTGAATGAGAGTTTTTTTTCGAATAGCCAAAGGCAATTGCCTTTTCAACGATAAAGTGAATGATGGTGTCTCATCTGGGAGAGGAAAAGCAAAATGGGTATAGCCGTGAAAGTTATACGAGTCTGCGAACAAGCTTGGATGCAAACGAATGCATTTCATTCGTTGTTGGTAAAACGATCCCCGACTGTTTCGTCGAACGCGAGCCAAATCCGTCCTCCCTCGTTTACGGGAAAGCTTCAAATTACAGGTACCATCGCGGCATGATAGCCCAGAATTACTATGTAAAGGTTTTTAGAGCTGTTTCATGGTCGAACAATGGGTTTAATAGAAATTAATTTCTATTTTACCGGTGGAATTTCAGTTAATCGCGTCGACAGATGGAAGAATAACGAAGTTGATGATAGATATGGGAAAATAAAAATATACGGAAGGAGAAAAAAAAAGGTTGATGTCGGTAGTTGACGGTTGAAATATCAAACTTAACGGACGCGACGTGGGTGAGATAAATGCGTATGAACCTCTTCTGAATATACATTTGTCTTCGATATAAAACGTGAAAGCAACAAAATAGTGTTGACTCGTGAGGCACGCAGAACCGTGGCAAAGTTGGGAGCGAGAATAATTCGAAAGATTAACGAGCTATTTCCCGGCAAAAACTCGAACGGCCATTCGTCAGCCATAAATTTCGCATGCCTACAAAAATAAAAATGTGCTCTACCCCCGCAGCGCGCTAGGATTGTGTGCGGCTTATCGGCCGGATATTTATTGTAAAATACCCGCATTCTGCCCGTCCAAACGCGATTCCTGGCTACAGTCAGGCGACCGGATTGCGGCCGTTTTTCCGACAAATTAAATAAACGAAATCCGCCGAAAGATACCCGTCGACGGTAAAAAAAACTTTTCGTTCAACACCATAAAACTCACCGACGTTGAAACCACGCAATCTTTCTTATTCCCATCATGATCAAATTCTACGATCAATTTTACCGTTACACCCAGAAAGTATGATACAATGTCCTTGATAATCATCAAACGTCGTGATCGTTCTGAAGATTACATCCATAATAACGAAAAGGTAAGGCCGAAATTTCAAACTGAATCATTCGGCTACGTTCCTGGAGCTTTTCCACTGATACACAATTCATGAAGACAATCCGAGGAGCTCTTCCGAGGGTTGTCTCATTTTTCCAAATGCCTTTATAAAATCCAAGCAGAAGCCAAGTACCGCGTCACGAAGACCTCTTCTCCGTGGTCTCAGCTTTTGTCGCTTCCGCATCCCTCTTTCGTTTATACGAAGGTATCGCATAACCGACCCCATCGTAATTCGAGTACCCAGGATCGAGTGGTGGCATTAGATACCTCTCAGCCCTTTCTCTCTCTCTCTCTCTCTCTCTCCCTCTCTCTCATTCTCTCTTCCTGAAAGAGGCTGCGAATGGTGACCGGTGACGTCAGTGTTAAAGCCCCCGTTTCCGGGACAAGTTTCCGCCGCGGAAACGGCACGAAACGTCCCTGAACGCTGTACCATTGTATCAGGTTCACCAGCGTCTGGGTGCACCGTGAGTCAGTGGGAGGGAGGGAGAGGGTGGCCACCCCAGGGTGAGAAAGAGAGGCTGTAGAGGGTGGGTAGGGAGGCTTACGGCCGGCCAACAAAGGCCGTCGATCGTCGACGTCGGCTCATCCTCTCGGCGATCGACGTGAATGCCCGCGAAATTTATTGTTTCACCGGCTTAGCCCGCTCTTCCGTGCCTACCCCCTCACGCTTCGTGTGTCTCACCCTCTTTGCTCTCTCTCGCTCTCTTTCTCTGTTCCACCTTCTGTTTCTCTCTTCGTCTCCACCCCCTGAGTTACCGCCATACACCACGTCGTGGGACAAAAGAATAAATCCTGATTAATCTCTCAGTCGCGTTTCGAAAGCTACCGCGTCGACGGTAGGACATATAGTACCGTCGTCCAGCCCTACGATACGACGGGTGCTCGTTGAGACGCGTATTGCGCATGCACACCTCGCTGCTACCGCTTCCGGCGCTTAGTCCGCGTCACCGTTCTACCTGGCCATTCGTTCGTTATCACGGTGAGTGCTTCGCGTACGTTTATCTTAGTTAAACGTGGTAAAAAAAAAGAAGAGAGAATCCTCTGGCACGTGTGCCGATTAACGAGCCGATCGAATCGGATGCAAATTGCTTTGCAGAATTTTCGTCAATTTGAACCCTCTGACTTTACGCTGAGAATGGAATGCTCCTACTTTCTGATTTACGATTTTATACACTATGAAACCAACCTAGTAGATCGTTTATGAAGCACATATGGGAAAACTTTCTAATTTACATCAAACTCACCCTTGTGCATGCCGGTGTATTTGTCCTTGAGGACGGTGAATTCGTAAATCTTGCCGAATTCCTCGAACATCGGTCGTAGCGCGTCTTCCTCCAGGTGTCTTGGTATTTGTCCAATGAAAAGTTTAAGAGCCCCGTCTCCGTTACTGGAGGTAGGCGAGATTGGCACTGGTATCAACATTTCTTGCTTTCCTCCGAATCCTTCAAACTCGCTCACGAACTCTTTCCAATCGCGTGGTTTAATGTCGATGACCTTGAATTGTTCTTTCTCTATCTTTTTCTCTCTAAACTTTATCAGAGAATACGATCGATAGTCTCCCACGTGTTTTCAGGCGAAAGAGAATCACGATTAGTTATCGCGTTTCGCGTAAGCCACAACCGCGAGGAAAGTCAGTGGGTAGTTGACACGTGAAGCGGGGGCGGACAGCGTCACGAAGGTACTCGTTAAGGGTAAGAGGCCCGACGAAGGGAAGAGGGTTCAAGGTGGCGAGAGCGTGAAACGGAGGCGTTATTTGCCAAAAGCGGCCGTCGCGAAGTCTCGACGAATCGCGGGGTAAAAGAGAAATGGTAGGACGAGTCGAGAGGGAGGGGAGAAGGAGGAGGAGGTCCGGTTTTAATCAGAAGCTCGATAAAAAATACACGATAGCGTAATCTTCGTCGGAACGGAAAACAGAGTAACGCGGGGAAAAGGGTGGAAGGGTGGAAAGGGAAAGGAGGAGCAACATAGGAAGACCGTGGAGAGGGTGGGAAGCGGCTAATGCGGCTCGTGCACGGGAAAGCGAATACTTAACGAGAAAGAGGGTGAAATAAAGGAAGGCAGTGAAAGAGGGAGTTGACGGTGGTGCGCGCACGCAACGATTAATGGCTTTCGAAACACATTAAGAGGGGCCTTAAAATGTCTCCTGCCCAAATAAATTAAGTACTCGATGATCCGTCGACCGGTTGATCAAGAGCATCAAACGGATTCAGATTACTCTTTTTGTGAATATGACACTCGGTGATTTGTTCAGTTCAAGTCTTTCATTCAAGTCTTAATTGATAATCACGCGAAGCAACGATTAGCAACTTTTGAAACACAGGAAGATAACTTTTAAACACTCGTCTTCAAATGTCTTCTGTCCAAGTAGATTATGTATGCGATAATCCGTTGACGGTCTAAAGGTCAATCGATTTTGCAAAATACCGGATGATCGAAAGGATCAAACAGGTTCAGATTTCGCTTCTTGTGAGGGTGACACTCGGTGATTTGTTCAGTTTTCAAGTCTTAATTGATAATCACGCGAAGTAACGATTAGCAACTTTTGAAACACAGGAAGATAACTTTTAAACACTTTCGTCTTCAAATGTCTTCTGTCCAAGTAGATTATGTATGCGATAATCCGTTGACGGTCTAAAGTTCAATCGATTTTGCAAAATACCGGATGATCGAAAGGTTCAAACAGGTTCAGATTTCGCTTCTTGTGAGGGTGACACTCGGTGATTTGTTCAGTTTTCAAGTCTTAATTGATAATCACGCGAAGCAACGATTAGCAACTTTTGAAATACAGGAAGATAACTTTTAAACACTCGTCTTCAAATGTCTTCTGCCCAAGTAGATTATATATGTGATGATCCGGCACCGATCTACGCGCAAAGTCTACTGGATCGTAGAAGATATCTGACAATTGTCCGTTTCTATCGTGCAGAGATCACACTTTCGCCATGCGTATGACACTCGTTAGAAAAACGACAGTCGGTGTGACGTAGCTCGATTTGCAAGAGTTAATCGATAAGTACGCGAAGCAACGTGGCGCGCACGAACACCAGTTGCTCGGATAGTCCGCGGGTAATCCTCGTACGGAGGCGGTCGAACGATATCGAAAAATCTGACAGTTCTAATCACAACGAATGTTTCCTGTCTATCTTGAAACGCACGGATACACCAACTAGACGTTAAACACTCGGGGATGCGTAAATATAATCAACAGCAGGACATACATAACAGTGACACGTACACACCGAACACGATACTGCACTTTCACGAGACGAATACCTCTTTATTTACATACGTCAACACGATCGATCGCCGTACAATGATAACAACGTGGGTTATATTGTACCGATTTGCAATCACAGAAATATTTCAGTATACAGAAACCACAAGAAACACCAATATTTAAATATCAACTCGTTTCGTGCTCCACGTATCCATTGACCACCTGAATCCAACTTTCCTTGCGCACCAAACTTTTCAAAGTTCCTTGACAATCTTAAATCCTAAGGTTTCTACTTGACAACGATAGCAGAGAGCTACTTTGGCACGATACTTCTTGACAATGATAAATCTAATAATATACACAGGAAAGAAATATCCTAAACTAAACGATCACAAGTACAGCACGTTCACGATCACGAGAGAACAGGACTACGACACGCCGCACGAGACACTAGACAACACTGGTGGTTGAACGACCCTCAGCCTGATCCACACCACGCGCCCTGACGCCATCGTCCACCGGGAAATTACACGCACCCTTCCCCTCCTACGAGCCACCCCTACGACGTCACCCCATCTCAATATACGAGGGGTGCAGTTCCCCCATGAAGTCTTTCCCGAGCAGGAGGGCGTCTTTGCGCGCTCTTATTAGCCTACCCAACTTTGCTGGCAACATCCATCCATTTCCACGGATCGCCCTTAACCTCTGCTGTCCTATTCGCCCGAATTCACGTGGAAATTGGATTCCACGATGCGACCTTCCTGACTGCGTGAACTTGTGTTGTTCTCAGAGACAAAAAAAGAGAAGAGATTCTTGCTAGGAAATAGCAGAAGTTTTTTTTTTTGCATGATAGAGGGAGGATTGTTTTTTTTTCTGGGAAGAAAATTGAGATGGAAAAAAAAATTATGGATGAAAAATAGTAGGGAGAATGGTACTCATCGTTGGATCTTGTTACAGACATTTGGTTTCAGTAGTGGCACTGGAAAGGGTACCTGATATAATGGTTACCAACCCTGCGGGGGTTGGCGAGCTGAGTCATCGCCTCGTGCGATACTCGATCGCATCACACTCTGCCCAACCCCTCTTGCACACGATTCAAAATGTGTATGTGTATTCGCGTCATGGTTTGTGCGTCTAAAAGACCTTCAATTTTTGCAATATGAAATTTTTGATGGGAGTCTATCCTGTTTCAGGGTATTTTTCTCAAATTGGAAAAAATATCGACGAGGTTGTAGGATATATTGTCGTTGGAAATATACTGTTTTTGTTCGTATACCTTTTTAACGATGACATGTGGAATGCTCAATGTATTTCGCGTGTCCCGTCATTTCCATGGAAACGAAACTTTTGCTAATAATATTGTACCTTTTTTAAAAATAAATATTAAAGATAACAATAGGTACATATCCATGAGCATTTTAAGTATTTTACATGAATATTTTAGTATTCCATGTTTTAAGAAATTTTGTGAATATTAATTTTAAACAGTTGGAAGAAATTTCATTGAATTTCATAGTAGCCAATGACCACGGCTGTTTAATGATTCAATATTTATTATAAATATGTATTTATGTTGGGAATTGGTAAAATAATTTTTCCATTATATTTCATCGGCAGAATTCATTTCGGGGCTGCTGCACCGTTGAATATAAAAGTACTTTGCCCACGATATTCGTGTTTTTCGTTGGCAAAAGTCGATATAGAAAGGTATGAGAAACACAACACGGGGCATATCTGCAAATTTAGTTTGAGCATATGTGCTAGGCTTCACGCTTATCGACCCACCCTCTCTGGAAAGAAGCGGTCTGCGAGGTTAATGTAGGTTAAGGATGAAAAGAAACACACCCTACTGTGCGCCCTGGAAAAGCGCAGCCGGCACAAGAGTGCCGCATAAGTATTACGGTTTGCACGTTTCTACAAAACTGACAAACTGCCCTTTGTTTCGTAAGTGAAGAGAGAGGTCTCGGTTTCTCGACTAGAAAATGCAAAAGGATCGTCTTGTTTGCACGCTTACCCTGTGCGGAACTACAAAAATGTCGTCGGCTAATATTTTTCCAACGCTCTCTCGTTACACCGTAACGAAGCATTTATCACTGTTTTTGGCAAATATCAAAGAAATGCAAGATATCAAATGACAAACCACGAAAAACCATACATTCGACGTTACGAGAGAAAAAAATTCTACGAAAGTTCGACAAGTAAAATCGACGTTCCCTCCCTTTCTTCGTTTACCCTCGTACTATTTCTCTCTCTTGCACCTTTCTTTTCCAATCGTATTTTTCTACGACAGGAAGGAAAAAGAAAGAGGTGCGAATGCCGTTGGGTAAAGGTCAGTGCGCCGAAGATGAACCCGGGCGACGTTGACGTGATTTATGGCGAAAGGAAATTGCCCGAAAGTATAGGAATTTTTCGCCGAAGGACGTACCTACAAAACGCGATCTGCGAGAAGCAGCACATCGACTGACGATAACGTTAGAACGATAGCAAGAAATACAAACGAGGTCCAACATCGTTTCTATTCCCATACACGGAAGTAAGTTCTTTGTGCTTCGTAGAAACGCGCGTACGAAAATCGAGCAACGAATATCGAAGAAACGGCTTTTCGATGCAAGGAGATTCGAGACGGCCAAGAATGGCAGTAGAGTCGTTTTTCACCAACTAAACCTCCCCCTCCAGAATTAATCGGGCTTTTCTTTCTCGATCCTGAAATCGTATACATCGAACCACTCTGGTACCGTTGGTTGAACGCAAGAAGCATTTCGGAATCTTAAGGAATCTCGAAACTTTCGTAAAACTTGCAAACGATCGTTAGCCACCGAAAGAAACCAGAGACCCGTATAAATTGATATCAACATCCCTAGCGAGTCTGTTCGACCATCCTTGTACGTACCGTCTCAGCGAACTCTGTCGAGAGACCCTCCTTCGCCATTTAGTCCGGAAACACTCCCCAAAAAATATATACGACCAAATACTACCGCGCATGCCCTAGAAACCCTATCTGCAATAATTCACGCACGAGGGATGATCTTAGTTTGCTCCGATCACTTGTACTTGTGCACGTGCGCACCGCAGCCACTCTTCTTTGCTTTGTACTTTGGTTTTAAATGTTACGATCGTTTGGTCCAAAATCTATTGCTTTATGTAGATTCTGAGTCATTCAGGCTATGGAAGAAGTGTTAAGACTTTGACTTGATCCACGGTATGTGTATCCACGGTGCCGAGTACAGCAAGTGCAGTCGGACAGGTCAAGTAAGGTCATCCGTGTACACGTCGACACAGCTAAGGTCACAAATTTTAGCAATTTGCCGGAAACGGAGGCCTACTAGGAAAACAGTTTTTTGCCACAAAATTGTATTCGTACCTCAAGAGAATCAGGTCCAAACAAACTCGACCGTTTCAATCACGAAACAATCTAATTCGAGTTCGTTAACAATGGGTACCATGTAGGAAAAGCTTCCCAGATTTTTCCTTGGGTCCACAAATTGAAAGACCATTTTTTTAACACCATAGCCACCATAGTCTGGACCAGATTTTTTCTGAGTACGACCACCCTTCTACCTGGCACAATCGCAACCCTCCTCGCGAAAATGTATGCTCAAGTATGACATAACTCGAGCTAAAGTTCCAGGCTACTTGCGCAAAGTAAATTATTGAGCATGTGTTGCCTCTTCGCCTTTCCGACAAGGAGGAAAGGCAGAAAAGCAGGGCAGAGGACATACCGAGAGGACGAAAGGTCAGAGAATGGTGCGAAGAGCTGGCGGAAGAGGGAGAACGTAACCAGAGGTTTCTCTTCCCATCTTCTCGTCCTGCTCTTCACGGCATGGAACACCATTGTAATGCCACGTAATGTAATGCAATGCGATCTAAGTGAACTTTGGCCGGGTCGAGCGCATGCATATTAGCCTCATCGCCAAGTAGCATTGCCACAACCACCTCTTGCGTGTCTTCTCTCCCTCTCGCTTGACTCACTCCCTCGCAAAACCACCCCATCCCAACCTATCCTCCCTGTTCGCATCGACGAAGCTATATCCTCCTGGCCCTTCGTTCCACCTACCATCCCGACTCTCATCTAAGGCCGACTTTAATGCGCGAGGGTGCCATGGGATTTGCCGGATTAGCACCGAGAATTAGCAAGCAGATGCGGCAAGATGCTACCCGCTCGACTCCGACATCCCGAAAATTATTTGCTGCTTTGTCGCTTTGCTTTCTCGCACGTATCTACCCTTAGAATTTTCGATGACCTTTGGTCTGTTGGTGTTGCGAGAATTAGGGGATGAAGATATTAGCAAGATATTAGGTTGGAAAGCTGGGGGGTGAATTTTGAGAAACGTTGGAAAAATGAGTTCAGTCGAATTTTGCAATTTTGGAGTTGTCGTTTAAATGAAATGTCGATGAAATAATTCTGTAGCGAATATCTCGTGGAGTTGGTACATAGTTCGTTTTACTGTGGACTCGCACGACCGTTTGAATCTTCGATGTGTTTGCAAATACTTTGAATGCCCGCATGCAAGTACTAAACATTTCACAGTCATTGCAGAATGAATCGGCCATTCGCGTGAACGTATTCGAGAAGTTCGATATAATGCTTTAGGCCGAAGTCAAATACAATTTCTCGTGGCATTTACAATAAAGACACTTTCCCGTGAGATTTTAACCTGCCAGAATCTACGGTGTTCTCCCAAACTGAACTACTCTTTCCACTTTTCATCAACTAAGTAAAAAGTAATTTCAGTCGACAAGAAATTATTTACATCATAAAACTCTGCCAAGTCATCCATCATACAACAATAAAATATTAAACTTTCTAAACCGATGACACATATGTGCAGACAATGGATTAAAAAGACTCGCTAAAAACTCTTCAGTTGAAAAAATCATTGAGACACAATTAAATTACTATTTAATTATTCACAAGATTACTATTAAACTATTCTCAATCTAAATCTCACATTCAACATTTCTACAATTAATGGTTCCTGTAACTCCATCTCCAAGACTAATTCTGCAAACGCATCTTTGCTAATTCCAGTAAGTCGCTTTTTCTCCAGAACATCCAACAGTTTTCTTCCAACTCTACCAAGAACTGACTTGACGTTACATTGGAAGGGCCATAAAGCTGCATTACCCAGAAAATGCCGATGCGCACGAGAGTCTGGGATTAGAGCCAATCAATTACTCTACGTGTTCCTTTCCTCGTAGTTTCTCAGATACGCATTCCAGTCGAGGAGGAAAGACGGAAGGAAATCATCGTATGCCATGGAGCAATGAACGTTTTCATCGACTCGACGCCCGTGGGAACAAAAGATATATACGAACGAAACACGCACTGCGAGACATCACACCCCGAACGGACGTGGGAGTCGCACTAGGAAAAGTGAATTAGGACATTCGACGAATCGTAAATTGCTCGCTGTGTCCTCTTAGCGGAATTACAGGCAGTAAATCAACGACTGGGAGGAAAAACGCGAGAAGGCGAAAGAAACCCGCACCCCTTGTATCTTCACCCTGGGAGGGCGACTATGGACACTCGTCTTTGGAGGAAAGAAACGCAAAGTATTCTCGTGAAAGCTTGCTCGACGATGGAGAAGAAAATGAAATTGTCATGGAGTTATTTCGATGTTCCACTAATTTCAATGTTTCGAAGAAATACAACAAAACTTTTTTCTCTAAGTGAGTGAAAATTAAATTAGAAGATTGATAAATACCAGCATTCTTCAGGAGATTATGAAACTGTGTTCAGACAGTATGGAATTAACCCTTTGCGGACGACGGGCACATATATTCGCCCTGAGAAAAAAATTGGTTATAGTTTGTCGGTGCATATATAAACGGTTAGAGTTGAAAAATTAAAATATAATCGTTGAAATATTATTTTACAAAGAGTAGATTTCAACTTGTATACGTTAACAGACTGTCATTCCGATGAAAAACTGTTTTTTCATCGCTAAATAATTGATTGTTTCTCGATATTCAAAAATGCCTCCGTCCGCAAAGGGTTAAGTGAGTGAAAATTAAATTAGACGATTGAAACCAAGCTTTCTTCAGGAGATTATGCAACTGTGTTCATACAGTATGGAATTAAATCAGAGAGGAAGAAAAGATATTTGATGAATTCAAGACAAGGTAGTCGAAAGTGGGTGGAATTTGGCGCGAGAAATTTCACATTTCCGTCAGAAAACATTGCGGGAAGAAGATAAATCGATGTTATCGTAACGGCAGTTCCTCGGCGCGAATCCGAGTCACGAATCACCATATAAATTTGCCATCGGTCATTTCGCCAATGTATATGGCCGATCATTTGAAAATTGTTTGAATAAAGCCACCGCGAATTTATGCGGCATTCGGCCGCTTTAATAACCGTATACCCACAATATGACGGTTGCCATTTACCGGCTCTCTTGTTCGTCCAATGCTCAAACAACAAATATTTATGCATTCTTGATGACGTAGTGGTCACGCGCGAGTGATTACCAATCAATTAACGATATTTCAATGGTTAAAAAAAAAAAGAGCGAGTATAGAGTGGGAGCCCTATCGCGACAAAGCGAGTTCGATTTTCCGAGGGTGGGCAGCGCCAAAGAAACGAGTACACTTTCGAACGTATCGATGCCCACCGACGTCGACCGAAAAACGATTTTGCGATACATCGCTCGTGAATTACGAAATTGAAATGCAATATTCCGCATTTAAATGTAGGGGCGGCTATACCGGCCATTTTTGCGAACTAATAAAATTTCACGCATACACCGGGCAACGCAGTTTGTACGCAAATATGCGGCAGAGTGGAACACTTCATAATTCAATGATGGATTAAATTACAATCGGCTATTAATTACAGGGTACGGTAAAATTACGGTAACTCGATAATTGCATATGAAAATATATTTATAACCTCTAATTATCATACCTGTTATTAATTGGCATCGTGTACCGATGTTACACCGAATTATACGGAAAACCACACGGAAGATAATTAAATGCGATCGAGGGCAATTAGTTTCTCAAGTAGTAGATAATTGCTTTTTTATCGTCTTTTCTTCGCAATTTCTCTCACCACGGTACATTCAATTATCGTGCGTAATATGACTGCTTCTAGCACGTGAAATTCCAGTTCTATCTCGCTTCTACATTTCCATTGAACAGTAAAATCATTAAAAGTAAAAACACTTATAAAATTATTACACATTCACTTAATTTCCGCTGTTATTTGAATTTCAAATAAATTAGAATTTTCATGATTATTATCGTTTAAATAATTCAATGGTACTTGCATTATTTCGCCATGCTATTCAGTCAACCCATCTACAATGAAATTAATTCGAACAATACTACATGGAAATTACGTTGTAAGTGCACAACATTACAGAACGATTTACCGTGCTGCATCTGATTAAAACGTTAATACGTGGCAAGCGAAGAAACATTGTTATCAAGTTTTATGCCATCTCGACGGTTTCCCCTATTGGCGCATATCGGATAATGCAGATTTTCCATCCTATCTTCCTTCTTATCTCACGTTCGCAAGCAAGGTGTACGTGTAGATGCGCATATGTGAAGGGAAGGTATGCACCGGCAAAGTTGAAGCGAGTTTCAGATTCTTTCGGCCGTCGAACGAGTTGTCGGAGCGTTTTGAAATTCCGGCACTCAAAACTCTCGCCACATGGTTTCTAATTTCCGATTGCTTTCTACCCCCTTTCGCGCCAAACTCTGGATATTTCAAGATAGCTTGAATATATGTGCTTTCACAATAGTACTTCGTGTAGGCAGGGAGCGTGTTACAAGCAACTTTGGCAAGTCTTGGATAAGACCTAGATAGAGGCGCTGAACGAGAGACATCATCTTTCCGTGATAAACTGGGTCGCTCGTCGGAAGAGAACGAAAAAGTGTGGTTTTATCGACGATGCAATTAGAGTGACGGCTCTGATATTTTCAATGAACTTTATTCTAACATTTGAATTAAACGTTATGCTCTATATAAAAGTAGAAACTAGTAGATAGAAGCATTTATTAAATACATGATCAAATGGAAGAAAAATTAAACTAAATGATGAGAAAAGTGTTGATGGTATAAACACATATATTTTTATATGAATGTTACAATAAATGTAGTTGAGGGGCCTATCCTCTGAAAGAACAGTAATTCAAAAATAAACAAGAATTTATCTGTACTGTTTATCTATTAAACTACAGATTATAAAGGATTCAAACCGTCACTAATGGCACTCTAGAGGGTTAATAATCGCCTCAGAGTCTCAAAGACCATCAGACAGATAATAGAAGTCTAGACTCCAATTTAAGGACTATTTCGAATCGTTTTCTGGCCATCAATTAAAATCGCCAACTTCTCGGGAAATTTCGTTCCACGGAACGACAAGTCAAAAGTTTTCGGTCTACGGTTATCCATGGATTCGCGTAGTCGAATATCGAGCGATATTACAAATCGAGAATAGATTCGATCGACCGTGAATCGAGCAATATCTGGCGTTGCACGGTAGCAGAGCGTTGCAGAATATTTCTCGATAGGTGCGCCAACAATTTTCCGTACGGGCATATTTCGGCAAACGAAAGAGGCGAATATTCATATCCGAAATGCTTTACGGATGGCATGACCACCACTGCGACTCTCATAGACGTATTCGAGAGTCGTATTCTAGAAGAGCACTCTTGGAAATCGTATGCCTACCCCGATAGGTAGCCACCTCGTGCACTCCACCCGCATCAGCCTCCTTTCTCCCTCTAACCGGTCTTCACCCTTCCAACACACATCCACCCATCTGCCTACCCTACCTATCTATGTAAGCTACTCCACTTTCCATATTTCCAAAACTCTGAATCATTTATCCGTGTTCATCCGTGCATGCTTAGCTACCCTCCGCTATACTTCCGTCTAGCGCTGGCCCTCAGGGACGCAGAGAGATGCAACAACTAGGTTCGCGCGCATCATGCACATTCGTCTTCCTACGGTGCACGCTGGCCCGAGACTTTGAGCAACGACCGCAGAGAAAGGTCGAGCCACGCTTAGAATTACCATTAGGCGCCGTTAGCCAACCCAGCCCGTTGTTTCGTCACGGACAGTTATATCGGTTCCTCCTCGTTAATTCCATTCGGGGATAATGTTTAAACCCTTACCGGGTAAACGGCCAAGTACCGGGATAAACTTTGCGTTTTGGGTTAAGTTTGCATGAGAATGAACATCGGAGCTTCGTAGATGCATTTTGAGGACAACGGAGAAAGGGTAATCGGGGGTTGATTGTTGAGAAGGATATGAAGGAGAGTTTGAGGAAGGGGTTGAAGTCGATGAGTAATTCATCAAGTGTAGAGTTAAATCGAAAATTAGGAATGTTGGAATTGACGGATTCCTACATTTTTAGAAACGACTTCCAAATTCATATAAAGGTACAGTGGATATTTCACATGCATCTTGTAATATACGAATTTCTTAACTGATCATCTTCTTTGTCGCCCGATCCATTTCCAAAGTCCTGTTTTAATTTGTTATAGTGTAACAGATTTCACGTCAGCAAATCTAGTATTAAAGTATCAGAGTCGGGATTCAAACATTTAACGAGTATTGTAACTTATATTTCAAAAAATATTTGTTCCTCCCTCAAAACAGTGGTTTGCATGGCGAGAATGGAGGGTAAACGAAAAATGAAAAGGTCGAGGAAGAAGATGGAAAGGTAGACGACCCTCTCGTCGTAAAATAAGTCTCATCGGTAGAAAGACGATGCTTCGCGTCATCCTAAAATTTTCATACGAAGGGCTGCACCCCTGTTGCCGTCTACAATACAGAAGAGGGCCCTATTGTGACCTACAAGTCAGTATCTCAGAGACCTCTCTCAGCCGGCATCCGTCAGGGCGTATTACAACCCCCCTTGCGCTACTTCGCTCCTTCGACCCTGTCTCCACCACGCCCCTCGCAGAACCACCCCCATCCGTCCCGACCTCCGCAAGACAGCCATTGTGCTCCCTATTAATTACATTGCTTTACCACCCCAACCTCATGCCAGGACCTGCAGCGCGTTAGGCTACGGTCTAAATACTGTGGACCATAAGGTACAGTCTTGACAGAATGTTAGAAAATGTCCATAGATCGTTGTTCTGAGAAATTGGCTTATTCGTCAAAGGCAAATTGCCCCTCTTGTGTAATTAACAGTCGGTGAGAATTTCCGTTCAGTTTACTAGAATTTCATCAGAACTTCCAAATGGAGTAACTCTAGATATAATCATTTTATGAATTTATTATATTTGTCATTGAAATTTGAAGGGTGAATTTTATTTGAAGTTTTGCACGAAAGAACGTCGTATCTTCCACTCTTCCTATAGAGGTATTCTAGCAAGTAAAACTAGAAGCGAGAAGCGTTAGCCTCTTTCATCCGGCAACAATAACGAAAAGCTCGTTGTTGCAGATGGCTGAGAGAGGGTGGGTTATTCGAGGAAGGGAGGCGCAGGAACCACCGTTCTCCAGGCGGGACGTTGATGCTGATTCTCGCGTGTTTATCCAGCTCTCTAATTTATTCAATGTGTGCATTCACTCCGCATTGCCGCCCTGTACACTCTCGCGAACGCAGTTAGGATTTAATAGCGCTCGTTTCACTGACAAACTCGTCCGTGTATAACGTTAGCGAGAGGTTGCGTTAGCGACTGGCGAAAACTGGATTAACGCCAGAAGATGCGAAACCTGTGCGATTCTGATAAACCTGACGAGTGAAACGCGAATGACCAAGGTGAGAATAGACAGCCATGACAAAGGGGTTGAAACGGAGGAAAAATTAATCGCACCTCGACCAGACTGGATTTAAATCTCACAGATATAAAAGGATCGGCTATCTTTGTGCAAAACGAAAGAAGAATTTATTCTCAACGTGGAATACCACCTCGTGATTCTTATTTCCAAAGAACCTCGTCGCAGGAAAATATTCGATATGCGAACTGTCGGAACTGATTTACGTTCTGTGACGCTGAGGCAAGAGGCTTTACGGAAAACGCGTGCATGGAAAAGATGAAAAAGAAACGTGGCGCGAAAAGAGCACGTAAAACGGGATATAGAGGGCGAGAAAGAGAGAGAGATCGAGAAAACTGTCGACGATGCTTCTACGGTGAGGCAGTCTGCCACATGTTGCTCTCTTTTAAACGCCATCCTTAATATCGACAACGGATGCGACTGCCGATCTACCGAGTGCCACGTGTATGTGCCTATATCGTGAATTCGATAGCTCGCACCCAGTCGATGGCGAAACGCGAAACATTGTTACAGTGTCTGCTTTGAATTCAGATAACGTATCTCGCGCCTTCGACGTCTACCTTTCTCACTCTTGCTTTCGAACGTTCTCTCGTTCACGATCGCGCTTTCCCTCGCGTATCTCCCTTTTGTGCCCTCTTTCCTCTTCCATTATTCTTCTTTCCTCATCTCATTCTATCACCCTTTCGCTCACTCTACGCGTCTCTTCATCTGGGTGTCATATAATGAACTGTAGCAGTATGCCAGATACGAAAGTGTTACCAACGACGATGTCGTCGAAATTGTCTTACCGTTGAATGTCGATATCGCTCGCTCTCGTTTTCAGCGTATCGTGCTCAGCATTCGTTATCACTTTCGAATTGTACGTCACCTGTTATCTAATTGACTCTGCAATTCTGAATTTTTGGTCGATGGTATTAACACTAGAACTACCGGCGTCAGATCTAATATATTTTCATAAATTAAATAAGTACTTTGAAAAAGAGGGAAATCAAGCGCGGAAAAATTTGATCGATTGGGTGATTTAGGTTTATTGATATAGATGTAGAATATTTATTCTATGACACTTATACAAATTTGGAGAATTTTTGGAAAAAATTGTATACCAGTCATTTTGACTGGTTTGGTAGTTCTAGTGTTAAGCGATTGAAATGTTAAAACTTTACCGATTTGTATTTTTTTAATTTCCTATCTACTTGTGATGGGTCACTTGGCCGCAAATAGTTCCATGACATTGATATCTCTTCGAAAGTTAGAAATGCTCGTCACTGAAACCTTGACACAGAAAACCGAAATGACGAGTGACAATTTATTAATTGCCGCGGCAACCGATTAATAAGTTAAAAATCCAAAAGCGTTGGGTCCGAAAACTTCATTAACACGTTGAATTCCACAGATCTTTCTCTCGTTTGATCATTTCTATTGAAGTGATACTTTTCTATTAAAATCCAATCTTTGTATGTACAGCAAAAACTTTAAAGATAGAAATAGATATATGTATTTAAATACTGAATGTGTTAGAAAATTCGTAAATATTACAATCGGAAAGTTATATGAAATTTCATTGAATTGAACATGGCAGTCAATGTGTTAGTAGGCCATCGGTCAGTAAAGTGTTAAGGGTGACTATTCCTAGACGCTGATGAAAATTTGCATGTTCCGAGTGCAGTTATCCCTTGAGATTTCTCGCGATGAAATTACATAGCAATCGTAATAATGAAATGATAAATATCACCGTACGTGACATACAACTTGAAAACTAAGCTCTCGTACTCTAATGTATTCATAGTTTAATAAGTATTAATCGTAGTTCTACAAAATGTCGATAAGACAGCAGAGAAATGGAGCGTTTCGATTGAACACTTAATAGATTAAGTACATCCCGACGATATAACCCAAGCAATGCGAACTAAGACCAGTATCGTGGATGAAAAGAATCGACTTTGATAATCGATATTAAAAGCGGAACGATGACGTTCCGACGGTGCAATCCTGAGCACGGTGCATTATCCAACGTCGAGAGTGATATCGGTTTTAATGCGAGGAAGGCATTAGCATTAATTTGAGTTACCGTTTATTTATAATGGGTTAATGTTAATTTACGAAGTAGCCAGCATCGCGTGGCCCTGCCCTCCGAACGGCGGAGCCCTCCTCTCCTCCACCCGCGACTAAAAGCATTGTTTCGAGCCGTGGTTTTGCGCTCAATTTGCATTTCCCTGCTAATACATTACGGTTTATAGCCGCGCGGCAGTCGCTTTCGCGGTAAACTGCATAAAATACGAGGACTCGCTTCACGTCCCGTGGCGTTAGGGCGGTGCCGTAACCGCGAACGTGTTGCTTGCGGGAAAAACGCAGATTTTCCCCTTTTACCGACGTTTCGCGAGTACCAAGGGCAGGCTTTCAACAACGATGGTACATCTGACTCGAGGACCGTGGTTGGAATGTTTTCTCTCCTTGCAAAGGCTGCGATTATATCGAGATTTTTTTATTAAACGATTCTAACGTCGTCTTATGAGTTACAAGTCATTTTAACCTGCTATAGTCCGACTTTTTCATGGCATTCGAAGATAAATTTCATAATAGCGTAATTAGAAGATGATAAAAGTACAATTTTAAATAAGAGATTAAACCTGATTCTTAGACATTGAATTGTAAAGAATTCCATGATTTTCATAAGATGAATTATAATATGGACGTGGTTTGCGTTACCTCAAAGTCACAGGGGCCCATAGAGGGTTAAGGGGTCAATTTTTATGATTTCCATGATTTCGGTCTTCGATGGTACGATTATTTTGATTGGTGTCTACCACACGGGCCTTCCTTGGAAGTACTTTTACTTGTGAAGTAAAAATAAAAAGGGCTGCGTCGATTATAGGAAATGAAGAAGTTATTGAGATTTCTTAAATTGACTAGCAACATTTTACGATCGAGGGGCAATTTTGAAAGACTGTTCTTAACTTCTTGATTGCAAGGAAAAGAAAAGTTCCTTCGTTGATTGGTAACGCTCAAGTACAAGGGCTTAAATCTGTAGAAGAAAATGAGATCGTTTCATGGTTTCTAGTACTTTCGTAAAACGTGCATGCCTAACACATTTCCCGCAGTATTGACTGCCTTTGCAATTACCCGCTATTGTCGAAAGTGTAGCACGATACATCGTCGTGTTTATGTTGCATACGCAATAAAATATTTATGAGACTGGTAACGTTGAAGCAATGAATTACTTCGGTGTAAGAGAAACGAGGAAACTAATCGATTGCGATATGCTGCAAATTGCATACGTGCCTTATCGTCTCAGTTACCATCCTCGCCCTATTCATTTCCCTACGACTATAGCGAAATATCAGGAAGACGAGCATCCAAGGAATGACGGAACGTTTTGGAAAATCGATGGGATTGCTACATAAAATATCGTACTAATACATTAATGCGTCATGCGCAGCATCGGCTGATAAAATCGATCTCGTAGAGGAAGTGACCCCGGCCACATTTATCTCCACTTGAGAAAAGAAAGAACGCTTGTCCTACGGGTGAGCACTTTGCTCCACGATGCCTCCCGTGGACCTCTTGAACTCATCGCACATCAATATTGTCTCGTTCGAGTGGTGAACGACGACCGATTCGTTTGTCCGATAAGAGGCCTCGTAGAGAGTGGGACTCGTAACTATCATTTGTCTCAAACGACAAAACCTACGATAATTGAAATATTCAAGAGAATCATCGTAGAAATCTTTTTCCTCTATTAATTGTATTATATTAAAAGAAGAACTTATGAATAGAACATGAGATGATGACGTAGAGCGAGAGATGAACATAAGGGGTTGATTTTGGGGGATGTTAGTAATCGGAATGCAATAAAAGGATGGTTCATCGAACAGTTACGATTTCGTATATCGATTGTACTACCAGACGCGCCGATCCATCACGTAGATGTAACGCCATCTTGGAGCCAATATCCTCGCGTATAAATCACACGTCAGCCATTGTGGAGACAAAGACGAATATCAGTTCGACCGGCAGATGTGTCCTGGATTATTCGATATTCTTAGAGAAGATCTTGTTCCTTGGAAATGCACCGAGATCGAATATGAAGCTGATATTCCAAGTAGATTCGGTTTGCGCCGTTTCTTATCGTGCCTTCTTAACTTATTCTACTTGAATGTTACTCGTTCAATTCGGAAGTAGTCTATCACTATTTTTCTATTATACATTGAACGGTATGTTACAAATTTCATTCAAAATTATTGCCATAGTATCTCTAGATACATTCAGTTACTTTTTCTCAACGACAAATACAAGCACTCCGAGTGCAATCCATCCACTGTGAAATAAATTCACGGATAAGACCCGGACGATTAACAAGACGGACGATATAAAAAGGCAAAGAAAGGGAAGTTCTCCACCCTCGTATAAACGTGTCGCCAGTTAGTCGACGTCGCAACACCGTGGCTCTGGTCGATAGAGGCGATTTCTGGAGCGGAAAAGTATTTCCGAAGAGAAAAGTATACCGAGTCTCGTCCGCCATTCCTGAGGCCTCTCACCAATTTCAGCTCCATTTTCTCAAGTTGCCGCTTCTCTTTTCGGCCAAGTCGTGCCCGTCAGCCAACACAAGAGCCATTATCGGCCAGTGTCAATATCTTGTTACCAGCATATAGCGTCGCGACGGCAGCCGTCTCCTGTTTACTCTCCTCTGGTCGGCCCATTCTACTCGTTGCCCTTCCATCCTACCGCTATAACATCCCCTCTTCTATCTCAGCTTCCGTCCATTATCAACGTCATCGTAACGACCGCAGGATACTCGAAACGCGCGGGAAACGTTATTACAATAGGATTTCTGCATCGATGAATTCACCAGTCGATCAACTACGAACGATCTGTCGTTAACAGTTGCCTCGTGATTTTTCAAAATTCCCAATTGATTTTATTGATGTTAAATTACCACATGGTAGAAATTCGAATGTATAACGATGATACGACGAAAATATTGATACACGAGGGTGTCTTTTATCGTTGGAATTCTTCGATGGAGACGACGGTATCGTGTGCTCGTGCGGATGACAAGAAGAACGGATTAGCCGACGGCGGAAGCGGGCTAACGTCATTTCTTAACCCGCCGTTCCTTTCCAATAGTACCAGTCATTTTTCTTTCCACTGCCTCTTGCTGCGTGTGCTGTTATATTTCCCCCGGAGTCCGCAGACTTTTGCCGATCGAACGGGAAGGGAAAGCACGTAAAACTATTGCGTGTCGCACGATGCGTGCAGGTTCGATCGATGGTAGGAGAAATGCCTGCAGGATATGTCACGCACAAAAATATTACGTTATATATCCGAAGCCAGACACGGCCTCAGGGGTTGTTTACGACTCGCGGGATCGTTTCCAGAAGACTTTTTGGGATATACGGGGAGAAGAAACATGAACGGGCTCGACGGGTGATGGAGAATTACGAAAGAACGGTCGCCGACAATCCTCGACCGCCGATTTATTTCCTTCGTGAATCTCGGACGGTCGTTTTCACTTTATTACGCGAGCATCGTACACCCGACGATGTCCGATAGACGATGCCTATAAATTTTTACGACGGTAATCAGAAACGGTGTCAGACGACTGGTTGATGGTCCGCATGTGTATAATACGAATGCGATAAAGTCGAGGACACGTTCGTGAGTCACTTACGTTTACTTCGACCCGCAAAAATTCTAGCAATTTGGTAGATCTTTCATATAAGAAAAAAAAAAAACCTTAAAGTTGTATATGACTTCTTTGGAAACTTCTTCAATTCCGAACTCTTCTTAAATTGGACCAATTTGACCATGTTAGTGATATGGAAATAAAGTACCGTGAAGTAACACTAGAACTGCCAAACCAGTCAAAATGACTGGTACACAATTTTTTGCAAAAAATCTGCAAGTCTGTAGAAGAGTCATAGCATAAATATTCCATGTCCATCTCACAAAAAAACATAAATCACGGAATCGACTATCTTTTTGACCTCTTGATATCTCTGTTTGCAAAGTACTTATTTAATTTATTGAAATATAATTGATTTAACGCCGGTAGTTTTAGTGTTAATTGATATAATGTTGTATACATTTTTAGTAAATTTTCCTTCATTTTCATCTTAGACGCTTTCTCCAATGTTTCAATACAGAAAGCTGCCCTTATTTTGTTTTAAAGATTCGTTCAACGTTAATTCGAGCAGTATCAATTCAATGACTCAGTTTCAATTAAAATTCCCGCGTAAAAATTGAATAAATCTCTCTCATAGTTACATTTAGAAGGATATTTAAGAGGAAAATCAAGAAACAAATTCGTTACATCGAGAAAACTTTCCACGCGAAACACATCTGTTTCGGAGGCCTCCAGTTTTATGACTCTGCGAAAGAAAACGCGAAGAAACGTCGTCGTCCGGTTTAAAGACCTTACAGAACCACGAATTGACTTGTCCAGGGGGTAAGAGACGGGGGTGACTTACGACACGCTTACGGTCGAGAAGTCAAACCGTTTATCGAGGTAGATCGTCGCAACAGATCGAAAATGTTGGTCCGTCTCTTCCATTCCATAAAGCGCAACGCTGCAATTAAGTGGAAAGTGATTCTCGACGTTGGAAAAATCGTGGGCATATATCACTGCGAAACGAGGGGAATACGAGCTTGACGCAATTACGCAATAATTCTTCGTAAAAGGACAATTACAAAAAAAAATACAACGATGTAACTCGTTATTTTATAAATAGAAGACAAATGATATTATTGCAAAGAGTGTGGAATA
This sequence comes from Cerceris rybyensis, assembly GCA_910591515.1. Taxonomy (NCBI): domain Eukaryota; kingdom Metazoa; phylum Arthropoda; class Insecta; order Hymenoptera; family Crabronidae; genus Cerceris; species Cerceris rybyensis. Next base: position 7,670,696 of record OU342795.1, read on the forward strand.
ATCTACGAGTTAACAATGCACGAAAGGTCTAGACGACTGATCGTAAAGTTCAATTTCTTTGGCTATCGTTCGCAGTTACTGGGACGCGCATACACATACAACATGGATTCTCTTTACGCCTTTGCAAACTGCTCGTACGGCCGAGTTTTACGCCCCTTTCTCTCCTCGTATTTTTCAATTGCCCCGCTAACGAAATAGACCCGACTATAGCGCTGGTTTCAATAGCGTCGCACAACAACCTGCACCATACATACCCCATCTGCTGCACCCTGTCCTCGCTAGGCTATACTTGCATTTGATTAAACCTTCCGACTGCCGATCGGCATACGTCCACCTGCCCGGGTACAATGACGAATGAACTCGCGATCGGTTGCCTCCAGTTTCCTACTAAAAAATTTTCAACGGACATCTTAACTTTCTCAACCTAGAAATTCAACTTCCCAAAAATACCATAGAATAATTAATATCTTCTACACCTCGCTCGCAAATTTCGAGCAACCTATCAAAGAAATTAAATAACTTTCATCACGATAAAACTTCTCCATTAAAAATCTAAGCAACGTACAATTTCACTCGCAAAAACTTTCTAAAACGGCTTGCCGCAGACCTCGATTCACCGTGAAATGATGTAATTTCTAATCGTACCAATTTCAACACGATTAACGACATGCACGCGCGCAGTCACTTAGAGCGGTTAGATGGTGCACCATCGTCCAGTGAAAAATTCCCGGTCAAAGCTCGCGCGAGTCGACGAGACGGCGGCGTTGATTAATTAAAATAGCGCGAACGCGATTTGGCGGCATAGCTGCGGCAGTCGTGGGTAGATTTTCCACGGCACGACCAACTCTCCCCATTCGTTCCTCTCTACCGACACTAGCCTCCACCCTGTTCCTCTCTCTCTTCTCTATTCCCCGTCTTCTCCCCGTGTCCCTTCGCAGCCTATCCTGCTTCCGACCCTCTATCATCCATCCCTTCCTCTCCACCCTTCACGACCCAGACTCGCGAGGCCATTCGGCGTGGTTTACGCGTCCGGCATTCAGATGACCGCATTCGCACGAGCCGAGGAATGTCCAACAATATCCGCATGGCTACGGTCACCGACGACGAGGCTGCAGCGCGGAATTCGCCCGCTCATTTCGCTTTTTTCCTCTCCTCCGTCATGCGGCGGAGCCGGCAACGTGTTATTGCGGCCCTACACCCCTTTCCTTTCGCGTCACCGATCGTACGTTTCCACTGTATACCAGCCGCATTTCCACCGGACGGCAATACGAACCGTTCTCTCCCGCTTTCATTAATCGGGTTCCCCTGTCCTCGATCGTATCAATGAACTCGATCAAACGATTTAAACTCGAATCGGAGACCCAGAAAATGCGAATTCCAATTTCAAAGTAACGCCGACTATTCACCAACGGGGTAACGTTTGTGTAACGCGCTCGTAGAGCGATATGACGTGGCTGAAGTTGTCGTGGTTGGGGTTGACGGTGTTTGGGGGAAATTTTCACGGGGGAAGTGTCAGAGTAATTTGAGTTTTACGTTTCCGATGGATAATAAGGCTGGGAGAAAGACACCGAGGATTGAGAATACGTTTGTAGTTCTAAGATAGACACTTGCTTCGAAGAGGCAGAAAGAATAGTTGTTTCAAATGAGAACATGGTGGAATGACAATTCGGTTGATCTAACATGATACCGCGGCATTGATATTTAACAGAATACTTCCGGTCCGGTGATCAGTCCGGTGAATATCGTCGGATCGATGGTCGAATCGACGAGCGGATATCGCGACGTCGGCCTAGCTTAATCCCTTTTCCGCGTCCGTGGAGTTAAAAGCACCGTGGGATACGTCCTGCAGGACGAGTGCGGAATTCGAAAGATAAGCAGGAGCATAACTTCCCGACGGGCGACGTAACTCAGCCGACCGCCGAGCACGGATCGTTATGCGTCCCCCGTCGCTCGTAACGCAACTATCTCGAAACTTGTTTTTCTCCTTTATTTTAATAGGTCCTGCCGTCTCTTCTTCCTTTTATCTCGCATTCGACGCGCTCCCCGGCGGCTAATTCGCCGTAGAAGAAACTTCGGGGTCAGTAATTGATGCAAATGAGCCTGCTAGCCGCGTCGGGCTATCGGTTTAAATTCTTTGTAAAATTTAGCAGTGGCAATTGCGTCCTCTTAGGCTCCTCGATCTATAGCATACGCCAGCCCTCCATAATTCATGAGGCGTTAAAAGTCTAGGTAAATCGACAACAGGTAACGGGACAAAGGTAAATTCCGGGATCGTTCTCCATCGAGTTTCTACGGAAAATTCGTATTCTCCGCTTTAAAATTATTATTCCGGAATATATTGCAATTAAATGTTAGCGTAAATAACGCTCTGACGCACAAATTCAATTAAATGCAATGTAAATGTTCCGCGTACGGCAAGCAGCCTAGAGTACGTTACCCTCCCACTGTTTCTCCTTCTCTTTCTCTTTCTCTCTCTGTGTATATTACCGAATTGTTGAGCGTTTGACCATGGCGCGCGGTTGTTTCGATTTTAGCTACGTTGCAGGTGCGCCTTCATTATTTTCATTATCACGAACACGCGCGGCTACCGCACCTTAAAAATTTACTGGCCGTAGAATATTCGCTACAATATTCAGTAGAATATTCAAATTGTAAATCAGACCTCTACCCCTTCCTCTCCACTCTTTACCACATTCGTATCAAAATCGAATATTAATTCAGAACTGTTCAATTACAAGAGAGAAATAATCGTGACTTTATGGCAAGCCTCTCTTAACGCTACCGTATAGGAGAAGTGGCTTGGTGCGTTAATTACAAAAGAGTTTTTACATCCCTACGCCGATTTCACATTATCCTATTTCGTATCGTGGCTTGTTCATTCGAGCGTGCACCGAAACGGTTATTGCTTTAATATTAATTAATGAAAGCACGGAGAACGGAAACACCGTAGAATCGCCAGGGGGTTGCTTATTGTAATACGATATCCGCTCTCGGTCGTACTTCCAGTGCAGAAATACGACCCTCTAGAATTCCAGCGATAGAAAGTTCAACCAGAACTTACTTCGTTGCAAGACATACCGACTCTCGGTCCGCCTTGGGAAAACAATTTCCATCGAATTCACCGAGAAATTATCTACCGTTGTGACGAATTACTGTAAACATTTTCTCATGATTTTCAACCTTTCGCTCGAGTCAGACGTCGCATCTTTGTCGGATGATGGAGTTGGTATCTACGGAACACCGATGTTCTAGGGGTGAGTGACGTAATCTGCTCCGAATCCAGACTTGTAACACCCTACGAGTCACCCTGTGCACCCTCTATCTACCCGCATTTCGCCCCAACTTCAATGCCGGGCATATCACTTTGCAACTGCACCAAGATAAACCTCCGACCCTTGACCCCGCGACTCCGCTACCATTCAAAGTTTACATTAGACTTTGTACGTTCACTCGACTTTGTAAAACTTCACCCTTTCACGGAATTTCACCGAAAGATCGTCGCGTCACGTTACCAAGTATTATTCTATGAACTTTTGCGTATTAAAAACAAAAGCTAAAAGGTTTTCTCTCAATCTTATTAATATCAAATCAAAATCTATTTTCAACGTTACAGTAGAATCTATAAACAAGTATTGATTCAATATGGATTGTTTTCTTCCACGCAGCCAAGAGGACCTAGTCGATTTAACGACGATCTGCCTGACCGATATATTTGAGGACCGAACGTATCCTCGAAATACATACATATATGGATGAAAATATATTCTGGCAATCCCTCAGGGGATAATCTGGCTTAGGGACGGGAATAGGATACCTGTGTGAGTGGTAGAACCTACGGCGAGGAGGCAAGGGGTAGAAAAGGTATTACTGGCCGCGACCAGCCACCTCGGTTGCGGTGCCAGGAAGCCGCTGAACTCTGCCTAATGATTATTTGTCGCCGTGGTAAGTGCACCGCTTAAAACAACATTACCAGACCGCAAGACCAGACAGAATGCCGTCCTATTCTATCTCGTCTGATCTTACTTCCAGCCTCATCCCTCACCCTTACAATTTTACAATCGCTTTCATCCTCTACTTCATACAATTCCATCAACCATCTCAAGGGTAGAGGTCTGATTTACAATTTGAATATTCTACTGAATATTGTACCAAATATTCTACACTCAGTAAATTTTTACTGTAGTAAGACTTAACCGAACTTTAACCCTTAACCTACGATTTCCTTTCTAATAGGGCGTACAAAGAACCAAAACTAATTCCTGGAATCAAAAGGTTTCATAGATTTCTGATATTTCGTACAACTGAACGTGATATTGATAGTACAGAAATAATGAGACCGTTTAGTGACCGGCTGATATTGTTAATTTAATAATCTTTGGAAAACTTCAAAATTTCCAATTCTATTTTCCGCGCGTACGAGTCCCACACGCAGTTATAGGCTAAGGGGTTAATGAACCACCCTTTTTCTACCTTAAACTCGATGCTTAATCGTAACCAATACTCCCACGCCATAACGACTTCGTTGTTCATGTTGCTGTGCCTCTGTGTTACTTCCAGCTTCATCCCTCACCCTGACAATTTTATAATCATTTGCATCCCCTACTTAATACAATTTAATCAACCATCTCAAGAGTAGAGATCTGATTTACGATTTGAATATTCCACTGAATATTGTACCAAATATTCTATACCGAGTAAGTTTGTGCTGTAGTAAGACTTAAACCAAACTTTAATAAACTCCCCTCATTTTCTATCCCCAAATTCGATGCTTTAATCGTAACCAATACTCCCTCGCCATAACGACTTCGTTGTTCATGTTGCTGTGCCTCTATCGAACTTATGGACAGCCGATATAAACCCAGAAAGTAGGACGAAGTGTATCTCTCGCTTCGCTGACTTAGCGGCGGTGACCGCGCCATAATCCCTTAATATTCCGGGGTTCGATACATTATGGGGTAGCTATTAACTCTGCGTTAACTCGGCGCAAACGGGATACCCGGTTTGCCGGTTGGCTGGATTATACAGGAGAAAAATGACCTTATTGGTTCCAGCTAGAACCAGACCTGGGGTCTGTTACACCCTGCTACAGCGGCAGCTGCATAGTGCCTGGGTTCGGTTGGGCGAGTTGCAATAATGCGATTCTCTCTTCCTCTCTCTGTCTCCTTCTCTCTTTCACCCTATCTCTATCACCGGTATCCTCTCTTTCTACGTTAATGCTTCCAGCCGTAAACACCGAATAGAACCGAATAGAATGCAGTAAAGGGCACTAACGCGGGCGTATATGCGCGATTACTGCTGCTTTGATGGTGTGTTACACGTAATGCCGTGTGGGTGCATGCATCGCATACACCAACTGATTACGATATGAATTTTCTCGGTACCGAGAAATCCTCATATCGAACCACCACTTGCATCGATTCTTACCTTATCGGGCTAGAATTTGTCGATTCTATACTTGCATTAAAACAAACCATTATACTGTACGTGAGATAATTGAGGGTGTATATTGAATCGAGTGATAATTAAAATTTGTGGGTTTGAAAAAATGTAGATGCTTTATAACTGCATTATATTCGATGTTTCCGACGATAATGACGTGTTTGGGAAAGGTGGTGGAATTAACGGGAACAAATAACAAAACCGATATTTCGAGCTACGAAAGAATACTAAGGTTTCCAATTATTAGCAGGACAGCTCATTAAACTACTGGTTGCGGAGTGCTATTAATTAATTAATTAATTACAGACAAGCGTGTTTTATTTTGCACCCCGGCCGCGACTGTACCCACGTAGAGTCCAATAATCCGACCCTACATTACCAGCCCATCGTGCGAGTCTGGCCTCGGCCATTGTTGTTTGTTACAAAACACAATTCGAGTACCTACAGCGGGCGTTATTTCGCCTATTAAATAAAATACGAGCTACGTCAGTTGGTGTTCATTAACGGTCCAACCAAACGATCCGATTGTCGCGCAAATCTATATTTTCCCCACGATTCACACTTCGCGATACAAAGAACAAAGCATCGGATTAAGAATCGATAAAACGTAAAATCTTTCTCTCTCGACTCGGCCACTTATCTTCTTAATTCTCAAATCGACGAGTGCTGCGATATAAAAGCAAAGTTATTAATCGGATCCCCGTATTTTTCAACGTTTGAAAATCATCGGACTTTGCACGATATCGCATAGAGATTCGCCGGAATCGGTACGCTTCGCAGTCCAACTTCTCAACGACTCGCAAATAAAGTCGGCCCGACAAATGAAACCGTATAGATTTTCGTTATTGAGAGGTCTGCATCACCCGGTTGCACTGCAGGTCGGGCAGTGCAGTTCTCGTTCGGTAGCATTGCCGAGTGCACTCTGCTCTCACTCCACGCAATCTGCAATAACAACCCTCGCTCTGTACACTACCTCTCTCTTTCTCCTTTTCATTCTACCATCTCTCCCTCTCTTCGAGCCCTGCACTCTCTGCTAGCCCTCTCTTCGCCCCTCTACCTGCTTTCGATCCTTCACTTTCTATAAAGGTACTGTTCGCTCGCTCGCTCACGTGTGTGTATGTGCTAAACGCCATGCCAAACCCTCGATGCACCCGACTCACCACCCTCTTTCTATTCTCCTCCATCTACCTGCAACTACACCGAACCCCCACTGGAAGCAATAGCTATCGTGGGTTTGTGTAGCGTGCACGTACTTTTCGCGAGACTTCCTAAAACAGCCACGTGATTTATCGTAGCTCGCGGAGGATGCGCGCCACTCGTTAACCCCTTTTTTCAAAACGCGCGCACGGACGGCGTGAGAGATCAAACGAACAATTTCATTACACGATACACTACCGCGATATCGTTGAATCGAAAGAGGTCGGAGGAAGGTAATATTCTGCTTCCTTCTTTTATCATCAGCCTTCGTTGGTTTTGTGAAAAACTACCCCTTTGCTTTGTGGGCGAATTTGTAAGTCCATCTACTGAGAATTTGCTCTCCTATTCTTGAGATCTTTGGAGAATGTTGGAATGGAGTTATTGTTAGACAAGTGAAGTAGGGAATAATGATTAACACGTGGAACGCCACCATTATTTCAGTAGTTTCATTACTTCTACTGAAGTGAAACTTTTCAATTAAATTCATATCTGTATGGAGCAGAAACTTTAAAAGTTTAAAACTTTAAAACTTTAAAGGTAAAGGTAGATACGACAGAATATTTCGCCATTAGGCCAGTATTTAAATATTCAATATGTCCAAAAATTCATAAATATTGCTATTTAAAAGTTACATGAAATTTTATTGAATTCAATAGTGCCGCTCATCGTTAACTCCAGTGACAGTCAAGGTGTTAATAATGTTCCGATTACTGTAGAGAAAGAAACGACATCCATGGTACCTGTCGTAGAAGATCGTCAAAGTCTGGCTCTTCAAATTCGTCCGAAGGATAAACGGTATCGCGATAAAGTCGTTCACATACCCTTCAAAGCGACGTACAAACATCGTCCTTCCTTCCGTACGGATGACGATCAGATTTCTCGGCGATTTTCCGAAAGCAATTTCACGAGGAAGCCGCGTTCTCTGCCGGTTTTGCAATCAGCGCACGGTAAAAAAAGGTAGACGAGGACGTAGCGGATACAGCTACGAATTGCTGAGTTGGTGGTGTGGCGGGAGACGGTTTGCCTTTCCGGTTCGGGGGATTTCGTTCGGAGTGCTTGGGTCATTTCCAAAGCAAACCAAAACTGGGCGACTGAATGGGCATCGAATCGCGACCGCAGCTCCGAACCACCGCAAACGCGAGCGTAACACAAACTCGACGAGAACGAGTGCCCCCTGCGCCGGGGGTCCTTTTAGCAGCTCCGCGGTCAGGGCCATTTGACAGGCCGTACATAATGAATGGTTTCACGTACATACGTGCAACGAGGAGCCTGCAACGCTTCAACGACAACGGACGTGCGATGTTCGGGGAAAACAAACCTGACGCGCGAAGTACTACCCCTATGTGGAGATATCGGAACAGGCAAAAGGCAAATATGCAACGGCGAATGTCCATCTGGATGGGCAGATGGAACGATTTCGAAGAAGTGTTAGTAGTGGGTGGAAAATATTCTTTGAATGAGAATTTTTCCAGTTGATCGGATTTAAGAGCTAATGCCACGATCGCTTTAGAATGTAAGGTAGCAAATGAATTTTAACATGTAAGATGAGGGGAATGAGAGAAAGAAACTGTTTTTAAATAACTGTGAATAATTTCTGACTAAAGATTGTTCGGTTTCGAAGAAGTGGCAAATTTTGTAATGGCTGGAAGATATTTATCGAATGAGAATTTTTCCAGATGACCGGAGTTAAATGTTTATGCCACGGTCGCTTTAGGATGTAAGGTAGCAAATGAATTTTAATATGTAAGATGAGGGGAATGAGAGAAAGAAACTGTTTTTAAATAACTGTGAATAATTTCTGACTAAAGATTGTTCGGTTTCGAAGAAGTGGCAAATTTTGTAATGCGTGGAAAATATTTATCGAATGAGAATTTTTCCAGTTGATCGGATTTAAGAGCTAATGCCACGGTCGCTTTAGAATGTAAGGTAGCAAATGAATTTTAATATGTAAGATGAGGGGAATGAGAGAAAGAAACTGTTTTTAAATAACTGTGAATAATTTCTGACTAAAGATTCTTCGATCTCGAAGAAGTGGCAAATTTTGTAATGGGTGGAAGATATTTATCGAATGAGAATTTTTTCAGATGACCGGAGTTAAATGTTTATGCCACGGTCGCTTTAAGATGTAAGGTAGCAAATGAATTTTAATATGTAAGATGAGAGGAATGAGAGAAAGAAACTGTTTTTAAATAACTGTGAATAATTTCTGACTAAAGATTGTTCGGTTTCGAAGAAGTGGCAAATTTTGTAATGGCTGGAAGATATTTATCGAATGAGAATTTTTCCAGATGACCGGAGTTAAATGTTTATGCCACGGTCGCTTTAGAATATGAGGTAGCAAATGAATTTTGATATGTGAGATGATAGGAACGAGAGGAAGAAATTGTTTTTAAATGACTGTACATGATTTATGATTAAAGACTGTTCAATTTCGAAGAAGTGGAGAATTTCGTAATGGGTGGAAGATATTTATCGTGTGAGAATTTTTCCAGATGACCAGAATTAAATGTTGATGCCACGATTGTTTTAGAATATAAGGTAGTAAATGAATTTTGGTATGCAAGATGCTGGAATGAAACAAAGAAATTGTTTTTAAATGACTGTGCATGATTTTTGGAAGAGTCTAAGAAGATGCAGGTAGAACAGGTCGATCGAATCAAAGTGTAGCTTAATGAGAGGAAATGTCTGATAAGGCAAACGATAAGGAAGTCTACTTTCGAGGGAGATAGAGTTGATCATCATTCTACAGGTTATAACTAATAACAACAGTGTCACTCTTCCTTCTGCAAACGCAGTTCTGTTATAACGATAACGGGAACGGTATTAATGGTTTGCAGGGCTGTGCAATCGCGCATGTTATTTCCCAGTACCCGCCACTTTATTGTCGCTATCGGATTAACCGTTTTAATTTAATCACCCTTGCGCTGATCGGCCGATAGCAAACACGGAAAAACAATTTCCCACTGACCGCTATCTCGGGGGCACTTGTCGCATTGCGATCGGTTGATCGAAAATCGTATTTTACAGCCTCATTTCGATATGTACACCGCCTGTCTGTTTTTTTTCAGTCATCCTAAATCGTCAAAACCACTAAAAAATAGTTCTTCAACCATCTCACCCATATTTCCGATTTTTCAACGGTGCAATACTCGTTATATAGCGTTAACAGCTGTCTTAATAGCACCCCACAGAAATAACTATTGTAGGAATGCAAATAGATCTAATTATACCATCTAGAATAAACGTCTGATCTTCTAAACAATTGTAAACAGACTGCCACGCCGTTTCTTAGATCCGACTCGCAAAGGTGACAAACAAAATGGCAAAAAATTCAATAAACATCGCAGTAAACCCATCTTATCGCACACAATATAAAAACTATCTGTAGGTCTTCACCAGTTCGACAATTAAACGAACCCAGCAACGTTCGCCGTTTTGCAAATGAAACAAAGCTACTTGATGCCACGCTTGGCTAAAAATCACCTACACTATTTTAATCGTGTTCAAAGCTATTCCAAAATGCAGGAAAATCAAGTACCCTGGTGCAGAAGTGTCAGACGAAAATGCATTCGATGTAAAACACATTTGTCCTCGGTGAGTACTGTTCTGCGTTTAATTCCAGACAGAAATACGATCGACACTTCTACCTCGGCGTTGTACAATGCCGAAGTAGAATGCGCGTATCCCGTCGAAAGCTACAGGGCAGCGTTAATGCAATTTCGTAGGGACAAAATTACACGCGTATTACGCGCAGCAATCAGCCGCACGCGATGCACAATAGAAGGATATGCGGGCACCGATCGCCGGAGAGTGAGGACACAGGTCACGGTGCATTGTTATGCAAGCAATGCGACGTGTTATGTATTGTTATGTTATTGGCGCATAATTGATGTCGCATTAGCGTCGTGCGCACGTTCCTGTAATGAACCGGCGCATATCGCCGGAAACCCTACCTGGTCGCGTTTATCTTCAACGAGTTTCATTCATCACCTGGAGAACGGCAAGGCCTTGGCTTTAGGCTGCTTCGAAGATAGAGCTTTAGGTATGGCTATGGTGGCGATAGAAAGCCGGAGGTGAAAATAGTATGTATAGACTTGAACAGCTGGAGAATATTTGTAGATCGTAACTATTATTTTATGTGTGCTATGGACGGTGTGGAGTTAGGGGCTGCAACTTCCTATTAGGAAAATTCGCAGCCCCGTTAACGCTAGGTTTATGGAAATTGACGGATAGCTACCATTTTAGAAAGGCCTGCTAAACTTTAGAGACGTGATACAATAGATATTTCATATGTATCTTGTAATATAGAAATTACTTTACTGATCATCTTCTTTGCCGCTTGATCCGTCTATTTCCAAAGTAATTACTTTAACATATTGCGGTGCACATTTCACATTCGTAAATCTAGTACAGTATAAAAGATTTCGCGTCCGTAAATCTAGTGTTAAAATCGTAGATTTCTGATGAATATTCTGATGAAGTAATCAGTTAAAATGGAAAAATTTAAAAAGGGGCATATTGAGCTTGTAAATTGTGGAATACTTCCAGAATCGCTAAAATTTTTAAAGTAACGCAAAGTAATTGTCAGTGATTATTAAAAATTGTAATTTCTTCAGTTCTTGAGAAAATCTCTTAAGGTTTACGATTGAAAAGCCCGCGAGCTATCGCTCAGGGGCTAAAGTTTGCTGGTTCTGCGAATGGTTGAAACTCGTCGAATCGTCTGGCGCGAACCGACTTAGACTACTCCCACGGGAGGGATTTTCTCCGGCATTATTAAATCCCGTTCATCGTTTTGTAAAATTCAACGGCTCGATAATGATCGACGCGGTTTTCCGCGCGCAAGACCGTCCGCGTTATCGAGCTCGTTATTTTTGTAACCATCCAACGAATTCTCGAACGTTCCGAAAAAGTTGGTAGCGAATGCAAGAATTTAATGAAAAACCATGGCCAGCCTGTAATTCCGTCTGAAATTTTAATTAGCCTTTACCGTAATTCGAAGCATCTCGCGGCAGAATTTTCACGCATGATCGAGTCATACGCGTTCCGGCAACGTTCGTTCGACTGTGTTATTATAACGAAACCTGCATTATATATTAAAATTTAATTAACTTGCGTCGTTTAATTATGATTACATCGCACATCGCAATGGAAGCAATGCGGAGACTAATTCTCCCCAATTAATTAACGAAATTTTCCTCTCACCGAAATACCGTCGAACTGAAGCGCACGATTCGCCGGAAGCGCATCGTCGTCGGACGCGACCAGTTTTACCGTTGTCCATCGTACGTAGAAACGCGCGTGTAGCTTGTAACTCCCCCGCAAAAAGATAGCAACTATCGGAGGCGCGAGCCGTATTCCGACGGCGGCAACCTGCAGCAGTTATTTACAATCGAGCACTCGTTAGTCCGGTCCTCCAGCATTTCCCGTTTCCCGTTCCACCGGCGCTCACCTCCGCATCACGCGCAACGCAAATCCGATTTTTCTCGTAAATTGATAAAATGGTGGTTCGAATCGTCGCTATACCGTCCAGCATCGAACGAGCCACCCTACCGTGGTTACTCCATCGTTGGAATATACTCGTGTCGGTACTCAGAAAGCAGCGGCACTTTTAACTTGACGACGAACTCCGCAGCCGAGTGGCTCCTCGTGTATATGAAAGTCCAACCACGTGCGTGTCTTTTTCCACGCATAACTCACACAATTCTAACCATCGTGTGTTCCATGCTCGTGTAGACTGGTTGGTTATACAAATGGAAAAGAAAGAAAACGGAGAAAGCGCGAAAATAACGACCAGTCAGAAGTACGTCGAAAAGGGTTCGCCTGTATAACGTTGGTCCAATTAAGCCGCAAAATAAATCCGTACAATCCATTCAATAGTGACTGTTCGACGCTTCAGGAAGGGCCGCTAATGAACTGAACACAAATGCGCGTATGTCCGTAAGTTGATTCGCGAGGGCTTTCGTGTTGCGCGCCCGTTCGTCCGACCGTGCGCGCTTTCGAAAACCCCGACGGAACTCGAACGGGACTAAAAGGTTTCAACGTTTCGACGATCGAGTCGAGAATGTATTTTGTACTAATGGAGGAAAATAAATGTCAAGTGCAGCGTTACGGAACTTTCATCCTCAATGGCCTTAGAAAGTCACGGTTCGCGTAGTTCTACCTTCAAAATCGTCGGAGGTAATATTAAATCTAGAGAGAAGTTTGAACACGTTTTGACATTCCCTCTTGCTTTACGATGTCTTTGAGATTTCATTCAAAAGAGTACCATGATAAATTGTAAATTAGGTATTAGACCACTATTAACGTTGAAACTTTGGTACTTATGATTCCCTTTGGCCGAGGGATCGATAGTATTTCACATATTAGTAGGCGTACAACAGCTTGTTCCCAAATCTCGACGGACCAGAAGGGCAATACGAGGTCAGCCTTGGAAGTCAGCGGCAGAGTCGACAAATCAGGTAGTTTAACGCTCGCGAAAATGCAGGTTGGACCATTGGGAAAGGGAGTTAAGGGTTTACAGGTCTCGGGGGTGAGTTTATCGCCGAGTTAAGTAATACGAATGTGTCTGTGCTCGCGACTACCGGTGGGTGCCTAGCTCCGGAGTTATCTATAAAGGACAGCTTTGCCGTAGATACGGTCCACGCGTCCATTCATTTGGATAAATATTCATCTCTCTCCTGAATTTTTACCTGGTCCTTGCTGCATTCATCTTGCGCTTTGTACGGTGCAAAGGAAACTTTTAAAGCATAGAATACTCCAGATCGATGAAAATGTTGCGCCTTTGGAAGCTGTATTCAGTAATAGGCACTGGATACTTAATTTATCAAAATTGTAAAATTACTTCTTTGAGCACCAAAGAAATTCGCGTAGAATGTATGGCCCGACTAGTGAAAGTTGGCTAGGGAACAATAGAGCCTATAGTTTTCAACTGGCTATTCCTACCACTTGGTTTCTGAAATTCCTGAAGCAAGCTTCCTAAAGTAAACCACTGTGGAGAGTGTTTATTTTAGACGACTGGATTTGGGGATTCCAAAAATGAGATAGTGGAAATAGCCATCTTTGAGCTGTCGGACTATATAAAGATAAACTTTGTCTAAAATTTAACGTAGAGAATTCAATTATATTCTAATTTCTATATTCTAATCTAACATTCTTAAGTAACTTCTCAATTGACAAAAGTCCAAAGTACAACCGCGCATGAGACGTAAAAACTTCGAAATCTTCGCAAGAGATTTCATTTCCCGCGTTTTCTACTACCGCTGCAAAGACAAGTATCATCGCTCGGACATTTTTCTTCGCGCTGTTCCCGCCTTTCATCGAGGTCTGATTCCAATTCCATGGATTCCCTTTCTACGTCGTCTTTACAACTGCTCTAAAATACGCGCAGTTAACGATTCCGTAAGGGTCTTAAGGGAAACTTTCTGTTCTCGACGCGGCGTTGTTAAACTCTTTACGACGCCCATTCGTCGCTACAATGGCGCTGCTGGGTGCTATATAGGCCGTTCGAATGAACGAACAAGCCTCGAGGTCTGAGGAACGACCATTTATCTACAGCTGTCGACCGTTACTCCCGAGAATTTCGCCAACTTTCTACGAAGACGCGTGATTATGCTAATGATCTCAAATTCAAACGCGTCCACAACCGGACTCCAATAAAGCGTGAGAAAGTCATCCGTCTTCCCGTTGAATCGGGATGACACCGCCGGATTCGTGTCTAACTTTGAAAATTGTTCGCCATTAGATGTTACACGATGAAATGTAAATCCACAGGATAGAACATTTTATACGAACACGTTTTCAGAACAGAAATAACGAGGCGAACGAGAGCCACGGTGTAAATGAACGTCGCTGAATTTTGTCAAATTTTCCACGGCTTTTTGACGTTTCAAATTTCTCTGTCGTAATTTCATTCATAACGGCCCCGTCGTTTCCTCTCGTGCAGTAGCCGAAAACCAGATATATATGTATCTCTTTTTTTTTAATAATAAATCACCGGATTTTCAAATGGCTAGTAGAAAACTCCTGCTCTGAAATATTTTTTTTTTCATATTGAATAATGTAATATGTAACGTTTTATCTTCGAAACGCGTCGCGTATGTCCCGCGGAACAAAAAAAAGAATGGCTTTGGAAACGTTAAAACTGAGATCCTTTTTCCGGGGAAACAATGGCTCGTATGACTGCTGGGATGTAGTTAAGGATAATAGCCCGAATGAATCGGACGAGCCTTAACTCCGCTGCAAGGGGTTTGAAACAAATTTGGGGCTGGAAATGCACGAGAGAAAGTTCGTTCATGGGTGTAGACACCAAGGCAAGAGCAACGTGACTAGGGGGACGAAGAGATTACCGGGGATCATTAATAACGCGGAGCACCATTATATCCGGTAACTTTTATCTGCTTGGACGAGCTTTAATGAATATCACGACGTACTCTTTCCCCTCCCAATCGACTTATTTATATACGAGGAACCTTCGGTGAATTTCTCCCGCCAATATTTCCCTATCACGTATCATCGGGTCATTGATAATAAATGATAAATTTCCTCTTCATCTTGATCCTACAACGAGCTTCCCAAACTACCTGCACAACGGTTTATCGAATAAAAATTATTCTTCACTATTACAATCGAATATCTGGTCGTTCTTTCTTATATAATTTTACCTATAATAATACCTGTGAATCGTTGGAGGTAATATTAAATCTAGAAAGAAGTTTAAACCCTGTTTGACATACCCTCCTGCTTTACGGTGTCTTTGAGATCTTATTCAATTATTCAATTCTTATGGAAATATATATTTATGGGATGCTATAGGATAGAACATAATCATCGCATCGTTATCTTCCACTTCTTTTTACAGATAACAATATTCTCTTTTAAAATGCCGTTATAATCTGATTTTTACTCGAACGATCGTCAATTTTTCAAATCATCAAATCAACGAATTCAGTTCGCGCACCATGCAATCGTATTTGATTAGAGACAGATGTGCGAAATGATGCGACGAACAGGAGTGCGCATTAGGTACTCATTGTGCGCGGATAGTCGAGTATCACTTCCATGCTGGATTCATTGGGAACAAGCTATCGAGCTTATCCGGTGCTTGTCATTATCGCCATATGATAAAACCGATAATCGAAGCAAACATGTACGTTGCACCAGTAGGTCTTCCAACTGCTACGGATATTAGCGGATATATCGATTGTGTAACTATTGCTACGTCTGCGTGCTCCAATTAGCGAAACGATGAAAAAGTCTCGATTACACCCGCGTAAACAGAAGAGTCCGCGAATTCCAATTTACGGGGTGAGGCCAGGATTTGAATGTCATTAAAATTTTTCGCCCGTCTTGTTTGAGGAATAATCGCATCCTACCTATGTTATGCATATATGCATATGTAAATATCTATATATCAGCTTGCATCGTGTACTTTTCATCCGTTTAATATTAATTTGCAAAACAGCATCGTTAGATTGTACGTGAAAAAGTGCAAATGTTTACCGGTTAAACAACAGGGATGCGTATTTTCTCCTTAAAACGAAAAAAAAGGATAAAGATAATGGTAATACCTCCAAGTTTCATGAAATATTCACCCATTAACCATTTGCCCTCTGAATTATTTTACTAACTTTTCGTCAGATAACCGAATATAGTCTCGAAAAATTTTCTGCACTTGACTATCCATTTTTACATGATACTAAGAACATTTATAAGTACCGTGGAATATTTATATTAAGATACAAAATTATTGTTGACTTCGAAAAGTCGATAATTAATAGATGACACGTTAAGTGCCACAGAAAGCTACACTGGACATAGAAGTGCAAAGGGTTAAAGTGCATCGTTCGTTATTACAATCAGAATTATTATTATTCGATCCTGTTGGAAATGAATTTGTTGGAGCTTCGTTGTGCACGAAATTCTCGGTAAAAATCATCCTGGCAACTCTAATTCGTCAATCATATAAAATTTAACGTTTCACGGGAGTACATTCGTCGCCGCGACGGCCTAGATTGTTGCACTCGCTGCACCAAATAACATAACCACTCGCTGCGCGACCATTAAAAAGTTACGGCAGCGTAAATGAAGACGTATTTCCGCAAAAAAGGGCACGAACGAATGGGGAACGAGCAACGAATAACGTTGTTAGTGCTGCCGAACGACCATGTAAAAAAAAAGCATCCCGTATACAATCCATTTGTCTACATTATCCGATTTGATCATGGCAGCGACATTTGAAAAACCTCGTGCTCGAGGTAAATCATTTTTCAGTTTTTTCAATGGAAAATACCATACCTGTGGCAATCATTGACGGATGTCTACATTTATGGACGAAAATTTATGAATGAGCGATTTGTTGTATTTTGTTTTAAACTATTTGATGGACAATATTCTACTATGTAAGTGGAATATTTATAGATATTAACTATCTTTTAACTAACTGCTAATTGTAAGTAACTGTTAAGTAACTATAAACTAACTAACTGTTTGTAGCACTAACAGTAGATAGAAAATTCTAATACAAGTGAAGGTAAATTAAATGACAGCACATAGACATATATTAACAACACTATTTAATTTACCTTGCAAGCACTTAACTGCAAAGAAAATTTGTGACATTCAAGAATTATATTTGAGACAACCACCTTTCTTTATTATTTAAAAGTCTGAAAATTTATATTTATTTCAACCGAAAGGCGTCACCCGGCGCGGCCTGGGTCAGTGGCTGCCGGGGCTCTAACGAAATTTTGGGCAAATTTATTGGAAATTTATATAAATTAATAAATGTTGGGCGCCAGTTGGTCCTATTGACCAACACAAGTTTTAATTAACAAAATAAGGCTAGTTGAGCCAGCGGTAGGTGAGGCCCTCTCAGGGGAGGGTAGGTCGGACGACCCGAAAGGTAAAGTACAAGAAATGGAATGCCAAATATAAAGACAAAATTATTTACTTCAGATAAATAGTTCTCACTTACTTGACAATTGTTGTTGCTTAACACTAGTTATTGACAAATGTATTCAAGCCGTAGCCGTAACAATTTCTTATTGCGAAATATATCCTTTATAATATCTTTCTATAGCTTATGAGACCGGAGATTACTCTTGAACCTTATTCGACGGTCCCCCGGGACAGAGTGTCGCATGCTCGATCGGCGATCGAACCCGAAAGATGTTCGCCCTCTGCTGGCCCTTTGTCTATTACAATTAACGGCGCCATTTCCTTACGAGGGAATTTCGAACGCGAGTCGGTAATATTCTCGCTTATCTGGAGTCAGATCCCCGATGACGTTGACTAGGTTGACAATTTTACTTTCCTGTCACATTCTCCCCCCTCAAACCTCAACGTCGGAGAGGGATGATCTCAGCGAAGCTGCGAAACGGTCTCTCTACAATAAGGGCTAGTTAACAATCTTATAAATTTTAAAATAGGCTTTAGCAAGTTGAGAACTAGAGTCTTACCTGAAGTATTCCACGACACAAATTGAAAAATCTTGTCTCCATAATTTCCTCACTCCATTTCCTGTGGAAGGAAGGGATTATCGGAAACACACGCAGTCACGACATGTTACTATGAGACATTTGTTAAGGAGTAGTAGGTAGGCAAGGACAAACACAATAAAGAAAGTCTCTAATGATTAACAGATTATCCTCGCACGCTGACATTGTCCAGTTGAGGAGTCGTTGATAGTTGAACGGGATCCCTGCTGGGTCTTGTCGAAAGTTTTCTTAAATTTTGTTGGGACCACGACCTTGATCTTCTCGTCTCCGCTCAGCTCTGGGCGCTCCTTCATTATTTGGTTGAAGGTTGGTTCCCGCGGTAGTGACGCTGGTTCGACTACTGACGGTGCGACTTGTGCAGACGGGTTGTCCGTCGATCGGGGTGTCTTCATGTACTGTCTGCCCGTTTTCGTAGCAGGTTCTCCTGGTGGAGGTCTGCTTCTGTGATGACAGTTGTCTAAGTCTGTAGCCTGGAAGGCAGTTTGTTGCGTATCTTTTGCAACAAAGTGCGGGCTTCCTCGGGTGCTCCTGCCTTGATGGTTGTCACTGGCCAACGCTTGCTGAACTTTGGTATGGCTCCCTGCCCTGTGGGAGCGGGTTTGTCCTTTGTGACGGTTAATTGTTCATCGAATAACGACGCCAGGGTGATATCCTCATCGTCCGATGTGGCACCGGAAGAGCTGTCGCTGCCTATCGGAGCTTGCAGGTTTATGGGCTCCTTTGTCAAGTCGGCGAGTTGTCGAATCGCCTGCTTCTTCTTCTCGACGTCTTCTGTTCTTGCCAAATTAGGGGTTGATGCGTCCATTTTGACAATACAGTTTATGTTTAACGCGGGGATAAGACAAACATAAAGGTGACGAAAAGGACATCTACAGAGGAGTGTTAGGGTTCCTAAGACTACGACGTGGAATCTTTAAGTCTGTTAGATAGTATTTACCAATAAGTTTGTTGTTTTGGTCTACCAGTTCCACAGTCATAGGTCCTAATACCCTTCTTATTTTAGCTGGCCCAAGATATTTGTGTGCCAGCTTAGCATTGTAACCCTCTGCTTTATTACTAAGTTTTTTTATTAGGATAGTAGACTTCCATCCCTTCCTTTACCTTAATTTGTGTTACCCTGTTTTTATTGAACTTGGCGAGACGTTCGTCCGAATATTTCTTTAGTTGCATTTCGATTTTATGCCGTAACTCATCGATGTTATTCATTCTCTCTACCCAATGGTTTATTGTGTCATTTGAAACACGCGATGCATTTTCTGAGCCACTGACATGTCGAAAAATTGCTTCTCGCCCGTGGTTTAGGAAAAACGGCGATATTCGGGTTCCCGCATGTGGTACCGTGTTATACGCAAACTGGAGTTTGGACAAGTATCGATCCCACTCGTTCTGCTTGTCTTTAACGAATGCAGCTATCATTGGTTTTATTGTCCGGTTAACACGCTCTACCGGATTTCCTTGTGGATGCGCTAACGGAGTGGTAATATGTTTTACTCCTCTCGCGGCTAAGAAATTGCTAACATCCCTATTAAGGTACTCTTTGCCGTTGTCGGAGATAATCGATTGAGGTGTACCCCATCTATCGAAAACAGCGTCCAGTGATCCAACTACCGTTTTACCCTTCTTATCGCGAGTCGCGAACAATTCTATGTATTTTGTCGACAGGTCTTGGATGACAATTATATGGGAGTTACCTTTCTTCGAACGAGTAGTCATATCGGCCGTATCAACGGCAATTTGCGTCCAGGGTGTCTGTAATGATCGAGTTACCAACGGTCCTTTAACCGGCTTTTGATTATCTTTTACCCCAATGCAAATGTCACACCCGTCGACTAATAGTCTAACGTCTTGTGTCATTCCCGGCCAATAATAATTTTGTCGAATACGTTCTAACGTCTTGTCGCGGCCTAAGTGTCCTGCCTGCGGGATTTCGTGATTTTCGCGCATTATTCTGATAATTTCATCGGGTTTTACCACCATTTTCCAAGGATGTTCGTCGTCTATTATCGCCTTAGCATAATCGGGCCTATGATACATGAGTTTACCATTCTCTACTTTCCAGTCGGGAAACCTACCCGGGTACTTGCTTACAAGTTCGAATTTCGTGTCATACCAATTTTGGTCACAAATAGAATTTAGCGGAATTCGGTTCCGTACGGTTTCCTCAACTACTTCTTCCCAACCCGCGGAATCTACATCTATGTCAAACATACGCGAGAGAGCGTCGGGCGCTTCGTTCAGCGTACCGCGTTTATGCTCGACGGTCATATTATGTTGGAGGAGATAAATAGCCCATCGCGCAAGGCGACCCACCGGGTTCTTGATCCCGTGTAGCCAACGTAATGCCTGGTGGTCTGTGACGACTTTAAATGGCATACCCTCTAGATAGCAACGAAGTTTTTCGACTGCCCATACTACCGCTAGGCATTCCTTTTCCGTGGTCGTGTAGTGGAGCTCTGCTCCCCTTAATGGTCTACTGAGGGCCTCGATTAAGAGTTCTTTATCGGAATCAGTATCTTTTTGTACCAAAATTGCGCCTAGACCAAAGTCGCTTGCGTCGGTATACAAGATGAAAGGTTGCCCCGGTATGGGAATATATAATCGCGGTGCATCGACTAAGGCTTGCTTAACTTCGTCAAAGGCCTTTTGTTCTATTTCGGTCCAATGCCAAGGAACCTTAGGACTGGTCAATTTATTAAGAGGTCCCTGTTTACGCGCTATATTTTTCAAATGTCGATGATACCAGTTTACCAACCCATTAAATTGACGCAATTGTGTACGATCCCTCGGTACCGGATACTCGAGAATTGGTTGTATTTTCTCCGGGTTCGGTCGCATCCCGAACTCGTCGATAATGTAACCGAGATACTTAACGCTCTTACACGCGAAGCTACTCTTTTCGCGATTGATTGTTAATTTAGCCTCTCTCAAGACTTCGAAGAGTATTGACAACAGGGTTAAGTGTTCGTCCAGCTCTTGGCCTACGACGATCCAATCGTCGAGGTAAACAAATAACTGGTCGATCCAACGATTTGGTAGATTACGTTCCATTATAATCTCTTTCACGCGTCTCTTGAGAGTATCCATCAACCGTTGAAATGTCGATGGTGCTCCCGTTAATCCGTAGGGCATCCTAACCCATTCGAGAAGACCTTTTCCTTCTACTACGAAAGCGGTATACTTTCGACTTTCCTCGTCCATAGAAATTTGGTGGAAAGCTTCACTCATATCTAAAGTCGAGATGATTTTCGCGTGGTGTAACTGAGATAGTATGGAGCCCATTTGTGGGAGTGGGTACGCGGGTTTTTTCGTTTTTCTATTTAGTTCCCTATAGTCGATACAGAACCGTAATCCGCCGTTGGCTTTTGGTGCTACGACCGGTGAACTAGCCCAATTGCTGTTACTCCAAGTGATATACCCCTTTTCCAACAAGCGATCTACTTCCTGATTAATAAAATTCCGTAATCGCTCACTACGTCTGTAAGGTTTTTGTCTATGCGGTGTAGTATCCTCTAATTCGATTACGTGTGTTATTAGGTTTGTCGCGTCGGAGCAATCTTTGTCGAATTTAGCGAATTCTTTATCTAGGAAATCTTTTAACTTTCGTGTTTGATCCGTAGATAGGACTTTCAGTTCCGTAGGGAAAATAAAACGGTGGGAGAGATTATAAGAATATTGACTACCCGCCAACGTCCAGATTCTTTTGTACGGGTCAACTTGTACTTTAAATGATAACCAAAAGTCCATTCCCAGTATTAAATCTCCTGACAGACCCGGGAAAATGCTAAACCACTGAGGACCGTATACGTCTCCTACATCGATAACGAAGCACGTACCCCCGATGGATTTAACTACAGAGCTATCACCCAGACGTATACCTACTGTCGATGTTGAATCTGGTTCTATCTCGTGTAATTGATATTGTTCTACACGTTTATATGCCTCAGTACTCAAATAGGATCTTTCGCTACCACTATCTAGAATGCCTACAATCTTTTCACCGGAAATTATTATTTCTGCCGGAATTCTCAACACTTTAGAAGGTTCTCTGACGTTGTCATTGCCGCGATATATTCGCCGTTGAGGTAATCCCTTCGGTTTCCAATTATTTAATAAATCGGCATTATTCGATTGGTTCAAATTTAATGTGGTAACCTGGTCTGATTGGTTTCCCGAAATTGTCAAAAGTTCGACTGGATCTATTAATTTACTGGGAATTGTTACATCTGATTCACTATCCGTAGGATCTAACTCGTCGTCTGTTCTCTCTTCTATTTCCCATAGAAAGGTTGTAGTTTTACTTTCAATTGATTGCGAGTTGTCCCCTACATAGTGCAAAGTTTGTACCACGGGGTTATTAGACTTTTGATCAAGATCTTTTACCTGGTTAATTCTTATTCCCGTATTTTTATTATCCTCATTAGTACAATCATTTCCCTCGGTTACGCCCTGTCGTCCAGTAACTGAAGGAGGAGCTACTGAGGGCCTTTCAGGTTTCCCTGAAATGATTGGCAATCCTTATTAGTGTGCCCCTTTTTTCTGCAGATAAAGCACACTTCTTGTCTTTCCACGGAGCACGAACGCGCTAGGTGTCCCGATTCACCGCAATTATAGCAAAATACTTTACTCCAATCTCGCGGTGTATTAGGCCATACTTTCGGTGAAGTATCGTCCGATTTAGATGAAACATCACTCCGTTTGGATTTCTTGTCAAAATTGGATAGGTTTCGTTCTAGCCGTTGGTGCGTTAGCGACTTGGAATTGGATATGATTTCTCTATTAGTTGTATTCGATCGGCGATTTTTCGGCTGAAAGGCATTCAAGTTCGCGGCGGTATCGCAATCTTCGTCCGCGCTATTTTGAGAGATTTCGGAATCTTCTTCGCTTGAACTTTCCCCTTGTAGTTGTCGCATATCCACCCTTTCTTTCCTGGTCCGCGTTTCCCGATTGCTTTCGGTCGAACGATTATAGATGTAATATCTTTCATTTACATAATGTAGGAAATCTTCGTAATTAGTAATCGGCAAATTTAAAATTTCTAAAGTTAGCCGCGGATTGAATTTTACTAAGATCTGTTTTAATTGATCTTTAAACGATGGTGGACGTTTCATTTTTTCGAATATGAAGCGAGCTCTACAAGTGAACAACGCGAGGCTCTCGCCCCTTTCTACTTTTAAATCTCGAATTTCAGCAAAAAGATCACCGTCAGCTTTCCTAACTCCCCATTGGTATCGGAAGGCTCTTGTGAATTCTCTCCAAGTACGCCAGTGTCTTTTGTTAATCAAGTACCAACTTCTATAAGCACCTTCGAATATATTTGACAAACACGGAACAAATAGATCTTTATTGACTCCGCTTGTATTAAGAAGATCTTTTAAAATTAATAGGAAATGGTCCGGATCCTTTTCCGTGCGTGGGAAATTAATTTTCCATCCGGCTACTATTCTACCTATTTTTATAGCTAAGTTAGAATCCGAAGTGCTTGTACTAGTAGGTGAATAACTCGTTCCTCTACCGCGTACGGACGAAAATAACGAGGATTGTCTAGTTCTATAATTGTAATAATCTCTATCCGAATTGTTTATCCCGTCGCTATTACCGGATTCACTGGTTCGCCAGTAGAACGCGCCCCTTCTAGTCGATTTTCTACGACGATCTAGAAAATTTCGCGAAGGTGGTAGGTCATCGGTACTAACAGAACTTTCGTTACTAAAACGACGCGTTACTAACCGTGAATTTCTCTGGCTTGATCTATGAAGCGAGGAATTATAGTTATTATCGATTAATTCGTCTAATCGGGATATTCGGCGATATTCATCGGCCGTTACGAAATTTTCTTCGAACACCCTTTTTCCGTTCGGTAGATAATAAACCGTTTTAATTTTATGTGGTTCGTTAAGAGAACTTCGTTCCGATATGGTTCGCCTCTGACCATCTTGTGCTATAAAAATTGGGTTATCGAAGTGCACTCTTCGAAATTCCCTTTCGACCGATTCTTCGGCCCTTCCACGAAACGTAGGATCATTAATATCTTGATTTATAAAATTTTGGGGATAAGATTCAAGACTGCCTGCTCGAATCCTATCACTGACAGGGTTGTTATCTAACAATAATCTCTGTCTTCCCTGACTAAGACACGGATTTACAATTCTCCGATTTTCATAAACAAAGCTGTCAGTTCGAACTACAGACGGTTCTCCCCGACTTTCATTAATTAATTGCGAATTATCTCTACGGACCATAGACGATCCTTCTCTATTTGCCATATATTTCTTTGAAAAATTATCTTTATTTACTTTACGCCCGGGTTCGACAACAGACGGTTTCCCCCGAGTTCCATTATTTGCTCGTTCCGAAGTAGAGGCCCCCCTTCGCCGATTCCTACGACGCGAGGTTCCCGGATCCCTCTCTTCGTTACTATATTCACTGAGGGAGAGGGAATTCGACCCCTCCGCTTCTCGTGATGGCAACCCTGACGCGTCTCCCCCCTCAGACCGGTGGTTATAACGCGACGAACTATTATTGCCCAATATACTGACATAATTTCCCAAGTTATGTCCCTGACTCTGTCCCATTAAGCCTTGCATTGCATTTATTATTCTATTCTGAAATTCATTTAATTTAGCGTCTAGCTCAGCCCGTAGACCTGTCAACTGAGCATCTTCGACGCACGTTACTAACGTCTCGTGGGGTGTGGGGGTATTCCTTCCCCTTTCCCCTTCAACTTGTACCGGAGTCCCTATCCGAACAGACGCGGAAGGTGGCCCGATAGTATTATCATTTAACATACCTGTTTCTACATTCTGAACAGTTTCAATGTCGACCGTTGCCTTAGCATTTCGCGGATTCTTATCGGTTTGACTTTGAACGCTACTTGCGACAGATTCCTCTCCCGATATATCTCCTCCTAGCGAAGCTGTATTCGGCATTTCAAGCGAGGTCGATTCTTTGCCCTTTTTCGTATTACCCCTCGTATTCCGCGGCGCCGTTCCTTTCGACTTCCGCGGGGGAGAAAGAAATAATGAAGTCATTATATAATATTTCGGAGAACGAATTGCCAAGATAAATGTTCTAGTACTTACTATTAGTACACTCAAGTAATATTTCAATTAATGTTCATCAGTAATAACATCCATAGTATTCAATACTCACAAATAATATCTCAATCAATATTCATCAATAACATCCATAATATTCAATATTCACAAATAATATTTCAATCAATATTCATCAATAACATTTTGCATAATTATTCAATATTCACAAATAATATTTCAATCAATATTCATCAATAACATTTTGCATAATTATTCAGTGTTCACAAATAATTTTCATAATAAGTAATATTCATCAATAATAATTTGCATAATATTCAACATTCACAAATAATATTCATAATAAGCAATATTCATCAATAATAATTTGCATGATATTCAATGTTCACAAATAATATTCATAATAAGCAATATTCATCAATAATAATTTGCATGATATTCAATGTTCACAAATAATATTCATAACGGTTACCAGTAGACCAAGATTTCAAGGAAAAATTTTTTTTATAACTGTTACCAACAGACCAAGATTCCAAGGAATTTGAAACGTATTTAGCAAATGAAAGTAAGAGGAAGAAAGCCCTTGTGAAGATAACGCTCAACGTAAACAACTCGACTAAGCCCAAACAAGGTCGCTGCGACCGGACGTTTCTTATACGAAACGGTCGTTCGCTCTACGAAAATATTTTAACCGTAATTCAATGAATTTACCAGAACTTTACATTTACTTCGAATTTTAAGCATTTAATATCAATAGTATAATTCCAAAATTTGCCCAGACAACAATATTAAATGAAATACTAAATTTTATAGCAAAATTTTCCAACCTGGCCCCACGTTGGGCGCCAAATGAGACAACCACCTTTCTTGTTTATTTAAAAATCTGAAAATTTATATTTATTTCAACCGAAAGGCGTCACCCGGCGCGGCCTGGGTCAGTGGCTGCCGGGGCTCTAACGAAATTTTGGGCAAATTTATTGGAAATTTATATAAATTAATAAATGTTGGGCGCCAGTTGGTCCTATTGACCAACACAAGTTTTAATTAACAAAATAAGGCTAGTTGAGCCAGCGGTAGGTGAGGCCCTCTCAGGGGAGGGTAGGTCGGACGACCCGAAAGGTAAAGTACAAGAAATGGAATGCCAAATATAAAGACAAAATTATTTACTTCAGATAAATAGTTCTCACTTACTTGACAATTGTTGTTGCTTAACACTAGTTATTGACAAATGTATTCAAGCCGTAGCCGTAACAATTTCTTATTGCGAAATATATCCTTTATAATATCTTTCTATAGCTTATGAGACCGGAGATTACTCTTGAACCTTATTCGACGGTCCCCCGGGACAGAGTGTCGCATGCTCGATCGGCGATCGAACCCGAAAGATGTTCGCCCTCTGCTGGCCCTTTGTCTATTACAATTAACGGCGCCATTTCCTTACGAGGGAATTTCGAACGCGAGTCGGTAATATTCTCGCTTATCTGGAGTCAGATCCCCGATGACGTTGACTAGGTTGACAATTTTACTTTCCTGTCACATATTACAATAGTCGGAAAAATTGAATGAGTGTGAGGACTTTGAAGACTTTGAAGATTAGAAATACAGTGGTACCTGGCCATCAATTTCAAAGTTAAAACGTCCTACAAAAGGGTCAAGAAACCAACCCAGTAAACGTCTCGCAATCAGACGCGTATTTCTCGTTAACGCGTCGATGCAAATGAAGATCGCGGATAATCCGAACGAAGGAACTGGAACTTTGTAAGTGGGTGGAGAAGGGCTATGAATGAATAGGGGTTAAGGATGGATCAATGAGGCCAGAGGGATAGCACGATTGCTTCCGGAAGACAGGGACAGGGGACTAATTGAAATCCCACGACGATGCCTTCGGGTCAGCAATTCGGTTCTCGTCGTGCATGAAACTTTCGAAGCCATACTCTATGCATGTACACACCTACGTTCGTATGTATCTCCCCGAATCTCCCATATGCACGGGGATCAAAACTTTGATCGCCCGAACAACGTTGTTTGTAGTTCGCGATATCGATAGTTTAATCGCACTTTAACTCAGGACCAATTATTATCCATGTTTGGTATTGGTATCGGTGAACCGGAAACGACGTTTGTATACTACATCCTATTTTGGAGTACGGCAATAAATTTCCCCAAGCTCACGATGTTCGTGAACGTACAAAACGCAGGTGTAAATAATGTGAAGAAATATTTCGAGATAGAAAGTTACTCGTAGAATACGATATTTTATAATGGGGTTCTTCCTCCTTTATACCAGGCGAATCAAAATAAGCTTATTTACTCGAATATCCTCGAAGCCTCTCGCGTCGACCATCGCTCTTCGATTTGACTTCCAGACGAACGAACACTTAGGTGGCCAAACACTCCGGAGAATTATCGCCGTGAAGAAAGGAACGAGTGGCGAGTCAACAAACAGAAAAAAGTAAGGCAGCCCTATGATATACGGCATGGCATCTGATATACCGCGAAAAAGCGCGGATGCGTCGAAAAATCCTGCTCACCGCGGGCCAACGACCAATCAGCAAGTTAACCAGAACGGTACCAGGGTGAGAACGGTGGAAGCTATTCGTCTTGTCGTCGCCACGGGCATTATCATATTTCCCAGGCAGCGTCAGAGGGCCGTTCGAGTCACCCCCGAATCGAAGCCACGTCGGGTAGCTCAGGGTTTGGGGTCCCTCTTCCTCCTTTACGCACGACTAGCGCCGTCTAAGTGGATAAATCTCTTCCGAACCAATTTCGTAAAGTTTCATTTGCATCGAAGGTACATCCACGGAATTTGATTTTGCGGCTTCGTAAACAACTCTTAGGTCCCTGCAGCTCCTTAGACGGTTCGCCGCCCCCCGGTAAACTCGTTAAGAGTTACCAGAGTGGATTTCGTCGGAGCATTATATAGACGTGTCTCGAAGGTAGTAGGTGAACGATGTCATACTTTATTCACTACTTTTCCATTTCTTCTTTTTTTTTGATTCTCTATCTTTCTTGCTCCAAAAATCGACCGATTTTCGCATTGTTCCCCGCGTGAAATTCGTCTTCGACCTGGACGACAAGAGATACGGAAAATTCGAAAAGCATTCCACCGGTATGAATAATTTATGACGTCCAAAGGGCAAAGGAGATGGCATTGTAACGAGATAGATAGTGGCCGGTGGAAACGTAGAAGGCAATTTCGAATCTGCCAAGATGGAAACCTACTTAGCAGCGGGATTCGAGCGAGGAAGAATATAGATTGGGTTTAAAACGGGATACTGTTGCAACTTGTCCTACAGTCAGGGGCCAAATAAAAGCAGAACGAAGAGGAGACGAAAGAGGAGACGAGGAGAGAAACTCATCGGTGGTCTCGCAATTCCGCTCACGGAGGGACCTTGGGAAAACGAAACTGAATCCCTCTATTTACGCTCGCAACTTTTATCACCACGGATAGAAGCCGTCCTACCCTACGGGCTTTCTCGCAAGGCTACCCGGGCAATAATCATAATTCGCCGGCTATTGTTTCACAGATAATTAAGTTCTTGCCCCGCATGCGGAGCGTGCCGGCGACCAGTAGCGTTCCTACGTGCCGTGTTGGCGTCTTTGCCAATTCGAGGAAAAACCATTTACCGTCCTTATTCGAATAGAACGGACCTCCTGCTGCAAGTAAGATCGCATTAGGGACTTCTTGCAAATACGTTCACAGTTTCGAGGAGTTACGACCCACCGTGACGAAAGTTTAATCACGCGCCTATTGATTCCCCTGCGTCGAGTTTCAGTGAAGTAGGTCGAAATGGACGGACGAGGGTAGTCCCGTGTAATTTTCCTCCTTGGAGAACTATCCTTTTTCTTGAAACTTGTTGAGAAATTATCATTTTAAATACGTTTCAAGATACGTATCACTTGGGAGAAATTTGTCAGAGCCTTGAGCAAAGTTCTTCCTTATTTTGGAAGTCTAACAAGGGAGGTTTCACAAGTGTTAATATCCGATTGTAATGAAATTTACAGGATATGTACAATTCGATGAAATATTTGACATGGATTTTTTTTATCGGCCCTTGGACCCGCCCGTACCCGCTCAATCCCACCCGGACCCCCTTGGACCCGCTCGGACCCCTTTGGACCTATTCGGATCCCCAACTTTGGGGGCTGTTTTCACCCTATAGATATGAACGATGGCCGATAAAAAAAATACGTGCCAAATATTTCATCGAATTGTACTTACCCTGTAAATTTCATTACAATCGGAAATTAACGCTTCGGAAACCTCTCTTGTTAGATTCTATTCTAGCTTCCCTCTTTTTTCTTTCGATAAAAATTGTATTCGGTGAAGCTGACAAGTTAATTATCTATTCCATCGTAAACGAGCAACGAGGTATTATATTTTACAAATATCAGCGACATCGAAACTTACTTGAGCTTCATTTACTATCTCTCACAAGTAGATTGATATCTCATCTATTTATTTCAAATAAACGAAAATCTAATCCTACGATTTTTCGTTGAGCTTAATTCCTTTCTAATCGAGCGGGTTAATTTCCACCGAAAGATCTTCCCTCGTCTTTCAAATGCTATTTAAGAGGCAAAGTTAATATCGACTCCTTATTTTGCAATATCGGGAATAAGCCGCATACTCGTTGAACCGTATAGAGCGCAGGAGCGGAAGATTCCATCAAGTTTGCAGCTGCAACAGCAGCAACGGGAAGCTCGCCGACAGAACCATAGCCGTGTAGAAACCGTGCTGGCTATCCGCCACACGTACACCCTCCGTCACACCTCCCACCCCGGATAAATTACGCTAGATATCTGCATACAAAACGGCCCGGGAAAATTAAAAACACAAACAGCAAGCAGGCCATGCCGAGGCAGCTTCTCGTTCCTGGTACCCTCCCCGTTCCAACTCGGACCTCTTTTCCTCCTACTCTTCATTCTGCAACGGCCTCTGTTTCCCCCGACAGGGACGCTATCACATTATAACGCCCAGGCCACCAATCTTGTAAATTGCCTTCCGCTGAGAGTAGAAATCATAAGTTTTCCGGTAATCAAATGATTCATCGCTCCCGACTACCGAATGAGATTGCGCGAATGTTCGAAACACTTGGCGTGGATGAACGTTGTCTTTGCCGCTTCGCACGATCGAGCTAGTTATCGTTTTAAAGCACCCGGAAATCCTGAATCTCTCTGTTCTTTAACTCCTTGGCTATGGCAGACTTCGAGACGCATCGGCCGTACGACAGGACTTGATTTATGATGTACATACGTCGAGAATGGAGCATTTTTGGATAGGGATGCATTTTTGGATAGGGATGCATTTTTGTGAAAAAAACAACAGATTTCAATAACCAAAAAACTGAATTTCACTACAATAAAACAATATTTTTTATTTATCGAGTTACCATAGAAATTACAAATTTGGCAGTGCCCTCCGTATCAAAAACAAAATTGCGTCGAGTGCCTATAGGCGCCATCAGTAGCCAAGGGGTTAAAACAATATTATTTTTTTCTCTGAACCGAGTTATTATAAATATTAAAAATTTGAAAGTGGCCTCTGTATCAGAAAGCCAAATTACAATGAGCACCATTAGACATTTACCATGTCAAAGAGCTAAAAAACATCGAGCTCCTATATGCGCTCTCAATATGACAAGCGCAAAATTTCTAAACGCCTATAGACTCTCATAGTAGCGAAAGGATTAAGAGAGAGAAGCTAAAAGATCCAGAGAGAATGAGAAACCGAATAAAGACGAGAGACGAATAAACTATAGAGAGAAAAGGAGAGAAAAATCGCGCGAATGGTACCCCGTATTTCCGGTTGGCGAGCGGTGCATGTAAGAAACGCGGTCTTTTGATTTATCGGCCACAAATCACGCGGGTCTAAAGAAAGCGCTTGATTTTTATTGGGCGCAGTTACTTCTAATACATCATTCGAAGCTACCCTCTCGGATCGTGCGCCCTCCTCGGGCCATTGCTTCCCGCACACCGGTGAATTCAATTCCGGATTCTCGAGGCTCGCGATAATTCCGTTCTCTCCTGAAAATTGATACGAGGACGTATGTAAGCCGTACTGTTAAACCGTCATGGAAAAATCACGTTCAACTGTATTCCCGCGTGTCGATTTTACACCGGGAGTTCGAACGTTACTCGAGAGGGCCTAGGATAGGGGGTCGAGGTGATTAATTGATGGTTATAACTGCATTAACCATGGCCGCTCTCGGTATTGGTGGAAATTACATTAATTATTTCAAGTGCTCGTTCGCCGCAGCTATATCGTCGCTGATGGCGATAGATTATTCACCTCGGCTATGATTGGTACAACGACGATATCGCTAAACGATTTTAGAAGCCGTAGCCCCCGTCTTCCCCCGGATGTATTGAAATTATGGTATCGGCGTATCTGTCGTTCTAATTGGATGCATACCACAGTCGGCTTGTAATATGCGCACTGGGCCGATGCGCGTAGTGGTGCTCGGATAGATTAATATACCGTCATTACTCGGCTGAATTAATTAAAAGGGAAATCCTCCCACCCTCGTAATCTCTCTAGCTCGCATTATCGTTCGTAGAACGAGCTGTACTTTTCGTATGAACCACGAAATATTCGTCATCCAATCGACGAGCTACGATAGCACTGAAAAAAGGAATGATTGAACATCGGATGCTTCGATCGAATGTAAAGAGGAAAACTCGACGAGTCAGGTATACCGGAGTTCCTCTTGAAAAAGTGGATACTTCGTTGGGGTACCTTGGTGTAATTTTCACCGGAGATCGCGGCTAATTTCCGTGACCCTCTCAATGAAGATGCGCCTCTAATGAATTCATGAATCGTGGAATTAATCCATGGTGCTTCGAGGTACTAGACTCGATTTAAAGTCAGACAGCGTAGAGAAAGCTCGTAAATACGTGACCGACGCATACGTACTTTGGCGAGTACACGATCAAGGTGCATAGATGTGTTTCTCTCCCCTTTTTTTTTAACCTGTACCTCTACCTTATGCAGTTCTTCGCACACGTTTCCACGCGACACCGTAGTACGCGTCGAGCAAAGTAACGACAGCCCAGGGAACTTTCAATCGACCCTGCCACCCAACTTACGATCGCACTACCATTTTTCGCTTCTTTCCTTTTTCTTTTGCATTTTTCGCGAGCTTATCATTCGCCGTAACGCTGATAGCCGCACGCTAAAGCGTGACTGTTGCGCGTGCGAGAAAACTTTTACCGGAAAATAGATATTAATAACGTCTTTTAGCGAGTATTACTTAAGATTAATGGAGAACGACGCAAGTTCGCTGTAGATACAGTATCTCCAACACGGGCATGGAGTTTTCTGGGAAGTATTATATACGTGTATTAACGCGCGGAGCATATTACAGACCTGTCCGACGGCGCAAGAGCGATACCGTCGGGAAAAGTAGTCGTTTAGAACGGTGCACGATATTATTCGAATGTTTTATGGCACACCCATTACAATATGTCCTTTGTATCAATTTCATTTCCTGGAAAGTATTCACGTTTGCGCGGCTATCTACGAGGCTATCTTGCTGGACATTCGTAATGTCAAGTAAGAGTGGAAATGTTGCTTTTAATTCTCCACGGTGTGATTAAGTTTTGCAATTTTTTTGTCAGGATGGATGTTGATGTTTGAAGATATAAGAGAAGTTTGATATTCATTACTTACTTCAAAGGGTTAGTACGGAAATACTAGCAGAGACGATTAATATTTAACTGGCGGGAAAAGAAGAAAGTAGAATGGGACTTTCACTGATCAGACCAATCGGAAATTAATTTCTAGATTATCATTTGTTAAGATTGTATATATAAGCTTTTAAGTCTAAGCTGTTAAGTAGACATTTAAGTCATTCAAATTTATACTTTAACACATTCGCGACCGGCAATTTTTTTCCGTTTCTAATGCTGAGTACCGGCGCAAACTTGTATCGTTAAAACAAAGATAGTTATAATATTTGTTTTGAACTATCAATGTTGTAATTATGTGTTCTTTAAAATAAAAAGATTTGATAATTTGTATACTTACTTTATAGGTGGATAACGGAGCATTTGTTATTACTATGCTTAGTTTATTTAACATTATATTACATGGATTTTAGAAAAGCAGAGTGAAGAAAAAATTTAATATTTCTGTTTAGTGTTATTAGTAAAAAAACAATGAGTTTTGCGTAAAGAAACTCTACATAATTTGCTTATATAAGAAGTGTCACGACATTTTCCATGAGTATTGCAAACTCTGCAACGTTTTTGTGGATATTTGAATTTCCCCGATTGTGCAATTCTTTCCAACTGTTGTGTTGTCATGTCACCTGAAAGTCTATAAGGACTATCAAGGTGTCTCATTGAGATAGCCATTATCCAAAGCGCCTAATATTGGCGAATTCAAAAATAGAAATTGCAGGACGTGAATTCACGTCAGCGGCAACCAGGTTTAGGATTTAAAATGACGTGAATTCACGTCAGCGGTCGCGAATGTGTTAAGTATCCTCAACTCCCATCCATTGTTCCTAAGAATTATATTATCGTACTTGGACTCGATACCGTTAACTCTATTATCCCTTCCTTCGTCAATGCTACTTGTAACAAAAATCTCTTTATTCTTATCAACCCGTAACCATTTTTATCAAATTGTCCTATTTTCCCCCCTCATCTTACAGCCTTTCGTTCGTTGACCAAGAAACGCATAAAACAGAAACGCACACGTATCAATCAACGATTAACGAGGGTAAATTGTTAGATGCGTAGACCGTATGTCGTTTTCGTACTTAGCACAAGTGCAATACATAACTGGCAGGAAGCAATCATACACGAGCTATCCCCGTGCATTCGCCAATGAGTCAATGTTTCTGAATCGCAGTGCACACTTCCGCTCGCAAATGCCACGGCAGAATCCGGCGAACTCGATAATTCTCTAGGCAACATGGACAATCAAATCCTGGGGACACGATCGCTAACACGTGTGAGTATATTAGTGCATCGCCCCTCCATCCAGAATACATGTGGCGTGTATCTGCATACCTAGCTCACCAATTACCAATCCCACTCTATACAGGACTGCCGAACGTTCACACAGTCTGGGATTATATAGGGCCATAACTGCGGATAACCTCATTAAATTAAACAAGACGATCATCTTCGACCTCGAAGAATCCTATAGATATTCGTGATGGTATTCTGTGGGTCTACAGATTACTATTTGTTATCTATGCAAATGGAGTAAGTGAAAAATTGAGAAATAGTAGTACTGTAACTTTGTGAAACCTTTATGGACATGTTACAAGATCAACTAATTAATCTTTCAATTCAATTTTAGCATTCAGTTTAAATATTTGATGTGCTATTAAGATTAAATGTATTTAACACGTGAGCTGCTATAGGGGTCATCGGCGGTCGGCGCTAATAACTTTAATTAGTAATTTTTAAATTTCATATTTATGGATTTTCGAACGTATTGAATACTTAAATATTGCCGTTAAAAAGAAGTCTGCCGAGTATCTATCTATCAGTGTATTTAAGGTTTCTAATTTATGAAGATGTGATTTTAATAGAACAGGTTTCACAGCAGTAGGAATAATAAAGTTAGCGGTATACATATGGTGTTCAAAGTGTAAAAACGGTCTGCTTTAGTTGTACTCCTATGCAGTAATTTTGTTCAGTTATTTTTATTTTTACACTGACAATACTTCTTCTAGAAATAATAAAATGGAGAAAAATTTGACAGAGAATGGGTTGAGTGTTTTGCAAAGTTGCAGTGAGATACAAAAATTGATGATCATTATTTAGCTTGCAATGGTAATATTAAAATGACGAATATTCTATCGTCTTTAAATGGTAGCTAATTAAGGCTAATACGTTTTAAATTAACATGGCGTATCGAGGTCGATGTTGAAGGGTTAATTAAATGAACGAAGAAATCCGAAGGTTTAACAATGTTTGGTAACTCAAGAAGGATAAATGATGAGATAAAAAAAGTGATGATCTCAGGCGAGCGGAAATTCGTCTTCGTTTATTTATCGTGTTGCTATTCATAATACGGAGGGTAGTTTCATCGTGTAGATCATACAAATGCGACCCGCAAGAAAGTATCGCCGGAATTGGGCCACTGGAAGCGAGAAGAATGTTGAGAATTATAATGCTATTATTCGACGAGAAATTTAAAGAGTTCACCTCGAAAAAAGTTGAATTATTATCTAGAAATATTCGTCCGTTTCCAATTTACGTGGAAATATAATACGAATTTCCTCTGTTAGTCCTCTTTAAATGAAAATATAATATGAAATTCTGTGAAAGGTCGAAAAATATTGCGAATTTAAGATCACCAGGAGATATTTCCTTCGAAGGAATGCTTAGGAAGGTCCTGTCTAACTTTATGGCGACGGTATGGGGCGTCGGAAATCGACGCATCGATCTTGAAGGGTGGAGAAACTGCTCGGAGAAATTGTCGGTCAACGGTTGGGGTTATTCTCGACGCGTCAGCTCTTTGGGTTCGTTAATGATGTCATTTACCTGTCTCAGCGAGCGCTATGTCATGTAAGAATACCGAGAAGATGGAAAAAAAACCAAAGAAAAGAAAACTCCTTCGTTGTCCAAAGAAGACAAAAACTCGTCTTCATATAATTCTCGAATATAAGAAAATTGAATATAAGCAAAAATGAATTAAAACACCACATTCATCGTTAATAAACCCAAATCCATTAAAATTTACAGCAATGTCGCATTAATAATATATTGGCAGTCCGAATCTATGTAAATCGCAGTGCGAGTAATGTAAACATCCAAAAGCCTGAGAGCATTTAAATTTTAAATCAGTACTTCCGCAAACGTTATTCGCTAAATAGAGATAAAGCGGTAGTATAAACATATGCAATTTAATTCACGAATAATTAACTTCGGAATTAAAAGTCTCATAATTGCCGTGCCGCTATATCCCGCGAATGGCCATGCTGGATTTTCATTTGCCCGGCTCATGTAAGTACATTCATTAACATTGAACATTACTCCCGTCGACTTTATACCTTTCCAAAATTACACCCTCACAGTTTCCCCCAAAATAATCGTAATCCCTCCACATCGTCCAGTAAAACAAGCTTGTGCCATTTTCCTAGATTTCCCGCGTAAAACAACCCAATCCAAATTGTAATACATATCATGATATCCTCGCGTATAATTGTAAGCACCCTCGAGCTTTAATCTCAATGGGCCGTTTCTTCCTATGGAGAACTCTCGTCCCTCGGGGGAGACATCGAAAGAACGGAAGACAAGGGAATCCTAGGAGGTGAAATTATCTCCCGGTGATTGCCGTTTACAGTGTTCGGGCGGCTTCTATACCCGGCGAGTTCATATCGTAGCCGACGAAGGGGGCAGAAGGCACAGGGTTGGAGGTTTCCGCGCACAGAGTCCGTAGGACCATAGCCGGCTATAGCATACCTCTGCAGTTCACCGGCCGGCTATTTCCCATTTGGCAGGCGAGCCAGACCCAGCACTTTTGGTGCCAACCGATAATTGGACGAATCGCAGTCATTCGCTTCGCGCGAACTACTCTTTTCTCCCCCTCTTTCTCTATTTTCTCTTACTTTCCCTCCAGCTTTCTCCGTCTTTCTCCGTCTTTCTCGCTCTACTTTCTCGATTTTCTATACTTTTCCGCTTTTCCTTTTTCTTTCTCTTTTGCACCTAGTCGATGCTCGAGTCGATCGCTCCTTCTCATCGCGTTTGTACCATCGTCTCACCCCTAGGGTGCACCATTCCCTTGTCGGTCTCTATTCCTTCTCGTCGATCTCCGTCCTTGAAAAAGGCTATTCCTGTGAACTGAAATTTCACCCCATGGAAAGTACTGGTAGCTACGATTCCGTTTGGTATCGTATAGATAACCTTCGATGATTGTCGAAAAGGGGGTCGAAAGTGCCGTAAAAACTAGATACTTCGTGGATATATGCAGGATGTTACGACTCTTGGCACTATAACGTGATTTCTTCGCGAGAGAATGGAGAACGGGTATGGGGATTCGGAGGAAGATGGAAACCTTTTCTAATTTTAATCAGATTCTGATTTTATGGTGCTACTCGAAGATACGAACGATCTATACCTCCAGGAATATATTCAGATTTGTAGAAGCAGCGAATATCAAATAGAATCTTATACGCGATAATAGATTTCCAAGTTTGTTTATCGATTTTATTCTACTTGGTTCGAGAATATTCTAGGATCAATGAAATTTCACGGAAGCATTCATTAAAACGCAGTTGCTAGAATTTACGTTAAATCTGGTGTATTTAAATATACTTATTAAATAAATACTTTGACAAAAGATAGATTAAGCAGCAAAAGATACAATCAGTTAAACAATTTGTTTATTACAAACTACAAGTGAAATATCTGCTGTACTCTATAAATTTGGGAACTATTTTTAAAAATGTAGGAACCCATCAATTTGACTTCCGTAAGTCCTATTATTGAACTCCACCAATTATAAATCCAAGACTTAATCTTAAAAGATCGAAAACACTTCAACAAAAATACTTTCTAAACGGTACAAAAGAACCTCGTCAAGTGTAAAACGTAGAATGTAATCAGAAATCTCGAGGTCTGAATACCCCTGAAAATGCAACGTAGTCCACGTATCAACCCCTCCGCCCTCAAAACGGCATCCGAGAGGTGCGCTCCTCCTCGACGGGCAAATCGAACGAAGACGCTCGTCCATTTCTCGAAGACCCCTCTTTAGAAGGCTCGAGCACGCTCTCGCTGAAACCGTGGATTTGCATTAGAGGCAATCACAAATTCACAGAGCATTAACCTCAGCTTCGAAGGCGATAGAGAATATAGACGCGGAAGACGCAAAGAGCGCGAAGGGGTAGTAGGGCAACGAAGGACGGCAAGTGTGCACTATCTGCAGGATCCGTGCTATTTGTGCAAAGTGGCCTAACCACCCCTCCATGCAACCTTCTCCCTATTTTCTCCCACCCCTCACCCTCTACTCGATGTAGCCTCCTACGTTTAGATGGTCTGGAGGGTAATACATTGTTTGCTCTTCGTTCGCTAAACTAAACCGCATTCGGAATTAATTGCACGTTAGGAGGCCACGGGATAATTAAAGCAGCCCCGATTACCCTCGCCCTTCTCCACTTCCGGCAGGTTGCCACCGGACGTCTTCTCTGGCATTGAGCATTGCGTCAGAACAATGCCATTGTACGGGGGTGCGGAAAAATTGTGTGTCATGATCGTTTGCTACCGTGTACAGGGACATGAGAACGGGGACACACGAAATCGGGTATATAGGGACACGAATATAGGATGCACGAGCACGGACTGTCGGGTGTTGGAGACGTACGTACGATAATGAGGAGGCATTAATCAAGGGAGACAAACGTGAATTTGTTGCTCGATGATCCTTGACCGGTCGCGAAATTGGAACTATTTGGGGGTTGTGTACGGAATTGGTATATGTGTAGGTAATTATGAAAGTGCTGCTAGTCGGAAAGAGAAAATGAACATATCACTTATTTTATTGTATCAGTGAATTTTGCTGGTGGGGCTACTTTATAAAAATAATTAAAAATTGAAGCGTTCGACTTAATTGATAAGTATCTTGTTCAATGGTTTGAAGGAAAGTTAATGTATCTCGAAATGAAAATTGAATGACTTAGGTCACTGTTACAATTAGTTACATATATGTGTTTGCTATGGCAACGGAACATAGATAGATTTGGGTAGAAAGTGTTTGGCAATTTGAGACACGAACGGTTAAGAGTATGTTTCAATTGAAATTTTCAACGGAAGATTGCTCCGTTGAATTACGAGCATATGTCAAAATTCGCAGTGTATTATGAGACCCATTAACAGATAACTCTAATCACAGAAAATTAATATTACAACGTCAATGAATAACAAGGCAGATAATACAAACTTAATTAAATCCTCCTCGTTCTTTCACAAATGATTCTCCAAATATCATTATCCCTCGTAGTGAAATGAATCATCCCAATTTGATCGTCCAAACGATTCCATTTCCGATACATCAAACAGACAGTAACTTTTTCTCATTAACGAAAGTCCAGCGAGACAGAAGGCGAAAATCCCGAGAATTGTTTCGAGCGTTAATTCGATCAAAGGAAATTGCTCGTTAGTCAGTCAGTCGATCCGCGCCTTCGGCAGGAAACAATTAAAAACTCGAAGACCAACGAAGCCTAGTCCGATCTCTCGAGCATCCAACCTCACGCATGATGAACTTTGAAAAATACTACGAAGAGGGTGAGGAAGCACCAAACAAACCTCCCCAATCGACCTTCTCGATAATCTATAGCTTTTTTTTTAACTCCATCTTCCTCCTCTTTCTTCAGAATGGATAACCACCCACGCGAGGGACCAGCAAGGAGCCATTGTTTCTCCGCGTACGGCCGGCTTGATTGTGCTAATGAAAAATGGGGAAAAGAAGAAGCGAAACCGAGCCAATGGCTACACGTCGAAGGGCGCAGGCAACGATTCAGTTCTCGGTAGACAAACGGGAGAAAGAGAGA
Source organism: Cerceris rybyensis (assembly GCA_910591515.1). Taxonomy (NCBI): domain Eukaryota; kingdom Metazoa; phylum Arthropoda; class Insecta; order Hymenoptera; family Crabronidae; genus Cerceris; species Cerceris rybyensis. The sequence goes on from OU342795.1 coordinate 7,710,392, forward strand.
TGGGAATTGAACGCGATCCAAAAGTGCTTATAAACGAATAACACCCATAAAGGATAAGATATCGAAGGATTATGCCCATTATCATATATCTGCGGAGGAGTCGTTTTTTGCAGTACGTCATCGGTGCCTATCATTCTTCCTGGCAACGAGGATTATCGATTCTGGAGACGTTCTCGATATACTCCCTAATGATATTACTCATACGGATTCGAGAGACGTACGAAATCTGCTACATAGGTCGAACGTTAGTCACGATGAATCATAGTGCGGATAAAAAATTGGCGGAAATTCTTTTGGCTCTTATATCAATGTACTGTTGACGGAAGATGAGTATGTACGTTGTTAGTTATTCAATTTGTGCAAATTTTGCATTGTGTTAGGTGTATTTTATGCAACATGATATACAAATTAAATCTATGTTTGAATAAAATATTAATATGAGCTGTGAATTTTATAATTTATACTTTAAAGAAATGGGTATTATTATATTTTCCCCGTAATTTTGATTGAAAAACAGTTTTGTTAAAAAAATTTATATTTGGTAATAAACAATCAAATAGACAGTGATTCCGATATTAATCAATTTTTCGACTTTAAGAATTAAATGAATTCGGAGCATCGTTGGAACTTGGCGACTTTTGGCGCGTATGTGATTAAATTCTAAATAAAATTTGATACCAGTCGCATTTACGAACCGACAGATGGAGAGCATGTCGCTGTGGAAATATTTACTAGCGCCAAATGTTCCAATGATATATTAAAAATAGTTACTGATTTTACAATGAGATATGATAAATGCATTGTTGTAACATATACTTTAAAGACTAGAAACAAAGATTATTATACTTAGTGTAAAATCAGGAGGAAAGATTCGAGAAATATGTCGTGTTCGTATTTGAAGGAAGCGGCAATATCGACAAATTTAGTTTCTCTTCGAGACGATAGAAAGCACTAGTATCAACGAATTTAGGTGCCATCTAGAAAAAATTTGAAATCTGAAACGCTTGACTTCTTCCCTGCCAATTTAATTTTCAATCCTTTGATATAAATATACTATGTAATTTAGCATTGCAATGAATCAGTTAATGATTAAGTTTCTGCTACATTCTCCGCATGCAGCTTGAAAGACTTAAATTTGTCATAGAAGAATGTAATGAAAGATTTATGACAGTTTCTTCCATTATTTTCCATCAATTTCAAAATCAAATATATAAAAATTGTAATCAATACATACAGTAATAACGATAATTTTGTTTTTAAAGTTTCTATAATATTCAATAATAAATTTTGCAAAGGTAAATCTACTCAGAAATGCTGTGGGCGCTATTGTGTTCTGCAACTCTAATTTATCAGACTCACCAGCAAATCGCGAGGATGAACTGTAGCAACACTAATTCGCAGATGAAGAGAGCAGGCGTAGAAGCCGCTCACAGAGAAGCCGTCCTTCTATGACTCCAGAGTACCACCAAGTCCAGTACCTCATCCGGTACCACTGCGTCCATGCTGCTGAGTTGTTCGCGACTCTAATTTACCGAGTACCGAGCAAAGAAAAACCCGTCTGTAATTTCTTATCGCAACGCTAATATCGCGGAAACTAGACAAAGATGAATCCTGAAAAGCCCTGACTTTGGCAAACTCCCGCGCACCAGTTTGGTGCTCTTTGCTTCGCAACGCTACTTTACCTATAGAGTCCTGATACGAGCAAAACCCGTGCACCCTATGATGCTTCTTTTAATGTCGCAACGCTACTTTAATTGTTCATTATTGATACAAATTCCCGCGCATCCACTTGGGATGCTATTAATCTCGCAACTCTACATTCTACAAACCTATTGCGTGACAAACCCGTGCACCAGATTCCGGTGCTGTTTCCTTTATCGCAACGCTACTTTACATCCAAACTGAAAAAACTCCCGACGACCTTTCTCAAAGGTCGATAGACTCGAGACTCTAATTGTAAATGAAAACCTAAACCGAGCAAAATTCCGGGCACAAGTTGAGCACTCTCGAAAAGTTACTTTGGCGAATCTAATAAGAAAATTCAACACGCTTACTTTTATTCGCAACGCTAGTTTCGCGGCAGCTAATACGAACAAAATCGGGATTTACTAACTACTGACTACTATTACATGCACTAAGCGAGCACAGTGACAAAATATTTAAAAAAATAGTAATGGTGCCCCATTCTAGAATCCGAGGATTCGAAAATGGTCAACCATTCGTTGTGACCCCTTCTTGCGACAGTTTGTTCAGGGCCTCTTCGGCGGATGCCTCTTCTATCTTCGGGCTCCTGCCCCAGGAACGTTGCTCAAATATCTCGCCAGCACGTGTACAATTGTCAGCTACCCCGAGGAGCTTCGCGATGAAACAACCCGAGCGATGCTAGGACGAGCAGCGATTTCAAAAATCGTTCCCCGTGCCTGCACCATTGCTCGCGTTGCTTCCAATTTGGGCATGATATTCGAGCAAGCTGAAAAACTAAAACTAAGAATCGCGACCGAACAAGATCCGGATCCGTTCGACCACGATTAACCCCAGAGGCAGACATCTCACCCTACTCGCGCGCGATTGTGATCGCCTGACCTCCTGGCCCTACCTACTTAACATAGTGAAACACAAACACCCAGTCGAGATGGTATGCTACCTACCTACCTATCACCTATATTTAAAATGGCAAATCGCGATTCAATCATCACAAAACATTCACTCAGCGATCATCATTCAAGAGCCCGGGCGCAAGGGCCTAAACTAGGGAGCCACCCCGGGGTGACTCCGACACCCGAACTTAGTACTCAACATTTACTCTCTAAAGGTACGTACCATTTCCTGAAATCGACTGACAAGCAAAGCGGACATTGCGCAATTTCTAAAGTGAATTGATCGTCTACGTCGCGTACAAGGGAACCATGGTATCGTTATATCTTTGAAGCGTCACGCGAGACAATTGAAATCAATTTGAAGAAAAACAGTAACGCATATGGTATGTTTTCAAAATACATGTTGAATTGGATTTTGATGTAGAATTTAGTATGAAATACCATATGAGTTAATTTATTCACCAAGCGGTGAAACCGAGTATAAGTTATAGCCGCGGAGGGTTCCTTCAATAGAATGGATTCGAGCGAAACGAACGGCAAATTGTTGTTCGTTTCTATGAGGTTCAAGTGCGACGCAAGATCCACGGCCTAGCCAAACACACAAACGTGGAAATTACGTCGTGCACGACTCGCCTTGACATTGTCAGTCGCTCAAAGTGATTAGTCCTACCAGAGCTCAGCTCGCCGCCCAAACTTATTAGCGTAGCTCCTGGGCATGCCAATATGTCCGAGCAGAAAAGCGAGCACGAGCAAATGTTTGCTAAAGATTAGTGCTGAAAATCCTGAGCTGGAAAAATCATTAGTAATATCTAACGATCTATTTTTCTTTCTCAAAAATATTTCATTATTCAAGCAAGATATAGATCTATATTGAAAGGTAACTGACAATTCAAGCAAAGACTCTACTAAGAATATTTATAATATCTTCAATGATCAAATACTTTACGCTAAATTGAATATCATATTGAATTTTAAAATGAATATTATATTGAACTTTATAGTGACAATATTTATATTGAATTAATAGTTTAGATTCATGCAATATCCTCGGGAGATTCCGTCATCGAAGTAAATGGTTCGAAGGATAGAGAAAGGACTTTGCAAATTGATACTTCGATTCTGGAATTTTCTCGTCGCGAAGTGTCTTCTTGCAGATTATAAATGGCAAGATTTTGTGGCTCTTTAGATCAACGGAAACGAGAAAAGTCGTCCATTACAATTCTCATTGCACGATAGTTCGAGCTAATATAATAGAAAATACGAAGTCGGATGAGTGATCCGTCTTCAAAATCTATCCGCGCAAAGTGAATTCCGCAGAATTCATTCTCGATTTGAGCCTATCGTTCGTCTACATTCATTCATTCTGTGAGAAATCGCGTCATACAAGAAGACCTATCCTGAGCTAACAAAACACCCTAAATATACAATTGTACATGAGTAGGATACTATTTATCTAACCCATGGTCACAGTGCTCGCAAAAAGAAATAATACAACCAGTCGCCCGTGCCGATTCGGACCAATCGTCCTACGGCATGAATCGGGGTCCCAGAGAAATTTAAATGCATGCGACTCACCGAACGCAGAAAATAATTCACGAGATGCCTTTCCAAGTCATCTAAGAGCCGCCCAGAGCTTCACGTTCGTCTCGACAAGATAAGCTCTAAAAAAGAGGACAATTTCGCGTTAGAAATAATCAGCATAACCTAATCTCTGAGAAAAAATATTGTAGATAAAATATATTTTAAAAGATTTAACTTACGAAATAAAATTCGACGTTCCTGTGATGGTACATCTGCCAACTGGAACTTCTCAGAGTCTAACACCGTGACGAAAAATAAAATACAAAAAAAACGCGGCCGTTTTCTCTTTAGCCGGCGAAAAAAGTGAATCTACTTTCTTCGCGATAAAAAAAATTGCAATAAGAGCCACGATGCTCTGGAATAAATACCCTATCTCTTCAATTTCGATGCAAACACTGACTTTACGCCCGCGGTGAAATTCATAGGCATCGGTGGCCTCTAATGTCTAATGATAAATATTGAGGTTAAGTCAGAGACGGGTGCTCTGTACAAACAAAACTGTTTTAACAGCTAATACGTAACTAGCACTGACTCTAAGACCGCATTGCGCGCGGCCACTAGTTGCTGAAAAGGAAAATGGCGATAAGGGGGTTGGAGGGAGGAGGGGTCTGCGTGGTAGAAGGCCAAGATCTGAAAGAACAACAAATTTATCATTTTTCCTGTCATTCACCGGTCAAGCATCTCTATCGAAGATATTTCGCATCTAAAGGGACAAAAAGTCAAAGAAATAATACTCACGAAACCCGAAATCTTGGAAAATGCGTCATAGCAGCGTGCCGGCTGGCCAGAGAGAAACGGCACGAGCAACATTTTGCCTCCTACTGTCATGAAAACAGAAGAAATGTAGGGTTCCATATAATATTCGAATGCACAAACACAAATGACTATCTGAGACGCGAATTCTTGCAGAATTATCGAATATTTCTTACCGAAAAGTGAAACAAATGCAGGAGCACGAATTGTCAACTGAACGTGTCAAGTTTTCTAAGATGGCGGGCGCCTGCGCCTGCGGTTGAGAAGAGCATGCGCGCGAGCAATCTGCGCAGACGCCATGACGATAGAGAAAAGGATAGAAATATAACACTAATTTTGCTTGCGTATCGTTAGATACGCTTCGAAAACTGCAATAGCCCTAATCGTAATGCTAAGTATTGCTTGTACTACGTGCCAATGTAAGGAATAGAACTCACATGTGCGAAAATATTCGTCCACGAATAGCAGCAGCGGCGTGGCCGGCAAGGGAGGAATGCCACGACCAACATTTTTCGTCCTATCGTCGTAGAAAATGAAAATATCCACGAGTCAGTATTACATTTGGACGCGGAAACATCAATAACTAAGTGAGACTAGAAGTCAAGGACAGTTGAAGAATATTTCTCACCGAAAAATGAATCTAATGAAGGAGAACGCGTTCTTGCGTCTGAGCGCGGAAAATTGACGACAACGACTGCAACGCCACTACTTCGGCAAGGTGCCACGAGCCAGCGCGCTTTACTGGCGGAACATTCAAACGATCGTAAATAAATATATTTGAATTTTTTTATAAATATATTTGGATATTGTAATGTTTCAATTATTCGTATTCGCCAGGCTCGCTTTATAGAACAATTCAACCAGTCTCCAGTGCCGAGTCTCCCAACCTCTGCGGCTGTTAACTCTGCTATTGTTGTCACTGCCGCTGTTGCCTTTTGTCCGATGGAAGTACGCACGTCGTGCCTGCTTGTACCTGTCTTAGCTTGTTGCTCCTTCGTTGGCCGCTACGTGGCTTGAAGGTTAACTCTGAATTCTGCAAGCACACAAGTCACATTTTGAATAATTGCATAAAACTGCGAAAATATTGTATATTCGCGCCATATAGCAAGATTAATCGCCATATTCGACAGTAAAATCGAAGTAGGAAACAAGAATAATAGTAAAAATGTTTGATGGAGGCAAGGGGGCAAGCGCAAGTCGACGCGGGATAACGATGCTTTTATTCGCGTAATTATTTCTCGATATCTGAGAAATTCATGATTGATATTGCGACAATTGTGAATTATGGAATAAAGGAAGCAATAATACGTAGTTGATGAACGAATGAACCACGATTCTGCGATCGGTAAACGAGGAAAATGTATAAAAGTCGAACGGACTTACGTCTTGTCTTGTCTTCACGAATTCCAGCAGGAGAAAGAGGCCGGCGACCCCTCTAGCGGGAACGACGAGCGGTTTGGCGGCTTTGGATTGGAAGAGCGGCGAACCAATCAGAGCGCGGCATCGATCATACGAGAGCTCTGCCTGATCAACGGACGGCCGATGCAACGTATTGTAATTCCATCGAAATTTAATTACACTTCCTAAATAAGAAATTCGGGCGTAAACAATTAAAAAATTATCGTTGAATCTTTGTTTTAATATAAATTATTGCATATGTTACATGCTGCCGCCAATACAAATTTCGATAAAGGCTTAGAGTTGACGCAAGTGTTTCTTTCGCCCCGGGCATAAGATAGTGCCGGCTCAAGTGGGCCCGACGCCCTTTTAAAAAAAATTTTTTTTAATTTACCTTTGACACCCTTCAATCTTCTGTTTCTCAGCTTTTAATGATCGTTCAGGGATGATTCTGGTTCTGCACGACGCCTCGTTCTGCCTACTGTCATGTATTATGACTTTTATTGCATCTTATTCTTCTCGCATTCACAGCAATAAAGAGGAAGTAGTTAGGAATCCTTGCCAAATTTTAAAGTTTCCAGGTGACCTTCTATCATCCTCCACCTCCGATATTATGTACCAAACTGTCACAAGCGATTCAATTAAACTGAATATCATTCACAATGATTGAATTAAAGTATAATTTCCCATCACTGCATTGCACGTGGCATTGGACGTTCATAGTGTCCCGCCGAAGTTGTGACGTCACAGTGGTCGTCGACAAGTTCCCTTGGTTGGTTGCAAGAACGTGTGCTCTGAATTTTCGTTCACTTTTTGGGGTGAAATATGCAGAAGCTGTGGCCAAATTCTGTTCTCAGTTACTCATTAGTGTGTTTTGAGCACGAATGTTATACGGAGTAGTTGGTTCCTTCATTTTTTATGACGAAAAGTGGAAAATTGTTGATCGAGGCCCTCTTCCCTTGCCGCCCGGAATGTTCAGTCAAATAATTAGAAATATGTGAGTTCTATTTCCTCTATTGGCACCTAGTAAGAGCGATTCTTGAAATTACGTTTCGATCTATCGTTGTTCTCTTATTGCATCGAACAATTAAGAAGCAACGTTAATGCATGATTGGAAAATTGCATTTTGTGGTTATTCTGATTTGCTTTTGCTTGCTCTCAGTTCCTATTTTACCCACCGCCGCCATGGCGTCTGCGCAGGAGGCTCGCGCGCATGCGCTGCTTAGTTGCAGCAACAGTGCATCCGACATCTTGCAAAGTTTAACGCGTTCGGATGGAACAACTTCCACTCCCGCATTTCATTCATTTTTTGGTAAGAAATTTTTAAGAACAGTGTTCAAATTGTGGTCTCAGTTGTTCATTCGTGTCGTGTGTGCGTGAATATAACACTGAATTGCCGATGTCTTCTGTTTTTGTTAGAAAATGAAGAAAATTGCCGGTTCAGCTATTCCCCTCTCCCCGACCGGGACGCTGCTGCGATGATTTTCCACTTTCCAGAGTATTTCCGCAGTGTACGAGGTATATTTCCTCCTTTTCGACGTAACCCGGCCGATCTGGTGTCAGGACAGGTAAAAATTTGCATTGATGTATGAATAAATACGGTTTTTCGTCTAATCGGTTGACAGACTCTCAAGTGACAAATGAAAGTATGGTTAGGTGTCGGTGCGCATGCACTCGTGACCATACTGCGTCGTACTTTGAAATCTCTCGGAGGACAAATAATATTTTCATCACTTTTGAATTTCTTCAACATTTTCCACATGATTTTCGATAATATCGCGATCGATCAGTTTGCTCGTATTACATTTACACTTTTTTTCCATTTTTCGAAAGAATTAGATTTATATAGATTTGGCAATGCATGTGTAGAATCCCAGTGTAATTAAATCTTCTTATACTTGCATGGGATGATCAAATTTTAATGTATACGTCAAAATTGTCATGTTTGCAAGTAACTTGTGATCATTTATTACCAAACTAACATAATTTGTGGTGAAAGTGAACATGAATGTTCAATTATGTAACACAAAGTACAACAATTTACAGTATCATTCTTAAAATGCAATAGAATCATATTATATCTTCTGTATAGCATTTACTATTTGATATATGATGAAATGAAAATAATAGGAAGGGTTATATCAAGATCTAATAACACATACACAACAGTATAGCATTCACAGAAATGCTCCACTCTGAAATGACAATAGAGATAATAGAATTTGTTGTTTTTGTCTTTTTTGGCCTTCTGCCTTCCACTCAATTCCCAAATTATAACTATTTTTAATTTCAGCAACTTGTGGCCGCGCGCAATGCGGTCTAGAGTCTGTGCTTGTTGCGTATCAGTTTTGTTGTGATAGAGATTCTGCATCTGACCTTATCGTCGTTCAGATCGTCCAGGCTCGTAGACGCGTTATTACAAATTACCATGGAGCACCGTTAGCTCTTGAATTTCATACAATCAAATACAATCATCTCAAGTAAATCCTCACCGCGAAGGTAGAGTCAGTTTTTGTAGCGATATTAAAGTATAGAGGATATATTTTTGCAGAGCATCGTGGCTCTCATTGCAATATTTGTGTCGCGAGAAAGTAGAGTCATTTTTTCGCCGACAATGAGCTTATCGGCTACATTTTTTTCTATTTTATTATTCCTAACGGTAGTAGAGTCAGTGACATTCTGAAATCAAGTTTCAGAATTCCAGTTGGCAGCTGTATCATCACCAGAACCACACATTTTATTTCGTAAGTTGAATTTTTTAAAATATATGACCTCTGCAATTTCTTTTTTTTTACATAGATCATTTTTAACGCAAAATTTTCCTCCTTTTACAGAGTACTTCAACGGGACGATTCCACTGCTCTGTGCGGGGCTTGATTGGGTCCAAAGGCCATCCCGTTTATTGTTTTCTACGATCGGTGAGTTGCATGCACATAGATTCCTCTGGGACCCCGATTCATGCCGTAGGACGATTGGTCCGAATCGGCAAGGGCGACTGGTTGTATTATTTCTTGTTGCGAGCACCGTGACCATGGGTTAGATAATTAGTATCCTACTCATGTACAATTGTATGTTTAGGGTGTTTTGTTAGCTCAGGATAGGTCTTCTTGTAGGCCGCGATTGTTTAATGAATGAATGAATATAGATGAACGTTAGGCTCAAATCGCGAATGAATTCCGTGCAATTAACTTTTCATGCGTAGATTTTGAAGACGGATCACCCATCCGACTTCGTAATTTCTATTATATTAGCTCGAACTATCGTGCAATGAGAATTGTAATGCACGACTTTTTTTCGTTTCCGTTGATCTAAAGAGCCACAAAATCTTGCTATTTATAATCTGCAAGAAGACACTTCGCGACGGGAAAATTCCAGAATCGAAGCATCAATTTGCAAAGTCCTTTCTCTATCATTCGAACCATGTACTTCGATGGCGGAATTTCCCGAGGATATTGCATGCCCTTAGTCTATTAATTCAATATAAATATTTTCACTATAAAGTTCAATATAATATTCATTTTAAAATTCAATATGATATTCAATTTAACGTAAAGTATTTGATCTTTGAAGATATCATAAATATTCTTACAATTAGTAGAGTCTTTGCTTGAATTGTCATTTACCTTTCAATATTGATCTATATCTTGCTTGAATAATGAAATATTTTTGAGAAAGAAAAATAGATCGTTAGACATCACTAATTAATCATTTTTCGAGCTCAGGATTTTCAGCACTAATCTTTAGCTGACATTTGCTCGTGCTCGCTTTTCCGCTCAGATATATTGGCATGCCCAGGTGCTATGCCGATAAGTCTGGGCGGCGAGCTGAGCTCTGCTAGGACTAATCATTTTTAGCGACTGACAATGTCAAGGCGAGTCGTGCACGACGTAATTTCCACGTTTGTGTGTTTGGCTAGGCCGTGGATCTAGCGTCGTATTTGAAACTCATAGAAACGAACAACAATTTGACGTTCGTTTCGCTCGAATCCATTTTATTGAAGGAACCCTCCGGGCTTATAACTTATACTCGGTTTCTCTTCCTGGTGAATATAAATTAACGTATATGGTACTTTATATTTAATTCCAAAGTAAAATCTAATTGTACATGTATTATAAACATAAGCCATATGCGTTACCGTTTTTATCAAAAATGCTTTCAATTGTCTCGGACGACGTTTCAGAGATATACAATACTATGGTTCCCTTGTACGCGACGTACCGAAAAATTCACTTTAGAAATTGCGCAATGTCCGCTTTGCTTGTCAGTCGATTTCAGGAAATGGTACGTACCTTTAGAGGATGAATGTTGAGTACGGAGTTCGGGTGTCGGAGTCACCCCGGGGTGGCTCCCTAGTTTAGGCCCTTGCGCCCGGGCTCTTGAATGATGATCGTTGAGTGAATGTTTTGTGATGATTGAATCGCGATTTGCCATTTTAAATGTAGGTGATAGGTAGGTAGGTAGCATACCATCTCGACTGGGTGTGTGTTTTTCACTATGTTAAGTAGGTAGGGCCAGGAGGTCAGGCTATCACAATCGCGCGCGAGTAGGGTGAGATGTCTGCCACTGGGGTTAATCGTGGTCGAACGGATCCGGATCTTGTTCGGTCGCGATTCTTAGTTTTAGTTTTTCAGCTTGCTCGAATATCATGCCCAAATTGGAAGCAACGCGAGCACTGGTGCAGGCAAGGGAGGCGATTTCTGAAATCGCTGCTCGTCCTAACATCGCTCGCGTCATTTCCTTGCGAAAGCTCCTCGGGGTAGCTGACAATTGTACACGTACTGGCGAGATATTTGAGCAACGTTCCTAGGGCAGGAGCCCGAAGATAGAAGAGGCATCCGCCGAAGAGGCCCTGAACAAACTGTCGCAAGAAGGGGTCACAACGAATGGTTGACCATTTTCGAATCCTCGGATTCAAGAATGGGGCACCATTACTATCTTTTTCAATATTTTGTCACTGTGCTCGCTTAGTGCATGTAGTAGTAGTCAGTAGTCAGTAATTAGTAAACCGCGATTTTGTTCGTATTAGCTGCCGCGAACTTAGCGTTGCAAATAAAGATAATCGCGTTGAATTTCATTATCAGATTCGTCAAAGTAACTTTTCGAGAGCGCACAACTTGCGCCCGGGATTTTGCTCGGTTTAAGTTTTTACTTAACGTAGAGTCTCGAAGCTATCGACCCTTAAGAAGGGTCACCGGGAGTTCTCTCAATTTGGACATGAAGTAGCGTTGCGATGAAAGAAACAGCACCAGAAATTGGTGCACGGGTTTACTACGCATTAGGTTTGTAAAATATAGAGTTGCGGCATTAGAAGAAGCACCATAGGGTGCACGGGTTTTGCTCGTATCAGGACTATAGGTACAGTAGCGTTGCGGAACAAAGGACACCTAAGACTGGTGCGTGGGAGTTTGCCAAAATCAGGGCTTTTCAGGTTTCATCTTTGTTTAGTTTTCGCGATATTAGCGTTGCGATAAGAACTTACAGGCGGGTTTTTCTTTGTTCTGTAGTCGGTGAATTAGAGACACGACCAATTCACAATCAGCCGCATGGACGGCACTGGTACCGGATGTAGTACCGAACTTGATACCCTGGAGTTGCAAAAGGACGACTCCATTTGCTCCCGAATTCGAGTAGAAATCTCACCCAAATATCACCCAAATTTCACCCAAATTTCACCTAAATTTCACCCAAATATCACCTAAATTTCAACCAAATTTCACCCAAATATCACCCAAATATCACCTAAAATTCACCTAAATTTCACCCAAATTTCACCTAAATATTACCTAAAATTCACCCAAATTTCACCTAAATATCACCTAAATTTCACCCAAATTTCACCCAAATATCACCCAAATATCACCTAAATTTCACCCAAATTTCATCTAAATTTCACCTAAATTTCACCTAAATATCACCCAAATTTCACCTAAATTTCACCTAAATTTCATAGAATAAATTTCATAAAATATTCATAGATTATTCAGGGGATATCAAATAAATATTCAGGGGATATTCAGGGGATATTCGGGGGATATCAAATAAATGTTCATAGAATATTCAGGGGATATTCGGGGGATATCAAATAAATATTCATAGAATATTCAGGGGATATTCGGGGGATATAAAATAAATATTCATAGAATATTCAGGGGCTGTTCGGGGGATATCAAATAAATGTTCATAGAATATTCAGGGGATATTCAGGGGATATCAAATAAATATTCATAGAATATTCAGGGGATATTCGGGGGATATCAAATAAATATTCATAGAATATTCAGGGGATATTCGGGGGATATCAAATAAATATTCATAGAATATTCAGGGGATATTCGGGGGATATCAAATAAATATTCATAGAATATTCAGGGGATATTCGGGGGATATCAAATAAATATTCATAGAATATTCAGGGGATATTCGGGGGATATCAAATAAATATTCATAGAATATTCAGGGGATATTCGGGGGATATCAAATAAATATTCATAGAATATTCAGGGGATATTCGGGGGATATCAAATAAATATTCATAGAATATTCAGGGGATATTCGGGGGATATCAAATAAATATTCATAGAATATTCAGGGGATGTTCGGGGGATATTCGGGGGATGTCAAATAAATATTCATAGAATATTCAGGGGATATTCGGGGGATATCAAATAAATATTCATAGAATATTCAGGGGATATTCGGGGGATATCAAATAAATATTCATAGAATATTCAGGGGATATTCGGGGGATATCAAATAAATATTCATAGAATATTCAGGGGATATTCGGGGGATATCAAATAAATATTCATAGAATATTCAGGGGATATTCGGGGGATATCAAATAAATATTCATAGAATATTCAGGGGATATTCGGGGGATATCAAATAAATATTCATAGAATATTCAGGGGATGTTCGGGGGATATTCGGGGGATGTCAAATAAATATTCATAGAATATTCAGGGGATATTCGGGGGATATCAAATAAGTATTCATAGAATATTCAGGGGATATTCGGGGGATATCAAATAAATATTCATAGAATATTCAGGGGATATTCGGGGGATATCAAATAAATATTCATAGAATATTCAGGGGATATTCGGGGGATATCAAATAAATATTCATAGAATATTCAGGGGATATTCGGGGGATATCAAATAAATATTCATAGAATATTCAGGGGATATTCGGGGGATATCAAATAAATATTCATAGAATATTCAGGGGATATTCGGGGGATATCAAATAAATATTCATAGAATATTCAGGGGATATTCGGGGGATATCAAATAAATATTCATAGAATATTCAGGGGATATTCGGGGGATATCAAATAGATATCCATAGAATATTCAGGGGATATTCGGGGGATATCAAATAAATATTCATAGAATATTCAGGGGATATTCGGGGGATATCAAATAGATATCCATAGAATATTCAGGGGATATTCGGGGGATATCAAATAAATATTCATAGAATATTCAGGGGATATTCGGGGGATATCAAATAAATATTCATAGAATATTCAGGGGATATTCGGGGGATATCAAATAAATATTCATAGAATATTCAGGGGATATTCGGGGGATATCAAATAAATATTCATAGAATATTCAGGGGATATTCGGGGGATATCAAATAGATATCCATAGAATATTCAGGGGATATTCGGGGGATATCAAATAAATATTCATAGAATATTCAGGGGATATTCGGGGGATATCAAATAAATATTCATAGAATATTCAGGGGATATTCGGGGGATATCAAATAAATATTCATAGAATATTCAGGGGATATTCGGGGGATATCAAATAAATATTCATAGAATATTCAGGGGATATTCGGGGGATATCAAATAGATATTCATAGAATATTCAGGGGATATTCGGGGGATATCAAATAGATATCCATAGAATATTCAGGGGATATTCGGGGGATATCAAATAAATATTCATAGAATATTCAGGGGATATTCGGGGGATATCAAATAAATATTCATAGAATATTCAGGGGATATTCGGGGGATATCAAATAAATATTCATAGAATATTCAGGGGATATTCGGGGGATATCAAATAAATATTCATAGAATATTCAGGGGATATTCGGGGGATATCAAATATATATTCATAGAATATTCAGGGGATATTCGGGGGATATCAAATAAATATTCATAGAATATTCAGGGGATATTCGGGGGATATCAAATAAATATTCATAGAATATTCAGGGGATATTCGGGGGATATCAAATAAATATTCATAGAATATTCAGGGGATATTCGGGGGATATCAAATAGATATCCATAGAATATTCAGGGGATATTCGGGGGATATCAAATAAATATTCATAGAATATTCAGGGGATATTCGGGGGATATCAAATAAATATTCATAGAATATTCAGGGGATATTCGGGGGATATAAAATAAATATTCATAGAATATTCAGGGGATATTCGGGGGATATCAAATAAATATTCATAGAATATTCAGGGGATATTCGGGGGATATCAAATAAATATTCATAGAATATTCAGGGGATATTCGGGGGATATCAAATAAATATTCATAGAATATTCAGGGGATATTCGGGGGATATCAAATAGATATCCATAGAATATTCAGGGGATATTCGGGGGATATCAAATAAATATTCATAGAATATTCAGGGGATATTCGGGGGATATCAAATAAATATTCATAGAATATTCAGGGGATATTCGGGGGATATCAAATAAATATTCATAGAATATTCAGGGGATATTCGGGGGATATTCGGGGGATATCAAATAAATATTCATAGAATATTCAGGGGATATTGGGGGGATATCAAATAAATATTCATAGAATATTCAGGGGATATTCGGGGGATATCAAATAAATATTCATAGAATATTCAGGGGATATTCGGGGGATATCAAATAAATATTCATAGAATATTCAGGGGATATTCGGGGGATATCAAATAAATATTCATAGAATATTCAGGGGATATTCGGGGGATATTAAATAAATATTCATAGAATATTCAGGGGATATTCGGGGGATATCAAATAAATATTCATAGAATATTCAGGGGATATTCGGGGGATATCAAATAAATATTCATAGAATATTCAGGGGATATTCGGGGGATATCAAATAAATATTCATAGAATATTCAGGGGATATTCGGGGGATATCAAATAAATATTCATAGAATATTCAGGGAATATTCAAGGGATATTCGGGGGATATCAAATAAATATTCATAGAATATTCAGGGGATATTCGGGGGATATCAAATAAATATTCATAGAATATTCAGGGGATATTCTGGGGATATCAAATAAATATTCATAGAATATTCAGGGGATATTCGGGGGATATCAAATAAATATTCATAGAATATTCAGGGGATATTCGGGGGATATCAAATAAATATTCATAGAATATTCAGGGGATATTCGGGGGATATCAAATAAATATTCATAGAATATTCAGGGGATATTCGGGGGATATCAAATAGATATCCATAGAATATTCAGGGGATATTCGGGGGATATCAAATAAATATTCATAGAATATTCAGGGGATATTCGGGGGATATCAAATAAATATTCATAGAATATTCAGGGGATATTCGGGGGATATCAAATAAATATTCATAGAATATTCAGGGGATATTCGGGGGATATTCGGGGGATATCAAATAAATATTCATAGAATATTCAGGGGATATTGGGGGGATATCAAATAAATATTCATAGAATATTCAGGGGATATTCGGGGGATATCAAATAAATATTCATAGAATATTCAGGGGATATTCGGGGGATATCAAATAAATATTCATAGAATATTCAGGGGATATTCGGGGGATATCAAATAAATATTCATAGAATATTCAGGGGATATTCGGGGGATATCAAATAAATATTCATAGAATATTCAGGGGATATTCGGGGGATATCAAATAGATATCCATAGAATATTCAGGGGATATTCGGGGGATATCAAATAAATATTCATAGAATATTCAGGGGATATTCGGGGGATATCAAATAAATATTCATAGAATATTCAGGGGATATTCGGGGGATATCAAATAAATATTCATAGAATATTCAGGGGATATTCGGGGGATATCAAATAAATATTCATAGAATATTCAGGGGATATTCGGGGGATATCAAATAAATATTCATAGAATATTCAGGGGATATTCGGGGGATATCAAATAGATATCCATAGAATATTCAGGGGATATTCGGGGGATATCAAATAAATATTCATAGAATATTCAGGGGATATTCGGGGGATATCAAATAAATATTCATAGAATATTCAGGGGATATTCGGGGGATATCAAATAAATATTCATAGAATATTCAGGGGATATTCGGGGGATATTCGGGGGATATCAAATAAATATTCATAGAATATTCAGGGGATATTGGGGGGATATCAAATAAATATTCATAGAATATTCAGGGGATATTCGGGGGATATCAAATAAATATTCATAGAATATTCAGGGGATATTCGGGGGATATCAAATAAATATTCATAGAATATTCAGGGGATATTCGGGGGATATCAAATAAATATTCATAGAATATTCAGGGGATATTCGGGGGATATCAAATAAATATTCATAGAATATTCAGGGGATATTCGGGGGATATCAAATAAATATTCATAGAATATTCAGGGGATATTCGGGGGATATCAAATAAATATTCATAGAATATTCAGGGGATATTCGGGGGATATCAAATAAATATTCATAGAATATTCAGGGGATATTCGGGGGATATCAAATAAATATTCATAGAATATTCAGGGAATATTCAAGGGATATTCGGGGGATATCAAATAAATATTCATAGAATATTCAGGGGATATTCTGGGGATATCAAATAAATATTCATAGAATATTCAGGGGATATTCTGGGGATATCAAATAAATATTCATAGAATATTCAGGGGATATTCGGGGGATATCAAATAAATATTCATAGAATATTCAGGGGATATTCGGGGGATATCAAATAAATATTCATAGAATATTCAGGGGATATTCGGGGGATATCAAATAAATATTCATAGAATATTCAGGGGATATTCGGGGGATATCAAATAAATATTCATAGAATATTCAGGGGATATTCTGGGGATATCAAATAAATATTCATAGAATATTCAGGGGATATTCTGGGGATATCAAATAAATATTCATAGAATATTCAGGGGATATTCGGGGGATATCAAATAAATATTCATAGAATATTCAGGGGATATTCGGGGGATATCAAATAAATATTCATAGAATATTCAGGGGATATTCGGGGGATATCAAATAAATATTCATAGAATATTCAGGGGATATTCGGGGGATATCAAATAAATATTCATAGAATATTCAGGGGATATTCGGGGGATATCAAATAGATATCCATAGAATATTCAGGGGATATTCGGGGGATATCAAATAGATATCCATAGAATATTCAGGGGATATTCGGGGGATATCAAATAAATATTCATAGAATATTCAGGGGATATTCGGGGGATATCAAATAAATATTCATAGAATATTCAGGGGATATTCGGGGGATATCAAATAAATATTCATAGAATATTCAGGGGATATTCGGGGGATATCAAATAAATATTCATAGAATATTCAGGGGATATTCGGGGGATATCAAATAAATATTCATAGAATATTCAGGGGATATTCGGGGGATATCAAATAAATATTCATAGAATATTCAGGGGATATTCGGGGGATATCAAATAAATATTCATAGAATATTCAGGGGATATTCGGGGGATATCAAATAGATATCCATAGAATATTCAGGGGATATTCGGGGGATATCAAATAGATATCCATAGAATATTCAGGGGATATTCGGGGGATATCAAATAAATATTCATAGAATATTCAGGGGATATTCGGGGGATATCAAATAAATATTCATAGAATATTCAGGGGATATTCGGGGGATATCAAATAAATATTCATAGAATATTCAGGGGATATTCGGGGGATATCAAATAAATATTCATAGAATATTCAGGGGATATTCGGGGGATATCAAATAGATATCCATAGAATATTCAGGGGATATTCGGTGGATATCAAATAAATATTCATAGAATATTCAGGGGATATTCGGGGGATATCAAATAAATATTCATAGAATATTCAGGGGATATTCGGGGGATATCAAATAAATATTCATAGAATATTCAGGGGATATTCGGGGGATATCAAATAGATATCCATAGAATATTCAGGGGATATTCGGGGGATATCAAATAAATATTCATAGAATATTCAGGGGATATTCGGGGGATATCAAATAAATATTCATAGAATATTCAGGGGATATTCGGGGGATATCAAATAAATATTCATAGAATATTCAGGGGATATTCGGGGGATATCAAATAAATATTCATAGAATATTCAGGGGATATTCGGGGGATATCAAATAAATATTCATAGAATATTCAGGGGATATTCGGGGGATATCGAATAGATATCCATAGAATATTCAGGGGATATTCGGGGGATATCAAATAAATATTCATAGAATATTCAGGGGATATTCGGGGGATATCAAATAAATATTCATAGAATATTCAGGGGATATTCGGGGGATATCAAATAAATATTCATAGAATATTCAGGGGATATTCGGGGGATATCAAATAAATATTCATAGAATATTCAGGGGATATTCGGGGGATATCAAATAAATATTCATAGAATATTCAGGGGATATTCGGGGGATATCAAATAAATATTCATAGAATATTCAGGGGATATTCGGGGGATATCAAATAAATATTCATAGAATATTCAGGGGATATTCGGGGGATATCAAATAAATATTCATAGAATATTCAGGGGATATTCGGGGGATATCAAATAGATATCCATAGAATATTCAGGGGATATTCGGGGGATATCAAATAAATATTCATAGAATATTCAGGGGATATTCGGGGGATATCAAATAAATATTCATAGAATATTCAGGGGATATTCGGGGGATATCAAATAAATATTCATAGAATATTCAGGGGATATTCGGGGGATATCAAATAAATATTCATAGAATATTCAGGGGATATTCGGGGGATATCAAATAAATATTCATAGAATATTCAGGGGATATTCGGGGGATATCAAATAGATATTCATAGAATGTCCAGGGAATGTTCCGGGGATATCAAATAGATATCCATAGAATGTCCAGGGAATGTTCCGGGGATATCAAATAGATATCCATAGAATGTCCAGGGAATGTTCCGGGGATATCAAATAGATATCCATAGAATGTCCAGGGAATGTTCGGGGGATATCAAATAGATATCCATAGAATGTCCAGGGAATGTTCGGGGGATATCAAATAGATATCCATAGAATGTCCAGGGAATGTTCGGGGGATATCAAATAGATATCCATAGAATATTCAGGGGATATTCGGGGGATATCAAATAAATATCCATAGAATATTCAGGGGATATTCGGGGGATATCAAATAAATATTCATAGAATATTCAGGGGATATTCGGGGGATATCAAATAAATATTCATAGAATATTCAGGGGATATTCGGGGGATATCAAATAAATATTCATAGAATATTCAGGGGATATTCGGGGGATATCAAATAAATATTCATAGAATATTCAGGGGATATTCGGGGGATATCAAATAAATATTCATAGAATATTCAGGGGATATTCGGGGGATATCAAATAAATATTCATAGAATATTCAGGGGATATTCGGGGGATATCAAATAGATATCCATAGAATATTCAGGGGATATTCGGGGGATATCAAATAAATATTCATAGAATATTCAGGGGATATTCGGGGGATATCAAATAAATATTCATAGAATATTCAGGGGATATTCGGGGGATATCAAATAAATATTCATAGAATATTCAGGGGATATTCGGGGGATATCAAATAGATATCCATAGAATATTCAGGGGATATTCGGGGGATATCAAATAAATATTCATAGAATATTCAGGGGATATTCGGGGGATATCAAATAAATATTCATAGAATATTCAGGGGATATTCGGGGGATATCAAATAAATATTCATAGAATATTCAGGGGATATTCGGGGGATATCAAATAAATATTCATAGAATATTCAGGGGATATTCGGGGGATATCAAATAAATATTCATAGAATATTCAGGGGATATTCGGGGGATATCAAATAGATATTCATAGAATGTCCAGGGAATGTTCCGGGGATATCAAATAGATATCCATAGAATGTCCAGGGAATGTTCCGGGGATATCAAATAGATATCCATAGAATGTCCAGGGAATGTTCCGGGGATATCAAATAGATATCCATAGAATGTCCAGGGAATGTTCGGGGGATATCAAATAGATATCCATAGAATGTCCAGGGAATGTTCGGGGGATATCAAATAGATATCCATAGAATGTCCAGGGAATGTTCGGGGGATATCAAATAGATATCCATAGAATATTCAGGGGATATTCGGGGGATATCAAATAAATATCCATAGAATATTCAGGGGATATTCGGGGGATATCAAATAAATATTCATAGAATATTCAGGGGATATTCGGGGGATATCAAATAAATATTCATAGAATATTCAGGGGATATTCGGGGGATATCAAATAAATATTCATAGAATATTCAGGGGATATTCGGGGGATATCAAATAAATATTCATAGAATATTCAGGGGATATGCGGGGGATATCAAATAAATATTCATAGAATATTCAGGGGATATTCGGGGGATATCAAATAAATATTCATAGAATATTCAGGGGATATTCGGGGGATATCAAATAAATATTCATAGAATATTCAGGGGATGTTCGGGGGATATCAAATAAATATTCATAGAATATTCAGGGGACTAACCGGGACAGAGTCCCTTTAGATCTATACAATTCGGCTAACGGGGACAGAGTAACCCAGACTTTAAAGTAACAAAAAACAAATCTAAGCTTATATTTATAAAAATTGATTTTTTAACTTTCTCAAATATTACAAATTCGCTGTTCAAAGCCATGGAATTCTTTATAATCCAACGTTTCAAAGTCAAGTAAAATTTATTATTTCTAACATTATTGTTATTATTTACTAATGTGCCATCGTGCTACTAATCTTCAGAAACTACAGAAAATTCGGCCCATAGAGGGTTAAGTCATTGTATAAAATACATGTAATACTTTCTGTGTGTGAACTTTAAGGTGTCATGGGAACAGTAATTGAATTGATATATATAATAATTTGCATATACAAAATAATTTTCTCTGTGCAGAATCCTTTTCCCATATCGAAGGTCAAATAGCGGATTAGACGTTAAGTTATTCGTCGCATGTTTAGATTAAGGTTGTTCTTAAGATTAATTTAAGTTCGTAAGATTAACTTAGTTTCGTAAGATCAATTTAAGTTCGTTGTTACCTCACTGTTAAGTTTACAATTAAGTTTTAGAATATAAAGAACAAATGTTGCGTTAGTATTTAAGGTTGGATGTTCGTTGCATCCTGGCCAGAAATCTATTTCTCCAATTCCCAGATGGGGAACGAAAATAAAGTACAACAAGAAATTTCGCTTGATACATTTTCCTGTTCATTCTGTCGTTTAAGCTTAAAAAAAAGAAAAAAAAATGGGAAAATGTTTCACACAAAAGACAAAATAAGATGGAGAATGGATGGCCATTTTTTTAGATCCCCAATCGCAGCAACCTCCACGTGGTGGGACCCGGGTCGTTATTGCTCGCAATGACTCCAAAACTTTTACTTTATTTTATTTTTCTAGCATTGAAAGCAATATCGGGCTAATTGGTTGCGAATCCCCAAAATTCTTAGTCTTCAATTATCTTTCTATCATCTCCGATATTCAAAATTATATTTCGGAAGTTAGAATCCTTTGCTTGCATTTTATGTCAGGCAGATTGAGTTGAAATATAATCGACAGAGTCTACTCTATGATGATTCAAACATATTTCACGTATACTTCCGTAAAAGATTCTACTTAATTTTTGGCGGTATATTTCTCTAGTCCGTTCAAATATACCTCTCGAAGTGTTCCCACTATATCGACTATCGATACGGCACGACTGGGCCATAAGAACCCGTGACGTGTTCAATGACTGGTAACTTAAACGTCTTTCATAATAACTTTCGAGAATCTAGGGATACTGACAAAAGATGGCACTTATTCGCCGTTCAAGAGTCTTATGTTAGTTCGCTTTTACCATCGGACATATAATTACCTATTCAAATATTCAAATAGAACAAACATCTCGCATTTACAAAACATGCTAAATAACTTTATAATAATTTCGAATCGACCTACAGGATCTCCGCAATTTTTTATACAATTATTTAAATAAAAATCAAATACTATTACTTTTAAAGAATTAACTCTATACCGTATCAAAATTCAAAAGTCGACCTTTAAGATTTCTCCCAAACAAGAACCCGCATTGTTGAACAATAAATATTTAAACACGTACAATCCAAAGCTTCAAATTACCACGAAATGTGTTTCTTTTGATGTGTGATAATAGAATTTAGTTATGAGTAGTTGTTCCATGATAATTACTAAATTCGTAAGTAATATTGTATGAATTGATCAGTATCGAATAGTAAAAGTAATACTACGTAGTGAATAAAGGAGAGTATTATTTTTAAGCAATCGGTAGACGAGGAAATGCGGCCAGAATTGGCGGCAAACAATGTCTATCGGTAGCTGGACAATGGTTAAAGATTTTTACAAGCAAATATAATTATATAATAATCTCTAAATGAGAGGCCTAAATATAAATATTATTAAAATTATTATTGAATAACAGAATTTCGGCCAGTATTGTAAAAAAAACGTGTAAAGGAGGAGAACCATTTGTTTTGTTCATATTTTTTTTCTTAACGAAATGTTTTCAGTAACTAATTAATCTTCCAATTAAATATCTATCTATTCATTAACTAACTTTATGTCAAATTAAAAGCCTGTGTATTCGTTAACAGAGAGTTTGCGAGATAAGTAGTGATAAGAAAGGAAGTAACTCTCCTTGACTCTCCTACGTTGAGAAGCTTTTTTTTTATTTTATATTTATTTAATATTTCAAATCTATATTAGCTCCTCCTTATTAGGCTTACAAAAAAGTATTTGTGCAAGGTACAACAAATTACAGGGTAAAGAAGTAAAAAGAATAACTTAATAGACATATGCTTTTATTAACAAATGCGAAGGAGACAATAAATAATCGTGTCACGCGAACAATAAATAAGCCGAAGATCGCCGAAGAGACCGCATGTAATTGCGTTGCCTTGTAAATTCCTCCCGAGTAGTTTTCGTTTCCATAATTGTTCTCCCAGCTCCTCGTCGATTATACCAAAAATTTTTCTCTCCCTCCACATCACATTCCAACGATAAAAACCGGGCTACTAATTATTCTTCAACGCGTACACACGTCACGCGAAAGAAAAATCAAAGTTTCACTCCCTCGTCGAGTAATTCCGATCGCAACACATCAACCCCTTCTTTCATTCTTCGACTAATACTTTAAATACATTTATATTACTTCGATCAAACAATTTCTCGACGATTCAACGAAACTTCTCTCGACCACAGTCGAACTGTATTCGATAGTCTTCCGATTGACCGAGTTCACAAGTGGAGCCGACGCAACCTCATATTTCCTCGAAATACTTTGGAAAATCGGCTTGAGGATTATTTGGCGTGCATTTCTTTGGTCGTATCATGTGTGTCTCTCGACGTACGATATCGGGGCTGTATCTCGATCGATCCAGAAAATAATGGATCGATCGTTTATTATTTGAAGATCGATCAGTCAGTAGAGTAAAGCCACCGATAAGAGTTCATCGAAGGGCACCCGTGCGATTTAATAGTTCGTCGAGCTACCCGAATTAGCCGAGGACGCCGACGACGAGGAGGACGACAATGACGAGGAGCTGTAGGAGTTGGAGTTACTACTGGGAGAATAGTAACTGTAGGCGAGATTTTGGGCTTCCACACCATTGGTTGGCGTCCAGACGCGAGAATAGGGACCATTTCCGTCCCACGTGGGCGCCGACTCGTAGCTCGATGTCGACGAGGGCAAAGGTGGAGCGCCGTATGCCGGTGAAGCCGGTTCCATTGACATTCCTACGGGTTTAAGTTTCACTTTTTTGGTAACAGTTGGAGAACAATGCCTTCCTGTACTTATCTTAACTGTTTACTTTCTTTTCTTCTGTTAATTTGGAGACTTGTGAATTTGTTTAAAGAGAGACGGTTTTGTTATGAGGAAGGTTTTTGGAAGGACGAAGAGTAAATTACCTAGAGTATATGAATTAAGATGAACTTTAATTTAATTTTTAGGATTGATAGAGTTAGTTTTATTTTTATAGTGGATTAGGTCTGAATTAGGTGACTTTAAAATATATTTTCGAGGACAAATAAAAGTACGTACCCATCGGCATCATCATTCCACCTTTCTTGAAGAACTGCACGGCGATGAATCCAATAACGAGGAGAATAGCGAGCTTGGAAAGTACCAGAGCCTTCATCGCTTTCAGACCAATGATCGCCATGAAGATCGGCATCAGAGCTTTCATTTTCAATTTCAACAGAACGAGGAACGGTAAAAGGAGTTTCTTCTTCAAGATTCCTCTAGCTTGGTTGGTAGCAACCTGGTTGTTCTTGAACTCGACATCCAAATCAGCCAGACTCCTGCTCGGTCTGTACTTCAAGCTTGCATCGACGAACGGTAGATCGATTCCATAATCAAACTTCTTCAAATACTTGAAAGTCCTGGCAACGATTGCTTCATCAACAGTATCCAAAGATCTGGCTTCCGTGCTGGTTCCCAATTTGTCATCCAGGTATCCAAGAACCTCGTGTTTCAGACAAGAAGACCACGACTCCGCCGCGATACACTGATCGAAGGATTTTGAGAGGAAGTCCTGATTGGCCATAGAACTTCCTGCCAACAGGATGATCGCACCGATCGATATGATCTGCCGCATTATTGTCGATTTAACGATCCTTGGAACACAATTATTGTCACACGAATCTCCTCGTTTCTAACGAACGGTCTTATCTTCGCGATTCACCTCGTAAAAAAAAAACAAACGATCGTCCACCCGGGCGTGTGCGAGCGAGCGATCGCCGATCGAACTGCGACTGACGGAGGAGTGGCCCGCCCCTTTTATTTAATTTGCCCCCCGCGAATCTATGTTATTCGGTCGCGCATGCCGGGAATCGTCGATCGAAGGAAAATTATTCAAATTTCACTGGCATAGAGCGACGTTCCACCACCTTCCCTCACGGACGACCCTACCCGCCTCTTCTACCCCCGCCTTCGAGCTAACCGATCCCTCGTGGTACAGCCTTCTTGTACGTGCTAGAACGCCTTGCGTTTCGAGTACTCGTGTAAGCACGTACACTGCCGTTCATAAGTGTCGTCGTTTGACACTTGTTTTTGGAAAAATGTAAATCACGGAGGAAACTTTCTCTTTCCGTTTTCTCCCGCGATTTTACCACTTTTTTTCGTAGGAGTTTGTTAATAATGATTGTGACTGTTTTATAAATTGCTAGAAATGGAGGGATGTGGAGAGTTGGCTACTTAGGATTTTTGTCTTTTAGGGATTATGACAGAATTAATGGGGGGTGCAGCGAAAGTATGGGCTGACAAATCGTAATTGGTAATCTAAAACTGAGTGATTCAGGAAAATTTTTAATATATTGGAGAGCAGGAAAGTAACATCGTTTCTCCAATTATTTTGTTCAAACACTAATTGATTTTTATTAATCCGGTATTGAAAATTTACACATTATATGGAAAAAAGTTGTTGATAACGAGGGTGATTACATTTGTTCTTTAAAAATAGAAATTGTATACGAATCTATTTGTTTAATTTTAGTGTCTTAAAAACGACATTACTTTCCAGTCCACCTAATATATTTATAATATATTCAGGTCGTCAAGTATGAAATTTGTAGAAAAATAGGCAAAGTTTGCTCTGTAAACTACAAGTTTCATTCTTGACGACCTAATATAATGAATTTATATGATAAGTATTCTACTGCAACCTTTTACTTTCCAATATACAATATCCACTTGCTCAAGCATCATCTTACTTGAGTCTTTACCTAAACACAAAATTACTATTTCAAGATTATAAGCTATTTTGACATTTACCAGTTCACTTTACTTCAAATGAAAAGTACATAATAAAACAATAGGCTTCCATAAGTACTTTAACATCCTCTTTCATTCTTCCATCCTGTTTCACCATTGTTGTTCATATATTCCATATTTTCCAACCAAAAAAAGTGGCATTCATGTGCTCCCCTTTAAATGACTGTACTCTTCAAGCATGTGTCAGTCGTTCTAAATTTTCTAAATGACCGATGACTTATGGATGGCAGTGTACATTTGTAGGTAACAATTGTCCTCGTGCTGCGCGTACGTCGTACACCATGGCATGCGATGCGTACACGGGAAACGGAACTTGCCCCGCGTTTGTCGGCTCTCAGGTGCTCTTACTTGGCTCGTTCTGACCGATGCCTCGTGCCGCATGCCTTCTACGATTACGATTTACAGTCCGAGTAACAGTTCACGTTGTAATTTACCGAGGGACGAGAATTTCGAATGGTCTGTTACGTTTAATAAGTTTATGGCTTTCAGGTTGACTCGGTGGGTGGATAAAGTCGTGGGGTGAATTGTAAACGCTCGTACAAGAGATGCTTTCTAATTTTTTTCAGATTAGGTTCGTGGCAACTTGGAATTTTAGGGAGATTAGAAAGTAGAGGGGCGAATTGAAGAATAGAAAGTAATTTTTTTAAACCAGTATTAACCCATTAGCTTCCACGATCCCCAAATTGGGGATTTATTCACTTTCTGATTCTTTGAGCATTCAAGTTGGATATTTAACGTGCTTTTGAAATTAAGTGTGTTTAAAACAATCTATTTTAGTTGTACTTGTAAGCAGTAGTGTTCGTGAAGTATTTTTATTTTTACACTGCGACAATACTTCTTCCAGAAAGAATCAAACCAAGAAAAATTTGGCAGGGAATGGATTAATATTATTTAACTGTTAACAAAATTGAAAATATATTGCTGGATTCACTTTTAAATTGACGAAGGAGTTGTTATTTTATTTGTTGGAGATATTTTATTTGTTTAATGTGAATGCTAGAGAGAACGAATTTTTGATAATGTCAGAGAATTATTTTCGTGTAATTTTATATAATTTTATGAAGGTAATAACGACCTCCGTAAAAATACGTGGACGTAAATAAATAATCCTTTATTCATGAATTTCGCTAACATAGAGCAAAAACATAAACATTTCGTTGAAAATAGGGAGGACAATGGCGATGAAAGCAAGCGTCATTGAGCGCAATTCTGAATGAACTTTCTAAGAGACGTATAAGTCGTTGGAGCAATTTAAAAATAATGCGGACATGTAAAAGTAACATTGAAGAGAGAGCTCGATAGAATATTCTTGCGAAAGCAGAAAGGTCTTCAAGCCTGTGCCCATAAGGACAAGACGCAATTCTCGTTCTGCAATGATTACGTAAACCAGTCGTGTCCTACAATTAATTGCGATCTTCCGTCAAGACTGGTACAGATACGTCCATTTATAATTTCAAGTTCAAGAGAAGAAAGTAAAATTGAGGGTAACATTAGAATTTATTAGACAAGATAAGAACCAGGAAATAAATAGAAACCTGAAATAAAAACTGTCGAGGAGACTTGCAATGGAGAAGTTTCTCGTGACGGTGTGCTTATATTCGCATAAAAAATTCTTTCTTAAAGCGAAGTTGTTCGCATTTACTTCTGCTACTTCAGTTCAGTTCTTCGATTTCGTGTCGGTATGAAATAGATAAAGACTTCAAATTTGCCAAATTATTTACAAAACTACCTAGTTGAGGCTTCTAACAATTATTTTCATTCTATACAATTGCTATACACTAATATCCGTCGATGAAACGATCATCCACAAGCTCAGGAATAAAAGTAAACAATACCATTCGACATAAGTTGCAACAAATAATTTATTAAATAGAAAGTACAGAGGAGGAGAAGAAGGAAGAGACATGTATTTTACAAAAGTGACGATGATCGGCGATGAAACATTTTTTACGATTGGGCGTGCGCGGAATACGCGAGATCCTGAGCGAACTGCGAAGGCGAGAGTTGTTCCTGATCCTGGAAGGATCTGTATTGAGCCTGGTACTCCCAGGGTCCATGAGCAGCCAGTGGTGCAGAGTGGCCATCAGCCGCGATCTTTTTGCACAACTGGAAGATCGCCATGCCGACCGATACGATGAAACTGAAGAATGAAAGTTGAAGGGCGTTCCAAGCCTTCAAACCGAGCACACCGATCGCAAGAGGGATCAGAGTCATCGCCTTGAGAAGGACGAATACGAGGATGGGGATGATGACTTTCTTCAGCTTAGATTTGCGCGCCTCTTCAACGGCACGACCCTGGCCGAACTTAACGTCGAAGGTGAGTTCATCGTCGTCGATGTTCCTGGCGCTGACCTTGACGGTAGAGTCCAAGGGCAATTTGAAGGTCACGTCGTGAGAGGACAAGTAAGATTGCACGTTATCAAGGAAGGAACCTTCGCTACGAGCAGATACCTCTTCTACGGGGTACGAGTTGCGAGTAACTTCCACCGTTTCAGACACCTGGAAGAAAGTCATAGAAGGTCATTAAAATTTGAACGTTCTTTTTAATATGCAAGATGTTACGTCGGTTTCTAAAACTTTCAAAGACAGAAAGAGCTAAGTAAAAGTTGTTGAAATTAAATTCCTTCGGTTATACAACCGGAACCAGTAGTAGAAGACAGATAATAGCCGGATGTAGTCACCTTGAAGTTGTCTTTGCGGAAGATCTGGTCAAGAAGATTGATCACCCTGAATTTCATACAGGATACCTCATCTTCCTTCTGAGCACATTCGCTCTTCGTCTGTTCTATCATCTGGTCCATGGTGGTGCTTCGCCAGAATTCATTTTTCGCCGGCTGGGCAGCTGCTAGCGCCAGAAGGGTGCACAGTACGAAGAACTTCATGGTTTCTAGATCGGTCGACTTGGCGATAAACCCGTAGAAGTAAACCTGGCTCGATCTCTCGAGGTAGATTGAATTGGAACGACGATGTTACCACAACTGATGCCAATGGGTTGGGCATGAGGCTATTTATACGAAGCCGCCATCGTCGAATCGCAAGGCGTACATCGAACGCGAACAGGGAGCGCGGACGAGCCTCCCCCACTTTAAGACGGGCACGAATTTTCTTTTCGTTCAGTATGGTCTTCGATTATCGAGGCCTCGACACGTTCGTGACAGGATTACCCGATTGGGGAAGGATCAGCAGCCGCACGCGATGTCGGCCGACCATCCGCGA
Organism: Cerceris rybyensis; assembly: GCA_910591515.1. Lineage (NCBI taxonomy): Eukaryota > Metazoa > Arthropoda > Insecta > Hymenoptera > Crabronidae > Cerceris > Cerceris rybyensis. The sequence goes on from OU342795.1 coordinate 7,740,174, forward strand.
ATGGGTCACACGTTTCGACCACGAAACACTGGACGATCCGCCGATATTAACCCGACATTGGGTTTGCTTTCTATCTGTTGGCGAGGCCCACTTGAACGAATAATCGCTCATAGGTATTCCAAGGGGTTGCCCCGGAATTAAATCTCTCTTCTGGTTATACCTGTTGACTTTATAATTACTTTCGACTTTTGGGCATTGGTATTTAGATTGGGCGTGAGAGTCGATAGAAAGATGTGTTTGATTTGAATTTGGTGACGGACGTTTGTTGCATTTTATCGACTTGAACTACTTGGTCGTTTCGCCTAAAACCTAGTGTTCTAGGTGCTTATTGTAATACCGAGGGTATGATATGCATATCACCTGCAACTGTCTAGAGCAGGGGTGGCCAACCCAAATGATCTTGCGGGCCACTTTGGAAATGCATCATAACTCCGCGGGCCGCATATAAAATTATATATCCCTATATATTAGATTCAGACTCACTATAGGCACTTTTTCAGAGTGAAAAATTGAAATATAATGAGTTATTATTATTGTGTTTACTATTATTCGTACATGTAAACATAAATAATATAATAATAATGATACCGATGATAATTTCGCGGTACGGAAAAATGTTCATGGCGGGCCGCGAGTTGGCCACCCCTGGTCTAGAGATTACAGGGGATTTTAATTCGAGGGATTTTAAGTCCACCTTTATCTCATCATAGTCCCAGTGATAAGAAATTGGGTTTATTTTTTTGCAACATTCGCAGTGATACCGTAAAGTGATAGTAGATAGATAGAAAGATAGTAGTATCTTTCGCATCCAACTTCTGATATAAATAGAATTTATATTACAACAGTGTCACATAACTTTACAATCTGCAATCGTCATTGTTATCAAGCCATTTAAAGTGATCGCCAAAAAGTAGAATAATACCGTTCTGCGTCAGACCGGGATCTCATAATTACTTTCCCATTTCTAACCCGATGTCCATCTACAGCCGCTAAGCGGAAGTCTTGTGCTCGAGTAAGAGTTAGAAGACCCTTCATCCTTGGCACCAATGGCACCGTAACATTGGCATTGAATCGATCATTCATGCGCGCCACGATCATGACTTTCCACACGTCTGATCCGTTAATACCTCCCTCTTCCTCCCTCTCCCTCTCTTTCTCCGTTCAAACGTCATCCTTCGTTAATTTCACCCCTCGCAGACAAGGCTAATTAAGTCATCTCTCCTCGTCGAGGCGGCAGAAACGACGGAATTTTGGTTGATCAAGAATGCACGTTGCGTGCACGAGTTTCTCGTGCGAGAATGCGCGTGGGGGTTGCGAGGAGACACTTTTGCGTCCGCTCTGCCCGACTTCTTCCACGACGGTAACAATGAAACGACAATTGGAATTTTGGGTCGAGTTTGCATAAGCATCCAGGCCGTCTAAGGAACTCCAATCGATGTCACTTTGTGTCTGCTTGAGAGTTCTATTTTTTTGAAATCTCTGTTTACGTTTTCTTCATGGTCTCACGTGTCTTTTAGCGGTCGGGTTGTAATGCGCGTTTAGATCGGGACAACGGAACGAGGTACGTTGATAGAAAGATGATGGACTCATTGATTGTTATGACAAAGTCCTTCTCATAGAAATTGTCTGGTTTTCTTAATCTTAAGAAACTTAACGGAGAAATTTCAAGAAGTTTCTGGTATGTTCGAACGTTAAATAGTTTCGAAAGTATTCTGTCGATGCACGAAAGTTAGACAAATAGATTTTCACATGGTTCTTCATCCAAATGGGCCGCCTACTTTTACCGTTCTATATTTCCGCAACGTGCTTTTTATTCTCCCCAATCGGCCTTAATTGTCTCCGTATTCAATTTCTACTAAATTCCTACGCAACGATCGTCGAATCTCTAATCAGAACTTTTTCGATTTTCGTGGCTTTCGCTATCACATCTCGTGCAGGTACCCCTTTAGATATTCTCCATTGTCGTGACGATTCTCATCGCGCATGCAAACGACGAAATGGAAAGTAACTCCAACACACGTGTATGGACATAGAGGGTAATCAGATATACACAGAAAGTTTAATGTAACATTATAAAAATTTTTATTGCGTATAAATAAAACACACAGGCAGACGAGTCGCGCGAATAAATATTAAATAAGTCGAAGAGGTGATGATTGATTTTTCTTGTTGAATCCTACTTTCTGTAGGCTCTGTAGGGTCCATGGGGTGCGGTGTCCCAATGGGGAGGATGTTCTACGGGTGGGTGGCCATAGTGAACGACCTCATAAGCGACTTTCGGCTTGGTTAGCTTGAAAATCATCATCGCTCCACTGAGGACCATCGACAGAAGACCAAGGGTAAGTGCTTTCCATGTCTTCAGGGCGATGAGGGCAAGAGCGAGGGGTACCAACGCGGTAGCTTTGAACTTCAGACCAAGCAGGAACGGTATCATGACCTTCTTGACGAAACCGCGACCTAAAGAAGTAACAAATTAAATGATTAATCATCCCCTGATATAAAACAATTTAATTACTCAATTTCATGAAGGAATAGCAAACAAATAAATCATGTCTACTATAGTTTTTCTGAAATTATCGCATAACGTGTTATGAGTCAATTACCCTGGCCGTTCGACGAATCCGACAGAGGAACTGTTAAGCTCCTAGGCATGTTCTCCACCAAGGATCTCGGTACGATGTTGGATCCGACGATGGCATCCGGTAACTTAGCCTCGAGCTGATGGCTCGACAGATAGGTATCTAATTTTTCCAGCATGAGAGACCTCAGGAGTTCCTTTCTTGCAGGATCGACAGAGTCGTATTGCAAGGGGTAGTAATCCTCTGTGTTATCCTCCGGCATGTCCCTGGATTTGACCACGGCCAAATCGTCCGTGATTGCAATCTTGTCTTGTTTCACTGCGTCGCTCAGATAAGCCAGAAGTTTAGGTTTTACACATGGTAACATCGATTCCCTGTCTGCACATCTGTAAAATTGTTCAGTAGAGTTCAAAGACACTGTGAAGTAAAAGATATGGAAGCAAAATTTTAGTGGAGTTAGAAATTTCGATTCCTAGTTAGACAGATACTAAAACATTAGATTTTAGATGAACTTTCTATAATAGTTAAAGTTGAAAAATATAAAAATCCTTAAAGAAGAAAAGATATCGAAGAAGCGTAGCTCAAAATGAACTTAATTACTGTAGGTGAACGGAGAACAAAATAGAATTTAGATTACAATGAATAATACCCTGTTATCGGAGCTTTTATACTAATGAAAGAAGCTACATCATTCGAAACAATACTACCAATCAAGTTTTTCATGATTTTCCGTTAAACTCACCTATAATAAATATTTTGAAGTGCCTCGACAGTGGTCTCGGTTTTCTGGGCAGCCGCTAGGGCAGCCAGAAGGGTGAAGGAAACGATAGTGGTAAAAATCTTCATGGCGGTACCACCGATTTGCGAGGCTAAACACCGAATGCCAGTTCGAACGAAGACACCGCGGTTTTATAGCCGATGGTAGCCACGTACGGCCGATGAATTTTGATCAGGGACGTGTTGCCGGCTGAAAGGAAAGAAGAAAGCCTCATTATCTAGGGTGCCGATGTTTTCACGGCTTCTGCGTTACGTCCCTGCGGACCGATTTTGGTTTCGACATCCCAGTACAACGTTTCGCTTCCGGTTTTGACATTACAATTCGCCCTATTGAAATTTAACAGGTTCGATTCCGCGAGGATCATTGGTAAACGGCAGTCGACTGGTCTGTGATGACTTTGTGTTTATCGGTTAATTTTAGTAAAAGGTTCATACATTTTTATTTGTCTCTATAAGCATTGTATGATGAAGGTTTTATTACTTTAGTATAACAAAGTGTAGAGAAATAAGGTGGTATTCAACGAGCTGCAGTTGAAAGATTTATTAGGTGTTATGAATATTGGTTTCTATTAATGTTAGTTTTGATATCAATAGTAAATATTGTTAACCAGATAAACATATCTGGTAACATTTTGATCAACATCTTTGCCAACTTATCCAAGGTGCTACTGCTTCGGTAAGGCGGTGAAATTTCAGTAGTTTCAGCAGTCATCGCCAGACACGCATCGTTTCTCCGTGCAGAACAGAGGTAAATCTCAACTTTCCTTTGAAACTGAGTTTCGTTACTAACACAGGGTTATTTGTTAGTTATTACAACAGAGTGGAGTATAACAAAACATTATATATTGTTTAGATATTCTTATTTAAGAATTACACAATAAGTGCATTCATTTCTCTTTGGTCAGAGATTTAATTTATTTAGAGGACTAAAAAATGTCCTCATACTTTGGATAGAGTATTATTAGGAATTCATTATCTTTTTGGTATCTTTGGCAGTTTTCTGTTAGTCAATTTAATACTCTTACCTCATATTAAAAATAATTTGACGTAATTGACATAATATCGAATATTCCACGTGCGAGTTTTACTTAATATATAGCTCGGAAAGAACTACTTATATTTCCATTTTAAATATTTTAAACTATTGTACTGAAGCTATAGTGTATAAAGTTGTTACAACATTATATTTTCTCACATGTTTTATTTAGAACAGAACAATCATATACATTAAAGTATCGGAATAGTATTCTTGAGGTTTCACGCTGTACAATAAATCGTTTACATATCTAAAGGTAACTTAATAAATAAATAATAAGTGGGTATGGCACCCGAGGTTTCATAATTAGAGGGTATTAGTAAAAATAAATAATTCCTTATTTCTAAATATACCGAGGTCTGTTTCTCCAATAATGACTGTATCATAAAATCGCAATAAATCACGTAATTTTAATACGTGATACTTAAAATTATAGTTTTCACATTTGCAGTTTGCTTGTACTTAAATCTACGTGATCACTAAGCAATTTTTACATTTACTTATAAACGAAACATATAATTGCAGCACGCAAAACACATAAAATCAAGAGTTCTTTGCAATGCCACAATATAATTTATACTAAACGTATTGTAATTAAAGTGAGAGTGAAATTTTATAGAAATACCATGAGATCCGTGGTACTGAGATTTTGCTGACAACGTGTCAATAAACTGTATCAAGCTTGACACGTCATCAGAATGTCTCTCTTAATTAATGCCTTTCATGAATCTCAATAATCACTCTCAACTTTTAACAATTACGTATCTACCAAACCGCTGTACAATAATAAATTAATTTAGAATAGAACTAAATGTAAATTCACATCTGTCATTTAATGACGCAAGGGATACATCAAATTTCAACGTCTTCGCGTATTTAAGTTTCTCTAATCACGTTACTCTCATTCCGTATTTATATGACAAGGGAATGTGTTGAGACAATCGCCCTTTTCTTGTCCCAATCTCGCAGCGTTGAGGTATCTCAGAAACTTTTGACTGGAAGCAGTTCCCACAGCACCACGTTTTAATTCTTGAGGATCCCTGAAACAAAGAATTTCATTAATCTAACTAGACTACGATGAAAATGTAGTTAAAACTACAGAAATCCAATGAATGGCTCCCACTCCAAATCTCCGTCATTTTTCGAATATTTAATATAAATTAGTAATTATTATCTCACAGCTTCTATACTTTGGAATTTGGTTCAAACTATAAATTTTTGAGAAAATGAATTCAAGATCGAATAGCATGAAAAAAATTGCACCAAATCAATCGTCGCCTACTTTCTAATATAACATCTTAACTTGTATACTAATCCAATATCCTCCGTCTTCCTTTCCAGTTTTCTTCCACTCTCATCCTTTCAACGAAGTTAACAATAATGCTATAATCGCAAACTATAAAACAATGTCCAAAAAGTCCATGCAAATCCTGTGGTTTCCTAGCGGAACTAATAATTGTCCGACTTCCATCATTCTACTCCAAATGCTTTTCTCTCGACAAATCGTCGACAGGAAAGCGAAGAAAATTCTAAAGACCTTCACCTAGACGAGCAATCGTCGTTGCGTTATAATTCGAATCGGACAAAAAGAATGGAGCAAGAAAAAGAGAGAGAGTCGAACGAACGTGATTCGATGTTCCGATTCGAACGATTTGGAGCGATGGCCACCTTTCTCCTTGCGATCTCCTCGCAGCGATTATCCACGAAGCTCTTACCTGGACAGTTCGTTGGACACGAGATTACTGTGTGGCGAGTAAATAGCAGGAGACTTGTACATGCTACAGACAAGTCTTTCTCTGCAGCTTTCCTCATAAAATCTCAGTTGTCCGAAGATGCTGTCCAACTTTGCGACAATCGGTCCGTAATAATCGTCTTCGTAAGCCTGACGTTGCACAATTGGACTCTTCGAGCTCCCTGATTGTTGATTCCTCTGGCCTTGATGAATCCTCGTGTTCTGCTGTCCAATCGTAACCGTGTAAGGATTCTTGGAATTTGCTCCTTGTAAATTCGCAACATTTTGTAAATTCGCAGCATTTTGTAAATTCGCAGCATTTTGTAAATTCGCAGCATTTTGTAAATTCGCAGCATTTTGTAAATTCGCAGTATTTTGTAAATTCGTTGTAGCTTGTAGACTCGCCGCAATATTCGTCGGATTTGCAGGAGCAGTTGCAACTGACGCGGCTGGTTGTTGCACGAGAACGCGACGATTATTGAATTTGTCATCGAGATAACCAGAGTATGCCAAGTTGTGTGCAGATACGCCTATTGGTCTTTTCTCGGGATAATTCGAAACGATGGGTCGAGCATTCGGTGCGTATTGCTGAAGACCGTAATTTCCTGGATATTGGGCTGCCGGAAGTGGAGCTGGTACCACTCCGCGCGGTGGAACAGAAGATGCTACGTGTGGAGAACTTTCGTCGTATGGTTCTTCATTGGGTGTTATGCCCCATTCCTTCAACTCTTCGATATCCTTTCGATATTGAATGTGAGGGTGTGCGTAATCGTAACCATCGAATTCGTCCTCGTGGTGATGATGATGATGGTCGTAGTAGGTAGGTACTGCTACCGGTACCGGCACGTGGTGATGGTGATGTGCTACCTGAAAGGCGAAAAAATGATATAAAGTTTGCAAAATTATGTAAATCTGAGAGATAGAATATACGGTATTACCTGATGATGATGGTGATGATACTTGGTAGAGTGCGCGGAATAGTAGCTGGAACACAGCTTGAAGACGTGAGCAAATGCGGGGATGAAGAATAGGAGTAACTTGAGGAATAACTTTTTCGCGGTCCCAACGCCGAACAGGAACGGTACGATGACCAGAAATTTGAACTTAATGATTTTGGCTATTAAAAGAAGAACCAGTAGACTGGATAGTAATTTGTTCTGTATGAACTTTCCTGAAAGGAGAAAAATTTCATTAACAAACGAAAAGATTGCTATATTCTATGTACAAATTAATTAATTATTTTCGTACTAATTTTCTTAAATATTCTTCCTTGACTCATATCGGTATTGCCGATATCTAGTCGTAGAAGAGCACCATTTTCGTCCACTTCCCGCGGACTTATCTTCATGGTAGCACCTTCGAAGAAAAATTGTGGTAGTTGAATCTCGTAATCCCTCGTCGCCAGGAACTTGACCGTTCTTTTTCGCAATGCATCAGTCACTTCTTCGATTGGAGTTTTATGATCGTCAATATTTCGTCCATCCTCATCCACTCCTTCGTTAACATCTTCTTCCGGTTCTTCGCAGTTGCTCTTACCAGAATCTTCTACCAAATTTTCATCCAAATTATCTCCATCACTTCTTTTACTGCACGTTCCAAAATCCAGTTTATTTTTCGTAAGTACTAAACCATCGAACACAGTTATATTGTCTCTGTCGACGATTACACTGTCCAAATAAGAGTACGCATTTTTCTGTATACAGGAGAATGTCACTTTCTTCTTGCAATCCCTAAACAACCCATGCCACAATTCATTATCGGTCTCATTCCCCAGAAACTCCCTCAAATTAAATAGTTTCACGTATGATTTAAGATTCTTAAAACTCGCAAACTGAAACTCCCCTCGAACGACGGTCAAGCATAGCAAAAACAACACAACCTTCGACTTCATCTTTCCCGCTTCGATTAACAACAACCGGAAGAACTCTCTCGTCGATCTCAACTCGTTCGTTTCTAATGAATAATAAAGAAAAAACAGAAAACGTAGGTAACGTCGCGGAACGTGCCGGAAGCTTTATGTAGACCAGCTACGATTACAGACTACACCTCGAAACGTGCACTTTTGATTTCCTCGACAGCCACTTCACCCGCACCTTTCTACCTTCCACCTATATTCCATTTCCATCAGCATACTTCCAAGTCCAATCACGACTGACGAATATCTTGATTATTTCGTTGGTTAATGGTCTCCTCCCCTCTTCTTTCCGGGACTCCCCTTTTTTCACCCCTCGAACCTCCTAAAAGCTGATATTTCGGTGTCTCGTCACAACCGTCCTTCTCCCCGTAATTGCATTCACGTTGCATCGCAACCAACCGATATTTTAGTTCTCTTTGGCTCTCTTATCGCGGGTCACCTCCGTCACATATCGTTCCTCCCACGTTTTCTCACGTATGTGGCCCAAGTTCTCCTCTCGTGAGACGCGTTCGCCACGATCTCCCGCTGAAAACTAACCACGGGCTTCCTCGTTCTCGGTTACAATTCACCTGAGCGTCAAGTGTGTCAAAGACCCTCCTACTCCGACCACTGGCTACTCCGTGGAAGGTCATTATCGTCTCCTCTCCTGCTTAACCGACGCTCAGTGTTACACGTACGCCAAAAGATGTGTACTTGTTGAAGCTTCGGTCCTGCCTGCTGGATCGAACGACAATTTTATGTCTCAATGCGTGAGGAGGTCAGATGGCTAGGCGCGACTCAGGTGAAAGGCGACGATAGATGACGTTCGGGGAGGAGTTTGAACTTTGACCGGTGATTTTTGGGAGATTTTATGGGTGGGGTGGTTTGAATGCTATGAAAGGTCTGGGAGTAATTTTGGAAGGAAAGGGGAATTGGAAATTTAGGAGAAAATTATTTAATAGATCTTTGGAGAACACTTTAATAGCTGGTATCACTTTTTAATGGAGCCTTGAGGAATTTTCTGTGGGAAGATTAGGAGAATTTTGTGCTAGGGTTTGCGAGGAAAATTCTAAATCCACCGAAATCATTATATTGATTAGGATTTACTGTTTTCGGTGGATTTAGAATCCCCCTTTGTATTCTGAATTCTGAACTTTGAATTTTTTAAATATTATTTCGACTAAGATTTACTGATTTCGGTGGACTTAGAATTTCGTTCTGAATTTTGAACTGAGAATTCCTAAGATATTATTTCGACTAGAATTTACTATTTTAAGAATTCAGACTTCTATTTCAATTTATTATCCATTAGGTCTGATTATTGTCCCAGGATCTATAGAATTTACACTGCGTCATGGATTTTGGACAATCATCTGTAGACTTTGGTGATAATTTGAAATGTCTTTCAAGTATCTTCCCTTACAAAAAAAAACGATTTTTCTTTTTCCCGTAGCCTCGATACACACGCACGGAGGAGGAAAGGGGGTTGTACATACCCACGTGCTCCGCATAGCAAGTATCCAATAACGGAGTTTTCGCGCTGGAAAGCCGGCATTGCATCGAAGTGCATATGCCTGAGCATGTAATTTTCGGGATAAGATGCAGTTAATTTGAACGCAATACCAGTAAAGATTAATTAAGTGGAAGATCAAGCCAGTCTGCAAGGTGGCAGACGTTCTTTGCGGCCACAAATGGAGGGACCGTTGTGCACTGGAGCTTTTATATGGTGCTAGAACGGGTCTGTGTAGCATCCAGTTTAATCGTCGAGCAGTCGTAGACAATTATCGAGAATCACGCGTGGATGACGGTACTTGTGTACGTGCAACGAAGTAACAACTTTTTCGTAGTGTTCGAGAATTCGTCGTTGGCAATAGAACACGTAGTACTCTGAAAATTGATGATTTTAAACGGTGTACTTAGAGTCTGACGTTTGAGATGACTTTCAAAGAAAGTAGAACACCGGAGTAAATATTTGATCCTCAGAAGTAAAAATAAAAACCTTTTCTTATGGTGTACCAAGGAATTTAAAATGTACGTTTATTGTTTGCAGAATTTTTGATATCATGTTTTATTGTTAAAGTTTACAAAAGTGTTTAAATATTACTTATATGTCGCAAAAAATGTAGAATGAAATTCAATTGAAATAGGAGCGATACTTTTTCCTATATTTATATTTAATAGTCACTTCTTCTCGGCACTCCCGTAATTAATTCAGGGCCATTTAACAGCTCCATTAACCGGGAAGTAATTAAAGAATCGAAGAGAAATCTTCGAACACGATTAAAAAAAATCGACTGCGTCAGCTGCCACTTCCTCGTGTTCTGCATGAAAAGTATTCCATAAAAAGTAATAGCTTGTAGTTCAATACAAACATCATCCCTACCGCAAAATACTCGATCCACTTCGCCCCGGGGTTTTCACTAATAGAGCTCCGGTGAAGGTGTTCCCATTAACCAAATTGGTTGATCGTACGGAGGCTAACCTACATCCAACTTGAATGAACGATAACCGCCTTATCATAGCTTCGAGCAAGTATTGAAATTAAAAAGACTTCAATGTCGTCTGAATGCTGCAAGGAAAATGAAGCGATAGTATCATCTTGCTCATCGAAGTTTCACTATATCTCTACAAGGTGATTCTATCTCAAACTAGCTCGTTACACTTTGCATAATTACAACATTATAACAAATTGTAATAGTATTCGTAGATAAAGCAATATCGGGACGCAATGATGAGGTGATAAAGGCGTGAACTTTTACTCATTGGGACCAAGATTAAATCGCAGTTACACCTGAGAAATTTTTCTGCCATTATTATTTAATATATTATGACCTCTATAATTCGAAGTACACTTAAAACTGTGGATTCGAAACAAAATTACCATAGTTAATTAGCATAGTTAATAAAAGCTTACCATAGTTATTTAAAACCAAAACGTAGTACACAAAAAACTAAATTTACATCTAATATGCATTTTATGGCTGATAAAATAACATGTACAGTAGAATATATTTAAATCTTGTACCAGAAACATCAGTCGAACAGTAAAATAGTTACGATTCCTTTACAATTAAAAACACAGGCATCCAATTAATGGTGCTCAGCTCAAACCTCCCCCCACCTTCAGAAGATTCCCTTTAAACTATCATTTAAATATTACACCCTCTTCAACTCAATGACCACCTAGAACTGTAAATTTAAAAAACATGTCAAAAAGCCAAAAAAATACAAAAAAAGAAGTACTTGGCCGTATAACTCCGATGTACCGTCAACTTCATGACCTATCGGTATTTCAAGGTCGACCAAGCAATTCCCAGGCTGACTTACGTGTCGTAAACATCTCATTAAACCCAGCAACGTCTCGACGTTGCAACGTACCGTTCGCATAATCACAGAATCATCTTTACAGGTCAACAACGTTTGTTCCTGGTCCTGCCTGACCATCGAGGAAGCGAAGCTAGAACGTTTGGGTCGAATCGGGCGGGTCGAAGGAGCTAAAAAGACCGTCCAAGTGAATTCCATTGACCCACTTATCAGCCGGTTGTGTAGGCTGGTAGGTTAAGAACCGAGCGGATTCCTCGTTCGTTGAGCGCCGAAAAGCGATCGCGACTTAAACGTAAGAGAGACAGTCTTTTCTGGTTTCCCTGATCATCTCTTCGAGTCGTCTTTGGTCTCCTCTTAGTCTCAGGTGGTCTTCGTTGGTCACTTCGTGGAAACAAATTTCACGCTGGGAATTTCGTTCCGGCGAGAGGAGTTCATTTGCCTTCTTGGATTCACTCAGGTTCGCGTCTGCACGCTCAGACGCACTTCCACGCCGTTGTTTTCCTTTGCTTTACTTTTTTCTTTCTTCTTCCTTGGATCTCGTTACCCATGGAAGAACAAGAGGCTCGTTACGTTTTGATATAGCCTAGATACGTTTAGCTAATCTTCGTGGTTTAATTGATGAACGAGCAACGAGATTTTTGGGTATTGTTTTTATGCTGGTGAGAATTGAGTCTTGTGGTGGGATACAGACGTGTTATTGTTTTTTTTCTTGTGAGAGAATTTTAATTATTCAGGTAGTAGACGTCCTTTGTGGTTTAGACAGTTTAATAGTAGATTCTCTTTGGAATCTAGAGGTACGGTGGGCAATAAAGAAAATCCTTTCACGTTAGAATTTCTCAGAGAAAGGTTTAAATTTCGGTCAAATCTTGCATTGTTACAGTCTGCAGAATCTATTGCATTCACTTGAGAAATTGAGCTGAATTTCTGTTATCGACTTCGTTGGTCACGATCCAATTTGAATTATTAACACTACCTATTCTACTATCTGCAAATACGATAGCCAATTAGGTGTCAATCGCGTTACGTTGTAGCTTAACCTACATCCATTCAGGATCTTTGGTGTCAACGAGATGTCATAGACACAAGCTCATTAAAATTCTCTTATCGTCGCATCAAAATTGGTCACTGAAATTCACCATAAACCCCATAACCCAATTGATACTTCCCAATTCATGTAAAACCATGTCCTCTTATTCAAAATATCCTCCCAACATAATTCTCATCCATTGCCCCCCAATAACAACGATTCCACCGAAGTGTCCTCAAATATTTCTTCATTCTTCCGTACATTGAAAAGTCTTCTCTCGATTGCCCTCAATTTCCAGTCTTCAATCCGCGCCCCATAAAAATACTCAGGAAACGCGGAACATTATCTCCGTTGAATAACACACACGGTCGAAACAATATGCATTGTTCGACCGCAAATTTCGTCCTCATCAGCGCTCATCAAGCGAATCCATTTTGTGGCTGTCGAAGTAGGCAAGACTTGCTTTGAATTCACCGCAAAAAAATTCAACCTGTACATTTCCGTGTTTGAGAGTCGTCCAACCGGAAAGTCCTAGTATATCTTGAAAATCAGAGGAGTAGGGGAGAAATTTGGATGTTTGCAGAAATAGAGATAAGTAGGAACGTTGTCGGCCATTGCCGTGTGTCTTTGCCGGCAGAAAGTATTCGTCTTTGGCGACGGCGATGCATCGGAACTGGTTTGCACGTGCTCGAAGTGAACCAAGCAACTGGGACACGTTATATATTGGGTGGGTAAAAAAATATCCAGTCGAGCTGAAGTAATTCGCACGAAGCGACAATAATTAACGTACGATTGTAGTCCACGTTTCCCGTGGTGTCACTGTGGAATCGCCGTCTGAAGATGATACCGTCGAACAAAGCGAGGACAATGAAAGTCACGATTTCATGGAGATTGTTTCGTTGACATTGTTTCAATTATTGAACACGGTAGGCGTAATTAACGCTTTCTGCAGCTGAAATTCATTTTTACTTTTATTCAACGAAGAATGAATCTTTCTCTTTTGATTCGCAAATAGGGACATTTAGAACAATTTTGGAAAATATGGAAAATACGATTTTTTTCATCTTGAAGAGGGATAGAGGGAAATTTTTGAATGGATGTTGACAATAGAGAGGTTGGAGACGAGTGGCACGTCGACGGAGCGGTCAAAGGAGATTCACCGGACGAATGGCACGAACGTAGGAAAGTGAACCGATTCTCGAACACGTCGCGATACATCGTTCCTATTTCTGATGCAGCAGGAGCCGACTTTTTGTCGTCGGCACGAAAACTTTCACCGATTTTCCTGATCCTCCACTCTGTACTCATTCTTCGCGCTTGGCCGAGAAGACCGACGACGGATTATCTAACGGCGTTTAATATCCTACATCCGGCGAGATTTTAGAGATGTAAAGAGTTCCTGGTTCGGTGACCACTTTCGTAATAGACGGATAGAACATGGCATTGATTTTACAGTTTTCGAATTTTAGACAATTTCAAGTCGGAATCATATGATGTAACTATCACATAAGAAATATTACCATAGAAAATTCATAGAAGAAAGACATTTTTCAAGCAAAAAGACATCCACTACCTAATACCTAAGTGACTGTTCTGTCGCGATAGATTTTCAAGGAATTACATATAAATCATAGATAACAATTATGGTTAATTCGTCAAGGAGATTCTTCAACTCCATCTTTAACACTTTGACTGCCATGGAGGTCACCGGTGACCGGCGCTATTGAATTCATGAAATTTCTGTGTAACTTTGAAATTGTAGTATTTATGAATTCTCGGATATATTAAATATTTAAATATCGACATTAAAAAGATAAAGGTCTGCCGATTATCTATCTATCTGTGTCCTTAAAGGTTCCGCTTTACAAAAAAACGAATTTAATAGAAAAAGTTCCACTTCAGTAAAAATGATGAATCTAACTAAATACCGGTGGCGTTCAAAATGTTAATTAGTTTTTATCTACCAAAGCTCCAACATTGCCCTATAAACTCGCATCGAGGTGAGAGTTATTAGCGATTCATTTAAGAAAAAAGATTGGATTCAGAGGGACAAATGTGAACGAGTATTTGTCGGTCAACATGCTTGAAAAATCTGCCTGCCGTTACTTTTTTAAAATCTTATCGCGTAGTCTCCGAAAATGCTACATGTCACGGGTACCAAGTAGCTGGTCGAGACGCATGTAGGTCGGCTATTGTATAGACTCGATTCCAAAGCTGCTCCACCAAATGGTCTGCATATATGAACGGAAAGTTTATGATTTCGGTCGATGTTCGCTTGACGTGCAATTAAATTGCATCGAACTTGATGGAGGAGAGAAGTGCGAGTACTTCCTCATTATTGCCGTGTTGTGATGCTTCTCTTGTTTTTTCCCTGTAATGCTCGATTTATTTCAGAGTTTACTTTTCAAACTGGTTTTCAGACTTTTAAATACTCTATCGGTGAATCATGGGCGAGGAAACTGTTGAAAGTTCCCTTTTAATATTTTTTGATGGGGGTAACTTTTAATTAATTTTCAAATAAAAGAATCGGAAGAATTACGTGATCCAAGCTGTACAAAAAATTTGAAATTGAAGTAGTATTAACGATGCAACATCCATTTCTATTGCAATCTAGTAATTAAATTCTGATACCGGAAGAACTTCTGGTTGTCTTTCGCCAAAACTAGTATCGATATGTTGATGTATAAGTGGGTACCGTTATGGACCACAAATTTCTCGTGTTTACGGATAGCGAATATTTCCACGATCGAAAGATACGTGCTTATTTTCGCGACCCTGAACTTCATGGATGTCGGTCGATGGCCTTCGAGAATCGGAGAGAATGTCAGCCATTTTGAAAGACCTCGGTCGGTACTCTCGAGTTCAATGTCAGGGACTGGAAAAGGCACCTGTTGAAGCTAAGAATCGGTAGAAGAAAGTCTTGGTAGGCTGTTCAAAAGATTGCGCCACTGTTTAATGCTTCAAGTCGCTGGATAAATGTAACAATTTGCAATAATATGGGCAGCGATTTGTTATACTATCGTTAAAATTATGCTGGAATTTTTGTACTAATAGGATCCACTAGAAATCAGATAAAATAGATTTTTTGACGTACAAATGTAACAAAGATTTTTGAACATTTATTGTCAGAGGTTTCTCTTTTGGGTAAGATCTTAGAGGTCTGACCAGGATATCCTTAATCTACTGTATCCGCAGCGCGTACAAATATCTAATGGCCATGGTAGCTTTGAAATTTTAGGTTTCACCTATCAATTAGTGGTTTTCAGTTCTGAACTCCATTTCCTGTAGATGTGTCCTAAATTATTATTTAATATAACATAGCCACGACAATTTTAAACTCACTAAAACCGTAGGTCTCAGACGAAATGACCATAACAGTTAAACTCAAAAATACCAGAGAAAAAATATGTAACATTTAATTCCCAATTCTTCGCTCTAAAAATCTTACAGGGAAAAGGAAACAAAAGTAGATGAATTGCATAAAATAATTCAGTAACTCTTTACACTTTTAATACCAAATTTATTTTCAAACTAGATGTAACTTTCATTAATTATTTGACACAATTTTAAATTCCTTGAACAGAATCAGATACAAATTCCGTGTGACCACTATCATGCAGTTTATCCCTTCTTTCATTTAAATTCGAAGGTAAAACTACGAAAGGGGTTATCTTCTCCTCTATGGCTTGCCATTCATCCGTATAAATTGGTCTCACCACATTCGTATCATATGAAATATCAGGTCGATTCGTATTAACAATATAACTGTTACCATCCTGCTTATTGACATCGTAATTCATCGAATTCGCTGCCGTTAAGTGTCTGCTATCGACGTAACTCGAAACTGTATCCAAATTAACGGGATTCTCTTCGATAGGATAGTTGTCCGAATTTGAATGTAAAAGAGGTTCGACGTTGGTATTGTTTCCACTGTCATTATCGCTCATATTGATATAATGATAACGTAAGTTGTTGTAATCGCTGGAGTTCCAATTGAACGACGATAAATTTCTCTCCACCGTTGATTTTCCATTTGGGTAATCAAAATGATCCGTGTCGGACTTGGATTCTTCTATCATGGGAAGAAGATTGGTCGAGGGAACTTGCTCCGTACGATTTACTTTGTCGTAACCTGTCATTATCAGCCGTTTTCCAAAGCTCCGACCCCATCCACCTCCTCCACCATAACCACCGCCTCCACCGGATGGAGCTCCATAACTGCTCGATGGTGGAGCACCGTAACTATCGGACGGACAGCAGTTGCTTCCGCCTCCTCCTCCGCCTCCGTAGGGTGCCTTCGTGAGGAGAACGATTTCTTTCAGATGTCCTGAAAACAGGTAAATTTTACGGTAAAAAGTCTCGTTAGAATCTTGTGAAAATAACGTACAAAATTTAATAGAACAATTATAGAGTGATTTTTCGGTCGTTACCTCCTCCACCACCACCTCCGCCACCCCCGAAACTCGGCCAAGGACCAGAACCGCCTTTCATGAATTTTTGCATGAACATGACCATTGATAACATTAAAGACATTCCTGCCATCATCATACTCTTCATCGCTGCCACTCCTATCAGATGAGAAGTTGATTAGTTATCTTCCAGCAAGGATAATTTACTGAAAAATTATATTGATTCCACCAAGAATTTTTTAGAAACATTATATTACCCATTATCTTCAGTTTAATCATCATAAGACCTGCCATCATCATCATCTTGCACTTTCCACCTCCTCCACCTCCCTTTCCACCGCCGCCTAATCCACCTCCGCCTCCACCTCCTCCTTTTCTTCGTCCTAAAAGTAAAAAATTCCAGTTTCCAGCCGGTTCTTTAAAAAATTTTCTTATCTCTCCAACGAACCTTCCACAAGACTCGTCTCATCGAGCATCACATCGATTTGATTCATTTCCCTTCTTCCGTTCCACCTTGGCAAGGTCACACGCAATGCAAAAGTGTCAAAGAAGTCATCGATGCTACGTTGGATGCTCTCATTCGCTTCATTCGAATTTCGATCCACTTTGACCCTCGTCTTCACCAGTTTTACTTCCTCTCCCATTAAAAAGATCTCGTTAAGTTGCCTGATCGACTCCAAGAATCGACCAAATCGTTTCTTCGCGCAGACCAACGATAGATCGATAAAACAGCGGCCTATGTCTTTCACCGGAAATTCCGGAAATCCATCATCGACCTTGAACCTCGAGGAAACGTTCCTGGAACCTGGTATCACTCTTAAATTCACTCTGACCCCGTTCTTCCGGAAGTCGAATATACGTCTTCCTGTCTCGGCAGTTTTGTAAGGATCCTTGTGAAGCTTGTAATTTTCTTGGCTCGATATCTCATTATTCTGAGCACTTATCAGGCCCGCGTGTAAGAGCAGAATCACGAGCACAAATTGACGATGTATCCTTGAAGTTAACATCGGTCGATACGCGATACGAAGATGAGGAAAAGGATTGTGCTTCTCGCAACTTTTACCGGCTGACAGAGACTGATCTCTGAGTTAATCCAATCGCTTATATACAACGAGATTTATGTCATTCGAGTGATTTTTTCAGCGCATTGTCACGATTGTCATTTTCCTCCGCCCGGACAAATAACTTAATGATAAGTCTCGGGGAACTGGTGGTTCGTCGACGGATTCGACTTCCAGTTTATGCCGTGATACTAAAGTCGAACCGGATGCAAGACTGATGCGATTTTTTCGAAATTTTGTCTTTCGTCAACTGAAAGAGCAAACGGACTATAAATTAAAGAATTTGAAAACCTAGGCACAATTCCAAACTATGGACAACAGCGCTGGTTGCTAATTAATTACCTACTTTCTTCCATTCGCGAATTCTTTGCAACTTAAAATTTATCTCAGGGGATTCATTTTTTTATTTTAAAAATTATGCTTAAAATATATAAATGTAATTATTTTTATTTTTATTTCGCTCAAGGGCTATATATTCCCTTATAATATTCATAGGGTTAATTTATTTCTGTAATGTTCATAGGATTAATTTATTTCTATAACATTTCACTTCGTGATAAATATGGTCGCAGATGTTAACTCTCACAGATTTAATGAAATTGATGTATTTTCGATATAATAGTCGACATTATATCCGACATTAAGTATAATTAAATCATACATTCAGAGGATTCCTGTATCTGTTAGCATAGTGACGTTAATGAGAAGAAATTGTATCAGAACTTTCTCCAAATTAATTCTGAGTGCATCCAGATCAAAAATTTCGCCTCAAAGTATAATTTCGAATTATCAAAACGTGATTGCCCCTGAGATATGTTTACTGTACGTACTCGAACGTAGAAGAAACACGAAGGTGATCTAATGTAAGGCGTTGTGAAGGGGCCGACCTTGTTTTATCGCACTAATTGTCTGGTATGTTCGCAACGCCGTTATTGTCGCGTAGCATATAATTTTCTTAACAAGAAACCGAAACAGAATCTTGATACCGATCTTGACACCGTGACAAGATACATATATCCATTTTGTTACAATTATCGTACCAACTTTCTCCACAAAACAACAAACCATCAATTCCAACCGTGTCAATTTTAACAATAAGTTTAATCTTAATTTCAATCGATCACCGAAACATCCTGGAATTCAATCGACATAGAAGACTTCTTAAAAATTCACTTTATTAATAAAAACTTTACATAAAAATAAATATTGAACGTAGAAGAGATAACATGTACATGATTTAAGATGATGCGCGACGCATTGAACGATTTCGTCGTACAAATGCTGTTCGCATTTCGCAATAAATACGTCTAAGTAACTATAAATAGCTGTAATGATGATAAAACGCAAGACTGGATGAAATGAGACCAGAACGAGGCGACGGTAAGAGATACAGTACACAGGCCTACACGCGAGCGAGAAGAAAGCGAGACGAAGTCGCGAGGAAAGAAACGAGAAATGAATGAAATGAAAGAAAGAAAGAAGAGAAATAAGAAACCAGACAGAGTAAAGACCAGAGATGATTGCAAATTGAAAGAAGAAATAGAGAAAAAGAGATAGAAAGGAAACGAAGTGAAGTCGGTGAGGTAGAGATGTGCTACTAGTTCTCTCGCGTACCAGCAGGTACTTGCTAAATGGTTAGATTATCGAAATGATGATTAATTCTGCCCAAGCAACGATCGTCGATCGCGCGCGTTTCCGTACTTCAATACGGCCTGCTGAATCGTATCATGAACGGAATCGAGTGATCTTCCGTACCCGGAATGACCATATCCATGGCCATGGTGCTCCTCCGCGCTGTGGGTGTGAGAACTCGAGTACACCGGTTTACTGACGATCTCGTAGGTGGTCTTCTTGTCACCTCCACCAGCGAGAGATTTAAGTCCGACAATTGCAGACAACATCAGAGCCATCAGACCTGTCATAAGGGCTTTACCGGCGAGAAGGGCGAGGGCACCAAAACCTACCGCACCTAGCGTACCCTTCATCATCATCAGACCGGCCATCAGACCGCCATATCCCCCTCCTTTTTCCTTCTTACGTCCTGTGCAAAGATAATTGATTACAACATGAAGAAGAATTTTAGACACATTTTTAAAAATCTTTTTTATATCCTGATAGTGCAAATTTACTAGTAGAAATGTAAAAAAGTGGTCAGAATGTTGATGTATTAAACCCCTCACCAGTTCCAACGCTTTGTCCTCCACCCAGGCCAAACTGCGCGAGGGTCTCCTCGTTGAAGTGTCTGGCAGCCTCGAAGGTCCTTGGATCGAAGAGCTTGATGGATATCGAGTGGCTATTGAGGTAACTGCCAACCTTGTGTACCAAGTAGGCATCCAGACGTTTCTCCACGTCATTTGGAAAATCTCTGGCAAGATTGGCAACCACTTCCGACGCAGGTACATCAGCCGAGCCATTTTCCTTGATGACCGATACACCAGGAAGGATGTTGATGTCCTTCTGCTCCGAGAGTCTATCAAGGAACGACACCACGTCCAGTTTGAGGCACGTGGCACTGTAGGATTTCCCGCAGTCTTTGCTCAAAGTCGAGGCCAAAGTCTCCGGTATTTCCTCTACCAATTGCTTGGACGTGCGTTGCTCGATCTCCGCGTTGGTAGTCGCCGCGAGAAGAAGAAGAGGAAGAAGGGCCATTGGCGCGATTTTTCGAATGACGATGAATCCCTTCATAATTACGATATTCCCAAGGATCTAGTATAGGCTCCTTCCGGTTCTCCAAGATCAAAGTACTTCCTTAAATCCCTCCGGCTCTACCTCCGGCAGTAGAAGCACCGACTGTCTCTTCGATGAAAACAGAAGAAGGACCTTGAGTCTGACAGACGAGACGGACGCGTAGCGTGCACTGGACATACCCTCGGATAGTTGCAGTATATATAGAGCGAGTCACCGGGTAGTCCTTTTTCCTTTTTGCCTTTCGGCCGTTCCATACATTCTCCGTAGCCGAGTGCACCAGCTACGTACTCTCTTCTTTGCGGACGTCGAAAGAGGAGGCGAGGGGACCCTCTCGCGGACGTCGCTCGCCGACTAGCCGGCGAGAGGGAGCGTCAAATAGAGCGGAGAATTCGAATCTCTGTCGAATTTGCCGAGGAAAAAAGGATACCACGTCGAAAGGCACCACAGAATGGCCTAATGAGAACGAAGACAGAGATCCTCTCGTTCGGTCCAGTCTATCACGTCGTCGAAATGACTTTCGGACCAATTATTTTGCGCATCGTTAAAACGCTTTTTCGACTATTTCTTCGTCCCGATTTCGTTCACGTATACCGTTCGATTTTGCGAATATTCTCTCACCGGCACGTGCGCGATTCCTTCGACTATCAGGATCATTTAAAAAAAAGAAAAAAAGAAAAAGGAATTACCGTGAGTGAAACTGGAACTTTAGGTTTCTAACCACAGATAGAATCATCTTAGTTCTCCTATATTCTATCGACGAGTTTCTCCGATCTGACATAGATTCTAATATATCGTATTGTATGGAAGTTTGTACATTTATTGAGTAAATTATACTGTGTATCGGGAAATCGATTGTCATCGGTGTCTTCTCCCATTGGCGGCCAGCCGATCCACTTTCGATCTCGACGACGAAACTAAGAGGGTCGCGAACAGCGAATCGTGCAACGGAACAGCCGGAATTTAATGTTCTCCGGTAACCGGAAATCGGAAGGAGGCCTCTCGAAATATCTTAAGGGAGTTTCGTTTCGTACGAGGCAACGTAACGAGACGAGAGGCCTACTTTAAATTAGTCCAACTAACTCTTGTGTATCTGTTCGCAAGGGAGATCGGATTTTCGCGCGCCACGCTCCAACGACGGCGCTTCGGGACGGATCCTGTCGGCGAGAAAGTACGCAGTCAATTTTCACGAACACCTCCGGAGAAATAGAGGAAGAGAAAGAGAGAAAAAGAAGGAAGGAGAGATTCCGTTGTCTCGAATCGTAAGGCAGCTCGTACGAGGGCAAATTTGCAAAGCTCTCGCGAGACGATGCGCTCTCATGATCGGCAGGCAGGTGTGCCGAGAAGAGTAGGATTAGCCTGCTTCGAGTAGTATCTCTTTCGCGCACTTGTTACTTCCTTTTACCACGACGCCTTCCTTTCGTTAATAATCGCACCATCTACGACCGGCTGCGCTGTTGATCCTCTTTCGCGATTCGCAATCTAAATTCTCAGTCGGCCGATAGACTTCGCGGGAGATCGGCTGCGATTTCGTCGAAGCCTGTATCTCAAACGTACTTACTTTTACCTAATGGCGAAACGATTTTGTAGAATTCGATCCAATTGAAGTTTCAAAAGATTGCGTATAGGTGGAGAAATTAAATTTTTCAAAATTGGAAATCTTTTTAGGTGATGATTTATTTGGTATTATTAGAATTATAATGTTCTTTACAATTATATATAATGAAAAAAATGCAACAGCTTCGAAGGCAGTTTGATAAAAATTTTCAAAGAAATTAGAATTTTGTTCCAATTCGACGTCATTGGCGATAAGCACTTCATCATCCTAGATAATTAATAAACGTTGTCAGTTATCGTACGACACGATTCGCTGACCAAGAAATAAACGATCTTCGTGCTCATCGCGATGATTGCGTGCGGACTTTACAGGAAAAAAATAAAAAAGGATCTGTAAATTTTTCTCTTCCGTGCGATCTTCTAATCGTCGAACAAGAAGTCGAATGTGAAATGAATTGTGTCGTAAGTGAAACGTGAATGAACATCCTTCTTATTCCTCATAACTGTTTCTCGTATACTGTTACTATTCTCCATATCTATTCGATACGTAACACGATCGAGCATTCGATTTGCCTGAAATTTCGATCTTTCCGTTCGCTCCTATTCTCATATCTGGAACATCATCGGTATAACATTGAATCCTCGACACGCGAAATTGCTCCACTTTGAAGATCGTGAAAGCGAAAATTAAGTTTGAGTTAATCGGTCGAATAGACTTCCAATTTTCTCTCAATTTTCCACATTTTAATCCCCCATCCTAGATTGATCCCATCGTCTCAGGCATTCGACTGAGAAACGATTAATCGTAGATACTTTCCTCTCGTTTCTCAATAACGTGTCTCTCTTTCTTTCTCTCTACAAAGTAATTGGGTCAGTTTGCGGTCCAAGGTTTTCGATTTTTTTGCATACTTCTTCTTTCTCCATCATTTCATTTACGATATTACATATTCGGAACGTCGACCAGTAATTGTACTCCTCTTATTCGAGATAATCGACCAACGCACCTCCGAAGCTGACTATATTACCATATTTATTCCATTTTTGATCCTCAAATCGTTCCATCTCCAAGAAACTCCTCTTAGCTGGCAATTTACGAGAATTCTTCGAATATCCGTACAGAATCCTCGAAAAGGAGCATTCACGTAAATACATCTCTCGAGTGTGATCACCGGGGAGGTTCGTTCGAGAATCGATTTCCTCACCATGACTTGGAAGAATCATTCTGCAATTTCCTACCATTCTTCGGTAAACTCTACTATCTCTTCAATTTTCACGGACGAATTGCTTCGTTACGCCTCTACGTACGCGATTTCTCGTAGAAATGGAAGAATACGTGCTCTTTGAATAGCAATCAGTGTTACATTGCTACTACTTTTTGCTAGGAATGTGATTTACTACCATTTAACTTCCCTTTCCTAAATATTCGATAGGAAGGTGCGCAAATATAACGTTTCCTCCGTTATTATTTGAGATTCTAGTTCGACTATGAAAATACCAAAGAGTTGGAACAAGAAGTCTTAAACGTGTTAGAGGAAAATGAAGAAGTCTTGGTCGTGTTATCGTAAAACCAAGACGAAGGAAAAGGATCGAGAACATCCGGAGGAGAGGTTCGACAGCATTTGAAGCCGCTTCCTGGCCGAGTGGCTGCGTAGACCTCGTTAATTCGAGAACGAGTGTCCGTTATGCTCGCCGATTCTGTGCCTTCGTACTTTGGTATCTTTTTCAGGTCTATGCCGAAGGGAATGCCGAGGATTCCTTTTTTAACGTGCGATTTTAACGCGAACGTTCCTAGAACACGCCCGGTGCGGATTGCCTTTCAAGCGCGGCCGATTCGAGACGGTGAACGACGACTTTGACCCAGACTCCGGAGGATGGAATCTGGCAAAGAGAATCGTAGAGTTTTAGAGCTTTAGGTAATCGTGGCTCTTCTAAGTAGATCGTGGGAGTTTCTTGATAGTTTTTAAGAGAGAGAAGAACCCGTAATTTTTTTTTTGAAGATGTTGAAATATTTTTTTTAGAATTTTTTGTAACGACACTGATATTTCAGGTTTGTGAAAGGTAAAAGGGATAACTAATATTTAGAGAATCTTCAACGAAGAGTTTTTAAATCTTACGGAAGAAAGCTACCCTAAAGTCATTAATGATCATAATTTATTTACGATTTCTCTAATTAATATCCTATAAAGATTTAATATCGTAACGTAATTAACCAAGAATTTCTTGCTCTTGAAACCGTATATATCTTTGGATTAATCTACGTTTAAATTTTACTATTCAACTCTAACCGAGAAATTGAGAAAATTACTCCAATTTCATGAATGGAATTAGGGAAAATGTATTATCGAGAAAGTCGAGGGATATGAAGCACCAAAGAAAAAAGGTACAGAAAAGCAAAATATGAGGAATCATAAGAGCAACGCATCTCAACGAGCAAACTGAAGCTCGTCCTTTCTTCTCTTTCCCGCTCCTCGAGCCTTGACGGTGCTGTCCTCTCGGTTTGGGCCCGTATATACCCGGGGCCCGTTCTCCCACTCCTTCGACTCGCCTCGACTTTAATCACAACCGATCCCGTTACTCCGTCGATCCCTACTCCATCGACTGGGAGTACCTCCCGTAAAAAGAGGTAGAGCGTGAGCGGGGCCTCCACGTGGAGGCAATGACCCACTAACCTTGATCATGGGGCCCCATTGAGGGGGAAAGAGGACGGACCAATCGTAGCTGCGGCCAGTTTTCCCACCTTTATTCTGCCACAGTGACCTCGTTTCCTTCCTCTTCCTACTCCCCCACTTAGTTTCTATCCTCTCTTCCTTACCTCTTCATCCCTTCTCAATTGCATTCTCTCCCTCCTCTTCGACCTTCGATGTAGGTCACCGGCCTTCTCCCTCGTCTCCTTCGATAACCCGTTTAACATACGATGCTTATAGATTTCTCGTTATTTGTTTAATTAATTTTGAAACGTCGGGAGAATCGTATTGGCAATGATTTTGACACGAAATTAAAGATTGACATTAATGAATTTTAAGAAATAACGACTCTACCTTCCGGGAGATAGATTTTTTAGGGAATATTGGAAATGTTGCTTTTTAAATGTTGA
This sequence comes from Cerceris rybyensis, assembly GCA_910591515.1. Lineage (NCBI taxonomy): Eukaryota > Metazoa > Arthropoda > Insecta > Hymenoptera > Crabronidae > Cerceris > Cerceris rybyensis. The sequence goes on from OU342795.1 coordinate 7,765,349, forward strand.
AAATAATTTAGAACTCGGTAACGTAGAAAAATGATCTTTTTTATTAAATAGAGGCAAGGGTTTTTGGAGAATAAATAAAGTGAGGGTACGAAAGGATAGGGAATGACGAAAGAGAATGATCAAGGAACATCCGGGAAGGGATACTGTTCTGGATTGTATTCAGGAGCCCATCCTCTGTAAGGTTGCTCGAGTTCGTCCTGCGATCTATGCCACTGATCGTGATAGACCTCTGGTTTGGCGATTCCATAGCTGATTTTCGTGTAGGTTGGAGGATGCGAGAGCAGACTCTTCAATGATACCATTCCTGAGATAAGAAGGGCCAACAGACCACCGCCTATAGCCTTCATACCGATCATTGCAATTACACCGGCAACGATGAACAGAGCAGTTAACATTTTAACTTTGAGCAAAAGAAGCAAAGGGAGGACCATCTTCTTCAACTTGGTTCGAGCTGTAACGATAGAAGAAAGAAATCTTACAGTTAAAATTATAAATGATAGGTCATTGTTAAAACCACATGTTAGTGTGTTAAAAACACATAGGTTACTGTTAGGATCGTAGATCACAGATTAGATTATTGATTAGGCCAGTGATCATTCTCGCGGTGTCTCTCCAGGCAATCAGAAGTCTATATCAATTTGCACGAATAATCGTTACACGTGTAGTTTTTCAGAATGTCAATTCTGATAAAGTGAAATTCTTAATAGACGATTGGTTTCGACCATTCAATGGAAGGGGTTTCTAGGAGGTTCTAATGGCCATTTATCGGCGAGGCTACTTTCTTCGACATGTGGCACTCTCGTTCAAGGTCCTCCTTCAATGTGTTCTCTCGGTAGCCGTCCCAGAAACCCGGAATCCCATCAGGCCCGCGACCAACAGCCGACCCACTTTAATCCGACACCTCCGCCTCTCGTCATTTTCGCGGATGCGAGGGAAGTGGAACGCGTCTTCTTGGATTTCTATGCCCGAAAACACATCGTTCTGCTTTCCTTCTTCAGCCTCCATCTCTTCCCTTTTCTACGTACTCCTTTCCGTACGAATTGCGAATACCGATGGAATCTTACGAACTACGTTGCACAGATTTCTGGTATTCGTAAAATAAAATCTATATTTGCGAACGGAAAGATTGAGGGATGGAGGAGAAGAATTAGGGAAAGAAAAAAAAGGAGATTGACGGGCGTTGATAAAAAGAGGACGAGTGGAAAGAGCCGCGAGACTTGCGAGAATGGTACCAGTTTGTTAGCGAAGCCAATCGGAAATCGCGCTACCGGAAGTCCCACTTTTCATCCAATCGCTCTTGCCTTTCGTGGCTTACTTCCATCGCATTGGAGAGACTTTAGAAAGGCGAGGTACTATAAGTTCGTGCACGTCGAGTGATCTATTCATACGGCATCGTTCGCCAGAGAAACGGAGAACTTCCATGGAGGTTGTTCGTTCAATGGGAACTTGAGCCTTTGATCTTTTGTACTTCTGCTTTGTAGGTGGATGCGGAAAAGTACGCTTCGTTATGAGAGAGGTTTTGATCGTGGATTGTGGTCGATCGTAATTGTAGATTCGATGGTTTCTTTAGACAGAGGGTTTTGCAAAAAGAGTCTATGGTATTCGGTCTCATTGATGATTTAATTTTAGTACTATTGCAATTTTTAACGTTATGTTAGTATTCGATATTTCAATTAATTTTACCGTGGATGGCAGAGGTTTCTACAAACTTATCGTCACTCTAACATAATACAGTTCATTTTCTTCTTATTGGTACTCTTTCTGTCACAATTACTCTTACTTAGAATATTTTTCTTTAAGTATATGTATATAAGTATACATAATCTTTAAGACTACGTAGATTCTAATCTCCCAAGCATAAAAATACAAATACTACATAACTTTACAAAATGAAACAGTACCAAATAATTCCTGAAATTCTACTATTTTCTTGATTCAAAAATCCTCAGTCTTTCAATCGCTCTACTTCCACCTCACAAAGGTACATTTTCACCTCTTTCTAATTTTCCAAATTTTTTAATCTTTACGTATTTTATAATTTTTTAAACTAACCTTCGGAAGCTCCAGCAGCCAACCCCCTAAGTTCTACCCCAATGTCCTTCTGTCCAAGAGCCCGTCCAAATAAATCAGCGGAGGATCCGTCATTAGGTAAACGAATTCGAATCCTGTGAGTCCTGAAGAACGTTTCTATACTTCCAACGAGCGGATCCTCGCTTCTTCCGGTTTCGTCGATCTTCTCATCGACGTCCATTTTCTCCAAAGTGATCATATCACCGTAAATCTCAACGTTGTCCTTCGCATTCAAAACGTCCATCGCTCTAGTCAATTTCATTTCCACTTGTTCCAATTGGTTCCCATTCTCTTTGGCAGCGACAAATGCTACTAACTGAAGTGCCAAAACGATAGATAGTAATTTCACCTTCATTGTCACGAATCGATGTAGATCGATGTCGTCGGACTAGGAGGAAACGATTTTGACTGTTCGCCCGGGGGCAAATTTTCTTTTATACGTCTCGAGAACGATGGTGGGGTGAATTTGAGCCATTTGGCAAGCAACATGCAGGGAATAGCGTTGCTGTGAATTTTAATTCATCGTACTGAGGTGCGACATGTTGCATTGTACGAATATCTGAGGTAGAAATCAATTTTACCTTCACCCGTGATTTCTTTTTCGTCTACATACATTTACAACTTCTTACAGTCTTCCTAAAACCGAAAAAATGAAGAGGCACTACATTTTTAAACATTAAAAATAAAAATTACTGCCACTAATAGGCATTAAACTTAATAACATTAAGAAAATAGGTGTTCATTGTTAGAAAATACTTTTATTTCTACATTGAATAGAATTTGTGGAGAAACAGGAAAATAAATATGGTGTTCAAATATACAATTGAAGGATAGTATTTGCCGTCAGCGACACGCAAAACGTCCCCAATATTTCTCAAGACATTCATCGTAAGAAAAGAAATGGAACGAGGAACAAAGAAAGCGTCGAATTTGTCACAAGTCAAAGAGAGAAGGGTCAACCAAGAAAGAATTCAAACAGGTGGGAGTGCAAATGAACCGTATGTTCACATTTGATCGGAATGGCATATGAGCCAGACCGATTGTCACTTTGCGCCGTGATGAAGATGTCAATATTCCAACTCTGTCAAGCCAATCACGTATCGATGTTTCTATTCTCAAACTTCTCGAACTTAGAAATCGCTTCGTACCTCGATATCTCCACGATTGATACCAGTATGCTCTTCAAAATAATTACTCCCATGAACATCTTAATAGAGTACTAATAAAACAATAGAACATCTCAACAATCCTAACATTGTTCTACCAATAGAATAAACAATTTCTAAATTCGTAAAAGGTATAATAAAACAAGTTCATATCTCTCGAAATAATTTATTAAAGTACACAATTAATCAATAATTTATATAATGCATAACTTACAAGCAAAAAGTTATATATAAATACTAATCTAGCAGTCATCGAATTCGAAGCCTGAAACCTCGAGATTCCGCGGTCCCCGAGAAATATGGCTTCCAGTATCGCTGGGTAGAGTTTCGCCCTTGATGGCACGAAAATTCGAGTCGATTATTCTCTCTTCCTTTATTCAGCCTGTTTGGCGATCGGTGCTTGCGCAGAATATGCCATAGAATGAGCATCGACCTTTCCATCGTTCGCACGATCGAAGCTCCTCTTGTAATATCCCTGAGATTGTCCAGAGGTCCAGACTTGATTTCCTTCGTACCATCCAGGTTGGGTATTTTTGCCGAAAATTCCGCCGACAGATCCTACACTGCTACTACCGAAGAGCTTCTGAAATATCAGAATGCCGGCTAGCAGAAGGGCGACTTTGCCGACGAAGAGAGCCTTCAGTGCAAGAAGTCCAAGTCCTCCCAAGAGAATGGGAGCTAAAGCGAAAAGCTTGATTCCGGCGGTGACGATCAATGGGAGCATCAGTTTCTTGATCTTTGCACGACCTGGAGAAAGACAAAGATACCGTGAAGAAAAATTCAGAGATAGAAAGAGAACAGATTTTTTCATAGATGTGAACTGTAAAGGATTGCTGAAGTTAGAAACGGAGTCGAGTAATTGTAAGTTATTCATAGGAATAAAATTTGGGATATTTGAAAGTGACATAAAAAAATTTTCTTCATTTTTTTGCTACCTGGAGAAAGAGGAAGACATCGTGTAAAAGAATTTAGAGGTGGAAAGAGAAGAGATTTGTTGATGAGAATTATAAAGGATCGTTGAAATTGGAAAAGAAGGCTAGTAATTATAAGTGAAAGAAAAAAATCTCAAGTTTCTTCCGAAGCTTTGAAGATTCTTGGCATAAAGTTTTGAAGCGAATTTTCTCTTGTGTCACAGAAGTTACTTGAACGAGCTAGTATCAAGATAGAGATTTCTCTAACAAAATGCTTTAAGGGTTAGAACAAAAGTTTGTAGATAGCACTTGCTGGAAGTAACTTCCGAAGGAAAGCGAATTGGAGTTCCACGAGGAACGAGTTTATCCGGAACGGGTTGCGTATAGATATCACGAAGGTGAAAGGCTCGTCCAAGAGTTTATTCGTTCATACCCGTGACGTTGTAAATCGGTGACGTCGAATGCCGGGACATAATTGTGAAACGAGGAGGAAGGTTACGTAATCCCGAGTGGGACTATCATAGGAGAAAGATGGAAAGTTACCTTCGTCGAGAGCACGCGAAATTGATCCTTCCTCGGGCACGCTCAGCTTCAGGCTATGAGTCTTCAGGAAGGACATTGCCGATTCGTATAGCATGCTGACCAGCTTGATAGCTCTGTCAGATGTCTCCTGAGGAAGCTCGTTCATGACATCCAGCTCGGTCTTCAGGCTCTTTCCGGAACGTTCCACTAAAAAGTATTTTAACACAATTGTTAAAAAATCCGAACTTCGATACAATTTTAACTTCGCAATACCTCCATTCCATAACTCTAACATCGACTTACAATAGTACAAAATCAAAACACTCTCTAATGTATAGAACTTTACATAAAGTGTCTAAGAAATTAAAAAAATTAGAAGCAAACTTACTCGGTGTCTCCCGTACAAACTTCACGCCATCGATGATTTCAATATCGCTCGACCTGGCAGCCCTATCGAGACTATTGACAGCCTTCACAAAGATGCAACTGAACAGTGCATTCTCCTGTTCCATGCAGTTCAAGTCTCTGTTGATCTGTTCACCTCCGACCTCCTGCATCGGCACCGCCATTGCGGATGCAACGAAAAGTCCCAACAAAAGTAACTTGTCCATTTCGATTTAATCTATCCTCTTGTACTGCTGACAACGAAGACAACCGACCAAGCAGTGGAAGAACGTCCTTCGGAAAATTTTCGGAGCAAAGTGTGATCTGGCCCTCCGTAGCTTCTATCTTTATAGGTGTGCACCGTGAGGGACCCTCCCCAATATCCCCACTCTCTCTGCCAGATGATGCGTATGACGACAAACGACCAGGCACGCGAGTTTCCTGACTCGTCATCTTGTAGACGCGGTTGACCACCTCCCAGAAGAACTTTCTTCGATAATTTTTTAAACAAACGCTTGACTCGCTCTTTCGTGAGTCGACGAGATCGTCAGAATTGGGCGGACCCTATCTCTCCTCTCGATATTGGTCCTCGTCTATTCTACTGGTTGATCTGGCTGTATTTGGGTCAGTAGGGGAGGTAAGAATCAACCGGTCCCAGTGTTTGGTAATTTGGGGGCCCTTGCATCCGGAGGTCGTTGCATCCAAAATGACCAAGTGAAAAGATCGGTTGTAGGTTTATCTTGATGAATCGTTGCGTAAGTTTCATATATATGGGATAGATTGAAAAAATGTAGACTTTACTATGTTACAGAGGTTAATGGTTAAGTTGGTTTTAGTTTGTAGAAATTTTACGATTTGAAATTAGCATAACTAACCCGCTGAAAAGGAGAGACGCGCGAGAAACCTGCAAGTTTTGTACGCTGACAAACGACGTTCTTTACAATTGCATTTGCTTTACAAGCAGGTTTCAACAATGACGCCTTTTCCTGGTGCTTTCAAATACTCGAAACATCGTCGTTGTTGTCGTCGTTGCTCGCACGATTTCCATTTTCTAGCGAGAAACCAGTCGAGCCAGTTGAGATATTTTAACGTTCCTTAGATTTCATTTGTCGAATTTACTTTAATCTTTCTAGGTATTTGGGGATTATTGCTCCTTCGAATGGAAAGAGTTAAAAAACTTTTATGGATCGGAGAGATGCATACAGCTCTACGTCCACGTGCATTCGAGCCGTTCACCTTGACCCAGAGACTCCTGGTCGCTAACGCCTGAATCTACGGATTACATCTTCAACGGGTCTTCTGATATAACTTGTACGACTTTGGTGATTTCTCTCTCTCTCTTTCTCTCTTCTAATATTTTAAATTTCAGTCTCATCCTACATTCTTTCATGGTCCGACCATTTAGGAATTCCATTGGGTCGTGTTGTTCCCAAATCGTTTGAAAGATCCATTTTCGATTGGGTATTTTACACGTAGAAACTTGGTGTTTTAAAATTTGCTTGGATACTAAATAATCTATTTCTTATAGTTCTCTCTTAAATTTATAATATACACATATAAAGGAATTGGTAAATGTTTAATCAAATTCCAGTTGTCAAATGACGATACCAATTTTTAGAATTTTTCACATGTTTGATAAACACGATTTATTTAAAAATCCGCACCTCTTATTGTGCTCAATAAATTCTTTGATAAGAAAAAAGAGAAGCAAGAAGAAAATGGTGAATGTTATTTAAAAAAATAACGATATCTCGTGGGTTCTGCCCACGCAGAATTTACAGCTATCTCTCGCAAACCGCAAAGCCATAACTTTTCGATCAACTGCCTTAATTTCTAATCCCCAAATGAAACATTCCTTGGTTCGACGGATGAATAAGCGAGGATCTCATTGAGGTCACTTTCCGAATGACAACGGCTTCGAGAGATCGTCGAGGTGCCATATTCGCGGGAGGTGTTCCATTGTCTCCTCGGGTTCTCTTTAAATATTTAACAGCCTCGCGGAACTTCGTCATTCTCTCTGTTAACGGTATACTTCGTCTCTCATCGTGTCGTTGGATTTTCGCGATTAATTTTCTAGGTTACCGAGTTAAACCACTTCCGATTGGATTCCATTGGTATCGCTTCCTCCGATGAATTCATCACGATAATCACGAATGACGAATATTCCCTTGTCGTCGACGTTCACCCACTCATTTCGTCGAGTCGAGAAACGAAAGGTGGTGTCACGAAATTACGGAGAAAGAAAGGAGTGAAAACCGAAATGCTAATACGAAACGGAGAAATTTCTTTACAATTACCCAACGTTGAATTTCGACGATGAGTCAATTGACAAAAACTCAGTTCCATTTGAGGATAGAATGGAATTTGAGAGAATAGCATCCAATCGAGATGGACTTTCGAGGAAATTCTTGAGAGGTGATTTCCATGGGTGGATCGTAGAATTCGATGGTACCGGGGTCAATGATCTAATAGGCGTTGTCCTATATAATACTGGTCCATGCTAGTCTTATCTTTTATTTTTATCTAACTTACGACGACGCCGCTGTCGCATTTCTTCTTTCCACTTTCTCCCATTAAATAATGTCAGATTTCATTTCAATGGTAACGCGCTCTAGAAAATAATACGATGTTACGTTGCGAGGTATTTTTTCATCTCGTAAGACGAGTCAACGACTCTTCTCGTAAATTAATTTCGTGGCTTTCGTTGTCGAGGAGTCTTGCAATATTATCTCTGAGATTTCTACTGTCTTGGTTGTCTTCCTATTTTAAAACTTTGCCCCATTTTTAAATGAATTGAAATTAAAAGTTCTATTGGTTTTCCTTTTCAATTGATGAAAAATTCTATGTAAGATTAATGCAGCATGGGAAGGAAAAGAATGTTTCTTTCCAAATTTTATGGAAGATGAATTAATTAAACAAAGCATTTGGAGAACTTCACATTTTCATAATTGTATCATTAATTTTGAGATTGCTTGAAAGTCACTTACATTGTTGAAGGAAAAAGAGAAAATGTGTGTGTAATTAGTAGGTATAATGGTAATTGTTGACCGTAAAAAAGGAAATATTAGTATGATAATGAGGCATCGTCGGTCAAGTGGTACCTGCTACACAAGTTCATCGAGTTCCTCGTAATTCTTCGAATTTGAAGCCAACTTTCTCCTCCTGAACGAACGACGAGATTACATAATGCTCTTCGAGATAAATCAGGCCGATGGTATTTTATTGTTCTGCACCGTGATTAATTGTACGGCTTCTCAGTGAAATGATTCGCGTGCAATCCTTTGTCGTTCGTAAACACTTTCTACGCTTTACTTCTTATTCGGCTACGAATTTCAACGCTTATTGTCTTATTTGCCGAAGTAATTAGCGATTTTAACGACGGTGCTCCTTTCGTTGGCGCTAATGTAAGCAGAGAGGCAAGTTTCAAAAAATTAACACATTCATTCAGAAGTGCTTTCGCGGTTTCATCATTTAAGTTTTGTCCTTTGAAAACGAAAATAAAATGACAAAACGGCTATTACTAACTGGTCATTAGACACAATAAATTCTTCTAATCTTTTTTATGTTACATTAGAAGATCTAGATAAAATTGTGCGGGATGGATTTGCAAAACTAATTGTAGAAATGATGGAAAAAAAGAATCAAGTAAATATGAGACGGCAAAATAGCGAAAGTGCTACTACTTTCCAATTTAATTTGATAACTTATTTTGTAATTTTTGTTCTTTGGTTAAAAAAAATAATCTATATTTTACAAAAGTCAAAGAGTTAGAAAAAATACCGTAAGGGGTAATGTGGACAAGGATTAGGATACAGAAAAATAAAACGAACGTGATATATTTAGTTTTAATTAATACTTTCGTTACTTCTTTCTACGTCGTTCTTTGTAAAACTTATACGGATCATTTTCCGTGGTATCTTCCCCGAAATCGTACATATCCTGTCGTCTGTACTTGCTCGAAGGTACACTAACCACCTCGTAACTGCCACCGGAAGGAGTTTGAGCAACTTTCTTCAGACCCACAATGGCTGCAAGGATCAAGCTCATCAAACTGAGGATCACCGCTTTGCTGCTCAAAATTGCCAAGGTTTTTAAGGCGATTGGCAGCAGAATGGATTTGATTAAGACAAATCCGACGATCAAAGGGATAAGATATTTGTTCATCTTGCTCTTCTTCCTCTTACGAGCTGAAATACGAAAATAACACTGTTAGGATGCTGTAAAAATGCCAATATTTTTCATAATTTACAAAACAGAAAATCCACTGCCTCAGAAGATTCAATATAATTTTCTCTCGTTCGAATTTCTGATAAAAAATTTCATCAGCATTTCATGACGCAAGAACTTGACAATTTAATTACAAATAACTAATAATTTAATCGTCTACCTTACAATTCCAAATTAATTTCGTGACACCAAAAACTAGCTAAAAGACTTTAAAATTCCCAAGACTACAAATTATAAAAATTCAGTACTACACAATTATCCTAAATCACTTTCACATCATCGAATGCAAGCCAGACAATTCAACAAAAGTCAATTTCTATATTTTGACAACAATAACTTCGAGAAATCCTCCAAATGAAGATCGAATGCCATTCCAAGACCTATAAACTATAACAATTCTGTACCACACAGAAATATTAAATCATTTGCACATCATCTACTGCAAGCCAGAAAAAACCACAAAATGCAATTCCTACATTTTAACAACAACAACCACGAAAAATGATCCAAAGTCAAAGGGTTAACCAAATGACCCAACTCTCCATGAGCTCAAAAGTCGCTCGTAAAATTGCAGTCATGCGCCGCGTCTCGTTCGAACGCGTTTCTCTTATAATTCGCGATCGCAAAGCTAACAAGGCAATAAAGCGAACTGGAGTAGAAAGCACTAGAGTTTTTGTGCCGTTGTGCCACGTGCCGTGAACGACGAAGTGAGTATCGTGTCACGATATATCAGACACCGCGTGCGAGCTCGTATAATTACACGCTTCTTTAGCAGCCGACGATTAACGAGCACGAGCGTAACCATTTCTTCCTCACACCGGCACGGTCATCGATATTTCACGATGCAGTTTACTTGCATCGTAGAATTCCGGCTAACTCATGGCAGATCGACAGCTAGAGCGGAACGGAAAACGCGTGATGCCGGAAGAATCATCGGTTTGAGAGAGTCGGACGGATTCGTTACGGATCGGTTGACTGTGTTGCACAGGCGGTGAATCGATCAGCGGTGATAAGATCGTGAGCAAACGTGCGAGAAATTGGAGAACAAAAAGTTTATAGATTGACCTGATGCTGATTGATTGATGCTTTGATTTCTTTTTTTTCTCTTCAGTGTTTTTCTGAGGGGATGAAAATTTGCGTTAATGGAACCAAAGTCTGCTAATTTCACTTGAGGCTTGACAAAATTTGATAAGTAGAAAAATTTGTTTAACACTATAACTATGAGAGCCGTCAAATTGACGGGTTCCCACATTTTTTAAAATATTTCTCAAATTTATAAAGAAGAAGAACAGCAGATATTTCACGTGTATCTTATAATAAACAAATTATTTATCTTTTTTCAAAGTACTTATTTAATATATTGAAATACATCAGAGCGTAGATCTAGTGTTAAAAGAACTGATCCACTAATACCCTGCAATTTAATGACTCGAAAAGTTAGGCCCAAAATATTCAAAGTCAAAATTTTTCCGCAATGTTAACACTCTACGTATTCTATATTGTTCTCTAGTCCGCCCAATCTTGAATTTGGCTCAATTATTTGGGCTCCCTATTATAATTATTATATATAGAGATATAACGTTATCAATCGCCTATGTTTGAATTGGAACACTTATTGTAAGTCTGCGAATTTCTTTGACAATTGTTTACGTTCCTTTAGACATTCAGTCGTATCCAATTTATCCTATCAATAATTATAGTACCTTGAACCAAAGGGTATTTTTACCCGTAAATAAATAAATAAATAAAAATGATGTTATTCCCCATTCTCGATTATATCCCTCATAGAATCATACCTTCCACACCAGCTTCAGAAACAGGTAGAACATTATCAACGACATTCAAAATCCCATCCCCGATCCAATCTGCGGTTTCCCTCGTATCCTGTAGCAGCATCCTTGCACTCTCCTGCATTCCCGCATTCTGTGCAGTTTCCGTTGTTACGAGAAGAGGCAGAAGCAACATCACGCAAAGCGACAACATCCCTCGATGATATACTTCCGGTTTCCTTTTCCCACGATACGTAGAATCGACGATCTCCGACTGGTCGAAACACAATGAAACCACAAACCTCGTGGCTGAAACTAACGGCGTGTTGGCAAATGTGATGACAACTGACAACGTCCTCGGAGTGGAACATTAGTTTATATATAGGTGGATCGTGAAAAACTCAGAGAAGGAGACCACCATCTAACTTGGTACTGACGCGTGACGAAGGTTTCACCGTTCATCCCCGTACCTTGTTTTATTCTTACCGATCATTGGACGGTTTTGTTGCTGATGGCGTGCTCCTACGCCTCTGAGAGTCGATCGAATTTTAAGGGGGTCCCTCCCATGGACTTTATCCTCGTAGACGACGAAAGACGTCGATCAAGTTCTTTGACGGGAGAGCCTTTCCATCGAGTTCGTTTCACACTCGAATAATCTGGCCAAGAAGTTTACAGGTGCCCCATTTCTGACCTGCTTAGGATAGAAAACTCAAGAATAGTGTAATTAAGAAAGAAGCATCGAAAGAGAGAAGTTCAATTACTGGCTGCATTTGATGGAGTGTTTCTTGGGGATGCGAAAAACTCCAGATTCGGTGGAAATTAGTGGTGTGCAGCGAAAGGAATGATTCTTCTAATGGGGAATCAAATTGGATTGATTCATCTCTTTTTCTATAGACAATTTTCAGCTTCGCTGATCTTTGTAACATGATTTTACTATCGTCGTAGTGATGACAGGATCATATTTTATATTTATTTCATTTACAAGGTAGTCTCTTGAAGTTTAAGAAAATTTTATAATCGCAAAATTTCTCATAAAAGATATTCTACCAGAGAGTCACATGTTTACAGCTTCCTCTTCTGAATTGCACGAGAACGATCCTTAATGTCACCTGCTGATGACTCGAGAAAAGTAACCTCAACGTGGAACATCGTAATTTGTACCCCGAATAAAAAAAAGGTCCGATGATACCTTATCCCGTTACTAGAAACATTTTGCAAAAAAGAACATTGTTTCCACACGTGATATCACCCTGTCATTAATTCGTTTCACTGTCGCGCACTTTTATTGCGTTACGCTTGGAACGTTCGATGCGATCGTTCGATTAATATTCATTATTCGCAACAAAAGAATGTTATTTTTCCCATTAGAGTTTACGTGAAATAACGCGGAAAATAATTACTTTTTTCCGGGATAAAATCACTGGGCTGGGATATGCCAAATTACCGAATAATTACCATTTAGTTAATGTGCTCGCAACACGAAGAAAGGCGGGTGCATTGTTGATGGCGAAGCATAGTAAACAGCGCGTTTTAACGAGCCTCTTTTCACGTAATAATTCTTGTACTCATTGTGAAACGGTTCGCCTCTGCGAGGAGCAATTACGTGTATCGTTTGGAGACTCTGACAGTCTCTTTGTTTATAATTTGTCACGAGAGAAAAGAAACTATGGAATTAATCGTTTCGCTACGCCGCGCCGCGGCGGCGACGAAGAGTGACCATAGTTTACGGAAGAAGAAGCCACTAATTTTTTCGATAAATTTCATTTGATTTAAAGAAAAATTATATTGCCTAGAAAATCATATTTTTCAAAGTGGAACAGAAAAATTTTGAAAAGCAATTTTACGTGAATACAATAGGGTGGACTAATGATAAATTACAAAAAGAAATCTCTGCGAAGAGAGTTAAATCAAATTTAAAATTAATCCAACAATAGCAATTCTGCATAATTCAATTCTATAATGCTTCACTTCGTCATATAAAACAGAAAAATGGTGTGACATTCACGAGGAAAGCGACTTGTAACGAAACTTGAATTGTTAAACAAAGCTTGTAATACTTAGCAAGTGCAAGAGTTTCGTCTCTTATCAAACAACTGTCGTTGTATCATCTGGCAATTGTTTGAAACTAACTATAATCGCTGTTAGTAGGGAAAGGGTTAACGATCACTGTAATTGCGAGAGCCGGTCGAACGAAGAGCGCCGAAACAAAGAACAGTGACCGCAAAGAAAACCGTAATGATGACGGTGACTTCAACGAGGGGATATAGCGTGTTGACCAGTTCTAGATACTCTCTACGTTTATCCTTTTCCATCTTTATACTCCTTGCTGTCTTTTACCTGCTTCCCATGTAATTACCTGGGTATCCGAGTTCTCGAAGGAAGCAGCGAAATTGTTCTTCCTCGAAGACCTGCCTTTGGGTGGCATATGAATAAAACTACTTTGCCATATTTTTCTGGCGTCATACACGAAAGATTCAACTAATTTCATGGAGCCTTTGGAAATTGACGAAGGAGTGAATACAAGAAATTCGTGACGTTTTTTTAACTCGTACGACGAAGTCATTAGTAGGTTTAAAATCGTTAGATGTTCTCTTAATGAGTGTTGTAAAGTTGTTGGACTTTGATTCGAGAAGATTTGTAATTTAGTTTTAATAGCATAGGGTTATAGAAAAATATTGCGTGAGGTTAATTCACCCGAAACGACAGGAAAACGTGTAGGCGTGAAGATTAAGTTATTAAAGATCTGGGTAGTTTTAGCGGTTTGATTGACATTGGAATCAGAGTAATTAGTGCATGAAAATGGTATAAGGATTTATTTCTGTGAAATTGATAGTTAATTTAGTAATTTCAGAGCGAATCGTCGCTTGTAAATTACATCTAGATCAAAAGTTCTATTTGAAACAGAAAAATTTAAATCTTCCCAAGAAAGAAACAAAGAGGTGCCCCAATATTTTAAATTTTTTGAAGACTTCTATTGTCAAAAAATAAATTGATGTTAATTTTAGTATCGCAAAGTATGTTTGATTGAATTTTAATATTTTTTAAATATATTTTTGTAAACTATCAATATTTCACGACCTAAATTACTTTTGATATGAAAAATTGTTGACCCTCGAAGGTTAAGTTATCGCTAGTTCTTCATCGTTTTCTACTATTCCGTTAATCCACCAGGTGTTGCCGTGTTTTTTTTCTTAACTGTTCTCTCGATAACAGAAGTTGGAAATAATTAGTGCATGGATATTTTATGGGGGTTTACTGTTTGTGAAATTTCACTGGTTATCACGAGGGGAGGAAAGCCGAGAAATCGTTATGGTGGCGTAGAATAAATGTGGAGCGATTAACTGTTGGAATAACTTTCCTACACGACATTACACATGATCAGGAGAAATGAAGGCGTTTGTTTAGAATGCGAATGGCACGGATGAGAATTCGTTAGTGTCGAATGCGGGTACTGCAAGATGCAAAATGTTGCACTTGAACGATCGCTTTAATTGCTATAATAAATATCTTTGCAATACTGTTAATTTATTTCAAGCAACACTAGCCACGTTCTACATATGGTCCTGTAAAATTCACTTCCAAACTCTCTAAATAATATATCCACTCTAATTAATTAATTCGCCCAAACTACAAAATTAATTTCAAGCATAAAACTATGTACCTTTAAATTTAAATTACCATAATTCCAAAAATATCCTGAAATTTCAATCATAAATATTAATCAATAAATTAACCATTGATCTTCGGATACACATACTTACAATTAAATCCAAAATCCCAAAAACCCCCTCCACCCCGCATCATCCCCATACTGCATCGATCCAACCCACTATAATTTAAGCCACCATGCAACAATGTGGTATTCGTGGAAACTTGCAACTCCTCCTCCTATCAGTATCTATGATCAATCAAAATTCTCCCACCCCATATCAAATCCGAACTACCATCGACTTGTCGTCGGCCCGGATGTCTGCTCAGCGTAACTCAAAAATTAATACGCTCCTCTGGTATCCTTCATTATTAAGTCCCACCTATTCGCCGTAACATTCCCACCCTTGGAAGAAGCACCCCTTCCTATTCCCTCATTCGATAGACTCCCGTAGAAAAAGCCTGCTCGACGGACGATACGTTTGTACCGTTGCGAATGGCTGCCTGACACATATAACGTTGACGACGATTTGGATCGCAGGACGTCGCAGCGAGCACGCATATATTCTGAGCTCTACGAGCAGTGCTTATTTTTCACGGACTGTCGATCTTCCTGGCAACTGAAGCGTGATACACGCCGCGGCAACCGTCAGGCCCCTCTCGGGCCCATTGCAGAATCAAGAGCGTATCAGTTCCCGGCCGTTCGCGGTTCGGTCCGTTCCATAGATCGTTCAGTTGCTATTTGCATTTCGTGATTTTACCCCGTGAGTTTTATCGAGAAGTTCGTTAAAATAATAATAATACGGATATATGATAGAACAATTAATTATTAATGGGACAGAGAAATAATGTAAAGGTGAAGAAAAGAGGGTTGATAGGTTTGACTGAATTTTAGAGATAGAGAGACGTGAATTTGGGGGTTGCTACGGCGAAGAAATTGAGAATGTGATAGGACATTATAATAGAAGATATTTGAGCAGAGATTATTATTTATGAGAGTGCAAGGACGATGATGATGATGTCGAGAGTGAATCTAGTCGCGATTCTGTTGACACTGGGATGCGTTTCTCGAGCTCTGGAGAACTCGAGGTTGGTTGAGAAGGAAGAACGCAGGGGATACTTTGTTGGGAAGAGAGTCACGAAGGATTTGCAGAATAAGATTGGGATGCAGAATGCATTCATTTTACGGGGAGAAGAGAAAACGAAGGCTAGTGGTGTGCAGACGCAGAAGGGCTTGGCTTTGAAGAAGAATGGTTTGGAGGCGAGAGGTAATTGGTTTGATAAAACGTCTGTGAGAATAATGAGATACGAGATGTATAATATTATTGAAGAAAATTAATGGAATTAAAGGACAGTGGAATCTTCTGTTTTTCGTGGAAATTCAAATTTCAATTTTTTTTTAGAGCACCCGCGAAAACGGAAAAAAAGAGTGGATCGTACGATGTTGGCGCTCCTCATGGCGTACAAGATGAAATTTTTAGCCCTCGTGCCGACCTTGGTCGGTGGACTTTTTCTCCTGAAAGCGACGGCTCTTCTCGCAGGATTCTTCTTCGCCCTTTTCGCCGCTGTTCTTGGACTCAAAGTGCATTGACGAGACGTTCAACTGCGATCCTTGACAGGATGTAAAATCGCGATAGACCCGAAGTGAGATTAACGTATTTATTTCGTTGTAACTTAATAATCAAAAAGTGCTCCTCAATATAATCAATCGTCTTTCCGTGGAGTATCAAAAGGGCCCGAGTAGAGAAGAAAGTTTCGCAGAAATTGACTTGTCGATTCTACCTCAAGAATCGCAGGAAGGCGAAAATCGAATTCTTCGACTAACATAAAATTATAACGGGAACTAATACTCCTTGGTGATGTAACATACATATATCGTTGTTAATAAATTTATTGAACGTTCGGATAGTGTAAAGAACGAAACATTAATTTTTTTTTATCATTCATCTTTAATAATGATCAGACGTTGAATTCTTATTCTACTGAACACACGCGTGTCTACGTTAATACAAATAAATACAATGCGACGAAGAGTATAAAATACGCGATTATAAATACGTAGATTATTATAAATAATTGTGCTTAGGTTACTAATGAAACTATCAATATTACATGAACAAGAAACGACTGCATTCTTCGGGCGATAGTACACCGCTGCATTTCCGCTTGGATGTCTCGCCGTGGCAACGATAGCCCCTATTGCAGCCGATAAAAATTGAGTTCGGTGCCGTTAGAAATTCGCGTGCATGAAAATTGTCGTTATCGTTATCTTTTTATTGAATCGCTATCCGGCAGACCTCAGGGACTGCCCGACATTTGTGTTGTTCTTGGAACTACCTTGCGGTAAATCGCGTGAAGAATTAAATTGAGATATATCGTTGAGCCTCGGTAAAAGTGAATGCTATTGGTCTTTGCGCAGAGAAGAAATTGCCATTGGAAATCCTCTACAGTTACTCTTACGTAAAATACATTGTCCGATAGCGATTCTTAATTTTTTAAAATTCTTTGGTAATCTTTTGCACTCCTATTTCGGTACTTAACAGTTTAGTGACGTGGTGATAATATGAATATAAATTAATCAAGTATTTATGAATAGAATCTAATGAAAATTCCAGTAACCATGCGAAATTCTAAATGCAAAAGATTTTTTTTCCGGAGATCAATCGACCCATGAAACATCGTAACCCGACAAATTTCTAAGTTTCACGAAAAGACATCGAAATCATGGAACGACAGCGACCATCGACGAGTCAGAAGCGTCGTTTCGGAAAATTTGCAGAACCCCGAAGAACCTCGTGACATTTTTTCCTCCATCAGTGCTGATGTCGTGCCGAATACGCGAGATTCTGCGCATATTCGCGAGTTGCCTCCGTGATCACCTCGGTCGGTCCAAAGACATTCTTCAGGCTTCTATCCCATCCTCCTCCACCCTGCTGCCATCCGCCATGATGGTCGTTGTTTTGTTTCTGACTGAGAAGCTTCTTCAAGCCGATGATCAAAGACAAAACAAGAGCGATCTTGCTAATGATCAAAGCTTTTCCAGCGATCAAGAACAAAACACCCATCGCAATGGGTACCATCGCAGCCATTTTCATCGCCACCCCCATCATCATCATTCCCATCATTTTCTTCATCTTTCCACGGCCTTCCTCCATACTTCTCTTCAATTCTCCAGCATTCGTCTTTGGCAATCGAATCTGAACGTTGAAACTGTTCAAAAGAGAAGCAATTCGATCGAACAGAATTTCATTGAGAACTTCCTCCCTCGAGCCACTAGCCGTTCTACCAAGTGTCGTCTCCAAATCAGAACTTAAACTCTTCGCCTCTTTGTTCTCCTCATCGGCAACTCTGATAAGCTCGAGGTTATCAGTAATCGGCAGAATATGAATTCTACCCAGTCTCTCGAAGAACGTGATCGCTTTCTTCTTCAAACACGGCGACACCGCCACGTTACGATGCTGGCACTCCTCGTAAACTCGATAAAGAGCACGATAACCCTTATCGATGAAACCTCCATCGTCGTTTGTCGTGGACGCACAGCAAATCCCACTGAACGCCAACAGGATAAGCACGCACTTTGACGGATCCATGATATTCTCTCGATAAATTCGTTCACCTGACGATCGAGAACACTGCCTCCACCAACCCTCAGACTCTTTAAAACGATGAAAACTACAGACGACAACGAACTTCGAGACGCGCACCCACGAGTTCCTTCAGGATCCTCGACTAGAGAGAACTGGCGACAGGATGAGGTTTCGAGGCTGATATATACCATCGAGGAGCCAGCAATTCGCCATCCTTCGTAAAAGGGGGTGATGTGTCTCCCACGTACGATGCCATAGCGGTGCGAGCATCTCTTCCTGTGTTGGTGAATCTACGAACGGAGCCGGAACATTGCACCGATTCCCTTCCTCCTTTCTTCCTCTTTCTTTCTTTCTCCTCTCGCTAAACAGCTGGCATGGATCCTCCGTAATGGTAAATAGCAACGTTGTAGTAGTACAGAGAGCATGTGACCCTCGCTGACACAGAGACCCACTGAAGCCGCGAGATCGAGCCATCTTCCTCAACATCCACACGATTCGCTCATTAAATTTCGCTGATGCTCGCTCACCACCGGCAACACACCGATGGGATTCGTCGAGGAGAAGAGACGAGTGGATGGAGAACGAATGAGAGAGGGAAATCGTTCCAGGAGGAGTTCTTCTAGCTCCCCCGACGTACCTGGCACGGTGACCTTGCTGACCCTTCGAATAGAGAAGATGCGCGAAATGGTTTTAGGTCGCGGACGGATCGTGGCCTTCCTTGGGCCGCATTCTCGCGGAATATGGAGTAACGAGCTAGATTCGATCGCGTTTACAAATCTTACGGTAGCGGAATTCTGCTGGTTGATTTTGAAAGGCGCGAGTAGACGATAACTTTCGGTGATCGATAGCTCGTTGAGGTAACTCATTTACGAGAACACGTTTGAACGATGATAGAGGTGTATTTCGTAATCTAAGTAGCTTGGTAACTTCTAATAGATTTCTGGTAAATTACGTGTTCGGTAATAAGTATGTTTGAAACACGTGCTTGTATCTCATTATATCTACAGATTCTTTGCGAGCGCTCTTTTAGTTTGAATATTCATATTTATTTTTCCACCGACGCATTCTCCTTTACACTTATTGTTAGTAATTTACATATAAAAGAATTTGAATATGTTGAAGATTTATTCGAAACTCATGTAACGATTTATTATTCAATTTTTAATATCTTTAACACTAAACCTACCAAGGCGGTCAAAAGACCGATTCCAAAATATTTTCTAAAAATTATCTAAATTCATTGAGTAGCCACGAAGTAAATATTCCACTTCTATCTTACAAAAGCAAAATGAGTTAATTAATTATCTTCTTTATCTCGCCATTTCTCTTTGTGTAAGGTCGTTATTGAGTATATTTAGATTTCAGTAGATATAACGTCGGTAGGTTTAGTGTTAATTTTAAATAGTTCGATATCTTTCCGCCCTTTGTATGATGAATTTCAAGCAGGTGAACCAGCATGGAATGGATCAGCAAACAAGAGAGATTTTCTAATGTATCTAAAAATGAGTTCTCGTAGAATGGAATGTGTCACTGTGCCAATCTCCATTGCACGGCGCGTTACCAGTCGCATGAATGCGCTTTGCTTCGCCGACACGCTTTATCGAGGTTAACGCATCTCTAATGCGACAACAGGTAACGATGCATCCTCCATGTTGCATTACCTACTTCACGATTATCCCATAGTCAGTGGGCCGACTACAGCCGCGGACAAAGTTTAGCAGCATTAACTCTCCGTGCCACATTCTATACACGCGGTTACTTTTCTCACGACCGGCGCGAAAAACGGATTCCACGAGCAACAATGAGCCCGACATTGCGTTAAAAACGCGTTACTCGAACAGTGTGACGTGGTGTCTCTCACGATGCAGAAAATTTGCATGCGGATAAACCCTCGTGAGTGGACCGATTCTGCATTTGTTCTCTCTTTCCGTCTGACACGTTGGATTATTCTACTTGCTCCTTTAAGCGCGCGTGGATGGCTGTGTTTGTGTTTCATTTGATATTTTTTTTAGGACGCAAGGTAGATAAATGAGTTAAAAGTAGTTTTAATTAACTGGTAATGAATTTGACTATTACTGTGTTATCTTTTTTGTGGGAGCAGTTAGAATGATTAATTGTTGGGGACGTCGAGGTTGTACTTTTATCAACTGCAGAAGATATTTCTTACATTATCAATTAATATATTGCATTTAAAATATTTTGTAATGCACCTAAAAGTCTAAGAGCAAATTATGATTGTACTAATTAAGGTCAAAAATTGAAAAAAGAATGTGACTGATTCCAAATACTCCCATAAAATTGCCCTTTTAAGAGCAATACCATGGATTTTCTACTTTGCAGAATTCCAGTGATTAAATCAATCTCTCTTTTGCCCCGTTCCTTTTCCTTCAACGTATTTATCTTGTATGTCAAAATATACCGTTTTAATCGTCGGTAATCTTAAGTTTTAAATAAGTAGGCTCCAATTTTTTTTCAGCTTTCTCGCAGTACCTCACAAAATTTTCGTTCTCACAGCTTATTCTACATACAGATTATTCGTTTGTAGCTCAAAGGAAAAAAAGGCACTGTGCCGAACGTTCAAAGGGACGAGATTTTCTCAAACGATATTTGAAATAAGAAGCTGCGGTCTCTTCCTGCCATTAGATTCAGGTCGACGGTTCGCAACAGGTGGCCGTATCCGAGATCCTCGCGCAAAAGGTTCTAACCTACCTCCTTGAAACACCAAAGAAGAGAATTTATGCGCTTCCTTAGGCTACCATGCAATTTCTAGTCGGGAGAGCTGTCCGTGTTTAGTCAGCCACGACGAAATATTCCATGATACTTGTGGTATCACCTGACGGTTTTATAAATTCCAGTTTCAATTTCATGCGTAAATTATGTTACCTCGATAGATCAGAATGGTTGCCTTGAACTTTCACGGTTAGATATAAATAAAATTGATTTAATTTATTCCAATATATGGATTGATGTCCCTTTTAAAATTAGAAATACAGACGTGCATTCTGAAACCTGTAGAAGGTAAGAAAGTTGGAATACAAGACATGACGGTGAAACAATTAAACCAATTTAATTATTAGAATTTTTGAAATAGTCATAAAAAAGTGAAAGAAAAAAAAACAATAATCGATTGAAAGGAATTTTGAAAAAAATATAAATTAATCATTTTAAACTTTATGATAGATCTTTTAATTAAATATTAATAGAAAATAATTGCAAGAATTATTATAGCAATACAAATTAATAAAGCGATAATAAATCAATATGTTTGTTTAAATACTACACAAGTTTCTCTGTCAAGTCAAAGAGTCCAGTTTCTTTCAACAGAAGAATAGAAGCAAAATTTCAACTGATTGTAAGTCTTTACTGTACAAATGATCTTTACATTTTAATAACAGCAGCGTGGAAATTGAAACAGGTGATAAAGATGACGAACATGACAGTAATTTGTGTCAGAATTTTTTTCCAGTAGAATACATTGAAGAAATTGACGTTGCATGGAATGGAAATTGCATTCTCTTCCGATAATTGTACGATGTATGCAACCGACAGTCTTCGAAGACTAACCCTGAATACTTCGAGGTACGAATCGAGGATGCTCGATCGGCCCAGTGGCACACAAAAGATCCGCCGAAGGAAAAGATGTAACTTTTTAGACCTTATTCTCTACTTCTCGGCGTATGAGAAGCGCGAGAGGCGGAGCTATGGGACAAGAGTATCTTCACGGCTTAAAGATCACGTTTATCCGTTTGATTCATGAATGAAGCACGATTTACTGTCGATTATTATTCTACGAGGGAATCGGCAAACTGGTTACGATCTTAATCTCCTTAATTTAATTAACTGCTTCGATGATAATTCATTGAAGACGTTTTCCTAGACTTCCTATTGTATATTAATTTTTCTTAAGTGAAAATAACCGTAGAAGATGCTTAGATAAAATTTTAAATAGTGTCTAGCGACTACGATAATTAACTATGAAACTATTATTATCAGAATGCACTACAATGTATTTATGGGAATCAGGAAATGTATAACAAAGTAAAGTATAATAATTGAGAAGTTACTTATTATTGGTTCGAGTAATCAATGCCATGAATAATATATAAGAACAATGGATTTTTTTCAGAATGAATCAGAAAACCATATAGAATTTCAAATCGTCTATCGATTAAGCTCAACTTCATGGTATCTCATAATAGTAAATAACTACCCATAGCCACAAAATAATACAAGTACAAAAGCCATCTCCATTATTCATGTATTTCATTTATGATAAAGTTATGCAAGAGCCAGCTAACTGGCCCAATTCCTTTTCATTTCAACACAACAAACGAATTACTGTTCTCCACGCTCACTGACGATTATTCTCTACAATTAACCACTGCACAGACCGTGATCACATCCACCTGACCATACATTTAAGCCATTTATCTCTTTTAATGCTCGCGATATCTTACCATTCCCATAAGAATCTCCGATGGAAAAATCGGTGGATGGATAAAACACACGGAAGTAAAGCGCAACGAACGAACGAAGGAATAATTTTTCCAACGAATATTTTTTTCACCACACGGTTGCATTCACGCTCTGTATGGCGTAACTGAAGTCTCCTCTACCACTCTTCGTCTAATTGCTCTCAGCCCTATAAAAATGACGAACAGTTCGTACTGCCAGTCCAACTTGAAACATGCTTCGGCGAATCTTCGTACTTCTTGTATCGTCCGGCATCATTGCCACTTGCAACGCGCGCGATGATGTCTTTTTACAATCAAGAATCATTAATTGTACCAACGAAGAGAATTCCACGGCGTGTGCAATCGGTCGGACGACGAATTTGCAGAACAATCAAACGACGGAACCGAGAATACCGAGGAAAATTGAGGGTGGATTGTGGAAGAGTCGTGAATTTGGAAATGGAGAAGGTGAGGGATGATATCAAAGGTGGAAATGTGAAATGGGGTGGTTTTGTGAATTTCATACTGTGCGTATATAATTTGCGGTAGAGATTTGGTATTTGTTGTTATTGTATTTATGGTGTATCGTGGGAAATTGTGAGATCTTTTGTATAGAAATTGCAATTTCATTCTTACGATGTAGAGCACAGCGAAAGGATGAAAATTAATGGATAATATCGACGTGTTTGAAAAGAAGGCTTCACAAAGATGTGGATTAGTGTCCCGTGGGAATTTCGCAGGCTGGTGTTGCCGCTTAATTATTTAACCGCGTCCGATGATAACTGTAAATTAGCGTCGTTTTCTGCTCTACCTCGAGCGTGATCTTTATGAGGTATCTTCCGAGCACGAGAGTTTTTACCACGCGTGAAACAATGGTTCGCTTTAAAAAAGTTTCGTTGACTAATACGAGTGTTTTGTTTATGGGTGTGAATATTTTCTTGACTTTCTTTATTTTATTGCATTTTCTTTTTTAATATAGCAAGGAATATTGAGGGTGTATGATTAATTGGACGATTTTTATCAGTTACTGCACGCAAAAAAGGCAAAGGGAAAGGATATGGAAAGTTGCTCTTGTACTTCGTGGGGGCGATGAAAGCAACGTTGCTTTATGTTATGGCTCATGCAGTTGCAGCTATTGCAGGAAAAGCACTGATTCTTGCTAAAGTTGCAATTGCAATTGCTACTGCCATTGCTATAGCCAAGGCCGCAGGTAAATGAATTTTTTTTTATTACTAGAAGTTCACCTGGAATTAAAAATAATATCTTTGAATTTCTGTTGCGGTGAAATTGTTAATATAAAAAAATAATTTTTATACTTTCTTTCAGATCACAATAAAGATGTGACGTACGAAATAGTTAAACATCCGCATCATAGTTACGTGCAGACCCATAGCTCGAGCATCGAGTATGACCACCATAATAGCTTCGACGACCACAACTTTGATTATCGTAAACGGCGAAGAATTTATCGGTAGATAGTCGGGTGTTTTACCTTTTAAGTATCTGTGTATAATAACAGTGATAATAAAAATTTTAGTAACGACCTGTGAGTGGATTAGAAGGAAATATTTATTCAAGTACAAATAATAATAAAGATGTGTAATGTTGAATATATATTTAGTTTACCTTTACTATAATGTAATAAAATGTGTGGTGTAGTCCATCTGCCTTGTTTTGAACACACTTATGGTAGAGAATATTAAGACGAAATTATTTTTATTCAGTTATTGTTATAATGAATTCTAAGCAAATATTTTAGCCAAGTCAAATGTAAAATATTACATTGTTTATTTGTCATTTAAGTAGCTATCTGTAAAATCTTTAATTATTCTTGGCATAATGAGAGGCACAAATGATGTCAATAACCTTTATTCATCCAGCATGGTTTTTACATAATATACAACAAATTGCTACAAGTAGAAACAGTCATCATGTACCTTATGGTCTATTAAATCTATCGCTTTGGTAAATAATATAAATAATAACGCAACTAACATTTCCATAGAGATAACTTTAAGAATATATATATATATAGAATATATTAAAAATTACAGTTTGTTCAATTTTCAAGAGGGATACACTAAAAATCTACAGAACACTGTGCAGTACTTATCAATATCTCCGATGTCTCCTAAAGTCCCTAACTCTAATTAAAATTAAACTAACTTTAACCAGGTCACTTGAGAAATCTACTACCAATCAACCTATTCTGTTAGATCCTTCCATTCATTTAATTAAATACAACTTAAACAACATGAAATAAATAAACATCCGTCTCGCAATCAGATCACTATTCAAGTAGGAGGAATCGTGTCGAGAGTCCTCTGCCAACCGCCTCCACCACCACCGTATCCACTACCATAGCCTCCATGGTGCTCGGACGCTGTTGCGTAAATTACTTCATGACCTCCACCACCTTGACCCGACACCAGCTTCTTCAATCCGATGATAGCGCTCATAACTAATGCAATTTTGGCTGTTAAAAGCGCCGTTCCAGCGAGGAAGGCGATTTTTCCATAAGCTAGCTGAGCCATCATACCTGAAAGAAGATGTGATTAATAAAAAATCCTTTTAGATTCTTTAAACTTATTTTAATTAATATTTACCTCCTACAGCCACAGCCATTAGGAGCAGCCCTCCGTAACCTTTACCTTTCTTCTTTCGACCTGTAAATACCAAGTAAGAAAAATTACAATTCAATTATAATTATAGTATGATTAATTTTTATTAGATATTAATAAATAATATTAATTGAATTTTAATTTGGTTATTTATTAAAAGAGTATTATTACTGGTTAATTATTATATTACTGTTCATTCTAATTAATTCAAAGTGAATTCTAATAGGAGTAAATACGTATCCCGGAAATCTTTAAGTAGATTCAGACCGACGAGTCAGACAGGAAATATCTCCACGCTCTTTTATCGTGAAATTTCAAGTGTAACGCACAATACCTTCGAAAGTATCTCCAGGAATAGTCAATTTTATACTCCTAGATGACATGTACTCGTGAAACTTGTTATCCAGCTTCTGATCGAGACTCAATTCCGTGTCATTTGCACCATCGAAAGATCGTTCTTTGCTCCTTGCAACGGCCGCAGGATCTCTGCCGATCGAGATGTAATCGTTGATCGTGTAAACGGAATCATCGTGAACCGCCGAGTCGAGGATTTCCAGGGCTCTTTGTTTCAAGCAAGTGAACGTGTTCTTCTCGTTGGAGCATCTCTCGAAGAGTCTCGCGTACTCGTTCTTGGCGAATGTCGACTGCAGCAGAATCGATAGTTCGACGAGAAAGATGATTCCAGCAAAACGTACCCTTGTCATCGTTTTTTGAATCGTAATCGATGAGACTTTCCAAGATGGAAATTTCTTTCTGTGAATTCACGAGCTCTTCCTGCAAAGCACCTTTTCGATTATAAAATGGAAGTATTCAAATTAAAGTAGAGAGTTTTTTTTTAAAACGTCTTTACAAGACTGCTCGAGAAATTTTTACGAACTAATTCGATGTGTCTCGTTGCAGCTCTTTTATAATGGTGTTCGATGTCCTCCTACCCATAAGCCATGGTTAGGACCTTGCAATGCGGGCTCACACCTGATCCACGCGCTGTTTAACGCCTCCTTCGAGAGGAGGGATTACTCCTCGGCCAAAACAGTAATCGTACAGCCCCGTAAGTAAGTATCCCTCTGACCTGCTTGACAATCGAAGCCTAAAACCTCGTGCAACAGCGTGCAAATAGGAATTAAAGTCCGATTCATCTAACAAGAACCGATACTCCGAGCAGAAAGTTTTAGATTTTTCGTTCTTTTTTCGGCTTTCTGTTTTCACAGAGTAATTTTACGCCGATTTGAACGCGATATTGTTGCATTGCTGGTAGAATCGACAGTAGAAGTGTTTTATGATTTACCTTGTTCTAACGGAAGTCAATTAGATGTAGAGAAACATTTATATTTTCTATCTTTTTTGCATTTCTTCCTATATTTGATATCATCCTGAAGATGTTGCATAGAATTTTATAGAACTTTATAGAATTTTATTGATTTTAAGTAGTATCATTTTTGCATAGAAAATGTAACTATTTAATATATTGCGAAAAAAGGGTGAATTTTAATGATGATGTTAAGTTTATCTTTTAGAAGTTTTTATGAAAGTTTTCGTGTTTCCACTATTAGAGTTTAGCGCGACATATTACTCGAGTCAAGATACAAATTAATTGCGAGCTGGAGGTACTGTTAATCCGACACGAATTACTCTCCGTGACGTGCCACATTCGGGAAACGACTCTGAGCAATTACGCGCGCACAAATTTGATCAAGGTTGTCCGGCGCGATTAACTTTGCTCCGCGGGTTACTTTAAAAATCTGGGACGTATCCCCCTTTACTTCCTCGACTCGATAAAAGTGAACTCTCCTTTATCCAAAGTATAAAACACTCCAACTTTTGAGAAACACAAAATTACAAAACTGCACAGAATGATTGCGCCGACATTAAATTTATTTTATACAGAAAAAATCGTCTTATTAAGCAACAATAAAAGGACGGAGCAAATGTTAAAATAGTTGAACTTCGCTATTCTTTAATTTTTTTTTCATAATCATAGGAAAAGAGAAGGTCAGATCCACCGAGTTTACAATAAATTAATAACTTAGAAAAAAATCTTTCACAGGTGACGAGTTATGTAATTCCAACCCTCAGTCTGTAACATCGTATCTACGGATAAGACTTAATAATTATTAACACCCACCTAACAATAATCTTCACATAAACCGTATAAATGTTCATTCGAGCCGTGTATCAACCGTTTAATTCTAATTCAAAGCTGCTCACAATGCAGCACTAACAAGAAAAGTGAATTTTTCAAAATACAATAATTACCAACCCCCGTAAAACTTCATACAAACCGACAGTACCTTGAAATATATAATTACATCAAATTACACGACACGCTGAACTAACGCATAATAAAATCCACGCTACCAGTATTTACCACATCCACGCAAGGAGAACGTACCGAAAGTGTTATCTCGATTTACCGTCTCGAGCCAACAATACTCAATTCCTCCCAATGATATAAGGCAGAAAAGATATCCTAAGTAAAAAAAAAAACAACGAAAAATTTTTATCACCGACTGTCCCTCGCGATAATATATGCCCAGGTTGATTGTTACACTTGACATATGGAGTTCCTCGACTGCGGTTCGAGCAGCCACGGAAGCATGAAGGCTACCGCTGCTGTTTCCTTAGCGAGCAAAAGCATTTCCCGGACGTATCTTACCTTCGGTTCCTCCTTTCCTCGGAGGGATACCAGAGCACGGAGAAAGAGAGAACTGGTACAGTTAGACGACCGAAAAGAGAGGGCGACGCAATAATGGAGTGAGACTAATGGCCACTTCGAGTGAAAACGCGACAGGATCTTCAAACCATCCCTGCTCCTAATTTTCAAGGTAGTATGTTCTTAGGAAATTCAATTTTAGTGGTATTTCTATTTGAATTTTGGAGTCGTTTTTATTTGTACTTTGATAACATTGATATCATTATTTTAAGGATTCAAGGAGATCCTGGATAACGCTCTGGATACGCTTATAGAATTTAGAGCGCTAAGTGGTTCAGTGTGGAGAACACTGAAATGAATTTAATACTACTTAGTTTACGAGTTTTGCGTTACTACTGAACATGCGGTATTTCTGTAAGGAGCACAGTTTTATTGGTGACTCGCAAAAGAATGATTTGGTGTCAGATTTCATTGCTATAGCGTGATCCATGTTCTCCAGGATGATTGAGAGGAATTAAAATTTTTCTAGCAAAATCGACTAAATAAAATAATTAAGGAATTAGTGAAAATGATTATAAAGTTCGTTATATCGATTAGAAGCATAAAAATATGTTTTATTATTTAATTGTAAAAATTTAAATATCCAAGATGTCCTATGGTCCTACACCCTTCAGGTACATGTAACGATAAATTGATAATTGAGATATCTTTGGCGTAACAAATTGCAAAAGTTAAATTACTTTTTAAAAAATGCAAACGTAAAATCAGTCCTCCTCTTCTTCATTATTAACCCTGCCATTTTCGTTTATATTAAAATAATACAATTAATTATTCTTAGTCCATGCAAAATTCTTCTCGCTTCTTTTATCTTTTCCCACATGTTCCTTGTTATCATAAACGTCGACCACCTCTCTGATAATGTGCTGATCGTAGGGGGTGAAGTCGCTGACCTGAAATCCTCTGTAAGGTCGTGGAGGGAACTGATGATGATGATGATGATCGTAATAAAGAGCAGGGTTTGGTACTTCTTGCCCATATGAATGGAACCCTTGGAAACCATTTCCTGGATGGGGCGAAGACGCAGATGAAAAGAGGGTGTTCCAACCCAGAAGACCGCTCACAAAAAGCGCAATTTTTGTCAGTATCAACGCCTTCTTCGTTATTATAAGTAAAAAGCCGAAGAGCAGAGGAATCAGAGCAGCCAGGTTGAATTTAAACCCCAGAAGAAATGGTAGCAACAATTGTCTGGTGAGTTGTCTTCCTGAAAGGAAAAAAATCTTGTGTCTTCTGAATTCAAAAGGCCTTGATCGTGCTGCCTGCTGGAGGTTGTTCTTGAAAGCAGAACGTGGAGAACGGTACCTCAGCGAGGATACGAACCAGGGGAACGATGGGTTCGTTTCCAGACTTCATTCAAGAAGGTGAATATTTACAAAATAATTTTATCATTTTATAACTCTATTTTTAAATTATCAGTAAATTTGGATTCCAGTTTGGAGCCGTGTCCAGGTATTGGTTCAAACCAAATTTTGCTCGAATTTGGCAAACCACTTTGGCTTCAACCCGGAAGCCAAGTTTACTGATAATCAATCTGGCTGTGAAAGCCTCAAAATTTATTTTTAAACGCACAAAGAATATAAAGAGTTATATTTTAGAATTTTTAAACCATAAAATCTCTTTGTGCTAATTATCCTCTTACCGTACGGTGTCTCTTATGACTGTCTTCGCAGTAATTCAAAATTAAATTGATAGAATAAAAATTGATCAGTAATTTTTGATGTACCATATAACTTATCATAACATTAATATTATAGAATAAATTTTCTTGTGCCACGTCTCACTGACATTTTCAATTCTATAACTTTTGTTAAATTTGGAAAACTCCTGTTCCAGTGCCACTCGTTATTGTGCGGTAAGGGGTTGGAATTATTACAATTACACAATTGTCTTTCTAATAGGAAATATAAATAATGAGACCAGTACCTGGACCAGCATGTCTATCATAACCAGCGATCCTCTCGTTAACAACAAACTCCAAAATTCCATTTCCATTTAGCATCGGTCCAGCTCTCAGCTGCAGGCCAGGATACAAGTTATCCAGATTCCACTTGAGGCTTCTACGTTCCATTAACCTTGCCGCCGCTTTCACGATGTTCCCGAAATCCTTCGGATCGTAATCCCAATCGAGAAGCTCCCTTCCGTAGCCGTCTGCTCTCTCCAAGTGAACTTGTCCGAAATTCAAGTCGTCCTCGTGATTCAACGATTGCAGAGCACTCAGAGCACCTCGATTCGCGCACTCAAAAGTATTATATTGTTTTGTCGAAAGACAGGAACCAAAGGATTCCATAAAACTCGTTGAATCTTCATTGTTCAACGTCGATTCCTCCTTCGGCTCCATAATCACGGTGATGCCGTTGCTGACGAAGAAAACGAGAAGACAAAGACCACGCAATTCTCGCTTCATCCTGTAACTTATCAATCCTCGAAGTTGCACGGTCCACTTCGGATGAAAATAAACGCGAGAGATATTAGCGGAGAAAGTTGATAAGACGTCGGATGTGTGGCGATGAGAAGAGAGTTTCTCGCGGGAAAGGAGAATGTATAATTATACCATTGCCGTTTGGCAGAGAATCTTGAGCTCGTTGTAACGTAAGATGAGAATTTTTAAGATAATCTTATGCTTTTATGTGAAAGATATTGCACTTGCTTCGACGTAGGAGAATTTTCAAGATAATCACTATCACTTATGAATAATTCTCTTGGAATTTATTTTATCAATTGTTTTTCTCATAGTATGCTAGTATTATGTGCAGTTAATTTTTTTCTGTGTACTTTGCACTCAATTTTGGGCAATTTGAACACCGTATTTGCAAGATGATAGTCCGAGTTCCAAAACAATACTGCTCTTCTTGCATCTACGATCAGCCAGCTATATAGGCGTCAAGGGGGCGTTCACACACGACAGAACAATCGGTTTCTCTCGGGGGATTTAACAAGCAGCGAAAGTATGGTTCGTTTGTATTTCACCCGGCTCATACAACTCGCTCGATACACCGGATGCACCCAAGGAGAGTAATTTCCTTTTTGGCCGAAACGCCTGTCCAATTTATACGTTGACAAAGTAACGAGTCTGATGGACGACAGTCGAGAGAAAACGGGAAGGAAAATCGACGATTCTTGCGACAAATTGAAATTGAATCAACGAACAAATGTAACATCCCGTTGAGCAAAATATCAAGAGTACTTTCGAAATAAAGATCAACGAATTTGCGAATAGAACTGACCATAAAGTTATAGATAACATAATGGATTAATTTTGAGATATTTGGACATTGAAGGGGGAGAGGAGACGTCGATCTTGTATAAAATTACGATTTATTTATAAATAATGCGATAAGTTACATGATAAACCCCTGAGAGGGGTGGTCGATATATAAATAGTCATTGGATTAGAACTGGTGGTCCCGTGCGAGTACTGACTACGAGTCCGATGGCGTACTATTTCCGGTCTCAGGGGTCTTCTGCACCCCTTCGAAGAGCGGACTCTTGAAAATGGTACCGCACGGGTAAACGAGGGTGCGCGACTTCTACCACTTCGACTCTTTTCACTGTAACAGTCCACGTTTAAATGAAACATTCTCGTCTCGTAGCGTCCTTGGCACATATTGTCGTAGCAAGTTCAGTCGATCGAGAGGCACGTTTCCTCTTCGATAATACGTCTTTCTTTTCGTCATGTCACAAAGTCAGTCACATTTGCAGTCCAGTTTGTACAGTTCGTTCACAGTTTCGTCGATACGTCCAAGTCAATTGAAGAAGTACAGTCTAACGTAGGTCCAGTGACTTTCGGATCGAAAGACAACTCGAACAGTCCTTGAGAGGGGTGGTTCTAGCCGCGCAACCCTCCGGTGATCGCCAGGATTCGCGAACGATCACTTTGGCGAACGAAGGTAGAGAGTTAAGACGAAAGGAAGAGGGGGATGATGTAAACACTATTCGGAGGGTTTGTATGCGCTGTACGCAAGATCGGCACCGCTTGGTAACGATCTACCGTGGTGGTCGTAGTGCTCGTCGTGGCCGTAACTGTGAACGGGGTGAGCAACCACCTCATAGCTCGAGTGTTTCTGGCCGAGAAGCTTCTGAAGACCGAGGATAGCGCTGACGATCAGAGCAATCTTGCCGATTACCAGAGCCTTGAAAGCGATCAGAGCCAGACCACCAAGAACGATGGGAACAAGGACTGCTGCCTTGAGCTTCAGCAGAACGAGCACCAGGGTGACCAGTTTGCCGATTTTCGAGTTCTTCTTGCGAGCTGAAAGAATATCGAATGTGAGTAAAAGAAGTTTTAGAAGATCGTTGGAAGATTGGTAGTAATGGAGGAAGTTGTACCTTCGTTGAATGAACGAGAGACTTCCTCGGGGAGACTCAGCTGGACGGTGTGACTGGAAAGGAACTTGGCGGTTCTATCAACGAGGGCTTGATCGATTGCCGATTCCTTGGCGGTGATCTCAGTCGGCAGGGTACTTTCAATATCGTTGAGAGACCTCGCGTTGTCAGCTCGGCTGAAAAGTGAAATTTCTTTGTGAACACATGGATGTAAATTCCTAAAGATCGTCGGTAGAACAACCCTCTCGATCTTCCATAAAAAGACGTGCACTTTCGTTCGAGTTACGCCATTCGCGATTCACTCGTTTTAGTTTCACTTTATTCTCCATCGTCACGAGAATCAAAACGATCACTCTCACCCGGACAATCTTCTCCTTACCTCTTCTTAGCCTCGTCGGTCTGCACGATCTTGAATCCATCAACGACCTCGATGTCAGCAGCGCGAGCAGCCCTATCCACGGCTCGAAGGGCTCTCATCTTCAAACACACAACTGTGTTCTCCTCTCCAGAACACGAGGCGTACAAATCAAGAGCTTCTTCAAGGATCGACGGCTGATACGCCGAATCCTGTGACGCTGGTGCGCCAAGGGTCGAGACGACCAAGAGTGCGCCGATTGCCACGTATCTCAACATCTTGCTGGAAACTTCCTTCCGTGTAATCACAAGTGAATGATAAGAAATGAACAAGAAGAGGACGAATCTCTTCTCCGGCTCCTCGGAAACTGGATCTTCGTTGTAACTTCCGCAACTTTCTCACACCTCCTCCCTTGATCGTGTACCTTACGCGTCCTTACTCGACAACTGCGGCGATCGTATCGACACTGCCTGAAAGAATCACGATTGCTGCCTTTTATCCTCGTCGCGAAAGGGGCCCGCGTACGTTTTTGAAATTTTGATGGCCCCCACCGACTGGCCCCCGCCTGCTGTTGGGTTACAACCCATACGAGCTATTGGTTCTCCTCGAGGCGGTCGTTCCGTTTGTGTCGTGTGCGCGTCTCTCTCGTTTGACGCGCCTCTACACGCTCGCGCACGAGCGAGCAAGCGACCAACCGATCGCCGCTGGTCCTCTTTGGTCTCTCTTCTCTCATCGATGTTCGTACGCTTGTCTGTACTTGGGAGAAAAGGAGAGACTCATAGCAATCGTGTCGGCGGGTTTGTACAACGGTTGGCGCACGATCAAACATCCCTGTGAGTGTGACACAAGTACATGGACCACTCGTCATACTTGGACGAAGGGATGGGAGAGGGAACACGATGGTTTGCCCACGCAGGGTGCCCTTTTCTTCGGAGGAAGAATTATCGATCTAGTGGTCCAAGGAGGATGAGGAATCGATGGTGTGCTTGTTCTTTACTTGGGTGTAAGGAGAAGTTGTTAATGAAGACGGTGTTTGCGGACCAACATGGTTTCTACGGGAGATCGATGTCGCGTGACGATCTTACCGGGACGTCTGTTTGGATAGAAATCGGAATTCTGATGGAATGGACTGTTGGAACTTTTTCTTACTCTAGGGATTAAAATAATTGTTGGATTCAATTATGGAAATGTAGAGGGTGAAAATGGTGGTTGATAGTATTCAGATTAATAGGGAGAGTCATATTCATTTGCAGCCCCTTTGATTTGATTCTTACGCAAGAACAATCCTGCGAGGTTTCGGAGAATCAACGGCAGCGCAAGGAGCAATTTCGCTTTCAACGAGCCATATAATGCGCGCCTATGATACGGCGCATCGTAGAGAAGCACTCACGCCTCCGCAACTTTCCTTCGTCCTCCTCGCACGAATCTTCCCATCAATTTTCTCAGTTGCACATACACGACGTACCAACTTGATTCCCCTATCCCTCTTCGACCTACACACATCATCATTCCCTCGAAATTCTCGATCCATGTGATTCACAATAGGCTCCGAAATTTTGCCGATAACTGTAATTCGCAGTTAAGTATCCGGTGCCACCGCATTCCCAGGCACCGATCTCTCTTTTTCTTTTTTTAACCGCGGCCCGAATCTCCCATTCATCCGAATTAATCGAATACCGAGCGCGGGTTAAGGTCGTTTTCCGGATGAGGTCACGATCGTATCCCGCGTGGCAGATGTCTTTGAAATTAATATATTCCTGCGAGTGTCATGGGGAACCGTTTAACGGTTTTTCACGTGGAATGTGTCCATTCGCCGAGTCGTACGAGTTGGGTCCGAGCCAGACTTACCACGACGTGGATGAGGCCGCGCCTCGACGATGACCCCGAAGAGGTACTCGCCTAGAAAAGAGGAGAGGTACGAGATTCGGGAAAAGTATGAGAGAACAGGGCGAATAGAACTTCCGATCGTTGGTACACGAGGGAGAAGATCGTCGAATGAGCGACTTTCTCCGAGATTCGCACCCGAATGTGCTAAAACACTTTGGAAGTCTCGTTCCTCGGCTTGCTGGGTGGTTTGCGCACCTTTGGATATTTCATTTCCCTTAAAAGGCGATAGCTGTTAGAAATACGTTAATTAGTAACTGAGAATTTGTATCGTACCTTTTAAATCAAAAAGGTATAGATTCTATTTTGGAAGTTAATCATTTTTCTGGAAAATCATCGTTATCTTATTTCACTCTATACGAAATTGGATAGAGAATGAAACTGTAATCAGCTAAATGAAATTACAATACTGAAACATATCTAATTATATGTATAGGAAGACTTTTTTCAGAAATATTTCAACGACTATTCGTAAATTCGCCTCGGGCACTGATAATCAGCGTCTCTTCTCCCAGAACTTTCACTTTACTCCCGCAACTCCGTTCAGAATAAATAAAAACCTTGATACTTGAAATCTCCCAAATACCATCTCCGTTCGAAGCAATCGAGATGTATGTGCAATCGTCGAAGAGACATGAAGATTGAATTCTGAGAGAATGAGAGCCAATTGATTTGCAAAGACGTTAATTGTCGTAATGCTATGGTGGACCAAAACGCTAATCTCGATGGTAGCAACGAGTGAGGTATCAGGCGTGCGCGGCTGGTAATGGAACACTTTCCTCTCGACGACGCCGGCGAGAGTGAACTCGCCCGAGGATCGAGGTCAGGTCAAGGCCCCCACGAAGCGAAGCCTGGAGATTCTCGCTCCTTGATTCTCTTCCTTCTCCCTTTATTCTTCTTCGTCGAGGAACGCGTTTCTTCCTTTGATTTTTCACCGATTACATTGTTCATCTTCTCATTGATTATCATATCCATTTATTTTTTCTATTAAGAACGATAAAAAATGAGAAAAGTAAAGCCACATGATCTAACGTTCTAACAGCGTAATTTATCATTTTCTTGAAAGGAGACCAAGATCTTATTGCAACGGTAGTGAAAATATGAATGAAAGTGCTAGGTGAGACGTAACGGAAGACAAAAAAGAGGGGAATTAGAGGTAGATGAATGAAGTGCGCTAAGAGTTTCCATATCTTTTTTTTTTAAATCCTTTTCTTCGTGCTTCCTGCTCTCCGTTCAAAAAGGAAGAACGCGATGAAAGACAGAAGAAAGGCACATAGCCACGCCTTTCCATATACGTCGGTGCGAACGAATGAATGAACGAAACTCTGCTCTCCTAGTTTCATCTTTTCTTTTTTTTTTCGTCTCCATAAGCTCGTTTTTATTCAACTTTTCCTCTCTCTTGTTCACAACTCCTGCTTCCAGTAGTATAATTAAAGCCGTCAGGTAGCCGTGACGAGAAGGAAAGAGAGAAAAATCCGAAAAACGAAGAAGAATTCTCTACTCTCGATGCACTTGTCGCTGGAGCGATCGACTTTAAGTAGTATAAGACGTTACTAAGCGCGCCCATTGTGACGAAGCACAACGATTCTCATTTACCATCGAATTGTCACGAAACTTTGAAGAAAGTCGGAACATTAATGAACACGTCGACGATGAATGTATTTTCATTTGAACGAGCAAGCAATTATCGCTAAGTCCAGCCACGGTGTCCCACTTGAGCGGCACTTTTGTCCCACTTACACGTCTAATTTTAGCCCAAGTCGATCTCCGTGAAACGATGAATTCATCGCGATCCATCGACAACGGAATTATGAAAAGAGGAATGAAATTTTCCCAGAATTTTCATTAAAGTAGAAACCAACCATCATCGACCAAGAAACACGTGCGAAGCTGAGAAGATCTGAAAGGAGGTGAAGGATTCGAGAGAGAAGCTGACTCCGTCGACTTTCGGAAGTTGAACGAGAAGGGCCCCGCTGGCATCTTCGGAACGGGACCACCTGGCCGGAGGAGTCTTCGAGGATCGATGAACCTCGTAGGTAGGGAGATCGAAGAGGGATATCGTGGAGGGAAAAGGAGACAAGGCAGGGAGAGACGGTGAAGGAGGACCAAAGAGAGAGCCGGAGAGAGAAAAATAGAGAGAGACACAAAATTGGTGGAAAGGAAAGAGAGAGAAACAGGAAAAAACAGAGACAGAGAAAGAAAGAGAGAGAGGAAAAGGGAGAGAGAAAGAGGAAAGACGACAGCAGCTTTTTCTTCGGGATGGTAGAGAGTGTTAGGCGCACCTTGAAAAGGCCCAGCGCGGATGCTGACTGGCCTGGTCGGTCTGGTCGGCCTGGTTTACTTCTCCACTGTGTGCGAGTATGCGTGTACATAGTCATACGAAGCGTACATTCGACTACACGCACGCAAACGAACTTCCAGGCTCGAACAAGTGCGTAAGGTGTTTCCAATATGTAGGTAACACGACTCTTTCTCTCATTGTCTCGCTTCCTCTGAGCCTACTCGCGTTTAACTCTTTCGCTTCTTCTCGCGAGAAGAAAACGACCGCGAGGAGATCCAGAGGCGGAAGTCTGCGCGCTCTCCTGGCCTGCATCGATATCCTAAATCGACCTGATGCCAATATCTGAGAGATCATTGATGAATACTGTACATTCTGTATTTGCACGAGTCTTTTTTCCGAGATTTTACCTCACGATGGAACCTTACTTTCGATGGAGCCCTGAATCGATAGCTCGTGAGAATCGGTCAGGCTCTGATTCTTTCACTCGAGTTTCTTTTTTCTCGCTGTACTGTCCTTTTGTTAATATGCTGCTCTTTATCTGTCGGTCTCTCTTTCTACACGTGCTCTTTCGTGCGATCTTCCCGTTCAACTCGGTTGCCGTTAGTTTCACCCGAATTTCACGCCGGGAAGTTCGTTAAAATCGAGCGCGAGAGGATTTTCGTACGTAAAACAATTTTTTTTTAACGTAAAAGACATTGAATCAAAGTGAAGAGGTATAGGGTAAAAATAAAAGTCGTTGTTTAACAGTAATAAAATTAACTTAAGATATATTTCTATATTTATAAATATACATGCGTTGCCGCTGTCGCGACTGCATCGCAGTTGAACAATAAATACTGAGTGGAAAGTAGAGGATACGTGCGATGATCGAGTCGAAACGAAGACAGGTGATAATGAGAGAAAAACAGGATCAAAGAAATAGAAGAAGTAGAAACAGGAAAGAGAAAGGTGTGAAGAAAGAAGGATATGAACGATTAGATCGTAGAGGAAAGCGAAGTTCATGGAGAAAAGACGAAGGCGCTTCGTGAAAGCGAAGTCCAACGAGATTGAAAAGATGACTCGGTGATGCGACCAGGTCCTTTGTTTTCTCAAGTAGACGATGGCTTGTAGGCGGAATAAGCAAGATCGTGACTCGACCTCGCCCATCCGCTCGATCCATGTCCTCCAGAGACTTGAACGACCTCGTGTCCGTGGTCACCTCCGCCCGAAACGAGCTTCTTCAAACCGATAATGGATGCTAGGACGAGAGCAAGTTTGCTGACAATCAGCGCTTTACCGGCTAAAAGAGCAAGAGCACCGAGGGCAAGAGGAACCAGGGTACCACCGATCAGAAGAGGGATGGCAAGTAAACCGCCCATGTTCTTCTTCTTCTTTCGACCTGCGTAAATCAGAAATTAATCGATCAATAACTCGTACTCCTAATTGAATATACAAATTCAATATACAATTCTTTTTAAACGGAAGAAACACTCACCCTCCTCCGTCAAGCTACGTTGAAATTCCTCGACATTTGGTAGCTTCAGCTTCAACGTATGATTCTGGAAGAACCTCACGATTTTATCAAGAATCATGGTGTTCAGTGCATCCTCCTTATCGTCCAATGCTCTTGGTAGACTAGCCTCGATCTCTGCGATAGTCTTGGGCGATTCTTCCTGCTGCGAAACCGGTCCCTCTTGTACGAGGGTTACACCATCCGCAAGATTCAATTGAACGCTTCGTGACACCCTGTCTATCGCTGAGATGAGCCTTAACTTCAAACAGGGAACAAGTTCTGTGCCAGAACATTCCTTGTAGATTTGATACACCTGTCGCAAGTCCCCGAAGACCCCATTGTTGCTTGACCTGGCGGTTTCCTCGTCGATCGAGTTGGTCGTCGGGTTACTCTCGGCCGACCTTGCCGAGGCCGTTGCCAGTAGGAGAGCAAGGTACACGTAACGGTGGACGAACTGTCGCATTTTTTACGGGTAAGAGTGCCTAGAAATATGGCGACTTTTTGAAAGAACACGAGAGAAATTAACTTATCCGCAAATTATTAAAATTATTCGTTCAAGTACAACCTGGAAATATGACTCTACCTTTAATCATTTATTTCCGACCGTTATGAATATTAACGTCAAAATTTCATACTCGCTGTACTCTACATACTTCCAAGGTATACTTGCACGAACGTAACAACGACAGTATAAACTTCAACGTCGCACTATCTCGTCACGACTTCACAAAACAAAGAACCCAACGAGACTGACAGTAAGACGCATCCATGAACCGAAACACTCCTCACTATACGTACCGAAAGCAACGAACTCCCACGCGAATCGAAACAATGAGATCCTCAAATCCTATCTGTTCTCTTGTCTCCTCCTTTTCTCTCTCCCCTTCGATCCGCAACGTCAGGCTACCGATATCAATCGAACTGAACACCACCAAAACCGGTGCCTCACGTCGCGAGATGCGTGTGTACCAGAGAGAACTCTAAGTGCACTCTACGTAACGGAAGCCCTGCCCTAGCTCTATATATCTGGTCAGGTGTACCACCGTACACGGCGATATTCCCCCCACCGTTTAACTCGCGGAACATACACCACCATTGCAAGCGGATTTTCATAGCTGAGCATCGGACACGGGAGTGGATTACACCTCGCTAACCACCTGGGGGACCGGAGTAGAGAGCAGAGATTCTTACGGACCGCTTCGAAATCCCTACCCTCTGACAGTATCTGGACCCCCACCGCTTCTTTGCGCGCTGTAACGAAGCAATTCCAGCAAATAGTTTCGCTGCTCTCGAATAAAAGCCGTCCTCGACCTCGCCTATCGTGCTCTCGACTCCTTTAATTCGACCGGTCTAACCGCATTTCAGAGTCTGCGATGATACGGTGTATCCACCCACGATTTTCCGTATATTCTTGTCGAGATGGATGGTCCTTTTAAAAGACCATGGTGTCGCAGAGGTATCAGAAGATGCGGATAGGTCTGGAAGCCTGAAAATGAAAGGATTCGCGCGGGTGGATTCTTATTAAGGCGAACCAACCGCGTGTAATTGTATGCAGAAGGAGTCGTGACTGTTACTCCGTAGAAAGTTTGTTTTCGATGAAGCAACATCGTTGGCTTTTTCTACCTGTTATATTCTACTTAGCTTTTAACTTTTTTATGTGTTTTGTTTTGCAATATTATGTATTCTAACGTGTGGATATTTGTGAGGATAGATTTGATGGATATGATCGATGGTATTTAAAGTGAAAGATTAAAATCGAGTATGATCTTATCCGAGGAATCAAACGTTGAGTTAAAATAAAAACCGTATACTCGTCTCGTTCAGTCGAACGTATA
This sequence comes from Cerceris rybyensis, assembly GCA_910591515.1. Taxonomy (NCBI): domain Eukaryota; kingdom Metazoa; phylum Arthropoda; class Insecta; order Hymenoptera; family Crabronidae; genus Cerceris; species Cerceris rybyensis. The sequence goes on from OU342795.1 coordinate 7,805,585, forward strand.
CCGTTACAGGTTGAACGATCTATCGGACAAAATTGCCAGATATCCGATCGTTTCTTTCCCTCGATCATCGTCCCTCGCATCCTTGCCTTTTTCGTCCTGCGTCTCTCACGGGGACGGACGTGTGACTTTAACTGGGTCATACCAAGTGAAAACACGTTACACGTATAGATACGCGTAGGCCACCGGCGAGGCTGAAGAGAAGAAATGAGAAGAGGTGGGGATATCCTTCTCTCGATTCAACCGAGTTCACGAACGCAACGGAGCATCAAAAACCATCGAGGCAAGACGAATTTCGGGGAGAAAACACGTTGCTCCTGTTCCACGCTCGGATGTCTCACTCTTTCGTTACTTACGTCTTTCGTTCTTCTTCTTTTTCTTCGGCTTCCTCTTCCGTCGATACTTTTTTCCTCTCTTTCTTCGATGTTTCGCTTCGCTTTCTTGTCATTTTGTTTACACCATTCGATACCTAATTTCGTAATATCGCGCTCATGAAAATTACGAGCTCGATCTGCGTGAGAGAGATACAGCTAAGTCGTTAACTTCAGGATTTAAATGTTGCTGCGTGAGTTTTCATTTAATGCGAATAGCAGTTTCTTTTAATCAGTAAAAATTCATAATCTTGTAGATCTGTCTAAGCTGAAAATAAGGGATAATGAATATTCAAGAACAGAACACGACACCAAAAAACATTGTATCCAAGAAACAAGAGCAGAATAATAAATTTTATAAAAATGCCGGCCACAGGTTCCAGTCACATCGGATAACCGTATGCTCCCCTTATTATCCCCTCATCTTACAATTATTAACCCAAAATGCGATCAAACCGTGCCCTTCTCTCCTCAATCCCCTCTCCAAAGTGAAAATAAACCTTTCCAGCTCATCCTCAAAAAATATCCCACCATCGAAACCTTCATCTTTCTGGGCCGATCGGAAGAACCGAGCGAATCCTTGTCCAAGATAACAGCAACATCCGCTTATCTCGAGTATCTCCGCTTTCCTCGTTAACGTCAATGATGCTGCTACCGGAACTCGGTTGCATTACGTCGCGTTACCGATTTCTCGTGTCCGTACGTGCCGTGAAAATGATCCGCACGGCGAAAGCGACTCGATCTTCTCGGCCGACGACGCTGGCTTATAATCGTCCTGTCCGACTCTTCGTTTCCGGCTCGAAGATCGGGCCACGATCTCTTCGTCATTGCTCATCGGTTTTGCGATTTTACTCGTTGCTGTTCACCTTCTTTCATGCGCGAATTCACGATGGATCAGTTGTTAGCGTTATGCTTCACGATTGTAAATCACGAGGCAGAGACGGAAGGTAATATTACTCATGGTATGCAGGTTATAGGTTGAACTTTGACGCGTGTATCCGGTTTTGAACGATAATCTTTCAGTAAGAAGGATGGCTTAATTTGTGGCTATTAAGGAGCCTCGTATTATATCAGTGTTTCGGGTCAACACGTTCTTGGAAAGCGGCTGGAATTTAATCGCTGGTACATTTATTACACTACGTACGATTATTCGGGTTACGTTGTTAGTTGTAAATGTAATTATACGATACATTATGGTAACGTTTTTTTTTATTTCACAATTAATTTTCACTCGATACGTGTTCGTAAATAGGACTCCGTTCGAGGTGAGAGTCAAAGATTGAGCATGGAGAAGTGAGAAAGATTCCTCTCGAAACAACTATGTTGCATGTTCTCATTTCCCGGCATAATAATCAGGTAGAAGTTGCCGACGTTTACTATCTTCCGCACATATCGCAGGTTCATTAACGTTTACCGTGGCATCAATGAACGCGTAGCTGACTTTCACTCGCTTTACATGGGACTTACTGTAGACTATGGTGCATCAAAATGGCCGCTGGGGGAATTCCAAGATTTCCCATTGATTTGCATGTTCTTTCTCCGATCGACCGTGAACATCGAGAACCTTCGTGTTACGGTTTATGGACTACTAGTGCAAGTACAAATGCTACATAAACAAAGCCGGAAGGCAAGTGGTCATGGACCATGGACGTTCTTATGGAAGATGTTGTAATTTTTAACCTTTTATCTTGCAATTTCTTTTATAACTATCTGTAATGCTATTAAATGTTCATTGTTTACGAGATTACCAATTATCGACTATTTTCCACTATATTAAAAAATGATTTGTTAATGTCAAATCTTATCTATCTAAAAACGATCAGGCAATTGTAATGGAAGATGTTGAAATGGTGACCATCTTCAATCCTGTGTTTGTCAAGCTTCATTTTGAGATTTCATTAAAATAATTAGCTGCAAAGGAATCAGGTTTCTGCATCGTATTTCACCGAGGCATATTCATTGGAAATTTGTCTTTGGAACGAGGCGCAAGCACCGTTCGGCGTTGTCTCTTTATTCAACGAAAGGACGATGGAGCGTTAACATAACAACAGCACACGAGAACGTTTAATAAATACTAGTATTAAAGAGTAATGAATAAATAACAATTTTCGATTAATGCTATACACGCAACGACGAGTATCAATCTCCTGGTACTGGTTCCAAGTCGTCGTCTCGAAGAGCAGCGCGCGGAAGAAGTAGGACGAAGAATAGGAAAGCGAGAGGAAGAAAAGGATTGAAATTATAAATGGGAATTATTCTCGAAACCCTGAGCTTCGGCGGAGGATAATAAATACTTAAATCAAATGATAGAATAAGGCTGAAGAAAATAGAAACACAAGAAGACAGATAAAAAGGATAGAAACAGTAACAGAGATAGAGGAAAAGATCAGAAAGGATCGTTAGAAAGGAAATCGAAATGAAAGGGAATGACGAGAGATGGAGAAAGAGAAAGAGAAGGAAAAGAGGAAAGTAAGGAGCACGGAGACGAAAACTTTCTATGGTTTTAGGCCTGCGGTTGAGGCTGATGAGCGCGATAGGCGAGCTCGTGGGAATCTTGTGGCAAACTTCTTGCCCATCCGTGTCCGCTACCACCGGAATAACCTCCAGAGTAATCTCCGCCACCGCCTCCACCGTAACCACCGTGGCCGCCATCGTCGTGGCTTACTACATGGCTGTTGCTGTGATGAGGATGAGCAACTACTTCGTAAGTAACGTGTTTCCCGCTGGATCCTAGGAGTTTCTTGAGACCAATTATCGCAGAGATCACCAGTGCAATCTTGCCGACGAGGAGAGCTTTGCCAGCTATCAATGCAATGGCACCGAGAGCGAGCGGAAGAAGGGCAGCAGCCTTCAGGGCGAGTGCCATCATCAGTGGTCCTACGATCTTTGATGCTTTCTCTGAAAACGACATTTTTACAGTTTAATCACGGTTGGTAAAATTACTAGGTACTCTAAGCAATTTAAATCGCTTGAGGTAAATACGATAAAAAGTAAATTAATTATCGTCCATTTAATTGCCGATAAATAACGAAATAGAAGTAGGAAATAAAATATTCTAAAAATCGCAAAGTCAAAATGTCACGAGCATTAGATTATAGTTTCCCACGATCAATATCATTGAACTGATCTCTCGAAGGTATGCGCGTCGGCGTTTCTTGGGACGATTCTCGAAGGAACAAGAAGACACCGAAGTGGAATAGGCGAAGGTCAAGGCGAAGTACCCCGAAGAGTAAGGAAAGTATGTCAAAAATCTCGCGCGGCGAGATCTTGGATCTCTTTCTCTCGGAGTCTTTTATCTTCCTCTCTCTTTTCGCGGCAGCCTCCCCACGTTCCGCCATGGAGGAGATTACAAGGGGGAAGCGGAACCAGTTCCTGAGTGGGTCAACGTCTTACGACCGGCTTCCTTCGTCATCATCCTCGCTATTGAATAGAACGACTACGAGAAGCTCGTATAATGCAGCTGACACCGACACACTAAATCCCGGTTACCTCCTCGCGGCACGTTAATTACGGGAAACAATGAGATAATTGGGGACTTGCGAGAAGATGCCCCGCTTTGAATACGATTGCTAATAGCGTTTTGTTGCAGTTACGACGAGGAATTAGCGGTAAATGAAGAAGAGGATTCTGCGACGAACTGTTATGATTAGTAGAATTATGAATACAATAATGATCGTCGAGGCAACGAGATAGTCGATACAATTAATCTCGGAATATGTTTCCGAGGCACAGAAACCTCTCGATCGACGCCATGTTTTATTTGAGGATCATCACGGTTTTCAATTTTATCAAATGGTTGAGAAAATTTGAGAATGAATGTTGAAAATTGTCGGCAATGTTTGAAGTAGATTTATGGATGTAAAGAGCAACGAGGTATACTTACTCTTTTTACGACTTTCAACGGCGCCATCGGTGTAGTCGTCGAAGCTGCGTCCAGCCGTTTCGATCGCTCCGAGGATGTCGCTACCCTTTAGGTCAACTTTGACCGAGTGCGTCCTTAAGAATCTGCCCAGGCGATCGAACAGCAGAGTATCCAAATCCGTGGAATCAATGGACCTGAAAAAATTATCGAAATTGAGCCGCTGAAGATCAAGAAAAAATTCGAAAACAATGCATAGAATTGAAAATAAAAAATTGGCAACAAAGTCAAAGATTCGACTAACAATTTGGTCCGAAGAAAAGAAATAATACAGTGAAATTTAGTCGTACAGTCGAGCAAAACTGTAGCGCATCGAATCGTCAATATAAACGATTCAAGGAGGGCTCCAAAGGGCCGCTGAAATTTTTATTTCAGCAACGATTTATCGACATAACGTTATACCATAATGAATCTACGATACATGGACCAGAATTTAAGCAACGGGGACCAGCAATTTTCCCCAACAAAAAGTAAAAAAAGCCAACGACAGACCTCGGTGCGCCCTCCTCGGTATTAGATGTCTTAACAACAGTGATGCCGTCCATCAGCGTGATGTCGTCCTTGCTCTTCAGAATCTCATCGGCGTACGTGAAGACCTTGTACTTGATACAGCTCAGGGATTCCTTCTTCACGCAATCGTTGTATATCGTTGCCATAAGATCGTTCTCACTTCCGTTCTTATCGTTGGCCGGCAATGCCATGGTCACCGCCATCAACGAAGCAGCCCACAAAATGCTCACAAAGTATCTCGCCATCTTTGCTCTTCAATATCTTCTTTCAGCACTGTCGGCGTGAAAACTCCTCGACGAAACGAAACGATGAACGTCAAAGTACGTGGTAGATCCTCGAAAATAGAGCCGTCCTCTGTCGGCTCGATGATCGGCAACGGTAAGAGGAGCTTCGTAAAACGTTGGACGCTAGGATGCGTCGAATGAACCTCGTGTGTTACCTCCAAAAGAGGTTGCATTGCTTTTATACCAAAGTATCGCACGTCGGGGAGTCCTCGTGGCCACGGGCCACCGGGAGTTCGCGTTCGCTCGTTGTGCTCTCTCGGCTCCCCTCTTTCGGTCCCTCGCTCGTCTCCTCGGCTCCTCTCGCCTGCCCCTTCCTTCGATCGGGTCCTCCGAGAGGCCTCTCTACCTCGAGGGGCCCTCCTTGCCACTGTTCATCCCTCCTACCTGGGGTCTCGTTATTTTGGCAGAGAAAAAAAAAAGCGCGAAGATCGACCGCGCTTCTGGAGTCGATCGAGGAGGTGGTAGGTAACTATTAAAAAAAACGGAGAAAGAGTTTAAAAAAAGGAACGGGGAGACTAGAAAGATGCCGCAAGATACGTTAACGATGCGATAGAGGTATACGGAATAGTCGAAGGAAAAAGACATCGTAATGAAACAACACACTTGCATTTTCTTCCTTCCTCCTCCTCTTCTTCTTCCTTTCGTCCCATCGGTGCGTTTCTCCTCGGTTCTCGTTTCCCGCCTGCAGCAGACCTACTTTGGGATCCATTAAGGTTCTTCATGGTAGAAGGGAGAACCCCCTTCTCCCCTATCATCGAATGAGATTCGACGAGGGAAATCTACCGTGCAGGACGTGGGGCAACACGTATGTTACCTACCCGCCCGGACTCCCCTTGTGATTTCTCGCACGACTTCACGTGTCTCTCATCGCATATTCTACCGCGTGTCTATTATTATCGCGAGAGTATCGCTATGGAGATTCACGGGGAATTCAAGTTTCTAACGCGCAACGATATCATCCGCCGGATGAACGGCGAATCCGCGGATAATGGAGAACGATATCGTGACATTTTCCTCCGGTGTTCTGGTATGTGGCTATTAGAAATGAGCCGGTACTTTCGCGGTGTTTTCACCGCGGAATCCTTATCGGGGTTTCCTCCGCGGATCGAGACACGCGACGGGATCTTTTTCTTTCGCGATCGATTCGGGTGAAACGCTTGAAAATCGGAACGGAGTATCTCAGGAAGGAGGATGGGAAATTTCAGTTTCTCCTTTCCGCTGACCTATTTCAAAGCAGTGCATTAAAATCTCACTTGTTGCTCCTGTTGGCTTCGACATCCTAAACTTTATTATTTGTTTGATAAATGCTGATAATCATGAATTGAAAAAATACCTAGATTTAATCTATCAGAAGCTAGATATAATTAACATATTTTCATCTAAAATTAGAGGGAATTTTCGGTGGACAAAAATGGGAGATCAGGATGATACTTTATAGTGAATCCAGCCAATTTAAAATCGCCGAATCGTTAATTGTCGCAGGTGATGTCGATCCAGCTACGAAAAATTCATCGGGAGATGATGGACGCGAGATATTATCTCGGGAAGGAGGTCGCTCACCCATTTACAACTGGGTCGAGCGCCGGGCGTTCGTTTCGGCTCCTCCGTCCTCCTCGTTTCCCTCATCGTTTCCCTCCTCTTTTTCTCTCCTTTCCCACGTCTCACCTTTAATCTCTTTCTGTCTGTCTCACTCTTTTTCTCTCTCATTTCATCGTCTCTCCTTCCATCTCTCTCGTTCAAAGACTCGTTCCGCGTTCCCTCACCTTTCGGGGATCAAGATCGTCCGGTCCACGAGAGCGAACGTCGCCCCAGGCAGAATCATCCACCTGACGTTCGACTCGTTTAACGCGAAGCTCTTTAAAGTTTCGGTCTTTTAAGTGCTCGATACGAAATAAAAGCGAACGTACATATCTCAACCGCTGTGCTAGTACGGTGAAACTGCCAGAAGTGCAAATACACGTTGAAAAGAGACGATAGAAGTTTACACCTTGGCAAATGGATACCCATCTTTATGAGAATCTTTCGTCTGTGACGACCTACTCGTTTTATCGTCGCTGGTAATAATATGCGCAGAATCGAAGTAAATCAGGTGCACGCAACCATCAGCATACTTTCGAACCCATCTCCTCTCTTTCTCCGTCTCCCTGTCTTCCTTTCCGATCAAGAAAGTCGCCGAAAGTCGAAAAGTCGACTTCATCGAAAGTACATTCGGGATGTACACGTGGAGAGCAAAGAGAAAAAAAAGAGAGAGAGATGCGAATGAAGCAAGATAAACGAGAAAGAAACGAGGAGAGAAAGAAAGAGAAACCAGAAATCCACGAAAGGACTGGTACCAAAGAACGCCCTTCCAGTTGCTACCAATTAGAGGCAGATGCAATTAGCCGAGCAAGTTCCGCCGAAACTAGATCTTGACTGGTGGCGAAGATACCTACGTGCCTTTTCGGTCGTGCCTTCTCGAAAGCAGCGGGGAAAGAGTAACGGTCGGGAGAGCCGATTCTTTCGAAATCGTCGTTGCTCCCAACGATGAAGTTCAAGGTGTACCTGCCGAGCACCTGAGATAGGTACGCGCGTGATTGGCAGACAATAATGTTGTGCGTTCAAGTGCGTGCACACGCGACGGTCATTCCAACGCAGGGCCGCTGTGCGTGTACAGAGAACGAAGAATTCCTTTACGGTGACGTTCTTTTAGAATCCGTTTATGGTAGAATCGGAAATACGAAAGATACCTACAATTTCTTCCATTTTTTTTCCCAGTAACTCTGATTTTAAAATACTACTATAATGTAAATAAAATACGGTAGAAGATAGATACTAAGGTAATTTGAAAATAGTTTATTTTAGTTAAATATAAGGCGAAGAGTGGGAGAAAATTTCAATTATTGTTCAGAATTTAGAAACCTTATTTTAACATTATTTTCACGATTTCGATGATTTAAATTTCTAAATATTGTCAAAGAACAATACAAAGTGAAAAAATGCAACGATCCGACCCTGCGCTCAACGACATAAAGGTGTATCGAGCTACCGCGACCTGTTCGAGACTAATAAGGCACTAAGAAATTCACCGATAGCCTTAGAATCTAGTAACCCGGTGCACGAGAAACTCATGGTAACTAATCGTGACGTGAGAACCGTACCGAGATTTAGATACGAGCAAAGCCGCTCGTTCGGCACCGGGACTTTACGACTCTCTAATAACGAGAAGTTGCGCGGTGAAATTCCGCTTTTGTGAGCTCGAACGAAGAAACGCTTTTGCTATTCATCCGCTCGTACATCCGTGACACGAAATAGCTCGTTAATTTTCACATTTTCTATACCTCCACATCAACCAATTCACTCCAAATCTATTCGAAATTCCTCCATCTCAATCTCGCCATTCCCATCAAAAATTCGCAAAATCTGCAAAGCCATAGAATAACGTGGCACACGATAAACGTCAAAATTGACCGCGATGCCTGCGTAAACGAAAGTCTCCTCTTCCTTTCGATATAATTTCGCAGGTCGTTTTTTTTTCCTCTCGATCCCTCGCGATCGTGTCGCCGTGCGAGCGTAACGAGCCGTGACATTCACCTTTTTGCTCCTGCGGCACTTCGGCTCTCTTCTCTCGTCTATTCGCACCTCGGGCCGTCTCCTCTTAAACGGCTCTACGAATACTGCAATTTCGCGTCGTCCTACCGTGTAACGCGTAAATTACACAGCTCGCTACCACCGGAATTATTTCACCGTAGCAGAAACTACGTACAGAGCCATGAAGCCACGAGTTTCTTTATGCTCGCTAATTTATTAATTTATTTCTCTTTTACGTTTGCACCTTTCTAACTCGTACGACCGCTAATCACAGCGTGCTTTCGGCGTTGCCCTAGAAAATACCGGACCGCTGGCAGGCAAAAATCATTTTTACCGTCCCCTTCTTTCGATCTTCCTCCTCCCCTCGACCCCCTCGCCATAAGACACTTTGGCACGGGCAAGAAACACGGCAATTTTGCGTCAACCTCCTTTCCAGCTATTTATTTTTCTCCTATCCGCCAGTCAAAGACGTCGCTCTTGCAAGATTTAGTAGGATGCCTGTCCTCTCGACCCGATTAAGAATGACGAACGCGAGCCTCGGCCTCTCGACCTCGGTGCACCTCGAGGAAATGCTCGACTCGTCCGCATCGGCCGGATGCACTTTGAGGGGAGGGCACTTTCCCCGCGATGTGCAAGCTTCGAGAGACTATTATGGTATTATCGTGTTGTAAGATGAATTTAGAAGTCGAGGGGTCGATTCGATTTTCCTGATGACGATTTCGAAGGGTGGATGGTTCATATGGATGGATATGGGTTGAAAAGAATCGTTTCGTTCATAGGATATGCAAGTTTGGAAGAGACGAAGGAATGGAGCTTCCTGGAACGCTGGAAAGTTACCAGGTTCGACCGGTGATTTCTCTTTTTCGCCAGTCTCGCCCGACATTTCGCGATGAAGATTTTTTGGCGACCGAGAAAGATCGTGCGAGGGAAATTTGTTTAAAGTATTCTCTACTTTCGAAAGTACTTGGAATTTATATTATTTACGAGTCGATTCTTAAAAATGTAGGGGTAGAATAAGTTTATTACGGTGAAAGAATGTTTCCTGGATTTGTCTTAGAGAATATTTTTACACTTTTAATTTATTCAATTTACAACTTATAATAAGTGGTTGGAAAGGATTCAGAATTTGGATAAAACAAATGATATAATAAAGGGACGTAGATTTTTTTGTAAAAATTATATTAGATGGATAAATACATCGATATTACAAAACATATACAGGCTCTGGAAGAACGTCAACATCGTACAGGGACTAGATATGATGTTCGACTGGGATGAGGGTGAATAATCGAGTACTCTGCGATTAATCGCTTTGCGAAGAAAAAACGCATCGACGATCTTTCGATCGTTCAAACCGAGACACTTCGACTAGCCTCTAAAGTTTGATTCGTTTGTCTGTCATCTGTCTGTCCATCCAATTCATATACACGCATACGCGAATAACATATTATTTACATAGTTCAAGAAAATGGAAAGGGTGGAGAAGTAGAATCGTTTTACGACGAAAATTATAAATTAAAAATAAATATTCCATCCTAATTGATAAATAGAGACGATTCAAAGTACCAATAGAAGTCGATCCTTTTTCGGGCCTCGAAATGAGCACAAGAGAAAGAAAGGAGCGAGGAGAAAGTGAAAAGAGAGAAGAATAATTCGCGATCAATGATGATAACCGCCATAAGCCTGGCTCTGCGCGTAATCGTGATGATCAGCCCATCCAGATCCCGATGACCATCCTCCATTTCCTACGGGGATGGAACCTCCCGATGACCATCCACCGACTCCAGCACCGCTCCAACCTCCCTTATTGTAAGGAGTATAATCGTGTGAACTCTTGGACCAAAGTGCTTTAAGTCCAACGAAGGCGGAAATGGCGAGAGAAATGAGAGAAGCGAAGATAGCCTTCTTAGCGATCAAGGCAATGCCGAAGTATGCCAGGGTGAGGAGAGCTCCGATTTTCGCTTTCGCGCCAATCAGCAGAGGAAGAATCTTCTGAAGTATCTTCTTCTTTCCTCGACCTGCAAGTGGAAAATTACACTTGTAATCGTTTCAAAGGAGCATAAGTCAAGGATTGTCGAATAAATCGAAAGTTACCCTCAACAACTTCATCGACAGCCTGGCGGATTTCCTCTGGCACTGACTCGCTGATGGCGCGAGCTGATTCAGTGATCTTTTCAAAAGCTGGGGCAAGATTGATCTGTCGACAGAGTTACGACTGATGGTCAAAAGATTTCCATCTTACAAATTACTTAAATATAAGTCTTTCTACTCACCCTGAGACTACGTCCAGTCAACAATTCCTTGGCTTCCTCTCCAACAAAATTCTCAAGAGCGCTCTGTCTGCCCTCAACATCCACCGCAGTGTCGATCTCCTGATCGTAGATGAGATTCCTACTGGACCTTGCACTCCTAGCCTGATTGTCCTCGTTGTTCACCAGGCTAACACCGTCAACGATCTCGAAACTGTCCTTTCCAAAGAGTTCCTTCGCTTTCCTGTACAATGTCTTCTGCACGCAGGAAATGCTGTCCTTTTGTAGACAATCCTGGATGGTCTCTCCTGTCGCAAGGACAACGGCCGACGCCAAGAACACGATCCCGAGTAACTTCATGGTAGGGCACACGAACGATCAAGTTGTAACGTTACACGCGTGAAAAACGGTAGATTTCTCTCTTCGTCCGGAAGATGAAACGTGCTCGAAGGTTTTTCGAAACCCGTCCCGTGCGTAGTGAAATTTCGTGTGGTCCATCGCACGATCTCTTTAGCTTATATTTGGCGGGCCCCTCCTCTACCGTCGCCACCGCCAACGCCCCACCGCCTCTCTTTTTTCTTCCTATTTGCCTCTGCAGGAGTGCCGTCGACGTCGTCGCACGTCGTCGTCGTCGCCGTCGTTGCTGTCGTAACTCCTTCGGGCCGTTTAGCTAGCACAACGTACGAAAGGCATTCGTCCAATCGACGATGGGTGTTTCCACGTTCAAATGCTTCCATACCGCCCATCGCGACCTGCGACCTGGCTAAGACGAGTAAATAGAGGCCGCCGGTACCTCGGACTTGTTGGGAGACACGCTTTATTGCGACGTGCTCCTTTTGTCCACTTGTTGAAGTTATTTTGCATTGCTTTACACTATGGCAGATATTAATTGCGGGTATTAATTGCAACGTGCGAATCCTCCGTTTCGTTCTCATTCATTTTTCAGAACTCTTTTAAGACAGCTCGAGGACTCCTTTGTGTCTTGGATAAATTGCTTGGAAGAATGCATGGTTCAATTCGATGTTCTAGAAACTGTTAATTGTACTTTTTTTTATGAATGTCTTAACATAAGTGAAATATGTATAAATAACGGAGCAGTAATCTTTATAAATAATGACTAAACTTTATTCTTTTAGGGAGATATAAATTTCAGGGAAAGATTCTAAAAAGAGAACGAAGTAAAGGCATTCTTAGCTATCGCAGTTTCAATTTTGCATTTTTATCAAATTTCTCCTATTTTCCACCATCAGTAGAGTCTATAGGGAGTATTATCGTAAGATTCTACAATCAACGATGTCAGAAGAAACGGTAAAACTTGTAGGAGCCGGTAACGACAGATAACAGCAAGTAGAAAAAGTAGGAAACGCTAAAAGGGTGGGAGAGAAAGCAAAGTCCTGTGTTTCTTTGCTCGGACCACTTCTTCCTTTACGACTTTTCCCAAAGAATTTATTCTCGTAGATCAAAATATCCCTAGAGCCTCGGGGAAAAAAGATTTTCATGTTTCTAATGAATTAATTATCACCCAAGCACCAATCTTTTTCTAATAGACAAGATAATTCATGGGGAAAACGTGCGTAAACGATCGTATACTCTCTCCTTGAGGATTCATGACCAGCGAGTGTCTACGACGCGGATGCGAAACTCGATCGGCAGCATGAATGAAAGAAAACTGGTATAGATCAGGTTCAAACATCCCGGATCCGACCTTCATCGAGCCATGAGCAGCCAGCACTTTCTACTCTGACCCTGCGACTCTCACGGGGCCGTCGATAACGCCTCTTGTCGTTTTCGTTTCGTTCCTTCCGACCTGAAGAGATTACAAAGCGTTTGCCGGCTAAGGAAGAAACTCGCTATTGCGAAATCGATGCGAGTGCTTTTGGTGCTACTGGAAACATACTCCTCGCTCGTGGTCCCATCGAAATTCTATGGACGTTTCGCGAACGTAATCGTTAGAGGAGAATACGTGGGGAATGGGATAACAGAAAGTTTTGGGCTCTTTGATTGTGTGAGAGAATAGTGCTGTTGGAAATTTCTTGGATTTTTTATCTTGCTTCTTTATAATAGCTCGAGGTGAGAAATTAATTTGGTAGTCGAATGGTACTGTGATATGGTGGGTCAGATGAGTTTGGAGTACTTGGGGGATGATAACAGAATATGTGATATCACTTAGTAGCAGTTTTTTAAATCAGAGAAACATAAACTGGATTTTATTGACACTAGAACTACCAAACCAGTCAAAGTGACTGGTACTAAATTTTTTCAAAAAATTCTCCAAGTTCATAGAAGAGCCATAGAACAAAAATTCTGTGCCCATCACAAAAGACATAAATCACCAAATTGATCATCCTTATTGCCACTCGATTCCTCCTTTTTCAAAGTACTTATTTAATAAATTTAAATATGTAGATTTAACGCCGGTAGTTCTAGTGTTAAGGACCCAAGAAGTTTATTCATTGTTTCGAAAAGAAGTTTCTCTATTTTTATAGTCTGAAATCTAAGTGTGTTTCTCTGAAACCCATCCCTTTCACTAAATATTGAACCATTAAGTTTCCAATATATTTAACTGCCAAGGAATTTTCTAAAAATCAAGAACCTTTTCGTCTAGTCCATCATCAGACCAAAACTACAACTCAGTTAGTCAGGTATTTTCATTTGAGAAAAACGAAGCGACAAAAAGTCTGGAACGATCGAGATCTCACAATCGGAGCAAGAAGAAAGCTCTCGTTGGAGCAAACACGCCCGACGAATCTTCTCGTGTCGAGAAGGGACTCGATGAAAAGGAAATCCAACGGCACGGATCTCATGGCCGATCTTACGTCAGTACTCATTCATCCTTTCTCGGTCATTGGGTAGCGCTCGCAGAATCCTTTCGTCGATCCTTCACTCCGGTGCTCGTGAAGAGCAACTCTTAAAAAGTAAAACCAAAGTTTCTCCTTTGCGTTCAACGACAGGATGGAATCGCTGTGTCGGACACGCCCAGCCACGGTAAAATCACTATGCTTAGCATGAGCAAAAGACACCGACCGTGTTTTGCGCCGATGATACGACGCGATATGAGAATCGCGAATTAAGAACAGACTCGCATCATGGTATTTCTTATTAAGAGGATTATGTAAACTTTCTCTACGGCTTGTTAATAAACTGCATAAAACGATGGATGATGTTTTAACCAGAGTAAAAAGTGACTGGGAAGAATTTTAGAATTTTTGTTAACACTGTGCGAACGAGGAGAGCTTAACCCTTTGCAACCCTATGTCGAGCTACACTCGACACAGCTTCCTGTGGTACTTAATGTGTTATCTATTAATTATTGGCTTTTCAAAATCAACAATAATGTTGCATCTTAACATAAATATCCCGCGGTAATTACACATTTTTTTAGTATAATATAAAAATAAATAATTATCAGAAGACAATTTTCAGAGACTATATTTGTTTGTCTAACGGGTAGTTAGTAAAACAATTCGGAGCGCAAAGGGTTAAGGAGCTGGAAGAGGATAGGAATTAACGTTAAATTAAACTACGACGAGCAAAAGATTTTTGGAACAATTCCTTGTAGTTTATTTAATCAAGTGAGATTAGAAGGAAAGGTTGGAGGCAGAATATGAGATTATTGGTAATTTTGCTCATTTTGTGAAAATGGATAGAAGGAACAGTTTGAGGCAGAATATGAGATTCTTTCTAATTTTGTTCCGTGAGTGCATGGAACAATTGCTTGCAATTTTTTTATTCAAGTGAGACAAGGAGGAACAGTTTGAGGCAGAATATGAGATTCTTTGTAATTCTGTTCCTTAAGTGCACAGAACAATTCCTTGTAATTTCTTTATTCAAGTGAGATAAAAAGGAAAAATTTGAAGAGTATGAGATTCTTTGTAATGTTATTCCTTGAGAACATGTAAGTCTTCAACGAAGAACGAGAAGACTTTAACACTAGGTTTACCAAGCCAGTCAAAATGACTAGTACACAATTTTTTCCAAAAATTCTACGGGTTTATGAGAGAGCTGTGGAATAAATATTCTTCGTCCATCGTATGAAACATAAATTACCGAATCTATCATCTTTTCCATGTCTTAATTTTCCCTGCTTTAAGGTACATATTTAACATATTTAAATATAATAGATTTCACGCTGGTACACCTAGTGCTAATGGGGAATTAAATTGTGAAACATGGAAAAGGTTTTTGCGAAGGACTGTGAAATAATTCTTTACATTATGTTTCTACAAGAAATATCTTAGCAAAAAGGTATTTTTTGCTAACATGAAGGCAAAATTTAGTGAAGAATTAAATTCTAGGACAAGTTGAACATTCCGCGGAGACGTCTCTGTGTCTTCTTTTTCTGAGCGCGAATAAAAGGGTCATTTAGCGAAGAGCAGGAGGGTAAGAATTAATGAAAAATTAAGCAGCTGAATATGCAAAAGATTTCATTTTAATACATTCTTAGCGAATTCCATTCCCTCTGCGAGATATACCGGCTCTCGAAATCTCAGGGACGTATAGAGACGGGACCAACTGAATCGAGTTTGGAGTTATAGGTGATATTAACATTTTTTGTACACAGCTCACTTAGCATACGGCGTTTCACTTTGAAGCAGAGAAATGACCGTCGAAGGAGTTCATGCTAGCCTATTTCAATTCGAAATCGTCGTTCGACGATCCTCCGCTGACTCGGCAAGAAGGAATCCTCTCAAAGTGACTACTTATTAAAACTTCTAGCATCACCTTTCTATCCAATTGTCACATGAAACTCCTATAAAACTTGCCAAGAAGTCACGAAATAAAAAGCTATCGGTCAATCTGAGCAAATTTTTCTCTACAATTTCAGCGAAACTTACAAACATATCAATCTAACGTCCAACGATCATAAAATTATCTCCGCAAGAAATCTCCTAATCCAAAAGCAACGATCAAAGAGACACCGATCCGGTCGATGCTTCATCGACACGCGCGCGACCTGAAAAATCGGCCTGTAGGCACACACCACGCGGATTTGAATTTTAAATTTCCTTCCGTGGATCATAATGAGCATGGAATGTAACGGGGTCCTCACCCGCGGCGATCCGATCGGAAGATCGTGAGGCTCTCGGCTGCTGTGCCAGAAAAGGCGATATTAATAGATGACGGGTCAGCCAAGATAGAACAACATCGCGAGAGAGTCGTTTGACACGGTCGTATGAAACATCGGCAGAAATTTTCAAGAAATAGAAATCACCCATGGTTTCCATGGCGGCCTGAAACCGGTCAATCGCGAAGGCAAGCTTGCAAGGATGGTGCACGATCTTACTGTTTCTCCGTCAGTTCATTCACGGAGACGTTACTTTCCTTTTTTCTCTCGTGATAAGTCTGACGTCACAACCGGCGAAATGTATCGCGTTTATGGCCCTATAAAACTTTAATTACACCGGCATTTAGGGTTTCTTGCATGAATCGCGAGGGCATATTGAAAGAAAGAACGTCACGGGTACCAAGATGAGTCAGATCACGAGGGAAATGATTTCTACACCGTTAATTTTGAAGCTCATCGAGGTGTCTCATTTCGAGGATGAATTTGAAGCGCTGCAAGAAGAAATCGAGAGGAAAGGAGATATCCTGAAGAGACGATTTGATGGGGGAAGAGAAGCATCGATGTGCGCATCCTTTGATGGTAGTTTAAAGTGCATTCTGCGTTCATGCAAGTTCATCGTCCGCTCTGTACGCAAGCGCGGAAGTCGCAGCACCGTCTGAGCCGATTCCAGTCGGGGCCCCCACGTTTTATGATATTCGAAACGTAAAAAACGAAGTGTCCGGAATCTATGCCAGTGGGTCTTGGTCCCCGTCGATGCTCTTCCACCTCCCCTCCTTCGTCTCTCGCATCTTGGAAGGGAGAAGATAGAAGGAACAAAGTGAACGGGCCCCGTTCGAAGAGTGGGACCTACTCTTGCGTGGAGTGGGGAGAAAGAGTTGCATAGAAAGAGGGACTCTTCTCACAGATCGCTGCCTTCGAGCGACCGCTTCGAAGGTATCCTCCTCTTTCTTTCTCGTATCTACGATAAAGAAATTCGCATATGCAATGGTACGAAAATTTATTTTATTCGCGATATACTTCACGCTGTTTATAATACTTTGAAATTACAAACGCAATTTTAAGCTTGGCGCAGAATGCAGAACGAACAGCAATGTGAAAGAAACAGGATATTTGAGTCGTAATTAAAAGCATATTTGACACAATTCAGCAATTCGCGTAATTCCTTGATTGCGAATAATTCAATTATTCTCCATTTAATTCTAAGTCACACGAAACTGTGCCAGCCGCGTGACACTTTAGCCTTGAAATAAGGATATCTCGATCGATCTCTCCGAATGGTCTATTCGCAAAGGATAACATCGAAAGAAACATTCGCAACGTATTTATATCCGCAGAGATTCGCTCAAATTTTGCATCGCCGTCTATGCGCATCGATTCGATCGAAACCAGCGAGGAAATATGCAACGCACGACAGCGGCAGCGATTCGATGACACACTTTCCTCGATCGACTCGATTCGTTGCCTCCTTCGTACGATTTTCCTCCTTCGATCTTCCGTGAGGTGAGCCGGACCGTGTACCGTGTCGTCGCGCCTTCTCAGGACTATCATTTTCGTCTCGCGGTAGGAATTTTTCGAGCGTGAAACAGATACGGCGAATTTGGGTGAAAGACCGTGTTACACGGCCCGATTTTCTGTTCAGTTGCCCCAAGTTTTTCGTGTTTCCGAGAGAAACCTACGAGGAGGAGAATTGACTTTCTCGCGGAGATCGCTCTCCGATGTTAATTTCTACCAAGTGTTCGATGAGACATCAGATACGTGTGCTTTTATTCGCTTATATTACGCAAGAATAAATAGTATAAAAAATAGTACGATATAAAAAAAATAACATAAATAAAATCTCCAACGATTACTTTGGTTTCTTCAGCGTCCGTCGAGGGATGTTTCCTGATTTGCGCCGCACAATTGTCAAATGTCCAGTCGATACTGTCAGGGTAACGTTTATCACACGTCTTCGGTGATCGTCTACGATGTGTTTGCACGGAGTTTTCACTTTCTATCATGTTCGTCTGTCCGTTCGTCTCTGTCACTGTCACCATGTTCAAGATATGTCTCGTCAGATCTCAATGATCGGTCAGTCTTTCCGTAATTCCGTTTCGTAATGTGATCGCGACGCGCGCAGATTTGAAACTTGTCGACGTTTCGCGATGTGTATCGATGATTCACGATTATCAGGATGCTCGAGAATCACCGTAGAGCTTGGCGTATCCTTTGTATGGTAAATCGAGGTTTTCCTTCTCCTCGCCTAAGGACCTCTTCCTACGATGATGATGACCGACTTCCTGTGCGTAGACCACGTGGTGACCGCCACCGCTGTCACCGCCGCTGGCCAATTTCTTCACGGCGACGATCATCGAGAGCATCAACGCCATCGCGGACACCATCAGCGCCTTCATGGCTAGTAGACCGAGAGCACCGAATCCCATTGCAGCCATCATCTTGCCTGAAAGAGGAATTCATTATGCCTGTTCTCAAATCTAAGAGTATTTCCCGGATTTTGAGTAAATACTCGAGAAAATGTTTGAGGTACTAATATTTATACGGATGCAAGTGCAATTGACAATACTGCCAATTAATGCATCCCTTCTTACCCATCATCATCGCCATAATAAGGTATCCACCGCCGCCACCCTTCTTGCCTCCTCCGCCTCCGCCGCCACCATAACCACCGCCATAGCCACCCTTTCGTCCTGAAACTGAATCATTAAACTCTTACATCTCCATTGAATACCTTTCAATCCGAATCGACAATCGTTCACTAACCTTGTTCAGCCGGCAAGCTCTCTTGAAGGGCTGTTTCGATATTCTGAGGCAAGAAACTGGGTAGCTTTATCCTCAATTCACGTCCTTCGAGGAACTGCAGCAGTGGTCCCACGGTGCCGAATCCTTTCAACAATCTTGCTCTTCTAGGAGAACTTCCTCCGGGTACTTCGACCAAGCTGACACCATCAAAAATCTCGATGTTTGGATCCTTGGAGGACTTTTCCAGAAATTGCTGCATGATCTTCCTGACGATCCTGACGCCGTAGCACGAGACAGACGAGTTCTTCGGATCACCGTTCGCGCAAGATGATGACAATCCACTCCACGTTTCCTTAGTTTCGTTCGCCGCAGCCGAACAGGACTCCCTCGTCATCGTAAGCACGCAAACGACGAGCAAGAAGACCGATAGACAACGACGATCGTCGTGTCGAAACATCCCCGTCCAATCCATCGTTCGCGCGATATCCGTTTTTCGATTTTACGTAGATAAAATGAGTTTCCCAGCAGAGAAGAAAACTAACCGTGAGGTGATCCTGCGGAACCTACGGCGGAGGTCCGAGTGCTGCGTCGTACTGGGTTGCAAATCTCATTTATATAGTTCTACTTGTCGGCCGGTGATTGTACTACGAAAAAAGCAACGAGAGCATCGTCATGAGCTGGCCTAGCATTCTCTGTTCTTACTCTGTGCACTAGCCGGCAATTTTTCGTCCGCTCGGACGATCTTCTCTCGGCGAATTCGTTTAATTCTTATTTTCACGGTGTTTTAGAGCGTTACGGCGCGGTTGGCTGCGAGGCGAAGGAACCCTCTCGTCTCGCGGGTCTCTTGCCACTCTTCTCTACTTCTCCCGTTCGCCGTACCTCTTTTTTCCTTGCCTTATATTTTTTTCTACCTATCCTTCGGTACGGTGTGTAGTGTACGTGCCTACGAGTGGAGAACGTCGATCCGGTGACGGTCCGAGCTCTCTCGTATTATTCTAGATCAGTGGGTAGCTGCGTTTCACTTGATACACTCGATACGTACAGTCAGAGACATTGATTCTGTCTCATGGGGTTGGCGTGTGTTTACGTCTCTGCGGTTTTCTCTGTTAAATCACCTCTTTGTACTCTATCATGTTAATAGTCGTGGTTATATTTAACTTCATGGTAGCTATAAATATGATAAAGTGACAAAGGGCCCCTAATACCACCTTAAAACTTAACGTTTCTTTGCTCGTCAGAGAAACAACTGTAAAATGGAAAAAGATCATTGATCGTAGTAAGTTAACGACCGATGAATAGCTCGATTTCAACATCAACAAAGTGCCAGCAATTAACGCAGCACGTGTACACTTATCAACGATGTACATGCGTATCTGCATCCTGCTTCCCTTTCCCTCTTCCACGGCGGTCTCTTTAGTGGAGCGGAAGAGAACGTACCGATTTCGAATCTCGATCGCGTTACGGCCACGATGCTCGAACCTAGAGCACGTTCGTCGTGCTTCGACATGCAATTAGCGCTTTGCACGTGCATACAAACCTATCCTGTGGAACGTGCAATTCTTCAAATAACCGAGTACGAATGAGACCTCTTTTCTTCTCTTTTCCAAGCTTGTCGCGCAAGAGGTAGACATTCGAACCCTTAATGGTGATCCTTCTTTCTCGGATTCCGTTGTCAGAGGAAGGAGAAGAGGGAAGGAAGAAGTGGGAGGAGGAGAACGCTACCGATGAAGACGGGGAGGTGAGATGACTACCCAAAACTAGTTCATCTCTGCATACCTTTCTCTTCTGTTCCACTTCCCTTCGCGTATGCGACACGCCACAAGGTATATACGTAGCAGACCCTGGTAGGTATAACTAGAGCCGGTTCGAAATTGCTTCCTCGTTCCTCCAGACGACACCATGGAACACGGACGATCGTGATCGAGCGTTCAAACTCGAGCTACGACGATCCGCATGGTCCAAAAGTCCGAGTTAGATTTGGTCCTTTGGTACTCGCTGTTTCTTATTGAGATCTAGGAGGAGTGTTCACTTTTAAGGCTGCGTTTGGTTCAGATTTTGTAGATTTCATTGATTGATTTTTCAGAATTTGTAGTCTGATCAGTTCTAGAAATAGTCAGGATCATTTTGATTCCTCGATGGAAAAGAATTTGTTGTTTGATGAGTTCTAGATAGTCAGAGTAATTTTGATTCTCTATGGAGAAGAATTTTTAATCTGACCAATTCTAGAAATAGAGTTCTGTCGATATCTTGGTGGAAAATGAAAGGTAGAGGAAGAGATCATTTTGTATTTAATTCCTTGCCATATTGACAATGATGTTTGGATGTGGAGTAGTCAAAAATGTGAAGAGATAGAGGGATTAAAAATGTGCAAGGTTGGAGAGAATTGCGATGAGGAAATTTCAATGGAATTTTCGAGATACATCGTAAAAGGTAGAATCGAGGTGTTCCTCGTAGTTCTTTTCTGAGATTGGTCTACTTAAATTTAGAACAATTCGATACTTTCTAAATAACATACTTTCCCGATACGCATTTCTCGCGACGGGGATTTTGATTCTTAATCGTTGCTCGATTCTTCGATCGATTTCTCCATGTATTTCTGTCATCGCACGGCAAACATCGAATGTATGCCACTTAACAGCTTAATTAGCCCCAGACCTGCTAATACTTCCATGTCGATCCTTTCTCATCGATACATCGATGATAAGCAAAATTCAGTCAATATTTAATACTTTCACCTCTCGGCTCAATTTCTCCCAACGAAATCCTTCTCTTTTTGTCCCTTGAAATCCAGGTTACCGTGTAACATTAGCCATCCATTAAAATTTCCATCGGAAATATTTCCATCCGCGAAATCGATGTTCGATCGAAAGAAACTCATACCCGATGAAAACGTGGGTGGTCCACGTGCCGATCTCGATTTTTCCAAAGTGGGGATACTCTTTCGAAAACGGAAACTGGGTCGTCGACGATGACGTTGCCCCGTGCACCAGAAACCGAAAGTCGATCTTCCGGAGAGAAGAACGATTCGTCTTTCTCTTACTCATCGTCCCTTAGCGAGCAACCATCTCCTTTCTGATCCTTGCCGATCGGGATGGAGAAAGCGAGCGAACGAAAGGAGGCCGACTCATTTGAATGAAGGATATGCCAAGGTGTCGCGTGGAACCTGTACGTTTTCCCTTCGGATGATCTTCGACGCTTTTAGAATTTTTGTTAACACTAGATCTACAGAAACCATCAAATTAAAGAGTTTCAATCTTTTTAAAAACAGTTTTAAAATTCATAAGGTCGCGGCACAGGAGATATTCCTCATGTATCTTATAATTAGACTTCGGATCTTTATGCATTTATGAGAAATTGATTACATCTAAAGTATACAAAAAAAAATATATCTAAAATATTCAAAGTATGGTATTTTTTGTAATATTTATCGAGTGCAACAAATCCTTAGATAGTTTCCTCGTGTCTAAGCTGCATTTGTTAAACTTGAAATTTGTATAAACCTTCGCAGTTAACTTAGAACATACAAAGTACTTAATCGATCATCTTCTTCGCCTATTGATTCCTTTTTTTCAAAAGTACGTATTTTATTTATTGAAGTATACCCGATTCAATGTCCGTAAGCCCAGTGTTAACACTAGAACTACTGGCGTTAAATTTACTATATTTCAATATGTTAAATATCTACTTCGGAAAAAGAGAAATCGAGAAGTAGAAAAGGTGATCGATTCGATAATCTGTATTTTATAAGATCAACGTAGAATATCTGCTCTATGACTATCCTATAAGCTTGGAGAACTTTTGGAAGAAATTGAGAAAGAGTCATTTTGACTTGCTTGGAAGTTGCAGTGTTAATTAGCAGTTATTTGGAATTTGATAGAATGTTGAAAGGAATTGAAGTAAGCTGGAGTACAAAGTGGGGTGTGTAATTAATGATATAGATGGTTTTATTAGATTCTATGTAATAATTAGGTTCAAAATGAATTTTTCACGACTTATGCCTTATCGAATTGTAATTCGAATGTCGAATTGTTGAAAAATTCATTAGTAAGAAGAAATTACAAGTATGGTGTCGTATTTGTCACAGAGAAGTAAATATGTGTGAGTACTTAGGAGCACGCGACCTTCCTAGATTCATTTGTTTTTAATGCTTGTTCAACCTCAAGCCGATTTCTGCTTTCATTGCGACGTGCTTCGATGGGTTTCAGTGAAATTTGCCTCGCCCGCAGCGTCCTCGCAAGAGAGTTGGACATTTTTGTCCGACAATGAAAATCAACCGCGAAAAAGATCCTTTTCGTCGTGCAAACTTCAAAGCTTTATGATTCTTCTTCACTTTAGAACACTTTGTATCTTTACATCCCCTGCGCAAACACTGGAAACTAATTGCAAGCCGTACAGATTTCAATTATCTTTGCTCTACTTATCAGCGAATAAAAAAATCACAGACTCGAAAATGAGGAATTTTAATTCAATTATTTCTATCTTTCAATATCTTCCTCACAAAATTGTTGAAATTAGTACGAGAATAATTTAAAATACATATTGAGAGGTGGAAACTCAAAAATAAGAGTCGGATTGAATGAAAATGCTTTCGTAACTGAACAATTATAAAAATTGGGGACAAATGATTGTAATCGGGCTTGTTTTCTTGATCGCTCGCGAAATCCAAGCACACTTTGCGCCACATACAATTACATTCCTAGAGCAACTCAGGGCTATCGTCACACCTGGCGTTGAAGTCCCGCTAAGTTCCGCAAACCGGAGCACCATTTTATAAATACGAGACGTGTGGCATGTATAGAGATGTGGTTTCCTTCATGCCATGCATCAAAACCATTGATTTGTAGTGTCAACGAAATAAAATCATTCTTACACCACAATCAAAGTGACAACGTTGATAAGATAATTTTCCGGAAGAATGATTCTGAATTATTTCCAAAAAGAAAAAGATATTGATGTTGTAATAGGTGTTGAGTAAAAGATATCATTTAATCGTATGTTATTAATAATGTAGAATGTACGGGAAAAATTGGTACGATCATGTTTTCCTTGTTTTGCGTTTAATTGAATTAAAGTATGAACGGCGTGGCAATGAAAAATAATGGTGGCGTGGACGGGTTACTGAAGTTCGCAAAGAGTATCGATTTACCGTAATGGCACACCCAACAATGATAACTGTAGTTGTGCAATGGAATTTCATTAATTTCTGCGATATTTGAAGAAACTTCAATTACGATTCAATCTCTAGAAACTTATACATATATTTATGTAAAAATGGAGGAATTGGTTGGAGATTTGTCGACAATTGAAAAAAAAAAATCGGAAGATATCAAATTTCTTCTCGATTTATGACACAGCGTGAAGACACATACGAAAACAATAAATATTTATTTATACAACAAGTAACATGTAAAAAAAATCATTATTGTACAGTCTGCGCCCCTTGACGGAGAGGCGGAATAAGTTAAGTATAAATAATATAAAAAGACAGAGGTATAGTTACAGAAAAAGTACAGTTCAAGCATCTCTATCGTTTTAAGTGGTGTCTCGTCAATTATCCTTTCTTTTCGTCCGTCTGTCAGTCGATGAACGCAATCCAAAGTGTCAGTAACTCCCTCCGCGGGAATAATACCATTTTAATTCATAAAATATCAGTCTTAAAACAACACAATCTCAAAGTTGAAACATTCCATCATAAATACATCTCCATCGAGATGATTTAAGCAATTCTACTGTTTCAACTTCATCAATCTATCAGTCAATACACCTCGTTACGTCCATCATTGTCCCAAAGTAATCGCGAATCCTGTCCACAGTGTGTCAAGTGTTTTCTAACGTCCGTCCGAAGAGATGTTCTCGTTCCTACTGGAAAAATCGAAACCTGCACAAGAACGACAAAGAGAGAGAGAGCAAGATGTAGAGCAAGTTATAGAACAAGGTAGAGAGCAAGATACACAGCAAAGAAAAGAAAAGGATAATAAATACTCTACGTCAGATTACAAACTAACGGCAAGAACATGTTTGCGAGAAATCCATGGTGTTCGAAGGCGCTATTGAGATGATTCCCATGAAACATTCAGCGCCAAGGATCCTCCAACGCGCTTAGAAATCTCTTCTCACTTGGCGTGTGCCGAATAGGCCAACTCGTGGGCGTCCGGATGTCCAGGAATGGCACCTTGACCATGGAAACTTCTTGCCCAACCGCTCGAATAGCTGTCACCATGACCGTGATCCGAACTGTACGTATGGCTCGAGCTGTGATGAGGATGGGCAACGACTTCGTAAGTGACGTGTTTCTGCTGAGAGAAGAGCTTCTTCAGGCCGATGATTCCTGCCAGAAGGAGGGCGATTTTGGAAAGAAGAAGGGCCTTTCCGACGAGGAGAGCAAGGGCTTTGAAGGCGAGACCACCGATCAGGCCGATCTTTAGAACTGCAGCGGCAATTAGGGGACCCATGTTGCCGGTTTTCTTTCCACGCCCTGGAAAAAGATTTTTATAATGTTTCTAGTATTGTAAGTGAGTTCTTGACAATCGAAATGGGGCTGAATATTTTGCTGATTAATAGGAAATTTAAGTGCATTGAACGTGACCTCGGTAATATCGAGATTGATCGATGAATACGGAGGATATTGCATAATTCGTTGAGAGATTTCACTTACAATCGTATTAGATACTGAAACAGGATTTTAAAACGTACAAGAAATTAATGTAGGCAAAAGAGAAGCGTAAATGATCATTGCATAATTACCATCCTGCACAGCCACATTATCAGCACGTTCGATTGAGAGTCCTAGATTGAGAGATCCATTCTCATCCTCTGAAGCGGAGACAACGACATCATCCTCGGGTAGAATCCTCCATTTGATGCTCCTTGATTTGACAAAAGCATAAACCTTGCTGGTGACAAGGTCGAGGACCTCGGACCCATCGTCTTTGCTCCTGCCAGCCTCGAACGTGATGACCTCTTCGCTAGCCTGGCTAGTTTTTCTAATCTCGATGTCGTCCGTCAGCTCGATCGACGCCTTCTTTAGCAACTTGTTCATATACGTCACCAGCTTCAACATCACGCAGCTACTGATGTCGTTCTGCGAGCACTTGGAATTCAATTTACGAAGGAGCTCTTCTTCATACTTGGCACGGTCCGTCAGCGTCACGGACTGCTGCTCGAGAACGCTGATCTTGTCAATCTTCTCCAAAGGAGTCGCCAGGCAAATACTGAATGCAGCAATGATGACGAATACCGGAATCACCTTCATCTTGACGTCTGCAAAAACCAGAAACAATTAAATCTCAAAATTCCAACACGCTCAAACAAATTCTACATCGCCTCGTTCGAAACCTCAGCCATGTAGTAATCTCAGACAATTTAAAAACTATTATAGAGTTACCCCAATTTAAAAGATTCTTTTCCAAAGAAAAATATATGCCTACCCACCTCAAATAAAAACAGCAATAATACAACGAGCGCGCTTATTAAACGGCGCCTCTTCTCTCTTCCTTCCTGTCAGTTCTAAGCACCAGAACCCGATCGTCCCTTTGTATCTCGCCCGATGTGTGGAACGAGCGTGTCGAGTATTCTGAACCCGCGTCTCGCCCCGACGACTTTATATATACGTAGATCACCAGCTTAATAGACGAGTACCGTGTCGAATACACCGCGTGCAATACAATACCACCTCGACCACCTCCTTCTCATGAGGAGACGCGGAGGACGGACTACGAAGAGCTCGGGGGCGGGTGCAGGGAATGCCCACTTTTGCCTTTGATACCAGAGGACTAAGTCGGCTTGACGAAGCTGCCTGGACGGCTGACTGGCCGTTTCCACCACGGTGGTGGTAGGACATTGCCGCATAACTGCCCTCCCTCTACGCTCCATCTCTGGCCGATCTCAAGGTGAGGACTTCTCATGGTCTCGGTACCACCGCAAACTGGTTCCCCGGTGCTGGATGTACTGGAGTACGACACGACGAGAAGAACACGGTAAACGAACGGTCCCCGTGTACGTCGGCTAGGACTTGAGTGCGATGCATTGCACGCACACGCAGATTCTCCGACGATGGGTCTGCCACGACCCACCGCGAGAACCGTGTCACGGATGTGGAGCACGCAATGACGGAGTGCTCCTCCGAATACGTGTCCAGGTTCTGGTACTTGATCGAGAGATCGTTGTCTGAGTTTCCATTCGGGTGGATGGACCTTGCATTTATTGCTGCTGATGTTTTCTTTTTTATTTGTGCTTTAGCGGTGCAATTGGTCTGGATAGGATGTATTTGTTGAGGAGGGTGTGGAATAAATGAGGGTATTGGAGGTTGAATTTAGGAAACATCATTTGGGGTGGGGTGGTTTGAAGATGGGTTTAGCTGACGTGGTGTCTGACTAGGGACGTCCTTTTCTACTTTTCGATTTTTTCATGTTCTGGACTGTATTTGTTGATTAGTATGGTCACTTTGTGTGGGTGTTGAACCAAGAATGTGATATATTGAATAATAATTTGGAAGAGATCTTTCGGAGGGGGTGAAGATTGGAAGTCAAGTAATTCGGAATCCGAGCCTTTAACACCGTGCCAGCTGCAATCTCTGTCTTATAGAAGAGTAGTTTGATAGAGAAGTCCGAAAAGTGTCATCTACGTCTTGTAGATGATGGAAATGGGGGATATTCTTAGCCTCTGAAGTATTTAGATGGAATTTGAAACTGGAGTATCGCGATTGATAGGGTATAATTGTAATATAACTGACACGCGTGCAGGATATCCGATGCGGACTCAAATCGAGGTGAAAAACAGTCTAGAAAGTATGTAGTTGGATGTTATATTACGATCGTAAAGAAAGTAAATATCGTGGTACCGTGTGCCGTAACAAGAGACAATTACCGTAGGAAGGAACAACGTCCGCCACTTTCAAAGAAGTGTGCCAAGTTCAATTGAGTAACGAGACTCTTTATCCTGGGCCAATTATTCCGGATGAACCGAAAGATTATTTTTGCATGAAAGATAATTCAATAATAAAATTTTCCAACCAAAGGCGTCGCTTCATTCAGCACTTAGAGTTCTCAAAATGAACACACAAAACATTGTTCAAATATCGGATATAACGCTCCCAAATTGAGAAATCATAGATATGCAAGTGGGAAGAATCGAAAGCTGTGAATTAACGAGTAAAAATAAAGATATCCGCTTTTCAATCCTGAGTCAAGCCTGTTCCACGATAACAGTTGCTTTCGCAAACAACCTGCGACCCCTACCATATTCTCCACTCCTACGGTAATTGATTCTTCACCATGAAGCTCTCGACATTGCAGTGACCATGAAGAACATTTTCGTACAGCATACACAATTAACTGTAATTAGCAGTATATCTTTAATTTCTTTCTTTTTAAATGATCAAACTCTCGAGCCATTGCATATATTCATTTTCGCCAATTAATTTCGCGGTGCTAGAACCGCGGCACTTGATATTTCTGTTTCGTTAACTTTCTCTCTTAACCTTGTTCCCTCATTTTTTTTCTCTGGCCATCGCTTCATATCGCCGATATCGTCGGCACTTTATCAAAACGATCGGTAACGTGCGTTCTGGAATTCCTAGGGCAATTCCATCCAACCGTTTCCGGAATTCCTCGATCTCTATCTTGAGAACGATTTCAAGAAAATTTCGCGTACTTACGATACAGTAGAAACGAACGGTATCAAGGTCACCCTGGTTATCGTGCTGCATTTTCTACATAGCGAACGGTCCTTTCAATATATCTCGAAAAACCAATTTATGACCTTGATTTCACGATGATAATGTCGCATGAGATATCGAAATGACTCCTAACGGCGACCGATTTTTTGTTTGCAAGTGGACTTTAATAGCGGAACGATTAAAAGTGAAACTTTCAAAATGGAAATAACCGATCGCGACCTGTCTCGCGATATACATAACAGACTGTCAGGATTCTTTAACAGAAAGATCACAGATCAAATGTGTCTTGTCACGCAAGATCTCGCTAAGTCATCGGTTATAATGACAATCATTGAAGCTCGATCTGCAAGCAGGAATCACAGCATTAGTAAAAGTCAGATGTATTAAAGTTTCTTGCAGGCTTTCAATCATCAATTTTCCCCTGCGTATATTAATCTCATAATTAATTCCAAGTTCTCTCACCAGCACTGATCTGCCATTCGTCTAGAGGAAATGAAACTCTCACGATTTCTAGGAGTATCGTCGATTGTCGATAAAATCAGCTTAATTGAATTGCCTCATCTGCATTCTGCAGACAATGCATCGCACTGCATAACTCGTCGACGCATAATGTTTTCCGTGTATCGAATCGAGACGGCAGACCGCTTCCGGTGTTCTGTTCGAATGAGGCCACTTGGTCAACAGGTCCGTTCCGTCCGATTCTCTGGATCGTGAGTGAGAATCGTATCGAACCGGTTCGCATACGCGTTTCTTCCCTCTTTTGCACGTCGAAGATGGAAAAGAGAAGGAACGAGAGAGAGAAAGAGACAGAGGACCAGAGAAGCATCATTCCTGCAACAACGAGATTTCCACGCGATTAAACCGACATTCCGGCGGCTACTTCGACTTGCGGATCTTATCTTGGTACTTGTCGCGCGAAGAAACCTGCATGAGAGACCTGCATTGACTGATTGAGAAGCAAAGTCTGGGAGGAAGAATGGTTTCTATTGATATTTCTCCTAGAAATTTCTAAATCTTTTGAAAAGCAGACCTGCTTTGTTGGATAATTAATCTTTTTTACACAATTTGATCTTCTTCTGTGATCAGAAATGCTCAACTTAAAAAATGGTTATCTTTTGATATTAAAGGCTCTAGCTGGATAAAGATAGAAAAATGGACTCGTATCACTTGTGATGTAGTCAAACTGACAAATTTTTCCCGAAATGATATACAACTCAAAAGTGTAGTAGACCAATAATATCTCAGGACAGGCAGCACAGGCAGAGGAACTCCAGGACAGACAGAGGACAAGCAGATGAGAGATAGGATAATCAAATGAGAGCTAAGGAAGTCACAGGACAACTAGGACAGGCACAGGGCAGTCTGGACAGGCACAGAAGAACCAAGACAGACAGAGGACAGTAAGGACAAGCATATGAAAACTAGGATACGCAGAGGAAAGCCAGGATAGGCAGAGGAAAGTGAGAACATCACAGGAGCCAGGACAGACAAAGGGCAGTGAGGACAAGCAGATAAAAACCAGAACGGGCAGAGGAAAGCCAGAACAATTACAGAAGAGCCAGGACCAGCACAGGAGAACCAGGATAGACGGAGGACAGCGAGGACAAGCAGATCAAATTCAGGACTGAAAGAGGAGAATCAGAATAGTCACAGGAGAGCCAGGGCAGTCACATTGCGCACAGTCACGAATTCCGTATTTTATATAATGTCTCAGTCGAATTTTCGATTTGTCTGTCTTATCACCGACCCATACTACTTGTTTACTTGTAAAATTTTGCCATAAAATGTTTAATCTCGCAAGTAGTATAAACCAAAGTATCTCAGACCGACTTTCAGCTCCGTCTGACTCATTATGGACTCGTACTACTTGCTCACTTGTAAGATTTATCAATACGTTGAGGAGAATAGTACAAAAGTATTTTCTACCGCGTAATTGAGGCAATAGGTTGTCTGTGAGGCATGTAATTCGAAAAATAAACCGCGGGTGCGGCTTCCACCGGAATCTGCTTCCACGCATCGTCGACGTGGCCCCGTTTTTCTGCGACTTCCGCTTGGAAAAAATTAATGACTGAGTGCGCTGATATAAAACATTGGAGGATTTTCCAAGATTGGGTATGTGTAATGTAAAGAAAGGTTCTACTTTCGTGTTGCTCGCACGCAAACGAAAGCGTTTCGTGTTTTTTCAACGAATTAGCGACGATACTTTGTCATCGAACTGCTAATTTGCATGAGCATCTTAATTAGATTCGAAGAATATCCTTTCTGATGGTAAATAAAAAGTTATCGCATTTTAAAGAGTACAAATATCGAAATGAAATTTTGACACTTTAGAGAAATTGAGAACATCCCTCAAATTAACAATCTTATTTAAACAAATTCCCAATAGTTGAATATCAATGAAGATTCTTGTAAGTTAGGAAAAGATAATTGGTTTGGTAAGAGTCGATAGAAAAAATGAAAATTAATAATTAACAAGATGTAAAAAAATAATATTATCAATAATTTTTGTTTCTCGTACTTTAATATTCCGTCTTTCTTTCTTGATGGCCAAACTTCATAACTTTCGTCGCGATGCTTAAATCTGTCGACGTCGTAAAATAAAAAAAGGAAGATTGAACGATCCATTAGAGAGCAGGGACGTTATATCGTGACATTATCTGAATATCGCATGAAGCATAGTATATAACCGGGTCGCTGCTTTTTCACGAGAGAAATCTATTAGCGATGAAGTTGATAATAAACATAGTAATGTTGCACGCACTAATGATCATAAAAAGAAATATCGAAACCTATTAATTGTACGTGCTACGTTTTATTATAGCAGGGAAAAAAGAAATGACAAGCAATTGAATTTAATTCACTTAATTCTATTATACTACAAAAATAACAATGTTCTCGTGGCGAAACTTACCGCTAAAGCTTACACGTCTTAATACCTTAAAGAATTAATATTATCATTCATCATATATGTCAAA
Organism: Cerceris rybyensis; assembly: GCA_910591515.1. NCBI lineage: Eukaryota > Metazoa > Arthropoda > Insecta > Hymenoptera > Crabronidae > Cerceris > Cerceris rybyensis. The sequence continues at coordinate 7,836,937 of OU342795.1, forward strand.
TCACACAACATTTCTACAAAGTTTCAAATAATTTAAAAATAATAAATACATTCACGTTATAACACACAGGTACTTCCCATACTTCCTCACGAAGCAGGAAATAACCGAAATAATACTAAAGTTAAATATATACAAAACGTAACAATAGTGAAATTGTTAACGAGTTCTGGCAACGAAAAATTCTTTTAAAAGTAACAAGGAGAATTCTAAAAGTGTCGAATCTCTAAAATTGTCACTATACTCTTTTTGCTCTCGATAATTCCGATATGTGCTAAAATAGGTCGCTCAAAAATTTCTGGAAAATCGCTAGAAAATATCTATAAAAGAATCGCCAATAATGAGTGGAAAAATTGTTGGAAAAATCTCAAAGGGTATAGCCGGTTAAGATGGTCAAATGTGCCCTTGAACCGAATTCAAATCCCGATGAGTCATTCGAAAGCTTATAAAAAAAGAATGATTTCTGCCAAGTTTCAACTTTGAATCTCGACCCGGGGGGTAGTAAAGGGTAAAAATAGAAAATCAGGTTTTTGCCGAATTTCTCCTATACCAGCGGATAAAAAATTTTGAAAAAATTCAGAGGCACTTCTGTTATCAGGGCACATATTAGAGAATTTTTTCAGATTTTTAAATTGAAAAAACAAGCTGTGAAAAATAAAAAACGCAAAAAAATGATGAAAAATGCCGATTGTGTATCGAAGCAGTCTTGGCACTATAATTATATTTTTACTGTAAGTACGTATCATTGTTACTATTGTCCTGAATTTTTTTCAGATTTTTCAATTTGGTGCGCCGCAGTTAAAAAAATTAAAAACCGATTTTTTCGTCGTTTTCTCCGTGTCAGAGTAACTTATACGTCGAATTGCTTCATGAAATAGGTATTTTATGCGATCTTCTATGTTTATACGTACAGCAAAACATCACAGGAATTAAAGAAACTGAAAAAACCGAATCATTTGAAACTGTTATGCGCCTTACATTGTAAAGTATGTACCGTATTTTCCAACGGCGTCGGTGGCGCAGCGGTAGAGTGTCGAGCTGCCGCTGCGAACTTTTTGAACGTATAGGTTCGAGCCTCGAACTTCCAAGTCCCTTAGGCTAAGTTTTTTTTTTTCGTTAATTACATATATTTCCTAACTTTACGACACAACGATCAATATTTACTTTCAAATGTTTTAAGAATATTTGAAAAACATATTAACCTGAAATATACGTAAATATGACTTTGGACTGCTTGTTATGCCGCCGTTTATCCTGTCAATTACGGCATTGTTTGAAATTGGTTGAAATTGGCTTTCATGCATTGAACCCGTGACAGAAATTCTAACATACATTTTGAATAAAAGAGAGAATAGAATTGTATGATCTAATTCGAATAGACGAAAAGGCTAAATAGTAGAAAAACAACAACACGATTTTTGTTGCCATCCATCCATAACTGTTAAAGGTAAGAGATTTGAAAACCAATTTCAAACAATGCCGTAATTGACAGGATAAACGGCGGCATAACAAGCAGTCCAAACTTATATTTACGTATATTTCAGGTTAATATGTTTTTCAAATATTCTTAAAACATTTGAAAGTAAATATTGATCGTTGTGTCGTAAAGTTAGGAAATATATGTAATTAACGAAAAAAAAAAAACTTAGCCTAAGGGACTTGGAAGTTCGAGGCTCGAACCTATACGTTCAAAAAGTTCGCAGCGGCAGCTCGACACTCTACCGCTGCGCCACCGACGCCGTTGGAAAATACGGTACATACTTTACAATGTAAGGCGCATAACAGTTTCAAATGATTCGGTTTTTTCAGTTTCTTTAATTCCTGTGATGTTTTGCTGTACGTATAAACATAGAAGATCGCATAAAATACCTATTTCATGAAGCAATTCGACGTATAAGTTACTCTGACACGGAAAAAACGACGAAAAAATCGGTTTTTAATTTTTTTAACTGCGGCGCACCAAATTGAAAAATCTGAAAAAAATTCAGGACAATAGTAACAATGATACGTACTTACAGTAAAAATATAATTATAGTGCCAAGACTGCTTCGATACACAATCGGCATTTTTCATTATTTTTTAGCGTTTTTTATTTTTCACAGCTTGTTTTTCCAATTTAAAAATCTGAAAAAATTCTCTAATATGTGCCCTGATAACAGAAGTGCCTCTGAATTTTTTCAAAATTTTTTATCCGCTGGTATAGGAGAAATTCGGCAAAAACCTGATTTTCTATTTTTACCCTTTACTACCCCCCGGGTCGAGATTCAAAGTTGAAACTTGGCAGAAATCATTCTTTTTTTATAAGCTTTCGAATGACTCATCGCGATTTGAATTCGGTTCAAGGGCACATTTGACCATCTTAACCGGCTATACCCTTTCTCAGAAAAGTGTGTTATCCTACTCGTGTTGATCTCGATAACCCCGATAAGCGAGGTCCTGTCCATAGGAGACGCCATCACCATGATAACTTCCCTCATAACCAATATCATGATGTGGATGATCATCGACGAAAGGATGACTGTGAGAATTTTCCTTATAATATGGATAACCGATGCCACTTTGACTATAAACCGGAGGATGACTGTTCTGCACGAGCGGTTTGTACAATTTAAAGAAACCAATTAGTCCTGGTATCACGATTGCCAAGAACCCTAAGAATTTTTTGAAAGACGCCAGACCCAAAATTAGAGGCAGAAATAGCAGCAATTTCAGCTTGAAGATCTTCAGAATTATCAGCATAGGAATAACGAGCTTCTTGAACTCGTTTCGTGCTGAAAGAAGATGTGGAATTACGTTTTCTTCTTTTTGAGAAGAGAAATTATTTTGTTGCCGTTCACGATTTTAGCATTAATTGTTACGATCATGTTATTAAGGACCTATAGTTTTGTGATTCTCTAAACAATTGAGGTTTGCAATGTTTCCAACGGAATTCAAGCAAAAATATTCCATAGGTGACAGTAATTTGAACTTCAGCTCAAAATCTTTTGTTATATCAAATGCAGGCCTAGGAAATTACTTAGTAAATAGTAATTAATAAAGACTTACAAAATAAGGTGCCTTTCTTGTTCTCCAAAGTGTCAATTTCATCAGAAATTTCGTCTAAAAATCGGGGAGCATAAACTTCGTTGTCTCCAGTCTCTGAAGAGGGCACGTTCAACTCGAGAGAGACAGTTTTCACAAACTTTTCTGTTTTTCTGAGGACGAATTTTAGCAGCTGATCCCACTCAGAATCAGTAGACCTAAAACAATACAATAGAAACTCATTAATAAAGATTCAGCAATAAAAAGTGCGATGGAATTTAATGTATTGTACCTTGGTACGCTCGAATATTCGTACGGCTGACGACTGACATCTTTCACAATGTCTCGAGACATCCTTACGACCTTCACCTGGTCATTCAAATTGTATTCAGGATGATCGAAGAAATCTGCAAAGTACTCCAGTGCCTGGGACTTAAAACACTCTGCCAATTCTCCGCTTAAACATCCTTGATTCGTTTTGGCAATATAAGGATCCACGTTCCTTCCAGTTCCGAAGTTTATCCAGTCAAAAAGATTCTTCCCCTCTCTGGTTCTATTAAAAGCTGCACGCGACTCTGTTGGTGGATTTTCTGTAATTCGTGACAAATTTCTGATTTTCCAGTAAAAATGTAGGGTGACAAATTTCAGAAACTCCAAAACATAATTACTCTACAAAACATTAATCTGTTTAAGAGAAGGTCTCTTATCATATCAATGTGTACTGTCATTTCCATTACCGACCAACGACTTTTCTTCCTTTATTACGATATTTTGCTTTCTTATAGCAAAGAATTTCATTGTTAAACTATTATTCAAAACAAATGCAGTTATTTATAAAACGATAAGGTGAAATCTTTCTCAATTATATCTGAAAAATCATAGTCTGATTCTACTTAAGTCTTCTGCAGTTCTCCATCCCCTCTGTCAAGGTCACTTTGCGATACTGTCAGTCGATAAATTCATTTTTTCTTTGAATTTCCTTTGTCAATAATGTTCAAAGTAATATTTACAAATAAGTAAACAATTTTATTAACTTTATCGTTATACATCACCGATAAAAGTCGAAAAAAATTACAAAACTATCTAATTAACAGACAAATCGACTTACCACGTTCACCAACTTGTTCTCCAGAGCTCTCATCCTGAAAGGTAACCTTGCCAGCGGACTGGCACGGTACCAATAGCGTCAAGGACAAAACTAAGCCACGTGTTACCAACGCTTGAACCAGTCGCATGCTGCTCACCTGGACGTTGCACCTATAGTCACGTTTCCTTATCGACACACATTTTTCACAGGTATCACACGTGAGATATCTCACGTCCAATATTCAAAAGGGATAGATATGCTTCTTTTCAAACATAAAATCCAAAGAGTCATCGATCGTGACAGAATTTATATTTATTGTTGTAATTAATCACGAAATCAAAGTTGATCAATGCACACGAGCGATTTTGATAAGAAATAAAATTGGTACTAGAGATTCTTACCCCAAAAATTCGTCAAAAGACAAGTATCCAGAATGAATTACACGACATAGTATCGAAAAACGCGCGTCTCCGTTCACGAACAGCACTCGAGTGTCTAGTGGAACAAGTTGTTCGGCAGCCACGAAGCAGAGTTTACAAAGTTCCGTTAGCTCGACGAGCCAATCGAGATGTACGGATAAAAGGAACCGGGTCTGTAACCTTATATTCTGCTCGTGCAAGCATATAATTCGTTGATATTCACGACGCGTTCCTCGGGGACCCAAATTTTCCCTGGTTTTCGCGCCTACGTGAGGACTGTCACGTATTACGAAAGAACAGGAGAAATATAGATTTGTTTTTTTTTTAGGAAGGAAGATGAATTTGATTTTAGGAGGATGAAATAGAAGTTTTATAAAATTCTCTTGAAATTGCATGATAAACTTTATATCTTGGCTTAAGCGTCCTATTACGTGATCGATGACTCCCACGCGGAAATTTATTTGCATCAAGTACTCGGTTCTAATTAATCTTCCATTCCGAAGATTAATATAAATTTAAAAAGTTAATAGTATATTAAAAAGATTAGGAAACATTTTGAATACTTAAATTTCCAGTTGACAAATATAGAGATTAACACTAAAACTTCGGAAATTGTATCTACTAAAATTTAAATGTACTGAATAAGTACGTTGGAAAAAGAAAAGACAAGAATTGAAACAGATAATTATTTCACTAACTACAGCTTTATAAGGTAGAACTAGAATATTTACTTCATGCCTCTCCTGTCAATTTAAATAATTTTTAGGAAAAATTAAGAACCATTCATTTCATCCGGCTCAGTAGGTTTAGAGTTAAATTAATGTCGCTGAAAATTTGTTTAAAGTACCTGTTTAAAGTACCTTACCTTCAGAGAAAACTTTCAACTAATTTTCTTTCACCACTCAAAGATAAAGTCCAGGTAGTTTGACCAAAAGCGACTCAAGACACCGGCGAACTTTCGTCCATTTATAAGAACCCAGGAAGATCGCCGAAGGGAGAGGGCATCAGCCGTAGGTTGTTGCAAGAGGAACGAGATAAAAAAGAAAGAGGGAACGTTTAAAAATCGAAAGTGAAAGTAGTTCCCCCCGGATATAGGACCGGAACCGTGGAGTTTTGTGAAGGAAAGAGTGAAGAGTCAAAGCGAGATGTCTGACGCGGTCGACGGACTTTCCTTTGGAGTTCGCGTGCGTCATTGGCGATCATGGTCATCTTATTTTCTCTTACCTCCGACACACCCACGTCTCTTCTTCTTTTCTCTTCCACCCTGGACCAGATTTTACGTAACATTCAACGGTTCTTTGTTCGACGAACCGCTTTTAATTGCGAAAGTTAGGGAATCCATTCGTTCGTGTGATCCTCGAGATTAGAGGACATTATTGCCAACAAGTTTTGAATTAAAACAGAGAAGAAAAGTCAAATTTATTGAGAGAATAATGAATTTATTGTGTTTGATTTCCTGCATCGTTTTATTACACTAATTTGATGATCATTTCTTGAAGTATCTATACATAAAACATAATGGCCTGATAATTGATTTGTTTTGTATACATTTTTCTTAAACTTTGAATTTTTGTAGCAAAAAGGATCTTGCATGATTGCAGTATTTCTTAATTATTATAAACAGACGTGTATTTAATGCACTCATTGAAAATTAAAAATAGTAGGACATTTCAATGATAATGAAATTCGTAGAATCGATTCCCTACTTTCAGCATTATGTTGTTTACGCTACGATAATTAATAATTAATCATCGCTTTCATAAATTCAAGAGTCTTATCGAACATACTCATAGTTCATTTCACGATGACGCATTAACGCAATTCCTCGAAAATGCCATAATCGAGCATCGAAGAGGTAGGCATTACTGGCGTCGCATAATTTTATTAACGTAACATCAACATGGACGGGCCAAATGGCAGGCTCGACGACACGACCCTGATCGAATAAATAAATTAGCCTTAATTTAAGTGAAACGGAACTTCCCTCGGTACTCTCCGTTCGCCTTTAAATAAATTAAGTATCGCGCTCGTCCGCGGAGCGCGAAAATAAATAAATAAACGACTAAAATTATTAATTAACGGAACTCTCAACTTCGTAAACTCATCGTCGTAGGATAATTAATTCGATTACAATAATTAATCGCTAAATCGTACAATGGTCATGAATGACACGATAATCATCGATTTCCGAGTTTCCGAATGTCAGTCAACGCGACGACTGATGAATTCTACTCGAAATTCGACTTTTACTATCTCCGAAACCGAGATGTCGCATTGCGAATTTCGAAAGTACTGTTACGCGTTCTAATAATTCTTAACAATAATACGCAAAGAATCCTAGAATTTCGTTGGAGGAAATTATGGGATATTCCCATACTCATAGGAGCAATAAAACGTATCGGGCCCAGTTCTCGTTGCAATAAACCCGCTATTACAAGAGCACAGTATTAAAATACCGGTAATTGCATAAGTGAATCCAACTATGTAGCAGGTACCGTTAGCACTCTGCTCGATACACGCTAATAATCACTATATATCCATCATGCTGCGATATTAGGAGGTATGCTTTATCAATTCGTACTTCGGGCAGGACGTTTTTATCATATCAATAAGAATTACGCGGGCATTTGGAACATCTCGCATTCGAGCAAGATTGAAATTCATTTTGAAGTGTCGTTGCAGAGGTTAACGTTGAGAAACCGAGGTTTAAATTAAGAAAATTGATTTCAATAGCACCCTAAAACGAGGAACAAGTGTCACATGTTTTTTTAGAAAAGTTCGCAAGATAAGACTCAACTCAGTCTTCCGTGGAAGATGACCTCTTTTCTTGCAAGATATTCTATGTTTACATATTATAATTTGAATTCTCTGTGCAAAGTTCAAACTAGATGAAGTTAATGAAAACAAACGGTGGTCAAGATGCTACTTATCGAGACAACACCCGTTACCACTCGTCAACCCGTTAATGACACGACCACCGGTAAATTGTCAATATAATTGCCGCGTCAATCGTCAGAAATCTAAAAACAGTTAAGTGAAGGTAATCAAAGACGCACGCACGTTCGTTAAAACAAACGATTCCTATTGCCCATGTGCTACGTCCATCTGTTACGATAAAACAATAAAAGACTAAACGTTTCGAAATCATTTCCTCGAATCAAACCTCAGTCATTGAATTGTTCAACCTCCCCAACGACTCCTTCTTTGTCCACGGCTTCTCGATCGTCAACGCCGATGCTACCAATGTTCTCCAGCGTCATCGTCAACGATCGTTCATCTACCAGCGTTTACACGTACGGTATCTACAAATTTCTCGCATGAACGAGCTTGTTCGCATTCGGTGAAAGTATCCAGTACTGCCTCATTCTACTTTAAAGTCACTTCCTAGCGGGCAGTCGCTGAACATACACCCTCGCACATAACCATGTATCAGAAGAATCGTAGGACCTCTGGATTATCTCTACTGGGCCTCTGAAGTCATCGAGCTTCTTTCAAACCAAATTAATAAAATATCCTCTTGATAAATCTTCTGATTCTTCATCCCCACAACGAGTCCGTTCATCAACCCCTACTCCATCAGGAACGTCACCGGTACCAACGTTCTCCAGTGTCACTATCAAGTATCACTGATCCGAAGGCTGTTGATTAAACGTAATCTACAATTTCCTCGCATGAACAAGCTTGTCGATATCCTGATAAGTAGCCACCATGGCCTGATTTTGCCTCAAAGTCTGATCCTCTCACGCTATCGCGCAATTTGCATGTGTATCCTCGCATTTAACACTGTCCTGGCTGCCTTCAACTGCCGCCGCATATCTGAAGAATCACAGGACCTCTGGATTATCTCTACTGAGCCTCTGAAGTCATCCAACTTCTTTTACGTCAAACCAATGAAGTGTCCCCTTGAAAGAGCCCTCGGATTCTTCAACCTTTCAAACTCCGGTCTCATCAACCACCTCTCGATCAGCAACGTCAACGCTATCAACGTTCTCCAGCGTTAACGTCAACTATCACTCATCCGAAAGCTATCGATGGAACTTTATCTACAATTTCCTCGCATGAACAAGCTTGTCGATATCCTGATAAGTAGCCAACATCGCCTGATTCTGCCTCAAAGTCTGATCCTCTCGCGCTGTCGCGCAATTCGCGTATGCATCCTCACACTTAACACTGTCCTGGCCGTCTTTGGCGGCCTTCATGTACCTGAAGAATCGCAGGACATCCGGATTATCACTGCTGGGCCTTCGAAGTTCATTGAGCTCCCTCGACAACTGCGCCGAGACGAGATTCGAGTATGGCGCGTATCTTGCAGGGCTGCGATACATTGCACAAACTGCATACTCCCTGCATCCCTCCGTGGTGTGGCCCAAACGAGAGAAGACGGCGTCGAGACGCGAGAGAAGGGGCGAGTAGAAAGGATCGTAATTCGTTAGGAGCATCGAACTCGTGGGGATCTCGTGGAAGACCTGTCGTCGTGCAATTAACACAGTTTTACTCACCATACGTTTTTCACGGCGGCTCGTCAGACGTTGTTTCGCATTTTAGAACGTCGCGACGGTGACGGTAATTGCAAGATGGAATGGAGAATGGGACGTGCACTTGTTTGAGAACGTTACTCGGTTTGGACGTGTGGGAAAAACGGGAAGAATTACAAACTGTGGGACATCTGTGGTTTCAGTTGTTGAGATCTTGGATTTTTATTGGAATATGTTTTTTGATGAATTTGAGACGTTTCGTGGAGGCTTGATGGAGTTACTGTTGTGTTGACCTCTTGTCCTACAATTTCTTTTGTGACTCCGCGTACAATAGGTTGTAATTTAAATATTGGATTGAAAATTTACCAATGTTTTGCGGTAGAATGTATACTCTATGAGAAATTTGATAACAGGAGTTGTAAGTGACATGTACTGATAATGTTTTTCAATTCGACAATAATTTAAAAATCTTAGATTTTCATATTTAATTCCCTACCCTATGGATGCTGTGATGTGTTGAAAATGATTGTAGTGCAAAGAATTAAAAATTGGTATTAATTTAGACGGGATTAAAGGCGACATGATGATGTTTTCCAATGAAAGATTAACCCTTTACAGTTCGAAGTTGTTAATTAACTATGCACGTTTCAACAAAAAAAAACTCCATGAGCCACGTGCAATTAAGAATTTCCCATGAAAACATTAAACATAGAAAAAAATCTCATACGCGTGAATTTCACGTCGACCCGAGGCCGCAAAGGGTTAAACTTGAAACCACTTTAATTAGAGACTTAACGTTCGCATAATTGAGACGTCGGAAGGCCACTTACTTTGAAGTCCTGTTTCTTCGAGAGTCCGTTCACAGCCACGTGCCTCGTGTAATAACGATCCGAAAGCGCATTCGCGTTCGTAATTCGTGGATCGACGAATGAATATCGTGACGAGATATCCTGATTTTTTTGCATTTGCATCATGCCTTCGTCGTACATCGCGGAAGCCGGTAGAGTGCCTAACGGTTGCCTCGTTAAATAATCGTCGCTATAGAGATCCGAGTTGTCTTTAAATTCAAAGTTCTCCTCTGGCGGTGCAGTGGTTTGCGAAGATTGCGTGAAGGAGGACACACCTGGAGTAATAAATGCGGGATATTTGTGAATATCTTATTGCTTGTATTTCACTTTAAGATCCTACCATTAAAGAGTTACCTAGAAAACAGAGAATCTTACCGTACACAGAATCGATTGTATAACTAACAGAAAAAATAATAGAAATTCTAGGTATGAACCTAAATTTAATATTCATGATTAAAGTCGAAGAATAAATTGTTGAGATAATAATAAATTAATGGCGCAATAATACATACCTTTGCCAACAATATTACCAATACTGCCGATAATGCTCGGTAGGAAAAGTGCAAGAAGAACGCTCTTGATGATCTGCATCCCAAAGATCAAAGGTAGCAGCAGCTTCTTCAGGCCGAACGCTAGAAAACCAAGCCCGAATCCTGTTAAAAAGGTACTCTTTCCCTGAAAGATGGCTGAAAGCAAAAGTACCAGCCAATTAAAGCACTGCGGTTAGTTCCTCAAAGCCATGCTGCAGCGCCAGGCATTCTCTCGCCTCCGCCTTCACTCCAAACTCCAGATTCGGCTGAAAGACTAGCTGTGAATTTTTGAATTGATAAAATGAAATATCGTTATTTCATTGATACCCGCGAGCAGTCATTATATACGTGAATTTTTCAAGAAAGCCAAACAATTGCACGTTCATCAATTAGCGGTGAAATCAGCTTCGTTAATCGTTTTAGTCCCCAGAAAGCCAATCGATGATTTGAAAGCATCCTTTTGTGCACCGGTGCCATTCAGCGGGCGTATCAGCGTCTTTTTGATGTTATTAAGTGAGATATTTAACCCTTTCAACCTTGAATTCTGCTAAGTGCCAATTACCATCAGCAGGGGTGAAAGGGTTAAATATTACTTGATCCTCGTGAAACTTGGATACGATAGGACTAACTGTGTTACACAAAAATGATTTAATATCATTTCTAGAATGGAGGAGTGATATAAATGTTTCTCGGTACATCTCCAATCGATATGATTACATATTCCAAAATACCGCAACGAAATTACAGTAATTCACGAGGATTAAGCACAAACGAATTTCGTGACGCTAATACACACGTTACGAAAGCGTGACGTCGACGTTCCGTGGACTCACCGTTGAAGAAGGTTCTAGCTTTTCTAGTAGGAATTAAGTCCTGGCTCAGACGTATCTTTACTACGTGCTCTCTGGCATATCGGTGAACATTTTCAAGAAGGCCTGCGTCTGGTACTTCGTTACCTTTTTCGTCCTTTCGTGCAACTCCAGCATCCTCCTTTCTTATTATCTGCACGGAATCCGTCAAGTTGTACGTGTCGATCCTTGACAGTTTCTCCATTAAACTGGACAAACCCTGTCCAAGACACGACATCATCGATCCATCCTGACAGTCATCCTTAGACGAATCGACGGGTAACGTCGTCGCGTTCTCCACCCTCGATGATTCGATCTGACGATCCTCCTTGCCGATTTCGATCATTTGACTCACATTCTCGTCAAATTTCGTTGGTTTTCCTAGCATCGCGTGTGGATGATCGTCGATAGTGACATCGACATCTTCGCTCATCAAGGACACCTCGTTCTCCGCGTCGTTGCCGTGAGCGGTCTCGTTCAAGGTCGCTGCGTCCACGTGGTCCTTGACCCCTGCAGCCGGTTGAAGGCACGCGACCGCGAGGATCAGCAGAATAATCGTGCCGGGTCTCGTTCTCGCCATGATCATTGTTTAAAAGCCGCGTGATCGTGCTGTCCGGCTAACTTCTTTTATTAAGGAAACACAGATGCATCTCGGTTCGTTTCTCGACGTCTTCTGAAATGAAATCAAGCTGACGTTGTGGTCTTTTTCCGTATGGGAAAAGGTGTGCCGATGACTTTTACCTCTATGGAGAATCACGAAAGTACATGAGACTTTCGGATCTGACGTTTTTCTCTTACCGTTCTCCTTCGTGGCTCGTCTCGAATCTGGTACATTTAATACACTACGGCCTCGATGGAAATTCCATTCACGAAACCGAGTCACGTTCGTGGAAAGTCAGCTCTCCGATTTTCACGAGTTTCACGACTGCTCACTTTCACGGTAGACAAAATGACATCAGTGCCGATTGTTGCGGTTTTAACGGAAGATTGTCGAATAGAACATCCTTTTACCTTGTGTTTGGAATTACAATGACAAATCGTTCCTGTCCGTTAACGATCACGGAGGAACGATCGAAAAGTTTGGATTCATGCACGACGGTCGAGTCTGGACTGGCGAGCGTTCCTCGTAGAATCGACTGGACTGATCCGATCTGGGTTACCCGGCCATCCGTCTGTCCGTCCCTCTGTCCGTTCCTTTCCACCTTCCTCTCTTCCAGGTTCGTTCATTCGTCCGTTTGCTCCCGCCAAAGGTAAGAAGACCGTCTCTTTCTTCCTCGCATCGACGATCTTACCGTCGACGATCTTCATCTACCATTCAAAACCGATCGAATTCGACGCGGGCTAACGAGAGCCACACAGATAGCCCCATACTTTTCGCGATTTCACCGATTGGAATTTCGGCTGATGATTCCAGGATACGATGATTATTTTCTGTAACATTTTTTCCCCTCTCTGAGCTTTATTAATCGTGCGACACGATTTTCACGGAGGAGGATGAAATTTCTTGGGGCGATGCAACCGTTGAGCGATGACCTTTGACATTGGATGCATACGCTTGATGGAGGAGATGAATTGAGGAGATTTGATACTATTTTTAGAAATAGGATGATTTTCTGTTGGATTCTAATTTTTTTGAAGTTTTTTGTATCAATTGGTGCAAGATTATAAATAATGTATGTTTTGTCAATCCGAATTGTTTTCATATTTTGTCCAATTGTGATGAAAAATTATTTTTTGAAATTTTCTAATGGTGCTGAGTTGTGTCTGTTCGCTAATAACTATGGCTGAACTTATTAAGAATTATGTAAATAAAAATAAAAAGTTATAGTCTGATTCCAATCTTGAAACTTAATCTATAAAAAATTAGCTCCTGCAGAAAACTGTCTTGAGCGTATTTCAACATAGGACTGCAAAGGGTTAATTGATTCCTGCACAGTACTAATGAATTTGTATTACAGATACCTTTCTAAAACCAAAGTGACGTGAGTCTCAACCTGCCACTGAATTTTCTACTTTTCTCACAGGAACTATACTTTCGTCCGGGCAAAGGAAAAAGCAGGTTCAAACAAGATGCGTATATTTGTTAAAGAATATCGACATAATGCAATTAGAATATTATGCTTTCCCAATGCCATTGCACTTTCGACACAATTTCCAAGGTTCTAAAATAAAATAACGTTACCTTTGTAACACTTGGTAACAGGATTTCAAGTAGGTTACTAATCTAGTTTTAATATTGTTCACGATTCATCGCCCCATTCGAAACTCTCACTCAGATAATAGACGAAATGGAAATCCCTCCCGTACGTTATTAATTTCAGAACAAAAGGTGCATCGAAATACCAGAAACTCTACTCTAACATTCACCTAGAATATTAACATTCACGACAGCTTCATTAATAACTGTAATAACATTAACAACAACAAAAACAGACAGATTGAGTTGTTTCGTACAAATCCAATCGAATCTGTCACGAATTTACCTCGCGTCGCATACTTTTACGAGAGATTTCACTGTCTCAACGTTCTAAATTTAAATTCCTCGAAATCTCCAATTGGAATCGTGGATTTTACGGTGACCCGGAGTACTCACCTGAATACATATCTTTAATTTAAAAGAGCCCGCTCCTCCAGCCTTTACCGTGCCCGATAAAAATCCCGTAAGAGGATCTCGTACCTTTAAAAACACCCTCCGTTTCCTCGTAGACCGTCGCTATTAATTCCGCTGCATAATTGCAGGAAGGAAACACGCGTGGAAAAACGAGAAAAGTACGTTTCGCCTGGCAGGGACGGGTTGTTGCACTGCGTTATAATTGTCGAACAAAAAAGATTCGCATAAGAACGCAAAATCATAGACGTAATGGAGTATTCTTCGATGTAAACGTCTTTCGATGCAGGATGTTTGGAGGAAGCGAAGTAATATTCATATTAAGAAGAGGGTCATCTTCGGAATGCCGTTTCCCTTCTTTCGAAGAATCTCTCGTTCGTAATTTATGCGCCAGCTATACGGGATTTTTTCTACGGGGTTGTCGGAAACGGGAGACACAGATTTGGTCGTCGACGGATGTTTGAAAGGAAGACTTCTGTTTTGATGTTACGATCGCTTCTTCAACTACAAAGTTCTTGCAATCGCATTAAAGAATATTTACATCTACTACACAAATTGTAAAATTCACTCCAAGAGAGTAACTGGAACAAATCACTTTTCAATTAGGGAGAAATACTTCCAAAAAAAACCTAGAAGATATCTTAAACTTAATAAAATCAATAAATAAAATATACAAAATTATTAAATACAACTTTCTTTATTTTCTCAGGACTATTCTTACTAATTACAGAGCCGCATTTCTTAGCTTAAGAAATAAATAATAATTACTATGACACATTCAAAAATAATACATAAAGAAACAGCGTGATCGAACGATCCCCTTCGACATCATCACGCTATTTTCAAACAAAACTACAACCCATCGACTATCCCTCGAGCTACCTATGTAAAACACCCCAGAAAATTCATCCCCTCGCGAAAATTCACCTCTCCCGTTCCATGCCGAAAAGTTCACTCGGCGAAGAAACCGGTAAGCAAGGAAAACGGCGAACGCATCGCGCCGATTCCACGCGATATCGAGCACGTGTCACCGGTAACTTGGGCATCGCGACATGTACGGCAACCCGTTATGTTAATACACCCTTTTTGTTCGGTAATAACGTAAGAACGTAACGGTCGAGTTATCCCGAGTGAGCGAGTGCAGGTTCCGTATCGGCTGTTTTGCGTTCTGCGAAGAAACCTGCACTTCCGATTCCACCGATTTTATATATCTGTATTTTGGGTTTAACTGTTATGGTGGTTGCTAAGGCTTGGACCTACAATTTCAGGCGGGTCTGAATTACCGTAGTTATAATATGTTAAATAATAAGTTAAGAAAAGATTTTCAGAAGTGACAGAGCTTTGGATTCAGTCCCATTAAGTGTAAGTCCCAGCCTTTAATTCTGCAACCCTCTTTGAACTTTGTTCCTAATTTTCTGCGCCCTCACTTCAGCTGCAAAGGTCATTTAGTCTAGGACCTAATTGTTTAGGTAACTCTCCAATCGTTGAGAATTTTAATGTGTTAAATAATACTTTAGAAAGATTTTCTCACAAGTGACAGAGCTTTGGACTCCGCCATGTTAATTGCAGTCCGACCCTTCGACTGATTAAGTCAAAGATTTCTCTTTGAACTTCATTTTTGATGTTCTGTCTCTCGCCTTTAACTAGCATGGTAATTTTGACCAGGATCTACCCTTTCAGTTAATTTCTTAATCATGTTACAATATATTAAATAGTCTTTTAGAAAAACTCTGCCAGATGCTCTTGCAAGTCTAAAGACTAATTGTAAGTGGAAGTTCAACCGACATAGCTTTCTCGGCTCCACCTTGCAATCATGCACCTTGCTGTCTCTAATTATCTTAAACATTGGAATAAATGTTAACAAGTGCATTTATATAATTCAGGGAAGATTCTAACCAAATGACACCTCTCGAAGAAGCCTCAAGGGATTGAAACTCCTTGAAAAATATCCACTTGGTTCTTCTTCAGGGCATGTCGTCTACCCGCCGATAACGGTCTCTCGATCGTGCGTGCGTCACGTAAAACGCGTACAGGTAAACTCGTGCGTACGTGTACGAGGCGGTCGTCCAAATCTGTCAGTAGGTCATTCGCGTGGGGGCCGACGTACTTCTTTCGGATTTCCAATTTGACCTTGACCGAGCGAACCTCTTCT
This sequence comes from Cerceris rybyensis, assembly GCA_910591515.1. Taxonomy (NCBI): domain Eukaryota; kingdom Metazoa; phylum Arthropoda; class Insecta; order Hymenoptera; family Crabronidae; genus Cerceris; species Cerceris rybyensis. Next base: position 7,852,922 of record OU342795.1, read on the forward strand.
TCGAGACGCCGAAGCGGAGCCGCCTATTTCCTTCGCCCGGGACCAAGGTAATTCGTTGCTTGAGATTTACTGTATCGAGCCTATTCACGGCGAGTGGCAAATCGCATGTCGATTCTAGGTAGAAAAAATAGAAACGCAGAGGACGATGTGCGACGAACTTCTCTTCGATGAAGAAAGAAGAGTGGAATTGGGAAGAATGGAAAAAATAGGTACGTACAGAAGAGCAGAAATAGAAACCCAGAAGAGAAAAGAGTTTAAAGAGAAGGAAAATGAAAAATAGAAAAGTAAAAAAGAGAAAAAGACAGAAATGCATGGAAGAGGACAAGTGGAAATGCAAAAGACGGCGTAACGAGCTGTGTACTTCCCTTTTCTGGAGGAAGAAGAATAAAATCGTGTGGAAGAGAAAGAAATAGGAACACAAGAGAAAGAAACGGATACTCAAAAGAGGGTGCAATTGAAGCACAAGGAAAAGAAGAAACAAAACTGCAAAAAGTGAAAAGATAGAAACGCAAACGAGGATTATATGAGCAACGTACTTCACTTTGCCCAAGGAAAAAGAATAGAATCACCAAACAGAGCAGGAAACAGAAAAGACTCAACAGAGAGAACAACTAGAGCAGTAAGAAAAACAAGAAACCCGTAGAGAAGAAATAGCAGAAAGGCAAAAAAGAGAAAAACGTAGAAATTGAAAGAAGAACACAAAGGGTGGTGAACTCTTCTTTGTAACTGGGAGAGCCGTGCATCGATACGCAATTTGCTAACGGGACACAGTGTGAAAGTTATTTCACGAGGATCGCCAACTGGCCAATGCGTCGCATGAGAAAGGAATCCGTGATAACGAAGGCTAATTGTAGTTTCTTCGCACTATTCACGTACGCCCATTGGCACGCCCGCGATCGCGTTATGGGGATTAGGAACGGAGAAAGGAGATTAGCGAACATCTAAGGAAAATATTGCTACGTGAAAGGAACGTTGCTTGTATATCAGCTAACGACGAAATTTTTTGGTGAACCTCTGCTATTGCGCTGAGAAATTTGCAATCTCGAAAGGGAGTTGCGAATTTCAACCGTAAGGGTTCCGGTATCCGTAAGCGGGATACGGAAGTGCGGGCTGTATATCATTCCGATGTGCCCAGGCTACGTCATCGTGCCCGTATCCTGTAAAAATGGTAAATAATTTGATTAGATAAACAGAATCTGAGGTGGAAGATAAGAGGGTGTACAATAGACATAAAAGCTCAGATATTCAATTTTGTACTAGATTCTACAAAATGTTGCCTTAAACCCTTTGAAAATTCAACCCTCAGAAATCAAGAGAGAAAAGGGAAGAACTGAATAGAGAAGTAGAGAAAAGATAATAGAAATAGAGAAATCGTATTAGCTTTTAACACTAAAACTACCGGCTTTATATTTACTCATATCTAGATACACCGAATAAGTGTTTTGGAAAAAGAAGAATCAAGAGGCGAAAGCGATGATTAATTAACTAATTTACGTTTTATAAGATAGAAGTGGAATTTTTGCTTCATGCCTCCCCTATTAAATTAGGGAATTTTTAGAAAAAATTGGAAACCGGTCATTTTGACCGGCTTGGCAGGTTTAGCGTTAACATTAGAACTACCAAGCAAGTCAAAATGACTTGTTACCAATTTTTTCCAAAAACTCTCCAAATATACAGGAGTGCCATAGAGTAAATATTCTACGTTGGTCTTATAAAGCACGGATAATTAGAAAAATCATCTTTTTCACCTCTTGATTGCTATTTCTTCAAAGAACTTATTCAATATATTAAAATATGATAGACTTAACACCGGTACTTCTAGTGTTAAATAGATTGAAAGTCACACAAGACTGCTTGCTGAAATTTGTACAAAAAATTCATGCAATATTCTCCAATCTGCACTGTCTCGTGAGGAAATGACTTTAAATAATTTCCCTATCGGCCTTAATAATTACATTAAAATATATACTCTTAAATATGGACAATACTCGAAGGCATATTTATCAATCAACGAGGCCCTCAGATTCGTCATGCTCCCATGAGAATATTAACTCGTTCACGCTTCAAAGCATCTCCTCCCACGAATTATCATATTCGAGTCGTTGCACTTGAATACGCATTGCATTTTGTGCATGGCTGCGATTTAAGTCGATCGGAATACATCATGCACGCACAATGTATCAAAGCACTGCGCAACAAAGTGTGAAATACGCGATTTCATCGCATTTACCCGGCTTTTACCTGTTGGATAATCAGCCGGTGCTTCTGCAGCGGTCGCCCAAGTATGATAAGGATATCCCTGTTGAGGTGGCTGCATCTTGCAGATCTTCAAATGTGACAGAACCGATGGTATGATAAGAGAACCGAGAACGAGGAGCTTCTTGATGAAATGAACACCCAGGAATATCGGCAGAAGAAGAAGCTTCAGTTTGAAGAGATTCAGAAGAATAAGAAGTGGCAGTATCAGTGATTTCTTCTTCTTAAATATTCGCCAATTGTCTGTTAAAATAGTCCACATTTAGATGATTAAATTTTTGTATTAGAGAAAGGGAACTTTCATTGTAGTAATTATAAAGAGGAGTGTATACCTTCGGATTCTTTCCTGGATTGCATTTCAGTCAGCTCATCCTCATCCATTATCATCGGTGCATTACCGAAACTTCTAGCTCCGATAGAATTGTCGATGGTGTATACAATCGCGCGTTTTGTTAAAAGATCTTCAACGATGTCTCTGACGAAGTTCAAAGTCTCGATAATGCTGCTTTTGAAGGCACGAGATTGCGGCAACTTTGGTAAAACAGAACGATGAGGCATCGATGGTATTCTTATTAAACGAAGAGGACCGTAGCTGAATTCCTGTAGAACAAGAATATCGTTTGATGCAGTTCAACGCGAAAGTTTTATTGATTAATGAAGAATGAAATTAATACACGAACGATTTGAAATACCTTCTCTCTCACAACATCGTTAAGCCATCTAACGACCCTGTATTTTCCACACGTCATGATATCTTTCTGTAAACCGCAGTCCGCTCGGCATCTCTCCAGAAATGTGCTCGTCGAATTATCGAAAGTCAATGAAAACGACTGCCGTGGACATAGAATCGCCAAGAACACGCAACTCATTCCCATCAGCTGGCTCATCCCCCTTCGTTCCTGTCGACAACACTCGGCCACCCTCTCGGATTTCATATCTTCACGATTTCTGATTTCACAAGTTCAAACATCCAACGAACCACCTCGATCCTTCGATCTTCCACTTTATTCTCCATGCACATTGCGATCCTGATGACACTCCATTATTTATCTCGTCTCAATTCGCGTACGAGAACGATGGAAATATCGTGCAAATAGAACTTAAAACAGAACTTAAAACAGAATTTAAAATAGAACTTAAAATAGAAGTTGGAATGAAATCTCCGGCGCACCTTCCAGTAACGAACGGGATACCACGAGTTATCAGTAAGAATTTGCACGAAGCGAAAAGACGAGATTAAGTGCACAAGCTCACTGACAGTAGTTAGAAGGTGTCTTGACCATTTATACGTGGTGCATTTAGGTCGGTGGGGGTACCGGTCCATGGCTTAGATAATGCTGCACAGAGACCGGAGCCGCAGGTCCTGTGGCGTGCAGCATCTCGAGGAGCGTTGGAGAACCTGGAGAACGGACTGACCACAACAAAGTCTAACGCTCCTCCTATATACGCGTACGTCGTCTTATCAACATGGTAATTATCGCAACTAGTTTCGAGGGTAATAAATTCGAACTGTGATAGATGACTTTTCATGTGACGAAGAACTACACCCAACGTACGATGTTCTCCAACATAAAGAAGTCAGGAGCACGGTGAAGGGTGATCGTTTATGACAAAAAGATAATACTAACGGTACATCTTTCGTAATCATTTCGTTAATGGCGAGACAATCAAGTTCTATCAGGGACACCGAATGAGTACTTTGCAAAGAATCAACGTCGGTGAACCGCACAATAATTGCAAATGTAGATTCTGATGCGACGTCGCCGAAAGAAATTTCTACAATTAGAATTTCGCGGAGGAAATGAACGGTACCCTTAAAAATAACACGTGACACGTACGACGATTCAATCTTTCCATTATTCCTCCTGAAACTGTGTAACTATTATACGCCGTTCTCCTTTGTGTAATTATAGTACGGCATTCTTGCCGAGATAATCGAGGGATCGATTGTGAGAGCTCGAGTTTCATGACGGAAACGTAGGAGAAGTCATGTCTTTCATCAATTTCAACGTAAAATCTAGACATTGTCGTGGATTTGTACTTGCATCTGTGGAATCCTTCGTGACCTATTTACGCGTGGATGAAAGAGCATAGGCAACGATTTGGATCGACAAAAAGGAAATAAAATGTTTGCGTTGCTTGAACAGCTAATCTGAAGGATAGTCGGTTTCTAGGCGATCTCGGGGAAGCAAAGATTTATTTGTTTTATCTTTTCTGCTTAATAAAATCAGGTCTCTGTACCGATGGTTTTGTACTTTTTGCGTTAACTGTGAGACCTCACAACTATGTACAACACTTCCTTATTTGACTATGAAAATTCTCTTTACAGGCATATTTATCAAATATGTTTTGTAGTTTATTTATTGCTTATATAATACATGGAAATCAGAAACGATACGTTATCTGTTACAACTATAAAATTACGAATGAAATCTCAATGAAACTTTTTCCATATAATATATACACATCTATAAATTTACATAAAATTAGAGATCCTATATGAATAAGTGACTGATTCAAAGTTGTTAGTCCTCTTCACACGAACTTTGAAAAACGTCTTTCATAGGAACTCATAGAATACTCCATCCTCGAGTGCCATAATCAAAGAGAATATAATGTTCTCCAGAATTCTAAGGCATTGAGCCACCCTTCAACTGTTAATCACATCGACTACGAAATTTATTCTAGATAATGTATCATTATGATCCTCTTAACATTCTAAATCCTACAAAAAACGAGCGCGAGAAAAAATGCCCAGAATATAAAAAATTCGAAACTGTATGTTCAAACCTAGTAAATAAAAATTGAAGTTTAAACAATTTTCGTGAGACATTAAGTCAAGGTGTCGGTTACCGAGAGATATATCCAGGATAGTTGAGCCTCCTTCTAAAAGACCGGTTTGTACCCTTCATATCCAGATGCCACTTCCTCTTCAACCGACTTTCGTCAAATTCTACGAGCATTATTATAATTATTATACTTATAATCCTAATTATAATTCTACGAATTTTCACAGATTCAGCTCCTTTCCGATTACTCATTTCCACGTTTTTACTTTGCCTTCTTTGAATTTCGCCACGGGCAACTCGAGTCGATTTTCTTTAACAATCATAAGATAAAAAATTAAATAGTTTTCTCAGCATCCACAAAATGAAGATCGATTTTACGATGGTTTGCATAACTGGAGAAAAAAGGATTTCCTCTTCAAACCTGTATTTGAAATCTGACAAGAAGTTTTACTGTTCCGTTTCTATAGCGTTGAAATATCTGATAATTCATGTAAATGTCTGTAAATTGATTTCAAGGAAGTAGATTTATGGCAATCGTAAAGAAGGTCTTCTCGGTGTATTTGAAAAAGCTAGGAAAGATTTTAGAAAATTCGTGAACCATTTTGCAGTGTGATAATTGATAGGTACTTGTTAGCGAGTGACTTGTTAAATAATTAACCGGGAAACTATTAGAAAATATCGAACGAGCTGGTCTACTAAGCTAGTAGAAGTAATACCAATCGATTATGTTGTTTTTCATTCGTTCGTCCCATTAACTTGATTTTTCTAAGAAGCACCATAAGAACAGAATATAGTGGATTATCGAGAAGGCAGATCCTCGAACGGACACCGTGTCATAGTACTTTGATAGAGCACTATTTACCGTTTGGATTAATCGACACACTTTGACTCGTCAACACGAAAGTAAATATCTTGTGAACATCGCGATCAACATTCTTCAGATACCGATACATCCTTCGCGTGTAAATGAAAAACTGTTCGTTCAAAGAACGATTTAATATTAAACGTGATATGGAATTTCACTGTCTCATTATCAGTAATCTTGATTGCGCAAATATCTCGCGAACCATCGCTGTGATAAAATTAAAATTATGTAATAGAGATATATTGGAACTTCGTGCCTATAAAAACAGACCTCTCAAGCAGTTTACTTGCATCAAGTTTATTTGTATACTTTGCAAAACTTCGCCTAAATAGAAACATATTTTAAAACATTAAAAAATTCAATGAAAGACCTATATTTACTTATCAATTTACCACTATCCTCAGTTTTTTAACACTAGATTTACAGAGCCAATTTGGCTCATTCAAGATTTGATTACTACATATATAATATTGTTACGCCAACTTCATATTGGCGTATAGAACGAAGCTGTTCCCTCGAACCCGCTGGATTCGAGTATCGAATCGAAGTCGATGGATCGATCGGCCGGTCGTTGCCTGACGACCGGAAACGTTTATAAAGGAAGTCGCTACCGAGCTTTCGTAGAGAACAGACGTTCTATTTCATACTGTATTTGTAATTGTGAAATAAAGAAATGCCCAAACGCGGAAGACCCTCCGCCAGGTGTAACATTGGTGTCAGAAGTGGGATGCTGGATAGAGGGGAAGAAAATTCCCGACCCACTACGCCTGCGGAGGAGCCGGACCGTCTGGAAAGACTTCTGGAGAATCTGAGTTCTCAGTTGCGAAGACAACAAGAATTGTCGGAGGCACAACGGAATCGAGAACGAGAGAAAGAAGCGGAAGAAAGGGCGGCCGAGAGAGCAGCCCTCGATAGGAGGTTTGGAGCGCTCGAAGCCCAGCTACGAGCGCTCACGATACAGATCGGCCAGAACGCCGAAGTTTCTGTTCCTCTTGTTGCTGTGGAGAGTCGTGATCCGATTCCTACGGGGGATACACGGATCGCGGCTCCCCTTGTTTCGCAGCCGATTCCCCCGCGTACGGAATTAGGGTATACACTAAAACCACCTATGTTTAATGGAACTTCTTCTTGGGAAGAATATAAAATTCAATTTGACGCAGTGGCCTGTGCGAATAATTGGGATGCACCGAAGAAGGCTTTAGCCTTAGTGGCGTCCTTGGAGGGATCGGCTCGTAGTATTCTAGTTTCCCTTTCTATTGCCGGACAACCTTTATATGAGGACTTAGTTTCGGCTCTTCAGGCACGATTTGGAACCAAAAATCTATCAAATTTAAATTATTTCCTCTTCCAATCGTGTCGGCAGCGGAAAGGACAGTCAATCTCCGAGTTGGCCACGGAAGTGGAGAGGTTGGCTCATGCCGCTTTCGGCGACTGTCCTGCGGAAACACGGGACAGACTCGCAGCCTCTCAATTTATCTCTTCCCTGGAAAACGAAGAGATGAAACGTACATTGAGACTTGGCGGTTTCGCAAATCTGAGAGCCGCGGTTGTCAGGGCTCTTGAGATAGAAGCCGTGGAGTCTATTTCTGTAGCTCCAATACAAAAAAGGACACAGACTCGGCCTTCTCCATCTTTTAATAGATTTCCTCCGAGGACAACGGAAACAACGACGACGGGATCGTGCGTCAAAGAAAGAGCTTCCAGCAACAATTCCGTGAAGCGGCCGATAGAATGTTGGACCTGCGGGAAGAAGGGACATATAGAGCGGAATTGTCCCAAGAAACGGAAGAAGACTGAGGGAAACCACACAGAGCCGGCGTAGAACGGGGACCACCGACTCGAAGTCTTCCAATCCCCGTCGTAGTTGGGAGGTGTTCCACTAAGGAAACTACATCCGTCGTGGGACGCCTGGAAGAAGAGGAGTGTCAGATAGTCCTGGACACGGGCTCACGGGTGAATCTCTTGAATGCAGATAGATTCGCCCGTGCGAAGAAATCCAGCACAACGGAGAAAGGAAAAAGTCTCGGATCACATACTTAGGACTATCTGCGAAATAACGGATAGAACAGATTGGAAGAAAGCGCAGGAAGAGGACGAAGAAATTGGCTTCCTCTTACATAAAAAGATCGGAAGAATAAAGCCTACTTGGGAAGAGATCTCCGTGTATCCACCTGTAACAAAGTACTTGTGGAAGGTATGGGATTCGCTGGATGTGAAGGACGGAATGCTTTTCCGAAGATGGGAATCCGCGAGCGGAGAAGATGCATCGCACCTCCTACTGGTCCCAAAAAGCAAGGTCGAAGAAGTGCTGCGCGGATGTCACGAGGCTCCTGCAGGAGGACATTTCGGCGTACGCAAGACTCTTGCGAAAGTGCGACAGAGGTTCTTTTGGCCCGAACACCGAATGGATGTCGAAGAGTGGTGTCGCCGCTGTCACGCTTGCACGGCGAGGAAGGGTCCGAAGGAGAAGGGTAGAGGACCCCTCAGGATTTATAATGTCGGGGCACCTTTTGAGAGGGTGGCGCTCGACATTGTTGGACCCTTGCCGAAATCATCAAGCGGTAATAAATACGCGCTGGTAGTGGTGGATTATTTTTCCAAGTGGCCGGAGGTGATTCCGTTGCCAGATCAGCGCGCGGCGACAATTGCTAAAGCTCTCCTGAGAGAGGTGGTGAGTCGACATGGTGTTCCTCTAGAGCTCCATTCTGATCAGGGTCGAAGTTTCGAGTCGGCAGTCTTCAAGAAACTAATGCAGTTGCTCGGAATCAAGAAGACGAGGACGACGCCACTCCACCCTCAGTCGGACGGACTCGTAGAGAGGATGAATAGAACTCTGCTGCAGTATTTGTCGTTCTATATCGCAGACAATCAAAAGGACTGGGACCAATGGATTCCGCTATTCCTCCTGGCATACCGATCTTCTCGGCACGAAACGACGCAATACACACCGGCTACGTTACTTATGGGTCACGATCTACGTCTTCCTCTTGACCTTTTGAGAGGGCCAACCCCCGTGACTATAGAAGATAACACCTTCGTCGGGGAGACAAAAAGAAGACTTCAAGAAATTCATAAGTACGTGCGCCAACGGATGCGTCTTTGCAGCGAGAAGATGAAGACCTGGTACGATTCACATTCCCAGCCAATTTCCTTCGTGCCCGGAGAACAAGTTTGGTTGTACTATCCAAAACGCACGAAGGGAAAATGCCCAAAATTACAAGCCAATTGGGAAGGCCCATACGTAGTACAGGCACGTTTGAACGAACTAATCTACAGGATTGTTCGTTCTCCAAAAGCGAAGTCGAAGGTGGTGCACGTGAATCGACTTGCCCGTTTCGAAGATACCCGCACACCTTCGAAGGAATTAAGAACGCAAGATGGATTTGAAGAATAGATGGGACAAGATTCCGCAAGAAAATGAAACGGAAAAGGATTCTGGAAAGAAAAGAACTTGATTACCGAATCGATGAAATGCCACCGTCTCACTCAAGGTTTTTGGGTGGTTTTCCCTTGGGTCGGAGGACAAATGTCGAGGCGTTAGTTTGATCGGAGCCACACCAGTAGACCAGTTATCTTTGGAGTTGTCTACTTCCTCTTCAAACTAAGGCATCGGGTTCCCAAGCAGTTTTACAAAGGTTATGGATTCAAGAAATAACCTGAAAACTGGGCTCTCCAATTTGAAGTCACCGCGGTCGAGACGACCGCTTTTCGAGAGGAGGGGGCAGTGTTACGCCAACTTCATATTGGCGTATAGAACGAAGCTGTTCCCTCGAACCCGCTGGATTCGAGTATCGAATCGAAGTCGATGGATCGATCGGCCGGTCGTTGCCTGACGACCGGAAACGTTTATAAAGGAAGTCGCTACCGAGCTTTCGTAGAGAACAGACGTTCTATTTCATACTGTATTTGTAATTGTGAAATAAAGAAATGCCCAAACGCGGAAGACCCTCCGCCAGGTGTAACAATATATTGGTTGGTTAATTTTTTAAAAATAAATTTTTCATTTCAATTGATTTGAAACTATTTTCTTTGCAAAAAATTTCAATTTTCTTGTATGATTCAAATTGGCTCGCTTCAGAAAAATAGATATAACAACGTCTGTAAATCTAGTGTCACCTTGCAAACCACTGTCGCGATAGAAAATAATAAGGCCAGAAATTTCTAAAAATCACCTCATTAATTTACTCCTTTTTGAAAAAAAGTGGGCCAATATTCAAGACCACAAACTTCTATAAAATTCCTCCTAATCAGACAGCCTATCATCGAAACCTCATTCGCACCTCGTCCTTTCACTGCCTATTACAACCATCATGAACTAATATGCATAAAAGCCGACAGACTGGCATGACCGTTGTCTTTTAACGCAAGAACCAGAACCAAATGCCCGTAGGGTGGAATCCTCGGATGCGACGATCGCAATAAGGAACCCGCCTGTCCTGTTCTTTCTTCGACCTAGTTCACTGAGCTATCGACAGGATATGAAACGATAATTCCGCACACCCGATCCCCGATCTAGATATCCAACCCCTGATACACATTCTCCCGTGTAAATCTGTGAAGTGGACACGAAAGAAACAACGATATTGCCGGAGGACAACGAAACGATAGATCATTGATCTCCTGGAAATTTCTGTTTCAAACTGCCTCAAATTACCCAGCTTATAATTCATAGAAACAAAGGAAAGACCCGTTTGAAACATAGATTTAAGGAGAGATTGGATTAAACGGTGACTTTTCCTACTACACGCAGTATTAAGTGTACAAAATTTTACAATTAACTCAATTCCACGCTATCCAATTAGTCCGGCGCGTGTGAACCGAGAGCGGCTTCCGGTTTGCCGTTTTTGCGAGATGCATAAGTGGAACTACGATGCTTGACATCTTATTAGAGAATTCTTTTCTGCTTTCAATAATTAATGAGTAATGGGAGGATGTCCATAATATTGAGACTTTTTATAAGGGATGAATTTTAGGAAATAACTTAATTAGGGGTGATTGATATTCTAGGTATCTTATAATCTTCTAGTATCTTATTGTTATTATAGGTATTCATAGGAGGGTAGAGAAGAATGGAGTGGCTCTTTTTGGCGTTTCTCTGGTTTTCTTTTAATTGGAAATTTATATGGGATGATTATATGGAAAGAAGTGAATTGATGTACCTCTGTTGCGAAATATCTTACATTCTTCTGCAGACTGTAACGCGAGAAAGTACTCGCGAGCGTGAAGTTGATGGGATTTTTCTCCATTATCAAAGTGCCCAGTCACTGAGTAAGTCCGCAACCGTTGCGAATTCTACTGTTTTCTATCTCATTCCATTCGATATAGTGCAAATTGAAAGAAAGGTTGCGTAAAATTAGCTTCAATACAAATCGAAAGGTCCTCTAGATAAAAAATTCGACCTGATTCCTAACAATCTATCGATTTTTCTGTGCGTTTTGTTCTTGTTCAAGGACAAGGTGTACAATTTTCGATATTTAAGTTCCGACGAGAATCGCGGAAGTCAAAGCAATCGATCTCGGTGAAAGTATCGAACGGTGCTCTCGCGGCTATTTAACCAATTTTGCTACGACTGCGTTGAGAAAGAAAGAATTGGATCAGCCGATTTTTTGCTCGTTGTATCGACTTCTCTGGTATTGACACGATCATCAAGATAGAAATTATGTCACTAGGTGAGACGACATATTATGAATAAATTTGCACAAACGTCGCGAAGCTTCTTTGTATCGGGAGATGAGCATCACGAATGTGTAACCGTGCGTGTACCCTGAAAGAACATTTCACGACCTAAATACTTCTATTTTTAACAAAAACTTTAGCCGTGAAATGTGCTCCAGATTAAATGGGAAAACACTACAGTCGAGTTAACACGCAGTTTTATTAACATTCGGAGGATACAGCTCTATCGACAACTGTTTTATAAAACCTCTACTCTTCTTAATCTTATGATCATACTTCTAACGTAAATACTAGACTAGATTCTGTATTGTTACGTGTATTGCACATTCGAGTACACCTATTTGACATGGCAAATTAACCAATAACAGTTTGCAAGAAATATGTAATGTTTATTATCTGAAGACGATGAGAGTACGAGCGGACTCGAGGAGAATCAGATGGAAGATCACCATGCCCTGTTATTTATAACAATTGATATGATTAGACGTAGTTATCAATCATATCAAATGCTAATTCTACTGAATTGCTTCTTGCCTCTGAAATAATCCTATCATAAAAAATTCCAGATATAGAAATACTGCTTTCATTGTTTCAGACCTAAAACTCAGACCTTACTCACTTAGTAATGAGTAACTTAGTTATATAAAAAACTAATTTTACTGAATTGCTTTTTGACACCTTTGAGATAATCCCATCATCAAAAGTTCCCTATGTAGTAATACTGCTTTCGTTGTTTCATACCTAAAACTCAGACCTTACTCACTTAGTAATTAGTAACTTAGTTATATAAAATACTAATTCTACTGAATTGCTTCTTGACATCTGGAGATAATCCCATCATCAAAAACTCCCCATGTAGAAATACTGTTACCATTGTTTCCGACCTAAAAGTCGAACCTAACTCACTTCGTTCAACCCCTTTAAAATAGCAATATACCTGCAATCACCAAAATTGCAATTCCCCCAATAAACGCAACGCAAAACTCTATCAGGCCGATCTTAAAACGTGAAAAATGCAATCACATTCACAATGGCAGTTGGCCAACAAAGGCTGCGTAAAACAAAGCTGTTGAACTTTCGTGACGTCGTGCGGTGTATTTTCAATTGTTGCGGACACCTGTCGTGATATAAAATTGAAAATTTATGACTCTTTGTTCCAACGGCACACGCAGATGCCGATCTCGTAACGGGGATTCCCTCGATTGAAACGGCGCTTTCGTACCTTTCATTTTCGGTTTTCGCAGCTTGAACGCGAGAAATGTACAAGTGGGCCATCGTGCAAAGAGGTGCTCATTACGGACAGCAAAAAAAATAATTAAACGTCAATGTTAGCGGACGTGCATAACACCGATCAACCCGGACGATCCTCGTGAATACTCGAACGAGAAGTTTAGTGTCCTGTACAACGAACTGAAGGCGCGGAAAGAGGATAAATCTTCCGGTTGCGCTAAAGAAATTGATTGATTGGTAGATAAGCTCTCGTAACAGCTTACACGGTTATGCATTCCGTTTAGACGTGATTATCGATGACGGAAAATAAGATATATTGAAATTAAACGCGACTGTTTCCTAACTTAAATTACAGATGGAATATTAAGATAATACGGGCAAGTAATTTTCTGCAAGGTATTACAAAGGTGTGGTCAAATTTAGGAGACTTAATTAGCTACGTAACACTAGATCTACAGACATTGAATATATTAAATAAGTAGTTTATGTATTGTAAGATAAACGGGGCATATCTACTGTGCTGTCGATAAATTTAAAAAATGATTATAAATTACAAAACGTACCTTTGGCGGCGTCCCTTGACTTCGTGTTAACTATATTTAACACTGTGCAAGGATATAAAATGTAATTAATTCGCATACAGGACGAGAAAATTGATTGACCGCTTAAAGAATCTTGTCACTCGTATCGCGGAAAGAAAATGTCATTAAAATAAAATATTATCTTGTCCTACCTGATTATCAGCTATAATAAAAGAAAAAAAATCAATGAGATATCTTTACATATCGTGGTAATGAGGTTGAACTATCTTCTAAGATGTATATCAGAGAAGAGTGACAAAACTTAGGAGAAACAAAAGTCATCCTATTCGGTTAGGCATAATTAATTGTAAGAGTCTGCAAGTGGATAAAATAAAATTCTTCCGGTTGACCAGAAGAGAAATAAACTTACTATTTATGCATTCCAGTTAGATATTAATATTGATGATCCGTCCTGAAAGAATTATCGGGATGTAATATTCAGAATAAAAAAAAAACAGCAGGATCTCGGCGATTCTTGAGCCGTTTAACGATAAAAATCTTAAAACGATTTCTGTGTCAGGAAGAGTCGTCAGAATTCACGAGCCGCGAAAGAAAATATTCTTCTTCGACGGCAGCAAATCTATACTCATAGACGATAGCTTTAACCTAAATTACGACATTTTAAAATAGCACAGAGACTCGTGCGTTGTCAGTCAAAGACGTTTAAAAGCGACAGTGAATATGAATTCTTAAAATGTCCTATTTAATGGTGTGTTTTAATGTTACAATTTAATGGTTCATCATTTTACAGAACATTATACCACCATGTATGCGCCATTTTATAAAGTACCATGGCGTTGAGATTCGACAGCGAGACTTCCGGTACCACACGTTCCACTGGTCGCACGTATATCTTTAATTGCAAAAGGAATTTCTAACTTCTCGTATTCCACTTCTTAGTGAAATGATACGCCATTCGTGGACTTGTAACTAATACGTAACAGCGTTAATAAATTAATCCTCCAAGAAAAACATAATATCGATTTTAACGATCGGTGACTTGGAGAATACGAACGTAGTTTAAAATAAAATGATAATGAGTGAGTGTAAAAGGGGACAGCGGTAAATTAGTTAGATAAAGTGGAGCACGTGAAAAATTGTGTATCGATATTTCTATTGAATGAAATGCTTTCAACAAGTTCGATTATCTAACTGTAAAAGTGCGAGAAGTAATTATGTTTGGAGGCTATTATTACTCTGAACTGTATCGTTAATCTTTGAGTTAAAATAGTTACATAGAAAGTATGGTATTTCGTAATACATTCACTGAACTTTTGCAATTGAAAATGACCTTGTTCACGGATCAGCCTGCAAGAGGGTCAAATCCGTATAAATTTGTTTGTTTTGTCTAGTATAATAACTGACACTGGCACGCGAAGCGAGGAGAAAATTCAAGATCATGGTGTCAACTAGAATGGGTACTTGCGAGACGTTAAATATTGGCACGGTTTGAATTTACGATAAGGTTGAATTCTTGTCAGCTGTTTGACCGAATGTAATGTCGCGACAGATTTGAATCGGAAGATAGAGTTCATTAATATTCAATTGGCATTGGAACGACCATCGTATTTACATAGTACTTATATGATTTGTTTATTGCCGCTAAACCTTGTTTGAAAAATCCTTCGACGTGTCAGTGGACGAGGAATTGTAAAGAATGAGGTATAAATGCAAATTTGCAGTTAAACAAACTTCTGAATATTCTTTTCCAAGTACACTTTAACATATGACCATTCTGCAGAAAAGAGGAATTAGAAAATGTAAATACACTTCATCTACTTTCATTCACCCCATCATTACAGTAGACACGTCTGCTGTAGATAATGATTTAAAGCATCAAACTTACACCTATCACTTGTCCCTCATCAAATCTTTACTATCCAATGTCCTATCCACGATTTGAAATTCACCTAAAAACAATCTCTCCAAAAATCGAACGTTACTCCAAAAACGCCTCTGTTATCACTCCCGTGAAAACAAAGATATCATATCTCAAATAATCAATCACCAATCGTCCTTGATCTTCTCCAACGACCTCGAACCCCCGCAACTGTTAGGTTCGTTCACCAGTACGTCACGAAACTGCAAAAAAAAATTCTTATCACCGGGAAAAATAAAAAGCATCACCATCTCGTGGCGAAATGGTCAAACAGTGATAGTCGTGGGCGGTGGTCGCGCAGGCGTTACGGCTGTTATCGCCCAAGAGAGCGAGGAAGAGAGAGCACGGTAGCAATGGATCGAAACTCGAGGGGAAGAGAGGAAAGGAGACGTCGAAGGCCTCGTGAAAACGTAGAGAGAGAGTGCAGACGCTGGAGCGACTCAGTCGGCGCCGAGAAACGCTTTATTGTTGCCGCCCTATGTATTCTCTGGTGAGGATCACCTATTCAGGGCCAAATTTCGTGAATCACATCGAGGAAACCTCCTCGAGCATTTTCACGAATATCCTCAGGAATACCTCGATCATCTTCATCGGAACGGTGGAAAACGGCGAAGTCGCGTGACGCGTTATACCGGCTTTTGTACGAGAAACGACGTGGTAGGGGAAAGAGTTGAGTTAGTGGGGGATCTAGCCAGGTGAGACGAGCTATCGAGAGAAAGAAAGTCCAAGAAGAACGGAGAGGTCGCGAGAAATGTCGGGGAGCAAGGGCGTCAGCGAACAAGATGCTGTGGAGAAGAGAATCGACATCGATAAACCCTATTGGGATCAGAGTACTTATCGAGGGAGAGCCCTACACTTTTTAACGGTTACTAACCCTCTAAATGTGTTTGCTAGTGAAAGGCAACTGGAACATGCACGAGACATCGTTACTAAGTACAGGTATATAACGAGTTGTTTGTTTTTCTTCCTGTTATTGAGAGGAATTTTGCATACGTGCTCCGAAACGAGAGATTCTGACGCTACGGTATTTTTATCTGTGGATTATTCACGTAAACATTCGGAGTGATAGAGTATATGCGATCTTTCAATATTTAAGTTCTACGTAGATGTTTCATTTAGTGTTATGGAGAGAAAAATCGGTTTGAAGATCATTTGGATTTTTGATTTCGATGATTTTAATGCAGTTTGATGGTCTAGGAAAGGGGATAGTCTACAGAAATTGGGTATTTCGGAGGAGGAATTATGGAAGTGCAAATACACATACGACAGTGCCTTTCATCCAGATACCGGGGAGAAGATGTTGCTAATCGGCCGTATGAGTGCTCAGGTCCCCATGAACATGATGATAACCGGTTGTATGATGACGTTCTACAAGTATGTATACGAGAAACTTGAATTCTCTTGTTACTTACGCGTTTGAGGAAGCACTGATTTATCGTTCGACGACCTTGTGCTGTGCGCGATAAAAACACCGAGACCTTTCACATTTACGATTTAAAGTTTGTTCCTGCATACAATCAGCGAATTAAAATAATCTATATTAAGACCAATGATTTACTAAAATAGCT
This sequence comes from Cerceris rybyensis, assembly GCA_910591515.1. NCBI lineage: Eukaryota > Metazoa > Arthropoda > Insecta > Hymenoptera > Crabronidae > Cerceris > Cerceris rybyensis. Next base: position 7,869,766 of record OU342795.1, read on the forward strand.
ATACAAATACAAGGACACCCCTTATTTTTCGTACTCTTCAAGCATCCGCCATATTTCTACTTACAAGTATGAAAAAAAAACTGAGATATAACTAAATTACAAAAATTCAACAGAAGTATAATTTTCTATACTCAACAACAATACATGTGTTATTGTACAAATACATACATAAGCTTCTGACCATGCGTCAAAACAGTAAATTCAATCGACATTCACGGAAACGGGCCACAGCACGACACGAACACGACGACACGGTCCAATTGCGGCTGACCTATGAAAAGCAACACGTCATTTATAATTCTTTAGGTCAACACCGGCTGTGATATTCTGGCAATGGTGTAATCAGTCGTTCAACGCCATAGTTAATTACACGAACCGCAGCGGTTCTAGTCCAATTCCAACGCAAACGTTGGTCCAAAGTTACGTTGGTGCCACAGGAGGTGCAGTGATAACGGCTCTAACTTTGAACCATCTCGCAAAACGTGGACCACCTTTGGCCGGTCGTCTCGTGCCATTGGCAGCTGTTGCTGCCGCCAATTGTGTTAATATTCCGCTCATGAGGATCACTGAACTTCAGAATGGCATAGAATTGCAGACAGAGGAGGGTACGAAGGTCGCGAGCAGTAAGCGCGCAGCTAAACAAGCTATCGCCACAGTGACCCTCTCGCGAATTCTTATGGCTTCGCCAAGCATGGGTATGTGCAGATTATTTATACACTATATTACATTGGCGGGTGATTAATTAAGTGTGGTAGGTCAGTGGAGATAGTTGAATATTAATCTTTTGACTTGTAATTTAATGAGGAACAATAGGAAATGAAATAATTTGTATTGTGCAACTTAGGGTTGCAGAAATTGTTTAAGTTTGTAAACCATTTATATTGATCTTAATGCAGAGGTTTGGGTCGAAGGACAGACGTCATTCTCATTCAAGGAAATAATTGTAAAAATGTTTACCATTAAACATTGCGTATTTGTAATATCTTTAGCGATTGAGTAGAAAATATGAGGATATGGAAAATTATACGTGCAGAGAAGTGAAACTTATCTGAGCATCTAATCTATTCAACATGCAGTTATCTCAAAACTCGGGGCAACGCACGATGAGAGTTATTCGTTACTTAATACCTTATCTACTGACAACCTATTAATAATCTGTCCCTTTCCCAACGCTCAACGACCGATAGCGTATTAATCCGCCATTAAGAATGATCATCAAATAAAATGAACACTGCCTTAGAAAAACCGCAATCGGTAAAACATAATGGCTATTTCTTCTTTGAATTGAAAGTTACAGAGGTCATAAATTTAAGATCTTGGTATTCAGATCAAAGCAGCCAGATTTAGCTTACAGCGTTAAGTCTGCGCACGTGTTTTCAATAATACTGAACGTATCTTAATAATTTCAGTATTGGCGCCAATCGCGATGAACTTCTTGGACCGTCGACAGCTGCTTCGCAATGCAAAATGGGCAGCAGCACCGATTCAAGTCCTGATATGTGGAGTTTGTCTAACTTTCGCGACGCCTCTCTGTTGCGCTCTCTTCGCCCAGCGCGTTCCTATTTCGGTAGATCAATTGGAACCGGAAGTGCGCGAGCAAATACATTCGCACGACCCCTCATTAAGAACGGTGTATTATAACAAGGGTCTTTGAGCAATTCTCAAGATTAGGTGCCTCCTGGAGGCAACTGTAATGAAAGACACTACTGTTACTTACGTGATACTCAGGTCGTCGTACATTCCTATTAATGGAGTCGATAAGGATCGACGTCAGCTTCGTTACTGAATAGATCATTATAAATATATAAAAGTTCACTTTCAAAATGGAAAAATGAGAAAAGGAAACAAATGTTTTCCAAATATTACATATACATACACATATCTGTCGCGCCGAGAAACTTATTAGAATGTAAGAACGAAACCTTTCGTCCATGGACGAGCAACGAAGACAATAAAAAGAAATATCGGTGATAACATATCTTTATTGTACGTTGAATTAATCTACTCGGTAGCCTAATTATGTAAAGTAGTCATATTCAAAGAAATGATAGGCGCTCAAGAGTAAATTTTCTTCCTAACTCCTATCTTTCATAAAGATGGCGGCCTTCTTCGGAAGAGGAGTAATGCGGACGATAAAAAAAATATGGGTGAAAAAATATCTTGATCGTACATCGAACTATTCTATTCGATAACTTAATTAATCAAATGAGAGGTAGGTAATCAGGAGTCAGTCTTTTTTATAAAAATGTTAACCTTCAACCATGGAGGAGGGGCAAGGACAATAAAAAAAAAATCGGTGATAAGGTATCTTTATTGTACAGCCAACAATTCTACTCGGTAGCCTAATTATTCAATGCAGGCATATTGAACGAAAGAGTTGCCTGCGTGGAATCGCTTTTATTAACATCTACGTGTATAATCTTGTTAAAGTTCTTGATCTTTCGACCGCACTGACCGGTCTTCCGCTTCCACAGACCGCTCCTTGGTCGGTTGCCAAGTTCTCGATTTTTTTGTGCGCTTCCTATCGGCGTACTTCCGTGCTCGACGTTTGATAATTGACCTACCGTTGCCATGCATTCTGGAGGCAAACTGAACATTTTTTTGCTCGGCATCTTCACGATCACATTATTGTTCGTATCTCGTTTTAATATTGTACCGAATGTTCCAGCAGCATGAACTAGAACACCACCGACACCTGGGTATTTCTCTACACAATGCACTTTTGTTCCCACAGGCAAAGCTCCAAGAGGAAATGCGTCTCCCTCGAAAGCTCTAACAGGGTTTCGAGGAATTCCTTGGTGAGTGCGTATGACATCCCCAACTTTTAAGTTCACCGTAGCCAGAATATACTTCAATTCACGCCCTGTTCCTACAAGGGCAACAAGACTCGTTCGACATCCATCTTTAAATATCTCTAGAACTCTTTCCTCCTTTGGTGGTATATTCAAATCACTGGGGCCATCCCGTATCCATTTGATCCAGTGATATTTGTGTTTTATACCGCCACCAATTCCTTTCGCTATTACTCTTCCTGTTTGAATAGTACAGAAGTATTATATTAAAAAAATAAAGTTTTGTGACTTTATCCAGTTATTGGAGAGGATGGTGTAGAAGGAACTCGAGAGATCTTCAAATGAAAAAAGTACGGTCAGACACTGGCTGGGAGCGCACGCGTTGGGAGTACCAATATATTTAAATTCGATTTGATACAATATTTGAATTGATATCTTCGAATTGATTTTGTTTTTCCAGTAGTAAATGATCATGTATAATTTATCGATCTTTTAAACAGTTAATATCCTCCAATAGATTCTGATATACGACCATAAACGAGCTAATATTACTCCGGAAGACATAGAAAATTTGAAAGTAAAAAATTCCCGCCATTGCTTCTTCGGTAAAAACATATTAGATTTACCATCTACAGAATGACTCAATACCGGTCAGTGATAGTATCGCCGAAAGAGGTCAGGATATTCGCATATAATAGATGTTATTACTCCACTTAATATTAATTGAAAGAACACATTTTTTCAAAAATAAAGTCTAAAATAGATTAAAAGTTAAGGCAGAGAATTAACCGCTTGAAAATTGTTTTTCCATCACTTACCTGTCTCTGGATCTCTACCAGCCAAGTTAGTAACGTTCAGTGGCTCAACAGTATATTCGTCTTTGAAATGAACGATTCTTCGATAACTTTTGCCTTTCACACCTGGCTTCGGAAGCACCATAAGATTCCACTGATGCCTCTTTGATTGCACTTGACACGATACAAGCACATTTTTCTGTGTAAAATCAACAATTTGTTTGCACAGAGCACGTCGCATCAACGACGCAACGGACATTTTGGTAGAGATCACTGCTGCTGACATCTGTTCATACTTCTCTTGCAGTTAAGATAGAAACCCATTCTCAAGAGCACGTTTAAGTCTTATACAGCTACATAGATGGCGGTAGAAGCCTTTTTAAATAAGCCGCGAAATTAAACTAGAAACTATTCAGATTTTCTATTCTTCTCACGCCTTCATAGAAAAGTAAATTATCGTACAGTGTTTTTTTGCAAATTGTTTTGAAAAAATGGGAAGAAGACAGCGTGCAGATAAAGCAGCGCACATACTTTTAGAATGTTTCTTTCATTCAAATTATAATGTATGTCCAAAAAGGATAAATTGGAATTCATGGAAGTTGGATTTATCAAAATTGATAAAATATACGATAACGTTCAATTCGCAACGGACATTCTAAGCGAACATTCGAAAGATCGAACACACGAGATTTGACCGACGAGGTAACGCCATACGTGCCATTATATACGTACGAAAGATAAAACGCCGGCATCGAAAATCAATAAATTATTTTCCATTCTCGCGAACGACGAGCCACTGTTTCATGCTAAATTTTCGCCTGGTATAAATATAAAATGCATTATCACGCGCGCACACTAAATCTCCGTTATGTACGCGAAAGAGCGATACGAGCCGTTAAATAACGACACCCTGTTCAACCCCCGCCGCCCATCCGAATCCATGGCGCGAGAAACTATCGCTAATAATCCGTCTTTAACACTTTGAGTGCTATAAACGAACATACATTTTACTATAAACGTATATATACGTTTTACATTAGTATCATCGACAGAGGAGCAGTAGATTGCTGGGTAGTAAAATATTCCTAGTACTTTAAGACCCTAGATTTATTTATTAATGTTAGACGCAAAGATATCTACCAATTATCTATTAGTGATAATAGAAAAAGATTTAATTATAAATTATTATGGAATTGTAAAGAAAACTTGAAGTAGAAAGTAGTACAATGTTAGGGGCTGTATTTCATATATGTTACGGTAAATGTGATGAATCCCGTGACTATGTATAATCGGCTGTTATTATGTATATAATAATTATATAATTACTACGAGAACCCAGACCAAATCCAGATTTTTGTCTCAGGAGGAGAAATGCGTTTATGCACCACCTCGCGTACCCGGGGGAGTGTGGCAGTCGTCGTGAATTAAGCTTCTGGACTCAAGCGAAATCTCACCAATACCCAACCCAGACCAAAGTCCCAAGACCGAGTCCAGCAAGCTGGACAGGAATCTGAATCAACTCCTTTTCTACGGAACTACTATGTTTTCACCATCCCCTCATTCAGGTAACACCGTATCCGCCAAGGTCGTACCTAACCAATGAAGGTGAACTGGTCCCTGAAGGGAACAAACCAGATTTAACCCAGACTCGGATAATTTCATAAATATTTAAGAATTCATTACATTTACCAAACTTAGTGGTGATTATATATAATCACTGGATTAATCACATTTACCGTAACATATACACATATTCCCCAAAATTCTAATCTACGACAGTTGTTGACTTTCGTTACTACTGTAACAGAGAGTAATTCATCCCCTTTCACGAGGTACTCTAAAATCATCCACCTGGTATCTCGATGCCTTAACAACCTTACCACATCCACGAAAGACCGTTTAATTCCAAAGGTTGCTCTCTAAAAAGTATAAAGTCATACAAAGCAAAATTTCACCGTAACGCGAACGAACCATGCTCACGTTCTCCACGAACGGCTCTCAGACGTAATCGTACTTAAATAATTCTACGTTAGTTAATCGTACCCTCCACAATGCGCGGAGGGTTTTTAAAATAATAACAAGTAAACGGTCGAGTAACGCCCGACGGAATTATTCGACGGGAAGGGTAGGCAGGTACTCGTACACGAAAGCGCGACTACGCGATTCCCGAGACGAGAGAAGAAAGGAGGTCCAAAAGGGATAGAGGAATCCGAGAAAGGGTGAAAGACAGAGCGAGAGAAAGGTACGGAAAGAGGGATAGATAAAGCAGGAGACAAGTTTCAAAGGTGCAAGAGAGAAACACAAAGAAGGTGAAGGGAGGGAACGGTTAATTGGCCTGGGGTAATTATTTTATTAAGTGAGAAGATGGCGGATGGAATGCTAAGAGAGAGCATGCTGGTGCGGTCTAGCGGGTAGGCCGGCGGTGGCAACGCGAGGAGGGTAGTTCGGCGAGGTGGCCGCGGAGGGTGGAGCGAGCACCAGTGGCGGGCAGGTGACGGTGTGGAGAGCGTTTAAAATACCTACGTACACCACCAATGTGAATACCGCGGAGCGAGTTTTCCATGTATGCGAACGCGCCCGCAACTTTCCACTCTGTTCGTGTCTCACGTGCACGCGTGATTCTCACCGTCACGCACGTTCATGCGCGCCCCTGGCCATCCCCCTCGTTCTCCGTCAATGCCATCGGACGGAAAGGAGATGGAAAAGCACCCTCCAACGAGAGGAACCGAGCTAGAGGGACTGCTTGCGCGCGCGTTCACCGTTTCTCTGTTGGTCGCGAAGGAGGAACATCTATTACCCGGTACATAGGGCAGAGGGGTAGGAGAGGAATCGTCGAGGGAGGGGTGCGGGCAAGAGTAGTCGAGCGGCAAATTGTCCGCCATCTTACCCACCTTATACCTTATCTCACACCCTCGCCGTAACCACCCTTATCCCCCTTCCTCCGACGGTCTCCTCCTTCTCCTACTTCTTCTCCTCCTCTTGCTTCTACCGCTGCTCCTCCACCCGGTTCTTCTCATACCAACCCAACTTCTTCTTCTTCCCACCCCTTCGATTCTCTCGGTCTCTCTACCTTCCTCGCTTTCTCTGACGTTCCCCGCCGTGCTGCCGCCTCGAAAGCTTTAGATTACCTACCCCTTATAAGCGCTCGTGTTGCCCATTTATTACCACGACTCTTGCGACTACCACGGCCGAGACCACCGCCACCGCTACCACCTTCTTCCTTCGTTTCTCCCTTCTTTCGTTTATTCGGCTTTCTACTTTCTTACGATGCATTCGCTTCTGGTTAAATGTCTTCTCTCTTTTGATCGTGTACTTTGTTCTGTTCTTTGCTGCGACCCGACGGAATTCTCGTTTCTTTTAACGTCGGTTTGTGGATGGAGAGAGTTGTCTGCAGGAGGAAATCGAATAACGCGATTAGAAGAGTTTCTGGCTCGGTCTTTTTTCTTTCGAGGAACAGAAGTTTTTTAAGTTCTATGACAAGAGAAATTGAAAATGGTATACTTCTTTTGTTAATTCTACGTCGGATGAAAGAAATTTCAGGGTTGGTTTGAGGTGTCATTATATGTCGAAAGAGATTCTAGGTATTTTGAAAGATCGTCGGTACGTTGGATCTGAGGAAATTGCACGATCGATTTCGCGGTTCGTACGCAAGCTCCGTTTTATCGCTCTGCGGGGGAAGTTTTTTCCGAACGGAAGACAGTCGCGATATTAGTCAAGCGAGGAAATTTTTTGGGGCGAGAAAAAGCCCGAAGGAGAATAAAAAAGGAGAACGTTGGTCTCGGTCGATGAAACGTTTCCGCAGGGACGAGTTGCGGATGAACTGCGCGCTGAAAAGAGCCGAGGGTTAGAGAGGGAAAGGGATAGTCGTGAAATAAAAAGAAGAGAAGGTTGAAAAAAAGGGCAGGAACAAACGCGAGAATGAGAAAGAGAGCTGAAAAGTACGACGCGGAGATGGCATTTCGCATTGTAAAGTTTTGCGAGCGTCCAGGGGGTGGAGGTTTTCGACGAAGAGAAGGAACATTCAAGGGATACCAGTCGAAGTAGGAGAGACAGTAAAAAAATAAAAAAAAAAGAGAGAGGGAGAGAGAAACTCGGTTGACGGGTGGTTGCTTCGGACCTGTTCTCGTTCGTTTCCTCTCAATTCGTCGAGCAGAGGAGAGCTGCTACTCCGCAGATCCAGGAGGCGAGCAAGAGGAGAGAATCGAGTCTGATCGCGTGGGATGAGTCGAGGGGAGTATACAAGAGACGAGGAAAGAGATTGAGTAACAGAGAAAGACACCGAGTTAAAGGGAGTTGCGAGGACGAACGATGGAAACAGAGGTGAGAGAAAGAAATACAGAGAAAGAAAGAGAGACGAAGAGAGAGAGAGAGAAAGAGTACCGGTAGGATGAGAGGATTGCCACGAGGAGGTGAGGAGTCAGGAGGATACGGTCGAAGGAGGGTGCAAATAATAACAATAATCATATTTCCCGGCAACATGGCCGCTGAAAGAGGGTGGCCGCGCAGCCTGGGACGCGTAGGAGGGAAACGAGATAGGGGTGAGGCAGCCAGCCAGCCAGGGAGGGTTATCATAATATTACAAACCACCGCCGCAGGGATGTATCTATACAACCCCTCGCCCTTGTCGTCCTTCTCGGTTCTTCATCCTCCACGATCTCTCTCTCCATTCTCTCATCCTCTCTTTCTCTTTTACTCTTTCTCTCTCTCCTTTCTCTCATCCTCCACGTCTTCCCGATCCATCGTTTCCTCCGCCTCCACCTCCTCTATTCCGCTCGGCCTCACGGAGGTTCGGCTACACCGTATCTAAGTCCCCGCGCGCGATTCGCGCGAATCCTCGCATCCGGCAATTGTCGCGTTATATATCTCACCCCTCGTTGCATCACCTCGCTCCACCTCTTCCTCCTGCACCTCCGCCTCTTCGTCCTCCGAATGCGATCCCGTAGAAAATGTATATCCGCATCCGCGACACGATCAGGCTTTAGTTTCCACGCCCAGTGGTACCTCTCGTTCGATGTAGATATTCGCTTGACGAAACACGTCCGCAGCCTCCATTGGAACCTTCTCTTTCTCCACCTTCTCTCCACCTTCCGTTCGTCCTGTGGAGGACATTGCGTGGACTCAGAAAAATAATTAGCTATAAATTCTGCAACGACGGATTCAATACCGAGTCGGTATCCAGGCTTTTCGAAGCGAATCGAATTGTGAGCGCATTGTCCGCCATTGCACCGAGAGAGTCCCTCTGCTCGTCGATTGTCTATGATCGGGTAACCGAATTAGGATTTTTTCCCATCGTCGGTCCTGTTATCTTTCATGGTTAGATTTTTTTTTACCAGTTCCACATTGTGGTATTTCGAACTACTTTGTTTTTGGAGATTTTTAAACGAAAAAATGTTTTTTATTGGGGGTTGCAATTTTGTGAGGATTAAGATACTTGAGGTGGGGAGTATTTTATATTTATTGATTCTCTGGAACGTTGAACAGCTTGGGGTTATTTAAAGGTCATTATTTAAGTGTCAGGATTGTCAAAAAGCGGAGAGATCTTTGAGGATCGTTATACTAGGAAAAATTTAGAAATGGAGATACAAAGAAATACAAATAACTCGTAACGCAACCCACCGTAGACAGTCTGTCTACGGAAGAGCCGGTCGAGTTAATTTCATCCAGATGTTCGCAAGAACCTTCGAACGGTTCGTTGACTTTTCCATAGGAAGGTTCGGTATCACCCCTTTTAATGGCTTCCTAGATATCCTTGTAGACAAACTCCGATGTTGGGTCCGCGTAAACGCGAACAAAGCTGCCGTCGTGTAAACGCCGGTATTTCGTAGGATTATATTGTTCATCGAGCTTGCACGCGAGCGCGCGAGAACGTTCACACAGGCAGATGGAACGAACTTCCGAGCGGAAAACTAGGTGTTACAAAGTAATTTTACTCTCTACGAGACTGCGCGATACGCGTGCTCATTCAGCGATAATTATGTCATTTACCGAGCAAGCTACAGCTCGACTGTGCCGCGTTACGGAAATTACGAGTCTCGCGTGGAGTAATATTATTCTAATTATGGAACTCGTCGCTTCAAATTGCGAAAGTAACGCTCTATTTATGCCGCCATTCGCGCATATCCCGAACAGGACGGGGGGATTCTAGAATCGTTGAGAATATTCAAATGCAAATTGTAAATGACAAAGGAAGTCACTCTGCCACGTTGGACAATTAATCCGAAGGAATGAGAGACACATCGACTCATCCCTCTATCCGATTATACGAGGGCGAAATTGGAGTCGATGCGTTAGATACGAAAATGCTTAATTTGACAAAATATTCATAATTATTAAATCCAAAGAGATATCTTCAATCAACATTATACACGTCTACAAGAATCGGAATTAAATTACAAGAGTACTCCATTTTGTCGCCACCCCTTCATATCACAAAACATGGGAATTTTAGATTTGACGACAATATTCCAATTCAAATTGCATTGCCAAAGAAAGACATCCTGTAAAATTAAACCTACTTCGTCTCCTTACCGATCGACAATTAATCCAAAACAACGAGATGGACATCGAGCATCCACTCGTACCTCTATCCGATTATACGCGAGCGTACTCGAAGTCGATGCATTAGATCCGAGAACGCTTAACTTGGCGTTAAGAAGATTAAAGAAGTATCTTCAGTTAAGATGTGTACACACCTCGGACAAGCGAAGCCAACTCGGAAGGGGGGTGTGTACACACGTAAAATTGCTAAGAGCCGTCTGGGATTGTTCGCCAGATCGCGAGGGGCATCGCGAAGACGAGGAAAAACGGGGGTGGAGAAAGGAAGGAGAAGAAAAAAAAAAGAGGAGGAAAAAGAGCTCGTGGATTGTATGTATATAGATGCCGAAGTAGCACCGCGAGCGACTCGGTCTAACGGGGGTAGGTCTGAGAAGGACGAGGGGATAGGTCGAGGGGGTAGGTCGAGACCTCGGATCGGCCCCCGGGTAAGAGCGGCGAGATCGGAGAAGGCGCGAAGGGGGAAAGGAAGCACTTAAAGAATTATCCGAACTCGCAGGAGGGATGGGATTCCTCGCAAGCACGTGCAGCCTTTCCCAGGCCAACACCTAATACCTACTAATACCGTGCCGTGTATCTATCTACCCTTTTACCGCTCTGACGCGAGTCCTACGAGGCTAGGACTACGGAAAGAGTAAGTAGGGTCGTGTTTATAAGTGGATACCTACGTAGTGGCGGCCTGTGGAGCACCCCCATAGACCGAAAGGTCGACCGAATCTCTGAACACGGGCCGTCGAAAAAGGGATGTCTTTTCACGGACCCGTGGCCCGATGACCAGTGAAAAATAATCGGATACCTTTGGTTACCTCGCGGGTACCATTCCGCGGACATTCGGTGTTCTGCTGGAAAGAGAGACTGGTCCGTATTCTTTACTGAATTGTCAACAGATACTTCTTTAGCTTGGATTACAGCGATGAACTTTGTTTCGACTTCTTCCGACGGAATGATCAGAGGATTTCAAAATTGAACGTGCAAGAGTTTGCTAGGATATCTCTGAAGGTCTTCTCAGAGATTAGAAGTGTCCATTGACGATCATCATTGAAGTTTTTATCGAGAAATGTGTTGCAAGTATTCACTAGGATATGAAGGATTAGAAGTATCATTGATGACTACCATTGAAGTTTTCATCGAGAAAATGCTAATTTTCTAAGATTATCTAATAATTAGAAATCTAATGGGAACATGAATCTTGTAAAACCCCATCGTTAAAGTTCCTCTCGCCCTTCTCGGTACCAGCGTTCTCAGTTTCCTCCGCCAAGTAGACAGCGCGTCTGCCCTTCCCGAATCATCCGTCGACCGGCTAATTGTCTGCCTTTTTCGTGGTGTCCCAAAAGAATCCCGCTCGTCCCTCCTCCTCAATCTCATCGAGTTTTTCGTCGGAAGATCGGTCTTTTCGAGGGACAAGCGAAAAGAGGGACTGATGTTGAGCGGCGCACGTGTTGGCAACGCATTCTCCGACAAATTGACTTCAGACCTCGACGCGCTCCGCGGTCGTCCGTTCGAGACCCTCCCTACCTCCTCAGGCACCTCCTCCGTTACATCTTCCTCCTTCTTCGTCGGAGGTGCCCTCCGAGAACGACCCTCTCCTCTCTCGAGCCGTAGACGTCGGCCCACCGAGGCTCGGTCCATGTTCACCGCACGACGACGCCTTTATTATTAGCCCCGGCGAAGCTAGTTAACCGAGTTAGTTAAGTGAGAATTATTATTTAGCTGCTTCCCTCGTCCCCGACGTCCTCTCGGTTCCCTCCTTCCTCACGTTTCCCTCTTTCCTCTCGTCCTCTCTCGGGCTGAATGGAAGTCGACGAGGAGGATGACTCTTCTTCTACGATACGACGGAGGGACCGAGGCCTCATCCCGAGAATGCTCGTCGTCGTCCTCGTCTTCGTCGCCGTTGTCGTCGCCGCTTCGTCTTCTCCACTCGGCGTCTTATTTGTCCAGGAGGGCCGAGGTGTCGAGCACTTTACGATTTCCGACTACTTTTCCATGCCGTTTCTTTCGTGCGACTCCATCCAGCGTATCCACCCTGCTGTGCCGTTGAGATCCGAATCGGAGAGAGGGAGAAAGAGGACAGAAACGGGTTTCTACGTGAATACGTATTTGTGTCCACGCGTGCATCGGAGGAAACCCGTTTCGGGGGATTTTTCTTCCGGTAATGTGTAACGTAAGAGGGACGAATAGCTGTGAGGAAAGAAACATCGAGTTAAATGGTTTCTTAACTCTTTGGAAGGGTGGCATACGTCCGACTGGTTGGCATTGAGACGTATTTATTTTTTTTGGGGCTGAGTTAACGGCGGAGGAGATATTATGGGGGATACGATGATGGAGTTTTTAGTTTGAGTTTATTTAACGATTAGATAGTAAGTAGAGATGTGGAATGATAGATTGCGAGCTAATAATCGTAAAGAGACTTGATCTCCGTGGATTTTATGATATCATTATCTTCCACGTGTAAATATATATTTTAGTTCATTTATTCAATCGTTAAATGAAATTGTCTTAGGACAGGGCGTAGGAAGAAAGAAATTTGTAGTATTCGAGTAAAGTAGCAGAAAAGACGTCCAATTTGATCTCCGTTAAAAAGGTTCAGTCGTAATTCCCTTCTAGGATCACCCACACGTTATCAGTGAATCGAGTTGATTACCGGTCTATTCGAGACAGGAAGGAGATTCGTAGAATCCTGACCGGTCACGGTTCATCGAAGATCAGCCGCCACTTTAGGAATATACGCGGATAAGTCGACTCCGGGGAATCTGAGAGGATTCCACGCTTTCCAGAGTAGCGGATAAGGGCTGCTCGGAGGGCCGGAGGGTTGGAAAGGGGGCGAAGAGGGAATCGAGCCAGAAGCAGTCGATGCTCTTATCTGTCTACGGTACGTCGTAACGATTACTCGGTCGGTCTGTATAGCAAGGAGGAGAAAGAGACCTTCTCCTCCTTAGTTTTCGAGTCCAAGGGTCAGGACACATTGCCAGTTTAGAGATATTTTGTCCTCGCCCCGGTAACACCAACGTTCCCCGACGGGGCTACGGAACGGAGCTACCTCTTAATTAGCGCTTAAGCGAAAGGTAATTTGTACTTGGATATAAGCCGAAGTACAAACTTCTCCTAGTGCTGTTTTAAACGTTTATGTAAAGTTTGAATCGTGCTGGATTCCGCAACGGAGATCTTCGCTACTGAATCTGTGACCTTTTGATTCGTAGTTTTTCCTACGTTGCTGTGGAAAGAACGTGGGTGGCGAAAAATTGTATTTACAAAGAATTTAAATCTTAGCTGTTCTAGAGAAAACTTTTTCTAGAACTTCTGAAATTCAACACTCTCAGCTTTGACAAAATTCTCTGTAGAATACATCTTGTCGTAGTATCATCAGATCTTATCTGTACAGCTGACATTCTCAACCCTTTGCTTTCCAATAACGAGTGACACTCGTGACAAGCTAAATGAGATAGGCAATTTTCAGGTTCTCCAAAATCTATTAAATTGAAAATATTAATCAGACGCAATACCATAATATTATTTCTATAATATTAAAATTGCTTTAATTTATACGGTATATCAAGAATCACTCGTCAATTTTTTTGGCAATTGAATTCCGAATTACATGCGGAGCCAGTTTCGAAACAAATTGTAGAACAAGGGATTAATTAAAATCAACACAAATTTCTTACAATAACAGTGTCAACCCTAATTACTCAGGATATTCCACGTACCTCCACAATCTTAAAAACTTCCCTAGCTATGCAAAATGTGAAAAAACATTTCTCACGAAAGTTCCGTAGTTCTATGGGATTCTCTACTTCTCCAAACAAATCAAAACTTACTGTTCAGAATCTACCAAAACTTTAACGTCCCACGGTGAACAATCGAGCATCGGCAACTAATTTACGTTGCTATATTTAGCTGGTGGATGACGTGCGAGGCTATCCTCGTCTTCGTCGCAAAAGCCGCAACGAGAAATACAAAGCCGCTTCTGTAGTGGGTGAGGAACGAGGGAACGGCGAGGAGAGAAATGTGGAGGAGGCAACGGCGGGTGGGAATAGGGATTCCATTATTTAACCGAGGTAGTTTAGGCGAGTATTAGGGGTTTGAGTTTATGACACCCCTCGGCTGTCCGGATTGCCTATTAATACGATATGAGCCTCGCTCTACCGGTGCGCCTCTATTCGCATCATCGCGTCTGTTCCACCGGCAAACCTACCCGGGCTACGAATTTTTTTATCGCAACGAGAGGAGGTTCGTATGAATGCGAAAATTTCTTTCCTGCGAGAACTTCAAATCATGCCCGACAACGGCTACGCCTTTATGGGGTACGTTCGTTCCCCTTCGCTTGGAGAGATATCTTTATGTGCCGTTTTCGTTCTGGACAATCTTTCCTGGTAATTTATCCAATTCGCAATAGAGTACACCCCTGTATTCGGTTGTAGAGAGGGTTTAGGGTGGTTTCTTTGTTTTTTGATTCTTCAACGACGAAAAAGTTTGAAGGTTGCTTCCTAATGGAGAATACAAAAGTGTATAAAATGTGTAAAGTTGTTAATTCCTGATACAGTTCGAGTAACTAAAGAAATTGATAAATTTATAATTCCTAAGTCAATGATAGTTCAACAAGTTTTTCCTGGCCATTTTACCCTTGTTCATTGTGTCTCCGCTTTCGTCTAATTGACATAACATTATTGTACCTCTTCGTGACTCTCCCTTTAGTCTAACCCATTGGCAAATACTCCAACAAGTTCGCAAATTTATTGCGTATTAGCGAGTAATTTTACCCACAGTGTAACGGTCCTACCATCCCGTAGACCACCGGAGACCATCGGAAACCCCTCTCGATATCGGCTCACCGAACTCTCCCCCGTTCCAATCGTCCGTGATTCCCTTCGGCCGAGTCGCTCGCCGATCGTTTTCTAATTTGGCGAGCAAACACTCGTAGAACGGCGGGCACCGAAACCGAATAGGTTAGCCCGTACAATCGAAGAGGCACGTTGGAGGGCCGGTACAACGGAAGGGTGGCATCCAAAGAGAGGAAGACAAGAGAGAAAGGACAAAGGGAGAGGAAATCATCCAAAGTAACTACCTACCAACGTATCCATCCATTCCTACCCATCCCGAGGCCTCATTTGCGCGCCTCGACCGAGGTATTTGCATGAAATGTTGAAAGTGTACGTGCACAAGCATTACCTGAAACTATCGCTCTCTCTACTGGGTATATCCTTCGTCGGTGTATTCCAATGTGCCCTATACTGCCGTCGTTTCTCGTCCTTCGAAACACCGGGAAGCAGGTCGTCGTCGTCGTCGCCGTTGCCAGCATCGCCCTGTGTACTCGTGTACAGGGGGGAGAGAGTTCCGGCGCACCCCCGGTAACAGAAGGCAGATCTCTCCCGGGAGACTCGACGCTTGTTTGCGCTGCTTATCATCAGTTCCCATTAATATTAAACCGCATTCAACGAACGAAGCCCGCCCCACGGCGGTCGGCCGATGTGTACATAGGTATAACCGCGCGCACATACAGCCACGTTACCGCGTTTACATACATTAAACGCGTGCGCGCATCGTGATGTATAAGTGTGCGAGATCATTTGTCGGTGTGCATCTCGTGGAAAGCGCCATCATGCAGGTACACAGAACGTAAACGCACACTTTCGTACGATGAGAGGAACGATTACTCGTCCATGAAGACACGTACACGCGAGCGATAATAGCGCAACGAGAGAATGCACAAATCTGCCCGGTTACCGGGCTATAGTGCGTGTGCGTAAAGTCGAAGCGTAGGTGAACGGATAGGTGGTCGTATCCGGATGGAAAATATCAAAGGGTGGGTGTACCCGATGCGCCGTTCGGTGGTGGCGAGGCAGCGCCCCTCTGCGTTCGTCCGCTCCGGTCGTCCTCGACGGTCTGGCCGCAGAACGGAGGGACGGAGGAGAACACCGCCGGGGGACGGTGCTCAATTTTCACCCTTTGTTTAATCGCCGACTACGGAGTCGACTACATTAATTTAATACCCACGCGTGCGCGCCACTCGATTCGAATTTAGGGGAGGCTTCTTACGTGTGCCGATCGACGGCAAACGTTAGGGGGTGCCGTTCGAGCGCTTTTTCCGCCGGGCACCTGTTTGTGGCCCGTGAGATTTTGTTAAAGTAGTTTAGTCTTTTTGTTAGTATCTTCTAAGGTTTATATTATATTTAGTACCATAGTTGATATTATATTTAGAGATGAAATTGAAGAACGGTCAAAGAGGACGATCGTTGTTAACAAAAATAATGAGGTGAGATCTTGAGTTTTACCTGGAATATGAAAACGAGGGATGAGATTTGAGGAAGTATCGATACTTGGAAGTAGATCGACACGATTGTGTCTAAAATAAGACGAGTCATCTGGACCGAAATCTCTACCCTCGGGACTGGGTAATAGAAACCGAGAACCCGAGAGGATGGGACGTCTCGTCAGCAACGGTGGGCGGAACTGCGATCGCTTAAAGGCCAAAGGACGATTCAATTAGAATCGACCAGAGCAATCCTGTACTCCAACTGGTCCCATTGACCATCCTCTCTCGACCCATACACGTTACTCTACTCGATCGACCTCTCGGATTCTCTTCCCACGATTAAAGCGTTCGACGGAGATTTGTTCCTAGGGAAAAGGACGGACGTCGATGGGAAAATCGCAAAAAGTAACATTTCGCAAATCTCACTCTTATGGCGAGTGCTGGAAAATTGTTCACGGTATCGTTTGGAATGTGAGCTTTTTTTAGATGAAATTTGTTCGCTATGCATTTTTTTTTATAGTTGTACGTCAGCCTCGAAATTTTGGTGCTTTCGTTTATCGTCAGTCTCGTCGAGATTCCCGAACTGTTTCGGAATTTTATAGCTTTAAACGTTCGGCGGAACCCTCTGGCGTATCAATTACCGAATAAAAGCGCGTAAAATCGATGCGCATTCGAAACGCGGCGAAACCCATGAGCGTTTAACGAAACTCCGGCAACCCCTTGCCTCCCTCGGGCTGCCAACAAAAATAACGCGGCGACGGTGATGTTTCCAAAAATCAGCCAACGATTTTTTGACGTCGCGACCAGATTCTGCGGAGGTCGACATCGATTCTTTAACGGGGGTGAGTTTGATAATGTCCCTTATTTTTCTTTACTTCCCTATGCAATTTCTTGGAACTTTTTAAGAAATTTTCAATGACTCTCATTCCAGTTCTCACTGATTACGACAAATACGAACAATAAAAAACGTTATAAATTTGCCATACAATAATCACCCATCTAATCAGTAGGTCCTAAACAAAAATGGCCACATCAGTTTAAATAAAAAAAATCTAATACAAAGTAACAACGAATTGTTCATCCTCTATCAAGCAATAAAACATTAAATTCCAAAGTTTTTCCTACCACCAACAATAAAATTTACCAGACCGTCAAAGATCCTCCCTTTAGCGCGACCACTCGACCTTTCACGATTACAAAAAAATCAGTAACGTTAAGGGACGTCGATACATCGTTCACTGTCAAAAAATAGCACTTATAAGTCGTGCCGATAGGTCCGTGGAGAGTGTCAGGAATAAAAACGGAAGGACGACGCAGAAGCTAGCAGCAATTTCTGCTCGATCGGTTCCACGGAGTTCCGTCCGTCTTCTTACTGGCCGCGCCTCTACGCCTACGGATGGGGTGACATCTCATTAGGGAGACAAATTGCTTCACCTCTCGACTCGGTGTATCCCGCCTCCCTCTTTCACGTACGCACACTCTTCTTCTTCTTTTTCTACCTTCTTCCCTTCCCTTTTACCGCCCTCCGGTGCGAAAGCGCGCGAGCGGTCCATAAATAGATACTAACCACTTTCCCCCTCGGTTTCCTCGACTATCCCCCAAAACGCGTTCAGAATGTGCATAACGTGGCTGCACGATTTGACCGAGCAGAGGAATCACCCCCGATCATCGTCATAGTCGCGGTCGCAATCGTCGGGACCTTTGTGCCAAAAGCTGGTGCACGTTTTGTCAGTATAACCGCGTAATATCGATACGGAGGAAGGGAAAAGGGTAGAATCAGGGTGAAGAAGAGAATATTGAGAAGAGAGAGAGAGAGGAGAATAAAGAGAACAAGACTGATGGAGAAAATGGAATTACAAGGGAAGAAGAGAGACATGGAGATAGCGGTGAAGAGGGTGAGAGAGAAAGAGGAACGAAGGAGGGGTGGAAGAAAGGGAGAGAAGCAGGAGAAACGCCTGTGGCTGGTAGTCGCCGCCGGCGTGGAAATGTATTAGGGCTCGCATAGCTAAACTAATTGGTTAAATCTGTTGGGCCGCATAACTGGGAGGCTAATTGGGTGATTTCCTGACAAATTATATCCACCCCGACGAATACGCCTACTCGGCAGCGGGACCGTTTGTCACTTGACACTTTGAAGAGGCAAACGTCCAAGGAGAAAACGAGAGAGGAAGGGAAGATCGAACGAGAACGGAGAGAAGATAGATAGAGAACGGTAGAAGGAGAGAGAAGGAGAGGGAGAGTAGAAAGAAAACGTATGGTAGGACAGAACTGTCCGAGTTTATTCGCGCCGGCGAGTTGACGCGGACTTATAGACTCGTTCGTTTACATTGCACGTATGTAAGCGCATTCGCGTTTCTGTTTTTCTTCGTTTCGTTTCTCTTTCTCTCTCAATTCCTCTCTCCTTTCATTTCCATCCGCCTCTCGGTCCATGCAGCTTTTTCGAATACGACCCGACGAACGATCGTACAGCAACGGCGTGCGAAGATCGTCGAGGATCCTCTCTGCCATCTGCAAAACCCTTGTGGTTTTCTCTGTCTATCGTATCTCTCCTCTGTATTCCTTTCCTCTTTCTCATCTGTCGAGGAATTATTTTTACTAACGAGCCGCGATGGCCCGCGGCCGTAAGTTTCGCGCGATATTGCGACCGACCGCGCCGTTAATACGCGTACAGTCGTTAAGAATTCAGACGTCGGATGCCGGTTCTTCTCGTCTCCTTTTCCATTTCTTGAGATGCGAAAACGAATTGAAAGTTACGAGACACGATGCCTCTGCCTTTGTACAAACTCCGAAACTGGCCTAACGTGATGTTTGGCTCATTTAAAACGACGCCAGGAATTTTTTTCTGGTCATCCACCGACACTTTGACTTTGTCCGGACGTTGAATTTACATGGAGAACTTGGAATATCTTGTTGAATCCATGACGTGTTTAGAATTTACTCGTAAACGATGATATTACTAATGTCGTTAAAAAGTTTCATGGTGATTTATGTGGGATTAATTTGTAGAAGATGATTTTAGTTAGAAAGAGAAGATTGAGAGACGAAAAGTAGATGAAGGTATACCTAGAAATGTGTAATTATGGAGAAACTTCTTCATAGTTGATTATACCGATTAGATTACAAAGAAACAACCGACGGAAAAATTTTTAATGACTCTCTGTCAAAGACGTTGAAACAAACGCGAGTCATCAAACATCTGGCAAAAGCAATTTTCCTTGCCTCTTGGTTCCTAAAATTCAAGATAAATTACTGCATCTTAGTATTGACTCAATAAAACGAGTCGATTAGTCACGAATTCTAGCTGGAATCGTTCAAATATCATTCTCTATCCACTTTGTGCATTCCCGTGAAAAAGACTTCTGACGGAAGCAAATTCGTTTGGTGTATTTGAGCTTCCATCCATATCAGTAATACTGTGTGTCGTTAAGTAGGTGGACAGCCGTGAATTTCCGCACGATGAGGCATTCGCAGTTACCATTAAGCGTGCCATTAGTCGCGCATTAAACCTCGATTCTCCTTCTGACTCGACGTTGTAGGGTCGTTGTTATATTGGGTGCTGCACGAGAGAAACGCGTGGAGGAAGACGCGGAATATTTGCGCGCTTATGAGGACGTTCGAAATCTTAATGACACATTTATGAGGGTAGTAGAGATATTCACCGTTCAAATACGAAAACGCGACGGAAATCGATGAAAAAAGAGCTCGTCCGTCGGATTACTGCTTCGGGGATTTGCTATTGATATAGACGTCAAAATTCACTCTGCTTTTTTCATGTTTTTTTAGGGGATGTTTCGTTTGCGTTTGAAAATGTATCACAGGGTAGAAGAAAGAACTTTTTATTTGTCTAAAATTAGTAGAACAAAGTCTTTAAATATCGTAAAGATAATGGGAAATTATGATGGTTCTTATATAACTGTGTGACTCCTGGATGAACAGACCTAACTCAATGACCTTCAAAGTTCTTCGGTTTACAGTGATCGAAGTAGAGAATTAGAGGAAAACAAGTTCTAAAAATTATAGGGATACTTTGGAATCAGCTTAGTTCCAATATAAATCCATAAATTCTTGATACACAAATCTAACTCAATGACCTTCAAAGTTCTTCTACTTACAGTAATGAAAACTGAAAATTAAAGGAAAACACGTTGTAAAAATTATAGAGCTGTTTTAGAATAATCTCAGTACCAATATAAATCTATAAATTCTTGATAGAAAGACCTTACCCAATGACCTTCAAAGTCCTTCCATTCACAATCAAAATTGAGAATTAGAGAAAAACAAGTTCTAAAAATTATAGGGATGCTTTGAAATCATCTTACTTCTAATATGAAGATACGAAATCTTGATACACAGATCTAACTTAATGACCTTCAAAGTCTTTCCCACTATAGCGATCAAAGTCGAAAATGCGAAAAACAAACGTCGTAGAGATCCAACGAGTCTGACGTTTCGAAATTGCAATTATATTCGGGACCATCCACTTGTTCCTCCGGTTCTTCCGTTCGCCATCCTCATTAACCGTACCATTACCCGCGAATCAAAGTTCACTCACGCCATAGCGCGTTCCACAGTCGGCGCACACCTCGGCCGAATTATGAGATATCACCATAAAGACGTAATGCACGTCGCTCGGTTTAGCCGTCGATATACCTCTATATTATGGCAAGTGGATCAGATAGCAGTTAGGGAAGGCAAAGGAGGGAATCTTTTAATTTGACGCACCATAAAGCACGCCTAGCCGGTTTCCATGGGATCCCCGGGTTTCAGCGATGGTGTGACAGTTGGTACCTACATTGTATATGATATCGTACCGTCGAACCCCCCATGGGAGGTCACGGGTGACACCATAGCGTGTCGTATCGCTGCAATAATAACGCGTAAGCGATACCCGGCCTGCGTCCCCCGTTCCTAATGCGATATATTATAGACATGTATATATACAGGGTGGTTCATAACGGGGGTGACCTAATTCAAATGTCTAGGAGGAACAAGCAGAAGCAACAGAAGAAGATTTTTTAACATTCCATCCAGAGTTTATATCGCGACAGTTCTTACGTAGTGTCTGATCAGGTGCGGCTGATTCTACTAATTCATACGGTGCTCTTTCAGTCCTTCTTGCACTTTTTCTGTACTTTTCAGTTTTATGTGCTATGCTCAGTTCGTTTAGAACCTGTAATACCTTAAATAGTATTATATATTCCACGAGTGCATAAAAAAGATAAGATAATCTACGACTTCGGTACTTTAATTTCAAAAGTTGAAGTTTACTTCAGAGATTCTTAACCGTTTTGACTTCTCTACGTTATGAAACACCCTATACATATACCAACGATCATTTACGCGTTTCTCCACGACTCCCATAATGCATGCGTGTACGTCCATGTGGATGTCCCCGAGTATCGGAGCTCCGTAAACCCCATAGCTTCGTATAATCACCTCCTTTGGGCCCTATTCGCTCTTTCACGCAGTCTGCTCCGACGGTCCTTCAGAAATCATCCTCCACTGTGTCGAAATTACCAAGATACACCGTTATCATTACGTCTATTATGTTCTCTACGACAGAATGATAATATTTCCATAGACTCTGTATGAAAATATTTTTTACAAATATACCGAAAAAAGGAAGCAGTCGTGAACGATTCATTATCAATTGACGTTTCAAAATCCGCGTTTCAAATCGCCGATGGTGAGTCAATAAACGTGAAAACGTAACAGACCTATGCACGTGTTGGGGTGTATGAAACAAAACTGCATTTCATAATTTATATTAATCGACGCTCGATAGTCTCGTTACGAAATATTAATTTCCATGGTTATACGTTAGATAGATGTTTATACGTTAAATTATTTGTTTGCATTTGGGGTGAAAGTTAAAGATATATTTATTTTCGATTTTTTCTCTCTCTTTTGCGGAATACGCGAGGAAAATCGCAGGGGTTCGCAATTAAAAGTGACTCCCAGAAGAACGTGCATTGTCGGAAATAGAGTAACTCTCCACGTAGACGTAGGTATTTTAGCGGAGTTGTCGCTAAGGTTACTGAAGTATAACCGGCCATATATCATTCTGTTCTTCACGAACCTAATTTCCGCTCGTGTCACGCGTAATTTCATCTACTTTTTCAAGACTTCCCCGATCTCTAATTAGGGGTAAACGATCAATCACTCGACTCTGGAATGAATCAAAGTAGAACGTTCTTAATGAGACATATATCACGGAGTGTATACCCGATACAATTACGATACGATAGTTCACGTTTCTTTCCATCGTTTCGCTCTCTTCGTATCAATTTTCCCATTCGAACGAATCCCCTTTGGAAAAAAGTAATGCTCTCGCTTTGAGAAGTCGAACAATGGAAAAAGCGCGCAATTGCGATCTTAGTGCTGGACGGCGGCCATGTCTTTAATTAAAACTCGGGGATGCTGTTACGTAATAGATGAAACAATTACGAGCAAACGTAAGATTTATTGATACAATTATTGATATCTCTACCATAAGTGTTAATAACGGGAAGCTTTGAACTAAGGAACTCTATTACGCTTACCATCTTATTTGCAACAGTGCAAAAACATTTTAAAATTACTGTACCACTGACGGTACACGTTGACATGTTTTTTTAAAGCGCACAAACCACTTATTCCATAATAACTTTAAAACTGAGAAACTCTAAAAGGAACAGTACAAAAATGCAGACTGCCATCAAACATACAAATTTCTTTGAAATATATAAATATTACATTTATAACTAGGTGAAATCTTACAAATTGAGAATTGGTACACACGTATACTAATCCAACAAGCCCATAAAATTCCATAATTTGGTTCAAATAATTTGATAAAAATAGAAATCGTCATACACCTGTCCGACCTCAAAGTCAAAGACCATCCCAAGACACACCTCCTCGCTCCAAGATTTCGTAAACCCCATGAATTCTCTTAACTCAGCATAACACGCTCCAGCTTCAAACATTACAAAATTCTCGATCGTCCCCGTAAGACATGGCGGTATTATCGATATCGGTGAAACGAGTACGGTAAACACCGCGGATGAACGAAGAGCCGAGGAATATTCCAGTCATGCGTCACGGGGTTAAGGAGAGGGCGTGCTGGCCGCATTGATTTACGTGGAAGAGGACAGGAAGCGAGTAGGAAGAACGAGGAGGAACAGGAAGGACAAGAGGAACACAGGGAGAGACGAAAGGAGACAGTTTAACGTAGAGATAACCACGACGAAGTAAGAGAGAAGAAGTCCGCCGAGGAGAAGAGAGAAGAAGAGACACAGCCGTAGAATCCGAAGCCACGTAATCGGAATAGTCGATTCCAACCCTCCTTCCGTTTCCTCCAGAGGTACCAGAGGTAACCTCCCTCTCCTTTTACATCGAATCCCCTCTCGATCCTCCAGCGGTAACCCCTTTTCCCTCCACGGCGTTCCCCGTTGGTCGCGTGGATACGTGGTCGAACCACCGCGAGGATACCGTATAATTATCGGATGGCAGGTAACTCGAACGCTGTCGCCTGGTTTTAATTGGCCAATTATCGTGGCGCGAATAGGTGGTGCCGTCGGTCCAGATAGGCGTGAAACTTTTGGGGTGGCCGGCACAACGAGCAACGCACAAGCGCGACTTTTTCTCTGACGAAATATCTTTTGCAATCGTTGCCCCCTATACGAGAGGGGACGACGGGGTTCTTGCAGGAGGGAAGATCGGGGCTAACTACAACCACATTGACATTTTGGGACGTTTAGTGTATGTATATATGAGAGAGTAGAAAGTGTGGAGGGGTGGACAGGATCGGGATCAGAATCGGGAGCACGAACGGGCGCAAATTGGTCACGGCTGGTCTGTTCGATCTCCGTTCCAAACTACCCCACCTTCGGGGTTGTTCTCCGTCCTTCTCTACTGTTCCATCTACAGTCTCTTATTCTATGCTTGCGTCTTTCTCTGCTCGATACTATGTACGAATCTATTCGTCTTCCTTTGAGTCTAGGTATATCTATCGATCTATCTTCCTCTGGTCTCGTTGCGACCTAGGATACCCTCTGGTCTTTCTCTTTCTCTCTGTCTCTATCTTCGACTCTGTATTTCCGTGTTAGTCTGTCTCTGTCGGCAGTAGTTCTATAACTATCTATCCACCTAACTCACCCCTCGACTCGTGCACCGTTTCAGAACTATTAGGAACGCTCGCCTAAACCCACATCACTTTGGCAGGTAGGGTAATCCACCGGCTTGAAACTCACCTGCGCCGTCGCAATCCCCTATCCTTTTCACGTTCTACGGTTAACGGCTGGTATCCTTTTTTCATCCTCAACTTCCACGACGATCGAAAATGAGAGACTTTTAAAAGTCGGCTCGACAAGGGACAACGATTAGAATTCTTTTTCTTTTTTATCCTCACTCTTTCCGTTTCGCATTGAGAACACCTCTACGATACTTTGTGGAAATCTATACCATTGTACAGGTGAAATTTTTTTTTAATTAATCACTCAGTTGCTCGACTGCAAATTGAGCCACGGGCAATGGACTTCTACTGCTTTGAATGTGGTAAATGCACCGTATACGACGTATGTGTCATTTGCGAATTAAATTAATTTGTTAGTTCTTACGCGGCGGTGGGTGGCTGCTGCTGGCGCTCGCTCTGGCTGGCTCAGTCGGGAAAATAAATTTACGATAATACTCATTACGCGCGTGCCGGTTAAAATGAGCTGTGCCGGGGCGGAAATCATGGTTATGTATGAGTCCACGATGATTACGTTTCAACCCGGAACATCTGTATTTGAAGTAAAGCGTACCGATAAAACGTACGGGGATTATAAATATCTGATCTGCTTCATTACATTATCGATTCCCGATGGACTGATTTATACATCGGGCTATTATTACAGCTCATTAACGAAAAATCGTTGCGCTTTACATTACGTCGTTATCGGCAGAATTTTCAGGAATAATTTTAACGTCGGAATATTGGAAATAAAAATCAGACAGAGAGAAAGAGAACTTGAAAGAGAGAGGTATTAATCATCGAAAGGAAGAAACGAAGTTAACATCTGTTCCTGAATACTCGACATCGCAACCGAAACGACTTTCGAGACGAGCACGAAACGAAGGTGGATATTTTCGTGAACGAATGAGCATACCACGAATTATTACATTCTTTCTTTGATGTCGCAAAACGAAAGTCGAAAAACCGTCCGGCAAGATTTTTCAATTACTCCCCCCAGTATCTCGTCGCAGACGTCGCAGGAAGATCGATAAGATATTCCTCCGGTATTATGCAACTTTAAGTAGCTCGACTGTGAACGAACCTCTCTCCGCGTCATCCAAAAGGTGACATTTCCCAACGATGGCGTTCGTTAATTGGATTTTTCTGCGTCAACGTTTACGTAACGCGTCGACTCTTTACCGACGTCCAACTACTAATATTTTGACGCTGAAATCGTCCCAGTATCGTCGGTCGTTTAACGATCGTCATGATAATCACGGCTATCTGCTCGAAACGCCGGGAAAACGAAACAATACGGTCGGGATTATTGACAAAGTGGACTGGTATCTCTACGATCTCTCCAATTTCGTGGAAAGAATCGATCATCGGGAGAATAACGGCGTCAGTTTGGCCGAACAATTGGCCCTGAGCTAATTCGATGACGATCGGGGGTTGAAAGGCAGAACGGAGAGAGCGAGACGCCATGAAGAGGGAGATGAAGGAAGATAGTTGGCGTAGGTGGAAATCGAAGAACACCGGAGAGAAGGTGGAGGAAGATAGGAGAGGATTGGTTGCACGAACAAAGGATAGAGGGAAGAGAATTGGCACGAGAGAGATGGAGCTTGGTATTGCAGGCTCATCCGTCGGTTACGTTCGATTGGCTGGCAGGGCGGTAGGCCAGCAATTACCTAAATGGTCGGGTAAACAATATCCCTGCGCCGAGTTAAGAGCGCCGCCGGTAGCAGCAACTACCTCCACTGCCGGTTCCACCGCCAACGACCTTCCTCGCACCGGAAATACCGGCATTAACTGCAACGCGGCTTCTCCGATCCTCTCTCGTTTGCTCGATCGGTCGGTCGATCGAACGTTCATTCAACCACCCCTGTCCATTTTGCCTCCTGAAGTCGACGAAGACCACGGAAGACGGAGAGAGAGGGTGGAAAACGACGACGTCCACCATAGCCACAGAGATTATATTCTCGATTGTCTTGCGCATCGATTCTCGAACGGATGTACCGCCCACGATAAAAGTGTAGCTAGATCATCGACAAAACCACCGACGATCGAGGATATCGAGGTGTAGAACTGAAGTACGATTCTTCCACGCATCGTACCTAACGTGGAACAATTCCAACGTGCGTGAAGTTGGAGGGAAAAAGCGTTCCTCCATCGACGAAGCGTCGGCGTCCCTGGTAGCAACGACGATGGTGGAGGCGGAGGAGATAGCGGCGGCGGCAGTGGCGGCGGTGGTGGTTAAATCAAAGACAAACCACTTTAGCCGCTCCGATCGCGGAACGGAGAGTGGGGTGAGTGGGTCGGATAGAATAGGAGTGGGAGAAAAGGTAGACTGTGTGTACATACCCGAGTATCTGGCGAAAGCTCGCTCGTGGGGCCGCGAAACGTCTGCACGCGGCTTCTCCTCGCTTCGCTTTCGTGTTCGTCCATTCAACCTCTCACCCCTTCTCTGCTCTGGTCCCCCGCGATCGCGTACGTTTGCTCGCGCCTCTACTCTCACACAAATCGAAACATTCGTGTGAGTGAGCATACATACACCCTCACACTACCCTCTGCGTACTCACACCGATGGATCGAAAGAGACTGTGTGCGCACAACCCCCGCGAAAGACGAACGGCACGCCCATTGGACGAGAGCAGAGCTTTCCGGTAAGCTACGAGGGGTTGATCCCGCCCATTTTAGGCGGAACTACCCCCCACCCTCGTCGTTTCGAGTTCTACGGCGACTACGTTCCTACGACGATTCCGCGCTACTAATAATACGCCGATATACACCACCTATTCTGCCACCATGGCTCTACGTGGGAGTCCGGAGCGCAGCTTTTACGGTACGCGCGCCGAGTCAGGGTACCAAAGACACTGCTAATCGCGCGACCACGCCGATCGGGGGATGCGACCGACCGAAGATTTCTCCTTCCTCGATCTATCGTCGTATCATCCGAGAAGCCTTCGGAGTTTGGTGAAAACCCGTGACTGACTTTCAGCTCGTGATCGATCCTTCTGATCCTTCCGTCTCTCGACTTTGGTTTACCGACGGTGCCGTTGATACCTTGTGCTACGATCGTGAATTCAACAGATATGTGACGTTTAGATACGCGTGTGTTATCGATGAATCAATGTCGATCGTGTCAGTGACGTTGTCCCGATCAGGGATAACTACCTTCGACGTTACGAAGGTACATTCACGAAGTTAAATCACATTCTTTCGTGCGTGTTCGTGATGGAGAGACGAGAAAGGTAAAGAAAGATTCGGCGGTGATGTGGAGGATGCAGGAAGGCCGGACCGCGTCGCCGTTAGGACCGGTCGTCCTTCCAAGGGAGGAAGCCGATATGCGCGCCGGACTATCCTTGCCGCCTCAAGAAAGGAGGCACGTGTTGCTCCACATACGCACCGGCGAATCGTTTGTACGATACGACAGTGTACGTCAACAACACTCGCCATCGAGTTCGCCGATCCTGCGACCCGTCGAAAAGGATCAGTACCACGAGATGGATGTTCAAGGAAGGGAGAAAAGAATGGAAACTGAAATGGAAGACGAAGAGGACCAGGATGAAGAAGAGGAAGAAGATACGGAGCATGAGAGAACCGTCGGAAACAGAGGAAACGTCGCGGAAGATGAAGACGACGAGGAGGAACAGGATGAGGATGAAGAAGATGATCGACATTCACGAAATCGTAATGGAAATTACCAGGACGATGAAGACGTTGAAGTAGATGTGTGTAGGGACGAAGTTGACGAAAGTAATCCAAGCAGTCCGGTTGATCTGACCGCACCTTCTTCGAGGGGTACCGGAGCAACTGATCAGTTCCTTGGTCCTTTCTCGAATCGTGGGGTGCATCCGTTCTCCTGTGTTCAAAGTGGTCAGCCTACGGGCCATGGAACTCCAGTGTACATATCCGGACACACCGCCGCGGCCGGCTCGACCGTCATGACTGTTTGCACTTCCGGTAACACCGCACGTACTACCGGTACCGCGACCGGAAGCATCACTACCACCGCCAGCACTGTTCAGGCGAATAAAAGGTGTTTGGCGTTCTCCGTTGAGAATATTCTCGATCCGAATAAGTTTACCGGCGGTCGTGTTGTCCACAGTCGTGTTCAGCATCGTCGACATCGCCGGACCGACAGCGTGCACGAAGGTGATTAGTTTGAACGTAAATCTTGACGATTATTTCCAGTCGAATATCAACATAATTGATTAAATATTGGGAATCTTTGTTGATATTTTTTTTTTCGAAGGATTGCTGTTGTTCGTTTGGAGTTGGATTTGTTTTGTAATTACGAGGAATACGTTGATTTAAGTCTACCTGTTTTTTGTAACTTGTTTCGGTAGATTGGCGAGAAGTTTTTCATGCTTTGCCGTAGGACAACATCTTTATTGCTTCCTTCTTTATTCGTGTGCCCCTCGACGTCGTGACGTTCGTTGAAACTGAACGGAGTCCCTTCTTTTTCTTCGAACACGTGGAGAAAGAGAGAGAAAAAGAAACAGAGAGTTGCTCACTCTGTTCCGTGATCTTGAATGATATTTTTTCGTCCTACAGCTCGGTCCATCGTACTTCGTCCTCCGTCTGTTCGTTAGCCCTCTCTCGCTTCTTCCTCGTTCTAACTTTAGACGACTAGAAGGATGGCTTCTTCTCCGACGATCGCGCAATTTCGGGAGTTTCGGAGTTATATTTGCGTTTCATAGGGATACGCGGGGTATTCCGACAAATCTGACGATGTAGATGTATTACTTGGAAAGCGAAAGTCAGAAAATGCCGGCAATTAACGTCTCTCGTCACATAATTTCTACTAGATTTGAGAAAGATTCATCGGATGAGGTTTCGTTGAGGGATTCACTTCAATTTGACGCACCTTCCGCGCGTCCATTGTCTAAAAGTGAAATAAAATCAATCATTGGTCTACTTAATTGAGCAATATTAATTTCTATTAATTACTACTTTACGTGGACAAGTAGAAACGTAATTAACGCATATAAAATCTGTGGATATTCTAAGAAATTTGTGGAGAACATCTTACTCAATAATTTCACTCTCAGAGTTTCGTTTAAAATTTACAACCTTAAGTTCGATACTAATTGGTCTACCAATCGATCAAGTGGTCCAATTACCGTGGTAATTGTCCCATCGATACTTGTCCTAGAAACCAGAACACGAGAATAATGGAAACGTTTATTAAATCCCTCAACGGTCGAAATCACCGTCCGAGAAATCTTATCTCTTCCCGAATTCAACGTTCGTCCATCAGCCTCGCAATTTCACAGTTGACTTTCGAATTTAATGGAGTCTGGCGAACAGATAAGAGAAGGAATCTCGTCTACCGATAAAGGCAGGAAGAAGAAGCATCCGAAGAAGGGGATGAACCGACGTAGAAGCGGAGCAAAAGGAAATAGGGAAGCCTGTGGGGGGTGAAACAGAGGAAGAGGGGGGCGAGAGGGTGACCTGTCGGAGCGTGACAAATTGCTCCGCTAATCTGCGTTAACCAGTCCTTGAACCCCATCATTATCGTTCCTTTATCCCGGTACGGGACACTGGCTGCAAACGAAATCAACCAAAGAACTGTCCATCCTTCAAGAAAAAAAAAGAAAAGAAAACCACGTATCGTTCTACCCGTTAAAAGGTGGGCATTCGCTAACGTCGCGAAAAGATGAGAGAAAAGGACGTTAAAGATGGTAAGAGAGACGAGAAGAATGTTAGGATCGATTCGAACGATGAAATTGGGATTACACGATACTCCAAGCCATCCATCTTGCAGGGTGGTCACAGCTTCCCATTAAAAGTGCATCAGAACCTGGGGGTCTGATCGGTGAAATCCGTTTCGACTGCTGCCGCGCCGGCGATTCGAGTTCTCCACCCCCACGGCAAATCCGCCGACGGAATAATATCGTCGGTTGTTATGATAATCGCGCAGCATCGCACCGTATCGCGTCGCATCGCGCCAAGCCGCCCAGAAAATTGGCTCTTCTGCATCACAATGACTTCTCTCTCCCTCTTTCTCGTCGCCTTTGCCCGTTCTCCGCGCCCCCTTGCATTCGACCCCTTCCGTGAGAAGCTCGATCCCGTTTGAGGCGCGCTTTTGCTTCGTGATTCGAGATCCCTAGGATTTTCCGCTAGATTTCAAGAAAAATTGTAATTACCGCTTTCTCCTCCGCAATGGAGATCACGGTTAAACGATCCCGAGTACCCTCGCGCTTATCTTGAGGAGAGAATAATCGGAGATTTCTTTTAAAATCCGATTGGAAGTTAGAGTTTAGCGATAATCCAATTAATCAATTGGTATCGATATTTCTGCATATAATATTAAATATTCTATTTAATTGTTGATGAAATCTGATACTAAAATCTACCTTAAAATCATGATGCAAATTGATGACATACAGTTGACATAAATGATACCTCTCCTCCGCGATGTAAATCACGGGTAAACAATGTCGAGCACCCTCGCGTTTATCTTGTGGAGATAATAATCGTAGATTTCTTTTAAAATCCGATTTGAAATTATCCTTTAGCGATAATCCAATTGACACATTCGTATCGATACTTTTACATATCATATAATATTCAAGATTATATTTAATTGTTGATGAAACCTGATACTAGAATCTATTTAAAAATCATATTTATGATGCAGGTTGATGCGGTACAGTTGACATAAATGATACATTTCCTCCGCAATGTAAATCACGGTTAAACAATGTCCAGTACCCTCGCGCTTATCTTGCGAAGAGAATAATCGAAGACTCCTTTAAAATCCGATTGAAAGTTATAGTTTAGCGATAATCGAATTGACTAATTGGTACGAATATGTTTACATGTAACATTAAGTATAATATTTAATTGTCGATGAAACCTGATACTAAAATCCATCTAAATATCATATTCACTAAGCAGATTGATGCAATTCAGTTGACATAAATGATGCAGAGGGATGATAAAGAATTATCAACTTCTCAGTCGTAGAGATGCAGTTATCCTAAAGATATCTTAATAACCCGATAATCGTCCGGTCGTATATTACTGCCTCTTTTAAGATCTCGCTTTTATCCTCTCCTGCCAACGTTCGAGCCTCGTTCCTTTTCCAAATTACATATCGTTCTGGCGCTATTAAAGTCCACCGGCTAAGATCCAACTTGTTCATCCTATCCACAACCCATGGTGCTTCGTCAACGTCACGACCGGCGAGGGATTTTGTTTACTGCCTTATTCCCAATCGCTCGTCACTCGTCGTTAAACGCTGTCATTGTGCTTAATGAGGAAAACCGAAATGAGATAAGTATCCCTGACTGTACGACGCGAGAGCACCACGACGAAACATCCCCAGTGTACCCTTAACGCATACCCCCTTGGGGACCGGTCATGCAACCCCCCCATGGCTTCTCTCGCGCACAAAGCCTCGCGATCGTGCTTAATGAAGAAGATCTAACCGAGATAAATGGTTTCTCGCCAAACGGTACTTTGTGCAGAATCGACAGTGATGATAAGAGTTGGTATTGATAATATAGTAGGAGTTCGTTAGCCATTTTTCACAGATTCTATGACAATTGTTACGAAAAGGACCACATGCGACAATGACAAACTAGTAGAATAGTAAGTTGACCAATGGTAAAGGGTCACATCCGATAGATAGAACGGCGACAATATAAATTACGCGATTCAATTAAACGTAATCAATCGACGAAACCCAGAGATAGTTCGGTGCACGGATAGAGGAACTATCTGTCCGGATAGAGACGTAAGAGGATAACGACGGTGGAAATACCGAAAGAAAGAGGAAAGAGAAAGCATGGAGGAGGCGGTGGAAATGAGAAAAGAGAAGTAGCCGCTTGGCGGCCTGTACGACGGGGCAAGAACGATCGCGCGTTAACGAGATACAAATCCCATTACGGCGTAAACCTTCTCGATCCGTCGCCCCCTACGGACTTCCAACCCCCAGGCCGTGTGCTAGGCTACGGGCTATGGGCCACGAGCCACGCCAATTCGGATAAAGTCCCGTTGCCTCTCTCGTCGACTCTTTCTCTCTTTTTCTCTCATTCTACCTCCTCCACCGATATTCCATGTTCCATCCGTGGCGGTCTCTCTTTCGGCATCCCTCGTCCGTCTCCCTCTCTCTTCTTCTGTCTCCCTCTTTCTCTCTCTGTCTCTGGTTTTATCCGGAAACCTATCCCCACCGTGAGCCATGAGCCTCCCAGGGGCACCCCAACCCCCACGGGCCAGAGAGCCAGGGAATATCTGTCCCCGGGACATCTGCGTGCTGATTGAATCTCCAATCTCCTCTCTCATTGAGCGAACGATTGGCCGCTCTTTCTCTCTCACTTCCTCTTGCTCTCTTTCCTTCTCATGGCTATCACATTTTGCCTCTCTTTTCCTCCTCGTTTCACGCGTTTCAATCGTTTGCCGGCTCGATCGGTTGGACCGACCGACTGGCCGTCGCCGCGAATCTTCCGTTTCCCGACGATGCTACCTTTTCGCGATGACTGTCTCGAGCAAACAAAAATTAAATTAAATGCGCCTCGATACGTGAAACGAGTTTTTGCGGTGGCCTGGACCAGACACGCTCGTTAAACTGATTGCTTCGAGCAAACCTGCTGAACCTATTCGGGATTTCGATTCTACCGGGGATACGTTATCTTCGATAACTTCGTTTCTAGGATTCCCAAATGAGATTTGGCTTTCGGTACACCAAAAAAAAAAGTGAGAATGAGAGACGACGCGTAGATAATAAGAACAGTGGAGGAAATCGATGAGTTCGAATGAAATCGAGAAGACGAGAAATGGTGAAATGATCCTCGGCAAAAATTATCGACTTTCTACCCGACAGAGATCGAAACAGGGTGTGAAACGTGCCCAGGGAGTCGCGTTACCGTTTCATAGGTAAAACGATACCCACCGAGCAATTTTATCCCCCGTATAATCAATTTTCGTCACACAACACCGTATCGCTTTCCTTCGTGGTTATCCTCCACCACGATATCACCATCCAGCACCCCATCGTCGATCCTCTCGCTCTGATTCACGTTATTACTTTCAGACGGGGACTCGCGGGGCGAGTTCGCATCCGGTAGCGGACAGGAGGACGAAGAGGGTACACCGGACACCGTCATGGAGGAAACTGAGGAGGATATCGAAGAGGAAGAAGAAGACGAGGATATCGAGATGAGAGTAACGGGTCAGGACTCGACCAAGGTCAATCGAGATACTGGTACCGGAGGAAGTAACGTTGCGTCGACAAATTGTAAGAAAAGACAGTCATCTTCGTCATCGTCCTCATCATCCAGTGGCGTTCAAGTTCAGGGTTGTCAGAGCCAGAGTCAAAATGGTCAAAATGGCAGCACAGGTAGCGGAAGTACGGGAGGAAAGCCGAGAAGGGCGAGGACAGCTTTCACCTACGAGCAGCTGGTAGCACTGGAGAACAAATTCAAGACGACGAGATACCTGTCTGTGTGCGAACGACTGAACCTGGCTCTGTCTCTTTCCTTGACGGAGACGCAGGTGAAGATCTGGTTCCAAAATCGACGCACCAAGTGGAAGAAACAAAATCCGGGACTAGACGTGAACAGTCCGACTGTACCAACGACACCCCCGCACCCCTCGCCTTATGCTCCAGCTTTCCTCTTCGCCACGCATCCGCATCAGCATCCTCTGCCGCATTCCCACGCCCATCCCCATCCTCATGCACATGTGCATCATCCACCACCCGTGCCACCGCCACCTCCAGGCTATTATCATCCGGCTGCGCCACCTTATCCGCCAACCGGGCCCACCTTCTTTGGTCACCACTTAGCGGCGACCCCTGCGACAGCCGCGGGCCCTCCACCGACTTCTACGCCTTCCTCGACGGGACTGACCCTTTCCTCGCATCCACATCCACACACGCATCCGCACGCGTAGCGAACTCGAAGACCTTTTGGTCGACGTGAGTCGTCTTCGCCTTTGTAATCGTCAAGGTGCCGGATGGTCCGCGTGCGCTTATTTTCGTCAGAGAGAAAGAGGATGGAGAAAAGGTATCTTGTTTTTTCTTACGTTGTTAGCGTGGTATTTTGTCGTTTGGGGGTAAGTTGGTTAACTTTTGCAAGGGGGTTGACGAGGTTTTTGTCATTATTGGGTTAATGGATAGGATTTTTTGTTGGTTGAAATGTTTAGAAAGATAAAGTTTACAATTGTAGAGAAAGAGTTATCAAACTTCCATTTTGTGCGTGTCGATAGTTTTAGTATCTGTGTTAAAAGAATTCCTAACGAACGTTCGCCGACATTCGAAGAGTTTGAAAGCTAGACTTCTGCGGTCGTTGAAATCATCGAAACGATCAAAGATCGAATCGATGTCCGACCGGAAGATGAGCGTCGAAGGAACGTTCTCCAGTTTATTTGTTCGTCACGCACATGGGACGCTTTGATAG
Source organism: Cerceris rybyensis (assembly GCA_910591515.1). Taxonomy (NCBI): domain Eukaryota; kingdom Metazoa; phylum Arthropoda; class Insecta; order Hymenoptera; family Crabronidae; genus Cerceris; species Cerceris rybyensis. The sequence continues at coordinate 7,904,760 of OU342795.1, forward strand.
CGTAATCGGTTTACGCGGGGTGACGTGCAGAAAACGAGCGTATCTCTTCGAGGATACTGTCCAACCATTTAAATTTTGTCCAGAGAGAGAGAGGAAGAGGGAGAGAGGAAATGGAGAGGGGGTGCAGGGAATTTAGCATCCGAATGGAAAGATAAATACACGGTGCAGCTTCGCGTGTAAACCCTGGGAGGTATAATTAAAAAATTAAACGGACGAAGTAATAGCATTAAATGTTGAAATGCACTAGCGGTATTTTGTGCTTCGACACAATATCCCCGGTAATATTTGTACAAGCCGGTAAATGGAAAATAACGCATAATACGCCAACCTACGTAAACGTTGAAAAATCCAGGTACCTTTCTCCAATATCCGAAGCCAACGGCCCCGGTCATCCTTGTCGTTTTATCACCTTTGTAACATATTATCGCTCCTGGCTACGAATGAAGACAAAGAAGAGATCCATATAAAAACAAACACGTTTGAAACAAAGAAAGAAGCAAAGAGGATGAGGTACGAAAGAGAGAAAGAGTGAGAATATTGTCTTTAAACAAAAAAAAAATCGACGTAGATTTTATCGGATGCGCTCGTAGATTGTAAGTTATTGTGCGTGAGTGAACGAAAGAGAGAACGAGAGAGAATTAACGCGAGACAGAGTGAAAGTACGAGCGGTGCGTGAGTGGAAAGGATTTAGCGAGCAAATTTTTGTGCCGAACGCAAAAAACTGAGCCACGTCGGAACGCAATGGACGTTCCTGTGTAAAATAAATACCGTACGTTACACTCGTAAGCCTATGCCAGTAAATACACGCAGATAATCCCACGATACCAGCTCGACAAGTGCGAAAAGAACGTATCTGCCTACTCAGTAGACCTGTCGTCGTAAACAGGTTCATTTATTTCGAGCAGATTTCCCATTTGTCTCTTTTAAATCCGAGATCAAATGTCAATTCCTCGACACTTATTCTCCTGAATCGTTGATTCCACGTTGTCCCCAATCGAATGGGATGGGTGCACCATTGAATGATCGATTATATAATAAATAGTCTAAAGAGAAAAAACGGATGTACGTGTCGGTGCGTTTAATATTAAGTAGATTACTGCGGCAATTCGTACAAAGAAGCTGTGATAATTAATTTAATCCTGCATATCCAACACGAGCCTTCACCACGGCTCGTGGAACAACGCGAAAAGCTACTTTGCAGACGTAGAGATTACATGTGATTGTGTAAACATTATTTGTCAAATAAAACTATACGCATTACGTTATTAATACTCCTAAATGATCATTCTCACCGGTGCACTCATCCTAAAAAATATTAATTCCAGTCGTAGGAAACTGGTATTGAAGTTATAAACATTGAACTTTAACGCTAGAACTACCAAGTTGATCAAATTAACTTGTTCCTCATTTTTTCTAAAAACTTTTTAAATTTATAGCTCAGTAAATAATAAGTTACTGAATTATTCATCCCCTTTCATCTTTCGATTTCTCGATTTTCAAAGTATCTATATAACGTATTAAAATATGATAGATTTAACGACGGTAGTTCTAGTGTTAATCTTTTTCAGCCTTTATCCTGATGTCTACTATTTTCATGACAAGTAGACAACGGTTTGCACGGCTTCGCTAAACGCGCGAAAAGTAACCGATATTTTCGTAGAAGACGACACGAGTGATTAAAAGGACACAGTAGAGAATATCCGCTAAGTGTGCAGAACCATTAGATGGCCGGATGGTGGGCGAATATCGTTCGCTTTGAGCTTTCGTTCACGAACCTCATCCAGTTTCTCACGCGCGACTCACATCATACAGGGAGCACTTGTTCGTCGTTCCCAAAGGCAAGGCGTGTTCAATTGACGGAAAATCGCTCGCGCCTTTCCTTTGATGCTGAAATTAGAATCCGCCTTATGTTCGTCTCTTGCGCGTGCCTCGCGATGATTTAACGCGCGATTTTGAAGTTGCGCCCGAGAACAATACCGTGGGACGACGGTATAAATTTAACAACCCCAACCGACAAAAAAAAAACAACTTATCCTCAAAGAGAGAAAAATAATTCAACCAATAGGTATTCCAAAGGAAACGGAACAGGTCGAAGAAAAAAAAATTACTGCTCTGATCGAAGGAAGAAGAGGAAACGAGGTCTCGCGTACCCTCGGTTACTCCGAAGGGCTCGATTCTTAGGTGGAATTTAGTAGCAGACCTTTTCCTTCTTTATCTCGGCCCTTCCGCCATCGTTTCGACGTTATCAAGCCAAGAGTCAGAAGGAAGTCGAATCGACACGAACGGTAATGCGAAAGGAAGAGAAGAAAGCTTTCGCGGGGGTGAGAGGGATGATCCTGAAGCCTGCTCGGCGGCTCAGCGAAGAGACGGAAGGGGAGAAGGTGGCTGTCGCTCGGCCGCCGGACGATTCTCTCGAATTAATTCTTAGGGGTGGATTTGGAAAGGGGCTGCTACCGCCGCCACCGCCTGTAAGGGGTGTGAGTGAACCGAGTGGACCGTGAAATAACCAACCCCCGCGCGCGACACTCACACTCCCTACGTTTCGAACCTCGGCAGTGGCGTAACCTCGTTGTTGCTGTCTCTACGTATCTCCGAGTCTATCGAAGCTCTTCGTTTTTGCGAGAAACGTCCAGCTTTGCTGTTGGGAATTATTTCGATCTTGTCTTTCCTGAGATGTTAATTAATCGACGTCATTGTATGAGCAATTCCCTCTTGAACGGGGAGAGAAATAGTCTCAGTGGAATATAAAGGAAAGTGTACAGTAATGATGAGATAACGTTGGAATTCTGAAGGAAGTGGTGCAATTAAATTTATCATTAACGAAGAGAACTTAAAGGTGGATCGGTCAATTATCGAGGGAATTGCTGCGAAAAATTAGCACCGTAGAAACGATACCTACCAGATAGAATTACCAATTATCTACGGTCAACCACCTATTCTCTCTGTACTCTCTGTACCCCATTTCTCTGTGGCAGTCGACCGATCTCTCGGTGGCACTTAAACGGAGAGAGTGAGAGAGGAAGTGAGAGAGACCAGTTCTCGGACTCGTGTACCGGATTACCGGAGTTTGAGGTCGTGCCGGTCCACACGCATCGAAAGCAGCAAGGCACGCCACTGCAGTCAGGCTGTTCCACTTAAGCGTGTAATAGCTCAATAGCTGTCGCTCTCGTGTCTGCGAATACGGCGAGGGACACTACTGCGAGCCGTGCATACACACTGGCACTTATTTATAGAGCTCGCTTAAACGGAAATAGGCTGAGGTGCGCGGAAAAAATGACTGATCTGGAGATGAGGTTTTTTTAGATTCTTATCCTGGGATGTGCAAACTGGGGAAGATAATACCGAGTATTCTTTGCAATCTTCTCTTCGATCGTGACTATTAGGATGATCTTGAGAAATTACTTTAGATGACTTGAGATATTTGTTGAAAGTTAGAGACGGTAGAAAAAGATTTATAATTTCTATCTCGACGGTCGTTAACCCTTTCACAGTCTGGTAAAATTACGAATTCTGGCCCAAAAAATCTCTAGTTTTTTTTATGTTCGAAAACACGTCGGCATGCAAGCTAAACCACGTCTCCTTCTTCGATTAAAATAATCTTAGAAAACAGAGGAAACACAGAATTTAATCATAGACTTAAATATCTTTGGTAGACTAAACGGGATAAACCGTTTTACACTTGACGCTCCAACCGTGACTGTCAATAGGTTAAAGTGTCATGCTGTTAGGTTGCTTTGCTATTTCTAATTTAATAGCAATTATCCATCGAGGTACAATTGACAGAGATCTTGAAGAAATTTTTTACAGAAGAAAAAGTAAGAAGAATCCCAAGAAAGTTGGGGGACTGCTCGTATGCTTGACACGTCGAGCGCAAGTAGAATCAGCCGTCTGTTATTCTTCGTAGTCTTTTCTTCAATTATGACTATTAGGATGATTTCACATATCATGGACATTGTTCTCTAATTTAAATGGCTTGAGAGATTTGTTGAAACGTGGAGCCAATAGAAAAGGATTTATATTTTCCATCCCATCGATCGTCAAAGAGCCATATCGTTAGGTTGCTTTGCTATTCTTAATTTAATATCAATTATTCATCGAGTTACAATCAACAGAGATGATTTTGAAGAAATTCTTTATAGAAAAAAAGTAAAAAGAATCCCAAGAAAGTTTGGAGACAGCTCGCATCCCTGACGAGTCAATTGCAAGTAGAATCAGTCGTCTGTTACTTTTCATAGTACTTTCTTCAATTATGACTATTCGGATGATTTCACATGCCAGGGGTATTGTTCACTAATTTTAATGACTTGAGAAATTTGTTGAAACTTAGAGGCGGTAGGAAAGGATTTATTTTTCTATCTCTACGGTCGTCGAAGAGCCATACTGCTAAGTTACTTTGCTATTCCTAATTTATTATCAATTATCCATCGAGGTACAATTAACAGAGATGATCTTGAAGAAATTCTTTATAGAAAAAAAAGTAAGAAGAATCCCAAGAAAGTTGGGGGACTGCTGGTATCCCTTACGCGTCGAGCGCAAGTAGAATCAGCCGTCTGTTATTCTTCGCGTCTCCCTTCAACCTCGAGGGTTGCTGCACTTTGGCTTAACAGAGGAGATAAAGTCGGTTCTTACGCAGAGCGGCAGGATTGCGCACAGCTCCATCGAGTGCTCGTAGTTAAATCGGATAGCGGCACCGTAGACGAACAAAAGCCTCCGCGAATCGATCGATTGGCAGCGAGCCGTTATCTTTCGCGTCCGCGCTTCTCTCTTTCCTCGTTCGGCTTGTCCCTCTGTTTCCTGCCGATGATGCCGAGCCTCGTCTCGGTTCACGCTTACGTGCCAGTCAGGAATTACGAGCTTGAAAGTTCTCTATTATCCTTCCGGATTCTCCTATTGTCACGTCGATTACATTATAATTCACTTGCACCCTAACGAGACCTCTTTGTCCTTTCAAAAGACAACTTCTATTCTCTTCATTGCAAGTAGAATTCCTTCTATATTCCCATTCCAAACCCTACTCCAGAATTACTACCAAAAGAAAAAAAGGAACAAGGAAAAAAAAGAACTAAAAAACATATACGTTTAATGAAAAATCCAAGAATACAATATCCAGCAAATGAGCCGATCCGCAGGTGCAATTTCCAACGAAATTTTCGATGCAATCGAGACAACGAGCAGCCAGAGAGTGGTAGGTTTGCTCTCTATCCGCGAAGGACGTTACTGTAAATGCAAACCTGTGTGGGTGCACTTTCACCTTAGCCATCGGTGAGAAGTGTAGGTGAACGTTTCCATATCTGCCTCGGTTCGCACACACATCCCCCTCCCGTCATCCGGCAGCCAGGAACGGAATTCGGTTCGACCTCAACAGTGCAAACAGAAGCATTGATTTCACCGCTTTCAAACACCCCCTAGCAAAGCGTCAGTCGCTCGGGGTGGTTCCCGTTCATGTTTACGTGTGCGTGAGAGACCTGCGCGTTTAGACGTAGCTTGGAAACGCGGATAGGCGAGAGGGGAATACGTATTCACGTGTTCGTGTGAGCACCGATGACTACGACGACGACGGCGACGACGACGATATCGAGGACGTCGGTCCTTGTCGTCGATGCGGTTCTAATAATAATGCTAATTGAAATCAGCACCGCCGCGAAAATCGACGGCAGCAGCCCTTCGGGTTTCCACGCTCAAATAGATAGCACCTCAAATCGGATACCTGTCCTCTCGTGCCCCCGCAAACAATCAAATATCTATGACTTCTCCGATCGACCGACTAGATTTTCCGCCGATCGTTTCGTCCTCGTCTCGGGAATATGTGCACGAATACATGGAGAATATTCCGTTGGATATTTGGAAATTAATTCGAGACTGAATTCCCTATTGAAATTCTACACCAGTGATATTTACAATAGCACCAAAATAGTTCCTACGACCTTATAAGAATTTAAAATTAAACTATCGAGGCTGAGATGAGTTTGAAACTAAGGGGCTTGAATTTACAATTACTGAGACTAAATTTCAAATCGTCACTTCTGCCACGTGGTCTTAACTTATAATGGAAAAAATCCAATCCTTAATGAATCAGAACCCTCTTAGAATTGAAGATTCTACTTCAAATGACCACAACAATTAAATTAATACCGTACCATGGATACATCGTTAAACCTTCGACATCTACTTAAAAGACCCACTTCAAATTCCCATCACATTCATTGCTTCTCCTAACATAAAATAAAATACCTCACACCCCCAATATTTCAAACCCCCTCAAAAACCACACCTCCCAAGCATGATGAACTTCTTAACTAAAAACAACAAAAGATAAAAAAAAATAATCAAATCATGCTCACAAAAAATTCACTTTAAAAAATCATCCCTTAGCAATCGACACCTCGATTCAAGAATCGTGGAATCGGCCTCTCGGCCGCAACCCGTGTGCCTTTCAGGCCGCGAAGAAGAGAGCAGTCAGGCTGCCAGTAACCCGGCTTCCAAGGGGGTTGGGGTTGGTAGAATCGGGTGGCACACGATAGAACGCTAGGAGAGGGTCGTCGGGGGAGGTTGGGCCGGCGAAGCGAACGTTTAATAAAAGATGCGCAGAGATAGCGCCATTACCCCGGTCTGCATTATTTACCGGTGCGAGGCAACTCTCTGGCCGCGTTCCGCCGCAGTCGCGGCGTTAGGTAGGCGTGTCGTGTCCGCGTGTATACGAATCTACCCCTCTGGATGTTGGATGTCTATGTGAATCCACATAGAATGCATGTACATGTGCTTCGCACTATGTTACTGACACTTTGTCTTCTTGCGGAGCGGCGTCTTAGTTACACGAAGCGAAAGGAGAAGAATGGATGGAGACGCTAAGCGGGAATTTTCTAGAAAGATCGGTAAGGTTTGTCGTTGACGAGGTAGGTTTTGAATTGTGTTATGGATATGGATACAGGTAGGTGGATGATGTAGATGACGGGAGTCTGAATTGTGGAATATCGTGGAAGTTGATAAGAGGAATGATAAGACGAAGGGGTGGTTTTTTAATTTTTTTAGAAATTATCTAAAGGTAAGTAGACTTGTAGAAAGTTTTAAACATTTTTGGAGAAGCTTGTCGACGTTTTGTATTATAACTTTAGAGTTTAACTTTGTAGATGTTGTCTCTGATGCTACTATAGGGGTAGAAGTGAGAGGAATCTCGGTGGTGGGAATAGCTATTGTATCTTACAAGATTATTATCACCATTAAAATAATATCTCTGGCTATATAATAGCACAGACATTTTTCCTGTAAACGATGTGAACGTTAAAACAAGCATCGTAAGATTAAAACAACCCCAGACAGAAAGAAGAATTCTTCAAACTCGAAGAAAGCTACCCCCGTTTCTCGAGAACCGTCGTCCCTCCCGCGAGATACTCTACGAGCAGGAACCGTAGTAACGAGGAGCATTACTCCGGGGGATGGAAAACACCGTTAATTACCTCCCGCAGGGCCGTTCGTTATCCGCTGGACCATCCCCGTCCGGTGGTGTGCGGTTCGCCCAAATTGCCTTCTCACTTCCTGGGCGAAGATCGCCGCGATTACGTTGGACCAGGGCGTTGTTTCTCCTTCTGGTACTTGTTTGCTTGTTGTTTCGCTAGCGAGAAAGGCCAGAGTGCCGTCGGAGGGTGGCGAACGAACGACCAAGGGCGGGGGATGGACGGGATGAAAGATCGGTGAGAGGGTTGGAGTCGTTTGTACGGCGGCGAAGTGGAGATTGTAGGTGAAATAAGCGAGAAAGGGGATTGGAAATTCGAAAGGAAGGTAACAAATAAACGATGGGGGAAAATTCGAGAGAGAAGAATAGAGAAGTGAGAGAAGAGGGTGAAGAAATGACGGTAAAAAGGGGGCGGGAGGGACGAGAGAGGAGATAGGGATAGGTCGAAGACATTGAGGGAGTTGTCAGTGACGAAAGTGAAGGCAGGGAGGAATAAAGAGGAATAAAGAGACTGAAGTGAAAAGCCGAAAGGCAAAGTTGACATTTATATCGGGGATTCTCGGCTTTACACCGAGAGGAGAACCCTTTCGGATACCGTGAACGAGACCGATTCCAAGTTGGAGGGTAAGAACCTTCTGCCTTTGGAAAATCTACGTAAGCTCCCGGAGTGTCTTCCTCTTGGGGTCCATCTCTCTTCTCTGTCTTATTCGATGTCCCTTTTACTCGGGAAATTATGTCTGGACAATTCGCAGTCGAAGGAGTTTCAATCGAGCATAACGCAAGCCAGGGTATCAACCCTATCGGAGGAAAGTTTTCATATCGATAACGATTCACGCGGAGATAATCTTTAAGTACCAATTATCAAATATTATTCCATGAATTATTGTATTCTATGATTTACACAATTATCAAATTTTCCAATATACACTTTATCCTTAGTTATTCTAAACCGTAGGAGAATTTAAACAGATCAGACAATCTGTCTGTATGGTTTCCCATAAACAGGAAACCATTAATGTCGAATGTACCGTAAAATACATCTTTGCCTCGTGTCGTTAATTGAGTCTTCACTTAACTCATTAATCCACCCTCCGTATCGAAATTGCGGGGACAACGTGGAAAACAACTTTACAGCTGCTCCATAGATAAGGGTGCTGTTTCGATTATTAAGAATTCTTTCGTAAAATACCCTCTGCGATGTGCAATGTCGGGGGTGAATTTAGTTACAAAAGGTATGGTAGAACAAATTATACCCCTAGTGGAAAAGATAATTTGCGGCCTGCAGTTTATCCTCAAGGTGGTGCAAAATTTAACCAGCTGCAGGCAAAATTCTGCTTTACTTGCTACTGATGCAAGAGGGTGGAAAATCAATGGGAAACATCGAGGGTAAGAGAAACTGTCTGGTGCTGCCACCACGAGGGGTGAGTTTGCTGCTGCGGATAACGTTTGCAGGGGTTGTTTCGGTAGTTCTCTGTAACGGATAATCAGTCGAGGGAGGGTAAAGTTTGTAGCATTTTGGCAAGTTTGAATTTATCGATTTCGTCTAGTAATTGCGAGAGTACTTTGCAATTTCGTAGAATTGTGGCGCCAGGCAATCTTGCGGCACTCACCCCTTATATTTCATCCACGGCGTTGTTATCGTATATCGTATAATGATCGACATAGAATTTTGTGAAAATTTTTACAATGACACAAAATAGTGAAAATCATTACCAAGATTAAAACAATTTATTAAACCACAAATTATTATAATTAACATCAAACATTTCAATAATAAGAACTCTTGTAATTAATAAAAAAAAATCTCACCGAACGAAACAGACGTTAAAATAAACGTCAGATGGTCCGTAGAGTAGAAAGTGACTAATCTCATTAGAAACATCGTGGTAATTCGTTAACTATAGAAATTCATCGACGCTGACGATCCAGCAAATCCGCGAGGAGTAACCGTGTACTTATCAATCCCATTAGTTCTGCAAAACAGAAGCGCGTTAACTTTAATCCTCCGTTTTATACGAAACACGCTCGTTTGAAAATGTTCCTCCCCCTCCTCCCTCTACCCCCGCGCGCCAACCCTCGCAAATTGGCCCCCGCATTCTTTTCTTTATCATTGAGAAAGTTTCTATTATACGAGAATTTTTCCCGTTCCGCGCGATACCGCCGTGAATGGGCGATGTCTCCGATAATAAAAGAATGAAACGGGACAACGGGAAACCGTACAGAGTTTGCATAACAAGGGCCCAGTATCACGGAAAATCACGAATGGAACAACAAATGCATTTGGCGTGCCTCCTAATGAGGTCGTTTAGCACACACGCCGAGGAAGGCCTGGGTCTCTGGAGGACCGTATTAATGAATCGGGGTTGGAATTGGTGCAGTGCGCCGCTGAAAGTGCACGGCTTGCAAAGTGAGTGCATTAAAGGCGCACCGTTTTCACGTACAATTAGCCTTCTCATCGGCACTGGATCGATGCATCCAAGAAAGGTTGCACGCCTGTCGTCGTTTCTATTCGTCGGTGTCTGTGAGAGTTATTTCTTTATGTCAAATCTGCCAGGCTAATTTGTACGAGATTTTTTTGAATTCTAAGGGAATTCTGGATGCGACGTTTCATTCATTTTTATTGAATTTTGTTGCGACATTGTGACGATTTTTTATTGGATTTTTTTATTAGAAAATTTTGTTGAAAAAGAGCTACGTTTAGTATGATTGAGAAAAGGTTAATTATTTTTCACATTTTGCAAAAACAAGAAAATGCAATATACTCGAGTTACTTTAAATATTTATATAAAATTATTTAGGGTAAATTTGAATTGAAACTTAAGGGTAAAGATGCAAAGGAACTAAGGATATTTGCAAAATAAACAACATCGCTATGTTAAAAAGATAATAAATAGTTTATTGATACAATTTCCACCCAAGATACACAGAAGCAGATACTATACACGAACAATCCCGTCTAGCAGTCGGAAAAGTAACTCGGAAAGCTCAGAAATAACGTCAGGCCGAAGTTCGTGAAAGGAAAAGAGGGTGATACATCGCGACAAAATGGCGGAGATAGGGCGAAATTCATAAGAATCCTAGTAAATCCCTGATACAGGCCGTCTAGAGAGGCATGGACGGAGGTTTTCTCCCATCGACTTGGACCCCTCGTACCGTTTCTTCCACCATCGTCAGGTGGAGAACGGAATAGGAAGAGTCGAAGAAACGAATCCGCGAGTGCCATATCGTCGGTAAACCAACAGATTGGAGCTTGCCGCCTTAATGCCTCTGGGTTGGAAGGAAGGGGTGGGTGACAGGGCAAACAAATTTATAGGTCTCTTATCCGAAAGATACACGGGATTATCCCTCGGGTCGCGCGCACTGCAGGTCGCAGGGGACGAGGGAAGGTAAGATGGTAGGGGATCGGGGAGGGAGAAAGAGAGACTCGGGACGACTCTCGAGGCAGAGCTCGAAAAATCGTAAAAAGTTTATATAACTTGGCTGAAGGAAGATATTCAGGGACGGGGATGACGGTGGAAGGAGAAGGAATACCGACGGGGGTTGGTCGCGGCTAGATTCAAAGAGGGGTCGCGAGAATACCAGGCGAAGGAAGGAAAGACAGTTGCGAAGGCAGGCATGGAGTTTATACCAGGGTGGTACTGGAAACGTTTCCGAAAGAACAGGAAGGAAGAAGATGGAGAAGGGAGAGGAGGTGCACTGATCGAGGAAGGAGGAACGAAGATTTTCTGGGAGGACCAGGAGTGAGACGAGAGTAGAGGGAAAATGTAGGAGAGGGAAGGGAAGGAGAGAGAAGAAGGTAGGGTAAAAGCGGCGCGTAAAGAGAATAAAACCGCGGGAGGAGACTCGAGAGGGGTCAGGATGGCAAAGGGAGAAAGAAGAGGCAAGGGTCGATTCATTCTAATTCGGTTGTGAAGGCTACAGCTTGTCCAACAGCTCTGTAGTATCTGTGGGGTGGCTGCTGGCTGCCACTGTTGCTGCCAATGTGGCCGCTGTACTCACTGTTCCTCCGCCTCTCCGTTGTCCTTTTTCTCCTCTTCTCCGAATCTATCTGCCTCGACTACCACGACCCTCTCGTTTCTACCCTTCGGGGTTAAAATATTATTTCTACGGTAAAATTTGTCTGATCGATGACAAACGTACGACTAGCCTTTTCGGAGATGAATACACGATACCTCTGTTACTTTTGTCATCGAGTCTCGTGACTCTTCGTGAGATCATCCCGTCGACCCATATTCGAAAGGGTGCAAAAAACAAGGAGAATCGTTGGTACGCTCTCATCTCGCGTACCTTTATCGTGAAGTTTTTTCCTCTCTTTCTTTTTTCATCAGAAGCGCGAAATGATTTTCGCCACGAGCAGAAGCGATAGAGCTTCTCAAAGAATCCCGCGGAACGAAGGTACACCGCTGTTTATGTCGATGCAGGTACAATGCAAACCCTCTCCTAGCGTGTGTTTTCCATATCTTCTCCCCTCGGCTCCTCGAATCTATCGAACTTCTATCTCGCCGACTTTCCATTCTACGGCTGGAAAACATTCCCAGGGAAATTTCACCGACCAAAAGCCACCACCGGTGACAAGTAGCGCCATAAATAGAGTCGATACGACGGGTACCTCGCATTCTCGTTCGTTCCAGCACACATGCCTTTGCCAGTCACCCCGATGTCTCTCTATACTTTACATCGAGCCTGATCCTCCGGAAAATCACGGACCATCGGTTGGATAGATATCAGTATTTCTCTGTCTATTCTCAAGTCGAAATGCCTTTACTATGTAAACGTTACGCGACGAATAGTAAAATCCTTCGTTCTAGAAAATACAGGAATTCCATCATCCCCCTCGTGTAAATATCACATTTCACACAAACGTGATAATATGTTTGAAAGTTTTCACTAAAATCTCACCCCCAACGACTTTCTTCCAATGTGTGTTGTTTTTTTTTTCATGTTATTTCGGGTAAAAAAATTGTCTCTCGCACGATTTGTAGATCAGTGCTGGAGTGATCGTGTAACTCTTTTTTTTTTATTGTAAAATACTGCGGAGTGATCTCGTTATTGACGATTGGTTACAAACGCTAAACTGGCCGGCGTCCGACAATTATTGCAGTGTATTGCGCGGTAAAATATCTCGCATGTGTTTCACGAGCGATCGCGAGTACTCCGCGAAATGGGGTTTTGCGTTTCGTATCACGTTCTGTCACGCTGGCAATTACCTAACGGAAACTTCTCTCGAAATTCCAACCATGGAAGCGCTTACATTTTACTCGTATAATCAGCACGTACGGTTGGGTGAGCTCGTCGATGGTAAACGTACGACGATATTTCCCATAAAATATCCTACGGTCGAGATTTCTCGTGTAATTCCTCGGAGTATGTTCCTTCGGTCGATATTTAATTTCGTCCTGTTGGTGCGTGTACCGCAAAAATCCGTGCACTCGTGTCAAAATAAATCTCTCGGTCGCGTTACATTGTCACCGAAGATGGACGAAAAAAAACTTTGCAAATGAATACACATGCGTTCCGTGTGCCGACACGAAAATACCGAACGCATTTCGACCCCTATCACCTACACCTCGTGAAAGGACATTCGCAATTTCGTAATGATCATACGTACAAATCAGAATTGAAGAAATCTGATCGACAGTCGTATCTGCCACGAAATATCGACTAGCTGGCTTTTTCTAATATTCCAAAAGTACTATATTACTTTACAATAATTACGTTAAAAATCTCTGTAAAGTGAAAATCTGACAAACATCAAAGATTATTTGTCACTTTTCATGTTACATCATTGGTCATCTAAGACAGCGGTCGCCAAACTCTTTGACCTCACGGACCAGGAAATTCATAATTTAAATCCCCTGGACCACTAATAGGATTTTTAAGTTTTAAATATATTTATATAGAAAATTGTGATCTAAGAACACATAAAATGTACCTAGTTAATAAAATGAAACTATTAATTGTAACCAAATTATGAAAAAAACATAACTTAACGTGATGAGTAAACATATTCCACATTTTTCTGGAGACCAGCGAAATTTTCTCGCGGACCACCACTTTGGCAACCACTGATCCAAGATACATTATATTTCAATCAATATTGATGTAGTAATCTCATAAAATAACTTTCAAAATGATTACAAACATCGAATCCAACGTATCAATTTACAATCTCAACAAAATTCAAAACTTATTGCTCCCTTCAAATCTTTTTCCTCCACCCAACACTTTCTTTTCTACACAATTGTTATATTATTTTCCATTTCCACGCAAATGTTCCAATAATTGCATAAATTCCAAAAATCCACCAATTTCACTCTTCATTAGCCAATGAACTTTACCCCCCAATATCCCTCAAATCTCTATTCCAGCCAGGAATATACCTCATAGACCATGACAGAGGCACATACTTAGACGCAAACAGAGAGACAGAGAGAGCTATAGCCGTTTACAATTTAATCGATGATAAATGCCGACAGATAGACACCATCCCTCCATCCCCTTTCATCCCCCTTTGGGCAACCACTTGGCGCTCGGTTGGTTCCTATTAGAGCGCGACTATACATTTCCAGTATGGTCCATTTGGGGCGGGAGTCCCGCTACCATCTCTTTCCTGGCTGACGTTGTCGACGACATGTGGGCTCACCGAAGCAAAACCACGAGAGCCGTGGGTGTCGTAGGTGCGACAGCATCCATCCATCTATCTGTAACCCGGCGTAAAGCCCGGTACAATATCCCTTCTGGGACTTCTTTCGCCCTTTTAATGGTCTACCGGGGGGTATCCTTTCGGCCCACCCCCATATTACACCTATTTCTTTCTCTTCTACAATAATCAAGAGCCATAATGTCGTAGACGATCGATCAAGTAGAATGAGACGGCTGATAGTCAGACGTTCGATGAGGAGGACTCAGATTTGCGATATCTCTTCGATATCGATTCGAGAGCGCACTCTTCCGGTAACGCGATTGGGAACGGAGAGTAGTGAAGAGGGGGTGAAGAAAAGTCGTGAAACGTTTTAGATACTTTTACGGTAACCTTTCCGGGATATATGCGTCGAGGATGGAGTCTAGAGTTGTAAATATTATATGAAGGGATGGAAACATGGAGAATTATTGAAAACCATGATGATATCTGTCTCTATTATGTATATTCTTGAAGCATGAACATTTAGTTCGATAGAAATGAATTTGTTATGTAAGTTACTCAGGTAATTTCATGGATGATCCTAGAATTGTATGGTAGGCGTGAATTTCCGTCTTGTCAGTGAATGTTTCAAGCGCATAAAGGATTTCGCTTCAATATCGTTTAAATCGGTCCATAGTACTAAAGTGCAGTTTACCACTGCAGTCTACTATGCATAGAGAAGTCAGTTTCACGCTAAAGCTAACCGCGCTCTACGTTACACTATATTGCTCTACCAGTGTACGTGTGGTTTCGGCCGTTCTTGTTGCCAACTAACCTGACCAGCGTAAACTGCGTTTTAGCTTTATACGCGTATACCGTCTAATAAGTGTATCTCGCAAAGGAGCGAAAAGAGAGCGATATAAATGCGAACACACGGGCACATATAGAGACGGGTACATACGTCGGCAGGGTGCATTTACTCGAGAGAAATACTTTTAGAATTTTTGGTCTCCCTCTGGCTTCCCTCCTCTTTCGGGATCGCATTGCATGCACTTACCTTCTGTATCCTTTTACGCGAATAATCGCGACAACGCGAGCTTTTAGACGCTAGACGTCCGGAGAATTTTTGAAAATATAAATTCTACTTTAACGGTTAACCGAGGCGATTTAGTTGAAGGTTTGCCTTGTTGGTCGATGCGATGACTTTTTCACGGTTATTTTCTTTGGTAGCTGTCTTTTATATTGTGTCTTCGGTAATGTAAAATTAAGAAGAGCTTGGAATTTCACTTATAGTATTTTTTTTCATCGTGGTATTACACTCTTCTTTGTGTTTTTTTACTTTAACACTAACTGCACCAAATGACCGGTGTAATCGATTGATATTTTGTAATTGTTTACATTATTGAATAGAGACTGTTCTCTACGTTCTTTCTTATATTAAGGTGGCAATTCCCTGCATATTTTTGGAAAAATTTTATTGTTATTTTACAACCAGTCAATTGATGTACTCCGATAAGAATACATAGATTCATGTAAAGTGCCAGTACGATTAGTGTTAGTAATTATACTCATTTTAGGTAAGGTATACAGCTTCAAGTTTATTTCGAATCATCAAGAAAACTTACCTCAAAGTGACCGAAATTTGATCTCACTATACTAACACTTTAAAGTCCGGTATTTGTTTAACATCATACCCACTTCTGATCGGTCACTTGACTGCAAATATTTCCCTGATACCAATATCTCTTAAAAAATGCAAATTCTTGTCACTGAGCCTCTTGTACAGTAAATCGCAATGATAAATAGCAATTTATTAATCGCAGTGGCAAGTGATTAATAAGTTAAAAGTCCAAAGCGTTGGGTCCGAAAAGTCTACTAATAGTCTAACAGTCAATAAAGTATTAATTAAGAGTTAAGGCCTTCGACTCCATCTTCATTGCCCCCTAAATTACTCTTACCACTTTAAACGCTGTCTGAATCTCTCTAGAACAAAAGCTACAATAAATAAGTCTATATTTTTAATTACCATCTCTTTCCATCAAGAAGGAACTTCCGAAAAAAAAATCGCTGCAATAAAAAATTAACAATTTTAGACTTGACGCAATACAGATTACCCTACTGCAAATAATCATCCTAGAATCTGTTAATGAAAGGCGTTCTTCCCACGGATCTAATCTTACATTGAAATTTTGACGTTAATCGTAAAATCAAAATCAATACACTCGCAGAAACGTTCCTCTTGCCGTTTCATATCGGCAAAGGACTCTCGCGAGGTGTAACTCACCAGCTTTCAAGAAGCTTTAGAAATGTATAGGGTTTCTAACATCGGCTCTGAGTAGAGAGTACCTACTGCATAGAATAGAACAAAGCGGAGTACGGTAAATGTGTGTTATGCGTAAACAGCGAACAGTTATCGTGGAACCGCGATGAGCAAAGTTGGCATCGGGTTTCGCGAAGCTGGTACGCGCGTCCAGGGACACGTTTCATGTTTAACGAACATTTACGACGTAAATAAATAATCCCCGTAAATGTACATCAAAATGCTACGTTCAGACTGTGGACTAATCAGCTTGTTTTGTTGCACGTTCATATTTTCCCGGGCACTTTTTTCGAGGCAGGTTGAATCGCTCGTCGATGAGTTGTGTTGCATTTTTACACGGGTTTTTCTTTCACAGAGACTGTTTTTTGCGTGGTTTTTGTCGAAAATTCGCTGAAGATTGCTTAAAAAATAATTTCAACTGTTGAAGTATGGATTAGGATAAGTATTGGTTCAATCTGAGTTGTAGATTCTCCTCAAAATCTGTAATTATCGTTATCATGTGGTTGAAATAATTAATTTATGGTAAACATTATTCTGAAATTAGTTTCTCTAATCAGACAAAATTTGAGGAGACAAAGGAAAGTAAGAGAAGTAATTGAGATACCAAAGAGTTGTAATTTATATTTGGTCTTTGAATGTAAGAGATTGAAATATTATGGATTTCGTAATAAATTTCAACCCAAGTTCGCGTACAGTTTTCTTCCGGTTATAACTGTCATTGTTGTTGCAAAGATGAAACGAAGATTCCTTCGATCGCCTCTAAGATTTATTTTTGTCAAACATCAACAGGTTGCTCGGACTCTTTTTCTGATACTTGGAGAACATTCGCTTTGAGGAATAAGGAAGCATTTATACTCGGCTCTTTTCAATTAATATCGATCCAATTTCATGGCGAGTGTCTTCTAATCATTCTGCTCATTGTCGAGGAACGCCTTTGTCGATCGTCACTTTCGTCGATATCCTCCGCAAACTCGAATAATGTCTGCTCTTAGAAACTCCTCGCAATTTCTTCGGACGATCTTGCTCGTACAACTTTCCCTCCTTTTTTTACGCAAGTACAGCCAACGCTTCGACAAACCCTGACATCGTACATTGTTGCAAAAATGCGCGATTAAACTATTCTGAAGACTCTGTCAAAAGAAGTCTCCTCGCTGCCAAAAATGCTCACAAATAACTCTCACCACAGAAAATTAGAAAAAGATTTTACCGTTCCAAAAGAAAAAAAAAACAAATAAGCTGCTATACACCATAAATAAAGTGCGTTTTAACAATTGATTGTTAACCACCAAGAGACTCTTAGCAATAATGTTTCGACAAAGTTTAATAGTACCGGAAATTTCCGTGTACCTATTCTTACCGCAGTCGATCATCTGACTGATTACAAAATGATAATATTCTACTGAAATATATGCAGGAAACTGTCAGTTTAACATTAGAAATAACGCAAAAAAGAACCGTTACATAATAATACAAAAAATTACAAATTTTAATTCAGTTGAGCCGACCACTTGACCGCACAGGATACAGTTAGAATTAATTAACTGAGACATAACATCTGCTCGACCCAGTTCATTTAAAAGACTTTCTTCCTATTCAAATATAACGTAAAATTTATCTGTTTCTTCTGCAAATTACTTAAAATTGCGGTTCGAATCCATCGATAAAACATATAAAGTCAGAACCAAAGGAACCATACCATCATTCAAAGTGTTGAACCACCGATTTTGACGAATAGTCGCACGAAATTCGCGCGCCTCTTCCCAAAAAGAACAGCTTTCAAAATTGATCGGAAAACTTTACCGATAACTTGGCCGTCCGAACAAAAGGTTCCAAGAGGGAGAAGAGAAAAGCAGAAGGGCAGAAGCGAGGGTATCGAGAGAATATATCCCGCATTAGCGTTCGCGCGAGGACGATCAATGGAACGGCAACGCGTCGATCGTTATAACGAAAAACGGAAGAAAGAGAGGATAAAAAAAAAGTGGAAGAGAAAGGAGAAGAAGAAAAAAAAAAGGAAGAGAAACGGGATCGGGGACGCTTAGGCGAGTGGCTCGCAGGAACAATCTCGTGGCGCGATCGCAAGAGTAACGGTCGGAAGCACGATACAGAAGAGAAACGGAGGTGGTGCATGCACACCGTCGGTGTATCGGTGTGTTTGTTTTCTCTGTTTACGTCGGTGGCACGGAAACGCAACGGAGGCGATGGAGAAGACGAGTGGCTGCCCGGGGCGGTGGTCGTTTCCCGGGCAAGTAGCCGGAGTGGATGGATAACTTGGCCATTGTGACGAGCGATGGCCTCCAGCAAGAGTAAATGATTGCCGGGGAAGCGGATACGGTAGAGAGGGTGCCGGCGGGTCTTTGTTGTTTAGAATAACTGAAGGGTTCTTCGATGGGCCCCATCGAAACCACCCCGTCCGCGCGGCAACCACCTCTGCCGATGATACTCCCTCCTTTTCTCTCTCCGGGGTCGCGAGTTTGTGCCTCTTCACGACTATTATCGGTAATTAGAAGTACCCTCGTAGCCACGCGACCATTTTCGTCTCGATGAGTACTGTGCCTCTTGGCGTAACTGCACGATCGACAACGATCCTCGTTAATTCGACGCTACAGATTGATAGACTACCCGAAACAATTTGGGGATGGTATATTGTATGGGGGTGATTCAAAGGAGGAAAGAAAAATATGTAGATTTTTTACAGTTTCAGTTTCTTTAAAACAAGAGGGATAAATGAATTTTCGTGTTTAGTGGAATAAGGTTCGCCATTTTGAAATAGCCATTGCTTCTGGAGACGGTTCGATGAAATGGAAATAGTATTATGAATTTTTTGGATACTGTATGCACATTCGGCGTCTCTTCCATCTCGGAATACGCTCGATGTGTTATGTTATCGCTATCGAGGAGCGGCCACCGCAAAGGGCAGAGAGATACTTGGAGAGAGCAGCAGCGAGTCTTTGATCAGAATCTATCAAAAGGATTGGTTGCTCCATTGTGGCCCGCGCTTCGCATCGGTATTACTCGCTATTGCTATCGGAACGTACAACGTGGCCACCCTCTCTCCACCCTCTACCTACGAATATTAACGTTCTGTAGTATGTAGATATAGCTGGGTCACAATGTGCCAGCCAATCTCTCTGATAGTGCTGCCATGGCTTGGTATCCTCGGTGATCCGAGTATCGAGCTAACTAGCTATCGGGATGGAGCTTTTCGCCTTAATTCTCTCACCATTTATTCTCTCGTACAAAGCACCAAGAGAGAGAAAAAGGGTAAGAGAGAGAAAAGAGAGACGCATAGATGAGAATTGGACGATGATGAATTCTAGAGTAGCCTAGAATGTCTGCAATTGTCTTTTTCAACATTTTTGCAATCGTGACGGATGATCGTATTCGGGGTGGATCGCTTTGAGAGCGTTACTTCGGAGATTTTTAGGTATATATGGAAAAGAGGGAAATATTTTTCTGGCGAACAACAGAGGAAAATTCACCCCCGATATCGTGGAAATATCCCTGCCGGACCTGATGCTCCGTGGACAAAAGGAATTTAAAGCATAAGAGAAAGGGGTGGCGACGTAGCGGAAGAGCAGGATAATCGACAGCGAGTACGTATCCGTGTCCGCGAAAAAAAAAAACAAGAAAGGATCGGAGAATGTAACGCGGCTCGACAAAAGGGAAAAGAGCAAAAGCGAACTGCAAGAAGCGCAGAAAAGGAAGAGAAACTAGAAGGAAAGAGGGAGAGATGGAGAAAAGGGTGGCGGAAAAGAGCGTGGAAACGTGGCGCAGATGGGAATGCGGATTGCACGACACGAGAGACGGTAGAGTAAGAATCGAAACTCGGGGACTTTGAGATCCAGTCGATAAAGCTATTAGCATTTAGACGAGCTGTCGCCGGCGTCGTTTCCCTTCGGTCTACCTCCCTCCGTACCACCCTCTTCCTGCCACCCTCACCAGCCTCTCTTTCCTCCAGCATTCCCCTACTTCCTCGCTTCTCCGCCCTTTTTCCCGCGTCCTCTTTCCCTCTTTTCCTCCGACGCTGAAATGCATACCGATGTATCACCATCCCCGTGCATTCCAACCCCGAAATCTCCACGTCTGTATACATTCACACACCTATTCGTAAACGACTCTCTCTCTCTCTCTCTCTTTCTCTCCAAACCTTCGGTTTCATCCCTCTCTCCAACAGTTGCGCGCCTCTCAACCACCACGTACACGAGAAACGACGAACCACAGCGGTGACTCCACCACCTTCTATTACCAGCACGGACCCCGTGCGGGTAAATAGTTGAAAAAGAGAGAAGGAACAACCGAGACGAGGAGGGTGAAGTGGAAGAGGAGATGGTTTAACGCACCAACCACCCTTCACCGTCGAAAGGTGGTGCGCGGTTCTCTTCCACTCTCCTGGTCCGCTCCGCACCCGCTTACAGCGGCCTCCACGCGCGCCTTTCCACCTACGATCGCGAGCGTGCGCTCGCCGATTCGCGCGCGCACACACCCCCACGGAACGTCCACGGATATACCTATCTACCTACATATACGAGACCCCAGGTCCATCTCCACCGAAGATACTTATTAAAGGCATCTCTCTGCCACCCCGTAGGCACCCCCGTTGCCGTGGTAACCCGCCACTAACGTGCGCGTACATCGGATCCGTACGTGTGCGTACGATATGACGCGACGTTACGCGCGACCGTGATACCAGACACGCGGAAGATTCGACCTGTGTTGGATTCACGCACGGGGAAACATCCACGAACGTCCACGCAATCCCCGACTGTGTACGGGGGTGTACGTGATCACACGTCGGAGTAAACGGACGGAGGAAAGAGGGAGGACGACGATGGGACATGCACTCACACCGATACACCTAGCGACGTTTCGCCGTCGAGGTAGGGGTGAAACAACCCTCTAATAGCCGGGGCGGCGCCTATACCCAACCCTAATAGCCCTATCTCACCCTCGCTTCTCTCGCTTCGTTCCTCCTCGAACGTCCTCGGATCGTCTTCTCTCTTCGTCTTGTCCTCTTGCCGGTGATCCTCTCTTGCTCTCTGTTTCGCTTTCCTTCTATCTTTCTCGTATTCCGTGTCTCTCTTCGTTTAATCTCTTGGTGGTGAATTTCTCTGTTCTACCCTCTTGGTCGGCGATCCTACTTCACCAGTCTCGTCTTACCCCTCTCTCCTCTCGGCGAGTCGGTTGGTCTCTACTAGGGGTTCTCTCTCCTCTCTCTCTCTCTCTCTCACCCTCTCTCGTAGCGTATCTTTCCCTTTCCTCGTCCCTCCGGCTTCCTTTCTCCCCCTCCGCCTGTGTTCTTCTCTCCCTCGATCCTCGCCACCCGCTGTTTGTTTATTTGATGCCTTTTCACTCTCTATTAGTCTCCCGCGCTCCTACATTTTCTGATTAGCCGGATGTCGCGCGTATACACGCTTTACCTACCGCGCCCGATTCCGCGCGCCGGCTTTTCTTTGAAGCAGAGGCAACGAGAGCCATCCGATCGATCGTGCCACCCTCTCCCTCCGGACCTCCCTCGCAACCCCCGACATCCCTCTCGTCTCACCCCTCTGAATTTCTATCTCTCTCATCCTGTCTCTCTTTGGCTCTCTCGTATTCTCTCTGTTTCCCTCCATATCCTCTCCGTTTTCCCTCTTTCCTCCCTCTGCATGTGCGTGCACGCGCGAGTTGTACACCTACGCGCCATCCGACCTGCCAGCCGTTCTATGTGCGGACGTATCTGCGTGCGCGTGCTTAACGATTCGCGTTTTCGTTTCCGCGATGAAAACGCTCCTTTACCAACCACGGTCAACCGCGCTCTCCTACGGAAAAGAGAATGCCAGAGCTCTTTGCCGCCGGCAAACTGACCCTTTAACGAATATCTTTATTTTCGGTGAGAACCTCACGCTACCCTCAACATCAACCGGACACTTTGATCGTCTACCCTTTGAATTTCAAGCTTCAAACACCGTAGAAGAATTTATGTAAGATCGTTCATCGATTTTCAGGATATGAAGATTTTCTTTAATAAGGAAAGGGTTGTAATATGAGAATTTACCGTGTAGTAAAACATGGGAAGGAAATATAAAATGTTCTCGGGAGGGTGGATTTCTTTCGAATCGCGAGCGAAAAGCCAGCGGAGAAAATCGAACGAGTAGGCGTCGGGACGACGATTCGCTCGAGCGTCGACGAAGCGCTCTTGCACCTTTCTCCCGGCGCTTTTTTCACGTGCGGTTTCATTTAGCCAGGCGGCAATATCAGGGAGAGACCCGGCCGTACCAGAATTCCCTCTATCTTTCTTTCGCTTTTTCTCTCTTTCCCTCCCTTGTTCCCTCTCGTTTCTACCCTCCGTTGCTCTTCTTTCTCCGAACGATGCTCTCTCAGCCCTTCCTGTCTCCTCCTTCCTTTCATTCCTCCTCTTTGTTCCACTCTTTCTTTCTTTCGCGCGCGTAATCATCGCGAGCGCAAGACTCCATTTCAGTCTCCAAAGAAGTCTTCTCCCTCTCGTCCCTGTTTCTTGCTCGGTTTGCCAGAAACGGCCCGAAACGCAAATCCACGGAGGACTACCTTTATACCTTGGTATTTCCATGGCGCGTACATACGTAGGTATGTATGTACGACTCGTACGTATGTACAGCGTGCTTCAAAATTATTTATCATGGCTTTTAAGGACTTTTCTACACCCTTTAATGGAGATTTGTGGTAAAAACCAGATGCAAAATTCGTGAAAGTGTAGCAAATTATTTTTACTAGCTCATCGCATTTGTTTTGTTACATAGGTAAAATGTTTAAGAGGGGCCATGGGTCAGAAATGAACCCTTCTCATGGAAATTAACTTTTAAGTGTGCATTTTAGCTGCGCAAGTCAGACTTCCAGGTCTTCGATCTTTCAGAAACAAACACATGAGATATCCTTAATAGTGGTACATGAAATTAGAAAATGGAGGAGTTGATCACCGAATTAGTAAGAAAAGGGCAAGTGTTCTTGTTCTTCTCCACAGTAGGGCCCTTGAGCGAACCTGACATCGAGCGCAGATCATTGACATCTTCCTAGTCTCCGAAAAATTACATAAATATGTTTCGTTGTAAAAGGGAATCTTTTTCGCCATGTTTATGTAAAAAGAGACTGATAAAAAAAATAAATGTCAAATATTCCTTTCAGACCTACCTCTCAGGTAAGTTTAATAAAAATCGGCCTTCAGATAGACAAGAAAGTCGAAATCGATATCTAGGAGGAAAGAGGAATTTGGAAAAAAGCAAAAGTCTATTCTTTTGTTGTCGGAGCTGCATTTTTTAAAACTGTTAAACCAACTGGACACTAAAGAATTATGTACCTCGCTTTACCTTTCTTGCCAAGAGTCTTTCTTACTTACAGGTTTATTAACCCTTCGTGGTCGAGTTTCATTAAGAACAAAATGTATAATTGCACTTAAAACAAACCTACTAAAATCTTAGTAAAATTATATATACCTCAGGAACGTGTTGATTCTTTGCTTTGTTGGCAGGGAGCACACGTCCGCCCATTAATGGTTGATACCACTGTAAAGGTGAATTATCATGTAGCTCCCAAAAAGAGAGGTATTTGCTGATTCAAATATCACGTTCAGGAAGAATTTTAAAAGTTGGAGGCAATAATACATATAACATCTACCTATTATAATTTGTTTAACAAATATACATTTATTCTTTATATATTATTTTATATCTTTATGTGTCATTATATTTATGTAGCTTTAAAAGTACATTATCTATTTGTATGTTACCTTTTAACAATGACGCTACATTTCAAAAAAACACTGTGTTTGTAAAATTTGATTATATAAATAAATAATATAGTTAAATTACATTTACAATTTTAAGTTGAATTCTGCGCGTAAGGAGAGCAATTATTTCCGCTTCACTGGCCAAGAGGTACAACGTCCGCCACGTGTTGTCAAACATACTCGGCGGAGCTCGGCGACTGTAACCTCCAGGTATCTTTTCCAAGAATCTTAACAATAAGGCATTTCGATGCTCACCTCGCCTCGCTATCAGTTCCCCCGTGACCGCCAACGAGTAATCAGTGCTCCGGGATCGCGTTCAACGATTTTCACCTGTCAGTGCGTGTATAATACATTCGAAAAGGAGTTCCTGGACCATCAAATACCTCTCTTTTTGTGGGATACGTGGTAAATCATCCTCACAGTGGTATCAACCCTTAGTGGGCGCACGTCTTCCCTTCAGCCACCGAAACACTTTCACCGTTACCATCATGTGTCTACTCTCAGCCACCAAAGCAAAGAATCAACACGTTTCTGAGGTATATATAATTTTTACTAAGGTTATAGTAACTTTATTATAAGTGCGGTTACTCATTTTGTTTTTAATGAAACTCGATCGCAAAGGGTTAAATATTCTAACCGCTAAGTAAGTAAGACTCCTATTAAAGATAGAGTTTCGCTTTTTTCCAAATTTCTTTTTCTCTCTAATTATCGCTTCCGTCTTTGTTGACCATCTGAACGCCGATTTTTATTAAAGTTACCTGAGAGATATAACTCGAAGGAATATTTAATGTATATTTTATTTATCCGTCTCTATGTGTATTAAGGCTGTGAATATGAGTCCCTTTCGAAGGAAATTTTTGGATGTAATTTTTTCGGGGGTTGCGGAGATGTCAATGACCTTGTACTGTGTCAGATTCACTCCGGGGGCCTCTTGCGAAAAGCATAAACACTTGCGCATTCCTTACTAGTTCGGTGACCCAGTCGTTCAATTTATAATTTCGTGTAACATTAGTAAAGGTAGTTCGCGTGTTTCTTCCTGAATAGTCGGAGACTTGGTAGTCTGACTTATTAAGCCAAAATCAAGTAGCAATTCGACGTAATTAAAAGCTAATTTGCAACATAACGGTTTATTTCTAAGCCACGATTTCTGTCAAACATTTTACCCACGCAACAGGACGAATACGATGAGACGATAAAAAAAATTTGATCTCTTTCTCGCATTTTGCGGTGGGTTTTTTCCGTAAATCTCCATCGAACCAAGGGTGTAGAACAACCCCTGAAAACCATGACAACTACTTTTGAAATACCCTGTACATGGACGGATACAGACGTAAGCGCGTACGCGTACATACGCTTCGAGTCTCGCGGGTCGAAAGTACGACTTTTCGTGAGCTCTGCTAGCCAAACGCAGTCGCTCGCTTCGAGGAATTTTTCAGGCTTCCTAGGAAAAGGCCGAAGAACCGGTTGAAAATACATGCGGAAAATGTTGAGGCAAAAAGACGACCATTGGAACGGTGGCTAAGGTCGATGGAATTGGTCCTTGCGGTTGGTTGTGTTTTGCATTAGGTTGATATTAGATATTGAGCTATTATCGTGAGATATTTAGAAAACTTGTAGTTTTTTTTAATTATGTAACTTTACGTGTGTCGAGTGGGCCGAAAAGTTGGTAGAATGAAACTTTATGTACGTTAGACCTGAGATCTGCGCCAGAACTCTTGCCATTTTCGCAGAAAATCTATTAAAATGATATATTTTGAAATGGGATTTGACTAAAGGTCTCTTGAGTATTGTGCAAAGCTGAAAAATCAATCATTGTCTAAGTTAAGTCGGAAGTTTGCATTTGATCTGAGGTCAGCATCGCAGAAAATCTATAAAAGTAGTGAATTTTTAAATTCAGTCAGACTTCTGGCCCTTTCAAGTGTAGCGCGAGTTTTAAAAAATTACTTTTTGTTTGTATTTATTGTCTCCTCGAAATACTATGAAATTAATGCTTTTTCGAATTAATAATCACAAAATACCGATAGAATTCGTCGTCTAATTGTAATTTTAATCCACACGAAACCATCCCAAAGTCTCATCGAAGAACGACGCAAATAAATTGTGATTCTAAAAGAGAGATATACAATAATTGAAAATATTGCCGTCGAATTGCAAGAATAGAATTCTCTGCATTACGAAACGCTTCGAAAGTCGCGAATTCGAGGATCTGCATGTTTTTTTTTTTATTTTCAAAAAACAGTCTAAAATAATTCAAAAGCGGATTTCTATCCGAGATAACAGATTTACAGATACGATCAGAAAATGGGATTTTTTTCCCCCGTTGTAATTATCGGACGTACGTTAAAACGTATTTAATTTCAAATATTTTGATGCAACGTATCGCCCATGATGCGTTTAATGATATCGCGCTGATAAAATACAGGGGAGAATTTTTGTTTCTTTTGTATTAAATGATATTTTCATCGCATCGTAACAATGCCCAGCCTATTTACGCCCGGCATTGTTTACTTAATTTCACGTTGATAAACGCACTCCCGCGTATTATTTTTACCCACAGCAGCACCGGGGCGCATTCTTTTTTTTCTTTTCCTTTTTTCCATCGAATTTCCAACAAACCGTGCGCTGCTCGCCCGACGGATATATTAAAATAATTACGGCATATTTTACAAACAAATTCAATCGTATTATATCCCCGTGAATTAACGAGATGCTTCCCTCTCACCCTTTCTCTCACCCTCTCACTTCATCTCTCACGTTCAACCGAAAAAACACGGACGATGCTTCAATTACATTTGCGCAACATTAAAAATACATTTTCATCCTTCCCATATCACCCCGATTATTCCCTGACTTTTCGCGAATCCATGAAAATACCCAAAAAGAAACCAACCCTCGGACATTCCCTTCAACATCGAACGTTAAGCATACCAGGGACCATTTACGAAAGTTACCTAATTTCACCACCACCGATTGTCCTATGGGGATACCACTCGCCCTCGTCCATTAACACTACCCCCCTGGTGCGACGTGTACCCTCGAAAATTTAGATCGCGTCCCTTGCCGTGCCAGTCAAAACGTGAAAACGCCATTATTGACCACAAACCTCGTATTCTTCTCTCGTTATGTCCTTCTGGCCCTTGCGGGAATAGATAGATGTATATGTATATATATCCTGCCCTTATTTCTTTTTTTTTTTTTCTTTTAATTTACAACCCACTTTCCTTGCACGTTGTCGATCGCGTCATCGTCCCCTATTCACCAACCCTTCTCAACAATCACCGCATCCCACTTTGTTTTTTTTTATTCGTGACCATTCACTCGACACGTCGAATCAATAGACTCGACTGCGCTTAATTTCGACGAAACGATCGTTTCTATCAACTCAAGCGACGTTTTCGATCTTTTGTTAAGTGGAAAACTCGGACGTGGAAATGTCGAAGGTCAGAATTTTACATGGAGAGCAGAGAGAGTATGGATTGGAGTGGAAATGGAAAGTGGAATGAAATTTTGTCGGATAATGATAGAACTATTCGCGAATTAAGCTGGAATGTTTAGAAATGGTAAGTAAATGTTTTGAAAGTGGAGGAACGAAGGGATGAGAATAACTGATTGATTTAATACTCTGTGGCTCTAATGATTATTTTCAATTTGTCGAACAATTTGAAATTAATTTCGGGATACCTTTCAGTTTTAGATATTCATGTTTCTTTTTTATAGAAACAGTAATTACTGGTAATTTTAGAGCACTGATTAAACATGTAATGTATGTATTGACTTCTAAAATGGAAATTACTCCAACAAAGGATTAATTATGTAAATTATAATTTCAGGCAAAATCACAGAGTTAAAATTTTGATGATGAAAAATATTGTTAAATAATCAGTTTCACTATCTTGGTAGATTCAACGTTATCTGGAAAATGAAGTTTACAAATTAAAAGCCGGGTACTTGACCGCGCTTCGGCGCATACGATCTTGTTACGAACTATTATCTCCGGTAGTACGTGTATCGATAAATATTGCCAACACCGTGTTAAATATCAATGATACATTTATTAGTGATATTAATTACAGAAATTATAGCTCGCAGCGAGACCTGTTACATCGTGACTCAATCGACTATCCCGTGAAATTTGCCACTTAATTTTCTAGAAAATTTACACAGAAAAGTATCTTTACTCTTCCTCACCCCCAACAAATCCACCACAGACATTTTTTTCCCTTCGATTAAAAATTAATAAAAAATTACAAAATTAACTTTCAATCAGATTAATCTGTAATCTCTAAAATTCTATTATCTATTATTAACTTCCATTCTTACCAAGTTCAACGCACCCTTTGCAAATCCTTTCGTGATTCTCCTTCGATTCGAGATCGTTCCAGCGGAAACTCCGTCGTCCACGTGCTCGTAACTGTGTCAAGGAGACAAAGCCTCCATGAAAATGAATCTTGGTACAGATTCTTTTAATTCGCATTTGCTGTGAACGGCGTGAAGTAATTAGTCGCTTACTCCCCGGGTTTAATGTAAGGTATTAAGGCCGCCAGCGAACCGGCTCACCCACCTTTTCTTCTTGCTGCTCCTTGTTTCACGACCTTCGGGATCCTCGTTTACTTCCATCGCCATTATGTCTCCTCCCTGCCTCCCTCTACTGTTAAACTGTGACCGTCGTTAATCGCTTGTTATCTAACCACAACCCTCCACCCTCTTTTTATCTTTTTTTTACACTCGTTGCTTTTAGTATTCTCCCGCGAAACCTTGTGAACCTGATGGACTGTGGAATCGATTAACTCTTTAAGACACAAATTAAATTTACTCATCAAGAAGTATCACTTATTTATACATATTTTTTGTAAAATAGATCAGCACTGGGACATAAGATAAATATTTTTATTTGATATGATTCCTCAGAATCAGCGATGACTATTGTGTGACAAATTTTTTGAAATGTGGTTTTATGATAATTAAGAACGTAAGGGTTGAAGGCTTACCTGATGTGATAGTTTTAAGGAAAGATTTCTATGTGAGAATTTTATGATTAAGTGTGTTTGTATAACTTGTTCTTCGTTTAGGAATATTTTGAATTTTAATTTAAAGTGTCAATTGAATTTTAATGGAATGACAATTTCGAAGATTTATTTGTTTTTATAGAAAAGTTAAGTCATATGATAACAGTTCATTTTTATATTTCTGATTGTGATGACTCTCATAATTACTGGCACATATTGATTGATTATATTAGTAATTAATTATAGTATCTATAAGACAGGGAAATCCACCGTCAATTATAGCTGATGTAGGGGTAGATATATTACCCCTAAAACAACCAAGTCAGTTAAAGTCCAACGTTTCCCAATTTCTTCTAAAAATGTCCCAAATTGAACCAACCATGCAGTAAATATTGCTCATCCATCTCATAAAATAAAAATTACTAAACTAATCATCTCTTTCACCCCTTGATTCCCCTTTTCCCAATGTACCTATTTGAATACAGATACAAAGCCATAGATTATAGTATCAACGGATTATTTTTGCCTGCTTTAACTACTTGCAACAAACTTCACTATTCATCTTCCCACCATTGTGAAACACCACTTAACCAAACCACCCCATTTCATGCACAAGCACCCCCATCCATTCCTTCTCTCCGTTATATTTACCACTGTACAATCTCGTTCTCCAATGGACTTTTCTTTATAACCAAACTGTCTTACACCGCATTATCTCTTCGTATCGCCAATATCATACAATAACCTAACAACAATAACTCTCACCCCCGCGGCAAGCTTGAAAAACGTTCACCTAGGTATCACAGCGAAAAGATCTCCGGAAGAGCGAACAAGAAATCGATTCTAAATTGCACCAAACTACCAGGTGGTTCCATCGAGAAAAAGAGGATAGCCGTTCTTCCACGGTCTAATTACTTGGCAAAGCAAATTCGCGTCGTCGAGGGATAAAGGGAGCTCGAACGATAATACACAAATCGGGCGTGCAAAAACGCAGAGGCTACGATCATTGTTGCGGTGCCGAGTAAGAGTATAAATTTCACAGCAGGTCGGCAGCAGCCGATTCGCCGTTGAAGACCACTCGTTGCGATTCAAGAGAGAAAAAGAGACGAAGGAAAAGTGAGAAAACGTAGAGACAGAGATGAAAAACACGAGAAACTACCACTCTGAGAGAAGATCGAGAGAAGAGGCATCGAGAGAACGCCATGAAAGAACGCGGATCCGAGGTAGGAACTGAGGAGAAAATCGACAAGGATGGACTGATAGCTGTACCATGAATGAAAGTGAGAATACCGAAAAACGAGAGGGACGAAGAGAGAGAGGACAGGCGGCATGAGGATGGTCGCAATATTCTGCCGAAACTCACGCAGTTCGCGGATGAGCGAGTAGTTCGCTCGGCAGTATAATGGGACCCCCCGCGGTAGCTTACCTGCATCATCGACTAATCACGCCGGATAATAGGGAACAATGGCGCCCCCGTGAAAAGTGAAGCATACCCACCACTTACCTCCCTTTCACCCTCCCCTTCAACCCCTCACGAGCTCTCATCGTTCGCCCGGTGTCTCTTCTTACCTTCGTTATTCCCTATCTCTTCCTCTTACTCTCACCTTCGTGTCCGATCGTTTCTGGTATTCTCTTTTACCCTCTTTTTTTCTCCCTTATGGTTCTCTTTCTTTCCTGTGCTCCTCGCCAGCACAGAGAGGATATAATCCTCTTACGCACCGGGCACAAAGTAAAATACGAACAACGCAAGGGCGCACTCGCCCGTGTCCGTCCCTAGTATTACGCGTAGACACGAAACGAGAGAGGAAACGAAGGAAATCCTCTTGGAGGAACAAGGAAGAAATGACGAGGATGTGATCGCAGCGGCAAAAATTTCAACTGTACCACCGTAGAGAGACTGTGGGCCTTTGCACCCTCCCGCGAAATCTCTTAAGCGGCTGCCGATTTCGAAGCGAGATCGTAGAAGGAGAGGTAACTTAGGATGGTAACAGAGATCGGTTCGTTTCGTTCACCCTGTTTTTAAGGGAGGATGGTAGAAGAGGAGACGCGTGTTTGGTTGCGAAGTTCTCGATATAACTTCGTTAAACATGGACGAAGTAGGCACACGCGGTTTGCACGTTTGCTTCTATCCCTCGTTGTTCTTTCTCTTTTCGTCTTTGGTCTCTGATTCTCTCGGGGGTTGGTCAACGGTTTCTCATTACCTCTCGAGCGAGCGGCTGACACGGAGAAAGACAGGGATGCGGCCGAGTGAGCGTACACACAGAAGCCGTGGTTTGCTTTGTCGTATTTTATCCCGTTTCGTCCCTAACGGGCTTGCACATCGTCGTCGCGACGTGAATGTATGCATTTGACCCTTTACAGCCGCTTTTTTTCTCTCCTTCCCTTTCACCCCTTTACTTCGTTCCTCTATTCTCGTTTCCCTTTCATCGTCTGTCTTCTGACTTTCGATCGTCTCGTTGGTAGTCCAGGAAACATTATTTTTCTACTTTTCTATTATCTTTACGATTAGATGAGAGAATGTCTAGTTGAAACTCAAGGATAGAAGTCGAAGGGTGGACGATCTCAAATTGCTTTTGTGGTTTCCCGCTTGGATTTGCGAGTTCGAACGACCCTTAGCCAGTTGTAACACGCACCTCTTCCGTTTTGTCAACTCGACGCCGAAGGGTTCGCCAAAGGAGTCTCGCAACTTTGTTGTCAGTCGCACCTTCGAAATTGTGCTGACAAAATGTCACGACCTTTTCGAACGAGAACAGGTCCACCCATTTTCCCATTTTTCCAATGAAGCTCATAAAATCCACGTAGAAATATTAAAGAAAATCAAAAAACAAACATCTATCATAACACCCAATGTACTTTACAGAGGGCAACTAAAATTTCAACGCACGGGGGGATGGTTATCAGGAAGATCGTCGAGTGATCGTTAGGAAACCGACGCAACAGCATCGAATCGACGATGGGAACAGTATCGTGTTGAAATCGTGTTGAAATCGTGGTGAAATCGCACTGAAATCGCGATGAGATCGCGCGGTCCACTCTTAATTTCCTACGGGCGGTGCTTATTGAAGCCCACGCAACTTTCCTCCGTTCTGTCGGCAAAGAGCGAGAGGGCTCGAACGCGCGTGGCTACCCCGAAGCGAAATACGTGCACGGGGTATTTGCACGCGCAAATACTTGGTTCTCTGATACACCGACGCGCATAATGCATGTGGTTACACAGAGAGAGGATAGACAGGGCATGGCAGAGAGAGTTGGGGGTGGATGGAGGAAGGGAGGGAGGGAGAAAGAAAACGAGGACGAGGGGGAGAGGTAACGAGAGGCGGAGAAGGGAGAACCGGTAGATTAGGTGGGTACATCGCGCGACTGTGGCGAGGACGTTGGTATAGAGAAGGTTGGTATAGCCGGAGCACCGACTACCATCGTGCCTCGGTAGGAAGAGTCGACGAGAGCCAAGCTAAAATGGGCGGGAAGAGGCGACGAGGGGCCGAGAGGGGTAGGCTATAAAGGCTAATTGGTTAAAAGCTCACCGCTGGCTGCAGGCTTAAATCAAGATCTTGGAGTGTTATAATGGATAAGTAACACGGCGAAGCACGGGCACCACCGCCGGCTTGTGCGTTATCCCCACCCCTCTTAGGGGTAGACTCGCCGAACCACCGCAGCCACCCCCATTCCGCGATCCGCAGGATCGTCGAGGGCGAGTATCTTGCGAGTTAAGGACGATGGGGCTCACGCCATTGGCCCGCACCTACAACTACCCCCGTGCTGGTTACTCTACGCCACGAGTCATCGATCGCGCCTCCACCCTATGAGAAATCGCGAGAACCATCCCCCTCGAAAACCATTGCTCCGCCCCGCTCCCTACCTCTCCGACAACGACACCCCTTCTGGCAAGTTTCAGCTTAGCCGCCCTCTGCCTCCCCTCCAGTCGCCTAACCCTTCTCTCTTTCTCTCCTGCTCCCTTTTCCTTTCACCCTCTTTTTCTCTCTTTCACCCTTACTCTCTTTCTCCCTCTCTCTTCAATATTCTCTCATTCTCTCTCACTTCGATCTCCCTCCGATCGGTTCCTCCTGCCTCGCGACCAACCCCCAGTCTCTTCGTCTCTCCTTCGCTAGTCTATCTATCCGACGCGCAACTACCACCCCGTGTACTGGCTCTCGAAGCGTGACTCCGTTCTCTGTCTTCCTCTTCGGCCCTGTCCCGATCTTCGTCTCTTCATCCCCTCGCTTCTCACCTCTCTCTCTCCTTCGTCTCTCCAGTCTCTCCTCGTCTCTCGCGCGCGTTCTAGGTGCGTGCGCGAATGTTCGAGTAAGGCCCTCGTACGTGTGACCTGTGGTTTCTCCACCGTTTTCCTACCCTTAGTGCGAGTACAGTGCCCATCCGCGGTCCGTCACTCGCCGCCAAACGACTCCGCGAACGTGTTCTCCGGCTTGTCGATCAACGAGTCTCCGTTTTACCATTCCCGCTTCAACGTCGAAACGAAATCACGCGACCCTTTTCGGCCCGTTTTCCGCGACATGCTCTTGCGAATTTGATATCAACGAGATCGTCGCAACGTTCGAGATGTCGGTGATTATCGTCCTTGACTCTGCACGATTATCAGCTGGAAGATCGTGAAACGACGAAGAACTGGAAGAAGCTTGAACGTCGATCAGTGATTAGCAATCAGTGAGAGAGAGATAGTGACTCGAGGAAGTGACGGTGTTATACTCTTCGCGGTTTTACACGCACGCCAACGCTTACGTCTCGCGAATAGACGAACAGAAGGAAAGAAAGGACGGGACGAGATATTTAGAGGAAGAGAGGAGAAGTTACCTAGTGTCAGGGAGGAGGAGGAGGTTGTGGAAAAGGTGGAGGAAGAAGAGGAGGAATCGTAGGTGGCAAGAGGAGAAGGTACTGGCATTGAGAGAAGGGGTAACGGGTCGGTGGTCGAAGGACGAGAGGGGGGTACTCGGTGACTCGAAAGGGTGGGCCCTCCAAGTGTCTTGTCTCCTATCATCCTGTCGTCCAGGGTATCGCTTACGAATGTCGCGCGATCGAGCGATCCGTCTCCGATCCACGACGACGAGGGACGTCCCGCCGACGGTGGCGTCGCGACGACGGCGCAGCCTTGCTTAGAGAAGAGGACCGATATACCTAGTCTATGGATATGCGATCTAAGAAACCGTGGCCGTT
The DNA here is from genome assembly GCA_910591515.1 of Cerceris rybyensis. NCBI lineage: Eukaryota > Metazoa > Arthropoda > Insecta > Hymenoptera > Crabronidae > Cerceris > Cerceris rybyensis. The sequence continues at coordinate 7,939,065 of OU342795.1, forward strand.
CCGTATGTCGGATAGATTCTCCTTAACCGTCGGGTTACCGACGGTATCTCAACGAAAGCACTGATCGTGTCAGAAGTGGAACCAAGTGGAAATCCAACGAGAAAACAAGAATCGTTCACCACAACGACGGGAGTGACCGACGGGAAGAGAGACGTTGAGGTCCTACAAATTCGTGAACGTTGCTGTAATTATTGGGGAAACTTTTCGAAGATGTCTGGTGAAACGGAGATCGAAGTGTCTGTAGTCTCTGAAGAGGACTTGGAGTTGGAAGGTTCAAGAAGCAGTTCAACACCGGCGGAATTGTTGCTTCAAGAGAAAAATGGAAAAGCTGGTTGTGGTTTAAACAATCATCATTCCTTCAGTTTCGACGTCGGAAAACCAGCACTCAGGCCAGCATGCAATCCTCAGTACACGTCCTTCAGTATCTCAAGTATACTTGGTAGACCGGAATCGCCACCAGTCGATTCGACATCGACGGTATCCGGTGAAAGGCAATCGTCTGACGTTGACAGAACGTCTCCCCTTCCGGCGACGAACGCCCAAAATTCTCAGAGGATCGTACCCTCTTGTGAGAGTCCGGGAAGAGGATTATCGTCACCTACGCCGATCAGATTCACTGGAGGACAACGTAGCACCTCGACGACTAGTCACGCGATTGAAACGAGAAACAATCAGACGAGTATCGGTATCGGATGTGCTACCAGTGCTACCAGCCCTGCTACGACATTTTCGCCGCCGAACGACGCCACCGCGAGTCCACTGTTGGGACACCAAGCGTCGGCCGACCTGGCGATGCTGTCGAGGTACATTCCATAGAATTATGGTTTTTTGCTTCGTGTTTCGTCGTGATTTTCAATTGTATCAGGTTCTCTTTAAGATGGATATATACACTTGCGAAGGAATTGAAACTTTTGAGATATCAGTTTCGATAAGTTTGACCTCGACGATATACTTGACGTTAAAGGATTTTTTTGCTATTGAGAAATTAATGTTGAAATATTTGTTCACTATTTACGATGATAATGCAAATGATTCGTAATGCAATCGCTTTAATGTGCTGTTAGAATTGTAGTTAATGATGTTTACTACTTTTGTACTTGACTGGTATCGTTTGTCGTTATTTAAAGATGATTTACGTTTTCATTGTAGCTGGAAATGGACGAAGACGCACATGTGTCTGTTTACAAATTACGTAAATTAACTTTGAATTTTGTATCGTATTACAATGTTAAATCAAAACTTGAAGGGTGACTTTTGATTTGATTTTTCTATGTTTAAAAATTGTTTGCTTAATGTTTAATTTTATCCTTTTATAGGAAAAAGAACATTCTGCCTCGACGCGTAAATTAGCAGTGACATATTTGCTGGCTCAATAATTCGTTGTTTCGTAACATTCGCTAGTTTACTCCGCACTGCTAATAATTAATTTCGCCGTGCCAGCACTAACGAACGAAATTACCAAACGAGAATGTTTACCAACATCGAATTAACGCTTGCAGCACTTGCAATTTAACGTGCGGCCATTGTGTTCACCAAAAGGCATCTTTATCGATGAATTCGCACAGAGATGAACAATTAATTTATTAGCGCAAAGATCCCACACCCTCTAAATAACAATTCTAAACGTTGCTCTACTTATTATATAATAAACAAGACTACTATCGTTATAAAATATACAGCAATTAATACAAATTCCAAGAAATATCAAATTGGAGGAATCCTAACAAAAACATGAATAACGGTGATGTAATCATTTTAAAACATATTCCAAAAACTAAAATGATGGGACCCTTACACAAATTTCTATACATTTTATGCAAAACAGAATTCCACTAACTGTTTTCTATCAGAACCACGAATATATTGTAACAACTTATTTCTCCGAGGATCTGAATACGCATGTGACATAAGAGAAAAAAACAGTAGCTATTGCTCATAAATTTATATAAACTGGCGATGCCATTGTTCTTTCTACGCGCTTCTACCAATCGAGGGAGTACATAACTCCATTACGTGAAACTCCATTTGCAGAAACCTCCACTCAGTCTTTGCAATACGATCTAAGAATCCATGTAAAACCGACAAATTGGAGAATTCAAGAAAACAAGATAAATTTAAAAAATCTACCCCTCGTCCTTCAAGAATAACACGCGCTTTGAATCCAACGCATAATCATTGCCTCCAACAATTCTCCTTCCAAGCTAAAGTAATTATGGAATTCAACTTTACAAGACTCAATTAAATGCCCCTTTAACCATCGGAAGATATTTTCAAGTTATTATTTAACTCATCGCATCCCCGACGGCACGAAATCCGTCTAAACTTTTAAATATCAGCTGACACAGTCGTATCAATTAAACAAATACAAAACAACAAAAGAACAATGCTCAAACCCCATCGATGATCTTGTTTTCCACAATTCAAGCTACACAACGGTGGTCTGTGTGGTCTGTGTGAAAAACAGGTACCAAGAAAAAGAAGAAACCGATACGCATCACTTTCCTCTCCGAAATTGGAAGATGGAAGAAAAGAGGGGCGAGTAGCAGTTCTCGCGACCGCAGATGAAATTTTCGTGGGCGTGAGTGCACTCGGATCAAGATACACGCCGGCGTATACATGGACGGAGGGGGTGGTCAGAGGACGAAGAGGGTGAGAGGACGAGAGGGTAGGGGGTGGTTCGGTAAAATAGTAGGGAGACGTTGGAGCGCGTGCGGTGAGGATTATATTATGTGGGAATGGACCGAGGGGTCCGTAATGGGCCTATTAGGCTGTCTCATTTAATAACAACCGTAGCAACAACCACCCTCTTACATTACTTACGTTACTTAGGACCGCTTCGGATATATATCGGATATATCTACGAGGAATCCGAGCACGGTAACGCGCCGCAAGGGGCAAAGTAGACTGGGGAGGGTTCGAGATGATTTTATCAGATTTACACCCCCTTCCGATTGACGGCACCCCACTACCCTTCTCTGGCTCCTTGCTGCATCGTGCAGTCTGCTGCTCCAATTGCTTGTTTTCCAGCCGTTTACCATTTGATTAAGTTCCACTCGTACGCACCCGTTGAAATACACTTGGTTCCAGGAGGAAGGCTTTCGATGGGGCAATGCTGATTTCGCGGGTACGAATGACTGCTTCGAGGGTTGGAGATGTTGGTGATGCATGGATTTTGGAATAATATGTTGTTGAGTGGTTTGCAGTGATATCTGGATATATTTTGAAAGGAGATTGATGATATTATGAATTCTAATTTTAAGGGGGTTAGTTTAGGGAAACTAAACTTAACTCTGTAGAAATACATAGTTTCCTTAATATTAAAAACTTTGAAATATAATTCATAATAATATTAATTATTCTCATTGCTGAATATGCCTGTTAACAATGCAAATCGTCGTGAATTAAGATTATTTTTTAATGAAGTCCTTAGAAGTGCAATTTAAAAGTGTGATTGTTATTGAACGATTTATAGAGCAGCATATTTTAATGTAAAATTCGTTATTTGTAAGATAATAGGGTTCTGCGAAAGTATGGGGTTAAACTGTACTGTTTTATTGCTGTATACAATATATGAGATACAAGTTTAAAGACGAAGGGGAGGAAGGTAATATTTGTGAATTATACAAGTGTTGATAACACGGCTAATTTAAATACTACTGTATAAAAGAAGTATTTATTTAGAACAAATATTAATAATGGGGCATTCTGTTTAATCCTTGGAAATGCGAGATTCTCTCCCTCGTCATTAGGGGTGAGTGCTTAATTCTGGCGACTAAATTGATCCAGTTAGTCAAACTCTTGCATCTAAAGTTGTTTTTGACTTGAAAAATAAGTGTTTCCGCAACCAACTAAAATTCTCCTTTCAATCTTCGCAATTTCCACCTATTTCTAAACCTTACTACATATTAATAAAACGATCAAAATAAGAATTCACTTCGAAAATCATCCATTTAAAAGATAGTATAATGTTACAAACACCACGATCAAAAAGTCTCCATCAAAGATGAAACACGGTCTCAAAAACTTTAGAAAGTTCACTGATCGAACTTGTAACGATGGAAAGTTAAAGTTAATTTGCAATCTTATTTAAAGGAAGAGCACGGAATATCCGTGTAGAGAAGAAAAAAAAATCAATTAGGCAATGAGTCCATAATAGATGAGCGGATGAAACACGAAGGTAGTCAAAGTTAAGGAGACTAAATCTCCCAAGAGAAATGGGCACCTATCTCGCCCATTTCGACAAGAGACTCCATAGCAGCCCTTACGTCTTCCGCGAGGAGGAAGCGAGCAACTTCTAGGTTTGATTTATTATTAAATTGGTGCCTACGCCGAGAACAGTAGAGACTTACTTGCTTCCTAACGTCGGCTAAGTAAACGAAAAGCACGAGCACCACGAAATCTTCACTCCCATCACGCTTAATATCCTCCTAAACTGATACGATAATAGTATTCCCAACGTAGAGAAAGTAGAGAGATTTCAGCAAAATGGATTCCACCCCCATGAAATCTCCGTCGGCTCACCCTGAATATTTCTCCCATCTACAATTTTCTCCAACGACAAAGGATAGAACGTTACCTCATAAAGCTTGTAATGACGAAAGAAGATCAAACAGTCGATCTTACATTTTACAACAACGCGAACCTATACGGTAAAGGATACCTCCACCATTTATCAAAGATACTATACCATCGAGATCCCATTCGCGACGTGAAACGTCGAAACTCGTGTTCCATTCGTTGGAAAATCTCACGAGTATCCATTGAGAGGGGAATGAAAACAGGGAAATATCGTAAGAATCTTTATACCTTTCCCGCGTAAACCGTCGCGATCCCACAGACTCTTCTTTTCTCCTAGGTATGCGACAATAATCCGTAACGTTACCGCAGGCAGATGAGACGTCTATGAGCAAAAGATCCGCCTGATAATCCGCGACAGAGTCGGCCTCGTTAATTACAGCGCCGATGAATGATTCGTTAATTAGCGTGGGATCGCGCACCAAGTTTCAAAGGAAGGTACGATAAAGCCTATTGTGTATGATCGCCCGTTCGAGGGCGATATGGATGTTCAACGTCGGAAACAAATGTGGAATGAACGGTAGCTGGGAATAGACCACGAATAATAATCGCGTCGAAACACAGTTTCTCTCTCTTACTACGAATCCGGGACCATATCTCCCTTCCTCGGTTGTTCTTTCGCAATTTTTTCTTCTCCTCCCTCATCTTCGTGAGCTCCGATGAGGTTGGGATTTGTTCTCACTGCGAATATTGTCAAGGTGATTAAAAAGCGCTAATTACGAAATATGGAGAGACGAGGAATTTCTTTTGGTATTCGATCATCGGCGTTTCGATGATCGGTTGAATGAAATGCGACGGGAGGGAAGGGTTGTTGAATCGTGGATGGTCAAACGAATAGAAATTGAAGTTTGGACGTGATCGTTCGCACCCCTGAAATTTTTCGACGATTGTAATTTCGGTGGTTGTTTCGGGGTTTGATGTTTGCGGCTTTTTTGAAGGGTGGTATGACGATTTTGGGGTCTATTTTTTCCATGGATGTGAAGTTTTTAATGGCGGGAGAATGAAGAGAAACGATGAGACATTTTTAAAGGACGTTCGTACGACCTTTGACTCGCGAGTACAACGATGCAAACAGCCTGGAGGGTGTCGTAGGTAAAGCAATTAAGTTGTTTCCTTGAAATCCAGTGAAATGAAGTTGTCTCTTATGTAGGCACAAGCACAAATCCTCCACTTGGCCTGTAACAGGCAGCGAGCGCAACGAAGCCAAGTATAGGATTTAGCCGAGTACTTTGAAAGCCAATAACTCATTGTTGGGTCATCGTAATGGCACTTTATAAATCAGTTGCCGTTACCTAATTTCTAAAAGCAACATCAGTCTCCTCCTACCTTCTTTTTCTCCCTTCCATCTTTAAATTGTTCCTCGAACAATCTTGCATAAGTAATAGTAAACAACATTCGAACAGACAGGAAGAAAAACAATTTTAACCCTCTATGGGCTCCTGTGACTTTGCATAACACAAGCTACCCTATTCTTCAAACTGAATTTTTCAACTCTAGTAAATATTTCAATTATTTTCTGAAAAATAGTAGTATTCTTTAGATTTCATTTTCTCCGGAATCAAGTTAATTCCATTATTTAAAATTGAGATTTTATTATCTTTTTGGTATTCTATGATGCAATTGATCTTCAAACATCAGAAAAAATTCGCACTGTAGAGGGTTAAATACTTCTTAACACTAGAACTATTAAGCAAGTCAAAATGACTCGTTCCAAATTTTTTCAAAAAAACAGAGCATATATTCTACGTTGATCTTATAAAACACAAATTACAGAATCGATCGCTTTTTCCATCTCTTGATTCCTCCTTTCCCAATGTAATTATTTCACATACTGAAATAAAACAGACTCAACCCCTTAAACTATGATTTCTTTTCTGATGGGGCGTCCAACTCAAAATTAATTCCTGAAATCAAAAGGTTTCACTAATTTCTGATATTTCGTATAATTGAACGTGATATTAATAATATAGAAATTATGAGACCATTTCGTGATCGGCAGATATTGTCAATTTAACAGTTTTTTAGAAGACTCACAAATTTAAGGGGTGAACTAATCTAAGGGGTTAACTATGATAGTTCCAGTATTAAGCCAATTACATCAGCATATTTCAAGTATCTTCACGTACAAACGTAAAGAAAAATATCATATCATAAAATCTCACCGGAGAAACAACCATTGAAATCTCCAATTTCTAAACCACCCCCCGAAAAACATCGATATAAAATCTCAATCCTTCTTTCCCTCTGATCCGTAGAGTCCAGGAAAATTACACTTTAAGCTGAAACTGCATCACGAAATGATTGGTCTAGGGTACGCGTTGTATCCAGCAAACGTAATAGACTTCTCTTTCTTCGTTGCGTTCCTAACTACCCCCCGTTGTAACGGTACACGACGAAACGTATCGTGTTACGAGCGATCGTTAACCACGGCATAAAGAGTTTATATTCGAGAATGGCACTTACTCGGTGAGCGCAAGCAAAGGTGGAATAATAATCAATATGTGAAAGAGGGATAATATCCCCGATTCTCCAGCGAAGGGTGGCAAAGTGGGGGCAGCTTAACGGACAAATTGCCCGTAGGACATGGAAGCAGGAAACAGGACTCCCATGGACTCAGGTAATTCTGCAAGAATCCTACCATAGATTTATAACATTCCCGTTGATGATCGATCCTCGTCTCTGTTTATCAGCACGCTTCACTAAAGCCGATTTATATCCGATTACGTAAGCGATTGTCATAATCAACGAATTTCCGGCGGAGAAATCGATTAAGCCAATAAGACGGGACGGTGTGAGAAGAAACCATTGAAAAAAATTGCCAAAGAACCGACGACGATTCGAAGTCGTGAGATGAAGTGAGATAGAAGAAAGGAGAAAGAGAGAAAGCTTGTCCGATCGATCGAGCATAGAAAGAGGAAAGTTTGAAGAGAAAGAAAAAGAGAAAGGGAGAGAGACTCTCGACTATTCATCTTGGCTACCTAAGAAGACGTAAGCCGCGCAAGAATTAGGCAGAAAAAGGTGGAGCACGCTTCTCGAGAGAAGAGAGGAGAGTGTTTGGTGTTTATACCTGATCCTTAGAAAGGACCCCTGAATGCTTACAAACAGGCGGTTGTCAGATTTCTTTTATCTTTCCCGGGGCATCTGTATGCCTCCGGCGCTATTCCTCTTTTGCGTTTCCTCTTTCTTATCCTACGAAGAAGCCTCTCTCGCCTCTCTGCACCCTCGATATCGCCGATGAAGAAAAGAACGAAGGAAGGGGGTACGACAGAGATCACGTGTCCAAAGTGTACTCTGCATGGAAAAAGAAGGATTTCCACGTCGAGGATACTCGATGCTCCAAGGACATCCTTCTCCTCGACACTTTTCATCTCGCAGGATCTTACAAAATGAGACAACCTATAAACATCACCAACTACATCATGTATTTTTTCAACAACCATCAGATTACAATCTCAAATTATTTTTAAATCACCAAGACTATAAAATAATTCAAGAGGAATTCTGTATAAAATCTCCAACTTGTTACATCAACTGTCCATTTTCTCGATTAAAGGAGCGTCTCTAAAACAACATCTCCTTCCTTGCACCAGGACGAGTCCGTCTCGTTAGCAACGTAATCGCCGTAATCTCGGCAACAGTTACCACCATCTATCCTCATGATGCACACCCTGAAGAGCTTACAGACGAGAAACAAGCACGATAACGAACGATGGAGCATCGTTGAGCATGAGCGCAAGAAGAAGGTGCATCGAGGCGAGATCAGAGATCGCTCGAGGCAGACGGAGCGCAAGGGAAAGGCAGGAACACGGGGGAAGTAGTACGGCTTCCGAAGCCTCAACTTCTACCTACCACCTTTTGGTATTGCCCGTGCAGAACCTATCTACCCAGCTACCTACCTACCTACATTTCTGCCGAACTAAATCGTCACCGCAAATCGCCGCTCGCCGTGTTAAGTTACTCCTCCGCTAAGTGCACGCAGCTGCACCGCTGTTGGATGTATTGCCGATCGGTAGGAACGATCGTGGTGGTCGAATGGTCCGATAAGACGGAGGATGGTACGAATGTGTATCTTAAAAATCAAAATAGTGTATTTTATGGTCCAGTTATAGATACTTTGCTACGTGAATCGCGGAGGAAGTTTGGTACTTGTTAAATTACACTATTAGCGTTCTATTGTGAGAATTTGGAAAGAAATCACTGGTTAAGTGTTTTTTTTCTGATTCCGACGGGTAAGAGATGTCCTTTGTCCTTACACTGTTTAGATCCTAATCCGTGACTGGCCGAAAATATACTTAACCCCTGCAACACGATGCGTTTCGTGACTCCCTCCGCTGTAATTCAGAATTTAATTGGTAAAATTAAAATGAATCAGTTATTCTTGATATGCTGTACAATTTAACGTAATATTAATGTTATAGAAATAATATTATCGCGTCGCGACTCATTAATAATTTCAATTTAATCGATTTTGGAAAACTTGAAAATTCCGTATCCCATTTACTTTATTACGAGTGCCACTCGTTATTGTGGGGCAAGGGGTTAACGATAAAATAGGAATTTAGTTTTCGGTTGTCATTCACTGAGGGTTTCAAGGACAATGATGGAAATAAGACAGTGCGAGGACAGTCTTTCCTTACCCCGTGTCTCATACCGAGTGACTCCTTTCTATATCCTCAGAGTAACTGCAAGTAATTGACTATCCTCAGAGTAACTGCTATAATAATGCAATTGGTTGCATTGTTAAACTGCAAATAGGCCATAAGTAATAATTGATCCACGGAAGATTCCTCTGAATTGAAGAATCTTGCTGATGTATCGTTGAGTATGTATTTTGAGGAGTTTCTAAACGACTTCTAATGTATTTATCACGGTTTGAATACTTTGCTATCAGCGATTGCCCCGCTCCATTAAATTCAGACAACTGCATCACGACAAATGCATTCGACTCAATGGCACTTAAACACGGATCGAAGGTAACGATCGCCCCATGAGTCTCCTTGGAGAACTCAAGTGCACTTGGGGATACAATGTACGAAGGAATTCGTCGGCGCAGGTACACGCGGGGTAAAGAACCTTAGTGGGTTCAACCCCTAAGCGGATTTTTGCTCTTAATAACCACCCGCTCGTTTGAATCTTGGGTGTTATTGTTGCAACACGAGCTTTGCTCCTAATAGGCATAACTCGAGATCCCTTTCAACGAGAAAATAGAGTGGTAACTGGACAACTGGTCGGGGGAGAACGACGACGCTGGTGTTTCCGTTCGCCGTCGGCCTCCGATTTAGGATGTAATCTTTCGGAAGTACGAAATTAAGTGGGATATCTCAATGGTGCTCTTTACATAAACGGATTTAAAGTGCATTATGCTTCAACAGTATGGCCAAGTGTGGCTCTTTGTCGTTGAATTACCCCCGACACCTTGAATTTATGGTTCGATCTCATCTGGTGATTATTGAGATTTATATCTTTCTGTTGCACGGAGTGTTTATGTGATTATAGTATAGGAGTGGATAGAATTAATAATCCTTTGCTCAATGCTACCTTCTTATCTCGGAACATCAGCATCCCCATGAAACTTGCTCCAGGGAGCTTTGAAAAGAGTACAACCCCTTATAACACGAGGAGTACATTTTAACTTTTTCACGGTAGACACAATGATGTTGTAACTTAGGGTGAAGAGGCTGGTGAACCAAAATTGATAGACTCGCTTGAGATTAACATCTATCATTATTTATTACTGATCCACTTTCTCCATCTTCAACACGGAATCAGTATCTGTTTCCTGAAACCAACCCTTTCCAAAGTGTATCCACTTCGTCCTCGAACATCCCACAATTCCAAAATCAACCTGAAACCACCCCGAATACATCCCTCCTAAGATGATCTGGGACTATGATAGTCCCAGAACTTTGATAACTATACAATCCAAAACTATCTCACCCAATTACCATATTTTTCGATAGATAACGCGCACCTATTTTTACGCGCACTTCTATCTTTTCGGCATTCTTTTTTTTCTTAGTTAAAATACCACCATAGTTTTATTATTTAATTTGACATCCTTCATATCGCTTTCTAATGTATAACGCGCAGATTCTTATTTTATCAAATTTTAACTTTTTTGTTACCGCGCGCGTTATCTACCAAAAAATACGGTACTCTGTCCGAGTACAATTCTCCATCATCTCTACAAGTTTTTTCCCAAAGTATCATTTAATATATCACAACCCCAATGGTTCTACCCTCACCAAACTAAAACCTCCCAAACAAAATCACCATATCAGTTGTCCCAAAAACAACAAAAACACTAATAATCCTTCTCAGAAAACCTCTCTGACAAAAGCAACCCTCTTCTTGTTGCAGACTGGGCCTGATGTCCTCCCTGATAGCCGGACGGTACCCGGTGGGCATCGGCGTCGGTGGTGTCTTCTTTCCGTCGACCCTCCAGCATCTTCATCAACAGCAGCAACATCAGCATCATTCCCGGTTGGCTGCTGCATCCTCGGCACTGAGCAACGCCGTTCAGGTCTCTGGCCAATCCGACATCGTCGAGGCCGACGGGATCCGTGGAGTTTTACCCGGTGGTGCTGGTTGGCCGTTTCCATGGAGGCCGACGCACGGCCTGCAGACGCTCGAGCATCCGTCGCCGAGCGACGTCGTCGGCACCCTCAGCCGTGTTAGTCCTGCTTCCGCCTCCTTTCCTCAGAGGGGTAAGTCGCATTTTTTTCAGATCTCGTTATTATTCTCTGCGATTTAAAACGGCTTGAACGATTAAATGATCATTTAAAGTGATTATTGGGTAATTTTAACACTAGAAGAACCGGTGTTAAATCTATTATATTGTTATGAATTGTTATGAGTTATGAAATTGTATGATGTTGATTGCTGGAGAGATAACAACGAGATAGGAATGTTTATGGTAATATGTAAACAGTTGTTCGTGGACTGTAGGGTTGACGTGTTCAAGTAGAAATTCTATTTTTGTGAAATAGAAGTTATTTTATTATGTCGTGGTATAACAATGGTGCGCAAGAATATTTAAATGTACCAAATTAGTATTTTAGAAAGAGGAAAGTGAAATGGTGGAAGAAATGATTAATTTAGTTATTTGTGTTTTATGAGACGGACATGGAATATTTGTTCTATGGCGTCTTTATAAGTTTAGAGAATTTTTATAGTAAAGGATAATTAGTTATTGACTGCCTTGGTACTTTAAATTTTAATACGTTAAATGTTTTGGAGAACACAAGCGACTGCGATGTTGAATTCAATGAAATTTCATGTGACTCATATGTAAATGTTTACGAATTTTCCAATACATTTAATTTTTAAACATTGACATTAAAAGAGTAAAGTCCTGCTGACTATGAATATGTTTGTACCTTTAATACTATCAAACCAGTCAAAATGGCTGGTGCACAATTGTATCAAAAAATTTTCCAAGTTTATGGGAGAATCATAAGATAGATATTCTAAGTCTATCTCTAAGTCTCTTGATTCCTACTATTTCAAAGTACTTGTTTAATGTATTGAACTATAGTAGACCTAACACCGGTAGTTCTAGTGTTAAGGCTTCTGGTTTGTGATTTCAATCGTCATTCAAAGTATTGACACAGATGCTTACATGATCGAATCGTTCAAGTGGTTTTATTTGAGAGGTTCAGGGATTTAGAATTTTTTGGCTAATTGAGGAATTGTAATTGAGGAAGATGATCGTAGAATTATTTTATGGAGAGAGAAGAAGGGGTGGAACATGCTTTTTTGGATGTCGAGGATGAAGATGTGGATAATGAAAGAGTATCGATAATTTCCGCTACAAGTTCGCAAGTGAATTTTATTCTTGGAGTCGAAGGGGTTGCAAAAAAGGGTAGGAAGGTAATTTATTTGCTTACACTCCTAGATGGCGGACATGAATCATCTCATACAGCTGCTTTATAAAATCAAGCGTTTTCATAAAACAGCGCTAGATTTAACAAAGAATTCAGCAACTTCATTAAAAGCGTTGTAATGTAAATTAGTACGAATGTTAATTGCAAACAATGTTGTAATAAACTCAAAAGAAAAACGCTAACTTGAATGCAAAAAGTTTCAGTGATCGTAAGCATAAAGATTCGAAATATATTGTAACTAATTAATTAAAAATTTTAATTCCATCTCCCATATACACACGCCAATAATTAATAACAAGTGCAAATAGTTTTGGAATGATTTTACCCGGAATAACGCCGAGTTAGTGCGAATTAATAACCAAGATAGAACACCGGTACATATGTGGATCAGAAACAATCATTGAACGTGCGAATGCGGTGAAAATTATGCAACTACTCGTGCCACGTGAATCGAAACGTTCTCAATAAATAGCAACGATAGAGAAGGGCATTAATGCAGCGCATTTATCCTGCTCGATAGGCGTAAATTTGAAGCATAGAAGAGTTAACCCGATCGCTGGCTTCCCATGATTAGATCTTTATGGATTAATCGTCAATCGTCCAAAGTGCAACGGATTAATTCCACGATTTTCACACCAAAAGATTCGGCAATCCCGTGCAGTTATTCTCGGCAACGAATACAATTTTCCTGCCGTCCTTCAATCATTCCATTCTTCTCGCGGGAATCTCGTTAAACCCTAAATCATCGTTCACCAGAAAAAAACATTCGATCACTATTTTCTCCCCCTTAATGTCAGATATATCCAACTAGCATTTAACAAATTTATTAAAATTACAAACACTCTCAAATATAAATGGAAAATAAACAAAAAAAGACGGACCTTTGTCTCCATAATGTCTACTATTCTAGTCTCCAATTACTCTGCTATTCGAAAGCAAAAACTGCAACAAAGTGCTCTGAATTTTCTCTCGATTTTACTTGAACTCCTTTGCAAAAAATCCTCCGTACTTAATTCGTCGAAGTGACGAAACGATAAAAATACGGCCAGTTTTTTCGCTTGATTCTTCGTCTCGTATAAACAAAAGGTCGAAGAGAAGATAATCTTTCCATGAGGAAATCACTTTCGAACGACGATGTGCGCGCATTTGCGCCGGAAGAAGATAACTCGTAAGGATCGTAAAGGGAATGGAACGAAATGGAAGGGAAGGAAAAGGGCAAGGCGAGGCTGTACGTGCACGATTATACGCGTAGGTGTATAAACGCGAGCGTGGACGTCGACGAGTACGGCTTCCACGGCTTCCACCACGACAAACCAACGTCGATCGCCTTACCCGCCGATCGTTTTACTCCTGCCACTTCGCCAAAATACTTAGGTACCTACTGGATACTAACTTTACACCTATATCGACGTTGCTGCAACGTCTTCTGGTGTTTGAGGGACGCAAAAAGTGATCTCGGCTTGGCCACTTTTATCTAATCTTGAATCGTAACACAGCTCAACGAATTTGAAGGAATTAAAGTAATTTCTGTCTGTCTATATTTTAATAAACACTATATTTACGGCCGGTAAATCTAGTATGTTTAACACTAAATCTACCAAGGTGTTCAGAATGACTCGTTCCCCAGTTTTTCTAAAATATTTGCAAGTTTCCGGGAGACTCGTATATTCGATATTGTATTACATCCATCTTGTAAAATGTAAATTACTGAATTGATCATCTTATCCAGCTTTCGATTCCTGGCTTTTTCAATAACATTTTAATGTATTGAAATATAATGGATTTATCGCCGGTAATTCTAGTGTTAAACATATCTGATAAGTACTTTAAAAAAATGTGAATCATGCGACAAAATGTACTATCAGTTAAGTAATTTGTGTATTTCAAGATACGCGTGAAATATCTACTGTACCGCTACTCTATAAATTTGAGATGTGCTTTTAAAAATCTAGGAACCCATTAATTTGACGGCTATAATAGATCTAGTGTTAAACGAGAATAATTCTAACATCAGGGGCTATGAAAATTTCATTTATAATTTTGTGATTTTTTTTACTAAAAGAAGTTTGAGAGAATTGGTATTTCGCTATAGAAGTTTAAGTAGTCTTCAGTCTTTGAGGCCATCTTAATTTACCTTCCACCCTTGGCCAAGAGACATCAGAGTATTGATTACCGTTCGTTAAATATGATTTAACACAACGAACATCCCTACAGTGTATGGCAACGTGTCAAGTAAATATATCGTAATTACCGCGCAATTAAAGTGATTATTAATATTCAGAATTGGGAGAGAGACTTGTCATTGAGTCAAATTGCAGCTGGTAGACTTATTGGTTTAATTGGCCTTTTGTAGGGAAGGCGCGAAAAATCGATGCAGACACGACGATCGAGTGACGGAACACGTTCCGCCGACGGTGGGCGATCTAAAGCAATTATGTCAAAATGGATAAATAGAATATTAATTAGCGGTCTATCAATCGACTAAATATTAAACGTGGGGCCGCGCGGCTATGAATAGCCTGTGATTTATCGACAGGACGTAGCAGCGAGAGAATTTATGCATCGACAATAAACGAAAAGAGATCTCACCGATACTCACGGGAGGCGTTTTAAAGGACGAATTAATTAACGCGCTCGATCTCGGTTTCAACGAAATTTATCAAGCACATGAAACAGGCGTGAATGAATTGGCCGCTCGATTTACGGAATTATGTTACGAATCGTAGATCCGTCACTCGTTTCGCGTTATTACTTCGACACCATGGCGAGTAACGATTATTTCCAATCGTCTCTCCTACCTTTGGTATCACCAATCACGAAAACTTCTATGGTTTGGAATGATCTTTTTCGTCGTTCCACAATAAGCGAGTTCACGTTTACGAAACCGTTTGAGGATACCAAACGAAACGAGATCCAGGCATATCGTTCAATCTACTCGATCGATGTCATTTCATTGTTTCCGACAAACTGCATCGAAATTTATAACACCGCACGATAGTATCCATTTACTCCTGCATTTACCACAATGACAATAAACCACCGATCATCGCTAGGATTCGCAGCATATGTTTCCATTACAGCGTACACCGCCCACCATCCACCTATGTGCGCGCCTATGGTGAAATTGAAGCGTTAATCGATATCGATGAGCATACTTCTGCACGGGGTTCGATATCAAAAACGTATCGCCATTGTCAACGCGCGAAAAACTCTAGTTTCCATAGCGTCGTCATAGTTCATGGTTCGACCACTTGGTGAATATATCTGGTAGTCGATCTACTTGATTCTCTAATGAACTACTACCAGATTCATTTTCCACTTCTTCTACCCCCATCAAATTGATCGTTTTATTCTCTTTTCCCATTGGTATCTAAAATCATAGAATCCTTCAAGTGCTAAAAAAATATATAAACAAAACAATAATCGTAATTAACGATCTTATCAGACAACCTTAGACTCAACCGTCGAACTTGTTTCCTTCTGCGCAGACGACCTGGACGACGAGAACGGGGAGGATCGTCTTCATCGTAACCGAAGTCCATCGAGCGGCGACGAGGGTCACGATGACCTCGGTGACCAAGACGACTGCGCGGAAGCAGACGGTGAGGGCGAGTCGACGAATTCGACGAGTCTCCACGGCAGTTCGGGGAATGGGGGTGGCGGTGGAGGAGGTGGCGGTGGTAACGGAAACGGGAATCAAAATAACGTTCAAGTCGGCGTGGATGGACGAGATTCCAGCAGCATGAAGCGGAAGAAGAAGACGCGAACGGTGTTTTCACGATCGCAAGTCTTCCAACTAGAAAGCACGTTCGACATGAAACGTTACTTGTCTTCGTCAGAACGCGCTGGTCTCGCGGCATCGCTAAGGTTGACGGAGACCCAGGTGAAGATTTGGTTCCAAAATCGTCGTAACAAGTGGAAGAGACAACTAGCTGCTGAATTAGAAGCGGCAAACATGGCTCACGCGGCTCAGAGGCTGGTGAGGGTACCGATCCTCTATCACGAGGCGTCAGCTGGTACCGGAAGTTCGGGTGGCGTCTCGGTGTCGGTTGCTGCACCGCCGTCGTCAGCTGCACCAGTTTCTGTCGCTAGCTCGGCACTTTCGCACTCCGTCGGCGTAGGAGTCGGCGTCGGTGTCGGGGTAGGCACCTCCTGTCCTCCAACGACGGCTCAGCCAATCTTTTACTCCCATCACCATCAGCACCACCATCACCACCCGGCTCACGTGCAGGCGCACACTCTCCTGCCCCACCAGGTACATCCCCAACCGCCTCCGCCTCCGCCACCCCCGCCTAACGGACAACCACCCCAATCCTCCTCGCAATAACACCGTCCGGCTCGCGAGACCGGCGCCGAGTCGCTGCAAGAAACTACCCCTGACCGAACGATATCTCTATCGCGACTCGCCTCGATCGCCTTGTCCGGATAATCACTCTCGGGATTGGACGACTCGTTGGAACGACGTCGACGTTCATTCGCGACGATCTTTCGAGTCTTCTTTTCAAACGCTTTATTCCTCTTTCCCTCTCTCTTCATTTCTACCTTTCCGGTACCTTTTGAATTTATTCGTCGTTGTTCGGACGTTTTGTCTTTGAAGGTATTCTTTTTAAATTCACTGTGTGATCACAATGGTTTTATGGTTGAGATGGTATGGGTTGATTGGTTTTTTATGATGTTTCGAAGAAGAGAAAAGAGAGAGAGGGTGAGAGTATAAGATAGAATCGAGGATAGAGGAAATGGAAATATTTTCCAGTGGGAATTGTACTTGCCGCGGCTTAACGCGACTGGCGACTTCCGGAAAGTCGAAAAGTTGTAATATAAGTATATCTAGTCTATTACTTGTCGATAAGAAACTACTCGTGGAACGATTGATATTTTGCCGATCGAATTCGCAGATGAGAAAAACAGAATGGGGGATGATCGGATGGGTTACAGGTGGAATTCGTTTTTTTCTAATTCGCGCGCAATAAAACCATAGTTTCTACCGATTCGGACGAAAGTGAAACTCTTGATTTTCTACGGTGACATCGGCTGCGAGTCTAGTTAATGGATGCTCTTGTAAATGTAATCGCGATTCGCTGAGAATTGTAAGTATAACGTTAGGTACACACCTTAAGACACAGGCAGGGTTCCTACGACATATTCTACCTGTTGTGATAAGTATCTAAACGATTAATTTTATTAAACGAACGGTAGAGGTTACGAAATACCGGCTCTCGCATTGTATATCACCTATCTCATAGACAGTCAATTAAAAGAAAAAAAGAAACCTCGTCGTGCCGTGTTTTATACGGACGTTTATGTGATCCAAGATCTCGAATTATTGTACAGCCGATCGTTTCGCAATATCGCTAATAATGATCGTTGAACCATAACAACGTCGTCTAGAATCTCTCCCATCGATACAAAACAAACGAAAGTAATATTACGACCTTTACCCGATTGCTCACCGTTATCACGAATCATCGCGAAATATTACGAAGTCGAATTCGGGAAACGTGAAAGTTCGCTGACCGTAAAGGTCGTCAAACATACACAGCCGTCCTCAGTATTCGACACGATCTCGTCCGTCGCACATCACCCTGTTTCTATCGAGGAAACCGGGTCGTTCCTCGAGGAAATATATTTATTATCGTACTTTAATCACCTTCTTTTTCAATCGGTACCGTGCACCGGTTACAATTCAATACTGATCTTCACTCTTTTTACATTTCTCGATTCACCGAAAGTATTCGCATCCCCGTTGTCCGTTTAAAAGAAAAATCCTAAGACATCCTCTTTGGAACGACGAAAGTTCTTTAACGTGAAAGTGTACACGTAGATGCAAACTTGTACCTGGTGTCATACACAGAAGATCAGACACGTAAACGTAGAGAAATCTGCCCGATGATCCAGGCGCATCGCTTTCGTCGAAACGACGAGAGCCGTCTCTCCGGCGTGCGACCACGAGGGAGAACGGACGACAATGCAGCTGCACCACGCCACGTTCCGCACATCTGCATAGAGAGCACATCCGAGTAAGTACGCTTACGTAAGTACGTGCACTTCAATCATCGTTCTCGCACCCCGTCGCGCGCCATCGCACCTTCGCTTCTTTTCGCTTCTCTGATCTTTCCACGAGAGCCTTTCATCCGTGGCGCGCGATTCTGCTTTCCTCGTTCTTCGTGTTCAGCCCCTCTTGCCCTACCACGTTCTATATATATATATCTTTTTTTTTATTTGCCCTCTTTTCGTCCTACTGTAGAATGCACAATGCCGTCGTCTTCCCCGTTTTCGCGACCGACCCACCGAATGTTCTTGTGCGACGTGCCCTTTTGTCGGGACGAAGGACGAGCATGGGTCGAGGATCTTGAGATGTGTTTATCGTTGAGGGTGTATTCTTGGCTGCGATATTTTTCTCTGTCGCGGTGTGATATTAATTAGTGCGGTTTTTTTGGGGATGCTGAGATATTTTGGGACTAGAGGTCCTTTAGTGGAAGAAGATGGACCATGTTCAGGATTCTGATGGTGTATGTAATGTTTAGAAATTCTAGTCTACTTTGTTTTACGATGTTGCAGAGTTATTTGAAATATGCTAGGTTTTGAGATGACTTCTGAATATTTAGGTTATTTTATTAGATTGGGAAATAACTTTAATTTTGTGGATTTTAGATGAGACCTTATGGAATAATTTTGGTTAGGTTGTTCCTTTCTATGTGTAAGTCTTTGAGGCACAGTAATTCAAAAAGTAAAATGATCCATGTTGCACAGACATTTCTTTTTTTATTTTAATTGAATAATGTTAGTTTACTTTTAATAACAAGTTGTAAAATAATATAAATTTTCGATGTCCCACCATGCATCTTTACGTGTCAAAGAAGTGGGGCACATTCAATCCCGCTGTGCCTCAAAGAGTTAAAGGACAAATTGATTTGAGGAGATGTGTTTACTGATTTTTAATCGTGTACATGCTACTGGTTATTCTATTGTATTTTATTCTATTGCGAGGTGACATTAGTACTTGTGGTTCGCCAATGACCTTACAATATCCTCGCACCTATTGACTTCCTGGAAGTACGAGCTAGTATTGAAAATCATACGATGTGTTTATCATTTTATAGTTATATATTATTGTCTGATTTTCTTTATCTTAATTTCATGTTACTTTGATTCCTCTATTTCCCCCAACGAACTCTCAATATCCTTGCATCCGACCCTCCTTCTTGAAATCTAACAACACGCTACCATTAAGGATGATACTTTACGTCTTATTGTTTTATCCTTGTGTACACATTTCTGGTTGGAACACATTTCTGGCGATAGAATAAAATCATTTTATTCTATCGCAATAATGCATTAGTTCTTGTGATTTTTTTGAACTGCCTTCGAATATCTTTGTATCCAACACCCCTTTCAACAATCTAATTGTAAGTATAAGATACTATAGAGAACCATAAGACATTTTTATCGTTTCATATTTATATATATTAGAATCTGCTCTATACTATTCTATTTCCGTATAACATTAATTCCTCTGTTTTCGCAAACGACATTTCAATATCCTCACAGGTGATGCCCCTTCTTGGAATCTAAGAATAAGCTGTCAGGATGATAAATTACGTCATTAAGTTACTTATGGGACCATAAGACATTTACATCGTCTCATATTTATATATTACAGTCGGATCTATTTTATTATATTTCCATATAACTTTAATTCTTCCGTTTCTCGCAAACGACCTTCAGTTTCCTCGTAACCAATGCTCCTTCTTGGATTCCAAGAATAAGCTACCGTTAAGGATCGTAGGATGTGTTTACCGTTATGTATTTATATATTACTGGCTAATCTTTCTAAGCCTGCTACACTGTAATATTAATTCTTGTATATTCCGCAAACGACTCTACTTGCTTCGCACCCATTGCTCCGTTCTAAGCCCAAGGGAACCGCAGGAGTCGATGACCGCGATGGAATGTTTACAATTTGTCCTACTATCCCGAGACGAGTACAATTTAACTGATTTTCGCAAACCAAAACATCCTCTCTACGATGCTCCTTTGTTAACCCAAAAGGACACGCCGATGTCGAAGTTTCCTGTCAACGTGTCTTGCCAAATCTAAAATTTACTCGCTCTCTATCACCGACTAAAATCTCTAATGAAATTAACTGGGAGAAGTATTCGAACTGTATTTTCTTTTTAAAGAATTCAAGAAGGAAATACAGAATTCTTTAACCCTTAAAACACCCCATAAAAAGGTAGTTTTGTGCGGTTGCTAGTTAAGCTTTTCTATCGAAAGGGAGGAAAGCTTAAACGACTGCAAAAGTTCTTCCGTCGATTCTACCCATTTTTTTTTTTTTTTTTTTTTACTACACGAAACACCGACGCAAGTCTCCCTCGTTCGTGGATATTCGTGGAATCTCAGGAAATTTAACAGATACTTTAATCGATACAGACGCCTCGTAAAAGCGCACGGAATTAATTGGTCTTGTGCAGAGATTAAACGCACTCCCGTTAAAAGGATCGATTCCAACTTATTCCTATATTCACGATGTAAACTCGTTTCGCCAGGAGAAAGGTAGGAAACGTCTGAAACGTGCATCGAAAAGAATGCAATTTGGATCGATTGATGCACCTCGTGGATTACGTCGCTTAACCCCACTTGCGGAGTTAATGACTCGCTTTAAATATGCATCGCTCGTTAACGCCAATATAAATCGTGCTTAATCAGTCGAATCGTGTTTAATCTACCCGATTCCCGTCGACGTTGAATCATCCTCCGATAATTTCGACGTCGTTGCACTCGTCGCGACTAGATAATTCCTCATCGTCTCCATCGTGAATTTCCTACGAATGATTTTTACAATTTTATCATGTACCTTTGAAAGTCTCTCGTTTTTCATTCTTCATACTTCGTTACATCCAGCATTCTTCAATCGTTCTGGTACCTGTCGATTAATTCGAGACGCCAGAACTCCCAAGGAGGGAGAAAAACTCGTGAAAATGTATCTCGCTTCTGAAAAGCTCCATTAAAGACGTGTTTGTCGAGGATCGAAAGTTCACCGGCTCATTGTCGGCTGCAATCTGGAGTCGAATTGCAGTTCTCTCGCGTCACTCCGCCCTCTTCCTATACCCCATATAGCCTGAAGTAATTCAACACGTAAGGGGATGACAGCGGCCTCGAAGCCCGTGTCCTTCGAGGTGTCGTAAGTGACGATCGTGTTTCACTACCAAATTTAGCAAATCTTTGGTAGAATGTATTTTCACGCCGAGAACAATCCCCTTCGTTCGTCTACATTAGCGTATTTACATTTTGTATTAACGTTTGGTATTCTGGGTTTTGGTGACCTTCTGATGCCCGTCAAAGACATGGTTGTGGAAGGTTAAAAGGTAAACGTATGGTCAGATAAGCTGCGTACAATTTATAGTAAAATGTAGATAATAATGTCTTTAGTACAAACTTATATGGAAAATTGAAACAATTTTTCAAAATAATGAAGCAATTTTATATCTTTAAGTTCAGTTGGACGATAAATGAGAAATAGAAGAGAATTTTATAGATGCATAAACTTAGAAATTAGTGATGTATATGACACTGTGAAAGAATGCAGTTATTTGGAAAATTGTAGGACTTTTAAATTAATATTTTCTATGTATATATTATTTACAGTTACAGCAAAGTTAGTTAGTTTTAAGGTCTTTGCGATATACTAGTTGGCAAGTTTTCTTCACACGTGAAACTGGAGTTACATATATGAATTACATTCTTCTTTCCGCTTGAGGACTTATAATTGTCAATAGAGGAAAATAGATCACTGTTATTTTCTATTTTCACGTCTTCAGCTTCAGAATGTTCCTGTTCATCGATATTTGAAGATTCTCCGTCTGCGTTGTCTATTCTGTTCTAATAAATAGTTTCTTAAACGTCTTGATAGTTTTAGCATGACTTTTAGTCAACACATCTCTTCAATGCAATAACTAATGTTTCCTCAAAATGTAGCAAATTCTTTAGACCCTTGTAAAGAAGTTTTACCCCCTCCTTTAAATTTATCAAGTCACCCTGTGTCTCAGAAGTTCTCCACCTGCGTCTCCAAGGGTGAACACCATAGTCAACGTCTACATCGCTGTTCTTTGATCGTACCTCCATCAAGTCTCCCTCAACTTATTACAATAAAATATTACCTCCTTCGTCGACACAAATTTCCCCTCATATTTACCAGTAATATAGCTCATAATTCATCTCCCACGCAAAACAACAATAATCTTTCAACCATTCAACAATTTGATCAATCCTACAGGTTCAACATTAAAAACCACCCCCAAACACTTATACTTAACACCAACCATCCCATACCAGTCAAATGACCAGTTCAACGGAATGAAAATTCATAATATAATGCATTATTACTTAACTCTTAAGCATCCTATTAAGTAATTATTCAGAAAGATACCGTCACTTTTAACCAATCAAATGACCGACCCCTATAAGAATAGACAACCACAAAGTCTCCATACGGTTAATATCAACTATAAAATCTTCGAATAAATTTCAAATCCAACAAAACACCAGATGACCGACACATTAATCGTGTCACCGTCAAAAGTTCGATCTTCCACGAGGGGGTTGAAGCAGCAAAGCGTATCGCGCCGTACCGTCTGAGCTTTACGTGACTGGATAGAAAAATCAGTAATTCCTAATGTCTCGATGCGAATCGAAGAGATTACATCGTTTAATAAATTAAACATGATCCTTGATCCCAGGAACACGGCATCGTCCCCGGTGTACTCGCGTGACGAGGGGGCGAAAGTGGGCGTTTAAAGATATTCCAAGAGAGCGCTGGCGCACAACGCAACATCACCGGATGACGATGGTACGTTCACGCAAGTGGCACGTAATTCACGTGATTCGCGATGGAACACAATCGATAGGGTGGGTTAATTGGTGTACCGGCATAAGGCGACTCATTTGTTTAAAGCTTCATCGTCCAGCTAATCGAGTTAATTACCAGGCTGATAAAGCGCGACGACTTCACGACAGCTGGAGTAAAAAAAAAGGCAGGGGCAACGCAGATGACGCTTCTTTGCTGTATTACAGCCAATTTATGGCGGGTATTATCGCGACCGCGATCCTCACGTGACCATCGTTACTCCCTTCCGAAGGTGAACCCCGGCTCGGATAATTACTCTAATGGAATAATTTTTTGGAAAAATCTATCGTTGACGCGCGGAGGGCTCGCGACACGACACTAGGCGTCCCTCTTAGGGCCACACCCTCGATACGATCCTCGACAATCCAGAACTCGTTAACGGAGAAGAGCACCGTGCCTTGTCGTGGCCGATAAGCCGGACGAAATTAAAGTCGAACGATCGGACGATTTCGATGAACTTTCGTGCAACTTTCGATCCTTGGAAATGAATGTGTCGGGGGAGTTAAACATCACGCGCGACGAGGATTTCCAATGTTTCCAGATTAGTATACTAGGTACCAGATTTCTTTAGCTCGTTGCCTGAAGAAGTTTCTGGTATCTACTTAATTTTCAATTGGTTACTTATTACTTGAACATTTTAACAGTAACTTTCGATCTTTGGAAATGAATATATCGTGGGACTTAAACATCACCCGCGACAAGGGTTTCCAATGTTTCTAGATTAGTACCATACTTGATACCAGATTTCTTTAGCACGTTGTCTGAAGAAGTTCCTATTTAATTACGATTATTTTAACAGTAACTGTACCGTACGAGATCAAATGATCGGCCCAATGGAATGTAAATATGTCATTTTCTGTAGTACTAACTAAAAACTATTTCTTGCGTTGTTTTCAATATTAATTTGACAATCTCCTGCATCTCTTTACAAACAGTACAACTGCCGTTTCTTAAATGCTCAAATGACAAATTTCCAGTACAGTTACTGTCAATCGATTATTTATTGTTATCAGCTTCTCATCTCCTCCAAAGGATGCGAAAGGTTGTCAACATTTTCACACCGTACTCTCCTTCATCCCCTGCGTATTCTCCACACTCATCCCATCTCCTATACTCGAAGAATTAAAAAACTACCCCATTACATTGCCAAAAAATCTCTCCACAATAAACACACCCTTTCAACCCCCTTTTCTTCCTCCTCTCAAAACGATAGGCCGAGAAATTCTGTTAAAGGCGCCAGCCAAAAAACAAACGCGAAATCGGCAGCGCGATTACCTCTTGAACGTCAGAGAGCGCAAAGTTTCAAGAGCAACGGTGGGTGAGCCCTCGTTCGGGCCCTCGGTTACAGAAGACCGGCCCTGACACGACGACAAAGAGGCCGGGAGAGAAAGAGGAACTCCGTGAGGGAGGAAGAGAGAAGAGAGTCAATGGGTATAAGCACTAAGCACGTAACTATAAAAGGAGCCGGGGGTTGCGAATCGTCGCTAGATTAAAAAGAGGCTCCCTTTTTCGCTTGCTCTTTTATGCCCGTGCGCCACGCCGCGCCCCACACGCATCATGCGCCTCCTCGCCCAACGTCCCGCACTTACATGTATCCACATGTTGTACACACACACACACACACATAATATACATATACGAACATGTGAGTATACAAGGACCACTGTGTAGGTGTAATCGTACACGTAGAAGCGTTCGATATCTCGCGAACGTCCGCTGTAAAAAGCAATTCGATCTGGCAGCGCGGTATAAGCCACCCCTCTTTCTTTTTTACCTCCTCTTTTACTTTCAGACTCGCGAATACGTCGATCTTCGGTACTCTTTAGAATCATAGGATGATAGATAATTCGTTGGATTTTTCCATGATATTATCACGATAGAATCGATAGAACGGGAAAGAAAACATCGGTAGAACTGGAGATCAGGATTTGGTTTTTGTCCGGTTTCAGTTTGCACTTATTGGGTAGACTCTTTAGACGAGAGCGAAGTTAATGCAATTTTCCAATCTACTCTTCTTTTTTTTCTGATACTCCTCTCCTCCTCTTGAAAGTGGCTCGGTGGAAGGCCTCTTTGTTCGCCCTTAATGCACACGTATGATGCACGAGACGCACCGGTTAGATCCTCTTGCATATGTCGAGCGCGTACAATGCCGCGATCGTATTACAATTCACAATGCGCCACTGCGGGGACTAATGCTCGTGGAACGGTACTAATCAATCCTCTGCAGGAAATTTCAATCGGGTAATCTTGCGGCTTCCGCGGATTTTGTCAAATGGCAGACGAAGTAGTTACAATGGCCGTATTTACGTCGACGATTAAACCACAAAATGCATTCACCGATGGACCAACTACCCCCACCCTCCGCCCCCTCTTCTATCTGTTTCCCATTCTCGAAAATGACTCCAACGATATTTAGCGCATGAATTTCACTCGATCGCGTTTCGTGTCGGCCATGAGGTATACGGAAAAGCGAATTTTCATAACTATAATTACTCCCGTCGTCTCGTGCTTGTCTTTATTCGAGAAGCTCGTGAAAACGAGAAAGGGAAAGAGAGAAAGAGTGAGAGAGCGAAACGCACAAGTCTGCTGGTAAATGGATGGATGAACCTCGACGAAAAAGGGTGCCTTTGAGCTGGCGAGTCCGTTGCTGCCAGATTAATTAACGAAGCACTCGCCCGGGGTCCAGAAAAGGATCAACAACTCCGATAGCTACCGAGGCTAATAGACAGGTATCCCTATCTACTTAGCTTCTTGGTCTGCTTCTCAATCAACCGTCGATACTTTTCCCCGCCAGACCTCGATCGCGAATTAATCGCACCCGACCCGAGCATCGAATCTGAGATATCGATTCGCATAACGAACGATTTTATCATCTTTTACGTCCTTTCTTTCGTCTCTTCTTTCGTCGTGGCATGAGACCTTGTTAGGAAAGCGATGGTTAATTACACGTAAGATGAGGAGACGAGAAGAGGAGGAGGGAAGAGGAAGTCAAAGGATCATGACTTTGTTTCTTCAAAATAGCCAATAGAGGCAAGGTTGAACTTTCTTTGTTTCCTTTGGGTAATTTCTGTTTGCACTTAAATTTATCGAAGATTTAATTGTTTTTGAGTGAAGCAGAGGGGTTGTAAATGCTATCGAGGATAAGTTGAAAAGTAATGCAACCTGTGCAACGGTGTTTTAAATGCGAGGGTCAAAGAGAAAGTCTCTTTTTTTGAGGGGAGTCAACGACACGCGTTGGTGGCGCATATTTGTTTTCGAGGAAGGGGAAGGCTCGTGTCAAAGGTTCGAAAACGTCCATCTAAGTAATTACCGGAGCTTAGGAGCGTCAGAGTTAGGGTCAACAGTGTTGATTAAACGTGAGATAAGACACAACTGCTCCACCTTCGAACGGTGCTTGAAACAGGGAATCTATACTTTGTCTCATTGCCAAACGATATCGCCTAGATCGAAAACCAATTGATAGATTACCTGTTAAAAAAATAGCATTAGGTAAAGCGACAAAATGTCGATTTTTTATAACAAATTGCAATGCCATAAAATAGACTGACCAGATTTGAATAATTGATAATAAATCACTCTCAAAATATCCCATCAGACAAATGAAAAAGTAACATTTCTTATCTAATATAATCTCGTAGAAACAATTCTGATAGAAAACCTGTATCCATTAATTTCCACCGAAATCAAAACATTCAACAAATCATCTCCCCATTCCAAACATCAATCTCAAAGACGATAGAACTCTCGTAAGTAATTTTGCAACTTATCCAAGGTGTCTTTTCACAATATTAACAATAATACAGCAACATTTTTAAATCCTCTCGAAATTTGATATTTCCTTCTACACGACCAGCAGATTTTGCAGTTGCTTAAACATCAGCGACGAATAAACTGAATTTATCCGAATCGGACTCAACCGGCACGAGGTTGACTGAGTACAAAGCGACGCGTGTCCCATCGTCAATTTGCCAGAATCGTCAAACCAATAACGAAGTACCGTCGAAACAATCGGATCGAAGCCTTCGGGAATACCCGATCCGGATAGACGCGTGAATGCATCGCGGTGCTTCACTGCCCGCCAATGTGACGAAAGACGAAAATGAAGGCAACCTTTTCTCCTCCCTCTTTTCTCCCCCATCGATGCACTAATAGACTCGTCTACTCTTTCGTTCTTCGGATAAACTACCACGTTGACCCCACGTTCTACGGATAATCGACTGAAAATAACCCCAAGAGACTACCATCGGGGACCCCCCTGGATCCCTCGTGCTTTCACTTCTTTCTCTCTTTACCCCATCCTCTCTCACTCTCTTGATCCATCTTTTTTTTTCTCTTTGCTCTGTCTCTCTTCGAAGCAAGTCGGTGCATCTGTTCGTTTTGAAAGGAACGAATGACTCCGACAATTAGAGGAGCAGCAGAAATCCTGGCGAAAATACTCGCGTGTGCGCCCGTTGCTTCTCCTTTTCTCGCTCGCGGTATTCATGCTCGCCGGGATTGCAGCCCGAACGTGGAGAAAGAAACGGGGGTGCGCTTGGTACGCCCAAAGCGGGCTTGATTAAATCGGAAGGAACGATTACGTGGCTGTAAGCGCGTTCCGATTAAAAGAAAAGGATGAAAAAAAAATGTATACCCTGCGAGTACCATTTTCGAGTAATTTTATAGCACTCCTTTGCAATCGAGGGATCTTTGTGTCGAGGAGGAATGACTACACAAAACCGTTAAATGATTCGCTGTTTTATTATTTTTGCAAAATAGTTTTATCTTGCTGTAGGGTATTTTTGTGCAATACAAATTGGATGGTAATTATAATCTTTTAAAGCTTTTTTAATCACTGGCACAGATACGGCGAGAGATTCTACGGTCAGACGTCTTCGATTGCGGATGCGGTGTAAATCCACAGCGCGAAGTAAAAGTTATATATTTTTCTAAATAGGATCGATTCATTCATGAATAATAAAGCTCTAGAAACGTGCCAGCTTCTTAACGCTTTCACAGTTTGGTAAAATTACGAATTCTGGCCCCCAAAGTGTCTAGTTTTTTGTATATTCGCAAATACTTCGGCATGCAAACTAAACCACGTCTCCATCTTCAATTATAATAGCCTTAGAGAACAGAGGAAACAAAGAATCTAGTTATAAACTTAGATATCTTTGGTAAACTAAACGGGATAAACCGTTTCATACTTCACGCTCCGCCCGTGACTGTCACGGGATAAACTGTTAATGGGTTAATAGTCGCTCTGTATGTTGTTAATTTACAACAGCATTTCACAAACTTTGCGGCTTGCTTCTCCAAAACTACGGGAAGAACTTCTTCATTACAGAAGACTGTGAAACTTGAAAATGTTAATACATAACAATTTTATCCACTAGAAAAAAATTTTGTCCATTCAAAAAAACTGTCCATCCCCCTGAAAATTCCACCATCGATTCCCGTGATTCCGAGTCCCGCAGAAATCGTCGAACCGATTGCACGAAACGGAGTACGTGAAACGTAACTTATACATAAAACGACATAGTTTCTCCGTGACACTTGTAATTAAAAGTACCATTAAGCGCGGAGCGAGACGGCAGGGGGTTGATCGTCGACGCGCACAATGGTCCTCGGTGTAAAGAACGATAGCCATTGTTGTCTAATTTGTATAGAAGAGCAATGCCCGTTACAAAGGACACATTTAGGTAAATGCAACATGCGAGCTAGCACCGCATTGTTTGATCCAATTTGGCCGAGCACGAGCGGATCACGCTACTACGTTTTACCTCGGTCTGGTCTTGTTCGGCTCCGATTGACTTCGTTGTAGACACAACCCCGTGCAGTTAGAGCGTCAGTGCAGCGCACGGTGGCGTGTCGCGAATCTCTTTTCATCGATCTGATGACCACCTCGTCCATTCGTGTGGTAAGTGGATAGAACGGGGTGGTATCTTGTCGGAGTGAACCGGCTACGGTTCGTTCGTTTAATAGCGGCTACTTTTTTTTCTCAACCACCGCCAAACACCGTCCGGCGTATATCCCGAATTGTATCATGGTCATCTCGTGATTGGAATCTCCTCTCTACCTTTAAAAGAGTTTGCGTGAACGTTTGTGCCATTGATTAGAAATTATTTGATCGTTGATATTCTTGACGCATTTTCCTGGTTAAGTGGTAAGGTTGAGAGTAGAACTCTGAAGTAGACTTGATCAATCTACGGTCGCATGAAGTCCAAGATGGCATGTATGCGTGATTTTGACTAAATATACCATCAATAATAGTACAAAGTATTCGTAAGTGTTAATGCACTTTATTTTTGGCCACAAAACAAGTAGTCTTCTTTCAATATAACTCTGGGAGGCTGAAATATTTGACACCTCTGATTTAAAGTATGACCGTAGGAAAATATGTTTTGTCACCGAATTTATTTAGTATTTGAAGACATTTGAAGTGTAACTCTTAAGATCTTAACCTGATAAAGTTTGTCGAACGTCGTTTATTACTCTGATACTGTTATTTTGAAAATCATAACTCGAGTTAATCCAATACCACTGAGAAATCTCAACCGTCAGACCGCAAATCGAGGGCCGTGTGAAAGCGCTAAACGAGCAATAAGAAAGTAATGGCGACGCATAAAGCAAGAGATATCCAGGGCTTCGAGAGCGAAGGGGTGGTACCGCGCGCAATTACGGATTTTGAGTGACAGATGCTCGCCCAGTCGGCAGTCGGAAGATTAAAACAAGTAATCAAAGCCCCAGTAGCCACCCCGGGATGGATATGGATGGATGCACTCACCCCCCACCCTGCGACCCTTCTGCTGTCTCCTCGTTTCCAGTCCATGCCACCACGTTTCCCTCCTTTACTCATCTTCCTCCCTCCTGAACCAAACCACCAAGGGTAAAACCTCCTCCTCCGTTCCGCCACCCTCTTTCCTCATCCCCTTTTCCAGCTACTATAATATCCACCTATCAAGCCGCGCTCTGAATGCTCCTTTAAGAAAATGTTCCTTTCGCGAGCAGTCGCTAGCTGGGTGGTTATTAGACGTCTTGAGAGGAGAAAAAAAGAGAGGAGGGGGTGGCTGGAAAGAGGGAGAAGGGTAGCCCAAAGAAGCTCAAACGACGAATAAGTTATATTTCACGAGAAACGATAGAGGAGACTCTTTTGACGCGTACTTCGCCGCGGGAATGACAACGACGAGTCATTCGTGCGGTTTTTCCTTTTTGATTCTTCCTTTTCATCATCGCTGAGGATATCCCTGAATGTAAAAGATGATAGAAGCCGAATATTAGGGCGATGATGCAGGAACGATCGTTTGTTGAAATGATCGTGCGATCGTTTGAACTTACAAACGTGACAGAAATAATGGGGATAAATGTTAAAGTCATTTAAGTGTTAGTTACGGGCAACAAGAGGAGCAATTAGAATGGGAAGCCGTAGAGTTTCACCCCCGGCAATCGTAGGACGGAGGTGGGACAAACTGGCGGCGATAGACGACTAAGAATTCGATTAGAACAAGAAAATCCCTCTTCTTAACGACGGGCTGTATAATAGCATGTTGGCTCTTAATCGAACTATAGTATTTTAGATTCTGATGAGGTAGAATGAAAAGTAGAATAAACGTATTTACGAGAGTAATCAGAAAAATTGTAAAACTTCAAGGAAAAACAATGCTTGAATTTCTAAGTGGTTGAATTGCTTTGATATTTTGTAGAAAATTTTATTCTCTAAAGTCAGTTAAATTTTTAACGAGATAATTTAACGATGGAAATGAAGAATTCGAATTCAATTCGTCCCAGGTGAATACCGTCGACAAAAGGTAGATCTGGGATGTCTTTTAGCTCGAATATGTTTAATCTTGAAATTCTCCGGCTCGCAAAGGACAGGATTGGATTTGGAGAAGGTAGGAGAAAGGATGAGCCGTTTATCTCAGGCGTCGCTTTTCAGTTTTTCCCCTTCCGTCTATCTTACGGCGCCTGCTTTCCCGAGTCTCTTCTCTGGTTACTTTATCCCTTCCTTTGGGGCGTTACTGTCTCCGGTACCAGGGCTATATCTTCTTCGTGAAATAATAAGCTTTCTCTTATAAGTTTATCACGGCAACCCCGAAATCGGGATCCCCCGATACGAGATCTCGTCACTTTTATTATTAGCTCGTTGCCTCTTTGTTGTTCAATTCCTTTTATAATTTAACATATCAATTATATCACTATAATTGTTAAAATGTTAACATAAAACAACCAACACTTATTACAAGGATTATGGACAATATTATTTGTCAAATTACTAAAGCAGAAGTTACTAATAATCGTAGATACTTAGGAAATAATGATTATGAAATTTTTCAGCTTTCAAACGATCGTTTCCGATTCAATGACCTCTAAGTTCTGCCGATAAGGGAGACCACAGAGAAGACTATATTTCGCTTGATAGTTTCTCGTAAAATGATTTAATATGTAAAAGATAACAGTCTGTATCACGTTACACGCTCAATTTCCTGCTGTATAAACTCAAAAAGAGGTTCTTTTATGAGAGCGTGGAAAGAGAGAGGGTAATCCAGAACGGACTTTCAGAGATTTGACCCGTCGCTATTACTTCCATCGCCACAAAGAATCAAATTAACCAACGCAAGATTGCTCTTCCCCTTCTATCCTAGCCCTCCATCCTCCAACCACGGCTCTACCATCCCCTGAATCTTTCTATATCGTGCGCGTACATACGAGCGTTCACGCACCTTTTTCTTCCCCTTTTACTTTCTATTCGAGCATCGTGAGCCCTCGTGCCCTTTGCCTCTGATTGAACAGCCTCCCGAAGTACACCCTTGATTTTCCTGCCGGGGAAAATCCTGACTGCGAGACGTGCCACTATAGAAACGCGTATGCGTCCGTTTATTTTCTGTGATCTAAGTGAAACGTTCGTTGAAAAACGAAACGGTAGACACCTTTCATTGAACGTGTCAATGACTGGAAAGAACTGCTCGTAAAGAGGCTAATTCTATAGTGTTAAATTTCGTAGGGATGGAATCGTTTAATAGAATAGTCAATGTGTTAATCAGTGATTTATGTAAAGTTCATGTTACCTATATTACTATACATTACAGTTTAATATGGTATGTTTTGTTATAAAAATTATGTATTTGCGGTTTAATTAACGGATTCAAAGTACTGCTTGCTGTCTTTTGGGTTTGGCTTGATAGTTTTGGAATCTGGTTGCCAGTTGGCTGGACACACTTCCCCGTGTTTCTCCACAAACTGGAAAGCCTTTATGAGTCTCAAGGTTTCATCTACGCTTCTTCCAACTGGTAAATCATTGACGGTCACTTGTCTGAGTACTCCACTTTTGTCTATGATGAAAAGCCCTCTTAAAGCAATTCCAGCATCTTTGACTAATACGTTGTAATTAGTGGCTATCTCCTTGTTGAAGTCACTCAAAAGGGGATATCCAAGGTCTCCACCCAATCCACCCTGTTTTCTTGGAGTATTAATCCATGCTAAGTGACTAAAGTGTGAATCTGTTGATACCCCAATTACTTGTGTATCTAGTGCCTTGAATTCTGAGATTCTTTCGCTAAATGCTATCAGCTCGGTTGGGCAGACAAATGTACTATAAGTATAATGGAAATGTTGTTATGCAGGAAAAAATAATATATATTTATTTAAATAGTAGTAGACAACTTACAAATCTAAAGGATAAAAAAATAATACTACGTATTTCCCTTTGTAATCGCTTAATTTGATTTCCTTAAAATCGCCGTTAACCACAGCCATACCACAGAATTCTGGGGCAGGCTTCTGAATCTCTGGCCAAGCATTGTATAACTTGGAACTAACTGCGATATTACGAATATTTTCTACCAACACTGGGTTCTTAGGTTGTGTCAAGGCACTTGCTGTGAATACCTGCAAATGTAAGACGTAGAACTTAAAGGGTTATATTATTATTGTTTTTAAATTATACTAATCAAGAAACTTATACGTCCTTAAAAACGTCGAGAAAAACTTCCCCCGCAACCGATGCATGCTTCTAAATGATTAAAATGAGATTGTTACTCATGCAAACATAACTTACCGCTCTGCTGGCTTGAGATCGCAAAGATACTAACAATCGTAACATTGTGGACATAAAAATGGATCGTACTTAAATATGTTTTAATAGAAATAACAAGACTTTTAATCTCGCAAAATATGGAAAAGACTTTGATAATTAATAGGCTTAAATCGGATGTTTTATCAAACTTTCCTAAGAGGTTATATAACTCACTTTTTATGCTAATGTAACATTTTAAATACACGTGAAATATGCGTAATAATTAGTATTATTGATACGACCTCGTTAATTTACACTCAATAATAAGTTATGACTTTAAAAAACGTGTTAATTACACGATCTATTTGCAAAACCGGAGTAACTCCTACGTAGAAAAATATACAGAGGGCAGTATCAGAAGGCATTTGATATGAAATTCGCAACAGAAACACGTAGGAATTGCAAATAAAACGATTTCGACCTGTAAATCATTGTAGAAGATAAGAAAATGAATTAGCTAATTATTTATATCATATATTAGTAAATTATTAATAAGAGCAAAGAACGAAATTCCATTAACATGCAGAAATAAAATATAATATTCTATAACACATTGTTAGATAAAGTTTTATTATTAATTAAGAGAACTTCAAACAAAAATAGAGAATTACTACTAACCACCAATTTAAAGGGATCTACAAAGGATAGTGTGTTGAGTATAAATGAATTGATTTAATCAATATAATCATATTTTATTCAAATAACAGTATTATAAGTCTTATGTTCAATCATATTAAATCTGCGAACATATATCTCTATATACTTATAATATCAATAATCACTGCCCAAACTCTGATTCTTCAATTGCATCTTCTAGATTTATAGTTCCGCGAATAGTAAAAAGTATCGTTCGATACAAAATGTTAAATCACGATTGCTCAATACACGATTCGAAAATAAATCTCTCGGATGAATTTATTCTCGACGAGAGCGAACACACACGCGAAAATCTTTCATTCAGCGATATTTAAATTGTCTTTTTGCAAAGGATTCTCCGATACTATTTCGAACAGATCAAGTCCGTTCAATGGGAAACGGAATACGTACGTGTATTTCGGGTTAACGTAAAAGAAATTGTCCATATTTGTAACTTTAACATGACATATTTTGTAAGCTTTACTACAGAAACATAATACACATTCTGCTTACACCACCGCGAGATACATAGGCCGTATTGTGCATTTCGGCACTGATAATCACTTCTACTATCTAACGAGATAGATCAAAAAAATATTGTTTATCCAAACAGCGATTTCAAGTTGAACCTATGTAATCTCAGCTCGAAAGCAGAAATTTTCATTTAATTGGAAGCCGTTGCAGTTGCACTGGGAGCAGGTGTCGCCGTAGACGTAGATTCTTCCGTAACGATACGCCGATTTTTTTTTATCCTCTTCCACTCACCGTTTGTGTAATTCATTTGGAAGTGTGTTTCGACTAACATTGGTACCGTTGTTCCATCCGATTGTGTTACTTCCTCAATATTTTCCGAGAGCATTACAGTAACTATATTACCCAATTTTGGACAGGGATTATCTGTACGCAGACAACAAGAAACGGATTATAAGTACCAGGAATAATAATAAATTTAATATTATTTCATTTAGTATTTATTTAAATTAAGAACATACCCCTGGAACCAGCCATGAAACCTAAAATAAGAGCCTTTTCTGGACGCGTTACTTTGTTAGCTGTTCTAAACATCTCTTGCGCCTCTAACATTTGTTCTCGCTAAAATTAAATTACATAGCAATTATATTACAGTTTTATTGTCTCCTGTTATGAATAGTGTAAATGTAGTTGTACATACCGTAAGAGACAGGCCTTTTCTTGTATTAGCTGCTGCATTAGCAGGTTGTGCAGTTGTCTGTATACGAATTTGCGTAACTGTCTGTGCTGGTCTGACCGTTTGTACACCAACAGGTGTACTTTCTACAGGTGTAACAACTATTGGTGTGGTTACTGGTACCACTGTACTGGGAGTTGTAGGAGTAGTTGGTGTAGTAGCTGCAGAAAAGAAATTTAATTAACTTTTGTTCGTTAGTTAGACTTTGCTTCCGAAAACTTGGCAAATTTAATTGGGTTAAAGTTTTGAAGATAGCTTTAATTTACGTAAAATCAATGTTTTATGCATTATGGAGACTCTTTGTGTTAATGACGTATCATAGGATGATTAGAACCCAGATGAGATATTATAAGAAATTATAATTCCAATCAGCTGTAAAGAAGCCAAGTTTTCGGACGTTTCACTGCTAATAATATCAATTAAGTGTAAGGACATACGGGTTTGAGGGGTTGTTGCCGGCGACACCCCACTTGGTGTGCTAGGTGCTACATAAGACTGTACAGATACCACTGGGGCAATAGGAGTAGCAGGAGGATTGATAGAAGCCAATCCCTGAGCATATTCTGGGGTAGTCGACGTTTCCGTCGTAGTGGTCGTCGTTGACGCAGCCGCCGCAGCAGCTGCTTGTGCTTCCGCGACTTTTCTCTGTTGTTCTTCCATATCTAATATCCTCTTTCGTTTTTTCGCTTGTGCATAACCGAGAGGTTGCTCGTTAATGTCCAATAGTTTAATACCACCATCCTTGCGAATTCTACTACTCAATGGTGTCCTATTCGACATAGAAGAGCTTGTGAGAGCAGGAGATCGAAAACCACTTGTTGGAACTCTACTAGGAATGCCTTTTAGCGGTGCTAAAAATAATAAATAATGTTTAATATTCAATGTTTGCACATGATAGCATTTAGTTTAGAAGGAACTAAGGCTTTTCACTCACTTGTGTCAGTCATTTTTCTTGGCATTGCCCTACTTCTTACAGGTACCGTAGGGGCTGTACTTTTCTTTAAATTATTTGCGGCATCTGTACTCTTTTGTAGCAGTTCTACTCTCAATGCCGCACTTTTTGGTTTCCTCTTTAAAGTAAAATGCTTAATTGGTGTCGGTTGTTGACCAACCACAGAAGTTAGTGCAGTCTTATTAAGATAAT
The DNA here is from genome assembly GCA_910591515.1 of Cerceris rybyensis. Lineage (NCBI taxonomy): Eukaryota > Metazoa > Arthropoda > Insecta > Hymenoptera > Crabronidae > Cerceris > Cerceris rybyensis. Next base: position 7,975,464 of record OU342795.1, read on the forward strand.
GGCATTCTAGTGGAAGCATGGCTGGGTCATTTTGCTTTTTGAGGAGTTTTCGAAGATCATTGACAAGTTCCCCAAAGATAGGTCTATGTTCATCCAGATCCATAATGTCGGTATTCAATGAACCAGTAGATGGAAAGGTCTTCATCGCTTCGGATAACATTGATACCCACAATTCGCTATCCAGTGATGCAACCTCAATAATCTCCTCCAATTCGACTCTCCACTGAAAATTTTCATAGAAAAATAAATAAAGAAACGAAACAGTTGCTTAACATTAACATGTGAATTATAGTCTTATTCAAATTTATTATCATAAGCAACAAGCATATAGAATGTGCAAACTGATTTATTTCCTTTAAAATGTAATACATATTTTGAAAGAAACATCGATAATTACAATATAAACATCAAGTTTATTATTTTATTTAACAGAAAACATCGGTGTTTATATGTAGAACACGATCGTTTACTAAACATTCCGAAAACATTGCGCGTCTAAATAAAATTAAATAAGTGGCGGGCCTACGGTAAGTTTCTAGTATCTGAAAATGAAATGTTTTAAACTCATTTCCCACGGGAAGAATATAATCACATGTTATGAATAAACTATTCATAGACTTTTTAAAGAGTTTTTAACATTAATAAGCAAACCGTGCTTACCTCTTCAACATTCCTTCTTGGTATGTGGAAGAACGATAGAAGTAATTTAAGTTTGACCTGTGTTTGAAGATCTGGAAAACAATCTTTGATATTTCGCAATACTTCTGCATTGAGTTGCGAACAAATTGAACTTCCAGTCCAGCTATCATTTGACGTTCCAAGCTTGTTATGAAGCCACAACGACGTATCACTATCCCTTACATTCGCCATATTGGAGTCGTTTGTTTCTTGCGTTTGACGTACCTCACCGTAGCGCGCCACATGTTATTCCCGCCATAAAATAACGTGACATTATGTACACGTACTATAGAAATTCCAGATACGCATTCGAATGCACTTTATGAATTTTCGTATGTAACTTGCCCAACTTGGTTCATTAATTGTTTATTAAAAATTAAATTATGTACAGTCTTCTTAACGTATACCCAAATAAAACATCGTATTCTTTCTGATTATGAGGCGGTAAAATTATTAGGATTAGGTGACATTTAAAAAGAGTTTATGCTCTGCTTGGAAATACACGTGAAAATGATCCTTTATTTGAACAAAGGATCCCGCGAAAGCAAATGGCGTCTGTTGTTGCATGAAGAAGGATCGGGATTCGTTTATGTTGTGATACAAAGTTGCCAGTAAATTGTATTAAAGGAAATGACAAATACTAATGGATTTTCAGACTCTCAAGAGTCTGCTTTACTCGAGGATGAAGTGTATCATGAATTGGAGAGAGAGATGTAAGAAAGAAATATCATAACACGACTTATTTACCCGTCACCCGGTGTTCTGTGAATCGAACATTTTTCGTGTAACTTTTCTACTTCGTCGTTTCTTTTAGTGGGATTAGTAATTTGCCATTAATAGCAGAGAAAGTTATGAAGGAAGAAATGGAAGAAAGGTTCGATATGAATTTATCACAATATCCGAAAGGAGAAAAGCAACTGAGAGACATCAATGAGGGTGAAGAACAGTATTTTCAAGAACCAGAAACGTCTGTTCCGATAAAAGAGGAATTTCCGGGTCATTATAATTTTCAATTTTTATTAGCTAATCAAGTAGCTACAAAACATTGGGTTGTAAGTATCTTAGAAAGGAGAATATTGAGTTAAATTGCATATAATTGCCACTAGTAGTAATGTGTTATTTTCTTTCACATGTGTAGTACTCACAGACGTTGAAGAAAGTATTCATTAATATGGAACAAACTCTTCCATTGAGATTTAAATGGGAACCACCAATGGATGGTCTGTACTTACGTACCGCCATGGTATTCAGCTTGGATCAATACATAAGCGATCCGGTTAGAAGATGCCATAATCACATGGCACAAAGCAGCAGAAGTAATCAGGATACTGATCCAAGATTAAACAAACATGTAGTTCGTTGTTTAGATCGTTCTAGCATGTACGAAGAAAAAAACGAGCACTTATCTATAGTTACTCCACTTCGTACACCTCAACCAGGTTCACAATATGTCCCTATGTGCTTTCAGTTTTTATGTAAAAATAGTTGCACTAGTGGTATGAATCGTAGACCCACAGAATTGATCTTCACGTTGGAAGATCACATGGGTAAAGTTTTGGGACGGCGCAGATTGTCAGTAAGAGTTTGTAGCTGTCCAAAAAGAGACAAAGAGAAGGAAGAAGCAGAAGTGACAGATAGTCAGCCTGGTTCGAGAAAGAGAAAACTTTCTCTGCCTATAGCGAAGAAAACGCCTAGTTGTGATACACATGTGTTCAATGTTCAGCTAAACATTGTTGGTAAAGAGAATTACTTAGCAGTATTGAAGTATGCATATGACATTATGGCTGGCCAGGCAGCACGAACTGGCCAGTTTGAATTTTTTAAACCATATATGGACGACATACTACGAAAAACTCCATAAAGTATTTATGAAGTTTCCGCGTCTTTTATACTATATATTTTATCGATACCTCTATCGTGCCTTTAAAAACACCGCGATAGTATATTACTGAATTGTATTATACCATACAAATTTTACAACTGTACTAGTTCACAGTGAGCAAATATTTTTTATACGTCACATGCATTATACAATGCATATGACATTAGCTACTTAAGTAGTTACATTTTAATATTGTGATAATGATTTTTTATCAAACATTCTACATTAAATAACTTGTTAACAATGTAGTTGTAAGAATATTAAATAAAGGATTTTGTTACTTTTTTATAATAACAGATCGACGCTTCCGGACGGCTGTACACTTGGTTTCATACATCTAGTTTTTCATGTGAACATTCCAATAATTGAATGTTCAGTCTATTCAGCAGCAATGCATTTGGTAACGGTGCAACGTGTCGAGGCGATAGTGCAAGAGGATCTTCGAGGCTTCCTACAGTCTTCCGAATTTTTATTTCATTTCCATTTTCTCCTTCACCATGCAACATCCACTCCCACATGTTGGTTCCTCCTGTCGCGCAAGTCATCCAAAGTGCTTCATATTCAAACTACAAACAATACGTAATCGATTTTATCTTTAACCGTCATAACAATTTGCAGAATTCTTTTGGACAAAATAAATGGACGTACATTAAGAAAGAACAAATGTCCGGCATGATGTAAAATATAAACCGCCTCCGGACCAAATGGAAGAGGCAACGGAATCTTAACATTCGCGGAATAAAAATGGATTTGTGGTACGTCGTGGTTTCTACTTAAATGATCTAATAATGTGCCAGGTGTTATAATATCCTTGCAACCGTTTTGCTTTGAAAGTGGACACGTTATTTGTGTACAAGATACCGATTCCATGGATCCTCCCCAAATCGGAGATTGCGGTGTACTACACGCCACACTAATCGTACTCGATACTATACTGCTCGTTACATCTCCTCGCAGAGGATTATTCAGAATCTCATGTTTAGATTCCCTCGACAATTCACCAGTACTAGCAGATTTCGTGCGATCATGTAAACTTAATCGTTCGCTAAAGTTTATAGTACTCGTCAAAGTTTCATTCGTGTCAGGCGATCCACCGTCAATCTCCGAAACCGTCGTTAAATTATCCGCGGAAGCAGCTTTCCCTAAACCACCTAGAAGAAGTTTCGTTAACAATAAATGACGCGTTTTAGACGTCACGCCATTATTTTTCATCGCATTCGGCACTGCTTGCTTTTTCTTGTTTTTGCCGAACAGACGATCACGTAGACTCAAAGTTTCGCATTCTCCATTATCACGCGGATCATCCTTTACATCGAATACGTCTCGAAATACTTTATGAAGTTTATCTGCGAGCAAACATCTCCCTTGGCCGAGTTTGACTCTACAGACAGGGCAACGGGGTGTTCGTGGCCTGCATCCGAAGCAAATTATGTGACCGTGGACGCATTGTGAAACTGGAGGCATTGAACTCTCCAAACAAATTGGGCATTCCAAAATTCGTACCTGTACAAGATATATAGCAACGTCTAACAAAAGAATCGTATGAATCGTTACCGGGAGTATATTAAAAAAGTGTTTAGGTACGGTGTTTCACGTAAAACTTAATTATTTAAAAGTTACACACAGCTCCAGATACTGCGTTTGCTAGTTTGTTAGCTACGTCTGGCAGTGGACCATTTAAAGCCAATCCTACTTCTTTTTTTTCCTCTTCATCGGTATATCTCCAAACACATAGACTTATATCCTCTTCGTGCACCTGATCGTGGATCAGCGTTGCTATTTCTTTTATTCTTAATCCCATCAGATCCTTCCCATCGATAGCGATCAAACAATCGCCAGATCTGTAATTGTTCTTTTATCTTACGGTATTTGAAGCACGATTTATTCCATCCTCGGTTTTACCTTAATCCGGAAATATCGGCGATACTTCCAGTCTCGATATAGCTCACCCAAGGATACAGATCCCATTTAGATTTCGTGAGATGAAAACCACAAGACTTCCCAGATGTTTTGATTTTCTTTGTGTTTTTTAAGCGTATGTATTTTTTCCCCGTGACAATACAATCTATCGTACTGCATCGTTCTTCCGCCAATGGTGTCATGAAAATCTTTACTCCCGCAGCTTCCGTCAACAATTCAGGAGTGGGAATATTAGACATGTTTTCTTCCGTTCTTGATTTTTTTTCCGTTTTATTTTCTTCTTTATATTAATTCAACATCTTTTTACACTTAGGAGATCTACGAACACGTTAATCCTTACGTTGTACATGCTATAATCAAACTGAGTTTGTTCCTTCCATCAGTGGAATAGTTGCTTAGCAGTTTACCTTCACCTAATTTTTGCGGCCTTGGCATTGATTTCAACGTCACAGTCCGTGAGCATATAACCCTTCTCTTTTGCTTACAATACATTTAAGGAATTTCTTATACTGTTATTGAAAATACGGTAGTAATAAATATAATAATTATAACAAGCTAATGATACATACAAGAGGAAATGTCCTTTCTTAATTCACGTGTTGTATGATCGCGAGTGTCTATTATAGTTTAATTTAACGCCCGTAATAATATCAAAGTCGATCAGTCTATATCTATATTCTATTTCACAATAAGCATTTTAACAACTTTACATCGCCTTTACATTAAATATAAGATCGATTACAATTACGGATAGACTTATGAGTAACGATATAGTTTATTTACTTATTACTCAACACTTGTTGAGAAGGCAAACCCTCCCTTGTCATCGATTCGGAAGAGCATTCACGTGGATTGTCAAAGATGAACAATTTCTTTTCGAACGTATCCTATATGAATTACTTGAAATGCATCAAATACATCTAGATAGTTATGGGTAAAAAAGAATTTCCAATATAATTAAATCTTCGATTAATAATACTCATAAGGAACTACTGATATAATATATTGAGGCATTGATTTAACGTATGCAACGTAGTGTGTGCCATTGCTTTAAGAACTAATAAGTCAGGATCCAGATTTAAACTCGAATTCTCAATGGATTGAGCCAATGCTAGATTCTGCTTTTCAACTTTGCTTAATTGCTCTTGGCAATTAGCAAAAGCATCTAAGACTTCTAATTTTGCGACAGGAGTTCTATTAGAATTGGAAGAATGTTCTCTAGGAGGTAGAGGTGGATGACTGCTAGCTATCGCCCTTGTATACATCTCCGTAACAGCTCTTAACTTGTCTACCCATTCCTGACGAGCTCGTGCATCTGTAGCTCTCAATTTGATCATGTCTCCTGTATCAAAGATATGATTTTTCTCTTTAGTATTAAATTTGATAAACTTTAAGAATAATATGAAATTATTTCACGTGTCCATATTACAACTTACCCGTCGCAGAATTCACTGTAAACGTATTAGAATCTTCATCGCTGGGTGCTATTACCGCTCCCGCTAAATATATCGAGCATCTTGGTCTTTGATTTTTTTCGGATTCGCTGAGAAAATAATGCAGTTCACCAGTTTCGGGGCTGAGTATAAACCATCGATATTGCCAACCCTTCATAGCATTCGTATATTTGTGTAATAAACCCTCGTAGGGATGTCTTATTTGAACGTTCATCATTTATTGTTTTTATTCTTTGGAAGTCTTATATTATTTGGATCGAACAGTTGTTTAAAGCAATCTGTCAACTATATAATCTGACACATTAGGAAAGGTTAGGTGTCAGGGCATGGTAAGACAGGTTAGGAATTAAGGTTATTAATCGAACACAAGAGATTACGTTCTTCTATGTCCTGTATTTACGGTAAGGGTAGAAAAATTAATTGACCTTTTCTTTATGCTTTGTCAGAATGTAACAACGATATTAAAATAACTTGAGTCTTGTAAAAAATCCAATTTATTGTTTATCTAAATACAAAATACAGAACTTATATCTTACTTAAATTGATTGTAAACAAAAATTATAATTTTTTTCCTCTCAAAGAAAAATTAAAATGTGTGTTGTATTGTTCAAAAATATTTGTAAAAAAAAATTAGTTTTTTTAATACTTGATTAAATTCAATCGAAATAATGCACGCATTGCTGCGTGATATACTTTAATAATGATTAACACTGTGGTACACATTCATTTAAGACAATAAACCCTCTTTGGTTAATTGTGCACGGATATTCGGTAATTCTATGTCGTATTCTGCAGTATCCACGTTCGCGTTAATGATTTTTATTTCTATACGACTGTTAACAACGATTAATTCTGAAATTCTTTTTTGAACCTGAGGAGAATATTCCCCCTTTTCGTCGGTTGGTGCCAAATCTGTAAAACACATTGAATATTTATAATAATCTATGCCAAATAATATAGTTTTATTTGAATTCAAGTTATACTCACTGACAACTGTACAAATCGTCGCGAGAGCATCAGGTTTCATAAATTCTTTGGGCATCAAACGGATTTCAGAGTGATTAACACTTTCGATATTTCCAAAGTCAAGGAAGAAAATAGTGCTCGTATCATCTGTCTCCTTTCGGCATACACAAAGCGCCCGATACCATTGCTCTTCATAACGTGCGAGACAAAGTTCTTTATCCCGTGGAATATAATAATCAGTTGTTTCACAGTATGTGTTCATCTATAACGTCAAAAGGAATAATTATAATTCTTTAATTATGTATGAAACTATAAGAATCGTATAATTGTATGATTAAGTGAAAAGAAAAGGGCAATGAATAACCTGGGTCGACATTGTATTAAAAATATGCCTCATTAAATCAGTATCCACAGGACATAAAGCGTACTTATGGCCATCTTTTATAGAATGTAATATAAATGCTTCCATAACATCACCAGTTTTTCCTAAAGTAACGATAGTTATATCATGTTCCATAAAACACTCTTTATCTGTAACGTATAACCATGTACAATATTCATTATGTGATCAATTTTAATCATATTGGTAGTTGTAAATTGTAATGTTGTTGCATTTCTACCTTCATCAGGCTTTTTCCAGCTTGGTACTAACATTTCCTTTATTTTATCATTAACACTTTCGCCAGAACGTAAAGAAAGATGTACACCATCTTGAGATGGTATTCCATCGAATTTACATATTAAATGTATCTCCTTTCCAACTAAATAATTCAAGTAATCACTGATTTCCTTCGTCATAGGAACATCTTGAGGAACATCTTTTAAATTAACTTTAGACGTACAAGACCGAAGCTGTTAAAAAGTGATGTTTAAATAATCTAATTTTTCTATTATTAATAACGTATAAGAAACGTAATCAAACCTGCTTCAAATCATCGGATAAAACCTTGAGCTTTTTCGCGTTTATATTGACAATCTCGGAATTACCAAAATCGACATATGAAATGGCAACGTTGTCGTCTTTGATATCTGTCACTATTGCGCGATAATAATTACCATCTATGAAATGTCCAATCACAATTTCCCCAATGGCAGGCGGCTTCGTTAAAAACGATGCTAAATAAAATATCACAATTAAACTATTCTACAATCGTACAAAAATCATAGGGCTACACTTTTACTAACGAATTTCAGTTATACCTGTTTGAGCACATTTTGCAACACTCTGCATGACATGATTAAAATATTCTTCTTCCACAGTATTTAGGGGACGGACATATAAACAGATATGACTTTTATATGCAGTAAGACATATCTGAAACAATTACAATTATAGACGATATTAATCTAGTTTATAAGCAATTCTTCCCCAATATAACTTTTCTTTTCATTCGTATGTACGCGTATCAAGTGAACAAACCTCAGATCCACTTTTCAGTTCAGCAAATTGGATTTCTTTTTGTTCGGTTGGTGGTACCCAAGGTACAACTACAGCTATCAATTTATTAGAATCCTTCATAATTTCTATCGTAATTTCAGGTTGACCCTTATCAGTCTTACATCCAATCGCTTTAAATAGACATTGATCGGACTCCTAATAATGAGTGTATCGACGTTAAAAAACATTTTGTGGAGTTCTTATGCTTTCACAGTCGTTTTTATTATTAGTGGTCTTGCTTTCTGGATAATCGTTATGTCTGGAACTAATTTGTTGCAGATGAAACTATTTTTTGTTTGAAACAAATTAGCCACAGACACAGCGATCGTTCAGAGATCAAGGCCTCTAAAAGTAATTTGCGGTAATGTATACATAATAAAACTTACTTGTAATTTACACTTATTATCCATCAGCTTACATTGAGCACCAAATGCACAAATATTTGAAAACGGTTCAGGCAATAATAAGGACTTTGAAATGGGCATTACAATGGCTTCATCAATAACTGCCATTTTCATAGGAGGTCCGAGCGATACAATGACACCTCTGTACCAGTCTCCATTAGATCTCTTGCCGCATACTAAGTCGCCTACATTAGGCTTGAAACTAAAAAATACATACAAGTTACGTTAAAATGCAAATTTTTATTTTATATAATTCGATAGTTTACCTAGGACTTGAACCTTCTTTTTCTATGCACATCAGTTGAAACTCATTCAATAAACTTGAAAATTCAGCTGCCAAGTGATTTGGTAGGAGTGTAATATTGTAAGTATTATTATTGAGATCAGAATGAACATCAATGAAACCTTCAGCTCCGACCGAAACAGTGCTCGTTACGCTTTGCAACTTCGATGCAGATTTTGATGGAGTTAGTTTCATCGGACTCCCACTAGTTGTCGGTTCATTAGAAACTGTTAGTGTGTCATTAGAGTTTGTTTGTGATGGACGTAATTCATCTTCACCCTTTACTTCAACGTTAATCACGTTATTAGAGTCTACTGATACCATTTTCACAAACAATTCATCTTCGTACTTTAGGTTCTTATACACTTCACTTGCTTTTTCGGACAAGCGAATCTTATGGGCAAATCTTGGAATGCTTTTAAATTCACCAATTTCTCGGATATCATCCGTTGTTAGAACTTCACTATTCCCATAATCTATGTAATTTACGAGTAGAGGGTCCGTGGAGAGAACGAAAATTCTATGCCACATACCTTCATATTTTGCAGCATATATGTTATTAACGACTGGTTTCACTTTATGCCTTGATTGATCTGCAGTCTGTAACCTTATCATTAAATCTTCGAGAGCATTGGTATCGTCGATTTTTTGAACCCAGTATTCATTATTATTTGATATCTCGACAATTCTGACATTCGTATATTTTGTTATTGATAGAAATTCTGGTTTTTGAAAAGAAATATCTTCTTCTATTTTCGTTACATCCTGGCCACAGAAACTCTGTGTCGTGGGAGCAAGATTTTCAGGCGCATTAAACTTTCCTGTGTCACTTGAATTTTTCACTTTACTCCGAGCCTCTTTTTTTGATGAATTATCATTTACAGTGTTACATGACGTTTTATTTAATGAATGAATTCGTGAATTTTGGCTTTCTGATCTTTGGGTTTGGCTAACATCTAGACATTATATGATCGAATTATATTAAACATGAGCTCTTGTACTTTATAAATTGCTCTATTTAAATATAGTATTACCTGCTTTGTGTTCTGTTTGTCGTGGTGGAGTACTGTTGCTGCGTTGAACAGTTTTTGTATTGGGCTGCCTTAGCTTAGTAATATTAGTATTCATCGGTCCAAACGGATCAATGCTTTTGTCTTCCTTAGGTCTATTATCATCCTGATCTACAGATGTTTCTGCATTACCAAACTTTTTAGGCCGACGAAGAGGCAATTGAGCACCAGATGCGTTTTGAACAGGTGTCTGTTCCACACTTTTTGATGCGGACAAAGACATAGTGTTTACAGCTGGTATAAGTTCCCTATTAAAAGAGATCTGGATATTACTAAATGTCATGTAATGCGCAATTTTTATTCATAGAATTTATGAGAATATACAAACGGAATGTTTTGACATTCGGTTTTATGCCGTGGCCAATCTTCTACTTGGCAGTTCCTGCTGCAATAAAAAGCAGCACACCTTTTACAAGTATACTGCGTTATTTTCATACATTTTTGGCACTTTCCAATCATGTGTTGCACCTCATCCTTTCCATACTCATATAAACCCTACAGGAAATAAATAAAAGTAATTGTATTTCTAGGAGATGATAGAAATCTCCTTTAATACGTTAAGCGCCACACCGGTCCCTAGGGGCCGGTCGTTGATTTTTCGTTCATGTACATGCTGAGCAATGTAAATGAACGATTAGTTTTTTACCCAAACTACTCAGTGGCGCCTGACCGAGCCATAATTAATGATTTTAAGTAAAAAATAGAAGATTTTATCAAAAATTAATGTAGTTTATTCAAACAAATAGAAAGATATATTTCCTAAAGAAGGGCCTAAAAGTGCAGTGACGGTCTCTAGGAATGGGCGCTTAACGTGTTAATGTGCCCTTCTCCATATTATTGCTACTTACAACACAACGCTTCTCATGTACTTTGTTAATATGTTCTTCAACTTCAATGTACGGTTCAGGTATTTCGTATGACGTATAGCCTCGTCCAAGCAAGACATGTCTTTTACCATCCTCCGTAATCGTCACATGACCTCTGTGATATATTCATTTAAAGTAGATTCAATTACAAGATATTGCACAATATATACTTGGTTATTAGTTTCATAGAATTAACCGCTTAAACAATACCTTGTCCATAATGTATTTGTGCTGTTGAAAGGGTCAGCAGTTTCAAATGGACTGTGGGTGCGTAGATCTGAAGGATATGTAGATGTTAAATCATCATTTGATGTGTGCCCCTGTGAAGGGAATTTCGAAGTTGATAATGTCTTCTGAATTGTCTCTAAAGCTTTCCCCCTACCAACTCCACTCGTTCTATAAAGAAATATAACAAATTACAACAATCAGTGACCTGTATGAAGTTCACAATAATCTTTGTTTTTAAATAATGGAACAGAAGCACAGTAAACTTTTGATTTATGAGTGAGTTGATTAAATACATATAATACTCCATCATTTATTAAATGACATATGATACTTTTGTATATCATAAAATATATCTCATACTTACTGTAAAGTATTAACACTAGTAACATTTTTAGTATTTTGATTCTTAACTTCGGTTGTAACAGTTTGAGGTATGGATTCATTTATACATTGTGGCTTAGTTGATTTATTTTCTCTAGCGAATGATACTTTCAGACGCAATGGAGGTACATCGTGTAAGTCTCTTATAGCACTCTCTGCTTCATTGTACTTGGCATAAGTAACATATGCCCAGTTGGTATTCCGACGATAAAAAAGTCCGGTGACATTTCCATAATAATTAAAAATCTCTGTAATTCCATCCTTAAACATTACAAGAAAATGTTAATTTAAGTATTGATATAGATACTATCATTTTTTCAAAAATAATTGCAGCAATCAATGCTTGTTAACTGAATAACAAAATTATACATACCTTATTTAGTTCGTCCGGCAAGTTATTCACATAAAGGGTGTATTCTTTGTTTGAACTGCAATTCAAAGAAAATTTTATATAAGAAAGGAAAAAATCTGATCAGTGTATGCAGGGGAAATTCACAATTACAATATCCCACAAGTGGATAAAATAATTGTAAACTTGTTGCTTTGCTACTTTTAAATGAAATTGAAAAATAATTTTACATAATCTACATATACAGTAACAATATATATGTAAAATTATTTACAATCTTAGTAGGTCTATCATAACGATTCATAAAATGTAATTAGTAATAATTGTTAGCATAATGAATAAATTTTAAATCTCACCTATCCTCTGTTAGCAAAGGTTCTACCGGCACAGACGTATGGTGAGCCATCATTTGTTTTATCTCTAATGTTGTTAGTAAATCTGTTGTAAAAAAAAGAAATAATACAATAGAGAGTAAAAAATATTCTATATCATCTGTGTAAAATTTTACTGCGTATAAGAAAGTAAAAGACTGATCAAAGCGAAGAAGTTTAAGAAAACTATATGATACTGATCAATACTGATGATCGAGATGAAGAAATTCAGTCTGTGTACTATAAGCTAAAAAAACTTTACGTGTGTGGTGCTTTTGGAGTACGCAATATACAGAATGGAATGTTACTTGCTAATTTTTTACAAGTATTTCATGGAATGCATATGTATTTCTTTTATATAGCGTACAAAACGACGAAAATTAGTTGCGCATTGAATCATCATTCAATGCAAATACAGCTCTTAAAACGTTTCAGAGCAGTGTAAAGTATTTTTAGCAAATTAAGAATCTACCTTTACATCACGTTTCGAAACATATTTTAATTAGTATTTGTGCATAAGATGATACGTTTTGAAAAACTGGCGGCAAACGATGGGAATGATGTAACATGAAGGATCAATTATTTCTCTCTACGATATGTTCTTATCACGAAATTGTCTCGTATAAATTTCATCATCAATGCAGTTTAGTCATTTGAAAACAATGTACGTCTAAAATTGAATTAACTTCCATTTATAAAGTCTCATTTCCATCATACATACTCAATTACTACGCAAATGTTTGTGTTACAACACACATTGATTTCCTAATTACATGTGAGACGCCATAGTAAAGAATTTAGAAACTTACAATTCATTCATACATAGACCTTATTTTAATAAATACGTAGGACTGTAAGAGTTTCATATCTCCAAGAAATTTGATATAATCATTCGGTCATTTAATTTTTGATATCCAAGAAAATGTGATCGTTAGTATGTCTATAATCAGAATATACTTCGTGGTGCATTTGGCTTCACCCGTGTTCTCATCGCTGTGATAATAGTGAAGCAGTAGCATCCTGTTTCGCATTAAAGTTGTGTTAGATGTCAAGATAAAAAGAGTCATATTTTGTTCGCACACCTAACGTGCGAATCGAAATGTAATTAGTGTATATACATAGATATATTGTTATAATAAGTTTTCTATTAAAATGACAATGGCATGGAAACATGCTAAAGAACATCTAGGAGTAGGTGAGGAACAATTTGTGGAAAATTATTAATTCGGTCTCTATGAAATCCAACATCCTGGGAGGTGCCCCAACCAGATAACATTTTAGTTTGCTTTTCGCGCGAAACGTAGGACTTAGGAAACTGCGTTACATTAATTTCAATGTTTCGTTCTTCACGAATTAACTATGCCCCTTTGACGTCGTTTAGAAATGTTCAATTGAATCGCGGGCATTGTTAAAACGATTTGTAACATCGGACATGCTGTTGTTTGCATAATAATTATATGACTTATACATCGCAGCTTTGATTCATAGGCTATTATTACGATGCTTTTCAATTTTTAGTCATTAATTGATCGAAATTTAAATTCTTTTCAAACGTAACATATAAAGAATTCATAATTTTCATCGTTTAATCGTCGATAAATATTAAAATGTCATTTTCTGAAGATCGATAATATATTTTTATCATTTTACTCGCAATATGTAATTTTGTTCAAAATTTATTCGATATATTTTTTGTTTGCTTACTACATAATTTCTATTTTTTAGCTATTCATAATTTTATACAAGGGATCCCGCATGCATTACAATTAACAGTCGGAGAAGTAGTATGTATAACCGAAGAATGTGGAGATTGGTATTATGGACGCAGCAAAGCAAGGGGTGTATCTGGAATTTTTCCAAAATCGTATATACATATCCAACAACAATCGATAAATATGGACTGCCTGATACAAGAGATCACGAATGTATTAAGAGAATGGGGACATCATTGGAAACACTTATATGTGGTATATATAGAGTAGTAAATATTTATTAATATCATATACTTGAAGGTAAGAAATTAAATTCAATTCTTCTTCCCCTTTGTGTCCAGACTCACTCGGAACACTTCAGAACAATGCAGCAACAGATTTTAGAATTAGTAGGCTACAGAAGCAAAATTTTAAGTGGTACTTTGACAGTGGATGAATTGAAAGATATGAAAAGATTAGCAACTGCTAGAATCGATACTGGCAATCAGTTATTGGGCATGGATATGGTAGTTCGTGATGAACAGGGAAATGTCTTGAATCCTGAAGAAACAAGTACAATTCAATTGTATTATCATCATGAAACGGCTGCAGAAAGAATAAGAAAAGCATCCAATGACACAAAAAAGAAACCTTCTAAGCCTCAAGCACCTGTGTATTCACATATTTTTTTTGTTAGTGTAAGAAATTTTGTATGTAAAATGACTGAGGATGTAGAATTACTATTAACTTTATACGATGGTCGAGAAATGAAGGCAATTACTGAAAATTACGTTGTGTCATGGAGTAAAGAGGGACTTGCGAGAGACATAGATCAACTTCACAATCTTCGAGTTTTATTCACAGATCTTGGATCACGAGATTTGGCTAGAGATAAAGTTTATTTAGCTTGTTATGTGATTAGAGTAGGAGGTATGGAGGCTAAAGATATTGATCACCGTCGTTCAAGTGTTGCACAAAGCAATCAAAAACCTAGAGTCACTGAAAACATGAGAAGGCCGTTTGGTGTTGCAGCAATGGATATTACTTTATATATTACGGGCAAACTCGAAGGTGATGTTGAGCATCATCATTTCATTCCATTTGTACAGTAAGCATTATACTGTATTAGGTACTTTGTAGATATGTTCTTACAAAACCGATTTAAATTTATTATAGATTCTGTCGTGGTAGATCTGTTTTGTTGGTTCTGTTCCCATTCTTTCAGATGTTGTGAGAAAGAAAGTTTAGATGGTACATTGCGCAGGATTCTCGCTCAAAAAGAGACTAATGTTCAAAAAAGTAATAATGGTAACAGCGGCAGCTTTGCCGGTGGCCAAGGATTATGGGCCAGTTTAAAATTGCTTAGAGGGGATCCAAAACAAGTATGTCTAAAAAAAGAAGTACAAGTCCAATTATTATTTGAAATCACTTCAAGCGCAAACTTTAAAATCCGATATTTTTTAGGTACGCGATGAAAATCCACACTTAGTACTTGGTAATGTCGCTACTGCACGAAAAATGGGATTTCCAGAAGTTATTTTACCAGGCGATGTGAGGAATGACTTGTACCTCACTTTAATTAGCGGTGAATTTAATAAGGGATCAAAATCGACAGATAAAAATGTTGAAGTTACAGTTAGTATTGTACTATTTTTAAAACTATAAACACCTTTTGAGCTTATTATGAACAGTTGTTTTTTTTTCGAATAGGTAAAGGTTTGCAATGAAATGGGTACTCCTATCCCAGGTGTCATGACGTTAGGAGGTGGGGCTGTAGCTATTGATGAGTATCACAGTGTGATATATTATCACGAGGATAAGCCTAGGTGGTGTGAAACGTTTAAAATTGCTGTACCCATAGAGGAGTTTAAACAAGCTCATTTGAAATTTACATTTAAGCATCGTAGTTCAAATGAAGCTAAAGATAAATCTGAAAAACCCTTTGCACTAAGTTATGTCAAATTAATGCAACGAAATGGGACAACGTTGCAAGACATACAGCATGAGTTGTTAGTTTATAAATTAGATCAGAAGAAATACGAGGAAACTGATATTTCATATTTAAAATTGCCATCTACCCGCGGAGAATTGGTAAGAAGATCAACGATATTTCAACGATATTTTATTGAAGTGTTATAAAACTCATGTTACATTCGTTTCTAGATGGAATTAAATATTGAGAAAAAGCCAACTTTGGGATCCCTAACTTTAAGTACTAAGGATAGTTTTTTGATAGCAACTAACGTGTGTTCTACAAAACTAACACAAAACGTCGATCTATTGGGCTTATTAAATTGGGCATCGCATAATACAGATTTAAAAGAATCTTTAGCTGCCTTAATGAAAGTCGATGGAGAGGAAGTAGTCAAGTTCTTGCAGGTGAATTAAATCCTTACATATATCAAGTATTATTCACTGAAATTATTTTACAGCGTATTGTAGTCAATTCCAGTAAACAATTACATCATACAATATTTTGTTTCAGGATGTCTTAGATGCATTATTTAATATATTGATGAGTAATTCAGACAGTGACGATTATGACGACATGGTATTCGAGTGCTTGTTATATATTATTGGACTTGTATCTGATCGAAAGTATCAACACTTTCAACCAGTATTGGATTTATACATTTCTGAAAGCTTTTCGGCGACACTCGCGTACAAGAAATTAATTGCAGTATTACGTAAACGTATAGACAACGCAACGAACATCGATGGACAAGAACGTGATATACTTCTTAAGACAATGAAAAGTCTTCAGTACTGTATGAGATTTGTCGTAGAATCCCGTCTTTTATTCACTGAGTAAGATGTCTATTACTGTCATATTATATTATAATAAACCATATGTTCTACGAAGGTTTTAATACGTATGAATTGGTATTTCTATAGGCTAAATCAGGATGAAGAAGAGTTCTCGCAAACGTTAACAGAACTATTGAAATCTATCGTTGAACTCATGAGGCACGAAACGGATGGTACTTTATTAGTTCAAGGGGCATGCCTTAAATATTTACCGACAACCATACCTCATTTGTTAAGAGTATACAGTGGAAAGCAATTGAGCACAATATTAACTGATTTATTAGTTACTTTGCCAGCAGGAAGATTGACTAAACAGAAAATGATGACGGTGAATGACATTGTTCATAGTCCCTTGTTTTTGAATGCAGATTGTAGGGCAATTTTATTACCAAGGATCACTATCCTAGTTCGAGATTTGTTAGAAGCTAAAGAAGAGGTAAGATATTGTACAAAAGGTACCAAATGTCTATTATAAATCAAATATAACGTACGGACAATGAAATGTTCATGTTACTCATAAAATTACGTATAAGTAGTAGTAATGTTCTTTGAAGTGAGTGTAGATTTCATAGATATAAGATTTTCTTCTTTGACGATAAAGTATCATACGTATATTATTTAATATGTGAGTAACTTGAAACATTTTCATGAAAGCTTCGTTCATATAATCATCAAAATGATATAACAAAGCAAGAAGAATACGTGAATGTTTTATGTCTAAAAACACCATCAATCTTTTGCATACTGTCTGTGCCGATTATCACGATCACAATGTGAGCGGCGCTGTTGATTTGCATTTAAATCTTAATCTCTTCTACATGACAAATTGTGCCGTTATTTGTGCTTTCCGTGCAGCCTGACATCCTCCTGCCACGCATCTTTCTATGAGTCTTGGATTATCTGGCATTACTTTCCTGGGATGTCTTCATTTTTCAGTTTTACATTATGTCTATTTTATTATTTACAAGTTATATCCTTATTTTTTAATGAGTAGGTTACAATCGAAAGATATAACATTCCTCTCTTCAAAACCGTTTTCATTAAGTTTTGCATTAGTTTCTTTCTCAAATCAGGCACTGATGGAAAACTGAAATAGTAAAGTAGCTAAAAGACATCCATTCTAATGTTTTAGAGCATGCGAAGAACTGTAAATCTCTATCTTTTAGTCTAGCATGTACTCCATAGATTACTGCATACTATTCTTCAGAAAAAAAGGAAAAAGAATTTACACGACACAACTTAAATCTCATATCTCGATTCTTTCATTCGATTCTGATAAAGTTTCGTTAGAATAGTATATTGTCCTAAATGATTCTCTTAAATCTCACTAATTATACGAAACGTATATTAACTCAGGTAATGTACCACATCCCTGTGATCCATACAGTTCTCAAATTACTTTGCTTTGGGACATGGGCATCCCCTTTTTGCATGTAGTCTGATTATGCAACTGCTCTTGGTGATGGGGATTTTTAAGGAAGTATAACTGTATTTTTGATGCGTAAATTAGCATTATATTCTAACTAACATAGGGTTGTTTCATTTTTGTGTTCGGTTTGGTTTTGGTTATTGGCCTATAAAAGGGGCTATCAAGTACGCCTGGAAAAAGCGTGGCGAAGGTAGCCAGGCTGCTCGGCGAAAATCGACATCGACTCAACCAACATCGCGGATACTCCGAAGAGGTAATTTCTCTAGTATATGTGACGGATTTAAAAAAGCAACGTCACTTGAAAGTAGAACTCGGATCATACGCATGGCGATTGAGTTTACTAACGATAAGTATTTTACGTTACGTTTTCAGGAATGGTGTTTATTGTCATGACATACAGTTTACATTTAATTATATTCCTTCTCTTTCTCCCTAATATGTTTGTATACAAATTGTACAGACACGCATTGTTTTATGTTTGTACAGGTAGAATTATGCGTCAAGATTTTATCTGATATCCTAGAATTGACCTTTAGGAAGGATATAGGTAGTACGGTACAAGACGTGAAGGAGATTATGCTGACAGCTTTGCGAACTATTATTCAAACTGTCATATCAATGGACAGAGAGAATCCATTGGTAGGAAATTTAGTTTCAGTGATGCTAGCAATATTCAGGTACATCCTGCACTAATAATTATACTGTGAATGTTTATGCAAATGAGTGCAAAAATGTATAAATAGCCGTAGTCTACTGATAGTAAACGTAAGTGTCTAGGAAAAGAAATTGTTAGGTATTACATCTATGATTGTTTCAGGCAAATGACTCAACATCATTACGACGTTTATATAAACCACTTTGGAACTAAATTCGATTTGCTCGATTTTCTTATGGAGATATTGTTAGTATTCAAGGATTTAGTTTCCAGAAGTGTCTTTGCAAGCGATTGGTGTGAAATGATTATGCTACAGAATAGCGTAATTTTAAAATCGCTGCGGTGTTTCTCAGGTACAATCAGGGATTATTTCTTCACCGAGTTTGAACAGCAAGCTTGGTCCAACTTTTTTCATTGTGCAATTGCATTTCTAACGCAACCTGCTTTGCAATTGGAGACATTCACATCGTCCAAACGTAATCGTATTAGTTTGCGTTACAACGACATGCGCAGGTGTTTATTTCAATGATTAAATTCATCACTTATTAAATTATCATTATCATTAGTGTTTACACTTTCTTCGTTTCAGGGAAACGGCGTTTGAAATTCGTTCGATGTGGTTTAATTTGGGACAACATAAAATATTATTCGTCCCTGCTTTAGTTGGGGCAATACTAGAAATGGCTTTGATACCAGAATGTGAATTAAGAAAAGCAACTATACCTATATTTTTTGATATGATGCAATGCGAATTCTATAGTTCAAGAATCGTCGAAGGGTATGGCGACACGAAACGAGATCCTGCTCACATGAAAGCTAATTTTACCGAATACGAGAATGAGATGATTGCTAAATTGGATATCTTGGTATTAACACAACACTGAATACACTAGTTTTAAAATATTTTCTATTTACATTCCGTATCGATTATAATTTGAATTTTGTTTACATCGTAATGATAGGTAGAGGGAGGGAGAGGAGACGAGCAATTTCGTATGCTTTGGATCCAAGTAATGGGTAATCTTTGCGAGAAACATTCGACAATGCGAGAGCAAGGATTACGCTTTGTCGATACAGTCGCTAAACTCATGGAACGCCTGTTGCAATATCGTGATATCATGCATGCAGAATCTCAGGAACATAGAATGTTGTGCATCGTAAATCTGTTAGAGTTTTACTCTGAAATAAATAGGAAAGAAATGTACATCAGGTATGTCAGTTGAAAAAAATTTCTTTCTGTATATATTTATACTTGGTACATTTATTACAATTCTCTTTTACGTTATTCTGCAGATATGTAAACAAGCTTTGTGAATTACACTTAGAGTGTGACAATTATACAGAAGCAGCGTATTCTTTGAAGCTTTACAGTCAATTGTTAGCTTGGAGTGATCAACCTCTTCCGCCTCTGTTGAAATCTCATAGGTAATCGATGATCCTTTATATAACTGGAAATATTTACATAAACAAGAACATATATACGTGATCTCTTAATTTAATTTAGAACATTGAAATCATCACATTGTAACTTTGATGTTAGATATCTATCATGCCAAACGCATCGCGAATTAAAAGAAGCATTGTACAACGATATGATCGAGTACTTTGATAAAGGAAAAATGTGGGAATGCGCTCTCACTGTGTGCAAAGAATTAGTTACACAGTATGAGGAAGAGACTTTCGATTATTTACAACTTTCCGTGCTGTTAAGGCGTATGGCGAAATTCTATGATTCTATCGTTAAGCAATTAAGACCAGAACCGGAGTATTTTAGAGTTGCGTATTATGGTCGCGGGCATCCAGCATTTTTGCAAAATAAGGTATTACACGTATGTTCGTTTAACACGGTTGTTAGAATTATCGATATTAATTAATCATTTTCAATATGTATTAACAGGTATTTGTTTATCGCGGCAAGGAATACGAACGTCTCAGTGATTTTTGTTCGCGTACTCTTAATCAGCTACCAAATGCCGAGCAAATGAACAAACTATCTCCGCCAACCGTCGAGATGTTGGAATCGAATCATCAGTACGTTCAAATTAACAAGGTAGAACCTTTAATGGACGAAAAGAGGCAACGTCTTAGCGGAAAACCTATAACGGCAGAAGCGGTTTTAAGGTATGAAACAGAATCCAAAGATATGTGGTATTTTGCAAATGAACTTTGCACCATCTTTTTTAATTTATTTCAGGTATCATCGTGTTAATGACGTTCAACGTTTTCGATTTTCGAGACCTGCCCCAAGGAAAGATTTAATTTCAATGACATTGAACAGTAACGAGAAAGAGAAAGAAGTGAATTCTAATACAATTACTAATAATGAATTTGCATCGTTATGGTTAGAAAGAACGGTACTTGTTACAAGTCACCCTTTGCCAGGAATACTCAGATGTTTCCCAGTTACATCCAGTGAAACATACTTAGTTAGCCCACTTCGTAATGCGATCGAAACAATGGAAGCAGCGAATACCTCGTTAAGAGACTTGATTATTGCGCACAGAGCCGATCACAGCCTTCCGTTAAATCCACTTAGCATGAAATTGAACGGTGTACTAGACCCAGCAGTAATGGGGGGAATAGATAACTACGAGAAAGCTTTTCTTAACAATGAATATAAAAATACTCATCCTGAAGAAAGCTCCGATCTTTTAAAATTAGAAAGTTTAATTGCTGAACAAATACCGCTTTTGGGTGTTGGTGTACAATTACACAAATCACGTGCACCACCTGAATTGGCACCGTTTCATCAGCGGTTGGAACAGTGTTTCATATCGATGAAAAATCAGGTGGAGTCTAAATATGGAAAGAGAGTAAGTTGTCTTACGATTGATAATGTTATATTTTGACATAGTTCCTGAGTAAATACGTTACATCTGTTATATATCTGTAGACTTGCGATTTACAAATTGAGAGTCTAACTCAAACCGTTACGATGCGAAGACCACAAACATCGAGAGGAGACAATCATCGTTTGTCAGAATCGAATGTCATTAATGCAGAGTGAGTATATGCATTCGGGTACAAGTCATTGTTGCTATGGATATTGCTCTTTTTTTGTACTAACCATCGTTTTAACTAGAATCCCAATTGCTGGTAGAGGCTTTGGTATAGGATTATATTGGGTCGTCAAGAAAGTAATTTCGGTTTTTGATGAGAGCAAGCGTTACGTTTGTTCTCAATGATTTCTGACAATGTTATGATTTTTTTCTTTTAGCAATTGAAAGTTGTCACATTTGGCTTGGCTTAGAAAAAAATTGCGCTTTATTTTGTTTATAATTGTTTGTTTACGAGAATTTTAACATGGAGTGAAAAAACGAACATTTCTGATATGTTTTACTTTTTTTCGCGAAAGCCAAGCTTGGTTGGAAAGTGATGTCATAGCCTAAATTAGATTACCGTTTATTTTGAAGTTTGCAAAACTTTTTGAATGGTAAAACTTTCACTAGTAATGACAGCCTAAAATTGCATTGAGTTCAGGTTTTTGCTGATATGGGCTAGAATTAATATAAAAGCGGAATCATGAGTTTGTCAAAACGGTGGCAAAAGGTCATCGAAAAAATTCTTTGTTAAAAAAAAATGGGTTCCATTTTACACTACAAAACCGAACTTGCTTTCTTGCCAACCCAATATAATGTTCATTTAAAATCAATGTTACATGTCGTAATTTGAAACATTCATATCAAGAATAGGAGTAGATACAACGGTGAACGCATGAGAGACTAAAGATTTCCTGAGAATTCTAACGTGTGTGTAATGCAAAAGTATAGAAACTTTTATATATGGTATCGTAAATGATGTGGCTACTTTGTAATTATCTCGTTCAGCTGTGGAACTCACTCCAGGGTATCTTCCCTTACAAGATCCCAAGTCGCAACGTTCAAGTCGCTCGCATCATTCAATTTCAATAACAACAGTACACCCCCTTCTGGTGCTCAAAACGTCAATTTATCCAGGTAAAGTCACGATGACGTGAAGTACGGGTTTAGTGTTCTTTTAGCGATAAATACTGTAGTCTGTCTCTCGGTAGTATACCGTAACTCTAGCTGATTCTAGACGAATTTCCTATCTATCACTGTCTCTTGAGAAGTATTACGTAGCCAAAAATTGCTTGGATAATTATTCTAAGTTTTTTAGTTCGTACGATTAATATTCAAGTGAAACAAATATGAAATATATCATTATAAACTCTTGTCTCTATTATGCGGACATTAGAACAGTGTACGATATGATTTCAGGAATTTCGCTGTTGGACCTGATAAGCACAGTATCCTCTTATCCTTTCTCCGCACCTAGCATTTTATATATTCGTATTTGTAACACATGTATATATTATGTACAAATGTCTTTATTTTTACATGTTTATTATCGTTTTATACATATCGTGCCTGGAAATTCAATATTTTCATTGCAAAAATTCTGTAGAACACTTTCTCCGACTTGTGAAAATACTTTCTTCTTCATACTAATGATTACTTCAAGATTTCATTGGAATATTAATTATGTTATTTTTCTCATGGTATCATTTAGTAATGGAATTATAAGGGCTACGTATGCACATACGCGAACAGAATGATATATTTTCTATCCGAAAAGTTTCTATCACGATATTCTTTTATTTGCATGCCGCTATTCCTTTTTATGTTACTCGTTATGTTATCATATTTGTCCTCGGATTAAAACATCCTCAATAACAGCTGGCTAAACTCCTAAAACTTCAAATTTCTCCAGTACGATACTATAGGTAAATAACGAAACATTAGACCAATATTAAAGATACTATTGTGGAGCTGCATTTATATAGTGGCCTCACAGATTCTCAAATTGCACGTATCAACATAAAATTTCAATTTGTTTAATCTGTTAACACCGACGCTTTAAATCTTTTATGCGTTCAATCGATGCGTAGGAATAGTTCAATACGATCGCACATCTTGTCAACGGCTTCTCTACAAAAGGCATTAGGCAGCCCAAGTCCGGGGACAAATAAGAAAAAAGATTCGAAACGAAGAAATTCACGGAAAAGTGATTCAATGGCATCGACGAAGAGCGATCAACCGACGAGTCAATGGTACACCACGCCGGAAGTACCACAAAATTCACCATCTCCTATTACACCGTTAATATCCAGTTTTCCTACGACTCCAATATTTGAGCTTCGCCAAGAGGTAATTTCCATATCCGATAACGTCCAAGTTTTTAACAATATTTAGATAATGGTAAAAAAGAATAAGAAACAAAATAAAACGTTTGTACAGTTGACCCCTAAACGTCCCTTGAGGTCAGAGGTGGAAAAGGAAAGAAGAATCAGCAATCGTTTGTCTGGACAGTCGCAACATTACTTGAGGAATATTAACAACGGGACGGATTCAAGTAGTTTAGGAAAAGGTAATCGAGATAGTATTGGTACAACCGACAGTACGGCGTCGGAAGATGATCCACCGCCACCGTTGCCCATAAAAACACGCGAGGCTGATTATTGCAATCTTCCGGACGAATTATCCGTTCATCACTGTATGTCAGGTAGTCTTAATAATTTGAACAGATCATTAGGAAATCAGTGGTCAAAGAATAAACTTCCAACTCCCACGGATGATCCTGAAACACAAACGAAACCACCGACTCCCCCGCCGAAACCAAAAAGACCAGCCCATAATCTGGGTAAAGTCGTGCTTTCTTCCGTCGATGTAGAAAATTTTAGTCAGGATCCATCCGTGACTTGACACGAATTCATCCTCGATTATTTATCTTGCCAGAATACGGACAATTATATGTAATAATATATTTATAAAGGGTTTCAATTTTACAGTATGAAACTAGAAGAGTTACCATTTTGTACGGATATATTGTTTTAGTATCTTTCGTTTTTCTCGTGAATGATAGAACGATAATGGTTATCACTAACGGAAGTAACATTTTCTCTGGATGTATCGATATGCCATGACACTTTGATACTGAAGAAAAGAAAAAGTAATATTCTCTCAACGTGCATTTTATACAAATAGCTTGGCCTATGAAACGATAAATTTGTATACATTTTAATTATTCCATCCATTCGATAAAATGTTTAACAAATTATTATACGCTATAAGCTATTTAGTATGGTAAGGGTAATAATTTCATGAAGGAGGCACATTGCAATCCTATAAACTTCCAGTTAGTATTTTGTAAATATATTTACGACAACGGTGTCGAAATTCCTCGTAAACGTTAATTCACGTAATTGTATTTACCGTTGGAATAATTAATGCTATGAACATTGAAGTCTTTCATATATATCAAAGACTCATTTTTATACGCCGCGATACACGTATCAGAGGGAATGCATAATATGTTTATTAAAAACGGACACTGTAATTTTCGCTGCATATTTTTGTAAATTTTGATATTAGGTGTTTTATACCATCTTCTCTATCGTAATCGATTTTTGGACGAATTTTACCTCCGAGGCTACTAATCTTTTCTAACAATTTTATCGTCTCCAGGAACATTGGATGCGATAGCGAAAATTCAAAAAAATTTTCATACTTGGGCTTATCCAATTTTTGATACTCTGATTTATATCAAGAGTTTGTTCTTTACAATGGTAGTATTACTACAACGTAATTACTACTCGAACATTACCAATCCATTGTGATTTAGTAGATTAAGATTGAAATTTTATATAAGTTTTATATACCAGTTGACAACAAGATGCGCATAGTGTAGATGTTAAATTATTTAGAGTCACTAATAGGAACATAATTTTTATATTACTTTGATACATAGAAAAACAAAAAATCATAAATTTTCCATACCATAATCATTTGTTTTTTTCTATCTTCGAAGTTATAGCGCGTTTATTTATTGCTTGGACCATTTACCACAATATTATGGCGTATTCTTTTTGTAAACATAAATTTCTATTACATTTATTTTTTATAGATTCCAGTGAATTTGTTACCTACAATTAGATTGTTCAATGGAACTTAAAATATTTTTATTAGAATGAAGGTATAGAATGCTTATAGCAGAAAAAGTAGTCATATCGAGAAAAAAAATAACTAATCGAAATATTCTTATTCTTTCACGTGAGTCTCATGCCAAAGAGATTAGTGCTTTATTTATTTAATTTGTTAGCATGTTGTATCACTTAAGGAATACTATATAAATGTAATATGTTATCGCCCGTTTAAAACAATATCAAGCAGTGTGTATTCAATAGCTTTTCGTTAAACGATTGACATTGAAAAATTATATGTTAAAATCATGTACATGTGATTTTAATCTTCCTTTGAAATTAGCATTGCAAAGAAATACTACAAATAAACGATTGATGAGTTACATGTAATACAAAAGTAAGGAGACAAAAGAGTGCCATGCTGTTTTTCTTAAGTTCATAACAATTGATACTTTAATTTAAGTTAGGGACCAATGTAATAGCGTTGTGTAGCGTAATTAAAATGATGTTTATTTACTGTTATGCATAATACAGTGATTTATTTCAATATGCTCATTCTACATATTATTCTTTGCAATTTCCAGACTAAAACCATTACTATTACATAAGACAAGTAATTAGATACATAAATAATTGAATGGAATGTATATTACACATGAAAAATTGTGATTTGATAAGGAAACCAATTTACAAACATAATTACTGCATAATTCTTAAAGTAAAATTCCAAAGTCCCGCCATTCAAGAATTAAAAATTACCTTCAATGTTATCAACACAGTTCTGGGGAAGATATTTAATTTTGCGGCGTTAAAGCAAACTTTTAATTATATCTAAACATATTCCAAGCAATTCATGTTTGATTCATACACCATTTTTCATAGTGCAATTAAATAAGCTTTATTTAGCAATCTGCATAAGAAAGAAGGGTTGTTTTATTTTGAATTTAGCTTTTAAGCCATAAACTATGCGAATATTAAAAGAGTGGAAACTCGAATTTCAAGGGGTTCTGGAAGCACTGCCGGCAACGCCATCTAGTTTTTTACAATTTTCTGCATTTTCTCTGGCGGGAAATAACCTCCTCATGAAAGACAAACATTTAAACGTTAATATTTCGATTATTTCTTGACTGATTTAGACGCGGTTTGTTTCAGCATCTTACTTAGAATCTAAACTCACGATCTATCAAGGAAAAGTATTAAAATTTAATTCGTTCACTCGTTATAAGTAAGTAAACTTACGGAAAAACATCAATCAATGTTCACTTACTTATAGCGAGAAAATCAGTAGAGTTTAAATGGTTTGCATCGATCAGTCAATAGTTTAGACTTTAAATAAGATGCTCAAATAATCCGCATCTAAATCGATTAAGAAATAAGCGAGATATTAGCATTGAAGTATTTGTCTTTCATGGAAGGGTTATTTCCCGCCAGAGAAAATACAGGAAATTGCAGAAAACTAGATGGCGTTGCCGGCAGTGCTTTCAGAACCCCTGGAAATTAGTTTCTACTCTTATACAGTCAACATAGTTAATGACTTAAAATGTTTCTTTTCTACCAAATAATTTCAAATTATTTTGCCGCCTGCGAAGTTCTAGGTGTTTTTTAAAATTCTGTGCTGTGTGCAGTACAATTTTCTCAATTTTCTTTCTTTTTCTGAGACAAATGACAGTATTCAGATAAAAAAAGGAAGTAATTAAGTTAAAACATTTAAAATAACTTCAAATATAAAAGCATAAATACTGACAAAACGATGGAAGATACGCTCCGACCGTATACACCTGAGCAATGGGCAATATCCTTCGGAATGCGTAATAATTTAATGTTTAACGATATACCACATGTACCTTTATTCGTAGAGGATATTTTCATTTATGTTTCTTTGGATGATTACGAAGATAACAGTATTAAAACCATACAAACAATAGGAGAACTTATTCCAAAATCAGAGTCATTTGCTATGCTTCTTAGTCTAACTCCAGGAAACGATGCGCAATTTCCTATCAGTTTAAGGAATTTGAATATTCAAGATATATACGTAAAAGATTCAAATAATATGCACTGTGCAATATGGGTAAGATGTACTCTTATCACTTATTGTAAAAGATATATATTTATATGATACACCCACATAGATGTATCTCTTATATTGTAAAGTATTATGTAGTTGGTATATTATGCTCTAGGAGTCACTGATTTCATCTATGGTATAAGTTTTTATGTATTCCATAATTATAATTAATTTTTTAAGGAGAAACATAATGCATTTCGTGTGTATGGTACTATAGAACACACAGATATTGGAACAGTCTTAGTTGTTAGTCATTTAGTACCATTGCAAGATATTAAAGGCTCTTGGAACGTCATGACAATATTGAAAACAATGGCACGATATGAATTACGTCAGTAAGTAATTAAAATTCTCTATGAACTGTTACTTTTAGTGTGTGTATCGTTCAACAGAAATAAGAAGTCACTTGGCAAGTGTTTTGCTATGATTCGTCCGACAGTTAGAGTCATCCCTCATTCTATCATTTTATTATATTATATTTCAGGTATTATCGTACTCCAAGTGATGATAAGGCTTTCAAACTACAATGGCAGAAGATGAAGGAGCAAAATAAGCGCTTGGTAAACGAGCCAGCTGTGAAAAAGCTTTAATATTAATGTTAATGACTTCTCATGAGTCTGTAAAAAATACAAATATACTTTATAAGTACAGTGTAAGAGAGTTATATAAATAATTATAATAATTTTCTATAGTAAAATGAAATATATTATTCAATTATTACCTACTGTATACCTCCAAAAGGTTGGACAAATGTGCTACAATAGTGGATGCATGATAGAACTCCATATGGGGTAGGAATTAATAACATCTGAAGTACAGAAGTGAATAATCTGTCAATTTTCTTTACAATTTAACCGATTAATTTTCGGTTGCGTTATACGAAATAATTTCTTCTTGTTATAAAAAATAAACAATTTGTAATTAGGGTTGCTTTTAATGATTAGCTGTTTAAAAGCAGAAAATAATTTGCGCTTTATTTTGTTGTAAAAATATCACATTATGCGAAACAGAAACTGTATTTTTTTTACTATTTGGCACATATTCTTTAATTTATTTTATTAGTGTTTAACAAACGAAAAACTCAAATAATATAAAATTAATTTTAAGAAACATCTGTCACAACCACTGATACTTTCATAATCAGCATGCAACTATATTATTATGCATCTCTGAATTGCTGATTAACGTTTATATGATATTACTCTAATTAAAACTCTACGCAGGTGAGTTCACCCCGAATATTCATATTCACGGCAACAATTACGTATTGTCATGCGCCACCCGTATCCATTGGTAACAGTTCGCGAATTATTCCGGACACTTTGTTACCGTATTAGTAAGTTACAATATCTCTCCAAAACCTAAAGAATTTATTCAGCTATTGTAAGTCGTGATCAACGAAGTGAAATAAACAGAATACGTATCTCCAAACTAAAACGGTATCTCGCTTAACTTTCATAGTTTCAGTGTCTCTTAACAATCATTTTTCGTACTACGTCAATGAATCTGATTCATCGATCGTTTAATAATAATTTCAAGAATGAAATAAGGAAAATTATCATTTATAATTATACACTGAATCATCTTGTCTTCATAAGTCCTTAAATTTGTTTAATAACATCATTTCCTTCCCCTTTTATAGTGAAAATAATGCATAAGCCAGATCCTTGCACCCGTCCGATTCGAATTACATTTTAATCTTACAAATATTATTCAAGCTAATATCCCGACTGCAGTTATTATAGTCCCTGGTTATATTAAAATTGCATTAGCCCAACCTGGGACGCTTTAACAGGAGGAAAATAACAATAAGCGGCACAATGAAGCCAGAACACGCGCAGAAGAAGAATAGCAGGGGTTGTAATACCTGCTGATAAAGGGAACTTAAGAGAATAAAAGAGGGAGAGTGTAACGAAAGACGATAGAACGACGAAGGATAAAACGGAAAAACAAAGAAACTATGCTTTTGATTGAATGAAAAAGAAGAGTTCATCCGAAGCTGGTAAACCGCTAGAAACTGCCGGCACATGGATACTAATTACAGAGCAAATATCGGCAAGTGGTTGGCACTTCCGGATGGTGTCCTCGAGAAATGGTTCGCAGAGTCCTTAGACCTCTGCGAGAGAATGAGCGAGCTGGTAGAATGCATAGCCTTAATCATCCAGGACATCGCAGACGCACAGCCTTGTGATCTGGAGGTGAGAGGGACTAACTTTATAGAGCGAACTCTGCTAAGCTCTACCTCTAAGTACAGTTTAGTTTCTCATTATCAACATTCGCGTGCACGCGAATCTACGATCGCTCGAGTTGGTCCGATTGTTTTGTTCCGTCGTTGTACCTGCGTCTTTATCAAGGCTTTGAATAAAATTTAGTACACTGCGGTCGGCAGTTCTTTTCCAATTTTACATTAGATATATAAAATTAATTTTGAGGAATTCTTTAAAGTAAGTTACTCGCTGGTACCAGATGATAAAGATAATTGTAGATCACGAGGGAGAATTACTTAGTTGAAATTATAAAGGCATTTGCAGATTCGAAAGGCGATAGAATTAACACGATAGAATATTAACTATTTGGCTCGAGACTTTGCTTTGAATTTAGATGTTTATTTTCTTTTTTTTTGGAGACAAGTAGAAAAGATTCGATAAGTAATGTTATTTAATGAATGATAGCCTCAGTGGTGCGGAAGCCATCTTAAAGAGTAGGTCCTGTACGAAGTACCAACAACAGTTAAAGCCGAAGAAATGCAAAAGAAAAAAAGGGAAGCAGTAAATTTCTTTGTAAATGAAACGAAACGCTCGCGATTTTTCCTTTTGAACAACTACTTCATTAGTTCTGAACCGATGCTTCAACTAATAGAGTCTCGGTATTAGGTGTACCAGAAAGTCTTAAAGGATGTGAAAGAAGTGACCGATTGCTACAAACAGATTCACGGCGCGGATACTTTGACCAATCATCCGATATACAAATACAAAGTACAACACTTTCTGATTATTTTAAAACGGAGACTCAACGTCCTTGCAAAGTTCACCCGTAATTTGATCAACGAAATCGTTGATTCCAAGAGCGACGAGATTCTTCGTATTATCTTTAGGTAAATTACTATTTTCCGTTGAATCCCTTGTATCTATCAATTCACGAAAATTTCTGCATCGCAGTTTTATTAATATTTACAACGATATTTTGGATGTGGACATCGACGTCTCGGATTCATCCGTAAATGTGTTCTATAACGACTGCCCGTACATGTTAGAACCTTTGAAGAAGATATCAGTCACCAAAGTATTGCAGGTGAAAAATAACTCGAATCCATTGTTAAGTTCAATTCGTTTTTATAGATAAAGTAAATTAAAGTAATTGAAAGAGAAAGAAAAACAAATAAGCGAATTAGATGAAAGTAATTGAAAACTAATTAACATGTGCTTTTCTGTTTGAGATATTGGCCAAAAATAGGGCAGAGGAATCCTGCCATGAGCTTATCGATTGCCTCCTGGCAAATTACGAACCCCATGAGAAAATGGATCCTACGTCAGCAACGTCTGCCGACGTCGATGTTTCGGAAAATTCGAGCATCGAGATCTATCGGTTAGTTTGCTCTAACGTTTATGGGACTTCTTTTACGTACTAAGAATTCATTTCGTTTATAGCCACTTTTTCATCTATCCACTAACATTATTTCTCTCTATTGCCAAATATATACAGAGCCCTTACGAAACACTTAACGCCCCCAATTACGGACGCAACTTCGGCACCGGAAGCGGAAGTTTCGAACATCGAGAGTATCCAGGCGCTGGTCAACTCTCAGAACGAGCAAGTTCTGAGAATGTTAAATATCGTCCAAGAAATTTCACCACGATTACTTGGAACTGATGCGTTGAAAACTATAGGAGGTAGTTTTATCCTATTTCTTTTGTTTTATCGAAAATTATGTAGCTGTTATTTCTTCATATTTTAACTTTATTTAGTATGAATGAGAAGGAAAAGTTTCAAGTGAGTTTTCAATTATTGAATTCGTTATATTTCGTCTTTGAGTGTTTTTATCTCGTTGAAGGAGATATACGGTGATGGTCACCGGCTACTGAAACTGTATTTTAGTATTAAAAAATAGCGTAGACGTTGCAAAAATAATGAGCTCGTGAGGAACTATCCTCGGACTGGATTGAGGATGCAGGATCTTCCGTGTTGGACAACTGCTCTTAGGATCTCAACTATTCAAGATCTTCGCGAATCGAGTACACTTCGGGCTTAAATTCTCATTTTATCCTTGTCGAGGAAAAAGAGACTATTGTGATACTGTTTTACGAATTACTAATTTAATATTTAACAGTAGAACTGCCAGCGATATATTTTTTATATTTTAATATATTAAATTAGAAATCAGGGGGTGAAAGAGATGATTAATTAAGTAATTTAAATTTTATAAGATAGACGTGAAATAATTATTCCGTGACGTCCCGATACATTTTTTTTATCAGGAATCCAATTAATTATCTATAATCCGATTTCTACACCGAAATACGTAGTCCGTAGTCTTTAACCCCTTGCCGTCCAATTTCTTTCCCGCCTGTCTTCGTAATAATTCAAAATTAAATTGATAAAATAAGAACTGCCAACATTAATAACATAGAAATAATTTTACATTTCAAATCTCACTGATACTTTCAATTTTATACGTTTTGCAAAACTTGAAAATTTCCTATCCAATTTGTTGCATCACGAGTGTCACTCGTCATTGTATAGTGCGGGATTGAAGGGTTACTATTCTACAGTACATTGATGAAATACAAAATTAGAAACGACATCGATTCTTCCAATTTTTTTATTCATTGTCAAACTATTTTTACAAACGCTGACACAAATTATATCATTCATCTCCAATGACAAAGAGCTTCAGAGCCAATATATACTACTGTATCAGGTGTAACGAGGCTAAGGGGTAGCGCTATAAAGAAAGTGAAGAATTACTATCAGGAAGTCGCCTGGGGCGCGTTATCGGGAATCCTGGATCACGTTGTCCTTTGGTGGTCACCGGAAGCCCTCGCTACTCATCATAGTCACGGTGCACAACACCTCAAGGATTGGCTCAGTCAATTCGTTCAGAAGAATCACGGTATGGCGAGCTAAGATCGAATATCGCTGCACTGCTAACCGAGATACACGTCCGCAGAGCTCCGTGCAACTTTTATAAATCGTCCTAAGACACATGGACATTGCTGGACGTGTTGGTAAAAATTTTAGTACCACCGACGGTGAGACCAGCTTTGCAGAATCTCTGTGATGCCCTCGGTTGTCACGTCACGGTCACCGCTTGGGATCAACTCTTCCGACTGGCCTATATCTCTTCCTTTGGTTGGCAATCGAAACCTTCTCCCACTGAGGTCAGAATGTGGGATGTCTTACAATTAGTGTCGTGATAGAATTCATTTTTATAATTATTTGAAAATTATTGTCGATATTTCATAAGTGATTGACGTTTCTCCCTTTTGCTCTTTTTACCATTACATCTACTAAGCTAGTCAGAGTGACTTTCTCTGAATTTGTTGAAATTGTTCCTGAAATTTTTAATGCTGCTTCTTTTTCAATTTTCTACGTCTATCTTGAAGACTGTGAGTGATTTAATCGAACAAGTTTTTTGCCCCTTTTATTTATTTGTATCGAACAGATTTATTTACAAATCTAAATAAATTGAATTAATCGTTTGTAGATCTAGTGTTAAATATTTAGTTGCGGACGTGCGACTTATTGCGTCAGGATTAACTTTTAAACTTTCAAAAAGTAGCAAAGTGGTTCTTCAAATTTAATTTGGCACCCGAGGAATAATATTGGTGCGCGGTAAAGTTTCGATCTGGATTTTATATTACAATTATTTGTAATTTTCAGGGAACCGATACAGGTCAGATGTTCGTCGAGTTATTCCAGTTACTAGTCAGACTAAGCAACGAGTGCGAAGTCGGGGGTGAATGGGTGATCGGTGCACCCTTGATGGAGTTACCCCTTTCGGAGCAGATCGTCATTTTACACAGATTGGATCACTCGGTGCATACAGCAAGACTGTGGATCCTTCAGGAAGCGAAAGTCATAGCTCATACCTGGGAACTTGATGTGTTCTTCCTTTTGGTCAAGGGTGACATAGTGAATTGCGTCGAAGAACTTTCCTATCTGAAAGTATATCCTTCTATTTCACGTATACTAGGTTTACTTAAAGTTATATATTCAATTGTGTCAGTTAATCAATATTAGTGTTAAAATTGATCCATGTAAGAAAATTTGTGCAGTTTCATCAGAGGAATTGCGATCGTTGTTATTAATGAGCAATAGCAAGCTTAAGCGACTTAGAATGTTACTTTAGTTGTAAAGTTCTTAGACTATTTAGAATGAAAAATGAAGGATAGGTTTCAAGAATGATTTCCCGTGAACTGATGTTTTTTTTAAGCAATTGCACGTTTCTATTAATTGTCTCTACGTTTAAATGTGATTTTTGTTGTAAAAACTTACTCTTTTAGCTCGCCGACCATACAAATGCCCTTTCCACGGACTCGGTCAGTGTTCAGGTGTACGTTTGCGGAAAGATGAGAGCGAAAATTGTGTCCGAAGTTAACGTCAACGTAGATTTGCTGCAGGTATACAGATTGTACCTTTGAAATTGGTTTTCAAAGGATAATGATTTTACGCGAGATTTCGCAATACTTTCCACAGAAGTGCTCGACAAAGTGCATAGACGTTCTGGCGAAAATCTGTCGCGTAATTAGCCTTGCGAATTTGCACATGTGCTTTCCACGATCGAGTTACTGGAGGAAAGGCAGTAATGCTGCTCCAGTTGCCGCAAGTATTTACGTGGAGACCTACTTCGGTATGAAAATTGTATTTTTCTATATCATATTGTATTGAATAATTCAAATATCAAGGCTACAAAAATTGAAAAACCCCTTATAGAAAGTTCCTCAATTTCATCCCTTTCAATTAACGTTTCGATTTGAATTGCTATAGACATTTTGCTTTGAAAATTAATTTTATCTTCGAACCATCGAGTCTATGGTGTATAATATTTACACATCAGATAGGAAAAAATTTGTGACTCCGAGCTTCTACCTTTTTCTCCATCATAGCTGCTCCAGTGACACGTCGAATGTCATGGGGGTCACAAGCTGAATTCAATAAAATTTCATATAACTTTAAAATTGTAATACTTATGAATTTTCTAATATATTAGATATTTAAATATTTCCATTTAAAAGGTAAAACCCTACTGACTTCACAACTATATACGTTTGCAACTGTTCTACTTTAGTAATTTTTACTGAAAGTAATTTCAGTAACTTATTTTGACCTATGCAATTACTCTTTTCAGAGAAGGTTCTCCTACCAGTTCTCGAAGTAATCGAGGACCACGAGACGTCGAACATGATTCTAAGAATAATGTGCGAAGCCTGGCTCGATTACATATATCTTCATCGTATTAAATTCAGGTGAACAATGACTGACACATATCCCCCTTTCAAACTCGTCGAACAAATTTAAAACATCTCTTTCCTTTCAGTGAGTACGGTGCTCTTCAACTTCTAACGGATTTCGCATACGTTACAAAATGGGTCAACGATTGTTCAATAATTTCTCCAAACGTGCGAACTCATTTGTTAAAAAACGAAGTTCTTCGAAGATGCGAAGGCGTGGGGAGACTTCTTCTACGGCATCCTGGTGAAGCTATCGCCATGCACAAACGATTAGGTATGAGTATTCCGTTACGTTTGATAGGGACGAAAATGAATTTACGACGGGACAGGAGATACATGTGTCTCTATATTTCAGTACGGAAGACAAACGAGCGCGGATCACCCGAGTCTCCGGGTTTAGAACGCATGCCTGCCGAGATGTACGTCCCGAATCAGGAACAATGGCTCGAACTTCGTGCACCAAAGAGATACAGTTTTTTCTGCACAGAGTGAACAACGGAAATAAATTGAACATTTCTGTGAGAAGGATCTTTTGCGATTGAAATAACGCAAAAGAAACGAATGGGTTTTCATCTTCTGCGTTATGTGGATCATTGTGATTCTGATCTTTATAGGAAGTCAATTCGACCAAGAATTAATCATCTTATTAAATTTAATTGTACGATTTTTTTCTGAAAGCTGGGACTACTGATTAGTGGAAGAAATTTTCCTCACCTTTAAGAGATTTTCCTAAATTTCCCAAAATATATCAAAGTGGTTTTAACACTGAACTACCGAGACAGTCGAAATGGCTGGTTTCTCGTTTTTTTTTTAAATTCTGCAAGTTTATGGGAAAGTCGTAGAGCTGATACTCTATGTCTATTTTATATAACATAATTTACTAAATGAATCCTCTCTTCCACCTTTTGATTCTTCTTCTTCTGCAGTACCTATTTAATATATTCGTATGTGATAGATGTAACGCCAGTAGTTTTAGTGATAAACCTACTTCAAATTTAATCCCAAGCTCAAATTCCTAGAGGATGGAGCAAAGTCAAAATCTCCATTACCTCCAAGAAATTTGTTCACAAATAGGAATCCATTTAAAATTCTTTCCATAGAAATCAATCCAACCTGTTTCAATACTCACCCCTCATTTTCCTGTCGATCAACGCCCTTTTAAACGAAAGGAAATCATCAAATCCAATAAAAATAAATATTTCCCGGCTCATTAAAGATGTCATATCCGCTGGACGAAAACAAGTTACATAATGCAAGCGTGCATTAACGTGAAGAACGCAAATTACCTATGCATATAGATATATGCAAGTCGGTGAATATAAGTGATTTACTCGGTGAAGCCCAGCAAGGGGAGGAAGCCCTTTCCTGATTTTACGGGGTATTACGTTACACACGTGTATTACGAGATAAAGGGACTATGTGAGAGTAAACTAGTGAACGTCGACCCCTGTTCTTCGACAGTCGACTCACTGTGCTCGAGGTTGGAACTTATAGTGTCAATGGATAACGTTCAATAAATCGTTGGCCGATTAATTGTTCGATTTCTCACGGTCTTCTTAGATAACTGCGATCGTGTCGAGAGATAAGAAAAATTGACTTATTATAGAGAAGGTTTAATAGTGCAAATAAAACAAATTGATTGCAAAAAAGTTTAAATTGGTCGAAGAAAATTGAATTATTATTATGATCGAGCATTTCTAATTACAGTTTACATCGGTTTTATAGCTAGTCTGAGGTTGCAAGTGGTTTATCGAGGTTTATAATTATAAGATGTATGCCGGACTTATTTCGCGTTGGTGTGATGGTTTTTAATGTTCTTGCATGAAAGTAGTGTACTTGGAGCGTTTATCGTGTTGGTTTAATATTGCACTATTATATGTAGTGAGAAGTTTGTGATTTTCGTTTAAAAAAGTCATGTGCACTTGTTAATACTTGACTATTTTTATTGTGTTCAATGTTAAACGTTTAAGTGAGTGCTGATGGTGAAACTGTGATCCACGACGACCAATATACTTAAAGTTTGGTATGAATTTATTCATAGTAATCGAAAAGATAGACTGAATAATGAATCGATACGAATTTTGTGGAGATTTAATTTCAAATTTGACCGGTCCAAAGAACCTCCTAATTCGTTCTCCAATTATTCGCGAAATGCGAAACTATGCGAGGCATTCGTTACAAATTCCCAAATGCCATTCTCGTATCGATGATTCTCGGTAATAAAGCTCGGCAGATCGTTATTTTTCAGGCTATCCTTATATCGTACCACAGGAGAAAAATCCAGGAGGCCGACTCGTGTTTCATTCTCGGTCGTCGATTCTTGATTCTTCTTATATAACATAACCAGTCTACGGCGTTTGTATGGGTACACGTACAAACGATATTCACGGCTGGTGTAATTGCGATAGTAGCCCGTCAAGGCGTCCGAGGTGTCTGACTCATATTCGCTGTTTCTCTATAAAGCTCATCGTTTAATAGTAATCTCATTTTAATCGCTTTGACCCGCCATTTTCTTTTCATCTTTTGTTTCAACAAGTTTCATCATTTCAAGAAATAGGTACTTACTTAACTTTCTGCCCGTGAATTACGAAGGTTCAACATCCGCGCTACTTTGTGCCCTCTTGCATTCATTAATTAGAACAAATAGAAAGGTAAAATAGAGATACTTCTATCTCACAAAAGAACGCGATAGAAATACCATTTAATTATATAAGAATATTTAAAGAACAATAAAACTATAGATTCAACATCCTTTGCACCCTACTCCGTGACTTCTACAGCACCATTTGCCGTAATCAATACCAACAAGTAGAAAACTAATATGGAAACACTACTGTTCCAAAATACCACAATATTCACTCCCTTTTATCAATTATAAAACATGTGAAGGACAATAGAATTTTACTTTCAACAACCTTCTCACCCTTATACCAGCTACAATACTACTTGTGCTAATTAATACCAACAAATAAAAGACTATAATAGAAACACTTCTATCTCAAAAGGACCAAAAGGTAGACATACTTCTACCAAGTATACAACATTTAAAGAACAATAGAACTCCAGCAATCCAACATTCCTCGTCCCATCCGTAGACCGGAAGCCGCGGCCGCTCCACTTGGGTTCTCGCGTCTCGAGCTCTCTTACTCCCTCGTTTTCTTTCTCCTTTTTTTTCACAGCGTCGTGCAGGGCGCGGTAAACCAAGCCGGGATACTCGGTCAAACCACTCGCAGGGACGTCGTCGACCTCGTCGTCTTTATCGAACGATCGGCACACACGAGGAGTCTACTTTCGTTGTCGATCTAACGTGGAATCGTGCTTTATTCGCGCCTCCCTTTGGCAGTCGTCCGTGAGATAGCCCGACCGGAAACTGCAGGATGTACGGAAGTAGAAGAGTCACGGAAAGGACAGCACTGACCAGACCGATGGACGAGCCAGATTACGTGGAATTCGCGAGCCTCTTGAGGACCCGAAGATCGCGCATCAGGCAATTTCAATGCTGCGTTTGTGCCAGCTTCATGTGAGTTTTATGATATTTCTGCTTACTCTGGTCTCTAAGGTGACTGTCTGCTGTATTGTGGAGAATTTTTGTAGATTTAAGATGAAAGGGAATGATGAAATAGTCAGTCTCAGAGTTTTAGTTTTAAGATGATTGGAAGTTTAGGATGATGCAGTAGGAAGATGATAGTAGAGTGGATTTCATGAGATTTATATATTTGTAGATTAAAATTCGTTGTTTTTATCAGTTACATTGGTATTAGAATTCCTTTGTTTAGAAGTTTGGAATTTTTCTGTCGATTTTCTGTTGAAGAGATTTCATTTCCTTCTGAGATTATCAAAGATACTTAAAGAATTTTGGTAATCGCTGCAATAGGCTCTACACAGACTCTTTACCTTTAAAGAATTCTACTTAGTAGAAGGACGTGGTAAAAAATCGCAAGAAACTCTTTTGACGATACAATGTTTATTTCTGAATTACATGATCGTTTTAAAATGAAATCGTCGATGTAACCACAGTAGAAAAATTTCTCACGACCACCGTGAAACTGTAAAAATCTTCGTCGATCCCCACCGTAAGCTGGGACTTATGTAAAATGACAGCTCTCTTCGATCGGCGATCGGCCGATCGTCTCAGTCCGGCCGGCATA
The DNA here is from genome assembly GCA_910591515.1 of Cerceris rybyensis. Classification (NCBI taxonomy): domain Eukaryota; kingdom Metazoa; phylum Arthropoda; class Insecta; order Hymenoptera; family Crabronidae; genus Cerceris; species Cerceris rybyensis. The sequence goes on from OU342795.1 coordinate 8,014,944, forward strand.
CTTTGAACGCGAGCAAGGAGAATGTCTTCCTCGGAGACGATCCCGTTGACCGAGGACAAAGCTTCGAAGCCGTCTTACGTTCACCAGAGTTATCCGTTTTATAGCCACGAAAGAAGACAACGATTACAGCTACGATGTTACACGTATATTACTCTCTTGTGAGTTCTCCTTGCAATTATTTGAATGTCCTTCAAAACTTGGTTAGAATTCTTCGAAAGTTTTCTCGATCATTGTGTTCCTATTGTAACAATATCTCGAATGCATTGAGATTTGTCGTACTGAAGGTTTGAATTAAACAACACGATAATTTGTATTTCGATTACGTTGAAATAGTGAGTTTGACTTGGAGAAAGGTAGGGAAGGACTTAAGGGAGAATTCTAAAAAGGAAAAGGCTTGCACAAGGTGTTGAAACGTTTGACTCCATTAACTATATGTATCATGTTTATAAAATCTCATCGATAAAGTCTAAAACTCACTTTGTGAGTTATATATGGAAATCGGTGTCGGCAGTATGTAATTATTAAAATTGTTCATAATTACCGGCGACTCACACTGAGAGACAAGACGATAACAGTGATAAAAATAACCCTTTGTCGTAATTGCACAAACGTTACCGGCTACTGAGGATAGTTTTTTTTTTAACATTTCGTCAATCAGATAGGGAGATCTTCTCGCTTTAAGAAAAGTTGGTTGGTGACCGAAAGGGAAGAATTTTTTACTAGTTCTCCTTACTTCTGAAAAATGCAAAGTGTATAGAGTATAATTTGATTCTTTCTCGCCGGTTGGGTAAATGTTAAGATGATGGTTTCAATGTGTTAAGTACTGAAATACGTTTCGACGAATGTTCGAGAAGACCGCGCAATGCGACGTGCGGTATGATCCATTTGTCTTAATAAACTTTTCCATATTTACCGTCATCTGTGGGTATTCTTACATAAATACGCATTAAGAACGAATACTCGGGGTTTACTAGATTCACGAAGGTAAAATTAAAACGAATACATACGCTCTATTTCAAAAGTGAACACTTAAGGAGAACGCGATGATTAAGAGCGTAGGTTGATTAGAGTTACGTGACTTTGGCCTTGATTAAACGCGCGATTGAGTAGCAATCCGCGTAACAGTCCAGTTGCTCGGTATTGCGATATTTAATTGACTCTCAACTATTTGCATTTTTTGGATACTTAATCACATATTACCTCACCACCTATCTTAATTGTACCGGAACAAGTATTACATCCATCGCTAACTCAAATACCATTTTTCGTTCCAGAGCATTCTTCACCATGGCTCTGGTGGTGACCATCAGCTACTCCGTCAGTCAAGACGCCATGGACGACATGGAAACCTCCCCTAATCTCACTTCCGCGAATCCACAAATTCTCTCCAGCCCCAGTGGTTTCCTCAAATTAGGATTTCCCATAGGATCAGGCTCCTACACCCTTTCAAGTAATACCCTTCAACAGCCACAATCCGACGCGGTTTTTATTTCCGACGGGAAGATCCATGCACCCGTGACGAGTTTAACCGCAAAAGAATTTAAAGAAGCTTTAAAAGCTGGCCGACTCGCCATGGATCAACGTTTAGCCGCTGACACGTTAGCTCTATCATCCCCATTGCCATCTCCCTCCCCTGAATCGAGACATCGTCATGCCGTTTCCACCGTACGAAAAGTTGGTCCCCTCGCTTTAGCAGCGATAGGTGAAATTGCAGCAACAAAGGAAATTGAAAAGTCAAGGTCAATACTTGGCGAGGCTTCACCCATCGGTAGCTTTTTCGACGGTGGTTGGATACCGGAAGGCATGTGCAAAGAGTTTCAGATTCGAAATTGCACCGTCGGCAAATACAGGACCTTCGATGGTACCTGCAATCGGCCATTACAATGGGGTTCCACCATGACGCCGTTTCGAAGAAGTTTAGAACCCAATTACGCTGACGGAATCGAATCACCCCGTAAGGCATTGTCAGGAAACGAGTTACCTTCAGCGAGGGAGGTCAGCTTGAAGGTTCACAAGCCATCGCCTAGCACTAACCCATCGTTTACGGTGATGTTGGCTGTTTATGGACAATTCCTCGATCACGATATCACAGCTACTGCTATCAGTCAGGGTGTGAACGGTAGCTCGATCTCGTGCTGTCCACCATCGGTAGGACATCCGGAATGCTTTCCGGTACCGGTTTCAAGCGGTGATCCAGTTTTCGACGTGGCTGGAAGAACATGCATGGAATTCGTGAGATCAGCACCTGCACCCCAGTGCAAGTTACGTCCGAGGGAACAGCTCAATCAGGTATCAGTTTTTGCTTTCGATTTTATCCTCTAATATGAAAAATTTCATAGCTTTTTTTCATTCGCTGTGGAAGTGTCTACTGTGATGCGATTTTGAGAAACAGTAGGGAAAAATTTGGATAGTTGAGGATCAATTGTTTTTGTTTATCGAGTATTTACACGCGTAATGGACAATTTGCACGGTTGGGGTAATAAATTGAAATTAACAATAGGAAACGAGGCGATAATGGGTTTACTCAGCAGCGAGAACTAATGAGAATACGAGAACGAAAACAGAAAACTCGTTATTTGCGTAATTTACACGCAGTGCTTGTTTATCTAAAATGAAACTTTAATACATTTTACAGGTAACGGCATTCATCGATGGTTCAGCGATATACGGTTCAGACATCGAAACTGCCAATAATCTACGAGAATTCATAGGTGGTCGTTTAAGAATGCAAAGAACACCCGATAATCGAACTCTTCTACCTCCCAGTATCGATCCCAATGATGGCTGTAATCGAGAAATCGAAGAAGCAAGAGGTCGTTATTGTTTCGCCTCCGGGGATCCTAGGGCGAACGAGAATTTGCACTTAACGACGATGCACTTGCTCTGGGCCCGACAGCACAATATGGTCGCCATGGAATTAGCTAAGGTCAATCCCACGTGGAACGATGAAATGCTTTATCAAGAAGCGCGACGAATAGTGGGTGCACAGCTTCAACATATCACCTATCAAGAGTTCCTACCCATTGTTCTTGGCGAGGTTGAGATGAAACTGCGAGGATTAAAACCTTTGCAAATTGGCTACAAAACGTCGTTCGATGATCTCGATTCTACGAGTAGCGATCCAACGATTGCCAATAATTTCGCATCAGCAGCTTTCCGATTCGCACATACTCTACTCCCAGGTTTGATGAAGATGACGAATGTGCAACAGGGTACATCTTCTTACGTGGAACTTCACAGAATGCTCTTCAACCCTTACAGTTTGTACACGGAGAACGGTGTCAAGTCATCCATAACTTCCGCCACACAGAATGTCATTCAATTGACAACCACTCATGTTACTTCTCAGTTGACTAATGAGCTGTTTAAAGATCCACTCAGTAACAACACAGTGCCCTGTGGATTGGACCTGGTGTCGTTGAATATTCAACGTGGTAGGGACCATGGTCTACCAGGGTATACTAGATGGAGAGAGTACTGTGGATTGGGGAAAGTTGAGTCTTTCGCTGACCTCCAGGGACACGTGGATCCGCAGGTTCTTCAGGATGTGTCGACGTTGTATGAATCTGTTCATGATGTCGATTTATATACGGGAGCTTTGGCGGAATTTTCGAAACCTGGTGCAATCGTTGGACCTACTTTTTCGTGTTTGATTGCGGATCAGTTTGTTCGGTTGCAGAGGGGAGATCGATTTTGGTACGAGACACCTAATCGGCCGTATGCGTTTATGGAAGGTAGGTAATATTGTTAATTAAACGTGGGGGAGTGTAGAGTTAATCTAGGTATAGGAATTTTTTTATTAAAGACTCGGTGGTTCGAAGTTCATGTAAAACGTTTTGGGAAAAATTGCTGTAGTAATTAATGCCAATGGAATAGAAAAATAAAAAACAGTGGTCTTAAGGTTACACGTTACCTAACAGCTAGAGGAAGGTCGATTAGTTTGATTATTTGTTAAATCACGCGACTAGTTTTCCTTCTTTTATCTATATAAAGTGACATTTAAACAGATCATTTGTTTTTCACATTTCTAGGCCAGCTTCAAGAATTGCGTAAGATGTCGTTAGCGAGACTCATTTGCGATTGTTCGGATGGTGTAACGCAGATTCAAGCTCAAGTAATGCGTTCCATATCTCCAGAGAATCCTATGGTTTCTTGCGACGATATTCCAAAACTCTCCTTTGACGCTTGGAAGGAAACTTCCGGTACACCCATGCTACAAGTGCCTTTTATGCCTTTTAATTGGATCGACTTGAAGAACAACATCAACGACACCATCTTAGACATCGTTAATTTCATCAACAGCACAAAATCCTCCATTACACCTACGACAACCGATTGGTTGGCTTTTAAGAGTCGTATCAACAGCACCTTCACCGATCTTAGAAACGAACTGGCAGGTTTGCATCCAGCAAAAATTGTTGAGACTTCAACAACAACAGGATCTTTCGTGAAAACAAGCAAACCAGTTTTACAAGCTGTTACACCTGGATCTATGTATTTAGACTGGATCAGTTTTAAAGCAAATCTCGTGAAATCGCTAAACGATTCTTTAGGAACGATCGGCGGTGGACCTGCAGCTGCAGCCAAGTGGATCGCTTTTAAACAAAATATTGCAAGTCAATTTATAGACTTGAAGAACCAGATTGCTACTACAAAATCTCAGGTAGCACCTGTGATGCTGTTGGAAAAATATAATCAAGAAAAAGCAGCGATAAGTGGGAAGACTAAGCCGCAACCGATGGAAGGAATTGGAGGAGCTGGTGTTCCATTGCCGGCCATTTTTGACTGGAAGAATTTCAAAGGAAATATTATAAATTCTTTGGACAGTGCAATAATGAACATCGGTGATAATATGCCGCCACCAGGTGATCCAGCTTGGGCTACTTTTGGGACAGATATTATGTCACGTTTTTCCGCCCTTCAGGATGAATTGAATGCTCAAAGAAATATGCTACCAATGGAAATGGCTGCTGGTGGTTCTGCCGGTGGTATTGCTGCTGATTGGTTGGCGTATAAAGCAGATATTATAAATACTGTCAACAATGCCGTGAAACAAATACAAGATGGAATGCCACCGCCAGGTGATCCAGCATGGGCAATGTACAGAGCGCAAATTATGAACAATTTCGCAGCTTTTCATGGGACACCTATGGGAATCTCGACGTTCGCCTCTCTTTCTGCAAATGGAGCGCCTAAAAATATGAAGCTCAATTTTCCTGCCACGTTCGGTGCTAATAATTTAGCTAATTTAACCGACGATTGGATAGATTTTCGCAGTAAGATCAACGACTCTTTGACGAGAATTATTCAAGATATACAAACCAAGAAACCAACCATGATAGATCCAGTTGGGTGGATGATTTTTAAAGATTCGACGGCCGATGATTTTGCTAAATTAAAGAATGACATTGCAACCATGAAAGCTGAATGGGTGATGGAAATTACTAAACTCAAGTCGAACGTGTCTGTTCCACCAACATTCATCAACAATATGAAGCCAGGTGATTTTACTGGAATCCCTAAATTTGATGACATAATGAAACCAACGATACCATTCAGCGAATGGATAACTTTTAAGCAGCAAATAAATGAAACAGTGTTGAATTTCTTGAATATGATGAACACCTCGCAGAAGATCGACTTTGACGAAGTTCAAGTATCATTTAACAAGTCCTTTGACAACTTGAAGAACGAGATAGATTCGTTAAAGGAGATGATCTTGATGAATATTGGTGATTCTGACGATTCAAAGAAAGTACCAATGCCGATGGATAATATTCTCTGGAATAAAACTGCTGTAGATTGGATAAATTTCCGAACGAAAATCAACTCCACTGTGAACGACTTGATTGAGAGTCTGAAAAATGAAAGTAAAGTAGCAGTCGGCAACGTTATGAAGGTCCTCTTCGATGCCAAACAGAAATTTGCAGATCTCAATCCACCCTTCACTCCAACAGGAAACTTGCCATTTTCCGATTGGCCACAGTACGTTTCTGGAATCAATAAAACAGTCACCGACACGTTGAACAACATCAGTGACTTAAAACACATAACTCTGATGATCAAAGCATCCGAGCCTGCTTCCTCATCGTCTAGAAGTTCCATATTCTTCATAAACTGGTTGCTCCTTCCGTCTCTCACGATCTCGTTTCAATTCTTGCCGATTTCAGAGATAAAGGAATACTTTTGGTGAGAAAGATATTTTAATGAAAGGCAAACTATGGTTAAAATACGAAAGATAGATTTTTCTATCTTCCATGTCATTGTTGTGTATGTAATATGTTATTTATACACGTGTTCTCACTAACTATGGGTAAACGAGAAAGAAGAAGATGAAATAAGAGAGTGATTGTTAAGGGAATATTCTTACTTACTAAGGATAATAATAGAAGTTATCTCTATTTGTTGAAAAAAAGAAAAGATAGAAAAGATTCACGAAGAGAGACTTAAAAGAAGTGCGGTGCCCCTTTTCACCCAAAAATCCGACGTTTCTGAACCGGAGTTCAAATCGACGGACACAACGTAAGCGGGTCTTCCTTGATCGCCACTTCTTTGCGGGTAATAATAACAAGGGCAATTGTAGATCCCTGGAAAAACGGAGAGAAAATTAAGTACCACTAAATAATTACAGTTAATTGTTGTCGGTTACCTTTGATTTTCTTCCGGACTTGCTCGGCTGGCCGGAAGTGAATGACGGGCATGTCACAAACGAGTTGCATAGGACTCGGTTCTATGAGATGGCTAGTTTTCTTGTCCCAACCTGCACCTTCTAGAAAGGTCGAACGAATATATACGCCATCCTGCAAAGAAAGTTACAAAGTCTCAAAAAAAAGTGCCACGCATCATTGTCAATAATAATACTTCTGTTAGATTCTTCGCTTCTATTTATCCTATTACACTTTTCCTCCCTTACAAAAAGGAGAATTGATGAAAGAATGAAAAATTGTTAAAAATCGATGAAAATAATAATTATTTTAATCGTTTAAAAATGATTACTTTATTTTCAAGACATGAACAGTAGAACTATCAAGCAAGTCAAAAATTCCCCGAGCTTTTAGGAAAGTCATAGAGAACATATTCTAAATTGATATTATAAAGCACAGATTACTAAATCAGTCATGTCTATCACATCTTGATTCCTCTACTTCCAAAGTACTTATTTAATATATTGAGATATGACAGATTTAATGCCGGTAATTCTAGTGTTAAATGATCGTTCTCAAAACTTTTATATAATTATGAAGATTTAGAGGGTGGAATTACCTCCGGAGGTTCGACAATGGCGGATTCGTCGATCGTGAGGACGGTAAATTCCCAGTACAAAGTGTCAATCGAAACGTTCCACAGCCTTGCCGAAGTTTGTAACACCGCAGTAAGAAAACCAGTAGGAAAGGTATAAGCTGCCAGCCAAAAGAGCAATGGCGGATGCGTTGTTCGTGCCCAATTGTCAAAGTGCTCGACCCGACTGATCAGATCTCTTGTCCAAGCACCGAGAAGTTTCAGGGAAGGGTAGGCCGTTAGCCAGACAGATGGAACTCTTCCCTCGTAGACGCACGTGAAGATCTCCTCCAATTCCGGGGACATTAGTACCAGACCCTTAATCGCTAGTTGAAGTTCCTTCAAACTGTTACGAGTCTTCTTCAAGAGGACATTGTAACGTCCGATTTCTTGAAGAAGTACCACATCCAAGGGTGACTTCTGAGGTCCCATTAATTTAGCAGTTGTCTCGTAGTCGATATTGCTCGGTAATTTTGACAGAACGTCCCCGGTCAGTTGCGTGACCTTGAAGAAAATTATATAGGATTGTTTCAAACTGATAGTACCGAAATTGATAATGTTCAATTTATCTCCAATTATTGATTTAAATAAATACTTTCTCCTCCTTCCCGCTATCTTCCTCGGTGCTAACAGCTTGGACTTGTAGACTCATCAGGGTTTCAAACATACTTCTCGCTTCTATGATCAAACACGTGATGTCCGCGTTCGGATGCTGACCAAACGCTTCCGGTTTGTCGATGTTAGGTAGAACCGATACGAAATCGCGATACGACTCCAAGGAACCGTCACGGGGTACGTAATAGGTCGGTAGAGATGACAAACGATAATGGGGTACAGTCAGGACCTCATCGGTGAAATATTGTTGAACGTATGTCATCAACAACCGGCGATCCCAGTCGTCGGTCACGTGACCACCGTAGCAGACAGCCGCGATGAGATATTTGAGGGATTCCCATGGGGTGATTGGGTACTCGTCCAAATATACCTGCAGGAGATTCTCCGACACCTGGTAGAGTGGACGTAGAGAAGTTCAAAATTTTTTTCAACACTTAAGTGTTGACTTTATTAGCTTCGTAACACTGATTACTTTCGACGCAATTAAAGTGTTATCTTATTTGTTACGTTTTATTGTTAACAAGAATAATAACGGTGTTTGTGGAGATGGTATTAAGTTAACTTATCGGACTTTTAACTGGTGGAGACTTCGGAGTAGTTTATAGGAAATTGGAAAACGTAAATATTCACTCAATTATTAGAATAAAAATCCATAGTTATACAACAGGTGTATCATAGTATCGATAATTTTACCCTGTCTTAACACTAACCGGATCGGCACTTCATCTGTACCTACCCTTACTGGAGTCCATCATTTAATTGGTTATAAAATATTAATAACATTTTTCTGAGTATACATGGGAGATTGTTAATATTAAAAAGAACGTAAAAAAGTGGCTTCACTTATTAAAACAAAGAATTACAAATTTTCATTCCGTTGAACCGGTCATTTGCCCGATGGTACGGTTATTAATAAAACAATAGACCATGAATAAAATGACCACACCAATTAAAGTATAGAAGAGACGCAACCAGTTATAAAGGATGATCAAAAACACTCGTCCAGATTTCGGGCTAGATTTTCCACGTATACGAGAGTAAATTCATTTTGAAATTTCGTTTTATCGGTGCCCTTAAGTTCGTTCCCCCCTTCGATTAGTATCGCCTTCAGGATTACCTCGAAGTCGGAGTCGTTGAAGCTGTAAACGACGTTCCAGCCCAATTGCTGGAACTTTTTACGTTCCAAGAGAATGGCATGGAAAAATACCAGAGCGAACAAAAGCTTCTTGTACTTGGACCTTGCTTGGCACAGCTCGAATTGGCTTTCGGTTATTAAACCGTAAAGACGCTTCATGTTGGCTTTCAAACCTTTCGGCGGTTCCGTGGTCATTTTTATTCCCGCCTGAAGGATCGATATGGGAAATTGGGGAGTTGGGCTCGAGCTCAGCCACAATCTAGCACAATTAATTAAACGGTATTTTTATCGATCCCGACATTGTAAAACAAATACGATGAGAATCGTGCGCCATACGAGTTTGCGAACGTGGAACGCACCTGAATCGAGGATTGATATTTTTACCGGAGCTTAAGGTCTCCACGATTTTATCCAATTTCGGCATCCAGCTTAACGAGAGATGGCAATTTGCAAGGAAAACCCAGTAACCCTCTTTTGCGCCGATTTGTATCATTCTAACGAGAAATAACTATTATTATTGTCCTATCAACTTTCTAAGCTCTTGTGTTTTCTCTTTGGTATCTTATGTTAAGTAATATTTTTATTAAGGATAATTTTCTATTAAATTCACTTCGAATAGTTTTGTATTTTTAATTAAATAATTCTCAATAGTTACAGTTATTTTTTGCGGGGAGAAATGAGAAATTAACGGTAGATAATTTAATGAAGTAATATCAAAAGAGAAGAAAGTTTAAATTTCCTTCACATTCAGGAGATTTTTAATATTTTAAGAGTTAATTAAAGACTAAATAATCATAGCAGTTAAATTCAAAACTCGGACAACAAACCTTTTTGTTTTTTTCTTCATGTATTTTTGTTCTTTTTTAAAGCAACTTTTTGATAAAAAAAAATTGCCAACTCACTTGGTAGCGATAGGAGCTTGTCCCTGTCCCAGAGAAAGTGTCATAAAGTCATCAGTCATGTCCTGGCTCTCGACTAATTGCATCAACGTACTCGTAGGATCCACGCCCGGCGAGAGAACGAAAATAAGCGGTGACTGAGCCACAGAATCCTCGAGGACTGCTTTCAGGTCGAGTACAGGCGGTTCTACGAATCTCTGACCGAGATTTCGTACGATGAAGCTCGCAATGCAAAAGGAAATTCTATCGGGCCGGCAGCTGCGTATCACCAGCATTTTCTGAAACTCGCTGCAATTCTCCTCCCATTCGGCCACCAGCGGAATATTTTCTGGCTCTGTGTTGATGTACCTGCATCGTTGATCGATCGTGTCGTTTAGTTCACGAGGAATATTTATTAAGATCGATTATTAAAAACGTCCATGAATTTTAGTAATATTCGAACGACTTCAACGAATAATCGCTGAGGATCATTGAGGGTGTGTTTAGGGTGGTTCAATGAAAATTAGATGTTCATCTTTGAAGCTGTGAGATCAATTATCTGTTTATAACAAATTTGAGATTACAAATATTTACAAGCTTCACTGAAACTTATAGAATACAAGATAGACTACATTAGAAATAGAGAATCATGATTAACGGTCTCGAGTTAGAATTTTCATTTACTTTTAGAAAATAGTTCCTGTATTATACGTCTATCATAGCCTCGGTATTTCGAAACCCTCCCAGACAAAATGACTACGTAGCAGTAGAAGTTGAAAAAGTATAAAAGATAGCAAAGAAGAGCACAGGTCAGAGTTCATTCACCCTCTCGCTCCAAAGACATTTAAGCAACTAATTCTCATCGAATCAGCCAGTGTATCCACTCAAAGAGTTCGTTCATAATTTACAGAAACTTTATGTACTTACAGACCTTCGCGAATTATTGGAAGTATCGGAAGTTGTTTCAATTTAATACGTCCAAAGAGGGTAAAAAATCGACCTCGTTTCTGTTTCTCAATAAATCGCGAACAAGATTCATTCGTAAAAGTTTCACGATATCGCTTTAACATGAGACGCACCAATTGTGCCAATCCCGCGGGAACTGCTCGAAGGAGGAAACGATTCCGTGAAATCCAGGCAACTTGTCCAGTTCTGTGACATTGTCCCATGTTTCGTCCGGTAGCCACGACACGGGCTTGTCCGGTTGATTCTCTCGATCGAGGACGATCCCACCGCGAAGAAGGAAGCCGTACTCCCACGGTATGATTTTACCCTGTTCCTCTAGGATTTTCACGCTCATGTTGAACGAGAAGAGCAGCTTGTGCTGCTCGAATAAACCGCGACAAGTGTTCCTAGTTATCGAGAATCGTTCGATTAGTTTTTTCTTTAGGGGTAAGAGAATGTTGCTAAGGTATTTCGAGGTAGAACATAGGGTTGAGATACAAGTTTCATGGCGAATATTGTAGTGTTGGACTTTGATTTTTATTTCTACTTCCATCTTTTCAATTACGACTCTTTACTTCCGGCCATATTTGACGTAGAGCGTGTGTTTTAAGGGTTGCCGACGAAAATTGTTATGTCTTTTATTCTTGGGAGTGTAGGAGAGGAAGAACATACTATTTTTTCAAATTTAGTGTTGCGAGAGAGTGTAAGTTCTAGTTTGGGAATTGAACAAATTTTGTGTTGATGATTTATGATACCTATGAAATAAGACTCTAGAAAAGCGGAAGAAATGCGAGCAGAATGAATAGAGGAGACTTAACGATTCTATTGAGAAAGTTTGAAAAGACCAGCAATTTTGAATCGTATGTTTGCAACACAGAATCAAGATACTATCCCCCATCAATTTGATCTATTCTTATCAAATTTCCTCATTCTTCAAAACCCTATCCATCCCATCAAGAATCAACTTTTCCATAGCCTCAAGAAAATCTCCCCTTTTCAATTCTCTCCTATTTTGATCAAATTACATAACGTTTTCAGAGAAAATACTCGAGAAAACCTTGGCTACATTTTCATCGAGATTCCATCAAAGTACCTATACAAGGCGTAAGTATGGTATTCGTTCAAGCTCTCGATCCTCTCGGCGAGTTTCAGACTTTTCGGGCTCTTGTCGATCGAGAGCATGAACAGGGTGATGTATGCGTCCAAAGAAAACTGGTACATCGGATCGATGAGGCTCATGTCGTTCAGCACGAAAAACAGAATCGCGGCACGTATCGCGCACGGTCTGTATCCTTCTCTTGCGACGTCTATTTCCTTCTCCGTCTCGACGGATACCACCAAAGACTCCTCGATCGTGATCGAGGTGGCTTTAGAAATCTGCAAGGTACTCAGTAAGTCCAAGTCGTCCAGAAGAGAACCGGCAGCTGCACTGAGGAGGCTGTAAATCGATTGGAATTACATTTTCCTTTCATTTCCTTTTCCTTATTTCTATCCTACGGTTAACCCTTCCGCTACGAAGTACTTTTCCGCAGGTGTGTTAACCCATTTGCATCATATGACAAAGTCAATAATATATCTTCACTATTAAATTTCACTTGATATTACACTTTAGTCGACGAATGTCGTATAAATTATTTAGGCTGTTCGTATATACCGCTATTTAACTCTTTTAGTGCCGGACGACGATATACGTCGTTAGCAAAATTGCTAACACTGGACATCGAAGGGTTAATATTCAGTTTCCAATACGATATCAGTAATTTTATGACATATAATTGTAAATACACAATTTATGCTCCATATTGCGTATTCTATATGACACTATTGCCAAATGAAAATTCTTTTTATTCGCAACTACATTTGTTATTAATTCAATCAATTTTTTCGGTCGGCACTAAAAGGGTTAATCACAATGCGAATGCGTAAATGCATTTCCATGATAGTGATTAGAAAAGGTGTGGGTTTATATACGCTTGTGATGCAAATAGGTTAATGCGACAGGAAACAATTCCGGGCGGACGAGTAACTTTTAATGACTGATGATGTAATATAAATAATTAATTCTTTAGCAAAGTTGCAACGCCTATAATACAGAAGGAACAATAAGGACTTATGGTATTTAAAAAATATTCAATTACAAAATATGATCTAATAATTAATTCTTCGCGTGCAATTTTGTCGGGTGATCATAGCCACCGACAGTATCGAAAGGGTTAAGATACAGAGACTAGGATTCCATGACAATAAAAAAATAAATTTTCTCGTTTGAAACATTTGATTAAGATTAAAGAAGTAACGTTTGATTAAGATTAGTAAGGGAAAGTAAAAACTTAATCTAACTAGAGTATCCTGTCCTCGAGTTCTTTGAGTGTCCTTTTATTTGATGCGATCGTAAGGACGAGATTGTCCTTCTGTTCCTCCAGTTGTGGCTTCTCTTTTCTGACCACGATCCCCAACAGTTGAGCTTCCAGTCCTGTTTAAAGGGTAACGGAGTTGTACTGAGCTTGTTGGTGTTTCTCTCCCTCGATTTCTCTCTCTATCTCTCCCTCTATCTTTCTCCTTTCTCTGCCAATCTCGACCAGTTCCCGTGTCCTTTTCCAACCGGTATACGGTAAGACAATTAGTTACCCTGTTCCTTAATGGCGAAGTTGCATAACGTCGTTTTCGTGGATATCTCCGGGGCGTAATGGGGGTTCGGTAGTTTCGTCGTAACGAACAATCGAAATTTCTCGTTGTAAGTGATCGTCTTTTCGTTAAATCTTATCATTACTTGATCACCTGTGTTCGTATTACAATAATTAATTCCACGACACGTTAATTCTCCTTTTTATTCGCTTAATTTTACAATTATATCTTACCCAATTTAATGAATGCCTTCTCAAGTATCGGGTTCAAGGCTGGGTCGAGGACCTCTCCGATGTTCTCCAATAAAACCGGCCTTCCAAACTGCAAGGCTTGTTCCAGTACCCTCATAAAATCCGTTTGCCCGAAATCAATTACTTTCAACGACTGCAATTGTGATTGTTACGTGAAATGGAAATACTCCTCTTTCCCCTCGATCGTTTCCCGAATCATGTCGCGGGTAATTAGATCCTCTATGTCTCGTGTTCAAGCGCGTTTTTACCGAGTTACCAATTTGTCTCTTTTTCTATTTCGTTTAAAAGGGAATCTATGATATTTACATTCTTCGCCTCCATGTTTTTGATCCATTTCACAGCTTGACATTGTGGATCGATCACCAATGGCCAACGTGTCCCTCTCGTTACAATTATGCCATTCTCGGTGCTGAAATCATCCGATGGTAATCCTTGAATGTTCCAGTCTCTGATCATCGCAGGATCCGCAAGGAATACTTTCACGTCGAAATTAGGAGTGGTAGGAATTTCTTTGTCATGTACCTTGATAATTTTTATAATAGCGAGAAATTGTAAAACAGATTTTCTTTGAATTGTAATATTATTAGTTGACAAAGTAGAAAGATTTCACTCGGCACCTCTGTCATCCAGATTTTCATTAACTCCTCCCGGTAATTAGACACGAAAGGGCCAAGATACGATACAAAAGCAGTAGCTATTAGACAGTCTCCTGGAAGCCAGTCGAAATATGTTGCCAATGACTCAACAGTCTTCAGCCATCGGACTCTTTCATCCGAGAGACCGTCCACTAACATTCCAGCTCGTTCTAGCTTCAGTTTCAGCAGTTCCGCCTGTAAGTTTCAAGTTGTAGCTGTTCAAATGTTTGCCTGGAAACTTTCCGTCGTATTGCAAATAACACCAGATTCTTGCAAGGGGGGAAAAAAAGCAACAGAGGTAGAAGTATCGAGAGTACGGAATTTAAAACGCTCGAAGTTTCCACGTTCGAGGATGCGACGAACACGGAAGTAACATCGCGCGTAAACAAAACGAGTGCCATAATATCACTATGACGATATTCTGGCTTTTAAACAGCGAGTAAACGAAACTTCCAGCAGCCTGTGAAGCGCTAGTTTATGTAAATAGAACAGCACGTTGCAAGCCATTGCTACAACCAGGGAAACGTCTGCGATCCGTTTTCACCCCCTTCATTTTCCGCGTCTCTGCAACCCCTGACTGTCCCGAGCCAAACAACCCCCTCCTCGTTCTCCCCATCGTCCGAATCGCGTTCGTCTTTTCAGAAACGGGAAGAAAGTAAGACGGTGCACGAAGATGTTGTACTTGCCAGCTTAATTAAATCTTCCTTTTCTTTCATCTTCGCGTCGTACATTTCCTGGAGCTTCTCTAGCCTCTCGTGCAACCTTTGCAGCTGCTGCATCGCCTCCTCCAACGCCGACTCCTTTTGCTTCAGAGACGTCAGGGCTGCATTCAATTTTTCCCTCTTCGGCGCAACGATTCTACAAATTCAACCGAGGTCTTCGTCGGTAGCTCGATTTCCCATCAGTCCGAGGAGCTCGTTTCGACATTATTCCCGGGAGTTTCTCTTTCAGGAGGGGTCCCTCCTTCTCTTTATTAAATGTACGAAAGCTTTCAAGAGTACCTGTAGAGTTTCCCGTATTTTTCCATCGCTATGACCCACATGCAAAGAGACTTAGCAGCGATCGATACCATGCCAACTTTTTCAGGATCAAATTCGGGATTCGTGGTGTACTTTGCGATAGCTCGTAACGTCCGGTCGGATATGTGGTCCTTGTCGAAGTCTCGGAGCTGAAAGTGATGGATGGAAAGATAGATGATAAGGGGAGAATTCTTTGGTTTATTATGGTGGAGAGATTTTTTTACGGTGTTGATGAAATTAACGTCGCCAAGTTGACGTTTCGATTCTGCCCAGGTTGGCTCGGAGGACTTTAGGATCATCACTGCTTCCATTACCATCTCGACTTTTGGCGGCGGACGGGTAAAGGATTTAATTTCGGAAAGATCCTTCTTGTTCAAAGCGTCGAGAGCCTGGAGGGAAATTGGAACTTTTATTTTTATTTTTTACCCAGGGGCCTGGCTGGCTCTTGAAATAGAGGTAGCCAGGTACGGGCTTGACGAACCCGGGTTACCTGAGTCAAAAAATAAATGGGTGTTGAATGCGCAACACCAGGACGGGACTTTTTCTTGATCTCTGTGAACACGGTCTCAAGGAGATCGTAAGAAAGGATAGGAATACATATTTTAAGAGAGTAAAATGATTGTGTACTAATAGACAAGACACTGTGAAAATTACGTGTCTCCTTGAGATCGGACGAAACCCGTCCCCCTGTGGAAAACGGCGCACAGGCATTTTGGTTTTTTCTATCGATTGTTTTGATTGGTGGTGAGTCAAAATGATCACTGGAGAGTAGATTCGAGCGGATACTGACACTATTTCTACCGAAAGTGTTGACAGATACGTTGACATATTTTTTTCATTCTGGATCAAAGACGTCGAAAGATATCTTTGATCAAAATAGGGGTAAACAAAACCATGGTAGAAGTAATGTTAAATTCAGTATATTCCCATCTTTGGTGCGATATAGTATAGCCTACGGTGCCTTCGGTCGCATTTTGTGTCCTTTTTTAAATTTTAAGTAACACCGACTGCAACTGTAAAGTTCACGGCAAAATGGAGAATTTCAAAGGAAGATACCTTCATAGCCTCGTTGAGAGCCGGTTCAACGGTTTGAAGGTCAGCTCTCGCGAGTTCTTCGAGTTTCTTGCATTCCTTCTGCTCCTCGGTGATACGTTGAGACCTTGCGGTCACCGTTTTCTGCGTCTCGTCCGCATCTCGTCTCTGATTCACTGAAAATTTCGTTCGTGACTAAGAAAAATCGAACGTCCATTTCAGCCGTGTCAAATTCAAGAGAGACAATTTGAGTAAAGTATCGGAAACACGGACAACTCGGCGAACTTTCCTCGAACAGTTCTCATCGATTTAATTGCAAGGGACGATAATGCATCATCGTCAAGAGGGACGTGTACCTATCGTCACGAGGAACTCTTCGCACTCTCTGGTAGATGCATGAACCTGTTCCTGGGTGATTTCGAGTTCTGCAGCCATCTCGTTCACTTTAACTCGAGTGTCGTCGATCTTCGAAAGGCCGTTCCGAAGTTTGTTCGCTTGATCTGCCAGTTCCTGCCTTTTCTCGGCCAGCATTCTAAAAACGAACGGAGAACGAGCGATCTATATAATCTTCGTTCCTCCTCGAACATTCAGAGTATCTTTCTTCTTTCAAAATATCCTTCTTGTATGAAAAGTTTCGTCTTAAGCTTACACTTTGTAGCCGGCGACCAATTCGAGAAAATTCACGGAGGTCACGTAGCTGAAACGTTTCATCTCGACAGCCATTCTGCGCGAAAATTGCGATACCGTCTCGTGAATCAGCGAAAACGTCCCCGCAATTCCATCCCGCATGCGTTCTTGCAACGGCGGCAATGGAACTGCATTGGCCGATTGTCGAGGTTCCTGAAAAAAAGTATTCAATTTCAATACAATCGTTTAGTTTCCTTTGAGTGTCACAATGAAGGCTATGGTGGTACCGGTTTAGTTGCCAAAATGGTGGCTGCGAGAGTAATAACCCCTTGCCCTACAATAACGAGTGACACTCATGGTGAGGTAATTGGGACAGGAAATTTCCAAATCTTCCAAAACTTATAAATGGAAAACATTAATGAAATGCAACGCGATAATATTATTTCCAAAACGCGAATCTAACGTTAAATTATACGGTGTATCAAGAATCACTGATCAATTTTTATTATAGTAATTAAATTCTGAATTATAGAGGGTGCAGTCACGAAACAAATTGGAGGCCAAGGGGTTAATGACTCAAAGGATATTTTACCCTCTGATCTATAAACAATGGAATTACTTTAAAAGCTAAGTTATGCTTATTTTCTACTTTGCATAACAGTAGCTCAACAATTAAATTCTATTTTAGTAATTTCACGTTTAGTTATAAGAAATCGCTCAAGATATATCAAATTAAAGGGTTAACACTCCAAGTCCTCCTGAATTATCGATGCTAAAAATGACAACTAGTAAAGCTAACGTTCCTTTTAAACCATTTCTCCAAAGCTGCAAAAGCAGTCGCACTTTAGTCGTGTCTAGCTCTACAGACAGCTCATGGTTCTCGGGACGACGGGAAATAAATTCTCGCACACGTAAAATACGAATGTAAAACAAATTCTAAATATTAAACGCGTCGCGGTGGGAGCTCAGAGACGAACAAACCGTTCCCTCTCTCATTCCCTCTCCTAGGGGAGGAAAGAAACGTGCCAGACTGGCGTATCATCCGAGCGGGGCAAACCGTGGAGAGGAAAATAATCGGATTCTACGAAATGGAGAGGGCCACAGAGGCTGCCAGAGGACGAAAGAGAAAGAAAGAAAGAGATGCACATAGAGAAAGAGAGGATTCACCGATCCTGAGAATCGAATCGAATAGAATCGATCGCGCGGAAAGGGTGGAAGGGAAGCCGAGGACCCACCACTTTATTTTCCCCGGTGATAGTGAGCGTCAGATTGAGATTCATGAGGAACTTGTTGCCAACTTCGAGAAGAGCTTCCCTTGGCCATTCCAGGAACCAATCGATGGTCGTACAGTTGATCAGAGAAGGGTACTGCCGTAATCTGTTCCTGAAGGCGTCCCCGATCGGACTCATGCACAAGATCAAATGCATATTGGCACGCGCCCGTTCGATCAGCATCGAATAGATCGTTTCCGTAGTTGGTATTCGTCCAGACCGCGTCGCCTCTTTCATCAGTTTCTTTTTAATCTGTATCGTACGAATGGAGAAACAACGTTCTTCTATATTTTCACGTTTATCTACGTGACCTGAGAGACCATTGTTCAGGAAATGTTAGCCAGGAAGCGTCGTAACGATTCACAGGAAATTGAACCCGGAAGATAAAGTAACGTTTACGAATTACTTCGTGGTTTCTTTATCCAGCAATTGTCTCCCAGACTGGAATCACGTTGGATGTAGTTCAATCGGGGTCGGAAGTTCGCAACTTACGTCCTCCATCTCGTCGCTCTTGTAGAGATTAGCTACCTCGCCGGTACTCAGCATGCCGTTGACGATCTCGAGGAATTGTTCTTCCACGACTTGAGTGTCGTTGAAGAGGAAACTGGTCGGTTTGTTCTCCACCCCGGTAGTGGAGTAGAGAGTCTTGAGATCTTCACGAAATTCTGATAGTTTGTAGTGCTTCGTAACTGAGATCCGAAAGAGACCAAGTTCGCACATGTGACTTGCTATTCTTGATAGAGATTGTCTTCCACTTCCACCGATTCCGATTAGAAGCATGTTACCTCGTGGCTGGAAAAATACTTTTTATTTTATTCGAAATTCTAAAGTATATAGACGATGAAGTTGATAGACGAAGACTTTCAGAAATTCGTTGGTCTAGTTTTTTTATGCTTAAATGAAATAAAGCAGGATAGGTACATTACAATGGGGTAAGAGAAAATTCTACGCCTCTTTTTCCAATATCAGATTGTTTTCTGGAAGTTACGGTTCTATGCTTGGCTTGATTAGCATTTGCGGATCTGAAGAGGCATATACGACTTCAAAAAACCGGACGTACAACGTGGATATATACCGATGAATCCTTTCACCGAAGAAAGAGAGTCACTGACCTGAGATATCACACGAACAATGCGACATATGTGCTCGACCGCGTCGCGGAAAAGAATGAGATCGAGGCGAACCACACCCGTGCTGGAGTTGTACTCGTCCATTTGTCCTTCTATATGGCGCCTTACGGCGGCAACATCCGTCAGATCCTCGTAGATGTTCCAGGCATTCAAGAAGTTACCTATGCGAATATGCCAATTTTTCTGGGAGGACAATGATTTATCTTTCATGGGAATATTAATAAGAACGGATGATTTTATTTTATCATTTCATGAAACCACCCCCTAGTAGTGGATGAAGTGGACAGATCAGCTCTCTTGTTGACACATTGACTGTCATGGGGTCATCGGTTATATACACTATTTATTTCAGCGAAATTTCATATGGCTTTGAAATAGCAACATTTGCAAATATTTTAATACATTCAATATGTTAATATTGACGTAAAAGGATAAATATCTGCTGATATGTATCTATTCCTGCGTTTAAACTTGCGAAATCCAAATGAATTTCAACTTGTTGAATAATAACATGTCAAGTTAACTCTTTAGCTTACAACTACGTGTGGGACTCGTAGCGCGGAAAATAGGAATTTTCCTATTTTCCTATTAGAGGAAAAATAGAAATAGGAAATTTTGAAGTCTTTCAAAAACTATTAAATTGACAATATCAGCCGGTCACGAAACGGTCTCATTATTTCTATACTATTAATATTACATTCAGTTACACGAAATATCAGAAATCAGTGAATACTTTTGACTTCAGGAATTAATTTTAAGTCTTTGCCGCCCTGACAAAAATGAGATCGTAGATGAAGGGGTTAAACAGTAGAAGAGTCTATTTTGTGCATTAATCTAGAGTTATCTGGTCTCCAAATCAACAAATAGGTAAATCGAATCCAATGTTCCAAAGCGGACACTCTTTTACTGTGTCGTTCCGCGAGGGTAAAACTTAACGAGACGATAGTCGCAGTAAATCTAAATCGTTTGTAGAAGATACAAAAGGTGAAGGTAATTTACCGAATATGGGACACCTCTTCTCTGGACAGATGTTGTGGAAAGTCAGCTCGAAGTGCTTACCAAGTTGTTCGCCAATTTGCCCCGTGAACCATTCCCTGTCTCTGGTAGGAAGCGTTTAAGTGGTACTAGATTTTTGACTTGAAGTGCCATTCCGGTACTTACTTCTCGTCGATAAGCCGATCGTAGAAGACTCGAAAACTTTCGTGTATCCATAAACGTAAGAAGGTCTGCCTCGAGTATTGGTAGTCTTTGTGACTTCGCAGTAAACCTTGAAAGACCTATCGAATCGAGGAGACGATAACAATCGAGACGTAAACAGGGGATATTTCGAGCGAACGGAAGGGAATTTCAATGCGGATCGACTCCGAGGAAAAAAAGAATAGTGGCTCGTAAAAATGCAGTACAATCCCAACTGGACGAACCGTAGATGCATGAATGGCTTTTACCTTCGATATGTCTCTCAAATTAAACAGATAATGCATCTTTGTTGGGGTTGGAAGCATCACTTGAATCACGTTGTTGTAAAGATCGATGGTAGCTTGAGTTATTTCTGCAGCTGAACGTAGAGTTAAATAGAATTTATCAATATTTTTATTTTAGAGAAAGATATATCATTATTTTGGATTTAATTACCACGGTTTTATCCACTTACTGTTTTAGTTAGATTTCAAAATATTGAGAGCATTATATATTAAATAATAATTTAGAAGAACTTGCCCAGAAGTGTTAAAAGATTCGAGCTAAATTAGAGTCCTAATTTTGAACGTTGCAATATAGCGCAAGATATTTAATTGCTTACAAATTCCTTTAACTTCCGAGTGAAATTCCGACAGTTGGTGGTTCAACATCGTCCCATAAATCCTGAGAATCTGTTTCTCCACCGGGAAGGTCATGTTGATGACGTTAAATCTCGTAAGAAGTCGATTAGTAATGACATTACGACCACCACCCGGAGGACCCATTGCTGCCATTAATTGCATCTTTTGCACGTACGTTCTCGTTTGTTTTTCACGATTGTACCTTTCAAATTTAAACAAAAATATTACTCGCAAAAATGTCTATCTCAAATAGCATCGAAGTCTCACCAGAACTTATAACCAATCCACTGTCTTATAAGTTCCAAAGGTGGTTGCGATCCATAAGTCTCTTTCATGGGCATATTAAAGTCATCCATGAAAGTAATCATGGTTTTACCTCCCACAGGAACGTATACTTCCTTCATACGTTTCTCCAGTCTGCTTTCTATGGTATCCTAAAAATCTCTCTCATCTTTATCACATTCGATAAATCAGGAGCAACGATTTTCAACGAATTCTACCTGCACGTTTCTTGATGTCGTCTGTGCAGACATATTTATCAAAAGGTAGCTGTATTTGCTTTTATCCAAAGAATCGAGAACCGACTGTGCTACCGAAGTTTTTCCAGTTCCCACGGGGCCCAGTAAAAGAACGGGGAATTCGTTTGTCAGAAGAGAACTCACGATGTAATCGTACCTTACGGTGTCCACGGTTGGCACGATTATCTTGTAAAACGGGGTTCTACGAGTTCACCAATGAATTCTATTATTCGTCGTGCCATATCGTCGGATTAAATTAAGAGGAGCGAAAAAAGGTGGTGAGAGCGGGAAAAAAAAGTAGGTGGAAAAAAAAGAGAGGAGCAAGAAAAAGTAGATAAAGTGGAGGAAGGACAGGAAAAAGAGGAAAGGAAGCGAAGAGGGAGAAATTAGGAGTGGGAAAGTAAAATCGAATTTTCTACGGTAGATGCAAATTTTCTTTACCCTGCCGGAATCTTCCATGCCTGAGACAATTTTTCTTCCCATGAGGCGAAACTACGTTGACGCACGTCCACGTAATACTCGTAGACCGTGTCCCGCAAGGGAAAAGTGCCCTCGATTTCCCGTATGAAGCTATCCACTTTATTTCGGCTCTCTTCGTTAACCGAGGCGCACAGTGACCATATCAGGCTGAAATTTTAGGGAATGATAATGTATTCTGTGTTGAACTTGTTAAAAGGTTTCTCAGTTTTGTGATGCTTTTATAGAGACGTGTTTCACAATTTTATGCTGATTTTTATTAAATTGTAGTTAGAAGATGAAGTGATCCTTGGGATGTTTCATTTCAACGTTGCTTTTGAGGGTTCGTTGTAAAAGTATTGATTTGGGTTTGACTTAAGTTGTAACTGAATGGTACACAGATTTGTCAGAGTAAGAATACTTTGATGTATAATGTCATTATTATAATTACAATGTTATCAGAAGTATTTGTAATTGGTATGACCTATGTTTGAAGTTTCAATTGGCAGAACATATCTGCAGTATTATAATTGTGTTTATCAGGATGATGATAACTTTGGCAATATTTACTGAAACTCTATCTAATTATAATTAGATCGTTGATCAAACATTGCTAAAATCGATTCTGTCTATTGTAATAATGTTATAAGGGAAGTTAAAAAGACAAGATGTAAAATTGAATGATACCAGAAGAAAAACCAGAGTTTGACTATAGTAGAAAATGCATCTTTGTCTTCTAAAAGCTCCACGCCGTTTTGCGGTGTCGCAAGGACATCCAGAAGTTTGCACAACGATTGCACGGCATTTAATTCAGGAACTGGAACGATGTCTTCGCATTTATGTCGTTTGAACTCCAGTGTAACATCTACGTGTTCGTCAAAGAGTCGTTTCATCTGTGAAAGACGTTTTAAATTGATCCTTTGTTCTCGATAAAAATTGCAATGTTCTTTAGATTATTTGTTATACTTCTTCCGCAAAGCCTGGTCTATCTTTTTGCCGTTGAAGCCAAGAATTCACGTGAGGTCGCCAGCCTAAGTCTTTGTAATCGTTGTAGACCATTCCAGCTCTGGAAACAGTGGCTGGAGAAGCAACAGCGAGATCTTGAACTTCGAAGAGAAGGGAGACTTGATCGGGCATGGTGATACGTTCGTTGTTAATTAGGGTTAAGAGCTGTAGAAGAAACTTAGTATTTAAAAATCCTTGATAGACACTTCACATGATAATACAACCCTTCAACGTCAGAACTACTAAGGCAGTTAAAATGACAGGCTTCTAATTATTAGCAAAAACCCTCCAAATTTATAGAAGACAATGGAGACGTACATCCCTACATTAGATCTTTCCTATCTATTTTGCAAAATATAAATTAGTGAATCAATCATCTTTATCACCTCGTCATTTCTCTTTTTGCAAACTACTTATTTGATATATTGAAATATAATACAATTATCCCTAGCAGTTCTAGTGTTAACACGTTAAACGCTACCAGTATTTCGCTACTCCCATTATTTCTATTGAAGTGAACTTTTTCTATTAAAATCATACCTTTGTAAAGCAGAAATTTTATAGACGCTGATATATAAATATTCAGTTGACCTTCATCTTTTTAATCCCAATATTTAAATATTTAACATATTCGAAAATTGATAAGCATTCCAATTTAAAAGTTACATGAAATTTCATTAAATTCCTATGGCAGTCAATGTGTTAATAGGCTTGGTATTTTTCCCATCAAAAATAACTCAACGTTTATCTGAAATTAAAAGTTTAAGCATCTCGAAATGCAAAATAAATGACTCATACCTTTGTCATAATTACTAACATGTAACAAAGTTTGCTTAGACCTTCAATCAAATTTAATCCTATTAGTTATTCGAAGCAACCTTTCAGTTAATTGCAAGCTAGAATAATTTCAATATAATTAGCAATAGTGTAATGAATTTCTACCTTATTATCATCCATCACACTGTTCATGTTCTCGATCCAATCCGCGTCTACGGGTCCGTCAAAGAGGATCCATTTTTCCTCAGTTGTGTCGTCTGAAAGGAGAATATTTCAAGTTTTATTCCCATAAAAAATCCTCCTAGTTGGACTGAAAAAAATTACGTAATACCGGAACAAGTTTTTCTCATAATTGCGGATATAACTCCATCGTGCCACTCGCCAGTCGAGAGATTATATTCGCCATAGAGTTCGCCGAGGCTCAGTGCTTTGGGATTAATAGGATAAACGTGGACGACGTTGAAACCTGGCTTTTTGTCGTTCTTCATAGTCGTCAACGTATTCTGGAGAATTCTCCATGTGATCGTTTTTCCAGTATTAGACTCGCCGACAATCATCGTCGAGTGTCTCGAGTTCTTCGTCTCGTATAGCTCGATGACTTTCGTTATTAACAATGGAATAGGCTGGAATATTTATTGAAGCATGGATGAGGGTTACTTAACAATACAGCTGGGTATTTATTGTTAAAAATTAAGTGAGTTGGTCGGTAATCCTTTTAGTGGAGGCTTGTAATCAGAGATATAATCAGTTCGTTAAATAATGATCTGTTAAAGCCAGTGTTTTGCAGTTAACACGTTCATCGCCATCGGTATTTCGCTAGTTTCATAATTTCTACTGAAGTGAAACTACTAAAATCACATCTTTGCAAAGCAGAAACATTAAAGGTACAGATAAATAGATATTCGGCAAACCTTTATCTTTTTACTGTCGATATTGAAATATTCAGGATGCCCGAGGATTCATAAATATTACAATTTATATGAAATTTTACTGAATTTATTAGCACCGGTCACCGGTGACCCCCATGACTGTTAAAGTGTTAAGAGAATCTTGCTTGTATCTAAAAAAGTAACTTCGTACCAATAATTTTAATCGGTACAGTTTTACTCAAATTTGTTGCTGTCACTAATTTCTCTTCATTCTTAAAGAAGGCTCCAGCGAAGATTTCTTTATTCTACTTTACACTGTACCTTTTGCATTCCTTCTTTATGCTAATATACTATCTAAACCCGCAGTACACGTGTCACGAAACGTGTCAAACGAACAATTACGCTGATCCTCCACCCCGAAAGGATCAAGCCGAAACCTCAGATTCAATTTCACCCAGCAGAGTATTAAATCACACCGAGCTTTATTGCCATTCGATATTCACTGGCTGGAATTTATGGCAATAAAGAGCGAAAGCTAATTTCTCGATCGATAAACCACACACATCGATTAAAAGCATATTACTATAAAAATCAAACGATCCACTTTCCAACCACCTTCAGTTTTACACCAAACGTTCAAGATTACCTGCAGCTTCAACTTGATAGCCTCCTTCGTTATATAACTGATAATTTCCTCGTAATCCACCATCGGCACTTCCACATGGGGGAAGAGATCCGTGGTGATACCGAGGAACAGTGGTAAGTCATCCGAGGTGAGTTTAGCGATGTTCATATCCTTCATGGCGAGGATGATCACCTACGAGCCAAGGAGGGATGAAAACTTCGATCGTTCGACCAGTTATATCGATCGCTTAACATCATCTAATATCGGACGCGAGAGAATATTCGCGATTTACCCCTCTCCATAGACCGAGAAAGAAATTTAGGCAGGTTTTGCCTTAGGATATGTCTCGTCGTAAATGGAAACGATGCCCTTATGAGAACGAATATATATGTTTATTACCTCCTCGTCGGGTAGGTTTGGGTAGAGTCTCTTCTTTTTCCCGGCGTATCTCGTAAGGGTTACTATACCCCTTAAACCGAAGTCGTAATGGTATTGTTTACTGAGCTGCTGCTGCGCTAGGGTGTACAATGTGTAGACCTGTGGAGGGGTTGTTTTATGATGGGACAGTCGTTACGAATGTTACTTGGAGTCGAGGAATTTGTTGTCGTTCATTCGGATTATTGATGTTGCTTCGAGATTGGAATGGTTGTAATAGTTACTTTACGATGGAATTTAAGATTGGAACTAGTGGCGGAAAGTTTATGATATGTAAACGTATTAAATGAGTAGTTTGGAAGAAGAGAAATTAATTGTTGGAAAAGATGATTATTTCGGAATTTAAGTTTTGTTAGATGGCTGGAGAATATCTACACTGTAAGTCCTTTTTCGGAGAATGTTTATAAAAAATTGGGAATCGGGAATTTTTATTGCCTTGGTAGTTCTAAGGTTGACACTAGATTTACGGATGTTGATATACCTATTTTTCTGAAGTGAGTCAATTTTACCCGTACAAGAAAATTGAAGTTTTTTGCTAAGAAAATAGTTCCAAATCAATTGAAATAAAAGATTCAATATTAAAAAATTCACCAACCAATATATTATATACATCGTAATCAAATTTTGAACGAGCCAAATTGACTCCGTAAATCTAGTGTTAATAATGCTTTGGTAGAATTTTTTGAAAAGGTATTTAGGTGTTGGATTCCTAATTAGGAGGTTGAGTTAAAATCTCTGTCACTTATGGAAGATGTATCTTAATTTGTTACTTAAAAGCTAATCTTAGCAATACATAAAAATAATCTTAGTGATTCTCCATCCATCAAATGCAGTAGATCCAAGATAAAACCAACAGATAAACCCGAAAGATACAAAGAAGTAAGAAAATACAGCTCTGAATATCAATAATGACATTAAATAATAATCGTCTGAAAGAAGACCTTTTTAGCTAATATCCGAGTATTTTGAAATCCTTCTCCGAACAAATTGATCTCGGCGATCATACTGCTGTCCGGTACCATCATTGAGATTGGCCGGAACATGGATTTCAGATTATCGGGAAGTTCCGTACGACCGGCGTAACCGGGATTCATCGTGATGAAGATGCCGCAGGTGTGCACCAGCGATATCTCAATGCCCCCGAAAATGAATCTTGTACGCTTATGAGAGAGGGCGGTCAGAATCGACAGGATCTGCTGTGCGACCACGGATAACACTTCGACATTGATTCTACACAAAATCAAATTATGTTTGAGAAATTCTATGAAGAATTATCAGACGATTAACATTCGAAGGAAGCAGAAGAGAAATTAGAACGAAAACTCAATGTTTTTTTTTAAATTTTACCGATTAAATTCATCGAAGCAACCCCATGCACCAGTCTGAGCGAGACCGGAGAATAGTCTTCCCATGCTTTTGTAGTCCAAACCCTCCGAGCAGTTTTGTACGATCACGTTAAATCCCAGAGCTTTCCCTAGGTCTTTCACAGTTTCCGTTTTTCCAGTACCCGCTGGTCCCTTTGGACTTCCGCCACGATATAAGTGGAGAGCGGTGGTGAGCGTAATATAACACCTATCAGAATACAATTTAATTATTGAATTAATCAATTGAAACACCATCGAAACTGGTTGCCTTTATTACCGTTATCTCTTCGTGGTATCGCGCTGGTGTATGGTAATATTTACGTATGAATTAATTCATGATAATTCTCTCGTAATATCGCTTTCGTAATAACTGCAGAGGCAATTTTAAGATTAACATTTACCATTTAATTTAATTCGACATTAATAATTCATTCAATTTTAAATTTCCGTCGTGTCATAACAAGGCCAATTGTATTTTTCAAATCGTCCAGAGATTTAATGTTTCACATTCAATAGAATCACCGAACAAATTCAATTTACCACCCTCTCGAAAACAGTCGAAAAATCATGTTTAAATCCTCTTTACAAGAACCGCCCCCCATCTCCTCTAGTAAAATGCAATTCACCATTGTCCACCGTTGTCGAGGATTTAATTCTCCTAGTGCACTGCCGAAAGTGCGAGACATTCGCCGAGAAATCGAGATCTTTGCAGAAAGAAGGAGAACGCGGAAAGGGGCGTCGCGTTCTTCTTTCCGCAAGACAAATCCTCGAGGTCGCGGGACCGAACAAATGTATCGAGATGGCCGGCCTTGTCCATAAATTAGACCGACTCGTCTGGCTACCCTTTTATCGCGATTAAATCGATACCGCGTTAAGTATCGCCGTAGATACCGGCCGGTATCCTCTCCAAATCGAGTCCTCCTCCTCTTCTCTACCTCCTCCGGCTCTTTCGTTTCCACCTTCAACCCCCTCGGACCGATTCGCCCGCAGCCCTCTTTCGGCCTTTGATGTTCCGTCGCGCAAACTACGTCTAGCTCTCGAAAGCAGCCAGGAGATTGTAGCGTGTCCTAACTGCCGTATATTACGCCCTACGTGCACCCCTGCTACCCTTCGTGCGATGCACTACTCATGTTCCTGTTACCGTGTGGTCCGACGACGAAATTGCATTTACCAACCGCCACCATTGGTGGAAGGTCGATTTTAGGAAACGCGTGGAGAGTCAAACTTCTTCGAGGTTGTTGGATGATGGACAAGATCTTAGGAAATGGCTAGGGGGGTTGCTGATAAGGAATTTGGAAGGGGTGAAGTTAGGAAGAGGTTGATTTTAGGGTGTGGAGGACGGGGTTGGTTATTGGGGTTGGAGAATTATGTTAAGTTGTAATGTGGGACTTGGAGGTGATGGAGTTTCGGTAGTTTGGGGGTTACTGTTTTGTTACTGGTTGATATTATTTTTGGTGGATGATTTATGGATTTTTGGGTAACTTTTGATTGGTTGAAGTAAGAGATATTTTGTTGGGGATAGATTGTGGTTAATGGAATTGGTAGGGAGTAAAAGTAAGCAATTAATTTGGGCGAGTATTATATCAGGGTTTATATCAGGACATGGGACGAGGACCTTACTAAACCTGTATGCAGAGGGTGGAATGCTAATGGAAAGTGTATTGTATATGATGCACCATGTATGCTGTACGGTGTCACGTGTAGCCATGGTACACCGTTAACTCGGAGGGATGAAGGCTTTGAAACGAAGACACGGTTCTCCACACCCTTATAATACAATTATTACCCTACAAGGATTTTGAGTGTACTTCCACCCTTTCTATTATAATGCATCGTCGTTCATGATTTAAAACCGCCACTAAAATTACTGACTTCCAAAATTGAAATAATCTTTCGGCAGTAACATTAACAAATTAGATATCTCTCAAAACTACTTGCACCCTCTTCAGATTCTTCATCGGTAACATTAACAAAACTACCATTAACATCTCCTCCACCCCTTCTGCTACTATTTAACAACATTACCCAAATTTCCAACTCTCAAAATCAATTTCATCCTCAAAGTCCTCCAATGCTCCATTAGAAACTACAATTACCTTTCAAAACTACTTCCACCCTCTTCAGATTCTTCATCGATAACATTAACAGAACTACTCTCAAGACCTCCTCCACCCTTATTGCCACTTTGTCGTGAGTTATTTATACTATTTAACAACATTATCAAAACTTCCAACTCTCAAATTAATTTCAGCCCCAAAATCCTCCACCGATCCTCCATCACGAGTTACTTATACTGTTTCAGAACACCAACAAAACTATTACCTATCAAAATTTCCAACCCCATCGAAGAATCCCCATCGATACTTCGCCGAAGGTGTTAAATTCCAAGTCAATCGCTTAAAGTTTAATCGCAAACGTCTTAAGACGATCTTCCGTCTACGTTCTCCACTCGATCGCACGAAGTTAATATCTCTCGACGTCGAGAGGAATTCGTGGAGGGAGGATCGCTTGTAAGCGTGATTTCGCGCGGTGGCCCCGTAATCGTTCGAACCAGAGCTAATTACCTCATATCGCATTATCGACCTGTATGTAATGTACTCTCGAAACGGTACGCGCGTTTGTAATGGGAATTGCTTGTACGCGTGACCCCGTTTCCCGTTGCCAAGTGTAACGAACGGCTTAAGGCACACCACCGCGAATTTACGGTACGATTTTCCAAAAGGGTTGTTTTAATCGTTTATACATTTTCATAATACCACCTAATTGATAACCTCACCTATCGAAATTGTGCCTGTAGAGAGCCACGTGTATAGGGGTTTATCATTGGGGTTTTATGGAAAACGAGCGAATCGTTGGTCGATTGGAGGATATTAAAATAACGATACGAGGGGATCAATGTTTGTATGCCGTTGGTAGAGAGATTTAATGGTATAATACCGATCGGTTAGGGGTGTTATAACGAGACGTCCGGTATTGCCGAGATATTCGTAACCGTATACGAAGTGTGTGTTCGTCTGCCATACGATGCAATCGTCGATATCCTTGTCCCAGTAGAATCTGAGCTGAGAGAGCCACTCGAATGCCGACACGTCTTTGCAATCTGTGATATAAGAATGGCTTTGTTATCGATAAGAATTCTCACTTGCTAAATATCATTTTCAAATTATAAATTATATTAGACTTTTGGATTTTTTCAATATTGAAGCCTTCAACTCTGATTGAATTTTTGATCGTATGGTATAAAATTATGGTATGGATTTTTATTCAAGTAATATGAGACGGTATTATGCGTCTAGTACGTTAGGAATACGAATTTTATGGTATATGATATACCTAACAATTTATGGGATATGGTATACAGCGGAGGATTTAAAAATTTATCCCCTAATTATTTTAACCAGTACATTCTCGAGCCGATAGGGGGTGGAGATGAATTTACGACGACGCTTAGCTATACTGAAACGGGTTACCATCTCGGTAACGGCGCAAATATCTAGGCAAATCCCATAAAACCCATAATTCGTCTCTCGCACCTGCATTCGCGAGAGAATGCAGCCGCACCGTCATCCTTAAGGGTACCACGAACGTATAGGAATAGGGGGATAGAGGTGAAAGATGATATAAAAATTACGAACTCCGCGATAAGCCGTCTAGATTGGAAATCGGATATACCTCAAGGGTGACTTACCCGCCCTGTACATCTTCTCGATAACGTCCCTCGCGTGTATCTCGATCACGACGATGGCTTTCAACTTTAGACGGTCGAGCTTACTGAGATTACCTCTTATAGCTTCCGAGTACTTGTTCAGCGCTTGATTCTGCCGCCTCTTAAGTTTCTTCAGAGGCCTCCTCGAGTCTGATGATCTTAAATGCACCTTTTTTGGTTAGCCGGTAACGGAAACATGCGATAATATTCTCTATAAACGTATCTTTTTTAACCCTTTGAGGACTAGCGACGCATATATGTGGTCTGAGAAAAAATGTTATTACAATCTGTCGCTGCATGCATGCATGTATGGGTAAAGTTTAAAAATTGAAATACAACCGTTGAAATATGACGACACAAATAGTAATTTATAATTTCTATGCATTCATATTCTAACTTTCGAATTGAAAGGCGGTTTTGAATCGCTAAATCAATGATTATCTCTCAATATTGAAAAATGTCTCCCTCCACAAATGGTTAAATGAACAATATGATACTATGCTTGGGACAATTTGTAAAGTATATATCATTGAATATTAGCCAGGTAGCTGAAATAAATATAAAATTAAAGGCTTGGATATTTAATTAGTGGATTTGACTCAAAATCTTGTAACTTTATGAAGATTTTCTCTTATATTCTTATTTAACATAATACCATTTACTACATGTACTCTTACTCGTTACCAAGTATCCACCCTTCATGTCACCACCCCTTTGTTCAATATTCTGCATCTAAATCACTCTGTCCAGCATATTTGATCATCCCCCGAATAAACGTCAACCCCGTTTTACGCATAGGTGCTTTGCAACGTAAGAGGGTAAAATTTGCAATGCACAATTCCCTCCAAAAATACATAAAGCCGTAACCAGTATCTCTTAAGATCGTTCATCCTCAACATTTCTTTTCTTCATCGGTAACATCTATATTCCTTTTTTGTCCAGAAACGACCAGTTTAGAAAGGGCCTAACGTTACACGATCATACGAACAGGGTCCCGTAACCGAGAGGCTTTATCCAGCTAGGTATGGGGCCGCAGCCGTTGGAGGTGTGGGTTAAATTATTCGCAGTACGGCTAGTATATGCAAACGAGGGAGGAAGGGTGCACCCAGGGTGGCGTGGGTGGATCGCAGAACGAGCGGTGGAATATGCAAAATTCCTCTTATTAGAGTTACCGTGTCCTTCTATCTCCTATCCCTTGCATCCTCTCGTCCTCCTTTTCACCGTGTCTCTCACTTTCACCCTTGTGTCTTCGCTTCCACCCCCGTTTTGCTATTTCTCTCTCTCTCTCTCTCTCCCCTATCCTTTCTACTCTATCGATTGTGCTTTGTCCCACCATGAAGCCTTGAATCGAGTCTTCGGCCCGGTCTCTGCTAGATTCAGTTTTCTCCACCCCCTCCAACCCCGTCTGTCCCACAGGCGCTTCGTGTTCCGTAACTAACGTCGCTAAATTTTCGTACATAGGCGGCACTCACTTGCAGCGCAAGAGGGCGCGGGTACAGTCAGCGGTCCACTGGATTTGAGTGGACGTAATTCCTGGCTGGCTCGGCCACTCTTTCACCCACCTGTCGCGTACCGCGGTCATTTTTCGCAAAGCTACCCGACAGTGTCTCAACGTATCCCGTAAAGTCTCCCTCATAGCCCTTTCTGCAATTGTAAAAGATTTTTTTTTGTAGTTCTTCAACCCTTTCTTGGTTCTTGTTGTTTTTCGTTTCTTTTTCATTATCGTACGCTGTCTTTTTAATTTTAGCTTTTTACATCAAATTTCCTACCCTTGTAACAATTCTCGGGGGTGAAATGTGCACGGAGATGGCCTCTTTATACGGGGTATAAAAGTACGGATGGATTAACTGTGGATTAACGCGAGCTTTTCCGTCAGTTTTCTGAGGATGGGGTAACGACGCGAGGTTAACCCTTTTGTCGTTAAGGGTGGGTTATTGTTGAGTCTATGTGAATGTAGAATAGTCTTTGTGGTAAAAAGTCATTTGAAACGCGTGAGCTGTGTAATACCACGTGGAATGTCATTGAAGGGACTACAGTGGATATGGAGTCAAAGGCACGGACTCCTAATTAACGGAATCGAGGTCAAATTCGTGTCCTCTTTGAGAACTTTTACCCAAATCATTTTATCTTAGCTTCGGTTGCTTGGTGCCCAATATCACTTAAAATCACGATAAAAGAAAATATCATTTTCTTTCACCAGCTCAAGAGAGAATCCACCATGGCTCAAATTATTTTCAAAAGACTACCTGACTTCAGAGTATCTCTCAACTTTCAACATATTATATTCCCATCACCTAATAAAAAAAAACAAGGACCTCATAAAGAAACTTGCCAATCGCACAGAGCCAGTATTCCACCTGTCCTTCCAGAATAATTGGTTCTACGAAGTAGATGAACTCTCCCTCGTTGGAGGACATTCCTTCCGCCAATGGTTTCCCAGTTACAGACTATAAAAAGAAAATAATTAAAATCTCAACATTTTCTCCCAAAGATGGAAGGATTAAAACAAAATATAACACCTTAGCCAATTTCAGTTGCTTGATGTTTTCGAAGAGTTTCTTAATGTGTGGCTGCACAAGATCTGGTCTCCTCGAATTGGCGAGAA
The DNA here is from genome assembly GCA_910591515.1 of Cerceris rybyensis. NCBI lineage: Eukaryota > Metazoa > Arthropoda > Insecta > Hymenoptera > Crabronidae > Cerceris > Cerceris rybyensis. Next base: position 8,048,562 of record OU342795.1, read on the forward strand.
TCTCAAGCAGATCATCGTTCGAGATGAAGTAAAATCTTGGAAATACGTGTCTCTTGGTCTCCAAGTATTGTTCGAGAGCTCGCTGCAGCGACTCCAACTTGTCATTGATTTTATTTATAAGTTCGAGCAGGCCGGCTAATGGGATGACAAAAATTTGGTGACGTCCAAAGGAAAAGAAGGAAGTGAAAAAAAAATAGAAAAAATGCAAATTTTCAAGGCGTTCAGGATTTACATTATTTTCATAGCGGAGCGTGTGGAAAGATCCTTTTTAAAGTTCCTTCGCTGTGAAACTAGTTTCCTACGATTTTTCTTCGGGATAAAGGTTTACGCGTATTACTACTGCCTGAATAATGTTAATTTCGACTCGCGAAAGATTAAACTTTAACTCGATCATACTAACAAAGTCCGCGAATAATCTGAGAGTGAAGATTTTTACAATTCTTAACGTTCTCCCTCGTGCATTCTTATTCCGTCTGGGTCATCGTGATTTCGTTAGTTTTCACGGTTTTATAAAAATGTAAAGTTAACGCGTTTCATTGGGGGATGAAATATCGAGAAGTTAGTAGAGGATGAAATATATTCGTGTCTTTTCAATTTTTTATCGTGAAACGTAAAGGCCATATCTTTATGAGATCTGATATCTTCTTTTTTAACATACGTGGATCGTGTGTGGCTTGAAGTGCTAAACCATGGGAATTCATTCGCGTTGAAATTTTCACCCATGAATGAGTCAGTTTATCAAAATCATCGGTCTCCTGGGGCAATTGTTTTCTTATGTCTTCCGTAGTGAATATATTGTCCATATACATGTAGCCACGTTGGGTGACCAGAAAAATTTCGAGAACTTCCCCAATTTTCGAAAGAGTTCGTTCCCATTTATCAACCTCTTCTGCGAAAGGTTCGACGAATCTGTTAGAAAGGATGGTGATTAAAAATATAAAAGATGTAATGAAAGTTTGTTAATAATATATCTAATTACCTGGTGGATTTCATGGAGGATAATTGTACTTGATGATCTTCCAGAGTTTGTGTAATATCGTCTATTGCTTTCAGTCTGTACACACCTCTGTCTTTGTAGGGAGCCATTTCTATGCGCATGACTGCCCAAGTATCCGAAATGTGCTTAAGTCCCTGTTGTTGTTTGAATATAAATAATAATTGTTTATTACATCTATGCCAAATAATCCTGATACTCAAAGCCGAAAAGTAGGATTAACCCTCGTACGATCCTCGAGAGTTTCACCCCATCTCTGTTTCTAGAAACTGTGTGGTGTTTGAATTCATTTTAAATATATTGTTACATGATTTAGTTTCGGTGAAATATAATATAACAAATTACAAATAACATTAATTAAAGTGAAAGTGCAGAAATGGGTGAAATATATCTTGTTTTACTCTTTTTGAGGAGGGTATGGGGGGTTGAAAAAATTGAGTCGAAGTCTAAAATGATTTTGACGTTTGGAGAAATAATATTGGAATAATATTGGCGAAATAAATTTCAGAAATGTGCCAAAAGCTTTAGTTAAGTGCTGAAGAAAGTTAATAGATAACTCTTTTCACCCCTGAGGATTTTTTAATAATATAAACCACTAACAATTTCTATAGCAAGTTCCATGGTAGCTGCATTGGAGATTTCGCCGATTTGCTCCGCAAAATTCTGCATTTGCATGTTCGCGATTGCATCCAAAGTAAATTCCTCGGAGGTCTCGTCAAACTCGCGATTTATGGTGTCCTTGACTTGCCGCCAATGTCGTTCTCTCATCGCTGGATTTTTCAAATCGGTCAATAGAGGCAAAGTGCGACGGAACTTGTCTACTCGTGATCTACAAAAATAAATTGGCTCCATATTCTCGTAGAATACAGGTCAAAAGTAATTCTCGTTCAGTTTTTAATTCGTCGGCCATGGCGGTTGATTTTAGCCGTGCAACGCGTGTTTCAACTATCGGCGATTAACGTCAATTACTCTTTCCTCTTCCTTCTCAATGCTTTTTTTGTCATTTCGAAAAATGAACACTCGACCGGCGAATTGCAGGTGGAATTTTTTTTTTCGTCCAATAAAAAACAACCAGATAGAACGAAATTCATTTTATGGTATTAATATTGTCTATTTTATAGGAGAAAAGTGGACGTAGAAATTTTACTTTTAACACTAAACCTACCAAGGCGGTCAAAAGACCGCTACCAAAGTATTTTCTAAAAATTATCTAAATTAATAGAGTAGCCATGAAGTAAATATTCCACTTCTATCTTATAAAAGCAAAATGAGTCAATTAATTATCTTCTTTATCTCTTCACTTCTCTTTGTGTAAGGTCGTTATTGAGTATATTTAGATTTAGTAGATATATCGTCGGTAGGTTCAGTGTTAAGCTGATATTTTGATAGTAATTATAGTTTTAGGATTTTTTTAAGGGAAGATTTGTTTTAGGATTGTCGTTTATTGGAAAAAGTACCGCGAATTTTCAACAATTTCCCAGTTCTTCTCCTTCAGTTCCCTACTGAGTCTGTTGAGCTTTCTGAAGATAAGGTTTGCGGTCTGGTCCATCTCCTCGGCTTCTATTTTCCAGAAATGTTCCGTTTTGTAACGCTCCCAGGCTTCGTTCCACTCGTCCGTAATTTGCCACACTAGCTCGATTGCCGTCACGTCCTGGGAAATCGTAGAAAATTGAGTTACGAAATTGTCGTGCTACGCGAAAAATACCGTGATCTATTTACGTTCTCGAGTTGCACCAGTTCGCTTGAGTCCGGCTGACTAATCCCAAAAACTGTTAATTGCGACTTCAACTTCTGTTCACGGTCTCGGAGAGATTCGATTTCCTTTCGGAAAAACATCAGCCACGCTATGGCTTCTGGAGAAATACAATGCTCATTGAGACACAATTAATATAAACCAATTCATATAACAAAATTTCATTTCATGTGACATCTTCTCTCTATTCACAAGGAAAGTTTACAGAGTGATATACTTCGATTTTGATGATAATTTGCATAAATATTTGTTAGATCTACTTAAGAAGATGGCTGTAATTTATTCATTACTTTCCTTGTCAGTCAAAATGTCTGTCGTTTATTTGCTATTGCATTCATTTTTCTATTTGTTCCTTTACTCTTCCAATGATTTTAGTAATTAGTTTGACAAGTACACAACTACCTCCGAGGCACATTTTATAAATGATATCAACAGAATTATTTTAGTTCTGGCTATAGCCTTAGGTTTACAAATTAAAATGCCGTTTGATTTTTTTACTTCATATGTGCGAAACGTCTGGAATCATGGCAGTCGTCAAAAATACATGAGTGTCTCTCAAACGGTGCAAAGTCAATAAAAATCGTCATTTTTGCGTGAAAAAATTACAGCAGACTAGAAAAGTATCGATAAACGTGTGGTAAAAATTCCAAGATATTATATTTTAATGGTCTATCAAAAAAAAAAAATTCTCAAAGGAAACGAAAAAGGATGGCTGCCACATGGGATGACCCCCTTAAAATCTACTATTGATAATAAATCGGAACCTTCAATTTTTATCCATTAATTTATCTATTTTTACAATTAGTTGAACGAATGATTACCATTAATAATAACAAGAATATTTGTACCAAAGAATGTTTAAAATTACCTTTCGAATCCCACTCAGAGGTGAACGGTCCAGTGTCGTTGAAACGACGAACCAACGATATTATCTCCTCCCGGAACATCATCGTGTCTCTCAGCAGTATCATTTTAAATTCCTCCTACAGTGCATAAACATCCGGTATAATTAATTTCTCAAACAACCCGGCTAAGAACTCGCGCCATTCTGTTGTGATACCTTCTTCTCGAGCAGCATAGTTTCACAATCAGCCAACAGCTGCAAGTACGCTTCCCAGGAACGATCGATGTCTTTGAGTTTTCTCTTAAACTCAAAGGTAAGTGACACTTGGTATTTTTCTACAAATAATTACACGTCTCTCCTCGATAATCGATCATACAACACCATAGAATACAAATGACACTTTTTCTCCGACGTTAACGATCCTTCCAATGTCATGGAGCATCGATTTCTTGTGATTTTTTATGAAAAAAGTGAGAAAAGAACGTTTAAAAGTTTACCCAAAATCTCACACTGGTCGACGATCTTAGGAAATTCCTCCTCTTCCTTCGGAATCTCCGCGGTGAGCCTCTCGAACAACTGCAACGCGAATTGCATACTGATGAGATCCGTCGGCTCCTTCGTTATTCTGCAAACGAATGAATTTACGTGCGATTCTCCTCGAAATTCAAAAAGAATCCGCGAAAGGAATTTATGAGACAACTCGCCCGATGGCGAAGTCTTCGCCGATAGGAAGGGGAGGAAGCGATGAATTTACATCGATGGTATCGATCCCAGGATGAAGTGGAAGTTCTCGCGAAATAGTTTCGCCTCATTGCACTGAGATAACGAAAGTGGAGGAATATCCAAGTGCATCTCGTACGATGCAGTTTATTCGTACGCAGTCATTTGATCAAATTGTCGAATTATTGAGAGTCAATATGGTGGAAAAACCAAAGTGTTTCAGTTGGAAAAATTGTAATTTTTGTAAGAAATCTATAGCTTTACGATCTAAATGAATTTTTTCAAATATTTCAATTCGTAGATTACAGATGCTGTGCTAGAAATAAAGGTTTAAGCATTTTGCACTCGAGGAAATTTTAGTTCGAGTGAATTCGAGATGATTTTGGTTAAATTAGGCAAGTGTTTTACTTTCAAATGATTTTGTACTGATTGTAAGAAGGCAGACCGAGCCGCGTTTATGAAAAAATTTGGGATAAAAATCATCATCTTGTCGTATCAAAAATAAATATATAGAGTTTGAGAACTCGAACAATGCCAGTCGTAGTGGTGCCTCTTGAGTGCAAAGGGTTAATTAAAATCTTAAGAAAGGAAGTTGCGGAGAGAGTAGATATTTATAGGACACTAACTTGTGCGAATTCTCCGCTATGTAATGATAAACATGGTTCACCATATTTTCGGTGAAACGTTGCAGAAGTGTTATCAACTTTTGCTGCCAAGTCGAGCATTCCTCGATGATCCCACCTTTCAATCTGTCTGCATTCACGTCGAGAAAGTGTACTGTCGTCACCGTGTCTTGTAGTTGAACGTTGTTCGCGATTTCCGTATATTTGTTGACGTCGTTGTCGAAAGACTCTGCAGTGGGTTTTAGTTTTTCGTACCTACGGCAGAAATATTTTTGCGTTTTATTTGTCACGACTGACAAAGAATTTTCAATTTCTACAACATCTTGATAGGAATACCTCTGAATAAATAAATCTCTATTAACTTCCCAGACGTGTTTGAACGGTTCCCAGGATTTCAGATAGCTCTGCATCAGGGTGAAGCAGTGATTCACCTCTGAAAAGGGAGGATTAAGAATGCTTTGTGACTATTCGTGTCACTTATTAATAGAAAATATGTGCTGGCAATTACGACAGTGGTTTGATTCTTAATCTCAATTTATTTTTCGTTTAGAAATAATTAGACACTTGTTTAGGGGTGCGTGTTGGGTTCTACGCAATGCGAGAACTATTAATTCTCTTAAACGGCTTAATTTTTTATCATTTCTCCATACTAACTAATAAAGTAAATGATGAATTGAATTTTCAACTTCGACCACTGTCATTAATGCCTGTAAATGTGATCAAACCATTATTTATGTTTCTTTGAATATCAAGAAGCTCCTCGTCCTCTTGATAAGCCTTCCAAAATGGCATTAACACTTCCTGAAACATCTTGAATTTCAACACTAGACGATCGATCTTCTTAAAAGGCTGCAGCAAGTTATGAAAAACTTGCGACATCAAGCTGGCGATATCCATCAAATTCGGCGAGAAGTTGATCTAAACGATACAACTATCTAAGAATACCCAGTATACCAAAAAGATACAAACAATTCAACTAAAAATCGCAAGTACTTTACTATCAATCAAATCAGCCTGCACCAAAATAAGTGGAGAAGGTGCAGTGGTCCCGTCTCCATGAAGAGCTGCGAATATATTCTCCAGAGAGCCCTTCAGGCACAGTCTAAGGGCCTCCTGGACCAGCACGTCGATTCTGTGCAAATAATTCTTCCATTCTTGATGATTCTGAAAAAAATAATGTCTCAAGAATGATAATAAGATTTATGATGGAAACTCTTAATTCATAGTTGGCTAAAGTTGAAATACTCATCACCTCCCTGTGTTAAGTGTTAGGTGTGTCACAATGGTGGCGTCAAGGGGTAAAGCTTGGGCTAGCAGGGTTTGTGTTTAAATGTTACATCTCTTATGGGACACGTTTCCTATGTGATATGTATATTACACCCTTACTAGTTCAGGATCCACTAGCAAAAGCACGTCTTAATAAAAAATGACTATAACAACTGAACCAAAAAAAAAGAAGTCTCCGTTTCACGAGACTCGAAGATGTGTGGAGTCGCCAAAGAAAAGAATTTTTTTTAAAAGGGGTTTATTTTTGTTTAAAAACATTGAGCACTGAGACGGTGCTTTAGGATTATTAACCTGCAGGGATGCAGGATTTTTAAAAGCCTATAGAAAAGAAATGAGAGTGATGATGATGGCGTTGGAGGTCTAACAATAAGCGTTGAATTGGGAAGTTTGATTTTAGACTTGGAGCAGTGAATTAGGGGTGACAAAGAGTTTCAAATCATTGTGTAAAAAATATTTCTGCTTACAAATTCTTCACCAATCCTATCTATGTTGGGCTGTACCTTCGACTTAAATGGTGTAATGTGCCGATCGTCTCATCAGTTAGTAGTATATATAAGTTCAAGGTACAGCACATCAACAATAACATTCCAACGTATACATCACAGCACATCGAATCCTCGGAGTTCGATGTAAAGACGATCAATTCGAAACCGACCGGATTATTAACCGCGTTAGATCGACGTAGAACGATACGCTCACATGACAAATACGATTCTCCCTCGGCGGAGGTTTACGTGTTACGAGACGGCAGCTTGTACGAGACTTGGAGATTTTCGGATTAACACCGAGGAGCCGTGATCCTGGAGGCAGTCACGTCACGGGGCGACATATCGTAACGCGAATCGGCTGGGACTACGTTTCTACCTTCCAGGGATTTAGTCGCACGAAAATTGCTCCGTACACCCCGAAGGGATAAAGCGTAGACCTTTCGCGCGAGCATTATCCACGGGGAATGTGAACTTTTTGTCGCCTACGCTTTTCTTTCAGCGAGAAACAGGCAGAGTCTGGTCGCACAAAACGTCGGATACGCGCTGACAAAACGATACTATTGCGACGCGTCGCAAACGTTCTCAGAATAATACGAATGGTGGCGAGATATCGTTGATCTGGATGGGAGTTTGTGGAATTATGGAATTATTCGAGGATGCTACGTTTATTAGATGCATGGGGATGTTGCACGTTGCGTTTTAATAGGGCGAAGGGTTCGAATGGATCCACGGTGTCGTTGGTGGTTGGTAATTATATATTGTGCAAGGTTTATTAATACTTTTTTGTGAGAATTTTTAAATATGTTAGATGTTGATTTATTTTTGTTACTTTTGTTTGCAATAGATTTTCAAAGATATATATTTATCCCTTGCTGTACACTAACGAGTGACATTGATGGTGAATTGGATAGAACATTTTTGGTTTTGTGAAAGCTATGAAATTGAAAATACTATTTTAATTAGTAGATTAAACCTGAATTTCAATATTTCATTGTGAGGAATTTTATGATATTCACGAGGTAAATTGAAATATTTGGGAAAGTTTAAAATTTGACTTTGAAGGATAGAAGTTTAGATGTATCCTGCATTCAAAGTGACAGAGGCCCCTAGCGGGATAAACTATACGATATATCAAGAATCTCTGACCAACTTCTATTTTACCAATTTCAACGAGAACTTTGCAGAGACAGTCACAAAAGAGAGAGTCTGCCAAGGGGTAAATATAAACGAAGACACTACTGCAAAATCCCCTTGCCGTACCATTTCTTTCATAACTGAATGCGCAATAATTTTGAATTAATTGCTGAAACAACAATCTATCCCCAATTTCGGACATAGCATATGACTTAACGTAATATTGAATAGCATAGAATTAATTTTATTTCATCGTGACCCATTGATATTTTTAATTTAATATTTTTTGGAATACTTCAAAATAGACTACTCCATTTATAGCATCACGAGTGTCACTTGTTATTGTACGGCAAGGGGTTAAATAGTAACAATCTACTATCTCTTAACACTTTACCGACCGGTAGCCGATTAATCGGCGTTTCGGGCCCAACACTTTTGGACTTTTAACTCATTAATTGGTCGCTACGGCAATTAATAAACTATTATTTTTCATTGCGGTTAACTGTGCCAAGGACTCAGTGAAGAAACTTTACAATTTTCGAAGAGATATCAATATCAGGGAAATATTTGCGTGCAAGTGACCGATCAGAAGTGGGTAGGACGTTAAAAAATACCGATCGGTAAAGTGTTAAAATTTGATAAGATCTGTTAAATAATACCTCTTCTATCACGTCCTTGAATCCCTCATAAATAACCAGCACAAACTGAGTAATCTTCTGATGTTTCTCCAAAGTATCTTTAAACACTTCAGCCCTATTAAAATCACCATAATTATCATCGTCAATTACACGCGACAATTAATCCGACATACCTCGTGCGTGAAAATTCTTCCTCAAGTTCTGTCAAATTGTACGTGTAATTCGGCCTGATCCTGATCAACGTTGTGTCACAAATATTCTCGCATATTTTCACAATCTCGAAGTTCGACCTCTTGTAAGTGTCGATGAACTCCTGAAACTGAAGGGACCAGAAGGATGTAAAGCGACGAGGAATTACCAAAAGGATTAAAGTCACTTTGGAACGTAACAGCCGAGAGACGATAATGAAGGTTGGCATAGCCCGAAGGGAAACGACGGATATTCCTGGGATCATTCTCTCCTCTTTTTCCATGCTCCTCTCGGACGTTAGACGGTCTTACGAAATCCGCGGGATACCGTTGGCTAACGATAAGCGTAGCGGCAATTTGCCATTGTTATTCCATTTCTGTAGTACCGGCACTTCTTGGTTAATTAAACAAACAAAGGTAGAAACGCCGGACGGATCTCAATTGGCTAGGACGAAATTTAATTTTACCACGGACGACGGTACTCGTTGCATAAATTTCTGCGCGTATATGCGCGCGTATATATATATGAGCATTGGTCAAACGGGGTGAGAGAGGAGAGAGGAAAGGGACAGATGAGAGAGATAGTGAGAGAGAGGAGAGGAAGCGTACATTTGCCGTTTGGTTAAAGCAATCCTCGATGTATGCATCCACGTATTCCGTGTTCCATGTCAGCTTACTTAAGCCAGGATTGATCTTCCTGTCTAGTTGCTGGATTAATTCGTGAAACAGGGCACGTTCTGTCTTCGACAACGCTGAAAAATCAAATTCCCCGGCCTCTTAGCTGCATTTTAATGCTTCCATCGCTCACAAGGTACTTTCTACTTCGCACTGTTTTTCTTCGGGCAAAAATTCTTTTCTTTTTCTTCCTTTCTTTAATATTCGCGATTTTTTTTAAGAGACTTTGACGTGCACGCAGATATCGACGGCTCTTTCGTCTCGACGATAACGGGCGAAGAGGTAATTTCGTCTTGTAAGAACAAAACGCTTGGGGTACTTTGGCGGAAACACGCCGGAACAACTATTTTCGCAATCTCGAGTGGTCGATATACAAATGGGAAGTTTGCTCATCGCTGCATCCGAGCGGCCACGAAACTTCAAAATATCTGCTAAAACTCGTTTACCGGGAAACGCGCAACCGAGTAAATTGGTTCGGCATTATTGACAAGAAAGAATGAAAATATAATCTCTTGAAGGAGATTACGTTCTCGTTGAACTTCGGTTATCGACTGATTTCGAATTGACCTGTTTTTTTTTTCCAGCGTTTTGACAGCAATGAAAATATCAAGAGAAATTCGTATTGTTGAAGAGCGCAGAGTAGTCGATTTTTCATAACGGTCATGTACCTCCCTTTTATCGATCTCTGTGTATATCCGTGTTCCGTAGATACTTTGCGTGCACTTGGTTCAAGTTCGAAATGAACCGAATTTCTACCCCTAAATATACCTTCTCCTAAACTCCGCGAGAAGTAAATTAACACCAGATCTACCAGCGATTGATTTCATATATTTAAAATTGTCAAATAAATATATCCAGCTCAGGTAAATATAGGAGGAAAAAACATGATCGGTTCAGTCGCCTACGATCTACCAGATTTACGTAGAAAATTAAAAAAGAAACACCGTTAGAAGTTTCACGAACATTTTCAAAAAGTTTAGAGCAAGACATTTTTACCACCTTGGTAGATCTAGCGTTAAAACAATACAATTTCAATAATGAAAGGACATTTACAGTGGAAAATTGACCACAAAAAAATAAATTCCAGCAAGAGCAAAGAAAATAAATTCTGAACAATTAGGCGATATCGTAGTACACCTATCTACTTCTTGATACCTTTATTTGGTAATTTTAAATAAAAAAATCTATTACACCCCCAAAAAAGCTCTCCAGCGTAAAATGTTCACCGGTCGAAATAAGTTTACCCTCAACCCCCATGCAAGTACCTTCGATAACTTTGTTATAGGCCACAATAACAGCAAGGACACTCTCATACACGAAATGCAGGTTGTCCAACTTATCATGGATGATTTGAATATGCACTGGAAGGTCGAATCGCATGTTGGCCCAATAAGTCGCCTCATGGCACAAATTTAAAATACGCAGGTCGATGTTGCACTCCAGTAAGGGATGATTCTTATTGCTCCGTCGCATCAGAAAACGATCCAGACGCGCACGAGGATTATCGCCGACCTCGTATAACCATTGGCTGTATAGATCCGTTACCGAATCATCGATCGATTTCATCAGAATATCGTGCTGATAGTAGACCTCCTCGCTCATACTGCAGTAGGGCATCCACTCGGCCTCCTCCAGCATCTTCCTCGTTGATTGCAGAGGAGCACCTTTCAGACATATATTCAGCGCTCTGCCTGCATAATACGGTGCCATCGAAGGATATTCCTCCCTTTCGTCCAGGATCTCCTGCTTCGTTCGTTGGATGTCGTCACCGAAGAGTTTCCAGATCTAAAAATGTTCGATATCAGGAGGATCTTTTCTTGGAGCCATGATAAAAGGGAAGGTTGCTCAAGTTGCACCCCTCAAAGGAAAAAAATCTATAAATTATAGGTTTTATTGAACCAAGGACATAATTTTGCTTTATTTGTAACGTCTTGTTAATAATGCAACTATTTATCAAAGAAAGATTTCAAGTATATGTACACAGTTGAAGATAATTATCAAAAAGTAAGGTGTAAACAACGGTGCAACTGAAGAAATGGAAATTGAAGATTTGATATGATTATTTCTGTTTGTTATTGGTTCCATGGATAGTATAAATAATGGGTGATATATGCAGGTGTGTGTTTAGAATGTATCATGCTGAGTGTTGACACAGTAGTCGAACAGTAAGGTAGGATTCACGTGAGGTGTCATTAGTGAATGTACAGCGGCGATGCGTTTATACTTTCTGAAGTGAAATAGTAGCTTGAGGACACTTGAACCGTTGGCTATTGTATCATGGGCTTGTTGTAACAATCAGTGGTCGATAATGTACGTTAGTTTGCAATTTGCTTGGTTTGTACGTTCGATCTAAGCGACACTGTAATAGGATATTGACTAGGATTGAAGGGTGAGTAGACACCGTTGTGTTTAGATGTTCGATTTAATTTCAGGAGGATAGTATTCTGATTGTTGTATCTATTAGAGTAGAAAAAAAGATTAGAATTTTCTACTTACATCTGTAGTTTTAGTGTCAAAAACAATTTTTAGATTCTCGCGATTCATGTAAGTGTAAAGTGCTCGGAGATCCTCGATTCCCTCTTGAACGCTGTTAAGATTCATGAAAACGGATGCTACGAGGTTCTCAATGATGATTTCGAGGTCTTTCATTTCGGCTCGGAAGGCAAACATGTCATCATGCCATGTACCTTGGTGCACGTTGAAGATTCTGTGAGAATTCGCCTCGATCATTTGCAAAGATTCGAGAAATAGTCTCTCGATTTTCTGACAAATTCTTTTGTGTTCCTCGCCTTTAGTTCCAGTGAATTGTGGCTGTAGAATATCATTGGTATCGTCCATTCTGTTGTGATAATATAGACATATATATTTTTCCATTACGAGATTTGACGTTGAGGATATTTGTCTTAATGATTGTAAATTTATCGGCTGTAATTACCTCGCAAAATCGATCATCGCTTGGCAGATCTCAAGCATGTCATGACACCTGCCGATGAATATATCTATATAGCGGAATATGTTCTTCGTATTCAAATTCCATGGGATCGTGGTCAGACTATCGTGAGCATCCTCGATCTGAGAGAAATGGGGGAGGAAAATCGTCAGGAATGATTCTATGGTGCGCTTTTGTGAATTAATTTCAATCCTTTCACTGTTAACATGTGACACTCCTTATGCGGTAAATTTTATTATTTAATAAAATTTATAAATCTAATTAATTTTTTAATTTTAATTTAATGAATTAATCGGTTAATTTTAATGTTTACAAAAACTGCGAAATTGAAAATATCACTGGATCGCGAGAGGGTTGAGTTATTTCTTTCCTCTTAACATAACTTTAAATGATAAGGTATATGAGAAATCACCGAGCACTTTAATTTCTTGTATAATTCCGAGTTATTACTCATTTAGCAACAGAAGGAAACCAATTAGGGTAAGACGTTAAGGGTGAAAGTAGTCATCATCTACTTAATATCTTTTAACCTGACAATTACAACTTTCTCTCTTGATTCCTCCAGTAAGTCAATCAATCCATTGCTATTTTGTATTTGACATTGCCTCAACGAAACATTTGACGGTTCTTCAATTAAAAAGGGGCGAATAAAAGCAATTAAAAAATGGACCGTTTCTCACGTATAACTCTTTACATTCTGTATTATCGGCGGACTACGAGACGGTGCAGTTTGTTGAGCCTCCCACAGGATGGTGTACACATTCATTCCTCTCTCTCCAGTAAATAAATTATTTTAAACATATTACACGTCCCGTGCCAAGTTACAGCCCTGTATGCAAATGAAAAGATACCCCACCGTGATTCATCTATGAAGGGATTCTTCGTTGCAACTAATAATATATTACTCCCCATTAAAATGTCCAGCAAAGACATTATAATAAATTTACTCTTCAACTTCTTAAATTTAAATGTCACATTGTAATCAGTAGACTGCGGATTTTTATGCATTTATGACAAATTAAATACGGCTAAAATATACAAAAAGAACATAATATAAAAATATATCTAAAATATCCAAAGTATGGTATTTGTTGTAATATTTATTAAGTGAAATAAATCCCTAGATAGGTTTTCCTGTCTCACCTGCATTTTTGAAACTCGAAATTTGCATAAACATCCGCAGTCTAGTAATCAGTTATCAGTAAACGATTAAAAAAAAACTCTACAAAAGAAAATTACAAATATCGCCGTCTTCGTACGTAAAGTTAATAAACACTGCTTAAGAGGAAATTAAGAGATCCACCCTGATCCCCTTGGAGGCTTTGTTTGACCCTCGACCAATGGCTTGTAACAGGATTGCCGGGATTTCCCGCAGAAAAAGTCGGAAGTGGTCTGTAATTTACCCCCTCCGAGGGGTGCGACTCACGCCTCCGGGTGCAACGGAGAACGTGAAAGCGTTGGAAAGACCGAGGCGATACATCGCTGGCCAATTCTCACCCCCGTTCCTGCGCTTATCTGGCCACACGGGAAAAGCCTAAGTCGTGGTTATTGCGACTTCCGCTTAACGTGAAAACTTCACCTCGTCCTCCGACAGTCTCCCTTTCGCTTCGCTATTGCGCTTCACTATTACCACCTTTACGGGGACGTAACGTTAATGAAAGGCCGTTTTAATTTTATTTCCACCGTTTCGAAGTTTTTTACGAAAATTCTATGGAAAATTATGCTCCTTATTTTAAGTGAGAAATATTCTTCGTTGAAGATCAAAACTTTTCACAATTTAATATGCTGTGATTAGTCTTAACCCTTTGCTGTACGATTTCTTTCGTGTTGAATGTGCAATAACTCGGAATTAATTGTTGAAGTAACAATCTATCCCTGATTAGTGATATAACGTATAAATTAATACTAAATGTACAAAGCTGGTCAAAAGATCGGTACCAAATTTTTTCAAAAAATTATTTAGATTTATAGGGTAGCCGTGAGGAAAATATACCACATCTGTCTTATAAAATCTAAATGAATTAATTAATCATATTATCCACCTATTCATTTCTTTTTTTCTATAATATTTATTAAGTTTATCTGAACTTTAGCAGATGTGATGTCGGTAATTTTAGTGTTAATCTAATATTAGTAGCATAAAAATGATTTTATTCTATCGTGACCCATTGATATGTTTAATTTAATAGTTTTCGGAAAATTTCAAAATTTTCTGTTTCATTTATCGTGGTGCGAGTGTCACTAGTTATTTTATGAAAAGGGGTTGAATTGATCCCGGAAATAATACTTCTGTCTCGTCCAATTTACCTTTTCGTAAACGAACTTGTAATTTTCGCAAGCTTTGATGCATTCTTTGAACTTCTCCATGCTCTTTCTCGTTTTTCCTTCAAAGACTTCACTAAGGTCGATGTAGTTGGTGCAGATGATGATGATCTGATTACTCAAAGCCTTGAATAGAGTCTCGACCTTTTCGGGTGTTTTGTAGTACGGTGAATTCACCCAGATCGTACGAAATAGGTGTATCATATTCCGCAAATGAGAATCGATGCTGGCAGGTGTCGGACATTGTTGTAATTCTGCGTAGGGTTCCATCAGGATTCCCAGGTATTCGATATTCGATTTCGCTTCTTTGGTACCGTACTCGATCTCATCCTTCAAAGTGACGAATTGGCGAACGTAACTGGGGTGAGTGGCCAGAAGGATACGCACGATGTTCTTCACCCCCGGATTTTGAACTTGATAATTCAGACCGCAGAGATTGTCGTCTAAATTCAGGTGTTAGAGGGAAAGAATTCATTTTACTTTATTTTCCTGGTACTTTGGAATGTTTTGTAAAAATTAGGTACAAGTTGGAGGATTCATTTGAATTTACTAGACATATTTCTCTAGGCAAAAATATGTTATTGCCGTAATTTCGCTACGTTATAAACCCGGGTACCATAATACGTCTCCATAGAAATACACTTAAAAATTAAAAACATTTGATGAACAATCAGTTTATAAAAAGGTGTAATTAACCCCTTGCCATACAATTTCTTTATAACTGCCTCTGCAATAATTCAAAATTAAATTGAAAAAATAAAAATTGATCAGTTATTCTTAATCTCCTCATTTAATATAACATTAACCCTTTGAGGGCGACGGGCGCATATATGCGGTCTGAGAAAAAAATTGATTATAGTTTGTCGGTGCATATATAAACGGTTAGAGTTGAAAAATTAAAATATAACTGTTGAAATATTATTTTACAAAGAGTAAATTTCAACTTCTATATATTGACAGACTGTCTTTCCTATAAAAGGGTGTTTTTTCATCGCCAAATAAATGATTCTTTCTCACTATTCAAAAATGTCTCCGTCCGCAAACGGTTAATATCATAGAAATCATTTCACAGTGACTCACTGATAGTCTCAATTTCATAGGATTGCCAAAACTTGTAAATCTATCTAATTTGTCACATAGCAAGTATCACTCTTTATTCTACAAAAAGGGATTAAACTTCAACCCTTACATTCCAACTTTATATTGTCTTTTTATAAAATACAACCCTAATCGAGTTACTTTCCCAGAACCAACTCATCCTCCACCATCTTTCCTCCCTTTACCCATTTCAAAAAGGTGTCCCGTTCTCCATAAAGTTTCGATACCATTCATAACACACACGATCCCGTTCCTAATCGCGAATGATTTAGGGCAGAATTACTAACAGCGATAAATCCAAAATTTGCGTTCATCGTCGAGGCAGAATAGCTCGTGCGGTGTCGCTTGTTCCTGGTCGGAGAGCGCTATCCTGATTTGGGTGGTCCAATGGGCCACCACATCCTCCAGCCTCTTGACCAACTCCTTATCGGCACTGGCCTCGTCGACGGTAAGCTCGCTACCCTCCAGAGGTACATATATCACGGTTAAGCCCAGCATTTTGTACGTGAGGTCCGTTAAGTTACACAGAAAGCTGTCCAGGTTCGTGTAAAAGTCCGTCTTCACGCATGTGTTTCAGGAGGTTAAGGAAGACAAATAAACCCTCGACAAGGAGATAACAGCCTTGGGTGTTTGTGGATACCAATAGCTCTATACGTCAGGAGCTTTCGGTAGGTTGAAGGTCGAGTGTTTTTGCGTTAACAGGTCCCCTTTTTCATGCGAGTTTGGAAGGATTCATCCGTTTTCTTTTTCGCGTGAAGAGATTCGATTTGAAGAGGGTGTAAATTAGTTTCCGCTAACGATGAAAGATTTCTCGGTGTATTGTGTCTCTTTTTCGGTAATTGATTCTATATTTGTTAAATATTACAGGAGGATAGAGTTGTCATGTTATTAAAGACCGTATGATGTTAGGTAAATTTCAATCCATCGTCGCAATGATATATTAGGAAATAATTTAGGAGAAATCTTCTAGATTCTAAAAATCCTTAAAAATAATTCATCCAAACCCGTTGATATTGTCTAACGCGCGAAGCACGTTGCAGTAATTACGAAAACGTCCTCGCGATTACTTTACTATTTAAGGATCCATTAGAAATAATGAATTTCCGTTCGAATACAATGCGATCGTCTCCGTCTCGTAGACGACAACACCTACGTCGACGATGAGCGACTAATCCCGTACTCGTACGTGAGCAAACATCGACGCCAAATTTACCGTCGGCGAGTTGTGCAGTGCATTTAGCCGAAAATTATGGTAATAATAACTTCGTCCTACCCTTTCTCCAGGCCGTCCCTGGCGGATGGGCCGGAACTTCGCGTGGGGCGTTGTGGTAACGGGATTGCAGAGAGCCCAAGTTACAAATTCACTTGGTAATGTCATCAAGTTAGATTGTTATGACCTTAAGCCGAAGTTGTCAGGCGCGATTTGAAAATCACCAATCATCTTTGTCGACGTTGTTGCATATTTTTGCGAAATTCCCAAGGGAATTCCTATCGAATCTGCAATTCTGTTTAGTCGCGGTGGTTCGGACGGCAAAGCTCCTAGTTTTACGTAAAATGACAGTGAAGTCCAAAAATATTAAGAAGAATAGCATGAGCTGTGATCACATATCAAACTAAAATAAAGTCAGAAACTAACGTTATTCTAATTATAATTTTACACATCTTCGGACGTGAATGCCACAGTACTCACATTTGAAAATGAATTAGTGTTCATGTAATTTTATGTAACTTTTATTTTTTGCTGTAATTTTGCATTTTGAGGCAATGGAAAATTAAGTGATTGAATAATTTCATATTAGTTTATCTTTCCTCTGTGTATTTAAAAATGTAAACCAACATTTTGAGTAAAGTGTTATGTGGAACACTTGACTGTCTATTTTTGCAGTACACTGAAATTTTGACCGTCTCTGATTATATTAAATACTGTGCAGTATTGGCACGTAAATCACAAAAGAATAACCGTACACGAAAATTGCTAAGTACTCTATAAACCTCGTATACCCTGCAATCTCGAAAGTTTGAGGAATCGAGGCAATATCCATATCGCGTGTCGAAAATCGAGATTTGCAGAGAACTCTTTCAAACCAGAATACGTCTTATACCTAATTAAAGTACGAAACTCACAATCCGCACGCGTACATTGTTCGAGCTCGGTGAAAAGGAGAAAAAGGGAAGAGGTGGGACAAGAAAAATTAGAAAAGTTCCCCGAGGCTTCTCTCTCATCGGATTATCATTATGCGGCAGCCTATCCCCAGAAGTTTATCACTAGCTGAGTTTTACTCACGGAAACTTTTTTTAAACCACTTTAAAGAATGGATGAATTAAATAAGAATTAAAGAAAGGTAGAAAGAAGGATACTGTCTGGCCAAGTTTCGATCTTACGAAAAATCGGCGTCAGGATGCTCTGGACAACGTTGAGAACGTGGCCCTCGACTTTGTCGTTTACCGATCCAAAAACTACCCTTTCACGAAAGTTCTCCATACGTAGAATCTCGTTGGGCTCCCTTACGAAGTACGTGAGCTCGTATACGGGGAACGTAGGAAAGGACAATTCTGCGGTGAGTACCCCATTTACGTAATATATGCAGAGCACGCTTGTGTGGAGATTGTAGAAGAATTCTCGGATCGTCAAGTCGCAGTAATCCGTCCAATCGTTGGCCGTTAGACCGCCAAGGGTGCACATGTCCTTGATGCAATCAACCTAAAAACGGAGGGATGGTTCTCTTACTTCTAGGTTAATTAAATTAAATAAAAAGTTAATACCGCATGACGAACAATAACTGCAGTCCTCTGAAATAATTTATATCGGTTAGAACAATTAGATAGAATCTTCTAATAATCTCCTTAGTGAGATATAGGACAGAGAAAATTTCAAATCTGTTTTAACCATATAATAAAATTTTGGAATTTTCTCTCACCTATATGAAGAAGATTATCAGAAAATTCTATTAGAGTATTACTAGAAAATTTCTCATTGAATTTGTAGATTTATAATAGAAAATATTTACCAAATCATTTAATTCGATTTTGAAATAATTTATTTTGGCTATATCAATCTTTTGAACCATATAACCAAATTTTCAATTTTCCTCCCATATCTTACTAAGGCGAATTATTCAAAAATTCAATTAGTATCTCACCATCAAATTTCTTATTGAATCTGTAGACACATAAGAAAAAACACTTACCAAATAATTTAATTCGTTCCGACTATAAATCGGTCTAAGCTCTTCCTCCTGAACCGTCTCGACTTCTGCAAGATAATTGTGGAGGATTAGAAAACACATTCGCGAACCGAGGAGGTTCGGTCGATTCGCGGAGAGCGATCGTTACTCAGTAAGAAAGAGGAATGCCACTTAAAGGGAAACAAATTTAACGAGAGTAAGGATCGTTCGTTAGTCCCGAATTGGAATGGCGGCGGCTGGTAAGATGGTTCCTCCTAAATCCTCTCAGCCAGTTCGAGAGTTAAATCGAAGACATTCGTTCTAAGAATCTCTCGTCCGTCTCGATATCGTTTCTTTGGTCCGCCTGCGACCCTCCTCGCGCCACACCGCTGCCCGATATACCAGCTTTCCTTCTGGCAATCTAATAGGAACGATAAATCGCGGCCGGCTGGTAAATCGGCGGAAGAGGAAACAGCTCCCCGGTGATCGAAACGCCGCGGGAGGACACGTTACCGTAATTTATCGCTCTATGATAGCGAGCATTATGCAGATAGGAGGATAGGACGTCTTCTTCGAGACTGCCAGAGACTTATTAGCGTCACGTAGCTTCCTGGTGGATGACATTTTTTTTGGAAATAATACAGGAAGGTGATTCATTTTTTTCGTGGTAATACATTTCAAGGATGACGATGGAAGATTAATTCGTTTCATAATTTTGTTATTGGAAGTTGGCGATGAAGAATTATGCATATACTGAGGGGTAGTTGAATCCTTTGCTGCTTGAAAGTGTCATGATAGAAATGAATTTATTGTTAACCCATTAGCCTACAATTATGTGTGGTATTTTGTATAAGACATTGTGTGGAATAAGACATTTCGCAGTCTTTAAAAAACTATTAACCGTTTGCGTACCACGAGCCACTTTCGCGCTCTTCAGTTTTTGTGTCGAACAACCCCAGGACATTTGTTCAATGTTGACAATTGAAGGAAGACTTTGTTAAGATATTTTGTTAAGAATGCATCAGGTTTCTCTTTTATAATATAAAGTAATTCCAAATTAGGATACAAGCACGAGAAGATTGTTCTTGTTGTGCACTACATAAAATAAAATACCAACTTTAGCTTATTTTGAAATAAAATCTCAAGAGCGCGGAAGTGGCTTTTGGCTTCATCCGAAGTAATTTTTCAAAACCCTCCCGGTATTGAAACGGTTAAATTAAAAATATCTGCCGGTCGCGAAGTGGTTTAATTATTTATACATTATTAATATTAGGTTCAGCTATATGAAATATCAGAGGTCAGTGAGAATACTTGATTTTAGGAATTAATTTTGAGTCATTGTCCGCTCAGTTAGAAAAGAAATCGTAAATCAAAGGGTTAACTATTATCAGTAGATGTTTCATTTGACTGATATGTGAAATGGGAGAAAGGAAGAATGAATCGCATTAGTGAGGTTTAGAATGATTGACTTGCTGCGACATTTTTTGGATCGACGAAGAACCGAGAATCAATTGTGAATAAACGATGGATATAAAGTGAAAGTCGAAAGGAGAGATACAATTAATTGCGTTTTATTTATTTCTCTTCATGAGTTTAAATATAGTTTTTTATTAGTTCCCCATTAAAGCCTCAGTTTATAAAAGATCCTGTAGATATTCAATTTATTTAAAGACTTTATAGAGACCGTGGAAAGTAGAAGTGGAAATAGAGCGTGAATTTTTGGTCACATTTGTTAAACATTCCAAATTCACTCGATGCTTCAACGTCCTCGTTCACCGCACGAGCCGTACAGCAAGCAGTTCTTAATGGCCGCCATTTTGGAGAACACCGCGCGTTAACCTCGGGCGAAACAATTTCCCGTATTGTCTCGATTTTATCGTCGTTGTCCAGCTCGAAAATACAGAAACCAATGCATCGATGAATATCGAAATCAACGAGTTCACCTTGTCATCGTCGAAACGAAATACTTTTGTTCGTTGGCTAATCGATTGCCTCGCGGGTTACTGAAAAATAACTATTCATCTGGACGTCGAGTTTTGCACACTCGACATGCATACCGTGCGATACTTTAAATATCATCGATAATGGAGAGTATATTGTCGAAATAACGAAAGAGAGAGAAACATGATGGACGAACAGAAGAAAAATAAACCCCAATGAAACTGGAATGACGAGAGGAATGACATTCGAGGGAATGAATTCGCGACATCACCGACAGAAGGATATACCCCGTGCGATATTTTCACCATCGAAAATTCCCCGACGTACGTTGTCATGGTGGAATCGTGGCAAATTAAAAATTGCGGTCTCTCGTTATACTTCCGGTTGATGCTTCCAACGGCGACACGGCTCACAATCCCCATCCCGGGAATTTCTAACTGCACTGGCAAATCTCCCCGTGGTTTTGTGCATTTCACGGGTTGTTGCCCTCCGAGTGATTTTTTTTATCGTTCCCATTACTCACGATTATACGAGAATACTATTTTTATTCTATCTTTCTCTCTCTCAGCTTTCCTGATCGTCGAGAACGGACCAACGTCGAAATCAAAACGAGTTATCGCAACGGGAAACAAGAGAATGGTAAAATAATATTACCCAATGGAAACCAGTTGAAATTACAAGCAGAGATAGTAACTTATGAACGTTCATTATCGGGAAAAATGTTTGCCGATGTGTATTATCCGAAAGAACGTACGTTAAATTGCAAAACTATGGACGTTTCAAACGCAATTTTACGATAAATCGCGTATCCGTCGATCGTTTATATCCACGTTGGTTAGAATCTCATCGATGGAATTCATGAATCTACGTGAATTAATATAAAATTAAATCCGATCGTACAATCCCGAGTAAAATTGCCATCCTCGATCATTCCTGACGCGTGACGTTAATTGTTTGAAGCTAGTTTCAACGGTCTCCCTTTCACCCGGTGTTCTCCGTAGGATCGTCCTCCATGTTCCTCTTTCTCCCTTGTATTTCTCTCGAGTTACCACAGAGGATGGATTGAGGATGATAACATTGGTGTTTCTAGAATGACTACGTGTACTTGATAATTTAACAATTACATGTTGCTCATTGGTTTGTCTAGTTTACTCAATTTCGATTTGGATAGTTCGGATTAGAAATTGGCTTTGTTTTACGCGGTAGCCAGTACAGAGGGAAAGAGGGATGGTGGTGAAACGGGTGAACACGATATGGCGAGTTAAATGACCATAATACAGGAGACAAATTAGGAACTCGACACTGTTATAAGGGAGAGAGAGAGAGAGATCATGGTCGATTAATCGTCGTTGACCACCTTATGAGAACCTCGTAATAATTCTAATTATATTTCTTGCCTCGGTGGTATCAGTCGTTGACTATTGAGTTAATAACGTTGTGCGACATGATTTTAGTGGTCTTTGAAGTGCGTTGAGACAGAGTAATAAGATTCATTAATGTTAATCATTGCCTACTGATTTAACACTAGATCTATGACCGCTAAATCTGGTACATTTAAATATATTATATAAGTACCTTGCAGAGAGATGGATCAAACGGTAAAAAATGTGATCAGCTAAGTAATTTGTATATTATAAGATGCAAGTGAAATATTTACTGTACTCATTTTCTATTACTTTGAGAAGAATTTTTTAAACTAGGAATCTGTCAATTTGACGGATTCTGCATCTGTGCATCTGTACGAGATGATTTTAGAGGTCTTCGAAGTGCATTGAGACACGGTGTTAAGATTCATTGATATTAATCATTCACTATTGATTTAATAACGTTGTGCATCAATACAAGATAATTTTAGGGCTCTTCCAAGTTTATTGAAACAGACTACTAAGATTTATTGATAAAGTTAATATTGAATTTTCTCAGAAAATTGAATGCACAATAGAATTAAATTCTTTTTATCGATCTACATCTGTTCTCACTATCACTGATAAATATTTTCAATTTCATCGCATCGTCGCCAGTTGAAAACTCACCAAAAACTCTCCTTTCCCAATGCATCAACTATAGATCTTAAAAATGACAAAAAAGCCTCCATCGAAAGGGGACACCTGTCTCCCCATACCCGAAACAAGACAGGGAAGAATGGAAGGGAATAATAGAAGCAGAAAAGTTGCTTCCATTTCTCCTTTAGGAGTCGCAATTACTTCGGGACCACCGACAAGAATATTTTACAGAGTCCATGGAAGAGCGGAGGAATCATTGCTGTATCTAAATCAACAAAGACGCCAGGTTAGAGGCAGTCCTAGGAGACTCGGGATAATTCATCGAAAGCTAAGAGAGCTAGAGATGAGAGAAGGTAAGGGAAAACTCGAGGAGTCTGTGGATAAAACGTTGGAAAGGAGAGTGGAAACTATATAAGGAGAAGCAAGAGAAAATAGGGGGGCGGGTAGAGAAAGCCTTTAATATTTTTCTCGTAAATCTTACTACGTTCTCCCTCCTCATCGCTGGACTCAGCGTCCAAGTACTCTCTGTGCGGATCCACCGCTGGCTTAACTTTATCTTTCCGTCTTTGCATTTTATTGACGGCTCTGCCTGCCGGCCTCGACACCTCTTCCCCTCGAGAAGATCGTGCAGCTGATTTACGCCTCGGGTACGACTGTTACCGGCTCCGAATTCTTTCCTGTCCCTTTTTTCTTTTGCTCGTAGATATCGTCGAGTGCCGCGAAGTTGTTCGATTCTCCTGGGAGAATCGCGAGAACATGGAGAGAATCGAGAACGATCGGCACCTGTTCTGTTGATTTTCCTTTCTCTTCTGACTGGTCATCGATCGTTGATGGTATTGTCACTTTTCTTTGTTTGCCTTACGTTTAAATGTATATGGTGGATGTATGTGGGGGTGATTGTGGCTGATGTTTTAAAAGCTCCTTGGACGATTCTTTCGTAAAATTTCCTTTAAGGTAGTTCTAGCTGGATTCAGAATTAAAAGTTTCTTTTTTCATTAGAAATGAAAAGAATTGCGTAAGAATTAATGCAGGGGCAAACTTCACAGAGGTCATTTCATTCACTTTTTAGAGATTAAAAAACATCTTTCTCTATAATTATGAAGTAAAAAATTATGAAAAAATTCAATAATATTCCAAAAGTATAAGATAATACATTGCTAATTTTTTATTAGAATCCATTCCGTTTTTCCATTAGACAAATAAAAAAAGATTTTACGGACACAGCAAAAATTTTTTTCCATAAGGCCCGTGTTATATATGTTATTTTTAAACACGATTTATTCATAATGACAATATTTTAATGACAATATTTAAATATTGAATGCATTAGAAAATTTGTAAGTATACAATTTAATAGTCATATGAAAAATTGAATTTAAGGGCGCAGGTCCAAAGATTAATTCAATATATTTAAAATTGTCAAATTAAATGGTAAAAGAAAAGAAAAGAAACAACGTTGTCTCGAAGAAAAGACAAAGCGTTAGGAATTTTAAGAACGTTTATACAAGATTTAAGCTGGGTCATTTTGACCTTGGTTTACGTATTGTTAAGCTAGGAGTTGTAGAAAATCAAGTTAACGAGGTATAAATTTGAGATACGCTGCGATTTCCATATTATTCTCAAATAAGAGCCCAAATTCATATCCCGTTTCAATCGACGATCGATTCTTCCGCATCGGACCTTATTCCAGGAAAAATAAATCCCGTTTAATGCACCGACGACCCAAACGACGAAGGATTTGCGATCGACCCCAATGGCTATTGGAGCTTGACGCGAGATCGACGAGACCTATCGGTATCGTTGCAGATATCGACGGTGTCTCGTGAAATGGAGAACGGTTCTCGCGTAGTTGCGTGTCCCAAGAAACGGCTAATTAGATACTGGTTTCTGTATCTAAATTATAGGTTCAACTTGTCCAAGATTTTTTTATATTTCTAAGGCGATAAGGCCCCGTTAGGCTAGTGGCTTCAGTGATCGGTGAATTAATTGCAAAAGGAGTATAAAGTGGCCATTGCCATTGCCATTGCCATCAATTTGACCTGCATTCCAAATCCCCAAGGCCATCATGTATTGAATAATAGTTTACTCAACACTACGACTAGTAAAATGATGAAAATGCCTTGACCAACAATTTCCTTTCTATCTTACACAACCTAAATGACTGAATTAATATTTCCAACCTTTTGATTTTTCTTATTCCAACATACGTATTCAGTATATTCAAACATAATAGTTACAACGCCCGTAATATTGATAAAAATTCGAATTGCATACATCATTCTCACAATGTAAAAAGAAAATCTTCAATACAGGGAGAAGAAATCAGGATTACACGATTTTCCCTAAGACGACCATTTTGTTAACAAATTCATGAAAATACGTGGCTTTTAACACTGCTCCTCATTGTGCGTTGTCCACTGTGAAATCTTATCCTGGCATGTATCTTTGCGATGAAAAGAATTGCAGGAAAAAAAGGGCGAAGTATCGACATCCACGTACCTTGGGCCACGTACGTATTCCAATAACGTATAAAGCTTCCCTTTGTCGTGGTCACAAAGAGACGTTCCATTCGCAGGATTATCGGGACATAATAATTTCTCATCGACCTGAACCGACGAGCAAACGTTGCTAACTCGCGATTCTCGGTTAATTGAACGTCCGCTCGACCATCGGCGAAACTAATTCACGCCCATTCGATCAGATCTCTGTGATCCTTTTTCTCCCTTTCCTCTCAGTCTCGGATAGATGCGAATAAGACAATTTGTTCTTACTCATAATAACGTCATCTCTATTTGGATTTGCTTATTATACATTTTTAACACTAAACCTACCAAGGCGGTCATAATGACCGGTTCTCAATTTTTTCAAAAAACTACCTAAATTGATAGGAGTGCCGTGAAGTAAAAATTCTACTTCTACCATATAAAGCCTAAATTAGTTAATTAACTAATCCTTTCGCTTCTTGATTTATCTTTTTCCAAACTACTTGTTCAATAAATTTAAATTTTAGTAGATACAACGTCGGTAGTTTCAGTGTTAAATTAATTCTTCACTTTGGGAGAGAGGACTGAATGATAGGAGATTCTTTTACTTTTCTATTTCTAAACTTTGATTATTACCATCTCTATTTGGATTTGCTTATTATACATTTTTAACACTAAACCTACCAAGGCGGTCATAATGACCGGTTCTCAATTTTTTCAAAAAACTACCTAAATTGATAGGAGTGCCGTGAAGTAAAAATTCTACTTCTACCATATAAAGCCTAAATTAGTTAATTAACTAATCCTTTCGCTCCTTGATTTATCTTTTTCCAAAGTACTTGTTCACTAAATTTAAATTTTAGTAGATATAACGTCGGTAGTTTTAGTGTTAAATTAATTCTTCACTTTGGGAGAGAGGACTGAATGATAGGAAATTCTTTTACTTTTCTATTTCTAAACTTTGATCATTACTATTTTGCCTGAATCAAAGCATCTCAGGGGATGCTGCCAAACATAGATTAAACCAAACATAGATGCAATATTTAATAAAAATTTATCATAAAATCTATTTGCAGAAATTATCAATGACAAAATATAGAATACAAAAACTCAAAGAAAGAGTAGACAAAGTGCAGTAGCCAATTCCTCTGGTATCTTCTCAGTCCTCGTCACTTTCCAAAATATATAAAATCGCTGCCGTCCACGGAAGCTCACGCCCCCGAGAAAAAAGCAGCGGACGTTCCGTGCGAATCGAACTTTTCCAACGATATCACTCGCCCAACTCGCAAATCTTCCCAACGAAGTTTATCGGCACGCAGCGAGAGAAACGACCGCAAGGACGTAAATCTCTTTTGTTGACGCTAAGTCTCGGTGTGTCTGTGCGTTCAAAGAGGGTTGGGGGATGTTTTTGTGCGAAACAAAACGCGTTCCTCCTCTTGGACGTTCGAATGACCGACGTTCAGGGGAATCGAACGAACGAAAGGAGAAATTGCATCGAACGAGCCGAGAGAGAGAGGCGGAGGAACGAGGGGTGGAAGGGGGTGGTCGATGGAACGAGATTAAAAGAGGCAAAGCTACAAGATTAAAAGGCAATGCCCGGACACCGGCCGAATCGAACCGACCGAACGACTACTCGCCGAGACATTTATATTCCTGGGAAATCGTTATTGACCGATCAGAGAATACCCTCGATTCTGTCCGTTTTGCTCCCTCCTTCATCGAAATCCTTCGACGAAGTACTCATGGACGAGGGCTCTTTGTGAGGAGTTTTGGTAGTACTTCCGACGTCCGCCATTTGAATCGTTTTAAAGGGAGGTAGTTGAGACTTGAGTAGATTGTTTATTGTGGAAGCTATTTTTGTATTTGATAGCTCCGTTTTCATTTCGTGCATTATGAGTTTGAATGCCATGGCAATTTTGCTGAGAAATTGCAGTTTTATTTATGATATATTAAGACGTTGGCTGCCATGGGGCCACTGGTGACCGGCGCTATGGAATTCAATGAAAATGACTTTTCTATTGTAATAATGAAGAGATTTCTAACACATTCAGTTTTTATATTTATATTTGTTACTGTTGTACAAAGATAGGATTTTAATAAGAAAAGTATCACTTTAGTAGAAATAATAAAATGAGCGAAATATCGAAAGTATTAAATGATAGTTTAGGAAAATTTGAGACTGAGAATTAAAGTTCATGTGATATAAAAGATAGAAAAAACGTGATGATAGAGTGGAAGGTAGAAAATGTTGGTTTGAAATAAAGGAAATTAGAAATAGATACCTGAAGATTGATGTAAGACGAATAGCTTTCTAGAGAAATAGAATAAAATACTTAGACAACACACGGATCCTTTATTGGCTTTAGAAATACGTTCTCCAATATCCTATGCTTTCACCGTTTGTTACGAAAGAAATTTAGAGTTGCGGCTGTAGAATTTGTTGAACGCCGCCAGTAAATAATGTATCGTTATTGTTGCAACGTTATTTATCGTTACGATAAAACACACTGTTCCCTGCGTCCTATCCGTCATCCTCCATCTTCCGCCGTTCTTCCACCTGCAACGCTCGATGCACATTTACAGAATTGCCCGTGAAAGCAATTTCATAATTCACCGAGAATACCTTAATTCGAGAATTTGCAAGAATAAAATATAACACGATAAAAATTCGACGGACGTTCAGTGTCTCTGTAAGAATAGGTGGATCGTTCCTTTTTGCATTTTAATCCACGATTCGTTTTTTTTTACGCACAACTCCCGCGCAGTTTTCCACCGAGCTTTACCTGCGTGTAATTGCATTTTTATTATTTTTTAACCTCGATGCTTACCTGTTGCTGCATTCTGCAATTACACACCATCCTTTTGCCCCTCGCCCGCACTCCAGGGACTTATCGTCGGCATGTATGTACAAACATTCGCTTTCTCTCCTCGATTTTTCCGGCTTCTCTCCTCTCGTATCACTGGTAAAGCAGTTATTAAAAAAAAAGTACAAAAATCAACCTCGCTGCTTGTCAATTTGTTGACAAAAAAATTGCAATCACACCTTTCCGGTCGTTCTCGTTGAACGTGAATTTATTCGGATTTTAATTATACGTTTCTCGAAATTAAAATTTATTTCCATTGGTGTCATACGATTTCAAAGTGACTGCCGTATAACGAGCACACGATAAAAGTCATATTTTATTTACAATTTATAAAATAATTGCTCTTCTAATTTTTCTATTGGAAAATGTTCATGATAGAATTACATCAATTTAATAATAAAATTGAAAATTGACATACATAGAGATTCCAATACCTTAGATTTCTACTGCTATAAGTTTTTCTATTTAGCACCCCATTTAAAAGACTACCACTTTAAACAATTATCAATTCTGCCTACCCTCAAATACTTTATATATTTTAACACCCCACAATTCAACCCAGAATCTTCAGATTCTTCGAATTACCACCCTTCTAACATCAAATCCAACACAAAAAATTCTACTGATTCGTAACTTTTAATTCACAAACAGAAATTCGAACTTTGCCCGAACAACAGATCCATTTTCCCAGCGCGGGGTAGTATTTGAATTATAGAGGTGATCTTTTATTCGCGCACCGCCATAATTGCTTTCCAACAAATTTACCTTAAAGAATCTTACAAGCACACGGCCAGTACGAAAATATTTCCCGGCATATGAGTAGACAGGAAGGCGGAAATTGAGGCGGGACGAGAAGCGAAACTGCGGGGTGGTACGAGTTTATGAAATACGACGAAACCGGGCCGGTTAGAATTTACGTGGAACTTAATCGGCTAAAACGGATACATGTGCACCCAGTAGAACTTGACTGGTTCGCTGGATAGCACGGTTCATAATGGGGTATTCGTTTCGGTCCTGGTGGACGATTTTAGTTCGGAAAGAACTAAGGGATGAAGTTACGTGGGGCGTGGTGTACGATATTTCTTTTAACCTCTTGCCGCACGATTTCTTTTGTGACTGTGTATACCAGTACAGTACCAAATAGAAGTAAAAGTATTTTTGGAACTATTTCTAAAGTATGTAGTGCTTTTTTGATTTCTTAATTAGCTAATATTCATTATGCAATTATAGTAGTATATTGAGCTCTCTTTAAAATAGACATTAATCGCATCTCTCCAAATCACTCTAACATCCCAGTACCCTAGAATTTAACATGAAATCTCCAATTACGCAGTAACAGAGACAACTTGAAACTGTAAGAGTCACGATTTTTTGAATTTGACAATGATTATAAAATCGGAGGTCTCCTTGTTTCAATTTCTGTGCTAAGGGTGCGACTAGTTGTTCCAGAACAAGGAATTTGACAAGAGATTACAATCTCGAATTACGATGTACTTGAGGGATTTGATCAAGTTTATAGTAGAATATTTTTACTATTCTGTAAATTTATAACTTCTTAGAGAAAACTTCTTTCTACTTGGAGAACATTATTTTTAGGTGATTTAAAATATACATTATCATTAATAAATTAAGACAATATAAAGTGCCTCCACTTTAACATCAATAAAACTGTAACAAAACATTGTTCAACGACGCAAGGAATTCCTTTCACCCAAACATTCCAGGATTCCGTAAGAATTCCTACGACCGTCGCATACGTAATGCGAGTAGTTGCATTTAGTCGAGTTTCTCTAACTCGAGAAACTATAAAAATTCAGTCTGCAAAAGTGAAACGAGTTTACCCGCACGATAAGCGCGATTCCAAAAGGTTTTACGTTTATTCCTCTCTCACCGAGAGGGCCTTGGAAATTGCGCTTCCGCGCTGTTCGTTTCCCGACTTCCTCTTTCTCTGTCTCTCTTTTCCCTTTTAATTCGTCCCGAAATATTACGAAAACGAGGTGTCACGAGTGAGTCGTAGTCGGTCGAATTAATTAACGCACGGAGATACGTTCCGTTTCGGAAGAAAGTGGGTCGGTTCTCGGAGTAAAAGCAACGGTAGCTATCGTATGTATGCTAATTGAACGAGCAGCAATCTGGAATGGGCCCTGGCAGTGGCTTCTAGTTGATTACCATGGCAAGTACTCGGCCAGAGAGTTCCCCTGCGAACGACAATGTGAAAACAGCTTTAATGTTACTTCTCCACGGTGACCGGGAGTTGATGTCGAAATTCTGCTTAGGGATTAGCTTCGTGTCGTGCTGGTATTGATCTCTTCAGACCTAAAATAAAGTGGAGAGATTTTGGAAGAGGTTTAGCAAACAATGACCCTCGTATGAGTGCTTGTACGGAGAAGTTTAAGTGCCTCAAATGTAAATTAATCTTGAGGCATACAAATTTTGTCCGAAATGAGCTTTAGCGCGTAGGTGGAGTAAACCAATAATCTCTCAGATGAATTTTTTATTTACTCTGCTTGCCGTTGACTCGTATCACTTACCTGACTGTGTAGCTCAAACTGGTGAAATGAAAGAGAACTTATAACTATGATACGGGCGTTAGGTATTTGTAGAGGATATGGAATTTTGGGAAAGTAAGAAGAGTTGCGGTTAAAAAAGTATAACAGTATTATTAATTTGGAAAATTATTTATTCATCGCTTGTACTACACAATATAAACGTATGAGATACAATATTTGTCTAATACAATTGTGTGTGTTCTAAGACTCCAGTCCCCTGCTGGTCTCTTGTCTGATTTCTCCCTATTATATCTGTTCTGCTTCTCTCCTGTCTGTCCTGTCTAAACTAATAATATCGCAGACGAATTTTCGATCAGTTTGGCTTGTCACTAACTCGAAACCCCTGCTCAAGTTGTCAAATGTTGCCCGAAATGAGCTTCAGCTCATAAGTGGAGTAAACCAATAATATTTCACACACGAGGCAGGCACAGGACAAACAGAACAAGCACAGGAACAGCAGGTCAGGCAGAATAGAGACAGGATAGCTTGGATAGGTGTACTGCAGCCAGGGACAGGCACATGACAACCAAGCCAGACACAGAACATCTAAATAGGATAAGTGCAGGACAACCAGGACGAGCATAGGACAGCCAGAAAAGGATTTATTAAATAAAAAGTTAGTGTGAAAAACGTAGTGTACTAATTTAATACACTGTCTCATTTCTATACCTTTTTATTTCTTATTTTTCGTACGTCATTTGCAAATATGCATTTACAAATAATAGAAATAAAACTTTACATTGCCATCCTTACTAATCTCATATAAATATATGTGTGTATGACAGATACGAGATGGACGGGATAGATAGAGGAAAGCCAGCACAGTCTCAGGGCAACCAGGACAGGCACAGGACTTGTAAAGGCGAGCCAGGACAGGCACAGGACAACGAGGACTGGCATAGGAGAGTCAGAACAGGCACAAGACAGCCAGGACAGGCAGAGCACAGCCGGAATAGAATTCATAAAATAAATAAGCCGTAGTTTTAGAAACAAACAATTTATTTCATGAAGTGTAATACAAGCAATGTTGTATAATAGAAATATTGAATAAAGAATTTGTTAAATCTCAAACAGTGTTGAATATGCTTAACCTTATTCCATTCCAAAATTCCATATCCTATCCAAAACCACTAGTATGTAAGAGGAACTTTTCCTTTAAGAGGAAGCGAAATTTCTCGACCGACTTTTAGCTCCGTCTGACTTATCGCCGACTTTACTACTTATTCACTTCGATATTTTTCCGAAAAATTTGCAAGCCCAGCAAGTAGTATAAAGCGAAATTTCTCAGACCGACTTTTAGATCCGTCTGACTTACCGTCGATTATACTACTTGCTCACTTTGATATTTTCCCGAAAAATTTGGAAACCCAGCAAGTAGTATAACCCGAAATTTCTCAGACCGACTTTTAGCTCCGTCTGACTTATCGTCGATTATACTACTTGCTCACTTTGATATTTTCTCGAAAAATTTGCAAACCCAGCAAGTAGTATAACCCGAAATTTCTCAGACCGACTTTTAGCTCCGTCTGACTTATCGTCGATTATACTACTTGCTCACTTTGATATTTTCCCGAAAAATTTGCAAACCCAGCAAGTAGTATAACCCGAAATTTCTCAGACCGACTTTCAGCTCCGTCTGACTTATCGTCGATTATACTACTTGCTCACTTTGATATTTTTCCGAAAAATTTGCAAACCCAGCAAGTAGTATAACCCGAAATTTCTCAGACCGACTTTCAGCTCCGTCTGACTTATCGTCGATTATACTACTTGCTCACTTTGATATTTTTCCGAAAAATTTGCAAACCCAGCAAGTAGTATAACCCGAAATTTCTCAGACCGACTTTTAGCTCCGTCTGACTTATCGTCGATTATACTACTTGCTCACTTTGATATTTTCCCGAAAAATTTGCAAACCCAGCAAGTAGTATAACCCGAAATTTCTCAGACCGACTTTCAGCTCCGTCTGACTTATCGTCGATTATACTACTTGCTCACTTTGATATTTTTCCGAAAAATTTGCAAACCCAGCAAGTAGTATAACCCGAAATTTCTCAGACCGACTTTCAGCTCCGTCTGACTTATCGTCGATTATACTACTTGCTCACTTTGATATTTTTCCGAAAAATTTGCAAACCCAGCAAGTAGTATAACCCGAAATTTCTCAGACCGACTTTCAGCTCCGTCTGACTTATCGTCGATTATACTACTTGCTCACTTTGATATTTTTCCGAAAAATTTGCAAACCCAGCAAGTAGTATAACTCGAAATTTCTCAGACCGACTTTCAGCTCCGTCTGACTTATCGTCCATTATACTACTTGCTCACTTTGATATTTTCCCGAAAAATTTGCAAACCCAGCAAGTAGTATAACCCGAAATTTCTCAGACCGACTTTCAGCTCCGTCTGACTTATCGTCGATTATACTACTTGCTCACTTTGATATTTTTCCGAAAAATTTGCAAACCCAGCAAGTAGTATAACTCGAAATTTCTCAGACCGACTTTCAGCTCCGTCTGACTTATCGTCCATTATACTACTTGCTCACTTTGAAATTTTCCCGACAAATTTGCAAACCCAGCAAGTAGTATAACCCAAAATTTCTCAGACGGAATTATAGCTCTGTTTAACTTCTCACTTACCTACCTGTATCACTTGTCAGCTGGTGAAATTTTTCGAAAAAGTAGGTCAAGGTCATAAGTGAAACAAATCGAAAGATCTCAGACGAATTTCCGCTCTATCATGCTTATCGCTGACTTTTAATACTTACCTGACGTTGAATCTTAAACTGGTGTAAACTATTTTAGAGAACTTATAACTATGATACCCTCGCTGGGCAATTGTAGAGGATATGGAATTTTAGGAATGGAAAAGGTAACGATTAATAAAGTTTGAAAGCATATTCGATTTAACAAATTGTTTATTAATCATTTATATTACATAATACAATCATATATAATATATTATTCATAAAATGCATGACTTTACAAATTGTTTATTTAATAAATACTATTCTGGCTATTCTGCGACTATCCTAGTTATCCTGTACGTATTCTGGTTGTCTTGTCCCTGACCTGGTTGGCTTAAACCTGTCTCGTCTGTACTCTGCCTGTCCTGGCTCTCCTCTGCCAGCTCCAACTGTTTTCTGCTTGTACTGACTCTTCCCTGTCAGCCCTGACTGCCTACTGCCTGTCTTGGCTCTCCTTTACACATCCTGACTCTCCTCTGTTTGTCCTAGCTGTCCTCTGTCAATGCTGCGTCAGTACTGAACATTCTGTGCCTCTCCTGCTTGTCCTGCGTCTGTACTGTTTCTCCTGCCTGTCGTTCTCCTGTCTGTTTCCTGCCTGTCCTATTAGTGCTGTCTCTCTGGTGCTTGCCGTCTCTAACCTAATAACATATAATAATACAGTTAAAAGAACTTGCTACATAAAGAAGAGCATAATATATTATACTATATTCGAAAGTGTTTTATTTAATTATTAGTTTAATAATCAATAACAAACACTACAGTAGTAGAAGTATTACCAATTAACGTCCTTGCTGTTCTCTAAACGACCCAACAAACAAACTTCTATTGCACTCTACCAATCATCCACAAATATTTCAAAGATAAATACAACATCCTCCTCTCGATATCACTCTGTCCCCAGCTCCTATAATCCGATAGAGAATAGCCTGTAAATAATTGCAGACACGACGTCGTCAGGAAGGCATCCAAGCGAAAGAAGAAAAGGATTCGCCTATAAACATGGGCAGGTTTATGCGATAGGAGGATTTGTATTCCGCTAGTCGTCCTATAACGTTTGCTCGAGGTTCGGTGCTCTTGAGCCAGAATCGAATTTCAATTTAGCGAGTTTCTGTGAAAGAGTCCGTAGTGCCGGGGTTGTTCGGGGGTGTCCGGGGGTGGCCGGGTGGTTAAGGGGGTTGGAGTCGAGGGGGGCCTATGTGCGACGGGAAAGCTCTATGGGTCCGCGGTTGTTTGTCGACGACCAACGTTACTGCAAACGCTTTTCTTCGGCAATCGATTGCTGGCTGGACGAGCGAGGGATTTCCTCGAGTGCTTCCGCTGTCTCGTGCAGGTTGCCCTCTCGAATCGGTTCGCTGGATACGAGAAAGGGACTAACTACTTTTCCCCTCGTGCGCGTTTGATCGAATCGAACGGAAACAATGCTCGCCCTGAATAGCCTGACTCTGCTTAATAACACAATAACGACGCTTTATATTCCATTTAACTGCCTATCCTGATCGTTCCTTCGTTCGCAAGTGTGTCTAATTTCACGGGGAACGTCAGTCCAATTGGGAATTACGCGACTTTGGGAGCTGTTACAATTGCTGTTTAAGACCGAGGAAGTTTCATAACATTAAGATAATGTTTAAATTTTTCAGAGACTTTTGAATACTATTTTTTTGATCTAATTAACAAGAATTCCTTGCACATAATTGTATAGTGGGGTGGAAAGATGGTGGAGAGGGCATTTCTTATTATATCCTCACACTATATTGTGTAAAGACCAACATTGTTACTAGAACTACCAAGCAAGTCACAATGACTCATTCCCAAATTTTTCCATAAGTTCTCCAAGTTTATAGGACAATCATAGAACAGACACTCAACGTTGATCTTATAAAATAAAGATTACTAAATCGATCATCTTCTCCACCTATTGCCTTCTCTTTTTCCATAGTACGTATTTATAATATTGAAATATAATAGATTCAACGCCGGTAGTTCTAGTGTTAAAGCATTATCTTTTTGACAGAACATTCAATTGCTCCCAATTCTCATTATTTCGATATTTTATATCATTAAAAAAAAAAAGAGAGGACAAAATCTTCGAATCGTTCAAGAAAACGTTATTATTAGTCGTTTCTTGCAAGTCGTCGCAGTTCGTAAATTCAACGAGAGCACTCGCAAATTTCCAAGCGCGCGATAACGACTTTCATCACGAAGCGTGTGCTCCGTTGGTAGGCTCCATAGACCGAAGGCATACTTAGTTCCTTTGTTAGCCCGCAGCTTGATAATACGCCGGACAGTGCATAAAACCAGTCGGTTTACGGTAGCAGAGAAAAGTGAGAGCCATTTTACAAGTGGGGGAGGAGGATCGCTACTGTAAGAACTTTGTTACTACTGTCGCAGGAAATTGCGCTCCTGCATAAAAGTTGCTCGACGTACCCACACGTAAATTTCGCTATTATTAAATTCGACAAAGGAAGGCTGAGTGAACGAGAGAGAGAAAAAGGAAATAGAGAGAAATAGAAAAAGAAGATAGAGAGAGAAAGAGGAACGAGATTTCAGTCCGGCTAGAGAAAACCTTTGCAAGAGCGTGCCAGTTCGATCGATCGTGAATTTTCACCAATTTTTCCTTCCTTCTCGTTCTCGAGTCTCACCTCCTCGAGTGTAATTGATTTTTCGACGGTGCTCATGGTCCGAGCAAGCCTGGAATAAATCTGGCAAAAGGGGGTGACAGCGCGAGTGTCACCCCTCCGTTACTTATTTGCAAATCGGCCTCCTGCAATCCCTCTCGCGAGAATTTCACGACTTTCTTCATTCGTAGGGTGCCTGTTATCATTTTGATCACATTCTATGTATTTATTTCGCTTCGTTGAGCAACGAATTCACGGTTAACAATTTTCACTCTCAACTTCTCAGCATTTTTTCCTTCTTTGAATTCTACTCGCTACCTTCATCCCCTATTATTCGCAAACGTTATTCCCTCTGTGCATTTTTCATTCTGCCTTTTCTTACTCTATCTCTCTCCTCTTCGAATATTTTTCCGTTTGTTTTAATTCCATACTATCGAATTGTTTTTATTGCCCCGTGCGTAAACGCTGAGCCGCAGAGGAAAGGAATTTCTTCTTTTTCTACTTTCCCTCTTTCTTTTTTTTTTTATTCTCCACCGCGTCCGAGAAAACAACCATTTCCTATCTTATCAGATTTTCTCCCTCGAATTCGACGCTTCAGGAAACTCCATCATAGGCGAATCGTATTATCGTTCTCCTCGTGTCTGTCTTTCATCGTGGAGTCGCGCAACGACTACAAATATCGAGAAATTGCTAGGAAAAATCATGAACAAACGTGCACCTCTTTGCATGCGTACAAACGAATATCTCGTTGGAAATCGTGAATGCGTATCGTATGACGAGATAGTCTCACATTCTACATCGACACAAACGTATCGGTTACTGTGCGCTTCGATAATTTTGTTTAATAAAGACTGATCTCTGTTCTATCTCGAAGCTGGAAAAATTGAGGAGGAAAAAGCTACGACACATCGACGTTTCTTGATTGTAACGCGAGAACGAGAAGTTGAAAATAAAGTCGAATAAAAGCGAATCCTCGAGGGATGCCGATGCGATGTGCATCCACGTTTTGTTCAGCTTCTTGTCGACGCACGTGACAGCGCAAATTGAGTCCATGTCATCGAGACAACCGTCCATCGTGATATGATTACAGTTTTTCCACTGAAGTGTACTTTCGATGATCGTCGTCCTGTCCGAGACCTAAAAAGTGAGACCGAAAGGTTTTGCGCGCATCCGAGCGCAAGATGAGGGTGAAATGACTTCTACTTTTCGGCTTCAACTAAGAAACTACTTTAAAAGACTGCTAAACATCCTAGAATTTATTTTATTTTGCACATTAATTGTATATTAAATTTACGATGTTATTGTAATTAAGAAAAATACAAATGATTAAAAATGAAAGTAAAACTGAGTTGTTTTTAATTTAAATATCCCTTATACTCCTCAACCTTTATGTCGGAAGATAGAATTAAAATTCTCCATCTGATATATCACAGACGTCCAAAAGGTACTTTATTACCTCCTCAATTTGTCAAAAGAGAATCTGTCCTTACAGAAGTGGCTAACTTTATTACCTCCTCAACTTGACAAAGGAGACTCCATTCTTACCAAAGTGACTATAACAGTTCCAAAACTGACTACTTTCCACGCCGCTATTGTTGTCGCAAATAAACGACATCCAAGTTCCTCCGATTGCCTTGTGTCTTAGGCTCTTAAAAAGAATTTTATTCGATCCTGAATGCGTTAACGACACCGCAGCCATAGGTTCTACGTGGCTTTTACGACGTTCGAACGGCCAGATCGAGGATCGATACTTCACGATCTTCGACGGCGATCCTCCTTACTTCTCTTTATTTCCTTTCGAGTTTTATCGATTCAGCCCGTCTTGAGATGGAGTGGCGAGAGAAAACGAGCGATTTAGTGGCGCTCGACTCGATTAACCGATTCCCAGTAATCATAGTGAAAGCTATCGGCAGGATCTCACCAGCAGCGACGGACTTCCGCAAAGAAGATTCGATGAAGTCTTATCTTATCGTCCCTCCAAGGCGTCTCTCGAAACCTTGTTTGTTCCTTGTCGTTTGCGAAACTATCTCGCTCAGGGATATTCCCTCGAATATATCTTAATCGGGCATCGATTAATCTTAACTTCGTAGAGCACGTCCGCGAGGCTTTCGCGGATAGTTCGGTTAAACTCTCCGACCTTCTTCATCGATGATTTTTCATTTTGATAAAGCCTCAATGCGGAGGACTTTTGATCTATCTCGTTGATCCTAAAAGTTTCGTGTTCGTCCATGGGAGAAATGTGAATCAGGGTGAAAGGGTTGTCTAGAAAGTGACTGTGCAATGTATTATCAGATATTAAAATGACCCTTTCAATTAAGAAAATTATCGTTACCTTTTATAAAGTAATTTTAAAACTACCTTTCAATTCATTCATTTCTACAAAATTATTCTGTATCACTTCCATAAACCAGAGGCCTCAAATCAACCATCGAATCTCCACGTCCACTGTACTTCTATTGGAAAAAGATAAAAAATGAAATCTTTATATTTACTAATTGAAATTAATTATTTGGAAAGTAATTTGAAAAACTAACTCTATCGATCTGACAGAGATTAGGTCCGTCGTCTTTCCCGAAATCGAGACGCCCATAGAGCCACCCTGGTGACGCACCCCATCGATTTCCCAAGGCAACTGCATTTCTCGCGGCAGTAAAGTCGAGCCTCGTCAGTACGGTCACGGCAATCTGCAATGGTCCCGAACGTTTTACTATTTCTTCATACGTGACGCCACGTATATGGGGGAACGCGAATATGACCCTTTCTACCCTCTCTCTTTCTCTCTCAGTACGAAATTCGTGCCAATTCCCGCCAAGACTTGGACTCTTCGACACACCCTTCGACACCGTTTCACCCCTTCTATTCTCCCTCGATGCTTACTGCCTGGGTGTAATTTTTTTTATCCTCCCCATAAAGGCGTTTCTAGACTTTATGACGCTTCAATGTTCGACGGTTCTTTTTCGGTGATTTCTCCTAGTC
Organism: Cerceris rybyensis; assembly: GCA_910591515.1. Classification (NCBI taxonomy): domain Eukaryota; kingdom Metazoa; phylum Arthropoda; class Insecta; order Hymenoptera; family Crabronidae; genus Cerceris; species Cerceris rybyensis. The sequence goes on from OU342795.1 coordinate 8,087,620, forward strand.
GACAGTCTCGAAGTCGATACTTGAAGGAGTTCTTTGCGAGAGAAACTTCCGAGAAATTTCTGTTTTGCCTTTACTATCGTTGGCTGATGCAGAATAGCAAGGGTGGAAGGACGAATTGAGAAGGGGGTGAGATTTAGCGAGGTGGACAGTTCTGGAGTATCGTCGATGGGAAAGAAAAACCGGGTCGAATTAAGGGGATTAATTTATTTCTCTTGATAAAGGAAAAACTCGCGAGTAGGTGGAACGTGGTAGGTTTAATTAACCGCGACTATTTGCCGGGGTTAATGATATCAAGGCCGTGCTCGAGTGCTCGAAGTAAAGGGGGGTAGGAAACGGAATTAAATTGGAGAGAAACGAAACGAGCTTCGGGCACGCGAGAGAGTTCTACTTGTCTGTGTGCGAATGTAGACGTGGAGAATGTTACTTCTTGTCCGCCGATGGACGTGCCTGTAGGGTTTATCTCGGCATAGGAAATCTCGATGTCTTTGCTGATGAAATGGAAACTCGTTGTTTGTCATCTCGAGAAACGTCGTATCGGTTTAGATGCGTTACTAGTGTTGGACGGGTTTTACGGAAATTAGAATCGTTTTGGGAAAAAGTGTGTCATGCTTAACGTGGAGCACATTTTTTTATTGAATGGTATTGGGGATATATTCTTTTTCAAAGTGACAAATTTTTTAATTTTTAAAATTAAAGAAGATTATGATTCTTTTATGCAATTTGAGTTTGAGATCAATTTTATATAGTGATCCATATGTATTATCTAGAAAATGGAAAAATTTAAGAAAGTACAGAGTCTGGTACTAATTTTAAGTTGCAAGAATTTGATCCTCAATTAGCAGTAGAACAATCTATCTTTCAATTCCGTCAAATTGACGGATTCCTATCTTTTTAGGAAATACGGTAGATATTTTTAGAAAATATATAGATATTCTAGAAAAGGCAGTAAATTTTTTATCTTATAATATACGTATTATTTAAGTCATGATCTACTTTGATGCTTGATCCCTCTATTTCAAAAGTCTTTAGTTAACACAAGATTTGCGGCCGCAAAATCTGGCATATTTAAATATACTAAATAAGTAATTTGAAAAAGGATAGATGAAACGGCAATAAATACGGTCATTTTAGTAAATTGTATATTATAAGATAAATGTGAAATATTTACTGTATTGCTTCTCTGTAGATTTGAGAAAAAAATTGAAAAAAATAGGTACCCGTAAATTTAATGGCTGCCGTAGATCTAGTGTTAATATATTGCGGTGTAACAGATTTTACGTCCGTAAATTCAAGAGTAAAATACAGTGGAAAACAATTTCAAAAAAGGAGTAACTAAGAAGTAAAAAGATCATCAATTAACTAATTCAGATTTTACAATATAGAAGTGGAATATTTACTTAATGGCTGTCCTATAAACTTGCAGAATTTTTTATAAAAAATAGAGGACCAGTCATTTCGACCGCCTTCCTAGTTCTAGTATTAAGAAAATCTCTATGCGCTGAAACCGAACGAGAGCACTTACCCTAAATCCCGATTCCTCCAGAAACAGTCTCCAATTTTACATAAAAAATCAATAGAAACTCGACACTCTATATATGCAAAGATCACCAGAAAATCTTATCTCCCGTAACCGCATCGATCAGAATTGCAAATTATCCCTCTCACCGACCAGACGAGAGATCTTAAGCCCGACTATTTGCCGTCTGTATCTCCAACCATCACGCATTCGCAATCCGCCGTTTACGTTCTGTTTACGCATTATTACCTGCAAGACAAACAGCAGTGAGATCAAAGCAACTGAGAAATAGAGTGTCCCGGCCAGGATGGTCTTCATGGCGTCGAGACAGCCCCGAGTGTTGAGGCTTTCGTAAGTGGAATCCCGTTCGGGATTTGGCAGCTGAAAGGGATCATGATAGCATGGGCCTTTTACGTCCGTTCGACAGCAGCTCCAGGGTACAACTGGTGGTGTCACGCGACCATCAAATTCGGCATACCTGCAATAGGGTTCCGGATTGTTGTCGATAGTCGCATCAGTTACAGATTAATCCTTTGATATTCGATTGATTAGTTGGATTTGTTGTGAGTCAAGGTTTTTATTGTGTACGGCGTCGTAAACATCTTTTTGTATACAGTTACTGAAGAACGGTTATTGAGGAGTACTTTCAAGGAAACATGGCCGGATAAGGATGACAAAAGTGTCCCCAAAGATAATTAACCTTAAGGCATACTATTCGATAGGGCTCTTTGGAAAAAACCCTCCTGTAAAATATGAATCCGCTACCCCTACCGTAGGGGTAGTTAGAGGTTGAAACGTACTTTACAATTTTTACCTGATTTCTATCGTTTCGAATGATAGAAAATTCTGAAAAAAATCACAGATATTATAACCAATGGTGTGCATACTTTGGAATTTTTTCAGATTTTTTTGTTTGTCAAATTGGTTTTTAAAAAATTGAAGAAGTTTATAAACATTAATCTTTTATTGAAAATGTAAATGTAACCCTTACAAGAATGTGTGACACTCGTGTCACGGGAAATGGAATAGCAAATTTTGAATTTCAAAAACTCTTTCAAAAACTATTAAACTGAAAATATCAGACGGTCGCGAAACTGTCGAATTATTTCTATTAATATTACGTTCAATTATATGAGATATCAGAAGTTTGTGAAATCTATTGATTTCAGGAATTAATTTTGAGTCTTTGCACGTCACGTCAGAGAAAAAATCGTAGGTCAAGGGATTAATATTTGGATTGATGACATGTGTAGCTAAATTTGCTGCATCCATTTCGATTCAGATTGCTATGGTTAATTGCCCTAGAACCTATTGTTTTAGATAGATATAGAATCACGGTTGCAATTATATATTAAATGATAATTTAGGAAAATTCTGCCAGACGTGACGTGGTATTTGTACTGCTGCCCACTAATTGGCATCGAGCCTTCAACATCATACCATAGCCTGAACCTAAATGTTGAAATTATATCTAGAAAATTCTATTGAGAATTATATTTACAATTCCAATCTCTGGAACTTAGCAGTATTATCAAATTATTTCTGCTATAATTTTAGCATAACATATTGTAGGATTGCAGGAAAGTGAGGGACTATATATGAGAACGTGAAGGGATGACAAAGAGAGAGAGAGAGAGAGAGAGAGAGAGAGTGAGAGAGTGAGTGCGTGGGACAGCGTATCCCTGATGCAGTTAGAGAGAGAGTGTATATCGGTGTGCATTTGTATTCGTTAGGTGCAGGGCCTCCAGAGAAAAGTCATTGCTTAAGAGGCCCAGTGTGTTTTTGAAAGCGAACCTACAGCGACAGCGATTAAGTGTATTTCATTATAGCGTAACTTAGTTTAAATGTATTTTGTGTTTATCTTATTTTAGTGTGCCTTTATTTTATATTTTATATTTTTAAATTAATAAACTGATTATTATTCATTTTGAATAATAATCCTACAATATTATTACATCGTTAAGTCTAAGATCGAGCGAATCATCGTGCTAAATTAACGTCGTATTACTTCACGTTCTGCTTCTTCTCATTTCAAATCAATCCAGCAGTCGTCGCGAAAGTTTCATCCGCGAAGTATTCTCAGGGTGATCACCGTGAACTCTAGAAACACGAGGAAACTGACGATGGAGAAGAGGACTCTCTCGATTCGATCCTTGCTCTTCCTCTCGGTCAGAATAGCCAGCTAGCAGACCGCCAATCGGCATTCCGCAAGTTGGTGAACTTGCTAATTCGAACTTGTCCGCGAACACGTCGGCCAGCCCGAAGTCCAAAATGAGCTGCGGACCGTGTCGCGTGTTCGTGCAGCCCTCCATGACGCTTTCTCGGCGGCCGAGAACTTTCCCCGGATGAAAACCCATCGGAGACGAGGGTACGGTGACCTCTCCTACACGTTCGTTGGATTTCTCTTCATCTCTCTCTCTTTCTCTACATTTCTCTCTTCCTTGCTCTTTCTCTATTCCGCTATTCCTCTATCTCTATTTCCTCCATTTCTCTACCACAGTTTCTCTATCTCTGTCTCATGTGTCCGTTCTATGCGGACCGAATGTTCGGGTAATTAAACATTCGCGGGAAACGGTCGATGCAGGGTGTCGATTAAGCGAGTGTGAATTATCTGATAATTACTGGGTTGGGTTATAAACACGAGTTGATTTCATAACTAGAGCCAAACTTGCAGCGAAGTCGCGCGATAAAATACTTTGGTGCGCGCGCACTGATTGAGGCAGTTTCGTAGCAACTTGGAGGGTGCTTCGAGTATGTGGGGGTTAATTAAGCTTTTTGGAATTACATACTGTGGATTTTTAATAGTGGTTACTTATTTTGAGAATTGTACAGTGAGTGATCACCTTTTAAAGAAGTTAGGCTTCTAGTTTCCGCCGATTTTTTATGGGGTGTGAGGTTCAGGTCGTAGTGGACACAATGTGCAATTATAGCAAGTAAAAATATTATGCACATTCGATACAAGTACAATTATTTCGAAATTTCTGTCATTCGTAAAAGACTTTCAAGAATATCTCTGATTTCCCACAATTTCTACTTTCAAAATGACCATGGAAATAGAACTACATTATATTTTCACAATATATAATTAATAAACGATCTAAAGATTCTCTGAGATCTAAAGAAGAACGATCTAATAAGCGATTTAAAGATTGGTCTGCAGTTTCGTCTAAATTTTTTCTGTTCTCCAAAGGATGTTGTTAATTTCACAATTTCGATGAATTTCAAAACGAACATCAAAGTAAAAATACAATGTAACTTTAAAGCAAGTAATATGAAGCCTGGTGCACAGTCTTTTCCAAACTCCTCTCGTCCATCAAACACGCCCCAAAAAGTATCGCTAATTTCAGCACACTCTGCAATGTCCAAAAAAAAAACTGCCACTTCGACGTCGAGCGTTGCGAAACGATCGCAAAATAATAGCCAGCAACATTTTACCGTCGCCCACTTTTCAGCCGCGTTTCCAGCCAAATGGAAAACACTCCCAGGTGGGCGTTTCGCACAGCTACACCACAGCAACTGCACCATGCATCTGGTAAAAGCTACCACGAAGGAAACCTAAGTACTTAACTTACAGGACTGCCCGAAGAAGGTGGACTCGCGCCTCGTTGAAATTATTCGTCGAAGCTTTGCCCTCGAAAGTCTCCGGTTTCTTTAAATGCAACGTCTATTTTCGCAAAACGTTGGAAATTTTCTCATCGATAATGACGAAAGAGAGAATAAATATCTAATTTTTCAATCCATGTTTTGGTTTCTTTTTTTCGAAATCATTTATCTAATTGTAAAGCCGAAAATAAAAAAATTCTGTTTTTCGGAGTTCTTTTAAAGTTTATTTGGAGAACAATATTAATACGAAATTTAGAAGAATATAGTCAATGATATGGAAGTTCTCTAAAGCTGTAGAATTTGCGTTATATAACCATAGCAATCTGAGGTAAAACACGTAGAAAAAAAATAAAGTAGTATATAAAGAATGTATAAAAGTACTCCTACAACAAACTATCTCACTTAGAAACTACACGAACGACCCCCAACGGTTCGTGGAGGGTGAAAGTGCAGTTTTTTCTTCGGTTCTCCTTAACCTTTGACCAACGAGGATTAACCCAGTGCCGAGATTGTATATAGTTGTAATTAAAAACCTGGCATACTTCCCGCGTTTCATTAAAGTTCCCAGGGAATTTCTGGCCGCGCTTGTCGTTTGGTAAATTTATAGGAGGTATTAAGCGAGCCGCGTAGACAAAAGAGGAGATAAGAGTGTAATTAAAATCAAGAATGTCGACATTTAAACGATTAATACATAGAGAACGGAAAATGAAGAGACGTTCGGTCGTGCGAAAAAATCCTGAAGATCCTCGTTCACGGATAAAAATCTGATAATTGGTGGCTCCCGAGACGAGGATAATTAACCGTTAATTACTCGAGAACGTCCAGTGAATCCAGCTGAAGAAGATCCCGTTGTAACCAGTAAGTTCTATGCCAGTCCGCGTAAGAGTCTATTCCGCAGCATTCCATGCGAATTTGCATCCCGTCTATTTTCCGTTTCCACGATACGTCGGTCAAGTACTTTTCCATTCCTGTGCGGAAAATTTGAAAAAAAATTAGCACCATCAATTTCCCAACGAGGTTTCATTTATTACCTACGAGCAGAAGGAGCAAAGGTAATTAAATTTTCACGTACTACTAACAACGGTAAAGCCGATGCACGAAATGAGACATGGAATGAAGAAGTAAAAGAAAATGAGCAAAATCACTGGACCTTCTGAACGAACCGTGAATCATAATTATTTAATAATTGAAGTAAAGCTGATTCTACAATATAAAATTCCAGGACGACGTAGACAGCACTGGCATGCTTTTATACATCGATATTTCGCATTAAAATATGATTTTCCGATATTTTTCATTCCGTCGGAAAATTTATCGGTCAACACCGAGGGGAATGTCCAAGCGTCAACATGACGTTGAATTTTTAATTTTCGCTCGGCGAAGTATAACGTAAAGTTGTTGAATTTCTTTTAACTTTTCCGCTGCGGCATTCGATTATAGTTGGACGCTGCCGCATTCCGGTTTGTTGATTCAGAATTCGTTCTAAGCTTTAAAAAATGTATTTCTCTGTACCATTGGGGGATTAAATGTTGGCGAACAACTAACGGGTTGAAACGGTATGGAAGAAAGGGGAATGGTTCGCATGTAGTAATAGCCTGAGTGACCGTAGTATAACACTGATGCCCTTGTCAGAATAAACTATTTATTGGCTCAGTCAGTCACATGCAGGATTTCCTGTAGGAGTTTCCTCGTTCCCTCATACCGTTTCAGCTTGTAGACAGAGTGCCAACGTCTCGTCTCCCTATTATACCATTATTCTGAATGACCTCCAATGTATCTGGTTCACTATTTAGTTTAGAAATTGTATTCTCACCCTAAGATAGTTCAGTTTGTTTATTGACTCTGTATTTTTTCTGTGGTATATATTAGGTGGACCGGAAAGTAACGTCGTTTCTCTAGATGTTTTTCTCAAAAACTAATTGATTTTTATTGTTCTGGCATTAGAAATTTGTACGCTAGATGGAGAAAAGTTATTTACAATGTACAATTTACAATTGTTTGTTTGAACTAAGGCAAAAAGGGACATTAGTTTCTGGTCCTCCTAATATATTAACCCTTTTGCTACGGCAGACCTCGCTGAAAGTGAGAATATTAAGCGTGCGCAGTCTTTACCATTCGGGATCAAGTACTGTGTCTCAAAAACGACGTATGACTCTGTGTTTAGAAGCAAAATGATTTGTGTTCGTAACAATGTGCTTATAATATTTTCATAAATGTATTTTTATATAGCACTTGTCTTAACTTCTGGTTCCATTTCTGGAGCGGGTGACTATAGTCACCCGTCGTGTATAGGCGTCGTTTTGTGGCAGGTGACTATAGTCACTCGTAGTAGCGAAAGAGTTAAATAGGAATAATTTTGCTAATGTCCTGAAAAATTCCTCGTCAGCTCTGTGAAATTTCTCAGAGAAGAATTTGAAGTCAACTGAACAGGAGTCTGAGTTTCTAAAGTGTGTTTCTTCAGTGGAAGAATCGTTTGGCATTGTAACAATCGATAGAATTATTTGGTTTGGTGTTTCTTTGTTAACGAAATATATACAAACTTTTTGAAAGAGCAAAGTGCGTTTCATCGGTGCAATTTATCGCGGGCAAACGTTTCAAATTTCGAAGAGAATCCAGTCGTGCCGTATCTATTCATTAAGTAGCTAGATACCAAACGAGATTTCCATCAGTAATTTCCAGAGACCGGGATGCACGTCGGCTCGACCACCGATTTGCATATTATGCCTGGATAGAGTTTCGCGGCATGCCATTTTCACCATCTGTCTGCCATCGGACCGATCTGTTGTATTCGCGCGCGCGATGCTAACGATCACCGTTTACTATTTTCCGTGTTATTGATACGTCGAAGTACATTTTATGTGATGATTATTAACGCAGAGTGCGAGTATCTATTCTTTTTTTTTCAACATTTAAAAATTCCAAAATATTATACCTCTGTGTAATTCATGAAAGTGTTCCAATTACTGGAATTTGTGCTAATTGACTTCTAGTTGTCTATCGATTAGATTGTAACTTTGAAATTTAATTATCTTCATCTAAATATCTCAAAAATCTATTAGCTCCGGATCGGAAAGCAATGTCACTTTTCCAAATTTTTAGCTCAAAGACCAATTGATTTTTATCGATCCGGCATGGAAAATTAGCACACTAGATAACAAAAGGTTGTTAATAATAAGAGATTAAAAATTAAAACTTGTTGAATTTATTTGTTTGACTGTCATGTAAAAAAACGACACTACTTTCCGGTCCCCCTAATATATTTGATGCCGTAAAAAAGTTAATAATCAAGAGTAGAAAATTCCATCAAATCAATTTTACTCAAATGAGTAAAAGTTGAAAGAATAATGGAAAGAGTAAAGGTCGAAAGAGCAAGTGCTCACCATCGAGTAGCACTTCTCGAATCAGCGAATCCAGACGATCCACGGTCGAGGTCGAAAGGGTGGCCATGAAGCATCCAACGAGTATCACAATCCCGCCAATTATCGTCCACGCGAACAATTTTCCGTTCATCCAACCCCTGAAACATGCAAATACATTAGACAGACCAGCTTGCAATATTCCCATCGTTGCTCCATTGCCGTGATATCTCCTTTTAACGAGTTTACAGACTTCATTCCATTGTGGATCTACTTTTTTAACCACGAAGAAACAAGGACTAATCTCTCCGCACGGAGCTTCCAATTTTCACCGAAACACTGTACATCGGAGGCTTGTACGCGAGGGTGAAAATCTCCGTTCGCCGACTAAACCGCAAAGATACGTTAACGAGGGTCTGGTAATTAAAACAAATGAACTGCCTCGAACGGCGTATCGACGTGCACCGGAATTACTTGAAAATTCTGACAAATCGATTGGCCTTCGGCAATCCTCTCGGTTTCCAATTCGCACTCGACGATGAAACCACCCCTGCGGACGTCGAGATTAAGAAAAACACGCGAGTGGTTAATTCTCGCCCAAGGTTCTCCCTTGTAATCCGATGTTTCGGCTATTGACTCTTTTCTTTCTCAGCCTCTCTCATTTCTTATTAATTATAATATATGGATCTGGAGAAATTTGTTTTTCCTATTTCGCCGCAAACGTGAACCAAGAGCTTTTTAACTCAACATATTTATTATACATTTTCTTGTCTCTATTTGTCGTTCTCCATTATTCTCTAAGGTTTTGTATGAATGTGTCTTTTAGTTTTATTCATATTCTAAGTCAAATATCCATTCTAATTGTCTCTGCTTACAGGAGCACCACCCTGTTCGTCATTCTCGTCCTTCTCTCTCCATCCACCCCTATTTATCTTTGGTTCCTCGCAGGCTAATTTCTACAGGCGATACCGTGCCCACGGAAATCTGATTTCGGCTGGTCAATTAATTGCATTCGTGCATCCACGTGTCCTTAACGAATGTTTCAATCCAGGTCGCGATACCAACGTATTTCACTTCCGGCGACGTCCATCCCGACCAGCCATCGGCCGACGTTGCGCGGAAAATATCGCGCGGATATTTATCGCGAATTTCCTGGCAGGCCGGTGTGACACGGCCAGGCCTTAGCCACATTAACTCATTTAAGCCGAAACGCAAACACGATTCACCCCTGATTCGCAATTTACTGCGTATTGTGCGACAGCCGTGGATGATACTGACACGCGAAATGTTTATGAAATATCACCTGTCTTCTCTGCGATGTAATACGTCGTGTTTACTTAACAAAGAAAAAATAGATGATCGTTGAATCATGTTTAACATTGTCTAGATTTGGAGCTGCTAATATTTTAACCCATTGCGGTCTACAGATTTCATCCTTGGGAATACCAGCAGATCGGAGCATATTTAGCATTTCGCAGTTACTTTTTGTTTAATACTACTTATAAGATGTACAAATTAAAAAATTAATACGAAACAATCAATTTGGCATTATTGTGCTAGTTAAATGGAGCTTTACTTTTAGAAGTTCATTGGCAAGTGAATTAGCAAGCTGATTTCCACGGTGAGTTGGAATATTTTTGCTACGGGGACACCGACACTGCAAAGGGTTAATACCTCATTGGTTTGACGAGCTAAGAAGAATTTACTTGACTTCTCACTGAAGAGGTTACTTCATGGTTCTCCTGACTTTTATCATTTCTCTTTGGAAAAACCTCATAGAAGATCGATAACTGCAACTGAATTGGTTTTGCTACTTCCATTTTGTTTACGACTGAGTATAAGGCAAAAAAAGATAACATTTTTGTAGAAGATTAGCTTATAATTCTAAATCTGGCCGAATGATCACAGCACTGGGAACTTTTAGCACCAAACAGAGAGAAGGAAAGAAATTCTGCCTGAATTCTTAAACAATATTTTCAGAGATATGTTACAATAAAATAACAATGATTTCCGAAAGGAATAAACGTCGAACCGCAGTAGAATCTATCCCATTTCCCTCGTACATCCCCAAATAAATTCTCGTTTCATCCCCCTGCAGTTCTTTCATCAACCTATCGTTACTTCACGGTTATCTTGATATAGAGCCGAATTAAGGAAATGGAAAGTGGCCGTTAATTTTCATTATCGATCGTCGCGTCAATGTGTAATAGAGCGATTTCGATAGGATTCGAAGTCAACGTACTGTTCTCGGCTAACGGTGCAGTCACGCGAAGGTGTAATCGGGTAAAGAGCTTTAGAAAGCTCACTTCGCCGTTTACTTCGACTTACGTCTCGTTTGTCCTTGGATGTTGAGTCAAGAGAGACTTCGAATAGCCCCATACATCTCAAAGCCAAGGGTCATGTGGACAAAGAAAGATAACTTCAAGAATAAAATGAATCTGTAATCTTAAAGATTATACAGAAAATCCATCTTTACAAAATTAAATGACTTCATCTCTAAACGAACTTAATATTCTTTCTCTACACAATTAACCCTTTTCCTTAAAACGGCGCGTGGCACACGTGATGCAGTAAGTGGAATTGAAAATTTTCAAGTTTGTCAAAAATTGTTAAATTGAAAATATCAGGAGACCTTGAAATTAGTTCTATGCTATTAATATTACACTAACTTATACCAGTATATCGAAAATCAGCGATAGGTTCCCACAATTAATTCTAAGTTATTACAAGTTCAGTCACAAAAGAAATCGTAAGGCAAGGGGTTAAATCAACAATTAAATCTGTCCAATTTCAAATACTTAATAATTTGATAAGAATAATTACAATATTAATACTATCAATTTTCAGAAGATCTCAAAATCGCCGGAAACCTCATAAATCTCTCGACATCAATTAGAACCAGGGAAAAGCCCATTTTGAATCTCACGTTGCCCGTCGTCCCTTCGTAGGAATATTCCACAGTTTGAGTTCCTTTCCGAGGCACTCAACTCTACCGAGAGCTTTTTGTCCTTCTAATTAAGATGTAATTTTACCTCCTTGTTTTTACAAAGCCCGTGATTGCGCGTTCCACGGTTAAACTGTCGCACAAATGAGCATAACGAACTTCATCGTAGAAAATAATAAAGCACGAGACCATTTACTTAAATGCTCTCGCGTTCGGTCACGCTTTTCCAACTTAGTTTTCCACCCCTTCTTTCGATATTACCCTTCGGCGTAATGGAAGTAATTGCGGCAGAGCTTGATGCCCACGAGATTGTGAACAAGAACGTAAAAGCCGTAGAGTGCCATCGTCTCGAAGACCAGATCGAACAGGTTGCCATTCGCTAATTGTAGCCTACCGCCGATCGACAGGATGGAAAATATTCCCAGTGAGAGTAGAATCAATCCTATGCCGACGTTTCCAAGAATGGCGTATATTAAGCATCGATGGAGAAGTTTTCTTTCTCGCCACGTGAATCTGACATCGAAGAGTGCCATTTTCGACGTTTCGCAGTGTCGCGTGAAATTGCTCGATGGTGGAATTTGTATTTTGTTTTTAGGATCTTTTTTAATTGAAATTCTTCTGGGATTTTCATTTCGAATTTAACTATAGGTTTGGGTGGGTTTCGAAAAAGAGGGTGTGGTACGACTTGGGTAAAATTCGTGGCTGGGAATTTTTTGCAGAAATTTGTCTAGTTCCTAACTTGGATGTATTCTGTACAAATTTTCAGTTTGAGTTTAAAATTCTACTCTTTTCAATTTGTAACTTTATAGATTCTTTCAATGTATTTTATTTCGTACAATTTTCGAAATACGTTGAATTAATTCTCTAGCCGTGCATTTATTGAGAAATTAATATCGCTAGAATTTAATGATATCATTAAATTAATTTCTACAGTTCTATATTCTCCATGAACGATCCGATTTCGCAATCCGTTCCAGTTATCCAACTGTCATGGATTATTTGATTCGATTAATAAACAGTACAGGAGAATTTCCCAAGAAAATATTCACGATGACATTGTAAAAGGACTGCACTTTATAAAATAAAAGCAGCGACGAGTTTTAACGGCTCAGCCATTTCCCGAAAATGGCTTTCATCGGGCGGGACGTTATTCCAACGCCGGGGGGTTAAAACTCGTCGCGCATTAGAAGTGGTTTGTTCCAAACTAAAGATCTGGAATTTCCTCATTCCCACGACGGAAACTGTCCTCGCTAAGGTATTTCCATACCATCTACCGAATTGTACAGTACACACACGAGCGTTTAAAGTTATACAGGGTGTTTTTTTCTTAACAATCCCTGCAAACGAATATTGCCACACATTATTTACTCCAAACATTTCCCTTTTTTTTACACCATTTTCAAACGAATACTGTACAGTATTTTTTATAACACTTATTTTCCATGCTTAAATAAAAGATAAGATAGTTTATTTTATAGTATTAATTTTGAGATGATTTTTATTTGGCGTAATATGAGATCCAGAGAATAGTAAGTGGATTATGTAGAATATAATGTTTTGTGCCGTTTTCTAGATTTTTGAACGTTTAAGAAATAATTTTGAAGGACGTTTTACAGTCACAGGATATATGGTAATATCAAGGAGCGCTATGGTGACGCGTAAACGCGCGACACGACAGAAAACACGAGTAAGCGAGAAGAGGAGTGCGAAAATATTCGGTAAAGCCGAGTCGTGCAGCTCTGAGATGCATATATGACACTCAGTCTCGTTTATGTTATCAAAACAGTCGTTTCATAAAGAAATTCCATTGTCCTCTCTTCAAGTTTCAATTAGATTCTCTTCTTTGCTAAATGCACGGTGTTGAGTGTCGCACGTTTAAGAGACGGCAGAATTGTAGCGACTGTGACGACAATAACAAAGTTGCTTGAATAATCTTAAGTTATTTTCAAACAGTTGCATGTCAGATACGAGATTCTCTCTGGATTAAACGATTCAGAATTTCATAAAATTAAACAACAACTTCTTTTTAATTTACATAGATGGCTATTGAAAATTGATCTTGCAATTAATCTTATCGTCGATCTCACTGAAAAACTGCATTCGAGATGCAGGTCAAATACAAGATTTCCTTTGAATTGAACAATTTAGAAATTCGGAAAATTAAACAATTACTTCTTCCCAATTTATAAAGGAGGCTATTGAAAGTTGCTCTTGCATTCACTAATTTGATCATCAATCTCACTAAATACCTACATCATCTTTTTCAACATTGTACAGTCCCACACAAAATAATTATCAACATTTCTTACCTTCCCCAATGATTTTCACCCAATATACCAATCAAATTAACCGTCCATAGGACCTTGTAACTTTGTTTACCATTTTTGTTACTTTGAAGTACAAGCGAAAGACAAAAAAAACCTTTTATCCTTTAAAGTAAATTTTTTAACTTTCCTAAATATTACAATTTAGCTCTTAAAAATCATGAAATTCTTTACAAATCCAATGTTTCAAAATCAAGTTAAATTTGTTATTTAAATCAGCATATTTATCATTTTTTAATGTGCTAGCGTGCAATTAATCTTTTGATGCCACCGAAAATTTGGATTATAAAGGATTAAACAAAAATTACAAATTCATCCTACTACAAATCCTCCCCAAAAAAGTTCTCTCGCACCACCCCACTTTGTAATTACTCTCCGACATCAACGATCGAAGAACTCCGGGCTTCATAACAGCTCGAAATCCAATGACAATGTATGCCGTGGGCACACGTCGACCCATCGGAATAATCAATTACCCCTAGGATCATCAATTAACTCGGGAAAGTGCAACGATTTAACAGGCGGATATTGCCGAAAGAAGAGAGCAAACGGAAAGAGAAAACGAGACACAGTGATCCAATGACGAAGAGAGAAAACGGAGTAGAGGGTTGGTAAAAGGGGGGGTTGGAAGAGGGGTGCGTGTTGGTGGCGATGATGTTGGCTGCCGGTGAGCACGAACAGGGCCCGTCTATATAGTCCCGCAATTTCGCCGGTCTGCGGGCTAATCCGGCGGTCTAGCCGCTTTTTCTTGCCCACCCTCTTGTTGCTTGTTTTTTTTTTACATTTTTTTTAATTTCCCTGTACAACGGTCTCGTTGCGCCGGCTAACAACGGCCCATGAAAACGTTTCATTATGCTCGTATTTCGGACCGAGCGTGTACCAAACCAACCTCGCCGTCGACTGGCCGGAGTTTATCGCGTTTGTTTATTGCCCAACCCCCCTTTTCTCTGCTACCAGTATCGCCTCCACCCCCTTGTGCCCTCTCATCCATTGCTTCCTGATTTTCTACGCTCGGAAATTCGCGGGAAATCATCGACCCTCGATTGTTAGTCCCGATAAAGGGCTTACGGTCTTGCGAACTCGTTGAAAGGATTTTACAGCGGATACTTGACGCGGTGCTCGTGTATAATCTTCGTTTCACGGTGAGAATCCATTGTGGGATTGGATGGGAAATAATAAACCATTTTGGAGCTCGATGGGGTTGATCGAACGCACTGTTTGGATGGATTTCATTTCTTGGTAGAATTAGACGTGGTGATTCGAGGGAGGATGACATTTTTGGTTGTGATAAGTTTTACAATTTTTATAGATCAAGATTCGAAGTTTTTTGAGCACTGAAACAAATGTAAGACGGTCAAAATGTTCCAGTCTTTTCTATTTATTAAATTAATAAGGGATAGATAGATATTCTACGTTTATCTCACATGACGTAACTTACTGGATCAGTAATCTTTTCCAACATTTGATTTCTCTTTTTGTAAAGTACTAGTTTAATATATTTAAATGTAATAAATTAAAAATCGGTACTTTTAGAGTTAAGTACCTAGGAGTGATTTAAAAGGAAGGTTTCCAACACTTTTGTGTATTTTGTATCTCCTGTAAGTCGATTGAATCGAGACCGATCTCGTGCTCAAGCACGTACCACCATTTTTCCAGAGTAATTCGCGCAACTTGGAAAACCTTTCTTTCGCGTTTCTTCGTTGATTTCCAAATCGTAGCTGCAACGTAAGATCATTCCTCTTTACGATCACAGTTGCCGTTGAAAGGCCCGCATCTTCTTATCCACCCCTATTGGCTCGCCTCAGATTTCATAAAATGCACGCGACCCCCTTCTCGCAATTTCTTACCGTTCCCCTCTGACGAATGGCTGAATCCGTCGTAATTTACAGCCGACGGCTGCCTGCATTCTTCGTAATTGTAAGATAATGGCGGGAAATGGAAGTCGGTATTTCACAACGGAATAATGATGATTGGATTTTGGTCACAGTTCTCGGCTGTGCGACGAAGGGGGATGGAAAATTCCGCGAGATCGAGCCAAAGGGTGATAAAGTTCCTTGAAACCTTTCAGATTCTTTTTCCACCAATATTTTTCAAATAAAAGACTGTATACTCTGAATCAAACTCAACTAAGATGTAATAATTTACTTTTACGTATAATTCAGAGGTCTCTTGAAAGTATAATCTAACAATTGGAATTTTCTATTAATTTCAAAATTTAAAGATCTTTGAATTTTGATGAAAGATGTTGAAAAATTACTCCAACTCTAACTCGAAGGACTTTAGAATTATCCTTTACTTGGAACCTTTTACTTTGTTTTGTCGCTAATACTTTTCAAGTAAAAGATTACACACTCTAAATAAAATTAAACTAAAATACAGTTACCTTTACAACTGCTTTAAAATTCCCATTAAAGTATAATTCAACAATTGTAATTGTCTCCTTACTTCAACATTAACCCTTTATTGTCCTATGTCGCACAGTACTCAACAGTGATAGAAAATGTAAAATTACTTTCATTTGGCCCACTATAAAATTAACAAAATAATTCGGACCTCCAAGGGTTAAAAGATCTTTGATTTCATAAAATTACTTAAAAAACCTCTAATTCGGAAGGCTTCAAAATTATCCATTAATTTCCCTCTGTATCCCACAACCTCGATCAATCCTCATATCCAAAAACATGCAATCCTTCGTGTCGGTGGAGGGACAGTGGCATTTGACGTGAGATTAAATTAAAACCTATGCTAATGAGGATAGGTTTCGACGTATTGCGGGCTACACGTACCACCGGGCAGGTGCTAATTGAGGCACAGATCCGCTGGTCAACCAGGAGCGATCGATTGGCACGATTTAGGCGAACCGTTTGTTCGGCCTGTTTGTTTGAGTCACCGCACGCGTTTGTCGTTGCGTTTGCGGATCCCTGTGCGTGTGTATCCATCCATCGAGATCCAAGGGAAAATCCTCTCGTTAACGTCGAAAGGTTAATTGAACGAGCACGAGGGTGCAGCCAGAGGCGTGCGCCGGGGGGAGGCGTTGGATGAACGGGGGAGGCCAAGGGGGTGGTGTAAAATTCGTCATTGCTGCTTAATTAATTGGATCGTTTTTTTTCTCCTCTGATCGAAATCACACGCGACGAGCGTGTCGTCGAACAAAAGAAAGTTAATCAATCGATTCGTTAATGTTACCTCTACCAATCCTCGTGTAGATCGTGCGAGTGTAACGAACTTAATGCGAGAAATTCCGTGTGTATTTCCATCGAATTTTCACGATCTTCTTGCGATCGTGAATTCCACACGCAAATTCATCGCGATGCATCTTTGAGCATGCATCTCGGGAATGCTCACGTAAGCAATAAGCATCCAGAAGGGAGTGGGAGAGAGGGGGTGGAAATTTGTTGCGGTTGTCTTAATGCGATTATGTTCGTCAGCGTTCTCACGTTTCTGCACATAATACGAGGCGAATTCGTCGAGGGACCATGACGTGAATCCCTATTCCACCCTTCTTCACGTTTACGTTTTCACGTCGGGGGTGGTTGCGCACGGCTCAAGAAACTCCTGGTGCAGTATTATCTAGAAAGGAAAGGGAGGATGCTGCAATTCGATAGTCAAACACTTCGGTCTTTCTGCAACCAGTTTCCACTTTCCACCCCCTGTACTGTCTGCGATGCTATTCTCTTTTCTCGAGCCATGCAATGTTTGTCTCTCGCTCCTTATCACCCTCTTCCCTCGTGCACACGCGAGAGCAACGTTTGCACCGCTATCAATTGCACCCTGCATGGAATAATTGAGGGGTGGTTGCATCGTATTTTTGCAAACAACTTTCCAAACTGATCAGAAACGTTGAAAGTTGCAAAATTTCCAATACAAAAATCTACCTGAAAATTGTATCTACTATTTTCAAAGTATCGCTTTACTTTCGAATAAATAGTAACGACGGTGCATAATTTTTCTTCGGATAGAATCGTCCGATCTTACGGTGGAGGATCGTAGTTGCACCCTTCTTCAACGATCTTTTTCACAGGGGTAGAGAGCCACAGGGCTGGGAAACGGCCGAGTCATTTGAATTTCGAAACATCGGGGGGATTACGTTCCGCTGCACATGCAACTTTCTACTCGTGATTCCCCCTACCCATATTCTTACTTCTATCCGCACCCTCGTTTCCATCGCGACAAGATCCATCCGACGATGAGATCGGCTGGAAACGGACCGACTTACGACGGAGAAATAATCATTTTTCGGCTTTCCTCCACGAAATAATAGCTTTCCAAGAGGAACGAAAGAGAAAGACAATCGAGATTGGAGAACGTTGGAAAACAGAAAGAGAAGAAGTCGATGAGATACGATGAGACAGAAAATATTAAGGGAGAACGAGAGAAATAAAAAAAAAGGGTAAATAAAGAGAAACAGAAAGAGACTTTACGAAGGGGTTGAAAATCGAGGAACCACCCTGTACCGTTTGTTTGCGCAAAGTACGCGCCGACATGTAACGTTTCATGGGAAACGAGTATCGACGGGGGTACGTCCATTTCACGGTTCGCACTAAGCGATGTTTACATTCGCGATACACGTGCTACACGAAGACACTCATCCTCGGTTCGTTCACGATGAAAATCGTTCGACGAGAGAGCCGATATGCTTCCATCTCGTTTTACGAAGGGCTGCGAGACATTTCTTATTTCACAGTCATCTATTTGCGTTTGATGGATGGAGTTTGGATCGCGGAATGGTAGACCTACGAAGGAAATCGTTCTGGATTACGTTTCACTCGAGGGTAAGAGCCTCTAAAGCTATTCCGTGTTTTACGTGAATCGTTCCAGAGATTCTCGTTCGATTTCGTTACAATATTTCCAAGATATATGTGAATATCTTGTACCTTAATTCTCTCAAGTACGAAGTTTATTTCTGAGTCCTCTGCACGTGTCGAAATTTGCCCCAATAGTTTTAACTTCTCCAAAGAAATTGCTGTTTTTCATATAGTCCTCCTGTTTCTTCCCCGTTGAAGTTGCGATACTTGTTCCTCGAAGTTATTTTATCAATGTACAATTCCCACGAGACAATAGGTTACGTTTGAGTTAGATTTGGATTAGGTTTCTTACGTCGGGATCAACTATTTTCCCCAAGGGTGCAACAATGTCAAGAAAAAGGTTTGCGTTTTCCATACTACACCACAAATTTACTTTTGATACTATCTTGATCACAATATTTAACTTATCCTTCCTATATATCCACCAAACCAAGCTCTTATCTTTCCAAATCCAATCCCGGAAATCAGGCGCAATCAGCTCAATCAATTCGTCCCCGTTCGATCGAGCGGACCGATCGTAAACGTTCAAAATCTTCTAGAAACTTTTCCGCGGTATTTACCTCTCTTGCAGGGAGTTTAGTTTCTCCTGGCACGACTTGACTCCAAAACTCGCCCCCCGTAAGGTTCGTGGAACCGAACCAACGGGGCTGATGGCAAAGTTTCCATTGGTATCACTCTCGGTGGTTGCGGACGGTTCTCCGCATCCACCGAGGAACTTCGATTATTCTCAACTTTGTCGTGCCATCCCCCGTTCGATCCGTCTCGACGCGCCATCGACATAAATTAGCGGATGGAGAATTTCGAGATATCGCTGCCTCTCACCCTCGCAGTGTGTTCTACGGTTTTCAATCCCTTCGAAACGTTGCTTCATCCCTCTCCGTTTGTGTCTGTGCTCGCTCGACCACGAGTGTCGCGGGTATAAATCATCGCGACGGAGTGTTTACGCCCGCACGAACCCGGAAAGATGGAAGCTGGATAGAAAGGAGATCGACCGCTCACCCCTTCCGATATGCTGCTACATGAAACTCTTCTTCTGAATATCCTTCTTGTTTGTCTTCCTCATCGCACGCTTTTTCTTAACTCCTTCCCAACGATTTCTTTCTCTGTCTGATGTTCTGTCTCTGTGTTTATTCTTTTGTTCTGTATATATCTTATGCGTGCTCCTCTCTTCAATTTCTCTCTTTTCACACCTTCACGTATCCGTCCAGGGGTTCATTCGGGGGAGACGTTTGGAGTTCACCCTCTGGGATTTTATTGCGCGGTGAAAGTACTCTTGGAAGTTGCTACCCTCTGTTCGAGGCTTTTAACGAGTAGCGTGAGAGACAAACCCGAGGAAGGATCATTGTCCGGCTGGTTGTCGATTTAATTTCAATTTCCAAGTTCTTGAGAGAGTAACAACTCCTAGTTTCTTCGGTGGAATTAAAATGATATAATTTAGAAGATTTTAGCGTAAAGGAATTGCAGTCTTGACACAAGTGTTGTTTTTCAAACGTAGGAATTAAAAATTCTACTCGTAGAGATCATTAATGGCAGAAGTATTAACGTTAAATATATTATATTTAACCCTTTGCACTCCGTTGTCGCCGCAGCAACGACATTATTATTGAAGCTGATAACTCCGTTGTCAAATAAATCCAGTGTATTTTTACATTTCTTCATATTGTAAAATGTAATTTTCATATGTATATGCTTCTTTTTCAATCACAAAGTAAGATTTTCAATTTTCCACAGTGTGCATTTGTACAATTTTAAATAGTCTTGCAGTACTGGCAGCCCATACAAAAATGACTCGGAGTGCAAAGGGTTAAATGTATTAAATTAGAAGTTTAGAAAAAAGAGAAGTAAAAGGTGGAATAGGTGATTATTTCAGTAATTTATGTCTTATAAAATGGAGGCAGAGTATTTATCTCATGGTTCCTCTATAAAGGAGGATTTGCAGAAATAGTGAGGTACTAGTTATTTTGAGTGCTGTGGCAGTTCTAGTGTTGTTGAAATAAATCTCCTTTACAACGAAGTACTACGTTGATTAAAATAGAGCAAACATTTTGCGTTTGTTCGAACTGGAATTTCCCAGGGATATAAAACATTGGACTCTCAAAAACGAACGATCTCCTCGAAATCACGTATACGTTAAAACGCTTAACGCTCTCGATCGAAAAACGAAATTGTTTAGCCTCCGTATTCGTGGGCGGATGAAAATTGCGTTCAAGTGGATCGTGGAAATGGAATCCGGCCGAACAGCGCATATTTGTCGGCTTACACCGGCCGAAATTTATCGTTCGATTGACGACGATTAGCCGCGGTAGAGAAATACACTTATCCTGATTTATCGTGCACCTCTAAGCGATAAATAAACGACGATACGGCACGTGGCACGAGAGACTCGATTTACAGTATCGCCGATCCGTTTTTCAAGCTGACGGTGATTTTTTTCGTCAATTAACCTCACCGTTTTGCAGTTTCTCTTCTGCGTTTCATCGGCACTGTGCCGATTCTGGAGACCACCTTTTAATTCGCGCGTTCGATTCGCTGTTCACGCGAAAACTTCATTTTTCTTTTCGTTTCATGCCTATTGTCGGAGTAAACGTTCCTGCTGGTACGAATCCTCTATGTTCTCTTTTTTCCACTTCCGGAGAATCGTTCTTGTTTGAACATACGGCTAGTGGAATCGATTACTAATTTTTGGAAAAGTCTTTTCAGCTGCTACCTTTACCGATTCTAAATCCCACGTTAAAATTCCTAAAGCAGTTACAAAATAGCTATTCAAGTTTTTTAAATTTAATTTGTACGAAAAACTTAACAAACATATTCAATGAACCTCCCATTTTTGGATTTCAGAGCTTAAAATAAAAAAATTTTGTTTAAAAATTAACCGAGACTTTATTCTTGCAATATAAGCTGAGGGTACGTGTTTCCTCTAAGAGTGAAAGTCACAGAGTAAGGTTTTGACAGAATTTAGCTACGTCTAAGTACCATTTTCAGTTTTACCATAAATCGACTGCATATCTACACAGCTGCAACCTTTTACGCATCCCAAGAAGAAATATACGATTGATTTTTGTAAGTTTCAATATACTCTATTTGTAAAAGAGAAAGCCAACATTCATTTCATCGAAGATTATACGGAAATCACAGAATAAAAATTACAAGTTACAATATAAATTCTGAACTTCCAACTTTGAATAAAATTCTGAAAATAGAAGGAGAACAAAAACCATCAAAGTTGATACGTTTAAAATTCAGCAACGAAGTCCGACACAGTGCAACCTATTCTACTTGTTCCCTTGGACTACCTAAAACGCGACAGTTCGATTATCGTTTCCAAACCCTCTCAAGACCTCTATAACTTTCTTCCACGCAAATTTGCACGTTGTGTAGATACAATACACGCAAGTTCGATCGGTTTTCGTGATCGTTAGTCACACGACATCGCGTACAATTAAATTCCTAGTTCTGACAACGTTCTTCGTCGAATGATGCGGTGGTTGCTGGTATTACGGGATTAATGCCACGTAAGATCGTCACTTGTTGTTTAAAGCTTGAGTATATTGTGTGTATTTGACGCGTGTGAGGGAATGTGTGCATCCGTGTGGACGGAACGTGATGCAAACAAGATCAACGTGTAATCGGTTCGTAGACATTTGTATGCGTAATACGTTTCCGGATATTCGGTCAGATTACATTGTACGCGTAAGATAGTTCGCGGAATTGAAATCCTGGATATCGCGAGCAGAAAGTTTAATTGCATTGGGTGTATGGCAAGTCTTCATCTGGTGCGGGCTGATGTGGTATTACGAATTGTCGCTGGTACAATTCGTGCTTTTGCTTGGTTGCTATTGATTTTGAAATTGTCTAATTATACTAGCAATTATAGTATTCATTTAAATATTGATCATAGTATTTATCAATGGTGTGTATTAAGTCTTCTGCTTAAATTAGTGACACTATTGAGATTATGATAGAATTCAGAAAATAGTTGTGTATTTTTTTTTTTACATCTTATAATAATGCAGAAAATATTGTATTAATTTCAATCTCCATAGAACTGTAATGCATTATTTGTTACACTCTTTTTCTTTTATGCCGGGTATTAGTGGACCATTAACGTATTGTTGGTAGAATACGTGCTTTTGTTTGGTTGTCGTTCATTTTGAAATCGTCTAATTATTGTAGCAATTATATTATTCAATTAAGTATTTATCATGATGTGTATTAAGTATTTAAGTAATTAAGTATTTATCGATAATGTGTATTAAGTTTTCCACCTGAATTAGCAACCTGTTGAAATTATGATAGAATGCAGAAAATATTAATTTCATTTCCCACACGACTGCAATCCATTATTACCTACATTGTTTTTCTTTCATGCAGTACATTAGCGGATCATTAATGAAACAAACCTTTTGTAAATGCATCAGATATTTGTTAAAAATGAATTTGTTGTTTCATACAATTTGTAACAAATGATAATGTTTTTATTTGAGTCAAAATAATTATCATTTCCAGTGGTTGTTTCAGGCTATGACATTAATATTTATCACACCCCATATTAATATCTAAACTTCTATCTTGAACCAGTAACGTTGCACTGTTAAATCCATAATTATCAACGTTAACACCGTAGAAAAATATCCCAAATCGCAAGTTTCCCATTCAGATCCGGCTGGAGAACACTTCCTGCTCGTTCATCCACGACAGCCACCCTCTCGTTCCAATTCGCGGACACGGTGATTCCCTGGTATTTCCGCAACTCTTCGTTACAGTCGACTCGCTGTTTTTCTCGATTTTCTTCGCCGATTATACGGGTAACTACCTGTCCGCGTGAATTGCGAGCACGCAGACGTTACAATAACCAACTGCGGCGATTCTTCTGCGCGGCGCTAACTGGAGCTCACTGCATTAAAGTTTACCCCGGTTCTTTCTTATCATAATCGCATTTGTGGATAATGGGCCAAGGATAATTTGTTATCGCGGGATGTCATGGAGCAGAAACTTTTTAAATTACTTCGTTCTCCAGAAAACTTTTCTTCTCCCGTTGCCTTTTTCCTTTCTCCGTTCCTCTATCGCCAACTCTATCCAACCTTTTCTCTCCTCTTTCTTTCTTCTGTCTTGTAGTTTTTCTCTTTTTTTTCTCTCTCTTTCTCTTTTCCCACACGAGAAACGTCGCGTACTCTGGTTAGAGGTGGCCGCGGAAAATACGAGCTTAGTTGGACATTCACGTATGGAATGGGGCATGGATATTTTTCTAACCATTACTCTCCGCCCCGCTTTTCCCTCTGGTGCTTTCTTTCGTCTCCTTCCACCTCGTACTTCTTCGTTTCTTCGTCGTTCCCGTCGTCGTTGCAGTTTCTTCTTGGGTCTTTAACGGGGGAGGAAAACCGGAACCCATTTGATTCGAAGACACTGCATCCTTAATGTTTCACGATACAACGGGGGTTGCTTGTTTCCCTCGGACTGGTACCGCCTGTTTGCGAGTACGGGACGTAAATATGCGATAATTCCGTGTTAAGGATATATTCCGGCTTTTATACGGATTGTTTCGACCCCCCCGAGTCGAGTAGATACATGGGAGGAATTCTTAGAAGTTTCTACAATTCCAGACAAATTTTAAGCTGTATTTTCGTAACATATCTTTCCCTTCTTTATTGTACAAATTCTGTTTCGAGAGATTTCAATTATTCAATTAATTTTGTAAATTATTAAATTATAATATTCCCTTGGATCTAACAATAATCGGATAAAGATGAAAAATATATAAGTCATTTGAGTCACAGAAATCTCTGGCGTTACATGAGATTATTTTACCTGCGTAAAGTGAATTATTGCCTCATGCTTCACCATGTTAATGAAAAAAATTACATCTACAAAAATGAGCTACACTTTTTATCGTCATTTATTTAAATCAACACAAATTACCCGGCCAATGAAAATCGACGCATTAATTCTGTCCATTTCCAGGTCTCTCGTCGTCCGCGTTATAAAATAAAAAAAAAGGGACGTACAAGCGGAAACACGAAGAAAGGGAAGAAAGAGAGAAAAGAATCGAGCGGGAGGAACAAGCCCGGTCAAAAAGTGTAAAATGTAGTTGAACGATTTGCCCGGCACGTAGCTCGTGACGACCGACAATGCATCTCGGTACGTGCACCAACGTGAATACAACATTGTTTTCAGGGTTATCGGCGAATGGAAAAAAATGCATCCGCCGTTATCCGGATTATTCGATTCACGGCCAGTCACCTGCACCTCTGCTAGCTTCAACGTCATCCCTCGGAAAAGCGAAACTAAAAGGCACTTTTATTCCAGGAAGTCGAACCTTTCTTTTTCCTCCCCGGTTGACCTTTGAAAGAATCCTGCCTTCTTTTTTCTCCTCCACGTTGTCGACGAGAAAACTTCCTTTTTTCTTCTACGTTTCTTCGTAATACCTCTACGCTTTTGATCGTCATAAGCGAATAAACTGACGGCCGGTTTTGCAATTAATTCACGATGAAACGTGAAAAAGATGTTGTCGCGATGTGAAGCTGGTTTAAATAAATATTTCGTAGAAATAAGCAATTTGTACGAGTCACGAGCGACGAGTGCGTCAAGGGGATGTAACAAATATATTCCTGGGAGTAATTTCAAGGTGAATTGAATCAACGTAATTAGAATTTAAATTAGAGATAGAGTAGCATTACAAATAACGATTTATTGGAAGTAGGCCAGGATAAATTAGAATATAAATTAAAACCGATATGTCCGACGTTAAAAATCACTCGGTGGTGTATACACCGGGGCCGCAGTGTAATTGATTACCCTGCACTCCGGAGGTTTATTATTTCGTGCGATTATAAATTCGTAAAAGCCAACCCACGTAATTTATCCTGTCTATTTATTCGGAAATTAATTTATCGGTAGGAACATCGTGACGAGTTTATCGTTGCCGTGTACCTTTTTGTGGCGAAATTTTCCTAAGTGGAGGATCTGTTTTAGATAAAAATCACTGTTATGTAAATCAAATTGGTTCGTTTCTTTCAATTTGTCAGCTTTCTCCCTTAAAATGAGGTATCGCAAACTGGCCACCCTTCCATAAACTCTAATTTTCCAACGCGTAAAAATATTATTTAATTTATTCGTCTCAGAGATAATTTACCTTAACACTAAAACTACCAAGTAGGTTAAAATGACCGGTTCTATCTTAGAAAACCTAAGTCACTTAATTTATCACACTTTTCACCTATCTTCCTATCCACAGTACTTTAAATATAATAAATATAACACCACCAATACTAGTATTAACTTCTTAAAAAAAAACAAAAAAACTCTCTGCGATACAACTGGACATTGAAAGTCGCCACCCTTTTCTTTTCACTTTTCACTTGACTCCCTCCAAACGACCGTAGATTCGGACAAGGGTTTCTGTATCATTATGAGGGTGATATTTATCGCGAAATAAAGAGTCTCACGCGGATTTGATTTACGCTGAACTGTAGGAAATATGGTTTCCCGAACTTTCGCGAACGTTCTTTGTGCCTCGCTCTTCGGGCGTGATTTATTTTTAGCCAGCCGGCACGTCGTCGTGGGCCTTTCTTTTCCTTTCTTCGCCACATTTCGCAAAAGAAGAGGTGTGCGTGCCTAGCAGTAAATTTTACCACTTGGTAATCCGTTTATGCAGCCGAGAACTGATTTATGAGATTGTCCTGCGGTTATCGTTATACTCCGCCGTCCTTGTCTCGCCGACTTTCTCTTCCGTCTCTTCTTCCGGTTCTTCCAGCAAACGCGCCACTTTCCAGCCCCTCTTGTTTCCGCTAATTCTCCGGTTCTACCAATTAATTTCCTCCTTACGGATTACAAACCTCTGAGGTGATATTTCATCGGCTCGAGTAATAAATAAAAATAAAGTAGAACTTCCGTGCGGCATCCACCTCGTTGCTTTACCATGTTAATTAATACTAACTTTTACTTTCCAACGGGGAAAACTTTCTACCGTTTGTTGCGACGCCTTAAGCCTCTTAATCGATGAACTTTTTGTCTCCTTTGGGGTGCTGATTGGAAGTTTGCGGGGCAATTGGTATCGTGAATAAGTAATTGGTGATTTAAATGAACAGAGGGGGGAGAAGGTTAAGGGATGACGAACAAACCGCGAATAGATCTATATGAGATAAAAGGTAAATTATAATTCTACGCAAGAACCGACGTTTAAAAGAACAGTCTCATTGCAGAAGTAATTAATGAAGTTTCATTCCAATCAGAGTTATTAATTCCCCTGCAACCTGTAGCTATCCAAACTCAAACGAGGCGATTATTCTAACCAATATGCCGTTAATTCGATGCAAGTACCGCGCAAATCTCTAGGACATTATCTACCATTAACCATTTAACCTACGATTTCTTTTCTGATGGGGATGCAAAGACTTAAAATTAATTCAAAGTCCTCAAGTTAAAAGGTTTCACTGATTTCTAATATTTCTTATAAATAAATGTGATATTAATAGTAATGTTACTTATGAATAATGAGACAGTTTTGTGATCGCTTGATGTTGTCAATTTAATAGTTTTTGGAAGACTTTAAAATTTCCTGTTCCATTTTCCGCGCTACGAGTCTCACACGTAGTTGGAGGCTAAGGGGTTAAAGTCTACAATTTAAGCAAAGAATACAATAAAAACGTCGAAAGATCCATCGTGCCGTTATTTCTACCAAACGGTCATAGTTCTCGATTGAGGACGGTGAAGCTAAAGTCACACAACGACCCCGGCGTATCTCTACATTAACCCGTTTGGCCAAACAGCAAGAACTACTCCTACGATCGTGCGAGTACATTTCCGAGTCGTAAGATCGATTCCATTCGAGCCTGCCGAACAAACGAGCAAATGAGATTCGCGACGTAATATCGAGGACGACCCAGTTCGTCGTTCCGCCCGGGGACAGAACAATGCCGACGACCTCCCTCGGTTTCTAGACTCGAGGTTTTCAACCCCCCGATTCCACTCTTCCTCTTCCTCTTTTCTACGGGTCGAGTGCATGCATTCGCATATATGTCTCGCGTGTGTCGAGTGTAACTGCCAAGAAAGAAAAAAAAAGGATACGTGATGCACAGCTTGATTTCTTAGCGGCGCCGCAAAAAGGCGCGACGCCATTCCAAGAAACAAATCGATCCAACCCCCGTTGCACTTACGCGCTTCTTCCTTTACTTTTATCTTTCTATCCTTCTGTTCTACTCGGTTTTCACAGTTTTCCTCCTCTCTAAGAGAACTGGCTCTTCTTCCTTCCGCTCTTCAGCTCGTCACATTTTTATTATTTTTTCAACCCCCCGCGTAGCGAACACGCGAGACATTCCACGGTTGTAAAGTGTATTTGAGACCCGTTTCGTGAAAACGGGGTGGAAAAATCGCACGATGGTTGGACGTTGTTTTAACCATGCTCACGTTAGGTTGCATGGAACGGTTGATACTCTTGAATTCAATCTTGTGGGATGGTTCTTTTTCTTTTTGTATTTTTGACGATATTGAGTATTGATTTATAGAAGGGTTTCGTTTCGTGGAAGATAAAGAGGTTGTGGTATATTGTATTTTAAAGAATGTATGTTTATTGATGAAATTGGTTTGTAAGATGGTATCGTAAATTTGGGGGTTGGAGTATTGGTTGAAATCGTGCTGATTCCTTTCATTTGTTGAAAGAGAATAAAGAGAAAGTTGGAAAGAAAATATAGTAGAATTTAGCAGTTTATGGGGCTGGCCATTTGAACTACCTCTTTTTCAGATTTCTTTTCTCAGTTTGCCGTGCAGTGACTCAAGATTAAATCCTCAAATCAAAAGTTCTCAACGATTGCTCATATTTGGTATAAGTGAAAGGAATATTAATAGTATAGAAATAATGAGAACGTTTCGCGACCGGTGCATATTTTTAATTTAATAGTTTTTCAAAGATCTCAACATTTTTTACTCCATTTTCCGCGTCATAGGTGCCATACGTTCTTGTCGGTTAAGGGGTTAACACGTCTGCCATGGAGGTCACCGGTGACCTGTACTGTCGAATTCAATGAAATTTCATACAACTTTTTAATTGTAATACTTACAAATTTTCTAACAATTTAGTATTTAAATACTGGTGTTCAAAAGATAAAATCCTGCTCAATATATGTATATGCATTTGTATCTTTAAAGTTTCTGCTATACAAAGATGAGATTTTAATTGAAAAAGTCTCATTTCAGTAGAAAATGTAAAACGAGCAAAGTATCACTGACGTTCAACGTGTTAATAGGAACTTTAAACTTTACTGACAAACTTAAGTTTCCGATCGTAACAAGAGAAAGCTGAAAGACTCGTGTCTGACCATAGCGCGTCCATTACTACTTGCTTCCTCGTCCATCTTGACTTTCAGTCTCTTCAGCCGTGTAAAATGTAAATGAAAAATATCGAGAACAAATGGCTTGGAAGCTTTTAACGATCATCCTGACTCCCCAATGAATAATCATCTTGAAAAATATGCGGGTGTACACAGTTGGAGGAACAATTACGACGAAACGAGTCGAAGGAATTATTTTCACCGAGTGCCTCTTCGTGCATCGATCGATAGATCGATTTTGCACTCGAACACACGTGAATATCAAGGAGAAACATCTTCGAGCGATGCCTCACAGCCATCTTGGTGAGTTTATTTCACGTTTTGATCAGCCTCGAGCCACGGCAAGAGCATCGAATCGTTTTGAAATTGACTGAACGAAGCTTTTTTCCATATTTCACAAATATCCGAGGTACACCGAATCCTCTCGAGTGCCACTAAATTCTCCTGAAATTCAACGTCGTAGGCAGATTTCGTTAAAAAACATCGCGCAAGATGTTTCACGTCAGGTGAGCGAAGTGAAAACAGGCTGAGCTTTTGCGCAGACAAAGAATCGTGAAGATGGAAAAGGGAGGAAGAGAAAAAAAAAAGATTCTTTTAACACGAGCAAGTGAGGAAACCGGGGTAAAAGTCTACTCCGAAAGTTCGCCATCGATTTTTCCGCTGAATTATTCATGGTGGAGGGAGATTTTTTAATTATTATCCTCGTCTATTTGCAAGTACACCGTGGAACGGATTAAACGATGAAAGTAGCCCCGCGAAAGCAGCGCCTGTTGGGCGATCCTTGGAGGAATTTTGTAGCGAGAATTTTCGCGGGATCGTTCGTTTTGCCTTGAGCGTAGACAAGTAAGAGGAGAATTTATATCGCGAGTAGTTTCCTGCCGTGAGAGCTTCCGCCTCGCTTGATCTGGTGGACTTGGAAAAAATATAAATAAATACACCGTTCGCTCTGGTGCTCGAGATCGATCAACGAAGTGTTCTTCTCCTTCGTTTGATCCATCGGTTGCACATTTGCGAATTTTGTTTACTGTGAGATATATTAATATTAGATTTACGGAAGTGAAATCTGTTACACCGCAATATATTAAATAAGAACTTTGGAAATAGAGTAATTAGGCAACAAAGGAGATTATCAGTTAAGTAATTAAATTAATAATTAAAATTAATGAATCGGTCAATTTCACGATCTCTGTAAATGTAGTGTTAATTT
The DNA here is from genome assembly GCA_910591515.1 of Cerceris rybyensis. NCBI lineage: Eukaryota > Metazoa > Arthropoda > Insecta > Hymenoptera > Crabronidae > Cerceris > Cerceris rybyensis. The sequence continues at coordinate 8,117,697 of OU342795.1, forward strand.
TAAAATGACGATACTTGATTGTACTCAACCCCTTGCCGTACGATTTCGTTGGTAGCTGCATCCACAGTAATTCAGAATTAAATTAATAAAATAAAAACTGAAATTTTCAAATGATAGATTTTCCAAAACTCGAAAATTTCTTATCCATTGCGAGTGTCACTCGTTACTTTACAACAACGGGTTATCACAATTGAATTATATCTTTCACTATTAGCTAATTAGATAAACGAAAAGAAACTACTTTGTAGGGTACATTGTTCATGCACATGGCAACGATTGTTGCAAAAGTATTCTACATTTATCCATATGTAATGACACGGAAAGATCTGCCTGCGGAAACGATATTAAAGGGCTCGACGATAAACGAGAGGCAGTTTCTTTTTCCTCGTCGAGCTCGGATTTGGCCCGTGTCGATGGCGATCGCCGCTCGTAAAATCGAACCGTCGATGCGTGACAGTTTCCGAAGAGGAGGATCGATTCGTTGAAAAATCAAGCTCACCCGGGGAAACCATGTTTCGGAATTTCGTTATCCTCGCGCGCGGATTTCTGCCTACGGAACAACCTTTTCGTTGATTCTATCAGTTTACACACCAATGAAGTATTTCAACCGTGCAAACTTCTCGTTTTCTAAGGATGCTCCTTGCATTCGATGACTTCAGTTTGATCCTCTTTCCAAGAAAAGAAAAAGAGACCTTGGAGTCCTTTAGAGAAGAAACACGACTGGCTTCCTTGCAGCTTTCGCGAGAAGTTTGGAAGCCGATTATCGTGACTTCTTCGCCCGATTATTACGCCGCGCGATGAGGATTTTATTGGTTAACGAATTTATGCGGCGCCTGGTGCCTTCAGTAAAATCTAATATAACGAGACATAGTTGGCACGGTTTCGCCACCTCGTAAAATATCGTGCTGCTGCACTGGCTCTGGATATGACGCCCTGGGGACGCATGCCGGGATATTTCTACCTCCGGAAGATCGGTGACACGCGTACAGAATTTGCCATTGCGACACCTTCGCTACTGGGTGAGGCTCTTCCCCTTTTATCGGATAATTCAGGGTATTTGTTGTCGTGTTGTGGTACCTTTAAGAGAGAATTATTGAATGAAAAGAAGAATTTCAAGATAGATTGGCATTAATCTGATAGACTTTTTGTAATTTAGGACTTTACGGATATTCTATTGAGTCTTCTGTTAGGTAATTTTGGTAGAAGCTGATAGGAAAGTTAGTAAAATTTAGAATACATTTTTATAAATATCAAGTGGTTGATTGGAGGGTGGAGGATGGAAATCTATCTGAACTGTAGAGATTGTACAAAAAATTGCGGTAAGGGAGGATTATTGAATGAAAAGAAGAGCTTAAAGTTGGATTGAAATTAGTTTGATAGATTTATTATAATTTAGAACTCTACGGATATTCCATTGAGTTTTCTGTTAAGTAATTTTGATAGAATCTAATAGGAAAGATAGTAAAATTCAGAGTCCATCTTTATAAATATCAGGCGGTTGATTGAAGGGTGGAGGATGAAAATCTATTCGAACTGTAGTCGTGATTGTATATAAAATTGCGGTAAGATTCGTTCCCATCGATTATTGATTCTGGAAAGTTTGATTCATCGTGGTATCGTGCGTAAGCGGAGATTAAATTTTGGTCGAGTTCGTTCGTCGATAAGTTCGACAGTTTCCTCGATACCGTTAATAGTTAAATTGATCGCGCTGTAATTACCGATTCCATTTTCTACAAACTGAGACCAAAAGGAGAGATGCTGCGTGTTCTTGAGTTTATGCTTCGCCAATTTCCTCTTCCCCTCGTTTTACCTGCTCTTCTCAGTTATCTTGTTATCTGCTTCAGCCTCTGTTCTTTGCATCGTCTCCACTTTTCTTCTCTTTGCTTTATTCCCTTCACTTTCTTGCTCCCATCTCCATTTCCTATCATTCCACCCTCTCTTTTTTCCGTCAACTTTTCTATTTTCTTTATTTTCTCTACGTCTCTCTTCTTGCAGTCTCTTCCGCTAGCTCTTCTTTTCACAATCTCCTATCTTTTCTTTTCTCCCTGTCATTTTCACTCTCCTGCTTTCCGCCTCTTCGTATCGTCAGTTTATACGAGCGATCCTCGCAAAGTGTTTGATTCAAAGCCCTTTACGTAATTGGCTCCTGCCATTCAGCCCGTCCACAAGTACAGACAGCAACTGTCACGATCGTACGATCAATGAATTTTCCTCCGACCAACGTTGCAACGGCATAAACCTGCATCGATTAAATGGCAACTGTAATTCGAGTCCGTTACCGTGGACTTTGGTTATCGACAGCTTATAATTTTAACCGTAACTTCGACCAAGTATTATGACATCTGACAGGCTCTACTTTAACATGAAATTATCCTCAGATCGTTAATTCCTACGTACATTTTTACAAATTTAATTCTCCTTCATCTATGAAAAATAAACCACATAATTAAAGCCGCACTAAATATACGTCGCTCAGGTAAATTTACGAGGTCAGAAAATTACAAAAAAATCTAGATTAATTCCAACTTTTTCCAAGTTTAAACTACCCTTTAATTAATCACGTTTCAATGGCCGTAATAACAGGAACAAATTTCCACCAGAAAATAGCTGGTATTATAAATATTCTCATCAGCGTAATTCACGCTCAATTTTATTTTTTGCATTTTTACAAAAACATTCAACCCCCTACACCGCCTCTATGCTTCAGCGTAACGACGGCAAATATTTACCACACATCTAGCACGCATGCGTTATTTTTAAAAACACATTAATTGACTTTCCGAATTGTTTACAGCGGTAATTTTTACGATATTTGCAACAGAATCGATTCCGCCGAAATAACACATAACCGCAAAACCAAACAATTCTCTCGCGGTGAAATTCCGTTTGGAAATTACATAAAGACAGGATTAACGGATATCCCACAATCAGGCTGGAATAGATCCGTTGAAATTTCCGAGCTTTTTAATCGCCTTCCGATACAAACGGGGAATAATTTACCATTTCCTTCCCGTCGTTAAATCGTCCGAGGCCTTCGGTATTTATGGGGCGCGCAACGATGACAGCCCTCGACGATCCCGAAATGCGGATTCCGCTTGTTTCTCTTGCATTCGGGGCTCGGCGCGACGTTGCAAGACAAACAGGAGCCGATAAGCCGAACCCGTGAGCGTGATAAGGTCGACAGAGAGGGGGAGGATCCGCAGGCTGCTCGATTTATTCGCCGTCCGTGATATAAAGCTCAGCTTTCCGGGGAGTCATCGAACTCCGGCGAGCTTTCAGCCTCCGACGATGTGGGGGAGGAACCGTTTGGTGCACGTATGTGCATGTTCCTACATTAAGGCGGCTTAGAGCGAAGGATAGTTGTCAAATTCGACGGAGGATTAAACCATTTTCGGGTCTGCGTCGGTGAAGAATTAGTGAAGGTGGAGATATATACTCCATTCGAAAAATTCACATTTTTGTGAAGATCTATTTTTTTCTAGGAATACTGTTATGTTTTTGTCTGAATTCTTAGAGTTATTTGACTTTGTAATTGATAGTAAGGGAAAATAAAGAGAATTTGGTGAAATATCTTTTTGCGATTTTTTTTTTGGTATTATCCTTTTCCTGATTATTCTTGAAATGTTCAAGATTATTGAACATTTGGGGTGGAATTGCTGGGGTTATTGATTTGTTGATAGTTTTATTCATTTTTATCCAAGATTTTATAATATATAAGAGGGAAGAGAGAGTAATAATCTTGAGAGGAAGGCAAGGTAGAGAAACTCTTTGAAGAATTATATCTTCCGCTTATTAAAAGTTTCTGTTCTTTTTCCCCTCATCCCTCTTAGATTGGGGGTGCAAGTACAGTACTTATAATTGTATGGATATGAAAGCAAACGTATCGTACTTCAAACACAAAGGAGTTTCTCTGCGTTCACCCCTTCGAGGAATTGAGGGTGTTCAGATACGCTTCTCGAAATACTCAGACAGACTTAAACGCCCGTATCATTTAGCAAATATATTGTATATCCAGCCTAAAGCACTTTCTTCAATATCACCCCATCGACGGATCGAAGTCTCGCCGTTAAGAAATACTACCCCTCGTTGCATTTACCGCGACAATAGAAGCGTTTCTGTGCTCAGAAAAAAAAGACGGGCCGTCGAAATTCCAGGGGAATCGTAAAAAAGGACGTTTCGCTTTAAAAGGGGAGCAATATAGAATTTTTTTTATCCCAGCGACAGTTACCGCGTCGACAGATGCCGAGGTCCGTGCAAAGAACAAACCAGTCTTCGAACTAAACCCCTGACGCTCGTCTTTCTCCTCTTTCACCCTCGTTGCGAAAAGAAAAAGCAGATTTTTCTTTGCCTCTTTAAAGGATCTACCATCTCGCTGCTCGCTAAAACGCGAAGCAACTTGCCCCGCGACGGGCGCTTCTTTAATTTATCGGTCTTCCGTACGAAGACTTCCCTCCTCTACTTTTTTTCTTCTCCCACCCCTCTCATCCCTCTCGAGCTACTCTTACGAGTCTTCGAGGGTATTACGAAATTTCGATGGATTATCGAGGTGAGCGTGAAAGTTCCTTTTTCTTCTGTCGTCGAGGACACCCCCGGAGGGATGACGTTTTACGGTAGGGTGGTGATCGAAGTTTTTGGGTCAAGGTGAGGGTGAAAGCGAAGGGTGGTAGTTTCTGTACGTCCTCGTAGGAGCGTAAAGTAGTCTCGAATGGCATAGTAAATCTGACCGAAATTCGGTAATGGATTTTCCAGTGGTCGAAGACGAAAGTAGAATGAATGTCGCGTTAACCAGTGGAGGTGACAACCCTTTTTTTGCTGTATATTTCTATTTCCGATGATATGGTTCGCAGTTACAGTTTTCAGTCTATGTAGAACAACTTGGACTGTAATAATATTAGGTAGAAAATATTTTCATGCAGTGACGCGGATATTTACTTATTTTTTCAAATTTACTTATCTAAATATGGGGGATTAATCGTCGACGGTTCTACCGTTAAATCGTTGATTCGGAAGAACCTGGATTCTGGAAGATTTTGATTACATTACTCTCGTAAAATTTGTAACATTCAAATTCCACGGAGAAGTAAAAAGAGCGGATTAGGAATATGAAATGGAAAAATGGAATTTTAAGTTCAGATAGTCACGCTCGCTCGTGAGTTGAATTTCCCCTGGAATTGAATTAAAGAAAATTTATTATCATGCCATAGGATCAAAAAGATTGGACCACGTGGTCCATTTTTCCAGAGGCGTCCCGCTTCCAATTTCCAGTCGGAAATTTAACAATATTCATCGCCACTGTAAGTCGGGTGCTTCACCATCGAAGTAGCTCTCACGAACGAAGATGGAAGAGAGTTCTCCGAAGTTCCATTAACTTAAGGAGTGCACGTGTGTGAAGACAGAGTTTGGAGAAGAGACCCTCTCCATGGATACGAACAAGAAATTCTTGCCGCAAGCTCGTCCCTCTTTCCCTCTTGCTTCATTCTCTACATTTCTCTTGGTCTATCTCTCTATTTCTTCCCTATCCATTCACCAATTTCCCTTTTTTCCATCGATTCTCCGTCTCTCCCTACATTTTCTAGTTTCTTCTACTCTTATATTTTTCTACCATCCATTCCTCCATCTTCTCTTGTGCCCTTTATCAACTTCTTCCATCTTCCTCTCACTATCCACCTGCCCTCTTCACTCTATTGCTCCACTGCACTGGTCATCCGCATCATCCCCTTTTTCCAACCGTCTCTTTCATTCCATCCCTATCTTCATCTCTATCTCTATTTTTTTCTCTCTCTCACGTTTATTTTCCCCACTCTTTCCTTTCTCTTTCTCTATCTAACCCTCCTTCCCTCGCGATCACTCCGTTCACCAAGAAAATCCCACCTCTTTCGTAGATCGTTCGTCGACGGCACCATCGACGATGTTTTCTCCACTTGCAGGAAGAATCGTGGGGGTCGGGTTGATAGAAGCCGGTTGTTAGAGAACGGCAAAGGAATTCCATGCTCTCCAGTAGTGGCTAGTCCGCTTAACGTCGACTCCTCTCGTCAGGACGAATCGTCCTGCAGCAAGGGGCTTGGTTCCACCAGCCCCGATTTTTCCCTTCGTGTGAGAGGCAGCCTTTCGAGGATCCAGTTGCCGTCCGGGATTAAACGGAGTTCACGTACCTGAAGTCGCTATTACTCTCGACACGTAGAGGGTTTATAGCCCCTGGACTGGATCGATTCTGCTGGCGTTGAGTTCACCGGGACGAGAGAACGTCTGTCGTTCTGTTATGTGTAACAGAAGTTACCTCCGAGTTCCCTCGGCAAACAGTTGTCGGAGAGCGTTATTCTATCGCGTGATCGAGAGATCTCTGCAATTTTGTATTCGACTAGTCCTCGATGATATTTTCCTCAACCGTTTCCATGTGGTTACATCTTTAGTTTTTCAATTGGAACATTGAATAAGTTCTTGCTTGATTCTCATGGATGGTGTATACTTAAGTGTAGAGTGGACTTTCAGTATTTCTATTGGTTTTGTGACATGCAGTGATCAAGTGACAGTATCGTTTGTTAGTTTAGCATCAGACGACGTTTTGGTATAGTTCGACAACTTGAATTTGACTACGCAAACGAATGCAGATATCAGTCGTCAAGCGATAAGGGCCATGCTTTCTTTCACGCGTACGTAGCGGCTTTTTAATGTTCTACCTCGCAATTGGCTGAAAAAGGTACACATTCAAATTGAATCAAAGGTCGAACAGAGACAACGTTGCTTATCAGAGCAAAGAAGAGAACGCGATTTAATTATTGGCCACATATCGATTATCGACTTTCGACTTTTGACTCTCGACTTTCGACTTTCGATTTTCGACTTTCGATTTTCAACTTTCGACTTTCGACTTTCGACTTTCGACTTTCGACTTTCGATTTTCGACTTTCGATTTTCGATTTTCGATTTTCGATTTTCGATTTTCGATTTTCAATATATCGATTATATGAGTAATATAATTTAATTCTCTAAACTTAGAAAATCTTTGGGAAAAATTGCGGACCAGTTAATTTGATTGGTTGGTGATCCTAGTGTTAAGTGAAGCTAAAAAACTATTATAATTGTAAGAAGAGAAAGAAAGAGGGACACAAATATTGTAACGGTAAAAGGAGGTATATTATTTAAGTTGTGAGTCGTGAGATGGTTTTTCAACGGCGTGAAATTTGCAGCGAGTTTCTTCTCGCAGACTGTCGACGATATCGAGGAAAATTAGATCAAGGATCGCGAGGTAACCGATGATTCCGCGGCCCCACGTCACGCGAGGGTTAAGTGCGGATTAAGCCGGGTTCGCGCCACTTCGGCTCGTTAGAGTCCTCGTCGTGAAGTGTACTATAGTGAAGAGGATGTGGGGATTCTTCGACGTTATCGCAAGAAACTCCACTCCCCGTGCTTCTATGTAGCTTCGTTTCTCTCTATCTGGATCACGTGCCTTTTTCTTAGTCCTCTTCGATGCTCCTTCTCCTTTCCTCTTCGACATCAGTTTTAAAGTATAAAAGATTTAAGTATCTAGACCCTCGAAACGTTTGTTTCTCCATTGAGTTTAGCTATGTTGAAGAGAAGTATCGTTGTCTCAAGCTGGAGGTATAAATACTGAAGTATATTGGTTTATAAAATATACCTCTTCCTCATAGACGCTGTATCGTCTTTCTTCTTCCAGACAATAATAGAAAACGAGCGAAGAAACTTCTATCCTCGACGGAAATTTGTATTATGTTTGACATAAACATAGTAGAAGTTTCTTTTACTTATATTTAACGTTGTTTTCGCGCTGTATCGTTTCTTTCGCGGAGAATATTGTCCTTCGTTGTTTCTCAGTGCTGAGTCAACGTAACATCGGTAGAATTGTTTTTATTGCTTCCAACCTTATTACCTGTACACCACTGACAAAAAAGAAACTCTGCTCTTCCTCTACACGATTGAGGTAGACGTAAAATTTTACTTTTTAACACAAGAATCTTCGAGCAGATTTAAAAAAGAAAAATTAAAAATTGAATTAAAGTCAAAAGAAATATTAGTAACCCTCTATGTGCTCCTATGACATTGAGGTAATGCAAGACCCATCTAAGCTTCTATTCTTCAAGGTCAAGTTTTCAACTTGATCAAATATTATAATTTAGCTGGTGAAAATCATAAAATTCTCTACAAATCAATATTTAAAATTCACATTTAATTCATTATATAAAATAATATTTTTATCATTCCCTAATTGTGCTATCTTACAACTGATCTTCGAATGTCACAAAAAATTCGGACTATAGAGGGTTAACACGGTACTATTAACGCAAGGTAAAAGCAATCTCCAACAGACAACGTAGAATTCACTCTATCCCATCTACAAACATCCAAAACCCTCGTACTATCCAACCACCCTACGACCAAATCTCAACTATCGTGAGGATCTTCGATACAAGCATCGAAATCCTACGAAACTCGACGGTAATTTTTGCCGCGGAAACAGTTGCAGAGAGTATCTGTCCTTTGACAAGCCTTCGTTAGCTTTTCATCGCCGTTGCACCACGATTCCAGTCAAAGGATCTCGATCTTTCGCCTTATAACGGTGGACCAGCTGAAAAGGAGAGCTTGCTCATTAAGGTCTTAGTTAAGCAATCTTGTTCGCTCGCCTACAGATTCTCCTCTCTTTCCTACACTTCCTTCATCATTCTCTCATCCCCATCTTTCTCCCTTCCTCTCACTCTTTCTCCGTATTTACAAAATCCAGTCGTGGAGATGCTCTCGAAACACGGTTGATTATTTATAACCAACACGCACAAACGGAACGTCCATTTTTTTTGCCCACATTTTCGCGCTTCCATAATGCTCATTATGTACGGACTCATGGTAGATATGCATCGGTGTATGAGTTATAAAGAACCAGCCACTTTTTTGCTCGCAATTCCACCGGCATCTCCCTTTCGTGAGTTGCAACAGGAAAGTGTGTGCATTCGCTCTCTCCTCGGTCTCGTGCTTTTCTGTTGCTTCTCTCTTCTTACTCGGTAGGAGTATACCAGGTTTATTAATACCGGATACAAAGAGGGGGCAGCCGTGAGGACAAAAGCGGGGAAATGATTACGAGTGGAAACGAGGGACGCCGAATTACGTCTATTCGTGGATATTCAAACGTTGAGAATAACCCGTATCGCGGAGTGGAATTGCCGCTGGTTCAATCTGCACCCTCTGATGTTAATTAATATCATCAGCGGGAAGATCTTGGTTGAGACTACTGGAGAAGTCTTCTGTATGTCTCTCTCTCTCTCTCTTCATCTTTCTCTCTGTGAGATGTATCCTTCCTCTTTATTCTGTTTCTCGTTTCGTGTACAATGTAATCGAGATGCTGGCTTGCATAAATATGCCAAGGGTTTCCACGAAAACCTCGGGTATTTCGATGTTGAAGAAAAATGTGGCCGCGGGTTGAATTTCTTGATTGCGAGGGTGATAGTGCTTTTGCAGGGTAGGGTGGAGAACGTTGGAGAGTTTTTAAAATAATTTTGATTTGATTGTATCGTGGAAAGGAATTTTGAGAGAGGATCGTGGAGGTAATTGTATTTGGTGGGTTTCTTGTGGAAGGTTTATTTTTTTTTTTAAATTAAACAAGTGGAGTAAATGAGGTCACGGGTGGTGGAAAATATCTTTTTATGTTCGTTTATGAAATATACAGGTTGATGTTACTTTTTATAGGAGGAGATTGATATACTACTCGCGTTCTTCAATGTTCCATAAAAGTGTGGATGGATCGGGATGCGAATTGCGAATGTAATTTTATACTTGCTTTTCGAGTATCTTGCTAAGTTTGAGAGGCTGCTGCAGTGTCCGGTGAAAAGTCTGCGAATGTAATACAAGTGGCGAACGTTCTCGTCGTTCTTAACTTCTAGTTTAATAAGTCGAGGGTTCATATAGAAAGAAAGAGAGAGAGGGAAAGAGAAACCATAACTTCTACTGTCAACGTTCTTGACTAAGAATCCTTAGCAGCCTCATCTTGGTAAAGTCATTGACAATTAGATTAAAATTTCCATGGTTAATTCAATTTGCAAAAAATCGACATATCTCAAGATTAAATTTGAAATAGAATTAGAACCGATCAATAATTTCAAAAATTACACGAATATTCTGATTAAATTTTGCCAAATTTAATTTCACCGCTTCAAAATTGTCTGCCATTGAAATTCGATTTGTCGATACGAAATTAGAGAGTGATCTGTTGCGAGCAATCTCGAAATCACCCTGCTCGTTAATTCATCGCAGAAACAAGAACAAAGTCTGATTGACTACTGACGGTGAAAAGAATTAGGACGAGGGAAAAGGGTAGCGATGGTTTCCGTCGATTCTTAGCGATTAACTCTCGCGTTTCGCAACAGAAAGGGTGAGCAGAAGGGCGGCGAAGAGACGGTGAAAGGGAGGAAAGGAACAGAAAGCCTTGAGATCCCATCAGTCTTGTTTATCCCTCGTAACTCGTAAAAGGCAGCTACAGATCGGCTAAAATATCGCGAAACCAGGTCCACTCCATTATTCCTGTCACGGTCAAACGACTGAGTTTACCCGCCATTTTATGCCACAATTTCGAGGGACCAAAATGGCGTCCAGTTTAAAGCAAAGCTTTCCTTCCTGCTGATTTTTCATCCTTTCACATCGCTGAGTTGCTTTGAAGATTACTCTACTTCTGACAGCTTTTAACCAGACTGGATCAATAGAATGAAAATATGTAATATTTTTTTATTAATAAATTAAATTTCTGTTCATTAAATGACTGATTCGTACCCTGCGTTATGTTAACAATCTCCTACATTCCTTTCAGAAAGGTATTAGCGTTAATTTACAACCGATTGAAAAATCTGTTACATTGAGAATTGATGATAATAAAATCCTGTTACGGTTAATGTTAACAATTTGCGGTCCGAATTAATTTAACAATTCTGTAGTTAGCAAAATGAAATTAATTTCAAAATATTTCGTATCGTTGGTTATTCATTTTTTTTAATGATAGCAAAACTATCGATAGTAACGAATATTTAACTGATATAATAAAATCATTAGGTAATAAAATGAAACGAAAAGCTATGTCGAGTACAGCTCGACATAGGACTGCGAAGGTTTAATGAAATTTTATGATTTGCAAGTTTCAAATAATTCTTCAAGCTGCTGAAATGTACTGAATCCTATAAAGTTTACAGAATTGTGCACATTCAAGAACGTCTTTTCGTATCAACGGATGCAAGTTTTGCAGAACGTCAGCCGATTTGAAGACTGCGCCGAGAGATCGTTTAAAAAGCTTGTTCTCTCACGAAGGGAAGGAGAATAGAAAAGCTCCTCCGGATCCTTCGACCGAAGAATAATAATGTCTGGACCGAGCAGAGACGATGGTTTCACGTCTTACTTGCTCTTTCCTCGAATCTATTTGTTTTCGTCACGTTTCCACGGGTTCTTGTGTCCAGTGTTCTTGATATCCCTCGAATCCCACCTTCGCTCCTTCGTCGACGTCATACTAGAACGAACGCAATATTCTCGCGCAACGATACGGGAAAAATAAGTTCCTCAGAAAACGCGAGACAAATACTTTCCAACGATTACTCTCGAGTGAACGTATGCACGAATATATTTAAACAAAATAGAAATCACAAACAAACTGGCAATAAAGTCCTCCAAAACGGTAATTCCGAGTTTACTTTAATTTAGGAGACATTTTTTGATAGTTAAAAATCTGATCAAATATAATTAAATCCTTCAAAGATACAATCACTGTAGAAACACAAAGTCTTAAAACATCACTGAATTAACACGTTGACTGCCATGGGGGTCACCGGTGACCGGCGCTATTGAATTCAATAAAATTTCATATAACTTTTCAATTTTGATATTTACAAATTTTCTTTCATACTCGCTATTTAAATACTGGCATTCAAAACATAAAATCCTACTTAATATCTATTTCACTGTTTAAAGTTTCTGCTTTATAAAGCTGGGGTTTTAATTGGATAAGTATCACTTATTGTTAGTAGAAATGATAAAACAAACGAAATATCAATGGCATTCCACGTGTTAATCTGAAATAAATATCATTCATCTCTGAAAGCCGATTTTCCAGAACAACTATCGTCTTGTCTCCTCGTTGGGCTCTAAAAACATTTACAGTGCCAATACCCATTTTCTTCTCTACGCATTTTTCCTTTAAACTTAGAGAGAGAAATGGTGGTGATCTTTGTTCATCCTGTTCCACCTCTACCAGCTTTCCTCCGCTTCATTTCGTGACAAGAAAAAGAAACCGGGAGTCTTCTTGGCTTCAAAAGGTAAAAGAAAAAGAAAAAAAAGTTAAAGATAGGTGAGAGGTATGGTGGTCCTTATTTACAGACTTCCATCAGGACTACAAAAGATAGCGCGACCTTTCTAGACGGCATCCTTTAATGACACCATCCATCATTAAGTGATTATTAAACTTTTATGTATTCCTGGCGTATAGATATACGACGGATACTCCTTTCAGGTCGTTCTACCCGTTATAAATTACACCTGGGATATTCTACTGTATTTAGTAACAGTTACTTTACCTCCGTGCAACTTGCTGTTGGATGGTAATTATTAATTCCTACCGGCTATGGATCTAACGTTATACTAGGTTGTTGAAAATTTATCTTGTTGGAAAATTCTTTTTCTGGTATTTTTAAAAATAAAATATTAAGTCCACGTTCAATTACAAAAATGAGCTACTGTAGGTTTTTTCTAAGTGGATGTATATTTAGTACATTACGGTTCGTTGACGGCGGAAATTTCCACGAATTGTGTATTCAATTTTCTCTTTGTAATTTAATATTCAAAGGATTCTGTGAAAATGCTAATGACTTTTTTATCATATTACGAGCACTCTGTTACAGTCTACAGAAGCATTCAGATTTATAACAGAATTGTAACAAATTTCGCATCGAATTATATTTCACTTCAAAAACATGAATTACCATTGAAAACAGGAGCATACTTTCGACATAATAACGAACGGTGCATTTAATTAAAAAACAAGCCTCCAATTATAAAGGACAGGAAAATTTCTCATATTAATTTCAATTAACTGTCCGAGAGACCCGGGAAATAAATTGAATCGCAGAGGGTTAACCAGCACGAGACCAACGAACCAGGGATGAAATACCGAAGCGAGTGCACTAAGATAGAAAAGAGAGCTACTTCGAGAAACCGTTCTTTTAATTCAATAACAACGTACAGCCTGCAACAGCGAGAGGTTAAAAAGAAACATTATTGAGTTTCCCGTAGATATCGTTAATCATAGAAACAGAGACGGGATGAGGGTTGAAACGTTCAAATTCCTTTTCCCATCGAATTCGTTCAGGTTGCAAACGTAATTCATTATCGATAGATTATCGTCTCCTTCCTATCAGACATTGGCAAATCACTTTTCTATTTACTAATTGAACCGACAGCTCCACAAAGATAAAGGCATCCCTACTTCGTCTTCCTGTCTCGTTCAAATCAAGATTCGCAGAAGGGGTGAGTCGAAGAGACGAAGAGAAAGGGCTCAACGACGGTATAAGGCACAAGGTTGAAACCGATAAAGAGACATCAATGGATACGAGATATAGATAAGGAAAAAGAAACCGAAATGAGAGACAGAGATAGCAAGAGGGTGGTCGGTTAGAATTGATGGAGGAAAATAAAGAGAACGGAGACATAGAACCGCAACGGAGGATAAAGAGTTTACAGTAAATCCTCTTCGGTATAATATGCGATTTTGTCAGGTAGAATTCCAAGGAAAATTGAGTCACCTCGGGGGGAGTATTCTGGAAATGGCCGTGCAGTTGTTTCGAAGATGGGCTGGAGAAGAGACCCAAAAGGGGGGAAATACGAGAGAGGAAGCAGGGTACATACGAAAGTGAGAAAGTACTCGAACGGTCAATACAAGAGGAAAGGCACAAGGGGTTGTACCTATTCAGAGAGATTCTCTCTCGCGTGTCGCGTATTTTCAGCTACGTGAAATAACTCGAATTAAAGCGGTCCGTATGCACTGTTTACTCTACGCGTCTCTGCTTTACGAGACTACGCGAAAGGACTTAAACTAAGGGAAGTAATTGAAAAAGAAAGACACAAAGAAACAGATTGACAAATAGATACGATAAAGAAGAAACGAAAACTCTATCTTACTCTATTCGAATTGCAGTATAGAATATCAAAGAACCTTTTTAAACTTTAAGAATGTCGAAAGGAGACGATACGACTGTCGATGATGGAGGGAGAAAAAAAAATTATATCTATCTTATTGAAAGTCTCCGAGCGATGAAAAAACTTGGCGACACGTAGGAAAGATCACTCCGACAGTGTACAGGAAAAGAGCAACGGTAGGATTCTTCGGCTTATGTTAATACCCCATTAAATTCTTATCACTCGACGGATCGTAAATGAATCCTCAGGGCGAATTCGAAGCACGTAGCGTTTTGGTACTCCCGATCTCTACGACGGAAGAGGAGGTTGGAAAGGTTGAGGGTTGAACACCCCGCGGCAGAGGTGGTTGCTGCGGTCGTAAGAGAGAACCGAGAACCGGCCGGCTGCTGGATGAGACTGGAGAGTACCATCGGGTCATCTCCGACACGGTAAAAAGAGACAAAAGGACGAAAAACGTGGTAGCCGAGGCGTGTACTCCCTGCGCTTGCTAAATTCGGTGAGGGAAGTGGCTGGGCATTCGTTAAAATTTCAACTTGCATCCCTGGCAAACCCCTTCCCGCCACCACCATCCGGAAGCCTCTAGCTATTGCCTCGTCTCTCTCTTTATCTTCTCTGTCTCTGTTTCTATCTTTCTATCTCTATGTGTTTTTGTCTCTGTTTCTCTTTTTTTTCACGCTGCTATGTCTCTTCTCTTTCTCTTTCAGTTTCAACCCCCTGGCAGGGTGGATAAGTCTCGCGGCTGGAATAACTGGCGCGCGATTAAAAGCCCCCGGCGGCACCAGTTTGTTGCGAGAATTATTCGTGGGACTTGAACGGATAGTGCTTTTGCGATTCTCTTGCATTCTTGGTGTTTAGGATGGCAGTACTTGTGTTTCAATACGCGGAGAGATGTTTTTGTTAACGAAATTGACCTGGTGTCTTAACCGGAGGGAGGAAGCTTTTGTTTCAATTTTGATATTAAAATGATTATTTGATATGATTTTGTTAAGTGTTTTTATCACTGGGTAGGTTGAATTTGATATTTACCCTCATTTTGTATAGCGGTTGAGGTTAGATGGAGTTGATATGATACAGAGGGTTGTGGTATTGGCAAAGTTTAGATAAATCATTAAAATAGTTTTCTTGGCACACAAAACAATACAATTTGAATCAGCCTGCAAAGGAACGTCTCGTTGAATCATTAGACTTGCAAGTTATTAACACTTTACCGACCGGTATTTTTTTAACATCGTACCCCCTTCTGACCGATCACTTGGTCACAAATACTTCCTTGATACAGACATCTATTCGAAAATTACGAATTCTCGCCACAGAGTCCTTAACAGACGTAACCGCAATGATAAATGATAATTTATTAATTGGAGTGGCAACCAATTAATTAGTTAAAAGTTCAAACGCGTTGGGTCCGAAAAGTCTACCAATAGGCTTCCGGTCAGTAAAGTGTTGAAAAGTCATCGAATCATTACTGGCAATAATTGGGTTTGTGACTAAAAAGAGTCCAATAATATTTCCACCCTAAGGGAGTCATTACAAATTTGTAGATTCTAATAAATTTTATTGAAACGCATGCCAATAAATGCTACGACCGTGAAGGAATGGAGATCATGGAATATCAAAGCGATAAGGGGAAAAACCAGAGCGAATTTTTCCGGTATTCGTGGGAGCAATCGCGAGGAAAACAGGGAGAAAGAAGGGGAAACTCGATGGAATTAAGCAAATGGCAAAGAATAACCTCGACACGCTAAAAGGGGAAGGGTAGTATGGAAAAACCGGGAGCTCTGGAACTCTTTAAGTGAGTCACAGAGATGGAAACCGGGAGGAGGGAAAGAAAAAAAAAAGGATCTCCGCGGATTCTGGCGAATCGTGAGTGCCAGTTTATCGAGCGACTTAACTGGAACAAAGAGATAAAACAATGAGAGAATCCGGCGAAACGAGAGCGAAAGTTTTGGAAACTCGAAGCAAGATTGCAGGCACGAGAATCGTCCTGGAAGGGTCGTCCGCTTTCGATTTATTCGTTAATTGACTACTCCAATCGTCCAATTTTTTTTTTATGTTATTTGCATCCAGCAGATTTATCTTCTTCTATTTCTAAAAGTGATTCCACCTTAACTCCAATCTTTTCAATAATCCTATAATATAATTTAACCCCTTGCCTTACGATTCCTTGTGTGACCAAATGCACAATAACTCAGAATTAATCATTGGTATAATAATCTATCACTGATTTACGATATAAGCGGTATAATTTACCGCAATATTAATAGTATAGAACTAATTTCAATGTCTCCTGATCTATTAATATTTTCAATTTAATAGATTTTGAATATTTACAAAATTATCTAATCTATTTACTGCGTCACGTGTGTCACACGTTATTACAAGGCAAGGGGTTAACTCAACAGCGAAGAAGATATAATTTCTACCACTCCAAAGTAATTTCACGTCGACCCACAAAGTTTCACGAGTAACGAGACAAAGGAAGTGCAACGTTTAAAGAGAAGCTATCTCGCCCAACATTAAATATCGATTTTATTAGATAAACAGTGGTGCAAACGATCGACACTATTTGGTAAGCCGACCCCAAAGAGCCTTCAATTTCGACGGAGTCACGCGATCGGGCCATCGAGTTCCTCGTTCTCGAAACAATTGAATCGTCCCTGTGTACAATGTCGACAAAGGCAAGGTTTTCTTCGAGTACCGGCGAGTTTCTCCCCCGTGCCGAATTACGGAGAGACGGCTCTTAAGGGTACGGGTCACTAGTTGTTTCAACGCCGTCGTACGAGACTCTGCTCGAGGGTGCAAAACAGAAGGGGTGAGAAAGAGAACGAAGGCGTGAGAGCCAAAAGGAGATACACTTATATGGTGAACAGAGGGAAACAGCCGGAAGGAGAAAGATACCGATAAAGAGAAAGATGTCGATAGATGAACAGGAAGATGACGACAGACAGAGGGAAAGATCTCAATGGACAAGGAGACAGATGACGATAGACAAAGAGAAACACCACAATCGACAAAGGAATAGATAAAGATGTATACAGGATGAAGGAGAAAGAAGATCTCAAATAGATATAAACAGAGATGGAGAAAGGTAGAGAGACAGTAGAGAAAGGAAGTTTGCCCGCTGCATCGAGGCAGGTTACACCACTTCCGGTATCGGTCTCCCATGGGCATCCGAGTTTGGCTTTTCCTTGCATTTACAGATCGCCTGGGACGCGTGCACGTACAGCATAGTCGTTTCGTTTCACAAATACCTCCACGGACAGGAAGAGGAACTCGTTGTCGAGACAAAGAGAGACCTGGAAGAAACGTACACTGACTTTTCTATCGCCTGTGCCATCGTTATTTGTCTAAGGGAAGGAATATTTTGCTATTCGTGAACGTGCTCATCGTGTGACGTAGGTGGACTACTTTGGGATGAGGTGCAACCATGGCCCACATAAATGGCACTCTGGAGAATTTTCGATAGGAGGTTTTGTTCTTTCGCACGTTGGGGAATTATACTTCTGGAAGTATGTAGTTTCTGCCATCTTTTTGCACTTGCATCGTTCAGTTTAAGGTAATTTCTGTCTACTTGAAGCAGATATGTAGTTGTAATTTCTAGAGTCAAAGGAGACAACGTGTCGGATTCGAAGTGGAACAATTAGAAGAGCGAAGAGATGATTAAATTAGTCGATGAGAGGCTTCGCTATTCAGTGAAATCAATTCGTCGTTATTTCATCGTACTTTTCGGACGAAAATCTCGTTGCTCGATTAATTAGCGAGCAAGGCTTGAACGAAACGC
Source organism: Cerceris rybyensis (assembly GCA_910591515.1). NCBI lineage: Eukaryota > Metazoa > Arthropoda > Insecta > Hymenoptera > Crabronidae > Cerceris > Cerceris rybyensis. The sequence continues at coordinate 8,135,650 of OU342795.1, forward strand.
TGGAAGTAAGTAATTATTGGGACGTATTCAAACGAATTTGTGTAATTTACAACGATGTCATTGCTCGTAATCCGACTGTCCGATGGATATTTAATCGTGGAAACCGATCAAGCGGATTGCCACGTATGCTCGTGACGATTATCGTATTAAATGTGTAAAAAAGTAATTAATACGGATTTTCAGGGATATACTTTTTGCATAAATTTGACAGTAAAGAGAGAAAGAGTGAGTAGGTGAAGTAACTTGGAGAAAGACGTGGAAATTATTCCGGTAACGCGCTAATAAAACTTTCTAAAACGGTGAAATAAGGCTGAAGCAGTTTTCGGAATAGTTAAAGTGGTCTCCGTCTCACGCAGAGGGTGAATAATTAACAGAAAAGGGACGTTAACTACTATTCCGTTTCGGTGGTGGGAAAATACGGAATTTTTAATGACCGAAAAAATTGTAAAATCAAGGGAGAATGTAAAACACGCACAATTTTCAAAGTGGAGTTAAAACCATTACACAAACGAGCCTGTAATTTTATTCGACACTTTTGAACTCTCACGGCAACGTTTGCAAATTTTTCACGTGCAGCTACGGCAAATTGGAACGATGTAATATCTTTTGCAGTCGATTTAGGATTTTTGTAAAAAAATTACAACAATATTTTCGACGTAATAGGTAGGATAAAGTAACGAAACGGGGTTGCAACCGTGCGAGATATGAACATCCCAACCCCTGCACTTCGGAGGGGTAAACGAAAAACAGGGTTGATCGTCGAATTGGGTAGATAATATCTAGTGTCGGAGATTGCACATCGTATTACACGAATTACCGTATATATCTCGATCGGACAATAGCTATTAATGAACCCAATTTCTCTGTACGCGAAAACATCGGGTTGGAAACGTTGGAAAATATTAAAACGAAAATAATAAAAAGTTTGGGGATGCTGTTACAACACTGAAATTGCAGTGCGTCAAACATAGGGAAGGAAAGAAAGTAAAACGGACAACTATAGCCCTCGAATATCGTCGCAGAAATAACCCATGAATTTCTATACCAGCTTCTGTCTATTTTCAAAAATAACTATTCCAAATTACGAGTATCGAAAATTCGTCATGGTAGAAAGATTTTCAAAAATTCATTGGACGCTTAATCGAGTGGAATTTCACGAGATTTGTTAACATTTTTCTCTGTCTTGGTGTAATTTTACGTTCGTACGGCCAGTTACTCCGTAGTCGCAAATTACGTACGCAAATTGCGTTAATACTCGGAACGAGGAGTTTAACGCGCGAATAAAAGTCAAGCTGGTACGAAGTACTAATTACTTTATTCATTCCTTAAGCCCGTAGACCGTCGTTGTCGCATACCGTGTAGAAACTAAGGGCTAACTACCCCCTAAACCGCAAGGTTGTAACAGAATCGATTACTTGAGGAAACTCCAAAGTAAGCCGCGAATTTTCCGCCGCGTTCCATGCGATACTATCGTTCTCTTTTAAATACCTTATATCGTCTTCCTCGCACATTCTTCGATTAATTCGAACAACAGAAAACTTACCCCTTCTTCATGCTACATCTTTCACTCTCATTCTGTCGTTCCTCGCAAAAGATTAAAATAAAAGAAACTGAATAGAATCTAAAGTGTACTCTCTCTCTCTCTCTTAGCAAAGAGAAAGAAATTTTTTTTTAGTCTACAGTTAAAATTATGAATGATCGATCTACAAAAAGGAAAGATTTCCACGTCGATCTTCTCAGAGACGTTCTAATTGCACCGTTCTTTACATCGGCTCAGACGCGCACCCCCGATTCATTAAGCGCGAATATATCTTTCAGAACTTACAACCCTGAAACCATCAGTCGATACGAGCGCGTTTTTTGCAGAAGCAAAGTCGACAGACCGTGGAAAAAAAGGCTGTCACGGATGATGGTTATATTCCATCGCGACTCTCGGTACCGTTGCCACCCTCGGTTTCATCCCCTTTTCAAACCGTTTCGTATCACTCCCGTATAGAATCTCGCTCGTCGAAACTAACGCGACATCTGAATAAATACCGCTCGGTTAGATGTTATCGTTATTATCGCTCTCACTGCGGCTGCTTGCGGAAAAGCGATACCAACTTGCCGTGTGTAGGCTTTCGTTCGTCTATGTCGCGATACGACGCGCATGACGGGTTACGCCCGCGCATATGGATGTTCTCCACGTGTTCCCGTGAGTGTTTACGCGTGCACGGAATATATTGAGATATTACCAACGTATGGAGAAAATCATTAATGCTGGGTGATGCTTCTGGATTGACGGGTATTGCTGGAAAATTTTAAGGGAGATTGAAATCAACAGTGAAATATCCTGGGTGGTGATGGTGTTAAACAAATGTAACGTATACATTAAAATTAATATATAATATTAATATATTCGCTGTCTGGAAAACTAGGGAAATATTACCTTGCATGTTAAAATTTCAGTGGACGAGAGAAAGTTTTTAATTAATTAGTAACGTGATCTCAAGATTTTTAACACTAGAACTACTAGCGTAAAATCAATCATATTTTATACTTTAGAAAACGAGAAATCAAACGGTGGAAGGGATGATTAATCGAGTAATTTATATTTTATGAGGTGGTTGAATAATATATATTTTATAGCTCCCCTATGAATTTAAAAAGTATTTAGAAAAAATGAGTAACAAGTCACTTTGACTACCTTGGTAGTTCTAATGTTAATGATAGGAAGAATGTTGGGTAATTCTTGGTCACTTTAAATTTGTAGTGCAACCATAAGGTGTCTGGTAAATAGTTGGCACTAAATGAGCGTATCTCTTTAATTGTTTGAAATAGATAATTAAAAACGTCAATCACATGTGATTTGAGTTAAAGTTTAATTAAAAATAGTTACTCTGTGTTAAACCTGTCTCAACCAGTAGGATGGAAGAAAGATAATTGGAATGTAAAACGGTTTTGGTATTAGTTTATAACACTTTGAAGATTGCAATGTCTCTCACCCCCTATATCGAATACTTTACGGGGGATTGGTTACCGGGGAAACGTCTCGAATAAGCTTCAAGTGAGATGGCATCCCTTGAACGAAGAGAACACTCCTGCAAGACACCATTAAAGATTCTCCGTACTCGAGTGCATCAACGCACAAGCTGCACGCATTTCTGATGAATGCATTCTCCTCGTTGAATTTACGGTATGAACTCACGTTTGCGTGCGTCGCATCGGCAGATACATGCGAGAGCACTTTCAACGAGATACAATAACTTAGTCCTCCTCGAATTCCAAAGATTTATAGCGTCTTCTACGAATAACGAATCAGCAGAATAGCAAGTAATGTATATTCGTTGAAACTACGAATGTACGGATAATTTATCCTCGATGCCCATCGAATCAATTCGCGAATATCATTCCACTCCCGATACCAGGCATTCCAGACTGTTCGGTCGTTTAATCGCATCTCGCGGATTTCTACGCACGTTAGTTACGCTCGTCATCTGCGTTTTTCCGCGTTTAGATGCAGGCTCGCTTTGGTCGGTACATACATTTCCACCGATCTGGCTTCGTTTGTAGACCGTTCTTGTTTCACAGGATTATTCGAGCTTTCGATTTAATTGCAATTTCGCGTGGTAATTGCAGCGATCGGTTTCATTGCATTGCTCGTCAGAATTTTAACGTTACCTTACTGCGTACCGTTAGCGTTAATTCAATCTAATTGAATGATCGACAAATCATCTCTATTCTCCAGAGTTTTTGCCATTTAGATATACTTTTCCCGAATCTCTGTGATGTTACTTTCTTAACACTTTGTGTGTAAAATTATCACCGTCGGTTTTCTATCTCCTCATCTATAATATTAACCCCTTGACTTACGATTTCTTTTGTGAGTGAGAGCGTAATAATTCAGAATTAATTCCTGAAGTCAATTTTTCTCACTGATTTCTGATATTTATTTGTGTGTAAAACTATTACCACTAGTTTTCGATCTCCTCGTCTATTAATCCCTTGACCTCCAATTTTCTTTAGTGACTATGAACGCAATAACTCAGACTTAATTCCAGAAATCAAAATATTTCACTGATTTCTGACATTTCGCCTAACTGATCGCAGTATTAATACCATAGAAATAATTTCACTTTTACGAGACCAATTGATATTTTCAATTGAATATTTTTTCAAACACTTTAAAAATTTTCTATGCTATTTATCGCGTCACGAGTATCATACCTTGTTATAGGCCAAAGAATTTTCTACTCGAATCTCATATTTCCATCGATGCAACCAATGGTACCTCCGATACATCTATCGTAAAGTGTTAACCGTTTAAAATCCCAACCCAGACAATCCACAATATCCCTCAACATCTTCGTACCATCGTAAAAACAATTACCTTCAATTACCATCCTCGAAATACAGGAAGAGTAGATTATTTCCGTTGGTAGCATCGCATCGTAGGCGAGCCTGAGAATCAAGCAATTATCCGAGCCATTATCCTCTCGACGCGTATCTTCCAGGCAGGTTGCTCCGGTATCGGGAAAGAAGCTCCCTCGGACAGCAATCCCAAGGGGGTTGCTGTGGCCAGGTCTGTCGCGAGACTCACCCCTCAGGGAAACAGAAGGGCCGCTGGCTGCTACATCCTCATTGTCCCAAGAATGGAAACCGACTCTCTCTCCAGCCGCGAACGGGCACAGCCAGAAACGACATATACAGGAATGCAGTATATACACAGATCTAGAGAAATCTATGTATATGTACACATAGGAAGAGGCTCGCGTAGAGAAACAAGGCTCAAACACGAGTCCACAAACGCAAACCAACGTTCTCCGCGACAATGATGCGCGTGTGCTCGTACAGTGGTGCATGTACGCGTGTACTAATGGTACTAGGCACGGCTTGAGGATGACATTAAGCAGCAAGTGCACCGGAGTGTGCATTGTCATTCCCGTTGAATGTCGTCGTCGTCGTCGTCGGGGATGGTAGCGATGCTGGTTATATCTATAGCCTTGTGTACTCGTCCTCGACCGACCACCGACTGCCTGGGCGTCGTCACCGACACTGTGGCCCGTTCATCGTCCCTTCATCTGGGTAAACATTGCGCGCTCCTTTTCGACGGTTGTGGCATGACGATGATTTTGTTGGTGAATTGGAGATAATGGAGAATTCAATCGTTCGGCAATAACCATGAATTTGTTCGTGTTTCGTTCGACGATATTCGGCGATCCGCAAAAGTTCGGAACGTTCGTGGCTCTGGCGTCCATTAAGTCTAATAACGTTTCGATGAATGCTTGCCACGGAGCTATTATTAGTTGCGCGTTTGCATAAATGCTCGAGTAATTATGATGCTCCGCATAATTATAATGCGCGGTTACGCGCTGTGCTGCGTTGAATGCGATATGCATGCATGCGATAGTTGGGGGTAGTTTTGGAGTGAAGATCGTCATTGCGGTCTACGAGAAGACTCGTGATGAGATTCAGGGTTTTCCAATTTTATGGTTGTTTGGTAATTGGTAATTGGTGAGGGTGGTTTGATGGTGGTTTGTAGGGTAGACGGAAGAAAATTGTGCGGTTGTGATTGTTGGGGGATGTTTGGTAGCAGTTGTACAATGATCCCTTGACGTTTGGTGCATCGCTTTTGATACGTCAACAGACGTTTGAGATATGGTAAGTGATCCTTGCATAATAATTTCTGTGGATGTTTAAGAATCTTTGACGTTGATGAGGGATTGTGGGAAGCTTCTTAATGGCAAAGGATAAATGTTGGGTTAATGAAGTGTGTGCTTTTATTTTAATCAAGCTGCTTTGAGATACTTGAGTTACTCTGTGGGTGGAGTACGAAGACGTCGAGGTTTCTGCATCTCAATCTTTTTCTTTGGCTTTGAATACAGTGAGGTCCATGACAACGTCAACTAGTTGATACATAAAGCTTGGTTATCTTCCGTTTGGTAAAGTAGAATAGAATTTAATTGAGAAGTAAGAAGTAAGAAATCTTCTTAGCAAAAATATTACATTTTTTCACAGTAATTCTCATTGCATCGTGGCCACTCTCTGTTCTTCTTCCTTCACGAGTAGTTTATTTGTTAAAATTTTTGTCTATCTTGAAAGTGTGAGTTGTAATCGACTTTTGGGAAAAGTTCTTCATTTATCGTCAAACTTTCAAACTTATAAAATCTTGTAATGGAGAAAATTATATCGATAATTTGATTCTTGACAATAACCGATTTTTGCCGTCTGGAAAATTGGTGAACGTTTGCAAATTCCTACGGAACGACTGCAAGTGATTCGATCATGAGTAGAACTTCCGGTGTATTTTCTTCCACGAAAGTTTTGCGTTCCATTGATTCGAGATCGAGGAAATAGTCGATTATTCGACTCGAAGGGGAGAGAAAAATCTTAGATTATAATCCTCCATAGATATTTCGAGGGTGCATTTTGTTTCCGAGCTATACCCCATCGAATTGTATCGTTTAGTCTCCATCCCCCTGGTTCATATCGATTGAAACCCCCTGCATTCTTTCCTTCTCACTTTTTCTCTCTCGTATTTCCCCTTTGGTCTCTCCGTTTCGTGGAAACAGAGTCGCTTTTACGTTTCCTCTTGACTCACCATAGAACCCCTCCGAGTTTCTACGGATTATTTGGCAGCACGCCATCTTGGGTTGCACTTTTTCGTTAATTCGCCACGCCGGTATTCTTTTGCGCTTTCCGGGGGTGAAAGATTCACCCTTCGAGAATGCCTGTCTTTTATGGTTCTACGTGCTTGTCATCGTTATTGTTGGAGTCAATCTGCGTGGAAGGAAATTTCGATTGAGAAATTGCAGGTACTTTTTCGAGGCTGCTAGTAAACAAAACAAATGAACTGTTTATTTTGAAAATGGCATAATTTACTTTCTTTTTAGATCGAGATTTTTAAGCTTGCGATTCGACGTGTTTAAAAATATTGGTGACAATTATCGAGAAGATTTACTTGGTATTTTGAATAATTATGTTGCTCTTAATGTAAAGGATTTTGTATAACCATTGCAAAATTACTATTTTTCATTCGGATAAAGTAGCTTGTGTCACTTTCAAACTAAGAGTGTTTGTTATACAGTTAACACCTTGCTTTACGATTTTTTTTATGGCTGCATCTACAATAATTCAGAATTACATTGTTAAAATCAAAATTGGTCAGTGATTATTAACATATCGTACTTAACTATAGAAATAATTTTATTGAATTTCGTCACGCTGTTTTCAATTTAATAGGTTTTGTAAACCTTGAAAATTTCCAGTCCAATTTATCGCATTACGAGTGTCACTGGTTATTATACCACAAGGGATTAATTTGCAAAATTTCCCTGTAATAAAGTTGAAGTAACTTTCATTACATTGACTGCAAATTTTATCAAAATAAATAGATGCTCTGAAACTGTAGTTAATATTACCACTAACTCGATTTTTCTGAACAAGTGATTTATGTCAATTTCCAGAAAAAATGGCTCAAATGTGCAATTCATCTCAGTGCCATTTGTATTTTAAATATCATAGAATCGAACTTTTATTTTGAAATTCATCGACGTATAAAGCGACTGACCTGAGAAACTCGAATTTCACTGTCATATTTTGTCAAAAGTTCCGTTCTACTCGGAGGGCCAGAATTTTTCGCATGCTTTCGAATTTCGAGTTAACTCTGTTATCGAACAGATACCAAAAACACCGAAAACCGTGCAAGTATTTTGGTATTCCAAATTGAATACTTTTCCGTGCAAACCTCCGCGCAGGTGAAGCATAACGGACGTTGAATTATTTCAGTGTTTTGGAACGATTTGAATTTAAATTGAAATTAAAAAGTAGTAGGTTTTCAGTGACGGAAAAACGACGGGATTGTCGGGAAACGATATCGTCCCTCTGATGCGACAGACTTCGCGGAGATATCGTGTAATTAAAATAGGAACAATTATTTGACAGTGAAAAAAAAAAGATTTCGTGAAAGGATTACTAACTGATCCATATCAGATAATAGCTAATTTATCACCATAGTTAGATCGATGTCTTTTCAATTTTTCAACAAATTCTCCAATTTTTCAAACCACTATCCAGTCTACTTTGCAAAATATGAAAGACAAAATTAAATAATTTTTTCTTTGCAATCTATTCATTAAAATCTTTAAATCTAAACTAAAAAAGAATATAGAAATTTCGCTTAAAAAAAGTTACTTTTCTTTCAACATTACTCACCGAAAGTAGCCAACTCTTGTCATTAAATTTTCTCGGCGCAAAAGACGAAGGAAAATATAAAAATATTCGGTATTCGTTACTCGCTGGACGGCGATTCGTCCAATCTGTTATTCGCGAATATGAAGCTCGTCTACGACGATATAAAGGGCATAAAAATCTTTATTAGTATAACCATGCTTCGAAGCGAACCGGCGTAATCGGAGATAAGAGCCGCGACTTAATTCCCCGGAGACAATTGCCAGGAGCGACTCGTTGCTAGAACGAGCGTTTCTCGACGAGGCGCCATGATAACGTTCATGACGCATCGCGGCAACGATAAGGCAGCCGTTTTTAAAAATATTACACCCTACCCCTAACCATCCTCGTCAGACTTGGTCACGAATTATGGGGCACGCTGTGAGGAACTCATGGAGAACGTACGGATAGAAGAACAGTCAGAGAGATACAATGAGAAAAATAATAAAGCACGGACGAATAGAGGAAAATGCAAAAAGAAAAAGCAGAGACCGAGAGAAAGAGACAAGTAGAAACAGGAAGGAAATACAGAGAGAAAGAAGCAAACAGATACAGGGAGAAAGTATAAAGAGAAACAGAGAAAAGAAAGAGGCAAAGGGAAAATCGAAAAGAGACATAGAAACAGAAGAAAATACGCAGAGAAAGAGAAAGGGAGACAGAAAAGAAAGGGAAAAGTACAAAGAAGAAAATAGAGAAAGTACAAGATAGAAATAAAAAGGAAGAGAGTTCAGAAGGAAAGAGAATGCAATCTGCAACGGGAACAAACGAGGCCAACGAAACAGAGAATTCGCGCGGGAAAATTGCGATCGAGGTTCACAGGGAAGATCGAAGGTGGAAAATGCGGATCACTGGGCGGCGGTCTCCGATGAAAATTCACTCGAAATCGTCCAGCTGGTACCGGAAGCGTTCCCGGTAATTGAAACGTCGGAAAATGCAAAATTCGACGTCGACGTCCGAACCTCAGGAATGCGGTCGAGTATGACATCGAATCGTTCAAATATTCCAGTCAGACCGACGTGCACCGGCGGATCGGTAAAAACAGCCCGACACGGGGCAACGTTCTCGAATGTAGTCCGCTCTATGGCCGATCAAAACCTTCCTGCCCTGGTGTCGGACGTTAATTAACGAGGTGGTATTTCAGAGAGCGGTGCAGTCGACGCGTCTCTATTTCGCTCATATAGAATCGTTTAATCGTAATGCAACCTGAGATTGCATCGCGAAATTATCCCGGATGGATTTTGACGAATACGCGTCGACGATAACGACCCTTGACGGATTTCTATCGCTATTACATCGGTCAAAGGGGTAATTCATTTTTATTCCATTAACCTAACATCATTTACACCCTTCTAGCTCTTCGATTTTTCCAATCACTTCCAAAACAAAGAATCTTCCTAGAATATCTTACCATTTTAATTCTACAAACTTCCATCATTGCATAACGAACCTCTTCTCATTTTTTCCTAAAATCAATCTATTTGTTAGCTCCAGCGCATTTTATGAGGGTAAGACACCCTGTAGAGCAGATGGGGTCGGTCCGCATTGGGACCGTCGCTACTGCGTTTGGAGTTTGTCTCGATTTCGAGTGGTGTTCTTGGAGGGCGACGGGTGTTTGGCATATATCTAAACACCCTGTCGCATTCCAAGAAACAGTTTATGTATTTAGTAAAGTGGCCGATGACCCGACGTCATGGTGCTGCATAGATTTAAAAAGAGACAAACGTATTCTTAAAGAATCGGGCCACGGAGTGGGGAAGGTATTGCATCTTCTGGTAAGAGGACTGTGAGGAACAGCACGGCACTTACCCCAGAACTTTGGAAGAATACACAGCTTGCTTAAATAACTAACAGAAATCTAGCATATCCTTCTTCTTTTTCAATCATTTAACCGTTCGATTATATATGAAACTATATAATTAATAACAATAGGAAAATTCCATTTCGCCGAGAACAGAGAGGAATCAGGATACGTCGAAAGCGCGAGATTCCGTCCTGTACTGACATCACAGTGAATTCTAACGGCGAATGCTCGACGGAAACGCAATAATCGTAGGTACACGCGATAATTGTACATACGTACAAGCTAGTGCACCGGCCGCATAATAGCTTCTCGAGCACAGGCCAAAGGAACATACGGAGTATCGAGCCAGAAACCCGGACGTAATCCGCCAGCCGGCCGCACGTATATCTCTCCTCGAATCGGCCGAGCCGTTTGAAAGAGCTTGCGTTTATATCGTCGAACATCACAGTAACCACGGTATCCACTTAATATCTATAAACCAAGTCGAATCACTACGGGGTCATTGGAATTTCAAATAAATAAATCAGCTCCAGTGTCGCTCATTGGGGAGGGAAAAAAATGAGCGTTCCTTGGTAAACCGGAATTTCTTCCGCATTGACGTCTTCGTCGACGATGAGGGAAACGACGAAGCCGTCCACTCTGGACGTTTATTAAATCGGCTTTACGGGGGTGGAAGGAACTCCGGGATTTGATGGTCCGACTCTGCTAACTCGGTCAACCCCTGCAGTTTCTACCGTGATTTATTTGCAAAACGTGCAACCCCGCGTTGCGACGATTCCTAGGAATACCCGGGGAAATTATTTTATTCGATGTGGTTTAATACGGTTTCACGGAATTGCAATTGTTCGAACGAACGTGAGGAAATAGTTGGAGTATCATTAAATATAGGATAGTGTTATTGGAGCGTGTTTGAAGTTATTCGATAAGCCGGAATCGTGATTGCACATAGGTGAGGGAATGCCTTGAGCGTGGCGTATTTCCTTTTATCAGTTAACGATCAGCTTCGAACGTGACGTGTCGACGATGCCGATGGTAATTCGGCATATCGTTTCGTACGATGCATCGGTCGAAAGGAAATTTCATTACGAGGCACCAGGAACGAAACGTAATGTTTACACACGTCGTCAATCGGATCGTGGCAATTTGTCGTTTCCTTTTTCCCTGATTTTTCACAATTAACTTCGCCATTGGCGATGGAAATCATTGGACGCATCGGTAACGAGGAATTAAACGGGAACCGGGACAGGTGCGTGCTACTGGGATGGCTGTATAATCAATAAGTCGAGCTTGTTATATAAAACCGATTGATATAGAGAACGCTCGTGAATGCGCGGAATATAAATGTTTCCGCGGTGTGCGCGAATAAAGCGGTCCCTATCGAAATCGCAAGCCGCGAACACCGCAATCAATTGCGCGGCAAAAAGCCCTGGAAGGGGTATTGAAAAGGAGAAGCGAACTGTTCGTGTTTATCTAAAGCGTTTCATGGAAAATCGTTGGCTTTTCTCGCCGTTTTCCTTCAGCGTGTCTTTCTCACGCGATTTTCGGCAGGCTCTAACACCAAAGCTACCGGCAAAAGTGATTGGTTTTCAAACTTTTTTGAAAAATTCTCTGGACTGATATGTGAACCGTACTGTAAATATTTTATGTTTGTATTAGAAAATAAAAATGAATTAGCAAATGCTCGTTGTTGTTTCTTGATTCCATTTCTTTTACAGTAATTATTTACTATATTTAACAATAAACCTACCAAGCTGATTAAAAGACTGGTTCTAATGGGGTAGCTGTTAAGTAAATATTCTACTTCTATCTTATAAAACTTAAATTAGTTAATTAATCCTCCGTTTTACCTCTTCATTTCTATTTTTCTACAGCACTCATTAAATGTATTTAATTAATACCGGTAGCTTTAGTGTTAAGTGGAATACATTTAACACTAAATTTACGGATGTTGATTATACCTATTTTTCTAAAGTGAGCCAGTTTGACTCATACAAAAAAATTGAAGTTTTTTGCAGAGAAACTAATTCCAAAACAAATTTAAATGAACGATTTATTATTAAAAAATTAACCAACCAATATACTATATATATAGCAATCAAATTTTGAATGAGCCGAATTAGCTCCGTAAATCTAGTGTTAAAGCCAATAGATCTAGTGTTAAATTTTTATCCCTTAAAAATATGCTATTATCTTACTTGATTGTCGATCTTAATGACATCCATTATTTTTATTTTTTCTGAACCTGAACGCAGAACAATATTGTCAAAGGGGGGGTTGTATCTCGGAAGTTTCAATTTGTTACATAATTTATACTTTCAAAGAAACTTATAAAAATACGGGTGTAAATTATCACCAAGTAATTCCAGTAGAATAGAACGAAGAATCGTAGACGTAGAAGAATCAATGCCGAGGAAGTATAAAAATCCTCCCCTAGTTCCATACGTTCGTGGATCATTCTGTACGCACAGCTCGCCGATGCGGAGACTCGTAAAATGTGCCAAGAAAGATCGGATCGAATGAAATAATGGTTTCATAGAAAAAAAAAAATATGAGGGACAAAGGAAAATCCTCCCCGGGGGGTTGACGGACGAGGACGCCGAGGAAGTAGGAGGGGGAGAGTGGAAAATTGGACGAACGACAGACTGTTTCCGGAATTCTCATTGAATTCTCTCTTGCCGCCACATAACGAATATCGAAGCGGTGAATCGTTCGTCGATCGGCGACAGAGAGGCGGCAAAAAAAAAAAGCTTTCACGTTCGACGACCACCTGGAAATCCGGGCGGATAAGGGTGCTTTTAAAAATTCACTCGCGACACGCGCTTCACGATCGTCCCTGGTTAAAGGGATGTTCTGTCGGTTTCGCTGGATGAAAAAAAAAGGTGTCGCAGTTTTTCGCGCGCGCGATGTTTTCGTTTCGTACGTTAACCCGGTCGCGAATCGCTCTTAAGTCCCGGCTGGAAATGCTGTGCGTAAATTTTGTTACGTTTTACGAGCGCATTAAGCGGTGCTCTTTAAAAATTCCTCTCATTTCGTTGCTTTTAGTGGCCGCTCCGCGTCCCATCTATTATTTTTGACGTAATTACACGAAGCGCGTTTGATTTTCATGAGGCTCTGTAGGTTTCCCAGTAGACTGGCTTTACGTCAAAGACATAGGAATAAGAGGACGACTCAATGTCGATTTTTGAAAGAATTTTTAAACCGTGATTAGTTTGAAGGAGATTTGAAAATATTTTCTCGATTTTGTTTCTATTTATTTGTGCAGTAGAGACGCTCCGCCAAAAGAGAGGGTAACAATTGTAGGTGTAATTAAAGGACAATTGTGTAAAACATGTCTGATGGTAAGTTTCTCTTCTTATCGTTAATTTCTCGCTACATTTATTAACAGTACGTGGGTCGAAGACCACAAAGTAAGCATTTAATTCGAATTCCCAAATGTTTCCGAAACCGACAAGTATCGGGTACATTGATCAAACTCGACGCAAGAATATCCTGCCGCACGAGAGGGTAATTAACGATATCACTGGGAAAAGTAAAGAGAAATTCGATCATTCGATCTGTTTACTAGCTGGTTAAAATGCACTGCAACCTTTTTGACAATTTGTACGGTTCTCCAGCTCGCATTTAGAACGTAATGGAGTGGTAAATAAAGTATGAACTTGCAGCTCGATAGGAGACAGAGAAAGAGAGTAGGAAGAAGGGAGAACATGGGAAAATTACGTATTACCTTTCGATTTTGAGCCGAGTACAGAACGAAAATTTCCCCGGAAGCAGTAATTTGTGATAAGTTGCAATTGCAATTATCGCAGTCGGGCCATCTCGTTGGTCGCAAATGTGTTTCGCGAATTCGGCCGGGGAGAAATTGTGTAGAGAAATTTCGGGTGTACCTGCGATAATTAGGGTAATTAGCGAGCACAATGAACGGTGAAAGGGTGCGGGGTGCGATAAAATCGGGGAGGACTAGGAATATTATTCTGACAATACTCCCGGACTTAATAGAATGGACGGGCCGACCGCGAGATAACTATGTCCGACGATTATGGCTTCAAGTATTTTTCTTGGTACATTTCGCTCTGAATGCTTCCCATTTTGTATGCTAGAATTTATTGGAGGTATTGAAAATTGAACCGGCCATTGAGAACATTTTCTAAACGGAACAATCAAAGGACTGGAAAAAATTCGGTCTCATTTTCCCAGAAAAAGAAAAAAAATCAGTTTATATATTATTAATTTAAAAAAATGTATAATCGATGAATTTTATATCGAAATGATATGTGAATATTTAGACACCATAAAAGTTATGTTTCAAGCCTCAGACGAATAAAATATACTCTCACTCGTACATCCTGCAACGTCAAAGAAAATTCAATGTATCTTTAATGTAAAAAGTAACGAGACTTTGACATTTATTTATCACTGATTTCAAATTTCTTTCTGCGAATACGTAAAGAACAATTTTCCAACGATCGTTTGATAAATAATCAATTCCCGTGATTACCTCACGAACGTCACTTTATTTGCTCTCGGTAGGTTCGCAGCTCCATTCCTCGTACTTCTCTGTTGTATCATCATTATTTGTTACTCCGACCGAGTTTCACCGTTATTGAAACTGAATTTGAACTTTGCCGCATTGAATTCGAACTTGAAGTAACAATGAAGTTCGAGAGGATTGGTGTTCCGTCTAGCCAGGTATCGTCGAAGTTCATGTGAACTGGCAAATTCGGTTGAATTGATGGAAAAAATATTTAAATTACTTGAAACTGTTAATCAAAATTCGCTCAAAGCCCTCCTTGAATTAATTCAAATACATTAAGCTTCTAAATCTACCTCAGAAATTTCTATACAACAGAAATACGGAAGAAAAATTTCTTCAAAATCTTACGAACTTGATCTTGAATTATTAAACGAGAGAGTAAAATTCCAAGGTAAAACCTTGCATTGAGATAAGAACGAGGAAGGGGCCGAAGGAAAATAAACGGTGGGTCTTTAGAAAGGTAACGTAACTCTCACGGGATCGATGTTATAATGTCGTTAACCACGTGTACAACTAGCAACAACGTCGTTTCAATTTGCCTGGGAGCAGTACCTACCACGGCGGCTTTCGCTTAATAAAGCTATGATAAAGCTATGGAAGCTCGACTTGTGATTTTCAAGTAACTCTCTGACAAAGAGATTTCCGTTTATTCCGTTGAAAGTTAAGCTTTGCCAGTTTTAACTTTAAACCAAGCATCACGAAAGTACGTGTGAAAACATACCATTGAAAGGGGATGAATTTTTAGAAACAGATAATTGATCGAAAGGGTTGCTCTTTGATGAGGAAATGAACGATTTCACGCAATAACGATGGCTCGTTTGATTTGAAAAAAAAATGGTATCGTTTTATAAATCGACGGATTATCCCGGCGAATTTCGAAGGAGGGACATTCGGCGGTGCAAAATGCCTGTCGTACGATATCAAATGAATTTGTCCAGTTTCAGCGAACGTGTCGATATAATGCGCGTGTCCGGGAAATAAAACGACCTCGCTGTTAACATTTTTCCCAATATATTCTCAATCTCTTATTGATTTAACTGCGAATTCAAACGAATTTAATCCACCCACTACGGACAATGCTGAGCAATTTTTTTTCCAAGCGAGCATTTTTTTTTTAATATGTTTACGAAGGATGACTATTTTTGTAATCCCCACGTGGAGAACGTCGCTCGACATAGAAGGTTCTGTAGCAGATGATGAAAATCCTTTGCTCTTCTTCGACTTACTTATAAATTTAATTTAGAACTTAATAAAACATGGAAGAAAAATCTCATTGCAATAATGCAATATAAAGATAAACACTACAAAGGATGAAGGAAAAGAAGCTTCTGCATCTATGGTGGACGCAGGTAAAGCTCATATTCCCATTTAGTCGCACTGAGGTCAAATTTCCATTTTTTCGAGAATTTCCTCCAAAATTATCATTTCGTTTATCACACTCTCGATGATTCTACACCCACTCAAAACTGTAGAAAGATACAACATCAATAATTACAAAAAGAAAACCTTCCTGATGTCAGACAAAATTTTCCACCCCCTAGCAAATAAATATCACACTCAATTGTTAATACCACAGTCTCAAACTCGTCTCAAAAATCTTTCAAATTCATCTCTATCATTTCCACCCCAACTGAAAAAACTATCGTATTCACGGACATGACAATTCCTCGCGCCTCCCCCAAATATCAACCCCTCTTTCTCTCAAAGATCTCGACGTGCTAGTTGCCGCCACGCAGCACATCCGTGCCGGGACGGTTTACTTAGACGGCATGGGAAATGTAGTGGAATTATCCGTGCAAGGATGCAGCTCAGACGTAATCCAGTCCCATGGCTGTTCCGAGCTTGGGATTACAGATTACTGTAATGATAAATAAAACTGCCATGATGGTCGGAGGAGTTGAGACGCGAAGGGAATCGCGGTTCGGAGATGGATTATTGTAGTTACTCGTGCGCGTGGTATTAACGTCGAGCCAGCATGATCTCACCACTCTAAAGGCCTCTGCACTCGAATGTAATTTAATGCAATTTCTCGTGCAGTCGGGAAAGGTTTTAAAGTCGTTAGCGAGGATCGACGGAGTGGCTGGCACTTCTGGTTAAATGTCGCGAGTATATACGTCTGTGTAGCTGTAGATCATCGACGTTTATGATAGGTAGGTATTGTACTTGTGATGTTGCTTTGTTTATAAATTAAAGACGTTTAATACGTTGAAAGCTATGGAAATTATCGATGAGCGATATTAAATTCAATGAACGTTTATATGGTTTTTAAATTGGAACATTTCTGAATTTTCTAATACATTCAATATTTAAGTATCGATATTAAAAAGATAAGATACTGCTGACTATATATTTAATTGGGTCTTTGAAGTTTCTACCTCGTAAAGATGTGATTTTATTAGAACAGCTTTTGCTTCAAGAAACATTGTGGAAGTAGCAAAATACTGGTGGTGTTCAATGCGTTAAAGAAAGTTGAGAAGGGGGAGTAGAAAGTTGGATATCTAACTTTCTTTTCTAATTTTCTATCGCTCTGTTTTTTGTCCAGTACACCGATATAGTTTTAATAATTCTATGATCATACATTTCACTTCTATGATCATTTCGCCTATGGCCAACTGTTCTAAATTGATTCCGAATTCCAGATTCTACTTTATAAATAAAGAAATGTAAAATATCTAACACAACGCCGAGATTTCCATTCTAATCGAGTATCCAAATACAATTTATTAATACAAACTACCCAATTATCATTAAACTCCCTAATCACTTTACACTTTCAACGTACATCATCCCCAATGATCAATATTTCAACCCATCGAAAGTGTAATCTCCCCTAATATTCATACCCTGTACAAATGACAATTTCCAGCTCATTACAACCCCTTAAATAAGCTTGAACACCGAAGCAACAATTTTGTCGTTAAAAAAAAAAGAACAACATCGTCCAGCATTATCCGGACGCGGGCCGCGAGGGGTGGATTTTAATCCGTGAGAGGGCGGAAAAAAACGAGAATTTCGCGGCGGAAGTTTCGCCACAGTGGCGAGCACGAATTGGCTGGATGTTAACCGCGAAGCAGGTATTTTCACTCGCCGTGAAAATGCGGGCCGAAAGGCGACGTGGAACGAGGAGGACCGGCGGAGTGAAAATAACGACGGTGAGCCGTGGTTGTTAAAAGTTGAAGGGATTACCCAGCTCGAAGTCACGAGGGAGCATAGGTCCGTGGAGTTAATGTTTAAGGGTCAATTCGACCAGCCACGCTACAGATATAAACGTAATTTGGCTCCCCGTTATTGTTCCCGGCCGCGGATTTTCATTTCGGACATTGCAATAATAAAGAGCGAAACTTCCACGGTGACCGGGTTCGCGA
This sequence comes from Cerceris rybyensis, assembly GCA_910591515.1. Classification (NCBI taxonomy): domain Eukaryota; kingdom Metazoa; phylum Arthropoda; class Insecta; order Hymenoptera; family Crabronidae; genus Cerceris; species Cerceris rybyensis. Next base: position 8,153,555 of record OU342795.1, read on the forward strand.
ATAGTTTCATTTCGGAAATTTCGACGGTGTTTTCAAGTTTCTAACCGTTCTGGCATTACCGCATTCGCAAATTCACGGTCCTAACGGAAATGGAGCGAGAGGAACGAAGGCAAGGATGGGAAAAAAGATTGTTCCGAGGAAAATAAGAAGCTTAGGGGAAACCTTCGAATGGAAATGTTTATGGTGCTGTGACTTTCAAAAATTTGAAAATTTTCAGAGTAGGTACTGTGGCGAAATAGTAAGTACTCGAAATACAAAAATCTACCTTGAATGCAAAAACTTCCTGCAGCTTGTTAAATTATTAATATACTACATTTCTTTTGTATTGGACCTTTTCATTTTTCTCTAATAAAATTTTTTATATATAAAACATGTTAAGAGTTTACCAATTTTAAGTTTATACTCCAAGTTTCCTGTAATCTAGACTCTTGAAGGTTTCAGCAAAGAATATTTTCCATCTTTTAAAAAAAGCTTTTTTACCCTTTATTTCTTCTTATTTAGGAGAAATTAATGCTCTATACAATTTTATCGAAAAAATTTTAACTATATACTTCGTCATCGATTTACACGACAACTTCTAACACTCCATAAACGTATTTTCATCTTTTCACACTTGCACCACGAAAACTGAACATCGTTGCATCGTTTACTTACATTCTCCCGAGGTGTCGTGGCTTTTCGCCGTTCTCTTCTCTCTTCCACCCCTTTCAGCCTCGAGTACCTGACTGGTTACCCCATACAGTGGATAATGCCTCGCATGGGAGTAATTTAACTTTTGGACTATATGAGACCGGCCGTCGGTTCGTCACGTTCCTGAAATCCTCGAGAATTGAATTCGCTATTAGGACAATGGGATCTGACTTTATCCCTGACTTCGCTTATCGGCCTCGATTCGTATTTAAACCATGGATTGAGCATTAATTATTCATGGAAAACACGAGGATGATATTGATATTTAGGCTCCTTTGTTAGGCTTACTTTCAGAGACAAAAGTTGAGTGTGTTTTTGGATTTTCTGGTATAATTTGATTCTCGTTTATCCATTTATTAGTTAGGTTGATTGTAATCATTCTTGTGACAATTTAAATTGCAAGGATATTTGGTTATTTTAATTGATAGGATATTATTGGATTAGAATGTTTTTTTTAATCGAGAAATATCGTAGGTATATTGTTAGATTCTTAGCAGGTTGCATTGAAATTGAGGAAAAATTTCTACGAATTGTATCTGTATGTCATTGAATATCATATGTGAAAATGCACTGCTATCTGCGTCATATGCACGTGAGTGACACGTATTCAATGTGTCAGTTATGGAGGTAGAAAAGTAATTAAAATGGTCGGTTTGTAATTTTCTTTTTTTATGATACATGCATACCGTTCCTGAAAAAATGTATATACTGTTCTAATATAATTTTAATATAAATTTACTCCGTTTAAAATGCAGCCCGGGGCTAATAGTTAAAATTGGTATGCAATTATTCATTCTCATATTTTTGAAATGTTGCATATATGAGTTACGTTAAATGTACTCAATTAATTATTAACCATTTCTCACGTTAATCGATTATTCATCAAACACGTTTCTCGCGAGGTAAAGTGTTTGCGACAGATTTAAAAAATCCATAGCTTTCTAAACTCTAACTTTTCTTGTTGACAAAACCAATACAGCTGGAAATGTAGAGACTCGATTTAAATAGATAAATGATGCGGAACGTTCTGTATATTTGCATTAAACTTTGTCGACTTGTCGTCTCTTTATCACCCGGAGGGCGACGAGCCCATCAAAATTCCACGACGGCAGATAATCCATGGTAGAAATGTTTATTGGGTTTCGTGCTGCTTCGTGAAAAATATGAAAGGTCAATGTTTGATCTACGAGATTGCGTTAGACTCGAAAAAAAATACCTCTCTGGTGGTTCGTCTCTGTAAGTTTACCCGGTCGTCAGTTTTTTCACGATCCTCCCTATCTTGCACCTCGAAATATTATCAAAGTAACGAGAAAAATAAACGCGCATCTCAACTTGCCTAAAGTACCTTGCAAATTAATTTCCTCCTCGATCGTCACTGAGAGTCCATGGAAATCTCCACAAACTACTCGATATCGTGGAATTAATGGGGACAATTTTTGACTGCCAGCAAATCCCAACATTTTTTCGTGCCATTTCAATTATTCGTGAATGAATCGGATATATGCGAAACCTGCATTGATAAAGTGATGTTAACGGTATTATCGCAAGTCGAGACTTTTATTCACGGTGCTTTTTATTTAGCTGTGTGTAACCAGAATTTTCAATTGTACCTGAATATTAGTTGGATCAATGTACATTGACTAATATTAAAGATATTATTGGAAACGATGGTTTTAATTCGATTTTAGCACTAAATAACACAAATCGCTTTTATCTGTCAAGAATTAAAATTCTTTCGATTTCTAAGATGTGAGCAAAATTTAAAAGTAAAGAGACTTATAGAGAGTAAATTTACGCTCGATATACCGGAAGATATCCTAAGAACGGTATCGGTTCAACTTCCGCTTCGTGCATGTGCGTGCACCATTCATTTATTTGTCCTCGCTTCTGACGTCTACGTAAATTAAATTTATGGTCACGCTACGAATTTTCTCGAGGCATTCTCCCATAGCGCTGCATTCCACGCGATCGAACTTCGTTTTCGCATGAACTTTGTCGAAAATGATCGAAGCGCAGGTTAAATTTAATATCAGGAATTACCAGCAACATATAACAAACCGAGCCATATATAAATTAAAACACGAAGCTTATTCAAGATAGATGATTTCAAAAGAGCCAAAGGATTTTTTCCCCTTTTAACACACCCTGCAAAATCTCTAAGGTCTCTCCTCCAACTTCAAGCCACTCTATAAAGTACATATTCAATCAAACAGATTCAATCTCGTCTCATTACCACCTCACAGCAAGGTAGCAATCAATTTCAAAGCGGAAGTAAAACTGCCAAATGTCTTCGGTCAATCCAATCAGACTTAATGGCTCTAAAGTCCCGGTTAAAATATCACCGGCATACATTCGGCGTCAGCCACAGAAGCCGTCCCCTCCGGCGGGCGTTTGCATTTACAAAACGCCGGGAAGCTTGATTTAACACCGGGCCGCCGATCAAATTCGCAAATATTTGCTCATGGAACTGGTGAATTCACATTTGTGCGGCCGATAACCAGTAGAATACGTCGCACAGATCGGTATCGTTGAAGAGGTGCGATCGTTACCAAGCCTAATGGTGAAACTAGTCACGGTCCTCGACATTATTGTCCGCCATGACGTGAGCCAACGACCCCCGGATGTTCCTAGGGGATGTCTCTCTTCTTCCATCTCTGTTACATCTTCCTCGTTGGCCTCCCTCGAAAATCCCTTTTCTTAAACGTATGCATGACTCTCGACCGATTCGGGCCTGTTAACATATAAATTGCCGCTTAACGGCGAGACAATCAGTTGCGAGGAAATCTAGGAGGAGGTGACGATAGGCGGTTAAAGGGAGGAAGATATTGAGAAACACGATGAGACGTTTAGTGGTGAGACGAGAGAAAAGGAAAGAGACATGTCGGTGGTCAGAGAAAACGTGAAGTGTGAAGAGGAGAGTAGAGAATGACGGAAGTTGAGTTTGATAGGATGCACGAAGAAACGAGAGCATAGGGCCCCGAAACAACGAGAGGGGAGTTTAGAAATGTAGAGGATAAACGAGAAAGAAGGAGAATCACGAGAAAGGGAGCATCGGTCGACGAGAAAGAGGGTACACAAAGAGAGAAAGAGGGGGGGTTTGAAACCGGGGGATGAGATTCAATTCAATTTCCTAAGAAACTCTTTAGTGTTTGAGATACAGCCGCCGAAAGGATGCGCGTGAGGTTGGACGTGTGGCGGAGATGGAGAAACGAACGGAAAGAGGGAGAGATGTGAAACGAGGGCGTAAGAAAGGGAACCGATAGAAACGAGGTACGAAAAGACAGAGAGAGAACTGGTCGGAGAGGAACGGAAAAAGCGTAATAGGGAGAGACTCGAAAGAGAACCGTAGCTGGTAGAAGACAGAGTGAGAAGAACTGATGAAAAAACAGAGATAGATAGAGAGAAAGGGAGAATGTTGAAGCTCCAAGAGGGGGCCGATATCGAGAGAAACGAGGACGGAAAGACGTCACGAGGGTAAAGGATAAGACCAAGAGAGATTCGAGGAGCGAAACGGTGCCTGAAGCGAGAAAGAGGAAACCACGAGGTGGAGAGAGAGAATGACTAACTGACCGAGGGTGCCAGGAACGCGGGGGAGTAAGGATTCTGTGCGCGGGCGCGAAGCTGGCGCAAACTCTTCGTGCAGCATCCCTCGTCAGTTGCAAGTCAGGAACTGTCGCGTCCGCGTGGCGGAAAAGGTCATCCTCGTTGGTGCACTCGGCCGGTTACCGGTGAACACGGTGGTGCGCGATTTTTAAAAGATTTCTGACGTTAACTTAAAAAAAAAAATTGTCAAATTGTTCCAACGGACTCATTGGATCGCCGTCCCAATGACATTTAGTGGCGCGGAGGGCGCCGGTTGACGTCGAACCGATTTTTGTGAGGAAGAATCATCAAGAGGGGTACCATACTACCGATCATTGCTACAAAGGAAAACAAAAATTCTCCATCGGCAGGATGGATAAAGACGTTCGACGGAAGTGCGGAAAAGTGCGACGTGCTCTGTTCCACCTGCTGCTGATAGTGGGGGGTAAGTTGTTACGCGGTGATCGAAGGATCTAGTGATCGTTCGTGAAATATCATCGATGTATCTTCTTGTTATAAAATCTAAATCGTTTGACTTTGTGTTAAAAATTCTGCAAAAGAATGGGGTGGGGGGTTGAAGTTCAAGCGGGATGTTTAAAGTTTCGCAACCACTGCCGTTGAGAATGAAGGCAACGACGATATTATTCTATGTCGTTAAATCGTTATGGTAATTTGAAAAAAAGTTCTGGTACATCGAAGAAGGGAGGATCGAATCGTCGAGGAGGAAAGTTGGTGCGCGTTCACCAGTGGTCTCGTCGACCGCTTCGACCCCGTCGTTCGAGAAACTTGGGAGTTCCGCTGATGCAGGGAAGGCTGAGGATTACCTGGTCTCGCCTAAAATGAGGGTCGTTTAATGCGGTTCTACGGTCGGCAGGAATGGCATCGTTACAATGACTTTCGTCCGTTTCTACCAGATCCCCGTTTGGATTGCGAGCTCGGCAGCAGCAGGGATTTTCCCTCGTCGGCGCAATCCTCGGTGCTACTACTTTGATCTTATCCCATGGGCGCGTTAATATCTCACGGCGCCGTTTTATATTCCTTCCTTACCCTTGCTACTTCTCTTGATTTATTTAAAGCTCGTTTTTCCGTCATCGTGAGACCGATCTTCTAAACTTTTTTCCACCTTAGACTTCTTTCATCGTTCACTTTTTGCCTGTCGATATTTTATCCTCCTTTTTTTTTTCAAGATTCCTGAAACGTTCGACAGTCTTTGCATTTCCTTCCTTCGCCTGGATGAATTCCCTTTTATCGCATCTCTTCTCGGCAAAGAACTATCTTATTGACTCTCGTCTCGACGACTTGGTCTTTCGCAAAGTATTCGCTCGTTTTTGGAATTTTCCGAGCCAGATCCTCGCCCTCTACCCGCCGATCTTGCGGCTTTTCCGCGCGATTGAATCTAGCTTCGTGCATACTCGGGAAGTGTAGGAAGGAGGAGAACAAATTGTCCTGCGAATATGCATTGAAACGTACATGTACACTCTTCAGTCTATTTCCGCCATCCTTTCGAAACCGTACATCAATGATGCATACTCTCCATCTTATTTTCAAACATCACCCTCCTTTTCTTCATCCCTTTTGTACGTTAAAAAAATCTCATCATCTTTTGCCTCGACGACCGAATGACAAACGACAATTCACGATAATTTCTTTCTTTCTTCCGTTAATTACCAATTTAATTTTCCCTCAGTCTTCAACACAGTCCCATTTTTTTTTAATCGTCCGCTCACAGTAAACGCACAACCCCCAGCCTTTTCTCTCATTATTCATTAATTTCTTTTTTCACCGGGACAATGTTGACGTACAGTAGAAAATAATTCAACGTTCATTTACTTTCCGTGGACGTCGAGAGACGTGTTTCGAGGCTCCCCCTCATCCACCCCCATTCCAACCCCTTCTACGTCCCCGTGTGGCCCCTGAACTTTGTTGATTTTAATCTGCTAATTGCGCCGGTGTTTTTTTTTTAATCCTACCCACTCTCCTGGCGTTTCTTCTTACTATCCTGGTTATTAGGATGCCCGTGAAAAGGGAGAGATGGGAAAAATCTGCGGATAAAATGTGGATGAATACCGTGGATGCACGCTCACACGATGCATTCTATTCTCGTCTTCGGGGGCGGGCCTTTTGAAAACCCGACCGAGCCGGGTGCCCTTTCTTTCTGCAACGATGCGATACTGACGCATACGGACGTATGATTTATCCCAAGTTGCATCGTGAAAAATTCCACGGACAAAAAACTGGCATTCCTATGCTTTTAATCTAGTAATTGCGGTTTCCTTGTGCGACCTTTATTCCTTTGCGTCACCCCTTCGTAGTTTTCTTCATCCCTCGGTGTCCCTCGTTTATTATTCGCACGGTGTCGTTTGGTTCCTTGGATGGGAACAAAGGGCGGTGGAAGAAGAAAGGAAAAAAGAATGAATGAAAGGGAAGGAATGCATTCGTGCATTAGAGCGCATTCGTACGCGGTGCAGTTACTTTGTTTTACGCGGGGCAATTTTCGTGTGGCCCTTCTCTCTCGTAAAAATGGAAACTAGTTTGCACGCCGGGGCTATTATTCACGTTATTCCACTTTCGGCGAACTTTCCGAGGGAATTTCGCGTTCGATGGACTTTCTTCAAGCGTCGATTTCGGGAATTGCACGACTTTTCGTCTCTCGACGGAAATTCGGTTGGGCTTTCTTTTGTTTGCTCTGGAGTATACTTTTTTTTTGCATCGATTTCAGTATTCTATTGTTCAGAAATCTGAAAAATTTAGGACACCGTTCAATTGATGGACTTCTACTGTTATAAGACTCAAATTATGAAATTGGATTTTCTCAATTGAAATTTTAAGTGCTTTGTTGAAGCGGTCAATGTGCAAACTGTATAATTATTTTATCGAGAGACAATCTAATCATTAAACTTCCATGATTGGCCTCCTGTGTGCAGTGTCCAACGACGGTGATAAGTCACCCTCGATAAAAAGGTTGGAAGTTAAAAATCAGTGTTTTACATCGTTCTCCTTTATCTTCCCGAGGAAGGAAAATTCCTCGAAGTGACTTTCTCCTTGTGATTTCGTTGATTTCAACCTACTAATTCTATCTGCCTCCGAGTTGCCCGCTCTGCCCGAGACTGCGTTTCTTATTATTGCATTTGTCGCGACCAGAAGAGAGAAGTCGGGGGAAACTTGGCGCGCACCACCGCTAGCCAATTATTCTGAATTACTTTATCAAATTATCCTCCTCTCGTTTCGTGCTGTTCAGCGACTGGTCTGCTTGGAAACATCGAAGAAAGATCTCCGGAAGTTCGAAGGAAGCTTTAAATCCAACCCCTCAAAGGAGCAATCTCAACGGCGACAATAATTCACGAGAAAAATTGCAAATCGTTCGTTTGAAAATTCTCACCTTCTTAAATAACTACCCTCTTCTCTTGTCATTTCACTACCCCTCTATAAGATGCTGGTCGTTAAATAAACATCGAAGTATTCTTCTCAAAGTAACAAGAATCTCCACCTTGATATTTGTTACGTTCCTTCAAAGTACAGTGATGAATTAAATGATGAAATATTAGAAATATATTTCAAAAGGAAACTTCATATTTATCAATCAATATCGTCGAGTCGATCAACTTAAAAACTGTGGCAACCAAGGAAATCCTTAATCATCGATGGTACGAAGGACAAAGGGGTGAAAGACAAGGAAAAACAATTGCGCGAGCGGTGATCATCCAGGAGAAATATTTTCATCCCCCAGTTACAGGAAGCCCTGTCCGCGGTGAACGGCCTATTCTTCTAGATGGTCCCGGATCAAACGCGAGTACTGGCAGGATCATACCAGCTGGAAGATTTCCTCGAGGCACAGTATTCAGGATGCATCTTCCCCGACGATATATTGTTTCTTTCTTCCTCCCTCCTCTCGTCGTTTTACTCGACTTCCTCCACCTCCACCTTGTCCTCCTTCTTCTTCTTCTTTGAAATCCGAGTACGGAAGGATGCAGAAATGAAGAGGATAGTTCGGTGCACAGTTCGAAGACCTCATCGACTTCGCTTCTATCTCGATTGTTCTGCCTCTCGTGTTTTAGTCGTAGCTCGTCATTTTCTTCCTCTTTGTTTCTCGAGGCTCTTTCTCTCTCTTGCTTTTTTTCTTCTCTCTTCAATCCCTCTTTCTTCTCAGTCTCGTTGCAAGAATCGGAGGAAAAAGATTTCCAGAGGCATGTCGTCTCGGACTTTCCAGCCTCGTCGCGAGGGGGTAGTTTTATTTTGTTCTCAGCGATATCGTACGGAGGATGTCCCCTCTTAACGATTCTCTCGTCTTCATGTCGTTTTGTAACCTCTCGATGCTATCCTTTCGACGTACGTGTCTGGAATGCAGCTACTGGTATCTGGTACCATCGTACTGATTCGTCGGGACGCGTTTTCCGTGGAACGAGCTCAAGATGCAGGCTACAACGGCCAGCCATCTCTCGATGACGCGATGAGAATAAATTTGCGTTGCTTAATACACCGACAATCCGAATTCTTTGTTATTACTACTTCCAATATATTCACCTTCCTCGTTTTAATAAAAACCTTGAATTTTTTAGCACGTATAACGAAGTATATTTCTCGAGATACTTCATTTTCGACATTGAAGTTCAAAGAGTATTCGTTCAAAAGCTTGCGATGGAAAGGGAAGATTCGAGATTTCTCTCGTACAAAAGACATTAGGTGACTTTTTCATAGCGACGATACTACCAGTTCGAGTTCCAAGGGATGAAAGAACGAGAAATTTAATCCATCCTTCTGTCTTCGAGGGTAAAGGGATAAATACTTGACGGTACGTCGAAAAAAAGGGTTCTCCACGGAGTAGATTTGGTGAACGCGATAACATCGTGTTCTCTCATTTTCCGTTCTTATCGTGGATTTCCGAACAACCTTGTTATCGACTCTCTAAGCCTTCCTCTTCCTTTCTCGAACGCTTCCCATCAGTCGATGGAGAACTACCCGGCATTGGTGATCTAATAAATAAATTCTCTCGGACAGTAAACTACCTTAAATCCTTCGTTCGCAGGATCTTCTAAGAGGGATAACGTGTCTTCATTGGAGAACGTCGCGTTCGCTGTTATTTTCCTTCTCGTATCGATCATGGAGGTATCCTTTTCCATGGAGGAGTTGGCCTCGAAAGAAAACGGAGGATCGTTCGCAAGCTAGGAGATTGATACGAATATCTCGGCTTTCCTGGTACACGTCCGAGGGGGTTGCATCTCTCGGATACAATATGCAAACATAATACCGTCGCATTTTCTCGCTACTTTCCTTCCATTACGGATCAACGTGAAATCCCGTTAGACACTCCTCGAAATTCTGGTTTCCATGCATCGGATCTGGATAGCGAAGCTTCAGCTTCGAGATTTGCAAACAAATTTCGCCGATTTTCTTACGGTAGACGTTCCTCCTTCCTTCGAAGGAAATCCAGTTAATTCGTACAGTGCCACTGCTGCTTTGGAGTTTTCATTGATTCCTATTTCCGCTTCGTGCTGTTTCAATCGATGCTCGATGTCGTGGAAGAAACAAAGGATCAAAGAGATTCTTTTTTTCTACCTTTTCTTTTTCACCTCTTACTCTTTCTTCGTACTTCTTTCTCTTTCTATCTGATTCTTTTAGTTTCTTTCTCATTCCTTCTTGACACTGACCAAAATGAGACAAGGGGGGAGCTCATTTTTTTTCCTGAAGGTTTTTGGTATTGCAAAATCAAGGAAATGGAATGAATTCACGTCACTTTCCGCTTTTAAAGTTCTCTGCGTGTCGTATCTTACGCGACGATCCCCGGGGGTGTTTTCATGGCCGACCTGTTCTTTATAAGTCACCACTTTCCACCATCCCTGTACCAATCGTGCCGCGGGACTTATCCACCTTGGTTTTTCACCGATTTTGCTTATTTTACGAGAATGGTGGCGTTGTTGCATCTACGTGACGACCGGAGATCTTTGTCTCTCGTAAAGCTGGAACGTGGAAAGTAACGTTGGGTTGTGAGGCTGATCTAAGAGGAGTGTTTTGCTTGGAAGGAATGCCACTGAGGAATAATTCTGGATTTTCTGTACGTTGGGAATTGAGTACGTGGTTTGGTAAATAATTCGTGCGGTGGATTTGGGAAGGGGTGAAATAAATGGAATGTAAAAGATTACGTGCATATGACGTTGCGGTTTTTCCTCCGTCTCAATAATAACCGATGGTAGAGTACTCGAGAGAGTAAAATTAACTGAATTTTTATATTAAAAGTTACTGAAATTATAAAAGACAGAATCTAGCATTTAATAAAAAATAATCTTCCATCTCGACATTTTAAACTGGAGCACCAGCCTCTTCCAACCTTTAACCCTTTGCCTTATTATTTTCTTCTTAACCATTTTTGCCTTACGCTTTCTTTTGCAATCGAGTGTGCTAAATATCAGAATTAATTGTTGGAATAATAATGTATTACTGATATACCAGTATAAGTTAACGCAATACTAATAATATAGAACTAATTTCAACGTCTCTGACCTACTGATATTTTCGATTGAATAGTTTTCGGAAAAATTACAAATATTCTATTCCATTTACCGCGTCACGTGTGCTATAAGTCAAAATTAACTCCAGAAATAAAAATTTTTCTCTGATTTTCAACACTTGGTATAGCCGACTGTAATATTAACACATTTTATGCGGGCCACGTAAAAATACGTTTTTTGGACTTTGCATAGACAGTTTAAAAAAGGCGATTCGTGGCAGTAATTACTTAGACTTGAAAAGTTAAGTACATTTTCGAATTTAGAGAGAAAGCAGTTTCCAGCTTATATTAATTTTTTGTAAAAATCAAATTCGAATAAATTTTTCAACAAGTTCTCCGCTTGAGTCTTAATGAAGCATTTCAAAACACCCGCATATAATGTGTTAATATTATGAAAATAATTTAACCGTATCGTGACCGACTGATATCTTTGATTCGATGGTAATTGGAAAACATCTACATTTTGTATTTTATTCATCATTGTAAGCTACAAGGTTAATTTCTTCCATGCATGATCCAACATCAGAAAAGTATCACAAATGAGAAACCGCGGCAAAACGTCCTCGTTAAGGTCAATGTAAAACTACCACTTACAAAGCACGTAATCCAAGAAGACTGTATAAGGTATCGAAGACCTACGAAAGAAAAAGCTCCAAGTAGGATTTCACCCAGAATTAAATTTCTACAAATCACATTTACCCGACTTATAAAATATTCAAACTTCACCTTGGCACGAATCAAACGAAATATAGCTCCGCCGTGGGGCAGAAATTCGCCCCCTTAAATCTCCGTTTTACCAAGTAACTGCATGTTAACGGAAGACCGCGTAAAATGACGAGTGCAAAAAAGAAGAGGGCCGAGAACGAGGCGGATCTCGATAGGGAAGGGAATAGCCTTGAACCGGGAAGTAGGAGAAGGAAAAGCGAGCATCGCCGACGGTGGTCCCGGGGTGTTTCCTTTACCGCGTTACCAGTCCGGAATCGGGGCTCGTTACGATCCCCGCAGGCACGAGAGAGCGAACTTTTCGTCGTAATGGAAGGCGAAACGAGCGAATCCGCGCCCGTTTCTTTATTCATCGCCCGCAAATTGTTACCCTCGCTCTGGTCCGCTCGACTCTTTCGATCCAGTCTGTAAAAAAGAAAGAAAGCGCGAGAAAGAAAGGGTTTAGGTTAGAATGGGGAAGGTGGAGGTCAATTAGTTCGTTACCGTGGTTCGGACGATTTTATTCCGATCGAGCGGAAGAACTACCCCTTTTTCTCTTTCGTTCTTTGTCTTCGTTTCTTCGTCTATCTTAAGCTTCCTTTTTCTCTTCTTCTCGTCCTACCTTCGATACTCTTTCTTCTCTAGGATATCCTCCAACTCCATGGAAATTCCCATGAACAAGTCGTGAATTCTTCCTGCTCGCTCGTGCGAGCACAGGGGGATGATTATCGATAGGATATCACCAGAAGGAATGTGCGCGTAAAAAAAGAAACGATTCGGTCCTTCGTCCCTCAATTGAGTCGTGAACAACTTCTTCTTTCCTCTTCGTTTATTTCTATCGCGACGTAGGAAGACATTCTATCGATATCTAAGCCTCCTCGTTTATTCGTGAAATTACACTTCGCACGTTTCTCCTGTCCCACCAATACAGTCGGAGGAGTTCCATAAATCTTGAGAAACGCAAATAAGCGAATGGTGCACGAGATAAATCGAAACGAATCGGTATATCGCGTCTGTCCGTTCGCTCGTTGCGAATTCCTGCGGTAGAAACCTCTTCGCAACGATCCCTCGTAAAACCTCTTACGATGGTGGTTGTATACATTTTTGAAAATGCTAAATCGCGTGGCTCAACGCCCCGTAGAGGGTTACAGGGAAGGCCACGATCCGTTCAACCTTAAGTCTTATTTATTATGGCCTCTCGATCGTCTATTCGCACGATATACTCTGGCTCGGCTCGTGCCTCCGATGCCTCTTACCACCTGATCTTGATTTGTTGCCGACTCGATAAATGTGAATGCTTGTATGGGAATTTGTACGTACAGGAGACCACGGTATATACCATAGGTCCCAATACTTCCTTCGAAGGACGAGTAATGTCCGGATTTTCAGGGCGAAGGTCAAAATAATTCGTTTGGTCGCCGGTATCTACTCTAAAGAGGGTATATTTCAATCGATGGTCTCGTTTTATGGGTGAACTTAAAATACATAAATAAAAAAAATGTCCATATCCTAACATTATATCATATCATCACGTAGTAATATATTCGATGCAATTTTTTCAGAGAAATATCAATATTATTTCATCTATTGTCAAGTAAAATAAAAGACATATACCTTTTACCTCGCGTGCTCGTTGTACTATAATTTCACGAAAAGTATCGTTTTTTGTATTTTCATTTTTTCAATCGTAACGTGACTGTCACGAAGTTCGAAGCCACAGCAAGGGTATCGAATTCGGAAAATCCTTCAGAAATCCAGCTTCATTCGCTATGGCTACAACGAAAAATAAAAATGTATTCTTTTTGACATTTTCAACGATATCTCATAGCCGTTGCAACATCTCTGTCAAAATAGTATAAATAGAAATTTCTATCGTAGAGTCAACCATCTAGTTTTTGTTCAACATGGAAGTTTCGGTGGGAGAAAGGACACCAGACGCAATTTATCTAAATGTTTTCCCTTCTGTCGAATCCACTCCTAACATCGGTTGCACGTTGGGAAAAGAGGTTGCATGGCGCATGAAATCGAAGGGTGAGGAGTCACTTCTGGAGAACCATCTCTCTCTGGTTCCTTCGTGTGTTTATACTTCTGTCTATTTATTGTTCCACGTTTCGTAGATGCTTTTACCATTCCCGCGATCTCAATTCGAGCGCGGTTTCGAGGACGAGTGTTAAGCAAAGCTACCAGCAGGATCGTGTTTGCCGTTGTTAGGATAACGGGAAGATGGAAACGAGCTGTTGGATGGTGAACGGTTTAAATAGCGGTCCTCCGATGGTATCGTTTCGGTGTCCTTTCGGAATATTAACCCGTTGAATTTCGTCGATGTTGTTTTAAATCGAGCGAATTTCGAGCGAATTTCCAGCGTTGCTTTTGGGAATTTCGAATGAGATTATTCCGTGGGGTTTGGGGAGATTCTTGTTGCAGATGTCTTTTTTTTTATGATTAATTGTAATTTATTACCATCCGGCTACATTTGAATTAACATTTATCTCAGCTGCTAACTCGCTACGTGATATTTGGATTTTACAGTTGCAACGGTGTCTCTGGACTTGTTACTGGCATTGTGTGATTGTTATTATTTTAAATTGTTTATGAAATTTGGAATAACATCTATTTTATTTTAATTACCCAATTATTTTACCAAATGTGACCTTTCGAATTGATAGATTATACGCGGGTGACGAGGAAGTTCTTTGAATCGCGTTCGTATATTTATTATTGATAAATTCGTATGAATACTCTCTTTAGAAATATTTTAATTATTTTCATCTGGTATTAACCAACATTTGCGACCTGTACAGGGCACGTTTCGACATCAATTGGAAATCATTTACGGGAGGGATTTGTAAATCGATCGCGTCGTACGATAGTTTTCTGGGGACTCGGTGAAATAATAATAACGATAATACGTTCCGCTTTGATTGGAAGTCGTACTCAAAGTTACTAATTGCAGGCTAATCAGCGGCAAATAATTTGCTTTGCATCGGTCATGCAATTCGGTTTATCTATCGTGTACCACTTTCGTAACTGCTCGCACGGGTAATCATGGATTTGCATTTTTGCTAAATTCGAAGTTAACGCCAGTTATACCTCGGCCATATCTCGTTTAAGGATTGCCGATTAATAATTCGTTAACATAGGATTCCCTGTAATACAGAGAACGTTGGAGGTTAATTAACTGAATAATTAATTCATTATCCATGGCATTCCCGGAGGCAATTCGAAATGCAACTTGTTTCTACCGGTACTATTTCACTATCGTGTTCTTTTATTTTTCCTCGTTACGAATCTCAGTCTTGTCCCATTTTATTTTGTCGTTTTCGCGGGAAAAAAAAGTTTTTCTGGTTTTTGAGGGCAAACAACGTTGAACAAATAGCACGAAAAAGTACGAGATTGCTGTGGACGCGAGGTCGAAAGCGACCTTATCAATTCGTCCAGTCTCAGGACGGTTAATTAAACCATTAATTATAACCTACCACCGAAACGAAGCGTAAATTAGTCAGGACCGTTAGAAACGATTTAACGGCAATCAATCGCCACGATTGATAGTCGATTCGACGATCGTGATACCTTTTAATGAAACGATATAATTCTACGGTCGAATATTTAATCCGAACTGGTGAATTTTCTCACCCCTTTCGTTCTCCATACTTTTTCACGACCTCGATTTTGTCGGATTCTTGCGTGAAGAAAAAAAAAAGAATTATGCATCGTCGATTATCGACATCGCACAGCAGCGTATTTCAGCTTTGACCCGAATTTGCACTTTGTGCCTGCCGAGAGCAAGCAACAAAAGAAACCCCTTACACCCTTCTCCTTCGTAACCCTCCCTTCGTTCCGTGCGACCTAAATGCGCGTGCAGAAAAGCCAAAAATCTCGACGAAGTCCTAAGAAACAACGATCGGTAGAGAAAATCCTGACGATCTTATCTAAAGATTGATTCGGCGCTGGAAAAATAGTCGAGGCATTTTAGAAAATTCAAATGTGTATAAAAAAAAAAGTCAAATCCTCTTTTGACATTTCCATTAATTGAACAATTTTCGTTATAGCAATATTTTCCAAGAGTTTAATTTGCGCTTTTTAAAATTCACTGATAAATTTATGATGTACCACGAATACCTCCCTCGAACCTTTGGATATCATCGTCCATTTTTAGCGCAGTTTTCATTAAAATGTTAATTCAACCGTTCCACTTTTCAGTCAAATTAATGTGTAAAATTTTCATACAAATTCGGATTTATTCGTGAAACGAATATCATTCTACTGATAAAACTTCTACGCGGGATGATGTTGCGCATTCTTATCGAAGATCGGGGTGAAGAAAGAGACGCGCGAATCTTCTTTTTCACAGGGTCGCATAAATATTTCTAGAGAGGCATGCGGCAGAAGCACACACGTTGCTCGTTCGACCGTAAGTGCGCGTAATCCATATTCGAGGAGGGATCGGAAGAGACGAGGGCACAAAAGTCCCGGAAACTCGCGAGAGGATGGAAATTTCACTGTCCGTCAAAGAGGAAGAAACGCGATCCTGTAAGGAACGAACACGAAGATTCTTCCGGCAGAGAGAATCAAAAGAGGGAAGGGAGAAATTCTATGAGAATGACAGCTTTCCCCGAATATAATTTCATAAAAGTCTGCCGGTTTTGGTTTCGCTCGACGTAGCGTAAAAAATTCCGCTCTCGCAGCAACATTTTAACGTCCTGTAGGGTCAAATTGAAAAAAAGCAGAACTACTGACACTGTTATTAGGAAAAAAAAGAACCATTGAGAGCAACTTTTGCTAACACGTACCTATCCAACCTTATCGAGACTAGAAGAAAGAAAATTAAATCTGAAAAAAAAGTCTTACAGCAAATTTCCAACAATCAAAACAGGCTCTTTGCTATTTCTTACGAACAGATAAAAGTCACGAAGAATCGAATCTCCTCTGGTTACAATTGCAATTTCGTAGATCTAAACCAAATCCTCGAGCAATCTTCTCCAATCGATGAGATCAACGAGCAGAAACTCCGGTGGCTATTGCATCGATTATCAGAAAAGATTCGTAGGAAAAAAGAAACAAGGAAGAAGAAGAAGCAGAAAGAAAGGTGGAACAAAATAGAGGGAAAATCGGAGAAGAGAAACGAGAAACTCTTCCGGATGCAATTCTCGAAATAGGTTCCGGTTTCGATGGCGTTCAAGCGAGCACAGCCACCGCGATTCATCCCTCGGACAGGGATGTCTTTCGAGCGGTCCACCGAGGGAGAAAGTCACACCGTGTGTGGCCCGTCACGATGCCTTTTTTGCGGTTCACGGAGCCAGAAAATGGTCGTGGACGGCTGGTTCTTTCTTTCTTCCTGCTCTTTTCACACGTTGAACCAGCAGTGTGAACGTTAGCGGGGGTGCTGGCAGCACCGACAACGGTGGTGGTACCAGAACCACTGCTACAACCACCACTGGTACCGGTACCACAACGACCGCTACCAGCACCGGCAGTACTATTATCACCACTCTAACCACTATTCACCACGAAGAATAATTTCATTCGACGAAGGCGAGAAACTCGATTAAAGGTCCTGGTCTGGTGCTCTCACCCTTAGGCGATATGCCGAATTACTCCCTTTCTCTCTATCTGCTCGTCCACCCTTTCTCCGGTTCGTTCCTTGGGCCGTTTATTCTTCGTTATTCCCACGAGTAGGTACTCTCTTTTACGAATACTCGTCCTGATTTAATCGTTTCTCACGACTGGTCCAATCGAGAGGAAAAGAAGAAGGTAGGGTGAAAGGAAAGACAAGCAGAGGGAACGTGGAGAAAGAGGGTTGGTAGATAGGTACTCGCGATTCGTTATGAATCGTCGTCGATTAATCGAGCCACGTCGTTTGTGTTTCGCGCAAACGAGCACACCGTAGCTCCGAGAGACTTCGAGCGGATGATTACCGAGTGATTTAAATCGTCGGTTTTCCTTTTGTTCCGCGGCACACTCCCGGGGATGATGTAGAGAATTAGCGGCTTTTTTCCGGAGGGATCTCTTTCAGCTGGTCGGAGAATACGGTTAATGTAGGGGGAATGGTACGCTTAAATGATATCATTTTGTCCGTGGGTAAAAGGAGTTCATTTAGCGGTTTGAATAATTCTCTTCGCAAAATCGCGAGGAGCCTCGACCATGCTAACCCTTTTTCTAGCCTTTTAAGAATTCTAGGTACAGTGGAGTTTCTGCGGCTTTTAAGATCGATTTAATTTGATTTTCTCGATGGAACGATAGAATCGTAAGAAGTATTTATATATTATGATATTATTCCAGCTATATTGTATAGGTTTGCAACTAGTCGTTTCTTTCGATCTTAACTGACTCAAGAGTCGATTCACACTGATGGAAAATATTGAACCTTTTCATCAATTCATCTATACAAACTTTAATATTTCATCTTTCTCAACAGTCCCAGGAGACAATGCTTACTATAGCTTTAAGACTTTCTACTCGATAGAAAAGGAAGATGGAAATCTATCGTGAAATACGTAAGCCTTCGCGTTGAAGGGTTAAACGCGAACAGAACGAATGTTTGCAAGAAATCTTCCCGGAAAGACTGTAACTGCCTATGGGGAGGGGGAGGGTGGGAGAGAGACAGTGAGCGTAAGAACTAGGGGATGGGCAGCGTGATTGTTAGCTGACTCCATTTTCTATTGTTCCGAGGGAAACGCGCTGAGATCGCGCGTTTCTTACATTGCGGGCGTGCTTTTATAACGGTTGCAGCGAGCGCTGCGAAGAAAGGCCGACGATAAAAGAGCCGTTAAGCCTTCGGGAGGAAGAGAAACAATGGACAGAGCCGCAGCAGCTACTCTCCGTGCCATCCGAGAAGAGAGGAGGAAAAAGGAAAAAAAGTGGGAGAGAAAAGAAAACCTTTAGTTAATTCAGAAATCGTCCAACTAATACGAGGAAAAACGCCACCAATCGCGATACTAAAACCGTGGTACAATTATTATTATTCCAATCAAAGAAACTCATGTTCAGGCCACGATCTACGGAAGAACTTTAATAATACTAAGTACATACCACTTAAACCTATCCACCTATATTTACACTCGTAGCAGATTACAGAGAGCAACAAAACTACTCGTTGCATCAGCCTCCTGGATAGTTCACTTGGTACGCGCAATTGCCTGGAAAGTTCAGGGGGTTGAATTTGCGAATCTGCTTCCTCGAGATCCAATTATTTTTCAGTAGACTACCAAAGCTCTGATGCAATTAAGCGCACCGATACGAATCGAGTACCAAAACTCTAGCAGATATTGAGAGCTCGATACCGAGAGGCTGTCTGCGAGGGCTCGTTATCCTCGCTTAGACCGAAATACGGAAAGGCATGTCGGTGGAAAGACTGCAGTTCGCAAGGCGACGAAAGACCGACGATAAAAGTGCAGTTACGCTCTGCTAGAAAGAAAAAAAAAGGGAGGCTGGAAGAAAAAAAGGGCCGAGAGTCGCGGAGAGCAGATAGAGCGGACACAGGGTGAAAAAGAGGAGAGCAGAGTCCGAGGGAGAAAAGGACGAAAGATGAGAGAGGGTGACTCACCTTCCAAAGTTTTTCAGAGAATTGCGAGACGTTGGCCATTACCGTGGATCACATACTTCTTTTACTGCTCTCCACCCCCATAGCCCTCTCCTTGCCACCCACGGGAAACCGTTGGACCACCTCCGAGAGTTGAAACTTTCGGCGACGTTCCGAGACTTAAAGATCTATCTGTCTTGAAACTGATTAGGCGGAGTGCACGTTCTCCACTCCCCACGATTCCGTCGACGTCTACTTGCATTGGCTGCACTTTCGGGTTAATTGAAAGGAAAAATTTTAAATGCAACCCTTAGCATAAAATCTATACGTTTTAAATTTTGTGGCTGTCGTACTTACAATTTTTTTTTATGAATCCTGAACTACCAGAGTTACGATATCTATATTACACGGGGATAAAGTCTCAGAGGTGATGGAAGTTTGAACTCACAATCAGTCTCACTGATTGAAAATTGAAGTTTTTAACATCATCCCCAACATAAGTCTTCTCTTTGTCGATACAAAATGACTCGTTATAACAGTAAATTGATTTTTCCTTATATTAAATCAATCAAAAAAGAATTCTATGTAATCGCAAATCACAAGTGCCTATTTCCACCATTTTTCCCTCCATTCACCGTGCTCGATTCGAGAAAGCGGCGACTGCCAGCGGCTCGAGAATTTCAGGTAAGTTAAAGTTTATCTGCTGGCAGCGCTGCGAAAGAAAAACTGAAGAGGGTCTCGGATTGAGACTCGGAACCCTTTGAACTTATGCTCATGTGTGTACACGCGTTAAACGTGCCGTCTCTGGTTCCTGTCGTGTAGTGTGAATCTACCCCAAAGCGGAAGGAAGATGAGCGTTCGCGACACGCTGGGAAATCATCCACCCCCTTTTACGGTGGTGAAAGTAGCCTGAGGTTATTCCTACCGAGTCTTAATATATTTCGGCGTTCGAACGCGCCGGTTGTGTGGTGGTCTTTGTTGGAAAACCACTTACCCTTTTAGGGCGCGTAATTTTGCAGGATGGCCCGCGGGGCTCGATTTTCCCGGGGTTTCGCTCGAACGAAGGGTGGGTTTATTAAAAGTTCTTTGTGACTCTGTTCATCGGCATGCAAACGCGCTGCAGTCATAACGGGAAAAGGTAAACCGTGATTATCACCGGTATATTGGGACAAGTTGTAGGATTTTGTGGAGGATTTAATATTTTTACTTTTCTCGAGTTAAAATCGTGTGGAAGTTTTGCGATGGAGTTGGAAAAATTAGAGGAAACGTGGAGAGATCTATAATAGAGATATTATATATAAATAAAACCGGCGAGTTTTAGATAAAGTAATTTGTTTAAGTGGAATTTTATATATTGGAAAATCAGTGATAAACTTAACTCCTTCCCTTATGTTTTCTTTTGTGACCGAACTCGCAGTATCTCAGGATTAATTGTTGGAATTATAATCTATCACTGATTTCCGATATACTAATATAAGTTAACTACTAATCTACTGGTAGTTTCAATTTTACAATTTTTTGAAAACTTGAAAATTTTCTATTCCATGTGCCGCGCCTCGTGTACCATATATTTATAATATGGTAGCTATTATAAGGTAACGGGTTTAGTTTAATCACAGAAAAATGAATAAAGATCAACGACGCCTTTTGTAGCAATTATTCAACAGCAACGACGAAAGAAAGGATAAAAGAAAACTGACAAGTCTTATAGAAACTGAAGTCGGACGTCCTGTCGAGTTAACTCGTCCGCAGATAAGTCGACGGTAACTGGCTGCATCGTAGGAAAGAAACCGTTTTCACTAGAAGAGGATGAGAGAAAAGGGGGGCAATTCTTGAGTCTCGTTCGCGATAATAAATGTTATCGTCGCGGTTCTCGCGGAGAGGGTGCAGCTGCAGAAGAAACCAGCTGCCGGTGCTTTAGTTAGTAACGATAAATACGGTGATTCCTTTCAGCCGGTGGAAGAAAGGGCCAGGAATTTATGCCGGCTTGCAATAGCTGGCAGAACTCTTAACAAAATAATGCTCTTAGGCCGGTAACAAATTTTCAACGCCGGCAGGTTCTCCAGGAAAGGAAGCCCAGGGGATGATACCAGGGTGAGCCGTCGTCGAGGGTGGAAAGAACGAGGCGCCTCTACGAACGGGGCTGCTAGCATCCCTCTACACACCGTCGAGGCTACATTTAAAAGTATAATTTTAAAATGGCGGCGCAGAACACACGAAGTGGCTCATAAGCATAATTTATGCGCTCGTTTCCTCTCTCGCTCCTTCCACCCTCCGCGTCTTCCTCTCGCACTTTTAATAAAGAATTTTCACACGGGAACGGGGGGACCCGGGACCTTTTTGTTTTCGAAAAGCCACCCTCATCCTCCCTCCGTCTTCCATGCCGTTCGGTCTCTTACCTTTTCATTTGAATTCGTTAACTCGACCATTTCTTTCCCACCCTCTACTCTCTTACGGTCCACAGCACACTTCCAAGAGAGGGAGGAAAGTGTGAGGATCGATTTTTCCGCGGATTGAGTCGGAACAATTCGCGAGAACTATCGCCGCCTGCATCTCATCCGACTCGAGATAAATTTACGGGGAGAAATTGCGGGGGTTGCTCCGGGTTACCGTACCTTCGAAGGAAGGATGGGGGTATTATTTGTCAGGGAAAAAGAGTTCGAGGGATTCGATACGAAGGAAGGCAATTTCTGTACGGTATATATCGAACTTGTTTTATAGAATTTATGGATGTCAGAATCGAAAAGACCATCTAATATTAATTATCTGCTTAACGAAGTTTCTCCCCTGGACGGTCGCGGGGGAATAGTTTCAAACGCGATTCTATGTTCGCATGGCCTTCCTATGTCTCGATTTCTCTTCGTTTTGAAGAGGTTGAAGATACAAAGTGAAAAATACATGCGTAAATATATCAACAACGAAAGTTTCAACGTGGTTTTGAGCCACGAGGAGGAAATTAAAAGGCAGAATTGCATCCGGGAGTAGAGAAGTATGCGCCACCTTTCATTCGCCACTTTTTCTGTCTTCTACTCTTTTTTACCCACGAAACAGCGCATAGGCGGAGAGAGGCGGGTCGCTTTATAAGTAGCTAATTGTAAAAACGTGTACTCTTTGTTCGGCGTTAATGAAAGCATCAGAAGGGATCCGCGTTTAAATGCGCTGCGCCTGCTGGAAACGAGTATGCGGAGTTAGTTAATTATTCACACCTAATTTCCTATCGCTTTGAGGCGGTTCACCGCATTGACACAGAAGCTTTTCAGGTAAATTCCACGAAAGTTGGAAAATTAACTCGTTCGAGTATGCAAACCGCCAAAGAATTCACCGCGTTGTTCCTCTCTCCTTCTGTGCTCCCCTAAGTACTAGAGTTTTCACGGTCTCGTTTCATTTTAATCCTCGTATCACAAAATTGCAATTTTATTCGCAATTAACAAAAGACAAAAAATGCTCCAACGTCCTTCGACATTCGATCGAATTGACAAATCATTACGATATCTCTGATACATTTAAAAGTCACAATAGCACGATCGTTATGCGTTGGTCCGATGTCGCGTGAAAATTTCATGCGAATAATTTGCGATTCGTTCGGGCTTCATTTCGGCAAATGAATTCGGCACAGTCGATGTTTTTCCAGGGAAATAATTCCACGGTGTTAATAATTCCGTGCTTAATTTTCGGGAATCAGAACGCGACCGGCAGGTGAATTGCGAGGGAAAACTGCGAGAAGTTTGTCCTCCCCCCGTCCTCGATTGATCGTAACGATTTGCACACATCGTTTGCCTTTATTTCTCTTCCCGCTCGATAGTGATTTTAATTACCACTGTTTATCCTGACTTCGTCGTAATCGTGATTCATTAGAACTCAGGCATCAACGTTCATTTACTATTTCACCAATACACCATTTTTATTTCGCATTTGTTTTCGATCTAAACTAGAAGATGATATAGAATAAATGTCAATTTTCCGCTGCATCTATCACCTTTTTGCTCGCATACTACTTCACTACTACTAGCTGCTCGCCATGCCAAGAAGAGAGATGGAAAAAGAAAAAGAGTGTAGAGAGAAGAAAACCTTTAGTTAATTCAGTTTCCCGCTTGCATCCATCACCTTTTTACTCTCCTAGGTCACCTATTTTACGCTTCTGACTCTAAATAAGAATTAAAAATTCTTAAATCCACTTAAATCATTGAGACGTGCAAAGTTATAGTTTTCAATAGAAAATTCATATTAACACTTTGACTGCCATGGGCACTGAATTCAGTAAAATTTCACGTAACTTCTAAATTGTAATATTTATGAACTCTCGGCCATATTGAATAATTAAGTATCGACGTCAAGAAGATAAATGTCTGCCGACTGTCTATCTATCTGTATCTCTAAAGGTTCTGCTTTATAAAGATGTGGATTTAATAGAAAAAGTTTCACTTCAGTAAAAATGATAAAATTAGCGAAATACCGGTGGTGTTCAACGTGTCAAACAACGTCCGACATTTTATCTTCATCCCTTATACCATATAATATCTAACACAGCAAAAAATGTGTTAGAGGCTGTCATAATGATTTCCCTTTTCCCAGCCATTGTTTAACATCATCCAGTCTATAAGGAGCCTCGAGTAACGCAACAAATTTCCCACTTGCACTCTCCCCGGAGTCTCTTTCATCCCTCTCACCCTCCGTCAGCCTCGTTCAACCCCGTTCAGCCGGTTTTAGCCTGTTCTCTCCTTTCCGGCGTGCTTTCGAGGCAACGTTGCGCAGCCAACGTCGAACTTAACTCTAAGTAATGGCCCGGTGCCGCGTTAATCGTGCCGCGTAAGTTAATTAGCCTAAACTTGTAATCGCACGGTAACGTCGAGGCAGATAAAAAGAGATGACTCGCGGCCGTGCATAGAAGAGAAAACCTCATGGGAGAGCAGCATGCACTTTTGGAGCCTCGGGAATTTCGGCAGACGGAATTAGCTGGAGTTTCGTTCGCTGCCAATCTAGCGGAGAGGCTTTGCTCGATTTTTCCTCGAGTAACCGCAGTGAGGAAAATCACAATTTGGCCGAGTGAATTAATTATCACCGGATGGAAAGAATCATGGGTTTTCCCTTTTTTTTCTCTTCTTTCTTCCTTTCTCTTTACTTCTCTACCGTTCTATTCCATTTTCTCCCTCTTTCTCGTTCTCCTCGTTTTGCATCTTTGTTCTCTTTACACTTTGCGTCTCTATCCATCCGTAGATTTTTTTCCTCTCTGGAAATCCGCGGATATCTCTCCGTCCTCTTCTCCCGTCACCGGAGGACGATTCTAATTAATCAGCGAGCTTTTGTCGCCCGGTTCGTTCGACAAACTCACCCCGGATAGTTGAGTTTGCTCGTCGCGCCCCGTGCGAGAAGGGCTAACTGCAGACAGAGAAATCTCGTTGTCGAGGGAGGAACGACGAGAGAGATTCCATGAAAGGAAATCACCGCAAATATACTCGATATTCCGTGCGACATTCGTCGCCTTTCTAAGCCCCCTCTGGTAGCCTTTTATCCGAGGGATGCTCGGCAAAGAAAACCGGTCTGTGTTTTATTTCACCCTGTCTTGAATCTGATTCGAAAGTGGAACGTGTTTAGATTAGATTTCAGACTTCCAACGGGACGAATTTTTCGTCGAGATTTCAAGAGTCACGCGATCTGAGAATCTATACTTGTGCTTCTGGAAATTGTAGATTCCGATTGTCGGATATTCAGAAGTTTCAGAAACATCCGGTGTTTCCTTCCATCGTATAATCGTGGGTGAGAATAAATTTTACTTCTTTCCATTTCCGAGGTAAGAGGTAGCCTTGGTAACGTTTTCTTTTTCGAGTTCACCTTTTAGTACGACGGTAATAAGAATAACTGAGATGTCTCTCGCGGAAAAGTTGCGAGGGTTTTACGTGCAAATTAATCAACGTGGAAGCTTATTAAAAGATTTCTTACTTCAGGTTTATGCAGTATTCCTCTTTCCTTAATTAAACGACATCACGACCGATGATAAATTTACGTAACGCAATAATTTCATGCATCTCCCATTGCTTCAACATCTCTCTCTGTCCGTGAATTCGCGACGTCTCTTTAATTACCATCGTCACGTAATCATCGTGGAAAAATGTAGCAACGAATCCATATTGATATCACGTAACGATCTCACCCCCTTCTTTCTGAGTTTTTCCATTTCAAACGCGAAAAAGATGCAAAAATGAAAGCCGACAGCGCGACGTCATGAATTTTTAGCAACGGTAGAATGCAACTTTTATCCATGAATCGATCGAGCTATGCTTCCAGACCGAAATTTAACCCAATTGCCGGACTTTGCGGCCAAAGTTGCGATCGCGAGAATTTTTTCCCGTGAAACAGGTGGTTCCACAGTTCCCTTCCTTTTTACATATTTCAGCCCTTTTTTTTAATCAAGATTTCGCGAACCTTCGACTCGGAACGTCTGCTAGGAATTTTCCAAGAATCCCAACACCGGACACGGAATTTTCTAACTAGGTCAAACACACCCCCTTCTCTCTCACACTTACCCCGAAGTGAGCATTCGAGAGGTTTCTGCCGTAGAAAATTTTAAAAAGCATCGCGAATAAAACCACCTACTCAATTTTCTCCCTATCTCTTTTTTCCCCTTTAATCTCTCCCCTTTCCTCTCTTTCCCTCTTCTATTCTCCTCTCTATCTTTCTCCCTCATATAAACCCCGGGCAAATTAAATTTCCTCGGCCATTAATCGACCCAGTTACGTCGTTCCAATTAATTCCACGAATTTGCTGAAAGTTGGAGAAAGTTCGGAGCCCGAGAACGCTAGGTATTTTTTCATAACGTTCGATCTCTCCTCGTGACTGGAGCACGGTAGAGTTTACGGGTACTTTGCCGACTGGCAGCGCGAAACTACGGTGCAAAAGGGCGAGCACCGATCGAGGGAAACAGGTGGTTGCCTCGTTCGAGCGATTTAACGTGATTTCACGCAGCTTCGATTACACAAATTCGACGGTGATTTCGTTCCGATCTCGATCGGTTCCTCGGTACCCCTGTCTTTTATCTTTGAAGTTCACGAAAGGAAGATCTTAATTGCCACCTGGCATCGTAGTCACATTCTAATTCGTTGCTCGCAAAGAGATCTCCTTTATGTGTCGATTTCATCGAAAAGATTCCATCGAATTGCAACCGGTTACTTTCGATTTATCGTCAAATATCGATTTCCCCTGCCCCTTGAATGTCGGTCATATTTCATGGAAATTGCACGGGAAGAGCGATACTTGGGGAACAAAAGCGACAAAGTTTCCATCGCCTTCTTCGTCGACTTTGATTAAACGAGCCAACGGAGGTGCGTTTAGTTAACTTAATTAACCATTACGTCTCGTCGAACTCGATTCTTTCCTACTAGTCCTTTTTTACGTCCTCGGGGAATATTTTTACGGGAAAATTGATATCCGCGGTCTTATTCTTCTTCTTTTCGTTCGCTCGATGCGCCTCTTAACACTTTGCTCCACAGGGACCTATTAATCTGATTTTCTGCGACCTCGTTCACCGATTTTGCTCTGTTCGTTAACCCCTTGCTGTACAATAACGCCTGTCAATTTTGAGGTATTCCAAGAATTATTAAATTAAAGATATCAGTGGATTGCCATGAAATGAAATTAATTCTATGCCATTCCATATTGCGTTGTTGTTTCAGCAATTAATTCAGAATTATTGCGTGTTCAATTACGAAAGAAGTTGTACGGCAAGGGGTTAAATGTTGCAAGTGTTCGCTCACTGATAATTCAGTTACTGGTAATTCAGTTTCTTCCGAGTCTATCTACACTGCAAAACAATTTTCCATCTTTTCTCCAGAATTTTTCAAATGTTCATCCTCCCTCTGAGGTTCATTCCTAGCCTCTCAATTAATCCAATCTGTCTCATCTCACCTAATTCATCCTCATGCACATTTCTAAAAATCATTTACCATAATTTCCAAAATGAAATGATATCGGTATCATCCTTAATAATTATTATGTATCTTAACTCTTACTAATCCAAAACGTTTAACTTTTTGCACATTACCCCAAATGTATACCTCACGTGCAGAGTAACGAGCAGCTTCATCGGATTAAGTTTAACCACTGGTTCGTGATAAGATCTTTGCGCGCGCTCTTGCACGTATATATACGTCTACAGGTATATACATGTATATGCAAACGCGTCTCGTGAACGCTTGTTTGCGTACACCGTCGATTTTCAATTAACCGCTAACGAGCGCGGCTAGACGAGTGCAAACGCTCCATCCGCGCGATACTCGGAGAGAGGTGCATACATGCATGCCTCTATGGGTATATACTTGAGAGATACTCGCTGAAATTAACTGCGACAGGAATGCACGACAGACATCGACGAGGAAAACGAGCGGGTTTGTTCGTTAGGCTAAGGTGTTTGCCAGAAGACTTCTTTCCTTGATGTTATTTAACGGTGAAAATTAATACAAAATCAATGGAACCAGTCAACTTGACAACTTTGTTGTAAATATTTCTCAAATTTACAAACAACCAGTGTAGTAAATTAACTGTAAAACCTAATTACTTAAGTGATCACTTCTGTACTGATTGGTCTTTATTCCTCAAAGTAGTTATTTAACACTAACCGTAACCATACGTGGTTAAATTGCTGAAAATATGTGATTTTTGTATTATTAGGCAAGGCTATTGTGTGCATTATTTCCTATATTAAATTGGCAATTTTTTATACTTCTGTCGGAAAAATATAATTGTACTTTCATAATCGATGAAATGATAGGCTATGGTAAGAATAAGTCTACATTGCGTAGTGTTCCATAGGGAGTGGCTTAACCCCATTAACCCCTTGCCGTACTATAACTAGTGATACTCGTGATGCTACAAATTGGAAAGGAAATTTTCAAGTTTTACAAAACCTATTAAATTGAAAATATCAGTGATATGCGACACGATAAAATTATTTCTATAATATTAATATTACGTTAAACTACACTATATGTCAAGAATCACTGATCAATGTTTATTTTACTAATTTAATTCTGAATTATTATCGAGACAGTCACAAAGTACACGGCAAGGCAAGGGGTTAAAAGAACACATCTGAAAGTAACAATAGAGAAAGAATTTGGAAGTTATGCACATAAATACATCGCTTTTGAAAAATAATGGCAATATAGGTGGATCTTAAAATTCCAGAGTAGGAATCAAGTTCTGTTCTTGTTATCACCGATGATTGTGAACTTCCTGAGTCGATATACGCAACGATTATTCTAGCAGATAAAACTGCCTACGCTGAAACTGTGAAACAACAATTTTGAAGAAAACTGAATAAAGTAATCTACCATATTAATTTCAACTCACGTTAAAAGCAACGTTTTGCTATGGCTCATGGAAAATACACAAATTTTCACGACTCCCGCGATTGTCAGCAAGAAGGATAGGTTATGCTGATGAAAAGAGAAATCCCACAGGAGGTGCGAACAAAGATTTCACCCCGTTGCATTTCCTTCCGGTTTCGACAATAAAGTCACGCGGATCGATGCAACGTCGAGGCAGGAATTTTCCGGGAAGCCGCGTCAACGGCGAGAAAACGGAAGAGAGAACTCGCGGAGAGAGACAATACTCTTTAGAAGGTCGTAAAAACTGCTTCTATCCAGTCGGAATATCCATGAGAAATATTTCTCTCACCGTCGAGGAAAAATGTCATCCTCCCCGTTGACGTACGTAACCTTCGTTCGCCGGTAAAATGCAAATGCAACCGGCAAGCACGCCGGTTAATTAATAAAATCCTTTTAAACCGAGTCGCTCGCGCCGACAGTTTTGTTTCTTTCGCTGAGACTCTAATTTCCTCGTGCATCGTGGAAAAACGTCAGCCACGATCTCGGGTTATGCAAACAGACACCCCCGTGTCCCCCGTTCCCCATCATTCTTCCTCGGGAACCTCTCTCTTTTTATTTTTTCCTTCGTTCATAGATTGATACAACACGTGGCATGTATTTTGCAATGCAAATAGCGGATACGAGATCTCGATTTAAATTCGAGTATCGAAACAACGAATACACTGCCAGGAAGAAGGAAACAATTACAATAAAACGCGTAAGCTTTCATCGGTTACCTTGCATTTAACATTAGATTTACGGATGTGAAATCTCTTACATTACAATATATTAAATAAAGACTTTGCTAATAGAGAGAACAAGCGGCAAAGAAGATGAATTAACCCTTAAATGCGCGATTTAATTTTTTTAATCAGAAAAAATATTTTTAATATCCATATATAGTTTAGATTATAGGAAAAATATTAAAAAAATTCTTTTGAAAGAATTCAGCTTCTAAATTACCTGAAAATCCTTTGTTGCATTTATGCAACACTGCGCGTTCCTAGGTAAGCAGATATATGGGGAATTATTGACTCGTGTAAATAGAATAAAAAATATTTTAGTACTTAATTATAGTTCTATTTATTATGATAGTTATAAAAACAGTTATTTTCTCTATTATAACAACGACCGAGGAAAGTTATTCCTATATCACTTTTTTCCGCGCTGATGAAAACCCGCTAAAACTGCCAAATAATTAAAACATTTGAAAGTTGGTGCCACTGCGCCTGTCAAAAATTTACAAAGTACACTATAGTCTATGACAAAGTTCGTTCAGAAACCGTAATCCGTTCAAATTTGTTTTTTATTCTCATAGAATTAGTATATTGCAGGAATGCAACTCCGCGAATTTAAGGATTAAGAAAGTATATTACAAGATACATTTAAAATATCTACTGTACCAATTCTCTATAAATTTGGAAGGCGTTTTTAACCTAGTGTTAATAAATTTTAACATACAACTTTTATTTTCTAAGAGATTTGTTTAAACATAGATACGTTAACACTAGAACTACCGGCGTTAAATTTATTATATTTCAGTATATAAAAGAAGTAACTGGCAAAAAAGGAATGAAGAGACGAAAAAGATTATCGATTCGGTGATTTATGTTCTTTGAGGTCGCCGTAGAATATTTATTCTATGACCCTCCTATAAATCTGTAGAATTTTTCGAAAAAATTGTGTATCAATCATTTTCACTGGTTTGGTAGTTCCAGTATAAAAACTCACTTTGCAACGAATCTATTCGAAATTACGAAAAATCTTGGAAAATTCCCGGCAATTGAGAAGCAGAGAAAAACATCGTACAAAATGCTATTCGATTACGTTCCCATCTAAGCTCCGTTTCGACACGAAGTTCATTTGTGTAAAGAGTACCACGAAGTATCGTCGTAACGGTAAGAGCACGAGTGAAAAGCTCGATGTAAAAACACTTAGCGTCCACTCGAGGTGGAAGACGGTCGCGAGAATTCGAGGGAAAAGGTGTTACGTCGAGTTTTGCAGGGTGAGTTCTAGAGGGCAGCTTTCGGAAAGCACTTCTATCCGTGCTACGGGGTGGCTCGTTATATTTTATTTGACGCCGTAGAACGGTGCGGGCCGAGGCAACGTCGTCGTGGCTTTTCGAATTCTCGAGAGATGAAGAGAGGCTGGCCAAAAAGAAACTTCGAGAGGGAGAGAGAGAGAGAGAGAGAGGGGAAGATTCGTAACGATTCAATCAGCTCGGCCAATCGAATTCGACAATCGAGTAATCCGGAACTCCAGTGCAGCGCTCAGCGTTTCTCCTTCCTCCGTTTCGCGACGTTTTCCTCGGTGGATGAGGGAGAAAGAGGACACAGGGTGGAAGTGGAAATACGGGGGTGAAAGAGAAAGGACGAGGAAGGACGTAAAAGGACGAGAGGCTGACTAAGAGGTAGATAGGTATATATATATGACCAAACGAGCGGATAAGAAAATTGAGGAAATGAGGGAGTGCCATTGCGGTGAGAAAATCCCCATGGCTCTTTTCTCTGTTCTACCGAAAATCTCTCATCGTGGCTTGTTTTCGAGGATGAACGATGCGGTTCTACATGATTTTATAAGTGCAATTTTTGCGATCAGATTGCAGGAGGGACGTAACGGGAACGGACGGGGATGAAAAAGCATGGAAAATCGTAACATTTTTCGGGGAGACGAAAAACCGTTTGGTATTCAATAACGAACGCTCGAAAATCGAACACATAAATTCCTGTTTCGACGCATCGCTTCCACCAGTCCCGTTCCATGGAGTTTCGAATATTCACTCTCGAAAGTCATACATTTCATTTAAATCCTACACTGCCAGACAGAAACTCGACGCGGTATGTTTTCAAACTGAATTCTGTCGGTGAAAACACACCGTGGACTTTTTCCCACTTTTTTTTCCACCTCTCCGAACCTATAAGAATCGCATTGCACCGACATCCAATACTTTGGTATTAATACGATAATTAAGAAAATTACCAAGTATTTATGAGATAAACGTCCCACGCAAATTGCAATAAAGGGTTAATGGAGATAAGAGAGGCCGACTAGAGTTTCAGGAGGGGAAGGGATTGGGAAGATTACCCATGGGTATCGGGGGTGTGTGCGCGAAATCGCGAATTCGCGGCTCGTGCGAAAACTTGGCTCGAGGAAATTACTAATCGGCGAGAAGAACGGGTTTCCGTATAGATACACGCATGTACTTTCGTCCTACACCTAGGCAAGGGTGCAACGTTGAATCGGGACCCGCCTTTGGCGAACTGATAAACTCGTCCAGGCGGAATAATTCCATCGTACGTATCCGCCGTTGCGTCGCGGTTGAATCCCATTAACTCCCGCCAGGGTTGGAGAGGAAGGGTAGAATCCCGGTGAGCGTGAAACAGCTTTTTGCAGCGAGCAATAAGTCGCCGGTAAATTAAGCGGAATGGGGAATTATCGGGAAAAGCGGGTCCGGTAAGCTCGAGATTCGATCGACGCTTCGGGGAATGGCCGGGTGAGGTAACGATGTAAGTGCCGGGGTTATCCGTTTCTTTTTCTTTCTTTTTTTTTTTATTCATTTTTAGGAGAATCCTTTGGATGAGAAATGGCCAAATGTATGATATCGCGTAGGTGGGAAATTTCTCCACGATTTCTAACGAGTTTTGTTACTGGTCGTTGTATATAAGCATGGAATGAGAATTAATGTTTCAGGGAACGCGATACGACGAGGGGTTGCAGGAATTCGAAGCATCGTTAACGATGGAAACTTTGCGCATTTGCATTGACGTGACTTTAAATGGGGATTGATAAAGAGCATGGAGAGAAAAGGGATATTATTCGAGGCTGCATTTTTGTTCGAGGCCTTTGTTTATCGAACGGAACGTCGAACGGAGGTCTTCGAGGAGGGGGCGCGCACGAATGCTCGTCAATAGCCCATCCCTTTGAATCCACGTATTTGCCTGAATCGCGGGGGTATAACAAAAACCGCGAAGCTAGCGCGCCACCCCTTTTGGTGCCTTTTTCCGCAATAACGCCGGCGATTTCGATGTCAGGAATAATCGTACGCCCCATCATTCGCGCGTACGGACTTTTTACTTTTATCTTTTACTCGTATTAATATTCTTCATGTGGCAGGATGTAAAACCACTTTTGAATATCAAACGTTCTGCTTTTATTTGAGAGCCTTACTTCCGACGTAGCGAGGGATTTTTCTAGATTTCTCCAATCGATGGCAAAGAACGTTCTCCAGGGCGAAGAACGCGAGGTCGATGACCTCGAGGATGTTGGAGGAAGCGTTTACCGGTAGTTCTAATAGAGTTTCAGTCGGAAGAGGATAAATTTTGCACCTTCTCTGAAGGCCAGGCTGAGAAATCTTTTCAATTTGCATGTATTGGGGTGAATTGCACGAAGGAAAAGATAAAGTGGCGGTTGCATTGGTTTCTTCGCTGGTGCTACCGACGATTACGCATTCAATTACCGTAACCGAGACAAAAGAACGTCGTACTGTATTCCCTGGCGACGACGACCTTTACAAATCGCAGCCCGATGAGAGAAGATGACAAAAATGCCGACTGGAAAAAAGGTGCAAGGTATTCCGACGGCTGCGCGAGGCTTTCTCAATTTTTAACTGTTCTTCTTTCTCGCTCTCCATTTACTCGGCTCTTTTACGACACCCTGGCGCACGTTTTTCTCGTTCTTCTTTTCTCCGACGTCTTGCTTCCCTGTTTTTTTGGTATTATTTTACTGCCGGTTCTTCGCGGCTGTCCGTCGATAATGTCTTCAACAATTTTCTTCGTTATACAATCCCTTTCAAGAGAATTTTAACTATTTTCTCCGTTGCTTAACACCCTTCAAGATAATTATTCTAATTATTGCAAAGCAAAAATAACGAGGAAAATGTTAACATTATCATATACTAAACTCTAAAGCAACACAAATTTTCGACAGTGTTGCAGAGTTTTTTGAGAAGCACCGCACAGTTTGGAGCAGTTTACGACAGTTTTTTTTAGCATGTACAGAAACATCCGCTTAGCTTCTAGCAGTTTTTTGAATAGTTTGCGTGCTGAACGTTGTGCCAATTTTGCACAATCCTCTCGCAATGGCTTAATACAATTTTTGTTACATGCCAACTTTCACGAGCGAAGTTTTCGCTCAGAATCCGCTTTCTAACGAATGATTTTCAAATCTTCTAATCAACTCCAATTTTGTTCCCTCCCCAATTAAAACGTCTGTCAACCACGTACGCTTTACGGTCTCACGACTCCATGTCTCACTCTACAACCCCAATTGTGGGGTAGAATCCTTGTCCGTAGATGTTCTATGCAGCCTCGACGCCACCACCGTTTCCCGTTGCTCCGGCGGAAACAATGGGCGCGGTTACACCGTGTCGCGCAGTCATTTATTTCCGGCATCGTAGCAGGCCGTCCGAAACGTGAGAAGATTACTCAATGTAACCGAGCTGCCGTGCCGAGTTGCCAGGACTTTACCCTCGCGGTTATTGAAGATAATTGGGAGAAGTCACCGAGAAAGAGAGAGAACTGGATCGTAGACGAAGAAAGTGAGATAGGGAGGAGAAATAGGGCGAGAGAAGCAGAGAGGTAGAAACGGAGAAGCGTGTAGCGAGCGAGTTTCGAGGCTGATTGCGAGAGGGTACGTGAACGTAACCGGGTGAACGCGAGTTAATTCGCGAGGAAGGGTACACCGCTCCGAGCACGATTTACCGAACCGATGAATACGTTTAACTTGTACTCTCCTTCGTGTTTGTTCCTTTGCTAGCGTGTGCGCTTGACAATTCGCAAATACACAGGCGAGATTAATGTCGCAACGTTCACAAACCGGAGACACTTTCCTCATGGCTGCTACAGCGGCAGTGGCTCGCGTATATTTTTCAAAATATTCGAGGAATTTTTTAAACGGAGTTACCGCGGTCAAGTGGAATCCCGGAGGCTTGCGTTTCAATGTTTACAGTTGACCTGGAATTTTTTCGCGGCAATATTTCTATTCTGCATTTTCAGACTATGGGGGCTGGATTATTATTGGGTGGAACGAGGATATTTCGAGAAACGTGAGGTGAATATTTATAAATCTTGCGCTGAGAATAGCATGAACAGAGCAGAATATATAACAACGAATGTAGAAAATCGGTTATTAACGACGGGACCGTTGGTCGAAATACGTCTGACCAACGGATTACCTAAACCACTTGTTCTATAACCATACAATTGCTGTTGGTGGAAAGCGGTGAAACTAAAACCATAACACAATCTCACAAACCACGACTGTCTTTGTTTTAATTAACAATGCCCACGTGTTACCGCGTTTATCCGTTTAGCTACGAGATGAATAAACCAAATCCTTAAAACTGTACCGCAATCATTAATTGCACAGAGTAAAAACCCTCATCAAGTTTCTCCTATTTTAAAAATTTTGTCTTCCTCGTCCATTTCTCTGTCTACAAAACAATGAAAATTATTTTACCCTCAATTGTAACCCCTGATTCTCCACAAAAATGTCACACTTCTGTAAAAGCAAGAACCATCTATTTAACCTAACGTTGAACATATGCCGAGCAACTTTCCATGAACGTATAAATCCGAATGTGGGCGTGTTTGTTCGTCCCCTGCAACCAAGCAGATGAAACATCGAGCAGCATTAGTGTTTAAAAGCTTGCAGAGATGCAACCACAAGCTCTCCTTGATCGCCGGTACTTGCAACACCCTCAAGCTCGTGCGTCCTCTATTATTTGCATAGATATTTACTCTTCGAGCGAATAGACAAAGTAAGAAATAACACGACGTAGCTTTTCATTCGAGAAAATATCCTCCGGAACGTTTATTGTATGTCGAAAGAAAAACGAAGGAGAAAACGAGGAGGGGAAGTCTTGAAGAAGATTCACGGGAATGAAATTGACGACCGAGGCAGCGAATAAAGGAAGGACGTTAAAACGTAATTAAATGTGTCCGTTGAAACGTATCCATCGAAGTCTGGACACAGCCTGGAGAGTAGAGACCAGAAGTAGTTTCAAAGCCCGAAGAAACGTTCGTTTTCATTTTCCAACGGTTTCTCCATCTCTGTCGACTCGACGTTTCAACCCCTCCGGAGTCGGGGCTGAGAAAGAAACAAATCGATTCCATTCGCCGACTTAATGCTCCTGATCGCATACCTTCCCCCGCGTTTCCTGAACTTTTAATGAAAAAATCTCGTTTCGATCTCTCGCTAACCCTACCCAAACCACCCCCGTTTGAACTTTCAATCGGTCGTTCCACCGTGAGCGAGCATTCCTTCCTGATTTTTCCAACGCGTCGCGGCCGAGTGAATCCTTAATAGAATTTATCTCGTTATAACTATCAATGCCTTCAAAAGGATTCGTCGTAACTGTTGAGAGGAGAACAAAGGTTCCTAACCTTCCTCGTTACTACGTTTCTCAGCGGATGCTGCAGGAACTTAAATCGAAAGATTATTTCCTTGTCATCGCTCGAAAAAACTCTTGAACTTACGTGGCGCACTCGAATTAGAATTAGAGGGGAAAATGCGAAAAATTGAAGAAAATTTTGAGAAGCTCGTGGTAAAAAGAGAAGACTCAGACTCTCAATCAATGGATCCGAGTTAAAATCCTCCACTATCTTTGAGAAATTTTTCCTAAATTGTAATTTAACCCTGCTGTTTTGTTCATTTATATCTCACATTCGTATTCCGTCCAGTCATAGTGGCTGGGCGATCAAAGGTTCACATTTGAAGAAACATAAAATATACAAACAGATAGATGTAAATGTTAAATACATTGAATATCAAAATTGTTAGCAAAATAGCATGTTTTCAAATATAATCTCCATTTCGGCTCATATAGACCCGAGCTGAACAGCAGGGTCAATATATTATTATTAGACTGCGAATGTTTATGCAAATTTCGAGTTTCACAAATGCAGGTGAGACAGGAAAACCTATCTAGGGATTTATTGCACTCAATAAATATTACAACAAATACCATACTTCGGATATTTTAGATATATTTTTATATTATGTCCTTTTTGTATATTTTAGCCGTATTTAATTTGTCATAAATGCATAAAAATCCGCAGTCTGATTATTATGAATTGCTTGAGTTACAAAATTCCCTTCTCTCTATATATCTATTTCTAGAGGAATAATAACAAAATGCGAATGGTCATAATAATATCTTAAGGATTTGTCCACCAGCTTTACATAAGATTGGCCGGACGACTCTAAATATAATTGTAATTTTGTTATGCAATTTTTTATTAGTCCAGAACTCACTTAAAACAGATGTCCCTAGTCGAAAAGATTGGAACAGTAGAAAGTAAAAAAGGCCAAGCAGGAAAGAAATAAGAAATCCTTGGACAAATAGACCTTGCATCGTCTCAAAAAACGTTGCTCTTGTAACGTAACAGATACGTTTCCTTGTGAGCCCGACTTTTCATTTAAGAAACGAATCTCGAGTGCAGCCAGCACAGATAACGTCGGGGCGTCGATCAATGGCGGATCTATCGACGTATTTCGTCGTAATCCAATGTAAGTGGCGAGGTCTATGCGAGCGCACGCATTCGATCCATCGAAGAGTCGTATCTACAACCCTCCTGTATTATCTCGGATCGCACATATATTCTCTCCGTAATCTCCGAGATCTATGCCACATTAACGTCCAAAGCTTCCCCTCCTTTTTCTCTTCCTCGGTCGAGATAGAATAAAATCTCAGAACGACCTTCACACAAGGAATATTCTACTGCGATGAATGATCTTTTTTTAACAAAAATTCGTGACGAATTCCATTTAAAATTGTTCACTTTAGAAACTAGAGTGAAATCGAAGCAGTTTCAAATTTTCTCCAGAGATAAAGAGAGAAAGAGATCGAGAAAAACGAAAGACAAGGGAAACAGGGTTTCATCGAGATGAAAATAAAAAGTCAGATTTAGAGAAGTTCCGACTTCTAGTCTCCACTGAATCTGGAACGGTCACGTACTCGATATTTGACTCGGAAATTTGCGAGGTTCGATAATGGCCTCGAGAGGAAGGACCGAACGAGTGAAAAGTCAGGAAAGTGCGTTCGGAAAATCGTACTCGAGTGAGATTCGCCCGGATGATTTTTCAATGCGTTCTTCTTCGTACGAGTCGTCAAGAGGGAAAACATTTTTGCTTCGACCGTTCTACGTAAGGGTGTCTGCACTTGCCGTGTGTAAAAGTAACATCGCCCGGTTCAGAGACGGGAAAACTCGTTGAAAAGTTTCACTTCGGCCATGCGGCACCACCTACCAACGTCGACGTTTCAACCGAACTGCTTTCTCTTGCAACACCCCGTACATTGAGTTTTCTACGACTCGTGTTCTCTCCTTTCTGTTTCTTCCTATCACTCTCTCCCTCAACCCTTAACATTTTCTCTTTCTACCGGTGCAGCTGCCTTTCTCCTGCCTTCTTTCTTTCCTCCCGTCAACTCGCTGGCATTTGTACGTCTACTTTGCCTCCCCCGCGTTCCACCTCCAAACCACCCTTTCCACCATCTTCCTCCTCAACCTACCGTTTCTTCCTTACCCTTTATTTCCGAGTTCCTACCAGCACCGGCAGTTCCGCGACTGGGAATTCACCACTTCGCGAAACCTCGAAATGTTCTACACCGTGAGATTTCATTTGCAATGCGATAGGTGGTATTCGTGAAATTTGAATTTCTCCCTTTCTCTCTCTATCTCTACGATTTCTCTCCGATTTCTCTTTCCACCCTCAAGGGCCTTTTCATATCGCTTCGAATCACATAAACACAGTCGACACGAACGAGGCTTCCAGGCTCACGAAAAATTTGAAGTAATATCGAACCGATAAAATCGATACTAATTTTTTTTGTTATTTCATCTGCATGAAAATTTAATAACGATCCTATGCCTCTTTTTTTCTCTCTGGGAACGATAAGCCCGCTGAAATCGGGTTTCGATAGCGCGGAGTTATCGTCGGTTTCATTGTCGACGTGGACCCACAGGGAGATACGTACATACGTTGCTCTTCGGAGCCGAAATATCCTGATCTATTATTGGTTTATCAGCTGGATCCTGGGACGTGTCTGGCCGTTACAGTCGATTATCGTAAATCGTTACAATACGTCAGTCATGTTGCGACAGCGCAAGGGACAATAATTCTCGGTTGACAATCTAATCCTGGATAGCAAACCGATGCGGATGTAATTTAATGGCGAAACAAGTCCCCCGTATGTCAACTGCTGATTGAGAAGCCACTCGAAGATAACGTCATTCCCGTCCGGAGTAATTGATTCGACGATGTCGGAATTAAAGGAATTTTAATCGACGATCTGCCCCGAATCGCTGTCTTTGGACGATGAACTCGCTCGATAGGTTGGATGACAGTGCGTCTGACCTTTGACGGGTTATTCTACTTGCTGCGACATATTTAGGGATGTCTTGGACTGATTGAGTGGTTGTGTCTCTTCGATTTAATTACAAGATTGATATATAATCATTTCAGCTAGGATCTACATATTTAATTAGATTTCAAGTCAGAGAGATTACGAGATATTAAATAATCATTGTGGAAAAAGCTCAACGAGGTGTTCGGAAATTGTATTACAATCTATTAAAGAGATGGAAAATTGAGCTTTTAATTGCAGAGGCATTATTAATCCACTTAGTATTTCAATATTGTTGCTCAGTATTAAAACTAGATTTACCCGACGATTAATTCAATATATTTAAAATTGCCAAATAAATCTGTCCGAAACAAATAAATACAGGGGACAAAATATTTAATCGATTCAATCAGTTACAGTCTTCAAGATAGAAAAATGAAAAAGAAACAGCGTTAAAAATTTCAAGAACAGTTAAAAAAAATGTAGGACCAGTCATTCTGACCACATTGATATACCTAGTGCTAAAATTTGCCCACTCAAAATTCCATATGCAACAAAAATAATGACCAGAAAATTCTTCCAATAAATTTCTCCCTTCTCTTCAAATAATTACATCATGTTTCCAGATGACGTAAAAATTAATAGCTCACTTTTCTAGAAAACCTACCACTCTATTCGAATTCCCCATACCTTCCGACTCTTCTCAATCGCGATGTCCCACGGAATCAATATCCCGGATATCGCGGCGGATGCAATTCACGATCATCGTCGCTGTCATTATTTCTATAGGCTACACTCGTTGGACGATGCTTTGGAAATTGGATCTACCATACCATAAGCCATGATTCATGGTGGGGCAGCCGGACGTTAGGTAGGTACGACCGGGCAACCTATAGTAATCTATCGCGAAAGGGGGTTTCGGGCTGCACAATCGCTCCGATAACGCGCCATGACACGGCGATAACAGGATTTAGTGGGAGGGAGGGAAAGAGTGGGTGGAATGAGAGTAACACTCTGCACATAGAGAGAAAGAGAGACCGAGAGGGACAGAATGTGGGAGAGGGTGAGAGTCCACTGAAAGATCGGATCGATCGGTTGCAACCGAACGCAAGCAGAGCTTCGAAATTCTATCTTTCAGCTTTCACGAAGGTTTCCACCCCGTTTGTCGAATGGAGCAACGTACAAGAACTCCTAAGGGGTTGGAGAACTTGGAGGAATTTCATGGAGAACCATTACCGAGGGGGCAAGTCAGCGTTGAGTACGTTGAGGGTTTGTTTCCCGTGACGATTTTACATGTAGGTGATGTTTTCCGTGGTCACTGTTGCAGGTTCTAATGAATATTATAGTATATAAGGGAAAATGTTAATTAAAAGAATAATTTGAATGTGATAAAAAAGTCTGCTGCAAAAAGAAAGCATGAGTGGAACGTTAGCTTTTTTTATGGTGCAACTAGCGTATGCTGTTTTGTAAGGCAGATAGCGGAGTTATAAAAATGATCGTTAGAATGCAGATAAAAAAGAGGATGTAACGAACAACTTCGATATCATCCAAAAAACGAGACAAAATATTTTGTTTCCCGGAAAGAGTTTCCGCTCTGCGCCCGCGGAAATCGTTAAAGTCCCATTTCAGGGATCGATTCACAGTTTCAAATCAGATTCTCAGTATTTTGGGAAGATATTAAACGTTACGAAATCTACGAACGTAGACGAGATTCGAAATACAGGCTGGAAATGTTTCCGATCCATGGTATTCGCTTTCCGATGACTGCATGAAAGAGAAAACGAGTAAACTCGTCGAATTATCACGAGCATATTGACGCAAAGTGGTTTCAACAGCTTCGTCTCCTTTTTTTACCGCTGCAAACAACTTTACGGTTATTACATCTACTTAGAAAAGAAAAGACGAGCCTTCCAAGAGTACCGGCGAGAATTCCACGATAAAAACACCGCTCACGATGTTTCGCTCTTAAATTACCCCGGGAAGCTTTACCACGTCTAATTTTCGAACATCATAAATATCTTCAAACGGATTCCTTTGCCATGTTACCTTCAAAACGTCCTCTTCTCGTGGAATTCATCGAATAGAGTGAACCTCTAACCGATTACACTTTGACAAACCAATGAACTCAAAGCGAATTCCAGCAATTTCAATGACGACCGTTTATGCATACCCTGAATTCCCATAACATCGTTTGCATCCCATCACTTATTAACAAACCACGAATATTCACCATCCTTGAAACCTAACGAATATACCATTAAACCCGTATTAATATCCCGACACTATGTGATATTTCATTACCCATTAAACATCATCCTACCCTCCTCTAATGCCATACATTTCACCAAATGATACGTTACACCTAGGATGCTTATTTTCTTCGCGTTTGCGATAACACTCTTACATTCTTCTATCCCCATCTCCGTCTGAAACATCGTAGAACGTAACCGGAGCATAGCCATAAAACGTACGGCAACTATAGCTACATACTTGCACATAGATCCAAGAATATGCCCGTCTACTGACGGCGATTTAATATTCACGCGCATTTTACTGGATCCCCCTTATCTACGGAAAGTTACACTACGTGTATTTCCATATAAACGTTATGTGATAAAGTAACATGGTAAAAGGAACCCCCTTCTCCCTTTGCTGAGGGGTGGAAGTCGAAGGGTACACGAAACACGATGTCCTTTTGGGACGTTTCAACGTATGGACGGATGTATAGTGTGTTCTTGAATGTTCCCCAGAATGATGGGATGTATATGGATTACTAAAAGTGTTTTCTCATTTGGATTACACTCTTTCTCGTATTTCCGAGGATATTTGCAAATGCATTACAGGACGCGATGGGAGGGTACGAAGGGGTGCAACTCTTTCAGACGTTCTATCGAAGATTGGTTCAACAACGATTGGATGTCTCGTAGGATATTGATAATAATCTTTTTTAACACTAGAACGACCGACGTTAAATTTATTACATTTAAATATATTAAATAAGTACTTTGGAAGAAGAGGAATCAAGGCGTGGAAAATATGATAGGTTTGGTAATCTGTGTTTTATAAGATCAACTTAGAATTTTTATTCTAGAACACTGCTGTAAACTTAGGGAATTTTTGGAAAAAAATGTGAACAAGTCATTTTGACTTGCTTGGTCGTTCTAGTGTTAATTATATTTAAACTATACGTTCTGATGACTTCTAGATATTTTTAGAGATTTAAAATTAACTCTGGGACATATTTGCAATTTTATTCTCAAAATTTGGATTTTTCAATCTGCATATTTTTCAGTATGTTATAACTTTGCACTCAAAGACTTTTCGCTCGGGTGAAGTTGCAACTCGGAACGGTTTTGGCTAAATTGAGCGAGTGTTTTACAGGTACTTTTAAAAGATTTTATAATAAGCAGACAGACCAAACCGGGTCTACGAATAAAATTGGGACAAGGATGCCTTATCGTGTCGGAAATAAACGTATAGAGTTCGAGAACTCGAGAATCACCAGGGCATTGTAGTGACGCCTCTCGAGTGCAAAGGGTTAATTTGCGAAAATAATATCTTGAAAATGAGGAGGAAAATTTTAATAATTATATAGAAAAAAAATCAGTGCACAATTGCTTCTTTTCCAATCCGTGCAAACTCGATGCAACCCATAAGCAACACGATTACCCCATATACGTCTTGACCTACTGTCAGAGAGGACACAAACTTGCTGACTCGAAATCTCTCCAGTTCTTCAGCGATTTGACCGCGGCAACATTTCTTCGGTAACGTCACATCGTACCTAAGATCCTGTCCTTTTTCCTCGCGGATACGTGCTGTTCGGAGTTGCTAGCTTTTCCAATAATTTCCAGGATAAGCGGCATTGTGCTTTCGCTGACCGTGTGGTTGGCCCGGTTGTCCAGCATTGACTCTATCGACGCGAAACTTTCGAAAACTCTTTACGTGGCCAGAAACGAGCGCGTCTCGCGATCCACGTTTTACTCAGAGTTCCTTAATTCTTCTTTTCATACAATTTTTTTTTCCTATTCCGACTCTTATTAATCATCCTCGCGACAACTGCACTCGGTGACCTTTCACGGTGAAATTTATTTCAACCCCACCTCGCGTTACTGCCATCGTATTTTCTCCATTTGACGGGAGTTCGTTTTCCTGGTGCTTTATTCGGCGCGACTCTGCACGTCTGAAAACTTTGTTCGTCACTTACGCCGAAACTGGCACTCCGTCTACTACTTCTTCCTCCGATTAAACTTTCTCGCAACCCCTTAGCCTCTCCGATTCCTCGATCTTGTATTTGCTCATTTTGAAGCTCGTTATACGGCTCCCTGATTTCGAGATAATTATGTTTCAGACTCTTCCGACTTTGCCTTCGTAAATTGAGTGCATGAGGAAGTGCTGTTGACATTGGAAAGCTTTCAATGTATTGGAACATTTTTTAGGTAATATTATCTTTTTTCTGGAGATATACATTGCGTGTAAAGTGTGGGTGATGAGATATGTCGTATTTGGGAAACTGATCGCTGGGACTGGCTTACGAAATATCTCGTTTGCTATTTTTTCCTATGCACGTAAGTAGGTATGGACAACACGAAAAATTAAAGAGTAGCCTTAAATATTCTTATGACAAATATTTAGCAGAATAAATGTATATCGAATTTCTGAAAGAGTACAAAATAATCCAATATATAAAATGTACCAAATCTTTGGAGGATTTAAAAATCTAGGGATCCTGCAAGCTCGTTCAAACTGCAGAGTCCCGTACGTAATGTGTTAAGTTCAATTGTTCTGGGTACTTTACTTATAATTTCTTATTCTAACTGAATTTCAAATCACCAAGAGTAATCACTTGATCGGGGTCTTAATCTTTAAATAACAACTTTAAAAAAATCTTTCAAAAGCACAGAAGAATTATCCACTGAATGAAAATTCAGACCTTTAACTTTATGCCAACTATGGACCGAATTTAAAAATCCTCATGCCTTGCATCGACCCAACTGAACAACAACTACCTATTTAACTGTAGTATCGAGTAAGAACGACACTAAGGACTCAGTTTAAATCACACTAATTGGTCCACTTATCCCTTACCGTCACTACTTACTTCTACAAAAAATTTAATTGTTTATTCGTAACATCTATTGATGCTTTCTCTCCGAAAGCCGAACTCGTTCTGGTAGAAAGATTGAATCAACACAATCTTAACCTTACGTTACAAAAACTGTATTTTCGTTAAACTTTTTGCGTCATCCTCTGTATTTACCTGCTCCTTCCTAAGAAAGCACACCTCCCAGTTTGAAAATCGTTGCAGTATACTAATCTCACTAGTCTTACAACACCTCTTTGGTCTTACATTGGAACGTGACTTCTTTAGAATTTGAAACGAATACAATTTATTTTTAGTTTAGTAATTTAATTTAGACATAGTATTTGACATAGACATAATAATTTAGTTACTATGTCGATACCAGAGTAGGAACAGGAGGCCCATCAGGTCCTCGATAAAAAACGATAAACTGATCCGCTTACAAGGTCGCCATATTTCCATAAAGGAGCACGAAACACCGAGATTTCGGAGGCACGAAGTAGACAGAGCGGAATCGCGATTTCGTTGAGCCAGAGCAAAGGAAGAAGTTGCCGTTAGTCGCTATTTTACCGTTGCTTCGGTCAATGCGCGATATCGGACTTGGCACATACGTACACGGGGTACGAGCATCCCCGTGTATCGGCTGTGTACCACACCCTGGCACGTCCGCACAAAGAACGTGGACAAACGACAGACAAAGGGTACGGAGTTGAGCCATACAGGGACAGGCGAAAACGTTTGTCGGGGCACGTACGCCTCCATTCGCTGCCAGACGAAAAACCGATAACAACGATTTTCCAGAATGAGGGGAAAGTAGGAGAGAAATGGGGAAGGTGGAAAGAGGACGAGGCTGGTTGTGAAAAGTCTCGGTGAAAT
The DNA here is from genome assembly GCA_910591515.1 of Cerceris rybyensis. Taxonomy (NCBI): domain Eukaryota; kingdom Metazoa; phylum Arthropoda; class Insecta; order Hymenoptera; family Crabronidae; genus Cerceris; species Cerceris rybyensis. Next base: position 8,198,210 of record OU342795.1, read on the forward strand.
TGAAAAAGGAGAGAAGAGGCGGACGAATGGACAGCGAAACGAGAAACGATGGTGTCTTTTATTAATACACCATGATAAACTGACGTAAGAAGACGATGGGAAGTGACGGATGACGTCAAAAGAAATCGGAATGTTTGAACACCTTGGGAATTCGATTCTTTCGAATTATCGCGAAAGAGAACGTGAAATTCCATGGGGAGTATTTTTCCTCGCTTATAGGAACGTAGAAGCAATGAAATAATAACTATCGTTGTACAAAGCCAGGGAAACGAATATGTTTTTTCAACGAGAGAAGAACCAAACTCGGGGCCCGAATTCACGGAGATACAATCCGCTGGAAACGTTCGACAACCAATACGCATAATGCTTATCGATCGGACGTATCGCTTTTCAAAGGAGATGAATCTACCCATGCTCGAATCTAACCTGCCCGACGAATTGTTTCGATGGGTATCATCCAAATATTGCAATCATCCATTAAGCAAAGGGGGTGGAGGTATCGAATTCGAGGGTCGACGTCCATGGTACTAAAGGGTTTTGGGGAAATGTCCCTGCGCTTTAAACGTCGAAGATTCTTTCTATTTCTGCCAGGTTTTATAGGTTTGCCTCGATTATGATAAGCTCGATGAATTTTGAATTATCAGAATTACAATGAATATATGAGCCGTTATATTTAAAAGTGGTATAAGCCCTTCTCCTTTTTTATTGAGATATTCGAGAGTTTGTACCGGGTGATTCACAAGTAGTTTTCATGGCTTTTAGGGGTTGCTCTACCCCCTTAAATCGATACAAATTTATGTAAAAAACTCGCTTCAAAATTTGCAAAAGGGTAGCAAATTTTGTTTATTGGCCCATTGTATTCTCATTGTTACGTATATAAATCTGAATGTTTGTGTTTCATTAAAAACAAACTGTGCAACCGCACATAAAATAAATCTACTAAAATCTTAATAAAAATTATATTATATATACCTCAGAAACATGTTAATTCTTTGCTTTGGTGGCGGAGAGTAGATATATGATGGCTAACTAAGGGTTGATTCTACTGTAGGGATGAATTGCCAAGCAGCCCACAAAAGAAAGGTGTCGATGACGTAGAATGTTGTCCACAAAAATATTAAACGCACACTAATAGGTGAAAATGATTTAGCGCGATCACGGAGCAGTGATTACTCGCCGGCGGTCGCGGGGGAACTGATTACTGATAGCAAGGTGAGCCTCGAAGTGCCTTATTGTTATGACTCGCGGTAAGGATACCTGTAGGTTACAGTCGCCGAGACCCGCCGAGTTTATTTTGTCAACACGTGGTGGCCGTTGTACTTCATGGTTACTGAAGCGTAAATAACTGCTCTCGTTGCTCATAGAATTAATTTTAAAATTGTACGAGCTTTCTTTAATTATATTTATAGAAACCGATTCATTTCTCACCCACAGTTTCTCGCAGACATTTTACCTACGTAAGAAGACGAATGCGATGAGCCAATAAAAAATTTTCTACACTCTCGAGAATTTTGTGCAAGTCTCCATCGACTCGAGGGTGAAGAACAACCCCTAAAAGCCATGACTACTTTGGAAACACCCCGTACAAAAGTTTTCACGTTATAAAATGTAACAGTTGGACCTTTTTGGACAAAATTGTGGAGATACTTGACTTGAAGTACGAAAAGAAGGCATTTATGTTTAACTAAAATTGAATTAAAAATACTTTCCTCAAAGTATTGCAAATCTCTCTGTCGTGAAACTGTAAATTAACACAATAGCTAGTCGTTTTCCACCCAAAAACTTGAACATGCTCGAAATATGACTCATTCTTCAGAATCGACGGATAGAAACGATTCTAGTTGCGAATGACAATGTAGCAAAGACAATAAATAATATCTCGCAAGTTTTATCTCCGACTTTCCCTATGCGAAAGGGTCGGTAGTTCTTTCGACGAAAGTCTATGCGAAAAGTTTCGACGTTTAAGCAGCTACTTCGTTTGTTTCCCGTGCCTTATCTTCATTACAGCCAGTGGATATTGCTCGCCGAACTTCAGTCGTGAATCCCGGATAAATAAAGCATAAAAGAGAATACATCGAGCTACGAGAGGGGCAGACCGATAAAAATATTTCCATCGGGGTAAAAGTCTTTTAGGAAAATGGTTCTCCCCGTCGGTCTTGCCACACGTCGAAGAAACAGAAGAAGTAGAAGAACTAAAAGAAGACAAAAAAAAAACAGAAGAAAGAGCGTGTAAGTTTTGGACGAAGGGCAAAGTTACGTGGCGCGGCTAAACGGTTCCTCATCCCTTCGATCCTTCTACTATGAGGGTAGCGATTCGTGGCATCCCTCGATTCCCGACGAATTTGACCATCCCTCAAACCTCAACCTACGGGCATCGACGAATCCGCCAAGGTTTCGACGCTTCGAGATTTTTCTCCTACCCTCTTTTTCCTCCCTCAGCCCCCTCGTCCACCCCCGTGGGGCCGACTTTGGGGAAATTTACGAGCAACCTCGCTCGAGTGGACCCTCCGATAGTCTCGAGTTCGACCCTTTCTCGAAGAAAAACTCTCCTCGTATGTTTATCTGAGTCCATACACTCGCCACGCGTTATTGCCGACATTTGTAACGCGCGTAATATAGATTTATAACCATACGCGAAATTAAATCCCCGTGCGGCGAGTCGCGCGTGAATTCGTGACCGAGCTTTCGAAGTGAGCTTACAGAGGTGAGAGAAGAGGGGGAGATGAAAAAGGGACAGAGATGTAGAGAGAAAGATAGAAAGAGAGAGAAAGAGAAAGAGGGTGTAGGGAGGATGGTGCGACGAAGTCACTCGGTGGAGGACAGAAAATTTACGTAAACTCGTACATGGGACTTGGAATTCAAATAAACTACTAACGATAAGGTTGCACTTGTATTCAACTAACCGTGTTTAGTTAGCGAACAATTAAATTACTCTGTGGTATTCGACTCCATAAATTGCCTATGGCGGCTTGAAATTTCGTAGCTTTCTTACAAGCACACTCAGAGACGAGACGATGAATTAAGTGTTGGAGGAGACATAAAAGAAAGATTGAAATTACCGAAGGTGTTTCTGACGCCTCGTGACGGAATTTCGAGGTTTATTTTGTAGCTCCGGAGGCAAGAAATTCGTAATAAACTCAACTTCGCAAACTTTTTCGCCAAACTTTTAAGCTTCCCAGATATGCCCAGAGATTTTGTGTCACTGAATATTCTATAAACTTTCTACCACCTCTCTTGGGAAACACCTTACGTACGGTGTATAGTAAATTATTAATTAAAAAATAAACAAATACACCTAATAAATTTACAAAATATTCTTTTCACACTTTCACAGAAAATAAGCGTGAACTCAGAGAAGAGAATTATTTATCACCGACGCTAAGATAGAAATTCACCGTGAATGTGTTTATAAAAATAAAAAAAGGGGGGAAGAGTAAAAATCGCGATGCGACGTAGTTAGATTTTGCGCAAGCATATGTAGACACGTAGTCGTAAAAGGGTTGTAAAATGCTGGCTTTGTAATTACAACCAGTTCTCTCGGGGTAGTTAGACCAACGGCAGTCCGTTCGACAGGACAGACACGTCCTCGCGAAAACAAGATCGATCCGGCTCCAGATCTAAACGAGTACCCAAGAGATCCGTTTTTGTTGGCCTTTCTCTCTGTTTGTATTCTGCAAACGAAGCAGAGTTATACGAGAAACAGCCAACGCCCGCGATGTACCTACGTTACGCGGACGCAATGGAAATAACGAAGTACATTTTTCATGGGGTCCCCAAAGTCCTTTTCCGAGGATTCGGTCATTTCGCGTTCGCTGCCCCTAGGTTGTGATTGAGGACGTGCAAGTGGACATATTTTTCATCTTTCACTATGATTTTTATTACAATTTATACACTTACTCTTAATACTTTCCGCTCTTTGTTTTACGTTATTTATTGCACATTTGATGACTGTAAAGTCAAATGGATCGCAAATTGAAAGAGAATAATTTTATAAACGGGAGAATTCAAACTAGAACTCGTCAAGGAGCATGACATTTTTTCATATTTTTTAACGCGTTGAACTCCACCGGTATTTAGCTTGTTTTATAATTTTTACTGAAGTAAAACTTTTCTATTAAAATTACGTATTTACGAAGCAGAAGTCTTAAAAACATAAATAAATATACAGTCAGTTGGGCTTTACCTTTTCAATGCTAATATTTAAATATTTAATGCGTAAGAAAATTTCTAAATATTACAATTTTAAGTCATATGAAATTTCTTTGAATTCAGCAGCGCCGGTCACCAGTGACCCTCGTTGCATGCAAAGAGTTAATTGACTGCTCTGATGATTCCGTCTAGAATGTACTGATTTAGGTGATTTCAGTAGTAACGAGAATTCAAAGTCAGCCTTATAGATCGGAAACGTATCCTTGAAACTTCATCTACGTTTTGATCATAGTTCTGTAATTTTTTTATACATGCTTAGGTATATCTCTTCTAAATATTTCGTAAAAAAAATTTTCGAATGAAAATAGCGATTTAAATTGAAGTTCACTCTTTGAAAGTTCTATTCTCGCCAGTCCACCATCGACGTGGAAGTAGAACGAGTATATCGTTCCGAACGATCTTGGAAAAGTTAGGTTCCATCGATTGTTCTATCCATCGCGAGAGAAAAAAAAATGAATAGCCGAACTAATACGGCGGACTGACACGATTTTTCGCTTTAAATCCAGGCTAAAGTAAGCGTAAACGTTTCCACGGTCACTGTTCACCTGCATCCGATACGCGATACGTCGATGGGACCAGAGTAATTATTCTCTGGACGAAAAAATACCCACTTCCAATTTCGTTTTCCCCGGCGGCGCTTAAATTCCGAACCACTCGCCGATTTTCTGGGCGATTTCCCGCGGGACGACGAGCGCGGAAGAATTCGTGAAAACAAAATCCTGCGAGGATAGCGGAATGGAAATTTGCTCGCCGCTGGTGAACGCAAGTTTCGAAAAGTCGATAGGTATGTCCACTGTTCTTCCTCGCTTTTCCTCCATTGGTATATATCTCTCTTCTATTTTATATTCTTTCTTTTTCTCCATCCTTCTCTTCCTTTATATTTCTTCTTCTCTTACTCTTTAGATCTCTCGCCCTCTTTCCCTGTGGGTTCACGTCGATCGTTCGTGCTCGTAGTTTTGCCAAGTACCAAGGGGGGTCAATTGCTAGAAGGACCAAGTCAGATATATCCGGAAAATTTCCAAGGAACTCACTAGCTCACCCATGGGGCGAATAGTTTATCTTGCAAGAAAATTCCCTTCGTGAACATCCCCTGGGACGCGACACCGCGACCTATCGCTCCGATCCACGAGGAAGTCGAAATCGTTTTGGGAAAAATTGCGAGGCCACCTATGTTGTCCCTTCGATTGATCGTCCTGGTAAGTCTGTACTTTTACGACGATCTGTGCCAACGATGAGAGAAGATATACGCAAACGATTGCAAAACCAAAGGATGCTCTCTATCGAACGATTATCACCGGGAAGAACCTCTTAAGGGGGATTCATGGGACAGGGTTCCTTTTTCGGATAGTAACGCTATCTTTTTAGAATACATGGGTTACGAGAGTCCTTAGATAATCTTAACTGCACGGCTGGTGGAAGAATGGGAGAGGAAGCCAATGCGCTGTCGATTCAACCCTTAATGCATTGTGGGGTAGATTTTTACCCTTTGCTATTACAGCAAAAAAAATACTATACTTTACATATACTCGTGATGCTTGGAGATATAATTATATGTCTATTAGCAGGTGATTAATTATTGACAAGCAATACGTATTTTTTAAAAGTATTTTTTTGACCATGAACTACACTTTTGTAATTGAAATTTCTGATCTCTCATTAGCTCTATTTTTTACACAAAATTCCAAGTATTTACTAATTCTTTGAGGCACGGTGTAATTAAAAGTGTCCCATCTTTTTGACACGCGAAGGTGCATGGTCGGAACTTTTTTTTCCTCCTTGAAAATTCATATTATTATATAACTTTGTTAATAAATACAAACCAGCTTTATTCAATTTAAAAAAATGCCGGTGCTACAAGGGTTATTTTCTTTTCTAACTTTCCGTGCCTCAAACAGTTAACCCAACCTGCAAAATAATTTCCGAAACGGTCACCTCGAACTCTCACCATTAACAAATTTTCAATTTTATCTTCCTCGTAAAAAAATTGTCAGCAAAACATTTTCCCCTCGAAAATCCTGTTCCCATTTGTTCGAATAAAAGACACAGAATATCAATCGAGAATTGCATCCGCATTTTTCCGTCTACCCGTGAAAACATAAAAGTACTCACCCCACTGTGCAATTCAATCCCGCTGTATTTTTCCCCCATTAACATGAACCAGCCCCAATTTCACGGTGCACCTTTGCTCCCGTCTACCTCGACCTACGTCTATTTCTCCACGCACGCGTGCTTACGGGACGTAATACCGTCGAAGAAGTTGCCTCGTCGAGGAGCCTCAACGTTCTTTTACCCTCGCGATAAGGTCCTCCACTTATCCCGAGTAAAAATCTCTCGTCACGGGGGAAAAAGTTGGAGGAAAGTGTCGTTCCCGTGGCAATGTACGTGTACCGCCTCGTCGATGGGAAAAAGAAGGGAGCATAAAGGCGCCAGAGAACCGGCCTCTGCCGCTTCCGTGAGGACCAACGGCCTGATAAGCCGACTAGTACCTGCTTCGAGAGCTCGATACTTGGAAACAAAAGTTACCCCGTCCGATATCTCGCACGTAGTCGTGCAACCCGACGGTAAATATTTGCACCATCGTCACACCCAACTTACCCTCTTCGTGGGAAATTTTATGGCCAACGAGCCGATACCTCGTCGAGGTTTCTATTACACCGCAAAGTAATTTCGATACTTTGCTGTACCATCGATACGAACGTACGACGGTGGTTCCCGTTTCTGATGGGATCGATTGTTACGATCTACCGTTTAATATGCGACTTCGAGAAGAGCGCTGGGATATTTTTTTTTAAGTTGGAAACGTGGGATTTGTTAGGGCTGAGGGATATGAGAGTGTACGTTGCGGGGGTGGAGAAATATTTCTTAGTTTCGACTTTATGGAAGTTGAGAGAAATTAATTTCTTTGGGGGTTGTATTCTTTTTTGGATTTATTTTTAGTTTAAGTTACGAGGTGATTTTTTTAAGGAGGTATTGTTTTAGGTGGATGGAAGGAATTTGTTTCGGTGAAATATGTCTGCGATCGTTCTCCAAAAATTGCGAGCGAGGAAGTTCCTTGCGAGGGGCGATTCTTCGTTGAGAAAGGGGTTAAACTCGATCGACGTTTTACGTCTTTCAGCGTGAATCTATGCTGAGAAATTTTTGTAAAATCGTCGTCCCATTTCTCTGCCTAGACGAAACAAACTAGAAACCATAAGGCGACTTGCGCCAGGCCACCCGTTGACCCGAATCAAAATGCAGAAAAATCGATGCCGAGGGCGCGAGAAGAATTTCACTTTAGCAAACGTTCGACCTTCTTTCGCTACGGAATTTTCCCTAAAATTTCAATAACAAAGTATCTTTCAAATTCCCAATTCTTAAAAAAAAAAGAAAAATATTAAAAATATAACACATAATAAAAATTCGTATCTTATCATATCATCAAATCCAATTTCAATTATGAAATCGCAAAGGGAGAATACGGACAAGGAAAAAATCGAAATCCTCAGAAGCGAAGAAACTCAGATAGTTCGAAAGAAAAGAACGACTCTTCAGGGACCACCCCGTCGCGTTATCGACTCGTTACCGGATCCCGCAGTACAGGATTTTAATTCTCACTTTTTGTTTCGCCTTCGCCAATTCTCTTTCGCTCTCGTTACTTTAATCCAGCCGGAGGATCGGGCCGACAGGGAGAATTACTCGTTTCCAGGGGCTTCGGTCTTCGGAGGTGGATTAATTAATGAACGGTAGACTAGGATCGTGAGAATGTCCGGATACAATGGGCACAGAGGCCGATTCAGGGAAGGAAATTCGATTTATTCCTGAATCGAGAAATGTACGACCTTCGTCTCATCGAATCTTGCCTGGTTGCATTCCTGTTAAAACCTTGCACCGTGAAAATTCTCACGGTTTTACCAAGTGGTTGCATTATTGAACCAACATCGATAGGATTATCGTCCATAGAGAATAGCAAATATACTTACAACTTTGAATTCCCGCGCGAAATCGAGGGGCCAGTTGATTCAATTAATACGAAAATCATTATGAAAACGTTAATTCGAGGAGGATAAGGTGGGAGTTAATTAAAAGTTTCCAGTGCCACTTGGCCCGTAAACGCTTTGCTCGTTCGTTTCATCGTTTGGGCTTTCGGTTCGGTAATCTTTGAGATTGTAAGATCGTGGATTTTTCGTACTCGATCGAAGGGTAGAAATTGAAAGATGAGAAGAAATGATAGAGGGTGGTCGTTAGCTTGGACGACTCCTCGCGTTAATTTCATTCTCGCGAGAAACGTTCCGAGACGAGGTAACGTCGGGGTACCTTAACGACCGGCCTTAATTAAAGATGCGAAAGACGCGAACTTGAAGACGTCCAATTATCCGAGCCCTCTTCCATTTCTAGAGACGCGTGCCACGGAGTTGTAATTGAGTCCGTAGCTGGAAAATAAAACAGGAAGATTTTGTAGAATCAGGTGGTTTGTCCAGTGGACTAAGATTTTCGGTGATTCGACACACCTTGTTCCTATGCTCGAGTTACTTTGGTCGATTTACCTTTGTGGATTTAAGGACTTCTATGTTGAGAAACCATAGTCGTTGTGTTGGCTACGAAGTTTCTGGGTATGTTGCAATATTTACTTGCAGTATTGCGTTGTGTCTTGGCGATACGATTGAGTTGATCGTAGATTTAACCCCATTCAACTTTCAAGTTAACTATAGTCATCCATAGTGGTGTAGAGTGTACAAAGCTGTTATAGCTACATTGCAATATTTGAGCAAATTTGCGTTGTTGCGTTATCTTCTAGGATTAACTCGTAAACGTAATCCTTTCACTCATAAAAGTTACCATTCATCATCTCTGAATGTCAAGGACGAAGAATTAACTTATCAGATATTTCGTATGGAAATTTTCCATTGAGAGGAATCAAAGATTTAAAGCCTGGTTGAAGTCTGATGTAATTAAGCTTCAATGCTGATCAAATTTCATTGTTCAAACATGTCAAACTTCTCGTATCGTACCTCAAGCCGTAAAGAGGATTAATAATGATGAAGGAAACCAAGACCGGTACGATTTACCGAATAATTCACCGAATTAGCGAGTTTTCAGTGATAGTTAAAAGGTCAGGGAGCTTTGCGACTTACCGTTGAAAAAAATATCGCTCTTTCTAAGTGGAAACTCGCCTAATTACCGTGGACTTCATAATGAAGCCAAGAATTCAGGCGCAGGACACGATCTCATCTTGCAGCCGTCCGACTCTAGTCTTCCGGTTCTTCTTCATCCTCTTCTTCGGCTTCTACGCTTCTCCTTCCTCGTCCTAAGCTTTTTCTTCTTCCTGTGCGAAAACTCTTGCGACGAGTTTCCAGACGTCAGCATCGTCGACGGGTCTCGATGGAGAGCTTAATCAAAATACGAGCAGCTAATTATGTCTGCTCTCCTTACGAGAGAGAAAGAGCGGAAATTCACCTCGAGTATGGTGAAAGGAGGGCGAGAGATGGAGAGAAAGAAGAACAGAGTGAAAGAGAGAGAGGAAACGATCGAGCGGGAAAGTGCGAGAAGAGGAGAAAGAGAGGAGGCAAAGAGGGCAACGAACAGGAGACGTAATTGGACTCGCGGACGCGGAAGAAGCTTCGTTTTCGCTTCGTTCTCGAGATTCGCACATGCCGAGGGGTGCAAAGGAGTTGATGGTCGACGATGTAGGGGTGGGTTGCTGCCTCGAAATTAAGGGAACTCGCCTTAATGTTCGACGTTGAGCCCTCACTTGCCGTGATAGCAACAGCCAACTCGAGCTCGTGGCTGTGTTCTAACGACGTGCAAACAGAGCGCCGAAACGGGGATGATTTTCGGGCCGGATGTCTCTTGTATGTCACTGTTTGCACGTTGATTATATTCGATGATTTTGTATTACCGATTTCTGTCATTGAAATTAACGGCGTTAGAAGTGAATTTATTTTTTTATAGATATTGTTATTTATGTATCTTACTGTGATATATTTAACACTAGATCTACGGTAAACGTCAAATTGGCAGGTAACTATATTTTAAAAAATTTTTCCCAAGTTGATAGAGAAGCAGTACGGTAAAAATTTCACTTGTATCTTAGAATATATAAATTACTTTATTGGTCGTATTTGTTACCGCTCGATATATGTTTATTTAAAGCACTTATTTAATATATTTAAATGTACCAGATTTGGCGGCCATAGATCTAGTGTTAAGGGAGAAAATTTCAACGTTAATGTAATTTAACGTGATTTTGTTATTTTATCAAAACTATAGCAATTAAAATCAAACGAGAAGAGAGAATAGGGGTATAATCGAATGCCACGGTGAACGAAGGTTGATGGGAGAAAAAAAAAATTATTAAATATCGAAAAATCAATTCGACGAACGCGCACATCGAGGAGAGTATATAGTGTTGTGCGAATTTCGTTGATTCGTGATTGCCGAACGCAGCGATGAATTTGGGTCGACGTATTTGGAGACAACGGATACCAAAATGAAGCTTCGCCTTAATTGACCAAGCCAGCGATGCTTTCGCCTGTGTAGGTGAGTGGGCAAACTCCATCGGTAATTATCACGATGGGAGACAGACTACCAGGAGTATTCAATGGCCTGTTTTCGAGGGAGGCAGAAGCAGTAACAGGAAAATTATGCCGCACTCTCACGACGGAGAATATTGCTGGTAATAACAATTTGCCGAACCGTTAACGTGCCTTTTAATGCACGAATTATGGCCAATTTTTCCGACGCGAAAATCGGATGAGAACATTACAGCGACGCTGGTACACTTTTTAAAGCGACGTTTCAGAATTACCGCGTAACTCCGGCGACCCATTACTCTCTCGGAGAGTTGTAAAAATAATAAATTTTAAATCCCTGCAAGAGGTAAAATCCTTTCGGATTTTTCGAACGTAGTAGTTTTGGAAAATTAATCTCCAGCCACGGTAGAAAAATGTTTTCGCGATCTTAACCTTATCCATACATTCATGTCGTCGTATCGAATCATTACGACAACGTTTAAATCGTTGGTGGACGATTGGAATTCAATTCTTCTTCCAAAAACTGAGATGTATATCCCACGAACGAAACAAGTTGTGTATCAAAGCTGCTTCCCTCGGAGAGTCGAAAAATCCGATTAGTTTCCTTAGCAATCTTCTTAAGAACTTTCGAGCTCCTGGAGAACAACTCCGCCCATTCTCTTGGACCTCCTTTCTTTCTTCCAAGGCCTCTCCAAGATTCTGGAATCGATCTAGGTATAACTTTCTGCTAACCAATCGCAGCTAGTTTCAATCCTGTTCATTCCGGCAATTTGTTTCGCAACCTCCTTTTGCGGTCATTTGAGTGGCATTCTCGAGCATCGAGGGGTTGCATCCTTCCGGCCTAGAAGAGGGTACTGTCTTCGAGTATCTTGCAGTGGTGTACAGGGTGAACCAAGATTCATATCACAATACTCTTAAAAAAATCATATAGCTATTATCCTCAAGGTTTCTTCCCTCCAAACACGTGATTTAACACCTTGACCTACGATTTCTTTTCTGACGGGGCGTGCTGAGCCACGAAATTGATTCTTGAAAACAAATATATTCACTGATTTCTGATATGTCGTATATCTGAACGTAATATTAATAGTATAGATATAATGAGAAATTTTAATTCAATGATTTTTGATAGACTTCAAAATTTCCTATTCCAGTTTCCGCGCAACGAGTGTCACACGTTGTAGGCTAAAAAACACTTTACCGATCGGAAGTCTATTAATAGGCTTTTCGAACCCAACGCCTTTGAACTTTTAACTTATTAATTGGTTGCCACTCCAATTAATAAATTTATCATTTATCATTGCGGTTACCTGTGTTAAGGACTCAGTGACGAGAATTTGTAATTTTCGAATAGATATCTGTATCGAGGAAGCATTTGTGACCAAGCGATCGCTAAGAAGGGGGTAGGGAGTTAAAAAAATCCCGGTCGGTAAAGTATTAAGTAGAAAACCTCTGACTTCGATAAAAATTATGAGACAGTCGAAATACAGTTAGCATTGAATGCGTTAATTCAACTCAAAGCCATGGAAAAACGAAAAGTCCAGAAGAAGAAAAAAGTGAAGTGGAGGAATGTAATTTCATTTTGTAATTTCGGCTAATTTCTCTCGGGAAAATCAAGCTCGTTTCGATCGTACCGTAATTCTCGAGCCACCCTGTGTACAGTCGCAGCCACTCGAGGCGGAGAACTTGGCTCACGGGCGGAAGTTGTCTGGCATTGTTCCCATTACTCGTAGTTTGGTTAAGTCGAAACTTTGCCCCGCGACCCGGCCTCTTCGAAGGATTACAATTGTTTACGTACACGCTGGACGGTTGATTCGGCTAATAGAGAGTACCACATGGAGGAGGAGAGAAGACAAAAGAAAAAGGGAGGGTATCCTACGAAGTAATTCAACGACACTTGCAAAACACCGTCGCGGGAAAGACACGGAAGGAGTGGAATTCGTGAGATGTATTATTCAGTCTTTGTGCCACTTGACGATTCATGGGGGGTGGTGATAATAACGAGGAGAATTTAATTATTGCTTTGTCTCAGTGACGTAGGAGGATCCTATTTTTTTGTTTTTTATTTAAAGGTAGAATTTGTATTTGTGAAGAATTTTGTAAAATTTGTAATCGTGTCATCGACCAACAGCTTTGAACACTAGAGCTACCTAGAATCTATAATAGTATATTTTAATATACTAAATAAACAGTTTGGAAAAAGTAATCTGTGTCTCATAAGATCAACATAGCATATCAGCTCTATGACACTTTTATAAACGTTGAGAATTTTTTTGAAAAAGTCGAGCACCAATTATTTTAACTTGTGTTAACACTGGAACTACCAGGCTAGTTAAAATGACTGGTTCCCATTATTCTTTCAAAAATTCTCTAAGCTTATATGACAGTCATAGAACAGATACTCAACGTTAATCTTACGACAACCAGATTACCCATTGTTAATCTTTTTCACTTTTTAATTTTTGTTCCTCCAAAGTATTTATTTAATATGTTGAAATGTAATAGATTTAACGCCGGTAGTTCCAGTGTTAAACTATACAGATTATGAAGAACAATTTCAAATTTTCTTTTTACCCTACAAATTACATTTTCCAATGAATTTTCTTGCTGGCGAACACAGGGTTGAAATAAAAAGATGTTTAAGAGGAGAATAAATAAGGCGAACGTTAAGGACCAACGATAATAAGGAGCTAGTAGCAATTGCACGGTAATACTTATCGCACTTTAAATTCCATGTCTCTAATTAAGAATAAGGTTTAATTTCGCAAGGAAAAACGTGCCGGAAGTGCTACCGCAAACGCGCACATAGCGCAATGCGCTAACCGGGTAGTAGGGGGTAAAGGGCAGGAAGAATTAGAAGAATCCCCTGGGAACGTAAACGACTCTCTTGTTTCTCTGAATTTCCGTTAAGGGCCTTAGCGCAATTACAGGGAAATATGTCGTGCATAAGAGTCCCGGTTAAGTAGGCGAATGAACGTTCATAATTGCGAGCAGTGAAGTATCGAGGGTAGTTTAAATCCGTTCTCTGTCACTTCAGACCATTCGCCGTTAAGGGTGCAAAGTGTTACGTTACTTTAACGCGCGTTTCGCTCTTGAAGAATTTCACGCACGGATAGAATTAACATTGCAACGTCCACGGATGCTTGAACAAATTTTAGTCAGATCTCACTGCACTTCTATCTGCAAGATTTTCCATCCAGAAGGTAAAAGAAGCTGGCCGTCACTCAGAATGAATTATTTTTTCTCGGTGAATTAGCACTGCAAAGATCCTTGGAATGTTTTATTCAAATCTGACATAACTCCCTTCTCCGTTTCACCTTAGATTTTTAACCTCAACTTTGAAGAAACTACTGTGAGTAAATTATATGTTTTCTTGCTATTCCATGGTATAGAATTACAACGTCGAATTTTCTCCCTCTTTATTTTTCGTCACTCCGTCAAATCTCTCCAGCAACCCCTAAAGGAGCTATCCGTCAGTCAGGATAAGCGAATTACTTTCTTCCGACGATTCGAAGGCCCGGCAGGCTCGAACATGGATTTCACTTTTCACGATAAAGCCAGCATCGTTAGCGAGCACTCCGTCCATGGGAAGTTTAACCGATGCCTTTGTGGGATGAAAGGAATAAACTCTCGAGGGAGGAAGGGAAGGAAGGAAGCTGGCGCGCGCCTTATAAAAATGCAATATCTGCAGGCGGTACCTGCGCGAATTACTTCCCCCTTTTTTCCTTTTCAAACATTCACCGTCCTCCTCCCTTTCAACGGTAGCCTCGAACGAGGAAGGCCAGTGAAGTCTCACCTTCTTCCTTCGATTTTCTCCCTCGTTTTTCCACCCTTACACACCCTTTCTTTCTTTCTTTCCTTATCCTACCCATTCCACACCTTCTTCGCCTTCATTTTCTCCATCTTTTCTGTCTTCTCCACCGTCTCACCCCTGTGTCACCTCTCTGCCTTCCTTCCTCTCGCAGCCGTCCCGACGGCTAATGGCGAAATTATGATCAAGCCAACTTCTTTTCAATGGAACGACGGTAATTACCGCGCCGGTTGTTCCTGGATACTGGCGTCTAGCTGCATTATTCAGGAAAAGCGTGTAAGCGCAAAGCCAGACAGAAGTACGGGGCGGAGAGAGAACGAACGACGATTTAATCGCGCGTACCACATGGATTACTTACACCTACTTCTTCCTCATTTCTCGCCGATGCTATGCTATACAGACTGCTGTGATTGGTTAAGGGGTGGTTTATTTTTGAGGTAAAAAAAATTCCTTCCTACGAAGCACTTTCCTTCGTCCTACTTTTCACATTGGAGTTTACATAGCTGAGCTTCGAAAACGTCTTTTTTTTTGCACAAGACTAGTGGTGGAGGTTGGAAAATTCTTTTTTCGTTCACGAGGTATTTTTTCGCGGTATAGTTTAATATTCATTTCGTCTCATTGATCTTTATCGCTCGTGAGGTTAAAGGAAAGGACATCGAGGAAGTCGTGTATTCGTTCCTCCGTCTTGCAGTCGATCCTGCTGACCGAAGGGAAATCCGGTCTTGCGTTTACATCCTTTATGGTCACCACGTAAAAGTTTCTGGAGTCCACCGATTTCCTTCTGTCGGCAAAATAGTCAGAGTATTTTCCCTCGTCCGTTTTGTCGGAAAATAATTCAAGCTTCGAAATACAGAACGATCGGAAGTATAAGTTCACGTCGTTCGTTCTTTCTTATTCTGAGTTTTATCGCTTACAAACTTCAAGTAAGATTCTCACCCTTTGAAGATCATACGAAAGAAGATTCGCCTTCGTCGAATTTCTCTTACGAAGCGGAACGAAATTTCATTTTCCTTCGTCTCGTTAAAAACCAGCATCGCACTTGAGATTCGAGGTGATCGTAACAAAGTACACATTTACTTCGTCCGCCAGTTCTTCTTTCTCGCGCGTAATTTATTTTATTACCATCGAGTTCCCGTCTCCTAACATCTGCTTCTTTCCACTTTTTTTTTTATTTCTCACGCGAAAGCTCTTCCATCTCGAGGAGATCATCGAGCAACGAGGGAGATTCGCCTTTATTCGAGTTCTCATGCAACGGCGATTGATCCTTCGACGCTCGTTTTCGCTTCATCGAGAAGATCTCGCGCACACTTAAAAGACGCGCTGCTCTCTTTCATTCCGGCGATGGATTCAACAGCGAAGATCCGAAAGGTGGTGGGTGGAAATGGAAATTCAAGTGGCACGGTGATCTTTGACGGTCCGTTGTTGAAACGATGGAAACAATTTATTACTAAACACGATTTCCGATCGAACGATTCATGCAAATCCCAGCGCTGAAAGGGGAGCGAAAAGCGTGGGAGAAAGACCTGGCAGACTGCGCAGATAAAGTCTTTTATTGTCGTCACAGAGCAAAAGGGAGAGACGAAGGATCGGTGAGAACTCGAGGGAAAGAGACGAGGAATCACTGGAGGAATTCTCGAGAGAACTTAGCGAGAAATCGGATGTAACGAGGCGAAAATGAAAACGAGAGGAAAAGTAAAAGAACGGCACGAACGATACGACGAGTGAGATTGCAATTTTTCTTACGTTTGTACGTCCGATTAATTTTTTCTTTTTTTTTTCCATCTCGAGACGATATTGCAAGGCGAGTGTCGCTTCGTAGCTGCTGTCTCTCGAAGACTGGCGGAAGACTCGTTCCTCCGTGTCGTACCAATTTGCCGAAAGTAAATGTTGAATGAAAGTCAACGTATTACTTTGATCCGTGACTCCAGATATTTTCTTACCTTCTTAAAACATCTACACCCACGGAAGCGTCGCCTCTATGAACCGTCGATCGATGTTTAAAAAGCGAAAACTCCTGTTTGAAGAAGCATTAAGAAGTACCGCGAAAGACTTCGGAGTAAAAGTCAAACTCACGATCAAAGTGTATCGAAAAATTCCAAGCACATACACCTTCTACAACTTCCATTACTGATCTTCTCACCAAACTCACCTATCAATTGTCTTTCTCCTCGACGATCAGCAAACATCTTTTCCTTCCCTCTCGAATTTCCATCGAAATTTTACCACCTACGTGGTATCGAGAATGAAACAAGTTCCTATCGTATTACCAAGTGATTTATAATTGCTAGAAAATTTGCATCAACGACGCATTTCCAACGGGTGCGTAGACACTCCGGGTGTAAGTTCGTTAACGGCATTAACTCCACTAACTACCGACAATGTCGGCTCCTAGTTGCTTATTTGCTCGATATTGTTGCCTCGTTGCAGGTTGCCGCTTTGCAACCTTAATTAATGCACGTACTCGTAACTCCGTGTCCGCCGGAAGTCTTCTGGTTACGGTTTGCAGTGTACGTCCTTTAAAAATCTAGTCCTTTTGTCTCTTCTCTCTTGAAATGTTGACTTCAATTGTCGTCCCAGAATAAGTTGGACAAAGGAAGAACAAAGGTGGATCCGTTTCGCGTGCATGGATCAAACTCGACGGTTTAAAAGCCTGGCAATAGGTGATGCAGAAAGCAAAGACGGAACACCGAATCCAATTTGACTGGATGGGGATCTGGACCGACGCAATACGGCGTCGCTCGGTTTTGCTCTTGCTCGGGGCGTCGCGGCGCACGGAGACGCCGATTCCTAAAGCAATTATCATCCACTCTCCCGTTGCTACCCCCGACCTGGATGAATGGCGAGGCGCGTCGAGTCCGGTCCACTCGCGATAACTGGATTCTCCCTGTGGGACGCTTCAAAACTCCCACTTTGCCATCCTTCCCCTTTTCATTCTCCCTCTTTCACTGTGCTACCCTTTCTCTCTGTTGCTCCCTCTCTTTTCGTCTCTTCGCTAGTGATCTACATTCAGCTTTGTCCATCAGTTTTGCTTCCACTCTTCCTTTTTCTTCTGTATCTTCTTCAACGTCTACCGTTGCTGCTTTTGACTCTCTACCTTTTTCAACATTCTTCCGAGTGTCCCTGAAGTTCTTCTGGTCGTTCTCAGTCCATAGTTTTGGATCTACTTCTGTCTTCTTCACTGTCATAATGTCTTCCACTGTATCTGTCTTTACTCTTCCTTTTTCTTCTGGATCTTCTTCAACATCGACTGTTGGTGCTTTCATCCCTCTATCTTCTTCAATCCTCTTCCAGGTCTTACTCCAGCTTTTCGGTCGTTCTCTGTCAGTTACTTTGGATCCTTTTCTATCTTCTTTGCCGTAATGTCTTCCACGGTCTTTCGCCTTCTTCTTCCTCGTTTTTTCTTTGTTTTCCGTATCTTTTTCAACGTCGACCATTGGTGTTTCCGTCCGTCTATCTTTTTCAGTCCTCTTCCAAGTCTTACTCCCGCTTTTTCGGTCGTTCTCTTTGGATCCTTTTCTATCTTCTTTGCCATAATGTCTTCCACCGTCTTTCGCCTTTTTTTTCCTCGTTTTTCCTTTTCCTTCCGTATCTTTCTCAATGTCGACCATTGGTGTTTCCGTCCCTCTATCTTATTCAATGTTATTCCGCGTGTCACTGTAGTTTTTCCGATCCTGCTTTGTCCATCCCTTTGGATCCTCTTCTGTCTTTTTCACTGTCACAATGTCTTCCACTGTCTTTTGCCTTTTTCTTCTCTATCTTCTTCAACATCAACCGTTACTGCTTCCGTCCCTGTGTCTTTAGTCTTCTTCCAAGTGTCACTCCAGTTTTCCGGCCTTTCTTGTCCGTCATTTTGAATCCTTTTCTGTCTTTCTTGCTGTCGTAATGTCTTCTACTGTCTTCTACCCTTTTCTTTCTTCCCCCAGTGTGCCTCCTATCACTTTTATCCGACTGTCATATACTTCTGCCGCTTGTTATATCTCTTCTTCTTTATCCTCCAACGTGACCTTCGTTATAACCGAGATCTCAGCTAGAGCGACGTTGACGGGGGAAGAAAAAAATTAACACGACCCCGGGTCTCTATTTTTCGCGTCTCCTTCGCGAAACTCTAGAACGGGGTTTCCCATGCGAGGAAATAAAGTTTCACGTCGAACTTCCTGTTCCACGATACGCGAAAGTAGTTAAGTATTAAAGAGTGCGCGAATATCGGAGAACGCAGAGAAGATGGAGGAAAAGATCCGAGGAAAAATACCGATCAAGAATGATAGGGAATCGGAATGATATTCGTATGGTTTCGATAGGCATTGATTTTTTAGGAATTCAAACAGAGGCTTTATTTACAGTCGAAACGGCTCAACAGAGGGAACAGAGGGAACAGTGGAGGGAGAAACAACGAATAATTAAGCGGAATGGAAACGAAGATCAGAGTGGGAGAATGAGAGGTGGTAGTTTTTGTAGAGAAATTCTTTTTTTTTTATTCTCTCTATGGAAAATATTGTCGCGTCGGTTCGATTTCCAATTTTGAAAGTTTGCCTTTTTTCCGAGCGGAGGTAATCCAATTTAAATGGAATTTCAATTGAAATTCCTTCAATCGACGCTCTCGAATTGAGAGTAAGTTGAACCTCGAGTCCCGTCCAGGTCTCTCAGCAAAGACGCCGCTAATCGATCTTGCAATTAGTTGCAAAAACGTACGATAAGGCTGAAGTTTCCACGAACGAGAGACGAAAGTAAATATCGAATCTTAAGACGATCGTAGGGTCGATTTACTACGATCCATGGGAAATCGGAGAAGCATCGGCCCCACGATAAAACGAGCTCCGGGTAGCCCGGAAACTTTTAATGCCTCTTTTCAAATTCCCAACGAGTCCTCCGAAACCGGGGTGCACTTTTTCCTTTCGAGTATCGTTCCTTCCAAGAGTACTGTATGATACGAGAAACCATTTTACAAATACCTTTAACAAAATCCTCGACTAATAGAAATAATTAATAACACCAGTACGAAACCTTATTCCCTACTTCCTTAAAATCTTAACAAATTCTTTAAAATTACCAACACAATTTTCCAAGTAGAGAAGCTCAACTTGAAACCTTCAAGTATACTAAAACGACATTAACTTTCTTCATTTTCAACGAGTTCTTTCGACCCACTTTGCAATCTTGCCGATTAAACTTGAGTATTCCCGGGGAACTACGGGACAAATTAGCATCGCGTGAATATCATCAAAGACAGAGTCAATGAAACTAATCAATAGTGACACCTTACTGTTGAAACTGTAGGAGGAATAGTTGAAACTGCGAATAGGCGAATATCGAAATACCGAGAGAGAAAGGAAGAGGAAAATAGAGAGATTGTCAGAGAAGGAGAGATAGAGAGAAGAGCAATTTGGAAACCTCGTCGAACGCACAGTCGCCGTCGTTGCAAAATGAGATTTGGTGAAGCGGCTCGTGTGTGCATACGTAGATGTGCGGGACACAGCAGGTGAAACGGTACAATTACTGATGTTGCGTCTAATTAGACGATCAAGGCAATCGTCGTCCGGTACGATCGAAATGGGAAACCTCCATTGATGCGATACCCCTCGATACCCGCAGAAGCACCCACTCGACCACACGGAAATGGAAGAGGTCCTCCAGTTTCCTGGTTGTTTCGTTTGTTTTCGCGTGCCGTATATCCAGATTACTCGTATCCCGTGCACGTTCCTCGAATCACGTTCCGTCTTAGGGTATAAATAACGGGGGGAAAAATTTAAGCCACTTTCGTTTACCTTAGTTTCCTTTGGATTTTTCCTCTTCTACTTTTTCTACTTTCCTCTCGTTCGTCTTTCTTCACTTTCTCATCCTTCTTCTTCAACTTCTTTCTCTTCACCCTTCTTCAACTTCTTCTTACTTCCTTTCTCGTTTTCTCTCGTATCGATTGTGCATTAAGCATTAAATTTCAGTATTCAGTGCAACCAGTTTCGTCTGAAATGCAATGAAAATGCAGTTTAGCAAATAAAGTATCGGTCGACCTCTCGGACGGAGTGGCGGGACTACGGTCATGATTAATGGAATGGACGTTTGTCGTTGTTGATGCTGTTGCATCATTTTTCTTTCTTTTCGCGACGAGGAGAAAAGCACGGGGTTAGTTGTTGCTTTATCGCTTTAATTTAATACTCAGAAGTAATCTGGTTGGTCGTAGTAAATGAACAATTCTTCTCGTAAAAAGAAGAGCACGGTTATACGAGGGAATTTGTTGTCTGTGCAAGTTTCACGGACGAATTTATATCACGGTGAAATTCTGCATGGTTATTAGCAACGAAACGTATCCGGATAAATGAGGTTTAATAGCGGAGAAGAAACTATGAAGGTTTGGCTTAGAATTACGGTGAATTTATTTTTATGAGGAGTCGTTACAACGAGATGGATAAAACGCGGTTGAAATATCATCGAAGCGAGGATATTAACTCGTTTAACTACCTTTGAAATGATAAAAACGATGATAAATTGTATGGAGCTGAATATTGAAACGAGTTTGGAAATTTTAATCTGAGAATTTTCAAGTAGCAGATTTTTCGACGATTCAGAAACGAAACTATTTAAAAGCCGGTGAGAACGGTTTCTCATTTGAGAAACTTAATTTAACCGAAGGCAAAGGGGGGTGTTATATACTCCCACCTTTTGGCACGGGATATGCGACAGAATTTTCTAAAGGAACCTCGGAACAAAAGCGAAGAAAACGAGGCTGACCTTTTCAAGCCCCGGTGTAATTTAAGTCGTGCGTTTTTCCATACCGGTCTCCGAATTTACAAGAAGAGCACGGAGTGGCTTTTAAAAAAGGAAGAATCTCCATAAAATTCTACCCTCCACCGTTTCAACCCCCTTCATTCGCGTCCGCAGGGCGCGTTCAGTGGGGGAGGATGCCACTTATATAGCCGTAGTATCTTAGAAGTCGCGGCAAACTACTTAATTATCCACGAATGGATTATACGCTTTCCGGATTAAACTTGAAACTTTAAGAGGGCAGCTACTCATAATGGTAATAAAGCTTGCCGCTCTTGTCGACGGTTTTCGGATTATCCTCCGCTTCGGATTATCCGGCATACCTTCTGTCACCGGCTTATCGATAATCGAAGAGCGATGCATCCAAGATCGATTGCGAAATATTATTGGAAATTGAACCAAGTCTTGCGAGATACTTGCTACATTTTTTCAAACAATTTCTCGAAACCTCGCGTTGTAATCTTTGGAGACCATTTTAACGAACAATTTCTCGTCCATAATATTAATCATAATTTTCTCAGGATATTTTCTTCCTTGAAATATTGGAAGAATTGTTGAAATTCACGACTTTCACGTGTTCTCTACGCCGGACCATCGAAGCAGCGTTAACGGAGAGAAGAATCGCGAGAAATATTCGATGACGAAGAAGCGATCGTTCACAGTCGTTGCCAACTATGGAAGGGTCGTTTAAACCGGAGCACTTCGATCGTCGAGGCCAGTGTCGAGGTTCTCTCGACTTCTCCCCTCGATTTCCATAAAACGACGGAATCCGGGCTGCCTACTGTTCCCGACAATCATTGCTCCTGGTAATAGAATAGCTGCCTTTGTCTTCGTCCTTTCACCCCTCTGTTCTTCTCCTCCTCATGGATCTCTAGCTGTCTCTCTTTGCTCTACTTCTCGGTTTTCTTCTCTCTTTTTCTTCCTTTATCTCTCCTATCTCGTATACACCACATTGTCAAAGGGTTGCACCAGAACCGTAAATGCATCTTCAAAAACTCATTGGACAAATCGATTGTGTCTACCTCCAACGGTTTACATCCAACGAAGATTCTATCCTGGTCAATTGAAGTGCCTTTGTCGTGACGTATCCGCACCCCATGCGTCTTACCGAGGGTTGCACCAGAACCGTAAATGCATCCTTATGTTTTCTAAAATTAAAATGACACTCTGCCCGCTTTCCTTTTCAAAATGACATGTGATAAATCGATCTACGATGTTGGCTACCTCCATCGGTTTACATCCAACGAAAATTCCATTCGGATTAATGGAAGCAACCTTGTCGTTGACGCATCCGCACCCCATGTATCTTGTCGAAAGTTGCACCGGAACCTTAAATGCATCCTTATGTTTTCCAAAATTGAAACGACACTCTGGCCGCTTACCTTTTCAAAAAATCATTTGACAAAGCAATGATGTCTACCTCCATCGGTTTACATCCAACGAAAATTTCACCCGGATTAATGGAAGCAACCTTGTCGTTGACGCATCCGCACCCCATGCACCTTGTCGAGAGTTGCACCAGAACCGTAAATGCATCCTTATGTTTTCTAAAATTAAAACGACACTCTGCCCTCTTTCCTTTTCAAAATGACATGTGACAAATCGATCTACGATGTTGGCTACCTCCATCGGTTTGCATCCAACGAAAATTCCATCCGGGTTAATTGAAGCGCCCTTGTCGTTGACGCATCCGCACCCCGTGCGTCTCTCCGAGGGTTGCACGTTTGACCGCACCCGTTTCAGAGGGATTCGGGTTGCGTGTCGTATTCGTGACAGGAATCGCGATCGGTGAAATCAAAATCTACGGGATTCCGGAGGAATTTTGAATGGGCTTTAGTTTCGGATTTTGTCTCGAATTACCTTCCTGCCATGGTGTCGTTGAATTTGACGGGATTTTTGGGATTGGATTCTAAGGGGGAGTAGGATAGCGTTGCTTTATCGTTGAAACGTTTCAATGGCAAATCTGTTTGTCAACGAGAACACAAAATGAGAATGGTAAATCAGTAAGGAAATTATTCTTACCATTTTCCACTCCATAGTTGTACAGTGAAGGGATGGAAACGAAATTCTACGAGTATTCGGATCTTTCCAGTGTAGGTTAAAGGGTTAATAATTAAATTTAATAACGCAGAAACGTTCGCAAAGAAGTCGGAACTCGGATTACTTGGCGCACACCCGAGACCTATAATTCCCGATAGAAGTTTCACCCTAGAGTTACTTCTGAAAAGACGAATATTCCTTGGAGAACGTACAAATTTATTGCCATAACCGTCTATAAAACGAGAATTTTTTACCATCGTCTTATCAGCGGATTTGTAGCTTCCCATCGATCCTCAATATCGACGGCCTACGAAATTTCAATAAAGATACAATCTCGAGCCACCGTAGTCCCGTAATAAACCTCGCCGTCGAACGGTTTACAAAGTAATACAGAGTAAAACGTAATGGCGCTTTGCATCTGTGTGCTTTGCATTTAAAATGAACGGTCTCGTCTGGATGTTAGCAGGAGCATCGGGAATTCGAACGTGCAACGAGGAGGAGGACGATGAAACGAATGCAGGAGAACCGTCCAAGCGGCTGCTTCTCCGTCGTTGTCGCTGCTGCTAGATCGATCGTTTCGAAGCGAGGCAAATTTCCATCGTAGAACGGTATTATAATGTTTAAATCCTCTTGCGCCGCCGTGTGCTACCTCGGCGAATTCGCCTTGGCAAAAAGAAGTAAAAACCCGACGAGGAATATTCCTCAGGAGACGAGATTTCCAGAGGATAGAGGAAAAAGGGACCGGTGACTGCGAACCGCGACATTTGCGGATACACGATGAAAAAAAAAGAGATCGCCCTTTTCTCATGTGGAAATACTTCTTCGACATTTTCTCTCTTTCTTTCAAAGTACGTTCATTTACTTCGTACAATTTCCGACCGAGTATCGTGATTTCTCTCCGATGAAACGATATTCCGCCCTTTGAGTTCGTCCTTCCGTAGGACAACCGATAATTACTTCGATTATTTGAAACGAGACCATTCATACATCTCGTGTCTCTGAGATATTAAATTCAATGCTCTTCTCGTGCTTCTTTACCAGAAAATATTCCTCTTTTACGTCTCCAATTTTTTACACGATATTACTTCCTTACGTAATGGAAACGAAGGGAATACAGCTGTATCAAAGTACACTTCCGAATGTAAGAAATACGTCGAAGGAAACGAGAAGAAGAGAAGTAATAGCCATCGACACGCGAAATCATCGCGACTCTCCGCCCTGTTGATTACACAGGACCAAATTCCTCGGTCACGTACGAACAGTAGTCTTCCGGATTGTACCGGGGTTAGATGTCGACCAGTCACGAAGACCTGGTTTCTTTCGTGTAACAAAGACATTCCAACAATCGGCAGAAATAAACACAGACATCTTAGGGAGAAACAATATCGTAGACGTCGATGAAGTTTAACGGCGACCGTCACGAAACCCGGAAACCCACTTTGGATCTCCGGTCTCCTTCTCCTGTTCGATGGGAAAAGGTAAGAGCGAGGTTTGTCCTCTACTTTGAAACAA
Organism: Cerceris rybyensis; assembly: GCA_910591515.1. Lineage (NCBI taxonomy): Eukaryota > Metazoa > Arthropoda > Insecta > Hymenoptera > Crabronidae > Cerceris > Cerceris rybyensis. The sequence continues at coordinate 8,223,047 of OU342795.1, forward strand.
AGCCTCCCTAAGGGTAGCGACAATACGACAAGTACAATAGTTGGTGAAACAAAGTTAGTTAGTTAGTCTTCTATGCGTAGAATTCTAACCTCGCGTGACCTACAACAGTTTGAAGAGCGCTCTTGTATCATCCCCTGGGACGACTGTAAAGCACAGACGATAATTTCTTCGCGAATGCGACACCCTTGGCTCAGCTCCACGGTAAGCGACGACGCGTAAAACGCTGTCGTTTCGAGAAGTTAATCGTATCAATTTTCCCGCGAATTATCACCAAGAAGTCGAACGTAGTGGAGGGTTTACCGGGTGGATCCTGCGAAAGTCACGTAACACCGACTTCGTGACCAGGGATCGATAGTTCCAACACCCGTAGTCGGACGGTGCTTTAAAATAAATTAGCGACTCGGCTTAAATCCAGGATTCAACGTTCGTGCTCCTCGTTTATTTCGATCGTTTCGTCGGTACGCATTTAAAGAAGGATAATCGTAGACGGACCGTCGGTAGTCGGAGCAAGATCCTTGGAGGATTCGAAGGTTCGTCCAGAGGTCTAACGGTGGGAAAAGGGACTGGGCCTTTTAACGAGAAAAGTTTCTTTCGCGGCTTCCGCTTCTCTTATTTTCCAGGCCAGGCCACGTCGAGCCGACCAAGATTTAGATTAAATCCCAAGTACTTTACCTACTAGGTACTTTCGAGAGCGGTGCCTTGTCGAATCCTATTTCCTTCTGCACCTTCGCATCCCGTCTCGAGACTTTGCTCTCGCGTCCGTCGAGAGCACCTCTGCGAGTCTTAATGAACAATTTGCGGCTCAAGTTTGGACCCTTCGCTTCTTATTATCTGACCTTTCTTACTATACCCTCTTATGATCATACCGTCGGGCAGGATTTACGGATTATTCTCGAGACGTTGCGCAGACATTGAACAAACGATTATTATTTGATATTGGTTGCAATATTGATCCCAATTTTGAGAAGGGGATGCGGTTATTGAGACAATTAGTGGCTAAATGGCTATAACGATTAAAGTCAAACGTAGAAGAAATATGTCTAATGTGTAGTATTGTAAATTCATGTATAATTCGCGAATTGAAAGATGGTTAGGAAATGACGAAATCTCTCGTTTTCAAACGCCTATTCCTGCCATTTCCTTTTTTAAATTGCCAAACCTAGTCTCTTCAATTAAACAGTTCACATAGTCGTTTACTTTGGGAAGTTGGGTTTGGCGATTACAAAAAGAAAATAGTGGGGATAGACGGTTGAAAATCCCTAATCATCTTTCAGTTGTCGGACGATAATTGCGTGAATTATATTATCTTTAAGAAGGCGGGCGATAGCGGCGGCCCTGCAAATGAAAACCGTGCAATTTTTGGAGGAAAGCTGGAAAAAAATAGAAAAACAGGCAGTGTTGCGTTAGAATTGTGCGCTGTCTCGTTCTATTAAATTAACATCTTCATAAAGCAGGTACTTTAAAGATACAGATAGGTAGAAATTCTGCAGACCTTTATCTTTTTAACGCTTACATTTAAATATCCAATATGTCCAAAGGTTCATAAATATTGATATTTAAAAGTTACATGAAATTTCATACAATTCTCTTTCAATGTTTTCAATTTCAAATAAATATTATTATTTTCAATATTTCAGTGTTCCTATCTCCCTCTCCATAGATTAAGACGTTACAAATAGGAAATCGAATAATTGATATTACATTAGAATTGTTGAAACTGAAATAAATAATACAAAGGAACTAGATTAGATTAAAATGGTACATGTACAATTTTGAGAAGGTAGACGACTTTTCGTGCAAGTAGCAGTGGAAATTTACAGAAGCGTTTATTCGAGGAGACGAAAGTCCGGGAGAAAATGAAAAAGCTTCCAATCGACGACGCAGCAGTCGATCGAAATGACTCGTCCCGTCGATCGTCCTGGACACGCGTCCCGTCATTTACGAAAGGACCTTCTCTTCTGCAAGGGGGACCACTTTTTACCAGAGTACCTCCGCTCAAAGTGTCAAGGAGAAGATCACGTCCCACGGCTTTGGCCTTCCTTCGATCCAGTCTCGACTGATTAGCTCCTTTTTCTCCAACGACCGTCGTTTCTCGGCTCCAGGCGAATCTTCCCGGTTACCTATTATCCGAGCTCACCTACGTTCCATGATGTAACGAACGAGGACACCATCAGGTACCGGCTTCTTCCGTGAATCCTCCAGGAGAAACCGCGATAAAAGAATCGAAGAATATGTACGTACAACGTGAAAGCCCGAGTACTCGTGAAACTTCGTTGCATTTACAGTGAACGTCGAGGTAAATTTATGTAAAATTTCCTTCTTCGGTATTCCATCTCTAGAGTCATTTAGATTACTCTACCTCCGTGGAATTACAACGTCCCGGAGAACTGTTAGGCGAGTTTATTCGAGTTTCCGGAGGATTTTGGGAGTGGCGTTTAACTTCCTCCGGTGGACCGTAACTCCGTTGATGCTTTTTCGACTAACTTTTCGCGTAATTTATTGAACAAACAGCAGAAATTGTTTTGCATGTATCCACGAAGAAAGACTCGGCACGATGTTCAACGGGAGGTGAATTTCCTGCGGTATTCGAAACTACGCGTCGGAGGAATTCATCTGAAAAATTGACTTTCCCTCGAATTTAAATTCCATTCTCAAACAGAAACTCGATATTCATCGAGAAGGTAAATATTTCACGTTCTAAAATATTCCACAAATTTCTTCCATTCTCTATCCGTTACACGAGAGTGTCTCTCAATGAAAGGAGCATCGTTCTCCAAAAAGTCATCTCTCCCAACTGGATTCTCCGATTTGTCCGGCATTTCTCTGAATCATCGTCTCTTGATCTTCCAAGCAGTCCCTTGCACGAAGTATTCTCGACGTAAGACCCATCGAATCGTCTCCTGGTCTCTTTGTCAAACTAATCCGCGAATCCGCGGAAACGTGCATGGATTCGATGGAAGAGTAACGACCGAGGGTCGAGGCGCGAACGTCCACCATGGGGCCCACCCTCCGAGAAGCATTTGAAAGGGGCAAGAAATGGCGCATGTCGCAGCTAGAGAACCATCTGCCAATACCAAGTATCCGGAGCGTTACATCTTCGCCGCTCGACTGCAGGCACGATATCGATTGTAAAGCGGCAAGAAGACTGCAAAACCACCCTCAAAAATGAGGACGGGGTGGAAGGAATTGCGCGTGAGTTGGTCGTAGGGTAAAGAGGCGCGAAGAAGTTCTTTGTTGAGGATAACCGCCTGGCGGGTGATGGCTGGGTGAATTTGAGGTGAGGTTCGCCACGTTAATTTGTGGCATCTTTGATAAGACGTTTAATTAGGGGATGTGATAGAATTTGGGCACGTGGTGCTTCAAAGAGGCGAGGGAGAGTTGTTTGAATATTGTTGGAGAAGACGGCCACAGTTTTAGAGATGTTAAAACGAGCTTGTCTTTTCTTAATAACTTTGGGGAAGAAGAAAACATAGCGATAAGAAGCTAATTGTAAGACGAGGGACCCTTTGCCGCACTGTTTTTTTTGTGACTGCCTCAGCAATAATTCTGAATTAAATTGGTAAAATGAAAATTGATTAGACTCTAGGTATATCGTGTAATTTAACGTAATATTAATATCAGGAATGTTAGTAATTATTTTTATAGGCAAGGGGTTAAGAGCAAAAAATATTTAAAATTCAAAGTTCTCTCACCATACGATCACCTATAGAATAAACACAATTTTCCTAATGCCCATGCTCCATTTTGCTTTCGCAGACTAAACAATTATCCAAGATAACTTCCACCCCTAGACGAGGCAGCGCTCCTCGATAAAACGAATCAACTCTCAGCAATAGCCGGATCTGCGAAGAACCAAAGAAGGGTTATCGCAGAATTCCTACATATAACCCTTCTTCCATACCTGCCCGCCGTCTTTATAAGCAGCCCCAAGATTTACTTCGTTAATATCTCCCCGGAATTGCTTTCGGTGGTGCTTCTACGTACACGTACACCAACCAACCCTGCCGAAGACGCTTCGTCTTGTCGCTTGTCGGGTATATATCGCTGGCAGGGCTCCAGGCTTTCCTCTTAACCTGATTAAACGACGTTTATTGTCACTGCGAATGAGAGGGGATCGACTGTGTATATCGAAAGAGAAACAAGAGAGGAGAAGGAAGAGAGGGGGTAACAGAGGATGACTTCGAGTTCGACTTCATCCGCGGGGTAGCAAACGAAGCTAAAGGATGGAAGAAGAAACACAACGGAAGATCGTGGTTCCCGACACGGATGAAACTAGAAGTTATAAGAGGTCAAAACGGAAAGGACGAATAGCTGCGGAAACTTTGCAACGTAGGGGGTTGAACGTCGATTCTCATTGTTGGCACGGTCAGGGTGAGTTCTACGAGAAATCCAGGATTCTCGATGAGAACTGTCAGTCGAATAACTCTGTTGACTTTGCGGCACGTGGTTTTTCCACGCGGTAACATCGTTAATCTTATTTCGTTAAAGGCCGCTCGATGAAATCGTTGCCGCTGCTTGATTTATCGTCCGGGGGATGAATTTTGCGGGTTGCGCCGTAGCGAATGGAAATTTTCTTATTTGCTTCGATGAGATATCCTCCCACCGTCCAATGGGATATTTATGGTAATGTTATGGGGTAACCGAGCGTGACGTGTATCTAACGGAGGAAGAAGAACGGGAGTGGCGAAGGTGAGGGGGTAAATACTGAAATTTTTGTCGATGTGCCATTTATTACCGGAGCTTTATTCTTCGTCGCCGTAGGGCGATAGAAAATTGCAGATAGTTCGCGCGAGATATTCTCACAGTAATCCGACAATTGAACGATCGAGAACGGCCGTTGCTTTTTTCCAGGGGTACGGAGATTTTCCGGCGATTCTCATTCGAGAGCGAGCGCGATTAGATCGAGCTGTGGTGCGAGAGTCGGAAGTCGACGTTTCGAAAATTGGAAAGATGGAATCTCTCGGCATGCGCGGAGTTTAAAGCAGACCCGTCGATTTGTTTTATCACTCGGGAGAATCCCGTGGAAATGCATCGCCATGAAAATTCCTAGCTGGTCTTTTTTTTTACCTTGCAAATTCGTCTTTACGATACGAAGAGCGCGAGCAGCTTCCGTATCCAATTCTGCGGCGGGTTTGATTTTGAAAAATGCACCGGCAAATGCCGGAAGGTGGGGTGAAAGGAACGGGCGACATTGTGTTTGCGCGCTATCAAATAAGAAAGGCGAGCAGCAAATTGAATTTCCCATTTCGCTCCGTGGACTCGGGGAAAGGAGGGATTGGTGAAGAGTACCTTCTCTTTCTTTCTCTTCTTCTCTTTTCTTTCTTCGTCTCTCGGGTTCCTTTCAAAAAACCAACTCCGTCTGTTCTCCCTCTTTTCTTGCCGGTCCTTTTTACTACCCGTTTGTTTCCGCCATTCGACTTTCTTCCACCCCTGATTTTGACACACATAAAGGTGATAATAGTAAAATGTCTCCCTCAAAGCGGCCTTCTCAACCATTTCGTTGAGTACTCGTCACCGTACCTTCAAATGGCTCAACCACAGTGGCCTCCAATTTTTCACTTTTCTCTTCCCCTTTGTTCCACCTTAAATTCTCCCCTTTACGGGAATCCTTTAAAAAAACAGACTTACCCGAGAAAATGTCGGAGAGATTTTTTAAAACTCTTCCGAGAAGTCGCAACGGTGATGAAGTTTGTTTGGACTCACAGTGAGGACAAAGTGGCAAAAGACTTCGTCTTTAACCCTTATCGGTCGCTAGGTTTTTATACATGATTCTTCGCTAGGCTGCAAATTATTTATTGTTTGGAGGATTAATTAATAATTACAAATTAGTAATTTTGAAATGATCATTTGCAAGTTTTTAATGTATAATATTTTTTTAACCCTTTTGCACCGGACGGAACATGTGCTGTCCCAGTCTGAAAAATTTTTGATATTACGGCTGGGACAACATATGTCCCAGTTACTGAAAAATATCTAGGGCAGAAAATAACGCCAAGGTGGGCCTCCAAACTGATTCTCAATTGTTCGGAGTCCATCAATTTCTCATTTCGATCGTCCCCGATCTAATAAAAAAAGCGACAACTGTTAAGGTTGCTCAGTTTTCGGCATAAAAATTATTTTATCTAATAATCGCTTGGAGGAGAAATAACTAATCCCGATAATGGGGCGCACTCGCACTGGATTTTTCGCCGTATTGAAAGGGTTAAACAATTTTTAACATGATGAAACAGTTTTTTCTTGCATGTTTCACAGAAGTATATTGCTGTCGCCAAAGTATACGTGAGAGGTGACATACAATCGTTAAGGGTTAATTTTAAAGCTTAACTGACTCAGCAAATTAATACAAAGTATTAAATAATAATTTAGAAAAAAATCATATGTTTCTTTCGAATGTGAATGCACAGTGAAGTTAGTATGACTAGATAGGAGCAAGATTTTTCTACGAGTTATTTATTTTATAACGCGAAGGTGAAAAAGATCCTCTGTCCCGAGAATACTAATTTTTCGAGGGAGGATTATCCAGAGGTGGTTGAAACGAAAGAAAACCAAAAGGGAGAGAAGCGATCGGTCTTCCAAGCGGTATATTTAAAGGTAGCCAGTGTGAGGGTGCATTTACCGCGGAGAAGAAATCTTACAGGGGTGCCAGAGGGCATTTTCTTTGCAGGGAGAAAGAGGAGCGTCGTTTTAAACCCGCTCGGTGAAGAATAATAGGGACGATGCAAATCCACGACAGCGTGGACGAAAAAGAAACGCATCCTCCCGAGAAATATCGCAAAGACAACGATTATTTTTGTCCTATCTACGGAAATGTGGCCGAGCAACGATAAGGGATGATAGAAATGAGAAGAGATAGGGGGGAGAATCTAGTGGAAAAGTATAGATGAGGGAAGTTAATGGCACAGCTACGGAAAAATGTGCAAACTTCGGACGGTATTTTTACCGTGGGGTATCAAAAATTTTATCACTTTCCGGGGAGGGATGAAGATAAGACAACTACCCTCGTTTTCTTTCTCGTTTTACTCGGAGATTTGATTACCTGTAATTGTCGCAAGAGAATGTCCTTTTCTCTCGATATATTAGGAATATATTCTACTTGTACCTTTGGATTTCTTTTTGCAAAGAACAAAGAAGAAGGAAAAATTGTACGTGTGCAAAAATATCAGAAAATATAATACCGCTATTTTTTCTAGGAATGAAAAGAAAATTTTATCGGAGGAGATTGATCGAGAAGAAGAATTTCCATGGAAAATAAACTTTGAGATTTAATTATCTCAATAAAAAATGGCACACTGGTTGTAAAGTTAAGATAAGAAAAGAAGAAAATCAGGGAGATATAACGAAAACAATGATAAGAGTTTCCACTTAAAATGCAAGCCGTAGCAATAAAAGAGTGGAAGGGCTAAAAATTTCATAAAGCTACGTATAAAACTTTCGTTATTCCCTCTTCGAGAAATCGCTTAAACACGTCATCTTAATTCCAGCCGTAAACGTAAACCGGCTTTCCCGAAAGCGGATATAAATTACCGATTCCATGAGCGGGGCGAAAATTTGCTGAAAAGTTCAATGAGCTCCGTGAAACTCGCCATTTATCGGGTACGAAAGAAACGAATTCTAGATAATTCCCGAGCGATAATAAGTCCGCGAGCCGATCGGCTTTTTGATAAAGGTAAGGTATTTCTATCCGTCGAACTCTCCCTTTTAGCCGATCCGACGCAAGAGTTTAATGAATTTTCGAGCATTCCATCCTCGACGATAAGTTCTCAAAGAAAAACCAAGCTCCATCCTCTCCTAAAGGGAGAACAAAGAATATTTTTTTATAGGGAAAAGTTTCCCTCCCGCGTTTCGCGATGGAGAACGAACGGATACCGAATTCCTTCTCTATGATGGTAAAAAGAATCCTCTTGTTAAAGGCGGAACATTTTTCTTCGAGTTCCTCCGCGGCACGTTCGACAAAAGAATCGACTACTTTTTCGATTAAATGAAATTCCCTTTTTCATCCTCTCCTTCCCCATCTTTCCCTTCCTCTACCCAGTAGTTCTGATGGCACAGGGCGCAAGAAGAGAGCCTCTCCATAAACCAAGGACTTCCGTCAACTCTTTGATACGGCGGTGAACTCGAGTAGCACTCGCCTTATGCTAGAAATTTTATTAACCGACCGATAACTCCTCACAGTGGAGACTTATTCTCAAAGATTTCTCCACCAGACACCGTGGCAGATTCTCGTAAAAATAGAATCTCCTCTCAGTGAGATGTTTCTCACGCAATCGCGACGATAAAAGAACTTTTAAATCGTTCTCCACCAAGAACTACCCCCTATCTACTGCGGAAAGACTTTCCACGATGTTTCATCAGCTTTTAATTCGATAAAGAACTACCCCCAAACCACCACTCTCTTCGTGTTTCACGATGAAACGAACGTGAGCTTCCGCTCGGCCGAAAGTCGCGATTCAAGCTTAAAACTCAGCAAGTAGAGCTTCTATTCTCAGAATAAGATAATCCTCCGTACCTGCAATAGTTTCGTGTCAAATTCCACCTTTAGGTTTAAGGCTTCACGCTGCTTTCTGCTTGAGTGCCGATCGGAGGTCCTTAAAGCGCGTTACAAGAGATATCGTTATTTTGCTTATACGATCGGTTCTAACCTGCTTCGTGACTGCTAACACCGAGTAACTTCATAGTTTACATCTTCAGTCCTTATCGCACCCCCACCAGCCCTTAATTGCCAACGATAGAAGCTGCAGAAGCTGCACGAGGTGTATTCGCGAAACTGTCTATACGTGGATTTCGCGCCTCCTAGAAGCTTGTAATTCGATTCGCGGATATTAAGCCAGAGAGGCGTAGGATGAGGACTTTGTTCCGAAGGGATTTAATTGGGAATGAATCCGTGGATTTTCGATTCTTCGGTTTCTGCGGTCAGAAAGCTGCGGCAGGTATGGGAAGATATCGTTTTGATGGGATTTTGAGGTAGGATGTAGAATGGGGGAGGTAGGATTGTTGAAGTGTAGGAGGACTTGGGGCTGTTATGGTGAGGATTGAGAATTTTTGGTTGGTGGTTTCTATAGGGTGTAAATATTCGGATGTGATGTGGTATTTTAAAATATCATGGTAGATATTGATGTCATAGACAGATGAAATTGCAATTGGTGTCTTAATTTAGAGGATAGGATCTTTTAACCCCTTAGCATACAACAACGTGGGACACTCGTGAGGTGGAAAATGAAATAGAAAATTTTGAAGTCTTTCAAAAACTATTAACCCTTTGCAGTCCTATGTTGAACTATACTCGACATAGATGTTTACTTAATTTTATTTTCTAACGATTTAACATGGACTTTCCAATGTCATAATGATTTTTGTAATATCACATAAATATTCGTCCTTGCATGTAATTTCATTACTATCATTAAATAAAATGAATGATCAACGATAGAAAAATTTGGGAATTAATTTCATTTAATTCACTGCGAAATTGACAAGATATTTCGGACCGAAAAGGGTTAAGTTAAAAATATAAGCCGGTCGCGAAATGGTATCATTGTTTTTATATTAGGTTCAGTTATACGAAATACCAGAAATTATTGAGAAGTTTTTATTATAGAAATTAATTTTGAGTCATTGTGAGCCCAGCCAGAAAAGAAATCGTAGGGAAAAGGGTTAAATGAGTTTCATTGTGTAAGGATAGCGATTGAAATTTCACGGTGATTTAAAATCTTCCCGATTTCTTCGATTCCAATTTAACCCACCTGGTAGAGGAAATCGGAAGAAACGATTTTCGAAGATAATCGCAAGAGAAATCACCAATTTTCAATTCTCAGGTGGTACTTTTCTTCGATTTAAAGTTACGCTTTCTTTAAATATTCTCCGCATTCTACTACACGGTCAGAGATAGTAACAATATATTTTACGCCCCGTATTCTATGGGATTCACGAGAATGAAAATTTGAATTCGATAAAAACGATTGAAAATGCATCTGTGACTGTTTGATCCTGCGAATTTTCAGGCGAAGCGACATTCGTCACTTTGGATTATTAAAGAGAGCTTTTATGCAGCTTTTCTGTTGCACCAATATTCATGAGCCTTCGATGAAAGTATCGGTGCATCTCGTTTTGTTGCAGTTTAATTTTTATGTTAAACGCAATATATTCGAATTTGTTCGTTCTTTGAGATCATAATGAGGCATCTTGGAAGACGTCGCTGTTTTTCTCGTACACCGTGGATAATTTTCTTTGTGGGGCGCACTTAACATTGAATATTCATGAACATTCATAATTCTTTGTGCAACAATCGAGAAACAACGAACAAAGGAGTACGGGTACATAAATCAGACCGCAGGTGAATTATTATTTTACAACGAAACTTAAGGAAATTGAATAGCCTGTGCAACGTATGGTACTTCCGGAAGTAGCATAGGTGCACACGGTGCAGCCAGGTTTTTTGCAAGTGCCTTTCTGACAGCTGAATTTACATTTTCAGAATATACGTAGTTTTGAGACAGTACATTTAGATTTAGAGAACGAATATTCCGTAGTTGCTGGCATCAACGTTCATCGTATATGATAATAATCCTTCCGGAAGTTTGCAGTCTCTTTCCTCCAATTCCTTTGAGACACAAATTTATCTAACTGTCACAACAATTAATTTTAAAGCTCCATTAATTACAATGGAAATATAAGAAACTATTTTGACACAATAACTACCGGATTCACATCTGATATATTTAACCCCTTACGGTAAAATAACGAGTTTAACTCGTCATCGATTTTCCGTGTCGTAACGAACAATGACGACCTACGCTTGTCATGTGAGTGAAGTTACCGTTGAATATGATAATAATTATTTCCTTAACCATATTGTGTAATTAACAGTATATATAAATTATCAATTTAAAAATCTATTTTGAATTAAAAATTGGATTGTTGTTCTATGCCAAAAAGAGGAATAACAAGTTGAAAAGTGTGGTCAGATAAATTTTCGTTTTATAAAATAGACGTCGAATATTTACTATAAGCCTTTTCTATCAATTTTGGGAATTTATAGAAAAAACTGGATACAGGTTATTTGGACCACTTTGATACGTTGAGTTTAAGTGATTACTTTTAAACAAGTAAATCAATGTATCGAATATATTCAAGCGCGTTTCAAAGTTGTCTGAAAACTGGCGGAAAATTGAAGTGCAAATCCATTTGGTTTCTCGATAGTCGGAATACATCAAACGTTTTGACCAGCGAAATTACCGGGAAAGTTAAAGACACAGCAATGATCGGCGGATACTTTTCGAAGTTGCAAGCCGCAGTCCCGATTCCATAAATCAACGATATTGCACCCCGGGTAGACTAGTTTCGACCGCGGCGAAAACCAATAACGGGGCCACTTACGATTTATCCATATTCATTAGCGGCGCCCACCGTCGACGCCTACCAATCAGCCTCGATAATTATCCACGTAATTAGGCCGAGCCGAGTTCAAATATAACCCATTTCACGACGTGACCCCTTCTCCACCCCTCTCACGCTCCCATATATCCTGTAGCGTTTCACATTCACAACGGAGGAATTCGATTATCGTTAAGTCGAATGTCAGAGCAATTGTAATTACAATCGATTCCTGGTCGAAACGATACCACCCCCTTTTCCTTTGTGGCCAATGTTGAGGATTCGAAATTACTCGGGTGGAAAATTATTACCACAGTCCTTAAAGTCTCTTTTTTTATTCAAGTCTTCCTTTCGTACTTTCTTACTCCATCTTTCCCTTTGAGCTGATAAAATATGTCTGACAGGAAAATTGAAATTCCCAGCGTCATTCATCTTTCTTGGCTTCTGTATTTGCAATTTACATTGTATTCGCGAAAATATACACACACGAAGAGAGGAATGCAGATGACCAGTTGAATCGACGATGGAATGAATAATCGATCGTTTAATAAAACTCCCATTTCACGGTTAGACGGTTTTACACGAAGGGATCCATTTCAACGGGGATTCCGTGAGCTTCTTAATGAGAAATAGCGCTCTCTTTAAAACACCTTCCGCGGATTCGCGCGCTTACCACGAATTGTCCGACGTAATGCGATTATCCAAATCGATATTTTTTTTGCTCCACCTTTTTTCCTCTCGTCTCTTAATTTCCCATTGGAAAGTATTTCGAATGCATATGAAACGGCCACGATATCGTTCGTGAACGATATAATAACCGATAAATGAGAGAGGAAAAAATGAATCTGCCGCTTTCCACAATGGTATTACGAGATTCCATGTGATCTTTTTTGCACTAACTGCCATTCGCGCATTTCGAACGTCGGCCTTCTCCAACGAATGCAATGTTACATCGCCAATTGTGGTAGATACAAGCGCATTTCGTCTCTCTTTTACAACGACACCGATTCCGTTTTGTTTGGCGGGCGAGATTGTTGGAGAGGCGAGAAAGTTTTGCCTACGATCGCTATAACGGCCAATACGAAACGAATTTGCTTGCAAACTCGAATGAAATTGTAGTTTTCATTTGAGTGGAATACCGTATCTCGATTTGTACTATAATTATTAAAGATATCATCAAAAGGGAATACTGAAATTTTTGAAATGAACAAGTAAGTTGTACTAGTTTATACGATTTTCTGTAATTTTGTTAGGGGCAGTTTTCCTAAAATGGAATTCAGAAGACTTTGGTAGCAATTGTAATTGAAAAATAGATTGACCATTATTATTTTGAACTGTCTACGATTTGTAGAAGATTTGAGTGATTTTGGAACTTATGTAAAATTACTCTGGAATAGTAGAAAGAGGGTTTGTGATAGGAATTGGAGTTTGATTGACATATTCAAATCGGACCGCGAAATCGATTAATACCATAGTTTACAATAACGTGCGACATATTGGACGCGATAAATAGAATGCACAATTTTGAAGTTTTCCAATTACTATTAAATCGAAAATATCGGTCGGTCTCGATACGGTAAAATTATGTATTTAATATTAACTCTTATTAATTTTTAAATATTAACGCTTATATGGCGACATTGGTCCGTCAGGGGTTAAGTCAACTGTACCACATTTTAAAAATTAGAGAAATTTTTATTAATAGAGTTCATTTTAACTAATTGTGGACGCTGTTAAGATAGAAATCGTAAGGCAAGGGGTTAAAGAAAACTTCCCTCTAACACCCCACAGTACGTACTTTCTGCGATCAGAGCAGATGCCAAAGAAACAAATAAAATTATCGGAACCACGTTCAATTCGCAATATTAAATTTAACCAAATGTAATCATCGCAAAACTCAACACCTAAGTCGTTTACGCGACCATCGAGTATTTCAAAGAAGATATATCAATCGTTGAGAAATTCGATAGAGTGATAATACTCCAATGTTCTTCAGTTTCTCATTTCACGTATTCGTAAATCAATAAGCAATTCGCTTTGTCGCGTCTGCGAAGTCGGGTGCGGAAATTCGTACGATGCTCATGGATATGCAGCAGATGTGCAATTCAAGATATTCGTTTCACCGAGCGCATCGGTAGCGAGCAATAACGTATAAATTAGTCCAGGAGATCCTCCAAAATTCGCACGTACGGCGCAATTTCACGTGGCACTCGATACCCCGAGTGGAATGCTATTCCTCCGACGTGAATTTTTCATCGAAGACTTCGTTAAAATTAATTTCCAATTTCGAGGACCTCCACGGGGGTTGGAGAACATTTTCGCCGAACGGCAAGGAAAATTTTACCGCGGTGAGTATCCCACCTCTAATCGGGCGTAACTGAAATTCTCTCCGCAACGAGGGAAATCTACCACCGAAAAAATTCCATCGGTCGATGAAATATTTACGAACCACCAATTCCAAATCAAACATCCCCTTTCTTACCCTTCAAAAGAATCATTCTCTACCCTAAAAGACAAAGATAGAATGCTAACCAGAGAAAATGAGAAGCATCGTAAAAGAAAACTACCCCTGCTCACAGTTTCCCCCGGTTCTCCGTTTATTTATCACTTAATTAGATATTCCACCCTGTGAAAATGGTAGAATACGACGATTAACCTTCCTAGTTTCTAGGTTTAATCTAGTCACAGAAATAAAGTTCATCGGGAACGGTCGAGTATCTCTTTAAACGGATAAGCCACCCCCGGGTTCGACCTTACCCCCGAGAGTATTACGCTCAACCTGGAAAACGTCTAATCGTGACGCTCACGGTAGTTTCCACGTTTATATGCTACCTCCTTTCGCACCAATGCACCATCCCCTCTTTCACTGGCGCATTTCACTCAGTTTCACTTACAACTTTGTTCCGAAGAAGCAGAACGTTAAGAGCAGGCTCGTCTCAGCCGTACGTTCTCCACACCATCTTCGAGCTTCTTGCGGCATGTTGTATTATATTTATCGGTAGTAGTTAGCAAGAGTTACGTAACGCTAGCGTATCGTGGTGAATGTAACGTAATGTCTGGATAATTCTAAATATTCGAGGCCCCCCCGTAAAGCTAAGAGAATTTCGGGACACGATATTTCAAGGTAGTCGGCGAAGGAAAGAGGGTTGGATAGGTAGGCGAGCGTACTCGAGGTCTCTTTGTCTATATTTCTCCCTTTCCGGCCACGCCACGTATTTCTTCGTAGGAAATGCTCTCGCGTATAGCTTTATTGAAACGCAGTCTTGTTTGCTCTACCTTTTCCATGCCGGTTTTATTTGGTTTCGAGGGTCGTAGAGTCTCCAGCGACTCGAATAGACGCGATGTAATATAATGTGTACCCTTATTTACTTCTCGTCTTCTTTCATTTGTTTCTCTTTGCAATTTAGCCAGCCGTCGGAGGAGAGTTGTACATCGAGTTTCGCGATATTTGCGAAGAATCTGTTTAACGAGACGTCAAAACGTCGAGAGGCAAATGGAGAAAGGAAGAGGTCGGAGAGAATGATTTTAATGGGTACGATAGATCGTGAAGTAAAATTGGATAAAAACTTCTCGAACGGATAATGAAGCACGGTTCGTTTGTTTGCTTCTTTGAATGTTTATAGAGCACCGTTCGCGAATCGCAGACCAAGTTTGTTAGGAAGACAAATATTCCGTGTATAAATTTCAAGGCGTTTAAAAAACGTGGGGCAAAATGGAGAGAAATGGAGATCGATGGAAACGAACGGTTTGGAGAGTTTCTTTTTTTTTTTTTTTTTTACCGGAAACCTCTGAAACCACGGTTCGTCTTTCGTTCGATGGGGTACCGTATGAAAAATATTCCTGGCTGGACGAATCTAATTACGGTGAATTAACGAAGAGAATGCTTACGATGCTATTCGATCGAACGAATGGAAACGATATAGGGAGAACAAATGGAAAATGGAAAAAAGTAGGAAGGGAAGAGGGTCGCAGCTGGAAGCTCCTCCGTGTCCCTGGAACTTGTCAACCTTTCCCTTCCTTTTGATTGCGCCGACGAAATGGGATTCGTTGCAACGAGTGATCGATGAAAAAGCGGTAATGCGAATACCGATTCGACGTGAAACGTCTATGGGAAAAGGAGACGAAGGAAAATCTCCGCTTTGGTTGCCCACGAAAAGGAGACTTAAGTGACTAACGACAGAACGATTGAAATTACACGGAAAACATCTCACGATCGTGAATTCTACTTACATTTTCATGATTCTCTTGCTTTCAACGATATAAGAAAGATCCAATTAATAATGTTCCTTAAGGAGGAGAATTTTCCATCGAAATTGTCAAAGGGACGAGTAATTTTCTCTGGAAGAATTTTTTAAATATCGTGATGTGTTTCTGCTGTTTGTCTAAATCAAAGATCTCAATGGAGAATTCGAGACGGTGAAGAAATCGCTGAGATTTCCATTAAAACCATATTTTCTCGTTTCAAAGTAGCAGATGCGATAAAAGTGAAATATTCTCATCCGCGTTATTCTAATCGTTGCACGTATGTACGAAGGGGTTCGAAGATCCTGATAAACGTAAGTTAAAGTGCTCCTTCGCCTGCGGCGAATATCGGTTTTAAAGGGAAACAACGATACTACGACGGTGCAGTTTTATGGGATCGTCTCCGTCGAGATGCGCTTAAAGAATGAAACAGTTCTTTGGTTGAAACGGAGTACCAGATGATGCAGATTTATTCCCTAAGATTCTCTGGGGAATGTGCTCTCTGCTTTTATCACTTTGATACTATCGTCGATGTCGTCAATTCCGTTGTTATTCGATCCAATTTTAATTATTTACTTATCTATTCTTTATTAACGAGCAAATTGCCATTTAGTGTACAACGAAAAGCATCAATGATTACGGTAGGCATGAGACTAAAATGAAAGAAGAATAAAATATATCTATAGCAAGAAAATATACTAAGGTAAAATTAAGTAAAAGAAAATTAAAAATAGGAAAGGAAGAAAAAAACAAAATGAGTAAGGGTTATGGGAAGGGATATAAAATAATTTTACCTTTTTAGATATGGTAGGCCACTATAGTGGCTTTCGAGGATTACCAATAAATTTAACTATTAAAATTATTGGTCATTAATGGTATTGATCATATGAATATCCAGATTTTAACATCAATTTGAATGGTATGTCACTGTAGTGGCTCTTGTGGATATCATGATGTTTGACAGTATTGTACGTTTCATATGGTATTCATTTGAAATCTGTTCCATTGTAATTTCACAGTGAAAACCGATTTTGTGACATTCGACGCCTAGGGGGTTGTATATAAAAAATTATTTTTTTTACTCGTAAGAATTATTGCAATGAAGCAAATATTATTTTTAAGTATTCATGTTATTTTTGTTAGTGGAGATATATCGACAGAACGGTAAGAGTTATTGTGAAATTGATTGGAGTTTAATGAGATTTTAATGTGCTTACAGGTGTGACAGGATTGAAGGACCTGACGATCAGTGTACCATCGGTGGTGAGAGCCGGAAGTACTGTCACGCTTTCTTGTAATTACGATTTAGAGGGATTACCATTGTACTCCATACTATGGTGCTTCGACGACATGGAATTCTATCGATATCTTCCCGAACGAGTACCGCCTTACAGTATTTTCGACGTCGATGGAATTCACGTAAATGTAAGTAATCCTTATGAAACTGATAGATGATTAAATTATCGATCTCCTTGAGTAACGATCTTGTCCTAGATTCTCTGAGATTTCTCGTAATTTACGTTCGAGCGTGCAAATTATTTGTTTTCGACCATTCATTCTGTTTATAAACAATTATGTTGTGTCACATCAAAGCAGTTAATTCCACTATTATCATTATTTTGAAATACTCTGATTAAGTATCTCATAAATTAATGATTCTTCGACATAATTAGGTTAATAGAATTTTCTAGGAAATTATAAACTGCATCTATTACTAACTTAATGGTATTTTTAATTACTTTGCATTATGAGCTTATTGAAGTCGTTCTCATTATATTAAAATCAGTTTTTATATGGTGGACAGTTTGCCTGTAATTTATTGATGTAATAAATTAATTTAATGCGTGTCAACAGAAAGTCAACCCAAATATCCACTCAGATAGATCAGATCAATTGTCAGCAGTTACAATTTTTCTATAGTGGGCAGTTTATCCGTAATTTATTGATATAATAAATTAATCTAATGCGTTTCAATAGAAACTCAACCCAAATATCCACTCAAATAGATCAGATCAATTGTCAGCAGTTACAATTTTTATATAGTGGACAGTTTATCCGTAATTTATTGTTGTAATAAATTAATCTAATGCGTGTCAACAGAAACTCAACCCAAATATCCACTCAGATAGATCAGATCAATTGTCAGCAGTTACAATTTTTATATAGTGGACAGTTTATCCGTAATTTATTGATATAATAAATTAACCTAAGGCGTTTCAATAGAAACCCAATCGAAATATTCGCGCAGATAGATCAGATCAATTTTCAGCAGTTACAATTTTTATATAGTGGAAATTTTATTTGTAATTTAATGACGTAATAAATTAATCTAATGCGTGTCAACAGAAACTCAGCCCAAATATCCACTCAAATAGATCAGATCAATTGTCAGCAGTTACAATTCTACCTATCATCGATCCCGTGAAAAATATTAAACTCGTTTGATTCGCTCCGAATTGTCGGAGTTACACGCCGCGCGGTTTTAATAGGCCGAAATTTCATTCGCACAGCTCGCCGTTGCGTCCAATTTTTCCATTAACACGGGAAACGAAGTTTCTCCTCCCTCATCGAGCGCCTCGATAAAAGTTCATGACGCGAATCTCATTAAGTTCGCAAGGCGTTCGTTATATTCCCCGTGTACCTGCCTCGGAGCACCTGCCCGAGTACTTAGGGAAGATTAAAGAAATTGATAATTAGCCCTAATTCTCGACGAATGAGGGAAATCGTGCTCCGTCGACCAACTTCCGCCGAAAGCTTCCGGGCGTGGCAAACGCGGCGAGAATTAAATCTTCCCCGAGAAAAAGTTCCGCCCCGACAATTATTTCTACTTTCACCAAGAGTGATCGAACCCGATACTTTAATTTCAAAAAAGAAACAGAGATTGGCGACATTATTAACTAGAATTTCTTTCACGATAAAGTTTCACAGTCAAAACGATACACCGAGGGTTATCGTGAACGTTAAAAATTCTCTCACCGGAGGAAAGATCGATCCACGTGAAAGCTGTCCTCGCAAAATCGCTTAATTCTCCTCGATGGCGTCCAGCGAAAAAGCCATGGATTTCTTTCGCATCGTTTGCCGCGAGCCGATACAACGAACGCGCCGTGACGATCATTTATCAGTACGTCTCTCGGTGTGTTTCGAAGGAAAGTCAAGATAAGAGGGGCGGAGAGGAGTGCACGATGATTCTTTCGTCGGCGAGTAAACGCGGTGACTTTTTTCTCCACCTTCGGATCTGTAATATATTTTGTCCATGAAAACAGAGGCCGCGCAAACTCGATAAAACCGTCTCTCTTTCTCGCTCATTCTCTTCCTCCGTTTCTCGTTTACCAACGTCTCTCTTTGTCTTCTACTTCTCCCCGTTTCGAAGGTGAGCGAGCTTTTTGCAAGGGCCGATGCTCTACCGTTTTCTCACCGTCCGGCTACTCCTCCCCGTTGCTAGGATGGCGCAAGTGCCGCCATGTCGAAGGTAAAAGTCTCCTCTTACCGGCTAGATACCGGAAAAGAAATCGATAGGGCTGATTTATGGCGTGTGCTACGACCGCGACACGACCCTTTGGAATTCCCGTTCGAGTGGATTTGAACCTGGGTCAAGCGAGTTCCGTGTTTTACTCGCATCGATTCTCCGCGTTCCTCCACGAACCTGGACGACGATACTCTTCTTTTATACATGTGGATCTTCCGATATACGTGACCGTGTTCCTTCAGGAACCCTCCGTGTTACGCATGCAATGCTGACAAGTAGTCCGGTTCGATACACTATGGGGTTGCCTGTTTACCGATTGAGCTGTCCTATATTATTATGGCTTTTAACGAATTTGTTGGTCATGAGGATGAAGAGAGAGATTGTGGATTTAATTTGATTTGGATGAACGTGATGAATGAAATTAAGATATGTAATTTCTTCTGTTATTAAGTACAAATGGTTTTCTGTGCTCAGCTTCAGTATGATTAGTGCGCAGTCCCTATGATTCGGTAATTTCTGTTTTATGAACTCTGGTAAAAGCTTGGAAAATTTGTGCAAAAAGTTGTGTATCAGTCATTTTGACTGGTTTGGCAGTTCTAGTGTTATAATTATACGAAGGATTAGCAAAAGGCTATTTTCAGTCATCCTGGGAGCGCAGAATGATAGAACTTGCATTTGAAGTTTAAAATTTCGTTCCAAAAAATGTCAAGCCTTGAATAACAAAAGGTTAATTCATCGTCGATGTCTCCTGTGGCACAATGTTCTGAATTATGTTGCAAAAACACGAGCGTAAGTGAGAACAAACGCAGAAGAATCACCCCCAAAATGTTTGAACTCGATCCGCCCTTCCGGTCAGCTCCGTAAACAAGTGCCCTTCTTTAACAGGGTTTCCCATGACGGTATACAGTCAGTTGAAACCATGAGCTTCCGTGTTATTACGTTTCACGTCCCTTTCCTCAAGTATAATCATTCGTAGAGTTAAACGAATGCAAGGTAGAGAAAAAGCCGGCACGCCCTTCATCGCTTCCCCTCGTCCGTGTTCCCCACCCCCTCCTTTCACCCCATATTTTCACTTACTCCACTAACAGCATACTTCTTTCCCGGAAAATGACTCTTAACGTTGAAATGTAACGCGCATGAAAATTTCCCTAAAAGGGTATCCTCGTTGTAGCGTTTGCATTTGTAATATCTTTCGTTCCCCGCCTCTCTTCTGGACTTCCTTAATCGTCTTGTGCTCGTCCACCGTGCTACGTCCTTTGTCTGAGCCTTCAAAGGAAACGCTGCAAAGTCCCGGAGGAAGATATCCTCTCGGGACTCGTCCTGCAAACTCGAAACTATCGATAATCATCGAACGGAGACCGAAGTTTGAACAAGTAAAACGGCGGTCGTGAAAGAATGTGAAAGATGGACATGGATATTAAATATTGTATTTGCAACTGAGAAGCATTCGGTAGGAATTGTCGACAAGAGGGTAATTTAAATGGGTTATGTAAGTTTTGGAGCTAAAATATAGAATTTCAAGTTGAAGATCCGAAATTCTGGGTCTTATTTGAATTTTGATTACCTTTGGGAAATATTCTCGTAAGCATTGTGCAATTAGCTACTATATTATAAGTGAGATGGTTCTGAACCAGTTTCCAAGTGAGTTATAGACAAAATATCTTTGTAAAGACGTATGAAAGAATATGAAAGACGGGGGTGGATATAAAAATTGTATTTACGACTGAGAAGTACTTGGTAGGAGTCATGGACAAAAGGGTAGCTTAACTCTTTGAGGCACGGCGGAATTAAAAGTGTCCCAACTCTTTGACGTGTGAAGATGCATGGTGGGACCTTTACATGTCCCACCTCGAAAGTTTATATCATTCTATAACTTAGTTAATAAATAAGAACCAACTTCATTCAATTAAAAAAATAATATTGTGTCTATGCATCATGGGTCATATTAATTTCTAGATTCCCGTGCCTCAAAGAGTTAAAAGATAGTAGAGTCATGCAAATTTTGAAGTTAAAAGCTAGGATTTCAAGTTGGATACTCAAAAATTCTGAGTCTTATTTGAATTTGTATCACCTTTGGGAAATATGCCCTTAAGTATTGTACAATTAGTCAATAAATTATAATCAAGATGATTCAAAGTCAATTTTAAACTTTAAATCGTACATGAAATACCCATATGTAGCTTCAAACAGAAAAATCTAGACGAATCTAAATGAAACATCGAAAAAGTCTGAGATGTTGACTCAAAGGATTCGTAAGTTCACGATGAATTTCCGCTTCTTCTGAAAGTCGGAGAAGAAGCATGAAAAAGGGTGTGCAACAGAGAAAACCGTGGAACATGCAAGAAATTCGGAGAATACGAGAAAGTGGCGCGTTTGCTTGAAAGAGATCGTGCCTGGTTCGACGGAGAGTAATTTCGGGGGTTTAAGATACTTCGAATGAAGAAAGAAAGAGGGAAGAAGGTGTACGGATAAATAGAGGTTGCGGGGGAAGACGAAGAGCAACGTATTTGCCAAAGGAGGCGTCCGAGAATCGATGCCGACAGGATAGAAGGACTTCATTTCATGCGAGAACGTCTTTCGAAGCTTCTTCCCTCGGTCATCCCCGTATCGATTCAATTCCATCCAACTTTCTGCAGAGTCACGAGACACAGGAACGCAGATTTTTCATTCTCACCCACGATCGTCTGATTGGTGTCATGAAAAAAGAAGAAAACGCGAAGAAACTACATCAGGATCATCGCGAAAGGAGACATCACTTTCGCTTGGAATTAATTCCTTTAAAAGCTTCGACAAAGAATGACAAATAAGCCATAGAATTTCTAATAATACCGACGTCCAACAATTTCCTCTCAATTTTTAAACATCATTTGGTCTTACTAAACAGTACGATTAATTGGCTATTTCTAAAAACTGCTATCTATGCTGAATTTACTTGCACGAAAAACAAATGCACTACCGCAGCTTTGAAATTTCGATTTTGCATCGCTGTCTGCTTTTCGATTCGAGCAATTCATCGAAAACAATCCTATGTGTAAATATACCAGGCAATTAAATAACCTCGTGAAAAATTGCCAATTACTCAACCGTCCACATTGTGCAAACACAAAATTTACGCTTCACCGAAGACGAGCCAAATAGTTGTGATTTTTTAAATACTTAATCGAACATCCAATTCCATTCTGCGACGGTTTTAAAGTACGAAAATGCAGGTCGAACAGGAAAGTAACGATGCTCGTATAATATTTACAGGTGTAACTTACAACGTTGATGGTAGATAGCCGAAACGTTCGAGGGAAAAGTATCCCCATGACTGTTCTGCCATGACACGAGCGTAGTCGGACCGGAATTATGTCAGTCCAATACGGCGATAACCCGCTGCCCAGCTAGAAAGCGTTTCGACGCGCCACTGCCGATAATCCTACCCTTTTTATCGCCACTTAGGTGTATCCTCTTTTATTGGTCATTACTGTGTTATCACGGCAGTCAACCCCCGACAAAATAGGGCGCGGCATGCTATGGAAAGGCGACTTTATCTATTTATACCCTGTAAAACCACGACGACGGTGTCGTGTGAATTTTTTTTTGAGGCCATATGAACGTATGGGGTGGTGGAGAATGTGCAGATAAAAGAAGAGTATTTTTGGGTTTGCTAGTTGTTGCAGCAGGTTTGTAAAGTGTTATGTGTAGCGTAGCAGACACTTTGAGGGTGTTTTTTTTTTTTAAATTTTATAAATATAGTTTATAATTGAAATCATGGAGACTATGAGATATATATGTATTATGAAGATACAATTTTTTGAGGGTATATGCACGTTTGGGGTGGTCGAAAATGTACAGATAAAAGAGAAGTATTTTTAGGTTTTGTAATTGTTGCAGGAAGTTTGCAAAGTGTTATGTGGTGTATAGGAGTCACTTTAAGGGTGGTTTTGAAATTTGATAGATATGGTTTTTAATTTAAATCATGGAGATTATGATATATATGTATTATGTAGTTGAAATTTGAAAAAGTGACGAGGGTTTGAATTCAAATTCAGTGACTGAAATTCCAGTAGTTTTACACCATCCCAAATATTCTCGTGCATTAGAATTGCAAAATTTCATCTCTTTATGAATTAAATCTATGCTCTAAATAATTCCTCTATCTTCTAAACTAATCTCGCTGCATTCACCATGGTTAGAGACTTCATCGTTTTATCATTATCCGCATGAAAAATTCACGAAGCTCATTCAAGATTCTCACCTTCGTGTCATCGGATATCGAAAAGACCGTCGAAATTATAGCTTCATTTCCGGTATTGCCAAGCATTAATCCGACGCTTTTCAACGCTAAAGACACGATTTACCTTTCAATGAGGCGCACGTAAACTCACCGATATTTCTTTTTATCGGGGTATCGCGCTAGCCTTCCATCGGGGACGGAAGAAACGGTGAAAAGGACTTGTCCCCGCATCCGATGTAGTTTGTAAAGCAGCCAGAGAGAAAGAGAGAGAGAGAGAGAGAGAGAGAGAGAGAGAGAAAGAATCGCCGCGATGCATATAAATGTTTGCCGGGAGGAAAGTGAGGCACAAAGAACGAGGGAAGAGGCTACCAACGCCGGTCTCAGTCCGATCGAGATTTAGACGTGGAGAGGGTTAGATGGAAGGTCGATATTGCCACGGAATACAAAGTAATTTCAACGGGGTTGCTACCCTCGACAGGGACGAATCGAGGCGGAAAAAGGGAGAGAAAGGAAGGGACCTACTCTAACAGTGGTATGGGTATTTTTGGAAGACTTTTCAACGAATGGAATTTTAATCTGAAAATTTTAGGGAACAATTCATGTTTCTATCTTCGAAAGTATTGGTAGGAAAAATTGAAATTTTAAAGAATATCAGAATTAGAAAGAAAGGAAGGTAGATACTGTTACAGTGGAATGGGTATTTTTGAAAGACTTTTTAAGGATTGAAATTTTAATCTGTAAATTTTAGGGAACAATTTATGTTCCTATCTTCGAAAGTATTGGTAGGAAAAATTGAAATTTTAAAGAATATCAGAATTAGAAAGAAAGGAAGGTACCGTTGTAGTGGTATGGGTATTTTGGAAAGACTTTTTAAGGAATGGAATTTTAATCTGTAAATTTTAGGGAACAATTTATGTTTCTATCTTCGAAAGTAATGGTAGGAGAAATTGAAATTTTGACGAATATCGGAATTAGAGGTATCAATGAAATTGTATAAAAATTAGAAACATGTGATGAATGAGAAGCTTGAAGGAATTATTGGTAAGAGGGGAATTTAAGGGGCAAGTAAATTTGATTAAAATAATATGAATTAGAGAGGAAACTGTTGTAAGAAATTTTCGGTGAAACATGGTTTGTTACGGTTTATCCGATGCTTTGATGCGATCAGGAAAAATCCCAAAGGAATTGCAGAGCCGTGGTAAAAGTTCTTATCCACTTCGTAGCCCGTATCTGGTTGTATCAAATTTCAACCCCTTCGACCGTTCGCGAAAGCATCTCGCGCTCCGATCTAACCCTTCGGCGATGCATCAACCGACTCTTCTTTTTCTCGACGTTGCTTCGACTTCTCGGCGATTTTCGCCATAGTGGTTTTTAAGATTTGTGTTTGCCTTCGCGCATTCTATCTACAATACTTCACCCGTTTGAAAATTCTTTTTACCGATTGAAGATACCAAAAATCGCGATTTGAGTTATCTAATATTCTTTGTTTCGTTTAAAATCATAGAGTAAAATCAGAGGTAAAATTTCTACCGAGGAAACTCTGAAAGCTCGTGTTATGTAAGGTGCATCGACTTTGTTCGCAGGTCTCTAAATCAAACACACACGACGTGACCCTGGGCAACGTGTCCAGAAAGCTCTCTGGGACTTATAAGTGCGAAGTCTCCGCCGGAAGTCCTTCCTACCACACACTCATCCAGAGAGCCAAAATGGAGGTTGTAGGTGAGTCGAAGGAGAAACGAGAATTAAAAGTTTTTTCTCCACGAAGAGCGTAGACAAATTCCTCGGGTCGAGAGACGCAATGCAGCGCACGTGCTCTCGTACGTGCGTCCCATTTTCATGTCAGATTTAGAAACCACCGCGCCTCCAGTTCCGGAAGGAACGCTAGAGACGTTGATTCTAACCGAAGGAATCGGCGTACTTTGTCGGATTGAGTCTGAAATCGCGATACCATCGTTTAATTCGTTTTAAATGACACGATAAGTGAAAGACTTGAAGTAATATTTTAGTATTTACTTTAAACAGAAATGCTAAATACGAATACATTCAGAAAACAGTCACGAAGAAATTTCTAAATGTTCTAGATTTCTAGACTTCTTTGTTTTACGCAAGGTATTTCTAATCAATGATTTTAATTCGCTTCAAATGACGCAATAAGTGAAAAACTTACAGTAATATTTTCGAATTCGCGTAAAATAGAAATGATAAATACGAATACATTCTGAAATCAATCACGAAGAAATTTCTAGATGTTCTAGATTTCTAAATTTTGTTGTTTCACCCCAGGAATTTCTAATCGATAATTTGAATTCACTTAAAATGACGCGATAAGTGAAAGACATACAGTAATATTTTCGAATTCACTTAAAACAGTCACGAAGAAATTTCTAGAGTTTGTTTCATCCAAAGAATTTCTAATGGATTGCACGACAGATAAATAATCCCAGAAAATCTACCAAGCAACTTTCGGCTACAACTTTCCCTCAAAGCTTTGTCGCTCGATGCAACCGCAACGGATTAAACGACTTTTTTCGCGCGAATAAAATAAAATCAGTTTCTTTTGAGGCCGACGTTAACACACTAAGCGTCGGCTACATTTCAGTCATATAAAGCCTAAACACCGGCTTCATTTGCTTCTCTCTCAACACTAAGTAGCTAAAGAAAATATTTAATACCTTATACACTTTCGAAAAAAAATTTTTCCTCTATACAAAGATTAGCACCTTCATAGTTTATCATTTATCATATCATTGGAAAGTTTCCGTGAGTATGATCATATCTTTTGATCTACGACGTGTAGGAATAACCATATAAAGAAACAAAAAAAAACGCGATATTATGTTGATGCTCAATGTGTTAATTCATCTCACACGAAATAATATTTGCCACTCGGTGAAAACCATTGGAGACAGATTCTCGACTAATGGCTATACAGGTGTTTCCGGTTGCTCCTCTTTTCGTTTCCCTGCCGAGTCTCTCGGCCTGTCGGCTCTTCTCTCTACCTCCTCCCATCTTGATGCTCTGGCTCCTGGCCAGGTGTCGAGTTAGTGCAATGGCAGCAGTCGCATGTGCTAAACGACATAATTATTATGCTTTAGACGCCCCAAAAAGGGATCCAACGATCGGCACCGAGAAGGAGCGAATAGCGGTAGGCGAGATGTTCCGGGCGAATTGCACCTCCGGCAGCTCGAGGCCCGCCTCCGCCATTACGTGGAAGCTCAACGGGGATCTCGTAAGTATCGCCAGCTACCTCTACCTTTTCCTCCTTCTCCACCTTCCCTTCCTCTTCCTTTTTCACCTCCTCCTTCTTTTCTCGCTACCTTTACTCTGCCTACAGGACTATACATACACGTCCTTTCTAGTCGGTACGTGACCTTACTGGATGATTAAAGTTCCACACGGAAGACACCCCTCTTTTACCCTTCTCTTCTATCCTCTACACCCCCTGCTATGATCCGCGTTCCGTTCCATTACGTCTACACCCTTATACTCGGGCTCTCGCGTTCTCCACTTCCTCGACGGACTCGACAATGTCGTGCCAGAATTCGTTTCAAAACCTGAGATTTTCTCCCTTCGTTGTCCCTGAACCGTCAAACGAGAATCGACCTCGTGCAATGTTGACACAGGAGGGATGTTTTCGTGATATCTATCGGTCCTGTCGCGGACTCTCGTGATGCTGTCGACGGCAGGATGTTTGCTGTCGATGAGAAGTGAAGGTTCGAGAGGAAGGTCGAAGGGTTTTCTATCGAACGTTGTTTTCTAGCCTCAAGGGTTAACTTTTGTCTTGAAATATTTCTTTTTTGTTGGATAGATATTCAGAGGATGCACGGATATGTGCAGGGATGATTTGGATCGTTTAGAGATAGAAAGAGAAAGAGAGAGAATGGGAGGGGTTTGTTTGAGTGGGGTTGAAATAATGGATAGTAGAATTTGACGCAGAGGGCCGATGCTCTTGATATTAGCAGGTCGGATTCAATGTGACCGATTAATAACGTTCTGGCTCATAATTTGCGATTCATTTGCGAACGCAAACGAATTATCGTGGTGTACAAATGTCCAAATTCAAGCCGCGGATCGATCACTTATTTGCTCGACAATAATTATTTCTTGGTAACGCCGGTCAAAGGTGATTTTTCATCTTAACGAGGGGAATTTTTAACGAGCCCGTATTCAACGTGGATAAAAAGGTGCTCGTTTAAAGCATACGTTAAATATCGACCGAAGATCGAATTGCTCGTTGAACGTCTCGTTTCCATGGATAAATTTCGGTTTGAATCGTCGAACAGAGAAGTTTAGCATACTTATGGAATCCACCATTCGATTATCGGGTTCGATGAGCCAACGATCGTTGTGAAAATTCCCACGATGAACGAAAGAGAAGAGAGAAGGGAAGCGGAGAGAAAAAAAGTATTTCATCTCCTCACCGATACGAAAATGAAGATCGAATATCCTCGCGGGTGAAATTGTTGGAAATTGTGCTAATCGCGAGGAGCCGGATGAAATTAATGCATCGTATCGATCGGGACGAAACGACCGAAAATGTAACCATCGATAACGAAGATGAAGAACCGCTCGTGAAAGTAATCGCGCGGCGATCCTTCGTTCTGGCATGTTTTTCGTCCATCGAAAACACATAACTCACCCTCGGCCATTTCAGCCGGGTTAAATGCACCGAGCGGGAGTGCAAGCGAGCACGCGCGCACACACAGCCAGAGTAGCGATTTAACGGAATAATTTGGTTGATTTAACAAATACCGCGGAATAACGATTTATTTGCATACGAAGCATCGTAACCCTCCGCAGGTCGCGCGGATATATCTCGATGGATCTCGATAAATTTAATTCCCGCCATTGCGTACCAAAAGCTCGCTTGGACCCTCTCTCGTTTTCGTCTCTCTCGTTCTCCCCTTCCTCTCGTCTTCTCTCTTTTCCTCTAACCCTTTCCCTTTCTCCCTCGTTTCACGTGTATGTGAAATAACTAGGTAGTTACAATTCCGCGGACTGATTGAAAAACAAAACGGCACGGAACTCGATGAATGGTAAAAACAATAAAGGAAAGGATAAAAAATATTGGGCTGTAAGACATACCGAATGGCAGACGTTTTATCGCGGAAAAAAAATTAGGGGTAAAAAGAAGTATAAAAGTTCGTATATGTAAAAGTAATTTAGAATTATCAGAAGTAGTTGTCTTTTTCCTATTTTCTTTTTTGTTTTAATGGAATCGGTTTTCTCCGTACCGAGGAGAGAAAAAATCTTAGGGGAGCATTTGAAATTTCAGGGAATTAGGGTATTTCAGGAGATCGAATCTCGCGTAATTAACGCGAAGGGCTTTTGCTTCTCGAGGAGGCAGGCAAAGTCGAGTACTTTAGTTTTCTCGTAGCATGAGAAAATGGAACGTTGCGGGCTCGTGTCGAGCTTAACTGAAAATTCGCGTTTCCCGAGACGAAAGTAACAATGGTCCAACACTATGGGAGGCCGAAAGTGCAGAAGGGTCGCAGTTTCACCCTTCCATTTTCGGTTTCCAGCCTTCCGTGGTCTCTGACGCGTGTCACCGGGTACTCTGGCAGGAAACTAAGCGTCCGCCATTTCTGCCAACTTTCTCCGAACGTTTCCACGACGGTTTTCCGTGTTACGAGTTCATCCTGGTCGACCGCATTCTCCAAGTGATACTTATCTAACGTTAAATAAACGTTTTATCGTGTTTCCATCATATTTCGATGGTATGCGGAATAATTAAAACTAATTCGATAGTTAACCCTTCCGCTATGGGGTGCTTTTCCGGGAGTGTGCTAATGCGAGAGATAACAAACGTAGCGCGGACGGATGCCTTTTAATGGCTAGTAATGTAATATAAATAATTAATTTTGTATTGAAATTACAATGTTCTCGTCCTGCCAGGACCTTATAGAGCTCACTGCCTAGGGTACCTCCGTGTTTCAAGGCCCGTACCAATCGGATCAGCCACTCTCTGATCCCAAATTGGTCCCTGAGGAAAATGTATCGAAAGTGTCGGATCAACGTAGATCTTGGAAGGAATTATTCCGCTAAAAATTGTTCAAATGTAATACCACACTGACAACCACGAATCGCAGGTCGTTTGACGTTAGCAAACAATTATTCTATATCTCGTTAATCTCATCGCGGAGGAATATCTTTTAATGGCCACTAATGTGACATAAATAATTAATTTTTTACTGAAGTTATAATGCTCTCGTCCTTCCAGGAACTGGCAGGATGTTTAGGAGCCAACTAGCTAGGGTACCTCGGGGTCGCAAGGCCCGTACCAACCGGATCAGCCACTCTCTGATTCCAAATTGGTCCCTGAGGGAGAAATATCGAAAGTGTCGGATCAACGTAGATTTTGGAAGTGATTGTTAAGATAAAAATTGTTCTAATTTAATGCCTCGGTGGCAACCACGATCGTAGGACGGTCGACATTAGCAAACAATCATTTTATACCCCCTTAACCCCGTCGCGGACGGATACCTTTTAATGGATAGTATTATAATATAAATAATTAATTGTTTATTAAAGTTACAATGATCTCGTCTTACTAAGATCTTAACCCTTTCAATACTGCGGGGATATATAAGTCCCAGAGAATGTTCAAAAATTACCGGTGCGAAAATGAGCGAAAAAAAGTGCGGCGCTGGGATAGGACTAAACTGTAGTCTGTGGTCAGTACTTCACAACACGTGCTTCGGTTAGCGTAACCTAACTAACTCATACTTGGTATACGTTCATAGGTGTAAACGTCCCAAAGCATTTTTTCAAAAACCATATTTTCTAAATTAGTTTAGAAAATTTAGATTTAGAAATTAAATTAAATTGAATTTAGAAATTAAATTTTTTTGGAGCACATTTAGTTCAATTATAGAGAAATATCTTCACTGGCCAAAAGTCGTATTGAAAGGGTTAAGGAGCTAACTAGCTAGGGTACCTCGGGGTTGCAAGGCCCGTACCAATCGGATCAGCCACCCTCTGAGTCCGAATTGGCCCCTGAGGGAGAGATATGAAAAGTGCCGGATCAAGTACTTGTTATGATAAAAATTGTTCTAATTTATTGCCTTTATGACAACTACGAATCGCAGGTCGTTCGATATTAGCAAATATTAATTTTATAGCTCGTTAACCCCGTCGCGAATTCTCGACAAAATAGGAGCCATCTGATTTACAAACGGTCGACGATTCACCGAGGGAAGAATGACCGTTTCGTAAAAAATCAGGAAGAACGGGGATCCATAATCTATAACCCGAGCTGAATACCGTCGTGTTTGCTCATTTGCATAGATTGGATAGAAGCCTCGACAAAAGAAGGATAATCCCTTTTGCAAACCGGGTTATACAACCGTTCGAACGAATTTCACGTGCCCGAATCCTGGTAAACTTATTATCCGACGTATCGGGAAAATATCGGCTTGAAATAAATTGAATTCGCAGTTACTTCGAACCCTATATTTTCCCTGGCTGTTGGATTATTAGCGATTATTCCTTGCACGATCGACACCGTGTGAATTTACCGCCTGTTATTCTTACCTCAAGAAATCCGTTAAATTCCACGTTCAAAACGATTCCTCTACCTTTTTTTCCAACTATTCCCTCAAGCTTCTCCCAAACTCGTAACATTTTCAATTGCAAACTACTCGCATGGCACAGCCGAGGAACTTCTGGAAATAAAACCGCGATTTTTCAAACTCTGAGAGATTAAGAAACTGAGGAAAAAAAATAATTCTCAAGAATAAGGTAAGAAAGTTAAAAAAAAACTGTGAAACCCGCGGTCGAAGATCAACGAGAAGCTTGGCAGTTGGGTTAGAGCAAACTTACAAAGTCAAACTTACAAACTTCACTTAAGTCGTGGCTACCAAGCTTACCAATTAACACTAAGATTGATCCAACGGGAAGCGAAGTAGACGAAAGAAAAACGAGCAACGAACAATCGTGGAAACCCAGTGAGCTTCAAGATCGTCAAGAATGTTCTTTCATTGATAAAAAGAAAGGAGGCTTATCAACCGGTGGTTACATCCTATGGTACAGCAGCCGGTCACTGGGTTAGAAAATCGTTTTCATCGATTGTCCAACCATTTCCTCTAGCCCGCCCCCATTCGCGATTTATGTACCCCATACACGCCTCTACGTGTGCACTCACGTGCAGTATCGAACATAAACGTACACACAGTACCAG
Organism: Cerceris rybyensis; assembly: GCA_910591515.1. NCBI lineage: Eukaryota > Metazoa > Arthropoda > Insecta > Hymenoptera > Crabronidae > Cerceris > Cerceris rybyensis. The sequence continues at coordinate 8,254,523 of OU342795.1, forward strand.
TGCGTGTATATACGTCCGTGTATATCGAAGAGGCCGTATATACTTGATCCTCTGCCAAGGGAATTGGTCTTGCCTTCCACCTATCTGGAATCAAGTTTTCGCTCATATTTTCTCGCCGCCAATTTTTCCGCCTTGCTTCCTGTGCTTTTTCCGGGGAAGCTTTTCCGCGGCACGTGAAACATCGAGGAATATTTTCAGGAAATCTCCGGTCATGCCAGAGACGTGGATTCCACGTCGAACAGGGAGAACCTCGTAAATTCGGGATCAGACGAGGAACGCAGGAGTAGAAACGGAGAGTGGGAGAGACTTTGTGAAAATTTTCAAATTGCCGTCCCTTTCGACGTACTTCTTTCTCCTTCTCCTCTTCATTCTACTAGTTCTTTTTATTTTCTTCTGGGAAATGTACAGATGGTCTAAAGGAATGTATATTACCATGGTCTGTTCTGCGACGGATTTTCCCGAATTTTTGGTCCACCGCAAAATCGGTTTCATCGACTTTCGCGCACCGCAGGGTTGATTGGACATCGAAATTGCGACGTGTAATATGATATTTAAATTGCGATGAAATAAAAAACTCGCTGTAGGTTGACAATGAAATTGTAGCAGAGTGAAACGTAGATGGAGAGCAACTGGGGCATTTCTACGGGATGGGATTTTGCATGGGAGGATAGATTGGTGTAACCACGAGTCGTGAAATAAAGTCGATGAGGTTTCTAAAATACCGAGAAGCCATTGTTTCTTGTCGTTTTCTAAAGATTCACTCGTAATTGTTGGAACGTCCTCGAAGCAACGTTTGAGAAGACAATAAAGATGAAATAGAGGCGCAAGAGGAAAAAGTTGGTGGTAATTCTTTCCAAAAAGCGTTGTCCGTATTTTTCTAGTGTTTTTAACCCCTTGACTTTCGATTTTTTTTACAACCGAACGCGCAGTAACTCAGAATTAATTGTTACAATAATAATCTATCGCTGATTTAAATATATCGGTACAAGATGACGCAATATTAATAACTAGACTCCGGATGTTTATGCAAATTTCAAATTCAACAAATGCAGTTAAGACAAGAGAACCTATTTAGGGACTTGTTGCACTCGATAAATGTTACAACGAATACCATACTTTGGATATTTCGGATATATTTTTATATTATGTTCGTTTTGTGTATTTTAGCCGTATTCATTTTGTCATAAATGGATAAACATCCGGAGTCTATTAATAACATAGAACTAATTTAACAATTTTCTTACATACTGATATTTTCAGTTTTTGGTAAACTTGAACAGTTTCTCTTCCACTTACTGCCTGACATGTGCCACACGTCATTGAAGGGGTTGAAATTGCAAATGATAATCAGGAATTACTCGTTATAAAAAAAAATGAAGGATTAAATAATCTCGAGATGCAGCATCAAGAACGGTAAATGAATGAACGACGTCTACAAAAGGGGATGTTTCAATTAGAAGATTTTAATTCCTGAGAAATCTAGCGATTTTGTCGGAGGTTTAACGAAGGAAACGATGTTAATCTGTCAGGGTTAATATCAGGAAGAAAAGTGGAAGGCGATCCCGATGAAATATATTGCGAATTAACGAAAGCCTCTTATAAAACGATACGTGCTCGCTGCCGGGTAATAAAAGTCCGTCGAGCGAAAATGAAGGAATTCAACGGGGATGAAAAGATCGACAGAGGGCGAGAATGAGACCGAGGTAGATGGTTCAAACGTTAACTTTCATCCTTCCTTTTCGCCTGGAATTCTTAATACCTCTTAATCACGGTCGCTGAACTTGCGAAAATTATTGCAAGAGCTGAAAGCACTCTTCGGAATATACAAAGAATGATTCGCACGCGGAGACGCCGGACGGCTTTTGTTTCGAGGGAAGAACCGTGCAACCTACATACTTCTCGCTGAATTATCGGAAAGAAAAGATCTTACCGTAAAGTATTATCTAACCTCCATGACTGTATGTGTATACGAGCGAACGAGCAGAGTCTGTCGGAAGATAAAACGCGGTGATTCGTCTACCGGCCAGAATTTCTTGCTCTCCCCTGTGCGGAAATTAATGCAAGCTCCTTAGAAGACTCTTCGAGGCTCCCCTCGCATCTAATTCACTCGTGGAATCGCTGGAAATTGGAATTTATTGAAAATTCCGAACTTCAGAGAAACATAGCTGACTCTTCTGCTCCCAACCTTAAAATAATAAATGAAACTCTTCAGAAGCAATTTAAAAAAGTAATTGTTCCAATTAATAACCTAAAATCCTATTAAAATATATTTTCACCCGATAGTCCAACATAGGAGTATCGTACAGTACATTTCTGAGAGATAGTTTTCAAGAATTCGCGGACTTAATGCAGTGTCCCGTTTGTTCCCCAAAGTAATAACGCCGAGCGACTTTCGTATCTTACTTCCATTCGTTTCTCTTTGCCGTTTCAGCCTCCTTTCTTTTCTGCTTTCTTGCCTCTCGAGAAAGAAAACGGAAAAAAAGAAACGAAGGAAAGGGTTGCCCCGGTGGCGCGCAAGACCGAGGTCTCGCGCTCTCTCGCCTCTGTTCATTTACATTAAGAGCAACGGGACTGCGTAATATCTTTAGCGGGAGAGAAACGAGTTTCGTCTTTGTTCACCGTCGAGATTTCCATGGCAAAAATCTCAGGACGATGGATTCGATATAAGCGAGAGATTAAATTGAGTACGAGCTGCGTATTTGAGTCACGACAGACGACAGATTAAGAGATTGATCTCTTCTGTTTGTCCAGCCAACTGGGAAAAAGGGGTGGCACTGTAGCCTGATAATAACGCGATTATTCAAATTTCAAAGTGGACTGAAACGTTTACAGTAGATAATGTTGCCCGGAGAATAATGCTTTTGTAATGCTTCGTCGATGTTTTATTATCAGCGTGCTATTTTTCCTGGGTTATTGTTTGTCACGATTATCGGGCACTGTGAAACGTTTATCATAATTATTACGCTTCGGTCGTTAATTCCTCGACATCGTATGGCTGTGTTGCCTTGTCATCGATTCTTTGGCGATATGTCATTTGAAATCGTTGCAGCGGGTGTTAATTTCATGTATTCGCGTATCGTTGCGAACAATGAAAAAATGGGGTGGATTGTTGGCAGCCAAGTTGATGGCGCAAGTAGACCTGATTTAATCCGGACGCTTTGTGTTGTTTTTACAATATTGCAGGATGTATCTAATTGTGACATATGGATGCATAATTGAAATTAAATTTTGAAACATTAATAAGCAATTATGTAGTCATCTTTTTTCTTTATAATTATTTTTCCAATGATTTACAAGCTTGTCGACTCCATTTTGAAAGAAAGAGTTCGGTTTTCCTTGAAAAAAGAGCGTAAGTTTATTTAAATTACTATGCAAAGACAGACATAGCTTTTGAAAATTTCGTTATCGCAACAATCAAGTTACAACAATGTCTGACACTGAACTAACACGTGATACTATCACTTGATTATCACAGGTGATAAAAAAAAACAAAAACGGAGTTCAGTCGTGCAATAAAATTTACGACATCTATGAAAATCACATCGAACTCATGCAATCATCTGAAATTTCAAAATGATAATTTATCTACATTATTTTAAAGTACAATAAAGAACATTCTGCCCTTTTACATTCTATAAAAAGTTTATTGATACTAGAACTACCAAGGTTTAAAATATTCTACATTATCTATATATGTATTAAATTACAACTTTGGAAAACGATGAATAAAGAGGTGAAAAATACAACGAATTCGTTAATTTAAATTTTATAACACAGATGTGAAATATCTGCCATAAAGAAGAATAATTGTCAAAAAGTTGGCAACAGGCATTTTAGCCGTCTTTGTAGTTCCAATGTTAAATCTATTAACCCTTTGCGGACGGAGGCATTTCTGAATATCGAGAAACAATCAATTATTTAGGGATGAAAAAACACTTTTTCATCGCAAAGACAGTCTGTTAATGTATACAAGTTGAAATTTACTCTTTGTAAAATAATATTTCAATGATTATATTTTCATTTTTCAACTCTAACCGTTTATATATGCACCGACAAACTATAACCAATTTTGTTCTCAGGGTGCATATATGCGCCCGTCGTCCTCAAAGGGTTAAACCTGTAAAGACCTACTGATCTGTAGAATATCTTATATACATATCTATATAATTTGAAACGTGCTCTCCGCGTTTATGAGAGATTCTACCATACCCTATTATATTATCCTCTCTGTTACAGGTCACAAAAGACAACCCAGAGTACAGAACACGATACTTCGCGATTCCCCAAGAGGACGAGAGCGAAGTGTCGAAGTCGATCATAGAATTCAAGATCACAAACGACATGTTCCGTAGCGGACGACTGCATCTACGTTGCACTGCCTCGATCGCGGACGTTTACAGGAAATCCGTCGACATGGAAATCACCGAGGATGCACCGCGCATCGCGTCGATCACCGGAGAATCACCACCTCGCGGCCACCGTAAGTAAATATTCCATGTTACACGACCGATGACACACTCGAAAGTTTCGTGTTTCTCGCTCCTGCAAATCATAGCTACCTTGTGCAAATAGAGCTGTCAAATCTATTTCGTGTGGCTGTATCAGAAAGGTGTGAAGAATCAGTGTGCTCAAATTGAGATGAGCAAAGCTTCAACGGTTCGTGAAAATCCTCTGTCAACGTCTGCTTTTTATACACCCTTCGTTTTCTTGCATCTTTAGTAAGTGTTTAATATATACATTTATACAACTAAACCTCTCAAAATTTTTACGATCAAGGTGGTTGAATTAAACAAAATTGATTCGATTTTAAACCTTCGACAAATCAATTCGTAATTTCGCAGATTACGTAAAGTGGATACGAAAAAAGCCTCAGCGACTTGTTAAAATTCTCTGTCAACGTTTGCTTTTGATACACACTTCAGTTTCTTGCAATTTTTAATCAACACTTCGACAAGTGTTTAATACATACATGTATACAATTAAACCTTTCAAAATTGTTACAATTAATGTCGTCGAATTAAATAGAATTAATTCGATTGGAAGTCATCAATAAATCAATTCGTAATTTTGCAGATAAAATAGATATGAGGAAACTTTCACGCTTCCTGAAAATTCGCTGTCGAGTTTGATACACCTTTCGTTTTCTTACAGTTTTGTGCAATCAAATCTCTCAAAATTGTTACAATCCAGATGGTTGAATTAAATCAAATTAATTCAATTGTAAATCGTCGATAAACCGATTCCGAATTTCGCACATTACGTAAAGTGCAATGTAAATTTGATCATTCGATGGTGCAAAAAAAGCAAGTCTCCCGAAAGTGAAGAATGTCCTCGCGAAAGCGGAATTACGTCGAATCGAGAACTTATTCAATTGACCGTTCGTTTATCGCGAGCGTAGATCTAAATTGTCCTACGTGCCAACTGAAATCGTCAATAGAGAGAGGAGATAAGAACGAACTCTCGTCGCGAATCTCCGCTGTAGCGCGAGAGAAACTTGCGAAACTGGAGTAGGTAATTGGACGTTCGTGTTCGGCCTTAATGTCCATTGCGAGAATCCAACGGAAACGTTGTCCACGGTGAAAACTGCCCGGAATTTCGAACGACAGGAACGTCATGACACTTGCGGATGTAAAACTGCTACTTCCATTCCAGACATATCGAACGCTATCGACCAAATCGCATTGTTAATTACGTCGTTCCGATCTAACGAGGCGGATCGACATTGTGGAATTTTCTCTTCTTTCCAAGTCACCGATTCCACGATGTCCATTCAACAGAGAAACGTAGAAGATTGAGAAGGGAATTCGAATCGGTGAGGGACATTACAATTTTCATGGTACTTCCGGCTCGTTTTCGAATCTCGTTGAACAAAGGTACAATTAAGCGCCCAAATTCCATCGTTCTAGTTTCATCTACCAAAATCTAACAAAGTTGACGATTGGATTTAATTTTCTTGAATATTTCACAATTATTACATACCTCAATAAATATTAACCCTTATCGGACGCTAGCTTTGTGTACATTGTTCTCGCTAGGTTGTAATTGTTTTCAATAAATATGAGAAAGTTTCTCAGGATCCTAAAAATACCATTTTGTTTAGAAATGATTTATTTTTTAATGGGTATTGCAAAATGAGTTTCCAATAATTATTCATAAGATCTGTTGCACGTTTCACAAAAGTATGCTGATGATTTTCGTTCTCCAGAGAATTTACGATACTAAGAAGTCATGTTTCTTTGTGTTCATTAGAAACACTTTCAGAATTGTCTTCAAAAAATTGTCACTATCACTACCTAACTGTCTTCGAACAATTGTTATTATCCAAATTCATCAAACTTTCTTTGTTTACTTTTTGGGACTAAAACATTAAAATTTGATTGAAAGAGGCATTATTACATCATTGAGCATGTTGATTATTCTGTTGGTAATGTTGAACTGATAAGACAATTGTTCAATCATTACACAAACAGGGAATTTAAAAATTATAGCTCTTATCGCTTCACACGTGTCATAAAACCGCAGCGACAAAGTACTGTTGTCACGTCAAAGGTGACTTACGACCCATAAGGGTTAATAATGTAAGACAAGTAACGAGAGAAGACCAAATGATTGAATGAGAGAGAGCTGTGTGAGAGTGAGATAGAGCGAGGAATAAAAGAGCATCGATCGAACAAGACGAAAAGCGATATGGATGAAAGTGATTAGTGCGAGAGCAGATGTGAACGAGTATACACGTGAGGAGCTGCACTCAGAGACATTTATTCAAGAATATATATATATATATATCTATTTATCCATCTAATTATTCCTTTTGTTTATTCATTTGTTTGTTCCTTATTCCTAGTTATATATATTTATACCTATTAATATTTATTCCTATTATTCCTAATTATTATTTACGTGTCCGCCAATCTCCTCTAACAATAAATACATATTCGTCTCTGACGTCATCGATATGACGACACTTGACAAAGATATTTCACCCTGCTCATAAATAAATCCATCTCAGAAGCAAAAGAGCGAGCAAATCGCAATGAACGAGGGTGTCGGGTGCATTTCGACGGACATAATTCCTTCTCGCATCGTCAGAAGCTTCTTCCAAGTCCCGTTCCTCCCAACGGCATTGGCCAACAGTTACAAGTGCAATTTGTAACAAAGGAACAATCGAGTCGTAGGAGGGCATGCCAGCCGGCCGTATATCTCGAATAAAACGTAATAAGGCTAACGGTAACAATAACATTTATGGGCGTGCAACCCCACGCTTGGATGTATCGAGTCACGTGCGATCTTTCATGTGAATCACACCACCCTCTGACAGTTATGTGCCTCCTTCGTAGCCGTATCAGCTCCTCGCCAAGAAGGCAAACGGGGGAGCGTCGCGATTGTTCCAGCTGGAAAAGCAAAGCCGTTACCCTGTTACGGGAAATGGGATCGCATCCCGCTGCCCTAACTGAATCATCCGACGCGATTCCACCCCCGCTTCAACCCCGTCCGTGCCGGCGCCTTAACGCGCCTCTTTTATTTCCATGGGCTTTTTACGATCGTAGTTACAAATTTCTCTGGACTGTGCGATCGACTCGCTGCCATTTTACTTCCGGTCATATTCAGGATATTCCAAGTGAAATATTGTGATATATGTGCATGCTGGAGGGTGAGATTTTTTATCAGGATTTATAGGTGATGCTGGGTATGTCATTTTTTTTTCTTCACTTTGATCGTTGATCTAGTCGATGGGGGTAGGTTTAAAAAAGTGGGAGAGGGTTACTTTGTGCTTGTAGAAAGACTTCATGTTTGGTATTAGACTGCACGTTGGAGGAACGATTTGTGATTGTGAAAACAACAAAGAGGGTGGATATGCAAGAAGAGATGGGAGGAAAGGGAGAAATAAAAGGGAGAAAAATGATGGTACTTTCTGAAAAAGCGGTAGTTATTGTTGTAAAAGAGTAAGATAGGAAAGATGAGGTTCTTGTATTTTTATGATTTCCCGCGGGCAAATTTTATCGGGAGTTATCGGAGAAATTCCACTGGCCGTAGCAGATGCGATGCAAAAATCGTTTTAAAGTAGCCTTAAAATCGTTGAAATTCTTTGAACCGTGCACTCACGGGGTGCGAGAAAAACTTCGATAGGATCCTTTGAGGAAACTTACTTGGAAGTCTCGACTTGAAATATATATATACACACTTGGAGAATCTATTTTCGATTAGATTGGCAACCACCTCGGAATATGCGATTCCTTTTTAGCCGAACGTGGAGAATACAATTCCGCCTTCGTCTCGTATCTAAATGCGCATAAATTTCTGTTTAGTCCACCCTCATCCTCTCTCCTGGGATTTACCTCGCGTTTTAGAATATTGATAATATTTCGAGGCACAGTAAATCCCGCGAAATTTCCCACCAAGCTGAACTGGCTCATTAATAGTTGATTAAATCGCGCTGCATCGTTCGAAATATCGAATTCTACACAGTAGATAAATAACGGATTATTAGCTATGCTGACTTTTCTCTTCTTTTTCCCGTAAAATCGCGACAACTTCGTTAAAGGTCTTCCAACGATTCATTAATCAACTAGAAGGAACAGCCAAGGAAGCTTCCTTGGATCTTATTCGTAACGGCGCATAAGATTGATATTAAAAGCCATGGAGATTTATATTAATTATACCTCCGGCGATCAAGCGCCGAAGAAAATCTTGAGCTTACTTCCGTTCTCCTCGGTACCTCCGAAGACGTTCAATTTACGCCCGGACGGTAATGCGAATAAAAACCGTCCGTGTATCCTTAAAAAAGTGACGTTAATGCGTTGGGAGAAATATCTCCCCGATTTCCAACGTCCGTCCCTCGAATCTGCGTTTCCGTTTACGAACAAATTACTTTGCTCGACTTTTGTCCTCGATATTGTCTCTTTGACGCAATTAATCAGGATGAAATTTGACGGTTAATATTCTCCATTCATCGCTTTTGATAAGGGATCCTTCACTAAACTGTCACCGAAGATTCATCTCTGAAGGAATATCGTTGATGCAAAAATTCGAAGGACGATATATTCGCACGATACGTCCACATATGTGAATTTATTTTATATAGGGATTTTTGTTGAGCCACTCTCTCGCCACTATCGGTCCGAGGCGTTCGATAAAGCTTGCATTTTTCGCACTTTTTTTCAGAGCTCCCTTTTTTCCCCGCTTTTCGCTCGGCCTCGATCACCCTGGCCACCCTGTCGCTCAACTCCCGGGTCAGCTATCGCACAGTAGACTTCCTTTTTCAATTTTAACCCTCGCACCCCTTCTGTGCTCGCTCATAGCGACGGAAATGGCGGTGGCGAAACGGAATCGCGAGTTCGTCTTTAATCTTCTCGCGTAACCCCGATCCACGATTTCGAGGAGCGAACACTTTTACGAAGCGTTTCAACGGAGAAACGTCATCGTGGAGGAGGTTGAAAGGTTATGGTGGGTATGGAGTTAAAGGCGTGGACTTCCAATCAGTTGGCTCGAGTTCAAACCTCGAGAAAATCTGAGGAATTTTTCCTACATTATTATTTAATGTGTCATTGAACTCACTTAAAATTAGAGACTGGGAGGGATGCAATTATAGTAATTAAAATTAAAAAAGTAGATAGAATATCCTGACAGATTGAACCTTGAGAGGACTAACATTTTAATTGTGCTTGTAGCGTGTCAAATTATTATTTTATATATTTTAATTCTGCAAAGAGCAGTACAAGTGCGAAATACCAAGTCATTAAGGTCACCTAAGGTTGTAGGTTCCGAGAGAAGTGAATATTGCAGTTAGAAGTGAGAAAAAACAAGTAGAAGACACAAATTTTGCGATTAAACATTTGTATATAATTCTTAATAAATCGAATTTTGAAAGGACTATCTGTTTAACATTAGAACTAGCAAGCAAGTCGAAACAACTGGTTCCCAATTTTTTCCACAGGTTCTCCAAATTTATAAGACAATTATAGAGCACACATTCTACGTTGATCTTATAAAATACGTGTTACCGAATCGATCATCTTTTCCAGTTCTTGATTTCTCTTTTACCAAAGTATTTAGTTAATATATTAAAATATAATAGATTTAACACCGAAAATTCTAGTGTCAATATCACTTGTACAGATTTGGACAACTATGTCAAACTATATAAAATTATTTAAATCTTTCAAAGAATACTACAATTCCGGAATTAGGTTTCGATATCACTGCACCATACAACGGCATAGATTTGAAAATAAAAGACCCACATCAGCCTGAGCAAGGTTTACAAAGCGTTACAAGGATCTCTCGGACTAAAGGGTCAATCGTACACGACTTCAACGAAGAGCAAACGTGCCACGAATTCTCCAACCGAACCGTTTCGTTTCTGTCCGTTTTTGGAAAAAGTACGACCCCAGGAATGTCTGTTATTTCAAGCGGAATCAATTACGGGACAGCACTGTCTCCCCTATTCTTCCTCTCCCTCTCTCTCTCTCTCTCTCTCTTCGTTGCACCTATCGAATCAATCCGATAGCTCTATCCAGAAGACACTCGACGCTGACTTCTCCGAGAGCAACCCTCGTGGTTGCAACTCGAGGGTGGCTCGTTTACGAGCCCCTAGGTGATTCATCCACCCTGTCCCTAGAGTTCTCGGGCGAAGAGAAAATGGACAGAGAAAAAGAAAGGGAAGACAGCTCCTGAAGGGACAGTTTCATCGAGAAAATGATTTACGTTTAAGTCGTTACGATTACCGAAGATTTCATGGCCCGAGTCGGCCGATCTCGATATCTGTCAGGAGGGTACGATAAAACTGCAACTCGCATATACGACCCCTTAGATCGAGGATTTGGTCCGCCAATAGCATCGGTGCCTACCCGATTGCCAATACCATTACCCTGCAGTAAAAGGAGCGTAAACGTACCGTTAAAGGACTGTCGCCTCGTCTTCCTTCTATTCTCGGTCTCTCTTGGTCTTTTCTTCCTTTATGGTCTGTTCCTCTGTCTTCTGCCTCCCTTGTTCTCGTTCGTCGTAAAAACTATCTCGGATGGCTCTCTATGGACACCGTGGCGTCGACGTCGATCTCGTTTGGAGAAAAAACTGGTCTATTAAAATGTCGCGTTTCGACGTTAAACTCATTCTCGCTGTTCTTACTAAGTTTAACGTTTTATGGTACAATGTAATTATTACAGTTTATTACAATGATAACGAAGGGTTATGATTTTTGAAAAATCTCGAATTTCGTGATTCTTTAGGAGAAAAATTGTAATTCTCGATTGTATATACCGATTATTTTTTTATGAAAGTCGAAAATCAAAGAGAAGAGTCTCGAAACACTGGCTCGGATTTATGTTTACGATCGTGTCCTTTGTTCTGCCGTCTTTTTAACGGTGGACTAAGAAATCGGGACCATTGTCATTCGACCGTCGAGAATCTTAAAGATCCGACCGTTGAAGGAGGTAAGAGAGCAAGTCAAAGCGGTCAGAAGAGGAGAATAATGTAAAGGAAGAAGTCACATTTTGTGTATTGCACCGTGCCATTAGTAAATTACTTTCCCCGCGTAGAAACCACGTCTCGGTCCTTTTCTTTGGACGAGAACGACGACGGTTCCCGATGCAATCTGGAATTTGCATATTTCAGAACATGCGACAACGCCGTCGAGACATCGGGGAACGATAAACTTGCGTGGATTTTCGTAAAGAACAGGAATTTCGAGGATTGCCACGTCCACTTTGAACCATCGGTGGAACGATTAGAAATTCAAGTTGTATACTTGCATTCGTGTCATCTGTCGCGGCGCATCGTCGCGCATATAACTTTTCAAATTTACTGTCAAACGTGAAGATTCCCTGCAAAGCCTGTACCTAAGCACGAATCGCGATTACGAAAATCGGCAAGACGAGCCGAGTGTAGGCCAGATGTTTTCCACGTTTGACAGAAAGTACGTTCCCCTTCCTCAGGAACCAACGCACCTTTCCTCGAAAATACCGGCATAAAAGGACCAACCCGAGTCGAAAAGTCCAACCTAAAAAGAAACTTCAAATCCTAGATTCTTTTGATCTCTCATTTGCCGCTTAATTATGTATACCATTTTGAACCTGAAAATCCTCAACTAGTGTGTCTACGCGCCTCAAAGTCCTGTAAATATGATTTTTAGGAGTTATATGGACTGATCAGGTAAAATTTGTATTCCAATTTAATCTGACATCCCCTAAAAATATTTAAGAAGTTCCAAGTCTGTCGACTCATATTCTAAAAATAGGGCTTTCAGGAGCAAGTTGGAATTAAATTATCATTTTATTCCATATAAATTCTAAATCTCCTAAACCAAATTAATTTTTAGTATATCGAGAATTTTTTTGGACCTCGATCATTCCACTTCAATTCCAATCCAATTCTAAAGCTCCTCATTATAGAATGCTGAGGATTATTTTGGGCTGTATGAAGCCTAAATTGCTCCTAAACTAGGTAAAAGTGGCAAAAAGTAACAAGTTTAGGGTGGTTGTGGAATTAAAATTTGCATTCTTTTATATGTAACATATTTTTCCATATTCAGCCTAAATATCTTAAGTTATTTGGTAATTTAGGAGGATTTTGGGCTGAAATTTTCGACTCGGGAAGCCAACGTACGTCACTCTGTGCATTTATCGTTAGAAGTCATTTGTACACTAACATAAGCTCTTGTAAATATATTTAATTCCAACCCAGTGGACTTATTTAACACTAAACCTACCGACGTTATATCTACTAAAATCTAAATATACTCAATAACGACCTTACACAAAGAGAAGTGGCGAGATAAAGAAGATAATTAATTAACTCATTTTGCTTTTGTAAGATAGAAGTGGAATATTTACTTCATGGCTACTCTATGAATTTAGATAATTTTTAGAAAATATTTTGGACTCGGTCTTTTGACCGCCTTGGTAGGTTTACTGTTAAACTACCGATTGAGCATCGACGATCGACTCGTCCACAAGAGCACCTTTCGTTAGCGGCGTAATATCATCTAAGAGAGAAAATGAGAAAGAAAGAAAAAGAGAAACAGAGAAAACGGAAGTAAGACAGAAAATAAAACGAGAAAAGGGAGGAAAAGGCACTCGGTTAATATTCATCTCGATTCCTCGAATATCGCGGACGGTTCTTCTCCGAGGAATCGTCGAGAAATCGTATCCGATATACCTCTTTGGTAGAAAACTCTCCTCTCTCCGCGTTTCTTTCCCTCTTTCATATCTCGTAGGAAACTCTCCCTCGGAAACCATCTCTCTTTCCACCTTTACCTTTCTCTTTCTATCTTCCCACCCCCGCTGTCTTTCTCCCTGGTCCATCGCGGGGATACACTCTCGGCATTATCGATGCGAGGCGAGTTCTCGGCTGCACTTTCGAGGGTATCCCGGAATAGTAAGAACCGACGAGAGTGCCGGGTGCGCGCTTCCAAGTCGACAAAGTGAGAGAACGAGCAGGGAATGGAAAAAAGCCGCGGCGTCAGCGAACGAGAAACGAAAGAAAGAAAGAGGGACAAGTTGTGGGTGGAGATGGTAGTAACGAGGAATCGTAGGGTGAATGGAGGTCGAGGGAAGGAAAAGAACGAAGACGGTGAAGAAAAGTGAGAAAAAAGTGGAAATGGAAGAAGAGACTATCCGATTCGATTAGTAACTCGGTAGCATAAGCCCGGCCAGTGAAACTGTTTTTCTTTCCTTCTGGAATTACGTCCACCTTGCCATGGCACGAGAGAAGAAACAAAAAACGAAGATTCGGCTGCAAGAAAGAAGACATCGAGACGAACGAAATGCAAGTATGGAAATTTATTCTACTCTTTGTACCTTGGAAAAGGACATGCTAATACGCCAGGTATCCGGAGAATCGTCTTCTATTTCGGTGTCAAGCGTATCGAACAAGGGATAAAGGGGTGGAAGCGGACTTTGGATGTATCTGCTTAATCCATTCGTTAATCGATACGAAGAGGAACTTTCGTAGCTATCCGTAATACCATCGCGAAGATAGTTCGATGCGATAAATTACGATAAGCAATCCGTTCGACGGGACATCGCGAGGATCGAACGACCGGCGCTCGTTTTACTCCATGAAAGTGGAACGAGCGAGCTTTACTCCGCTCGGTGATTCAGTGAGTAAATCGGACAGAAATCCGAGAGTCTGCCAATTTCGTGGCTAGGATCGACCTGTAAAATTAACTGCGATAATCGCTCCTGCGTGCGGTAGAGACACATAGTTGTTTTTAAGCCGGATATCATGGAATTAGAGAATATCGTTGGCGATACGGAATCGAATGGAAGTTTGTTTCACAAACGGGAAATGTCGAAATTTACCTTCGTTCTTCTAGAGAAAAGTCTGCTGTCTCTTGAAACTTTGCAACATCGAAGCAGACAACACGACAAGAGACTTCCATGAAACGCAGAAAGAGAAAGTTTGAAGGCACCTTTGCACGAACGTCTCTTCGAATGGGCCACCTGTTTCTAAAATATACCTTCACCGTAACCAACCCGCCACCCTTATGCTTACGCTCGACTGGCAAACAACGAATGATATTCCACGCCGAATGAATCCTTCTGAAAGCGCAACGATTACTACATAGGTCGAATATTACAGAGTTCGGAGATCACGGAAGGGGTTAGCGCAAATCGATTCGACTTCGATTTACCTTGTCAGCACGAGCACCACCGAACGGCACAGTGCTACGAATTTCGCAACGGCAATCACGCTGAATTCCTGTCTTATTCTAATGTCGATTCAGGTGCAAATTCGTGGCGACCTAATTCCATCGGGTGCAAATTGCTTTGAGCGATGCACAGAAACGCGCAACCTCTAAATAATCTTCGTACACGTGTACAGAGAGGATGAATCGATGCTTGGTTCTATGCGTCTCACCCTCTTCGTCGACGCACCGATCTGTCGCGATCGGATACGTTGTTCGCGGTGTTCTGCCATCGGGTAGCTTGTCAATCAAAACGGAACAATTTCGACCAGCCAGTAAATTGGTCGGGCCTGTCAGTTTGATTGGCCGGCTCGTATGGTTTACGCGAGGTATAGAAATGAATTTTTCAAACAACACTGCAGCCGACAGGAGGCGACAACGAGGTGAAAGGTCAACTTTTGCCAGGGTGCTTTTTTACTTTCTGCAAGCGGGGACTGATTTTGTGGGATTTACAAAGAGGAGGAATTTTTGGCCGTTTTATACGTAGACAGGTAGATACGAGGAATTTTTAGCCGAAGGGGTGGAAAATATGCTGGATGGATGAGAAAGATTTTTTTTTCAAATTTTTCATCCTCTCAAAGTGGATTATAGCTTTAGATTTTACTGCCAATATATTGAATTATGAAGCTAACAAAGACGTCTCTTAGAAGTGACTCGTCCCACTGCAGACTAACGAACCAAGGGGTGTATAGTCAACATCCACGTTTCTAGAACCACGAACGTGTACACCGTTCAAATTGTATAGTCTGGTATTACAGCAAATACAGAGATAGTGGCGTTAATCAAACCGATCTCTTCCTCTCCGTTTTACGCTAATGAAAATTGCCCTCGGAAGACGCAGGGAAGTATCTTCACGGTAATCTCTGCGTTGACGCGTCAAGAAGAAAATCGCGATAATGCGTCTACTACTTCACACGCGTGAATGATCCCACATTTCGCGGATAATCGAGCACATTACGTCACTATAATGTAATATAATGTAATCGATAATTTATCCGCAAGAGTAATTTTCCCTTCGTCATTGAAGACCAGCGTGATCTGCTCGTCTCGAAAAGGTACCCGTCAATCGAGAATCTCGCTCACTCATCCAATCACCGTCGTGATAATACAGACGTTTTTTTCAAAAATGTGTCTCGCATGGAAAAAGCAATTACGTCTGGCTGCCATTGGAAATTGTTTCGAGATCGTAGGCAAAGGGACAAAGAGAGAAAACGTGGCGTTGATGGACATCGGTCACCCTCTTCCTAACGGTCCTACCAACCTCTGTCAGTTTTCGTTTCTCTTCGTCGATCGTTCGAGGATTTTGACCTCGTCGATCTATCGACAGGGAGTGTTATAATCTGTTGTAACTATCGACGAATATATTTTGACTGGACGAAGAGAGAATGGAAGGAAAAAAACAAGAGTGGAAGATCGAAACGCCATCCTCTTCGAAGCTGTCGACGATTCGTTGGAATTCGACGTACCGTGGATGCAGGTGGATACGGTGGCCCGAAAATTGGCGTTTCCAATTCGATCCGAAGCTGACAAATAATTGGCCGAGCATCGAGCCGCGTACATGCACGCACCGGATTTCGATTCGCGTCATCCGATTTATATCGCAGAGAATGACAGGCGCGCCTGAGCGCAACTTTCAGCGCCAAGTTGCACTTTCTACTAGAATTAGCTAGGGGTTTATTAGCGTGGCAACGACGTGACCGTGTAATTGGCACGGGTGTCCTCGTTAATTATTATCGCGAGTATGAGAAAAGGAAAACGTTGCCAAGTTACATCGAGAGACGTTAATTTTGGAAATATCGCGAGCATATGGATATTACTTAAAAATTGAATATGGCGAACTTAACAAAGGTCACGATACTTGTGTAGGGATTTTTTAGAGATAGGAAATAGTTTATGATTAGTGAGTGTGGATGGATTTTGTTTAAGCGAGAGTGGATGTTTAAAATACATGATTTGGAAGGCGATGATTGTCAGAGCTAGCGTGGATGTTTAGAATGTTGATAACGAGAAAATGAGTGAGTGCAATGGAGAATGCATGCTGTGAGAAAGATTATCGAGGGTGGATACAATTGTGAATTTTTGGAGAGTCAGTGGAGACAGGCAGAGTTGAGTTGAGAAGAATGAAACCTTAAGAAGGGAGAGAATTCAGAAAGTACAAGTTGGAGAAATTAAAATTTTTTCTGATTAGTGAGATTGTTTATTTTATATTCTATGGTTAGGTTACGATATTATGCGAGTGTGAATTTTTGAGAGAGTCAGTGAAGACGTAGACAGAGTTGAGTTGAGAGCAGTGGAGAATAAAACCTTGAGAAGAGAGAAAATTTAAGAAAGTCCGAGTTGGAGTAATTAAAATTTTTTCTGATTAGTGAGATTGTGTATTTTATAGTTTTATGTTTAGGCTACGATATCATGCAAGTGCAGATTTTTGGGAGAGTCAGTGGAGACATATACAGAGTTGAGTTGAGAACAGTGGAGAATAAATCCTTGAGAAGAGAGAGAATTAAAGAGAGGGCAAGTTGGAGTATTTATAATTTCCTCTGATTGGTGAGATTGTTTATTTCATAGTTTTATGTTTGGGCTACGATATCATTAGTTTAATATGTACCGAATTTAGGAGAAAAAAAAATGCAAAGAGAAAGGGATCCTACGCTTGTATTATCTAAACGTGAACAGGGTTACTATGGGACTTGGAGTTTCGTTGGAAAGACGAACGTTGACAGATATATTTGATTGAATACGTTGAAAACGGGAAAGAGATGAAGTATCTCATTCCAACGCCGCGAATGAAATCATTCTCTCTAATGTGAAATATCGTTATCCTCGTAATTAAAAGTTGAGGTTACAACTCGCGAGGACCATTAGTCTCTAGCATGCTACGGCAGTCAGGACGAGTTTCCGATTCTGTAATTATTCCAGAAAGAGAATATTTATAGTTGGCCCGTGTTCCAACATTGTCCTCTTTATCCACTTTATTCCCCGGTCGACATTTCTGGAGCTTCGTAATCCACGCGCACGGGAAATGTAATATCGCGTTGGACGTTCTCCGTCGGTGTCTCCGGGGTTCTTCGTTTTTCAATTTTAAATTAAAAACTAATCTCCTAGTGCAAATATTCGACCATTCTCTGGCCTACCTTCTCTGGCGGAGAACTAATCTTAATTTCACTGATAAGAATTTCGTGCGATATATTATTACGTACTAGTTGCAGCTTAGATCCGATATTAATCTTCGAAAGAATCTAAACTAATATACATCGTTTACCCTGTAAATTACAAACGCGTACATATTCAGAAAATTTTTAAAATACAAAAAATGAAGGTCTTTAACTCCTTGTCTTACAATTTGTGTTGAGACTGCCTCCACTATAATTCAGAATTTGATTGATGAAATAATAATTCAATTTTAACGTACTATTAATATTATAGAAATAATATTATTGCGCCGCGTTTCATTAACATTTTCAATTTAATAGGTTTTGAGTTTGAAAATTTCCTATACCATTTATCACATCACGAGTGTCACTCGTCATTGTAGGGCAAGAGGTTAACGAAAAGGCTAAATAGTATTTCCATTGTTTCACCAAATTATTTTGGTTGTACATTCAAGATTGAATCGATACAACGATCAGATACACAGTATTCTAATTGTAAGAACTGAACAGAAATCGCACGGTTTTTAAGAATACCATCCTCAAGGAGTTGAATTTAAATTTTTACCCTTACCTTTGACATAAGTTTCCCTAATGTATCGTTTAAACTTCACAAGCGAGAAATGTTTCGACAGTGAAACATTTACGAGAACTTTTCGTTCATCGTACGGTACACTGTTCGACTTTCGGGATAGAAAAAGACTAATTTCAACGCGATCGAATGTCTTCGAACAACTCGTAAAAGTGCTTTCCCCTAAGTTCTCCAGGCTCGTTAACGAGCACCGCGATCATTTCATGAGCTTCCTGGATGACGTGTGGCGAGAGCTCAAGGAAAATACGAGTCGAATCGCACGTACAATCGTAAACTGCAAGTCGTAAAGACGAGGAAGCATTTTCAAACGCCTCGCTCGAGGCCGTTTCTTTTTCTCTTCGCGAAGAAAACTCCCTCGAATCGTCGTTCATGCAGAAGAGAGTAAATCAAATCGAAGATGGTCGATTAAAGCGTTAACTGTCAGACTATTTCCATAGAATTTCTGTTTTAATTTTATCCGAGAAATAGTGGTATTAGCATTCTACGATTTTGAATTTCTGAATATTATGGGAAGATAATAATGGGGAGATATCCTCGTTCCAAAAAAAGACAGTCGATGACTAAACGGGGAAATCTTTCATTGCTACCTTGCGAATTCACTTTAGTGCTAATGTGCGCGCGGTTATAGCATGCAGTTTTTTTATGGTTGGCTAAGTGTTACAACATAAGACTAAATATTTATAATCGGTCAGTGGCCAAAAGTCAATGTGTTAAACAGCATCGTCTGTCCAAAGATTTCGAGATCTCGTTTATATCAACGAAATATCGCGTTACATATTCGAACCACGAAATGCATTAACTTTGTAAAGTTAATTATCGAACCGCGCGAAATTCGAAATTGCCAGTTGGTTTAATGGAATCGTAGAAACCATAAGAGAGATTGCAACGTCTCTTGCAGACGGATAGCAAGAAACAGCTCAAGATGTAACGAGATTTTATGAAAGAGGCTCGTTGTTCGACGTAATAACTCGCATCCACGACGTCAGCGTTTCCGGCAGACATCCAACTAGCTGCCAATACGAAGCAACGGTTCGTTAAAAACTCGAAACTGTTTTCTCTCGTTAAATAGACTCCCTTGGCTATCCTCCTTCTAAAAGGCTACTACAGAAATACACAACTCCAAGGAGATCGAAACAGAGACTAGATTCTGCCTCTTTGTGCACTTTTCCACTTTAACATTACAATCTTTTTACGTTCTTCACCGATGCTAAGACAGTTGTGTTCCCACTACAGTGAACACAATTTTTATCAACACTAAAAATTTCTACAAATCTACTAAGAGATTGTAATCTAAGATTATTTGTATTATCCGACGCCCTTGAATTTTCTTTTCGATACTTTCAGAAAATTCGATGAAATTCTTCGACCGAAGAAACACCGCTGTTGAGGATGTTAGAACTGTTAGACACGGGAATAAAACTATGTTAACAGAAGTAATAGCAAAGCGAAGGAAATTGCATGGAGTAGAAACGAGCAGAAACTCTGAGAGGAAAATGGTACGAAGTGTAAACGAGAAACATGGCGGCGTATCAACAAAAGTTCGTTATAGTTGATACGTTTCACGTTGGAATTTCTAATGAAGATTTAACATCACGTCTACTTTTCTCAACGGACAGTTCTCGATGAGTTTCGTCGGTGTTTTCTTTTTTTTTCGTAGCAACGAGAAATTTCAAAAAGGAAACACATCTAACTCAAATACCATTTCGCGAAAAATTCTTTGCAAATGAAGTTGCAAAGGTCTGAAATTATAAATTAAACGAAGTATTCGCCTAATTGTAAGGAATAAATTGATAAAGAGGCTGTGTAGATTTATTACTCTCCTTCACGACGAATAAAGGCGAATTTTTGTGAAGGACAAATGAACTATAACCAAGGTCAACTGTAACTGTGCTGGATGTTGCAAAAAATTGTGAGTTATTCGTTGTCTCTGCGATTTCCCGAGGATCTTGCATTAATTAATTGGGACTGACTCGCACTGTGAGCCGAGATACGTAGAATTTTATTAGAACTGTCACAGAGTGCGAGTCTTTGCCTCCGTAATTTGTCCTTAGGTCGAGAGAGTATTTGCAAAAATAGTAAAAAATTTATTCTCCACTCGCGATTATATCGAATGTAAATAACTAATGCCAAAAGGCACTCATCGCTTCTGCAACTACTTCTCTCCAGAAGAAAGTTCCAAAATTAATTAAAATTGTTTCTCCTGTTACAGAATTCTAACATCGAACATTAAAAGGAATAATCGTTTCTATTCTCGCTACGATTTAGTGTCAGTCAGCGCAACAGTATCATGCGAAACTAATTAACATAATTTCGCAAGGTAATCCTTTCCTCATTTAATTCCATATCCAGGAAAAGCTACCTCTTCGTTTAAAATTAATTTGTCGAAGTCGTACAACTTACATTATCTTGTCGCTCGACACCTCTTTCGTTTTCCCGCCATCCTAAGGACTTTTAATGCAGCAGTGCAAAATCCTCCCACCGTTTTATTTATCGCTCGGTGTACGATCTATAAAATCACGCTTAACCGCGTTGCAAATTATTGCCAGGGAAATGCACAATAATTTACCATCGATTAGTCTCAGCGTTTTAACTCGCACGCTGCGATGATTACACGAAAGCCGTTTTACGGCGTTAGATAAAAGTGATTTCAGCAAGGATAGCGGAATTTTTCATTCCGCAAAGACTCCGACGTGAGAAAAAGAGGAGAATACAGGATGAAAACTATGGCCCGTTACTCCGAGTCAAGATATCGCTAATATTTCAGTTTTCATTTCGCCCTCAAATATATAATTCATTCCCGTCCCTTCCATTCAACGTTCTCACAATTTTACGACCATGCCGTTTGATCGCATTCTCTCGCTATTTCTACTCTTTCTTTCTCTCTTCGCTGTGCACCGGAAGTTTACCGGTACCGATTTCGATACGTTGGAGCGATAAAACCGAGCGGTGAATTTAGCGATAGATTCATCGACCGGAATATTCCATTATCATGGTTTATTCGAGTAAACTAGATGCATTTTTCTCAATGATCGTATCGATACTTGGAAAAGAATAAATGTGTACAATGGACTGCGATTATTCGATATATTATACTCAACAGTCGCGAAAGTCATTACACTGGCCTACAAAATTGAGCGATTTTTATGTTGGAAGAATATTTACGATGATTGTTGTACTAAATATATATAATATATATTGTACTGTATATAATTTAATTTGTTTAAATAAAGTGATTCTAAAAACCTTTCTGGGTATAACGATGGATATTACTTTAATGAGATAATCATTTAAACATAAACAACTAATCAATCAGGAGAAATTTTAGCATATAGAGGCGATAGAGTAGATATTTTTCTTGAGGAAGAAACAATTGGAAATTGCAATACAAGCTTTGTTTTAGCCTGAGAAATTAAAATAGGTCCAGAAGGCATAACGTTCTGCCAGTAATTCCAAGCAGAACCGTCTCACCCCTGCTAGTGTTATGATACGAAGATTATTTTTCAACTACATTTATTATTTACGAGTTATTTCACGACAATAATGCTACATCAAACGCAAACGTATATTCGTAAAGTTACACCATATAAATGAGCATCATTGTTCACTTGCATTCTCAAGTTCAAGAGTTATTAAAAATAAAAATGTTCCTCACAAAAAATTCTGTATCATGCAAACAAACGGATTACGTATCTAAATTCAGCACAACAAATGCTGTTTGAATTAAGTATATATTAAAGTTTTTGTACCAAAAGCAATACTTTATTTCTCTTGTAGTGCCTTTGCATTAACCCTTTCCGGTTGAATTTGCATAAAAACGAGATGTGTTGTCGCACTTAAAACAAAACTACTAAAACCTTAGTAAATACCTCAGAAACGTGTTGACTCTTCGCTATGGTGGCCCAGAGTAGATATATGATGGCAAGGGTAGAATTTCTTTGGTGGCTAAGAGAAGATCTACGACCGCTAAGGGTTGATACCACTGGAGGGATGAATTACCAAGCAGCTCACAAAAAGAGAGGTATCGGTTATACAGAATATCATCCACGTGCGTATTAAACACGCATTAATATGTGAAAATGGTTTAACACGATCACGGAGCAGTGATTACTCGCCGGCGATCGAGGGCAAACTGATAGCGAGGCGAGCATCGAAGTGCCTTTTGTTATGATTCGCGGCAAGGATACCTGTAAGTTACAGTCGCCGAGATCGACCAAGGATATTTTGACAACACGCCACGGTCGTTGAATTTCTTGCTCAGTCAGGTGGAACTAACTGCTTTCGCGGTTCCTAGAATTAATGTTACGTATCATAACACTAGCGCGGGTGAAACGGTTGCTCTGAGAATCACTGGGAGTGCCTTGCGTATTGCGAATCTACTTTAATTTTTCAACTGAAAGCAAAACTCACGATGCAAAATTCAATTACGATTTCCTCGAGAAAAATGTCTGCTCTAACACCGCCTGCTATTAAAATTCTTCTTGGGCATCTGGTTTTCTAAGATAAATAGGAAAATATGCAGAAGTATTTGGACATTTTGCACGTCGTTTTCCATTTGAGGATTTTTTAAAAATGTTTAAATGTCCATAACATTAACATAATATGCACAGTTATAGTCGCAGGAGGTTGTAGATTAATTTTATGCAAAAATATTAAATAACTTTTGTAATTAAAATGCAGAAGATTCTGAATGTTGAATATTGTTTTTTCTTTCTCAGAAATGGAATCTAATGCAGATAAACAAACTTTATATTGATATTAAGTGCCACAAAATCTACAAGAATCAGTATAAATATTCTTTATCCCCTTAGCCTACAACGTGTGATACCCATGGGGGGGAAAATGGAATAGGAAATTTTGTCATCTTTCAAAAACTATTAAATTGAACATATCAGCCGATCGCGAGACGGTCTCATTATTTCGATACTATCAATGTTACTTTCCGTTATACGAAATATGAAAAAACAGTGAGAATTTGTGATTTTAGAAATTAATTTTGAATTATTACATGGCTAGTCAGAAAGGAAATCGTCCAAAGGGTTAAGCAAAAAATCGTATTGACTAATGTTATTAGCAGAGCGTGCCTACGGTGCGTTTTAAATGTTTGCCATTTAAATATTCCATGGAAAGGAGTTCGGATATCCCTTCGGGCAAGTTCTGCATCCCTGCCGGATGAAGTTACATTTTAAAAGCGATGGTTTTCAGACATCCCGGCGTTGTGCAAGCACAGTTGACTTGGTTTCCTCGAGAGAAGGATAGCACAAAAGGAAAAATGATGCGAACTAAGCGATGGAGGTTAATTACCGGGCATGATATGAAAAAAAAATAAACAACTGAGAATTCCAGTGTATCCAGAAGTTATACGGTTCGTGTTCTCCAGCGATATACGAGCAGCATAGCAACCGGTCGAATTATATACCCGTCCTGGAGAAATTACAATCGGCCACTTTTCCCTAGGGGTTCTTTGCATCTTCCTGCCGACATTATTCGACGTCGACCAGTCCGGTAATTTGCTTTTTCCCTCCTAGGTTGGCTGGCTGCTTCTATGGTCTTTCTCTTCTTACTTGAAAATTTAATCGCGGTACCACGACGTCGCCTTTAATGCGATTCTTTGCTCCAGTCTCCTCTCTTTCGTCTTGCTTGCTTTATCGGGGTTTCGCATCGTTCCTGATTGCCGTGGAATCTTCGAGAAACAACCGACGATCGATCCATTCTCGTTTATGAGCTCGACAAATTTTATCTTGCGAAATTCCTCTTTGACGAAGTTGCTATCTTGAGAAGATAGTTTGTGTAATGTGCCAGGGTTTGCAGTACTTTACAATTTATTTGGAAGATCAACGAAGTAGCGGATATTGAATTGTAAAATTACGGAGAATTATCGGAAATACTTGATTCGAAATTGTTAAAGTGATACTTATCATATTTACGTTATGAAAGGTCACAAATATTGTTCCGCAACCTAACTATATAAGAGCAAAAGACCATTGAGGAATTTCATTCTATGATCTCTTAACGAACACAAAGCCACTTCAAATGGCAATCGCAAATACAAATCCATTTGTCCTTTGATAGTTATGAAAATTTGATCGTTCGTTAAAGATCAAGTGGCATAATATTTCCTATCGATTAACGGCAATGTTTTAATTCTACATCAATAGAGCGTTAACCGCTGTTTCGTACATTTGCACACGCAAAGGAAAATTCGCAGTGTTCAAGTGTGAATCGGACATACGACAAAAACATCGAATATCGTGGAAACGAGGGGTAATCATTTAATATTTATCGTAAACGATCGAACGAAGGGTGGAAGTTGATTAATATCAGACGCTCCAGGAAGTCTGTGGCAAATGGATTTTCGATATCGCCCGAACGGTTTTAAAGCGTCTTCTAATTAATTCCGGTTTTGCTTTTAAGGATCAAATTGAATCCGAAATACGGTTTAGCGTTACGTACGATCCGCAGTAACGTGCCATTTTAACGGAAATTGGAACAGCGTTTTCGTGTAATCCAGTACAGGCCGGAATCAATGAACAGCATTGTGCGCTGGAAAATTACGTGGTATGGAATAACATTGCCGTAGGGCGATCCACTTCGGATCGTTCGCGAAAATTGACACTATAATTCCATAGAAACTCGGCTACCGTTCCTGTCAGAAGTTTCACGAATTTTCTTAAAGCTTTCTCGAGGCTATATTCTTGATAATATCATTTATCAATTTTCGATCCTCTGAGAAAAATGTTCAAATCTTTCTCATCGTTATACCTGTATATTATGAAAATAGGGGAGAAAAATAAATTCAACCTGACGGCGTTAAAAATTACGAGGGTAAATTGAAACAGGAAAGCTAGTTGGCTACCTGAAACAACGTGCAAAATTACAGATGCAGCCTAGCGTAGTTCGCACCGCTTAAAACAGACCTGCCCCATGGAACAGAGATTGCGTATTATCGGTGTATTTCAATTACACGACGATCCTCTCTTCTATCGGATAATCAGGAGGGTACAGCATATTCCAATAGCGTTGAAAATCCTATCAAACTCGTGCATTCCAGTAGCATCGTTGATACTATTTTCGAAATACGAATTTTCATTATTTCTTGTCGCTCAATGACACGTGATTTTATCACTATCACGTCGAGTTCTCGAATCTTTGTATGATCCATTGGAGAATATTTGATCTATTAATCCCCTAATACCATTCGTACCAGAGTATACACTCGATACATGATTGATTATCGATTCGATACCTCTTTGAAGATTGGTTTGCCCTCTACTGACCACATTCTCTCTCCTTTGTTTCAGCAGATACGAACAGCTGCGCACCACTTCTGGCAATTACCTGGACTACGATGATGGCGACTACGGCGACGATGATACTCCTATCCGTGACACCTATGGCGTTTCCGCCTTTAACGGTACCAATGGTGGCGTTCGGAAGAAGGTAGCTCGCAGGCTACATCCACGAGGATCGCTACCACTGTCTGACCCGATTACATCGTCCATGTAAAACCTAGTAGTCTAGGGCTTCCAGTTATGTATGTTACTATGTATGGAGTAGATAGTCGAATAACAATGATTTTTATTCGAGCGAGCCCGATTTATTGGGGGTGGGTGGGGGGCGGGGGGTTTGGGGTACGGTCAAAGAGACAAAATAAACTCCGCGTGGCGCGCTAGACGTCACGCAACTATAATACAAGTTACTTTTGAACATGTTATCTTTTGATGTAAAATTGTTGATCGAGATAACGGCGAAAAACTGAGTGGGCGATAAGGGCCGAGTGATTCGTTTGGCAATTTTGACGTACGATTCGCATTGGTGAACACGAAGACGCGGTGGGACGTTGATAAAATGGCTGGACAGGGTGAACGTAATCGATGAGATATCGAGGACGATGAACGAAGTGGATATTATCGGTTAAGGTTACATTTTGATCATAATCTCCTGTATGCAATACACCTAACTGCCATAAATGCGAAATTTTTTAGCGACCCCAGTGTTCACCGAGTGTCAAAGATAGATTATAATACAGGGGTAATTAATATTACTGATTATGATAACGTTAGCGCAGTGACGAGCGGCGTTCTGCTCAATATCCGCTCCTTTTAACGACGTCTAACGAGAAACGCGACACCATAGGTACCGATTTGTAATCTGTACAAATTGTAATAAATTACCATATGAACTGTATTGACTTGGGTCGTTAATTTTTTGTAGAATTTTGTCCCTCATTTCGCATCATTTTAGGGTAAATGAAAATTAATGTTGGAGGTAAGTGTACATCGTTTGGATGGATTCTTAACGACTAAGGGGTGGTTTATTGTTTTATTCATGAGAAGTAACGAGAATTCTTTGAATTACAGGGGGAATAATTTTTGAAATTCCGAAATATATAAAGAAACACGGGTCATGCATTTTACGAGCAATTCTATGAATCGTTTTTAAAGCTCGATAAACCTTTTGCTAAACTCTTTCGGCTATTTGCTCCCGGTGCAATTACAGGAGGGAAAGAATCACGTACTACTCTCGTGTAATTCGTATACCGCAAAATATTACGACATCGTAATCCAAGTGCCGGAGTGCACTTCAACGTTTACGAGTACTCGTGCCAATTTGAGAAAATATTTTTCCCGGATCAGCCTCAGTCGAAGAAATTGACTCCTTCGGATTATCCTCTTCCATCGAGATATCTTAATTTCCTTAATGCAACCTCTTCGTTTAATAAACCACCCTTCTTCGAAATGATACGTCGCTTCTCACAGTAAATTTTCTCAAATTTTTCCATCGAAAAGTCCATAGAAAATTATCTCTCAACCAAATTCCTAAATATCTATCTATAAATTCCTATTGTAGGAAATAAAATAACAACGAACAATATTTATTTAAAATAACAGGAACTTGAAAAAACAACACGATTACAGCTCACAATATGAACTACACAATGCGACTTTTTGCGACTCTCACTCTCTCAAGCTGTCCAAGAGAATCTCGCGGCTCCCAAAAATGTAGGTTTATTTATAACATTCGTTCATGGCGTACTTTCACATCACTCGCACTCTTGTCATCGGCTGTTTGCCATAGTGATAACCGATCGATAGCTCCAGGGTCATCATCCTTTAAACACCAACGAATCTGATTCCTGGGAGCTTCTCGATGGTTTCACTCATTAATGGCAAACAACCGACACACTATATTCATACCAGCAAGATCCGTTCATTCTCTTTATACATACCATACTTCATACTGTTCATACATACCACACTATTTATATAAATATAAAACCTAAACAACAATATCCCTCGTGTCACCCTAACAAACATTTTCGTTTAGTAAAACTAAACCCTCTATGGGCCCCTGTAACTTTAAAGTAACGCAAGACACACTTAACTTTCTAGTCTTCAAAGTCTAATTTTTGACTTGGCAAAATATTATCATTTAGCTCGTGACAATCATAAAATTCTTTACAATTCAATGTTTAAAGTTTCGGTTTAATCTATCATTTAAAATTGTGTTTTTGCCATTTTATAATTGTGCTATTGTAAAACTAACCTTCAGATACCACAAAAAATTCAGTCTATAGAGGGTTAAAGAGTCTAAGAAAGTCCGCCATTAAAAAAGGAAGCCACAGGAAAAACTGAGAACGTAACTGCAACCACGAGGTCGGAATAGACGTTAATCAAGAGCGTACAGGTGACCATAAAGGAACAGCCGAGCCATTCGGTCCATCTGGCATGTCGACGAAATTAAAATCCCGCCTGCGCGGAGCCGTGCTCGCACGTGTTCGTCGCACCAGGCACGTGGCTCTACTACTTCCTATCGGTGTGACGTGCACGGACGCCTAAAGCCTGATTTAGACTACTTCCGCCAAGTCGGCCGTTCTCGGCTTCCACTCTTATCACGTTGATTTCGCAAACGTTGAATTCCCCGAGTATCTCGGACAATTCGGATGAAATTTCGTGATCGATAGTTCCAATGAAATTTCGAAACTGACATTTGCATAATATGGGACTCCTTGGGTGAAAAGTGACACGGCAACGATAAGATTGAAATAACTAGTTTCTCGGTGCGCTGTGTTACAATTTAGAACATTTGTTTGATTTTTTGATTTGTTTATCCTGAGAGTTGTAGCCTGAATTATTTATTAGGATTTACTTTGGAGTGATGAAATTTACAATGAAATAGCTTGAATGAAGTAAGGATATTGATCGTTTGAGAGTCTGTATCACGCTGGAAGTTATTAAAAATTGTTTGCGTCGAAGAAGAATTGTTCTTTTGATAGACAATGACGGCGACATCTTTGGAAATTGATTTCCAGGTCATCGTTTCGCGATACGGGGCATGGCTGTTATATTACACCCAATCTACACCGATAATCTGGACAGGGAAGTTTATTACTCTCTGGCTATGTTCTCTCGATAATTGGCGAATTAATATCTCTTCGAGGGTATTAAGGACAGAGTCGAACACCTCGAAGCCGGACTTATCGCAAAGCTCTCTCTCTCTCTCTCTCACCCTCTTCCTTCGTTGAACACCTTATCCAGGGAGAAGTTTATTCCGAACTAAAACTATCAATTATTCTTGAAGCTCTACGGGCCTCGTTGGGCAACCAGAAGACAGAATCAGGAAGAGAGAGAGAGAGAGGGAGAGAGGAACTCAACGACCGCTTACTTAATCCAGGTAATGTATCAAATTATAAATCGAAATCGTACCGCTGAGGATATTATTTGACACGGGTGACCCAAAGGATTCCAATTCCATGGTTCGGAGCGATGGAAACGAAAGACAAAAATAAATGTCGATTTCTCTACAATGTACTTCGAACGGTGGTAAAATTCAAATCCACCCTATATCGCTCCGTTGCGAATTGGAATTAATGCAACGAAAAATTTGCTCTCCAGGATGACACGAGTTAGGTATCGTTTGCAACGTTACCATGGAATCGATGGTGAACTATGTAGAGAGTATTGTATGAATATATTTGCCAGTGTTTTTTTTTTCCGAAGATGATATAGGACAATATTTTTCGGATCAGAGAGTCTGCATTGGAGAAACGGGGGTTAAAGGACCAGGTTTATGGGTCCTAAGTGCATAGGGTAGAACTAGGGTGAAGGGTCCTTCCCTTGAGATATTTCCCTCTCAAGGGACATCAGATATAAGCAGATGAATCTCTCGATTAAGGCTAGCCAGAGTTATGGTGGTAATAAATGCGTCATGGCGTGATTGGTCACTGGTTCATGGCTTACAATTAATTCACCTATCGAAGGTGTGTACCGCTGACGGCCAACTAGTTGGGCTCACATGACAAATATAAATTTCCTAGTTATTTTACATATTATTAACATAAAACGTATACTCACACACATTCTTACACGACCAAGGAAAATTAATTACCACCGCGTAAATAAATACACAGTGGCAGTTCCCTTTACTCTTGCGAATATGCTAAATCGACGAAACGATCGATTAGATTCTAAAGTCAACAACAATATGTTAAGAGAGTCTAAAAAACCCGAGGCCGGTCATTTTCGAGAGACCAGCCTCGTCCAATTAACGACACTGCAACAACCGCGGACGAAAAAGTACAAATCGAAGCGATCGAAGTGGCGCGGCTTTTTCGACTTTTTATTGTTTAACTTTTTTTTTCGTAACCTCTCTCGCACCCTATGTATCGCGAATTTCGCGAAAATGGAGAGAAAAAAGGGGAGAATTAAAGCCTTAATTGACATCTAGTAGCTTTGTTCTCGGCTTCTGACCAAGAACGAGTAAAATAATTGGGGGAAAAGCCATGGGGTGAGTGTATTCGAGTCGAGAAGAGCCGGCCGACTGTAACGATGCTTCCGACGAGGAGGAGACCTCGAAGAAAAACAAGGACGGGAACCTGATTCGGGGTGAAACGAGCCGACGGAGATGGTAGAAAAAAAAATCATAGATTGAAAACAAGAAACGAGTGGCCGGGACGAACGAGGTAAACAAAAGAGAACGAGGAGCCGGTAAGGCGTGTTTTTCTTTGCGTTCGTGTCTCACGGATCGGGAAATTTCAATGAAAATTGAAAAGCACGGAGCTCGGATGCGGTTATTCTTTCTCTGTGCCTTGTAGATTTATCCGAACGTTGTACGGTTTCGAATGAAAATCTTTTTAGAAAGAATACGTCAAAACGAGTTGTTACCAGTGCACATACGTACATTTGTGGAGATTATATTGGAGACGAAAAAGACTTTTGAATTGTTTTTCTAAACCATTGAAAAATTGGATTAATATGACTATAGTTTTGAAACGAAGGTAAAATTTTTCATTCAGTTATGTTTAACTGTGTCGACCGAAAAAAAATCGAGGTAGAATGAAAAAGGGTAGTAGAAACAATAGAAAAAGAGAATAAAAAGGGAAGAAAGACTGAGAGAAGGGAAAAGAGCGAAGTTGCTAGAGTTACGGACTGATAACTCGCAGCTTCCATAAACCGGAGGGAGTTACGACAAATATTTGTCTTCTCGCTTTTTTCCTTCGAACGGCTCCTTTTTCTCGTTTCTTACTTCGATACTTCGAGCTGACTCCGTGTTGTTTGACCTCTCTCGTCGACTTTATCAGAGCTTATTCTATTGCTCGAAAAGTCAGGCTATCTACGTACCCCATTCGTGGATAGAGGACGAACGTATTTTCATTTGATCAATGCTGCTCTATTTGCATACATTTACAAACACTCCTATCGGAATTTTTTTCCCAGAGTTGAACAAACAAGTGATGCAACGCAGAAGTATAATTCTATGTAATCGTGTCGGATGTTTTTCCTGGGATTTTGCAACGTTCAATTTAATTTACAATGATATAAGTGTGGTATAATTGTTCTCAAATTGAATAAACCTCTTGATAAAGGTCGATAAGTGAAAAGAAAGGATAAGGATATGCTGAATAGAGGTCACTGCAATTACTTAAGGAGACAGATTTTGAATCTCCAACTATAAACTGGATAAAAGTAAATCATCCTTTATTTTTCAGTTAATTTTCCCCCAGAGGAAATAAAAATAGTATACTATGTACATTGGTCAACGAGAAGGTTCTTAATTAATTTAGGAAGTCATGAGTAGTACTTAAAAATTGATTCATTTTCAATCTAATTTCTCTAATTTTGGCAAATTATTTTTGAACAATGTCTCTCTTGGCTAGTGATGCAACGCAAAAGTATAATTCTATGTAAGAAGATTCTTAACCGATTTGGAATCAATTTTTTTTCCAACGTGTGTTCCAGTTTTCAAGTAGAATTTAGCTGTATTTATAAGAATATGATGCAATTTTGATGAACAGTTACAAAAACTACGATTTTTAGAAGTACAAAAAATTGCACCGCCACACCTTCAATTTTGGAGTTGAATTTGAAACGGTATATCAACGATAGCGAAATTCTGAATTGTTCCCATTTGGGAACGCTGGCTACAAATGGGTTAATTAATTTCAGAAGTCTTGAGCTCTATCTAAAAATGAATCATTAACAATCTAATTTCCCGAATTTTGTCGAATTACTTTTGAACAATGTCTTTCTCGACACAGTTTTTAAGTATTGAAAACATTTTGCGAATGTATGAACAGAATTTCTCGTGTACCTAGTATCGTCCCGTACAATGGAAGGAATACGAAAAAATCCTATGAATACGTAAAATCTATTCGCGTTGGTCGTTATGAATTTTTTAAGCCGCCTAGTGGCACCCTAAGATGAAATTTCGAACGTACGGGCTATACGTTTGTAAACGAAAGACGATTCGTTTTTTCTAAGGATTATAAGGGCTAGAAAAACTGGTTGAAATTCATTCGAGGGTGTTAGCACGATCGACAACGAGGCAGTTAAAATGCAAACGCGTGCGATTTGCGATCGGCGATAAGCTGTACGCGGTGGAGAAAAAAAGAGGCATCGAACAGAAACGAGAGTCGTTAACACTTTTTTTTCTCCTCGGTTGGAATATATCTACATTTTCGTTTCTATCCTGTCTCTTTTCCTTCGTTTCTCTCTATCACCCTTTTTCTCTATCACTCTATCTCTCTCTACCTGCCTCCATCTCCGTTTGCCCCCTATTCGCCGACAGGTCGGACAAATTAATCGCTTTTTCAGTAATTTCCAACCCCGCGAATTTTGACCCGACGAGGGAAACGCGAGAACAGCTCGTAACGTCGAAGAGAATCGAGGTAAAAGGCTGCGCCTCAAATTGTCCCAATTAGACGACACTTTCTGTCTTTCCTGCCTCGGTGTCCAGCCGGCCAGAATTCGAAATCCATTAATTAATTACGCGGAGAAGTGCCAGCCACCGCAACCGTTCGCGAAAAATGCCCGTGAAAATGCAATTCGCGTTACAAAAGTGTGCGCGCACGATCCAACGGGATAGCGCGGAGAGACGAGGGGTAGAGTGCAAGGGTACCGGTCGTTTGCACTTTTAATTAAACATCGCGACAGAGCAGGCGTAATTAATTGGTGCCGTCGGTTCGCCCGACGACACCGAAGTGGCTCAAATTTCTGCGAAACTAATTTTTCAAAAAGGAACTCGACGACTCGGGCTGCGTCAAATCAGAGGGAAAAAAGAATTATCCGGTAGCTCTTGCGGAATAATATCGAACGAGCTTCTAATTTACTCTTTGTTCATCCCTTTGTTCCGTTGGGAAAATAGAACGGATTCCTTTCTTATTCGAGGCGTATTCATCGTCCAATTTAATAACCGACGTTCGTTTGTTTCCGGTTTCGGTGAATTTAACCCGCTCCGAGGTACAGAGGGGGTGCTGTTTTTATTGAAGAAATTCTCCTCTTCAAATATCAAGCTAGCTGTATTATTTTAATATGTAGCACGTAGTCATTTGTGTTTTAATAGGTATATATTTTCACTATTACTACTACAAGCATTTCCGTTTACGTAGCAATTATGACAGAATTCTAGGCCATCGGAGAATCGCGAGACCCTCGCCAATGGCTACACCGTTTTCCGATATTAAATTTAAAGAATACCAATATTCCACTGTCGCGAACTATACCGAACCAAATTTCCGAAATTCGATAATAGATGATAATCAAATTTCTTTACTTTTATAACCGTACAGAAAATTATAATCACAGTAGAAAAAAAATCAAAGCAAACAGCAGCAGGTTATTATCCTGGAACTCTGTAACGTTAATTGTACCTCCAAAATACTCTACGATCAACCCTTCCAAGTCGAATCGAGAGTTCAGTCGGGTCATTGACTCGGATAACTGTCATATCATCGAGCTGGCATTCAAGTTGCAAGATGCAATTCCGCCAATTATTGCCTCGACGCAACGTTGACGAGGGCGCATACGGGTCGTGCGACAATATCAAACGTGTCTTTGACAACGCGAGTCAATCTCTCGCGATTACATTCCCGGTAACTTCAGTTACGAACATCGACCTGAAGGCTCTCCTACGTGGCTGAGGTTTTAAAGTCATCCTATCTGCATTGCGGAGAAAATTTGACGTCGTCTACAACGCTATATTCGTTCGCGAATTAGTTGCCGTTACTTCCCGCCTCGAGTAAACGAAGATTCATCAGACGCTCTAAACTTCAACCGCTAAAGTTACTTCCTACTTCCGCCCATAGGATCCACTTTAATACAAGTGCGCTTCTTAAGAATTATTCGCACTTTCCCGTAAAATGTATGGCTTGACATTAGAACAAGTAGTATCTCAGTAGAAAAAAAGAAGAAAAGATAGAATAAAAAAGTGGACCAACTTTTATCGTTAAAAAAATGCACCTCCTTTGACAAAACTATTAACAATGATCGAAGTTGCAGTTGTTAAACGTGCCTCATGCATGCACTGAATCAAGCTCGCATTAATAGCGAAATGGGCACGTTACTAGGACGCAATTTCGCAACCGGATTCGCTAGCATTTATCGCTGATATATCAATGCAACCCCCCTAGGGGTGTTTCACGGCTGACAGAATATCGCTCGATATACGACGATATCGCTCGATGGCCCATCGGCCCTCCTCCTCTTCCTCGTTTCGCAAAATTATTCCCTAGCAACGTCGGGGCCCTACGAACTTTGCTTTCCCAACGTTGAATGTAATTACGCGAATGCCTCATCAAATTTCGTGTCGTTCGACGGACGCATTATTCGCGATTATCATTCAACGGACGTCGCGTGGTTGGTTTTCGATAATTCCACTCTGTCGGACGACTTTTAACGGTGCAATATTGATTTCATAAATATCCGACGTTGGCAACGCATAACCGGACAAACAAGCACGCTAATATTTCCACTCGATGATAATATTATTTACTCCCTTCGTGCGCGCTGATTCTATCGGAGAGAGCAATTTCATCGGTGGAATTAAAATGCTGAAATTACAAGTCTTCCGTTCGACTATGCAACTCGGTCGGCAAACACCGATGGATACGGTAATACATGTATTTACATATTTTCTTATTAGCACAACCGGTGAATTCTTTTGGTTTTGGTGTACCGTAATCAAATTCTCTCGTTAACGGTCGGAGCGATGGTCGAGTTCACCGTCAGCGTGGTGTGTGGTGTGTATTATGTACAAATCGTTGTCCCGATTTCTTTTTTGTGCCATTGTAATCGAGTATTTCTTCTTATTTAATGGCACACATTTGGAAGATTGTTTCGAAAGGATAGAAAATAGAAGAGGGAGGAAGCGTTGATCATTTTCGAATATCTCCAATTTTAATTTCGCCCCACATCGTCTGGACTCCTTGACATACTGTCCGACTATTGAAAGATGGCTACGGAGAAGCGCCATTTTATTTATGAAATCCCCAAATTCAGCAGCTTAAAGTAAACACTACGCATGGTCGTAGCACTGCCGCATTTTTATTTGTTTTACTTGATAAATGCGTCATGGACATCCCCTCCTCAAATCAGAACCGCAATCTTTTACGTAGCCATCTTTGAGTTGCCGGACTGTACATCTTGCACTACTCCATCATCCATTTTTCGCATTATCGACAAAAATCTCGATAAAATATTCCAATACCATCTCCATTCCTCAAAGAAACACTACCCTCCTCAAATTCCATCCTAGGTGTCGACGTCAGGAGATTATAAAACACTTGCTTTAAAATACCAAAAAATGTCCACGTCTCTGTTTCAGTCCCAGGGCCGATTGCCTACCTACTTGCCTGGATAAATGCATTCATTGATATCTCCTCCACAAATCAGAACCACGATCTTTTACCTAGCCATCTTTGAGTTACCGGACTGTACATCTTGCACTACTCCATCATCCATTTTTCGCATCATCAACAAAAATCTCGATAAAAAATTCCACAAAATTCCAATACCATCTTCATTCCTCAAAGAAACACTACCCTCCTCAAATTCCATCCTAGGTGTCGACGCCAGAAGGTTAAAACACTTGCTCTAAAATGCCAGAAAATTTCCACATCTCTGTTTCAGCCCCAGGGCCGATTGCCGGGCAGACGGCGTAGCCTTAATCGACCTCGTTCCTTCCGATCGACCCTCGGAGACATTTAATACCCACCGCCAAACAAGACGGCGGTCTTACTCAACCTAACTGCCGCTGTAATAACCGTTATCATTATCATTCCGTACGAAGCTACGACGGACTATCTGAGCCCTGTACATCGCCACTGCACCGAGCACCTATGCAGCTTCCAGGGAGCTCACCCTCACCGATGCAGCTTCCAGAGAGCTCACTGGCACCGGTGCAGTACCGTGAGCTTCGTATCGGCAATTAAAATTCATGTTGGCATCGTTAACCTTCGTCGACCAACTCGGCCAGCACGTAGGGAAGGTAATACGAACCTGACGGCTACAGGGTATCTCATAAGTGGTGCGACGAAAGTGCTTCTTGGACTTTACGCCGGAAAGAGTATGGGGGTAGTAACGTTGTTGCGGCGAAAGTGGGATTTTGAAGTTGAATTAGGTAACATCGATGGGCTCGAGCACGATATATTGAACACAGGAGATGTGGATGCATTGTATGGTGGAATGCATCGAATTTGTCGCATGCTGCTGATAAATCGACTATCAGTTGTCTCTTTAGCTGATAGGTTATGGGCATGGTGGTACCTCGTTGGATGTTAAAATTTGCGTTAGGATTGAGACGTTTTTACGTGTCAAAGTTTCACATAGTAGCAGAGCATATTGTAGGACCGTGAAAAAGAAAGAGAGGCGCGCGGTGACCCATCCAAGCAGCCCACTCCGGCCTGAGTAGCTTAACATCGACGATCACTTCCCTGCTGAAACTTCCTTTTCCCGTCCTTTTCTCTTAATTTCCTTTATAGAAGGCGATCGACCCTATCCCACAATATTTGTTGCCATTTTCTGCTCAATTTTAACGGATGAATAAACGTACTTGGCAGTCACGTTGTAAAGTATGGAAACAAAGAAACCTCCCATCCGGTGCAAAACGACATTGCCACCGTAGGATTCACCAATTATGGTCCACGCTGTACGTGACATCAGTAACGTATGTGTACTCGCTTACGGAAACGTAGAATGCATATTGCGCGAGCACGTATGTTCACGGCCGACAGATGTATTATCTGCTGCACGTAAGCGGGCACATACGTTAATTGGCTATGGCGCAACAGTAATGCGCCGATTGATACGTAAATGGAGTGGGCAATTATGCGACGGAGTAAACAACAATCCGGGCCAGTTCTCCGCGGCGCGATCGTGCCAACAAACCGGCCGATGCACCGTGTAAATCTTCCACATCCTGATCCTGTCTACGTTGGTGGAGATTCCCAACGAAAACAGTAGCAATCTCGGTATACCCTAATGATGGCATACCTGGATTGTCGTTTAGAACCAGAGGAATTGTCCATAGAGACTGATGTGTAGTCTTGTTACAAAATGACGTATTTTGGAGATATTTATCGGACTCTTTAAGCTTCATGGATAAAAAAAGTCTTTCAGGAAGTATAGGGGTGAAAAATATTGTACAGTTGTGTAGGTTACTTGGAAAGCATCGATGAAGTTAGAGAGAGGGAAAGTTAAAGCATTCCTCGATGGTTATCCCTATAACGGTGGGTTTCTGTGCTTCGAGCGTTAATTATTACAACGTGGCCGTAATAATTTATAAACGGATAATGAATTCTTAAGCGGATTACGTGAAAACGGGGGTTAGGGGGATCGGTGAATATGGATGTAAAATATCGCAGTCACGGGAGCAGCACTTATTAAGGGAATTAACGATGATTTAGGAAAAGTCGAGTAAGCTTTTGTCGTTATAATTGCAATTTTCGAGATTTCAGCGGAAACTGTATGGTATTTTCAGTAACGCCAAGGGGAGGGAAACGTTCACGTGACAACGGAGGGACGGATACAGTTGCGGGGGGATAAAGAGGGTGGATTTTTAAAAGTATTGGTAGCGGCGCAAAATGTGCCGTAAATTGAACGATGCCATTAAATAATTAGGGCGAGAGTGGCGACGAAGAACGCGCCAGAGTGTTTTATCATTTTACAGTATTGCACACGAACACGCGTATCTGATGTATTATTTTTTCACCCTCCCACTTTTTCTATCACTCTTCTACCCTCTCTATCTCTCTCTCTCTCTCTCAAGCCCTTTTTCTATTTCGACCATGCCTGTAGCACGAAATTATATTTCTATTACGCACACGACCGTATTTAAGCCATAATGCGTCGGCCGTTCCAGCAATTCTCGTTGAAACGCGATTAACCCAGATAACGCCGGACGTTTTATCTACGACGCATTAGACGACATTTTACCCTCACGACGCTTTCTAAACGTTTCCACCGGCGATTGCACGATCAGCTCGCGATTCTTCCCGCTCTTGGGAGCCTTAAAAGCACGATAGATAAACGACCAGGAAACTACAGCAGGCAACGGCGAACAGAGAGAAAAATAATAAAAAAAAAGGTTTGATTTTGAAACGAACATCAGCGAAAACACATTCGTATACGTAACGTGCTCTCGTGTAAGCTCTTCGACAGGCCGGATTCGAAAACTTCACTCGTATTCGCTGTGTTACCGGCTGCGGCTTAAGTTCGAAAGTATTGGATCAACGGATTTCATGGGAAATAAAAAAAAAACAGTGCGAAACTACGAGATCACTGGCCGATTAAATTAATCGTTTGACGATGAACACACGTGACGATACTTTGCGGAGCTTTTCTGGGGCATCTTTGAATAGAGGACGATAGAAGTTTCATCGTTGGGCAAACAATCGAGAGGATAATTATCGTTGTAAAATTTATCCGTGTCTCTGAACCGGGAGAAACAAGTTGTAAGATAATTAACGACGTAACTAATTAATATTACCCTCGTAATTGCATGTTCTTTACAATTACCAGCCGACGAGAAATCCTCGATACTCCCGTTCGATATGTTTCATTGAAACGGCGAAACCACTTGGCAGAGTTTCATGAAACATCGTCGAAAGATGTAACTTTTTTACTTTGAGCCACGGATTCGATCAACGTATTAGTTCATCCCTCGATGTTCCTCGTGATCGAGAAAAAAAACTCTGATCGACGTTTGGTTTTCGTTGAAATTAGTCAGCGAATTATTCACAACGTTTAACACGAGAAAGTTTCAACTTAAACGAGATGTCGAGGTCGATCGAAATTAGTCCATAGGTGAAAAAGTACAATGGTGTTTCGAACAATTCGTGCAACGTTAGTGTTTTCTCGTATTGAAAATAACATTATACAGAGAGAACATTCTATTGATTGAATAATTGTGTCGATAGTTGCAAAGGATTCGCAATACGAGACACGAAAAGATAGGAGGTCATATCACCTCGAAATCGGTTTCCTTCGGAATTTCAATAATACGGGAATAATTCTCCCAGCAAGGATTAATCCTTAGAGACCATTGCACACGATCGAAGTCGAGGGAGATTCGGTGTATTTGCCGAGACAATGGGAAGTGGGAATAAATAAAGGAATACAGTACTTGGACGACGTTCGGCATCCCCGTGGACTAGGAGACTGTGGTGGCTGCCATCCAAAAATATTCCTCGACGAAATGCTCGTCGCTTATTTCGACGCGGCTAGAGTACTTCTTCCGAAAAGGACGTCGAAAGGGAGAGAAAGACAAGAGGAAACAAAGAGAAAGACAGAGAGGGAAATGGGAAGAGAAGACAAACAAGCAAGAAGAGGACTTTTCCGGTCTTGCTCTTCAAGTATGTACAGACATAAGTATGCAGTTTTCGTCGAGAAAGGACGAGACTTCGGGAGAATTTATTTGCCAGTCCACTTTTTTCCACTCGCGCCTCGTGACTCGATTCGAGAGTAACGTGCCAATTCGACCTTTCTGAGAATATTCTTCCGGCTTAACTGCGACCAAAAGAAGCCTGAATTATGGCCGGAGAGATACCGGAAATAACGTGAGAACGTTGCCATGGAAAATGTTAGAAAATCCTTCTCTATGATCCTGAACCTCTCGTTATGGGGAAACAACCCTGACGACCCTGAAACTTACTGAGAATCGACGTCATCGCTGAGAGGAATTTTAACCCCGTGCACCCATCCGAATCTGAACGATGGAAGTTTAAATAGAGTCGAAAGAGGACAAACTGCACATTAACTGTCATGGACAGCGAGGAAACTAGTTGCGCATAAATTTCCCTTAATTCTTTGTTCCCCGTTGCCAGGGTTTACCCACTTTCTTCCTCGGGATTTCGCGAGCAGTTGGAATTGCTTCGATAAAAAATTGGCAAGTGGATAGAAGGGATGAGGGAAAAAGTGGTCAAACTACCTGCATCCGCTGTGAAACGTGAAAATTTTAATGCACTTCAATGACGAAATCTCGCTCGTTAACCGTCACGGGAACGAGGGTAAACTAGATTTACATAATTTTACCTTATTTTTACTTCCTGATACTTTTTACCCCTGGTTTTAGCTACGGATGAGGGAGTGTTACTTTGGAGAATCACCTGTTAGGAACGTTTGAATTTTATCCGGTCAGATGAATCTTTGAAATTTTAATACCGTTGAACAACGTGAAATCCCTATGATTTGGAGAACACGTTTCCTCTCGCTATCGTTTCACTCGATCTTTTAACTTCGTTCTTTGTAAATCACGTTGGAATGAAAAAAAAGAGGGAGAGATAGATAGATAGAGAAGGGTGGAAGCAAAGAAAAATTCATCTGCGCTTTCATTTTTCGACTACCCCGTACGTTTCTGTAATCGCGCGATAGTAAAAGGAAAGGGAGAAAGAGAGAAGAAGGGAGAGTGAGAGAAGAATATAGAAGGGAAAAAGAGAGAAGAAGAAAATTACAACCTCTGGACGACCTTTGAAGTCCTTCCACGGTAGTTTCCTCGATATTCCACCCGCCGTGCTTTTTTTTCCAAGGGGAGAATCGTCGACGGCGCGAAGCCGATGGAAAATTAGCGGGCATTCGCGCGCGCGAGTAGCTTAACTCCGTGTATTTTTGCGAGCCATTGAAATTTTAATGCCAGCAAATGACGAAATCCCGCTCGTTAACGGAGACTCCCAGCAAACCCGTTTTGCATCTCAAAGCGTGAGCCTCACTGTCGCTAAATGCACGGCATAAAGCGGCTGGAAAGTGCGATAAAGCGCCGCATTAAACGGCAATCCGGTTTCTTCTCTGCGATCGCGAGTCAGCGTTCGAGAGTGAGTGGGAAGAAAAAAAGTCAAAGGTACAGGTCGATCTTCAAAGAGAGAGGGCAAAGAAGTAAAGATTTTAAAAGAGGGTGGAAAGAAAAATAAAGGGGTGGTGTAAAAATTCACAAGATATTTGCATTTTCTACGGATGCATCAGGATTGTCGTGTCGCGGTATCAACGACATCGGGCATTCGACTCGACTCTCCCCAAAGTGAATGGAAGTTTGATGTGCGGAGATTAAATTCGCATTCCACGTCGATGTACCGGGTGTATACATCGTGCTAGATCCCCCCGTGTACCTTCGTCCGCTACGATATACAGGCATCGAAACACGCTCGTTGTTGCTGAGGGGATGAGAGAAAGAGAGAGAGAGAAACACAGAGGGATGGAGAACTAGAGAGAGAGAGAGAGAAATGGGAGGATCGGAGTTACGTGCTCCTGCAGGCACGTGCGAGTCTCGAGGAAGCTTGAAGCGAGGGAGCCAAACTACCTCTACGAGGAGGTCCTCCAGACTCTCAAACTCTCTTACTCCTCGTCTTTCTCTTCCTCATACTTTCTCTTGATATTTTCCTTTCTGCCTCTTCCGCTCGGTCTTCTCGAGTAAAACGTTCTCCCTTGTTTCGTCTTTCGTTCCTTTGTTTTTTTTTTCGCACCCATTTTGTCTTACCCTTACT
Source organism: Cerceris rybyensis (assembly GCA_910591515.1). Lineage (NCBI taxonomy): Eukaryota > Metazoa > Arthropoda > Insecta > Hymenoptera > Crabronidae > Cerceris > Cerceris rybyensis. Next base: position 8,296,189 of record OU342795.1, read on the forward strand.
GTTCCACTTTCTCCCTTTTCTTTCTTCCTCTTTCTGTCTTTTTCTCCTCTATATTTCTCCTTGGCATATATACCTACGCGTATAGAGAAGAATCTTCTCTCTGTTCCTCCTCAACCCCGTATCTCGAGTCTCACCCCTCGTTCTACTCCTCTCTATCGCTTTGTACCCCTTTCTCTTGGCCATCTCCCTCGGCAGTGGCTCACCGGCTGACTTGCAATTACAGTTTTCCAACTACGACGACAACGACGACGACCCCCTTCTCGCTCATTAAAATTACATCAACGTCGGTACATAGAGACCGGCACCTACTTATCCCGTAGCGGTGAAATGCGGTTAGGGATTTCCGACAGCCACTTCGCTTCCTCATTCGCAGGCTGACCCGTTGGATAAATCCTATGGCCTGGAGATAAGGACGATAACGGAGAAAGTGCTCTGGTTGCACTTTAATAACTCCCCCTCTTTCGTTCTCTTGACGCTGCTGATTGTGAATTTCAAGAGGATAAGTCCCATCGATTGGAATGAACTTTACTCGTTTGTCCCTTCGAGGAGGGAAATGACGGATCAACTTGTAAAGGAATCGCGCTTCCCTGATGGTGGGGTCGTTTATGGGGTAAAATGGGATCTCTAATGACGAGGACATTTTAATAGTTGAGCAGTTAGGGGAACCCCCTTTGTAAGCTCGTTTGTAATTTCTCAAAATCATTAGAATACTCATTTTTGGGCGCAGCCATCAACTTCTTGATGCACGTGTCTGTCAGATTACATTCGCCGTTTGGTTTGGAAATTTTTTAGTTCAGATTCGTTATCAGTGACCTTAGTTACCTTATCGTGAAAAATTTTCAGGAAAATTACGGTACATTTTGAAGATTGGAGCCACTGTGCGGCGAGGGAATGTCTCAAAGTACCACACTTAAATCATTTTCTTTCTAGTGGGTTTCCCATAAGACCACATTTCAAAAAATCTGTTAAGTGATAACCAGTAATGATCAAGTGAAACCACAAGAAATAAGAACGTCTCATATTCCAGGGATTATCTATGAGAACCGCCACTTGTTCTCTAATTTTAAAACATATGGAACAAAGGATTTACTAATGTTAAAATAATATTACAACTGAATAAAATAAATGATACTTTCTCTTTGTGGTACAAAATTTAATTTGAATCTTAACGTGTTAAATGGCCCATGCTTTAACTCGTTTGCTCAAAGAACGTTGCTGAAGTATCAAAAAATCGCAACCCCCCAAAATGTCTACGCGGCAGTTGCAAAGGAAATTTACAAAATTGAAATTCTACGAGAATTTCCAGTTCTCGTTTATCTCGAGACTTCATTCGCGAGTTCTTCATCTCGAGATGGAAAAGCCGAGCTGGTGAAATACCTCGAAATTTCTCCGTTGGCTTAAGCGACGCGACAAGTTGCGAATTAGAAACATCAAATTCAATGGCACCACTCGCACATACTGTAATCGTATCGCGGGAAACATCAAATCCGATGGCACTGTGAGCGCAGCTACTCGATATAGATTCAGATTGCATCGAGAATCGTTCCATGTGCAGTTTCGTTGGATTTGCTGTTACTAATTCGCTCCTTCCGTCCCTCCAGACATTTCCGGCAAGACGGAGCACCTGTCGCCTTTCGTTTTCCACTTTGCGAGTGAAAGTAAGTCGATAAGGCAAATACTCTGGTCGATTCTTAAAGTTCGTATTAAAGTTCGTATTAAAGTTCGTACTTACAGCTGAGTCACATTTTTACCTCGTTGGCAAAGAGAATCCAAATTTGTGAGAACCTGTTACTATTTTCCAGAAGTTGTTGCAGGAGATTATTTTCTCGTAAGAATCTAAAGACATTTAACCCCTTGCCTTACGATTTCTTTTATCACCTAACGCGCAATAAGTCAGAATTACTTGTTGGAATAATAATCTATCACTGATTTCCGATATATCGGTACAAATTACTGCAATGTCAATAGCATAGAATTAATTTCAACGTCTCCTGATCTGATATATTGAATTTAATAGTTTTTAGAAAACTTAAAAATTTTCTTTTCTATTCACTGCGTTATGTGTGTCACGCGTTATTTTAAAGCAAGGGGTTAATAATGAACCATTTTTTTATTTTCACGATCAATCGTGAAATTGTGATGCTCTAACTTCTAAATTGAGTTTCAATTCTACCCATTGAATTTCTCTCGGTCAGTCTGCTTACCTCGCCCATGTCCACCCAACAAAGACCTTCGACCTGATCGATAGACGCTTATTTAACTTAATTTTCCTAAATTCAATGAATTCAAAAACCTGACAATGCACTTACTGCAAGTTAATAATTTCAGACCTGACAATCTACGCGTTAACACTAGAACTACCAAGCAAGTCAAAATGACTCCTAATTTTTTCCAAAAGTTCTCCAAGTAGGACAGTCATAGAGCAGATATTCTACATTGACCTTAGAAAATACATATTTCCCAATCGATCATCTTTTCCACTTCTTCATTTCTCTTTTTCCAAAGTGCTTATCTAATTCATTGAAATATAATAAATTTAACGCCGGTAGTTCCAGTGATAAAATTTCCTACATTCATTAGGATACACAGGGCACGAGATAACTCAAAATATCTCGTTTTTGTGAAACTCATCTTCGAGAAAGAGAAAAAACGAGGGAGGGAATAATTTCCAAAAGACTTTTTTTTCCATTCGTAAGCAGAAAACATTCTCCCCCGAAATTTGTCATCGTCGTCGAATCGGGGCTACTATTCGCCATCGAGGGAAATAATTTCATTTCGCGAAGCGACTCCAAGGAAAAAGAAAGGCGATACCAGAAATAACCGGGCATAATAATTCTTTCCCCTCCTTAAGAGTAGCTCGCTGAATCTCCTTTAATCCCGGAAGCATCGCTCTAACGCACACCCCTAACGTTCTCTTGTATTATTAACATTTTAATTAATACTACTCGCCTGTTGAAAGACAGCAAGTACTTTTTTTCTTGTCTGCCCGTTGAACAGAGGAGGAACAACTCGTCTCGTATAAATGTAAATCGTGCTACGTTTTTCATAAAGAAACCGACCTTGTAACCAAGCCAGACCTTTGAACGTCACGTAGGTACACTCGACGAAACGGAATACAAAAACTTTGCCTATCAATGAACAAATAGAATTTTCTTCACACAGTTTCCTTACATATCACGTGTACCATTCTATCGAATACGGTAAGACGTACAGTACAAATAAGGGAGTTTAAAATAGGAAATTTTCCCACTGGTAACGCCCACAGCTTCACCTTCAATTTCCCTGACTGTACGTTAAAGCGTGCGTCGCCTCGTTAGCTTTGCATTACAAAATCTGCCTGTATAATATAAGGAGCCACTTGTACGCCGCAAAACGCGTAGCTATCGTTCTTAAGATCGTAAATTACCGTCTGTACGCGTGGTTGAGACGAAGAAGCGGTATTAAACATTAAAGAAATCAAGAATGAATTTTTCCACGAGATAGAGAGGAACAGGATTAAATTTTTCTTCCGATACGTTAAATAAATCGGACCCGATAGCTCGATCGAACGATCGCAATTGCTCCATCGAGGAATAATTACTGCAGCTGCTCTGAAATTGCATTACGATCTCTTCTGGCCATGAAGGAAGCAAATCGACGTGCTTCGTCTCGAATTATCCGGTTAGCTCTTCACTGGCGCGTAAATCTGATTCGACCCCGAAGCGTACGCAGCCCGCAAGCCTTTCCCTTCCCTTCGTCCTGCTCCTTCGTTGCTCATCGCTTCTCCTCGCTTCTATTCCTCGGAAAACGTAGTTACCGTCTGTTAGAGAATTAGGTTACGTCAACGTCATTGATAACGCGGTCTTCGGCGTTTCCCGTCAAAATCTATCGTTCGCCGTTAATATCCAGAGGCCTGATTTAACCCCCTTTCTTCCGTCCTGTCTTTCTTCGAGAGAAGATCGAGCTTCGGTGAGTTTCTACGGCGGCTTGGATTTCCACGATCCTTGGAAGGAGGACGAGAAGGAGAAAAAGAGATGGAGATGGGAAGAAAGAGAGGAAGGAGAGAATTTTATGACTTCCACTTTACCTCAGTCTCTACCATAAAATTCTCCCTTTTAGTCGAGTGACAAGAATTGCGATCGAAGTTCACTTTGAGGGGAAAACGCGTGAAATCCAAACTGCGAAACGTGCGATCGATCGGCGCGCGTGACGAGGATCCATCCACGGTGTTGTGCTTCATGGAGAATAAATTCGCACGATCGATGGAAAGTGGTTAAATGACGAAAGTACCTCGATTTACCCCTGACACTGTATTTGGATGAATTTACGAACTCTGTTGGAGAGATGCATTCGCTTTACGCGGGTATAAAGTTGTAGGTGCATTTGTACTTCTCTGATAACTCGATCGTGAATGGTTCACCGATCGATCGAAAGCAATTTTTCATGAGTTCTAAAGAAAATTCCCATTTTTTTCATTGAAATATAAAATATCTTGAATCTCAGATTCATTTGAGATAAACATTGAAATTTATTTAAAATCTGAAAGCTTAGTTTAAATCCGTTCGCTTGACAATCGTTGGAATTAGAGATAGAGGATAAAGTGATTTTTATGCTTGAAATGTTCTCGTAGAAACTGTACAATACTTAACAAGTAGATATAATTCAAGTGGCTACGTCGACGTACCGGTATTAAACGCAAACGAGGAAGCGACGTGTCATCAAACTTAATTCCGTAATGATACGTTTTCTTTGCGCTCATGTGCTCGCCTTGTTTAAATATACAGGATTGAAGTGACGAGACTCGACCAAGTTTTAAAATTCGCTTTCGCGACGAGGAAAAAAGGGGACAATTAGCGCGGCTGTAATTTTCATTCTGAAGACGCAAAAAAAAGGGAAGAAACGAGGAAGAAATGGACAGAAGAGGGAATGAAATTGCGAGAAGCAGAAAGTAGCACGGTGTATCTCTGTTAGATTAACAATGTGCCATATTCATAAATTTTTTTCGGTGGTGGCAGCGAAACGGAGGAAACGAGCCGAAGAAGGAAAGACGAGGAAAACCAGAGAAAGAGAAATAGAAAGAAAGAAAGAGAGAATAGGGGAAAAAGGGAGAAAAAGGTTGAAAAAAAAGGGAGCGTACGAGGAAAAATACTCCGACGCAAAATGGCACGTATATTCCGACGATGGCACCGCGGCGTCTACAACGCTGGCTCGGTGCAATCTCGAATAATCAAAATTAAAAGTTGACCCGGTGATATTAAACTGTTACTTGATGAAAATTTTTGCCCGACGAAGGTGGCCACGAGCGCGCAAGCCCGAATGTATTAATAACGCGACTAAATATTACACACGGGAATGCTAAACTGTTATATCGCATATTTGACGGCAAATATTTACCCGGCCGTCGCGCGCAGTCTTCTTTAAACAAGCTTAAAATTTCATTCAACGGCAGCAAGCATTTCATGAAAAATAACCTGCATAATTCAAAGAAAAATTAAATGTTACACTAGAAAATTTACGTGTCAAGCCAGATACGAAAGTGGTCTATGGGATGAGAAAATTTGGAATAATCAAAATTAAACTTTCATCCGTCTGTATTTCCCGTCGAATACACTGAATTTCGTGCCTTAATTCGATTCTATCGATTATGGGTATCCAGTTGTCTAGATAACTGGATGTGTCCTTCATGCAATCGATTCTACCTGTTTCTCTTCCCGGTGATGTTTAAATTTTATCTTTTTAACCCTTCTACTTTACCAACATTCTTTTTTTTTCGTTTCTTTTGGTAGCAAGGGAAGAAAAGGATCGGTCGCGTCAATTTTCTCAGTGGCTTCTGTAAGATATTAAAGGAACCTTGCAATTGTATCCTTCGAAGTTCCAAGTCGCACATGCCAGGACAAACGTCAGTCGAGCCAGGTTCTCCGATCGAACTGGAAGGCTTTCGAGATGGATTATCGAGACTTCTCCAGCTGTGGCAAAGTCGACATGCTCCGGCGGGCCGGCTCTCCTGGAATTTCTTCCCTTCCCCGAGCATTCCCCTCGACCATAGGATGGTCGATACCGAGGAGTCTCCTCTCCTCCAGGATTTCGACATTCGCGTATTCATGGTACTCAAGAATTCGAACTCTCCAATTTCCAGAGTCGAGCGACCATTAAGAGGAAGCCGCAATCAGGGCTTTCTAATTCCGAGATGCGCCTTGAGAATCGTCAACTAATTTTCGAGAGTCGAAGTGTTGCTTAGATGAGCTGCAAGTAGGAAACGATGAGCCGTGGGAGTACCACTTTATTTGGTGATGTTAGAGCACCTTGTGGAAACAGTTGTTGTTGGATTAATATGAAAAGTTTACGTGTATTTTGAAAAGAGATGATTTTAAAGGGAAATAGAAGTTTGTGAATTTAAAGCTCAATTTAGTATAACTCTGCAGGGAACGTTGGAGTTATTTTTTCATGCGATTTATGTTGAAATATTTTCGTTGTTAAATGTACTTTTATTCTTTCGGATGTTTTATTATTTCCTTGTTTTACGTTCTCAAATTTTCTACCCGTAGAATTGAACGAATTTCGTAGAGTTTGCGTTAATCGTTCGTGACGACAATCGACGCGACAGCCGGGGACTAAGTAGATAAATCCTTGCCGGTCAGACACCTCGAGGGAACGATATTTATCGAGTTTCCGTCGCGTTGTTACGTGAAAATATCTGCGCCACTTGGTTTCCGTGTGACCGTAATATGGTAAACATAAAGCACATCGTAACGTGCCGTGAAAATTCCAGCTATTTAGTCAAAAAATATCCAAACATCTCCATCAAAAATAACACAACCCCGTTGACAAATTACATTCACCACTGTACGATACAAAATTGCCGGAAATTCTCCTACATTTTGCAACGAGAGCCTTAAATCTCTTCGAAATTCCGTTTCTCTCCGCGGTTCGATTAATAATCATCGACTAGCAAAGAAATGGAAAATTCATACTTCCCCGCGGAACTATCGACAACGGTAAAGCATCGTTGGAAACGAATTTACTCAACTGCTACGGCAGTCTGTTGGAAAGAGAAAAAAGAATGAATCTGCACAAGCGACTGAATAAAAAAGAGATCGAGAGAGAAAAATAGAGAAAGGCCAAAGGTAGAATGGAAGGAGAGAAAATCTTGCGCCGTCGGAAATCGCGAATTTCGCGAGATGCAGCGACCCGTGCGACCGGACCACGGTTGCGCGCCGATAATAATACATCAGCCGGAATAACTGAATGTCCTGGGCTATTGGTTTTTTGTCGATGCAATAGATTTCACCGAAATATAAATCGCCCGATGGCGCGGTAAATTAGTCGTGACTGGAAAAAGGGAATATCTATATATGACGGGCACGCCCACGCATATGTAAACCCCGTTCGCGGACTGTCAGGCCATTCGTACATGTGAATATCGAAACCATTCACACGAGTCTGCGAAAATATACGTATCATGAACGTGGAAGAATGTAGAAACGGAATACCCAGACGATCATTGGATCGTCGACGAATCGACACATCGATTCTATGTATGTACGAGCGTGTAAATACGATTGCAACCCTATTAATACGAAAGCCCTTCAACCATCTCCGTTGCTGTAAATAAATACAACTACCGTAGTAATACTAGCTTCCTGTGAGTTTCTGCATCTCCGTTTATCAATTGCGTGCACACGCATTGCGAGAGTTGTAAACGATACTTGGGTTGTTTAGTGCATGGTCTTTCATGGGGTTACGTTACAGATTGTTCTTACACCATTGTGTTTTAGACATTATGGCGTAGTTGTTAGTCACAATTATGTAGGTGCAGCGAAAGCTTCGACCTGATGGGTGTCTTTATGTATGCATGCTATTGGAGTTTAGCATCCGTATTTGCTGCAATGTGAGCACACCCTGTTGGAGTTATAATCTCTAACATCTTTTGATCTTTTCATATATGTGGTTATAGATGAAGAGATCAAAAGTAGAATTGTAAAATCGTAAAATATTCGTGCTATTGTAGTTTAAAAACGACGACGGGTTGCGAGAATGAAAGCAGGGTTGGATCAGATTCGGCCATCAGGCTGATCACTTCTTTCTCAAGGCCCTGAATTTTCTACAGGGTAGTTCATGCAAGTGGAATGGAGAGAGAGAAAATGACTGCGAGGGACATGTAAGTAATTATAAACAGGCGTAGCTTTAACCCTTTGCGCTCCAAATTAGTTTGTTAATTTTGTAGTGAGGTAAATAAAATTAATTTCACAACATTTTCTATCATTGGTTACTCATGTTTTTTAATGATATCATCAATTAATATAGGTACTAACGGATGTTTGGGTTGTGCTACAAAGTCGTGAAATTGGAAAGATGATATTAAGTTGTTAGAAAATAAAATGAAGTGAAAAACTATGTCGAGTACTGTTCGACGTAGGACCGCAAAGAGTCAAGGGTAAGTCCAGTTTTTGGTTATAAATAGTAAAAGTTGCGTATCGTAAGAGTCTTTACTTATCCGTCCTGTTTTAAAAGATGTTAAGTCGATAGGTAGATGTTAGTTTGTCCATAATTTATTTTCGTCTCGATATTGTCAATTATTATATATATTTCTTAATACACTTATTATTTTTAAAAAGAAAAGGTTCTCTCTCCCCCCGCTAAAAATTGGGGCCTTTTCCTATGACTTAAAAAAAACATACTCTATAAAATATTCATAAAGTATCTCTATACAGGGAATCCTGTAAAAGACAAAAGATCGTCACACCCAATCGAATCAAAACCACTTAACTGATCGTACGGCTAGAGGACCTGCGATCGCTGCTGAGAATGTTCGCGCGCACGGTAAACCAGCGTAAATTTCGCGGGAGAAAAGCGTATCGAGCGAATGGAAGTTTGTTATCGGTGCCGGAGGGAAGCTTGAAAAGCCGAGGAATAATAATGCCCGTTTTCCAGTTGGTGTAGCACGTCGCTGGTGGCCCGTTTGCTCGACGATTCGACGATCTCTCTCGTAAACGGACCCGCAACGGCCAGCCCGAAATCCGACACGATTCGAGCCAATCCTTAAGTGACACCGGCCGATTTATCGACTGGCTAAGGAAGACGGATAAAAAGGGAAAGGTAAAGAAGCGGAGCGGATTTTCTCACCGTAACTAGACTGATGGAACTTTACGATGGCGGCAACCGCGAAATTTACGGCCGAGGAATAAATCGTCGGCGCATCGGTGGATGCTGAAAACTGTCTGTTGGAAGGAGTTACAAAAATATCTAGATATACAGGACAGTTCCTCGTGATGATGGTGAACAATGCAGAGTTAAATGAGAAGCAATGGTAACGTGATATCAAATGGAAGAAGAAATGGGAAAATTGTATGTGATGAGAGAAAGCTCAAGTAGCACGATAATTAAATAAAATTGCAATGCAATTTACAAAAGAGCTTCATGTAACACCCCACTTCTGTTATGTGAATCAATTTGCACCCCTGCAACAGCGATCTACCCTTATTTAACCTTACGTACGATCATACATATAAAAAGCGAAGAAGAGTTGAGAGATTTCAACGTTTGCATATTCTACGGTTCATTAGAATAGAAGTCGAGTTCAATTCGAACGAAAAGAATCATTCGGAACGACTGTAAAGCAGGGTAAACAAGATGGCATAAAATATGCAGGATTCCTGTCGACGAAAATATGATAATTTGCGAGTGGATAAACTCGGGAAGAGCCGCTATCGAGCGATTAGAATCGGCTTCACAAATTTCACGTCGGCGATCCACACCATCGTCCCGCTGCCCGTTGATTTTTCAATTCCACTCTGTGTAGTTGATCGTCCACAAATCTCGATGACTCGGCGATGCATACATGATGAATGCACACTTTTTTCCCATTATTTCACGATCCCTCTGCCCGCAGGGGGTGCTATTGTTATCTCAGTTATATATGACAATGGAAGGTACACGGTAATTCATGTTCGTCGCTATCAATGAGTATAAAAAAACTTATCACATCGTCCGACCACTAAAGAAAGGAAATAAAAAAATAAAGAAAAAAGAAATACCAAGAAATTTCACCTCCATTCGACCGGTCAGCCACGAAACGAGGCGTAAATTTACAAAATCCCGAGTCGTCGAGGAGACGTTGGAAATTGGCGAAGAAGAGATCACCTTAATTCTCCCTCGATATCGATTTCAGATCAAAAGCGAAAACGTATCCAAGTAGGTCTTCTCGGCGGATCTCACGTCGAGCATGACTGTCAGCGAGTGAGCATCACGGGGGCCTTGAATTGAATCGAATATGCGGTCGGCGAGAAAAAGAAACTTATTCTATGTGCCCCGGCCCGACACGGATTTCGAGGGATAAAGGTATCAAGACGAATTCAATGAAGAGGGCCTACCGTGCCGTTATTAAGGAACCCACGAGTCCAGGAGACCCTCCGTATCGTTCGGCATAACAAATACCCCTCGAGGGAGCCTCCATGGCGACACGCACACGCGAAATCGATTACAGTGGGGAGGAAAGATCGTAGATACCTTTTTCAGACTCTCTTTGCCGTTCGTCCTCCTCTCGCGCAAGAAAACCACCCCCGTAGACGACTACGTAGAATGCGCTGTATTTCCATCGACAAAGAATTAGGATTATTGGAAGACACGCATAATGGAAACGGATACGTTCTTTCGAACGGCTGGGGGTATTCGATACGGTATAATGCGATCGGAGTATCGTTGAGAAAGATGCGAATATATGTGCAAGAATATTCGAAGGACCGAGGGGAGGGGGTGAGAATTGCTCGAATTACACATCGTGATAGTTGACGTGAATTTGAGAGGGTGGTGTCAAGTGTAAGGTGTCTCGTCATGCTGGAAAAATGTCTGGAGAGAAGTATGGGTCAGAAGTGAACCGATTTCTTGCAAATTGATGTTAAAGTTAGAGTTCCCTGATTGGATTTCAAAGTAGAGAAACGAAGCATACGAATTACCCTTATTGATCAAATTTCTGTAGAATTTTTTTGCAAATTTCCGAGGATCTAGGAGTATGGGGCAACCCGTGGTAAATCTTGACAAATAATTTTGTAGGGGGACAGAACGGGGTCCAGGTGGCTCGGGTACCCCGGGTTCGCCAAACCCGTACCTGTCAGCAATACCCGACAGGCCCCTGGGGGAGTCAAACGAGAACAATTTGCAAAAAAATTGTTCATTTTTGACTTATAGTTTTTCTCAAAAAATTAACTAAAAAATCTATTTAATTACAGATCCTTGGCTCACGTTGCATCTTGACTTCACCGACACGTCGAAACGGCGTAATTAATTCAAGCATTTCTTCCGTGAAACACTGTACGCATAAATATACGATTAAACGTAACAGCGTGCCGATGTTCTGCTCCCGACAGTTTTATATCGCGCTGCGAAAAAAGTGCCGGATTCTCCCACGTGCTTGCCGTTTTATACACATTTCCCCTCCTCGTAACGGGAGAATGCGTACGACAGTGGTCTTGGAGATTTTTCTTTTATTTATGTAAAATAAAATACCCCGAATTTTCTTGGATCTCTCGGAATAAAGAAGTATACGTTTAGATGAGAAAGGAAGGAGACGAAATTCGAGGGGACGGCGATCGTTAATTACAAAAAGCCACAAGAACATTACGATATTCACGATACCGTTTTGGGTCGACATCGTGGAAATCATTGAGCGAAAAGCAGCAGGATGCTCGTGTACTTGTTTTACTTAATTAATCAACGGCAGAGAATCCGTAACTGTCAATTACATCGCAAACAATTCTACCGTGGAGGCTAGGTAAGCCGTCGGTAGCGGAATAAAGTAGCAAGGATCAAGGGAAACAAGAGGGACAAAGGACTCCCACCGAAGAAAAACAAGTCTGTCCAAAGGGCATTCACGAGTCGCACTATTTTCCGTGCAAATCCGTAGAAAGCGGAGAGTACAGACATAACGAAGAAAAATTAAACAATGAAGTACAAGAATGGTGGTAAGTCCGACAGAAGCGGCCGCGGCAAAAAATAGAAGGAGAAGAAGTAACGGGGCAAAAAACAAAGTAGGATTCGTCCGAGAGAAAATGGAACGGGGTAGAAGAGACAATGGAAGGGTTAGTCGGTAGGACCGTCGAGAGTTAAGCCGGGTCATGGCGGTTATAATTAACGTTAGTTTAGTCGCCAACAGCCAACGAGAGAAACGACTGGAAACTCGAGCCTCGATAAACTCGGCCGCAATTGTTTAACCAGGAAATTCGACGGAACGACCTCGAGTATTCTTTCTCCAAGGAAGAAACGTCGGAGTTGTTACGTCCAATCTGCTCTACGGTTTCACTTTAGGATTCTGTCGACTACTGTGGACGTAGTCAACAGTTGAATTGTAGAATCGTTACTAAACCTTCCTCGTTGCGTGGAAGAAAATGAAAAGAGACTTGCCAATGGAGACTCGATAAAGTAGCTCAAACCATCTCTAAGATTTGAGTCACGGAGAAAAAAAACAGAAGAACAGAGGGTTGTAGATCTGGTTCTCTCAGAGATTTAGGAAGAAAGAAGCACGTAGAAGATGGAAGTGAGAAAAAGAAGGTCAAAGAACGAAGGAAAGAGAGACGCGTAGGGGAAGGTTAGCTAGGGTCGTTAAGGGATTGTCGAGCATCCTGGATATTGGCCCTGATAATGGGCCATCCTCGTAAACGCTCGTTCATGCTCACCCCCGAAAACCCTCGAGAGCATTCCTCCTCCTTGTCCTTCCCTTCCTCCACCTTCTCATCCTCCACCTTTTTCCCTTCTTTCGCTTTTTCTTCGTCCTCTTCTTCTTTCTTCGAGCCGTCTACCTTGGTAGCACGCCCATCCTTCTTAACCCGTCTCGTTAGAGGCGTGACGCGGGATAAAGATGTCGCCTGCTGACACGATTAAAACGACACTCCGCAGGATAACTCCTGCTCGTCTGTCGTATCCTTGAGACCCGCTATTTTACTTTTGACACGGCTAATATATGTTCGAGAGAAATATTTCTCCTTTTAGGATTGCTACTTAACCCATTCGCTGCCAACTACGACGTATCTCGTGATTGAACTATGAGTTCTAAAACAAATTAGGAATAAGGGCCAATCGTATATAGTAATTGTGAAACAAAAATGTCCTTCGTATCATTACAAATATGGAGATGATATTTTTGATTAATTAAATTAATGTTCTAAGAACTTTTTGTCGTCTTCATAACCCTTTGCACTCGAGGGCTCCGGAGCGGAGCCATTTGAAAGTCTTCAAACTCAAGGGCTCCGCTATGGAGACAATGCTAATAATTTTCAGTTCGTAACATATTTTATAAATTGTAATTTTATAATTTTTTAGTTTTTTATACATTATAACATTTGTATTCATAATCAATTAAAAGATCAATAACATACAACAATGACTTTTCTTTTAACCCCTTCAGACCCCAATTTTTTTTCGGTTAAGAACAAATTATTTTTATACTAAAATTAACTCAATTCATGTGAATGAAAGCAATAATATACTTTAACAAAAATATTGATTTATTTATTTATAATTTGTAAATGTACATTTTAATGGACATATGGTCCTTACGCAAAATTTGTAACATTAAGGAGATCTTGAGAAATAGTTGTATAAAAAAATAAAATCCATTAGGTGTTGCAAATAAATTAAAACCTGTACGTAATAAAATAGAGCATGAAAAGTGTTATGCACATTACAATGTGCACAGGGTCCGAAGGGGTTAACGCGCTTATCATTTACTTTTATGTGAATATGATCTTTCCAATGAAATTGCTGCGAGTTGCTGGTAATATGAATGAAAAAATAACTTCGAGTGCAAAGGGTTAAATTTTAATACGCAAAGTGATATTTCCTTAGTCTACCTGACAGTGAATGGATTAATCATTCGACGAAGAGGGATGATTCTTTTTTTCTTTATTGTTTTTAACACTTTTCTCACTCCTATCCTAAGTGGTTCGATAAAGGAGAATGATTTAAAAATGTATAAATATTCCTACGTGATTTGAACGTTGTAATACGTTTTAATTAGCCAACAAAGTTCGCAGTGACCAAAAGGGGTAAGAGTGTTGCGCTCACACGACACGCTGAGTGGAAATGCTCCGTCTATTCGTAGGTTCGCGGATTAAAATCGTAATCTCGAATTAATCTGCCATCTCGGAGCTTAACGTCAAGCGAAACGACAGCCGCGACAGAGTTGAAATTTCATCGTTGGAATCTACATACATTCCGGATAGATTTAAGCCTCTGTAACCTTGTGAACCCTGCATGACATTCGAAAATGGACGTAGAGTCGCGATGCGCATCTTGATTATTTAAACGATCAAGACGCTCCTCTTGAAAGTCTTCGTTTGCTGTCTCTCTACTGCGTCGAATAAACGTCAAGTCGATAAATCGTATCTATTGTCGTCTTCGTAATTCAACGGGGATTTGAATTCCAAGGTTTCACTTCTAACAAGGATCCTATCCTGAAACGATATTACCAGTGTCTTCTCGATTTTCGCCACTCAACGTGTCACGTGTTGCGCATAAACAATTAAAGCACGAGACTTCCTTCTCGAGTTTACGATGGGAAAGTAACAGAATCGAGTCTCCTCGTTAAGCAAACAACGAGGGGCTTCGTTGTCGAGAACCAAAGGGATGAGGAGCGTCTGCTAATCAGGTTATCACGTTAAAGACGTTAACGGATGAATTACCTATTCTCCTTGTATATTACTACGAGATAAACCTTAATAATACTCGTTCTAACGAAAAGTACCTGCCAGCAAAAATATTCGTTAACTCGAATACAAGGAATTGTCTCAGCTACCATTCAAATTTTATCTTTGCCTCTTTGAACTTTTGCAATTTTTCTTTAACACTTTGACTGCCATGGAGGTCACCGGTGACCGACGCTATTGAATTCATTCAATTTCCCTGTAACTTTGGAATTGTAATATTTATGAATTCTCGGATATATTAAATATTTAAATGTCGAAATTAAAAAGAGAAAGGTCTGCCGATTATCTATCTGTCTGTATCTTTAAAGTTTCTGATTTGCAAAAAATATGAATTTAATAGAAAAAGTTCCACTTCAGTAAAAATAATGAATCTAACGAAATACCGGTGGCGTTCAAAGTGTTAACCTAACGATCTCCTTTGTGACCAAACGTGCAATAAGTCAGAATTAAGTATTGAAATAATAATTTACCACTGATTTCCGATTTACCGGAATAAGTTAACGAAATATTAATAGAATAGAACTAGTTTCAATGTCTCCTGATCTATTCGTTATTTTCAAGTTAATAATTTTTAGAAAATTAAAAATTTCTCTATTCCATTTATCGTGCCTCGTGTGCCATACGTTATTATGAGGCAAGGGGTTAGACTTCTAATATGTTTCAACCTCTTAATTCATCGACTCACTTCAAACGATGCTTTGTAACATCTAAAGACATATGGGATGATATTTTCGCTGTCTTAAACTCGTTAACCGTCGAATATTCCGCTTCGCGAATCACGAAGCCTGAAAGTCTCGTCACTGTGCTCGCACGATCTGAGTGTAGGTTAACGCACGATTAACCGAGCTGCATACGACACTTTCGCGATAAGTAATTATGTCGGAGTGCCATTTAACTGCGAACTCGCTCCCAAAGCTCGCTGCTGATCGTTTCGCGAAAGGCCTAACGGCCGTCGATTACGCTGACGATCGATACCCTATCAAGGGGATTATGATAACGTAGAGTAATTAACGGAATTATTAACATTATTGTAGTTATTATTGGATTTGGCCACTCACTTATACCCGCAATCATTGATCATCTCTATTATATACGCACGTCGCCGTTAATAAACCATCGACAGATTTAGGGTACCAGCCGGACCGACAATGATAATGGATGATTTAATGACGATGAAACGTACTATCAAATTTCTACCGATTTATGACACCTTGTTGCGAGTATATTTGTACCTCGTTTGTCCCATAGGAATGGCACAGGGGCTGCGATAAATCATCGACATTTTTGCGGGACGATCCTGTGGACTGAATGATTGGACTTACATGGGATAGAAATGGTAAGTTTTACTTGTGACTTGACGCTTTTGGCTGAAAGAGTTTAAGATAAGACGAAAATCTTTGTCCTGATTTTCGGTGAGAAATGGAGAGAATGTTTTTAAATATAATGTCAATATTTATCGACAACGGACGTGCGGAGGAATTGTCCCAAAATTGGCAACTACAAGGACGTTGTTCATGTTGAACTTTTCCACAAGCTTCTCGTTTAGGTTGTAATTAATTGAACTTCCCATAGCGACAAACGTAATATAATCGATAGAGAATGTATTTGACTTTGTTTCAGCATAATGAGCAAAGCGATTATCATGAAAATGGAGAATAATAGATCAAGCCGCATAATTGTAATATATTATGGATAGATGTAAAATTCATATGTCGTCGATTATTCGTATAAAGGATTGAAGGTCAGTAACCAGTATTTCAAATTATTTTCATATACTCCAATGAAAAAACAATACAAAATAGACGATTTCTTCGAAGAAGATACGCGATGCAAGAAAAAACGAATGCAAAAGAAATATTCCGGTTTTTCGCTCTCAAGTATCGCGCGATTCTTTGGCGCTTTAGAGGACCGCAAATAGTGGCAAGCTTCTGGATGCGGAGGGAAAAAAAGAATCCATAAATAATCTCAACTGCTTTCGACAGGCATCGTTGCCACCCCCGTGCTGCATTCGTTATTGGCGTACCACATTCGGGTCGGTGGTGAGGGCCGCTCATTAATAAAGAAAATATAGTGCCTATAGAGAGCAGTTTTGTGATGCAACTTTGTTCATGGCGACACCGATGGCCAAGATGAAGATTTCATCAGTGAAGAAAGACGAGTTTTTGTGATTAAGGGTTCGAATAAAAGAATGGTTCGAAGTTATTGAGATTTTAATTAATATTTTAAAAATGATGCAATTAATGGGCGGTGAGAGTAAAATGTTGCGAATGAAGGCGCGAGGATAAGTATCTACTTTAATGTGCTCCCAGGCAAAAGTTTCAATTTTCATCGATCCGAGCGCAAATCTCATTTTTCCGTCTCGGGACCGTCGTACAAGAACTAACAATTGCCGAACAAATTTATTCACCTAGTTTGAAAGCCCGAAGTCTAAGGAAGGCATAGGAAAAAGTTTCATCACGATTGGTCCATAAACAAGCAAAATATTTAATTTCAAAGCCGATGGTGTCCAATTTTTGAGTTGCCCCGGGTGAGGGGTCATGGCAGTCGGGGAAGCGGTCCAGGGGTTACTTTGAATTTACGTCCCTCGGCTTCTAGGTGTCGTAGGAGGATGATATTTATCTCGTTTTAATCGCAAAAAGTGGAGTTTAAACGTACTTTTCTCTAAATTGTTCGATATTCATTGATATCTTTATGGGAGGCGTTTTGTTCCGCCTCGGGACCGTCGTACAAAAACTAACCGTTGCTGGATAATGTTATTGGCCTAGTTTGAAAGCCTGAAGTCTAAGAAGGGCGTAGAAAAAAGTTTCATCACGATCGGTCCATAAACAAGCGAGATATTTAATTTCAAAGCCGATGGTGTCCAGTTTTTGAGCGAGTGGACTGACTGTGGTCAAATGCGGGGTGCAGGTCAAAGTTTGAATTATCGTTCCTCGGCTTTTGGAAATCGTAGCAGGATGATTTTTTTTTAGTTTGAATCGTGAAAGTGTAACTCTATTTTTTGATTATTCGTGTGATGAACGTATGAAAATGAAATGAAGATAATGTAAGGGTGAATACTCTTAACATAAGATACTGGCAACAGGAAAAATCAAAATGGATGATATTTAAGATACCATGAGCTCTATTATAAGAATAGAATATTTCTATCATTTCTTTCATCAATTACATAAAACTTTAATTAATCTTGTCCCACCAGTTAATTCGAAATTCTTTTAAAAAATGATTCCAATTAAACGTAAATGATTCCATCAACTGTAACATCTCGACCTTATTAATAACATTTCCGTTCGATTCCTTCGCCAGCGAAGTCTCGAAGGAACATGTTGAGCGCTGTTCAGCTTTAATTTCAAAAGATTCTTTCCCTCTGGCAGAGGCGTCGATAGACACGATTCCTATCTTCCAAGGGATGCTCAACGTTGCATTCGTGGCAATACTTCCTCATCTTTCGGCAGCAGAATTTCTGGGTATACGCCGTAAAAGATGCCCTCCACGTTTGCCTTCATATTTTCCCTGCACGCTGTCAAACATCGAACAAAGCAAGTTCAGCGATCCCATAACATACACATGGAATCGTAAATACAACATTCATTTACTTTATTCTTTAAAAAATTTCATACGATTTCACTCGAACGTGAAAATGAATTCCCAGGGAAAATAACACAATTCTATTGGAATTTGCTGTCGATTATTCAAAACACCCTTTGTCCTGCATACCACGATCCAAAAATATTTTCGACCTCGATGACCTCTCGAGTTTTATATTTCAATTGGAATTCGCAAAGTACGCGTGCACCGGCAATCAAATCGGTTCGTCATTCGGCAAGCGTTTTAGCAAGCGATTCGCATTCGTCGTAAAGAAAGGTAGTCACTCGAGAAAAAGAACGATCCCCGGGAGTCTCGAGGACCTCCTTGGTACCGGAATCTCCAACGGTACCAGCAGCATCGCCAACCTTCTGTCATCTCCATCCCCTTCCATCGACCCCCATACTTTCACCAACTCCTCTCTGTGAGCTTTATACGCGTGCACACGTATCTCACTGCATTTCATCGGCTCTGATTCTCTAATACTAGAATTTCTCAGCTTCTAAACGAGACAGCTGAGTTTTCTTTCCACTATTCGGCGCAGAATTGAGCACTCTTGTGTGCAGGCACACCTACAAACGATTAATTTTTTTTTAAATTCTACTTTCTATTTCTACAGACTGCAAGAAATCTTCCTGCGATCAAATCACCGCAAGATAAGAAAGATAATGCTGAAGGGAGAGGCAAATATGAGCAAGAAATTTCAATAGATCGAGTATCAAATGTGCACATATTAACCCCTTTCCGTACAATAACGAGTGACACTTGTAATGTGACAGAAAATTTTCAGAGATTCCAAAACCTATGAAATTGAAAATATCGATGATACACAAATTGTTTCTATAATATTAATATTACATTGAATTATATGATGTATCAAGAATCACTGCACAGTTTTTATTTTACTTGGTAACAGATTAAATCCTGAGCCACTGCGAAGGCAATCACAAAAGAAATAGTACGAAAAGGGGTTAAGGAAGGTTTGGGTACAGTTTTAAATACGCTTTTCCCGCGGTTTCCTTGAGTCTCTCTCTTTGAACGTACGAGGAATTTTTGTGCCTGATAAGACAGGTTCTCTTGGAGCTTTCGGAAAGAGATACTTTTTCGGTCCAACGGTAAGAGGCTTTCGGCCTAAAAATTCGAAACGTACATTCAGATTTCGCGGGACCATCTACGTCGCCTCTACTGCCAACCTCGAGTCGTCCTTTGCATACCTAACGTTTCTATCGCACCGCAAACCCTTACCATGGGTTTCCCCAAGCAAAAGCATACGCGTGAAGCTCCTGAAAATCTTTGAATACACGTTCTTTTTACGACATTCTCAAAATTTCTATTCCCATCTAATGTAAAAACTCGAAAAGAACCCCAACAGTTTTGAAATTTCAAAGAGACACATTCTTCCTAAAGGTTACCATCGATCTTCGTTGAAGCTGCCAATGAATGACCTTCGATACTTGGAACTTCTCGTTTCGAAGGTCGTGCTTTCCCGACAGAGTTTTACGAACAGCTCGAAACTACTGAAACCGAAGAGACTCTGCTCTTTGAAGCGTTCCTCGTTAGTCGGTGTTCGATCAATGTTTAACGTTTCTACCTGAAGTTGTACGTTTCCGCGTAACTTCCGCAATGTTCTTCCCGCTCTTCCGGTATGCAGCCGCGCATGAGATGTATATTTCCACAAATGAAATTTCCTTCTCTCTTGTTCGAAGATCCGATATTTTTATGGATCGAGTGCTTCAACGGAGAATTCCAGTCGCAGACGGGGAGAACTCTATCTAGGGGTGGTTTCAGAGCTTCTCTCGCGTTTCGAACTCACCTACTCATCCGACACATCTATTTCAATATCTCCGTCTTTCGTATGCACGTACGAGTGGATATGCTCCTTTTCCATCTACTTTGAGCCTTCGGTAAATTTCCAACGGCGCGAGATGAAGCAACCAATGGAAAGGAATTCGAGGGAGCACCTCAAAATGTCTCTTGAAATAAGCAAACCTGACTGCTCTAAGAAAATTTAGCAATCTTACAAAAAGAACTTGAGAGAAAAGGACATAGAAAATGAAAATCATCAAGCATTGGCACAGTAATTTCGCGCCGAGTCGCAATGATATTTGGTGTTGAGCAACTCAGTGTAGGAAGCATGGAAAGATAGGTTACCGGACGTTTTCTCTCATTTCTTTTTCTTTTTCTTCTAAGGTAGAATTTTTAGAAATATTTTCTATAATTTTATAGAAATTCTGCTTCCAAAACTGACATAGCTATTCTGCACATGGAAAACCTTTTATCTCGGTTTGTCATTTACAAAGTCGAGGAGGATGGTATTTCGAGTTTCCTGTTTCTCCCCAATTCCCTCTGTCGAAATCGTGTAATTCTCCCATTAGCCACGAATCAGAGTATCGATAATATCAAACCACGATCTCCCTATTTGTAATTCCCTTATGGGTGTCCTCACTCTGTCTTTCCCTCTCGGTTTTCGGGTCTCTCGGTCTGTCTCCCTTAGGGTGGTGCACTGACACACATTTATCGGGGTAGCTCTTGGATACACGTGCTTCAGCCTTACTTAGGGATAGGGGCAAACCGCAAGCTCCTCGATTACGGTACTCGCTATTGGGCTTATGTGCTCAATCATGCCGCAATAATCGTCCGGGCTAAGTAACCTGTCGACGAAAGACACACCAGGCGAATTTATCGATTCTACTGTTGACCTGGATTAGTCCAGATCCAATAGAATTTGCTTATTGCGATTTAAATGATAAGTGTGAACGTACAACGTAATTTACTTCACAGACTTCTACTTTTAATTGATGAAATTAAGTAACTATAGATGGAAAAAGGGAAATTTCATCAGCGACTCTGTTGGAAGTTTTGACAATGCCGTCATTTTTGTCAAAATTCGTCCTTACCATTGTTAACTCCTTGCTGTACGATAACGAGTGACACTCGTGACGCGATAAATCGGATAGGAAATATTCAAGTTTTGTAAGAATCTATCAAATTGAAAATATCAGCGAGCTGTAATACGATAAAATTATTTCTATGATATTAACACTAGAACTACCGGCCACAAATCTAACATATTTTAATAAATTAAATAAGTACTTTGAAAAAGGGGGAATCAAG
The DNA here is from genome assembly GCA_910591515.1 of Cerceris rybyensis. NCBI lineage: Eukaryota > Metazoa > Arthropoda > Insecta > Hymenoptera > Crabronidae > Cerceris > Cerceris rybyensis. Next base: position 8,317,560 of record OU342795.1, read on the forward strand.
CGGTAGAAAATTTGATCGATTAGGTGATTTATGTTTATTGATATAGACGTAGAATATTTATCCTATGACTCTTATGTAAACTTGGAGAATTCTTTGAAAAATTTGTGGACCAGTCATTTTGACTGGTTTGGTACTTCTAGTGTTAATGATGCGTTAAGTCATACGATATATTCGGAATAACTGGTCAATTTTTATGTTAATAATTTACTTTTGAACCATTGCGGAGGAAGTCAGAAAAGAAATAGTACGACAAGGGGTTTATCTTAATTGTTGCTGTAACTTAGACTTTCAATCGCCCTAAATCGACTACAACCACTAAATATGCCATGAATATCAACCTCAAACCCAACTTCTCCAAAACTATCTCTACTCCATTCTCCTATACACCCCTCTCCACCCCGTATCCATCCCCTTCTCAGACTAGCCCTCAGAAATCGAGACATTCTCTTGGAAAATTTCACTATCGAAATAATATCGTTTTGTTCGAAAAGATGGACGACCGTCAAGTTGCAACAATAGCGAAACAATGGAGATTATTCAACGCGCGTGTACACACGCGAGCACAACGGTTTATGGGCTTTAGACGACTGTCAACAGGGTTAGCCCGTCCATGTAGGCTCGTCCTCGCGAATCGTTGGACATCCGTCAAAAGCGATGACAGCTAGGGCAGACGTTTATCTTCGCGCTTGTGCGTAGAAAATGCATTATAGTAAATCGATGGTCATCGCGGAGAGCGTAACTATCCGGCAATAGTCCGAGTTATGCCGACGATATTGAAATTTAACGCGCTCGTTATAATGGCTTTTACATTTGCGCTCACGTGAACCGTGCGATCGAGCGTGGATGACGTATACGGACAAATGGATCAACAAGTCGAACGACAGTTTCGATTGTTAATCGAGTAAATCGAATTTATCACAGCGGCTTCGATGACGCTATATTCGATTAAATTAATCTCTTATTACAACGCCGTCGAATCCCGGCGTGATATTATATAATGGAATGAACGATCGACCTATTCGTCAAAACGTCAACGTTCTCGTCGTGCTTGCAGAACTAAACGACACCGTGAAAATACACTTTTAGAATGAATTCATTTCCATTGGCTACTATCGTCTCTATCTTTGATCAGGTGAATGACAATGATAAAAAAAAGGGGAGACGGATAAAGCTTGTGGGTGTATTCTTTCAAAGTAACCGATAACGACGTTTTCCAAGGGTGTCTTCTCTCCGGTGTCACAGCAGGAGCTTTTATACGCTCGTTGCGCGACAACCGCTCGTTAAAGCAGCTATTGCATTTTATGCTGCAACCTTCCGATGAGGCAAGGAGCTTTCGTCGCTTGAGAGAAACTTGTTACGCCTAGAAATCCGATGAAGAGTAACTCGGCCCGTTAATTACCTCCAGACAGGCACCGACAGAGTGATAGACAGACAGATACAACGAGGAAACACTAAGAGAGAGGAAAAAAGGAGAGAGATGGAGAGAGAGAGGGTGAAACGTCGTTACAAGTTGATCCTTGCTGCACCGAATCGATGCACCTACGTGCATATAATCATTGCTTGCAAGTTATGCGCAAGATTACGACGAACGTCTTCTTTTTCTGCACTTGTCGCAGCTCCTGCGAATTTTACCATAAGCGGCTTTTCCTCAATAGCATTACTACCCTTCGGAACTCTGTGATTTCCTTCATTTCGATTTGAAATCTTGGAATTTTAATGACGAAAAATCCATCATAGCGAATTCGATAGAAATTCGTTTTTAAAAATCGTCTTTCGGGGCGTTTGAAATTTCATTTCTTAAGTCCAATCGAAATTAGGGTATATCTTTGGGGGGATGAAAAAAAAGCAGTGCACGTCGAAGAAACGTGCAATTGAAATGCAGGAAAGTACGTTTACTCAGAGACAAGACAAATTGTACTTAAGTATACTTCGGTGCAGTTGCTGGAAAGTTTATTGCGTCGATCGAACGTGTTTTCGCGAAGTGCAACTTCGCTCCTCACGAACTCGTCGAAAGTAATGCACTCGGAATACTTCGTCGAGGGAAAAAAAAGAGATTTCATCTCGTACAACAGCGAGCACTTTTTGGAGTGCTCGGAAAAAGTGATACTAACGCGATTACAAATTCACCGAACGGAAATTCGTTCGTTCCCTAGTCACGCGTGAATTTAATTCCAACCCCGGTTTCTGGCCGGTGAAATTTTTGCAAAATAAAATGAAATGAAAAGCGCCGTCGTCCTGCGGCAGCCGAGGAGAGGATGAAAAAGCGAATGGAACGTTGCCGATCGACGAAAACCCAGCGACAACCCTAATTGCACCACGTGCCGAACCTCCTGTCCGAGGGTTCGAGTCAGCTTCCGACCGAGAAACCATTCCAATCGGTCGCGCCAACTTTTTAAATTATACCTAGACCGACAACGACCACGACGACTTTTTCGGATTGCCAGCTGCGCGATTTAACGTTCGTGCTGAGCAAAAAATGATTGCACTTCTTCTAGGGCTTTCGACGGGTATGCATTGAACTGCAAAAATTTAAGTGCCTCTGGGAGTGTCTTAATTATTTTTATAAAACTAAATGAATTAAATATTAAAGCGTGTCGAATAATTTCTTGAATATTCAATCAGAGGGCTTTCGGTAAAATAAAAATGTCAACGTGGAGTGTCTTTTTACTTTACAGGTTTAAAATGATTACCTTTAATGTATCAATAATTTGTATCTCGAATATGAATTCATGAAAAGCTGTAATTAAAAAGCAAGACGGATAATGAAATGTAAAATTATCAATTTCACCTGTGTCATTATCTCCTTTTTAGTTTCGCATTGACAACGATATAATGAGGATACTGGAATATTTTTCATTAAATGTAATATAACATTTATACACAATGCACGTCTCTGGTTTAATAAACCTGCTAATTATAACCAACCGTTGTTCTCGTTTCATTTTACATTTCCCCAGCCTATACCGTGAAATTTTTCATGCTCCACATATTCGTAGAAAATCGTAGGGAAAATCAGCACGATATAAGAGCTACGGTAAGATCGAAATAAGGGCTGTTCTCCCTTTTTTCCCCTTCCGTTCGTCCGTAAACACACGCGTGCAAAGTGCATCGAGAGAAAGTGCGATTGCGTAATCGAAGAGAACGAAGGAAATTCCTTATTGGTATCGGGAAATCGATTCCGGGGACTATTCCACGAGGAAATCGGATTTCCAAGAGACGATGCGACACTGATTATCATGCGATTGCCACCTTACCGATTGGCTCGCAATTCCAACGATCGGCCGAAAGTATCTCCGAGTTGGAGAGATTGCAGCAATCGAGATCGTCCGTGAAAATCCGTAAAATATTTCCCAGAGACTCTCCACGGCTCTGCCGTTATTACCTCATTATTACCAGCGGACTGAAATCGATCTCGAGGGTCAATTTAAATTCTCGAAAGAAGGGAAGACGACGGTTTATCATCCCTCATCGTTCTCTTGTTCGTTTCGTTGGCTGGCCTCTTAGAACTGGTCGCGATTGCGTCTCGAAAACCGGAATTGTCTTTGAAAATCTCGAAAAGTTTCGATGGGAAACCGTGCGATATTGTTCTCTCTCTGAATCGTTTTAAAGCGAAAACCTTAAGTTCTCGTGTAATTTGGACGATATATAGACCCACAACTGAAAGATGGCTAGGGTCCGGCGGTGCTTCTCGTTTTCTACCACTTATTCTCGTCATTTCATTTTTCGAATTACTAAACGCAGCATCCTAAAGTAAACAACTATGTGAAGTGTTTAAGTCAGGAGGCTCAGTTTGCGAACTTCAAAAAAGAAATGGCGGAAATAGGAGTTTAAAAACGGGAGGTTCCGTTTCACGTTAGCCATCTTTCAATTGTCGGACTATACTTGAGATGTGTGAACGAAAGAAAGCTGTTTGTTAGATAATCTTGTTGAAAATCTGACAAATTGACAATAGTGCTAGGTATAATTACAGAATTGTATTCGGTGAGGTCAATGTAACGTAACAGGGTAAGGTGTTAGAATAATTACGTTTTTACCCCTTTAGGGAGGCTGACACTAAACCGTCGTTCTCCAGTGTCACGTAGCTGTAATAACGTCAAGTGGAAGACTGACGATTTTGTTAATTGTGCTATTAAGAATCACCTTAGGGAACTTTAGTACCAATATACTTTTCATTTGCAACAGGGGTAATCCACGATTAGTTTCTTCCAGAGACGATTTCTGCGTTACTAAAGTTTCGTTTTATTCATCTCGGCCCCCAGAACGCCCACTTGTCACGTACTATATTGAAGAAAGCAAGACTCGACGTTCCTAGTTCATCCCCAAGGATATTCAAAAGTAAGGTCTCACGCTCTTCACGAATCGCGTTAGGAGGCGCAGAGAAGCTCGGAAATATTGCGAAAAAAAGGTGAAAAAAGAGGTAAAAAGATCGACGAGAAAGGAAGAGTTGGATGGGACGAAGAGTATGAAAAATATTCTGAATAAAAAATCGAGAAAGGAGAAAAATGGAAATAAGGACGAACCACGGAGTTCAGCAACCTTAAGTAGTATCAGACATTCGAATTCGACCGATCCGCGGATTAAGAGAGCAAGTCCACACAGGCCGCAAGAGAGGACGATGAAACTTCAAAGAAACGGCTCGATTGATCCGTTGAAATAGATAAAAATACATGTTGGCAGAGAGAGAGGGAACGATCGAGAACATTCGAGACGAAAGGAAGAGATCGATTTTTAAGAATGACATACGGAAATATTGGTTCGTCCGACGACTTCCGTTCCTTCGTGTTTACGCCCCAGCAGTCAAGGGTTAAAGCGCCTCGAGAGATAGGTTTCTTTCGCGGATCTGTGGGTGGAAAAGAAGAAAGAAGAAGAGAGAAACGACTACAGAAGGAACGATAGATAAAAAGGATGAGAAAGAGAAAACGGTGTCTCGTGGAACCGAATCATGGGTCGAGCAAATGCACGCTGTGCCCCTTTTTGCCTTAGCTTTACCTGCGAACATACTTTATTCATACTACTTTGCATACCCGTAAAGAGATGGTTAAAATATGTTACGTCGAGTTCAAAGATATACAACAATTGAAATCATTTTAATTAACCAAGTAACGTAGATTAAATTACAAAAATTTCTAACCCTGATAACAAACAACTTTAAAAAAACATCGAAAATAATGAGCCTTGAAATTTAATAAAAAAAAGGAGAGAAAATTCAACCCCTATTTTTCCAGGTATCGACAACAGCTTCACCCGTTGCCTCTAATACGATCCCACTTCTTGCGATCGCCAATTGCGTCCGACGTTAGACGATGATCGAACATCGTCGTCATCGAGTCGAACGGTAATCGATTGTTCTCGACAAAACGAAGCAGATAAACCTGCCTCCCTTTTCGACAGTTGCTCTACGCGTTCGACTATACATAGAACTTTACTGCGCGGCGTAGTGCCGTGACGTGGTCATAAATAACGCCAAAATAGCGTGTCCAACGTCCGACCAATAAATCTAGATATAACCCCGGAGGATAAAATAAAGTTATGGGCCCGCTTCATGTACTGATACAAACCGATAGTTTACCCCGCTTTGACTGCTACAAGTAGTCACTTCACCCTCTTGTCGGTCCTGTTTCCTTCCTTCGTCCTAGACCTCCTCTCTCCTTCCTCAGAAAATATTCCTACCCTCTTAGTCTCTTGCTCTCTCTCCTTTCCCTCTTCTCGTGCTTTACACCCCTGTACATTCTTACATCCCCTATACACCCTTTCCTCTGCTCTTATCGTCTCTCTTGCTCCTCGCGCCTTGCATTGCGAGTTCTGTATACGAAAATGTATTATTACGTTGACACGTACACAAACTCGATTTCGCGAAAACCCAGACACGTAACTTCGTGATACATGGTCGACGACAGAGATGCGCATACGGGGAAAACCCTACCGTGTATGGATGTATGTGTAACTCTGCACCTTTATATAAGATACGTGCGTGGATGTTTACTAGACCTGTAAGCCATTTCAAGAGCTACCGTGTTTACGCGAAAACGTCGCCAGCGTTGGCTCGAGTTTGTCGTATGGATAGGTAGGAGGAATTAAAAAAGCAGATGGAAAGAACGTCGATGGTGAAAAGACCTCGGGCAACACGCGCGACCCTTGTTTTGCAAAGAAATGCAACCGTACTTGACGATGTTTTTTGTACTTTCTCTAGAGTTTGGACTTGGGGATGTTTTTTCAAGTGATGCTAGGATTGTTCGTGGTGGGTTGGTAGTTTGGAGTGGTTACAGGGTGAGGAGAGATTGCTAATTGCAGAGGAGATTGATTCAAGGGGGATATCGATTGATAGTGACTAAGAGTGGGACTGGGAAGTCTCTAAGCTGTCTTAATGAGGTGAGAAGTCTAGGAGACACTGTAAGACGATGTGGGTCACAGTAATACTATAATTGCGGTAACTGAAAACCTTGGTAATTCTAATTTCTTCTCTTTACAACTCCAGAGTTGTGTTGTGATTAATATAAAAAGAATTTAGAGTCTTACTTCCGTTCACCAAACTATTCTTCTTGTAGGTAAAGCTAAAAAGAACACCGTTTACCGATACTTTAACCCCTCGCCCTACAATAAAGTCACATTCGAGGTAATTGGGATAGGAATGTTCCAAATTTTCCAAAATTTATTAAATGGGAAACAATAATGAAACGAGCCGGGATATTATTTCTGCAAGATTAATATAACGTTAAATTATAGTCAAATTGACGAATTCCTATCTCTTCTATATACATTCCTCAAATTTACAGAGAGTGTGTGTGCAGTAAATATTTTACGTATATTTTATAATACAATAATTATTTAACGAATAATTATAAACGACTGCTCTTTTTCTGCAGTCCTTATTTAATACATTGCAGTGTAACAGCTTTCACATCTGTAAATCTAGTGTTAAATATATTAACCCTTTAAGTGCAGACCGACAAAATTGATTGAATTAATGACAAATGTATTTGCGAATAAAAAGAATTGTCATTTGGCGATAGTTTAGATAGAACACGCAGTATAGAGTATAAACTGCGTGTTTACAATTATCTGTCATAAAAATATTAACCCTTCGATGCTCAGTGTTAACATTATTGCTACAAACGATATATTGTCGTTCGGCACTGAAAGAGTTAAGTATTTTAGAAAAAGATCAATAGAAAGGTGGACAAAATTCATTCAATAATGTATGTTTTATAAAACGAACCTAGAGTATTTTTCCTATAGCTCCCTTTTAAAATTGAAGAATATTTACAAAAAATTGCACAGCCATTTTTACAGCCTTGGTAGTTCTAGTGTTAAAAAATGAACTTCCCTTGTCGTTTCCGCAATGCCAAAATCTACTAGCATCAACTCCCATTCTAGCGCCATGCACGCAACGCCATTCGTTTAAATCGTTTACGGCATTCGTAGCGCTCTGTGCGCGTTCAAATAGAAAAATGTACTCGACGTAGTTGGAATTACGCCGTTGATGCATGGATCTCGCCCAAATCAGAATGTATGAACTATTGGAACACGAGGCTTCTGTTTACACGAAGTACGTGGAAACGTTCACTACGAGAATCCACGTTCAAAGGACACGAGTTCCCACGGAATGGACGGGTTGCACATGTTTCGTAACTAATTAAAGGCTGCTCGTTACCCAACTGGCTTCACCACCCCTTCTTCGTCTCGGATAACGCATGAAAAATACGTACGCGCAGATAGAAAACACGAATCCGCATAAATTCGTGATAACGAACAGGACGAATCTCTCTTTCGCGGGAAAATGCACGAAGCACGAAACAACGGTGGATCGGCCGAAAAGGTAGATAGAGTAGGAGAGAGTAACGGGCAGATTAATTGCGATTCGAAAGAGCTGAAAATTGCGAGACTGATTTTTACCAGGTATTCGCTTCCAAGAAATTCATTTCAACGTTCTTTGATTACGTGCGGGGGAAAAAAAAGAAATTCGTGTTTTTGAACGTTCGCAAAAATGAAAAGTGCACAAAGATCTCCCGTCTTTTGTCGCATTTCAATGCCAGGTGTGGAATAGTTTTTTACTTCGACAGAAAATTCAATATAAGCAAAAAATTGTTCAGTAAATGTACACTCCTTTTTTTATACTTCAAACGAATAAAAAAGCGAAGAAACTTCTCGACGTGAGAAAAATTACAACTAATTGCACAGTGTCAGAAACGAACGAACCGAGACAAAAAGGATCATACGGTAACTCGGAATATCATGGGAATGTTAATTAAATACTCGAAAAGCGCATCGATCGTGTACACTCTCAAGCCGATTAGAATCGGCTGAAATTGGCGCGCGTAATACTGCGAGCACGATATGTTAATTAATCGTAGAGCAATTAATACAACCACGTTATATACTTCCAACTTGCTTTCTCCATTCCCTTACTTTCTCCGGGAGAACAAATGGCCTCCATTGTAATTTCTCATAACCATTGTCCCATCGTTGGGGAGAATCGAACGTATATTTCCCAGGACAAAGTGGTCGCGAAAGGATATTTGCTTGTGTAAGGTAGAATCATTTCGGTCGGCAATAAAATCGCGATAACGTCGATTATTTGTAAGGTAGGTCGCATCGTGGGAGGAAATCGACGAGAAGAGAATAGGAAAGAGTAGAAAAAGAATAGAAAGAGTTAACCGAAAGTAGAAAGAGAAGGAATAGAAACGAAGAAAGAGAGAAATAGAACGAAGAAGGAAATCCTTGCCACGAATTCCTTCCTTGCCACGATTTGCGGGGAAACCTTGGAAACGTGGAGAAGAAAGGAGGGAGAGGACTTTGTGGGACGGGCAGTCTCTCTTCCTTCGGGACGGTATAGTCGTAAAACGTCAAATTATCGAACGGAGTTCCAGTCGGTCTTTTCACGTCGAACAACTTTCGTAGCATCTCCCAGGAGGCTACAACTCCCGTTGACGCGGATCCCCCGTTTGGTTCGTGGGGTTGATGGAGAAACGCCGCCCCCTAAGGCCGGTTCATGTTTTTTTTTTTCTTCGCCCAGTAAGAACGCGCGTATCGAAATTCCTCCCTTTCTTCCGTCGACGTTTTTTTTCTCTCTCTTTATCAGAATATTAGTCACGTACGTGATACCGCGAGAGCGATTTGCTTCGATGGAGGTAAGAGAGTGAGAAAATACTCCAACGTCACGACTGGAATCGGTTCAGAACGCTCGATTGCATCGGCAATCGCTCGAAACGAGCGGTTTCTTCGGTAGGGTGTTTGATACGAGAATTGACCGAGGATGCGTCGATGGGACTCATGGGGATTTTCTTAGTTTTCACGAGGAATTGGGGTTGTTAACGAGAGGGGTGCTTGGTTCGTTCTCATCGTTCGAAGGTGTGGAGCAACCGTTGATTGTAATTCATGATTTATCGAAGAGTATGGAATTAAGGGTTGGAAGTTGGACGAAAATGCTTGGGATTCTTGTACGACGTGGAAATAAAATTGTGTTTTTCTTTTCTAGGGGAAATATTTTCTGTATAACGTGTACATTAGTCTTGGTAGCTTGGAGTTAATATAGCCCGTGAATTCCTGGTAATTGCAGGGGTGCAAAAATATAGAAAAAATACCAAACGAAGTGGCATTGCTTCCAGTAGATAAACTACGTTACTGGAAATTTAATAAAAGCGATGCAATTACGTGAGTTAGATCCGGCGAGATGGTAGAGAAGTTTTAAAAAATGTAAGAAACTTGATATATCCTGGAATTTGAAAATTAGGAATATTTATTTCATGGAGGAGGAAGAGTATTAGCACGAAGTGATGGCTCTCCGGTTTACGCTTCAATTCCCAGGCTGATTCACAAGTCCGAGACTTTTTCCAGTGCGCCCAAGTATTAAAGCAGGTCGTTGTAATTAAATTTTTGTCTCTCTGTCTTTCTTTATTTTTTTTCTCTTTTTGCTTCTTTCTCTCGTTACTTTTTTGCTTCATCTGCCTAGGTGAGTGCGAGGTTGTGTAATTAGTGGAGCTATAAGATTGCAAGGCGGCTCTTCTGTCGGCTTACTACTGCCACTATGGTTTTGTTCCTCCCTCGATGATTTCTGCCCTGCCCTTTCCATCATTTTTTCATACATTTTTCCCTTCTCGATCGAGTCCAACGATACATCTGTGGACAATTGAAATTTTCACGCAGCGTGGAAAATTGCAGGCTTCTAGAAATTTTAATAATAAAAAAAAGATCGTAATACATTCCTCTCTGTGAGAACAGATAATCGAATTCCGACGTGTATCCCTGGAGCAACGTAGTGATTAATGCAATTATCCATAAATTCTGCTAGGCGATGTGATTATATCTTCGAATTGATTTTAATCATCGCTTTATCTTAAATATGAGAGGAATATTTTCAACGGATGAAACGGAAGATAAAGTGACTCGACGATGGAAAGGATTGCATTTATCTTGCGTTTAATTTTGAAAAAGCCTCAGAGGGGTGATATCACTGGCAGGATAGAATAATAAAATAATGCAACAGAAAATATCTACGCTACGCTCGAGAATTCTGACGTTATTCGCAGAAAATTCCTTCGGCTCCTGAACATGGTAGAGGGAGATTCTGATTATTAACGAAACTTTTCACCTCGTAATTTAATTAATAAGCCCTAGTCGGACAACGATTTCACTGTGTAATTCTACGGATTATGGTCTTGCGTAATATCGTGTTTAACGTAATTGTAATTAATGCCCGGATTGTGGATTCACGAATAAACCGAGCAAAAAGTTAATATTATCGTTAGACATTTGTTGAAATCTGTGGAAATATGAGCGAGCAATTATTGAGATTAAAAATTATAATATTTTGTCTTACATTGTCCGGGATGAAACTTCATGTTTGTTCTCCGTGGATAATTGACCCCTGGAAAAAAGAAATGAAAAATCTTAAAATATTTGTTCCAGTTATGTTACATTTTCGTGTATTATAAAAGTACATGCACTATATGTGTAAAGTGCGTTAGGAGCAAAGTGGAGCATTGCTGCAAAGGTAGCATCACATAAATGAGTCGAGTTGCAAGGCTTTGCACATGGTAGCTAGTTATGTAACTTTGCGAGGCTGTCAGTTGTTATTTACAGCCTCTATTTCAAGATCATGTTAACTAATTTTACAAAAAATCTAGTGACGTTAATAAAGAAAGCAATGTTGTCTTTTATATTAAATTCAAACAAATAAATTTGAAATAAGTTTTTATTTTCAATGAATGATATAATTGTCCTCGTTATGAAGAACCTTTTTCCACTTAGTGTGCAAATTTTCAATGCCGGATCGATAAAAATCAATTAGATATTGAGATAGTTACTTTTCGATCTACGAAAAATCTACGAAAAAATAATAGGTATATAATAAATAGTCAAAATCAAGGTGCAACCAATCCGTACTGGATGAAATGTTAAACTACAAAAGAAACGTAACAATCATCGACATTGAACGATCGTTTCCAATCACGCATTGAAATTCAGCTTTACATAGCAGAATCAGGAAAAAGGAGGCACGGATTTTGCGAAACCTCCTCAGATTCGAGTTTCGACTCGAAGCACCGAGTTGACTTTATCGAATCCGTCGTAAGCAAATTTATAACGAGATTTCAGGTCTCCGTTAACGAGCTTCGCAGTCGCGTAGAGAGGAAAACGGCGAAGGGCGGTAAGGAAATGCAGAATAATCGTATTCCAAGGGTTAACTTTTCTCGTCGACAGATTACTTATAAACGATCCCGTACAATCTTTTCTATCCAGAATTTCCATCGATTTCGTCACTTTGCCAAGACATTTACCTTAAACACGACAACCGGTTTCTTACGATGTAGCTCGATACGAGACGCCATGAAGTGAGTTATTTGTAATTCAAAATCCAGCACGCCGGATGCCATTAATTGCATCGTTGCGCGTGTCGTGTCTTTGCCGGGCAACTAATTAAAACTTCTCTCTCTCCCATTTATTTTTCCAATTAATAAACTTCAGAGAGGAACCGTTCCTCCCCTTATTTTTAATTACGTTTAATCAACCAACAACATCCGGAAGGCCGTGGAACGTTCACGGGGTTAGAGGCGAATTGGAATGCAGAGGGATAAATTTCCATGGCACGCGCTAGGGCGGTGCTTTTACTATTGCGGCCTTGTATTAACATATCACTTCGGGAATTAGCTATGTCCTCTTAATTCGAGCGAGCAGGTTCAAGCTTGGCAGTTGCGGTTAATAATAAAGCTCGCGGCACCATGCCAACTGTAACGTTATCGCTCGTGCACGCATCTCTATCGTAAAACACGGCTTACACGGGTTACCGTGCGATTTATGGTATTCTGAAGTGCTTACCATTTAATGGGAAAACTACTGCAAATGCGATTCAATAATTTTTTGAATACTTACGATGTAGTTAATTGTACCAATTATTGTACCGATTACGAATTTGTGTAATTTTGTGTGCCATTGGAATTTAGAAAATAAAATGACCCCTGTTGCACATACATTTTTTTGTTTTAATTGAATAAAGTTGGTTTATATTTATTTACAAAGATATATAATATTGTTGCGCTGGGAAATATCGCTACACGACATAATTTAATTACAGAGTTTAAATTTTACAATATTCGAATAGGCGAGGAATTCGAGCTGCTTCTTCCGCAGTCACTATCAGACTCTCAATGTTCAACTATCTTGTTTAATCTGTTGTCGTTGACACGATATTCGACTCTCGATGATTGATAAGTAGTAGAATATATTCTCTAATCGATTGAATCACCGAAGACAGCTTCGCTTCTTCGTAACAATATTTTTACCACGTTGACTGCAATGGGGGTCACCGGTGACCGGCGCTATTGAATTCAATGAAATTTCATATGACTTTGAAAATGTAATATTTCCGAATTTTCTAATACACTCAATATTTGAATACTAGCTTTCTACAGATAAAACTCTCTTGAGCATATATCGATTTGTGTCTTTAAAGTTTCTGCTTCACAAAGATGGGATTTTAATAGGAAAAGTTCACTTCAGTAGGAATAATAAAACAAGTGAAAATATTAGCGGCATTCAACGTGTTAAAATGGCCAAAAATGTCCCACCATGAATCTTCACGTATTAAAAAGATGGGACTTTTTTGATGAAGACTGACCTTCTGGCACAGTTAAATCCATTCTGTCTGACAGTCAAATCTGAGAGAAATTTTTCAAAAGGTACTTTACAACAATTTAACGAATTGTTTTCGGAGTACGATATCACAGCGGGCTTAATCGTACATTCATTGTGTCCCAATCATAAAAATACAAGCAAAAACTATTTACGTTACCATTCTTAAAATTCCAATTACTCATTAAAAATAAAGAATTTCTCCTAGCGTACATTGCATACAATTAGTGCAAACTTCCAAACAATCCTCAGCCAGAGTAATTAGCAGCGATTGGAGATGTAACAACGACAACGTCGAGTCGAGTTAATTATCGACCAGTCTCTCCGTTCGTCCACGTTAAATCCACAGTCGGTGTTAATAATAAACTTTCACAGAATACCAACGCGTATAGCTCTATCATTATCGCGATATCACAGCTAACGAGACGTCAAAGTCCTCGGCTCAGGTTTTACGTAAGCCCAAGTTCGCATGGAGCTGTAAACAAATTGAAACCGTTTCCCGGTGACGCATCGAGCGTCGATTTATTTACCAGCATTATTTCAAAGTGCCTAGAGGGCCGCGGCACATCTGCAATTTTCCGCGGGAGCTTATTTTCCCAGCGACACGTAACTCTCGAATATTGCACGCCCGGTAATAACGTTAAAAGTTACGTCGTTATTTTAAACGGCGCATTCGCAGGGAGCAATTCAATATCGATGCAGTTCTGCTCCATGGATGAGACAGAGAGATGGCAAAAGAGATGAAAAGAGATAGGGGAAAAAATCCAAATTATATCCGGGGTATTGTAAAAACGGCAGAGAGCCGTCCGGATTCAGCGGGTTCCTCTTTGGTACACACCACCAGCAGCCCCCTAACATTCTCGCGAGCAACGTTTTCATGGGCTTGAACTCCCGATGAAGCCTGCCTTCAACCCCGGCAATTAACACCGTTTCCGCTGCACCGGCTCTCTGAAACGTTTCAATGGTCGCAGCTATGGCTTTGAAATTGAAGCGACTCTGCGCCTGACGACAGACGTATTCTCGTTTCGCCGCTTAAGATGCACATTAAAACGACGTACGTCGTTCTATAGGGTTTTCCAACCGTCATCGTCTCTCTCACTTTTTCCCTTTCTTCCTTTACTCTATACTTTTGCTCTCTTCTTATCTCTCTTTATCATTCCGGCTATCATACTGTCTTTTTCCGTTTTGATTCTCTCTTTCCAGGGAATCGTCCGTTGCTTTTCGCCATTTCGCAGTGAAATATAGCAGGCACGAGAAAACAACACGCGCCTCGTTAAAAGCACACGGGGAAAGTAACGTCGACAGTGGAAAACGAATTCGTGGAGGGAATGTGAACCGAGATTACGTTTTCGTCCGATACGCAAGTGTTCTAAATTAACATCGATAGAAGAGACGAAATTCGGTGTGTATGCAACGGTAGAGAGTGGATTTCTGATGAAGATTCGCAAGGTAAATATTATTTTATGGGGCCAAGTGACTGCGTGCTTGTTTATTTTGAATTACGTCCGAGGTGAGCACGGCAAGGGTTTGCACGGGGTAAATAACTCGATTTCGCGAGAAGTAAGAAAACTATAGAGCAAACGGGCCACGACGAATATCTACTATGGTAAATGACTCGTTTATCGGGAGGTATATAAATAACAATTAGAACAGCGAGCGTAACTGCAGCGATACATTAATTTACCCTGTCATAATTACTTCCCTCCTGTAAACGACCGAGTACTCTCGCAAACGACCCTGCCGACGAGGTTCCTCTGAAATATTTAAACAACGCGATACCGAGAAATACATGGACGTTGTAGGAAGGAGCACCGAAAAATTCTACGTCATCCTTTCTTCTTTATTATTAAAGATTTTAATGATATCGATTATACCCTGTAATATTCTAATAAGTAACCGTTTCCTTATTTTTAATTACACGATATTGCATCTTAAAGCTTGTACCTTAAGAGTTCCCCAACGATCGATGCTCATCGAGAAAACTCTCCAATTTTTCACCCCCAACCCTCTAATTTATTGCCGTATAAGGAACAATAAGAAATTAACAAATTCAAAAACATCTTTTTTAACCCCTTGCCTTACGATTCCTCTTGTCACCGAAAATGCAATAGGTTAGAATTAATTGTTGGAATAATAATCAATCACTGATTTTCCCCATACCATTATAAGTTAACGCAATATTAATAACACAGAATTAATTTCAAACTTAAAAATTTTCCATTCTATGTACTGCGTCACGTGTGCCACACGTCATTGTAAGGCAAGGGGTTAAACTATCCCAAATACTCATTTCTATCAGTACATCACTCAAAGAGTGTAGATAAATCTCACCCCTTGTATTTTCTCAGCCCCAAATGCGAACCACAACTAGCAGAAACAGGAAAACCGACGACATCGAGGAACCTCGTCGTTCGATTCTCTCGACAATCGAAGACACTCAGTGACGCGTTCGATCGTGTCGCGACGAAACGCTTATCCATCCGATACGTCGGATGCGACGTGAATTTGTCGACGCAGGCAAATTCGAAGAGACTCCGTGGCTACGTCGAGTTATCGTCGCTTCGAGTTCGCTTTTCAACGAGAGCCAATATAAAGGAGGATGGCCCGTTGCATCGGTGCATCGGTGCATCCGTATTCTCCGTCGCTGCGGCGGCGCAGCCAGGTTCGCCTTTATACGCGGAGAAGCAGAAAACAGAACGGTAGCTCATTAGCGGTAACAGGCAGCCGAGCAGGAGAGGAAGCTCGTTATCCATGGATACACAAACCGGCTACGTATGTACGTAGTACCTCCTTCGCGATCCGTACTACACGTTCTGGAGTTGCCTGCATGCCTGCCTGTTTGTTTCCTACCCTCTCCTCCTCTTCCTCTTTTAACCTTCCTTCGTGACGTTTCCCTCTTACGTTACTCTTTTCTCGCTCCCTTTTCGACCCTCTTTTTCAAACGTACCTTCTTCCCGCCATTTCCGTGCGTTTTCGGTCTCTCCAATAGGCAATTCGTTTTTAGGAATCGGTGAATGAGATTGATTTTGTCGCTGGTTAATTCCAACAAGTATGAGTTGTTTCATGCCTACGCTATAATTGAGAATTTAATTGTAAAAATTGATCAGGAATTCTTGATATGCCGTACGATTTAACGTGATATTAATCTTATTGATTAGTTACAGTAATATTTTCAATTTAATAGATATAGGAAAACTTGAAAATTTCCTATTCTATTATGTTATTGTAGGGCGAGGGGTTAATCTTGAAGGATATATTGACGGTGAGTGAGAGATGTCTTGATTGAATTTGCTGTTGGATTGGCGATATTGCAGAATGTAGACGTGTGTTGGGAATAATTGTGTAGGAAATAGTTACGATAGGAATAAAAGTTTTTTGTCTAAGAGACGTTCTCTGTCGTTAACTCACTGCAGGTACTACAGATTGTTAAAACTAAATTTCCGGGCTCATATCCGTCAATGTACATATAGCATTGATATTTTATTAATTTTATTTATTATTAGATATAGGATTAATATTTTTATAACTTTTATTATTCTACTAAAAACCAACACTTCTTTTTAAAAAAGTTACTCAAATTTTTCTATTAGCAATAAAATCATAAATGAGTCAAATTTGTAGTGTTAATTCCCATCACACCAACACTCCCCTCACAATCAAATATTTTATCTGTGCAACAAGGCGACAGCGATGCATCAATGAAAAAATTTTCCCCTCAAATTGCACCCCCTTCACGAATTTGGAGACACCAAAAGTGTAGAACAGCGCTTGGAGGGTTATTATAAGTAATTTTTGTAGAACTTGTACCACGTACGTGAAACGTAAAATAATAATAAGCCGGTGCAACGAGAAGCTGCAACGTTTTCTCGGTTTTATTGGAAGACAGCTGCACACGGTCAAAAGGATCCTGAATTACGAAGTATTTTTGGTTCATCCTCTTTTATCCCGGCCGGATCGTAAAAGGGGATCGAAGGTGAGGGCGGGAGAAAAGTGGGTAGTTGCCTTGTAATTTGTGTCGTCGGTATCATGGAATGTTTTCTTGCATTCTTCCATGGCCTCTTTATTCTTCTCATTCTCGAGTAGAGATTCTTCTGTTCGTTCTTCTCTACGTGTCCATCTACGGCAAATGGTACTACTCTTCTTTAATTCCCTCGCACGAATACCGGTGCAATTTATTTCGACCGCCAAAGTACCCATCTCGTCGAGCGCTCGTCTCTTCATCAATGCCGAATCGTAAATCGATTGGGAATCGTAAAGGAGAAGTACGTGCTCATTTCGTAATTCGCGACTTCCGTTCGATTGCACGGAGCTCTTCCTTTGTATTCTTCCTTCTCCGGTGGTAATACCTTGCTACCACTTTACTCTAAATAGTTAACTATTCGTCCTTGTTCTGGTGGAGTCTCTTTTCACCATTTTCTCTCTCTTTTTCTTGTTCTCGTACGATGTGGTAACAATTAAAATCTATTTTACCCTCCGAATTTCCTAACAACCGCATATTCTACTTAACGGGAGGGTAGCGTTACAATTAAGGTAATGAAAATTCATATTCCTCTCAAAACACTGCCTCTCACCGACTGCCTGTAATACGACCGTTTACTTAATTAAATTAGATATTTGCATTCCACGTCTTACTTCAAAGTACCTTCCGACTCCACTGATGCGCGCTTTCATCGAGAATCGACTCACAGTCGTCTTTAACATTCGTTTTAGAATATTAACTGAATATTGTCTGTATCAAACCCGTTGACCTTTCTTTCTAAAAATTATACTTAAAAATACGTCAAACAAAAACATTTCTTTTCTTTAAAACCTTTCATTTTCAACCCTCTATTTATAATCCTAACAAACTCACCCTTAACCGTTTCAGTGCCGGGCGAAAAAGACGTGTCTATGCAAAGATAACCGGCCGAATTTCACGATTTTACTAGAGTTTGGAAAAAGGCTCATAAAAACCAAACAAAAAACAATATTTACATAATTCAAAAAGCAGTGCATTAAGGACGAAATAGAGAATAACATAGACACTAATTTTTCTATATTCACTGAAAATTATATAAATATCAAAGGTATAAATGATCGTAAAGAGAATAAAAATTGATTACTCTCTTACAAAACGTATTTGCAAATACGAAAATTTATTACAAAGAATTACAGCATTCATTATTAAGTATATACTTTACATTTCCAATATATTTTGTAACATAATAAATAATATTGCGTAACAAATATAAAGCATAACTCCAAAGTACATGACATCAACCGGTATAAAATATAAGGAGAAGTTAAACCGAAAAACTATTTTTTTTAATTCTCTCGTAATGAAATTAGGCCATTTATAACGTATTACAAATTTATTTTGACATAAACTTCTCTCCCAATGCAAATAGTAAAGCGTTACAAGGTGCGGGCCGATAAATCGGCTCCGGCACTAAGAGGGTTAAAAATCCCTTTGCAAAATTCTCTCCACATCAAAAATTACTAATGCATGAAAAGAGTTATCTCCTCATAAAAATAGATCTGCTGTATCAACACAAACGTCAACAATGGTCAAACGTTTAGCAAACCCGTCAGACAAATCTCAGCAAGCAAAAGGGTCGTCCATACCATCCGAAATTATGTCCAAGGCCCGGCCATATATTAAACAGGAAAACCGTCACAATTTGGTCGAAAGGGATTACTGTCACCAGGCTGTGACGGTGCACGGTTCTACCTAACCCGAGGAATGCTCGTTCCCAGTAATGCAATAACTGTGGCATCACGACGCCAGGATACCACGAACGGCTGGCATTCAGATTGGTCGCCAACTACGACCGACAAACTCGAAAGCGTTTGCTAGGTAGATCGATCGCTAGAAGGGAACGACGAAAAATGATTGCCAATTGAAAAAAGTTACCGAGCTTTCCACTTATCCGTCTGCGGTGCGTGGCGAGGTTCTATGCCAGAAATAAGCGCGGCTGGATTTTTCTACAATTCCTCCAACCTAGTGGGAAATGTCGAGGGAAATGGACATTGGAAAAGGGGTGCGGTGTAACTTTGAGATTTGATGTTAGGGCTGTTGTCAATGTGGCAATGGTTATTATTACGAAGAGACAGCTATTTTTGATAGTTAAAATTTTTTGGGGGAAATTGAACGATGGAAATGACGACTCTTTAGTGCATAAAAGACAAACACTGTATAGAGTTTGTTATAAAATAAAATAAATATTTATTTGTCACTCGTAGCCATGACCGTTGATATTTTATAGTTTATTAACACTGGTTGAACGAGCACTAAATCTAATGAATTAAATAAGTGGAATTAACACTAGAACTACCGGTGTCAAATCCAACATATTTTAATAAATTAAATAAGTACTTTGAAAAAGGCGGAATCAAGCGGCGGGAAATTTGATCGATTGGGTGATTCATGTTTATTGATATAGACGTAGAATATTTATTCTATGACTCTTATATAAACTTGGAGGATTTTTTGAAAAAATTGTGTACCAGTCATTTTGACTGGTTCGGTAGTTCTAGTGTTAAATAATTAACCCCTTGCCTTGCGATTTCTTTGCGACCGAAAACGCAATAACTTAGAATTAATTATTGGGTTAATAATCTATCACTGATTTCTGATATACCGGAATAGAAAACGCAATATTTATAGAATAGTACTAATATTAACGTTTCCTTACTATTGATATTCTCAGTTTAACATTTTTTGGAAAACTTCAAAATTTTCTATTCCATTTACCATGTGCCACACGTAATTATAAGACAAGGGGTTAAAGAGAGAGGGATTATTGGTTCAGAAAGTTGTGCATTATAAAATACACGTGAAATATATATTACACCGCCTTTCTAGGAATTTGAGAAATATTTATAAAAAAATAGGAACCCATCAATTTTACAATATCTGTAGATCTAGCGTTAAAGATACGTGAAATGCCATATTCTACTTCGCAAATACAATCCACGACCCATTCGGTGTAACAGCATCATTCCGATTAATGTCTCATTGTGCACCGACGCAATATCTTCGTTCTACTAACAGTTCTCGGATCGAGAGTACTTCATAAGCTTTGCTTTACATGGAAATTAATGCACGAGTTTGAAAGCGTTGTAAAAATACACCGTTAAGAAGAAACGAGAAAAGGAAGTAATCTTTTTCAAAGTTTTTACTACATTTTAATACCTACAGGAGAAAATTTCTTTTTCTCCGTTTGTTTCACAGTGAACGACGAGATAGGCGTGTTGGCTCGCGTAGTTTAAAATTAAAAAAAAGAATCAGACAGCGAACAAAACGAGGCGCGATCATCTCTCAAGTTTCTTCCACCCTTCGTTATCTCGCTCCTGAAAGCAGTTCTTTGCCGCTCGCTAATAAAAGTCCTATAATTTTTAATAAAATTTCTGATTCCATCGTCAATAATTTCCCAGCTAAATCCTGAAATATTAAAATCGAAAAGTTTCATCGACACGTTAAATTACGTGGATCGAAATTCGCTGGACCAAAGAATCCGAATTATTTATACGGTACTTTGGATTTAACCGTATGGCAAAGTAGCCGTTAAAACGTAAATCGAACGCACGATAATCCGCTGAATCGACGACTTTCGTTCCCTCCTCCTTCCATTATTCAAACCAACCAAGATCTTCTAAGAATAAATATCCTTCCTATGATATCCCTTGTTCATCAACCACCCTTTCTGTCAATTCTCCAACTTCTTGAGAGGAACACAAGAATTCTCGATGAATAACGTGCCAACGAAACATTTGGCCACGACACTGACAACTGATCTGTAGCAAGGAAAGACTGGAAAATAAAGACAACGGTGCAGTTGGTACCGGAAGTTAGAGAGCTCCTTAACTCTCTGTCTCTCTCCCTCATTCCTTTTCTATTTCTCGTTGATTCTACTCTCTCCGAGTGTCTCTCTTTGTCTCTCTCGACCGATCTTGACTTTATTTATCGTCGGCACGCGGAATTTAACCGGCTCGTAACGCGTCGAGCGGATCAGCTCGAGCGTGTGATCGTTGATGCAGAGGCTGGCTCTGCTACACTGGATACTTTATTCGAATGTCCAAAATGCAAGAGTGCCGTACGGAAATGCAAGGGGAGGTAGAAACCATCCCGTTGAATAAATATCTGGGCACTATTTTATGCCACGAATGGTCCATTATGAGAAATCTAGGTGGATAGGCCTGGCCGAGAATTTGTCAGGTTGAAATTTTCAAATTCGTCGGTTAGCCTCGGTGAAAATCGTTCACGAGCGGAAGGATGTTGTTCTGAAAAAGCATTATTTTCCGGCCAAGGAATACCGTGGAATAAAAATAACCGGGTGGCGACTCATTAAAAAAAGATGAGACAAAGAGAAGGGCGAGGGGCTGAAGTGGGGCGGATTTGGAGGGAAATGTAAATTGTGAAATCGAATGAATATGAATATCTAATGTGGTAGCTTTTATAAATAATTCATGGCGAAGCGTTAAAGGTAACGAATGGCGTGACTAAATGTCGGAGTATGAGTCACTGTATTTATTCACCAGAATGGCTAGATTTATAACACGACTACTCACTGATAATTAATTTATCGCTCTCAACTTATCGGACCTGTACGAACGTCAAGGGTCAGAGGTCGAGATGCAACGAGCCGATATTAAGATAATTAGTGGTGGTATAACGTAAGATACCAATTATCGAAACGCGACGTAATCCTCCTGTTGGCTGGCACAATGGCGCCAGAGCGCTTTGATTAACCGCACGTCAATACATACACCAACCCGGAAGGATAGCTCTGCCCTTAAGTGGTATTCTCATGTACAGCAAGCCGACATAATTGAATCCGTAGAGGAAGACCGATCTGATACCTCGAGGGCAGCTTGTCAAACTGTCCGGAAGTTACGTTCTCTCGCTTTATTTCCAATTAACGAACCACACCTCGTTGAATGGAAAAAATACTCTTGGTTTCTTATTAATAACTATCATCTTGGTGAAGATCTTCGTTGAACTTTCACGATTCTTCCCGCGGATAAAAGAAATATGTCGGTAAATCCAGCAGTAATATTTACCGTAAAGAAATTTCAATAAAAACTGTATTCCTCGTGGAGTGCTTTTCGAATGAAATTTCAAATAAAAAATTTACGACTATCTTCTTTATCCTTGGACTGACCTTTTACGATACGATTCGATCAAATTGTTCCTCTCGGAGTACCTCGAGCGAGGAAGTCCGCTTGGATTCTTTCTCGAAATTTCATCCTAACGTAGAAGCCAATGTCAATTTTTATTCCGTGGTATTTCTCTTAGAAAATTAATCTACCAGAATCACCTAGGGGTGTAAATCTTTTGAGGAATTATACTATACTTCAGCTTATACCATAGTACTTCCTGAGACTCGCGAGAAGAGAGGTTTATGTTATTCGCAATTCTCGCGAAATACGACGGAACTGTATTTGGTGCGGGTGGTACATCAATATTCTTCCCGCAACTCATCGGAACACGCGAATATAGATCTCGCAGACAAATTTCGAGAGGTAGGAAGGGGGTGGTGTTCGAGCGGGAAAGATTAACGTGTCTCGAGTATTGCAGACTTCCGCAAACTCGAACGGATACAGTCGGCCGATTGTACTGAGGTGTTTCCTTCTGGAGAAGATGATATCGATCGTTAACGAACTGACCGTTGATGTAGGTTGCATTGAGGATATATGAGATCTCTTAACCCTTTGCACTCCGATGTCCGACCTGATGGGACGTATCATTCGATTCCTCCCTCTGAAGGAACCTTCGAATTTATTAGTGACTAGCTGAAAGTTCCCGTGCTTCGCGACGGTTTAATCTAAACTAAAAAAGAAACCATAAGTTTCGAATTTTGAAAAATCCTTTCCTAGTGGCTGCTTATACCCTAAAAGGAACGCTCATGCAAGATTTCAAGTTTCTAGGTCAAGTAGTTTCGGCTCTGCGTTGATGAGTTTTGCCCATACTTTAACCCCCCAAAACCCCCCCTAAAATTTCGAATTTTTTAAAACCCTTTCTTAGTGAGCACCTAAGACCCAAGGAGAAGGTATGTTCCAAATTTCATTGCAATCCGTTCTGTGGTTTTTGAGATTTCGTGATGAGTGGATAAATGAGTCAGTCAGTCAGTGGTATTTGAGCTTTATATAATAGATTGCAGTTGATGAACTTACTGCACAATATTTTAAGGAATGTATATTTACCAGAACTTTTCTACTGAAATGACACAGGATAGCAAATAGAAAAGTGCCGCCTGTTGCTAATAGATAAAGTCAGAGATGGCTCGGAGTGCAAAGGGTAAATCGATGAGTTTCAAGACGTTTGATGTTGTCTAATTCGCTTTGCAATTAAGTCATATGAAAGAATGTAGGTACTGCACCGCAATATTTTAAGAAATGTGTATTTACGTGAAATTTTCTATTGAAATGACACAGGATGGTAAATATTATGGTTCCGCTAAGTTGCTAATAGATAAAGTCAGAGATGGTTCGGAGTGCAAAGGGTAAATCGATGAGTTTCAAGACGTTTTACATTGATTGATTTGCTTCGCAATTAAATCATATGATAGAATGTAGGTACTGCACCGTAACATTTTAAAAAATATTTATTGACCTGAATTTTTCTGCTGAAATGATACAGGATAGCAAATAGTAAAGTGCCGCCAAGTTGTTAATAGATAAAGTCAGAGATGGCTCGAAGTGCAATGTTTAAATCGATGACTTTCGAGACGTTTTACATTGTTTGATTCGCTTTGCGATGAAATCTAATGAAACATTCGCTTAAATTCAGGTATGAGTAAACCTATTGACGAGGAAGTTGCGTCGGTACCAAAAGTGTTGGGTGCTAAGCATCTTAGGGTCACGTTTCCAGAGAATAGGTATTTTTTCGTCTTTCTGTCCCTAGAGAGTTCAATTTTTTTGTAGAGTTCCTTGGTGAATGCCAATTTTTTTAACAAAAGGGTAAACGTTGGACCCAGGAAACACGCTCGTGATAAGGGACGCTTAAAACTGAGAGTGTAAACGAAACCCAAACCTTAGACTTGTACATTCTTACGTATAACCTGACTGTTCTAACTGAAACCTAAAAGGTGCACAAGTTTGGACAAGAAACTGTTGGAAGGAGTTGCGCTGTATTTTGTTCTCTCGCAGAGTTTACTTGCTCTTTCTTGCTTCCAGACATCCAGTTTGCATAATTCGAACGGAGAGGCGAACCGATGGAGTCGGCTGCTCGGTATCGAACCTTTTCCAGGAAAATGTGTATTTCTATTTTTTAGCTCAACATATTTTACATACTATCGGTGTCAAATTTGTAGGTGAATTTTCAAGGATAGTTGTTATTCAGTCACGAACCCTCGAAGCGAACAAAATTATATACGATTTTCATTCCCTTTATTCCACCTCCTAGAAATTATTTTTCAGGATTAACCATTCTGCTAATAATTCTGCTAACCAAGTTAGAAGAACAGGCGATGGAAAAGTTAGAAATGGCAGAATGATCAGAAAGAACAAAAGATCAAGTTAGCTACGACTTCTGGGAACACTAAAGACTCCCCAAAAATCGTACCCGCGGTGTACCAGACTGGAAGTCTGACCCAGTAAAAAAACAAATCTACCCATTTGCTTTTTGACTCGGTTCATCTTCGAAATTGTCAATTCTCGACTGCCAATTGGTAGTGCCAGAAGAAGCACGCGTGTTGATAGGCCACCTCGAGATTACAAAGTCTCGTTCCAGAAACCGAAAGGGCCTGGGGAACACTTACTCGGGGCTCTGGGTGCGTAAGGCCCATACCCAATGGAATCAGCCACTCTCTGAATCCACCAGATCCCCTGGAGACACTGACTAATGAGAAAATTTAATAAAACGATGCAACACATTCTAATCCCCCCCTAAAACCACCACGCCCCTGGATATCATCCAAACGAACATCTAGCCAGGTGCCACCGATGACTTTTCTCTCAAGAAACACGACAAATCGCCCCTCGATCTTCCAAACTACCATTCCTTCCTCAAGACGCGTCTGCTGGACAGAATCCAGGAAATCTTTCCTACGTTCCCATGAATTATATACGTCCCATCGCGTGTACCGTTGTTACTAGACTACAGTATTGTCCGCATTCTCTCAAATTCCAAAGACAACGCTGCATACAACCAGGCCATGCTGGTCCCCAAGAGTGCATACGACTTGCAAGAAAAAAACGAGAAGAATAGAAAGCGCGAAGGATTTAACAACGAGATGTGAAAAAGGAAGGAGAAGGGAGGATGGAAGCGCGTGGACCGAGAAGCATAGATTTTACGTAGGTCGACAGGGAAAACAGAAATTACTCGTTTCGACGGCAGGGGAAACAAATTCAACGAGGGCGCACGTTTCTTCCGCATTTGTTTATTCGACGTGTCGAGCGCCGAGGGACTTGTTGGCCGGTTGGGCCAATGCCAGAGCTTAGTATTGCTTCATAAATCCTTACCAAGGAACCCTTGCATCATCTCGTATTGTGTCGCAAATAGCGCCGGCCGCGTACCAATAATCGGATGTGTCCAAAATGAAATTTATAGTGGGTTCTGTCTATTCTGAATCGAGTCGAGGACCGCCTTACGGTATATCGACGTCCTATATCGCGCTAGTCGAGCCGAATTATGGAAGGAAATTGAAGAGGAAGAATAAGAAGAAGGAGACTCCAAGCTGGGTCGAGGACGATGGGATGCATCCGTGGAAGAGAAGCAAGGAGAAAGGGCTTGTAATTTGTACGGACGATGCTGGGGAGGGTGGACGAGTAGCCCTCGAAAAGTGGTATTGAAGATACAGAGAGCTCTTGAGAAGGAGGAAGGAAATTTATAGACGCTTGGTTGTCTTTATAATTTGGAATTTGTAGGAGATTTAAGGTAGACGGTGTATGAGATACTTTTGTGAGGTAGAACGATATGGTGGAGATTCTTCCAGATATTCAGCGAGATCTTGGATAATAGTTGGTTACTTTTTCAAAATTATGACTTTAAGTGGTAGAATTTATTTTCTTAGACGATGAGTTTCATGGATTTTCTTATCTTGTGTCTTTTTTGTCGTTATATCCTTTCGTAGAAAATGATACAAATACAATTTTAAATGATGGATTAAACTTGATTTTTAAACATTGAGTAGCAACGAATTTTATGATTTTTACTAGTTGGAGTATAATATTTGGCAAAGTTAACATTTTGAATATGAAGAACAAAAGATTAGATGTGTCTTGCGTTACTTCAAAGTCACAGGAGCCCATGGATGGTTAACCTTTTTAGTGCCGGACGATGATATATCGTCGTTACAAAATTGCTATCACTGGATATCGAAGGGTTAATATTCAGTTTCCAATACAATATCAGTAATTTGCTGACATATAATTGTAAATACACAATTTATGCTCCATATTGCTTATTCTATATGACACTATTGCCAAATGACAATTCTTCTTAATCGCAACTACATTTGTTATTAATTCAATCAATTTTTTCGGTCGGCACTAAAAGGATTAAAATCCCTTTATCAACACTAGATCTATGGAAGCCATCAAATTGACGGGTTCCAATTTTTTTAGAAACAGTTTTGAAATTCATAGAGACGCATCACAGTAAATATTTCATATGTATCTTAAAATATAGAAATGACGTAACTGACTATCTTCTTTGTCGGTTGATCCCCCTTTTTTCAAAGTATCTATTTAATATATTTAAGTATACCCGCTTCAACACCCGTAAATTTGGGGTTAAAGTGGAAGATCCCAGTGAAGCATGTTTCTACGTCGCACAATGCCATAAATCTCCCATTCCCATTTAAAAAGCACTCCCAGCAGAACATTGTTCAAAACACGCGTAGTAAATTACATAACCAACGTCGTTCACCGGGAGTATCCATTATAGGAGGAATCGAGAACGAAACGATGATTGATTCAAGTATATTCCCGATTCGTTGAAACACTCGTGGCACTCTTTTACCCCGGAGTTACCAGGTATTCTCATCCTGACAGTCCCTGCTCGGTGGGGGATGAAGGATACTGCATCAAAAAATCCGATATATCGCGATAAATTTCCCCCGCGTCAACGTTTGAACGCCCTCCTCGCGTCAGATCGAGCGTGCTTCAACTTTCAAAATCGTTAACGTTGGTATCGAAATAACGTCGATCCGAGGACGGTCAGAATTCGTTGGAAAGGGAGTAGATTTCAAACGGATGGAGAAGGACAGGGCCGTATTGCGTCTCCATGGAACGGTCGAAAGGGCATTCTATGGAAATGAGACGGTGGAAATGGAAGGTCCAACCGTGCTGGCGATTCGGTCTCAAAACGAGGGCTCAGATTAGCGGACGGGTCGGAGTGGCGGGTACAGATAAAGTGATTACTTTCAGCAGCCGCGGTCTCATTCGGATCCTTTCTTTTAATTCAACCCCGGTCCTTTTAGAGGGACCACGTCTCTCTTCCTGGCCGGAAGGCTGCGCCGTCGCGGCGATAAAATTAAGCCCCGGCTGCCCGAAAGATTTATTCGCCCCGAAGAAGCCGCTCTCTGTGTTCTACGGCTCTCACGCATCGCGAGACTCGAATACGAAAACGTTAACCGGTGCTCCCTGAAGCCGTTAAAAAGTATGTCGGGGTAACGTGCG
This sequence comes from Cerceris rybyensis, assembly GCA_910591515.1. Classification (NCBI taxonomy): domain Eukaryota; kingdom Metazoa; phylum Arthropoda; class Insecta; order Hymenoptera; family Crabronidae; genus Cerceris; species Cerceris rybyensis. Next base: position 8,345,289 of record OU342795.1, read on the forward strand.
TCCGAGCGGGGTCTGGAAAACGTCGGGTTAGGTGGGAAACGTGATTTATCATGGCCGATTGTGTAGAAGGCGCAAGAAGGTGGAGAACGTGACGGGGGTGGTTTGCGAATTAAAGAATTTTTTCACCTCGAGCTTTGAGTGGGTGAAAGCCTTGAAGTAATGTGTAGACGAGAGTGTTTCAGAACCGAGGTTTATTGAATTGCGAGAGTTGTTCCTTGAATTCTGATTACACACTAATTGATACACTTATTTGCCTTAATATATATGGTTCGGTTGTGTGCGTCGGAGTGGGGGGCGTCTACCTACATATGTCTTGCTAGACGTGTCCCTCCGACGCTTGCAATTGGTCAAGGAGGTAATGCGAGGGTAAGGCCCAAAGCAGGTACGTCTATATTAGGACCCTCGTGTCATGAAGTTCATCACTTGTGTATTGTCGGCGGCTGTGAGTTTCTTTTGCTAAATATATCGATTAATATTTACTAAATTAATTTCTGCACTTCAGGACACGGCCGCCACAGTCTACTCGATGGAGGACTACGAAGCATGGCGCGTTAATTTTGTACTGGGGCTTGGCTAGACTTTCGTGCTCGTCAGACATGGAGTCTTATACTACTTATTATTTAACCTTGCTCTTTGTTCTTTTGATGAGTAGTGAAATAATTTTTTGAGATAAGGTGTGTCCGAGCGAGGCCTGGAAAACGTCGAGTTAGGTGGGAAACGTGATTTATCATGGCCGATTGTGTAGAAGGCGCAAGAAGGTGGAGAACGAGACGGGGGTGGTTGGCGAATTAAAGAATTTTTTGAAGTCGAGCTTTGCTTGGGTGAGAGTTGACTTAATGTGGAACTACAAAGCATGGCATGTGAATTTGATAGGTATTGGGATTTGGATAGATTTTCGAGGCAGTCAGACGTGGGGCCCTATACTACTTTATTCAATCATCTGGTTAGCGTTGTCCTTTTGTCACAGCACTATACTATTATTGTTGATTTAAGTAGATTAGGTAGTATAAATGTGTAAGCTGCCTTTAGAAGCCTTGTGTATTTTATTCTTAGGCTAAGAAATATCTTATTTGTTAGCTTTAAGTAAATTTCTGTAATGCCTTCACACTGTATTTAGCAGTCACGTAATATATGCAAGAAAGACACAATGTTTAATTCATTTAAGGCAACATACTTGAAAATACTCGCTACCAGCAGCTCATTCTACACGTGCCCACAAATATAAATTAAACGCGCATTCCAGGCAACTTGCAAAAACGTTGCAAGTTGACGAACAATGTTATACGGTTTCTCTAAATCGCCAGTGATCGTGGTCCTCAACTTTCTGATTAAATATCGAACGACGGGGCTGAAAAGTTAGCTCACCGTCCGGAATACTTTATGGCATAGCTCTTTTTTCTACACGTGGTTCATCGTACGATGCAGTGCGTCATTTTATTTAATTAACTTGCCTTCTACTCACTGTTCTTCCAACTGAACGCAGCTATATATTCGTTAACAAATTAAATTCACCGATTTCGGATTTAATCAGGTCTAATTAGCGTAGATATTTCTACAGGTAAATATCCTCTGCGATACCGCATTACTTAGTCCTGATTAAAATCTACTTTAATTTGCTTTGTCCTCGCACTGCCGTTTGCTTTAATGCGAATTACGTCATTAATGCGCGTAATGTATTAATGCTAGCAAGAAAGTAATTAAATGCCCTCGTGCACTTGGCGAGAATACAATTTTCTTTATTTTCCAGACGTCCGCTCTTGCCGGTTACGAGTGCTCCCCCGACGGAGGAAATTAACGAAAGAAATCAGCTGGAAGGCTTCCGAGGATACCGTGCGGAACAATCGGAGGGAAGTTGCGCGAAATGATACGCGAAACTCCGTTAATCCGAGAGAAACTGGCAGAGTGCATCGAAGACCTATATGTGTAAACGTCAAAACGATGCCGTAAAGTTCGTCTCTGAGGTAGCAGTAGTCGCGATTTAATACTGCCTTTCTGTTGCAAGTAATATCGGCGAATGGAGCCATCATTACGGCCAGAAAAATCTCACACTCTGCGTCTGGCGTATAAAGAATTTGTTATTCTACCGGTATAACCGGCCGATCCGCACGTTAACGTAAATATATGACGTTTTTGAAATGCACATACATTTCGTATCGTGCGTCTGACAAGCACTTTCGTCTATTCTCGTGTTAACATAACATTTTCTGTCTTCGTCTGATCTAAATTGTTAGAAAAAAAAAAGATTAAGTTGTGAAATATTTTAGTCACTGGAGTGAGTTTAGATCCTCCATCATCTCTGAGTAATTTCTCCTAAATTATTATTTAAACTTTTGACTTACAATGACGTGTGGCACGCGTGACGTGATAAACGGAATAGAAATTTTTCAGTTTTTCAAAAATTGTTAAATTGAAAATATCAGTAGGTCAGGAGACATTGAAATTAGTTCTATGATATTAACCACTTAACGCTCATGCCCGTGACGTTCACGGGCACGCCGAACGGTCGAATTTGTGCATGCCCGTGACGTTCACGGGCATAGCTGATACGGCCGCCACTCTGCGGTTTGTTTATCTTAGCCGCTGATATTTTAGAACTCAGTTCTTTGACATCTTACACTGAAATGTATACATTTCCAAAAATTTTATACATTGTATATTGGAGGAATAAATACAGATAATCTCTCCGTCTTCTGCCGTTAGCTTTTGTCTGTTTCTTCAGTCTTTGAGCGATCAGTGTGCAGTATACGTCATCCTTGTAATATCTTTTTCGTCTTACGATTTTTAGTTTATAGTGTGTTTATTTCTTATATTATTACTTTTGTGTTCTGCTTGTTATAATTAATTGTTGCTGTTAATGTTATTTGGTTATATAAGTTATAGAAGGATTTCCCTTAGATAAACAGGTATGATGAAAAACTTGTTATTTTTCCGAAAAAAATAATTCGTTCGCCACTAGGAGTACAAAAAACATTTTATAATATGCACAAGATAAGCATTCAGGCAAAAAAAAACTTGTGCGTTTTTGGACGGTCGATTCGAAAAAAACCTGAGCGTTAAGTGGTTAATACTGAGTAAAGTTATACTGGCATATCGGAAATTAGTGATAGATTATTATTCTAACAATTAATTCTGTGTTATTGTGCGCTCGGTCACAAAGGAAATCATAAGGCAAGGGGTTAATAATTTGTGATTCAAAGCCACTTTAATCTCTTCAGGGACGACTTATTATTTCACGCTTTTTTCATATTGCTAACTGTACATTGGAAATAACATTAACAGTGCAGAGCAATCCTAAAATTTTTACTCCTCTTATTTACAGATTTTGTAGTGAATGCGTTATTAATAAATTTTTGTTCCTCTTATTGACAGTAATTACGATTGTAATATATTAAACGTCCACATATGTGGCTAAGGGTGTGAAGCGGTTGAGTAGAAAATTTTAAACGAAATGACCATAGAATTTAAACTTGAAAAAATACAATAAAAGCACAACTTCATGCAATTAATATCCCATGCTCGCGAAATAACGCGGAGAAAATTGAGATGCCTGTAATTAATACGTCGTTAGACCGTTCAGAGAGTCGATGAGATTTTCTTTGCACCTATGTGCAAAAACTGACTACAAGAGATGGGAAAAATTACAAACTATTACGATAATGGCACAGGTTTCGATTGATCGGCAACGTGGCAAAGGAATCCAGAAAATTCCAAGAAAATTCAATCGAAACGGATAATAGTTATCTCTCGTTATTACACCAGCTACGATTTAATCGGACGAGAATAGCCACCCGGTTATTAAACGGATTGTCCGGAAGACATCGATAACAGGAGGTTCACGCTTGGCTATCATTTGTCATGGGATATCGGGAGGGTGAATATGCGAAAATCGACGTTGATCTTTCGCGCCTGCAGCAGCGCGTTCCGGTTGGAGAAAAAGGCGGACAAAGAACATCCCTTTGAATAATAATTTGACGGTGGATGAGCAAGACAGGAAGCTCAGGGGGTGGGAGGGATTCGAAGGGGATTGGGAGGAGATGGAAAGAATTAATCTCACCACAATTTTCGGGGATCGGTCGAGGCGATGGGGTGCAAGAAGGAAGAAGAGGGATGACGAAGAGGATGTGAAAGAGAGAGAAAGAGGTAGAGATAAAGAGAGATGGGGTAGGGGTTACGGTACGAAGGGTGGCACGACGTCGTTTATGAAGGTCGATGTCAGAGGCGAGCCACATTGTAGGGCAGAGTTTCCATAGAAAAGCTCGAGGAGAGAGGGAGCAAGCGAGAGAGTGCGATAGCTGTTGACATGCCGGCCTATTATGGCTTGGCAGCTTTTATCCGACAAAAGAGGGCATTTAAGGGGGGAGGTGAAATTGTAAATTCAATTTCCTAGGAAGATCTGCCTCGCCCGTTTCAGTCCGTGGGAAGACTTTCTATCTCTCTTTCTCTCTATCTTACTACCCTCTCACCGTCTTCTCTAGTTTCCGCTAACAACCGTAGGCTCTCGTGTATGCCCCAAGACACGCCGCTTGGGTTTTCGCAGGAAATTCGGTGCTTTTGTCGGCATACACCTGCTACCAGCCAAAGACACGGTTACTTTGGAAAATCTCGTCTCTGAGATCGGTGGCCTGACTACACGGATTTTTCTCCCTACGTTTTTCCGGAATAGATGTTTTGAAACATCACGCTCTCAGTGGATACTACGATAGAGGAATATTTAACATCCGATTACCGATCGTCGACACGGTGAATAGGGTGAAATATGAAATTCACCACGAATGTAAATTTCTCCGTTTCTGCCATTTAATTTCCAGGAATTAAAATAACGACGGAGCTGGAACGTCATGAAATATGAAAATCGTGGGAATAGTGTATCTGTCGCGATAATAACTAGAATAATAATGTTAGTTGTTTTGAATATTACATTCGCCAATTGCATTTCCGTGGGTAGCGTTTCTACCACGATGCGAATATCACGTTTCTCGTGTAAACAATTCGAACGCGATTTCATTAAATAATCACCGACTGCCCGTGACGAGAATTCAGGATAGAATTCAAGGATACCGTTTTTGTACATTTTGTCCTTGATAAATGTCAAATTAAATGTTCGCTCTTTACATTCTCCTCGTTTAGTCTCAATGGATGAAAATTGTTTATCGTAAATCGAAGAAGATTCCTATCATCGTTTCCAGTCGTTCTCCACTCTCTTCAACTTTCTTCTCTCACCCTCTCTCTACCTTTCTCACCATGACATCGCCGTTCAACGGCGACGCACCAGAAATTTCGCGTCTCTTGAATATATTCATGATTTCCCGCAGAAATCACATCACCCTGCCGTCTACCTAGTCGAGAACCAACCCGCGAACCGACAGCGCCGTTTTAAAATCGCATTGAAACGATCAAGCGACGAGGAACCGGTGGCTGACTTGGAATTTTATACCAACGGCCACGCTGTCGCTGCCAGTGGCAACTTTTACAAATTTATACCCCTCCAACTACGACAAAAGAGGAACAAAAGAAACTGGACGAAAACTGACTGTACTTTCATTCCTCCTCGAACAACCCCCTATCTTCGATCCTTCTCCTAATCGTCACAACGAATCTTTCCTATTTTTTCTCACGACTTTGCAAAAATTCTGCATTTTTTATTTTACATCGTTCTATAAAAACGCGGAGTTTTATGGTTCATGCGGAATGCGTATTTCCATGGACGATCCCCCTCGTCGTTTTGTCGCTATATGGGAGGGTGGACGAGAAGGGAGAACAGCTTGACGGACGAATCGGTGAAATGTTATTACGTAGGAAAATAGAGCAGGAATTTTTATATAACTTATCAACCCTCTCGTAACCCGTGACTTAAATCGTTCGCGCGCGTTCGAACAGCAACGAGATCGCGGTAACTAGTCGAACAATGCGCGAAACAATGAAAACAAGGGGAGTTTTGTAAACACCCGGACGAACGAGTGCTGTGGATTGGGGGTTGGAGGAGAACGAGGGAGTGGCGTGTATTCCAACATCCGCGCAAGAGACGAGCATCGAAACCAGGAAATTTATTTTCGAAGAACTACCCTCTCCTCGTTTCCCTGTACATTTATCCAAGCGCCCGAGCATCTCTTCGCGTTGAAATATCACCTTTTTTTTATCACCTTTGACAATTTATAGTGGCCTGCTTTCGTTCTTCTAACGTGCTCACCGATGGACGCTGATATCACGTTGAATAAAATCGCGATACGTTCGCGGGGAATTAAAAATCCGGGGACGTTCGATGTTTCAGCACCTGTGTTTTCGATCGAATGGTTTTATGACGTCCTAATTTTTTTTATGATTTTTCATCACGCGCGGAAAATTAACGAGTCATCGGACTTTTCATTTGATCCTTGTAGCTTTTAAATTTGATGTTTCTATTAGGGGAAATTGATTTTAATACTTACTGTATTGGCATTTTATGTGTATCTGTTTTTACCAGGGGTGGTCATTCGACTGGGTATAAAATAACGTTTATACTCTCGTGTAAGATGTGTGGAAGAATGTCAATTTAACATTGGAATAATCGAAATTAGAAGCTGTTGGTTAGTAATACAAAAAAATTACAAATTTTCATTCCGATGATCCGATTATTTGATCGCAAATGGTACAGATAGTGTTAAGCAGTGGAAATGGTCATTGACACTGGAACTTCAGGCTTTGGATCTATTATATGTCAATATATTAAATACGTACTTTGGAAAAAGAGAAACTAAATTAAATAATTTCAATTTCATAAGATAGATTTGGGAAATTTTTCCAAACAAGTTGGGAACCAACCATTTTGACCGCTTTGATAGTATTAATGAGGGTACTTTTTGGGCTAACTTTTTGAATGAATTGATAGGGGAGAAAATAATACTTTTATTTCTCTTTGTGGTAATTCGACGAGCTGGTACATTTCGATTTATATGGTATTTATATGGTATTCTTTGAAAATGGGAGCTTGCAATGCTGACGGGGGTGCAAAGCTTAGTCGACCTTTTAACCAAAGTAATAGAGCGTCATTTGTCCGTATCGTACATGAATAAAAGCAGAGTTTGTTATTTTAGGTCTTCTAAAATATTTCACTCTTCCACCATGGTTGATTTGAATTCGAATGCTTCTAGAATTTAAATATGGATATTCAAATCTCAAGTGCACGTTCTGCGGAAAATCCACGTTAATTCACGTTTATTGAAGGATGAAGCGACTTCTCACGGCGGACAATTACAAGAATAATTATTCCCATGAATTAGTGACTCCATTTCAATTTCGTTTACTCGATTTCAATATCTTCATACCCGAGACTATCGTAATCTCCACAAATACTCTAAATAATGTGGAATCCATTAAAAACTGCAGATTCTACTGACACAGAAAATCCAAGACAATACAGAGACAAATGTAGAAACAATTATCCTGAAAGAATCACAAAACATGAAGCTTCTTGGCTGTTTGCAAAAATCGTTGCAACGAAACGAGCCAGAGTTACGGCGCGATGGTTCAACGCGGGGGATTAATTTTTCATTAGTCGCTTCGTGACTCGTTAGTCAGCTCGTCGGTCAATTATCTCGTTAGGAACGTTAAAACAGCCGGTAGAGAGAAAGAGTTTTCGCCGGGCGGAATGTCAAAAACAGAAGAGGAAGATTCCCTATGTGTTCCCATCTTCGTACATAACGGAACCACGAGGCGTTCCCCTAATGGTATAAAAACGAAGGGAGGCGCGTCTCGCTCGAATGGAGGCAAACATCAATTCGCGCTGACGCCGAGAGAGACAGAAGGGGAGAAAAATAAAGAGAGAAAGAGAGAGAGAGAGAGAGGAGCAGTCAGAGTTGGGAATAGAATTGTCCGCCTGGTTAGAAGCTTACATCATCCCTCTCGTCCTTCGCGCTTTCGTCTACGTTTTATACCCCGTCTGTATTTTCGCCCGAGTTCTCTTCTGACATCGCTCATCCACCACCTTGACCCTAACTCCCTGCCATCCCCGATTTCTTGGACGATTGTTTCGTTCCTCTCGTCGCGCTTTAGATATTTTCTCCCTTCTGAAAGTTACGTCGGTTTGTCTTTCGGCTGGCAAAAAGCGCTCCCCTTGTTGTTTCAATATTCGCGGTTTCTGTGATACTTGGAGGATTTTGATGTTTTTTTCTGTCGATTCTTCTATAGTTGTGGAAAGTCTATAGGGTTATTATATAGTTTCACCTATATGTATTGAACTAATGGTATTGTAGCTTAAGCAAGGAACCGAACGTATGAAAATAACAATGAACAACTTTAGTAAAGATACGGTAGAATTATAAAAATAACAGACATATTAATCGATAAAAACTCTAAATACTCTAACTCGCAATTTCACAAATTTTCTGACTCTTCTCTCAAGATTATACTCTTTACTGTTTGTTAACTTAACTCTGCTCATAGTTCAACTCTTTCTATGGCTCAACTTTTCCTATGGCTCAACTCTGTCTATGACTCAACTCTGTCTAGGCTCAATTATGTCTATGCCTGAACTCTGTCTATGACTCAACTCTATCTGTGGCTCAACTTTATCTATAACTCACTGTATTTATGTCTCAACTTTGTCTATAGCTCAATTCTGTCTATGGCTCAACTCTGTTTATGAATCAACTCTGTCTATGGCTCAACTCTTTCTGTGACTCAACTCTGTCTATCACTCAACTCTATCTGTGGCTCAACTTTATCTATAACTCAACTGTATTCATGGCTCAACTCTGTCTATGACTCAACTCTATCTGTGGCTCAACTTTATCTATAACTCAACTGTATTTATGGCTCAACTCTGTCTATAGCTCAATTCTGTCTATGGCTCAACTCTGTCTATGACTCAACTCTTTCTATGGCTCAACTGTACCTATGGCTCAACTCTTTCTGTGACTCAACTCTGTCTATAACTCAATTCTATCTATAGCTCAACTTTGTCTATGAATCAACTCTGCCTATGACTCAACTCTTTCTATGGCTCAACTGTATGTACCTATGGCTCAACTCTTTCTGTGACTCAACTCTTTCTATGGCTCAAATTTGTCGTTGGCTCAACTATGTTTAGCAGTAATATCTCTATGGCGCAAGTGACTCTCCCAAAAATCCACGCTCGCATTCATCCAAAATACTCTTTCTCACAGTATGCATTCTTCGTCTTTCTCATTGCATGGAATCTCTATTGCAGTCCCTCATTTCCTCCTCATCCACACTCACTAAATATAAACTATTTCCTAACTCTAAAAAATTCCAATACTACAATAGTATAAGAGGTAACGAAAAAAATAACTTTAAAAGACACACTTAAGTAGGTATGGTTAATTATATAACTTCTCTGTCTCATTTCCACCGATTCATTTACAATTCTTCGATCAACCTATCGCATCGAAACGTAAGCTTGCCGGTGTCTCTTATGCGTAGGAACCCGGTGAAAATATAATTCGCAACTTTGCTCCACGGAGTCAGTCTCGAAAGTCACATATCATAGATCTCAGAGTTATCCTCGACGGCGGATAACTCTGCACTTTCGTCGCTGCCTTTTTCTTATCGATGAAACATAAATCCCGAGCCGCCATCCTCGAAGAATAATAGTGGCAGAGTCCGCGTCACGATTTGCAGACGCTCTAAACAGATTCGTATCTCTTGCTAAAAACGCAAACAGTCATTTTTCATCCTAAAAAGTATCCCGAGAACCTTCTCTCCCTTCTCGTGGCTCTTGTATCGTTACGATCTCTTCTCCGTCGCGTTCTATACATTTCTGCAAGAAAGCTCGCTGTTATCCGTTGCACGCTTGCAAATCGATGATCCAGTTCCGCGAACGATACCTTCGAAACATGTTTCTCTCTGAATCCTCTTCTGGAATTTCTACTTTATTGGTTTGATCCATATTTTCACTTTAACTGCTTTGGTCATTTCGTTCGAAACTTGCAGTATTAGATGGATACTGAACCTTCAAGTCTATGATATGTTAAATGATCATTTTTGAACTAATCTACCAAAAGTGATAGTGATTTGATGAAGAATGAACTGAGTAAACGAACGAATCCCTAATTCCATGGATACCGTGGCTCTTCTTTGGAATTTTTGATTCTATTGTCAGAAATGAAAGATTGATTAAAATTTGACGAATTAACTTTAAAAATTAAAGGAAATCTGCGCGACGAATTCGACGTTGCAAGTTCTCTATGATTTTTTTAATAATTTTGGAAAAATCTCCCGGACAGAATGGTGATTTGAATTATGATCTAGATAGATGATCGAGCTCGTAATTCAATAGCTCTTCTTTTGAAATTTCTATAAAATTGTCAGAAGTGAAAGGGAGATTAAAAGTTGACGAATTAAGTTAAAAATTCAAGAAATTCTTCACGAGAAGACCGACGTTCCAAGTTCTCCATGGCTTTTTGAAGAAAACAATTTACCAGAGAGAAAAAAAGATGATAGCTGAAATGGAAATTTCCTACGGTGAAACACGTTCCACACGCGTCTGTGTACATACGGGGAGCACGAAAAAGATCGATTCTTTTTTTCTTTCTTCCGGGCACGTTCTTTCTCTTTAAAGAAGAGCACATCTTTGGCAGAATTCGGAATGAGGCTGCCGAGTACGATTTAGGATTTACTTATGCGACTAAGTACTTACTTAAGAAAATACCCTCGATCGTTCGAGAACTGAGAAGAATGTAATCGTGAAAACTACACAACTAGTGGATTAACGGTGAAAAGAAATTATCGGGTTTCGATAAATCGACGGCAAGAAAATTGCGGATGTACGCCGCTTCGTAAACAGGAATTCCCATACAATTGGAAGAGTTAACGAACTTACATCGGTAAGAAGCAAAATATACTCTGAGAAAAACGATGGGCGAAAATCTGTTCCAGTTTTGTGCAAGTTTATATCCATAACTTGCAACATTTTTTAATATTCACTCATACAACGAATCGTGAGAAAGACGCGAAGAAATGTTCGATAACTCAAACGAGAAAGAATGGAGTTCTTTTTCTATACTCATTTCGCCTAGGACTCAAAGTTTTAGAATACTTTTTAAATTCTGAAGCTCTGATTTAACACTTTGCACTCCAAGTAATTTTTATTATGAGCTAGCAACTGAAATGAAAAAGTAAAAATCTTGCTTTACCATTAAAAAAGAAGCATATAAATAATTCAATTACATTTTACAATATAAAAAGATATAAAAATATATCGGATTTATCTGAGAGCAAAGTTCTCAGCTTCTATCACAATGTCGTCGCTGCGGTGACAACTGAGGGTAAAGGGTTAAATAATAATTGAAAAAAAATCTTCTAGGAGTAACGAAGATATGAGATCGGATGGACTAATTCAGAGTGAAGCTTTCAACCCCATATCCACGATAGTTCCTCACCATTTCAAACTTATTCTACTATCAATGCTACCGGCTCCGTATTCGTTATCGTAAATAAGAAAACTATCTTTCGTCGACTGAGAAAAGTCGAGGCTTTGTTCGTTCCTTCACTGTTCGTATTCCGAAGATACGTTCGTGCCCGTGTCTTGAGAAAATTACGCGTTCAATATCGCAAAGTGGTTCGTCGGATGATCGTAAATTACGCGAAAGAAAAACAAATGTCGATCGATGACTATTTTCGAGACGTCCGCGAATTTCTTAATATTCTAACCGAGTATACGAAAATTTTGAAAAATTGCACTGGTAGCACTCACTTAATATGCAAACCATTATTTACAAAACATCAGATTAGAATAATACGAGTGTCTATCGATGGCCAATTAAATAAATAAATAAATCATTCAAATTTCTTGGCACTTCAAATAATTTTAAGCTATCACAGGGATGAATAAAAAATAGTTTCCAACAGATAAACTATGACAAGTATCAAAACTAATTCTGTACCTCCTCAAAAAGTAATTTTCCCGTATCACCTACAATTTCATCGAATCTCCAACACTATTATGAAATACCAGAACAAACTCACCCATTCCCTAAAACTATGACACCAAATCAACGAATTCCTCTAAAAGCCGTCGCAAAAATCCACGTACAAACGAAACAAATTCATAAAGAGAAGGCAATCCACCATGAAGCGTGAAACATCCGTGGGTTAACTCCGAAGAGTTATCGCAGACCCTCCATAAGCTCCGTGTCTTCAGATAATACTATAAAAAAAAAGAAAAAAATTACAATGTCTCAATCAAGCGATAAAAATCATCATCATCGAGAGTCAAGAGAGTGTGATAAATTAGCCATGATTTAATGGTCAGAATTTTCAGAATCTCCGCATCGTGTAACTCCGAAACGTTCTGCTCTTTCGATATCAAATTCAACGTGTCGCGGAGTGATTCGAGTGGAACATGCCGTGCTGCTGCCTGATTTTCCTGATGAGTTCAGACGCCGTCGGTGAAATTAATTTCGCTTCATTTCGTTCAGAGTTTCGTTTCGTCCTTGCTTCAAATTCACCGCGAAAATAAACGACGTGAAGACGAGGAGGGAACAAGTAAATGATGTTCCCAATCCCTCGATGAGACTGACTACGACGATAATACTACGACATCTTATACTGATTATTTAACTGACTTCTTTTTCTACCTGTTTTGTTTTCTTTTTCTCCACGCGACAACATATTTCCTCTGTCATGGTAACGTTATTATGAGAATGTACGAGGACGCTTTTAAAATCCCTGAACTGGGACAAAAAGAGGTAGCTTTTCAATTACGATCGCATTACGTAGCTTTACGTAAACGTTAGAAAGCGAATTGTACGTTATTCCGCTTGGCTTTTATCCAACCTGATGTACGGTTAAATTTACTTCCCCTTTACACCGTAGGGAAATAGTTTCGTTTGGAGAATACGATTAAAAATTCCTACCATTATTGAGAGCTTCTCTGTACACATGATTTTGGAGAATTCGATGCGAGAATATTACGTGTGATCGACGAATATACTTCTCCCTCGTGGACTTATTAGGAAACTTTTCACATTTCGTCTTCGCGTAGACACACTTTAATTGACTTTTGAATCCTTTCCATGTGCAGAGAGTGCAAGCAAAGGAGAGAAGTTATTAGGATCGCGTAGACGAGATGAAATTCGTCTGTAATTTAAAGTACCAACTTCTAGGAGGAAGTATCGCTTCTGCTCGCAGTGGATAAAATGAAACGACCGGGTAAACGCGTAATTTACGATCTTTCCGAGCGAAAACGTTAGACTTATAGACGGAATTTTATCGGAAAAACGAAGTAAGCGTGTACGCAGTGTTTCGGTATTATCGATGGGGATCGAAGGGAAAAGGAAACGAAAGTAGTTTCTATCGTCGCCGTAAGGGGTTGAATTCACCCCTGGAAGTTCCATTTTTTCGTTGTAACTTGTTAATCTTGAAGGATGTAAGGAAACTTCTTGGATAAAAATTGTATCGTGTCGAGTGATTTGTTGAATTATGAAACAAAAAGTTTCTAACTTTGCACGGAAGATCTATGAGGCTGACTTAAAGACTTGGGTTATCTATATTTATTTAATAATAGAAAATTGATTTCTTCATTAATTTTCGAAATATAATTAGTAGAAAATATTAATATTAATTCTGAACTTAATAAGATTGACTTCAAATCTCCATCACTTCTGGCAGAATTGTTATAAACTATCGATTAATACGTCATATCTTTAGATGATTCGGAGTCTACCTAAAACTGTAGTAGATGTAATAATAGTAAGTAATAACTAGAAATATTATAATCGAGATAAAAAATAACAAAGTTGATCGCGATCGAACATTGAATTCACTGGTGAGATATTGATATAAGAAAATAGTAATATTAATTTTTAATTTAATTATATTGAATTCAAATCTCCGTCACCTCTGGCAGAATTGTTATAAATGATTGGTTAGCACGTCATATCTTCAGATGACTCGGAATCTATCTAAAACTTTAATCGGTAAAATAACCAGAACTATTGCAATCGAGATACAAAATAACAAAGTTGATCGCGATCGAACATCGAATTCACGGTTGAAATGGTCAAAGGGATAATCGCAAAAGCGAACAAAGTTGTAGTGGCATTCACGATCTAACGAACATCCAGCGATGCATTGTATCTACGAGAGACGATTCAGACACTCGTGCCAATGAATAAGCGTCGACTATAAAAACAATTTATTGTCCAAGTCAAAAATTCGCGGCCGAGCTGCCCGATTTATCACCAACTCAGGTTACATCTGGTATTCGCATTCGGTAAATATGCGCACTCGCTTCACCCTGTCCTCGGACATTTGTTTTGTCACGGCGAATAAAATATCATTCCGGGCAGTGCTTTTAAAAGATATAAATGCTTCCTCGTTAAAGCAAACGACGAAAAAAAACTGGTAAAATTCTCAGCCCTCTCTTTCCCGCCATTTCATCCCGTCAACTGTTTAAGACGTTGTGCATATCTTCTCAAGTTTCTTTCTCGGTCAAATAAAATATAATTATTTCCAAAATATAATTTTGCTTAGCAAAAATCAACTTCCTTTAAACAAAGCTACGTAGAAATAATTTTTTTCCTAAAAAAAAACTACTATACTGTTGAAAGTCCGTTAAAGTTTCATTTTTTCCATGTTAATTAGCTAATTTTAAGAGATAGGAGAAAACTTCGTCGAGAAAAACGGTATCGTATAGAAAGACCTATCGAACTATGGAATGAAAAAGTTCTCAACTTTATACGGTACGTCATGGAAGCCCACGGTCTTGCAGAATCTGCTCGGCAAGGCTCGTTAATGAGTCCACCTGCAGATCCAAGGCAAAACACGTTAATCGCCTTTTCTTGCCGGCTAGTAACTGCAACGGTATGCAAGCTAGTAAACTAATTTACTGCTCTAAATTATGTAAATGGCATTATAAAAGCGTATATGCATAACCATCCGTATTTTCACTTACCCATCTTCGAATTTCCTAACGTCTCCTCACATTCTCAAACTTTCAAGTTTCCCGCCAATTCTCCGCACCCTGCGCACAAAAAATGGTAAAAATGTAAAAAAACCACCTACTGTGAAAGACAAAAGAGAATCTTTGTATCCGATCAAGAGGCTGATACACGAACGGTTCAATAATGCAGGTTACAATCGGTAAAAAGGCAAAAGTTACGAGCGCTCTTTGCACCTGGCGTGTTATGAATGGGCTTAAGCTCCGCACTTTTCACTTGAAAGAACACAGGAAAGAGAGAGAAAGTTCGAGAGAAAGAGGAAAAGGTCGAGAGAAAAAGAATACCCCAATACCGAAGAAATATCTCAAAAAACTTCCATGCGAAATCTCGCGCACAGATTTCCTCGTTGTTCGACATACTCCAGCTAATTCGAACATAAAATTAGATTCCGGATTCACGCGTCGCTTTTCGTCGAGTGGGCGTCGCGACGCAAAGAGCCTACCTATCACGATGCCCGACTGCGGTTTGCAGTTGGCTGAGATTAAAACTTCTTCGAGTCACTCCTTCGCGAGCGACGAAACTCCCTGTCCGCGCTCGTTAAAACTTTACCGAAGAAACCTAAGGCGTCTTAACGCATATAAATGGATCTACAAAGATCCTCGTAGCACCTACCGAGCGAGGTATCTTAATAACTAGCCGTTCATTTGTATCAGTCAGACTTTCCATCCTTCGGACAGTATCGACCGCCTTTCATCGCGTAGCTTCGTTAATTCCTTTCGTCGGGTCGAAATAAATACCCCATAATTCCTTGACGCTCCAACCGGGTTCGAAGGTGATTCGACGTCTTCGTTGGATATTTATTGCCGTCTCGGATATCACGTACGTTGTGTGGAATACGCGAATGGAATTGAAGACGCTGGTTGAGATCTTGGGGTTGAAACATGTCGAGAAACTATTGTTCTTAATTTTAGCACATTTTGGTACAATTTTAGCAAGGAGGAAATAATATTACTGACAATGAGTGAGACTAAACGCTGAGGTAATTGCAACATTTTTTAGTTTGACGTAGAGGTTTTGTAGGATATGCAAAACGTGGAGTTTTTTGGTCACTTTTAAACTACGGAGGATATGGTGCACGAAGTAGTAATTTAAAAAAAAAATTCTGAGGCTGAAAGAGATTTTAGCTCGTCCATTAACAGTATGTTTACGGAAGCTGTAAAATTGATAGACTTCTACCTTTTTAAAACGCATTCCAAACTTATAGAGACGTGGTACAGTGAATATTTCACATGTATCTAATGATAGACAAATTACTTAATTGATCGTATTCCTTTCCAAAGTCTTTATCTAACATGTTGAACGCCACTGATATTTTACTCGTTTTATCATTTCTACTGAAGTGACACTTTTCCCATTAAAATCACATTTTTGTACAGCAGAAACTTGAAAGATACAAGTTGATATATATTCAGCAGAATTTTACCTTTTGCAGGCCTGTATTTATATAGTGAATGGGTTAAAAAATTCGTAAATATTACAATTGAAAAATTATACGTAATATCATTGAATTCAAGAGCGCCGGTCACTGGTGACCCCCATGACAGTCAACGTAATGTCTATAAACAATTTTATTAAATTAAGGGATGATTTAGAGGGAGGTTACAGATTTGCAAAGACAACCAACTGGTAGCATTGCCTGGTTAATGTACGGATTGCATTTAAGTGCATAAACTAAGTAAACGTCCTTAAGGCTCAAGTGCAGAGTGCGAGAGCACATCTCTTAAAGAAACGAGTACGTCGACGATTAACCGTACAAATGTACACTCCATGTAAACTGTGTATAAGTGTATTATGGGGTTAGCGGCGTAAATACAGCGTAACTAGCGTGAGGAGCAATTACAGAACTTTTTACGACCGCACGGCAGTCAACGTGTTAACACGACGTTCATTCGAGGCTGGAGGAAAAATTGTTGGCGATTTTTTTGCGGTCATAATGGTTTTAATAAATACGTTCGTCGATGTACGCTTCTGGAGAACAAGTTCGAACCGTACTCGATAGCTGCGCGTAATCGTAAAATCGAAAAACACGTAATGTACTTTGTCCTCCTACTTTAGAAAATGGATTTACCATTTTGTTATTTGTGCTACTCCTGATTTATACCGTAAATTAACTGAGAACATCAATATTTAACACTATATTTACTGATGTGAAATCTGTTAAATCGCAATATATTAAATAAGGACTTTGGAAATAGAAGCATCAGGTGTTAAAGAAGATGATCAATTAAGTAATTTACTTATTGTAAGATACATGTAAAATATGTACTGTACCACGCCTCTATAAGTTTGGAAGGCATTTCTAAAAAGGTAAGAGTCCGTCAATTTGACGGCTTTCGTAAATCTAGAGTTAATTGGAGGCATCGATATTTTAACACTAGATTTACGCAGCCAATTTGACTCATACAAAATTTAATTAATATATAGAATGTAATGGTTGGTTAATTCTTTAATAATAAATCTTTCATTTAAATTGATCCCAAATTATTTTCTTGGATGAGTCAAACTGGCACACTTCAGAAAAATAGGTATATAGTCAACATCTGTAAATCTAGTGTTAATGTTTAATAATCGCTTATGTGAAGTAATTAATAGAAAGTAAAATTGATCTTACTAGTTGATACATCTGATTAGCTAAATTGATCTTAGAAATATCAAAAAATTAGTAATTATCTGGAAAAAAAATTTTTAATTTCAATTGCCAACAGATATTTTTTTATAAAAAAATTGTCAAGTAGTTACATGACATTTAACACGTTAGAAGCGATGGTAAATTACAGAGGAATGTATGGAAAATTTCACCGACGGCACTCTGTGCGTTATCAAATCCAATGTTTCGTCTCCTGATTTAACTTGAACGCCCGACACTCTCTAATTTTCTTAATGAGTTTAGAAGCCGTCGCGAAGATTAATCTCGCTTCATTTCGCGAGAATTCCGTTTCGACCTACGTGGAAACTTGCCAGGGAAACAAATGTTGACAAGTTTTACGTGATCAGCCTGCGAGAGCTCGCCGTTGCAGTTAAAACTGTAATCGCGCTAATTAATGTTACGTACAATCTGAAAAATACGCCACGGCGGCGTAGAAAAAGAGGGAAGAATATTGCGTGGATGAAACGTACGCCTGCATTATTCATTAAGAGCGAAATTGGATTTTTCCTTAACGGAAAACACGAGGCGACGCTTGAAACGAAGAGACGAGAGATATGGTGGAGAAATATCATGTTTCCGCGTCAAAAGGTCTTCGCCAGTTTTGTGAACCGTTTGCGAATACACGAAAAAGCTACGTTCTTCGGTATCCTTTTTGTATATTCTATTTTTATATTTCTATATTTACCTCTTCATTTTAATTATTTCACTTCAAGTTTCAGCATTTCGTCCTACAAGCTACAATTTTAGCTGACTGTAGAATTGTAGAAACTGCCACATATTGACCCCTTGATCTACAATTTCTTTAGTATTTCAAATTTAATTCCTGAAATCAAAAGGTTTCACTGATTTCTGATATTTTGTATAACTGAACGTGAATTAAAACTACAGAATAGGCTGATATTGTCAATTTAATATTTTTTGAAACACTTCAAAATTTCCTATTCCATTTTCCGCGCTACGAATCTCACACGTAGTTGTAGGCTAAGGGGTGAATAAGGGGTTAAAAAGTATTCTTTTGAAAATAACGAGAATTTGAGCTTGAAGTGTTAATTGAAAAGCCCATCTTTTACATCCATATTGATTTCCAAAATAATTTATTTCTCCTAAAATCAGCCGCCATAGAAGAAACATCAATTTCTTTAAGGATTATTTTTCGTGCATCCTTCTAGCTATTTTATTTCCACGAAAATTGACGAGACAGTTCAACAAACACGTAAATATATCTCTGCGAAGCTGATGACGTCGACAGGACAAGTAAAGAGAATTTAATCAGCGGCGTGAATATCTGAAACCGATAATCATGGTAATCCACGGCGGCGGCTGATGAAAAATACATCTGCAAATAACACGAAATTGCAGTGCGAACAAGACGTCATAAATAATAAAGCGAAATAAACCAGCGTACGATCCGGAATCACGCATTTCAATACGATAGCAGGCAAAATGTCGAGGATCGAATTCTATCGCGCGTTTCAATATTCACATGAATCGTGTGTATTAATATTAAACTTCGAGGCTACGAGGAACATCGCGCGAAACGATCATGTATTCGATTATCGTTTAAAAACCGATCGACAGATATCAACGATCACGAGTATCCATAGAATTAGAACGATTAATCGAGATTCACACCGAGCAACTTTAACGACCAAGCCTCTTTTTCTCTCTCAATAACAGCCGTCATGAATTTTCATTGACTTAGTTTCCCAGCAAAAATACCGCCCTCTCTTTATCCACCTCTTGAATTAATCCGTATTTAAATTCCACAAACGACGAGTCGACTGAATTAAAGAAGATACGACAATTTCGATCTCTCAAATGACACCCCTTTCGTTTAACCTTTCCTCCCTCATTTTCCTTTCCTTTAACCCTCGTCACTCAACGATCTAATCTCCCTAACGCATTAGGGTGTCTTCGAAAGCTCGAAAATGAAACAGTTGCCGCGAATGCTTTAACGCGTGGAAAACGCGCCAACACGCACAGTTTACTTTGCCAGGCAAGAATAGATGTTTACGAAACTCCAGTGAAATATCTCGTCTACCAGCGAAACCACGGAGAACGTCGGAAAACGAAGGGATAGATCGATGGACCTAAACATTCTCTTAGTTTCGACGATATTGCTTCTCCGTGTTCCATTCCATTCGAGACTTTTCCCAAATAAACATAAGTCCCGCTGAGATTCTTTCTGCGACTTGTCCTTTCTTTTATGTTCAAGTACCTCCATTCGCTTCTCCTCACCTCTACAAGTATTTTTTAGTATTACGAACGTTTCCAGCCGCTCTATGAGGGCAAGTAGTTTAAAAGCTAATCTCCCGGCCATTAAAAAGTTGTAACGAGCCGTGTAACTTTCCTCCAGTCTTTCCTACGGACGAAAAATGTTTTCCCGCCGAACGTGTTGGGATTTTTTTTTCTGCCCCACTTCCGCCCCCTAATATACATTAAGATTATGCGGTTTTTGTTGCCATTTTTTTCCCCTCTTCTCTTTGAGAACGAAGAAAGAGGAGAATCGGAGGGGGAAAAACGAGATATCGTGGAGATTAAGAAAACTCTTTGGTCGTAGGAGAGATGCATAGCGTTGATGCATTTTTTTGAACACACGAGAAGATGAGAGGGTGAAAATACTTGGAATGTTTCACGTGCGAGCTTGCATCTGCGTTAAGTTATTTAAAGTGGAGTACAATAACGATCCGTATTTTTCTCGCGCTTTCGAAGGAAGGGACAACGTGGTAGTTAAATGCGCATACCTCGTAAAAATCTGCGCACTCGGACTCGCGGAATGCACCGCGTGATTTATGGCGGGAAAAATTAAGCTCGACCATTAGACCGGGAATTTCGGGGGACTAGATTAAAACAAATTAGAAACGATGGTCCTGGTTTACAGAAACATCGGGGAAACACTTTGCGATGGTTCCTTCTCGTCTAGTTTTTATCGCCCTCTTCTCTTTTAACGACATGACGTTAATGGTATGAAATACAAGGGTGGTTTTCGCATAATTTTTTATCTGTATTACGTGTAATTTAGCCCGTAAGTAAGAAATTTCTTATTCCCGTTATTAACACTTTACCGATCGGTAGCCTATTTACATATTGACTCGCGACCGCGCTATTGAGTTCAATAAAATTTCATGTTACGTTTAAATTCAAATATTTATAAATTTTCTAACATATTATATATTTACGTATTGCCTTTAAGAAAATAAAGGCACGCTGAATATCTATCTATCTGTGTTTTTAAAGTTTCTGCTTTATAAAGATGTCATTTTAATAGAAAAAGTTTCCTTTGGATTTTTAATTTATTAATCGGTACCCACAGCAACTAATAAATTGTTAGTTATCATTGCGGTTTACTGTGTCAAGGACTCAGTGACGAGAATCTGCGAGTTTCGAAGAGATATCGGTACCAGGGTAGTATTTGCGGCCAAATGATTGGTCAAAAGTGCACAGAATGTTAAGAAAATACCGGTCAATAAAGTGTTACGAATAAATATACAAAGGAGTTTTGTTACGTTTCTATAGGTTTATTTTTATATCGTTACTCCATCGAAAGGGATGATTTTAGGGGTCCAAAATGAATCACCAAGAAATTACGAATTCTCGTAGAAGCCTCTGGCGTAAATATTTCCACGGTATGAGGAAATTCCGTGTGACACATTGAGAGGAGTTTCCTAAGAATCCTTGCCCTTTCCATTAATGCCAAAATGTCAGAGGCAACAATGGCCAGCCGATAAAGTGTCCGGAACAAAGAGTATAGAACAAAAGCGAAGGACAAATCACTCGGACCTATAAAGCGTCTACTCGTAATATAAAAGGTGACAGGGAAAAGATTTGTGTCCGCAGGAACGATAAAAACAGAGAAAAGAAGAACGTACGTGGCAGATGAAATTGTCAGGGTCGACGATACCGAAGAGCAAAGAGTTAAGGCCAAACGACAGGAATACCATAGAGAATATTATATCAGCTTTCCTCAGTGTTGCAAAACTTTGTCCCACTCATCGAGCAAGTTCCGTATAACTGTCTCGGTTAGAGGCAGTCGACGAACAAACTCTGCTATCAAAACCTGAGGGCGAAGGTATATATATCTCCGTCGAAGCACCGTCGAGTAAATCATTTTTGCGAGAAACGCGCCGGAAACCAATGTCTCGCGGAGTCTACTACTATCGACCACCAACACAAACGATAGCATAAAGAACTTCACTTTTTTTCCAATCCTCCCTCCTTTTTTAACCCCTTCAGACCCGAATTTTTTTTTCGTTTAATACAATATTTATTTATTTATAATATGTAAATGTATATTTTAATGGGCATATGGTCCTTACGCAAAATTTGTAACATTAAGGAGATCCTGAGAAACATTTGTATAAAAAAATAAAATTCATTAGGTGTTGGAACTAAGTTTAAACCTATACGTAATAAAATACAGCACGAAAAGTATTGTGTACATTACAATGTGCACAGGGTCCGAAGGGGTTAACATGTTGACTGCAATGGGGGTAACCGATGACCGGCGCTATCGAATTTAATGAAATTTCAAGTAACTTTTAAATTGGAATATTTACAAATTTTCTTACGCATTAATTATCGGTATTGCAAAGATAAAACTCGAATGACTATACCTCTATTTCTGTTTTTAACCCTTTCGCTACTATGGGTGAGTATAGTCACCCGCTCCAAAAATGAAATCACAAGTTAAAACAAGTGCTATATAAAAATACGTTCATGAACAAATTCTGAATACATTGTTATGAACACAAATCATTTTGCTTCTATATACAATGTCGCAACATCTTTTTTGAGACAAAAAATTCAGCTCCGAATGCTGAAGACTGCGCGCGCTTAATGTTCGCACTTTCGGCGCGGCTCGCAGTAGCGAAAGGGTTGAGGCTTCTAGTTTGTAAAGAGGAGTCTGTCCCCGGTGGAACATTAATTGAAAAATAAAAGGGTTATATTTATGAATGTTCAAATATGTTAAGCATTTAAATATTGGCGTTAAAAAGTAGTTTTTACTATTCAGTAGCTCTAAAATGTCTGCTTTATAAAGATGTGATTCTAACAGGAAGGATTACACTTTACAGGAAATGACGAAACTGGCAAATCCCGGTAGTGTACGCTTCTGGAGAACAAGCCCGAACAGTACTCGATAGCTGCGCGTAATCGTAAAATCGAAAAACACGTAATGTACTTTGTCCTCCTAATTTAGAAAATGGGTTTACCATTCTATTACACGGGTCAACAAAAAATTTAACTTTGACTTTAAAGTATAAAATTTCGATAGTTTCGGTCGTAATTAGACGAAAAAAATATATATAGCGAAAGGGATGAGGCTTCTGGTTTGTAAACAAGGGTCTGTCCTCTGGTGGAACATTAATTGTAAAATAAAAGGGTTATATTTCTGAATCTTCCAATATGTTAAGCATTTAAATATTGGCGTTAAAAAGTAGTTTTTACTATTCAGTAGCTCTAAAATGTCTGCTTTATAAAGATGTGATTCTAACAGGAAGGATTACACTTTACAGGAAATGACGAAACTAGCAAATACCGGTAGCGTTCAACGTGTTAAACAAAAAAGAAACATTGTACAAATTACATTCACTCCGATGTTTTTATTTTCCTCAGCTCTAAATCTGTGCATTTTCAAGATCGCGTAAACAAAGAACTTCCCTCGAATCTAAGAATGAGAGGATCGTTCGCGCCAAGTTTTTTGGAGAACACTGCAAACGGATTGAAATGACTCGATCAGGACATGAAGAGAGTTTCGAATTTCTCTAACCTTCCTTCTCGATAGTTCTTTTCTCCCCCTTCGATAGGGATTTTTTGTTTTCTTTTTTCACCCTTCTTCCTTCCTTTCGTCGCTGCTATCCGACAAGAGAATCGACATTATCGAACGAGTAGGAGGAACGGTCCATGGAATTACTCTCTCATTCTCTGCTTCCTTTTTTTCCTTTTATTTTCCGTCATTTCGCCACAGTTCGCTTCCTCGTTGTCTCCCTCGTGTCAGCCGTGTCTCGATCCGCCTCGATTCGATTCCGCGGACTGTGGTATTAAATTATAGCCACCATCCGACACACGCTTCTTGCCAAAGCACCCGCTCGTAGTGACCGTTCGAGCTAATTGTCAATTTCCTGGACGATAAATCATGCAACGTGCACACGACCGTCTACCCGCGAGATTGGTATGCACTGTATTATCGTTACAATTGCTCGTTGGTGCTGGTTGCACTGCAATTATCCGGACTTCGTTGGTTCTGTGCGCTTCAAAGTCAATGATTGCCATCTCGTTTTCGATGGAGAGACACTTGACTTCTGATAAACTTCTGTACGCTGATAAGTTCGATTTTTCGAATGAATCATTGTGATTACTGAAATTATCAATCAACACTGAGTTATGTAGTAACGTGATTTAATTTAAATATTACGGCCACCGAAGAATGGTTTCGTCGGTAGTTTGGGCAGAAGATAGCGGAATTAGCAATCTCTTTTCTTACGGCTTCGATAGATTGGTCCTTGGCTGGAGCGTTATGACACTCAAGGATAGCTAGATACTGTTAGAGGCGAAATAATTAACCCCTTAGCATACGATTTGTTTTGTCACTGCCTCCGCTATAGTTCAGAATTTAATTACTAAAAAATTGATCAGTGATTCTTGATATACCGTATAATTTAACGTAATATTAATGTTAGAAAAATAATATTATCCTGTCGCATTTCATTAATATTACGAATTTAATAGGTTTTCGAAAACTTGAAAATTTCCTATCTCTTTTACCTCATGACGAGTGCCACTCGTCAATGTATGGCAAGAGGTTAACAAATAGGAACGAAGATAATAAGCGGAAGTTGAAGTTTAGAAGGCTACTGAAATTCGCATTTGTAATCTAGCTGAGATTAATTGTTCGAAATTTTCTCACCCTGATAATTCTTCAGCAGGGAAGAAAGTTGAAGGAAAAAGTTGCATCTCGAAAACTTCCATCGCATCAAAACGAAATCCCACGGCTAACGACGAACCAACTGCGGCGTTCAGAAAAACGCGATACCTCGTTAACGATCATTCTACCAACGATCTCGTTACATTCGTCTTTTCCACAGTTGAAAAACCAACGACTCTATGATTCTACTTTTTAACTTATACTCTAACGTAGGTTACTTTCGCTCTATCTATTCCAAAGTTACGTAACATACATGCCTTTCGTAACAATTACCAAACATTATCGTAATCGAACAATTTCATCGTTGAAGCCTTGCTCAAACGACACCACATTCCAGCTTTACTAACGATACTCCCATATCTTCCGTTATAACGATCCAGACACGTGTGCTTCAAGATATTAAATATTCCCAACAATCTCTATAAATGTGTTCCCCCGTAACGCGTCTCCAATAATCGAACAACTCACAACTCCAGGAACCAGGCGGACAAACAGCGCAAGGCAGACGGAAAAATATCTCCGAGAGAAGCCAAAGAAACGACTAGCAAAAAAAAAATGCAGAAAGAAATCTAACGAGAGACGATCGAGAATCGTAAATATATCGGACGAGGTAAAGAGGGTGGAGGCAACAACCTCCATAGAAGGTGAGTAGAGAGGCAAACCGAAGAAGCACGATAGAGAAAGAGGGTTGTTCCGTGTAAGAGGAAGAAGGGGGTGGAAAACGAAGGGAAGACGAAATAGGGTTTTCGTAGATAGTAAGTGGCGACTCTATTATTGCACTTACATTCTATTACGAAGGAGTACTCGGGTACCAGAGCCACGAGTACCGGAGGGGGTTGCTCCTCGCCGGGAGTGCACGGACGGGTACCCTATTCCAAAGTTAAACTCCACCTTCCGCCATTACGAGTCGAGTAAAGCTGTTTATAGCGTTTAGCAGCAGATGCTACACTCGTAACAGCTTGCAAATGAAAACGATCTCGCTCGCTCGCCCCGAAACGTACCTTGCCACCCTGAGAGAGCACCTTTTAACGAATCTCGAATAATTCCTTTTATTTACCGTAGCTAACTCCTTTCACGGGGTACCCTCGACTACTGTCTCCCTTTCGCTTCTTCTCCTTTCTACGAATATATCTTTCTCGTTTTATCTCTTTTTCCCTCCTTTCCGCTCCCCGTACGAATTTAAACCTTCGCCAATTAACTCGCTCCGTAATGTTGCCGAGGTCATTATCTCCTCGCGCTCCACCTCCGGGAATCGTTTACACGGTCACTTATGTCGGAACCCTATGGCGCTAATACCGTAAAAACGGAAGGAAGAACAGGTTGAAACCAACGTTTCTAAGTAGAAATTAATTGCGACAACGTACGACCGAATTGCTGGGATGGGAAGGAAGAATGAGGAGAGGAGAGGAGTGTTTGATTGTATCGCTGGCCACTCTTATTTCGCTGGGAAATGAGAATTTTCGGGATTCGACGATGGAAGGTCCGATAACGGGGAAACTCGGGTTTAACTTGCCGGGGACGTTCTTCGCGTTATATTTGCATCGTTGAGCACTTCAGCCGGGGATTAGATTGTGGGGGATGAAATAGTCTGGGTTTGAAATTTTTATCGAAGAGAATTGTTGTAAATTTGGAGATTTAAATTGTATGATATGAAATTATTAGGGGGACTGGAAAGTACTGTCGTTATTCTACGTTAAATTCAAAGAAGAGAATTCTTGTTATCAACAACCCTTTTCTATTTAGTGTGCAATTTTCAATATCGGAGAGATAAAGGTCGATTAGTTTTTGTGGAAAGTATCTGGAGAAACGACGTTACTTTGCGGCCGCCTAATACGAATATTCAGAGAGAAACAATTTGGAGGAGGTGACTTTGATAATTTTTTACAAATTTTGGTTCGTGAAAGTTGAATAAAAGAATGTGTTTGGAACGAGTGAAATGGATTTGTGTATTTTTTAATGATAGAAGTATCAGATATTGTCGTTGAATCATTAAACTTCTCGGCAGAGTTAGGAATAAGTTTCGAGCCACCCCTACTGACAGCATCTTCGCCTACTTCATTGACAATGAACGAGCTTGACGTTTCGCTATTAAGTTTCCAACGCGCACGTCGCG
Organism: Cerceris rybyensis; assembly: GCA_910591515.1. NCBI lineage: Eukaryota > Metazoa > Arthropoda > Insecta > Hymenoptera > Crabronidae > Cerceris > Cerceris rybyensis. The sequence goes on from OU342795.1 coordinate 8,371,907, forward strand.
CATAAAGCAGAGATAATAGTGTTAGAGGTACACCGGGATCAACGTTAAAATTTAAGGCATTACATAACCGTTTTATCGATCGTTAGCGTCACGTTCGTAGGTCTCGCTAAAGTTACTGAAAATTTATGCACACAAAATCGTCCTAACATTTCCCTCAAAAACTCTATAAAACTACCAGAAACATTAATATAGTTACGTTCAACGGAGGCGACCGAATGTTTGGACTTGCGTGGCATGTCTCTATTTAGAACTTAACGTATTAAAAGGAACTATTAAACTTTATTTTACAAGTGACGCGTCCACACAGTTCGAATGTCCAGTTGCGACTTCCGGTGTAAACGTTTCCGGTCGTCAAGCAACGACCGGCCGATCGATCCATCGACTTCGATTCTCGAGTGGTACCGATTCAATGGAGCAGTTCGCTCGGTACGCCAACTTCATATTAGCGTAACAATATAAAAAAAACTGCATAACCAATAATAGAAAATGTGAAATTAATTTTAGTTATCTCACAAAATTAACATAAGAATTCGGACTGCAAAGGGTTAATGTTTCTAATAGTTTTATAGAATTTTTACTCTATAGGTACAATCCTACAACTGGAAGTGGCCAGGAACAGCCGGAACTTCACATTTTCAATCGCCTGTTTCTGCCGTTTTTTGGAATCCTCAATCCAGCCTTTTAACCCTTTCACTGCGGCGAAAAATTCAGTCCGAGTGCGCCCCATCACCGGGATCAGTTATTTCTCCTCCAAGCGATTATTAGATAAAATAATTTTTATTCCGAAAACTGAGCAACCTTAACAGTTGTCGCTTGTTTGATTAGATCGGGGACGATCGAGATGAAATAGCAGGTGGCAGAGGTTCTGCCACTTCCTACCCATCTTTGAGTCGTTGGACTGTACTAACAGATGTTTACACGGTATTACAAAATCATTAGGAAATTCAAAAGTTAATATTAACCCTTTATCTACCAGTATTTTCTAAACAACCTACCCACTTTTGACTGGTCACTTAATCGCAAATACCTCCCTGATACCGATATCTCTTCGAAAATTATAAATTCTCGTCACTGAGTCCTTGGCACAGTAAACCGCAATGATAAATAAATAGTTTATTAATTGCTGTGGCAACCTGTGTAGGGGGAGACTGCTCTCGCACTACCTATCTCTTTCTATTCTATATGTCTGCTGTCCTCTTCATTCATAGTCGTACCTATTCACATTCATTTAAGTAGGTAAAATCGGTGTCCACCAATCTGATAATAAAAATATCGTGCGTAGGTCAATGTTTCGATTTTCACGATTGATATCGTGCTGTCGCACTCAGTTCCACGGCTTTTACTTTTCTCTCTCTGTCTATCAGTGCGATTTCCCCTCAAGTGACTTGTTTCTGAACCCTTGCAATAATTAGCTACCGGTCGGTAAATTGTTAAATTGTCATAAAATAAAGCCTAGTGAATAGGGTTAACCAGGTAATAACTAAAAATTAACTTTTATCTTTTAAAAAAATCAAAGAAATTATAAAATTAATTTTCTGTCCCGTAACAAAATCGAATTCCAATAATTCTCGACATTTCCTAAAATAGCAAACGTGCCTTCGAAGCGCGAAGAACGAAGGGGGGCGCGAGAAAATAAAAAGAACGACGTCGCCGAAACTTCCCTTGCAGCGAGTTCCGAGAGGAGTGAAAAAAAGGAGACTTATATAAGCGAATAATATAAGGATAACGTCTGGCGAAGAATTTCCTTCAGCGTTCCTCGAGAGTCGCAAGAGCGCGAAAAGCAATCGAGCCGACGGCATGGCCGGCGCATCGCTGCGAAACAAAAAAGTAATAAAAACTTTGGGGAATGTTTAATGACCCCGGTAGACCCTGGCATTCGTTTAATTTGTTCGAAACTTCGGTTAAGTGTTTAATTAGTTAACTTTACATACTGCGGAGCCAGGTACGCAAACACTTAGTAGGTAAATTACAGGGCGAGCCATTCCATAACTTTCCGACATTCACGGGGAGTAAAGTGTATACTGCATAGTAATATCTCTACCTCCAACCGAAACAGCTAATAATACGGTGAAGCTTCGAGACTAAACGCGTAGCTAACGAAATTTCACAAACCCTTTCATCGTTTCCGATGACATTCGGAAGTTATTCCTTCCTTGAATCCCATGGCGGCAAGAAAATCTTCGAAACGAGGGGAAGTTTTGAATTAACTACTTGAGATTTCTTTTTTAATCGGCTACAACTGTACTTCTCATAGTTGTTTCTGCTTTAACAGTAGATTTACGGAGTCAATTTGGCTCACAAAATTTGTTTACTATATATATAATGTATTGGTTGATTAATTTTTTAATAATAAATCTTTCATCTAAATTGATGTGGTACTATTTTTCTTTTTCCAGAAAACTTCAATTTTCTTGTATGAATCATCCGTAAATCTAGTGTTAAACGATCGTTGTTGTTAAATCGGCGATTCCGATAGTAAAGTGACAAATTACGAGATATATTTGAAGTGATCCTAAAATTTTTAAAGTTTATTAAATCAACTTAGAATTGTATAAGCAGGATGAATTTTTTTAAGAGAGCAAATGTAATATTTTAATGTACATTTTTGAAGTAACGGCACCAACGTTCGGTATATTGGTCAACTGATAGTACGGTGAAGCTTCGAGATTAAAAGCCTAACGAAATGTCACAGATCCTTTCTTCGTTTCCGATGACATTCTCGAATTTAATCCTTTCTCGAACCTCATGGCGGCAAGGAACTCTTCGAAACAAGGGTGAGTGCTGGATTAACTAGTTGAGAATTCTTTTTCAATCAGCTACAACTGTATTTGTTCTTGCTTCGAACGAGAATTGTTGTTAAACCGACGATTGCGATAATGAAAGTTACAAAGTACGAGATTTCTTTAAAGCAATCCTAAAGTTTTAAAGTTTCATTAAATTAATTCAGAATTTTGTAATTATAATGAATTTTCTTAACGCTAGATCTACAGCAGCCGTCAAATTAACGAGTTTCTACTTGCTTCAAAATATTTCTCGAATTTATAGAGAAGCATTACAGTAAATATTTCATGTGTTCGTTATAATACACAAATTACTGAAGTCATCTTTTTCCAAAGTAAGCATTGAATATATTTAAATATACTGGATTTAACGACCGGTAAATCTAGTGTTAATAAAGGAAATGCAATATTTTAATGTACAGTTTTAAAGAACTGTCTCCAACATGACGATCGGCATATCGTACTTTAAAACGGAACGAAGCAGCAAGTAATTTGCCGATTAATTAGCCCACCCTGCACCACGTGCTTTTCTTTGCACGAGAGTCATTTAACCAGAGTTCCCGCCTCGAATCTACCGAGATTTCACGCTCGTCTACGCAACCGGTGAAATACCGGCCGACAAACTTTCGAAACGTTTCTACGCGTGCCTAGATAAACCTTCTGCCGAGAATTTCGCCCATAAGGAAGAGAAACATTCGCCCTGAGACGGAAAGTAACTTCGAGGAAAACAATTAAAATTATTATCCAACATGTTCTTCCTACTATGAATTCTACCTTCCGCTCTCCTTGTTTCAGATCTCCCATATCCTAATTTATACGAAAAACCCTTTGCAAGAATATTCTCGAATATTCTCAAACATCTCAAACTACCTTCATCCCCCATGGTCAACGTCCATCCAACCTACTCGTGGAAAGAAAGGGATCCTAGTAAAATTTCCATCTTCACGATTCTCCAACTGCATTTTATCCAGATAGCCAGGGTATCTGCATAGCACAGTATTGTCAGCCTTAAACGTCAAGCCTATTGTCTCAAAACTCATTTATCTTGAAGAGCGACCACGGCTGGGCACGACAATACCGCTCAAGAACGAGGCACGTAATGGAAAAGAGAGACGCTGCCGTGGCAGCCGAGGGTGGGCCATGGAGAATTCATCCTGCAGGCAGCCGTCTGCGCGGCCATTATGATACGAACAAATTCGAAAGCACCCGTCAATATGGTGTTTTCACCCTCCGAACGTCTCTCCTCATCCTCTGCCGCGTGCCGACGTACTTTCTAAAGGGGTGAAAACTTGGGCGAGGCGTCGGTCGAGTAGAAACGCCATCGTACATGCGCGACCCTGCCAGTAGTAGACGTCGAGCACCGACGCGACTCCAAGAGAAGTCGGAAATACGTCAGGAGAATTACGGATTGTCGAGGTGCAACTCTTGGAAACTCTCTCTCCCCCTTGCCTCTCCATCCCACTACCCCCATGTCTCGGGGGTAGCAACGCATCCGCGGCTGAAATAACAAGTACCGAGCTAATTTCTCGCATAACTTCCACGATATCTGTTCGCTCCTCGGTGCCTGTCTGACACCGACGGATATCCCAGATCGGAGACGAGACGAGAAGTGAAGTAGCATCTTGGAAATTGCCGAACCGTGGACGATTTCCATGGTGTTCCTTACTAGAGGATCTTGCAGATTGGGCGTTTAAATCGGGAGTTACGTGAGCTTTGAGATGATAGGGAGAAGTAGAAAGTATCGTGAGATGTTAAAAAGATGTCTAGTAGTACAGGGTAGAACTTAACTCTTTCAGCGCTATGAACGCATATATGGGTTCTTAGGTAATCATTCAATCTGGGTTATGAACGCATGTATGTTCTCAAACAACCATTTACTGTGGACTATGAATGCAAACAAAAATAAGTAAACATATAATTAACTATTATTAATATCATTAAGGTTTCTGCAGTCACTACTCAAATTGTTTTAATTACAATCAATATATTCTCCAATAAAACAGTCCACTTAGCTTGCATTTCGTTGTAAAAAGTGAGTTAAGGAATACAAACTGCTCTAAAATATGTTACATTTATGACATCTTTTTTTTTATAAAAATGTTAACATTATATCTTTTAGACCTCTAAAATGTTATCTTTATGACATCTTTTTTTTTTATAAAAATGTTAACATTATGTCATCTTTTTTTTTAATGAAAATGTTAACATTATGTCATCTTTTTTTTCGATGAAAATGTTAACATTATGACATCTTTTTTTTAATCAAAATGTTAACATTATGTCATCTTTTTTTTAATGAAAATGTTAACATTATGTCATCTTTTTTTTTATGAAAATGTTAACATTATGTCATCTTTTTTTCGATGAAAATGTTAACATTATGTCATCTTTTTTTTAATGAAAATGTTAACATTATGTTATCTTTTTTGTGATGAAAATGTTAACATTATGTCATCTTTTTTTTAATGAAAATGTTAACATTATGTCATCTTTTTTTTCGATGAAAATGTTAACATTATGACATCTTTTTTTTAATCAAAATGTTAACATTATGTCATCTTTTTTTTTATGAAAATGATAACATTATGTCATCTTTTTTTTAATGAAAATGTTAACATTATGTCATCTTTTTTTTTGATGAAAATGTTAACATTATGTTATCTTTTTTGTGATGAAAATGTTAACATTATGTCATCTTTTTTTTAATGAAAATGTTAACATTATGTTATCTTTTTTGTGATGAAAATGTTAACATTATGTCATCTTTTTTGTGATGAAAATGTTAACATTATGTCATCTTTTTTTTTATGAAAATGTTAACATTATGTCATCTTTTTTTCGATGAAAATGTTAACATTATGTCATCTTTTTTTTAATGAAAATGTTAACATTATGTTATCTTTTTTTTTATGAAAATGTTAACATTATGTCATCTTTTTTTTTATGAAAATGTTAACATTATGTCATCTTTTTTTCGATGAAAATGTTAACATTATGTCATCTTTTTTTCGATGAAAATGTTAACATTATGTCATCTTTTTTTTAATGAAAATGTTAACATTATGTTATCTTTTTTTTTATGAAAATGTTAACATTATGTCATCTTTTTTTTTATGAAAATGTTAACATTATGTCATCTTTTTTTCGATGAAAATGTTAACATTATGTCATCTTTTTTTTAATGAAAATGTTAACATTATGTCATCTTTTTTTTAATGAAAATGTTAACATTATGTCATCTTTTTTTTTCGATGAAAATGTTAACATTATGACATCTTTTTTTTAATCAAAATGTTAACATTATGTCATCTTTTTTGTTTATGAAAATGATAACATTATGTCATCTTTTTTTTAATGAAAATGTTAACATTATGTCATCTTTTTTTTGATGAAAATGTTAACATTATGTTATCTTTTTTGTGATGAAAATGTTAACATTATGTCATCTTTTTTTCGATGAAAATGTTAACATTATGTCATCTTTTTTTTAATGAAAATGTTAACATTATGTCATCTTTTTTTTCGATGAAAATGTTAACATTATGACATCTTTTTTTTAATCAAAATGTTAACATTATGTCATCTTTTTTTTTATGAAAATGATAACATTATGTCATCTTTTTTTTAATGAAAATGTTAACATTATGTCATCTTTTTTTTGATGAAAATGTTAACATTATGTTATCTTTTTTGTGATGAAAATGTTAACATTATGTCATCTTTTTTTTAATGAAAATGTTAACATTATGTTATCTTTTTTGTGATGAAAATGTTAACATTATGTCATCTTTTTTGTGATGATAATGTTAACATTATGTCATCTTTTTTTTTATGAAAATGTTAACATTATGTCATCTTTTTTTCGATGAAAATGTTAACATTATGTCATCTTTTTTTTAATCAAAATGTTAACATTATGTCATCTTTTTTGTTTATGAAAATGATAACATTATGTCATCTTTTTTTTAATGAAAATGTTAACATTATGTCATCTTTTTTTTGATGAAAATGTTAACATTATGTTATCTTTTTTGTGATGAAAATGTTAACATTATGTCATCTTTTTTTCGATGAAAATGTTAACATTATGTCATCTTTTTTTTAATGAAAATGTTAACATTATGTCATCTTTTTTTTCGATGAAAATGTTAACATTATGACATCTTTTTTTTAATCAAAATGTTAACATTATGTTATCTTTTTTGTGATGAAAATGTTAACATTATGTCATCTTTTTTTTAATGAAAATGTTAACATTATGTTATCTTTTTTGTGATGAAAATGTTAACATTATGTCATCTTTTTTGTGATGATAATGTTAACATTATGTCATCTTTTTTTTTATGAAAATGTTAACATTATGTCATCTTTTTTTCGATGAAAATGTTAACATTATGTCATCTTTTTTTTTATGAAAATGTTAACATTATGACATCTTTTTTTCGATGAAAATGTTAACATTATGTCATCTTTTTTTTAATGAAAATGTTAACATTATGTTATCTTTTTTTTTATGAAAATGTTAACATTATGACATCTTTTTTGTGATGAAAATGTTAACAATATGATCTCTTTTAGATCTCTAAAATATGTTATCTTTATGACATCTTTTTTTGATGAAAATCGAAAGGGATAAAACCGAAAGTTAAGGAATACAAACTGCGCATAAAGAGAAGTCACTTGATAATTGATTTGCTCCGATTCGACCGGCCAGTAAGAAACGTCCCTTACTCTCACGCACTTTCGATTCTAATAGGTGACTGGCCGAAAAAGCACTTAATCCTCTATAGACTGCATTTTTCGCGGTATCCGAAGATCAGTTTCACGGTAGCATAATTAGAAAATGATAAAAATACTATTTTAAATAGTAGATTAAACCTGACTAGCAAATTTCATCATCCTCTCATTGTCAGATTGAATATAGGCTTTAAAAAGTATAAATTAGAAAAAATCGTTAGCACAGATAAAAATGCCACCCACAAGGACGCTGCCGAGTGTGTAATGCGCACAAAAAACGAAGCGATACATCGTTTATATATAAATTCTGTCCCGTTCCTCTTCATAGGACTAGTTGTTTTCATCGTTACCATACTTTGGTTCAATACCAAATCTAATATAATCTGTAACCTACATATCTATCTGATTTGATTTAAGTAATTTCAAATTGCAATTAGTGCTATGTAAAAATTTAAAAAAAATATATTTTAACAATAAAAGTAATCGTATCCTGATACCGCAATAAAGTTTCAAAGCAATAAATTGTGTTTCTGTGCTTTAACAATTTTTCTAAAGCGTAATTATGAATCGCAATATAAGAATAACCTCCGGCGCTCAAGAAAGTCTAATTGACGACAGATTCGGAGTAAAATGTATCAAGACTGACATTAATCGCCTCAATGCGTCTAACTATCTTAAGTTTGACCGAAATCCTACAGACGCGTAAGACTCTAAATGTACGAATAACACAAAGAAACTGGCAAGTTTACCCAGTGGAGATCGTCGGGTGTCGACTAGCCGAGCATTAATCACCGAGCACTTCGTCGAGAAACCGCATTAATTACATACAATACGCATCTACGTAGAAATTTGCATAGGGCGTACTACCCCCTCTAATTGATAGTATGTAAATGACTCCCCCTTCGCACCCACATCCTCGACTAGTTACTGGCTGCTTTCAACGATTAATTAATACATCCAGCTCGACACTTAGGAATCGTAACTGACGGAAAGTAGGATTGCCACCGACGTCATCCCCGTTCTCACCGATCGTTCCCCGCCCCCGCAGCCCCTCTTTTACCGCGCCTAAGCCACGCGATGTAGCCATCGCGACGTTAATTAATTGCGCGAATGAAATGTTAATTAAAACGGAAATTAGTATCACGCGTTACACGATCCAAGCGACGAGACACGCGAGTACGCCCACGCATTCATAATTTACGACGATGTACGTACGTACGGGAAGATGTATGCGACACGCTTCTGCCGCCTCGTTTTTGTTAATCGCGTCCGCGACTCGAAATACTTAACTTTAATTGGACCGGCAATTTAGCCGGTTTTTTCGAAAGATCGGTTTGTCATTGGTGTTTTTTACGATGGTGGAATTTTGTTAACATTAGATCTACGGCAGTCGTTATAATTGACGGATTTTTAACTCCTTGCACTCGAGAGACGCCGCTATGGCACCCTGGCGTTTCTCGAGTTCTTGAGCTCTATAGATTTGTTTTCGTTACGATAAAATATTCATATTCCACATTTTTTAGTGGATCGAATTTGACCTGCGTTCGTAGTATGAAATCATTTTAAATTATCCGCAAAACACTTGCCTAATATAGTCAAAATCGTCTCGAGTTGCTAGTCTGCCAGAGCAAAGGAGTCCTCGAGTGCAAATGGTTAAAAATTCTTCGTAAATTGATGCAGAAATAGCACAGTAAGTATTTCGCGTGTAAGCTTATAATATACAAATTACTTAAATGATTATACTGTCTACTACTTGATTCTTCTTTCTGCAAGGCTCTTATTTAATAAGGCTACCAGATTTAGCGGTTGTAGAGTTAGAGTTAAAGTTGATTAACAACTTCATGCAAGTGGTCCATTAAAGAGGGAAATTTGGTAGGAATGAAAGAGAGATGATTTCGGGGGTAATCTTGCTTGGAGAACCATTCCCAAGTGTCGCGAGGTATTAATTAACCGCTGAAACCAGTCAGTAAGTAGTAGGTGACGTTCGAAGTCAGACTGCGGTGTCACGAGGAACGGAGACTTACAATTAGATTTGCAATTAGTGGAACTAGTTTCGTGCCCTTTCTACTTTGTCTTCCAAAGTGTTTTCGTTGTTTGTAAAGGTTTATAAAGTTCAAAAATTTATGGTGGCTTTTGGTGAACAGCTGCAAATGAACTATGAAGAGTGTTTTAGCACTACAACTACTGACATTAAATCTAACTACATTTCTACTACAAAAGGTGAAAAAACTGATCGATTCGATAATCTGTATACTATACGATCAATGTAGAATATCTACCTATGAATGTCCTATAAAGTTTGAAACCTTTGGAAAAAAATTCAGAACGAGCCATTTGGATTTGTTTGGTAGTTCTAGTATTAACTTTTTAGCCTACGATTTCTTTTCTGACTGAGCGGACAATGACTCAAAATTAATTCCTAAATTCAAATGTTCTCACCGATTTCTGATATTTCACATAACTCAATGTAATATTAATAGTGTTGAAATAATGAGGTAATTTCATAACCAGCAGGTATTTTCAATTTAATAGTTTTTTAAAGATTTCAAAATGTCATTCCATTTTTCGCGCTACGAGTGCCAACACGTAGCTGTAGACAAAGGGGTTAAAGAACCACCCAAAGTTGTCTTTCATTGGTGAAACTTTCAATAATACCCAAGTGTACAAAGAATTTTATGGCGTTTAGTAAAAAACACTGAGACATGCATAATAGCTCCAGCACAGGGGTGCGAATGGAGAACGATCTATCACTAGAATATCAGGATTGATTTCAAAAATCAATTCGCTAATACCTCCATCAGCCGGGTCGGAGCAAACGTACGAAAAGTGATGTGCGAGCGCGCGTTATTTAATGCATCGAAACACGATGAAATTCCGAGCAGCGAGCAATTGTAAAAATTCGCCGTCCCCCGAAATGAAACTGTCCACGTACGTTTTCAAATAACGTGAAAGAAGAGAGAAGAGACATAGGAATCAAACGAAAAATGAAGAGGGAGAGAGAGAGAGAGAGAGAGATGGTGAAAAAGAGTAAGAGAGAAAGAAAAAACTTGAAAGTTCGTCACACCGCCTGATCTGAAATTTCGGAACAAGTGAAATGTTAATTGAAACAGAAATCAGTGCCACGAGTTACACGCGCTCTCGTTGCATCGTCGTCCTGATATACAGCCGAGTGTAGGAGCAGATTTACGGCACCTCTCCACCGTCACGATACGTCCGGCAATTTCGCAATGCCATTTTTAACAATCAAACACCCACCCAGTTCGTCGTTATTCGTGCGAGAATTTATGAAAAGCCGAGATAATTTTAGTGCATATTTATAAGGATAAGAGCGTCGAGCTTAAAACCATGAAATCCGATATCGCGCTCGCGGCGAAAAAACAGTTTAAATTTTTCATTTTTTTTTCCAGGCCAATCACCATGCAACTTTTCACGGGTGCATGCTCGAGATTTTATAATATGCACTTATCGTTGAATATACGTGTGAAAACGTTCGACATAGAGTTTCCGTAGAACACAGAGAAACGTGTACGTAATCCATTAACCCCCCATAAACGTGTTTCATAAGCTGGCAAGTAGTAAAACCACCCTGGAAATTGAGCAGAGATTTTAAATACTCTATGTATAATACATTAAAAAATATAAACACGTAAACACGAGAAGCTTAGTGAAAGTGAGAGAAAGAGAAAAATAATTCAAACAATGTCTCTTTTAATTTTTTAACACCAAGAGGCGAGTGAAGCGAGTAATACAATTTTTTTCAATTCAATTCGCTCCGCTGGGTGAAAATTATATTCGTAGTTGCAATAATTGTCTTTTTCCATTCGTAAATTGTGATCGTTTTTACGTATTATTCGTGAAATGTCAAACGCTGTTACATTCGTGACCCATATGTTCTCCAGAATGAAAAGTAAACGGAGTAAAGCGTGGATGAGCCATGTCGAGGATGTACTGACGCAGAAGAACGACCGGCGAGAAGTATGTTAAGTGATGCACTTGACAGGTGTAGATAACGGCCGGCAGTGTTTGGTGCATTCGGAATTGTAACCGCGAAACTACAATTGCACAACTATGGGAGTTCGACGGGGAGAATTCCTGGCATTCTTGTCTATGTGTTATCCTCGAGAGTATCGTTTCGAGTGTAAATAGCACCTAATGTCGTTTTCTTTTCATAAACAATAAACACAAATTCTCGATTGAAAGGTAATTTTTAATCGGAAGTTATATATTTACTTGCATACAGAATTAAATACCATAAATAAAACGTTTCGATAGAGAGATGTTTTTTTTTTTAATTTTTTCAGTTTACGTTCATATAGCTTTAACGAAGATAAAATTCAATTTTATTTAAAGGGATAGAGCTGAGGTAATTTACTTTTTGATTACAAGACACCCTATGGTTCAGAAATACTCTTAAAATCGACGAAGCCGGAATACGATACCTCAAGAATGTCAGACAAAAGGGTTTTCTCCACTTAACACAGTTGTATGGTGAATACGCCATTATGTTTCGCACTACGAGAGCCACTGTGCACATGACCGACTTTAAAGTGGGAAGCCTTCTCAACTGATTGAACATGAGATGATACGTTTAATTTTTCTTACTAAATTTCCTTATTTAACTCGGATTTAATTGGTATAAAGTAACTGTATGGATTAAATAGAACAGTCGCAAATATTATTTTTCATCGACTCTACATTCAAGACTGAAGTGAGAATAACAGAATTTAATATTCCTAACAGTCGGATTATCAGATCCTTAGCAGACCTTCGTGAAAAATAAATTGAAGACAAAGAAAAATTCAATTCCATTTAAAACGATAAGGTTGAGGTAATTTACTTTTGATTACAAGACATCCCATGGTTCAGACTTACGCTTAGAATCGACGAAACTGGAATACGATACCTCGAGACAGTCGAACAAAAGGCTTTTCTCCATTTAACACAGTTGTATGGTGAATACGCCATTATATTTCGCACTACGGGAGCCACTGTGCACATGACCGAGTTTAACATTAGAACCACCAACGATGAATCTATATTTAAATATATTAAATAATTACTATAGGAAATGAAGACTCAAAAGATGCCGATGATGATTAATTCAGCAATTTTTGTTTTATAAAATGGGCGACAAATTTCTATTCTATGAATCTTCTATAAAATTATAAAGTATATATAAAAAATGGAGGACTAGTCATTTTGACTGCCTAAGTAGTTCTAGTTTTAACGTAGAAAGCCTTCTCAACTGATAGAGCATGCGATCATACGTTTAATTTTTCTTACTGACTTTCCTTACTCAACTCAGATTTAATTACTATAAAGTAACTTTATGCATTAAATAAAACAGTTGCAAATATTATTTTTCATCGGCTCTAAATTCAAGACTGAAGTTAGAATAACATAATTGTAAGAGTGTTAATGTTTATATGAATGTATCACCGAGTATGTTCGTCGCCGCTGCGTCGACTGACTCGCGTTGGCTTATCGTCCGAACGACGAGCAGCATTTTTTATAAATATTCAGTTAATTGTTTAGAGAGATTAGAAGTGAGCAGAGAAATAGTTTTACGACAGATATTTAATTTACGTACTAGACGTTATAATTTATGTTTAAAGAGTTATTTTATGTGATTAACTGTTGTTTTATTAGTTTATGTCATTAATTTATTAAAATAATTTATAAAAGTAATAGTTTTTCCTCTCTTACATAATCTAATATTCCGAACAGCCAGATTACCAGTTCGTTAACAGACTTTCTTCCGCAAAGATAAATTCAAGACCTAGAGTTAATAGTACTTATTTCCTGCTAAACTAAACTCCACGTTATTTTTCCTCCAGCGATTTGATGGAAAACGTTCTCCATTGAGCAAGCAATCAAGACAGTTTCGTGAGTTATCACGATCGCAACGAAGAAGTTGGAAGACGACGATTAGTTTGGTATTTACAGCGAGATCCAGTTACTACGTAGAATAATCGACGTAGCGAAATCTGCATAACGACGACGAGCGATATGATGGATGGCATTAACCGTTGTAATTTCCACGGGGCTCGAAGAAAGAGGGAAATCATTTATCATCGACTCAGAGATAGAACGCCGAGAAGCTACCGCGACGAGGGCGAGATTGAGATCATGGGGAAGGGAATTTTCACCCAGGAAAATATTTAATAAACCTGAGAAGAAAAAAAAAGGAACAAGCATTTGCCGACGATGCTACGAAAATCCAACGAGAAAACCAGAGAGAGAAAACGAACCGGCCTGTGCTTCGAGCGCGAAAAACAAATGCACCGTGACGGGAGATAAAAAATGGAGAGCCATCGCGGCATAAAAGTTACACGACGGTAACATAATAACAAAAACCACGAAATCGTGGAGAAATAGCAGAAAGGAAGGAACATCGAGGAAGAAGTAAAAGCACCGGCTGGCTTGGATTTGGTCGGATATTCGATTATGAAAGTTTCATGGTAGAACGACGACGAGGACGACGACGACGGCGACGAGGACGAAGACAAAGTTACTGGCGCCGAACACGACGTCCCCTTTAAATGCTGATACGTCAGTTAGACATTTTGCGAGTACCGGGTGCTTACTCTCGGTGCACCGATGGTAGAACTCTCCTCGTCCTCGGGAAGGGTGTTTTAATTAACCTCCGAACAAATATTTATTTGTTTGCCAAGGTTAGAAGTCAGGACGTAGAGTAACAAGGTGGAGGTACAGAAGTTAAACAGTAAAGGATACCAGGTACTTTTAACGAAGAAAAATAACGATACACTTTAAGTCTGTAACTATGTTAACTCGATTGTACAATGCTTCAATTAATCAACATTTATTAACGTGTCCGTCGAGGCTACGTTGAAAGTTTATAAATCAAACTCAAACCCCGAGGTCAGTTCGTTCAACATTCATCTTTCTCTCTCCCTCTCTCTGTCGATTAGAAGAGAAGCTTGCCAAAAGGACGGAGTCGGCTACAACTATCGGTAAATCGTTCGTTATCTCGGTCCCTTTGATGGTAAATCAATTAACCAGGAAAATGAGACGTATTTAACTTAGACGAGTCAGAGAACTCGTTGGACTTTCTCGGTTGTTTGTCTACGAACGACTAAACGACACGTCGATCAAAATATTTCGATGCACCGGCTGAATGGGAGATGGAACGAAATGGAAGTTTTATGGGTTCATTCGGTACAACGGTATTCCGAGATTCCCCATATAAAGGAGTACTCGCGAGATACAGCACCGATCGTATAGTCTCGTAACACTTAAATCGACTCGGCTTCGGGATGTTTTACTCTTTCGAATCATGTTTAAACTATACAGGCTACCTCAGCGATTGGTACGAGCTTTGATTTATATTCCTGTTGACTCTGTGTATTGCATTTTGCTCATTTCATTCACCAAATATTGCGATTAATTGGTCAACACTGCTTTCATAATAAGCTACTAATTTAATAAAATCGCGGATGGAAATTTGCGCGGGATTTTGCACGAAAATATAAACTCTCGCTTGTTTGGAGATTCACAAATGTTTTGATTTATATTAGTTATTACAATTGGAATAATTAGTTAAGAATTTGCAAGGAATTTTGTGAAAATGATATTTTTTAAATGTATTTGCAGTATATTCGCGAGAGAATGAAGGTGAAAAAGTATAGAACTTTGCGGCACTATTATGATAATATCACGATGAAAAATATTTTGAACTCACAAATTCAATGAAAGGATCTCGGATAGCCTCAGGGAGCAGTGGATCGCATTTTCTGTACTGCTGTCGCATGCAAACTCAAAAGTAAATAGAGCTTCGCGACAAGAACTATTCAATGGCGTTTCACGTGCAGAAGGACTTCTGTAACGTTTCTAGTCGATTTCTCCAAAAATGAAACCTCTGACAATAGAATACCATTCGTCAATTTCAACGCGAATACGGTGGTAATAGAGATAATGGCTAGAAGTTGCAATTAGTGGAATCGAGTTGGAATGCTGTTGCAATTACCTCTGGGGATTTATTCAACGTTATATTGAATTGTCCATAATGTACAAACTAAACCGCACTCGAGCTTAGTGGCCAACGGGACCAGCCTTACCAGGAAGGTGTCAAGTATAGGTCGTTTCCGGTTCCGCGACTCTTGGCCACTCTAGAGCACGATAGTTTAGTCCCGAAGCAACTTAAATGTCTACCTGCTGTGCACATTAGTACCACAACATGGAATATCGAAATGACAATTTCCCAAAAATTGCCGACATACTTTCAGAACCTAACAATCTTTCAGATCTGAACAAATTCAAGGATATAGTGGAAGGAAGTCAAAATTCAACTTTTATAGTAATACTGATTCATTTTGGAAATAGAAAAGGACGGGGACAACAATGGAATATATTTTTCCTTGAAATTTGACTACCATCTATATGGACCACAATGATCTTCATTTTTACAAATTGACGTAGGGCAAATCAGCGCTTCCCAGACGGTGGGACGCAACACATTATAAAATTAGTACTTTAAACAATATAATATAAAAACAACTACGATATACAAAATTTGAAAAATGCTGATGTAGATTAATACACGAAAGCCACGTGAAGAAAATTTGAAGAACACTATAGTTATCCGCTGATCAATTTTCTGAAATACGTGCAAGCCAGTATAAAATTAGGACTTTAAATATTATGATATACATTGTTTACATATAAATCTAAAAAAAAATACTGGTCCACAATCGAAAAAGTTTAAAAAACGGTGATGTAGATTAACACAAGAAAGCCACGTGAAATATATTGAGGTATCCTGTTGCCCGCTAATCAGTTTCATAAGATAGTTGTAGCCCCGTATAAAATTAGTATTTTAAATATCATGATATGCATTATTAACATAAAAATCTTACAAAAAATACTGGTCCACGGTCGAAAAATGTGGACAATGCTGATGTATAATAGATTAATACAAGAAATCCATATGAAATACGTTTAAAGTTCCTGTAATTATCCATCGATCAATTTTATAAGATGGGTGCAACCCAGTACAAAATTGTTACTTTAAATATCATAGTATGCATTATTAACATAAAAATGTTTTAAAAAATGCTGGTCCACGGACAAAAAAATTTATTAGATACTGATGTAGAATAGTACAAGAAAACCACGTGGATTATATTTGAAGTACCCTGTAGTTGTCCACTGATCAGCTTTATAGGATAGTTGTCTGTAATACCGTAAGATATTTCCTGACCTTCCGCTCTCGGTACAAGCCGTTAAAGGCTAGTCGCAGGATGCCAACGTCGTATTAACCGGCCGTTAAAAGTTAACGTCCTCCTGCTGGCATGGAAATGAAATAAGACCGAAGAGACTAGAATCTCGGACTCTGAGGATGAGTGTCGCTCGCGCAGGAGCGCACAGTAGCCTAGAGAGTACGACTGGTCGATCGATCGTCATAAAATGTGGAAATGTCGCGCGTACGTCGGCTCCAGACGCGGAATGTGATTCACGACTCCACCAAAGTCCGCAGTTCGTGAAATCAGTGAATATTTTTCTCAATAAAGCATTGTTAACGCGAACGAGATTACATGAACCGTTCCTCCTTTACCAAAGAGAGGTAAAAATACGAGGGACATTCGATTTTACATTTCCTGCCTCCACGTTGATCTTCGTCGTCGCTTCTTGGGATAGAAAATTCATACGATTCCCGCGTAAACGAATACGTCGATGAATTTACCTTTCAGATGAAAATCGAGACAATATTTTGTGTCGGATATATTAGATTAAAATTATATTATGAGAGAAAATACACCGAAACTCTATCGTAACACCATCAATGCATGGAGAGTTTTGACCACGAGGAACGGTAACTTTCGACATAATTCCATGTAATGTGACAAACAGCCTGCTTTTAAGCACGACACATAAACGTTCGATCGTGCGTGGCTTGCACACGCCACGAATTAACCGGGAGCACGCTGGGAATTTCTACTGGGATAGAAACACTCGGGAATGTGACGTTAAAGTTTAGACAGGTAACTCCTTCGTGGTAATATTCAATTTTACCTTCTACCTAGTAAATATCATGTCCTACCCAAATTTTTGAAAGATAGAAAATTACTTGAATTCTTCTTGCTAGCAAAAATTGCAAAAATTGATAATCAATTTTACCTCCTACCTAGTATCATGTCCTGTGAATGGTTGGTTATTAACACTAGAACTACCAAACCAGTCAGAATGGCTGGTACACAATTTTTTCAAAAAATTCTCCAAGTTTATATAAGAGTTATAGAATAAATATTCTACGTCTATATCAATACAGATAAATCACCGAATTGGTCAAATTTTCCGCCGCTTGATTCCCCCTTTTTCAAAGTACTTATTTAATTTATTAAAATATGTTGAATTTGACGTCGGTAGTTCTAGTGTTAATTAATCTCTACTATAATTAACTCATAATATATTTAACAAGTCTTCATTACAAATTGCTCGTATAACTACGTCTACGTTGTTAACCCTTTTAGTGCCCAACAACGATATATCGTCGTTAACAATAGTGTTAAAACTGGGCATCAAAGGGTTATTATTCAGTATCCAATACGATATCAGTAATATTATGACTGATATTTGTAAATACAGGATTTATGCTCCATATTGCGTATTCTATAGGAAACTATCGCCAAATGATAATTCTTTTTATTCGCAACTATATTTTTCATCAATTCAATCAATTTTTCCGGTCGGCACTAAAAGGGTTCAGATAAATCAATAAATAAACTTCATGTCACACATATTCTGTTTCTATATATCACCGCATTCATTCGTGTTAATAAAAATCAATCATCCACATGTCCTATCGAAATCTTTGAAAAATAGAGAGTTACTCGAATCCTTGTTGGTAGAAAAAATTGCAAAAATCCTAGCAAAGATAATGCAAAAAATATGGAATAAAAAGAACATTGAAATGATCGTAGGAGTTGAAGATACAAAGGAGATACAAAAGAAGAAATATTACTGATTCAATGGAGCAGTCTAGCATTGCAAAGTATCATCGACCTGTACGATACATCGTTCAAGAATCGACGTACTATCGGACATTGCAAACTGGCACGCAAAGTCGGTAGCTGTAGCTTGAAAACTGGCCGTGCGGATAGTAGCTTTTTGTTCAACGGTAAAATGAAATCTAGAGTGCACGCTGGGATATTCAGGTTCGAGCCTCTCTATCGCTTAAAGAGTCACTTTGACTTTTTATAGAACGTTCATGGTAATCAGTGGAGTTTAATCTCGCGAGAAGTATACAGATAGGATCCCGGAGCCAATAGTGCCGAGAAACGTGGCAACTGGTTTAGCCGATGAATAAAAGACCGTATGCAATTGAAGTGCAAATTTCCTGCGAATATGACCCCGTCGAACGAAACCGGGAAACGAGGGACAAAGAGAGGAAGGAGATGACGGAGTGAGAAAAAGGAGAGGATGATTTCAACGAGAGAAACAATTATAACAACGTAAAGTCGTTTCGAGAAACTTCAATTCCTATTTTTAATTTCCTTCGAATTTAATCTGTCCCTTTGAACGTTCGATTTTAAGAGTTCGACGTATTTCTTCCACCGACATCCGTTTCCGCCTAGTTTGTAGTGATATTACGCTCGTAGATTTTTCATGTCGTCCTAATCCATTTATCTCGTGGAGAGACAGCCCTTCTGAACAAAGAAGCTCCTTAAAAATAAAAAATTGATACCATCCACGAGATTAGCGGATAACAGGACTACTTCGGTTAATCGTATTATTAATTATTTCATTCTCCGATCCGAGCGCGCAATTTTTGAAAATTAAATCAATATTACCTGGACAAAAGGGTAATCGAATGAGATTCAACAAACTTTGCAAATTTTGCATCGATAATAAAACAACGGGGAAATTTTCTACTAATTACAACGAGTCGTTAAAATATACGAAATATTATTCAGGAAAGGACCTTGGATGTGATCCACATCAAACGAGAAACCACATTAAACTCACTAAATATTTATTTGTCCAAGTACACAAGGAGATCTCCATTTTCCCTACGATTTCTGAAACACCCTTTAACGCGGTTATTGTTTCTCCGCGGGTTTTCCCGCTCGGCAAAGAGTGAAATTAACCAGCGAACAAAGGGGCAAGGCATAATTGAAGCGCTACGAGTTTCACTCGACTGTTCGCGCCAGTAGAATCGAGTGGCACGTTTCCGTCGAAAGTCTCGTCGTGTCGTGTCGTGTCGCCTCAAACGTTCTCCATCGAGCTCCCGCACTTTTCTCACCAAGAATCTTTTGTGTACCCGGGCCGTTTCTGCGCGACGTAAGCGCGTTTACATAAAAGAGCTCACCGGTTCCCAGATGCTTTCGAGCGTAAATCGTCCTCCGTATGAAAATCACGAGAGCATTACGTCGAACGGATTGTTCGCGTTTACGAGAAAGATTCGACCAAGAGGTAAAGGTAATAATGGAATATCCGATAGGATTATGTTATCGAAAATATTCTATAGATTTTACGCTCGCTTCCGTCGACGATGCTGAACGACTCGTAGATATTTTGAAATTCCCGCGCAGCGTATAGCTTTAACCCTTTGCACTCCGAATTATATTTCAATTTTCTTACCAGTAGCTCCCAACGCTTTTAAGTATTTTGTTTCAATATTACTTGATCTGAAAAATAGGGTAATTTAAAAAAATAAAGTATCTTGTAATTTACAAGTGCATGATATCTCGTAAAAAAATTTTTAGGATGCAATTCCGGTTTTCTTTCGTACGTTAACATCTATTAGTTTGGACTTGAAAAAATGTCGAGTATGACTCGACAAAGGAGTTTCCGAGATACAAACTAATGTCGAGTTAGACTCGACATAGGAGCGCAAAGGGTTAACACTAGAACTACCAAGATGATCAACACGACTTGCTCTCAATTTTTTGAAAATATTCCGGAAATTCCTGACACTGTTTCTTTTTAAATTTTCTACGTCTATATCGAAGATTCTAGGGGATTAAATCGTTCAAGGTTTTTGCGCCCTTCATTTTATTTCATTGCAACATATTTATTTGATAATTTTTAATATACTGAATTAATCGTAAGTAGATCTAGTGTTAACAACTCGTAGATATTTTGAAATTCCCGCGCAACGTGTAGATTTAACGACTCGTAGGTACTTCGAAATTCCCGCGTAACGTATAGATTTACGGTCAATTGTTAAATATACCTTGAGAATTATTCGAATTCTCGTTTACGATGGGATCTGAAAGAGCGCAGGTTTCGATGAAATATCGACGTAACGTGGAAACAGAAAGATCAGAGCGAATAGTGAAAGGTTCTCGAAAGAGATACAGAATCGAATAGGATATTTCGAGTCTCTCTTCGTTCGCTTAACAAGGGAGATGGGTGAGTCGTTTCGATACTCGTAAAAAGAGCAAAGAATGAGGTTTGTAACGAGCAGAAAACAAGTCCCGGTACGTCATTATCCTTCATCGATGAAAGGAACATGCGTTTACCACGGGAGAATAGGAGCGCATTAAAATCCAGTTTGCTCTTCGGTTTTACTCGTTATTCTCTTTCGAACTTTCGAACATCGACAGAAAACAAGACGGAGAAACAGAAAGAGACAGATACAAGTAGAAACAGAGATCCGAAAACAGAAAGAGAATGTCAAAAAGAGGGTGAAACGGAGTGAGAAACGAAGTTGAGGGCGAGTCAAACTTGGCGACGTAGGAAAAATGGTACGCTCGCGTTTATTCACCTAATGCGAAACCACCGCTATTATCCTGCAACCAAAATGGGAATGTGTTTGTGGAGGGGAGAGGGTGAAGGGTGAACGAGTAGGGGGTGCTTGTAAAACTCAGAGAAAGACCGACAAAGAGAGACGACCGGATACGAAAAAAGTACGGTCGAAGAGAGAAAAGATCCGGTAGAATGGTGTGGACGGATGAGGGAGAGGAAAAGGGACTTGTAGGAGAAAGAACCAAGAGAAAGGACCAAGAGAACGAGAGAAAAAGATAGAAAGAAAGGGAAGCATACCGAGGGAAGGAAAGTAGAGTGGTATACCGACCACGCCAAGGGCTTCTCGGAGGCTGAAGTGGCATTAAGTTGACACACAAAGAGGGACGGGCTTAACGTCTGATAAAGCTGATGAGCAAACATGCTTTTTGTCCTCGCATACACGCTTGGATATAATATGTTAATGTGTCGTGAAATATGTCGGGTGTAATAAACGGCAAGACTCGCAATACCTGCACCCTAAGCGGTTACAATTACGAATCTTCCTATCAACGAATATTTGGCAAGGACATCGACGAGGAGAATTAAAGAATTTATGATATCCTCGACGTTTTGAGGCTTTCTGTCGTCGAGAAAAAAAAAGAGGCAATAAAAATTGTACATCGCAATACAAATGTAATGTGACGTATTCAGATTAATTAGTACGTAAGATAACTTTAGCGTATACTTTATAAAAAGAAATATTTTGTACTGCGGCTCGCCCAACATCCGTCGTTCGATAATCATCACTGATTCACTGCCTGAAGTCCAAACATCCTATTTTTCCATCTCGACCTTTAAACTAGCACAGTGCTTTACTCATCTCCAAAATCACTGTTCCAAGTCTGAAATCTTACTTCCTATTTTGACCTTCAGATTGCATCCGCCGTTATCACTCCCACTCCTCTCTCAAAATCCTTTAACCCTTTGAGGACGAGCGACGCATGTATGTGGTCTGAGACAAAATTTAATTATAGTTTATATAATACACTGTTAGAGTTGACAAATTGAAATATGATTACAGAAATAGTAATTTATAATTTCTATATATTAATAATCTAACTTTCCGATAAAAGGGTGGTTTTGAAGTAACAAAAAACTGATTATCTCTTTAATATTGAAAAGTGTCACCATCCGCAAGGGATTAAAAACCCCATGTTTTTGTCCACCAGCTTACTACCGGCTCCGTTCATAACCAAGTTCTGTAATTAATCAATCCTAATTCGACTAATTGTGAGAGTCATTTTCGAGTTCTAATTCTAAATTCTAATTCTAATTTATAACCCAAGTCTTCATCAAATTCATATCATTTTCACTGAACACTGTTGAAACGAGCTGAGATATTTAATACAAAAAGTCTAAAAAGTATAAGTTCTTTTGCTTGGCGGACCCCGAAGCGCGAATCACCCCACTATTCGCCGTTTCACAACGTCCATGATAAATTCGACCAGAGTGTACTTTTATTCGCGCAGATGTTACGATTTTACACCCGGATAAGTGACTACGTTTTACCCGAAAATACCACAATATTTCTCGCACTCTCCACACGAAGGGAGATCGTTCAAAAAGCCACGATCTTTCGCGATCTCAAGGACGTTTCCCTCAAAGATTCGCGAAGTTATATTTCATGCTCGAGAGCAAAGTATCATCGTCGATTGCTCTCTGCGCGTCATCGGAAACCCGCTACGAGTTGCAATTACACGTTTACCTTGCCGCTAATTTAACGAGGAAGAACCGTCCGGAAGCACACTAATCTTCGAGAGGTAAATCGCGTGCCAGTGATTCCCGCAATGCAATACGCTAATGCCTTCGAGCTTCTAACTCGTGATTTGAGATCTCTCTCTCTCTTTCTCACTGACATACATACTCTCTCTCTCCCAGTTTCTCCTCTACGCTAATTGGTACAATATCCACGGTGCACGAGTCAAAGGTGCCTTCCATCCGGAGAATTTCTCCTCATAGAGACCCTCAAAAGCTCTCTCTGCGATTTCAACCAAATTCTTCGCTAAAATCCTTCAATAGGAATCAATTAATTAAGAGGAACCATTCAAGGATTTATTCAGAATCGTAGCTATCTTTCTTTCTTCGTGGACTGGACGCAGCGATAAAAAGTTATTATTCTCGCTTCGATGGAACCGAAGTCAATTGCGAAAAGGGCGGGAAAATTCTTGAAGATTCGATTACGAGAAACATAATAACGGTGCAATATTCTTTAATGTCGGGCAATATCCGTTGGAATGTAGGATTAAAGAAAATTATTCATTTTGGAACCAGTGTTCAATGGTTCGTGTTATATTAATATTCCAAAAAGGGTGGAAAACATGGAAAATTTACTATGGAGCAGTTAATTCTAACGATTCGACTTAAAAGATTTAATTCGACGAAAAATGTACGTCGGAAATTGTTAAAGTTTCAAACCTATTTACAGAAGCTTTTGACGTCAAATGATGAACTTTTCAGAGGATTAGAAAAACGTCCCTGTGAAATTACATAAATTACGGATACGCTCGAGTTTGCGAAAATTCTGTGAATTTTCAGTAATTCATTAAATACAGAAACACACAGTTAGTAAAGTATAATATTGTACGAACACTCTTTCATTCACTAAAGGTAAAAATTCCTGGACAGTTGGAGAGTCCGAGCCTAGAAATTAACGAAGTAATTAGAGGTGGACATCCGAGTTCTTCTCACATTTCAATTAGATAATCTTTTCCTCTACTCAGATATTTTTGATAAAGAGAGCTTTCACATTATACAATTTTAAAATACTAAATCCCCAGGCTGAAAAACAGTCCATCAAAGGTACAAACGAATAAAGTCTCTAATTATTATTGATCCTTAATTATTATTCCTTAACTCCTAACCCTACAATAATAAGCGACACTCGTGATCAAATAAATGGAATAGGAAATTTTCAAGTTTTCGAAAACCTATTAAATTAGAAATAAATTAGAAACCCAAAGCGATAATATTATTTCTCCAACATTAATATTACGTTAAACTATACGACACATGAAATATCACTGTTCAATTTTTATTTTACCAAATGAATTCTAAATTATATCGGAGGCAGTCACGAAACAAATCCTAGTGAAAATGATTAATTTTTATTGATTATTAAAGATCTCAATTTTGGACAAAGTTCTACAAGCGAACCTTTTGACACCCACTCCTCTTTTGTCATTCACAACTGTCACCTCAGGTTAATGACTTTTCACAATGGCTCTGATACAGCCAGCAACTACGAACGGTTCAAATCGAACTCGATAGGTATCCATTCGTTGTAAAAGTTCGCCACTGCCTGTGAATACCATCCTCGATCTGCCGTTGTCGTCAACAGTTTTATTACTTCGATTTTACGTGAAAGCGAATATCGGCAGACCGTACAATTTGTCTCGGTTGCCGAGAGAAATGCGCAGAGTGTACGATTCAGGGTGGCCTCTCTCATATTACTCGGCCATGCTATGATAAATATGTGAAGGGAAAGGTGGGGTAGAACAAAAAAAGGAGATTTTATGGTTCATTGTCGTAAACAAGAGATATCTGATTTACCACCCGACGGCCGAATTCCTTGCGCGATTCGCGTATTTCAAATACTGAAATTTACGTCCTCCATTTTATTTGGAGCGCGATGGACTGCCGAGGAGCAAAAAAAGGGAAATTTCGTTCACATTTTCAGGCTTCTCCATTTCACGATAACCTAAAGAGAGAAAAGACGAACGAATACAACATGACTACCAACTTCACCAACGAGTTACTGCTTGTTGATGTAGTCGTTAAATATTGCACACAAATTATATTATCAGGGGTTAAAGTTTAACCCTTTCGTTCCGAACGGTACATGTTAAAAAATACCTGCAGGATATGTTTAGGGTTGTAATTAAAAGAAAAGTGTATCACTATGGTATTTTAACCCTTTGAGAACGACGAGCACATATATGCGGTTTGAGAAAAAATTTGATTGTATTTTCGGTGCACATATACACGGTTAGAGTTGAAAAATTGAAATACAACGTTGAAATAGTATTAGACAAATAGTAAATTTTAACTTGTATACATTAACAGAGTGACTTTCACATAAAAAATGGTTTTTCATCGTCAAATAAATGATTCTTTCTCAATATGCAAAAAAGTCTCCGTCCGCAGAGGGTTAAGTACTTTGGCATCACTCCAGTGTATAACACCATGGGGATTTCACTAAATGAACGAAAAAGCGAAAACTTTATGGTAGCACGCCTTTACATCTACCTGTGGACGGCTCAAGCAGAAGATGCACACAATGTGTACAAAGGAAAAAACAAAGAAGAACAAAAACACTTTGACAAGAATACAATACACCATTGCGCAAAGATTGTTTTATGCTATATCATTCCAAATAGATTTGATTTTGTGTAATCATATTTCTTTCAATAAAATTCAAATTTAGTTAAAAGTCGTATTTTGTTATTTGATACCTACTGGTATATTCCTCCTCTAAGAAAAAAAAATAACAAAACTACAATGAATGACCTCATAATAATAGAAATTGCTCTTGTTTTTCTCTGAAAATCTATTGTTCATATTCCGGGACAAAGGGGTTAAAAAAAGTCTCCTCGCTCAATTAATTCTAAGTTCGAGTTTTCCAGAGCTTATGGGGCAAAGTTCGAACTATAAATTCACAAGAAGAACTTGTCGATACGGAAATCTCAGTCTCTTCGGCCGGAAACCTCGTGCCAGTTGCAGGGTAACGTAACCGTCACGATAAATCGTAGAAGAAAAAGAATTCACCTCAGATCTGCATATTCTAAACCACCTAAAGAAGATTCTCCAAAGACAGACTCCTTTTCTCCTTCGATTCACGATTATAAATTCCTCTCAGGTTTTAAAGACTCGCAAATACAAACCACCCTCCCACGGTTCCTCGTCGACGATCGTTTAACGAACGTTATAAAACACAAATGCAATTCCACTCCTCGGTTGCTTTCCAGGGGAATGTATTCGATCCGCGTCACCGTCCGAAAAGCAATGGGCCATATTACTCTTGCAGCCGTTTCATTTCCGCGTTCTGGGACGTTGCATTATCAGGCGAAACAGTCATGGAAATTGCGCGTTTTGTCACGTTGAACGCAGAGTCCGGTAGGAAAGGACGGGTTTGCGGCGTAGAGGACGATCAACGGTCATTTCCAGAAGGCCGCAACGGGGTGCGTCGAGAGACCGAAAGGGGACGACGACGTCCAGAGGGTGAAGGGTGAGGAGTGCAGAGTGTATGGACATAGTGCACAGGTGAGAGTCAGGAGGGTTTGTAACGCGTGCATCGCGTGACGTTATATAATGCACCCCCCGCCACCGACTCCTGGCTACCAGCTCGACACCCTCTGCCACCCCCGTGGCGTACAAAACTCCAAAACAAACTCCTTTATTCCGCGAATATAGGCGGCGGTGCGCGTCGCGCGAAACCACAATCCCCGCACATGTATCAAGCTGTCCGCGACCCGCTCTCTAATTTGCATTTCAACGCTTGCCTCTCGTCCATTATTACCAGCGGAACAGCTTGGTTGAATTTCACAGACGCATCCCTAGCCCTCCTCTCTCTCTGTTCTCTCCTCTCCTAACTCTATCTCACTTGCTCTCTCTCATTCTCTTCCTGTCTCTCTTACTTTACCCACGACCTTTCTCGATCTCCTTTCGTCCTTCGTGTATTCTGTTCTGGCTAGCGACAACCCCTTCTAATTTAAAGCTTTCTCTCTTCCACCCTCGTTCTCTTAACACCGACTCGACTTTACGTCCTTCCACCACCACTGGAACCTGGTCCTATGGTTTCTTCGCTACTCTCAAAGATTTCTCTTCGTTCGCTCTTACTTTCTTACTGTGTTTATCTATCCTTTTTCCTCTGCTGGTGTCGTTTTTCCTAACCGCGGGGGGATGCGTTTACATTCTCCGTTTCTTCGTTGAAAATTTCACTGGGTTGGACTTATATAGCGATTGCAAGCGCGTGCCTCGTCGCGCACCCTCCGTCGTTTGTTTCTCTGGGGGATTTAAGAATCTATCTTCCTCGAACTCCGCGAAATCCGTTGGAAAATCCTTTCTTTAAAGGCGGTCTTAATCTAATTCTTTCTCCTACCCTGTTCTACTTCTGCTCGCGGTCGAGTCGTTCTGGTGAACGGGTCGCAAGAAACGTAATACGAAGAACGGAGGTAAAGGGCTAATGAAATTTCACTGCTCGTGAAGGTTTTGTTGCCGGCGAGAGAATTACGAGAGACCACCGCTCGTGTCATTTACAAGCTTCGTCTCCTAATATTTAGACGCGTCGAGACTCGCTATCTCCAACATAATATACGAGGAAACGACGCTTATTTCACCGTTATTTCGTTGCCCGTTTACCGATGTAAATGTTTATTTTCAGACGAGAGATTCGGGTTAAACGTGTACGCGCAGACCCCATTCCATTCTCGTGATGTCTATTAATGAATATTCTTTGAAAATATTGCGATATACAGTAGACACCCGCTGTAATCAACCCCGCTGTAGGCAACATTTCACTGTAGTCAACTCAACGCTTTCACCGTTATAATATGTATATATTTTATAATATAATATTGCGATATATGTAGAAATTGCGGTGAGAAAGTTTGATTTTTGAGATCAGCTGAAGGTATACAATTAACAAGTTGAATTCTACTGGTATTTCGCTCGTTTCATAATTTCTACTGGAATGAGACTTTTTTTAAATTCACACCTTTGTAAATCAGAAACGTTGACCCTTTCTTGTCCTAAGTCGAACTGAACTCGCCATAGTTTTTCATATAGTTATTTTTCCTGGCAGTTTATTATCAGTTTCTAATTTCATAACGATTTTGTGACATTACCAAACTATCAGCCAGTACCTGCAGTTATTGTTACAATTAAAAAAGAATTAAAATGCTCTAAAATTAATTTGATTTAGCTCACTACCATATATATAGATATTCAGTAGACATTTGCCTTTTTATATGATAATATTTAAATATTCAGTATGACCTGAAATTCATAAATATTGCAATTTAAAAGTCATATGAAATTTCATTGAAATCAATAGCGCCGGTCACCCGTGACCCCCATAACAGTAAACGTATTAAAAGATCGAAGTATTAGTTACTGTAAAAAAAAGCTAATAGTGGGGCTCAATTCGAAAAAAAATTATTAAATTGAATTCTCCTAAGGCTTACACCTTTAGATGATTTCTGAATCAACTGAAATTATTATACAAATCTACGCTTAAGCATTAGATCTGCTATAGCAGTCAAAAAGACTATTTCTTAACTTTTCGAAAAATTTCTAAAGGTTCTAATACTAATTTCTTCACTCTTCAAATGCCCATTTCGTTAAACGCAAGGAATTCTGATGTTTAATCATTCTTCCGCCGTTATTTCTTTCCTTTTCGCATTTTTATTAATTATCTATAAATGTACAGTATTATAATTGTAATATAATTAATTCTAGTGTTAACTTCATATCTGTCATACCATCATTAATGTAGTTTTACGAGAATATGCGACAATAAAATTAGAATGATTTGCGACGATGATAAGCCCTAAACGACGACACCGTCATATTCTACCCTCGTGGATGTTTTTCGGCAAAAGGGAAGGTCGACCATTTCAAGGTGGGGGTGATTTTATAAAACCTGAATAAGAGCGTCTCGAAGGATCGTGGGGAAAGAAAAAAAATGACGGACCTGGCAGAACGTCGTTGTGAAAAACAAGTTCGGCCACCGAAGGATTATTTTTTCTGACAATAGCCATCGTTTTGCGTATTACGGGAATACCCTAGTTGGTATCTTTTTGGGTGATGTCTTTTCCAGTCACGAAATCGCTTTAGTCTGAGAGATTTTACCTATTCTGTTCTTGGTTTATTGAAACAGTAAATTATTCGTTTGTCGCGTTTCTTTCGATTGTATGCCACCGAATTGCAATCGTATATTCATGAGCAATCATCGATTAACGGGCAAACGTGAAATTTTGAAGCACCTCTTGAAAAACATTCGACGAAAAATCAACGTTCGTTGATTGACACCAATAATATACAAATTGAAAAGAAAATTAAGAAACATGAATTAAAACGTACTACGATATAGCTGAAATTATCGATTAAATAACTGTCTGTTAAAATAAAAAGTCTCGTTTATAAAAACTTCGATGAAAAATTAAGAAACATCGTGAAGTTTTGGCGAATATCTGTTTCGGTGCCTGGTGATTCCAAGGTCCGTTGAAAAGGGGAGTACAATTCGCTTTTTTCCATCCTCCATGGAGACTCAGTTGGGATTATTGTCTTGTCCGGCTTCAGGGACGCAATTTCAGGGAATTCCCAGCGACCTCGCGGACAACGATCGCCTAACTCGACCGAGATAATCCGAAAAAGCGGAAACGGCTCGGACCGTTCGGGAAGTCCGAGGTTCCAGTCCGATTTCAAGGGAAAAGGATCCGCGCTACGATGGGAGGAGTATGCGTTCTGGAAAATCGTAAGAACTCCCTCGCCGTCGGATATCGGCCGTACCAAAATCAATTTCACACTCATGACGCCGAGCAACAAGTGTCGAAAGAAGAAGAAAAAAATGGCTATTCGTGAAGAACTGGCAAAATCCAGGCCTGGTCAAGATTTCAGCTAACCGTTGCTATTTAACTAAATGTAGCACGGTGATGTTTGATTAAGCTTTGATCAAATTAACGGGGTTATATCATTCTCTATGGGTTCACGTCGAATAATCCACCTATAACTATACTTCTTCGGCGAAATGACCATAGAATTTGTAAAATAATTCAAAGAAAAATAAACAAGCCAGAATACAAAAAGGTAAATCGAATACCACCCCTTAAATGAGATATCTCCTATCGAAAATCTTTAGTAGATCAATAAAATTTCATGACTTTCAAATGACCCTCGATCAAAAGTGCTGACTGTACTGTACTGTCTAAGTCTACTGACAGTCAACCCCTTCCCTTACGATGACGTGTGGCACACGTGACGCGATAAATGGAATAGAAAATTTTTTAGTTTCCCACAAACTGTTAAATTAAAAATGTCCTTAGGTCAGGAAACGTTGAAATTACTTCGATGGTATTAATACTGCTTTAACTTGTACCGGTATATTGGAAATCAGTGATAGATTATTATTTCAACAATTAATTCTGAGTTATTGCGCGTTCGGTCACAAAAGAGATCGTAAGGCAAAGGGTTAAGTCAATATAATTAAATTCTCAAATAAATATGAATAAAATAAATGAAAGGGGTGAAAAACTTGACCAAACCAATCCCCTATAGTCTTCAAAATAGCCGTGGAAAATTATAAAAGAAACTACGTTAGGATATTCAAAAATATTTTCGAAAAATTCAGGGGAGGTTATTTTGACCTTGGAAGACCTATTATCAAATACAAATAAGTATCTATGTAAAATCTATAAAGGCTACAGAAAAAGTACAACTGGACCGCAGGTTGGACATGCCACCATTAAACTATCCGTTTCAATTAACTCTACAAAATCACCCCCAAAAGTTTCCGCGTAAAGAAACAAAAAGAAAAACTACCCCTAGATTATACCAGGAATCCTAATCAACGAAGAGAGTCGCAGGGAAGTCGATTAATTGCAGATTCTTGGAATACAGATCGGATAGTTTGAAACGATAGTTCCGCCGGTTGGTTACATCCGACACACGCGTCGTCGGTCGCTGGAACGTTGAGAAAGGGCGAGGACCCATCGTCGTACCTGTTCGTAGGCTAAAGGGGCTGACTTCATGCCGGGGATATCAATCGATGTCACGTAAAGTGTGCGCGCTTGTAAATTAATTGGCCACCTGTGGATAGAGGTGACAGGGCGTGCCTACCGTTTTCGTTGTCCGCCGTGCAGATCGGATTCTAATCAGATCAGTTAACACCCTCGTGAACCGACGGCCTAACGGACGACGCGTTACCGGTTAAACCGGTCGTTGAGGGAAATGTCGTTTTTGAGGGATAATAAAGCTAGTCTTTGTTTCTTTAACATTTTGAGACAGAGGAATTGAGAAAATAAAATGAGCCGTGTTGCACAAGCTTTTTTTTTTGTTTTAGTTGAATAAAGTTGATTTATATCTAAGTTATATAATAATATAAATTTTGGAGGTGAGACAAAAAAATGTCCTACAATGCATCTTCACGCCTTAACCGTTTGAATCCCAAGGGGTAGTGAAAAAATACTGTCGAAGAATCTCAAACAGCGCAACCGCGCTTTCTCTAAATGAGAATTTATTTTATACCGAAAAATAACAATCGTCGCGATAGGACTTCTTCTGTTTTATGTTCTGCACATATAAGATATGTTGCTCCGTTGATTGCTCCATCACATAAATGTGAGTTTATAAATATTTCAAGTTTTGTTCGATAAAAATTATTGAGAAGGTAAAAATGAGATATAAAATGTTTTATTTTGTAATGTATTGTTGCACTATTATAGTAATATTCTACCTATTATAAAATGTATTATTTTATCGCCCTGCTTGGGATTCAAACGATTAAAAAGGTGCAACAATTTTAATCACGCTGTGCCTCAAAGAGTTAATACGTTGAACGAGGGTCACCAATGACTGGCGCTATTGAATTCAGTGAAGTTTCATGTTACTTTTAAATTGTAATATTTACGAAATCTCTGGTACAAGCAGTATTTAAATATTGGCATCAAAGAAGTAAAATACTGCTGATTATTTATTTGTAATTTGATGGTTTCTGCTTTGTAATAAGATAGTTTTAATAGAAAAAGTTTCACTTCAATGAAAATGATCAAACAAGCGAAGTACCGGTGACGTTGAACGTGGTAATTTTGATTTTAGGCTGTGTTTAATAAAATGGAGGGAGAATTTGTTGCATATGTTTGTATTAATGTGATTAAAGTTTTTCTTTTATTTGTCCTTTGGATTTAATTCCTATTGTAATTTCGCATAGGACTAATAGCTTTAAGAGACTAAAATATGCTGGATAATATGTTTAAAAAATCTTTCAACGTGTACATTAATGAGATGAGCTTCAAAGTATTAATGAAAGATATAAATATTGATGCTTGGAATAATTGTGACTCATAGATGAAATAAAATCCGTAATGCACATGAAATTCTATTGAATTAAATAGTAACGCTCTTCGTCCCTTCCATTTCCAATTTCCCGCCAAGGTAATTTTTCGCGCTCGCAGAAAGCCATTTCCGCTTATTATTTGAAAATACTCATACGCGTACAGAAGTTAATTAAAGTCCGAATATTCTCTCAGTTCCACCCAGGAAATCTTGCGCAACGTTAATAGCTAATTGTTTAAAGATTAAAGAGAACCAAGCGTACCGTCGCAATTCAGCATAGAGCCATTCCCCTCTCCAACTTTCGTTATCAATTACAAAAGCCCCATAGAAACCGAGAGTACAGTGGATCCCAAATGAATCCACCTCTTCCAATCGCAAAATCTCACCGAGGGCATTTCTATTCAAGCCGTCCTCTCGTATAAATTCGCCATGGCCCAAGTTCCGATCCGGCAGAGTGCATTGGATAATTTCGCAACGTAATCGTGGCAATAGGTGCAACATCAGGTGCACCAGGTACTGTAGGGTGCCGTGGGAAAACGTTTGCCCCTTGCACGAGTTTACACCTACCCTTGGCGCTAGACTGTTCATTTAATGCATGCGCGCCAAGAGGGAGAGAGGAGTATGCGCTTGAATGCATCCCGCTAATGGTCCACATCGTGGACAGTGTACGTTCCCTCATTGTGCCACCCTTCTCGCACAGGAGACCCTTTCCCTCGTACTTTTCCTACCGTCGACGAACAAGAGGAAGAAGCCAAACGGGTTGAATACATTTTTGACGCCTCCTTTTATCCTCTCTCCCTCTTTCTCTACGTCTAACCCTCTTTTCCTCACCGACGACTTGCAAAAGTCGACTCACAAAAGACAGCGGGACGAGGGACTTTATCGGAGGAGGGATCTTGCGTGCACTTTTGGCCGTTTTGCTACCCACAGATTCGAGAGGAACTCTGGTGGACGAGAGATAAGAACGGGAGACGATCCACGGTATCGTCTGCATCTACGTTGCACGAGCAACGATTCTCGATGGTGATAGTGCATCCCTTTTTTACACATCTTTTTCACCGAGGATTTTGTAACCTCCGTTACGCGATTAAACGTACTTCGCTTGGATTTCTGGCGCGATTTCACGGTAAATAGGAATGATCGAGGGAAAAAATTTCTTTCAAAAGGGAATTACAAAAAATGACTGATGTCGAGGGAGAATTATGGAGGTATTAAATACGGAGATTCATTAAACGAGTACCTTTGCATTTTAATGAACGACGAACAAGAGTGTTGAATATATTTAAAAGGACCGTTTGCAGTTCGTTTTAGTGAAAGGTCCGGTGTATTAGAGCCAGATGAAGAGTCGCCGATGCGTTGCAACTGCATCCTAAATCGAGCTATCCTGATTTCTGGAGAGTGCATGCTACCGAAATTACACTACCGAGGTTAATCTCGAAGTGTTTCGTATGCGAGACGAGAGTTCAACCCGATTCCTACTTCCAACCGGTTGGCCAATTAACGTTGCCTGCAGAAGAACTTCCAAACTGTCTCTTTTTCCTTCAACTCGATTTGTACATTTTTACGGAAAATTAGTATCAAAGATATTGCACGAAAAAATAAATAATTTTTCATATTGCACCTTCGACTTCATTTAGAATACAGTTTAAATTGGAATCTTTACAAATTTTCTTATGCGTTAAATATTTAAATATTGGCATTGTAAAGGTAAAATCCAACTGACTATATATCTATTTCTGTTTTTAAGACTTCTGCTTATGTCCTCTGGTGGAACATTAATTGAAAAATAAAAGGGTTATATTTATGAATCTTCGGACATGCTAAATATTTAAATATTAGCGTTAAAAAGATAAAACTCTGCCAAATATCTATCTATCTATATCTTTAAACTCTCTGTTTTTTAAATATGTGAATATGATAGAAAAAGTTCCACTTCAGTAGAAATGATGAAACTAACGAAACACCGATGGCGTTCAACGTGTTAAAAGCACAATCATAATATATTTACTAAACCTACAGACACGAATTAATTCCAACCACGATCTAAAAGACCTCGATTTTCATCGACTATAATATCTCATCAACTACACAATCTCAACAAGAAGCACAAACCTTCCAAAACCCGCTCATCCTCCATCCAATAATCTCCACCGTTCTCCAAGAAAAACCGTAGCAAGGCCTCACGAAACCCTCGAATTATGCAAATCCAAGAATCGATCCTTCTTACCAATTACAAGCGGTACGAAATCAAAACCACCGAGTACAATCGTTTACCTTCACATTCACATCGACCACCGTCGACCTATTTGCTCAGGGACAGTCCATCTAATGCCCATGCATAATCTCCAGTTCGATCCACCTGTACGGACCTATCCATCGAGCGTTTCGAGTCTGATCCGATCCTATGCTCACCCCGTGTATCCGATTCGGCAGTGCGAGAGGCTTGCTTAACTATTTAGATCCCATACGAGAGTATGGGATTTGCTTTGACAAACCGTACGACCGCGAGAACCGTGACGATTTCCGTATAAGCGCAGTCCAACCGCTAGGTGCATTGCGAACCGATGCATACATGCAGAATGTTTGCATCGTTCCTACTAGGGCAATTATAGTCGTCGTTGCATGGGTCTTCGACTAAGGTGTGGAACTCGAGGTGTTAATCCCTTAAAATAATTTTTTTCTTTCCTGATGGGGCGTGCAAAGACTCAAAATTAATTCCGGAAATCAAAAGGTTTCACTGATTTCTGATATTTCGTATAACTGAACGTGATATTAACCCCTTGTCGTACCATTTCTTTCGTGACTGAATACGCGATAACTCTGAATTAATTACTGAAACAGCAATCTATCCCTAATACCAGATACAGCATACGACTTAACCCTTTTAATACGGCGAAAACTCCAGTCCGAGTGCGCCCCATTACCGGGATCAGTTATTTCTCCTCCAAGCGATTATTAGATAAAATAATTTTTATGCCGAAAACTGAGCAACCTTAACAGTTGTCGCTTGTTTGATTAGATCGGAGACGATCAAGATGAGAAATTTATGGACTCAGAACGATTGGGAATCAGTTTAGAGGCTCGACTTGGCGTTATTTTCTGCCCTAGATGTTTTTCAGTAACTGGGACATATGTTGTCCCAGCCGAAATATCAAAAATTTTTCAGACTAGGACAGCACATGTCCCGTCCGGTGCGAAAGGGTTCAGATTCCTTTTTTCTTTCCTGACGGGGCGTGCAAAGACTCAAAATTAATTCCGGAAATCAAAAGGTTTCACTGATTTTTGATATTTCGCATAACTGAACGTGATATTAACCCCTTGTCATACCATTTCTTTCGTGACTGAATGCTCGATAACTCCGAATTAATTGCTGAAACTAGTTTTGTTTCATCGTGACCTACTGATATTTTGAAATTAATAATTTTTAGAACACTTCAAAATTGACTATTCCATTTATCGCGTCAGTACAGGAATAATGAGACCGTTTCGTGATCGGCTGATATTGTCAATTTAATAGTATTTTGAAGACTTAAAAATTTCCGATTCCATTTTCCGCGTTACGAGTCTGATAGTTGTAGGCTAAGGGGTAAAGGAATTCCGAGAAATAGTAAACCGTGTGTCGCTACGAATGGATAGGCTTTCACCGTGCCTTTATAAACGTATTGAGTTGAATTAGAAAGAAGTCACTTCATGCTGTCGCACTCAGGTCCACGGTTGCTTCTTTCTCTCCCTTTCTCTCGCAATGCGATTTGGGTGTGTGGCTGTTTCTACCAATAGCGCGTCAGAACAAACTACGTCTCAAGTAACTTCTTTTCGACACATTTAATTCAGTATATATCTCTATCATAGAGAACTAGGAAACGTCTTTGCAAAGGGTTAGGTGCAGGATTTGCGCAGAAGGACCAGCAGAAGGGAGTCTCGTTGGGACGAGCTTTCGAGCTGTTCGGAGACCACTGGCTTTCCGAGTGGCTCTTTGGAATATAGACTTTTGGACTGGGTGTACTGGGTATTCCGTTTATGGTGTCGTAGGATTTGCGGCGTGGAATTTAGTTCGAGACTTGTACCAGTGATTCTGGATGCATCGGTGGAGGCTAAGGGAATTTTAATTCATTTGTATTTTTACGTGAAGGAGAATAATGTTTCTTGGGGTGGGAATTAAAGGGGGATGGTGACGGGTAGAAGTTTCTCGAGGTGAAGTGGTTTAAGACGTTTTAGTACTTTTGACTTCTAAGATATGACACCATTTCGGAAACACTCTGTATGTGCGAGGGAGGAGAAAGAGGACGGGGTGGAGGAGGACAGTAAGAGGGGTTGTTGCACGACTCGACTCTCGTCCCGCATACGTAACTTCGTTCGTCCGCCGAGTAGCTCTTTCCAACCTAGATTTATGGCATACGCGGGATGCCCGACTAAGGGAGAAGATAAGGTTTGGAGCACACAATCGCGAAGAAACAGCAACTATTCGAAGAATAAGTACTGCCTACTCCTTTTCTTGAATGATATTACTTTGCTTTATTTACTGGTACGGTTAGAACGGGGAAAATTGTATTGGTGTTTGCGATTAGGCGATATTTGAAAGCTATAATAATGATTCTTAATGATTTCGATTAAGGAAGACGTTTATATTCGTTGTAGAAGATTCAATAACATTTTGCCCTACGACAGCGAGTGATGTATGAGGCACAGTAAATAGAATTGGAAATGTTGAAGTTTTCCAAAGCTAGAAATTGAAAATATTTTTGCAACGCGATACGATCAAAATATTTCCATTGTATTGGCTTGGTAGAAAGAACCTGTTGCGAGAACATAATATTTATATTACAGAAAATAAAATTATAAAAATTTATTTCCTTTATTAAATTATAAGTCGATTCAATATCTTGAGTTTATATTAATATAAACTAGTATTAGCGTTTGAAATTAATATATGAGGGGTCACTAATTAGATTTTGTTTCTTTAATTTGAATCTGAATTGTTACGCATGAAGCCATAAAAAAAATCTTAGAACTAGTGGTTAATACTACTTCGACTAAGGCCTACGGTTTTAGGTGGATAGAAATCTCAATGATATGATATATTGTATAATAATTCTCGGCAAATTTTCCACATATGATGGAGGATTTAAATTCGGTCCTATTGATTACGAATCCAACCCTTCACCTTCCAACTCACCAGCTTCCTAGACTTCTATACAATCTCAAATTAAAAGTCTTTTATCGTGAATTCTTGAACATAGTTCGAAACATATCTCCAATACTTTTCCCTACAATATCTAACATACGAATTCACTTTGTACCCCATCGATAAAATAATCGTAGCAATTGAAGTCGAGGATATGAAAGCAACCAAGTTTTTCAAAGAAATGTAGGGCAGAATTTGTAAAAAGGAAGGACGATTCGAAGATGTACGGCACGATGCAATCGATATTCAGTGTAGTTCGTTATAAAAACACAGCACGATGAATTGGGTCATAGAAACACGGATGGGTAAAACAGACGTCCTTTGAATTGCATAATGCCTTCTCTAAAGTGCAATAACTGCTAATAACGAGGTATCTCGCTCGAACTATAGTCCAACGTTACTCGAAACAGCTTTCAAACTGAGGAGTTCGATCGTCCAAATCGGATTTGAGAACAACATAGCAAGGAGAGAGGGAGAGAGGAAGGAAGGGTGAGTAGAGAAGTACGACTTCTTCAAATTTTATCTGCAGAATTTCCGGAGGGGACTTTCGAAAGTGCAGTCGCAGTTGCGAGGCGCGATAGCAGGAACGCGGGTAAACAGGAATGTTCCCGAAATAGAGTCAGAGAGGCAAAAGCTTGGAACAACCCCCATTGCCTCTCGACTCGTTGATCTCTGAGACCACCTTCCGGACAGTCATTTAGTTATATTAGGGAAAAGTTGCCGTGGTCGTGATTGCAAGTAAACGTTGTAACTGGAATAATGCAGGAAAGGATTGCACCATAGGACGATGGAAGGAAGGTGAAAATTCTACCTCGATTGTTGTGTATTTTACGTGAAACAACTAATGCCAAGGGGTTTTATTCCTTTTTTAATTAATATCGATAAATTATGGGACTTGCAGAACGTCTCTAACGAGGGAATGCTTATTTAACCGACGGTGTGGTAATAATAATTGTTAAATAGGAGTGAAAATGTTATTGCTGGCACAAGTACGTGTATGGATAATTAGAATATTGAGTTTTTAGTAAAACTGAAAGTTCATGGTGAAACATCTGCTTGTAATAGAGCATTGGGTGTAGCTAAGCTAAAGACTTGGTGGTCATTTATTTTATCATGCACTTAAAACTAGAATTTGGAGGAGTAGTTAATCTTTGTGTTGAAGAGTTCTTCTGCAGATAACTATAATTATATATCTGAGCTAATCTCGATACCTAATTATTAGTTTCTTCTTTCTTGAGCTTAAAACTAGAATCAAGGTCAGTTGCCAATCATGATGCAAAAATGGTACTTATAGTAAAGTACCAATAATATATATCTGAGTTAATCTCAGAACCTAATTAACTTGTTCTTCTTTCTTGAGCTTAGAACTACAATCAAGGGCAACTGCAAATCCTGATGTAAAAGTGGTACATGTACCAAAGAACCAATAATACATATGTGAGCTAATCTCAAAGACTAATTAAGTGTTTCTTATTTTTTGAGCCTAAAACTAGAATCAAGGCCAGTTGCAAATCATGGTACAAAAATGGTACTTATCCAAAGCACTACTAACGTATATCTGAGCTAATCTCAAAGACTAAATAAATGGATGTTCTTTCTTGAGTTTAAAGTTATAATCAAGGTCAGTTGTAAATCATGGTGCAAAGATGGTACTTGTATCAAAGCACCAAAGTACATATCTGAGCTAATCTCAAAGACTGGCGAATTGTTTCTTCTTTCTTGAGCTTAAAACTAGAATCAAGGTAAGTTAGAAATCCTGGTGTAAAAATGGTATTTACACAAAAGTACCATTAATATATATCTGAGCTAATCTCAAAGAAAAATCAATTGTTTCTTCTTTCTTGAGATTAAAACTAGAATCAAGTGCAGTTGTAACATCTGCTGAAAAAGTGGTACATATATCAAAACAACAATAATATATCTCTGAGCTAATCTTAAACACTAATTAATCGTTTCTTCTTCCTTCAACTTAAAACTAGAATCAAAGTCAGCTGTTAATCCTTGGACAAAATTATATATCTGAGCTAATCTCAAAGACAACTAGTTAATTCTAGTTACAAATGACCATTTCATTCTTTTCTATTTCTTCGACTTACAACTATAATTAGTCATTAATGCAAATGTTCTCCAAAAACGAAGCACCTTTCGAAACGAAGCCACAACGACTTCCAAATAAAATTTGATTTGAATGAAAAGGAAAATAGAAAGCATCGTCATTCGATCAATGGCTTCGCGTAATAACAAAGGTGCGTAATCTCCTATATATCTTTCCCTCGAGACTTTTCAGGTAGAAGGTCATCCTTGACTGCTTCCAGCTCCTTCGTCTTTGTAAACATTCGGAGCGTTGCAAAAATCAATAAACCGAGCATTGTACAGAGATATTCTCGATAACAAAAGCAATTTAAACTATTCCCTGTGGCAAATGAGGCAGGCCCTGATTAACACGCATTGGCTCAATTACACGGGTTGGCCGAGGGAACACGAAATTGCCTGCTATTAACGGAGGCGCGAGGGTGGATAGAGACACCGAGATATATATCTGCCGGATAATATGGCGATACGTTGAAAACCCGTGAGCAGATGTGCGAACGAAAAAAAAACGAGCTTCTCAAA
This sequence comes from Cerceris rybyensis, assembly GCA_910591515.1. Lineage (NCBI taxonomy): Eukaryota > Metazoa > Arthropoda > Insecta > Hymenoptera > Crabronidae > Cerceris > Cerceris rybyensis. The sequence continues at coordinate 8,412,017 of OU342795.1, forward strand.
TTAACGCCTCTCGTTTGCCTAATAATGTAACGCGAACACTCGAAAATGGAATCGACGAAAAAAAAAGGAAGAAGAGAGCATAAAGCAACGAATTCGCTGGTGTTTGCGGATTACATACGATTCACGTTCATCGTGAGAAATAGAAACGTTCAACGAGCACGATGAATTCAAGTTGGGATTACTCCGTAGTTTATAATTTATCTCATTACGTTCAGCCAGTAAAAACAAAAATGGAGACGAAAAATATTAAAAAAAAACATATATCTAATAGCTGAAATGTACTACACGCAACCTAACCTCTAATTAATAATTTTTTGTCGCTGTTGGAGATAGTAATTAGAATGAATTTGCTCGTAGTGTTTGTCGATCGAACAATAAAGAGAATCATATTTTACTTTTTATTCATTTAACTCTTTCAGGCACGATGGGATTAAATATGTCCTATCACTTTAATACTGAACGATGCATGTAGGAACATTTTCTGTCCCACCTCAAAAATTTATATTATTTTATAACTCTGTTAATTAAAATAAACAACTTTTGTTTAATTAAAAAGAAAGAAATGCCTGTGCAACATGGGTCATTATATTTTCTGAATTCCCGTGTCTGAAAGAGTTAAAGAAATTCCTCCAAAGCAACTTCGTCTGCGAGCATCGTTTCAGCTCGTTTGTAATATGGCGAACGAACGATATCTACTCCGAGGTACGTTTAAACGATGGCAATGAACACGATAGAGGATGAAATAGAAGGCGAATAACGGTTATAAGCCAAGAATATCGCAAGTTAATGGAGGTGCATCCAGCGTTAAAGCGAAACATTAATCCTCCGCGCGTGAGAAACTGCAGCGACTTGCACACCGTCATTTATAATTTTACATAGATACTCCTCAAAGTGCACTAACTACAAAATTACTGGTGACGTACCTATGTTATTGCAGTAATTACGCGTCATTGGATCTAACCAGTCTCCGTTGGTTATGTCAGGTAAATATTTTGACTAGCTCAGCCAAAATCAGTGACGCGTTAACTAATCGGCCGTTCCTGGAATCCTGCTTCGGCCTAGTAAATACACCTACGAAATTCAAGAACATAATGTAGTGTCCGAATTACGACGTAGAATACCAACACACACCTTTAACTTCGTAATACTACAGTAGCCGTTGATATTATTACATCTTCACACGCATGATGCGTAATACTTTCTCGAGAAAATTGATTCAACTCGTAACAAATATTCCGCCATGAGCTACCTTTGTCATCGCAGACTACAGCGCTAACATTCGAGAAGCCGTATTTAAAAATTCGCGAATATGCACTCCGAGGATATTCATCGCAGTGAATACCAAATTTACCGAAGCTAAATAAATATACGAGCAAAATTCCTTCATAATCCGAGATGGATAAAACGTACTCACCGTTGCTGAAGCATGGTAGCTGTGTGCTGCGTAGTTACGTCATTCCGAAAGTCCCTCCACGTTGTCCGACCAAGTCCTTCCATCGGCAGAGAAGAGTCTCAGCATTTCAGGTTGCAGGATTCTTCACGATTGTTCAACACTGATTGACGAACGCCGAGCAAGTTGTTAATTATTGATGCTAGAAGTCTATGAACGCGTCGACGCTTGCCGGGTAGTTTGAAAATAAAATGGCGTCGGGGAGCAGGCAGCCATAACGGTCGTGGGTAACTGCGTAGTAGTGTCGCTCCATAGTCCTTCCATGTTGTGTTCCTTTAACCCTCCACCGGTATAATAGAGTCACAGTATTGCGCACTACACTGTTATTTGCAATTGTTTATAACTAATTGATGCAAAATAAACGAAATAGTAACAATTAACGCGAGTAATACGTGAGCGTCACTGCCGCGCGACCGTGTCGCTACGTAGCCGAACGTCGTATGAAAGTAGCCTACCGTGACGGCCGCAGGTAAGGCGCCACTGCGCACGCGCGTCCAATCATGTAGCAGAATTAAATCTTCGACTTTTAACATAGAATTACACTCTTTTCGTGGAAAATATCTTTCTGTTCTTTTTTATATTATCTGTGTTATTAAAAATGTTAGTTTTTTAACAACTTTCAAGGTGAAAAAGTTTATATACAGTTAAATATTAGTTTGAATGTGCAACGATGTGACTGGAATTTCTTCATCGATTTTCGTATTGACAATTTTTTGAGGTTAACTGTGGCAGATCGTGGAAGAAACAAGGTAAGTGGAATTACAACATGCAAAGTTTTGTATTAGAGATAGTTATTATTTTCTATAGATAATAATATAGTATTCTTTAAGCTTGCCGTTGTAAATACAGCGTACTCTTTTACCGAATCTTGATACGACGACCAGTTCGTCATTTCAGGCGCGAATTACTCGCAAATTGTAATTTTGTTTCCATCCCTCACAATCATTAGACAAGTTTTGCCGTTAAAAAATATGTTTATTTCTGTTCTGCTTGTTTATTATTTTATATTATTGCCAACGGAGGCAACCGTGTCTAATCATTTGATCCACAATTTACTTCGCATTTAGTTATATCAAGGTTAAGCATATAGTTTTTCAAATAAAGATTCCTCAGTGTCTGAATTTATAATTGCATTAAATCCTGAAGTTTTTTCCCGTGCAATCTTCTCTGCCAAGAGTGTTATTTATTCTCCAACAAAGGTTTAAGTTTGGAATGTCCAAATTATGGAGTTGATAGTTTAAACAGGAAATCAGTAGCGATTTTCCTAGTATAAAAAAAAATAGAGCATGAAAGGTTGGTTTTTTTACTCGAATACTCGAACGAAATCATAATGAGGGCACGATCTTATCGGGATCCTTGCTCGTTCCATTCAATCTCCCTCCCTTGCCGTCCTTCCGAAAACCGATATACGTAAGCTTTATCGTGCATTCGATCGGCCCTCGTATCCGCAATATTGTTCGAGAAATCGCCTCGGGCCTTTCCCTTGTGCCCGCAATGAGACACGAAGGAAAAGGTCTCCCGAGTAAACCGGAAAATTTCTAAAACGATAAGACGTTGTACCTTCGGATTTTCCAACATGGTTGCCTATCGTTAATACGGAAGCTCCGACTTCTTCAAAGTCTACCATCTTGATGTTCTACCGAAATGAAGTCTATACTCAGCACGATATATACATTTATTTTTAAACGTAGTCTGTATATTTTAATAACGTTTAATCGGATGATTTTTCTTCGTGAAAAATATCACCGAACATAAATTTCATCAACGCCCCATTTGAAGCAAAGAGTACACATTCTTTATATATATACCATCGAATAAATTTCATTCATTTGCTACATTTATCTCTTCGCCGACCCAGTATGCAAATGGCCAAACAGTTATGTGACGCATATTCATTTGCAATTTCTTTAACATCTGACCCACAGAATGAAATTTTCCAAACAAATTTTGCACCCTGTGGAGCCCATTAGAACAAGTTCTTATCTCCCTCTTCCTTTCATTATCAACCCTCGATCTAAAATTCCTTCCCATTTAATATCACTATTTCTTATCATTTCACCACAAAACAATATTTCCACAAAACTTCACTATTAGTTTTACGCATTCAAGTTGCCATCTTTCATCTTGAAATTTATCGAAACGTCGTTCTCCATCCTGAAATCTGCGTTTCTCTCGAAGACCTCGTTTCATCGGAGAAACGAGCAAGAAAAAGGTACCCATAGGAAGCAGTGCACAACGAGAATGCATCTCGGGGCCATTTTCGATTGTTCCTCGATGAGTTTGTCACGAAGAAATCTCGCGATTCGCGCTTCAGCCTCGATTCGCGTTGCATACACGTAAGCAAACTCTTCAGGATGCTCGCGTATCGCGTCGAAGAAAGATACCGATTGAAATTGCACGCGCAAGGTCTGTGCTATTGACAGGCCGTCCTTTATAGGTTGGTGCACCCTTCTCCGAGGATTCTGTCCGCTCCAGGGACTCCTTTTTCCTACGTCGACGGCAATCCAGCACTCGATATGCCGGCTCTCCTTCGATCTTCCTTACCATTCTTTCGGTTCTTCCTCTCTCCCTTCACTTTAACCCTACTATTCTTCGAAATTCCTCGCTCGCTTTCGTTCATGACGTATGTTCTTGCTTGCATGTGAAAAGAGGATTGAAATTCCTTTCGACGGTATGCCCTGGATATTCAAAAACCATTTAGGAAAAAAGTCTGCTGCATCGTCGAGCTAATTTTTTCTGATTATTGATATAAATGGAAATTTCGAATTTGGGAGGGTGGTTTTGTTGATTCTGCTAGGTTTTGATCGATGGTTGTTAGAATTTTGAGGATTTTTTAGCGTGTTGCGATTTCTATAAGGTGGAGGTGTTACATGGTATAATTAACTCTCTATAGTCCGAATTTTTTGTGATATCTGAAGGTCAGTTTTACAATAGCACAATTATAAAATGACAAAAACACAATTTTAAATAATAGATTAAACTTAAATTTTAAACATTGAATTGTAAAGAATTTTATGATTGTCACGAACTAAATTAGAATATTTGGCAAAGTTAAAAATTAGACTTTCAAGGCTAGAAGTTTAAGAGTGTCTTGGGTTATCTCAAAGTTACAGGGGCCCATAGAGGGTTAACATTACGAATAATTGGTAATACCGATGCAGAAGTCGAAACTAAACCTCAATAAGAAATTAAATTTAACTATTAAAAATACTTTAAAGAACAAAGTACTTACTATGTACAATATTTCTGATTATAAATTAATAAAGAGAGTGCTTTAACCCTTTCCGCTCCGAATTATTTTATTAACTTTTTGTCAGATAAGCAAATATAATCTCGGAAAATTGTCTACTGTTGATTATTCGTTTTTATTTAATACTAGGAACAATTGTAGATACTGCGGTGTATTCCTGTTAAAATGCAAAATTATTGTTGATTTCGAAAAGTCGATAATTAGTATATGAAACATTAAGTGTCACAAAAAGCTGTGTCGAGTGTAGCTCGACATAGGAGTGTAAAGGGTTAACACTAGAACTACCACTGGTCCTCAGTTTTATTAAAAAATTCTCCAAGTATTTAGGAGACTCTTAGATAAAATATTCTACGTTGATCTTATAAAACCCAGATTTACGTATCAATCATCTTTTGGATCTCTCGATTCCTCCTTTTTCAAAGTACTTATTTAATGAATTGCAATATAACAGATATAACGCCTGTACTTCTAGTGTTAGGTCAATGTGATGGGATGGAGAAGTGACAAGTTTTGGAAGTAATATTTCATTTATTGTAGAATTTATACTTTCATGTGAACAAAAAAGGATTCATTGCTTTACATTGTACGTAGTTCAGTAGTACAAAATGCAAACTAACGTCATCATTGGCCGAGCTACCTACCCTATATTCCGATATGGAAATATCGAAAAAAGGAGAATTTATTTGGAGGCATATAAAATATTATTTCCCGTGTAATTGAAAACACCGTGATAGTTGCCAGGTAAAAATTTCGCTTGGAAATATAATTTCACCCTTTGTTTATCTACCCTCCCCCTGGCACCCTCGAAACGTTGGAAATCCCGTTGCTGATGCGGTCGGTAGTTAGCGCGGAAAGTTTGCGCTCGCGGTGGAGTTTGCGCTGAAATTGTATTTTCGGTAGCTGAGAATCGAGCTAAATGAAATTTGATCGCGAACGGGAGCTGCAAGCAACGCAAAAGGGTGGCCCGATACGCGTTCTGCGTGCTGCATACGAGAGCAACATCGTGATTTACAAAACCGAGTATCTCTGCTTCCGTTCAACTTTCTTATTCAACGTGTTGAAAGGACGTTCGAATCGCACGACGATGTTTCTTTGCATATTCTTTGACTCCTGTAGATCAAATTGCAAAATTGTAATAAAACTTTATTTAACCAAATGAAATTTCATATGACTTTTAAATTCTAATAATTACGAATTTTCTAATACATTTAACCCTTTGCGCTCCGAATTATTTTATTAACTTTTTGTCAGATATGCTAATATAATCTCGGAAAATTGTCTACTGTTGATTATTCGTTTTTATTTAATACTAGAAACAATTGTAGATACTGCGGTGTATTCCTGTTGAAATGCAAAATTATTGTTGATTTCGAAAAGTCGATAATTTGTATATGAAACATTAAGTGTCACAAAAAGCTGTGTCGAGTGTAGCTCGACATAGGAGTGCAAAGGGTTAATATTTAAATATTAGTATTTTAAAGATAAAATCCCGATGACTATATCTACTTGCGTTTTTAAGGTTTCTGTTTCGCAAAAAAAATATGATTGTAACAGAAAAAGTTTCAGTTTAGTAAAAATGATGAAATTAGTAAAATAACGAAGACATTTACTGTGATAACTCGAAGGTGGAGTATTACATTTAACACAGTGAGGGAGGAAGTCTTTTCTTTATCTTTAATAATAATAGTTATGTATTAACATAATGAGATTATTAACAAAGTGAATTTAATATTCTAGGACCTGTTCGAGCCTATTTATAAACACTCTTTTATGTTTTTCACACAGTCAGTCGCTCACCCTTGCATTTACTACCCCCTCGAATATTCAGAGCCTTGATAAAGTAAATGATCAACTTGCTGACCAAATCTCACCCCACTCCGCTTTCAAACTTAAAACTACAACAACACAAATCCTTTCCAACGCTACAGAATCATAATTTTCCAAAGAGCAATAAACAACAGGATAAAAGAATTTTTCTTTTCTTCTCCACCTTCATTTCCTATGTACCAACTCCAGGGTAGAATTACCCACATGGTTGTTCTCTCATAGGATATCCAAAGTTCGTCGATGCATCCTCGTCGAGGGTGAAACAGGGTGGACGATTTCGGTCCTAGAAGTCTCGTCTACCGGTACTAGGAGTCGGTACATCCATATAAACAGCCTCGGTTTACTAACGAAATTAGAATGGGTGGCGACAACAAGGATACCCCTGTATCTCTGCTCAGCCAGAGATTTGGTTTACGCAGGGAATAAGACACGATAGGGGATGAGAGAAAGGGGGTGAGAAATCGGCCGGTAGGAGCGAAAGAGAGGACATTCGAAGGGTGGAGAAGGGTATCCTGCGGAAATTCGATGCTAATGAAGGAAATTGCGTAGATGCCAAACCAGTATTTCCCCTGTCCCTCTTTCTCCACCCAGTCTTTCGTCCTGGTACCATCCTGTTGAGGGGTAGCTACGAATTTCTCCCCTGCTTTGCGTCTACGAACTGTGTCTCTAAGCTCACTAATTTTCTATTTACCAACATCCTACACACTGTTGTAGAACTGTTGTATATTATCTGGCTCTTGGTACACGCGGTCTGCGGTGCACAGTAGTTTCCACCGGTCTTAGGTCGGTGGAACGCAATTTAATAACATTAGAAGAGATCGTTATACCTCGTGAAAGCTCGCTGCATGAAATTGTAGCCGCTGAACGTTTTCATCCCCCACGATGTATACTTTTGTAAAAGATAATCGATGGAAAAACGGTCTCTGTAATCTAAAAGTACCATTAATTATTCAGGGATGAACGGAGGTAGGAATGTTTTCACGGGTAATCGAAGAATACCGAGCGAGAGAGAAGTACTCAGAGAGGATTATCACCCCATAGAATTCAAGGGCCGACTCCCACGCACCCTTCCGTGTTATCTCTATCTCGTCAGAGATGTCTCCCTTATTTAAATGGGCTGCCAATGCGGGGGAAAATGCTTCTCGAGGGGTCGTGGCTTTGCTACGGTAATTTAGGGGTGGAAGGGAACGTAGGGTAAATCGAGAAAAAACATCTAGCCGGTACAATTACCGAAACATTTTCGGTATAATGTAAAAGTATCATGGCTTTCCATAATCTCTTGATCTATGAAGATTAAGAAAGTAACTTTACCTCGTCGTTTTCACGTCTCGAAAGTTTCGGGAGCTATTAAACAACAGGATAGAGATTTCCACGACGATAAATTTTCCTCGTCCAGGAAAAATTGTTAAATGCAATATTCACGCCTAAGACTATCGTTGGGGCGAATAGAAAATTAAGGATACAATATTCACCGTGTAATTTTTTTTTTTCTTGGCGTAAAAGAAGCATAAATTTCCGGCTCTGGAGATTCGCGATGTACTGAAAGTCGGTCATGCTTCGTTTGATACTCGTCCTGTACTTCGTACACTCCATGTTTCGGGGATAATTTCCTACGATGATATTTCTCCGAGCGGAAATGCTCGGAAATGAAAGTGTCCGCCCTGGGAATATTTAAGGCGCGTTAACGTATGCGCGTGCCAGAAAATCAGCGCCTTCCAACTCTCCCATGGGGGGTGAAATTCTTCCGCGAGTAGCCCCGTATTCGTTAAAATTTGATAGGAAAAGACTACGAGTACATAAATCTTAATTAATCGCTCGAGACTACTTAATTTCCTTTCGAGGGACGAACGTTCTCCATTATTCACAGGATAGTTCGTTAAAAATTTCGGAAAATTCCGTAAGATCGTGTTTCCCATCTCGTTTCACCTAAATCTCTTCTCTTCTCGAGGAGAGAATCTCCGGCATTATTTCTTCTGTCGTTTTTATGCAACCAGGCGAATACACGTCTTGTTATAAAACCGACGACTGTTTTTACGATTATTCTTCTCCTCTTCCTTTCCTGCTAGCCGTTTATTCTTTTCGTAGGAACGGTAATTCCGTGCTCTTACATTGACCCCGTGGCAACCTTTCGTTGCTCTCGGTTTCGCGATATTCGCATTGCACACGCCATTATATTCGGCTCGATTCACGCATCCAAGCAAGGAGTTCGTTAAGTTCGGTTGGCGTTAATCGCGAGTAAGTGGCTTCATTAAATTCTTGCTTTGCAAAATTTCCTTTTTCTCGTCACTGCGAAAATCGCGGTCGATTTTTTGGAGCTGAAGTAATTTTGTAAAAATGTAATATTTAATTAAATTTCATTTAGCGACATTTCATTGTTGGAGATTTATTTTTATTTTATATGGATAGAGTTGACAATTTTTTTTCTTTTCGTATTTAAAATGAAAGTATAATTATGTGAGGTTATAATTAGGTCATAAGGGGGTTAATTTCGAAAAGAGGAGTTTAAGGGAGTGGCAGGATGCACGATTTACAGCAAGGACTTCATTTAATCGAGATATTACCGCCTATCCTTCGAACAAACTTCATTGCCAGTGAGAACACTTTCTTGGTTTAATTACGCTAGTAATTAGCGACGAACTTCTGTCGTTATCAGTGTTTTCGAGCAAGTTTTTCCACGAACGTGCTTCCACGTACTCGAACTGGAGAAGATTGCGCGCTGGTCGTGTCTCTCTGGAATTATTTCGCGTTTCTCTTCTTTCTCGCCTGCCTTGGATTTATCTTTGTCAGGAGTTTCTCCTGTGAGCCTTTTCACGATGATTCTTGCACATCTTAACTTCATTTTCCAACGGTAATAATATATATTTACTGAAATTCAAATGGATACAATCAGTTTGCCAAGTTCTCTTATAATTTCTTTTTTCTAATCTCGTATAATTTCAGTTGGTTGTAAAAATACTGATGCTATGATATCTTACACAATAATTTAGTAATAATATACCAAAGGTGTTGGAGCTTTGTGCTCACTAATTAGAAATTAGAAACTTTAACTTCCTACAGGCCATAGACATCTTCTAAGTGGTTGCCAAATATTTTTTTATAAATTTATATATTTTTTATATTTTTATTGGTAAAATGATCGACACTGATATCTTTTCGATTAAATTGGAGTTACTTTTTCCTGGGATTTTATTGAAAAATGAAGAGAGATAATAATAATCAAACTTGCGATGAATTCGAAGAATAAAGTGACGATGAAGGAAGGAGCAGTCGAAGGAAAAGTGTCTTAGTGTATTTTACGCAGAAGACGAGACTGGAAACGCTTTCAGGAGTGGATGTTAAGTTCCGACTACTGATCGACCTCGTCTCATCGCCATGAACGATACTCGATGCTTCTCATTTTAAAAGGCAATCGACTATTTGCATCTTTATGGGACGCTTTAGCCCGCAGTTCGTCCATAAACGCGTTCATGCGCTACTGCCTCGTTTAAAGGCACGTTACCCGACGATTTTAAACGGTTTCAGTGAAATGCAGACGACGCCGTGAAAACTGTCCTTCTATGTTGTCGAATGTCGCATATATAAACATTCGTTTGTAGCAACAATTACGATTGATTCAATACATTTGCAAGAAAATTTTTTAAATTCTATTAACACTAGAACTACCAAACCAGTCAAATTGACTGGTACACAATCTTTTCAAAAAATTCTCCAAGTTTACATAGGAGTCATAGAATTTTAAATTCTACGTCAATATCAATAAACATAAAACACCCAATCGATAAAATTTTCCGTCGCTTGATTCTCCCTTTTTCAAAGTACTCATTTAATTTATTAAAATATGATAGATTTGAGGCCGGTAGTTCTAGTGTTAATGATGGAGACAATGTATTAATAACTAAAATAAAGTGGAAGGTGTCGCACATATTAAATATTAATTTTATGGGGATTTAATTATGTAAATTAACCAAAAAATTCAAAGCAGATTATTTTAATTACAGCGGAAAATTTTCTTTTAATAAAGAATCAAAGGAAATAAATTACAGATACAATTTCCTCTTTGTTACCAATATCACTAGCATCGATTCTTCCTTTCAAACGAACAAGGCATCGCCTCCAGGTTTCATCTCGTTCGCGGTAATTTCGATTTCGTTGTTCCGCTCTTTGCTTTCGCTCTCTTTCTCGTTTCGCGTATCATCGATGTTCTTCACTTTCGTTTCTATCCCCTTCGCTCGAGTCTATTTTCAAGTTCGTCGGCTAGCGTTAATTAAGAGAGACGACGAGGAGTTATTGAAGCGAGAGGATAGTGCGGTTACGATATCGGCGAAATGAAATCGATCGGGTCAAACACGCAGAAATGAAATTGCATTCGAGTAAAGTCGAAGTTAGGTGCTACTTTGTTCTTTATTCTGGCCAAATTGCACACTTTGGACGACATTCTTAATGCTGTTAAATGTACGATTATCGATTCTTAATTGAATGCAATTTGTTAGACTGGTTGCGGTCTGAACAATTACTCCAGCCATTCTGACTTAATTGGAATTAATTTAGCAATTCTTCCCACCACTGAATATTTATTATTTATCGACAATAGGGGAAATATATGTGTTGTAGGACTTTCGATTAAATGTGGGATTTAATTATAAAGCTGTAAGGTGGATATTAATTTAAGGGGGTTATCCCATGTGACAGCTATTTTTTTCGCTCCCTTGGTACTTTTTTTTTCACGAATCATTAAATGTACAATTTTGGAATTTTTACCACACAGTTATTGATACTTTTGTAGTTTAGTGTAATTTTTTCAGGCAAAAATAACGATTTTTATTGACTTTACACCATTTGAAAGATACTCATGCATTTTTTAAGGCTGCCCTGTTTCCAGAATGTTCGCTCATCTTAAATAAATAAATCAAACGGCATTTTAATTCGTAAACCTAAGGCTATCTCCGGAACTAGCCTAGATTTAAAAATTTCAGCCTCAGCCTTAGGTTGAAATATTAAAATGCCGTTTGATTTTTTTTATTTCAGAAGAGCAAAACTTCTGGAATCATGGCAGCCGTCAAAAATACGTGAGTGTCTTTCAAACTGTCTAAAGTTAATTAAAATCGTTACTATTGCTTGCAAAAATTCCAACAAATTACACAAGTATCAATAAACATGAGATAACAATTACAAGATTGCACATTTCAACGTTTCTCCAGAAAAAATTCCCAAAGGAAGGGGAAAAAATAGCTGTCACGTGGGCTACCCTTTCAATAGATGATCAATTAAGATGAGAATTTTGTTTTATTTATTATATTTCAGTTGCAACCACTTGCATCATTTTCTTTGGAGCCATAGCTTCAGATGGACTTGGGTCTAACGAGATTATAATACATTAATTATTAATTTAAGAAAAATTAAATTCACGTGTTATACAATTTTCTAACAATATTGACATATTTGTAATGATAACTAAAATAGAGATAATGTTAAAATAAATCGATACTGTGTACCAGACGAAAAATAGAGGGAGCAGAGAACGATATTAGCATCTTCGTTGGCCAGGCTGCGTTAATGCACCGGCTGCGCTAGTCAGACCGCATTCAGGCTCCATTGCACCCCAGAGAGCCTATCACACTTTCGATTTCCTTTTTCATACGGCGCGATGCACGCAAGAGAACAAAGGAAGCCTTTGTCGTTTACTCATCCGCGGAGTCTGTCGATTCAACGAATTCGAGTCGATCGTGAATTCGAACATCGATCGGCTCACGGCCGTGAAACTTTCGCGATTGTTAATCTTGCGATGAATGAACCTTCCTGGAAAAGAATAAAATTTAAAAAATACATAATAGTAAAATCATAATCGAATCTTAATAATATCGAAATTAATTAACACTTTGAACGTCACCTGTATTTCCCTACTTTTATCATTTCTACCGAAGTGAAACTTTTTCTATTAAATTCACATCTTTATAAAGTAGAAACTTTAAAGATAGATAGATATTGAATAGAGTCATATATTTTTAACGCCAATATTTAGATATTCAGAGAGTACGAAAATTTATAAATATTGCAATTTAAAAGTTACATAAGATTTTATTGAATTATTATCACCGGTCAGATGTGACCCCCATGACAGTTAACGTGTTAAAATATCATCATGTAGATGTATCTGGTAAGACGATAAAAATTCACATTACGATGGGAATTTTTCAAAAATAAAATTATTAAAGTGACACAAAAGATGATATTAAAATTGTGGACTGCAGAAAAGAAAGGAATTGAATATTCGCAGAGAAAAATATTCAGTTGCAATTGCAGACGCCGAAAGTCCTGACACGAGAGCCGACGACTTAACTGAATTCATTAATTAAAACTGAAATCCAATGTACTCCTCTTTGCCATTTTTCTCGAGCCATTATTCACGAACGTTAATATTACCTTGGCCGAAAACTAAATGAATTCTCTTCACGTGAAGGCTCGCGTCACCGTCAAAGTCTACAGAGATTCGCACGAATAGCATTTAAATCTTGGCTCTAAATATTTTCCAGAGATAGTCTAGATGATTCGTGCATTTAATATGCCACGAATATCGTACATCCGAAGAATCCGTTTGAAGCGTTTGCAATCGTCGAGTATCTCATGAATTTTCTACGTAGATTCCAAATACGAAGAGACTGATGCAATTCGCATACGCGCAAAGAGGAAGATTTTTTAAATATTTGTACCAAGAAAACATCGATGGTACGTTGATGGAAATAGCAAGAAGATTGCAAAATATTACACTAGCATATAAAAACTATATTTCCTTCTCTGCTATCAAGAAAATTAAAATTGATTCTTCAGCATGTTTTAGAGTATAAAATGATTTTTCAGGTAATAACGAATCGCGATTTCTTTGCAATTATTTACACTTGTTTTAATCGACACAAACGAGCAATACCTTCTGCGCAAACATGTACGCGAATTTCCCCGTTCGCGAAAGTAGTTTGCGAGGGAACCAACGAAACTGGAATTCAGGTTGCGAACAGAGAGGGAACAAGTACGGAAACCGAGCTGAAATATTTGACTTATTGTTAGTTGTTGGCTGAACCGAATTCTAAGTAATGAAACGGCACTAAAGAGGCAAGAAGGCAAACTGTAAACACGTAACGTGAACAAGTTGTTTGCAGTTTGCGCGAATGATTCGACTTTCTTGCAGTAATTCGAGGATTAGTACAAAAGATAATCCCCATTATTTGACTTCTCTTATTTTTTCAAACGAAAAGTACATCAATCTTTCTACATTATTTCTATCATTTAATCTACTTCATTTCTCTCATTCTCGCCATCTTATTATCCATGTCAATTATGCAAAATCAAATGAACTGTACGTAAATAAGTTCTCCAACTTAAATACTACTACGCGAAAGATCAATACTATGATCTACGGCAGCCGTCAAATTGACATGCCACATTTTTTAAAATATTTCTCAAATTTACAGAGTAGAAGTACAGCAAATATTTCACGTATACCTTACAATAAACAAATTACACAACCGATCGTATTTCTTGCCGCTTGATCTACCTTTTTTCAAAGTACTTATTTAATATATTTAAATAAACCAGATTTAGCGACCATAAATCTAGTGTTAAACATAAAGAAATTCAAGTAACACACAACAGAGATACATTCGATATTACCTGAAGGAACTACATTCACAGTATATTTATTTATACGAATTCCGTTTCATTCGATCCATAAGTACAGGAATAAATATATTCTCGATCACGCTTCCATCTCGAGCTTTCGCCCTCTCTTTCCTTGCGTATACAACTTCCATCTTGCCGTTTCCAAGTATCGAAGACCTTACGGTGTACTTGTTCGTGACCAGGATTCAAAGGACCTTCCAAGTGATTGCTTCTGGTATACGTACGCGAGAAATGTAGAGCAACCCTCCTGATCGAATCGTACGAATAACGTGGTAATATACCACCCCCTCTTCCCTCTCCCACGATTACTTTATTTCCTCTCTCGCTTATTCCATAAACACGGAAAACCCTCGTTTACTTTATTCACAAACTGTTCGTGTATATTCCATCCGAACAGACGGAGATAGTTCCAATTTCAGTCGAAGAGAAGTTGCCGTTTAAACGTCGGTTTCCACGTTCGCCGATTTAAATTGGAACAATGGCATTTAGCTGTTGGAGCATGCCGCTCGTAGAGACAACGAAACGGAGATAGAAACACAGAGAGAGAGATGAATGAAGAGAGGATGAGAGACATAGACAGAATCAGTAAAGGATACAACAGGAAGTAACCTTGCAGGGTAGTTACACGCCGTCTGATTGAGTGCCGCAAGACCTCCAGGGATTGTTTAGAACAATGCAATCGTAACCGATGCACGTTGCAGCAAGTGCAACATGCACGGTTCTTGTTTGCCGACTAAACATTGATCCTCGCTGTTTCTAGCGTTCGAGTGGAGGCCGACCGATACGCATAACTGCATCGTTCACCGGTGAACCTCCGACTACGAAAGGTCTTTTCCAGCAACCCATTTCAATTTCACCCCGACCTACAAATACTACTGGCAAACATCACGATGGAAATCCATAACGAAGCAATTACTTAGGGACCATTATTGTTACGATATTCTTTTCACGAGGGAATAACATCGACAACGATTCTCACGAATCCACTAATAAATCAAGAGCAAAGCAACGTTGCGAAGGTGGACGTGTGACCGTAATAAATGTTCTTCGACGATCCAACGAGGAATGTTCGCGCTTTAGTTCGACTCCTACTGTGAGAATATTCTCCGCACACATCTCTATGGTGGTATCTCTGTAAGTATATCTATATATTGATAATAAGGAAGAAGGGTAGCGAGCCGGCAAGTAGACGCGCCTCTGGTGATATATGTCCGGGTAATTTTCTCCACGATATTCCCTGGGATTTATGGGTTATTAATTTTATGAACCCTCCTGCAACCTTAGCCTCTAACTGGGTGCACGTGTCCCACTCACGATTTCTCTATTACCGCCATGGTCCATGGCCGATCTTCCACACGATCGCTCTTCTGTCTTTCACCTTTCCTATCATTATTACCGGATCTCCTCTTCACGGTCAATTATCTCTCATTTGAATCACCCGTTCGTCGCGTTGGATCGTGACGGTGAAATATTGAAACATCTCTGTGAACGAGGGTAACGAGTAGACGAGGATGATGTTCTTTGTTCGCGAGGATGACTTTTCACCCCATTTACGGTCCGATGGAATCGTCGATGAGGCGTTGTATGCTTGGAATTAGATATGAGAATTAATAATTTAACACTAGAACTACCAAACCAGTCAAAATGACTGGTACATAGTAATTTCCAAAAATTCTCTATGTTCATAGAATAGCCATGGAACAAAAATTCTACGTACATCGCAAAAGACATAAATCACCGAATTGATCATTCTTTCCGCCACTCGATTTCTCCTCTTTCAAAGTAATTATTTAATATATTGAAATATGATAGATTTAACGCCGGTAGTTCTAGTGTTAATTAGTTTGGAGGTTTGACGATGTTTCAATTGATATTACTGTAGAAGTTCGTTTTAGAGTGTCGTTAGATTATTTTTTAGGGTAAAGATATATTTTTATGAGAATTTGTGTCGTCTTTAAAGCTGAAATGGTTAGGAGAGACACGAAGGACGAGAGGGATTGTTTGGTAGGTTATTATAGAAGAAAGTGGGAAAGTATATTCACATTTATTAAATAAAAGACTTTGAAGGAAGATTTATCGCGTGGCAAAAAATACGATCAGTTAAGTAATTTGTATATTACAAGATAAGCGTGGAATATTTACTGCACTGTGGCTATATAAATTTAAAAAATATTTTTAGAAAGATAGGAATCTGTCAGTTTGACCGTTGCCGTAAATATATTGTTAAACGAGACATATGTGAATAGACGATGATGATGTTCTTAGTTCGCGAGGATGACTTTTCACCCCATTTGCGGTCCGCTGGAGTCTTCGATGAGGCGTTGTATGCTTTGACTTAGATATGAGAATTAATAATTTAATTAGTTTCGAGGTTTCACGATGTATCAATTGATATTACTGCAGAAGTTCGTTTTAGAGTGTCGTTAGATTATTTTTTAGGGTAAAGATATATTTTTATGAGGATTTGAGTCGTCTTTAAAGCTGAAATGATTAGGAGAGACACGAAGGACGAGAAGGATTGTTCGGTACGTTATAATAGAAGAAAGTGGGAAAGTTTTGCCTCTTATCTCTCTATTTCCGCCAAGTCCATTTAATAAAATTACGCTTATTTCTCGATGAAAGGCAGACGAAAGTAAGATAAACACGCTAACGAGGGTACCTTCGTTTTCACGACGTTCCCTTCCCTTTGCTCAAGATGGTTCTCCATCCCTGAGATCGCGAGATCTCTGTTTCTCTTTCGTCAGTCCGGCCTTGATTAATTAAACCGTTAATATAATTAATCCGCGGAGCACTTCCGAAGAGAAAACCTGGGCGGAGATCACTCGCCTGGAAGCGCTTACTTGAAAACGTCGAGGGTTGATCTAACAAGCCAGAAGACACCCCTTCGTCTCTCGATTCCTCTTGTTAAACATTTGCAGCCAAAGAGTTTCCAACTTTTCTTCGATTTTCCGCCTACCATGGCACGCCAGATCTTCAAACTTCAATCTCCGCAGGATTTACCATGGGTTCTCGTTGAAATATTACATCCACTCGGACACGTTGATACTTTATTACTAACTTCATAAGAATCCAATGTCCAGAATGTTCTCCGGACGTGGATGAGCGATGAAGTTTGTCAAATTACTTGAAATCTCGAAGAAATTAAGTCCTCTTTGATGAAGCTTATTTTACAAAGTCTACGTTGAATTTTATCGACATTTTCGTGAAACGTGAAGCACGGAAACGAAATTTCTTTGTCTCTCGATTCGAAGAAACAAGTACGAGCAAATAATTGCCACAAAACGATCCGATTCCCAGTGGATTCGATGCGAAACTACCTCAATTCGCAAATACGTTACACAGGGGCACATAGCGACGCATATGTAAACCCACCGAATCCTCGGGAAAAAAGCATGGGGGTTTCAATCCCCTGACAGGACTCACTGCTTCGAGCCGCTTTGGGGCATCATTATATACCATCGACTCTTTTTTGTCCCTTTGTGTCTCCTGTTTTGTCTTACGTGACACACAACGATATTCTCCCCGATGCATTTACGTGCACTCTTTGTCGATGACGGTGTATCTACAGTTTCTCCGGTAAATCCAATTTGTTCTTCATTTTTCCAGAGCATTGTTTATCGAAATTGATGTCGACTCTTTACCTCTTATCGCAAAGTCATAAGTGTCATAATTAATATTTTGTTTTATGAAACTCAGATGAATTAAACAATAATTTGAATTTTCTTGCCTGAATGGTCATGTTTGACATTCATTCACATTTATTGATGACATAGGATATCTAATTTTGCTCCAAAAAGCTAATTGAGACATTGTTATTTCAAGAAGTAGTTTTCACTTGTACTTTGTGAGGTTTTTACACATTAAAAAGTACCTTTAGTGTGTTGTCTAAAAACTGTTTAGTGTAGTAAATATTTTTCAAAAACAAATTAAGAAATATATTTTTAAACATTGTCTAAATATCATGCGACTAGGGGTTAAACTATTTTTGAGTATCTCAATTAACGCCTCCTGCGATAGGTTTTTGTCGAATTCACCGTACATTTTTGTTGTTCATAAATTGTGGAACGTCTGGCTACAAGATGAAAACAAGTTGGCCCGTAAGAAGGGTAGATTTTGACAGAGGACAGGGTAGTTTACCTTCTTCGGCTACGAACAAACGAACGACACGATTCGAGCTTACGACCAGACGGAGGACACGTAAAGGACGAAGGGCGGCTGTTAAGAAAAAGTGTGTCTTATTGTTTCCCATGCCTGCAAAAAGTCCCTGACAGACGAGGCGTAAGTAACGGGGGTGAAAGTACCGTTCTTCCCTAACGATGAAACAGAAGCACTTTTATGGACACCGCAGATGTATTACACTAAGCCGTAATAAAATCATAGTTGTTTATAATTCAACTTTACTTAATCCTAACAACCACTCAATTTTACCATCTCAAATTCTTTTCAAACTTCACATCTACCTTTACAAAGTACTTCTTACATTTTTCAAATTTCCCCCTTTGCCTCTTCAAAATTCTTAAGAAAATCATCCCAAAATTGTTCAACCCTCTCCAAATAAAGCCTGAGCGAAGATCAGGAAGAGAGAAACGGCACAAAACGTTGGAATTCCTATTTGCGAAAAAAAATTGCGACATTAACGTAGTTAACTCTAGACGAACTCACCAGAAGCAGCATTGGTGAATAGAACAGTCGACTGTCGTTTGTGCATCACGCTTATGGACACCGTCGATGTATTACACTAAGCCATAGAAAAATCGTAATTGTTTCTAATCCAACTTTACGTAATTCTAATAAATTTTACCATCACAAATTCTTTTCAAATTTCACACCGAACTTTTCAAAGTACTTCTTACATTCTTCAAATTCCTCCCTTTGGCTCTTCAAAATTCTTAAAACAATTATTCTCGACTTTTTCAACCCTCTCCAAATAAAGCCTGAGCGAAGATCAGGAAGAGAGAAACGGCACAAAACGTTGGAATTCCTATTTGCGAAAAAAAATCGCGACATTAACGTAGTTAACTCTACACGAAGTCACCGGAAGCAGCATTAGTGAATGGAACAGTCGACTGTCATTTGAGCATCACATTTATGGACACCGTCGATGTATTACACCAAGCCATAGAAAAATCGTAATTGTTTCTAATCCAACTTTACGTAATTCTAATAAATTTTACCATCACAAATTCTTTTCAAATTTCCCACCGAACTTTTCAAAGTACTTCTTACATTCTTCAAATTCCTCCCTTTGGCTCTTCAAAATTCTTAAAACAATTATTCTCGACTTTTTCAACCCTCTCCAAATAAAGCCTGAGCGAAGATCAGGAAGAGAGAAACGGCACAAAACGTTGGAATTCCTATTTGCGAAAAAAAATCGCGACATTAACGTAGTTAACTGTAGACGAAGTCACCGGAAGCAGCATTGGTGAATAGAACAGCCGACTGTCGTTTGTGCAGCATCATTGCACCTCGCTCGTCCTCGAGAACGAAGGCTGGTTCGCGCTAGGGGTTTGCATGGGATTTTGCGAGGGGTTTGAGAGGGGTTGCACGGCAGTTCCTCCCTCTTATCTGGCAGAGGGGTTTCGAGATCGTACGCCTTCTAGGTATTGTATTCCGAGTACCTGTCCCCTCGCTTCCCTTCCGGCAAACATCGGCTCTCCTTTATTTTGGGGTAATGTTGCGTGATAACAACCAACGACGATACCTACCCTCGGCCTGAAATTGCCCCGCCGGGACGATTATTAATATCGTACGACTTCTTCTCCGAGAGAAATCGCTTTGTTAATAAAAAGCCCGCGAGCTGCGAACACTTGTTCGTTGGCTTTAGAAGAGGAGATGGAAATTGGTGACGGAGATGGAGATTGATCGACGAGGTATTCGTATATGTCTGGTCTCTTGTTTTATACGAATGATGGGGATGTGATTTCGAGGGTTGGAATAACGTCTGAGTCGATAGGCGGAGAATGTGGGACTTCATTGAGTCTGACGTCCATCCAGTTCTTTTTGATCATGAGGCAGATGGACCACGGATGTACAGGGTGCAAAAAAAATAATGATCATGGCTTTCAGGGGTTGTTCTACAGCTTTGGATAGATGGAGATTTGAGAAGATAAATACAACGCAAAATTCGTGAAAGGGTGGGTAATGTTTCTTATTTGATCATTACATTTGCCTTAGTAAGTAAGTAAAATCTCTAAGAGAAACCATTCTCTCGCAAATTAACTTCTAATTGTGTCTTCGCGATTGAATTTTAGCTGAAGAAATCAGGCCTCCAGGTTTCCAAGATTTTACTAAGATTTTAGTAGTTTTAAGTGCAATTACACATTTTGTTCCACTTGCTTCACATTTCCCTCTGCAGAAAGGGTAATAACAATTTAAATGTTAACAGGAATATCTTTAAGTTGCAATTTTTTCCTGAAATATCTCATTACTATTTCTTAAATTTACTGCTCTCAAAGTATCAAAGCATACTTACATTCTGTTAACCCTTTGCTGTAGGATCTGTTTCGTAACTGCTTCAGCAATAATTTAGAATTTAATTAGTCAAATAAAAATTGATCAGTGATTCTTAATATGCTATATTTAACATAATAATTTAACATAATATTAATGTTAGAGAAATAATATTATCGCGTCGGATCTCATTAATATTTCCAATTCAATAAGTTTTCGAAAACTTGAAAATTTCTTATCCCATTTACCTGACCACGAGTGTCACTCGTTATTGTAGGCCAAGGGGTTAATTAATAGTCCCTATTATCCTGAGCCAATCACTACGTCAATTCGTTTAAGAATAACTTACCACCTCTGGATAGTATTTAGAGGAAAATTAATTTACAAGCTGATACAAGATCTCTAAGAAACACCATCGTATTTCCAAACAAAAATTTCACCCCTTTCGACATCCTGCTCCTCGTTGTCGTCAGGTTGTCCTTCACACGTAGAAGACCCATGCTTCTCGCGTTTTCTCGCAAACACTTAAAGTCAGTTACGATATTTTTATACCTTTTCCATCGCAATAATCGCGTTCCCAACGATCGCAGCTTTTGATATCACGGACGTTAAACGGTTTTACGGCAGTAGACGAGTCGATATCGGGAAAAAGGGTGGAACAGAGATGCAGAGTGCAAAGAGAACCGAGGTAACGGCATATTTCGCGCATACAATATCGTCCAAAGTGTACCTGTCCGCAAAGTCTGTGAAAAGTCGAACAACGCGACCGCCAGAGACCAGCTCTTATTATTCTTATCAACACGCTCCCTTTCGACAAATATTTTCAGACCGACTACTTTGGTCGATAAAAAGGTCCGGGGAGAGACGAACCTTGAGTTTCACCCTTACGTTACCTGTTTCACCGACGAGTATGCGGTGTAACAAAGGGCACACGGGGACAGAAATAAAATAAGAAATTCGGGAAGGTAAGGAAAAACGTGGTATAAAGGACGGAATTGAAGTCGACCTTCTACTTACGTTCTTTTGCTCCACGGGGAGAGAAACAAAGGGAGAAAATAAGACGTAGTGGGAAATGATACGAGAAAATGGGAATTAAAATCGAATGATGCTCTCTGTTGCTGTAAAAATGAACTTACCTTCTCGTTTGTTTATTTAAAGCAACGTAATTGACTTTACCGAGGTCTGCTCGATTGCAATATTGCGCATTTTCTCGGTATTTTCTGAGGAGAAAGAATGCAACAAAGGGTAGGGGAAATCGCAAGAAAGTAGAAGAACACTGTAGTGAAAAATACTTGGAAAAGAATTTTGCGTCGTTTCCACGCTTTCGCATTGTCAAACGAGAGCAAATCTGAGAAGTTTTTCTTCTTCTCTTTGAATGTTTTTTATGCAAATATCGTTATACTCTTTTACTGTTGTAAATCTTCGTTAATTTTAATTTTTACCTTTTAAAAATTGCACGAATTTTCATCACCTATATCATATTTTGGATGTTATTGAATATTATTGATTGGATTTTATGAAATATATGAGTACGTACATGTTACATATTGTAAAAAATAATTCATCGGAAAGGGTGCAAAAACATGGGATACGAAATCGTACGACCATTCCTGAAATAACAACTACTTTATTATTATACGAATACCATTCATACGTCACAAGTGAAAAATATTATTCGAACGGATTTTATCGACAGATTTTATTATGTAATATAAACTTATGTGTTATACATTGCTACATGTTTTGGCTTAACGGCTAGTCCTATCCGCTAGATCCTTAGAGGCTAGAATGCACAGTGACTTGTACAGAATCATCGTCCTTCATCCCCTTCATTGTTCTACCATTGATTTGTCATTGTCCTGGTAAATTCTTAACGCGTTAGAGAGAAGACAGAGAGTGAAATAGAGTGAAATCGACAAAGAGAAAGAAATAGCAGAGATAAGGAGTCCTAGAAAAATATGATAGAAAGAAAATCTTAGAGAGACAGAGAAAAGAAAATATCTGAAGGAAAGAGAAACAGTCAGAAAAATAGGAGGGAAGAAGAGAGGAAGAAAAAAAAAAGATATACATTTACACGAGTATCTCTTTGGTAACGTCTTCCTGTTATCTCGCGCTTTTATTTCTTAGGCAAAGTCTAGCTACTAACTCCTTTCCTCTCTCAGTGTCATAGAAACTTTCATTACGAAAGCATCCCCTCGAGCGTTTAGTTTATAAAACGTTCATCTTTAATGCTGCTAAAACTGCGACGGCTTGGTCCTACTTTCGAGATAGAAACGAAAGGCTCCTCTTCCTTTCGTCGCCTGTCAGTATTGTGCCTCGAGAAATTTCACGGTACGCCGGCTAAGTTTCTATTTCGTGGATTAAGCGGATTTAATATTCCATTTCGTGGATGTCTACCACGTTGATTTTCGAAAGACCCTTCGAGCCGGAAAAGACCGGCCCTCGGGGCGGCTGATCTTCCTAACATCGATTCTTGTTACGAAACTTTTCGTATCGTACCTTTTTCTCATGAATTCAATTTTTAAATCCAATTATAATTCCAATGTAATTTCCTCCAAGAAACTTCGAATGACCTTCAGCTGGCATCCCGTATAGAAGATTCGAAATTCGCGATTGTATCTTCGAAGAGAATTCGACGAGAATAATATTGAATAATTTTTTTTTTTTTACAATTAAAGAATATATTAAGGCGAGAAGGACAAGCCGCGCGCACAACCCTCGCGGGTGTCGTAATACGAGCCTATTAATTAACGAGTTACGATTAAACGTTAGTTGTTAATTATTATCGTTAAATTTATACCTAAGATATAATACACTCACCTAAGATGTACCTGATGATATCTTTGTAAAAATTTCCCTATCGCGCCACGAGAAGGACGCATCGTCGGCGCTGGGAAAAACTCTTTTGCGAAACGAACCGTTCCACCTGTTTCTCTATTTTTTTCTCCTTTTTTTTGTTGCTTTTCTTTATCTTCTTTGTAGATTCCGCGAGAATTCGATCAGCGAGAGTCGTCGCAACAATTGCTTTCCTGCATCGATATCGTCTCGTTGCTACAAATTTCTCTCAATTTATTGACTTTTTCTTTCTTCGCGATTACAATTTCCTTTATTATTATTCACTTTGACGTACTTCTCGCAGTCGTTCTTTCTTCGATAATACAAATAGCTCAAGAAAGGAGCACGATAGTCACCGAATTTAATCCTCACCATTTAAACTCCGCTCAAAGAAATCATTTGCATCCATTGTAAGGATAACGAAATGAGGTCAACGAATGGGAAACCATCGACGTATCTTCTCTCCAGGATCTAACTCGGAAAATATTCTCGAACGCATATCGCGGAAACTAACGAAGAAACGCAAAGCTAGCTTTAGGCGACGGATATACCGGAATACCGGCTAAGTCCCCGATAAGACCGTAGATCGGCACGCGAGGCACCAACTGAATTTCTTTGGAAACTTTACCCTTCACGATTCACCGTTCGCCTACAGGATGGTTCAAAGTTCGTGGCACGATCGAAGAAACTTTACTTCTTCGTTAAAACGCGACCGACAGTTGCTACAAACGATATATTTTTACTCGACGAAACAACCGTGATCGATTGTCTCAGTGAACCGAACAAAGCGTATTAAAAATATCAATGTTTTAACGAGAAGGAAGTTTCTTCTGTGCCATGAATTTTGTACGATCCTGTATAGAAAAGGACGATTCCGTCGTGCGAATCCAACGAGCTAATTGCGTTCAACGCTCCACCTTTGGGAATTGCCGGTAATTTTTCGACCGTTCAGGAAACTCTGCACGTTCTACGTTTCTTGTTTTTTCTTTCCTTTTCCCCCTCTATTTTCTTCTTTCTCTCTTTCTCTCGTATCTCGTGAACGACCGAAGTCCCGAGTCGCTCGATTCGCCCGGATATCCGCTTCCCTGGGAACTGGGACGCTTGTGTATCCGAGTTTTAAAGGATCTCGTTCGAGAATTCATTCCCTGGCAGGTAATCCGTAACCGGTTGAATTCGTGTCTCGTGGAACTTGAGAGAATTATGCGGCCTTTTATTATTACTCCTCGGGTTTCAATAAGAACAACGCTCTACGTCTTCGTCCTTGTCGAGCAAATGGGGAAAATTAGCGTGCGGTAAAATACCCCTCGATGTAACCCGGAAGACACATTCCGTCTTCCGGAAGTATCTTCTCTTCTTTCGCCATTATTTTCTTTTCTTTTTTCTCACGGAAAGTGTTTTCTTCTTTTTGACACTTGGAAATAAAGTTTCGAGAGACGGAGAGAAAGTTTGAAAGTATATCCGCGCTAACTGAAAGTTAACCCCCGGGACGAGCTACATAAGTGTTCCTCGAGCGACCTAAATAAGACATAATCGAGAACGCCTGTTATTCCTGCTCTTTTTCCTTATCTTCTTCTTTTATTCCCAATTTCTTCCGAACATCTGCGAGTAATATCGCGCAGGAAACGTCGATCGACGATTAATTGACAGCCCTCTGAAAGACCGTCGGAAGTCGTCCAAATAAAATTCTATCTCCCATCGTTCATCGACCTTTGAACCGATTCAAATCGTTCCAGTAGATCAAGTCACCGCTACCAAAAACTATTGATACCGCTAAGGTCACTGACCTCCAAGAACGATTCTCAATTCTCAGGCTAATTTCTTCTCCATAATTCGACAAAAAGTTGATTAGACTTGTGCAAAACTACATTTTCAACCACCCCTTCGAGGCATTCTTCAATTACATCGTCCATCGACTCTATCAACCCCAGCGTATCTCCTCTCGCGCGAAATCCTCGTCGCTACGACTACGTTAACGTTTTATTGACGCATTCCGGCGGATTCCTAACTGAAACGGATCCCGCCACGATCACCTAGGTATTCTCTCTCGTAAAATTCTTCGTCCACGTTACACCACTCATCCTCCTCCTCCTCCTTATTCTCCTCTTCGTCCGATCGATTTAGGAGGTAAAGGATGCCTGGTGTCTTCTCGGTTTCTATGGCTTCTCGAAATTATACTCCACCGGGAATCCCAATTACCACTGATAGCTGTCCACGATGGATTTGCTCTCGGAGCATGGACTGGCACTGCCGCACCATTTGGTCTCCTTCAACGGTGGACACGAGGAACCGCCACGGCGTGGCTTTATCGTTATCTTCCGCGTCCTCTGAGTCTCACCAACCCCACAGCTGCGACTGCAGGCGCTCCATGGACCCCATTCACCAACCTTGCAGTCCCTCGGTGGACCTGTAACATCGGAGGAAGATCGTGGAGGAGAATCGTCCTTATTCCGGATGCCGGAGATCCGGTTAAATCTAAGACTTTGCGGTTAAAACCCGAACCCTTATCTAGACTCGATCGGGGTTTAATCGAGCGTGATTCTGGACGGAGAACGAGGAGTTGGGGTTAGGGTACGTTTCGGATCGATCTTATCGAGGATTCGCCGTAGATTTTTAACTGGATGGAGAGAAATACGAGGAGATTTGGAGTATTCTTGAGGTTACGGGCTGGTATGAACTTTGAAGATGGAATCCTGGAGAATTTTGCACTGCGGTGCCTTTATTAACTTGTTTTTGAAGGACCACCCTGTTTTATTAGAAAAGAGGGGGAAAACTAATAGTACTGAGGTTGTGTCCAACTTATTGAAAAGAAAGATAAAGTTCATGTACTCAATCAACTAAAGATATTCACTGAATTGAAGCAGGCTTCTGATTCGTTAATATCGAGGGACATGTTTGAAGATGCTTTGAGAGAACTACAAGATAATGGGCTTATAACGATAATTGGAAGAAATAATATCCGCATCTCTTGAAAAGATTCCTCTTCATTTTTCGTCTTTTTTGTATTGTTTCTTAAGACATTCACAGAATTTTTTTTGTAACGCCGACTATTTTACGAATTAACTCCCTCTATTTCGTGTTTGCAGAACTTTTTATACATTTGTATCAATTACACTTTTTTTTGGACTAGGAAAAACTCTGTGTATTGTATGACTGCTAGAAGTGATCTGTCTATTTACAAAATGAAAGTCTTTTGTCGAAAGCTGTGATGCGCGCCTCTCTTGAAATCGTATATGAAATTTCTGAGGTTCGATGGGGGTAGAGTCTTTGAAAATAAACATTTACTGGTTAGTAGACTAATTTTCTCCACCCCCTCGAGGTCTTTAAGAGAGGAAAGGTGAAGACTTATTCTCAACACCTGGTGGAGGATTTCAAATTTTCCAGCTGCCTCAGAGTAAGCCCAAACTCCCGTTAGAGTCATCGGTAAGTACAACAAAAATTCTTTGCATTAATTATATAGAAATAATACACATGTGCGCACCCTGATCGAGCCCCAATCATACCTTTGGGTTTTATCGAAGGCAGCTGTTGATAAGATATTTGCCGCTGCACTATAGTTCCTAAGTTTTATGACTTCCTAACATTACCGTAGTAGCAGAAAAATATTGGATAAATATTTTTTTCAAATATTAGAAAAATATTTTTTAAGCCACATTTTTTCATGTGAGAAAAATATTAGATCTGAATATTGTACACATGTACAAGAAATATAAATTAAATGTTTAAAAAATATAAACTAAATATTCAGAAAATATAAACAAGATATTTAAAGAATGTAAAGTAGATATTTAGGAGATATAAACTCGATATTTAAAAAATGTAAAATAAATATTCAGGAGATATAAACTAGATATTTAAAAAATGTAAAGCAAATATTCAGGAGATATAAAATAAATATTTAAAAAATGTCAAGAAAATATTCAGGAGATATAAAATGGATATTTAAAAAATGTAAAGTAAATATTCAGGAGACGTTACTATTAATTAATATTCAGCGATATAACTCGTTATCAACAACCTTTTGCCATCTAGTGTGCCCATTTCCAATATCGGATCGATAAAAATTAATTAGTTTTCGAGTAAAATATCTGAAGAGACGACGTTACTTTTCGGTCCCCTTAATAAATTAAAATAACTGTCGGTAGATCTATTGTTAACACTTAGTATCTGGTGATTTAAAGGGCTCATAGGAACGTAAGAGAGCGACAAGTTTATTACTTTATATTCTAATTAGTATAAAAAAATCTGGATGAATTATCCCGGTTAAAATCTAGGAGTGACGTAAAATCACTCCGATTTCTGATTACTCCAACTAAAATAAACTTCATTGAAATGTCCTGGATTTACGCTCGTCCTCGTTCCTATACAATCCATTTACGCAAAATTGATACACGTTTCCCGGAATGAGGATGAAATTCAGTTTGAAAGTTTCCATTTCGTTTTGGCAAAACGAAGCCGCGCAAACGAAAAGGTTCGTTTGGAAGGGGACCATGTATTCAATGGTCCTGAATGCTCGATACAGGTCGGAGCTTGAATAATGAGCCTAGAAAGAAAAAATGTACGGCAAGCTTGGCTTTAATTTTTTGATCACTCGGTTTCGGTGAATGAGAAAAAAAAAGGATGGAATGCACGCGTGCGTGTTACAGGGAGGGAAGCAAGAAATGAAAGAGTAAACGGGACAGTAGAGAGCGTGTATTTGAAAATGTAACGGAGGCTGTATATGCAGCTGGAGCGAGATAAAGTGTAAACGCGAGGGAACGAGGAATCTCTTTGATCGGTTACACGGAAAATATGACTATTGAACTCGTTGGGCTTTTGCATTAACTTCAATAAACGAACAAATTTCACCGAGGCCACAGTTACTCTTGCGTCCCTCCATTTGAGAGATTTATTAAAAGTTTATCCCCGTTAAAAGTGAAAGTCAAACGATCGAATAAATTTAGAGGATGGAATTTTATGTTTAGAATTTTTTCATAAATACAATTATAATTAGCAAATCGATCGTAACGAACGGTGGAAATTCGTTAACTGTGGATAGCAGGCACGTTATTAATTTCGTCTTCGACTATACTCGAGTTACGTTTACTTTAATTTCTCCGCTCTCGAGTTGAGGTTTCGCTGAAATTTACTTTGGGTTTGTCTGGTTTGCTTAGGTTGTTCCACCTTCTTAAATTCAAGATAAATCTCAACCAATGAACGCGGTTAACTTTACATTATTATGGACCAAACCATTATTCGATACCGGACCAATTGAAATTCGTCCTCGAACTTTTCTAAAGTTCAAAAGTTCAAAGTACCCTTTGAAACGTTAAATTCAATGATACTTACGAGATCTCACGCGTTTCCCTTTCGACGTTAGTCTGTGATGTTTCATCCTAAGCCTGTGCTGACGCTGCGCGATGTCGCGCAACGATGTTGCAACATCGGTAGAATTCCACGAGTGTCCCAAGCTGTTTGCACTAGTTGTATTCGACATTTTCCTCTTTATATCCTCAAAGATCTGAGCCTTCTGTGCCTCCGCTGTTTGTCTGTATTTTTGATAATAGGGCCAGCCAGTTTTTCCATCGACATACTGGATTTTTCCATCGGCGAATTTCGTGATCCTTGGCGCAGGAGTCGCGTTTAACCGTGGCCTCTGCAAAGCGTAAGACGTGGCGATGCTGTCGATTATCGCTGCTTTATTGTCCCGTGGTACATCCGTGACTACCTGTCCACTTCCGGTGGTGGTCCAATATCTGGAAAAAATTTTAAAGCGTTAGGTACATGTAAAATTCGATCGCTAAGCTCAACTGAAACGGATAAACAAGTTGAACACTACTGACATTTCGTTCCTTTTATCAATTCTACTGGAGTGATCATTTTTCTATTAAAATCTTATCTTTGCAATGCCGAAACTTTAACACTAAACCTACCAAGCCGGTCATAATGACCGGTTCACCATTTTTTCAAAAAAGTACCTAAATTGATAGGAGAGCGGTGAAGTAAAAATTCTACTTAAATCATATAAAGCCTAAATTAGTTAATTTACTAATCCTTTCATTTCTTGATTATTTTTTTTCCCAAAGTACTTGTTCAATAAATCTAAATTTTAGTAGATATAACATCGGTAGTTTTAGTGTTCAAGACACAAATAGATGTATATTCAGCAAGATTTTATCGTTTGTACGCCAGTATTTAACCCTTTCAGCGTTGATTTGTGCGGCGTTAGGAGTCTTTTGGGAGATGTCTGCTTTTTATAACGAAACGCAAGGTGGTAAAATGAAATTTCATTGCAAAGTACATTGATTGTAACAGAAACAATTTGAGCACTGACTGAGAAACCTTAGCCGTACCGTTTCTTTCATTGACAAAAATTAGATAAACAATATTAATCCTGTTGTTCTTCTCGAGTCTATATGATCCATAATGAACATTATATTTTAATAGATACTATGCTTCTAAGTATTAGTTTTTGATATCCAATTTATTTAACATTTATATCCATCTGTTTGTATATTTTATGTTTCTCAAAATATGAACCATTGTCCGTCAGATCACTATGACGAATGTGAGATAAAAATTATTAGAGCAGCACGGTTAAAAATAGTAAATTCAATTTTTAATTATTTATTTTTATTTTTTTTTGTATTCATAACCCAGATTGAATGATTGCTTAAAAACCCATATATGCCTTCATGGTCACTTGTGAATAACTTTGCTTAAGCACATATGCGTTAATAGCGCTGAAAGGGTTAAATATTGAATGCGTTAGAAAATTCGTAAATATTATAATTGAAAAATCACATGGAATTTCATTAAATTCAATTCAACCGGTATCCGAAATGAAACACGTTGGTCTACATTGGCGATTCTTTGCGATCTTCCAGGATCTTTTCGTTTTCGCGAGAAACGCGATGATGTCGTGAGAACTGACAAATTTTCCTAACAACCTACTGTACGACAATTTATCTTCCCAAGGAAAATATCTCGAAGTCCTTCAGCCCTACTATTTTCTTCGCAACACTGTCCCTCACTCGGAAATGTCCATCGGGTAACATTGTGTTTCTGCTTTCACTTTCATATTCCATAACGATTACATTTCCACCGAGAGAAACACAGATGTATTAGTTACGTGAAGGACAAGAAGACGGTGAAATTATTCGAGAGCCACGGACGAACGGTATGCCAACGTTTTCGGTCTCGTCGACGTCGCTGGCGGCGTCGTTACCTGAATTTCTAGACATCGAGTTTACCGAAGCGAGGCGTGCGAGCACTCGAAAACAATTTCGAGAGTTGATTTACGGTTACTCGGTCTATCTGAGCGAGACGAGACGTAGGTGAGCTGGAATAGAACGAGGGAAGAGAGAAAGAGAATCGTGCCGTTGCGGGTGAACCGGCAGCGATATATTCGGATCGCAAATAAGGTTGAGTGAGAAAGAGAAGGGTATATCATAGTCTCGGTGGTTCTACAATCATCTAAAACTAATCTAACATTGTGCCTCTTACGTGAAATGACCGTAGTAATTTCAAACTGAAAAGTATTAGGTGTACAAATTAATTCTCGGCCCCCAGATTTCATCGGCCACAAAACCTATTCAGATTAGAATTTTTCCAAATTTGAATAGTCATTCTAAAGCACCATTTGTTAGCTTTAAAATAAGATATATCGCATGACTCTACTCCAGACATAACGTGAAAAATCATGTGTAGAAACGATGTCGTTCGATAAGCAACATTTAACTCTTTGAGGCACAGAAATTCCGAAAATAAAATGACCCATGTTGCACATGCATTTTTTGCATCTTTTAATGAAATAAAGTTGGTTTATATTTTTTAATAAAGTTATATAATAATATAAAATTTCGAGGTGGGACAAAAAATGTCCCACCATGCATCTTCACTCACCAAAGAGGTGGGACACTTTTCATCCCACTGTGCCTCAAAGAGTTAAGACACTGTCTTCTTTTCGCGTTTCAACTAAAAAAAAGAATCGCTATATCATGCAGCACTTGTAAAAAATGGTTTCAACAGTTTCGAATATTCTCCCGACTTAGCCCCTTCAAATAACCACCTATTTCGATCCCTACAACACCACCTAACTGATTCTCAATTCAAGTAAGTTAAACATGTCTATAATTGCCTCAATAATTTCATGGATGTGTACCACTATCATTTTTCCGATCTGGAATCCGACAATTACCTGAGAGATGGCAAAAACGTATAGAAAATGAAGACGATTATGTTTAATATTGAATTTATGTCAACATTGTTATAAATAAATGTCAAAGTTAGTCAAAAAAGGCCGAGAATTAATTTGTACACCTAATACAAGTAAAAAGGTAAAAAAGAAGAAGATAGAGGGAAGATGAGGAGTTGGAGTTACATTTGATGTTTTTGACTATAATTCTTATTATCATTTTGCTCGGGAAGTAATTAAGGAGGACAGAGCATCGACGGAGAAAAGGAAATACGAGGAAGAAGAGGAAGGAAAAGAATGTAGAGACAAAATGGAGAAGGAACGGTCAAAGCGAATTTTCTTTTCGAATATTATTCATCCCGGTTCTTTCTCTGGTTGATCCGTCTTTCCAGTTGCTCCTGGAATTTTCGATCTTCTCGCATTTCTTCCTTTTCGACGACGTTGGACTTTGTAAGGTCAAATTTCTCTCGAAGACTATAAACGAACGAGCTCACCCTCGATTCGGAAGAAATCCACGGAGAAATTTCATTTTGCAAAGCTTTGGGGGACAGAAGGTGGAAGGATTTTCGGATGCATTTCACTTTTAGTGTTTATGGTTCGTCACTGAAAACTTTCACGAACGAAAGTCTGATATTTGAGTTATTTAACCGTTTGGGACTAGCACTACACATATGTGGCCTGATAAAAAATTTAATTATAATTTATTGCTTCACGTATATACAGTTAAAGTTGAACAACTGAAATGCAACTGGTGAAATGCAATTATACAAATAGAAATTTATAATTTATATACATAAACTGTCTAACTTTCTGATAAAAGGGTGGTTTTGTCTACGTCCGCAAAAGGTTTGTGCCGCTGATCTTATGAAATTGTCATTCCTCTTTCGATTTCTCGTTACAAATGTTCTTTTTTCCCGAGAGAAATATGTACAATTTTGTAATAAGCAAATTTTTGATGCGAAGTAATGTTAGCTTGGATGACGAAACGTCTCAAAAGTCGATGACTCGAAAAATTAATTTCCCAGAAAAGTTACATTGAGCAAAGTAGGTTACATTGGTTCCCTCACGCAAAAGCATTGCTAGAAACGTGCATAGCCGTTGTTAAAAGTTACTTCGCCGAGCTCATTCACGTCCCTCTGATTATTAATGACCGCGTTAATATTAAAAATTGTTACCACCCTTGTTTCCCTCGCATGCTAATTTCCATTTATGCAGATCCCGGGAAAACTGTTTTTCACTTCCCGCCCGTGTCTCTCCCTCCCTCCTCATGAACCAAACTTTCCACTTCGTGTACCAGAAAAGCTTGTAATTTTTCAAATATTTCTATTTTTACAACAGCCCATTAAACTTCCATCGTTATACACGTAATTTCGGTACAAAAGGCGACTAGACGTATGGACTTTTGACGATTTAATCGTGCATCGCGAGAAATTCGAAACTCTTACGACTCAATTTCGTCCGAATCTCATTCCTAACATTTCTAGACCGAATAAAATCACCGACGAAACGTTTCGACGCGTTAAAAGCGTTTCAACGTTGACACGAAACTCTGGAAAATATTCACGAAAATCGTGAGCGACGAAAATTCGCATCTTTCGTTGCGAACGAAATAGAAAATCGTCCAGGATAGAGTTTTCTTCTTTTTTTCCGGGGTAAACGAAACAACAGCTCGCCGCGTTTCTCTCTTATCGCGAATGCGAAACTTATTGCGGATCGTTAACCCCAAAGAGACCCGAGTCATTTTATCCCGAGGGAGGAAAAAGTATTACCACGATATATATTCGGAAAACGGGGGTTGCTGGCGCGGAAAGGAAGCGACGAACGGTCTTTCCTAACAATGACAATAATAATGCCATTGTTTCTGAGAATCCATCTTTAATGGACACTCGATGGTGGCGGAGGATATGGCCTCCTTTGATTTACTATGTCAACTGGAATTTTGGACTTACGGCAACGGGAATTTTAATGGGGGAAGAAAATTGTTTTGTGAGACTTTTAACATTAAAACTACATTAACTGTGAAAATAATTGATTTACAATTGTCTTGGAAAAATTCCCCAAATTAATAGGAAAGCAATAGAGTAATTATACAATTTTATCCTTTAAAACATAAATTACTGATTGATCATCTTCTTCGATTCTTGATTATACTTTTATTCAAGTATTTATTCAGTATATTTAAGAAGAATAGATATAATGCTGGTAGTTCTAGCGTTAATCCAAAAGGGATTTTTCATGGCTTGTAATTATTCTGTAAGGCAGGTATAATTAACCGCAGGTTAACCTCGGTGTTGATGTTCTTTATAAAATTAATGGTTTCTGCCGGTGCTCCACTAACTACTTTGTTTATTGTTATTTCTCACAGACTACATTGGACAGGGTATTGAAAAACAAGAGATTCTTAATTTATCGAGTGTAACGTTATTTCTTGTTATAATTTTGACTTTTGTTCTCGCACGTATCTCCGCAAACAAAGGACCCGATTTGGCGGCAATGAGAGCATGGAATATCCGAAATGGCGCGCGATATTCTACGGTTGAATTCGATAGCAATAATTTACTGCCAGTATTTATCACATAAACGAAGAGCAATTAAGCGTCGTGTCACCTTTGTGCGGTACGTATAATTGAAAATATATTTGGAGGAAATACATTATTATAACGCGTTTGCAATTCAAATGTCTCATTACAATACCGCCCGGGGATGATTTTAAAATGCAAATTCTCGGAGGAACGTAAATTTGTATCTGTCGGCCGGCGTAAATTTCAGGATTTTCACGGTTTCTCCCGTCTGCCAAGAACGATTTCCCAAGAATAACAGGTATTCGTCAATACTCGAGATACTTCAGCCTCGATCTGTCAAAAATTTACGATTACAGTGTCGTATAATTACAAATTGTTGGCTTTTTAAAAGAAACCTCTTTGCAGTGAGAACCAGAGATGCAATACTTTACAATTTGGTGGAATATTTTCCCACATTTTCTCTCATCCGTTGCATCCTGTCGATGTACAAACAATAGAGCTGAATACAGTAGGAATTATCACATAGTAATTACGTAAACTGGAAAAATAAAAAGTAAGCACCTTGAACGATGAAATATTCTTCGTCCTCGTTTCCAGCGCAAACATTTCAACCCCTTGCAATAGGCGTTGAAATTAATTGAAAAGACTAAATCGAAGGAGTCCATTTAAATGGCGTAATTTCTATAACAAACACTTCCCCCGAAAAATGCCACAAATTATGGCTTTTATTGTCTCTGGCAGGAGAAATGGTGGCGCGAATGCAGAGAAAATGCAGGCAATCGGGGACGTGCATGCGAAGGGAAATTTATGCATAGCTTTTCCTGTCACCGGCTTCATAATATGCCGGCGTTTCTTTCGCAAAATCCGCTCGCCTATATTGCCTTCCACTTGATATACATATACATACATGTATGCATCGTATATTTTTCAAAAGCTTCAAGTAGCGGGAAGCTTAACTTCGTACCTTTTCGCCGATTCTTTCGTCGGAGAACTCTCTTTGTCTCGTCATTTCCAACTTCCAATTTTACGACGATTGAATATGACATGAGAAAAAAGAATAATGTATTTTTTCCAGCATCCTTTTATCTGTTAAAACTTTTCACCAAACATTTCTTTTTCATGGACGGTGACAGTTGCTTTTTAAACGAAGACGTCTCAATTTATCTCGAGAGGATGCAGAATTAATATGATATTTATTCATTCTCGTTTATTTCCACGTTATTTCTATCGTTTCTTCGTATCTCGATGAACAGTTACAAAGCCGATTTCCGGGATGCAGGTATTATTTTTATTCACGGTAAAAATTAATTTCAATCTTCCATATTCCGTATTATTCACGTCGTACTCGCGGATATTCTCGAACATAGTGAATTATGACGGCAAAGTGTGATTTTAATTATCGGCCGTATGGATCATATTACCATTTCGATATTACCAGGACGAAAAGCCTCGTATGGATTATCAGAGTGAATTTTTTAACTTGACATTCGAGAATTATTTCGACGATGGAAATAAAAATAACGCGATACCTGCGACTGACAGTGGCGCGCGTAAAATACAACGCTTCGGGCGCAACACTTTTAACGAAATTGGGATAACGTCCGACGAAATTTGGATTTTTCACTTTTAATACCTCTGTACTTTGTCGTCGGGGATGATATCGCGACATTTTGCGAATCGAAGGGCGAAATATCGATGGACTTCCATCGGCTATTATTGAATCTTGCACTTTTCAATTTTTAGATTCAAGTATCGCGCGAAATAAAAAAGATCCGAGTTCTGCCTTCGTGAAAAAGTATTAAACACATTATCACTTTAACCCAGAAATTACTAAGATGGTGAAAATAACTAGTTTCTAATTTTTTCTAAAAATTCATCAAACCGACAGAGTAGCCGTGTAGTAAATATTCCATTTCAATCTTATAAAACCAAAATAAATTAGTAGATCAGGAGATTTAACACCCATACATCTAGTGTTAGAAGTAATCCTGATAGTTCTGGTGTTAACAATCAACAAGTACTAAGGTGGTGAAAATAACTAGTTCCTAATTTTTTCTAAAAATTCTTCAAACTGACAGAGGAGCCGTGTAGTAAATATTCCATTTCAATCTTATAAAATCAAAATAAATTAGTAGATCAGGAGATTTAACACCCATACATCTAGTGTTAGAAGTGACCCTTGGTAGTTTTAGTATCAACAATAAGTCCCACTCTATTGTATGAGTTATACAATCAATTTGTCTCCATTTGAAGGTGCAGATACTAGCAGGTGTTATCTTTTCGCGATTTAAAACGTCTCAATGTACGGTATTGTTACGAACGATGTTATTCTACAAGTAGATATAGATAGACGCAATCCATGGTTGATTCGTTAAAGAAAAACCTCCATAGAATCTTCCTGAATAATCGAATAATATTCTTCGATGGTTAAAAGGGGGCAAACGTTCGTCACGAAGCAAAGATACACATTTCTCTTTCACAGTGCGAGTTATCGTAACGGAGAAAAGTGTGCATCCGATCGATCGACACGTTTTATTTTTCCAAAGTCAGAGTGAAACTCGGATCCATCGATTTCAAGGGGATAGTGAAAATATGAATCGAATCGGATGCAGCGGTAGTGCAAGCGAAATACAATGTGTTCAGGGATATGTTCGCAGATCGAAGTAGGTCGTCTGACGAAAGCATCCAACGAGTTTTAAGATTACGACTACGAGTACAATGCGAGACCAACGTGTTCTATTTTCGATTTCGAATGCCTGGTATGTTATATATAAAATAAAGAATAAGAGTGACACGTAGATGTATCGATATTCGACACGTTGTTAACACTAAATTTACGGAAGCCGTCGAATTGACGGGTCGCTACTTTATTTATAAAGACTTCTCGAATTTATCTGAAGCGGTACAATAAATACTTCACGTGTATTTTATAATATAAAAACTACTCAAAGAATTACCATTTTTGACACTTGATCACTCTTTTTCCAAAGCTCTTATGTCGTATTTCGCAGTGTACCAGATTTCACGCCAGTAATCTAGATTTACGGAGGCAATTTGGTTCATTCAAAATTTGATTACTACATATATAATATATAGGTTAGTTAATTTTTTAATAATAAATCTTTTATTTCAATTGATTTGGAACTAATTTCTTTGCAAAAAATTTTTATTTTCTTGTATGATTCAAATTGGCTCACTTCAGAAAAATAGGTATATGAACAACCATAAATCTAGTGTTAAATCGGAATCTCCAAACGCGACCAACAAACATCGATTTTTCCAAGCAGCAAAAACTAGACAAACAAACTTTCACCCCATCTCTCACTTATCATCCTACAGCCTAAAAAAAATCACTCCTCCCTTCCTTTCAATTTCAATTACAACGATCATTCCAAAACCCCACTATCATGCCAACCTTCCTCCTTTCCCAAACCTAAAACCAACCGATTTAAGCTCCTGTTCTCACAACTCCACGATTCAATCCACGCTGAAAAACAAGAGGTTCTCCGAGAAGCCATAAAAAAAAAGAATCTCAAGCATCCAACAGCGAACGTCTTTCCCGGATCGAACTTAACTCCGGTCGAACGATCAGGAAAAAGGGAAACAGAAAAGTGTCGAAAGATGTCGGGTTATGATGCCCCTCGAGATGGACGCAGGATTGGAAAGGAGCCAGAGAGCCCCGGGGGCGTAAGAGCGATTACCAGAAACGATCGGTCCTTACGGCGAGTGGCCAGATAGCACCGTACAGAATCGAATCTGCGAGGACGTCGAGAGGAGATTGGCTCTGTGCGGTGTTACGACTCGATCGTTCTTGCGTGTCATCGTGAAGGTAGGCTTCATCGATCCATACTTTTTCTTTCATTCGTTCTTTCCGCCTTTCTTACTTTCTTTCGACGTACATTAGCCGAATAAGGATATATACGATCTATCAACGATGAGTGGCGAGTAAATGGAAACGACACGATGTCTCGTACGATCGCATTTATTATCTAGATATCCTTTTTTAGAGGGATTAATTTTTGCAGATTATACTTTGCTTGGAATTTACGGCAATTGGAAAGTTTGAAGTCGGGGATGTTATTATTCCGTTCGGGTGTTACAGTTGTCCAAGGACCATTGGAAATTCGATTTGTCATCAGGAGATTATCGTGACTCGTCTCGCCGGTCGACGAAGTATCGTTGTTAAAAAGTTATCTGTTTGTTCGAGTTGATGAACGATTTGATCCTCTTTTTTTGTCCAAGTATCACGAATTTTTTGATGGCGCGTGTTACTCGTTGTGCTGTTGATTAAATAAGAATCACGAGTCGTGAGGAAAGGGTCGAGGGGTAGAAAGAAGGGTGAGAGGGAAGATATAAAGTAAGGGACAGGTTACTATCTCGTTCGTTTCGGGAAGATCGAGTAGATCGGGTCGATGGGTAAGAAGCCTCGAAGCTTCGAGGCCGTGCCCAGCCGGATATTACAACGATAAGGGCACTCCACCTTGTTCGGACGTATCGTAGAAATTGCCGCGGAGAATCGGGACGTCTGTGGAAAGTAATATCGTTATCGGCCATCGGATGTCAAATGTGTACAGGCCTGACCGTATGAAAGGGAGGAAACGTATTTTCATTCGCGGATGGCGTTATTGCATTTTTACGGGGATCCCATCGCGTCGGATGAAAGATATCAGGATTGAGATGTAAGAACGAAGGGGGAAAAGGATATGCAAGTTTTAGAAAATCTACGATGACTTCCTTACTGATGTAATTTAACATTTTGCGGTCCTGTGTAGAACAGTACTCGACAGAATTTTTCATTTTATTTTATTTTGTGATAATTTAACCCCTTGCACTACGATTTATTTCGTGACTGTCAACGGTATAATTCAGAATTTAAATGCTATAAATAAAAATTGATCAATGTTTTTTGATATGACGTACAATTTAACGTTATATTAATGTTGTAGAAATAATATTATCGCGTTGTGTCTCATTAACCTTTTTAATTTAATAGATTTTGGAGAATTTGAAAATTTCCTATCCCATTTACCTTATCACGAGTGTCACTAATTATTGTAGGGTAAGGGGTGATCATTTTGACTGTCATGGGGGTCACCGGTGACCGGCACTATTGAATTCAGTCTGACTTCGTATAATTTTGAAATTGTAATATTTATGAATTCTTGGACATATTGAATATTTAAATATCGACGTTAAGAAGATAAAGGTCTGCCGAATATCTATTTATCTGTATTTTTAAAGTTTCTATTTTGTATATAAGTATGTGAATTTAATAGAAAAAGTTCCACTTCAGTTCAACGTGTTAATATCAACTTTCCAATTGCACAATGATTTTGTAATATCACCTAAATAGCCGTCAGTAGGTAGCTATAGTTATTGATATCATTAAACAAAATGAATAACTAATGATAGAAAATCTTGAGAAATTAATTGTATTTAGCTCACTACAAAATTGTCAAAATAATTCGGACCGCAGAATGTTATAAGAAATTTATGTGCATTGTGAAATTTAGTATTTTATCCGAGTTATACAAAATGATAGATTTGTAATTTTTCAAAACACAGGTCATTATTCAGCTTCGTGATCGTAGAGTCTTTTCTCCAGGTTACTTTCTCTCACGGCAAGGAGGAGGGATATAGAAAATCGATGAAACGGAAAAGCAAAGTTTTCGAGTTTCTTGACGGTAGATGCAAAAATACAAGGAAATTGCTATTCCGTTGGAGTTTCTTGTTTTACAAAAGCTCACCCGTGAGGAATCTAACGGTAGAGAGAAGAAGGTGGAAAAAGATGAACTTCTAGTATGGCTAGCTTCGTCGTAAAAGTTAAAGAAGGAAATAGAGCGGCAAAGGGTGGATGAAAGGGACGCAGGAAGGATCTCGTAACGATATGAACACCTTCGAAGAGGAACCGCGCATTGCAAAGGGTAGGAAAAAGGTAGAGGGAAACTTTTCCAGAAGGAAAGGATTCTTCTCTACCCGCTTGGACGTTGCTATTTTTGAAACCCTTCCTCTCATTTTTGTAGACATTGTCGCGCGATTTTGAAATCTTCAAAGAAGGTTCTCGTAACAGAAACATCGTAAGTTACAAATTGCAGGGAAACGTAAAATAAATCTGGAAGAGCGCGGACGAAGGAGAATCTTTTTTGAGGTGAGTAGGATTCTTTTGAAGCTTCTTCGATGATGCACTATTTTTGGAATTTTCTCTCTTACTCTATTCCTTGCTTGGAGATGGTCACGCGGCTTTCACATCGTCGGAGAGAAGAACGTTCTTTATGCAGAGGCGTTCATTCAATGCGTTCTACCGCTTCCACCTTGAATTTCAGTAACGACGAGCTCCTTTGTCAGCTACCCTTCCGGCGATTCATTTCTAAGTCTCTCATGACTCGCGTTATCTCCG
Organism: Cerceris rybyensis; assembly: GCA_910591515.1. Taxonomy (NCBI): domain Eukaryota; kingdom Metazoa; phylum Arthropoda; class Insecta; order Hymenoptera; family Crabronidae; genus Cerceris; species Cerceris rybyensis. The sequence goes on from OU342795.1 coordinate 8,452,592, forward strand.
GAAAAAATGGATATTTTTACTTACAATTAGAGAAGCTCATCCGATTCTTCCGTAAGTTCGGACATTGCACATCACTTTACCTTATCATTATCAAATTCATTCTAGAATTATCAACATATTTTAAATTGTATACAAATTTCACCCCCAATTTTCTGTTTATCCTTGCTAATTTAATTTCCAACGGGATGAAAATTAAATATTGATAATTTACATTGCAGAAAAATTCTTCGCAAATAAAATTAACCCCTTGCTGCATAATATTTGTTTTGTGAGAAAAAAAATTACTGAAAAATTAGGCAATGAACTAAACCTGAAGAAATTATAAAATATTGTAGTATCGTAATTTTTTAGAAATAAGAGATAGCTTTTAATTATTGAGTGTGGATGGATTTTGTGTCTTTGGGAGTGAATGTTTAGAATACGTGATTTGGAAGACGGCAAGTTCGAGGGTTAGAGTGAATGTTTAGTCTGTGAACAAGGAGAAAATGAGTGAGTGCAATAGAGAATGCAAGTTGTGAGAAAGACGAAGAATGCATGCTGTGAGAAAGAGTATCGAGGGTGGATGGGAGTGTGAATTTTTTGGGAGAGTCAGTTGAGAGCCAGTTGAGAGAGTTGAAGCGTTGAGACACAGAGTTTGTTGCGAGGAGAGATACAGTGGAGTTATATATAGAGTTTAGTGGAGATTATTAACAATTAGAGTTATTAAAGTTATTTTATTTTACTGAGTGTTTCTATTTTGTTATTTTGTTATTTAGGCTATGATATTGTTAGTTAGTTGAAGGTGTATATATAGTTGTTAGAGAAACGTATGTAGAATAAATATATATAGATAGAGACAGAGGAGAGATTCTACAATATGTTTTTAAATTCCTTTTGAAAATAATTCATAATGAGGTGTTCTACACATGGCACATACATCTTTTTCCTGAATTGCAAAGGATAATTGGCAAAAGTGTCTTTACTTAGGTATATTTATTAAATTAGACAGTTTTTATGAGATATATATATACACTAATGTGTAAAATCTGCCCAAATTATAATATGAAAGTTACTCCTCAAAAGAATAATGCCTCAATTCAGACAGAGTCAACGAAACTCATTACAAAGTCTGAATATTTTAGTTTCACAATACAACGTTAGAAATCCTACGTCTCTGCTATTAGATCCACCTATTCATGCAAGAAATCCAAGTTGTTCCTCAAGTTAAGTAAATTTTATAAAAGAAATATAACTTGTGCCACCTATGTTTCTCCAAGCGGTAAAGAGTTAACATGATTCTATAAAAATCGTAGCGACGATTTATTCGATTCGTTTCGATTTTCCCACGAAAAGGTATCCTCTCCATTTACGTTGTCCGAAAATCCAGGAAGAGGAAATTCGATGAGAACAAACGAGCGAAGGTAAGAACGTACCTGTATCTCTGAGTGTCCATTTCCCTTCGTTCCTCGGCAATGGCCTCGTTCAGGTCTCTGTTCGGATCGATCCCCCTGGGGGTTGGACTGTTCGCCAGTAGATTGTCGTTGCTGACGAACTCCACCTCGACGTCGTCTTCGTGATACGTTTCAGTTAACGTGTATTCTCGTAGCTGCAACACACGAACAATGCGGTTTTCATGAAAGGTCCTTCCTCAGAATCGAGAAATTTCAAATACGAAATTTCCAAGGGAATCTATACAGGATAGTCATCATGAAAGAACATCTTTCCAAAGACTTTACAATTTTCTACGATAGAAATCACATTTGCCATTGTAATTAACCCTTTGCGGACGGAGGCATTTTTGAATATCGAGAAATAATAAATTATTTAGCGATGAAAAAACACTTTTTCACCGGAAAGACTGTCTGTTAATGTATACAAGTTGAAATTTACTCTTTGTAAAATAATATTTCAACGATTAAATTTTAATTTTTCAACTCTAACCGTTTATATATGCACCGACAAACTATAACCAATTTTTTTCTCAGGGCGAATATATGCGCCCGTCGTCCTCAAAGGGTTAAGTTCTTCGAAGATCCTTGCAACTTGGAATATGAGCAGAATTTTGAAATAGGGATAGAAGAACGATGGAGAAAGAGGGAGAGATTGCAGTGTTTTGTTCGTTTCGAAGTCTGTAATAAATCGACCTCGTTTCCGGGCACATTGTTCGTACGACGAGCACAAGCCGCTGTGAAAACAGACATGAGCTCTAAAACCACTATCTGGACTGCTCTGTCTCGTAATATCGCATCGTCATCGCTTCTGAAATTTGTATCGATGAAATGGGACCAGTTACCCGCATGAAGGTGAGGTCAGCAGTGAACTTTGTGTTATAATCTTGAAATTGTGGATGGCAGAACCTATCTAAATCACTTGGTAGTGTCAGTGGTTAATGACTGAACCGAAGTACCCTGCTGTACGAAAATTATGTTTAGTAAAAAGTTTGCAGCGTTAAGAAAAGACAAAAAAGGCGTGGATTTGACGCACTTGAAGATTTCTTTTTTGTATTTAATTCAATAAAAATAGGAAATGTTAATGAAGGTGACCTTACGTCCCATGAACTTTACAATTTCTCCGAATTATTACAGCTAATAAACTTAACCCTTTGGACTCCGTCTCACCTGAGGGGACTTCGTAAGTCTACCATAATGTTCGAATGTCCCCTTTAACCCTTTGCAGTCCTATGTCGAGCAGTACTCGACATAGATTTTCACTTGACTTTATTTTCTCACAATTTAATATCGACTTTCCAATTTCACAATGATTTTGTAATATCACCTAAATGTCTGTCAATACCTGTAGTTATTGATATCATTTAAAAAAGTGAATATTGCAAAATTAATTTTATTTAGCTTACTACAAAAATTAATGAAATAATTTGAGCCGCAAAGGGTTAAGGGAACATTCGAATTTCTTAGTGGTTACAGAGGACGAACTTATCGTACCGCAACAGTTTAATAAACATATGTTCACCTGAACTTTTCTATTAAGATGGCACAAAATAGCAAATAACAAAGTGTAGCCAAGTTGCTAATAGATAAAGTCAGAAATGACTCAGAGTGTAAAGAGTTAAAGAGAAGACCAAAGATCCAACGTGGTACCAATCACCAAAAGTCCTGGAACTCTTTCATCAATGATTAGTTTCTACGTCGAGAAACATCGTGAAGCCATTTTCGCCGTATACGTAGTCACGATCGATCAGAAAAGTCGATTTGACCGAATTAAAAGCAACGAGGCTTTACGACGGTCGAACGTCCGAACCCGTTGCTTTTTCTCGCAATTTCCTCAACGAATTACTCCGTTCTTCTTCGTTTTCTCCCTGCAAGGGAGCAAAGCGGATCAATCCCCTTTCATCCTGCCGGACGTGTACCGGAAGCGGGCCAAAAACCGAAGGAAAGTTCAACGCGGTTATCGAAGCGAGGACTCTTTTGTACCGTTGGTCGTTAGACGGAGTTAAACTGTCGCTAGGATTTACGATAACTTTGAATATTTCTCTTTATCTTATCGTTAAAGCTTCTGACGTTTTTCCTTTCTCGATAAATGTAAAAAATAACGTCTTTTGTTTCACCTTTCTTTTTATAACGCCAAGTGAATTTCCTTTTGCTCTCTCCTTCCGGAGGATATCAAAATGATCATTGTAAACCTTCATTGACATTAAAGTTCTCCTGCAGCCATATTTTTTACATAGAAATAAAATTCTTCATGAATTACAAAATTAAATTCTATTATCGTTAAAAAGTATTTGGAAACCTGTAAAGAAATAATTACGGCGTAATTAGTAAATTCTATTTTTCGGTTCAATCTATCTCATTGCAATTACACGGCGTATCGTCCGTGGAATTAACTTGCACGTGTTTCATGCCATCTAAACCAACGGAGATAATTATACCGATAGTGGTTCATCGGCGAGGTCGAATTGGCAAAAAATGCAGCAAATTGTTCGATCGAAAGCCGTCTCTTCCAACTCCGTCCTTGTCGTGGCTTTTCGAGGGTAATACTATGACGAAGTCGCCGTTCCTTCTGAAATCTACCGGACGGGTCTTTGAAACTGGGCCGAGTGCTAATTAAGGTCTAATTAATTGTTTCACGTACGATGGCAGTCTCCAATTATGGTTTTCCAATCGATTATCAGGGTCTCCCGTAGAGGCGTATCGAATCGAGCACCGGAACAAAAAGCTAAACAAGGAAAATGGAACGACAACGGCGAACGTCGAAGGAAAAAGGGGGGAGGAGAATGGAGGAGAAAAAAACGGAGACAGGATAGGTCGTTCCCTCCTTTCTCGTTTCACTGATTAATTTTCCGACGTTCGAGCGAGCTAACGGAGCTCTCGTTACGTAAGCATGCTCGATTACAAATAACCTCTAATTAACATCGAGTTGGTTGTGTAGCCAGGAAATTAATTAGTAGTAATGCGTTCTTCGTTGGAGAGGCCGTCGATGGTAAAATTTCACGAGGGCCATGCGAATTTCACGATATCTGGGTCAGTTCACTCATCGAGGGATTATCGTGCCTCATGAAACGCTGTATCATTTTATTCGAATCGGTGGAGTGTTTTCGCGTGGCTCATACGGAAAATTATTACTCTACGGCAAGCAAGAGAATCCACAATTTCTCGAGTGGAGTATAACACGCACACAGCGAGCGATGGAAACGTTTGCATATTTCCTTCTTTTTTTTTTATTTGGCTCTACGAATCGATAATACCCCGGGGGTACTTTGTTCGAGTACCTTCGCGAATCTCGAGGTGAAACTTGGCTTATCTATTTATTTATCCACCGTCATCCCTCGTCTACCTGTCCGTCCATCTGTCCACCTATCGCCTCGTCAATCCGACCATTAGTCGTCCGTCTGTTTTCTCTCTTCGGAGTCCCGCGTAACGACGTTACTGACTGTCATTGATTGCCACCCGATAGCATCGGTGAATCGCTCCTCGTGGTGGAAAGTCGACGGACGGTCGAATCGCGAATTAGTTCGTGTCGGGAACGGGGGACGTAATTGGAAAGTCGCTCGATTATACCGCCGGGTGAATTTGGCTTTACTCCTGTTATACGGCTGATGGAGTTTGAACAGTTTGTAGCCAATTTTAATACCTGCTTGGTATGAATCTTTCTCAATTTTTTACGTGAATTTATTTCACTATAGGTATGTAAAATATTTTATTATATTTTTCGGCTGTATTTATGCTCAATTCGATTTAGAGTGGTTATGTAGTAGAGGAAACATTGCGATTACGGTATATTAACTCTTTGGGGCACGGTGGGATTAAAAGTGTCCCACCTTTTAGATGTACTGTGCGACATGGTGAGACATTTCTAGTCCCACCTCGAAATTTAGCAATAACTGTGTGTGCATGGTTTTATATTTCGTCTTATTTACGTAAAGCAGTTGGTAATGTGTTCAACTAATGTAATTAACTATTACTATTTTGTTATGTATTTACATGATGTTATACCTTTATTAATAAAAGTATACCAATTGTGCAAAATGGGTCTATTTTTTTATCTGAAATCCTGTGCCGCAAAGGGTTAAATAATATTAGCAGAAATTTCTCGATGATGATCGAAAATTTCAATTTGAACTCAGAAACTGAAAGAACCAGGCGATAACTCCATGTCCACCATGGCTTCCACATAATATATTCTAGTGCAATGCTATGCCTCTATCAGAAAGGGGCAATTTTCGGTGAAACTTCAAACTATCAGCTAATGGAACATCGTCGAATGTTCGGCAGAGAGAAAATTCGAAATACCAACCCCTCCACCCCCAACGTCGATCCTAATTTAATAAAAGTTCCGCAGACTCTTTATGGGTCGTTTCAACGGCAAGACTTCGTTCTTCCGTTTTATATTTACGCATATAGGGGAAGAAAGTCTGAAGTTAAGAAACCGTAATGCCTCGGGAGTCTATGCCTACGCCTTTATAGTCCGAATCTTCCCATATCGTTCTCCCTCTCCGCGTGAAATCACCGCGATATAGCGCGACATTCGGAAGACAAAAAGCCAGCCTGGGATACAGAGACAGGGGGAGAATGGTGGATGAAACCCATAGCCGGTAGTACGGGCTGGCACGAAGGGTTGGTTGATATTACCAACCAAAACATACCTACCTACGTGACTGAGAAAATTACCCCCGGTATACATTGCGCCGTTCTGGTAATATCGGACCCCGATGTCTACCTCTCGTTTCTACGTACGTTCACCTACTCTCTGTTTTATATAAGCGCACATTGCGTGGTATTTTCGCGACTATCCTTCCGCACGTACTCGTACCCGCCACCTTTTGCTTCTTCTTCGTCCTCTCTTCACCGTCCTCCCTCCAAGACTTGCCGGTTACAGCAACCGAGGACAAACTGTGCCATTGTTTTAGAATGAAATTTCGTCCTTTCTGCATTTTATTCATGCTGGAACATGCATGGGTGTTTTGAGGATTCTCGGTGAGCCGGGATCAATGATGGAACTGTAGAGAGTGCGATGAATTTACACCCCATATGCCACGAATGAGATTCGAGGGTGTAATGCTGGAATTGCGAGGGTTACAAATTAACCTTTTAAATTTTCATTTCAATGGAGTCTATACTTTGCAAGAGAATTCAGGCAACTTTTGAATAAAAAATTAATCGACAATGTTAACATTCCTGTTGCTTCCACGATACGTGCTTCAACTTTGTGGGATCTAGTTTGAAACAATCGTTGCGGATGTAAAGGAAATTGATTAAACAACACAAAAAGTCTCTCTCTCTCTCTTTCTCCTTTCCTCTGAACAAGAGTTCTAACGCAGAAAACAAAGCAGAACCACAAACCTATTAGAAAAGACAATGAAAGCAAAAGGAGAGTCTCACCGAAAAGTGCGAAGAGGAGGAAAGAGAAAATAAATCTCGCAGGTATTTACGGCCGGCATATTCATTTGCGTTTATTTGCAAGCAGGAGCATCGAATGTCAAGCCCGACAAAATGCCGGAGGCCAGGAAGCCGACATCGAGGACAGAGGAGAAGAGGAAGGTCGGTGGTCGGCCTCGGGGCGCAAACAGAAATTTGAAAATTTTCTCCCCCTCCGGTAACCGTGCAAACGACACCTCCGCGTTCATTAGCGCGCCGTGTCGCGCGAAACCTAATCTACGCGTGTACGCCGTTATACGGTCGCTCGTGCAAAACCAATGGATCGTGCTGCCGGCACGGCGGCTATGGCCCCCCGTGGAAAGGGAGATTCCCCGTATTTACCCTCGGTGAGTCTGACAACTCGCATAAATTTCAACCTTCCGTTTTTGGCCTCTCGCATCGCGAGAGAATTGACCCCGGTGCGCTCGGTTACCGCGAATCCCTTTCTCGTTGTTGTTGCCGTTGTTGCGGACTTTTTTTCCCGTAGGGCGCCATGAATATTGAAAGTACTTGGCGATACAAAATGGCTGCTTTTTCTCCCCTATCTCGATGCGCGTCGTCGGTTTTGCGAGTTCCTTTTTTGCGACAGACTTTCTGGCTAGTGCGAAATAATGGATTATCGATATTTGCGGTTTGCGGTAGTCTAGACTTTCAACTTGGTGGAAGATGGTTTCATTGTTTTACAGACAGACTGCTTGGAAGGATAATAAATGAATTGAAATGATAAAAAAAAGAGTCTAGATAGGATGAATTGACAAAATTGTTGATTTTTATATCGTAATATTGCATTGGCAAGAAAGTCATTTCGGTTTTCGCTAAGAGCTAGTATTACGGTTATTCTGAACTTCTTACAATTTTATGATTCTTTTTCATGTGACAATTTAAAGTTGTCACTTTTGTTTGTAATTGTTTTTAAGGTAAATTTTAATATGGAGCGTAAAAACGAACATTTTTGGCATATTTTACATTTTTTATTTTTCGTAAAGACAAAACTTAATTGAGATGTGATCTCACGGCCTCCATATAGCCTCGGTCTAGCACCATAAGATTACCATTTATTTTGAAATATGTAAAACTTTTTGAATGAGAGAACTTTCACTACTGATAGTAGCCTAAAATCGCACTTGTTTCAGTTTTTTTCTGATAAGGGCCAGAATTTCTATAGAAAAGCGGAATCATAAATTTGCCAAAAAGGTGGCAAAACGTCATCGAAGAAAATTCTATCTTAAGAAAACCTAAATTCCATTTCACACAAAGCTGAAATTACTTTCTCGTCAAGCTGATATAATAAGCACTGGTGTAAAGTAAAAGAAAGAAATAGAAGAAAAAATAGTAGCCTTTCTATCTTGTTTTCTAAGCACTCTAACAAAGTTGTTTCTTGATCGTCCTAGAATTATGTTCGTCCGTACTTAAAAGGTGAATTCACTGTCCGCCGCGTCCCTCATGGAACCGCAACGGAGACTGAACTTCACTTCCGGTTCGTCCGAGCGAATGCGCTTCCAGCATGAGCTCGATATATCCCTGGGTCTCTCTCAGGGTGATTCTCCGGATAAAGGCTCCACTGGTTTTGCAGGAACGTGATTTTGCGGGTGGAAGATATGCTTGTTTTACAGCATGTTCCAGATAGTCCCTTGCTTCTAAGGAAATTTATAGTAAACGCGCAACACGTGTTTGCGAGCGTAATATCTCCTGCGTCTTTGATGTTCGTCGAGTTAAACGTGCAAGTTGTTGGAATAATTTCGCACGTTCAGAGAATTTCATGGTGGTCGGTGGACGGTATTGAGGCACGGGGTATTTGATAAAGTCAGGAGAGGATGTTGAAGTCGCCAGGTAGAAAAGAAAGAGGGAGTCTATTAAATCAGTCTACTAAAATCTGAAGGCTAGCTGGAGCGAAGAAAATCAATGAGAATGAAAAAATTAAGTAGCAAAGTATTTAGAAGTATATGTGACTTTTAATTAACCCCTTGCCCTATAATTTGTTTCGTGACTACCTTCGCTGTATTTCAGAATTTACTTGCTAAAATAAAAATTGATCGGTGAATTTTGATGTGTCTTATAATTTAATGTTTTAGAAATTATATTATCGCGTCGCGTCTCATTAATATTTTCAATTTAATAGGTTTTGGAGAACTTGTAAATTTCCTATCCCATTTATTTTATAACGAGTATCACTCGTTATTGTAGGGCAAGGGGTTAATATCGTTAACAGTACATTGTTCGATACGGATATGCTATGGTTGCTGCTTTGTTTTCGTTCTAAAAATGGCTGGATAGAATTTCTTTGTTCTATAACCTCGATAAAAGTACAAATTGAAAATGATTTTAATAGATTTTATAGTAAGCTGCTGACGACAAAAATTGGCTTCAATTTCAGAGAATCAATGTCATAAAATATTTATTGTATGGATGGCAATATTTAAAAATGTTCTCGATATGTAAAAAGCCATTCAGATTCGAGCGGGAAACGTATTTTTTTTTCAAAATGTTGCAAATGCGTTTCACGATGCATGGTTGAAAAACAAAACAAAACGATTTTTATCTTCGGTAAGGCGTAAAGCATTTCCGGGTGCGCGCAACGCGCATATTCGGCACAACACCGGAAATTCGTTCTCTTCTCTTCCCCCGTATCTGCGTGTTCCACGGTTTCATTCGTTACATCGGAACATAATTTTCGAGGCAGCCGATATTTGCGGTGGATTTTTATCCTGCCCTCCAGCTAGCCGCTCCATCAAACCTAAAAACGTTGCCGGTGTATTTGATAAACTTGTATTTGCCGTCTGCAATCTCCTCTCCTGGTCAATTTGGAACTGATTCTTATGTTTTATGTATTCGACATGTTTTCAGAATATAGTAACGAATTGTAAGCCCCTCTAAGCCAAGAAGAGAACCCTCTGACGCGATAAATGTTACATGGTATGCTCCATTTTGGAAATTTCCAACTAGTAATTGAATTTGATTCCACCTATTGAAAGTTCACACTTTTAGCTCCACATCCACCATAACTCTCAATTTCCTCTTCAGCTACCTCATTAACCCTCTTCTCTCTACTGGATTTACAATAAAACCACATTTCAAAATTTGTTACGTGATTCTACGAACCCACGACAAATTAAAACATTTATCTCACGCCCCATGGACTATCGCATGGAACTATAACTTTCTTTTCCATTTAAAAAAAATAGACAACACTATTTTCATCAATATTAACCCTTTCGTTTACAATGTCGTCTGGGAGACGTGGTTCGTCTATTGGTCTCTACGTGAACACCACGTGTCAAACACGTTGCAAGTCGATCGAGCAAAAGGCGAGTTCATATAACATGATTTCAGAATGTCTTAATCATTTTTTTGATCACCATTAATAATACATTCAAGATAGTATATCTTTCTTGTTCACTGATGAATTATTCGTACTTGTGAATTATTCACCGTGTGACATTTCAACGGAACTGTCCAACAGAACTTATATTGTAAGGCAAGGAGTTAACTTTCTAGTATTATAATTATATAAAATAAATAATATCTTTTTCTCCTCGAAATACTTTAATTTCAATCTTGAAGGGTTAACGTTGACAAATCATCGTTAAACTTGTACACATCTGTACAATAACAATATTAATTTATAAATATTAATATTAATATTGAAATTAATATTATCATTAATATTATATCATTACTATTGAGTAATATTGTAACCTGTATCGTGAAATGCATTTGCAACATTTTGAAAAAAAAATACATTTCCCGCTCAAATCTGAATAATTCCTAACAATACATCTAATAACAATACTATTTAATATTCCAAGGGAAATTCAAGGTAATATTGGAGAAGTCGTAAACGTTTAACATTCCCCTCCTAATCGGAGCTATTTTTACGGCTAGTTTCAATCTGTCTTAAACACTCGAGCGTTTCGGAAACCCGCGGGACGGAGGCTCGCGTAAATCAACCCCTCGGCTCGCAGGAACACGAGTTTCGGAGTGTTATTACTTCCGAAAGAGGGCTGTAACAGGGCTCACCGTTACTTCGAGCTGAGACGTTCGCGCTCGACTCGAACGGTAGCCCCGAAGTTGCGTGTCGGTGGATCACGTCATCCCTCGTACGTCCCAAGAATTCAAAATTAGACGATGACGCATAAGTATCCGTTCCGAGAGAAACGGCATTCAGGTCTCTCTACTTTTTTGGCAGTTTCTGTCAGTCTTCTGATACCTATCCCCTATTTCGTGAATAATGAAGCTTCGCCTGGTTTCTTTTCCGTGGGATAAATTCAATAATACCTCTTCTAAATACTTTCTTTGTTTGCTACAAGTGATTTTAAAATGGGGAGAGATTTTGAGATGTTCGGAGATAATTATTTAGACGTTTTTTAAATTAACAGTAGATTTATAGACGTGAAATCAGGTACACCGCAATATATTGAATAAAGACTTTGGAAATAGAGGGATCAAACGGTAAAGAAGGCGATGAATTAAATAATTTGTATATTATACGATATATATATATATATATATATATATATATATATATATATATGAATGATATATCTACTATATCACGTCTCTGTAAGTTTGAAAGGTGTTTCTAAGAAGGTAGGAATTCGTCAATTTGACGGCTTCCGTAAACCAAGTGTTAAATTTGCGAGGATGGGCATTCATTTGTGTCAATCAGACTTATTAGCAGAGAAGTGGTTTTGTTAAAATTTAGAAATTTCTTGGAATGAATATATGACACAAAGTAATATTGTAAAATATGATTACTTAAAGTGATCTACGTCTGGATAATTTTAAGAACGTTTTAAGTGCGCCTGTCAACGGTTCGATATCAAATTCTGGAATACTATCTTTAGATAAATTAAATTTATTTAATGTTAAAGTACAACGTCGATCACCGACGTGACAGTTAACGTTTTAAATATTTCAGTCCCTTTATTTCCACGTTTAGCGTATAACATTAAGTACTTTACGCTAATAGATGCTTTTAACCGGTAAAATTCTATATGAATTATAGAAGATCGTGAGGAGAATTTCAGTTACATTTGAAAAAATCTAATTGCAGCCGACTATAATGGATAATGCAAGTAATAATTTATTTGCAAAGAAAGCTCACAGAGCAAACGAAAATGCTTTCGTATCTTTCCGCTTACAATTATTCGATTCAATTGCACGTTATTGGCCAGAGGTGGAACAAAGGGAAGAAAAAGTCCATTATTAGGGAAAGTAAACAGGACGAAATTGGAAATACGAGGCGGAACAATTGGCGTGAATTTCTCCGCGAGCAGTTTTTGAATCGGCGACGCCCTGTTGACTTAATTTAGTCGGTAATGGACTCTGGTTAGCCTCTCGACGATCGTGCCGTTTGCGGTCCGCAACGAGCACGAAAACTATCTGGCAATTCGCTTTGCACTCGCTGATGCCTTCCCTCGGAAAATAGTTCGTTGATTGGCCCTCAAAGTTGGAATGCTTTCGATCAGAGTAATCGCGTTACACGCGTTAACGAAGCGAAACTATTTTGGCCCTTGCCGTCGTGAAAATGAGACACGAAGCTTCGGAATTCCAGGGATTTTCTCCGCTTCAATCGCAAGAAGAGGACGGCCAAATAAAGTGGATTGTAGAGTACTTTACAGTGTTCGAAAAACCATATACGACGGAATAAAATGAATTAATATTTTAAAAGTTTCTTGCGTTTAAATTGTACGATGATTTATTATTCAAGTTTTAAGAAATTGTAATTATTCAACGTTTGTCAAGAATTTACTAAAATAGTAAATTTACTAAAAGTGTTTCTAAAATATGTAGTGATTTTTATTGACAGTGGTAGATAGTCTCCTTATGTTAGTCCAATTAAAGGGATCGGAGCAAGGAAAGTATCTAGGACGGTCTACAAGTAGATTCTTCTGTTAAAGTTCGGTCTACGCAGTTATTTTATCGATGATATTCAACGTCTGCCTAATTCCCCATCGCCGTAGCTGCGTAAAATTTTAATGGAACAATAACTAAGAGCATTGTACTTCCCTTTAACTCGGAAAAAGTATCCCAAGTCGGAAAGACAGGACGAAAATTCCGAACTACCGACGAGTCTCATCGGAGCGAAGGAAACTTCTGTAAAATGGGGATTGAAGAGGTAGGAAGAAAATGGAAAAAGGTATTCAATTGCGACCGAGTTGTGTCAGGAGAGAAAAGTCATTTTCAGACTTCATGATACTTCTTTATACTCGAGCCAAGAAACTTTTCATATTCTATATAATTCTCACGACATAATCAGACTTACGCCTCATTATCGCGAAGTATTAAATACACGTGTATTAAATATACTACATATTTAATCAGAAAAAAATTCAATATTAAAGTAAACCCGATTTTTCTCGTATTTTCGCAGTGATAATTGCACGATTCAAATTTATCAACAGGAGCTCGTAGAGCATCGTGCAAAACCATTGACCCGGTAGATCTGTTCGCGCAGAAGAGAGCTCAATTCGCCAACGCGAAACGCCGACTGACTTTTCGAGTGTTATTGCTTACAAAATGCATCCATGGTAACGGCAGATGTAGTCTTGTACACTTGGGAAAACGTTAGCATTTGTGCAACGGCCTGAATCTCATCCCGTTATTCATTCGATCCGTGAGAGCAAACGACAGCGCCAGTAAACGGATGCAGGAGCATCGCATATACTATAGAGAGTCGTTCATTAGCTTTTCATGTAAATTAATTTCCATTCTATTGTGCATTAACACCTTCCTCGCGTCGCACTTAATAGGTTAAATTGTAAAGGGACGATGGCAGTAAGTGAAGTCGACGCCTCGGTGACTCGCTTCGCGATAATTTCGAGATGATAGAGCGCTGTAAGTGAAGTTAGATTTCGTTGAATTTTCATCAACTACGATGACAAAGGAAATATTAAAGCCCATGAACAATGAAAGAAGAGAGATTCGTTTAGTTTTATAAGTTCTCTTGACGAAATTACAATCTTTAACACTAAACTTACCGAGCCGATCAAAATGTATGGGTTCTCATTTTTTCCAAAAGATCCCTAAATTGAGAGGGAAGCTATGAAGCAAATATTCTACTTCTATCTTTGTAAAATGTAAATTAGTTAACAAATCATCGCTTTTACCTCTTGATGTTTCTGTTTCCAAAGCACTATCTAAATATGAGTAGATGTAATAACGGTAGTTTTAGTGTTAAAATGCATTTCCTTGACGTTGATATCGCATGTCTTGATAAAACAGTGATCGTGCGATTGGGTTATCGAGGGAAAGACGTAAAACTGTTTGACTCGGAGAGAATTCGAATTTATCAAGAATCTTTCGTCATAAAAAGATTTTTACGTCTCTTCCTACGTTCCAATCTGTTCCGCGCGATTTCGGGATCATTTCAGCATTATAAAAATTGATGGCGATTTGTCTCATTTGCATCGACTTCCTATTTTAAGGACTCCTTTCCGAACGTAAATTTAGCGTGATATTCGACGAGTCCGTGGAGGAAGTTTTGACAAAATCGTATCATTTCACTGTGGTACATCCTCGATTCGCAAAGCACCGTATTTTCAAATGCGAACGAACTCAAGTTAGTTTGTAAAATTCCCCTCACAAGTAATTGGACGAACTTCCATAAATTCCAGCCTTCGGTTTTCCGGTCGTCGGTCATCCCGACATTACCAATTTCTATCTCCAACTTCTGCCATCGCCGGCCTCGGCTTTCCCAACTCGAAACGCGAGAACGACTCGTTTTAACGTGCCAGTTCGCGAAAGTTACGATGGCGACTAGAATGGACTATCGGTGATTTGGAATTTCGTGAATAGAAATATTCATTGTACAATTAAAATAATTAACAATTACTTTGACTTTGCAACAGACGTCACGCTGGCTGCAAAATTACGATACACCAAGTTCCTGACAATATGTTATCTTCGTTAACACCAAATAAATAATCTTCCTAATATTTTTTTGTAATTGTGATCCTCAAATTGACCTGCACTACTTAATGTGGCCCCCATTGAGACAAAACTCTGAAGACACTATGACGAATAAAAAGATAAAGGCTCAGGCTTGCAATTGGTAAATTTAAATTATTTTTTCTATACTATATATATATTCCACCTCTGATTGCTCATAAATCACCTAATGCAAGAAGTTCCAGGTCAAATAACCATACCAATTAACACTAAACCTACCAAGTCGGTTAAAAGTCCAGGCGCAAATTTTCTCTGAAAATTATCCAATTTAATACAGTATTAGTAAATTAATTAATTAATCACCTTCTCCATTTTTCTCTTTCTAAAGCAGTCATTAAGTACCTTTATAGTAGATATAACGTCGGTAGCTTATGTGTTAAAGGCAAGAATCATAAAACAAAAAGAAAAAAAAAATTCAACATGCCCCTTCTAGAGTAATTAAAATAGAATCCCTCTATTCGTCCTTCCTGCATTACTTTCTTCCAATACGTATTATATTCTTGGTAATTCAGAAACCAAGCACTGCCTGAATTTCTCTTCGACGATAGAAAACAGCGACAGAATTCGCAGTCGAAAATAAAGCAGAATCGAGTCAACCCACGCGCTTTGGGTTCCTGCACACCGTCTGACCAGTTCCGCGTCTTTTCTACTTGCAAGCGAGCGTCGCCGCGTCTAGTCGAACCACTCTTGCATTTTCTCCGCAAAAGCAAGAGGGTGGCCGGACGCGAAAAATAGTTCCCTCTCGGTGGCTATGCTCTCGGTGTTCCTCTGGGCACATTGAAATTCAAACTACATTGTATTAGAGTCATAGCGGAACGGGCAAGTTTCTCTTTGTAGCTGCGCAGCTGGAATATGTAAACAACCTCTTTCCTTCTTCTTAAATATGACGTACACGTGCATTTTCGCGAATACGCGCAGCCAAATAAATTCTCAATGGTATCATACAACTATCTTAAAAATTGTAAATACAATTTTCATCCCATTGATTATATCTTAAAAACAATATACTATAAGAATCTTCTATCTATACATTTTCCAATGTAGGGGTGACGGTTTACGATCCGGTCTCCGCCATTGTATCTGCTTCGGATGGCCGACTCTGCACTGGGCCCATTTGCTACGTGCAATTAGTCAGCACGTGCAAGCACTTTGGGACCTCGCGGGTCTAGGACCGTCCGAGGTAGACGGGGGCCGGGTCGCGAGCCGTCGTTTATGGCAAGTCCATTGTCTAGGTGGGCGCGTCGCCTTGAGGCGGCCGAGGCCTTAGGGGGTGTTCAACAGATGTGGGGATTTTCCATATCGGAACACCTCCGTGGCCTTCGGGCGTCTCGGGGCGACGTTAACAATTTTCGTACCCGCCTGGACGAGGACAGGAATCCTTCCGTCTCTCTCACTCGAACTTGTGAGACGAGAGGACAACGAGGATTTACGGGAAGGAGTAGGGAGGACCGAGGGTTTATAAGAACTATGCACGGCCCTCCCAAGGAGCTTTTTACGTATTTCCTCGTTTAGCCACGAATACAGTTTTGTACCTCAGAGTTTTGTAGTTCGGTGAAAATTAATAAAGTTTCCATAACGCGAGTTAACGTTTATTCCCATACCAAGTTGAACGTATCCCATGCACTTTGATTTATAAATTGAAATAAATCGTAATCGGTTACCTAATATCCAATGAAAGAAAGAAAGGTGTAACATTCGAAGGTTACCATTTGCAAAGTACTGTGTTCATTTAATCCAGCCGAATCCTGGTAAAAGTAATTAGCTCCTACAAAATACCAGGTAACCCGTTATTCTCCGAAAACACGAAATTCTCACTATGCCGAGGCGAAAAGTCCCCATAAATCTGTGGTCACCGAGGTCCACCGAGAGTCCTGCGTATACCGTTCCTCTTCGTATGGTGCAGTTCGTCGAGCAACCATATGCACTTCTCTGTAAAAGCTTCTCTTGCAAGCCGCGCGCGTGTTCACACCCTGCACCCTTTGGCTTCCGTTGGCCACGTTTCCTGGCCACCAGCTACTTCCGGTTGGATGTCGTAACTAATCGGAGGGACCGACCTGTGGTCGCAGTACATCGTCCTTGGTAACAAGAACACCCACGCTTCGCGATGAACCCTCGAACGATAAATCATGCGAGATTTGTTCTTTACTTTCTGATCTCGTTGTCTTCGTCTTCCCTTTTCTTCTTTACTTCTCTTTCTCTTGCTTCCGTGCCTTGGTACCGCTTTGACGAGAGAAAACTTCCGGATGTGACTTTGTCCCTCTTACGTTTTACATGGCAAAGAAAGATTCAGAGCTCTTCGGATGATCCGTGAGTTTCGAAGTTGCCAAGAAAACTGAGGGGATTTTTCTTCGTTCTTGTTTTACGTTTACTTTCGTAGATCTAACTTGGAGCTCTGTCTTTGAGTAGATTTGGAGAGTATTACTTTTCAATAATATATTGTTGCGCCGCACAGTGGAACGAAACGACAATCTAGCTAGAAAAAAATAATAACTCGAGAACCGTTCATTTTAGAGAAAAATGCTTTATACAAAAGTTTCATAATATTGTGAAAAGAATGTCACTGCATCGTTAATTTTTTATTTTTTATATTTTTTAATTGTTATTTAATGGTTAACATCATTTTTTATGCGAAAGACAATAAATTTCTTTACGGACTTTTATTTTACGAAAGAAATAAAGAAACTTTTGCATAAGTCATTTTCTCATTGCACTTTATGTTAAAAAGATATTTACTGCAAAATATCCTCCTGAAGTCTTTCTCTTCCTACTGCAGAGGATGCGAAGTCAACTGATATTCTTTAAATTAAGCAGATAAAACTAAAAAGGGCGTAAGTGGATCCATGAAATTTTTCCACTAATTACTTCTACACAACCCAAAGAATATATAGACGGAGTTTCAAAGATATACATTTCGTTATTTGATAGTTATAGACATCTGATCCTTTTGTGACCGCGTGCTCCGCAGGGAGTCGGCAGCCGTACTATGTCATAAACTTTAGAAAAGAATAACAACAAAAGGCAGCAGAAAGCGCAGACTTTTTTTGCAGGAGCTGCTTCTACAAGGTTTAAACTAAATACCCTAAAAATTTCGAGGTAATATTTTGATATACATTATAAGTTTTTCTCTGCTAAAGTTTGCTAATTTCTCCGAAAAACATGTGTCTAAAGAAACTCCCACAAATTGTTTAAAAATTAATTTTCCGAAAAATCGTTTACGGACCGGGACCACGCGGGAACCACGCTGGACCACGCCGGAACCACGCTGGACCACGCGGGGACCACGCCGGACCACGCGGGAACCACGCTGGACCACGCCGGACCACGCTGGAACCACGCGGGGATCACGCAGGACCACGCGGGAACCACGCGGGGACCACGCCGGACCACGCTGGAACCACGCGGGAACCACGCTGGACCACGCCGGACCACGCTGGAACCACGCGGGGACCACGCAGGACCACGCGGGAACCACGCGGGGACCACGCTGGACCACGCGGGAACCACGCCGGACCACGCGGGACCACGCGAGGACCACGCGGGAACCACGCTGGACCACGCCGGACCACGCTGGAACCACGCGGGGACCACGCAGGACCACGCGGGAACCACGCGGGGACCACGCGGGAACCACGCCGGACCACGCGGGACCACGCGAGGACCACGCTGGAACCACGCGGGAACCACGCCAGACCACGCGGGAACCACGCTGGACCACGCCGGACCACGCTGGAACCACGCGGGAACCACGCTGGACCACGCCGGACCACGCTGGGACCACGCGGGAACCACGCCGGACCACGCGGGGACCACGCAGGACCACGCGGGAACCACGCGGGGACCACGCTGGACCACGCAGGACCACGCGGGAACCACGCTGGACCACGCCGGACCACGCGAGGACCACGCGGGAACCACGCTGGACCACGCCGGACCACGCTGGAACCACGCTGGACCACGCCGGACCACGCTGGAACCACGCGGGAACCACGCGGGGACCACGCTGGACCACGCGGGAACCACGCCGGACCACGCGGGACCACGCGAGAACCACGCGGGGACCACGCTGGACCACGCCGGACCACGCTGGAACCACGCGGGGACCACGCTGGACCACGCCGGACCACGCTGGAACCACGCGGGGACCACGCGGGAACCACGCGGGAACCACGCCAGACCACGCGGGAACCACGCGGGAACCACGCTGGACCACGCTGGAACCACGCGGGGACCACGCAGGACCACGCGGGAACCACGCTGGACCACGCCGGACCACGCTGGAACCACGCGGGGACCACGCAGGACCACGCGGGAACCACGCGGGGACCACGCTGGACCACGCGGGAACCACGCCGGACCACGCGGGACCACGCGAGGACCACGCGGGAACCACGCCGGACCACGCGGGACCACGCGAGGACCACGCGGGAACCACGCTGGACCACGCGGGAACCACGCGGGGACCACGCAGGACCACGCGGGAACCACGCGGGGACCACGCGGGAACCACGCCGGACCACGCGGGACCACGCGAGGACCACGCTGGAACCACGCGGGAACCACGCCAGACCACGCGGGAACCACGCCGGACCACGCGGGAACCACGCTGGACCACGCCGGACGACGCGAGGACCACGCTGGACCACGCAGGACCACGCGGGAACCACACCGGGACCACGCTGAAACCACGCGAGGACCATGCTGGACCACGCGGGAACCACGCTACAGCGTGGGAAGAATCGCCACAGGACATAATTTATTTATAAAGATTCGACATTCTTCAATATACAGTTAAACTGGGGATTCCAGCTACTTCTACGCGCCGCTGTCACTACTCGACTCCTATCTTTGACTATCTTGTTTAATTCGTTGTCCTTGATACGATCTTCAAATCCCGATTATCGGTGTATCGTCGAATATAGTCTCAAATCGATTATATCGCCGGAGACAGCTTCGCTTCTTTGTAACAATATTATTTTTTGTCATTTTCACAATAGAGTACTACAAATCGAGACAAAATTATTTGTAATTTTTGCTCAGAGACTAACGTTTTAAAGTGTAAAGTAAAACTTTTTTCGATTAACTAGATCTACAGACGGTTAATTTAGTATATATGAAATTGTAAAATAAATATGTCCGAATAAAATCAGTGAAAGATGCAAAAAACTTTATCGATTCAATCGTTTACAGTCTTCAAGATAGATGTAGAAAATTGAAAAAGAAACAGGATTAGAAATTCCAGGAGCATTTTCAACACATTCTGAGCAAGTCATTTAGACCACCTTTTTAGATCTAGTGTTAATTAGAGTAACAGTTGTGTTAATATTAATAAAGCAATAATTCTTTTTAAATAAAACTCACAATTAATTACAATTCAAGACAGCAATTTTGATATTTCTAAAAAATTACATTTTCCTGTTTAATTTGCGATAAAGCTTTGTATCTTTGCAAAATTAATTCTGTAAAGAAATAGAAACATTTCGTCCCATTCAAAATTTCATTTATTTCGTCAAACGATAACTCTACTCCGACACCGAGTAAGAACCCTTGAATGGGCGTTTAAAGTCTTCCTTCCTTCATGGATAACATCCAAAGGCGGAAGGGTTCACCGGATCAATTTACTTTCCTCCTTTATCCCTCTTCCAAAGAAATACACACCTATATATAAAGTGTCTTCAGATACCCAAGCTTAATCGGTAATCCCGGTGTTAACGAACGATCAACCTTTTGTACCTTTAAACTCACGATATTCGATATTTTTATCCATTTTCAAACCGGAAGCGCGTGGCACCAGGCTGTTTCTATTGTTTCATTAAGATCATCGATGAAGTGCTTCGATAGAATTCACACCCGATGACGTGGTAGGAATTATAAATTAAATCGTGCAAATATACCCCGTCAACGGGCACACGAACAACGGACTCGGTGAAAGTAATTGCAGCCTGGGAGCCAGCTACATCGGTACTCGACGAATAATTGAACGTCCAGATCGATTAGAATGACAATGTGGTATTAGCGACGCGATAGTGGCCCGCTATTATTATGTCCGTACAGTTTCTCGCTCTCGAGTTCGTTCGTTTACTAAAATTTCCCATGTTTATCCGCACATTTATTATATTATTAATGCGCGAAAATTGCAAATTACGAGACTCTTTATTTGTATCTCTGCCACTTCAATTTAACCGGGAAACATAAATTAATCGATGTTCAGTTTGTTTGAAATCAGCTTTATCGTGAATTATTTAACTTGTGAGCATTTCGACGAGTTTAACGATTGGTTAGAATTGCAGTGCAATTATAGATTTTTCGAGTGGCTTTAGACACTAGAAGTACCGGCTTTATATGTGCTACATGCCGATATATTAGTAACTACTTTGGATAAAGAACAATAAAAGTGAAAAAGATGATATAGTAAATAATTCTCGTTTACAAGATAGACCTGGATTATTTACTGTATGACTTCTCAGTAAATTTGAGGAGTATTTAAAATGAATTGGAAAGCGGTACAAAGTTTCAAATTTCTTGGTAATCAAGTTGACTTCAAATCTTCGCTATTTTTCAATGATTTTTTCTAAATTATTATTTAATATCGTAACCTCGTTGATTCCACGTCTACCTCAAACTCTAACACCTAGTAGAAATACCAATAGCCACTTAAAGTGGAAAGATACAAACGAAAGAAAAATCGTAGCCTTTCAAAGTAGCCATCTCGTAAGAATTGGAATAATATCGTAAGTTTTAAGAATCCTACGATTGCTTTTTAAACTGCACGTACAACGTTGCCACGAGTTTTCAAATCGCTACCGTATAAGCTGGAGAATTTGTCCCTGGTGTACTTTAAGATTCGTACACAGAGAGCAATTCTAGTTTCGCGGAAGACATTTCGACGAGTACAAAACTACCCCTTTATTCCTTGATTCTCTTTGCGACGACCTAGTTCGAAGGTACGAAAGAAAAATTTTCATCCCGAACAGGAGCAAGGAGGAACGAGAGAAAAGTATCTTCCAATTTGACAGATGAAGGCAATAATTTACCAACGCATTTCCAGTATCGTGCACATCGGTTGATCGCTTTTCTCGATGGCGTTCGTTCGAAATCAATAACTCTACCCGTTGCACACTTCGAAGGCTCTTTTTGAGCGCATCGACGTGCATGTGCGCCAAAACTGGAACGTGTCCCAAGCTGTCTCGCTGTGAGAAACGTGACATTGCAAATCTAACGCAGCTCAGCTCATTTGTTTCTCGCTCAAATCATCCTATCTCATGGTATAATTATAATTCTGCCGAATTACTCCGATAATCTTCTGAGAAATTGCAAAAAATCAATTTCGATGGCTGTTTTACTGGCTCGTTTAAACTTTGAAGATTGCGTTCCGACGAATTTTGCACTGTGGTGCCTCTATTAAATTTTTCTCGAAGGATCACCCCGTTTTATTGGTAAAAAGGGGAAAAAATGAATAGTCCTGAGGTTGTGCGTGGACTTGGAAAATCTCTGTGTATTGTATAATTGCTAGAAGTGTTTTGTCTAGGTGCAAAATGAAAGTCTTGTGTCCAAAGCTGTGATCCGCCGCTCTCTTGTTGTCGTGTATGAAATTTCTAAGGTTCGATGGAGGTGGAGACTTTGAAAATAAGCAACTATTGGTTATTAGACCAATTTTCTCCACCCCCTCGAGGACTTCAAGAGAGGGAAGGCGACGATATTTCCTCAAAACCTGATGGAGGATTTCAAATCTTCCAGCTGCCTCCGAGTAAGTCCAAAGTCTCATTAGAGGTGAGTACGCACAAAAATTCCTTACATTAATTATATAGAAATAATAAACAAATGTGCGCACCCTTACCGAGCCCCAATCATACCGTTGGGTTTTATTATTAATTTTATTTTAATCGATGATTAATAAAACGTACGTGGGCGAAGAAACGGTGATAGGACATATAGAAAAAGAAAGTAGTAAGAAATAGAAGAGATATTCTACGAAAATTGCTATGTCGTGGAAAACTATTGTCGTGGAAAGTTCGATCTCGAATTTCCGGAAACAATTGGCGAAAGATCTCGCGTCGAAGGAATAAGAAAGCCAAGAGGGAGGAAATGGTGCACGGCGCGTTCATAAATTTGAACTGGGAGGAAAGTAAGAATCGTACGACGTATTTCTCTAACTCGCGATTCGCTCCTTCTTCTCCTTCTATTCTCAACGTAAGAGTTCAACTCTCCGAGGTAGACAGCTGTTCGTAAAAATGCGTTTTCTGGCCGCTCGAATGCAATTTATGTTCTCGAGAATGCAGCCTGCCAAGTGAATTCCTCACTTTCGAGGCCGTCAAAAGCTTTTGTGCGGCTGTTTCCTCAACTGGGCGGCTGTGCGCGAGCGCAATTAATTCTTGAGAGTTTATTAAAAATAATTGCAAAAGTAATTGCAGCTGCGTCGACGAGCGGGAGCTTTTTATTCTCGTCACTGGCTGCACCCTCATCGTTCTCCACGGATTTCGTGGGCTGATGAACTTTTGAATTAACTGTTTCGATTATATACACTTTATGCAACACTACTGTGTCTCTGATTTATACGATTAGAGTGAAACCGAGCTGGATAAATGTCGAGGAAGGCGAAATTACGCTTGCTGAAGTAACTTTGCAGCGATCTTCGAGGACTGATAAAGTCTCTGTCAGTTTGATATCAGCTGGAATCTGATCTAAGCAAGATCAGTAAGAAATCTAAATAAGATTTTGAGAGTGTAGAATAAAGACGAATAGTTGTAGTGGATGCTTGGAATTTTGCCAAGAAAATCGTTAAAATAATCAAACGTTTCTCGAGCATTTTTCAATCGGAAATTTTTATGGAAAATGGAATGATAAGTGAGAGGATATTAAATAATTTGCATCTTTGTTAATCACGGATAACTAACCCCTTACCCTACGATTTGTTCCATGACTGTCTTCGCTGTAATTTACAATTTCATTGTTAAAATAAAAATCCAGCAATGATTCTTGATATTCCGTATAGTTAAAGGTAATGCTAGTGTTATAGAAATAATATTATCGCAGCTCGTCTCATTAATACTTTCAATTTAATAGGTTTTCGAAAACTTGCAAATTTCCTATCTCATTTACCTCATATCACGAGTGTCACTTGTTATTGTAGGGCAACATGTTAATTAATAGCGATGATAATTGCAAGGTAATAAGCACAAGGAGAGCATACAGTTTCCGAACATCGAAACATTGTAAACCGAAGGAGAAATACAGGAAGTTCGATTCAATTGGTGGAGCGATCTATCGAGCAACATGTTACCTCGTCACAGAGTGGAAATGTAAATAACGCTTTAAGCGCGTGGAAAGTGATTCCAACGCGGTTCATCGAATAATCGAGCATGTACTTCTCGACCTAATCGATACCCTCACAATCGCACATCCACGAATTCTCCAAATGAAAAATTAAAAAAAAAAGATTCGTACAAATATTTCACCCTACACTCCTTCCTCAAGATTGTCAGTATTCTAATTAATTAAGGTCAGAAGCAGCTTTTATAGTTTCTTCACCGGACAAGTTTCTCCTTTGTTCGCGAGTTTCATGAGATTTCACCAAACCCCCGTACTTCTTCCTTGCGACAATTCAAAGCATTCACCCCAAGTTTCCATCCCCTAAATATATTCGATCCTTTATTCCATCGTTTGAACGCAAAGCACAACTTTTCGGACATCGAAGCAAACGTTTCCCTTTCGAACGCACGTCTCGCAAGCGCAAACCTTTCGCTTGTCCGTCCACCGGCAAATTATCCGTGCAAATATTTGCGCGTATCAGCGACAAAGAACTTGGCGCTACGTTTGCTTTTTCTCGCGTCACAGAATTACATCCCTTCCTCTCTCATTCTCTCTCTCCCTATCGTTCTCTCCCTTTCAACCCTTCTCTCACTCCCTTCCCGTGTGTCACTCGAAAAGCGACAAATGCAAAACGAGCCGCGAAAAAGAAATACTCTTCGTTTTTGCCATTCGTAACGAAGCGCCGATCGATAGCGCGCTTTTTCGCTCAATGCTGGCTGCGGAAGCGCGCGCAAACACACCGGGAACCGTTGCGACGTATATGAAACGACATTAAACGAATTTGTCCTGCGTAAAATCTATAATCCCAGGACCGACGATAATTACCGAGGCAGTCGTCGCTGTAATTTAATAATTGCCGGTAATTTCGCGTCGTTTACTTCCGCGCGTAGGGTGCAACGAATTCGGCTCGGCCCTCGTCGCCCCCGGTGATGGTTAATACGCCGACGGCTACGCGACCGTGACAAATTGCAACGCGAAACGAGTCAACCGGGTTCGTCGAACGATCGAGGGAATTTTTTCGAAATCGAAAAGAGTTCGTGATCGTTCGTATCCGTCGGGAATTCCCGCGGATTCCATTCTATCGTAATTGCCTGTGTCCGTGAAAGTCTCGTTTTACTAAAATACGATGAGCGAAATAATTAAAGGATGGATTCAAAGTATTAGGTTTTGAAAATATTATTCTGCGGAGATCGCCGAATTTTTTCTTACCGTCGATATCACTTGTGTGGGGGCTGCGGCGTGGTTAAAAATATAAGGTCTTTTGCAGAGTCTTATTAGTTAACAATATTTATATTATTCTAAGTTTTGTGAACAGGGGTGTAAGCAGACATGCATCAGAGTTATGGTGTTGTCTGAAAGACAGGTTGCAAGAAAACACTGAGTCAATGCTCTCGACCTTCTTATCGCGATGGTTTTTAAAGACGGGTCGGTTGGTCCTCAAAGAAGGGATGAACTTTAGGGGTGAAAGTGGAAAAGCAGTCAACATGCCACTTTCTAGGCGACTAAATTACGTACCCATGCTTCCACATTATACGTTTTATATCCATATTTGGGTACAGGGCACGCAGAAATTTTTATGTTTTAATAGTAAATTAAAAAAATAATTCGAGCTGAATTTACACTGCGGCAAACAATTTTTTAACAGTAGAACTTCCAAGGTGGTCACTATTACTTGTTCTGTATTCGTTGAAAATGTTCTTAAAATTTCCAACGCTGTTCCTCTTTCAATTTTTTATGTCCATGTTGAAGACTGTAGACGATTGAATTGACCAAAGTTTTTTCCCCTTTCAATTATTTCATTAGAACAAATTTATTTGCTAATTTTTAATACACTGAATTAATCGTCAGTAGATCTAGAGTTGAGGACGGAAAATTTATTAGGTGGAAAATCATTGATAATCATCGATGAAAGTGAGAGATCTATAAACCAAAAGCATGGTACCTTCGTATAACGTTAAATTAAGTTAACAACCCCTAAAATCTCTCACCGACCCTCGGAATTTGGAGAGAATCAAATACAAACGACCGTCTGCTCGCTCAGAAATGTCCGCTTTAACGGGCCGACGAAGCTAAGAACAACGAACCCAAACCGATCGAGAATTCGTCCTCCGCTTTGCAAATATTTGCGCGAACGTACGGCCAGCGGAATTGCGTTTCGTTGTTGCTCGTTTAACCGTGAACATTCGAGATCTCGCGGACGATGTATCGCTCTCGAACGGTGTCAACCGTAGGAAAACGTTCCTGTGCGAATCGATAGAACGATTCGTCGGTTAAATATTCACATTCCGTGGATGTTTCTTTCAACCCGGGCGAATGCTCCTCGTTATTGCTGAAATCGGAGTTCCGTTATTGGCCGTTATACCGAATAGTTTTCGCATTACCATCGTAAACCCCGGGACTTAATTTTACGCAGAAACTTTCCCGTTTACCGTGTAATTAGAAGTCACGGGCCACGTTAAATATTCTCCCAGCTTCGAGTTCAGCTTTATTCTCGTGCAGCGGTGGCGAAATTAAAAGAATTTCATTATTCAACGATCGTAATTAAACGGACATTTAATTCGATCGATTGGATTGAGAATTACCACCAAAAAAAAAAAAAATCACTCCATCCAAGGACCGTTGATGTAGAGCTCTTGGCTGTGTAAATAATACGAGCAAATGCAATCTTTGACCAAAAGTCCACAGGATTGTTTGATTAAAAGGGAAAAAATCTGTCGAAACATTCTCCAAATAGCAATTCAGAATTGTTACTCTACAAAGAGAAATTCTCCAACTCTCAAATAGAGCAACCCAATTTCCATCCCCTTCTCCTCCCATCTCAGGCATTTCCCTCTAAGTACCTACAAACATGCCACTGCTCCGTTAATTAAAAATTCACAACAAAGAGAATATTTCTATTTAGAAATATCTGAAAATATTTACAAAGCAAACATTAATTTTTCCCTTTGATTTTTCCTCTACCTAGCATTAATTTTCCTCTATGTTCGCAGAACGAAAAAAGAACGCACGTAGCGCGTGTAGAATCGCAGTAACGATCAGTCGTCGTTGATTATCGTACTTTATAATCGCAGTGGTGGCTTTGACGAGGGTGGAAAACGCGCGGAGGAGAGGCGGTCGACCGCATCGTCGCCGACGTCGGCGTCGGCGTCGGCCCCTGGACAGCTCGGACCGCTGGTTAATCCGTCGATAATCGGACAAGCGTGACAAACCGACGCCACCAGAGAATGCACCGACACGGTCAATGGATAAACGGTGACACGGCTGAAAAGAAAAATCGTTAACCAGGATCGTACGCTCGTGCGAAACAATCGGCGAGGTTAAGGCGACGGAGTAGTCGTCAATTTGTGATTTAATTTGGAGAAAAGTTATAAGAAGATCGGGTAGAGGAATGGATAGTAAGATATAAAGACGAGAAAGAATTGTGGACGTGATAACGTTAACAAGAGAACTTTTTAGTCTTCGAAGAAAGACCAAGGTGGAAAGGGGTTCGAAGATGGAGTTTAAATTGCTTCGATACAGAGAGACTTTTTCTTTTAAGTTTTATGAGAATACAGAAGGGTGCGATTTTTTTTAAGTAATTTGACAGTTAATATCTTTCTTTATTCCGATCATTTCGAATTGATTGAGTTAGTTGTAAATTCTTTAGCAGGCAGAGAGATACAGAGAGACTGTTTCTTTTAAATATTATACGAATACAGAAGTGTGAGATTTTTTCAAGTAATTTGACAATTAATATTTCTTTTTACTCCATCCATTTTCAATTGATTGTGTTATTTGTAAGTTTTTTTATCATGCAGAGAGATACAGGGGGACTTTTTCTCTTAATTTTTATAAGGATACATAAGTGTCAGTTATTTTTAGGTAATTGAACAATTAATATTTTTTTTTATTCCGTCCATTTCGAATTGATTGTATTATTTGTAAGTTCTTTAGCTGTCACTGTAGAATGTTTTCCCCTGGTAATAGGAATTCTGGAGAAGTAACGATGGTATCTGGGCAAACAAACGGCTTGAAATTATATCGCAATAGCCATTTCGCGAGCTGCAACGAGCAGCGATAATTTGACGGAATTATAGTATGTCGTTAGGTGGACGTCGTATTTTCTCGTTACGATTACAACAATCCAGCTTGGAACGATGAGATTTCGCTAATTTTTCGAGCTCTTTTTTATTGTTATGTCAATGATTGGATAGCCGTGACAAATCGAGACAGACGGAGAATATGAGATAGGACATTTATTAACGAGATTGATCATGATTAAACTGAATTAAGCATCGCGTTAGCACTTTGCCGAGACAGAATAATAGATCGAATTTCGTTTCGATAGCATGGAAATTTCCAACGAGATACCTAAAACCACCGAAGTCGAGCCACTTTTGAAGTTGCTCCAAGCTTTCTCGGATTTGCGAAGAAATCGTTGCCGTAAAATTTGTAATTCCTCCTAATGCTTTTCACGAGTCACGGACATTTCGAGATGATCCTGGATTGGATTCGATGATAAGACTCGAAAAGCCGATTCTAGTCGCTTCGATTGATATCGGAAAAATCGGCGCGGATTTCAACTCGTGTTTTCCTCCTCAATGATTCTCACCGTGCATCAATTCCATTAAATCTGTCGTTTCACGGATTACTCCTTAAATCTATCTACCAGAAATCCCAGAGACATCATGTAAAATAATATATTTCAAATCATAATGCACCGCAATATTTTCAATTCATCTTCCCGCGGAGTACAATTTCAAAATGTCACCGTTAACACTACACCTACCGACGTTATATCTACTAAAATCTAAATATACTCAATAACGATCTTACACAAAGAGAAGTGGCGAGATAAAGAAGATAATTAATTAACTCATTTTGCTTTTGTAAGATAGAAGTGAAATATTTACTTCATGGCTACTCTATGAATTTAGATAATTTTTAGAAAATATTTTGGAATCGGTCTTTTGACCGCCTTGGTAGGTTTAGTGTTAAAAGAATAAGAAACTTTTCTAGAAATATATTCAATGGAATAAAAGTGAAAAATTCATTGGATCAGAAACAAAACCAGGACTTTGATGGACGAAAGGTAAACGTAGAACAGTTAGGTCCGTGCAAACTCACATTTGACAATTCGCTCTTCTACCTGCGTTTCCCAATGAATGCATTTGCGAACGGTGCAGCTGCAGCCGAACGATAAAAAGCTTTCCGCGAATACACCGCGAGCTGTAATTCCGATTCTGGCTTTCGAGTCGACTTCTCGGTTATATATGTTTTGCTCGTTATAATGCGTACTGTACGCGCAGCTTGCCACTGCCTCTCCAGCCAGAATGAAATGGAGCAGCATTCTGCGGATTCCATAAATTTTTACTTCGTTAGAATTACGCGAATTGTCCTGCCTCGGTGTATTTCGCACGGTGTATTTCGACGAATGCGCGACCGTCGCCCGTAATGCTATGGGATCGATACTTGGCTGGATATGTAAACATCTCGGAGTTAAGGGGTGGAAATGGTGGAAACAGTTGGACGATGATTGAAGATATGTGTAGGTTATTCTTGGAGTAATTATGGGTGGGTCAATAAGACTGGAGAGTCTTTAGATCGATACCTTGTTAAGACTTATATTTGCAGTGGGGAAAAATTGATAGGTGGATGGAGATAAGTGCACGTATTTGAGATAATTGATGGGAATATTGAGAATTGATGTACGATGGCGATAGAAGCATTTAATTTTTTTATTCTTTTAGATAAAAATAGTATTTTTTTTACCCTTCATTCTCTTCTTAAAAAAAATTGCATTAAATTCCTCCAGGTATTTTCTGATACTTTATTCAATTTCTAATTAACACTGGAACTACCAAGCAAGTTAAATTGACACGTTTGCAATTTTTTCATAAAGCATATATTCTACATTGGTCGTATAAAATACAAATTACCGAATCGATTATTCTTTCCACCTCTTGATTTCTCTTCTCCCATAGTACGTATTTAACAGTGGAATTATCGATATTAAATCCATTATAGTTCAATATATTAAATATGTAGTTTGGAAAAAGAGAAATCAAGAGGTAAAAAAGGTGATCGATTTAGTAATGTGTATTTTATAAGATCACCGTAGAGTATCTGCTCTATGGCTGTTCTATAAACTTGGACAACTTTTGGAAAAAATTGAGAACCAGTCGTTTTGACATGCTCAGTAGTTCAAGTGTTAATATTTGAAATATAATAGATTAACGTCGTTAGTTCTAGGGTTTGAAAACTGAATTCTTCTTAATTTTCTTTGTGTAATAACTTTGTTGAGAGTAATTTGTATTCACTGAACACAATTTGTCTCGATTTGCATGTAATTAAATGTCGATTTGGGCCAAAGAGAACTTTAAGGATGAATAAATGTTAAAGATCATATTTTTGATGATCACTGAATTTATTGAACGACCCATTAAATAATTATACCAATAATTGTGACTTATCTTTGATGCATTGCTGGATCATTTGTATCCAGAGTAATAGTGAGCCCGCAAGTGCAAGTTAAATGGGAACAAGAGCATCAAGAGAAAGAGAACGAAGTGAATAATAAAGTCAAAAGTGAAAAATTACCCCAATGAATTCCGCAGAATTTCGAGAGATTTGGAGACTGGAGGTCGCATGAATTTATGAAAACAATTCGGTGTAATTTTAGGAATGCGCTTTCCTTCCACCCTTTTTTCACTCATAATCTCATAATCACGCATTACACGTTCTAGAACAAATTACTGTTCCCATTCTCGAAAATCCCAGAGACATATTGTAATTCAACGTTGTAATCTTGATCCGGAAAAAAGTATTCCAGCAATTATCAACTCTAAGAGTTTCCCAAAGACACTCACCCAATTTCATAATGTTCATCTGGACGAATCGAAGAATCCCGTGGTTTTTGCGAGGCTCCTAAATTCTCCAACGACCTTTTCATAGTCTCGTTAAACATCAGAGACAGAGAGCTCGCGTTTTATCATCGCGAACACGAGGATGATCTCGTTACTCGAAAAGTGCCATAATCCAAGTTATTGCTTGTCGTATTCGCGTACCAACCATAAAGAATTATTTTATCGAATCAAACGGGAGAAGAGTAGAAGAAAAACGCTTCCTTTATCCAACGGAAAAGTGCAATTCTCTTCCCAATTTTCATTATGAAATAAAGTACGACTATTTGAACACATCATTCGAGAAGAACGAATGAAATTTAATTCAACCGGTGAAAATATTCCTCTGTAATTGGACCAGTGTTCAAACTTAATATCATCTTTCGTCTCCTACCGAATAAAATCGGAATCTGGGTTAACTTGAAAATTGAATATTTGTCACGTCGGTATTCGATGAAGCTCGAGAATCGATATTTAACTTTAATACCAACGACTGCTGATGGTATTTATAGGGAGAACCGGAAGAATTTCACAAAATACTTATTTGTCTGCCACCCTCTGTCGCGTAACGGGTGAAGAAGATGGCGTTTCCTCTTTCACCTGCTGAAAGAAAGTTGTACGGCCGACTTGCCAGACACGGTGAGAACCTCGAGTGGATAAAAAAGTAGCCGTGGAAAATAAATCTTTACGCTCGGAGAAGCCCATAACGTGTCACCGGTTATAAATTCTTACGTTTCCGTCGGAGTTTGAAATAGTGGCGGTGAACGGAAGGGGTTGCGCCGTTCTCTGTCACCGCGTCTTCGGTTCTTGCTCCATTTTCCACCATCGGGGACTCCGTTCGGGGATTGAGATTTCACCTCATCGAAGAAAAAGACGAACAACTTCCACGTAGGACTTTTCTCGCGAGAAATTCCGTTCACGTTTTCGACGAGAACTTGCTCTTGTTTTTTCATAGATTTTTCTTTCTTTTCTTTAGCATTCCGTTGGGTGATTTTGATTAACGTTTAATTCTTGGTCACTGAAATATTCTCTAATCCTTTGCGGCCGTACGTCAAGCTGTACTCAACATAGCTTTTCACATGATTTTTCTTTCTGACAATATAATATCGATTTTTCAATTTTATAATGATTTCGTAATATCACCAAATCTGTACCTACAATTATTGGTATCATTAAAAGAAAAGAATAATCAAGAATAGAAAATGTTTTGAAATTAATTGTACTTAGCGCGTTAAAAGATTAATGAAATAATTCGGACCGTAAAGGATTAAGAGTGCCGATAAGAAACTAACGGAAGGAGGTGAGAATTCTTTGGAATAAAATTTATAAATCCTTGCGTTTTACGTTCATTCGATTTTCTCTAAAAGCAAAATAACAATCGGTCATTTGTATTCAGTCCGATTCGATAATGCACGATCCCGTGTCAAAAGTTTGCTCACTCTCTACGGATAGAACTGCATTCCCGAGTTAAGCACACACGTGGGTCTTGAATAAAACAAAAGTTTTCTCCATTCTCCATTCCACTCACTTTTTATTATAATAAATTCGACATCTACCCTGCCGAATTTAACTTACGGCGTTGTTATTACATCCCATGACCGATGAAAAATCGAGGATCGAATTTCACACAGATCATGATTGATTTTTGGTTAAACGTAACTCCATATTTCAAAGGAAGACAAGAGTTTTCGTGCTCTATCATTCTCCCACCGACAAATGTTTTCCTTCGAAAGATCGAACGTGTTCGATTATACGGCGAAAGCAGCTTGTTTTCCTTCGATTTTCCTCCGTCGAGAGAAAGAATCATCCGGTAAAGTGAAATTTCAAAAATCCCGCCTATTCTCTCGCCATTGAACGCGCACTTTTTCAAATCCTGCTTTTTCCCGTAATTCTCTCAACGTCTTAACGTTCAATATCGCGAAGCACTTGAACTACAAACAGTTACGTCAACTTGAAGTAACCACTCGGTCTCGTAATACAGAAAGGGGAAATAAAATTGGCAGAGTTTCTTTATCCCAACGCACAAGCAATTTCATGGTTAACTATGGCACACTCGATTACAAGGGGATCCTCCTGGCAACGGGGTTGGAATCAGGGACTTCCATGTAGTTCGAATCCCCTCGCCATAGCAGCAAAGACGAAACAAATCCGTGCGACTGTACCGTCGACCTATGTAGACTCTGATTCTCTTAAATACTGAAGTTTAAATCCCCTCAGTGTCCTCATCGAGGAATTTTTCCCACGTCATATCTGTACGGTAACTTCGACGATTCTAAACTCACCGAAAAGAAAAATTCGATCATCGACGAAATAGAAGTCGAGGTGGAAAACGTAAAAAAAGTGGGAGTTATAAAAACACTCGGACAGCAAGGGGTTAAAAGAGCGTCGATAAAAGGGGGAAAGAATCGAAGGAGATTAAGCGGTACCAGGATCCAATCATGGCGACTCTTTTATTCGATTCGTCTGCACCTGACAAGAGCAATTCTTGTTAAAAACGGAGGATCACCGAACGTCAAATCGCGATATAACGACGCACCCGCGGTTCCGGCGATAACGATAAACATCGATCTCCCTTTTAGAAAGCTATAACTCACTGAAAAAAAGCGAAACGATCGTTCATTTTTATCCGCTATACAATAACAACTGGGAAAAAAGCTTCGGTGATCTAATAACGTTTGATAATGGTTGAAAACTTGACAATTGGGATTGCAAGGTATATATATATTTTTTATATTTATATTCAGTCTCCTTCCGTTGAAATTCGACGGGTGAAATTTAATATACTGATTTATTTATGTATGTGCACGCGATGGAAGGGCAAATAATAACGAGCCCTTTCACGAGCTTCCAGGGTTAGAGCCCTTTCGGCGTTGCTGTCGCAGTTTACTTCTGAACTGCGTGCCTGGAATTTCTCCGGCCTCTACGATACGTTCGCATGGTGTTTGTATGCGTTGAATTCTTTTTTTCTTGTCTATCGACGTGGTCCTTTCGAGAATCGAATT
Source organism: Cerceris rybyensis (assembly GCA_910591515.1). Lineage (NCBI taxonomy): Eukaryota > Metazoa > Arthropoda > Insecta > Hymenoptera > Crabronidae > Cerceris > Cerceris rybyensis. The sequence goes on from OU342795.1 coordinate 8,486,582, forward strand.
TCCACTCCGAAAAGGAACACTTTTGTGGGAACAAAAGGTCTCCACGGTATTATGTTGGTAAGGGAACTATTTTCTGGCCTCTTTTTCCTTGGTGATTCTATACAGATTTTCTAGCCGCGCGGATAGAAGAATCATTGAATCTAAAGACTTTCGTACAACGTGAGATTCCTTGTCGGTTAATGGAATTCTTGGATGAAACGATGAAGCGTTATATACAAAGATCGAATCGACGTTGTTCTTTGAAAGAAATAACAGTAAAAGTACTCGTTTATTTATCGCATTATCGTTTATCTCTTTGATGAAGTATTTCACTACTTTTTCCAGTTTTCCTATGGTCTACATTTTTCGTTTTTATCACGAACTACGTAGTTGGACTGGCGTTGTCAGTGAGCATGAAAGTAACTCTCCATTTACAACAAAATAATTGGGTAAAGCAAGAAGAAATTCAATTTTTTTCAATTCAAACAATTTTTTTTACAAAATGGATGGATATATGTGGCATGAGAGATAATCTAATTACAGTTTATCGCCACAGATATACATGTTTGGAATTGGAAAAAAAATTACACTGCAAAAAGTAAAACATAATCGTTGAAATATGATTAGCCAAACGGTAAGTAATTGATAATTTCCATAAATTAATACTTTCACGTTCTGATAAAAAGGTGCTTTTTGGTTATCTCTTAATATTAAAAAAAGTCTCCGCCCCCAAAGGGTTAATAATTCATTACAAATCACACCTGAAATGTCACAAATTAAAAAGAAAGCATTTCTCTTCCTTTTACATAATACTTTGCTCAACATTCCCGTTACGTGAAAACAACAGCCCGGAAGTCTGACGAGTCTGGCGATCTCGTCGACCGATTACCCCCCAAAAATGCATAAAAAACAAACATATCGACGTATCAACGTTCTCATGGATGATTCCCAGGGATTACAGGACCTGCGGCACGACGAAAATGCGTGCAGACCGATAAGTTAGGAGATCGAGATTGGAGGGTGGCCCGGAGTCACAGAGGGTGGAACGCATTCGTCTTGGCAAGAGCGTCCCTTATCTTGACAATGTACCGTTGACACGGGGATATCGAGGTGGAACGTCCCGGTCAGTGGGGTCGCAAACGATCATCCCCATTGCTTCCAGTTTAATCCGTATAATCCGCCGGCCCATTTATATCTCGCGTCAATTTCGTTTTTATCTTCCCCCTATTTTTTTTCTGACTCACGTCATCGTCGATATTCTCTCTGAATATTCGAATTACCACGTTTTTCTGAAGAAAGGCAAGGATTATTGTTGTCGAGATGGCAACACTCGATGTTCCTTCTTTGTTTGGATATGTATATGAACAGCGGACGTACTTGGCTGAATTTTGAAGGAGGATGATGACTTTGGACGGGGTGTAAATCAGCGACAGGATTTTTCATCACTGCAAAAATTGTATAATCACTTATCACTGCTTTTTTGGATTGAACCAATGTGGAGGATAGATTCTCTTTGCAATATGTGCAAAGTGGACTATAGTGTTTTTTCCTTATGTTTTACTATTTCTGATAGGTTCCTAATCATTGAAGTTGCGACGTCCTAAATAAAAAATGAAAAATCTACGGCGGATGATAATGAGTCGAGCTCGTTTCCACTAATTTAAAGTCGGATTCTTCAACCCCATACCCATCAAACACTTCCAGATTACTCTTTAAACTAGAACTACCTATACTAATTTCATTATATTTTCATATATCTCATAAGTACTTTGACGCAATCAAGAGATCAAAAAGATGTTCAATTAAGTAATTTATCTTTTATAAGACAGACGTAGAATATTTATTTTTTGACTAAATATTTGGAGAATTTTTCTAAAAAAAGCCAGTCATTGCGACTAACCAGATAATGTTAAATGTACTTCTCAATTGATTCATAGAAGTAAGCTAACTTGTTTTTTATAATAGTATTATTTTGTATTGCAGAAATTAGGTTCTTTTTCCAACATGTACAAATTAATAGTGATGAAGTAGGTCGTACTGCAAAAATTCTAAGAAAGATCAAAGTTTTTTAAAAAAACGCAATCACATGGTGCAAAGGAAACCTTAATTTTCATAAGGATTCTTGGTAATTTGTAATACTCCCCCATCAAACTTTCCATGGCAAATTGCAAATGAGGCGTACGCGATCGGACTGCAGGACTCGCGCGAATACCTCGTAATCGCTTCGAGATGAGACAAATTAGCCCCCGGAGAAGCGTAATCGAGGACTGTCGAGATAATCGAGGATCTACGAATAGGTAGTAATTATGTAAAGTACGCGCGAACATGGAAATATGTTCCTCGGTGCGGCTGTGTCATGGTTAACCGGTGCCCCTATTGCTTTCAGCCAAGTTAGGATAATCCGAGCCGGTGGCGCGCTTTGCCAACCGGCGCGACTCTCACCCTTTATCTCGCGGACGATGATACTAACTCACGGATTACCGGCATTAACGAGCTTCGTGCACCGCACCCAAATCCAAGGGGAATAATTATAATCGTCGGTAATCGATACAATTAGTGCGTTTGCAAAAATCGTGCGCGGCTATTCGCTCGGGAACAACGGAGTTTTTTTTTTACTCTCTGGCGTGAAATGGTTTGGATTCGTGTAATAGGTGAAATTGAATGTTTTGGAGTAGTTTTAATTTATTGAACGGTAATTTCAATCCAATTGAGTGTCGCAAATGAAGTTTTATGTTTTTTTTAATTCTATAGGGTTGTAAGCAAAAATGTAATATTTACATTAGATTTGGAATTTGCTAAATAAATATTTTGAATTAAATACTTCAGAAGGTGGAATTGAAACGTTACTGTATGGTTTCACTAACAGTTTGAGAAATTTTAAAAAAATTGGGATAGAAATCGTTTTAACCGTCTCGGCGATTTTATTTTTAAATAACGAATCAGAAGGCATTGAACGATTGGAAAAGCAAACGATAGAAAACTTGTAGCTTTATCTCGTCAAAATCCCGATTATCTTCGTCCCTCGGACGAATATTTATGCCGCGAGTAATCCTGATATTAATCTCCCCAAGGCGGTGCCTTATTTGATACGCGGTTATAACTGGGTCAGCAAGAACGAATAACCGCTACTGAAAATTCCAAATTAAAGCCGACTGTACTGGCAGTCTTTGATTAAATTTTCCCTCTTCTCTTTCCCGGTTGCTTGTTTTCGAGTTTCTTCGCTGGCGCGTTCCCACCGGATATGAGAACCGGCTCGATCCCCGTCTACCCTCCTGGTACCTCTTGGGAGTTAAGTGCGCGAGAAATCGTTCGGCGAGCCAGGAGCTCGTAATTTCCGCGATTTCGTCGCGCTTTAATTCCCACGTATCGCGCCGAACCGATCGACCGTCGATACGAGAACGTCCCATCGTCTTTCTCGTTCACCTTTGAAGACTGTAAACGCCACCGACACGAAGAGAATCGCTACGATAATGGAACCGTCGCGAGCATTACGCGGCGCGTCCCGATTTCCAGCTTAATGGAGTACATAAGATGCCGGTGCTTAATGGAGGGACGTTCCACAGGGTGGTTTTTTGTCCGTGGTTGCTCGCAGGAGAACTAAGGACGCGCCAGTGTTGCCTCGCTCGAACGGTAATTGCGAAATTACAGGGAAAAGAGTTCTGACGTCACTGGTGAACGAAGCGTAACGATTTTCAGGAATAAACGATAAACGATTATGGCGATGGTACGTGCATTGCTTCTTATGGAGAATCGATTTTATTTGAGGTATTCGTCGAACCTGAATGAGTGAAGAGGTTATCTACAATGATCGTCTCAACGGATCCGCACCCTTATCGACTATCTCAGTAATAATCTAAGCATTGTATATGGTAGTCAAAATCTTAATAGTGTTCGAGAGGGAATAATTAAGAATAAGTAAGAATAGCTAAAAACGAATAAGAAGAAATAAGAAGAATGACCACACCAGGAAATCTTGATTGATGCCAATGGCTAACTTTAATATATCTATATATATTTTGTAATATCCCATTGAAAAATGTTAGTAGACGAAGCCTAGCGACTGTGTCGATGCATATCGTTTAGCAGTTCGATTTGGACACCCAAACTACACAGATTGAAACCTTTAATATCACCTTTAACACCTTCTTTAATATCATTATTATTATTGGTATTATTACTGTTATTATCATTACTATTATACCTGCCAATATTCTTCGTTTGTCTAAATATAAATATACTCTAGTTGTTTTTGTTAATTCGTAACGTGAGTTTTGTTTATTACTTAATACCCCTTAGTACAATTTGAATAAATGAGAATAAGAATGACTCCCGGCGTTCACTTCTCGTTCACATCCGTTTTCACACTTCTGTCTTTCGCTAGTTCCGTTTCTTTGCTCATTCGCTCGATAGTCTTTTGTTTTTGATCATCTTTCGTTCCTTGCCTTAGAATAATTAAAAGACAAAGATCGTAAGCAAAGTTACAAATATTTGTATCCGCTGACGAGGCTTATCCAGAGAACAGTCAAGGTGGATTAGGCGAAACCGGTTGGAGGGAGATAGGATGAGAGGAAAAGAAGAAAAAAAAATGGCAATCCGACAGACTGCGATAGGTCAATCGGATTAGCGAGGAAAGTTTGATAATTACGCGGTAAGCGCCGGCAGGTTTTACGCGGAGGAGGAATCGAGGCGAGAAAGTGGGACAGGGGGTTGGTCCGCATCTAACCCGGGGCAAGTTGGCAGCCGAGAGGAACGAAGACTCGGCAGGAAAATAGAAGGGAACTGTGGGAAGGAGGCAAGGAGAAGACAGGAAGACATAATTAGCAAGTTAACGCGAGTCTCTTGCCTCTCGAATCTCGTTACCGCGACTGTCGCTTTTCGTTCGGATATCGGGGACTAAGAGAAAGAAAGAGGGGGTGGTACGAACTTGCACCGAGGTCAGAAAGAGGAGAGAAAAAAACCAGAGGCCCGGTGAAAAGCCAGAGAAGACGTTTCTCCTGAAAGAGCGAACTAAGGTTGAAATTTATGCGAGGTCTGACGGGTTTAGTCTCCCCGGTCTGCTCGCTAGGTTCCGGTAAATAAATATTGACGGAGGGTGGCCCACCCTTCCACTTTTGCTCGCGGGAGAAACGTGTTTAACGTCACCGACGACGGTGTCGAAGTCCTCGGCTTTGGAGAACGCCAAGAAGAGGGTGAGCAAGTTCGGCAAGCGTTCTCCTTCGAAGGAATCGACACGGAAACGAGTTTACGATCTCTCGAAGCAACGGCGAGCGATTAAAGAGACACCAGGAGGATTGAAGCGAAACGGAAATTAGGAAAGCGCCAGCAATTGCTGCTCCTTTCGATGTTCGTTTTCAGAAGGAAATTTCACGCTGTTACGATGCATCGAGAAGTATCGATGGCTCGGTGATATCTCCAAACAGGATCGCATTAACGATTCCAATGTCAAGGAGCAATCGTACGAAGTTGAAAATTTCTATGATCAATTTTCTTACATAGAATATATCGAATTTCTAAGTAAACACCACGTAGCGGATGCTTGTACCGACTACTTCTCAATTTCAAAGAAAACAGGTGCGAAACAATTGTCAGCCTGGCGAACCGTCTCCGCTGTTCGAATTTGTGCGGTCAAATCGATTTCGATTCGGCTCGTAAAGCTCTTTTATAAAGGGCATAAAAGTTCACTTAGAGGGAGATATTACTCGGGGCATTTGCTCGGATAAAACTCGAGAGGGAGTTCGGGGTATTACCTTGGTGAAGGTGAGGGTGGCTATCGGCGGCAGTCTGGGTAGATTCGGATAATAGAAGCTTCCCGCGGGATGTGCCGGATATCGCGATGTGATCCTGTAGGCGATTCCTTGGGGCTGCGTCGGCCAGTTGGCAGCCGTGAATGTGAACCCGTTATCCGTTCCTCCATCCAGTGGATCCAGCTGAGAAAGGAGACGAGCCGTTTTAATGAGCCGTCGAAGAGAATCGACCCTCGATTGCAAATGGACCGCGACCCATATTTCACGATCGAACCTTCTCGGCGAACGACGTCGAAGCTTTTAGCTTTCTGGCTTCCGGTTTTATTATCGTTACTCTGGCAAGGAATTACCAGTACGTCGTTCGTTGGCAGAGTTCATCCGATCGTTCAACGTTGATCTTGTATTTTATACTTCCCCTCTGAGGTTTTAATTATGGTAAATTGAAATATATTAAAAAGGTCACTAACTTTAAAATTACTATACAGATGTCAACAATGATCAAAGAACAACCCCCTTGGCGAAAAGTGTCTGGTCGAAGGGTGAGTTTTCACCAATTACCTCGACGGTCACCGTATCGACCCAGTTGCCCTCGACGCAAAGTTGAAAGGAGTCAACCCCGACGAACCAATCGGGGCTGGGGTTGATGCGCGCCATGATGCTTATTAGAGTGTGATTGCCATCCAAAAACGCCCTTGCGATACTGCTCCCTTCGCCCTGAGGGACCGGGGGTCCCGTGAACGAGTGTAGACTGTTAGGGGAGTCTCCATCAGCGTCGAGACCATCCGCTCTTCCGGTCTCCACGTACAGCCTAGCCCCGCTGGAGAGCCTCTCTCCGAGTCTGTAGAGAGTGTAGGTGGAATCGTGCGTCCGGCCTGTAAAATAATACAATAGATACTTCTTTATTACGGCCGTGTCTAGTGGCGATAATAAAAGTTTACGAGACTGCACGACGTTAGAGTAAGTGCAGCTTCTATTCCCGATGGAAATGGAAAATCGCGGTCACGTATTTATATCCTTCTCGTTTTTTTAAGGGGGTATTATCAATTTTTTATGTTACGAATGGTCTTCGATTGCAGTTGTTTTCCTTTCTGCGTTCGAGCAGCGGATTATAGAGATCGATTGATTAAAGATTATTTAAGAGAGCCAGGTCAGGCAGAGGAAAGTTTGGACAGGCACAGGATCGCCAGAACAAGATTTATTAAACAAATTTCTCGTAGTCCTAGGAAAAAATAGTCTTATTCCATGAAGTGTAACACAAATAATGAAATAAATAATTTGTTAAGCCTGAAACACTGTTACATTTTTTTAGCCTTGTTCCATTCTTGAAATCCCACATTCCATACAAACTTCGTGAAATGAGTTAAAGTTGGTAAGTATAATTTTAACTCTGTCTGACTTATCACCGACTTGTACTACCAATCTTGTTTCTTTCCTGTCAAGATCAATTTGCGTTGGGGTAATTTTTTCTCTCCTGATCCAGCTAGACCCTTTATTATAGCCATAACGTTACCACCACAAGTGGCTTTGAATTTTTAATAGATCATCTTAGAAAGTTGGAAGGGCTGCAAATAACTAATCGAGAGACAATGACTCTGATGTAGTGAGAATATTTTCAAATCCATGCAAACATTGTGAATTATGTCCGGTTTACGTGGAAAATGAAGGTAAACTATTGCGGAGATCGTTAGCGCACAACCGTCCCTTCGTCCCTTGACGAGATAGTCGAGTCAATGCTAGACACGGAATTTATAGTCGATTAATTCACCGCTTAATGGCCATTTCATTCCCCCCTCAAACAATCCATCGGTGAACGTACGACATCAAACTTCGAATCGACCAGATATCACTTGCTCTCATTGAAATGAAATTGAAAATTGTACTTCCACTCTGTCGTAGCTTTAAAGAAAATAAAGGAAACTATCAATTCTATTAGTAATGGAGGTATTCTTAACTTTTTTACCATCGATGAAAATCACCGGAAGTTACGATAGAAGGGAAACGGTAGCTTGGTCTTTTTGAACGGCACAAAAGAATGATATCCATGGAGAAAGTTTACCGCTCTCCGTTTTGATCAGCGAATTTTGCAGCGCTCTATAACGCCGAACGGCCAATGTTATCCTGACAAATTTTTCCGGCGCTCTTTTGCGACACGGGCCGTTTCATTTCGCGGGATATTCATCGTCACGCGCGATTTAACGATCGGCGTAAAACAAACGGGAAATTCGTTTCCTGGAAAAAGTTAATGTCGCTTTTGTCAGGATCGTACCACGAGAAAATCACGCTCGTTCCTCTCTCTCTGTCCTTCTGTCTCCATTCTTTCCCATTTCCCCAATTATCTCTCCGTATTTCAAAACGGACCATCTAAGAGTTATATTAAGCAGCAATTAAAACTTTTCTATCTACCGATCGTCACGGTGTAATTATCGACGTTAGATCTCATCGATTTTCTCCAACGACGAGTGCAATTTCTCTTGTCGAAAAAGTGCCTATAGGAAAGAGGAACAAAAGAGGAAACGTAAAATGTAATAAAATATAAAACTGCCACTTGAACAGCCCGAGCACGTAGGTTTCCTCGCGGAACTCGTGCGGGAAAACAGGAAGATGTTTCCCGTCACGAATAGAAGCTCCGGGTCATGGATCGGTATAACTTCGCGTTTTATCAGAAACTCGACAGCACGGGGGAATAAACGATAACATCACAGGAATGCCGTATGTCGATTTCCAACGTTCCATCCACGATTTTCACCCTCTTTTTCACCGCTGAGAGTAATATGTGCTGCTTTAATTCACTGGGACGACCAATGGCGCTATTCCTTCGTGTCAAATCGTACCCTCGCTTTTCATCTCGATATTTGCCATTTTTTTTTATGCAAAACGATATCACATTTGGTTTTCAACGATCGCTAAAAGATCTGCTCTCCAGAGGGTAAAGGAATATTTGTTATTTTGTGAAGGAGATGCCAGTTGGAACAAATGTTACGTGCACCACCGTGGAAATAAAGTGCGAAAGGGTGCCATTTTTCTCGTGAAAGCTCTTTCCATGTCTTCTTATGCGCCGCAAGGGTGATTGATTAAAGTCTATGGCGTTACATGGTCTTAAATCTATGGTTAATTTTTTGCTTACAATTTTTGTGCAAATTTGTTTCAATAACGACACAATGAATATGTTTAATTAACAATTGAGCGAGTGTGATTACGATACAACGTGAAAGAAGATAAGCAAACGATGGACGAATATTTTCCCGCGTAAATAGATATTTCTGTCTGCAAGGATATTTGAGCTTTTATTAAAAATCCTCGGGTTTGGTAAATTACACGGTGTCGGCATTATCCCGGCGCTTTTTCTTTTCTTCCTCTCGCGATGTATCGTAATTTGGGCTAATGATCCTCGCATTTGTTATCATCCAAAAGCAGCGTAATATTCCACGGGTTAAAGCCTGATGAAAGCTTGTTGCTATTAAGAACTCTTCGTTTGAGAGAACGGTTTTACTTATTCCTGCACCGTGGAGTAGCTTATTCTTTTTTCTTGTATCTTTCCGGATTTAACTGCGATGATTTCGCTTACGAGCTACTGTATTAAGTGAGTTCCTATTCACCGAGGTTATGATATGCTAATTAAAAATTTTACAAAAAATCTCCACTAATTGTAACCTACGAGCTTTCGATTCCATGCCTCCCACAACCCTCCGGATTACTCATTAACCCTTTGCCCTACAATTTCTTTTCTAACTGGGCGTTCAATGATTTAAAATTAATTCTTAAAATTAAAACTTCTCGCTCATTTCTGATGTTTCGTATAATTCAAAGATATATTAATAGTATAGAAATAACGAGACCGTTTCGCGACCGGTTGATATTTTCAATTTAATAGTATTTGAAAGAATTCCAAATTTCCTGTTCCATTTCCCGGGCCACGAGTTTCACACGTTGTTATATGCCAAGGGGTTAATCTACTTTTCGATCGATTCAAAAAAGAAAGCAGAGAGTGAAAAAAAAACATCATTCATTCAAAAGCTCATTCGATAGAAAAACGAGGATACGATCCTTTAACCTCGTTCGAATCATTTGACGTTCACTGTGTAATTTTTCTATGTTTCCTGCGCCTCGTTCCATCGGAATTTCATGTCTGCCGTATCTAATATCATCCAACATGTCAAACGGTATAATCCCTCTCTGTACACATCCAGCCCTCCCTGATTTTACATCCAACGTCCACAGTTATTAACGCATGCACTCAATCCAATCAAGATATGTCGGTATTCAATCACAGCTCGAGGGGATTAGATATATCGTATCCGTTGCTATTCATTACGATAATGATAATAAGTGTCCTCCGGCTATGTGCCATTACAATTTTCAATATCGCTCGACACTGCTAATGTGAGCTCACTACAAACACCCGACATAACGTTAGATTTAATTAACCGACTCGATCGATCGTTAGAGGGTGAAATCGACGCGAGAATTAGGAGAAACCACGTTGAATCGATTCGTTGGAATGCTCACGAATTATTGGTGTATTAAAGATAAGACACATCTCGGGGGATTATGGTAGATATGGACTAAAAGGCTGGGATTACCAATTAGTGGGACCAAATACGAATCCCTTTCCCACTGGGATTTTTCTTGACACTAGACCTAAATACCACGGTGCTCAAAATGTCTCGTTTCCTCATTTTTTCTAAAAGCTTCTCTTTTTAGAAGAACCAGAGTAAATATTATACGTCCATCGTATAAAATATTAATTACTGAATTAACCATCTTCTCCACCTTTCGAATCCTCGTTTTCTAAAGTATTTATTTGATGTAGTGAAATATAATAGAATTAAGGCTGGTAGTTCTAGAGTTAAATGAATATTTAATAAAAATAGACTCGGTGGTTAGGTATAATAACAATAAGAAACAAAAGTAAAATAGATATGTAGTTAAAGGGTCGAATTTTCAATTACTGGAACTGAGTACGGATTCGCGTCACTTCTGATGGATTTTTCTTAAATTAATATTTAATATACAATAGACTCGATGGTTAGGAACAATAATAATAAGAATGACAAGTTGTGGTGTGTATCGAGTTAAAGGATCGAATTACCAATTAGTGGGACTGAGTTCTGATTCCTGTCAGCCGTCAAAGATTTTTCCTAAATTATTATTTAATATACAATAGGTTCTCTGGTCGGGATGCTACTTAATAATTAGGATCTAGGACAAATTACCATACCGGTTATGAATAGAAAAAAGACATCTCTTTTCAAGCATTAATTAACGAGCGGCTAAATCTTTTAAAAAGCTCCACGCATACGATCCGGAAACATTATTCAAATGGACTCTCGCAAGGTGAACATTACGATTCGAGATCTCGTTAAATGAAAATTCATGAAGCCCCTGTAATTTCATTTTTACGTGCTCACACGCATTAATTGGAATCGCCAGAGAGGAGATTCCAGTCGGCCTCGGAAGGCGCGGCAAGGGTGAAATCCACCCTCTTAGAGAGGAGGAGAGCCCCTCGTGCGAGTATACGCGTTGAAACTTCAGTGGTGGGTTTTCAGTTTACCAAGCTGCCCGGTAAAACGTCACCGGCTGCGGTGTCGCCGTTCTGACGGAGTCTCTGACAACGGGCCCACGAGTTCACTCTTCAAAGGGGCAACAGGGCTTCCTCCCATCCCTTCTGGCGCGCCCTCGCGGCCGTAATCCTATCGAGTTCCAGGGAGACTTAATTAGTTGCAAAATTAGCGAAAACCACGAGGGAAATGGCCCGTGTGTGAGAACTCCCCATGGAAGAGGCGCAGAAAGGGAAGCGCTCATGGCTTTCTCCGAGAACTTCGAAGGGGAAGTAAAGCGTAGAAGCTCCTCAGGATTGCAACGTTAAAATTTGATTCTATGACATGAGAATTAACGCGTCGACTGTCAAGTTCTATAATTCAAATTGTTACTTTACTTTTGCATTTGAAAATGGGATTTTTCGAGACATTTTTTTCACTTGTGCGCAAGACATATAAAGAAATTAAAAATTATACGATTTATAAGATGAGGGTAGAGGAGGTGATATTTTGGAAAAATTTTTAAGAGGAATAAAATATTTGTTAGTTATTACAAGGATCAAGGATTTAGGTAGAGAAGAATTTCCCGTATGGACGAAAAGTTCAAAAGACTCATCGATCTCGCTATTCCGTCACTCTGCCATTGTAATTCAAATCCCGCGGCTTCGGGTATCCAGGAAAGAATAAAAAATATTTTTTTAAAACACCGGTTATTCGTCGACGGTACAGAATGTATTTCATAGCGGCGCGCGTTCCGTTGAATTTTATAGCGCTCGCAGAAAAACAGATATGCATTTATTCCATGCATGATAAATTTCGCATTAATTCCTTTACCTTCCTTCTCCTTTTTAATTGTATTCTCGATAAAAACGATTACTGTGCACGCTATATTCCTTTTTTTCCCCACCGTTCTCCATTCGTTGGAGACAGATTGCCCGGAAAGAGTGCGGGAGTTTTCTTATACATCGACAATGAATTATTAAACCGACCAGCCGTTCCAATTGCTCCCGTTAATTAGATCAATTAATCGATCTTCCAATGCTACAAGGTTACAATTAATTCATCACCCTATCCCTCCGACAATTCTTCTCGGTCCTTTTCGAGGCTATAGAATTTATGAATGGAAATTATCTTCCCTTCGGTAACTTCGTTTGTCTCTCATCATCCAGTAATCTCATCCTGACTTAAATGGCTATCAACCTCTTTCCGCAAATTACTCCGACAAATATTGACATCTTATCTCCATCCTCGTCGAAATCGTTCTCATCTCTGCGAAAATATTTGCATCCTTCACCGCTACTTTCGTTTGTCGGTCTATTAACATTGTATTATACAATGTCGGACTCAGGACTCAACCTATACTCGATCTCCGAAATTTCTATTAAACTCCAAACTCTCCCGTAACCGTCGTTGGATAATTCAAGGGCAAAGAGAAAGGCCTCGAGACTCGACTTCCTCCTTTGCGGCAGTCACGAAAGTAAATAAGGAGTCTGATTAACTTCCTCTCCTCGAGATTCAAAGAGAAATCCCGATGTATTTCCTCTCCTCTCGAGTATTCGCGCAATGCCAGGAGGCTTTTCCTTCTAAATCCATCAGAATAACTGGCGTACACGCCATGCAGCTGGTGAACAAAGCTTCTTTCATCGCTCGAGACCTCGGCCGAGAAACGACTGCTTCGATCCAACTGCGAGACAAAGCTTCGTGTTCGACAATACCGAGGCCTTTTTAATTGATGCCCCACGAACACACAATCGTACGGTGCTTTCCCCTTTTCTGCGAATATCAGCAGCCAAAATCGCGAACCGGGCCAAACGTGCGGCCTCTGACAAATCGCTTGTACGGTCTTTCGAGGGCAGAGTCATTCGTCATTGACAAAATCGTCAATGGTTGTACCAGGGAGATTCGGGTTTTGTAGCGATCTAGAAAGGGAACGGTTCGTCGAAAGGGAATTTTGTTTCTGAGGACTAGGTCCGATTGTGAGCTGAGAACTTGAGATCATTTGTTAAGAAACAGTCAACGCGTTAATGGAAACTCCTGCGTCTCTTTTCAAAGTGTTTCGAGTAGTTTGAGAAGGTTTCGTATTTTCCCGATGTAATTTATCAATGGATTGGTAGTTACTGGAATATTTATTGTTTCAGTTGAAATAGAAGTTTGTTTTAGACAGAGAGAAGGATTTCATTTGTTTGGGAGAAATATAAATTTTCGTTCTAAACTGAGAAAGGAACCGAGCGGAATTCAGAGTCGATGAATTTCGAGAGGATTCTAAATCCTGGCAGTTTGAGCGAGAAATTTCGGATTCTCCTTCGAATTGTCTCCGAGAGGGTGTACGAGGAGAATGTCGGAGGAAATATTTCTTTTCCTTTTTGAGAAAGTCCTCCTCTTTCTCCTCCCTCTGCTTTCTTTTCCACGGTTCTTCGTTCTCGTTGAAATTGACGTCCGAACGAACTTTCCAACTCTTCCAACCCCTTCTCCGTCGACGGGGTTGCGAATCCGACGAAACGACGTGGAGACCTTCTGGATTACAGCTTCTCCTCGTGCGATCCTTTCAAATTTGAAAGATTCCAAGAAGTTCATTGTCTCTCCTTTTCCAAACGATACTTTCCAGAGCCACGTGTCCATTTTCAATTTCAATTTAATTTCTTAAATTCAATTCACCCGTTTTCTTCGAAGCTACCACTACTTTCTCTTCAAATACAGAAGACACAATTTTCCAAATCGACCCTCGTTTCATAATTAATTTCATTAATTACCTACAACCCAATATCTTCTCTATAATTTCAATATAAATTCCGAATCTATCGTTACATACCCTAAATTATCACCGTCATTCCAGAGAAGTGCATTACATTTTGAGAACACCCTCGATATCTTTCACAACGTGTGCCCTTAATTTGTACGAAAAAATATCAAACCGATGAGCAATCCGATCGAAAAAAGAGTCTCAAGGGATAAAGGTAGAAACGAATTCATCAAAAACTAGGACGAATCTGGTTGGTCCCAGAGCTCGGCAAATTCCGCTCAGGTTTTGCGAATACCTCACCGAAGTCACATCCGTTAGATTCACTCGGGAAGTCCCGAAACTAACTCCGAGAACCGTGATATCCCGCGGAAGGAAAGCCCGCCTTATCCCAGCCTGGTTACAACCGAAGCCCGGCTTGATTCACCTTTGAGAAACTTAATAGAGGACCTCTCGATTCTCCATTCTGGCTATGATGTCAAACTGTCGAATAATACCAGCGTATCTCCTGGCTCGTGCGGCTGCATTCGCTTCCTATAATTCCACCTTCGATGTTTCGTTCGGATCGGTGGGCTTTAATTCGACCTTAATTGAGCTTTCTTGAAATTGAGCTATTTAACACTAGAACTACCAAACCAGTCAAAATGACTGGTACACAATTTTTTCCAAAAATTCTTCAAGTTCATAGAACAGCCATAGAACAAAAATTCTACGTCCATCACAAAAGACATAAATCACCGAATTGATCATCCTTTCCGCCACTGGATTCCTCCTTTTTCAAAGTACTTATTTAACACTAAAACTACCGGCGTTAAATCTATATATTTCAATACATTAAATAAGTACTTTGAAAAAGGAGGAATCGAGTGGCGGAAAGGATGGTCAATTCGGTGATTTGTCTTTAGTGATGAACGTAGAATTTTTGTTCTATAACTGTTCTATGAACTTGGAGAATTTTTGGAAAAAATTATCGACCAGTCATTTTGACTGGTTTGGTAGTTCTAGTGTTAATATATTGAAATATGGAAGATTTAACGCCGGTAATTCTAGTGTTAACGCAGCGTTGAATAAAGTTACTAATTATTGTTAGACTCGAAGGTTTGCGCTTTACTACGTAGAAATTGAACTTGAGGTCAAATCTTTGGAAGTCGAAGAAAAAATAAAACTTTAGCACTAAGGGTACGCTTTGATAAGGGGCAAACAGCAGGGTGGATGAAAGAAATGTGATGGAGGAGCAGGGGTTGCTTGGAGTTTTTGACTAGTAGTATTCAATCTGTAGTAGTCAGACGAGTATATAATATTCGTAGTTATATCAGGGCCAGAACGTTGTTTCATTTGTTAACATTAAACCTACCAAGCAGGTGAAAAGGCCGGTAACGAAATTTTTTCTAAAAATTATTTAAATTAATAGGGTAACCGTGAAGTAAATATTTCACTTCTATCTTATAAAATCTAAATTAGATTAATAATTTTGTACATCTCTTCATTTCTCTTTTTCTATGGTGGTTATTGAGTGTATCTAAATCTTAATAGATATAACGTAGGTAGCTTTAGTGTTAATGCCTTATTCCAGTTCAAGTATAATTCCAGTATTACTTTATTCCTTCAATACTAAAACAACCGACACTATATCTACTAAAATGTAGATATATTGAACAAGTACTTTTTAAAAACGGAAATCAAAAAGTGAAAGGATTATTTAACTAACTAATTTAGGTTTTAATTGCCGAAGTCGAATTTTTACTTTACAGCTCGTCCATCAATTTAAGTAGTTCTTTTGAAAAAATTGAGAACCGTTCATTTTCACCAGCTTGATAGGTTTAGTGTTAATTCCTAAAAAACAACTCTAATATCTTAAGGGAAGAAATATTTTGTCCAATTGAATTTGCATCAATGAACATTCATTTTAAAATAATCCTGCATAATTACCATGTAATTTGTGACAAAGAGGAAAAGAAATTCACCCCTGCATCTTCGTTCATCTTGTTCCATTTAAAGTGCCATGAAACAAATATTCTCCAGACTTTCCAAGGAGAGCAGAGACCTGGAGGAAACAGATCGCGACGGAGCAAAAGAGAGAAACGTAAGGTCGACGGTGGAAGGAGTCTCTTAGACGGCAGAGAGAATCTCCGTAGCTGGTGATCCAACTTGATACAACTTTCCTAACAAGTCGGTCTTAACTCGGCGCAACCGCGAGAGAGTCGTGTACCACGTGCAACTGCACTTACACGCGCATTCCCCCGGTTCCTCTTGCTCTCCAACTCTACCTCCAAGTGGTCCAGGAAGCGAAACGTGTTTCCAGAAAGTGGATAACCCAATTTCCACAGCTTCCACGGCGAGGTTACCAAGGACTGTGTTGTTTCGCGAAGGACTATCTATCAGACAGTCCATCCCTTTCGTCTCTTCACCATACGAGTGTCACGCGATTTTTCAACGATCTTCTCCAAGAATCCCTCCACTGTGTTCACCCCAACCGGAAGTAACCTTTCTCCAAAACTAGAAGGTCGGTCCAGCCAAGTTGGAGAAAGATTCTTCTCGAGTTCCCAACACTTCCTTCTCCCTTTAAATCTGTCCGCACGATCGTGATGGTCGTTTTATCGAGGCAATTTGAGGGTAAGGTATAAAGTCGAGTCGTTTCAAAAGAATTCGAGGACTTCGAGGAAGACGTCACGCGTACGTGACGGCCTGCGACGATTCGATGGTTCGTTTCAACGGAGATAGATCGAAAGGGGTGGCTTTGGGGTGGGTACCATCGTTCCCGAAATCGACGAGATTCCGGTGGCCTGGGAGGCCTCTGAAAATGGTTTACGGCGGGGTAATCGTCGAGAGGGAGGAAATGAAAATTCACTCGCCTAGATTCTACAGGAAATGAGTGATTATCGTAGGAGTAACCGAACGGTGGCTAAAACGTGGAGGAGGAGCGATAGATTTCCGTGAGCTGGAGGGTTCGCGAGAGATATAATTGGTTCACTAACGAATTTATCGGTAACGGTAATTTGCATCGAGACGATCATCGAGTGCTCCATACTTACAAAGGGTGAAAAAATCTCGATACCTTTTCATCCACTTGAATTTTACAACTTCAAATATGTAATATCTCCCCTACATTGTAATTACTCGCAGTAAAATCGAGCAGAAAATTTCGTAATATATTCGGAAACCTTAATCGAGGATGGTAAATTACAAAGATCGGCAAAGCGACGTTACAATGAAGCATTAACGGATGCGTACGCGCGTTAACGAGGACTGCAAACATCGGCAAACGGTCCACGCGAGAGCTCGAACGCTTGGCCTCCGCGTTGCAAGGTATAAACGAAACGCACCGTAATGCAGTTACCGTGCAGGCGGATTTATTGGGAACAATAACTAATTTGCCGTAAAGCCGCATAAATTATGAACGGCCCCTGCTCTCCATTTCCCGATAGCTGCTCGTTGTTCCTACCTCTTCCTCTCTCTCTCTCTGTATATCTCTCTCTTGACTTCTCTCTTTCATCCTGGATTTTGCGCCTGATACTCGCTCTCTGGCTCTCACCCGCCTCCTCTCTCCAACCCTTTGACAATGTAGCAGCGTAAAATTCAACGATGAGGCCGAAGAGAGAGACCCAGGGATGGAAAGGCAAGGGATGGAAGACCATTCGGTGGGCAGGACGGAAACGAGTGTTTCGAAGCCGTGCAAACAAACGGCGCTCTAACGAACCGGCGTGTTCGCGCCAAGTACCGTGTTCCAGCACAATGTCCCGTGAAACGTTTAAATGGCACGCATTAGCCGCGCGCGGCGCTTCCTCGCCCGCACTCGGCCATTTCGCAGGATTTCCAAGCCGAAACGCGCACCACCGTGTAATCCGCCCTCGGATCGTCCTCCTCTCTCGGCCACTTTTCCATCGATGCCTACTCTCTTCTCTCTTTCTATCCGGTTTCTCTCTCTGTCTCTTTTCTGCGGCATCGCGTGGCCAATCGCGACCGATGCGACTAGCTACCAAATTAGAGCTACCGGTCAAAGTTTCGTAATTAATGCGGAAACCGGTGGTGCCGTCTTTTTTGCGGTATCCCGAGCGCTTTTCTGATTTTACCGTGTTCCGTATGGATTTTACGGTCAATGGGAATGTTTCGAATTACGCTCGGTTTGTCACGTAAACGTGTTAGTTTCATTGCGGATTAAATTGTATTAATTGTAAGTCGTAGCAAAGTCGGCGATAACCCAACGTCTCGGTGCTGCATAGATTTTAAAACCGGACAAACGTATTCTTAAAAGATCTGGCCACGGAGTGGGGAAGATGTTGCATCTCCTGGTAAGAGAGGTCTGTGAGGGTCTTACCCCATGACTTTAAAACAATACACATCGCTAATATATAGTTTACAAAAATCTAACATACTATTAATAATCTGTTAATTTAAATATCTATTTTATATCTCCAGAATATTTTCTAAAGATTTTTTAATTGCCTATTTTATATCTCCTCAATATTTTCTAAACATCTTTTAAATATCTATTTTATATGTCCTGAATATTTTCTTAACATTTTTTAAATATCTATTTTATATCTCCTGAATATTTACTTTTCATTTTTTAAATATCTTGTTTATATTTTCTGAATATTTAGCTTACATTTTTTAAACATTTAATTTATATGTCTTGTATATACATGTATACAATATTTAGATCCAATATTTATCTCGTACGAAAAAATGTGGCTTAAACAATATTTTTCTAATGTTTGAAAAACAGATTTAGTCAATATTGAGTCTTCAAATATACATACAATATTTATTTTATATTAAGTAACAAATATTTTTTTTAAATATGCAGAAAATATCTATTTCATGTTACGAGAATAAAAATTTTTTCTGAATATTAAACGAATCTTTATATAATATTAGAAGTAAAATAATTTTTCCTAATATACAGATAATATTTATTTCATATTATGGAAAAAACATTTTTTTCTTATTATAAAATGAACCTTTATGTAATATCAGAAGGAAATGTCTCGTCATGCTGTCGCATTACAAGGAACAGATTATTTAAAATATTGATGGGCTATGGACTATAATTTAGACCCGTGACTAATTGTAAGTAGATTTTGTACTGGGTTGTGGTATATTATTTATGTCAATGAGAATGAGATTTGTGGAAATAAATGAAAATATACGTATATTAAAAGTGGTTATTTTTTGTAGTATCTGTAGATAATATTATCCACAATAATAGTATTAATTCTGATTAAACCATCTCTAATTTTTCACCCTTGCAGAGTCTTGCCACCTTACCCCGTAATAAGAGGGTTTGCCCGCAACATCTATTACGCCCCCGTTTATCCTCCCTCCTGGTCTACTCAAACCTTTGATCCAAAGTCAATTTACATCTCGTTTTCGCCGGCGACTCTTTCTCTCCTGGTAAAAGT
Organism: Cerceris rybyensis; assembly: GCA_910591515.1. NCBI lineage: Eukaryota > Metazoa > Arthropoda > Insecta > Hymenoptera > Crabronidae > Cerceris > Cerceris rybyensis. Next base: position 8,505,981 of record OU342795.1, read on the forward strand.
TTAAACGTCCGCAGTTACTTTATTTTGCGACCTCACAGTCGAGTTCGTTTGAGACACGTGTGTTAGTGTTTTCGATTTTTAACGCAACAGTTTAAGGGTGGAAGAAACGCTTGTTATTCCTCGAAGTGAAGATTGTTCCTCGGACGTACCAAAGTGTTTTACACGCAGGATAAAGTGACGTTTTGCAAGCGTAAGAGCATTTCTCTTTCCTTTTAACACGAAAAGTCAATATCTATGCTCGACGGTTTCGTCGATGCGCAGACAAGCGATACAGGTGTCGATTTATCCGACGTTTTGCACGTACACTTTGTAAATTGTCGTCGGAGATTTTTAGTCGTGTTGTTCGCCACTTGAAAAAATTCCAGACGTTCTCAAAGCATTCTGAAAGCCATGGAGACGTTGCAGATCGGTTTACATGGGATTTTAATTCATAATTCTACAGTATCGTGCAGGAAAATTTCATGCAACGGTGAGATTTTCGATACACCTTATTCACCGTTGTTTCATGCAGGACTGAGGGATATTCTTTGGATATTTTATGGAAGCTCCACCCGGCGTGCAGATAATTGGAGTATTCCAGCAGATGCGGAGGCATCGATCCACCTGACCCGGTTTCGAGCGAAGACTTTGGAATCCTACTAACGAAGCGGTAACTTCTAATTATCCAAAACTCTCGAGAGCAGCCGCTACAACCCTCAAACGAACTACTTTCGTTCCACGTAACGCCCCGCGCACGTCGAACCAACAAAGCGTTTATTAGCCCTCAAGGGCGGAACTCAATTTCAAGCAGTTGAACTAATTGCAAAAACATCAAGAGTTCCTGACAATCTCTCTCTCTCCCCTTTTCTATTCCACCCTCCCTTTCTATGGTTCGCTGTTCTCGCTCGAAAGTGCTTTTAATACGGCACGACGAGAGTCGAAAATACGAGAATCACGAGAGAAATCGGGGGAATGGGAAACTACGGTAAGGTGTCGATCAAGGAATGGGAAATCAAAGGAATCGACAGGAAAAATGCAAAGAAAATCAACAAAGATGTACAAGAATCGTGAGAATATTTAAAATGTTCGAGAAACTTGCCAACAGATAGAGGAAGTTATCAAAGAAGTGTAATTTTCAGAGTATTTTCAAATTGCACTTTTTATCGTCCAACCTATTCTTTATAACTGTATTCCGTTGATTGTCTTTAAAAAAAAAAGAAGATGATCTAGTCGATACTAGTGAAGTCATCAACGTTTTTTCATTTCGTGCAGAGGGTGGAGAATTCACTGGCGCGTCGGACATAAAAATTACAAGGAAAGACCGATGCAATGGAGAATGATAGAAGCATAAAAGAAAACGTTCTAGCAAACATGCAAAACACGATTGCGAAGACCGCTCGAAGGAACGGGGGGTTGCGCACCCCTGATTCGGTACGTTGCCCACTTATGCACGGCACATTTAACTCCATTCTCCGTGCGCTCGACGTCCAAACGTGCAGCCACGTTGAATCCTGACTACGTGCGTGACGTACGCGCGTGTCTTTCACCGTTGAATTCGCGCATACGCAAAATCTAGTCTTAAGGTTTATCCACAATACGGAATATTTCGTAATTAAGTGGAAAAATGTCATTAATCTTCCTCTGAAAATTCTAGAGCAACCATATCTAATTACAACCCCCGGGCAGAATGAGACCCAAAACAATTGTCTTTGCTGTCCGCCAAGAAAGAGATTTATTTATTTAAACAAAGTAAACAGTTATGAAACCCTTTGGTGTACAATGAAGAGCAAAATAATTATGGACAGCCGTGGTATCGTGTTAAAACTAATGATAAATTACAATAAAGATACTTAAAGAAGAGAAAAAGTTGAGGTATTTGACTTTGCTGACATTAATTGCAATAATTGCCCTGTGTCAAGAAAAAACATTTACTTTCTTATTGCCGAAACAATTCCATGTATCTATAAAAATTACAATGTTTGTATCTTTTTGTGGTCCACGTTTACTTAGTTTCTCGTCTCGCGTGGGACATTGAGTTTAACATGCTGGATTTAGAGAATTAAAAATGTAAGAATAACTTTTTCTGAATGCTAAAATATTTGAAATCACTTCAACCACGAGGTGTTCAATGCCAAAGTAAAAACGGAGAACGATTGAGAAGCGAACGTGCGAAATGCATCGGTATAATGTGAATCCACCCTAACGGGACTGGAGAAACGTTCGCACACGTGGAAATACGTGCTCGCAGAGGCAGTCGGTCAGGCCGCCAGGGAATAGGAGTTATTCGCACGCGGTGGTGTGCGCGTGAATATAAATGGATGCTCGCCCACCGACCGTGTAATATCGTCTACAAGCTGTAATTTCCAATGTAGCTAACTGCGTTACCTAGAACTGCACCCTTCCATGCCCGTGTGCGCTCACCTTCGAGCCTGATAAGCGGCTATCCAACGAGTTGCAAATTCTGACAGCGAGCCGACGACGATCGCTCTTTTGCTCCAGTTTCACCGATCTTGTCACGATCTGACGCTTCCGGAGTTACGAGTTTCGTTGGACCGAACATTCGTAGCCTCGAATGTCGTGGTTATTGGAAACGTCGAAGATACGATTCACGCGTCAGGTGGGAGAAATTCGATAATAGTAACGGTGATGGGAGCTCGCGTTTAAGGGTCGAATATTCTATTCAACGCGTCACCGGATTGCTCCGATATTTTATCTCTGCAGGAACAGCTTCGTCTATGGTTGTACACTATTAACAATTGTACTATTAGAAGGAAAGCTGGAAGAAAAAATGCGAATGGAACGTGGTTGTGATACTTATATCGAAATTTATCCTCACTATGAAAAGAGGAAAATGTATGAGTATTAACCCCTTGCACTATTTTCACGAGTCTGACTCGTGATGAAAATTTTAGGGCAAACTTGAATATCACGAGTCTGACTCGTGGTCTTAATTTTGAGCCAAGTATTCATATTTTGAATGAGATCGAGTATTTCCTTTCAGGATTATTAATTTTAGACTTTGATTCAAATTCATTTGAGTTTCACAAAAGCTCCATTGCGCGAAGTAAATACTGGCGCAATAATCTTTGTCAGTCGCAACATATCGTATATCGGGCATCCGATTTACGCATCGATTCTTGGGAGTTTGCGAAGGTTCAAACGCGAGGCCTTCTGTCCAATATTCACAGCAGATCCGGTCTTCTCGTCTCACAGGTTGGAAAAGATAAAGAAACTGGTCGCAGATAGCCTTCGATATTATTTTCCTACGGAAATAGCTTCCTTCACTATATTTAAGTAGATTCAACCAGCCAGTCAGACCACCCGGGAAGAATTTCAATCGACCTCAAAGATCGTCTCTATTATTATTTTTCTATGGAATGATCATCCTCCATGACTACAATTATATTTACTGAAAAAATTTAAATTATCAAAGACAGTATCTAATATTTTATTTCTATGGATACAGCTTCTCCTACAACCACACATTTAAGTGAATGAGATTTTACGGTCTGACCAAGTGGAGAACAATTCCAAAAATTGTCAAACCCAGCTCAATTCTCTACACACGATCTTTCAAAAGGACACGATCAACGATGCGACGAGTGTAGTGGAATTAGGAGGGCAGATCTCGCTTCGTTTGCTCCGTCGTCCTTCGCGCGTTACACCAAGAGACCTCCTTAAGCCGAACGTTCGTTGCGACAGGGTAAGGGCCAGAAGTCGCGAAGACTTCGTTAGTGTGGCTTTTCAAGCTGAAAGTCAAACAGGACCGTGGGAGGATTAGGACGCTTCGTTACGCCGTCGTGACGACGTGGCGGAGATACGGCCCGGCGAAACTACCCTTTCTTCCTTTCTCATCGAGGAAAGGATCCTTCGACAAAAGATGATCTCCCTTTTCGGCTATGAAACAAGTCGAAACATGCGCGAAAATGGAAATTAACGAATGAATAAGTTGATAGACGAATCAAAGGGTGCGTTGACGTTTGGAGAAGGAAACTGGTAATCGGATACCGGAAGAAGAAAGGGGAGACGAAGAAGAATACGGGGAGTAGTCGGAGCGATCGAAGAAAGACGACCGAGTAGACGGAAAAGGGGAAAGGAATTAGTCCGTCTGCTGGGTGTTTATAAATTTTATCTAATTTTTGAAAGGAAGATCAACGATATTTTTTAACGGAACGAACAAAAATCATCGATATTCCTATCGTCAACTTCAGACATCTCGAAACTTTTGAACGACGTTACAAGTGGCCAAAAAGTGGAGCGTGCCACGAAAATAGACGAACAAAAAGATTACGTGGACGGAGTATTTTTATACATTATAGAAGCCGTAAGAGACGATTCTTTCGGTCATCCCTTCTCGATGCGTTGAAAGAATCGCGTAGGAGGTTCGAGGAAAAATCGACGGAAAGTCGTGCTACGGGAAGTTCGAATGAAAAAAGGCGCGAAAAAGGTAGCCGTGGGACTGTGTCACGATTCGTTGAGATTTCCTTCGGACTCTTGGCTTTTAAGATCGTCGAGATGTGCTTTTCTGGGTCAAGTATGCCCTCATGATGACGAAGAGAGTAACTCCTCGTAAGCTGTCTCTCCGTAGCTCCGCGATTATACGAAGGTGCAAACACGGAACTCGGAGAGCTCCTGGTGCGGCTTGCTTCTGCTAATTGTTAATAATTGTAATTTTTAATTGGATTATCTCGTCGGTGGCGAGAACGGAGACTCGTGGGTTTTCTGGGTTACGTGTATTTTGCATATGAATTATTATCATCTTGCCGACTGTACTGTGTGGCTTAACCGCTGGAATAATTAGCTTCAATGTACTTTGACCAATTAATGTTTACCTCCTTGCCATAGTTATAGACGGAGCGTAAATAAAGAAGGATAATGTCTTTTCTTGAAAAGTATTTTTTTTTTTAAGAGTACAATTATTTCATTTCACATGTTAGCGGATAAATCATGGAAAAAAGAGTAATGTTTTGTGAATATTTGCAAAGTGTTGTGGCGATCTTTCGTCGCACCGGCTGCATATTTGCGCAGACTGTTAAAAGTAATTTACGGGTTTTAAACTTGGCGCGCAATTTACGCATCGCGTCCAGGCGACTTCCGTATTTATCGTGGAACTTGCGTATTAAATTTAATTTACGCTCGCGAAAAAAAAGCAGCAAGCTCGAGCGTTTATTTGGAGGAAAAATTCAACGTTAATTATGCTGGCGGCCTTATTTCCCTGCGATTAATTGGACGGCCCGCTAATGAGGCGAAATATTTACGAACTTGGGAGTCGTCAATTAAGTGGTCCCGACGACCATTTCGGGGGCGTACTTAATGTCCAATTAACGGACGGAAGTGTCGTCGAAAGGGATATCGAGGGTGAAGGAGAAACGAGAACGGGAAAGTGTATTTCAATTTGATTGCTTTCGGATCGGGGAAAATAGGAATGATTAATGAATCTTCTACCTCCGCTTTAAGGATTAATCAAAATCAACTTGCTGACTTGGTTGGAAAATATGCACGGAATACCTTCGATGCTTGTTAATTGTTTGGCGGTCCCTTCGTTAACGAGGCTTCGTGCGACAATAAAACCAACAAATATCTTCGTCGCAAAAGCGATATACTCGAATTTCATTGCTCTCATAACCAAGAATAAAAATGATTAATGAGTCTCTTCTCGTCGTTTCTCCTTTTCCCTCTCTACCTTAAAGATCGATCAAAATGGAGTTCTAAAGATCGTTGTGAAATACCTACGAGAATATCTCCAAGTTGTATTTTCCTAATTACACAGCGATGTTCGCGGAATTACCGATACTCCTCCGCCATAATGAAACTAACGAAGATCCCTGACACGTGCCAGACGCAAGAAAGTCGACGTTAATTCGCAGACTCCCTCTCAAGGATGCGCATGCAGGAGGGTGGCGAAAGCGAATACGAGGCAGCAGTTTCCCTCCGAGCTCCGTTTTCGCAAATTAATTATTAAGTAACTCGTCCTCCTCTCGAGAGGCCTCTCCGAGTGGCTAATATTAAATCCGTAGCGAGTTGCCGTTGAATGGAAATGCTCGGCTCTTAAGTAATTCATAAGCGCGTCACGAGCAAGTCACTTTGAAGGTAAGAGCAACGCGATACGATCCACCTCCTCTTACTCGTGGTTCCATCAAAGTCTAACGAACGCGACGCGAAAGAAACGTGTTATTTTAGCTACAAAATAATTAACATCCCTGAGTGCAATCCTTCGATGAACTACATGAAAATTGAAAATCTAAAGAGAAAACATTATGATTCAAAATGTAACTGGAACATTTTAGTAACTATCGAAGCAACGTTAGGTTTATGGAAAAGTGAAGAAAATCGATGAAAATAAGCCCAGCCTCGCTCTCCATTGTGTCGGCGATATAATGGATACTGATACACTTCAACAGGTTAAAAATGGCTCCCTTCTTTTCCCATCCTTCGCCCGCGGAACCGGCGAACACGGCAGGTTTTCACCGTAAAATACGGGCGTAGCAACGTAGTTTATTTAATGCGGTTACCGCAGTCTGCGTCGGAATATCCTCGTCCGACACCTTTTGTTCGTTGTGTGCGCTACACGAGCCGGCATTCGTCCTATCGCGATTATTATGTGTGCAATAAAACTTTGTTATTTTCAGCGTCAATGGCCGTTGTATTTGAATACTTTACAGGTCTCGTCGTTAATTCGCGACATAATGTGCAAATACCACGGCAAGATAATGACGTTAGATAGAAACGTTGTCGGGAATTTCCCCTTTTTGATGACGATAGATGCGATAAACTGCTCCGACAACAAGATACTCCAATGACAGCTAATTAAATATTTAATTATTAGTAAAACGCGTCTCGTTTAATACCGCTGATTTTTCTCACGATGTGACGTTGTTCGTGGAATTTATTTTCATTTTTGGAAAATCATCCGGCGGAAAGGTCGAAAGAAATTACAGCTACCGGTCGATTAATAACTTCGAGTAGGTATTCTTCCGTTCTACATGTTCCAACTGGATGAATATGCATGCGGCGTTATTTGTAAAACTTAATTGAATGCCAGCGCGACAATATCATTTTAATCCATTGTGCATAGGTATACAGGCGCGCACATAAACGCAACGGCAGGCGATGCATTTCGCTGCGTTACGTTTGCAGCGTCCATCAACTGATTGCATTCGCGGCGGTGCACGTATCACGCGATATTCTCAGCTAACTTCGTCAGCGTGCATTGTCGCGCGAACGAGTCGAAAATGTAGCCGATGTTCCAGCAGTTTTAGTAAAATCTACCTGCTCGTTCTCTGCCACTCTCATTCTATATCTTTCTCTCTTTCCTTTCATCAATTTTTTGCCATCCAGTCTCTTCCTTTATCGGCGAAAATGAAAATTAGCCTGACCCCGTGTACCGTGAAAAAATATCCTTCGAAAGCCATTGTTCGATGGAACTACACCGTTTATTCTCAATTTTAAAACAATAATTTATCCCGCAGTTATTACACCAGGCCGCACTCATTTATTTCCGAAAATATGTAATTAATAGACTCCGGATGTTTATGCAAATTTCAAATTCAACAAATGCAGTTAAGACAAGAGAACCTATTTAGGGATTTGTTGCACTCGATAAATGTTACAACGAATACCATACTTTGGATATTTCGGATATATTTTTATATTATGTTCGTTTTGTGTATTTTAGCCGTATTCATTTTGTCATAAATGCATAAACATCCGGAGTCTAGTAATTAACGTTACCATGCAGAATTCGTAGAACAAACCCGATTTTCCCGAGTGGTCGTGCAACGGTGATTATTTCGAGTATCATGCAACCTTCTGGTCGTGGAAAGTTAAGAGTTTTCCACGAATTTCCAGAGAGTTTTCAAGATTTCCCCCGTAACCCCGAGAAACGTCATTAACCGTCGGCATTTCCAATAATTACGCAAGAGCCATTAACCGCGCTTCTCTCTATGACCAGCGGTTACTTTCGTGCCGCTCGGTCAGGTTGGCGCCTCGTATTTATAGTCTGACCCAATCTCGCGGTAGAATCGTAAAACTGGCAGTCGAGGAACAAGCAGAGACGGTGAACGAAGAGAATGAAAGATAGAAAGAGATGGTACGAGCTAAAGAAGGGGTAAAGACGAAGACAAGAGACTTACAGAGCCGAGACTCGCTTTTCCGTGAACGTCGTCGTGCCACCGACAGTCGTTTTTGCCCTGTCCGTGTCCGAGAGCGACGAAATTAACACTGGGAGGTGAGTAACCGTTCCTTTCGGCAACAACAACCGCCTCTGGCTGTTTCCCGACGACAGAATCGCGGATTCCCTTTAGGGATCGCCTTTCGCGACGAGCGATCGAAGACAAATTAACGAGATTCTATCAAACTTGCGAGCACGTTGCAGATAATTTGGTTCGTCATGGTGCTTGTCTTGCTTGAGGTCGTTGACCTCTGGAGAACGATGTTGCAGAACGGTTGTAATATTATTGAAGCTGTTCAATATCGAACAGAGTTCTATTTTGTTGATTACAATTGTGTAGGATCGAGAAAAGAAAGAGCAGTGTTTCTTGAGCCACGAAAGTTGGCGTGGCGTTTTGAGCTGCAAAAGTCAGCGTGCGAATTGCGAATTGTGTGTTCTGCGTTAATTTGTATAACTATTATTAAACATATTCATATTTTATTTTCCTGACTACGATTCTTCTATCAAGAACTTATTTTCCTTTTCCTTTTCACTTTCTATCTCCTTTCCTTCCTTATTAATAAAATCCTACAATTGATTGAAAGATATGTAGTTTACACTGACTTAAAAACTAACTAATAAAATTTAAAAGAGAAGCTAAAGTTATTACAAGAGTACACTGCAGAGAGGTGTACGGAATTGGAGAGAAGGCTAGAAGAAAAAATATTGAGAATGGGACTATAATGAAGCGAATCAGAGAAAGGAATTGATCAAATTGATGCTAATTTAGAGAATTTGATTAGTTTAAAAACTGGAGAATATGGAAAGAATGAAAGAGGAGAAGGTACTGGAAGAGGTTGTTTCTTTTTGGTTAACAGAACGGAAAAGACTGTTCCCTGATTTATCGCACGATTTATCGGTGACGTCGTGATAGAAAGAAATCACGATTTGTCTCGTTCAAACGTGGAAACGTAAACAGGTGCGGTTCCCTTGGCTCCTGTGGCTCTCTCTGATCCTGATAGCGTCTTATCTCGAGGGAGACTTTAAGGTGGCTCGGGTTTAACGATCGGTACGAGGTCACTATCGAGGAGCGAACGATTCCAGTCGCGAAAAGAAATCCTTCGAGTGCACCCTAAACCCAGTGTCCAATTAGCCGATCGATTACCTTCCGCTTCTATATGTCTTCGTATTACATCCTCGTTTATCTCCGATTCGAAAAAGATCATTTAAATTGCCGGGATTAAACCAAAGTATTTTAAGAAACTCCATCTCAGTTACAGCATTGCTAAATTTCCGTATTTTTCTCCTTCGTTTCCACCTTAGAATTTCCACGTCTCTCTTCCACTTCTCGCAGGAAAAGCGACCAACTAATACTTAAGTGGATAGAAATGTACAGTTTCTTCATCGTCTTCAAACTCTGCACGTTATCAATCCTTTGCAAGAAGTGTGTCCGTCTCAAAAATCATTTCTTTCAAGAAAGCTATTGAACCGGAATGATTTGCCATCGTAATGCAACCCATGACGAATCGTTCGCATGAACGGACAATCGGAGTGTTTCGCATATCGATACGTGCCTTCGAAGCGGCTAATGGCGGATGGAATTTCGCGTTTCCTCTGCTACACTGGACGCAACATCGGAGGAGACAAAGACAGAGCGGATTATCCATTGGCATTACCCGGGAACCTTGCCACGTCCGTCTGAAAAGACCACCGGCGTTCGCCGGGTCTCTGATCCGGCTGAAAGCACCCTCCGAGGCCATTTGCGAAATGATTTCGCTGTCCCGACATTCGTCCACGGGTGTTTGATATGCCCGAGCGTTACGGGACTATTCGGAATACCACGCGTTATCGTGATGCATTCGCGAAACAGATGTAATCCTCGCCGGTGGGCAAAAAAGAACGACAGAGAAGGAAAATGATGGTTCTATAGGCGAATTACGTTAGTCTCCTGTCGCTTTTCATCCTTTTGCGCAACAAAAGGTGGACAAATTAGCCGATGGTTAACCCTTTCAATACGGGGAAAAATCCAGTCCGAGTGCGCCCCATTACCGGGATCAGTTATTTCTCCTCCAAGCGATTATTAGATAAAATAATTTTTATGCCGAAAACTGAGCAACCTTAACAGTTGTCGCTTGTTTGATTAGATCGGGGACGATCGAGATGAGAAATTTATGGATTCAGAACAATTGAGAAACAGTTTGGAGGCCCAACTTGGCGTTATTTTCTGTTCTAGATGTTTTTCAGTAACTGGGACATATGTTGTCCCAGCCGGAGTATCAAAAATTTTTCAGACTGGGACAGTATATGTCCCGTCCGGTGCGAAACGGTTAAAGTTTTAATTTTTTTACGAGTTTGTAGGAAACGACGATCAGTCGGGATACAAATTTTGGTGATTAAAATCGTTGAATTTTAATGAAACGTTTGGTGAAAGGAAGAGGGTTGTAGGCTTTACAGTTCGTTAATGGTTCTTGTAAGATTTCGTGGGTGGTTTGGCTGAGTATGGCTGGTTCCAATTGATCATTTTTTCCGTCATTCGGAAATAGCAATGGCGACCCGTCTCCTTGTATTTATCGGAAAGCTTTCGGGATAACGAGAGCGACCTCCGTTTCTCCCGAAATGACCCAATTCCTCCGCGAAACTGTCGATAGCGCGAAAAGGCTGAACGGAAAGGAAAGCGAAGATAGGATCGATCGACGGAAACGGCGAATCGATCGTCGACTCGTAAAAAGCACGGAGAACTCTACAGTCGTTTGTCCTTCGTCTTTCGTGGATTTGAAAAAAATTGAGTTAACGGAGAGAACGGGCAAAGGTCTTCGTACTCGTTGAAAATTTCCCAAAGAAAGAGAGCCAACCGGGAGAAGTTCGTGGCAAGGGGATGATTTCTAGGGGATGGTTTCTTTACCCGAAGCTTTTCGCGTCTCGTCTGCTTTTTCTATACTTTCTTCATGCAGACTGTTCGAGTTCTTTGCTGTAATCCTGCTCTTGTTTCCCTTTGATTTCCGTTCTACTTACGCTTTCTCTCTTCTACCTTGGTATAATTCCACGATTTGTCTCTCGTTTCCTTCCGACCTTCCTACTTCCTCGTTTATTCTTTTCTTTGCGTCTATGCCGTCACTTCTGTCCAGTGTTTCCTTTTACCCCGTACTTTAATCCACTTGCCTCTTTGTCCTTCCGTTTTCCGCTTTTCCTCTTTCGTTTCGCCACTCTCGTGCACATGGTAGACCGTCTACGTAAGTCTGCTTTTGTTTTTTTGATGTATTATTCAGAACTTCGGCTTCTACCTGCACTCCTGAGCGACGATGCGAGAACGTAAGCGAAGAGAGAAGAACAAAGTGGGAAGAGCAGAGAACGAAGGGCAAAGGGTGGAGAGAGAAAAATCAAGTTTCGATAATGGGATAAATGGAAAAATCTTTCAATGATTTCTCTCGGAGATTATAGACACTTGTTCGTTTCTTTAAATTAATTTGAAGGGGAAACGAGAAAGACACGGACGTCGTCGAAGGAGAAGTCCATTGGAGAGGCAAGAAACGTGATAAATCACCTTCGGAAACCTTAAAACGTGCTAGAGGGTTCCGATGAATTAATTAAGGAAAGGATTATAGTATTTAGCGAGACCGTTTCAGTCGATCCTTTTGCGAAAGTATCGTGAGCTTAAGTCACGGAATTATGGGATTAAAAGTGCTCTTCCGCTATTTATTTCCCCGATTAATCAATCGAAGGAGAAAAATCCGCTTCGATGGCATCTTTAATCCAGCGTCCAACGTCTTACCGGAAAGATTTAATGTTTACTTCGATAATATTTAGCTACAGTTGCAAAAGGGCTCCCCAAGTTATGAAATTTTTCCTCTCCTTCCACTATTTCTTACTTTTCCAGGAATTGTTGTTAACCGACAATGTTTCGTGATTATATACAGCTCATCAATAAAATACACGTGTCTCATATATTCACCTACACTCTGTAGATTACGTGTGATCGACAACATAGCTCTCGCAACGTCCTAATCAAATTTTGAGCTCCCCGACAGTATAATCCAAAAATCCTCAACTTACAGCTCCACACCTAAAAATACGTGATACTTGAAATACCATTTAATTTCTAAAACCTCGCAAACACAAAGAAAAGATAACACCTGCAGTATCACCCCGCCATCGGTAGACTTACAAAATAATCAGTCAAAAATCTAGAGACAGTCAAATCTCATCGCCCACCGTAGCATATTCTGTCAAATCTCCTCGTCTCATCGTCCACAGCCTCTTCTGCCTCAAACCATTGCAAACTAGACTTCAAAACGTACGACACCAAAGAAGATTTATCACGCTATCGTGAATTTACCTGCGAAAGCTCGACGTCCGCAAAAAAAGGAACCGAGCGCAAAGAACTTTTTGGCGCGCCGTATTACAAAAAAGTAAAAACCCACCATATCGTTGCTGCGAGCCTGAAGTTCAGACAATAATAACCGAAAACAAAACACTTTTTTCGTCATTCACATGACGACATAAGGAACGTGAGACTTTTTTGGCCAGCAGCGTGTTAAAATCGAAAGGATGTCTCTATCCGTCAGGCGAATCAGAACAAAACACTTGCCACAGGCCAACAAATCCTTTGTGTCCAATATGCAGGACATTTGCGAATAATCAGCGGTCTTCCTCAAAAGGTACGTCCAATGGACAATCATTGTGCTATCTCCAGATTCCCAGTCGATCGAACATCGACGTCTCTCTATGCCAATCACAGTTGAAATCGCAAACCGGCAAACCATCCGCCTGAATTCGACTCGGCTATCGCGACAATTTACTGGGACGTTCGAATGACCATTTCGCGGTACTGATCAATTAACGGGAATGTTATTACGCGGCGATGTGCTCGAAAATATTTGTACAGGTTGTACTATCTCGTACAGATTGCTGGGACCGATATTGCTGCTGTTTCGAGGACTTGCGATCAATTCATGCCGCGCGTGTCACCGGCCGATGGAACGATTGAAAAGCGCGAAAGATCGAAAAGAGTTGTTGCACGCTTGAAAATTCAATTGTCCCGTGCCGGTGATAATTAAAAGAACGATTTGTTTTCCTGTCGTATCGAATCAGAATTAACGCTATGAAATTCCACCTCGATGTATTTTTTCTTTAAATAATATAGAAAGTTTTAATTGAGGAACTCGAGAAATTGTACAAATTTGTTTTAAAATTTCATTAAGAAGTTCGCGATATCGAAATATTTTTCGTTCTACGTTTTCACGTTATATTTGTTGAAAAGAGTACGAAATAAAATGGAATTTCATCGAGAAAATCACAATGTAGGAATTCGTACATTTCCAGGAGAACGATCGTTACTTCTGCCATGCCGAAATGCGAGTTACGAATCAATCGTCGGGGCCAATATCAATGAGCTTTATCGCAAATAGCCATGACGTTGTATCGTGCGCGAATTTTTCGTAAATTTTATTACCTCCGCCGCGATGGTTATTTCGATAGTCGACTGCGAGAGCCGACGCGGACAACCCAATTGATATTGCGATGTGTGTTGTCGTCCTCTAACGCGAAGCGCTTTTCAATTAAGCACTTCATCTCGCTCAATACTCGATACACGCTTCGTGTTCCCTAGCCCCGAATTTTTCGTGGTTTCCAATAAACATTCATAAGGCTGTACAGCCGTGTAGTCTACGAATTGCCGATGAAAAATTCACGAACCTGGCCGTTGCATTTTTGAATTATTTCCGGGACGAAATTAATGTGTACCTGGAAAAACGTTGGGATCAGAAACGAATTTTACTCCGAACCGAAATGCTTTCGGTGGATTTCTCGCGAGAGAAAAAAATTGTAAGCTTTTTCAACGGGGAGGAATAAACACCGAAAAGAAATTTGCCGATTTTGGCGGGAGACGAGTTTACCAATTTTAAAGTAACATGGATTTATTAATATTCACAGAAAATGATACTTGAATAAAACTAGTTTTAGTTGTCTCCTACCGTTTGCAAGTAACTGAGGCCTTCTATTTTAACCCTTCTAGTGTCGGACGACGATATATGCTCGTTAGTACTGCGAATCGTAGTGTCCATTATTCAGTTTCCAATACACCAGTAATTTCACGAAAGATAATTGTAAATATATAACTCATGCTCTATATTACGTGTTCTATATCAAACTATGGCCAAATGACTATTATTTTTATTCGCAACTACATTCATCATTAATACTAAATTTACCAACGTGAAATCTATTGTATTTAAGCACGTTAAATATGTACCTTAAGGCAAGGAAAATTAAGATGTGGAAAAGATGATAGATTCGGTAATTTATGTTTTATACGAAGGACGAAGAATATTTATTCTACGGCTCTCTCATAGACCCATAGAATTTTTGGAAAAAATTGTGTACCAGTCATTTTGACTGGCTTGGTAAATCTAGTGTTAACTCAATCAATTTTTTCGGTCGGCACGAAAATGGTTAAAGAATGCAATTTTTAATCATAAATATTCAATAATAAATTTGTATAATATTTTTCAGTGTAATATGAAGCTTCTAAAACGTGAATGCCTTTATTCGTGCATCTATTTTCCAGAAGCCAACAATTCCTTGGGATGTTTTCTAAGAGAGACGGGTCGCGGTACTGCACTGTACATGCAGCTTCTTCAAACTAATGAGACTCCACTGGCTGAGCCCATTAACATCGGTGATACAAGCCCTACGTACTTGAGTGCTCGCTCGTCTAAACAGTCAACCGGTTATATTCAAAATACGGTATTTGCGTGCTCGCTTATCCATCAAGGTGCACGGCTGAAGCAATAATCTCGGCGATTAAAATTGCGTTAAAGCTTACCACGATAAATTGTAAATTCTATTTTTTAATTACATCTCCCTCATTGGCTCTGCTTAACTCCACAGCCTACAATCGCGTGTGGGACTCGTAGAGCGGAAAATGAAATAGGAAATTTTGAAGTCTTTCAAAAATTATTAAATTGACAATATCAGCCGATCACGAAACGGTCTCATTTTTTCTATACTATTAATATTACATTCAGTTACACGAAATATCAGAAATCAATAAAAACTTTTGTTTTCAGGAATTAATTTTGAGTCTTTGCGCGCACCGTCAGAAAAGAAATCGTAGATCAAAGGGTTAATCTCCGATCTCGTAAAGTTTCTATAAAAAAATATTTTTCCGAAAATATTACTATAGTCATGGAGAATATCGATTATATTACGAATTATAGTGACAATATTTATCTGCAAGGTGCGAATGAATAATTCTAATTGGCAATTCCTGAGAAGTTTTATCCGATACGCATTAGATTTCACTTTAATGAGAATCCTACACGGATCAACGCAAACGTGCGATTGCAGTCACGACACCAGGTATCCGTTGCAATCCTCTTTTTTCCTCCCTACAGCACGATTTCCTCTCCGAATTACACGGATCGAAAACCATCGTTGAAAAGGATCACTGGCGTATCCACGAGAATCAGGGATTTCTCCGTTTAATTTTGCAACTACCGATTGTTCGTGAAATTTGTATTTCTGGATGTATCGATACGCCGAATGAAAATAGGTCTCGAGCCTGACCGAGGGTGAATTCGATATCGATGTCGCATTTTGGATCGAAGAGTCGAACCGAAGTGCAGAGGCTGCAATGTCTGGTCGAGTGTATGCATAGCATGCGGTGCAATACACAACTGGGGTAATCAGCCTTTTGTTCACGCGTTAACGAGATCCGGAGAGGCTAGATTCTACGAGGGTATACGCACAGATGCATATCCATCGACGAAACGTATTTTACCAAGAAACACGTAGTTCTTTCGTTTCCGGCGCTCATTTCGAAATTTCGTGCTTCATGAAACGACGTTCTATTGGGACGAAGCTGAAATTACGGGGAAATGCTCGACATCTCCCGGTATCTCCATGATTACAGGGAAGTTCGGAGATACAGGTAAATTGGCTTTATCGTGGAATTTTTATTATGCCCTTTCATTATCGTCGCACTTTTAACGAATCCGATAATACATCCCTTTGAGCAATTTCCTTCGCCGGG
Organism: Cerceris rybyensis; assembly: GCA_910591515.1. Taxonomy (NCBI): domain Eukaryota; kingdom Metazoa; phylum Arthropoda; class Insecta; order Hymenoptera; family Crabronidae; genus Cerceris; species Cerceris rybyensis. The sequence continues at coordinate 8,522,138 of OU342795.1, forward strand.
AATCCTCAATTTCTATGGCACACCGTATGCAAATCGGTCTAAGTTCTCTCTCGTGCGAGTGCATAAATACGCAAACGCGCTGCATCGGAGGATCGATCGATTTTAAAATTCATATCGTTCTCCGTGACGCACGTTTCAACGTCGCGCTCTTCGGCTGTACCTCCAATTATATTCTCGACGATGTAAATATCGCTGGAGGAATAATTCCGCCTATACCGGGTATTTTGTAGTTTAACGATCTCCTAAATTAGAAGTGTCATAAGCAGTATTTTAATTCTGTCTCGTCGCTCGGTGTCGGTTTAACGAGGCTATTCTACGTCATTTTCTTGACGCGCGTCTACGCACGAACGTTGACGATTTCTCACTCGTTTTTGGCCTTTCCAGGATTTTCTACCTAGTAGAAAATTTATTTATAGTGCTGCTCTTCATTTCGGCGAAAAAGTAATTTTAGATTTTTCTCGGTAATCGAGGGGACTCAAAATTGATGTCAATTTGTAGGAAAAGATAGATGAAAATGTCATTATTATTGAAAACGTAAAGGAGCGGCCATTGCGAAGATTTTCGTCCAGACATCTCTGAATTTATCGCGAGACTTTCGAAGGATTGTCAGGATCAATTTTCCCTCAAACGAAAATATTTTCCAACGAGCCATCGATCTATCCTCGAGAAAAACCTTCGGACCTTCCTGTGTTACCATTTTCCCTCTTATCACGAATTACGAAGCACCCGGTACGTACTTTTCTCATCTACACGTACGTTCACCTTCCTCGTTTGCCTGTTCGCATAAGAGTAACGCAAATACTCTTCGCAAGTTCCAATTCTTCTTCCTCCGCTGTCTCACCATCTCTCAAGAACTCGGAAATGACGCACGATTCATCGGGGCTCGAGAAATTCCAAGAGAAAAATGAGGGGTGAACCGTACCGTTGATACTTTCCGCGCACGTTCACCAAAAACGTAACGTATCTGGGAAAACTCTTCTCGCACATACGAATTAGCCTTCGTTTCAGGTTAGTACGGTCGGTGTCGTAATGGACATTCGATAGAAACGTTGGAGATCCCCTCGATAGGGTGGAGAAAACCCGGAGAAAGTCCGAGGGTAATTATCGATAATGAACGGAAAGAGGGACGTGGACGAGACTCTCGTCAGGGAGATACGGTTCGTTTCGACGATTGCTTTCAATTACCACGCAAAATAAATTGACTCTGATCGACCGTCAAAGAGAGACGGTAAATTCAGACAATTCTCTGGAATACAAACAGTTTCGCTTTTGTCTCGCAATCAGAATTTTTCTATTACTAGTAATTACTAATAATTAGACTCCGGATGTTTATGCAAATTTCAAATTCAACAAATGCAGTTAAGACAAGAGAACCTATATAGGGATTTGTTGCACTCGATAAATGTTACAACGAACACCATACTTTGGATATTTCGGATATATTTTTATATTATGTTCGTTTTGTGTATTTTAGCCGTATTCATTTTGTCATAAATGCATAAACATCCGGAGTCTACTAATAATTAGCGATGTTGTCTTCTCGTCCTTCAATGTCGAGATGAGTTTTGGTATTTGAATTTTCTTTCTCTTCCAATTATGCAGATGAAAAGAATTTCACGTCCTGTTTTTTATATTGATGAGAATCGAGACAGTTTACCGGGTGTGATGAATCTTACGTCAGAAGGTGCGCAAACATCGATGTCCACGTTCAGGTATGGCGGAGATTTCATTTTGTTCCTTGTAGCTAATTTACAATTTTATACGCGCACCTTCGGAAACTTTTACGCGGCTGTACTTTCTTATCTCTCTTCTAAGGGCGCGCCGAGTCCTTTATCTTTCGACGACTTTAACGACGTTTTTACGGCCGGTCGTTTTAAAACCGACGTCAAGACCAACTTTTCGACCCGAGGCTTCCTGCGGATTCCTTGCTCGCGCTATCTCGTCGTCGTAAGTTTGAAACGTTCTTTGATCACCTACGGCTACTTACGTACCATCGATTTGCAAAGAATCCTGGTAACGATTCACCGAATGAACGAGCGACAACCTGCGATTCTCTTTAATTCTTCTCACCTTGAATTCTGCTACGGTTTTCTTCAAGAGCTTCGATTTTGAAAAGCATTCGAATCGCCAAGTTTAGGATGTAACTATTGCTAAATAACTCGCAATTAACGTTAGAACTACCAGTGTTAAATCTATTCTAAAAATACATTGAGATAAAGAGAAAACGCGACATTATCCAATTTTCGGGTGAGGGACCGCGACACTCAGTGGGGCGGTGCAGGGTTAACTTTGAATTTTAGTCTCTCGGTTTCTGGAGGTCGTAGGAGGATGATTGTTAGCTCGTTTTAATCGGGAAAGAGTGTAGTTTAACGTGCTGTAAACAAAAATTTTCCATCTTCACTTGTTTAAACGTGGCAGGCTAGTGTTCCTTCTCGTGCACCTCATGCAAAAATTAACTGTTACAGGATGATTTTATATACGTAGTTTGACAGCGTGGAGTCTCAGGAAGAGATTGATATAAGTCTTATCATGATCGGCCGAAGAACAGCGAAGATATTTAATTTTTAATCAGAGGGTGTCCAATTTATGGTGGCTCAGGGTGAGGGGCTGGCCGGCCAGGGAAGCGGGGTAAGTTATGCTTTGAATTTTTGTTTTTCGTCTCCTGGTGTTCATAGCGGTATCATTCTTTTTTTAGTTTGCATAAAATGTTTGGACTGGAGTCCAAAACCATGTGATTTTTCCACTGACTAAAAACATCGGTCCTGCAAACACGTTCTCCTATTCGGTTTTCCGATCGTAGGCCGACTATTCGGTCTGTGGTATGTCCTCGCGACTCCTTTGTTTACGATCTGACCGACCTCCACGAAGTATTTCAACCGGGAAGCTTCGGATTTTTTCTCCCGGACTATTGCAACCTCAGGGATTGCGGGAGGCTTTCATCGTCGCGCCGTGTATATTCCATGGTGTTTCGAGGCGAATCTGTGCCAAATATTCTCGTGAATTGCGCGAATTTACTTGAGTATTTAAAGAATTTCGGCAGACTTGTCACTCGGTTTATTTTTTTAACTCGTTAATTATTAATCTTTTTTGTATCATAACTGATTATGTTTGGAATGGAGGCGGGCTTAACATTAAAGCTATCTATTAACATAATGTATGAAATATGCAATCCCATTTAAAAGATAACTAGCAAAATTTTAATTACAATTATATATACCTTACAAACGTGTTAATTATGTATTTCCTTTAATTCCTGAGAGCAGAAGTACAATCATTAAGGATTAAATATACCGAATAAGTACTTTCTAAAAAGAGAAATTAAAATTGAAAAGATTATTTAATTAAGTTGCTACCGCAGGTACAGTCGGCTCAATTAATAGCACGTAAAAAGATTTCCTTTCTGTACAGTGAAGTGGTCTACAATACCGATTCTACTATCAAGTCATGTTATTTCCCTTGCACTTCCATTCGTTAATTTAACTGAAAAGGCAAGAAAGAAGAACAAACAGCGAGAATATTTCAGCAGGTACAACGATGTCATCGTACTTGCTTCCATGATCTCCCGTTTAAATATAAAGGTCCACAACGGAAATGGTTCACCCTTCGGCTCAGAGTGGGTTTTCAAAAATCTCTGAATAGCCTTCACCCTTGTAATCGGTGATCTCCTCGACGAGGGTGAGAGTGTACAGTAATCCCCCTCTTTTCCGTCTCCTTTACAAAGTATTCGACTACCAATATCCATGGATGTCGTCGTCGTTGTCAATCAACGTTGCATTATTCATTTCGCGGGACGAATTTATGACTGGCAGAGTGGGTGTTGTAATCTCGAATAGGTTTAATTGATTTCTCGTTTGCCGAGGAAGGCTTAATCTCGTCCCGCTTTAATTGATTCCCTCCTTTTTCTTTTTCCCGGTAAAATCCGAGGGGAATATAATAACATTCGTTGAGTACACGAATAGCAATCAACTGCGACAAATTGCTTCGTTGTACGGTATCCATCGGTAATACGATTCGCGAGTTACATAATTCGGATTCGATGTGGAAATCTCGAACGAATTCACGGCTCCTTCGAATTGCAAAGTCGAGACTTTATTAGGTAGTTTCTGTATTCCTCCTAATTGTTTACGAAATTCTCGAAGGAACGAAGGAATTTATTACGAAATGAATTAACCGAGGCGGAGTGAAGATTGAAAAAAAGTAAGTGAAATAAAGGGCGAGAAAGTGAGCGAAATTAAAGCATAAAGAACAAATGCTTTTGAAGACAGCGACGACGTGGATGTAGAAGGAAAGAAGGGAAACAAACGAAACGCAGAGTCAAGAGAAATATATCGGAATAAAGAAAGGACCGAGTTGTTGGATTGCAGGCAACGTCGGTATTTTATATTTCTTCGGCTTCTCCTACCCTCTAACCAGCGATACCGTCCGACTACCCTTTCCCAAGTTTATTCTGTTTGCAGTCTTGCCCCCGGCCCACCCTCAACTCCCTCCGTTTCTTTTCTCCCTTCTTCACCAACTTTTCCACGAAGATTGCGACGTAACCGGTCGAAAGTTGAAATGGATGCTCGTCGAGAATCGTGCGGACCATCGTACTCCTCACGCTCTTTTTCCGTACAGCAACATTCGCGATGATATTCGTTTGCTCGAGATTTTCTTGCGAGTCTACCACATTTGGTGTGCGATTTTGTCCGTTTTACATTTCCATTACATCTGTTCTTTTGCGCGAATATTCAATATTTAACGCGTACGGTCAGTACCAAGAAACAAAACCCAGAAATCTTTTCAACAAATGCATTCAAGAGAATCGCTACTCCAAATTGAAAACTACAGACTGCAAAGCGCGCAAGAAAAATCCTAAGTTTCATTAATGTGGGATCGGGGCGGAGAAGCCCTCTTATAAAGAACTTTAAGAGAAAAAGGACGTGAAAAGGAATGAATTATCATCAGAGAGAGGTCGCTGGCGCAGTGGTTTCGCGCCGACCCAGGCGATCGTCGACGTTCAGCTACTCTGGCCGAGTTCCTGCCTTGGATGGGTTGCCGCGCGCCTCTCCTTTCTTTTTCACGATCCTACATTAATTCGCAAACGGATTGTTTTCAATCGAACGCATAGAAGCGTTCTGTTGCATTTAACTTAAACGACCACCTCCGCGAAGGGAATCTCAAATAACAATTACACCTCTGAGAGGGAAAATGAAATTCCAGTGGGTCTTCCTCCCTCCTCTATCTGAGGTATACCCCGTCGAAATCGGAGACGAATTCCTGTTTCCAATTTGTCGCTACATTCTCATCGAACGTCTCCACCGACACTGATTTATGTCTACGAGTCTCTCCGCCTCTCTCGAAGACAAATTCGACTACAATACATCACCAAGTCCTTCCTTCGATTCGTAGATCTCACTTCATCGGACATTTTCCAAGTCCACCCCCCTTTTCATTTCCATCTTTTTCCACCGTGCAGAACCGCGATCGCGAAACGGCGAGAGAATCGGTCGTTTCGCGATAAAATACGCTCGCAGCGGGTGCAAACGCAATAATGCAAATAAGGGAGAAAGGGCGAAAGAAAAAGCGGCCGGAATATTAGCGACGCGCTCGAAATGCATATCGTGGGAAGCCGTGCATACGGCGCACGTGTAATGCAATATTACGCGACTTTACTGAAGTTTCGAGAAGAGAGAGTTTCAGCTTGATACGTGAGACTAGACATTTGAATATTACAGAGAGCACACCGATGTTTCTCCGCGGCTGTAACAATGCAGCAGGGACCACTGAATGCGACGAGGTTTACTCATCGAGATTGTCGATTGAATAGTTCAAACAGAAGCTTTTTTTTCTCCGTCTATGGAATGTTTTTAGGTTGATTTTCGAAATGGTTCGCAAGTTTTATGGAAATAGGGAGGACTGAGCCTCGAGGGTAAGGTTGTACCTCGGACGTATCGAGACAGGATGTATTTGGGTGGACGAAAATCGGCAAACATACGGTCATAGCCGTTTATTTGTGTTTCTCCGTTGCGTTTCGGAAGGTGCACCCAACTGCGTTAATTGCGTTTATGTAATTAACCCGGTTCGTGTCCCTTCAATTAAAGGTAATGAGGCATGGGACAAGTGAAATTTATTATCGTCAAATGGTTAGTGTTTTAATCACTACTGTAATCGTCCGTTCATATTTTAATTATGCGATCAACGCTAATTGACCGAGCGACGTTACTAATTTCACGTGACAACTAGTGCGCGTCACGTAAGACTTTAATTAAATAGTTTACAATTACGATAAACCCAATAGTTTCGCGTTTTCGCCGACCAGATGGAAATTCCATTAGCGCACGCCACCGCTCAAAATCGCGTTGCGACGAAATCTCACCGAACGAGGTTCTACAGTGGCTACAATGTTGTAACGCGAATGCTGTTATGGTTCCTCTAATTTTTGTAACTCATGGAATTTCATTGCCACGAGGTTTTTTCGTTGACAAATTTACACTTTTAACAAGAGCGAAAAGTCACGAGACGTGGCTAGGTTGCAGAAACTGTGGACGTTGAAAAGTACGATAAAAAAACGACCAAGCAACAATTGTATTAAAAATGACACCATTAATCCAGCAAATTGAAAGATCACGTTGCAATTCTCACGTAACGCTCAATTCAATTTCTTTCCTGGAAATCTCTCACGTTTGACCGTTCTACAACGGTTTTCAAAAATACGAAACATTCGATATTTCGCCAAATTGAGATTCTGTCGGTTTTTGATGCATATTTTCGTATTTATACATCACGAAAAGACAAATAGCTCTTGAAGGATAGCACAAGGGACACTTTTGAATTTTTTCCCCTTGCCACCCTGAAGAGAACCCATACATGCGCTTCACGCGACAGAAGCCTGTCCTGTCTGCCATAAAAGAGTCGACGAAGCAATTGAAAACTCCGGGCGCGGTTTATGGTCGTCCTCTGTATATTTCAGGAGGTCTGCCGCGTTCTCCGCACCCCCTGGCGACCCCTGGCCACCCCCATAGACGCACAGAGCTGCGTATGCGACGTGGATCCGAAAGAACCCTCCTTGCGCCACGCAACGACTTTTTTTCGAATGAAATGCTCTGGGATCGTATTTGTGTGAATTACGGCGAAGTATGATCGCCAAAGTTTTCACATGATCGTGTCGTTTCTGAGGGGCACGATTGAAATTTGATGCCGAATAAGAAGCAATCATTTCTCCCTTCGTAATTGTTTCCTTCCGCGTTGAATTATTCAATTCAGTGAAGCAATTTATTTTTAAACGTAGAATCTTTAACGCCAGAACTACTAAGGTGGTCTAACTTCTGCTCAATTATTTTAAAAAATTGCCAGAACTTATAGAAGAACTATACAATAAATATCCCACATCTATCCTACGAATCAAAAGTTCTTAAACATATAATCTTTCTCAATTCCGGATTCTTTCTGTTTCCAAACTACTTATTAAATACGTCTAAAGTTACTAAACACAAAGCGATGGTTCAAGAGTAAAAACTCTCTTTCCATCTAGCTTCAAATTGTATCATTCGTAGTTAAATTTTGTTTAAAAAAAAAGAGGCCATTAGATTTAACACCAACTTCCCAGCAATCCTCCACTCGACTCAATTAGGAAGAACCGAGGGTAAAGTTAATCGCGCATGAATTTTCACGGTTTGACCCCGTTCCAAGGATTATAATCCTCATCGGTAGAACGTGGCACGTACGCGAGAGTACATTTATGCAAAAACAGGTATGCATCCGTAGAAATTGGTGCGCGCATCGATGCACGAATTCGTATGGTAATACCGTGGGAGCCTCGAGGCGTTTACAATTTTTCTCCTCTTCTCGTACAACCCTCTCTTTCCTTTCCCCCCACCCCTTCGTATCGGTGCAAAGGTCGGTGTTCCTCGTGGCCGTCGAAAAAGCTTTCGTTCCCGTTCTCGTCGGTGCCTATCAATCAAGCTTGATGGAACGCCGTAACGAGTTGGTAACGATAATTCTCCTTCGTGGATCGTACAATGTATGCATGCAACCGGCGCGTTATTATCAAACCACCGCGAGCGAGCTACCCTCCTGGAAATATCGTCGCGCGAAAGAGCCACCCTTTTTTCGGCAGAGATGAAAAAAAAAAAACGGCTCACGAGTATATCGCGCCGTTTTCCTCTTCATGGAGCCAAACCGCGAACGAGGGTGGAACATTCGCCAGGAAAATCGGCAGGGTGCGAAAAGACGTAAAAAACGAGGGGGAAAAAAATGGTGAGAGGGAAGAAGAGAAAGATGGTCTATCGAGGAGACGATGTCCCCGTTCGAGGCCATTCATCTTCGGACGATAAATTCATCCGCGTCCGGCGCAAGTACGGAGACCGAGGATGCGACGAGTTCAAAGTTGAAAGCTCTTTCAACCCCTCGGTTTTTGTTCTTCCCGAGTCTCCTCGTGGTCGATTTGTTTACCTGCCGTGCGGCATAGCCGGCTAGGACGATTTTCAGGGGAAATTCCGGGAGATCGATGTTCCTACCGACGGAAGGGACGATCCCTCTGTCTTTCTATCCACCGTTTGTGCCTCTCGGTATTGGGAGAACGGGGTGAAATTTTGTGGAGTGAGGGAAAGGAAGATTGGATGGAAGGAGGGATTTAATTTTAGCTCGAACGAATTTTGAAGAGAAACTCGGGTAATTTTTCGATGGAAGGTTTAAGGCAATCGAAATCGACGAAAGGATCGTAAAAAATCAATTGTAAGAGTTCTTCGCACCGTTGCACTTTTTTTCACGGTTTCTTCGATTTTCCTCCACCTTTTCCTGTCTTCCAGGTCTTTCTGCTCTACGTGAATTAAAAAAGGAAGAACTCTTTCGAATCGTTCGTCGAGCGCAATCGTCTTACTCGCCTTTCTATTGTTTGCTTACACAAATTGGTTTGTCCAAGCGGCCGAAAGAGCTTAATTCTATTTATACGATCGAACGACCGTGAATAAGAATCGTAAAACTTTTCAATTCGCCGTGATAATTGCAACAAAGTCACACCGAGGACAAATCCAACGAATTTTCCTCGCAGAAGGACTTCCGACGATCCGTGATTGCTAAACGAAACCTTTTTATTCAACCGTTTTATTCTCCAAATTCGTGTTTCCTATTTTTCTATCGTTCGATTTCCAGCTCGCGAACGAATTCTACGAACAATCGCGGAGTATTGGCGCGAAACGTGTAACATTTCTACGAAACAAAAAGAAACGCCCTCGATGTAATCAGGAGCGCTTTCAAAATAATTGACTCCCAGCGCTCCATACTTCGCGAAATCGATCCTCACGGATGGTTTTGAATAGTATTAAAGCTTGCGTCGATGTAGCAATGTTTAATATACGAATCGAGAACCAGGTAATTTCAAGCGTTAATTAATACTCTGATACATCGAAGTTAATCCTTTTACCGAGGGAAAAACAAAAAGATTATTAACGTTAATATCAAATACGAAATACCTCTATTAAAGAAATACAATTTAACAAATTATACCAATAAACAGTGGAATCTGATCAATTTCTCCGTGTACCTGCAATGCAATATCTCGATTTTACGAATTATACACCAACCTACAATCGAGAGTGCACCATAGATAAATACCAACCTTCAACGAATCTGCCAGGAGAGAACTCTCGGACACCGGGAATGTAGATGCAAACTGAAACCGGTCATTTGTAAATCGACTCCGGTTTGTCGACTGTTTATGCAGTGGACAAACGGGCTGACAGGCAGACATTCTCTCCACCCTTAACTCACCGAACGGCTGGACACCCCCGGGCTACGACCCCTTAGCGCTAATGGCTTTCCACGTGGGATCGTCCGACTCGTGTTTCGCGCCCGCACTACCATCCGGACATTCGCGTCCACCGAACCTGCGGTCAAAATATCTCTTCCACCTGCCGACACCCTCTAGCTACCAACGCTAACAACCTCCTACGTGTTAATAGATTCGGCTGTGGTCATTAATAAAAGCAATTAGCGTCAAGCGCTAACTTCGCTCCGGGAAATTCGATTGCTTGCTGAATTATTCTGGGGAAAATGGAACTATTTTTTTTCTAAGTTCTAACGATGAGGCTGAAATTGGATGGTTTTTGGCGAGGAATTTGTGTTTTTCTTTGGGTTTGGAGGTTTGGATTGTTGAAGGGTGTGTGTTACGCCGCAAAACGAAAGGTGTTTTCGTGAGCGAGCCGATCGCGGATGCTCGATCGGTGATTTAAATAAGTTCAATGGGCTTGAATAAAATATATTTACACTGAGATTACTGTTAGTGTACGGATTGATTCTAAAAATGAGTGTACAGAGTGACGTTGTCCGTTGGCTTGTTTGCAAGGGGCCTTTTATGCAGGTATTTTTGAGGAGAGGTGTGCTGACTCCTGAAGATGGGGAACGTACTTTTCCGTCAAACGTGGAAAATATCTGGCTTACACTTGGCTCGTCTTGCCGATTTTTGTACTCGCGCCTAGGTACATTGCATAAAGTCTCCACGTTTGACAGTCAATTTAAAAAGTTATTTTTGCGACAATGCGACGCGACAGTGTGACTGGAGAATATATTCTATTTGAGGGAGAAAGACTTTTATGAAGAAGGAGAAGGGAAATATTTGTTACAAAAGTGAGAAATGCAAGAAATCCTTAAGAAAATCCTTGAACACTCTTAACACGTTGCCGCAAATGACTGCTATAGCTGTCCGATTTTTGGCGACATGTAGGCAAATGACGGCTATAGCTGTCCGATTTTTGGCGGCATGTAGGCAAATGACGGCTATAGCCGTCCTGCACATTTTAATTAATAAAAAAAGGAACATCATTAGTACGATGTGTACTAATGCATTTATTTGTGAATTACTCAGTAATACATCGAAAAAAAGATGTAACATTCCAGATAACATATCAATTGTTTTTTTGTACGATTTTTCATGCTTCAACAATTCGAAATATTTTCGTGTGTGTTTCTGAGCACGATCGTCAAATTAAAAGTGTGCGGCAACGTGTTAAGTGATAAATATAAAAACCTCGTCACGTCGGTATAATTCTATTAAATAAATTTCCTTGAAGGATCAGCGAGCAGGATAAAATAAAAGCACCAATCTAAAACGCTCGCTGATTCATGGTTATTTCAAAAATCATCCCGAACGCACAAACGTTCTCGTTTTCCAGAGCATTTAATTCGCTGGAGTATCGCGCACTCGAATTCTCCGTTGCTTCGAACGATCCTTCGAGTGAACTTATCGCGCCAAGTGCCGCGTATCGATAAACGGATCATCGCAGATCTATTTATCCTCGTTCCCATGCTCCTCGCATCCTTCCGCGATTCGCTCTACTTCTCACCTTTTTCCAGCGAATTATTTCTACCAACATCTTCCAATTTCAATCCCATCGACGTGAAAATCATTCCCGACACTTTGAAACGCGCGCGTCACGACGCATCCAAAATTGAAATCACGCCAAACCGTCGACTCTCCAATTTCTACCTCGAAATCGTTTCGTTGTTCGCTTCGAATCGACTGTTCACCAACGACAGATGATTCGACCTGGCGCTTCAAACGACATACTTTTTATCATCATTCAATAATCCCTGGTATGCGAAAAAATTGCAAAAGCAAGCATACGACAAAGGGTGAACGTACTCCATGTCCCCGTAAATTGAAATCCGCATGCACGACGAGGCACGTTCGAGGGATTCGCATGCATTCTTCGTCAGTCCGACTTCAAAGAACAGAACACCGACCGTTGCAGACTTTTTTCACTTCCGATTAATGAATCATGCATCGTCGATCGTTTCCTGCGATATTCCTCGATCAAATTGCCAGATTGTATCCGCGAGAACGTGCGTTTCCTTCGTAGTTCCTTTCTCTCCCCTCTTTTTTTTCTCTTTACCCTTCCCAGTTCTACTAGCACATCCCTCGTTCTTGTATTCCTTCTTTTTTTCTCGTTCGACTAGCCATGGACAATTCGGTTACTCGCCACTTCCGGTTTCGCCTTTTCGACGCTACGTCGTTTCCTGGCGCGACGGATTTACGGCGGAAACTCGAGCTCGTTTCGTATCGTTAGCTCCGAAGGGTAGAGGATTTCGAACGAGGCCTGCGGTCGGCCGCGATGGAAAAGTTTTTTCCTTCGACCACCCCCTTCTGGCAGGGTTGCCTCGAAGTCTCGCGCGAATGATAAAACCGAGGGTGGAAGAGGGTTGGGAAAAAAAAACGGCAAAGGGATCAACGAGCTTGGTCGTCTACCTGATATCGCGGAATATACGGTCCTAATGCGATCGTAGTTGTAGGCCGTTGGATGCCTTCGGTCTTTTCTCTGCTCTTTTTTTTTTATTTTTATCGAACTTATATTTCATCCCCGAATTTCAGCCGCAGGCTTTTTCCTGGGAAAGAGAGCACGTTTGCTCGCGATATCCTCCGACCGTTTGTTTCGATTATTTGCAAATTTGGATTTATGTAGAGGCACCGTCGTTTTTGCCGACTCCCATTCGAATTCAAATGTGTAATGTTTTATTACTCGCCGTGGGAACATCATCTATTGAAGAATTTAATAAAAAACGCCAGTGTATTGTTTCGATGATTAAAATAAAATAAAACTATCGTCAGTTGAATTTCCGAGGGAAACTGTTGGAAAATAATGCGAAATCTCGTGAAAGCTCGTCCTATATTTTCACTTTCAACTCCCGCAGAATCCAGCTCACCGGGCTCGTTCACGTTTAATCGATACAAGACAGACGAACGAGAGAGATTTTCCTTTCGAACATGAAAATTCAACGAGCAAAATTCTAACAACTCACATCGTTTTCGTCTCCAGTGAAGATTCAGCTTTTTATGAGCTCAATTTTGTACCCTTGAGCGCACAAATTCCAACAACCCCTCTTTCGCCAAGAAGCTTAACGATCGATTAACCATACTACGATTTACAAGCTCGCAAAAATTTGTAGAAGTACAACGTATAGAGTCGTTTTGCTAGATAGAGGCGTTTAATAAAAGCGTTCAAGAATGCCGCCATACGTAAACACGAGCACGTTGTTGTGACGTATTAGTCGTCGCGGTTTTTTTATTATGGGTTAGGATACCTTTACCGCTCCCACATGCCGAGTTAACATTATGTAGGATCTTTAATGGATTGCTACTGTAAATTAAATTTATTTGAAAGGTACACTAAAGATTACTAATTGTAAGATTACAACGCACGATGTCGACTTCTTGAAAGCGTGATCCCGAATGAGAGTCAGACTGTTTTAATCTTGAAACGTTTGTCGTATTGGGAAGAAGAGAGGGCTTCGCCATGAGAGTGAGCTGATATGTATAAAATTCGGCGCTGATTGATGTTCGGTACAACACAGACTTCAGATAGCAGCGCAGATAACAGAATGAGTGCCAATATCGAATAACAGTGGATGGTTGGTTATGGGTGCAGATGTATGGTTGTATGTGGTGTGTATAAATGTATGTGTTGTCAAAAAATGAGTGCGATGACTTTAGCATGTATGAATTAGAGACGCATGTGTTGCAACACACGTTTTAACCAAAAAATCGGACGAAGATCGTTAAAACGATATCAGAAGCTTTATAATTAGTGCTTCCTCGCGTCGCTGGACAGATAATCGATAAAGTCAAGCGAGATAACCGTAATGTCTTACAAATGCACTCGCGGCATTTGCATAATTAAATCTTCGTCACCTGTGCGCGCGGCTTAGCCCCCTCGAGGGCGATCGATTTTTCCATTGAAAGGCAGCCGGGCTAATTACGCGACGGCCGCCGACCGGGCGCGGCCCTCGCCTTGTCGCAAATATTTGCATGTCTCTTGTTCATCGGTTTTTCATTTAGCCACGCTCGAATACCGAAACACCGGAAGGCTAATTGAGTCACCTTACCAAGCACCCGGCTGAACGTGACGTTTAATAGCGACGCGTAAACGTAGGATACGGTAAACAACGTTATTAAAATTTCGAAACGCGAGTATGAACACCATAAACACCGATCCTATGAGCTTCGTGCATACCTTCTGCGGAGAATTCTTTCGTGTTTTTTGTTAATGAAAAATTCTGAATGAAATTGAAGAAAAAATTCGTTGACGTAGGATATTTAAGCGCGAGTATTATTTCTCTTTCTTTTTCTCTCTTACTTGGAGAGGAAAATCTGCTGGAAAGGCAATGGAAAGTTTAAGGTTTGCACGCCGGAAACTTCGAAGCATCCGCTTTGTGCTTTGCGATATCTCGCGCGGACTTCATTTGGAACTAATTAAAAAGTAAATCTTGCCTGCGCTGAGAATTTCTTCCAAGTTACAATGTTGACTTTTTTACGCCAAAAATTCTACGCTGCGTTCTTAGGAGGGGTAATTTTACGAGGGTAAGTATATTCAATTATTCGGACGGCTAAATTATACTGCGGCAGAGTGCAGTTTTCGCGGAAAATGTTTGCTTTTCTACGTATGTGAAAGGTTAGTCATGTACAATGGGGGTGAAAGTATAATTTTATGAGCATGGATAAAAAGTACCATAGACTCTAAAGAAGCCTTTCCTTTCATCGTAGCCGAAAAAATGTCACAGAACTTCTGATCAGTTGATGACTCGTCGCGAAGAAATTAATTACGGCAAAAACCAAAATTCACCCCTCTTTGTCGTGCCTGGCGGCGTTGAAGAAAAAGCTTTTAGCCGATTCTCTCGCCATGCAGTTTTCCAGAAAAACCTTTGCAGTTAAGTGTGCAGTGTTCTGCGAACTTTAAAGAACTAGTGCACCCACCTAGGCCGCAAATGCATCCCAAAAGAGACTCTTTTGACTGCTAGAAAATTAATCCACCTGCGATCTATTTAGGCCGGTAAGCTTTCCATCGTGCAAGTGCGAGTAAACGCTTCCTTTGTCTTTTATTTCTCTTACCTCAAAACTACAAATGAAATCGTTATTTGCCAAATAAACTTGCAAATTTCTGACCATTCTTAGCCAATCATGAAATCCTTTTGAAGATTCCCCGACGACAGGAGCAACGCGGGTTTAACCGCTCGTTATGCGTAACCTGACGAATGTCGTCATTAATCTTCGTCTAATTTTGTGTACAGGAAGGGTAGTTCTTACCCCTGGAAACAGGATCTCACCAGTGGAATATCGATTTTCACCGGAGAACCTAATTAATTGTATTGTAATCACTGTCATCGTTGCTTCCGCGCTTTTTCTCAATCTTCCCTCAGCCACCCCCGCATAGACGTCGTTACCCTTGAAACTCGCAACCCCTAGTTGCGCGTGATACGCGATCATTCCCCGCTTTCTCTTTGCTTTTTCGCTTAAAACGTCAGTCGAGAAAAATGGACACCGGTAGTGAGAAGAACGTGGAAGGAGACATCCAAAAGATAATTGAAAGGGTTGCTGTATTATCTCGCCGCTAATAACATCCACAAGAGACGAAATAAAAGTCTCGCCGTTGAGCTTATCCTCGAGTTTATTTCTCGTACTAAAATTAACTCTCTTTTCCATATTATTCTATTATCGTAGGATCGTGAAAAAGAAACGAGAGGCGCGCAGCAACCCATCCAAGGTAGCAACTCGGCCAGAGTAGCTTAACGTCGACGATCGCCTGGGTCGGCGCGGAACCACTGCACCAGCGATCTCTCCCCGATCACAATTTCTTTTCACGTCCTTTTCTTCCTAACTTCTTTGATAGGAGGGCTTCTCTGCCCCGATCCCACATTACAAATCTTTTATTAACCTTCGAACTTCCAAAAGCCATTGCAAAACAGAGCACTGCCATCTCCACCGTAATGATCGATCGAGTAACAATCAGAGACGGCCAACCGACGATTTCTCAGCGTATTTAAGTCGAAATCGATATCCGATCTATCGTGCCTCTCTGGTAACGTCAGAAGGGATACCTGGAACATCTAGTAATACGGTTGTAATTGATGTTACCGGATATTGCACGGATGTCCACGCATCTCCGTTATTACAGGTACATCGACCATCGGGCGTTCCAGTGACACCATCCGCGGTGCGCTCGTCAATATTATTATACTCACTCTGATTAACATTAGATGCCGCACGGTAATTGCACAGGGGATAATGAATTAAATAACCTCTGCGGCCTGTGCTCTCGGAGCGTTTAATTAGCCCCCAATTAGTGATTCGATCCACCCGGGAAACGTCCGGCAAAGAAATTCAATTGGGATTCACCTCATCCTCCTTCACCTTTTCTTCTTTCTCTATCTCCTCTTCCTCGTCACGAGTCACCGAGGATTTATTAATCAACCAAGTAAATTAATTGGCTAGCACTCTACCACAACCATGTACCTCACCGAGTAGATTCGGACGAAGGAGAATCAGATCGTGATGGAGACGTTACTTACGGATCAGTTTGAACTGAGGAACTTAGCCTGGCCCAAGTATCACCGAAATTGCCGCAGTAAATGCCGGCTGGCGTTACTTCAATCTGCATAACAATTGGGCAAGCGGCGCACTGTAGGCGGATATCGAGAAGCCCGACGGAGGAATAAATTATTTCGACTTGATTCCAGCCGGCGAGAATGCCGAGCAACGATGAAAATTTATGACGATGGATAGAAGGGGCGGGAAGAGGGATGAAAAAATCATACCGACCTATCTGGGAGGGCAAGGGCAACGTGGAAGAGAGAACGATACGGGGACGACCTCGGAAAAATCGTATAATCAAACTCGCGAGATATACATTTTAAAGCTCCGCTTCAAGGTTAAAAGATCCTTTTTTCACGGTGAATCATGTTACGGCGCTTTTAAATCTTTGCCCACGGTATCGTTCATTTGGGAGAGGATTCGAGAGAAAGCAAAAGACAAAGATGGAGGGATAGAGGGTGAACAAACGGATATGCAGAAGAGAAAGCAAGAAGAATGGAAAAAGTCCTCCAATGTGGGGATAAAGAGGGAGAATACGGGAGAAAGAAGAGGAATTCCCGTCGCGGTAGGATTTCGAAACGGGTTTTGTTTGTCGATTGTCAATTCTAGAAGAGTGATTCATGGTAGTCTGCTTCCTGTTGCACGGCTTTCACCCTCTCCCAATCTCACCCCCAATTTTGTCGTCCTCTCCTCTTCCACTTTCCGGATTCCCTTCTCTTCGAGTAGAATTTCTTTGCCTCCTTCACTTCCATCATTCTCCTCCTCCTCTCTTCTCCTTGATCTCGAATCGTATCCTTGTGGGCTCTCGTTTCATCTCTGGAGAATACTCTCTACACCGCGAGTGCACACAAGCCTCTATCTACCTCAACGAGTGCTGTCCGAGGCGTTTCACGTTTGCAATTCTCCTCTCTACGTTCTGTGGTCTGTGCCTGTTGGGCGAATCTACCGACTCTGACTGGCTTTGTAACCGAATCGTTAACTGCACAGTTGGAAATGAGAGTGTGCACGGGAACCACCGTTTACCCGTTTACTTCTTAATCGTGATCTTTGCACTTACGATGAGAATTAACGTTGCTACCGATACCACAGCGTGAAACTTAAGTCTTTGGGTACCGATCGAAAAAATTCATAGAATTAACCCTTTCGCTGCGGAGTACTTTTCCGGTTGCTAACGCGACAGAAAATAATTCCGCCGCCGACGTATAAGTTTTAATTATTAATGACATAATATAAATAATTAATTCTTTATCGAAGTTACAACGCATATAATACAGGAAAAATAAGAACTTATGATATTTGAAAAATATTCAATTACAAAATATGATCTAATAATTAATCCTTCGGGGTGAAATTTTGTCGAGTGACTATAGTCACCGCTAGCATCCAGTCAATGTCAGACAAGGGGTGACTTTAGTCATCGGTAATAGTAAAAGGAATTGTCATTTGGTGATAGTTTCATATAAAATTCGCGATATAGAGCATAAACTGTGTATTTATAATTATCTGTCATAAAATGACTGATATTGTGTTGGAAACTGAATATTAAACCGATGTTGAGTGTTAGCATTATTGCTAACGACGATATATCGTCGTCTAGCATTAAAAGGATTAAGTTTGTGATTCTGTCACTTGAAAAGATCTATCGGCTCGATGAGTCAACGAGTATTTTTTATTACAAATCGTATCCAAGTAAAATTAATTTCTTCCTCCCTGGTTCCTTTTTTATCCTGTTGCCTTTGTAAAAAATACCTGTCCGTCTTCGAATCCTTCACTTGATAGCCGAGGAAAAATATAGGAAGATAAATAAAGAAGGCACAACAGAGGACTACTCGAAATGTCCTACAAAGGAAGAGCTCCGTCATTCCGCTAAAATCGTCGGAACATCGGACCCACTTCGGGTCCAGTGACGAAGCGACATCTCGCAAAAAGCGATCTCCTCATTCCAAGCGCTAAACTTCCAAAAGAAAAACGATCCTCGTGATCTTCTACTCTCCGACACGGATAATCCCCGTGTCCCTGAGAATCTCTACGCGAGAGAGAATTATAGAAAGAGGAAAGAAGTGTGGATCAGACAGAGAGAAAGGATTAAAAACCAGGACGTAATCCCCGAGATTTTTCGATTACAAATCTTATCTCCAAGCATTCGACGACCTTTTTTCCCCGTTTTGGACCTCGATATTAACGACTCGCGATCGAGCATCGTAAGATGTCCGAAGATTTAAGGTCGACCGAGTTAGTCCGAGCTACTTTGCCCGGAGGAAAGCAGCCTAGGTAAAAAGGGCTCGCTTTATCGTCGACCACTTCCACCCGCGGCTATGCTCTCATGAAGAACGGGTCAAAGAGGAAGGAAGGAAAGAAGAGTTTGGCTTCTGGCTGAGGTTTTTTTCACGGGAAACCATTCGCTCGGAACCAAAGGTCGTTTCTTATCCTGGGAGGAGCGATATGGAAAGGGTGGATCGGCCAGTTTTCCTCCGGAGGTTCCTTGTTTCGGTTGTGCTTGAGAGGATGGGGAGATATTTTGAAATTGTCTTCTACGAGAATCACTGGAAGATTGATGATAGTTTGATAGACTTCGCTCCGGAAAATTCTCAGGGCAACGACGAGTTTCGAGAGAGACGGGGAAGAGGATTGTATGAGGTCTTTATTCGACGAATTTTCTATATTTTCCTGCAGCTATGTAGATCAATTGTTAACTTCACCCTCTATAGTCCCAATTTTTTGTGGTATGTGAAGATCAGCTTTACGGTAGCATAATTAGAAAATGATAAAAATAATATCTTAAATGATGGAACAAACCTGTGTTTTACACATTGAATTGCAAAGAATTTCATGATTTTCACGAACTAAATTATAATATTTGATAAAGTTGAAAGTTTGACTTTGAAGAACCGAAGCTTAGATGTGTATTAACAATAGAGGATCAATGTGAACGATTTATCGGAGTGCTGGATGAAAAGGAAGAGCCGGTAATTTTATTCATGCCTCCGAGACTTTGACGGAGATGGCTGATCAGTGACCAAAGCATACTACTTGATCGATTATAGATGAGAATCTTCACGAAACAACTATTTACGATTTTAGCATCTTAAAAAATTTTCCCGCCAGGAAAAGTGTCAATCGTGTCAGAAATTCTCATTGATACACTTTTCTACTCTTTCTCTTACCTCAAAAAACGACGTTAACGTCCATTTCCCTCCTCTCGATCGACCCACTAAGATTCTCGTACCTCCTATTTACTCAAATTAAGAAATTTCAAAATTTTCCGATACAAAGTTCCAAAATCGTACCAGAGTTTTTGCTTCATACGATTTCCTCCTGTTACTCTTGTGACGAAAAACTCGAAAAGTGATTAGCGACGACGTCGATTCCATCCTCCTCTTCTCGATTGGGACACAAAGATTTTATACCTGAGCAGAAAAACGTCCGTCCTTCGAAGGATAGACGTCGATGGGGTCTCTCGCAACGAATCATGGAAACGGCAATAATTCGACGGCGAAATCTCGAGGTTGGAGAAAGACAAATGAAAGAAATCGCGGCCTAGCAGGCTCTTTTTGCCGGCAGTTGCCTCGAAGGGATGACTCTGCACTTAATACCTTTAATATCGGGTTTTATTAAAACCTCGTGCCGTGGATGGTGGCGAATTGGGGAAGGGAGAGAAACGAGACGACGAACGAGCACGAGTTTAATAAAAGCGAAACAAGCGGACGGCCCAGCCGACGGGGAGAATATTTGCCAAAGAAATAATTACAGACCGACCCTACCTTGCATCTTATGGTCTTCGCGCATCTCCAGGAAATATATACCGATTTCTTCCTCTCCTCGAGCATCGGTCTTCTGGAGTACGGGGAATATGACTCAGAATTCCTTACGAAATTTAATCGACCTTTTTACCTAATAATATCCCATGAAATTCTCACCTCAGAGACTCAAAGAGAAACTAATAAAATATTTCAATTACAGAGCTCAATGGCTCGTTAACCGTTGCTTAATAACGTCAATTACAGCTTCGTGAATTTCAGTATATCCAACAAAAACGCAGCGGCAAGAGTGACGACAAAACGCGACGTCAAATGATCCACGATTCTTTTAATTTCACATTTTACGAGCGTCGATAAATTACGAGAACGGTAATAATTCGTTACCCGTGTAATCGGCTCAACGAGTCGGCTAATAATCTTGTAATTTTCACCTCATAAAGGTCATGAAATTTTTTTTTCGTTATATGTCAGAGCGATTATTTTACGAGGTGGTTATTCGGTTGTTTTAACAGTTTCTAGAACCTCCGAAGAGAAACGTTCGATGAATTTTTACAATCTAAAAGCACGTAGAAAAATTGTAGGAAGGTAAACGTTTAACCGTGGCCTGTTATTCCCGCGCATAAATCCTCGCGTATTTGTATTCGCTGGAGCTGGGTGAGAAAAAGAAGCAAAGGTGGAGAGGTCGATAGACGATCGTAAATCAGAAGGCTGGAGAGAGGTCGGAAAATCTGGGAAAGGCCATAGGTCAGCCTCGTCGGAAATTTCCTTTGAGTTTACCGTGGCGATTCGAAAAGGACGGGTCAAAAAGCTCGAAAGTAAAAGCACCACGATTTTCCTTCTCTCGCTTGACCGTCGACGCTGTGAAATCGATAGATGGTGTCTCTGTTTATTGTGTATTTAGAAAGGGAACATTTACGGGACACGACTGAACCTAGGTTGCAAATTCACGTGGAGAGAGACAGTGTCTTTAAACGAGAAGAGGAAGAATTTTATAGAGCAGATGCAAAGTGTAGACGATAAACCAGAAGGCGAACACCTTGTGTCTCTCAAAATACAGGGTGTTTCAAAAGTAGATGTCATGAATTTCAAGGTTATTCTAAACCTTTGTGAGGTTCAACACCTATGGTTGTGTTTTATTGACCCTCTATGGGCCCCTGTGACTTCGAGGTAACGCAAGATCTAAGCTTCTATTCTTTAAAATCAAATTTTCAACTTTGTCAAATGTTATAATTTAGCACGTGGAAATCATGAAATTTTTTTAAATTCAATGTGTAAAATTCAGATTTAATCCACCATCTAAAATGTTAGTTTTATCAATTTCTAATTATGCTGTCGTGAAACTGATCTTCGCATACCACAAAAAAATCGTACTATAAAGAATAAAATGTGGAATTGCACTTAAAACAGAGCTACTAAAATCTCGGTAAAAATTATTTAAACAACATTGTCAAAAAGTAACTTTTGAAACACCCTATACAAAAACCGAAGTCTTAAACCTGCCGAAGGTTCGAATCGGATCCATTTGCACCTCTATCTAACGTCCATGTCCTCAGACATTTCACAGAGTCGAAATAAAAGTCGGTTTGCAGAGATCTTAAATACTTGAAGAGCAGTTCGAAAGTTTCGGTGCAAGAACTACTTCCGGATGAATCAACGATTTATAAACCTACCACCTACTAAAACTTACAAATTCTTCTCAAAAATGATCTACTCTACACTCTCTACTTTTCTATCTCAAAGAACAATCGATCTCCATTCATGAGAGCCCGACAAACGACAGATGGCCACTGTAAAAAAGGATTACAAGAGCAGGTTGCAATTACTAGGCATTAACAATACCTTCCGCTTTCATCCAGCGAACGTAACCAATTACAAGGCGCGATCGGAGACGGCACCCTCTAAGCGTTCCCTCTCAAGGGTTGCTATTTTGATGGAGCACTTAATCGAAATTGAGGGGATGTACTTCGGTACGTATCCATTAGGAAGGACCAACGGAAGAGGGGGGACGAAGGGGGCTGCTGCTTCCAGCCAACATCCGTCACCGGGGAATTATATACATCCAATAATTCAAAATCATGCCTAACGCGTTAAGGTACAGTTTAGTTACTGCGAAACATGTCTTGACGTAACCACGGCCGTGCGAGCGGCAACACGACAAACTCGGCAAAACTAATTTAAAGTTGCTAGCCGTGCGACCTACGTCGAATATGGCCGACGAAGGGTCCGCGATTTCGATGCTTCGGTTAATCGAAATTTAGAAAACCTCCTGGTGTGTCCTTTTGCAATTTCTTTTATACTTTATTATGAGGAATATTCGAAAAAGCGATGGATGAATTGTTTCAAGGAATTTTTTTTATTTGGACAACTGGAATTAAATTGAATTTTATGGGAGGATCACAGTGGAGTAATATATTAGAGACTAATTAATTTCGTTTTAAATTAAATAAAGTTGAAGTAGATGGGAAAATTTTATTACACTCGGTGTCGTGTGAGTATATTCCGTGAAAATTGAATTTTCAAAATGTTGGAAAAACATCGTAATACGAAGTCGACGGGATTAAGATCTAGACCGACCCAGGAACGGCTGTCATAATTAGCTCGTGCTAAGAATACGTCGCGATGTAATCGCGTAATGAAGTCGAGAGAACTAATTTAAAGTTATAATCGAAACAGTGCGCATAGAAGAGCCACATCGTCGGCTTGCAATTTTGATAGGACGCTTAATCGAAATTCAGGGGATGCGCTTTGGTATGCATTCATTAGAAGAAGCTAAGATTCTAAGTGTACGATTCATTTCGTCGTTTTGCAAGTAGAAAAGTGTCTTGAAAAATTTCACGCGACACTCGTCCCGCTCTGACGAACGATACTGTGAGTTAAGTTTAATTGAATTTTAATCGCATCCCTTCGAAAGTTTAATGGAACCGTTCTTAATGGCGATCGATAGAATACACTTTGGCATGCTCTCAAAAATAAAGAGAAAGGGACAATTTGTTCGTCCTTTCGCGAAAAGGGACTTTGATAATCTGAAATTACCGACAACATCGAGAAGATCCTCTCTTTCATCGCTTCCTATCGTAACACTTATCCAATGACCTAGTATTTATAAAAAGTGGCGAAAATAAAAACGACACGGTTAAAATTAACAAGAGAAACTTTCTAAAGACTGTCTCGTTAAAAAAATTCTGAAACTTTTGTGGAAAAATGATGCAAACTTACGAAGTGTACAGAGGGAGACATGTTGTAAGACCATTAGCGAAATACGCGAAGCCTCGTGTTGAAGGTTGAAGAGCGATCGTCACGATCGATTTGAACCACATCGTCGAAATTACTTTGACGTCCGTCGACGTCGACGTTAACGCGTCGAAAGTCGACGTCTAGTCGATGGATATAACGGATGAGACTCCTCGCCCTTCTCTTTGAAGCGACAACACCGGAATGACGTCGACGTCGTCGTCTTCGCCGTCATCTGCGTCGTCGTCGTCATCGTCGAAGTCTACAGCAAGTGGAATAAGGTGCAAAGGAACCCCACTAGTTCGAGTTTCGTACCTGCTACATCGTCAGTCATCGTAGTTAGGAGACAGGGAAGATTTTCAGTGTGCAAAGGTCGCGCAAAGTCTCGCGGTGTTCACCAGGAGCACAGCTTCGTCTGGCGTGTCGCATCGACTGTGCTCGATCGACTCAAAGATGTTCCGTTAGTTGGAAACTGATTAATTACTCGAGAGCCCGACGAGTCGCTTTGAATTGTTAATCATCGATTCAAATTGAGACTAACACGCGGGTAATTAATTTCCCGTATTTCGTGAAAAGACGATAACGAGAGAAAAAGAAGTTGAGATGGTAGGAGGAAGAAGTTGTGTTAAATTAATTAATCTTGGAAAGATGAAAAATATATTAAGTACTTTTCGATCACTAGCAAGTTTCTACGTCTTAAAGTTCTCCTTTAACGAGAAATTTCCATTACACTTGGAGACAAAAAATAAGAATGTAGAAGCTTCCATTTTTCCTTGAAAAACATCTTTCCATATAAATTGTTCCAGAATTTTGTAGAATATAGAATGATTTCATTGTGTCAAATCAATGCGACATATATTCCCGTTAGTGAAGTTCTTTGGAGAACGAAGAAAAAGGGTCAATCGAGGAGTGTAAGAGGCTGTTACGAGGCTTTTGGAGCAATCCTCGCCCTGTCCTGGGGCTTTTCTCGTGGTGCTGAACTTCGAGACAATCAGTCGCTTCCCACGGAACTGGGACAGTTCGGTGAGTATCTCGTCTCCTGTCGAACGAGGCTGTCGTCACGAGTGAGCCAGAAAACGAACGAATCGAGAACCGACAACGATCGAGAGGCCTCGAAATTGGTATCGAATTCTCGGCATGGAGGTGTCGTCGGTGATTGACGTAAGAAGATAATGATGGCTTTGCAAAATTGCTTCGGAAAAGGTACACTATTCCAAATTATTTCAACTACTCGCTGCTCGTCCTGAGTTATCTTTTTTATTTTTTGTCTTATTCTCTGTGTATTTTTGCAACTAAAATCTCACGACTGGTTTACTTGACTAATAGGATTTATAGAATGTAATTATTCTATAAAATTTCGGCGAAATTATTCTGAAAGTAGGCTGACTCGAGGTCGTCGTGGAGGATGACATTATTTTATAATCTTTGAAGTAATTATTAGCAGATGGTGTAGTCGAGATCGCAGAGGCAAATGATTGTCGTCGGCGATTGGCGTAAGAAGATAATGATGGCTTTGCAAAATTGCTTCGGAAAAGGTACACTATTCCAAATTATTTCAACCACTCGCTGTTCGTCCTGAGTTATCTTTTTTATTTTTTGTCTTATTCTCTGTGTATTTTTGCAACTAAAATCTCACGACTGGTTTACTTGACTGATAAGATTTATAGAATGTAATTGTTCCATAAAATTTCGACAGAACCACTTTGAAAGTAGGTTGACTCCACGTCGTTCTCGAGGATGATATTATTTAATCATCTTTGAAGTAATTATTAACATATGGTGTAGCCGAGATCACAGAGGCAAGGAGGAAATGATAAATTTATCTTTTCTGCCGATGGGATAGGTAGGATTACTCGATAGTCCGTCCCATCCAAGGGGTTCTAGTTTGCTTATGGGTCTGATGTCCCATGGGAAGCTTCCTTTCGAGCAATCGGAGTGTACCTTGCGGTTTCACGTCGAATGCAGTCTCTTTGACGAAACGGTGCACGTGACGGTGACGGTCGTTTCCTAGGATTTCGATAATTATTAACAAAGTCCTGAATTCTGTGCTAGCTGTCGCCTCTTTCATGATCGTGGATTCCCGAGGCTCGAGCGTGCAAAATTTTAGAGCGTGAGGAATACAAAATTCACGATGTCAGTGATAAAAATTGCAACGATCGCAAGAGACACCGGTTCTTCTTGTTTTTCGCGATCAAAGTTCCTTTTATTGCCAAAGACGAGAGGGAAAATTTTCTATTTCGATTCAACACTGAGATCAACTAATATTAACGTGTTAATTACCGAGCATTTAGATAATTTCCTTGCAAGAAATATCTCGAGAAAAATATCATTCAAAATATGATTAACCTTGTAGTTCGAAACTCTCAAGAATTTTTAGATCTCCTCAATTGCCCTTTGCATTCACACGAAACCTTCCAAAGCAGTCAAAACGGCCGGTGTCCAATTCACAAATTACACCTCTGTCTTATAAAACAAAATTTACTTAACTAATCGTCGTTTCCACCATGTGATTCTTCTTTTCCAAGATACTTGTTTAATTCACTTTAAAAAAATATACATACCACAAATGTTATTTAACATTAGAATTGCGGACGTGAAATCTGTTACATTGCAAAACATGACACAAAGGCTTTGGAAGCAAAGAGATCAATTGACAAAAATACACCTGAAATATCTACTGTATTGCTTCACAGTAAATTCGAGAAATGTTTATAAAAAAAGTAGATTCCCGCCAATTTGACGGCTTCCGTAAATCTAGCGTTAATATCAAAATCCACCTGAATCTACCTGACAATCAACCAATTAGTTAAAATTCATACAAACAACTTGGCCAAACAATTCCTCAACTTTATCTCCCCAAAATCCAACATCCACCAACGAGTTCCCACGGAAACTTCTAAAGAGTACAACAGGTTAAATCAGCCGAAGAAACGTTGGCCAAACATTCTCCCGATCGAAGGCAGCCAATCGATGGGGGTTGAAGTACAGGTCCAACGGAATCAGGGGGTTCTCACGAGTAGCCGGAATCCGGTGCAAATCCATGCTTCATGGACCGCCCAAGGCGCGTCGGGGATCAGGGCCATGTATAATTTAAGCTCCGTGTATCAATCGCCGAAGGGCGAGTACGGCTGGAGGAGCAATTCGCGTGGCTGTGAGCGAATCGGTTGGAGGAAGAGAACCTGCTGTATCGGAGGAAGCAACGGAGGAACGGGATGAACAGGAGGAACTGGAGGAAGCGGAGGAAGTGGAGGAACAGGAGAAGGAAGGGCCGATCGACTCGAGTCGAAGGCCTAGGGGATGATTTCCCGATGGGCCGAGGCCGACGAGACGATGGACGGGGGGTGGTTTGTGTATATATCGATCCTTCCTCACGGTGTTCGCTTTCGACCGGTTTGGGACCATGCTTGACCAACCTGCGAACACCTTTCATGCGAACATCGAGGCTGATTAAACGGTACCAACTTCCCTTGGGGTGCGAAGAACGTTGCTCAAGAAGCGAAACAGTTGGGTGGTTACTTACAATTGAAATTGTGTAGGTTTCGCAATTTTTTTAAATTTGTTGTCCACTGATTGAGATTTATGTGCTGGTACTTACCACTAGATTTACGGAAGCCGTCAAATTGGCGGGTTTCTATCCGTTTTATAAATATTTTTCTAACTTACAAAGAAGCTGCACAGTAGAAATTTTACGTGTACTTTATAATACGATAATTACTTAACCCTTTTAGTGCCGACCGGAAAAATTGATTGAATTAATGAAAAATGTAGTTGGGAATAAAAAGAATTGTCATTCGACGATAGTTTTATGTAGAATATGCAATATAGAGCATAAACTATGTATTTATAATTATCTGTCATAAAATTATTGATATCGTATTGGAAACTGAATATTAACCCTTCGATGCCCAGTATTAGCACTATTGTTAATGACGATATATCGTCGTCCGGCACTAAAAGGGTTAATGAAGGATCACCTTTGCAGCTTGATCTTCATTTTTCCAACGTCCTTATTTAATATATTGCAGTGTAATAGATTTTACGCTCGTAAATCTTAATTTAGCATACGTGTAGCGTGTTGTAAGACTAAAAAAAGTTTCCATAGGGATTGAATCTAGCTTGAAATTTTCGTATCGCTGGTACGCTGGGAAATCGCCGGATCGTTTTAACATTATTTGCATATGCACAGCACAGTCGAGGTTTCGAATGAACTTGTCGAGCTGTTCGTAAATCGCAGTCGATTTTTGACCATCGATCGCCCCGGGGATAGCTCTATCGTACAGCTCACTGACTGTTCGTAAATTCTATTCGATATCGAGGAAATTATCCCCCCATTTGACCCGGCTGTTCTATCGCCGCAAAGTCCTCACCGTGTATGGGAAAGCCCCCGACTAGATACAGGTAAACAGATCGATGGCGTGTACTTTGGTGGGAAGTAATGGTGCTAGATACGCGGGACGTTACGTTACGTTCGACCAATTTGTGGTCTCGCCTCTTTTCATGGACGAATACCTTCGTTGGTCGACGCGAGGTTTACCTTCGATCGACATCGACATCGATGAAACACTCGTCGAATCCGCGTCGCAAACTCTCAAATTTCACCTCCAAACGGCAAACAAAAAAGAACCATTTTCATTCTTTCCAGTAAAAGTAAAAATACTAAATGATTTAACGTGTTTCTTAAATTTGTTAAATGATATTATTCAATCTAAACTCAAACTCAGTCGAACATTAAAACTTATAAGCTCCATTGATCTTTAAAGTCTCTTAACAACGACCAACTTGCGAGACTTTGCTCATGCAAAAATAAATTCCCGAAAGGGTTGAAGAAAAGACGAGAGGACTATTGGAACGACTGAAAGTCCTTCGTTCAAAGCGGCAAAAAGCTCCATCGATAATCGTTAGAACGGAGCAGGGTTTCGCTTGGTACTCGCCCCTCATCGAACAAGATCGGCCGTGGTGAGTTAACGAGCAACACTAATTACCGGACACCGAGAGCAAACATCGCTCCTCTCCGCGTGTCAGCGGGCTCCCTCTTTTCTCTTTAATCCGTGCAAACTTTGAGGGGATCGAGCCGACGTGTTTGTACATAGGTGTTGCCGGAGGATCGAGCTATTATCGCATCGCGAATCCCCGTATCTTACGGGAGAACGCTTCGATCGTGTTTCCCCAATGGTAATTTACTAAACGATATCTAGTTTTGATGCCCTTGTCCATTCAGCCACTGAAAATCCTGGATTGAAAGCGGTCGAATGTCGACATCTGGCTTCGAATCGAAAATGTTAATTAAACCGATGTGGAATCGATGTGTTTGTAAAATAGCATGCTAAATTCTCTATCAAATCGCGTCAATTATTAATAGGAAAATTAAACCAAATTTAACAATCTGCATGCATCGAAAGATAGAAGTTTTGACAATGTAGCTTTCGCGAATATCCCACGAAAGAGAAAACTCGGAGATCGTCGACGAGAGGGAAACTTATTTGCACATTGATCGTCTTTTTCATGAATAACATTAGCTCGTGTCATTATAAACGGATATAGCAAAGGATCTTGCTACTTTTTTTAGTAGGCGGGGAATGGATTTATACAGTAAATCGTAGTCGAGTATCTGGATTTTCTGGATAACGGAAAGCGATGGAAAATATTGAGATTCTTAACGCGAAGACATCGAATCGATCCGCGATGTAACATCGAAGAAGATTTTTAAAGAATCTTTGGAATTTAGAGTGGAACGTGGCAATTTCTATTGGTGTTCGACACGCTGTAAATTCGCGAGATATTACAGGTATTCGCGACCGCGAGTTTCCTGTTAAAACCACGTCGACACAGTTACACGTTACATTTTGAACGGCTCGAATCGATACCGATGCATATCCGCTTTGAAATAGGAAATACGAAAGAATCCGACAGGATAATCTGGAAAATATGTCAGTACGGATTACGCGGGAACGTTCGCCGAATCAATATTGGCGCGAAACGTATGCGATAAATTGCAAATTCCGATCGCATTGTTAATAGACACGATTGTCTCGTATTTTCCGGCGTTTATGTACCTTGCAAATTGGCAAATTCACAAAATACACCGACCGATGCTACTTCATCCACGAAAACCTTCTCGTTTAAATCTTCGATGTCGAACCGATAATTCTTCCTCATTGGCGCTTAATCGAATCGGTTTTACTTCAGCGTTTCACAATAGCAGCATTATTAATGCACATTTTAAAAAGGAAAACAAAAAACGGTAAAGCCTATTACACGAATAAATACCACCGAGCATTAATGACGATCTCGCTATGAAACGTGCACGTTAAACGCGGCATTTCAAAAGTGCATGGATATTCAGCCGAGGTTGCACCGATTTGAAAACCTGCAATTTCTTCAGCAGCAGCGCACCTACCTTTCATAAACGAGCTATACGCGTTCCTAACGATATCTCCACCCCCATGCACAGCTATATATTTACGTGTCAGAGAAGATGTTCCGCGATATTGCGAAATTTTCACAAATCTCAACATTCACCGTGGATGTTCCTACCGGTGGATCGTCAACAAGATTTCTTACATTTTTCCTTCCTCGATGTCTCAAATTTCACCACTTTCTTTCCCCTTGTAACTTCAAAGAAAAGGAAGAAGTCCTAGCTAAACTCAATTCGACGCATCCATCCTTCCATTGTTATACCCTTTAACCCTAGATCACTAACATTCGTCGATTCGACGACACGGATTTAATAAGTATGCCATATTAGTTAACGTTATCGTAATAAATAAATACCTATCTATTAGATAAAGCTCAAATACCACTGACTGATTGACTCATTCATCCACTCATCACGAAATCTCAAAAACCACAGAACGGATTGCAATGAAATTTGGAACATACCTTCCCCTTGGGTCTTAGGTGCTCACTAAGAAAGGGTTTTGAAAAATTCGAAATTTTAGGGGGGGTTTTGGGGAGTTAAAGTATGGGCCAAACTCATCAAGACAGAGACGAAACTACTTGACCTAGAAACTTGAAATTTTGTATGAGCGTATAATCTAGGGTATAAGCACTCACTAAGAAAGGATTTTTCAAAATTCGAAATTTTAAGGTTTTTTTTAGTTTCGATTACACCGTAGCGAAGCACGGGAGCTTTCAGGTAGTATTTAATAATAGAAAAAAAAAACATGTTTAACCCCTTTAACCCCTTTTGTAAACACCGTAGTCGGAGAAACGAAGGTTAGTGTTAAGCATTGAAAAATAAGGTTAGTGATCTAGGGTTCATCTCTATTCCCTTTCAGTTGACGTGCATTAAAATGATGTCCCATTACAACCACCAACGAGCAATTCACCCCTACAGTAAGTACCGAGAAATGGCAATTGAATCTTCGAGACCAATCGGGACAGCCATTAACGCTGCAACTCCAAGAGGATGTCGATGATCGCGCTATGGTGGTCGAGTCGCGGTCGTCGACGACCAATCGCGTCACTTGCACACCCCATCGTCCGTTTCTCGGCGTGAACCATGCAACTGCCTGTAGACGGATGTAATCGAGGGGTTGCTAATGCATCGTCAATCCGACGGAACCGCCGAACGAACGGACGTCTTTGATGGTCAAACGATTTGCGAGACTCAAACGAGCATTCCGTTTAATATGGGCTTTCGGAGGCTCTCCTGAGATCATGGACTCCAGAGTCTTGCATGGTGTTCAAGAGAACGTTATGGCATCGTTAATCCGTGAATTTATACAGGGTTGATTGAAAATGAGATAGAATATATTGTAAGTATTTTTTGACAGTACCCCAGGTAGTCGTTACTTGTTGAGTGGTACCTAATTCGAGGACATTTTTAAAAAGTAGGCGAGAAATAAAATAGAGAAGTACTTGTGCTAAGGATAGCCTAGATGAGGCAAAACATCGTTGGAGAAGCGGAAGTAACTTGTATCATGTTTTAAGTATAAGAAGACACCCTCTAATCCAGGGGTGGCCAACCCAAATGATCTTGCGGGCCACATTGGAAATGCATCATAACTCCGCGGGCCGCATATAAAATTATATATCCCCATATATTAGATTTAGACTCACTATAGGCACTTTTTCGGTGTGAAAAATTGAAATATAATGAGTTACTATTATCGTGTTTACTATTATTCTTACATGTAAACATAAATAATACAATAACAATGATACTGGTGATAATCTCGTGGTACGGAAAAATGTTCAAGGCGGGCCGCGGGATGGCCACCCCTGCTCTAATCCAACGATGTAAGTTTTTCGGTTGAGTTTACAGCAAAAGTTTATTGTTAATTTTAATCGTGTTTGTTGTGTTCTGTGGAAGTCAAGTAGAAGTCTTCTTTAACACTAGAAATACCAAGTAAGACAAGATGACTCGTTTCCATTTTTTTTCTAATATTCTCCAAGTTTATAGGACCCTCATGGAGCAGGTACACAATGTTGCACTTATAAAATATAGATGACAGAATCGATCATCTTTCCCGCTTCTTGATTTCTGTTTTTTCAAAGTACGTATTTAATATATTGAAATATAATAGTTTTAACGCCGGTACTTCTAGTGTTAAAAAGGACTAATTGTAAGAGAGAAAAACGTGGAGAAAAAAGAGGGCTCTCCCCTTATTTTTCCCACGATTCTATACTTACATAAAAGTCTAATAAGGTTCGCCCAACCCCGATCCACTTATATATTCTTTTTCAATTCAAAGTGCATCCTACAACACTGCAACTTAATATGCGAGAACAGTGTCGGTCATTGATGATCGTCCTGACAGCGAACGCGTTAAATGACGGATGGCGAGACGATGAATCCTGTCGGCGAAGAGAGAGAGAGAGAGAGAGAGAGAGATAATTACTCGAAATTCGCGTTGCCGGAGAGCCGGGGTTAAAATCGACCGAGTCGGGACTAACCGGTCTCGCAGAAGGAAGCGTTAAAAGCACATAAATATCTAGGTAGAAGCACCGGGAGAGTGCATCGAAACGGCTGGATGGGTCGTTTGTTTCGCTCCCGTTTCTCTCGCTTTTTCCTCGTTCGTAGCACACTTGGAAAAGGGGGTGGCAGTCTGTTGCAAAATATCAACCGGTCCGTTCGACGTTCGTCCCTGAATACACACGTCAAATACACATCCGTTTGGAGATACGCGCGTCATCCCTCTATCGAATAGCGTTTCTGACTGCGTACTACCGTTAACTCCGTTCTCCTCGCTTCTCTCCACCCTTTCACCCCATTATATTCCATCGGGTTTTTGAGACATGCCGGAAGCACCCGCCTACCGAAATTCCGTGTCAAACGGCAGCATTCTCTGGATTTTTAGAAGCGACAAACGTTGTCTCCGCTTCAAAAAAGTTTCTGCTTTTTCGATGTTCTTTTGACTCGCAATCAGCAGGTTATGCTTGAAATTTCAACGGTTTTAGCTAGAAGGAAGATGTTTTTTTTTTACAAGGACTTATGATGAGTAGAATTTTTTATTTTCATTTCTTTGAAACCCTCAATTTCCACGCCGGTGATCTTGGATTAATTCACGAGCCCTCGGCAAACTCGTAAAAATCATTTCCCCGCAGTACGAATGGAATCCGTGAAAGAGTTTTTCTATGTCGCGACACTTAGCGAATTAAGATCCAAGCCGGGTGCAAAAACTTTCCCTCGTCGTACAGGAGGCGTCGCGAAAGATCACTGCAAACGTTTCTCTTGGCGTGGAAATAGTAGCGTCGAGAATGGAAGACGAAAGGAGAGATCTCCCGTAAGGTCGAAGCGAAAAGTTGGCAAGCAGACCATCGCCGCGATTTTTCCGTCAAGGGTTCTCAACCTTCTTCAAGTATATAGTGCGATTCAAAAGTTTCATCAAGAAAACTCGAAAAATAACACATCTATCCACCCCCCTCCCAATGAATTTCATATCAAACAATCCATCTATCTTTCACTTTCGCTCGCAATCTTCCCTTCTTAATTCCTTTCAAAAGATTAACACGAAAGGCAACCAAAGTATTCCAACCTTACACAATTTCCCTCGTGAATTTCACGTTTCGAAGGTGGTTCGAAAATTTCACGAAATATTCTTCCGTGTACGGAAAGTTTGGAGGAACCCTCGATCGTCCGTCCGTAATAACTTTTCTCCTTATGAAAAATGAATTTCATCCTCGGTAACTCAATACGAAACTTCGCAGCGAGTCAAACAATTTCCATAAAAATTCCGAAACTCCAACGGATAATATTCCAGGGCGAAGGACATCCGCGGAATACGAAGGGTAACGCCAAACGGGGGTGGACGGGGTGGGAGATGGAAGAAGGGGGTAATATCCGAATATAAATTCGTCAAAGGCAGTTTCCTCCGAAAGGTAATTTCAAAGGGGCCTTTCGAGGCCATCCTATCCAGTGAGACCTTTTGAAGCGTTCTGTACTTTAACTATCCGCAAGCCCGAGTATCGCATCGTTCCGTCGCTCGAGTGCCGGCCACTTCAACTCTTCAGCCGTGCCGAGGCGTGGGCTTAAAGCACCATCCAAAGAAAATATTAGGGTCGCCTGTCACCCCCGTATGAGCTCTCGAGCCTCCCCGGCTCGCCTTAAGCATCGGTGTCGCGAGCATTTACATCCTACCCTCTTCCTCCCTCGCCCCTTCCCCTTTCCGTTTCCTTTTGGGCTTGTCTTTTAAAGCCGACGATCTCAGATTCTTCGTTGGTGGCGAATCTTCGCGGTTGAAGTCATGGAAGAGAAATTCTTGAAGAGATTCCCGCACAAGGGTGGAAAACTGTGGGAAATTTGAAATTTCAAGGATCGTTTGTAAAGAGGGGTGAGTTTCGAGGTATCAGTGATCTATGGAGGA
The DNA here is from genome assembly GCA_910591515.1 of Cerceris rybyensis. Taxonomy (NCBI): domain Eukaryota; kingdom Metazoa; phylum Arthropoda; class Insecta; order Hymenoptera; family Crabronidae; genus Cerceris; species Cerceris rybyensis. Next base: position 8,556,271 of record OU342795.1, read on the forward strand.
TAATTATTTTAATTTGAATGTATTCTTTGGGAACGATGTTGAGAATCGGGGGATGAATTGGGGCAATTAAGAAAATGCAATTGGAGAAGAGGAAGAAAAGAGATTTTAGAAAGGGGAGTGCACGCTGCTTCGATTCTATGGTCGATGTTCACTGTTAATCTACGAGTAAAGATTCTTAAGCTTTTGATCACGTTCGAACCCTCGAAATCTATTCATTCTGTGAAGCTTGGTCCGATAAAAATATCCTTTAATATCAACCTCCAATGTTTGACCGAATTTCAATACCAAAGAGACCAAAGGACGATCCATCGAGTTGTCAGAATCGTTTGAAAACTATTTTCTCAGAGGATCCAAAAGCCATCTTCGAAATTCCCTCCCGGCGAAAGACAATTAACGGTCTCCATCGGCAAAGAGGTTTACCGGAGCATCGAGGACGATTTTCGCCCTCGGGAAAGCGCAAACTGCATTCTCGTCGGGCAAAGGCTCGACAGTCGTCGCCTCGAATCTCTCCTTACTATTTGTCCGACCAGATAGATCTCTAAGGGATCGTAGGAAATTTTCCTGCACCCTGGCAAATCGTTTGATTTATAGCGCGTTTCCATGATTCTCGAAAACACCGTTTCGTGCCAATATTAATCCTCGGCTGTGCTCCTATCCTCGGAGGATTCGCGAAGCGGTATCGCGCAGAGGTATTCGCAGTTTGGAATCTGGTGGCGGGTTTACGTCGATGAATTTAACTCGAAGGTACTCGTCGTGGTGGGAATAGGGATGAGGGTAGGAAGGAGGGAGGAGGAAAGAGGTAGAAAGTGATAGAAAGAGAAGGAGCAAAGAGGAGGCAACAGTTTTGCAAGTGGGTCAGAGAATCGTGCCGATCGTAATTCGGCCTCGCCGAAATCGGCAGATCCGGTATTAGCTCGGTCTCTGGATACACTCTCCGAGTGAAATGGAGTCTCACGCTTCGCTGCTCGACCCTCCTCCTCCTCTTTCTCCTCATCTTCCTCATCCTCTAGGCTTTATTCGATTCTCTCGTACTTTTTGCCTCAGTTTTTTCCTCCTCTTCTTCCACTTCACCTCGGGGCTTCTTCCTCGGGTACTTTCGAAGCGACGATCGACACGGATAAAGCGACAGATGCTTGACACGTAATTATTCGCCGATCGTATGGAACCTGATGGAAATTCTCGCGCTTGGGATTTCACCTTTGCCAGCACTGGAACGAAGGATCAAAGTTCGCGGATCGTACGATTGGAAGTAGAAAAGGTGAAGAGCTTTTTTTTTTAAATTCTTGATAGTGTACTTTTCGAACGGCTGGTGTTTTTTTGTGGTTTATCGTTCCGAATCTTTGCACGAGATAAAACTGATAAAAAGGAATACGTTCCTTGGAGAGAAAATCGATCGGTGGGAGTTGCATTTTATGAAAATAAATTTCGTAAGTTTCAAGAGAAAAATAGAAGACAATGAAAAGAGGAGAGATTAAAGGTACGATAAAACCGAAAGGAATTTCTTCGTTCGAGAGTCATTTCGTGTCGGTAATTACTGGAAATTCAAAGAAACTCTGGAAGGCGCGGCGAAGTTTTCTCCAGAAAAGGTGATTTCTACTCGGTACGTTTGACAGAGTAACGACCGTTACCGCTGTATTCTCGAAGGTAATATTGCTTTGGGCAGTTTCCGATATCGATTAATGGTTTAATTCCGGTTTATATCGAACGAGAGGTCCGTGAAAGGGATCGGAACGTTACCGATCGACGCCCTGTGCGAAACTGAATCTACGCTCTATCAAATCCAATGAAATAAATAATAGCAGCCCTTCGTTCGAAGCGTTATGTATTCTACCTACTACACTGGGTTCCTCGTGATTAATGAATCCGTCGAAAGATTCGCAAAACGCGATACTTTACCGTCACACAAAAGAATATTTCCAACCGAGAATTATCTAAATCAATCGTTACCTTTCACGAAGTATCGTTATAAAATACGTTCTAAAAAGACTGGAGAATTCGAGTCAGTTACAATTGCACGAAGTGTGAAATTTTATTTTAATCCTTTGCTGTCCTATGTCGAGCAGAACTCGATATAGATTTTCATTTGATTTTATTTTCATAGCCGTCAGTATTTATAGTTATTGATATCATCTTTAAAAAATAAATAACCAATAATAGAAAATATTTCAGAATTAATTTTATTTCGCTCGCTACCAGAATCAACAAAATAATTTTTGCTATGAATTACCAGCTACTCCAGCATTATTTATAGAGCGTGAGTGAAAATCTGTGGAAAATTAATAACCCTACTTTGTCATTAACCCCTTCTCCTACAATAACGAGTGGCACTCGTGATGAGGTAATTGAGATAGGAAATTTTCAAGTTTTAAAACTTATTAAATGGAAAACATTAATGTAACGCGACGAGATTAAATTAGGCAGCATATCAAGAATTACAGATCGATTTTTATTTTAGCAATTAATCCTCTAGGGTCGGAATTTTTTATGGTACATATAGATCAATATCACGATAGCACAATTAGAAAGTGATAAAAATAATATTTTGAACGATTGATTAAATTTGAATTTAACACATAGAATTGCGGAGAATTTCATGATATTGACGAGCTAAATTATAATATTAGACAAAGTTGAAAATTACACTTAAAGAATAGAAACTTAGATGTATCTCGCGTTACACCAAAGTCACAGGGGCCCATAGCATGTTAAATTCTGAATGTTAATTCAGTCACGAAAGAAATCGTAGGACAAGAGACTAAACAAGACAAACTTTAAATTTATGTTTCGCAATATAAACAAATGTAAAAATACACTAGATTTATTTCGACAACCGAATTATCAGCTCTACTACAGTGTCGCCGCTGCGGCGACAACAGAGTACAAAGGGTTAACGAGAATTTAATCCGCCACGTCGATTACGAGGAAAATTTAAAAAGTGCATCACGAGAGAAGAAGAAACGTAGAAAAGAAGTAAATAGAACGATGATAATTTCGAATTACCAGAGACACGCGATAGTGCTGTTTGAACTAAGCCGAAGAAGAAACCCATGATCTCAAAACGGTAAACTTGCCACGGTGGTCGGGAGATTGCTGGCAATTTTCGAGGAAGACGTTCTCTTCTCCCTGTCTGACCTAAGCCTGACCATAACCACTGAACTCTCGACTATGCGCTCCGTAATTGGCAATGTGGCTGGCATTACGTTTCCCTATCTTATTACAGGTATCGAGCACTTAACCGACATAGGGAAGCTTGGCCACTTCAACCTGGAAAATCACATCGTAACGAGTTAATCGTACGATCGTTTATGCTACGGTTAAACCGTTCGATGCATCACGTTCGTTACCCTCGAGAGAGTCGATAGTTGATATTTCAATGGGCTCTTCGAATCCAGAGTGCTTCGTTTACCTTCAAACAACCTCTTCTTTCATTTTTAATTTAATTCGTTCCACATGCCCGTTCGTTACCTTCGTAACGTAAAAACGAAATTCTGGAATTTCTCCCATCCGTTCCAAGCGTGGTGTGATTTTATCTTCGCTTTTTGAATTTCAAGCCTCCACGGGGATCGAAGTGCTTAGAAAAGAGCTACGGAACGAGAGAGGAAAAGGGAGAGAAGAAAAGAAGAACGTGGAATGACGTCGATGTAAAGAAAATGAGAGAGAACGGATGCGACCTCTTCGTGAAATATTTCTCGGCAAACATCGACGGAAGTTTATGGCGCTGTGCGTCCGTGCGGCCGTGAATGTACCTGAATGTACCTTCGGAGGGTGCCGCGAACACCTTCAGCCCTTAAGAGCTACCCGTAAAGCCTCTGGCATTAGTTACACCGCTCGGCCATAAAAAATGCACCGCCTCCATTGTCCCTTTCTCTATTGAATCCGCGAATGGAGACAACCTCGGTACACGTCGATTCTCTCGACTACCAGGATTCCATACGAGTAACGTGACTTAGATGAAACTTTGAAGCTTAAAGTCAACCTGGAAATCATCGAGCCTTGGTAAAGTCATCTCCGATGGAATCAATAAAAGTTGGAGGAGTTCTGAGACGATTGGCTATGAATTTTTGGTAGGTTATTTACATTTCAGCGAGCTTCGAAGCCCGACCTTCCTTCTTCGAGATAATCCACCCTTCGTTTTACTTATTCAAACGAAAGCTCGTCACGCAGTTGGAGAAAAGTTCAAGGTCTCGTCTTGGTGAAAAGCCTCGTGCCTGGACGTAAGTGGTTCTTCCTTGTAAGTTGGTCCCTTCTGTTTCTCCTCGATGGTGTATCTTTACACTCCTATGGGACGCAATAAAAGAGGAAGACACTGGTCGATGTTGGAAAACTTCCTGGATGGTTTAATAAAATTTCGTCCCTCGTCTTCCTCGACATCCTCGGCTTAATTAAATCGTACTTCTTTAATTATACCTCGACGAGAAGAGGATAAAAAATGCAGATGACAAGTTTATAGCTAGAATTTCAGCGGCAAACTTGGGGTAGTTCATCGATTTCTCTTTTAACGGTTCAACTTCCCAGTTTGCGCGATAGTACGAGCTTGGAACTTCCTTTGGGACTATGTTGAGGGAGATGGAAGCTCAGAATTCCAATCAGTGGGCCTAAGATCAAATTCCTCGTCAATTTCGAGAAATTTGATATTTTTCTTTCGATGAGAAGACAGACATTATAGTCTGAATTATCCAAAATCCGCCAAATATGGCAGGTGTGCGATGTCGTTTTTTCTATATTATGTTCTTATCCTAGGCAAAATGGTCGGAACAATTGAAGTGGAAAAAGTACAGGGCAAACAAATCAGCTTGGAGTTGTATGGATAACGTGTGAAAGGAGGTGACGAATTTTATAGGGAAGGAAAGAGGGAGTGGGAGAAGAAAGGGCGACTAGTTGCGGAAGAAGTATAAAAGCACTGGAAATATCCAACGTTGACGGATCTCGAGGTCGTCTTGGTAAAAAGTTGAAACGAATCGAGCGTTCCACCGGCAAAGGCAGCTGCTCTCTTCTCCGTACGTGTTCTAGCAATTTATCGCGATCTCTCGGGCATAAATATTTAAGTATCCCTTATCGTGCCTCTTTTGGTGTCTCGCTAGCTTCTAAATATCTTATATTCCTACGGATTTCCGATCTTCCGAATAGCCGACGAGGCCTTTATCTCCTCAGCTAGCCTCAGAAAGAATCTTCCGCGAACTGGAAGAAAGAAGAAATGTGTCGAATTGCAAATCTTATTCCCGCCATTTTTTACCGTCGATAAAACAATGCACCCGTATCCATATCTATAAATTCTCTGTTTATCAGTGCATTTCTTGTATTTTCATCTCACCGACAATATTAATGATTCTTCATCGCCTGGATGTAGAAAAATCAAAATATCTCTGTCTTCCTTTCTCCTTTTCTCCTTTTCACTTCGTTCTTCCATCAAAGTAGATTTCTCCCTCTCAAAGAATTCGTTGCTCCACGACTGATATTAAAACGAAGAAACAGCCATCGAACAAAACGTCTTCAAGAAGATTCCAACAAACGGTCGAAGCACGATGCAAGAGGCGAAGATTCTTCATTCACGACGATATCGGTTCACGAATAATATCGTGATAATAGGAACAATAGTAAAACGAGGGAAAAGACGGAAATACGAGAAAGTACGGACGACGAAGAATTTCTCAAGTTCACATCTTCGTAGCGTCGACGACGATTTCTCAGCAGAGTCAAAGAAAAGGGTGCCGTTCAAAGTGGCGAAACTTTCTTACGCGGTTGCAGTTCTATTTAACAGAGAACTCGACGGAAGAGAGCTCAACTCCAAGAGAGGAGAGAGGGAGAATGCCGTCCTCTTGGAAGGTAATTTCTGACCTCCTTGGAATTTCCAGAGGTGATTAAATTAAACGGTCCCCCACATACCGGGATACCAGACCCCTCGAGCCCCCTTGGCATGCGTCTAGATACACGTCGGCCAAGCGCGAGTCCGAGGAATGCGGGGATGTGCTCCTCGCGCGTGCGGCTTCCGCGCGAGATCGAGCGCGGGATTTCGAATCGAATGCCTGACTAATTGCCTTCCGATTCGAGTAGGATGCACCACGGGTCATTCTCCAGGATGAGGATACAAACAAGGATGCGAAATAGTGGGCACGAAATGGAATAAATGTTGGTCAAGGTAAAAAGTGCGTAGATGCATTGTCACTGTATGGACCGGAATTTAATGTCGTTTTTTCCGATACTTTATCACAAAACCAATTGATTGTTATCGATTTGGCATTGAAAATTTGCAAGCTAGAAGAAAAAAGATTATTGATAACGAGGGTGGTTAGATTATTCATGAAAAATAAGAAGTTGTTGGAACTTTATTTGCTTGAATTTAATGTAAAGAGACGACATTATTTTCCGATCTTCCTAACAAATAATTTGTGTGTTTGTGGTTTGATGTAGTGGCAGAAAGTTGCCCTTCGTTTTGTTGTGCTGGTAGTCTATTGCAAATTTATGTTTGAAGTCTATATTTTAAGTTGATGACGTACGGACGCATATGTGTGTCCTGAGGAAAAAATGTATGGCTTATCGCCGCATTTGTAGATGGTTAGGGAAAAGGAATTGAAATATGAACGTTGGGGGATGATTACAGTAATTTATAACTTTTGTATATTAAGATTCAGAGTTTCTGATAAAATAATGGTTTTTGCAATATTTAGAACAGCCTTCTTTCGCACAGGGTTGAATTAACTTAAACCCCTTGCTCCAACATAACGAGTGACACTCTTACCTCGGTGAACGGAATAGAAATGTTTGAATTTTTCCAAATCCTATTAAATTGAAAATATTAATCGATCACGAAACGATCAAATTATTTCTATACTAGTAATATCAAAGTATTTTTATTACGTTAGGTTATACCTTATACGAGAAATCAATGATAATTTTTTATTTCGTCAATGAATTCTGATGAAATCGTGGGGTGATGGGTTAATGTATAAATTAAAATGATAATTTCGAAAATAGAACTGTCACGATTCTTCTAATTTCGTAACGCGGTCGCCAAAGTCGGAATTTTGTGACAGATTTTTCAGACATGGGCGAAAAAAAAGTAATTACGATTAATTGTATTCCAAAACGAGCTGACAAGAATAAATAAAATAATTGCACAAAATATCCTCGACTCTTCGACCACTGATATGACGATTTTTCAACGAGCGCTTCTATCGGGAGAAAAAAAATGGGGATAAAAAGTGCGCCGGTCGTTCTCGCAGCGTGAAACGAGTGTCGAGGAAAAAACCGCGAACATTTTTATGATTCATGGGAAAAGGGAGCGAAAGCCGGTGGTTACCCGGCAGGACACGTTCTCCGGGAGGTCGGTGTAGCCTCGTTTTCCGGGGAAACGTTGCCGTGGCCCAGCGGCGGTAAGATCTAATTTGGCTGGAGTTAAATAATTTAATAGCTCGTTTCCCTGTGGTCCCGCGCTACCTTTTGTTTATAGCTCGACCTGAAGTTTCGCTCGCCAAATTTTGACGCGTTTATCGTCGCGAGAGGAACACGGCTCTCAAATATGTGCCAGGTTTGTCCGCGCAAAATGAATCTTTCATTCTTCTTCAAACGAGCGAATTTTCTCACGGAGAATAAATAGGCTGATGACAAAGCGAACGTAAATTCTTGAAACGAGATCCGATATCACCCTACCAAAGAGATGATTTTCCGAGAAAAACACGAGGCGAGAAAATTTTCACGTTAAAATCGTCGAAGACACGCGTTTCCCTCGCCGCGGGATACCAGAGTCTTCTTTAATCGACGAAGCATAATTCCAAAGGAGTTAATCCAACGTGTAAACGAACACACGAGCGACTCGTTAAGAAGGAATCTTAAGAAAATCTTGCATTATTCACGCTCGAATCGCCAGTTTGCCGCTTTGACGTCGAGCAGCCTCGTCGGATGGCCGCTCGGAAACGCTTCGGGCAGCTCCCTTAATTTCTCTCGCGGCACACGTTGCACGCCTCAAACGCCACTTTTCCGCTCGAGCAACCTGCGCGAAGACCGTGCCAAGAACGACCCTAGCCTGTCCAACGACCGAGGAATGGCCGATTTGAGCTCAAAGCCGATGCACGATCGTTTTACCAAACGCCTACGTGTGCGCCGCAGTTTTCGATTACCCAAACAGACTGGAAATTTTTTCAATTCCTTCAGTCACTTGGAATGGGAATATTTTATGAATAGTCGATTAAAATATATGAAATTCTAAACATGACATTAATTTAGCATGGTATATTCTCTCACGATAATTTATTATTGTAGGAGAGTTTCTAAGAAGGAGATAAGGGGGTGCTGAGAGGAGAATGATATAAAGTGTCAGATGGTCTACTTTATGTATGCGCACTAAGATTTGCTATATAATAATAAATAGAATATACATGTGTTAGATACTAAGAGAAAGAGATGATTGAGAGAAGGAGCGAGAGAGATTATTGAAACATAAGAGAGTTTGGAAAAGGTAGAAAAAATTGCGAAGCACGAGGACGAGCAGTTAGTAACAAAATTTGAAAGTGAACGTGAACGGTATGAATGAATTCTTCTCTTACCTTGTAAATATACCACTTCTAACTAAAGTCTCTATGCTTCTCCCTGAATTTCCTACATATCTATTAAATAATAACGAAAAATGGAATACTCTAAATACTGCTACAACTAAATTAATTAAAACATTTAAAGATTACCAAAAACAGCTCTAAAATGTATCTCTAAGGAATCTTTAATAGCCATACTCTCTTCCTGCATTGCGAAACACAACCTCTTAAGACAATTTCCCCCACTTCTTTCTACGTCACGCATCTTTATTAAAAAACGTCGCTCTAACGATGTCGATGACTAAATATTATACCACATTATCTTAAACAATAGGGGAAATAAATGACATTACTTATCTAAAATACTATGTAACCTTTTCACCGTAATAACTACCCTTCTTCCAGCAACCCCTATCGATTGGATTCCTACTAACAATCCTGAGGTGCCGCACAAATCAATTTCCCCAGAACGTCGGCCTACAGCTGGGATTAAATCGACGAAACCAGTTCTGCTCATAGTAGCCACCGAGCTCAGCAGGCAAAACGGACGAAGAGAACGAGAACTCCAGAGAAACAGCAGGTTTGCAGAGAATATCGAAGCCGAAGGAAGGAGAAGTCGGCAGTTATGAGGTCGTATTTATCCGGGCTTAACCTACGACCGACCTAACTCAACCTTCCGAGTCACCGACTCGACCAGGTCGTTCTACGATCTTGGATAAGAGAAACGAGAGGTGCGCCAAGGTGGCCGTGCAACCTCTACCAAAAGAGGGGGTGGAAATGAAGGAGGAGGATCGCCGAGAGAACTCGCACCGTCCAAACTATCCTCGAACTAACTGTTCGTATAAATTTGTGGGGATTCGTCGGCATTCGAGTGTAAGAGAGATACGGAGAGACTACAGCCGACTCTACGACGGCCACCTTCCACGTTTTGGCTTCGTTACCTGACACCTAGACCCACCTGCGGCGAGCTTCCCACTGATTTGTTTCGACCACGTTCGAAAACTTTTCGAATCCCCGTGCGAGCTTGAAAACCGAGACGGATAAAACCTGGACCTTGACGTTTTTCGTCGCAGCGACAGAACGTTTGTCGAAATGGCAACTTCGAACTTTACATTTAGCTTTTGAAACGTCCAATGGGAATCTGTTTCATTCGATTTTCGTCTGAATGTTCGAGCGGTCGATGAAGAAAGGTGATGATAATTTTGGTTTACAGGAGAAAAAGTTAGATCGGTAGTTTATTGGTGGGACGATTATTGCGGCTGGTCGAAGTGCAATTATTTTGGGAGTCCGTCGAGAGTTTGAAAGCACATGCGCGCACGTGCGCTGCGGGAGTCATTGTTCGTGTCCATTTATAGTTTCCGGTTTTTAACCATCGGGGAGAGCGAAGCAAGTGTAAGACCGATGGTAGTTCGAGAGTCTCTGTGTTCGTTTTAATGGTTCACTATGAAAGTGCACTCGCTTTCCGGGGAATAGTTTCGAGATAGTAGTGAAACAAGGTAACACGGAGGGCAGACATTTTGGAAATTATTTCCGATAAATTCTAGAGATAACTGTAGACTAATTTTCAAAGTTTCAGACAAAAGAACAAGTAGAATAGAAAAAGAAATTCACATGTACAGTATCGCTCCGACACATTCGCACGGCTGATAGTAGAAACAGATTATTCGGTATCAGACAGTGCAAGATTTTCCCTCGATTTTTTCTGCATAAAAATTTATTTGTTCGAACATAAGCTCTCTTTCCATTTCAAAAACGACAGATAATCCTTTCTGCATCGAGACACTCATGGAAGGCAAAGAAGAAACAACCAAAGGAAGGATTATTCAACGATAATTGCCTTGGCAAGCGTTACGTTAATTCCCTTTTAGTTATTAGCGCTGGCAAACATCCCTGTAATTAGTCATTGTGCGATTATTGTTCACAAATTGTCTCTATCGCTCGTTGGAGTACCATTTTCCCCGTTAAAAGGGGAAAAGCAAGAGAACGGGTAGCGATAATCATTTGTTGGCTCGACGTAACGAAACGAAGCGGACTTTTCGAAATATCTAACTGAGGCGAGCCCTTTGCTCGTTATTCGTGTCGCGTACAGTGCGAAAGGTTTTCTCTTTGCAATTCCCTCCTGACCCTGCAACCCTCCGTCGGCCTCCGACTGTCGCGTACAAAGCAAATCGGCGGAGGGTGCGCGAATCGGCGGCATTATCGTTATCCCATCGATATCATCGATATCGTTATAGAGTGCTCGCGTAACGAGCCCGAAGGCCGACGTTCCGCTCGCTTTACGTAATTCACTGAAATTAGCAAAATTGCTCACGATCGTTTATGGTCACCCCCTACCTCGTGTCCCCGTTCGTTTTATGTCAATCGTGGAAAATACCCTGCTTTCTATGCTTGATCCACTGACGTTTTACCTTCTATCTCTCTCTTTTTCTATCATCCCTTACTATTTCTATTTCTCTGTCTCTCTTGGTCTCTTTCTTTGTAGTCTCGTCGTTTCATTTTCAACCCCCGTCGCCGTTTCGACAGTCGAACGTCCGTCGATCGAACCGATGAAAAGGGTTGTTCGATAATCGCAAGAGAATTAAGGGAGCCGGGGATCGTGAGGGGGAAGGTTATACGACGAGATCGTTAATGATTGCCCCGTTCCTATGGGCAGAGGGATTAACTGGAATGTTGGCGCGTCGCGGCATCAGATCCGCGTAATCTTGCGAGCGGTTATTGTCGGCACCGTGCGACTATCACCCTCCTGAAATTACGATTCTTCGTAATTGCAGGATCCATCGGACGATCGCTTTGTCGAACGTGACCGTTTTCGATTCAGATGGAGATTTCGCTCGTACGTTAATAGACGCGCTGCATAGAAAATACTATTTTGGAATTGGAATATCAGCGAACGCGATGCTAACATTTGATAACATTTTCCACACGTTTCCAGCAAATTTCTATAAATAGAAAGGAATTGTAAGGGGCTTGCTTTTTATTCTACCTACTTTAAAAGCGCTTATACAACGACGGAGTAAAAGCCGTCTCTGTTTCGACTTTAAAGGTTGCAAAAAACTGGAATCACTCGCAGTTAAAAAAAAAATGTCCAAAATAATATCGAGCAACGTTAAAATACTACTTGATATATAAATATCTAATCGATGCAAAATTAAGCTCAGCGAGAACTCCGACGAGAATTACGTTATCGAGGTTCGCGAGGTCGGCAATCAATTTCTGAAAGCTCATCGTCGATTCGTCGGCCGAACCGTGCCAACCGATTCTCCTCGAGGACGTTGAAAAATTAATTCTAGATCGTTGGCATGGTGTGCCTCAGGGATTTCATTTCTCTCGTAGTTGACTGGCAAGTGGATTTGTAATTGTGATCGTTAGCAGCGACCACGGAGAGGTTGGGAGGTATTGCACGAAATGCGTTGTTTGCGTTCGAGTAAACTAAGGTATATCGCGGAACCGTCGCTCGAGGCTGGTATGAGCAACCGGGAAAAAGAAAAGGGCGCTTTAAAGCCCTGGAGGCTTTGAAACCGCGAGCCAGATAAAACGGGAACACCTCTCGCTCTCCTCTCCTCGCGATTTCCTCTTGGTGGTTCCAACCTCACGTTTTTCGACCTCCCGGAGGGAAAAAAGGCACAAAGGAAACTGGGACGTTAATCAATTATAGCCTTTGTATCCTTCCCGCTCGTCCGAAAGGCACGGTCTTCCCTTTTTTTTTTCCTCCGCCGAAAATCAGTCGACGGAGAGACGAAGCAACGGAGAGGGTAGTTTTTTTTTGCTCTCGATCCTTCTCGATATTTGCGAACTCGTCGTTTCTAGAGCCGACCGACCAAACTGCTCAGCTTTCTTCTCGAGGAACTTTTCAACCGACGGGACTGGCCTCTATCGATTCTCGTTGGTTATCGAGAAAACAGCTTCCCCGTTCTCCAGTAGGAAGGTCGACGCGCCGCCAAGGGCGCCTCGAAACGAGTTTCCCGAATTTCGGCCAGCTTCCAAGGAACTGACTTTTTTTGTTAGTAAAACTCCAAAGCAACGGCCTCACGAATGGCTCTCGCTTAATTACGAGAGAAACTTGCGTGGAAATATTTTTTTCTCGTCGATTCGACGTTTCTTGCGGAAGTTCGTTGCGATTGCTGAATGGAATTGGAGGTGTCCTTTTACAGATTTATTTTTTTTGCACTAGTTAAGGAGAACACTCGAAATTCTCAACGACGATGCGCTTAATGAAGAACGAAGAGACACAGAGGGGCGACAGAAAGCACGGAGAACGCGCCAACTTTTTTTTTTAATAGGGATTCAGGAATGTCTTTTTTGTCGGAAGTACTTCGCGAATGTCAAGCCGTTAGATCTCTCTAATTGCCAAAGAAACGTTTTTGCCAGGGAAAGAACCAACTCTCTAATTGCACCCGGGAGAAGAGATTTTTCCTGGTTGGATTTTATTTTTCGCAGCTCTCTCTTTCTGTCTTTTCCTCTCTCACTGCATAGCATTAGCTTTGTTTGACTTTTTTGGTGCAAAGACGCAGTCAAATAAGAATGCAGGCTCAAAGGAAATGAGTAGAATGTGACAAACGAGTATACCAAAATGTTGGTTGTTATTTTAGGTAATTTTTTCATCTGCGTTGAGAAAACACAAAGGCAAAGTTTAAATTGGAAACTTGAGAGTTTTCCCTGAGCCGTCATAATGGACCAATTATTAATTACCAGCGATTGTTCTGCCAGGCAATTATGTCCTTGCGTTTCACGGTGACTGCAAAGAGCCGAAGGACCGTGCTGACGATTCGTGGGAACCTTGAAAGCGTAATTTGCAGCTCTCGTCGGATTGCGCTTTGAGGAACGACGGTTCTCGGGCTCGTTTCGTCGGTCAATTTTCTTCTTGTTTCGACCGCTTAAATATTCCAGGCATGCATTCCAAAGGAGACATTTTTTGCTCCTCGAAACGAGAAGACACATTTTTCACCGTACTAAAAGTTGGCGAAAGACGCGCCATTTGCGGTTGAACTCGCACCCCTATGGGAACTGCTTTCCAACACTTTGCGGTGCGAATAATTTTTAAACTTTGTCACCAGTTAATTGAAATTAATGTTGTAACATTCACTAACATTGGATAATTATTTTCTTCTGATAAATATAATTAACCCCTTGACCTATGATTTCTTTTATGGCGGGGCGCGCAAAGACTCAAAATTAATTCTTGAAATCAAAAGTTTTCACTGATTTCTGATATTTCGTGTAACTGAATGTCATATTAACCACTTGCCGTGCCATTTCTGTTGTGACTGAATGTGCAATAACTCTGAATTTATTACTAAAATAACAATCTATTCCCTAATTTCGGATGTAGTATATGACTTAACGTAATATTGAAGATCGTAGAATTAATTTTATTTTGTTAGAACTCACTGATATTATTAATTTTATAATTTTAGGAATACTTCAAAATTGACTGTTCCATTTATCGTGTCACGACTACCTCACGTAGTTATAGACTAAGGGGTTAAGATTAGAACTACCAAGCCAATCAAAATAATAAGTTACTAATTTTCTCCAAAAATTCTCCAAGTTTATAGGAGAGCCATAGAGCTGATTTTCTATGTTGACCTTATAATGCGTAGATTACAGAATCGATCATCTCTTCATCTCACTTTTTCCAAAGTACTTATTTAATATATTCAAATATAATAAATGTAACGCCGATAGTTCTAGTGTTAATTACAGGTAGTGCGCGATACCTTGAAAAAATATGAGAAAGAGCTGTAAAACTTCAAAGCCAAAATTACTTTAAAAGGAAATATGTTATGAATAGAAGTTACGATGACGATGGTTCGAAATAAAACCGCAAAGGGTTAAACCAATGGCGTTCGGCTTTGAAATTTTTCAATTTCTTAGAAACCACCCCTAACTATAAAACGTAGATATCCACTTGCTCGTAAGAGAAATAAAATTCTCGAATAAAAAACATCGTTTATTTATCTTCTCATGGAACTTACGGCACGAAATTTCCAATGGATAATACAAACGATGGAAATTACTGATCGTACCAATTTTCCAAACATTATATTTAACGATCCGGCACAAACGATACGCGTGGCAACCCCTTCGAGAGCAAACAGAAGGGTTAATAGCGTGACAGTGGACGAGGGTGAGTTTCGTGGCCCTTCAATTTCATCGTGAATTCCACAAAACAAACCAATTCTCTCGGGCAGGCCGGCTGAAAAGTATCGCTCGAATTTAACGTCTCGAGTCGATGAATAATTCATTTCATTCTCCAGGATTGCGCGAAAAGGGGAAAAGGGGCGTAGAAGCTCCAGCTAGGTGGATATTTCGTGGCAGAATATTCTCCTCGGATGACCGAACGACGAAATTGGCGCGTGTCGCGAATGCTCGGCTAATTGCTTCTACCTCTCTTCTTCTCTCTCTTACTTTCTTTCATTCCCTGTTTTTACCTTGTCTTTCGTAGCAGGCAACGCATTTGCAATTTTTGTCTCCAAGCGAAAAACAGAGAGTGGAGCAATCTACTGTTTTGCCGTTCTTTAAACTCCAACCTGTCGAGCTCCCGGATCTCTATTTTCACTGATAATTTTCTAACGCAAAGAGAATCGCAACTGACACGGGGGTTAATCCGCGATCTCGAAATCGCATCAGTGACGGTCTCCATTTTTTATACATTCAAGTGAGAAAAAGTCGAGCACACGGTCGATAGAGAGGGGAAAATAGCGAGAGAGATAAAAACACAGGAATCGATATATGCCCGCGATAGAATACTGACGCAAAAATCCACACGCCAATTTGGGACAATGGGTGTCGATCGTGCAAAAGAAATAGCCGCTCGGAAATAAATCGACGAATTGCTGACCATTTTACCGCCAATCTTGCAAATTAATCGATCCACTGAAAAATGCAAAAATCAGACATCCACCGGTTGTCAGAGTAAACATCAAAATTATTCAAATCTCCGTCTCAAAGTATTACATGTTCTCTGCGCGTGAATTCACAAAAAGAAACTTTCGCAGTGTGAAACATTTCGCCACGCGAATTCTCGAATTACAAACGGTATTCGCTCAACTTACTCTCGATTCTATCGGAAACCTTGCAGATTAATCGATCCGTCGAAAAATGCAAAAAGCCATCCTCCAGTTGTCGAAGTAAACATAAAAGTCACTCGATATCTGCCTAAAATTATTACATATTCTCTGCGCGCAAATGCAAAGAAAGAGAATTTCACAATTCATTTCAATTAATTTCATTTGAAATTACAAACGTTATTCGTTCGACTAACTTTCAATTCTACCGGCATTCTTCGAAATTAATCGACTCGGCTAAAAATGCAAAAATGATTCATCCTCTAGTGGTCAAAGCAAGCATAAAAATTATCACCCCCTAAAATCAGTACATATTCTCTACTCTCAAATGCAAAGAAAGGAACTTTCGCAGTGCGAAAGAGTTCGACCCATGAATTCCCAAATTACAAACCATATTCTAACAGGACTAACATAAACTTGCGTGGCAATTAAATGTAACATTACCAGCGTTGTCATCTTCCAAGCACAAATCGTCGACTCACCCTCCCAACGTTCCTCTTTCCGTTTGTCTCCTGTCTGACCGTAAATTGCATTACCGAAGTTATTATCTTAGCTCGTAGGTGCTGGTAGAAGTATGGTAGGTCGAGGTATACGAAAGCATCTGGCGTGTATCGCAGCCGTATTATTGCAGCCGCGTTTAATGCAGGATTTAATTTACCTGGCGTTCTCAGCGTGCTAAAATGTTAAGTTATACGAGCGACGGCCGGTGTGCTTTTATTAATCGAAGTTAGTTCGTTGAGCGCGCTACCACTAAGGAGAACCCGGCCTAGCAAATTGAGTCAACGTTAATTGCGACGGAGCCCGTTCCGTCTAATTCCCCTCGGTGGTTTTGCCGTTCGATCTACCCCGTCGATGACGATTGCATTTGCAAATTGCATTCTCAAGACGACTACAGAATACTTCGCTATTTTAACTCTGCTGCTCTGCTCATTTATATCTCACATTCCTTCCAGTCATTGTGACTAGGCAAACAAATATTCACATTTTAACACGTTAAGCGCCACGCTCGTTCTTAAAGCACTTTCCGGTTAGGCCCTTTATTAGAAAAGATATCTTTCTATTTGTTTTAACATACTACATTCATTTTTGATAAACTGTTCTATTTTATACTTAACTCCATTAATTGTGGCTTAGGTTAAGGACAACGTAGCTTAAGTAAAAAACTAATTGTTCATTTTCATTGATCAGCGTCAGCATAAACGAAAAGTCAACGCCCGGTCCCTAGGGACCGGTGTGGCGCTTAACGTGTTAAGAAACATAAAATATAGAAACAGGTAGACATAAATGATACATTGAATATCAAAAACTAATACTTGGAAATGCAGTATCTATTAAAATATAATCTACATTTCGAATCATATAGACCCAAGCAGAACAAAAGGGTTAAAATTTGTTATAAGATACTTGGAAAATTACTCTTAGAATTAAAGGATAATATCGATCTACTGATATCAATCTACTAGGGTGAATTGCCACCTTGATATTTTAAATTTCGTTGTATTTAGAGAAATTCAGAGAGGTAAAATCTTTTTCGTTCAAATTCACCGTCTTGTCTCCTCAGACATGCAAAGGCATTCCGATCACCCAGGAACATATCGATCCAACGTGAGGAAAAAAGTGGGAAAAAGGCACCTTCTCCGCGAAATCGTGGAGGAAGAGGAAGACTCACCTCGAGACACCTCGAGACGGTCCTCTTGGAGTCCTTTGTTCCCTCGAAGTCCCGTCATCTTTTTCCGGGGCGTCGCGCCGAGGCGAAATTTTACTCTGGACGATCCCAAGAGGGTGAACTATTATTTTTCTCTCCCCCACGGAGGCCGCCGAAGCGAGCTTGTTCGTGACACATTTCGGATGTCTATTAATCTCTCGACGATACGCAATACCGTTCAACGAGAAAACAGCTACGTGATGACGGTAATGCGAGACGGTCGTGTACACATCGCCTGACAATTATTATAAAAAATGAAGCCTCTACTTCGTCCCTGGCTCCTCATCTTTCCGCTTTGTCAGTTGTGGGGATCGTTCGTTCCTTTTTGTTGTGAGATCATTATAGAACGAGAGGAATTTAACGGTAGAAGTATAATTTGTGAGATGGATATAGAAAATTAGAGGAGAAAAATTACGAAATGTATTAAGAGTTCTTGAAAAATTAAAGAATTTTATGTTACGCCTTGGTAGAGTTGTTGATTTACCTTCGAAGAGCAGATAGATATTTAAATGGGTAACAGACATTTTTTTGTAAAGAGATTGCGTTTCGCTTTGCGGGATAATTTCATAGTTGTTTCTTCATTCTGTTTCAGCCCCCTGTAATATCCAAATTTCTATGTCACGTTTGAAAATTCGTTACGCGATGGCACTTCGGATAAGGGTAGTTTTTAAAATTAACGTCTAAACTTCATTTAGAAGCGTTTCATTGCAAAGAAAGTTCGCGACTTTCGCGAATGGGGTTACAGTAGTTTGCAAAGTTCGAAAGATTGTATCAGAGAAAAGAGACACAGACATATGATTGCCTTAAAGTCTCAAGGAGTTGGAAAAAGTTAATTATCCTATACTCCTGTGTAGAATTTCCTTCGAACTCCACTTTTACGAGTGTTCTGCTTAGAAATTCGACATGTATCGACATTAATAAATATGCAATTGCATTAGTCCCATCTCCAGTTTCAAATTTCCCAGATAAAAGGTATTCCGTAGTTGAACGGTGTTTTTAAAACTTTCCGTCTCCGATCGTAAAGTCCGATGGAGAAAGTTTCCGGCGAAGGGAAACTATCGATCCCCGAGATGCCCCCCTCTCTTTTATATTTTCCACTGAAAAATATCCCACGATCGAACGGGATTTCCGTTTTTAAACGATTTTCATTTCGTCATAAAAAGGAAGGAAAAGTGAAAGACCAACCCATGCGAGAGAGAAGGGGAGCAAAAGAATAACGGCTGTGGATTAAATCAGCTTTGTAAATATTTTAATATCTGTCGGATGAAAAAGCGTGTTAACGATGCTATTTGTCTTGATAAAAATATTTCCCTTCTCTGCCATGGTTTTACCTTCGATATCTGTCGATATCTAGCTGGTCGAACGGTGAGAAAACAAACGGACGAAGGAACAGGAGTTGAAAGGTTGAAATGGATAAATTCCTTGTGCTTTTGCGGTGAAAAAGTTTCAAAGAACGGAAGAAGCGTTGCCAACAAGAAAAAAATTGAGAAAGCCTTCATACTTTTGAAGATAATGAACTTTTTTGGGAGAAAAAACATTTGGAACTTTGCGGAAATATTTTAACTGCTTCAGTGCCAGAAAGAACGATCTCACTTCTTCTGTTCTTCATGTACAAGTGCCAAACTGTTCGAGCTGTAGAATAGATGACACTTCTTGCACGAATAATAAATATGGTTCAGTAATATATTCTAATTACAACAGTATAAGTACAATATAAATAGTATCTGTAATTGACAAACAAAACAACGATATTTATCACTTGTAAGCAGAAAAATATTGAAGTCTAATTTCGCTGCTTTTATCAATTAAAAACAAGAAACGACCGACTACAGTCCGACAGCTAAAAGATGGCTAGGGAGAAGAGAATCCGTTCGTTTTCAACCGACCATTACCGTCATTTTGTTTATGGAATCCGCAAATCCAGCCTCCTAAAGTAGACACTCCACATGATCGTAGAACCACCATATTTTTATTTGTATGACTGGATAAATGCGTCATAGCTATCTCTACCGCGATTCAGACCCGCAATCTTTTGTCTAACCATCTTTGAGTTGACGGCCTGTACGTTGGTTGGCCCTTTTCGACCAGGTTTTTGCACAGACCTCCCACACTAAAACGATTAAGGCTTTCCCTTTGATTAATATAAAGGTCTCAAATCTCATAAAAAATTCCAGTGCCAATTGTTCCTCGATGAATTTTAAAGCACCGTTGCACATTTACTACAGTTCTTTAAGTTTAATCAGTGCAGGATTCTTTCTTCGCATTCTTCCACGACGAGTAACAACGACTTAACTTAAGACCAATTCAAATCCCACTACCGACAGATCTTTCCCATTAAAACTCCCCTTGGTATCCTTTTGTAACATTGGAAACGTTCCGCTAGTCGGTCGAACGCACTCTTCTTTCCGGTCGTTTTTTAATCTCCCCTTTTTTTACCCCGAACTCTCCACTGTTTTCCATTCGTTTCAGTTTATTCCAGCCGATGTAATTATCCCGGCGGAATGCGCGCCAATGATTTAAAATGGGAAATTTAAACATCGCCCGCGGCAAAGCCTATAATGCTTGTAACCTTATTAATATATACAACGGGAGGCAATTTTCATTAAGCTAATCTGAAAATGCACACGCGTATCGCCGATGGCGATCGGACCCAGGGAAATGCGGAATTATCGAGGCTCGTCCGAACGAAATATAAAACATGAAATCAAATTTGTCCGACGAGTCTGCTTCTTTCTGCGAATTATCACCGATGTGAATTCGCGTATCGTTGCACAGAACGATTGTTTAAACGATTTTAATAAGCGCGATTGTTGAGAGAATCCACGCGAGTGGAATTACAGGAATTTTAGTTGTACGATTATATTCATACGAACGAGGTTTAATTTAGCAAATTAGAGATTTAGTGAAAATATGTGTAGAAAAATAGATCTAGTATAGGCACGATAAAATTATTGATACTTTACCAACTGGTAGCCTATTAACACTAGAACTAGCAACTATTAATTCAGTATATTTCAAGATGGCAGATAAATAGTTCAGAAATAAGATATTGGAATACGCAACACACTAAATCGATTTAATTCTCACGTTTTTCAAAGTAGATGTATAATATTAAACAGGATACAAATCTAAAAATTTCAGCAACGTTTTTAAAATATGTAGCGCAAGTCATTTTGACCCCCTTGGTTAACACTTTTACTGCCATGGGGATCATCTGTGACTGGGACTATTGAATTCAGAGAAATTTCGTATAACTTTTAAATTGTAATATTTATAAATTCTCAGACATACTGAATTTTTAAATATCGACGTTAAAAAGATTAAGGTCTGCCGAATATCTGCCTATCTGTATCTTTAAAGTTTCTGCTTTGTAAAAATATGAATTTAATAGAAAAAGTTTTACTTCAGTAGAAATTATGAAACTACCGAAATACAGTTGGTGGTCAATGTGTTAATGGGCATTTTGAGCCCAATGCTTTTGAACTCTTAACTTATTAATCGGCCACAGCAATTAGTAAATTGTTATTTATCATTCCGATTTACTGTGGCAAGGTTTCAACGATGAGAATTTGTCATTTTCGAAGAGTTATCGGAAAGGATATTAAGAAAATACCGATCGTTAAAATATTTTGTACCCACGATCGAAGAAGTTGGAGAAAAATCGACAAAGAAGAAATGGAAGCCTACTTTTCCCCACATCCATCTCCGTCCTTTCGCGTTACTCGACAAAATTTTCGCCAAGTGACGCGACTAGTTTCCCAAAGAGTGTCGAAACGACCAAACTCCGTAATTCGGCCGAGTTTCTGGCTCTCCGAGCAACGGAAAGATCGACTTCGCAGAAAGAGAAGAATAAAGGGAGAAACCCTCGCACGAGACCGCAGAACCGAACATTTCCAACGATCGAACTTCACCCCGCGAATCATTATTTTTCCATAAACTCCTGGAATTTCTCCGAAGGCAAGCAAGTCAGGCTCGTATCGCGAATTCCAGACACGAATTCCGAGGGCTCCGATTCGACGATGGAAACCCAGAGGTTCGCGAGGGAGAGAAGAAACAGGAGGAAGAACGAGGGAAGTCGAAGGGTGAGGAAGACCTCCGGGGAAACGGTGAGACTGTTCGTGCTTAAGGAACACTCGTGAATACGAAGGGCCCACCCTTCGATTTCGATCGAGAAAAGTGAAGAACAACGTGAAGAAGAGAAACAAAAAAAGAGAGTAAAGGAAAAGAATCCGTTTTAAAGGCATGGATGTTGCTTTGAGGTGTTGCATGCCGGATGCTGGTAGGAATACGTAATTAAATATCATTTCTCTGTGTGAAGCACGAGTATTCCGAGCGGTTGGAATATTCTTTATTAAGTTCCCGATCGAACGGATAAATATAATCGTATTTGTTCCTTTGTTATTTCCCCGGTTTCAGGTACTCGTTGCTTCTTCCTCTTCTCTCTCGTTGGAAAAGTAAATAAAAGAAAGAAATGCCAAGGGTCGACGGAGTTCCGGCCTTTCTTTATTGTACGATTCTCAATTAAAGGAGGCGAGTGACGTAGAAGGGAAGAAGTGGAGGAAAGAGGACGAGGACGGCTCTCCTCTGCCACCCGGAGTAAATTTATTTGTCAGTTAAAGGTAGCAGAACGAACCAATTACTACGAGAACACGGGCCGATTGGCTCGGTCTCCGTACTTCCGACGTATTTACCCTACGAAAAAATATCGACTCGATGGGTTTACCTTCCAACATTCCTCCCCTTGGCATCGGAAAGGGAGGGATGATTCTTGAGAGAAGGTAGTCGGTCGATCTCGAAACGAGCGGTCAGTTTCGTGGATTGGTTTCATTTTCGCGTTCCAGGGTCAACGAAAGTCTATTTGACCTTTACCCCTGTGCCCTATCGTAATGAATGATAACACGATAAATGAAAAAGTCATCGTAAAAAAATGGTAATTTATTTTAGAAGAAAATAATCCACGACAAGAGAGGAAAGATGTAAAATCGAATACTTGGGACAGTTTCGGTTTCCAGTTGGACTTTTTAAGCGCTTCATTGTCACCGACTCGTTTCTCCGCCGTTGGAATGAAGGCTTATTCAATTGAAGGCGGCGAAACGATAAATTTTCCTGATTCCGTGATTAATTGAATCTCGGAGGCAACGTCCGATACCTCGAGAGAGGGAGAATCGAGCCACTTAACGATTCTCACGAGAACGAAGGGGGTGGATATCCGAAGGTTTCATTAATTGACCAAGATCTGCGTGCAGATTAAATTGCCCCGTGCCGGGAGACCCGTGAGAAAGTGAATTGCAAATCTCATAAACCCTCGGGGAGTGTAACCCGGGATTGAAATTATCATTCCTGTGGAAGATGGGGAAACGGCGAGCCTAGTAAATTCGTTGGATTTTCCCTTATCGTGCCGAAACATAATGCGATTGTCGACGCGAATAGCGTCGAGGGAATGAAAACGTTATGAACGACGATGACTTTAAAACACGCGCGTCTCTTTTCGACAATCGATTCGTCCCAAAAGTGGCTTCCCGGCTTTACGACAATTACCAGAGACAAATTGGCGCAACGTTTTTGAGGTTCGATCGAAACGTCCGTCCATGTTTCCGGTAATACCGATCGGGCAACCGCAAAATGGCCGTACGCCCGGAATTTAATTCCCTGGGGCACGTCCTTGTTAAGTATCCCTCCGATTAGCCCTCTCCCTCACGATCGATCGTAAATTCATTAAAAGAGATTACAGCCGGGACGAAGGTCGAAACTTACGGACGATATCCCCCTTGATATGTTTAATGCTTCACGAGATTCGCATCTATTACGTTATAGCACTAGCCGTCGTGTCTGCTTGCGGTTCAATTAATTTCACTTTGGGTTCTCGAAATTACATCAAATTACATCTATTCTTCGTTGATTCACTACAAATCAAAGTGAACAAAAAATTACGAAGAACCTAAAACACTCTCAAACTACCCCGGTGTTCGAATAAAATAAGAAAAAGAAACTGTCGTCGAATTAAAAATCATTAATCGAGTTTTCGTTTTCTATATCTCCTCTCAATTCAACCACATCATTTTGTTTCCCAGTACGGCAATAATTTATCATAGTAAATGCACCACTCGTCGTTGTAAATCCATCGAATCTACGATCGTAAATTCTCGTTCGATTCTGGAAGCTCGATAATTAACACGTTTAAAGCATAATGCGTCAAAGGGGAAGAAAAAAATCTAGGCAATCGTAGAAACAAAGGTAGAAGCTCGAAGAGAAATGGCCTTTCAGCCAACACGCGCGATGCTTCGTCGTTGGAAAGCAATAACAATTGTAGGCAACGGAAGCGGACGTGACGTCAGCGGGGGTGCAATTTCGGCGGGAGGAGGATGGAATTGGTTCGATGCACTCGTGTCGTTCTCCAGCGGCGTATTCATCTCGCCAGGGCTCCAGGGCGGTTTCGAATTCTCGAATTAACTCCTATTCGATCGTGTCGTGATCGTTCGCCGATCCTCCCGGGGGAGAAAGCTGAAATTTATGCGAGGATATTACGCGGACCGCGCCAATGGGGGCCTCGTTCGCAACCCCCGAACCTCGCCGACTCGAGATTTTGCCATCGGCAAATAATTCGTCCTTTCGTAACGGTACGAGTCCCGAATGCATCGTTCGCGCTATTCGTCTTTCCATTCTTTTCTTCTGTTTTGCGATTTTCGTTAATAAATTGCACGAATTATCTTGAAGGTTTATTCGCAGGTGGAAAAACTTTTCGCTTTTTTTATTTATCTTTAACAACGGAGGAGAAATATTTTCCGTGTAAAATTTAGTCGACAGAGGCGAGTAATGAAATTTTTAATAACCGACATAATTCACTGTGATGTCTAGAAGCCACGTTTTCCTGAAAATTCTCGTATTTTGTCCTCGCGGACCACGTTGACGGTGGCCCCATTTACAACCCTTGATCCTCGTCGACTTGAAATTTTGCTATTAACAGATAATTCGTCCTTTCGTGACGGTGCGAGCCCCGAATGTATCGTTCGCCTCATCCATCTTTACGTTCTTTTCCTCTATTCTGCAATTTTTATTAATAAATTGCAGAAATTATCCTAGAGGTTTATACATTGATGAAGAAATTTTTCACTGATAGCGGAGTGGAAATATTTTCCGCGCAAGATCTAGACGACAGAGACGAATGGTGGAATTCTCAATAATCGGCAGAATTCACTGTGATTTCTAGAATCCACGATTTCCTGAAAATCCCGGTATTCTCGTGGACGGCGAAATTCTTGACGAATCCGGCGTGAAAATCGAGGCCGCGATTGCGGTCCCGAAGTAATCCCGGTATGTAAGCTCCGTGATTAAATTTGTTTGTCGTCCCTCGACGCTGCCGAGGAGTTCCATCGCGTGAGATCTACTCGCGATTTCTCTCTCGAAATTTCCTCCGTCCGATTGCTCGGAGGTGGCCTTTGCGGCCGCAGCCTCTTCAATGAATGCCCCGCAGATCCATTTCGAAAATTGAACCTCATCGTTCCCCTATTATCCTGCTGTTCGATTTTATCCCGGGGCTCCTCTTTTGCCAGCGCTTCAAACCGTTGCACTTTTTGAGCCACGGAGTTCCGCTCGCTCTCTTTCACTTTTTCTTTCTATCCCTCTCTTTCTCTTTCTTTATATTTTTCTCTTTTTATCTGTGAATTTCTGTCATTGGTCCCTCTCTCTCTCTCTCTCTATCTCTCTCTTATTCTCCTCGTTGGTCTCTCACTTGGAGAGTGCCACCCTCGCGGGTTCCTTTCATCTCTTTCATCGACTCGCGTTTCTACGTTTCACCGACTTTCCCAGATGGCATTTTCCATTCCATGTTCGTCTGCGGTTTGCACTCTGAAAGTATATAGGAGAAACGCACCAGCTAGCGAAAAAGGCTGCAGACAGTTCTTCGAGGTGAAATTTTAATTTAGTTTTTGAGCGGATGGCAATTTTCGTTCGATTTCGAATTATTTATATGAAATTTTGTTACGGAATATAAAGAAAGGTATATTTTGATTTTGTGCATCGTAGAGTTTTCGACGTGAAAGAGGACAAACAGGAGGAAAATAAAGCTCCGTCGAAAGTTTGCCTCTTGATGCACCAAAAATAGACGTCGCGCCGAAAGTAGAAGCCTATTTTCGCTCGTTCGCTTAGCGTAAAGATCAATTTCCCCGTAACCGTTATTCTCCCGCAAGCTGTTTTTCTCACAAGGCAAATGTTACACTCGAAAATAACTCGCATTCATGATTGCAAAACACCGCAAAATCGTAACAAATATAGAAATCGCGTGAATCGCCGTGTTACGAAACGAAACCAAGAATGGTGCGAAGAGAGCTTTTGATTTAACTTTTAATCCCTCTATTCCCTATTAGCTCTTTGAGGATGATGGACGCATATATGCGGTCTGAGATAAAATTTAGTTATAGTTTATCGGTGCTGTATATACAGGTAGAGTTGAAAAATTGAAATATAACCGTTAAAATATTATTACACAAATAGTAATTTCTAACTTCTATACATTAACAGTCTGACTTTCCGATAAAAAAGTGTTTTTTCATCGCCAAATAGATCTATATTCGAAAAAGTCTCCGTCTGAAAATTTGTCCGTCCGATTGATATTCACAATTTTCCTCGATCTGGATGAGATTAAATCAAAATCTTGTTAAAAATATACCCCAAGGACGAATGAAGGTAAAATCAATATCCACGATCTCCTTTCGGAAATTCAATATTATAGATTACAGTGAACAAACCTCCAGATTTTTAATTTAACCAAAGATAAATTCATAGGTGCGAGAACAAACAAAAATCAGACTTAAATCCGAAAATGCAAAGAGCTCATTTCCACGACGTTCCAAGGCGGAAGTGGCATAAGGGGTTTTCTCGAATCTTTCGCAATAGGAGCAATCTCGAGTCGCGTCACGGTAGGCAGGAGGAAAAGTTAAAATAAAAAGTCACGAATAAAAGGCAAACGAGCCGGTAGCGTCTTATTACCGACTCGAGACAACTTTTCCCCGGTCAAGATCCTCCCGGGAGCAGAAACTCGTGGCACGGAAAGACGGAGGGAGAAGAACGAGGAAACGAAAGGAGATCGGAGGGCAAAAGAGAGGAAAAGAGGCAAAGATGCATCTTGGAGTCCCGCAGGAAGCAGACGCCGCCTCGTCTGCCGTTTAATTTCAGTTCGTGATCTCGGACCGCGGGATAATCCGACGTTTCTCCGTCGGACTGAAATTTTCCGAACATCCTCGAGACTCGTGGAACGTTCCGTCGAAATAAAAGCAACTGCCAGCCCGAAGGAGTCTGAAGCTCTCTCACTGAGGGACGAGATGGAAGAGAGGATGGAAGAAGAGGATCGCGAAAACGGTGGTTTCCGAGGGGACTTACGAAACTTCGGGAAAAAGAGACGACCAAGCGAGAAATGCAAATTTCGTGTCGGATTTCCGGGATGCGCTTGCCACACCACCGGATGCAACGGGGACAAATTAAAGACGACCGTTAAGGGGCGCATTTTGTGAATCTCTTAAAAGCACAGTTCTTCTCTCCCTCATCTATCTAATCGACTCGGACGAATGAAATTTCAACTTTTCCACCCTCCAGTTTCACGTGAAATTGCGTTCTTTCGTTTGCACAACGATGGAAAAAATGAGAGTTGAAAACCGGTGCTATGCTGTCCATGAAAAGAGGGAGAAGAGAATTCGAGGAGATCTCGAAAAATGCCAAAGAAAGTCTCTAGAAACGACGTGGAAATTCCGACGGTCCTCCCACCGATGTCTGCACGGAAATATTTTCCTCGCGCGTGCAAAGGGAAAGAGAGTCTAGGAAAGAAACGAAGGAAACGGAAAGGGCGAGACCGGTAGAGTGAAAAGTAAAAGGGAGAACCGAGGCATCGAGTCGGAGCCAATCAGCCTCTGCTCGAACCTTTTCGCCCATCCGGTGCTAGACGCATCGAGAGGAGGACGAGGGTAGAAATAACATAATAAGGAATAATTTTATTTCCCTCTTGCTCTGCCACCCTCGTCTCTTCCTCCCTGTATACACACACATATATATATCATCACGTCCGAACACCACCATCCCAGAAACGTTTCTAATTTTATTTCGACCGGGTGAATTTCGGTGATAGGCTGCCATCGACGACGTATTTTCTCCCCCTTTTCTTCGATGAGCTTCGTTATAGTCTCTAAGGAAGGGTAGTTTTGAAAGGAATCGACATAGACTACCCTGCGATTGATCGTTCCACCGTAAAAATTTCCATAGACGAAAGTGAGAACTCTCAAAAAACAACCCCACAGTTGTCCTCGTCGATCGCAACCCCCGACAGTGACGATCGACGTGCCAGAAACTCACTAGTTAGCATTTTCTTTATATGCCAAGCATGCGCTCTCCCTTTTCTCCCCCTCAACCCTCTCGTCGGGGATGAAATCAAATTTCAAGAGGATTCGCGCGTGGATTCGACAAAACCCGTCCGACACGGGCGAGCTATCGAAAAATACCACGAGGCCCGATCCTTCTTTTTTTCCGCTCGATGAAACTCGAGGATCGACCTCTGTTCTCCTTGGAATCGGTCGTCTCCTTGGGGAAAAAAAACGCCGGCGTGCCGGTCGGAGGCGCAAAAAACAGGGGGTGGAAGGTGGCGGCGAGGGGAAAAAAAGTCGGACGTCGAGGGAATAAATTTGAATGTGGTCTTACCATCCCGACGAGGTGGCACGGCCTTACCGTAATCGAATGATATTCAAATTTAAATGCCCGCCGCAATAAAGTGTTTAAGAATTTAAAACTTTATTTGACTTTCAAAGTGGCCCCACTCTCGCGCCATCCAACCCCACTGAGGGGGAGGTAGAGCTTCAACGGGGTCGAAGGGCGGATCGTGGAGCTTCTCGAAACCGTATAACCCGGACGATTCTTACTTCCGCCTTGAGAGCCACCGAGGACTGGGAGTTCGCAGTTAATTTCGCATTTCGTCGCTTTTACCGTCTTCCTGCCACTCCTCTTCAACCCCCTCTCGTCCGTTTCACCCCCATTTTGCTCACTGTACAGCGGCGGGAGTGTTAATGGCTTCACCGAGCGCAAATACGCAGCTTGTCGCGAAAAAATCTACTGGTTTTTGCACCAACTTCTATTCTCTGGTTGTACTAATTTCAGATAAAATTTTGGTTTTCTGATTTAACCCCTTAGCATACAATAAAGTTTGAGACTCGTGGGGCGGAAAATTTAATAGGAAATTTTGAAACCTTTCAAAAACTATTAAATTGAATAACGGGTCTCGTTATTTCTATACTATTAACCCTTTGCGGACGGAGACATTTTTGAATATGGACAGTTAATCATTTATTCGGTAGTCCAAAACTACCTTTTTATCAGAAATTTGGGTTATTAGTGTGTATAAAATATAAATTACTCCACTTGTAATCATATCTCACCGGTTGTATTTCAATTTTTCAATCTTAAGCGTGTATACATACGATGATAAATTATAATAGCATTTTTCCACAGACCGCATATATGCGTCGCTAGTCCGCAAAGGGTTAATATTACGTTCAGTCATAGGAAATATTAGAAATCAGTGAAATCTTTTGAATTTAGAAATTAATTCTGAGTCTTTGGACGTTCCATCGGAAAATAAATCGTAGGCCAAGGGGTTAAGTCAATGCGCTGTGATTTTTTACAGCTGTTTGACGATGCCGCCGAGTAGGGATTTAATGGATGAAGGGAGCTCTTGTTGGTCGATTTTAAACGAGCTTGATAACGGATTTATTTTCCCGCGTACTCGATATATCGGCTACTCTCGCTAAAACGCTTATTAATGCACACGACATGCACGCTCCGTCTGCAAAATGTGTTTACGTTCGACATGGCTGCAGAACGGCAGAAATTCGATAGCGCAGACCAGAGCAAACTCCCGAAGATCCGTATATCACAAATATTTTCGAGCGTTTCGCAACGCTTTGTAAATACCCACGTTGCACAGTCCGTGTTTCCATTTACGTGCCAGTAAAAAAGAATTTCATCGGCCGTTTCGAGAAACGTTTGTTTCTTCAAAAAATACCAGCACACTGTCATTTTTCTTTCATCGTAGCTCGACCATCGAAGAAACATTGACGAACAACAACTTATTTACGTTACATCGTTTTATACCATTCCCTTTATTCTTCTTTTATCGTTTACTTTCTACCATACATGAAATTTTAATTCTATATTTTTATTTCATACCTTTTCTCTCGTCCCTTGAACAAATCAAAGCCATCAATACTCTCGAGCACTCAAGTATCAGGAATTCCTTACAAATTCGTCGATTTCTCACCGTTGCAACCCCTTCCACACCCATGACACGAGTAAACCCACAAACTTTCCCCTCGACAGGGGCGTCGATTCTCTCGGAAATCCTCGATAGAGAAACACTCGATAGACGGTGGTAAAAGGGTTCCAATTCGCGCTCCAGCACCCTGCGTAACAAGATCGTAATGGAGGCAGAGTGGAAAGCAAGCCGCGGTCGTAGAACTCCGCCGCAATCGTACCCACGAGAGGGAAAGCATCGTACAACCCCGGAGAACCCGAGTGGAAGTGGAAAGGGGTTGAAAACAGTCCGCGGCCATTTTTTGGGAAATCCAATTTGGCGGACTAGACGTTGCCGGGGGCTTGGCCGTACATATTTTATATGCAGTTCGTAAAGAGGACCTGGACTCGAAGGGATGCGGCGAGAGGCGAAGGGTGAAAAAATGCCACGCCAACTAGGCATGGAATGAAAGAGAAAGAAAGTGAGATTTGAAAAGAATTCGAGGAAACGAGGGAAGTTACCTGGACAGAATAAAGAGAAAGGCCAAGAGAGAGATTGTAAAAGAAAGATAGAAAAAGAGGAACAATCGTGTGCTTTCGTTTTCCACAATTTTCCCTGTTTCGAATCACCGGTATTCTCTTTGTCAGAGAGAAAGAGAATGAGGAAAGATGGAGAACGAACGGAGCATGTAATAAGCGAGCACGAGTGAAGAGAAAAATCACGAAGACGTTGACGAGGAAGGTGAAGGTAAAAATTGTAAAAATGCACATCAAGCCCAGCAGGATATGAAGGAACGAGAGAACACGGTTCTCGACCCTGGATACGCTTGATTAAGCCGAAAATATCTCGGACCAAATGCAGGAAGAAGGCAGACCTCGAGGCAAACGGAGAAGGGTGCGTTGAAAGTCGCGACCGGCAAAGGGGGAAAAAACTGAAAGAACCTCTCACCCTCGTAGGCCGCAAGAGAAAAGCTGTCCGAGGATTGAGACACCGCCAGAGAAAGGAGACATCCTATTTCACCCGGTGTTTGCTCGTTCCTTTCTTCCCCTTCGTCTCATTGACTCTTTTTACTCTTTTTACTCTTTTTACCCTCTCGTCAATCTACTGTTTTGTCGCGGCAACCGCAGACCGTTGAAGCGGACGGAAGCAGAGGTGGACCGGAAGCGACGAAAGACATCGAGATGGATACCTTCTTATCGGATAGCTCTGTTTTCTTTCCTTCCTGGTAAATCGACCGCTCACTTTTTTTTTCATCGAGATTCTCTCTTTGGGGAGAGTTCTCGTGGGGACCGACGCGGATTTAAATCGAAGAATAAACACAGGGGATAAAGATACTGGATCTTACCAGTTCTCGAGTGATTTCTTTCTGCTGACTTAAACACGCTTTTTCAACTTGTTTGTCGGTTCGAATTGCTGGAGGAAAAATCGTGGACGTAACTGAGAATATATATGTTCATTAAAAATATTTTCGCGAAAGAGTACAAGAATGAAGAAATAATGAAATCATGGAGTTGAAGAAAACGAGAACAAGGTGTGGCTTAAGGAATTACTCGATGAGGAGATGTGCTGAAGAAAGAGAAGGAAAAAGGTACAAAGTGGAAGAACCTGAAATCCGAAAGAGCCTTCCAGATACGCAATTACGAACATATCACTCTTGATTTCTCCAATGCGGCGAAGCTAAGCGCTCGTTTTCCCGGAGAGCAAAGAAGCAGAAAATGCAGCTGTAATCGTTACGCGGGTGGATCGACGCCGAGGGAGAAGTGGAATCCCGAAAGATCAGAAATTGCTACCATTGCCGCGAAACCCTTCCTGCGATAATTGTGTCAAGAAATCGTTCCTCTGTCCGATTCGAGAGGATTTCTAGCGAGATCCCTTTGCGAGAGGAATTAAAGGCTCGCTGGAAGTCGAATTTATCCGTTTTCTTTGTGCTTTTTCTGCCAGATGCTCAGTTTTTTAACGAGAGAAGAAGTAGAAGTACAACAAACGTCTAGGACAGGCTGATCTTTTCCAAAGTGGAACTTCAAGCTGATGTGGCTAATTTTCGTACACGTAAGGAAGACTTTCACAATAATCTTTGATAATTTTCGAGTAGTTCAAATAATTTCTTACCAGATCGAAATTTAACATTAGAACTACCAACTATTAATTCTGTATATTTAACCCTTTGCACTTTGATGTCCTGCCTGAGGGGACATCGTAAATTTACCATATCATTCTGTTGAACACTCTAAGTGGACCTTTGAATTTATTAGTAATTACAGAGGATGAACTTATTGCACCGCAAGTATTTTTTGAAATATATATTTACCTGAATTTTTCTATTGAAATAGCAGAAAATAGCAAATAGTAAAGTGCCGACAAGTTGCTAATAGATAACATCAGAGATAGCTCGAAGTGTCAAGGGGGTTAAAGATACTAGATAAATAGTTCAAAAGAAAGAGAATGAAATGCGCAATACACTAAATCGATTTAATCGCTCACGTTTGTCAGGGTAGACATAGAATATTAAATAGAAAACAGTCCTAAAAATTTTAGCAATACTTTTAAAAAATTCACTGGAAGTCACTTTGACCCCCTTGGTAGATCTATTGTTAAGGTACCTAGTTCTAAGTATCGGATATTCTTTACTTAAATTTACAAAAGTGTACAATAGCTTGTGATAATATTTGTTACTCTCAGACCGTTTCTCATTACTATATCGCGAATTATTCTACCTTACTGACAAATTTAGCACTGTAAAAATGCGCAAAAAGTACGTCAAATTGAAAAATATCTAAAAACCAAGATACAGCATTTGTTATAATCAGACTGCGGATTTTTACGCATTTATGACAAATTCTATACGGCTAAAATATACAAAAAGGACATAATATAAAAATATATCTAAAATATCCAAAGTATGGTATTTGTTGTAATATTTATTGAGTGCAATAAATCCCTGGATAGGTTTTCCTATCTCACCTGCATTTGTGAAACTCGAAACTTGCATAAACATCCGCAGTCTAGTTATAATATTTAGTGAGTAAGAGATTCCTCTACTTCGATTATTCCTTCTCAGCTGCGTTTATCAAATTCGAAGTTTTCATAAACATCTGGACTATACTCATTAAAATAATTTTTAGTAACCTCCAAAAATTTCGCGACTAATTCCTTCCCTTCGATAAAATTTGCCCATTAAGCAGAACCTTATTAAGGGCAATCTTCACGATATCGCGTCAGAGATTGCTTCCCGTGCTCGAAACTCGACGGCACGACACGGAAATCCGATTTTCCGGATCGGCAGAGCAACTTGAATTGGCGGCAGAAAGTCACGCGGCGACGGAAACGCCGATCGTTCCTGGGAAAATGTAGGGCGAAACGCGAGAATGGCAAATGGCGAAGCGAGCAACAGCCGGAAAGCAGACGGAAAACCGGAAAAGCTTCGAGTGCCGCGGCAACGCGGTGTACTTTTACAGGCAATATCGAGAAGATCGATAAACATAAAATTCATAACGGTATTTCCCGTGAAAATGGCTACGATCGTGGGACATTTCCGACGAGATCCTGCCTACGGATACCGCGTTTCCCGTTTCTACACTGCATGTTTTATTTTCTTCTCGCTTTCCCTTTATCTTCTTTCTCTACGGTCATGGATATCAACACAAAAGTACGGTCTGCCGTCTCGAATTGTATTCGCGGGGATATTAAATCCGCGCGGAAATGTTCCACGTCCTATTCGTGAAATAGAAGGGAGTCGGGTAACAATGTTGGCTCGTGGAAATTATAAAACAATATCAGAACGTGGAGAGAAAAAAAAAGACAAGGATAATGGAATAGCACGAGACTCGTGCGAATACCGTGGGCAGGTTTCAACAAAACGTATTTAAAAAGGGGTTAAAAAATTTACAGGAATTTATAATATTTATCCTGCTGATGTTTAAGTAAATTTCAAGTTTTATAAACGCAGCTTACAAGAAAGAACGTAGAAATTTGTCAACGAGTAGAAATTTCTTTCGCTCGTAAATATTGCAAGGTATAATGTATTTTGGATATTTCAAATATTTTTTTGTATTATATACTTTTGTGTATTTTGACAGTGTTAAATTTGGTATGAATGTATGAAAGTCTACGGTCTAGTAATACTTCGATTTTCTGAGAGCAACAAGTAGAGAAGGTATTTGAGAATCTCTCTGCGATGTTCGATTGTTTAAAACGAAGAAGTCAAGAGACCGCGAAAACATGATTCTCCGAGTATTCTTTCATCCCGGAAAATGTCAGGACAATAAGCGTCTGTCGTTGGAAATTTCAGAATCGGAATTACCACCTCGAGGATCGATAAACCCTTTGCGAAACAAAGAGTTTTATTGGTAAAGTTCTTGGGAACTCTCAAATACCAATTACTTGACTCTGTTAACGACATTTCTCGTACTCCGCTTCGAATCAAAGCTTTTCGCTTTCTACGTTTCGATGTTTTTCTTTCTATTCTCGGTCATCGAGGCAACCCAGAAAAGAATTTCCGTGAAACGTCAAAAGCTCTGGTCAAGCTTCGACCTTTCGTGGACAAAAAAAGAACTCACGCAACCCCATAAACTCGAAATCCTTCTCGTGTCTGCCGAGTTTATGGGGTAATGTTAGCGACGTTATCACGAACGCACTTGCGTCGCTCTAAGGTAATCGCCTTGACGCGCGTGGACGAAATATGTGGGAAAAAATGAGGGAACAGATACCAAGATCCAAAATGGACTGAGAAGGAGTCCTTGAGATTCATTGTGGAGGCTTCAGGAATTTTAGTAAAGCCTGGATGAAGAGATTTGCTCAATCGGATCGCTTCCTTTGGTCAGAATGGGTGCAAAAGATATTACAGAGAGATTTTCTAGAACGTAAAAGATAGAGTACCCCTCAGATTGTCGCTCAACGTGCTCGTTCGAGGAATCATCGAAGCCAAGATGGAAAATATTAAGTAGCAGGCATGACACACTTAATAAAATGACTACAGTGGAGCTCCTCTTATTTCCAATGTCGTTTCTCCGAAGTTCCTCTTAATTCGATCCCCTCCAATGGTCCTCCACCAGGAGAGAGTGAGAATAAAAAGAGACAGATAAATGACATTCTTTCTCTTTTCCTCATGTGTGCTTTGATTTTCACAAACATAACCTCCAACACGAATACACAACCTCTATCACCTGACGGGCAACGAAAGGAGGAGAATCTTAAAGAGTGGGGAGATAACTCCGCCCAAAAAACGAGGGGAAATCGAATTAGACTCTTCGAAATAAGAGGATCTCGACTGTAGAATAAAATTTGGAACGCGTAATAAAATCAATTAGGTAGAAATTAACCCTTTGTACTCCGATATCCCGTCTGCAGGGACATCATAAGTTTGCGCTTCCTTTGGTCAGAATGGCTGCAAAAGTTATTAGAGAGAGATTTTCTAGAAAGTAAAAGATAGAGTACCCTTCAGATTGTCGCTCAACGTGCTCGTTCGAGGAATCATCGAAGCCAAGATGGAAAATAATAAGTAGTAGGCATGAAACACTTAATAAAATTACTAGAATAAAATTTGGAACGCGTAATAAATTCAATTAAGTAGAAATTACCCCTTTGCACTCCAATATCCCATTTATGGGACATCGTAGGTTTACCATACTCGGTTTCCCCCTCTGAGGGGACCTTCGAATTTATTAGTGATTACAAATGATGAACTTATTGCACCGCAGCAATTTAAGGTAGTTCTAGCTGGATTCAGAACTAAAAGTTTCTTTTTCATTAGAAATGAAAAAAATAGCGTAAGAATTAATGCAGGGGCTAACTTCACAGAGGTCATTTCATTCACTTTTTAGACATTAAAAAACATCTTTCTCTATAACTATGAAGTAAAAAATTATGAAAAAATTCAATAATATTCCAAAAGCATAAAATAATACATTGCTAATTTTTTATAAGAATCCATTGACTCGTTTTTCCATTAGAAAAATAAAAACAGATTTTACGGACTCAGCAAAAATTTTTTCCATAAGGCCCGTGTTAAATATGTTATTTTTAAACACGATTTGTTCATAAACCGTGTGGACGAACTCGTTGAAATTCCGGTTATAATTATAAAATATCATGAAGAATATATTTTAAAAATTTTAAGGAAATCTATCGAAAAATAAAAATGGGCCTAGAACTATACTTAAGAATTTTACAATTACCTGAACTTTGCTATTATATTGCTATTATATATAAATAGTAAAATCCCGCCAAGTCGGTAATAGATAACTTTAGAGATGACTCCGAGTTCAAAGGGTTAAGTAGGTGTATACGGGAACAAATGTGGAAAGCAGCTGAGGCAACGAACAGACAAGGGCAACTGCCGGAGGCACACTGCTCGACTTCCTCCAGAAATTGTTTTATTTTGATTCACCTGACGAACTGAGACATTCGCTATGATGTCATATGAAGGAAAAAAGAAATGTTTTGTTATTGGCCTACCTTCAGATGTTTAACCCCTTGCCGTACAATAACGAGTGCTACTCGTGACACGATAAATGGAATAGTCAATTTTGAAGTGCTCTAAAAATTATTTGATTACAAATATCAGTGGGTCCCGATAAAATAAAATTAATTCTACGCTATTCAATATTACGTTAAGTCATTTACTATATCCGAAATTAGGGATTAGATTGTTATTTCAGTAATTAATTCAGAATCATGGCACATTTAATCACAAAAGAAATGGCACGGCAAGGGGTTAAGAACAATATGATAAGAATGAACGATGCAAACGACACTTTTTCCTTACCCCTGTGCAATACCACGCGCCAAGTAGTTCTATGCGCCCAGTAGAATAGGATAATCGAAGCTCCAAGTAGAACAATCCACCTAAACTCGAGTATGCGACACACCATACTGCGCGGGTAGTAAAAAACCTTAGGAGTCTCTACGATGCACGGAAACATCCTGAACGTATTTCTTCTCAACGACGTTATCGGCAAACCTCCGCGTAAACCGTGCGATCTTCGAGATCGTAGAATTCGCGAGGAAAAGGCGCACAAACTTCATCCTACCATCGCGATCACACGAAAGCCATCAAGCTAACACGCGAGCCGAATTCATGAAAAAATGTGCACCTGAATAAAGAATCAAGTGCTCGCGATACGATCTCGTAATTTTGAAATCCTAGAAATACGTGAAAGAGATCTAAAAATGATTCAAATTATGAAGAGAAATATTGTGGATAGCAAAGAAGCGTAGGAGTGAAGGAGAAATTATTCCCTTCCAAGGCTCGCGTCTATCTTATACCGAAAGAGCTTCTCGGGCGGGGACTTTCAAAGCTTTCGTGTCT
This sequence comes from Cerceris rybyensis, assembly GCA_910591515.1. Lineage (NCBI taxonomy): Eukaryota > Metazoa > Arthropoda > Insecta > Hymenoptera > Crabronidae > Cerceris > Cerceris rybyensis. The sequence goes on from OU342795.1 coordinate 8,593,139, forward strand.
CTCGGTTCTCCGGTCGATCTTCATTTATCCGGCGGAGAAAGAAGGTGGGGAAAAGAGAGTAGGGGTGGAAGACGAGTTATACTTAAGTAGAGCCTACAAGAGACGTAGATACCTAACCTAGGCTTATTATACATAAACGAGACCCTCTTAACTGCGCACTCGACCCACTGAGCACGACGATGAAGAGAATGTCGACGGCGCAGACAAAATCAACTATCACGAAAACATGTCTTGTAGATGGAGCGAAATTAGAAGAGTCAAAACTGGAACGATCATTCGTTCGAATTTGTAGGAATGATATTGTAGGACGAATGATTCACGAGGAAGAAGATCCACGACAGGAATTGTCAGATTGGCGAGAGAATTCTAGGTCCTGCTTATACTTGCCATGCCTCACTGTTTTTCTTTACGACCTCGTAAACTGGAGAACGCGGTTTCTGCTACCCGGTTCGTGTATGTTATGAACATGCACGCCTGTGCAATCGCTTTCCGGCTGCACCTGAAACGAGCTTGGCGCGATTCTTCCCGGGAACGGTCGACAATTTCGTTGGAATGGAAATTTCTCGCGGAGACAGCATTTCGCTGGGTAGATCCTGACGTTTCTGACGACGATTTGAAATGGACGTTTGCCGGATTCCATGTAGCGGAATGATCGAATCGGTGCTACTTTTTGGAAGCTGATAGACAATTGGTGACGTTGAGAGGTAAAAACGATAATGGGGACTTCCTCCATGACTGATCGCTTTTGCAACCCTTAGGAAAGAAAAGCCTCCGTTCTCCATTGAGGAAAGCTTCGAAGGAGAAGAGCAAAGGAAAGTTGAAAATTTTCTTATTTCAAATAGCGAACTAGTCACGAATTTCGAAACAGAATAAACAACCCATGATGTTGAAAAGTGAAAACAACAATAGGTACCTCCTCCATGACGGATTACTTCTGCAACCCCTAAGAAAAAGAAATCTCCGTTCTGCAACGAGGAAAGCTTCAAAGGAGAACCACAAGGGAAACTTGAAAATTTTCTTATTTCACATAGCTGGATAGCCAAGAATGGGTGATACTTTTCAATAAGGGCAGACAACCGATGACGTTGAAAATTAAAAAGGACAATAGGCGCCTCCTCATTGACGGCTCGCTTCTTCAACCCTAAAGAAAAAAAGTCTCCGTTCTCCATTGCGGAAAGCTTCGAAGGAGAACCACAAAGGAAACTCAAAAACTTTTTTATTTTACATGGCGAAGTAGTCACGAAGCGGTGATACTTTTCAATAAGGGCAGACAACCGATGACGTTGAAAATTAAAAAGGACAATAGGCGCCTCCTAATGAGGATCGCTTCTTTAACCCTAAAGAAAAAAAAAAATCCGTTCTCCATCGCGAAAAGCTTCAAAGAAGAACGGCAAATAAAATTCAAAAACCTTGTTACCCAATTTCGCGGAGTAATTGCGAATCAGTGATACATTTCGAAACAGAGCAGACAATCGATTACAATGAGAATTAAAAACGAAGTAGGTATCTCCTCTATAACGGATCGCTTCTGCAACCCCCAAGAAAGAAAATCCTCCGCTCTCCATCGAGAAAAGCTTCAAAGGAGAACCACAAATGAAACTCGAAAACTTTGTTATTCCATGTTCCACGACAAAAAGTTTTTGGCGCGAGCGAAGCAGGTGGCTCACCTACGGCAGGAACCGTGCCTGAAACCACCGTGTATACTTGTTTGATGTGAAGTTACGAGGCGTACATAGAAACTCGAGGCATGTACGGACAGAAACAGCATCGCGCGTACGGTAGGAGAGGATTAATACATGGACGATGTACGGCTGTACATACTTGGCTGCGTACAGATATGGTTATGGCGCGTGCGGTTCGAAATTGGTTACATGCATCAGGGGATGCAACACCAACGTCGAGCGTCTTCCATTCTCATCCTCTCTCCGTCTACTGCAAGGCTACCCGCCGATAATGCCTCCCTCTTCCTCCGACCTCTCGCTCCTATCGATTAAGCATTATCTCTTAACTATAACGCCGCCAGAAACCCACGTTTCTCGTTACCGAGGTTACAGTTAAGTCCCCTTTCGTTCGAGGACCTCCCGAGAGACGTCCCGAGAGACGGCCAGGCTGATTCCAATGAAAGAGACCACTCACGAACGTCCGCTATCCGACGATTCCGTTCTCCCTACGAAATTCTCGCTCGTAATGCCTTTCGAGATACCACAAGGTGATTTTCCTTCGAGAGGAGTTCCAGCGAAGGGAAAACGACTGGATCTCGAAGTCTCCTGTCGACCTCCGAGTCTTCCATCCGTGCGAAACGTTTCGACTTATTTGCCAAGAATTTCATTCACGAATGTTAATAGAATAACGTTGTTACTCGTCGAGATGTAAGTTCGTTTACACCAGAGTAAAAAATTCCCCGGAATCTCGGTCGCATTTCGCGCGAAAAAGAAGGTATCTCAAATTTCCGGCGAAACGATCTCAGTGGTTTTCCGGTGAGTGGATTTCTCCTTGGCGTTCTCGAAATTATGCAGTTGCAGCAGAAACTACAGGGTAGCCGTTGCTCGCACGATATGGTAGTGGTGAGTAGCTGACGGTAGACGACGATGGTAGAGGCACGGTAAGGGTTGTGGCGGTGATGGGGTTGGTGATGGTGGTGGTAGAGACGGTACTGGCGCTGTCGGCAAACGGCTGTGGTACCTGGGTGGCGTGTCCTGGATACGCCAACTTCGCAAGTACGTCGTAACCAGGCGAATAACGTGTCGTTATACGGCATGGAAAGGTTGTGGAAGGTGGTCGAGGGTAGCGGAGGGTAGGAGGTGGTGCTACGAGCAAAACCATTTGTTTATAATTCCTCCGGGGATGGAGCTACCGGTCCTACCCATTTCCGTGTTACTCTCTCCTTCCAATGTTCTCTCCGGTCTTCGTCTTCCTTTTTCCCCACTACCCTTCCAAACCTCTCGGCCTCTGTTTCACCCTCTCTCTTCTACCCACCGGATTTCCCCTTTCTCCGTTTCTCCTGTCCTTTCTGTGTCGCGATGCGCGGCTAGACTAGCCGAATTTAAATTTCCCGGATTCTGCTCGCCTACTCCTCGGTTCTAACGACTTTCTTAACGACCCTCCGTGGGACACATCCCCGACAGACTCTCTATGAGAGTCGTCCCACGCGTGCTTCTTGCCTGCATCCGTGGAATAGTTGCTCAGCGATCGTCCGTTCTTCGGATGGTCGCCTCTATATGCTAACTAGCCGACTTCCGGTTAGATAACTTTGAATTAGCGTGCAATTAGAGACAGTCCTGGAATATTCGTGGCCATTCTGTCGCGAGGGATTGGCCGAACGTTGGATGGTGTAAAGGGAAACTACGAGTTTCGAAATCTTCATGTCGTTTCTTTGTTCCTCTTGTTGTCGCTTGGTTTCGTAGAAACACGGAGACTCCACGAGAGAGCTTCTCGTCGAGGAATTATTTCATAAAAGCACCGAGTGAATTTAAATCATTTAAGGCAACGCGTCTGGCTCTTAACTCGAATTTCCGCAAGGAAAATTCCGCGCTTTCTCAGCTCGCGTTAACAGTATTCGCTGCAGGGGCTGAATGAGAAAAAAAGGAAGACGGTATGCATTCAGGAAATTCGAGGAATTCGGAAGGAGAAATTTCCGTAGTAGCCGGAATCGCGAGATCCTCAAACGACCCTCCGTTCGATCGAGTGTCCACGGAATTTTCATTTTACCCAAAGAACTTAAATCCCTGAGAAATTTATCTCATCCTGTTTCACGTTCTCTTCCTCAAGACTGCTAATCAAACCATAATGAAAATTCTCCTACATCAAATTTTTTATAATTCCAAAAGAAAAAAAAAACCAAAGGATTTTTCTTCTCTCATGATCTACAACTCCAATCGGTATCTCCTCGAATCGATACAAATCTCCGAAAAATAACGTTCGAACTAGCTACATAAATTCGTTGCATACTTCTCGCTCGAAACGTGACCAAAATTTCAACTTCCTTTCGCTCGCAATGACACACTTCCCTCCTCCGTTCTCCACCCCCTTGGAGAACTCTTCTACCAGTGAAATAGTCGTCGTGCAACGTCGAGTAGTTTTCGTTTTATTAGATAAGTTCCCATATAAACGGCAAGCCGTCGTTTTCGACTAGATATTTATTATGTTTTTACAACCATGCACCGTAGTAGCGTGCACCAGTGCCGGCTCGAGGGAGCAACCGTGCGAGCGAGCATACGAATGAACGAACGAACGAGCTACGAGGGCAAGCGAACCTTTCCACTCTCTCGGTGCATGGATTTCTCCAAGAGCTCGCGAACCAGGGTCCTTACAGGCCTGGCCAATTTTCGTTGGCTCCTCGTCGAGTTAAAAATGCAAGGAGAAGAGGAGGAGAAGCAAAAACGAGAAGGTTGAAGATAGAGAGAGAGCAAGCAAATGAAACCAGGGGGTAAAAAGGGAGAAAAGGAATCGAGGACGGAAATAAGCAGGAAGAGGCGTTTAATTGGCAAACTGGAACAGGATCGTCAAAGAGGATATCCTGAGATGACGTTAAGTATCAGCCAGGGTTTACATAATTGGGGAAGCTCCATCGAAGATCTCGTTTCGAGAGGAAGCAACTAGGAATTGAGAAGCGCAAGGAACAGCCATCCGAGAAAAAGGGCACCGGCTGCTTTTAAAGGGTTACCAGTGCATTAACTGCAACGTTCTCTGACGTTATGTACTGTCCGTATTATCCATCGAAGAGACGGCGAGAACGGCTCGCGACGGTAAGCCGATTTACTCGCGTAAATCAGAGACGATACTTAAAGCGAAAGGGTTTCTAGTCGTTTCGATTCTTGGGAGAAAGAAAACCTATCGATTCGTCCGCCGGATATCTTCGCGTGGAGAGCTTTTTCTTCGTGATGGAACTTTTGGAAATCGATGTTCGTGGAGGAGTGTTTACACTAGAGCCTTCTTTGAAGGCAATTCGCTCGTATTCTTGCGTTTACGAAGCGGAGAATATTTTTTCACTTTTTAGTTTTCTTGAGTTTCCTTGAAACCCTGATGATGGTAGATGCAATGCTGAGAAAACGTTAGCTTGGATCGAAACTTGAAGCCAGAACCATTAAAAATCATTCTGGCCGCGAAAGCTTCCGAATTGTTATTTTTTCATTGATTTGTTAACACTAGATCTACGGATGATTAATTTACAATATTTAAAATTTCCAAATAAGTCTGTTTCAATAAAATAAATGAAGGAGTCAGGCAACTTGATCGATTCAATCACTTACAGTCTTCCATGCAGAAAATCGAAAAAAAACAGCGCTGGATATTTCAGGAACAATTTCAAAAAATTCAAGGCAAGTAAATTTGACCACCTATGTAGATCTAGTGTTAAAATGATACACAACGATATTTCGCATTTCTTTTAGAGAAAAAATACCAAGGGATATCGGAACCCCATAAATGGAAGTCTATTTAGGAGGAAAGATTTAGCACCGTCTTTTATCTTGGCTTCTTCCAAGTATAACAGATCATACCCTAGACTCTTGATCCCATAGGCTCATCGTTCATCGCCGATGGATCAGAATATTTTCCAATTTTGCAAAGTCAAGTACTCGCATAAATTCTCACGAGCAACCAAAACCACCCTCACCCTTCTTCTCCCGATATCAAACTATTTTTTACATTATTCTGTAGGTTCTGTAGGTCGGTAAACATGCAACTTGACCCTTCCAATTTGCATGGAATCTACGAGGAAGGAAACCGGAAAGACCGCCGGCTTCTCGTAGAACAGAAACGGAAGTGGATCGCTGGTGCACCGGTAGACTAGGGAGCCGCGTTTGATAATGGGGATTAAAACGCTTCGCCTTTGAGGAAGTTCGAAGAGAAGCAACAGGTTCGCAAGTACGGAAACCAGAAATGACGTTTTTTATTGTGAACAATACGAAGGACAGGTGCATAGAAATTTAATATCGGAAGGATAAAGAGGAAATATATTTCGCGGTGGAGAACTTTTCTTGTTTCATGAAATTCGAAACCAGCACATTCTACTTGAATCCATCTTCCAAGTTCTTTTCGTTGTTGGCAAAAATATCCGATTGTCAGCGAAAGAAAAATAGAAGTCCTTAGGAAGAATATTCGGGGATGGTATTATTGGAATTATATCAAATTCTGACTGTATCTTCACTTCGTTCTATAATTCCTCTTTCTCTCTGTCTTCCTCTCTATTTGTGTTGATCTCTAACTCTCCACGTATGTGGCGGTAAGTGTACCTGTCAGAGGGAGTGGTCTGCTAGAATGCCAGACTTCCCCCAGGAATTTCGATATGAAACATGTGCGGCATATTCAGTACACCGCCGAGGAAAGCGGACAGTGAATGTTTCTTCTCGTTTGAAACTAATAAACTGTAATGCATGCACAACAATGTCGTTCGAATTGCATCGTTGAAAAACACATTCTTTTATTATGACTTGGTCATCGTGCACTTTGTTTTATCGTCTCAATTTTGCACTTGTTTTCTGGTAAAGAATTTATCTGGGTAAGCTTTATGAGAGAAAATAACTCTCTATGGCCCCCTGTGACTTTGAGGTAAAGCAAGACACGTCTAACAAGGGAACATCACGAGGTGTAAATCACCGATTTTTATGAAATTTTCGTATGTTATAGTTCTCGCAAAAATATTTGACCCGTATCTTTTTTATCGGCAACCGTCCACGGTAAAGGGGTGAAAACCACCATCAAAGTTGGAAAAAAAGTATTCTTTATCATATTGTTTAAACAAATGGGTTTTTTAAAAAATGTTTATACCATTGGATTCGCGGTCGAAATACGTTAATTTTCAGTCCTTACGAAATTTTCGAATCTCTAATAGTTTCGGAGATATTCAATAGAATAGTTATCTTTACCTCAACTTTGGGGGCGGTTTTCACCCCTTTAACGTGGACGGTTGCCGATAAAAAAATATACGGGTCAAATATTTTCGCGAGGACTATATCATATTAAAATTTCATAAAAATCGGTGATTTACACCTCGGGATGTTCCCTTGTAAATTTCTACTCTTCAAAATTAAATTTCTAACTTTGCCAAATATAATAATTTATCTCGAAAAAATCATGAAATTCTTGACAATTCAATGTTTAAAAATCTGGTTTAATTTATTACTTTAAATTGTACATTTAGCATTTTCTAATTATGCTACTGTGAAACTGATCTTAAGATACCATGAAAAATGTGGACTATAGAGGGTTGAGAAACCTTCGTTTAAAGGGGAAATTAAGTCGCTTCGTTTGTAAGCTCGTTTGGAGAAAAAAAATTCTTCCTTCTACCCCAGGAGAGACACCATCGAATGGGGATGTTCGATAGACGGCAAAACTTCTTTTCCCAGTGCAATTGTTGATTCTCGTTTTGCAGGGAAAAAAATTCGCAAATCGAGCGAACGAAGCGATGCTAGAGTAAAAAGTTTGGTGGATTGAAATTTGTATATATATTTTTTTAAGCCATAGAACAAGGACGATTTTAGTGCTGCGAATGAATTCACAGTAACGAAGACAGAGATCGAGTAATCTATGGGATTTCAGGTAGTCTGTATTGATGTTCTTTTGAACAGATTTCGTAGGAATTGAGAACGACAAATCTCGAGAATTTTTCATCCTCGTAAATTGGAGATACAATCGAAATAATTTGTGAATATCCGTGCCGCGTTTGGATTTCCTTCCTGCGTGAAAAACGTTCCGGAGTTTCGTTATAAATGGGACAGATAAAGCGAGCAACAATCAAACTTGGATTTAAATTCTTTGAATAAAACCTCGTGCAATCTTATTCGCGTAATATTTTCAAAAGAAATCCCTTAACCTCGGGAAAGAGTTACCGAGATACCTATCCGAATGCTGTTCGCCGTGTTCTCTCGCGGAGAACACTTTTTCTCCGGGCGAAAAAGAAAAGCAAAGATTGAATCTCAGCTGGAAAAAAGTTGCTCGAGTATGTTAATATTTCCATTTCCACATCTCGTGATAAAATCTTACCAAGAGTAGGTATTTCTAACGTTAAAGTTTAAAGAGCACGTAGTACAAATAATTAAACGTTAAATACCTTCTCCCGCATACGTTCAAATAAATTAAACAAATTTTGTACTGTTCCACAATCAATTCAACTCTGTAAAAAATATCAAAGAACAATTCCACGTTCATCAGTGTAATTAAACCAGCCTGTAACAACAATTAGTCAAATTTACAGCACATGTTTCTTCCAAACAGTCTAAACTCCTCATCCACTTAGCAAAAACACACCCCAATTTCGTAGAAGTACCTACTGGCGATACGCAAAATTTGACATACGTTCGAATATATGAAACAAATTATTTACTCTTCCACAAACAATTCACCTTTGTAAAAAATATCGAAGAACAATTCCACGTTCATCAACGCTATTAAATCCATCTGTAACAACAATACGTCAAATTTACAGTACATCCTTCACCCTGCGATGCTACACTCTTCATCCCCTTATCAAAAACACACCTCAACTTAGTAGAAGTACCTCCTGGCGATACGCAAAATTTAGCATACGTTCGAATATATGAAACAAATTATTTACTCTTCCACAAACAATTCATCTTTGTAAAAAATATCGAAGAACAATTCCATGTTCATTAACGCAATTGAATCAACTTGTAACAACAATAAGTCAAATTTACAGTACATGCTTCCTCCAGTCATTCTACACTCCTCCTCTTATCAAAAACACACCCCAACTTCATAAAAATACCCGCCGGCGATACACAAATTTCAACATACGTTCAAATATATGCAACAAATTATTTACTCTTCCACAGTTAATTCAATTTTGTAAAAAATATCAAAGAACAACTCCACGTTCATTACCGTAGTCAAATCCACTTGTAACAACAATGAGTCAAATTTACAGCACATGTTTCCTCCAGCCATTCTACGCTCCTCCTCCACTTATCAAAAACACACCCCAACTTCATAGAAGTACCCGCTGGCGATACGCAAATTTCAAGGATGAATCGGTCGTTAACGAGAGCATCGTTTCTTGCATATTTCAGGGAGAAACAGGCGTTCTTGCGAGGAACAACGAGATAGGGGATGATCCGGCGCGTGACCACGAACGAGGAGGGAGCGAGATGCACCCGGGGGAGATTCGACCGCCTCGCTACATAAATACAGAGTACCGGTATGCTATCAACAATTCATCGCTATTATTACGACCAGGCTGACGATGCTTTCTGTGCAACGAGAGTCCGAGAGGAGAGGAGAGACTAGAGTGGAAGGGGGATGGAGGAGGAACGTCGCAGCTGCAACCCCCGAGAAGACACCTACTCGAAGCACGTAACGTTATGGAGACCACGAGCCTCTAATCTGCATCCTTAATGACACAGTTTACCCTTTTGAGTTTCTAAATCGTGGAGAATGGCCCACCTTGTTAATCCTGCGATGGACGCATGATCTTTGAGCGGTATTGCAAACGTATATACTCGGTTTTGTTATTAAGGAGTTAGTTTGGCAAAAGATCCGCCGATGATTAACGCTAGAACGACCGACGTTAAATTTATTTCATTTAAATATATTAAATAAGTACTTTGGAAGAACAGGAATCAAGGGGTGGAAAATATGATCGGTCTGGTAATCTGTGTTTTATATGATCAATTTAGAATTTCTTGTATAGAACTTTCCTGTAAACTTAGGGAATTTTTGGAAAAAAATGTGAACAAGTCAATTTGACTTATTAATTATTGTTTTATAAAAACAATAAATATATAATTATAATTATAATTTGTTTTATAAAAACATTTTTTTTTTTGGAAAAAAATGTGAACAAGTTAATTTGACTTGCTTGGTCGTTCTAGTGTTAAGTCAATGTATTGAAAATTTTTAAGGAAATATGTCTAAGACAAAAAGTTGAAGGGAGCGAAACACTTGATCGATTTAATCACTTACAGTGTTTAAGGTAGACGTAGAAAATTGGAAAAGGAACAGTGTTAGAAATTTCATAAATGTGTAAAAAAAATTTGAAGAAAGGCATTCTGACCATTTTGGTAGACCGAGTGTTAATAAATAAAAAAGTGTAGTGTGATATATAATATGTAATATTGATTGTAAATGCAGCAGGTATAACGCGACAACCTCAAGAAGTCTCCTCGGAGGTAGGCCTGTTTCGACAGGATCTGATTCGCCGGGATTCATAAAGATATTTCAATGTTACGACTTTGTCAAGTGCCTCCTTCAGGAGGCTGAGCAGGGTGGATTAAATAAAAAAAACGCTGCGAATAAGCGGTATTTAGCGAGAAGCTCCGCCGCTCAGGAGACTTCTTGAGGTTGTCGAACGATAAAAAGTGTTATTAGAATTCTTTGTGATTTTTTAACAGCTTAGAAATGTGAAGATAGAGGTTTTGAGAAAATTAATTTGATTACATCGACAGGTTGTGAAAATAAATTCAAAGGGTTCTGAAGAATTCAGCGGGCAAGGTCGAAAATTTGTTTCGCAGTTGGTGCTTTGGAGAGGTTGGATTTCGAGAACGAGAGGAATTTTTATTTGCGAAGTTCGCAATTCCCGAGAGCTTTCAATTATTTATCTGCATCCGGGTTATCGACTGCTGAAGAGTCAACGGGCTAACTTTTAATAGAAACTTTGCAATTTTCGAAGTTAGCTTAATCGAGTTGTTTTTTCCCTCGAAAATTAGCTGAATTATTAATGACATCAATTACAAGTCTCGTACAGAGTCACTCGATGTTCCAAATTCTCTGTACGTACTGTCAAAGAATCCAAGGATCTCTGTTTAAAATTGATCTTCTATCCGGTGTTAAAAAACTTAAAAAAAGAAAAAAAATCAGGCACCTGGAAAAAGCAATTACATCGCACGACTTTGGTTTAATTATAAATTTAATTTACACCCGACACAATTGATACACCGTCCCAACAGGATCGCACTTCCGGCTGTTTATATTTCTCACTGAATTTATTTTCGAGGCATTGTCATTGAAATATTTGCTGTAATTCTGTCGCCCGCGCGATTCCAAATAAAATTAATACCATCATTGCGATCCGATTACAGGTTTTCATTACAGAAGATTAACGAACGTTACGTGTCGCCGAAAAATCGGATGGCATTAAGCAACGTATTAAACACATAATGAAATGCGAATTCAAACGATCGACTGTGTAAAATCGACTGAACTCGGTAAAATTAACAGGATCTCTTACGAAATACTATGGACACGTTCACCGAAGAATATTATCGGTAATTTTTTTTCTAACCTCCCCTTGAAACCCTCGATACCACCATCACGTCTCCTGCCACTTACATCCCCGATCCTGCATTAAATTTAATAACGCGGCGAGTTTTTCTCCCTTTTCACCCCTCATTTGTCCAACAAGAACTCAATGATATCCAACGTATAGTCCGACAACTTAAAGATGGCTGACCTTTCGTTTTCACATGCCTATTCCCGCCATTTCGTTTTTGAAATTTTTAAACCCAGTTTCCCGAATTAAATACTCCGCATAATCATTTGCTTTAGAAGATTGGGTTTGATAATTGTAGAAGTAAAATGGCGGGAATAGGCGAATAAAAATGACACATTTTGCTGCTTAATAGCCATCTTTCAGTTGTCGTACTATACAAGGCTGAAAGTTAACCCTTTCGTTTACAAAATCGTCTGTGAGACGTGGTTCATCGATTGGGCCTAACGTGAACACCACGTGTCATACATGTTGCAAGTTGATCGAGCAAAAGGCGAATAACATGAGTTAGACAAGTCGTATATCTATCGGGATATCTCAATAATTTTTTTGATCGCATTAATAATTTATTCAAGATAGTATATCTTTCTTGTTCACTGATAAATTGTTACTTGTGAATTGTTCACCGTGTGACAGATATTGCTGTTGATTAGGGCACAGTTCATCGAAACTTAAATTTTAAGGCAACGGGTTAAAAAGACCAACGTCTAATCATTGACGATTGTCCTACCTGGAAAATTCGTATTTTCCAGCATATCGCAAGTGTTCGAGGCCACTGAGAAGAAGAAGAAATATAAGATGAAGAAGGTAAAATGTGACCTATTTTTCTTCTTTCTTTTTCGCAACTAATGGCACACCGAAGGTGATTCCAAAGGTGATAATGTGGATGAACGAGGCGGATTAACGTGGCGACGATTTTCACGATAAAAGGAAGATTCGAGGAATGAGGTGAAAGAGAAGAAGAACCAGAGACCGTAGAACGAGAAGCGTAAAGAGACGATTAACGTGAAAATATCGAGATACCAGGCTCTTTGTTTCCGCATTCAAATCGTCGCAGTTATTCACAGGGAATACGACGCGAAGCGATTTCGACTAATGGCCTCTGTTCCGGATAACCGTTTCGTCTGTTCGCTGACCCGATCTCAATGAAAAGACTCTACCGGATCTGTCCCTGCACCAGGAAGTGCAACCGACGCAGATGCACCCTGCAACTTACTTCCTTCAACTTACCCTCTGCACTTCTGACATCGTTGGCCCGTAAAACGATAATTCTATTTCCACGGCAACGTAAGCAGCTTAAATTGTTCATCGTTTATGGCAGATGTTAATATCATTTTTCCTTTTGTTCTTAAAATCAGAAATCACCGAGTGCTTTTCAACGAGAACTTTCTAAGCGATGGTTTTTTTGCGGTGTTTTGCAGGTCGAGTTACCCCGTAGAGATTTTCAAAGTTTTCTCGTCATTCGTTAAAGCCAGATTTAACTGGTAGTAGGAGTAAAAAGATGACAAAAAAAACGTAGCGTTAAATTTGAAACGGTTGGCCAGTGGAAAATTTACAACGGGGAATTTCACGGAGATTCTTCGAAGTACCAAATAAAGTCCACTCGGTGTAATTAAAAGCGAACTGGATTTACACGGAGCGCGTAGCCACGATGAATTATTTGAAGGTACGACATATGCATAACAAATGCGGACATTTGCTCCAGTTTCACGGTGACCGTATATCTGCCACTTTTCGCGTTAATTGCGTTAAATGATTTGCGCACGCCGGGCACTCTTACGTCAAATAATTATCTGGCAATGTTAATCCCTCGATTTTATCGGACAATTTATCGCAGTACTTACAAATACGTTATCCTTTCGACTTTTCTATCTTATCGTTTCTACATCTGTTCCTTGTTTTTAATTAACTCCTGCTTCTAGTGTCGTTTATTAACCCTTATGTTACTGTGAAAGTCCATAGGATTAGAAACTTTGCATTTGTGACACCGACAAGAGGACATATCGAACTGTCAATCACTGATTTTTATAAAATTTAAGTATGATGTAGTCCTCGTTAACCCATTCGAGACCAATTGCACACCGTGTGTGCAATGCATTTCCTAGCCAAAAAGACCGACTACTGCACACCGTGTGTGCAATGATCTTGAATTGCAATTATCAGTCATTATAGAAAAAACAGCCCTCGAAATAAGACTAGCTTAAAATAAAAGGTATCTTACAAATGTGTAAACATTACATTTGGTATTTGGTTCAATTTCGACCCTAAAGTAGGTGACCCAAAGCCAGGATCATTAAAAATACAAGAAGTGGTACATATAAAGCCAAAAGTTATCGGTCTTTCTGGATAGTCTCCAAAAAAATGCACGGTCTCGAATGGGTTAAAATATTCGACACGTATTTTTTTTTTATCGGCAATCGTCGACGTTAAAGGCGTGAAAAGCACCCTAAAGCATATTTCGTCGATTATCTCGGAAACTATGAGAGATAGAACATTTGCATAAATTGACGAAATTTGCGTCTATTAATAATCAATAGAATGGTAAAAATTATTTTGCAAAATCTACATTTGTTTAAGCAATATATGAAAAATTCGAATTTTTTTGTTAGTTTTTCCTCTTTAATGCCAATGAATTTTGTTGAGTATTTGTTTATAGAAACTATATGTCCTTTACACAAATAGGGATAAATCGGAATTTTGATTTTTGTGAGAGCACCGGAAAGCACCTAAAGCTGCTCATCACAGTTTGGCTTTCTGACACAGAGGATACTTCTAAATTTCTAATATTTATAGTAACTCCGTTCTGAGAAAAAAATAATATTGTTTTAATGTACAGAAATTCAGTTTTTTGGTTATTGAAATGTGTTTTACAAAAATGTATCCCTATTCGAAAGTGCTCCATTTTCGGCGTATGTATGTACATCGTAATTCAATTTCTGCCGTATGGTACGTCCGGTGCGTCTCAAAGTATGACGTAGTCAAGGGGTTAATTACAGTTTTGTACCGCGTCATGTTGCAGTTTTCCATTATAAATGCCGTGCTTCCGGTCGACACGATTTCCTGGAGTGGAATAGCCAGGGGAAAAAAGCAAAACACCCTTTTTTAACGTACATGCACCGCGAATGTTTGATTCTTATGCAAATACCGAAACGATTCCATCTGAGCGAGCGATGTTTGTTTTATTCCGAGCACACGATCGTTTCTGAAAAGCGTATAGCCGAGGGGAAGGTTCTTGGTAAGAATCGAGCATTTAAATTTTCTTGCTGCGAGACTTTCACGTTGAAATTTCTCACCCTCCATCCGAGAAGCCTTAATGGTGGAATCGATATTCATTTCCCGCCGAGTGGACTATCGAACTTCGAGACGTTATCGGGATGTTTTGGGTAAGAATGGGGGGAAAGTTCGTGGAAACGAGATATTCATCGTCGAATTCGTAATGAAGCCTTCCGATGGAAGAGCAATAACAATTTCTTCCATTTGCCGCACGCGATACGCTGCCAGTAATGTATCCTTGTGCGAGAAATGTTTGTAGGGGATGGGGAATCACTTTTATATTTCTGTTTGGCAAAGCGATGAACAAAAGACTCGATTTACCTTGGGGCCAGCAGGTTTCTATTGATACATTTTGTCTCGGATTAGAGTGCATTGCGAAATTAATTTGGACGCAGTCAAACGTGAAAATATTTTTAACACCTTGCCCTACAAACAACGAGTGTCACTCGTGATGATGGAAATGGGATAGGAAATTTTCAAGCTTTCCAAAACGTATTAACCCCTTGTACTACAATTTGTTTCGTGACTGCCTCAGCTGTAATTCAGAATTTAATTGCTGAAATAATAATTGATCGGTAATTCTTGATATGCCGTACAATTTAACGTAATATTAATGTTATAGAAATAATATTATCACGTCGCGTCTCATTAATATTTTCAATTTAATAGATTTTAGAAAACTTGAAAATCCCCTGTCTCATTTACTTCATTACGAGTGTCACTCGTTATTGTAGGGCAAGGGGTTAAATTGAAAATGTTAATGGGATGCGACGTGATAATATTATTTCTGCAATATTAATATTACGTTAAATTATACGGTATATCAGGAACCACTGATCAATTTTTAGTTTAGCAATTAAATTCTGAATTATGGTGGAGGCAGTCACGAAATAAATCGTAGGGAAAGGGGTTAATACCCTGTAACTACATACAACATAAACCGTAGGACACATAAAACCCCAACAATTTTTTTCAACCCCCTTTCTGAAGAATATTAGCACAAATTCACATTCAATAGTAATTCTTGAAAAAAAGAAGAAATTCTCTATCTCCATTCAATCTAAATCCTCTTTCATTGAGTTAAAAAATCTTCTCCAGAAATATCCACAAATTTATTTCAGTGTTTAGTATCTATTAATTCTATTTTTGATACAATATTCTCAAAACAAAACATCCAACTTTCACCATATTCAACTCCGCAAAAATAAAACCCTACGAATAAAAATATGTACACTATCCAAAAGCGCGAAAAATCCAAATATACAGAGAGAATAAAAGCGTTAATATTTCACTCAAACCCGTTGAAAATTCACGGTTTCGAAATTATTTCGGGGGCGGATCCTCCACTGTGGAGCCTTTATTCAAAAGCTACGCACAGCAGGCCTGAGGGTGTCTTATTCGAGGCACGTTTCGAACGGAATACTCCCCGACCACCGAATCGGACTCCATTCCGGAAAGCGGGATGATTCTTCCCCTTGCGAAGGAAACCCCCATCGGGGTTGGAATATTCTCGCACGAGCCGCGAAAACCGGGCCGCTTTATAACGCTACATTAACCGGCAATCTTCTCGGCTGCTGCACCGGGGAATGGCATTCGTCTTACCTCCTGCCTCTTCGCTGCTGAGGACCAACGGAGGTGGTACGTCGATAAAACTTTTAATTGCTCTGGTACCCGTCGGAGGAAAAGAGAAAAAGTCGAAGAGATAGGTGGCGAGGGTTTATCGAACGTTGCAACGTCAATGATGCGTTCGAAAAATTACCTTCGGCGAAAAAGACAGTTGCAATTGCTATTCTTTTAAAGTTTAATACTTGTACTATGGTTTACTATTGATAAGAGTTTTGCGCCAGTTAAATCTTTATTGAAGAAATTCTTCTATGATTGTGAGGCAACGTCAACGATTGTTTCTAAAAATTTCCTTCGGTACAAAAGACAGTTACAATTACGATTGTTTTAAAGTAACTATAATTTAATGTATGTAATTTAATCAATATATATTATAAAGCAAAGTGTACAATGTGCGTGCCGCTAAAACTCAGAAATGAGTACCGGTACGATCAAGGGAGTTATATGGTGTGGTAGCCCTCTATCTACCGTCCATGAAGAAGTTTCCCGTTTTTACCTAAAGGGCGTGATTTTAAAGATATAAGGGCTGAAAATTTCGCCCTCTAGAAATTCCTAGAACAGACCAGAACATTCGACAGTATGCGAGAGCATTCTACAACATTACAGAACAGTCTGGAATGTGTGGTATGTTTGGGAACATCCCAGATCATTGTGGAACATTATATTATATTCCTCTTATATACATGCCATTATAAATATACCTTGTATATTTTAAAGTTTAACCGTTTATTCCAACAACCACATAATCTCATATGAACTCCATGAGTGAAGCCGGGTACCCCAGCTAGTGTACTATAATTCAATGTTTAGTTTCAGTTTGATTGAAGATTAGGGTCTATTGATAAGATTTGTGCGCCAGTTAAATTTTTCTATGTTTGCAACCCCTAAGTTCCTCTGACGTTGAACGTCCAAGGGACGCACTGCAAGACGAAAAATTGTCTTCAGTGAAAAAGACAGTTGTAACGGCGATTGTATTAAAGTTTAATACTTCTGCTACAATTTAATATGTGGTATCATTTCGAAAATTAGAGATGATCGGTAAGATTTGTGCGTCAGTTAAATCCTTACTGAAGTGATCGTTCTATGATTGCAACCCCTAAGTTGCTCCAACGTCTAAGGGTAGTCGAGATATTTTCCGCATCGTCAGGAGTTTTATTTCTCACGAAATAGAGAACGATGTAAATTTGCATTAGCGGCGAGATGTTGTTTCTCAAGGCATCATGTTGTTTTCATACTTTTGGTGTAACACGAGAGAAATATGAAGGCGCGATTTTACTTCGCTTCCACAAAATATTTATCGTCTCTGAATTTCTTACGTTCCTCATCCACGGAGATTTCTGATTTTTAAAATTTCTATCAATTTTCATCCACCATGCTTCGTCCCCTTTCACGTTTGATCGCAGTGTCACTTTAAACGAACAACAAAAGAATGCCGGATTTGTTCATTTTCTTCTTCCTCCTCTTTAATCGTTCTCCCGTAAAACAAAACGACTTTCTTCCGTTTCTTATTACTCCGGTTTTGCAGACGAAGCCTTGGCCAGTGATTCGAAACAAACGAACCTCAACGCAACCCCCGGTGCAGTCGAAGGGTGAAAGTGGATGGGAAGATAGAGGTAGAAGATGAGACGAAGAGGGTGGTGGCTTTGCAAGTTTTAAAAGAAATATTAAGTGGAGACTGCGCTAGCTCGGAGTCGAAGGAAAGGAAGTTGAGTTATCGAGGCACTTTGCATAATTTAACCCCCATCCCTCGAATACAGAACGCCCCTATCTCTCGTAGTTTCTGGGTTTTCAAGGCGTTATTGCTTAACAAGAGAACTCGCTCCACCCGGCCAAAGATTGTTTCTCGATGTTGCTGGTTTGTTTGCTCGCACCTGCCTTCGCCATTTTGTCGCAACCTCCCCCTCGTCTCGTAATTTATTCATGAAAATCGATATAGCGAGAGGAATACAGAAGGAGAGTCGGAGAAAGTGATGAACCGGGTGGATTATTTTTGCATGGTGGTTCCAAGTAGACTCGACGAATATCGTGCAGTTATTTTCGTCATTTTGCGGGGCCAAGTTGACTGTCTTGCGTTCAAGATGATGCAACAGGGTGACGGTAAGTATAGAGAAGAAGTGGTACTCGAATAAAATTCAGATAAAACATGATAACACTCGCTGACATAATTATCAGAAAATATTAGAGGAACCGGAAACTAACATCGTTTTTCTAAATATTTTGTTCAAAAACCAATTGATTTTTACTAATTCGGCACTGTAAATTTGCACGTTAGATGGAAAAAGGTTGTTGATAACGAGGACGATAATATCATTCATTAACACTAGAACTACCAAACCAGTCAAAATGACTGGTACACAATTTTTTCAAAAAATTCTCCAAGTTTACACAAGAGTCAATTTTCTACGTCTACATCAATAAACATAAATCACCCAATCGATCAAATTTTCCGCCGCTTGATTCCCCCTTTTTCAAAGTACTTATTTAACACTAGAACGACGAAGCAAGTCAAAATGACTTATTCATAATTTTTTCCAATAATTCCCTAAGTTTGTAGGAGAGTCCTAGACTAGAAATTCTAAACTGATCTTACAAAACACAGATTTCCGAACCGATCATATTTTCCACCTCTTGATTTCCCTTTTTTCAAAGTACTTATTTAGAACATTTAAATGTCAAGGATTTAACGTCAGTCTTTCTAGTGTTAATTAATTAAAATATGATAGATTTGAGCCCGGTAGTTCTAGTGTTAAAATCAAATGCTTGTTACAAATATGTTTGTTTGAATTTCATCTAAAAAAATGACATTACTTTCCAGTCCTCCCAATACAACATTAAAAATTGTTATACCAGTAACCATTTTCAAGATTAATTTTCTACAAAAATTATCAAAATTTCTCCAAACATTTAGAACTAATTGTCCAAGCGATAAAACTGAAAGAAACAATGTAAACGTATTGTCCTTTGAAAGAAACCCCAGTCAAGCTTTTCCAGCAAGAAAACCGAGAATCGATCGGATATTCGTTGACCAGGTAATGAAATCCACGGTAAAGGTTTTCCTATCGATTAAATTACGTGAAATTCCATCATAGGTATAATCTTTCAAAGAGCTTTCATCGGCGTTAAAAAGCAAAAGACTCCCACGGAATTAGCCAGCGAGCTGCTCGATGTCGAAGCTCTCGGACGTTTAAATTTACAAAGCCCGCCGCTACAAACGATATAATGAAGTGACGAGAAAAATGTTAACGCTCCGCGAAGCATATCATAGCTAGAGGTCGCACCAACGCGCGATTACAGTCATTTCAAACTACCTCTCTGTAATCGTTCCTCTCGCGCTGTACAAAGAACTCCTGAAATCGTTTTTCGTTTACATTTTACCAGCTACCACGTTCCAGCCGTCAAAGTTAGCGCCATAGAAACGTCTCGTTTGAGAATCGTGCAGAGGTCGCGAAACGACAAGAGAGAAAAATAAACGGTGCTCAAACGTTCCACGTTCGAAGGGCCCGTGAGATTTTAATTTTCATCCTTCGAAAATATCACGTAAATTCACGAGAGAACGTAAAAGAAAGTAAAAGAAACGCCGACGATGGCAATCACCGTGAACGACGAAGGTCGTTGAAGGAAATAGTGAAAAAATAACGATCTAACCCAGCCAGAGTCTCTGGAGAACGACACTTTCGACCTTCATCGTCGTCTGGTCTATTCTCGCACCTTCTATCCCGGACTGTTTACGGCGTATAGAAGAAGAGGACGGTTTTTGATCGTAAAGCCAGAGGAAACGTGTGGAAACGTGTGGAAAAACGTGGAAAAACGTGAAGAAACGTGGCGATACGAGGAGAAACGTGGTGACGCCGAAACGGGGCTAGTTTTCCAAGGGGTAGTCGAGATTCCAGCGAGAGCAACGAGGAATCTTAACGACCTTTCCTACCTCCATCGTCCTCTCTTAAATCTATAAAAAGATTTTAATCGTAAAATTCTTCCACTCGTGGATGGATACGTGCCGTTGCTTTATAGCGTGGAGAATCACCCCTTCGAATTTCGTTCGGTGATAAAACACACCTGGCCGAATTCCTGAACGAACGTACGGTTTAACGAAGCTACGATACGCGAGCTCGTGCGGATTAACGAGTAGTAAAGAATAATTGGAGGAAATATCTAGTTGCCTAGCCAATCTACCGGATCTTCTCATCGACGATCTCGTACGACCCTTTTCTACGCTTTATTGGTTCAAATATTTCGGGCATAAAAAAGAATCACACGATCCTTGGAGTTTATACAGCGCGAGTAATAAAGAACGCGCAGACGGTGACGAGGCAGAAAGCTCGAGAGGGTGCTTCGACTCCTTAATTTTACGAGCTTCTTTACGAGTTTGTTCGTTCAGAGAAACAATCGACGCAACGTCAAAGATCTTTCGTGGACGATAGATTCCATGTCTTTCCGTCGATCGTGTCGAGGGTTGTCTTGACAACTTGGGGATCGTGGTTGAAACTGATAGTCTGGCAAAGGCTGTACTTAAAGTACGGAAAGCTCGAGGAAATTGGCTCTCGTGTAGCTTGCAGACACTTGATTTGGCGAGCCATTTAAAAAGGTTGCTCGGCCGTGGATTATACCAAAGTCGAGGCATTTACCTTCCCTCCAAGTAGATCCTCGAACGAACTGCTGTGAATGCACTCTTCTCCTCTCCTCTCTTACTCTTTCTCTCTCTTGCGGTAACTACGAAAACACTTCAAGTAGATGGAGGAAGTCCGCTTTCATCCTTGTTAGCGGCAGAGCGTCAAAGGGGTTCAAGAAGACGAGCGTACGGCGAGTTGCCGAGAGGCAAGTTGCTCTGGCAGTTTGCTCCCGTGACCCCGACGTGACCTTTGGTGCTGATACCATCCTCGAAAAGTGTGTCGTCCGGCTGGCTTTTCCTTTGCCGCTCTTTCCTTTTTACGGGCTATCGTAGTAATGATACGTCGCGCTGAAAGGGACGAAGAAAAGGACTCCCAGGATTAGGAGAAATCCTGCTTTAAGTAATCCTCATAAAAAAGAACCGACCAAACTGCCTTTTTGCTACTGATTCTACCTCCGATGGAAAGTGGAAGAAACTTGGTACAGGTGTTACATTTAATGTTCTTACAATCTTCGAGGATTTTATTGCACGGATCATCGTTTTATCTATAATTTCTTCCAATTTGTAGAAATTAGTAATTTCAGTGGAGGAGAGAAGGTAATCGAAACAATTTCGTGCTGCGGGCGAAACAATGCAACGTAAATTTCTCCTTTTATTCGACGATATAGCGTCTGACCGTGCCATGTGCTCGTTTTACGAACGTCGAAAAATTGAAATGAAAATTTTCAACGCCGTTGGAACACGATGCGAATCGATTTCGAGCAAATTTGAGCACGCGTGGTGAAAAATAAAAGTAGAGTTGTTTAACATCATCCAAGCGTAATTAGTATTGCAGCTACAGCGTGAAATAAGGCTTTTCAATGATGCAGAATGTAATTGGGATAATTACAAGTGGAAACGAAGTCGTTTATCCGAGAATCACGGAAAAAATGGAATTCTCCATTGTGTGGAAAGAAGGACCGCCGGAATTGCAAACGTGCAGAAATTGCACTTTAAATCTTTCGTCCCTCTTTGCAGAGAAGGTACTTTAATACGAAGCTTATAATGCAAATGGCAGGGGTCGATGTGCCAAGTGGAGGGAAAGAACCATCGAATGGCCGACTCGGGGAAGATATTTGAATAATTTCACAGGAAATTAACGCTTGACACCGGTTGCTCTCTTGTGTCTTGACGTTTCTTCCAAGCGGAAGTAAATATTCCTGAAGAAATCTCCAAGAAAACTCATTGGAATGTTCTTATTGTTCTACGCTCTTTCAAAAATTTCGCGACATTTCGAATGCTTTATTCAAACTTTCACACTCGCAATTATTCTCATTCCTTGATTCTCATCTCAACGTTTCCTACATTTCATTGACAAAAAAATACACACCGTAAAATAACTACTTGCAAAAACCTACAAAATACCTCTACAAACGATTTTCCCCAACGATCACTTTCCCTAAATGCGCCAGCATCTAGCAACTTCAAATCGTGCGACCAAGAAACGATGTAATTTTGCCCACAAAAAACAGCATCCCCTATCAATTTAAATCGAAAGTGTGCAAAATGCGCCAAAGAGAATAATTAAATCATGAAGAACAAAAGACTCGGACTCTCGCAAAGTACAATGATAATATTCTACAAGAAGAGCGCACAGGGTTGAAGAAAAAAAAAAGTGAAAAAAAAACGTACGCAAACGCAAAGAGATTTAACCATGAACAAAACACAACGAGAGAGGGTGAAGATAAAAATGAAAGTTAAACGAGAGAAGAGAAAGGCAAGAAGAGGCGTCGAATGAAAAAAAAAAGGTAAAGGGAAATGAGGAGAAAGGTGCGTGTATTCGTCGACGAAGGAAGACAGACTAACGGGGTGCGCAGATAAAGACGAGGAAGAAGAGGAAGAGGAACAGCGAAGGGGGAAGAGGGTACGACAATGGGTAGTCGAAGCGGTAAGCTCGAGGGCTCGCGTTTATTAAATCAACAAAAGCCCCACGGGGGATGGTTTTCAGACGCGAGTAGTACATCTGGTAGAGAAAGCTTTTCGTCGTATTCCTCCTCCTCTCTGTTCTTCTCTCTATTTATTTATCTCCCTTTCCCTTTCCGGCTCCCTTTTCTTGCTCACCCTTTGCGGCTTGTCCCCGCTCGTGCTCGCGATAATGACAGAAGGGAAGTCTCTCTCCATATTCGGGGGAAAGTCGAGCCTCCCGTGCCGCTTCCATTTCCGGCGGCCACGTAAAATGTGGGTAATTTTAGAGCAAACCTCTTCGCGCGAGAATCCAACTATAAATTAGTCGAGGGCTAATCGTCTTCGAGAGCTTGACGCTGTGTTTATGCGTCGAGCTGGATTGCTTTACGTTCTATGGGATCTTGTTGCTGTGATTAGGATAATAGGACACCTTATAGTCACAGGGGGTAGTTTGCATTCTCGGTTAACTTGGATCGGTTGTGAAAGGGCTGACAATGAAAATTCTCACATCATTATGTAATTGATTTCTATATAATGAGAGAAGTTAATTAGTGTAGGAACTACGCGTCGACAATATTTCTAAGAGTGTTGTTCAATAAAAATTGCTATTAATGGGGAAAGATGCTCTGACGTGTTATAAATCAAACGCAATTGGTAGATTTTGAAAACCGCAAAATAAATGAGGGATTCTGTGGATTAGCGAACTGGTCGTTTTTAAAGAAAAAGAATGGTTTTGTTAAAAATGATATAAGTCGGATATTTCCGTACGAGCGGGGATCAAGTCCTGCCGAGCGTCGTTCAACAACGTCGCTCCGTTTTACAATTTGCAGGAAAACAAAACACTACTGATATGGCATCTCGCTCTGAATCCTACGGAAATTTGTTGAGTTTTGGTCAGAATTTCGTCGAAATCGTCCAACTGTGCGACGATTTAGGATGCGGTGACCGTCATTGTTCAACTTCGGGTGGTTGATTATGTCCTGTGCAATTTAACTATTATTACTTCTAAATAAGCAAGTACTTTTTACAAATTTCTATATTCCTCTACAACTAATATTGTTTAAATCTTCCACTTGGTCGGAAGGACTTCATACAGCTGAAATAATCAAACAGTAACAATCCCATAAACAACCGCAGTACACTCGAATCCTAATGCACCATATCACCGCCTATAAATCCATACACTAAACAACTCTAACAACCGTTCGAAACGTACATCCTCTAATAAACTGACGCAAGCATACAAGCCCTATTTGCCTCTACCCCGCCTAATCTCAAAAGATAAATTCTAGCCGATCACTTCCAAATCCATCCTATCACTATATCAATCCAAATCACTCCAACCTTTCCACTCCACCGCAGTTCAATCCCACGATTTCTACCGATCGCAGCATCGCGCATAGTGCAACATAAATATCTCATACTGAAAATTATGATCGACTCGATATCACCGATGGAAAAATACCCGGAACCAGGTACCGTGCGATCGCGTTGTTATTAGTGTTCCGGCCGTTTCTCGCTTTGCCACAAATTATTCACGCCATCGGTATATTGCCAGTGGAGGCTGGAGGGTGTGTGTTTACACCGCATCGTCCCAGCAAATCGATATAACACGGCAATCGTTATTTCCATTGTTGCGTGTAAACAAATTTAAATTTCATCCCCCGAGAGTAAAGAGAATCGTGAATGTAATGTAATTCTTGAAGAGATGAAAATACAATTAGGAATCAATTAGTAACGACTTTACGAACTTTCTATTATCGATGATAGTGAATCGTCGATTTCCAATCGATTAAACGTCGCGTCATCGAGGCGGCATGCAAGTGCTGGTAAATTATGGGCCTCGATGAATTCCAGGCCGCAATTGCTCTCCATTGAGGGGGCCGTAAATACGAGAAATTGTACTGCGCATTCTAGTTATCCGTTATTATATTCAAAGTGGACATCGGGGACGGCTAGCTGGGAATAAATGGTACACGACGATCGGAAAACCGAGTACGATGGAAATGACGGGTTGCGAAGAGATGCTCCAGAAAGATGACACCGACACGAGTCTGGTCGATGGAAGAGAATGTAGGACTTATTGCGAATGGAGTTTGCATTTGTATAGTCCTCGATCGAAGAGAGTCGTACTTTTGCTTGGAAAAAAAAGTCTTGCGTATATACGCGTGAAAGTGGAGCACAGTTGGTGGAATGAGTTCTTAGATCGAACGTTTTACATGCGGTGTTCTCGAATTTCATGGGAAGAGGTTCGTCTATAATTGTCAAGAAAAATATTGTTTTCTTGGGAACGAATATACCAGAGGGATCGTCATTAACCGCTTGCCTGACAATTTCTTTTGCAACCGAAGGCGAAATAACTCAAAATTAATTGTTGAAATAATAATCCATCACTGATTTCCAAAATACCGGTATAAGTTAACTTTCTATGGGGCACTGTGACTTTGAAGTAACGTAAGACACATTCAAGTTTCTATTCTTCAAAGTTAAATTTATAACTTTGTCAAATATTGTAATTTAGCTGTGAAAATCATAAAATTCCGCACAATTCAGTGTTTAGCAATCAACTTTAATCTATTACTTACAGTTGTACTTTTATTATTTTCTAATTACACAATTGTCAAACTGATTTTCGAGTATCACAAAAAATTCTTACAACAGAGGGTTAACGCAATATTAACCCCTTAATCTATGATTTGTTTTCTGATGGGGCGTGCAAAGACTCAAAATGAATTCCTTAAATCAACAGATTTCACTGATTTCTGATATTTCGTATAACAGAAAGTGATATTAATAGTACAGAAATAATGAGACCGTTTCGTGATCGGCTGGTATGGTCAATTTAATAGCTTTTGGAAGACTTTAAAATTTTCTATTCCATTTTCCATGCCACGTGTGATACACGTCATTGTAAGGCAAGGGGTTAAGCAGAGGGAATACCGTATAAGCAAATGTCCACCGATAAGTATCGTAAAATTACGAAACTGCCAGAGATGTTCCGTAAAGATCGAGTGCTTTGAAACGAGCCGACCACGAGGGAAACTCGAGTCTCTCGTGCTCTCGGTGCTCTCTGCTATTCGTATTACCTGGAATTTCAATTCCAAGGGGCCACCGCGTTTCGTTTTAATTAACTACGAAGCCTAATAAACGCATTCACGCTCGGCGGCAGTGTTGGGAAAGAAGAAGAAGAGAAAAA
This sequence comes from Cerceris rybyensis, assembly GCA_910591515.1. NCBI lineage: Eukaryota > Metazoa > Arthropoda > Insecta > Hymenoptera > Crabronidae > Cerceris > Cerceris rybyensis. The sequence goes on from OU342795.1 coordinate 8,619,005, forward strand.
GCGAAACCGCGCAGAGAAATATGCAAAGGGAGGACCGACGAAACAAATGAAGGACAAAGAATGCACCGAGTATCACTGCCATGTATCTCTTTTCATTCCTGTCTCGACGCACCCCAACGAACCGTCGACGTTGAATTACACGAAAAATTCACAACGCCATGAATTTTTGGTGATGCCGATGAAAATGAAGAACTTAATTAATAACATGTTTCTCCTCTTCACAAGAGAATTAATCCCTTGTATGAAATCCACGGTAATGAAGCTACTTATAAAAGCAAAAAATCTCCAAGAAATATCTCACGTGATGCTTTAACGAAGTACTTTTTGAAAAAGAACATACGCTCGTGAAAATCGTGTCTCGTCAAAGGCAGCGGCTTAACGTCGTCAAAACAGGAAGTGAGATGGAGCTTTGGGTGAACTAAATATTACCCTGCCACTTGTCGCGCGCTTAGTACTTCCGGTTCTCCCAGAAATACCGTCGATTCCACGCTTAGGTCTCGTCGAAGTAGAAACGCACGGTGCGCGGTCAGACCGACCGTTGATACTCTTCCACGTGTGTTCTTTTTATAATCAACTCTCCTACGATGTTCACATTTCGCGTAAGCGTGAAAAGTGTCTCGTTAGAGTGGATAGAACGAGCTAGAAGTTAACGAGATTGCAAAAAAAAAACTGCACGATCAGTCCTCAGTCCGGAACAAAGTGAGAGAACGCGAAGTTGGAGGAGGTAGATACGGCACGTAGATGCGGCAATAAGTGTGGATGATTTTTTTCGTAATTCTGTTGCTTTTCGACGTCGATTCGAGCACAGCTGGTATACGAGAGCGGAGAAACGGGAGCAAAACGAGAAGCTCGGTTCTCTCGGTTCAAGCTAAAAATACTTCTCCTCTTTACCTACGCCCCCTTCGCTCTCGTGTACAACCTGAGTCTTTCTCTCTCTTTCTTTTCCCCTTTTGCACGATCTTCTCTCTTCTCATCTCTCGTTCCTCTTTCTCCTCGTTCCACGATTTCTCCCTCTTTCAATTCTCTCTCTCTCTCTCTCTCTCCTTCCGCTTCTCTCGTGCTGCTCGAAACCGTGGCTCTACGGCTATAAATAAAAAAAATAACGAGAACACCGTACGCTGCGGGTGTCTCGAGAGAAGAATAATTAGAAGCGGCCCTTGGAGCGTCCGCAGAAGAGAAAACTCCGGTGCAAAAGCGTCCACCCTCTTTCTCCTCCTCTTCCTCGCGGCGTGCTCGCTTTCCTGGCTTCTGTATCCGTTTGCCCGCCCTATATCTTTCTCCTTCATTTCGTTTCGTTCACCCTTGCCCGGCAAAGATTTCTTCCTCGACGTAAGTGTACGTGTGCTCGCGCGATTCTGCAATAATTCCGCGAGAAAGTACGCTGTGGAAGCTTCCTTGAGCTCTTTTCCGAGGAAGATAGAATTGCGGGTGGAAAAAGTAATTTAATATGATGCTGGATGGTTCTTTGATTTTTTCAAATATGTTGCGATTGCTTGGACTTTGCGGGGGGTTTCGTTTAGGGTCCATTTATTGCATATCGTTCGATCAAGTTGCCTTGGGAGATTTCTATCGCTGGATTCGCCATCGGTCAGACTGAGTTTTATTAAAAACTGGATTTTCCGCTTATCCTATGTACAGGGTGTTTTGTAAAGGGATGAAATGAGAGTAGGATGTTTAGCAATAGAAGTACCAAGTAAGTCAAAATGACTCGTTTCCAATTTTTTTCCAAAAGTTCTCCGAGTTTATAGAGTAGTCATAGATGAGATATTTTATTTTGGGCTTATAAAAGACAGACTACCGAATCGATCAATTTTTCCGCTTCCTGATTTCTCTTTTTCCAAAGTACGTATTTAATAGATTGAAATTATAATTATTTAAATTAAATTTATTTAACGCCGGCAGTTCTAGTGTTAAAAGTAGGAAAAAGAGATGAACTCAAAAACAACCCTTAAATGGATTTCCGTCGTGTTCTGAAATAAAACAATTTCTATCGGCAGGAATTATTTTCTTTCGCTCTCGTCAACGATTTGAAATCTTTCTTTCGGCGCTAAATCTACCATATTTAAATATATTAAATAATTCATTTAGAAAAGGAGAAACCACGTGGTGAACGCATGATTAATTCAGTAATTAATGTTTTACAGGATAGACGTAAACTGTTTATTCTATGGCTCACATATAAGTTTGGAGAATTTTTAGAAAAAATGAGGAACCAGTCATTTTGACTGTCTTGGTAATTCTAACCCAGCTGTTCTTCTCATTTATATCTCAAATTCGTATTCCTCCCAGTCATAGTGACCCGGCGAACAAAGATTCACATTTTAACCCATTCACTGTCAGAAAAAGTAAGCAAATATTATCTTGCGTGTTAAAATTAGAAAAAATGACAGAAATGCTTTAAAACATTAATTTAATGAATCAAAAAGATAATATCGAAATTCATAAAGATACGAAGAGCATTTTTGTTCCAAAATTACTATACACCCTGGACCATAACTGCTAACCAATTAATTCCAACTTATAGTGCAACCACGACATATCTCGTAATTGGCAGTGAATGGGTTAAGAAACAAAATATACAAACAAGTAGACGTAAATATCCAATACATTAACACTAGAACTACCGGCGTTAAATCTATCATATTTCTATATATTAAATAAGTACTTTGGAAAAGAAGGGATCGAATAGCAGAAAAGATGATCAATTCAGCGATTTATGTCTTTTGTGAAGGACGCAGAATTTTTGTTCTATGGCTCTTCTATGAACTTGGAACATTTTTGGAAAAAATTGTGTACCAGTCATTTTGACTGGTTTGGTAGTTCTAGTGTTAAATATCAAAAATGAATACTTAGAAATATAGTATCTGTTAAAATATAATCTCCATTTCGGATCATATGGACCCAAGCAGAACAGCAGGGTTAAATCTTTCCGCGCCTAATTTCCTTGAGACTTCGAGAAGCCGTCCCTCGAGGAGGTTGAAGACGGAGATATTTTCAAGCCACCCGATACACTTTGGATGATTCATGCGAGGAACGAGTCGCTCAAACGCCCCAGGAAAAGTGCCGAGGGACTCGAAGATGGATTAAGTATCGCGAACGTACTAAGCTCAGCTCGGCGTGCGCCGGCCAAATCGTATACACGATATTTTAAACGCCGTTTACCCTCGCTTCGTCATCTTCTTACGAGCTGTCGTCGACGAGGAAGTCGCGCCTCGTTTTTCCGTCCGACAAGGGAATCATTACCATACCGAGATTAGGAAAGTTCTTCGGACCACCCCTCAAGAACTCGAAGGGGATGCACAGGAGAAGACTGTGAGCAACCTCCGAGCAACCTTTGAGCAATCTTCGAGCAACCCCTCAGCGGTAAGTTACTCGATAAGCTTCGAATATGAAGCTCCACCTTGCAACTTTCCACGACAGCTACTTATCGTGAATCTCCGGTAGAAAATTAGCAAGAAAAGGCATCTCGTTTGTTCCATCTTTTGTTCCATTTTCTTCTCTATTTGCACAGTATTTTCACGGTGAATATGTGCGAAAACTTCGAACTTACGTGGCTCGACAGGCCGGACTGCGTTACCGTCTCCTCGACTTCTCTCGTATTTTCAGTCAACGAGTTTCCGTCCTACCAAACTCCAGGGAGAACTTTCAACCCATTTCACGAATGGGAAATATCATTGCTGTTGTTACGATGTTTATGTTCGTGTCATTAATACTTTTAATAACCACCTTCCAGAGACCCAACGGTAGAAGTTTTGGTCTAATAAGACGTAACTCTGTTGTATATTCTCCCTTGTAATACTTGCCAGTAGAATGAAACGTAGGCGAGGAGACTATAATTATTTGAAAATTCACCACGGTAATGAAAGGATTGTTTATTTGTTGTCAGCAATGCCAGGTTTTGGTGTTGTGAATACAGCCCTGTTTGTTTAATCGTTAGCCTCGATCCCGCAGGCATACGCATCGTTGTATGCTTTTGGATTGCTACGGAAGAGTGTGTATTTATTCAAACTTGTTTCATCTTTCTATTGTTTGCATTCAATCTCGCCGAGCACTCGAGTACCTACGGAGGGAAACGGATCGCGTTACTTAATTAACCTGATATCGCCACTGATCGTCGGAGAAATATTATTTATAATTCCCGCCATTACGATTTTACCTGCTATTCGTTCGATAGGGAATAAAGGCTAGGTATTCTCCGTCACTAATCAATTTCCAGTGGTCCAGCCTGTTATTTATTCAATATCAATAATACTTTATGCAAAAACGTATTAATCCACATTATATGAATTTCACTGCGTTTCCCACCCCGCGGTCTACGTTATATTAATTATCGTGCAACGATCGAGAAGGGGTAAATGAAAGAGAGAGAAAGGAAACAGAGAAAGACAACATGATGAAGCACGCATTTCTACCACCTTCCTGAAATTCGTTGAATTCATTGGCGAGAGTAGAATCTCGATAATGCACGGCAATGCAAAAGCATCGTATCTCTTTGCGGAGACGATATCGAGGGAAATACGGAAATAGCCTACGTGACCGTCGATGTTTCCACTTCAATCTCGATGGCATTAGAGCCACACGCACAGACGCCATCGTAAAAACAGAATGATAACGGAGAGAAAGAGAGAGGTATGACTGAAAAGAAAGAGATACAAAGAAAGAAAGAAAAGAGTAACTTAAAGAACCAAGGTTCGAAGAAGAAAAAAAAGGAAGGGAGAAAGAATCGAATTAAGTACGACGACGATCGTGGGTGGGGAAACAACGCGAATGTCGGTGCCGATTTTACGATTTCTCGAAGGCACCGGGGGATAGAAAAAGAAGGAAAAAGAAAAACGAAGGAAAAGGTATCGAGGAGGTGGAGAACGAAGGTCGAGAAGGGGTCGAGAGGATCGAGATGCGAATTCCATTCCATTAGTCGCCCGTTAACGATCGAACGTGCTCGTCCGTGCACGCAGAATATATCCCGGAAAGGTTTTTCCATGGAGGTCCTGCGGAATGCAGAGAAAACCCTCCACCCTTCGCCGGATAGGACCAACGGGGTCGCCCTGGGACGAATCACCGTAAAGGATTTTCGATTACGTTTCGTAGCTGCGTTCCACTCGGTTCAGTTTCGAGCCAACTTCGCCTCAGCTTTTCCCTTCTCGCTTTTAACCCCCTTCGACCATCCCCTTCGTCCTACCTTGGATGTTTATCGTCGTCTACGTATTTCTCACCCCTGCTAGTAGTTTGCGTTCCTGATACACGATACTCGTCCATTGGAATGCGACACTTTCCAACCCCCTTTCTCCGTCGACTATTCCACCGATTTTTTTTTTGTGATCGAATCTGGCTCGGTCCGTTGAATTAATTAGCCACGGGAGAACGATTCTTTGCAGATGTGAAGATTCAGCGTGGCAGCACGTACAGCGTGTATGACCTAACTCTGTGACCTTCAAATTTATGTGACATATGATTAAAAAAAATATTTTTTATAAAAGTTTCTAGTTTTATGGGGGTTGGGGTGTATACTGTTTTATTCGGGTGAAATTTGGAAGAAAGGGTGTTCGAATTTTGTGTTGGAATAGAATTTTTTTGAGGTGGTTGTGTTAAATTAGAGCCTGTGTATAGACTTGTATTTTTTTATTTTAATTGCAACCGTTGTCGCTGTGGATCGTGACGTTAATTAATGACAGAGGTTGTCACTGTTTGATAGAAATTATTTGTTAACGTGTAGAACAGTGATTGCTGTTTGCTCTTCTCTGTATTTACATCGGAGTGAAATTTTACGCTGTTATTTTGATACGAGATATATTCGGATATATATTTTACATGAGGATACTATCATTTGAAAATTACATGAAGTTTCGTGACAAAGCTGCTAGTCGATGATCTATCCTGTAATTTATGTCCGTAGGAAAATTAACCTATTACATTCTATGATCTCGATTTGGGAATTTATTCATTTTCTAAGTCTTTTAACGTTCAATTTAGATATTTGACGTGCTTCTGATATTAAATTTGTTTAAAACAAATTCTGTTTTAGTTGGACTTTGAAGCAATAATTTTCGTGAACTATGTTTATTTTTACACTCTGACAATACTCCTTCCAAACTAAGAAAAATTTGGCAGGGAATGGGTTAAAGTACCTAAACGTAAGATGATAAAACCCACCCTCTACCAAGGGATGAGAATAAACGTCCAATAAAATTCTACCACCTCTCCGTGAGAAATTCGACAAGAGAACGTGCCCGCCATTTCGTGCATTCACCATTAATCGCAATGTTCGAACGTAACCACGGAACACGACAGAAAACCTCTCCCATAAAAAGTAATTCAAGAAAACTGTCCTAACGACAGAAACTCTAGCAAACTTAGAAAACGTAAGGTGTAAAACAAAATGACGATGAAAACATCGCGCATCTTGCATTCCTCGCGTACTCGACTTTTCTTTCTTTCTCTCTCGTTGACCTTTCCAGTTTTTCCTTCGGTCGCCATTTACCCTCTTTATTCACGATTTTCCACGAAGAACGATAAGACGCTTCTTAAGCCGAAATTGAATTTCACCAACGCATACCTTTGTAATTCGAATTTGAATCTTGGCCATCTTCCTACGACCCTCGAGAAAACCGACGATTTACCCCGGATTTATTTGCCTCTTCTTCTCTTAGAGGGCAAAGTTCAGACTGGTGGAATCGAAAGTGCAAAACCATGGAGAGTCGCGGTGCAAGAGAGAAATTTATAGACCCTACGACACCTGTTCCAACCTACGTTCTGTTCGAGGTAACTGATATTACCACCTGGAATACTTCTCTTGTTTAAGCATAAAATATTCGCCCGGTATACGTGCTTTCCTATGTCGCACGAAACGAGCGAGGCAATTTTCTTTTCCCCGCGATATTAGCTGCATGGAATTTTTTAAACGACGGCTAACCTTGCGGGAGTTTATGGAAAATTAGCATCGGCACTTTATGCAATATTTGGAAAATGTATTTTGAGTTTGGACTTTGTTTTTGGTGCTTAGTTGAAGCTGAGAGGAGATATATCATTTAGTTGCTTCATTAGAAGTTTCTGCTATGGTAAAAGGGTTGAAATCGACGATGAAGAGAGTTTAATATATCATTTTACATCCCTTGCGAACGGTCATAGATGAGATATTTTATCAATCTATGATCAAAGCTAAAAATGCAAAGATTTTAATAATTTGTAAATTTTTTATTAACCCCTTGACCTACAACGTGTGACACTCGTGACGCGGTAAATGACATAGGGAATTTCGGAGTCTTCCAAAAACTATTAAATTGAAAATTTCAGTTGATCTCGTAACAGTCAAATTATTTCTATACTATCAATACTGCGATCAATTAGGCGAAATATCAGAAGTCAGTGAGAAATTTTAATTTCTGGAATTAATTCTGAGTTATTTCGCTTGCAGTCACGAAAGAAATGGTCGGTCAAGGGGTTAAAGTTCCCCTTCCGGCCGATTTTGAAATACGATTTTTAAAGAGATAAATAGCGTCGTTTGTCGCAACATCACCAATCATAATGCTCCATATATTATTCATAATGCGGCGTCTTTTCTCATACAACTTCCGAATTTGCAAGCGCTGTCGGAAACGCAAGCACGAGGGAACTCGAAACGCGTACACGCCGAGACGTCCGATAATTCTCAACTTCTCCAATTATCGTTCCTAGCGCCGTCTACGAAAGGAGGTCGAAGAGAATAAACTCGAGGAACAACGTTCCGTTGGCTGACGTTGCTGGAAATCCACTGTGCTCGCAAATCGCCGCTGAGAAATAAGCACTCGCCGATGACCGAAAACGGTGTGGCCCCACGAAATCCCGAGGCGAAACTGTGCCGATCGATGACACCGATTCGATAATGGAGAACCGAAGGAATTAGGCCCGCTTTTCGGCCGAGAGAATTCCCATTTCATCGTTCTTTTCTATTCGAGAAATGGCTCAAGTTTCTATGCTTACAGCTGTATATTGCGGTAGGTGAACCTTGCATGACTTAACCCCTTGCCCTACAAATTCTTTTATGACTGAATACACATTGATTCTGAATTAATTGTTTAAATAAAATGTTATCACCGAGTTCAGATATAACGTAGGTACAATTTAACGTAATACTACTAGTATGGAAATAATTTAATTGTCTCGTGATCGACTAATGTTTTCAATTTACTAATTTTTCTGTGACTTTTAAATCTCGTATTTCATTCACAGTGTCGCAAGTATCACGCGCTATCGTAGGGGAAGGGGTTAACCCTTTCTGTGAATATGATCGTTTTTATTAGCAGGAATGAATACAGTAACATATAAAAGGAAAGAATGTATGTGGTTTGAAGTTTGGCTGTTGATTTGGCTTGACGACGATCTTGTGATATATTATATGTTAATTATTGCACTGCCTAATTAATAACCGACATTGACAAATTTGTATTAACTTTAAACCTTTTTAAGCCTGTCATTCATTTAAAACAATCATCTCCACACTTTACTTTTATCAACTTTAAACCGCTCATTAACTTTTGTTAATAAAAACAATCATCAACACTTTAAGCTCCGAATTATTTTGCTGACTTCTCGTCAGATAAATAAACATTGTACCGGAAAATTATCTACCATTGATTAGTTATTTTTACTTATTACTAGGAATAATTGTGAGTACTGCAGGATATTCATATTAAGATCTAAATTATTGTTGATTTCAAAAATTCCATAATTAGTAGATGAAATGTTCAGTACCGTAAAGAGCTACGTCAAGTGTAATTCGACCTAGGATTGCAAATGGTAAAAGGTTGTAATTTGAGATGGACGTAGGTCTTACGCATTAATTTCTTAACACTTTACCGACCGGTAGCCGATTAATCGGCTTTCCGGGTCCAACACTTTTGGACTTTTAACTCATTAATTGGTCACTACGGCAATTAATAAATTATTATTTTTCATTACGGTTAACTGTGCCAAGGACTCGGTGAAGAAACTTTGCAATTTTCGAAGAGATATCAATATCGGGGAAATATTTGCGTGCAAGTGACCGAACAGAAGTGGGTAGGATGTTAAAAAATACAGGTCGGTAAAGTGTTAATAGAAGGTTCGAAAATGGAGATTAAAGTAGTGTATGTTGTTTCTTCCATGGCGACCGATTGAATGATGCGCGAATGAAACTCCCATGTGACTGCCTAAGTGGGTTAACATGATGATTGAAGGAAGGAAATGAACATAGGAAATTTAAGGGAGAGTCACGAGCTAATTTGAGCATTGATTAGGAATTGTGAGTGGAAAGTAATTCATATAACGAACCATTGTTATGAGACCACGATGGAATTACGTTATTTTCCTTTCTGAATTTATGGTCTCAAAGTTAGTTTTAGTGGTATCGAGCGTAGATAGTTTCAGCGATGTCATTCAACTAGATGCCTGCGTTTACAGTAGCTAGGAATAACCGATACTCTTGACTAATTACCGTCTGCCGTACTACGCTCCAGCAAAACGGTACAATAAAAGTTACAACGTCATTGAGAACCATTCGTTCTCCCATAATAACAAAATCTTCCCTCTTCAATATCACTGCTCCTTGTTACGAATTAACTCTTTGAGAGCTTTGCACATGCGTTTTTTTCTTGACATGATTGAATAAAGTTGGTTTATATTTATTAACAAAGTTATATATTTATTTTAATATTCAAGGTGGGACAAAAATTCACGCATCAAAGAAGTGGGACACTTTTAATCCCACTGCCTCAAAGAGTTAAGAAATAAACTGTATGAAAACTCACCGATCAGTTTGCCGAACTGCGCGGGAGGCTTCCATTCGGGGTAGTGTCGTGGAAATCGCGCCCTCGACCAGTAAGTCCTTAAAGTGACTTTGTAAAGGGCCAATTTATCCTGCTTGTCTTCTTTCTCCTGTCTGTCCTGAGCGAACGATCCGCATTGAGCAACCACGAAGAGTAGCCGTGTTCCCAGCAAGATCAGCAACAATATCGACCATCGTAACCACGATCCACGAAACATCTGTAAATTTCCCATAAAAAATGTCTCGATAAAGATACATTGAATATACCATCGACAAAATGAAACGTTTACTAACAATCATTTGATCTGGATCATATACGAATCTGTATACGCTCCCGTATATTTTTCACGTGAAAAATCCATTCGCAGCAACGAGGAAAAATGACGCATCCTGCAGGATGAATACGATTTTCCCCGAGATCCCTGCTGTATCTGTAATCTCCGTGAGGAACGTCGGTAAATCTCGTTTCATCCTGCAGGTAAATCCATTATCCTTAACGCGATCTCTCGCTCCTGCTCTCTTTGATTCTCGCACGGTTTTGTATCTTCGTTTTCCTCTCGTTCTTTCTCTCTTTATCTTTCTATTTATCTATCTATCGGTCTTTCAGTTTATCTGTGTATCTGTAAAGATAGATACGTAGATATCGATCGATCTCAATCCACCCCGTTTCTACTACTAGTTCTTTCTTCTACATTTGCTCTGTTCAAACCCTTCCTTCTTTCATTCGGAGAACAAAGTCGCGAGATTTCGAGAAACACGTTCTTCCCTCTCTTTCCACGGTTTGCATTCATGCATGCGTGCACGTATGCGGCTGCACGCACGCAGATTCGATGAGCCGCATAAATTTGAGGGTGTTTTAAAGCCTGGTAATCTTTCAATCAAAAGCCTGATCAATCGGTGCCTCGAATACGAATCGAAATTACTCATGTGGAGTGTATGCGATGAATCGACCACACACGCTTAGCCTTGCATTCTCTGTTCGCCTTCGTTGCATGCACGGTGCATTTAGTATTCGTGCGTGCGATTATACATGGGGAATTTTACAGGATGCTCAGTTCACGAAGGACATTAGCGTTTTTGTGGTGATTGTATATCTCTTATATTGATTATAGCGTAACGGAAATGTGAGTAGTTTGCCTTGAAAAATGGAAAAAAAGGAGAGAGTTAATTAACCCCTTGCACTGCCGGCAAACTCGCAAGAATCCATGTCTAAACGATATGTTAAGATATACGATATCTTGCCACTGACAAATATTATTGCGCCAGTATATATTTCATGCAATGGAGCTTTTGTGGAAGTCAAATGAATTTGAATCAAAATCTAAAATTAATAATACTGTATGCGGAAACACGAGCTCATTCGAGATATTAATACTTAGCACGAGATTAAGACCACGAGTCAGACTCGTGATATTTAAATTTGGTCTAAAATTTTCATCACGAGTCAGACTCGTGAAAATTGTATAAGGGGTTAACCCTTTCGCTACGGAGGACATTTCCGCATGCTTCTCATTCTTCATTCCGGCGTGGACGAATAACTTTTAATGACTAATGACGTAATATACATAATTAATTCTTTATCGAAGTTGCAACATATATGATGCTGGAGAAATGAGAACTTAGAAAATATTCAATTACAAAATCTGATCTAATAATTAATTCTACGGGTGAAATTTTGTGGAGTGACTATAGTCACCGGTTAGTATCGAAAGGGTTAAGATCTATGAAAGGGTAAATGTTCATTTTTTTCTGAAATTAGAAAAACCTGTAGTACATCGATATAACTGTATTTCAAATAAGACACTCTGATCTTTAATAATTATAAATATTTTAAAAGAGAAATTAAATAATAGTCTATCGGATAAGAGAAAAGTTCCATGTATTTTCTCATCTCCCAAATAAAAAAAAATATTTTGCGATTAATCCTATCAAAATTTCACGTTCAAAATTCAGCCCATACGGTTCCCATTCAGAAAGACTACCCATAAACTTTGCAAAAATAATTTTTCCACGTTGGACAGAACATGGAAAATACTTTCGCCCGACTTGTTTCGAACGTGTCCGACATTTTCCACGGCAATAACTCACGCTTTTCCAACGCGTGCTACATTTTAACGTTGCAAATTCGAAAAAAAAGAATACCCACGTACCTACAATTGTATGGGACACCGTGTATAACCCACAGAGTTTCGCCACTATAGCCACCTGTACGAGACCGTATCTCGCGGCATGCATCGTCGCATTGTGTTTACATATGCAGATTCGCGAGTGTACTCAAAATTCAAATCGCATTCGAATCGCTTCCGATCGGTCGATCGGTGGAATTTCACGGCGGTGAGGACTCGCTCCTCCATGGGATTTTTTGGCGGATCTAGCCTCGATCCTGTTATGCTTTTACGGTTGTTAGTGGAATGCGTTTTTTTCCCGCTAACTTCAACAAAATAGATTCTATTTCTGTTTCAACGAGCTACCTATAATTAATACTTTGCATTAATTAATTTAAGCTACATTCGTGACCCTCAGGGACGTATTATTGCTCCGCAACAGACAGATAAAAAAAATCGCTAACAGTCAACACTACATTTACGGATGTTGATACACCTATTTTTCTAAAGTGTCCCAATTTGACTTATGCAAGAAAACTGAAATTTTTTGCAAAGAAAATAGTTCCAAATCAATTTAAATGGAAGATTTATTATTAAAAAATTAACCAACCGATATATTATATACATATAGTAATCAAATTTTGAATGAGCCAAATTGGCTCCGTTAATCTAGTGTTAATTAGTTAAAATTGCTCGTTGGGAAGTTATGGAACTACGGGACATCCCAAACAGCCATTTTTCGAGACTGCTCTTGTCGTTGAAGAAAAAAGCCATCGAAGCGTGCTCCTCTTTGCGGAGACACCGATTACATATCTCGAACGTGAAAGGAGAACAAGAGGAAAGCATCGACTGCTGTCGGGAAAGTGCTTCAATACCGTGTAATCGTACTTATTTTTACGTCCTATGCTTGGCAAAGTTTTTCCATAAAAAACCAGCACGGAGAGTCGTAGAATGCGCTCGTATTCATTCATTGACTTCGATGAAAACCTGCCGGATGGGTTCGAACGGCCCTAGTTTCGTTATCAATGAAAACCATTATCATTTCCTGTTTGAAAGTGCTTCAACTTTTAGCTATTGGCTTCGACGGTGAAACTTTGAAAGTTAGCCTTTTAAGGTTGGAATACATTTTCCAATCTGATTTTAGCTAATTGAATTAAATATCAATATAACAATTTAATATTAGAACTATCGGCGTTATATCGATTATATTGAAATATATTAAATAAAAACTTTGAAACCAGAGAATTAACGGGTGAACCCCTTCCCCTACAATTTCTTTTTTCTCAGGACTCGCAAAAACTCACAATTAATTCCTGAAATCAAAAGTTTTCACTGATTTCTGATATTTTCTATGACTGATTGTAAAATTAATAGTATAGAAATAATGAGACTGTTTCGCGACTGGCTGATACTGTCAATTTAATTGTTTTTGGAAGACTTCAAAATTTCCAGTTCCATTTTTTGTGCTACGAATCTCACACGTAGTTATAGGCTAAGGGGTTAATAAGATGATCGATTCGATAATCTATGATTTATGGAATAGCCATGGAATATCTATAATATCGCTGTTCACTAAGCTTAGAAAATTTTTGAAAGCAATTGAACACCAGTGATTTTGACTTACTTGGTAAGTAGTTCTAGTGTTAAAATGATCTCCTATCATTTGACATTTTTTTTTCTCTGATCACAATTAGAAATATTGACAAAAATTCTTTGATTAAATGTAGGATTAATTATCAGATATCAAAGTTGATATTGCTTTGACATAGTATCGTTTATAACATTTTTTTTAGACAGAAAAAAGTTAATAAAATCCTCGGAAATCTCAGAGACGACAAAGACGATACGGAAATGACAAACGTTTCCACTCGAAAATCCAAATTATTCGCGATACGCAAAAGTGCAATGTACGCGCGCAAGAGGGAATTATTTGTGCAGTTTCTGATAGCTCGGCTTTTATTTTCGACGAGATAAAATTGTATGTAGAAGGCCAATCAATTCGTTATCGAGGAATATCCATCGGAGCTGCGTTTCATTCGGAGCCGTAAATAGCTCAACGAAAAGTGCACCGAGATATAATGCACATAGCAAAAGAGAAACAGAGAAAGAAGGGAGGGAAAAAATTGTCAGTATCGTTTTACATTAATAACGGTTATTACCCTGGAATAAAGCATTGAAATTTATCATCTACGAACAATTTATCGAGAATATGAAGCTTCGATGTTTAATTGCCCAAAAAAAAAAGAAAACGCAAGCGCACGTGTCTCGCTGTATTTGCAAAGCTTTCACGAAATTTCTCCCAATTTCAAATGTCAGAATATATCGCACGAATTTCGCAATCGACGAGGGATTAAATATCTCTCCCTCCGATTTTCGAATTATCGAGAAAGGCAAGAAACAAAAAAAAAACTTCCTCCAATATTTCGTTCTTCAACATTCTTTGGTTTTTTGATAGAAAGAAATTCGAAGACACTTAACACTAAAACTACCGGCGTTAATCCTTTGCGGTTCGAATTATATCATTAATTTTGATAGTGAGCTAAATAAAATTAACTTTGCAATATTTTCTATCATTGGTCATTCATTTTTTTAAATGACATCTATAGCCATAGATACTGACGGACATTTAGGTGATATTATAAAGTCATTGTGAAATTGGAAAGTGGAGTACTGCTCGACATAGGACCGCAAAAGGGTTAAATCTGTTATATTTCAGTACATTAACCCTTTGAGGTGGAAGACTTTTTTCAATATTGAGGACTAATCATTCACTTAACGATCAAAAACCGCCTTTTTATCCGAAAGTCAAAGTGTTAACGTATAGAAGTTAGAAACTACTATCTGCTTAATCATATTTCAGCGATTATATTTTCATTTTTCAACTCTAATCATCTATAAATACGCCGATAAATTGTAATCAGATTTTTTCTCAATACACATATACGTGTTCATCTCCCTTAAAGGGTTAAATACGTATTTTGCAAGAAGAAAGTTCAAGGGGTGGAAAAAATGATCGATTCGATAAATAAAAAGAATATCTTCTCCATGGCTCTCTTATAAACTTGGAAAACTTTCGGAAAAAATTGGAAACGAGTCATTTTGACTTGCTTAGTAGTTCTAATATTAACTTTGACTTTCTTTTTCCTCCTCTTCTTCGTGAATACTCGTTATTCCTAACATTTCCTGATCTACTGAAAACTATCGCGCGACTGATTTCAGTGGTCCACCATAGATCTCGTGCTTTCAAACATAGCGATCTCTTTCTATGGGTCAACACGAGGTGACCAAAGTTAGAAACGAGTTTCCCGTCACCTTAATTCGCTTCGTAAATACCCAAGTATATCCCAGCCGTCCGAGAATTTGCCGTGTATGAGAGCAACTCGTTAACGAACCGCATGCATCCGAAAGTTTCCTAGGCGCGGAATCGCGAGGAAACTTTGATAATTACTTCGTCGCGAAGAAACCAGATTACAAAACTCGAGTCCGTTCGATAATTGACTTTTTTCAACCTTGATTTACTTCTGTGCAATCATTCTTGTTTGCTCCGATGACCTGAATGTGGCGAAAGTAGATTGGTGTGTTGTAAATCGAAGGGTAATCAAGGGCGATTCATTAATCTACGTTATTACGTGAACATTAACATATGGAGATCAGAGACTCATGTGGATTATGTAAATTATTGTAAAATCTTACTCTTATAGGCTGTCACTTGTGTGCTTTATATCCATGAATTTATATGTTTCAACATCAGCAAGGTATGTTGAAAATGGAAGAGAAAGAATAAACTGAATCGAATCATCGACGAAAGCAAAATGCAATTAATTCCTTACCTTACAATGACGTGCTGCATTCGTGACGCGGTAAATGGAATAGAAATTTTTTTAATTTTCCAGAAACTGTTAAATTGAAAATATCAGTGGGTCAGGAAATCAGCTTGAAATTAGCTCTATGCTATTAACACTAGAACTCATTTGTTTTCATAAATTCTCCAAGTTTGTAGAAGAATCATAGACTAAATTCTACATTCATTTCAAAGAATACAAATAGCCGAACCGGTCATCTTTTCCGTTTCTTCAAAGTACTTATTTAACACTAGAACTACCAAACCAGTCAAAATGACTGGTACACAATTTTTTCAAAAAATTCTCCAAGTTTACATAAGAGTCATAGAATAAATATTCTACATCTATATCAATAAACATAAATCACCCAATCGATCAAATTTTCCGCCGCTTGATTTCCCCTTTTTCAAAGTACTTATTTAATTTATTAAAATATAATAAATTTGAGGCCGATAGTTGTAGTGTTAATATGTTGAAATATGATAGATTCAATATCGGTAGTGCTAGTGTTAATATTGTGTTAACTTACACCGGTGTATCGGAAATTAGATACAGATTATTGTTCCAACAATTAATTCGGAGTTATTGCACGTTCGGTCACAAAATAGGTCGTAAGGTAAGGGGTTAAAAATGAGATTTAAAATGTGCATGTTATAGTTCCTCCGATGAGAAATATTTCGAGCTTTCCTCACGACATCTCGACGCCCTGCAATCCTAATAGAATCACGAATATTTTAGTCCAACGATGCAAGAAATATTACCCTCGTCGAGCAACTTTTTTCACGTTTACCATCCTCGAGAGGGTCTTGCAACCTCAAACTTGTCACGCGGCGTATCACCCAACTGCAAACTTACTCTGTTTTTTCCTCTCTATCTCTCTCTCTTGCTGTCTCTCTTTTTACACGTTTCATTACGTTTCATTACCTCCTCTCAGTGGGATATCTCACACCGCGAATGTCTCTGGACTAAGAGGATTTCGCTTGCGTGTTCGACCGTTTATCTCTCCGACCTAATTTCAGACCTTAATTTCCACCGAAAAAGAATGCGCTTCCGCGAGAAAACATCCGAGAAGTTTCGCTAGAAAACATCATCTTCTTGTAATGTAAATAGACGTGCTCATTTCTACTTAATGCTATTTAATCTACAAGAGTAACCAAGTCGGAGATGTTCTAATAATGGAATTGGAAGAACGTTGAACGTCGAAATGAGATTTTCATCTTTTACAAGTATGCTTATTTTGCTTAGGACTCACTGTCACTTTTGGGTGGTCTTCGAACAACTCAGGCTATGAGATATTATATTTCCCATAGGAAAAGTATTCCCAGTGGTGACAAGGACTTGAACTGAGGACCAATGAGAGTGTAACTCCGATTCTTTACCTCCTCAGCCAGCATTTCTAAATACTCATAATTTTATTTTAACACTAGAACCGAATAAGTAACTTGGAGGAAAAGATCAAGGGATTAAAAAGATCATCAATTAACACGTTGAACGCTACTGACACTTTGCTCGTTTTATCATTTCTACTACAGTGATAATTTTCCCATTAAAATTTCATCTTTGCTAAACGGAAACTTGAAAGACACAAACAGATATAAATTATCCAGGATCCTATTTTAAACGCTAGTATTTAATAATTGAATGCGTTAGAAAATTCCTAAATATTACAATTGAGAAGTTATATAAAATTTCATTGAATTCAACAACGCCGGTCACCTGTGACCTCCAATCAACGTGTTAAGATAGAAGTGGAATATTTTCTTCATCCACAACAATTAATTTGTGGAATATCTAAAAAAAAATAGGACTCAGCCATTAACCAGCATGGTAGCTTTAATATTAAAGTACACATTAACCCATTTACTGTGTGTCCCGTGACAGTCACGTGCGGAGTGTCAATTACCAGACGATTTTCAATTTAGTTTACCAAAGGTATCTAAGTCAATGACTAGATTCTTTGCTTCCTCTGTTTTCTAAGATTATTCTAACTAAAGAAACTTATTCTAACTAAAAAACTAGACATTTCTTGGACCAGAATTCGTAATTTTTTACCTCTCTGTGAAAGGGTTAAGCTCTGCTTAAATACAAAGTGGTTCCTACTGTAATAAAAATTCCCGCAAAATAAGCAACAAGTATAATTACTCAATTTTTGTCTCACACCACTCATAATCATCGAGATGCGTAACGTTATAAAATGCTATCATAACTATCCGATGATTAATATCTCAATTTCGAAAGGACGTTCGGCCAGATTGCTTGTCCACCGGGTTGAAAGTTCCAGGAGCAACTATACAACGTCTCCTGCAAGGTATTTTATCTCTCGGTATACGAGTCATGCCCCACTGTACCAGAAATTAATTCTACCCGTAATCACTTTGAGCTATGAGAAACTTCGTCCCGGCGTGCAGGTAATACGTCATTACCTCCGCTAACCGGATTCCCTATCCCGTATCCATTAAGTTCAGAATTTTCTACTAAGCAACAAGTTGTCGTGAATGCGATTACTTGTTGGCACGTAAATAATGAAAAGTACAGAATCTCAAACGTTCCCGGAGATTTTACGTGAAATTAAACCTACCATCTCGTTCATTCTGGTACACGGGGATGCCTGGAACAAGTCGCATAAAATTAAACGTTTCGTCATCACTTTCCCACCGTTTGAGTATATCAGAACTTTAATGCTTACTGAAAGAAGATTTTTAGGGATTCCCCTCGTTTTTGATGCGAGATAATCACCCTTTTGAATCGTTGAACACGAGATTTACGGTCGCTAAATCTAGCATATTCAAATATATTAAATAAGTTCTTTGAAGAAAGATGAATCAAACTGTAAAAAATACGATCTGTCAAGTAATTTATTTATTACAAGGAGGGAGTGAAATATTTACTGTACTGCTTCTCTATAGACGTCAAAAACATTTTTAAAAAAGTAGGAATCTGTTAATTTGACACGGGGGTCATAGGTGACCGGCACCACTGAAATCAACGAAATTTCATACAACTTGTAAATTATATTTCCAAATTTTCTAACACATTCAATATTTAAATATCCTCATTAAAAAGGTAAAGTCTATCTGACAAGGAATCCAACAGTGTGTTTAATATTTCCACTTTGTAAAGATGTAGTTTGAATAGAAAAAGTTTAATTTCGATAATCATGATGAAATTAGTGAAATAACGGTGGCATTTAACGTATTAAATACGAGAGATCATCAACTTTACAGACAATGCTCGAATTAATATTGCATGTACTCTGTTGTTTTTGATTACGATACATATTTTGGAAATTTACTAACACGCTTTCCAAGCTTAGCAATTTTCGTAGCAAAATGGAGGGACGTTGTGGCAACAGGATATTCCGGAAGCAGCTAATTTATACTGTACAAATAACTACCTACGACTCACCCCGAGGGCTAAAATGGTAATGCAGGACGATCATCGTAACTCTAGACACAGTACCAAGCCTGGTTACATAACTTCTATCCTAGGGAAGACTTATCATCCGTAAACGTCGTCAGTTCTTCCTTCCGGTTTCTCTTCTTTGCCCACAAAGTATCCTAATTCTCTCTAATGTTCCTTACAGTATATACTTCCGCCCTTTTATAGTCGACAATTTCTCCATCGACGTTTTCCCTCGGATGTTCACCGGGTAAAAAACAAGCTTTATTGCGAACTGAGAACAACGTGACGAAACTCTTTGCAACCCTAGTTTGTGGCGTAACATTCTCGTTAAACTCGTAACACGTCTCTTCAACTTTTTCCAACAACTGCAATGTCCCGCTAGCATCGTTCTTCCGGGGTGAAATGGTAATGGCACTATTACCATGGTCGGAGAATTTCGAGAGTAAGAGCGTCGGGTTTCCATCGAACGTTTCACCGGAATTGCAGGGGATTTGGCGAAAGTGGAATTGATATCGATGCTTGGAATCTTAGACGAAGAGTTTTGAGAATGGTATGTAAGATTTTAAAAGGATTTAATTATTCAAGGACTTGGAAACTTGTCTATTGGACAGAGGAAAAATTGTGGTGGTTAACACTAGATCTACGACCACTAAATATAATAATTAAATGTATTAAATAAATACTTTGAAAAAAGATGGATGAAGTGGTAAAAAATACCATTAGTTAAGTAATTTGTATATTATGAGATACACATGAATTATACAGTACTGCAGTTACATTACTGTACTGTTTCTGTGTCGATTTGAATAGGCATTTTAGAAAAGTAGGAACTTGGGATGTCATAAATGGAGCAGAACATTTTCAAATTTTCTAAAAAATATTGAAATAAAAATGTCAGTGGCCCACTATAGGATCAAATTATTACTATGCTATTAAAATTGCGCTAATTGTAAGTCGGAAACTATATCAGAAATGGGAGACAGATTGTTATTTCAACAATTAATTTAATTGGAACAGACTACCATGGAGATCACCGGCGATCGACGCTACTGAATTCAATAAAATCTCATGTAACAATTAGATGACTAAATTTTTGAATTTTCGGTCATACCGAACATTTAAAAATTTGCGTTAGAAAGCTAAACGTGTGCTGCACATCTATCTATCTGTATCTTTAATGTTTCTGTTTTATAAAGATATGAATTTAGTAGAAAGAGTTCCACTTCAGTAGAAACGTTAAAACTATCGAAATTCCGGTAGAGATCAACGTGTTAAGAGGCTACGAATGTAAGTACGATAGAATTCTAATCTGTTTTGTAATCCTCAAAGTGACTTCTGTTCGAGAGACCTTCCAGTTTCTAACGTTAATTACAAAATGGATTATCAACTACCTAAGTTGGATATTAAGAGAATTAAATTTTCCTAAGCAGCAATTCCTTATAATTCAAGTATATAACATTATTCTTAGTCAGACACGAATCATATTCAAATAGCAATCTCTCTCATCAATCGTCTCAAGAATTTCACTGATTTACCGCCCCGAATGCAATTCAAGGTAAGAATTCCATCCCTCCGTTTCGTCTCTGTCCTCGTTCGCAATCCTAGGAGATAAGGCAGAAGGATAACTCCACGAGGGAACGTCTCATTGCATCCCCCGGAAGTCGAACTCAATAATACTTTTCACCGCATAGAACTCATGCTTTAAATAATGTTTGAATAAAAAGCCAGAAAGTTTTTCGGTTAGGTAGCGCACCGTCTGGGCTTCGACTTCCTATGGAATAGGATTTACAATGAGAAGAAAAAAAAAGAGAGAAATAACCGTAGAGTAGCTCTCTCTTCATGTGCTTCATGTAGTCGAGAAGAAATAATAAAGTGAGACGCGAAAAGGAGAGAAAACGATCGAAAGAAAGAACGAAGGTGAGAGGAACTGGGACTAAGACCGAGTTCCTACGTTTGCTAACGTCTTCTTCTTTTTTTCTCTCTTTTTCTACCTTTTTGCTCTCCCTTTCTTTCTTTTCATCTACCCTTTTCTCTTTCTGTGGATATTCAATTTCAATCGGATTCCTAGGGAGTTCCATCTCCGGAATCCGTTACAAAAGTTCGTTTGTGATATAGACCGAAGAACCTGGCCGATTTCTCCTCACCCCCTCGGCTACAAGGGGGTAGATAGTCTCGTTTTAAAGCTATACGACCAACCGAAACTTTTTCCTACGGCAGTCGTTAACTTTACTTAAAGACGTAACTTTCCTCTCCCTTGATTCGGACGATTTGCTGTACGTTTCTGTGTCCACCCCTGAATGTCCAATACGTTCGAAAAACTTGTCTTTTTCGTCATAAAAATTAATCTTTGCCAATTCTACTATCTCGAGCGAGAGTCGCGAGATTTCTTCGTCAATGAGAAACGAGTAGCATTTAAACTTTCCTTTAAGCAAGCGAACGTCGACGCTGTTACGAAATCACCCCCTTTTCTTCTCACTGTGATGCCGATAATTTCTCTTTGTTACAAATAAATGTTGCGCCATTCGCGACGACGTTATCGCCGTTTCTGTAGTTTCCGGTGAAGTGCTTGGAAAATGTAGTGAGGAGCGATTTTGGAAACTCTTTGTCAATGGAGTTTGGGGAATGTGAATGACGATGAGGTCATGATTAGGTGATTATGACGCTTGGCTGGATGGTCGTTGGAATTTTTCGAGATTGTTAATCAAGCGAGGAGAGATTTGCAGGGGTGGAAAAATGCTGGTTGAAGGGAAGAGAAATGTAGAAAGAAGATTGTGATATTTGGTCTTGGATATTTTCCAGTGATTTAGACGTATCTTTTCTTTAATTCATTAAGCGTAGATATTTATATAATATTATTAGTCTATTATAGTTAACCCCTTGTCACACAAAATCGGGTGTCACTCGTGATGCGATAAATTAGATTGGAAATTTTCAAGTTTTGTAAAATCTATGAGATTGAAAATATCAGTGAGACTCGATACGATAAAATTATTTCTACAACATTAATGTTACGTTAAATTATTCATATATATCAATTTTGAGTTTACTAATTTAATTCTGAATTACTGCGGAGGAAGTCACAAAAGAAATTGTTCGACAGAAAAACAGGAATCAAAAGGTGGAAAATATGATTAATTCAGTACTTTATATTTTATAAGTTAGACGCTAAATATCTATTCCATGATGATCCTTTAACACTAGAATTACCGGCGTCAAATCCAACATATTTTAATAAATCAAATAAGTACTTTAAAAAAAGGGGGAATCAAGCGGCGGAAAATGTGATCTATTTGGTGATTTATGTTTATTGATATAGACATAGAATATTTATTCTATGACTCTTATATAAACTTGAAGAATTTTTTGAAAAAATTGTGTACCAGTTATTTTGACTGGTCTGGTAGTTCTAGTGTTAAATTAGGAGAATTTTTATAAGAAATACGAAACAAGCCATCTCGACTGTCCTGATAGTTCTAAAATTAAAAAGAAAATATATTTATGTAATTAACAGCGTAGCAATTAATCTTAATAACACAAATGAACAGGTGAATAAAGTTTCTCATTATTACAGGGACAATTACGTCAACCTCGATAACAACCTCAAAAACGTGATCGAATTTCCAGAGTAACATGGAAGCGGGAAATCAAAGGTGACACCACTTACAAGTTACATCGGGAACTTAGTTCGAAGCTTCTAAATTCAATTAATAGACCTTTCTTTATCCAACTTCCGACAATGTAGTGTTTGAATTATTGCATACTCCCATGTCTAAAGTCCCAACTTGTGCCTTTTGTGGTCGAACGTCGAAAACTCGTTAATTGCATAATGCATACACCACCGTCCTTCAATTACTCCAAGATTAGAACAAATACGTTACAACTAACGACCAGAACTATCATATATCTTAAATAAATAGAATAATATTTCTACTCTCTATTCTCTCCAATTTCTCGCACGCAATCGTGCAAAAAATATCACAAGGACGAATGACGCGCGAAAGGGGGAAAAAAGTTCATATAAAATACGCCTCGTACGACCTTGTTTTCGGGTTACAATCCCTTTTGTACTTCGCTGAGTATTTGCTTACAGTTCATTATTTTTTGCGGGCTGTTTGTAAGTCCTGTTCTAGGTCAATCCCTTTTTTTCTGGAAAACTATTCTACCCGCATCCATGGACGTGCTTCTCGTAGGCAACAGAATTTCGAAGACGATCCATCGTTCTCCAGTACGTCTTCCTGTTTGACAAACGATGCTTCGAAAACCTTTACGCGCACGAAGACCCTCCTCTGACCGCGTTACGCTCGACGAGCTTCTATGTTGACCCTTTAACCCTTTCGCTACAATGGGCGAATATAGTCGCTGTCCGCGAACTGCCAGATGCAGACGACAAACGACTATAGCCGCTCGCTATTTCGCTCATTCCGCATGTTAAGGATATCTGGATTTACGGATTTAATATCCGAAGGTCACCTCTAGAAAATTCTTCTTTATTTATTATTTTATATATCACTAAGTGAGATCTAAACAAAATGAACGTAGCAGTTAAAGCCGCAGAAATAGAGAAAAAGATTTGGTTGAATATGTCTGTGTCTTATTCCACTTTAGTATAGTATACTGTAGCTTATTCTACTAGTTCATATTCTACTGCAATAATTTTTTTAAATTTATTGCCACTTTTGCGATAATACATATGATGGGTAGAGGATATACATATGTACGGTCAGGATAAGTATAGTCACTAGTTGTTTTTGCATGTTAAGGATAATTGGATTTATGGTTTTAATATCCCAACGTCACCTCTAGAAAATTCTTCTTTATTTATTATTTTATATATCACTAAGTGAGATCTAAACAAAATGAACGTAGCAGTTAAAGCCGCAGAAATAGAGAAAAAGATTTGGTTGAATATGTCTGTGTCTTATTCCACTTTAGTATAGTATACTGTAGCTTACTCTACTAGTTCATATTCTACTGCAATAATTTTTTTAAATTTATTGCCACTTTTGCGATAATACATATGATGGGTAGAGGATATACATATGTACGGTCAGGATAAGTATAGTCACTAGTTGTTTTTGCATGTTAAGGATAATTGGATTTATGGTTTTAATATCCCAAGGTCACCTCTAGAAAATTCTTCTTTATTTATTATTTAACCCATTCACTGCCAATAACGAGTTATCTCGTGCTGGCGCTATAAGTTGGAATTAATAAGTTAGCAATAATCATCGAGTGTGTATAGTAATTTTGGAACAAAATTGCTCTTCGTATTTTTATAAATTTCGATATCATATTTTTGATTCATTATATTAATATTTCACAGCCTTTCTGCCGTTTTCTCAAATTTTGACACGCAAAGTAATATTTGCTTAGTTTTTCCGGCAGTGAATGGGTTAATATATGGACCGTTTATTTTGAAAGTGGTATAAGTCCATTTGCAGTCTGTAAATATACATAATTTTAGTTAAATTCGCCTAAAAGAAATTTGTATAATCAAATTAGATATTGATAAATTGATAGAAACATTGTCAGATTCGTCATAATTAACCAATATTTTTAAATTTACAGATATGCTAACCTTTAAATATCTTGAAACAAGAGAAAATGGACTTACACCACTTTCAAAATAAACGGTCCATATCAGTAAGTGATTTCTAAACAAAATGAACGTAACAGTTAAAGCCGCAGAAACAGGGAAAAAGATTTAGTTGTCTATATCTGTCTTATTCTACTTTAGTATACTGTAGTTTATTCTACTAGTTCACATTCTACTGCAATGGCTTTCTATAATTTATTGCTACATTTGCGATAATACATATAATAGAAAGGGCATATATATTAATACATCCTCTATAACAGAACAAGTATATAATAAAAATAGAATAAGTAACAGTGTTATAGTAAAGTAGAATAAGACATAGACAACAAAATTTTTTTCACTATTTCTTCGGTTTTGACTGCTACGTTCATTTTGTCTGGGACCCAGTACTTTATTATTTATATACATCCAGTCAGAATGGCTTATTTGCATATGTACATATGTGCAATCAGAGTGGAAAGCTCATTGAAATTTGATTGCGTACATTGTAATTTAAAATCTGTACACTTCGATGCTTTGTCTCTTCGATTCTTGACTATCAAATAAATGGTCGTTTCGTGATATCTAAAAAAGATTGTACTCTCAAAGAGCTAAATATGCATCTGCAATTTCGGTGTTTGAATAAGCCATGATTCTCATGTTAAACGTAGACCGCTACGTTAAATATTAACTCTTCGAATGAATATATTATTCCTATTGAACGGACGTTGCAATATGTGACAGTCATTGGATGTAAAACGTGCGATTATTTTTGAAAATTTATAAAACTGTCCAAGAGATTTTGGATTTTCGTTAAATAATAAAAACTCAAGTAATGGGATATGTGTATTGTAATTAAGCGTCGTTAGTGAGGTGGAAAATAGAAGCAAAGTGTTTGACTTTTGTAATATTAATTGGATGAACATTTCTGTAATTTATGATGATGCTAATACATTTTTGTACGTTTAATTTTATCTTGAAGGATATGGTGTAGGATAAATTAATTGGTAACATTTAAATTTCAATAACCAAATTCTGAATAATAAGCGTACAGTCTGAAAAAAATTATTAGAAAAATTAAATTCGAAAACTTCATACGAACACACTTGGTTATATATTTTCTTCCAGGGTTCAAGTGAACGTTGACATTACATAAAGAAAAAGAGTGATAACAATAAAACATAGAATCGTTTCATCGCATTTCTATAAATAATATTGAAAACGACGTAATTAAGTAAGGCCTCAATGTCAATCATTTATCTTCCGGAAAAGCGATTCCAATGGCTGAACAAATAGCTAGTAACGTTCGCGGAGAAACTGTCTACATCGATAATAGCATGGTAAACTGTCTACCCATAGATTCTATTGATAGACACGCCGTTATAGATTGATCTAATTGCAACACGATTGTTTCATATTACAGAGTTTCAATGAGTCCGCAAATGCGCCACGAAACAATACATATGTAATCAGTCTGACATTATTCTACAACCACCTTTCGATCTAATTCTCCAGTCTGCTAAAACTCATCCTGTAAATCGTGTTACCTAAAATAATCATATAATTAAAGAAATTCTCATTACAACTTATAGGAGGGTAGTTTTCAAGGATAGAGTCGCCATTTTCAAGGGTGAAATAGACGCTTTTAATTTTCTACAGTCTTGATTTTATACGAGTACGAACTCACTGCGTGAAAACCTGCTATGTACACCGTGCTACGGTACACAATCGTAGTACGCAACTTACTCCTCGCTACATAAACTCTATCAACTTTGTTTACGAGGGAAGTTGACCTTACTTGGAGCTACACCAGCGACTCAAGCCTATTTACGTAAAGTCCACGAGGCTAAGCTCGTTCGACAACACTTCGAACAGCCCTTCCTATTCTTGGAAATAACGATGGTCCTACGGGGAAGAAAGTGTCGCGATTTGAGTGAAACTTCCGACCAAAATTCGACGAACTCGGACATAGAGGAGGATACGTACTCCACTTCCGTGTCAATAGTTCCTATTCGATCGTCTGGTCTACATTTTCTACTGCTATTCTACTTGCTATCAGTAGATAAACTCCTTGATTGACGAAACAATGAAGTTCTGCGAACACAAGCTTCACAAATTCGAGGAAAAATAAACGTTCTTCTTTGACAATGTCACCTTCTTCCTATCTAAACGTTCTACCACCCTCTAGATTGTCAGTTGAGGAGAGTAAGTCTTCGATAACAGTTAAATAATAATACGCAAGGAAAACATGTGTCCTTTATTTATGTATCCTTTAACCCTTTTAGTGCCGGACGACGATATATCGTCATTAGCAATAATGCTAACACTAGACAATGGAGGGTTAATATTCAATTTCCAATACGATATCAGTAATTTTATGACAAATTATTGTAAATATACAGTTTATGCTCTACATTCCGTGTTCCATGTGAAATTATCGTGAAATGACAATTCTTCTTATTCGCAATTATATTTGGCATTATTCAATCAATTTTTTTGGTCGGCACTAAAAGAGTTAAACGCTCGCTTAACGTCTTACCTTTTACTATAAACTATTTATTTGACCTTCAATAGTCGACCTAGCTCGAGAAACGTCTCTATCGTGAAAATAACAAAACGACTACCAATGAATTATAAGAAAGTATTAATTATTTCACCTTTCTCGCAATGTCTCACGTTCGATCTTCCTCCTGCGACCTTCCTCGCCCTTCCTCTCTGTCTCGTCCTCCGGGTGAGCAGCTCAGGTAGCTCGTAGAACAGCAGCAAACCGAACACACCTCACATAGCACACACAGCTGTCACGAAATTCTCGTTGTTTCTCGAAGGGGTGTATATATCCCCCGAAACGAATGCTGATATCCCCACGACTGTTATCTTGGCTGTTTTTTCGCATACGGAACAACGGCGAACGCAAAACCCCCGTAATGGCGCGAGTTCGCTCTCGACCTGGAATTCGCGCGAGAGTTTCCAAGCGGAGTCGCGCGGACTCGACACCCGCACGAATTTGGTAGCGAACGGAGCGTTGAGAGCCACGAATGAGAAGAAAGGAAGGAGAAGGTTCTCACGTTTCACGACACGTCTTCACGCGCGCACTTCTCGATGGCACAGCAGCCACCGATGCGTCTGGTTCAAAGGTTGTCGCGGTACTGCGAAGACCGAGGTGGTTCGCGAGAAGCTACGCGCTCACTAGTCCTTCCGTGGGATCTGATTGGTCGACGATTTCGCGCTCTGAAATCTCATTCGACGGTTCGAAACGACGCGTGCGCACTTCGTGACCTGTCGGACTACTGAGGTAATATTCCCCTTGAAATTTTATACCGGAGATAATCTACTTGGCCAGTAGATTTCTGTACGGATGGAATATTGGAAGGTTTTTTAACCCCTTCACGCTCGTGGTCATGTATGTGGATATTTAGTTTTTTTATAATTGTAATTACTTTTAGTAATAAAGAGAAAAATAAATTTAATAATAACTTATTCACTACAGAATCCCTCGACTAGAGGAGTAAAATTTTATGATAATATTATATTTCCCATGTATAGTATTTTCATTTTTTTCTCACCATAAAAAATTCTTCCCTGAAGAGGTATACCCTTTGCACTGCGAGCAATTTGTATTAAGTGTTACCAGCTAGTCCAAAACTATTTACACGGTGTGAGTGCACATCAGCGGAAAATTATACTAAAATACAATAAAGAAAAAAATACACCGGATTTATTTGACAACGGAATTATCAGCTTTCATTACAATGTGACCGCCAAAGGGTGACAACGGAGTGTAAAGGGTTAATATGGCAAAATGTTTAAGACTTTTACCATTTCTAGATTAGTATTCTGAATGTTGCAATTTCGTTTTTTTTTGTTTCTTATAAAACACGAGTAGGATTGTACGCAAGGACATGTCAAATAGATAATTATTACACCATGCAACCTTTGAACGATACAAAGCTTTACCTGGCAGTGTGAAATTACCTTTGATTACTTGAAAATATAAATGCAATTACCGCAAAGCGTTTTTGTTACTCCAATAGGAAATAGTTATTTACATCTCAACAAAGTTTGTACTCACGGAAGACGAGCGCATCGTAAGTCGAGTTTAAACCTGCGTAATTTTAATTCCGTTTGCTAACGGGCGCAAAGCTCGCTAGGTTCGACGTAAGCTGCTTGGTAACCTGATTATACGAAGCAACGATAACAGAGCATCGTGTTTCTATTTCCAAATCGCATCATAGAGTACACGCGAGTTTGACTGATGATGGAAAATACTGTATCACTCCTGGCTCGCCTCTTAAGTACGATTATACGAAGCAACGATAACACAACGACGTATTTACATTTGTAGAAGTCATCCGCAAAGGATACACGCACGTTTGACTCGTAATTTACCTAAACCGAAATCCAAACCAAATTAACCGTACCGTCTGCCCTGTCCCTTCTATTTCTACTTCCTTTGTCTCATCCCTTTACCAATTGCCGGAGGAAACGTGGCTACATTTTCCCCGTTTTTCCGCGTCCATTTAATTAGCGACGTTTCGCCAATCCCAAATATTGCCAGTCATCTCGTCAACCGGACAACGACCACCGCAAAAACATCATTGAATTCATGGAACAGCCTGGAGGTCGGCCTTTCGGAAGAAAACGCAATTTCCCAGCCGGAGAACCGACGAAGGTCAGGACACACGTAGAACGCGCTAATTGTTAATTATGTTTGTCAGTATATAGAGAGGAAATAGAGGACAGGATGGAATAACTTCCTGTACATACGTACCAAACGTCGAACGATATATCGAGAAATTCCGTTGATATCGAAGAAAGCTGAAAATCCGTTTTTCATTCTTATGAAAAATACGAATGAAATGTCGATTTGAAGGAGAAGTTTTAATTTTCATTTTGTGGCTGTTTCGTGATAAATCTCACTCGGTGGTAACACGTGTCTCGAGGATGATCGAGAGGAAGAAACTGTTGGTGAGAGGAGCACGGTTTCGTTGATTATAAATGTAATTTAATTCTTTTGATTTATCTCGGAGAAAAATGGAAGACAAGGGGAGAGCAGAAAGGAGGGATGGATTTCTCTAAGCAACTACATCCGGACGAAGGATGAAATCCGATTTGGCAGTTCCCTGGAGATTTTTCGAAAGAGAATTCGTCGTTAAAGCATCTCAACGGAAGTATTCTCTGTTTCCAACGGAAATACACGGACAAAGAAGAGACGTTTTTATTCGAGCCTTATCTTTTCTTAGTCCTCCGTTCTCCTTCGTTTGAACGTCTTCGAAGGAAATTTAGATTACAAAGTTACCGACGCACGTCAGGGTTTATAGGGGGATTGTAGAAACCCCTTGGTTCGTCGAAGGAAAGAGAAAGCAAGGGAGAAAACGACGAGTAACAATTTCACGCGATCTTTCGACCATGCGAACGCATGGCTCTTTGCCGGACGTTGAAAACTTTTTCTACTGCAGGATCCCATCGTTTCTCTTCGCTCTCTTCCGTTCGTCTCTCTTCTTACTTTTCTTCCTTCCCCCATGAGTTCAGTCTCATTAATTCTTTTCTCCCTCTCGAAGGAGGAGAAAGGGAAAAGTTGCATCCACGAGGTCTGCCGTGTCTCTTCTTCGTTTCATCTCCGGCTTTCGTCCCTCATTTTTCATTCGTCGCTCCGGAGAAAAGTGCACTTTAGCCTCTGTCACCTCTGGACGAAGATACAAAGGAATATTCCGTGCATTCGCCCACACGTAGACCCATCGTACTCGGGCCATCGGAATATTTCAGACGGCGACGAATACGCTCCGCGACTCTACGAGCTTCCATGTTTCTCTCTTGGAGAACTCTGCGCAGAATTTCGGGACGTTTTATGCGTTTGCTTCTCCTCGTGATGCCGATTGTTTTCGTTTCGACGTGCACGATCAACGTGACAAGAACGTTGAGATGCTCGATAGACGATTTGAACAAAGAATGATGGAAAAGCTCATGCAAGTTTTGATTTTTTTGAAATAATTGTTATCGTTGAAACAATTGTACGAAACGGTAGTATATCTTGTTACCTCTAGAACTACCGATGATAAATCTATAATGTTGAGTGCGGCGACGATCTTGCTATACTTTTCACTCGTGTGGCAGCGCACACAAATTTCAAAAGAAAGAAAAAAAGGCGCATAAAGTTTGGAAATACTATGCTGAATGTTATTCGGACGTAAGTTCGCCAGAAAGCTCACAAAACAAGTTACTACTTACTGTAATATGTGAAAATCTCAACCACATCTTTGGTTAAAATATTTAAATAACCTTCACTAAATTGTAACATAAAATTTTTTAATTGTAATTAATAATTTAACCCTTGACAATGCCGGTCTCGCGCGCCGATGTCGTC
This sequence comes from Cerceris rybyensis, assembly GCA_910591515.1. NCBI lineage: Eukaryota > Metazoa > Arthropoda > Insecta > Hymenoptera > Crabronidae > Cerceris > Cerceris rybyensis. The sequence continues at coordinate 8,650,071 of OU342795.1, forward strand.
CGAACGAAAAACTCACTGTCAGTCCCCTGGGACTGAAGTAGCACTCAACGTGTTAAATGTATTAAATAAGTGCTATAGAAAATGAAGGATCAAAAGATGGCGATGATGATGAATTCAGTAATTATTGTTTAATAAAATGGACAGAAAATGTCTCTTCTATGGATTCTCTGTGCATTTACAGAGTATATATAACACTAAATCTACCGACGGTTAATTCAGTATATTTAAAGTTCTCAAATAAATATATCCAAATGAAATAACTGAAGAGGGTGACAAAGATGATCGATTCAATCGCTTATAGTCTTCGAAATAGACGTAGAAAATTGGAAAAGAAACTGCGTTAGAAAATTCAGGGACATTTTCAAAAAATTCAGGACAAGTCATTTTGACCTCTAGTGATAAAAATGGGGGAGCAGTCATTTTGACTGTCTTGGTAGTTCCAGTGTTAATTGTTGAATGAATTAATATTTCAAGTTTACAATCATGAACAATGAAGCCCTAAGATGATCCACTAACGAGAAATCAATGGAAGCTTGTAAACTCTATCAGCAACTTTGGAGTTGAGAGTTCAGTGTTTCGATTCAAGCGGAGATTCTGAGCGTCGATAAATTTGTATTTGTGATCGAGGAAGATATTTCTTATATACATTTTACAGAAACAAAAACACTACATTATTGTGTACCAGCAGGTAGCTTCAAGGAGAAAGGATTTAATTGAAAGAGAAAACTAGAAATAAAAACATAGGTCGTCGAGCAGCCGTTAAAGGACTTCGCCATTTTCAGCTTATAAATATTGTAAAACCAGGTATCGTATCGGTATCCTCGGGCTCGTTTCGAATACCATCCGACGCGCGTTGAAGTTGAGAAAGCCTCTTTCGTGGTAAAGTGCTCTCTGTACGATCAAGAGCGCTCTCAGAGATCCCAGGAAGGAGTTCGGCGAGGAGAATCGTCGAATCTTTTACCTCCGTAGCTCGTCGCATCAAACTAAATATCGTTCTCGCGTGGAAACTCTATCTACTGCGAATTCCAGGAGCGATAACGCGCAAATACTCGTGGGATATAAGTACTAATGAGATCTCGTAGAAACACAATTACTTAAGCAACTCCGCAGATTCTCGATCCGCGTCCGATGTATCCTTGCAACCGGCGATTCTAATTATTTACAAACGCGACTCCTTTGTTGCAGATTGCCGCGAGGGCGATTAATGTGGCTTTGAGCTTGAATCCATTTACGATGCTGCATGGTTTAATCGTCAAGAAGGTAGATAATGGAGCGAATGTTTGCGTCTCTCGGCTCGCTTCGTTTGCTTAGAGAATCCAATTAGAATAATAAAGCCAAAACACTGTTTCCTACCTGCCTCTCTCATGACTTAATCCAATTAAAAAATCGAAATGAATGAACATGATTATGGGGAGATCGAGAAACTTGGGGGTGACTTTTTGAAGGAAGAAGAAAAAAGAGATTTTTTCCGAGCTTTCTATGGCATTTGACATTAAACTTACAAAGTGGATCAAAATGATTTCTAAAAATTATTTAACTTGATAGGGGTGCTATTGATATGAAGTAAATATTTCACTTGTACCCTATAAAACCTAAGTTAATTGATTAACCCCTTAGCCTACAACTACGTGTGAGACTCGTAGCGTGGAAAATGGAATGGAAAATTTTTTAAATCTTCCAAAAACTATTAAATTGACAATATCAGCCGATCACGAAACGGTCTCATTATTTCTGTACTATTAATATCACTTTCAAAACACTTACACTTACGAAATATCAGAAATCAGTGCAACCTTTTGATTTCAGAAATTAATTTTGAGTCTTCGCACGCCCCGTCAGATAAGAAATCGTAGGTTAAGGGGTTAATCATTTGTTTCATCCCCTGGTTTCACTTTTCCCAAAGTACTTTCTCGGTATTTCTAAATTTTAGGAAATATAACGTCGATAGTTTTAGTGTTAATAAAAAGCCTCATTCGTCATTTTTGTAATTTATCTTCGTCTTTCTCGAGTTCTCTGCCTCGAAATTCGCTCATTACTTCCCCGAATCAGATGACACAACCCAAAGGACAATTGTCAGAACAGTCATCAGCAACTTCCTTCTCACGAGGAACATTTGACAAATTATTGTCAAAAACTTCCGAAATAATTTGAGTTCCATTCGTTTCCCGCCCTTTTCTGAAACTTGCCATTTCTAACAAACTGGAGGAACTTGGAGACCAAAACTATTCGAATCACCAAAATACCATGCATCGTGGCCATTTTAACCTGACACTAAGCTATTTTTATTTCGAGTTCTTGCATTTATAAACTTGGCGAAATGAAATAAGTGAGAAAATCACCGAACCAATCGAATTTAAAACATTGACTATTGACGTATACACTTACACAGACAAATTAGATAAAATACGTCAAAGTAGGTGACATCTAAGGACAGCCTGTAGGAAATACGAGTTTTCTTCTGATCGGTTCGTAAAATATGGGGCGCGAAGGACGAAAAACCTCGCGTGCGGTCTTAAATGTGTTAAGACTCGACACAGAAACCGGGCGAACTTTATCACCAGGTTGGATGATAGGCACTTTATCGAAATCCATCGAAATGATGGATCATCGGTCAAGGGACGAAATTCATCTTGAGTATACGCCGAGTTATATACCCTGAATTATCGATACACTTCGAGACATACGGTTGACGGTATCTCGAAGTCTTCTCTCGTTGCGATACGCTTGCGTGATAGATGAGCACTTCCTGCGAAAGACATCCTCGCGAATTCGAGGATGGACCGATCAATCGGTGCATGCTATATTGTACACGAGTATATCCTTTGATACTTTCGATGGAGGTATCTTCCTTCTTTTTAAATTTTTATTATATCTAATGCATCCGAGCCATTTCCAAGGTGTCCTACGATTTCTTTGAGATTTCGCGAAAAGCTGTGCAGGTAAAAATGTGAATTTCATGAATTATTTGAAAAGATCCAAAAATATTAAGGTGCTGTGAAAGAAATCACTGCTTAGTATATTCTTAATTAAATTACAAATATATTCTTAATTGTTTCCTTAGATGTAGACGTTTTCATATCTCTCTTTTTTAAATTTTTAATTATTGTAAAGTGGATTTTAAAATTTTGCCAAGATGTTCACGGATTTCTTTAATATTTCGGGAAAAGATGTACAAGCCTTCCTGGAATTTTCTTAATTATTTAAAACAGGGGTGGCCAACCCGCGGCCCACCTTGAACAATTTCCCGTACCACGAGATTATCATCAGTATCATTATTATTACTAGACTGCGGATTTTTATGCATTTATGACAAATTAAATACAGCTAAAATATACAAAAAGAACATAATATAAAAATGTATCTAAAATATCCAAAGTATGGTATTTGTTGTAATATTTATTGAGTGCAATAAATCCCTAGATAGGTTTTCCTGTCTCACCTGCATTTGTGAAACTCGAAATTTGCATAAACATCCGCAGTCTAATTATTACATTATTTATCTTTACATGTAAGAATAATAGTAAACACAATAATAATAACTCATTATATTTCAATTTTTCACTCCGAAAAAGTGCCTACATTTTATATGCGGCCCGCGGAGTTATGATGAATTTCCAAAGTGGCCCGCAAGATCATTTGGGTTGGCCACCCCTGATTTAAAAAGTTCAAATATTTTAAAGTGCAGTGGAAAAAGTCAGTTCTTAGCAAGTATAATCGTATTGATCCCCCTAAATGTTGAAATTTGCATAAACATTCGTAGTCAAACAGATATAATATTCAAGAAATATTTGATTTATCAGAGCCGACAGTTTTTCTTTTCCCAATTGTGCAAGTCGTACAGTTCAAGGTTTCAAGACACCCTTGAACATGTGAAGTACAATGTTCACGCAAGACCGTAATTCAGAACAAACTCGCACGATTGCAAGCCAAAAAACTCCAAGTTCCAATACCCCTACGTAATATTATATCTGAGAAATTCTTGTTTTATCAGCTCGTTACATATTCAGATTGTTACCGCTGGAAGTTTCGAATTTCCAGTTAAGTTCCCACCCCCGACACAGTTCTCTCTTGTTCTACATCTAGATTATGCCGAATACCGAGATACTATGCTGCATTTCAAGAAGTCGATCGTACCTTATCACGACTTAAGGCCCTTTACCCTCGATAGTACACCCCTCGAACAATCTTAAACGTTATTTACAATTTTGATACCTTGAACGAATGAAATTTGCACGGATTTTGAACGATCGTACTTCGCAGTAAATAGAATTATTTTCCATCGGCGAACGCTAAAGGAGAATCGTTGAAAAAATACCTGAAGGTAAGAGAAAAAGTTGGAGGATTTTCGTAATGAAATGAATTTTCCGCGTCGTGCAATTTCACAGTGAATTACCGCAAATACGTATCCGCTGTTATGGAATATTAAAGCGCTTTATTATTTCCTCCCTTGTTTCCTTTTTTCTAGTCTCTCCCCTCTGCTCATCTCCCTCTCTCTCTCTTTCATTCTATCATTTTTTTCTTCTCTTTCTTCAACGAATTCCCCGCGGGCTTGTTGAGAGCGATGCAGCGTATGTATTACGGATACGAAGCTGCAAATCGCCTTCTGCGAAGGTTCCTCCGGGGAACCACACGTTATAACGGAATGCGAACGAAGTTTCGGATAGAATTCGTTCGCATAACAAAACTCCTGGGAGGAGAAACTTTCCCTCTCCGCTCGGCAGCCTTATTCTTTTCTGCTTTCAACGTTTATTGTGGTTATTCCTGATATCTCACGATCTGACGGATATATAATTGAATCTACCAGACTTTAATAATATTACAGTTTTCTTGCATATTCGATGAGAACGTCGCTGTAAAGAAGGTAAAAGTAACATCCACACTTTCATTCGATTAACACTACATTTATGGAAGCCGTCAAATTGACGGGTTCGTAATTCTTTTATAAACATTTCTATTTATAGTGAAACTGTACAGTAGATATTTTATGTATAGCATATAATATTGTTACGAGTCGCGTACGCATTAATTTTTTAGACATAATTAACACTAGAACGACCAAGCAAGTGAGAATGATTTGTACACACTTTTTTCCAAAAATTCCCAAAGATTACAGGAGAGTCTTAGATTAGGAATTCTAAGTTGATCTTATAAAACACAGATTACTAAACCGATCATATTCTTTACCCCTTGATTCCTCTTCTTTCACAGTTCTTATTTAATATAATTAAATATTATAAATTTAACGTCGATCGTTCTAGCGTGAAATGGTACCGAATTATGGAAAAACTGAGAACGTTTATTTAGAGAACATGTCTCTTTATTTTAAATAATAAACAATTGCCATGCCTCGTTACCTAGAAACGTTTAATCTACTGGGTGCTTCGTAACAACATAATAATTACTTAACCCTCTATGAACCCTTGTCACTTTAGGGTAACACAAGATGCATCTAAAGTTCCATTTTTTAAACTCAAAGTTTCAACTTTGCCAAGTATTACAATTTAGCCCGAGAAAATCATGAAATTCTATACAATTCAATATTTAAAATTCAGGTTTAATCCATCATTTGAAACACTACTTTCATCATTTTCTAATTGTGTTATTGTGAAACTGATCTTTGGATATCACACAAAATACGGACTAGAGAGAGTTAACAAATACTCATTTTGCCGCTTGGTCTTTCTTTTTCCAAATCCTTAATTAACACTTTACCAAAAGGTAGCCTATTAATAGACTCTTCGAGGCCAACGTTTTTGGACTTTTAGTTAATTAATCGATTGTCAGGGCAATTAATAAGTGGTTATTTGTTATTTACTGTGCCAAGGGATCAGGGACGAGAATTTGCAATTTCTGAAAAGATACTGGTATCCAGGAAGTATTTACGATCAAGTGACCGGTCAGAAGTGAATAGGATATTTAAAAAATACCGGTCGCTAAAGTGTTAATATTTTGCACTGTAGCAGATTTCACGCTCGTAAAACTAGTGTTATAGTCCAGGTCGTATTCTCCGCAATTACAAAAGCCACATCGACCGTTGGTTCGTTTAATTTCCAAAATAATCAAGTGCGTTTCCCGGACGCACACAACCATAATTTTCTTCCACGCAATTGGCCGTTTCGCATTACGTCCCCGTTTCCGTCCACGAACCAGTCAGCCGTCCTTCCCATCGCCACCTTTCAACCCCATCCACCCTAGTCTCCTCGACCTCTTCCCCTCTCTTCGTCCCTCTTCATCCCTCTCAACCTGTAGAAAGTCAATGTCAATGCTATCTTCCCTCCGTTCTCTCCCTCATTTTTCCTCCCTCTTATTTTCTCTTCTAGATCCACCCGTTTTCCTCCGCTCCTCTTTTCGTTCTCTTCCAAGACCTTTTAGGGATTATGAAGGAAAATCTGAAGAGAGGGAAGACGAAAAGAGAAAGAGAGGAGAAGAGGGAAAGAGCAAAAGACGGTTTCCGTCACGGGCACATTTCGCATTTTTCAGGCAACGCCTGGCGAACATGTTTTTCCGGCTCGGCGAACGAGATCCAGCTCGCACGGATGACTTCAAAAATCGTTTCCAGCAGGACTCACCTTCCAGGATAGAATGGAGTCGAAAGTATAATATCATAGAGAAGGTATGTGCATGGAGCTTTCAATTATTTTAATTGGGATTATTCGTGTGTGGTATAATATTTAGCCATAAGATATAGAGCGACGTCTCCCCATAAGGTGCGTGGTCTAGAGAGAAGTGGGAGAGGTCATCTTAAAAGAAGAGTCACTATTAGGGAATCCTTAGACAGAGATCATTAGAGAGATCTTAGAGACTTTTTTTTAGTGTGTCCTATTCTTTTGTTGTTATCTAATATATATCCTACTTATTTTTATATTATAAACTTAGTGTTTTGTGTGCCCCTTATTTTATTTATCCTGACGATTATTCTTTTAATTTTATCTACGCCTACATACATTAGACCATCCGATACTTTATTTCATTTCTCCTCTTAACAACCACCTTCTTATCGCCTCTTCCTTATTGTAAGACCAACCCCCAAGCACACATAGAATTCTATCTCATACAGTCTATCTAACACAAAAATCTTTCTATTATAGTTTGTTTTACATGAATATATTTATTCTTTATAGGATATTTTATCATTTTATGTTTATGAATTACTGTTTTATAATAACGCTAGATTAATCAAGGGACTATATTTGTAACATTTGGATATGTAAATAAACAATATTTTTTAATTCCATTTGCAATTTTAACGGTAATTTTACGAGCAACGAGAACGATTGGTAGTAAAATATTTATGAATTTTCTATCTTATTTAACCCCTCGCCCTACGATTTATTTTGAGACTGTCTCCGCTATAGTTCAGAATTTAATTGATAAAATAATAATGCAACGTAATATTAATATTATAGAAATAATATTATTGCGTCGCGTTTCATTAAAATTTTCAATTTGATAGGTTTTGCGAATTTTGAAAATTTCCTATACAATTTATCTCATCACGAGTCTCACTCGTCATTATAGGGCAAAGGGTTATATTTAAATATTGGTATTAGAAAGATAAAGGTCCACTGTATATTTATCTACTTATACTGTATAATTATATTTTATAAAAATGTTGTGTTAATAGAAATGTTACATTTCAGTAGAAATGACAAACTAAGCGAAATATCGGCGGCGTTCAACGTGTTAATATCAAAGGTCTATTTTGCCCAGCGAAAATGTTATTATTTTGTAAAAAAAGACATGACAACCCGTGCGCAAAACAAGTGTATTATGAAATTCCTCTCCGTAATTTTAATATTTAACGCTCGTGACACGCTATTTATTTCCTCCTACCAAGGAAGCTATTGTTTTGAAGTTTCCAGGTAAGTGCACAGACGAGAAATACCCACGTTAGTGCAAACGTGGTCTATAGGTGCAATGTAGTCGTCGTATCTTACACGGAGTTTTTAACACGATCAGCTTTTAATAGCACTTAACCCCTCTTAACACGCGAGTGCCTTCGACCGCATCGCCGTGCTCCTTTGTTATGTGATAACTTAACGACTTCATCGCTACCCGTCGTTGTGCTGGCTCTACTTTCATTAAATATTTATCGATTACTCTTCTCAGCGATATTTATCATCGATAGAGACTGACATCTCGCCAATTGACCCAAACTTCATCCCGCTTCGTGTTGGAAAAATCTGCAAACTTTCTCATTGGAAAATCTCAAGCAAATTAACAAAACCTCTCTCCAACTTGCGTACCATCGTCGATTAATGATACAAATCTTTGTAATTATTTTACAAACGATAATAGGAGCCTGCAAAAGATATTCTACTTTTTGAAAATTCATTAACTCCTTTAATTACTCGAGCATAGACTCCGTTTTTATCTTTTCATTTAATATAGTATCAAATTAATGAAACACCCATTTGCAAAGTAAAAAAATCTTTCTCTTCAATATCAATCCAACGTGTCAATTGCAATCGTACCAGCAGCACTTATTGCAACACCGATTAATCCCATCGTAAAACAATTGACCGGAAAAGGTAGGGTCGTTCTCATTGACGCAATTATTGGATGAAAAAAAAAAAGAAATAAAAGATCTCCAATGGCGAGTTGAAAGTTGAAGAAAAAGTGAGATTCCAGGCTCGGAAGATCGCACTTCCACCGATCGAAGAATTCCTCCTCGAGAGACTCCAATTTTCCATCGAAAGTGGTCCTCGCCGTTTCTCTGCAGGCGGGCTCCGCGACGGAAAAAGTTTGTTCGCCGCATTAACAATGGGCCGTGTTGAACGCGAGGCAAATATCGAGTGGATTTGATGAGGAACACGGAAGCGAGGCTCCTCGATGGTGCACTCGAACCTACTCGGTGCTCGTTCGAGCTCTCAAAGTGCCAGTCTAAATGATCCTACCGAGGTATAATGCAGTGGACGTGTCGTATATTCGATAAGAATCCGCTTTATTCCGCTTCTCTTTGTCTATTCTCTTTCCCTCTGCTTTTTTGCATTCGTTCCACCCTCTCTTTTCTTTTTTACCTGCAATTGTACAGCGTCCCGTGTCCTTCCTACGTTTTCCTGCGTCGAAATAAAATCCGTTATTTGTTCGAAGATTATTTCATCCTCTTTGAAGAAGTTTCTGACTTTCATTTCTATTATATTTCCAACAATAAAAGATTCCGAAAGAGATCCGAAAACCTCGTATTTCCATTTTATCGTATACTAGCTGAAAGTACCCGTGCTTCGTTACGGCTTAATATCATTAGGATTAAGGACTACTTAAATTAGTAAATATATGTAGGAATGCAGATGAAATGAATGAGTGAGAAAGTGAATGAATGACAGAGAGAACGAGATGATGACGTATGAAACAAAAGACAGGGCAGAGGACGCGACACGATAGGGAAGAAGGCGAGACAGTAGTGAAGATCGAGGAGAGTAAAAGAACGGACGCGAAAGAGAAAGGACGCCAGACTGCTATTGCTTATTTTTATTACTTTCTAAGTGTTTTGTTATTGTTATCTTTAGTTTTATGTATTTCTTTAATAAACGCTATTTAGTAATAAGAAGACTGTTGGCACCATCTTAAAAAAAAACAACTATCCCTACATATAAGTATATTCAATCATTTAAAACCTGCAATATTTTACGTGCTTCGAAATTTAAAAAAAAACCTTAAAATTTCGAATTTTGAAAAATCCTTTCTTAGTGGTTGCTTATACCCTAGAAGGAACGCTCATGCAAAATTTCGAGTTTCTAGGTCAAGTAGTTGCGGCTCTGCGTTGACGAGTTTGGCACATACGTTAACCCCCCAAAACCCCCCCTAAAATTTCGAATTTTTCAAAACCCTTTCTGAGTGAGTTGCTAAGCCCCAAGGGGAAGGTATGTTCCAAATTTCATTGCAATCCGTTCTGTGGTATTTGAGATTTCGTGATGAGTGAGGGAGTGAGTCAGTCAGTCAGTGGTATTGGAGCTTTATATAATAGATTATTATTCCAAACATAAATTTCACGATGGAAGACCAAACAAATCTGCTTCGGCATGAAAGAAATGGAGGAATTCTCGGCAGCGAATCGTTGGAGTTTCTGCGGTTTCGAAAAATTTGCGGAGGCCTCCTAATCGAAGATTCTTCCCTTCCGAAATCGGAAATATCACTCTTAGTGGGGATCTCTTCTTCGTGGTAGAGATTTCTCGCGCTCCGGAAAGTGGCGAGAAGCGATTCTCTACATTTCCCGGGCATAGCTCTCGATGGAATCGCATCGCGTCACGTTGCACGCCGTCTCGTTGCATCGTGCAAGGTCGCATCGCTCGCATGCATAGACGATCGAGTCAAGGATCGCATCCTTTCTCACCGGTGAGATTGAATTCGTCGAGATAAACTCCATTCGATCTCTCTTTAAGCGATCCATCGACGATCGAATGGCTCCCTGGCCTTTACGTTTTCTCACTCCACGAATTTTTCTCTTTCTCAGTTGTTTTACTCACTTTCCCTTCTATTTTTTCTTCTCTTTCGTTCAATTTTTATTCCGTATTACTTTCTTCCAATTTTTGGAAATTTTCGGTGAAAAACCAAAAAGCCAACTCGTAAAAGGCACAATTTGTTGCAAACTGAGCTGAATTTGTAAAGGTTTACGCAAAGCTTATGAAATCGACACTCAGCAAAGTCCACTATCGGCTTAATTTTACGAAGGTCGCATGAAAATTAAGGCAAAGTATCTATAGAAGAAAAAAAGATAAACAAATTTCTCCTTAAAGCTATGCGGAATACCTCGAAGTAAAATACGAATCGTTCGGGGTAGAATTTGCAAAACTTAAAGTAGAGGATCAAGTAGAACCGTATCCAAGATTTTCCCTACAATTTTTCTTCACCTTCGCTCCTCTGAAGATTTCCACAATTATCGCGAGAAGAGGAAAAAGCGGAAGGAGACGTCCTTCGGTAAAAATGCAGAATCAAGGATTATCCGAATGAAGGAACAACAGCGCGAAGGGAAAGAGGAACGAAGAAAGGATAGAAAAAAAACGTCGAGACGTCGTTCCTACGCATTCTCGCGCGAAAGGAGTACAAGCTGCACGTAAAAGACTCATCTTATTGTCCTAATTCCATTCTCGGCCACTTTCCCCTTTTTCTCAGGAAAAAGAGTCGCTCGAGTGCTCTCTTTCGCTCCCGTTTCGAATGGCTTCTCTCAGTCGCAACTTTTTTTTAATCCGTCCTCGTTTCTTTGCGCTTTCGAGGGTGCTAAAGAGGTCGAAGGACACGCGGTATCACGAAGATGTCGGGGTTACCAGGACGATCATAAATACCGTGAACGTAACGTGACAAAAATAACGTCTTCCGTGAAGGTCCTTTCGAAAAGGAGTCAAATTTAATCGACACTCTCAATGTTCGATCGGAGAAAAACCACTGAAAATAGTTGGTGTGCAGATCTGTCTCCTGTTAGAGTCTAAAGGTCGAGGGCGACCTTCTATAGAAACCATGATAAATATAGATTTAGAGGATGAAACGAATTATTAATATAAATCTGTCTAAGACGTTACCTTCTTCGCAAACTGAATCGAACAAAACTTTAATCACTGTACCGTAGAAAATAAGTAGTCGAAGTCAAGGATATTTATTTAAATTAACAGAAAACAAAATAGCGATATAACATGAAATAAACCATACAAATAGTTCAACGAATGATTCACCCTCATAATATTGCAACAAATTCTGTGTTTTAGATATTAGAGATATTTTTTTTATATCACATGCGTTTTATGTATTATAGCGTTGTTTGTCATAGTGATAATATACCAGTCGGTAGCTTCGGGGTCATCGACCTTTAAGACAATTGCGAAGCTTATTTACCGAAACTTCTCGATGGTTTTACACATTCATAACAAACAACTGACGCAATATATTCATAAATGACAGATCCATTCATTCTATTCGTACTAAAATAATAGGGGTGTTTGTGCAAATGTTAAGTTTGATAAGAGCTGATAATAATACAAAATACAAGTAAAGGACTCTTTCAGTCGGAAAATTTTACAACGAATTTCATGCCTTAAATATTACAGATATTTTTTTATATCGCATTTGTTTTATATATTTTAGCACCGTTAAATTTCTCATAAATGTATACAAATTTTCAGTCTATTACTTACTATACAGTAGACCTTCGTCTAACGCACTCAATGTGTACCATGTTATTGAAGATAGCTCTATAGGAAGCCATGGTCAATGTTAACCCATGTTGCCCATAGATTGAGCAGGAGAAACGTCAAATTCACGTCGCTCCAGCGACTACGTGCGGTAATACAACCTAGCAGCACCACGACGACGATAAAAAGCTTGTAAAGTTTCGATTGTACGAACGTAACGAGACTTAAGTGTCGACGAGACGGGTCATTAACACGAGGGACCGAACTCGAGGCGAGAATCGATGGGAAGTCGTCGAGGTATAACGTTGGTTCTCACTAAATTATAGGAGGGATGTAAAATTTGGAGATCTACGATTTAAGTTCATAATCGATAAAAGTTACAGGGAGAATGGATAGGGAATTATGCTACGAAAAGTTTAACGACAGACGAGTAAAGGAAGTGATGGTAATTTTGAAGTTACATTAAACTCTGGTCGGTTGACGTTGATTCTAGTTCATGGCTCGTTCATGGCGCAATGAGAGAGGATTTGTGCGTGTTAAGAGTTGTTTTTAACTAGCGCGAATTTACGGAGACAGTAAAATAATAAGAGAATAAATTCAAGACGATAACTCGTATAGAAAGCTTGCAACACAATTTTACGACAGATCAAAATTAACTAGTGGATGCAGCATCGTTCTTGTAAAATTGACACTTCTCTCTGCTGCTCATCTACCAAAAAATTATTATATTTTATAATAACAAATATTCATTAACAAGTACAATATCTCTCGCTCAAATGCAGAGATTGATTTACCAAATACAACAGCAGCAAAAGTACCTCACTTTTTTTTACCCTTTTTTTGGTTCCCAAAAAATGATTCTGTGCTTTCCAAGTCTCAACCAACCCCCTAAAATTCAACGAAAGGAATAAAAAATTAAGCTAGCATTATCCAACTACCGTTAAATTCCTTAAATTCGTAGAGACGTTGGAAGAAACGTCAAAGTGCGCAAACACGAGGGAATGTAATGGCGCAAGGAGCGGGGATGTTTGCGGAAAGAGATAAAGCAACCTAGAGGGAAGTAGATAATCTTATACCGGCGAACGTGTGCTGGAAGATAAGCAGAGTATGGATATATTCCATAACCGTTCGTCTTTCCAATGGAAATATAACGATTCGCGAGAGATTAATACCGGGCCAGAAATTCCGGCACGTTCGGTCAGTATGTACCCCTCTGGAATTAGAACGTAGATGGTATAAATCACTAATAACAATCGAAACCGCGGACGATTCGAGTAACGAACCGTACGAGACTACCAACGATGAAGGTAAAGGGTTTTTTGGGAAACAATGGAATTAAAAAGCCACTTGACAAAAGGTTTCTTTATCCTGTCTACGTTGCATGTCATTCAACCGTGAAAAAATACACACCTTTAATTGTTGCAGCCGTAAATTTCCCGCAGATATGTGTATTAACGGTTTGACCACCATGTGTGCATATATGCACCCTGCGAAAGCCATCGGTGGAGACTATGGACGCAAATATGCGCTCTGCGAAAGCTATCGATATAATCGACACAAATATTCGTCCGTCGAAGGATTTGGCTGTTTACTCTGGTCACATATGTATTATATGTTCGGCAATTGTTTTATCGTATATCCGTAATTTGCGAAAAAAATATTCTACAGATCGAATGACGTTTCGCTAATTTTATCATTTCTAATGAAGTGAAAATTTTTCTATTAAATTCACATTTATATGAAGCAGAAACTTTAGAGATATAGATAGATAGATAGATATTCGGCAAACTTTATCTTTTTAACATCAATATTTAATTAATCAGTATGTCCGATAATTCATAAATCTTGCAATTTTAAAGTGACATGAAATTTCTGGCAGTCAACGTGTTAAACTTACAATTAGAACAGTCCGCAGTCAAAGGGTTAATAAATTGTCTGCCACGTGACTTACAGATAACTGACAGTGCATCTTATCAATTTTTTAATTACTGTAGTTGTTTCGCCTGGAAATTAGACTTAGTTGTGTATTAAGAATTAGAGCTGTGACAATATTAGAATTGTAAAGAAAGTGTGATGTTTCAGTTCGTTATTTTGCGTCGACGGAATAGCGGGAAAAATGCGCGGGAAGTCAAAGGTTGAAATGAAAACACTGAAAAAAAGATGGAAAGGTGATGAAAATACAAGCGACAGATTTTTCGCAATGGCGACAAAGAAGAACGACGACATTAAAGAGTAAAAACGACGGAGAAGTTTTACGGGTTGAGGCAGATTTTTACCGCTGGGCAGAAATACGCTCCTTCGGCTGGCATGGGACTGCTTTTAAAGCTTTTATGGGAGACGGGTACTTTGCTGAGGTCCCTCCACCTGCGGGAATTCTACCGACACCCCATATACTTCTACGCTTCTAGATGCTGTTTGCAAGCTCATAGTGTACCTATGATAATATTATTGAAATTACCATCTTACACTACTCTCTTTTCGATAATTTCACCACAAGATTACACTCGCTATTTCTTTAAATTCCATTTTTCCCAGATCATTGAAATTCCTTTCGATATTCTCGTTTCTTTCACTCCCCACTTTTACAGGAGATTTTACAGAAACTCTTGCTTCTAAAACGGAACATAATTTCAAAAACTACGTTCCTCTAAATGCAATTTTTCCGCCTTACACAATTCTTAACCCTTAAATTCGCGGAGTTGCATTTCTGCAACATACTAATTCTATGAGAATAAAAAAAAATCTGAACGAATTACGGTTTCTGAACGAACTTTGTCATAGACTATAGTGTACTTTGTAAATTTTTGACAGGTGCAGTGGCACCAACTTTCAAATGTTTTAATTATTTGTCAGTTTTAGCGGGTCTTCATCGGTGCGGAAAAAAGTGATATTGGAATGACTTTCCTCGGTCTTTGTTATAACAGAGAAAATAACCGTTTTTATAACTATCGTAATAAATAGAACTATAATTAAGTACTAAAATATTTTTTTATTCTATTTACATGAGTCAATAATTCCCCATACATCTGCTTACCTAGGAACGCGCAGTGTTGCATAAATGCAACAAAGGATTTTCAGTTAATTTAGAAGCTGAATTCTTTCAAAAGAATTTTTTTAATATTTTCCTATAATCTAAACTATATATGGATATTAAAAACATTTTTTCTGATTAAAAAAATAAAATCGCGCATTTAAGGGTTATACAACAATTCCAAGAATTCTAAGAATTTTGTAATACAAAGAAGAATCTAATGTCTTTCTAAAAGAGAATTCTCAACTTACGCGGACAAATCCACGGCATTTCTGCAACCTCGCCGAGAAACAATTCTCGTTTCTTTTATCAAACAGAATTTTGCAAAAATTTTTCCGCGCAAACGTACCGGATAAAAGGGGTAGTTGAGCGTTGCGGTCAATCGTAGACACGAGAGGGACGAAGAGCAGCCGTGAAAACGGGGATGATGGGCGCCACGCGGGGGTCGGTTCGTCGTAACGCGCATAAAAAACTCACCCCTAACGGCCGTTTCGACACAACAGCCAGCGCCCAAGTGCGCGCTCCCTTTGCCGACACAGCAACCTGCGAAAATATTAAAGCGACGCATCCTCCACGGCCAATGCGGAGCTTTAATATAATACAAAACGGTATTACGTAGGTGCACAGTAGCTAGGTGCATCCTGGCTGGATGCGTTGCGGCTAACTACACCGTGGTTAAAGTGCACCCGACGCCTAGTTTGAGCTTTTTTTCTCCCCTCGTGCTTCTTTTCCGTATTTTCTTTTTTAACTGCAACTGCAGTGGTCATTCCACTTAGGACTTAGTGTTGCAGATACGCGTAAGCCTACTGGGACGATGATACACCGAATAATAATGTAGAATTTTATTTTGAACATTGTATTTTTATTAAAATACTGGATAATTAAAAACATGTTTAACCCATTCGAGGGGGTGCATTTATTTAGTCTCCTCACAATCAGAGGTACCGACAATCTTTTCGCTTTGCATTTACTATTTCCTGCACTCCTGATGGACCTGGCTTTGGGCAATGTATTTTGGGACTAATTGTAAATTGAAGCTAACATCAAATTTAATCTTTACACTATTTTAAAATACTTTGTATTTTAAGCCGGTTATATTTCGAACACTGATTTTTCAATGTTTACTGATAGTTGCAATTCAATATCATTGCACGAACGGTGTGCGATCCGTCTTGAATGGGTTAAAATATCACATAAGAATATATACAACGTAATTTAGTCATTTATTCCATGTACTCTTACGCGGATCGTTCTTTCTCTCTTTTTCCCATCACATAATAATTTAATGAAAATCCCTCAAAACTGACGAAGAATTTGAATTCAAACATAATTGCAAGTCCAAGCTTTTAACACTAAAACTACGAGGCAAGTCAGAACGACCCATTTCCAATTTTTGTCGAAAATTCTCCAAGTTTGTAAGACAGATATAGAGAAGATATTCTACGTTGATCTCTTAAAATACAGATTACTGAATCGATAATGTTTTCTACCTCTTGATTGCTCTTTTTCAAAGTAATTATTTAATAAATTGAAATATCATAGACTTAACGTCGGTATCTCTGGTGTTAAATATAATATTTAACTCTTTTAGTGCCGACCGAAAAAATTGACATATAAAAAGACTTGTCATTTGGCGATATTTTCATGTAGAACACGGAATATAGAGCATAAACCGTTAATTAAAATTAATTGTCATAAAATTACTGACGTGGTATAGGAAACTGAGTATTAACCCTTCGTTGTCCAGTGTCAGCACTATTGCTAACGACGATATATCGCCGTCCGGCACTAAAAGGGTTAATATATTAAAATATAATAACTTTAACGCCGGTAGTTCTAGTTTTAATTTCATTCTCGCCACAATATATACCTTATATCCCAGCAATCATTTTGCAAGCTGGACAATGGCTACGACACCTTCATAAACGTAACCGAGATCCGACAAACAACCACCTTCCTTGTTATTATCGTCGACGATAAAAAATATAAAAATATATCCAACATTAAAGAAAACGTAATGAGTCTCTGCCACGAGGGGATCGAAGAAACGAGGCCTCCGAGGTGGATTAACTTTTGCCAGTGATTTACACAGTGTTTGCGGTAGGTTAGAGGATTTTGCTGGACAGGACGATTAGTCTTGGAGGATTAACCCTCGAAGTAGACGCTCGTGCGAGATTGACGTCGGATTGGCAAAAGGGACTTTGTCGATAAGAAATAGTTCTCTCCGAACGTTGCCAGGTTACTCGGTTAATTCACCAAAGAGATTGTTCGATAATCGTTACAATGGTTAAGTATTTCTCGTAATTAAAGATATTCTTATCTCCGAGATAAGATTGAAAGTGATTAATGCCCTATCAATGAACGTCAAGGGTACTCTGTATTCTCGCGATCCCCTCTGAAAGAGTCCCTGGATATCTCCAACTTACCCTCGAACTTTGAGAGTGATTAGCTACCGGCAGACTCGACGATAAATATAAACAAATCCATCCAATCGTTTCTCTCCCTTCCAACACAGCTCGATGTTGGTCCCTGAGGTAATTTTAAAATGGCACGAAATCTGTCCTCCCTCTCGACGAGTCATCTCCATCAAATTCCGATTTTTGGAGGGTAGACCAAGTTCTACCCCCTCTCTCCTAATAAAGTGAGCCGAGTAAAGTCCGAGCGAACGAAAGAACGAGCAGCCAAGTCTCCCTCGTAGCTTAGTCACGAAACTTTCTTCGAATCAGGAAAATTATAATTCTCGTAAGTGCTCGCAAGTTGCCTCGACCGCGAAGAGAGGAAAAGTGGAAGAAGGAAAGAGAAGAAAGATGAAGAAGATGAGGTGAAGGAGAAATACTCGGTGGAGGTGAAAGGAGAAGAGGATTTCAACGAAGAGACTTTTGGTCTCTCAGGTAGAGGAAAACTCTATGTGTGTCTTCTGCGATTTTCGTGGTCGACCGTATCCTTGGATGCTCTCGTCCTCGTGAGAGACTCGCGATGGAAATTGGAGCAGCAAGAATTTTCGTCTCTTCGATTTTTTTTTCTCTTATTCGTGCTCCAATAAATCTCGAGCACCGAGAAATGGAAAGGTTGAGTTTGTAGGCTCGATGAAACGAGACCCTTTAGAGACTAGTCGACGTTCTTTGCTCTCGGATGGAAACTCGAACGATGTGTCGTGAGATGTATTTTTGGAAATGGAATAATAATTAAAGATATATGAAATTAATTGCTAAGGATGATCGAACGGTTCATATAGAAGATTCACGGGGTAATTTCAATTTTGTTGAGATACAGGGAATTATGGAATCTCGTTGGAATTAAGTTCAAATTCATTGAAAGCGATCTCTCATCGGTGACGTGAATTAGGAAGATACTTCCTGATGGAAGATGATGAATCGTTCTACAGATATCTACTCATTTAATCCCGTTTTTCAATGGGAACGTTAAAATTGCGTTAAAATTGTGAACGTTGAAAATGAGGTTAAATCTTTTATACAACATTGTGACAAACAGTGTCTTATGACGATGAAATTTTTTTCTTGTTGTATATCTTTCCTGTTCTTGGTTTCTTGCTCTTTCTATGGTGAAATCTCATCCTAGTCACGAAAGTAAAGGGAGTGCGTCGGCTTACAGGGTCTACGGAGTAATCGTTTTTCGTTTAACGAGGAGTTACACGTGCACGGCATTCGTAATCAACTCGTTTGGAATAAACGAATTTTAATGGCACCGTCGGTTAGTTAAGCTCTGACTTGCTCTCCTTCTCTCTCTCTCTCTCTCTCTGTCGCTGTAAATTCTCTGTTACTTAGGTGAGCGGAGTTTATGCAGAAAATTAATAACGCTCCCAAGTGTGGACGATTAAATGTCCAAATATTCTCTGCCACTTTTCTCGCGTTTCGTTCGTACCATTTCAATTCTCTGTGTAGTTAATTCCACGATGGACTATGTGGATGTTTAAAATATTTCATAAATTTGTGCGCTCTTTAATTGTACAAAATTTCCTGGATTATAATGAATTGTATTTTGAAATTTTTACAAAAATGTACATGTCGAAAACAATCAAAAGTATTGATGTTCGAAAATAATCGGGTAACGATCGTTACATGGCGAGATTATTGCAAATTAATATTTGAGCCGTTTATTTTAAAAATAGCATGCGTAATTTTTATTTTAAAATAATATATTTAGATATTTACGAGTTTAAGTATATTACTGTATTTTACTCGATACAAGTAATTTCGCACAATTATTAAAAATCTTTTTTCGATATGATAAAGTGGATTATACAACTTTCAAAATAAACCATTCATACAATGGCGCACAAATGCAATTTTTGAAGACAAAATTGGGCGCCTCGAAAGCTGAAGGATAGAGCTTCATTGCTCTAATAGAATTAATAACGTCCTACAAACAGCTGTCTGTACACCCGCATAATAAACTTTGCGATACGAAGGTTGTAAGCTTCGTGAAATCTATCAAAGAGAAACCGGTTTATTTCGTCGACAATGTGGGAACCGTAATGAAGCCTCGTTAAGATCGATCTTCATTGTTCACCAACCCTTGTCTCTGATACCGAGGCTTTCCAGAGAGGAAACGGAAAGTCTCCGTTCTAGCAGCATACTCGAGAGAATTAATTTCCAATGTTTACGTTTCCTTGGCTGATGCATAAACTCGTTTAACGGGATTAAACGATGTCTCTGGGAAAGGTTCAACGACGCGTGCCACATAATTGTGCCGTCTTGAAAAAAAGAGACTATACTTAATTGTTATATATACTTTCCTCCCTCGATAGAACCAACGACGATAAAATAAATCCATGTTAGTTCTGCTGGAAACTACATTTAACCTGCAATCCCGTTTAAGGCCGAGCAGAAATAAATCTTGGTGAAAAGTATGAGAAGTGTAACGTTGTTTTCTACCGTGAAACACGGATGAATAGAAAAGGCGGGAGGTTTTGACTCTGTGTAAACAGGTAGATATTTTATCTCAATATTTTTTCTTTATGTAAATATTAATAATGAATAATACTTGAGGAATATAATTTACTGATGGTTAATGAAACAAGTATTATTCTCTTTCCTTAATGATTATTTCATATATCATAGCCTCATTGACACCGAAACCTTATTAGTTCGACCCGCTCCTCCATAAATTGGAGAACATCAATGACATAGCCATAGCTGGTCTAGTGAAAAAATACTTCAACGACTTAAGTTACTAATCAAAAGGGAAACTGAAAAATTCAAACCGAAACGCTGTGATAAGGGACACAAAGTAATTCTTATTCAGTATTATCCTAAACAATTATTTAATATGTCATAGTTAATTAATACCGTAATCTTGGTAGTACAACTCGGTTCTCCGGAAAATCGAAAAACATCAATGACATAGCCGTAGCTGATCAAGTGAAAAAATACTTCACCGACATAAGTTACTAATTAAAAGGGAAAATGAAAAATTCAAACTGAGACGCTGTGATAAGGGACACAAATTAATTCTTATTCAGCATTATCGTAAACAATTATTTAATATGTCATAGCCTCATTAATACCGTAACCTTGGTATTGCAAACCCGTTCCATAGCTACTTAAACGAAGAAATACTTCACCAATATAAATTACGAATAGAAAATAAAAATGAAAAGTGCACGTGGTGACTGATGTTATAACAATAATTAATACTAATTTTTCATTGCCTTTCACCAATAATTATTTCTTATATTATACCCTGATTGATACCGTAACCTTAGAGTAGTTCGACCCTCTCCTCCATAAATTGGAAAACATCAATGACGCAACCATAGCTAGTCAAGTGAAAAAATACTTCAGTGACATAAATTATTAATAAAAAGGAAAACTGAAAAATGCAAATCGAGCCGCTGTGATAAGGAACACCAACTAATTCTTATTTAGTACTAACTGAAAGTACCCGTGCTTCGCTACGGTTTAATATCATTAGAATTAAGGACTACTTAAATTAGTAAAAGTTAAGTTTAACGTTGATAATCCATATTCGAAAATACATATTCAATCATTTAAAACCAGCAATATTTTACGTGCTTCGAAACTAAAAAAAAAACTTAAAATTTCGAATTTTGAAAAATCCTTTCTTAATGGCGCTTATACCCTAGAAGGAACGCTCATGCAAAATTTCAAGTTTCTAGGTCAAGTAGTTTCGGCTCTGCGTTGATAGGTTTGGCCCATACATTAACCGCCCAAAACCCCGCCGAAAATTTCGAATTTTTCAAAACCCTTTCTTAGTGAGCACCTAAGACCCAAGGAGAAGGTATGTTCCAAATTTCATTGCAATCCGTTCTGTGGTTTTTGAGATTTCGTGATGAGTGAGTGAGTGAGTCAGTCAATCAGTGGTATTTGAGCTTTATATATATAGATTATCCTAAACAATTATTTAATATATCATAGCCTCATTAATACCATAACCTTGATATTACAACCCCGCTCTCCATAAAATCGGACAACATCAATGACACGACCACAGTCGGTCAAAATGGAAAATAAAAGGAAGCCAAACTGCAACACAAACTCGAACAATTGGCAGAGAAGAAAGGAAGACCCCCGTTGAGTCGGTTTCCCAAGACACGTTGGAGGGTAACTAACCCGTTCTGTTGGTGAGAGCTTGCATATTTTAGGATGTCATCAGGGCCTGACGGCGCAGTCGGAGAAGCTAGTTTGGTTCTGTTTAAAGGAGAGAATGCGGATTCACATTGCGAGGGCGCAAGACCGCGCTGGGAGTCTGGTTATAATGCATTCGGTATAAGATAATGTTGAGAGGGTTGTACAGGGTGAAAGGGAAAGGTGAAAGAAGGAAAGAGAAAGATAGAAAGGGAGAGAAATTGATTTATTACACTGAGAATATACATCCCTTAAGAGCAATCGAATTAAAAGTACCTCGTGCAAAGTAGAGGGGTTGCAAACCGAATTTGAAGATAAATTATAATCCCTTATTAACCTTATGATTATTAATCTCATCGGTGATTTAAATCGTTCTACTATCGAATCTTAATTAAACCTTGACACAAGGATTCAAGTAATATTCGTACAATTTAAAAGTCTTCATACCACAAATATAAATTTGAAATTCGAAAATAATAGTAGAATTGAAGAAGACTTTGTCGGTAGGAAAATACCGAGTTATTTGAAATTTGAAAAAATCGAGTAACGCGGTACACCTGAGAACGAATATATGGGGCGAGTGAAGTGAATATTATCAAAGTAACGAAAAATACGGTCCTTTGATACGACGGAAAGGTATTGTCGAGGTTGTAGGGCGTTTAAATTGAAATCAGAAAATGCAGAGAGGAAGGGACCAGATGATGCACTCGAGGAAGTGCAAGGGTGTGCAAAGAAACGAGAGACAGTAAGAGCGAGATAGAAGAAAAATACTTGAGAGGATCGAAGAATGGAAATGTCGATGGAATTCGTGGAAGAAAAAATTCATTGGTAAAATGAAGCGCGCGGAAAGGTCTTTTCGTAATGCGAGTTAAGTATGCTCGAAAAAAAAAGAATGAAGCAACATGCACGTTGTCGCAAACCGAAATCTCGTTGCTTCTTTTCTTCCCTGGCTTTTTCAATATACATATTCTGTATTTTTCTGTATTTTGAAATTCACCCTTTTACTCTTCACCGTTTCATCTCCCGCCCATTCCTCTGCGTTTTTCTCTGCGATTCTCGATGTCACATTATCGATATTTCTCTTCCGGGATTCTATTGGGTTGGCAAGAAAGTAATTTCGGTTTTGTAGTGTGAAATGGAACTTAATTTTTTTTAACAAAGAATTTTTTCGATGACCTTTTGCCATCGTTTTGACAAATTCGTGATCCCGTTTTTATAGAAATACTGGCCCATATCAACAAAAAACTGAACCCAATGGAATTTTAGGCTATCATCGTCATTGAAAGTTTTACCATTCAAAAAGTTTTGCAAGCTGAAAAATAAATGGTAATCTAATGGTGTCAGATCGGGACTACATGGAGGCTGTGACATTACTTCCCAACCAAGCTTAGATTTTGCAAAAAATAAAAAAGTAAAACATATCAGAAATGTTCGTTTTTCACTCTATGTTAAAAGTTCTCCTAAACAAACAATTACAAACAAAATAAAGCTCAATTTGTTTCTAAGCCAAGTCAAAAGTGACAACTTTCGATTGTACGTTGAAAAAAATCATAACATTGTCAGAAATCTTTGAGAACAAACGTAACGCTGGCTCTCATCAAAAACCGAAATTACTTTCTTGCTGACCCAATAAATCATCGACTGTTTCACTAATTTAATCCCTTACCGAGGATTTTCACTTATGATACATTTAACGTGATATTTCGGTTGTTTTTTTTTTTTAAGAAATTCTTAAAAGTATTTTTATATTCTTCGAGAAACACTTTCTCATCTGACACTCACTTTAACACTAAAACAACCGGTGTTGTATCTAGTCATATTGAAATACACCGAATAAGTGCTTTGGGAAAAGAAGAATTAAGAGATAAAAGCGATGATTAATTAACTAATTTACGTTTTATAAGATACAAGTGGAATTTTTGCTTCGTGGCTCCCCTGTTAATTTAGGGAATTTTTAGACAAAATTGGAAACCAGTCATTTTGACCGGCTTGGTAGGTTTAGTGTTAATGTTACCCGTAACGGTCCTGTGACTTTATTTTTATCTCTTTCTATTTATCCAAGCTTCTACGGACATCGGATTAAACATTAACCACGGACTCGCCTGAAGAAAGTTGCGGGATATCGTGGAAAGTACGAAGGGAGGAAGTTCGAGGTCGAGGAAGGAGGCATCTCGAAAAGATAAAGCCAAACGGAGGAGGGAAAAAGTTTGCACGTTCCAAAAAGGTACAGTCGGGAACTCCATCGATCACACTTTCGAAGTTGCCACTATTTACGCGGCAGTCTGTATATTCGTACGCAATAAAATATTCAAAAGTTCAGGACACGCGCGAGAATATTACGGGAAGAGTCTGTGTAAGTTTGCAATGTTATTTATGTTTCAGTTTTACTTTTGACACAAGGATTTAGTTTCTATTCCAAATTTAAAGTCCAAAAAGAATCTAAGATAAGGGCTGGCTTATTTTATTTTTACAGTCAGAAAGATTTTCCACAAAGGCAAAGATCTCTTCTCGGATGAAAAAAATGTTCACGCTTATTAAGTTTCTGTGCCGCGAGAAATGGAATTATTTTTATCTTAAAAATTTCACGAGACATCTGTCGTTTCCAGATTAAAAAAGTATATCCGAGCAAACTCGCGTAGAATCATTCAACCGTCTATAAAATCTCCGAAGCGACGAAGCTTTTCGCTCTTTGGCGCTGAAAACTCAAGAGACGCGCAAATCCCCTTTGTGACGGGTTCATCCGTGAAAGATAACGATTTGAAGAATTTCACTTTGAGCCGACGACAATTGGAGCGGGAATAACGGAAGAAATAATCGGCGCGGGAATTGCGGAAGCAAAACTCACGTTGAGTACGGATTACTGAAAATAAAAGAGTCCCCATTAGCGACCATAGTTTGACCCTATTTTCATTACAAAATCTTCCCAAGGACGTGAAGATCAAAGAATATATCGTGCTCGAAACAATTATCTCTCCTAGTAGCGTTTCATCTCGTCCATCGATCTGGAGAACAGAAACTCGACCGTCCTTCAAAAGTTCCGCGGGAAAATTCAAAAAGAGTAAACACCCGATCGAGCATTAATCAATTAAATTAATTACCACTACCTATCCTTTTTTCAAAAAGCAAATAATTCCTTTCAACGACGGAAAATAAATTCAATATTACAAAGTTTAACGGTATCAATGTCGCTCCAAGTAATTCAATAATCCACAGAGCACCGTCGTCGGAAAATGAAACGTGGCCGTTTGTTATCAAACGTTGATTAGTTACGCGCATCTCACTAACGAACGACCAATTCTTTTATCCGTAACAACGCCAATGGAAAAAAAAAAGAGAGAATCGACGAAGGGAGGAGGAAACTGACGAAGTTCGTTAAATTGTATTTCCACGACAGAAATGCTCGGTGACAAGCGAATTTACGCGAACGCAGTCGGCGTTGCTGTAAAACAAGGGTAAAACGATACAAAACGAAATATAAACGCACCGACGGCCGCCACTTTCGACAAGAATAAACGAGATTTCACGTAGCTGATTATCGTTGGTTTAGGAGAGGCAGATACGTCCGGGGGAGAAACCAGCCCGGAACCGGGACACGAGCGCTGCTAGAATTCGCAGCCACCAGGCTCAATTTATTATGCGGCTCCTCCTGGCCGACCACGAGCGTATGTTTACTACTGAATGATGGGAATGCCGTCGAGATGCCAGGAGAAGAGGAGACAGGGAATGAAAACGCCGAGTTGTTCCTCCAGGGGTAAAACGAAAATTCAGACCGGCCGTTTAAATCTCAATGGTTACGTCCAATTGGGATATTTGATCGTATAGTGTCGGTGATATTGTGGTAGGTAGAGTTTAAAGGTTTATTTCTGGTATAACTTTAATCCTGTAGTGACACATAGGGTCCGCCAGCAAAAATCCCGAAAAATGGAAAGTTCATTCAAACACTGGTTTAGGTAGGAATTACTTGTATTGATACAAAAAATATGTGTAAATTAACCCTTTAGTCAATAACAACGTGTGATACTCGTAGCGCGCAAAGTAGAATAAGAAATTTTGAAGTCTTTCAGGGACTATAAAATTGACAATATCTGCCGGCCAAGAAACGGCCTCATTATTTCTATGCTATTAACCCCTTGCCGTACAATAACGAGTACCACTCGTGACGTGATAAATATAATAGTCAATTTTGAAGTGTTCCAAAAATTATTGAATCAAAAATATCAGTGGGTTATGATAAAATAAAATTCATTCTATGTTATTCGATATTGCCTTAAGTTATGCGCTATATTAAAAATTATGGATAGATTGTAGTTCGAGCAATTAATTCCGAGTTATTACACATTCAATCACGAAAGAAATGGTACGACAAGGGGTTAATAGTACATTCAGTCAGATTCACTCTAACTCTGAAATTCGTCGCCTTCCAAATCACGTATTCTAAACATTCACTCTCATCCCGAGTCGAAATATTGAACCTTCTACTACCCAACATTTAGGAATTAAAAGTATAAAAATAGGTCTAAATTCAATGTAAAATATCCTAATTAGATCCCATTTAGCGCCTAAAAGTGGTATAAATTTCCCTTTATACCATCTTAAAGCGCAAAATAGGACGTCAATTTCAACCTCCGTTGAAGATTTACATCCTATCCAGTCCCGAGTCGAAATATTGAACCTCATTTGAACCTTTTACTACCCAACAGGTCCAATTCATGGGATAAAGGTTTTGGTGATAGCTAAATAGAAGTATCATTTTACTGAGAAGGAGTTACAGGTTTAAATTAGGAGTTTTAGTATTGAAAAGTATCATATTAGGTTCAAATAGGTGTAAATACCATGAAAATAGGTTCAATATTTTGACTCGGGATATATACAAAATCCATCCACACTCACTAATTAAAAGCTAGTTTCTATCTTTAAAAAAATTGCGATACTTCACAATGAAACATCATCCTGTGGTTCATCCCCTCACGTGAAACCGGAGGGCGCCCGCGCGGAACTTATTCACCGTTTGGTAACCCGGTAATTATAAATCAATTTCCACGATTGCCGACGTAGGAAGGTCCCGGTCAGTCAGAGACGAGCGCGTTTGTGTGTCACCCTCGCGGAATAATTTAGTTAGCCCCTGAGACCGTTTCATCCGCGACATTGTACGAATCGTTGCAGCGACCACAACCAAACCATTCGACCGATTCGCACAGTTCTCCCTTTACAATCGAAGAACGATCTCAATTTTGCCAACAGCCCTGCCTCGCATCACGAGGACTAGAAACTTCACCTCTTACGTGTCCAGCCTACAGTTATTTATTGAATTCAGCTGACCTGAATTCACGGCAATATCGAAACAAATATTCCATTCAGACTCACCCAACGTCTACCATTTCTTCTCGACTCCTTCGACCTTCGTCTCCTCGAGGTTGTTTTTTTGCTCGGAAAATCGGGAAATCTGTAAAAGTAAGTTCGAATCAATTCACGTCCTGGTGGTGTATCTGGTTATTTTTCGAGTAAGCAGGAAACTGTATCCTGTGAAAGTATCGAGCGTTTCAATTACGCTTGAAAACGCTCCGAATTGGCAAACAATATCGATCATGGTTACTTTCGCCAATCGGAAACCTCGGGCGAGGGATGGAAAACGTTGCTTTTGATATTGAAATTTTGAATGGAAACGAGGATATCACGATACAAAGTTGTTCTTTGGAGTTTTACCGTGGATACGTAACTTTGATAAAGTTTGACAGTAGAACTACCAAGCAAGTCAAAATGACTTGTCCTCAATTTTATCCCAAAAGTGTTCCAAGTTTATAGGATAACCGTAGACCAAACATTCTACGTTGATCTTATAAAGTACAGACTACCAAATCGATTATCTTTTTCATCCCTTGATTTCTCTTTTTCCAAAGAACATGTTTAATATATTGAAATATAGTTAATTCAATTGCGGTAGTTCTAATGTTAACGCCTTAGCTTACAACCACGTGCGACACTCGTGGAGCAGAAAATGGAAGAGGAACTTTTGAAGTTTTCGAAAAACTTTTGGGGAAAAAAAAAACGTTTCGTTATTTCTACACTATTAACACTAGAAGTACCAAACCAGTCAAAATGACTGATACACAAATTTTTCAAAAAATTCTCCAAGTTTTCATAAGGGTCGTAGGATAAATATTCTATATCTATATCAATAAACATAAATCACCTAATCGATCAAATTTTCTGCCGCTTGATTCCTCCTTTTTCAAAGTACTTATTTAATTTATTAAAATATGTTAGATTTGTGGCCGGTAGTTCTAGTGTTAACATTACGTTCAGGTATACGAAATATCAGAAATCAGTGAAAACTTTTGATTCCAGAAATTAGTTTTGAGTCGTTGCACTCCCCGTCAGAATATAAATCGTAGGCCGAGCGGTCAAGGTGGTAACCCGATCGAGGATGCTAATCAAAATGTAAAAGTGCGGGTGGATGTTTGATTTAACCCTTTTAGTGCTGACCGAAAAAATTAATTGAATTAATGACAAATGTAGTTGCGAATAAAAATAATAGTCATTTGGCCGTAGTTTGATATAGAACATGACTTATGTATTTGCAATTATCTTTCTTAAAATTACTGATGTCATATTGGAAACTGAATAATAACACTATTATGCCCAGCGTTAGCACTATTACTAACGACAATATATCGTCGTCCGACACTAAAAGGGTTAATTACGAGAGAATATTTTCAGAGAAGTATTTAGGAGTAAGAGCGTATTCGTTTTTAGAGGAGGGCTTATGTATTTTGATGAATACTTTGAAATATTAGATGCAGAAGCTTCGATTCTAGTACAACGGCTATGCAAACGAGCTCGGCGAATTTACAGGATGCCACTTTGGCCGAATTAAATGCAATTGTGCGAGTTGTTAGTGCAAGAATTATAACGGTAGAACGATATCACGGTGGATTAACGTATTCATTGCGAGCGTAGACTGCGTTATTAAATAGAATATCATATTGTGGTAACGGTGACAAAACGACGATTAAATTCGTTGTTATCAAATACAAGGTAATCAGCAATTTACATTTATAATATTCGAGTTTGAAAATACGAACGTTTATTTCCGGCAACGAGTTACACGTAGACTGGAAATGAAACTGTGAACGTAGTACGTTTCGGGTGATAATTTCCTCCACGAGTGTTGAGAGTTTGAATATTTCAAGAAAAATTTCGATACATCTTATGAATAAATCAAGCTGGAATGAGAGTGCAAATATAAAAGAGTGAACAAATTATCTGATTAATATAAAAGTAATTTACGAAATAGAACGGTTCGTTGCTTTCGATAAACAAGAAAATATACCGCAAACCAATCCATTTAGTTCTGAAATGTTACCGAGCTAAAAAATCAGCCATTTGGAACTTGAAAAAAATAACGAATTACAATGGTCCAAACAAAAATCTATCAACGTTTTTCACAATAGCCGGAGCTAGAATTAGACGGACCGAGCCATATTCTACTTAATTTCGGTGCTCCAAACTAACATAGAAAAATACTGTAACAAATCTTGTAATCTACTTCTGAATAGTCAATATGACAGTCAAGCTTTTAAACGGATATTCTACTTAATATCAGAAGGATGCATAGATATTCTGTTAGACAAAACGTGAAGCTGAAATATTTCGGTATCTCTAAAAAAACAACCAGGTCCTTCTCCATTTGAAACACTCCGACTAATCAACGATCCATTGTGGACTATTTTCCACAGTAGTAGCAGTATGTTAAAAAAAAAGCCAAAAAAAAACAATTATAAAAAATATTGTGAAAATAATAAAACATTTTACTCGTTTGAACGAACAGAGAAACTCGTAACAAATCACTCCACCCATCTCTGAAACTGCAACAGCGGAAAAATCTACCTCGATAATTCACAAGCTGCAAGACTCCAATGTGACTCATTGTCGAGATATAATCTGCCTATTGTCCAAGTACTATCGATATGTTTAAAATAAGAAGTGATTATAACAAAAAGATAACAAGTAAAATATTTCTCTCACTTTTAACGAATATCAAAATATGTAACTTCAACCATAGCTAAAATCACAATTGCAAAAAAATTCTACCTCCGTATTTCTTAATTTTCAAAACTTTAATTCGATTAATCGTCTTGATTAAGGATATAATCTGCTTATTGACCTAGTACTATCGATATGTTATACACTTTCACTGTCATGGGGCCACCGGTGACCGGCGCTATTGAATTCAATGGAATTTCTTATAACATTTAAATTCTAATATTTACGAATTTTTTAACCCATTCAATATTTCAATACTGGCATTCAAAAGATAAAATTTTGCTGAATATAGAACTATTTGTATCTTTAAAATTTATACCGTACAAAGATGGTATTTTAATAGGAAAAGTATTGTTTCAGTAGAAATGATAATTCCCGAGTCGAAAATCTTTTTATAATACTCTTTCGATTTTCTTCAAGTGTGAAAATGGAAATATCCGCATCCACAGAGTACCTACAGATAATAAAACTAGTATAGAGTTTAATGTTCAGAGCATACAGATCATAATTCTCTTTTGATTTTCTTCAAGTATAAAAAATCGAGAAAACCAACAGAAAATCAATCCTTCGACTCGGGAAAACTACTGAAATATCAGTGGCGTCCAACGTGTTAACATAAGAAGTGATTATAAAAAAAAGTATAAAGAGTAAAAAAAGTATACAGAAAATAAAATATTTCCCTACTTTTAACGAATACACAAACATGTAACACATTTCAGTGGTTGCTGAAATCTCAACCGCAAAAAAACTCTACCACCGTATTTTTCAAGCTGCAAGACTCCAATCCGACTGATCGTCGAGACATATTCTACTTATTACCAGACGGTTGTTCCATCCGGTGTTCTCGAGGGTTGCCGGACGATGGATCGGCGAGGAGAAAGGGGCCGCGGAAAAGCGCGCGGTATCGTGCCAATTAGCCAGACCCGTGGTACCACATTTATCCTCGTTACCGGGGATATTAAGTAATAAGAAAGAATAAAGATCCTGGCGGACGATATTGCCGGGGCACGCGCGTACGTGACCGTCGGTAACCGCTGTTCGCCGGACTCGGTTTCGTCGATCTGATATACGAGAACGCGCTAAACGAGAAATAATTGCCACTGGCAAAAAAAGCTCGCGAGAGATTCGTGCTCGTTTAACGCGACACGCTTTCTCGCCTGAAATTTTCGAGACTTCACCAATTGCGGTTTCCACTTCTACGGCTTGTTCCGAATTTTTTTTTGCACTTCTTTCTCTGTGCTTTTTTATTGTTTTTTTTTTAACTTGAAATTAAATTGGGATACGATATCGATGGGATTTTGAAGCAAGGGTTTGGCGAGAATGAAGATGTAATTGAGAAGAAAGTATGTTCAATGAGGAGAGAGTAAATTGATAATCTTATAGTTCAATGAACTTTAATGCTTCGAGGTTCTTACTCGATAAAAAGTCTTTAATCGCATTAGCCTCAATTACGTATTGCAGCAAGAGACGATGTTTCATTTATAATCGAAAGAGACCTCAAAGAGGGAGATTATATCTCTTTGCATTTAGAGGGTATTAAGAACATTTAAGAATTCTGTTGAACGATAGCAACGACCTGGATTGACAATAAAGAAGACTTTTATATGGATCGTAAGATAACGAATATTTTTAAAAAATCAATTGATAATGTTACAAAAGAATATACAATTTGGAGGAAAAAAATTAAGTTCGTTGGAAATGATCAGACATCCATTTCTACTTAGAAGTCTGCTCGCAATTCTTTACAGCCACGTACAAAACGATTGTTCGGCGATTCTTCGGCAATTACGACGAAGAAACGAATAAAATATTGCGAATGGAACTTCATTCGATGCCGAGCACGCACATTTATCGGGAAAAGTGAAACGAATTTGGATTATCGAGCGAATTAATCCCCCGGTATTCGCGTCACGCCGAATATTCCATAAATCTAGTCAAACCGTTTGCAATTTGATTTACCAAGCCCTCGAAAATCCCGGTGTAGCAAAATAAAATTAAGAGACGATAGGACGATTCACGAAGGTAAAAACACATGGTTGCGTGCATGGAGAACAGTGATGGCGGCCATGGCATATACCTTATAATTGAAGATGCGAATTGAAGCCGAGAATCTATTTTTGGCGGTGAAAGCCTCGAAAGATCGATGGTGAAACGTTCTCGAGAAAAATTGCACGGGCAAGAAAGATGGAAATCGATGTTAGAAATAAGAAAATGAAAACAGAATGCAACCCCTTCCGCGTGAACAGAAGCAACGAGGTGGTTGCAGAATATTGAATTCCCGTTTTAAACGCTTAAATAAATAATTTGAGAACAAAGAACTAAACAAGTGATGTAGAGTCGAAGTAAGGAACGAAGTTCGTTTTTCAGTACAAAAGATAAGAATGATATTGGTTTATCTACGATATTAATAAATATTCTAAAAAATGGAGAACGGATTGACAATGTTTCTAACTGGCCAAAGACAAAGTTTCTTTTTCGACCCGCAAAATGAAAATGATACAGATTCCAAAGGTGGCTCATCCGTGATATTAATAAATATTTTTAAAAATCGGAAACGTATTCACAACGTTGCTAAATGGCCAAAAACGTAGTTTTTTTTTCAAAACCCAAAATGAAAAAAACACAGATTCTAAGGGTGGCTCATCCGCGATATTAATAAATATTTTAAAAAATAGGAAGCGTATTCACAACGTTCCTAAAAGGCCAAAATCGAAGTCTCCTTTTTCGATATGCGGAATAAAAATCATGCACATTACAAGGCTGGCTCATCCGCGATATTAATGAATATTTTAAAAAATGGAGAACGTATTGAGAATGTTACTGAAAGGCCACGAACGCAGCTTCTTTTTTCGGTATACAAAATAAAAATCCTACAGATTCCAAGGCTTCCTCTTTCGCGACATTAATAAATATTTTGTAAAGAGTGAAACTCGTCGATATTATTGCAAACTCGAAAAACAAAGTTTCCCATTCGATACACAAATTAAAAATCATACAAATTCCTGCACCATCCATATTCCACGGGTGGCTCATCCGCGACATTGGTTATCCATCACGGTGCATTCGTGTGCACCACCCCCGTTCCATATATGATACAGAACGACAGGTGCATCGATCACTTTTTAATTCCTACCACCGACGTCGA
Source organism: Cerceris rybyensis (assembly GCA_910591515.1). NCBI lineage: Eukaryota > Metazoa > Arthropoda > Insecta > Hymenoptera > Crabronidae > Cerceris > Cerceris rybyensis. The sequence continues at coordinate 8,683,020 of OU342795.1, forward strand.
ATTCTCTGATGTCGAGAAGATGGTTAAGAATTTCTAATGTAATTAAATTCAACGAGATTTCATTCCTCCGTAAGAGGATATTCCGCTTTTCACCCCCCGTGCCTTTTCGCCCGTTTCCCGCGACTCTCCCCCTCCCGCCCTTTGTCTCGTCTCTGTCTGGTAACGAAACGAATGGCTTAATTTTGCTTTCGAAAGAGAAAAGAGGATAAAAGGATCCTGGGAGTAGAGGGCGAGTACACGCGAAGGGTGGAACACGGGGGTTGCGACGAAACGAAGACGGGGGTGGAATCAGACGGACCGCCGACACGTTCGGAATGCTCGGAAAATTGAATCATAAATTGAACTTCATTTGTCTCAAACGAGGGTGCGAACACGTGGAAATTGGTAAGATACTTCGTGTCGCTTTTATACAAACGATAGTCTCAAACTGATACGATTTGTCTCGCAGAATAACCTTCATTTTCCTTTCTTCATCAATGAATTTAACATCATTTTATCGTCGTCTATTAAATATGGTCACACGACACGAAATCTTGGAGGAAATTCATAATTTATATTTTATTCGCACCAGTAAGTACGAGTTACCCTTTTATACTACGGTAGATAGGTTCATACAAATTGCCGTGTTGTAGGAAACCGTGTTATGCGACACCCAGAGCCAATACAAAAGTAGTTACGTTCCGAAAACTTAATAAAAGCAAACATTACTTTTCAATTCCATATCTCTGAAATATCAAGTCACAAGATTCTGCTCGAGAATCTCATACAAAAACTAACCGTTGTTGGATGATTTTATTTACGTATTTTGACAGCCTGGAGTCTAAGGAAGAGATTGATACAAGTCTCATCACGGTCGGCCAAGAAACTGGGAAGATATTTAATTTCGAAGCCGAGAGTGTCCCGTTTTTCGGAAATAAAGGGGGGTCGTTGACGAGAACTCGGTTTTGAGCAGGCTTTACTTTGAATTTTCGTCCCTCGGCTTGTGGAGATCGTAGGAGGATGATTATTAGCTCGTTTTAATCGGGAAAGAGTGTAGTTTAACGTACTGTAAAGCATAATTTTCCATCTTCATTTGTTTAAACGTGACAGGCTTCTGTTCCTCCTCGAGCACCTCATACATGGTGAGTAGGGATCGCAATACCGGTTTACCGGGATACAATTGATGCATTATGTTTTTTTAAGATCTTTAAGATTACAAAAATTTGTAATAGTATCACACACTGAATAGTGATATTTACATTCTTTTGTGATTTAAATACATAAGATGTTCCTTGTTCCTTTACTTTTTTGTGATTCTTTATATACTGTTATATTTTATAAGTTTGAAATGATTTTTTGTGATATTTATTCTCTATAATAAAACTGGCAAATAAAACAAAAAAACACATGTGTTTTCTTTCTTTTTCTAAAATTCCTACTACCGGTATTAAAACCGGTATTCCGGTATTAAGATCTAAAAAGTACCGAATACCGGTATTGAACTTTTGGTCCGATATTGCAATCCCTAATGGTAAGTATTTAATATAAACGTTTAAAAGGAATTATTCTTTCAGTATTGCTGGATTTAATTAACGAGAAATACGTGACGAAAATTTAATTACATACTCCCATATATAATTAGTTGAATACACCGTCGGTGTAAATCACTTTGATTGAAATTTCACAGAGTGAAAGTGCGCCGAGTGAGAAAAGTCACTTGGTAGAGGTAGAGTAGGTAAAAGAGGAAAAAAAAATGAGAAGGAAGCGCGTACACATCGGTCGGTGCATTTCGAATGCTTCGAAAATTGAATCATAAATTGAGCTTCATTTGTTTTCGGCCAGGGAAACAAGCGTACACGCGTGTCGTCGAATTTGTAATGGCCGGTCGTGGCACGCGCGAGTAGAAAAAAAAATAAAGCCAACGAAGAAGCCTGGCAGAATTTATTGAAAATTGAATTTCAACCCCCGTCCAACCTCGCAACCCCCTTTGAATCCCGTTAGACGACGCTATCGGCGGACGGCTGCTGCCGATACAAAGCGCGCGCAGCATCGAAACCAAATTTCAAGCACGGTTTATTTTGTCGTCGCACGATCGAACGATATTTTCGATACGCTGTCCCGCGTAAATTACATATTCTCTTGGCGATACGTTTCACGATCCACTTGCCGGAGTTGCGAGGTAATAAGAACGTCTAGACGAGCTCAGACTTTGAACGTATTTCTCGTGTTTCTCGGGAGACTTCGCGTCTGAGCTTAAGGAAATTGTGAACGATGTAGTAGATGAACCTACCGAGAATAAATAATAATCTGGAGTCAAACTTAACAGGCAATGTATAAACAATCATGGTAAAAATCTCTGACAATACTTCTACACAGTGTGTGATAAAAATATGATTACACCTATGTGTTTTACGCCGATTTCATCCCTAATTCTGATGAAAAGTTTAAATGTTTTAAAATTATTCTAATACAGATAGAATCCCAGGTGGCCAAAGAAAAATACATCTTTTAAACTTTTCCCTATTTTTGTTAAACTTCACGATCAATTAATATTTAACACTGTAACGACCAAGCAAGTCGAAATGACTTGTTCACATTTTTTTCCAAAAATTCTCTAAGTTTACAGGAGAGTCCTAGACTGGAAATTCTAAGTTGATCTTATAAAACACCGATTACCAAACCGATCATATTTTCCACCCCTTGATTCCTCTTCTTCCAAAGTTCTTATTTAATATATTTAAATATAATAAATTTAAGGTCGGTAGTTCTAGTGATTCAGAATCATTACCGTCAATCAAGTTGAAGTACAAGTTTTTTCAGTCAAAATAGAGGAACTTTAGAAAAAAAGAGAACTCCTAGAGTGCGTTGGAGATTGAAAAATTTCTCTCATAAATCTCTCGAGAGAATTCGCGTGATAATTGCGAACAGTTAATTCCCTTGGATTTCATCGAATTTTTTCCACCATACGGTCAAAGTGTCCCGTTGCAACAGTGCATTCGATGCACCAGATTTTGATCTTTTCCTAACACGCACGAACATCTTTCCCAGTAAAGGAAGTTGCCTTATAGCGGCACGAAAATGTAGAAATTTACCGTACACCGTTTATCGAAGTAGAAACAATCTCGAGAGAGACATTCGACGAAGATATAGAAGCTGCAATGGACGAGGAAAGGTGCAAGCGCGCCCAGAGAAACACGTTTGAAGTGAAACCAAAAAACAGAGAGATGCTACATCCCACTGCGGTTCGAGTTATTAATTAATTAATTTGAATTTCTCGCCGGTCAGAGCACCGGCCGAGTGAAATTAGAATTTGTTGGTACCACGGCGAGTTCGATAATGGGGTAAGGTCTCTTCGGGGATGCGGATTTATTTTACCATCGACAATTGCATCGACATTGTTTAAGGCAGAATCTCGTACGTGAATTCCATTAATTCTTGCCTCGGTTATCTCGATTATCCGAACCGAGAAATCTCGATTACTAAATAGTTCGTGTTAACTCTTTGAGGTGGGGTTAAATGTGTCTCACATCTTTGATCCGTAAAAATGCACTGTGGGACATTTTCTATCCCCCCTCAAATGTTTATATTATTTTGTAACCTTGTTAATAAAATTTAATTATATAATATATTAAATTCTAATAAATAAAATTTATTATTAATAAAAAAAAGCCAACTTTGTTCACTTAAAAAACAATGTCTGTGCAACGTGGGTCATTTTATATTCTGAATTTCCGTGGCTGAAAAAGTTAACACGTGGATAGAATTTTAAATTAATTTTTATTTTGAGTTTGAAAATCTCGTTGAATGAACGGATACAATTTATTTTTAAATATCAACGCACGAAATATGGCGCGGATGGAGTGTTTGTTAACTTCCTGCGCAATTTTCGATATTTTATGGCGTGCAGTGTTTCTTCGAGAGCGGAAGGAAATATTATCGTATTCCCTGTGATGTGGAATGTTGACGTACCCTGAGATATATGCTTCGCAATGTAATAACCTGTTGTTTCCCTCTCGATCTTCGATCCATCTCGTTTCCTTTTGGACCACCTCCCGCCACGATAAAATATCTCGACGTTCTGATAACCGCAATGACTTTTACGACCCGTGGTATAAATTAGGAGCTTGCCACGAGAACGACGAATTTTCTATGGTGTTTTAAAATTAAAGACTTGAACTGACGATAAGAGAGCTCGAGTTCGAATTCTCGTTACCCTTGAGACAACTTTTGTCTTAAACTATCATTTGTTAAATTATTGGCTCCGATATTTCCACAGCTACTTTTAAAAACACAGTTTGTACATTTATTTAAATTTTAAAAATACAGTTTGTGTATTTTATACGGTTGCAAGTGCTAGACGAAATGATTGTAGTAATTAAAATCGAGTTGAAAAACAACAGAGCTGTTGTGCTTATATTAAGGGGATCAGAAAGTAATCGTCTTTTTATATTAACACTAGATTTACGGAGTCAATTTGACTCATTCAAAATTTGATTACTACGTTTATGATATATTGGTTGGTTAATTTTTTAGTAATAAATTTTTCATTTCAATTGATTTGGACCTATTTTCTTTGCAAAAAATTTCAATTTTCTGGTATGATTCAAATTGGCTCACTTCAGAAAAATAGGTATATCAATATCAGTAAATCTAGTGTTAAATTCAAACAAAAGCCCCGAGTTTTAATTTTTAATGAATAACATAATCGTCCTCGTCTACAACAACCTTTTTCCACCTAGTGTGCCAATTTTGCAATTCCGGATTGATACAAAAAAATTGGTTTTTGTAATTAATACTAATAACTTAATAGATGAAGTTACAAAAACTAAAATCAAAAGTATAAAAACAGGTATGATAAACAGAGCTTGAGATGAATTATAGTATTGTAGAAGTTAGAAAATAGCATTTAAGAAATTAAAAAATAATAGTCGCAGAATTTCTGGAAAATCAAGAATTTCTTAGTAACTGTAATTCTGACCTGATTTCCCATCCACACGTGGATTTCGATTACTTTGTACGTCCGCGAAACTTTTCGTACTTTCCTCTCGCGCAAGATTTACGCATTGCGTGCTAGGAGAGAGGAATGTAACTTCTTCCATCCACTTCTTCGACGCGACAGTAACAAATGGCGTTGACGAAAAATCGTCCCGAAAGAAATATCGACTTCTCCGGAGACTTATGTTCTCCTAACAAATTTAACAAAGAATTCCTAATAGATTCGTCCAGTTTTATTCCTCGTATTTGTCACGACACTTTTCTCTCCCCGTTGAAACTCCGCCTCTGACACTTACCGATATAAATAATTCCCTTTCTTCCGACTCCCCTTTGCTTGCGTTACAAGCTTCTGTTCTTCGTAAAAAAAAAACTTTTTTTTTTACCTTTCTCTAATTTTACTTGAATTTTGCATACAAATTGCAATTTTAGATAGATTGCGATCTAGGGAGTTACATTAAACAATAATTTATGACAAATCTCGTAGGGATGATGGGGTTTTGAACTCAAGCCCACTAATTACAAGTTCAAACGTATATCTCCATAGCCACCATAACTCCTACCGCGGCTCTGTGTGATCATGTATATTTATGACGATCACTAGTATTGAATTTAGTTTCGTGGAAATCCATACGCGGAATTACAAAGGTGAAGGATTTCATTTGGAAAATTGCACCGCTCGTTCCAAGGAGAAATTGCTCGTGGAAGTTAAACCATGAAAAGAAGCAGGTAAAGAAATTTTGTATTTGTAATTTTCTTGTTTTAAAGATCATTCGAGTAGTCTTCGAAGTTTTACGTTGCGAAACAGTACATATTGGGGTAGCGTAATATCGAAAGTACGAGGGAAACAGGAACATAAATCACGCGTTGGACCAGACAGGTTAAAAACGCATTACGTTTCAGTTATATTGGGAATTTCATTTCAATGCTATCTCTTTCCTTTCATACCGAAACACGACTGAAGATATCTTCCTTTCGAATATCAGACTTCGTCGTTCGTTTCGAAGATATCATGCAATTCCATTGCTCGGTTTTGTGATACTGCATTTACCTCGGGGGTAAGTGAATGAGAGGTAATTAAATGGTTATTGAAAATTTTCAAGAAATGGTTTAAACGTTTTTCTATGCTCTGTCGAAATTTTTCGTCATTGATTGCTTTTATGATTTCTTATTAACTCTATTTCATTGAATTTTATTCGACATTTTATATTTATCTCATTAATGGCTAAATTATTTCAAAATACTAGAAAATAGCTCAGGCATTTCCTCAAGTTTCCCTGATCCACCACGCGAATTTTACATCTCGGAGAGCTGCTCCTTATTGACTCTACTTGATTCCACTCCACCGATATCGCAAGTACTCCTCGACGTTTTGCATTTACCTTGCCAATAATTAAATCAATGCGAAATACTACAAAACAGCTAAAATACTTAAATTTTTCTGGTCTATCCCACTAATTTTTTATTCCGGAGACTTGTGCCTTATTAACTCTAATTTATTCTACTTGACCGATACCGCAAATATTCGTCGACATTTTACGTCTATCTGACCACTAATTACATCATTGCAAAAACCCTACGACATACATCAGAAATTCTTCTGAATTTTCATGGTCCACTCCATACATTTTTTATTCCCAAGACCAGTTCCTTATGGGCTCCACTTTAGGTCACTCCACCGATACCGAAAATATTCCTCGACATCTTGCGTCTACCTGACCACTAATTAAAACACTGCAAAATACTAAATACATCAGAAATTCCCCTAAATTTTCCTGGTCCACTCCAAGAATTTGTCATCCCTAAAACTTGTTTCTTATTAACTCTAATTTATTTCACTCCATCGATACCGCAAATATTCCTTAACATTCTGTGTCTACGTGATTACTAATTAAATCCTTGCAAAATTCTAAATACATCAAAAATTCACGTAAATTTACCTGATCCGCTCCAAGAATTTGTCATCCCTAAAACTTGTTTCTTATTAACTCTAATTTATTTCACTCCATCGATACCGCAAATATTCCTCAACATTCTGTGTCTATGTGATTACTAATTAAATCATTGCAAAATCCTAAATACATCAGAAATTCCCCTAAATTTTCCTGGTCCACGCCACGAATTTTTCATCCAGAAAACTTGTCTTTATTGACTCTATTCTACTACGTCCCCTTTTCTTCGGCACCGCAAACGTTCTCGTAGCTGCTCATACTTTCATGATGGTCAGAAAAATTGAATTGCAAATCCGTCTGAAGCACGTTGATACACGGGAACCTGCTCGCACTCGATGAGCCATAACTTTTTGCATCGATGTCGAAATTACCGTGAATTAACTGACAACGACAATTTCCGGGTACCTTCTACTGTCAGATGCGGCTGCATTCTCGGAGAAAATGAGATCGCTTTAAAACCGTGCACGTACTCTCTATTTATTCAAATTTTCCGCCCATATGACGGTATCCCGGTGCTTCTTCCCCTTCGAGCTTTTGCCGACACTCGCCGCGAAATTCGTCGAATAATATTTCACGATATACGAGCCGCGAAAATCGACGTATTCCGAAATTACAAGTATTCGCGAAGCTATTCTCATGGACGCGCCGGGAATCGAACCTTTTTCGTTGTATCCTTTGTCATCCGGATGACATTCAGGCGCAGATGTTCGCTGCTTCAAATTGCTTTCGGTTTTCGCGAGTTTCCAGAATTTTTGGAAATTATTTTCCCTATTGAGAAAGATTTAAACCCTTTCCTTACAATAACGTGTGGAAAATTTTTAAGTTTTCCAAAAACTGTTGAATTGAAAATGTCAATAGATCAGGAGACGTTCAAATTAGTTCTATGCTATTAATATCGCGTTAACTTATGTTGGTATATCAAAAATCTGCGATAGATTGTTATTTCAGCAAGTAATTCTCAATTATTGCGCGTTCGATGACAAAAGAAATCGTAAGGCAAGGGGTTAGTACTTCGGTACCGAATAGTTTTGAAAAATTACAGATACGTTTCATAATTTTGCATACTTTTCTATCACCACAACTTCTTATCTAATATGAATTATAATAAGCAGGAATACAACTCCAAATAATTTGCAATTCTATCTAAGCAAGAACGTAGCAATAAAGTATAAATTCAATAACAACAGAGGTAGACCTTAACCCTTTGCACTCCGAATTAAATTTCAACTTTGTTACCAGTAGCTCCCAACGCTTTTAAGTGTTTTGTTTCAATTTCACTTGAACTGAAAAATGGAGCAATTTAAATAAATAAAGTATCTGGTAATTTATAAGTGCATGATATCTACTGAAAAAATTTCTAGGATGCAATCCTGATTTTCTTTCGTATGTTAACTGTAAAAAATCGTTAATATTTAAATCAACGCGCGTTTAATGTTTGTGGCGCGAGAGGTGGAATCCATGTGGATAATTATGTGGACCCCTATTTTTGTTCTCTCTGCGGTTAGCGCGCCCAACTACTTCCTCTGTGTATTCATTACATTAAATATACCTATATATTGCACTTCTTCATTTTATTTTTGCGATTCCTAACATTAACATATATTGATTTTGCCTTGAAAAAAAGTCGAGTGGGACTCGACAAAGGAGTCCCTGAGATATAAATTAATGTCGAGTTAGGCTCGACATAAGAGCGCAAAGGGTTAAAGCTTGACATTCTGCCAGAAAACGAACCCATTACCCGCCGCAATTCCAAAATGCAACAAAAAATTAAATTAACTGTACAATGAGATTCATACTAACCAACTGGACCAGAAAAATGAAGATTTGTCGTAAAAAGAACATTGGCGGATAATAAGTAAAGTAAATCACTTTAAAACTCTATGGAACCGATTTCGAAAATTTCGAATCATCAAGATCACCGACGTTTCTCAAAAACACTAAAATCCCTGTCGCAAAGAAAGTACTAACAGCATCTTAAAAAAATCATCATTCCCTTTTACCATTTTCCTTTTCTCCACTCGTAAAAGCAACCAGTGTCGAGGTGAAAATCGTATCACTCTTAGAATAATCGCAAGGGAAGTGTGGTCGCGTGCCGATTCTCTTATCCCAAACACGAGCTTCCATCTCTCTGGGAAATCTCCCCATAAGAGTCCAATCGTCCGGAAGTGTCGATAGCACGGGGCCTTCGATCCTCTGGAATCTACTTCCACTTCTTCGAACCGACGAAGAGACGTTAAAAGAGAGGGGGAAAAAACTGCCAAGAACGTCTCCCTCGGCCGACGTCGAAAAGAATGCAAACGCGAGAGAAGAGAAAGGCACCGACTCTAATTGATATAACCAGATAAGACCTCGTGACTCTGGGAAAGATAGGAACGCGGCTTGAATTCGAAGCCTCTACGAGACGTCGTGAGCGAGAGAGCAAAGAACGAAGGAGTGAAATAAAGAGAAGGAAAAACGTAGAGGATGAGAACGAGGGGTAGGTGAAACCATCCTCGCGGAATTCTCCCTTTGTCCAAGCCGAAATTCCATCGGCGCTCGCAAAGAAAGGCAGCCGTTTCGACGAGCCTAGACTGTCAACTGGCATTTTTTTTCTTTTTCTTTCACGTCTGATGGATTCATTATGTAATTCGCGTAATGGGACTCAACCTCGAGTCTCTCTCTTTCTCTTTTACCCCCTCTCAAGCACTTTTTTTTATTCTTTTCTTCCCTAACGGCCGGCAAAGTTGTCGTCTTTCTTGCTTCCCTCAAGACATCTTGGAATTCAATTGTTTCAAAGTCGTGGAAAAGCCGTGAGAAAGGGAGGAGTTTGAGGGTAGTGGGAGACGGAGAAAGGGCGAAAGGTTCCGGGTGTCTGTCTCTATGTCTATCTCTGTCTCTTTATGTCTCACTGTGTCTCTTTGTTTCTCTCTGTCTCTCTGTATTCCTTAATTTTGCCGTGTGTACGTGAGCGCGTTCCTCGAAGGAGGGTTCAAACTGGTGCAAAAGACGCCGACAGTAGATTCGAGCGTGGGAGGGCAACCTACGAGGAGGGACGACGAGCTTACGGAGAAAATAATACTCGCCCTCTGAGCTTTGAAAGCGGCTGCAGCTAACTGCGCAATTTCGTTTATTGCGTAGTTCGCGAAAGGTACGTATCGCTGTAGTTAAATCCAAAAGCCTCGAGGACCTCTCTTTTTTTTTTTTGCTGGGGTAAATCTTTTCGCGTTACGCTTTATGGCTCGCAAACTCTCATCTTTTTCGCTCGTTCTACCTGTTCTTTTTTTCTCTCGCACTCCTACGTCTCGCTCGATTTCAAATCGGAATGTTTCTATCGCTCTTGCCGAATCGCCGCCATTTTTCACCTCGTTAAAACGAACAGCTTTTTTTTTGCTCGCGACTTTTCAATCGAACGGGAAAATCGAAGAATGACCGATCTCTCGTGCGAGACATTTGCGAGTGCTTGAAAGAGGGGCGGTGTGTGACGATAAAAGTGGAATTTTTATACAATATACGTGGCACGAGTATTGTAAAGTATTGATTCATCTATTTTTGGGTGATGGACTTAAGTTTTAATCCGTTACTTTATTCAGAGAAAGTTTCTCCTACGGGACGTAGTGTCTGGTCAAATAATATCGCGGGGAGGGGATACCCCTTCTATTTATCCAAGGAGACATCTTGCCACAGACACTTTAACACTAGAACTATCGGCGTTAAATTTATCATATTTCAATACGTTAAAAAAATAATTTACAAATCGAGAAATCGGTAGGCGGGAAAGATGAATAATTCAGTGATTTATATTTTATAAAATGGAGGTACAAGATCTAATCTATAGCTCTTCTATCAATTTAGAAAGCTTTGAGAAAAAATTAAGAACGAGTCATTTTGATCACCTTGGTAGTTTTGTTAAATTATTATAGCCAACTATACATAACAGCTCCTTGACTCAAAACCCGCCACAAGTATGAAATCCTCCGCAAAACTACCTCAACCATCCAAGTAAAAAATTACAAATTTGAACAATCTCTCGCACAAAAGCAAAGTGTGTTCATTCCAATGATTCACAGAAAGCGATTGACTTTCTGAGACGATTTTTCTTTCTTTATTCACTCTCTTTTTCTCTGAATGCATACATGTGTTCCAGCAACAGAGCGAAACCAGAGGAAACGAAATTGTACGCGATCAGAGGAAGATAAGTGCTCGAGTTCCTCGAAGGGAAGGCGGAAGAGGAAAGAAAAGGGAGAAGGGCGTCGAAGATGAGCGTCGGAGAAGGGAGGATTGCTCAGTTTTCCTCGGCGAATTTCTTTGCGGATTAATATTTGCGCTGGCTGCGAGCGACGCCGCCTCGGAAGAAACGTTACGTGGGAACCCACGAAGGGTCGCTGGGCGGAGGGTAGAACGGAACAAATAACGAACGTAGTCGGAGACAAATGGGGTGGATCTACCCCCGGACTAACCCGAGAAACACAACACCCCCGCGAAAACCCTCTTCCTCCGTCTACAGTTAGACGGAACCTTCTTTCGAGAAAAAAATGTTTCCGCTGGTTCCAAGGAGCCTCTCGTCCTTTTGAACCGATACTTCGGCAGGAAATACGAGCAAGGATACGACGGAATATCGTTCCTTTGCCGAGGGAGACATACAGATGGGATAGGAGTCGATTTTTGAAATTTTTTCGACATACCTCTTGGAACGGTTTATTAAGAGGGGTTCCTGAATGTTTATTAACCTCTTTCGCTGAAATTTATTCGCGGGCGATCGAGTCCGTTTCTAGGGTTTAACCTTTCTAAGGATCCTCGTAAAGAAGGTATATAAAGAAATTTCTATCCCTCGTGCTATAAACTGTTTTTAGAAAATACCTATAGCCGTTTAGAGTTGACAGTCCTGACGATTTACCCTTTGAGGATTAGCGACGCATATATGTGGGTGCGAGAAAAAATTCAATTGCAATATGTCGCCGCATGTATATACGGTTTAAGTTTAAAAATTAAAATAGAATCGTTGAAATGTGATTACAAAAATAGTAATTTACAATTTCTATACATTAAAATTCTAACTTTCTGATTAACACTAGATCTACCAAGGTGGGCAAAATGACTTGCCATGAATTTTTTTTAAATGTTTCTGAAACTTCTAACGCTGTTTCTTTGCAATTTTTTGCGTTTGTCTTGAAAACTGTAAGCGATGGAATCGATCAAGATTTCTGACTTCCTCATTTAATTGATTCAGACAAACTTACTAAGAAATTGCAAATATATCGAATTAATCGTCGGAAGATCTAGTGTTAAAAGGCTGTTTTGAATCACCAAGTAAATTATTATCTCTTCATATTTAAAAATGTCTCCGTCCGCAAAGGGTTCACCAAACACACGACTTTCAATGTTACGTGAGATGTATACAAAGAATACTTTTTGTACAATGAATTTAACCCATTGTCCTAAGCTTCCTAAGTTGTTTATTTCATCTTCCATATCCGGGTTACTATAAATATAACAATATGCAGCTCAACTAAATTTAATCCCTACGATTTTAACCCCCCACGCCCAGCCTCAATTCTTCCCTATCAAATATTCTCTGCCCTACTCAAAAGTAATTTTTGAGTAGCCTCTCGATAAAATCAAATGCAATTCTTTCCCTAAAATCTGCAAAAAAAGCCAGAACTCCTTCCGTCCGAGGGATGAAATCGGATTAAAGTGCAACCCTTATTAAGCGAAGGAACTCAACGGGCAAGCGAACAAAAGGAAAAGTCGTCGAAACGCTCGACGTATTTATCGGCGTGGCATCCTCGAGATGGACGTCCAAAGAGGAAACAGGCCGAAGAATGGTCCACGGGAAGAGGGAAGGCTCGAGGGATGAATTCGTCGAAAGGTCGAGCCACGGACTTCCGGAGGGGACGAAACGAGATTGAGGAACGAGAAGAAGAACGACTAGCCAAGAAAAAAAAAAGAACGAAGGATGAAGGAAGAAGACGACGAATCGTTCTGACCTTTCTTGCGCTCTTTTGTTTTGTCTTTGACACACCCCCCGCCAAACCGGCGATCCATTGGACCGTGAGGGATGCGAGTGACGGCTCGAATTGTTATATTTCGATGGTCAAACGCCATTCGAAGTTCATCGATCTTCGACGAGAGAACAGAATGCGCCGGATTGGTTTCTCCGTTTCGTTAAAATTAATCGAGAGACAGTGGATTGCCTTGACTACTGTCCGTTTGGATAGTTTATACCGATGTGCCGTTCGCCAGCCGTGTATCCCCCAGAATTTATGCGCGCGTCGTGAAACATGCGCGATTTCACCCCCATCGGCGACGAATCGATGGATTTTATGTCGAAAAACTCTCGTGAGGGTAAATGCAATTTTTCGACGATAGTTTCGTGACGTTAAAATGGCAAAGAGAGAGCTGGAGATTTTTTTAAGGGTAGTTTTTAGAATTTTATAGTGTTAGGACGAAAAGATTCTCAAAGGGAAAGTTTTAATCTTTACAAAACTTTGTGCGGACGGAGAGGAAAGTTTTTCTTTACTTTATTTTTTCTACTGTGTAGCTAAAGGAGTTGGGAATTGTTAATGTAAAGAATGTTTGTACAAGGGGGTTATTTTGAAGGAAAAAAATTATTGTTTGGAACAAAAGGGAGGATTATTATTAACACTAGAATTACGACTGCTGAATCTGGCATATTTAAATATATTGAATAAGTACTTCGAAGAGAGATGGATCAAGTGGCAAAAAATAAGATCAGTTAAGTAATTTGTTTATTATAAGATACATGTGAAATTTCTGCTGTACTCCTTCTCTGTAAATTTGAAAAATATGTTTGAAAATGTGGGACCCCGTCAATTTGAAAATTGAGTTTGAAAATTAATAACAAATCAAATGATATTTCTAGATATAGAAAATAAATGTTTATTGTGGTATTTTAGAGAAGTTTAATTAGGTCGATTGATTCGATTTGTGATGAAATTAAGTAAAAACTTTCTTTGAAGGAAGAAAGTTTGAAGTGATTTATTATTGGCTATATAAAATTTTTGCTAAGCAAAAAGGAAAAAGTGAATTTACCGACTTTTCACAGCTCTCAAACGTGTTTCTAGCATGCTATTTTTTTGACGTCGATAAAACTCGGTGAATTTTAATTCGGTTTGCCGCGGAGTTTAATCAAGTAAAAGCACTCGCTTCGAAAATTGTTATCGCGAATTCCGACGAGTCATGGGCAGAGAAAAAAAGAAAGCAACAACTATTTTCCACCGTGCAGCAGCAATTTGCTTGAACCGATCTCCGATAAGCAGTTGTATCATTGAAAATCGAAATATCAAACGCAAAGTATCTAAAATTCCAGAGACAATACTAGAAATATTGATACAAGTAATATTTATCTATGTGTGCATTCAAGTGCATTGAATATAAAAAATAAGAAAGTCATAATAATTCTACGATTAATTAATTCATCGATATAATTCCTCCACTAGACGATGGAAATTAAAAGAGAAGAAATTAAAGAGAAGCCTTGTTCCCTCATTTACCACGTTATTCAATGGAATACAATTACGAAAAGGACGATTTATCATGCGAATCCCCCCTTAATCTTCAACGTTACAATCGCGCCGGATTGTGAAACGGTTCATCTCGAATTCCCTAATAAATGACTTTTTCATGGGGTTAACAGCCTAGTATGTGTCTCTCTAGAAGATTTTCTCTCCTTTTTACTCATATTCTCTCTTTTCCTCTCCCGCTTGTTCTCCGCGTGTATGAAAAACTTAAACAAAGTACACCGTCGGCCGGAAGTTCATTCAAACTCTTGCACCACCATTCGTCTTGCCGTAGAACACCGAGATACTCTAGCTACACACGTATATTCTCCCTCGAACCTTTCTTTTTCGTTTTCCCGTCCTCCTCTCACACTTATACTCTTTCTTTCCCTGTCCTACACGCACGGCGCAGTAGCACCGCGACGCTACCAATAAATCTAGCCTTGCTACTTTTTCCCTCTTTTTTGCAATCAAAATATCAGCCTGCCACGACCCTGCCGGTCGTTGATAACGTCGGCAGATAGAATTGACCGCAAAAACGTCGCATTAATTACTCGTGAGAAGGGTCGAGTAACGTTTGTAACCACGCGCGTGCTTCATGAGCATATATGCCCCTCTCTCGTACTAATGATGATTCGTAACTTGCTCTTTTACCTCGTAACTATCGCAGTTGTTAAAGGTTACGTTCATTTTAAATAAACCGCGGATTTTAGTATGGTGGAACGCCGCGACTGCGCGCATGCGCGTTGCGGTCGGTTGCGAAACGTAAAATCGTGTAGAAAATTATTAGAGAATTCATGCATATTAGGAAATGAACTTATAATACGATGTTGAAGTCGTCTAAATACGTTGTTGCATGCTTATGTAATGTGTCAAGTGATGGAGATTGGTATAACTTGTAAATATCGCTGTGAGGAATGCTTGCGACAACGTAGGCTTAACCGAGACTTGTAGCTTTGATGTTATTGCAAAGATAATCTTACCTTTATGGATGATTCTGCCGTGTGAAGCAATGACACCTCTGATGCGTCTGCGAAGAATCTTCTCACCAGGGACACTTTATTCACAAATTACTCACTTCGATTGCTCCCTGCACCATGAACGCGCGCCTTGCACAACAGGAGTCAACTTTTGTACTGTGAAGCTCAGGGACGACAATATTCGGTAGAGGGCGCAACCTAGAATAACACAAAAGCGCCACATATCGGTGAAAATTATTTCTTATTTTTCCAACAAAGTTAACAATATTAATAACGGTGCATCTATTTTTCTATATAAAACCTTTCCAACATATTTTACATAGTAGATTTTTTGTATTTTCAGTTTTACTGAATTTCTTGAGATGTGGGTTCCCTCAACCGCTAGCGCCACTCCTGAAAGAACGGCTTAGTTTGAAACTGTCTTTTGACTAGCGTAGTCATCGCTTCGTCGTCAACTTGAACGGTTCGATACAGTACGAGTGAGTGTAATTTTTTATCAAAAATATCCACAATTATGGAAGTATACGGCAGAATTTGTATTTCAAGCAGTTCAGCGTGGAGCAGTCCTTAACGAGACGCGGAGTCATGGAAAAGGATGGTGTAGAAAACTTCGAAAGGTTTGATTTTCCTTTCGCTTCTATCTGCATGCAGAAGTAGTGGCAAGCAGAAGTAGTGGCAATTTTATAGAACACTATATATAATATAATTATACTAAGCAAACACGTATTTCAATGCATTCCTTCGAATCGAATAATTAAGTAGACAATAATTCGAATAATTAAGTAGAACGAAACGAAACATTTGCAATGAAAAAGAAATTCTTGGTAGATTCGTTCAAACGTAACGTACATTATCGAACGAAGCATCGATTAACCACCATTTTGGAATTTATGAAAAGGAATAGAAAGCATAGGGAGAACTTTGTCGATAGTAGCCATTTATTATTTGCATACAAATCTTATATAAATAAAAGCTGCATTATCACTATTTACATAATAGAATAAAAAAAGATTTCTTTGCGGCATAGAATTAAGGAATATTTTCCTCTTTAAGATCTTATTTAGTGACAGTGTAACGACCAGCGTTAATTGTTATGTATATATCTTCTTTGCAAAATCAAAGTTAAGAATCTTCGATAGATCGAAGGCATCGGTGAATTTGTGTAGTTTGTGCAACATTGTCAATCTCAAGAAACAATTGAAAACCCATCTATTGTAATCTTGAAAAAATATCGTTTCTTTGAACTTGCACAATGTCCATACTCAAGACTCAACTTGATCCAGCAGGCTTTCGATTTTTCGCAAAAGTTTTGCGACATGTTCTATTAATTTCACGCCAGTCAGGGTAATCGGTTGTAACGTTAGACTGTAACATTGTTTGTACAAATTTGCAAGTGCTTCGTACCTTAAACAAAAAAAGAATTAAATTCATATTAATTAACAGATAAATCTATAATGATGTAAATAACTTGAGATGACTTACTCTTTTCTACTGCTATTATTCGTCTTAGTTACAAGTAACTTCGTTAATGATCTGAGGATAAATTGCAACCTCTGTTCGAGTAAAGTTACTAAATTTTCCTCGTCCTCCGTTAAAGCTTGCTCTTCAGTTGTTCTCTCTTCCTCCGTATTTTCCTCATTTAAATTACTATTAATTATATTTGTGCTATCTGTTTTTTGCCCCTGCGACACATTTCTTTCGCATAATATGTTCATGATAGGTTTACATTGCAATATTAAATCAAGTCCATTTTGATACGCGTTTAATATACTATTAAACGTTGTACCCGCTGAAAAATAGGAAATTCTAAAGTAATTTAAAGAAACATGAAAGCACAATGTTAAAAAGATCCAAAAGAGAAACATACTGCGTGCTTGATATTCAGCTAAAGCGACTCTTTCCATTTGCACTGTTAAAAATTCCGTAGTTTGTTCTAAAGACAGCAACAACTTTGCAGCTTTATCGTAATACAATTTGCATAATTGCAAACTAGTTTTTTTCTTAGTATAATCCGTCACGTAGTCTCTGTATACACGGTGGTACAAAGAAGCAAGTCTATGTTGAATGTTAGCAGCACGGAATTGATAAACAGGTTGCCTTGGACCGGATGTGTCGGTGTCGCAATACTTGAGAGCTTTTTGTAAAATATCAACAACTTCGCGTTCCAATTCTTCCTCCGTCTACGATGAAAAAATTGAAATATACCATGAACACTAACTTATATATTCTCATAAATTCAAAAACAATAGTTCAATGTTCAGGAACTTGTTATAAATTATAGATCCTAGTACAGTAAGTAGTACAGTAACAGTAATTAACCCATTCGAGACAGTGCATGACGAAACCGTCTCGAATGGGTTACACAAAGAAATACAAAACAACAATAAACAGTCACCTTGCAACCAGAAGTAGGATAATCCTGAAGTAACGTAGCCATGGTAAATAAAGTTGTCGACAAATCCCACGTAACGGTATCCCATATCACAGGATTCGACTTTCTGGTACCTAAAACTTGCAGAGCTTTCTGATAGCTCGCCAATGCTTTGTTGTAGAAGTGACGCTCTTGAGTATTTTGTTTCACGTGTATATGTGCGCAAAGTCGCATAAGTCTTCCGGTATTTGAATGCAAAAGCGCCAGGTTTGCTTCATCATGAACTGTCTCAAATGCTTTCACACCGGATTCTAAGTGACCTAAGGAACGAGTCAGTAATGATGTCACATCGGGTGAAGTATTTGACGAGTCCTCCACTGAATTCTCTTGTTGATAACGTGCTGCCAAAGATAATTTATAATTTGCAATTAAAGAAAGACACAGTTTCATCGTAAAGGATAATGAGAATTACATACTTCCAGCTTGATTCATATACAGGACACCTAGTTCATTGTGAATATTCCCTAATCGTCGTAATAAATTATTTCTATCCCTATCGGACGGTTCTAGCGATAGAGCTTTCTCGTAGCACATGTAAGACGCTACCAAGGTTAACTCCAAACTTTCCAAACGTTGTGGCAATAATTCGGCGCCATCTAAAATAATAAGTAACTTACTATTGTAAAAACATTCTAATTTCTTTTAAAATGTGTTTATTTTGAGACGCACTCATATCTAGATCTTTCATATTGTATATCTCTTCCACGATTTTCTCCTCAGTTTCGTTTTTCGCCTCGTAATCTACTCTGTGTTTTTCAACGTTACACCAGTCTTGTACAGCCATGAAACAACAGTCTCCAGCACGACCCAATAAATAGCTAATTGATTTGTCGTTTCTTATGCTACAGAAAATCTCCAGTATCTTCTGACAACGTAAAACAGCTAGCATGTATCGCAATGAGGCACCATAATTCTTATTTACGTATTCATGTTCGGCAAGGACAGCAAAGATCAGTGAAGCTTTCTCATACAAAAGAGTTTTTAAATGAGCATTCCAACTAATATTATCGCTTTTCTTAGGCGCTTGCCATGTAGGCAAAGTTTCGACTTTAAGTTTACACAGCAAAGCCTTCGGTTCTTTCTCCTCAGGATTCTCTTTTCCAGTGACCTTTTCGGACTTCTTCTTTTTCTGTTTCATTCGTCGTTTATGAGTAGGACTATTGTTCATAGAATTTTCTTCCTTTTCGTCCTTTTTCTCTTGACTCAAGGAACCATAAGGCATCGGAATTGCTTGAAACGGCTTTGCCATATTCGGATGACACTCTTCGTATTCTCGTTTCTCCCTTTCTATTGTCTCCGCTTTTTTCCGCTCCTCAGAATTGTCATCAGTCGGGAAATATTGTAGACACTGAAGTCCTTGACAAACGTGTTCTAACGCGCACAAACATCTTTCTACGGTGGTGCCGGAAATAGGAGGTGGCTTGTACTTCGGTTCCTCGCATTCCGTATATTCTCTGACTGAAATATTAAAAGACTTAACTCTACCGCATACAAATATGTCAGAAAATTTTTAATGGAAAAACTTACTGTTAGCTAACATCAAAGATTTAATGGCTTCTGATTCTTCTTCGACTTTTTCGTTTTCATGATTCGTACTTGATTCACTTTGCGTATCTTCTTCGTCGCTCTGATCGGAAAGTCCTGGACTAGCAGGGTCAGTGTCCGATGGTATGTAAAGATCCGACAACATGAAATGTGCCGATGTAACGATTTGCGGATATTTCTCTCTAGCAAGGAGCTGTACGCAATTTTTTAGTAACATCCTTATTGTACCACGGTGCCGATGATAATCGGAAGAATATTTCATATTTCGCGCTACTCTATAGAGTAACATTGCGACAGGCACGGTAAATGGATTTTGTCCCTTTTCGTCAGAAACATCGTTACATAATGAAGTTAGGTCATATAATTTTACGACGTCGTCATCCTTCCCTAATACGTAGTAAAGTATGGAATTAGTTTAATACTTATAATGGATTACATTGTAGTTTTTCAGCTAATATCGGCATACCTTTAAACAGCCAGTAAGTGTGGCCGGCCTTTGTCGCGTTGTTTTTTAAGAAGCTCAAAATATTCTGAGCAACGTCTCTAATAACTTTGGGACTGAATTTTGAGTGATCCATGTTAGGGAGATCTTCGGTTTTAATTAATTCATATTTCTGTACAATGCCATCTAAGTGATAGCACATTACTACTTCTGGAACATTACACATTAGATTGTCTAACCAATAATCTATGCCGGTCAATACATTGATCGGTTTAGTCATGTCTCTTAGTCTCAGGCTTATACAGGGATGAGTTTGACCTCCAAATATTGGCATATCGGTACCGATCAACATTTGTATATTCTCGAATGTCCATACAACGTTTCGTGCAAAATTATGATTGCAGTTTGGATCAGGTACCTTCTCTTCTTGCGTAGGCTCTGGCAAGCAGGGTTCTAATGTTTTCACAGGTAGTTGAGGCTTTGTGTGCTTCTCTTTATTATCCGCTACTAGTATAGAATGATACAAAAACTTGGATACCAAGTTTCTCTGTTGCAAACTATTTCTACTGTTTGTTTTTTGAAATAAACATTTCTCTTTATCCCCAAGGTTTTGAAAGATGTGCTCGTAGAAAAATTTCTTTAGCCATTCCCAATCATTTTCTGCTTGCCTCAATAGATATTTGTGAATATCAAAATCATCTAGTAATAGAGTATTTTCAACTCTATGTACCATCATAGAGATTATTCCATGGTTGTAAGGTAATTTCAGTAGTTTCTTAATATTCTCTGCATCCGAAACTACATCTACTTCTCCCACGCAATCTGGAAACATGTGTGCCATACGAAAGCTGGAGAACCCCGTTGTCTGAGACCACACGCTCTGTAATCCATAGCTCTCCGCAGAGCTGCTTAGCCAATTGCTCGGTGGTAGATTCAAGTCTGTGTTGCATTGCAACTGAGCATAAGTTGCAGGAGTTTGAACCGTGGAATATTTCACAATTGCCGTAGATTTCACTGGTTTTCTGGGTGACTCGGGTGATATAGCTAACGACATAGGTTTGACCTAAAATTAAAAGAAATACATGTATATAACAAAAAATTCAATAATGCACATGAATTTCAAAAATTGAGAAACCTCAATCAGAAAGACTATAAAGGAATTTGTTTCTTCTGCCAGTCTATTCACTAGGGCATTTTAAAGTATTCCAATTTTGTTGTTAAAAGGTAATAGAATAATATAAAATAAAATACATCACACTAAATATAACCATACCAGATAAATATACACGAAAAAATATTACTCACAGTGTCGATTTTATTATCAGTTCTCTCTGACATATTCGATCAGAAATAGCATAGCTCATGTATTTCAAACCAAATTTCTGTATGCTAAAAATTTCTAGAAACAACCAGAATATACCCAAGAGCTCCACTATTCGCGTAATCTGTAACTACTGATTACGATTCACATGTGCAGCGAAAATAACTGCATCAAACGTAAAACAGTTTTCTACATTGTCGATTTTCCATGCAGAGAAGCATACAATAGCGCTTTAGCATTATTCCGGCTCCCTCGAAAGCCGCGGACATTTGTTTTTGCCGACAGCAAATATACGTACATCGTCCTACTTATTATTCAATTCCACAATTCACATCATTGTTCCTAACGATAATAAAAATAGGATGAAACCTGCGAGGATATTCCAAGAAGAATGAAAAGACAACATAAAATTTAAATATGTACAATACTCAAACTTAATCGACGAAAACTCTTAACACTAGAACTACCAAGGTGGTCAAAATGACTTGCTCTGAACTTTTTGAAAATATTCGTGAAACTTCTAACGCTGCTTCTTTTTCAATTTTCTATGCAAATCTGGAAAATAGACTGTTTTTTCCCTGTGTATTTAATTGGTTCGAACATATTTATTTGATAATTTTAACACGTCGACTACCATGGGGGTCACCGGTGACCGACGCCATTGGATTCAATGAAACTTCACGTGACTTTTCAATTATAATATTTACGAATTTTCTAACACACACAGTGTTTAAACACTGATGTTCAAAAGATACAATTTGGCTGAATATATATCTATTTGTGTCTTTAGAGTTTCTGCTTTGCAAAGAAAAGATTTTAACACTAGATTTACGGAGCCAATTTGGCTCATTCAAAATTCGACTATTATATATATAATATATTGGTTGGTTAATTTTTTAATAATAAATCCTTCATTTAAATGAATTTGGAACTATTTTCTTGTATGAGTTAAATTGGCTCACTTCAGAAAAATAGCTATATCAACATCCGTAAATCTAGTGTTAATAGACAAAGTATCACTTCAGTGAAACTGAGAAAACGAGCAAAATATTAGTGATGTTCAACGTGTTAAATATATGAAATCAATCGTTGGTAAATCTAGTGTTAAGTTCCCCCTAAAGTCCATCGTTTTCCAAATTTCGTCAATACATTGTCAACACTAGAACCACCAAACAAGTCAAAACGACTGTTTTTCAATTTCTTCGAATAATTCTCAAAATTCATTGGAGAATCATAGAGCACATATTTTACATTGTTCTTACAAAACACAAATTACTGAATCGAACATCTTTTTCACCTCTTGATACCTATTTTTCCAAACTACGAATTTAATACATAGAAATATAATAGATTTAACGCCGGTAATTCAAATATCAAACGTTACTTCCTAAGCATCTACAAATCCTAAATTCAATCATAAAAAAACAATTCTTATTAAAACAAGAAAGAATCTCTAAATTCAAACAATTCAATAAACAATTCTTCAAGACAGGACGTCGTAAATGAACAGCTCCATGAATCGTAGACCTTAAATGGCTTCACGTTCTTCACTTATACGGAAAAACGTCGCAACTATCCTCACCGTTAATTAACAAAATACAGTAGCAAAAGCGAAAAGGTTAGCAACGAAGAGACTCCAGTGCAAGCTCATTTATCCTCAACACTGAATGGATTACGAAGCCCTCGAAGAACCTGACGTCACTGGTACCCCGTTCTTATATAAGCCACTGTTCTCCATCCCCTCGAATCAGTCGTCGACGGTGAAGCTCGAACAGAGGACACATCGACGTACTTGAAGATGGTGGTAAACTTCAAAGTATTCAAGAAATGCTCTCCGAATGGAAAAATTGCAATTTACCTCGGAAAGAGAGATTTCATCGACTACCTCTCCGGTGTTGAGCCAGTAGACGGAGTTATTCTCCTAGACCAAGACTACATCGACACGAAAAGGAAGATATGGGGTCAATTAATCTGCAGCTTCCGCTACGGCAGAGAAGAAGATGAAGTAATGGGCCTGAACTTCCAAAAGGATCTCTACCTAATATCCGAACAACTCTATCCAAGGACTCAGAAGATGGAGGACAACTTGACCAGACTTCAGGAACGTCTACTAAGAAAACTCGGACCTAATGCTATTCCCTTTACCTTCAAGTTCCCTCAAACTGCTCCTTCAAGCGTGACCCTACAACCTGGCGAGGACGAGACTGGTGAACCTTGCGGTGTCAGCTATTACGTTAAGATCTACTCCGGCGAGACGGAGACCGACATGACCCACAAGAGGAGCACGGTCAGTCTGGGAATAAGGAAGATTCAATATGCACCCACGAAGCAAGGACGACAACCATGTACCGTCGTACGTAAGGATTTCCTCCTAAGTCCTGGTGAACTCGAACTCGAAGTTACACTCGACAAACAACTATACCATCATGGAGAAAGAATAGCAGTGAATGTTTGCGTGAGGAACAACAGCAACAAGGTCGTGAAGAAAATCAAGGCTCTGGTTCAACAGGGTATCGACGTTGTTATCTTCCAGAATGGACAATTCCGTACGGTGATTGACGCGGTTGAATCTCAGGATGGTTGTCCGATCAATCCTGGCTCGAATCTTCAGAAGGTCCTATACCTGAAGCCTGATTTGGAGAACAACAAGAATCGCAGGGGCATCGCACTCGACGGACGGCTGAAGAGAGAAGAGAGTGAGCTGGCCTCCAGCACTCTGCTCACCTCGCCGGATGTTCGCGATTCCTTTGGCATCGTCGTATCTTATGCCGTCAAGGTGAAGCTTTATCTTGGAGCACTGGGCGGAGAACTGTCGGCAGAGCTGCCCTTCATCCTGATGCGACCCAAGCCTGTGGATCGTGTCAAGGTGGTGAACGCCGATAACATGGTCATCGAGGACATACCGCATGAGAAGAACAAGAACGATTGCAGGGCCAGCAGCTAGATACTGTTTCTTTTTCGTCCCTTTTACACTTCTGTCCTTCTATTTGCTCTTTTTCTTTTGTTTATCCCTTTGTTCTTACATTTAACACGTTGAGTGCCGTGGGGGTCACCGGTGACCGGAGCTATTGTATTCAATGAAAATTTTATGTCACTTTGAAATTGCAATATTTATGAATTTTCAGACATACTATATATTTAAATGTATGTGTTTAACATTAGATTTACCAAGCCAGTCAAAATGACTGGTACACTATTTTTTCAAAAATTCTACGTGTTTATGAGAGAGCCGTAGCATAAATATTCTTTGTCCATCGTATAAAACATAAATTAACGAATCTATTATCTTTTCCACGCCTTAATTTTCCTTGCTTTAAGGTACATATTTAACATATGTAAATGTAATAGATTTTACGCTGGTAAATCTAGTGTTAAAAGATAAAGGTCTGTTGAATACCTATCTATCTGTATCTTTCAAGTTTTTGTTTTATAAAGATGTGAATTTAATAGAAAAAATTTCGTTTCGGTAGAAACAGTGAAATTAGGGAAATACGGTTGGCGTTCAACGTGTTAATGTATTAATATATTATATATGTTTGTGCACGGACCTTAATGTAGATTCGGTTGCACTTCGGCTTGCACCAGAGAGAGCTTGGCTCGTGTTCAATTCCGAAGAGTATTTCATGTTCCACGAATGCAAATGATCAATGTATGAGTGTAATATTCTGGGAAGGTAAACGTTTTGGATCTTGGTATTATGTTATTAAAGAATCAGCGAGTAATCTTCGTGTGACATGCACGCTTTTATTTGGATGCTCGAGGAATTCGCGATTACGTGGATGGTATTAATTTTAGGGAGGAACAGAAGAAGAGGAATGCGAGATATTTTGAATTTGGATAATTGAATATGATAAAAAAAAAGAGATAAATAAATGGTAGTTATTCTTTGTTAAGTAGATACCTATTGTTATTGTACTTCATGGAGAACAATTAAATTGCATTCAAATATATTGTTATTACGTGAAAATTATGTCCTGAAATGAAGCTCAATTAACCCTCTACGAGCTCCTGTGACTTTGCGGTAACGCAAGACGTACCTAAGCTTCGAAAAGTCAAATTTTCAACTTTTTCAAATATTATAATTTAGCTTGTGAAAATCTTGAAATTCCTTTTGCAATTCAATGTGTGGTACAAAAAAAATTTCGGACTACAGAGGTTTCCCGAGTCGAAAATTTTTTCCAATTAATTTTTTTTGTTAATTTTTGCCAGTTTTGTCTAGTTTAGGATCAATTCAGGCTTCATACAGCGAAAAATAATCCTCAGCATTCTATAATGAGGAGTTTTAGAATTGGATTAGAATTGGAGTGGAATGATCTAGGTCCAAAAAATTGCTCAATATACTAAAAATTAATTTGATTTTAGGAGATTTAGAATTTATATGGAATAAAATGATAATTTAATTCCTACTTGCTCCTGAAAGCCCTATTTTTAGAATATGAGTCGACAGACTTGGAACTTCTGAAATATTTTTAAAGGATGTCAGATTAAATTGGAATACAAATTTTACCTGATCAGTCCATATAACTCCTAAAAATCATATTTACAGGACTTTGAGGCGCGTAGACACACTAGTTGAGGATTTTGAGATTCAAAATGGTATACATAATTAAGCGGCAAAAGAGAAATCAAAATAATCTAGGATTTGAAGTTTCTTTTTAAGCTGGACTTTTCGAGTCGGGTTAACACGTTGAACGCCACCGGTATTTCACATCTTATTAAATATATCAATATTAAATTCACATCTTTACAAAGTAGAATAAATATCACCTAAATTTCACCCAAATTTCACCTATATTTCACCCGAATTTCACTTAAATTTTACCTAAATTTTACCTATATTTCACCCGAATTTCACCTAAATTTCATCTGAATTTCACCTATATTTCAGCTGATTTTCACCTAAATTTCAGCTGAATTTCACCTATATTTCAGCTGATTTTCACCTAAATTTCAGCTGAATTTCACCTATATTTCAGCTGATTTTCACCTATATTTCAGCTGATTTTCACCTATATTTCAGCTGAATTTCACCTAAATTTCAGCTGATTTTCACCTATATTTCAGCTGATTTTCACCTAAATTTCAGCTGAATTTCACCTATATTTCAGCTGAATTTCACCTAAATTTCAGCTGATTTTCACCTAAATTTCAGCTGAATTTCACCTATATTTCAGCTGATTTTCACCTATATTTCAGCTGATTTTCACCTAAATTTCAGCTGAATTTCACCTAAATTTCAGCTGAATTTCACCTATATTTCAGCTGATTTTCACCTAAATTTCAGCTGAATTTCACCTATATTTCAGCTGAATTTCACCTAAATTTCAGCTGATTTTCACCTATATTTCAGCTGAATTTCACCTATATTTCAGCTGAATTTCACCTAAATTTCAGCTGAATTTCACCTATATTTCAGCTGATTTTCACCTAAATTTCAGCTGATTTTCACCTAAATTTCAGCTGAATTTCACCTATATTTCAGCTGATTTTCACCTAAATTTCAGCTGATTTTCACCTATATTGCAGCTGATTTTCACCTCAATTTCAGCTGATTTTCACCTAAATTTCAGCTGCATTTCACCTATATTTCAGCTGATTTTCACCTAAATTTCAGCTGAATTTCACCTATATTTCAGCTGATTTTCACCTAAATTTCAGCTGAATTTCACCTAAATTTCAGCTGAATTTCACCTATATTTCAGCTGATTTTCACCTAAATTTCAGCTGAATTTCACCTATATTTCAGCTGATTTTCACCTATATTTCAGCTGAATTTCACCTAAATTTCAGCTGAATTTCACCTAAATTTCAGCTGAATTTCACCTATATTTCAGCTGATTTTCACCTAAATTTCAGCTGAATTTCACCTATATTTCAGCTGATTTTCACCTAAATTTCAGCTGATTTTCACCTAAATTTCAGCTGAATTTCACCTATATTTCAGCTGATTTTCACCTAAATTTCAGCTGATTTTCACCTATATTTCAGCTGATTTTCACCTATATTTCAGCTGATTTTCACCTAAATTTCAGCTGAATTTCACCTATATTTCAGCTGATTTTCACCTATATTTCAGCTGATTTTCACCTAAATTTCAGCTGAATTTCACCTATATTTCAGCTGATTTTCACCTAAATTTCAGCTGAATTTCACCTATATTTCAGCTGATTTTCACCTAAATTTCAGCTGAATTTCACCTAAATTTCAGCTGATTTTCACCTATATTTCAGCTGATTTTCACCTAAATTTCAGCTGAATTTCACCTATATTTCAGCTGATTTTCACCTAAATTTCAGCTGAATTTCACCTATATTTCAGCTGATTTTCACCTAAATTTCAGCTGAATTTCACCTATATTTCAGCTGATTTTCACCTAAATTTCAGCTGAATTTCACCTATATTTCAGCTGATTTTCACCTAAATTTCAGCTGATTTTCACCTAAATTTCAGCTGAATTTCACCTATATTTCAGCTGAATTTCACCTAAATTTCAGCTGAATTTCACCTAAATTTCAGCTGATTTTCACCTAAATTTCAGCTGAATTTCACCTATATTTCAGCTGATTTTCACCTAAATTTCAGCTGATTTTCACCTATATTTCAGCTGATTTTCACCTAAATTTCAGCTGAATTTCACCTAAATTTCAGCTGATTTTCACCTAAATTTCAGCTGATTTTCACCTATATTTCAGCTGAATTTCACCTAAATTTCAGCTGATTTTCACCTAAATTTCAGCTGAATTTCACCTATATTTCAGCTGATTTTCACCTAAATTTCAGCTGAATTTCACCTATATTTCAGCTGATTTTCACCTAAATTTCAGCTGAATTTCACCTAAATTTCAGCTGATTTTCACCTAAATTTCCGCTGAATTTCACCTATATTTCAGCTGATTTTCACCTAAATTTCAGCTGATTTTCACCTATATTTCAGCTGATTTTCACCTAAATTTCAGCTGAATTTCACCTATATTTCAGCTGATTTTCACCTAAATTTCAGCTGAATTTCACCTATATTTCAGCTGATTTTCACCTAAATTTCAGCTGAATTTCACCTATATTTCAGCTGATTTTCACCTAAATTTCAGCTGATTTTCACCTATATTTCAGCTGATTTTCACCTAAATTTCAGCTGAATTTCACCTATATTTCAGCTGAATTTCACCTATATTTCAGCTGAATTTCACCTATATTTCAGCTGATTTTCACCTAAATTTCAGCTGATTTTCACCTATATTTCAGCTGATTTTCACCTAAATTTCAGCTGAATTTCACCTATATTTCAGCTGAATTTCACCTATATTTCAGCTGAATTTCACCTAAATTTCAGCTGATTTTCACCTATATTTCAGCTGATTTTCACCTATATTTCAGCTGATTTTCACCTAAATTTCAGCTGAATTTCACCTATATTTCAGCTGATTTTCACCTATATTTCAGCTGAATTTCACCTATATTTCAGCTGATTTTCACCTAAATTTCAGCTGAATTTCACCTATATTTCAGCTGATTTTCACCTAAATTTCAGCTGATTTTCACCTAAATTTCAGCTGAATTTCACCTATATTTCAGCTGATTTTCACCTAAATTTCAGCTGAATTTCACCTATATTTCAGCTGATTTTCACCTAAATTTCAGCTGAATTTCACCTAAATTTCAGCTGATTTTCACCTAAATTTCCGCTGAATTTCACCTATATTTCAGCTGATTTTCACCTAAATTTCAGCTGATTTTCACCTATATTTCAGCTGATTTTCACCTAAATTTCAGCTGAATTTCACCTATATTTCAGCTGATTTTCACCTAAATTTCAGCTGAATTTCACCTATATTTCAGCTGATTTTCACCTAAATTTCAGCTGAATTTCACCTATATTTCAGCTGATTTTCACCTAAATTTCAGCTGATTTTCACCTATATTTCAGCTGATTTTCACCTAAATTTCAGCTGAATTTCACCTATATTTCAGCTGATTTTCACCTAAATTTCAGCTGATTTTCACCTAAATTTCAGCTGAATTTCACCTATATTTCAGCTGAATTTCACCTATATTTCAGCTGATTTTCACCTAAATTTCAGCTGAATTTCACCTATATTTCAGCTGATTTTCACCTAAATTTCAGCTGAATTTCACCTATATTTCAGCTGATTTTCACCTAAATTTCAGCTGAATTTCACCTATATTTCAGCTGATTTTCACCTAAATTTCAGCTGAATTTCACCTATATTTCAGCTGATTTTCACCTAAATTTCAGCTGAATTTCACCTATATTTCAGCTGATTTTCACCTAAATTTCAGCTGAATTTCACCTATATTTCAGCTGATTTTCACCTAAATTTCAGCTGAATTTCACCTATATTTCAGCTGAATTTCACCTAAATTTCAGCTGAATTTCACCTAAATTTCAGCTGATTTTCACCTAAATTTCAGCTGATTTTCACCTATATTTCAGCTGATTTTCACCTAAATTTCAGCTGAATTTCACCTAAATTTCAGCTGATTTTCACCTAAATTTCAGCTGAATTTCACCTATATTTCAGCTGATTTTCACCTAAATTTCAGCTGAATTTCACCTATATTTCAGCTGATTTTCACCTAAATTTCAGCTGAATTTCACCTATATTTCAGCTGATTTTCACCTAAATTTCAGCTGAATTTCACCTATATTTCAGCTGATTTTCACCTAAATTTCAGCTGAATTTCACCTATATTTCAGCTGATTTTCACCTAATTTTCAGCTGAATTTCACCTATATTTCAGCTGATTTTCACCTAAATTTCAGCTGAATTTCACCTATATTTCAGCTGATTTTCACCTATATTTCAGCTGAATTTCACCTATATTTCAGCTGATTTCACCTATATTTCAGCTGATTTTCACCTAAATTTCAGCTGAATTTCACCTAAATTTCAGCTGAATTTCACCTATATTTCAGCTGATTTTCACCTAAATTTCAGCTGAATTTCACCTATATTTCAGCTGATTTTCACCTAAATTTCAGCTGAATTTCACCTATATTTCAGCTGATTTTCACCTAAATTTCAGCTGAATTTCACCTATATTTCAGCTGATTTTCACCTAAATTTCAGCTGAATTTCACCTATATTTCAGCTGATTTTCACCTATATTTCAGCTGAATTTCACCTATATTTCAGCTGATTTTCACCTATATTTCAGCTGATTTTCACCTATATTTCAGCTGATTTTCACCTATATTTCAGCTGATTTTCACCTGAATTTCAGCTGAATTTCACCTAAATTTCAGCTGAATTTCACCTATATTTCAGCTGATTTTCACCTAAATTTCAGCTGAATTTCACCTAAATTTCAGCTGAATTTCACCTATATTTCAGCTGATTTTCACCTAAATTTCAGCTGAATTTCACCTATATTTCAGCTGATTTTCACCTAAATTTCAGCTGAATTTCACCTATATTTCAGCTGAATTTCACCTAAATTTCAGCTGATTTTCACCTATATTTCAGCTGATTTTCACCTATATTTCAGCTGATTTTCACCTAAATTTCAGCTGAATTTCACCTATATTTCAGCTGATTTTCACCTATATTTCAGCTGAATTTCACCTATATTTCAGCTGATTTTCACCTAAATTTCAGCTGAATTTCACCTATATTTCAGCTGATTTTCACCTAAATTTCAGCTGAATTTCACCTATATTTCAGCTGATTTTCACCTAAATTTCAGCTGAATTTCACCTATATTTCAGCTGATTTTCACCTAAATTTCAGCTGAATTTCACCTATATTTCAGCTGATTTTCACCTAAATTTCAGCTGAATTTCACCTATATTTCAGCTGATTTTCACCTAAATTTCAGCTGAATTTCACCTATATTTCAGCTGATTTTCACCTAAATTTCAGCTGAATTTCACCTATATTTCAGCTGATTTTCACCTAAATTTCAGCTGAATTTCACCTATATTTCAGCTGATTTTCACCTAAATTTCAGCTGAATTTCACCTATATTTCAGCTGAATTTCACCTAAATTTCAGCTGAATTTCACCTAAATTTCAGCTGATTTTCACCTAAATTTCAGCTGAATTTCACCTATATTTCAGCTGATTTTCACCTAAATTTCAGCTGATTTTCACCTATATTTCAGCTGATTTTCACCTAAATTTCAGCTGAATTTCACCTAAATTTCAGCTGATTTTCACCTAAATTTCAGCTGATTTTCACCTATATTTCAGCTGAATTTCACCTAAATTTCAGCTGATTTTCACCTAAATTTCAGCTGAATTTCACCTATATTTCAGCTGATTTTCACCTAAATTTCAGCTGAATTTCACCTATATTTCAGCTGATTTTCACCTAAATTTCAGCTGAATTTCACCTAAATTTCAGCTGATTTTCACCTAAATTTCAGCTGAATTTCACCTATATTTCAGCTGATTTTCACCTAAATTTCAGCTGATTTTCACCTATATTTCAGCTGATTTTCACCTAAATTTCAGCTGAATTTCACCTATATTTCAGCTGATTTTCACCTAAATTTCAGCTGAATTTCACCTATATTTCAGCTGATTTTCACCTAAATTTCAGCTGAATTTCACCTATATTTCAGCTGATTTTCACCTAAATTTCAGCTGATTTTCACCTATATTTCAGCTGATTTTCACCTAAATTTCAGCTGAATTTCACCTAAATTTCAGCTGATTTTCACCTAAATTTCAGCTGAATTTCACCTATATTTCAGCTGATTTTCACCTAAATTTCAGCTGAATTTCACCTATATTTCAGCTGATTTTCACCTAAATTTCAGCTGAATTTCACCTATATTTCAGCTGATTTTCACCTAAATTTCAGCTGAATTTCACCTATATTTCAGCTGATTTTCACCTAAATTTCAGCTGAATTTCACCTATATTTCAGCTGATTTTCACCTAAATTTCAGCTGAATTTCACCTATATTTCAGCTGATTTTCACCTAAATTTCAGCTGAATTTCACCTATATTTCAGCTGATTTTCACCTATATTTCAGCTGAATTTCACCTATATTTCAGCTGATTTTCACCTATATTTCAGCTGATTTTCACCTAAATTTCAGCTGAATTTCACCTAAATTTCAGCTGAATTTCACCTATATTTCAGCTGATTTTCACCTAAATTTCAGCTGAATTTCACCTATATTTCAGCTGATTTTCACCTAAATTTCAGCTGAATTTCACCTATATTTCAGCTGATTTTCACCTAAATTTCAGCTGAATTTCACCTATATTTCAGCTGATTTTCACCTAAATTTCAGCTGAATTTCACCTATATTTCAGCTGATTTTCACCTAAATTTCAGCTGATTTTCACCTATATTTCAGCTGATTTTCACCTATATTTCAGCTGATTTTCACCTAAATTTCAGCTGAATTTCACCTATATTTCAGCTGATTTTCACCTATATTTCAGCTGATTTTCACCTAAATTTCAGCTGAATTTCACCTATATTTCAGCTGATTTTCACCTAAATTTCAGCTGAATTTCACCTATATTTCAGCTGATTTTCACCTATATTTCAGCTGATTTTCACCTAAATTTCAGCTGAATTTCACCTATATTTCAGCTGATTTTCACCTAAATTTCAGCTGAATTTCACCTATATTTCAGCTGATTTTCACCTAAATTTCAGCTGAATTTCACCTATATTTCAGCTGATTTTCACCTATATTTCAGCTGATTTTCACCTAAATTTCAGCTGAATTTCACCTAAATTTCAGCTGAATTTCACCTATATTTCAGCTGATTTTCACCTAAATTTCAGCTGAATTTCACCTATATTTCAGCTGATTTTCACCTAAATTTCAGCTGAATTTCACCTAAATTTCAGCTGAATTTCACCTATATTTCAGCTGATTTTCACCTAAATTTCAGCTGAATTTCACCTATATTTCAGCTGATTTTCACCTAAATTTCAGCTGAATTTCACCTATATTTCAGCTGATTTTCACCTAAATTTCAGCTGAATTTCACCTATATTTCAGCTGATTTTCACCTAAATTTCAGCTGATTTTCACCTATATTTCAGCTGATTTTCACCTAAATTTCAGCTGAATTTCACCTATATTTCAGCTGATTTTCACCTAAATTTCAGCTGAATTTCACCTATATTTCAGCTGATTTTCACCTATATTTCAGCTGATTTTCACCTAAATTTCAGCTGAATTTCACCTATATTTCAGCTGATTTTCACCTATATTTCAGCTGATTTTCACCTAAATTTCAGCTGAATTTCACCTAAATTTCACCTAAATTTCAGCTGATTTTCACCTATATTTCACCTAAATTTCATCTGAATTTCACCTAAATTTCACCCAAATTTCACCCAAATATCACCCCAATTTCACCTAAATTGCACCCAAATATCACCTAAATATCACCCAAATTTCACCCAAATATCACCCAAATTTCACCCAAATGTCACCTAAATATCACCTAAATTTCACCCAAATATCACCTATATTTCACCTAAATTTCAGGTTCCCTGGAGGGTCCCTGAAGGAAGTATTACCAAAGGTAAAAAAAAGGTCACTAAAACCTCCAGGAGATATAAAATAAAGGTAAAAAAAATATCGAGAAAAAATTCAGGAGATATAAAATAAATATTTAAAAAATATTAAGAAAATATTCGGGAGATAAAAAAAAATGCAGGTGGTATTGTTGCCACGGTAGATATTTGTACTGCATTCAACAGTTTTTGATGAGAATGCCAATGAAACTTTAATTACAAATATCTTAAAAACTATTGACCGTCTGCCCCTATAATAGGGTATATTCTTAATCAGTACGACTTACTCTACGAGTATGTAAAATTTCAATAAAATCGGTGACCCGAAGGCCTTGCGTTCTCCTTGTGAATTCAATAGCGCCGATCACTAGTGACCCCATAGCTTGTGATGCAAATGGGTTAATGGTTCCGAATATTTTCAGTAAAATCAATGTACAAGGACGAACATTTGAAGAAATTTCACTCCTGCAGCCTCTCCTTTGCGTTTCGCCATTCAAAATGGAGCGAGTTACGGGACCGTCGGTCCCTCTCTGTTTAAGATATTATCAAACAAAGAGGGACATCGTTATCGAGACAAATGTCCCTCGTTAATATCCCGTGGCCGACGATTAATCAGAGACGTTAAGTTGATAATCGCGTAAAGGGGGAAAAAAAGAAGCCCATGGTATTCCCGTCCGCTAACAAATTACGCGATCCGCCGCCATTAAAATTTATCTTCTCATTTCCTGAAACCCTTCGAAACGCTACTAAGCGTAAAGCCCCATGTACAGCGTGAAAACACACGCTCAACAAGTAAGTATCAGGCAAGAAAAATTAATATCGACATTAAAATCGCAACGTTCGGGGATTCGTCAGGTCGATGGAAAGGCGAGAGTATGAGCGTTCTCTTTCGACATACGGGGTGGCTGTTTAAAACACGATTGATCGCAAGGGAGTATTAATTGCATAGATGGCATGGAATCGTTTCAACGATGCTTCTCGTTCTTCCATGGTATCGACGTTTTTCACGGAAAATATTCTCCCCTCTTGCAAGAAGATCCGTCGTTTCGTACAGACTCTCCAATTACGCAATCGTTTCCATCCAAAGTGTACAATTTAAAGGTGCAATTCTACACGCTACAAATTCTCCAAGATATCCTCTCTTTTCTTGAATTTCATTATATTTAACGATAGATTTACAGGCAGTAAATCTGCTATATTTAAACCTTTAGTCTACAACAAAGTGTGATACTCGTACTGTGGTAAAATAGGAAATTTTGAAGTCTTCTAAAAACTATTAAATTGAAAATATCAATCGATAATAAAACGATCAAAAACAACAACCTGTGACACTAGTGCCGTGGTAAATGAAATAGGAAATTTGTAAGTCTTCTAAAAACTATTAAATTGAAAATATCAATCGATAATAAAACGATGAAATTATTTCTATATTATTAATATTGCGTTCAGTTTTATGAAATATCAGAAATTAGTGGAACTTTAGATTTTAGAAATTAATTCTGAGTTATTTCATTCGAAATCGTAAAAAAAATTGTAAGCCAAGGGATTAATTATATTAACTTGTTGAGTCTGAGAAAAAATCTGATTAAAATAAATCGGTGCACGTACACACAATTGAAGTAGAAAAATTTTAAACAAAACTACCGAAATATTGTTACACAAATAACAATTTATAAGTTCTATAGATTATAAGTTTCCGATAAAAGAGTGGTTTTGAATGGCTAAATAAATGATTACCTTTCAATATTCGAAAAATTCTCCGTCTGCAAAGAGTTAAGTAAGTGCTCTGAAAAAAATAGATGGAGAATTTAGATGACCAGCTTAGTAATAATTGTATATTATCAAGTAAATATGAAATATCAGCTGCATCACGTCTCTACAAATTTGGAAACCGTTTTTAACACGTTGACCGCCATGAGGGTCACCGAAGACCGGCGCCATTAAATTCAATCAAATATTATATAACTTTTAAATTGCAATATACTGAATATTTAAATACGGGCGTCAAAGAGCTTAAGGTCAGCCAAATATCTATCTATCTACCTCTTTGAATTTTCTGCTTTACAAATATATAAAATTAATAGAAAAACTTTCACTTCAATAAAACTGATGAAACTAACAATTCACAACGCGGTTTAAACCCGGAAAACGCAAACCATTGTATACTTAACAATGGCCGCGAAAGCCTCAAAACCTCGATGAAACTAACAAAATATCGGTGCCATTCAACGTGTTAAAAAAGTAGAAATCCGTCAATTTCACCGTACATCTAGTATTAAATAAAACCAATGAATCTCAAAAGTCTTGATACTTCAACACCATCAAATTTCCACCACAGTTAAAAACTCCAAAGTGAAACGATCGCAATGAGAATTGACCCGAAAAATCAACCCTCCTAACATCGTTATCAAGATACGCCAGATAGTCATCGATCGAGCAAGCTGAATAATTAATTGCATCACGTTTCTGCACGTCGAAAGAATTACTTACGACGCGTATCGTCGACGTGTCCGTCACGCGGGGAAAGTAAAAAAGAAATTCGTTCAAACATCAACCAAACATCCTCGCCCAGGTTCACACACGAGAAAACGTACTCCAAAGTGGTCGCAGAGACGAGACGCGGCAAGCCTATTTTTATAAAGGACACGGGCAGGTATATCTTCCTACGACAAATCGAAATAAAAGACGAGGGACGCGCGATCCTACGATTCTACCGTGGAAGGTCCTGCGAAGGGCAGCACAGCGTCGTCAGCGATGCCACCCTGTACGTGGTGGGCGTTGGAGGAGCAGCTCTCAAGTGGAAAAAGGACGATGGAACAAGGACTAACCAGAAACGAAAGACAAGGATCCAACCACATATACAAACGTGAAGAGAGCCAGAAACCAAGAGTACCAGACGGAGAAAACTGTAGGACGAAGGAGGGAAAAACAAGAGAGAAACTGGATGGTGGAAAGAGGACGAGGTGGAGGAAAAACGAGAGAGAAGAGAGAAGGAACGAGGGAATATAACATGAAAGAGAGAGAGAAGTGATACGAGAAGGAGTAAAGGAATAAACGAAGAATCGAGTAAGAGCGAGAGAGACGGAGAGTGGGGGAACCTCGGAACACGGGGTTCGGCCGGTCCGCAGGCTCGGCCTGTGCGTCAGTCAGGCTCGAGACACCCGCGAGAACGGAGCGGTGGTTGCCTCCCTTATTCGGTATATACGTTCGATGCACCCCTTCCAACACCCTCTGTTCACCTAACTTTAATCTCGTTCGGAGACAGTGCCGCGTAGAGTGTCACACGAGGCGTATTAGCTTCTCTCGATCCACCCACGATTTGTGTTTCTCTCTCGGTATCCCGGTGTTTCAACTTGTGCCGGTTTCTCGAGACAGGCGTACCCTTTCGCAGAAGCGAGAAAAGGAGGAGAGGAAGGTAGAAGAGGAAGAAGCCGGTGCCAGTTTCTCCAGGCAGATCCTGCCGAAGGAACGAAGACAGTGGCGGCTACGCTACGTTAGCAGCCAAGTAAGTATCTCACGGAGCCTTGACTCTGCCCTCTTCCACGATTATTTCTCTCCCCCTTTTCTCTCGTCCTGGACCTCTACCTTATAGCCTACCTGAGAATTTCTTTCTCTCTTTCGTTTTCTCTTTATCTCGCTCTCTCTTTCTCTCTCTCCGAGTAACAGACACCGGCGAAAACTCACCGATACACGACGAGTTTCTCTTCTCTCGCCAGACGGTGGCATTGATTTCCTCCTCCCGTCCCCGCCAGGCTCTCTCGACCTCCCCTCTGATCCGCGTACGCACGCACAAACCGTCTCGTAATTTCGTGCAGACACGGAATCGCGAGGAAACTCGCTTTTCGTAGCCTCGCCTCCTGAGTAGTCCTCCGATCGAACCGTTGTCGAGGGAAAACGATCTCCTAACGTTCAAGAGAGGTGGAAGGGAGGAGATAAGTCTCGTGGGGTGAAACTCGATGGATATGTGGGTGGAGGTTCACTATGTTCTTGTCTTTTCCTCTTCTCTCTTTCTCCTCTCTTCCGCGGACATTTTTCCAATGGTATTCGCGAAATTACAATGCCATGTAGTCTGCCTTCGAACAAAGGCTGCTACGAAAGATATTCTGAGATGTTCTCTCAAGGAATACCTTTCTACCGTTGAGATTTGAATATTCGCGAAGTATTTTTCCCGGTGAGTTCCTCGCGTGACTGACGACTTTGACGTGGAGGACACCTTGAACCGATAGGACTTCGTTGAAATCCCGAACGTAGAGATTTTGCGAGACGTTGAAATCTGTCGAAGTCGCTCCGTTTGAATATAAACAGTGGCAGGAACGACGGGGAATTTTGTATGGTGACCTTATCAGGACAAACATTCACAGGTACGAATAGAACGATTCGATTTAAACGGAAATTATTATTTCCCTTCATTCCTGTATACAGCTAGAGTCCTCTTGTTTTCATTTATAATGTGTAGTAGCTACGATAGCTTAAAGACCTCCGTAACGCGTATATCCTCTTCGATACGCTGAAAATTCACCATAAAATAGGAAATAATGCTGGAACGTATATCTAGTGTGCAAAGTATCGACTCGTAGGCATCGTTCGGAGCCGTTGTAATACAGCTGATGATTGAGATATCTGCGTTTGGAAATAAAATTTCCTGGATGAAAGTACGGTTCGGCGTTTGATAGAAATTAAATTAGAAAAGGTCTTGATATGTAGTTTTCTTGATTGAAGTATCAGTAGAACTAGGAACATCGATGGATGGCGGTATCGAAGCTAATATCGTCTCTAAGCATATTTCTATTATTTAATAGTATTTTTAACTATGTGAATCTCTAATTTTAATTATAGCAGTACAGTTATTACACCGTAATCCGTGTGTACCCTTCGATACGCAGAAAATTCACCACAGAATGGGAAATAATGCTAGAACTTACATCCAGTCTGCAAAATATCGACTCGTAGGCATCGTTCGGAGCCGTTGTAACTTAGCTGATGATTGAATTATCTCTGTTTGTAAATAATCTATCTCTGGACGAATTACTCCTTTTGGGAAAAGCGTTTCAACATTTCATAGAAATTAATTCAGCAACGTTCTTGAATTAATAAACAGTACACTTCATAGAAATATTAGTAGAGCCAGCAATATTGATAGAATGCGATATCGAAGAGAATATCGCCTCTAAGAATGTTTCTATCATTTAACGGTATTTTTGACTGTGTGAATCTGAGCAATTTTCATTTCGGAGTGCAAATTTGAATTATAGTAGTACAGTTTAATTGTAGTAACTGTCCTCTTCTATACGCCATAAAATATACTAGAATATAAAATAGAAAATAATACTAGAACGTACATTTAATCTGCAAAGTATCGACTCGTAGGCATCATTCGGAGCCGTTTTAACACAGCTGATGTTCGAGATATCTCTGTTTGTATATAATCTTCTCTGGACGAACTACTCTTTTTAGGAAAATCATTTCGGCGTTTCATGAAAATAGCTACATTCTCGACAAGTAGTTTTCTTGATAGAAATATCAATAGAGCCAGGAATCTCGATGAAGGAAGATATCGAAGCTAATATCATCTACAAGAATACTTCTATTATTGGACAGTATTTTTAATTGTGTAGATCTCATCAATTTTTATTTTTGAGCGTAAATTTTAATTTATAGCAGAACAGTTTAATTATAGTAATCCACATATCCTCTTCGATACGCAGAAAATTCACCATGAAATTGGAAATAATGCTATAACGTACATTTAATCTTCAAAGTATCGACTCGTAGGCATCATTCGGAGCCGTTGTAACACAGCTGATGATTGAGATATCTCTGTTTATAAATAAGCTTCCCTGGACGAACTACTCTTTTTAGGAAAAGCGTTTCGGTGTTTGATGAAAATAGGTAAATTCTCGACAAGTAGTTTTCTTGATAGAAATATCAATAGAGCCAGGAATCTCGATGAAGGAAGATATCGAAGCTAATATCATCTACAAGAATATTTATATTATTGGACAGTATTTTTAATTGTGTAGGTCTCATCAATTTTTATTTTGGAGCGCGAATTTTAATTACTTATAGTAGTACAGTTTAATTATAGTAATCCATATATCCTCTTCGATACGCAGGAAATTCACCATGAAATTGGAAATAATGCTATAACGTACATTTAATCTGCAAAGTATCGACTCGTAGGCATCATTCGGAGCCGTTGTAACACAGCTGATGATTGAGATATCTCTGTTTGTAAATAAGCTTCCCTGGACGAAGTAGCGTGTCGAGGTTGCCGAGAGATACCATGAATGATCATTGACTCGAGGTTAAAGCGCGTAAACAGAGGAAAGGAAGCACTTTGTCCCTTTCTTTCGCGCGTAATAACAAGGCTTTGCCTACGGCGATGTAAACAAAGTGTCTGTTTACACCTACCGGGTATTTCAAGAAGAAAAAGTATTGTTGTGATCCTCGAAAGGACTTCTTACCATGATTTCTACAATTGCGGACATTTTTTTTTGTAAAATTAACATGGTTTATTGGTTAGAGAATACGCAGCTGATACGTATGCTAATGGATAGTCACATTTGTTCGTTTCGTTTCGCATTTGAATAAATTTCCAGCAGTGTACTCGGGCGACGTGAAATTTCAAAGTTGAGCGAATGACAAAGTTTAATAAATTACTCGACGCCCAGCCGGCGAATGAATATTTCAGTATTCGCGACGTGCAACGGTAGACCGTTCCTCCTGTATTTATCGTTTTACGAAAGTTCGGCAAGGAAATTTCACCTCGCAGCGAGCAAGAAATATTTTATTTGAGAGCGACACCGTTAAAGAACCTCGCGAAATTCGCGGTCGCGGAGCGAAAGTAATCTTTTAATGTTTCTACGTGGAGAGGAGTTTAAAAGCATCGCGGAATGGATTTAAATAATTGCTGAATCGAGGTCCCTCGAGGATGTGAAATTTTCGAGTGAAATTTATTTGATTTTGGTCATAATTCTTTTCAGATATTCTTCGAGTATAGTTTTAAGAAGACTTTAATATATTTACTTCTATTCTTGCAGCATTAACAATGCCTTTTAGTATGAGTCATTTACATTAATGAACAGTTTCTACAAGTATGTACGACTTATCATATCGCACTTAGTTAAACATGCGAAATAGATGTTATGAAAAAATGTCATCTAATTTTCTAAACAGAAATCTACGACAATTAGATCGAGACTCTGATTGCCAAAAG
The DNA here is from genome assembly GCA_910591515.1 of Cerceris rybyensis. Classification (NCBI taxonomy): domain Eukaryota; kingdom Metazoa; phylum Arthropoda; class Insecta; order Hymenoptera; family Crabronidae; genus Cerceris; species Cerceris rybyensis. Next base: position 8,723,891 of record OU342795.1, read on the forward strand.
CGAATTTCTCAAGTTATCGCTATTTATCATTATTTAACACATACAGCGCCAACTCCTAGGAAGAAGATTCTACAAATAAAAAAAGCATAAGCCATTTTATCATAATATATTATAACATTATCGACCATTAACCAATTAGTAGTCTTTTCATTTCCAACGCTTCAGTCTTTTAACTCATTAATCAGTTGCCAAAGCAATCAATAAAATTTCAATTATCACTGTGGTTTACCGTATTAACACTAGATTTACCAGCGTGAAATCTATTATACTTAAATATGTTAAATATCTACCTTAAAGCAAGAAAAATTAAGACCTAGAAAAGATGACAGATTCGGTAATTTATGTTTTGTACGATGGACGAAGAATATTTATTCTACGGCTCTCTTATAAACACGTAGAATTTTTGGAAAAAATTGTGTACCAGTCATTTTAACTGGCTTGGTAAATTTAGTGTTAAGGACTCACTGAAGAGCGTTTGCAATTTTCAAAGTGGTGTCAGAGAAGTATTTGCGTTCAAGTGGCCGATTCGAAGTGGGTAGGATGTTCTAAAAATATAAAATAATTCTATATTAATTATTCACCCGAGCCAAAATGTCACAAACTTAATTTAAACTCCAACGCACCCTCCGCATCACCATCCGTGTCTCCTCTCTTGAACGTCGAGCATGAAAATCGTAAGAAAGTACGTTCCTTGTAATATCGATAAATGAAAGGCACGTATCGATTTCACTCACGCTTACACGGTTACCAGTTAATTTTCTCCTCTTGGTAGTCCAACACGGACGTCAAGAGTCGCGAGAGCCACTCGAAAGAGAGTCACCTCTAACCATTGTCCCAGTTGCTTTCGTAAGGTTTCTGTTAGTACTTAAACTTCGAGCATCGAACAACACCGTCGACGCACCTATGTAGATACGAATCACCGTGAAATCGAGCTATTTTTTTCCTCGCTAGTGAAATATGTTCGAACTAAAATACAAAGGATATTTCTAGGCTCTCGTGTCACTATGAGAACTCTAGCATGCTTTAGTGAACGAGTTGTATTACAAGTTACGTAATTTTACAATTGATTTTGATACCTGTATGGAACTTTAATCGATATAAATGTAGATCAGTTATTAATTGATTAAATTAGCAGGGTAGATGGAAGATTTCTGTAATATTTATGTTATAATTGAGAATTTGAAATTTATGTGACGTTGTGTGTCCTTGAAGAAGCAAGTGGATGGGTCTACGGTATTTTAAACTTTATGAGTCTCTACAATTGTTATTTTGGAGCGCAGATTTTGATTAGTGGCACAGTTTAATTGTCGTAAAAACATCATAGCTTGAAGACCACTGTAATCCATATATCCCCTTTGATACGCTGAAAATTCACCATAAGATGGGAAATAATGATAGAACCTATATATCTAGTCTGCGAAATGTCGATATAAATGTAAATTAGCTATTAATTGAGTAAAATAGTATGGTAGGTGAAAGATTTCTGTAATATTTATGTTATAACTGAGGATTTGAAATTTATGTGACATTGTGCGTCCTTGGGAAAGCAGCTGGCTGAGTCTGTGGTGTTTTTAACAATATGAGTTTCCATTATTTTTATTTTGGAGCGCAGATTTTAATTATAGTAGTACAGTTTAATTGTATTAAGAACATCGTAGCTTAAATGCCACCGTAACCCATATATCCGCTTTGATATTTACGGAGAAAATTCACCATAAAATGGGAAATAATGATAGAACCTATATATCGATGTAAATGTATTTCAGCTATTAATTGAGTAAAATACTAGGGTAGGTGGAAGATTTCTGTAATATTTATGTTATAACTGAGGATTTGAAATTTATGTGACATTGTGCGTCCTTGAGGAAGCAGCTGGCTGAGTCTATAGTTCTCATTTGAGATTCATGAGATACCTTAAGGGTAAAGGATACTTTAAAGAGGGTCGCAGGTAAAAATTTCGCAATAGAAGAGTTATGGATTGAAGCAACGTTCAACGTAGAATATTACTGATAGAAAACATTGGTAAAAAAACACCGTTAATTGTCCAGGAAAAAGAAATAGACAGAAAATAGGAAACGATTTAAATTATCATCCCTGATTACACTAAATTGTTGTAGATAAGGGGAAAAAACATGCTATTGTAAGCTATTACATTTGACGGAGGATAATGCTTGTTTATAGATGTAATTAGTGAAATTAACTTTCTGGAGAATTACCGCCGACTCTGAAAGCAATGTCGCGGGAACGTCGAATGGAAATCCGGCTTCTTTCGAGCGCAGGGGATAAAGTGCTCGGTGGATGCAACGGCCGTGAAATTTACGAAACAACGGTGCCGTGCTTTACGGGAGTTCCATGGATTTTCGCGACACACGGAATCGCGCAACCCTTTTCGAACAGCTCTGGCAAAATTTACGGTTCGCTTTTGATACTGCACGTGCTGAAAACGTAGCTCCGTTCGAATATTAAACTCGTAGGGTGTTGCCGGCCAGGTTCAGCTCGTTGCAATTACAAAACCTTCTTCGGGTTTTCTCGTGACTTTTTCAGATGTCTCGCTGCATTTGTCAATGTTTGTATAGGCCGGTCATTTAAATTTTCGAGGTTTGACTTTAGAAATTCGAGAAGAAAAGTGTTTCGGTGTTAGATGAAAAATAATTTAACAAAGTTCTTGGATTATTAAGCAATTAGGAATCTCGATGGATTAGAAATATCAAAGCGATTATCTATTTCTATTATTTGGCAGTATTTTTTAATTGTGTAAATCTCAGCAATTTTTATTTTAGAGCTCAAATTTTAATTATAGCAGTACTGTCTAATTGTACCAAGAACATCGGTTGTGTGTCACTGTTAAAATTGATTAATATCCCATCATAAACCAATTTCGAGACAAAAAATTGATGCAGTTAATTAAATTACAGTCAATTGAAGGCAAACAATGTGAAATTGCCCGCCAAACAAATTTCCAATCTACAATAATTCCAAGTCTAAAAATAACTCTGCAATCAACGCCTCAATCGCGAATAAAGTCCAAAAAAAATATGAAGCGCTCATTCAACACGCGAAACTTGGAACACGTTAACTCGGAGCACTTAAAAATAAGTCTGAACGAGGGAAGGAAATTTCTAAGGAAAGGGAAAAATCTTTTGAAGAAGTGAACGCGCAAGGAGGGATAACTGGCCCTCTCCGGGCGAGAGGAATGTGTAAGCAAAAGCAGGAGGGCGTGTAAACTCACGTTCGGACTTTCATTTTTCATGGTGCACCGTGAGGGCTCTCCCAAAGAAGTCAAATGTCAAAGAAACGCATATCGGCAGCGGAGTCGAAGAAAAGAGGCCGAAACAGAGAGGCTTTTGTCTCGATGTCTGAACCTCATGTTGTCGAGGCTGTCGAAACGGAGAGTCGAGTGGAAATTTTCATGAATTCTACGATCTTTCTCTCGCGATTGTACGATATCGTCCGCTCGAATCGCTATAACTGAACACAGGAGTTAATTTATGCCGGGCAATTATAGATCCACTTATGCGCTATGCCAGAGAAACCCTCCTGACAAACACGCATCTCCATCGGTTCCCACCGGATTCATAAATGTATAATAAACTCCCTCTCGTCGACTTTCATCGACGAGGCTTGTTGTCGTGGATTAATATTACAAATAAAGGGTCTTCTTTTTAACACTAAAACTAATGACGTTAAACATATTGTTACGAGTCGACCGCGCACGCCTTGTCCTTTCAGACATAATTAATTAAAACACAATTAAAAAGCGATAACGTTTATTTAAGAGAACACGTCCGTCTACGAGGACCACCGACCGTAGAATCTCTACTCTTTATTTATTATAAACAATTGACAAGTCTCGTTAGCCAGTAACATTGAATCTACTGGGTGCTTCGTAACAATATTATTTATTCATATGTTAAATAAGTACTTTGGATAAATGAAGATGTGGAAAAGATGATTCACTCGCTACTTTGTGTTTTATAAGATCAAGGTAAAATATGTGCACTAAGACTCTGTTATGGATTTAAGGAATTTTTTGGAAAAAATTCGGAACTAGTCATTTTGACTTAGTTGGTAATTCTAGTGTTAAATCCTTCTTATAGAATCTATTTACCAGGAGGACCGAAAAGTAACGTCGTTTCTCCAGACATTTTGTTCAAGAAACAATTGATTTTTGTCGATCCAGCATTGAGAATTTGTATATTAAATGGAAAAAGGTCGTTGATAACAAGGTTGATTACATCGTTTGTTACAAATAAAAACTTGCTATAAATTTATTTGCTTGAATTTAATATGAAACGACGTTACTTTCCGGCCCCCCTAATTTTTTATAAACCTTATATGTAGAATATATTAGAATGTGATCTGCTAAATTGCTTAAGATCATTGAAATTATACTTCTCGAGAAATTCTGCAATTTTTTAACACTGATTTGATTTAATATTCCATTATTTTTATTCTATTATCGTGAAACCTTATATGATGTAAATCAAATCGGTGTTAAAAAATTGAAGAATTTTTCGCAAAATGTAGTTTCAATGATTTTAAACAGTTTAGTAGATCCCATTCTAATATAATACAAATGTAAAAATAGATCATAATATAGAAACGATTTTCTTCAGCTTCTAAAGTGACCACTTAACTTCAGTGTAATCCAAGACAGCTACATTTAAAAAAAATCGTTTAAAATTAATTTGAGATTGATACATAGGACATCGATGGTCGAAACTGAAGACTATAGATATTTTTCTCAGCTTAAACTTTGAACAAAACCATGTAAATGTATAAGAACGAACGAGAGTGATAGACGTTTTTCTCAGAAAAAAAGAGGCTGTCGGAGAAGACAGAGAGTCATATTTTCTTTTTGAATTTTTCATGAACACGGGTACATTCGTGAAGAAACTCTACAAGGTTTGGAATAATATTTGCGCTAATACAAGTGCCGATTGTTTAATGCGAAACGTCGCGTTTACAAAGGTGTCCCCGTTCGGGCGCACCGCGACGTGGAAATAAAAACGCGGTGTATCATGCGTGACGAACTCCGGCCGTGAATCACCGGCTTGAAAATAGAGCCGCGAGAAACCCGCATAAAGCCTCGATGATAAAAAGCTTTAGCAACAATCGAAACCTATTGCCAGGGTACGCGACTTGCATCCGTGAAAGCGTCGATGGGAAGAAGATGGGTTAAAGTCACGCAGATGTTATCATTTTGCGTCGTTCAATTTATTGTTCTTTATCTTTTCTCCTATAAAGTAGTTTTTATCCATAGAACAATGCCTTTAGTCATATAAATTGCAAACGATAAGATTTATTATTTTAAAATCAACGTGGAAATAAAATCCTTAGGGACCGGCCGTTGATTTTTCGTTGATGTTAACGGTGATCGATGAAAATCAACGATTAGTTTTTGTACCTAAGCTATGCTGTCACCGAGCTTTAATTATTTTATTAATGTAGTTTAATAACATAAAGTGAAATATACCTTTTCTTATTAAGAGCCTAAACGGAAAGTGTAGGATATACCAGTCTTTAAATGAGCGTGCCCCTTAATCCATTTGGATCACAAATGCATATATACGCACACTTTTTCTGGTCACTATAATCGAAACGCATTTATGCATTCACATTATGAGTGAATAGAAACACATATGAACTGTCTAAATTATCTATACAACGTTCGTCGATTAAAGTAAATATCACTTTTTGAAATCCTGTTAAACTTAGACTTAATATGAAGAAATTTGACCCTTTTTGTAATTCCATCAAATTCAATTTAAAGATTCATACGATTTTAGATTGCCAATCAACGATGCTATTATGTTGAATAATAATTTAACAAATATTTCCCCAAACTGTTTGGAATTCGAATTCAGTTCATAATTGTAGCTAATTTAATTATTTCCAATAGTTATTACAATCAGCTGTAACATATTTGTATATTTCTTTGTGTATAATCATCAATGACTTCAAATTTTGCACAGACTTCAAGTCACCCTTATCCCTTAGCGACGCATATATGCGGTCTGAGAAAAAATGTATTTATAGTGTTTCGCCGTATGCATACACGGTTAAAATCGAAAAATTCAAATTCAACCGGTGAGATAGGATTAAAAGTGAAGTAATTTATAATTTATATAGATTTCCAGCCTAAATTTCTGATAAAAAGGTGGTTTTCGACAGCCAAATAAATGATTATCTGTCAATATTCAAAAATGTCTCCGTCCGCGAAGATTTAACCCATTCGTTTCTAACTCAAAGTCAAAGAAATAAATCTCAAGACATAGGAAAAGCACTAGCTTCTAGACACGTAATACCGTGCGATAGCAAACGTTATCGCGTTTCAGTGGTAGCGTGATATCGCAACATCCGCGCTAGATCCACCGGGCAGCCGGAAATGCGCTTGAATTTTCAAGAGAAAACGGGCCAACGTTCTGATGCTTCATGCTAATGATCATCGGCCCCTCGAGATCTCGGCAACGATAGTCGTCAAACTTTCCCCAAAAATATGAGATCAGGGAAATTTTCAAGGGAAAATCCCTTTAACCGACCGTCTCTCTTAACACGTGTAACTGAACCTTTCATTTCTACCAAATGACTGCAACTAAATGACAAAAACATTCACCTCTGAGTCATCGTATTCGACGACAGGTTCCACTCTGATAAACTTCCAAAGAATTCTAATTGCTCCATTAATTTTTCTCCCCGATTTTATCGTTAATTTAGCTAGAATTTTGAAACATATTGCAAAATCTCAACGTCGAATAAATCGCCAGGTTTTTAGCACGCATCGAAGTTACTTTTATCTAGATGTAGAATTAACGAGAAGCACTTCGAGTCGTTTAATCGAAGTTACCGTACTCGGTCTCAATCTCGAATCTGCTAGAGATGATAAATCCTCGAAAAGGTCAAACGCATGCCCCGATTATAAATATTCCCTGCAATAATGGGAGTATAAAGTATAGAAGGTGGAGTAACAATAGTAGCGAGAGTGGATAAGATCTATGACGATTTATTCCGGAACTTATCGTATATACCTAGGTTGTTCGTGGCTCTAGTTAACCGTGTACAGTTCTTGGAGATAAACAATGCAAACAGTCCCCAAAAAACGGACGCAGTGAAGTTAGATAGCGATTTGAAAATTTACCTTTTCTATAGTTTTCAATCGGATTCTTGATTCTTCGGTGTTAACGCACCGACGAATTGTTCTCGTTGATATTATTACTGATTTTATTCCGCTTGCTGTTTCCTCTCGCTTGTACTTTCTTTTAGGTGCAATTTACCACGGAAGCATTAATATGCCGCCTACTCGCGGGACCGTTTAAACTACGGCTGACAAAATTGCTTTAAGTGTGCCTCGTAACTCGCCATAATTATTCTTCAAGTGCATCTCCGGAATGCGCGGAGTACTTTTTTAAATTTATGAGAGTTAACGCAATATTTCGTGAAGCTGTTAGCTGACGATTTTAATCATTTGTAGTCTGATTTTGTTGCTGTCCGTAAAAATTAGTAGCACAATGGGAAATGTCAAAGATAGAATTTTAACTAAAAAATTCAACTTGACGTCTAGGCATTTAATTGTAACGAAGGTTTATAGTTTTCGGAAAGGAAGTTACAATTATTCGTACAGTTAAAAAAATGATTTCAGGAAATATAACTGTGCCTTGTGTAATTTTGAAGTCACATAAGCTTACAAAAGATTAACACGGTGAAAACTGTTAAATTCAATGAAAGTTTATATTAATTTAACTCTTTGCACTCCGAGTAATTTTTATTATGAGGCACCAACTATTCCAGGACTATTTACACAGTGTTAGTTCACATCCGTGGAAAATTCAAAATTTTGCTTTGTCTAATATTTTTTGCAATATAAAAAAATGTGAAAACACGTCGGTTTTGTCTGACAACGGAGTTTCGGTTTCTATTGCAACGTTGCTGCGACAACGGAGTGCAAAGGGCTAAATTTGCCATATTTAGGATATTTCTAATACATTAAATATTAAAATATTTGCACTGGAAAGGTAAAGCTCTGGCGAATATCTCTATGTCCTCAAGGTTTCGTAATTTGCAAAAATGTGATTACAATGGAAAAACTTTTATCTCACAATCAGTAAAAATCATAAAACTAGCATTGTAGCGCACTATACTTTTGTTATGAACGACAAAAAAATTTTCTTTGTTTATTCAGACTGCAAATTGTTGCTGTGAAGATATAAAATACCATTTGCAAAGGGAAATAAGTACACGTTCTGCTCTTTAAAACATCTTCCCACCTGGGGATCTTTGGCTTTGTCTATCGATATATCGGTACAATCGCGATCCAAGGATGTTATCTTTTTAATCGTTCACGATTGTTAGTCATTGTATCCGATGTTAGATAGAAAGGACAAGAGGAAAGGGGGATTTACAGGCTACACGCAGAAATAGATGCTTCGAGCGGAGAAAGTGACTGGGTGACACGATATTCTTCCGCAGCTTCTCTATTCTTGGCCGGTGATTCCTGCACCGATATCGGTGAGATTTATACCGGTTATCTTATCGAGGAAAATCGCAAGAAAAATTCAAAGCCGACTAACGTTTCAACTGTCCCAAGAGAACTATCGAATCGGGCTGGTATCGTTTGCCTTCGCCTTTGAAAAATTCGTGATCCATCGATCCGTTCTACGGTCTTTAAAAATAGCAAAGATTAATCGTTATGTATTTTTTCAAGTATTATTCATTTCTTTGATTCTCAGAGATACTAAACAAGTAAACGAAAACGTAGAAATAAAAGAATAACAATATGAAAGGTGTTCCAAGTCTCGGACAATTTTACCAAATCGTTAACCCTCTATGGTCCGAATTTCTTGTGGTATCTGAAGATCAGCTTCACAATAGTATAATCAGAAAATGATAAAAGTACAATTTTAAATGATGGATTAAACTCGATTTTTAAACATTGAATTGTAACGAATTTCATAATTTTTTAGAGATAAATTAAAATATTTCTCAAAATTCAAAATTTGACTTTGAAGAATAGAAAATTATTGGTAGATGTGTCTTGCTTTACTTCAAAGTTACAGAGAGTACTTCAAAAAATTTGTTCTTTCGAACATATCGATAGTTTAGGTTCTAAATAATTAATTTATCTTAACGAAATTGATTTTTTATACAAACTCTTAAAAATATCGTTGTTAAAGGTCTCTATAAACGATCACTATTCGGAGTGCTCCATTCCGAAAAATGGTTCTCCCCGAAATGCTGTTAGAAGAGTATAAAGTTACCGTCGAAACGTTTAAAATGTTCCACCGACCAATGGTAGACGAGAGGACGGAACGATCGTCGAATTCATAAAAGTCCACGTCTCTGCGAAATGTTATTCAGGCCGGACGCAGAAAACAGTCCGATTGTCGTAGAAATACGTGACTCCTGGGTGTCGCAAGCGACGAAAACAAATTCTAGGTGGAATTTGTGGTTTTCGTGAACGTCACGACTGCAGCCAAGTATCTTGCATTCACTTATCTCTGTCCAGCGATGGTCGCTTCTTTGTCAAACGTTGTCTCGCGGAAGTGTTTCATTAATCATGGAAGAACGGTAGTGTTAAAGGTTTTCCGTGAAACAACATCATATTCTCTTCAAAATTTCACAAATTTTGCCGTATAATAATTCCTCATATGCATAACAATAATTTGCCCCTTCTAATTAGGTGATTATTAAGTTATTCTGTTCATCCGTTTATTGGGCAAGGTGTTTTAACACTTTGCGGGCGGAGACTTTATGGGATATTGAGGAAAAATCATTTATTTGGTAATGGAAAACCACTTTTTTATCGGAAAGTCAGACTCTTAATATATATAGAAGTTATAAATGACTATTTGTGTAATAATATTTCAACGGTTATATTTCAACTTTCCAGCTTTAACCATATATACATATAGCGACAAACTATAACCAGATATCTTCTCAAACCGCATATATGCGTCCATCGTCCAAAGTAGTTGGCATGGCTTTCAGAGGTTCTACATTCTTGAATCGATAGAAAGCGAAAAGAATCCGCTACAAAATTTGCGAAAGAGTAGCTTTATTTTATTGTCTCTTCGCATTCGTCTTATCGCGTGGGTGAAATATCGGAGAACATCTTTCTATTATTTATTTCATTTTATTATTATTTTTAGAGTCTTTCTATTACAGTTCATTTGACAAATATACATTTGTTCTTTCTGAATTATTTTATAACTTTATGTGTTATTATATACAGGTTGCATTACAAATACATTTTATGTTTATGAGTTGCAATAACGTTACATTAAACAAAGCATTATATTTGTAACATTTGGTTATATGAACAATTGATATTCTTCTATTCCATTAACAATTTTAAAATGAATTCTACGGGCAACGAGTGTAATTATTTCCACTTCAGTGGCCAAGGAGTACAGCGAGCTCGACTTGTTGTCAAAACATACTCGGCGGAGCTCGGTAACCTACAGGTAGCCTTTCAACGGATTTTAACAATAAGACATTTCGATGCTCGCCTCGCTATCAGTTCTCCCGTGACCGTCGACGAGTAATCAGCTCTCCGCGAGCGGACTCAACTATTTTCACCTATCAGTGCGTGTATAATAGTTTCGTAGACTCTGTATCATCAAATACCTCTCTTTTTGTGGGCTACTTGTTAATTCCTCCCCACAGTGGTATCAACCCTTAGTTGGCGGCCATACTTCTGCTCTCAATCACCATAACACTTTCACCTTTGCCATTGTATGTCTACTCTCAGCCACGAAAGCAAAAAGACGACACGTTTCTGAGGTATATATAATTTTTTCTCAGATTTTAGTAGGTTTGTTGTAAGTGCGATTACACGTTTAATTTTTAACCCCTTGCCGTACCATTTCTTTCGTGGTTGAGTGCGCAATAACTCTGAATGAATAGCTGAGATAACAATCTATCCCTAATTTCTATCCCTATTTTTTTTTTACATTAATTTTATTTTACTGTGACCCACTGATACTTTTAACCCTTTGCGGACGGAGACATTTTCGAGTAATCAGAGATAATCATTTATTTAGCGATTCAAAATCACCTTTCTATTAAAAAGTTAGAATATTAATGCATAGAAATTGTAAATTACTATTTGTGTAATCAAATTCTAACGGCTATATTTCAATTTTTAAACTTCATTCGCGCATATGTGCGACAATAGATTCTAATTGAATTTTTTCTCAGGTCACATATATGCGTCGCTAGTCTGCAGAGGCTTAATTTAACCGTCCAATAATAATAAATTTTACTTGATTTTGAAGCGTTGGATTATAAGAATTTCATAGATTTGAAGAGCTAACTTGTGATATTTGAGAAAGTTAAAAAATCGACTTTGAAAAACGAAAGCCTAGATTTGTTTTATGTTACTTCAAAGTTACAAGGGCCCATAGAGGGTTAATCATTTTTAGAATACATCAAAATTGGCTATTCCATTTATCGCGTCACGAGTGGCACTCGTTGTTATACGGCAAGGGGTTAATAAAACTGCAAAGGGTTAAATATCTTAAATTGTAAGTAAGAAAGACTCTTACAATTAGTAAGAAACGTAAAGCGAGGTGCCTAATTCTTCAATACCCTAATTTCCTCTTTCTTTCTACATATCGCCTTTTCTTCGTTGACAGCGATTTGTATTAAACTTACCCCAAAGGTAGACTTCGAAGGAGTATTGAACACGCATTTTTTTATTAGTCTCTTTCTCTAATTAAGATGGTGAAAATGGCTCCCTTTACAACTAAATCTATGTCGTTATCTATATCTTTTTATTTCGGAGGCTAGAACTGAACCGAGCCGAACGAGAGTGAAACCTTTCCCCTTATTTTAATGAAAATTTTTAACCAACTTGAAACTTAACTCCGAAAGATAACAGAGGATGAAAATATGGATGATTTTATGGTTTCTAAGCGATAAGAAAAGCGCGAACGAACGAGCATTTGCAGATTAGAATGGAGCACATAGAAGACTAACGCGAATAATACCTTCCGGCTTCTATGTCGAGAGAATTTCTCCATTAATGTGATATCCGATCTAAACACTTAACACGAGCGCTGCACAAAGCAGGATTACGTATCGCGATTGTTGCTACAAATTGTTTCGCTCTTATCGAGATCACGCGTGTACGTCCGAATATTATACGACCGAGAACGGAACGAAGGGAACGTTGAAATTCGATGGGTTATCTATCGAGAATAACTTTGAACCCTCTTCGAGGTTCGAGAGATTGCGATAGATTCATAATGCACGATTATACATTAAACGACTAAACGCAAAATTAGTTGAAGAAATATCGAGAAGGAATCTGCGATGGTCATGGAGTTAAAGGATCTTATCCCCAATTAGTGAGCCTGAGTCTAAATCCTTGATAGATCTGAGAAATTTTATACAATTTTTATTTAATCCGTTAAACGTCACCTATGATTCACTAGTTTAGTCATTTTTACTGAAGTAAATTCTTTTCCATTAAAATCACATATTTATAAAGCAGAAAAATTCAAGAAAATGACAGATATATATTCAGAAGACTTTTATCTTTTTAACGCCAATATTTAAATATTCAATAAGTTAGAAAATTCATAAATATTGCAATTTAAACGTAACATGAAATCTCGTTTCAATATCGCCGGTTACCGATGACCCTCGTAGCAGTCAATTTGTTGATGTAGCCTTGACGATTTAAAATCTAAGTTGTAGGTTTTAGGAGAAAATTGCTACAGCAACTGTAGTCGGGAAAATAGAAAAAAAAGTGAAGAGAGCTCTGATGTTAAAGGCTCCGACCCCAATTAGTCGGTCTCGCCTATTAGTGCGAGCTCAAATTCTCATTATCTCTTGGAGATTTTTTCCTAATTATTCACTTCATTTTCCTGAATGATTTTCCTAAATTAAACATATTATAGTATCAGTTGTTTGTATTATATCTGAAATTGTCCGTATTAAAAGAGATGATTATAATGGTCAAAGTTGAAATGGAATCAATTCGATAAGTTCCGGGGTTAGGACTCATTGAATCGTAACGGTTCAAGCAGGCGAGGATATAATTCTTGAAGTGTATGATCGATGCAACGAACTAGGTAGGAACGTAACGTAATTACGGATTTCGGTGTAAAACCGGTTGAAAGGGTTAAGGCGATCGCCACACCTCTCAATTATCGCATCGAGTATCGGGCCTGGCCAAACAGAACGAACGTGAGAGTCAAATGTACCTCGACATTTTCGACCAACCCAGTCGGATTCCAGGCTACAAATTACTACTTTTAAAACTTCGAACAATGGAACGACTGAAAATTCAATTAAGAAGCCTCGAGTAATTGAAACTTGTGGTTATAAATCGGTGTAAATTTTTAACGTGAATTCTGTGTTGTTAGAAGCGAAGGAACGTGGGTATAATGGAAAAAATTGTTTACTTGGAAACAGTAAAATCAGTCGTGCCTTCCTCTGTTTGCCTTCGTCCGGAATAAGTTGCCATGAAGTCAAGGATTCCTTCCGAAAGGCAGAAAATACTTTGCTTTCCTCTGACTAGCGCTTCATTTGTCGAAAACGTGGAGACGATGCTCTAAAAGGTCTTTTCGCAATTACTATTATTAACTGGTTTTGTTACGCCAGACAGCGTTATTGAAGTTTTAACTAAAACTACTTTAACCGTGATGACAACGTACAAACATGTATTTTTTATACACTATTAACCCTTTAACTTACAATGACGTGTGGCACATGTGAGGCGATAAATGAAGTAAGAAGTTTTGAAGAGTTCCAATAATTATTAAATTGAAAATACTAGTCGGTCACGAGACCCTAAAGTTATTTCTGTAATATTAATATTAGTATCGTTTATGCAAAATTTTAAAAATCAGAGAGAAATTTCTATCTCTGGAATTAATTTCAAGTTATTATACACACTATAAAAATAGAAATCATAAGGCAAAGGGATAAAAATCTTGGCTACAAATCGTAACAGATTTTGCTGTAAAAAATTGGAAATATACTATCTTGGAAATCTTGCAAATGCTCCAAAACATTAAAAAATTTTGACCACTTCTCTGCAAATGAAAATATTAATACTAGCACTACCGGTATTATATTGTATTTAGAAATATGCAATAAGTATTTTGGACAAAGAGAAATTAATTGGTAAAAAAGATGATCAATGAAGTAAGTTAGATTTTATAAGATAGAAGTGGAATATTTACTGCAAATGTCCCATATTCAGTTTGTAGAATTTTAAAAAAAAAATTCGATTTTTATTGTCTTCATATTTAGTTTTACCGTTAAAACCGATACTCGCGCCGAAACTGTAATAAATCCATTTCGATACACCATATAAATACTTCCCCGAAATAGCCTCGAGATTACTGGTACAGCTGGCCAACCGGCTTGATCTTTTTTCGAAAGCTTATTGATGCACATGCATGCATGCTGCCGCGCATGAGCGCACCATGTGCATCGTATCCTTTTCGAGTCTCGTTTCCGTCTCGCCTCGGATTCGACATGATCCGACATATTCCTACAATTTTCACCAAAGAACAATCTCAATTATTCCATTCAATGTAATCCACTTTTGAAAAATAGTGCAATAGATAAATTTGCAAGATCGATGAGCGGTTTATCGAACGTCAATCGATAAGATAGAAGCAACCGATCTCGAGGTGAATCGATTGTACAGAGATATCAACTTCGACAGTGACAGGGCATTATTTATGATCGAATTTTCTTTTCGGAAACTCATCTTTAGAAATTTCAAAGTCGAAGAAGTCGAATTTCTGAGAGGCCCATGCGAGGAGTTAGAAAGATGGGGGACCGGTACTAGCTAAAGTTTGAAAATTCGTAATTCTGCTTTTGGAGGACGTACAGGGATGAATTTTTTTAGTTCTAATCGTAAAAGAGTCCACTTTGACGTGCGTGTAGTGAAAATGTTCGATCTTTACTCGTTTAAGTGTCAGACTCACTTTTCCGTCTCGGGAGTTTGGCGCAAAAACTCATCTTTAGAAAATGATTATATTGTCGTTGATCGAAAGCCAAAACTGCAAGGAAGACGTAGAAACAAGTCTCATCACGATCAGCCTAGGAACAGGCAAAATATTTAATTTCAAAGTCGCAGAAGTGAAATTTCTGAGAGGCCCATGCGAGGAGTTAGACAGGTGGGGAAACGGGACTAGTTAAAGTTTGAAAATTCGTAATTTCCCTTCTGGAGGTCGTACAGGGATGAATTTTTTTTAGTTCTAATCGTAAAAGAGTCTACTTTGACTTGCTTGTAGTGGAAATTTTCAATCTTTCCTCGTTTAAGTGTCAGGCTCAGTTTTCAATCTCGGGAGTCTGACGCAAAAACTCATCTTTAGAAAATGATTATATTGTCGTTGATCTAAAGCCAAAACTGCAAGGAAGACGTAGAAATAAGTTTCATAACGATGGGTCCAAAAATAAGCGAGATATTTAATTTTAAAATCGAAAAAGTCGAATTTCTGGGAATTTCGAGTCACGCCTTGCAGTCTCTTGTCCAGTGTTTACGCGATGGCAAAGTAAATCGAAGTATGATTCGATCGCGCGGACTTGCCATTTATCGTCGTTTATCGCATCCTCGTGACGTCCGCGAGATTTTATCGGTTCTAGGACTGGAAAAGTTTGTGGTTTGCACTTTTTCTTTCTCTATCTCCTACACCTCGAGATCGAGACTTTCTCAAGTTATTTTGTAGAGGACTTTTGAAAACGTATCTTCGTACCGCTGACGCTGTAAAGATTAGAATCTTTAAACTATTAGCCATTTTCCTCTGATTTATATTTTTCACCTTGAAAAGAATTTTAATCATTACTTGCGTCGGATTGCGACGGTTTCGTTTGAAATCCTTTCATACAAACAATGAACAGGTAAAGCGGAAAGAAATGATTTTATTACAATGCGAACAAATCTATTTTGCAAAAGAATACGTAACATTTATTACTTCTAATTGCATGCAGCAAACATCTAATACAATAAATTAACCAAATTATAATAATTTATAATCGAACAACTAGAAATATTCTATCACACACAGGAAAAAAAACATTTCTTTTCGCTTTATCTAATATATATGAAGAAAAGCGGTAAAAATAATGTTAAAGGTTAATGAAATTGTAAAGTAATCTATTTTTAGAGTAATTAATACCGCAACTTTTTGCATAGACAGTCCGCGTATCGGATTACCCACAGGACATCTCCTGAGTTTTAATTCAGAATCATCACGTGTTTGAATCCCGCTGATTCAGCCGGATAACGCCTGAATTTTGCCTTTACCAGCAGCGTAATTCTAGCCGTCCCCCTTAAGGGATGCACCTTATTCATCGCACCCCTCGAGGGGAAGATCTTTCTCCATATTTCTACCCCATACGCTCGACGCACATAGGTCTGGTGCCCTGACCCCTGCGTTATTGACTTGCGCCTACGTTGATTACTGTGTCTACTCACCTGCTAGAATCCATAGGCTGTCTTTTAAAAATATTACCTCCATGTAATACATGTTTTCTGAAAAAAATTAATACATTGCATACAGAATGTGCCATTTAACGTTATCATCATAAAAATTTCCATTGCAAGGCAAAATTCGAAAAAGTATTTGTTACGAAAATAGTGTAATTTTCTGGAGACCCAGAATATAATATTTTTTTTCTATTTGAAATGTTGACAGGAAGAATTATTTGAATTTTGTCTTACAATAAAAGTAAGGTGTTGTGCCATTTCAAAATTATATTGTTACGATACACCCAGTAGATTCAATGTTACTGGCTAACGAGACTTGGCAATTGTTTATAATAAATAAAGAGTTGAGATTCTACGGTCGGTGGTCCTCGTTGACAGACGAGTTCTCTTAAATAAACGTTATCACTTTTTCTATAAAATCGTGTTCTATTTAATTATGTCCGAAAGGATGATGCTTACGCGGTCGACTCGTAACAATATCATATTATTTATAAAAACAGAGAAGTTTGAATTTAAGACAATTATTCAAGAGAATACAATTCTGTGAACTGTCACTAATTTAATATTAGTTTAATCCAGTATAATTTTAGTAAATATAAAAAAAAAAAAAACACGTTAGACTGGAAACGAGTCCACAAGCCACACGAGTCGGTCGGAGAAAGATTTCGAGATCGACGAATCCAATATCGCGAGGTGACGAAAACGCGGATAGTTAATACCATTACAGACTTCCTATGGTTTCTGAGCCGCCTAGATACCGCTTGGATACCTTAAACAATCCTCGACCACTGAACTGGTTACCCTTGCCGTATTTTTCCAAGACATACTCCTGGGTCATTCCCAATCCAACAATTCCCAACACCTCATCGGACCATTTACAATATTCTAAATACAACTTTGACATTTCCACCCCCTTTCTCACGTCGACTATTCCAAGATACGATTCATCGCGCATCTCCTCATCGCAATTTCTCCGCTTAATCGTCATTTTTATTTTAAACGATCCAGCCATCCTGTAACGTCTTTCTCGCATGACGGGGGTTCTATTTTTCCCCCGTTTCCTTGCATCGGTGTACACATTAACGACCCACTCGATATACTTACTGGAAGGCGTGTAGAAAGAGAAGAAAATAGAAGGATAGAATGAGAAGGAAGTACGAGGAAAGACAGAGAAAGAGTAAAAGAGGGGTACCTGTACACATTTAGGGTGAGTCAGCCCGTATATATTTCGGCAGGCCGAGTGGTTCTCGTCAGAAGGAAGCATTTTGCGTGCTGACTCAACTATGAAATCCTGAAACTGCAATCCAACGGGTGTAACCCACCGTGATGCACCAACTCGGTTCTCCATCTTGGAGAACGATCTTTTCGGTGTGTTTCGCATCCTCGCTATTGCAATTCTACGGATGGAATTATAAAACCGACGTAACTTTCTGACGAGACGGAATGTATGGAAAATAATAAGGCTAAAAGCGTAATCGTTGCTTCACCACCGCAAGACCCAGTGCCCAAGAAGAGGAGCTACGAGGCGACGGTCTATTCTCGGACCGCAGCCGCTCCAAACCAGCAACACTTTTCCGACGTCGTTTCACGCTCTCCGACATTTCGTTCTATTTTATCGTCTATTTTGGAAGATTGCAAAATTTAGCCCCCTTTTCTCACATTTTTTTTACTATTACCTTTCCTATTAGGAATTTTACTGCTTTTAATATCGTCTTGGTACCGGGAAGATTCTTAAGGGGGTCGTCTGGTGTAGAGGCCGAATTTTTAGGGAATTTTTGAGACGTGTTTGTAAAAAATCTATAAGACGTATTGAATCCAATTTTTTTCGTATATACTTATCAAGTTTTAAAGTATATTTCAGTAAATTTTTATTAAAAAATAATGAAAATTCTGTAAGGCACAAAATTTTGAATAGTGGATTTAAAAAAGAAGGTAGTAAAACTGTCATCACGATTTCGGTCATTGTAGTTATCTGAAACAATAAAACCAAAGAAATTCTTAACAAGTATGAATTTGGCTATCGCCTAAGTGAAAAACATTCCGAAAAAATCGATAATCTAAAAAATGGCATCATTTTAATACTGAAATGCATTTTTAACGTTTTTTTTTCAATAAACCAAGCTTTGCCAAATTTTTCAGTTTAACTTTTTTAAATTTTTTTTCACTCATGCGATAAAGAGACATAGTATTAATGTGTAGGTCAAATTTTAAACAGATTGGCATGATACTTTTTTAGATATCATGGTCACCAGTTTGAAAAACACAGTTTCGAGAAAAACGCGCTCAAAGATTGCAGGCGTGACTTTATTTAATTTAAGATTTAGGTAAAATCCATTTTCCCAAATATTCTTCACATCATAAGGTATCAAGAAGTGCAAAAATTGAAAAATTGATTTTTTCATAATTTTAGATCAGACGACCCCCTTAACAGTAGATCTACGGGAGACGTTAAATTGACGGATATCTAGTTTTTTAAAAATTCTTCTCAAATTGATACAGAAGTAGCACAATAAATATTTCACGTGTATTTTATAATATACAAATTACTTAACTGATTACACTTTCTACCGCTTCATCCACCTTTCTGCAAGGCTCTTATTTAATATATTTAACACTGAGACTATTAAGCAAGTCAAAATGACTGATTTCCAATTTTTTCCAAATTTCTCCAAGTTTGTCGGACAGTCGCAGAGCAGAAATTCTACGTTGATCCCTTGAGTCTTTTCGGTCTTTTCCACTTCTTGATTCCTCTTTTTCCAAAGTACTTATTTAATATATTGAAATATAATGGATTCAACGCCGGTAGTTCTAGTGTTAAAGCTACCAGATTTAGCGCACGTAGATCAAGTGTTAATATAAATTTGAGAAGTTTTAGACACTTTAATATAGATTGTCTAGGCGGACAATTCGAAACTGCAGTTCGACTTTGCTTCCTCGCAATTTTAACACGTTGAACGCCACCGGTATTTTGCTAAATTCCTACTAAATTTACATCTTTATAAAGCAGAAACTTTAAAGACATTGCCAAATTGATATACAGCAGAGCTTTATCTTTTTAACGTCAACATTGAAATATTCAATATGTTAGAAAATTCATAAATATTGCAACTTAAACGTTACATAAAATTTCATTGAATTCAACAACAACGATGACCTCCATCACAATCAACAAATTACGCATAAGCAAACAAAATCCAGCTCTACTTCCCAACTACATACGTTGAAATATATTCATGTACTGTCAAGTTGGGCAGAAAGGGTTATTTGACGCATCAACATCGTTTCGTCGAAGAAGAAGATCGTGTCTTGAGTTATTTCAAAGCCAAGGAGATCGAAGTTTTCATTACCCCCCTGGAGAAGCGCGCCGATGCCGTTATTTCCGGCGCAGCTTTAAAAAACAGGGCCAGTCGGGGTTTAAAAATAATTGTTTGTCGGAAAACGATTAAAGAGAGGCGCGAAGAAGCAAGAACAGCAGGCAGAGAGAGGAAGAATCCGTCGGCCTCGGCCGTGTCTAAGGCTATGGTTATTTTAAAACGTTCGTTAGCCAGAAGCGATCTCTTCGCTGATGATTCGTTCGCTCTGGGAGTTTCGTCGGTGTACACTTTGATAGCTATGTAAGGTAGATAGAACGCGAGTACGTTTTGCATGCTCGCATAGATCGAAAGCGACTATTCGCTCGGAAAGATTCATCGTCGAGATAAAATCGTTTGGAAGATATAGAGTTCCTCGTCACGATGCTAGAACGAATAGAAAGGCGGCTTTTAAGAGGATTAGCTATTTAGCTGGAAGAACATCCGTACCTGCGGCCATTATTTATACGCAGATTTCGCCGGTTTAATGTTTCTTCGACGAGAGAATATTAACACATTACTGTCCGTCCGCTCGTTAATACGGTTTCTAAGGTCGAGCTTAAACGTTAACATCGGAATGAATTGTAATTTCCGTAGTGTTAACTATTTTTTGGAAAAAGGTACGTGCATTCGGTGTATCTTCATTTTCTCCAATGTGGCAACTGTTAGGAAAGTGCAACTTTTCACGCGAGCATTCTAAACTCTCCCAGAAATTCGCTTAGAATTCTCTTGCAAATTTTATGCAATTTCTTAACACTAGGTTTACGAGAGCCGTCAAATTGACGGATTCCTACCTTTTTGGAAACGTTTTTCAAACTTATAGTGACGTGATACAGTAGATATTTGACATATATCTTGTAATATAGAAATTATTTAACTGATCATCTTCTTAGTCGGTTGATCTCTCTATTTCCAAAATCATTATTTAATTTTTATTTTTTTTATTATTTTATTTATTATTTAATTTTATTATTTAATTTATTACTGTGTAACAGATTTCACACCCGTAAATCTAGTGTTAATACTATATCCACCAAGGAAAATGACTAGTTCCCAATTTTTTCTAAAAATTCTCCAATTTCATAAGAGACCCTTAGATGTTCTATGTCCATTATATAAAATATAAATTATCAAATTTAATTTAATTCTTCTCTATTCAAAGTTCTTATTTGATACATTGCAATATGATATGTTTGAAGGCAATATTTCTAGGGTTATTTAGATACTATTTTTCATAAACCGCCTCTATTACCGGTTCAAGAAATATTAACAAATTAAGAGTTTCTCCAAGTTGCAGCATCTCAGTCGCCAACTTTCTGTTGCGCCATGTCAGCCGACATCGTTGCACTTTTCTCCGTTTGAACAGTCTCGAATTGCAATGTTTGCAAAAACGTCTACTCGCGCTTACTCCGTCGCTTTAACGTATGGAACTACAAGGCAAACAAGGCGTGGAACAGCGCGAGTATTTTGCAATCGATCGCCGGACAGAGTTTCGCAATTGACGAAAGAAGTTTCAGCGCGAATAATTGCAACCGTTCTTCGTCCCTCGTTTTCCATATTTTACTCTAGTAACGCGTGAAAATTGGCGAAACTATGTAAATAAGTAGACACAGCTCGAGAGATAATAATACATCGATAGGATAACAGAAGGTGTGCAGAATTTTTTGCAACACTCCATAGAGCCTCAGGAAAATCGCACTGGCAGAAACCCGATGTTGCATTTGACGTGAGTCACGCAAGGCCGTGCTTTCGGCAGAATTCGAACTGAATGGCCACCATATCTGCCACAGAGTGCAACAAATCGTGAAAACTTTGTTCGGACATTTGTGGGAAATCGACGCTCCTTCGGGAATTGAGAAATATCCTTTCTACTGAGATTTCTTCGAAGAAGTATAAAACTACTATATTTTCTACTTTACTACGGCATTCTTTTTCTTGGGGAAGAAATTTCTCTTATGATTTGGCAATGGTAAATATGTTCTTCGAAAGTTCTTGTACAACTTCATCGACGATGAAGTTGAGAAACTTCTACGAGCTTCGATTGAATAGATGACAATGGGAGTATCAGTGTAGAAAGAAATTAATTGCACCCGTTTTAAGGGGGTGAGACGTAGCATTACGGAATTATACCTCGGTGGTCATCGACGATTGTCGATTAGCGGCATGATGTATGGATTTTAGTGGTTACCATTCGACATTAATAACACATTATCGGCGAACGAGAGAATCGCACGCGATAAGTCAACCGGCGCGTAATCAGTCATTGGAGAACACGGATGTAAAGGGGGAATGTCAGCGTCAATTTCTTTGTATTATGTTACCGGTTCGATCGGCAGCCTCTCAAATTTCACCAATAAAGTGCACTCTGCGGGTGAGGAAAATTATCCATAGCTTTCGCAAAATAGTACAACTGCAAGAGCATTTTAAAGTTAGCTTCGTGTCGTTACTTCTCCGCTTCTTTAATTAAATTCATTAATTCATAATTTTAATTGTAAATTATTTCTGGCTGCTCTTGATACAAGTTAGTTCTATTTTCAGAGAGTTATAAAAAAATTCTTCTACCAATCCCCCATGCAGAATTTCCAATTTATACGACGCAAGGAAGAAGTAATTGATTTTCCACAGCTTCCACACAACAATATAATTGCACGAGCATTTTAACGTTAGCCCCGTGTCGCTATTTCTTTGTTTATATAATTAAGTTCATTCATTCTTGATTTTAAATGTAAGTTAGCTCTGTTATCAGAGAGTTATAAAAAAAATCGTTTCTACCAATCTCCCATGCAGAATTTCCAATTTCCACGATACAAGAAAGCGAGGGCTGATTATCTATAATTCTAAATTTTAAATATAAGTTGGGTCTGAAAGCTCTCCATGTAAGTCATCTCTGTCACCAGAGATTTATAAAAAAAATTGCTTCTACCAATCTCCCGTGCAGAATTCCCAATTTCCACGATACAAGGAAACGAGGGCTGATTATCCATAATTCTAGAGTTTAAATTTAACCCATTAAGGTAGTTCTATGCAAATATTTTTTTCGACCAATTTTTTTTAAATTTTGGGTATCCATGCAGTATTATATTCCAAAACAATTAGCGAAAGATCAATAAAATTAACCACATAGTTTATGAGAAAATTATTTTCAAAATAAATTATTTTTACACGAATCTTATAGGGACAGCCATTTTTACATGCCTTGGGACGCAGGTTTTTATTTTTTTTAACCGGAACGAGTCGACAAAAATCTTTATAAAAATAGTAGTGGCCTAATCAATTCATTTAGAACCCGATGTAATTTTTCTATCATTATTTACCACGTACTTATGAAGAAAACTTCTATTAAAAGTTGAAAAAAATCTATGAAACGCATGCCTTCACACAAACCATACTTCATGCTACTTGCGATTACTTTTGGATGTTCGGCTTCTCCACTAGAATGAGTTAAATTTCTGATTTGTGTTTTTAGTTTCCCTTTATTGACAATCTCCACTGCTTTCAAATTTCTTTCGAGAGTTTTTTTTTTCACAAATTTGTAATTTGTCGTTTTCAAAAAAACGTCTCAACTCTAATAACTGTCAAATTCTCATTTGTATTTATAGGTTACAGTAGGTTGAATGATGTGATGATGCCACGATGTATTTGTCATAGTGTACGTCAGAAAATTCTCTCTATGTACACACCTTTTTATGTGTAGTGGGTACCGTATCGACAAAAGTTTGATTTAAAATACATAAATTAGAATTATTTCGCATATTTAAACAAGTATTTTTCTCTTTATAAACATTTACTATGATGATTATAATAGAATAGTAGAAGTATTTTTACCAATTTTTGTGAAAAAATGATATAAAAAGAATTAAAATCTGAAAACATAAAAATAAATTTTTTGTTCTGAATATGCATAGAACTACCTTAAGGCCCAAAGTTGCGTAAACGCAACATTTCACTCCTAATTTTTTTCGGGGGATCGGATTAATTTAATTTGTATTTTAACCTATCTCATAGTAAAAGAACATACTAAAGGTTTCATGTATGCACTATAAGATACCACGTAAGCCCAAAGTTGCGTTAACGCAACATTATGTAATCCAAAAACTAGTTATAACTTTCTTTCTTCATTTCAATGCTTGGTCCTTAATGGGTTAAGTTAGGTCTGAAAGCTCTCCATGTAAGTCATCTCTGTCATCAGAGATTTATCAAAAAAATTGTTGCTACCAATCTCCCATGCAGAATTCCCAATTTCCACGATACAAGGAAGCGAGAGCTAATTATCTATAATTCTAGATTTTAAATTTAAGTTAACTCTGACAGCCCTCGATGTAAGTCATATCTGTCATCAGAGATTTATAAAAAAAAAATTGTTTCTACCAATCCCTCATGCAGAATTGCCAATTTCCACGATACAAGGCAGTGAGGGCTGATTATTCATAAATCCAGATGTCAAATGCAAGTTAGCTCTGACAGCTCTAAATGTAAGTTAGATTTCTTATCAGAGAGCGATAAAAAAGTATTGTTTCCAACATTCACTCATGCAGAATTGCCTATTTCCACGATACAAGGAAGCGAGGGCTGATTATCCATGAGCAGGCATTTTTGCACGGTGTTGTCGCACCTTTGCGTCTTCGAAGAAACGCAGAAAGGTTTCTGGCAGCGTTTCAAGTAAACGTAAGCAGGCAGTTGCGCGGTGCTTATTCGGAATCCCGGATAGAGGATCCCGTAAAACTTCTCGCAGCACGCTTTATTACATCTGCCGCGCGTAAATTTAGGCTCACGGATGGAATCGTCCAACCGAGGCGTTCACCCTCTTACAACTCTCTCCTTTCCTCTTTAACCCATTAAGAATCATCAACTACTTCTTCCAGTCCGTTCTGCTTTCATTTTCCTGAGGTCTTATCTTGAACATTGTAAATAATAAGCCACATAGACAGCTACGAGTTGTAGCTAATTTTCTTGTTACAACACTCCTCTTAAGTACTTTTTACTCTTCTCCTTTTCAATGTTTACAAATTTTGGGCGAAACAATACTATAATAGATAAAAGATTAAGAAAGTATTACAACTTGTATCATTTAGTAGGTCATTTTACTTGGCTCATGTGATGACTTTTAGGTCGATTTCTAATTAACACATCTGTGATATAATCACGGAGGAAAAATTTCCCATGGCTGACACGACTACTTCAGAGTCCAAGTTAGAATTATTTTGCATAACTACACCGTAGAATTCGAATCACTGTTCGAATATAAAACCAGTAGCTAGTGCACCTAAAGAGTTAAAGGTTCAGACTCCCAATTAGTGACTTTCAATTCCTCTCTTCTCTACTAGATTTTTTCTAATTATCGACACCATAGACTTAATTATTTAGAATCCACTTAACATCTCAACTCCCACGTAATACGCCCATAAAATAGAAACAAGAAGCGTAACAGAAAAGTGAAAATCTAGGGTAAATCGTTAGGAAGATTGATTAGGTAAAAGAGAATGAAACTCAATTAGCATGGAGTTCTTCCGGTGGGTCAGTTTCTACGAATTCCTGGGGCCTCTTCGATCGTCGTTAAGGTACTTTCCCGTCCGAAAATACATAGAGCAAAGTTAATTATTCAGCCGAGGCGGTATGGTATTCCGTGAAGGCTTCCCTGCACTCTCGTAATCGCTCGGTAAAGTGCGCATGCACGCGTGCATACCTACGCGCGCAACGGATTCTTCTGCAGTCACGCATACTTTATCGGGTGCACTTACTCGAGGATCGAACGACCGTGAATAAGGCCACGATCTTGCGGTGGCCATCGGACGAATCGAGTCGCGGTATGCGTGTTCAACGATGTCGAGGATGTCGCTCAAAAAAATCATCTCTGTCTTCTATCTCTTTCTTTCCCTTTTTTCCCCTTTCACTCTTTCTCTTTTTCTCTGCCCCGCGTAGGAATGCAATTATGGAGACAAGGAAGCTTTGTTTCAGCGGTGCGGAGAAGAACGCGGCTAGGATTTGTTGATAAGTTTGTCGTGGGTGGAGTGCGGTTTTGGAGTGTGATGAGATTTGAATGAATTGTATTTTTATTATTATTCTTTTTCCTGAAAGATCGGTTCTTCGTGTGATCTTCACCCGCGTGAAGAAAATTGTTAAGTTATAACAGGATTTTATTAATTTGGGTCATTGTAGCGAGTAGATTTTATTAGAATTAATAAAAATTAGTTATCTTGTAATGAAATTTTTCCATGGATGATAGATGAGTTATTAGATTTTTCTTTTTTTTTCTGAAACTCAGAATAATAATTTATCGTGTAGGTTGTATCGTAGAATTTTTATACGGTGTAGAAATGATTGAATTTATTTGTTTATTTTAATAAAGTAAATTGGTAGGAAACCTCTTAGTAATAACAATAAAGATCACAGTAATTATCGAGAGTCGCAATATCGTATTAAAACTAATGAATCATTAGTAATGATAAATTACGCTTAAAGATATTATACTTTGAGAAGGGAAAAAGTCGAAGTATTTTACAAATTTGTTGACGTAAATAGTCATGCCTTAACCCTTTGCGCTCCGAATTTTTTATTAACTTTTTGTCAGATAAGCAAATATAATCTCGGAAAATTTTCTACTGTTGATTATTCGTTTTTATTTAATACTACGAGCAATTGTAGACACTGTGGTGTATTCCTGTTGAAATGCATAATTGTTTTTGATCTCGAAAAGTCGATAATTAGTATATGAAACATTAAGTGTCACAGAAAGCTGTGTGGAGTGCAGCTCGACATAGGAGTGCAAAGGGTTAAAGAATGACATGAGGCAATTAGTGAATAGAGACGTGAATAGAGGTAGTTCCGTTTTAATTTCCGTCGAAGATACAACGCAGGTTCGTTTCCAAGGGTATGCCGTTCCCAAGCGTCGATAAAAATAGTAATCTCTCAAAATTTCAATAAAACCACGGCAGCGAAACTTCCGATCATCCATCGAGAAAAAAAATTGAAGGAGCTACTTTAAAAGCGCAGCTTTCAACTACGAGCTCTGAATTCCGAATGGACTTTGTCTCGATCTCGAGCAGACGAATGGCGCTTCGAAGCCATCGTCGTCGCCGTCCTCATCGTTCTTTTCTCCGTTAATCCGAGTTTAAATCAGCCCGTTGGCGCGCGAATCACCCCTGAGCGATCCGGAGAATCGAGCCACGAGAAAATCTTCTCTCTTCCGTTTCCTCCCCGTCTTCTTCGCAGAAATATTAATGAAAGATCAACGATAATTCGCCCATCTCTAATTCTCGAAGAAATCACATCGTTATTCTCGTAAATAACAGCATTTCATGATAATTGAAGCATTAAGAATTTCACGAGATCGAAGTTCTTGTTATCGGGTTTTAAATGGAAACTATGACGCCTTCGCAGTTAGAAGCTTAAGCTTCCAATCAGTGGCTCAGAAACTTTAACCGAATTATTATTTAACATTGGAACTCTCGGTGTTAAATCTGTTTTATTTAAATATATTAAACAAGTACTGAACAAAAAAGTGGAGTAAAGCTGCAAAGAAAATAATTATTAAAATTAAAAGTTTTAATTGGACTACTAAATTTTAGTGTTTAAATTAACGCTAAAATTACATATTATTTAAATTGATAGTAAAATTAGTGTTTAAATTAACAATAAAATTATCTATTATATTTAGGTACACTGGATTAGTACTTTGGGGGAAAAAATGGAATAAGTGGAATATTTCCCACATATAGAATTAGCAAATTTTTAGAGAAAATTAGTAACCACCTTCATAGGCTTACAATTAGTGGAATTTATAGGTAGATTATTAGTTAAGTTACTTGTTTTATGACGTAAACGTGGAGTGTCTATGGTATGACTGCCTTGTAAATTTCGAGGATTTTCCTACAAAATTCAAAATCAATGATGTTAACTTTCTTGGTACTTCTATTACCAAGAAGTTCTTCTACACCATAGCCTCGGTAATACAGCATCTACTTAAATGTGTAAGTCTTATATAAAAAAATTACTATATCATTTAAAAGCCAGAAATACAACTCACGTATTAAAAGAGCATCGATCTAATAGATCGATCGAACTCGAGGAATTATGCGAAAGAGTTTAATCCATTACAATCTCCTCCCTTCTCGATTTTCTCGTACAAAGTCGTGGGAATTATCGAAAGAAACGGAAAGGCTCGCGCGGTCGGTTTCTCGGATACTTTCGAGAGGCTACTTTATCCTCGACGTATTAGCAGCGTTCGCCATGAACGCGCGAAGCCTGGATGATGCATTTACGAGTGTTTTGAATAGCGTGACACGCCCAGGTTTGCCGTTTTAGTCGAGTTTAACCACGTTTAACCGCGTTCCAGAGCCTCGGCAAATTAGACCGGCTGGATGGGAAAAGAGCGACGGTTTCCGGCGGTTACTCTCGTTTTTAATCGCGGTTGCGCCAAGCGGAATCGCTGCTTCTCCTGACCGTACTTTACAGCTTGAGGCGATCATTAAAATACAGATTTTACCGTGTTCCTTCATTTTCATCCAACATAATTCATTCACAACCAAAAATAACAATTTTCTCAATTATTCTCACACTATTCCAGAATAAATACTATACCATCTCCAAATGCAACATCCACAAAGTCCTTCAAAACCAAAAATGACAATTTTCTCAATTATTCTCACACTATTCTAGAATAAATTCTACACCATCTCCAAATGCAACATCCACAAAACCAAAAATGACAAATTTCTAAATTATTCTCACACTATTCCAGAATAAATACTATACCATCTCCAAATGCAACATCCACAAAGTCCTTCAAAACCAAAAATGACAATTTTCTCAATTATTCTCACACTATTCTAGAATAAATTCTACACCATCTCCAAATGCAACATCCACAAAACCAAAAATGACAAATTTCTAAATTATTCTCACACTATTCCAGAATAAATACTATACCATCTCCAAATGCAACACCCACAAAATCCTACAAAACCAAAAATAACAATTTTCTAAATTATTCTCCCACATTTCTAGAATAAAATACAATACCATCTCCAAATGCAGCATCCACAAAGTCCTTCAAAACCAAAAATAACAATTTTCTAAATTATTCTCCCACATTTCTAGAATAAATACTACACCATCTCCAAACGCGACATGCACGAAATCCGGTTGAGAATAATATTGTAAAACTGAAAAATATCTTCCACGTGATAATCAACGACACAATCCACCGACACGGAAACAATTCTCTATTCTAATCCAACGAAATATATATCCCGTCTAGTTTCATAATTCCATGAGCATCCTTTCCCGGTGATATCTTCCAATTATTTCCCGCCTATCACAATCGATCGCAATCTCTTCGTTCCATTCAACGATCCTCTCCTCTCACCGACGCAATTCCCTCATTGTCGGGGAGATAGTCGAAGCGTTAAAGTCAACAATTTTCCACAGTATCCTCGTCGAGGGTTTCTCGTCGACGCGATGTTCATTACGCGGAAACGAAGTCGCGAATTATCGTCGTTGGGTCAGTGCGCGCATTATCGTGGGCGAACGATAACCCCGGAGTGTAAGAAGCAAGTCAGTCGGCGTTTTGCATTTCGCTTCCTGCAGAAGAGGCTGTCTTCTATAAACGACCGATCCACGTGGCCGTAAAAGCATGCACGCGTGCAAAATCGCCAGCTCTGCTGCTCTTTATTACCTTTGTTGCCGGATCCGTGACGCATACGAAAGATTCGTCGATCCTTTCGTTTCTCCATAGAACAGGGCGGGTTCGCGAGTGAACTTTCTGGGATCGAAGCGATCAACGAAGAGAGAGAGAGTTCTATGAGCCTTTTCTCTCTTCCTGTAGTGATACTATAGGTTTGGTGAATTGAAATATTAGGTGTAAAAATTAATTCTCGGCCCCCAGATTTCATCGACCACAAAACCTCTTCAGATTAGAATTTTTCCAAATTTGAATAGTCATTCTGAAGCGCCATTTGATAGCTTTAAAATAAGATATATCGCATGACTCTACTCCAGACATAACATGAAAAATCATGTGTAGAAGCGATGTCGTTCGATGAGCAACATTTAAGGCACTGTCTTCTTTTCGCGTTTCAAGTAAAAGAAAGAAACGCTACAGAGGCGAAAGAAATAATCTCAACAGTTTGGAATATTCTCCAGACTTAGCCCCTTCAAATAATCATCTATTTCGATCCCTACAACACCACCTAACTGATTCTCAATTCAAGTAAGTTGAACAGGACTATAAATGCCTCAATGATTTCATTGATATGAACCACTATCATTTTTCCGTTCTGGAATCCGACAATTACCTGAGAGATGGCAAAAACGTATAGAAAATGAAGAAGATTATGTTTAATATTGCATTTATATCAACATTGTTATAAATAAATGTCAAAGTTAGTCAAAAAAGGCCGAGAATTAATTTGTACACCTAATAATACTGATGGAGTTATGGCTGTTGTCTTCTTTCTTCTGGAATTTTTATTTTTTTTAGTTAGGTGGGTGATTGGTTTGTTTAGGACTTACAGTTTCTTATGGATTTGGAATTATCGAGACTATGATTCCTAGTAATTTCGGAAATACGAACTATGGCTTCTATCCTGTAACTCTATGGGTGTTGTAGATCTTTTCTAATTGTAAGTTCAATGAAGTATGCTATGGTTATTCTGTCTACGTCCTGTAGTTTAGAGTGGACTTTAAACCACCGAGGCTGTGATATAGTTTGTGATAATTTAGAAAATTTTAACTCTGGTCCCTCATCCTGTAACTCTATAGATGTTGCAGGTCTTTTCTAATCTCAATGAATTATGCTATGGTTATTCTGTCTAGATTCTGTAATTTAAGGTGGATTTTAAACCGCAGAGGTTGTGATATAGTTTGTGATAATTTAGGAAATTTGAACTCTGGTCCCTCATCCTGTAACTCTATGGATGTTGCAGGTCTTTTCTAATCTCAATGAAGTATGCTATGGTTATTCTGTCTAGATTCTGTAGTTTAAGGTGGATTTTAAACCGCAGAGGCTGTAATACAGTTCGTGATAATTTAGGAAATATTACTTGGACCTGGTGGAAATTTGAACTCTGGCCTCTATCGTGTAACTCTATGGATGTTGCAGATTTGTTCTAATTTCAATGAAATATGCTATGATTATTCTGTCTAGGTTTTGTAGTTTAAAGTGGAGATTAAACCACAGAGACTGTAATATAGTTCGTGATAATTTGGGAAATATTAGTTGAAGCTGGTGGAAATTTGAACTGTGTTTCCTCATACTGTAACTCTATGGGTGTTGTAGCTCTTTTCTGATTTCGATAAAGTAAGCTATGGTTGTTCCGTCTAGATTCTGTAGTTTAATTGATTTTAAACGAACAAGGTGTATTAATTAATATTGCAAGACAAATCTTCTAATTACGATGGAGCAGTGATATCGATCTCACTGTTTGGCGGTCTGAACTTTATGTTCACCATAGTTCCGTTACAGGTGTGTGGTGTATTTAATATCAAGGATATTTTTTCTCTAATCGTATAGAACTAATTTGAGACTCATGTTACCGGATTATCATTCATCACGAGTATTAGTCTAGGATGCAAAGCATGATTTCCTTTCATCGATAAGATTGCAATTGGGACATAGTATCGATGTATCTGCAATTTCATCGATTGTAATTTCAATTTATCCAACGCCATACTCCAATTATCTATCATTTATTATCGAGTACTAAATCAAGAACGAAACGAGAGAAAAAAAATAGAGAAAGTAAACCTAGATTCTCGTTCCAAATTTTGTTAATGCGCGACCAATCCTCAACATTTGCAATTTCACCAATTATATTTTCCATTCATGGTATCCTAACAAAAACACTTTGTCCATCGCCCATTACCAAGTGGCACAAAGTATTCTAAATTAAAAATCAACGTCCAAATGAAAAAAAATACCGAAAGTAAACCCACATACTCGCATCAAGTCTTAATCACACATTCGATCAATCCTGACTATCGTTTGCAATTTCACCAATTATAATTCGACTATATTAGGCACCGCGATCTTGCAAAGAGGAAAGGAGCAGCAAAAAATGTTTGCAAATTCGATGATCCCTCGCAACAAACGTACACGCGGCCTTTGACTTTCACACATAATTAGTTCCTAAAAATGTATGCGAATATTGAATGTTCGAAAGTCGAAGGATCCAGGAAATATATTAAAAATTTTATGTTAACATATTGCACGCCGGTCCCACGATAATGGTGGATTTCAAATATATAATTTCAAACTTTACCGATCAATATCAGTCATATTATTCTGTCTTAACGAAAACGGTAAAGTGAAGAGCCAAAAGAAGACAGTATTATTCTCTTCAAATTGTTATTTAAATTACTTAATGCATTTAAATTTCATATCTATTTAAATTGCAACATTATCAATTGTAATAAATCTGATAGTTGATATTTAGCCGGCATGCAATGTATTAATGTCCTTTCATAGTGAACTTGAGATTCTCTAACATCTACTAGGTAAGACTAAAAACAATATTACAATGTTTAAAAAATTCTAATAAGCAATGTGTGCCTGAGCGCCAGCGATTACAAGGCAGAGATTGCATGGAAGCAAACATTTGTTGAAACAGCGACAAAAATCTTAAGAAATTGATTTCTAAAAACATGCGAATTAGCGAATTGTGCGAAAGTAGAATGTGTGAAAGTCGAGGGCCGCTTGTAATGTTATAGAAATGAGTCGCAGAGAGAAGATCGGCAAATCTTTCGGATGCGTCATCGTACCATCAGCAGAGAGGAGGATCACCGACCCTCCGGCTGATTAAAACGCGCGTCTCTCGTTATGAATCAATTGCGATTGACGATTATGACGATCGTAACTGTAAACGGTCCCATTAACGAGGAACGAGTAACAGTACGACACATTTTGACTGGAGGATTCGTGAAATATTCATACAAGCTATTCGCAAAATCGAAGGACTTTTGCACGAGAATAGATAGAACATCGTGCATCGATGGCATGGCGCTTTAACGTGACTTTTTCCATTCGTTCGTTTTCAATTAACTTTACGACCTGCCGGAACATACCGGTAAAATACAGGAATATCCATTAATTACGTTAGAAAATATTCAGGGTAATTACACATTGTGAAACTATTCACGATCGGCTTGTAGAGTTACCGAAGGAGATTGGCTTTTTCGCGCCGATAATGTTTCCTAATTACGACAGCCAGGCATCGGATCCTTTCGAGAAAGCGCACTAATTGCCAGTGAGCGTCACCGTGTTTTTAATTGCACGGTGCACCCATCAAATATCGCCTTCGATCGGGCGTATCGAACGAGTGTTAATCTGGAAATTGTGGAATTTTTACGGCAGTTGAAATTGATCGTGTGGACAAGTAATCGATCTCTTTTTTTTCTGCGATTTGGTCGTAACTTTTATGATCGTTTCGTTTCAATGTACCTATAGCAATTACCAATTACTAATTAGATGGGCTTTTTAGCGATTTACTTGTCAGCTAGGTGTAATTTTCCGGAGCCCGCAAATTTAATTTTAAATTCAAGTGATTTCAGTGGGAAATTTACAATTTTAGATACTATTTTTCGGAGCCTATAGAAATTTAATTTTAAATTTAAATCATTACTAGGGGTATTTACAATTTTAGATATTATTTTTCATAGCCTCTAGAAATTTAATTTTAAATTCAAGTCATTTCAGTGAAAAATTTAGAATTTTAGATACTAATTTTCGGAGCTGTCGAGAAGGTAATATAAATATCAAGAAAGAAACATATCCAGGACCTGTCGAACCCTTTAACCCCTTGACCAATGTAACTCTTAACCTCTTGACCTGCAATAACGAGTGAGACTTATAGTGCAGAAATTGCAAGCACCAGAATTGTGATTTTCTAAAGATTGTCTAGTTGAAAAAATTAGCGATACGTGCTACCAGAAAATTGTTTCCATTATCAATTTTATTTGAATGTATTTGACATAGAATTATAATATTTTATTTCTGCAAGTTTATCTACTCTCTAACACTCTCTCAGAAAAGAAATCGAAGGACAAAGTGTTCACCTAACAATCCTATTAACACGATGATTTAAAAATGAGCGATCTATCAATCCAATCCTCAATTTTCACAAAACAATTAGTCTTCATTATCAATTTTGTTTGAATGTATTTGACATAGAATTATAATATTTTATTTCTGCAAGTTTATCTACTCTTTAACACTCTCTCAGAAAAGAAGTCGAAGGACAAAGTGTTCACCTAACAATCCTATTAACACGATGATTTAAAAATGAGCGATCTATCAATCCAACCCTCAATTTTCACAAAATAATTAGTCTTCATTATCAATTTTATTTGAATGTATTTGACATAGAATTATAATATTTTATTTCTGCAAGTTTATCTACTCTTTAACACTCTCTCAGAAAAGAAATCGAAGGACAATGTGTTCACCTAACAATCTTATTAACACGATGATTTAAAAATGAGCGATCTATCAATCCAATCCTCAATTTTCACAAAATAATTAGTCTTCATTATCAATTTTGTTTGAATGTATTTGACATGGAATTATAATATTTTATTTCTGCAAGTTTATCTACTCTCTAACACTCTCTCAGAAAAGAAGTCGAAGGACAAAGTGTTCACCTAACAATCCTATTAACACGATGATTTAAAAATGAGCGATCCAATCCTCAATTTTTACAAAACAATTAGTCTTCAATTTAGTCAAAATTTCGGAGACTGTCAACCACGTCAAATTTTCTCCAATATCAGACGATGTAAAATTCTTCTGCAATTAAGAATATGCATCAGACACGACGTTAACAGGTCGACACATTGGCGATAAGTACTCGTTAATGAACGAAGTCGAGAAGAGAGATTTCCAATTCGTCGAATTCGTCGTGAGTCTCAGGGCCGTTCGTTTCGCAGTGTTAAATCTTGATACACGAAACTCTACTCGGTTGTCAGTCGATGGTTTTTTACAGGAGCGATCTGACCATTGCGATTCGATCGGCGATGAAGCATAGCTCAGCACTGCGATTCGCGTGACCTGGCATTTTCGTACCGCTGCAACCTACCTTATAATAGCTTTCGATATTTAAATTAGAACAAATCGATTTTAATCTCGCTTTCGCAACAATCCTTCCTTCACCACGAGTACACAAACAGTGATGTCTTTTTCCAACAATTCTTTTTCTTCCTAATTGCATCGATTTCATTTAAATACCGCTTAGAATTCTCCTTCCACGGATTACATATAAACGCAACCAACTATAAATTCGCTCTAAAATAAAAAAAAAAACTCAATTTCAACAATTCTCGATTCGAACTTTTTCATAAATTGCAACAATAATTCAAAGCGTCACAAAATTAGCCGCGTTAATTGGAATTAACCCTTTAGCTTACAATTTCTTTTCTGACTGGGCGTGCAATGACTCAAAATTAGTAAAAAGTAACTGTAACATTAACTCTTTTAGTGGCGACCGAAAAAATTCATTGAATCAATGACAAATGTAGGTGCGAATAAAAAGAATTCTTATTTGGCGATAGTTTTATACGAAACACGCAATATAGAGCGTAAACTGTGTATTTACAATTGTCTATCATCAAATTACTGATATTGAATTGGAAACTTTATATTAACCCTTCGATGCCCGTTACTGCAAACTAAAAAATATATCGTTTTCCGACACTAAAAGTTTTAACCCTTAAATTCGCGGAGTTCCTTTTGTGCAACATAGTAATTCTATGAGAATAAAAAAAAATCTGAACGGATTACGGTTTCTGAACGAACTTTGTCATAGACTATAGTGTACTTTGTAAATTTTTGACAGGTGCAGTGGCACCAACTTTCAAATGTTTTAATTATTTCTCAGTTTTAGCGGGTTTTCATCGGCGCGGAAAAAAGTGATATTGGAATAACTTTCCTCGGTCTTTGTTATAATAGAGAAAATAACTGTCTTTATAACTATCATAATAAATAGAACTATAATTAAGTACTAAAATATCTTTTTATTCTATTTACATGAGTCAATAATTCCCCATACATCTGCTTACCCAGGAACGCGCAGTGTTCTTTCAAAAGAATTTTTTAAATATTTTTCCTATAATCTAAACTATATATGGATATTAAAAACATTTTTTTCTGATTAAAAAAATAAAATCGCGCATTTAAGGATTAATAGTACAGAAATAATGAAACCATTTCGCAACCGGTTGATATTTTCAATTCAATAGTTTTAGAAAGACGTCGAAATTTCTTATTCCACTTTCCACGAGTGTCACCCGTTGTTGTAACGGGTTAATTAGAATTATCGTTAAGCAATCTCCAAGACCGGCAGGTTATTACGTCAAAGGATGTGGCATTGCATCGCGCACCTTGTCACAACAATGCGAACGTAGGCGAGAAATAATGGAAAACCTGTAGCCACGTGAATGTCGTCGTACTCGATGACCCTCGATGAAATTGCAGATTCATCGGTAAAACGAAAGGACGAGATCCTTTCCTCGATCAACGTCCTACGCCTTTCCAATATGCCATCCTCTTGTATCTCGATGAATTCACCTATCTCACAAAGATAAAGTTCAGGAAGAATTCCGCGAATGTATAATCGTAATACGGAAGTGGAGCGAATAGAAATACATCTTATCGCTGTAAAACGCAGGAAACGATTCGAATAGACGACTCGCAAACAGGTTTCGACAGTGGCAAAGGCATCGAGGTATGGTGATAAGAGTCGGTTAGAAAAGTATTTTCTAACTTTCCGCGAGACGAATGGTTGGAATTCAGTTGGTGACGATCGGTGATAGAGCTAGGTCGTTATCTTGGTTGAAATATTGCTCGAGGAATTAGCTGTCTATGGTTAACGCGTCCTCGACGTTACCTGACTTTATTTCTGTCGTTTATTACTTGTGAGCTTGTTTTAGAATTTATTTCTTTGCTTTACACTTATCTTATTATCATAACTTGTAGTTCAAAGATATCTTTTAATATCTATAATAATGTCAAATAAAAATCAATCATTTGTCACCAGGTACCATTTTGAAATTCTTTTCTCATTATTATTTTTCTTTCAACGTCTGTCCTTTCATTTAACACCACAGATGCGAAATAAATTTGCACTCGGCGTCGAAACTTCTCACGATCGAAATAAGAGGCATGCAGGGCCTGTGCGTGCAAAGTCAAGTTTTTCACTTGGTTGCTATCGATGATATTGAATCGAAGCGCTGTCTCGAACGTCTGGCGCACTTGGAGTATCTCGGCTTAATCTACTGGCGATTCGCTCGTCGAGAAATCGAGGACAAGGAAGCTATTTATACGGATAACCATTTAGTCGATGACCGAAATCGGTTCGTCCTTTCAGGCCGTCTGAGAAACCTGCGGGAAAATTCTCACCGTCGTCGACGTTGTCTCATTTTCCATAGCTCTTTCTCCTTCGCGAGTCTTCACGGAGCTTACGGCACATGCAATTAATTCATGGAGCATTTAACGCGCCTCGTTTTTCATCAACGTTCCATCGAAGGAAGTAGATAAAATTCTAAAATACCATTACGTGCTTTCCGTCCACTTATCGAAAGTCGTTCTTATCATTAGTCGTGATAAAGAAAAAAGGAGGAGGAGGAAGTAACGAAAAAATGGGAAATTGGGCAAACACAAGTTTCCGATAAATAGCTGCGATAGGAGATGTCGATCTTCGTCTTTTTCTTCATCTTCGTTTTCTTTTTCTTCCACTGGCTTTTTATCCGGGACGTTACTTGGTGCAGTTCGCTTCATTAATTCCCTCCTGGTGTAACGATCGCGTCTTGCTTCGGTGGACACGACTCTGTTACAACGACGCGCATTCTTCCGCGCTGTTCCACGGAAATGCATTCCGTATGCTGGGATAACGTTTCTCAACCCCGTCGATCGCTTCATTTGCTCCTTCCCCTTGCGATCGTACAGAAAATCATATTAGTTCACTCGCTGATTGTACCGACAAAACTTTAATTATATTCTGTTAATAGTGACATTTTTTTTCATGGGACATTTTGCTGGAATCTACTGTTAAAAAACTACCTGTTGCAAAAGATTTGGTGGCTCAAAGTAAATTAGCGTGGGAGGAAGTATTTGCTACTCTCAACTCCTACTTCCGTCATATCGTTCCTCAAAATTTAATGCTCATTCAAGAACAACAAAAACCAAAACACTTTTTTCATCGTTCACCTGAGGGCACAACGAATATGCGACTTTTTGCAGCTATAGCACGTTAGAATCGAAAATTATGTGTAAACAAGGGATGTCTTTATTTGGCGAATTAGATCCAAACGTTTGCCACGCGCCATCAGATGTTTGACGATCAGTATACAGTCCGACAATTGTAAGATGGGTAGGGAATAGCGGAGTATCTTGTTTTCAACCGTGTATTTCCGCCATTTCGCTTTTGGAATGCCGAAACCCAAATTTTTTAAATAAACGACTATATGGATCTACTTTGGGAGATTGGGTTCAGGAATTTCACAAACGAAATAGCGAGGATGGCAGTTAACCCTTCGCGGACGGAGACATTTTTCAATATTGAGAGATAATCACTTACTTGGCAATCCAAAACCATCTGCTTATCAGAAACTTGGGCTGTTGATGTATATAAATTATAAACTACCATTCGTGCAATTTTTCAATTCTAACCATGTATACATGAGGAATTAAACTATAATTAAACTTTTTCTCAGGCCATATATATGCGTCGGTAGTCCTCAAAGGGTTAACCCCTTGCCCCACGATTTCTTTTGTGACTGAACGAGTAGTAATTCAAAATTAACTGTTGGAAGATCACTGATTTCAAATACACCGGTACAAGTTAATAGAATAATAATAGCAAAAAACTAATTTCAACGTCTCCTGAGCTACTGATCTTTTCAATTGAGCGTTTTTTTGGAAAACATTCAAATGTTCTATTCCAGTTACTACGTCACAAGGAGTTAACCCTTTAAGGACTAGCAACGCAAATGTGTGGTCCAAGAAAAAATTTAATTATAGTCTATTGCCGCATGTATACACGGTTAGAGTTAAAAAAATGAAGTACAACCGTTGAAATATGATTACACAAATAATAATTTATAAGTTGTATACATTAACGATCTAACTTTCTGATAGAAAGGTAGTTTTAAATCACTAAATGAACAATTATCTCTCAATATTTGAAAATGTCTCCGTCTGCACAGAGTTAAAATCGAGCTCTGCCACTTCCAGGCCATCTTTCAGTTATCGAACTGTACCTTCGGCATAGCCGACAATGACGTCTCTTTGTCGCGGTTTCAAACTCTCCTTCTCGACCATATTTTCGTCGTGGTTACAGCTGTACAAAACAGCGACACGAATTCTGGGTTAAACGGTCTGCAATTGACACGGAAATTCGTAAAAGGTTTCCTCGAGTCGTTCGGCGAATCGTGGAAAGTACGATGTCGTGCCGATTCGCAGGGTTTTTTTTTAAACGAACAAATTTCAATGTTTCCTGGTAGATCGTGAGAAAAGGGGACGAGTGGAATTACTATGTTTTTCCGAGGTCTCTTTGAACAGGGAAAACAACATTAGCCCATTTCGGGGGTGAAACCTTGGCGAAATTGGTACCCATTTGGTGGGGAGATTCTTTGAAGGTTGAATATCGGACGAGCTGGAACCCAACGAACGATTCTTCTAAATTGTAGGAGAAAGATAATTGAACATTACGCAGAAGCGACGATGTAAGGCCAGCTTTCTCGTCGGCCATGTGAAATGCAGCTGCAGAATGGAACACGTGGTCACCCGTTGACCCCGTGCAACTCTCTCGCAGCTTGAAAATATTCTTTTCGGCTTCTCGAAAGCCTCGCAGATGAAACAACGACTCCGACGATGTTTCTCATCCTTCCAATCAACTTTTAAAAAATAACATGTATAATAAGTTAAAATAAATTTCAAGTAGAAGGCTCCGACTCCCTTTCAATCACTCACTACTATAAAACTTCTAAATTATCATTTCATATGAGCCTTCATAATTCACAAGTCACCTAAAATGGTAAAATCTATAAAAAATTAACGTTACATGTAAAACCAGAGAAAAAGAAGTACCTTAAAAACTCATTATAAATTGACACTGCGTTAAAAATCCTACAACTCCCTGACCCAAAAACTCCCACTTTTAAAAGATAACTGGTGTGATAAGCTAAAATAAATTTCAAGTAGAAGGCTCCGACTCCCTTTCAATCACTCACTACTATAAAACTTCTAAATTATCATCTCATAAGAGACTTTATAATTCACAAGTCACCTAAAATGGTAAAATCTATAAAAAATTAACGTTACATGTAAAACCAGAGAAAAAGAAGTACCTTGAAAACTCATATTATAAACCGATACTGTGTTAAAAATCCTAGAAAAATCCTACAACTCCCTGACCCAAAAGCTCCAACTTTTAAACAATACCTGGTATGATAAGCTAAAACAAATGTCAAGTAGAAAGTTCGGACTCCCTTTCAATCACTCACTTCTGTAAAATTCATAAATTATCATTTGATATGAGCCTTGATAATTCATAAATCATCGAAAATGGTAAAACCTATAAAAATTAACGTTACATGTATAACCAGAGAAAAAGAAGTGCCTTAAAAACTCATATTATAAACCGACACTGTTAAAAATCCTAGAAAAATCCTACAACTCTCTGACCCAAAAACTCGAATACCCAAGAAGAGTTCTAAAGTATCCCATTACTCTCATCTCGAGTTTCCTCCCTTGCAACACTGAGGAAAGAAAGAAAGATAGAAAATTGTGTCTCGAGCGCCTCCATGGAGCGCGGAAAGAGAAGCAATTTTCTCGCGAGGAGGATGACTTCCGGTGACCTTGGAGAGCTCGAAACACGCAAGGAAGAAAGCAACTCGAGGGAGAATCTCTCATTCATTGTCCAGGATGCACTAGAGGGATAATTGGGGAGTGCACTCGGTCATTCCGATCGTTCGCCGGAATGCCGCGGATACCAATTCTCGCGTGAGGTCATTGACCTGCTCTCGACTCTGCAGCGCTGCGATGCGAGCCTTCGTAGCTTCGTGGCTCCTTCTGACTGTGCCACGGATTCTGGCTTCGACTTCTATGGAGAAAGGAAAATCATAGAATCGTTTGCAAATCTCCCTTTTCACAGACCTACTCTTTATTGCGAAACTCACTTTGGCTTTTGGTTGAATGGGTGAGCTTCGGTTTTTCTTGTTTCGAGGATTTCTACAGGCTGCATTAGTGAAAGGGTATACTAAGCATATTGAATCAGGTTCGTTTTGTTTAGGGAGTTAGATTGGTGGAGGAAATTATATTTAATTAGTTAGGAAATGAAATATATTAGTTAGGAAATGATATTTGGAGGAGAAGGTGGTGTAGTAAAAGTGTGATTTTTGATAGGGGAGTTTTTGAAATTGGGAGTATTTGTTCATTGGAATTTACTTGTTTATATGATGATGAAGAGGCAGAGGTTTTTTTTGTAATAGATTTTAATAATGTGAAATGATGATTTTAATACTTTTAATTACTGCTGAAGTTGTAGTGTGTTTTCTCATATATTATTAGTAACTTCATTACTACGATTTTCAAGAAATATTGAAACATATTCGTCATTAATTTAATCTATTTTTCCGGACGGTACTAAAAGGATTAATAAGTGGACAAAAAGGACCAAAACTGCTGATCTTCATTATTCAGTTTTAATTGCTGTTGTCTCCGTTCTTTAATGATTGTTTGTCCACGAGAACAGACCGGTGGAAATTACTGTGTATTCGCAATTTTAGAATTAATAATCGAAAGGAACCGATCTAACTATGAGGATGAAATTGATCCTCCCAGTGGACCGTTCTCAATTAACTCGTCGCAGCCAGGGAGAGTTTTAATCGGTACCCGTTTTGCAAGTTAATCCCCGAAAGATACGAAAGTCAATTAAATGCAAATAAAGCAATACCCGTGGCTCGATGCAATTAACGTGCCAAATATCGGAAGGGAGGCTCCGCAGAAACGTCGGAAAAATCAAAGGCGCCGAACGTCGATAAAATTCAACGTCATCCGACACGATGCTATTCTAAATGCATCCTTGAAAAATTAAAATACCTCTACTTTCAAGCTCGCAAATCCATCTTAGCCCTTCTATATTTCCTAAACAAACTATCGTCTCAGAGAAGCAGTGTTTATCGTAGAAAAGCAAAGCCTGAGAATCATCCACGTGTCTCAAAATGCGTAAATTCCCACCCACGATCAAACTCGATGCCAATTCTCCTCTTTGCCAGCTCCAAAGTTGCATCAAATGCGTCTTAAAACTAAGAATTCCACATATCCAACATTTTCATCATTTCTTTCTCATCTCTCAACCAACAATGAAATTTCTTGTTTTCAAACGCCTATTTCTACCATTTCGTTTTTGAAATTCCCAAATCCAATCTCTCTCTGCAGCACAGTCTGCAAAAATGAAGTGGCGGGAATATTTTATTTTATTGAATCGAACGGGAGAAAAACACTTTAATTACAATAAATGTACAGAGAGTAAATGTTTACGAATTAAGGACGGCACTAAACAAAGATCGCCCAAAATTTGAAAGTGATACATTAAAGAAGTTTATAGAATCGCAAAAACGATTTGAGTTACGGCGTAGACGGTTAATACAATTGTTTGATCCGTATAAAGTATGATGGTATGTCATTGCAAATAGTGAATTTTTCCTATATCGGAGGGTAGGAACAAAGAGGTCAAATTCCTTCAAGATATTAGGAGAGTTAATCAAGTTATTGAAAATCTTATATACAAATACAGTATCGGCTATCATACGACGTTGATCAAGAGTCGCTAGGTTGAGTAGAGATAAAATGTTATCATAGTTGTGACAATCGTTTGAAAACGAACAATATGCGGTTGAAAACGAGATACTCCACCGCTCGTTAGCCATCTTTCAATTGTCGAACTGTACGTGGGTCACGAAAATCGAGAGATGATCATAAATCTATCTCAAATTATTTATACTTTTTAGTTATTCATTTCATTTTGGCATGGCCTCAAAATATTCCAAACATCTTGGAATTTACGAATATATTTTAGTTCTCGTCAAAGTTACAATTTAAATAACCAGTGGTCGCTAACTTTCACGCATGACGATTTTACTCGTCAATACCCACAATTCTGCCGTTTCTCCATGACGAGTATATCGTCAATCACAGCTAACTGCTTAATCCCTTGCCTCACAATGACGTGTGGCACACATAAAGCGGTAAATAGAATAAAAAATTGTGACTTTTCCAAACATTGTTAAATTGAAAATATAGCCTTAACTTGTACTGGTATATTGGAAATCACTGATTAATTATTATTCCTACAATTAATTCGGAGTTACTGCGCGGTCACAAAAGAAATCGTAAGGCAAAATGTTAATTTAAAATCCTAAAAAAAAAATCAAAAATCAAAACTCTCCTCGATAAAAGTATATCGTAGACAAATATCAAGGAATCAAATCAGGAATATTCGAACTTGTATGCAAGCCGGAAAAACGAAGAGTTGCGTATCGACAGCTGGCAAATTTCTTCGATATTTCTCCAACGTTTCGTGAACATCTCGGAACATTTTCCATCCCGTCCTCGTTAAGAATCCACGATGGTTGGAAGCATGTGGCGGAAGAAGCAAGTCCGGCTGACATCGTGCTGCACTCGGCGTCTGCCGAGCCAATTGTTAAGCCGCATTTGTTCGGCTCGCAAGTATTTCTCGGTAGTGGCGCGCAGAATCCTTCGTCGTTTATTCACCACGGCATTCTCGTTGAGCGATTATTAGTCGTAGCAATAAAGAACCCGCACGCAGGCTAATTTTGCTCGCGCTTTCACGAAATTACCGCTCATTCTCGACGAATTGAACCTTTGCCATTGCTGTCTGTACTTTTCGAGATTACTGTCTTAATAGGACAATATACGAGGATACATTTAACCCGAAATATTCCGAAGTATGTAGGAATCTCGTTCAGATCGTTTAGAATTAGTCGATGTGAGAATTTTCGAGGAAATTGGAGAAGGCTGTGTCGGGAATAGCTTGGAATTTTTCAGAATAATTTATAGACGTTCACTCGATATTCATGCCAGTTGCCAGAACGACAGGATTCACCTGAGAATAATAAAAGTATCGTGAAAATTACCATTGAAAATCATTTTTATCATGTCGTTGATGTTGCACGTATTTATTCCAGTCTTCGTCCCGTCAACGAAAGCATTCCGTTTACGTTCTTACTCCATTTTTATCGAGCGCGCGCCTTACGCTTCCCCTAAACGTTTCTTCGTTCTTAAAATACTTGAAACCCTGCCAAGAGGGAGAGCTTTTGTTATTCCAAAATCCGCCTACTCTCGTATAAATTACTGTTTCCATGATTTTACGCCAGTGTTTCAGCAGCGCTGCCGTTTCTCCGATGATTTTTTTCCATTTCCCGCGAAAGTAGCTCAACCGACGATCTTGGTAATCTCTCCTCGTTCCGTGATGATAACTTAATAACAACGCTGGATTTATCAATCCGAGCATATTCCACTCAACGTCGATGAATATCCGCGATAGACGATGTAGCAACTTGCAGGAAATCCGGCGTGGAAGAATAAGAAAGGACAAAGTGTAAAAGCACTTCATGTTACGTTCTTGTAAGTCGTTTATACACGGTGAAAAGTTGTTTCAATGGTTTTTAAGCAGTGGATGGAGAAAATGTATGTAATATTGAAAGTGGACATCGAGGATTTAATTGAATTGTACGCTTTTTCTGTTACACTTGCAGATGAAATGATTAAAGTGGGCAAAGGTGGGATGTAGAAGAATAATCATAGTTAATATTTAGAATTTGTGGTGTCAACCCTTTTGATATCACTGGAATGTAAAGAAACCTAAAAACTTTAATTATAGACTGTACATCTACTATTTTGAAATGTATTAAGTCAGTACTTTGGAAAAAGAGGAATTAAGAGGTGAACAAGATAACTAATTAACACCTTGCACTACGATTTCTTTTGTGATTGGGCGAACAATGGCTCAAAATTAATTCCTGACATCAAAAGTTCGCAATGATTTTTTATATT
Organism: Cerceris rybyensis; assembly: GCA_910591515.1. NCBI lineage: Eukaryota > Metazoa > Arthropoda > Insecta > Hymenoptera > Crabronidae > Cerceris > Cerceris rybyensis. The sequence continues at coordinate 8,768,757 of OU342795.1, forward strand.
TCGTATAACTGAACGTAATATTAATATTATAAGTTTGTAATATTGTAATAATATTATAAGCTTATAACAAGATATCGGTAATTTTAGGACGGATAATTGTAAACATACACTTTATGCTTTATATTTCACGTTCTATATGAAACTATCTCCAAATGACAATTCTTTTTATTCGCAACTACATCTGTCATTACAGTACATAGAATCCCTCTAATGTTGACAACTCGGGCCAGGATCATTCGCTAATGTTGACACTCCCTTCTATCCCCACTTTTCATGACTTATTTTCCCCTATGCGCATAAGCATGCGTAGAATTGAAACTTGAGGGAAGGATTCGTGTAAACATCCAAACCCACATAACGCGCCACGAAACTAAAATTCTATTGGACAATAAAAAGTCCAAGTGGGGGAAAAGACAAGTAACAATAACGGGAGTATCCTGTCAACATTAGCGAGAGAGCAACGTTAGAGGGAGCAACATTAGAGAGATTCTACTATACTTAAATCTATTTTTCCGATCGGCAGTAGAAGGGTTAAGACTGTCTACATTTTTTTGAACGACACTGTATATAAATATATTAGGGATACCGAAAAGTAATCAAAATTGGAGAAGTGAAAACGTAATTGGAAATGTTTTTTAACAAAAATCGAAAAACTTTTTTAACCCTAGATCACTAACCTTATTTTTCGACGCTTAACACTAACCTTCGTCTCTTCGACTACGGTGTTTATAAAAGGGGTTAAACGGTATTATTTAAATAAAATTTAAACATGTTTTCTTCTATTATTAAAGATAGATATTTATTTACTACGATAACGTTAACTAATATGACATACTTATTAAATCCGTGTCGTCGAATCGACGAAGGTTAGTGATCTATGGTTAAAGAGGGGGATCGAACAACTACTTTTACGCTGGAAAAGAGTATTAGAAAATGATGGAAATTATTTTATTGATTAGTATTTAAGATTTCTTTAATAAATAAATGTTTCTCGCCACCAAGAAAAATGTTTGATTACTTTCCGGTACCCCTAATATATGTAAATACATATCTCCTCGCCAATAAGCTCTAGAAATCAGCAAAGAAACAAACGCGCCCAGTGAGCCTGTTATTTCTATCGTCGATCTGGTTCTCCACGATCGTCGAAAAAAGCGATCCCCTAATCATTTGGAGGAGCGTATTGCCGGGCGAGCGTAACAAAACAGCATGGAACAAAAAGCGGGGCGAGTATTTCGAAGGAGCATAATCGGGGCGAGACGTGGCAGCATTTAAACGCGGGAGATGCCTCTCGCGCATCGAGGGGCCCATTGTAACAGGAACTCGGCGCAAGAAAACGAAAGGGAAGATGCAAATCGCGCTCCCTCCTCGCGATCGCGCCGATACACAGGCCGTAGAGACTGCCGGCACGTAAACTCGCGTGGGCTTGTACTACGCTCGAGGCGAGCCGAGACGAGAAAAACGGATGGGAAATAAAAGTCCCTCCCTCGTGCCACTGAGTAGGGTGGCAAAGAGAAGGAAGAAGGGCAGAGAAGGCCCCTTCGACAGTCCCAGCTGGAAGACGGAAGGGAAGAGTACGGTAAAAGTGCGGCATGCAAGTTTAATTTCGGCTTTCCTCGCGCCGAAAATATTCGCGCCACTTTCCGCGCCGGCATAGCTTGACGGCTAACAGGGATTCCTACGGAGACCGGTGTCAGTTACCTAATTATAGTTGCATAGAAATCTGTAAGGGGACACCGACGGGGAGAGAGAGAGAGAGAAGGATTGAAGGAGAGCGAGAGAGAAAAAGATAGAGAGGTCGAGCCGCACCTTGTGCACTCGGGTTGCAGTGAAAACGCAGCGCGTTTGGTTGTACACGCACCGGCCGACACACGCGGAAGATTCCTTGCGTGCACCTACCACTCGACGTGTACCGCGAATTTCCGGATAAATCTTACTTTTCACTCGGCCAGTTTTTCTTCTTGTTATTTTATTTTGCGAGCTTTTTCACCTCGCGTGCGACGATAATGCGACGGTAATGTGGAAATTTGCAGGCGCGATTCTACGATCTGGGGGGATTAGAATCTAGTGAATTAGAATTTCTTTATTTCTTGAGGATAATCTTTATTTTCTTTGTCACGAAGGTGGTACAAATAATTAGTATTTTGAAATTTTTCATTATAGATAATTTAAAGGCATAGCAAAGCGAGGTCATCAATAATGCACGTGGCAATCAACGTGTTATTGGTATTGTAGTCTACAGATCAATACCTTGCAACTTATACCTGTCCTTTCTGAAACCCTTTAACTAAAATCCCTATTAACACTAAAACTACCAAGGAGGTCAAAATAACTTGCACCGAATTTTTTAAAAAACTTGTTGAAATTTTTAGAACTGCACCATAGTTAATTTTCTATATATAGTATACCTTATAAAACGTGAGAGATTAAATCAATTTAGTTTCTTGCATATTTCATTCTCTTTCTTCTGAACTATTTACCTAGCTTCTTTAAATACCCCGAATTAACCCTTTGACTTACAATGACGTGTGACACACGTGACCCCGTAAATGGAATAGGAAATTTTTAAGATTTCCAAAAATGATTAAATTGAAAATATCAGTAGCTCAGGAGACCTTGAAATTAGTTCAATATTATTAGTATTGCGTTATCTTATACCGGTATATCATAAATCAGTTATTGATTATCATTTTAACAATTAATTCTGAGTTTTTGCGCGTTCGATCACAAAAGAAATCGTGAGGGAAGGGGTTAATAGACGATAGTTCTAGTGTTAAATTGTCGAAACGATGACAAAACAATAAGAGTGATGAAGGAGAAGATGAGATGAGAAACTTCGCTAATTTTCATCCCCAAAGATTGAATCTTGCCTCAGAAATTTCAACTCGAGCACGGAGAAAAACTCCATTCGATGTTCGATCGGATATTCGAGTCTCACTAACGTAAGGACGATCGTAGGATAGCTAGACGGCACCGGTTTCCTCGTAATCGAGCCTCGTTACACTTTTTGCCGGCGAGTTACGTCGAGGAAAAGTAACACGATTGCTCGAAAGATCGTCTTTTTTCGAGATCGTTCGCCAACAGACCGGACTGTGGCTACACGGACTCCCTGGTATCCGATCCGTTCATAAACTCGGATAAATCTGTACAAATTTCGCGCGAGTCTCTCTGCGAAACTGAATTTCAAGCGAATTTTTGCGAAAGTACGTCAAACGAGAATGTCGCTCGATATGGATGGAATTTCCGGTATATGGAAATTTGCGGAAGTCCTTCGGAGATATCAAATTCAGTTGAATTCGTTGCACGAATTTGTTATCGACGTTTATGGATGATATTTTACGAATTTATGGCGGATTAATGTGATAAATTGTTTGCCTGTTCTTCGTGACAAATTCTGTAGAAATATCAATGGTATTTTTGACATTAAAACTATCAAAGTAGTCAAAATGATAGGTTTGCAGTTTAAAAAAAATCCCCATATTGATAAGGGTGTTATGTGGTAAATATTCCACTTCCATTTTGCAAATTCTAAATTACTTAATTAATCACACTTTTGCTTTCTGATTTCTCTTTTACAAAGTACTTACTGAGTTTATTTAAATATCATAGATATAACACTGATAGTTCTAGTGTCAAATAATATCAGGAATAAATAGAATTATTTTAAAAATTCCTAATATTATCTAATTATGTATATCATAACAAAAATGGAAACTATTTTTGCTTCGAAATTCACTAAAACAACTAATAAAATAAAACTGTAAATCGCGCGACAAATTTCCGAATCACTAAATATCAATAAAATATTCCAAACAAATTGAATTCTGCAAATAGGAGAAAAGTCGATGCGGATATTTAATTTTGATTTCAAATCTTATCTTCGTGACAACAGGAAAAATGAGAGACCACACGAGACACATCGTGATGAATTATGTGGCTCGTTCGAGTACAAGCGAACGTGGTAGGAAAAATTCTCGTCATCGATTACAATCAAAAAGGCATTGCATCTTCGTCGAATATAGACGCGTTTTGCGCCACGGCCATAAATTCTTGGTGAAATAAAAGCTGATACTTAATGAACATGTCGCGCGAACGATAATTGATCCGTTTTGCTCGGACCATCCATTCGTATTATGTAAATTCTCATACGTTAATTAATATTTATCGATATTTCACAGAATCGAAAAAAAAACCGATAGACATGGCGACAAATTCGCGTCTTTACAACCTCGAATTTATACGGTTATTTACCTCGCGGAGATTCTATTGCCAGATATGCAAATCTACAAACGCGTAAACAAAATTAAAAGACAGATTCTAGGCGAGAATCCTCATGAATTTTTGTCCTTACAATTAATTGTGATTGATGTCTAGTCATTTCAAATACTATTAGCGCCGATAGCGAGGATGTGAACTCTTCTTTTGACGATGTTGCTATTTTTTATATGCTAAATTTGGCGAAGGTTCTCACGAAATTTATCAAATTTCAAAATTCTCTCTGATTTCTGATTTTTTTGTTTAAGTATTTTCTATTTAATTATTTTGGGGAAAACTTCTATATTTCTTATTCTTATTAATTCAGTTTCTTAAACCTTTTAACCCGCTATGGAGTGTTATGACTTTGGAGTAACATAAGACACACCTAAGCTACTGTTTTTCAAAATAAATTTTTTAGATTTTGCCAGATGTTCTTTATTTTGCAATCAATGTTCTGCCAGTGGACATTACCCTTTTGAACATTTTAAACCCCTGTGGGCCCTTTCGACTTTGAGGTACCACACGACACATCCCAGCTACTGTTCTTCGGGATAAATTTTTAAACTTTGCCAAATATTACATTATAATTTATAAAAACTACGAAAACCTTTCCAACTCCATATTCAAAAATCAAATTAAATTCATTATTTATAGGTAAAGTATAACTGATCTTCAGAGGTCACAAAAAGTCTAACAGTAGAGGGTTAAAATTGTACTTCTTTCATTTTCTGATGCGTTATAGCACAACTGAAATTCAGAGGCCACAAATGGTCTGAAAAAAGAGCGTTAAAATTGTATTTTTATAATTTTTTGATGCATCATAGTACAACTGATTTTCAGAGGCCACAAAAAGTCTAACAATAGAGGGTTAAAATTGTACTTTTATCATTTTCTGATGCGTTATAGCACAACTGAAATTCAGAGGCCACAAATAGTCTGAAAAGAGAGTGTTAAAATTGTATTTTTATAATTTTCTGATGCGTTATAGTACAACTGATCTTCAGAGGCTACAAAAAGTCTAACAACAGAGGATTAAAATTGTACTTTTATCATTTTCTAATGCGTCATAGCACAACTGATCTTCAGAGGCCACAAAAAATTCTGCCTACAGAGGGTTAAAGTTCAAAGTTCGCCAAACTTCACAAAACTTCCCGTATTGCTCGCCACGTATCGAAACATCAGATTCGAAGGACTTCGCGCGCCTTCAAGGAGTAGTTGGAAGCATTAGCAATTATTTTTCCGCAGGAAGATCGGCCGAGAGTATGTAAATTGGCACGCTCGGAGTATACTCGTGGTGAACGCAATTATAGTGCAGTTGCAACATTTTAAGTGTTGTCGCAAAAGGAGACAAAAGCGCGAACACCCTCGCTCGTACGTTCACCCGACTCGTACTCCGACACGTACCTCACGCCCGGAACGATCGTGCAAATAGTACACGATATTGCAATTTAATCCCGGACCTTAGACTTTCCTACGTTTGTTTCTTTTTCTCCCTTTCTCTCTTTCCCTTTCGCTCTTTCTCTCCGACACCGTTTGGCTTGGCGCTAACGAATGCAACTTCGACAGTCGTAAAGACGTGATTTAATTTCAGAATACCGTCGTTCGGCTTGTCGCAAGGTAGAACTTTCGAAACTGATTGCTAAAAGTCTCGCGTTTTACGAACAGCGGATAGGGATCTCGCGAATTCGAGCGAAACGCGGAGGAAATTCAAGACAAATGTTGAGAACTTACCGTTTGATTTATTAATCACCACGACTGATATATTCCACGGTGAAAAAATCCAAGTACGCTAATGGATACTAGGATCTACGATTCGCCAAAGTTTTCCCCATGGAAACGATATTTCTTCCTGTTTAAAAATTCGCCAAGAACATTATCAACCTTCCATCGTGACTCTACCATTTGGCGCGATATTTAAAATGATTCCGAAATCTACGAGCTCGATTTATCAAAATGTTATTTAACATTTAACCAACTGCCGTGAAAAAAAAGCAAACTGTACGCTATACACCGCGTACTTTTCAACAGCAACGCAAACTCGTTGAGAAGATCAACTAGGTCATCAACTGTCTTTCTTTAAAACGGAGAGTTCTACCTATTCAGTTAGCAAAGTGTTAACATCCACGAAGTATAATCATCAGTACATTTGCCTTTTTCGTTCGACTCGATCTTACGAAATTCGAAAGGTGATCCTCGAGAAGATGGCGTCGAGGCGGGAGATTCGATAAGAAAAATCGCGTCGCCCTGTCGCTTTCGTTGGTAGCCGCTTTTGGGCAGAAGATTTCCCGGCGACTGTACCTACATGCGAAGAGGACTCGCGCGTCGCGAGTTGAATCGCGGTAGTGTGTCATTCTAAAAATAGAGAGAGGTTGAAACGAGAGAGTAGCCGCGATCCGCGAGAGAAAGAGAGAGGTGAAGGATGATGAGGAGGAGGAATGAGGAGGGAACGTGGCGAAGAAGAAGAAGGAGGAGGAGGGATCGACTCCTATAGTCCCGGTCGTGAACCCGAAGAACGACCTCGGAGAAACGCCGGGTAAAGAGAGAGGAGACGAGAAAGAAGGAGAAAAAGAAGGGAGTTTACTTGAGGAAGAAAGAGCAGGAGAGAAAGAGGAAAAGTGAGATAGAAAGGGAAAGAGTGAGAGTGTAAGAGGTAGAGAAAGAGAGGGATGGAGGGAAAGAAAGAGAGGAGGAGATTAAATTAAACAGGCAGCGCGCAAAAGACTTTAGAGGCACGACGACGACAGGCCTTAAAGCCTTCTGCGCGATTTTAAATATCACGCTCTCGGGCATGGAAAAAGGCGCGTGCGCGCAGGCGCTCACGCGAGGACGCTGGCACGGGCGCATGCGCGCTCGGAGCACTTTCTAATTTTGAAGCGGTGCGTTAGTTTATGGTAGAATCGCTCTCGTCTCCCGCTCCGTTCTCTCTCCTTCCATCTTTCTCGCTTCTTCCTTCTTTCTGTTTATAAACTGTTGCAGCCGGTCCGCGCATACGCTGGAATTTGTCAAGTCGAAGAAGTCGAGCGCTAAACTACCTCTGACTTTTACGTGCTTTCTTTCGGATGCCATAAAAAGCTCGACGAGCTCGAATTCCGTGGAGAAAGTTCGTAAAATTCAAACGAACGATATAGAACCACCAAATTCTCCTTGGAAATATCTTTTTTTAGATTCGTTTCACGTCTCCGGTTATCGTTCACAATAATTTACAAATATACCAATTCACATTAAAGGGCAATTGAAATAAGTGATTGAAATTAGTATTTCTCGGTTTTTACGATGATGGTAATTTTGGGGATTCGGTATCGCTGCAATTTTTGCGTCAACGCTTATCATGGAAATAGATCGGACGATGTCAACAAGCAATTGAAATATATGCTTCCTAATTCACTGAAATTGTAGCTCGATTTTTTGAAATTGCATTGCTAATCGTTATTAGAACCCCCAAATTAGCCTCGGAAATATCTTTTTTTAGATTCATTCTACGTCTTCGGTTGTTTTTCACGATAATTGATAAATATAGAAATTCACATTAGAGAGCAATTCGAATAAGTGATTGAAATTAGTACTTCCTAATAAGTGCAAATTGTATATCGAACTCCTAATATTACGACGAAGGTAATTATACTGTTTCGGTATCGCTGCAATTTTTGCATCAAAGCTTATCCTAGAAATTGATCGGACGATGTTATCGAACAGTTTAAATTCATGTTTCCTAATCCACTGAAATTGCAGCTCGATTTTTTGAAATTTCATTGCTAATCGTAATTAGAACCCCCAAACTAGCCTTAGAAAAATCTGTTTTTAGATTCATTCCACGACTCCGGTTGTTTTTCACGATAATTGATAAATATAGAAATTCACAGTAGAGGACAATGTTAATAAGCGATTGAAATTAGTATTTCCTAATAAGTGCAAATTGCATATCGAATTCCTACTATTACGACGATGGTAATTACACTGCTTCGGTATCACTGCAATTTTTGCATCAACGCTTATCCTAGAAATAGATCGGACGATGTCAACGAACAATTTAAATATATACTTCCTAATCCACTGAAATTGCAGCTCTATTTCTTGACATTGCATTGATAATCGTAATTAGAACCCGTTTGTCGTACAACTTCTTGGTCCCCGGTGGCAGTCGAGTCGCGTAACGTTAAAAGGACACGGCTAACGTTACAATATATCGACGTTGAAGAGACAGTTAGGTATTCCTTAACGACCACTTTAGGCGAATATATAGTTCCGCGATGTCTCTCTGCGATCAGCTAAAAACATCCGTGCAACGTACCCGATACTAACGGAAACATAACTGTAGCTATTAAAAAGACATTTAGAAAGAGACACACTTTTCTATCATATCACAGTACTCGTCCTCTCTCCGAAACATCGGACAGTTCCAGAAGAAAGGACATTGCTGTCTCTCGACTTTCAAACTTTTCCTGAAAAACTTGTAACACGGGTATCCCTAAAGGGATTTCATGTTGAAATCTTCAGGTGCATTTGCACGATTCTCTACACTCACGTCGACGTTTGTACTTCAAGAAGCTTTCCGTATCCTTTAAGAGTTTCAGATTTCATTTTCGAGATACATTCCACGGGTAAAGCATAAATACGCGGACACACGGAATAGCTAATAATAGGAGGATTTGGCTTGCTAGCCAACAACGCTGGCCTGCACTCCTTCCTGAGTTCCATAAAGGCGTAGCTTTCGTTAATTTCGCTGCACACACGGTGTGATCTCCTCTCGTCCGAAAACTCGACTCCTCATCGGCCATATTCTATTAAGGCTCGCATAATATTCCTGTCGTTATGACAGTTACGATTTCACAAATTGCACGCCATCCCTCTCCCCTTCCCTCGGCAACCCCCGGAAAAGGACAGTGGATTTCGTCGGCATTCGAATGTGGAGCAAACTAAAAATAACACGGTCCACTCGACGATGCGGACGTGCAACTGAGCTTCTCTAGGCTCGCTTCGAAGAACGTCGTAAAACGGGACGTTTTATCTCGTAGCGTGCTCAAAATTAGCGCCAATTTCCTCGACCTCTGGATGGAAATTATCGCACAAATTACCCAAGTATTGGACTGGATCGAAAAGAAGTCACTGGAGACGTAGTTTGCTCTGATTCTCCCAGATAGGGACATCCTTTGCCCTCACGAATTTTCTATTTTGACGCACTATTGGCAGAAAGAGCCACACACACAAATCGGTGACAAAGAGAGAAAAGAAACCGTGGAACTAAGTGCGACAGCATGAAGTGACTTCTTTCTGATCCAGCCCAGTAGTTTAACACGTTGACGCACACTTTTAATTTGACAATTGTGCTCAGAAACACGCACGAAAATATTTCGAATTGTTAAAACATGAAAAATCGAAGAAACAATCAATTGATATGTTATCTGGAATGTTACATCTTTTTTTTTTATAAATATTTAACAAATATTTGTAATATAATTAAAATGTGCAGGGCGGCTATAGCCGTCATTTGCGGCAACGTGTTAACACGTTAACTCTTTGAGGCACAGTGGGATGAAAAGTGGCCCACCTCTTGAAACGTGAAAATGCACAGTGAGACATTTTTCGTCCCACCTCAAAAATTTATATTATTATATAACTATGTTAATAAATATAAACAAACTTTATTCAATTAAAATAAAAAAAATGCCTGTACAACATTGGTCATTTTATTTTTTGAGTTCCCGTGCCTCAAAGAGTTAAACACTACCTGTATTTCGATAATTTCGTCATTTCTACTGCAGTGATACTTTTCCTATTAAAATCACCTTTTTATAAAGCAGGAACTCTAAAGATACTGATAGGTAGATATTCGGAAGACCTTTATCTTTCTAGCGCCAATATTTGAATATTAACACATTGTATGCGGTCGATGTAAAAGTATGTTTTTCGAAAACTGTGCATAGACCTCGAAAAAAACGATTCGTGGCATTGATCACCTAGTTTTGAAAAGTTAAGTACATTTTCGAATGTAGAGAGTACGCAGTTTTCAATTCGTACTAATTTTTTTTAAACAAAATTCGTACAAATTTGTCAACAAGTTTCCCTCTTAAGTTTTAATGAGACGTTGAAAAACACTCGCATACAATGTGTTAAATATGTTACAGAATTTATAATTATTGCAATTTAAAAGTTACATGAAAGTTCATTGAATCCAATAGCGCCGGTCACCGGTGACCCCCATGGCAGTCAACGTGTTAACATTGAAATAACATGGATGAATTTTGTTTCAGGTGTCCACGGTGCGATCACCTGAGGATCCAGGCGCGCCATAATGGCGGAGGTGGCAACAAAGAAGTCGATCAATGTCGTAAGTAACAAGAAGAGCGAGGTGTGCAGTGTCGTTCAGTCTAACAACGGTTTGATTGATTTGGATAACATAACCGCGAGTAACAACGAACTAATATCACTGTGCGACAACAATGACGACGAGGACGATCTTATACTAACTAACAATACCCGTAACGAGCTCGACACGGAGGATAAGAGCCTCCAGGAACTCATCGAGAGTGAGTTGGCTCTAAGAATCTGCTCCAACAGCGACGAAGATGCTCTAGTAGAAACCGAAGAACCGGAAGAATCAACGACACAACCGGAAACAGTGAAGAGGATCGTGTTAGACAGACGACAAGATCCTCTCGATGTTAATACCGAATTTATCGTTAGCGAAATCGAGCATTGCTCGCTGATCGAGGAACCATACGGATACCAAAATGGCCACGTCTCTCCGGAAACGAAAATCCCAAGTTCCTCGTACAACGAGACCGTCAAACCTGAACCAATCAATGTCGACTTCAGAGACAAGGAGGAGCAGGAAGTATTCACCGACCAGTTTGAAGTCGGTAGCACGATAGTCATTCAAGAAACAACATCCAACGAAATCGATCCGTCGACTCTCGAAGTCCCAAACGATGGCGGACTCCCGCGGAAAGAGGAGAACGAGGAGGATCCATGTCCAAATTATAGAGATCTCGATGACTCCGTCGAAAGACCACCGGATGTTCTAAATACTACCAATGAATCCGGCGAGACCGTCGACCGGGTTGCTCTCGAAGTCGCCGTGGAGAACATCCCTCCCATGAGTTGCTCCGACAAGTATCAGGAGGAGGAAGAATTCCAGGGAGAAGTCCTTGGGGAAGACACGAACACGGACTTGCTCCAGGTAGACGTTAAATCGACAGATGTAGAGGATGGTCGGAAGGACATCTTGGAGAATTGGACGGAACAGGTTACTTTCGTAGATGTCAAACAGTCTGGTCAGTTTTCAGACAATTTTCTAGAGACTATCTGCCCACAGACTCAGAATATTAACATGTGCGTCGCCCAGGAGTGCATCGTGGAAACCTCCGTCCCTGAAGACGACAAAGAGGACGCGTTCAATGAGGATGTCGAGGCGGAAGTAGCCGATTCGTCTCAGGAGTTTCAAGTGGAAATGATGGAAGTAGATAAACATCCTAACTTGGTAGAGAACGTCGTAGAAGATGTTGCCGATGTTGTCGCTGAAAATGTTGCAATAGATGTCACGAAAGAAATTGCACAGTCTGTGACAAACTGTGAGGAGGTAGAATCGCAAGAAACACAGTTAAAGAGTACGGAGGAAGTTGCCACGTGCCAAACAGAAGCGTCGATTGACGCTGCCAGCACCCAGGAATTTATAGACATCGAGAGACGTGTCCTGAGCGAAGAAACGGAGAATAGGGAGAACGAGGAGGAAGTGATCATAGAGGAAACGCCCTCGCCGGAGAAGAGCGAACATCCTGCAAGGATTCTCTCCGAGGAGGATGAAATAAAGGAGGAGCTGAACGATAGCGGGGAGGAACATAATTTAATTGCTGAATCCTCGAGCGAGCTTTCGGTCTCGGAGCCAACGTTTATTGAGAAGACAGAAGTGATCGTTGCTGAAACTACCGTGACCATCTTCTCCGAGACTAAACGTATCGATAATGCCAACGATGTTGAATCGACTGAGATCCTCGATAATCCTGAACCTGAATCACCTCCTCGTGCACCCCTAGCCACCCCGGACGACGAGACCAGCGACGTTTCTAACACGTGTGAAGTAAGTGTTGTTTTTTTTTACTAATACAACTTTACGAAATATCTCGAAAGAGAAATCTTACCCTCTATGATCCAGGTTTGCAGCTTATTTTGAAAAAGGTGAACTCTTTTGCATCTGAGACGAGTGGGAGAGCATGTATAGTAACTGATAGGATAGCGAGGACAATATGAATGATTAGGGTAATTATTACTGTGCAATAAGAAAGATTGGGTGCAGAGAGACATTTTTTTTATTTGATAAAAATGTTAATCCTTTTCGACCGGTAGCTTTTTATACATGATTCTCCAATACGTTGCGAATTATTTCTTTTTTTAAGGCACATTACAAATTACTGATTTTGAAATGATTATTTGTAAGTTTTTAATGTATGGTAGTTTTTTTAATTTCCAATATGAAGGAATAGTTTTTTCTTGCACGTTTCACAGAAGTATACTGCTGTCGCCAAAGTATTGTTGTGAGAGGTGACTTACGACCGTTAAGGGTTAAATTGTCTCGAAAGATAAGTTTGTTTTAATGTACCTAAAAGTGGATCGTAGAGGGTTGCAAAAACTGCCACGAAAGACTGGAGAAATTCAAAAGTATTCGATCGCTTTAACCGTGAGTTACTTAAAACATTAATCGAGCTTGAGATGTTCGTTTGGAATGGAATGACGAATGGCCTGTTATTGAGTTTTTCTTCGTCATAATTGTGCACCCTTTTAACACGTTGAACGCCACAGGTATTTCGCCAATTTCTTCATTGAAGTGAAACTTTTTCTATCAAATTCACATTTTTAAAGTAGAAACTTTAAAGATACGGATAGATAGATATTCGACAGATTTTTATCTTTTTAATGCTAACATTTAAATATTCGGTATGTCCGAAAATACATATATATTGTAATTTAAAAGTCACATAAAATTTCATTAAGTTCAATTAAATCGCCGGTCACCGATGACCCTATGGCAGTCAACGTGTTAAACTCTGCCATCGATCCAGCTCCAGAACGCAGCATGTTGCTTTTTTGTGTGAGCGAATAACAGTAATTATTTAAACAATTTATATGGATGGTTGAAACACCATGAATTTACGTTTATGAGCAATTCCAGGCTGGATCGATGGCAACCGTGTCGCATTACCGACGACACAGTGTTATTATAGTCGCGATGTTGCGTAATCTCGCAAACGAGGCATTCTGGCTCCGCTTTTCCTAGCAATTCCACGCAAGACTAATTACCTTTGCTGAGTACAATCCCACGCATGTTTCGTCGTCGATGAGAATTAATCTCGTCGATTCGCGACAACCGAGTCGACAGGTAAGAGGAGAAAGTAGAAATTCATCTAGAAATTTCCGACATCGATCCATTTTTTCATTGCACACGTCGGATCGTTGCTTGTCTTCGATTCGATGAGGGCATCGATTCATCAGGATTTGGATTTTTTAAGAAAAACGTCACGGATGTGTGAAGACTTCCATTAAGAATGCAGAGCATGTTGACTTTGAGGATTTCAAAAGCGACATATATTTTTTTAAGTTCTGACATTTATTTTTAATTTAGAATTTGTATTATTTCTTTGGATAGAGAGGGAAAAAATTGCAGCTATTTTTGTTATCGTGCTTCCGATTTTACCATCATCATTCTCAATAATCACTAACTGATCGCAAGCTCCTATCTCTAAAGAAATTTTATAAGCAATTTTACCTATTTAAAATTTTTAAAAATATACTTCGCTTATCGTCCTAAGAAGTTGACAGAATCGTCCATTTTGGAGAACATCTACAACTCCGCCAATGGTACGTCATTGACGATTCCCAAAAAACATGAAGAAAAATTCGAGAGAGAAGAAAAACACTCAAGTTGCTAAAAGTACATTTTATTTGCCATGTAAAAAAATTTAGCAAAGAGTCAGCCATTTTGGAGAACACCTATTACTCCGTCAATGGTACGTCATTGATATTTCCAAAAAAACATGAAGAAAAATGCAAGAGAGAAAAAGAACACTCAAGTTGTTAAAAATACACTTTCTTTGCCACGTAAAAAAAATTTAGCAAAGAGTCAGCCATTCTGGAGAACACCTACTCCACCAGTGCCCAGTTCATCGTCCTCCACAAGCACGACTTTGAGCAAAAACACCAAGGTAGAAAAAACCAAACAAACGTAAAAGTTCCCAATATAGTCAGCAGCAGATTCCACCATAACCGAAGACACGTCATTTCATACACGTCAATATTAAAATATTCCATCGGAAGTTAAAACTACATTCACGAAGCTGACATATAAACGTCTTGCGTCTTCTCCATGAGAACGAGAAGTTCCTCGTCGCAGATACCACCCGCGAAACTCTAAACTCTCCAATTGGATTTCATCGAAAGAAGACGAGGAAAAAATCCTATCGTTGATTGACGACGTCGTAAGAGGGAGAAAAAAAAGTCATCGAACGCGCTTGACTGTCGGCGTTAATTAAATAACAAAGACTCAATTGGCTCGTTGACACGGTGCAACCACGCGTAACCACTTTCGTTCTCCGTTGTTTCTCTTCATTGACAGAGTCGCGCACACGCCGACGAACGTTCGAGCACGCTGGAGCGAGAGTGCGAACGAACGTAAGTAGTTCACGGCTACAATCGGAATTACGGTTTGTCTGTAATGTAAGCCAAAAGTCTGCGAGTGCAATTAAAACGCCAGTAGAAAACTAGTAAATCTGGTTCCTGACAAGTATCGCTGATCACGCGACGAACGAACGCGATCCGACGAAGGGGAGCGATTGATTTTCAAGGTGATTTCGCAAAAAGGGATATCGGTGGAGATTTTTTTTTTTATTATTGTTACACCATTAATTGTGTTGCGTAGGTTGAGTAGGAGAAAGTTTACGATTGGATGGTAAGCTTCGTTTGGCGAGGTTTTTAATTGTGACGCGGTAATGAGGATAATTGTTCTCCAACTTGTGTCGAGGGCTCTTTCGATAAGAGTTTCGATGGGTGATTGCACAGAATTGTTGGTGGATTGTTCTCGATTCTTTTCCTTGGGTTTTATTTTTATTAGCATCTTGTCTAGGATTATTTTATATCTGATATAATAGTTCGTAATTCCATTAGACCCGTTAATAGGTTTTTTAACCAGTTAGCTATGATTGACGAGTATACTCGTCATTATGTATGATACTTGTCTACGATATACTTTTATCGATGGGAGTTCTGATTGTTCTTAATTTATTTTTGTTTAAAGATTGTAAATTAACCAGTTAGATATAATTAACGATGATACTCGTCATGGAAAAACGGCAAAATTCTGTGTATTGACGAGTATATTCGTCACGCGTCAAAGATAACGATTGCTGGTTACTTAAATTGTAATTTTGACAAAAACTAAAATGTATTCGTATATTTCAAGATGTTTGGAGTATTTTGAGGCCATGCCGAAATGAAATGAATAATTAGAAAGTGTGAGTAATTTGAGATAGATTTATACTCGTCTCTCGATTTCCGTGACCTACGTGCGTGCACACTCTCAAAAGAAGTCGTCACAGTCAACTGGTTAACACGTTAAGAGCCACGCTCGTTCTTAACCCTTTACGCTCCGAATTATTTTATTAACTTTTTGTCTGATAAACAAATATAATCTCGGAAAATTGTCTACTGTTGATTATTCGTTTTTATTTAATACTAGGAACAATTGTAGATACTGCGGTGTATTCCTGTTAAAATGCAAAATTATTGTTGATTTCGAAAAGTCGATAATTAGTATATGAAACATTAAGTGTCACAAAAAGCTGTGTTGAGTGTAGCTCGACATAGGAGTGCAAAGGGTTAAAGCACTTTCCGTTTAGGCCCTTTATTAGAAAATATATCCTTCTATTTGTTTTAACATACTACCTTCATTTTTGATAAAATGTTCTATTTTATACTTAACTCCACTAATTGTGGCTCGGTTAGGCGCGACAACGTAGCTTAGGTAAAAAACTAATTGTTCATTTTCATTGATCAGCGTCAGTATAAATGAAAAGTCAACGCCCGGGCCCTAGGGACCGGTGTGGCGCTTAACGTGTTAATTGTCTTTTTATACATTGTCGAGAGAAATGACAATGTTATTTGAAAAGATATAGAGAGATGAATGAAGTTGATCCTAAACCGCTGAAGGAAATCGGTATTTGTAAATGCTCTCTGAAGTTGGACCTCCGAAAGTGCAATAATTTCCGCAAAACCGCGTTCGAACCGATTTTCGCAAACCGGAAACTAGCATTTGCCCGTTTATCGGCACGTCGCTACGAAACTGAGTTATCAGAGACGGCAGTTCAACGACCACCAACTGTAATCGCTCTTCGAGTAACCCATTCCGCTCGAAACAGGCTTAATCAAGATCGAAGTCGCTCTTGGGTCGCGGAATCGGTCAATTCTCAATATTTGTTTATCGATAGCGAACATTTCATTCCAACTTTGCTATTGCAATTTCCATTTTACCGAATGACGCCGGAGTTAATAGCAAAACAAAACGATTCTGCGAACAATTACAAAAACCCTCCATTTTCCCCTGTTTTCCATAAATTATACGAAAACCACAACCTTATCCATAACTTTTCTCATTTTCACTTCCATCTCTAACTTTTGAAAAACACAAAATACTTTTCGATCTCTAAAGTTAGAAATACTAATTTAGTCACAGTTGCTACTTCCTAGTTTCTTAGAAAGAGTCTCCAAATTCACAGCGAAGCCATACAGTAGATAATTTTACATCTTTCTTACAAAACATAAATTACTTAGCACCTCTGCGATTAAATGATCGGTTCACCGGAATGAAAACTTTCAATTTTTTATATTATTAACTAAATTCTACTCTTCGCTATCTTTCGGGAAAATATTATCATTTGCACACTAGATGGGAAAAAAATTCTTGTTACCGAAAAAGGTTCACATTCGTTAAAAACAAAAACTTGTCACAAATTTATATATTTGAATTTAATAAAAAAAAAAAACGATGTTGCTTTCTGGTCTCCCTAATATATTCAAATATAGTACATTTAACGCCACTAATTCCAACGTCAACCATCAACCGTACATGCCCAAACTGTTAGGTTGGTGCAAAAATAATTGCGGTTTCCATTATTAAAAGTTTTAAATATCGATTTGAAGTTATTTTTGAAAGCCTGAAGTTGGCTCTTTCAATATATGTTTATCATTCATTTTTGATTCTTCACACGTGGCTATAATAGGTCAAAAAAGTAAGGATGGAAAAGAAGCAAATTCGAGCGATATTATTGTACGAGTACAATTAGGGACCTAAAGCTGAATAAAATGCTCGTAGCATCAATAAAGCATTTGGCCAGGGAACTGTGCCTGAGCGTACAGCTCAACATTGGTCTCACAAATTTCGTAAAGGCGACAAAACGATTGCACACGAAGAGGGTCGCGGACGTCCTTCTATGATCGACAATGATGAATTAAAGGCCATTGTCGAAGAAGATCCACGCAAATCGTCTCGAGAGATTGCAGAAGTACTATATGTTGATATTTAGTAACAAGAAAACTATCTTCAAATCAATATTTCAAACTTTGAACATTAGATTTACGGATATTGATTTACCTATTTTTCTGAATCGAGCCAATTTGAATCATACAAGAAAACTGAAATTTTTTGCAAAGAAAATACAGGTAACCCTCCTATAACACGGTAGATACGTTCCTAAAAATTCCTAAAAATGCCGTGTTGTGTGAAACCGTGTTGTATGAGACCCAGAGCAAGTATAAAAAGAGGGGTTGCGGTCCGAAAACTTATTAAAAACAAATCTTTTTTTTTTTAAATTCTACATAAACAACTTAATTTTTATTAAAAATATATAAATGTATGTACCTACAACACAAAACAAAAAATATTATTTTAACTTGATGCATCTATAATTTAATAAATTTCTTCATCGTCACAGTTCAGTATAATCAATCGAGAACGTTCTTTTGGTGGAATGATATCGCCTTCAATTTCAGAACTTTTTTCTTCATTTAAAGTTTTTGTATTTTCTTTCCTCTTTAAAAAATCTGTAATTTCACTTTGCTTTCTGGTTTTTACCGGATCAATGTTAATTTTTCCTTAATATTTTAAAGACGAAAAAGTTGTTCTTTGACACACCGTGGCTCGACGCAGACTGTCGATCAGCAGCGTGAAATACTTTTGTTTTCAAGCCACGGAGATGAAATCAAAATAGTTTATGCCACACTGTATCTTTAAGACGGCGAGCCTCGTCGTGACTATAAAAGTACAGTGTTGTATAAAGGTTTTTGCAATTTTCTTACCATGTTACAGCGAAACCGTGTTATAGGATACCGTGTTGTAGAAGGGTTTCCGCAATTCATAAATCGTGTTATAGCGAAACCGTGTTATAGGATGCCGTGTTATAGGAGGGCTACCTGTAGTTCCAAATCAATTGAAATGAAAGATTTATTAACAAAAAATTAAACAACCAATATATTATATATGTAGTAATCAAATTTCGAATGAGTCAAATTGATTCCGTAAATCTAGTGTTAATAATGGAAACCGCAATTATTTGTGCACCAACCTCATACAATTCCCAAAAATTCACCAAACCACAAAGTTACAACGACATCATCCCCAAAACAATTCTCACCACCATCTCACGGTTTTCCCTTAAAAAGAAAAAAGTAAAATGTCGTCTACACCGCGCTTAATTCAAAATCGAGGTCGATCTCCGATCCAGTAAGAGTCTACACGTCCAATTCCTCGTGTTCGTCGTTCAACTCGAGGCTCGTGCGTTTCGTTCTGGTACCTGAGCACCGTCGGTGCTTAGCGGTCCCCCTCGCGGTTCCCCTGTTTCACCTGGCCGTCCATAACCGGCCAACCGTCTCCTCGTGTCCGGTGGAAACGGCCAATCGCGGAAATCCACCGTATCCCCACGATTTCCTCCCGGTCGTCGAGCTCTCGAGACCGCCGCACCGGCCGAGTTTCCCGTGTTTGCTCCACGACGACTCAGACGTCGCCGAGTCGTCAAACGTTCACCGATCGCGCAACGATCCTCTCGTGCCCTCTCGAGGATGATCTTCGGACAGGTAGGATCGGAACTCGATCGCGAAATTTATTCGGTTTGCCGGCGAGTCGACGAACTGGACGGGACGGTCATTGAACGAGGAATTTTGCTTTTTTCTTTTTCTTTTCCTCACCGGTGATCGTCTCTCTTGAGACACTCTTGGGTTAGACTGGTGGTAGAAGTCTATGTGATGAGAGTTTTTGGAAGAGTCGCGATACCTGGTATGGTGTTGTGCAACGATGATGGAACCCTGGAAACGGCGACACGTGGAAGGATCTTATGGTGAATTCGCGGTGGAGGGAGATTGTGCTGTTGATGATCGATAGGTGTAGTTTTTGTGATTATATTGAATGACATGAGTGTCAACGATGACTAGCGTTATTGTATTTAATGAGATTTGTTATGATTTTTAAATGATAATGTTCAGTTTGTTCAAAATTTAGAGGTTGGTTATAAAATAGTAAGATATTGTTAAATGTGTAACTGTTTTTAGATGTAATGTTTATGTTCTTTAAATTTGTGATTTTGACACAAGAAATACGGGCATTAAAGGTGTTATATTTGAATGTTCAAATAAGTATGTTTGCAAAAGAGGGATGAAGGGTGGAAGAGATAATCGATACGGTATTTTTTATCTTATAAGGTGGATAGTTTGTGGAAAGAATTTCAAAACAGTCGAAATGACTGACTTGGTGGTTCTTATATTAGTAGAACAGATTTCACTCCGTTAGGAACGATAAAATTAGAAAAATGCGGGTGACATTCAAAGTGTTAATGTAGGTGGTGACTCCAAAGCGGAAGATTTCGTTAGGTCACTGAGAACGATAAAGTTTCAAAGGTACTACCCTCCGATCTATATGCAACATACTGCAGTGGATTTAAAAATATTCCCCCTAGATATTCTAACTAATCTAAAATTAATCTCCAATAAGTCAACTTCAAAAAGTCGATTAACTTTACCACTTTATTTAATAATATCCTGCAAACGGGAGAATAATATCTACAATATCTACCTCTTCGCTCAATTCTTCAAGCCATCAAGTAATTCTTGGCAAAGGCTTCCTCAAGTTGTCGCTCCCGCATCGACTCCTAATTACCATCCATTTAGTCATTTCCCGTTGTACCTTCCACCGTCTTCAAACAGTAAGTCGATGCAAAGCGTGCCTCCGAGAAATACCACTTTTCTCGAATCCTTGTGACAACGCCAAGGGACCTAGGGCCCTGGGCAATAAATATTTTTCCCCTTCTTTTCGGACCCATTCGGTCCCACTCTCTTTTCCTCCCTCGGTCCTCCCTCGTTCCTCCCTCCGACGGCTTTCGTCGACCTCGTTGCCGAGGTGGACGAGAGCTGTCGTGTCGAGTGGGTGGTCGGTGTTTGTGCTAGCAAGACGTAGGACGTCGTTTGGAAGGCTTCAGGATAAGTTTCAAATAGGAAAACGATGCCCTCGATCGCCGTGTCTGGTCCAGGTACGATCGAAAAGGTATTTGGAAGATTTTTGGAATTTTAGAATATCGTGTAGGTGTTGGAAGTGGACGAAAAAGTGACTTAAAGGTTTCTGGAGTATAAGAATTTCAAATAGGTGGTGGACATGGGCGGAAAGGTGTTTGGAAGATTTTCAAAATTTTTGAACTTCAAATAGGTGGTTTGTAGTGAAGAAAAAGGTATTTGGAGGATTTTTAGAATATTAAATTAGTTTTCGAATTGGGCGAAAAGGTTTTTGGAAGGTTTTTATAATTTGGGAATTTGAAACAGATACTCAAAAATAAGGGAAAAGTAATTGAAAGTTTATCTGAAATTTAAAACTTGAAGTAGATAGCGAGGAGTGGATGAAAAAGTGTTTGGAAGATTTTCAAAATTTTAGAATTTAAAATAGGCAGGTCATAGTGAAGGAAAAGGTATTTGGCGGATTTTTGGAATATTAAATTCGTTTTGGAATTGGGCGGAAAGGTGTTTGGACGATTTTTAAAATTTTTGAACTTCAAATAGGTGGTTTGTAGTGAAGGAAAAGGTATTTGGAGGATTTTTAGAATATCAAATTAGTTTTCGAATTGGGCGAAAAGGTGTTTGGAAGGTTTTCAAAATTTGGGAATTTGAAACAGATACTCAAAAATAAGGGAAAAGTAATTGAAAGTTTATCTGAAATTTAATACTTGAAGTAGATAGCGAGGAGTGGATGAAAAAGTGTTTGGAAGGTTTTCAAAATTTGGGAATTTGAAATAGGTAGTTCAGAGTGAAAGAAGGGGTACTTGGCGAGATCTAACTCAGACTTTCGGAACATCAAATTAGTGTTGGAAATGATCGAAAAAGTATTTAAGGTTTCCGGAATTCAAGAGTTATCAGAACGTGAAGAAAACAACTGATTTTTGAGAGCATATGAGGGTGCGTTGTTAGAAAGATTCTAATCTTTGAAGTGATAGTAGAGAAATTCTAGAATAATCAATTTTTAAGGCCAGAATTTTTTAGGAACACGTAATGAAAGTAGATGAAGTATAAACTAAGGGCGAAACGTGATCTCGTCTAATCCAAAATCGTGAAAGTGAATCGAAATGACTCTTCTGAATTAGAAAGTCGGGTAACGTTACGAAAGTTCCTCGTTCTTTTCGAAACACTTTCATTTCCAGGGAGGATTCCATTGTTTCTTAATAATCATTACATCCTATTATCAAATACCTTCATCCTCCAATCATCTCAAATGCACAACCATCTCGATTTAATCCAAGAAACAAAAATAACTACCAACTCCTACCTCTTCCTTAAAATATCTAAAATTTTATAACACTCAAATCCCTCCAATTTTTCACATCCATCTCATAAAACACAAACTTCTAAATCTATCAATTTCCGCTTTTCCTACGCCACCTTAATCGTCAATAATTCATCCATTAAGACTGCAATTCTCGTTTACAATGCAGCCTCTATCATAAACATCCATTAATTCATTCCCGATAAGAGTTTAAAGCACCGTTAACGCCAGAAAATAATCTCACTCAATCGAATTCTTATCACGCGACTCGCGCCCGAATTAAAATGCATCATTCTCGAAATATCTATCCACGGAATAACATTAATCCTCGCGACGATTTAATTACCGTAGAGTTATGTGTCCCGAGAAAACATCGCGGCATAACTTTCGAAAGAAGCCGCAATAATGGGGAAGCGTAATCGTTGAATCGAGGAACTCGAGGTTACGTAGTCGTAATTATGCGTTTCATCGTGCGGAGTCTTCCGTGGAGAAGTAAAATCCCTCGGTAACGAAGCATTGTGCCAATGTGGTGGGATTTATCTTTTAATAATAAGATCACATAAGCTATGATGAACTCTCGAGACTCGTTGTTGTTGCCGAACGTCCGACAATAATCGCAATTAATTCGTTTAACGCGCATTCGTTGAATTCCGTGGCAACGACCGCGGGAAAAATTTTGCAATTCCATATCGATGCAATTGCAGAGTGAAAATAATCGGTGATTTCAAGCGAGCTTGTTAGACTCGATTCGTTTTATTCGTTTTAACTTTCAATTGTGATAGTATCGTGTCATTTTGTTTTTGTAGTTTCTGAGAGATCGAAGACAGTCGTTTTAAAATGGGGACTTCTGTTATCGGACTTGCAAACGGAGAAAGAGCGGAAATTCATTAGGCAAAACGTGAGCTGACAATAATCGTGAGAAATTCCTACAAGGTACCCCATGGTGGTCCTATCTTTCCCTTTATCTTTACACTTTGGGATACCGTTTAAAGAATTCTTTGACGCTCCGTTTCGGTCGTCCGTTTACGTGGGACGACCATTACGTAATCTCGTCGAAGCGCGAGGTATCATCAATTCTTTTTTTTCTCCAAAATTAACATTTTCTTAACTCGAAGGTAATAAAATTACAATCGTGTATCGCTATTTTTCAAAATTGTCAATTTGTCAAAGATTAGTCGTTCGTTCCTTTGTTACATATTCTCTTCCATCTTCGAACATTTATATTGGTCTTGAAAATTGAGAAATAAAGAAGACATAAATAATTCAATGAAAAAATGATGTGAAATATTCTCTTAAAATGAATGTTATCACAAACGAGAGTCGGCTGAGACCAGTCTATAATAGTGTATCGCATGGTACTTTATCGAATACGAATTTTATCTCTTGCGATTTATCTCGAAAACTGTTACACCCTCGTTAATACGAGGACCGAGCGGGTACGCGATTCATATCTCATCGCTCATTAATACCTTATTACACGATGAAAAGGAACGAGACAGTCGTCCCTCCTCTTCTTTCTTCTCTCTTCTTCTTTGCTCGTCGATCATGCTGTAAACGTGCACGTAATTGCCGTAGGATATAAATTAATGAAAGTTTAACGACACCGTGCATGGATTCGATGGAAAAAAGGGTGGAGAAAAAAAAAAGTGAGTGGGTTCTTCGAAAGAGGAATTAATCGATTCACAAGCTGAAAGATAACTTTTCGATATGTAAAATTCTGTTTTATGACAGCGGTATCTTTCGTTGGATCGATTTATCACATATTCGTGATTATCCTTGCAAATCTTGCGGTTCTCCCTTTGATCGTTTCTCGAATTGCACGCAATATCGACATTCCCTTCGATTTCCGCTACGATGAGAAGCCACGGTGGAAGAAATATTGAATATCGTTTGGATGACGTTCGACGGTAGATAATTAAATTCCCCCTATGGGGAGATAAATATTTAAATGCTTCGACGGAATATGCGACTCGGGATCGCGAGCAATTGAAGATAAGGGGGACGACGGAACGGATGAATAAATTGTCTATTGGAAATTGACGATCAGAATTTTCACTGATAGAAAAACATCGTACAGAATATAATCTGGTTTTTGAGTGAGTTTCAAACTGTCTTGCACTATTGAGAAATTTGTGAGTTTATAAAAATACTTCTACTGATTATTTTTCATCTTGAATATTAAAAAGAAGTGGTGGTATTAGATATTAGAACAGGATCGAGGAGATAATCTGATTTTTAAGTGGATTTCAAACTGTTGGACATTACTGAGGAATTTGTGAGTTTTTAAAAATACTTCTACTGATTGTTTTTCATCTTGATTATTAAGAAGAGGTAACGATTTTGGATATTAGAACAGGACTGAGGAGATAATCTGATTTTTGAGTGCGTTTCAAACTAACTGACGTTATTGAGGAATTTGTGAATTTTTAAACATACTTCTGCTGATTATTTTTCCTCTTGAATATTAAAAAGAAATGGTGGTATTAGATATTAGAACAGGATCGAGGAGATAATCTGATTTTTAAGTGGATTTCAAACTGTTTGACATTACTGAGGAATTAGTGAATTTTTAAAAATACTTCTATTGATTGTTTTTTATCTTGATTACTAAGAGGAAGTAGTGGTACTAGATATTAGAACAGGATCGAGGAGATAATCTGATTTTTAAGTGGATTTCAAACTGTTTGACATTACTGAGGAATTTGTGATTTTTTAAAAATATTTCTACTGATTGTTTTTTATCTTGATTACTAAGAGGAAGTAGTGGTACTAGATATTAGAACAGGATCGATAAAATCATCGTCGAGAAGATAATCTGATTTTTGAGTGGATTTCAAACTGTTTGACATTGCTAAGGAATTTGTGAATTTTTAAAAATACTTCTGTTGATTGTTTTTTATCTTGATTACTAAGAGGAAGTAGTGGTACTAGATATTAGAACAGAATCGAGGAGATAATCTGATTTTTAAGTGGATTTCAAACTGTTTGACATTACTGAGGAATTTGTGATTTTTTAAAAATATTTCTACTGATTGTTTTTTATCTTGATTACTAAGAGGAAGTAGTGGTACTAGATATTAGAACAGGATCGATAAAATCATCGTCGAGAAGATAATCTGATTTTTGAGTGGATTTCAAACTGTTTGACATTGCTAAGGAATTTGTGAATTTTTAAAAATACTTTTACTGATTGTTTTTTACCTCGATTATTAAGAAGAAATGGTGGTACTAGATATTAGAACAGGATCGAGGAAATCATCGTCGAGAAGATAATCTGGTTTTTGAATGGATTTCAAACTATTTGACATTGCTAAGGAATTTGTGAATTTTTAAAAATACTTTTACTGATTGTTTTTTACCTCGATTATTAAGAAGAAGTGGTGGTATCAGATATTAGAACAGGATCGTAGAAGATATAGAACGAACGGGATTAAAACCAAAACGGGAATATATATAAATTCGATGATTAGAACGCACGCAAGTAGTGGTGAAAATGGTGCGACAGTCAGTCGCAAATTTTATCCAGTCTCGTTAATTACAATGACCAAGATTGCTCCACTTTCGAAACGTCGAAGAGGCGTTCGATCCTCTTCGTTTTATACGGGGTTCTGCTTTATAATTATGTAGTCAGTTTGAAGTGTTACGTCTCCAATATGTAAAATAGTAGGTCGTTCGCCGTGTCGACTAGAACTTTTCCGTGTGCGTATAATTTCGCGGTGTTTTCACCGGGCGAAAGCACGTAACAGAAACCACGATTTTCTATAAACTTCAGTATCGACCTGCAAAGCTTAGACCTAATATATGACCAAGACATAATTGCACCAATTAACTCTAGAATCAGCAAGACCATCGAAATGACCGGTTTCAATTTTTTTTTTAAATTTCTCAAATTGATAAGTCAGTCATAAAGTAAACGATCGGCTTTTATCTTATAAAAGCTAACTACTTAATTGCTCATCATTTTCGTCTATTAAAGAAAAACTAAAGCTTATAATTTTAGCGGTAACGCTAAAACTACCGAGATAATCAACATGACCAGAGTCAAATCTTAAAAATTCCTCAAATTGATAAGGCAGCCATAAAATAAATTTTCTACTTCTGTCTTACAAAGCTTAAACTACTTTTCACATCTTTAGCTCTCTTTTTCCAAAATGTTTCGATATAATATTAGGGAGATCGGAAACTAACATCGTTTCTCCAGATATTTTGCTCACAAGACAATTAATTTTTATTGATCCGTCTTTGATCATTCTTATACTAAATGACAAGAACTCATTAACAATAAAAACCGTGTTTAAAATTTATGTACTTGAATTCTATGTCAAAAAACGACATTATTTTGCAGTCCCCCTAACAGATATAACGCCAACACTTCTAGTATTAACTCTTTACCAACCGGTAGCCGATTAATCGGCTTTTCGGGCCCAACACTTTTGAACTTTTAACTTATTAATTATATATAGCATATTAATAAATTATTATTTATCCTTGCGATTAACTGTGCCAAGGACTCAGTAAAGAAACTTTGCAATATTCGAAGAGTTATCAATATCAGAGAAGTATTCGCGGGCAAGCGGCCGATCAGAAGTGAGTAGGATGTCAAAAAAATACCGATCGGTAAAGTGTTAAGTCTCCATGAACTTCAACGCCTTTAAATGGACCCTAGCACTCTAAATTCCACAGACTTCTTTTTACATTACGTCAACTTCAACTCCAATGACCTCTCTACGCCAATTTTAAGTAACAATAAAAGCACAGAGACTACGACATAGAAAATAATAATACCGGAAAGATCTCCAAATATAAGGAAGCCTTAACAGACTCGCCACCAGGGAGTCCAACTCTTCATCTCCAAACCCAACGACGTTCAACTTCACAGACGCAACCTACCTCAACTTCTCAAGAGCCACATCAAATCCTGACTATGTCAACGAAAAACCGACGATACTTTAAAAAGTACCAACAACTTCTTCGACTCGCCAAAAAAATTCTCCAAAATCCCCTTCGAAATGTCCCGAAAACAAAGAGATTTCGACAACGCTTCGTCGATGTCCTTCGTCGATATCCTTCATCGATCAGGAACCAAAGTTTAACTCGAGGGCATACTTTCTTCCCCCGCAGAGTGAAAGCCGCGAGGAGACGATAACAACGAGCACCACCGTGGTGACCACCACGAACACCAAGGGTACCACGAAGACCAAGAAGAAGAAGATCGAGGGCGTAGCCGGTAACGATGCCTCGCCGAACCTTACTCCGCGCACAAAGAAGACCAAGAAGAGCAAGAAAAGCGACCTCGAGAAGGAGAACATCTCCGTGGTAAGTTCCATGCCGTGCAGCGAGCATAAATTTCCTCGCGTCGACGTCAGAATGTTTCTTCCTGTTGAAAAAAAAAGAACACATACACAAACACACATCCAACCGGAGGAGAGAATGCGAGAGATGGAAAGAGAACAAGGAGATGATACTTGCTGGCTCCTCCTACGAGCGTGGGTATAAATACCGTGCATGGGACCGTTATCACGTTTAATTAGCACTCTCGACTACCCGCGGACAGATAATGCCTTGCCAGATGAAAACCGGAAGTGTGTCTTTAATCCTACGTTTGCATGGAGTTCGATCGTGTTACGGATTCGCGAATTTTACGTGTCTTTGAGAATTATCATATGAGACTTTCTATGTATAAGGATATACAGTGATTTTTCCAGAGAATTTTAGAGTCTTGTTTTGTCTTTTTTTGAGGGTACTTTGAGGACGATTTGAAAATTTTTATGAGATAGGAGAATATCTAAAATATACCAGCGCAGTTTAAAGTGTACTATATTTAACTTAAATGTGAAATTTAAGGGTGAGATAATTTGAGAAATTTTTTAAAAGGATCTCGTTCAAGTATACGAATAATTCTGATGAAAAATATATCAATCTTCGATATCAGATCATGGTGATTAAACTGCTTTGGTAATTAAGACACGTTATCATAATTGTCATCCATATTTGCAGACAATCCCGCCATATCGACAGCGGGACGTTTAAATATTTCGCGACTAACGCGAATATCTCGTAGGAATTCGTCGAAATTTAACAGTTGCATGTACAATGCCTGCGTGTTTGTGTTTTATTTTTTTTATTAGAACTCTAACTTGCAAGACCCGAGCATGCATCCCCGACAATTGCACCCGGAAATGATCGATTTCTCGGGGGAGGACGATCTGTCGAACGTCAACGTTAAGTCTCTGGTAAGTTCCATCGAATTTCTCATGGACATGAAAACAGAACGCGACCAAAAAAAAGAAGAGAGCAAACGTCTTCACGAAGGAGAATGCAAAGAAAGAAACGGAGAGACGCGAATGATGTTTGTTTTGTCGTGAAATTTCCAGATCGGAGAACAAAGTGATGGCAATTTGTTTCGAAAAATCGTCGTTTACGACGAATCGTCCCGAGCACGGCAAATTGTCCGCAATCAGTGCCGATGCTATGGAAACGTCATGGTATTAGGACGAATTACTTCCCATTATCTCCGACTTTGCAATTTTCTTCGCGTAACGAGGGCACCTCCGCGAAGACCGGCTCGACGGTTTCGTTTGACTTCCTTTCGCGGAAGGTACGATTCTTTTGGATTCTCGACGATTTTCTTTCGTTTAATCGTAGATGTTCGACAGACTGATGGGAATGATGTTTGTTGCGCGATAGAATCATCCTGAATTCTTCTCGGATTTTCATAGACTTTGATTATGAACAGTATGAAATCATTTCGAGGGGTAGAAATTATGTTATCGCATGCAACGTGTTAAGTGTCGTTGTAAATCCTTGAACTTTACTCTCGATTTAGGGTGATATTCGTAAGGTAGCTGTTTATGGAGAACGTGATGACAATGAACCCTCTACGACTCGAACTTCTTGTTTTTTAACAAATTATCTAATAAAATAAAAGTATTCTATAAGAAATATTTCAATCGAAGCAAAAGCTGCAGCTGCACAAGATCATAAAAGAAATCGTTCAGATTTCAATGAGTAATATTTATAAATTCTCAGGCAAGAATATTTATTCGACGTCAGAAACTTTACTTTTTAACACTACAACTACCAAGCAAGTTAAAATGACTGGTTATCAATTTGTTCCAAAAATTCTACATAGAATAGTCAAAGACCAAATATTCTACGACGATATTATAAAACAAAGATTACCGAATAGATCGTTCTTGATTCCTCTTTTTCCAAAGTGTTCATTTAACACTAGAACTACCAAACCAGTCAAAATGACTGTTACACCATTCTTTCAAAAAATTCTCCAAGTTTACATAAGATTCATAGAATAAATATTCTACCTCTATATCAATAAACATAAATCACCCAATCCTACGAATTTTTCGTCGCTTGATTCCTCCTTCTTCAAAGTATTTATTTAATTTATTAGCATATGATAGATTTGAGGCCGGTAGTTCTAGTGTTAATATATTGAAAAATAAAGAATTCAACGCCGGTAGTTCTAGTGTTAATAAAAAGTGAAGATACTCTGCAACCTGTAAATACAAATTCGCAAACAATAACAGCCTATCTTCTGAAATTTCATTCTATTATCATTAGAGATATTAGTCGCCAAACTCTTCCTCCTACACCTGCTTTTAATTATATACATGAAACGTACTTTACACACATTAGAAGACATATATTTTCCACACTTTGAACCACATTTTCTGCATACATATATATCGATAATTTCATTGTAAATTAAATTCACGTGTCATAGAGGGTTGATTAAGAAGAACTTCCCTGGTAGAGTGTAAAACACTTGTTGTTGCATACGATCCACTGGCATGTGATTCGCTTAGTATTTCTTGCATTGTATTTTGTGCATGCAGACACAGAATTATGTATCGGAGACGACACGCAACGAGCAGGAGCGATCTAACAAGGAGAGAATCGCCACAGGGGTATCGATAAAGCAATTGGTAAGTGATCGATTCACGATCGATCTTACATACTCTCATTCAATGTCGGTTTTCGGCTTTTGTGTATATCTAATAAAATGTTTACGTATCATCGCGATCGAGCACGTTTTTCGTACATAAAGCTGCGTGACATGGTGCTCGATAAATGTTATCGTTTTCGTCTGTAACGCGAATAAATGAATTCTCAATAAATTTCTAATTTACAAGAATATTAAGTTAGAGACTTTCAAAACAAAATAATTCGATAACAACTATTATTTTTGCTAAGAATTAATCATCGAATTGTATTCGAGATAGAATCGATGGCAATTTCTAGAAGAAGAGAATTTATATTCCTTTCCATCTCTGATTTTACAGAAGCGCCAAATTTAAGTTTAATATGTACATTGCTATATCGATTTTAATTTTACAGTAATTTTTCCAAACTTTCTTTCCAAAACGTGAGATTTTTCCACGGAGAATGTGAAACGTTGAGGCATGGAGTCTTAAGGAAAATCTCACGAGTATCGCGATATTGGCAAAAATCGGCTGGCTCGAATCGATAACGATTTGCTTTATCAATGACAAACAAAAGATCGAATTCTAGCTAAAAGTTTTCCTTAAACCGGTTTTCGAAACTTCCGACAAAACAGGCGTACACGATTACCATACACTTTGATAACGTTCAAGCGCCGTCTTTCGCGTTACCAGTAAAAAGTAAGAGCTTCTGCTAATAGTCAACACACTTGTCAGTTGTATTTTGTCACTAACAGTGTCGTAGCTTTGGCGACATCTCGAACATGAGCGACGGCGATCAAATGGCATTTGGGAAAGCGAATCACACGATGGAAACAGAGGAGGTTTGTATTAAACCTTATCAAGAAAATATCTCTTTCATTCTTATCGCGCCGCTTCACGATGAACAAAAATATTTCACGTTGATCTAACATATTTTTTATTCGATAAATGTTTTATTTACAATTAACGAGATCATTCTATCATTATTTATCGATGATTTTTATCGGCGAAAAATTTCTTTAATATTGTTGGAATCTTTGTTACGAAGGAACGGGTGGAATTAATTTGGAAAAGATTTGCGAGCATGCGATACTTGCTAAAATGTTGTCAGCGATTGGTGTTCAACGTATAGAAGTGACAATCCTATTAACAATTTATCATTTGCATGAGCTAATTCGAACTTGAGTTGTACGCTTTATAATGTATGGCAATATTACTGAGCGCCGAACAAATAATTTGTCCTGATTATTGTAATAGCATACTAATCGCACACGGAGTACGAGCTTTGCTACGAGTTTTATTATGGTTACATATTGAAATTATTTTCACATACAATCACATTCTTATTTCAAAAATTTCAAAAAACGCTCGAGCTTGGAATAATATTTCAACGAATTAAAACAAAACTTAGAATCTCTGTTCACTCAAATTGAAGCCGAAGTCTGACGAGAATTAACTTTCACGTAAAATAATTTTCTATCAAAGGTAGAAAATATACTGAAACAAATCTTAGAATTTCAATTGACCCAAATCGAAGCCGAAGGCTGACAGAAATTAACTTTCACGCAAAATAATTATCTATCGAAGGTAGAAAAAATATTGAAAGTTGTCAGTCATTCCTCGTGTTTCGCACCTTCAGATACTTTTGTATAGTAGATTTTTAAAATCTGCAAGGACTATCTGGCATTAAATACGATTAACTTTCACGAGAGTAAATGAAAGATCGACGAAGTTCCTTCATGAGAACGTGGGACCAGGTCGTTTGGATTTTTCCTCGAAATCTAAACGAACGAGAAAGTCTCTAGCAAAGCTCGTAGTTCCCGAAGAGAAGCGTCCTTGACTTGCTGCTAATATGAATTGCCTATTTGACGATTCCCCGCCATCGTAGAAAGCAAGGTCGATGGGTGATCTGCGAGTATGCGAGAGGGGTTACTCGGAGTTCACCAAAGACGCCCTCGTCTTCGCCGGGGTGTCGGTCAAGGCCCTCGTAAGTACCTTTCGTGAACCTCTTCAGAAACGTCGGAGACAGCTGCATCAATTTGATCCTATCGTGAAAAACAGCAACACGTAGATCATATTTTTTTATTCGATAATTATTTTATTCAAAAAATTAATACAGTACCAGTGACATAAGAGCGACGGTAGCAAGGGCAGAAATAAAATTTTAACTACATATCTACGACAAAGTATAATATATAAAATTTACCATACACATGGAAATAGCTAGTAAATTAATTGCTGAAAAAAGAAATTATTACATCTCGTTTGCAGAAATTATTTTTTATAATTATCTATTCTACTCGTTGTAAAAATAGTTTGTCGCAAGAGCAATCGGAGCAGTATTTTCCAAAGTTTGTATTTCAAGAAAAAATTGCTAGTAAATTAATTTCTTAAAAAGAAATTATTACATCTGGTTTTCAACAATTATTTTTTACAATTATCTATTCTACTCGTTATAAAAATATTTGCCACAAGAGCAGTCGAAGCAGTATTTTCCAAACTTTTGCAAGAAAAAAATTGCTAGTAAATTAATTGCTAAAAAAAGAAATTATTGTATATTGTTTGCAGAAATTATTTTTTACAATTATCTATTCTATTCGCCATTAAAATAGTTTGCCGCAAGAGCAGTCGAAGTAATATTTTCCAAAGTACGTAATCCAAGAAAAAAATAGCTAGTAATTTAATTTCTTAAAAAAGAAATTATTGCATCTCGTTTGCAGAAATTATTTTTTACTATTATCTATTCTATTCGCTAAAAAAATAGTTTGTCACAAGAACTGACATAAAATTTTTGAACTTGCAGTCGAAGCAGTATATTTTGAAAAAGAAAAAAAAACTATCGGACACTTGCAAAAGAATCAGAAAAATAGTACTGAGATTCAATAGGAAGATGGCCGCGTTTCCTTCGCGATAACTCGAATCGTCAAAGGATTCGATTTCGAGGGAATTTCCTGAATGTGCACGTGATTCGTTTCTCGTCGTATCCGTTCTTTCGTTCTGTAAGTATTCGATTGCTCTTGAGTCGCTCGCCGTCACGCCACGAATGCTGTCTCTCCATTTAAGGGAGGGCCGGCTTGATAATAACCTACTACTACTCATTTGCCCCACTTTGTAGACGGCACTACCCGAGAATCGAGGTCCGCGATTACGACTTTTTTCCCCTTCGCTATCCGCCGTTTATCGACTATCCGGTTACGGATTTCGTCGTGTGACATAATTCCTCGATATCCGCGATTCTTGCCAAACGAAACTTCACGATTAACAGTAGATATGTTCATCTTGTGTCTTCTTGAAGTTTTCACGATCTTCTTGCAATTTCGTTTCTGCGATCAAACCCCTTTTTTGTAATTCCCGTCAAAATCCTCTTTTACAATTTTTCTCTAAAATAGTATTTTATAAAATAATTTTAATTTTTAACCTTTTGCACTCTCAGCTATCTCTGACTTTATTAGCAACTTGGCGGCACTTTACTACTTGCTATCTTTTGTCATTTCAATGGAAAAGTTCAGATAAACATACATTTCTTTAAATGTTATGGTGCAATAAATTCGAAGGTTCCCGTAGAGGGGGTAACCGAGTGATGTGGTAGACTTACGATATCCCCTCAGGTGGGAAATTGGAGTGCAAAGAGTTAATTAATATTTTTAATTGAGCACATGTTAAAATTGTTTTTCCTTTGCAATTTTCTCGCACGGTGATATTTTATATGTGCGAATTTGATACTATATGGTAAAGTTAATTAAGTTTTATTGTTCCTTATGTAGAATACTATATTTGAAATGCTAAATTAACTTTCATACACAATGGAGAAAAATTTGTGAACTTTGCGACAGATAGAGGCGAAAATAACTGTACTACTTCGGGTCAGAGAACAATGGTACCGCCTGTACGTAATTTCAATTTGCATCGATCTGCAAAACGTCATCGGCCGACCGTTTCATTGTTTCGAGGCCGTATTCACGTATCGCGAATCGTACGCGAGCACTGCCAGAGAAAGCAACGTCGATCGTGCCAAAAGGAAAGCCAATTCGATGGGGAATTCGACGAAGCTCGCTTGGAAAACAATTCCAGCTGTCTCCGACGTTCTCTCTCTTTCTTTCTGCTTCTTCTCTTTCTCTCTTTCGCCCTTCTGCTCTTTCTCAGCTTCGTCCTCTTTTCTTCTTTTCGTCGATGCAGCAGTTGGCAAGGAAACGTGGGATTTTAATGTCTCAATGAATGCCAATAAATATTTGGCTGAGTTTCGGGCAAATATAATTCACCGCCTCCATAAACACATATTTTACAATGTATCTTAATCTGCAATGCGCATTATTTGCTTAGAAAATTCCTACCTAATAACCATACTTCAAATCATGCAGTTACATCGTGTTTATTCCACTATCCATTAACACCTTTCATACAGTTCAACAACTGAAAGGTGGCTAGGGAGCGGCAGAATCTCCATTTTCAAAACTCTATTACTTCTGTCCGACAACGGAAAGATGGCTAGTGAGCGACGGTGCTTTTCGTTTCAAAATGGCCTACTTCCGCAATTTCGTTTTTGATATGTACAAACTCAGACTCTTAGAATGAACTTTTCTTAGACTACTCTTAGAATGTAGAGTGCTCACTTTAAGAATTTTGGTTTGGTGATTTCAAAAACAAAATGACGGGAATAGATGATTTTAAACGAGAGGCTCCACTGTCTCCTAGCCATTTTTCCCTTGTCGAACAGTACCATACCGTTTTTGGCATTTCCAAACCTAGTCTCCTAAAGTAAGCGCAAAGTTTACTTCAACCAGATAATTATGTTCGACGTGTATACACGTCAACCCAAAGTTTTGTCGCGGCAACGGTTTTGACAGTGAAGTAAACATTTTTTATCGAATTTACAATACTTGCATTTGCCTTGAGTTCGACAGGTGTATTCGTCATCGCATGATTTTAATTTCACATACCGTTCGAACATACTGAATATTTAAATATTGGCGTTAATAAGGTCAACTGAATATTTATCCATCAGTATTTTTTAAATCTCTACTTCATAAATAGAAGAAATAGTTCAATAGAGAAAATTCTCACTGCAGTAGAAATGATGAAATTAGCAAAATACCGATGGCATTCAACGTGTTAAAAGACTGGATTCGGAGATTCCAAAAACAAAATGGAAAAATAGATGATTGAAAACAAGAGGCTCCGCCGTTTCCTAGCCAACTTTCAGTTGTCAGACAGTACCATATTTCTCATATCTCGTTATTTCAATTGAAACTAAACATTATCCTTTAACACTAGAACTACCAAACCAGTCAAAATGACTGGTACAGAATTTTTTCAAAAAATTCTCACAGTCTACATAAGAGTCATAGAATAAATATTCTACGTCTATATCAATAAACATAAATCACTCAATCGATCAAATTTTCCGCCCCTTGATTCCCCCTTTTTCAAAGTACTTATTTAATTTATTAAAATATGTTGGATTTGACGTTGGTAGTTCTAGTGTTAATGTTACATCTTTCACAACCACCTTCCTCTCAATTTCACCTGAAGCTTCAAACGAGCGCAAAACTCCCCTGCAATTGAGTTTCAAATGAGAGGCAAAAAAAGAAAGTGTCCTAAATAAAACAATTAAAAAGTAATATAAGCCAACAGCTGCATTGTCAAAAACGCGAGAACGATGGTAGCGCTTGGAATATTTACCACACACTAACCCGCAGCCCGTGCTGTTTCTTTCTTTTTGTTCGTCGCGCTGCCCGGCCGTGCATGAAACCCTAACCGAAAATTACGAAACCGACCCCGGGACAGAGGGCTTCCTACTGTAGCTTGGCGAAAATAACGAGCGAGGGTAAGGACACGGATCAGCCGAGCCTCGAGGTAAGACACCTCCGTCTCATATAATCGCCATACGGTCGGTTCGTACAGAGGTTTGATCTGTTCTTTTACCTTTCTTCTTTCCACTCGCTTTCACCCTCCATTCTGACACCCTTCTTCCACTCTTCGAAACTTCCTCGAGTCCTCTTTAGTCATGGAACTTGGGTTCTGAAGATCTTTGTGCGAAGGTAGAAACGATACTAATTGCTCGCTGATGGAGCAGGATGGGACACCTTGTCTTGTTATTAGGATGTGGTTTGTAGAAAGGTTTGATGAGTCTTTCTTATTTCTTTTTTACTTCCTTATTTTCCACTCTTTCGACTTTTTTTTCATACCTTTTTGTTTTATGATGTTGTAAGGGTGGAATTTTAAATAAGACCAGATTTCTTTTAACAGTAGTATATGATTAACTATAATAAAAATATCCTAACTGTGCGACTAAAATTTATTATTATATAACTAACTTGTGATAATTATTAGATCAAGATAATTAACAAGTAAGGAATACAACCCCTTGCAACTCGACAACTGAGTTTCTTATCGAACTCAAACTGTTCTGGCTCAACTCTCATACCTTCGATTATTTGTATTCTATTCTTACATCCATCTCACACAATTATTCACACTCTTGCACTTCCATTCACATCAACTAATTTCTAGAATGTTCAGGCCTCAAGTCAGCCTGCTGATCAAAAACAGAACCCACTCCGCTTTCACCCTCGCGCTCCTTCGTCATTCTTGAGACTAAAACTACCCAACCAGTCAAAACGACTGATTCCCAATTATTTCCAAAAATTTTCCAAAATAACAGAGCCACATAATTTATTAAACAATAAATTACCAAATCGATCATTTCTTCCATCCCTCAATTTCTCTTTTTCCAAAACACTTATTTAATGTACATATTAAAGTAGAATAAATTTAACTCTGATATTTTCCGGTACTACATTATTAAAAATAATAAAAAGACTACTACTTTGGTTGTTGATCAAACCGGAAGTTGAAGACACCCTGCCATACTGCTCGTATAGAAGTTTAATCCCACATTCCACTTCTCTTTTTCCTCCAACTTTACACCTTCTCTTGCAACACCCTTAAGTTATACTTTAACCACCCTCTGGCAACCCTTTCGCGCTCTTCGTAGCTTCCTCTTCACCTCTTCTCGATCGACCAGCTTGTAAGCCTTTCTCTTTCAAACCTTTGTGCGATCGCTCCGAAACGATACTAATTCTTCACGATGGTAGTCCACCCGATGATCCGCTCGAACCTCCTCCACTTTCCACGGTAATGGCTAATCGAGAACTTCTTAGACCTTTCTTTTTTGGAACCCTTTCACCCTCTTTGTTCTCCACTGGGAATTCTGCGAGAGGTGCACCCTGGTTTACACGAGATATCTTCGCTCGTAATTAATCACGTTCATCGTGGGCACAATGAGTCCGAGTGTACATTGACAAATCTTTTTAACACTATTTCTATCGATGGAGTTAAAAAGTCACTGTTTAATATATCAGTAGATACAAGTGTCTTTATTTTATGTGGATTGTTCAGTTATGATTAGAATTGTTCATGGAATATTTAAGTTTGAAAGAGAAATAAGTTAATCATTTTTTCATTAATCGCTTCCCTTGTGAATTATTTTGCAAAAATTTACCAGAATATTCTTATAGTCTTAAGCCTTTGAGGACGGAGGCATTTTTGAATATTTGGCGGTTCAAAACCGGTTTTTTATCAGAAACTCAGAGTGTTAACACTAGAACTACCAATGTTAAATCTATTATATTTCAATATGTTAAATAAGTACTTTTAAAAAAGTGGAATAAAAATGTGGAGAAGATGATCAATTTGGAGATTTATGTATTTTGAGATGGACGAAGAATATTAATTCTGTAGCTCTCCTATAAGCTTGAAGAATTTTTGGAAAAAAATGGCCACCAGTCATTTTGACTTGGTTGGTTGTTCTAGTGTTAACACTAAACCTAGCAAGGCGGTCATAATGACCGGTTCTCAATTTTTTCAAAAAACTACCTAAATTGATAGGAGTGCCGTGAAGTAAAAATTCTACTTCTACCATATAAAGCCTAAATTAGTTAATTAACTAATCCTTTCGTTTCTTGATTTATCTTTTTCCAAAGTACTTGTTCAATAAATCTAAATTTTAGTAGATATAACGTTGGTAGTTTTAGTGTTAATATATCGGAAATATAAATTACTATTTGTATACTTATATTTCAAGGATTGTATTTCAATTTTTCAACTTGAACTGTCTATACATACGGCGATGAACTATAATTATATTTTTTCTCAAGCCACATAATGCGTACGTAGTCCTCAAAGGGTTCAAGCATTACAATAAAAATATCGATGTAAAAGGTATTATCCAGAGTTAACTGAATCAAAAAAAAATATTTCTATGAAGAAAAATTACAAACATTAGTATAATATTTAGATTCTCGGATTAAAATTTTTAGTGCAAAATAATTGTCACAACTATATTCGGGACAAAGGGGGATGCGGTTAAAAAGAATGTTATCTATATTAGTAATTATTGTTGTAATTTTTTATATTCAAAGTCGAAGATATGAATTGAGAATGTGTGGTTGATAATGAGCGATAAAAATAGTGTTAATGATGGATGAAACGTTTGTAAATGGTTTTCCACAAAGAGGCTTCTTCGCGTGGCCTGAATTTTACTTTTACAATCGACGACCTACTTACTTGGATGCCGCAAATTTTGCCAAGAAGAATCGAACCGTACTTTTTCGCTTTCCTCTGCACGCGAAGGACGGTCTCGATATTATTTGGCAAGCGAAACGCCATTTCGTGCTCACGCTGGACGAGCTTCGAGTAGCACGATGTTTTCATGAAATTTCTCCCTGAGATTCAAAGGTCGTGGTTGTCGAACATGATATATCTAATGCATTGATCGTTTGTGTTCGCAGAAGTCGAGCTTCAACAAATTCGATGCTCTGTCCAAGAAGACCGTGTTGCATGTGCGCTCGGTCGATGCAGGCAAAGTGCAGCAGCAACTTAATGCGGTAAGTTTCTCCTGTTATTCAAATTTAATCCTACCATTTCAATAAATCTGTTTTCAATGGCTCGCTGTTCCCTTCTCTGATCTTAATTATGATATTAAATACTCCGGTTTCTTTCCAAAAACTAAATGAGACCTATAATATTTATATATTGGGTTGGCAACTAAGTTATTGCGGATTTTGTCAATAGATAATTTTAGCGCATTCTTTTGGTTTGTCAACGTGTTGAAAGCACCTAAACTGTACTGTTTTCTGTTTGTTTGGACTTCCACCTTTAATTTAGTAAAAAATTTGTGTCTATTAGTTATTTAGTTTCGTTTTTATTCCAATTTAAAAATGGAAGAACAAGACGGACCTTTCAGACATATTTTACTGTATTATTTCCGAAAAGGCAAGAACGCATAGCAAGCACACAAAAAGTTATGTGCTGTATATGGGAATGAAGCCTTGAAAGAGAGACAGTGTTAAAATTGGTTTGCCAAATTTCGTTCTGGTGATTTTTCACTGAAAAATACGCAACGATCTGGCCGTCCAGTTAAAGTTGGTGGGACTTATATCAAGGCTATTATCGATTCAGATCGCTATAGCACAACACGTAAAATTGCACAGAAGCTCAATGTAACGTATAAATGCATTCAAAAAAATTAAAACAGCTTGGCTATGTCAAGAAACTCGATTTATGGGTCCCTCATCAATTTTCCTTCTCATTTAAAATCCGCAATCACTTAGTTGCCAACCCAATAGAATTAATTTCCGCATCTGGGATATTTTTAAAAATTATTATATAACACTAGGTGTACTAAGACAGTTAAAATGACTAGATGTCAAATATCTGACGAGAATTACTATTCTTCGTATTAATTTAATTTCTTTGATTCCCTACACCTATCTTTCAAAGTACAGATCGTCAAATCTATCAAGTTTCCTCCGCCTCTTATTCCTTTTTTCAAAATTGCTATCTACCATTTACACATTAACAAAATTATCAGTAAATCTAGTGCTACTCGTAGCCTCACTGCGACTCATTTAACACGTTGAACACCACCGGTATTTTGCTATTTTCAACACTTCCACTGAAGTGAATCTTTTTCTATTAAATTTACACCTTTACAAAGTAGAAACTTTAAACATACAGATAGATATTCGGCAGACCTTTACCTTTTTAACGTCCGTATTTAAATATTCAGTATCCCTGAGAATTCATGCATATTATAATTCAAATTTAACACGAAATTTCACTGAATTCAATAGCGACGGTCATCAGTGACCCCCATAGCAGTCAAAGTGTTAAACTGTAAGATCCAAGTAAAATATTCATTCCAGTCCAAACCAAAAAAAAAGAAGAATTCGCAAAAAAGAGAATAGAGAGTAAATGATTTACTAACGAGCCAAATGAAAGCAGCGAAAAGACAAGAGGTCAACGACTAATCGAATTTGACCACAGGTGGGACAAAATGGCGAAACAAATCCAAACTGTCGCAGCTGCGGCAAGGTCGTCTTCCAAATGGAACAAACAAAGGCCGAGGGACTGGTCTGGCACAAGAATTGCTTCCGGTGCGTCCAGTGTAGCAAGCAGCTTAACGTCGACAATTATGAGAGCCACGAGAGCACGCTTTACTGTAAGCCACACTTCAAGGAACTCTTCCAACCGAAACCGGTTGAAGAGTCCGACCAACCTGGTAAGTCGATCACGGGTTTACGTTATTATGCCGACTATAGACGTAGGCGGAACTCGTCTTAAAATAGACTTCGAACTAATCTGCGAAATCTTCCGCCGCCGCGTCTTTTGACAGTGCCGACGAACGGCCAACATTTTCGAACTTTCTCCGTATCGACGTTGAATATCGTGAGCACCATTAGGCATATGCTCGTCAAAATTTCAAGTTTTACTCGACAGCCTAAATATCAGGGGTATAACTTTAGAATTTTTTTTTTATACCTTTGAGCAGCACATTTTGGAGAGCTGAAAGTAATTTTGGCTCATTAACCCCTTAACGTACAATGACGCCTGGGAGACGTCATTCATTTCACATGACATCGTAGACTTCTACGTTTTCGAGAGGTCAGAAACTGTCTCCGGTATATTTTTGAATTATTCAATTGTTTGACTTATGCGTCAACAGAGTTATTAATTTATTATTTTATAATGTTACTTAACTGTAGAACATTCAATCTGCTTATATGTCATATAGCAATGCAACTTTCAGAATAAAGTGTTGTTTCTAAGGTTGCACATAGCTGTTTATTTGGGCCAAATTAACACTTTACCGACCGGAAGTCTATTAATAGGCTTTTCGGACCCAACGCCTTTGAACTTTTAACTTATTAATTGGTTGCCACTCCAATTAATAAATTATTCACCACTCCAATTAATATATTAAAGAATTTGTAATTTTCGAATAGATATCTGTATCAAGGAAGTATATGTGGCCAAGTGATCAGTCAGAAAGGGGTAGGGTGTTAAAAAAATACCGGTCGGTAAAGTGTTAAATAGTATCTTTTGGACGCGTCAAGTTCCATTTAATTGTATGTCAAGGGGTTAAGACACAGTTTTTGTAGAGGAGCAAAAAATTAAGTGAACTTTGCAGATAGATAGTAATAGAACTTTACAGTTCTTTCATTTCAAAAAATAATATATTTATTACAGAATTGAGACAAATTTCTGCTGCATTAAATTTCTCGTTTATCGTAGAATTTTACAATATTTTCGTTGAAGCAGATTACTGTCCAAATCGAAGGATTGAAAGTAATTTTTGCTTATTAAAATTCATACTTAATCGAGAACCAAAAAATGAAGTAAACTTTGCAAATAGATAGCATTAGAATTTTATAATTCTGTCATTAAAAAGGAAACTAACATATTTATCTCAGAATCGAAACAAATTTCTCAATTAAACTTCTCGTACATGGTCAGAATTCCGTGATATCGTTCCACAAGTTTCTCATATTTGTCGAACAATCGAAATGAGTTTCCAAGCTTGTAGAGAGAAAAAAAGAAGGATCGAATAAGAGGAAAGAATAATTGTATATAAATTGGAAAGACAGAAGAGTCGTTCCAACGCGAGAGAGGAAATCCGAGGGTAGTTTTACGAGGTACGCGCGCACGTTCATTTATTCCGGGAAGTTTCCGCGATTGGCCTTCGATATCGCAGAAAATTATTACTCTTCTCTCTCTCTTCCACTATCTCACCACTCCTCTCTCCAATCCCGCAATTCCACGCGAATGCAGAGAGATCGTTAATGCGACAAAGAGATGTCTTGTGAACTCCGTAGTGCGACCTCGAAAGCCGGAGCTGATCATACGGGAGAACGAGCCGAAAGAGTTGCCGCCCGATGTGGTCAGAGGTAAAGTTCCGACTAGTGGAAGCAGTGTGGAAGACAGCTGAAAATGATTTCTAACGTTGCTTAATCGTTTGCAGAGTGTACCGCTATTAATTTCTTGTTCGATCCGTCCCTCCAACAATCTCTTATCCCCTTTCGTGTTTTATCCTCCATCTTTGTCCCATTCAAGGATGCATCAACGATCAATATTGTCACTCGAGATACACTTGCTTGTAATTTAACCACTTTACCTCTTTTCTCCTGCTTTGATCATCATAATTTAAAATAAATCTCGTAGTGGAAAAAAAATGGTTGATCGTTAATGCGTCGATCGACACTGACTATCTTACCTTAAAAGGAAACGAATCGTCGCTGCATGATAACAACGTGTTAATATTCGACCATGGTATTCCGTACTCGGTGCACTAACTCGCACAGTGAAGTCTCACAGAATAAATCACTGACAGTGTATACCGCCTAAATCGACCTTCCCTCGACCTCTAATCATCGCGTTGCAGCTGCATAGAGTTAGCCGCATAACACGTGCTGTGTATACTCCCAGAGAATCTATTTTACACGCTAAAGATACGAATGTAGACTAAGAGACGAGGAAGTATACGAGGATCATGATTGCAGCCTCCGACAAGCCGGATTTGGGTCTTGAGGAGCTGTCGAGCCTGAACGTAAAGTCTCGTTTCCAAGTCTTTGAGAAGGCTGGAACGGAGAGCAACGATATCGAAAGGTCACCCTCGCAGGTCGCAGTCAAGAGATCGCCCAGTATACTCAGCAAACTTGCAAAGTGAGTGAGATTTGATGTTTTATTTGAGTAAATCGGGCTTTGGTCACTGTTGTCGGTAGAGTCTTCGTAAGTTGACGGTGTAGATGCGAAGGTAGTGCGTTAACTTTTTGCAGTAACTGTGACAGTTGAGAGAAAATCTTTTTTTGCTATATTAAACTTTTGAAGATATTTTTAACTTTGATCGCGGAATTTTAACACTAGATGTATAGAAACCGTCAAATTGACGGATTCATAATTTTCCAAAACAGAGACGCGGTAGAGTAGATATTTTACACGTCTCTTATAATTACAAATTGCTTAATAGTCCAGTCAAATTAATCATTAAAATAGAAGTTAGGTTACAAAAATTCCCATAGAGCTAAAAATTGGTATGAATGTTCAGAATACTATTATAAATGAATTGTGAAAAGTCCCCATCAATCCCCCTTGTGCAAAAAATTTTATTGATGGTGAAAGTTTGCAAAAATAGGTTTTTCGCGTTTTTCTGCTAAACGGTGAGTTTTACAGCAAAAATAGTTCAGACAAAAATTGTAGATCATCCGATTCTCTACAAAAAATGTATCCACACTTTTTTTCATAAGTATTGCTATTTCCGTGATACAGCGGTTCAAAGAACTGAAAAAATTATTTTATTCGTAATATGCACGTTAATGTACTTTTATATACATTTTTGAACCGTTATACGAGTACAAATATGAGTCCCTATGTCTTATACATACAAATTATAAAATTCTTAGAATATAAATGAACGTCAAAAACTCCGCCCCTATTTTCATTTAGTCGCATGGCCTTGAGTAACATTTGTCTTCCATTCAATTGTCAGCGTGGCGATGCTCGTATACCTGCTCCGTTTCAAAGGTTTCATACTCAACAAAATACTGTTAGTCGTAAGCATTCCTTCGTAGTGACAACTCGTGGCTATCGCTTATATTTTGTAACAAAGTTTGTGCATTTTACTGTTTTTAAAAAAAAATGTCGCAATTCTGCTTTATTTGTAGTCAACCTTTGACTGAAAGTGGAGTTGTTACTGTTGATCACGGCATGAAAGCATTAATTGA
The DNA here is from genome assembly GCA_910591515.1 of Cerceris rybyensis. NCBI lineage: Eukaryota > Metazoa > Arthropoda > Insecta > Hymenoptera > Crabronidae > Cerceris > Cerceris rybyensis. The sequence goes on from OU342795.1 coordinate 8,812,847, forward strand.
TGCAAGTATTGAAAGAGGTGATGAGTTTTCGGAGTACCTGAAAGACCAGACATCTGTAAAAATTCATGTGCAGTTATAATCACTAATGGAATTCACTTTCTTCTTTCTATGTACGGAGCTCCAAAAAAAGTTACCTGCTTGGATAAACTCCGATACTTATCTTTTGCAAAAAAAAAACTTATAATAAAAAACAAGTGCAATTAGCTTGTCTTCCCCCAACCTCTGCTGCTGCTCAACAACATCTATTCCGGGTATATTATCAAGTTCAAGTGTGACTTGGTAATAAAATGGATCCAGAAGACTGGGGTTGGAAGTTGGTTGACAATGCATTGGAACCAATTCATACGTTACTCCCACCTGCACCAGAAAAACTCCTTAACACCATCTTTTGCAATTGCGAAAAAGGTTGCAATGCTAAATGCGGCTGTAAAAAGGTTGGACTGTTTTGTTCTTTAGCATGTACCAATTGTCAAGGACAGTCGTGCTCCAATGTTGAATCGATACTAGATGAGGATAATTAAGATATCAGTGATGAGACATATGATGTAACACTTTTAGAACATATTTGTATCCAGCAGGAAGATGAAGAAAACGAAGACAGTACACTAGAAGTTCCATTGGATTATTATGAATCCGACGAATAATTTTTCCAAATTATTTTTTCATTTATGTATTACATAAATACACAGCTTTCATCATTTTCAATACTCAATTTGAATTCAATAGGATCACAATAGATCGTGGAATAGGCCTACCAGGGAAACCACGTTAAAAAAAAAGTGCCAAGCACACTACCTCATAGGTGGTGTGGAAACGTGTGCATATTACGAATAAAATAATTTTTTCAGTTCTTTGAACCGCTGTATCACGGAAATGGCAATACTTATGAAAAAAAGTGTGGATACATTTTTTGTAGAGAATCGGATGATCTACAATTTTTGTCTAAACTATTTTTGCTGTAAAACTCACCGTTTAGCAGAAAAACGCGAAAAACCTATTTTTGCAAACTTTCCCCATCAATAAAATTTTTTGCACAAGGGGGATTGATGGGGACTTTTCACAATTCATTTATAATAGTATTCTGAACATTCATACCAATTTTTAGCTCTATGGGAATTTTTGTAACCTTCAAAGTCTTATTTGACTGGACTATAACTGATCATTGCCTTTGGTGGTTGATATCTCTATTTTCCAAAATATTTATTTAGTATATTTAAGTATGACCGATTCAAGGCCTGTAAATCTAGTGTTAAATGCGTTCGGACCCATCGAAAATTATATATAGATCACGTAGGCAAAGTTCTCTGAGCAGAAGCGCTGGGAATTTTAAAGAATACGAATATAGAAGCTTTGATAATCTGCTGATAGAAAGAGAAATATTCCTATATTCGTTTGCCCCGATAGTTTAATCCAGTTAACAGACTATTCGCTCTTTCTCTCCTGTTCTCTTTCCTCGAGCATCAACGCGATGCCTCGAAGGGAACGAGGATCGTCTCGAATCTCGTCTTGACACAGTTTCGCGTCTACGAACGAGCCGGACAACGAGGACTCTGTAATTTCATTGACCCGACGTTTTTCTCGGTAAACGTTGATCCGGACGCGTCTCGCGCTCGTTTCTTTCGTCGTTGTCGATTCTTCGAGATTAGCCCTTTCACCGTTGCGTCTCGTTCGAGCCGGCTGAAACGAGCTCGAACTCTATTATGTTTGTATTTATGTAAATTAAAACTGAACCGATAGATCCTATATATTTTGCGGTAACCCGGAAAATGTATCTTTAATGATTGCACATGAACGAAAAGTACTGTAAAGAGCTGAGAAGATGGCACGAGAAGACTTACGCTAATTAGGGTAACAACTTTACTTTGGATATGATAATTCTACGAAATTGTGTAGCGAGTTTAATTTTTATACGCTCCTGGGATCTTTTTTGACCTGAATCGAGATTTAATTGGACTAAAATCGAGATGGTAACTTGGTAATTTGGCAACTTGATAACTTGGCAACTTAGTAACTTGGCAACTTGATAACTTAATAATTTGGTAACTTGGAAACTTTGCAATTTTGCAACTTGGTGACTTGATAACTTGGCAACTTAGTAGTTTGGTAACTAGGTAATTATACATAGTGAACACATGTGATTCTCGCTCAAATTATTATAAAGAAAAGCAAGGAAAAAATATTGTTTTCTAATAGAAAATTAACTCCGATCAGAAAAGCCCTTAATTACTTTAGCGTGTTTTTTTTTTAAGTGCGAACGAAGTTTAACAAAAAGCCAGAGTAGCAATTCATGGAGCAACTCACACAGCTCCTATTCCGCTCCAAGTAAATACAACAAGGGGACAATGAAACAAATAGGAACTAAAATTATAAAGAATCTCAACACTTATAATCTTGTGCACCAAAAAATTCGCAAAGTTCATCCTACAAAGATGGAGAGCGCCTTCTCAGCTCCTTGCTATACACAACTGCAAAAGATCGCGCTCGCAATTGACAGACGACCGACATTCGGACAACAGTGGCAAAGAAAATGTTAATACTGTGTTTCTGGGTTACGCGTTCACAGTAGCTAAAACAAATACATCCGTCCACCTTCGGTAAATGTTTCGAGAACAGTTTTATAATTGCGACACGCGACCTCTTCACGGTATTCCTCCGTCAGCGATTTTCTTCCGTAATGTTGATTCCATGTCGGATCGACGATTCGTCAGAATCGATTGGAATGTTTGCGACTACTGTACACGTATCTCTCTTCAGATTCCAGGCCAAAGGGATGGACATCGGCGTCGCGGATGAATCCCTGAATGGAATCCCTTACGAGGAGTCCAGTGAGAGCGAGGAGGAAGAAGAAGCTGAAGAAACGGAAGGTAAGGAGACAAAATTAAACCTTTCTTCATCATCTCAAAACAAATTGGCAAATTGTCAGTATTAAAATTCAAAGTTCTGAAAAGATACTTCCAAACTTGCACTACAATACGGTTTTCTTTGTGTTAGCTCATTTTTCGTAGTGTGGAATGTAGAATACGAAGAATATGTAGAATGTGTGTAATAATTTTCTGAAACACATAAGTACACTGCAGATATTTATGCAAATTTCAAATTAAATACGCGCAGTTAATAAAACAGAATCTAAGGACTCTTTCACTGGCTGAATGTTTTTTTACATAATATACTTTAGTGTATTTGGCATCGTTAAATTCCATAAGTGCATACAAATCAGTAGTCAGTTTTTCCAACTTTTTGCTTCTTTACTTTCATAATCGTAATTATGTAGCTGCATGTCTGAGCGCATTTGAGATCGACCATAAAATGGAAGAAAGTGTGTCGAAAAAAAAGCGAAAACAAGACGTTCAAGTCAGTCTCTCGCGGACCACCGTGAACTCTAGTGTTATATTTCTTTACACGTGTATTATTTAACTCTATCAATTATATCTCTCATTTTAACACTTTGCGGTCCGAATTATTTCATTAATTTGATAGTGAGCTAGATAAAATTAATCTTTCAATATTGTCTATCATTGGTTCTTCATTTTTTAAAATGATATCAATGACCATAAGTACTGGTGGACATTTAGGTGATATTACAAAATCATTATGAAATTGGAAGGTCAATATTAATTTGTCGGAAAGTAAAAACAAGTGAAAAATTTATGTCAAGTACTGCTCGACATAGAACCACAAAGGCTTAACGCTAGATTTACGACAACCATCAAATTGACTGATTTCCACTGATTTAAAAATATTTTTCAAAATTTATAAAAAATCCGTGCAGTAGATATTTCACGCCTATTTTGTAATACACAAATTACTTAACTGATCGTTTAGTAGCTGTAAATCTAGTGATAACTCCTTAGCTTACAAAAACGTGTAACACTCGTGGCGCAGAAAATAGATAAGAAATTTTAAAGTCTTGCAAAAACTATTAAATTGAAAATAACAGCCAGTCATGAAACAGTCTCATTATTTCCATACTATTAATATCACGTTCAGTTATACAAAGTGTCAGGAATCAGTGAAAACTTTTAATTTCAAGAATTAATTTTGCCCATTTCACGCTTAGTCAGAGAAGAAATCGTAGGGCAAAGGGTTAAGGAACAATTTTCTATTTTCAAACAAAATCCAATAATTATTCCCACTTTCCTAATAATAATCTTTCCCATGTAGAATCTATTATCGTCCAACGTCTCCTTCCAAAGGTCACGACTCAAAACACAGCAGCACCGTCGACGAACTCGACTAAATCTCTTGAAATTTCACGTTTCAGAAGTCGACACGGAGATCGTAAAGGCAAAACGTACGACGCGCGAACGGCCGATCAGTTTCTCCAAAATGGACGACATCAAGAATCGTTGGGAGACTACCAGCCAGCAAGGAAGACGCGAGGTGCAACGGGAAGCGAGGAAAGAGGAGATCGCCGGCATTCGTTCTCGCCTATTCATGGTAATCGTTCGTAAAGTTTATATTAGTTGGTTAAAAGTCGAGAAAACTCGAAGGAGGATGTTATTGGTTTTGCTACTTAGAAAAAGTCGAGTTTCAAAACATCGGGAATAGGCGTACACCTTGCGAATAGCGTTCTCGTTAGACGAGTTTCTTCTCGGGGAGAAAGACCACGCTGTGTTCGTTTAAAGAGCTTCTAAATCGCTTCAAAGTAATCCAGGATAATGGCATCGACTATTAGTAGAGTTAGACATAGAAAAAGCAACGGGGAAGAAAATGTAGCGCGTGCAATCTGTAAAGAGCTCGCTTAATGACGGTAATACATCAAACTGGCGTGCCTAGGCGATTATTTCAGCTGTACCAACGGATTGCTTTCGGATGATCGCGATGATTCGTAGTAACAAAAACCCGGAAAGTCTCATTGATAATTTCGTTGCTCTTACTTTATAAAAATTCCACCTCTTTCCTTGCTATTTATTCTTCTTCATAAAAAGTATCTTCCAATTTTCCTCTCCTTCAAGATCCTCTCTACAAAACCTTACATCCTTTCCTTCCAACTATCCAGCACAACGTTTCCATGTTATAAGTCCCTCCAAAAACCAACGCATCATCGGAAAATTACTTCGAAACTACATTAGGTAAAAAACACTTACCAAAATGAAACCAAATTTCCACAATACGTTCAGAAACCGATACATTCTCTACCCCATTGACAGCTGCATACTTGAACCATCAGCATCAGAAAAATACGGTGCGATATTTAGATGACAGTTTTAAAAACTTGATGACTTGTGTCATTCGTCCGAAAACAAAATTATGACCGAACAAGACTATCAGAATTCTTTGAGATCTGTCAGAGTATTTTTCGTAAATATTGGTGAATCTGTGAGAGCGTATATATACGCCATTCGTATACATTAATGGATCTATGACAGCGTATATGTACGTCTTTCGAAGTTAAAGTGTTAATTATTTGCTAACCAAGCAATCCGTCGTTTGTTTCAGGGTAAGCAGGGAAAAATGAAGGAGATGTATCAACAGGCGGTAGCCGGAAGTGAACGCGTGACGAAGATAAATGCAGCCGAGGAAATCCAACACTCTACCCATGCGCGTTCCATCAAAGAAAGATTCGAAAGGGGTGAAACTCTAACAGCATCCGACGACGAGACGGACAGCAAGCCTAAACCTGAGAGGGCTGACGAGGAAGTCATTGCAGCAGGTGCGCAATCGCACCTTTTCTTTCGTACAAATCAATTCGATTCGAATCAGGGCCTCAATTAACCACGCAAACGATTTCCTTGAAATCGTTGCGTCGATTAGTTTTTAGTCAATGGAATTTATTGCTTTGACGTGCTTCAAATCACCGTGCATATTGGTTCTCGTTTAAAAACCGTTGCACACAACTTGAGTCATTTGCTCGTCGATAGAAGTGTAGAAAAGACAGGGGAGAAGATATTTCCGTGGTGGAAAAATTAAGATGGAAAGATCGAACGTAATGGAGATGAATCGTTGGTCGGACGGTGATTGATGACGATCGTGGGATCGATCAAATTTGAAAGAAGTCATGCGAAATTAGAGGCCGGTGTTTGTATCGATAACGAGAGGAGGATCTTAATTGTGTGGCATTTTTTCTGCGCAGGAATTAGCAGGAAGTCGCGGTCACTCTTCTTGGAGCTGGATGCGTCTGCTGCGAAAACCGGAAGGCCTGTGACACCGGTTAACGCGAAGACACCGGCGGAGGCACCACGACGAGCCAGAGATGTAAGTTGTACTCCTATTCTTTATATTATTTGTAGATGAAAAAGATATCAAGGAACATGTAAACGAAAAATTCCAATTATCAGAGGGTAGTTTCTTGAATATATTGTAAAAGAAATGGATGCTTTAATATCTAAAACCTACACGAAAAAGGCATTTATGGGTCGTCAAGTCTCGGATGACGTGGTGCGCAGCACGGACACCACTGAGGAGGTTCAAGTCGAGACTTCGGACATTTCGAACAAATTCAAATTTTTCGAGTCTTACAAGGAGCCTGAAAAAGAGCGGAAGAAGTTCCGAATTACTCCTCCTCGAGACGGTCAAGTCAAGGTTCGCCATTTTTCGTGAATATTCTGAGTTCTCGTCTTTTTGCTGTTGCTGTTTTCACACTGACAGAGTACTAACAAAGTCCAGATTGATTGTACTAATATAAAGCTGCAGTGTGCAATCCTCGAGAACGCTCGTTCGTTTTATCATTCTGATCACGAATCTAATAAAGTTTGCGATATAAGTATCGATGTGCAAGTATCGAGACTAACATTGATTCGTATCGCAACACGTTCGACCACTTATTTCTGCATGCCTTGCCGTGACGGTAATTTAAAAATGTAATAAGAGAAAGCGATTCTTATCGCTGATTCTCGATGGACTCGCGATTCTAGAGATTACGATATCAAATGCTGGTTTCGAGTAAAATCGCGAGTCCGTTGCTAAAAGGCGTCTCTGAGTGATCTCTTAAAGGCGAGGTAAGATAACCCGACATTTTGGTGGCTCAAGAATGATCTCACTTTGTGAGTCATCCATCCGTCGATCTACTTTGCGATATCGCGAAATCGCTATCGTTATCACTAATCATTTTGATCCTCTTCCCTTAAAAATTACTCCGTCGATTTTACAAAATTATTAATCCAAAATAATAGTCTTACATTCTCTATCTTCCCTTTCAATTCTACTTCTATTCCATAAACTTCAAAATGTAGCAGCCCCCAAACTCCAATAATTGTAATCACCCCCATCAAAATAGTCATACCCATCACCAACAAAAATTCCCAACATATTCAGAAATACAACCGTCCCAAAAAAAAACACTCTCACTCCCAATCTCCAAAAATTACCCCCCAAACCCCAATAATCATAATCACCCTCATCAAAATAGTAATATCCATGACCAATAAAAATTTCCAACATATTAAAAAATACAACCCTCCCAAAAAAAAACTCTCACACCCAATCTCCAAAAACGAGCCCCCAAACCCCAATAATCATAATCACCCCCATCAAAATAGTAATATCCATCACCAATAAAAATTCCCAACACATTAAAAAATACAACACTCCCAAAAAAAAAAACACTCTCACACCCAATCTCCAAAAACGAGCCCCCAAACTTTCCACTCCGGAAGAGCAAAAAAAAAAAAGAATCCATCCACCGGAATAATTACGCAACCATAAGTAATTAAAAATCCACCCAATCAACATCATCGTCCAATAAAACTATCCCTGTAGTAAATCCATAAAAAGTTCTTCCTCGAGGGCCGAGTTTCGCTGCGTTCCACCACGAGGAGCGCACAGTGGCACTTGATTCCACGGTTGTCCTTGAACCCCCGAGTCGAGTGGTCAGCCATACTTTTACCGTTAGTATTCCTACATCCTTCCATTCGTGAAGAGGAGGCCGTGCAGGCCGTGCCGAGCCGTGTGGATAACCGTAGAGAGCCTTAGAGAGAGCAGCGCAGTCCGAGGAGCGTGCAGTTGCGAGGAGAACAGCGTGGCCCTCGCAGTAACCGCCAGTAACTCACACGATCAGAAGAGAGCCCCGGCTTTTGCTCTCTCGTCGTCCTCTCCTCGTAAGAACGGCATAGCAACCGCCGACACGCTGCCGTTTCGGAGTCGCTTCTTAGCGCGTGCATCGTCGACAAAAGCCAGCTAGCTCTTCTCGCGAACCGGACGTTCTCCACTCGGTGCTGTCCCGTTTCACGAGAACTTTTCCTTCTCTTTCTTTTTTGTGCATTTTTAATATATGGTGCATCGTGAAACAACGAGGGAACATGGAGGATAACAGAGTGAGTAGGAGAATTTAGTTTCGAAGGAACTTTAAGGTGCATTAGGCGACGAGGTGATAGGGGGACGCTGAAGGGTTTTGTGGATTTGTGAATGAAAAGGATATTTTTTATTTGACGGGAAGATAGTTCGAAGGGGCTCTTTCGTGAACTGGAGGAACGAAGGGAGGGTTTTTTTGTGGAATTGTTTTAGGAGATTTTTGTGGTGTATTGAATTAATGGAGGAAGTTGATGTTGAGAGCTTTGAAAGAAGTTGTTGTTTGGGGTGGAGAGAATTGTTGCGAGGAACTTGTTTAGGAAGAAATTAGTTTTGATATGTTGAATTATTATTTGGAGTATCTTTGTTCGCAACGAACAGAATTTTTAATGAGAAATATTCTTTTCACGTGTAGTTTTTTTGGAAGAAGAGGGAATTTTGTAACACGTTAAATTATTAGAGGAAGTTCATTCTAGAAGACAGAATCGTGCATCGATCGCAATTGAAAAAGTTTAGTACAATTCCTTGTAACGTTTTAAAGAAACGATAACAGACAAACGGAAAAGACGAGCAGAAAATTGTCAGCTTTCTCGAAGCCGCTTCGATTCAGCGGTTAACGGTATACCATTATCGATATAGTTGAACGCAAACGCGCGTACGTACGCACACGTCTGACTTTCTTTTCACGATACTGGAAAAATAATCGATCGTCTCGTGCGTGAAGACTTTCTTCTTTTCGATACGGATCTGACGCTTTTACTCGGAGAATGGAAGAAACTCGTAAGAAAGGGTTACCTCGATTGCATGCGTCAAGAGCCGCGCTTCTTCTCCCCACGAATTAATATCCCCATAGGAGATCTTCAAAGAGCAACGAGAAATCGGATCACGTAGAAATCGGCGTCAGTCAAAGCGTCCGAGGGATCGAGAGTGCGCGCGACAACTTTTAATCCGGCGAATTAACTCAATTACCTCAACGTCAGTTCTGACGTCCGAGCCGATTGAATTGCTACTCGACGGAGGCTCGATCTTACAATTTTTTGCTTCTTCAGAAAACTCTTCGTTTAACGGGTTTATCTTGAAGACATTGTATCTTCCTCGTTGCTTTTAATATACTTCCCAAGTGGTAGTTAACACAAACCAGCTGTGCTTCGCCTTAGTCATTTATAACGGAGTCATTTTTTTCTACCAAAATTACATCCTTATAGAGAAAAATCGTTGAAGATAAAAACAATCAAGCATCAGTTTTTAATACAAGATTTACGGAAGCAGTCAAATTGACGGTGGTACAGTAGATATTTCATACATATCCTATAATATACAAATTACTTAACTCGTCATCTTCTATGACGCTTGATCCCTCTATTTCATACTCTTTATTTAACATGTTGACTGCCATGGGGGTCACCGGTGACCGGCGCTATTAAATTCAATGAAATTTCCTGTTATGTTTAAATTGCAATATTTATAAATTTTCAAAGATATTCAATATTTAAATATTAGTGTTAAGAAGATCAAGATCTGCTAAATATTGGTCTACCAGTGTCTTGAAAGTTTCTTCTTCCTAAATATGTGATTTTTATCGAAAAAGTTTCACTTCAGTAGAAATGACGAAACAAGCAAAATATCGTTGGCGTTCAAAGTGTTAATATTATATATCGCGGTGTGACAAATTTCATGTCCCTACATCTAGTGTTAATAAGTATTCTTCAAATTTACAAACAAAGGGTACACTAGATATTTTAGATGTATTTTACGATACAAAAATGACTTAAAAAATTATTATCGTTGCCGCTCGATCCCTCGTTTTTCAAACTTCTTATTTAATATATTGCGTTAAAGTAGTATTTTAGTATCAAATATATTGTCTTCGTAAATCTTGGCGTTCGAGAATCGCGAGAAATTTCACAGAACTACGGTCACCGATAATCGCCACGATATTCAAGGTGTTAATAATTTTGAAACATAATAAAAAAAGGTTCTTTGCAAAGAGTCGAAAAGCAGGAAGAATAAAACGTATTGCAATTTACCTCCCCTCGTAACATCACCGAGGCAAAGCGATTCCGCCGTCCCCTATTCGCTTCACCTTGAACACCTCTCTTCGTGACGCGAATCATTGTCGTAACGTGGACAAGGCAAAAACTCCTGCAGATTGCAGAGTTTGTAAGAACAGGTTAACAGCCGGGAGTACAAAGAGTTTCGCCCAGTCATCGACGTCTTAGAGGGTACCTGCCTCTTCCTCAGGTAGAAATGGACGAGAGACGGCGCGCATACGTAAAACTTTAGCCGGCTGAGTCAGCCTGGGAGCGGGCTTCTTGGGAAAAGCGGAATTTTGTTTAGTTGATCGAGTTTACTTTAAATTACTTTGTATTTTTCTAAAGAGTCGAAGGAATATTTTAGTTAAGACGTTCGTGACCGTGACAATAAGGTATTTGAAAGTTGAATCGGTCAGACTGTGCTAATAGTAAATGCAATTTTGAGATTTTCGTTCAGAATTTAGGGAGTTGTTGTTTATGAAGAATTTTGGGGGTGTTTTGAATTTGAATTTTATTTGTAATTTTGTGCAATGGTTGAGATAAAAAATTCTGACGTTGACATGGTCAAGTTGTTCTAATGAGAGATGCAGTTTTGAGATTTTCGTTCGAAATTTAGAGAGCTATTGTTTATGTTGAATTTGGGGGTGCTTTGATTTTGAAATTTTATTTGCAATTTAGAACGATCGTTAAGATAAAAAGTTCTGACGTTGAAACGGTCGAAGTGTGTTAATGAGAGATGCAGTTTTGAAATAGTCGTTCAGAATTTAGAGAACTATTATTTATGTAACATTTGGTATTTTAGAAATTTTGGATTTTAGTTGTAATTTTGAGCGATCGTGAATATTAAAAGTTTTCACTTTAAATCGGTCAAACTGTGCTAATGAGAGATGCAGTTTTGAGATGTTTGCTTAGAATTTAACGATTCTTTGATTTTTGATTTTATGTATAATTGTGAGCGCTCGTAAAGATAATTACTTCAGAAATTAAGTTTCTCAAACAATAATAATGATAGTCTGAAGACATTTTGTTAAGATGTAGGGAGCGCAACTTCATTGTTCGATTTATCCTGTAATTTTGAAGTGGACGAAACTTTGATGTTCACTCTAGCATAGAATTGTGGATCGTGGGAACGAAGACCAGATGGGGTAAATAGAGGAGAGTTTTCTTTTATGGAAATTTATTCCAGGATTGAACCCGTCACAGCAAGGGACGAGTTTAACTTCTAAAATTGGAAACGATTGTACGAATAAATAAGCCTCTTAACTTGCAGTTTGACAAATTGAAGAAAAGCTTCCATCTCCCAAAGACTGTTAGTTAAAATTATGGGAAATTTCCGGGACTGCTTTTAACCTCTCAATCTTAATTTCCTTAAAAGAAAATTCTTATCTCATCGATCCTTGAGCAAACCCTCGAAAGAGAACAACGTTTCCACAGGCTTCCATTAGTATCTCAATTTTCGTCAGAAAATCTTCCCTTAATTACTTACTCGTATTAACATTACCCTGGAATGTGGCACCACGGGTACAAAAATGTATCGTTAAACTTACAATTAGTGATATTCTACCCGCAATTTTGAAGAAATAACAATGATTGTGTTTGGTTTGAACATCTTACATTAACACTAAATAATTAAGGTGGTCGAAAACACTTGTTTCAAAATCTAAAAACTGTTATAAAATCTTCATTTGGTACTTCCACTTCTGATTCTAATTTTAACAGAAAACCCAATTCTTAGCTACATAAAAAAATACAAATAATAGAACCAACCGTCGAAGGACCATCCGAATTCTCAAATTCTTATCTAATTGCCTATTTCTCATCTTAACAATAAACCCAATTCACAGCTAAACAAAAAAAAAACAATAGAGCCATTTGTAAGGGAACCATTGGAATTCTCAAATTCCTACAAAATTACTACTTTTAGCTTTAACAAAAAATCCAATTCTCAATTAAAAAAAAAATAATAAGCAATAGAACAATTTGTAAAGGGGCCATTCAAATGCTCAAATTCCTAGTAAATTCCCTAGTTCTAATTTAAACAAAAAACCTAATTCTCAACAAACAAAAAAATATAAGTAATACAGCTATTCCTTTGAGAAGTATTTGAATTGCCGCCCCTTCGTGACCGCGTTAACCTTCAACTTCGAGTCTCTACCAGCAACTCGTACATTCTCCATTGCGAAATCTTCATATTTTATTATTTCCGCAGATGGACTCTCCGGATCGCGAAATCTATCGCGACCCGGACGTCGTGAGAGCCGACGACAGGGTAAACGAGGTGGTGCGCACCGACACGGCCAGAAAGATGCTCTCGATCTTCCGTCAGATGGAGGAAAATGCCTGCAAAAAGGAAGTACCAAACGGTCCAAAACCTTTGAAGTGTTTCACGCCACCACCGGAAGACAAGTTCGCCAAACCGACGGCTTCCGATTCCGAGGAGGAGGAGGACGAAGAAGGCGAGGAGTCCGAGGGTGAGGAGAGCAACGAGGAGAAGGATCCGAATTACGTGCGGGCTTCCGATAAGGTTTGTGAATTAGTTTATCATTGTTTTTTATCATGGGGAGATATAGGAAATGGATCGATAGACTTAATGGTAAGTTAATGAGTGAATGGGTCGGTTAAACGGTGACTAAGGCGGTGAAGGAGGTTGTTGACCTTGACGAGGAGAAATACCATGCGAATTAATTTAGTAATTACAAGAGAAATATTTTTTTAACTTTATTACTGCGGTACCTCCAATTAAATTAAATTAACACTAGATTTACGGAGCCAATTTGGCTCATTCCAAATTTGATTACTATATATATAAAATGTCGGAATGGGTCGAAGGGCACGAGATAAATACACGATATAAAATGTATTTATTACGAAAAATAACAATAGAAAAAAGGGATTATACAAATAATCTCATTCCTTCATAATATATTGGTTAGTTAATTTTTTAATTATAGATCTATCATTCAAATTGATTTGGAACTATTTTCCTTGCAAAAACTTCATATTTTCTTGTATGAGTCAAGTTGGCTCACTCCAGAAAAATAAGTATATCAACATCCGTACATCTAGTGATAAAGTGATATGAGGTGAAGAGGCAGTTGGAGAACCATCAAAGAAGCTAAAAAATCTTGATGAAGCTAGCGAAACACCGGTGGAATTTAACGTGTTAAAGATTCTACCAGATAAATGTGCCGCTAGGAACATTGTAATTTACCTGAATTTAGATACTGCAGTAAGCTAGTATAAACACAACAATTATGCGATAGTATAGTTGACGTTTCTAAAGATACCACGCCGTCATCTTGAGATTCTAGTCACAGAAGGTATTCGCTTCCGATGAGAAGTTCCTCTAGGTTCGTTTTGACGCGCATTCATTGTCCCAAAGAAATGGTAACGTTTATTAACATCGAGCCACGGAGCGCGACGTTGATTCGAGATTCTCACGAGGCGAATATGCATGAGGAGAGGGCCGTAAACTTGATCCGAGATTCTTTTGATACCTGCACGGATATGTAAATGTACTACCGTCGTGGCACGTAGGGAAAGAGGAGCTCCTTAAAGATTCTACGAGTTCCTCTCATGAATAATTAACTCCGTCTCTTATTAGTTACCGAATTTGCAATAATGTTTCAATCTGTCCAATAATTTCTCCCTAAACGTCGTTTCATTTGGCAATAAAAGCACATCTCTTCTTACAAAATGATTTAAGTACAACGATAATTCTTATACTCACTGAATTTGATCCCACAATTGTAGATATTGATATCAACGCTTCTACTTGAACATAAGTGTCTCTTAATTTTAAGAATAGCATTTTTTAATTAAATGGCTCATCATTTTAAAAAATCTCCCGAAGCTCTCGTAGACTTCAATTTTTAAACTTTAATTAAGTGTACGAACTGATAACTTTATACTAAACATAATTAATGTTTATTACATACCTTCAATTTTGATTTCACTAATTCAACACTCAACTGTCCTAATTTTCCTTCTATAATAGTGAAAAAAACGTAAACCCAATAAACATAATTAATGTTTATTACACACCTTCAATTTTGATTTCACTAATTCAACACTCAACTGTCTCAATAATCTTCCTTCTATGATAATGAAAAAAACGTAATCCCAATAAACATAATTAATGTTTATTACACTCCAATTTTTATTCCACTAATTCAACACTTTACTACCGTAATAATCTCTCTTCTACAATAACGAAAAAAAAACATAATCCCAATAAACACAGTTACTGTTAATGCATACTTTAATTTTTATTCCGCTAATTCATCAGTCAACTACCTCAATAATCTCCATTCTAGAATAATAATAATAAAAGATATAATCCAAAACAAAAAGAACTTAAAAAATACTTCTTTGTCCAGGTGGAGGACGAATTTCTGAAGCAAGCGCAAAACGCAGCACGCGCCAAAACTCTCTGCGCGAAATTCGAGCATTGGGAGGAAACGGACGGCAAGGCGACGAGCAATCACCACGTGGCCGAGATGGAAATCGCCCAGGGCGAACAGTCGAGCATAGAATCTGCGAGCAGTCTCAGAGCCCGTTTTGAATCGCTTGGTTCACAAACCGCTGAATCTCCGCGCACGCAGAAGGTCAAAGTCAATCGATTTGTGGTGAGTACACTTTTACCTCGACTTCCTTTTCACGGCTTTGTCGTTTTCTTCCATCTCGAGGAACTACTTTCGAGAGTGTCTTACACTCTTTGATATTATTTTTACTTAAAATTACAATCGTACGATTTTTTTTCGACGCTCTGATCAACCCGTTGTCTTTTGACGAAAAATTCAAATGGAACGAATTACGATTGGATTGTGTTTGAAAAAGTGACTCGAGACTCATATCTATTACATTTAGAATTACGATTGGATTATGTTTGAAATAGAAGTACAAGACATATATAAATCAAGAGGAGAATAAGATAATTAGTAGACTGCGGATGTTTATGCAAATTTCGAGTTTCACAAATGCAGGTGAGACAGGAAAACCTATCTAGGGATTTATTGCACTCAATAAATATTACAACAAATACCATACTTTGGATATTTTAGATATATTTTTATATTATGTCCTTTTTGTATATTTTAGCTGTATTTAATTTGTCATAAATGCATAAAAATCCGCAGTCTAATAATTAGTTAAAGTAATTTGAGGTTTTATAAAATAAAAGTGGAATTTTTACTACGTGCATCCGATGTCAATTCCAGGAATTTTTGAAAAAAATATGGCACCAATAGTTCTACCATTAAGTTTTTTTGCTACGCGATACAGTAGGTGAATATGGTCGTTTAGCAAATAGCATGTTACATCCTTCGACGTTGACCAATCAGACATGCATTCCGCTCGAATTCTTTCCGCAAGACTTCTTTCTAGAACGGTACAGTAGTTAGATGTACAGTGACATAGTTTAATTCTGAAACGAACCGTAAAGCAGACTGATAAGACAACGGGTTTAGAAGAGCAACACAATTATAATTTGTATGCGATCAATTTTTATTTTTCTTCTACGTACAATTCTTTTTTTTTCTCAAAATGTTCCTTTCATTGTCTTTCATTCCATCGTATTCATTTTTCTTCGGTCATTTACCTTCTTCACGATTTCCCTCAGGATCCTTCCTCCTTCCCATATCGTTACGAATCTCCGACGATTATTTTCCGTTCGCATGGTGTGTTTTAAAAAGCGTTGTCGTCCCTGCTGCTTCTTGATTGTCGAATCTACGAGACATCTTTTTTTTTTACAAAGTGTGCGTTTTTTCTTCCTTTGGAGCACGTTTTATCACGCGATAACAGGAATGCCGACGTCGTTGAGGGGCATATGTATGTCTCTTCCTCTTTTATTTTTTTTTATAAGAAGTATTGCACCGTGTATGTGTCACTTGTGTTTCACTTTTAGCGAACGCAGAACAGTTTTACATTATCCTTGCATCTGCTCTGGCTCGTGTATTTTTACGTTTTATAGGAAATAAAGTCGTTCTTTCGTGTGCACGTAAAAAAGAGGTTGTTAAATCACAACGATTTTGAGAGCACGCTCGAGAAAATACGCATTACTTTTTCACACGGAAGTCGCCGATTTTTACGACGTATTTTTATTTCCGAGTTTAAATTGTTGAAGTGATTTTCGCGAGTCGCGGATGTCGTCAGTTGTTTTTTTTTTCAAATTGTATGTGTGTCAGTAGTGGTGTGAACTAATGAGAATCGCCTGAAATCACTGCCCTTTGCGATCTTTCTTTGCTGTGCATTCTTGTACGAGATTTTTGGAGAGATTTGACGAAATTTTCTTTTAGACTTTAGATGCAATGTGAGTAAAAAAGGAAGATCGTAAAGAGTCGGTGTACCGGTGATCGTTAACCCTTTCGCTATAACAATCTTCGATCGAAGACCGATGCCAGAAAATACACCAGGTGGACATACATAAACAATGATACTAAATAATTATTGAAATTTTGGAAATAGTGCTATACTTTGTGCAATTTCGTACGTATCCCCAAAATTTAAGAATCAAAGACGAACTTGTACTATGAGGATGTGAGAATGAAAAAGCGACACTTCCAAGCAGTGAAATCAAATTAAAAATTACCTAAAACCTTCAAGAAATATTTTTTACCATAATAATATGATCTAAGACTATGAATTCAAAAAGTCAAAGATCGCAAAAATCACTGAACGAAATTATACTCACTGTCCGCACAAAAGTATCCATCACCGTGCAACAAAAATCATCCACCATAGCGAAAGGGTTAAAAACGTTTCGATTGCATCGCATTTTGGTTTGACACGCTGCGCCTGCAACTTTTTGACCGGCAAGTTTTTGCCTGGCTTGCGTTGAAATTGCAACGATAGTCTCGCAATGGAGTGACACGTTGTCCTTTTGAACGGAAGCAGTAAAGGGAGAAGAATCAAGGATCAGGAAGAAGAGGAGGTGTAGGAGGATTCGCGGCCCGAAGAGGACGAAACGAAGAGAGGAGCTTACACCGGAAGTAATCGAAAGCCGCGGAAACGACGCCACCTGGAATAGAATTCTTTTCAGTCTCGCGTATTATCCTGCGAGCCTTTACGATTTTGTTTCTTCCTTCCTTTTTTTTAGAGAGAGAACGAGAGAGAGAGAGAAAGATATTGGAACCTGCGAGCATTATTTTAGTAGAGTAAATCTAGTGTAGTTTGTATCATACGTCATAATGTGTTAATATTCTATCGCGAGAGCCTACGAACACCATGGACACGTCGATCGTTATATTTTCTTTTCTTTAATCCGTCAAATTAATATTTTTGATGATAATTAATCCTCTAATCGATACACTATTCATACATCTAATTCTACCAGATATCAAACGTTCATCACAGTTATTTAACAACTATTTTGCATAATATGTAATAAAGGAAAATATCGATAAAAGAATTTTGAAATTTTTAGTGAAACTATCGACGTGTCCTTGACGGGAACCGGATGAAACTTCTCGTTTTAGTAGCGTTACTAATTTACTTCCCGCCGCTTTAACGTCGAGTTTTGTCGCGCCAAAGTTAGCTAAGATCGAAAGTGCAATTCTTTTAACGAATTTTCATAGGTATACCCTCCGTCACGGTGGAAAGTAACCGAAATATTTTTCGACTTGGAGTCACGCGACGCGCGTCACGTTTTTGCATCGAAACGGACGGATTTCGCACCGATGCAGGCAGACGCGATTAAAAGGAATGGAAAGATCGGCGTTTCTGCTCTGAGACTCTTTTTAAGTGCCAAAAAGATTTCGTTAGATGTCAGTGTTGCCCACAGACACAGTTGCAAATGTCTCTTTTTGCAACTACCGCCATTTTAATTCTTCGTTCGCCAAATGTAGCATCACTGGAATGACGAATTGAAAAACTATTTTCTACGAATCGTTTTCCACGATATATTTTTCCTAGGGCGACTTTTCTCGTAGAAAAATGTTTCAAATATTAAGACAAACGATTGTTTTGTAATTCCGTTAATACGAGAATTTAATAAGAACAATTGACTGGAAAGATATCAAAAGATAATCAAAAATAATTCTCAAATTTTTGTCTCGTTCGGCAGTGAACGTTTCCATGAAACGACGATCTTTTCGCAAAATAAAGAAGTGCCAAACGCTCGAATTGTCCGTTGCACGCCATCGTGCGATAAAATTGCACCGATCGAGGCCTACGTCTCTGCCTGCATCGAGTTGCGATCTCGCTTTCCTTTGAAACTTTTCCTTTTCGCAAGTGCCAAGCGAGATATGTCGAAGATCGAGATAAGAATTTCTCGAAATCGACGATCGAGGAGCATCTGAGATGAAATCGTTGCTCCTCTTGGACAAAAATTGACGAAATTTGTGAATAGATCTTCGAGAAATTAGGTAATGAAACGAGCTTTTCGAACGCTTTACAAATGTCGTGTATCTTCGAAGTTTGCGCAAGGTAGACGCGTTTTATCGATGAAATTGATTTCTTTCGCGGATGAATTGAAACGGATGAGCTTCGAACAATTCGACGATCGAGGATGAAATCGGAGAGATTTGGAGAGATGATTCTCAAGATTTAAATTCTTCGGTTCTTCTGAGCTACACAAAGACTGATAATCATTTGCAAAAATACAGAAAATATATATATACACATTTGCGACTATCGGGTGGTCCTAAAATATCTGAGTCTCGTTTGAGCATTCTAATTCTTCTAAAACAAGAAGAGTGGAAATACAATTATAAAAGTAAAATACCAATTGCAGCCAATAATCTCCACAACCAACACTGAAACAAAAAACAACACTCAAACAGTTAAACAATATTTAATTGACAAAGATACCACGTAGAAAAAAGTCGCTGTATTCGATTTCATAAATAAAGCAGCGCCATCGCGCCGCTTGGCACTCTTCAACAACATTCTACCACTGTGCACTTAATCAAACTGCTAATTTAATTATCAAAAATATTACCATTCACCAAAACACTTTCCATTCTCAAACATACAGATATTTCAGGCTCAAATCTGCCGAATAATCGTACAATTGCACCTCTACGATAAAAAAAAACGGTTAAAAATCACTAGAAACTTCACGCCAATCAAATCCGACGTGGCAACGGAACCGAAAGAATCGTCATAGAAGCGTTAGAAAAAAAAAAGCAAAAACTCCTCGATCGTACGATCTAGCCAGTGAATTGAACCTTTGGAAATCTTCGTTCCTCGCGCAAAACAATTGCGGAAAAAATATCGCATACGTCGACGGCTCTCTCGAAGACCAGGGTCGATCGACGCAAGTCTGAGGAGCGTATTGAATAGGCTTTTTATAATTTTTATAATCTTCGGTGGATGGACGATACGAGGGAGCCTCGCCGTAGTCGTTAGATTAGATGTCCTTCGCAGTGGCATTATCCGGGGACTGATATTTAATTCCTTCGCCATTGCCAAGGCGGGCGCACAATACGCATAACATATACGTATACATATACATACATATATTATATATATTTATCATTGATATAGAAAAGAAACAAAAAAATACACACACAGACGCAAAGTGTATCGAACCCTTGAAACATTTCAGACAGTATAGGGATGAAGATTTTCCTGAGAAAAATCGAGATCGATATGCAACCTTCTGAAATAAAATTCAATTTGAAATTCAACGTGAATATTCGATCGGATAGACCCTTCGAAAATGGCGAACTTCAAAATTAATTTTAATGAATTTTAATCTTTCGTTTTGTCTTCCGGGGAAGTTCGATCGACCGGAAACACCATGGTGTTTTTTTAAGGGGTAAAATTGAAGGGTCGATTCGATCTCTGGGTTCTTTTTAACGTAAAAATTGCATCGAAGGATTGACAGGGGTTGGGATAATTAGTGGTACAATTTCAGGGTGAATCAACGATTTTTTCAGATCGTTTTATTAACTTAGAGAATCGTACCAGTTTTTAGAGGCATTAGTAAACTTTTTTAAATCGGAAATTCGAGTATCGTGTAGAGATGACGATCGAGGGAGAAGTATAGATGTATACGCACGTATTCTTTGTCGGAATTCTTTTACTTCGCGCTTCTGTTCTTCGTTTGTACATGTGCAATAATCTCAAGATGAAAGAGAGAAAGATTTTTTTTTAATGACATTTATATTGCGATTATTTGCGGATTATGCGAATATCTTGTTAATCGGCGATAAATATCCTTAGATCGGCGAGGATCAGTTTTCCGATCGTTCGCTTTTAAGATGGCGGCGATAATGTGAATTTTCTGCGATTCCCCTGCATCCCCATTTCGCGCCACTTTTCTCCGCGCGCAATGGCCGTTTTATTCTTTACCCTTTTACCTTTAACGTGTAACATTTATTACGATAATATTACGAATGATCAATAAAAGGATACATCTTGACGACGAGGACTAAGCTTGCATCGTTGGACGATTACATCGTGCGAATTGCGGTTTAAGCGTTGACAAAATCGTATCGTAAATTTCAACACTGTAATTTATTAATCCCAAAAGTGACTTCTGTGAGTTCTTGAATCTTTAGCGTGCCTTCGCGCTACATAGAAATTGACATTTTATTAAGTTTCAGTGGATTCTGTGAGCAAAATCAATCATTTAAGGATATAACAGAAATTCAAATTTTTCTAAAATAATTTTATTTCATAATTTTCTCTCTTCAATCGACGTATTCTAAGAATCGAATAACTGAAGCGAATCCAGCAAAAAGTAATTCTAAAGAAAACAAGTTTAAAGAAGCAGCTCTTAGGAAATATTGTTTTTGGAAATTGTAAATCGTTTTAAGATTAATCAAAGAAGGTGTATGATAAGAGGAATGATATCTCCGTAGAAAAAATCGCCGATCAACGTCCCCATCGTGCTGTCATCACGTCATGTTTTCGTTTAAAACACGTCATCGCCTCCAAAAACTTCATCGTCTCCTCACACTCCATCCGCTCATTTATGTACTCTGACTCGAAAGAATTGTGAATTTAACTGGTTGTCGTTTCCTTTGCTTTCTCCAATTGAAAACGCAAATCTAGGAAATTCAAACGACTTGCACGGACGTCTGCGAGAGCTGCGAGAAGAAAGTCTACCCCCTGGAGAAAGTCGAGACGAACAATAAAATTTTTCACAAACAGTGCTTCCGGTGTCTTCAGTGCAACTGTGTATTAAGGTAACAATAATTCGATAAATATAAAACGAAGAAACTTCAACTTTCACTTCCTACTTGAAGTCAGTCTCATTTTTCCGAACGAAAATCTTCAAAGAAGTTTCTCAAACCGAAGAAAAGACAATTAAACATAAAAGTATTTTAAACAGAAAAATTAAACATTCAAAGTTATTACAAAATTCACTATGCCAATCAGTTTAACACTAGAACTACCAAGTCAAAATGACTCATTTCCAATTTTTTCCAAAAGTTCTCCAAGCCTATAAACATTCAAAGAGCAGCCATTCTACGTTGGCCTTGTAAAATACAAATTACCAAATCGATCATATTTTCCACCACTTAGTTTCTCTTTTTCCAAAGTACATATTTAATATATTGAAATATAGTTAATTTAATGCGGGTAGTTCTAGTGTTAAAACATTTACAAAAGACAATCAAAAACTTAAAGACAATCGCATTAAAAATTCCTCTGAATTCTGATTAATTAAAAAAAAAATATCCAATGCAAGCAATGTAAAAATTTGTAAAGTGTAATTACTAGACTGCGGATGTTTATGCAAATTTCGAGTTTCACAAATGCAGGTGAGACAGGAAAACCTATCTAGGGATTTATTGCACTCAATAAATATTACAACAAATACCATACTTTCGATATATTAGATACATTTTTATATTATGTCCTTTTTGTATATTTTAGCCGTATTTAATTTGTCATAAATGCATAAAAATCCGCAGTCTGGTAATTACTGTAATTCATTAAAATCGGATGGACTTAAAACTTACCTTTTAAACAGGATGGACACCTTCACCCTGAACAACGGCAAGTTATACTGCATCCCCCATTTCAAGCAGCTATTCATCACACGGGGCAACTACGACGAGGGTTTCGGAGTAGATCCCCATAAAAACAAATGGAGCTCATCGAATCCGAGCAACTCGACGAGCCCCTCGCCGATCGCGGTGTCAAACGGCGATCTCTGATTCGCGAAATCGTCAACCATCGATCTCCAAAGATCCTTCGAGATTCTTTGACACAGCCGTTGGACGAGTCTCGTATTAATTTAACGTTCGCACGTTAACGAGACTCAAATTAGAAATAAATTAGAACATCCTCGGCTAATCACCGCTCATTGGTTTCCGTTCGATTCGTCGACGAGGATCCGTGTTTGAGTCGATTCGTTTTACACCGTGAATCGAATCCGATCTCGAAGGGATTTGCGCTGATTTTCACGTAATTTCGCGCTATTAGAGAAGTGGTATTTATTGTTCGCCGGAGTTCGAGTTCGATCTTCGAGAGCTGAACGTATCTTCCGGCTGTCAGGGTGCACGTCGAGAGCACGTCGATGAAATTTTCAACGGACTTGTCATTAAGCTACGTGGCCTTCGTTTTAAACTCATTTCAAAAGATTCGAGTAAATCGCCTCCTCCGTGAAACGGCTGAGCGACGTGCTTTATTTTACGGATTAGACGATATAGAGGGTGAGTCTTGTGGGATGATGGAAAAAAATCACAGGCGTATTTTTAATTTTGAACTGAAAGAGAAATTTTTAATCATGCGGAAGAAGTCTTTGCCACTGTATAAATTTTAACTCTGGAATGAACGTTGTAGCGCGCAACTTTAAAAAAAAAGAAATGAAAATCACGAGAGATTGATGAATTGGAGTAGAAATTTTCACGTTTTAAATTTTGTCACGTTGCAGAATTATCTATATAGTTAATTGAGTAATTAATTGTCTATTCGATACAAAATCCTTTGTTATTTCAAAGGGCAAGGATGAACGCCTGAAAAAATAAAAGCATCGTCCAAGATTCACCCTGTATATAGAAGCAATCGCTGTAGACGATGAATTCGTTAACGCTGTACATTGTACGATAAAATCGCGAGGTGCACATAATTGTACATTTTAGAAATTGGAACGAATACGGGCTTCTTATCGCGATGGATTTTATCTCGGAGTCTCGCCGGATTCAAGTTCGACGAAGGGTGAGAAAAGAGGTACTTCCTTCCGCGAGGAGGAAAAAGGCGTGTTCGTAAAACGTGCACGATCGAACCTCTTCCTTTCTTCTTCTTTCCCCGGCGTAGCGTTTCTTTCATTTATTTTTAATGTTTTTTTTTTTAAAGTATCGATCCTCGAGGACTCGCGGCAAAAGCAAAAAAATCGAAGTCGCTGTTCTTATCTCGGGAATGAATGAAATTTTCGCGGCAAAAATGTAAAATGGAAATTGTTGTTCTTTATTGAAACTCAAATCGCGAGTCGTCGAATGTTTCTCGGGTGAAGTTTTATCCGCGTGTTTTACTCGAAAATAAATCGGTCCTCGAACTACTACTCCAATATATAATATAATCTTAGCGTCCTTATTGTTTAAGTATTTTATTTTTACCTTTAGATCCTATTGCCAATGCCTATTATAAATTTCGCTTAAATATTTGTTACAATTATTATTATTATTATTATTATTATTATTATTATTATTATTATTATTATTTACTTGTATAACTCTTGGTATTATTTTATTATATGTGTTGTATAATATAGAATTCCATTGCGCTTTATAAGTATGTGCAAAACCCCTTCCCTTTCCTTGAAATTATTTCTAGATGATTAAGGAAAATTTGATGAATCTGCAATTATTGGAAAATATATATTCCTTTCTTTTACTTTCCCAATAATTTAAAATATTGCAGAGAGAAAGATAAAAGAAGAACTGTAATCTGTTTGGAATTAAGTAAATAACTGTACAGTGTATTTCAAGATGGCGAAACGTACGCTATAAGGCAGTTATTGACGCGATGTACGTGTACCAGATTTTCAGTTATTCCAGGATTGATCTTCGTACTGAAATTTTCCAAGGTATTGAGGATATTTAAAAAACATCAGTACAGTATTTCTTACCAATAGCAAGAATGCAATAGTTATTCGAAACACGAAAAATTGCTTCGAACGTCTGAATAAATTCACGGCGCTGATAGCGTCTATCGCACCTAGTTACAAAGCGCCTAGTAATTTTTCCCAATCAGTGCTACCATAACAACCCAGCGCCATTTGCGCGGGAAGTTCTAAATTTAAAAAGTATCAAGCACATAAAGAGAATTACGATCGTTAAAAAACGGTAAGTGATTTTTCAAATAAAAAACACTTCACATCGCTCGATAGAAATTAATTGCTATTAAAGACCCTATAATAATATAACAATCGATAAAATTCCGGGATTTCATTCGTCTCAATTCTCTATACACAATTCCAGATGGAGATCTGCATTGATTCCTTAGAATCCGCGAAAAATGCGATCGACGGTGGTGCATCGCGGCTCGAAGTCTGCTCTGCTCTCATAGAGGGTGGTCTGACACCAACCCCTGGTCTTCTTCATCAAATTAAAATCATTTCTCCTATTCCAATTTACGCCATGTTACGCGTACGAAGTGGCAACTTTATTTACTCCAAAGAGGAAATCAATTGCATGCTTCACGATCTAAAGATCCTCAAGGATCACGGTGCAAATGGTTTCGTTTTTGGTGCTTTGACGTCGAAGGACGAAATTGATGTGGAATCCTGCAAAGAAATTCTTCGAGAAGCTCATCCTTTGCCAGTGACCTTTCACCGTGCATTCGATGAGGCGGAGGAGCCACTTAAATCGTTGGAAATTTTGATCGACCTTGGTTTCGAGAGAATACTTACTTCCGGGCAGAAAAACACGGCTTTGGAAGGGCTGAATTTAATTAAACGGCTGATTGAAAAAGCTGAAGATAAAATCATTGTGATGCCAGGTTCTGGAATTACAAGGGATAATATTCTTGAAATAAAGAAAATATCTGGGGCGAAGGAATTTCATGCTTCGGCCAAAAAGAAGAAAATTTTGCGAAGCGGAGCACGTAGGGTGAAAATGGGTGCCACTATGGAGGAAAGTTATGTGGTGACTGATAGGGATTTGGTGAAGGAGATGGTAGAATTAATAAGTTGAAGAAATATTTTTTATATAAGGAATAAATTTATTGAAGAATGTTTAATACTGAAACTGCCGAGGCATTAATAATGACCAGTTTTTAATCCCTCTGAAAAATTTCCCAAATTGATACGTATTGATAGATTTTTAAATTAATATATTGATAGCTTTATAAAACATAAATTACTTAATTAATCAAATTTGTCACCTCTTGATTCCTCTGTCTTCGAAGTACTTATTTCGTATATTTAAATATAGTATATATACAGCCGGTAGTTCGATTGTTAATATAAAAGAAGATATTATCACTGACAATTTGTTTTTGTGTCGCTTTTTTCTACTTCGCGTCGTGTAATTATAAAAAAATGAATTATAGAAATATAAAAAATTATTCCATTCCTACATTGATAATTTTCTGGCAAGGGATATTAAAAAAAACTTGCAGTGATTATTCGTTTATCAAATTTTGTAAACAAAGATTATAGCGCAACTTAAATTTGAAAGAAGTTCACGTCTACGTGAGATTACTTAATCGCAGTCGGACGAGATTCGTAATAAATTTCTGACGTTTTATCAGTTACGCTTAGAGACGTATCTCTATAATGATGTAATTAATGATTCGTCGATACGTAATCGCGAAATATCAACGACAATAGTTGGGGTCAAATTTGATACAAATATGTATTGACGGATGCGCGGATTTTTTGCAAGGAATAATCAATGTTACGCACATCTCGTCTGCTGATAGGAGATACAAAAGAACGCAATGTCAAGTCCCTCGGCACAGTAGAATTCGTTCATTAGTACGAGGTGCAACACAGTAATTAGAAGACATGGAAACTAAGGAAGAATTGCCGGATTTTACTAATTACAACGAACTGATCTCTCAGGCAGTGCGTGATTAAATTTCTTCTACTATTATATTCTTTTATCTGATAAAATAGAATTTTAGTGTATAGCCTTTAGTTGGTATACATTTTTGAATTTCTATATATTTCATTTTGACCAATTTCTGTGTTTTGAAGATTCAAATTTATTGTGCATTTTATCATTTCAAAATATTTTATCAATGCATAATGATCTTTCCAAGAGATTTGACAAAAGTTTTTATTGCTCGCTGAATGATTTTTAGAGTGGCGGAAAAATCATATTCGCGACCGACGATTTTTTCGCAGTGGCTGAGAATCTTTTGAAGGTAGGTAACTATTTTTATCTCTGATAAAATTATGATGTCTTACAACCTTAATTTTCAATAAAATATATCCAATTCGCAAAGTTTTCAGACTTTTTTTTTTAAATTTAAGATAATAAAAATTAGTAAAGCAGAGATTCACAGAAACAAATGGCAACACGCAAAATTGCGAGAATTCATTGCTCTGTTAGTCCATAGTAAACAAAAACAGTTAGTAGCACAATATTGACATTGTGCAATTACATTAGGAGAAAACTAATGACGTGAATATTGCATCGTATAATTGTTGATCGTGTGTAACCGAAGTTTTGTAATCAATGGATTGAAAACAACTTCTTCATTCGCACTGTAGTGACACACAACCTTTCTATTGGCTTACGAACTATTCGACCGATGACGACAACGATGATAAAATACCATAGCAATGTGGAAATCCACGTGCGTTTCTACATCAGACTGAATAAACAAATCTCTAGTACAAACAAAGAGATGCACTACAAAAAACATAACTCGTCAAAACATTTAACTCTCAATGTTTATTTAAATTCTGCAAGTGGCAGCCAATAACTTTTGCCATTGATTTCAACTTAAACTTTAAAACCAAAAATTGATGGTCATTGAAGCTATGCAGTTAAATATTAAATAATTCTCAAACCTAATATAAATTTATTTAAATCTTTCATAAGTATACATTTGGAAAGATAATCATAGAAATTTAAAAACAATTAACATTTCTCAATGAAGAAAAATACAAATTTCTGAGCTTTAAGGATATTACAAATTTTTTAATTTGATTTCCAAGAAATATTAAATAATTCTCGGAGCTAATTTAGAATTTATATAAATGTTTCATAAGTATACATTTGGAAAGAGAATCGTAGAAATTTGAAAACGATTAATATTTCTTAATGAAGAAAAATACACATTTCTAAGCTTTAAAAAAATTAGAAATTTCTTAATTTGATTTCTGCTGACAATAGAATTTTGTTATCAACGAACAAATTTCATTTCTGTTAAATCTAATGTCGAACGTATACATTTGCATTTCGAATTAAAAATAAGATACCTGTCTTGTCAAACACTTTGAAGCTGACAAGAGTCAGTTGCGAACAGTGTCACAGAGATGCACAAGCGAGTAATTGCAGAACAATTAAGCAAAACCCGGCCATTATTGCGAACGTGGACTCTGTTCCATGCAATTTCAGAATAGTTAGGATAATTTTACACCTTTACCGCAATCATCGCCGGTTTGTAATTATCGAGTTCGCATTTTGCACTTTGGAAAAACAGGACGAGGAGCCGTTATGGAAGGAAGGTGTCTTTACGGAATTTGGCAAATGGATGGATGGATGGGAAACAAGAAGAAAAAGATGCGCAGGTCACGATTGGACGATTATCGCTTTAAAAATTCCATCTGTTATCAAAGGAGTGTGCGTGGACACTTGCCACTTCACTGGGAATTTTGCTCCGAAATTTTCCATCTCCGCGGCTAATATATCACGCGCTGGTATTCTATTGTTCTAATGTTCTAAATCGAACAATATTTATATCATACTAACAATGGTTACATTTTTTTAGGGTCCATGGCGTCTCAAAATCGAGAATCGAAAATTGGTACCCGAGCTACGGAAGATGACTTTAAGAGGATATCTTCGCTAGACTCTGAGGTTCATTATTTTATATTTTTAAAAAATCCAGAAGTATTAAATAACTTAACAGGTAGAAGTATTCATCTAAATGAAAAATCTTATTTTTAAATCTCACTAAAGGAAAATTATACTTTCTAATTCACTTATCTTTCCAATACCTCAAACAATCACTTTTTGTCCTTCTGAATGTCAATGTTTAGTGATAAGATTCTATTTAAACCTCGGAGCAGCTGCTTCAAATTTCTTTTTATTTTCAGAACTGGCAGACACTGATTCCAATCACCAAATTGAATCCTGGCTATGAATCAAGCCGTAGAAATTACTTCGAAATCTCTTCCAACGAGAAATGGAGTCATTTACGTCTCAATATCTATCCCGATGGTGGAATAGCAAGATTACGAGCTTACGGAACGATAAAACCAGATCTTACGATCATCCCTGACACGCAGTTGACGGACTTGGTGGCGAAAGAGAACGGAGGTGTCTGTTTACGATACAGCGATGCTCATTACGGTCATCCGAGGAATCTAATTAAACCGGAAGCAGGAAAGAACATGGCGGACGGATGGGAAACAGCGAGAAGGCTCGACAGATCGCAGATCATTAAAATCAACGACGATGGGACGTTGCAGGTAAAATTGCAACGATTACTAATAATAAAACGATGCAGGTGTCGTCCTGACTCATTTATGCAAATTTGCGGAAAATTTCGCACGCTATCTTGGACATTCTCGGGTCAAGGATCATTCATCTTTCCGTTTTTTTGTCGCTTTACTGTGTCCGGTTGATTGACGTGATTTGATAAGATGATCATTTTTTTTCTTCAATTATATTTCCCACAAAGAATGAAGATCACGTAGAATGATAGCTCGTATAATTGAATGGAAAATGAAGGATAATTGCATGTGTAGGTTTAAATGCTGTTATTTTTTTTAATTCGTAATTGAAGTCGTATTAGTAACTTCATTAATCATCTCGTGTTGCAGGAACACGGAGAGGAATGGGCGATTTTCCGATTGGGTTGCGTGGGCGAGATTCGAAGGGTGGAAGTGAACACTCGCCACTTTAAGGGCAATTATCCTGATAATATTAGACTGGAAGGTGCTTTAATTACGGCCGACACGTATGAGACTACTTGGAGGACCATTTTGCCTGCACGCAAAGTATGAATTATTTTTTTTATTTTTAAGGGTCATTATAATAATTTATCTACCATCTTTAGTCAGAATTTGATTATTTTTCAGTAAATAAGCTAATATTTCTTACTTGCAGTTTTTCAACGTAGAAATTTCAGTGAAGCTAAACAAAATTCAACTTCAAAATCCTAACGATTATAAAATTCTATAATTCATCTGTGATCATATGACTGCAACACTTTCTTTCCAATTGCAACGTATCGAAAAACATCTCAAAATCTCGCAGCAATCTCCGTGTTTTTGAAAAGTAATTTATATCACTCAAAAACCTTTTTACTAGACTCCATTAACAGTGGCACTGTCCTCAAAGTAGAAATATCCTTTCATATCTTTTTTTAAATCCCTAAGTGCGAATGGTTTCAAAAAATTGCAAACCAAATCGATGCTTTTAACTGAAACCAAGCATTTCTTATGAAATCGATTAATCATTCGGTAGGAAAAAAAAGTTCGTCGAAAATCTCGCAAATTGGACTTCACACGAGCGGTGATATAAACATACGAGGAAAAAAATTGTGTTTACAGCTTTCGCCGGATACAGAGCATTGCTACGATCTCGACGATCTGGAGAACGCGAATCTCGTGAGTCATGTAAAAGTGATCATCGCACCTGATGGTGGTTTCTCGAGGCTGAGGATATGGGGACTAAGAGCGTGACCGTTTTTCCGGACGTCGTGCGAATTTTTTCAAATTACGTGCTCGGAAAGGAAAGTAAATTCCGCTGAAATCGACTGTTTTGAGGAGACGATGAAGATTCTTAATCGATGACACATAAGTCGAGAAAATTTCTGA
Organism: Cerceris rybyensis; assembly: GCA_910591515.1. NCBI lineage: Eukaryota > Metazoa > Arthropoda > Insecta > Hymenoptera > Crabronidae > Cerceris > Cerceris rybyensis. The sequence continues at coordinate 8,843,006 of OU342795.1, forward strand.
GTTAATGGAGCAACGAACTTCTCGATTTGTAAAGTATCGCGGAATTTCTGTGCATGATCTCTGTTATTATTTAATTTGATTTTTCTACAATCCTAATTCTGCATTAATAATTTAAAATAAAATATATAGATAAAATGATATTTCATAATACTACGAATATCGTGATAAAAATCGCTGGCCACGCGTTCTTTAAATTCTTGTCATACTATTTCTTTTATGACTGTCCCCACAATAATTCTGATTTTGAGTTAAATTTAATGCAATAGTAATATTATATAAGAAATTCATCGTGTCGCGACCCATTAATAATTTCAATTTGATAGGTTTTGCAAAAGTGAAAAATTTCCTATCCCCCTTATCACGTCCAGAAAGTCACTCATTATTATAGGGCTGGGGTTAAACATTATCAAACGCAATTAAACTAGAAAACAAACAAGGAAGAATAATACTTTGGAGACTGAAATTTATAATAATAAAAATCAGAGACAAAGTGGATCTTGAGTTACGTTCAAAATAGTTAAATAAATCGTTTGGAAGACGCGTGAGTCGCTTCGAATCTCGTGGAATCTTACACAGATCGACGATCCACGGGGACTTTTATAATCCATGTTCAGATTGTAATTGTTTCGCGGTACGTGCACGTAAGTATAATGCAAGCTACGTGTTAGAAATTATGCATGAAGTAAGATTGCATATGCCACACCATGAGGAGCGAAGAACAATCGCCGATGATTCAAGACCCACGACGTTATCCCGATACATATCCCTTCGATGCACGAAAGAACCCTATGAGGTGCATCGAGAAATAGAAATTATGAATATGCAACTTCCGGTTGCCTTAGAGGTTGACCCTCTTCTATTCTAACATGATTCTTGTGAAAGAACACTGCTACTTTTGCATCGAAATTAAGAACAAACCAGTAATCTATAATAAAACATCCAATGACTATTAAAATAGTTACACGAAGAATAAAAGTGAAATATAAAAAATAAAATATGTGCTGCAAAATGTCAAACATAAAATTCCTAATTAAATCGACAATCGAACTAGAAAAATAATTTTTGACGGAACACATAATGTCAATAAAAAAGGAATTAGTCCACCTCTTACAAAAAATGCATCTTTGACAAATTTATGTAAGAAAATGGCAAAGTTTCGCTTCTTTTTGCAAATGAAATATTGATAGATTTTCTGGACATTCGATAAATTTTATCGATCTCGATAGCGTTGGACTATTCCGGACGACTGACTTCCAATTTGAAATCGCAAATGCTCGCGCAATCGATCCCCCTCTTCGTTCGGCACAAATCGCAAGGGGGCTTTCGCACGCGGAAGATGACGACGTCGTGCCGTCGACTGCCGGTGCACTTTCGATTTGCGACACAGCCTCGCCGGCAGGAAAAGTGCGTGCGCGAACGCACACCCATGCATCGAATCGAAAGCTGCCGCGAACTCTGCCGTATGCAGAAATGCACGAATGAGAAGTTCATCTCTCTCGAGTGCATATACCACTTTGATCGAGAGGTTGAATTTTTTCCAACTTTCATCTCATACGACTGTTTATTTTATTATTTGAGGAGGGTTAAAATTTTAATTTATCTTTAGCTTTTAATTGCACCAAAAGTATTTAGTTCAGATGAAATTAGGTGGTATACCTCACCAAAATTATATGACCCTAAGATTTAAGAATCATTTTAACAAATCTCTAAGTATTTTAGACTTTCATGAAATCCAACAAGGAATTCCGATAACTTTCTATATCACAACAGATTTATACGAGTAGTTTATTTGTAAGTGATGTAAGTCACTTTCGTTTTAAATCGAGATATTTAAAAGTTTCCGTTTGAAACTGAAAATATTAATTCCAATTTTTCGAAAATTTCTACCTTCATTTGATATCTTTGATACTTATATTTTCCTCGGTATAAATAATTTTGTATGATCATTGAAAAATCACCATTTTTCATTATGGTAAAGTGACGTATATCACTTTCAAAATAAACAGATCACATATTTGCCGGAATTCGATTTATCGAGAAATTTTATCGAAAGCGGAGGCTGAAAAATCGCAATATCGTCACGAGCCATTGATTCAAATTTGCGAATCACCACGGAGCCAGACATGTAGTACAAAATTCGCGATTATTTTAAAATTCCCCAAGCAGCACGTGCTCCATACGATCTGCTTTATCTCGGTGAGCATACACGTTAGGTTGTATAATCGGAGTAAACTTTACGTGCGTGTCCTAAGTATACCAACCCGATTTCGATTCGCGTAAGTGCATGCACCCGCGAGCATCGACTGGGACAGGAATGCAGTAATGCCTCCAAGTGGGACGATAAAATGATTTATTTTACTTTCCACGTATGATATTTACAAGATGGCTCGACTCGCGATACCGCAAAGGTAGTCTACGAATATAGAACAAGTAGCTCTATTTGTTGCACAAATCAGTGTAAAAACAATATTGCGATATTACAATCGTGGTTTCACAATATCCAGAGAACGGGAGCTGACCGTGGCCACTTGCAGGATTCTCAAGAAAGAAACTCATGCTTTGTCGACACTGTAATACTTTGTGTAAGGACTACGGGGAGAAATACACAGACTACCAAATAGGGCTTGATTTCATGTTACCATAGATTCTGAGATTTTCTATGACGTATCTACATCATAGACTTCAAAGAAGGTGCAAAGTAGAAATCTGCTATCTCATTGGTATCATTGTAAATATATTGACATCAATTACCACGCTCTTTAGACAAAAATATGAACCCTAATATCAACCTTGACCAACCTACCCTAAAATTGATAAAACAGAACATTCTAGTCGGAATTTATTACAATGACGTTTGACACACGAACGTGTTAAATGGTCTAGACAATTTTTAAGATTTCCAGAAACTGTTAAATTGAAAATATCAGTAGGTCAGAAGACGTTGAAATTAGTTCTGTGCTATTAACACTAGATTTACGAACGTAAAATCTGTTGCAATATATTAAATAAGGAAGTTGAAAATAGAGGTATCAACCGGCAAAGAAGATGATCAGATAAATAATTTGTATATGTTTCTCTAAGTTCAGAAGGTGTTTTTAAAATGGTAGGAATCACTCAATTTAACGGTTTCCGTAAACCTAATGTTAATATTGAGTCAATTTGTACTTGTATAACGGAAATCAATGATAGATTATTATTCCAAAAATAAATTTTGAGTTATTACGAGTTCGATCACAAAAGACTTCGTAAAGCAAGGGGTTAATCTACTTAGCATCATTTCATACTTTCGTCTCATATTCCCAAAACGTATTTACCGTTAGCACCGCGACAATATCCTTCCTCCTGCGACTGGACGAAGTGACCGCCGTAAGTGTGTTTACTTTCGAGCACGCGTACGTCGCCCAATACAGGAACAAGCCGAAAGGTGCGTCAATGCGTCAAGGTGATAGTAGATGGAAAATATACTGATAGAAGTAGCAGTGTGTTGACGCGAGCGCACCTGGCCATTCGCCGTCTGTACGCGACTACGTGTTATTGCTCAACCGGACCGGAGTCCTCTCAGTGCGAGAAAGACGTTCAGACGGTGCGGACGCACACATCCGTCCACTCCGGGCTCGTTCCTCCTTCTCGCGTCTACAAAAAGGACGAAAACAAAAGACGCGCCGGTTCAGCCTCCTCCGTTCAGGAATCTTATTCGCGACGCCATGATTTGAATCGTGGAAAGGATCAGATTTCGGCACCACGAAATTCCAACGAAGTTCGATCGTTCCACTTTGCACGAAAGAGAGATCGTCTCTCGAGAGCCTTCTGTCGCGTGTGTATCGAGTGCCTGTCGATCTTTACCGGAGAAAATATCTCTTGCGACTTTACTCTCGACCTTTTAAAAGATTCCTCGTCGTTCGTGATGATTCTTTGTTGTAGTTTCTATAAGTAGATAGTTGGAATACGTTTTTAGATTTGAATTTTCGCGGAAATACTCGAAGCGCGGATTTCTGTTGTTTAAAATCGATACGTACGCATGCGCACAGGGGGCGTTCACCTTCGAGTCGATTCAAAAAAGCGTCGCAGTGCCGCCCCGTCGTGCGACGCGCGAACATCGAGCGCACATGGGATTTTTGCGGTGTATACGTCTTGCGGATTTCTGTCAGCTGCAATTCGAATTGACGTCTCGAAGATCTTGGGATTTTCGTTGAAACGTGCACTTTCTCGTTTCGCGTTAAATTTTACGAGCGTCGAGTCTCTCGGCGTCGGTTGTTCTCCGGTGAAAGAGAGATCTCTGACGTGCATCCTCGATGCGCGTGTAACGCGAGTGCTAAAACATCTTTGACGGAATATCGTCGATGATTTGTATCGATTCCTGATCATCCAGAGAATTTTTATTGAGGTATGATAGTTTTGTATTGTTCGTTGAATAGTTTTAAAGATGTTGATATAAGTTGGCATGCTACAAGTTGAGAGAAACATTGGGAGTTTGAATCTTTTGCGACGCAGAAATTTGAAAACCTCCGTTTCGGTGTAATTTATGGCGCTGCGTTTGAGATAATTAAAGTATCTCCTTGAACTTTAAATGAAACTCATGTTACTGCATTTCAATCTGCACGCGTGGGCATACAACACACGTTATTCCGCGAATTTTCTCCTCGAGATACAAACACTCGAAGGAGTCTTCAATATGCGTTGGCGTTTACTCTTTATTACGTTACTTTTAACCCATTTTGTTAATACGGTTTTCATTCAATAATTTTCAACATCAAATCAGAGCATTCTGTAGACAATTTTTATTTCATTTTATCATTTTAACTTTAACTAACTTTAATTACAGTATATTTGCATTGTTTGCGTTGTTTTGAAGATAATAATGAACTATCTCTTAGACGAAGTTTTACCTTTAGGAAAATTAGAAATATTTCAGTCAGCTTTAGTGTTAAATAATCGGAGGTACAAGTGTCGATATTTCTTTGCCAAAGTGCAATTATTTATCAGTTTTTGCATCTTACGATCCAATCAAAATCATCGACAATTATCCACGGACGACGAGTTTACGTTATTATCAATGATTATATCCCGTTGTCTCCATTCTAATTAACGCGAACATCATCGAACCGATTATCCGTATAACTTTGTGCCTCTCTTCTTTAAAGTGCAATCACGAAGTTGCACGTAACGTCCGCATGATAAATTTTGTGCACGTTGCGACGCCGAAGAATTCCTTACGAAATCGAGGAAGTCTATTAAAACGGAAGTACTGTTGTTACATTATCTCAAATTCTACTTATCCTTTCAAAATTTGATATGATCATCAATATTCAAAATATTAAACTTATTACTCTAGGAATTAATGTTTCAAACGTTCTCCACTAGGAGTATCAAGAATATTTATAGGATACTTACCTAGTGAAGGACATTTTAAACTCTGTTACAAATCTAACTTCAGTATTCTGTAAATATCCCTGGAAGTCCTTGTGAAAAACTTTTGAATGTCAACGCGTTAAGTATTTACTATGCGAATTTCGTAAAATTTCTTAGTCAGACATACGTGCCACTGATTATGAAGGTCAAAACTTTGGCTTGGATTATGGTCTAAGTAAAAAATTTTAAGTACTGAACTTGTTACGTACTTTGAACGATGTCAATGTACATTACATCATGATAGAACTATTTTGCAGAAATAACAATAGTTGAAATAGTTCAATCGACTTGATCAGTGTCTAATTACACAGAACTCAATACGTATTCCAAAACAAAGTCTAAACTTCTATAAACGTATAATAAATGACTCACACCACTTTCACAGCCATTGTCACGTATCTAATCTCTTAGCGTTAGAATGTTATTAATTCTTGCACCAATATCATTTACGATATTATAGAATAATCTTATTACTCAATTATTAGACGTTATTAATTCCTAACTAGTTCAAAGTCTCCCTTAATTCTCTTTCTCGCAGAAAAAAAAATTCAATTAAAATCCTAACATTTTAAAACAACTAACATCAAAACTTAGCATCAGTCGTAGATATTCAGCGTTAGGATCGTCATATTAAAATCACTTTCTAGCGCTCAACACTTTTCCAATTTTGTTACTAAAACGTAGCCGTCTAGGCCACCGTTACTCCGAAGAGATGAAGAGTGAAGTCTTCCTTCTTCGGTCTTAAAACCGTGAAAGTCATTCCCATTCAGAGGTCGGCGTATCAGAGTTTTACGCGATCCGAACATCCGCTCGTCCAATGAGTCTCGAGTGACCTACAAACATATTTTGCGCTGCCTCCGATGGCTTTTAACGCTTGGAGCGCTTTGTTGATCATCCTTCGCTCGATAACATCCGGTTTTTCAATCTACCTTGCAACACATATAGAAGAATGATAGGAGAATGTATTCCATTGTCGAATATCCTGGTACTTGTCGCACAATCGCCTTTTCTTATTGTGGAGTTGATAAGTCTTTACTTTGACATTGCAGTTTTGAAGACTGCGCTTCTCGTTCTCTGTTTCATACCACATTTATTTTGAGTGATAGTACCATGAGGTTACTTTGACCTCTTAACTTGTTATTGCATCCACTAATTTGTAATTCTTGGATCTATCTTTCTTGACGCTGAAATTGCGATGATTTGCATTGACATCTTAGCTTGTAGATTTCTTAACCTTCTATGGACCGAATTTTCTGTGATATCTGAAGATTAGTTACACGATAGCACATTAGAAAATGGTAAAAGTATTATTATAGTTAATAAGTTCTACTTGATTTTGAAACGTTGGATTGTAAATAATTCCATGGATTTGAAGAGCTAACTTGTAATATTTCAGAAAGTTAAAGAATCGATTTTGATAAATAACAACTTCAATTTGGTTTATGTTACTTCAAAGTTACACGGGCCCATAGAGGGTTAATAACAGAAGATTTGTAATTTATTATTGAGGGGTCATCATTTTGGAATCAGTGGTTCAACTTTTCTCCTATTTGACAGTTGATCGGTGTATAGTGATTTTGCGATTTGATCGATTTGACCTTTTAATTTGTTGATTTGTTATTATATCCGTCATTTTGGAATCCTTGGTCCTACCTCCCTGGACGGCGAAATTGCAGTGTTTCTTTTGATCTCGTGGCTAATGGATCTATTAATCGAATCCACTATTTCGGAATCCAAGATTCCACCTTTCCCAACAGTATGGCATCTCGAAAGAGTTTCTTCTTCTCTCCGTGCAGTCGAGAGTGAAACGAGAAAGGTGACGGAGATTCTCCGGACCGCCTCGTCTAACGGTATTTCGTTGAGATTTTCGAGCGTTTCGATCAATAGATTCTTCTTCTCTTGAATCTCATCTCTACCAGGACTTTCTCTTAGCTTATTTTTTACATCGACCTCTTCCAACCAATATCCTCTAAACTACGATTCAAAATCATCATTTTCATAACACAAAGAAAAGGCTTGAATTTCATAGCTCAAAGAAAATTAATAAACTGTCCAAAGTATTTCTATTCCTAACAATCCACAAAAACTCATCAGACGACTGACGCATATAAACTTTTAAGCCTCTAGCAAAGTAATTAAATCAATTTCCTAATATCATACCCAACGTAAAAGACTTCGATGACTAAACGAAATTAGAAAAAAGATTTTCTTAATTAATACGAACGTGAGTGTTTCCTTGATATTCATTTAACAAGCGACAAGTTGAGTAACAAAAATTTACCGATGTTCCCATCACATTTCAATGCGTGATGTTCATTTAGTTTGCGGTCGCCCGTAATGATTCTGAAATTGACCAAGGTCTATCGTTCAACCGCAGAGAAATTACGTGTGGAATCTTGACGAAAGACGATACATCGATTAATTTGGATAACGATACCAAGACGAAGTATTGCACGATGGTTCGGCGACCTTTCTTCCTGTTAAGCATTTGGCAACGCTTCCGGCTCGAGGAAGTTTAAAACCGAGCTCTACTTTCGTATATCGTTGTGCCGCCAACGAAAAGGAACGTACGATGGTCTCGTTTTCTCGGTGTAAAGATATTCCGATTTATGCTTGATAATTTTCGAAAGGTGAAGCATGCTTTTTTTAACAGGGAAACGTGCAAATTTGCCTTTCGATCTCTAGGTTCACAGATTTCAAGAGTTCGTAGGTGGTTTGACACTGATTTCTTTCGTGGAATTTGGGACACTTTAATTTATCGTGAGATTGAAAACTTTCTTGGAATTTAGTGCAGGAATTAAATATTTTCATTCTGAAGTTTATCGTTTGTTTGGTATAAATTGAGAAATAGTTTAGTATGGAGGATGACCATTTTTTATTTTATGACTTTGTCTTAATTATTTACTTATGAAGAATAGTAAAAATAGAAATTCTTAAAGTATATGCTAAATTGAAAGAAAAACGATGGTGAATTATAGTAAGAAATAATACAGAAATGAAAGTTCTGTAAAATAATAGGTTCGTAAAAAGTGGCGATTTTTAATACCGGGGATTAATTATTTAGAAATCTAGATTTCTTCGTATCGTCATTGCTCGTTATAAACCGATCGCGATTTCATTTCATCCACTATTAAATACTAATTGCAATGAATTTCATTATCCTGAATAACCTTCATTTCATTCGTGACACTGATTTTAATAAAGATTAAATATGCATAAATCCCCGTTTCCATTTCAAGCCGATTCTCCTGCGATTTAAAATACTGCAACTTTGCTAAGTAATTTAAATTCACTTCTACTCGAATCTACGAAATTCACAGTATTAAAAAAATCCTATCAACGGAAAACTCATTAAATCTCGCTTCATTTTTCACAATAAGAAAATCTATTGTTTTCTTCTCGACATTCGTTTACATTATTATAATTGAGTGGAAAATTGAAGAAAGAGCAAATGTATTCGGAAAATAAAATAAAACTAGCAGGAATCCCCGATTGACGTCGATCTTTCATCGTACTTGTTTATTTTTGAGCATTAACTCACTATCAATTGAAACACATAGTGGAAATTTTCACAGGGAAATTACGTTGTATCATTAGTGCGGTAATTCTTGAATTGCTAAATATTCATCATGCGTTAAACAGAAAATAGACTATTAAAGGATTAGAATGAAAGTGAAACGGTGATTGAAACCTGGGAATATAAACTGACTTCGTGCGTAAATACATATTCACTTGTTATTTTAATATTAGTGAATGAATTTGAAATATTTTACATTCTTCTTCAAACTGAGTTAACTTTTGAATTAATCATTTTCAGTCGAAACTTAATACAAAGAAACATTAATCATCGTTAACACTAACCGTACCATATGCGGTTAAGTGACCAATTGAATGAGATTAAAATATATCATTTCCTGCACTATTATGTAGGTAAAGACTGTTTTGATCGTTGTCTTCTATATTAAGATTACAGTCTCCTGCATTTCCTTCAGAAAGATATTATAGTTATTTAACAACCGGTCACAAGATCTGTGGAGAATAAGTATCAATAAAGTGCCAATACGATTAATGGTCCACTCCAAGGTGGACCACACGTCACAAATTAAATTCAAATTTTAATAATTGATTTTTTAGTAACATTTAAATTGTTTCAACAAACATTTTATCATTAACAAGAACATATTTCACACCTTTACATAATCTTGCAATGTTGTAAACATAAGATGAAAATTGAAAGAACTATTCAAGTTACAACTCAGTTGGCGATTTCAACTCACCCTCTATCTTACTATTAATAATTTGCATAATTCTACAATGCTGTAAAAGTAGGATAAAAATTAAAAGAACTATTAACCCCTTAGCCTACAACTACATGTGAGACTCGTAGCGTGGAAAATGGAATAAGAAATTTTGAAATCTTCCAAAAACTATTAACCAGTCAACTGTAGCGAAAATTCTTTTGAATATTGGGCCACGAAAATCGAGAGATGAGCATGAATCTATCTCAAATTATTTATACCCTTTAATTATTCGTTTTATTTCAGCATGGCCCCAAAATATTCCAAACATCTTGAAATTTACGAATATATTTTAGTTTTCGTCAAAATTACAATTTAAATAAGCAGTGGCAGCTTTTATGCATGACTTTTTATGTATAACTGGTTAAATTGACAATATCAGCCGATCACGAATCGGTCTCATTATTTCTGTACTATTAATATCACGTTCAGCTATACAAAATATAAAAAATCAGTGACACCTTTTGATTTCAAGAATTAACTTGAATCTTTGTACGCCCCATCAGGAAAGAAATCGTAGATCAAGGGGTTAAAGCTACAACTCAGTTCGCGATTTCAACTCACCCTCTGTCTTACAATGTGAATAAAAAATTTCTGAAAAATTCCGAACTCCTCTCTACACTTATGCCGATAAGGGGAAAGTAAATTCTCGCTGTTCATTCTCATAATGAAATAAATTCCCATACAACTGAATTTTACACGGTTCGTGCTCCGTAATCGCGTGCTACCAGTGCGCAACATCTTACTGGAGAACACTCAAGTTCCAGTAGCTCGCATGGATTCATCCATGGAAAATCCATGGCTCCCAAGGAAAATGTGTGCTACACGGTCATAGCTTGAGTATTTTCCACTCGAGTGGCCTACGGATTGTTATAAACTACGCTTTCTTTCCTAATGACCTCGAGCATACACATCATTCGCGACGAGATAGCAACGCTAGAAAACAGTTTCACTTTCCATTGTCGCAAATGCGTGCCTTTCTTTCGTTCGTGCTGTTTTCATTGAAAATCGATGAAACGAATTGGGAGGAAAAGGAATTTTTGGTTGATGATTTTATAGAAGAATCTTAGCAGACGAGTAAAAACTGCCTGCTCACTGTTTTGCACTGTGTTTATCCGAGAAATATGATATTTGCATTGCAAAATTGATCCAGCGCCATTAATTTCATTGAGTATCTCGAGTATGACGGAGTATTGTAAAAAAGAAAGAAAACATGGCGTGTCTGTAAAAAAGAAAGTAGCGTATTATTAAAGAAAAGAATAAAACGCGCGAAAAAAAGAGCAAGAGATAAAATGGTGTGAATTTTTTAATTAAGATTAACTATTTTTGTGCCTTCAGTTGTGAGAGGTTAATAATGTAAGAATAATTAGAAGTGTTACATTTATTTTACTCGCAATACATTTTTTTTAATACTACGGTAAATGGACTTGTGACTTATAAGATTTTAATTAGGCGAAGGAAATTGTTTCTAAGAATTTTAATTCATCCAAAAGAAACATTTAAAAGTTGAATCGAAATAAAATACAAAGGAAAATTCAGTGGACTTAAAATAACCGTGGTTTTTTACTTTTAGGTCGGGGAATAAGCTGACGAATTTTCGTTCGTAAAGAGAAAATGTGTCGTCACTAAAGAAGGCCTCGGAAAATTGAGTTTCCTCTTGTCCTGTTTGATCATCTTTTACTTTCAATCGTCTTGCCGAACAAAAGACGCGACATAATGGAGAACAAGAACGACCCGAAGCAAAGAGAAAAGATCAAGAAGATGTTCAGCTGGAGCGACGGCCTCACGGCGTAAGTTTTAAAAAATACATTGCTTTATATTTTTTACAATACCTTTCTTTCAGAATAATCTCAAGTATGAAGAAGACTTCTCAGATTCTAAACATTCTTATTCACAAACAACCTAAACAACATTATACTTCAAAATTCCATAATTACAAAATTACTCCAATAATAAGAGAATTCAATTGGCTCAATGAAATAACTCGATTTTCAAAACACACATGAAAATAATTGATAACAATAGAATTAAATGCCAGGTATGAATGACCAATACTTCTCACGCCAAATCTCCCTACATAATTATCGTGTTGATTAACTTAATCGACTCAATCAAAGAAGTTGATTTTCAAAACACACATGAATATAATTGATAACAATAGAATTAAATGTCATATATGAATAACAAATATTTCCCTCACGACCAATGTCCTCACCTAACCATCGTGTTAGATAACTTAATCGACTCAATCAAAGAAGTTGATTTTCAAAACACAAATGAAAATAATTGATAACAGCAGAATTAAATGTCATATATGAATAACAGATATTTCCCTCGCCATCAATGCCCGTACATAATCATCCTATTAATTAATTTAATCGATGCCTGTAAATCATCAAAACATTTCAAGGTATCCATGCAAATTTCGTGCAACTAGATTTATGGAAGCTGTCTAACTGACGGATTCATACGTTTTTGTAAACGTTTCTTAAAATTACGGAGAAGCAATTCAGTAGATCAGTAAACCAGTAGATTCAGTAGAAGATTAATCACCTTCTTCGCTCCTACTTTTACGAAGGTACTTACTTAATAAATTTAAGTTTCACGCATATAACACTCGTAAATCTGGTGTTCAAGAATGTTTATCCTCAATGAAATGAAATTCTACTGCACCTATGTCCTTACAATTACCAACGCGATGCAGCAACCTGATGAGAGTGAAATGCGAATCTCCAACGATACTTGTCTGCCAACTATCTCCGCATATTCTTTGTCTGCAACTAGCAAATAGGGAAAGAAAGAGTCCGAGATGTTAGCAAGTACAAACACGTCGACGATCGACGTTGAATGTGTTAATATTACTCGCACTTGGCGATGTTTTTCGATGTACTCGCGAGATTTTGTAACCTATTGTAAGAACGTGTGCGGTGCATCGAGTCTACGAATTCGCCTTGAATACATATCGTCGTTTTATGGTAAATAACATTCCAGCTTCCCGGCAACCTTCCACGTACGGGTCGTGGATTCGCGATATTCATTTTTGCGGGAGGTTTGATTCCTTTTTTTCTTCTAAATATAGCATGTGCATCTTTTCGTGAAGAGACACAGGTCATTTTCTTTGCCTTTGCTTGTGAAGTTGCTTACCGTTATTCTTTTAAGTGTCGGATAATTTTCCATGGATGTAACGAAGTGAGGTTTGACAATGTTTTGCATAAAAGAAGGGTGTGATTTTAAATTCGATCGATTAAGGCTGGGTTGATTGTTTTAGAAAGATGTTGGATCATGAGAGCTCAAATGTATTAACCGTTTGCGTACCACGAGCCACTTTCGCGCTTTTCAATTTTTATGTCGAAAAACCCCAGGACAGTTTTTCAATGTTGACAATTGAAGGAAGACTTTGTTAAGAATGCATCAGATTTCTCTTTTATAATATAAAGTAATTCCAAATTAGGATACAAGCACGAGAAGATTGTTCTTGTTGTGCACTACATAAAATGAAACACCAACTTTTGCTTATTTTCAAGTAAAATCTCAAGAGCGCGAAAGTGGCTTTTGACTTTTTTCCAAGTAATTTTTTAAAACCCTCCCGGTATTCAAACGGTTAAGACAGAATTTTGAAAATTTTTAGGAGTAGGAATTTTTGAATTTGTGAAGTCAGGACTTTGACCATTTCTATAATTAGGAATCTTTGGCAATTTGTAGAATCACGGATCTCTGAATTTGCGGAATTAGAACTTTGAACATTTCTAAAAGTAGGAATATTTGAAAATTTGTCGAATCACGCATCTTCGAATTTTTCGAATCAGGACTTCGAATCTTTCTAGAATTAGGATTCCTTGAAAATTTCTGGAATCACGGATCTCTGAATTTGTAGAATTAGGACTTTGAACATTTCTAAAATTAGGATTCCTTGAAAATTTCTGGGACCACGAATCTTTGAATTTGTACAATCAGAACTTTGGAAATTTCTAGATTTAGGAAATTTGAAGATAGGAAATTCTAAGGAGAAAGTTAAATTTCTAAGCTGCTGGGATTGATTTTTGGTAGATTTTCGCAAAAGCAGAACTGCATTCCGTATGTCGTATAAATTGAAAATCTTATAGAACATTTTCTATAAGCTGTGAATAAAATTTTCCACAAGCATGGAAATCAAATTTTGCAAGAGCGACGACACGTACAAGGTCTACCGGTAAGAAACTGCAAAGAGGGGATTTGCGATCGCGCGTGAAAGTGGTCGACGATGGCCAACAAGTGCAACGAGCAAACCTGACTCTGTTGCAGCCGTTTTAGCATTATACGTTCAGTGAAAGGGCAAATGCAAGTGAAACAGTTAAGAGCATCACTTGCAGCGCATCTTCAATATTTGACTCACTATTCTCCAAATCCATTTTCATCTTCTTCATCTTCTACATTTTGAAAGTACCCATTGCTCGAAATAAAAAGTCTCTTTTTCCTTTCTCCCAATTTACATATAATTATTCCACTTCAAAAATAAGTAAAAAGAAACTCCAAGTTAAATCAAGAATTAATAAAAGTAAAATTCATTGTAAATCCTTAGTAATATTTTTTTAGCAAGAAATAAATTTCGGTAAAAGTAGAAAAATTTTTGAATGGAATATCTGCAAGATCGATAGTTCGACCTATCGAGCGGGTGAAGAACTTTGAACGTAACTCGAAAGGTGGCACCACACTTGCCAATCGTTTCGTGCGACAAACCCGATGTAATTTGCATAATCCCCGTAAGCGAGTCTGACCAGTAGATAATGTCAGCCAACGATTATCCCTCGAGCGCGCGATTTAATTCTCCAACATTGTAAAAAAAATTCATTTCAAAGTGCAATCCAGCATCGACTGCTTTATTTACCAAATGCAAATCATCTGTGAATGGTAAATAAATTAAAAACGTAAAAAAAAGGGGCATCTCCGTTTAATATCTTCCAAGCTGTATCTCGAATCGGAGGAACTTAACGTTGACAATTTAATTTATATTAAATGTGTAAAAAAAAGAAAGCATAAAAACAAGGAAAATAAAGTCGTGGGGCGCCTCGGAAAACAACAAACAATACTCCTTATTATTGAAGATCGCGAGCTCGAGGACATTTTCGATTCAGATGCATTATGGTAAACAGCCAGCAAATACTCGCAATTATTGTTCTAACGTAGAACGTAACAGCAAAAAGCGAACCTCGGCGTTTCGTTTTTGCATCTCGAGCGATTCTCGTTGCTTTTTCGACGTCAGAGATGCGCATCATCTGTTTTTTCCCCTTGTTCTTCATTAACGTCCGTCTTCGTCGATCCTTCTTCTCGCTTCTTGGACTTTAGTTGACCTCCGTAGTACAAATGACGTAATTTGCAATGCTTTTCATTCTACAAATTATGTTTCTTTGATGAAACAAGAACACGACAGTTTCCTTTTTTTATTCGAATCGAATTATGCACTCAGGAAGATCAGGTTGATTGTTAATCGATTATGGGAAATTGAAGTTTCACGGAGTAATTGGTAATCGAAGCGTTATATTGCAATAATCTAGAAATATAGGCTAAATTTTTGCATTGATTGCCAATAATTGCAAATTATGTGATTGATTATTCTAGTCGAGAGGTTTCAGAGATGCAATTTTTGGAATGAGGTTAATAAACACAATTTGGAAATGAGATCAATTAATACAAACGTAGTTTAAGATTGAAGTTGCAAATTTGCTCAAATTAAAGCAAATAATATTGAAATATACTATATACTATGAATTATTAAAATATACTAAATATACTATAAGTATAATAGTAAGAGATATCTGAATCACAAGGAACAGCAGCAATTTACCCTCCGCTTTTGAAGCTAAAACTTCTGAACGATTCTCAAACGATAAGCCACGATCGTCATGTTTTTTGCCGAAGTATGAATTATTAACGAGGCAATTAAATGTACAAGAACAACCGCTCACTTATTAATTTCGATGACAAAATCCCAGGGCACGTACGTCATTTAAAACGGTCAGTTTCAACTAAAATCTGCCCCGAGGGACAAGCTTAAAATAAGATAAATTAAAAATCAGTTACCAACTAGTAGATATTTAAACGTCAAGAGTCAAAGAGCGATCGTACAAACCGCCATTTTTTCCCAGCGTAACATTCACGCCGAGTTTCTCAATTTGCATTGCCAATGTCGTTATTAATAATAAATTAGTAAACTGACTGCCACGAAACAAAGCGCAGTCGAGCGTTTAAAGCGACTTCCTCCAGGAGGTCGGTGATTGTAAAGGAGACCTCGTGCGTGTCTCCCATTTTTTACGCTTTTGTTTAGTTGCTGACGATGACTGGTCAGGGATAACTGGTGTTTTCAAAATGCCCTGCTCATTGGACTTGTCTTTTTGAATTTAACGGGCCATAATTCGTGCGAAGCTATATAAGGAAGGGGCACCCGCAGGAGAAACCTTTCTCGTCGGTGATTTGGATAAGTTCCTCAGGGTAAAAAAAGAACAATTACGTTTCGCAGATGACGATAGTTTCTGATCAATGAGCGTTCTAGATGAACTTTCAATCGTAAGAGAAATTTGAGTCCAGGTAGAATATTTTAATTTTTGAAGAATTCAAATTTCACGCTGCAATCTGAAGAATTTCTGCGAAGGATACGTTGATAAATCTGCGACTGATTGAGATCTAATCGAAACTTGAACGAGATGCCTAGACCTAACAGGGACTAATTCGGACTTAGACGCATGCAAGACATGAACAAGACCTAACCGAGGTACTCCACCTAACCGAGATCCTCGAACTTAACCGATATTCTCAAACCTGACCAGGATTCTGAGACCTAACCGAGGAATTTTTTAGTCTCTCTTCAATCACTGCTCTGCATGGACCGACACCAACAATTAATCATAAAAGACAGACAGTCCAAACAAAAGGAAAAGTCTCTTTCTAAAATGTCAGCTTCCACTTTCGTGATTCTCTAACCGAGATCCTCGGACCTAATCGAAATTTTCAGACCTAGCCAGAATTCTGAGACCTAACCAGAATACTCAGACAAAATTCTCAGACCTAACTGCGATTCTCAGACCCAACTGAATCCTGATTCAAGACGAAACGGAGACCCACTGGAGAATTTTCCAATCTCTCTTCAATAACTACTCTGCATGGACCTTCACCAACAACCAATGAAAAAAAAAACATTCTAAACAAAAGGAAAGGTCCCTGTCTAAAATCTCACCTTCCACCTTCGTCATTCCCTGACCGAGATCCTCGGACCTAACCGAAATTTTCAGACCTAGCCAGAATTCTGAGACCTAACCAGAATACTCAGACAAAATTCTCAGACCTAACTGCGATTCTCAGACCCAACCGAATCCTGATTCAAGACGAAACAGAGACCCACTGGAGAATTTTCCAATCCGTCTTCAATAACTACTCTGCATGGACCTTCACCAACAACCAATAAAAAAAAACATTCTAAACAAAAGGAAATGTCCCTCTCTAAAATATCACCTTCCACCTTCGTCATTCCCTGACCGAGATCCTCGGACCTAACCGAAATTTTCAGACCTAGCCAGAATTCTGAGACCTAACCAGAATACTCAGACAAAATTCTCAGACCTAACTGCGATTCTCAGACCCAACCGAATCCTGATTCAAGACGAAACGGAGACCCACTGGAGAATTTTCCAATCTGTCTTCAATAACTACTCTGCATGGACCTTCACCAACAACCAATGAAAAAAAAAGCATTCTAAACAAAAGGAAAGGTCCCTCTCTAAAATCTCACCTTCCACCTTCGTCATTCCCTAACCGGGATACTCAGACAAAATTCTCAGACCTAACTGCGATTCTCAGACTCAACCGAATCCTGATTCAAGAATAAACGGAGACCCACTGGAGAATTTTTCAATCTCTCTTCAATGACTACTCTGCATGGACCTTCACCAACAACCAATGAAAACAAAAACATTCCGAACAAAAGGAAAAGTGTCTCTAAAATCTCACCTTCCACCTTCGTCATTCACGTCTCGGTCTCCGAATCAACCTATTCCATCAATCCCATAATCACTTAGGTGTCTCGAACCTTACCGGCACCTAAGTAGTACAAGGCTACCCGTCAAAGAGTCTTACCCAAAGGGAAAAGCCCCCGTCCCTGTCCACCTCTCTTTCTTTCTCTCCCTCTTCCAATCTCATCTCTATCTTTCTCTTTTCTCCTCAATCCAACCAACTCGTATCGATGTATCGGCACTTCGACGAGGCGAGGTCTGACGTTTGAACCGCTCTTCCTGGGATTTACGTAACCCAGCCAGTAGCCGGACTGACCGCTTTCACATCTATGCCATATCTTCGGCCGCGTTTAGCCAGCCGCCTCGTTGCTTGGACAGTTTCTCGCGTGCACTTCGTCCTTCTTTCTCGGAACGTCGCTTTCAGGGTTAATGCGAATGCTTTTGCCCGAGAGAAGTTCATTCGCGTTTTTGCTGACCTTTTATCAACCTTTGATAATTGTATCAAAGATCAACCCTTCGAGAAGACGTTCTGGTGACAGTTGCGGATGAGAGTCGCAGGGGGTGGACGGTGGTTCCTTGCGTTTATTGTGGGTTGGTTGAGAAGTAAGTCGAAATTGAAGGGCGATATTATTGATATGGGCTGGGAAATTATTTATTAATTGAATTTATTTGGTATGGTCTTGTCACTTTGGAGGTGCAGCATTAGGTGGATTTTGAATCAATGAGGATGTGGAGTGTTGAGTGATGTTATTGCTACGGTGTTGCGAAATATTGGAAGCCATTTTATTATTCTGTACTTTTACAAATTAAATTTATTTGGTTATTTCCTAAATTTAATTAGGAGATACTGTTTTAGATGAATTTTATATCATCGAGGCTGTGAGATATGAAATAATATTATTTCTACGGTGTTGCGAAATACTGAAAGCATTTCTTTTCTGCTGTATTTTTTATTTTTTGTATGTCGGATTTTTTTCCAAAGGAAGTACTTTATTATGGAAATTTCGAATCGCTGAAAGTATAATGCATTTAATAGTAATATAGAGAAAAAAGTGCCGAAGGTGAGGAGACTTTGAACTCGGATCCACTAATTGGGAATTCCACGTTTAACTCAATCCTCATGACATTCTCCTTTCCATCTTCGATCGTCCCCGCAGATTATACCAAACGCTTTCAGAAATAAGAGAAACTGAAATCCGCCAAACACGAGCGTCACGTGAATCGAGATCCGCGAAGATAAACATATCCGAGGCTTCCACGAGAGGCGTAAAACTACTAATAAATTGCAATTAAACGAAAGGAGTTTCCTCCGGTCGACAAACGGCTCGTATAATTTAACAACGATTCAATCGTGCTTCTCTGACAACGAGGAAACGTCCACCGATTCGTAAACGATATTCCGAGCTGCCAAGGAAAATGAGATTTAGCGTGTGCGCCTCGACATACCGCGAGTTACGTTATCCGTGAAGTCTGTGCACGCGGAAATCGCCCGATAAAACGTTAGCAATGTTGACGAAAAAATTGGCAACAATTTAAATGGACAAACAGCGCGCTATTAATCCTCGTTGGAGCAACGGTGCCTACTTTTTCCTCAGTTCTTTCGAGCGCGCTCTCGAGAGACGGTTTCCGGTCTCGGCTTTTTCAAACGAACGATTCGGTTTACTGTGATCAATCGGAAGCATTTCGTTTGGAGAAGTTTGACGACGACGAATAGAAAAATGTTAAAAAATACCTCTTTTTTCCTGAAACAATTTAAAATTCTCGAAAATCATACATAAAGGTAACTTATTCTTAACAAACATGAAAAAAACTTAACCACGTCAAGTGCTTCTACATTGAAACAAAACAGGATCAATTTTTGGTGGAAAATTTGTCAGGAAAATCAATCAGGAATTAAAAAGGTACTCTTTTCAAATAGGGCAAGAAAACTTTCCGTATCAAATACAAAACGTTACATTCTATTTTTGTGAAGGCGAAAGAAAATCGTTCATACCGTATACTCAGTGGTAAACAAAAAGTTAACTTATTTGTTAATTCACTCAAAGCACAGCAGAAAAAAAATCTACAAAATATGCCGTGTCAAATTATACATCAATGTCCTCGCAGTGTTAAAATAATCTTTCTAATTCTCGAACATCAACGACAAATATTTGCAGACTGGTAATCCACCTAATAAAGTATCGGATAAAATTTCATATCTCGCAAACCTAACAGTCTATGGACCCGGAAACAGGCAAAGGAAAAGTGAAAATAATTCCGCGGCCCGGATCCGGAACGGAACCGGCTCGATAATCCACGAATCGACCTTTAAGATCCGCTCGTTTGCGCACGCGAACTCCCAACGCTTTCTCGCCGTGTTATTTTTATATGTCTCGCGCCTTCTGTAAAAGTGTTTCACCTAAAAATTGGCTAGAACCAAACTAATCTTAGAATCTACGTGACACGAAACGTTTCAATAATGTTTCTAAGACGGAGGGAAATTTCAAGGTACAAAAAAGAAGGCTCCTTTTTCACGGCTATCTAGACAAACGTCAACGTTTCTTTTTCTTTTGCGGGACGCTTTAATCGCAACTAATTCACTCCGAATACCGATCCGTTACGGAAGACAAGTTTGCACGTTAAAACTTTCGCCTCGAACTCTTCCCACTTTCTGGATAGATCAACGATACCGGTCGCAAATTTTTTGTTATATGACTGTGATCTTTTTCTTGGTGAACCCTTCTTTTCCGTCATGAGTTCAATTATGAGTAAAAATGGCGAATGTACGGAATTCTTCTCGGCAAATTGTAGACATCTGTTTTTACCGAAATTCCTATTCCTCGTGGGAAAGAGATACGTTGGTGAAGTTATTTAATTGTGTTAAAATTGTCTATCGACGGCTTATACTTAGATCAGGCTCAGTCCTATTAATGACCAACTCAGACTTGTAATTAACTTTTAATATTTCATTAATAAGATACACACGTGGTTTGGAAAAAGAATATACAGAGAAGTACAGAAATTATTATTGAGTTCAAAACGAATAGGGAGAGGGCGCGCGTGTGAGTTTACGCGGTGTATTTGGACTCGTTAGAATTTATTTCCAACAAATTGTGTTGCGATAAGTGTGCGGAAAATAAGTATAAGTTTTGCAACAAAATTTACCATGTTAAACATAGAAAATGCTATTGAAGTCTAGTTAAATGAGAAATTGCAATTATGGTGAAAATGAAATTGTAACATTTAAACATGGGTGGAAAATTGTGGTCCACATTCTGCATTATGTAACTTCCGTTCTGTGTAGCAAAATTCAACTGTTAATGAGAAACATTTTATTTAAACAAATAATTACGGACAGAGCTAAATCTCACAATAACAGTGTTTCTCAAATTGTTGTCCTCGGCGCCCATTTATTAAAATTTGAAAATAGTACTTTGAACGATATGGTTTTTACATAGATTTTTACATGGAGGACGGCAGACAAATTTTACAAAAAATTCTGGCCTGTGGCTGAAAAAGTTTGAGAAATGCTGTGTTTTATCCACGTATTAACAATTCCAGTTTCACAAATATTGATACGCCAGGAGTTTCCTTATGGTTGTCGAAAAATGTTGCATTTATTGATTTACCCAGAAAAGGATTCCCCATAAAAAGAGGTAAAGACCCACCGCTAAAGAATAAAACGTAAAACCCCCTTCGCTGACATACTTTAACCATCGCCCCACAAAATAAGCAAAAACGCGACACGTGGAATTAAATTCCTCTTCTCTTCCGTCTTCTTCAGTCGCATCTATAAAACATCCTTCTTAAGGAAACATTACTCGCGCGATTAACTTCTCTTCCATTTTTCATCTCGTCGCTTGCGTCTTTAATGTATCGCAATCGAAGCACGAGCTGTCCGAATGAAATTATAATTTTATGCAAATCGAGAAGATCCTTGTACGGGGACGAAAGGAATTGTTTGCGTCGACGAAGGACTGTCATTTCGAAAAACGAACCTTGCGACGGCGATGCACGTTGTGCATGGTGCAATAACGAGACCTTTTATGAATGAATATGGCGAGGAACGTGTGGAAATCGGGGGTACATGATACTTCTTTGCTGGATGGCCTCAGGGTCGAAAACTATCGGTGACGGCTTTCACTTTTTCGAGGTGAATCGCGCCATTGCGAAGAAAAAATGCCAATCGTGAAGATTACGGGTTATTAATTTGAAAATTACTCCTTTGATAATACGTTAAATTATCTGTTTCTTTAGACTTTTGAAGAAGAAGAAAATTCCTTTGATTGTCTTTATCTTTTTCTTTTGAAATAGCAGGCAATTTTAACATTTGACCTTTCATCGAATAATGCAATGTAGTTAGAAATATTAATTAAACACGTTTAAAGAGAAAGGAAATTTAAATGATGGAGCCTGAAAACCTGATCGATCTAATTGCCTTCATTTTGCAAGGTAGCCGTTAACAATTAAAAAAAAAGAAATAACATTTGAAATTTTCGAATATTTACAAAAAAAAATTAAAACAAGTCAGAGTCAACAACTTGAAAAAGTTCATGTTTGATTCAAAGCATACTATGAAAGAAAAATTTCTAAGGAGGCTATGGTGGGACAGATTTGAAGGAACGGATTTCCTATAAGTACAGAGTAGCCAAAAGTCATGAACTGGTTCGAAGTTTTAATAATTTCTTTATTTTGCATTTCACGGTTGCAATATTGTAGCACTATACACACGAAATATGGAAAATACATTTCAGTTTACGTTGAAAAACCTTACCGAAGAACTTCAAAACTCACGGAAGAAAATATTGTCATAACTTTAAACAAGTCCGTGACTTTTTGCACGCCTTGTAGAATTGAGTTTAAACCGTTACCTATGGGATTCCCATGGTTTGGAAGCAGAGAACGAAGGGAATTTTAATCGCAGCTTCTTACCGTACTCTTAAATTTCTTTCTTACGTCGTCGGTAATCTTGTAAAAATTGTAGTTAAAGAAATTATAGCTTGGACGAACAATCTGAAAAGCGAAGTTACTTTCATGCTCCAATTACCTCGCGGTGATAGTTGCCATATTTACGATCCTTTTGTGCGACTTCATCGTCGTAATTTCTAGTAAAAGTCATCGACATTAAGATAGAACAAATGATCCACCAATTTATGAAACGTCGTTTAAAGAAACGATAGCAAAAATTAGTCGGAACATTTGGACAAATTGTTCCATCCAAATACATTCCTATCGTTCATTTACAATTCTCTCCCATTTGTTTCTTGACTTTTGAAAAACTTTTTAAATTACAGTGTCAAATCTATTGCACCTTTTACTTCTTTTCGTTGCTCCATTTATTTTCTATTCTTTGAACTTTCAATTGAAATTTATTTGTTTTCTACACTCTTTTTCCACTCTTCTTCTCTTCAAATCTTTTCTATTCCGCATTTTCCTCCATCTTGGCAAGACTCATGGCACTTTTCCGCGTCTTTGGAACAAAATCGAGAAATACCTGTATTTTCGCAAGAACCGTGAAAGGTTACGAAGCCTATGGCTCGCGTGTAAAGACAGCCGGAAAATTATGCCGGTCAGTTTCTTTCAAAATCCCCATGGAACGGAGCCAGCAGCACCATTTTTTCGGGAGCGAGCACTATGAATGCTAATGAATTTCACGGACAAAGGCACTCGCGTACGCGACGTACATGCGAAACGTCGTCGTCGCGGCATCGTTTCCCAAACTTCATGCCGACGATTTATTAGCATTTAACCGACCTTAGGTATACCATTCTCGCGCTATGTTAATCCGAAAAATTTTAATTAACCAGGTGACACTTTATTAATATTTTGTACTATGCATTTTAACATCAGACACAGTTTGTTATGATTATTATAGGCCAATTACCAAAGACTAGAATTTGCCGTTGCTTTTAACACTAGAACTACCGGCGTTAAATTTGTTATATTGCAATATATTAAATACGTACTTTGGAAAAAGGAAAATTAACACTTAGCCGACCGCACGCGCCACAGAGACCTGTACAATTTCCACCGCGCTCGGAAAACCAAACTGCGCTGTCCACCGCGCATGTTTCTGCGTAGAGCCGTAATAATGGCCAATAAAAGACTTCAAAAATTGGTGCATTTTATTATATGTTGTACTCTATAGAAATAAGAAGCTCTATAGAGAAAGAAGCATTCCTCAGGTCAAAAATAATACCCGATTGGTCTGCCATCGACTAACTTGGAAAACGGTAGATTTACCCGATTGTTCGGCCACCGCCTAGTTTGGAAATGGGTAGATCTACCCGATCGATCGGCTAAGTGTTAAGAGACAAAAAACAATGTGAGGATCGGGGAAGAATTAACAGGGAACTTCTGGATCTCAAGTGGAATAAGGCAGGGCTGCCCCCCAAACCTAACCCTATTCACAATCTTTATATCAGATTCAGAGGAGGTCATGAAGAACGGACAAGATGGAGGGATTGTAATAGAAAATGAAAAAGGGAAATTGAAAGATGGAAAAGATAATCGATTTGGTAATCTGTATTTTATAAGATCAACGTAGAATATTTGCTGTATGACTATCCTATAAAAATTGGGAACGAGTCATTTCGACTTACTTGGTAGTTCTAATATTAATGATTCTTAATAATTGTATTAAAAAATTAATAGTGCTTTTGCACATCAAGTGCAAAAAATTTCCAAGAAATATCAATGAGAGGGAATCCCATTTTTCGCTGCCATTTTAAATTCCAAGCTTCCATCCTCGCGCCACCATAGCTCGTCGTAAACAGTATTCCTAATTGTTTAAAAATACTATTAACACTCTGTTCTCTCCTGCGAATCGTCTATAATTCGAAAATACACAATTTAGATTTGCACACATTTCTGCCACGACTCAATGAGAATTGAACAGTGATTCATCCTCGAATTTTAAAACGAACTTATCGGCAAGTGTTTGCAAAAGTGAAGTTTACTCGCGAAAAATAATTTCGCGAATGAATCCACTTGAGAAACTCTGCGAAATTGAAAGAACACGATGACCTCGACTCGTGTCATTCTCGTATGCGGAAATCACAATTTTGCCAATTGCCAAATGCTCGCCTCGAAAAAGATCAACGACCTTTCTCTTGTGCTAGTATTTTTCTACTTTTCATTGTTTAATATTACCTTTAACGAGGCAACTCGAACGGATACGGAGACTTATACTTTTTTACGGTAGACAGATGTTCGGGCACGAGGAAGACGATGAATCGGAAACGATGCATTTGCGAAATGGTAAACGTTCTCGTTGACGAGGAATTTCCTCGTTGCATGACAGAGGTAATTGATCGATTGCGTTTTATTCGGATCCCTTCGACGTTGCATTTGAACGTGGCAATGTTTGTTTAAATGCGTATTTGCAGGGTGCATCTTTTAATTTGCGAATTACGGAATATCGCGAACTTTGTGGTAATTTCACTCTTTCTTGCATTTTAAGAAGAACACGGGCCCTTTTAAATGTTCGGATATTAATATTATTTTTACAGTATTAAAGTAATAAAATTAATTAGATAATATTTCATTGAAGTAGTTTTAGAAATATTAAAGAAACTTTAATATCTTGATAGTTTGCATAAAGACTTTAACTAATTTTTGTCTGTTTAAAAATGCGTTTTTATTTAGCTTTCAATATTTCGGCTGTCTTGTGCAAAATAATTCTCATTAATTTCAGTACATTTATGTCAGCGTTTTTGCCAACTTCAAAACATTCCTGGAATGCATTTTTTGGTATAGCTTTCAGCTCGCCCAGTCTCTTTTCATTTACGTCTTGAACGGCTTCAAAACGTTCTTTCAAGTTATCGGTTTTATTCTCGAGAAGGGAACATAATGGCACAGTGTTGTATCTGATGAATGCAACAATTGTGGCATCCTTACGAACCTATTTTTAATTCAAAATCATCGAACGAGCCATAGCGTGAATTAGTATTTTATCCTCTTGCAATATCCATAACCTTCCACAAATTTCGACATTCATTTGCGAACAATAAAAAGTAGTAACATTTTAAAGCACTTCATTATCATATAAAATATATTCTATACCGATAGTAGAAAATTACAATAACAGGTTAAAAAATCAGATATTTTCTGATCACATATTTCTGTTACAAAAAGACTAATCACAAAAATTCTTTTAAAAAACTGAGACTCTCACTTGTTTAGATTCTCTTGAATTGCATTCAAAAAGTCAAATTCTTCAAAACTCCACATCATCGCGTTTTACTTTCATAATCCCTTCTAATCCTTCTCATATATTTAGAAGCTGAGGAAATTGTCTTTTCCTCCTCCTCTCACTCTCTCTCTCTCTCTCTCTCTCTGTCTATAGACAATTCGAAAGATCACGTGAGTTAATTTTCGACAGAAAAAGATGCATAATTTCCTGTTATTTAATCGGGCTTACATTACGTCAGTGACTGTAGCCGTGTTGCGCAATGCCGGGGAAAGTGTAGACCGTCTTGACCACTGTTATGGTCGCTACTTCTTGACCTGGAATGAAATTCTTTGTCGATCCTCGACGAACAATCGCCTCTCAATGGCGGTCGCGACGATTCCCATCACCGATTTATTAGAACGCCTTCGATTAACTGCAGGTAAAAATTTCTGTCTGTCGTTAAAAGCAAGTTAGATAAAATGGTGCAATTTTACTGGAATTTGTAGAACGACGAGGATAATTCAAAAGGATATAATTTTGTGAACGTGAAAAACGAAGAACTATTGGGGCATGAAGTTAAAGGATTGGATTTTTAATTAAAATTACCTTAAGATCAAATTCTCATCAACTTTGGAGAGTTTTTAGTTGCTTTGATAGTTTTACATGTAATTAACCCTTTAGCGACCGGCATTTTTTAAACATGCTACCCCCTTCTGACCGATCACTTGGTCACAAATACTTCCTTAATACAGACATCTATTCGAAAATTACAAATTCTCGTCACTGAGTCCTTAACAGAGGTAACCGCAATGATAATTTATTAATTGGAGTGGCAACCAATTAATTGGTTAAAAGTTCGAAGGCGTTGCGTCCGAAAAGCCTATTCCGGTATATAAAAGCCTATCCAGGCTTCCGGTCGGTAAAGTGTTAAAATCAATCAACGTAATTAAATAAATGCAAAAGAACAGCAGGTGTAAATCTACTCTGAAATAATTGATCTCGACTACTAATAGGACTCGTAATAGATAGATCATACAGACATTTTAGATTGTCAGATTTTCTATCTAGTTTTAACAAATAGTTCGAACAGATAGGTCAGAAAGACTTCTTAGACTGTCAGAATTTCTATCTAGTTTTGTTTAATATATGTAACAATTATGTAATACAAAATTGATTGATCACAAAACAATGCCCGGAATTCCATCGCAAAAAATTGCAAGCAAAAGATACTTTTATAATGACTACAAATTGTCATAACTGCTGTAAATATAGAAGACATGACGTACGAGTGGTTTTGATCGTAGAAAAAGAACAAACGAGTATTAATTTAAGCGATAAAAATTATCGACGACTCGGCAGAGGCGCTTCCAAGTCAGCCATCGGGAAAAACATGACACACGGTGTTATCCTTGAATCTCCTGAACTTACGTTTTGCAAAAAGTCGATCGGAAAATCACGAGGGATGTTAATATATTTCTGTTCAATACAAAAACATCAGTGTCTATTATAAAGCTAGAAGAATATCTGGTCGTTCTTCCACTTCAAATCCCTTAGAGAAAAGTAAGCCTAAAATCCAAAACTAATTCGCAGGAACGATGTAACATTACAAATTTTAACATCTTGCTTGTCCTCGTATTATTACATAATTAATAACATGTAAATTACAAATTAATGTATAATCATCGAAGCACTCCGTAAACAACCATTGAATTATCGAATCACCGAGCTTTCTTCTCGTCTCTCGTCGATGCAAAGTCCTCTTCTTTTCGATGGATTCGCGCATAAAGAATGCGTCTTAGAAATTTCATGTTTTTAAACGATCCACCTTGTCGTTAATAAATACAAGTGACGCAATGACGGGCGTACTTTGCACGTCTGCAAGTGGAAAATCAACGTCATACCCGTCTTGCGGTACTCTGAATTGTCAGAGATGTATTCATGAACTTGTAACTCGTCTTTGCCAACGATACCATCGGTTGGACTGTTTCTTTTTGGATAAGAAACCATAGAATTGAAATTGTAGGACGATATTATTATTATAGTATCTGCAAAATATTTAGAACTTTCTCTTTTTAATCCTATTTTACGAAATTTATTTTAATTATCATAGATATTTCTCTTAGGATATGTTTTAGGTGTGTTACTATATTGAACAGTTATTTCAAAAAAATTCTCTAGAGATGAGAGATATTTCAACTCAAATCCACCATGGAAATTGAAATAATTAAATCAATAGCCATTGCAGTCTGCTTTCCATGTACGATGATATAAGAATTTTCGCAGAATTGAGGAAAATATTTCTAACAGAGAAATCATTTATGCCATTACTACTCTTACAGCAAATGTAATTAAAATAGGATTATAGTAATTGCTATATAGAAGCTGGAAGGAGAGCAACGGATAATGATAGGTATCTTGCAAGTATAATAATAACTGATATCGTAAAAACACGTCGTTTTTTTACTGTGACACATATATTTCCGCGATTTAAGAAGCCTGTAAACGCCTTTACTAGGATCGTTACTTAGCATGAAATATCCATCTGTATTTTAATTGTAATTCCGCGACTCTGGAGTCCGTGATTGCTTCTTCGAGAATACTAAAAAGTGTCAACGGATGTAAGAAAATGTTCTGTACAATGGAATCCGCACACTCTTGACATAGCCTCGTATTTAAATCGATTCGACTTTAAACCTGCAAATGAAACGATTTGCAATTTTGTGCTATCTGCTTTTCACAAAAATTCTACCACAGAATATTTACTCACAATGATATCATTCACAGTTTTATGAATTTTTCAAATTAAAATTATTCTTTCCAGCCAAAAAGGGCCACATTTCGATCGATACACCATTTTAATTCAAAAGCTAAACGATTTTCAGATGCAAAATTCCATTCTTCTTCGTCGCAAACAAACTTACAATCGAATTAAAACTAGTTTCAAATCGAACAAAAGATCTGACAGCTTCTCAAATATTTTATAGCTGATCTCAGCCATTTAATGATTCTTCGAGCACTGTGGAACGTAAAAGACGACAAACGCGACAGTCTTTCAACGAAAGATTCGATTCGCCATTATCATTTTAATTTTCACCGGTTGTTAAGAGCCGCGATGTGAGGAAAATCGAGAAGATGGAAGTCGAATCGATGCAATTCTAAAAAATAGATTGTATGACTCGTATTGTAAGAAATAAAGTTCGTTTGGATGTACGTCGACATTGACGAACTCCTCGGCGTTTTATTATCTACGACGGCAATAGAATAGTAACGTGTTTTCCTAACTTAAGTACCGGAAACGATAGCCCTCGCGCCAATTGGGCTGTAATGGAGACGGTGACATTCGATTCACCGTATAATAATCGTTTTTTCTTTCATCGAACATTAATTTCGATACCCGCTTATCGGTGAACTTGTTGAGTATTACCTGAAACAAGATCGAGTCGCTGTTGTTGTTAAAAATTACAAGAATTAATACGATTTCAATAACAGAATTTTGATGAAATCTTTATTCCTATATCTTGAGCATGATCATTTGTTCTTCTTTTATGCAGTATTTTATTCGATAATAGTATAAATATTATTGATACATAAATATTAATAGATTTATTACAAATAACCGTAGTATTTCGCGGTCTTCGCCTTTTTCTATTTTTGTATCTCTCGCTTTTAACTTTTATGGTTTGCAAATTCAAATTCATGCAAATTCAACAGTCACGGCTTCTAAGTTCTCAGATAATTCATATTTTCTAATTAACATCCTTTTATTGGATCCTTCACAAGATGTATTACAAGTTCATTGAAATCTTCATCTCGAGAAGTGAAAACTACTCTTTTATTTCTACGTGATCACAGCCACGAAAAGACATGAATTAGAAATAACGGAGAAACGAGAAGACACGAACTTGAGAACACCATATAGAAAAAGTCATTTCAACGGGAGGAGATTACGGTGCACGGGTCGCGGTTATAGAAATGGTTTTTAATCTCTCGCCCGACCGTGAAGAAAATGATGCATTTGACTTACGTCAATCACGCGAATCGTCTTGCCATCGAGACGAATCGATCTACAATTAATATCAAAGAATCGAAAGGAAAGAGCGAAGACAATACGGAGCGGAGAAGATGGAAGTGAGGTCAAGCGGGAAAAACAGGTTGCAAGTCGTCGGAAAATCGAGAGGAAATACGAGGAACGTAAAATAACATTCTGAAAAGAAAGTGGTAACCTAGGAATACTTGGACAATCAACTTCACGGTCATGATCACCAACTACGATGCATTTCTTGCTTAATGGAAGCATCACTCTCGTAAAATATGTCTTGAAAAATCAAGGGGTGGAAAAATTCTTCTCGTATAAACTTGGAAAATTTTTGGAACAAATTGTAAGTCAGTCATCATGAAATGTTCTTCGTGGTTCAGTAAAAAGAAGATCCTTCCAGAAAGACTCGTCGGAGTATTATCAAAATTGAAATTGCTAATAATTTATTCCATTACGCAATGAAACATAACGCAGATAACAATGTACACAATTGAAAATTGTCATTGGCCAAGTCGAAATAACATATCGAACAGCTATTTTTCTCAAACCAAATCATCTCACGCGATGAAACGTCGCGAAATCCTTCACAACACAGTCTCTTATTTTTCAAATTTCATTCTGCAATTTACAAAAATGAAAAGTACACGTTACTACAGCCTCCATAAAACAAGGATACACGATTCTACGAAGCTCAACCCAACACTTTCATCATGGACAAACGTTCACGCTGAAATCCTTCGTCACGAAGCCCAAAATCATGCTCGATTCCTGCAAACCGGTAATCGATGAGATATCACAAAGTAAAATATGCAAAGTCACTGGAAACTCCCGGAAACATTGCAAGAATCGTCCTTAGAAATTGTGAGCCCGGTCAAAGTTCCATCTCGACGATTCAGCAGCATCCAACAAATCGGGGGACCGTTGGAAGCAATAAATGATGATGCTGGAACGGAGAGAGGACCAACGAGGAAAAAGTCGATGCTGAAAAGAGCACGAACCGAGAATGAAAGAGCCACGTTGGTCGACAGGTGGAGTGAAGGTGGCTCTTGACAAGAGGGAAAGAAAGGCTATCCAAGGAGGATAGCTGTTTCTGTTAAAAAGGAGGAAGAAGGAGAGAGTGAGGACAAACATGTAGACAGAGAGATGGAGAAAGAGGGTAAAGGAGTAAGAACCACTAAGAGTGAGAGTGAGCAGGTAAAGAGGTAAAGGGGCAAAGAGACAAAGGGGCGAGAGAGGGAGAGAGAGGGAGTGAGAGGGACGGTGCTAACTAGACGACACGGTTGATTCTACTCGCTTCTGTCCGCTTCAGTCTCGCGTCAGGACTCGAAAGTCGCGGAGGACGAGACAACGCGCCGCGAAACCAGCCGGATTCTCCTCTCCTCGAACGTCCTCCCGGGCCGATTTCTTACTCGAGCTGCTCCGACAGAGCCTCAGAAGTCTCGGTATCGTCGGTGTTGTGTGCTTTTAGACGGTGCTTGTGCTGTGATTCTTCCCCGGATTCATCTCGCAGCTGATACTCGGGCTGCTACTGATACTACTACCACTGCCGATTCTTTTTCTTCCTACAATCGCGATATTTTTTTCTTCGAAGACGTCGTTGTCGTTTAATTGCCTGAAAGACCGATGCTGCCGGTTAATCGAGATACTTCGATGACGTCCACCGCCAATCGGGATTACACTTAGAGGCTGGCAGCGATCCGAGGAAGACGCGAGGAATCGAGGACGAAGAGACTTAAGGAGATTAAGGTACCAAAGATCAAAGGAAATGGGGATATTGTGATTTGAATTGTTGAAATGGGGATAGTTGCTTTTCATTGTGGAGAAAAATTGATATTTTTGGTCCACTTCGTCGATTGGTGAGAGGGATAGCGTAGGTTTGAAATGTTGGATGAAGAGGCGAGAGGGTTGAAGTTGAAGTTGATGGGTTAGAGAAACATTGCGTGGTTGGTAGGCTGGCTGCGATGTGAAGAAGTCGCGAGGAATCGAGGATGGCGAGATTTAAGGAGATAGGGGTACCACAGATTGAAGGGTGATGAGACTTAGGGAGATAAGGGTGCCAAAGATTAAAGGGAATGGGGATGATGTGATATGAATTGTAAAAACGGGTAGAATTGTTTTTCATCGTGAAGAAAAATCGATATTTTTGGTCCACTTGATCGATTGTTGAAAGGGATAGCGTATGAAAAAGGGACAAAAGGGTAGAAGTTGAAGTTGATCGTTTCGACAAATATTGCGTGGTTGATAGGTTGGCCGCGATGTGAAGAAGTTGCGAGAAATCAAGGATGACGAGATTTAAGGAGATAAGGGTACCAAAGATGGAAGGATGACGAGACTTAAGGAGATAAGGGGACCAAAGATGGAAGGATGACGAGACTTAAGGAGATAAGGGTACCAAAGATTGAAGGGAATAAGGATAATGTGATATGAATTATTAAAACGGGAAGAATTGTTTTTCATCGTGAAGAAAAATCGATATTTTTGAAAGGGATAGCGTATGAAAAAGAGGCAAAAGGGTGGAAGATGAATTTGATGGTACCGAGAAACATTGATGCGCGCGGACGATAATCTGGCCGGCCTTGGGAAAATGAAAGAATCGAGACCGATCTCGAAACGGTTAAGTTCTGAGCAACGTTGAAATTGTTCGGTGAAAAAGGAACAAGCTCGATCGTGTAAGGTGACCATTAGCCGAGCACTCGGCTGCCCCCTTACTTCCGTTGAAAAGTGAGAAACTGGCGATGTTACCAAAGCCGGATTAGCCGGAGGAAATTCGAAAGCTACGATGGCAAAATCGCGATCTCAATCGGCCGGGCTGAGTAATCTCGATCTCATGGTTCCTAGAAGCAAGAAAATCGTAGGACTCTTTACCTTCGACCGATCGTTCCAATGAAAAATCATCACTTCGATCCTTCCATCTTAACGTCATAGAAATTATCACATTTCTATTACGAAATCCTCTTATGATAATCATTCAAACTCAAAAACAATTTAGAAAAAAAAAGATCATGTCAAAGAAAAGCCTCGATCTTCATCTCGTTACGCAATTGTCACCTTTGGATCCAACGATCGATGAATCAACTCTCAGGTTCTCCAACGTCACCGTTGCACTTGCAATCAGGTGAATCGAAAGGGACGAAGAGACGAGCGAACGATCAAAAGAAAAAGCGACTTCAACTTCCATAACTCGCGATGAATCACCGTCCATTATTTTCACGAAAGAACGAAATAGAAAGCGACACGGTGTTGCAGCATTTTGACAATCCTGGAATGCACACGCAGTGAAATCGAACGCCACGAATAACGTAAAACAGCTCCTTGTGCTGCTGTTGCTCCACATACATACGGATTTTCTACGTTGTTTGTTACGAATTATATTTGCCGGCTGGTGGGACAAGAATTCTACGGACCTGTTTGGCCTGGGTATTTTGAAAGCCTGTTTCTGACGGACGAGAATCGAGATACCGCGATCCACGTGTCCGTCGGCTTAAAAACTCTTCTGACCAATTATTTATGTAAATACGGTAATACCTTGCATAATGTTAGTTTAACGTTGCCTTATCGTTTTGGTTAAATGGCGAAATTCAAGAAATTATTAGTTTTCTTTGGTACACTTTGTACTTTGTTATGGTTATTCCTAATTTTGAGAAATTACTTTGTGACGGGTGATAGAAAGTATAAATCATGAAATATTACTGAGAATAAGTGGTATGTGGTACCATTTAAGTGGTAATTGTAGATTTCAATGAATTTTGCAATTGATAGCATTTTTCCCGCATTGCGGACGATCGGTTATGGAGTTTTGGAAAAGATGGTACAATGTTCTTCGTCATTTTGAAAAATGTGCAAGTTCTTCATACCTTAGCAGCTAGAAAATTGTGTGCCTCAAAATGCAAAATCTCAGTTGTTTAAAAAATTGAATGTTTAACACTAGATTTACGAATATAGATATACCTATTTTTCTGAAGTGAGCCAATTTGACTCATACAAGAAAATTGAAGTTTTTTGCAAAGAAAAGAGTTCCAAATCAATTTGAATGAAAGATTTATTATTAAGAATATTAACCAACCAATATATTATACATATAGTGATCAAATTGTTAATGAGTCAAATTGGTCAAATGAGTAAAAAATCTAGTGTTAAGGTGTTTCATCGAGTTTTGCAAAATAAACTTGTATTATAGTAGCATTTAAAATTTGAAGGATTAAATATCGGAATTTTCCGTTTCGCAAGACGGATAGGAATGCAAAAACGGTGAACTAATTTCGCGAAGAAATTCAGCCGAGCATAGGCGGCAAGGATGTGAAAGATCGAGAGAAATATACTTTCTATGTGGCGCGAAAGAAAACACGAGTGTCGACGAATCTCGCGAATAAATTACTGTCTCGAATTTCGCGAGACTTTTAACAGCTGGTGTGCCTTAATTTCACGAAAATAATTCATTTGCAATTGAACTCTGAAGCTTTGCATCGACATTAAACGATCTTCATCTGTATTTCTTCGATTGTTTGCTATTCTAATTATATTTTAAAACTTTTATCTATCCAAATCTAAAAAATATCTCCGGAGTTGCAGTATCTGAAAATTGGACGCCATGAACATCGCTCTCTTTTTGCCAACAACTTAGAAACGTGGGCTGAAGATAGAAGACGGTAAAAGTTAACGACAGCTTTAAAACTTCCAGTTAAAATAACGATCAAACGCGTCGGTATGTTTTGGGGAAGAAAAAGCAGACGAATCGGAGGAATTTTATTTTCCCTCCCGCCATCAAAGATTGTTTTGAGAATCTCGAATAAATCGACGTTGAAAAAAAAGTGCAGACACGAAAATAAACTTTCGTCGCGTTTTGTTTAAACGTAGATAAAGCTTTGCGAATTATTTATAACTCGCGGGAACCCCGTTTCAAGTTTGGCAAAAGAAACTTCCTGTTGGACGTAATAATTTATTACAAAATCACAATAAATCGATACTCTTTCCTAAATTATAATCTCAATTTGATATTTAACGGGCGAAGAGAATTATTTTAAATTAATTTAAAATTCACGTGATATTAGCGGAATGCAAATAATAACGTGAGATCATAGCATTTCAAGTCAATGAATTCCGTTCTAAATTTTGCAAAAATCTCAGTAAATCTCGAAGGATCGCAAAGTGAAATGGAAAACTCGACATTGGCACAGTTCTCCTACTAGAACAGTGAGAGTGCATTAGGATCAGCACATGCGATCTTGACCGCGCACGCATAGAAAGATGTGCAGAATTTCCCTCGCTCATTACTCATCTTGTATAAATCACTTTTTAAATCATTCGAGTTACGAATCAATTTTAATTTCATCAAAATATAACTGAAATCCATAAAATCAGAAATATCTTTGATCTACCACTTTACATAATAAAAACGTTGTTGTTAACAGGATAAAGTTACCTTTCCATGTTATTAAACGGCGTTAAATATAGGACGTCATTTCTACTTTTACTTTCACGTGTGCGCGACTGCGAAGCAGCTCGGTAGCTCTTGCGAATTTTAACGACCCAGCGATAATTGGCCGCCATTGCTGGCCGGATTGCATTTCAATAATACCTATAACATCGTACAAGCCAGATGCTGAAGGTTCGAAAGATAATACGAAAGTTCTTTGTCCATCTTTTATGAATTTTTGTATTTGCATCTTTGAATACTTATTCTATTCATCGATAACGATCCTGTTGATTTATGGACACCGATATGAACAAAGACAGGAACAAAAAGATCAAAGAAATCACAAAGAATCATTTCTGCCAATTTAACACATAAATTCGCGGTTCCCTCGCTACTTTAATTGTCTCCTAATTAACACTTGAAGACGAATTTCTCGCGCTTCGTTTCACCTGTTCCTTTTGCCCCATTATTCGGATTTAATTGCTATAATTACATTGCTTAAGATTTATACTATATTGTGGAACTGAAAGAACTTCTGTTCGGTTAAAAATGTAAATTTACAAGTTGCAACATTTTCGCAACGAGAGAACGTAAGCGCAGGTACATAGACTGGAGACTTTCCTCGGCGAAAATGCAGTCTGAATCGGCTTCAGGTTACATGGAAAGAAATGCTTAATTGAGTAGTTTTAATAAGTGTGTCAGCCGGTTGCAGGCGCGAGGGAAATGACGAAGAAGTCAGCCGAAACGTCATCGGCATAAACTGTTACGTAGTTGCAGCGGTGCAATTGCATTCCACGAGGAGAGCATTACGTTACGGCTGCATGTCGGTCGATGTTTATTGAGGTAATAAAATCGGCAGAATTCTTAACCGGACAATGTTATGATCTTCAAAATTATCGCTATTGTTATGAGTATAAATATATAAAAATTCAGTACTATTCAATTAGTAAAATAAAGTAAAAATTTTAAAACAATAGATTAAAGAAAATTAAGCAATGCAGTATTTTGTTACATAAAGTGTGGGCTAGAAAAGTCTCACAAAAAGAGAGAAATGAAGGTGGAATAGAAAAAGAAAGATGCGATAATAAAAAATTTGACAGAATAACCAAAGCACAACGAAAACAAGAAATAACAGCAAAAAAACACAACGCACAAAGATTATTAAAGTAATTAACAACAGTGAAATCGCCGTTTCCACACAATTTCCCCCGCATTTTCGCGATAATTTAAGTTCACTGGAGCAATCCCATGAAACATTGCAAACCGTTACATGCCCTACAGTCAATGCTTTCTCTTTTTTTCACAATAACAACGACATCCCATCTTTCTGCAAAATTTATCTCGACTTCGTTGTTTTATCAAAACACGAGAATGACGATGCGAAAGAAACGAAAGAATGGACAAATCACGTCCCGATGATTCACACGTGCGTACGAATCACAAAACGTCACGTTCTAAAGTGCAGATGTTTCCAGGATCAAACTCGTTTCGCCGATCACACGTTAGTTTCCTCTAAATCGCTGATTATTCTGCTATCGAGATGGTCGTTTATAAAATATGATTTTCATACAATCGTTCGTGCCACGATCGAACTTAACACGTGGAATGCAGCAAGAAGAAGAAAACATTTCTTGTACTGTCCAAGTGATAATATTCGCAATCCTTGTGACATACTTCTTCTTAAAGTACTACAATAAAATCAGCAAAATTCTATTAGTATTTGTTCCTACCTTTGTTTTAAATGTTTCAACTTTATGAAAATATAATTTTCACTTTTTTTCACTTTCACTATTCAAATGAAGCTTCACTTTAATAGTAAAACAACAAAGGTGGTCAAAATATTCCACTTCTATACTATGAAACCTAAAGTATCTAATTGTTCATCCCTTTCATTTAAATGCAACAAATATAACGCTGGCAGTTTCAGTGCTAATCGTTTGAGCCCCGGCGCAAAGTGGCTGAATCTCGATGCAAAATGCCAAGCAGCGCGACGGCGCTTCTTTTTCACAATGCTAAAATACGACAGTTTTTTTCAAACGATTAATGAAAACGATAATACAGATGAAATACAATGTTCACTGTGTTAAGTAAAACATGTTAATTTCCTCTTTTTTATCACAGCTACGCGTGAGCGATTTCTAAGTAAATATAATTGTCTCCATTAGTTTCTGCGTAAAGGACGTCCGTTTTTTTCATTCTTACACGTAAATGTCCTCCTAGAAGACGTCATTTATTATTTGCGATCGTTTTCTATACGAGTTTGATAAAATTTTTTCTATTTTGTTTTGCAAGTACATGGACACAGTTCGTTGGAAATTCTTGTACGTCAATGCAGTTGTTTCTGTATGCTTTGAGTTAAAGGAACGAGAAATAAGGCATTCTATAATACGCATGTCTTACCTATGATAATCGTTGCAATCGAGGAATGCGAATGGAAAAGATGCAGAAAATCGTGTTTACCGTGTAAACACGTACGTTTTTCTCCTTCCTTGCATGTTCCATTATTTGCGTTGGTCGTGGACGACTTGGTCTTCGGATTTTGCTTCATGGTCACGGATTCTATTGCTGATTTAGTAGAAAAAAATCTGGACGCAAAGTAAAGAATATAGCTAGGTGAATCCTTCGAAATTCATTCGAAAAAGGCCTTCAGATTTTGAAGGAACGAAAATAGAAGAATCTGAGAATTACGAGTATTAATTTTGGGACGTTCTTCCGCATTAGTAATTTTTCACGGTTTTCCCTTATTAATATAAGCAGATAAAGTTTAAAGAACTTTTCTAAAGCTCCTCGAAAGGATATCAGAGACATTCAAAGAGAAAAATTGGATGGTACTCAGCGCTGGAAATACTTATTTCCTGAGGATTTTTCTTTATAACTAATTATAACTAACTTGAATCATAAAAGCACACTAAGTGTTACCAATTTTCTTTTTGTTCGTTTTTTGAATGTTCTTTCTCCACACTTTCCAATACGTTTGTCCGTAGTTTCACTAAAATATGACAGATAAAAGGAAGAACTTAACGAACGCGGGAACTCAGTTTTTAATTTTCATCTATAACAAAAAGCAATCGTAAGATGATTGAAGATCGTATATCACTCTCACCGATAGCCATAAAAGACCGATTGGTCCGTGCAAAATCGGTTTTTGTACACTGTCTGCTCGCAAATCCACATAGTGATTTCGCACCTTTAGAGCTCATACTTTTTATCCTATCGTCGCGTGTACTTTGATCTTCTCGCGGAGAAAAACTCAGGCAAAAACATGTTTGCACGAACAAGACGGACCGCCGTCGGTTTTCTCATCGTTGTAGAGTCGGAAGTCGTCTGGAAAATCATCTTACGTAATAAAAAGTCCACGGAAAGTGACCTCTGCCAATCCACAGAAATAGATCTCTCACGAATTTGACCGCCATTCGCAAAATTCTAACAATCTTTCGTCTGTCAAACTCTAAACTACAATTGAACAGCTCAATTCTCCGTTTTCATAATACTTTCTTAACAATTAACTAACAAACCAAGTTCAATAATTACATCCACAAAATGTAGAAAAGAAATGAACAACAAAGTGTTCTCCTCAAAGTAGTATAATACCTCATGATCAGACACAAAAATTAATCTCCTACCGGCATTGTCCATCGATTTATCTCAAAGAAAAATCGACAAACCAAGATCAGAAAGTATTGCAAAAATACAAAATAGCTTTTGACAAATTGTCAATGTTTTATTTGGATGAAATAATACAGGGAGAACACGTGTTTGAATTTCGCGCAAGAAGTGTCTCTTACGCGACGAAGAATCTGCCTCATAATCGTTTAACGGATTAATATTTATCAGATTTTATATAATAGCTCCATGTCGGTGAAAACGTGGGGGTCAGGGGGAAACGGCGAGGCAGAAGAAAAAATGTAATTGCAAAGAGACGAAAGAGGTAACGAAGGTCGGGCACCTGACAGCTCTAGCTCGTCCAGCCTTCCTCGCAATTACGATGTAAGTCACGCTCAAAATCCATGCTGAGCAATTGCACGCGCCCGATCGAAATCGAGCCAAGGTTAAAACGCGACCTAAGCTTCGACGAAAAATATTATGCAACGGGATCGTCGCATTCTCACCCGCACGTTGACATTCGCGTTAGAATGCGCGCAGTGACTCTTATTCTGTACCTCCTCTTTTTATATTACACTATTGGCAATTCTCAACAAACGACAAATCTTTCATTTGAAGTTAATTTCTGAATTCTAAAAATATTGCTACTTTAGGCGATCCAAAATCTGCAATTCTTTTCTTCCTTTTTGTATTGTTGGAAAACATTTTAACAGAAATAACAGAGACTTAACACTAAACCTACCAAGCCGGTCAAAATGACAGGTTCTTCATTTTTGCCAAAAATTCGCTAAATTGATAGACAAGCTATAAAACAAATATTCCATTTCTATCTTATAAAACGTAAATTAGTTAATTAATCGTCGCTTTTACCTCGTCACGCTGCTTTTCCCAAAGGTCTTATTTGGTATATCTAAATATGAGTAGATATAACATCGGTAGTTTTAATATTAAAATTGGATCCAGTAATTTGGAAAGTGAGTCTGTAACTCCAAAAATTCCTTTTGCAATTTCAATGTTTGTGGTAACTTAAAAATGTAGGATGTCAAGTTTGAATTTAAAAAACGTAATTGAGGATGTCAAGTTTAGAAATAAATTAATAGGAGAGAAGCGTTGTTAAATAAAAGCAGGATAATGTAATAGTACGATAAGTAGACGTAGAAAGCTTAAGCCGGGAGAATCTGAGCACTTAAGTCTACTGTACTTTCGTCTTGGTTTTCCCTCCCACGATTTAACGCATCGGCTGAGCGAGCATCGGAGCTCGACAATCCGTCATCGACGTCGCTCGCTTTCTATCGCGTTACATAAGAACAAACCTAAACGAAAACGTAATGGAACTTGAGCGCATCAACCCTCTCGTAATTCGGTCTATTATTTCCACGTCTTTATCTGTTTTACCCGCCATTACTTCCTAACTACTCATGAATTTCTTCTGTTAGCTGTAGTCAAAGAAATAGTCGCAATTTTGCAATGTCATAGCGACTGTCGCTATAGTTTTGAACTTGTCGACTAATTTTAATCTTATCTTACTATGAATTTCGTAAGAACCAGGAAAAGACTAAAAAGACAATGTCGTGGAATTGCATACTGCACTTACTTTTTAAAGATTTCTATTAGTCCTATTATTATATTAATATTATTTCCTTTTATTAGTTTGTACTATTTTCTATTTCTCTGAATTAAATTTATCAATTAAAAGCGCCTCTAGGAAATCGACGAAGCAAAAAAAGTCACAGGAAATATTTTGTTAGAAGGCAAAATATTTTTCACTTGCCGCATAATAGACTTAATGTAATTTTTATATTGTTATTTCTTTTAGAAAAATATAATCGTTTTAATAACAATTAATAAGTATAAAGTGACGATACAATTAGTGTTAAAAGTCTCCGTTAGTAGGGTATAACAATTTTTCGTCTCAATTAAATTAAAAGAGTCGCTGATAAAATCATAAAACCATATTGAAGATAATTATTCTTCATTATTACCTCATTTATATCAGTGTACCCTGTAAAGAGAGATAATTAACGATTTCGAAGGTAGAAAGAAACGGGAGCCGACGAATCGACAATCGGTTACGGAACACTTACAACGTAACGTTATGTAAATATCGTAACGTTTGTTATTACGAGGTTTACGACGCAACCGTAAAATCATTTCACGCAGATTTTTTGCGTTATGTCACACGCAACACTTTCCACCTCATGTTGCACGAATTTCTAAAAATTACGTGCGCACATCGGGCGATACCGAAATATTTTGCAATGAAACAATTATCTGTAACTGCATCTTTAAGTGCGAATTAAGGGAACCAGATGCAATGTGAAAAATCCTTTTAACGATAGAATAATTCAGAAGGATATATCTACAGGAAAATTAAGCCATGAAACAAGTAAATCACTCTTCAGCTCGACGCAAAGCTTTGCAAGATATTGTCACGAAATTAGAAGCTGTATCTACTTGATATTCACCCCATTCTCACCCCACTCAGTAAACTAGACTTCAAATAACCAGTTACTTCTCAAAAATTAGG
The DNA here is from genome assembly GCA_910591515.1 of Cerceris rybyensis. NCBI lineage: Eukaryota > Metazoa > Arthropoda > Insecta > Hymenoptera > Crabronidae > Cerceris > Cerceris rybyensis. Next base: position 8,884,423 of record OU342795.1, read on the forward strand.
TCTACATGATACATTCATCCTACTTCCGTGTTTAGAAATCTAAAACAATAACTCGCAGACAAATAACATAAGAGTAAAATCCAAACGAGAACAAATAATTTGTAAAACGCAATAGTTTCTCGATTCTCAATAATCATTAAGTACATCTGAATGACTTCATTGGCTCTCCATAATTTTTCTACAAAATAAAAGTTCCACAATGCAGTTGCATCCTAGTCCAATGGTCAAAAGCATCCCCTGTAATTTCGGGGGAGTCAAATCAAGGGAAAATTGCGGAAAAAGATTGAAGAAAATCGCGCTTGACCCGATAAGGAGGGAAAGGTCGTTCGATAAGAGTAAAGCGTACACATTGGCGAGAATTTTGAGCGTCGACCCTGGCCCAGAAAATCGAGGGCTCACGTGGCCGGGTCTTTCCACACGCGTCCTCGTGGTACGTCGTCCTTTGGAATGCCAGTTTGCGCAATTCCATCGGAGCTGCTCCTCTCTTCGTTTGTCTGCCGTTGCGATTTTCGAATACTAAGCGCTGTTACGTCCGTCCATCGAGATCCACCGGTTTTTTTCGTGCCAGTCGAGGTACGATTGTCGATTATGTCACTTGAGATATAATTTGGGACTGCCTCGCTTTAAATGGAACGACACTTGGATCGTTTATAATAAAATTGATGAGCTTTTTTGAAGAAAGCATCTTTGAAAAAGTTTATGGATGTGTTAATGGAGGATTTAGTTAGTTGGTGTATCGTACTGATAACATATTAGCAGAACATAGATATTATTATTTATATATTATATTTAAATGCTGATGGTAAAGTTATAATTTTACTGCTCCCAGTAATTGATAATCTAAGTTTTTAATCTCGTAAACCCCATTGTCTTTAAAGTTTAATTTTTATCTCAGAGAGGGATGTAATGTTAACACTTTACCGACCGATATTTTTTAACATCCTACCCACTTCTGATCGGTTACTTGCACGCAAATATTTCCCTGATACTGACATCACTTCGAAAATTGCAAAGTTTCTTCACTGAGTCCTTGGCACAGTTAACCGCAGTGAAAAATAAAAATTTATTAATTGCCATAGCGACTAATTAATGAGTTAAAAGTCCAAAAGTGTTGGGCCCGAAAAGCCGATTAATCGGCTACCGGTCGGTAAAGTGTTAAATGTGGGCTTTTAATTTTAATTTTGTTACTATATGTTCTAAGGCTTTGGATGTTGTTTAACATTAATCTTATCGTTTTGAGGCGAAACTTTGTCATAAATATATTATTAAATATATTAGCATTGCAATATAATATTATTATGTTAGTAATAAGTTAAGTAGTAATATAAAGTAATATGTTATTGTACATCTAACTAATAATTCTAGCGTTGATAGTATACTATTAATATTCTATTACTACGAATTTATATAATTAGATCTTTGTAATCAGTAATGTATTCTAATTAGTGTAATTAATTAGGATCTAACGTTGTAAGAATTTAGCAAAATCCTGTAACAGCATTTTTATCGTTCATTGTACACGAGGAAAGAATTGAAAGAGTACGTCTAATGTACACAGAACAATGCCGATAGAATCGACAGGGAAATTACAGAAAACTATTGCTTAACGGCGGTCATAAATCAGTTCAGGCTGCTCGAGTCTGACTATCGGAAACGATCGGTTCATACTACTGTCTGCCGCTTGTCTGACTACCGAATACTATCTACCTATACCACTAATTATCTCGATCGGACTGCAGTGGTTTTCATACTCCTCAGATCGTTTCAATTTAAAAGAAAAATGCTCAGACACCACTTCCACGTTTTCAAGATAATATCACTGTGATACAGACTGGCGTAAAAGTCACAATTGGTTTTAAAAATTCCATACCTTTCTTCCTTGTAACAATGACTTTCTCGTCTTTAACACTAGAACTATCGTCATTAAACCCAGTATATTCAAATATATTTAACCCCTTGCCGTACAATCACGAGTGCTGCTCGTGACGCGATAAATGGAATAGTCAATTTTGAAGTGCTCTAAAAATTATTTTATCAAAAATACCAGTAGATCCTGATGAAATAATATTAATTCTATGATATTCAATGTTACGTTAAGTCATTTACTATATCCAAAATTGGAGGCTATATTGTTACTTTAGTAATTAATTCAGAGTTATTGTACATTTAAATCACAAAAGAAATGGCACGGGAAGGGGTTAATAAGTACTTTATGAAAAGAAAAATTACGAGGCGGGAAAATGATTGATTTATTAATTTATGTTGTTTAAGACGGATTTACAATATCCATTCTGTGGGACTCCGGTAAATTTGGAGAATTTTTTGGAGGAAATGGGAAGTCAAAAATTTTGAATTGGACTGGTAGTTTTAGTTTTAAAAATCTTTTTATTCAGAAGATACTTGGAAGATTTCTTATTGAAAATGCTACCATTTTGATAATTCTGCAAAAAGGGATGTCAGTGTTACAACCAAAAAGTTTTTGCATTTAAAATCTTGTTGCTACTTACAGGTCATCTTGTATTGTGATACGTTTTATCATAATTTATCAGTTTGTGGTCCCTCGAGGGATAACTCAACCTCAGTTTACAGTTCTCCCTGGATTTTACGTTTGGTTAACGTGCAATAAGTCGACGAGTCTCGTTTAAAGACAAATTCACGAAAACCCATCGGAAATGTATTTGCAATTGCGCCTCTCCGTCTGTTTATACTCGTTGGTGCATTATGCAACGGTTTGTTGCCTTTTCCTCTTTTCTTGGCGCGTGCATTCTATGCACTTGCCATCATAATTTAGCCGTAGCTCGAACAGCTACGATGAATTGGCGAGAATGCAGCTGCGAGAAAGCGACTCAGATTTTACCTTCGATCGGCGCCGTTCTGGAACCGTCACTTTGAATCGCATCGCTGGATTTTCGTCGGGTGTCCTGTACGTTTTTTCAACGACATTCAATCGCGTCTGCATGTAACTGCATTACGTAAAGATGCTCGTAAACTCGATGCAATTTCGTATGTTTACGTAAGACGACCGTCTCGATGCTTATTGGTGCCGTTTTCTTTTTTCGCTGGCTTTAATGTTTGGCAGGGCAATAAAAAAAAGATGTGAGGCAAAGTACTGATTACCAAATGTCAAATAAGGGTACGTAATATGTACTTCAGAAAAAAATACGATCTTTCCTTCACAGTATAATGAAAATTTCAAAGTGCATCCCTCAGAAAAAGTTTAACACTAGAAAGACTGACGTTAAATCCGTGACATTTAAATGTATTAAATAAGTACTTTGAAAAAAGGGAAATCAAGAGGTGGAAAATATGATCGATTCGGAAATCTGTGTTTTGTAAGATCAGCTTAGAATTTCTAGTCTAGGACTCTCCTATAAACTTAGGGAATTATTGGAAAAAATTATGAATAAGTCATTTTGACTTGCTTCGTCGTTCTAGTGTTAAATCAGTAGATTCCTCCTGGAGTGCAATATAAAACGATAAATATTCTTATAATATTGTAAAAAGTCAACACGAATCCCCTGCACCGTATTATAAGTCTGAACACAGTACAATTTATACCAAGTACATAATCGTATTATTCCCATTGCGAGTACACCATAAGCAGTTACCTGTTAGATAAAACAGAAGCTTCAATTTCCCCTCTCTCACACAAGTCTCGGTCATTGTACGACGTACATTTTCTATGAAAAATTCACAAATCCTCGACCAGCTTTCTTCGACTTTTTCTCCCATCATTCTCACGTTGTTTTCCCCATTGAAATATCCCAATCGGTAGTTTTACCCTGTGAATTTCGATATTCCTTTAACGTCTCACTCTTCCCACGTCTCTTAATTATCGAATGGACGCTGAGAGAAGGAAAATCTCTCTGCTCATCGTAACGCGCGAAATCACGTAATACGCCAGCAGACGGAAACAAAGATTTCACAATGGTCCATTTCGTAAGGGCATAGGAACTCTCGCTTCGAAATTCCTCGATCATTTTATAACACGGTTGTTCGAACGACGGAATTATGGATCAGATTCCAGGGAAAGGTGGTGCACGGTGATCATTAATTTCGTAATTCCCATACACCTGGTCTTGCGCGAGAACGTCAAGCCTCGCTGGCTTCCAGGATTTTTCGAAAAATAGTGAAAGAAGATCGTGCAAATGAACAAATATTTTGTTACGTAATTGACGGACTTTTTGAGAGAATCATCGTGCACGGGTGGAACGCTAAATGCGGTTGATGACCCGTCAAATATATTTGGTAAACAAGTGACTGAACGAGGTATAACTGTGGATATCATTCTTACGAGGTCTTCAATAATTCATACTAACTTCAGGAACTATTTTTCAGTCGATTACAAATTTCGTGACAAGTTAACATAACGCTCGTTTTAATTATTTAATATCTAACGATCTTAATGCTCGTTTTGTCGTCGTAGCTTCTATATAATTTAATTCACTGAATTCTACAGAAGAATTAGTGTTCAGTTCATTAAATCTATCGAATAATCGTATAAGAACGTGGTATTGATTGATCAACCATCGACTCATCTTTATGAAGGTCGAGAATAAAATCAGAAACTCACGAAAGAGAGTTGCTCCAAAAATCCGTAGGAGTTTTTGCTAAAATATGGAAACGACCTTGCAGAGGCCGTAATTCTTGTCGTTCGCGTAACTCGACACTTGGAGTCAACCTCGCGAAAGCATCACATTTCGCTTGAACAAAATTCCCTGGCCACGATTCCCGCGCTGCCCGGGAACGTCAATACACGTTGCCCAATGAACCGGCGAGTCTGAGCGAAAAGAAAGCCGCTTTCTTACGTAACGCCAGCATTCGCTCTTTCGCCTGTACGTTCGTTCGCTCTTTCTAAACGGCACGAGCGGACCTCTCGTTCAGCTCTGAGATCATAAGGGGCCTCCATAGTGGACATGGAAGTTAGGACTTTCGAAAAATGAGATTCAAAGTCGATAGGAGTGGAACAGGTGCTGTTGAAAATGTGAGAGCCATTTTTGAGAGGCTGCAGCGATAATGAGGTGAAGTAGAATATTTTTAGATAATGAGCCTAGGGGGTTGAGATCAGTTGAAAGGATAGATTCTTCGCAAAAAGGTACAGTATTTAGAAGGGTATTTCCACATAGGAGGTCCAGGTGCTTGAAATTAATTAGAAGGGTAGATTTTCCGTAAAATGGAGCATTTGGAAAATTAACAGATTCGGTAGATTTAGGGAAGAGAGATACAGTATTGAAGAATGCTTTTATATAAGACTTGGTGGTTGAGATTAGTTAAGAGGATAGATCCTCAACAAAGTGCTACAGCGTTTGGAAAATTAACAGACTCGGTGCATTTAGGACAGAGGGATACAGCAGAGCAGAATATTTCTATATAGGAAGCTCAGGAGATTGAGATTAGCAAACAAAGCAGGATCTTAGAAAAAAGGTATAGAGTTTGGAGAATTGAAAGTCTCGAAGAGTCTACATAGGGGGATAGTGCACTAAAGAATATTTTTAAGTAGAAATCCTAGGTGGTTGATAGTTTACTCAATGTGGCAAATTCATAAAAAATGGTAACGCATTTAGAAAGATCAAAATTGCAATTATTTCTACCCAATGGACCTAAGCATTTGCAGTTCAATGAAAATTGTAGATCCCGTAGAAAAAGATATATCATTATAAAATTGAAACCCCCGATCAAACTACTCTCCTCATGAAAACAGAGCCCAGAAATATCAGAAACAAGATCTCGGCATTTTCCAATTAACTGAGTTGTTCAACAGGAACATGAAAAGTATTTATAATCGTTCCCAGGCCAGAACCTCCGTCACCCAAATTCTTCCACCATTCCTTTCAGTTTTTCCCCGTATGTATACATCATCGCCACGATTTTGCTTTTTACCCAGTGATTTCCTCATCGGTGGAAGATTAAGCATCCATTTTATCCATTGCTCAACGCATGACCACGGTGCACTCGTTATTCTGGTTCAATTAATTATACACGAGGAAGAAATTGCACCGCGTCTAATTGAAAGCGCGGAAAACTGTAATATTGTTGCGCAACCATTGATCGATTAGTTCGCATGTACTAACACGACCTGTTGGTTTTCCTCTTGGTTTCAGTGACAACGCGACAGCCGGAGGGGGTTTGATGAACGCAAACTCTTTGGCCGCGATGCAGAACAGCACCGACACCAATTTAGACATGACGATCACACCGAGCACGGTCCTCTCAACACCGGGGTTAAACAACCCCGCGTGGAACCGTCAGCAGGCCGTCAGCGTCAGGCATGCATTCAAGACGTACGGAAGCAGCAAAAATCCAAATCACGTCATTCAGAATCTCAGCATGACCGTCGCAAAAGGATCCATGTGAGTTTCGATTTTTTAGTATGATTGGATGAGAGCTCTCGTGCGTGCAATTTTAGGGGATGATGATATTCATTCTGGGTTTATCCCTTTACTTTGAGGGGTTAAAACCTTTGCGGTTTCGTGTCGATCAGCTGACATAGATTTTCACTTGATTTTCTGACTTTCCAATTTTATAATGATTCTGTAATATCAAATAAATATCGGTTAGTAATTATAGTTATTGACAGCACTAAAAAGAATGAATGAAGAATGATGGACAATGTCGTGATACTAATTTTATTTGGGTTTCTACAAAATTACCAAAATAATTCGGTACGCAAAGGGTTAAGGAGAATTTTTGATAGGGTCTTCAAAGAAGAGTATGGAAGGTTTATCTTTTTGGAGAAGTGGAGGATTTAAGTTTAAGATTTACTTTTTTTCAATTTCTTGACAATTGGTGGTTGGATATGGAGAACTGAGTTGAAGTTCATTGTTTTTAATTTTGAGCAAGGGTGGATGTATCTATTTGTAAAGAAGTAGTACTTTAAATGCAAAGTGTCGTGTCGTTTTGGGCTCAGCATTTCTAAGACGTTGTAATTTAATTTTATCATTACTTGTAATAGTAGATTAGTAGCCCAATGATCGATCAATGTTACCAGACAAATTGCCAATTAAGCGAATTTTGATGGATAAAGTATCAAAGTACATTACTGACGAAGGCAATTAGGAATGATTAAAGGAGATTTTTTTGAGCTCAAGTTTCAAAGACGCTCTTCATTCACTTATAGTTAATTTTGTATCAAGCTGTTTACAGCATCTGGAAATAGTACGTTAAATCTGTCAGACAACGGCATTAAGTACTCATAACAAGACTTTTTGCCATACTTTGTACAGGAGTATGAAAAACTCGGGGTTCCCAATCGTGACATTCTAGGCTAGAAAATCCGTACCAATGAATATTCGACGATCATAACAACTAATTTATGTAGACCAATCAAGGATTACTTGTTTCTGACCTTCAAATCCCAGCCAGGTATCAGACAACGAGCAACATATAATTTATTTATGGTATTAATTATTCATCAATTTTTTTCGTCCCCCCAGTAACGTGAGATAAGTGAAGGAAAGATCCGATCTTCCAACCCTTTTGCTTCGTGTCATTTCCAAGTGATATAAGATTTAATCAGCCCTAAAGATATTAACATTACAATTTAATAGTTTCAAAACCTCTTGGCCTACTACATTTGATATTTTATTTTAAATTTCTTGGAGAAACAGAGTTTTAAATTATTATCTGATTGTTATGCAATCGATCCAAGATAATAGAAATGAATTTCATTGCAGAAGAGAGTTTCTTTAATTGCTAAACAAGTAGGATATTATTTTTTTTTGTGGTAAGAACTTTCTATGACGTCCAGTGTTACAATCATCTTACATAATTCTTGAGCGTTACCCATAGATTAATAATTTATCGATTATCGCACTTCGATTTGCTTTATTTAATGCGAAAACTATGGAGACGTCTCTGCATTCTTCCAGGACGAAAGTGCAATTTACGATGGAAACGATTGCAATAATTGACTCTGTCGAAGACAAATGAAACGTGGCTTTCTTAGAAAGCGATGCACCGAGGGATCAACGAAACGTGACGGCCTCTCGTAAATTTGCCTCCCTCCTACAATTTTAACACTTTCCCGAGCATTTGCAATCTTTTGTCTTCCTTTGAAATTTATCCTCCGCTTATCCACGAAAATCCAAACTCAAAAAGCAATACTTTCCTTCAAAGACACAGTTTTATCTTATTTCTTCAAGAATACAATTTTATATTATCCCTTCGAGTGACACAATTTTATTATTCCTTTTTTAAAGAGACAATTTGATAGCACTTTTCTAAGGAGGCAATGTTAGCTTATTTATTGAAAGACAGATATTTATTCTGCGCAGTTGAGATCTTTGAAAAGTTTCCTCATATTTGTAAAAATAATTGATTATTTAATATAACTCCAATTTACAATATCAATGTAAATTGGTGTAATTAACTTTCCCCTGTAAGTAAACGAAATAATTTCATAGAGAAATCGACTTCGACAAGTATTTTCATTGCCTAAAGAAATATAAATCATGATTAAATTTCCAAGTATCGCTGACGTAATGATTCAAGGAAAACATTTGAAATCGCGCAAACACTTTGCTTCGGCGACCCCATAAAAGAGTCGCAGGAAGTCGAACTGTTTGCAGGACTGATAAGAAAAAGAAACTTATATCCACGTGCACTTGCATCTCGAGTCATTCTTGACGGTCTATTAAGTCCCGTATAATGGGTTAATAAAAGCAGGTGTAATGAAATTCAAATTGCAGGTTTCGAGTTCCACGGAAGGCCGATGAAAATTTATAAATGCGCGATCCAACGACTGGACTTTTTTCCTTTTTAATAGCCCTCGTATTAACTAGATTTATTCATTCTATAGCTCGGCGAGACGATTACAAAATTGCTCTCTCGAATAAACTGCTCTTAAAGAATAATACTATTGTATAATGAGACGAAATAATAATCTGACCCGAGCATTCCAGAAATAGATAATAAAGTGAGAATGAAGTAGTTTCTTAACACATTTCGTCCGACTACACGTGCAACACTTTAAACTTTCATTTCAAGATATCGTATGGTCGGTGATAAATCCTGGCATATTTATTTAACGTGCTGGGATTCGATTCTAACGCTATTTTTACCGAAAGTGCGAAAAATACATTCTAAAACTTTGTATTGAAATTATTTTCTGAATTTAATAACTTTTAATACATCATTTTCCAACTTGAAGTAGTACTTAATCGTTTGAATACCGGGACGGTTTTAAAAAATTATTTCGAAAAAAGCCAAAAGCCACTTTCGCGCTCTTGAGATTTTATTTCAAAATAAGCTAAAGTTGGTGTGTTATTTTATGTAGTGCACAACAAGAACAATCTTCTCGTGCTTGTATCCTAATTTGGAATTACTTTATTTTACAAAAGAGAAGCCTGATGCATTCTTAACAAAATATCGTAACAAAGTCTTCCTTCAATTGCCAACATTGAAAAAATGTCCTGGGGTTTTTCGACACAAAAACTGAAGAGCGCGAAAGTGGCTCGTGGTACGCAAACGGTAAAGTTACTCACTCTAAAGGAATTTAAAAGAAGTTTATTTATTTAAGGAATAAGTAGGCCCAAACCATACTTTCCAACATTGTAATTACATTTAATTTTAGAAGGGCTTAGTTAACACCAGAACTACCAAAGCACTCAAACTGACTAACTCACAATTTCTCCAAAAATTCTAGTCTACAAGAAAGTCGTAGAATAGATATTCTACGTTCGTCTCAAATAGATCATCTGATTCATTGAATGATTCCATTGAATAAAGCTAAATGCATAATCTTTTCCATCTCTTAATCCCCCTTTTTCAAAATACTTCTGTAATATTTTGAAATATAATAAATTAAACGCCAGTAATTCTAGTGTTAATACTTACAATTAGCAATATATAGAAATTTAAATATCAGCTCAGTCTAAAGGAAAAGAACTAGAGAAAAAAAGTTTATTATGTAAACAGTTGTCAGTACCTTAATATTCTTTCACTTAAATCCATTAGATACGGACTCCTCGGTGCGAGCGGCTGCGGAAAAACGACCCTCCTCTCCTGCATCGTTGGACAGAGGAGGTTGAACTCCGGGGAAATCTGGGTCCTCGGAGGAAAACCCGGTACAAAGGGCTCCGGAGTTCCCGGTAAAAGGGTCGGCTACATGCCACAAGAAATCGCTCTTTATGGGGAATTCACAATTCGCGAGACGATGATGTACTTCGGCTGGATTTTCGGGATGTGCACAGAGGAGATCGCAGAAAGGCTACGATTTCTTCTACAGTTTTTGGACCTCCCTTCGCAGAATCGACTTGTGAAAAATCTCAGGTCTGTATAATATTTTTCTCCATTTAATTTTAATGTTATTAATTACAGATTATTTTCGTATATCTTAATAACAATAATACTAGATTTATAGATATTTCTTACATACCTATATATGTTCCTAATTTGAATATATTAGGGGTACCGAAAAGTAATCAGAATTGGATAAGTGAAAAAGTAATAGGAAACGTTTTTCAACAAAAAATCGAAGGAATTTTTTAAAAAGGGAATCGGACAACTACTTTTACGCTGGGAAAAAGTGTTAGAAAATTATGGAAATTATCTTAGTGATTAGTATTTAAGATTTCTTTAATAAATAAATGTTTTTCGCCAGCAAAAAAATGGATTACATTTCGGTACCCCTAATATATTTCTGTCGTTAAATGAGTGAAAGTCAGTGCAGAAAAAAATACAATTGTATTTTGTAATTTCCCCCATGAACTTCGAAAATGATGCGTTCCGTAAAGTTAGTGTTAATTAGACGCCATAAAGCGTTATCACAAGTCCATTTGTCTCGTTTGCATTCATGAGAGAAATTCGTTTCTCTTTATCGTGAAATTTGCATATTTTGGAGGATAATTCTCCAAGGGTCTCGATAAACTTTGTCTCTCGTGAGGCATCGTCCTCAGGGTCGCAGGCCCGATAAAATAAGAGCCGGTTTGCCTTAAGAAGGCTGTCCTTCGTCCTTCGTCGATCCTCCTGTACAGCATTGTCCCGTGGTTAAAAATACCGTTATAAATAATCTTTTTCCTTAAAATTATTCACGTCTGACTTAATCCATCGTAAATCAGGGACCTGCTGGAATTTTCCTATTTTACATATATGTAGATTCTCTCAAGTTTCATTGTCAATTGCACCGGCAGACTGCGTTTCGATTCTTTATCTCTTTCCCGTCGTCTTATCCCTATATTTTTTGTCATCGTTTAATTGCAGTCTATTTTTATATTTACAAGTTATTGTGAGGACCATGGAAAATAATGAAATATTCTTTCTGTGTCCGTCTATGCAGCGGAGGACAGCAGAGGCGAGTGTCCTTTGCAGTGGCCTTGATGCACGATCCTGAGCTCCTTATCCTCGACGAGCCCACTGTAGGAGTAGATCCTTTGCTGAGACACAGGTGAGTTTAAAATATTTTTTAAAAATTATTTAAATTATTTTTGAATTTCGCCATTAATTAATATGATTATTTAACATAGGAGCTATATCTTTAGGTGGTTTTTAATTAGTACCTCCTAAGCACTGAGACTGTGATGTATTAAGACCAGAACTACCGGCATTAAATCTTTTGTATTTTAATATATTAAATAAATACTTTGAAAAAGGAAGAATGAGAGATGCGGAGAAAATGAAGTTTTGGAAATATTTGTGTATCAATCAATTTAACTGGTTCGGTAGTTCTAGTGATTAATGATATTTTGGAAATGATATTTCAGAGGTGATAGAAATTTGAGTTTGAGTTTATTTTAACACTTTACCGACCGGAAGCCTATTAAATAATAGGCTTTTCGGACCCAACGCCTTTGAACTTTTAACTTACTAATTGGTTACCACTTCAACTAATAAATTATCATTTATCATTGCGGTTACCTGTGTTAAGGACTCAGTGACGAGAATTTGTAATTTTCGAATAGATATCTGTATCAAGGAAGTATTTGTTGCCAAGTGATCGGTCAGAGGGGGGTGGGATGTTAAAAAAATTCCGGTCGGTAAAGTGTTAATTGAAGTCCGAGATTTTAGATCGATAGTCATTTTACTTTTGTAATTTAATTGAAATTTAATTTATAGTAGACTCTTATTCAACTCTTCTTCTTTGCAGTTTAAGAACTTATGTAATATTAGACTTCGGAGGCTATAACATCTTAAATATTTTCTTGGGTTTGCATTTACAAGTTTAATATTTAAAAGTCACCCCAGAATTGTGGGACTGTGACCCGGTGCGTGGTTTAATTGCAAATTCCAGCCTTTAATTGCACACACACTTCAGCTCCCTAAAAAGTAAAACTGGTAAAATTAATAAATGCACTATCACTATTAGTGTTACCAGTTATCCGTTTTATCAGTGCAATGCATAATAGAAAAAAGATGAATGGCGTGCAACGCGTGCAGCTAAGAATACAATGGCGAGGTTAAATGTTATTTTACACCGCGGCCGTGAACGAAAGCATGCTCGATTATAATAAATACCTTGTTTCACAGCGATGATTGTTTTTTCACGTATAATAGTTAATAGAGAGAAGTAAATCGCGCGTGACGATAAATCACGATCGCAACAGCTGCCGGTAAAATGCAGCTTCAGTTTAAGTGAAAGTACCGTTTGTTCGGTCGAAAAGGATGAAAGGAAAACTTGGAAATAAAGCTGTCCAACTGATGGAATATATTCTTTCTAGTACTTTTTGAACTTTGAAATATTTTTCACTAAATATTTGAAATATATAAATATAGTTAATATCAAACTTTAAACGAATTTTATCATTGGTTTATTTTCAGCTTTATAACATTTTAACACGTTGAGTGGTGCTGATATTTTACTTGTTTTATCGTTTCTACTGAAGTGATACTTTTCCTATTAAAATCCCATCTTTCTAAAGCAGAAACTTTAAAGACACAAATAGATATATGTTCAGCAGAGTTTTATCTGCAGAAAGATAGTATTCAAAAATTGAATGTGTTAGAAAATTCGGAAATATTACAATTTCAAAGTCATATGAAACTTCATTGAATTCAAAAGCGCCGGTCACCGGTGACCCCCACGGCAGTCAACGTGTTAAAGAGTAAATTTGATGATTTGAAATCTTTTTTGGCAGCTTTTGATCTAGAAGATCTTTAGATAAATAAAAAAGAATACTTTATTCTTCCTTTTATAGTAGAGTAACGTTACCGTTAATATTATAAATATCGTTTCAATTGCAAAATTAAGATCTGCCTTCGGGGAAGAATTCCAAACGGATTCACTTTCTCGTTGAATCGTTCGTGGAATATTATCATCGTCGTAGTTGAAGCATAAAAAACATCACTTGTGTTAACCTACTTTAAACCACTGACGTGTCTCGAGGAATTTCGCAAGTTACACATATTGGCGACGTATAACGAACGTTAATTATCCGGCAAGCAAATCAAAGCGATCGAACGCGCACAATAATTGTCCCATTTTCAAGCGAACGATTGTATCATGTTTTGCTGAATTACAAAATTCTCTAAAACAATTTTTCAACCCTTCTGTCTCCTCTGAAAGTAAGAACTTTCCATCTGATCAAAGTCCACGAGAAAATGGTTCTCCGTTTTCTCTTTAAATCTGAATTCTTTTACGAAACTTAAAGTTCGTGGATTTTTCACGAAGAAATGGAACTTGCTTTTCAGTATCTGGAATCATCTGGTCCAAATCACGAGGGATGGCAACAAAACAGTTATCATAACGACTCATTATATCGAGGAGGCTCGGCAAGCACACACGGTATGATAATGCTTGTGATAATACAATAAAATACCGATTTAAAATAGTGTTATCTTTGAAAATTCAATAGAAAAAGAAATAATGGAGTAATTTCGATTTATTTTACTCGAAAAAGTGCAGCAAGTGTTCTTCAACACTAAATCTATTAAGGCGGTCGTAAAGACTTTTTCTGAATTTTTTTTGCAAAGCCGTTTTCAATTTTCTACATCTTTATTGTAGACTACAAACAATTAAGTCTATCAAGTTTTTGTCTCCTCCATTTATTTTATTTTAACGTATTTACTTGGTAGACTAAAAAATATTCTATTAGTCGTGGATAGATCTAGTATTAAATAATTTGGTACTTTAATAATATTTAGATATTTGTTAATTCTTGTAGACCTGATTTAGTTGAAGTAAATTTGCAAAAGAATTAACACACACTTGATGTACAATACTTAAGGAATTGTTGAAGTTTCTAGAATCGAAATGGGGTTAAAATTCCATCAAGGACCAACGATAATGATCCTTAAGAAATAAATACGCAAACCATCGCTAATGAGACAGTTGAGAAGCGAATACATGCTGAAAGACAGCTACGTGCAATTAGTTTCAGCAGAGAATATTTCAAACAACTTATCAACCCATCTTGCATGTCCTTTCGATGACAATAACTATAAAATTATTGTCTCAGCAAATTTTCATCTAACAATAAGTTTCACTAATTTAAAGCTAAATTGCTATTAAGAATACCATCAAGCCAATTTATCTTTCCACTTTTAAACAACATAATTCCACGTGTAAACTGCGTAATAAAGATTACCAAAAATAAATCTTATTGGCAAATTGTAAAGATTGAATTTTCCAAGATGTATCAATAATAGAAAATATCATGGATGATAAAAATGCAGTGGATGATTTAACACGATTTATGTGACCTTTGATAGATCGGATTAATGAGGAGCGGACGTTTATTAGCGGAGGAATCCCCGAGGACACTTTTGACGATGTACAACTGTGCGTCGTTGGAAGAAGTCTTCTTAAAATTATCAAGGAAACAAGGACAATCGGCCCAGCCACCAACGGAACTTAACATCTCGAATAACATCAGTCTGGTGAGGAAAGAGGAGAAGTCTTTTCCTTTGTCCAAATATATCCCGTCGATCCAGTCCTGTGCGGTTTAAATCTGCGTTTTGTTGGCCTCTTTGGCATTCTGTTTAGAGATCTTCGTCCTTGCGTTGTTGCTTTCTTTTTTAAATTAAAAAATTAAAAAACGACCAACGATTTATATTAATACGAATACTTACATGCGAAATAGGAAAGCTGTTGATGAGAAACGAGAACGTTTCATCGATTCTTAGATTTTGGGTTTATTTGTGTTTAATTGAATAATTTCTTTTGATTGCACAAATAACGAGAAATCTGCTAATGAAGAGAAAAATGTATGTAGAAGTATTCGTTTTTTATCAATATCCTTGTAGCTTTTTTTTATCGATATCCGTAAAAATTGAAATGTCCGTGATGTAAAGAATTTATCCTGCCGTGAATGTAAAAGGAAATTTTGTAAATTATGTTGCAATATGAACAGGCTTCCTTAAATTGGGGCAAGAAAGACGAGCCTGTTTACGTTACCGAGGAATCCGGCGTGGTTGGCCTGAATTTCCATCAGAGCAAGGAAGTTCTCATCCACGATTCCACGAATGGAGTTGGCAATCATTATGACGTAAGAACCAGAAGAGATTTTCGTACGATCGTTAAATTAAAATCGTGGAAAAATTTCTGAATCGTCAACGATCTATTATTGTATCAGGAAGAATTTAATTCGATGCAATCTTCCTCGACGTTTATCTTTTATTTGGAGAAATTCATCTTTGAGTGGTGCCGAAGTTTTGTCTTTTTTTAACGCCGGAAATAACATGTACATTTTCCTGTTAACAGCTAAACGGAAAATCAATGTCGAGCACGAAGGGACAATCTAATTTGAATTGCGACGATTGCGGTAATTTTGCTGACTGTTACAAATTTACGACCGTAGGGAAAATGAGAGCATTATTGCAGAAAAATTTCCTGCGGATGTGGAGAAACGTAGGGTGAGTTTTAATCAGAAAACATATATTACATAATTCTTAGTTTAATTTTCTAGTGTTGTAATTGAAGATTTTTGATTAAACCTTTTATATCACGATCGTTTGATCAAGTTCTTTGACGTTACAAATTGTTTTAGATCTTATCTTCCTCAACGATAATTCCACAAATGATTGAAACGTCAACTAAGAAATTAATCTCGAAGTAATTAAAATTGCTAGTTTTTGTGGCACAGTGTTTTATTTATCAACAATTCTTTTCAATAACGTCTGATCAAATATTTCTGCCTCCTTAAACTAAAACACAAATTAAGAAAATGTCGTCTAAGAAATTACTTGATGAAGTAATTGCAATCTTTAATTCTCTTGTCACAAATTTTTACATCGAAGAATATTTTAAGCAATGAACAATTATCCGTTATCAATAAAATTACCAGGGATACATCCGTGATAAAAAAATGTGTTTTTACAGAGTGATGCTCTTCATCTTCGCCCTACCAGTGATGCAAGTGATTCTCTTCTGCCTGGCCATCGGAAGGGATCCCACAGGATTAAAACTGGCCATAGTGAACCACGAAATGTTCTACCAAAATCTCTCCTGCCCACTAATAAATGATTGCACATTTTCCTACCTCAGTTGTCGATATCTCAATTTCCTCGACAACGACACGATAACGAAAGTAAATTACTGCAAACTATTCTTCTCCATGCATTCTTTCCACTTATGCTACCATAAAAAAAAGAAAACAATGTCGAAACATCAGTTAAAAATGATTTCTTTTCTCTCAATTTTCCTAGGTTTATTATCCCGATCCTGAATCGGCAAAGGATGCCGTCCGAAATGGCGACGCATGGGGCACTCTGTATTTTACTGAAAATTTCACGGATGCCCTTGTAGCGAGAATGGCCCTTGGAAAGGACAGTGACGAGGAAACCCTCGACCAAAGTGAAATAAGAGTGTGGTTGGACATGTCGAGTAAGTTCTTTATTCGAGAATACAAACTATTGAATATTTTTTGAAGATTTTTAATATCGATGATGATTATTTTTCAAATCTGCGGTGTCAAACATGGTAATTGTGATTTTTACAGATCAACAGATAGGTCTGATGTTGGCAAGAGATCTTCAATATTCGTACATGGACTTCGCCAAGGATCTTCTGACGGCCTGTGAGCAGAACACGAAACTAGCAGATTTGCCGATAAAGTTTAAGGAACCTATTTACGGCTCTAATGATCCTAGTTTCACGGATTTCGTCGCACCAGGAGTTATTCTAACGTAAGTAAAAATAGAAAAGTGTTTGGTAAAATTAAACATTAGAACTACCGACGTTATATCTACTATGTTTAAATATGCTTAACAAGTACTTTGAAAGAAGAGAAGTTAATGAGTGAAAAAAGAATCAATTAACACGTTGACTGCCATGGCGGTCATTGGTGACTGGTGCTACTGTTTGGAATGTTTCATATGACTTTTAACTTGCAATGTCTACGACTTTTCTGACGTATTGAATATTGAAAATAATAAAGTCTGCAACTTGGAGGAAAATCTGTGCAAAACGAAAAAGGAAAATTCTTTTTCATCTACTGATTGCAGCATCGTCTTCTTCCTCGCTGTTGCTCTTACCTCTTCAGTTTTAATCATCGAGAGGATGGAGGGACTTTTGGACAGAAGCTGGGTGGCTGGTGTTACACCAGGAGAAATTCTCTTTTCTCACGTGGTCACTCAGTTTGTTGTGATGTGTGGACAAACTGCCCTCGTGCTGATTTTCATGATTTTGGTGTTTGGAGTTGAGTGCAAAGGAGACATCGGTTGGGTGATCGTGCTGACGATACTTCAAGGCTTATGTGGCATGTGCTTTGGTAAGATTTAATTTTCGGTGTTATTGTTAATTTGTGCTGTTCTAAATTGCTATTTGGTTTCATTTCTTTGCGAACCATCAACTATTGCAAAATTTACGTAGGACAATTACGACAAATGACTCTTTTGTATCAGAATGTTCAGACCAGCGTTTTCCAAAATTTTCAATAATATGAAACGCTTGCAAAAATTTCAAGTTCTGGGGAATCTCAACATCAATGTTACAATATAAAATTCGAGAATATCCAAATCTCCAACTTTTATTTAACACTAGATTTATAGGCGTGAAATCTGTTATACTGCAAAATATTACAGAAGAACTTTGGAAAAAGAGGAACCAAGTAACAAAAATGATAATTCGTTGGGTAGTTTTTGTACTATAAATGTGAAATATCTACTATACTACTTCTTTGTAAATTTGAAAAATGTTTCCAAAGAAAGTAGAGACCCGTGAATTTGACAGTTTCCGTAAATCTAGTGTTACTGGACGAATTGTATGTGTTATTTCCCTGTTTCTTCTGAAACCGTTAACATTATATCGCGGAAACCCAGGTTTCTGGTGAACCCTGGAAACGCTGGTTTAGATCTTTGTTTCTTATGTGTCCCGAGCTCCAAGGGAGAAATTGATTATTAAATTCTTCAAATGACTTAATTCTTCATAATTTCTAGAAAGCAGCTCTACCAAATTGATGTTCTTAAAAGTTTCAACTAAGGCCACTTTCACCTTTGGTTCAAAGTTAAAGTAAATTAGTCGATTGGACTTTCAGCTTGAAACTATAATTACAATAGATAAAACATCAATATTAGATAAAATGTTTTACTTAATGACGCGAATTAGTGATTAGAAGAATACTTAAGACAGTCATTACCGGTAAAACATAACGACCAACCATTCGGCTGATTCATCGTCGACAAAGATGGAATATCGTTATTGCTAATAATTGCAAATATCATTGTCGTTATAAAGATTACATATAAATCTTTATAAATATTTAATCGTGGAAAGAGAATCGATCCCGAAGAATCCATAATGAAGGTTGACTTAATTAAAAAACAAATTCGCAAAGTATCAAAGAGGGAAGAAAAGTGCCTGTCAAAAAAAAGTATGTCTGAAACTTGAAAGACCCGTTAAGAATGTTTTAAATAAATTATGAGCTACCAAATTCGACTGTACGATTGGAATATTAAAAAGATAAAATAATTCTCGATTCGTCCGAAATCACAATTACATAATGTTCCTTACGATGTAAACCAGTTGTTAATTATGCATGACAAACTTCAAGTTTGTTATCGACGTATCCGTAAATATCTTTTTGATGTAGAACAATTTTTTTCTTCGTATAAATTTATTTATCATCGAATATTCATCTACGAATGAACTTTGAATTATAACTTTGAAATTTTTCATTATTTTTAATAAATAATTCAATAAAGCAGACGAATAATTTGTGATTTTAATTGATACAATTATAACATCGATTCGAGGTGAAATTTATAATGAAGCATCATCGACGAAATGATGGAAATTAATTTGACGTTATTTTGCTTCTTTTAGGGTTCGTGATTTCAGCGATTTGCAAACTCGAAAGGAATGCCATTCAGCTTGCACTAGGAAGTTTCTATCCTACACTTTTATTGAGCGGTATGTATTCTTTAATTGTCTATAAAATCCTAATCTAGTAATAAAATAAGTACACACAATTCTTAACCACCAGCATCAACTATACTCTATTTTAATTCATTACTATACATTTTTGAGAACAAGGAGGAACAATTTTAATTTTCTTAAACATCCAAATATTCCTGGATGCAAGACAAAGTTCAAGAAACTAAATGTCAAACGTTGAGACTCGCGCATCGTCGAAAGTGAAAGTATCTCGTATTCTTAATTACCTTACATTGAAAGACTCTTCGGCTCAATGTTTCGAAATTCCAGCATCGTAAATCTACAAGTTCTGGCATAATGTCTTCCTCATCAGTGAAGAATCACTTAAAAAATACAATAAAATCACCTCTTACTTCAAATTTATCCTCCAAGGAAGTTTTCCAGAATTAATAGAAAAAGAATTAAACTTGCCAATTAGCAGCTCAACTCTTCGACTTCTCCCTTATTCACCTTCATTTCTCCAGCCTATCCTCATTTCCCCTATCAGCCTATCCTCCAACAAACATCACTATCATCAACCTTACAAACTCATCAATTGTCCCATAAAAAATACTCTCCAAATTTCTAACAGTCCTCTATCTTCATTCCAGGTGTAATCTGGCCAGTGGAGGGTATGCCGACATTTCTACGATACATATCTCAAGGTCTTCCCTTGACCTTGGCCACAACCTCGTTGCGTTCAATGCTAACACGCGGCTGGTCCATAATAGAACCGGATGTCTACAATGGTTTCATCGCAACCATAGCCTGGATCATCATCTTCCTCACGATAAGCATGGTGGTGCTGAAGTTCAAGCGCGCATAGTTGGACCTCAATGACGAGATCTCGTGCCACTATCACTTTAGCATTGCAAATCGTTGTTATCTTCGTAGCCAAGATGCCAGGAACGATGTCTTCGTTCGAATGAACGAAAAAGAAGTAGAAAAAAAGCTTCGAAAAAATGGCATCTCTTCGTGCATGGACATCCGGATGTGCGATGTTTCTTGGGCACTTCCTGTGCCCGTCGTGTATAAACGTGTGTATGATCGAGCGTTTTATCAGACGTGGTTTTATAGCCGCGTTACAGTGTGCCTGATTCCATAGGGATTCGTACTTTTTCTCTGTCTTAGTTAAAAGTCTGTAATATAACGCGAATCCTCGCGGGGATTTATAATTTACCATGGACACACCGTCTTCTGCGGGCAGTCCTCATCGTCTCGTTTGGAACGTTTCCGGTTTGCCTCGTTTCAAGATTAACCTTGCTCGAGCATTAATTCTCTCCAGTCTGTCACGGATTTTGCATTCTTTGGATAGAAATTTCAGTATAAAGATCTCCTTGTACAATTGAATTTCGTATGGAAATTCGAATATAAACATCTCTTTTACATTCAAATTCGTACGGAAATTTAATAAAAACATTTCTATCCTGTTGAAATTCGTATGGACAGTTTTCTTTTTATATTGAAAGTTTGGAATTCATGGAGTTATAGTAAGGAAGGCAAAGGAAAGAAAACGATTGTATGCTCCCAGTGGAATGAGAATGTCTGTAGTCAGCCATGTTGGATCTCGAAGCGCAAAGAGTTTCTTACGCAGAAGTTTCATACCGTACAGTTTAAAGCTTTAATTAATCGCTTGAGATGGAATTTTATTATTGAGAGACAAAAAGTCACGGATTTAGCTTTTAAAGGTAACGTCCAACGAGATGATCCGTACTCGAATCCGGTACAATGTGCCCTGGTAAAATTATCCCGAATGTAACCGGGAGTGTACGTAATAAGTTACTAAGTTAATGATTAGTTGGTTAGATATAGGACAGTCTTACTTGCCCATGACTTAAGTGTACGTTTTATTTAACTCGTAACGATTGCAAACGAGAAAGGAAACGATAAAGCTACCAGGATTTTTCTCGGTCGATTTTTACTTTCGAGCGAACGACATTCTCCTTTTGGTATCTGTTCTATGATGATTTATAGGAAATGCAGTAAAAAGAATTGAAAACATTGAACATTTTTGCATTCCGACGTCTATGAAAGATACCGTGAGAATTAAATATCGCTTGAACTTGCAAAAGAAATTTACGACGAAACGTATACGAAAATTCTATGGGAAGGAATACGATCGAGAAAAAGAGATAGAAAGGAGTTAGTTAAAATGTCGAGCAGAGGAGGAAATTTACTCTGCGAGCAACGTATGTACCATATTGTATGTTGATAATTATAAATATTACATTTTATACGCAATCGATATCTCGCATTGTCTCGTTGAAAGTAAAGAGGTAAGGAATCCGATTTGTTTTAAGTTATCGATAGTTTAAAAAAAAAACGATGTCGAATGAGATCCAGAAGGAATTGGTATTCACGCGAGGAATGTATATTTCTATTTTAATTATACAAAACTGGGACAATCCTTTTGTATGAAAAAGAAAAAATTAGTATAAAAAAAACGATGAATACACTAATTATTTCCTAACACGTTTCTCGTAGCATCATAACCAATACAAAACTTTTTTTTCATCGTTCTATGTCATATTTGTTGTACGAAACAATATTCTTATTGTTAAGATTCCTATTCTACGTTGTCCGTCACTTGGACGAAATTACTTTGTACTTCTCATCCTCGGCGAACCACTGCTTGTTTTCCTCGGCCATCTTCTTCCAATAATCTGGAAACAGTCGAGCTGATTTTTCTCGATGATTATCACACGATCGTGAATGAAAAATTGCATAAAACTCATTGGAGAGTAAAGATAACGCTCATGTATCAATATAGGCAAACATATTTCACGAAGATAACGCGATGCTTTTGAATCTTCCAAAGAAATGACTTTTCACCCTACATGAAATGGCGTCTAACTATAAATCAACAGATTTAACTATCTTGAACTCGTGATCCTTACAAACAATCGTAAATTAATCGTGAATCAATTATAATTCAATCATAAAATATACAATAGTAATACAAAGTATCACAGAAAAAAACAAGTATCCAAACTCTGAACGTATTTCAGGAACTTAGGTTTTCAAACTTCCAAAGAAATGACTTTTCAGTCTACAGGAAATTGCGTCTAACTATAAATCATCGGATTTAACTATCTTGAACTCGTAATCGTTAGAAACAATTGTAAATTAATTCATAAAATATACAATAGTAATACAAAGTATCACATAAAGCAAAAAATAGCTAAACTCTGACTAAATATCTGAGGAATTCAGTTTTTGACACATCCAAAGAAGTAACTGTTTACTTTACATAAAATTACATCTAATCATAATTCAATAGATGTAACCATCTTGAACCCGTGATCCGTAACTGTTTATATCAGGCACTATCGTGAATTAACCGTAAATCAATCCTATAATCGTTTCAAAACAAACGTAAAATACACAACCTTAGTGCAAAGTATTATGTAATAAAACCAACCAGCTAAACTCTGAATCGTTCCGTCCGTTCCTTCGTATTCCATCGGCATAATACTGGCCGGCAGTTTGTGATAAAACGTTTGCGTCCCATGGCCACGTCCATAAACGTGCACCCTACGCCTCAATTTTGAACTCATAAATCCCCTGAAGACATTGAGGACGACGTTTACCAAAGTCGGAGCATTTACAAAATCCAAGGAGCGAATTCTGAGGGGATAACATCCCTGCCAAGCGTGGACCAGTTTTTTTATAACGTGTGGAGGTAGTTGGAGAACATGTGAGTAAGTCATACCAGCCATATCCAAAATTCCGGTTATACCATGAATAGTTACTGATTCGTGCTCCCTTATAGCTAAGTCCAGAAGCATTAGTCCGGCCTAAATTATCAATGTAAAACATAAAATATTAATACTAAAATTAATCCTCTATGGGCCCCTATGACCTTGAGGTAACGCGAGAGACATCTAAGCTTTAATCTGCAAAGTCAAATTCTTAACTTAGCCAGATATTAATAATTTATATCGTGACAATCATGAAATTGTTTACAGTTCAATGTCTAATCATCAGGTTTAATCTATCATTTAAAATTGTATTTTGATCATTTTTTAATTGAGCCATACTGATTGTGAGTATAGATCAACTTTACAAACCACACAAAATTCGGTCTGTAGAGGGTTAAATTTACATTTACTATTTTTACTGTAAAGAGATGGTGCTGTGGGACTGACAGTAATTATTGTTAGTCTTCTTCACTGACGATGCAATGTTGCAGTTGGACTGATAGTTTTTTTATAACAGTAGAAAGTATAAGTGAAATTTAAAAGGAAATTATAAGATTATTCAACTTCTGTATTTTAGAATTTAGAACAATTCGAAAGACTACTATGAAATTGAATCATAGTGCAGAATGTATCGGTCATGTTATACGAGATTCTCCTATTAAGATTTCCTATACATTAAGAATTTCTTTAGTGATTAATATAAAAGCGGTGAAATGCCAACAAACATTTTTATAGTTTAAATATCTACGAATTGTCCGTTTAACATTTCAGAGGGTTTGAAGAATTACAGTAAATTTTGAAACAATATGCAAAACCTTTATACTACCTTAAGCACGTCCGATTGTTTGTGTCTGCTAGGATCATGAGCAGCCGTGCGAATAATGACGATCATCTTTCCCTCGTGTAATTGTCTCAGCGGCAAAAATACTCTGAGAAGAAGTAGATAATTAGAACTTTGATTCGATTGACATTTTCTATGCAGGGCAAGATGCAATGCACGTGATCATTAATTACGAGCTGCTTCGTATTCGCGATGTTCAATTGATCATCCTTATCTGCTGTACTTTGACTGTTTAGAACTCCTCTGAATCACTGAACAGTGAGATGAACGAATTACTTTAAAGAATTTGATTTTAATGAAAGAAACATCGCTTTATCAGCCGTCCCTTTAACTCTCGTCCCATAAATGCCATTTAATATCGAATACATCGATTTCTCTCATCAGCGAGCAAATTACGTTCGATACTAATAGTAAGATAGAAATTAATCAAATTAATAATCATGTTAATTCTTCAACGGACCTCGAATTAACCTCCGTTGAACCCTCTTAAACTCTCTAATTAAGAAGACCCCGACGATCTTAACACTAAATCACTCAAAGCAGTCAAAATAATCGAATCTCAATTTTTTCAAAAATTTGCCCACATTAATAGGACATCAATATCCACTATTATCTTATAAAACTTAAATTACCTAATTAATCACGCTTTTAAATGGTTGATATCTCTTTTTCCAAAGTTCTTACTCAGCATATTTCACTATAATAGTTTCAATTATTAATAAAATATCGCTTCAATCCACATAAGAAACAAAAACTAGAATTAATTCTTCATAATCACATATATTTCACAAAAAAAAATAACTTCTCTCGCTCAGACATCAATTATCTATCAAGATTAATGAAAAATGTATTAGCCCCGTTACGACTCAATTCAATTAATTACCCAGAAACATAATCATCAGAAAGGATAACATTCCATTTCTCAGTTATAAAAAAAAAAAAAACAAGAAGTCGAAACGATACATTATGTAAACAACTGTTGTAAAATACACGTAAGATCGTTCTCCAATTTTATTCGTGACATTATCGCCCGCATTGCGGTTTACGTTGTTAAGTCGATAGAGATACGATATCTATTTCATATGTTTAATTGCAACGTACAACCAGTAGCTTATCGAGCACCGATATCGTATCGTTTTCAATACTTCCGACGAGTAGCAAGTGCAGCCTTTTGCGAGACGGTAACATTAAAGATCGGTAGACGTCCGTCGTGCGGAAGTCAAGGATAAGCGGTGAAAAATAACCGGCTGATTTTTTTAAATGATAGAATTATTAAATTACGATATATTCGTGCGAATACTTTCTCCTTTTTTCACGCAAGCAATGTTTATGAAGATTCTTGGATTCGTTGATAAGTGTTATCTCAGAAACATTGAAATGAAGAAAGAGAGAAATGTTAAAGGATAGAAGACAAATTCGAAACGCTGGATTGTGAGGACTAATTTGAACTTGGCGTGAAAATTTGGTGCAGTTTGCTTTAAATCGATTTCTATTATGAGTAGAAGGAATAAAAGAGTTTATATGGATTTATTACCCGAGATTAAAGAGTTCCTGAAGTTCCGGCAAGAAAGGATCACGATTGCCGTACCATTCGGGGATTGCGGATCGTTGAGCGTGATAATTTCGCAGCTTCCACTTTGTCTTCTCGAGATTGAACTTACACGCCCTCAAGAAACGCAGGATGGAAAAGTCGTCTACGGCAATTTATTCGTTCTGTTGTTGTATACAGTTTTTACAGTTTAATATTAATTATCAAAAATGATGACTAAAAAGTCATTTCACGTTTATGTCTATGTTTTAACACAAAAACTACCGAGGTCAAAATGTGCGGTTTCCAATTTCTTCTAAATCCTCCCGAAATGCATAGAACGCCCATGCAGTAAATTCTAAGTTATTGTGATTTTAAATTAGATCTTTATCACTTGCTTCTTGTAAAACTTAAATAACTTAATTGATCGCCATTTCCACCTGTTAACTTTTTTTCAAAGTACACTCAGTATATTTAAATACAATAAATAAAACGCCGGTAATTTTAGTGTTGAGCTCCAAAGGTATTGTAAATTTCTTAAATATCATCAATTAAGAGTTTAGAAAAGATTTTTATTTTATGTTATTTAGTTGCGTATTATTATTTCAAGCTTTTCCTACTCTTCATCTTATTTTCTTAAGTTTTCCAACTTTCTACTCAACTCATTACATGATTCTAGTGTTATACTTATTGCATCAACGGATTTATGCCATTAAATAAGTGTGATTAAATTAATTACCAATTCGTGCATGCAAATCATCGTTCTCCAAGATCCATTTTCTCACTTCTGCAATTTTTATGGACCTCTCTTGATCAGTCTCGTTTAAATTCACCGCCAAATAGGCCTTCTCCTCTTCGGAGAGACGGCAGACATATTCGCTCGTTTCTGTCATTCTCTCAATCAACGCCGTCGCTTCTCTCGATGTAAAATCACTTGTCACCGTTTGATTTCAATTCTCAATGGTGTTTTCCGTTCTACACTTGCACTTGCATTTGTAGCTGAGAACACGAAACTGTGTCAGCGATGAAAAA
Source organism: Cerceris rybyensis (assembly GCA_910591515.1). Taxonomy (NCBI): domain Eukaryota; kingdom Metazoa; phylum Arthropoda; class Insecta; order Hymenoptera; family Crabronidae; genus Cerceris; species Cerceris rybyensis. Next base: position 8,910,810 of record OU342795.1, read on the forward strand.
GAACAGAAAAGCGGGAAACACCGCGCAACGATCCAACGACATTGAATATCGTTGATTTCGAAACAAAGAAATACAGAGATCTACGACGCATGGGCGGTTGAAATTGGTCAGAGACATCTGGTGGATTCATCACGCGTTACATCGACGGTTATTTGATGCTTTGAACTTTACATCGAACTTACAGCACATTTTGTAAGAGTGTGATAATTAGAGACAGCGTGAAATGCTACTTGTGAATCACAAGTGATTCGATCACGTTCATTGTGAATCAGGATGATTTTTTATGGTGATTCCTAATTTTTCATGATCATTCTTAATGGTGGAAGACAACTCGATTCTCTGTGTATGTCACGGACATGTTTTTCAATTTTATTCTACGATTTTCGACTTTACTGTACTAATTAATTGCACATTGCAACAACAGGCAGGACAAGCAGAACAGACACAGGACAATTGCAGGATAGGAAGAGGACAGCCAGACAGGGATTATTAAATAAAAAAACTCGTAATCTTAGAAACACACAATTTTATTTTATCATGTAAAATATAAGTAATGTTGTATAATACAAATAATGAATAAAGATAGTCTAATACATCCTATCTATCGATAGAAAAACAGACTGTCTTGACTCCATTATCAGCCAGAAATGAACAACTGTAGCCGAATCATTAATTAAACGTCGTATAACGTTTTGCTCCTCACATTTTCTTGGCACCAAATTCAATTTTCGAAGAAAACTCTTTCAGTAGCTGGAAAAACAGAGAATTCATCGTCCACTTTGGATTACAGACTGGAAAAGAATATGATGAGGTGAATAGGAAAAATGTAGTGTATTAACTTAATGCATTCTTTTATTTTTATACTTTTATATTTTTCACTTTTTGTACATTACACGCAAAAATGCATTTGCAAACAAATAAAGCCACTCTTACTAATTTGACATAAATATGTTTAGCAGAGCAGCACAAAGCAGTGTAGGACGGATACAGGACTGACAGGACAAGTATGTAAAGGAGAGCCAGGACAGGCAGAGCGCAGACAGGACAGGCAAAGGACAACCAGGACGGGCAGAGGACAACCAGTACAGGCAGAGAGCAGCCAGGACAGGCAGAGGACAACTAGGAGAGTCACAGAACAACCAGGACAGTCACAGAACAACCAGAAGAGTCAAAGGATTACCAGGACAGTCAGAGGAGAGCCAAGGCGGTCACAGTGCAACCAGGGGAAGCAGAGAACAGCCACAACAGTGTTTATTACAGAAATTATTCATAGTCTTAGAAACATACAATTTTATTTTATGAAATGTAATACAAATGATGTTGTATAATACAAATAATGAATAAAGAATTTGTCAAATCTGAAATATTGTTAAACTTTTATAACCTTGATCCATTCCTAAAATTCCATACTCCATACAATATCTCAGTCGAATTTTCGTTCTGCCTGGCTTGTCCCTTGTCGTATCACTTCTCACATTTCTGGAAAAATGAGTTCAAGTTCAAACTCCGTCTGACTTATCGTCGACTCGTACTACTTGCTTACTTCTGAAATTTTGGTGAAAACTGTGAAAAGTGAATTCAGCGATATGAAGCGAAATTTCTCGGACCGACTTTTAGCTCCGTCTGACTTATCGTCGATTTTACTACTTACTCACTGTGAAATTTTTCCGAAAAATTTGCAAACCCAGCAAGTAGTATAACCCAAAATTTCTCAGACCGACTTCTAGCTCCGTCTGACTTATCGTCGATTATACTACTTGCTCACTTTGAAATTTTTCCGAAAAATTTGCAAACCCAGCAAGTAGTATAACCCGAAATTTCTCAGACTGACTTTTAGCTCCGTCTGACTTATCGTCGATTATACTACTTGCTCACTTTGACATTTTTCCGAAAAATTTGCAAACCCAGCAAGTAGTATAAACCAAAATTTCTCAGACCGACTTTCAGCTCCGTCTGACTTATCGTCGATTTTACTACTTACTCACTTTCAAATTTTTCCGAAAAATTTGCAAACCCAGCAAGTAGTATAACCCAAAATTTCTCAGACCGACTTTTAGCTCCGTCTGACTTATCGTCGATTATACTACTTAATCACTTTGAAATTTTTCCGAAAAATTTGCAAACCCAGCAAGTAGTATAACCCGAAATTTCTCAGACCGACTTTTAGCTCCGTCTGACTTATCGTCGATTATACTACTTGCTCACTTTGAAATTTTTCCGAAAAATTTGCAAACCCAGCAAGTAGTATAACCCGAAATTTCTCAGACCGACTTTTAGCTCCGTCTGACTTATCGTCGATTATACTACTTGCTCACTTTGAAATTTTGCCGAAAAATTTGCAAATCCAGTAAGTAGTATAAACCAAAATTTCTCAGACCGACTTTTAGCTCCGTCTGACTTATCGTCGATTATACTACTTGCTCACTTTGAAATTTTTCCGAAAAATTTGCAAACCCAGCAAGTAGTATAACCCGAAATTTCTCAGACCGACTTCTAGCTCCGTCTGACTTATCGTCGATTATACTACTTACTCACTTTCAATTTTTTCCGAAAAATTTGCAAACCCAGCAAGTAGTATAACCCGAAATTTCTCAGACCGACTTTTAGCTCCGTCTGACTTATCGTCGATTATACTACTTGCTCACTTTGAAATTTTTCCGAAAAATTTGCAAACCCAGCAAGTAGTATAACCCGAAATTTCTCAGACCGACTTTTAGCTCCGTCTGACTTATCGTCGATTATACTACTTGCTCACTTTGAAATTTTGTCGAAAAATTTGCAAATCCAGTAAGTAGTATAAACCAAAATTTCTCAGACCGACTTTTAGCTCCGTCTGACTTATCGTCGACTGTACTACTTGCACACTTTGAAACTTTTCCGGAAAATTTGCAAACCCAGCAAGTAGTATAAACCAATATATCTCAAGCGGACTGTTGATCGATTTGGCTTGCCGTTGAATGGTGTTACCGTATAGATATCTTATAACTATGATACGCTCGTTAGGTATTTGTCAGGAATACGGGATTTAGGAATGGTAATGGTTAAAAAACTTTAACAGTGTTTTCGGTATAAGAAATTCTTTATTCATCATTGGAATTACATAACATAAGATAGTTTGATACAATATCATTATATACAATTCTGTGTTTCTAAGACTACAACTTATTTATATAATAAACGTTGCCCTGACTGCCCTGTGCATCTCCAGGCTGCCCAGGTTTTGCTTTGTCTGCCCTGGTTCTCCTCTGCCTCTCCTGTGCTTCTCCTGATTATCCTGTGACTATCTTGGTACTCCTCTGTCTGTCCTGGTAATCCTCTGCCTGTCGTGTTTGTTCTGTGACTATCCTGGCTCTCCTCTATCTGCTCTGGTAATCCTCAGCTTTCCCTGTCTGTCCTGCGCCTGTCCTTGTTGTCCTGTGGCTGTTCCGACTCTCTCCTATCTGTCCAGCCTCTCTCCTACCTGTTTTGGCAAAAAATAAGTATTACTTACTGAACTGAATTGCGTAAGAAACTTACGTACGTATAATTAATCTCTAAAACAAAAAGGCAGTTCTCCTGCCTGACCTACCTCTCCTGCATTTCTCCGAAGTGTTCAATTTTCCAAAAAAGCAGCTTTATGGACCTCAAGAAACAGCATAACTTTTATTTTAAGTATATTGTCGATTTCTTCTGTTGTTATCGAACATGTTTCAGCTATGTTCTGAGATATTCTAAAAAATATATATGCAAAGTTTCATAAAACTCACAATCAGAACTGTATTAATTGCCAAACTTTTCTTGTTAGATGGTTGCAAAATCAATTAGTATTCCTGCCATTGGTTTTAGCAAACATTCTAGATTTAGGAGAAATTATTAAAAATTCATTTCCTGACATGATTTTCGTCCACCTAACTTATTTACTTCGTTCCAATGTGTAGGGATTTGATTGTCTAGGTAATTTTAGCATTAATAATCCCATGGTTCACAAAAGAAAGAAAAATAAAACATTCGTACGTTTCTTCTTAGAAGTTTTATCTTTTTAAATATATAAACAATATATAAATATGAAAAAAATAACTTAATACAATATCAGAGTGAAATTATCGGTAGAATCCAGGTCTGTTACTTCGCGTAATCGGCTGGGTGGATCTCCGCCATAATTTCCATAAGATAGTTTTGTTTCTGTGTTAGGAAATGAAATAATTAACTACTATCGTTATCAAGAACTTAAATAAATTATTCCTACCAAGTTCTCATTCAGTCATCAATTCCAAATACCTCCAAAACGTGAATTAAAAGCTGCTCCAATTCGTAATATTTATTCCGAAAATTCTTCGCCAACATGGACTTCTTCATACCACTCACTGACTTTACTAGGTTTGCATCACCCTTCAAAATCCTCCTGACTCTTCCACCGTAATCTTCAATGATTACCTTCAACTTGGAATGCATCGACAATCGCATATTTGCCAAGGTAGAATCCGTGCTTAATATTCGTAACATTGAAATTTCCATTTGTGTCAACATATTCCTACGATATACGATTCTGTGGCAATAACGAAAGTGCTCCCCGATTATTAATCTTTCCAAATACTCATTTATATCATCCGGAAGCTCATCCATATCATCGAAATCCTCATATTCATCATCGTCCTCCGTATCGATCTCTTCCTCTTCTTCAGCTATTTCGAACAATCTGTTCAATTCCTCTATATCGTCGATAACTTCTTCCTCTTCTTCAAGGAATTCGGAAATTTCGTTCACCTCCTCCATATCCTCTCTTAACTTTATTTTGTACTGGAATTAAACGCGTAAAAAGCATTCGATGATAATGATAGATGTACATTTACATAGAAATTAATTTATTTGGAAAAATGAAGCACTTTTTGTGTACTGTCAATTTTTAGAAAAATTCTCGAAGTATTTAAAGTATTTAATACTTATAGGTACCAGGTATGTTAAGATAGATCTTTGAATTCGAATTTCATTAATAAAAGAAATTTATAATGAACGGTAAATAATCGGTGTTATGAATTTCTTTTTTAGTAGTTTTAACTTACTCGCGAGTAACGATCCATGAAGTATAACATACTCTTGAAGTTTATGGAACCCTCTCTAGCGTAACTTAACATTTTCTTCAGCATTGTTAAATATTCCTTTCCCTCCTTTAAAAGTGTCTCGAGAAACTGCTCTTTTTGTAACAGCTAAATTAAGTGAATCAACAACGGTGCAGAATAATTGCATAAAAGGAAGATAAATATCTCTGAAATTAATTCGAATTAATTTTAATACTTACCGCAACGTTTTTCTTGCGTGATAGTCTGCCTACTTTTGCGGCATTATATTTCGACGATAATTTTTTATTTAAAAACATCTGAAACGAATTGACAAATAGCATCGTGAACTCTACCTTTAAAAATTCAAAGTGCGTACAAAGCGTTCAAAGCAGTTTCAAGATTTACGAAAAATATTATGAAATATCGAAAGCTCTTGAAATGTCTGTAAGAATATTTCAATACTTTGTATCATAAATTCGAACGAGAGGGCAATTGTCAAAGTCAGTTTCCGTTGAACGGTTTGCCAGTTTGATTTCTGTTTACAATCGTAACGCGTCATCGAGTGACGAACGGAAGAGAATAAGATGATATCAGTGATGTTCACAAATACAAAGTGACATAAACTACACATTTCGATGCTTGAATTTATTCCTATATTCTTCTCGCTCCTTTATCTCCACTCAACAATACAAAAGAAACCACTAAAATTGCTACCCAAAGAATAACACAATTGAAACTTTCGTAAACGCAAACAAACAGTTCCTTTTTAAACGAAACAACACAATTTATTTTGTCTGAAATAAATTCCATAGAGGACATTAATAAATTCTTTAAAATTAGCCTCACATTTCTCACTAATTTGCAGATGTTATTTCATTATGTCACAAGTCATAAATCACTGTAACAAGTTGTTCTATCAGTGTTTCGTTCCATGACGACATACACGTTCTAACGAGTCTATTAAACGGGTGACGCTTAATTGAAGGAAACAATTATTTACAAATTAGTTTTAGAACTTGATCACTTCGAATACCTTTATCCTTAACGTAGAGAATGTTGGCAATTTTCTAAACTTTCACTTGCACTTGTAAGTCATCCGTTGGAAGAAATAATTTTTGCGCGGAGGACGCAACTGCGCTCTTTGCCGGTATGTTTACATTTGATAGTTCGATATATCGTTTCATCGATTCTCTTAATAGATGGCTCTCATTTATAAAATAAGAAATGTTTAATTACTTAGCTAAATATTAAAGATATACCGGCAGAGATGACACAAATTATTTATAAAATTAAATTTCATCCGTGGTTTATTGATTTTGTATAGAAAATGTACATCTATGTTACTCGATATTCTTATGGTACTATTTCTATGGTAGAAATCGTAGTTTTACGTTTAAATCCAGCATTCATCGATAGTTTTGTCAGACAGTGCAATCTTCCTTTTCTGCTTCTCCTAAAAATTAATAACAAAATGTAATCCCTAAAAGTAATGGAAGAAAAATATTTGAAGAGTAGACAGAAAAATATTAATAGAAGTATTTCATTATACTTTGATTTTTCTTGCCATTAATCGTTGTTGCTGATCGAATCGCCGTTTCATAATTTCTAGAGACTCTATGTTTGAAAAGTCAAGCAAAGATTTCATAAAATCTTCATTATATTGAATAGAGAGATTATTTCTTTCGCAATATTGTTGAAAAGCAGATTCCAATTTCGAATTTATCTGTAGTCGTTCCAGAATTAATTCGTTAATTTCATCCTGTGCCTGCGTAACTTCCGTTTCTAAGTTTATTAATGTCTGTTGGAAACACGCAATATCCTGTTCGATATTTTTCTCAGTTTCTGAAGTATCGGCTATGTTTTTTATATTGTAAATATAATCATATTTTATAAATCGTCCTATCTCCTGCAGTTTCGAAAGTTCGCCTTTAGCATTCTCCAGGTTTCTTTTAACCTGGAAAAATGATTTTCTTGATTAAGTTGTGGCAGAAGATAGATGAAACTCGTGTTGAATGATAGAGTATCGATTATTTCATCAATTTCGATGGAAGAATTTCTAATATAATTAAAATTCGATTTGTTCTTTTTACTATCTATACATTGCATTTATTAATTATTAGTATTGTTACTATACTTATTAACATATTTATTTCTGTCGCCTTATAATTTAATTTTATTATTGAATATTAATATTAATTAAAATTTAATTGTTATTATTGAATATTAATATCACCTGATAGTATTTTTCGGTTTTAATAGAAAATCTTTCACGAGCCGCATCCAAAGTTTTCTCATTTTGTCTCATAGTCCCCTTTAAAGCAGCATGTGCTTTTTCTTCTTTTAAGAATCGCTCAAACAATTCCTGAATCTTTGATATACGCTGAATAATGAATGTAATTCATAAAGATAATTAATCGTCAACTATGCACTAACCATCGTAAAATCTTGATTATTAATTTGAGAACTTTTTTTCGATTGTTTATCGGTTTCCGGAATGTCGAAAATCTCTGTCTCTTTTGAAGCAGGCCCCAAAGTCACACCTATCGCTGATCAATTATTTATTGTTTCGTGAAATTTCAATTATTAGAAAAGTAATTCCTATTAACTTATTCAACCTGTTTTATCCAAACTTCCAACTTCTTCTTTCGATGCTTCACGCAACGGTTGCGTTGAACTTTTCTCACTTTTTCGATTATTAAGAAAACCGTTCACTACAGTTTCCTACATATATTTAAAAATGCTATAAACGAAGATTCATGATCAATAAAGTAAATATATACAATATATTCTACAAATATAATTTTTCAATATTGCAAAAGTATCCTGATTCCTCCTTACTTTCGACGATTCCACAGATCCGTTTGTCCTCATTAAACTTTTCTTTATAGCCTCACAAGTTTCTTTCAATTTTTCGACTTCCAGCTCTTTGACAGTCAATCTATCAATCCATGCAATCCTCAAGAACACATTAAATTTTCCATATAAAAGATAAACTTTTATTTCATACTAACCGGTTATACAAGTCTTTAATGGACTTTAATAAAACTTGTGCCTGCGAAACACTGAATAGCGTGAAATCCGAGATTCTGTCGTTTAAAAAATCGAATATCTTTCGTTGAATTTGTTCAGTCCGTGACTTCGTCACGTTAATCGTTGTTTCTTGATGAAGAAACATATCATTAATCATTAACTCTCTTTTCAAAGAATCCACTTCGTTTCGAAGCCGTTGAACAATTAGATTTTCTCGCAAGTAAAGATTTTCTTTCGTCTTAACAGGTTTCAACTTTATGATCTTCGCACCGAATCTTAACGTTGATAAAGTAACATCGAGATCTTCTTTCGTAATACGTATGTGAGATATAAATCTATAAATATTTGATGATGTACTGTTATAAAATAATATATAAATCCCAAATTGCAAATTAGTAAACACTCTTCAATATTAGACACCACAAGGCACCACAATAAAAGTATATTACTATTGGTAATATACTTCAAAACTTTGTAGAAAAAATCCGTTTTGAATATGATAAAATAATTGTCTCCTTGACGATTGAGCGTAAAAGACGAATGATTAGAGTTCATGTGATAAAAATATACTGCACCGGATAATTGATGTAGCAGAGAAGGCATCTCCAAGGATTTTAAAGAAATTGCTGGAACGTATAGCGGAGCAAGAGTAATTCTTATCACCGAAATACATAAAGAATTGCTCGATTTGAGTCTTCGTTAAATTCGCTGCACCAATGTCAGAAGAAGTTTTGCAAGAATTCATTTTCCCGATTGTACCTATGCCGGCCGTTTCTACTATGTGCAACTAGAAAGAATCAAGAGATGTACAACTTTTAAATATTTAATTTTGATTATTTTCCTAAGATAATTTTAAATAAATTCTAAATCAGGAAAGTAATATTATTAGAAAATTTTAAGAGGCATGGATTAATCTGATAATTTCCAAAGGAAAAGAGTAGTTACAGTAGTAGTGGAGTTAAAGGGTCAGATAGAAATTTGAAATTTGTTAGCTACTACAAATTTTTGCTACCATATCGATGGCTTGAAATGTAAAGCTGTGCAAATTCTTGCCAAATAACCATAATAATTGAATATAAAATATTAGAAGACAATCTTTAAAAACAATTAAAATAAGTACTAATATGAATACGTAAAGTATTCGTATGCAACGCACTTTAGCCGTCGATACGAATCCCCAGGATGTAATCAAACTAATATTTGTCACGTGAAAAGTAATTATAGATGTTGCCAAATGCGAAACTGGATACGTCGATCCTTTAACGAAGGACCTCCTCGCCTCACCTTGGAAAATCTTTTCAAGAGTTTCTTCCTCGGTATTTACGATTACCATAGATACATCCTGAAATTTGAATTCACTGAATTCTTTATTTCTTTCTCACTAAATTGAAAAGAAAATGAGACTGTACTTTAAAAGCATCTCGGTCGCTGATTTTAATTTTTCCAGTCGTTTCAAAACTCAGAAGATCAATCACTCTTTGGCCACGCAATTCTACGAAGCTTAACTGGTAATTTATTTTGCTAATTCTCTTCCGTTTCGTTTTCTCTGCAAACATATCGGACAAGAGCCTCGTGACTAAACCTCTGTGCTAAGAAAAAGAATCCTAATCATTGGGTTTGTTAATTAGAAAAATTGACGCGAGTAAGCCTGCATTGATAATTAATTTAACATACTTCAAACTATTAAATAATTTACAAAAATTCGGATAAATCATTACAATCGTTTCAATAGATTTAGTGTTAATATTCTATAAAAATCGGTAGTTTTAACTTCGGAATAAATTACATGTGGAAATATTATCAACGGGAAAGATATGAGTATCTTAATATTAACAAATTCAAAAAGAAAAACAGAAAAGATATTAATTCCTTTTAACACTGCCTGGTATTAATACCTTTTAAGTAGACGTCATATAATTTTTATTACATATGTACTATTTATTTATTTAAACTATCGTACTTCCCAGTGATTATTAAGTCCACCAATACTGAAACTCTTTCCGGAACCGACTTGTCCGTGGCCTATCAGCACGCAATTCACGCCGTCTAAAACTCTATCGTTTTTTTATCGCTGTTAATTAAATATGTTTATTTATATGCCTAATTAACAGGCTCACTTTTGCACGAGATCTTCGGCGGAAGTGCGATAGATCTCTTCTTGCGATGAGTCGTAAAAAATGCCGTCCGTTCGGAAACACCAGTAAGAAGGATTCGTGGATGTTGCAACTTTGTCTGATCGCATTTCTTGCAAACATCTTACATATATTTTCTGCAATTATTAAATTCTAATATATAAAATATGAAGTATTAATATAAAGTGTCTATGCGCTCGATGAAAATTTTTATATATTAGACATTTAACAAAAACTATGGAAGTTTTCAACATATTTGAAATATTGGTCTTTCTTTAAGTTGTTAAAAATCAGTGGATTTTATATATTGATGTATTACTTTATTTTCAATAATTTTAATGAAGAAGAGGAGAAATACTTTGCGTTCTGTGTCGATTCTTGCGCAGGACTCGCAACATTTCTCGAGGGGAAGAATTCTTACGAAAACCTTGATGTTTCTATCGTATTTTTCCTCTTGTTCGTTATCGATCATATTAAAGAGTGGCAAAAAATTATTGTTAACGAGAATCCCCGTGTATGATTGTAAATAATCTGCTTGGTTAAAATTGGTTATTATGACAAATGTAGAGAGCTTTTTGAACGTTCATTTTTTCGAAAAATGATGTCCGCCTACTAGTAACTATTCCGTGTATCTTAATTGTACAAAGTGGGAACAGTTTTTAAGTAATTCTTAAGAAAACTAACAATAATTCTCACATCAATGCAGTACGAAAAAATTATGTTAACGATATAAAAACTAGTATATCATCAACTACAACGTAACGAGTACTATAGTGTCACAATTAGAAACGTTGACCACCAGTTAAAAATGTTGACCTAAAGTTGAATAAACATGAATTTTGCAAGATTCTTTATTTCGTGGGAAATTTACAAACTGTTTAACAAAACACACGCTCTTCCATGCTTCGAAAAAAGAATATTATAACGTTGCAAAAGATCCATAGCTTCGAATAACGCAAGAAACTGTTTGAAATTACAAAGTAGGATTGTACTTAAAAAAATTATCAAATTCATACGAAGATCTAGATCTAGAATAGATCTGTTAATTACAAAGTAAAAGCTTTCGCATTTTACGGCGGGGTATATGTACGTATTTATATATATATATATTTATATATTTTTTTTTTGCTATTTTGTAAGTTATCCTTTTAATTTTTTTTTTACGATTATCATTAGCTATTATGCCATACAAAATTGCATTCACATACACCTGGCAGGCTCTCTACCGACATAAGGCAATGTAACTTCCAAATATCCACCGCAAAACTATATTATAAAGTTTCTTTCATTCGATAAAAAAGTGAGCGTCTCATTAAACTTCAGCTTTCCTTAAGATTACAAAATTACGCCAATAAACGTATAGCCGAACAATGGGCTTTGAAATTTTTACAGTCCCAGAACTTCTAATTTTCCAGGAACCGATCAAAGCGTACTTAATTGAACGTTTGAGCCAAATATATTTGATCTGCTGGAAAGATTTGAATAGTACATAAAGAAACTAATAAAAGACAGCGTACATTAACTCTAACTTGTTGCATATTCACTTTCAGTCGCGCCCTATTTCTAGCAACTCTATCCATCTATCACGGTAATCGGAAAGGGGGATATTCAAAGTAATTATATATTTGCTAATAACTTTAGCTGTCTGTTGAAATGCTTGGATATTATAGGTAATAAATCATAGACTTAAGTAATCATTCAAAGTACGCCCATTTTTGAAGCTCGCAATCCCTAATTTCCATTCGTGAAAATGAACAGACACGTATGACAATGAAATAAAAGCGTCACTACGACCTATTTATCGTTATATCACTATAAATTATTACAGCTTTACGGTAATTAGATATTACGAGAGACACAGAAGAACAGACATTTTAGCTTTTTCACTAAGGAAGATAGAATTTCTATGCTTTTATTTCACTGTACTCGTGAAAGAAATACGACATCAACTTGCAACTCCTTTCTCGCATAAATATTCTCTATTTCTACTAACATTGAAAATGTCGTTCAACGCAGCAGAGAATCCGTGCACACAGATATTTCCTACCTTAAAATTATTCTTTCCTTTCTTTCACCAAAAGACTCTATTCGTCTTTTTGCATCAACAATCTCTAATCTCTTCCTTCATATATTCAAACGACGTGCACTCTAAAGAGTTTACCATTCGTTTCCAGGTCCTTTTTCTCTCTCTTTCTCTCCCAATTCGTTTCTTCAGAGTGAGAAATAGTAATTATTTATCGATAAATACTATATCCAAGCTATATCATAAGCTACTGGGCTATCGCAGATAGAAACGCATTAGAAAAGGTATAAAATGGACATGTTTCTTGTTTTCCTCGACAACGTTAAACACTACCGTAGGATCGTAATATTCCGTGTTCTTCTTTTTTAAGCATTTTCTCTTCTACACATATAATTGCATACGTCTCTTACAATAACAATAATTATTATAATTATAATCATATGCGGTGTTCAGTAAGTACACCGCGACCATTCGGGCAGGGGAGCTGGATAGTTAAAAGTAGAAAGTGCTAGTATTAATTGGGATAATCGAATATGTGTGTTGCGTGTTTCTGTTAGGCTCGAACGACCCTCGTGGCTCATCAGTCTTTCTTGCAACCCAATAAAACCGGCTCTCCATTCTTCCGATGAAATTCAAAGCTCGGCAAACCTAGCATTCGACTTCCCCCGTTCTCGAACTTCACTCGATGGTTACACTCGACGTTATCAATCCTCGCCTGGTCAGCCAGACTCTGCAAAAGAGATAACAGAATTATAGTTGCTGTTCAATGGGCAAAAATCTTCCTGCGCTGTATGAGAAATCTTGGAGAATTAATGTTGAAACGTAGAAGGAATAGTGGAGAGATCAAACCTAATTTTCATCTAACTAGGACGTAATTCAGATCTTTTTTATTTGTTCTATTTGAACCCAGACCTAGGACATAAAAAAGGGAGGTGCACAAGAGGATATGACAATGTAGCATCCGGAGACGTAATAAATTAGCATAAAAATGGAAGAAGGGTGTGGAGAAGAGTAGACACGACAGGAAGAATGCATTACACGGTGGTTTAATGCCACGCCTGCGTTGCCAACTGGTTTAAGATGGATAACTACATAGGTGTCTTTTGTCTTCTGTGAATCATACACTTCTAAAATTTCACCGTTTGTAATTCTATATAACGACTAACCAATTATAAGAGATTTTATATACAAGATGGCATAAATGAAGTACTTGTTGTACGACTTCTTTTGCGACTAAACGCACAATGCTTAAAACTAATCGTTGAAATTAATATCACAGATCTAATTGAATCGTCTCCTGGCCAAAAATATTTTCCATTTAATAGTTTCATTTTAATAATGTTAAGTATCATGTAACACACAACGTCTACGGTGATTCGAAGACCACCTAAAACTATGAATCCTAGGCAAAAGTATCATCAGCAATTTAAAAAATTCTATAACTATAAAAATATCTACAATAAAATAATTCACAGAAGACGTAAAAATAGAGAAGAAAAATCCAGAGAAGAAGAAATTACAAAAAGCGCACAATACAGAACAGTAAGTTGACTCCAAAAATGTATCCATGCTGGAAGATATTCTTATATCTTCCCATATCGTGAACTGAACGAACTCTTACCCCGCGCCAACTCCAAACAAAAGGGACAGAATATTCGAGATGAACAAGGTATAAAGGACCTCCTTGGAAAACAGTCCAATCTTTCCGACTTTCGTGGTACGAATGCTGTAAGATTTCCTCTTGTTCACTCCTATAGGGTGCTTGAACTTCCAGTCTCTGAAACGAGAGAAGAGTAGATTTACTATATTGGATTTCGAGGCATTCTAGTAAAAGGGTAACATCCTATAAGGTACTTCGTGTTAAGGAGAACGGAGCAGAAGAGAAATAAATACGTGAAATAAGAAACTTGTCTTACTTTGGCGGGACCTGATCAGGACGTGAACTCCATTCGTAGATCCAGTCGGTGTTCTTGTCCAGAATTTCTCCCTCCTGTACAACAGAAATCGGTCATTCTATGTTAGTTTGACTTAAGAGAATTATCCTTAATTAAATAAAATATTAACACTAGAACTAGAACAACTGACGTTGAATCCAATTAAATCCAATCCATCTAAATATACTAAATGAAAGAAGGGGAATTAAAAGGTCCAAAATAATATTGGAAACTTTGGAAAATTTCTATTCATAAACTTGGAAAATTCCTGGAAAAAATTTCGTGCCGATCATTTCAACTAATAAAGTAGTTCTAGTGTAAAATGATTCATTTGCTCTTCGAGAACATTACAAACTATAATTAACTTTATAAAATTCCTCCACAATAGTTCACAAAATTCAAATCTATCCTATCTCATGTTTCCAAACAGGCATACATAAACTGTCGTAATTAAAATTCCATTAAACTCTTCCACTACTTTAGTTCTCATTGCAATAAATAAAACGTATTTAAACTTTTCAATTTCTCCACAGCATATCAATACACTTTTCTCAATACTCATTTCTTTACGTCCAAGGACTTAAAGGACACCCTACAACACAGCGCAAAGTATTAATTCGAAGGTATTACCTCGAAACATTGAAAATCTCTTAAAACCCTCCAAGATAATCGGAGTTCTCCAGAAAGACGATAAACTAACGGAAATACCTGTGAGTTTAAAGAAAAGAAAAAAAAAAGAGGGGGAAAAAAATCCACCGAGAATAACCGCACCTCCCTATCTTTCTTTTACACGGTACAAAGCACCTCTTATCGTACGATTTCAAGGGGAATACGAGTATCCAAGGATAACCTCTGCCTGGCAATCAGCCAACCGCATACACGAATGCAATTGTATCTCTCGATAGGCTGAGTACACCGCAATTAAATGAAGCGTATACGTAAATCATGTAAACACTGCACGAATGACGAGCTTTTCTTGATGACTGACTCGGTACGTGGTCTTTGGGCGAGTAATTGGAGTAATTTGTTAGCAGCGTGTAGTGATGCTTTTCATTCTTTCTTATCCCTTTGTACTTTTCTATGTCAAATGTTATTCTTTTCTATTTTTTATCAAGTTTGATTGCTATGCTGATTTTGCTTATCACCTATTGTTTTAGGTAGGTTCCAGAAGCAGCAGAGAATAGCAATGGTAATAATAGATAAATTGGAAAAAATTATAAAGATTTGCAATTATAGAATCTTAGACCTTGTTGTAGTGTTGGAACTATAGATTTTGTATTGCAGGCAGTTTTAGTTATGAAAACTTTTTTAAAATAGGAATTTACGGATTTAGAAAGATGCGATAATAGAAATCTAATTGTAGGATGTCCCAGTTATTGGATCTCTCAATTTCTATGATATCTGATTATTGTAAATTCCTTCGATTATTGCATTTTTTGGGGTAAAAATTTTTCTAACAGTAGAAAATAAATCGAGCAATATATAAAAATTCGTTGTATAGGAAATATGCATTATAAGGATTTGCAATTGTAGAATCTTTGAGTTTGTTGTACTGTTGAAACTATAGATTTTGTATTGCAGGCAGTTTTAGTTATGAAAACTGTTTTTAAATAGGAATTTACGGATTTAGAAAGATGCGATAATAGAAATCTAATTGTAGGATATCCCAGTTATTGGATCTCTCAATTTCTATGATATCTGATTATTGTAAATTCCTTCGATTATTGCATTTTTTGGGGTAAAAATTTTTCTAACAGTAGAAAATAAATCGAGCAATATATAAAAATTCGTTGTATAGGAAATATGCATTATAAGGATTTTCAATTGTAGAATCTTTGAGTTTGTTGTACTGTTGAAACTATAGATTTTGTATTGCAGGCAGTTTTAGTTATGAAAACTTTTTTAAAATAGGAATTCACGGATTTAGAAAGATGCGATAATAGAAATCTAATTATAGGATATCCCAGTTATTGGATCTCTCAATTTCTAGAATATCTGATTTCTGCAGATTCCTCTGATTATTGCATTCCTCGGGTTAAGAATTTCTCGAACACCGAAAAATAAATCGAAAAATATTCCATAATGTTAACAAAAATTCGAAACTCCCGCAACAGTATGCATCGTACAAAAAGAATTGATAGCAATTATCAAAAACCAAATTATTATTGCCGTTGCGATATAGCGGCGCAATTTGTTGCGTCGATGCAATCATACCGTAGGAACTCTTATATAAATTTACAAATACCTTTAACATGTTTACGTAAAAATATCGAGCAAGGAATACCAATTACAATAATCTACAAAAAGACCAAAGGAAAAAAAAATTAACAATTAATATCCGCCCAACCTTATACTTTAAAACGCCAAAGCAGAAAGAAAAGAGCGTATCTTCTCGACGGAATTTTCGTAACGATATCACCGTTAATTATTGCACGAGTTTACGTAAACAATTAGCTCGCGTAATTATATTTTCCCTCGGTTCTCCAATCCTCAATGTCTCCGCCCGAAGATCGAAGTTACGCGAATAAAATCTTTCCTCCATTTAAATTTAAAGTATCTTTATAATAAAAAAACAACTATGCATCTCCTTAATCGCATTTGACGCAAATGAGCCATTTTTTCTTCAAAAGAACAAACCGCAGTTGCAAATAACTCAGAGAAATGAAATGACAGCAATAAAATATAACGGCGAAGAATAACATACGTAAAAACTATCGTCGAAAATAATTATCTTAAGTTTATTATCACTAAGCGTGATACCATTGAAAATACCGCGACCATAACTCTTAGCTCGCCGCGCAAATATATAGGGCAGTCATTTTTTCGGCGACGAAGCTTTATCTTTGCTCGCGACACCGGGAAGTTCCGATTTTTCGCAAGACAAAGAAACTCGCGGTCGTCTGGGGCCACTTATCGTCGTTATAAATATCCTTCACGGCTACGTTTCTCATTCTTCTCTTTCGCGGAATCACGCACAACGTATATCTACGAATTTCACGATTAACACTAAATTTACGGATGTTGATATACCTATTTTTCTGAAGCGACCCAATTTAATTGATACAAGAAAACTGAAGTTTTTTAGAAAGGAAACAGTTCCAAATCAATTTAAATGAAGGATTTATTATTAAAAAATTAACCAACCAATATATTGTATAGTCCATACATTATTGGCTCCATAAATCTAGTTTTAAGGTTCTTTAAGGTTCAATTTTCATACTTCTGTAACATTAATAATAATACCTGGTTGTAATTGAAAGATGTTTTAACAAATTTCGTGTGATTTGAAATTCGCGGTTAAAGTATATTTATTTTGCGCGGAATATTCGACTTTGTGATGCAAATGGGTCAGTGGAAGAAAGGAGGAGAAGAGGATTAAATCCGTTGCCAAAACCAACATGAGAATTCGAATAAGGCGGGAAAATTCACGGTGCCATTTTTAGCGCTGTATTTTTCTTTGTATCTTGAAACTGCGCTTCCATCAGGAATTTCAACGTTCTGATTTCATTTCTAAAATGAAGACTGTTGTGAGAGAAGTGTCTTATAATAAACCAGAGAATCCTCTTCTCATCCTTCTTAACTAAAAATCTAAATAGACATTTTTTAAAGCTAAAATTTCTAAATTTTTTCAAAAACTGACTGATACAATCAGCTTTTCCACCGTTTGTTTTCTCTCTGTCCAGAAGTACTTTTTTATTTTTAATTATAATAAATATAAATCCCATAGTATGTTCTAGCGTGGAAGAATTTTCCTTTAAAGCTCCTTTTACAGAAGGAAATTGTAATTTTTTTTTCCTTTTCTACGTTTCATTCTGAAATTTCTCCGAATGCGTTGCTTAGATACAATTTGGACGTAAAACTATTCAAAGCCACTGCCAAGTTCGCCAAAGTCTACGTCGTCGTCGGCGTTGTCGTTCTCATTCGTGATCGTACTCCCTCAAAATAGCAACCACCTAGTAGGCGACTTCAAACAACGCGCAATAAACTTCATTGATGCGAAGTAAAATCTAAAAGTAGGCGAATCAGTGCCGCACGTGTACAATGTTTGTGTGTGCGAAAAGCACCCACAAAATGCGATTAGATTTATTTGCACTCGCCGAGCTACGTGGTTTGGTTTTCTCGGTAAAATCGTCGAAATTTTACGGACAATAAAGCGTCGAAAATAAAGAAATTATTATTGCACGTGTACATTGTGCTACATGGATTTGCACTTGCAGCGGTATCTCGCAAAATTGGTTGGAATTTATTTGCATTTACGAAACTACGTGGACAATTGGCATTATTGAAAACACTGAGTATTGAAATTTATTCACTGTAAAGAAATTGCATGTCTTAGAATTGTGCCTGTTTGTACTTAAAGTCGACATGAATAATAATAAGAATTATCTATCGTTTACTAATTGTCATAAAAAATAGTCCTTTTATAATCATAGCTTTTGATATCTTCTACTATATATAAATATTTCTGTTTTTCCAAGCGTAACAAACTTTTTCCTCGGTCTTCAAAAATAGTCCAATTCCTAGATCGCCCACGGAGACACAAACCGATCTAAATTCGTTTTATCGCTCTTTCAACGCAGGTGGTAAAGTCATAACTTTTGACCCACAAACTCTCTTTTTTTAGCACCGAAGAAAACCATAACTTTAATTCACAGGTTTTTTTTTTACAGCTTCCGTCTTTCGAGAGTAAATACGCGGCGTTGATCATTTGAAGAACGTCCACAAAAAGGAGACGATAGACGAAAATAATTTACGTACTTCAGCGTACGACGAACTTTGCCTTCATTCTGTCCGAAATCTGGGAACGATTCAAAATAAATATAAATATTTTGAATACTTAGGGCAGTTGGTTGAATAGATTCTGTCTTTGTTCTGTTGACGTAGGATTTGCGAGAGATTGATGTCATTAACTGCGATGGAAATTAATCCTCTCGCTGTCCATCATCATCTGCCGCACAGATGTTGCAATCGTGCAACATATATAACAATAATTTGTCATTTATTAAAATATCCATGACTGATTCACACCATACACGACATCCATTGACTGATTCTACCTTTAGTTAACAATTGAAACTTAATATATCTGTAATATTTTAAGAATAAAAAAGAAAAAATAGCAAAATAGCAAATAAAAATGTCTGCGTACTTAAGGTAGTTCTTTCACATAGGAGCGGATTTTATGGGTGCTATGAACGGGCCCCATTGAATTTCTATAAAACGAATGATAATTTATTGAAGTATTGATTAAAGTAATTACTGGATAAATTGCAAAATTTTTTGTTAATTAATACTATAAATTTGATAATTAATTTTAAAGGTAACTTTTATATTGTAAACGTGAAATGCATGATTTTATAGTTTTCAATTAATAGTTTCTTTATTAAATATTCGACAGCTGCAATTTTTTTGTGAAATATCTATGCGAAAACGTTCCCGAATTAATGATCTCGTTTTTCGTAAGTATTTGCAATATGGAAGATTGGAAAATTGAACAATAAAATCGGAAGTACTATTTCTCTCTCTCTCTCTCTCTCTCTCTCTCTCACTCTCATTTACGTCAATGTATGAAACTGGATTTTTAAATTCGATTTTTTCATCGAAATGCCCGATAACTGAACTTTGTTTTGCTTGTAACTTGTTCGTGACAATCTCAAGAACATCATATTTTAACATTAAATTTATTTGCAGACTGGTCAAGTGCTAGAACTATCTTAAGAATCTACAGTAAGTCATTAGTAGTAAAAATTTCCTAGAGAAGTACAAGATAATATGACTTTAACACTAGAACTACCAAACCAGTCAAAATGACTGGTACACAATTTTTTCAACAAATTCTTCAAGTTTATAAAAGAGTTATAGAATAGATATTCTACGTCTATATCAATAAACATAAATCACCCAATCGATCAAATTTTCCGCTTGATTTCCCCTCTTTCAAAGTACTTATTTAATTTATTAAAATATGTTAGACTTGACGCCGCTAGTTCTAGGGTTAAAATGACTTACAATTAGCCCTCATACGCTCTTCCAGGTGGTATTTCACCCAATTTCCGTTTCCAAAACTACAAAATGTCCCATTTCTCTGTAATTTGTTCCAATCTGATTTAATTTCAGTGAAATACTACTCCACAGATTACAATTAATAAAAGTGGGCGATATATCACTGCAGGATGTTTTGTGTAACTACTTTTGAGCAGCGTATGAGGTTTAAATAAATTTTCCACTAATACTCCACAATTCGTCTTAAAAAATGGTACAAATAATTCGTTACCAACGAAATCATAATACTAGATACAAAGAATATTGAAACAATATCATTAAAATATTCAAATATAAACTGCTTCGGTAAGAATGCCATCCTCCCTCTTTCGGTCCACTCTTCTTTTCTTTCCGGAGAAGCGAATTAACCTCGAGTACCGTTTTCACAATTGTCCTCGGAAAACAGCACACAAAAATTCGCATTTACGGTCTCCGCATAATTAAGTACGAGTGCAATGCTCTTTAGACGTTCACCATGGCGCAAAATCATGGCAGAACTCCTCGAGACTGCAGCAACGCAATGAGGTTGGAGAACGCTAATGAGAAACAGCCTTTTAACCGTGGAACGTAAGATTTTCTGGATGACTCATTGCACGAAAATATACCGAAGAAGTAAAAACAATAGGAACGCAGACAGAAGTGGGTCTCGATTGTTATCTCATTATTCCAATTACGGCAGAGACGATTAAAACGGCGGGAGAAGGAAGATAAGTTTGTGTTTTTTATCGGTTACCATGGTTGCACGAGACTCTATCGATTGTGATCGAAAGTTCGATGAATTTAACGGAAGAATCGATATCTTCAATTAAATGCTACGATTGATATTAAATTCTAGTTATTATTTTTAAAACTGAGTTATATCTTTGAATAGAATTTGTTGGACTAGAGCGTCTAAATTGGATTAAATAAATTGGAGAAAATTCAGAGATAGGAGAGAAATTGTAAAATTCATTGCAAAATCGCCAACAGGGCGAGAATTGAATTAAAAACATTTCATGAGAGGCTGAGGGACCATTTGATGAGAATAGTGGTAACTTGGATCTATAGATATAAATGCAATTTTCACGGAGGATATTAAATTTCGCGACTCGCCGAGTAAGCCAATAAAATTCATTTCTCTTCCCGTAATTGCAATTTCTCCAGTTCCCTCGTAGTCTGTAAAAACAGAGATGATCCTTTTTAACGCTGCAATGCGAAATGCACCGCGTGTCGAACTCTATTTGTAATTATAATTAACACGTTGCACGTTTGACGGTAAATGTCATGAAATTACTTGAAAGCTCGACGCCGAAATTAATGGAAAATATTCCTTGATAATTCTACCGTCGTGAAAACAAACACGAAGACATGCAGATTTCTGGAAAAAACAACACTTCAAAAGCTAGTAATATTATTTAAAATTCATACATTATTATCTACTTGCGACGACCATAAATATACTTTGTTGCCTGACCTCAAAAGCCTACACATTCTGTGCGGCCATCTTTTGCAAAACAACCAACATCTCCCTAATGAAACACCAGTAACTTGCATTGTAATAATTTCAACAAAAAGCAATAAATATTCTTTCAAATTGCCACTAGAAATCACTTAAAATTTACATCTACTTTTCATAGTCAAGGTGTGCAAAAAAAGTTGGAAAAAGAAACGTTCTTATCAAAACATTTCAAATGGAAAAGAGTCAACAAGTATTTTTCAAAATTCTCGCCACCTATTAGTTCAATTTTCAGTTTCTCGCCACAATTAGTTCTTCGGAAAACAATCACTTTTATCTAAAGAAATAAACGCTAAGACAATACTGTCAAAACAACTCAGGGACACGGTGATTTTCGCGAGAAACACTTCACATTATCCGTTGCCGGATTTATTTGCATTCATACATTACTATCCGCCTACGCATTTCGAATGAAAACACGACCCACTCGTCGTTGGTATTCAGGGCATTCGCTAAGGAGCTGGTCGAAGACATATTCGATCCTTGACTGCTACTTTGCTGATCTCCCTTTTTGCATTTGCGCATTCCTATGTACCATGCGATGCTGACATATTTCATTTAGTTTCTTTGTTTTGCAAACAATGTATGCAATTGTTTTGCACACTGATGAGAAAGTATGGCTTTTAAACTATTTTTGAGGCTGTTGCAACCACAATGACTGATGTTAGAATTAACCCCTTGCCCTACAATAACGAGTGACACTAGTATCGCAATAAATGGAGTTAGTTTCAAATTTTCTGAAAAATATTAATCTTTTGCACTCCACTGCCGCTGCAGTGGCTACATTTCAATAGAAATCGATAACTCCATTTACAGGCAATCCTATGTGTTTTTACATTTTTGTATACTGTAGAACGCAATTTTAAAATGTAGACGCTTGAAAAAGCTGAATTTTCAATTTTCCACGCATGCGCTTCCGCACTGTGTAAATAGTATAATAAAGATTACAGTTCAGAGATTAAAATGAAATTAATAGTGGCTTACGATAGGATCAAATTATTTTTATACTATTTATATTGTGTTAAGGATAATTATATCAAAGATATGGAATAGAATCTTATTTCACCAATTAATTTTGATTTGCTGCGTATTCAGCTACAGAAGTTTGACTCTAATTTCCCTCAAGGAATTATCTATTCAATTTGAAATATCCCGCCAAAAAAGAATGCGAGAAAAGCTATCTTCTTGCACAAAAAGGTGGTCATTGTTTGACCTCGAAACATCGGTGGAAATCGATCGAATGGGGTAATTCTTTTAGGCTCATCGATTCGTGGAAACCTGGGTACATTTCGCAGGAAAAAAAAAGCGATGTCTCGTTTCGATTAGCTGGAAATGACAGACTTGGCGTCTGCTACGATGCAGCACGCGAAACAGACATTTTTATCGGTGCTGTTTCTTTCACTGACTAAATTTTCGCATGTTATTATTTCATATTACAATAATGGACTTTTTTTTATGGAAGATATATGTAATATAATATTATATATGCTTCGAAACACGAGGTGTATTGTTATGGAAGAAAAGAAGTTTGATTCCTTAGGAATTTTGTTGCTAAGAGCGAGGGAATAACGGAAAGCGAAGTTGTAACAGTTCTGTAAATTACATAATTGCGAGCGAACGAAGCCCGTTTCGGTGCAGATGGATGCGAGTGGAACGAGATGATTGCGTAATTCTATCCTTAAAGGAAGGAGAGAGGAAGAGAGAGGAGGAGAGAGGGAAACTATGATAGCAACAATCGCAATGACTCTTCTGCAATTAGTTTCTTTCTTTGTGCAAAGTAGTTCGTCGAAATTTGCGTCTCTAATTTAAAAAATGAAAGTTATAGCACTCCATTTGTACAAAACAAATTACACTTTACATATGCAGAGCGATTCGTCGAAGCCTGATTCCTATGACTCTAACTTAAAAATAATCTCACTTTATGTAAAATAGCTCGTTGAAATCTTACTTTCTTGAGTCTCTAACATAAAGATAAAGTTAATAATAAAATTAATGAAAAAATAATAATAAAAAAAGTTAATGCCACATTACTTATGCAAAGTAATTCCTTGAAATCTTGTTTTCTTACGTCTAATTTGAAAAATAAAATTAAAGGTTATTTATTTACATAAAAACTTTATTTATGTAAAGTAATTCGTTAAAATTTTACTCCCTCTATGACTCCAATTTGAAAAAATTGTAGAATAAAAAGTAGATGATGATTTGATTAAGTGTTCGATAAGAAGAAATTGAAATAAAACCGAATATATTTACAGTTAACAGACGAATTTCCTTTCTCTTCGTTATATCGTTCCATGATACAATAATATGCATCTGCATCTGTGTAATTCCATGGAACGACACCGGTGCATTCGAGGGGAATGAGCATAACAACGAACGACCGAGTTAATCCGATCAACGTGAGCGCGTATCTCGCGGCGGAGTTTCGTGTCGCCATGCATTCACAGACAAACAGAATGCAACAGAAGGCATTAGGAAACAAATGATAGATGTATGAAAACAAAGACAAAAAAATTGCCAGCGACTAGGAAGAATTAAACGTAACTGAAAGCAAGTCGAAGAAATCAGGAAGATCTAAAGATAAATAGAAGTATCGTGCGACTGCGAGACTAAATTTCGACTTCCAATTAATGGAATTTTCTGACTTGGAATGCCCATTAACTTTGTAATATTTTTTTCTAAATTAGTATTTAATATATGGTAGAATGAAAAAAAAATGAGATAGAGTCTAATTTGAATTTTATGTCTGATAAGATAATACTGGAGAATATATCGAAAGTTGTAGCACAAAGTTTAGTTAAATTAAGGCTAGGTTTATGAAGGCCTTCGAAAACGTCGTTGATGGATTGTTACGTTTTTGTAAACGCCTTCCAAATTTATAGAGGTGTGCTACAATAGATATTTCAAATGTATCTTATAACATGGAAATTATTTGATGGATCATCTTCTTTGCCGCTTGATTCATTTAATTCCAAAGCCTTTATTTAATATATTGCGGTGTAACGAATTTCTGGAGATTTATGGAGTTAAAGGCTATGCCTCACAATGAAGATGCACATTTTTTAGCTGTAGGCGATTTTCCTAAGATATACTTTCTATCTTTTGTACTTTTGGGCTTTAATTAACATAGATTGTATTAAATGTTAATTAAATTCTCCAAAGGTGGGGGAAGAATTTGAACTTGAATTCCTTGATTGAGACTCCAACCCTTTATCTCTTCAGTTACCATCCTTAACTCCTATTGTCATTTCGCATAGAACTCACTGTTTTTTATATTTTTCATCCCGACGTGGCTAGGACAGATTAAACAATAATTTAGAAAAAAATTGTCAAAGATATCGACCGGTATTTTAACGTCTTCCTGCTAATTGTAAGTCCAAGCCTTTACAACTTCACCTACCATAAACTCCTCTAACTTATTAATTAACTATTTATAAACCCCTGCGACTTTGAGGTAACGCCAGACACATCTAAAGTTCTATTCTTCAAAGTCAAATTATCAAGTTTGCCTAATATTCTAATTTACCTCATGAAAATCATGAAACTCTTTGCAATTTAATATTTGAAAATTAAAGTTTCATCCATTACTTAACCGTTTGAATACCGGGAGGGTTTTAAAAAATTACTTCGAAAAAAGCCAAAAGCCACTTTCGCGCTCTTGAGATTTTATTTCAAAATAAGCTAAAGTTGGTGTTTTATTTTATTGTAGTGCACAACAAGAACAATCTTCTCGTGCTTGTATCCTAATTTGGAATTACTTTGTATTATAAAAGAGAAACCTGATGCATTCTTAACAAAGTCTTCCTTCAATTGTCAACATTGAAAAAATGTCCTGAGGTTTTTCGACGCAAAAACTAAAGAGCGCGAAAGTGGCGCGTGGTACGCAAACGATTAAAATACTATTTTCTAATTTAGCTATCGTGAAACTAATCTTCCGATACCTCAAAAAATTCAGCCTCTAGAGAGTAAACACATTATATCAAAAGTCCCAAATTGCAAATACCCGATAAATGACCGTATCAAATAAATTTTAAAGACAAAAAAATTCCACCCGCCAACGAGCCACACACGAAACTCAATCCCAAACAATGAAATCCTCAAGAAGTCAACGAAACGCAACAAAAGGCAACAACGATCCGTTGGAGAACCCGTTTCTCCCGCTAGAACGACTTGAGACCGGTTTTTGCGTAAAACAGCAACGCAGAGAGCGTCGATTCGCTCTTTCGCGATCGCCTGATCCGCAAACGAGTAATAGGAACGCAAGCGCACGCGTAACTCGCGGTGTCGTCGTTCGCGCCATTACGTTACACGTGCTATTTCTAGCTGATAAGACGCTCCCCACTCGATTCCAGGGCAAACGACGAAATTGTGCGGGTGTTTCGAAAGACAACGACGCCATTGAAAAAGAGAGAGTCGAGCCGATTCATTTTCTTCGTTAGAACGGAATCGTTCGCGTTTGATCAAACCTCTCGGCGCTACTGGAGAACAAAGAACAACGGACTGTTGTATAATATGTACTTGCTTTTTTTCCCTTCGCTCTTAGTGATTATAAAGAATGCTCTCTCTTGTACATAATACTTGGTAGAGCTTTAACTATGAGCTAGTATATTTTTCCGGTAAAACACGATATTGAAGGTTTTTTTTTCAGTATTTTTTCTTACACTTTAACACCACAACTACCAGCGTTAAATCTAATATATTAAATATGTACTTTGGAGAAGGAGAAGTTGTAAAAAATATTATTGATTCGGTAATCTGTATTTTGTAAGATCAATATATAATATCTTCTTCATGACTATCCTGTAAAGTTGGAGAATTTCTTTTTAGGAAATTGGGGGAGTGTCGTTTTGACTTACTTGATAGTTCTAGTGTTAACTGTGGTAGAAAAATAGTATTTTATGGTTTCAAGTTGAATGTTAAAGAAATAATAAGAATTTATTAAAAAGATAGATTAGAAATTTACTATTTAATAGAATTAGGTACTTGGTAGATTTTTACAAAAATGTTCAACCGTGAGAACTTAGATGTCAGCGCTTTCCCGCGCTTTGTAAACCTTTAGAGCGGTTTGTTATTTAACGTTAAATTTACGGCAACCATCAAATTCACGGGATTCCTAGTTTTTTAAAAACATTGTTTGATTTATAGAGAAGCAATGCAGTAGATATTTTTCGCCTATTTTGTAATATACAAATTACTTAACCGATCGTATTTTTTACCGCTTGATCCATCTTCCTTCAAGATACTTATTTAACACTAGAACTACCGGCGTTAAATTAACATATTTTAATAAATTAAATAAGTACTTTGAAACAGGGAGAATCAAGCGGCGAAAAATTTGATCGATTGGGTGATTTACGTTTATTGATATAGACGTAGAATATTTATTCGATGACTCTTATATAAACTTGGAGAATTTTTTGAACAAATTGTGTACCAGTCATTTTGACTGGTTTGGTAGTTCTACTGTTAATATACATAAATATGCCAAATTGCGCAATAATTCTGAATTAAATTGTTAAAATAGAAATTGCTTAGTGATTCTTTATCATGTATAATTCAACATAAAATTAATATCATAGAAATAATTCTATCATGTCTCGACACGTTGATATTTTCAACTTGATAGATTTCGCAAAACTTACAAAATTTTATATACCGCATCACGAGTATCACTTGTAGAGCAAGACGTCAATGGAATTCGAATTATTAGAAAGCTTAAACGGTAGAAATACCGAGCAGTAATTGCAAAAGAAATAGTAAAAAGCCATAAAGAGAGTCAAAAAACGAGAGTGTTACGCGAAACCGCCTCTTATTACGAATCTGGGTATCCTTGGTGACAGAGATTACTACGATTGCAACAGGGAACGTACGCATCTAATTACCGGCAAAGCAGTACGTGTCAGCTCCCGTTTCTCCGCAGAATCTCTCGCTTCCATAAAAAAGAAAAACAAATAATAATGTTTATTCGCGACGCGAATATCAAGGCCGTCCATTCGCCTTCATCGGCCGAGAGAACGAGTTCAACCTGCCCGCGATCTTTCGAATGTGCGACGTAAACAGCGATCGTTTGTTTACCATACATTATTATTGAGCAAATATTAAATTATTAATGGAAAAAATATGAAATTATTATTGGAATAAATTTTTATCGGACATTTGGAAAAATAATAAGTTAATATTAGACGATGAATCGAATGCAAATTACTGCACAAACGGTAACATAGCATTGTTATCAAAAATGAATCGCTTCTTTCGCGAGTCATGTTTTCACGAGAAGTTTGCGTTATTAATTAGATTTTTATCGCTGTCTGAATGACCAATTGATTATCTTTATAAAAGATGATTCAAATTTCTGACCGGCAATTTCGCTGATTTCTTGTATTCTTGCGAAACGTGAAAGCAATTCAAATGTTCAATACTCTTACAATTTGTTTATCCATTGTACCTAAGTATAGAAATTTAATCACGAATAATTCGATTTAATCGTAGTTCTACCAATTGGAAATTCCAGATGGAACCAATTTTATGGCTAATTCCCCTTCTCTTTTAACCAAACCACAATTCCAACAGATCCTTCCCAGTGAATAATTTTTTAAAAATAACCATGCCATCAACTACAGAAACAAAAGTAATTTAAAAGAGGAATTCAAAGCATTTTCATAAAACGTTTCAACGACTATTTCATCGCTCAGACCGAGCGTTAATTGAGCGCGTTTAAAAGCAGATATAACACACGGATACACGTGAGCTACTGGAAATACATAAATACAAAAAGCATAGGAAAACAACGCATTAAGATATTCTATATTTAATGTTTTATCGAAACGGATAGAGAGAAACGACTCGACTCTCTCTGAGAGGCCTCGCCGAGTCCTCCTTGGTAGTGCAACAAAGGGGCTCGCATTAACAAAGAAACACAAGTATACTCGAAACGTTCAACATAGTTAACTGACTGACTCATAAAGAAGTTTTCTCGTTGCTGCTTGGAATCTTCTTCGGCTTGTTATCATCTCGTTACTCACTGCCTCGAAGATACAACCATTGTCTTCCCTTTTTTTCACTTCTTCTTCTGTCTTTTCTTTTTTTTCCTCTGGCTACTATATCAATTCTCTGTGTTTCTATTACTATTTTATCCCTTGTTCATGGTAGATCGAAGACATTGGAGATTTTATCGGTGACAAGTGAAATAGAACGTCACAAGGCCGAATAGATTCTTTCGACGGAGATATAACACTTGGAATCGCGTTAAACCATTGTTTTCCCGGAGAAATCGCAAGAGAGATAAGAAATTTGTTTGTCTTCCCTCGCGGAAAAGATAAGTGTCGAGGAGATGCGTTTCTATGAGAGGAAAATGAGTGGAAATCGTTAATGAATACTGATCAGCTCGTGAAGGATTGTTGAATACCTTGATTTTCGTATTTATTATCGGATGGATAAATAAAGACGTGGATCGAATGACGGATTGGATTTATTTTTAACATGATTCATTGAATATTTATGGTGGAAAGTTACCGGGTTTATAATTACACCATTGTGGTACAATTTCTTTTGTGAATGAATCCCCAACGAGTCGGAATTGAATGATAAAGTAACGATTTATCTCTAATTTCTGATTGAACATTTTAATGCAAAATAAATTGCATAGAAATACATAATTTGATCTAGTCATAAACCGTTGATATTTTTAATTTAATAGTTTTTGGAAAGTTTCAAAACTTGTTCAATTTATTGCACATTTTTGTGAGAGAAATTAAAGAGTATATTATTTTAGTCGAATGGTATATGTATTCTTTCTTTCCTATGTCAATTTTCAGATTCTATTACTATGATAATTTTATCTTAAAACGAGAATGATACATTCGGTCGTGATAAATTGATAACAATATTAAAAGAATTTTGATGAGTCTCTAACTACTCCGTTGCCAACAAATCGGATAATTTTTATATTTTTTTATATTGTAAAACATAACTTTAAAATGTATCCTCTTCCTTGTTAATATCAAAGCAAGATTTTTATACAATCGCACCATGTGAATAGTCCTAGAGTAGCTGGTAGTTCAAAACTTTGAAAGATTTTCTGTTCAGGTTGTGTGGGGCGAACACAAACGACATTTTTACGATGAAATAAATTTTTCGGGGAATGATATTAAGATGCCTATATTTAACTCCACAATCTATTTTTCACGGTAAAATTCTTCGTTTTGCAATGAGAAATGCAAGCGGCCTGAACGAAAAGTTTAGTGGGGGTCATATACGACCCACGCGGCACGGAACGTGTTAATCAATTAAGTTCACCAATGGAAACTGTTTTCAAAAGATTTGTAACATTTGAAAACGTAAGACAGACGTAACCCAAACCTGAATCCAGATTGAAACATTCGCTACTTTGATATATTTATCTACTGTTACATTTGCATTAACAAGTATCAGCTTTTCATGATGATAAAACTGGTTAAACGAACGCTAGTCGTAGAGTCCAAGACCGTACACGTGTCCTGTGACCCGTGACAAAACGCGAGGGGGCACGAGACTAATGAAGTCAGTGATCTGGAGACCTTGCTTAGAAAGTACGAGCGGCACGATTCGCTCGATAAAACCAGTTGCATGTCGCTCGAAGGGATACCAATACATACCGGGTAGCCATTAACATTTTCGCGACCTATGACGCATCTTTGCTCTGACAAATTAGAAAGTTTCGACGCTCTATTGCGCTAACTTGCGAACCAAATTTGGATATCTTTAACTCGATGCTTCTAACGTCACGATTACCATTGATTCTTTACATTCGACTAGTATTTCTCCACTTTTAATTTGAATATTTTTTCGGTTTTGACTGATATGATTACTTAGACTATGACCTATTATTTTAGATTGATTTCTAATCTGCTGAGGCTATCATAAATTAAATAATAATTGTAAATTAATTACTTAAATGTGACGAAGGAAGATTGGAGCAGAGTCAATGATTGCAGGTCGTAGATTCTTTAACACTAGAACTACCAAACCAGTCAAAATGACTGGTACACAATTTTTTCAAAAAATTCTCCCAGTTTACATAAGAAACATAGAATAAATATTCTACGTCTATATCAATAAACATAAATCACCCAATCGATCAAATTTTCCGCCGCTTGATTCCCGCTTTTTCAAAGTACTTATTTAATTTATTTAAATATGTTAGATTTGAGGCCGGTAGTTCTAGTGTTAACCCTTTGTGGTCCTATGTCGAGCAGTACTCGATATAGATTTTCACTTGACTTTATTTTCTGACAATTTAATATCGACTTTCCAATTTCACAATGACTTTGTAATATCACCTATATGTCCGTCAATAATTATAGTTATTGATATAATTTTAAAAAATTAATTACCAATGATAGAAAATATTGCAAAATTAATTTTATTTGGTTCACTAGCAAAATTAACAAAATAACACGGATCGCAAAGGGTTAACCCTTTGATGACTAGCGACGCATATATGTTGCATGAGAAAAAATTTAATTGTATTTTATCGCCCCATGTTTACAGGGTAAAAGTTTAGAAATTGAAATAAACCCATTGAAATGTAATTACGCAAATAGTAATTTATAATTTATATGCACAGATAGTCTGACTTTTGGATGGCCAAATGAATAACCATCATTTTTCAATATTCAAAAATGTCTCCGTCCACAAAGGGTTAACATTGTATCTAATATTAATTTACATTTTACAGTTCTTCTACTTTTCGAATTTAAATACTGCAGCTAATTAACTTCAAGTTTTGCGTGACTTTCCGTTCAGTGAAGCTGATATGTTAAAAAATGTACAAAAAATTTCCCTATGGCGATGGAAAAGCGTTAGAACTGAGTCATTGAATTGTGTGAACTTGAGTCATTCTTGATAAAATACACTCGTTCGATATTACATAAAAATATATAGCAAAGCAATCTACTATCTACGATCGCAATTCATGGAAATTGTTCCTAATGTTCAGCGCTAGTACCCTAAAAAGTCATCGCTCGTTTCATCAACGTGCACGCAACTGTTTTATGCCGATCGATTCAAACACTTTGGCCCCCTTTAACATTACATCCACCAAGGTAATAAAAATGACTTATACTAAACTTTTTTATAACACCCCTTAAATTTTTAAACAATTAAAAAGATCAAATTGTTTACATATTTAATATATTTTCTTCCAACAATATCTTTTTGATATTATTAACACTAGATTTACCAGCGTGAAATCTATTATATTTAAATATGTTAAATATGTACTTTAAGGCAAGGAAAATTATACGTGGAAAAGATGATAGATTCAGTAATTTATGTTTTATACGATAGATAAAGAATATTTATTCTACGGCTCTCTAATAAACCCATAGAATTTTTGGAACAAAATAGTGTACCAGTCATTTTGACTGGCTTGTTAAATCTAGTGTTAAATATATTGGATTAATCATCGGTAGATTTAATGTCAACACATTGTACACCGGCTAAATATATGCTACCAAATTTATTACATTTGATAACATTACTATTTCAATCAATATGAAATTTAAATTAATTAAGTATGGCACAATTTAAAGGGAATAATATTGCTTTCTTTGTCCACTTTACTGTTTTCCTCAATATAAAATAATGAGCTATTGATCGGTAAAATCTAAAATCATATATTTGAAATCCCGCATTATCGCGGAATCGGCTTGCAAAGTGTTAAAATAACTGAGACAAATACACAGACATTCACACACTTTCTATTGCGAGCATACAATCTAATAAAAACAGATAGAGTATTATGATACACAAGAATTTAGAGGACGATTACCAACATCAGTATATTAACCCTTTGCACTCCGATGTCCCACCTGAGGGGACATTGTAAGTTTATCATATCACTCTGTTGCACCCTCTAAGGGGACCATTAATTTATTAGTAATTACAGAGGATGAACTTACTGCACCCCAAGATTTTAAGAAATATATGTTTACCTGCATTTTTCTATTGAAATTGCACAAAATAGAAAATAGTAAAGTACTGACAAGTTGCTAATAGATAACTTCAGAGATGGCTCGGAGTGCAAAGGGTTAAAGGTTAAATGTACAAAAATAACGAACCTTATTGCAGCTGTAGTTAATATAGACGCCTTTGAGCTCATCTTCGGTTGAAAGTTCCGTGTTGGGACTGTTTGGTGGACTCTTCGGACTGCAAGGAAAAAGGACTCTTTTTTTACAAAATAAAAATCAAAGATCTCCGACATTTCCATGTCTTTGAGATCCCCTTGTATGCAATTTTAAAGTAACAATTAATACAAATTGAATATCCAACTAATTGCCATAACTTAACGAAGCCAATGTTTCTATGACATTCGTTTAAAAAAGAATTCTCTTCTATTTATAATAGTCCCAACAGATATTTCTATTTTTGGAAAATCCATGGTACCAAAATAACATAGAACTATTTATTTATCAAAACTTCACGAAGCTACAATTTACAAGACCCTCGTTCAAAAAATATAAAAAGTAAAAAGATTTTCCATTGTTCCTTAAATTCATTAAAGATTTCTTTATTTAAATAACAACTAATATGAATTTAATTTCCAACTAATTACCATAACTTAACGAAGCCAATGTTTCTATGACATTCGTTTAAAAAAGAATTCCCTTCTGTTTATAGTAGACCCAACAGATATTCATATTTTTAGAAAAATATTTATATTTATGACACAAAATTAAGTTAAAATCATCTATTTATTGTTCAAAACTTGACAAAGCCAAAGTTTCCAAAAACAACTCCTTCAAAAACTAAATCCCCTTCGTGTCCTCGATATTTTTTATACTTTCTATACAGATGTCCCAAAAGGATGATTATTTTCTCCCTCAAATTCCACGAAAAATTTGCAATTTCAAATCTACGAAGTTTATCGGAAAGAATAAAATACGAAATCCCTTCCTTTCTCCCTCCAGTTTCGCTTGCATTATATCAAATGACCTCCAATGTCGCACGATACTCTTATCACCGGAATGAAACTACGATGATACTCGAAACTTTTAAAATGCAATGATGATTTCATCGTATATTCGCGACATACTAGCAAAAAGTTTAAAGGTGACGACGCCTGACACGGTTTTTCCTGGACCTCGCGCGATTGAAGTACAAAAAAGAAAAAAAAACATAGATAAACTCTCCTTCGAGAAAGTTCACGTTCGCTCCTCCTCTTATCAGAAAACTCGATCGTTCCCATGAGACGCAATGCGGATGACGTTGCAGTTATCTCGTGACGTTGGATATCATTGCGGAAAATCGCGTGTGCGGAATCGTTATCGCCACGGCGAATTTTGCATCGTGCACGAGCTACAAATCCGAAAAATCTACGCCGCAACCGCTCAAGTTTTCTTGATTAGCTGCATTCATTTACAGCAACAACATGCACGAGAAGTTTCTTAATTGAAGAGAGACCGTAATCGCTACAACGACGTATTCCTTTTTTTCCCTCTCTTAGATGTAAACAAGCGAGTGTAATAAACGTAGAATGAGCGATAAATGTAGAGATACGATGATAGAGGAGAATTGTAGTTGAATTATATTTAAGGCTGATTCACAACATTCAATATGACTCCATATAACGAAGTATTTCTATAATGTTACTTAAAATTCAACAACAATCACTCGCTCAAGTTTAACCCTTTTAGTGCCGACCGAAAAAATTGATTGAATTAATAACGAATGTAGTTGCGAATAAAAAGAATTTTTATTTAGCAATAGTGTCACGTAGAATACGCAATATGGAGCATAAATTGCGTATTTACAATTATATGTCATAAAATTACTGATATCGTATTGAAAACTGAATATTAACCCTTCGATGTCCAGTGTTAGCAATTTTGCTAACGACGATATATCGTCGTCCGGCACTAAAAGGGTTAAAAGAAGATTGTAAAATTTTTCAATCGTGAACTTCACAGCTGTGCAAAGTCTAAAAGGTAATTATAAACATTAAACAATGCAGAATATAATTCTCACTGCTGTATTGTGCAGTTTTAACATGTTATTCAATGGGGTCCGCTGCTATCTAGAAAAATCTCTACGGGGCCTCTGGGGACCACGAAGAGGTCCCCTAAAATTTTCTGGTTCACGCCAAGCAGGTGTACCCACTTCATTGAATATTTATTTAACGACTAAGATTTGCTATTTCTAGACTAAATAATTATTTGGAAAAAACGTTTTGGCACCACTAGTAAAAATTTGAGAGTCACTGCTCTAAAGGTCTATCCACAGTGGTAAATGACCCGCAACTACGTCATGGACAGTTCAATCACTTTAAAGAGCAATGCACGATGTAATTCTACGAGGAATAATTAAACTATGGTTACAATTCAAAGATAGATTCACAATTCGAAAGGAAGAAATTATTGCACATGAACTCACCCCACTATCAATGTTATATTCTCTACAACCGTAGGGTCAAAGAGGTTGAAAAGGTTAAATTGTTTCTCCCCATTTACGGTATTTACTCCGTAGTTTCCTCTGAGCTAAACGTACCACCATAACGATCTTAAATACGGGAATTAGAAGCTACTGCTTACACAGCACGTACGTATGATAAATACATTTGCGACGAATAAACAAGGTGAATCAACCCTAAGTCGGTATTATACAGTACGCAAAGCCGATTGCAGCACACAAGAACGATGCTTTCGTTTGCCTTTTTTCTTTCTTTCTTTCACCCGACGGTCCTTGAAACGACCCAACGCCTACGAGCACAAAGAGATACAGTCCAGAAAAAGATTCTTCTTCGTTTGGGCTTCTCAAACCGCTTGGTATGAGTCACCGGCATTTTTTTTAAGTCTGTTTTTCATCGTCTCGAGACCCTTTCGTGTGCTTGTACGCGAGGGATAAGAAGTGGAATCAGACTTCTTTTAAAAGCCATGCCACTGACGCGACTGCCCTTGGAATTTAAGCTCTGATACCGTCATAACCAGGGGGAAACACTTTTGACGGTTTTCAGTTGAAAATCTTGCTTTAAATCTTGCTTCCCTTTCGTATAGAGGAAAGTTTTTGTACTTTTTTATATATAATTAACTATTTGGTGGTACCGGGTGTATTGACCGTATTAACACTAGATTTACGTACATTGATATACCTATTTTTCTGAAGTCAGGCAATTTGAATCATACAAGAAAATTGAAATTTTTTGCAAAGAAAATAGTTCCAAATCAATTGAAATGAAAGATTTATTACTAAAAAATTAACCAACCAATATATTAAAAATGTAGTCATCAAATTTTGAATGAGTCAAATTGACTCCGTAAATCTAGTGTTAATGTATGTGTCATTGAGTACTTGGTGGTAGCCAAGGGATGAAGGTTTATTCGTTAAAGAAATTTAATTTAATCTAATTTGTATGAGCGATTAACTTAACCCTTAGCTGACACTGGGTTTATTAACTTTTTAATTTGTAATATTAACCATTTGCTGTAACATTTCTTTTATGACTGAATGCGTCACAACTTTGTATTAATTGCTGAAATAATAATGATGTATGACTTAATGCAATATTGTATAGCATAGAATTAATTTTACTTTAATGTGAACCACTGATATTTTTAATTTAGTAATTTTTGGACCACTTTAAAATTGAAATTCCAAAGATCATCAAATTCAAAGTTTCAGTAACATGGAGCACCCCTAATCTATTTTCATTTTCATATTGTACTAGAAAATGAAAATAAATTAGGGATGTTAATTGAATTATTATATACATATAATAATTTAATAGAGATTTTAATATTAAACTAAAAATTTTGAAATATAGCTCGGAGTAACTCCTACGCTTTTATTTAGATAAATAATAGATAACTTGCTGCTTAACTAAAAGTAAGGTGAAAGGAATATAGTATTGACCCCACAGTGTCAGCTAAGAATTAATGACTCAATGTCACCAAAGCTTCAACGTCAGAAAGAAAAATATCCAACTCTGTAGTCAAGTTGAAGCAGACAAATATACTTTAGATTTCTCGTTCTAAGAAATGTTGAAATGGTCAGGTGCAGACCCTAAATCTTCATTGTCAAAGGGCCCTTACCTGTCCCTGGGTGTATCTCGACGAGAAGATGCCAAGGAATGCCTAGCCGATGATTGTGTGGAATCCCTCTGTGCCTCCCTCAAGAGCCGCAGGTATTCCTCACCCCCACTGCTGAATGGCAATGGTGTTATTCTATCAGGTACAGGGTTCAACTCGACCCATGACTCTGCACATAAAGAGAAAATTTGTATGGTTAGTTAATGCCCCATAAAACGAGTTTCCGTCGAAGTCTTGAAATGGGATTGACAATCTTCCAATTTTTTGACAAGCATTTTAAATCTTATACTCGATAAAGTTCAAAATACTTAACGATGTTACAAAATTTGAGAAGTTTGGAAAATTTATTTGAACATTGCAATGTTTTAAAATGTAGCCATATGTAAAAAATATTTACAGCGATTTTTCTGTGATATTTTTTTTAATTTAGCGGGATTGATTTTCTTGGGAATAGTATAGATTTTTATTGGTGTTGAGGTTACGTTATTTCTCTGTTTAACCCATTAGATTATAACCTGTGACACTCATGGCGCGGAAAATGGAATAGAAAATTTTGAAATCTTTCAAAAACTATTATTTCTTCACTATTCTTTCACTACTCATTGTTTCTACACTATTAAAATAACGTTCAATCGAGAAAACTCTTGTCTTCAAGAATTAACACTAGATTTACCAAGCCAGTCAAAATGACTGGTACACTATTTTTTCCAAAAATTCTACGGCTTTATGAGAGAGCCATAGAATAAATGTTCTTCGTCCATCGTATAAAACATAAATTACCGAATCTATCATCTTCTCCACGTCTTAATTTTCTTTGCTTTAAGGTACATATTTAACATATTTAAATATAATAGATTTCACGCTGGTAAATCTAGTGTTAATTTAAGTCTTTCCACGCCTCGTCAGAAAAGAAATCGTAGGCCAAGGAGTTAAATTATTATTTTTGCTAGGACGTAAGACTTTAAATAGATTCCAAGATGTCGGTGCAATTTTTTAGACGATGCTATCGTTGTTTATGCAATTAGCTTAAAAAATTTCATTTATTACCGAGAAATTTCTGCAAAGCTTTTAAGACCACTACACCATCAACATCCATAGTCACAAAAGCACAGATTTCCATATCGATTTCCGCAATGCTTCGAAGAGGTCAAGTTGAAGGAGAATATCGCTTGTTAAATAATAAAGCAGCACCAGCTCGCTTAATGGAAACATCGGTCGTTGTATACGATGCACCTTGCATTTTTTCCGTCGCAATTAACGTATCAGACCTTCACTCATGTGAATGTACACACGGTACATGCATTTCCCGATGCCCGTCTTTACACGTCGTTCGTGGAAATACGCAAGCTCTTATGACCTATTCATATCCAATTGGAAGACAATGAACGTAAAATAAGATCGTCGCAGACGCTACAATGAACGATCTTCGGAGTCGTTTATTACAAAATTCGCGGCCAAGGTCTGTCAGCTTCGACGCAAGCAATTCTGATTTACAGTTGCATCATCAATGATAAGCAATATCGACGTATGAAATGTCTACTTTAATTGAAACTAGAGAAGTCATGGGGGTTCTAATCGTTTGAGTCTACTAGTTTCTAATAGAAACTATCAGTCGCTAGACTTGTACTGTTGATAAACAAGACTTTAAAATATTTGTTCTTCCTTTGAATCTATGAAATGAAAATTACATTTTTTGCATTTTGTTTCGTTCCAACTGGCATCACTATTTAATTTGTACACTTATAAAACAGTTGTAGCTGAGTTCCGAATTACCGAGGCTATGGTGTATTAAAATAGAATTTGGAAACAATTCACAGGAACTGATACGGACTTATGTCCGAACTGACAGACTAACAAGTCCTAATTTTTATAATAACCGATAATTTTATAATAACCTAACCGACAATAATCTTACTCTTTTTACTTTATAGTTCTATATTTTGACTTTAACTGTAACCGCCCGAGTCGAAAATTGCAGCCCAAAATCCTCCTAAATTACCAAGAAACTTAGGATATTTAGACTGAATATGGAAAAATATGTTACATATAAAAGAATGCAAATTTTAATTCCACAATCGCCCTAAACTTGTTCATTTTTGCCAGTTTTGCCTAGTTTAGAATCAATTTAGGCTTCATACAGCCCAAAATAATCCTCAGCATTCTTATTTAGAAAATTCATCTAAGCCCAATATTACGCCATACATTCTATAATGAGGAATTTTAGAGTTCGATTGGAATTGGCGTGATTTTAGGAGATTTAGAATTTATATGGAATAAAATGATAATTTAATTCCTACTTGCTCCTGAAAGCCCTATTTTTAGAATATGAGTCGACAGACTTGGAACTTCTGAAATATTTTTAGGGGATCTCAGATTAAATTGGAATAAAAATTTTGCCTGATCAGTCCATATAACTCCTAAAAATCATATTTACAAGACTTTGAGGAGCGTAGACACACTAGTTGAGGATTTTGAGGTTCAAAATGGTATACATAATTAAGCGGTAAATGAGAAATCAAAAGAATCTAGGATTTGAAGTTTCTTTTTAGGCTGGACTTTTCGACTCGGGCGTTTACTTAAGAACCGAAAGTTTCAGATAGTTCCCAAACTACCGAGGCTAGATTCTATATATGTCATAAAAAAATCTCGCAAACCTGACGAAAACTTGAGCTCAGCCCTAATAATAATAAATTTTTATTTCTACCTCTATACCTACCAATATCTTACTCTTTCTACTTTACAGATCCATATTTTGACTTTAACTGTAACCGTTTACTTAAGGACCGAAAGTTTCAGGTAGCTCCCAAA
The DNA here is from genome assembly GCA_910591515.1 of Cerceris rybyensis. Taxonomy (NCBI): domain Eukaryota; kingdom Metazoa; phylum Arthropoda; class Insecta; order Hymenoptera; family Crabronidae; genus Cerceris; species Cerceris rybyensis. The sequence continues at coordinate 8,950,372 of OU342795.1, forward strand.
CTACCGAGGCTAGATTCTATATGTCATAAAAAAATCTCGCAAACCTGACGAAAACTTGAACTGAGTCCTAATAATAATAAATTTTAATTTTTACCTCTATACCTACCAATATCTTACTCTTTCTACTTTACAGATCCATATTTTGACTTTAACTGTAACCGTTTACTTAACACTAGAACTACCAAACCAGTCAAAGTGACTGGTACACAATTTTTTCAAAAAATTCTCCAAGTTTATATAAGAGTCATAGAATAAATGTTCTACGTTTATATCAATAAACATAAATCACCCAAAATGATCAAATTTTCCGCCCCTTGATTCCCCCCTTTTCAAAGTACTTATTTCATTTACTAAAATATGTTAGATTTGACGCCGGTAGTTCTAGTGTTAAGGACCGAAAGTTTCAGGTAGCTCCCAAACTACCGAGGCTAGATTCTATATATTTCATAGAAAAATCTCGCAAAACTGGCAAGAACTTGAGCTCAGCCCTAATACTAATAAATTTTTATTTCTACCTCTATACCTTCCATAGTCTTACTCTTTTTACTTTATAGTTTTGTATTTTGACTTTAACTGTAACCGTTTACTTAGGGACCGAAAGTTTCAGGTAGCTCCCAAACTACCGAGGCTGGATTATATATATCTCATAGAAAGATCTAGCAAAAATGACGAGAACTTGAACTCAGACCCCCTAATTGGGAAACCGTGTCTTTAACTTCCTACCTACCAAAGGCCGGCTGAAAATTCCCTTCGGAGTCTAAAATTAAAGCCGAATTTACCGGTCTGCCGGCCGTTCTCAGGCGGATCAAAGGTAAACTTTTAAGGCTCGAAATACGCTTGGAATAATACTCTAACGCAGGGGGTTCACGCTCCAGATATTACACCACGCATCATCGTTAACTCTTTAGGAGCCAATGCTCTGTGTGAAAATTGTTCATGGGCCTAATGGAGAGGTTCGCTCTTCGTTAGATACTAGTATCTTTCTAAAATACTTTACCAAGCATTCCATGAATGATTTCAAGTTATTTCAGAATCTAGTGGAATGAAATAATACTCTATTCTTCACCTTTCTTTTCTTCCTTTTGTACTTTTTTCGGATTTAACACTAGAACTACCAGACCAGTCAAAATGACTGGTACACAATTTTTTCAAAAAATTCTCCAAGTTTATAGAAGAGTCGTAGAATAAATATTCTACGTCTATATCAATAAACATAAATCACCCAATCGATTAAATTTTCCGCCGCTTGATTCCCCCTTTTTTAAAGTACTTATTTAATTTATTAAAATATGTTGGATTTGACGCCGGTAGTTCTAGTGTTAATTCTATGATCATTTCATGCAGAACTTAGATGAATTCTGACTTACCGAGGAAATGATATATTTTATAATAACTTAAATAAAGTATCTTTGGTCTCTGCATAATGCAGATTGCTCTTCAGGAATACCATTCGAAACCCAGACAATATCTAAACAAAGTGGCAACAGTCCGACAGCGGACTGACTCACCCTGCTTTCCAGGGCCTCTTTATCTTTTTAACCCTTTGCATTTGCAGCCATTTCTAACGTTATCTATCAGCAACTTGACGGCACTTTACTATTTGCTATCTTGTGCCATTTCAAAAGAAAAGTTCAGGTAATCATAGTAATCATTTAAAGCCTAAACGTCAGCTTCACTTGCTCGTCTCTGAACAATAAATCGCTAAAATATATTTAATACCTTATAAATTATCGCAAAATTTATTTTCCCTGGCCCAATGATTCTAGCACCTTTATAGTTCTTCATATCACTCGGAAGTCTCTGAGGATGAGCTTCTTTTGATCTGCGAGGTGTAGGAATATCCATATAAAGAAACAAAAAAAGTTTTATAACATATTGTCGTTGACACGTTAACTGCCACGGGGGTCACCGGTGACCGGCGCTATTGAATTTCGTGTAACTTTTAAATTGCAATATTTATGAATTTTCAGACATATGAAATATTTAAATATTGGCGTTAGAAAGATAGAAGTCTGTTGTATATCTATCTCCCAGTGTATTTAAAGTTTTTGCTTTGTAAAGATGTGATTTTAATAAAAGAAGTTTTGCTTCAATAAAAATAACGAAACTAGCGAAATACCGGTGGCGTTCAAAATGTTAACAACCACTTCACCATAGCCCCCATACATTTTTCTTTTCCTGATTCAAACCTCTATTCTTTAAAATACTCTAAACTTCAATTTCAATCGTTCACCCCTATAACTACCAAACAAAATCCTAACACCTTTTGACAACTCGAAAGTCTATTGAAAATCCCCCGATCCCTGTTTTTCTCTCTCCAATACCTAAGTAAAGAAAAAGTGCGAAATACCATAAAAAATCATCTGAAGAGAGTAAAAAACAAAGTGGTTGAACTAAATCCAGTCAAATGTAACGCGCAGCGAAAGTAATACACGCGTGAGCGCTCGTAGTTCTTAACGTTAAAGTTTTATTGTTAGATAACCTGAAATGTTGATGAACTCATCAACACTGCCGCTTCCGTTTCTTCGTGCTTCTTTAGAGCGAATACGAGTACGCAATTGAGATAAGAATTTAACATCACGCGCACGTGAAAGTATGAGTTTCACAAAGGGGTCGTCGAGACTTCCGGAGAACGATGGCGCGAATTTTGAATTATTCGAGGAAATTCAAAATTGTCATTACGTGATATCTCGTGAGCTGGTTAAAATAAATATGAGGAAACTACGAAAATTGGTGGAATTGTGGAGCGTTAAAAAACATGAGAGGAAATCGCACAAGATATGCCGATGTTGAAGTATACAAGTAACCTTTTGTTGTTGTTCCGGCAGAGTTACTTATTTATATTGTGCTCGCTGTAATGAAAGTAATCTATTCGTGCTAATGATAACTGTCGAAAACATTACTACCAATATTCAAAACATTATGATATTGCAGTATGTTGAAAACACTTTTATACAGAAATTAATGTCCTAATTAAAAATCGGAATAAAAAAGTTAAATGACCATGGTAATTACTAACTACCATGATTAAAGTTACGATTCGTCACAGATGTTAAAAGAATGTAGTAATTTTCAATTTACAGCATAGAATTACTAGACTTTATTTATAGAAAAAAAAATTAATAGGATATGGAAATTTTCAATTTCAGTGTTTTAAAAAGATTCATTTAAGCCAAAGTTCCTCTTTTTTGAATAAGTAAAATTTATCATAGAAATTTGAATAATTAACACTAAAAGTACCAAACCAGTCAAAATGACTGGTACGAAAATTTTTCAAAAAATTCTCCAAGTTTACTTAAGAGTCATAGAATAAATATTCTACGTCTATATCAATAAACATAAATCACCTAATCGATCAAATTTTCTGCCGCTTGATTCCCCCTTTTTCAAAGTACTTATTTAATTTATTAAAATATGTTAGATTTGTGGCCGGTAGTTCTAGTGTTAATGAATTTCATTGGCTGAAAGAAAGTTAGTCCATCACTGACTTAAACGATAAGAGGAGATTATTATTCAGGTAACAGAAATGAGGAGACTTAATTTAGATTATGGAATATCATTATTTCTAATGGAGTATTTCAAGTGTGAGAGTGCATTCACTTATATAAAAGATTCATCTTTGCCCCAGGAAGATGCATATTAAGTCCAGTCACGTCATTAGCAACACATATTTATTTGAATCTCGTCTTCTCATCGTAATTTAAATTTATTCACAACTAACGACAAACTGGGTTTTTAATGTTTCATAACGACCTGAATATTCCGCTTTGCAAACTTCACTCGCATGATGTCTGTTCTTTCTAACTTTAGTAGGACACGTCACTCAAACGGCATATAGAAAAGTCTACGATATTACAATTTTTCAAAGAAATAAACTTCCTTTCTAATTTTCTAATATAATCGCAATGATTCCGAATAATTTACAATTCAACTGCAATAAAAAAAAGCTAACTCTTTAAGCAAGATTGCACTATCTCCCTTGAAAAATTAATTTCAGCAAAAAATTCCAACGGAAACTCCAAACATTTTTAATGAGAGCTGGGGGAACATCTCTTCTTTTTCTATGCTCATTTTCCGCAGCAATTCCAAGCGTTTCAACGACGAAACAAAAAAAAAGCGCTCATATTGAAACACTTCATTGCAGGTTTTCACAGATCGATATGAGTCACTGGATAACACGGTAACCTGCGAGAATAATAACGATATACCCGCATCGCTACATGGAAACATCGATAACAAAAGTTTCATGAGAACGTGAACGGAGTTTACCAGAAACTTTTCACTTCGCGGCGATTGAAATTCCACCGATTTTTCTTCGCGTTTCGCGCTTCCATGAGGATCCGCCCATTATTGCGATAAAAGACGAGAGCTATTTTTAGTAGTATTATATTGTTAATCAAGCATCAGAGTGTGTCTTTGGTAAACTCGATCAAGCCGCTATAAAAACTCTCATTCTGTTTGAAGAGATACTCGCGGGATAAAAGCTGCGCGCATCGATGACGCAATGGACAAATAAAAGTACAGTTTCCCGGCATTATGGCCTCTTTACTTAGAAGAGACAATATTATTCATTTAACCGTTCCATAATTGCAATACTCTTATATAAATGAGGTTCTCCGATATCGTAGGAGACGCGAGATAATTCAAATATTTGGTGGTACTTTTTGAGCGCCATTTTTCAAATTGATCTTCCCGCGTTAGCGATGTCTAACGATTTACTTTTTCTGCGATTACTGTAATTTACTTAATTGACACTTAAATAAATTACAGCAACTGTATTTAATAACTATTCAATTGATACTTAAATAAAATTGATAACATGAATACTAATAGATGGCTTTCAATCGTCATAGAATCTTCTATTTCACGGTAATTAAAATTCTTGCTCAACGTCTTAATATTAGAACACTGGAAGAGGTCAGAATTATGGGTTTCTACTTTTTAGAAAAATTTTTAAAATTTCTAAAATTTCTAAAGAAACGATACAGTAAAAATTCTACGCGTGTCTTATAATGCATAAATTACTTAAGCGCAATTTAGCAGTGATAAGCAAACTGTGGCCCATCGCAAACTTTAAAATAATCGTACAGAAACTTTAAACTTCAGCGTATTAAAGACTCATTTAATGTGTTCCTTTTACGCATTTACAAAATTTCTCGCAGAAATGAAAATATCTGAAAAATTATCTATTTCATCAGAATATGTTCTTCATTTTCTAGTACGCTACTAAAAAAATGTTTCCCTCACTGGCGTAATCGGCCATCTTCTTGTCCGCTTCATATCTTTTCTTCAAGTACTTATTTAATTTATTTAAATATAACAGATTTTCCGCCGATAGTTCCAGTGCCTATATGATCCGATATAATAAGATAAAGGGATACAGGATTATACAGAAATTTCTCCGTTTCACAGTTTCTATCGTCCTCAACATCCTTCTCTGTACCTAAGCAGTTTGCAGTTTCTATAAACGATGCTAAACGATTCCAAAGCTCAGCATTATGGTAAATTCGAGAGATGAGTGAACGCTAAGGAAATGCACAGACGACGTCACGTGTCGTGAAATCACGACGGTGTCGGGTGGCCTTAATAAATCGAATTAAGGTCCGGCAACGGGCGCTATAGCTAAAAATAGGCATAATTGTGTCCCCTTTCATGTAGTCTGTCGATTCGATGAAATGTTCGGGGGCGTCATAGTCGAGGCGATATAACTCGGCTCTTATCTTGTTCCAAAATTAAATATCCTTCCGGAGGATACGCCGGTGACGCTGATAAACCTTTGTATCTTTAGTATTAGAAATACGGGTGTCAAATATATTAAATAAGTGCATTAGAAAAACAGAAATGAAAAGGCTATAATTTTACTCTTATTCGGAAATTAAATATCCTTCCGGAGGATACGCCGGTGACGCTGATAGACCTTTGTATCTTTAGTATTAGAAATACGGGTGTCAAATATATTAAATAAGTGCATTAGAAAAATAGAAATCAAAAGACTATAATTTGACTCTTATTCGAAAATTAAAAATCCTCCCGAAGAATACGCCGGTGACGCTGATAAACCTTTGTATCTTTAGTATTAGAAATACGGATGTCAAATATATTAGCACGTTGAATGCCGCTGATATTTCACTTGTTTTATCGTTTCTACTGAAGTGATACTTTTTCTATTAAAATCTCATCTTTGTGAAGCAGAAACTTTAAAGACGCAAATACATATATATTCAGCAGGGTTTTATCTGCAGAAAGCTGGTATTTAAATATTGAATGTGTTAGAAAATTCGGAAATATTACAATCTCAAAGTCACATGAAATTTTATTGAATTCAATAGCGCCGGTCACCGGTGGCCCCCACGGCAGTCAACGTGTTAAATAAGTGCATTAGAAAAATAGAAATCAAAAGGTTATAATTTGACTCTTATTCGGAAATTAAAAATCCTCCCAAAAAATACGCTTGTGATTCTGATTGAGCTTTGGATCTTTGATACTAAAATTACTAGCGTTAAATATGTTATATTTAAATATATTCAATAAGTAGACAGTGAGAAATCAAAAAGCGGGAAAGATGATGAATTCAGTAATTTTTGCTGTATAAGATGATCGTTGTATGTCTACTTCGTAACTTTCTTGTAAACTTGGAAAATTTTTATAAAAAATGATGGTCTATTTTGACCGCCTTGGTAGTTTTAGTGTTATACAAGACGAGGGAAGAGATCTAGTCTGTTATTATTAAGAAGGAAGATTTTTATTAGGGAAAAATCTTGGCTGTAAATAAAGAAGCGCCGACGCGCTGCTTGGCACTTTTGGCTGGAATTTTGCCACTGTACGCCAGAACTTAAATTAACATAACGCCTTTGAGTATCTGACCTACAGGCTTTGGCACAGGAACCATTGAAAATGGTTGATTAAATAAAATTTTGCCTCGTATTGCTCCTCAACACTTAGGCATATTTACTAATAAAATTCTTATTCTTGTTTAGAATAAGATTTCGCTTAGAACTTGAAAATTCCACGTGACTGGATTTTATTATTAATATGCAAAGAGGTTCCGTCGCATCGCATAATGTTTACTCAACGTGCCAAGATCAATTTGTGTTTGGCGATGGGTCATCACTTTGTATTTTCCTTTTAAAGTGAACCGTTGGCCGTTGCAACCTGTATTTCTGAAAGTCTTGTCGAGAAAATTCTAAAGAAAAAACTTTCTTAAACTTAAGGCAGGTCGTTTTTAATACGGTCGTAAATAATGGGCTTGGAACACTTAAACGGTAACTGCAGTATGCGTGCACAGTTTTACGTCTTTATGTTATCTTTAGAAGGTCTTCAAAAAAAGGCAGCTGCTCGTTTCAGCTGCAATGTTGTAAAAATGCAAAAACTGAGGGGCGAGTGTACATCATTCATTTTTATTATTTATTCTCTTATCTCGCTCCATTTAATTATAATTTGCGCTGCATTTTTCGTTAAATATTTTATTCAAATGTTATAGAATTTTATTCAATAATTTATATAGTCAAATATAGTAGCTATAACTATATTAAATTACGTGGCATGTGAACGAACAATAGATAAGTCAAAAATACTCCTTGCAATTTCGTTCACGGAAATCCTGTTAATTATAGTATTATTTGTATTTATTGTGTATATATATATAATTGTTGGAATTGTTGGTAGACCTAACTCAGACTTGTTTACAGAAAGGAAAAGAGGAAAAGTAGAATTTTCAAGGCAGCTGCTCGTTTCAGCTGCAATGTTGTAAAAATGCAAAAACCGAGGGGCGAGTGTACATCATTCATTTTTATTATTTATTCTCTTATCTCGCTCCATTTAATTATAATTTGCGCTGCATTTTTCGTTAAATATTTTATTCAAATGTTATAGAATTTTATTCGATAATTTATATAGTCAAATATAGTAGCTATAACTATATTAAATTACGTGGCATGTGAACGAACAATAGATAAGTCAAAAATACTCCTTGCAATTGCGTTCACGGAAATCCTGTTAATTATAGTATTATTTGTATTTATTGTATATATATAATTGTTGGAATTATTGGTAGACCTAACTCAGACTTGTTTACAGAAAGAAAAAGAGGAAAAGTAGAATTTTCCTGAGAGGATTTAATGTTCCACTGGGAATACAAAAGGTATTCTCCGTTCGTTTGAACAACGGATATATTAAACCACCGTTTTGCGAGAATTTCTACTTTTACGTCGGCAAATAATGAGACGAAGTTACATCAAATGGAAAATGTAGTAAAAATAACTTGCAAAGTTGAATTAAAAAGAACGAATTAAAATTACATTCTTTATCCAAAGATAGTGCGATGAAAGAGATTAAAGTATCTCTATTCTTTGCGTCTTCGCTTAATATAGGAAACAAAAACAGAGCGACAGTACTGCAACGATACCTAATTAATTTTATATAACGAGATATTTGCATCGGGAATGCACGAAACGCGTTTATGCAGCGAAACAGTCACGTGAAGATCCACGTTAATTACGTAAATCGTAAGGACATCCTCGTCTACTCGGGAAGTTTCTCTTTTATCGCAACACTCCATTAGTCATGATCCACTTAGTTTACAAAAAAAGAAATTATACAGCAAATTTTATTCTACACATAACAAAATAAAATATTCATAGATAATAATTATCATTAGTATTGTATTAAATTAAATTTAAATTCCCAAATCGCTGAAAATGTACGGCTATATTTCCGATATTACATTCAATGAAATCTAAGTTCAGAAATAGCTAATAATTTTCTGCTATTTTTCCAATATTGTATTCCATGAAAGTTAATTGTAAATTTAAAAAATCGCCAACACGTTTCTCCCACTTCTCCAATATTATATTCAATGAAATCTAAGTTCTGAAATAGCTAATAATTTTCTGCTATTTTTCCAATAGTATATTTAATGAAAGCTAATTATAAATTCAAAAAATCGCCAACACATTTCTCCCACTTCTCTAATATTATATTTAATTAAAGCTAAGTTCCGAAATCGCTAATAATTTTCTACTATATTTACCTCTCATCGCAACTAATATTCCGAAAATTGCTATCAATCAAGAGGCAAGAAAATTAGAAGCGTAATTTTAACCGTGAAAGGTTAATGGCATCGGAAGATGACTTCAGATCAAGTTAGCTGATCGGAGCAAAGGATGACGTCATTCTGAAAGATGCCTGAGGATGGTCACGTAGGTAGGATTCCGGACACCATGGCCTTCGGATCGGCCTCACTCCGGAAAAGGACTATCGTGAGCACAGTGTCTATACCACAGACATCGTTCTAGATCTCACCTAACCGCAAAGAAAATGTATTCCCACAAACTTATTTATCTCTATAATATTTTACTTCTTTGAACCATATTAAATTTAATTCCATGCTCTGCATAATCATTTAATTTAACATATACAATTTTAATCATCCAAACTACTAATAGTGCTATCACTAAAACTACCATCAAGACAAAATGACTGATCCTAAATTTTTTCCAAAAATTCTTCAAGTTTATTGGACAATCATAAAATAGATATTTCACGTCCATTCTATAAAATATAGATTACCGAATCGATCATCTTTTCCACTTCTTAATTCTCCTCGTTTCAAAGTACTTATTTGACATATTTAAATATAATAGATTTAACGCCGGTACTTCTAGTGTCAACACTAAATTTACGAATGTTGATATACCTATTTTTCTGAAGTGAGCCAATTTGACTCATACAACAAAATTGACGTTTTTTTTTGCAAAGAAAACAGTTCCAATTTAATTTAACACTTTGACTGCCATGAAGGTCATCGGTGACCGGCGCTATTGAATTCATTAAATTTCCGTGTAACTTGGAAATTGTAATATTTATGAATTGTCGGATATATTAAATACTTAAATAGCGACATTAAAAAGATAAAGGTCTGCCGAATATCTATCTATCTGTATCTTTAAAGTTTCTGCTTTGCAAAAATACAAAATTAATAGAAAAAGTTCCACTTCAGTAGAAATGATGCATCTAGCGAAATACCAGTGGCGTTCAAAGTGTTAAATGAAAGATTTATTATTAACACTTTATCAACCGGTATTTTTTTAACATCCTACCCTCTTCTGAACGATCACTTGGCCACAAATACTTCCTTGATACAGATATCTATTCGAAAATTACAAATTCTCGTCACTGAGTCCTTGACACAGGTAACCGCAATGATAAATGACAATTTATTAATTGTAGTGGCAACTGATTAATACGTTAAAAGTTCAAAAACGTTGGACCAGAAAAGCCTATTAATAGGCTTCCGGTCGATAAAGTGTTAAAAAATTAACCAAGCAATATATTATATATATAGTAAACAAATTGTTAATGAGCCAAATAAACTCCGTAAATCTAGTGTTAAATGTAAGAAATAAGGGAACATAAAAACAATGAAGCTTTATATCGTAGTGGTATAATTGCAATAAAAGCACGTTGGACTAAGAAACGTCCCTGAACTTGGCCGACTGCCACAATTGTTAGGACCTCTCCGATTTTAAATAGAACAGTAACTCGGGTGTTCGCCGTAGGACGCTGACCTAATTGTCGGACGTACGGATTTAACCTCTATACACGTTTGACCCGAAGTGACCTGCCGAATAGACAAAGAAAAGTCAGATTTCATTCTGCACGACGCAATTGAACTCTTCGCGGATAAATTAACACTAGAATTTCTAAGAATTTTAATGTTCTTTGATTTCAGAGGGTTAAAGCGTTGGAACGAATAACGACAGAAGGATGAAAATAAGGAGACTTTGTTGGAAATTATCATCGATGCTTTAACTCTTTGCACTTCGAGTGCTAATTGCGTTGTTTTTTCCGAAAGCTTTGAACGCTTGGCTTCTACGTTTGTCTCAATAGAATTAACGAAGTTGTAAATTACAATGTCAAATAAATATCGGAGGTAGAAATTTGAGAACTATTAAATTACTGAATTATTATAAAAAAATTTCTGTGGATAATGGAAACCTGGAATCTACTGTTTTAGGCGTCTTTCGAATTGCTAAGGCAACGATATATTAAAGAAAAATTTATACAAATTTCTCATAAGGAACGGAATGAGTTAATTTCAAATTCACTAATTACAAGTCCGAGTCTATTTTGTAGTTATTCAATATTTTTTAGCTTCGACATTCAAATCACCAAGGCTACAATATATTAAATAATGATTTCTACAAATTTCCATAGATAACGGTTAATTTGTAAAGTCTAGCTCACTCATTGAAAGTCCGAGTCTATTTTGTAGCTATTCAATATTTTTTAGCTTCGACATTCAAATCACCAAGGCTACAATATATTAAATAATGATTTCTACAAATTTCCATAGATAACGGTTAATTTATAAAGTCTAGCTCACTCATTGAAAGTCTGAGCCTATTTTGCAGTTATTCCATATTTCAGCTTCGACTGCTGCTACTATTTAACCGTTTGAATACCGGGAGGGTTTTAAAAAATTACTTCGAAAAAAGCCAAAAGCCACTTTCGCGCTCTTGAGATTTTATTTCAAAATAAGCTAAAGTTGGTGTTTTATTTTATGTAGTGCACAACAAGAAACAATCTTCTCGTGCTTGTATCCTAATTTGGAATTACTTTATATTATAAAAGAGAAACCTGATGCATTCTTAACAAAATATCTTATCAAAGTCTTCCTTCAATTGTCAACATTGAAAAAATGTCCTAGGGTTTTTCGACACAGCATATTCGACACAGACTCTTCATCCAGCATAGCTCAGATCGTCAGCTTTTATGGGAAGAGTAATTCTAAAGTGAGAAAAGTGAGCCTATTTTGCAGTTATTCCATACTTCAGCTTCGACTGCTACTACTATTTAACCTAGGACTTCCTGTTTTAGGCGACTATAAATCCGCAAAGCAACGATATATTAAATATCGAGCAATTACCTCCTCATCCAGCATAGCTCAGATCGTCAGCTTTTATGGGAAGAGTAATTCTAAAGTGAGAAAAGTGAGCCTATTTTGCAGTTATTCCATACTTCAGCTTCGACTGCTACTACTATTTAACCTAGGACTTCCTGTTTTAGGCGACTATAAATCCGCAAAGCAACGATATATTAAATATCCAGCATTTACCTCTTCATCCAGCATAGCTCAGATCGTCAGCTTTTATGGGAAGAGTAATTCTAAAGTAAGAAAAGTGAGGATGTGATCAGCATGAAAGAAACATAACATCCATCCGGTCTCCGCTGTGACGCAACGTCTCTCGTTTTGCTTTTATATTGTATTACATTTTTCGTTGATTGGAGAATGCAGTCAAAATATCAAATACCGGAGTTAATTTACCACCGATAAACTCGAGACCCCATGATAAATCTTACGAGATTGCAAAATTACGTGGTTAAAAAATTCCTATTGAAGAAATTCATGAATCAATACAAAACTGACCTAGCAAATATCGCATTTTTCTATTCACCCAAGATATTCCGTGTTAATCGCTTTATTGCATTATTAAAAAACCGCGCACATAATCACTGGGTTAGTTTTAATTGAAATGAAAAAAATGTAAAAAAGGAACTTTCATTATAGACTTTTTATTGAGTCGAAGAAATGATGGATCCATCAGAAAATTTGTCAAATTATACAATTGAGTGGATATTGCATGTGGAAGTATAATAATTTACAAGTCGAGTTATTTTTTAACGCGGAACCGTGACCCTTTAAATTATTCTGAATTGCATTCGCGTGCGAAATATACAACTTCTATGAGGCCTTTGTAGTCACAATTTCACATTTCGAATTTTAAACAAAGTAACATTACGACTTGACAAGTAATTTTACAAAAGTCGTTAGTTTTAGTGTACGTTAAAACTAAGACCCACGAAATAAAATTATTCCAACAATTCTCAAAATGACTATATTTAATACATCATGTCCTCGATAGTTCAGAACTCACCTAAAACAATAGACAATTGACGAAATAGCAAGTAAAAAAAATTGAACAAGTAAAATTTCAATAAATACCGTGAAATTATACATTTATTCTGTTACAAGCAATAAACACACTTTATTGTATTCAAATCACCATTTTGTTTCAACATTGAAAACATTCGTAGTAGAATAACTTACAATATTTTAATCAGTTAGCTGTGGAATTTACTTTTATGAATCCCTCGCGAAAGACGGAATTGCAATCGGACAATGACGTATATATTCGTCAAACACAAGTCAAATGTTTCTGTTATAAATTTCACATAAAGAGGGAAACAAAATGTGGAAGAATTATATTTTTAGTCCATAAAAAATTAACGATTCAGTATTGACACTAGAACGCCCGGTGTTAAATTTATTATATTTAAATATATTAAATAAAAACTTTGGAAGAAAAGAAATCAAGGGTTGGAAAATACGTTCGGTTTAATGATCTGTGTTTTATAAGATCAACTTAGAATTTCTAGTCTAGAACTCTCCTGTAAATTTAGAGAATTTTTGGGAAAAAATGTGAAGAACTCATTTTTACTTGCTTGGTCGTTCTAGTGTTAAAAAGGCTACCGCAACAGAACTGTGGATTGACGTGTATACACGTCGAATGCAGTTAACAGGTCAGGTTAAACTTCAGGTACAAAAAAGGCTCGTTGATATTTCGAGAACAACGATATTAATTTAGAATCGGCAAGTTAATCCTCGAATCTCTGTACGTGATAATAATCCCGAACATCAAATATTGGGATTAAGCAGTTCGGCTACCGATAAGTATAATACAACAAAGGATCAAGCACGAAATTAACGATACGACTATTCATTCTCGTTACCTGAAAGGCTTTCGGAGTTATCGTTATGTTTTATCTTAGGTACATACACGGGGTGACATTTATCTGACGGCACAATGGGTCAAAATGTTGTAAAAACGTCGATAAGTTGCAACAAAATGAAACCTGCGACTCTTGCTTCGAAATATTTATTTACATTGAACGTACGAATTTAAAATTAGTTGAATATATCGGAAAAATACTTAGAAATTTATACACCTAATTTTATGTTTTTCTTACTGAAAAAAAAATGGTGACGCAAAAGATCCTAAAGTATCTAATAGATACGTAGATAGCGTGGTCAATGTCGAAATAAATAATATATGAAAAATATTATGGATGGTAATCTGTTTATTTCTTGCGAGCTGAGAATTAGTGAAGAATTATACTTTGTAAATATACTGGCAATTGATTTACCAAATGATATAACTAACCGTTCATCTATGGAATCCGTTTTCTATGGAAAATGTAACACTGAAACTACGAAGGTGGTTAAAACCATCACTTCTTCTAAAAATTTTTTAAAAAATTAACAGGCCAGCTCTACAGCAAATATGCCACGTCTATGTTGTAAAACAAAAATTATTTAATCACTTCATTTCTCTCATTCCGAAGTATTTACTGTGTGTGAGACATACATTTAAATATAAAAGATATAAAGCCGATAATCCTACTATTAAATGTGACAGACTACATTAATAGCACGACGTTAAATACGAAAATAAATGACGAAGTAAATAACGCCGCAGAAAAAATTGCAAGCATTTGTAAGACATTAAATAAAGACTTCCGCAAATATACGAGCCGGTAATGTTTCTATGAATAGTGACGAATACATATGAATACAAGTGGTTGCTCTATATATTACTGCGCATAGAATATTTATTTGCAACGGAATATCGGAATACTCCAAACCAATATCAATACATTTCAAGAATTCACAAAAATGTTTCATGTATTTTACACTCCATTACAGCCAAATATGTTTACAGAATAAAGTAAGACAATATTAACGATCAAATTTCATGTCCATTATACCCTCGCAAGCACAAGAAAAACGAATTACAATCAACATTCTCACTCCTAATAATTCAAAAATACTTATAACATCAAATCAATATTCCATATTTCCTAAATAATCAGAACTACATCGATTATCATCGATTCCAAATATTTCATACCGGTGTGTCAGGTTAGAAACGATGTAAAACGCGCGAAAAATCTAAAATTCTCTCCATATTCCTGTCTCGTTTGAAATACAACGATCTTAGCCTTCAAGTAGGTTTAAAATGATCACTCACGGTCTTAGCCATACATCGGAAGTAATACGATCAAGAAACAAATGCAACTACGACGCAAAAAGGAGACGAGACATCGTTTGTTTATACGTCAGACAAACCCCACGCGAAATGGCCGCTATGTTACCCTGACAGCTGCTCGCTTCGTTTCATTAAATCGAGTTTTACTTACCTCCTAAAATCTCGTCCGAGGTAAATTTCACGGTGGACGACATCACGGCCGACGCACTTGCTCCTTGTTATCGTAAACGATGATCAATCCTACGGATTTCTAGACTGCCACTGTGTTTCACGGTTAAACTTCCAGCGGAGACGAAGCACTCTCCACGAATAATCGCGACAAAATGCTCGACCTGCCACGAGACTCTGCTTTGTTTTGATGAAACGTCAACACACGTACGTCAGAGAGCTCGGCCAATCACACGAGACGCGCTTCAATGTAAATACACTACTCGAGTCAAACTGTGCGTACTCTCTCCCCCCCACCACTCAATTTCGATGGCCATGACACTTCTTTCTACTACGTGATACGAAGCATCCTTTTAATAATTAGATATTAACAATAATATGTTTAAATAAAAGCGGAAAATATTCTTAATTTGTGGGATTTATAATTATTATAATATTTTTACAAAATTTTTCATATATTTATGTTATGTTTTTAAGAGATTCTTTGGGATTGGTAGAGTTTCATTATTGTAGGTGTTTCATTGTTTTGTTTAAAAACAATGTAGGTTTTGGTAATTCTGACGTTTGTTAATTGATAACGGATGGAGTTTTATTATTAGGGATTATTGTTGAGTGATATTTTATGATCAGGAATATGTTGGTTAATGGCTTGGAGAATTTTGTTGTTTCGTGTCGATTGTTTGTAATTAATGCTACGTGCATTTTGTCACGTTAGTTGGTAATTTTTAGCGGAAGAACTTTAGGAGGATTCGTCGTAAAGTAGAGAGATACAAATTACTCTTGTAATTAGCTATTTCAGGGAATTTTTATCGATATTTATCGCAAGTTTCTGAGAACGTTTACTTTATTCATACCGTCGAATTAAAATTGTCTCGAGATTATTCCATCTGTTCATGCAACAGCAGCATTATTTTCTTGTTTTTTTTTTCCATCCATCTTTTATAACATCAATACTATTTTTAAAATATGTATCTTTTTTACAAAATATTCAAATATTTTTCTTAATAATATTAACTACCTATCCTACGCAGTACCGTTAACGATATATTTCAACAACTACGTTTCAGAACTGTACGCATAATAAATAATGTAAATCACACGCAACATTGTCAGCCTTCAATGATTACCCTTTCCCTTTCGAACACAGATTACTGAATATCTCAGAAACAAATTTAAAAAATGTAATCGATCATCCTCCGCGTTTAACAATGCAAGGGAATTAACATCGACGACGATTAACAAAAGGAATTAATGTTTACTAACTTTTCGAGCGCAGAGTGCATTGCACTTTTCGTATACGACGGTGGCAGCACCGTTCGGCATTACTTCAAGCATAAATTCGTGTTGCGCGACACGTATTCCACCCATAAACTGCGTAAATTGTGTTTTCTACTCGCAAACCACTCGAAGACGCGTTATCGAAAGGTATGTTTACACTTTAATATATCCGTAAGACCGCCCCTTGTTACGATAACAATAGATGCAACCGCGTAATTACGGATAGAGACAAATAGCATCGTATTTCGTAGTTACAACAAGTAAAGATAGTTAAAAATGGTTGCTCCGTAACAGAGACCTGTCAAGCGATATTCTACCACATCCGTTTAACACTTATACAACAGTTATACAATACGAAATTTCCAGTGGATTATGCGTCTCGATAAGAGATTTCTGATAAACAGAAAAGTCGATTTGCCATAGCGGTAAGAATGCAATTCTTTTAGATGAGGCTACCATATGTGCAAACGGAGCAGCGCGTATTTAAACGCTCCGTTTGTATGCTTCGTACGCAGAGACGAGTTCAAGGTTGAATTTCGTTAACCACTTTGGAAGACTTTCGATCGACGAATGCGTATTGTTTGAGTGAAAAAATTCAAGATACTGTTGTCATAGATGTCGAATCTTTCGTGCACGATATCGCTACTTCGTTTTTGCAGAAATCGTTACAGTGACGATTATAATAAATTATATTTACTGTGTAACCTAGAAATAATTTGGTATATTTAATATTTAAATAAATAAATATAGGAATTTCGTAATTCTTCATGGTTTATGAAGTTCCTTTTTCTATCCTGTTGAAAGACAATTAATTTGCTTTTTCAGATAATTGTTCATTTTATCGTTAAACATATACCTGGTATGAAAATGAAGATACCAAACACTGGTTCTGGAAATGGATACTACGGGCATGAAACTGGGATTATTTCATACTTGGAAAGTAATCTAGATCCTGAGGTTGATATGCAAGGGCCAGGGGACACTGATTTCTCTGAATATCTATGGATGGAAAACGAGGAAGAATTTGACAAAGAGGTTCTCTAACATATTGTTTATATATTTTACATACCTCTGGTGTCTTTTGAATTTTGGTGGTTATCATATTTGATGAAAGGCCTTTAAACTTATTGGAAATATGTAATAAATATGAACCTGATATATTAGGCATTGACCCTGTTGTATATGCTTACAATGATATCTTACTGTATGGTTACATTAAGTAATGGTATTATAGGTGTTACAACAATTAGAAGAGGAAGAATTAACGGAGGAATGCTTGAAAGCAATGTTAGAAGAAGAGAAGCAGCATGAAAGGAATATGAATTCTGTTCCTTGGTCTACAGCTACAAGTATTCCTGACAATAATGGCACTGAACTTTGTCAGCAGCTCAATAATATGAGGATGCACGATGACCTTGCTAAACAGGTAGAATTTTGTGTGATTAGATTAGTTAGTCAAATAATCTTGGCATAAAATTTTTAAGATTATTTATCAAATATAAAATTCCAGAGCACGTTAAATCCAAACGCGGCTGAATTTGTCCCAGCATTCAAATCAGCAGTAACATCTGTAAGTACACCACCAGAAGTTACTGCAGAATCATCATAAAAGCCATGCCTCCTTTTCGTTTAATGTTAATAAAAATGAGCTACACATATGGCTGATATTTACCATCCTAAGTCGTGCAGTTGCATTTAACTTAATCATGTTAAGAGTTAAATGACTGTGACTATACGTACAAAAGATATAATGAATTTCAAGATGGATAATACGTAATGTTGTTACAGATATCCAAGATTAATAAGATCAGTTATATAATCATAAATAAAACACTTGCTACTCAAATTTTTATAGACAGGAGATACTGCATAATATTATGAACATTTAATTTTATATATATACATACACTCATACATATACATATATACATATAAATATATCGTCAATATAATATATATATATATGTATATTTAGATAAATCACTCGTTAATGAAATTTGCAATTCATGTTTCTTGTTCAATTGTAGTCTGACCAAGAATGAATATCCTCAGACGTTAAATGCTTTTATTACTTTTTAACAAATGAAGTTGTTGCAAATCTGGACACAGAACAATTATCAAAATGCACTCAACATAGAATAACATATTTTCTAGAATCTAGATTCTTTAGTTTATATCAAGTAAATGCATTGACCGCATTGTGTACTTTTTGTGAATTACGTTTTACGTAAGTATAAATACATACACATACACACACACACAGAGAGAAACAGAGACACACACCTCGTGAGATTGTTACGTCCAGAAACGTATGGTCTTTTTTTTTATTCGTGTAGAGCGTTTCTTTTATAAAGTCTCGAGAATTTTTACAACTTGGTATTTGTTTCTAGGTGAAACATTTGTGTAAGAGTTCCTTTTATAAACACTTATTTTATACCGTTATGCAATTTCTATAGAATCACTAATAGAACATATGCTAAGGTCGTAAAAATAATCCAAAGTATAAATGGTGTAAGAAAGATAATACTGCATTAAAAAGATGTACTACGTCAGATACATATTTTGCTGATAATATAACATACTTAATATATCTAACCGTATCGAGGACTTTTTTTTTTAATTATCGTTTTTACAGTCAGTTCATTTTAATTAAGGAAAAATCCATATTAGAGACACGTGTACGAACACAAATTCTGGTCCTTTATCAGCATGAACCTGACAGACTTAAAGATCTCATATGAAAGTCTTACATAGGCTGTGAGGGACACTCTTTTCTTCCGGCTCGAACTTTAATAATGTCGTGAGCCGGTATATTATTTACTTATCTTTTAGAACAATTTTTATTGATATTTCAAAATTATTTAGACTATAATATTATAAGATGTAACGTTAAAAAATAGTTTAAGTGGTGAATGTACTTCAGATATATTATCAGCTTGAAGAGTATTAAGATTGACTAAGCGTAATTCATCAACTCACGTTGCTATATACTCAGAGTCAATCTTCTTACCATTGAAAATCGTAGTATGATAGTGATTAAAATGCAATTTTCACCACTCTTTTCTTTTTTCATAACTTCCGCCGAAATTTGAAGAATAATCATATATTTATGTACAAATTCTGTTAACACTTTCTGCATTGTGATAGCTACGTACTGTCGGCATGGGTTAATAGTCCTTTTTTTTATATAAGATTGAATGTGGTAAATTTGCATTATTTTAGTCACAACCTAATGTAGTATGAATGCGGGAACTGTGATTATAAAGCGAATTAAGTAGGTTTATCAAATACGTTACTCACAATTAAGACATCACATTACTTCTCTTCTTCTATTCTACTTTTTGGTAACGCTTCGTATTATCTTACTCTTGAATTTCATATCTCCTGCTACTTGTGGCTCTTTGTAAAAAAAAAAATGTATAGATATATATATATATAAATATATAAAGATATTTTTATATATATATATACATACACTTAGTCGTAACATAAAATAAGTTACAGATATTTATAGATACACCATTTTATAAGTATAATAAAAGGCCGGTGTATAATTGTGTGAAGAAATTCAAGTTTGGTGATGTATCACTTATACAAAACGGTAACGAAAATTTAGATAGCGTTCTGTCCGGTTGAAAATTTTCATCAAACATTAGTCTGTCGAAAGACTGATTTCCAGTATGTGTACTCTCAGTTTTTTGTAAGTTTGTTCAACTGGGTCTGATATGGATTTTCGAGAATACTTTTTTTGAATTCACACCGATCTAAATTCGTTTCTAATTTCATTATAATCCGATCGTCCTCATTGACGTTTAATAGTTTATTGTTACACGCTTTTAAATTGTTCTCCCGTTAGGTTTCTTTTTCTATGCTTAATTTATTGCAGCAAAATCATAAAAAAAAGTTTCCGTATATAAAGTATAGGCCGATTAAAATTGTATTTGCGTGTACCTTGTAATCTATTTGTCCATGTCAATTTTGAATGTTTCAGATTTTATGTTAAACTCGAGATTTAAAGATTTCCTAATCGAATAATCGATATTTTTAAATGATTGCAATATCTATATAATTTCGAATATGTCTATATATCTATATATATATATTGCGTTGAAAATCGTTTCACATTTTAACGGCAGTAAAAATTGTAAATTTATATTAATAAGTCTAATAGAATATTATGCTGTATCGCATAATACTTTCCTCTTTTACTAGAATCGTCTCGAATTCGAACAATGGGGGTTCTTTTTTTTAAAGCAATTTATCTATGATAGTACCTGGCTCTGTTTCGTATAATATAATAATTAATAACGAAACTTAGGTTTAAATAACGAGCAGCTACAATAATCCGAGATATTGTATGTAAAGCGAAACAATACTAATGATGGGACATTAATTACCGTAGCTACAACGATAATTCATTACATTTACCATTAACGAGCACAAGTTCTATTCACACGTACGATCCTGCCCTATTTTCGTTTATACGTTATATGCGGTACTCTTTTTGCGTTAACTAAAAAGAAAAAAAAAGTACAAAAACGAAATGCAAGAAAAAAAAATGTATAAGATCTAAGCGTTATGTAACGTATGTAAAATAGCAAGGAACTTCGTCCTTACACAATTAATTTCTCCAAAAGCGATGCGTAATGAATTGTATATTGTCTCAGAATAGATTAATTTGTAAGTGTGTTTGAATTATTACAATGTATTATCCCGATTGCCATTACATTTGCATTTGTGATTTTCTCACATCGCTTCCTTATTTCTTCTATATAACACCTAGTATGTAAAGTAAGAAATGAAATACAGATCTATGTATCGCACTTGAATATTCGTTTACTCAATGATATCCTTGTGTTGCTAGATTTCCTTTTAAAATCGTGTAAACGCATCCGTTTACGTTCGCACGGTACGCAAAGAAACGCATAACAATAAGGATCTAATCTCTTTTTCATTGTTTTCTTTATCTTAAAAGCATCACCTTATATTTGGCAGCATATATTGATAACTACAATTTAATCGTACAATTAATTCTATATAAATTAATACTTGTCCTTACAACGGTAAAAAAAATTCATTACCACTGTACCTTGCGCGTCGAAACCCATTAAAATGTGAAATTGTTTTCTTTCACATTCTTTGCAAACACTTTGGTGCACCGCGATGCAGTATGCGCTATAGTTCGATATAGCTGCATTGATACACGGTAGAAATAATACACATCATGATACAAAGTGCAATGTCACACTTCTATTACACACTTATTACATATTCAACATCCTATTTCCATAGTCATACAATGTTTACTACAAAATTCATTAACGTCGACAAACTTGAATTTGCCTTGTGTTCATGGTGTCATCCGACTTTATTTGATAACACTACGATCGATAACGCCTTGAGGCCTGTCTTGTACAAAATGAACATTCAATGATGAAACGATAAGAAGTCATTAATAGCTATAAACGAATTATTAAATGTATACCAGTCGCGTAAAGTCTAAAGGAAATGCACGTGTTAAAATCATACATTATATGATACAAAATTTTGGTATAGATATCTCGTTATGGTATCGAACTTTTCAAAGATAAATATATTTAATAATGTAATGGAAATCTTCAGTTTTCATTTAAACTATAAAATAAATACTCCCGTTGATACCTCTCATCGGTTATTCTTTAAAAAAGGACGAAAGAATAATTGGAATTCTGATGCAATCGTCTTTTTTTTTATTTTATAGTTTGTAATAAAACTGAACATGTTCCCTACGCTGTCGGTATGTGATGGAATTTTTCATGGATATGTATTAGAAAGTATACTAGATTCAAGTTCACATTAGATTTAAAACTTTAAATCGAATGTTCTACAGGCGCGTTCGCAATAGCGGAACATATTAAAAAAATGCATTTCAGCCAATTCTCAGTCTGTGTTTTATAGTCTTACACGGTAATAGAAATGAATAAAAGCGAGGCTTTCGATAATAAGCTGGTATGTATATGTATATATATACATAAGTTATTCGCCGTAATAATATTCGATAAAAATCCATACGAACTTTATATACGTAATACAAAATTGATTCGATAACAGATAAAAATCTGTATGTTAATTATATATAAATAGTTAAAAAAGAAAAGAAAGAAAAGAAATCCTGGCTTCCTGTAGTAATTAATATCGTTAACTTCATCATACGACCAGATTGTTATCGGTCTATCTTTGCACTTTAAATTTCACACGCGGAAAAGTTTTATTCAGGTGATGCTATATATATATATATATATGTATATATATATTAAGTTTTTTCTTATTAACTTACTTACACGTAATTAATTTAAACACTCTCAGTGGGACTCTGAAATTCTGAGAGAGCATGTATAGGATTCTGCACTTTCTTTTGCGAACCCTTGCGCACTTTTGCCCGAACTTCTTCGGGTCTTTCAGGGCGTACTAATGGCTTCTTCTCTGGGGCTTTCATCTTCCACACGACGATCGGAGACTATTAAAAAAAAAGAGAAAAGTATTTTTACCTGTTCACAGAATTAGTATCATCTATAAGAATAAAAAATTAACTTTCATAACAATTACTCGTCTAAGTATTTAAACGGAATTTCTGAAGTCCTATTTACACAGTGATGCAGTGATATTAATCTAGCTTACTGTAAACTTTCGAATACTGCAATTGATCTATGTAATATTGCTGTGACGACGTTAAATACTTACATACTGTACAGTCCGGTAACGATAGAGTAAGTAACAAAGAAAGTTTAGCATCAACGTTAATCATGTAAGCACGTATTGTAATTACATAAATAATTACTCAAATGTATATTACTAGTATAGAATAAAAGCAAAAGGTCAATTACGAAGCTTTTCTCGATTGCCTTACAAATACCTACATACTTGAATTTTTCTAGCTCACTTACCGTTACGGTTGATTGCCGTGGATATTTCGTCGATGCAACGTACGAGGCTTTGACGGTAAGAACAACTGCATTCATTAAGTTCTTAGCAGCTTGAATAAGAGACGTTGCACTATCGAGACCCGAGACAATTAATTCTCCACTGATATTCTGCACGTCTGCCTTAACTTTACTCGTGATGTTCATCTGATGACAGTAAAGTGCTATGCGTTGCAAATAAGCCAAAAGATCTTTCTTGGTGGAACTCTCCGGGCATTGATCCGCAATTTGTCTAGTTAATTTATCCAACTTAGTTCCAGCCTCGGAAATCTTTTTTGCAGCATTGATAACATCCATTGTCGTTTTTAAAGGTCCACGTCCACGAGTGAAGTCTGTCATTTCCATCATAATCATGCACATATGTTTGGCAAGAACAATAATGTCGTTTCCTGCGTCGTCCCACTTTGCAACCTCCTTGTCGAACTTTAATTTCTCACTCTTAAAGAATTCTACTTGCTGTAAGATCTTTTGTTTGTCTTCCTCCGGCATTTTGCGCATAGCTTCACGTGCCGTTGTGATACCACTGATTTCAGGATACTCATCGACACCATGTTCACCAGTCTGAGCACTGGATTTGCTTCGAGTCTCCAAAGTATAGTGCTCGTCGAGTTCGACGTCTTCAGGATCCAAATCCTCGTCCGCCTGAAATTATACGATGAAAGTTGTATATGAAAAGAGAGAAAGATGAAATTATCATCGATAATTATAACGATTCTTACTCTATTCATTAATACAGCTCGTCTAATTTCACGGACACCGTCGTAAACTAATCTCGATGCATCTATAAAGTCGTTCTCATCCACGTCTTTGGCGGGATTACTACCCAAAGCATCTACAGCGACTTCTACTCTTTGTGCAAATTTTGGCATTACTTGTTCCCTCAAAACCTTCACGGCTTCTAACACTCGCTTTGTGTAGATGCATGGTTCATAGTTGTCCATTTCTGCTTGAACGACATTGCACACCCTAGCAGAACGTCCACGTATCGCACCCGCTGTTCGGTCTAAAGTGTCTGCATCGCCTTCTTGCAATGCCAGGACACATTTATTTACGTCCTCCAGGATATGATTTTCAGAGACGGCTAAGAAATCATCGATAGTAGTAATATCATCGACCGCTTCCGTTAATACCCTAACTTGATTCTCCCATGCTTGCCGGAACACCTCCATGTTATCTAGAGCAACCTTAGATCGATTACGAGCTGCTAAGACACGAGCAGCATTAATTACTTGCGGACACAGATTTCCAATTTGTGCGGCTGCATAACGAACCATTTTCACACCGTCCTCGTTTCCTGACATACTGCAGACTAAATTGGCAACCTAATTTGACATAATATAATTATAGTACCTAAGTAATCTGTATTCGTGAGACTCAAACACAAACAGTAAAGTGTACGTAGTATAAAAAGTTATTTTAACTTTACCTCCACCAATTTATTCGCATGTTCTGTGAAAACAAGGGCGTATTCTTCCACCTCTTTGTCGCGTCCATTTCTTGCTGCTTCAATAAGAACTAACAAAGGTACGCTCGTTTCCAAAAAGCTGTCGGACACATGATCCACCACGGCTTTTCGCAATTGTCTGCGGAGATCCCGTGTTTTTCTGCACATGTGATCAATTGCTCTTTCCAAGCCTTCCGATTGTTCTTTGACACCCATCTGTTAATATATTAAAACAGTTTAAATATTGTTACAAATATATAATTGAGCGTAACATTAAAACGTTCATACACGATGTATACTATTAATTCTTGTAATTAAAGTGTTAGAACATCGTACAGTAGAATTCTTGTTATTTGTACAGTTAGGTAAATTGTATTATAATATTATCCAATTACAGTAAAATAATAAAAAATAATGACGTAAGGAAAGCATATATAATTAAATAGTACTTTTGAAGAGAGTGAATATACCATGATAATTGTGTTCCATGTATCTTAATAATTAATAATATAATCGTGATGTTAATAATTATTTTCAATCTGTTTTGTGTCAATACAAATTTTAATGTAGAAGGTAATGAAATAAAATAAAAGAAGCTTTTTACACGAGCAAAAGAGAATAAACTTTGACTTCTAACAGGAAATTCAATTATAATGATTGTATGAAAATAAAATAATGTATATGAATTACATGAAATTAAACTAGTTTGTGAAAATGGTATTCTAATATTAAAATCAAGTAAATATATATGGGAATTATTTTCATCAATTTATATACTAAAAATGAATTGTTGGAGTTGAAGGAATTGCTATAGTACTCTTCTAATTTACGCAAAATTCATTAAGCATCATTTACAAATGAAATTGTGTACTCTATGAATATTACTTTTATATAATTCACTATTTTACTACACTATTCATTTTATTTTATATCTATTAAGATACTAGATGTTATGATATACTGCAAATTATTTTACATTGTGCCGGTACAATATATCATTCGATATATCTACACAATAGAACTGTATTGGAAATATTTACAATTGTGCAAAGTATGTTAGAGAACAATTACAAAACCTGTGAGCACAAATCTATCGAGAATTCTTGAATTAGTGCTTGTTACAAGGTGCACCCCGACAACTGAAAGATAGCTCGGGAGCGGCGTAGCCTCTCGTTTTCATTCGTCTATCTTTGCTATTTCGTCTTTGGTATATCCAAATACAGCCTTTTAAAGTAAACGACTACGTGGAGTACTCACTTTAGAAGGCTGGCTTTGGGAATCCGAAAAATGAAATAACAGAAATAGGCAGTTGAAAACGGGAGGTTCCGCCGCTCTCTAGCCGTCTTTCAGTTATCGAATTGTCCTATATGTAAGTATATGTAAAAACTAATACAGCATTTAGCAATTAAAACATTTCGCTTGGTATAAGTTATAAAAGATATGCGATAAAGTGCGAGAACACAATGTATTTATTATATTTACCCGTTTCCCACCCCGAGCGAGCTGTAACTGCAGTCACCAAAATAAAAGAAGAAATGAGTCGAATGAATGCACTAAGAAATACGCAAAATAATTGTTTGCATTATGATCATTTATAAATTAAAATACTTTTACGAAAACTATTTTCCGTTGAACTTATTACATATATATTGTGCCGAATAAATAATAAAAATCGAAATAAACGATCAAAAACCGAAAAATAATTAAATTTCGCTATGTAACAATCATTGAAAAAATTTTCTATGAAATAATGAAAACATTAATGCTGCATCTGGATTTCGAATGTACATCTTAAAAGTTCATTTATCGTATATACAAATGGTTCGTGTACATACAGAAGAACGCTTGTTCTCCTTTGATGTAAAAAAAAAGTATTCAAAAATACTTACATTATTCATATATTCACTCAGTAGATCCTGTAATGCTTGTCTTACTGCATTACACTCAGCGACGATACGTTCTCTACGCTCGTCTCTAGTACACGAGGAATCTGCCATTAATGCAGCACCACTGATGATACTTTCCAGTCTCCCTTCTAGACTAGGTCTTGAGCGTACTTCGTTGTACGCAAGTGGTGACATTACCATCCTTTCATCAAAATCGTCTAAAGCAGCAGCTAGTTCACCAGGTCCTTCATAAGGATGCTGACTATCGCTTGGAGTCTTCCCTTGTGCAACATTATTGATAGTATTCACAGCTTCGCAAACTTGCTTCAAGACATAATCTCGATTTGCTTTAGCAGCAGCAAGTTCAGGATGTCGTACATAGACTTTGGAAGCAGTCAAAAGCATAGTGGAATGTTTCTTCAATACAGCTCTAGCAGCTGCCAAATCATCTCTTAATTGCGGATCCTTCAATTCTTGTTGACGTTTTGCAGCTTGGTTCATAAGTTCAGAAGCGTTCCTTCCAAACTGTTTTATATTTTCCAACAATTCTCCTTGAGAAGATGCATTCTTCAATTTTTTTAAATCATCCTCCACTACGTGCAGAGACTTTAATAGTAAGTGAACATCGACCATGTCGGCTAAGATAAGTAAACGTGTTACTGCAGACAATAAATTTCTTGCAGCCCTGACCATATTGCCTCTCTTTAAAGAGGAACAAGGATCTTCAGAAAATTCCCTGCAAAAATTTCAACTTGTTAGTATATATTTAAAATGTTTGAGCGGTTATAATAATATAAAAAGAAGACAATACCTAGCAGCAATGCTCATTGCTGCTCCTGTTTTTCTCACTTCTTCTACTGCACTTAACATCTCTGCAGTTATGTCAGGATTTTCATAAGCAATTTGTTCACCTTTCTCAATAAAATTGCTAGTTGCTTTTTCTACAGTTCCGACCAAAGCACTAGCCCTTTTAGACTTTCCTTTCTTCTTTTTACTAGGACCCTTTGTATTTACAAGCGTAGTTACTTGTAAAACTAACGGTTCCAAGGTCTTTTCTACAGACATGGTACGAATCTCCAAATTCTTGGGATCCCATTTCAAAGTTATTGGACCAAAGTGATCTGACATTTTTATTGTTTTAAATGCAACTACTCTGCAAGAAAACAAAGAAAAAACAACATGTATACATAGATCCTCAAAAACCTTTAAACTTTTTTCAATATATAAATTACCTGTGCTCTTTAAATGCTTGAAATACAGATAATTTGTTCTACATATACTAAATTAATATAAAATCAATTACACGAATAAAATACTCTTCAAACTTTCGATGCAAATATCGATTCGATCCTAAGACTCGGCGGAAAAAAATACATAATAATAAAACTTACTAAAAACCAGAGTGATTTTTTTCCCCAAAATTCTACAGGTACAAACAATGAGGTTTCTTTGTATTCGTATTCATAAACAGAATAATAAAAGACATCCTATCAAAATTACAGGTATTAGCAAGCTATATTCAACCGAAACAATACACGCCTCGAAGGACTCTCCTGAAATCCAAAACTTTTTGACACTTACACACACATACGGCAAGCGGTAATACGATGATATTCTCTTACCTTCATCAAAAAGGGGTACGCACTTAAACGGCTCAGGATTTAATACGCATAAAACCCACGCATAAAGCTATTTCTAATCGTTTGCAAAATCAATCACATCGGTAATCAAAGACTCTAGTGCATGGAATTCGATATCATTTCGATGTATCATCCATTGGTCACCTACTCCACATTCATGACGTCATTATTTCCGCCAGAGTTAAAAAGCTAACGATACTCAAACAGAACCGGTCTACGCCCGACGCTTGGGGCATGAACACTGACAAACACTGACGAAGCTGGGGAACGATGCCCGGCATCGACTATAGAAGGGTGTGTAACTAGATTTACATGAGAATACAACGAGCCAATCGGATAACGCTTTTCCTCTAAATTTCCTAAATGCAGTCGTGCATTCGGATATGCATTCTATTGGTAAATGGACTCTATCTTATCGCGTATATGTGCATTTGGTAAAGACCGGTGGGCAAGCTTATCAGTTTCAAATGCGCGAGGAATGCGTTCCCCCCGAAATCCCTTTTGTGACTCAGATCTGATGGGTGTGTGAGTTGTTTGAGGGATATCAACCATCTTTGAATACTTTGGGCTGACAGAATAAGTTCCTAAAAATGTAATTTTATTGTTAATAAAGGAAAAGGAGATGTGCTAATTTATCGATTCCAAATGCGCGGGAATGCACTCCTTGAAATTCCTTTTATGACTCAGATTTGATGGGTGTGTAGGTTATTTGAGAGACATCACCATCTTTGAATGCTTTGGGCTGGCTGAATAAGTACCTGAAAATGTAATTGTGTTGTTAATAAAGAGAAAAGAAGGATACTAAGCGTTTTATTTGAGTTACGTACCTTTGTTCTGTTATAATTTGAAGGACTTTTATTTGGCGTGAATAATGAATACATGTTGATAGTGAGAGTACTGCATTCGCTATTTTAATTGTTGTTTATGATTTTACCCGCCAAATAATTTTAATGATCAAGAAATGTCAGAGGTAATTGTCTTAAGTGATTCGAACGATTCTGTTTCGTCTACTGAGAATAATAAATGCAGAAAAAGTAATAAAACAGATAACAATAAACTATTGCATGATGATTCTTCCTCGAGCGATTTTAATTATCCTGAATTCCATATCCAAGGTGTCATTCATGCAGATAAATCGACAGATAAAAGGTGTAATGGAAATGACATGATCAATACGGATCCTTTCGAGGATAATGTAAACGAATTAAGAAAATCCTTGTCAGAATCCCCGCTCGAAAATAATGATATCCCGTGCACATCTTACGATGCTTTAAATAATTGCAATATTAGAAAAACACTGGCTGGATTGCATTATTCGAGTGATAAATACGATTCTGATGAGGAAAATGTTGATAGGGAACAGCAAAAAAAACGTAAACCTACAGCAAAGAAAAATAATAAAATGAAATCGACAGAGGAGAAAATTAAGAAACAAGAAGAATTGGCCAGAAAAAAGGCGTTAAGAGCAATTGAATTGAAAAAATCAAAAGATATTAAACCTGGAGAATGTATGAAGTTTATGGAAGTTATTCTAGATAAAGGCATTGATCATTTTCCTTTTAGCAATGATATCAGAACTGCATTGGCAGAAGGCAATGTGAAATACAATATTAATGAAGAGATTGTACCAAACAGTATCACATGGAGAAGAAATATTGAAAAATGTTATGTCGATGAAACCAATGAAATACGTACAGTAATTGAGACAGAGATAATTAAACAAATATTGGTAATATGGAACTGGGATGAAGCAATAAGAAAAATAGAAGATGATACCTTTAGTTCATCTGTTTCTAGTATTAAAGCTTTGTTAATGGATTACAATTTAACATTAGTCATCTATGGTATAGAGGATTACTTTGCCTATAGTAAACAGGCAAAAAGTAATGCTAAGAATGGAACAAAAAATAAGAGACAGAAAAATGATGATAAACGTATTGAAGAATTTAAAAACGCCCCACAAATATCAAGACGTAAATTAGAAACTTGTTTGAATGAAATTCAGATCTTAGCAATGAGCAACAGTAGATTAATTAACAGCCCTCAGGACATGGCATCCATGATATATCAGTATACAAAATCTATAGCAGAGATACCATACAAATTGGAAAAGAATAAAAATTTTGAGAAAAAGTGTGATTGGTATGTCATGGGGGACAATAGAAATACAGTACGTGTAGATAAAGATGGAAATGGATTGAAAAGATTATGGCAGCAACAGCTTTGCCAATTTAATTTAAGTAGTCTGGAGATTGCAGAGGCAATTTGTTCTGTTTATCCAAGTCCTGCTAGTTTGATGGAGGTATAAATATCTGTGGATGAATTTATCAATTGTTGCAATTAACACTATTTTTATCAAAGAGATTAAAAAATTATTTTCATTTTTAATTATTTCTAACAGCTATTTGCATTCGAATATAAAGACACTTGTAATCTCTTGGAAAAAGTAGTGCTAAATATTCAGTGTATTTCGTTCCTTATTTATAATGTAAAATACCATATTTTTAACATTATCTTTTATATCCTCAGGCATACATGAATTGTACACACGAAGAGGGAATGAATTTATTAAAGGACATTCCAGTAAGTTATGCAAATAGAGAAAATCCATTGAGTTTAAAAATTTCTAATTCATACATGTTTTAATGTATAGATCAGAAGAGCAGCAGGACCTTTGAGTACGACACGTAAAATTGGACTTGAATTGAGCAAAAAGGTGTACACAATGTTTAGTTCAGAAGATGGTGATACCGTATTGCATTAAATGTTAACGTTCGATAAAACGATATGAAGAATAAATGCTTAGTAAAATAATTGCGCATTATTTTCATTATAAACTGTAAAACGGTAACTTAAAAATATATTTCTCGAATATAGAAATATATTTTTTCTAGACAATTAAGTCCATATATACAATGTAGAGTACAGCAAATAATTAATTGTGATGATTAAAGAACAGAAGTAGTTCACTAACGTTCTTACAAATTTATTAAAAGTAAAATATCTAGATAAATCATTACAAAAAGAAAGGACATCAAACATCTCATATCGATTTATGTTTTAATATTTTACAGTAGAAAATTTTTCGTCAAATTGGATGAACCCTAAACGAGAATTACTTGGAAATATCCAATGTATTTTTTATCAAGTTTTTAACTGTATACAGACTGATGTTAAATAAGATTCTCACATGACAATTTTTTTTACAATCATTCCTCGTACGCTTGCTTCATCGCTGTCTAATACATACAAATTAGACGCGAAAAAAATTGACATATATTTATCTTTTCGTCGTTAACTTCATCAAGATTTAATAGATAAATTTCTGTTATAATATTTTTACTGACACAACCTTTGTGATTTCAATGTTAACGTGCGATGCAACGGTCGGCGGTAATTATTTAAAAAGAATTGTGTAAAGGAAACTTAAGCGACATAGATACGTGTTGATTGTTAAGACTCAAATCACACACGCTGTATCAAAAAATAATAACAAAAAATAAAAAAAAGAAAGAATCCTTAAAGTATTATTACTAAAATAAAAAGTACAATGATTCCATAAACGTCCACTTATGAAGCATTTTTTAATAATGTAGATTAAATAACGTAAATTTGGCAGTATGCTCTGATATTCATTGTTAAATTGTCAGTCACTCTCTCGATTTTAAGACCTTCCATGAAAGTATTATGCAATCCGAAATATGTAAAAGAGAAACGTTAGAAAAATATATCGTACACGATAAATAAGAAGGCATACGTCAGTTCTATTTGCTTGCAGAGCATTGAATCTAGCTAAATATATTTATACAAATTTTCTTTCATGCAATGTAAACATAGTTTGTAATAAGCAACTCGATTTAACATCAAATAAAATGCATCTCTGACATTAGAATAGAAATTAGTTAGAAAATACAACTTTTGATTTTACATTAAACATTAAAATATCACTGTTTGTAGTATGCAATATAGTGTTGATGAAAATTTGTTAAAAGGATTCTCCTTATACTGTCAACATGCACCGCCCAAATAAAAATATAGCGTACTATTGAAAAGAAACGAATTAAGAGAGTTGTTAAATATTAAGAGAATTAAGAGAATCAAATATTTCTTTTTACAATTTAATTTCTGCTGAAACAAGTATCGTTTTTCTAATTCACTAAAGCTACTCATTTCGAGTTGCATGTCCTTCCATTTGAATCACAATTAGATCAGACAGAGCTTGATTATTTGTAAAATAACATTCATTGCATTTATTTTAACCCATAATGTATTTATTATTGAAATGAATCATTGTATCAATAATATGCATTATTTATAGCCTTATTACATGAAACTGATTTGTTAAAAATATTGCCGTTTACCACTTATCGAAGTGTAAAACATTACAATTAACATTACAAATATTCATGGAACTTTGTATTATATCGATAGATTTAAATTACAGTATGCATGTTAACAGCCAGGAGACATTCAATAGTTTTTCTTAACACGTATGTAATATTTACTTCCTTCTTCTTTTTTCCCTTCTTCAATAAAATATTATCAGTGATAATATGTAATAGTAATATAATAATATTAACTATACATTTTTAAGCAAATTTTTTTCTGCATTACAAACTTAATGCCTTTGTGTACATCATGTATATTGCGGATAGTTCATCGATTAATATAGCTTTCGGATAATCTTGTCTTTAATAAATTTATATTAATGATCCATCACTAATATTCTTTTATATATCCCATTGATTTCTCACAATCCGTAACGATCTCAAAGTTTCTAAAAATCGGTGTCCGCATTCTCGAATAAAAAAATTTTTGACAACAGAGAGGATCAGTTTACTGGAAGTTGCCTACGTGTAAAAATAATATGGAACGAGACATATCATAGTCAATAATATAATTGGCTTCCTATTCTAAATTATATATCATATATTTTAATTAAAATTTAAACGATCTCTAGCGATATCTCTTCTACGAGGGCGTAAAAATGATAACTATGCTTCACATATAATAGACGTACATGATTCTTGGCACTGGGGATAAAAACAGGATTTCTGTTAGAAATGATTCTGTGAAATAAATATTCACGTTTAGCATATGTACTTCGATCGTAATGATTCAAGATAAAAAAACGCTATGGAATTTAATTTTATAGTATACCATATGATACGTAAAATAGTCACATTAAACAGTTTTGAAGAAAACAATAATCAATCTGTAATAAAATAAAGAAGTAAATAGCAGTTAACCATTTTATCTATGCAAAATTAAACAATCTATATTAACTACAGATCTACAAAATGTAATATATATTTATTGCCAATTCTTTTTTCATATTTAAAATATGTGCATGAATATCCAAATTCTAATGTTTTCTGCGGCTAAGAGGATTCGAGTATAAAGGTAATAAAAAAAAGAGAGAGAGAAATTT
Organism: Cerceris rybyensis; assembly: GCA_910591515.1. Taxonomy (NCBI): domain Eukaryota; kingdom Metazoa; phylum Arthropoda; class Insecta; order Hymenoptera; family Crabronidae; genus Cerceris; species Cerceris rybyensis. The sequence continues at coordinate 8,984,285 of OU342795.1, forward strand.
AGTTCTCTTTTACTTAAGATTTTAAATAACGTTACAAAAATGATAAGTAGTGTGTCGAAAAGAAAGAAAATAATGCAATATCGATTATCTATTGTGAATAAATTTTGCGTCGATTAAAGTTCAATTTGAAATGAATTAAAAAAATCGAACAGAGGCGCTTATAAGAGAATAGGAAGCCAAGAAATAATGCTTATGTACAACAATGGTACTTAATTTATTATCTTTATACTCATCTAAAGCCATAATCTTAAATCCACCATAATTTATAGTTTCACTCGCACACACATTCAAGCATTTGGCAGGCAAGAACCTAGAAGAATCTAATTGAAAGAGAGCAGTATCACTACAAAGTCATCATATCATTGACTGAGTTCGCAGATGTGTTAGGTCCTTTCAGGGTATCATTTATATCTCTTCTAAACAATGATAAATTTTGTGTAAACCTGAAATGAAAAATATGTCAGAACAAATAAAGAACAGTTCTTTAAGATTCTATTCTGTTTTCAAGATACCGTGGATATCTAAAGTCAGTTTTCTAAGTAAATTCGATATTCTTTGAAGACAATTCTACGAGTAAATTAAAATGAGTAGATTTGTACATTCTTTTATTTAACTCTTTTCTATTATTTCTTACCTATCTCTATTTTTTGTGAGTAAGTTTCTTTCAATCCCTTCCATTAAACTCTCGAACCACTGTGCCATTGTTGCCTGCTTATCAACTGGTTGACTTCTGATAATATTCTCTCGCAATTGATTAAAGTACTGTAATTAAAAGCAGTAAGGTTCAATTATATACTGAAAATAAACTTTGCCGTTTCTCAAATCTGCGACAATATGTTTCTTTTGTCCAGATGTAAACGAATTAAGTGCATCCTTTTATTTTTACCTCTTCATTTAAAAGAATCAGACCCAAAAGAGGACGCGACATACTCCATTGATTCCTACAATCCTCAAACATTATCACATTTAAAACTGTACTTAATATCTGTTGAAGAATTTCAGGATGCTGCTTTAAAACTTGCAAAAATAAATCTCCCCCTCCTGGAACCACCGCGTTCTTTCTCCCGGAGTAACCACCTTTCAAACGAAAAAGGAAAAGGCATGATATTACATTGGACTTATAAATTTTGATATTGTCAATTGATTTTATACCTTTTTGATAGAGTTGCTTAAATAAGTATGTCACAATATGATCAAGAGATGCGCAGCAACCAGTACAAACCATTGTATCTGAAATAAAGTGGTTTTATTTTTTCTTCACATCTTTGACTGGCGTCGAGGAACGATGCGTAATCTTACATAATGCAAATGATAAAATATCATAATGTCAAAACAACATGCAAATACCATCATAGCAATTACATTGGAGTACTATATGAGGTAGGAGACCTACACTCTTTAGAAATTATAAGATTTTTTAACACATTGCGCTATCGGCGCAATCCGATTGCCCATCGGCTACATATCATATAAAGAAAAAAAACACAACATCACGAGGCCGGCATTCAAAGTGTTAAAAAATTTAAATCACCCTCATTAATCATTCTTTCTCTTTCTAAAGTATTTTAGATTTTTTAGATTTTAAGCAACTGCCGAGTAGCTTGAAAATTTCAATAATAGTAACAAAAGTGAAATAAACTTTTACAGAAAAAGAAGAGCATATTGTATGTTCCAAAGAAATATTTGAAAGAGCATTTGAAAAACAATTCTCTACTATAACGTAAATCGATTCCATTTGTGTCTGTAAGTGATTACTGTATGAAAAAGTTTTTGACTATTCTTCAAAGTACATAAAATAGCAAGCTAAACATCACTCACGGACACACTACATCTCAAAAAGTGAAGCATAAACTGGAAACATTTTTGATGTATCATGCTATTTTTATTAGTTCAATTAGTGACTAAAGAACTTATAACTACTAATGTTAATGTAATTAGTAAAGTGCCAGCTGTGCGGCTGACTATATTTGTACTAGGCCCATTGTTTAGTTTATTCAGAATCATAATATAAAAGAAAAAAGAAGAAGAAGTTAAGAAATATACAATTTGCAAGTTTTTAATACATCTATAGTATTAAAAACGTGAATGAATGAAGAAATTTGATACAAGCAATAGTATTATGCGGAATAATATTAAAAATTGAATGTATTTTAGCAAATGGGGTCCAGAATCTACGCACTCCAATCCTCTTATTGCCTATGTCATTTATGGTGATCTCAGACATTCTCCTTGTGTGCACAATAAATTACTCAGCATACGTATCTGTTTTTATATCTCTCAAACTGTGGCTATAACTAATACCTAAAAGGCAGGTTTACATTCCAAGCAACAATGCAAGAAGCAAATAACAATTATTGAACATAAAAAGATTTTGAATTCCTTATCAACTAATCTCTTTTACTGAAATTTCGAATAAAAAATATTGTAGCATTATGTATTATCGATGGAATAAGAAAGTGCATTGTACGATATAAAATTCAACTTATGCTTGTCTCATTGGAAATTTCCTGTTTTTCTTTCATATCTTGTGCATATACATACAAAATAATTTTCTTGATTTGTCCTTAAATATAAAAGTCAACAAGAACAACGCTAAAAGTATAAAAAAAACACAAGTTAAAAAAATACATGAATATGTATCTCTAAAACAGCGTGTAATAGACTACAATTCTTTGTGAACAATCTTCTACTACTTAGTTTCGATTTTTTCAATTCTCATTCATATTTTTCAAAAATTATATCAATTAGTATAGAACGAAAAGGTACTTGATGGATATTCCTCTAATACTGCAGGAATTGGTTTGAGATTAACAGCCCCAAGGCATGGCATAGAGGATAAGAGAGTAGTAGTATAGAATCAGCCGCACAGACCTGTATAGATGTCTTTTTGCGCACCTAGTGCTGTAAGGCCTTCGCTGATACTTGAAAGGATGTACAAAAAAACCCTAGGTTCCAAGGTAGAAAGAAATACCATATGGTCTTGGGCCAGGCATTCAAGTAACACGTAATATGTCATAGATAATTTTGGATAGTCCTATCAAAAATAATCATTAAAAATATAATTTGAAAGATATTACTTACACTGCCAAATCTCATAATATTTTGTCGGCGGGTGTGTGTTATATGTATACCGAAATAAAATACATACCAATAGATCACTTTGTGGTATACTAAGAAGTAATTTCACAAATGTATTAAGTGCATTATCCAATGCCTCGTCGCCATATAATCTGAACACTCCGAAATTCACGTAACTACCGCACAGAGCTGCTTTTAACATACTGAAGCATATACTTATTCCTTTCAGTTTTAAAGGATATATCTGATCCTTCGGAACTTCAACGTTTAATATGCGGTTACCGTAACTACATATTACTTTACTAGCTTCCCGAAACAATAGGATTCCATTTGGAGATGATGCATCGAATTGTAATCGTTGACTCCTATTTTGTACTAATTCAGCAAATAACTTTAGGACGGGCGTAGTGACTTGTGGTTCGTGATGCCATAATTCTACGGCGTGTAGTAAAATCGGTGTGTAATTCGGATATCTAAATATAACTAAGGTAAAACATTTTTAATAATTTAAGTGAACCGAATTCTATGTGCCAATTACATGTTGGTCTAAGAAAGAAATCCCACGAATTTTGAAATAAAGGATACATCCAATCGAAAAGCATCATGTACGATGGTTTAGTGTTGAATGCAAATGCTAAGCCTCTCAGATCTCTTGCCAAACCGATTAATGCCTTTTTTGCTTCTTCTGCGGCAAAAAGTGAAGGATCTGCAGCACCCATTAATTGACCCAAGCTTTCTAATGCACCTGAAAATATATATAAATATATATGAAAAGAAGTGATAATAGTTGTTTCAATACAAAAACGTAATGCGATCTATACCTGTGAGTGGTAACATAAAAGTATGAAATCTTTCTTCATCTTCTCCTAAATCCACCATTAGTAATCTACCCAAGGACGTATAGAACATTGATCTACATCGCATTTCTGTTACAGCGACGTTATTTCCCAAAAATGGAAAATGTTCTCTCTAGGAAATTAATATTTTTACGGTTAAGATGTTTTTTTTTTTTATTAAATTTGATAATATCATTGAGAATATACATACTGTGTGATTGTTGAGCATAAATTGTACTTCGTCTAATTTTACGAGTTTACGAACGCAACTATAACCCACGGACAAATCATTGAGGAGTTGTAAGGTTTTTGAAATAATTTGTTCACTGCGACCCCAATACTTCAGATTTGTTATTCTGTAAAGAGAATAATATTAACAGAGAAATATACTTAAAAGTATATAGAGTAAGCATTAATGACGCATTATAAATTACTCACATTTTTCGAATAAGAATACTGAGTACCATGGTTTCATCATTCACACCCAAAACATCAGACAGTCTTCTATATACTTTGGAATTCTTTTGAACCTGATCACCTACATATATTTTACGAAACTGCTCAAAAAAGCTCAACATTGCTAGTTCCAACTTTTCACAGCCACCTTGTGCAAGTCTTGAATCAGTTAGATTCATTAATTGAAGGACTCTACAGACCAGTTCACCATCCATTGCATCATATTCTTCATTGCTGTTAAATGTTATTTTTCCGCCGATAACACCACCTAGAAATTATATGTTACATAATATTTCTTTCATTTATGCACATACATTACGAATATGTTTTATAAAAATTTTTCTTCTATTTACCTATAATATACACTAGCCATGTTAATTGGCCTTCTTGTATAGTAATGTCCATTTGCTGAGATGGAGATGCTGTTTGTGTCATTAACTCTTGGTATGTCCTAGCAGCCTGATCAAATAATTGCACTAATAACGTGCATGTTTTTTGATATTCGCATCTTCCAATTACTGATATTTGTTCTAATTGTTGATGCACTACTCCTAAATCATCGAGCGGATCCTCCAGGCGTTCTCTTACTACTACTGCTACTGATTCAAGTCTTGAAGTGATATATGCATTTACAATTTCTGGAGTGTATGTGTTTAATAAATGTGGGTCTCCTGCTTTCACATAAGGCATAGACGACACCATTCTCTGCCAAAGTGTTAGGAGATAATGTAAACTGTTTGGTGCAAACTGCCACATTTGTAAGCTTTGTACTGTGAACTTTGCAATTAATTGTATTGCTTCAGGATAACCTTCGACTAAAACCAACTCTCCAAGTTGAAAATTGCTTTTTAACCTTGATAACAATCTACAAAATTCGTGATAGTTTCCAGGTTCACTGAGGCCACGGGGATTTTGCAGTATGTGCTTTACACCGTTAACTAAATGTGTTAAAAATTGTGCCCTTTCTGAGTTCGAAAATAAACTCCTTCTAACGGACGCTATTTGAACTAAGCATGAAAGAGCCAGAGCTGACAGTGTATTGGGCAAACTGTGATACAAATCGAAGAAAAGTTTCAAAGATGTGAAGTCTAAAAATGCAGGTCTCCAGCTTGTTGGAATTTGTACTGTACTAAGATCATCTGAACTTTCATCCGTCGATGTCCCAATAAAATCAAATGTCAAACAGTTTTGTGCAAGCTTTAAAAGTTGCCTCATCAAGCCATGCTGTGTAAAAAAAATACATGTAATGAATATCGTTTATGTTCTTTGGAAACAATTATTTTCATTTGTTCAAAAATATATGAAATACGAATTACCTGTGCTTCATCATTAAAATTCAAACTTTTACAATTCTCACGTGCTGTACTTAATAAGGTACATGATAACCTAAATATTTCAAAGAGTTGTGTATCCCTGAAACTGCTAGCAATTTTTCTATGTTTTGTAAGGGACCTATTTGCATCAACTTCTGATATTTGATTCATTTCACATGTCAATTGAGAAAGCAACTGGACTCCTATCATACAATGTCCTACTGATCCCTATATTGAAGAAGTTAGTATCAGAATAATAAATAAAGGCAATGCTGCTAATATAAATATGTTTAACAATATCTTTTATCAAACCTGTAGAAACTTTGCTACATCACTGACCACATTCCTAAACACAAACTCATCTTTATCAGAATCAAACCAACCAAGCTTTGATATCCTTGCAAACAATGTAACCAAAGCCTGTACCACAAAGTTTAATAACTTTGGTTGTGTTGCTAAGTAATTGAGGACATAATTCCCTAAAATTAGATTATAAAAGAGCATTTTTTTATTGATACCACAATAATTATATATATATCATTAAATTAATAATATGGATATAATATAAATTATAATATCTAAGTATATTGAAAATATTTACGTATATCAAGCCTCTGTTGTAAGCTAAGTCCTTGTGCTGAACGTGAGACCAGTTTTGTCAATGTAGTGGCTGCTAATAATTGAGCATATGCAGAATCTCCACGATCCAATAGGAGCTGGCACTTTGTAAGCGTATCCGGCGCATTTTGAAAAGCAACAAGGGCCTTTTCTGCCTCTGCACGGTGTGCAGAATCTTGTGATTCGTACAACTGCTTGCATAGCAACTCCAGCTGCCGTACTTCCTGTATGTGATCCATTCTTAATGACACGCTTCAAACTTCTATTTTAATATTTCCATTTAGGCATTTCAAGTCTACAAGTTTTAAAATCATTTCTTCACTGTTTAGACTCTTCAGTAATGTCTGTTTTAGTAGACATCCAGAATAATGCAATTAAAAAATATCATTGAATCTAAGAAACATGAATAAAAAGTGCTTATCACCATGGTGAAATATTTATCTTAACTAATTTTCATGCTGTAACTCAAGGTTTCATTACAATCTAACATCATATATATATAATACATTTTTATTTTCCTAAACAGTATCACTTACAAAAAAATTAAAGTTAAAGTTACAGTAAATTAAATTTAAAAATAATATACAAACTTTGGCTCTGAAATGACTATAGCAACAAGTGAGAATAACTTTCTGGGGGATATCTTTCACAAAAAAAAAGAGAAAGAGAGAGAGAAAAGAATAAGGAATGAATATCAACCCTTAATTGATGCAGTGTATATTATAATATTAAAATAATGCGTAAAACTTATAAACTTTTTAGTGAAATTGCTTATTTCTTAAATGTATAACATCTGCAATTTTTAAGAAATTTTTTCTCGTGCAGTAAATCGAAATTATAACCGAACATTCAATATTTTTCTATATGACAAATGAGTTGCAAAACAAACACGATAAATCGTACTTTTTATTGCATACGTTTCTTAGAGGTTACGCGGGGTTAATTTTTATAAACAACATCGACAAATTTCTCGTACAATTGTAAATCGCTCAGGGACCAGCTCTAAAAGATTTTATAATAGCATCTTAAACTCGTCTTAAAATACTTATGATTAACCATGAGATCGTGATAAATTACAGTTTTTATACAGAACGTTAGATAAACAACGATCTAACGTACTAAACTGACAGTAAAAACATTTCATTCGAAATTGTAAATTAAGGATAATAGAGAGGTTATGCCGTATTTTTAAACAATCTAAAGTAATGATATAACACAACAATGCATGAGAAATAAACGAAATTACAATCAAAATAACGTTATTTAAACGTAAAATTTACGTTTAAGATGATATTTACACCCGTTAATTATCTTTTCAAACTCTGAAATTCTATCTACACAGAATACTATCCGTGAAAATAAGGTTAAACCATCGCACATCATTAACACGATTTCAACGGTACAGTAAAATTGTCAGTGAAGAGAACGCCCCGTAAACTCTTTACTCGTAGTTATATTTTCATTGACAGGAAGGCAAAATAATCACTTCAGTCCGGCAACAAACGTTGTAGCAATGAAGATTTACTTAAAAGTTTACCGGCGAGAAAATGTTTCTGAACACACGTCAATAGCACACAACTTGTAACAGATTTACCACCGGCTGGCTTACCGCACAATTTTCGCTATCACTTTGCCGTAAATAACTCAGTCGCATTTCGAGGTTCTCACGTTATTTTGATCGGCAACTCACCTGTTCATCCGCCATTTTCGCAGCTTCGTATTATCTACAATGAAGGCAGGATCACATGCTTTAATCTCGTCTGCCACAATACGTTATGTAGGAACGACGTTATTCTATCGGAAGCGTTCTCAGCGCCACCTTTATTGATATAATTAATAAATGCGTAAATATAAATATACGTATATATAAATGCATATACATATATTTTGTTTATTATAGAAACAGAGTAAGTTTCGTTTAACGTTTAAACAACATACAAATGCCAATCGAAGTAAGAACCATGCAAGAAATGATTGTAAATGTAGAGAAATAAAATGATAGCCTGTAGAAATCGTATATCATTTATCCTTGTTTAAGATGATTCGTGAATAATCAAAATCAATGTTGTACTTTGTTTTAGCAACATTTTACTCCCCTATTAATTCATAATTTTGCTACATGTCTTTTGAATGTGAATAACGCTTAATCTATAAAACATACACACGCACGCGCTACTCTTCCCCTACCACGATGAAAAAGATTTACACAGATAAATCAATAATTTTAAACCGTCCTCTTATGTTATGCATTTTTTTAAATGTTTCTTATGAACTTTTGAAATAAATAAAAACACGGTATGATTTAAGTCAGAATAGACTTTCGTCAATGACAATATTTTAATTCATTCAAGCATTTATCCATTTAATATTAAAGATCTTCGGGACACTCTTATGAAGAATTACGTTGACATAAATTCGAACAGATTGGGGCCTTTGTTATAACTGTTTATACTCAATTAATAGATACACTAACATTTTTAAACAATTGTCAGCAGAAATATTTATGAAAAAGCTATACAATATCGTAAGATTTTCATAAACGATGTAGTAGACGTATTTAACAAAAATAATTCCATCAGAAATGAAAATCTCGAGGTCCCAGATAACAATAGCGTGTTTTACGGTAATAATTCTTCTATTTGTGCGTATGTATGTATTCATGCATGCTGCAAATATCGTTAACAATTGATTTGACAAATTTTTATTATATCTACAATTTGCGTAAACGTGGAATAATGGAAATTGTGATGGCTCGATAAAATTTACCAGGAACTATACCGTGCAATACTAGTTCTAAATAAATTAAACGTGGATAGGGCACCGTATTAATGAAACATATTATTCATTTTCCCTAAAGTAGGAATTTAAATGTTAGCGGCATACATTGGTATGCTACTAACTTCACTTAACGGCACTAATTTAAATTCTATTTAAAATTTCCTTCGTCCCCTTTCTTTTTGTACACATACATCTTCCATTAATAAGCCGAAATATTTGTAAACTACGAAATATTAAATATTGTATGATGACCTTTTTCTTTTTTCATGAACAGTACATTTGAATGTCATATATGAGTCGATGCAAGGGATAAGAATGACGAATACTCTGTTTCTATTAAAGTTTTCCCATCCATTTTTGCGTAGGTATTGTATATTTCGAATATAGCTTTTGCACAGCCTTCATATCATCTCTATTTAGTCAATTTCATACATGAAACTTCATGTCAATATTAACAATAAGCATCACAATGTTGTCTTAAAGATTATCTCTGTAGCATCGTTAATCCTTGATAGATTTAAATAATCAAGTTACGATCGTTTAATAACGGCGTAGCATGAAATCCTTATAGGTAGAAAGAAATCTGCATATAATTAGTTAATTACCATGTTATGCTATTTATGAATGTATCGTAGCGAGAAAAAAAAAAAGAAAACACGCATTTGACTCGATAATTGTTCTTTCGATAGTACTCTACATGATAATTTAACACGAGAATCATAATCCTTCAAAGAAATATAAAAAAAGAAAGAAAGAGAATTGCATTTATCTTCGTAAATAATGAGTTTATTGACTCAATCGTTTTAAGACCCCAATCTAAGTAAAATATATTTCTATATATCCCAATAAAGAATGCGACAAACTTGTAATAATTTCATTTTCTGTAATACCTACATATATGAACATACGCATTCGTAGATAGCTGTAAGATAATGGAGTATGTGCTTACAAAGAGTATGTTAATACCTGCTATGACAAACTACTCTGCTATTCTTCCTCGTTAAATTGTTTTCATGACTTTCGAACATGCTGCGCACTAAAAAATTATAGTTTGCACTGGCGTTCTGTATATACATACCTTAAGAGTTATAGAAAACTTTTTTTTTTCGTTTATGCCATCATTCTATAGTTTTAAAATCACAATTCTTTGTACCCGACTTGGCTACATGCAGTTTCAATTTTTTGCATTTTTGTTTAGTTATAGTAATTTATATATATATATATATGTATGTATATAATAGTAGACGTATGAATGTACAATGTACTACTTAATAACTATGCTGATTTTCCTCATCGTTACTTTAGCATGTATTCATCATTTAAATCTAATGCAAAATCTATATTTGTATAAAATGGTAATATAAAAATTATACATACGGAACTCAATATCAGGAGTTACATACTCGTCGAAGCTTCATTTTTTTTTCTCTTTTTACTTTGTACGTATCTCGTAGTAGGGCCAAAACATTCAAATCATTTGTTGGATTATTTATAGACTCATATATTACCATATTTTGTGACAATTTTGAAAATCGATGACATTCGTAATTCTGCGATTTAACATAGGTATGTTTATAAATAAGTGTTTCTTTCGTATTTCCATTGATCGTCACGAGAAAAATTATACTTTTAATGGTAAAAAATAAAGCTGCGAAAATGGGTGATCCGTTTTTTTGTTTTTTTTTAAAGAAGTATAACAATACCATTTAAGGACTAATTAAAATTTGGACAAGACCGAAATTCGACTCGATATAACTTAAACGAATATAAAGAAATATGATCTATCCGAGATCATTAATCAAGGTATAATATTAATTCTTTTTTTTTTACATTTGCTAAGATTATGTCAGAGTCACTATATTACCTCTGTATGAATAATATTTACACCTCGGTATAGTGAAATTTATATTTTAAATGCAAATAGCATTGTAACAAATGGCTGTGCATGGGGGTGATTGATTTTTCATTTACTCCTGGGTAAAACAAATCTCACAAAAATTAATGTCTATGGAAACTGCTATACATACAATTAACAGCCGTACATCTATGATGTTAAACATGGATATAGCGGTCCACATTAGCTAATCAGATTTAGAAGATAATGAAACGTGATAATTACCATAATGTTTCTCATATATCGAATTCCTTTCACATTCACACGGAGTAACTGTTCCAATCAAACATTTTACAACTTCCTTACCATAAATTAATTACATAAAAAATCATTAATTTACTATAATACAACTATCATCTTATTAAGTATATCCAGCCTCCCTAAAAACGTTCTTCGTTTGCTTGCTTTTCTTTTTACGTATTGTAAGTCTTTTTTTTCATAGTAGGAAAGTGGTCAACTTCTATCATGTCATAGAGCGTAGAAGAATTCCAGATATGGCCAAAGCAGACGACATTTACATCCATGGGATGCATTTATGTGGATTTAATATACTGTTCGTTACTAAACGTAATGCGTCAAGCGCATATAAATTAATATTTTTATGTGTCAGTCCATATCCTATCTGAGATAATTACTTTTGCTTTTCACAGCAAGTAAATCAAAGTCGTTAATTGAGTTCTTTTTTTTCCTTTCTTTTCTTTTTTTTTGTTTTGTTGTTGGAAATATCTGTGTCTGTCTAGGCGTTCACACTGGACACTGAACACTTCTTCGTTATCTGCGCACACTGTTGTGAACACATTGAACTCACTCACTAACCACTTGTCTGAAATTAAATAAACGTATTAGCACGAGGGTTAATATTTCTAGTGTATCATATCCGGAAAAAGAATTATACGGCTGATGATTTTCAACCTAACTAATACAAATATCGAAGCGTATATATACAGGCGGCTCTCGATTTTCGCACAATTCTTAAAGATTTTTGTCGATCGAAAATATTTGTTTCTATTCGTCACTGCCAAGGAGTATTGTAGCTGGTGTTCACTAACTGCCTATTAGAGGTGTTCTAACATTGTAATATTGTTTCTAATATTAGCTACTAGATGTTAGAGAATCTCAAGTTTACAAAGAAACCACATTAGTATAAAATTTGTCATATTTTTCCTATATCCCTCTACTTTCGAACATTCAACATTCGCACACATTTTCAGGAACCCATTATGTGCGAAAGTCTAGGGTCGACTGTATGATTATATTTATTTATATATCAGTAGTAGAGCTCTATCTATATACTTACAATTATATCACAATAAAGGAATCTTCATTTTGATGCGTCACTCGAATGCTATAACAATAATATTTCAAGTGTTGTACGAGTTTTAACACGAGATTAGACATCTGATTATGTACTTACGAGATGGAGATCTGGTGTCGGAGTGATTTGCAGTTAAAGCATTTATTGGCGCCAGACCGCTGGATACGGTTCCGTTTGAGGGATTAAAATTAAGGAAATCCCATATTAAAATTGTATCATCGTGCGATGACGAAACTATTTGGAACTCATCAAATTGAAGGCGAAACACTCGCCCCGAATGTTCCTAATGGTCATAAATTTATTAATATGATTATAGAATAGTCTAATATAACAGAAAAAAAAAGAAATATCTTACCACTAATGTGCGTAGACATAGTGTGTTAGCAAGGGCACGTGGATCTAATGCTGCTACCAAATCCCACACTTTAATTTTCCTTTAACATCAGTGTAAACATAATAAATTTGAATGTGATCGCAAAATGTTACGAAATAATATTTGCCTTGTTCTTTTTATACCTACCCGTCATAAGCTCCACTAACTATATGCTTGCTATCAAATCTTATGCATCTGACCAGTTCTTCGTGTCCTTCAAGAACACGTAAGCACGCACCACATTCAATATCCCATAATCTGATTGTGTTGTCACTGCTACCACTAACTACGAGACAATCCCTATACTGCAAACACGCTATACCCCGCTTATGTCCGTTCAATGTTCGCACAAATTCGCAACTAGACGTATTCCATACTTTGATAGTCCTATCACCACTAGCAGAAACTATATATTTCTCATCAAAATCAACAACATTCACTGCTGCTCTATGTCCCACTAGCACTCTTCTTAATACAATTTCCGTTTGTGATATCATGTCCCAAACTGCTATTGAACGATCCTACAAAAAGAATCATTATTAGTATTTCTCCTACGAATAAAAACTGAAAATGAATAAAACGAAAGAAAAAGCTTAACTGGTTAACTAACCTTTGAACAAGTGACCATCATGCCATTATTAAATCTAAGATGTAACACCGCTTCGCAATGGTGTATGAGTGTATTAACCATTTCTCCGGTATTGGCATTCCAAACTCTTACAGTGCTATCCGAGGAACCTGATATTATAACTTTGTCATCGTATTGCAAACACAAAACAGATCCTGTATGTCCCGTAAGAACTTTAATACACTGCAGTGTATTTTTATCCCAAATTTTAATCGTATTGTCTCTAAGTCCAGAGACGATTTTTTGGTCGTCATATTGCAAACAATAAACACCCTTTGAATTTTCACTTCTACAGTTTATTCTTTGAAGATTAAATCTTCCCATTCTCCAATTGTTATCTATACTAACAATATCTTTGACTATTTTAGGATAAAGAGATCTATAGAAATTATGGTTCGGATGACTTTCTCCTGGTCTTGGTTTAAATAAATACTGTATCCTAAAAATAAAATTACATCAGTAGTTTACGTGTTCTCATATTGTTATCATTATACGTATTGTATTATCAAAAAACATCAACTGACCATCCTCTCCTTTCTGCCAGACCCCTCCAAACAGAATCGGTTCTAACTTTTCTTTCTACCAATTTCTTCCATAGCATTCCTTCACTGATTACTCTATGCCATTCTTTGCATACTAACTCTGCTGCAATTAGTGAATCCGCATCGAGATAAGAGAGAATACTTTCTGCTACATGATCCAAACCTTTTTCTGTAATATGTAAAATAGAATGTTTATGGATGAAGTTTGATTCTTCTTTATGTATCCATTTATTAATGATTAAGAAGACGTTAAGTTACAAACATACTTGGTAGTAGAGAAATAAAATCTCTTTGTAACATGGGTTTCAGATATGTATTAATGTGTCCATGCTGATAATGGCACATTCGTGCTAATAGCTGTTCGACGAAATTCACTTGCTCAGGTTCACTCCATCTTTCAAACAATTTTATACAAATTTCCTTCTCCTGTCCATACTGAGGTGAACCACCTGTCGGCAATTCTTTCTTGCGAGTAGGGTCATAAAGTATAGTCATTGGGTACTGAAATAAAACAAATTACAGTCAATTAGATTATAATATTAGTAATTAGATTTTAGCACTTATAATTCGTAAATGAAATGTACTACCCGTTTCAATGAAAAGAATTAAATGAAACGGAATTACAAGCTTCTTTATAAAACTTGTTAACAAATTAAAAAATATTTACCTAAAAAATACCTTGAACTATTCATATTGTTAGGTATTGCTATTTTAACTCTATGATAAATATACAACAGTAAAAATTATTGAAGAATATTGCACAATTGCTACACAGGATAAAGTAGAAGGATCGTAAAATTGTACGAGGTTCTTGACCTCAAGTACTTTATTCCGTTTAGACGTATATATAACTTAAAGTTCCGTGACACAGGTCATTTTCTTGATTTACAATGTCCTCCCTATCGTACAGTGTTCAGTTACCAGCAAATGTGGAATAAAACTACGACAATCCACAAACATCGGGAATAACGTTGCCAAATAAATATACATTTTTCGAGATAACACAAAAAGGGAAAAAAAATACTTCCAATACACACAAATTTTTCGAAACTTTCCGATAATTCAAGTATTGATCTAAAGTGGTCAAAACGACTTGGGTAGAATTTTTTGAAAATGTTCTCAAAATTCTTAACTCTGCTACTTTTCAACTTTCTACGTCTGTCTTAAAGACTGTAAGTGTTTGAATCTACCTTGTTATTTCATTCAAATACATTTACTTGACAATTTAAAATATATTGAATTAATCGTCTGTAGTTCTAGTGTTGACACTATTTATAATATCATAAAAGAAATAGTTACAAAACGTGTAAAAATGATACGATTGATAATGTGTTTCTCTAAAGTGACGATACTTTTGTAAAATTGAAATCTACTCGTACAGAACGGAGAACTTGCAACGTTACCGTTTCCCTACTTCGCTAAAACCGTAATCGCAGGTCCGGTTAATGGGATTCCTGATTAAAGATTAAAAGAGAACAACGGACGAAAGTAGGTTTACAGTTCGGTCTTTTCGAGTCTTTTCACGGTTAATTATTCCCACGAAAGAAACGATACTCCACGTATGTACTATGACCTGCACTTTGCAAATCCAATATTTCGTATCTGACCTACTTGTTACGCTCGCCACTTCAGGAAGCGAAAATTCTCGTAATGGGCGCATATGTTGTTAAGTGTCCCGCAATTAAGGCTAAACACTTTTACATGGAAGAAATAAAACGATATAAAGCTCCTAAGTTCGCGACCTCGATTATAATTTTTAACAATACTATCAATCGTAACGTCTCTCTATTTATCGATTCTCTAATAATAAACATTTGAATAAATCATAAACGTATTCTTACTACTACACGTAATAAAATTTAAATAATTCAACTTAACACCGGTACCACTTGACTTTATATTTATTATATTAAAATACCATAGATAAATACTTTGATAAAAGAAGAACGTAGAGGTGAAAAAGATTATTAATTAAGTCATTTTTGGTTTTTAAGATAGACGTGGTATATTTACTGCATGGCTGTCTTATTAATTTGAAAAATTAAAAAAAATTAATACTCGAACACTTAAACAATATTAATTTATCCAAATTTTCTATCATTAGACTGCGGATGTTTATGCAAATTTCGAGCTTCACAAATGCAGGCGAGACAGGAAAACCTATCTAGGGATTTATTGCACTTAATAAATCAACAAATACCATACTTTGGATATTTTAGATATATTTTTATATTATGTTCTTTTTGTATATTTTAGCCGTATTTAATTTGTCATAAATGCATAAAAATCCGCAGTCTATCTATCATATATTTAATTTTACTCAATAATAGAAAACTTAAGAACGTCTAACTAAAATATATTTTATTAATTTTCGTGTTAAAAGTGGGAGACTTTTAGTGGCAATGGAAGTACAACAATTGGAACCAAAATGTGGAGTTTTTAAAAGTGCTTTTAATTTCTGACTTTAAAAAGATAAGAATGATTAGTAGCTTGAATATCTTTAGATATATTATCATAATGATATTTTACGTTACTTTTATATGGCTCTATTTAACGATTATTTATGGAAACTCTTTATAATCGTAGGACAATTATAACACAGTAAATAACGAATGTTAAGATGTTTCTTGGGCGAGGGACACCGTGATCACTCAAGTGTAAAAGGTGGCATAGCAACATTGAGGAGTCCTGCCGGCCAAGGAGTACCTCTATCACTTGAAAATGTTTCTTCAAGGTACTCCCGACATAACGGTATCAAGAACTCGTCGAATCTACGCTTTCCGCGTTTCTTTGTCTCCGTTCCTATCTTTTCACAATATCAAACTGTTCGGGTTAGGTGAATGACGCAAAGTAAACGTTTTCACGAGTCAATCACACTTTGCGATATTATTGCGTTTTAATCATCGAAGAAAAAATTCCATGTCACATAGTTTGCTGTTTAAAAATCAATCTTCTAATTCAATTTTAGAATTATACAACAAAACTACGTATATTCATTTAAATATACCTTGAAAAATGATAGCTACCACTATCCTGATAAAGATAAGATTAAATTGAAGAACTTCAGTTATCTGATCGAGTAATGTAGAAAAATGCAGTGTGATAGGACGTTAAGAAATTCAAAATCTCGGATTTATTCAGTGGGTTATTAGAATTACACAATAATTTCCTATATTCATTTAAATATATATTGAAAATTGTAGGTATTATTATCATGATAAGGATAGGATTAAATTAACACTAAACCTACCAAGGCAGTCAAAAGGCCGATTCCAAAATATTTTCTAAAAATTATCTAAATTCATAGAGTAGCCATGAAGTAAATATTCCACTTCTATCTTACAAAAGCAAAATGAGTTAATTAATTATCTTCTTTATCTCGCCACTTCTCTTTGTGTAAGGTCGTTATTGAGTATATTTAGATTTTAGTAGATATAACGTCGGTAGGTTTAGTGTTAAAGAACTTTAGATACCTGATCGACTAATGCAGAAAAATGCAGTGTGATAGGACGTTAAGAAATTCAAGATTTCGGATTTATTCAGTGGATTATTAGAATTGGATAATGATTTTATATCCATTTAAATATACTTTGAAATGTGTAGTTATTATTATTATGGTACAATGTTGAATAACTAACTGGTGTTTTGCGAAATTCATTTCTCTTGCGTGATGAAAAATTATAGAGATAATACTGATTCTGAAGGACTAAAGTGTGACTTTGCATCTGCGTGTTACTACTAATTATCTGAAAGGTGATAGATGACGTTCTTGTCTGTATTTTTACACGTATCCACGATATTATTATCAGCTGATCATAAGCATATCAGATTCCAGAAGGACGCCGAGAATCAATTACAGGAAGGGAATATATGTATCTTGTGGTTTAATAAATTTTATTTACCATCGTTATGGTACTACTTTGATAATTATAGTGCTTATTTCAAGTTACTGCGCATATAAAAGCAACGATGATTATGAAAGTGACCAAGCTACAAAATACTGGAAATTTTTCTACTCATTTAGTGTTACAGCAATGTACATAACAATGTGGTGAAACTACTTTGCACAAATGATAAAAAATTGCAATGTTTAACGGACTTGATAGCCGTCTTATTACGCAGACCTCAATCTACAGCTTGATACAAAAGTGTAAATATCTCAAAGAACAAATGACTTTAGTACGATTGCAATTACAAATAACTATTGACCTGTATTTTCTAATTGAACACGCATTTTCTCAATATCTCTCATTAGAATTCTAAATAACCAAACTACTTTAAATCTTTGTCTGCAGAAATTTATCAAAATGGAAAAATATGCTATCAAGAAAACAACTGATTTACAATTTTAAAATATTCCTAAAATTTCTATGTTACTCATTTTTTATATTGCTACTCCTTTATCTCTTTCTGTAACTAAATATTACTACATTACTAAATAAATGGAACTGTATCCACTGTTTAATTTTCTTTCATACGTTATTCCTCTTCTTTTAACATATTTAATTATTATACTGAATCGACCGTCGATAGTTCGAGTATTGTGAAATGAGGGACACGTTAGAAAAAAAGAAATTTACAAGAATCGTAACGAGAGCCTTGAAAATCAATTGCCAATTCGTAATCACAATGCGTTACTTCCTGCTCGATCCTCCTTAGAACCTGTTCCTTTCTCTGTTCGCGGCAAAATTTAATTTTCAAGCAGAAGAAAAGTTGAAAATATACATGGGCTTCTGTAGCAAGCAATAAAAGCGGAACGATGAATCATCGCCATTATGTACGAGAGCATTTTTTTTCGGCAAGTCATGTCTCTTCCATTGGCATAATTCAGAGTTCATTTACATCGTCGTCTTGCTGGATCCGTTACCGTGAAACGGCAAAGAAACGGAAGCGGCGATAGCATCGTTGATACAAAGTGTATTTTTACACTGAAATTTTATATCTCTTTTCGCCTAAACACTACCAAGGAAATCAAACTATACAGTTCTGAATTTTTTCAAAAAATTCCACACATTAACCCTTTGCGGACGGAGGCATTATTGAATATCGAGAAACAATCAATTATTTAGCGATGAAAAACCACTTTTTCATCGGAAAGACAGTCTGTTAATGTATACAAGTTGAAATTTACTCTTTGTAAAATAATATTTCAACGATTATATTTTAATTTTTCAACTCTAACCGTTTATATATGCACCGACAAACTATAACCAATTTTTTTCTCAGGGCAGATATATTCGCCCGTCGTCCGCAAAGGGTTAATGGTGGAATCGTATATGTACTAAATATTCCACTTCTATTTTATATAAAAATTGCCTTAGCTGATCATCTTTTTCAACTGTTCCTTCAGCTTTTTCCAAAGAACTTATCTAGTACGTTTAACGCTAGAAATACCAAGCAAGTCGAAATGGCATTTCTTAATTTTTCCAAAAATTCTCTGAGTTTATAGGAGAGATGTAGAGTAGATATTTTAAGTTCATTTTATAAAACATAAATTACAGAATTAATTGTCTCTTCCACTGTTTCATTCCTTTGTTTCTAAAGTCCTCACTTCATATATTTAATATAATTGATTTGATGTTGATAGTTTTAGTAGTGTTAATGTATAGAAGAAAGAAATTACTATTTGCATAATGATATTTCAGTTTTTGAACTATGATCGTATATTTATACACCTGTACACTCTAATCGGATTTTTTCTCCGACCACATGTGAGTGTCTGTCGTCCTCAAAGATTTAAATATATTATATTGTAATATTTGAAAAAAAGCAGAATCAAGAGGTGGAAAAGATGATTGTCTGATTATTTCTGTTTTATGAGATAGACGTAAAATATCTAATTTGTGACTCTTCTATTAACTTGGAGAATTTTTGCAATAAATTGAAAACCATTTTGACTCGTTTCATAATTTTAGTGTTAAATGTAACAGATACGAAACCAGTGATTTTCGTGTTAAAATTACGAACGTTCTAACATACATTCGCGTTAATTCTCACAAGAAAAATACAAACTTGTGTGCATCTTACTTAAGTTCTTTCGCCACATGTAGAAAAGGAAAAAATGAGTTCATGGAAACGTATGCAGTTGAATTCGCAAAAACTCTTGGATCATTGCAAAGCCATTCATTCGTTTCATGAATGTAGATGTTCTCCAACCGTCAGTGAACCGGGACATAATATTTATATAAATATTAGATTCTAAAAGCTCGTTAATTAACTCAATATTCCAAATAACAAACATTTTATACCATGGTAGCTAAAAACTTTTACAGCCAGTGGAGTAAACGATATAAAAATAATTTATATCGTTATTCAATTACCATAATGTAATTTAAAAAAAATAATAAAATATTTCCCGAGACATTAAATACGTTTTCACAAATACAATTTGATAATAAAATTGTAAAAAAATCTTATACAAAATTTATTTACAATTTTACATGCAATAATCCTTTGCGAACGGAGATTTTTTAAAATACAGAGAGATAATCATTTGTTTGGCGATTGACAGTCACCTCTTTATCTGAAACTCAGAGTGTAAATATATATATAAATTAACGCGTAAACATATTTCAATTTTTCAACTCTGACGAGTTAACAGAAAGATCAACCTGTCGAAGAACCCTTTCTCATTAAAAGAAAAATAATAAAAACATAAAAAATCGCCAGAAATAGAAAAATACTTAAGTCGAAATGAAATCTTCATAAATTAATGTTTTATTCAACCCTAAAACTACCGACATTAACACTAGAACTACCGGCCTCAAATCTAACATATTTAAATAAATTAAATAAGTACTTTGAAAAAGCGGGAATCAAGCGGCGGAAAATTTGATCGATTGGGTGATTTATGTTTATTGATATAGACGTAGACTATTTATTCTATGTCTCTTATGTAAACTTGGAGAATTTTTTGAAAAAATTGTGTACCAGTCATTTTGACTGGTTTGGTAGTTCTAGTGTTAAATATATCATATTTCGATATACCAAATAAAGTACTTTAGAAAAGGAGGAAAAGATAATTGATCAATTGTTTTCTATTTTTTTAAATCGTCGTAAAATATTTATTCTGTAACTCTTCGATAAACTCTATGAAATTTTGGAAAAAATCCCTTACCGTAATCATTTTGACTTGGTAGTTCTAGTGTTACATATATCTAGAATAAAAAGAAAACGAAAAGGAAAGAGATAAGTGTACGTATAAGTTCGAACGTACAACCATTCGACCGGTTGTTACTTTTAGCGCGAATGTAACAGCGTATCGCGGCGTCAGAGCGGCGAAAGAAGCGCTGAAAAAGAGTAGGGGGATCGTAAAAGAGGAGAAACAGGGAGAGGGGCGAAGAGGGAGCTAAAACATTGATTATGTAGTAAGCTGTTCTCAGAGTCTGGGGACTTGGAGATTCGACGTATGTTCAAATCGTCTGCCCTTTGTCTCGATATCAGTGATACCTGACCGAATGATGCAATTATCAGTTTTACTGATTAATTGATTCAAATGCTTTCGCAATGCGAGACACTTCCTCGCGATCTCTAAATCTTCGTTTCTCGTGCAAATATTTCTAAAGAATATCTAAGAGAAACAAAAAGGATTCAAATGTACAATGTAAAATTGATGTTGATTCGTTAACCCCAATTTTACTTATTCATTCGTCGAAATTAAATCAATCGATAGCACGATTCTCATTTTGATATCTTCTGTCATTTTAGTGAACTTTCATTCGGAGCCATTTTTTTTTTTGGTTAGAAAAAAACTTACAGGTAAGGAATTAAGTGACATAAACGAAAGATATGTTTAATAAAAGATATTAATTGTACATTTCTTTATATATTGTCGTAGTATATAAAATCTGCAAGTAGTAAAAGCTGTATAGGTTTCGTACTGTTGTTTACGAACAGACGAATTAAAAATTACTCACGCACACATGTATACATGCGAACAAGAGTATTAAAATAAACGCGATACAATGTTCGATGACACGCATAGTAAATATAATACGAGTGAATCATATTCCACGGGAAATAAAAAGTCTAAAAATGTTTATCTCGATACGTATTAGCATCAACGTATTTAACGTTACTTTGAAATAAAAATCGTTATATCTGCTGCGTAGTTTACAACAGAGTGAAATCGTTTGATAATTAGCTTAATTATGAAATATTCCAATGTAATCCAATACAGATTTTCACCGGGCTAATACGATAACTGTCAGAAGCCGTAGCGCGTAAACACTTTCGATGGATGAAAAGGTTTACAGAAATGACCACAGTCATCGTCATATGTGACAATACAAAACGAAATCTCTATAACCTCGTATATATGAGTTACTTATGTGATTAAAGATTCGTTTGGTAATCAGAAAAGATCGATAATTAATGAATCCCTCTTATAAACCGTACGGAGATTATCGCAAAATATTAGCGAGTTTATCCGTCATAACGAAACATAAGATGGCGGTAGGTTTCAGGTCAAAAATACTAATATGTCGCTTACCTGAAGATTCGTGTTTGTATCCTCGATGATCTTATCCGTTTCCATGTTAATCATTTTCACGAGCTGCAGATACAGTATCGTCGGCCAAAGTTGTCGAAATAGTTTCCAACTCGGCGAAACGTCCTCAGTAAAGGATAAAACACCGTGGACATTAGCGTTTTACTCTTCAACACGGCCGACGACGCTCACGAGCCTTCGCCATGTACAGGAAGTTGAGACAACATTTCACCAACACAACAGCTCGTAAATAACTATGTCACTTAGTAGCGAAGGGGAATGCGATATTAACTCGTTGTTCCTTTGAGAATATGTTGTACCGAGAATATATCCTTCAATGTGTGATTAAGTAAAATCTCACGACCGATGGTATATCGACTTTTCCGTAGAAAGTGTTACAATCATTCGGAATAGATTTAATTTCAACGAGAACCACTAACGCCATCAACTGGCTACTGCTTCTGTACGACTGAAGTGAGCCTGATGGCGCATCGTGCGCGATGCTTTCAAAATGGCGTCTATGCGCAGGCGTTCAATGGCGCGGCTTTTGCGCATTTTTCAATTGCACCACTTCGACTAATTTGAAGGCGTGGATAATCTTGAAACGTAGACTCGTTATGTAAGTTAATTATTATTGGTATGGAAAAAGAGGAAGAGTAAAAAAACAATAATGAATGTCACACGATGTACGATGTTATTTAACGATATAGTAACGTCTGATTATTTATATCCAAGAAGTGCAGTTCATTGTAGATTTATATATTGATATTTACTGTATCTCCATAAATATACATTATAATTCTTATACAAAGCAAAAGTGAAAAAAACTTTTGCTGAGAAAATCAGATAGTGTTATAGGAGCTTTTGTGCCGTTCTTTCCATTTTCTTGGTTAAATCCACTTGATTTGTTCATTCTTATTATTCTTTGTATTGTCTAACTGAACTTGGGGGGTAAGACCAGAGTATGGTTTATGACACATTTGGGAGTCTAGAGGTGGATAATAGTGTCTATAACATACGTATGTCAAAAAATATCCTATCGTTGAGCCCACAGCCACATCTACAATTACAAACATTAGGAAATGCTGATTATGTTAGGCAGAGATTATCCTTACCTTGCCAATGGTGGTGGTAATCACAGATTCTACTCAGTGCAATGACAAGAGAGATACAAAGTGGAAAAACAAATGCACATAATTTCCACGATTGTCCCTTGCCTGCCAAGCTAAATGTATGCAGCTTTCCAGCTAAGTATAATGCAATAAAGCCAAAGCTTACAAATGCAACTAGAAATTAAACAATGCAAAGAGACTAATAGATCTTAAGGATTCTTCTAACACTTGTGTTTCATTTTATCTTCAGATAAATTACATACAGGAGGAATGTCCGCTTGGAAATGACTTTCTGCCATCTCTTACAACAACTGGATTTCCATTGCATTTGAAATCATTGTTCATTTGTCCATCAGGGAAGCATCTCCAAAAGAAATCTGGCCTGGGACGACCTAGAAAAGAAGATAGTGTTAATAAAAAGAATAATAAACATACTATTAATTCTATTAACAAGAAAATTCTTACCGACTATAAGTTTTATGATATCTGTTATCACACCATTCAATCCTAATGCTAAAGTTAGAGACAGTATAGACTGATAGAAGTCAGTCCTGTCTTTATAAACTAAGAAAGTAAAAACAATCACAATGGTTGGAGTTACGAAAACAAGAGGCTGAAATGCATACCAATTATTATAATTGACAGAAAATTTTTCAATACAATGTTATAATAAAATATGTTACAATACAATGCAAATTACCCATAAAATTGTAGTTGGAACATAGGAATCGGTTCTTGGATTTCTGTACAACCATAACTCATCGTCGTGAATTTTTCTAATAAATGGTTCTGCCTTTTCTAATTCACTGTACAAGTACAAGGTAATAAATCTGATGCATTTAAAAGAACTTAATTGTGATAAAAAAAGGAACATAACATAATGATTAGATACATCAATTTTCTTATGCAATGTATCAATAACTTACATAAATAATATTCCCAATATAATTCGTAATATTATATCAAACGAATATCCCGTTGAAATCTCTGTGCCACGTATGATAGCCATTACAAATTTTCATAGATAACATCGATCATATTACTATTCCTACCTACGTAAAAATGTTTACAAATAAACATAAATTGATACAGATCCATGTTATCCATCATACAGGTGTGTACATACGTACACAACCAGGTGTTCGCATTATTAACGATGATATTCTCCTGAAAGTTGCACAATTATAAACGAATTTTAATTTGAATTACTACAATTCTACTCTCAAAGTTTCTCAAAGCTTACTTATATTACAATAGGGGATATCATCCAATCGATAAAAATATCTTAGACGAAAGTACAAATCTGCTATTAGTCAAATTCAATCGGTACTTTAAGAGTAGTATGACGATAATGAAAAACCGAATTTAAATAAGAGATAATATTAGCGGCAGAACATGGTGCGTGATAATGTAAACGTAAACTTTACGCTTTCAATGGAAACGATGTGAACTTTGACACGAATACATACGACCTATTGTTCGTAATATCAAATGATTCTTTAAGTTTGCCTTTACTTTCTATACACTCGTAGTTCACTTCACCGTTACTGTGAATTTAGCTTTATAATGTACAATTGCTGCATGTATTTGATCCTATCCAAGATCGATCCCCTCTACTTATATAAAACTTTCAAGAAATTCATGTGAAAATTAATCTAAAGAATATTCCTATTCTATTTTTATGTATATAACCTTTGAAAATATAAAATAAATTGTTAAGGGAGATGTAAAATAGCTTAATCCTTAACGATTGGTTGGTTAAACGTGCCATAATCGTCTACGCCGTCTGCTGTCGTTTGCTTGCAACGTAAATTAACATTATACGTGTACAATTTATTTCGTATTATCGGACTAGATTTTGTGTTCTATTGTAAATAAATGGATTTGTAAGGATTCTTTCATTTAACTATGAGATATATATGGAGGAATTCACGCAATATCCTACATATTTGTAACATTAATTTCCATCGAAACGTGTATATTACACTTGATTTCGCTTGATTGCATCAAGCCTACCTACGCTTTACGATAGCGTCCTACGTCAATATAAGCAATGTTTAATATTACAATTCTGCAGATTTAAGGAATATTTGTGATGCAACGTAACAAAGGTTAGTTACGTGGTTCGAAAGGAGTTATTTGAGTTAATTTAATTTGTTGGAACAAAGAGAAAAAGCTGTATTTGTACACGTGTATATAATTTGATCTTGTATTAGTGATTTTATTCTAAAGTATCACACTTAATGTTTATCCTGGATAAATATTTTGAGAGACTGCAAGATGTCTATTTCAAATTAGTTTTGATACTTTATATTATTATAATCAATTCAGTTGTTGTGCAATACCAATAAAGTTTTCTTTATAACACTATGTAGTTGTTATTTATAAAAGAGTACTATCGATTAGTGGATAGGTATTATAAGTTTTTTATAATGCATTTTTATTTCTTTTTGTAGCGATATCTACAAAAGAACTGAACATCATTGATTTTCTTAATGTACATCAAGATGATTAAGATGGATTATTTTAATCACAAGATCAGTCAATAAAAAGGTTTTGAAAGAATAATGTTGACATCAACAATAATTCCTTCCACGTCTATAAGTGGTTCTAGAATACCAAGTCCATTAAATGAAACGTTTGATGATAATCCAAACAGATTAACAACTTATCTGCATCAACTTGCTGGATGTTATGAAATGGAAGTTGATGTGATTCTCAAAGATCATACCTATGCTAGACCATGGAACTGGAAACCAGAGAATGTTTATGTGAAGCCAATAAAGAAATTGTTCTTTACAAAGAAAAATTTGCCAACGTAAGTGGTGTAGTATAAATGTTTAAACATAATTAAGGAATTGATTTTGAAGAATAATGATGGAAGTAATTTTTTATAATATTTTTCATATATATAACAGGGAGAAATCCATCCAGGATGAGGAAATTGATATAGAGGGAGATATAAATGAACCATTGGCACCGCCAGTAGATTTAACAAGGGTACGACATTTTATGGATGAACTTCAACGATTGGCAAATTTTGCAAGGCCTGATGATAATGAAGATTGGGAAGAAAAAATAGATAAAATTTTATGGTCACCCGTTCAGAGCCGTATATTTACTAAAGTTATGAAAATATTGAACTCTGAAAGGCTCGCAAGATTAGCTAAAACAAGTAACTCCTTGGAACCAATTTTTCGAAGAACATCGGTCGATACTGCCGCGAGAAGATTTAGAGAAACATTAGCATCAGCTGGTTGGGATTGGAGACTAGCACAATGGTTACATAGTTTGTTATTTGATCATCTTCCTCAGGAGTACCTCGGGATTTATCTCGATATATTGCAAACCTTAAGACTGAAGATTCCCCAACTTATCGATAAAATGATTGCTGTACAGCCAAATATTAATGCCAAAACTGGTTCTATAACATGGGAAACCCTTGGCTCACTTTTGAAGCGATCTTGGGATCCAATAGCTTCAAGTTTAAATAGTAACAGACTGGTAAATATCATTTAGTATTAAATAATTAATTTGATATTCTATTGTAAACTGTGTATCCATAAGTATGAGTAATTGTAGAAGAAATTGCCAGGAAATCCAATTTTAATAATAGCCCCTTCTGGAATTGGGTCTAATGTTTCCTCACGGCAACATAAATGGATTTCACAATTAGGAGCATTGGGCATGGTTGTTACTGTCCACACGCATTTAGGTTTGGCTGCTAACAGGATGACCATGATGGTATACATTGATCAGCTAGTTCAAGCTACAAGAACAAAAATACAGGATATTAGGAGTGATTGCCCTGGACGGCCAATTATTCTTGTAGGCTTTAATACCGGCGCTGCACTTGCATGTCAAGTATGAAAATATTTTTTAAACGCGTCAACAAACTGTAATCCCTTGCCCTACGATTTCTTTTTTCCTGAATTTGCAATAATTCAGAATTACTTAATTACTAAAATAAAACATTGCAACTTATTTCTGATATAATGTATAACTCAACGCAATATTACTAGTATAGAAATAATTTGATCGTCTCGCGATCGATTATTATTGTCAATTTAATAGTTTTTGGAGAACTGCAAAATTTTCTATTTGGTTCATCACGTCACGAGTGTCACACGATCTTGTAGGGTAAAGGGTTGATAGAAAATATCTTATTTTCTGTATTATATTATTTGTAGGTAGCACAGATGGAACATGTAACAGCAGTTATCTGTCTCGGTTTTCCTTTCTCCACCGTTGAAGGGAAAAGGGGTACACCTGATGATACATTAATGGATATACGATGTCCAGTTATGTTTATCATAGGGCAAAATGCAACACTCGTAAAACCTGATGATTTAGAGGATCTTAGAGAAAAGATGTTGGTTGAAACGAGTTTGGTAGTAGTCGGTACTGCTGATGATCACTTGAGAATATCTACTGCAAAAAAGATATCAGAGGGTATTACGCAGAGCATGGTTGATAGATGTATTTTAGATGAAATCGGAGATTTTGTGGGTAGTATCCTTTTGCAACCACACCCACTGCCACTGAGGTCTACAACAATATCAAATTACGAGAACAAAAATAATAGAAAAGAACCTCGAAAACGAAGAAATTCAACGAGCAGCTCTGTTGAAAGTGAACCTAATTCTCCAACTGTAAAAAAATCTCGGCCAAGTACACCAGTTTCTTCAGCAGCAGCTCTAGGACAGAATGTACCTTTGAGTGGAATTTCAAAGGCAGCAACATTTACTACACAACCCAGTTCAGTTACTATGAATGCATCACATACAAGCCATATATCCACAATAAAACGCAAACCGCGAGTTATTAATAATACGAAAGCACATTTTGTTGAACATTTAATAACATCTAGGATTCCAGGACAAGTAAATTATATTTGATATGTACGACTACGTTTCAATTGAAAGTAATAAGTGTAACAGAGGGTATTTTCTATTTCAGCAAAATTCTATGTCGGAAAATGGTGGTATTACATTGAACATTGGTTCTTTGGCAAGTTTAGCACCTATAGGACCAATACGCTTAGCTCCAGCATCAGCGGGTCAATCTACAACTACTACGGTTAAATGTAATTCAAAATCATCCATTGCGTCTACTAAAGTACCTAAAGTCGTACCAGCAAACGTATCGTTACCAAATGTCCCGAAAATGAAAACGATTGTGTCCACGAACAAAGGCCTTTCGAAAGTTATATCCACCAACTATAGACATTTCAATGTTCCCGAAAAAAATGGTGATGCAAAGCTGGTAAATGTATTTTCAACAACTGGAAATCAGATCAGAGTTAATTCTTCGACTACATCAGGTATGAGAGTTATTGTATTAGAGTACTTGTTATCAAAATATACTTTTTAGTCCGTACGTAATGAATATTCTAACATTTTATATCTCTTTTACTATAGCAGTGCATAGCAAATCCACTGTTGGTACGTCTGGCGGAACTTTATCGAATCTTTTGCAAAATGGTAAAAGCTCTTTAACACTCGCGAGTGGTTCACCCTCAACTCGTGTATCTTCGACATCGAGTATTTTATTAACACCAAACAATTCCGTGGCAAATATAGCAAGTATAACACCGACAACATCAACTATATCAAAAGGTAGAATATTATTAACTAATCAAATATTAAATAATTTGCCTACGTCGTGAAACTTAGTGATTACAAATTGAATGTATAAAGAATTTTACCGGATCTATATCAACTGAAAGCAGATTTATATAATTGTAAATAAATCTTTAATTTTTATATTTAAAAAGTAGTTAGTATCGTTAGAATGTAGAAGTTTGTTGACTGTACACGGAGTTATATTTTTAACAAACTAAAAATGGCATTACTTGACAAATCTAATAGAAGTGTACATATGTATATACAAAACAAAATTACATAATTGTGACATACATTTATAATTGAATTGAGATCAACACTGATGTAAATTGTAAAAATACTACTTAAGAATGGACCATATAATTACAATCACTATGAAAAGGAAGATTTAAATATCGGAATGAATGTCCGTTGATATTTTTTAAGTTAAATTTCGATGCTGAAAGGAATGCATGAAATATTTTCAGCATATATCGATATAAAAAGTGAGAGCACTGGAAGAGAGCGTTCATGTCATCTATCTCTCAATAATTTATTTTTTCGTAGATCTCTGCACTTCCTAGAACCGCTTACATTCCACAATATTTCGATCGATTAAATTGATATAAATGCTTATTTTCGTTACTCGTTAAGTTTGACAATAGAAATGCAAAAAACCGTTCGGAAAATGTAGCTTAGAAGATAATGAAAAACATGCATGAACATTATCATTGTTACTGAAGCTATAGCAAACAAGTTATAAGCAGTGTGAAAAGAAGTTCGCTTTCTTTTTACCGCATCATGCATTACTGATATTATGATCTTAACACACTGAGCCCTAAAATGTGAAATTTGTTTTTGCTTTGTACGGATATTCGTACAACTTGTTATGTAACTGACACGCAATGTGTTAAGTTTGATTTGTGGTACTTATTTTATGTCTTTATGTACATATGGTGAATCAAGTAGTTTAGCAATTGCTGTAGATGTTATTTGTTTCTGGTTTGTAGCTGTTCTTATGATGTACATACTTATATGTATATTTTTGTGTAGTCTGCATGTATGAAATTGAACATGTATTATTACATAGTTTGACTCATTGCATAAAAGAAAACTAAGGGGATTTTAATAAATTTTTTATTCTTTAGTTAAATGTTACTTCAGAATCGATGGAAGTTTATAGACATATTCGCAATAGGTGAAAAGATTCCTTAATCATGTACTCTCTCTCTCTCTCTCAAAAAAAAAAAAGGAAAAAGAAAGTATTTAAAGTAAAATATTGTAAATATACGGTAATCGCTTTTTATTTTGTATTAAATAAATATTTTTTAATGCAATTTGAATTTATTTGATTCCTGAACCCAAATCCTATTTAAGAATAATAATGCAACATTATTTAGTTATTTCAAGATGCACATATATCATAACTTAAAGTTTTCCTACTATAATAAAAAAGTTTTGCTTTTTACTAAGGTTCTACTTCAATTTTTAGTTGCGAGCGAAGTCGATAATTCAAATTTTAATAACATCTAGAGTACAGCAAAATCCTCTTAGTTTAAATGGTAATACATCTCACAAGTGAAGTACTTTGTATATAGTTATTTCCTAATAGTAATCAGTTTACAAATGTTTTACATACTAAAATAATTAGTTATATAAACACTACACGACATTTGTTTCTCTTTCAATCTTTCTTACCATTTCTCTTTTATTCAATTACAATTTGTATCTCAATTATTGTACTTATTCTTTCGTAATTTGCAAAGGTGTATTCATGTAGCAGAGGTAAAAGTACTTCACATAGAAACACAGTAGTTTGAAAATGATTGGACATATAAATTTCTGTGTTAACAAGCATTGAAAAAGAAAGACTGCTGAAACATACCTATGTATTTTATAGTGATGGACGACATGGCAACAACCAGTAGCTCTTCGCATGTGACGCTCAGTTCTACTCATTCATTGGAAGCATCTAAGATGTCACAATTACCTCGTTCAATAACAGCCTGTAATAATAACGATAACTCTCATAATACATCATGTGGGAACATTGTTATGGTTGACAATTCTCTTAATACTAGACCTGCTTCTTCATCGGTAATAGTACCATTTAGCAACCATAATCAAGGTACTATACTGCCCCTGTCTAACAAACTAAAAGCACCTCATAGGCCTACGAAAACAATGCCAAAAATCACAGTTAACACGTCTAACTTACAAAGAATTCACAAAGCAAAGCCTCATGCAATGCAGAAGAAAGCTCTCACGAATGATATAGATGACGATTTAGGAAATATATTGGATATACCGATAATATTCGCAAAGGACGACGATAATCTGAATGTGATCGAGAAAAATCCCTCGTTGTCCCAAGTAGCTCTGTCGATGGATAATCAAGACAGGATTACATCTAAGTTGAACAGTAGTACCAAAGTTGTTCTTATAAGTAACAAGCAGGACAAGTTGCAACAAACAGTTAATAAACTTGTAACACCTTCTACGCAGATCATATGTCCTAATATGCCCGTACAAAATTTAAACCATGTGATACTTCAGGCTAGATCACAGAATAACACGATTTCGGCGAAAACTAGAACTGGAATCCCGATACAGACTCGTCTCGGTCAACCTGCTATAAAGTATACTAAAATTATTTTAGCAAAAAGGAATTCACAATTGTCTTATCAGAATGAGAAAAATGAGCAGCTTGTTGTGACGAAGACACTGGATAAAATGAACACGCCTAAATTATTGAGCCTTGAGAAGAATGAGCACAGATATGCTCAAGTACCACCGAAGATTCTGATGAAAGATGGAGATAAGTTTACGGATGATGTTCTTGAAATAGAGGATGCTATAAAGACGAATATTATAGAACGTAAATATGTACAAATGTCAGATGTAAATCTGCAATGCTGCAGAAAATCTGACACGAAATTAAACGAGGAAGATGATTCGCAGTGTAACGTAATCGATGAGCTAGTTAACTTACAATCATAGAATTATTTATTTTAATCAAGAATGAAATTACCAAAAACCTGTACTGAAATATGATAAATGAAAACCAAACATGTAAATGTAAATGGTCGATCAGCTTTAACAATAGTTGATAACGCATTATTTATATATTAAAGCGAATTAATTATTATCGTCGTTTATTTCTTCACAATTGATTTTCTTCTGCGAAATGTAATAAAGAGAAAACATAAGTAAATGAAATTAATTAATTTATGAAAATGTACAGAATTGTACGTTCCTTAGGAGAAATATCGAGAAAGTACATTTTGTGAAGGCATTTACGTGATAAGAAAAATTTTCACATGATAGGAAGTTTGAGAGAGTTTTCTTCGAAGAAAAAATTCATTGACTGTGAAAAGTAAAAAAAATATAATAAGAGAATTGTAATTTGCATAGTTTAAGTTTATGTAATATCTCTTCTGCCGGCTCATAATATTTATACAAATAATATAGACATAAAATGAATGTAGGCAGGTATTGTTATACCTTAATATTAAAATTATTACAGTTGTATTCCTTTTAATTGTATGTAGTGCGTCTAAAACGAAAGAATTTCGAAAATATCTCACAGACAAGTTTACCGATGTGTTTGAAAATATGAAAAGTAATTATCGTTGATACTATTTAGTGTTGTTGATTCCGTATTAAGTTTCGTATGAAATTTGAAAGCTATTTTCAAATGTACATTGCAATTCTGTTTGTGTTCAAATTTAATTCATCGTTTCTTCTGTTAATGTACAAATCAATTTTGTTACCTGTAACCAAAGAAGCAACAACCGGACATGTAATTAACAAATTCCGTAACAGTTCGAAATAAATATGAAATATATTATTAAAATATAAAACTCCAACTATATGTTATAGTTTACACTTATCGATTTTGCAGTCTTTTTATTATTTATTCTTATTCGGTCAAATCAAATATAATTTCTAAACGTTCTCGTTTTGGATGCACCACTCGTTACACGACGTGGGGTCTAAAGAAGGCTGTGAATTTAATGTCATTTTAATAATTAGTAATTACAAAAATAATTTGTAACTATTTACATAATGCGCACAGTTTTAGATAATACATTACTTATTTCATTCACTTTCTATTATATACGATATTAATTGCCGCTATATGCTTTAAAAAAATCGACATATCCATCAGCAAATAATTCGTCGATGTTAAAACCATTAACGTATTCTTTGAATTCGTTGTTCGTATAATAGTGATCTTTCATTGTTCTCTTAGTATTTGTCTTTTTCGGCATTGGTACCGCTGGCTTAAATGCCACACCAGTGGGATCAAACTCATTGTAAAGTTCTTCTGGTGTTCTGAAATAAATAAATGAATTTTATGTGCAATGTAAATCACAGTGTTACTAATTATGGTATTAACACTCACAGTTTTCCAATTTCTGCAGGCAAGCTACCTTCACCACTCGTTGGTACACCGCATGCTATATTTCTTGCAAGTTTTCTCACTGTACTGTGGTAATGACGCTGAGAATAGATGTATAATTTATTAGACATTCTGTTCACTCATGAATATACGTACATATCTACTGGTATATCATGAGAATGCATACTTGCAAAGCTGAAAGTTCCCACAACGCTGAACACTGTGCGTTACAACATTCAGGTTCTTCTAATTCAGGCTGATAGAAACCATCACCTGTACTGGAATCAGTGTCCAGTAAAACTTCTGTTGTTTTTCCAAGTTGCATAATTTGCTTCACGATACCGAGAATACCAAGTACTGCATTGTGTTCTAGTTGTAGTGTTAGAATGCCCATTCTTTTAACGAAAGCTACTACACGATTTTGTGTGATTCTTTTTCTTCTATGGATTAAGACTTGTATCAATGTTTTTATGAGAATCGAACTATCCAAGGTAGTCTTACCACAATGGACGTTTAATAAATTTTTATAAAGATGTACGTAAAATCTGAAAACAAAATAGTTGAATTATGTTTTACCGTTTGTTCGTGGTTCTAAGAAATAAAACATAAAATTTGTAACGGACCTGTAGGGATCAATATTCAGTGCCATTCCTTGGCCAGATAATATCGTGAATACGCATTGAACGCAGTGTAGTTGTTCTCTGAGTCCTAAATTGCCGTCTTCCATTAATTTGTCTATGGCACTCACTAGATCTTGATAGAATTCCAAATTAATGCAGTGCGCAAATCTGTAAAGTTTAGAAGTTAGTAAAATGATAATAGATCTTCATAAAATTCATAATAAACAATTCGAAAGTATACTTGGCTAATCCTTCCAAACAAATTGATAAGATTTTGTTATTCGGATTTTTCTTAAGAATTCTGAAATAAATAGTGAATACTACACTTGTTATTTCTGTAAGAAGTTTCTGTTTTGCTTGTTTATTCTCTTCTGCTTTTGTCTCAAGTAATTCTTTTTCCACTTGTTCCAGCTTCTTATTTTTCTTCTTTTCTCGTTTACTCAACGCGAGAATTCTTTGCTTATGTGACATCAATTTCTTCTGCTTAAATTCCTCTTCCTTTTCTTTGTCCAAATTAATGTCTTTTATACGAAGAGACAAAAGTACAGATAGAAGTTCCGAATGCACAGAATGTGCTCGTAATTTGATGTACTGATTTATTTTACGAACTATCTACAATTTTCAAAAATGAAATTAATATCATCTACAATATTTATAATAATATTACTTAAAAAAATAAAGTATTCTTACTGTAAGAGATACTTCTCCACGTTTATCTTCTTTGAAGATTTGAGAAAAACATTTAGCTATCTGCTGTCTTACGGATTCCCGTTTATTGTCTAGCAGAGGTATTAGAAAGTTTGCTATGTTAACAGCATAGTTAAAATAAGAATGGGTGGTTAAAAGATCACACATGCACGTTACAGCAAGTTCTCCCAATTGCATTTCCTGTTCGCTCGTAATTCGCGTATCACCTTTCTTTTTTCTCAATATGTTCGACATTTTTTCCAGTTTTTGCAAGTATTGTTTATAATACCTTAACAAAGCAGCCTCATAATTTTGTAGTTGAAATGTTTCTTTTTTCACTAAAAAGAAAAGAAAAATTATTTCTATCAATAGAAATATTTGGTGTTAACCCTTTGCAGTGGGTTGATTTCAACACTTGTGAACGTCGTCACTGTGGTTGCACCGACTGCAAAGGGTTAAAAGCGAACAGTAATAATTTGAATTACTACAAATACATACACTTTACACCCTCCTGATTAATTTGCATGATATGGTAGGATGGTAACACATCTTTAAAAACTTCTAACAGTGATACTGTCGTTAATTTTCTAACAGTAACATAAACTTCGGGATTAGTTTCGTCCATTAATTCGAGTAACGTTTTGAAATTTCCTAATTTATTTTCTGGATCTTCTAACAGGCTACTAGAAAGTAGTCCTATTTTTATACGTTTAGACCTTAATACTTCTTTACGACATGCCAAGAGTTCTATCATAGATACTGGTTTATTATTATTAATTTGAAGTTGATCCTAAAAATTAAACAGATCGAAATATAAAAATTATTGATTATCAAAAGTCAGTATTTTTTTACGAAATGTTTCATCAAGCTAAGCCTTACATTTAAGTGCCCTTCCACTTCTATATCACTGTCTTGATTCTTACTGTTTACATCATCATCTTCAGTGTTATTTAATTCCTGGTTGGATTGCTCTTCGTCATCTTCTACAATGTCCTCTTCAATTATCCTCTTCTTTAAGATTCCATTCTGAGTTTTTATAGGAAGCAACATGCGAATTTTCTTCTCCCCTTTCTCTTCCATTATATTTGAAACACTGGTTTCGTATGTTTCTTCTAAAGCAGCTTCATTCTTTTTTCTCTTACCTTTCTTCTTTACACCCTCGTCTGTTCTAAATTTAATTAAAAATTAAATATTAATTAAAATATAAGTTTCCTAATCAATTAATGTCAAATACATAATATTAAATCATACTCATTTAATCGTATCTGTTTCAACAAATTATATGATTTTTTGGATACAGCTTCCTTTAGAAAGATTAAGTCATCATCTTCAACCATATTCATAAGATCTTCGCCCATATCACTTTCCTCTTCTTCCACAACATTTGGTTGTGAAGAGGGTAATTGCTGAACTTGTTTATTTGATGGTTTGTGTCGTCTCGCTTTGAGTTTTCCTTGTTTAGCAAGCTTGTTTCTCCTTTGATTACTTCTTTTAACAGAACTTATCTTCAGTTTTTTCTATATAATAAAACAGAGCAATTAATTTAAAATAATTTACGCGTTAAATAAATGAGAAAGCACAACATTTGAAAGTATATATACAAAGTTTATAGTTAGGCTATCTTAAGAATTATAGAGGTTATCTATGTAGTTAGTATTTGATTTATATATAAAATAGGTAATTTCCAATTATTCGTACTTACCGCCATGGTTTTGTAGCTTTAAAGAATTTTACTTAATTATATATTTATTTTTATTCACACTTTGATTGTATTATTGCTTTTCAGTGGATTGAAACTCGTGTTTACTACTCTACACTCTGTAACACGTGTTGCATACATACTATAGAATCTATAGTAAGTCTGTGCTAAGTCTTACCATGTGTTTGGAATCCTACTTTTATTTGTTAAGTTACATTCAAAACTTTGTTTTGAGTTAGCTTTCAAATGTCATGATTAAATAGAAATTAATGTGATTAAATCAAAATTAATAATGATGAGAAGTTATTTTCTCTTTCATGTCTAACAATTTTTCTAACAAATCTTTCACTTCCTTTCTTAATAAATATTTCTTCACGACTTCTTTCGTGTTTTTCTCTAATATTTCGCTTTTTGTGGATGTAACATTCTGCATATTATTTCAGAAGAGAGCGTGGTCGCAACGGGAAAATATCATTTACAATGGACGAACTTTTGCACAAGCGAAATGTACATTTTATGCAGAGTGTCATAGCGCAAATGAAGGGTGCCAATTCTTCACTCTCGAGATTAATTACAATGTAGCTGACAATACGTCAATGTATGGTATACAATATCGAGATATAGCAAAAACAGTTATATTTCCATGTTTCGCTTATTTTTATTATTTCACAGAAGAATAGAATGGCTCAAGAAAACATGTGGGCATAGTAACATCTTATAAACTATATATGCTCATTCTGTGCAAAACATCACATTAAATCATATATTCTTAAATTCTGTATATTGTTCTTTTCAATTAATTTCCGAAGAATTATCCGTATATTACTAGTCAAGTCTTGGTCGTTAATTGATGTACTGCTAATTGAACACGTAGCTCGACACAAGCGTCCTTTTCTTCTATGATACTGCGTATTAAAGTGGTCATCTTTTTCTAAAAAGACAATAGTATAATGTTACTCCTGAAGAGTATTATATATTATTAAAATTTATTATGCACATATAGATATACCTCAAGCAACTGATTTTCTTTGACTAATTGTATCATAGCCGTCATCTCTGCTTCATTTGGCGAGTGAATTCTTTCTTTTGGCTTTTTTTTCTCCGGACCACGTTCTGTTATCATCTCAACTAATCGTTTTATTTCGTTTCTCTCTTGATTTATTCGGGATTTTAATAATGCCTGCATGTTCAATAATTCCTCATAAATTAAGCTTTCTCGTAATTTATCAATAACATCTTCAGGCTCAGATTCTGTTGCTGAAACTATTATACAACATTATTACTCGATCGTAATAAAGCGATATGAATTATTTATTACGATTAATACTGTACCGTTTTCATTCCTTGCGATTGATGTATTTTCTTGCTCATTAATCTGTGAAACAGCTACGGGTGTTTCAACGGAATCAACGGTATCTTTATCCTGCGTATTTCGTTCGGATTGAATGTTCGTTACAGTTGGTATCGTAAGAGCGGAATTGTTTTCTTTATTTTCTTCCGATGTAGACACTTTGTTGTTTCTCGTGGAAGTTGTTATAGGCATTTGTGTATCGGATTTGACGAGGTTTGAATCTTCTTCTACGGTTTTTGCTTTTTGGACATTTGAATCTACCAAGTTTTCATCGCTTGATTTTACTTCTTCATCTAAGCTTTTTTGCACAGCACCTTCTAATTTCTGAACTGTTTTATACTTTCTCTGTAACATAAATTAAAACACATTAGAAATATGAAAATTGCAAGAAAATTCAATGTCATACTTATAAAATCGTACCTTTAATTGCGTAATCATACGTTGTACTTCCCATAATTGCTCTTCTCGAGATTTAGTCACAAAACCTGCATTCATTTGCATATGTATTTGAGATAACAATGATTCTTGCTTCGATAATTCAGCAGTTATAGTTTCCACAGTATCTGGAAGATTAGTGCTTCCAGACGAAAGTGGTGGAACATACTTTGTTAATTGAACATTTGGAAATAAAGCTTTACAATGGAACAACAATGCTAACAACAATCTATGACTCATTTGTAATACTGGACTTAATGTCATCGAGATAGTTTGAGCATTCATTTTTGTTGTCTTCTCCTAAAATTATAATTTTATATTAAAATGACGTAATCAAATTAATATACGATAAAGAAATTCAACGTACTCGAGCTGTGACATGATCCAAATGCAATATAACCCATGCGAGAAGAACTTTATTACACTCTGGAAGCTGTTGAGTAAGATGCGCCAATTGTGCTCCTCGCTGAGAAACTTCTTTAGTCGATGCAGCTTGTTCGAATCGAGATATCACTTCACTGCTCTCCAACACAGGTTCTGGTAGTTCTCTGCGTTACCATAATGCCACTTTTGGTCTTTTCATCTTAAAACACATTATTCAAGTAGAATTTTTTAATACAAACCTAAGAAATAGTATCAATAAGCTCGTAGCTACCGTGGGTTCAAATTCAGATATATTCACAGCTTCTCTGTGATTATACAATTTTTTCAAATATTGAACTTTTGATTTTACTCCTGGAACTTTATACAGACCCTCTATATTCATTCCATTCTCTTCAACATAATCAATGCAATCACGTACAACTAATGGTAGTTCGACCCCATCGTGACAGCGGCTTCGCTCTACAGCTAAATGTAAACTAACACCAAATACTGGTTGTTCTTCTGGATATAACATGTAAAAAATAAAATATAATGTAAATACATTAATATAAATAAATACATTGTTAGATAAATTAACACATTGTGCGCCGACTACATATCAATAATTTAAAGCCTAAACGCTAGCCTTATTTGCTCGTCTGTGAACAATAAGTAGCTAAAGAAAATATTTAAAATCAAATATTTTCGTAAAAATTCTTTTACCCCTGAGCTAATAATTCTAGCAACTATATGACTCTTCATATTATCCGAAAGTCCTTGGGGATGACCAAATGTTGGAATGCCAGTATGTTGTAATAATACCTACAGGCGGCTCTCGACTTTCGCACGTTTATAAAAATTCAATTATTCAAAGATTTTTGTTGTCTTTTCAAAAAGTTTTTGTTTCCATGTAGTCTCTGCCACGAAGCGTAGCTCGCACTCACTCACAAATTGCCTATGATTCTTAACAATGTAATATCGTTTCTAGTATTACCTATCAGATGTTAAAAAATTTCAATTTTATAAAATAAACACATTAACATACACATTTTAATATTTTTCCTGTATCTCTCTACTTTCGAACGTTTAACGGCCGACTTGTTTCGGCCGATTGTATACAAAGAAATAAAAAATCCTGCAATATTGTCAAGCCAGCATTCGAGTTATAGATAGAAACCGGCATTATCGCGGAGCTGGCGCTCAATGCGTTAAGATAGCATTGCTTTACAGTTGTTGTCTTACCACCAATATCCAAACCATCCTCATTATGCTTTCCCTTTTTACGGTCTTTCAATTTCTGTTTAGATTTATCCTTTTCCTTTTCTTTACGTTTTTCTTTCTCCATATCCTTTTCATCCTTTTCCTTTTTCTTCTTATCTTTTTCTTTTTCAACATCCTTTTCTTTTGCTTCCTTCTCTCTGGACTTTTCTCTCTTCTCTTTCTTAGATGGAAATTTAAAAGCTTTGGTCTTCTTTGACTTTGAAGGACTTCTGTGAGTTAAATTAAATGCTAGTTCATCTGATAAAATAATTATACAAAATAAAATAATCAGTCTGCTTCTATTCAACATATAATTCCTAATTTTTCTGTTGCTTGGTATTCATAATTTATCAGTTACTTCTTTCTACATATAATATAAACACTTTTACAATAAAATATGTATTCACTATGCAAATAAAAATTAAAATGATTAGTAATATCAAATCATAAATGTTAGCAATAAGCTTGTTCTCCATTTGGAACTACTGAACTTCATGACAGTAACTGTGCTTTAGTCAATGTACTACAATTCATACGAATACATTAAACTTGATTATCACAAGAATACTAATGATAAATGCGAATTAAAGATGTCCTTCAAAGCTTTCAGGGCACCTCAGTAACCAGATTCTTAACCAAATTTCTATTATATATATATAAGTACAATTAAACAACTATATGGAAGTGGAGGATATCCAAATAAGTGAAATTTGTTCTTATAATTATGTACAATTAATTAAATTAAATGTAAAGGCAGAAAAATAGTTAATAGAAAGGTGATAGGTTGCATAAATTTGTATGTATTATCAAAAATATTACTTTGTCTCTTGATCTTCGTCAGGCGAGCTTTCACCTTCTAAAGTGGCATATCCACGATCTTTTCTGTCTTTCTTTTCCTTACGTTTACCTCCCAAAAGCTCCTTCTTAGAATGCTTCTCGTGTCCACCTTCATCGCTAACTAAAAACACAATTCACAATGACATATTTTTTCGAATAAAGACATATAATTAAAGTCATAAAAATTGAAATATAAAATATAAATCAAATAAAATTGGACTTTTGATAATTGACTCATGACTTCTGTGACAGATACATAACCTCTTCTTTACAATGTCAGTAATGTTAAGAGAACTGTATTATTCGGTGAATGATGATACGTACAATCACTTTCGTTACTTTTTTTAGCGGATTCCGATGCATATAAGCCTGGAAATTCTTTCTCCACGTCCGGACTTTCAAAATCCATTCTCTCTTTTCCACTATATCTTTTTCTCTCTCACTATTTTGGATGCCGTAGTCTAACTTATTCTAACCAGCTCCATCAAATCCTAACCCCTTTAACAGACTTAAAATCTCAAATGTCAAAGTATCGATTGTTCAATTCGACCTTCCTCTATTTCGATTATTAAATTGCAATGATACAATCGACTTTTTGAATACAAATAGAATGAATTGAAGTTACTTCCTTATCGCTTATGTACATACTCTCAGTGGATTTATATAATTATTGATTAATAATATATAGTTCAAAAAATTTTCTTCTTACGTAAAAGTTTCCTTTAATTGTAGTTAGTTGTATTTTTACAGGTTTATGCATGTAAATATCAAAGAACAGAAAGCTTCTTAAGTCATTTCATTTACTTCAGACGGAACCCAGGGTTTGAATACATGTCCATCAGCTTCTTTACCAGCCAAATAAGTAAAGTACGCTTCTTTGAATGATTTGGAAGGAAATTTTCCATATTCCATCGTATCCCACATTGAACGAGCATACATAACTCGAGCTTTGCGAAGCTCGCTATGGAATATTTCTTTATTTTCTGCGATCTATGAATAAAAATATTTGAGAACGTTAATATTACGATTATGTACTTATACAGAAATAAAGAAGTAAAATTATTTCTACAAACTTTTTTCTTCATTTTTTCGGCATCGTCATAGGTCAAATTTTCAAGTTCACGTTTCTTCAGATGTAAGGATGGAGCTTTTATAGTAGGCCATTTTTCGGCACCCATTAAGTCCCATATTTGACGTGAATTACGCATTAAGTTCCCTGAAAGAAGATGTCATTCATGTTAGTTAGTAACAGTAATTAAACTAACATTTAATTCACATACGTTTATCAGCATCAGTAAAAACGACTCCTTTCCTATACATTAGCCAATATTGCAACTGTGGCACTGAAAAGCATTTTGGCAGTTTTGCAAAGAGGAATCCTTCTTCAGCCATCTTCTTTAATTCGATCTGATCATTGAATATTTAAAAGAAAATTAACATTATTGATGATGAAAACAATGCGAATTACATTGAATCTACTACGTGAGAAAATTGATGATACCTTTGCAATACTTGAAATTTCGTCGGTTTCCTCAATGTCTTCATCATCTGTTATATCCGACGGAACTACTTCTTTATCCTTTGTTTTATCAGTTAAAGCATGTTGCTGACGAGTCTCACCTTCACTTTTTTTATATTCCTGCTTCCTAGAACTTCGTAAATCTTTTGTCCTACTTTCTTCATTTACACTGTCTTTATTTCGTTTATATATACTTTTTACAGTAGTATCAGGACTCCTTTCTCTCTTCATATCGTTAACAGAAGATTGCCCTTTACTAGTACTCCCTAATTTCTTCATATCGCTAATATTAGATTGATCTTTACTAGTATTATCTAATTTCTTTGTATCGCTAATATTAGTTTGTTGTTTCTTAGGACTCATTGATTTTAACTCCTGTTTTTTTCTCTTCAATGAACTGTACTCTTTTCGTGAATTACCTTCCTCAACGATTGATTCTTCTGCTTCTATTTCGTCTGTTCCTGCTGTAGATTTTATTCCGCATGTTTCTTCACAACCATGAATATGTGTATCATATACTTCTGGAGGAGCATAAATTTCTTGAATTGCTTTATCCAAAATTTCCTGTCTACGTTTTTTTTCTGCGATCAAAGCTTCATCCCTTCTAGGCAATGGTCCAGGAGGAATTTTTGTAGGTGACCAGTGCCGATGTAGACTAAAGTCTGGTATTTTAGGTTTACTTGGCTCTGGAGTTTGAATAGGTGTGATCATTTTTAACCCATCCACTACTTGCATAGGAGGAGCCATTGTATAATTTTCAGCAACTCCAGTAATACAATACTTAATGTCGTCAATATATTCATCGTCCCTCGGGATTCTTTTAACATCAGATATCATCAACTTCGTATCTGGCTCTACTGGTCTCGAGGTATCAACGACATTTAAGAAGGGCTGTTTCGTCAAAGATTTCAATTTCTTCTGACGATTCTTCCATTTCATTTTCTCTTCTTTATGCTCAAGAATCTTCCTCTCGTACTTACATTCACAGACAGGTCTTTTAGTCTTTAATTTTGGGGTTCTTATGGAACAACCATCTTTGTTAAATTTCGCGCATTTTAACCAGCAAGGAAGACTATCTCTGCAATGTGAAAAATAATCAACCAATGCTGCATCTCTAAGAGCAATTGACCAACGTTCCTTCGGTGGCTTTGCTTCTATCAACTGTTGATTAACTTTATCACATTCTTGTATCATCTTCTTTGTTTCCTGCTCCTGATCCGGATCAGAAAGACCAAACGTATCTACGAACTCGTTACAAGAGCAGGGCTCGACATTTTTTAACGCTTTGGAAACCAAACTTTTAGCGCCGGTGTGTTGCTCGAGAAGCTTAAGATCTTCATCTTTACGTTGGCTAAGACACATATCATACGGTGAATCGATAAGATCATATTCAGGAACATATTCGTCGCTTCTTCTTGGGCTCAATGGTGGAGTGTAATAAATAACACCTTCTATCAGCTGCGTTTTCTTTTCTTCCTCTTTCCTCTTCTTAAATAGCTTGCTAGTTTCTAGCGACTCTTTCTTGCCGTTGAGAAGTCCTCCAATATTGTATAACAGTGTTTTCTTCTTTGCTCTGTTCTCACGACAAACACAAGGCCTTCCACCTGGACGAACAGGTATTGTTTCCATTGGATAATCCGGTTCAGTGATGTAGATCAAGTTCTTCTTTGTTGGCAATTCTTGTTCTGACTTTGTTCTCCAGCCGCAAGGACCTCTGCTCGATAATTGCACATCAGCATCATCCTCAACCTTTACAGAAGTCTTTGACTCTTCTGCTTCTTCGTATTCGTGCTTGCAAGGCTTTCTAACTTCTTCTGGAAGAACTACAGGTTCTACGTCGTGAGGATAATTTTCTGAAGACATCATCATGGTTTTGATTCTTTCTATTTGATTATGCCGTAACTCGACCGGATCTACTTCAGAAGTTGCGCGTACATCTTTCTTTTTATCACGTTTTGGAGATTTCGATATATTACGTTCAATCGATTTGGATTTTCTCTTAACACCAACAGTCGATGATAAATCTCGAACGGGAGCTGAAAATTTATCTTTTTCTTTCTTACTTCGTTGTTCCGTTTCGACATTACTTACATTACGCTTCAAGTGCTTTTCAACTCTTGCAGCACGATCTACTGTTTTTTCGTTGACGTCAGCAATTTTAGTAGTAGTCGGCCCTTTGAATCCTTTTTCAGGTTTCGTGGTTTCAATATTGGAGCTTATATTGAATCCTTTCTGATGTGAAGGGATATTTTTCTTCAGAAGAGACGATCTTTTTCGAATGCCTTCGCCTGTTTTATTAAAATCTTTACCCTTTCCTATTTTCGAAGGTGCGTGTTCTTGACTCTTCCTCACTTTCGGAGATGTGGGTTCTTGGCTCCTCTTCGTTTCTGAAGACGCGAGTTCTTGATTCTTCCTCATTTTCGAAGATTCATATTTTTCTTTTCTATCACCATAGTCTTTCTTCTCTTTTTCGACAGATTTCTTTTTGGTGTCTGAAGAT
Source organism: Cerceris rybyensis (assembly GCA_910591515.1). Lineage (NCBI taxonomy): Eukaryota > Metazoa > Arthropoda > Insecta > Hymenoptera > Crabronidae > Cerceris > Cerceris rybyensis. Next base: position 9,028,995 of record OU342795.1, read on the forward strand.
TCCGGAGTAACAGGTTTACTTAGAGTCTGCTCCGATATTTTTTGTTTTCCAGAATCAATTTTCTTCTTCGAATCTTTAGAAGAGGTTCTTGGTCTATCTTTTGCAGTACTTGGTCTCGTGGTGTCTTTCTTTGCAGGAGGTTTTTCAATTTGTTCAGTTTTACTTACTGTCTCTTTTAGTTCCGTTTTTACTTCCTTAGGAATGGAGGGAGATTGTGGTACGGTCAAAGCCAATGACTTTTCATATTCAGTTACGGATTCTTTTTCCGACGGAGCAGTACGAAATACATTCCAAGGATCATCGTAACCATGATAATTAGGATCGGGAATGAATTTACCAACTTTTTTCTCCACGACTTTTGTTCGACCTGCTATAGATTCTGGACTCATGTAACATTCTTTTTGCCTATGCCTCACTTTTTCTTTCTCAACAGGAACTTCTTCTTTTTTCTTTCCCTCCTCTTCTTCTTCGTCTTCCACGTCTTCTTCGTCATCTTCTCCAATAATTTCTTCTTCTCCCACTTCAACTTTTGGTTTTTTCAGTGGTATTCTTTCACCGAATGGACCTTCACAAACGGCACGTCCTGGTTTCGTACCACAAGGTGGACCCTAAGAAAGTAAAAGTGTTGATAAAAATACGTATGAATAAACATGATGCATAAAATCAATAAACATAATATATACTCTGAGTATTTCCTTTCGTAATTTTTCTTGTTCTTCAAGTTCTTCCTTGGTTAAAAGATTCAGTGTACCCCAAGGTCCACCACACAAAGCCATCCCATGTTCATCACCACAGGGTGGAAAGTCTGCTATACTATACATTACTTTGTCTTTTGAATCAGTTTGAACTTTCTGTGCCTCCAATCTTTCTCTTTCTTGTCTTCTTTTCATTTTGACTATCTCATGCATAAATGGATTCCTTCTACAAGATTTGTCACCTGGATATTTTTTACAGGAATATGCCGGTGATTCGTCTGGTCTATATTTCTTTCCGAAACAGAGTCCTTCATCTTTCGTCCATGGTATATTGTCGTGGCTCAAAGTTGGACTTAAACCTTTATTAAATATTTGCTGAACCGCACAGACACACGGTGGAACATTTCTGAGTGGTGTAGGAGGCGGTCGTTCAACGACACGAGATGGCACGTGGATGATATCTTTTCGAAAGCCAGAAATAAAGTATTGTTTTTCTCCCTTGTCGTTTGTCATGCCATTTATCACGACGTTTGACTTAATCACGTCCTCCGAAGCTATAATTTCTAATAAATTAACCGTAGATTCTGGTGGAGTAGGTGCAGGAGAATGCATTGCCATTGATCCTACAATATATCTAATGCGTGAAATACATTAGTATATACTTTGAGAAAAGATATATTCATATATATGCATGATGATGTAACTTACTTGTTATCTTCACCATCTACGGCTAGAGTATCTATAACGAAGTATGGTGCTTTCGTTTCTCTTAATTTAATGTGTGTCTTTCTAGTTTGTCTACATGAGCAGCAACTGTCGCATGTGGGTTCCGGAAATACCAGTCTCATTGTTGCCTGTATATCTTTTATCATTTTATTTGTTTCCCTTTCCACTTTTTTGAATTCTTCGTCAACATTTTGCAACCATTCTTGCCAATTTTTAGATAAATGCTCTCTACCTCTTGGATAAATCTTTTTGGTTTCATCTCCAAGTTTTAATACTGCAAAAAATCTTTCATCGCTATTTGTTGGCGTTACATTTGCAATACCAGAGAGTTCATATGTTATGGGACAGCTTGGAGGATTATCAGGAGCACCAGATATCACGTAATGGGCATCCTTCTCACCCAGCCAAGACTTTTTAATTGGCCGAGGTGGATTTAACGTGCCTAAAATATAAATACTTCGTTGATAATTATTAAGAACGATGCGTCACACAATATCTAAAAAGTTGTAAGAAATAGTAATTACTGTAAGTACAATTATTTACCACAAATTTTGTACTCTACTGGTCCTGGTTTTTCACTAAGTCCATTGAGCGTAAAATCATACACCTTAGTCTCCTTACCAACCTCTTGTGTATCATTAGGTACTTCTGGAGTATCAAAATTTGTTGGCTCCAGTGAATCTAAATTTGTTTGTCCCAGTGAATCAAAATTTCTTGATCCTGGTGAATTAGAATTTCTTGGTTTCGATAAATTAGGGTTTCTTGAATCTGCTAAATTAGAGTTTCTTGGTCCTGGCGACTCAAAATTTGCTGGTTTCGATGAATCTTTAACTTCTGCTGTTTTCTTCACTATAGTATCTATACCAGGTTCTCCTTCTCTAATCTTCGTGGATTTAACTTTATCTAAAGTAATGGATATTACAATTAAAGACTATTATATATTTAACATCATTTACCATACCTTTATTATGTTCTTTCATAACAATTTTTTCTTCTTTGTTATTATCTTTTGAGCGTAATGCTTGTCTTTGCGTAATATTTTGCTTATTTTCGTTATTTTCATTATTGACAAGTGATACATTTTGGCTATTTAATATGCACTCCTTGGGAGGTAAAATTACTTTAGGTATTGGTATGGTCTGACAATGTTTCCGCCAGATATCTAAACTGTTAATGTAGGAAGCCCAATCAGGCATTGTGAAAAGATCTTCTTTGTATGGTGAACTCATCTTTTTCCTCAGTGGACATTTCGGTGGTATAGCTAAAATATAAATAATATATATTCAATGAAATACATCAAGAATATTTCATATATAAAAACATTACGTTTAGGCGGCAACTTCGGCATTATCACGGGAGGTAATCTTTTATTTAATTCTACAACTGCTTCTGGAAATGTTAAGAATGCTATTGCTGATAGAATTATTCTTTCATTACAGTCATAAAATTTCTCTGCAATATAAAAGGCGTATTATCTGATATTATACAAGAACGATTTTTAATAAAATATTAAATATAAACTAAGCTACAAACTGTATCCTTCATTTTCGAAATAGTCTCCTGTCAATATTTTGTATATCTCTCTTAAGAATTCTAGTACATTATCGTTGCAAAATTCTTGTAATCTTTTAATATCCTTGGCTGTAACTTTAAAGAATGTGGATGCTATTCCAATTGATATAAGGATTCTCTGTGTTCTGCCTGTTACCATTTCTTCATAGTCCTTCTGTATAATATCACCCAATGCCATTAAATCTCTCATCTGTAAAGATTGGATTTATATTCATTTAATACACTTGAATAGCTTTATTCCTAATGAAATATGTTTCATTGTATTTTACTATACCTGATTGATGGAAAAATCTTGATACCATCTGGGATATTTCATGTTTGACATTTTTTTCAGTCTGATTCGTGCTGAAGAAAATGAAGAAAACAAAGAAAATTAAACTATATAAAATATTCTATTGAATATAATGGTACAAAAAAACATTTTTATCTAGGTATTTACATTTTCTTCTTCCAATGATAGCATTTCTGTTTGCTTCTTCATTATATGCCTCTTGACTCTGTTCCCATAACATATCTTTTGCAACTGCAATTTCATCTTCTATATACCATTGTAGTGGTTTTTGAAGTGCATACAGCCCATTGTTATTTTGTAAGTCACTTGAATCCAAAGAATCATCATTGTAGTTTCTAATGTTTCTAACATTTACAGTTTGTTTACTTCTAGGATTATTTCTTCTGAATTCACGAGTAAGTTTTGTGTCAGATGATTGTTTGATGTTACTATATTTTACACTACTTTGTTGTATACCACTCTCTTTTATACCGCTTTGCTTTGTACCACTTTCTTTTATATTGCTGTGTTTTGTACCACTTTCTTTTATACTGCTTTGTTTTGTACCACTTTCTTTTCTACTGCTCTGTTTTGTACCACTTTCTTTGGAACCACTTTGTTTTGTATTACTAAGCTTTATATCGTCATCAAAATTTGTTTGAAATTTCAAAACTGGACTTCCATTCACTAATGAAATAGATTGCAATGAAGATTCATAAGGTGGATTCTTCTGATCATATTTTGCCAATGGATCAAACTTATCAACTGAACAGCAAAAGCCAAAGGGTTTAAACTGGAGTTCTTCTTCTTTATATGTTCTATAAATAACAACAAAATGGTATTATACTCATATTGATGGTAATTTATAACTTTACATTTACCTTGCTTTGGACCTTACTGAAGTTTTAGACATTTTGGATAGAATGAAGCTGATGGATATGTATGACTTAAGTTACATGTTATTTAAGTTAAATCATGTTTATGGGGTAAATAAATTTTGTGGGCTTAGCAGGAATGTGATGGTGGTGAAACTATTTCAGATGAATTGTTGATATGAATGAACATGCCTATGATCTTAAGCTTGCATTATGCATATATTTTATAGACTTTTCTTCCATTTTAAAGTTACAATAAATATTCTGAGTCATAATCCTATATTTTCATTTTTATCCTATTTCTATTCGTCTCAATTTGAGTTTCATTTTTAATCAGAAAATTACATGGGATTCCCCGCGATCTATAATTCCATTGTATCATCTATGAGAAAATCTACTTTGTTTACAGAATTATTCATGTTTAAATTACACAGCGATTAATAATAACACTATAATAATGAATTAACATTTAAATATAACAATAATAAATTTATAAGTAATTATTAATTTGGAATTCCGGATTTACAAATAGGTGGCAGCACATTTGAGGTCTATGTTTTTACCATGGTAGTTTGCACCAGTTTGCAGACATTGGTTTTCGGTGGGCTATACGTTGCTGGACGCTATTACAATAATTAAGAAACCGGAATCAGTGCTTAAGATTAACAAATAATATTTGTTAATCATATCCATAAACTCTTCGGTAAGTTATCTACGTTACTATTTTATATATCGAATTCAAAAGAATTAATTTTGTCGACAAAAAATAACACCGGTTATGGTTAGCTGGGGTTAATTCATGTCGTAGCATTATATTGATTAATTTTCCAATTCGTGCACTTTTCAATAAAAATTGATACAAATGGAACTGGAAATGTTTATTTAGCAATAATTTTAGCTAATTTCAATATAAAATGGAAAAGATAAAAGTAAATTTTATTTGCAGGTATTTCATTTATCAAAAATGGTTAGAGGAGGCCGTGGTGGTATGATTAGAGGAGGTAGAGGTGGTATGAGTCGTGGGATGGGTTTTCCTAGGAAACAATTTCTTCCACGCCACCCATTTGATTCTACCTTATGCGAGGCTGCTTTTCCACGTGTTAAGCCTGCTCCGGATGAGTCAGATTTCCAAACAGCACTTTTAAAGAAGAACACAGATATGTGTCCTACCCCGAAGGAACAAACTTCTATTTTAAATCTTGTGACTAAACTGCAAAGTGTACTTGACAATTTAATTGTTGCTCCAGGAACATTTGAAGCTTGTGTAAGTTTAAAATTTCTATTTTATTTCAATAATGCAATGTTGCTTGATCTCTATTAATTAAAAAAATATTGCTTGTCTTTTTTTAGCAATTAGAAGAAGTTAGACAAGTTGGTAGTTTCAAAAAGGGAACAATGATCAAAGGTCACAACGTGGCAGATATTGTTGTGATACTAAAAACTCTTCCTACTAAAACAGCAGTGGAAGCTCTTGGCACAAAAGTTAACAATGATCTCAAAACTGTTAATCCAAAAGAAATTTTCAGACTTGTTCAAACAGAACGTGGATTTGACATTGCTAATAATGAAGCTACAGTCCGAGTATTGATTACTACTTTGCATCAGAATCTGCGAAAATTGGAGTCTGATCAGCATTTAGATGTTAAGATTTGTCAAGGTAGTACATAGATTAATGCAATTATTATTATTCAGAACTAAATGAAATAAGATGCTCTGTAACCATAGTTTCTCATTTCTCATTTCTAGGTCATCTTGCAGCAATCAGACATTCACGTTGGTTCGAAGAGAATGCTCATCATTCCAGCATAAAAGTTTTGATAAGACTACTTAGAGATCTTAGAAGTAGATTTGAAGGTTTGGAGCCATTATCTCCATGGATGTTGGATCTACTAGCACACAATGCTATAATGAATAATCCGAGTAGACAGGCACTGCCAATAAATCAAGCATACAAGAGAGTTCTTCAGTTACTTGCTTCTGGGCTGTTTCTTCCAGGATCTGCAGGTATTAATTTCCTAATCAACTGTCTCCAGCAATTAATTTTTAAATATGTTCGTTAGAACGCACCACTATATTTCGCCGTAAGCGTTTTCAATATTTCCTCCTCTCTATACAACGTATAATTATTAGATAATTTTAATAATCTATTTTTCATGTATCATAGGTATTTCGGATCCATGCGAAGGTGGCAATATCCGTGTACACACAGCCCTGATGTTGGAACAGCAGGACTTGGTTTGCCTAACGGCTCAAACATTATTGCGCGTTTTGGCTCACGGAGGATACAGGCCTCTATTGGAGGGCACCAATAAACTCGCGGTAGAAATGAGCGTTTGGGCAGGTGGTGTTGTTGCCAGTCCTTTAGACAAAGCTTACGAACCACCCACGGAACAAGAACAACAAGAAGATATGGAAGAGAGTAATGAAGAAATGATAACAGAAAGTGCTTAATGTTATATTTATTGTAATACCGCCAGTATCTTGAATTTTCTCGTCGAATGGGACAAGAAGATCTCGTACCTCTGCATAACGGTGATTTATTCTTATACCTTCTGTTATTTCATACAAAAGATAATGAATTCAGTGTTGTACGTGAATTCCAATGACACATGATTTTCTACTTACATTAAGGTAATTAGTACCGACATTCTTTTCTTCTGTAATGTATGTTGTGCGTGGAATTATGCAATATTTGTGAGATATAAGCCGGAATCTTGAGTGACTTTGCACACGAAATAAAAATATGACTGTCTGTAGGAAGTGTCTATACATTACTCAACAGTAAGTTTCCCACTAAAAGCCCACGATAATCTTTAAAAAATCACTAACATTTCGTTTCTAGTTTCGTTCCTCCAGCTATCCGAAGACCGATTCTTCTCAGTTCATGCACTTGGCAGTGTCTGATATGTCGTGGAATAAAAAAAGTTTGTAACAAAACTTTAAACATAACATCCATCGTTTCTATCGCGAGCAAGGATCGTTCTCCGGATTTCTACTAACTCGAGCGCAATTGATCGATCGTGATCCAGTACCCGATCGTACCGGTACTCTGAAAAGTTTCCCTTGCGGCATGCAAACGCACACTTTGTACTGTTCGTGGCTAGGATTTTGCAGGAACATCGGTGCGACAGGTATATTCTCAACGTCGATGGAAACACCATCCTTTCCATCCAATATAATATTTCCATTAATACTTTTCAAAAAGATATTCGTATCCGCACTCCAAACGATATCCTTGCTTTCCATACTAGCACCTTCAGCTCCGTGCATCGATATTTGCTCGTCGGAATTTATACTGAGACTATCATTCACTGGTGAAGTGATTCTATGAGTCTCTGCGATTTTCACGTCAATTTTTTCTACACCAGCTGGCAGTCCGAAGTTTGGAAAATCGGTGGTAAAATAAGTTACGCCGGTTCTAAGATCTTTAACTTCGAAAGACTCGACTTGCGACATAGTGGTACCGTTTGGCAAAATAGTAACTTTGGCACGTGCTTCTTCCTGAGTTCGACGACTGTTTACGTTCACGTGTACACCACCATCATTGCCTGAGATCTCCATCGGCTCATCACCATAACTTTGACAAATTCCTGATTGTAGGCATACCTTTAAACGAGATTTACCATTAGTGCGATTAACATGAAAAGGAGTATCGTAAAATAACAAGTTAACTGACTCTATCCAAATCGGTTTTTCCATAGAATTTAACAAGATTCTCATCGGGTAGAACTTCCATCGCTTCCATCCCCTGGCTGATTCTTAACACGGCAATTACGGTGATATTAAGAAAGAGATTACAGAGACCGACTATTGCCAGTGCGATCGTCAAAATCCAAAGACAATAACGTCTCTTCTTCGATTTCTCGTTGCTGGATGACATCGCGTGGGAGGAGATAATCGCCGTTTGATTAATATTCTCGGAACTGTGATTAAAGATATTCAGGACCGTAATTATGTGATTGTAAGCACACACATATTCAGTTGTTTATAGTTTTCGTACCAAACGTTTTAGTCGCAGCTGCGCATCAACGTCGATGTATAATGATTTTTATTTTACCTTAAACGAACACTGCCACAACTATTTTGACGGATGCAACCCCTTATCAATGGGCCGTCGCTGTTCGATAAGTTATCCTCGGCCTTTGAGATCGAGGGTGAGCCGGCGTCATTTCCGCATATATCGAGAACCCCCGACATTGAATGCTTTTCGTTGTAAATCTACGGATACACAATGTTCTTATGAAATTTTTCCACTTATTTTTATTTTCTATTAATTATTATAAAGCTCTAAATCCGCGGTGCAAGTGTACATACCTAATTATTTATAATTTCTATTTCAGAAGCTCCCAATGATTTGCACCTCTAAAGTTCCATTCCACAGATTATCGAGCCACGCTGATAAATTACAATTCATGAGCTTTCGCGTTTAATGATAATTATTGTAAAATTCTTAATTCCTGATACATGGCTACATAATTAATTATTTATAATATTTAGTTGAGAATCTCGCAATGATTTGTATCTCTAAAGCTCCTTTCCACGGATCATCGAGCCACGCTGATAAATTGCAATGCAGAGCTTTCGTTTTTAATGATAATTATTATAAAATTTGAAATCCGTGATACATGGCTACCTACCCAATTATTTATAATTATGTGAGGATCTCCCAATGATTTGTGATTCTAAAGCTCCTTTCCACGGATCATCAAGCCACGCTGATAAATTATAATGCGTGAGCTTTCTCTTTCAATGATATTTATCGTTTAAATATTTACGATGTTCGTGGACGAAAGATATGTATGTTCAGACTGTTTTATAATCTTGATTTTTGCTTCATGTTTTTGGACGAAGCAACGCAGCGTTCGTTCACCAGTGATCCTTACCTCGTTTATGATCAGACAGTTGACTCTTTGGACAAACGAAAATAGACGACCGCGATACTTCAGCTCCAAAGGAACAAACTCACTGTACGACGAAACTAGGTAAAATACGCCGGTCGGCGCTTGCGCGTCTAAAGATCAATGTTGAATGGACTTAGAAATTTCTTTCTATCTCGGCTCTCCGTTTCTATTTTTATATTTCTTAATTTATAGACAGAATAAATAAATATCATTTAATACAAAGTTCTCAATGAATCGAAGTGCATTGTTTCCTTTCATAATTTAACATGTTGACTGCCATGGAGGTCACCGGTTTAAATTGAAATAGTTATGAATTTTCTAACATATTGAATATTTAAATATTGGCGATAAGGAGATAAAGATCTCCTGAATATCGATCTATCAATGTCTTCGAAGTTTCTTCATAAATATGTGATTTTAATAGAAAAAGTTTTACTTCATTGAAAATGATGAAACTGGCGAAATATCGGTAGCGTTCAACGTGTTAATTTCAACTCTATCCTGATATTAATGTAATACAAGTAATAATTATTAAAAGCGAATCTTCGAATCTGCATAAAACAATTCCTTTTTCTCTAAGAAACAAAAGAATACCGAAAGGATTACTTTTAATGTATATTTCATATTATAAAATATAGTTATAATTAAGTACAAAAATACACAAAAACGTGAGGCTGTAAACGGTATGAGGCGACAAGAGAGATAACGCCGTCATTGAAATTCACTCGTGCGTTTCATTAATCCTAATAATAATACATAACAGTAGATGGAGATATGAAAAGATTTAGATTCATTTAATATTTAATAATATCACGCGTTGTCCGGCCAGACTACACTCTCGATCCATGGGACATAATAAGATACACGAGTGTATACTCCAGGAATTATAGAGCCACATAGTCTTCCCAAGCTGGTGATACCGACAACTGTATACATGCATTTGTAATCGGGATTATAAATAGCCAATGGTCCTCCACTATCACCCTGAAAGTATAAAATTCGGATTGATATAAGTGAGACCCTTTTTAAAGTCTTGAAACCTGGATCAGGACCGCGCGAATAGATTTTTCGTTTAGGTCAAATGTAATACTAAAACTGAGACTATGTTTTTATTCTTTTGTCTTCTACTTTTCAGCTGTAACTGTTAACACTTTACCAACCGGTAGCCGATTAATCGGCTTTTCGGGTCAAACACTTTTGGACTTTTAACTTATTAATTGGTCGCTATGACAAATAATAAATAATTATTTTTCATTGCGGTTAACTGTGCCAAAAACTCAGTGAAGAAAGTTTGCAATTTTCGAAGAGACATCAGTATCAGGGAAATATTTGCGTGCAAATGACCGATCAGAAGTGGGTAGGGTGTTAAAAAATACCGGTTGTTAAGATCACTTTATCCGCGACCTACTGCTTTACGTGGACTTCTTTGTCTCTGAGGCTATGCTATATTAAATAATAATTTTTGCAAAGTTAATTTAAGGTGATTAAACTAGTATTTAACTTATACACCACAGTTTCCTAAAAGATTCGTTCGCCCACAATGTTCTGCAGGCCTCCCCTGCGACTCTGAATGTCACATTGGTGTAAAATTTTAAGAGTTCAGTTTACTACCTTGCTACATCCTAATTGTGTCTCTATTAAGAATGTATTCCTTTTTAAATTGAGCCTGTTACCTGACAAGTATCCTTGCCGATTCCACCGGCACAAATTTGCCACTCATCGACGATGCCGCGATTAAGTTTAGGGTCTGAACCACCATCGGAGAAACTCTTATTGCAGCTATTATGTTCAACTATGGTCAGGGTAACTTTTAGTAGGTCACTCGACCCTTCCTCGTCGGCTGAAATATTGAAGTTCGGTTAAAAGAGAATCTACAAATCCCCTGGAATCAATGGTAATTTGACGTTTATAGTTACTCCATTCAACACGTCCCCATCCAGTGGCCATAGCCGTTAGAAGAGAGATGTCGTCGTAAGGCAAGCAAGCCGGTCTTATCCAAGCATTGAAGCGAACATTTTTCTCCAATTTGAAGAGAGCTATATCGTGATATTGAGATGGTCTTTTATAATTTGGATTTCTTATTCTTTCAACGATCCTATGGTTCTCTGGTTTTGCACCATCATCGTCTCTTATGAGATTTAAATCGCCAAGTCTTGCCCATGACGCGGCACCCCTGTACAAGAATTCGAAGTTACGGCGATGCAACAATTGTCATTTTTGACTTGTGAGAGATTTTGATTGCGATCATAAATTTTATTAGTACTCTGCGGATGTTTATGGAGATTTAAAGTTTTATAAATGTAGCTAACAAAGAAGAATCTAACTACACTTTTCCAATCGCTAAATGTTACAACGAGTGACGTGTATTGGATATTTCAGATATTATTTTGTATTATATGCTTTTCTATATTTTAGCAGCGTTCAATTTGCTATAAATGCATAAAAATCCGCAGTTAAGTTAGTAATTATTTTAATTATTCATTTACCGATCAGAATCGAAGGTACAGTGAGCCGCGGATAAAACGTATCTTTCGGAAATTAGAGTACCACCGCAAAGCCACAGAATATTCGAACCGGAGTTAAATCCAATCGCTGCCATGTGAGGAAATTCTTTGGGGTCAGATTTTGTACCACCGACGACTAATTTACGAATATTGAGATTGCAGAAGGATACATTCTGAGGTTTGCGATTCGCAGTCAATATAGGGGCGACTTGGAGACCGTAACTCGCCTTCACGTACTCGCCGCACTCTGAAATGTTTATAACAAATTGACCTCTGTCTTTATAGAAAATTAATAACATATGATAACATCGGATATTTGGATAATTCGAAAGTTTCAATCCTAACTGTAAAAAGTGACTGTAAATACATTAACATTAGAATTATCGAGGTAGTAAAAATAATTGGTTCCTCATTTTTTATAAAAGTTTGTAGGACAATCATAAATATCTCACATTTATTTTATAAAAAATAAATTACTGAAGGGATCATGTTTGCCACCTTTTCATTTCCTTATTTCTAAAGTACTTATTTAATATGTTTAACACGTTGAACGCCACCGGTAATTCGCTAATTTTGTCATTTCTACTAAAGTGATCATATTTCTATTAAAATCAACTTTTTATAAAGCAGAATCTCTGAAGATACTAATCGACAGATACTCAGCAGACCTTTATCCTTCCAACGGCAATATTTAAACATTAAATATGCTAGAAAATTCATAATTATTGCAATTTAAAAATGACATGAAATTTTACTGAATTCAATAATGTCAGTCACCAGTGACCCCAATGGTAGTCAACGTGTTAAACTGGTTTCATAGTATTTATAGTTTTAAACGTAACTAATTCGATCTATTTTCATTCCTCTTTCGTCAAACTACTGTAAAACACTTCGTAGAAGACTTATAGAACTGCAGGAAGACTAAATCATTATCATAGAATTGCTCCCTTATCTCAATTGCAAAACAAACTTATGAGACACGAAAGTTCACTTCAAACACGTGCTTCTGCAGCAGCATTCGATAAGATTCAGAAATACGCTTTTCTATTTTTATCTAATATTGCAATTTTTTATATCTCATCGATTTTTAGCTCTTACTTTGTCTCGATTTTGCTCCTCTGGTTTCCACCTGTGGTCCCGTTGTCGGTTCTTGTGTTGCCGGATTAGAAGATTCATTCGGACAACAAATTATCGGCTCGAAACCGGAATAACTGCACACCTCCTTAGGTGGGTTTCCGGCTAATAGGTCATTATAAGCGGAAGGACACTTTCCCAAGGGTTTACAGACACCTGCACCATTGTTCACGGTGCAAGGGCTGCCTGGAAAGCGTGAATATTCATAGTTCCTGACCTCAATAATTGTAAACTACCTCGTAAAATTATTAATAAAAATAGTATCACGGGAAACAGACATTTAAGGTAGTTCTAGCTGGATTCAGAACTAAAAGTTTCTTATTTCATTAAAAATGAAAAAAATTGCGTAAGAATTAATGCAGGGGCTAACTTCACAGAGGTCATTTCATTCACTTTTTAGACATTAAAAAACATCTTTCTCTATAACTATGAAGTAAAAAATTATGACAAAATTCAATAATATTCCAAAAGCATAAAATAATACATTGCTAATTTTTTATTAGAATCCATCGACTCGTCTTTCCATTAGAAAAATAAAAAAAGATTTTACGGACTCAACAAAAATTTTTTTCCATAAGGCCCATGTTAAGTATGTTATTTTTAAACACGATTTATTCATAAACCATGTGGACGAACTCGTTGAGATTCCGGTTATAATTCTAAAATATCATGAAGAATATATTTTCAATATTTTAAGGAAATCTATCGAAAAATTATAAGTGCTTAGAACTACCTTAATGCGCTCCGTAATTCACATATTGCTATAGTCCGATAAAATGAATGATGATTAGGAAACGGTGGAGTCTTTCGTTTTCTGTTGCTCATTCTCGCCATTTCAGTTTTGGAATTCTTAAATTCAAAATGCTATAGTGAACAATAACGTGGACTGTTTAATTTAGAAGTCTAGATTTGAGGATTTCAAAAACGAAATGGCGGGAATAGGCGATTGAAAATAAGAAGCTCCGTCGTACCCTAGCCATCTTTAAGTTGTCGGACTATACGAGTATTCGTCTTTCGTAATTTGGATCTCTTATTCTTTCAACTATCCTACGATTCTCTGGTTTTGCACAACCATCGTCTCTTATGAGATTTAAATCACCAAGTATTTCCCCTGACGCGCTTCCCCTGTGCAAAAATTCGTAGTTACAGCGTTGCAACCGGCGACAGAAGCTATTTTTAAATTATTAATTCAATCAAAACAGAAAATATTCCATAACTCTTTTATAATGTTTGATCGACGAGGATAAAACATCTTTAATATAATTAGATTTCCTTGATATTTCACTGCCACTGGAACATCATGGCATTCGATAGCAAACGTGTTAATATAAATGTGCATGCGATTAATTTTTTATTACAACGAGACCCGCGAGAAGAACGCTTGAAATCGAAGAATAATGCGATCGTATCAATGTGAAATCCTTGCGACGTCTCGTCTCCTCGGAATTCCAAGGATATCTACACGAAGTCACAAATTTCACCTAATCTCATCGCGACTTTTAAATTCAACGATTCGTACTTTTTATGGTCACGTGTAGTGCATTCTTTCTGACAAACAATACCATCGTTCCATCACGTTCCAATGTCACGATAGAATCAAAGCCCCCACTTCAACGTGTTCTTTCAATAGCCGGCTTTCCTGGTTTTACAGTGATTTTTACAGCAAGATACTCAATCTATTACCTTCGAATCGTTGACCATCGGCTTGTAGAGGAATCAGAAGTGATATCAACGACGTAATAACAAACGTAAATGACGGTAACAGCATCATCTTCTTCTGAGAAGTTGCTGTTTCCGTCGTTATGAATTTAACTGGATCACTCTTTGAATACGATTTATCCTTCTACCACTGTGTCCTCGTGCAACTAACTTGTGCTTCTTCGATTCGCGGCTTTTGTATGCCCCACTCTTCCTTTCAGACCGGTCGAACTTGGAGGTGGAATAGAAAACGAAAAGATAAGCGCTACATCTCTGTCTCTTTATATGCATCCATATGTATAATTTCTCATAACTCCTGATCATATAAACGGTCGAGTTCAGAGAAATAATTCGAAGTGTTTTCTAGCTTTTTCTACCACGAAATATCAATTATTGGTTTCTTTGAAATCGTGGTACATTTCTATCGATGAGAATCGTGGAAGAACTACGATAGGGTCGAAGGTCGTGTGATACGTCAGTGGTATAACTGTCGATCAGCAATCCAACGGATGTGTTACTTTTTTTAATCTTCGTCTAACGAAACGGGAATTTCCGAGTTTGTAGAAAAATTGATTAGATGATGTTTTATATAACGCTGTGTTTCTGTTTTACTTTGAAACAGATTCTTCTTTCTGCATTTAAATTCCGGTAGAATGCTTTGATTTGCATTTAATGCCGCGTGAAATCATCAGCGTTTAGAGTGATATTCTTTGAGCGTGAATTGTGAGAATATGTTGTTGATGTAATTAAGTCAACGTGTACTAATTGTAAAGTGCTGGCTAAGGCGTTGATAGTGATTAATGATTTCGTTGAACATTACTCTATATGGTGTTTTTCTTCGGACGTTACGGTTTGTTTCACGTTTTAATTATTACGCTGACATTTAATCTTTGACAATCGTAAACTTCCTGTTTAAAGATCTAAATTCGTCACTTAATACGCTATTTTTAACATTTAAAAATCTGTTAACACGTAATTAACCCCTTGCTCTACAATAACGAGCGACACTTAGCATGCGGTAAATGACAGGAAATTTTCAAACGTTACAAGACTTATTAACCCCGTATCTTACAACGTGTGACATTCGTGGCGCGGAAAATGGAATAGGAAATTTGGAAGTTTTTCACAAATTGTTAAATTGAAAATATTAGCTGGTTGCAACACGGTTTCATTATTTCTATACTACTAATATTACGTTCAGTTATACGAAATACCAGGAATCAGTGAAAACTTTTGTCTTCGGGAATTCATTTTGTCTTTGCAACGTCAGAAAAGTAATCGTAGGTCAAGGGGTTCAGTTGGAAATATATATAATATATAATAGTAAAATATGACACGATAATATTATTTCTATAATCTCAATATTACGTTAAAATGTACGAAATGTTAACACATTGCATGCGGGCCACGTAAAAATATATTTTTCGGAAACTGTGCATAGACACTTTAACACTAGATTTACGGATATTGATATACCTATTTTTCTGAAGTGAGCCAATTTGAATCATACAAGAAAATTGAAGTTTTTTGCATAGAAAATAATTCCAAATCAATTGAAATGAAAGATTTATTATTACAAAATTAACCAACCAATATATTATATATGTAGTCATCAAATTTTGAATGAGCCAAATTGGCTTCGTAAATCTAGTGTTAAAAAAGGCGATTCGTGGCATTAATCACTTGAAAGATTTTTTTTGAATTTTCAGAAGAAGCAGTTTCCAGTTTATACTAATTTTGTGTAAAAATAAAATTCGTGACAATTTTTCAACAAGTTTTTCTCCTGAGTCTTAATGAGGCGTTACAAAACACCCGTATACAATGTGTTAAGAACCCCTGATCAATTTTTATTTTAGCAATTTAAGTTTCAATTATTGCAGAGTCCGCGACCAAAGAAATTGTAGAACAAGGGTACGCAATTACAAACTCGACGTATAAATAGTTATCATATTCCTTAGAAGA
Source organism: Cerceris rybyensis (assembly GCA_910591515.1). Lineage (NCBI taxonomy): Eukaryota > Metazoa > Arthropoda > Insecta > Hymenoptera > Crabronidae > Cerceris > Cerceris rybyensis. Next base: position 9,045,333 of record OU342795.1, read on the forward strand.
CTATAATAAATTTCTAAATTTCTGAATTTTTAAACTTGTTAGTGGTCGCCGAGGGTCCTACATTATTTGCCACACAAATTCTAAAAAGAGAATTAGAGAGATCCCACTTTAGGAATCCGTCTCTCCGACCCTTTATTTTCTTCTTGCAACAAAACATCTTTTCGTACCTGAAGAAAGATACCGTCATTAATATACATCTATAACGACATCGAAACGACGCCCTTTCTGCCATCCTCAATGCGATGAGGGACGTAAATGGAGAAATAAGAATATTCCATCTTGTTTATCGCACAATTTGCATAAATTTTAAAAATATATAGTGTATGGAGGACGATGCAAGTTTCCGACACAACTCGTTAAGGTCAACGTCCCATTAACAGAACCAGCTAATCATCGTCGCATTCGTATTCAATTACACAGCCACATATTAAATTACTAGGAATCCTGTTCGTCGTTCATCTTCCTTTTCTTCATCCGGAATGCGTCAGGATGTTGATTTTCCTCGTAGTTGTTCATTCGTCTCTATTTCGTGGAATACACCTGGCATACTTTCATACATGAAAACGAACGTTTCCTCGTTTCTCAAATCTAACTGAAGTCCCCTGTTTTTTTTTGTAACAGGGGAATGCGAAATTGTCGCTCCGTAATTCTACGATATCGAGGCGAAACTTGAGGAATTTCCACGGTAGAATGTAATTGAATGCGACGTTAATAACTGTTTGCGGTATTCAATCCTCGAGGACGTTTCTGTTTGCTCGATTGCAATTTTTCCGCTGCATTGTGTTGCACCGTGATTGCATGTGATAATGACTTACGTTTGGAGGTAAATGGTATAGGAAAATATGGATGGATTGTGGTGGAATTTAGGAAAAGCCTCGCAGAGTTGGTGAAGGTATGAATTTATCGCGAGATCCATTAATTCATGTTCAGATTCTTAGAAACTGTATGTACGTCATAGTTTCCTTTGTATTAATTTTGGAATTTTTCTTTCCGCTTTAATTTCTACTCTACTTTATTTAGCCTTTTGCGGTCGGTGTCCCCGTACTGGGGACATTCCCATGTCGCCGTGGAGGTCAACTTACTAATTCGCTTCCTAATGAACATCTAAAACTAAAGCTTCGTTTAATTGTTACAATAATTCTAAATTGTTTTTAAGTATTAATTTTTGATTTTTACGTATTATAAGTAATATGAAACGAAAAGTAACTGTAACATGCTAAATGTACTCCGACCTGCTGCTACTCCCAAGAGCGAAATCTGCAGACTGTAAATGGCTAGAATAGGGGAGGGTGGGGCAAAGTGGGCCCCTGGGGGCAAAGTGGACCCCTTAAAATTTTGGAGCCCAAAAAAATAAAGATATGACTATTTTTTGCTGAAGGGGCCCACTTTGCCCCACCCTCCCCTATATTGTTTTAGCTGGCTACTGTATCATCAAGGCTATGATCATGACTGTTGAACGATGATTTAGGTCAAATTTCTCGAAGGTCAGGGTGGATTTAAGGTGACGTTTATTGATTGTATGTCTGAGCCAACCTCTTATCCACCATAGTCTCGATTTTGACATTTCTTTCGGGTTAAAGTGTTATGATGATTTTACTTAGGATCTAGTGTTTCAGATGGCTTTTGAACTATCGAGGCTATGTAATTTTAAATGATGACTTAGGTCAAATTTCCCAGCGTCCAGGGAGGATTCGAACTAAGGTTCATAGATTTCCGATTAATCTACCGTAGCCCCAATTTTGCTATTTCTTTCGGCTTAAAGTGCTACAATGATTTTACCTAGGATCTAACGTTTCAAATGGCTTTTGAACTATGGAGACTATGTAATATTAAATGACGACTTAGGTCAAATTTCGCGGAGGTCAGGGAGGATTTGAACTCAGGCCCACTGATTGCATCTCTGAGCCATTAACTTCTTATCCGCCATAGATTTTGCTACTTCATCCAGCTAAAAGTACTACAATTATTTTACCCAGATTCTACTGTTTTAGGTAACTCCTAAATCATCAAGGTCATGATAGATTAAATAATAATTTAAGAAAAATTTCTCAATGGTAACGGAGAAGGAGAATTTCAATTCAAGTCCATTGTATTTTTACCGTAAAAATTATCACGAATTCTACATGAATCACTTTCCTCAATGAAAGTCATTTTTGCCTGCCTTCAATGTCTTTACCTTTTCCTGAATGATAATGAATTACTCGCAAGTACTGACGATACAATGAATGCACGTAACTATTACTTCTATCAGCAATTTCTTAAGATGTTGTAACCTAACGCGATTCGCGTGAAACTTCCAGTAATAGGCGGAAAAAGTAGCTTGTATGATTAATCGGATGCAATCAGAAGAAAATAATGCTCGAATGACGCAAACGAGACGCAAGAGTGGCCTCGTTCAGTTAGGTCAGTTTGGAAGTTGCTGGATCGCTGAAATTCAGGATACCTGATCGTGATATACGTTATTCTGATAATTTTAATGTTCGTATATATAGAAAGCATAAATTAATATTTATTCTAACAGTCGTTCTTAATTAATCTCGCAGGAATTATGATTAAATTTTTAGACTTTATGGATGAGCGTTTTGCCGACAATGTTCGGTGAACTGCGGTAATAAATACTTGGCAGGCAAATGTACAGATAATAATGATAGTGGTCTAAGTAATCATCTCCTTGTTTCAAAATACTTTACGTCTTATTTAACACTACAATTACCGGCGTTAAGTTTATTATAATTTAATATAATGAATAAGTTCTTTGGAAAAATAGGAATTAAGAGGTGGAGAGGATGATCGATTTCATAATCCGTGTTTTATGAAATCAAAATGGAATAATTACTTAAGACTCTCTTGTTTACTTTGAGAGTTTTTGGGAAAAATTGGGAACCAGTCACTTTGACTTGCTTGGTAGTTCTATTGCTAAAATTGAGCTCTGAATTTTGTCCAACGAGACGATAATTAACTCGTCCGTCAATACTTAACCCTTTGACCTACAATTTGATTTGTGAATTTTCAGATTTAATTGCTAAAATAAAAATTGATCAATGATTCTTCATATATGATATGACTTAACGTAATATTGATGTTATAGAAATCGTATCATCGCTTTGCATTTCATTAACATTTTCAATTTGATAGGTTTTGCGAAATTTGAAAATTTCCTATGCCATTTATCTCATCACGAGTGTCACTCGTCATTGTAGGGCAAGGGGTAAAATAAATAAAATCCTCCATAAGTTACATTGGCAAAAAACAAAGTGAATAATAAATTTGTCAATATTCCAACTCAGACGACTGTCATAATCATCAGTACAAATATCGATGTACAAAATTACCACACGGTCCAATTAAAAGCGGAAACAAAAGAATCTGTATTCTATTCCAGTGATAAAAACAATAAGTTTTACAATATATAACATTTCCCAAGTAAATGTACTCGTATCGCTAGTAAGTATTTATAACGTGTTAGCGTATTTACAAATTCGGTACCCTCGTATAAAGCAACTATACATATAAGTCGATCTACATCTAGTAAAAAATAAACGTATACAATTTATACAATAATAATAATAATTCCTCTGTCGCAATAATAATAATAATTATCAATAAACATCGCCGACAATAATAATTAACACACATTGGACAATAACATTGGCGACTCGAATAAAACAAATAAAAGTCATCTCTACTTAATACACAATGTAAAAGAAAACAAAAAAAAAAAACGCTTTGAAACCTCATCAGTTTAGATCTAAAAAGAAACAAACGAAAAGTAACATGTAACGACTTTTCGTCGTATACGCTTTCCTCTTTTTTTTATCTTTTTTGATTCTTTTGCGATGTCGAAATTAGTACATCAAGTTTTGCGAAGCTTTTATAAACGAGCTTTGACGAGTATACTCAACGCTGAATAGGAAGACGTTTCATCTTTAAAGCTTCCAATCCGGCGTAACCGGTTCGGCATCTCTTGGTTTCCGTTTTTCGACAGAAAAATAAAAACCGCATCGATAGTCGTGTATCCTCGTGCATTGTATCAGCGTGTTTGCAGAAGCTTCACCGTTACGCGATCCCACTATTTATAAAGTGATACTATGTACAATTCACGTGTACCTGTGTTAAGTTATCAGTCTTACGGCTCTCGAGAGAATATTGTACACACGCACTTACATATACATATATATATAAATTTTTGTGTATATATATATATACATATTTACGGGAACAATGCATCGGCATGACGTGTTTTCAATACGCCGGCTAGTTCGTGACTCTTTTTTTAATTAACTCTTCAGCGACGTATAAGATGTTTGTAATCGCAGCCACGATATAGGGAGACAGTAAAACTAGTTGGACATTAAAGTAAAAGTTGCAAAGAAAATGACAGTTGTGACCTTTTAACACTAGAACTACCGAGGCAGTTTCAATGAGTGGTTTTTGACAGTTTATAGACTTTTTCTAAATTCGCAAAGGAATAATAGATATTCCATGTCTATCTTATATCTTACAAGTAGTTCTAGTGTCAAGGACTTGAGACTAGGATGTGGATCTTACGGATTTGACTACCAATGTCATTATTGTTCTAAGAGTAGAAGTCGTTTTGGAGTATCCACATCTTATGATATAACACTAATAGGGAGTTTTTTTAACACTACAACTACCAAGCAAGTCAAAATGACTGGTTCCCAATTTTTTTTTTACATTCTCAAAGTTTATGTGAGAGTCATGTAGCAGATATTCTACGTTAATCTTATAAAACATAGATTATTGAATCAATCATCTTTTCCATCTCTTAATTCCTCGTTTTCCAAGGTACTTATTTAATATATTGGAATATAACAGATTTAACACCGGTAGTTCTAGTGTTAATTTACAACCTCGCCATATCGTAGCTGCGAGTAGATACATCGTACGTCTACACAGACGTAGTTTGCTTCGACTGCTATAATCATTTTACAAAGGGTCAACATTTTTGGGTAGATTCTTGATTACCGAGATAGCGATGTAAACATCACCCTAAAACTGTTCTCTAAAGAGATATTTCATTAGACTCTCAAATGTAACAGTTTCTTTTTGTTCTTGCAATCTTCATAATCAGAATCTATCCTAATTCAAAATTGGTACCAACGTTCACCGGTACCAAAACCTTCAAGATCGCCCAGGGGGTATGTAACGTACACCATAAAAGGAACATCCGCAGTCTACAAGTGAAAACCAAAGAGTTAAATACACCTCGATGGTAACTCGATAGAAGAGAAACGAAACCGAGGTATATAAACGTAGCTTTGAAGTTGTAGCTGCTGTTTCAAGCAGATATCAAAGTTCCACGTGATTAATAAAAATGCCTCTCCTTCGTTGCACCTACTTGCTGGATGATCTTAATGTATATTATTATTTTGAATAGAAATGTGGGCGGTTTTTTTCATCGAGCTCATCAGCTGATTTTGAAAACGGAAACGAATCGCAGAGATAGAGTTTCCACGACCTCGTGATCGAAGAAACGTTTGTTCTTAGATTTATGTACAGAATGTCTCTAATATTATTTCTAATAGTATCCACGTCTTTGTAGACGGGAATTTGGAGATGAAAAAAATAATTCTATGTTCAGTATTGTTTTACTTATTTTATACAAGTATTTTAACAGAAGATATGTCGATAAACTTGTGAGTATTATTGTTTAAATCGCAACAACTTCCATGGAACTTGGTAGCTGTGGTCATTCAGAGTGATAAATAATTATTACTTTGAGATGTCTCCATTTCTGGAGGATTTCTAATTTCTATGAATCAATTAATCCAAGTCAGTCTATATTGAGCGTATTGTACTATAGTTGAATGATATTTAAAAAAGAAAGGCCTCTTTACGATTTTGATTAACAATTGCGAGACACTCTGTACATTTAATTAACAGGACAAAAGTAGGAACGATGTACCTTCGAGAAAGTTTTCGAACTCGCATTGGTGGTACCGAAGGCCGCTTATTTTGAGTATACAAAAAGTTAATTGCATGACAATATAGCTTCTTGGCTTGTCGAACCCGAATAACAATTATTTGCGTATCTTCGTTGATCACTTTGACTTTATGGCATACAAAGAAACATGTCGCTTGTTTCTTGTACTTTTACGGTATACCGGTAATGTCATAACGTCTTAGTTCGAATAAAAAATCTAACATCTTTCAACGTCCACGTATATATCATATCAACGATTAACAATGTTTTTACTACACGCGCAAACAAACACAATGACGTGTTAATACTTCCTGGATATTGAAAATCCTTGCTTCTCTACTTTACAGAAAATTGTTATTGCAACTTTTACAGATACAAGACTATTATTTCTTGTACTTTATATTAGTGAGAAAATTCACCGTTTCTTTTTCAGCAAAGTAGAGAACTCTGGAAATCTTTCCACGCCATTTACATCATAAATCAGTTCATTTTCTTCGCTCGAATTCCCCTAATTCAGTCGTTCGACGTATCCTTTCGCGAATGTTACAAATGATAGTCAATTATGTACAATACTTGGAATGAATGAGTATGAATCGCAATATAAAAAAAAAGAAAAAGAAAAATGTCTTCTCAGGGAATTCCCTATGAACGAAACACACGACGACAGAGTGGGTACGAAGCGAAGGAACGAAAACGGAATAAGTAGATTTTTTCCAATTCGTCTCCTTGTTCTCTACCGGTTAAATGGAACTGACTAAACACGCTAAAAGAATGTGATTAAATAAAAATAGAGTTTCGAGTCTCTATGAAGATTCTATGAACAATTTAAAAGAGAATAGAATGAGAGATCATAAAACTATTTCCCTTGTATAGAAATGAATATAAATTACTTTGCTTTTTCGTCCTAGTTTGCGATTCTTGTCAATTACTTATTCTCGATCAAAGTGTCCTGATTCGATGAAAATACGGGTAGCAAAAAGAAGAATTACGTCATTGTATCAACGATCGTTGAAGTTCAACATAGAATTAAGTACAAAAAATTGTTGTTGCAAAGGATGTTTGTCAGTAAAAGCGCAAGAACACTCTTTCGTAATCGTTACGTACTAAAAGTATTCTACTTCTAAACGACGAATATTTTCGTAGGAACATAGGAACTTTAAATCGCTATAAAGCATTCGATTTATAGCGAATGGCAAAGGATATGTATAGCTTCTCTTTTCCGTGAATCATCATAATCGTATAAAAATTGTCTCTACCCGTCTTTTCTACGAGGTCCTATAACAAAACTTCAAAGCGATTAAAAAGAAAATCTAATTTGTCTCTCGCAAAGTACTAAACCTTGACAGTTCTGAATTATAAAAAAGTCAGATAAGTCTAGTAAACTCGTTGCACGTATCATCAAACGATGCACTGTAAAACTCGGATAATAATAGTCACAGATTCTTCAAGGATAGTCCGGATTTATCGTGTAATTCTAATCGCAAACGACAAACTGGTGTATGGTACATGGTGTACGAAACGATACTTGTACGTTTCAAGGACAGATTTAAGTACAAATATACAGAAACTATAATCACACGAACTTACGTAGGAACAATAACGTGACCTCGAAGAATCCAGTGACTTTGAATACAAATATACAAGATTCTGGGACAAGAACGAGAGTCCTCGGAAGATAATCGTCACTTTTATAAAACCTGAACGACTGCAGAGTCATCGAAGACTAATTGTGTTTTCTGTTCAACGGGAGTACTGATGTTAGGTAGATTGAATTAAAAGAGAAGCAAGAAGATAGGACTAGAAAGAGCCATTGAAATGTTACGATTGATCGTTAACAATTTCGTTTTTGACTTTCAAAAGGATCTCCCTACGCTATCTCATAATTCAACGAGACACGCTCTTCTTCGTGAAAGGAATGTCCTTCTCCCATGATCTTGAAACGAACAGTCACACCTCGACGACCCTGCAGAAGTCTCGTTTCCTGAGTACGTGGGTCGTATTTTCACGAGGCATAATCCTCGAAGGAGAACACTTCTTCCATACGAGCCAGTCGTATATAGTATATACATGTATAGTCGAGTATTATCAACATGTATTTCGTCCTGTGAGAAGCAGAGCTTTGTATTTCTATGTACACCGACACCATCTTGGAAATACAAGCAGGATGTTGATGAACCATTACTTGAATGCAATGAGGTGTTCAAAGGTATACAAACTACTGTGTCCTTTTAAACTTTGTTAACAAAAGTGCTAGTACTTCCAAGAGTGTGTTTTCCGTGACAATAACGATGTCTCTCCGCGGGCATTGTTACTTTCGAGGAACATTCGATGGTTTGAACCGTAATAAAAGAAAACCATGATATCTCTACACGTTTATAGTATACGGATGCACAGTTGCGTATTGTCAACATGTATTTTATCATGTGAGAAGCGGAGGTTTATATTTCTATGTACACCGACATCATCTTGGAAATACAAGCAGGACGTTGATGAGCCATTACTCGAATGCAATGAGGTGTTCAAAGGTTTACAAACTACTATGTCCTTTTAAAGTTTGTAAACAGAAATGCCAATACTTCCAAGTGTTTCTTATCTCGAGAACATTCGTACATTCGAGGAACATGCGATGGTTTGATCCGCAATAAAATAAACATGATGTCTCTACAGGTTGATCGCATGTTTGTAGTACATACATGCATGGTCGCATATTATTAACATGTATTTTATCATGTGAGAAGTGGAGCTTTGTAATTCTATATACACCGACACGATTTTGGAAGTACAAGCAAGGTGTTGATGAGCCATTACTCGAATGCAACGGGGTTTTTTAATATTTACAAACCACGGTGTCCTTTTAAACATGTTAACAGAAATGCTAATACTTCCAAGAGTGTCTTATCTTTGTAATAACGGTGTCTATCCGCGGACATCCTTACGTTCGAGGAACATGCGATGGTTTGAAACGCAATAAGAAAAGGGGGATGATGTCTGTACACGTTGCACGCACATTTCTGTGCATAATTGTAAAGTATGTATATCTATGTACAAAGTGCAAGCCTTAAAGAAGAATCGGCGAGAACCGAAGATGCGACAATCGCAAGACGTGCAGAGGCAAGATGCAAGAAGAAGTTATCTTGTAAGTGCGATAACATTCGTTATCGATTTTCAAGACAGAAAGGTAACAACTTGAAAGAACACGGATAGAATATCGTTTCGAAAGGAACGATCTTCGTTCCGTGATGTCCTGCTATTAAGTCCTAAATGATGCCAGACAATGCGGCAAATAGCACCGATGAAATAATCCAAACTATACGACCATGAAAATGATGTTAATCGGTTGTTCCTTTTTCTTCTTTCTACGATTCCTAAACACCGACCGATCTTTAATGCCCTACTCGCGAAAGTGTACCTCGTTGCACTGTCCTATCATGCGAGCAGTTATGTTTAAAGCGTCACGAGTAAGTTTAACTTTCACGTACATAATAGCAGCACGCTCTCACGCCTTCGAGTTTAACGTTCAGGATTATGCTACACTGACATTTCTCTCGTACGACAACGTACATACACACTTCTCAAACGAAGTGTTCGCACCTTTTTGAACCCAGAAACGAAGTTCGTGACGCTTTGAACTCGAAACTGTTGACGCGCTTCTTTCTCTTTCTTTTCTGGTGCCTCGTTTTCTCGATATTATATTATCAAGTAATTATAATCCCTGTCAGTACGTGGAGAACCTTTGAAGAAAGTAATCCGTGCAAGTTCGTACGATGGTCAGAGAGAATCGGCGAAGTAAGGGAAAAGTGAATGGAACTTCAGAGTGGAGAGAGAAGGGTAGTTTTCGCACCTCTTTGAACCCAGGAACGAGATTCGTGACACATTTAACATGGAACTGTTGAAGCGCTTCATTCTCTTTCTTTTCCGGGGCCTCGTTCTCTCCATATTCATCACCACATAATTCTAATTATTGCTACCAATCCTTGGAGAACCCTCGAAGAAAGTAATCCGTGTAAATTCGCACGATGATAAGGGAGAATTGAAGAAGTAGGAAGAAGGTGAAAAGGATTGATAAGAAGAGATGGAGAAAGGGAGTGAAGATGGAACAACGAGGCTAGCGAGACTCGATTAGATGATAAGTTATTCTTACGAACATCCTCGACTGCGGGAACCAAGGTATTCGGGAAAGAGGACGAGGAAGAGGAAGAAAACGACGACCGAGAAGAAAATGCAAGACGGTCTTCTGATCGATGACATGAAACTGAGAAGCTTGGAATGGATCGACAGTTATCTGAAGATTCCTCTGCAAATCCTGTCGCCTGGCTGGCTCGTGGACGTGCAATCTGAAACAAAAATGGAGGACAATTAGAATCTATTCTATCATCTTTAGGTTTACGTTCCAGTCTCCGCCATTGTTCAACTTCGGACGGTTGACCATGTGCGGGGCCTGTTAGCTATTAGGAATTTAACGAAATTTTCAAGTTTTGAGTCCCGGCGGTCTGCAACCATCCGCGGTAGACAGGGCCCGTGTCGTGGGCCATCAAAACGATAAGTCCCATTGTCTAAGTAGGTACTCCGCATCGAGGCGGCCTTGAGGAGTGGTCACCAGATGTGGAATATTCCATACCAGGAGCACCCCCCATGGCCTATGGTCTCGAGGCAATCTTACTTATTCGGGACACATACCAAGACATGGATAAAAATTAACATTTCCCTGCCCTCGAACAAGTATGGAACGAATCTAGCTAAAGGAGTAGAGAGGACCGAAGTGACAAAAGGGTGACACGCGGTCCTCCAGGGAGAATTTTAAAAGGGGTCGAAAATGTCGGTAAAAATAATTTTGTACAGTATTGAAATAAAGTCATGGAACACTAATTTAACAACATTTAACACTAGATCTATCCAGATCATCAAAATGACTTTTTCTAAATTTTTGGTAAATATTTAAGATATTTCTAACTCTCTTTCTTTTTCAATTATCTAAATTTTGGAGACTGCGAGGAAGGAACCCCTTAATGCGCAGCTTCCTGAACATTGCACAAACTGCTGCGATAAATCAGTTAAAATTTCAAAAAATCAGAAATCAGAATTATCATCAAGAAAAAAGTAATCTCTTTTCTACCCAAATCAATAATAAAGTTGCGTTTCAAGGGGTAAAATCGATCAAGTACTTTTCCTCCATCTTTTCTTCTAAGGTATCAACTTATTTAACATTGCAAAATGCATTGAATAAATCATTGGTAGATCTAGAGTAAATACTCCTAACAAGCCCTTTCATCATGTACTCCTTCCCCTACCAAAGAATTATAACTGTTAAGCCGAGACACGTTTCCATTGATTCGTTACAAACATTTAATAAGTTCCATTCTACCGCGTTCATTCACTTCATCCATTCTCGTGTGCAGACTAGAGTAAAGGCCGAAAGCACGAATGCACCGAGTGCGAAACGAGCGAGGTTGTCGAGAATCAAGATTACCCAGTCGGCCCACACGTCTAGACGTCTTAAAGTTTTTACGGTGTTCATGAGGCGTGGTATGGTGTGGCTGTAGCGCGACACGATGCGGTATATATAATGCTGTGCCACCACTTTTCAACCACGCCTCGACCGGTATGCACAGGTATGTGTACAGGTACTTCTATGTAGCACCTAGGTATGATACAGACAGAGAACCATGGAATGAATATGTTTCAATGGAGAACAAAATTGAAGAGATGCAGACGATGAATCTTAGACTTATGGTAGCTTGGAATCAACCCTGCGTGGATGGAGATATTTTTAACATTAAATATGTATTTGACAACTTTAATGTCATATTAGATAGATCTAATGATATAACTAATGTTGAAAATATTTCTCAAAATTAAAAATTTGACTTTGTGGAAGAGAAGCTTTGATGTGTCTTGTGTTACTTCAAAGTTAGAGGGGCCCATAGAGGGTTAAATATCATATTATATTACATTATAACTTTAAATATTTATTTGTCAACTTTAATCTCATATTAGATAGATCTAATGATATAACTAATGTTGAAAATATTTCTCAAAATTAAAAATTTGACTGTGGAAGAGTAGCTTTGATGTGTCTTGTGTTACTTCAAAGTCAGAGGGGCCCATAGAGGGTTAAATATCATATTACATTACATTATAACTTCAAATATTTATTTGACAACTTTAATCTCATATTAGACAGATCTAATGATATAACTAAAGTTATAATGTAATATAACTATGATATTTAACCCTCTATCGGCCCCTCTAACTTTGAAGTAATGCAAGACACATCTAATTGTAAGCTTCTATTCTTCAAAGCCACATTTTTAATTTGGAGAAATATTTTCATTTATCTCATGAAAATTATGAATTCCTTTACAATTCAATGTTTAAAAATCGAGTTTAATCCAGCATTTAAAATTGTATTTTTGTCATTTTCTAATTGCTCAATTGTGATCTTCAGATACCACAAGAAATTCAGACCATAGAGAGTTATTTTTCTGAAGTGAGTCAATTTGACACGTAAGAAAATATTGAAGTTTTTTGCAAAGAAAAGAGTTCCAAATCAATTTAAATGAAAGCTTTACTATTAAAAAATTAATCAATATATTGTATATATAGTAATCAAACTTTGAACGATCCAAATTGGCACCGTAAATCTAGTATTAAAGTTGTCAAGTAAATCTGTCCGAATGAACTAAATGAATGGGGCAGAAAACTTGATCCATTCAATCGCTCACAGTTTTGAAGACAGAAATAGAAAATTATAAAAGAAACAGCATTAGAAATTATTGAACATCTTTAGAAAATTCAGGACAAGTCATTTTAACCACCTTGGTAGATCTACTGTTAATGTTAAGATATTATCATTCATTTGGCGACTCGAAATAATCTTTTTATCAGAAAGCTAAACCATGAACTGTTTTAATGTCACGCGATGAGCAATTCACGTGCTCTAGTAAAAGTTGCTGCGGTGTTTAGCAGAAATTCTCCACTGGCGATGGAAGAAATACGCTGACGAAGAAACAGAAGAGTACAGTTGCACTGCTTGACATTATTTGCAATGAAATGAAAGTGCTATCGCTACACGTGACACTATGCAACACGAATTTTTAAAAAGCTCTGGCACTAAAACACTTGATGTATACAAATTACATATTATTATTTATGTCAGCATATTACAGTTTCTCAACTTTAATCGTGTACACAAGCAAAGATAAATAGCCGATTACTTTTTTTAATCATCGGCCACTTTTAAATGGTATCTTATTCAGTGATACATAATTCATATCATCTCAGGCGACATGACTGCAGCGGTTAATATCGAAAAATGTAACGAAAAAAAAAGAACTGATAAGTTCTTCCAATTTTCAGGCAAACCTGTTATCCCTGTGCTAAGGAAATATTCTTAACACGTTGAACGCCACCGATATTTCGCTAATTTCATGATTTCTACTGAAGTGAAACATTTTTTATGAAGTTCTCATTTTTATAGAACAGAAACTTTAAAGTTACAGATAGATAAATATTTGTCAGATCTTTCTCTTTTTAACGTCAATATTTAAATATTCCATATGCCCGAAAATTCATAAATATTGCAATGTCAAAGTTACATGGAATTTCATTGAATTCAATTACGCCGGTCACCGGTGACCCCTATGGCAGTCAACGTGTTAAACTTCACCATCTTAACCCCTTGTCGGACCATTTCTTTTCTGTCTACCTTCGCAGTAACTCAGAATTAACCCTCTATGGGCCTTTGAAGTAACACAATACAAATCTAATTGTAAGCTTTTACTTTTCAAAATCGATTTTTTAACTTTCTCAAATATTTCAAGTTAGCTCTTCGATACCACAGAATTCTTTACAATCCAACGTTTCAAAATCAAGTAAAATTTATTATTTATAATAATACTTTTATCATTTTCTAATCTTCAGATATCAAAGAAAATTCGGCCCATAGAGGGTTAAATTGATAAAATAAAAATTGCACATTGTTTCTTGATTGTTTAATTATGTTGTATAATTCAACGTAATATTAATATTATAGAAATAATTTCATCGTGTCGTGCCTCACTGATATTTCCAAATTCATAGGTTTTGCAGAATTTGAAAATTTTCTATCCAATTTATCGTGTCACTCGTTATTGTACGGGAAGGGGTTAACACTAGAACTACCAAGCAAGTGAAAATGACTAGTTCCCAATTTTTTCAAAAATTTTCCCAAGATTATAGGACAGTTACAGAGTAGATATTCTACATTAATCTTATAAAATACAGATTAACGTATCGATCATCGTTTTCACCTCTTGACTTCTCTTTTTCTAAAGTAGGTATTCAATATATTGAAATATAATAGATTTAACGCCGGTAGTTTCAGTGTTAAATACGAATACAGGCGGCCGTCGACTTTCGCACACAATTGATTCCCGAAAATGTGTGCGAATTTTGAATGTTCGAAAGCAGAGAAATACACGAAAAACATTAAAAATTGTATCTTAATGTGGTTTCTTCGTAAACTTGAGATTCTTCAATTTCTACTAGATGATATTACAATATTGGAGAACCTCAAATTGGCAATGTGTGCATGCAAACAAACTATTTTTGAAACAGTAACAAAAATCTTTAAAAATTTGCAAAATAGCCAATTATACGAAAGTCGAATGTGCAAAAGTCGAAGGCCGCCTGTACTTTAAACTTATGTCGTAATTCCTCCGATTCAATAGTCCTCCAAAATGAAGTTTCTTTCAAACAACAAAACCTGTTCAACAAGACAAACAATATTCTTTTTTCAATCACCAAGGACTAATTGCAACACCACGGACACGTAGACGAAACAATTTTGATTTAAGGATCCTATTCAACAATTTCTCTCTTCACGAGTCAGTCACAGCTTCCAAGTCGTTTTGCGAGAAAATCCACGCGCCCGAAGCGTGTTCAGTTTTAGTAACACAGCAAAGTGGGTTAATACATGTAGACAAGGTCGAAGATTTCGCAACCCATCCTGTGATTTTTAGGCGAGTCAAATCGGATGCACCAACTGTACATACGTTGGACCACCTTCGAAGGAGACGAATCGAGGGCAAATATCTCTAACATTCGTGCAACTACGAGTCACTGGCACGCGTGTGCATAATGCATCCACATTAGTCAACCCATTGGCAGTGGGCCAAGGATGACGTTTCTTTTTTTCCGACCGTGAAAACATTCGTGATCTACAAATCCGAGTCGAAAAGTCCAGCCTAAATAGAAATTTCAAATCCTAGATTCTTTTGATCTCTCATTTGCCGCTTAATTATGTATACCATTTTGAACCTCAAAATCCTCAACTAATGTGTCTACGCGCCTCAAAATCCTGTAAATATGATTTTTAGGAGTTATATGGACTGATCAGGTAAAATTTTTATTCCAATTTAATCTGACATCCCCTAAAAATATTTCAGAAGTTCCAAGTCTGTCGACTCATATTCTAAAAATAGGGCTTTCAGGAGCAAGTTGGAATTAAATTATCATTTTATTCCATATAAATTCTAAATCTCCTAAACCAAATTAATTTTTAGTATATTGAGAATTTTTTTGGACCTCGATCATTCCACTCCAATTCCAATCCAATTCTAAAGCTCCTCATTATAGAATGCTGAGGATTATTTTGGGCTGTATGAAGCCTAAATTGCTCCTAAACTAGGTAAAAGTGGCAAAAAGTAACAAGTGTAGGGCGATTGTGGAATTAAAATTTGCATTCTTTTATATGTAACATATTTTTCCATATTTAGCCTAAATATCCTAAGTTATTTGGTAATTTAGGAGGATTTTGGGTTGAAATTTTCGACTCGGGAAGGCACTCGTGGTATTCTCGAATCGTGTCTAACCATTGAACAGGTGAGCCGAAGGAAGAAATATCAAAGAAGCAAAACCCAAGGAGAGTAGAATCATCGACGAACTTGAGAAAGACGGGAAATATTCGCGTCAAAGCGTACAGTGACGAATCATTTATTGAAGGAAAGCAGATTAACGTTATCAGAATTGCAACGAAGCGCACGTTCGAGTTCTCTCTTCATTCACTTGTGACACGAGTTATATAAATAACTCTTATCGCGAATGAGAAGTACGAGGAACCAATACATCTCTGTCCTATCGTTCGTCCAACTTAATTCCTGCCGGGTTGCGTGCATTCGCTTTGTCGTATCTATTCCGAAAACGTGTCGAATGCTTTGTGCCATTTCCATAATAGAATGTGAAGATAATATTATTCAATTTAAATCAACTATTCCGTATGCATTCTCACGAAAAACCATTATCCCTTCGTTCCAACGATGAATACCTCGACGTAGGACGACGAAGCACTTTTTTTCACGGTTAAGGTAGTTTGTTTTGTATACATAAAAGACCCTTTTAAGAGTTCTAGGTGCTAGGTCATCTAACATACCTACAGAGATTTCTCGAAGCTTTGAATTTCAAACGAAGCCTCAGATTTTTAAACAAACTCTATCCAAGGACAGTAAAGCGTATTTTTTCGACAACGAAATCTCCGATCAGGCTTGGACGACCTGAAAATAAGTTCATCTGTACCAGATAGCAGAAAGGCGCGTCTTCGTTGCAACTTATACTACAAAACGTAGGAGAGAGAAAGAGAGACGGAAGGCAAGAGGGAGAGATTCGACGTATCTTGCCACGCGTGGTAACAACCTTTAGTTAAGACGATTAGAGTCAGACGACTCCCCGGTCGCGCTCGTTATCGTCGCACCATGGCAGATTGTTATTTATAGAGAGAAAGTTTAATCTTACGTACCCGGCGTTGCAGGCTCGCGAGAAAGGACGCCAAGCCCACGAGAGTTTCTTAGTCCTCTCCCATAGCTTCCGAGGGACTCGAATTAGAAAGAGGATAAGCTTCTACCGATCTTTTCTCATTACTCGAATTACAAAATACCATGGAATGTTTCGAGAGTATTCAACTATCTAGTCACCGGATGATTTAACTACCTACCAGCCACACGAGTATTTTCGCGGTCGAGCTATTCTTCCCTCGCATTGCGTGCAAAATCTGGTCTACAAAAATCCGCGGTCAGGCACGCAACACTGTACACACGTAATTCTATACACCCGTCCTACCAATCAGACTTAAGATGAGATTTTTCCATCGATAGAACGGAATGAAATGCAGCACATCGAGCAACGATTTTCCATTGTCGATCTTTAACCCTTTCGCACCGGACGGGGCATGTGCTGTCCCACGCTGAACAATTTTTGATATTACGGCTGGGGCAACATATGTCCCAGTTACTGAAACACATCTAGGGATGCAAATGATGCCAAGTTGGGCCTCCGAACTAATTCTCAATCGTAAAGAGTCCATCAATTCCTCGATCTAATTAAACAAGCGACAACTGTTAAGGTTGCTCAGTTTTCGACTTAAAAATTATTTTATCTAATAATCGCTTGGAGGAGAAATAACTGATCGCGGTAATGGGGCGCACTCGGACTGGAATTTTCGCCGTATTGAAAGGGTTAACTCTTTGAGGCATACTGGGATCAAAAGTGTCCCACCTCCTTAACACTTTAATGGCTGCTCACATAACATGTGAAAATTATTGGCTAGTACTACACGCTCTGTGTGACTAATTATGAATGTACACAAGTGTGGATAATGCTATTGGTTTCGTAGTATTTTTATAGTCTTTAATCTTATAACATCTCTTAATTTTAACCCATTCGAGACCAATTGGGCACCGTGTGTGGAATGCCTTTCCGAGCCAAAAAGACCGACTGCACACCGTGTGTGCAATGATCTTGAATTGCAATTATCAGTCATTATAGAAAAGAAAACAGCCCTCGAAATAAGACTAGCTTAAAATAAAAGATATCTTACAAATGTGTGTACATTACATTTGGTATTTGGTTCAATTTCGACCCTAAAGTACAGGAGTGGCCAACCCGCGGCCCACCTTGAATATTTTCCCGTACCGCAAGATTATCATCAGTATCATTATTATTATATATCTATGTTTACATATAAGAATAATAGTAAACATAATAATAATAACTCATTACATTTGAATTTTTCACTCCGAAAAAATGTCTATAGTGACTCCAAATTTAATATGAGGATATATAATTTTATATGCAGCCCGCGGAGTTATGATGCATTTCCAAAGTGGCCCGCAAGATCATTTGGGATAGCCACCCCTGCTAAAGTAGGTGACCCAAAGCCACAATCATTAAAAATACAAGAAGTGGTAAATATAAAGCGAACAGTTGTCGGTATTTCTGGATAGTCTCCAAAAAAATGCACGGTCTCGAAAGAGTTAATTTTACTAAACTTTTTTGAAATTAATTCTTCAAAAATATTGCCGGCCCTTGGCAACAGCGTAGACGTGCCACCATTAAAGTGTTAATGCGTGAAGATGCATGGAGGGACATATCTTATCCCACCTTAAAAATTCATATTATTATATAACTTTGTCAATAAATATAAACCAGCTTTGTTCAATTAAAACACAAAAAAAATGCACATGCAACATGTGTCATCTTATTCTCTGAATTCCTGTGTCTCAAAGAGTTAAGCCGCTCGAAACCGCATGGTATCGTTATCAACCTTGCCAGACGTTCAAACATACACCGTCCCATTCACTCTCTCAGGCAATCTCACGATCATCTACATAAAGCAAACATGGTAAAAAGAAGAATACAAAAAAACAAAGAGAATATTCAGGGTCAGTTAATAATACCTCGTCGAGTCCAACGAGATCAACGACTCACCATAAAAGCATTGCGACCGTCGCCTCCTCTCGTCCACTCCGCGCTTTATCGGCATCCAATTAATTCTCTCTCTAGCACAATTGACACGACCTCTCGATTTTCTTTGATCGTTGTCGCAGCTTCTTCTCTCTCGTCGATGTGTATCCCCCTCTTCTCGTCGTATCCGTCGTTCCTGGCGGCAGCAGCCGTGACACACGCACGTTTCATACGACCTCTCGTGTTACAGTTATATCGTAGCGCGGCAAAAGCCTCGTGTCCCGCGTGATCTACGTCTATCGACGGTCGACCGGAGCGAACTTGAAGAATTCGTACGACTTTTGTACATCGTTTACGTGGGTTCTCGAACGTTTCACCAATACGGGGCGTCATTTGCGAGATGCTGCCATGATGCGAATTCACTCCACATTCGTACGTTTGCCCTAGTTGCATCTGTGATTCGCGGTATCCCGTCTCTCAAGCCATTTCCGGGGAATCCGTCGCAGGTTGTTCTCAAGATATCGTAACGTTTCGCCGGTGCCCGAGGCTGCAACGGAGGAATCGAGAGGTGCAGATTAAGATTTTCAAATCGTCCCAATTACGTGGAAAGCAACCGGAGGAGCCGGAGGAGAGTTATTAGCCATTATTAAGGAACGTTACAAAGTCTGTAGCAGTTTGTTTGTTTGTTTGTTTTTGTTGCCGTTAGTGCATTATAAACCATGGTTAACACGA
The DNA here is from genome assembly GCA_910591515.1 of Cerceris rybyensis. NCBI lineage: Eukaryota > Metazoa > Arthropoda > Insecta > Hymenoptera > Crabronidae > Cerceris > Cerceris rybyensis. The sequence goes on from OU342795.1 coordinate 9,064,723, forward strand.
ACTCTACCGATAGGCGTTCGACACACCCACGCGTATGTTTATTTTTCATGCATCGCTCAGTAGAAGCGATACGCTCGAATCGCGTGACTTTAACGTGGTTATTAGTCGTAATCGTCTTCCTAAATTAGTAGCACGAGCACGTAAAACGTTATGCTAGAACACGGATATCCATGAGACGTGATAATCTCTCGGACGTCGTACCTCGACTTTCTTCCGTACGATAAAGTTCTTTCCCTCGTTATTGTCCCAGTATTCCTTCCCGTCGGTGCGGTATCGTACGCAAAATTCAACGACACTCGAGTTCAGCGGTAAAGTCAATCGAAACCGGAACGTGTCGTATAAGATCAATGCAGGCGCGCCAGGTTGTTCGACGTAGGTACAGTAAACATCTTCGTGGGTTTTCCAATTGTCGCTGCTCGCTCTAACCACGACTTCTTTGTCGTACGCTAGATTGCGTACTTTGATCGTCCCCACCAGACACTGATCGGATTCCTTTACTATTACGTTCTCCAAGCTGACGTTCTCTTGATCGAGTTTTCGTCGGAATGCGAGATAATCGCTTGCTGGCTGAGGAAACGTTACTTGCCAGGGTGATGATACCTCGGTGGAATCGTCGTCGTTGATCTTCGTCCGTAGGAGTCCTCCGGTTACCCCGGCGAGGTAAGCGGTGCTCCAAAGAGGCGGCACGTTGCTCGGCTCCGACATTACGCGGACCTGTTGATCGGTGAACAAGACGGAAAAAGAAACGTATAAATACGAGCGTAGACGCGAATATAAATGGTGCCTTGACGGGGGTGAACGTTGAGGACAAATATAGAATGGTGGTTCAGTGAACCGTCGAAGCAGGAATGAATTTTGTCCCCGGGCTTGACAGATGCAACGCGGTGGGGAATGGAATTCCTTTCTGTTTCGACGTATGGAAAGTTCTTTGGTATTATTTCTGCCTGTAGATTTTTCAATTAGAAAATATCAGGATGTCGAGTGTCATCGAGGAAGCTGCGTGACAAGCTTAACCGGATTTGTTGAAGATAACATAGGCGTAGGGACGAGACGTTGCATGGGCGTGGAAATACAGTCGACCTTCCTATAACGAGGCAGGTATTAATGTGATTTGTATTCATTTTGAATCTGTTACAGCACGGTTTTGTATACAATGCAACACAATTTCATTTAATTTGTGCTAATTTTGAGTTTCTTGCAGCGCGGTTTTCTTATAACGTGGTACCAGTTAAACTGATTTTCATTAATTTTAAGTTTTGATATAACGTGGTACCAATTAGTCTGATTTGCGGTAATTCTAAGCTTTTTATAGTGCAGTACGAATTAATTCGATTTGTACTAATTTTGAGTTTCTTACAGCGCGGTTTTTTTATAACGTGGTACCAGTTAAACTGATTTTTATTAATTTTAAGTTTTGATATAACGTGGTACCAATTAGTCTGATTGGCGGTAATTCTAAGCTTTTTATAGTGCAGTACGAATTAATTTGATTTCTACTAATTTTGAGTTTCTCACAGCGCGATTTTCATATAACGCAGTACGAATTAATCTGCTTTGTATTAATTCTGAGTTTTTTGTAGTGCAATTTACCGATAATCGCGTTATAGACTGGTTGACTGTATTCTCGATTCTCTCAATTAGTCAGATTTTTTAATTAGTAATAATATAACATTTCTGTTTAAAAAGCAGAATACGAGGCCATTGAGCGAAGCTAATAACCGGCGTTGCAGAAAGATTCCAATTTGTCAAGAACGCTATAGTCATTAACCCTTTCGATACGAAACAAACGATAATCGAATGAATTCCTTGTAGTAATCGATACGTCGATGTGACTACTATGGTTCAAAGTTTAAAGAGTATCGTACAGGTGAGTACAGCTATATATTATCATGGTGATCGGTATCGAAAGGGTTGAAGAATGAGAGGTAAAGTAATGTCATATTACTTGGGTAAGAGGACGGCCACGATCGTCGGCGAAGACCACTCTTTTTTTCTGTTTAGCACTCCTATCGTTGCTGTTATGTATACTGTCTATGGTGAGAGAGCCGGAGGAAAGGCATGGCCTTATCCTGGGTGGCACGGATCTGCTGGTGATCGATGGTGCCGTCACCACCAAGGGGCTGTACAGAAGAGGACTGTACACTGGAGGACTATGCCCCAGAATCAGCTCAGCCGGCATCGCTATGGAACACATTTAGATCTGAAAAAATGACAGTGAAATCATTCCAATTAATAACCATGCGATGCGGTATAAATAATTGATGCTGATGTTAAAAAATACAAAAGACAAGTGTAGTTATTCGATTATAGCGTTGAACGCCACCGGTATTTTGCAAGTTTCATCATCTCTATTGAAATGAAACATTTTCTATTAAATTCACATTTATAAAAAGCAAAAACTTTAAAGATACAGATTGATAGATATTTGGTAGACGTTTATCTGTTTACAGTCAATATTTAAACATCCAGTATGTTCACGATTTCATAAATATTATAAGTTAAAGGTACATGAAATTTCATTGAATTCAATAGCGCCGGTCACCGGTGACCCTCATGACAGTCAAAGTGTTAAATGATTCTTCAGACTACTTCGATATATCGAGTTTCATATAACACAATAGTTTCTATAGTACCGTGCGAAACATTCGAAAGAATGCAGCGGGAATTTTAAAGAATTCAAATCTTTTCTGCGCATGTCATTTGGATGAAACTTTCGTCGCGCATTGAGCGGGCGCATTCGCGCGCCGCGTTCGATTATTTGAACAGCCGTAATGAACAGATCAAACTAAAAATCAATTTTTAATGTTGTAAGAAATCTAAAAAAATCACTTAAAAATCAATTTTTCCCACTGACACATTCATTGCAACTTCACTCACGTTCTCGGTGTCGCAACACGGTTTCTCCAAAGAGACCTAATTTCACTTCTTGTTCTCAACAGAAGCACCGACGAAACTAAAATCGTGTCGGATGGTCTAGCGCCAAATCTTTAATAGCTAGGAACGCGTCTCGACGTTGCCAAAAATTTCGTCAACCAAACACCAAACAGTAACACACTGTATCACGTGAATCATTATTCTGCGCCACGATGTAACTAAACTGGGGACGATTCCTCTTCTACACTCTCTTTGTTCTCGATTAATCGTAAATATCTGTTCCTTCCACCAGTTATAATACATTCCAAACACATTAACGACAAATTGTCTGTATCCGCCCTTTGTTTTCGGCGATAGGACGAGTCCTTTGGACGACCTCTATCACTGTTCCTCTGTTAAATTTCATGGATTGTTTATCGATCGAGTATCGATTATATGAATAAAGTAGATTCGACTGTACAATATATTCGTTGCTTTGTCCCCTCTACTGGCACGCATCACGCGATGCAAGTAGATTTCGCACGGTCAGCTAGAAGTGTAGTACTGCGGTAAAGTTTTTTGCGCTTCAACATAAGTACACGGATAATCATATTACTCTGCCGGAGTGGAATTACGACTCTTAAATGTGGCAATAGCCGTATATCTGTCCCTGTCTCTTCCTTACCTCTGGACTGGTTCGTAAACCAGATTCGACATGTACCAGACCGGAACCAAACAGGCACGTGTGCAGTCGTGAATCGACGTACCATGAATCGCGTTGTTTCGAGTTTCAGCGGAAGACGGTAATCGTAAATGTATCGTTACACGTTTACGTTTACTGTCTTCGATCATTTTCTGCCATTTGTTTTAATTTTTATAAATATCACGTTAATGAAATGTTAACCGCAAACCATCGTTACTGCGTTTAACGCTAGATTTACGGGCGGTAAATGTGTCACATTCAAATATATTAAATTGGTACTTAAAAAAAGGAAATCAACTAGCAAAGAATATGATCAGTCAAGTGACTTGTATGTTATAAGATACACGTGAAATATCTACTATATCGTTTCTCTACACATTTTAGAAACGTTTAGAAGTAGGACTCCGCGAATTTAACGACTTCTGTAAATATAGTGTTAACCACTTGCTGTGCGATTGCATCCGCAAAAACTGAGAATCAGTCGTCGATAGATCTAGCGTTAATATCAAATTGACGAGCGTCAAAACTGTTACACTGCAATATATTAAATAAGGACTTTGGAAATAGATGGATCAGGCGACAAAGAAAATGATCAGTTAAGTAATTTCTATATAGTAAGATACATGTAAAATATCTATTGCAGCACGTGTCTTTAAGTTTGAAAGGCGTTTCTAAAAAGGTAGGAAACCGTCAGTTTGACGACTTCTGTAAATATAGTGTTAACCACTTGCTGTGCGATTTCTTTTGCGATTGCATCCGCAAAAACTGAGAATCAGTCGTCGATAGATCTAGCGTTAGCACTAGATTTACGAGCGTGACTTTGGAAATAGATGGATCATGTGAGAAAGATAATCACTTTAGTAATTTGTATTAGGGGTACTGAAAAGTAACCAAAATTTTTCTTTGCTGGCGGAGAACATCGATTTATTAAAGAAATTTTAAATACTTATTAACAAAATAATTTCCATAATATTCTAACACTTGTTGCCAGCGTAACGATAGTTGTTCGATTCCTTTTTTAAAAAAATAGTTCGTTTTTTTGTTAAAAAATGGTTCGAATTACGTTTTCACGTCTCCAATTTTAAATACTTTTCGGTACCCCTAATATATTATAAGATACATGTGAAACATCTACTGTACCAGGTCTCTACGAATTTGGAAGGCGTCTCTAAAAAGGTAGGAAACCGTCAATCTGACGAATTCCATAAACTTAGTGTCAAGGGAGTGAGAATAATGGGACCAAATCGATTCTTTGTGTCTCTTTCACAGTTATGGCTAATTGAAATATTATCTTTTTGTGTAATCTCAGTGTCTTGGTTTATACAACTATGTGAGAACGAAAAGTGCACGTAGTTGGCGGGAAAAATGTACGGTTCTGCGCATTACTTGTGGTATCGATAGTTGATTTTTATCGGTCAAAGTTGAAGAAAATCTTCCAGAAGGAAAAAGAAAAATATCTGCCAATGTCTTCGGCGTGATATACACGGTTCAAGGAGGGTCGAGGTCAACGTGAAACGCTTCAGCCATTGTTTATTCTTCCACAAATGAGACGACAAGGTCGAAGTATTTAGTCTGATGAAAGAAGAAAACATGTTTATCGTATTTCTTTTTTTCACAACCCCCAGAGACATTTTCAGCTTGGACTTCTAAGTTAGCAAATTTTTCATCGTCGATCGATTGAAATCCTTCCTGTTTACTTGAGCTCGTTGAAGTTAATAAAGCCTCGAGTCTCAATGATCACGAGGGATCTTCGAATAAAATTTCTCGATCGAAATCTGTATTGCTTGTGATTACATAAACTCTTGCTCAATTGTTTTTCAATAGATAAGCGACAATTAATTAAATCTCTCCATTCGACCGACAAATACATTTTTTTTTTTCCTTTTCGAACCGAAAGCGACCTTTAAACAAGATAAACTAACGTATATATACGACTCATCGATGCACGTTCACGTTTACACTAGATTGAAAATTTTCCTCGGCGTGATCAATGATCTACGCACTCTACCACGGGTCGGCAAACTTTTTCCACAATGAATAACAAATATTGTAGGATTTGCGGGACAAAAAGATTATTTTTATAATTCTAGAAACAATAATGAGGACAATTTATGTATAACTTGTGAAACAATTGAAATTTTCATTCATATTACAGAAATGATGAAATAAAATGAATGAAACAAAGGTAATAGTTACATATATACATAAAACTGCCATTCCAAAATATAAACTTGAATATCACGGAATAAAGAATAAATGACTTATTGTTAAATCAATGACGGGCAAACTATGGACCGTTTAAGACACTAAACGCTACTGATATTTTGCTAGTTTCCTCATTAATATTCAAGAGAAACTTTCTCCATGAAGATCACATCTTTGCAGAGCAGGAACTTCAGGGACATAAGAAGATATACAGTAAACAGAAGTTTACTTTTTTACTGCATATCTTCCAATATTGAAAGTATGAGGAAATTTGTAAATATTATAATTTAAAAGTGATGTAAAATTTGATTCAATTCCATCACATCGGCCGCCGATGACTCCTGTGACGTTGAACGTCTTCAAGATTCTATTCGGTCTACCGTAAAATTAAAAATGATAGGCTAGAAACTTCCAATCGCAGTATTTTATCACTAGATTTACGGAGCCAATTTGACTCATTCGAAATTTGATTACTACATATATAATATATTGGTTGATTAATTTTTTAATAATAAATCTTTCATTTCAATTGATTTGGAACTATTTTCTTTGCAAAAAATTTCAATTTTCTTGTATGATTTGAATTGGCTTGCTTCAGGAAAATAGGTAAATCAATATCCGTAAATCTAGTGTTAATACTTTGCGTATGGGTAACGAAATGTCGCGTATTTGGCAAACCGACTACTCAAGACTTCTTGCTACTTTACTAAGGCAACGTAGCTTTGAATATTCTTATGACAAATACTTACAATTAGCGAAGTACCTTAATGTATATCAAATTACCAAAAGAGTACAAAATAATCGGATATATAAAATATACCAAATCTCTGGAGCGCTTAACACTTAGCCGACCGATCGGGTAGATCTACCCACCCGAGTCGAAAATTTCAGCCCAAAATCCTCCTAAATTACCAAATAACTTAGGATATTTAGGCTGAATATGGAAAAATATGTTACATATAAAAGAATGCAAATTTTAATTCCACAATCGCCTTACACTTGTGACTTTTTGCCACTTTTACCTAGTTTAGGAGCAATTTAGGCTTCATACAGCCCAAAATAATCCTCAGCATTCTATAATGAGGAGCTTTAGAATTGGATTGGAATTGGAGTGGAATGATTGAGGTCCAAAAAAATTCTCGATATACTAAAAATTAATTTGGTTTAGGAGATTGAGAATTTATATGGAATAAAATGATAATTTAATTCCAACTTGCTCCTGAAAGCCCTACTTTTAGAATATGAGTCGACAGACTTGGAACTTCTGAAATATTTTTAGGGGATGTCAGATTAAATTGGAATAAAAATTTTACCTGATCAGTCCATATAACTCCTAAAAATCATATTTACAGGACTTTGAGGCGCGTAGACACACTAGTTGAGGATTTTCAGGTTCAAAATGGTATACATAATTAAGCGGCAAATGAGAGATCAAAAGAATCTAGGATTTGAAGTTTCTTTTTAGGCTGGACTTTTCGACTCGGGATCCTACGCACTTCTGATCGGTCACTTGCATGCAAATATTTCTCTGATACTGATATCTCTTCGAAAATTGCAAAGTTTCTTCACTGAGTCCTTGGCACAGTTAACCGCAATGAAAAATAACAAATTAATAATTTCCGTAGCGACTAATTAATAAGTTAAAAGCCCAAAAGTGTTGGGCCCGAAAAGTTGATTAATCGACTACCTGTCGGTAAAGTGTTAACACTAAACGTACAGACAGAAAAGGGGTTAAGTGACCCCTCTGTGGTAGGTCTAGTGTTAAAGTCCCCTTTGAGACAAAGTACAATGATCTGACATCCATAAAAAAAGTAACGTAAAGTTATAAAGAAGAATCTCAAAGATATCAACGATACGAGGAAATTTCTCCCTCTCTTTGCACAGGCACTATGAACGATAAAGAGTAAATCCTGAGTTAAGATACCTAATCTTGAATTGTACTCGAGTCGATGCACCGCTTCATCGTGATATTTCATAACACTCGCGAAGATTACACGGTGTAAATAAGTGTTACAACTACTATCGTGAATCACGATGAAACGAGGCACACGACGAAATGCGATAACACCGAACCCCGTCTCCCGATCCAGACAAAATAGTGACGATTCAACGTTATCGTAGACGTTTCTACTGATAACTCGAGATATCACTCTTCTACAAATTCAAAACGTTTTAACGTTGATCACTGTCACGCATTTCACGGCTAATTATGGAAAAGTGGTATTTGTAAATTATGAAAGATAAATAAAGTCAACAAATGAAGTCAATAATGGGATTTAAGTCGCTGAAATTTAAAAAAGAGCAACATAGTGCGTACGAACGCTTGATCTCTCAATCAGTGGATCGATATTTAATCACTTAATTATTCTAATAATCTTTTAAATTATTATATTCATTATATCGTAACCTCTATAGTTTAGAACTCGTCTAAAACAGTAGATAATATGGCGAGATAATCATAGAAGTTAAAGAAAATAAAAACAATAATTATAATAACAAGTGACACTTGTAACGGAATAAACTATTAGGTATAAGGGAAAGTTCTGTCGTTTTTGGACACGTGCACTTTTATGAGTTGTCGATCCTTAGCAAGAATTCTGATCCGACTAAAGCCAGTTTAAACACTTAGATTAGTATATGATTGATGACTTATACACATTTTTCGTATTTTAGTCAGTTTTATTAAACCTGTAAAACTCTTAACATGAGTGAAGGAAAAGTGCACTTAAGACATTGCATGTTGTATGAGTTCCAAAAAGGTAATAACGCGACGGAGGCAAACACAAACTTGTGTGGCGTGTTTGGAGAGGATGCAGTAACAGTTCGAAAATGTCAAAGATGCTTTGGGAAATTTCGTTCGGGTGATTTTTCTTTGAAAGATGAACCCATATTAGGAAAGCCATCGCAGTATGATCAGGACAAATCCCACGTTAACTTCCACAGAAATGGGCTTCAAGCTTGGAATTCAATTAGACTACTGCTTTGGATCACATTAAAAGACTTGGTTTCCTGTCCAAACTCTCTGTTTGAATGACACGAATTAAAAACGACAAAACTTTCCCTTACACCTAATAGATAGGATATATTCAAATTTTGGAATAGCTATCAAATTGAAAATATCAGGAAGACATGACATGATGAAATTGTTACCATAACATCAATATTAATTGATACTTCAGAATTCACCTAACACGGTGGGTCATAGACGAGATATTCGTAGTGCTCAAAGAAAATAAAAACAATAATTGTCATACAATAACGGGTGACACTCTTAACTCAGTAAAGTGGAGATATTGAAGTTTTGCAACACCTATCAAATTGAAAATATCAGTGAGACGAGACACGACGAGATTATTTCCATAACATCAATGTTACGTTAAATTATACGATACATAAAAAAACACAGATTAATTTTTATTTCACCGATTCAATTCTGCAATGCGAAGGCAGTCATGAAGGAAATCACGATCATTGGTTAACACGAGAACTACCGATGTTAAATCTATTATTTTTAGACATATTAAATGCGCACTTTGAAACAAGAAGAATGAACAGATACAAAATATGATCGATTTTCCTATAAACCTGGAGAATTATTGGAAAAAATTTTCTACCAGTCATTTAGATTGGTTTAATAATTCTACTGTTCCCACTAGATCTTCCAAGGTCAAACTCGTCCAGAACTTTGTGAAAAAGTTCCTAAAATTTTTAACGCCTCCTTTTTTGCAATTTTCTACTTCTATCTTGAAGACACTAAACAATTAAACTTATCAAGCTTTTTTACTCTTTCCATTTTGACTCAATCCTCGATCGATCTAGTTTTAAACGCTTCTGAGACGAATCACAACGGAATTCCATTTCTTCCCGGAAAAAAGGCTATGCCCACGTTCCGCCTGACTCGACGGAGAAAATTGCGCAGTCGTCATACTATTTCTAAACATTTTACGGTTAAAATTAGATCTCTTCGCCCTCTCTGCCGTCGAGTCTCGAGACACGTCACGCCCTTGGAACAAATCCAATTGTCTGTATTACTCCAAGAGATACAGACAACGCGCAAACGAAAATGCTTCTTCACCGACGAAAAGGTAACGCGATGTCACTTCTTACACGTTCTAATCGGACTTGAAAATCCTAATTCGCTTAACCACGTCATTCTTTGACGTAGAAACGTCTATCGACCTGCTAAGAATGCATCGTACAGCCCGGCGACTGAAAGATGGCTATGGCGCGCGGCGGAGTCACTCGTTTTCAACTGTATATTCCCGCCATTTCGTTTTTCCAATCGGAAAATTGAATTTTAATGGAAAATAAAAACTTTATTCAATAATAAAATCACTATTTCTATCAATTACTTGTTACTATCTATCATGTAGCTTCATAATATGTAGACTGCGAATGTTTATGTAAATTTCGAGTTTCACAAATGCAGGTGAGACAGGAAAACCTATCTAGGGATTTATTGCACTTAATAAATATTACAACAAATACCATACTTTGGATATTTTAGATATATTTTTATATTATGTTCTTTTTGTATATTTTAACCGTCTTAAATTTGTCATAAATGCATAAAAATCCGCAGTCTAATAATATGAAGCTCTCTAAATGATTTTTGGAGGCCTCAAAAGTACTAAATTTTTGCATAGACCTAAATAAATAATAATCAGACGGTACTATGGCGAGTAGGGTGAGTTGAGTAAAATTTCCTAACCAAAATCAGCGTTTTTATCATATTACAATAATAAAACATTAAATGTCGAAAATGTACTTTTCTATTTCCCATATTCCTACCACTGTTATACGCACAAAAGATTACCAAATTTTATTGCCTTTTGTTCTGAATAATGTCTGAAACTATGCTTCTTAACACTAGAACGACGAAGCAAGTCAAAATGACTTGTTCACATTTTTTTCAAAAAATTCCCTAAGTTTGCAGGAGAGTCCTAAACTAGAAATTCTAAGTTGATCTTATAAAACACAGATTACCAAACCGATCATATTTTCCATCCCTTGATTCCTCTTCTTCCAAAGTTCTCATTTAATATATTTAAATGTAATGAATTTAATGTGTCGTTCTAGTGTTAATGTCATGCTGTTACAAAATAACCTTAATAACAAATGACCGGTATAAAAAGCTTTCAACAATTATAAAATGTCTATGCACAGTGTTTGCTTTCGGATGCTAGGTTTGAAAATTCCATAGACGAAATAAGGAGAACAGGCGCTTAAAAACGAGGCCTAGCCATCTTTCAGTTGCCGGACTTTACATGACTAATGCAGTTGCACGTTACTTGTATATCGTATGGCTGCAGGAGGTCCGGCGAAGACGTCCCACGTGTCCAAAGAAATCTCTGTAGGTATATTTCTCTAATGTCTTTGCCAGTGGTTTTCATTCCACAATTTGCACGATATTTATCAATTTATAAGGAAACAATGCGACGAAAAATTCACAGATAAATATCTATAAAAATCCACGTAAAAGATCGATGGTTAAAATTTTTTCCTGAGAATGTATCTTATTTAACGGGAGCTCGAAGAAGACTGAATTGCATCGAGCGAGAGTAAGAAATAAGAGCATTGTCGATAAAATATTATTTTTAATTCGTATTGAGGAACCAATTATCGTGAATTTTTAATCATACGTCAGCTGCTATCTGACCAGTGGTTAACGGCAAAAACTATTTTAATAGTCTCGTTTCAATTATAATGAAATTCTCTTCCATTGTTATTATTAATCGTTATCGTCGTCAATGATAAAAGGGGTCGCAGGTTATTAGAAGTCACGTGCGGAATTAGACTGCGACTGATAATACAACAGTGGAATATAGTAAGTCCTTGAGTCGGTGGAGATGAAAAATTCGCGAAATCGGTCGGAACCCGGAACGTTAGACGATGATCGAGTAAAGGGCGATAAAATTCTACGACCATGTTATCTTAGTGTTAATTAAAGCCATCATTAGAGAGAATACAACGAATTATTTATAGTTCCTTCGCTGACACAGAGAAAAGTGTCGCCGATTGAAAAATCAGAATAAATGCGTAATGGTGAAACGATTAATTAAATTGAAAATCAAAGAGGGGGGTTTAATTATGAATATAGCGTGACTTTTGTTTGTCAGTCCACAACGAGCGATATTTGTAGATAGACGACATTAATCTGCATTAATTCGACTCGTCTTTGAGATACATTTTTTCCTTATTATCCACCTGATTATTATCCATGTGTCATTTAAGTATCATTAAGTAATTTATAAACTTTTCCGTTCCTTTATTTCACTTAATTAACTATAAATAAGGGCGTTATCATGCGTAGCCTAATTTTTTCCAACAAATACTTTTCATATCTAGTGAAATTCTGGGTTATCTCTTTCATTTCAGGGATGAGGAGTAGCAGGAATTCGTTAGATCTAAAACGTGTTGAAATTACGTAACTAATCGATTAACCGGGGTCAGGATGCAGAAGCGTGTGCAATGTGATAAAATACGTGCTCTTTCTCATTCGTAAAGGAGAGATATACGACACGAGTGCATTCGTTAAGTCTCTAATAACACGAACGTGACACTTGTCGAAACCTTTGAGTATGCCTGACCTATGATAATAATGATAACGACTTCTGCTAACGATACTCGGCTGCTGTACGCATTGGGGGCAGAATAAATACGATCTTATTAAAGTCCATCGAACGATGCGCATTTTTCTCTCCATTTCTATTTTTGCATTGTACAAATATAACTAGATTTTCCAAAATTAGAGATTAACGGTGGAACTGCGGCGGTTAAATCTTTTATGCTTGGATATATTAAACAGTGGCATAATAATAATAGTGATAATACTAATTTATATATATGTTATTAATGTTAATAATACTAATAATATTAATATTATTAATAATAATAGTGGTATATTAAATATTAAAGAGTATAATTATTGTTAGTTTTCTCTTTTACGAAGAGAGTGTATTGGAAATTACAAAAATCAATCGTATATTTATTTTTTAATTAATACGTTCACTGCCATGGGGGTCACCGATGACCAGCACTATGCAATTCAATGAAATTTCATATGATTTTGAAATTGTAATATTCACGAATTTTCTAACACATTCAATATTTAAATACTGGCGTTCGAAAGATAAAATCCTACTAAATATATATCTATTTGAATTTTTAAAGTGTCTGTTTACATTTAAGACGAAAAAAGGCCTTAGATCCAGCGAAATTCTTTTTGAAACCTGACTCTGTGACTTTCACTGCGAGAGTAAGAACGCTTATAGATAAGAAAATAAAAGATACAGTAAAAGAGTTATAATAAAGTCAGGAATGTTACGTAAATTAAAGTTAAGTAAATGTGAATAATGTTGAACTATATAAGTATATTATATTATATTACATTGAAGTTTGTAAGAAATTCGTAAAACTTATTATAAAAGTTGTTGTAAAACCAAGTCATTTCTTGGGCCGTAAGGCTGAAATAAAAATATCTATCTATCTACATTCTCACATTTTCTCTCCGTTATTGTCATTATGATTGTAAATAAACAATGACTGTCGAGTAAGAACGCATATTTTTCGGATATTCAGAGAATAAAGTCTTAGTTAATTTATTACTAATAAACAAAGTGTTTTATTTTAAAGTCATAAAGATCAATAATTATTCTGGTGATCGTGTGTGTTACAAACTACACGTGAAACATTCACTGTACTATTTTTCAACTCTAGAACTACCGGCATTAAAATTATCGTATTTCAATGTATCAAATAAGTACTTTGAAACAAGAGAAATCAATAGATGGAAAAGACGATCGATTCGGTGATCTATATTTTATAAGATCAACGTAGAATGTCTTCTACGTAAAATGTCTTCTATACAGAAATTTTGAAAAAATTGGGAAGCAGCAAATTTGACTTGCTTGATCGTTCTGGTGTGAATACAACGATCTAGTGTTAATAACAAAAAGGAAGATAGACGAATTCTACATAATTCACGTGGAATTATTAGCTTCACCTTTTCACATATACGTAATGAAAAAATAACTGAAATTTCGTAAAGAACTAGTTTGCAAAATTTGAATATCTGTATTCCACGTCGACACTTTCCAATGTTGAACGTGAGCTGTTTAAAAACTATTCTGGAGAAGTGAAGGAGGAATCTCGAGTCTCGAATTTCTTGTACACGTTTTTTTCAGCTGCAACTGCTACGGTTATTTCGCTTAGGACCTTCTGTTTCAAGTGGACTCCTAACCGTGAAAACTAGAATGTGTATGTTACATAGAAAAAATGTTTTCAGAGGCTACTGGGGACTCAAAATTTGACCCCAGTGATTGAAAATTCGAGCCTCCGTAGGAGCTCCAAAAGTGCTATGTTCCTTTTGCCTAGGAACCCCTAATTTAACCTAACAGTTGGATAGAAAAATTCTCTGTGCAAGCTACAAAATTTATAATCTACCTCACTTGATTGCAAGTCCGAGTCTTTACGTTTGTACTTAATTTAACTCCTAAATGATATTTTCTTCACCTATTATTCTATTCTATTTTGGTGAATTTTTGTAATAAATCAATCACTTAATTACTATAATAATTTCCACCGAGAAAATTATATATTAAACAATAAATTAGAAAAAATTTCTCTGAAGTGACAAATGATGCAAAATTGTCTCTACTGATTACAAATTAGAGCCTCTATCGCTGCACGTAATTATCATAGCTTCTAAATTGCCGATCTTTCCGCCTAAGGCCTACTGTTTCAGGTGTTTGCCAAACAATCGAAAAAATAATATAGTAAACATTAAATCAGAAAAATTTTTCCTGTAGTGGCTCTGATTTCAAAATCGTTTCCACCGATTGAAAATCTACTACATCTGGGCATAATTATCATAGCTTTGAAAGTTCCATGACGTTTTCGCCTAGAACCTACTAATTTAATTGTTTTCCGAATCACCAAGAATATATATTAGATAATAAATTACACAAAATTTTCCTAAAGCGACTCCGATTTCAAAATCGTCTCTACTGTTTACAAATCAACTACATCTGAGCATAATTATCATAGCTATTAAACTGCCACGATACTTTCGCCTAGGACCCACTAATTTAATTGTTTTCTGAATCACCAAGAATATATATTAATTAATAAATAACAAAAAAATTTCCCTGAAGTGACTGTGAATTCAAAATGGTCTCCACTGATTGCAAATCAGAGCTTCTATCTCCGCTCATAGTGACCATAGCTTCTAAAGTACCATGACATTTTCCCCTAGGACCTCCAATTTTAGGTGTTTTCCAAATTAAGAAAATGACATATTAAACAGTAAATTAGAACAAATTTTCCTAAAGCAACTCCGAATTCAAAATCGTCTCTACCGTTTGCAAATCTACTACCCCTGAACATAATTATCATAACTCTCAAAGTCCCACAATATTTTCGCCTAAAACCTACTAATTTAATTGGTTCCCAAACCACGAAGAATATATAATAAATAATAAATTACACAAAATTTTCCCGAAGTAATTAACCCCTTGGGTACATTAGACGTCTTAGACACGTCATGCACTTGTTTGCCCCAGGAGCATTATTTTTGTTTTGCAATTTTAATTACCTGCAGTCATCTTAATGCTACATATGTCACTAATATGTTAGAAATAAATGAATTCTTATGTAAAATGTACTGCTTTTACATACTACTCCAAACAACGAAAAATTAAATCCGTTCCACGTGCAAATATTTTCTCAAATAAATCCGTACCCAAGGGGTTCACCCATTCACTGCCGGAAAAACTAAGCAAATATTACTTTGCGTGTTAAAATTTGAGAAAACGGCAGAAAGGCTGTGGAATATTAATTTAATAAATAAAAAAATATGATATCGACACTTATAAAGATACGAAGAGCATTTTTGTTCCAAAATTAATATACACACTCGGTGATTATTGCTAACTTATTAATTCCAACTTATAGCGCAAGCACGAGATAACTCGTAGTTAGCAGTGAATGGGTTAAATAATAAAAATCAACTCCAAGTCCGAACCTTCACCTCCTCACCAAAAGTCTCTCCTCGAATCCTTTCGTTCAACTGCCGGTTAAGTCCAAGAAAGAAACTCGTCTACAACCGCCACTGAAGAGAGCAAAGAAGCGGTTGTTTACCTTTCCCAAAACTGTCGAAACCGCTAGTCTTACCAGCAGGTCCATAAAATTTCCTTCGATCACGTGCACGTCAAGTGTTCTTGTCCCCGTCCACGGGGCGAACACGTGTGACACTCTGATCAGTAGCCGAGTCTTTACACCATCATGCTTTTATCGGTCTAGACCCGTTGTCTGTGATTGGCAGCATCGTTAGAGACCAATCCCGTAAACGTCTTCAGACCGGTATTTTTCAGCGAAGAGGCGTCGCTGAAGTCTTATCATCGACTCGAGTTTCTGGTTCGAAGCAGCCCGATAACCGACATATATCCTTGCCGCGGACTCTAACGCCCTCGAGCGCGGAATCTTACCGAGCAAAGTTTAATCGCCAAAACCATAAAGGAGAAACGACGTTACACGCCGATCGTGCGGAGATGTCTATGTAACGATAAAGAGAAAAGCGTGGAGATAATAGACTAAACGGCAAGTTCAGGCAAAACTGAACTTTAACGTTTGCTTATTTCCTTTTTTTTTCGCTCTTAGTTTAGAGGGGTTTAATTTGTCTGTTTATGGTGAGAAATTGACTTTTTGTACTGGTCGAAGGAAATGATCTGGTTTATTGGAAATTTAATACAGGGATTTATTTATATTTTGTTAGCGTAGAATTGTTTGATGTATAGGTAGAAAGGATAGGAATTGAGTCATTTCAAATTCTCCCGCGTCTGAGCTAAATTTAAGCGTAGGATAAAGATAGAAATACGATAAAGATAGAAACACTGGAAACGTTTCAAAGATGGAGATAGCCTTTCGACTTTAGATGATTTGTATGTGACACAATAAACGGCGGAATGTTGATACAATGATATGTTAAATAGCCTGTGAATCATGATAAAATACGTGTGGACGTAGATGTGTGAGAGAAATGTGTGGATGGGTTAACGAGTGATATAATTACTGTCTTGTATTCTCTTATTACGAGGACCCGAATGTAATGTTAATTTTTTACATTAAATCCAAGCAAATCAATTTGTAGCAAACTTATATTTTTAATTAATGATGTAATCGTCCTTGTTATTAACAACCTTTTGCCATTTAGTGTGTAAACTTTTAATACCCGGATCGAGAAAAATCAAGTACTTTTGAGCAAAATATCTGAAGAAGCGAAGTTATTTTCCGATCCTCCTAAGTAATAGTAATTTAAACCATTTCAAGCTTTATGTATACAAAAAGTACGACTTATTAAATTCACGAAGAAACATATTGATAAATATTATAACGAGATTATGCATCTTTAGTAATTCGTCACAGAAGACTTATTTCTTCATCGTATCAAGAAAGTCATCGTACATATCGTAAAAATCTAAACGCACCATGCTAATCAATTTTTTTTATTCCAACAGATAAGGTATCTTTTCGGTCGATACCGAATAAATTTACGAGGAAAATCAATGTTGAATTCCCAGCGACGTAATATCATTTGGCGATCACGTGTGAGACCGAATCCCGAAGACCAATTTTTTTTTTCCTTTATAATTTGAAATTGAAGAATCGTCAGATAAGTCGAACAAAACGATAAACTATCGTAACATTGACGATGATACAACACTAATTCGTTGAGAAACTACAGATAATTATTATAATTTCAAGTCTCCTATCTCCGGAAATAACCTATCAACTTAAACCATTAAATTCTCATACAAATCCCCGTGACTACGCAACTTTAATTATCACGAAATATTAATTATCATCGATAAATTCCTTCGAATTCCAATAGTAATAATCATTAAACCAAGGTACATAACTGCGCAATATATCTTAAGTAAGAATATCCGATAACGAGAATTACAAATCTTTCGAAAACGTTCTAAACCTCTTGTCGCGCCATTTCTTTTATGATTAAATGTGCAATTACTCTGAATTAATTACTAAAGTAACAATCTAACTCCTAATTTCGGATATAGTAAATGACATAACGTAATATTGAATAGCGTAGAAATAATTTCATTTTATCAGAAACAACTGATATTTGTAACCAAATAATTCTTGAAGCACTTCAAAATTGACTATTCCACTTATTGCGTTACGAGTAGCACTCGTTATTTTACAGCAAGGGGTTAACCTTGCGGACGACCTTTCGACCTGTGAAAGAGGTCTACGTGTATGATACGGGTAACATGTAAATTGAAACGATTTTCTCTGTGCTTTCTACGGAATTCATCGTGACGAACGCGTGGGAATTGTATGCACAAGTAATTCGTTTCCCGTGCCTGTCTGACATCTCGAAGTGGGCGTATGGGAGTGACGGTCGACCGGAAAACATGAGTATTTATGCGGGTGGTATGCAAGTTTAGACACGAATGGAATAAATCTAACAAAGTGGACCACCATGGTAACATTCAATCACGATCATGAGTTAATTATGTCAGTTAATAAGAAATTTTAACACTAAACCTACCAAGGCGGTCATATGACCGCTTCGCAATTTTTTCAAAAAACTACCTAAATTGATAGGGGAACCGTGAAGTAAAAATTCTACTTCTACCATATAAAGCCTAAATGAGTTAATTAACTAATCCTTTCACTTCTTGATTTATCTTTTGTCGAAGTGTTTGGTCAATAAATTTAAATTTTAGTAGATATAACGCCGGTAGTTTTAGTGTTAATTTCTATAGGAGTGTTAACACTAGAACTACCAAGCAAAATGGCTCGTTTCTAAGTTTTTTTCAAAAGTTTACGAGGCTTATAAAACACTTATAGAAGAGATATTACACGCTGATCTTATAAAATACAGATTATCAAATCGATCATCTCTTGATTTCTCGTTTTCTAAAATACTTATTTAATACTTTACCGACCGGTAGTCGATTAATCGGCTTTTTGGGCCCAACACTTTTGGGCGTTTAACTTACTAATTGGTCGCTACGGAAATTACTAAATTGTTATTTTTCATTGCGGTTAACTGAGCCAAGGACTCAGTGAAGAAACTTTGCAATTTTCGAAGAGATATCAGTATCAGGGAAATATTTGCGTGCAAGTGACCGATCAGAAGTGGGTAGGATGTTAAAAAGTACCGGTCGGTAAAGTGTTAATATGTTGAAATATAATAGATTTAATGCTGGTAGTTCTAGTGTTAATACTGCTAGAATTAGCGCCATTAGATTTATTATGTTTATATTATTTAAATATGATATATTAAGTAGCTGCTTTGGCGGAAGAGGAATTAAGATTTGAAATGAAAGATATGAAAGCGACCTATCTTGATCTTGAACAGAAATCATTACTAATCCTTTGCTGACGGAGATATTCTTATATGTTGAGAGGTAATCCTTAATTTTGCGATCAAATACGACCTTTTAAACAAATTATTATTAGATTATAATACATTATTAATATATATGAATTATAAATTACTATTTGTGTCATCCTAATTCAATGGTTCTATTCAAATTTTTGTAACTGTACATACATGTGTTGATAAATGAAGAAACGAGTATTTATGCTAGTTTAACACTAGAACTAGCGACGTCAAATCCAACATATTTTAATAAATTAAATAAGTACTTTGAAAAAGGGGGAATCAAGCGGCGGAAAATTTGATCGATTGGGTGATTTATGTTTATTGATATAGACGTAGAATATTTATTCTATGACTCTTATGTAAATTGTGAGAATTTTTTGAAAAAATTCTGTACCAGTCACTGGTTTGGTAGTTCTAGTGTTAAACTCGAATGGAATAAATCTAAGAAAGTGGACCACCATTGTGACATTCAATCACGATCATGACTTAGTTATGTCAGTTAATGAGAAATTTTAATTCTCGTCTGTAAAAGTGTTAGTACAACTAGAATTACTGACGTTACATTTATTATATTTAAATATATTAAATAACTACATTGGCAGAAGAGAAATTAAGATGTGAAAAGGAAGATCAATTAATTTATTTTGGTTTTATATGATAGACGTAGAATATCTACTCTGTCTCTCTCCTGTAAATTGATAGAATTTTTGTGAAAAAATGAGGAACCAGTGATTTTTACTTCTTATGTCAATACTAGAACTATCTAGTATTAATGTTAGAACTACCAAGCAGTGAAAATGACTGGTTTTTGATTTAAGAAAAACAAATTGTTCGGATTTAAAGGCGCGCCATAGAGTAGATATTCGACGTTTAGTTTATAGAACCTAATTATTTGATTGATGATCCTTTCCACAGCTTAATTTCTCTACCGACAAGGTACTTATTTAGTATATTATCATATAAAAAATCCAAAGCCGGTTGTTCTAGTATTAAAAGAATACGGTGGAGGTTGACTTAAGGTTATATGCTATACGTACAATGCGACTCCAAATGGAGCATCTCAAAATACATTATTCTTGTCAATTTGTTCAAATTATGATCGTAATGACATCTATTTGAAGGACACAAGCTACGCAGCTAATTAAAAATAATCCTCAACTATATGTGTATTGTTTATAAAAGAAATAACACAGCTATTCCTGCACCTATCTAAAGCTAATTTAAAACTAGTTTCTAGGAGAGATTGTAATAATAACAAATTCAAACTGTAGAATAAAAATGATTCAAGTAGAGTATGATAAGATTAATACAGATATGACTAGAATTCGAAACGAAAACTTTAGTTAAATCCAAACGACGTGCATGATTAGAACGTTGAACTTCCTTTTAGAAGGCTTGAGTCGAAGTCCTCTTGACCTTTGCGACATTTATCCTAAATCATTATTTACTATGCTATAACCTTGGTATTTTGGAGTCTACCTAAACCTATTGGCCATAAACAATGTAACAGCAGTTAAAACCAAAATACATACCTAACTCAAACAACAGAAGTGTTAATAATATCCGAAATAATCGAAACTGCTCCGATTTGTACAAAAGAAAGAGCAGGTCTAACTCAAGAATTCAAACTGTAAACATTGGACAAGGAAAACGAAATAAACGGACGAGTTTATTATCGTCCGTTAGCGCCACTGAAAAGTAATTGGCACTAAGCTTTAAAAAGGGGAGAAGAAACCGTCTCTCGAGAGTAATATTTATTTATGTTTCCGTTGTCACGAGGTCAGGAGCCAACCAATCAGCCCCTGCTCTTTGGCGTCGTTCAATGCATCGTAGATTAAACAATAACGCTCTGCTGACAATGTTCTTCCCACTCATTAATGTTATTAATCGTTCCAACCGACGTTTATTATTTGTCGCACGATAAACTCCTTTCTCCGAAAGCAAAGATAAATTTACACATTTCTTTCAAACGTACAGATTTTTCTCACCTACAACATCCTCCCTTTTCTTTTACACATAACCTCCTTTTTTTCTCTATTCTAACCTATCTTTCTATGATCATGAGGAACGCTTACACGAAATGACACAATTTTACGTCTCAATTGAATTAATACGGACAGATTCCGATACGTGACATAATAGATTATGATATAATACTACATTCTATTCCGTACTCGTAACATTTCATAAGTGAACGTTATCTCTAACTTTGTTTGTAAACAAAGGAAGTCTCCTTCATGTGAACGATAGTGCCGTGACCGAGGAGCATTAACGAGGTTATAAATGAACTTTTATCTAAAATTACTGCATAGTGCAACGATAGGTAATGTATTATGCAATACTGCGTCCTTTCGTTACATAATAGTCTATCTTAAGGTAGATTTTTAACCTTTCAATTCTTACGACGATATGGCTTGTATACCGACGATAATAGAACAGACGAGAGACGATTAAATTAAGAGCCGTGAAGTTTTAAGTATGCTTACGACGCCTTGAAGGTCATACGAAATGAGATATTACCAAATAATACGAGATGGAAGATTGTCAGGTGAAATATCAAGCTAATCGAAGAGTCACATTGCGGAAGAATTTTGACACGAAGATTCATAAGTTCTAATGATACGAAATAAAGGAATGTTATGCTTACGTCTTTCTTTCCTGGAGTACTGCTCCACCGGGATGTGGAGAAGTGGAAATATATGCGTAGTGGTTTCTCCTTCAGGACTGTCCTTCAGCACGTCGCTGATTCTTCCTCGTTCCAAAGGAAAACACGCACAAATTCGTACACGTTATCTCAATGTCTCTTTTCGTTGAGTCTCGCTTCAAAACCGTCGCGATGTACACAGTACGACACGTATTCTTCGTTAAAACTGCTTCATAACTCGTATAACCGTGATTCGAGAGGAACAAGTGATGTCTAAGGTATCGGTACGTAACCGAAGAAAAACGAAAACGAACGTATGGATCGTATTTTCACGCAGAACGTCGTAGAATCATTCGTACGTGATACCGTGTGTTACGAACGAACCGTAGAGACTTCTTCGACTTTTCGATGTCTCGTAATCAGTGACTCTTAACGAGTATTCTCTTCTGTAATTGTTGCTGATCGCGATTAAGAGGTTTCCGAGATACCTCCTTCGCTAATCGGCAATAAGCGCGATCGCGCGATCCGACCTCCTCCACGTTCCGTGTGCGTTTGAGAGAATGCCGGTCTAATGTCACGCGACAAGGTACGTCGCCGGCAAGCCGGCACAGTTTCCGCTGTCTGCGCATGCGCCACCTCGCCTCGTGCGCTTCACGTGATTTTGTAAAATCGTCCAATCAGAGGCACGCAGGTCCACGTGTTTGCATTCTTTACACAGTCTGTGCACTGTCGAACGATTCCGATTCGTCGGGTGTATGTGTGTTAAGAGAAATCAAAGAAAGAGCGAGATGGTTAAAGCCGGCGATCGGTACCGGTTTCTACCTTCATTTTTACGAAACTACGTTCTGACTTCTTTTGAAAAAAAGCAAATTGAGTTTGCCCGATGTAGTGCAATCTGTTCTGCTATCTGGAAATGAGAAAGAAATTATGAAAGTTTTGAAATATGTTTTTTTGTTAAAGAGCGATGCGCTTAGATCGGGGGATTTTAAACTTTTTGGGGTTTCTTGGATGGCGATCTCCTTTCTATTTTCTTTTTAAATTCATCGTGGATTGTTTAAAATGTGTTATAATTTGAAAAATTAAATTTGGGATCGGTGTATCTGTTTTTTTTGAACTAGTTCAATATTTTAACTGATTATAAACAAACTCTTTTGCAGTCCGTTAGAAGAACTTTGAAAGATGCTGGTTCAAATTTGAAAAGAACACGTATGAGAACACAGAGTTACTTTCGTTATTTTGCGATACACGTGTAGGGCTTCCCCGACATAAATTCATTACGTATCTTTGAGATGTACGTATTACGTAATCCACTGCGACATTTATTTTAATATCACAAAGTCGAGGGAAACTAGCCAATTTCCAAAGTTTCCTAATGATATATTATAGATTATGATATTTCAAATAATACAACGTATGCGACGAATGAAAAAGTCAAAGTATGAAATAAATCGAGGAAAGCAACCGTGACAATTTTAATTATAAAACAATCATACAATTAACTATACTTTCCAAACACGTTGTCTTTTTCTCATTCCTATAATTACAAATTACGAGGAGCGTCCAAGATAATCTGATTTTTCCACCTTAATTGTAAGTAAAATCTAAAAATCGAATTGCAATCTACGTTTATAACCAAATATCTTCAATGTCGAAGGGATTAATGAGAATGATTCAAAATATTTGCAATGAGGTGTACTAATTCGGAAGAATATAGATCTATGAATGAGGTTTAAACCGTTCGTACCTAATTTCATGAATAATTTAACGGTATCGGTGACACGGCATGCAGGCTATGGTGTTCGTCAGCTAGAAAACTATAGAAAATTAGTTGGGGGTTAGAGGAAGCAGGTCTCGGTTGCTTCTAACTCGTCATTGTAAGCTAACATAAATAAACGCAGGTATAAACGAGTTCTCTTGTAACATGACACCCCGCCGCATCTCTTCAACGTAAAAGATTTCTATTATGTCTCTACCGTGCCCCGTTAAATCCATTGTCACGGATGCAAAGGAGGGCAAGTAAATATCTCTAAAATCTCATATACCTCTCAGTCAAGCCTTGAATATAAAAGGGAAATACATTACTCACAATTATTATTCGTGGAAAACGTAGTTAAATGCTTCCTTCTTTTCACGTCTGGTAATTCCGTACGGTACTTGTTTACTTTTACAATTGTGTTTTCACTTTATCGTTGACTATCACCTATTCACGACCTATCGTGATATTAAACTGAAATTATTATTAACCCTTTGCGGACGGAGACATTTTTATATGTTGAGAGGTAATTGCGATCAAGAACCACCTTTTAATCAGAGAATTAGATTATTAATACGTATAAATTATAAATTATTATCTAAGTCATCATATTTCGATGGTTCTATTCCAATTTTTAAATTTTAACTGTACGTGCATATAACAAATTATTAGGAGTACCGAAAAGTAAACAAAATTGGAGAAGCGAAAACGTAATTGGAAATGTTTTTCAACAAAAAAGCGAATCGTACAATTACCTTTACGCTGGCAAAATGTGTTAGAAAATTATGGAAATTGTTTTGTTGAATAGTATTTAAGATTATAAATGTTTTTCGCCAAAACAAAATTGTGATTACTTTTCGGTACGCTTGATATAATTAAATTATTTCTCAGACCACATATATGCGTCGCTATTCCTCAAAGGGTTAAGGAGAGGAAACGAAGATAAACGAGGTCTATGTTGTGATATTAAAAAAAACATTTCTTTTCATAGAAATCAGTCCATTTTCTTACATTAAAGCGTAACGATTCGAATATTTTTTCCGTTGATTGTGTGGCTTTCAATTCCAGTGGGCACGTGGGGGATATAGCGATAAAAGCAAAAATCAATTTTCATTTCTTTCCACCTTAATTACAACGGTTGATCGTTAAGAGTCTTTGTTTTCATAATAGTGAATCATCTGGGAGGGGGATATTTTTTGTTGTTGAGCCTTCTTCGAGCATTTACCTAATGAACGCGTGTTTTTATATACCCATAAATAAAACCGTCACCTAAATAATCATAATTAGGAGCGAGATAACGCGAAAACATTTATTATTATTATTATTAATTTTTTTTTGTTCGTACGTTCACACTCACACAATTCTATATTCGCATACTTTTTTCTTTTATCAATATTTAAGGGAAACGTATTCCACTTAATTTGAATGTATACGTAAGTGTACGATTAGTACGTCGTTGCAAATTATTATTCGGAGCGAGTTAATTCCTACTTTTTAAAGAGATCAAACTTTTACGATAGCAATAAATAACGGTAACGGTATTCCCTTATTTGTAAAGTATGTACTGCAACTATGTTTTCGCATTACATTTCGATTAGTGAAGTTTCTCTGCGTTGCAGAACGATACGATTACTCGATGTGACGATAAATCTATCGACATTAAAGTATATTTAATTGTTATATCGTAATAACATTTTATTAACACGTTTGCTATCACATAATTGAGAACAATTCGTTGTACATTAATTTTATCGTTAAACTTCATCAATGTCGTTTCTGTGTATGTAAAAGTGAAATCAATATGTTGTAAATATGATAATAAAATATATGAACATAAAATTAGTTAGTAGTTAAAATCTTTTAATGTATAGACATTCAAGGTATGAAGATTGATAGCAAACGTGTTAAGAACATTTACGAAACTCTCCTGAAAACAGCATTAGACGAAAAATGCCAATACGATTTCGACTTTAAATACGTTGAAAAGAAAACGTTTCCTAATTCTGATAAATCAAAAAAAAAGTACAACGCATATAATTCATCTATTCGAGGAGCAAACAAACCAACTTCGCACGAAGATTCTGAACGATGAAACAATTGTATGTTCTAATGGAAGAAAAAACATACGTGTACTTAATTGTATGTTATATACAGTGTTTAAAAACTACTACGAGCTTGTAGGAACCCTGTTGATAATATCGACAAAATACAGATGAATTATTCTACGTCTGAACTGAATATATAAAATGTATCCATATATACATGTTAAAGGGTAAAGTCCGAAATTCAATCGGCGATGAGAAATCCGAGTATTCTAGGCTAAGAAAATGAAAATTCTCTACGAATACTGCTGTTAAATATATGTTTATGTTATAGTTATACTATTGCGATAAGTATTGTAGCTGTTTGAATCCAGCCAATTATGTTCCTCGTACTAGTTCTTTTTTTTTGTTACTTTCAATATACTAATTCATAGATGTATGATTATTACGTTTCCTATGCGGACGATCATTTTATATTTATACCTATGTATTTACAAATTAAACGATTCTTCGTTATAGTATGGACTTTACCTATAACGCGCACAATCGAAATAGTTAATTCCACCAGCATAAATACCAAATCCAAGACCGATGTGGATATGGAAATATTGTGTTTCCTCTTATATCTTGTGTAATATACCATTAAGACATTTCAAAACCGTCCGGTGATCTTTGAAGACACTGGGGTATAATAATTAAAATTTAGTATCATATATATATATATATATGTATACGTGTATATATATGATGATATTGAAATTCTCAATAATGACAAACACACGTACGTATATTACCGACCCGTTAAAAATTATGCTGGTCTTCGATACCCTTATTCATGCTGATATTTACACTATAGCGAATGTACATTGATAATCAGTCGTGTGTATCATCGATAGTCAAATTGGACCTGAATATTATCACAAATAAATGCTACAAATTAAATGTACCAATTCTTCTCCAACCAAAAAAGTGATACGTATCGATAACCGTGAATCGGTGAGATTCACCTACTCATTTATTTTGTGTTGGAACGATCTCGTCGTTTCGACTGAAACAGATCGAAAATGGAAGAATTGAATGTAAAAGAAACATAAATCAGATTCGTCCCAATCAGACTTAAGATAAGGTGTTACACGATCGAGGTCTCTGACAGCAACAGAGACTACGTAACCTTGCCGCAGGGCCAATCTCTTCTGATCACCGTTCCTCGACACTTTCACCTCCGCCGCTTTCTTGCTGAGGCCTTGCAATTTGGTACGTGATAAGATATTCAGGATATGCTTGCTCGCCTCTATAAACAACATATTCGGGAAAAGCTAAACCACCTTGAGATGGCCTACCCATTACGCTATGATGTCCAGGAGGTGCGTGTGCCATCTTCATCGCGGAGAATTGTAAAAATGATTTGCCGAGTGTAACTCGGCAAAGTAGCAAGTGTCTAAAAGGAGAAGATACATAGTAGAAAATGTAAATTTGATGATGTGAGAAGTACATTACCAATTTATACTTCCTAATATATACCTGTGACAGACGTAACAGCTACGATCTTTATGAGCAGGACATCCCGTACCGCCACAAATCCCATAGACGTATTGATTACTTTTACTACTATGTTCTGCGAAATAAATCCCAGCACCGAACATACCACCGATATATGCGTGCCGTTCGTCGAAACCTTTTTGTACGATAGCATTAATAAACGGACTACCGTGAAACAACATTCTCTCGTTTGCTTGAGGTACGGCTGAGCTAAGTGCAGTTCTAGGACCCGTGCTGGGTGAGGAAGGTGCTGCTGCACCGACTTCTTCAGCCACTTCTTGCCTTCTATGCGCGTACCTTTCCCATAACTTGCGATTTTGAACTTTTTGTATCTGTGATGGAAATACATTTACTTAATATAAATTTCGCACTACAAAACCGAAATTACTTTCTTGTCAAATAGATATAGTATTGTATGTAAACCAGAGGTGCACAAGATCTAAAGGTGTATATTAAAAAGATTACGTCTCATAGAGGTATATAGTTTACTTACTCTAACTATGTTGTATCGAGAAAATATGCCACCTGAATGGCCATTGTCTCGATGCTGTCTAATAGTACTCTGCATTTCTTCCTCGACAGCTAAAAACTCCTTGTCCTCTGCCAACAAATCGACCAGCAACGTGCCAGGAGTAATGGATGGCTGCCAAGGCGTACCCGCGGCAGTGTTGAGAAGTTTCTCCATTCCTTTGATCAACTTATGTCTATAGCCATATGCAGATACTCCGACTTGTTTCAAGTCCTCGTGTCCCATTTCTGCCAATATATCCAAAGTAATCTGTTCCCGTTCGAATAATTCTAATAAATGCTCCAAATCAAGGCTCTGTAGGAAACCAGATACGGTTGTGATGTTCGAGTTATCTTTATCTTTGGACTCTCTTTCAGTACACGTTTCAGACGGTGGCATGGGACTCAGACAGGAGGAAGGTCTTGCAAGAGGAACGCATAAGGTCATAGCTGCTCCGGAAGGCATAATCACTGTTTCTTGAGTGAGCGGCGGTGGAGGTGTAACTGGAACTGAAATAGAGAAAATTAGCGGAAAACATATAAAGATATGTTAAAAAAATCCAAAATATTTTAATAACACGTCTACACTCACCAGCTACTATACTAGGTGGTCTACTGTTAATAGTGTTGTTGCCATTACCACTTAAATTGATGGCAACTCCGACGGTATTAGCGGAGGGTACCGATGGTACTACTTGCTGTGAGGCCATAGCATCTTGCAATAAACATCTGACGTCATCCGCACTAGCTAAATCCACGGGACTCTGACCTTCCTGATTTTTCAAAAAAGGATCGGCACCATGTGCTAGCAAGAGAGCACATAGTTGTGTCCTTCCTTTCTGTGCTGCTTCATGGAGTGGCGTAAAACCCCATTTATCGGTGGCATTTACAACCGTATTATATTTAATGAGCAATGCGGCGATATCCAAATGACCGTAACTCGAAGCATTATGCAAAGGTATCAGTCCTCCTTTATCTTGAGCATTTACATCAGCTCCACGTTCGAGTAAAAATTCGGCCACTTCCAAATTATTGTAACCAGCTGTATTGTAAAAAAAAAATTGTCATATATGCAACAATAATATAAAAAAGAAGAGAAAATGTATTACATACCAGCCAAGTGCAAAGGTGTGCTGTTACGACCTTGTGCATCTCTGCAATTAATATTATCCTGCGTAACGAGCCGCTGTACTCTGGCCAAATTTCCTTTTTTCGCTGCGTCTAAGAGTGCACTGTTTCCTCGCAATAAGTCCGCTATATCTTGATCGCCATCTCTTACTAGATCCAGTGGAGTTGCACCGTCCCTATTTTTCTTAGTCGCATCTGCTCCATGCCTTAATAATAATCGGACAATTTCATATTTCCCTTTAGCTGCAGCTTCATGAAGTGGAGTAAACTTCCATAAATCGGCAACGTTCACCGATGCGCCATGCTTCACTAACAATTCCGTTACTTCGTAGTGACCGTAAGAGCAGGCATTGTGAAGGGGAACCAGTCCACTGTGATATTATGTACAATAATTTTTTGTTAGATATATATTATACAATCAATTTGTAACAAAAGGATGTGATGCAGTAGATCACGAAAACAATCAAGTACTTTTCATTTTTATACACTTTATTCAACTAAAATGTCGTAACTAATTATATATGCTCGGAAATGTATTTGTTCAATAAGTTAAGGTGTTGTCACAACAAGAAAATATAGAACATATAGAAAATATTATTTATTATAACGATAATTATACAATAATCAAAATACTGAATTTGATAAATAATGTGACTTTGCATCAAATAGTCTTAATATTTTGTATATTCGCGGTTTGGCATAAATTTTTTTGTTTACAGTAGCGGGGAAAAAGTTAACAAGAACCACATAAAATTTTGTTTACACTTTGAATACGTAAACTCACAAAATTGATCAAGTGCGCTAAGCAACAGTTCGAGCACTACTAGCTAAATCTAAACGACATGATCAACTAAGTTTGTATTTCAGTGTCAAGGGGAGATGTAAACAAACAATTTGTATGACTTTGATCGAGCGTTAAGTAAATGTTCTAAGAAATCTACATTTTGGAGAAAACAGGAAACAAGGCTACAATGTGATCAAATTCGTGAGCCACTGTATAGTTTATTGAACTTACCCTTTATCTTTGGCGTGTACATCTGCTCCATGTGCCAATAAATATTCTACTACAGGCACTCTATTAAATCCCGCTGCAAAGTGCAGCGGCGTTGAGTGCCGACCATCCAAATCGCGACAATTAACAGCATGTGGGTTTATTTGTAAAATTCGTTCTACCGCTGCTAAATCACCAGATTTACTTGCTTCTAATAGTTGCGCTTCCGCATCGTCTGTACCACTTGGCGGATCTATAATGAGAAAAATATAAACAGTAATATCCTTTGCTTGAAATGAAATTCCGTTTACATTATGTTAGATTTCGAACCTTGTAATATTTTAAGGACATTTTCTGCAGCTACTTGTGCCGCAGTATAGCCCTGAGGTGATACTATAGATGGATCAACATTGTATGATAACAATATTCTGCAAGCTTGCACATTGTCTTCTCTAACACACCTGTTTGTGTAAAAATATTTTGAATAAAAAAAAAAAACTTAAAACATTTCCTTTATAATAGTACAGGATTTTTAACATTAAAAAAAGATTGACAATACCTGTGTAGTGCAGTTTGCCCTAATCCATCTAAAGCATTAACTTTTGCATTATGTCTAAGTAATACATCCATTGCATCGTAATGAGAATGATCAGTGGCAATGTGGAGTGGTGTAAGGAAGTCTTTATTTTTTTCATTCAAGGCAGCATTTTTCCTAATTAAAGATTCGATTACTTGTTTTCTCTTAGGATAAGGAGAAGCAACGGCACAGTGAAGCGGTGTATCTCCGGTATAAGGATGTTTAAAGTTAACAACTTCTTGGGAGAGGTATTTTTTTAATTTAGTAAGATCTGCCTGCCTGCAGGCATCCAAAAGGCAGTGTCCTTTGTATTCGTCTACAATTAAAGCATATCTAACAACCACATGTTTTGTGTGCATTCTTACCGATTCAAGTTATACGGCGGATCTCTACATCTAATAACAAATGATAGAATACAAATATAATACACGTACATGCTAATCTTTCTTGTAATTCCAGTGTCGGGGCTACATCAATGGCGCTCTTACTGTGGCAGTTTAATTGCGTCGGATCTGCACCCTCGCTTAGAAGTAAAGAGCACACCTCGGCTCTGGATTTACTGGCAGCTTCGTGTAATGGAGTAAATGCCCACAAGTCGCTTGCATTGACTGCTGCACCATGTTTAAGAAGTGCTTCTGTTACTTCAAAATGGCCATACGAGCAAGCATTATGAAGTGGAACAAGTCCCCTGCAAAAAAATAATGGCAAATTTTATTCAATGATGTCAAATAAAGAATAAATAATAGAAAAAATATTTAATATAATAAAACATGTACCCTTTATCTTTTGCATGTACATCTGCACCATTTTGAAGTAAGATCTGCACTACTCTAGATCTATTATATCCAGCAGCTAAATGCAGAGGAGTAGATCTTCTTCCATCGCTTGCATGGCAATTAACATTTAATGGATTTAAAAGTTGTAACAGACGTTCTTCATTTCCAGATCTTGCTGCCTCTAGAAGCTCATCCTTTCTATGTTCTCCCGTTAATACTGGTTTAGTAGCAGGATCTGCTAGTTCTAATGCTGTTTTTCCTTCTGTGTTTCTGATATTTACATCTGCTCCATGCTGCAGCAGAGCAATACATACATCTATTTTACCCTGTTAGAACAATAAGAATAACACAATCAGATAAACTTCCTTTTAAATGTTCAAATCCATATTTGAAAATTTAGAACAAATGAAACTTGCAATACCTTAATTGCAGCTTCATGCAGAGGTGTATAATTCCAATTGTCTCTTGTATTTGGATTAGCTCCTGCTTCTAGTAGAAGTCTGACAACATCAGAATGTCCAAAAGAACAAGCATTATGCAATGGATGTAAACCACCATCGTCACGTGCTTGAATCGATGCTCCGGCAGAGAGAAGAAATTCTACAACATCTCTTCTACCATACCCTGTATAAAAAAAAGTCAACATATATACAATCATTATCCTTACAAAAGAATCTCTCAATTACAACAGAGTACATCATGTCCTAATAAGTATAGATACTCTTTCCCCAAAATTCTTTTCTAAACAAAGAGATCCCAGTAGAAAAAAATACAGCCATTATGTTCCAATATAAATTCGTTCGATTCCTTGAATCATTCAATTTGTCAAACGATAACATTCGACTTTTAATCTCGTGACTGTTTCAGACCGATCAGGATATGTCGAGGATATGAAATTTAAGTAGAATCCTTATCCACAAAGAAATGCAACATTACGCATCAAATTTCATCGACCGAGAAAACGACGAAAAAAGATATTACAATAACGAGCTCACCAGCTGCAAAATGCAGGGGAGTGGACTTGCGTCCAGCGGTGTCTCGAGCATTGACCGTCTTCGGTGTAACCAACGCCTTCACCCTCGCAAGATCTCCAGTTTTACATGCCTCGAACAGCTCTCTCAGTGGATCTGTATTTCCTGATCCCGTAAGGGATTCGGCATTTGTCAACGTCGATCTACGTCCTGCCATTTTATGCCGCCATTTTCACGCTACTGTTCGGACAGATACACTTTACGAGTTCTCGTAGTGTTCGAGGCTTTCACGACACGGAGATGAGTTGCTATGGCACAACCCAGTGGCGCCGTTCTATGCGTTCTATACATGAAACCACTCATCGCTTCAAGTACCACGACTCATTAAAGATACCTGTGACATTTAAATAATTGTTTATCTATCAAAGTCGATGACACTTATGTAGAAAAGAATCTAATCAATTTTTACATGCCATTGAAACCTTATTTTTATTCTATTTATTATACAGACTCACGTGAATGAAAAAAAGCTCCTCTATTTTGTATATAAACATGATATTTTTTTGTTATTTCTCTGCAGAGAGAAGAATTATGAAGATAATATTATAAGAGAGAAGAATATGAATTGTTTGTGCATGTACTATTAATGCTTTACCAGTATTAAAAGTACTGCAGTATTATGATTATTCGGAGAACATTTTACAAAAATGTACTCTTGCAATTAGGTTTGCACCATTTGCATGGATTATTTTACAAAAATGTTCTCTTACAATTAGGTTTTCACCTTTTAGGTGGACTTTATGTGTTTGAGAAACATTTTGAAAGGGTATTGGGTTCATGTTTTTAAGTAGATTTCATTATTTATGGAGTAATCAAATTTCTTACGAATGTTAATAGAACTAATGGTTTACCTTTTATTCATGTTTCTGATTGTTTATTGACTATATACAACAAGAAATGTTTTCAACAAACAATTCTATAGTCAATTATGAAGAAAACAGATGAGAATACTTATTGCATGGAAATTAAGAATTATATGTAATACCTGGCTGCTGAAAATCCAGACATGAACTTATAAAAAATAATCTTAATTATTTGTTTCATAGAAATCCAATGTTAAAGGAGTAGCAGATTATTAGGAAAACATTATGCGTTTTAGTTTTACATTTACAAACAGATGATAACATACTTGATGCTAATGAATTTAGGTAAATACACACAAAACCAAATCAGAATTACATTTACATGATAATAAGCAGGTAACAGTATTAATGATACATTATTCCTACATTTGAACTGCTAATGCACAATGCATTTTATTTAAAGCTTATTTAGAGATCTTTTTCATGAAGTTTCAAATGCTGTAAAGTTGTAGTAACTTTGAATTCTTTCACTTTATCTTATATTTGTGGTACTTCAATGTATAAGTTTGTGTAATTGCAAACCTGTGGTATGCAATGTTTATTAAGAAATGAAATTGCCGCTATATTGAATCATTCTTTAAGTATTCTTCAATTGTTGTAACAATTCCACAATAGGAAAATGACAAAGCTTTATGATGCAAACTTAAATTCAATGTATAATTCATAATAAAATCTGTTGAATTATGTTAAGCTTTCTCATATGATAAGTCTTAAAATGATTGATATGATTTTGCTACAAAATGTACATTGATGAATTACGTTTTCAATGTACAAAGAAGATAATTTATGGATTAACAAAGTTAAACCACACATTCAAAATGGAAAAATTACGATTGGTTAACTTCTGCCAGTTGCATTCATGCAATCTAGCGCTCCTTGCGGCTTAAATGCAACTACTGTACATTTGTTAGCTTCCATCTCTTAACCTTTGTAAATTTCGGTTCCGAGCGTCAATCGTAGTATTTGTATGGCAACTTTTAGATTTTAGGTTATGATTTATTTGTACATAATTTCAGAATTGATTGATATTATTGTTCGAATTTTTATGAGAAGAAGCACTTGTTTGAAGGGAATTTAACAAAAATATAATGTTAACCTGCGAGGCGCAGGGTTGCCTTTCGAGTCAGAATACAAAGGTCGATGGAAAAGAAATTGTACTCTTTCCCTTTCCAGAGGACGATGGGTGAGTATTGCTCTTAATTTCTGTATATACTGTGAAATACTTCGTTTAGAAACACAAATTCGATGCTTTCAGGCAACGCGAGCAGTGGTTGAAAAACTGTCAGTTGAACGGTAAAATAGAAAATGATAGACCACTGTATCTCTGCGAATTGCATTTTGAGAAGATGAGTTTAACAGAATCAAAGGAGTTAAAACCGAGTGCCATTCCAACGATTTTTAACAAAGTAGAAGGTATCTAAAGGAATCAATGTATTTTCAGTTATTTAAATCTGACATTAACAGGTGAATTTTCTTATAGAAATTCACAGGAAACGTAAGGCTGATACCGAACTTCAAACTGGATCGTCAAAGACTCCACCATTGAAGCAAAAGAAATTAAACGAGGATTCTAACACTTTAGTAACTCCCCCACAAAGTCCTCCTGCTCGTTTAACGGATAATGTATGCAATTATTTTTCATTCAATTTCTATGCAAGCATATTATAGTGATTTTATCAAATACATAGCTACATTTGTGATTTTACAGGTTGCAGAAGTGAATGGAGAAAATAAAATAGAAATATTACCACAAGGTGAACTCCCTTTAAATGGATCTGCGGTTTTAAAGTCTGAATTGTACCGAGAGGTACAAATGGGAAAAAAAATATACCGCTTGACTATACAAATAGATAAAATATATGGCAAACCATGTCCACGGTCCAAGAAATTAATGGCTTTGATGGAATTCAGTAAAAGGATTCAAGAATTACAGAGAAATGTAAATAATGTTGATCAAAAAAGAGATAAGCCATTGCAAAACAATAGGAAGGTAGTTTGTGCAAAGGGAGGATGTAAATTGAAAAAGTCCACTTATAATTCAAAGCCAGCGTATCAGTGCGAACACTGTGATAAATATTACATTACAAAGAAAGGCTTCAACAAAGACGATAAAAGTAAACCCTGTACGATATGTCATAAAGTATTCCCGCCGCATTCATTGTATCCTCACATCAGGACACATTTTATTTGTGATATGTGTAAAACAGAATGCATCTCGCAAGTAAGTTACGACAAGCATAGAAGGTTACACGTCAGCACGGATCCGTTGTATCCGTACAAATGTCATCAGTGCGTTGAAATATTTGAACTGAAAGAAGACCTTAGGCAACATTATTTAATCGTTCATCCAACTATACAAGTACAGAATACAATTTTACAAGTAACCGCGTCACCTCTGACGCCGCAACCTCCTCAACCGAAAGATTACCGTTGCGTCAGTTGCAACATAACATTCAGAAACGAACAAGCCTATAGGTAGGATTATATGTCCTAAAAACGGTATCGTTTAACGTAGCCTGTATAACGCAGAGCATAAATAATAAATATCTTTACAGGAACCACATAAACTCTCATAAAAAGAAAGAGGGTTTAAGGTGCAGCATTAGCGAAACCAATAATATATTTTCAGTACCTAATCCTCTGACCGGTAGTCAAATAGGCATACTACGAGCCGTAAAATTCAGTTGCAGAGTATGTTCCATGGAATTCGACAATGTCGGTGAAGTGGATAAACATACGAGAACGCATCTGGAAGAGGATATCGAGGAGGACCGGAAGTGCAATATATGTAAAAAACTGTTTAAAACAAGTGCACAGCTGAATGAGCATTTAAAAAATCATTTGTCCCGTGCTCATCCATGTCCTGTATGTCCTAAGGCTTTTATCAATAGAACAACATTGAAGATACATTTAAAAACTCACGGTGAACCGTAAAACCGTTATGTTTTGACTTATTTACAAATTTTAGTCCGGTCAATGGGTGAGAGCGTTTCTTTCCCTTTCGTTGATCCTCAGTTACGTATGTAGCCAAATCAAGACACTATCATACGTGAATCTTCGAATCTTTGTATAATGTGTACAAAGCTGTTTTGTTAATTATGGTATTGGCATTTGTAGCCAATGACGACGGTATGAAGTTATGTAATGTACGTTTATGAGAGATATTAAATTCTTATATAATAATCATCACGTTTTCCTAATTCATATTCACTCATGACGTACGTCACGTCGTATTATCAAGATCGATCTGTCTTTTTACCATATGCTCAAAAGATACTATAAATAGAATTTACTGTGATATAAATCAACCAAATAAAACTACGATCTTATGTGTATAAAATGTGTTTCATATATCTCTTTCTTTTTCTACTAAGGTATAAATATATCCGCAAAAACGTATCCAGAATTCATGCAAAGAAAAGACCATCAAATCCTCGACTGTTCCGGCGACAAGTGGAAAATGGCAAAAACGAGCGTCTCTCTTGAAACCACCGCAAAGATTGCCCGCAGAATGAAAATAATAGCTAGCCGGCTCCTTTGAAAATATCTCCATGCATTCGTAGTTGATGGAACTCGCTTACAGAATGATTCCTAACTTCTGTCTCCTTCTCTCGTTTATTCTTCCTCTCTCCACTGCCACATCGAGAGCAGAAGTCATCGAAGAGTCAGAAGGGGGAGGAAGAGCGGGCGAAACGAGGGCAAACGAGCCGAACTAGAAAGGAAGCCGACGGTCATACTGAACAATCGTCCCGATGTTCACGGTCCTCCTGTCAACTAGGACCACTTCAAACGTTGCCGGTCTCAATGTGTTTATTTGGCCAATGTCAAATTTACTTGTGGAAAAAGGAAGCTCGTACCTATCGCCGGTTACGGCACCTTGCTACCGCCAGCAACCCTCTTTTCCTCTCCTACTACCACCGTTCTCTTTGGCAGTCACGTATATAAATCGGATCGTTTTGTCGCACTCGATCTCGCACCGGTACTTGGGCGTGGCTCGTGTTTCTCTATTGTAAACTCTTGACTTTTTCCACGTCTACCACTATTCGCTATGGTTCTTGGAAAGAGTGGATCACTCGAAGAGTGAGGAGGATGTTGAGTGCCGCTCCTGCGATGTGCGAAGGGGTCAAGATCAAGGAGTTCGGAAGGGCGAGATTATGTTAACCCCTTGACCTTCCATTTTTTTCGTGACTGCCTTTGTAATTATTTAGAATTAAATTTTTAAAATACAAATTGATCAGTAGTTTTTAATGCATGGTATGATTTAAGGTAATATTAATATGAAGTAAGTAATTTTATTGCGCCATACATTAATATTTTTAATTTGGTAGGTTTCGCGACACTTGATGATTTGTAAGCCCATTTACTGTATTATGAGTGACATTCGTTATTGTAGAGTAAGGAGTGAATGATGGATGAAAGTTAAATGATAATTGAGTAGGAGGTTTTTGTAAATTATTGTTAAGTGCGTTTAAGTCCTTGGTTGGAAATTACGAGTATTGTTAACAGAAAGATTTGTCCTGGATTTATCATCTGATAGGATACGACTGTTCTATGTCTTGCAATTTATTTTATTAAGATCTAGGATTTGTCTTTTTCTTTCAGAAAAAGTGATAATAACCACTTTAAGTGAGATTAGAGAATATATAAAGGGTGAATTCTCGAAACGAAGTTCGAAGGGGAGGGGTTCATTTTCTAATATTTAGAAAAATTAATATTTTCTTAGGACTCGCATCGCTACTTGCATATCTCATATTTTTGTAAAATAAGAATAATAGAATTGAAACTATTAAACCGCAGATGTTTTATGTGATGTTGGAAAGATAGCTGTTATAAAACTGTTGTTTATCTCGGATTAAAGTGAGGGGTTGCAGCCTCAGAGAGGGTGTTTAGTGACGCTCCGTCGAATTTGAAAATGCGAGACGACAGTAACACCTAGGAGTATCGTTGCGAACGAAGGAAAGCACTCTATAAATTCGCCATGGTTTTCTATGGTTGCTAAACGCTAAATCCTGACTGAACACCAGTTATACGTAGCTCGACCGAAGGGTAGCGTGGAATTAAGGATTGCCGAGGGCTGTTGCGTGACAAATCGCACGATTCTCCGTGAACTGCTCGAAAATCTTCATGGGGAATGATTATCTAGTGCGTTTCAATATGTTTCCACTTAGGATACCTTCAGATTTTATTGTAAATTGATTCCAAGCACCTCTGTCATTTCTAGTCTTCACTGTATTTCTTTCAGTATCAGTTTATTTAAAAAATTCTATGAACTTACAAAATTGATGAATGAATTTACTAGTATGTAATCGATGTAATTCTAGAAATTTACAAAAACTGAAAATTTTAACGATGACTTATTTCCCGAAATGTACAGACAACGTCCATTAAGTAAAAACAAAACGCGGTGCTACTTTTCCTTAAAATCTTCCATGAAAACTGTGCGAACTTCGAAAATTTGTAAGAATATGAAAGTTTTGAGCTTAAAGATGCAAACTTCGAAAGCAATTACAAAATGGTATAATATAAAGTAATTTTCCTTAGGTGGATTTAACTCGCGGTCTAATAACGAAGGAACAACAGACTCTTTTTTCATTTCCGTGAAATATGATAGGATTCTTAGCGATAATATATTCTTCCGATCATTTCACGCCATGATCAGAAAATTTTCCACCTTTTTCGTGCAAAATGAACAACAGATAGCCGATCGTGTCGCCGACGAAAAGTCGATTTTGGACCATTATTTGACAAGGTGTCGGAGCCTGACGATCGAAAAGTATCGGCGAGAAATTTGGAGAAAGGGCACCCCGGGGTTAAATTTGCACGGCGGTTTTCTGTGTCGGTCTCGTCAAAGGGTTACCTCTACGAGATACAGCGAATATGCTAATTCACAAGCGTGTCGAAACGACTGGTATTTGTGGTCGAATGCTTTTTCTTCGAATGTCGGGACGCTCGTTTATTCGCCGACGAGATCGTCAAAGAAACGATGATGCGCTCGATGCAGCTGCAACGACATTGTCACTTATAACGAGAAATTGGAAAGAGGATGGAAAACATGATGGAATTAACGTAATTAATATACTGAGGTATTACTTTATACCAATGTAATACCTTACAGTGATGTTACAGACTCGAATTTCTTATTAACACGTTGTCTACCATGGGGGTCACCGGTGACCGTTGCTATTGAATTTAACGAACTTTCATGTAACTTTCAAAATGCAATATTTATGATTTTCAGATATTCTGAATATTTAAATATCGACGTTACACAGATAAAAGTCTATCTGTATCTTTAAAGTTTCTGCTATATAAATATGTAAATTTAATAGAAAAATGTTCACTTCAGTAGAAATGATAAAACTAGCGAAATACCCGTAACTTTTAAGGTATTAATGGGCTCGAGTTTAAATTATTTTGTCTCCTAATATTTTCGTAATTGCTTTCGAAGTTTGCATCTTCATGCTTAAAACTTTTCTTTTTCCATTTGTTTTGAAAATTTACTTGATTCTTGAGAAAGATTTTAAAGAAATTCCGTCACTTATCTGCAAACTGTGCGTTAAATAATAACGGTAGAATTTTTTTAACTTAAATGAAGTACATTTATTTCAAATTTCTATTGGGATTAAAGTCAACGAGCCTGCAGAAATAACCACAGCAAACAGCCGCGCCGACATTGAAAAAGAACGAAGGAAAATCGAGAAACGTGTATCGTATCTTTCCCCCGAAGCATCGCGTATTGGAAAGACGCGTGCACGAACTTCTAAAAGCAAGAAGACGGAAGAATATGGCAGAAGAATCGCAGAAGAGAAAAGCAAGAAGAAGGAGAAGAATGGAAAGAAGGATGGAAAGAGATGCGCCTCTTTTCGGCGTTGGGCACGGGCCATCTGGCAGACTGATCTTTTATAGCGTCTATCTATCTATCCTGCGTCCTCTCTTCAACGAAGAGGAGGAATCACTCGCGCGGAAGTTCCTAGCCTTTTTGATTAATGGCCCACGAGATATAAACCGCGTCAGCTTTTCGATCGTGTCGGAAATCTAAGAGGAGAATCTATGGAACAGTCGTTAAAAACCTGAGAGGATATCCTGTCGAGGAATCGTCAAAGTGGTAGTTTCTCTGGGACATTGCCTTATTGACTTATAGAATGAATAATATTACTTTGTACTGATCAAATCTTAAGCTAATTCAAGCTTAACTGTTATCTATTGAAAATAATGCTGTTTATCTGCAAATGCGATTTAATCTTGGCCGAGAAAATCCATCCGTGACCGTACTTCGATGTATGTTTACAAAACAAGTATTATCTAGATTTAATACTACAACTGCAAAAGCAGTTAAAGTGACTGGTAGCTAATTTCTTCTACAAACCCTTCTTTATGATGAAACCATACAGTATTTATTTCCAGCCTAGTTTGCAAATATTCTAATTCCTTTATTTTCAAAGTACCTGTTTAATATTTAGAAATTAGCACTAACTTTTTCCACAATATTCAATTTCAGAAATTCTCCTTAACTATTCCCAAAGCATACTTCTCTTTCAATTATTCAAATAACAAAGATCTTTCTACGTAACTCCCTTAACAAACATACTTTGTTAGAATATCGCATCCTCCTGAGTCCACATCCTCCACATTCAACCGAACCTTCCCCAGTCCCATCCCCATGTTACTTCTGGATCTCTTATAATAAAAATTCACCCTCCATCCCTTACACAAGTACATAAGCAATCAAGATCATACCTCCCATCGTATCTCCATCGTGAAAATAGCTAAAGCATAGAAATCAGCACCAACTTTTTCTACAATATTCAACTTCAAAAGTTCTTTTCAATTAAGTATTTCCACAATATTCTCCTCCTTCAATTATTCAAAGAACAAAAACCTTTCTACATAACTGCTTCAACAAATATACTTTGCAACAATCTCCCATCCTCCTCAGTCTACACCCTCCACCTTCCAAATTTCCTCAGTTTAATCCCCATACTACTTCTCTGTCTCCTACAATAAAAATTCACCCTCCCACCCCTTAAACACGTAAGAAATCAAGACAATGACCATACCTCTCATCGAATCTCCATAGTAAAAATCGCAAAATTTCTATTTCTATTCTATTTCCATAGAAACCAGCACCACCTTTTTTCACAATATTCAACTTCAAAAATTCTCTGTAATTATTCCCACAATATTCTCTCTTTTCAATTATTCAAATAACAAAAACCTTTCTACATAACTCCTTCAACAAATATACTTTGCAACAATCTCCCATCCTCCTCAGTCTACACCTTCCAAATTTCCCCAGTTTAATCCCCATACTACTTCTCTGTCTCCTACAATAAAAATTCACCCTCCCACCCCTTAAACACGTAAGAAATCACGACAATGACCATACCTCTCATCGAATCTCCATCGTAAAAATCGCTAAATTTCTATTTCTATTCTATTTCCGTAGAAACTAACACCACCTTTTTTCACAATATTCAACTTCAAAAATTCTCTGTAATTATTCCCACAATATTCTCTCTCTTCAATTATTCAAATAACAAAAACCTTTCTACATAACTCCTTCAACAAATATACTTTGCAACAATCTCCCATGCTCCTCAGTCTACACCCTCCACCTTCCAAATTTCCCCAGTTCAACCCTCATGCTACTTCTCCGTCTTCTATAATAAAAATTCACCCTCCCACCCCTTAAACACGTAAGAAATCAAAACAATGACCATACCTACCATCGAATTTCCATCGTAAAAATTACAAAACGTTTCTGAGTTTTCGCACGCACGTGCGTTTCAGCGCGGCAACGATGACACAGGCAACTTGTCGCCGTGGCGAGGGGTGAAAAAGGGAAGGGGCATAAATCATTGGCGGGTACCCGCCGATGAATCCCGTTGGATTCATCCACGTGGAAGGGGCATAATCAAATTTCGACCCGCCATGCAAGGGGCGGCGACTCTGCGGTTGTGCACACTTTCGAGGCCTTTCTACTTGCCAAGGAGGGTGGGTCCCGCTCGAGGGTTATTATGGGGCTTGCCTTGACTTACCCCTAGGCTTTTATGGTGAGAGAGAGAGGAGATTGGGGTGAACCTACGCGTGGTTATCCAACCGTATACCCGGACGACGATTGCGTTCGACGGATAGCGTCGTGACGCTTGCTTTCGTTTCGTGCCGTGTGAATTTGAGGAGATAATCCTTTCGGATTGGTGAATCGTATGGGATGTTGTAAGGGTTTTCATGGTGGGTGGAGGATTGATTCGGGAATCGCGTTGGTTTTTGAGAGGATCTTCGGAAGGATTTGAGTATTTTGTGGGTTGGTTTTTATCGCGGCATTGAAAGATGAGTAGATGATTTGGCGACTGATTATTATTAACACGTTGACGTGTGTTTAAAATGGAATTTTTCATTATTGATTGTACTTGAATTTCGGGGATTTAATTTTGGAGAATGTCTGTAAAGGAATCTTGAAATTGTTAGACTTTGAGGATTTCATTAGGAGGGCTGATTTACAGTTAGCAAATAATATTAAAAGAGGGAAGTAGAATTTGAAATTCCTCGATTGCTATCTTGAATCCTAGTTTCATCATGAAAGCGGCTAATTTATTGGAAATATGAGAAGAATTCCTACTTTTTTGATCCACAAAAGCAGAGTCTTTTTCTATTCAGAATAATTTATTTATCGGTTCGAAAACAGTACTTTTTTGCCCTACTTTCACTGACTGTTCCTTCTGCACTAAATTCTACTTTGCATTACATCCATAAAAACATGATCGATCAGCAACGAGATATCCTCATCGTTATCCTCTGTGATTGAAACATGCAGTCGTTCGATTTTAATCATCCACGTGCTCCGAAAAAAAAACATGCACTTCCTGAAGAAAAACTAAACAAAACTCACAAATTCATCCAGAATTCTTCCCAAAAATTGCCTATATTCATACCATCGTCGATCAATCGATCCGTCATTCCTGAATGACAGAGATACAAGAAGATCTGACGAGGCACGCATCAATCGCTCAGTTTTTTTTCGCGCAGTCCTTTGAACCTTACAACCACAAACTATCAAAAACTGCAACAAAAACGTCGATCGACCGTATGCGTAATTACAAAAGCCGGGGGAAGTTCTGTCGTCGAGGAAAATGAGAAATTTGCAAAGTTCCTGGAATGCAATAGTAAACTCATTGGACCATAAAAAGATTAATTTAGGAATGTAGATTATGATACCTGCAGGTGTATGGAAATTTCCCAAAGGTTTGCGGTTTGCGGTTTGATCGGAAACACCTGTAGGTTTCTTCTTGCGACCGCAACGTTGAAAAGTTTTATAACCCTAACAATGCAGTGAATTGTAAATTGTTTGCGAGAGGC
The DNA here is from genome assembly GCA_910591515.1 of Cerceris rybyensis. Taxonomy (NCBI): domain Eukaryota; kingdom Metazoa; phylum Arthropoda; class Insecta; order Hymenoptera; family Crabronidae; genus Cerceris; species Cerceris rybyensis. The sequence continues at coordinate 9,108,105 of OU342795.1, forward strand.
TCACACTTTGTATCGTAGAGTACATTTTCTCACTCTTTCTTAACTGTTGTAATATTGACAATGGCACTACTCACTTTATGTCTATTTTTAAATATAATACTAGATAAGTAGTTACTCGTTGAAAATTAATTGGACAGTTATTTTTGCGAGCTTCCTTTAGTTTCAAATGATAATTTAACCCTCCATGGGTCTAATTTTTAACTTTGCCAAATATTATAATTTAGCTCGTAAAAATCATGAAAGTCTTTACAATCCAACCTTTTAAATTCAGGTTTAATCCGTTATTTAATATATTTTTATAATTTCCTAATTGTACTGCCGTGAAACTGATTTTCGGATAGCACAAAAAATATCGGATTAGAGAGGGTTAAAAATGATTTTCTAAAGGTGATGGAGATGTATCTAGCTGGTAATGAGCGAAATTAATGTTTACATAATTTTACTTAGGAGAGACAGTTTGAAATGAATTCAAAACCATCGAGACTATGATATATTAAATGAAAAATTGGAGAAAAATCTTTTAAAAGTAACGAATATTACGATTCGAGCCAATTAATGAAATTTTCTATTAAAATTACATATTTATAAAGTAGAAACTTTAAAAAACACTAATAGATCGATACTCAGCAGATATTTATCTTTACAACGCCAATATTTAAATATTCAATAAGTTAGAAAATTCATAAACATTGCAATTCAAACATAATATGAAATTTCATTGACTTCAATAGCGACGGTCACCGGTAATCCCCATGGTAGTCAACGTGTTAATAGGAAGTTCTGGCTTATTAACACCTTGCCGTACTATAACGAGTGATACTCGAATGATACTTGAAATTTTCAAATCTTACAAAACCTATTAAATTGAAAATATCAGTGAGATACGACACGATCAACTTATTTCTATAATATTAACACTAGAACTACCAAACCAGTCAAAATGACTGGTACTCAATTTTTTCAAAAAATTCTCCAAGTTTACATAAGAGTCATAGAATAAATATTCTACGTCTATATCAATAAACATAAATCACCCAATCGATCAAATTTTCCGCCACTTGATTCTCCCTTTTTCAAAGTATTTATTTAATTTATTAAAATATGATAGATTTGGGGCCGGTAGTTCTAGTGTTAATATTACGTTAAATTACACGATATGTCAAGAATCACCGATCAATGTTTATTTTACTAATTTAATTCTAAATTGTTGTGGAGGCAGTCACAAAGTAAATTGCACGGCAAGGGGTTAATTGGAACAAATGGTAGTTCAAACACATGATTTACATTCAATGAAACAATTTTAAACCATCACAGTTATAGGATATACTATATCACTAGAAAAAAAAACAATCGTAGAACCCGGAAATTCAAAGAAGCACATTTCCTCCGCCATTTTACGCAACGTTGAGGAACACCGTCAAAACTTTGACGGATGAGTAACATCAGAAATCTCGTAAAAGAATTGAAAGAGGTATTCGTCTACCGACGGATTTTTCGCTGATGCAAGGTCGTTGGACGTTTTACAAATTTTTAGACGAAAAACCATTGAGACGATGTCGAAGTTCTGTGGATATAACCAGTTGTTATGACTTCCGGGCACGAAAGTAAGACGGATCGATGGGGTTTCAAGGTGAATGGAAATTGTAGCAAATTTTTAAGCCAACCCATCCATCATCCTCGACGACACTTTTGCGTTCGTGTTTCGTACGCAAGAGGAGAAAAGATTCTTGTTTCTATGACCCATGTTAAAATCGTTCTTTGTATTTACAATTCCACAACTGACCGAGAAACTGACCGTTCTCTTCTTTGGATGTAAGCCTTTGAAAATTTTTCAAGTGATGGCTTCCAAACTTGCGTCAATTTTATCGAAGACTCTGAAAGATTATATCTTTCCATGCTGTGAAACCACAACAAATAAAACGTTTGCTTTATGTCCATCAATTTTTTTTATTTTATCAAAAATGTGCAATAATCTAATGTGGAAAATTGGAAGGTCCAATTTTTTATCACTCTTTGTGACTTGAAAGTAAAATTTGCATAAAGCACTAACAAGGGAACATCCCGAGGTGTAAATCACCGATTTTGATGAAATTTTAGTATAATATAGTCCTGGCGAAAATATTTGACACGTATTTTTTTTTTATCGGCAACCGTCAACGTTAAAGGGGTGAAAACCGCCCCCAAAGTTGGGGTAACGAAAACTATTTTATCGAATATTTCTGAAACTAGTAGAGATACGAAAATTTCGTAAGAACTGAACACTAACGTATTTCGACCAAGAATCCAATGGTATAAACATTTTTTTAAAAAAACCCATTTGTTTAAACAATATGATAAAAAATCCTATTTTTTTCAACTTTGAGGGTGGTTTTCACCCCTTTAACGTGGACGGTTGCTGAAAAAAAATACTATGCCTATAGCTATGTCATACTAAAATTTCAGAATATTCTTTTCTGATAAGAAATTTCCCTTTTCTGTAATAAAGTCTTCAGAAAGACATGTGAAATTGAAATTCCCCAAAGTAGTTCCAAGAAGTTCAAAGAATTCTTCTCACAATAATCTCCAAAAGGTTTATACAAGCAAGATCGTTTTGCATTTGAGAACAAAGAGAATTATCATGACGGAAATCCAGAGTGAAATTTCCCGCAAGACAAAAGCCTTTCTCTCTTAACTGCACCTGTACCTGTACTCACACGGTGACGCATGATTGTACCTGAAGAAACAACAGGTAAATCATACACCGTGACATAGTGTTATTAAAGGTATTGCAGTAATCCGTATTATTGTCATTCTTTACGCATGGGGCATTCCGAAGATAATAAAACCAGCACAAGTGACCCAGTAAGCGGATAGCGTCGCACTGTTTGGAAACAATTTTTCCACGCTTCGTCGATCGTAATTCATTAGAGATCTTGGCGATATTGTGGTTTTCCATTTCTCTTCTTCGTCTGACTCGTACGTGGTTTAGAACTACGTAGAGTGAGATGAAGTTTACAGTTCAGCCATTTTACTTGTTCTCGAAATTTTGAGGAGCAATAAAATCGGTGTAAGTAGTCCAATGAGCAACGTATGGAAACAGATTTTCTACGGGTCGTTGGTCGGAATTCGTTGAAGATCTAGACGATACTACGGTTTTTCATGTTCTTCTTCGTCTAGCTCGTATGTGGTGCAGAACTACGTAGAGTGAGATAAAGTTTACAGTTCAGCCATTTTACTTGTTCTTGAAATTTTGAGGAGCAATAAAACCGGTGTAAGTAGTCTATTGAACGAAGTATGGAAACAGATTTTCTACGGACCGTTGATCGTAATTTATTGAAAGTCTAGGTAATTCCATGGTTTTTCATTCTTCTTTTTCGTCTAGCTCGTATGTGGTGCAGAACTTCATATAATGCAATGAAGTCTACTGTTCAGTCTTTCTACTTGTTCTTGAAATCTTGAAAACCAATAAAACCAGTATATGTATTCTAATGAGTAGATTATGGAAGCAGATTTTCCAAGGTTTGTTGATCATAATTCGTTGAAGATCTAAGCGATATTGTATTTGTTTATTTTTCTTCTTCCAGCTCGTATTTACAAAAGTACATGAAGAACCGAGGAACTCGCAGTTCCATATTCTTACTTGTCCCTCACATTTCATGGAACTACTTACTTCCCGGTTCATCTTTTGTAATTCATTAAAAATCTGGGTAACATTTATCAATATTATCTATCAATATTAAAAATATTGTAAGTTTCTATTTTTGTCTTCCTCTCGGACTCATGTCGGACAATGAAATGAAGTTTGCAAAGAATTTTTCCATATTTCCTTGATCTTAATTTACTAATTATCTATAAGTAACGATAATCTATTATTGCTCATCAATATTATACTGTTTAGAGCGTAGAATTTCTGTAACTCCCTATATCTGTATCTTTCACAATGAAACTCGCAAGTACAGCAATAATCATCCCCGTTTATTCTCAGATTACGATGTAAACTTGCACATAGAAAATGGGACACCACACACAGTGTCGACCTATAATTCACCAATTATCTATATAATTTACTAATTATCTATATGGCATGATAATCTATTATTCCTCATCAATATACTTTTTAGAGCGTAGAATTTCTGTAACCCCCATGTCTGTATCTTTCGCAATGAAACTCGAAAGTACAGCAATACATCATCCCCGTTTATTCTCAGACTAGCTGAAAGTTTCCGTGCTTCGCTACGGTTTAATCGAAACTAAAAAAGAACCTTAAAATTTCGAATTTTGATTTATATATTAAACGATTATGGCGATATATTAATTGATTATGGCTTATACCCTAGAAGGAACGCTCATGCAATATTTCAAGTTTCTAGGTCAAGTAGTTTCGGCTCTGCGTTGATGATTTTGGCCCATACTTTAACCACCCAAAACCCCTCTAAAATGTCGAATTTTTCAAAACCCTTTCTTAGTGAGCACCTAAGACCCAAGGGGAAGGTATGTTCCAAATTTCATTGCAATTCGTTCTGTGGTTTTTGAGATTTCGTGATGAGTGAGTGAGTCAGTCAGTCAGTGGTATTTGAGCTTTATATATATAGATTACGATGTAAACTTGCACATAAAAAATGGGACACCACACACAGTGTCGACCTTTAATTTACCAATTATCTATATAATTTAGTAATTATCTATATGGCATAATAATCTATTATTCCTCATCAATATACTTTTTAGAGCGTAGAATTTCTGTAACCCCCATGTCTGTATCTTTCGCAATGAAACTCGAAAGTACAGCAATACATCATCCCCGTTTATTCTCAGACTAGCTGAAAGTTTCCGTGCTTCGCTACGGTTTAATCGAAACTAAAAAAGAACCTTAAAATTTCGAATTTTGATTTATATATTAAACGATTATGGCGATATATTAATTGATTATGGCTTATACCCTAGAAGGAACGCTCATGCAATATTTCAAGTTTCTAGGTCAAGTAGTTTCGGCTCTGCGTTGATGATTTTGGCCCATACTTTAACCACCCAAAACCCCTCTAAAATGTCGAATTTTTCAAAACCCTTTCTTAGTGAGCACCTAAGACCCAAGGGGAAGGTATGTTCCAAATTTCATTGCAATTCGTTCTGTGGTTTTTGAGATTTCGTGATGAGTGAGTGAGTCAGTCAGTCAGTGGTATTTGAGCTTTATATATATAGATTACGATGTAAACTTGCACATAAAAAATGGGACACCACACACAGTGTCGACCTTTAATTTACCAATTATCTATATAATTTAGTAATTATCTATATGGCATAATAATCTATTATTCCTCATCAATATACTTTTTAGAGCGTAGAATTTCTGTAACTCCCCATGTTTGTATCTTTCGCAATGAAACTCGCAATTACAGCAATGCATCATCCCCGTTTATTTTCAGATTACGATGTAAACTTGGACATAGAAAATGAGACGCCACACACAAAGTCGACGTTTATCTATATAATTTACTAATTATCTATATGGCATGATAATCTATTATTCCTCATCAATATACTTTTTAGAGCGTAGAATTTCTGTAACTCCTCATATCTGTATCTTTCGCAATGAAACTCGCAAGTACAGCAATACATCATCCCCGTTTATTTTCAGATTACGATGTAAACTTGCACATGGAAAATGAGACACCATACACAGTGTCGACCTTTCGCAAAGTCTGTTTACCGTTCGCCGATTCGTAACATCCACGCGTGCAAGAAAATTGCGTACTCGTGTAAACGTAGGAACAATCAGCGATCCGATCCGTAGCAAACGGGGATGGAGAGTCAACGATGATGTCGTGACGAATACCACAAAAGGGCACCCGGCGGTGGTATCAATGGTTCCGAGCTGCTTTTGTGCCAGGACCGTTTTGACAGAAGGGTATCGTTTCTCGAAAAGTCCCAGAGATCGAGAGAGATCGAGAGAGAAGAAGAAACAAGAGAAAAGAAAGATCGAGAGGGAAGGAGAGAAGGGATGAAAAAGATTGAGAAAGAGATAGATAATAGTGAAAGAAGTAGGAGAGATAGAGAGAGTGACCATGAAGAGAGAGCAGAGGAGACAAATTTGAAATAGAAGGAGAGAGACATAAGTGGGACGGAGGCAGGACAGTTCTGGAGGGTAGTAGCTCGACTTGGAGTGTTACAATAAATCAGTGAGGCGCTTTTGCGGAGCTCCACCCTCGTAACTTCTGCAGAATATATCCCATAGAGGGACACGACACCCCCGTACCAGCGCCGACTGTCCGTTTCATTGTGTTTAAAGTGCCCTCACGAGCTTCTCCACCGTACCGCTCGAGTATAAACAATTTATTATTGCTTCCTGTTTCGATCGTCCCACGTATGACCGTCTGGATCCGATGTTTTACGATATCGACTCTACATTCATGAAAAGCTTTTGATCACCTCTCAAGTACATACATTTTTCAAAACATAATTAGTAAAAAATTGGAAATATATTATGTACAATCGAGAATTCCAATTAACTTTTTAACCGTAGGAACGTGGAGTTCGTGGCTAATGCAAATGTAGAAATCTATAGGTACTTCTCGAAAATGCAACGAGATATCAAACACACCTTTTTATCTTCTCGTTTCAATCTATTTTGCTCTCGTGAAAACGAGGTGATCAAATTTTAAGGGAGAATTTATATCTATGTAATAAATAAACCTAGTCTGGAATCTTGCACTGGAAAATTAACAACCCTCTTACAATTACAGAGTGAATTATCTTTTAATTTAAAAAAAGAAAAAAAATTAATCTAATCTAAATTCTAAAATAATATCTATTCTATAATATAAATTATAGTATAATAATTAGACTGCGGATGTTTATGCAAATTTCGAGTTTCACAAATGCAGGTCAGACAGGAAAACCTATCTAGGGATTTATTGCACTTAATAAATATTACAACAAATACCATACTTTGGATATTTTAGATATATTTTTATATTATGTTCTTTTTGTATATTTTAGCCGTATTTAATTTGCCATAAATGCATAAAAATCCGCAGTCTAATAATAATATAAATTCTAGAATAAATTATACAATAATATATTTAACACTAGAACTAGCAAACCAGTCAAAATGACTGGTACACAATCTTTTCAAAACATTCTTCAAGTTTACATAAGAGTCATAGAATAAATATTCTACGTCAACATCAAGAAACATAAAACACCCAATCGATCAAATTTTCCGTCGCTTGATTCCCCCTTTTTCAAAGTACTTATTTAATTTATTAAAATATGTTGGATTTGACGTCGGTAGTTCTAGTGTTAAAATGATTTTAATCTAATTTAGATTCTAAAAAGCACATTTCTATATGCACGACAAAAACTTGTTTAAATTTTAACAAATTACAGAGTGTATTCTCAAATTTTCATATTCGTTGTAAAATTTTGAATATGTTCAACAATATTCGAATGACGACATTGGATAAAACAAGTTAATAAACGTGCCTTCATTTCTCTTTCCTCCGAGTCTTGCGATCCGATAAATCCTATTACCGGGGTCCTCCGCGGTGACTCGTGCCGGTACTTCCGGTTGAAGATTCTTAAAATGGATTTTCCAGCGTGCTTTCTTGTTCGAGCGTAACTGAATGTATTAAATGAATAGCGACAGAAATGATGCGTGATTTCAGCAATTAGGATAACGCTCGTTCTACCTGCTGCGTCGGCTTATCGTCGCTCGCGACCTTCGAACGGTGATCCATGTAAATATTTGGATGTTTTGCAGCGATGGAAATACGCGAAGCGTGACCATGAGAGCTTAGTTTGACAAGAAATCTTCATCTAACGTACGATGGGAAAGTAACTCTAATTTTAAATATTTTAATTGACAGCACTGATTGTGTAAAATTGTTAGATTATGAGAAACTTTGTTAATATTTCCAGGTATACATTCTTGTATATAGATATCTGCAGAGTGCATGTGGATTTTCAAAACTACGAATAATCTTTTTTCCCACAAAGATTGACAATTTTGGATTATTTTAAAGATTCGTTTATTACTCAGATGTATTTCAACTTTTGCCAATTAACACTTTACCGACCGGTATTTTTTTAACATCCCATTTACTTTTGACGGGTCAATTGGCCGCAAATATTTTTCTAATAGCGATATCTCTTCGAAAATTAGAAATTCTCGTCACTAAGTCCTTCTCACAGTAAATCGCAGTCATAAATAATAATTTATTAATTGCCATTTAAACTTATTAACCCGTTACCTTCCATAATCCCCATTTGGGGATTTATTCATTTTCTAAGGCTTTTAGCATTCAATTTAGACATTTATCGTGCTTCTGAGATTAAATGTGTTTAAAACAGACTGTCTTAGTTGTACTTTTAAGTGGAAACATTCGAGAATTATTTTTATTTTTACACTATGAAAATAGTTCTTCCAGAAACGATCAAACTAAGAAAAATTTGGCGGGGAATGGATTAATAAGTTAAGAGTCCTAAAAATCTATTAATAGACTACCGGTCAGAAATCTGTTAAGATTTTCCCCAGATGGAATTCAAAGATTATTCCGACATAGTACATCAAAAGAAAAAAACACTCGTTACAAATTAAAATCTCTATCCCAAACTGCACATTTCCGAATACATCAAAAAATCCCCGCAAAAATATTAACAATCTCTTCCCTGAAAAATGCAACGATATTCATTATTAAAACAAACCAGAAATTTTCTCCGAAACCAGATAAAAATCTGCAAATCGGGCGTAGCTAGAAAAAAGGGGCACGTCCGACTTCAACCGGGTTGGTTTTCAAGGGGGTTGAAATCCCCGTTGCCATTCCTATCTTACGTCTCTCCCCTTACTTTCTCCTCTCCTAACATTCTCCTCTCCAACCATCCTCCTCCCCTCCGTCTTTCTCCGTCTCTTCATCGTTCTCGTGACAAAAGGGCAAAAGCCCCGTGGCCGTGGCGAGCGATTAATTCACGACAAAAGGGCTGGGTATCGCGTATCGCGTAGACCGAGCCCTCGACTGGCCCCCCTAAAACCCACCTTTGCCCTTACTACGAGGGGTGCCCTTGCTCCCTCCCTTTCTCTCTTTTCTTCCCTCGGTCGTCCTAATGGTACCTTCGCGTCAGAACGACCCAATCCTGGCAAGAGGGTGGGTACCACCGCTCCTATATAAACGTAGGGTGAGCTTAGGCCAACGAACAGTCGTCCTCGAAATTTCTCAGCGGTTTCGTCTCTTGCTTTTGCCGTTTGCTCACGCTTCCTGCTTTCGTATCTCCTGACATCCTTTCCGCCAAGTATAAGTGCGGTGCGACTTTTCAAGGTCATTGGAAAGTCAACGTTGCAAAGTATCAAGAAGGACATTTCAAACCTTCGATCGATGGTAACGTTCGTTACCATTTAGTGTGATCAACGAATCTTCTTCGAGAGGTTACTTCAAGGTTACTTCGAGGAGAAAAAGGAATACTGGAGAACGAGGATCTTGATGAGGCAAGACAAGTACAGTAAACAGTGAAGTTTCATCGAGCATAAAAATGTGTGAGGCAAAATCAACGAGGTTCTTCAGACCTTGGAATATCACGGAATCTATCGATGAGGAATCGACGGTAACCACAATCGATAGGAGTGAAAGAAGAGAAGATAGTCCAACGTTTATCAAGCAGGAAGAGGACAATGAGAGTGTACTGTCAACTTCGACATGTGAGGAGAGTAGCGCTGCGAGTTTCTCAGAGAATGAAACATCCACGATGTCCACGAGAAGACGAAGAAGACGAAGAAGAAGCGAATCATCCGTTGAAGCATCCACGAGATCTTGCTCGGTGAACAGCGAAGTCGAAGGGAGTAGTTTGGATATGTTGAGCAACTTTGTTTTCAATTCACCACCGGATTATCCAGTTTCACCGGCAGTGCGTGAAAGTTCCTCGGAGGAATCGTCCTTTAATGCTGCCGCCGATTGTCATTCTCATGGTCCAACGTATCCGGTGGATTATCTTCAGAAAATGGCGCTACAACACGCGAGTAGTTTTGTACCATTTAACGGAAATTCGTCGTGCTTGATGCCGATGAATTTGGAGGCGAATCCTCTGCAATCTTCGAGCACGTCGACGTTAAGTTCACCGATTTATTATGGCTTCCCGGGAGTTCATCAATTCCCGCAAGGATTATACGCATCCTCGGTGGAGGAAGCTGTGGAACTTATTAATCGGCAGGACGCAGTTGCAAAGCAGATGAAGAAATTGAGGCCGAAGAAGTTCAGGTGTGAGCACTGCGATGTTGCTTTTAGCAATAGCGGACAGCTCAGAGGTCACGTTCGCATTCATACCGGTAAGTTCAATTGAGTTTACATTTCATTGTGTCGGTATTGAAAATTCCTTCGTAGTCCTTAGCTATTTTGAATAAATAGAAGCATTGCTAGTTCATTTAATTAAAGACAGAGGAACGCGCGAAATTTTTTTTCAAATTAATTCCCATAAGTGAAAATCATACTATAATTATTATATTAAATAGTATCTACTTTCTTCTATCTACATTTCCAAGCGTCACATTGACTACTTAATCAGTTCGCAGCCAATAACTATACAGAGACAGAATCTATACTCCCTAATTTAAAAGATGGAGAAGGATCACACCCCTAAAAATTTCACATCCTCGCGATCTATATATCAGTAAAATTCTACCGAGTCTCTTAAGCAATTCATTTCAATTTCGACACACTATTTCGAGCAACTGTTTACGCTCAAAAAATAATCCTCAAACTAAAAGAAATCTTTTTCTCATTACAGGTGAAAGACCATTTAAGTGCGACGCGGAAGGATGCGGAAAGTCGTTCACCAGAAACGAGGAGTTGACGAGGCACAAGAGGATTCACACGGGCCTAAGGCCCCATTCTTGCGTCCTTTGCGGGAAACGATTCGGCAGGAAGGATCATCTGAAGAAGCACACGAGGACTCACGATAGTAGAGACCCTTACCGTGTATCTGCGGCAGCTTTAGGTGTCTTTGCCCTTGGGCATACTTTGCCACGTGGACATCCACTTCCGCCTTATGTTTATCCGATCTGACAGGGTTTTACAATAACAAATCTCTTCGGGATCAAAGAGATAGAATTGGCCTATTTTGCAATTTTATTCGTACTTACGAATAAGAGAGTTTATGGTGTACACTTGAGTATGGTGTACATGAGATTGTATACGTGCTGTATATGAAATTGTATTTATGAATTATGGTGGAGAATGTTACGATTAACGTCGTATTAAATTGTATTATTGGATGCCTTGGGATAGGAGACTACGGTTTGCGTAGAAATCATCGAAAACCCTTCGTTAAAGGGCGACCAAATGAAATAGGAGTATTTTTGATACGTTGCGTATTTATCCATTGAAATATTGACGAACGCCGATGCGTGTCTTAACGTTGATGAATGATTTTGGTGTAAATAGAATGTACATAGGAGATATCTATTGCCAAAGTGTATATAATTAATGATGAAGAGAGAGAAATAAATTTTTGATCGTCTTACCAATTATATGATGACCTCCATTTATTTTATTACCTACAAACATTCAAATTATTTGAAATTATAGAAAGTTTCCAGATTATTGAATATTTTGGGCTGGAAATTTTTATAAATATACTACAAAGGTTGGAAGTGGTGATTTATATTTTGATTAGTATTTGGATGAATATTAAGGGTGCAATATCATAATTACTGCAAATAGAGTCATTTTATCTAATTGTCAATGTTATTAACTATCAAATACTATTAAATTTCTATTACTTCAGAACTGAAACACTTCACAATTGTAACCGAAATATGGATATAAATATTAAAAAATTTAGAATAGAAGCTATACTAGATTTATAACATTGCAACCAATGGAAATTACAATTGTTTTATCTATTGTTTCAGTTTCTCTAACCACCAAACAATTCCAGGAACTTTTCAACACAAAATTGAAGTTCTCTTTAAATTTTAGCGTAGAAAATAAATCCATTTAGAAGCTGCAAATCCAGTCATCGTAAAATCCACCATTTTTCTCTCGATTAAATTCAACATGGCGTCTTGCAAAGCCCTTCGTAACCCCGTGGATGTATAAAGGAAATAAGGGGAATCCCCTTGTTGCATTATAGGACGCTTGGCTGTGAAGGGCCGGCACAGAAGGGGAACGAGGGTTGCGCCCTTTCGCCCTCCGGAAAGGACGGTTACCGCGCGCGAATCTATCTGTGCCCTTCCTACGTTTTTTCTCTTCGTTACAATACGTTTTTGCGGGGTAACTCGTGGTCGCATACATAAATGTTTCGGTTGATCTCGGGACGAGGGACTTCGAAGGGTGATGCACAGATTGCGGATACGAAAAAAAACGAGCGAATTCAATTAATCCCTACCACGATATTTTGCTGAATTTTATTTTGACTTTTATTTTATCGAAATTAATAAATTCTATTTTAGTTTCCAATATATCGGATTCTTTGAATTGTACTTTGACTCTTATATTGAATTCTCGGAATTGCAGTTTGACTTTGATTATATCGAATTTGATGGATTATATTTTGACTTGCATTGTGTAAAATTTGCTGAATTCTATTTTCACTTTTGTCATATCGGAATTAGTAAATTTTCTTTATTTGGCGGTTTTAGGTGACGTCGATTTAGATTATTTGGCAGCAAGAGACGATTTGAGAGAAATTTAAGTTCAAGGAAAATTTTTCTACCTTCAGCTACTTATAAGAGTAACTTTAGATCATGTTTTAACACTCGAATTACCGGTGTTATATTATATTATATATAAGTATTTATTCAGTTTATTGGAATATAATATATGAATGTAACATAGAGGTAATATATTATTACCTTATATTATATGTATAAGATAATAATATATTACCTCTATGTTACACTCATATATTATATTCAAACAAATTGAATAAATACTTTGGAAAAAGAGAAATTACGATTTGAAAAAAGACTAATTATGTACTTAACTTAGGTTTTAGAAAATAGATGAGAATTTACTTCATGGCGGCCTCCATCAACCTGGGGAATTTTTAGAAAAAAATTCGACCGCCTTGGTAGTTTCAGCATTGCACTGACAATGAAAAAGATGTAAAAATTGCAAAATTTACTATTTCTTATTTTACCCTAATATTTTAATATCTAATATATCAGTCACACTACAAATATAACTCTATAGAAGTCATAAAAAAATAGTTTCAATTTAACATCTCCGATAACAAACAGCTTACACTAAGTTTGATGATATAAATAATTTTAATCAACACATGAATTTCTCGTAGCATCATTGAGACAACTTCGACCCACCAAGAAACAAAGTTGTCCGTGTTAAACAGAAAGTTAACTCCGTTATTAAAGGTACATATTCCTAGATGTCAACGAAAAGGCAATCTTCGACAAATATTTCAATACTCCTCCCCGTCAGTTGATGTAATTACGTCGGACAGATCGCCGGAAAAACCCAGAAGTCGTCCGGTAGCTTAGGATTAAGTGCATTAGATTCTCACACTTGGACACGCAGATTTTCGGTAGTATGCCGGGTAGTAGGAACCCTGCTGAGACATTCGTTCGAGCTCGTTGACACCCCCCTACCGACCTGCAGATATATGACAGTGTGTCTGACTTCTCTCCTAGGGTACGATTCTCCCTATCTCTCTTTATTTCCTTTCGTCTTCTTTCCTCTCATCGTGCAAAACTACCCCTCGAATTTTGCCGTGATGCTCTCTCTTTTCACGCGCTTTCTTCTTTCATCTACAGATATACTTGTCTCTCTTTTCTTCCTTCGTATTTTCTTTCCTTATTAGCACCGTTATTCTACACCCTCTTTGCTTTCCTGAGTTGTTTACGTTCGGTATTTTGTCCCTTCATCTTCTTCGCCGTCGGTGGTGAGTGTTATTTTGTCTGATAGATTATTTCTTTTTACTTTTAATATAGTTACTAATTGAGTAGCTGTTGCGGGGAGATGTTAACTTTTTATTAGTTTTCAAAGTGGATTCTTAATTACTCTCGATTATAGAGTTTATGGGGGGCTTAGTCAGTGGATCAGAAATCAGTCGGAAGAGAAGTCAAGAAATCACTGGACCAGAGTTCTAATCTGATGAGAAAAATTCTTTTTTATTAATTAATTAATATTTCAGAGATTTGGACACTTGAGGCAGTAGGTTCTAGCCAAGATTACAATACAAGTGAATCTGAAGAAATAGGAAAAATCGGTGTAACAGTGCATAAAAAGATAAAGGCTCGCTCTTGTAATCAGTGGACCAGAGTTTTAACCCCTCGTCACCATATAGGTTTTTGTAATTTATTAATTAATACATCATAGCTTCACTGGTTTAAAAATCACCTAAAACGATAGGTCCTATCCAAGCAAAACTGCCACAGCAGCCGAAGGGAGAGAATACAAAATGAAAAAAAGCAATAAGCTAGAGTTCTAACCCTTCGTCACCACTAAGAAGTATTTTCTAATTTATTAATTAGTACATCATAGCCTCACCTGTTTGAAAACCACCTAAAACCGTAGGTTGTAGGCAAAACTGCCACAACAGCTGAAGGCGGAGAATACAAAATGAAATAAGGAACAGTTCTAGCCCTTCGTTATCAGTAAGAAGTTTTTTCTAATTTATTAATTAATAAACCATAGGCTCGCTGGTTTGAAAACCGCCTAGAACTGTAGGTTGTAGGCAAAACTGCCACATCAGCTGAAGGGAGAGAATACAAAATGAAAAAAAGCAATAAGCTAGAGTTCTAACCCTTCGTCACCACTAAGAAGTCGTTTCTAATTTATTAATTAATACATCATAGTCTCGCTGGTTTGAAAACCGTAGGTTTTAGGCAAAACTGTCATAGCATCTGAAGACAGAGAATACAAGTTGAAAAAAGAGGAAGAGAAAGAGTTTATATTCACATTACCGTAACCACACACGCACTATTTACTTCCCTCTTGCCCCTTTCAACTTTCTCCATCCGACGGTGACATTGTCCCAGGGTGACTCGGTTTCTCCAGGGCTAAACGATTGCTTAAACGTGCCCGGGATTACACAGGTCCTTAGGATCCTTAATCTCGGATTACAAACCTGAGGGCCTTTCGACTCGAGCCTCCAAAGAGGCGTTCGAAAGCCTTCCTTCTTATTTGTACCCGTCCGCAAAACAAACGGGTTGCTTGGACGCGAGGCACGACACGATTTCACGGTGCTGGCTTTCCTACCTTGACCTGCTTTCCCATTGCCCTTTCACGGCCCTTCGTTAAACTCACTTTGTTCTATTCGAGGCGTTTTGAGTTTCTTTTAAACGTAGTGAGCGAGGAAACTCGAAATTGCGTGAAATGTTGTAATTTTAACCCTTTGCACTCCGAGCCACCTCTGAAGTTATTTATTAGCAACTTGTCGGCACTTTACTATTTTCTATTTTGTGCAATTTCTATAGAAAAATTCAGGTAAATATATATTTCTTAAAATTTTGGGATGCGGTAAGTTCATCCTCTGTAATTGCTAATAAATTCATGGTCCCCTTACAGGGTGCAATAGAGTGATATGATAAACTTACAATGTCCCCTCAGGTGGGACATCGGAGTGCAAAGAGTTAAGTGAAATTGCAAGGGTAGAAAAGATAAGTTTGCCCTTGCTGTTCTCCTTAGGTTTATGTGATGACCGAGTATGAAAATTATATTTTAACAGATAGTATAATATGTTTTTGGGGATATGTGGTTGATATTTAATGTATTTCAGGTATTCTCTGTTTATTTGAGTATTTTAGAAAAAATATTTGAACCTTTGATCATCCGGGTATTGTATGACTCGAAGGAATACGGATGTGAAGTATAAATGAGGAGATCGGCAGGGTTCAAGTTTATCTTCAAAGGGTGAGTCATTATTTTATATATATATAAAACTCAAATACCACTGACTGACTGACTCACTCATCACGAAATCTCAAAAACCACAGAACGGATTGCAATGAAATTTGGAACATACCTTCCCCTTGGGTCTTAGGTGCTCACTAAGAAAGGGTTTTGAAAAATTCGAAATTTTAGGGGGAGTTAAAGTATCGGCCAAACTCATCAACGCAGAGCCGAAACTATTTGACCTAGAAACTTGAAATTTTGCATGAGCGTTCCTTCTAAGGTATAAGCACCCACTAAGAAAGGATTTTTTAAATTCGAAATTTTAAGTTTTTTTTTAGTTCCGAAGCACGTAAAATATTGCAGGGTTTAAATGATTGAATATATATTTTCGAATATGGATTATCAACGTTAAACTTAACTTTTACTAATTTAAGTAGTCCTTAATCCTAATGATATTAAACCGCAGCGAAGCACGGGAACTTTCAGCTGGTATTTTATATAATTTTAGACTGCATCCGCTATAATTCAGAATTTAATTGCGAAAAGATAAATTGATCAGTAATTATTGATGTGTTGTATAATTTATCGTAATATTAATGTTCTAGGAACAACAAAATCTTGTCACATTTCATTTATTTTTTTCATTTCGTATGTTTTGGAAAATTTGAAAAAACTTATCTCATCACGAGTGTCTCTAATTGCGTAAAAGTTGCGCACTTGTGTGTGATAATATTTTTTTGCAAACTGTCCCTTAAAATTGTGACTCTACAGGAATATTTTATTTGCAAGCTTCATATTAAGCCATATCTGTTATAGCTGTCCGTTATATTTGATTTGATAAAAATATATTCAAAGTGAAATCACTTTTCCCTTACTTCTTACACAATTTCAAATGACTTTCAAAGATCGTATTCTACTGTCGACCTCCCATGGGTTCCACCATGAGTTGTATCTGCTGAAAGAAGTTTATACTTTGTTTGCCAGCATCGACGGTAACAGGAAGGACACCCGGAGAGGAAACAGCATCGCTTATACTTCTTATTATTCGGTCAATCGCGAACAGCAAGACTCTTCCCAACAATAAAACCAATCTGACGTTGAAAGGTAACAACATAGTTTACTTAACGGCACCTTCCATTCTAGACCTTTCAAAAAATAGATTCGTTTACATTTTCTCAAAGTAGAAATTTGTAAACGTAAAAATGTCGAACGATTTCCTCGAATTCGCGAAATTGACGTAATTAATTGAATAAATATAGTGTAATATGTCGCTATCGAAAACTGTATACATTTCCTGGATAAAAATCTTCAAAATTACCATGCAAATGTACCTCTAGACTAGAAAACTTCCTAAAACGGAAGATTATGCCTCACTAAACCGAGTAATAATTATTTTACAATTCTTCATCAATCCTAACTCTTTATATCAACACACTAATTTTTATATAAAAAAATAGACTCGTTTACATTTTCTCAAAGTAGAAATTTGTAAACGAAAAAATATCGAACGATTTCCTCGAATTCGCGAAATTGATATAGTTAATTGAATAAATATGGAATAAATATAGTGTAACATGTCGCTGTTGAAAACTGTATACATTCCCTGGATAAAAATCTTCAAAACTACCATGCAAATGTACCTCTAGACTAGAAAACTTCTTAAAACGGTAGATTATGCTTCACTAAACCGAGTAATAATTATTTTACAATTCTTCATCAATCCTAATCAACACACTAACATCTAATACATCTCCATAAACACAGAATTCCCATTAGAATTACTTTTACCTAACCCAAATTATTTAGTAATCTCTGCTCATCTCCCACCGCACCACCATATCCCCCTACATCCACAAACCACCCACCCCATTCTCCAAAAGCACACGCAAAACCCTCTCTATATCTTCTATCCGCACGTTCTAAAAATTCTCAAAAAAAAACACAACTCCCCAATTTTCCACAAATCCACCAAAATCTCCCAGCATTACCTGCATCATCCATGCCATCCGCATCGACGCAATGCATCCAAGGGTGCAGCTAACGCAACGGGTGGCCCTGTATATCGGAATGTTTGCCCGCGTCATTGTTGAGCCTCTGACACTCGATACGTTCCTGTCTGGGTTCGCGTTTAAAAAGCGTTTAGTCCCTAATAGCCATCTCCATCCTCCTCTGACGTTTTCCCTGACGCTGAGGAACTCGGAGGAGACCTTCAGGTGCGCGACAACGACTACCCTCGCGCACACCAGGACGTATAGCACACCCGGGGCGCGTTGACTTTCTGATATATGAATCGCTTACGATCGACGGATCTACCGAATTTTCCTCACAGTTTTTCTTCTCTGTACGCGCTCCGAGACGTTTGTTGTTACGAGTTTCAAAAGGGGAGATGCTGACGGTGTCGATGTAAGAGATGGACGTTGGAGTATTAGAGCTAAATATTTTGTAAACGAGAAGGTACTACTGTGGGAGAGGTTTTGTGTTCAGTTTGGGTTTAATTGTTGCAGTCACGTTTCCTTTGGGGTGTATAGTTTTAGGTGGATGAATTTTGGGGGTGTGATGTATTGTGATTTATTTGTAGGCTGTATCGATTGATTTTACTTTTTAGATTTTTTTCAAATGCAAGTTTTGAAGCACTTGATTGAATGATTTCGTTTTATGTTAAATTTGTGTAATTATAACACGATTAACGCTATTAACCCTTTGCCTTTTTTTTCTGACTGACAATAAGTCAAAATTAATTGCTGGAAAGTTCTTACAGATTTCGGACATTTTGTGTGGGTGAATGTAATATTAATAGTGTAGATATAATGAGACAGTTTTTCCACTGTCTGATATTTTCAATTTAATAGTTTTTGAAATACTTCAAAATTTCGCGTTCCGTTTCTCGCGCCATGTTGTGTATTTGGCTATGAAATAGTAAATTACTGATTTTAGAAATCAATCTAATTAATTTCGAGGCTATACCATCTTATTAATTTATACTTTGTTTGAGAAAAGCTACACGCGATTATATTTATTTATTTATTTTTTTAATATATTAGTCGGTTATTTCGACTGCCGTGATAGTTCAGGTGAAACGTAATATTCTTTGTAGCCTTTGGAAGATTTTCTACAGTAATGTGTGATTACAGGTGTATTGTTATTAATAATACGATATTACGTGATATTATTAAAATTTAAACAAAATTTTTTTTTACCATCTTTCTAAAGACATTTAAATCCAAACATCTTCGATATACAAGACTCAATGTAATTATTATTACAAAAGGAATTAATTATGGGGGATTGTGCAAAGTACAGGAGACAGTGTGTATCAATAGAATCAGTTCGAGTTCTATGGCGTTTAGTTTTTCATTATTTTGCAGAAAAATTACAAAGCGGTCGTTCTCTTCGTGTTAACGTTTCCAATATCAGGTACTCAAATACTTTACTTGGGTTGGTAGATCGGTTCGCCCACATAGTTACCAGTTGGACCATAATTACAGACGAGGTAGTAATTGAGGTTGCCATCTTTCTTGTAAAGGAGCTTTCCACATCCGATTCTTGTCGTCTTTGCCCAGACAAGTTGAGTGTAATGTCCAGCTTTCTTGCCCCTGTTTCAATGTTTCTTTCAAAGCTTACGGCCGATAGGATGATACCATAAGAGAAGTTGATGAGACTTACGTGAAATGAGTGACTTCATTCTTATCCAAATCAGCTACTTCGTTGTACCAGGCTTTAATAATGTCCTTTGGAGTGGTGCTAAGTTCATCGCCATTTGTCGATACCATACCTACGTTCTGTCCGACACCGAATCGGTCTATGGTGGAATTTTTTCATCAAATTCAATATTTCGAGTGTTGATCGAAGTATCGTAGGTTCATTGATATTTATTTGAGACTCTCGATGATTTTGGAGTAAATTGAAATTAAAGATACAGGATTGAATGACTGGATGAAGCAGGGAGAAAATTCTACCACACTATGGCGGCATTTGGGGATGATATGGGACCAATGAGTTAGTGTGATTCAAATAATTGATCGGAAAGGTTAAATGATCGATCGAATTAAAAGTAAAATGTTATTAAAATCTTAAAGTTTGAAATCGAGGTCCTTCCAGTTTTTTGTAATTGTTCAGTATCTTTTTCTAGTTAACACAATGCCAAATTATTCTTGATCAGATTGTTTCTGGAAGACGTGTCACAACAGTGTAAAAATGCTGATAATTTACGAAAAGTGCTGCTTAAAAGTTCTACTAAAACAGTCTATTTTGAACATATTTTATCTCAGAAATACGTCAAATATCTAAATTGAATGCTACAAGACTTAGAAAATGAATAAATCCCCAAATTTGGATAATGGAAGGTAATGGGTCAATGACTTCCTCAGGTCAGTTTCAAGTAATGTATAAAAAGTCTTAAAAGTAAACTAATGAATTTTTATGGAATTTCAGGAGCTTACCAACGTCTCTGCACTTATCGTGTCCAAAGTGGCACTGCATAGCCCATCTCTTGGCGATATCTGCCAGTTCCACGTCCCAGATCTGAGAAAATACGAATTTTCTTCAGCATCTCGTATTACTTTCAGATTATATTATCATATAATCGCATTAAATAGGCGACAAATTTATATCGGACTGTGAAACCATCGATCTCACCAATTTTGGCATTTTTTCAGCAGCAGGCTGAGGTCCTGGTGCTCCTCGCTTTTCCAAACCGGCGGCAACGTATTGTCGAAGTTCATTATGTGTGTTCACAATTTCTTCCTTGTCCTTCGGCGAGATTCCAATGTTCTGGATTTCACCGCAGGCGGACGACGGTTGTCTCTGGATTTCACATTGATTCGTTTAAAAATTATTCTTCCAAGCGAAGATAAAATTTCAAATCTTCAAATTCAATTTACCAACAATTCTATCACAATCTCAGTAAATCATTGTTCAATTCAAATGAAATGTTTACTTAATTAAAATACAAATTTCAAATTCACTTTATCTTCCACATCACCATAAAAAAAAAAAAAACTTTAAAGATTATTATAATCCGTGTGCAATTTAAAAAACTTCAGCCCTATTTCATTTTAACCCTTTTAGTGCCGGACGACGATATATCGTCGTTACTAATAGTGTTAATACTGAGCAACGAAGAGTTAATATTTAGTTTCCAATAGGATATCAGTAATTTTATGACAAATAATTGTAAATAGACAGTTTATGCTCTATATTATGTGTTCTATATGAAATATTGCCAAATGAAAATTGTTTTTTTTTCGCAACTATAGTTCTCATTAATTCACTTAATTTTTTTCGGTCGGCACTAAAAGGGTTAATGAACAATTATATTAGTGTTTTAATTTCAGAGCGAATTATTTTCACGGAGCAAAAGATATGCAAATAAAACAATGAGGAATTATTCTAACTGGAACTTTTTGTGTTCTGAACGTTAAAGAATCAGTTATAAATAATTCTGAGGGTATAAACAAACTTTGCTTACCTTGTATTCGCACATAGTGTGCACAAGGCCCCTTTCTTTACATTTATTCCTGTTACAATCAATGGCTGCGCTGGAGAACGCGAAAACGCCAAGAATCACCGTGAATAGCACCAAGTTCTTCATGATTGTTTATACAAAGCACACTTTTACGAAGGTTGGTAACCGTTTGACGAGACCGCGAATACGTTCGCCTTTATATATCATTCGCGTTATCAGCTGGTCGCATAATTGTAACCGTAAATTTTGCGTCGATTAGTTTTTCCTTTTATTACTTCCTGCCATTGCCTCTTCACTTCGTTTCTTTTCCATCATTTTCATAAAACCTGTTCTTAGACGTGTTCCAGATAATCCTACGAGGTCCGAAGAATCTACATATTTCTTTTTATTAGATGTGTGACCAATATTTGTATACAAAATTAATTAGAACATAGACATTTGTTTAAAGTATCTGTCGATAGTTGTTTATTAAGATTTTAACCGTGGAAAAAATGTAGAAAATTAGGAAGTTAATGAGACTTTCGTTAGAATCGGACTCTCAGGTGTTCTCCAGCGTTGCTTGAGATTAATTAAGTCTAAAGCTCCTTTTAGATTGTCTTAATTTATATTTCAAAATTTTGGACTTCTTGGTAGAATTAATATTACAATGGCAGAGAGAGAATTTATTGATTCGTTATTCGAAAGAGTTTTTTCCAGCAACCGTTCTCTCTTAGTGGTTGATTATTATTTTTAAAGATTTTAGTTTCCTCTAATGAATTAATATCACAATGACAGAGAGATAAGTTATTGATTCGTTATTCGAACGAGGTTTCTTCAGCAACTATTCTCTTTTAGAGATTATTTATTATTTTTAAAGATTTTAGTTTCCTCTACTGAATTAATATCACAATGGCAGAGAGAGAATTTATTGATTAGTTATTCGAAAGAGTTTTTTTCAGGAACTGTTCTCTTTTAGTGATTGATTATTATTTTTAAAGATTTTAGTTTCCTCTACTGAATTAATATCACAATGGCAGAGAGAGAACTTATTTGTTTGTTATTCGAAAGAGTGTTTTTCTGCAACCGTTCCATCTTAGAGGTTGATTGTTATTTTTAAAGATTTTAATATCCTCTATTGAATTAATATCACAATGGTAGAGGCAGAATTTATTGTCTAGTTATTCGAAAGAGATTTGTGTTACAGTAACTGTTCTCCAACTGAGGCCAATTAACTCTGATATCTCTTTTAAAATTGTCTCCAATTAATCTCATAAAATTTAGTTTCCTTTAAGAAATTAATATCGCAGTGGCAAAGATCGAATTTATGTTAGTTATTTCAGCAAGACGTAATACCTTATCGAATATAGACTTCCTACGTAAGGAAAAACACCTGACTCGAAGTTCATTGTTTATTTAGTTGTCGATTTCAACAGCGGTGCTCTTTGTCAGTCATCCAGGACGCTCGTAAAGCCAATTAGATGTCTGTATCGAAAAGTCTGTACATAATAATTATCAGAAAAGGTGGAATTAAACGTCACACATCTGCATCGTTCAAGAATGCTCTGATAAATTGACTGATATCTGAGTATCGATGTATACACGCGGTTTGCTAATTTATGGGTCACCTGTTGCTTTTCATTAATTTCCTTAATACATTTGTTAACATTATTATATAAGGTAATATTCCTTTTTATTTCAATTAATGTTCACCCAGAGGAACTACACAGCGAAGAAGATTAATTCGCAGACTGTTTTAACAAAGTGCATCGAACTCGAATTGTTTGAGGTAGATAATGACTGTTCGCGGAGTTCTGAAATGATCGTTTTCGTGCTGAAGAGAAATAAGTATCAGTAGTCTACTGTAAGGACGAGTAGTTTCCATTCATAGAAGTGAAAAGTGCAGTTGAAAGCGTAAAATTTGTGAAATATTTTTAAAAATATTGGATACTTTAAATGTATTAATGGGACCGGAAAGTAATGTCGTCGTTTTATATTAAATTGAAACAAATTTGCCCCAAGTTTGAATTTATTAATGAATAACATAATTGTCTTCATCTACAACAACCTTTTTACATCTAGTGTGCCAATTTTGCAATGCCGAATTAATAAACACCAATTGGTTTTCGTGCAAAATATCTAGAAAAATGACATTACTTTCCGACATCCCTAATAAATATTGTGATAAATCTCGTAGTGACTTGAAAATATTTTTACACCGTGGACGAATAAAGAATCATCACTTGACATATTAAAGTATAAATTATTTCAATCATTATTAAATAGAATTTTAATTATTTCAATCATTTTTTTTAAATGAATTAGATTAATGTCGTTTAAGCTGAAGGAAGACATTTACGTGTTTAGAAATATATATCAAATTATGAAATAGTTTTCACCTTCGACATACGCAATGTCTTAATGACCATCGTCATTTGTTAAAACAGCTGCTCATAATTCCGGCCGGAATGAAATTTTCCAAGAAATGCCAGACAAGAAAAGAACACACGACTTTCAACGAATCTATTAATCTTCGCTTCAATTGAAATGAATAAATGCACTCTATAAATTAAGAATCTTTAATGTCAATATTGCAATTTCAAAATTCACCCTTATTTTTTACAGGACACTTAATCTTCTTCAACAAAAGATCGTCTCCCATCACTGTATTAAAACGTCGAAAATCGTCGACCACCAACGTTAAAAGTGAATCGTTACCAGTAACGCCCATAATCGCCCTTTTAAATAGCCACAGAGAAATTACATTTTTCACTGCTTCCAGATTATTCTTATTATACCATCCAAGCCCTCCCACGACAGTTTAAAGAGGGTTGCCAGGTTTGTTGAAATATCGTTCCTTTTTTTTTCCACCTTCACCTCTCCCTCCTCCTTTTTTAATTCCCGGACATCAAAAAATGGACCCAGTGGGCGGGTGACCGTTCGACTTACGTAGAAAGAACGAATGAATCGAGAGAAGTCCATTCACGAACGCACCTGACACCGAACTCGAAGTCGTGAGAAAAGCTCCGAAGATTTTTCAAGATCTCTTTCTTTACCTAGTGAACGAAACGCTCCTTCTTTCATTCAGAAGTGGAAAGAGGGTCACGGTGATTTTCTTCGGTAGTTCTGGAAAGTTTGAAAAATCTCTGTGACCGTTCAATGAAAGTTGGGAAATTGTTGTGCTTGTAGATTGACTCTTTGAGGACGAAGGAATTTACGAAGTTGAAGGAGGAATTAAACTTGACCCTCTTGAAAGAGTTGAAGCCAGATTTTTGGGGTTATTGTAGTGGAAACTGTATGTAGAGACTCTATAATGTAGTAGAAACTTCTATTTGAATTTTTGTCAATTTCCTTTTGCTCTTTTTGATCGTTGGTGCACTCAAAGTATGTTTTGGTCAAGACCGTGAATAGAAACCTAATTCTGGTACACGCTGAAGGAGCGTCTTTATTTTTTAACACGTTCCGTGCCGCGTGGGCCGTATAAGACCCCCATTAACACTAGGATTTACGGATGTTGATATACCTATTTTTTTGAAGTGAGCCAATTTGATTGATACAAGAAATTTGAAGTTTTTTGCAAAGAAAATAGTTAAAAATCAATTTAAATGAAAGGTTTGTTATTAAAACAATTAACCAACCAATATATTATATATATAGTAATCAAATTTTGAATGAGCCAAATTGGCTTCGTAAATCTAGTGTTAAACTTTTCGTTCAGGCCGCTTGCATTACTCATTGCAAAACGAAGAATTTTATTGTGAAAAATATATTGCAGAGTTAAATATCGACATCTTAATATCATGTCTACTCCAATCAAATTCATTTAACCGTAAAAGTGTGGGTCGTATACGTGTTAAAAGTATAATTTTCAAGGTCACCAATCATTTTCAGAGTATCACACAGGTTTTTACATTTCTTGCCGAGGGAATTATTATTATTGATATTCAAAGTTGGAGAAAGTTAGAGTATTTCAGAATTATAGAATATTTAAAACACTATGAGTTCATCTATCTTCTCTATTGCTTTAACCTATTCACTACCAACATTTTTATAGTTTAATTGTTTCTAGAAGAAGTATTGTCACAGTGTGAAAATAAAAACAATTCATGAATGTCTCTGCTTATAAGTATAATTAAAATAGACTGTTTTAACACTAGAACTACCAAGCAAGTAAAAATGACTCGTTTCCACTTTTTTTCAAAAGTTCTCCAAGTTTATAAGACCTTCATAGAGCAGATATTCAATGTTGATCTTGTAAAATATAGATGACACAATCGATCATCTTTCCCGCTTCTTGATTTCTCTTTTTTTCAAAGTATGTATTTAATATATTGAAATATAATAGTTTCAAAGCCGGTACTTCTAGTGTTAAACACATCTAAACTCAGAAACACGTGAAATATCTAAACTGAATGCTAAAAGACTTAGAAAATGAAATAATCCTCAAATGGGAATCATGGAAGGTAATGGGTTAATATTCCACTAAGCGCTAAGTGATAAGAATCTCTGCCACTGAGAAGTAAATAAATAAGTTCGTCGTTTCCCAACGTCTCTTTCGAAATGGATCAACAAAACGATAAGCCTGGAGAACGCGCTCACAGAGAGTGTGAATTTGTCATTGAGCTAATATAACTTATCATACTGACTTTTTTAATTTATTGCGTAACATTTCAAGGTATCAGTTCGATCAATGGTAAATCTTAGTGATCCATTCACCGACGTAGAGAACGAAGAACAAGTGTCGAGGTTCTCCACGCCCAAAAAGGGGCGCGTTCGACACCTGTCGCACCGTTTTGTTGGCATTCGAGCCCCATAGATCCTACGGGATATACCTGATCCGAGGCAAATTGCTCCAACTAAGTCAAGGTTTAATAAAGTCTGGCTTCTTCGATCGATTTCTCATTCCACGTTGCTACAAAAGTTCGATTCTTCTTGGAAAAATACTTGCCAATGTTTCCTACAGGAAAGAATCATTCTTGATGAAAAGAATTCCTCTTCGTACTCTTGAAAAACGGAAGAAATTTCTTCAATAATAACATGGAATTCAAATTTTCCAAAAAATTTACCGTAAAATCAAGTTATTGTAAAATAAGACACTCCTATCGCTCGACATAAACATTAGTTTTTCTTCTTTCTCCTCCCCTTTTTACTCGAGCTAAATGTCACTTGCGGTTGTCTTTTGCCATTTGCTTTTGATTCTTCTTTCAAAATCGATGACTTTTCTGGTTTCGTCAATCCTGCGAGTTTTTCAGCCTCTAATCTCCTCTTCAGTGACCAAGGTCGAGGAACTCTGAATTCTACGTTCACGTTATACTTCTTGTCGCCATCTTCACATTTTCTTTTAATCCTTAGAAGGAATATGTTTGGATTTTCTTCTACCTTGGGTTCTTCAACATCCTCGGATTTTTCTTGAGGTTGAGAATAAAGGGTGACAGTACGGCAAGCAGATGGAGTTCCTTTTTCTTCTGAAGAATCTGATGATTTAATTGAACTTTGACCATTTGTTGAATCTTCGATGCAGTCGCAAGGAGGATCGTATTCTTCTTCGATTATTTCCTTTTGCATTCTGAGTATCACGCGATTGTTGTTGATAACAGCCTCAACTTCACTATATGGAACACCTTTCTGGGCGATTTCAGAAATTTCCTTTTTCGAGTCATCCTCTGATGCTTTTCTGGATGCTAATCGAGGGTCTATGGGGCAGCAGAGAGACTCTATGGTTGTCGGTGTGTGCGGTGGACGTGAAGAACAGCAAGGACTATGAGAACATGAAGTTAATTGAGGTTTGGGAGTTTTTGATGAGACTGGACAACAGGGTGAACAGGGTGGTTTCGATGGACATCCACAATTGTTAGTTGCTACGATCATTTTTAACAGCGTTTCTTGATGAGATTCATGGTTTAATTTGAACGGGTAATTTTTTTATAAATTTTGACAAACTTAGCCGAAAGATGCCATGATGGGGAAATTGCAGATGTCAAAGTTACATCGTGAATTTGTTCAATCTTTTCTATCGAATGAATTTATCTGATAAAAAATCGACTTTAGGCTGCGCAATGGGGAACTGTTGTCAGCAATTTTCTAATACAAAATGTAAATTTTAGGAAACTACTGACACTTACCAATATTATTCGATTCATTGCTTCTAAATCTTCAGTTTTAATTATCTCAGTAGGTTTTTTCACTTGAATTTTGTAAATACGATTATCAATATGTGTGTTATTTTTTTTAGAAATGTATTGCTGTCCTGTAATGCCAAATGCACCTGCACCGAAACCATCAGTAAATAAAAAGATCGTGGATCCATCTTCGAAGTATTATCGAGAAATTGGAGCAAGTATGATTGACAATCAGCTGATAATTCGGATGGAAAGGGATAAAAGTAAGCCGAAGAAACCGAAAGAACAGTGGGATCCACCTTGTGATTGCGATGTCGTAGAAATTCAAAGACCGACGAGCAAAAATGGCCCGAAGATATTAAAAGGAGCAGACAATGCTCGAATTCTGTTTCGTGTTCAATCGCAACCCCATTTTGCTACGAAGGACTCTGATTACGCACCTGCAGGAGTTTCTTACGAAGTATGTACTGCTCGATTAAAGTTAACTTGTTACGAAGAAGAGATATATACATATTAATTTCTTTAAAATTTATCATTTTACATAATGCATTTATTCGTTCCAAGTTCTGCAGTAGTATTTAAAATTAAATTATTACTTCTTCGTTGAAAATATTTTTTGCAATGACAACGAATTAAAGCAATTTTTTAAAGAATTTTTCTTATATTTGAGTTTATGTTTTTTTTCTACAGTACCTAATTACAATTAGAAAAAATTAACTACCTATTATCTATCTATGATTATCTGTATTATATGAGATTTTCTTCTGCAAATGTATTTCTTCAGTTTAAGCCTTACTTTTCTGTCGTTAGCCTAAGTTTAATATTTTTTTTGACAGGCACTTTATCTTCGTGTTATTATCAATCATTTATATAATGCATTTATTCGTTTCAAGTTCTGCAATAGCATTCAAAATTAAATTATTATTTCTTCGTTAGAAATATTTTTTTCAGTGACAAGGAATTAAAGCAATCCATTAAAAAATTTGTCTTATATTTGAGTTTATGTTTTTTTTTCTACAGTACCCAATTAGAGTAAGAAAAAATTGATTACCTATTATCTATCTGTGATTATCTATATTACACGAGATTTTATCCTGCAAATGTATTTCTTCAGTTTAAGCCTCACTTTTCTGTCGTTAACCTAAGTTTCATATTTTTTTTTAAAGCGCATTTTATCAGTTAGTATTTTATTATTACTATAATAACTTTTATATCACAAAGACAGTCTATTCTTCCAGTCCACAGTCTAACAAATAATTTTACGCAGCTCGGAGCGTGTAAAGGCGGCGAAGAAACAAACGATTTATGTCGAACGATCACGATCTATCCTCAACTGGGTGGTCCAGAAGCCCAAGAAGTGCACACCGATCGCAAGACCATCGGGAATGAGAACGTGTTTCTTCTAAAAGTCAAAAAGAAAACCGACACAGCCGAGCAAAAGAAGAGAAACATCGAACTCGAACTTAGAACACCAAAACCACCTCCCTTGTCTGCCATGAAAGTAACAAGTCCTTCAACAGTAATCAAACCACGCTCGGAAGTTCAAGAGAAGGATAAAGCCAAGGAGAAGAGCAAGGAGGAAACGAAGAAGAAGAAAAAGAAGAAGAAATGACGACGGAGTCAATAACGGGTCGAACTTGAGAATGAGTGTTAGGAAAAATTGTCAACGTCAGAGTCGATGTCCATTTGACATTCAAAGCAGCTTGCAATGGTACTGAATGAACTCTTAGGATGAAGCTTTCAATGAAGTTCTTGTTATTCATCGACGAAGTGCGAACATGGGTATACTGGGTGTCTCAGAAAAAATAGAAATGTACAACATAATAGTCTTACACTGTGCTGCAACTTAGTAAAATAACTTTTACAAAACTATAGTACAAGTAAAATAATTCTACTATTAGGAACAACTATGGTGGATACGAATTTAAAAATTAAAAGCTCAGAATTCCAATCAGAAAATATCTCCCATTTTATCTAAATTATTCTATGAGTCACCGCCTCGCTGATTTTACATCTACCTAAAACTCTTAACGAAGCTACCACAGCAATTAACCCCTTGACGACTTCTTTTCCGATGGGGCGTGTTAACCCCTTTAGTGCTGGACGACGATATATCGTCGTTAGCAATAGTGCTAACACTGGGTATTGAAGGGTTAATATCCAGTTTCCAATATGATATCAGTAATTTTATGGCAGGTAATTAAGAATACACAGTGTATGCTCTAATTTGCGTTTTCAACATGAAATTATTGCTAAATGACAACTCTTTTTATTCACAACTACATTTTTTATTAATTCAATGAATTTTTTCTATCGGCACTAAAAGGGTTAAGATTCAAAATTAATTCCTCAAATCAAAAGGTATCACTGATTTCTGATATTTCCTGATATTAATAGTGCAGAAATAATGGAACCGTCTCGTGATCGACTGATATTGTTAATATAATAATTTTCGGTAAACTCCAAATTTAACTATTTCATTTTCTACGCTACGAGTCTTACTCGTAGGCTAAGGAGCTAAGTTTGAAAATTCCCAAAGAAAAGTAGTGTCTCTTAGCTCAAAAAATCAAGTACTTACTCATTCATCCGTCATCTTGTTCAACCTTAGTGCAGAAACTCCAGCAAAGTCCTCGCAATTCTATCAAAGACACCCAGTACAATCACGTGCAAGAAGCTGCACGAGTCAGCGTCCTCCATGGATTCATTCATCCAGCAGATTATCCGTGAAGAATCGTTTAGACACGGGCAGCCAGATGAGGCAGTCTTGCAGCTCTTCTTTTCTTCCGTCTGCGAGTCTTGCGAACAGACGAAGTCCTCAATGGACACGAAGGAAACTCGAACGTATCCTTCAACGATTGATGACACGACGCCTCTCGGGAGACCTCATTCAAGCGCCTCGAAGCATCGTCATAATTATCTCTAACTCCTTCCGCCTCTGGTTAACGGCGATTGGAACTTTCACGGTAAACCAGCGTCGGTCATTGTACTCGTCATTGAGAGGCTTGGAGGGCAAGTTTCATGGAGATGAATGGAGAATGACCGCTGGTAGGAGAGTGAAGTCAAATCTTTTATATTAACGAGACCATTAACGCCTGTTGACATTATGGTACTGCCTGTTTGTGTAATACTCTGTCGATCATTCCTTTTTATAAGATGAATCAATTTTGATTTTGGTTGATCGAAGTTAAGTTACGCGGGATTTAATTTCAAACTTGGGAAGTCCAATTATTGGGAGATCCTGGGCGAGGGGTCTGTGCAGGGAGAGGACTGGTGCAGACTATATGTACTTTGAATTTTCGTCCCTCCGTTTCTGGGGGTCGTAGAGGGATGATTGTTTTTTAGTTTGAATCGTAAAAGTGTGTAGTTTAACGTGCTTTTACGTAAAAGTTTCGATTTTTATTTGCTTAAACGTTTATTACATTTATAGAAGCTTTGAGCCTTCTGTTTCATCTCGGGAACGTCATACAAAAACTAATCGTTGCAGGATAATTTTATAGACGTAGTTTGAAAGCCTAGAGTCTAAGGAAGACGTGGAAAAAAGTCTCATTACGATCGACCCAGTAAGAAGCGAGATATTTAATTTTAAAGCCGAAGGTGTCCAATTTTTGAGTGAGAGGTTTGACCGGTCAGGGGCATGGTGCAGAGTTTACTTTGAATTAACGTCCCTCGGCTTCTAGAGGTCGTAGGAGGATGATCTTTACGTCGTTTGAATCGCGAAAGAGTGTAGTTTAACGTGATTTCCTGTACATTTTCCGATCTTCATTAGTTTATATGTAGGAGACTTTTTTTCCGTCTCAGGACTCTCCGACAAAAACTAATCGTTGCAGGAAGATTTTATACACGTAGTTTGAAAGCCTAGAGTCTAAGGAAGACGTGGAAAAAAGTCTCATTACGATCGGCCCAGTAAGATGCGAGATATTTAATTTTAAAGCCGAAGGTGTCCAATTTTTGGGACTTCCAGAGCGAGGGGTCTAAGCGACCAAGAGAAAGTGCAAATTATATTTAGAATTTTTTGCTAATGGAAATTTTAGATGTACGTAGACTTTCCGACACCCTAATATATTAAATTGTATTCAATAAATCATCTAGAGGTCACTGTTTGAAGTCGATCTACCAATTAAAAGTTCATATTTTTAACCAGGAATGTTAAAAACAATGTCTAATATAGAAACTAAACAATTCTCACATTTTCCAAGTCACTGTTAGGACTAACATGACACTACCATTGTATGGAGTCAACAAATCGCACTATTTCTCTCCTAAACACTATTTTATTCCAAACTATGTGAAAGAAACCGTAATAGAAATATCCATTCCTCTCATAATAGGACCGTTTCGATTATCAGGAAAGGCGAGATAAAGAGGAGAGAAGAAAAGCTAAGTCGAAACGCTTCATAATCGCGATTGTCGTGGGAGTTCATAAAGCTGCTATTCCACGTTGTGTGGTCGTCTCAACAATGGCCTGTGGCCAATAAATTAGAAAGTCACCAGCAAAGGACACGCTCTCGATGTACGAAAAATAGCGTGACACGTATGATCCCGGAGGTGGTCGAAGAACTACTTGGCTTTTCCACTTTGGAGGTGACCCTCGAAGAAAAGTTTGCGGTCGACGATGAATGGAAGTACAAGTGACCGCGATATTATACGTGTGGGACGAATCTCTTGGAAGAAAAGGATCTTCCAGCGCGGGAAGATGTCCAGTGAATGAAAGACCAGCGATAATTCATGTCCTGCTTCGAGGATGTTTGAGATGCTTTAAGGATTTTCGCACGGTTCGAGGGTTGATCGAATTTTAAGAAGGAACATTGATCTTTGGTCTGTAATAAACTAATGCACTAGGAGAAAATTTGCAGTTTTGGAATCTTTTTTTTTTTTTTAAATTGTGGAGTTAATATAATTTCCCAAATGGAAACTTTCAACGCTTCATACCGTGCAAGAGCAAGAAAAATAAAGTCTAATCCCATGGAGGTCATTGGTGACCGTTGCCACTGTAGTGTATAAAATTTCACGTCTTCTAAATTGCAATATTTAAGAATTTTCTAATACATTTAGTATTTAAATGTTGTAATAACTCCTTGTCCTACAATAACGAGTGGTAATCGTGATACAATATATGAAATAGGTTCCAATATTGCTAAACGTACAAAATTGATAATATCATTGAGGTGCGACACGATCAAAATATTTCTACAATGTTAATATTACTAATTAATTTCTCAATTATTGCGGAGGAAATCACAACAGAAATCGTAGAGCAAGGGATTAAAATAGCAAAGTCCCACTGACAATCTATCTATTTCTATCCTCAAGGATTCTGCCTTCTAAAAATGTGATTTTGCCAAAAAGTTTCACTTCAGGAAAACAATGAAGCTAACAAAATACAAGTATCGATCAACCTCTTAATTTTCAATAATCTAAGAAACCTAAAGATCCTTTCTCTCCCCTGATCTTCACATTTGCACACAATTACCTCAAACAATCCATTCCTCCCAACGACAACCCTCGAGCGTCACTTCCTCCATCCTCAACCACAAAGCTTCCAGACAATTCTGTGTCATCGTAGACGTCCAAAAGCTCGCACTTTCATTCGCCGCTCGTTAATAACATTAATCGTCAACAATGGCTATCGAATAAATAAATCAGCGGTCGGGTATACACGGCAGGTGGTAACGCGCGATTTCTCCGAGGGTGGTCCTCCATTCCGGTTCATTGTGAGGACACACGGAAGCCGCAAAACCGAAGGCCCCGAAAACGGTGAACGTATCAACGAAACGGCCGGTAATATCATCATTATATTACGTCACACAGATGCGTCGATCGAAGGGATGATCTCGAGAGAGATTTCGGTTTTTATATTGCGGTTACGGTGCGGCTTTGTGTCAGCGTAACAGGAAAAGAGCTCCCAGAAGAACCCCCGTTGAGGGAAGGTTCCGCGTCTCTGCGGGGTTGGACGATTCGCTTCGTTCCCCTGTCGACAGACATGGTAATCACTATGCGCTTCCTCTGTATATATATCCTGGGACTTCTCTCTTCTTTCCTCTCTTCGTTTCATCCCCTATCGTCACCTGTACAGTTTGCATACAGCGAGAACATCCGGATCGGATGAGGTCGTTACTGGATGCGAATTTGGGACAAATTGTTTCCGCATTCTACGGTGGAACAATTAAAAGAGCCTACGGAGCCTCTCTTTATCGATCTCCTCTTCCCGCCTTTTCGTTTTTGCAATCTCCAAATTTAGTCTCTTAAAGGAAACTACTATGTGGAATGTTTACTTTGGGGTACTAGGTTTGGAGATTTTAAAAACCAAATGGCGGGAATAGGTGGTTGAAAGAAAAGGCTCCGTTGTTCTAAAATTATCTTTCAGTTGTCACTTACAATTAGTAAGAAGTGACAGCAAGTCAGTTGTAAGAAGACGGGCTATCGGTCTTACAATTAAACTTGAAAAGGATATCAGAGGTGGAGTTTTTCGGTGAATGATTTAAAGAATAGTTGAGCTTTGTGTAAAAGGCAACACATGCAGGGCACTCAAACACACCAACCAATCGTGTGTCCAAGATTAAACTCATTCGAATAAATCGGAATTCGAGGTATTATTTTCAGAATCTCGGCGTATAGGGGTAGGTTCCGATGAGGTGGACGCAGCCACTCTGGAATACACTGGAACACACATTTGATTTAAGCTCATATCGTATAGTTTTCTATTCAACCCCTTGTCTTAGAAGGAAATAGCAAATTTTGAAGTTTTTCAAAAACTGTTAAATTGAAAATATCAATAGGTCAGGAGACATAGCAATGACACGGTCAATATACATAGCCGTAATGAAGAAGTACAACCGCTCGATACGATTATATTAATGAATTGTAAAAACAAGAAGAAAATCTAATGGCTGCAAGGTGCCCGGAAGTGGTCACACGAATATTGTTCGATCCCCGATCGATAATAGACATGCAACTAATGAAGTTCAAATAATTGGGCGTTCCAGTATTCAAATCCATCGACGAGATCTCTTTCGCCAAGTGGAAGGATCAGAACCGATGCTTAGACTCGATAGTCTAGAAGGGACTTGCGGATAGTCCAATAATCGCAAACATATTAATAATTGTCGTACGCACTGAGCGAATGCCGTACGTCTGTACTCTACGAGCGCCAGTGGTCAAATGACTCTCCTTCGGAGCCGGCGCGCAATGTTTACAAAGGTCCACCTTGTTATTCGCCGTCTACGGTCGACGGCGGCTCGCGTTGGCAACACTATGGGTAATCAATATTTGATTCGACTTTTACTTTGAACTGATTCAAATTTATTTATATTGAATACTTGAATTTATTATTATTATATTCATTATATTTATTATAGAATGTTTGAATTTTTTATTATTATTATTATCACATTAACTATATTTAATATTGAATTTTTCAATATTTTAATGTATTACTATTATTATTATTATTATTATATCAATTATATTTATTATTGAATATTTGAATTGATACGACTTTGAACGTGATTGGAATTTCGACCGTAGATGGTCATTCTGCACATTATTGAGAGGTTTGAATGGCTTTATGGCGATAAATGAAGAGTGACTGGTGTTAGCAGAATGAAGTCGAGGCTTTTATATTACACTTATAGGATTTTCAATTTGAGGTGAGTTCCGAAGTACCGAGACTATGGTGTCTACATCACATGAGAAATATTTAATGATTCTTAATTTAAAAAATTGAAGCTGTAATTTTCACCAAAATTTAACGGTCTGAGTGATTTGGAAGGTGAAAGAAATGTTTAATTTTTATAAGAGCGAAAATAGAACATTTTTATTTAGAAATTCTGATAGATTTTTGTGGTACGACTGTTACATTATTATTACAACAAAATTTATTTTAATTGGGAGAATATAATTGAAATATTGAGGCACGTTGTTTCAAGGAGAGTTAGAAGGACTTTCAGTAATCGTTCTCCAATCTATCTGTGCATTTGTAATTGTCACGAAATCGCTTATCATCTCGATCGTCCATCGTTAAGTGTTCAGGCTTATAAAACGCACAATCTGGATTCACGTAGTCGCAAGTTTCAACGGGTGAAATTTTTTCCTTCATCCCTCTTTGCTTCCTGAACGCGCAACACTCGCTAGAATCAGCCCCTCTTGCTTGATTAAGGAATCTTGGAAAGCTAAAACACCATGTTGCAAGTTTCAATGGTTAAACATAAAAATACAAATATTACTCGTACCATATCGAGAAAAGAAGGCACCAAATGCAAGTTATGCACGCACTGTTGCATATGGTAACGAAATCTACCATCTTGAAGATCAATTAAAATTCTTCATTGTATCAATAATAATTTACAGCACATTTTCACATCATAATTTTACCATTGACAGCTTAATGAAAATTAATAACAGAAAGAAAGTGGAAGGGAAAAAAATTGCCGATCTATCGAAAAGAGAAATTCTTACGCAGAGAACTTCGCATGATCATTGAAGAATCATTGACTCAC
This sequence comes from Cerceris rybyensis, assembly GCA_910591515.1. NCBI lineage: Eukaryota > Metazoa > Arthropoda > Insecta > Hymenoptera > Crabronidae > Cerceris > Cerceris rybyensis. Next base: position 9,143,977 of record OU342795.1, read on the forward strand.
GTTTACTTAAACATTTACTCTATCGCAATCGGTTATCAGTCGAGAGAGAAACGACTCGTTTCTCGATGTGCATATTCAATCGTTGCAAAGTCATAAAAGACTGAAAACACACGTGTCGTCATAGGCGCAAACGACGGTCTGAAAACTAAGATAATCGTTGGAAATGAAGGAGGTGGAGCCGCAAGGACAGGAAGAGACGACGAAGAAGAGAAGGGATCCTTTTAACGCCGATTATCGCAGTTTTTTACTTAGTTTCACGCGAGGATTTTTCCGTGATTTTTTTCTCCTTCCTTTTTTGCATCGAAGTAAATTTTTGATGCATGGATTTACAAAGAAACGGAAGTAAGATATATACAAAGTTGGAATTTCGCAAAGTGTTAGAGTGACTCTCAGATTTTGAGCAGGTGCTTTGTCAATTTTCTTCTCACGGTATTCAAGTTTTTGTCAACGAGTACTCTTTAAGTAAGTTTTTCCTTTTAATTAATATTATTTTATCAAATTAGTATTTTAAATTTAAAGATCTAAAACGAAGAAGGTCAATGGAATGAACCTATAAATTTATTTATAAATATACCTATATTATTATTTTGAAAACTATAGATTTATTTTGCAGTTTTGAAGATAGATTGTTCTGTAAAATTCTGTGCTTTGCAAAGTACAATTTCTTCTTGAACTCAAGTCACGTCTTCTAGTGCAATTATTACGTAAACACGACGGTGCGTGCACTGGACAATTCGCATTCTCTTCTTAAGTTTCCGCACGTCCAGAGAAAATCGTGCGTATAAATACGCGTACTCGTTTTTCCAGGGAGTTCACGATTTCTTCAGGAAGTTAACAACGCGACGAATACCGGTACTCGCTGGAATATCTGCTTATTCTGTCGTCTGGAAAATTGGACTTATTTTTATACAGAATCTTTTTAGATTTTGCAAATTAAATATTTATTTTATCCTACTGAAAGTTTCCAAATAGCTGTTGGGTCAGAGTAAGTCAATGTTGCAATTAAAAAAATCTTTGCTATCCATTTAGTGTTCAACTTTTTCAATTATTGTGTAATAATTACGGAATTATCGGATCAATGTCTCATGTTTCAAAGCAGCTTAATGTCCTGCTGCAGTCAGAAAGTTCGTTGACTTTATAAAATTTATTGGTCAAGTTTGTGATTATTTAACAACGTTTTCATACCTTAACTATCCGAAAAAATACTAGGTAAAGTAGGAAAAAAATAATTTTCAATGTGGGAAGTCTGTTCGTACTTTGTAGAGAATAGAAGAATATTTTACCTTCCTAACTGTAATAATTAACTCTCATTAATTATCAGTACTGAAGGTTACAATGGTCTCAAATATATTTCTATCTTAACCGTTTGAGAGTTCCAATACAAAAAACTAGTAAAACTGAATAAGAGAGAAGTTTATACTCTTAAAAATATCAATGAAGTTCTTTCAATCCAAAGTTCATATTCAAAGACAAATCAATTTGTTTCGGCGATTTATTCAAGTCATTTCTGTCTCGTTGGATGATAATTTAAGCGAATACTATTTGAAACGTACGATCCAAGGTTAGCAATGTTATAACAGTTTCTACGGTATGTATTTCTAAAGTACATATTTACTTTAATTCCTATGACAGCATTATGTTAATTATCCTATACAATGCATGTTCAATCGCGAATAACAGACTGAAAAGGAATTATGAATTGCATCGTTCGCTACAACCTTTCGTGTCGTTTGTTATTATACGTGTATCGAGTATTAAGTGCATTATGTACTCTTATGAAATGTTAACAATTTCATTCAACATTTAATTACTTAAATTAGAACTTTCAATCACTTGCGTTAATATCGGATAAATGAGAATATATACTTAATGATTTGAAATGACAGATCTAATTATCTGTGACACACTTATTGTTAGTCGAAGATACGAGAAGAAATCTTTGTTAAAAATTTCACAACTCTGCTTGCAAATATCTTCGACACATATTTGCATGGTGTAAGAGTAAATGTTTACAATGATGTTTCCGTGATTTTCGCCTCTTCCTTTCGAAGATTGTGCCGTTTGCCATGGAAGAACTTTACTGATATTCTCAAAAAGTCAAACTTTATCGAAGTAATTTCTTTTTGTCACTTTGACTTTCACCAAATCCTAGCCTTCCTCAGATTTAGAAGATATTTAAAGTTAAAAGATAAATGAAAAAATAGGAAATCTATTGATTTCAAAACGTCGTAACTCATTTTCAAATTAATAAGAGTATAATAAAAGATTTATGGATAAAGACTAATTACAATTAATCATTAGGTTTGGAGTTATTTTCGTAACAATTTGGTGCCCTAATAAACTAAGCATGTGAGAATATATTTCTGCAGCCATTTATAGAATTTATCAGACTTGAATAATATATCCTATGGAGAAGACTCCACCCCCAAATTACCATGGGGTTCATTCACATAAATCCCACCCAATTATTTCTCCCTCATTCTCACACGCGAAATGAAACCAGTGCAATGTTAAAGAAACTGCAACCATGGGCCATTTATTGATCTCACCATAGAATAAACAATTTTAAACCAAAGAAAGAGGACTGAATTTTTTATTTTGAAATTCTTCAACGTTGATCGACGAATAAATTGAATTTTTCTAGCTAACAATGACGCTATTGCCACCAACAGTAGAACAACAAAAAGCCATAGACGAAGAAATGCCACCCGATGAAGAAATGAGAAGCAGAGACGTCACAGCTTTACGCGAATGGCTGGAAAAACAACCCCATTTGCCAACTCACATGGGTTCGTTAAAAAGATATTTAAATTTACATTTGTCATATGAAAAATGATCTCTCCATGTAGTTATATGCTCGCATCTTTCGTTACAGACGACGCGAGATTGGAAAAGTTTTTGTTCGGTTGTAAAAACAGCGTGGAAAGATGTAAATTGATCCTAGAAAGATATTTCAGCGTTCGTACGGCTCTACCAGAATTTTTCTCCCTTCGTGATCCATTTTCTCGCGATGTTCAAGATTGCTGCCAGACAATGTAACTCTTTTTTTATTTTATACGATATTCTTTCATTGGATTTTTTTAAAATGAATGTTAATTTTTATCGTTTAATAGTTAATTTTGATATTTAATCCTAGATTTACGGAACTTGTCAAATTGGTGGATTCCTACCTCTTTAGAAACAATTTCCTATTTTATAGAGATGCAATAGATAGATATTTGATTAACCCTTTGACTACGGGTGACTTTGGGACGAGCCGGCCGTACCACACGACAGGAATTGAGCCACGATACACCGAGAATGGAGCACTTTTGGGTGTCCTTTTTTGTAAAAACATATTTCAATAATCAAAAAACTAAATTTCATTACATTAAAACAATATTATATATTTCTCTGAACCGAATTATCGTAGATATTACAAATTTAAAAGTGCCCTCCGTATCAAAAAGCCAAATTACGTGGAGCGCCTATAGGCGCTATCAGTAGTCAAGGGGTTAATGGTAGCAGATATTTCACATGTATTTTACAGTATACAATTTACATAACTGTTCATTTTCTTTACTTTCATCTTTTTTCAAACTTCTTGTTCAATATATTTAACTATAACCGATTGAAATCTAGTGTTAATAACAGTTATATTAATAGTAATGTTAAAAATAGTGTTAATAGTCCGTAAATCTAGAGTTAATAATTAATCAAAGCTCCGTCTATGTTTTACAATAAAATTCGACCTGTACTTCTACCAGATATTATTTCGTTTTGCCATCATTAACTAAAGAAGGTCATCGAGTGACTGTCTTACGTCTCAAAGACACCATACCAGATAAATTCATCATACAAGCGATCACAAGACGTATTCTAATGGTCCAAGATATCAGATTAATCGAAGAACATTGCCTCTCGAACGTTATGGTCATCGATCTCGAGGTACTTTGTGAAATATGTTCCTGTATCGTTTTTATATTTTCATACTTTTTCTTTTGTTTATCAGGGATTTTCTGCAATACATTTCGCTAAGTGCAGCCCAACGCAGAGCATTGTCAGACGAGCAATGTTGGCGATGCAGGATAGTATGCCATTGAGACTTCATAGAGTTCATTTTCTTCATGCTCCTACAGTCGTTGAGAGTATCATAAATATATTTTATCCTCTCCTTAAGCAGAAATTAGTTCAAAAGGTGATTAACGTATTTTACATCCCTTTAATCACTTACCGTACGATTTCTTTTGTGATGAACGTACAACTCAGAATTAATTGCGGATGCAACAATCCATTGCTGATTTTTTATATATCGTGTAACTTAATGTAATATTTTTAATTTAATAATTTTTAGAAAATTTCAAAATTTCTTATTGTATTTATCGCGTCTCTAGTGTTATTTGTTATTGCATGGCTAACGGTTAAGGAAAGAGGATAATTGCGATAAAATTGAAAATTTAATTTATGCTGAAGGTCACGTCTTTGTTATTCATGATATTTATATTTTTACAGTTTTAACTGCAATAGTCATTTCGCGCTGGGTCTACAATTTGAAATTAGCTTCAAGTTTATTTTGAATTAATGTAAAATAATATTAAATTTTAATAATTTGGGAAGAATTTTCCAGAGTTGAGGTTTAATATTTTTAACTAAAATAGCTATTTATTATAATATCGCATCAAAGAACCACACCAAATATTATTTCCTTTCAATGTTCGCATTTATGTTATATTTTTGCACTGCAGTTTTGCGTACATTCTGGAGGAGGAGAAGAATTGCATTCCTACATGGATAAAGATATCTTGCCAGAGGAATGGGGTGGCAAAGCTGGCACTTTTGATGAATTAAATGGTTCGTATATTTTCAAATTGAAAATTCAAAGCTAGCAATAGCGTTTGCATTTTTCTAACATTCTTCTGGGGCTTACTTTTAGATGCGTGGAAGAAGAAGATTGAAAAAAACAGAGATTGGTATCTGCGAGAGGAGAAACTGAGCCGCAGTAACGAAAGCGCAAGATTACCTGAATCCAAATCGAATTGCCAGCTGATGGAATTGGATGGAATACAAGGTTCATTCAGGAAATTGAATATCGACTAGAAGAGGTTTCATTTCAAACAACATCTTGTCTCATTAACCAAGATTTTTTAAATAATCTTCTCATTATTGTACATTAAATATTTAATGATAGATTGTACAATTAGTGGAGTTCATTTGATAAATGAATATTTTAAGAAATTATAATTTACATTAAAAGTTACATTATCAATTCTATTCAGGAATATAACTCTGTCGGATATAGGAATGAAGTAATTAATTACGAAACGAGTTATAATCTCGATTATTATTTTATCGATTGCATAAATTCACCGTAACTTGTAAACTCCCGGACAAATGATAATAATTTCCACTATCACCTAAAGATAGCGCCACGAAACATTTCTGATATCGCGGCACAATTCGCATTTTTCTGTTGATTGTATCAACAGCTATTTATATCTATTCACTATTCGTTCGAAACGTCAATCCTAATTACACAACCGTGCAACAATGAAAATAAATGATATTTCAAATTAGACATTAGTTCATTATCTGCAATTCAAATGGCTCAAAATTTCCTGGAAACCATGATAATCCATTGTAAAAAAAGAACAACAAAAACACGCTCTTTTAAATTGTGAATCATGTCAGCTATCTTCTATGACTAATCTTTTCCCATTGCAAAATATATTGTAAGAATGTTGCTATTTCCTTTTGAAATACCTAAATACTATTTACTTTTAAAAAATAGTCAAAACATAGTAAAAATGTCCCATAATATGCCTGGAACACCAGACTATATGAAAAAAAATTAAATGCAACAGACACTAATAGACGAAAAGTATTATAAATTCACAGCTTAAAAAGTAACTTTACATTTTTCCAAGTTAAATTAGATTTTCGTCAACCAAACTAGATCCTAAACTATCCGATTTCGGTTTATTTTCTAGAATACAGACAATCATTCATTCAACAATCGACAGTCTCCTTTTCTACTAACTATAAACTACTATTTGAGAATGTACTTCAACATGTCTACCCCAAGTGACTCAAAATGCACCGTTCAACTATAAAAAATTGCTGCTCTATACGTTTATAAACCTGAAATCATTAAAAATCAAAGTGAAACGATACAATTGCATATTGCTAAAAATGCACCAGCCAATCAAACTGATTAAAGGGTTACAAAAGTAGAGAAGATAAAACTGTTCACTATTAAACATTCTCCACCTCTTCGAATCCTCGACAAAGTTTCAGAACCGCTCCAAAAGGACTGTCCTCAATGTTGTTCGGCGACTCTTTCGTCTTGCCTTAATCGACTTAATAAGCTAATGATGCCCGAGTTAAAGCACGGAACAATGCCGCCACTCTGAAATCCCCTTTAGCTTCTTATACTCAATGCAACTTTACGATTGTTTATTCGTGGCTATAGATGTTCTACGTCAATTCAAAACACGACATTTGTACACCTACGTCTACCTTGTCTCGACTCCCGACGATATTTAATACCGATAAAGACAGCAAGTGGAAAAACAGTCTTGGCGCCGTTATCACTTATCACCCGAATAAGAAAACGACACGTTCTGTGAAACGCATAAAGGGGCACGTTTATACTATTATTGTCAGTATGGTTTTAACGATTGGTGAATACGTGGTGAGAATTTTCGTATGGTTTTGAAACTATTCAAGAATAATTTATAAATCTGGAATGAGACATTGCTGAATGTTTGGTGGACTTCTTCGGACATTGGATTCGAGATGTAAGTGATTATTAGACTGCGGATGTTTATGCAAATTTCGAGTTTCACAAATGCAGGTGAGACACGAGAACCTATCTAGGCATTTATTGCATTTGATAAATATTACAACAAATTCAATGCTTTGGATATTTTAGATATATTTTTATATTGTGTTCTTTTTGCAGATTTTAGCTGTATCTAATTTGTCATAAATGCATAAAAATCCGCAGTCTGGTGATTATTGAACATTTAACGCTTTGCGGTCCTATTTCGAGCAGTACTCGACATAGATTTTCACTTGTTTTTTTTTTTGTTGACAATTTAATATCAATTTTCTAATTTCACAATGATTTTCTAATACCCTCTAAATGTCCACAAATACCTACAGTTATTGGTATCATCGAAAAAAATGAATAATCAATAACAGAAGATATTGCAAAATTAATTCCATTTAGCTTACTACCAAAATTAACGAAATAATTCGGACCACAAAGGGTTAACTCTTTACCTTGCAATTTCTTTTGTGCTGGAATGCGCAATAACATAGAATTAATTGTTAAAATAATAATGTATTACTAATTTCTGATACATCCAATTTGTGTTCTGATATATTCAACGACTTCTGACCTACTGATATTTTCAATGTGATAGTTTTTGGAAAACATACAAATTTTCTATTCCTTTTACCGCGCCACGTCTGACACACGTCATTGTAAGGTAAGGGGTTAAGTTCTGATATTTTCAAAATCAACAAGCAAATTTGAGTTTCGTTTCGTAGAAATCGTCTATTTTTTTTAGAAATAGTCTCGTTTGGAAAATCATTTGGAAATAATTATTGAGCCATTAATTTTGCTTAGGATTTACTGCTGTAGATTCATTTTAGGTGGAGTTTGAATCAACATAGTTACGATATATTAAATAATGATTTAGGAAAAATCTATTAGAAGGAAGTGAGTCAGAAATTTGCACTCATTGATTGGACATTCAAGCGTTTAACTTCATAGCTGCTATAATCGATGCATTCTAGACTGCAAGTCGTAAACGAATCAAACATTAGCTACGCTCACAACTGATTCATTGCTTTTCCGTGCTGTTTTATTGCAGTCGCTTGCGCAAACAGTTTTATTTGAATGGCGTTTATATCTTGACGGAAATAGCTGATCGAATCGACGATCTTTAATGCGACGAGCGTACGTTAGAACAAAAGGATACTGGGACTGATAAATGGTTGATCTTCGACGCGATTGTGTTTTTCGAGATAGTTGATAATTAACACTATGACGTCCGCGCATATAATCGAGATTCTTTCGTTTGACGCCTGTAGGACAGACTCACATCATTTCATTTGTCGCCGGTTCCGCTTCTTCTGCTTGCGTTTATAAAAACAAAAACTTGTTAATATATTTGTAACTTATTGGTACTTACGGTAGTTCTAGGCACTTATCATTTTTCGATAGATTTCCTTAAAATTTAGAAAATATACTCTTCATGATATTTTATAATTATAACCGGAATCTGAACGAGTTCGTCCACACGGTTTGTGAATAAATCGTGTTTAAAAATAACTTATTTAACATGGGTCTTATGGGAAAAAATTTTTGCTGAGTTCGTAAAATCTTTTTTTATTTTTCTAATGGAAAAACGAGTCGATGGATTCTAATAAAAAATTAGCAATGTATTATTTTATGCTTTTGGAATATTATTGAATTTTTTCATAATTTTTTACTTCATAGTTATAGAGAAAGATGTTTTTTAATGTCTAAAAAGTGAATGAAATGACCTCTGTGAAGTTAGCCCCTGCATTAATTCTTACACAATTTTTTTCATTTCTAATGAAAAAAGAAACTTTTAGTTCTGAATCCAGCTAGAACTACCTTAAACAGAACACACGCAATATTCGCATTGGTTTGAACACGACACTACAGTGGTGTCACAGACGTTTGTCCTACAGTTTTCGCATGGCTCGAACGTGGTGCTAGCGGCACTTAACCGATAGTTTTCTCATGGCACCCATGTGGAGCCACCGGACAGCATAGTGTTAATATTGGAACGTTCCTTGAATCTTTCAGATTTACATCGCAAATTCTGATAAATAATTATTCATTTAGTCTGTAAGTATCTAACTTTAATTAAAATTTATATCTTTGCATTCTAATGACTTATTAAATAAACGATTAAGCATGACATTAAAGACATGGTCGCTCAATCATTGTACCGGAATCGAAGTCCGCCATTACCTCTAAATCGTTTTAAACCTTTTCACTTCTTAATGTTTTGCTACCTACCAACAACTCCTTAATTAATTCACAAAATATGTCAAAAAAAGAGGTCTCAGTGAAAAGATGTATTGCAACAGAAATTGTTATTACTATATTATTAATATTGTTACGAAGCACCCAGTAGATGAAATATAATTGGGGAACGAGACTTGGCAATTGTTTGTAATAAGAAAAATGTTGAGATTCTACGGTCGATGGTCCTCGATGACGGACGTGTTTCATAAACGTTATCACTTTTTCTATAAAATTGTGTTCTATTTAATTATGCCCGAAAGTATAATGCGTGCGCGATCGACTCGTAACAATATCATTTTAAAAATTTGCGTTGAAATGTAATGTCGAGTTACACTGGACATAGGAGTGTTAACGGGTAAAATTACTAATTAATATAATATAGCTTCCATAATTCAAAAGTTATGTTAAACAATGGTTTTATACATCGTACTTGGCTCGTGAAATGCGCTCGATGCAAAGACACGACGGACTTTGAACGCAATCTTACATCGATGGTTTTTATTGAGTGGTTCAGAAACAAAGAAATAATTTAATCGATTGTGAAGTCGCAGATATAACCAGTCAATGGTACCAGTGTCATTCGTGTCGATCGTCGTGGAAGGGTACAGGCTCGTTCACTAATCGTGGTGGAATAAAATTTTGTCACATCGATTAAAGTATTCATATAAAAATAACTAAGATTCTGAAATTGCATTTCAATATATCAAACTATTATTCATGAAAATTCACATGTATGAATCCTTTTTATCAATATATTTCTTAACGTTGTGTCAAAGTTACTAATACTACAAATTCCAAAGAAATATTCATCTCAAAATACGACTGATTCCCAATTTTTTCAACATTTCTCCAAAATCTATAGAAAGAGTAGATATTCCACATCCATCTCATAAAAAACAAATTACCGAATCGATTATCTTTTCCACCTCTTGATACCTCTTTTTCCACAGTACTTATTCAATAAATTTAAATATAATAAATTCAACAACGGTAATTCCAGTGCTAAAAAAATTCAACTTGTTAACCAACAATTACCAAGCCACCCAGTACACCGTCTCTGACCGAGTGCGCATTTTAGACGCACTCTACAGTACCATCGTCAGGGTGGATTGATTTTTCGCCCTCTGACGTCACAGCAAATCCAGCATGCGCGATAGTTAAACCGTGAGGCTCCGTGCCGTCGGCTTTTCACTGTAATTCTCGGTATCTGCTTCGCACGAGCAGCCATCGAATGGTCTTTCCAATGAATGAAACACAGTGGAAAATGACCATTCCTAGTCAAACCATCCCCAACCACGTTCAACTCCTTCATCGACTAATTTATCCCTAATATTCCAACATATCCCATTCTTACAATTGGACTACATCTAAATATTACAAATGTGACAAATTAAGGATATACTAAAACAACCCCCTTTTCCAGCCGTTTCTTTCTCACCACGTTTATGCGACCTCCGTACTTGACCTAATTTTCAACCCTTCTATTTCGATACGAATGAGGCCTCATTACTCGAAATGCAGCAACGAAAGTTGCGATTATCTAAAGTCATTTTACTGATAGATGAAGGGTTGAAGTAAAAGTTGGACCAAATAAAAGAAAATTGTACGACAATGAATCGATACGATGAATGAATGAACAAGGGGGTAGAATATGGGATTTGATTGAAAATTCGAACCCAAGAATTGGCACCGGTACAATCCTTGCGGTCGTAAAAACACTGAGAGATAAAGAACACAGAGGAATGTTCACCAAGAATCTAATCCACCCTGAATTCATGGTCATCGGTTGTCGGTGGTCGGTTGTGGCGCAGAGGGAGAGAGATAGAGGGAGATAGAGAGAAAGAGAGATTGAAATGATGAGAAAGGGATTGCGGAGGAAGAGGAGTAGGTGGTAGACGGGTGGTTGTGATTCGAGAACGAAGCAGAACGTCGGGGTCAGACCGAGTTCATTCAGTGGCGTGTGCAGTTGCTCGGGTGCTCGCGAACCTGCCCGCGTCGATTGCGGCCGTTCGTCCTCTTTCTACTTGTCTCCCTTCTACACTATCTTTTTCTCTCCATCCCTCCCCTGTTCTCTCTTTCCCCTCTTTTCCTTCAGACATATTGGTACCGGCCCACGGCCGTCTCGTTCGCCAATTCCTCCTCCTCTACACTCAATTCTCTCTTCCCTGACTCTCATCCACCCCAAAACAGTCTACTCCACTTGCCAAAACGATCTCTCCGCTTATCTTTCCTCCCAATTTTCCAACCCTTTACCCCAACAATAGACTTCTATTCTATAAAATTCTGAACCATTCTCACACGAATTCCTTCATCGCGATACACGTGCGTCGCGACGACCGCAACGTGGCCCGTCATTCAAGAGCCTCGAGCATCGCCGTGCGACTTTGCAGCGACTTCGATCGGCCAAGGAAAGGTGGGTCGATGCTCAAACGAACCTGTCGTTGACGAGCCGTGCGCAGTTCTCGGTAGCGCATTCGAAATAAAAATCTGCGCGTCTATAAAAATGCAAGGATCTCTACACGAAACATCAACCAAAAGACAATAATCTAAAAAAAAATAAAGGCAATATCCTTCCTACAACGTCTCCAAAGTTGAAGCGCTGAGAGGAGTTAAACAAAAGAGGAAATCGTAGGCAGAGTTCATGCGGGAAGCGACGACCTCGATTCGATAATAGGATCTCAAAAAGCCTCGAAACCGAGGAAAGCTTCATAGCTTCATCGTTTCGTCGACGGTAAAGTGATCGCCATAGATCGTTTTAGATCGCGGGAGATCACGAAACTAACTGTCGACCGAGGAACGACGAGGGACGATCTAATTCACGAGGGCGATTCGAAGTGTCGGGTGCTACCGTGGTGGTATGCCCCTCCCCACTTCTTCCATTCGGCAGGACGTCAGCTGGAACTTGCGTGGTGCGTCCTGGGTGTGCAGCGTGCCGCTGCAGCTTCTAGTCCATTGTCGCGATCCGAAAGACGATAGGGGCAGGAAGAGAAGAGAGGAATCTACCACCTTTGCAGACTACCATCAGATTAATCGAATAGTTTCGTTGGTTCCATTAAAATCCACGTTACTTCGATCGATCGAGTTTTGTGGTGCGTTTGTCGCGAGAAGTTAAGCTTTTTCGCGTAATTTTCGTGCTACCGGTTTAGTCGATGAACTGACGGTGCATGTGGACGGGACGTGTGATTCAGCTCGTATGGTCTACGTAGGGAGTGCGTTGCGGATGCACTAGTTTTCCGTGAGTGCACTTCGTCAATCTCGTCGTGACTCGATGCCGTTTACCCGTTTCCTCGTGCGGCACGCGTCAACCGATGAAACCGGCGTGTCCGCGTACTTACGAGGATCGACGACGCTTTTTCGAAGATTTACCGCGCACCAGATTACAGTTTGCTTACTCCCTCGCGTTTCATCGTCAGCGTTGATTCGAGAGCTTCGTTGGAAAATATAGAATTATCGTTGTGCTCCTAGGGTATATTCTACGGTCGCGCGAAGTGCCGAGAAGAGGAGCGTCAACGACGAAAACCCGGACGACACGTCGATCCTCGGTAAGTGGACGGACGTTATCGACGAAACGAGAACGCGACGCTTAATCCGCGTTAATTGTCGTCGTTGCGTGTCTGACCAGGGTATCTCTTGTTGCGCAGTCACGCGAACGATGCAACGTGTTCCTGGTAGATTTTTTCACCGAGAAATTTCAACGACCGGTATCGAAACGTGGATGTCTCTTTTGTAACGTTTTCCTTTGGATAACCCAAATGTGACGGAATGACGAAAAACTGTGGTGACTTCGCGAAAGTATCAACGCGCAGTGCCAACTGCTGCCGGCTGACTATTATTTTCTTCGTTGCTCCGTTGCGATTTTCCATTGTCTCTGTTCCTCTCTGTTTCTCTTGGATGGTCTCTGTTGCAACTTATATAAGTGAGAAGAGTATCTGCAGCGAATACGAGTGTCCCTGGCTCGATGCAGAGCCGAGCATCGAGCGAGAGGTACCCTGGGCTTGGCAATTTAACCGTTTGAACTCTTTGCGAAAATCTGGTCGAAAAGTCCCAAGCAGCGAAATCGCGCTTCTTTCGTTTTACATCGAGAAATCCAACGAAGTAGAATTTCAAAGTTTCTCTGCTTATGAATGGTAAATATTCTTGTCTTGTTTGTCAGTTAAAGATATTGTTTATGTTGTAGCTGTCGCAATCAGTATATATTACTGAACTATTTTTATTGTTTGTGCAAAAAGTGTCACTCTATCTGTCGATCGACTTGGCACTGAACAGAAGAAGCGCCATTGCGCTGCTTGGCATTCAAACGATTAAACGTTTAGTTTGAGATGGTTTTTGATAGACTACTATCATTCTTTGGAAAATTCACTCGTCCAATTGTAATATTTAACCCTTTGCAGTCCTATGTCGCAGTACACTCGACATAACTTTTTTCTCTATTTTATTTTCTAACAATATAATACCAGTTTTCCAATTTTATAATAATTTTATATTATAATCAAAATATCCGCCAGTACCTACAATTATTGATATCATAAAAAATTAATAACCGGTGATGGAAAAAGTTGCGAAATTAAATTTATTTAGTTCAATAAAAAAATAACAAAGTAATTTTGACCGCATAGGGTTAATCAAGTTAAATCTATTCTAAAGTTCTCTTCTGTTCCTCTTCCATCGTTAAATTTTCTTCTCTCCCTTCCACAATACGATGAAATCTCGATAAGATCCACGCGCGTGTCGCATGACGACGATAATCAACCGTAAATACCTGGAATCATTCCCAAGATCGTCGATCTCCGGAGAACGCGAAATATTCCGCGAAAACTCAACGTCAGTGTAGAATTCGCGTGTATTAACGTCGCTGGAAAGAGGTCGGCAATAAGAGGAGCGTTTACTTAATTAACGTGGCCGAGCCGGCGGACGGTGGAGGAGTGTTGTGCGGTCGGTGCGCGGCTCGTTGACCCCGTCGCAATTCTTCGACTCGTATCGTCCTTCGACAAAATTGATTTACCACTCGAAACGTTTCCTCGGCAGCCTCAACGTAACGGTGGGCAGAAAACTGAAGTCATGCTCTGACCTCCTCTTTTTTTTTTCCTCCCCGTCTTTCCTTTTTTACCTATTTGCTGACCTCCCGCCGGAACCTTTGGTTCTGCAATGCGCCACAGCGTCTACACGCAATACGTTTCGCTTGCTTTTCTTCGATGTTACTTCCTTTTGAATTTTTTTAGGGTAAATATGATGTTTGTGACATGAAGAGATTTATTTTGGGGGATGATTCGTAACAGGAAATTATTGAGAGAGTTTGCGTGGACGTAGGGGTAGTTTTTGGAGAGATTTCGAAGGGTTGAAATTGAAAAGGTGGATGTTTGTTAGAATTTTCCAATAGTTTAGTCGTGGAATATTCTGTGGGAGTATGGATAAATGGATTTGTCAAATGAAATTATTTAGAGAGTTTGCGTGAACGTAGGAGTAGTATTTGGGGAGATTTCAAAGGGTTGAAATTCAAAAGATGGATGTTTGTTAGAATTTTCCAATAGTTTAGTCGTGGAATATTCTGTAGAGGTATGGATAAATGGATTTATAAAATGAAATTGTATACAGAGTTTGCGTGGACGTAGGGGTAGTTTTGAAGAGATTTTGAACAGTTGAAGTCAGAGGTACATATTTATTAAAATTTTATAACAGTTTAATTATGTAATGTATTCTGTAGGGGTATCGATAAATAGATTTGTAAAATGAAATTGTATGCAGAGTTTGCGTGGCCGTAGGAGTAGTTTTTGAAGAGATTTTGAAAAGTTGAAGTTAGAGGTACATATTAATTAGAATTTTCCAATAGTTTAGTCATGGAATATTTTATAGGGGTATGGATAAATGGATTTGTAAAATGAAATTGTTTAGAGAATTTGCGTGGACGTAGGGGTAGTTTTTGGAGAGATTTTGAAGAGTTGAAATTAGAGGAGGATGTTTAGTAGAATTTTCCAATAGTTTAGTCGTGGAATATTCTGTAGGGGTATGGATAAATGGATTCGAAAAGTGCAATTGTTTACAGAGTTTGCATGAATGTAGGAATAGTTTTTGGAGAGATATGGAGGGGTTGAAGTTAGAGATACATATTTATTAGAATTTTATAACAGTTTAATCGTGGATTACTATGTAGGGGTATGGATAAATTAATAGGTTGTTGCAAGTTTTAATATCGTATCGGACTACTTAATTATTTCGACGGAAAATGACCAAAGTCTAGCGGTACGTATAGTCGTCCTTTGTAACAAGAGGGTGAACATAACTAGCTAACTAGAATCGATAAAAGTTAATTTCTACTGCATAATTGTCCTTTACAAATGCTACCATCGAGTAGCAAACTGAAAAGAACATCGTCACTAAAAAACAAAATATACAC
Organism: Cerceris rybyensis; assembly: GCA_910591515.1. Taxonomy (NCBI): domain Eukaryota; kingdom Metazoa; phylum Arthropoda; class Insecta; order Hymenoptera; family Crabronidae; genus Cerceris; species Cerceris rybyensis. The sequence continues at coordinate 9,159,417 of OU342795.1, forward strand.
TCTACAAATAATACTCGCCTCTAACACTGTACAATATTTACCCATCTCCGTTCTCATCCTTACACTGAAACAACATCTCTGTAGAAAAGAAACACCAACGTCATCGACGTAAAAGCAACCCAGATGAGAAAAAAAAAGCCAAGATAATAAAGAGCAATAAAGAAACGGAATAAAGGAACACACGTAAGAACGGCGCCTCTTTATTTATTGCTCAGAGAACTACGCTTACACTCTTGTTTACGAAGAGGAGCACAATTCCCGTCGCATCGTTCACGCCTATTTAGGCCATTGATTCAAGAGCTTGTCAATGCTCGAACTGCTGCTTGCTGACAATAAACCATCACCTGAAACGAGCATGGAGGAAATTGCGCCGTCGGATGCGTTTTCTCTTTGTTAAATAGATGATACGCCGTTATCTTTCGACGGTTGATGCGTCCTTGTGGAGACAATGTGATGTGTCTTTAAGAAATTAAAAACACGTGTTGACTTTCGACATGATGTGTCGATACGATGGTAAATCTTACAATACGATGGTAAAATTGACACCATGCGGGTCAATGGTGACCGGAACTATTGAATTCGATGAAATTTCATATGACATTTAAGGTACCAGTTAGTTGATCAGTTAAGTGAAATCTTCGATAGAATGGTAACTGTTTACTCTGTCAATAACTGGCGAGAGTCGATGCATGGAGACTTTCTTTAAACCCTCTAGAGTATGTACCAAGACCACTTTCAAAAAAAATTGAATTATATAAATTTGAGAAGTATATTTATAAATTTGGCAAATACTTCAGTAGTCGACCACCCTTGAAATCGATAAAACTAGAAGTTGACCACCTTTTTTCGTTAGACCACTTTTACTCGAAACAGAGTTAAAGTACTAATACTGAAAATCACTTTATTATCGTTTAGTTTTAACAATTACCAGTACAAAGTATAATTAAATTGTAATATTTATGAATTCTCTAGTACAATCAGTATTTAAATATTGACAGTGAAAAGGTAAAATCCTGCTGATTATATATCAATTTGTCACTCGATAGTTTCTCCTTTGTAATAATGTGATTTTAATAGAAAAAGCTTCAGTTCGGTAAAGTGATCAAATTACTGGAGTATCGATGGCGTGCAACGTGTTAACAAGATTTGCAAGAAGATAATAGAGAATTGGTTAGGTAGTAAACCCTTTGTGGTCTAAATTATTTTGTTAATTTTATAGTGAGCTACACAAAATTAATTTTACAACAGTTTCTGTCATTATTTCGCATGTCCATTTCCACAAGTGCATTTTCGTGTAAAAAAAAAGAAAATCAATCCTCTTTAATGTGTTCCAAACATATAAATTCTAAATTGCAAAGCCTGTTGGAAACTTTACAATAATTTTCATCCCTTTCCAACCTCCCCAATCGAGCGCTAAGAAAACACCCTCAAGTAATTCATATCCACGACTCGTATCGCGATGGATTCATTCACAGGTTACCACTTTGAAGGAGTTTTCACGGAAAAAAGCAGTCGTATCGACCTGGTTGGAGTTCGATTTTCACATTATGACTCATTGTCAGTAACTGTTCTACATAGACAAAACAGAGTTATCGCTCAGTTATCTGAACATTTAAGTGTAACACGTTTCATAGAAATCCGCATCGATGATAACATTTTTCACGGCATACGATACGCGTTACTCCTCTATTTATATTGTATTTATCGTTGTGTTCCACGGCTTTTATCGGCCTGCGTCACTCGATGCTGCTGCATATTTCATAAATGTCGCGAATCCTTGTGGAATGTTAACAGCGTAGATAGTATGAGAGAATGCTTTTAGGAGGATATTTGGAGGTACGTTATAGTGGAATTTAATGGGGAGTAATAACAATGGAGATGAAGGCATGGTGTTTCAAGTAGGGGTTGGATCGAAAACGGCGTATTTTTGAAAAATTCAGTATATGTGGTGTGAGTGTTGTAATTTTGGTGAATGGGAATATGTTTGAGATAAAATATTCTCTATTATGATAGTTGAAGAAGCAAAATAAAGAAGCAAATTGTAATTTAACCCTTTACGGTCCTATGTCGAAAACTATTCGAGATAGATTTTCACTTGATTTTATATTTTGATGATTTAATATACTGTTATAATATAATAAATATTGTAATAGATAACCAATGGTAGAAAATATTGCAAAATTAATTTTATTTAACCCACTACCAAAATTAACGAAATAATTCGGACCGCAAAGGGTTAAGGGATGACAGTGATAATGGGGTTGATCGAACTAGGAAGCAAATTTCATTGACCTTCTTATCGGTTCTGTTGAATGTTTATCACCTTGTAGGTTGCATCATTTTAAAGGAAATGCAAAAGAAAAATTGCACTTTAAGCATATGCAAATCAACCGCTCATTAGCTAAATCAATTAACTCTATAAAATCTAAAGTAGAAAAATGTAACGAAATAGTATACGCTATGTTTTAATATTCCATTCATAATATAAATGCAAATTATTTGTTGTACTGTGACCAAACTCCTACTCCTACTGAAATTTTTTATAATTATCAAAAATACGGACTTAATCAAGTGCTATGACATTTAAGTTGACACTAAAAATTAAATTTGAAAAAAGTCAAAATGTAATAAGGACAGGCTAATACCCGCTACAACAGGATACAGAATTCTTAACACGTAATTTTCATCGAAGTGAACTTTTTTCTACTAACAATAGAAAGATCTAAATTACATTTTTAAAAAGCATAAACCTTAAAAGCGCAAATAGATGGGCAGCAGAATTTTATCTCTTTCATGTCACAACTTAAATATCATATGTATTAGAAAATTCGTCAATTTGAAAGTCAAATCTATAAAAAGTAAATTGAAAAATAAAAAATTACAACTTAAAAGTCGAACAAAGTTTCATTAAATAGCGTCGGTCACTGGTGACCTCCATGGAGTTCAACGTGTTAACAAAAGACATTTCCTTCTTATCTTCATCGCAGAAATTTGTCTCGTGTACAAACGGGTTCGTAGACAAGCCGAACACCCCGAAAGAACTCTAGAGCAACGCAAGTCCATAAGTTCTTTCAGGGTTAAGGTAATACGAAGGTTGAGGTTAAAGTTGTGAAGATTCGATCCTACACAGTGTGTACTAAATATAGAGAAGGCACATATGGGGTCAAATCAATAGGCATTCTGCGTGCATGTATATGCACGGTGCCTAAACGTCTGAACTCTGAATCGTTCGAGCTTAAAATATCTACGCCCACGCGGTCGCAATGGAAAGTATCTCTTCTTTGTCTATGGACGTATATATACGTCGGCTCAAAGACCGTTTTCTCTCACGTTTCCAAAGCAGTTACGCGGATTTCTTGAAAGATCTTTGTACGATGATGAAGAGAATAGCTTTATTTTTTAAAAGAATTGGGTGCATTTTAAATTAATAATATATTGAACACCATCGATCATTCCTATTGAGATAAAAGTATTGCCTTGAAATTCACAGCTTTACAAAACAAAAACTTTAAGGTCGTCAATTGACACAGAATCAGTAGAGCTTTACCTTTTCAATTCCAATATTTAAAGGTTGAATTTATTAGAAAAGTCATATCAATTTGAAAGTCGTATCAAATTTCATTGTATTCAACCAGTTAAATATCTGTTTGATGGAAAATAATGTTGAGTGTGCTAATAGATTGAATAAGTTACTGTCCGACAACTGAGAAATGGCTAACGAGCGGCGGAGCCTCTCATTTTTAATCGATCATTCCAGTCATTTCGTTTTTGGAATCCCCAAGTCCAGGCATTAAAAGTAAACAACTATGTGGTGTGTTCACTTTAGGAAACTGGACTTGAGGATTCTAAAAACAAAATGGCAGTAACAGATGGTTGAAAATGAGAGAATTCACTGTACCCTGGCCATCTTTCGGTTGTCGTACAATACGTTGTATGTGAAATGTCAGAAGATAGATAGGTTGCTTTTACGTATACGAGTCTCTCAGGGCAATCACCTCATAAAACTAGATATCAGAAATATAAGAAAACCCACAAAACATCTGTGGCAGTAGTATAGGTCAATAACTCTTCATTTTCACATACTTCAACTACTATTTCTCAAAATGTACTGAATTCTATTTACTGATTCAACTATCAACTTCCTTAACATCAATTTTCAATAATTCCTTGCTAAATATCTCGACTATACACTCCTAAACAATCTTCATCACAATTTACATCACCGAAGAACAAAATGAATCGCCTGACATACAAAAAATTTAAATACAAATAACTCAAAAATTATTTTTTTACTTTTTATTAACAATATACAATAATTTACAAAATTTCTTTTTACATTGTGGTACAATAATTGGGTTCCAAGATACAGTTTCATCACCAATCTTTGAGAATACAGAGTGCTAAGTAGAGGATGTTGGAGCAAAACATTTGTTATACAACAGGAAAATTTCTGTGTTATAACGAAAAAACCCTACTGAGAAATTTTATAATTCCACCCGAAATTCATTTACCCCCAAAACAAGACTGACCAAAAATTTCCAAATACAATATATCTCAAATTACCGCATTATTTTCATCAAGTTTATCGAGTTTACCAAAGTCGGCCGGAACAATTCCATTTTTACTACCCCGTCAAATATCATTGTCCTGTACCGACTAACCGAAAACTTCCCCAGTTTCAGCATCCTGTGAACCCGATAGTCAGTGAGACTTGGTTCTTCTCGTGGTCAAAGATCGGATGTGGTGGACGTGCCATTTAGCCGTTGGAACGATCGCGGTAGTACCGACTACGACGACGGCGGAGGCTACGACGTGTTCGGACGATCTGGCACGTGAAAGGGCATATTGGATGATCAGGGGAGATTGCCGGTGATGGACAATGAGCAACCGCATCAGGAACTGGTCAAGTGCGTGGTCGTGGGTGATACAGCAGTCGGAAAGACCAGACTGATTTGTGCCAGGGCTTGCAACAAGCACGTTTCGCTCTCGCAACTCCTGACGACCCACGTGCCCACGGTCTGGGCCATCGACCAGTATCGAATTTATAAGGACGTGAGTTACCTTCATTCTCTCTGTTTTCTTTGGAAGACTAAAGGGTATTTAACCCTTTCCACTCAGAGCTATCTTTGACTTTATCTATTTTCAACTTGGTGGCACTTTATTGCTTTCTATCTTGTGCCATTCCAATGGAAAAGTTCAGGTATATATACATTTCTTAAAATGTTGCGGTGTAGTAAATTCATCCCTTGTAATCACTACTAAATTCGGAAGCCCCTTTAAAGGGGTGATATGGTAGACTTACGATGTGCGCTCAGGTAAGACATCGAAGTGGAAAGGGTTAAATGAATCCGAGTTCCAAGGATTCGTTTGAAATTAGTATTGAGTGGGTTACAAGGGGTGAGGGTTAAAGAGAGAAATTTTCAGCTGTTTTGACTTTGTGAAATTTTGAGTATATACTATGATGGAAGAAGTTTGACTTTTGTATTTAATAGAATATCTACTTATGTACTTATTGTAGTCTGGGTATTTTCTCGGAAGGGGAAATGCATTTTGGAACCCCCTTGAGTACCCGGGGGTGTGGGGGAGTCGCCGGGAGTTAAACTCCTGAATTTAACGAGATCTAACCCAGAACTAATCCAGACCAAAGTCCCAAAACCTAGTTCAGTAAGCTGAACAACCCCTTGAGTAACTCCCCTCTGCACTTTTTGCCTGTTCTTCACCCTTGTGGCTCGGGTAACCACGGGTTCACCAAACCTGTACCTGGCCAGCGACCCGGGCAGGTCCTTGAGAAATATACAAGCGGCTCTCGACTTTCGCACGTAATTGGTTCCTGAAAATGTGTGCGAATGTTAAATATTTGAAAGTAGAGGGATATACGAAAAATATTAAAAGTTGCATATTGATATGGTTTCTTAGTAATCGTGAGATTTTTCAACATCTAGTAGGTAATACTAGAGACAATATTACAGTAGGAGAACCTCAGGGTCCTCTAATATTGTATTTGGGGACCTCACTCCGAGGGACTCACTTCATAGAAGCAATTTTTGAAATAGCGACAAAAATTTTTAAAATATTGAATAATGTGCGAAAGTAGAGTGTGCGAAAGTCGAGGGTCGTTTGTAACTCTTTTCCTGTGGCAACACTCTGACTCAGGTAACCCCAAATCCATCAAGGTCACGTCTGACCAATTAGCTGGACTGAACCCTGAAGTAAATAACTCCCTTCCTGTGGAACCACTACGAGTTCGCCATCCCCTGGCTCAGGTAACCCCGAATCCGTCAAGGCCACGCCTGACCAGTTATCTGGACTGATCCCTGAAGGGAAAATACCAGACCTAGCCCAGACTCGCCGGTTAACACTTTAGCTACCGGTAGCCTATTAATAGGCTTTTCGGGCCCAACGCTTCTGGACTTTTAACATATTAATCAGTTGCCACGGCAATTAATAAATTGCTATTAATCATTGCGGTTTACTGAACCGAAGACTCACTGACGAGAATTTATAATTTTCACAGAGATATCAGTATCAGAGACGTATTTGCGACTAACAATAAGAGAAAGGTCAGAAGTGAGTAGGTTGTTAAAAAATACCGGTTAGTAAAGTGTTAATTTGATAAATATTCAAGAATTCACCACATTTATTAAATTCAGCGGCGATTATACATCACCACCGGATTAATCACATTTACTGTAACAAATACATATTATTTATTAAGTAAATTCAGCTGAGGTTTTTTTATGACAATTTTTCCTCTACAATGATTTCCAGCTTACTTATTAGTCTTGAAGTACTCCGTTATATTTGAATGTTAGACAAACCTATTGGTTTAAAACATTTGGTTTACTCTGTATCTGTCAACTGCATTTCGTTGCAATAAAGGTTATTATTATTATTATTATTAAGTAAATATATCTGCACGTATAGGTATTAGAACGATCTTGGGAAGTAGTGGACAACGTAAACGTCTCCCTGCGTCTCTGGGACACGTTTGGCGATCACGAGAAGGATCGACGTTTCGCATACGGCAGGTAAGTCTACTTTTCTCAATAGTTCCTCAGTTTTATATACTCTAAATTACAGTAGAATTTCTCTGCACAGGTCAGACGTAGTGCTACTATGTTTCTCGATAACCAACCCCGTTTCCTTGCGGAACTGCAAGGTGATGTGGTATCCGGAAATACGAAGATTCTGCCCACAGACTCCTGTCCTCCTGGTGGGCTGCAAAAACGACCTGCGATACATGTATCGGGACGAGACTTATCTCAGTTATTTCCGCGATCGCAGTCCTTTCGTAAGGTAAATTAATTCTTATTATTAACAACTTCAATGGTTCTACTATCGATCTTATTAGAAATCTTTAAATGGAATTTTTTATCGGACGACTCGTTGAGGTTCATCGATGCACTTCATCGAGGTACACTCGAGGGAAGTCTGTCGAGGTATTGATTTCGCAGTCTCCGGAACATCTTCCGATCTGTCCTTAAGAACGTATATCTATACATTCTCCACAGTTATCGAGTACTTATGCGAAGAGCAGATAGATCAGGGTATTTTGTTACTTAACTCAGTGGTTCTCAAACTTTTTCGACTCTGTAGGTTCTAGTTACTTTTTACTGAATTTTTACTGAAGTGAAACTTTTTCTATAAAATTCACATCTTTACAAAGCAGAAACTTTAAAGATACAAATAGATAGATATTCGGCAGACCTTTATCTTTTTAACGTCAATATTTAAATATTCAGTATGTCCGAGAACTCACTAGTTTCATCATTTCTGCCGATGTGAAACTTTTTCTATTTAATTCATATCTTTATAAAATAGAAACTTTAACCCTCTGCGGACGGAGACATTTTCGAATATTGGCACATAATCATTTATTTGCTGGTCCAAAACCACCTTTTCATCAGAAAGGGCTGCTAATGTATATCAATTATAAATTACTCCACTTTTAATCATATCTCACCGGTTGTATCTGAAATTTGCAATTTTAACAGTGTACACATACGGTGATAAACTATAATTATATTTTTACTCATATCGCATATATGCGTCGCTATTCCGCAAAGGGTTAAAGATACAGATAGATATTCGATAGACCTTTATCTTTGTAACGTCGATATTTAAATGTTCAGTATGCTTGAGAATTCACACATATTACAATTTAAAAGTTACATGAAATTTCATTGACTTCAGTAGGAACTGTAACAGGTGACCCCCATGACAGACAAAGAGTTAAATGCACATTTTCTCAAAGTATTCTTTACAAAATTCTAACAAGTGGAGCTTACGAAATACATAAGTAAATGATCTTTTCTCAATATTTAGCAAATTCTGTGTCTGCGAAGAGTTAATATTATCAGTATCGATCGAGAATAGAGTTCGAACTACACGAGGAACGTGTATAACACCGTGCTCCATTTAGATAATGACGGCAAAACGGAATTAACCGAGCCTTGACATACGACGTGGAATGCCCTCGAGACTCTCAAAGTTCATCGTGACTTTCAGAAAGCCTTTTAGGGGCATTTCACTTAGGCTCTTCTTGTCAGGAGTTTAAATAATACACTTTAGACGAGTACTAACTTCAGGTCGATAATTCTGAGTGTTTATCGTTGATTTTAACTTTGAAATCCCAGTTAATCAGTGTCAATTAATTAAGGATCAGAATTAAAATGTATATGGAGAGAGCAGTTGTTTTCAACGTGATCATAAATTTGTTAGAGCTACGAGGAAGAGCGATCTGGTGATGCCAGATCAGGCTCGTGCGGTGGCACGAGAACTCGGAATTTGCTACTACGAGACCAGTGTTTTCACTTATTATGGTGTTAATGAGGTCTTCGAAAACTCCATACGTGCTGCTCTCATTGCACGGAGGCAACAACGATTCTGGATGACGAATCTCAAAAGGGTGCAGAGGCCTCTGCTTCAGGTAGGATTAATTCCTCTTTCAACCCCTTGCATTCTTTTTTTATTTATACTATAATTCAATCATTGCCTTTTTAATTATAAATTCAAGTAAGATAATGACCCCTTGACCTACAGTAACATGAGACACTCGTGGCACGATAAATGAAATAGAAACTTTTCAAGTTTCGTGAAACCTATACAATTGAAAGTATCAAGAAAACTCGATATGATAAAAATATTTCTATAATTGTTGGTGATCAATTTTTATTTGCGCAATTTAATTCTGAACGATTGCGCGGCCGGTCCAACACGCAATATATATATTTTAGTGTTATAAAGTAATATTTAGCCGAAGAAATGAAGAGATCTGCCCATTTTAACGAAAATCACTCTACAATCAAATGGGTAGATCTCTCACCTTTCTAGTATGCGGTACTGTTGAAAAATATGGGGTGTATTGCGTTTAATTCGTTTCTTTCTCAGTGTTTGGCTAAATTTTACTAATATGGTAGCTACAAAGCGAAAGATAAAGTCTCAAATGACTGTTGTAAAGTTATTATAGAATTTTAATAGTGGCAATTAAAATGAAAGGAAGTAATTTCACAGGCACCCTTCTGCCCACCGAAACCAGTGCCACCGGAAGTGACCCTCGCGGCGAGCACTTACGAGGAGAATATGAAGACTCTTTGGACAAAGCCAGTTCACACTGACGTTACTTTAATCGCCGGTAATTGCACTTTCTCGGCTCATAGATGTCTACTCGCAGCAGCATCTCCAGCGTTTCATCGTCTTTTTTCCATGGAACTGTCCCATGAACTCACTCCTCGCAGTTCCAGCGAATCTAGCATGGTAAACAGTTTCATTAAAACATTCCACTTTAGTTTTTCTTAAGAATTATTAAGACTTATTGTCCAATGAATGAAAAAATCCGGTCTCTCAGCATTCAATTGTTTTTTCCAGCCCGAATTTCTTTTTTGATACGTTGAACACCATACATAATGTGAATTTTAAATTGTAATATTTACCAATTTTCTCATATATTCAATATTTTAATATTGGCATTAACACTAGATTTACGGAGCCAATTTGGCTCATTCAAAATTTGATTACTACATATATAATACATTGGTTGGTTAATTTTTTAATAATAAATCTTTCATTTCAATTAATTTGGAACTATTTTCTTTGAAAAAAAACGTCAATTTTCTTGTACGATTCTAATTGGTTCATTTCAGAAAAAAAAAGTCTTGAAGGTTTCGAAGTTTCAGCTTTGCAAAAATGTGGTTTTAATGAAGAAACGTTCATTTTAGTTTATCAATGATTGTTTTCTTAACTTCAAAGTTTGTGCGGAAATTACATACATTGACTTTTGTTTAAAGGTGAGTACCTTCGGTGAAGCAACGGTTGGCGATTTCAACGATGACACCGAGTGCCTGATTCGTATCGATCAATCAAAACCCGCAAAGTGAGTTTATCCCAAGAAATCCCTCGAACAAAGCCATTGTTTGCGTAATACCTTGGAATTACAGACGGACTAAGCTAAAACCTTGCATTAACAGCAGAATATTTACATTAAGATGGAACGAATTCTCCGATATTTTATAGAGTCTGGGAGCAACTTAAGCGACGATCGAGTTTCCAAGTACTGCCGACAATGGATAATCAGAGAAAGTCAAACGGTGCAACGAGAGAACTCAATCATCCTGCCTTTCAAAATATCCGTATTTGTATGGTGTGTATTTTCTTCATTTAGATTTTTCATTGCGAATTAAATTAACACGTTAACTGCCATGGGGGGGGGTCACCGGTGACCGGCGCTATTCAATTCAATGAAATTTCCTATTACGTTTAAATTGCAATATTAATGGATTTTCAAACATATTTAATATTTCAATATTGGCGTTAAGATAAAGGTCTGCTGCATATCGATGTCTTGATAGTTTCTGCTTTACAAATATGTGATTTTAGTAGATAATATTTGACTTCAATGGAAATGATGAGACGAGCGAAATATCGCTGGCGTTCAACGTGTTAATTACACTTCGATGAAAGTCATAGAAGAAATGACAATAAATGTCGAAATTTAATTATGAAACATCAATTACAATGAATTATTTTATCATCTTACAGACCGAAAACTCTAATGGTATCCAACAACCCACGACCGTCGTGGCCCTTTCGAAATTGATCACACCGCAGGCTATGCAGCAGTGCTTACAGTTCATTTATACCGGCAGTTTGGATAAACGGTATCACGATCTACAAGTACGTTGGGTCGGTAGAATTTTCTATGGGGAAGGTGCATCCAGGAAATTACTTTTGAGGCTTTCCAACCAAATTGTTTATTAATGAACTTCGCTCTCGGATTTCAACCACGCTGTAGTTAGAATGAATCCGATGTTTCACCAACTTTGCAGTTGACTTCATCAGGATTTCACAGGTACTCTGATACTAATACTCAGTACTGGATTACCAGGATGCTGATAGTCAGTATCAAAGTTCCTGCGAAATCCTGTTGAAGTCAGTTGCAATGCTGGTAAATCATCCCACGTTGCTCCAATTCGGAAGTCCAATCAATTGATATCCAGGAAGTTGTTGATGCACGATATAAAAAGAAGCACTAATTTTAACTTTAATCAATGAATAACCCTCTAATTATGAAAGCGATAAAATTTGGAATCGAACTTGAAAAGTCCTTTTTGACTAAGTCTGAAATACTTGCAAAAAGAAATAATAAATGATGCCCTAAAACTACTTGAACATTTCTCACTGATAAGAGATGTTAAAGGAACTCTTAATAGCGAAAGGATTAAGATCTCCGAAAACATTTCGGTATAACTTCAAACTCAACGTTAAAACTATCGACGTTCTGTCTACTAAGATTTAGATATATACTAAATAAGTACTTTAGAAAAAGAAAAAGTACAAAGTGAAAAGGATGATTGATTAACTAACTTAGGTTTTATAAGATCGAAGTGGAATACTTACTTCATTGCTACCCTATCAATTTAGGTAATTTTGAGAAAAATTTAGGAACCAGTGATTTTGAATACTTTGATAGGTTTAGTGTTACAATAAATGAAGCTTACAGAATTTTGTCTAACAACTTTGAAATTCGCGGTACGTTTCGTGCGATGTGCACACAGTCTGGAAACAACCCCATGAAACCCTTGTAATTTCGCTGCTAGGAATGAACGCTCTTTTTTTTTTAAAAAAAACATCAGTACGTTGATAGATCGAGTAACTAACGGGGATCTATTCTTTCAGACAGCTCCTATCGGGCTTCTACTGGTTAGTACAATGTGAAATACATTTGAATTGAAACCACAAGAACAAACACGTATCACGCACACACGCACGCACGCACATGGTAGAAATATTTTTTATTAGCTAATGAGGTTTCCTACCGTTACCCCATCGATCAGCCAGGTCACCCATCGTCATCGTCATTTAAGCATGTCCTCCTCGTTTCCACAGCAAGCCCGCCGATGATTATTAATTCCGACGAGAATGTTTTTACTAACCAATCCCAATTAGTAGCTATAATTCTAACATGATTATTAGCGTGCCCAAAGATCATTAGAAATCCTGAGAAATAGATCCTATTGTCGATGTAACGAAGAGAATTGTTACACGGAAAAGAAATAAGTTTGAAGGTGAAGCCAAGGTAGCTGCGGTGGTAAAAACTTTTTTTCGATAATTAATTATACTATAGTCTTTTACTGATAATAGAAATTAATTAAAATTGTAAATCATTGGGCGAAATTTTAGCATATATAGAAATTGCAGTACACATTGCAAAGAAATTCGACTACATCGACAAGTACTTAAAGTAACCTGCAGCTATTAGAATTGAAATTCAGAATACTACTCCTAAAACGCTGTTACATCTCTTTATATCGTTAGAAGACGAAATTTCACAGAAAGTATAGAAAAAATATTCTCCAAAGGTATTCGTAGCAAACATAAATGCATGGGGTGCACTTAAGAACGTTTTCGTCATCTGACGTATTAAAATCGTCATCAATAAAACTCGGATCTCCAGAACCATCGAAAAAAAGGCAGCCTTCATATCGATCATCCCAGATTAAGTTGTAGTTCCCATAAAAACAGTGTATGGTTCGATTTCGATATGAATTCCTCACAGGAAATCAGACAAGCGGCGGAATTCCTCGAGTTACCGCAACTTCTGATGGTATTGGGCAGCATACAGACAAGAGAACAGTTCAACAGTGATCTCAACAATCGATACAAACAAGTAGTAAGACAACGTCTGGAGGATATTTGTCTGGAGCAAGGTAAAATGTTTGATATGATCGATTTATTTTCGTCTTTTATCTTATTATTGGAATGTGATTAAAAAAAACGTGTTCTCCAGGACTCTTCGCCGACGTGATCTTCGAATTGGACGATGGAAGTGTACCAGCTCACAAAGCGATTCTCACTGCCCGATGCGACGTAATGAAGGCCATGTTTTCTGGCGATTTTCGCGAAAGTAGCGCCAAAGTAGTAAGTTTATAATATTTTTTAAAGATTCCTAATAATTTCTGATAATTTGATAAATAAGGACGTAACTGATTATAACTTCTTTTAATCAAATAACCAGATAGTCTTTCCTGGAGTGCGCGAATACACCTTCCACAAGTTACTTTGCTATCTTTACACGGACGAAGTGCCAGCAATTTCTTCTGCCAGATGTTTGAATTTGCTGGAATTGGCGAATCGTTTATGCCTTCCAAGATTAGTGAATCTGGTTGAGAGCAGAGTAATTGAAGATCTCGATCGTCTTTCACAAAACGATGGAAACGAGGCTGTGGAAAATTGCTTGAGGCTTCTGGAACCGTGCAAGGTCAGTGTTCTTTTTCGACTTACCTTATTAAATCGCTTCAGCTTTAAATGTAATATCTTGGATACTTTATTCTTCAAATGTATCGTAGTTACACAACGCTGACCAGTTAGCAGATTGGTGCATGAATCATTTGTGCGTGAATTACAACAAATTGTGCAAAATGTCGCCACGCAGCGTGCGTCTTCTTCATCCTGAGAACCAGGAGTATTTGAACGAACACCGATGGCCTCCGGTATGGTAAGTATCGACGTAAGATTGAAATTTCACTTTAATTAATTTTCTTCCAGTCAAATTAATGAGATTGCCAATTAGTAGAATCGAATTCAAACCTTACTTACCTCTTGGACATTTTCCTCAAATTCTTATTAAATGTTTCATAATCTTAGTGATACTACAGCCATTTAAATAGTCTTACTAGCTAATAGTAGATCTATCGACGTGAAATCTATTACAATAAAATATATCAAGCAAGTACTTTAGAAAAAAAGGAATACTTTAGAGAAAAAGGTGAAAAAACTTATTTATTTAGTAATTTAACACGTCGAACGCAACCGGTATTTCGCCAGTTTTGCCATTTCTACTGAAATTAAACTTTTTCCATTAACACGTTAACTGCTATGGGGGTCATCGGTCACCGGCACTATTAAATTCAATGAAGTTTCATGTAACTCTTAAATTTCAATATTTACAAAACTTTAGAGACATTGAATATTTAAGTATTGTCGTTAAAAAGATAACAGTCTCCTGAATATCTATCCATCTGTTGTATCTTTGATTTTTCTTCTTTATAAAGATGTAAATTTAATAGACAAAGTTTCACTTTAATAGAAATGTTGAAACTAGCGAAATACCGGTGTCGTTCAACGTGTTAAAATGACATCTTTATAAATTAAAAACTTTAAAGACACTGGCAGTTAGATATTCAGCAGACCATTATCTTCTATAATATTTATTATAATATATAAAATTTATAAACATTCTAATTTAAACGTTACATGAATTTTCATTGAATTCAATAGCGTCGGTCACCGGTGACACTCATAGCAATTAACGTATTAAGTTTTATAAAATGAACGCGGAGTATCTACTCTATGGCTCCCCCATACACTTGAATAGTTTCTATAAAAAAAAGCACCTGTAATTTAAACCGTCTTGCTAATTCTAGAATTAAACTTGAAACGCAGAACAACAGCTTAAATTTTATTCAAATACATAAAAATCCCTTTGTGTTCCGCGTTCTCCAGGTATCTAAAAGACTACGACTACTATCAGAAGTGTCTCGCTGAACGAGATCGCGAGAACAAGCCAACTCTGAAGAGAAATCGCAATCAATCTGGTTGCTTATGCTTTTCGGGCTCAAGTAAAACCAGAAGGGAAGGTTCGACAAATGGAGGTGGTACTACGTCGACGGCATCGAACGATACTCAAGCAGAACGGCCACTTTTCGACAATTCGATCGAATCTGGCGAACAGGCCGTATGACAAGAGTCTAGCGGCCTCAGCCGCTCCGTCAGATTCGTTCTGATTTTACCTGTGCTCATGGTCTTCATTTGCACTATTTTTACTATTTTGATACTGCTACAGATTTATACTTAAGGAACGCGAGAACACGCCGTCGAAATGATCCTAATACGCGCACGATATTCGAGATAATATTTTTTGCGCCAATCACGATTTCTTCCTTTATGGAATTCTTCGTGAATGTTGGCACACGTCGAAAAAACCTTGGGTACGAAAATTCACGAGGTGGAAGAATAGACTTTCTTCTATTTGTACCTCGTAGGCGATTTTGACAGAATCCACCCATTTAATTAATCGCGTAAGTTATGTCGATGTAACTGCGAAGCGAACGATCCTCGTGAAGTAAGTGTGCACTTATTTTTTTGTACATGACCATCGCCGATACTTTGAGGTGTCGGTTTTATTTTGGATCTTCTGCTGTCAGCGAATCTGACTTTTGCGTGTTGAATTGAAAATACGCGATTATGGAAGGTGTATTATTTTTTTGGAAGCGTTTCTCCGGAACTACGATCGTTGAGAAAGAAATATCGGTGCCTTTCCTTTTTCGTCTTTGCAAAGCCCATGATATGCCAGTTGCTCGTATTACAATGATTTGAAGAAAAATTGAAGGATTGTGAAACTAAGTTGTTCAATTGGATGGTTTTTGATCAATTTCGCGAGTGAATTATTAAATGAAATACTTGATTTTATCATTCGGCTGGCAAGAATGCTAGATGGAAACTGTGTCTGTTATTGGACCTAAAGTATTGTTGCACTAACTTGATCATCAAGATTGGAATAATTAGTACCAGAATTTAGAGAATTTGGTCTGTTTGAAATTCTGGTACCAGAGTCTAGAACTGATTCATATAGGAAACATTGATACCGGCAATTTAAGTACACAGTCGTTACTTCACTTGTAATGCACTGGTGTCGGGATGTATAATGCCTGGATCATTTACAAAAGATCGCTACCAGGTTCTAGAGTCCTTAGATCACTCACAAAATACTGGTACCAGGTTGTAGGGTCCTTGAACCACTCACAAAATACTGGTACCTGGTGCTAGAGTCCTTCGACCACTCACAAGACACTGGTACCAGGTTCTAGAGTCCTTGGACCACTTACAAAACACTGGTACCAGATTCTAGAGTCCTTGGACCAACTTTAGAGACGGTACCAGAAATCATCCTACCCAATTTACGATCTCAGTTACATTCGGCAACCTCAGTCCTCGGCAACATCAAACAGTCGTAAAATATACAATCCTTAGCAGGTCTTTGAAAAATTCTTAAGTCCATACACAACACTAAATTACCTTCAAAAACTACGAAACTTTCCTCCCAAATAGTTCAAGTCGTTCAAACAGCTTCTACAGTATATTCTACGTAACAATTTCTGATTTTCGCAAACATTCCATTTCAATTACCACACAAATTTGCAAACGCGTGTTTTTCTTATTCGCCTCACAGAGGAATTTACCCAGATATTCAAACAGAGAAAAAAAGGCAAAGTACGAAGCATATTCGAGCGACAACGGGCAATAAAAGGGAGAGACTTTAAAAGGGACTGGAGAAATCGCCATACTTTTATCGATACGTGTTTAAAACCGATGAAAACCGAGCAATAGCTTTAGTTGGTAGTCCGTAAAGGATAATAATAAATACGATATATAGACGTATGAAGGATAACAAAAGATGCGTCCCGTAAGTCCTATTAAAGATAAGTTCCCGCGCGAATTTGTACTCCGTTTGAAAGGGACGCGCAACCGGCGCTCCCACTTCCGTTTCCCTACGGACGAGGTTACGGTTCTTTTGAATGCAAGGATCTCACGTATTTGTACTATTTTCTAATGTCCTATGGCGTAAGTGAAATCACCTATCGTCGATATAACAAATCAGCGAAGGGAAGAGAGCATTAAGCGGAGTATAATAAATGCAGGAGGAATTGTTTGTCTGATTAATAACTTGCAACATATCGATTACGGTAATGGGTTACTAATGCTTAATTATTAACGTGTATCGTGGCTACCGGTAGATAGGTGCCGATTATTATCATCTATAATAACGAGGGTAATTCGATTGCATTTAAAACATCGTGCATGTCGATCGATATTTACGATCGATATTGAAAGACTCGATTCTTCCCTTTTGTTGGAATTTAAAGCGGGACATTTGAAATAGATATCATGAGGGTCTTTTCGTATTATTTTATTAATTTTGAGAACAACTTTTTCTTTACCTCTTCAATATAACTCTCAGCAAAGTATTATAAATTAATAGGAAATATACAATAATATAGAAATATAAATTATTATATTTCCTGTATTGAAGTTTTTACAATTGACTTGATTGCGCATAATAGAATTATTTTTAATTATCGCTTCGTTCTGCGATAAAAATGAAGAATCGATAATGTCCGTCGAATCGATAAATAATGATTGTCCAATAATGGTGTAAGGGATATTACCCGTATTATATCTAAAGTTTAGAATATAGAACGATGCTTTGATCACGTATACTTTCGTGAAAGAGCAACATTCTTTCGTATCTTATTAATATTTGGCGTATCGTACTTCGTAAGTGCACAAATGGTTCTTGCACGAAGGAACGTAACCTCGCGTTGCAAGGGCCGATTTTACACAGGTTGACCCGATATTCGTAGAAACAGTACGTGAAGATCAATTCTTCCTTAGAATTTGAATCGATACATAAATCATGAGAAAAATAATCACACCACTTAAAAGGGAGATATAAAAGAAACAAAATTGTATTAGAGTCCGATGTGATACTACTTCTGATAAGATAATATTGGAAATTATATTTAAAAGTTACATTACAAACTTCAATTAAACTATGAAGCATGTTTATTTAAATTGCGATAACTATAGAACAAAAGGTATGGGTTTTCAATTAGCGGGCCCATTCAAATCTCCATTCTTCTGAAGAAATTTTTAAAAAATTATAATTCAATATATTACAGCCCCGGTGATGTAAAAACTACCTAAACTTGTTAATCTCAGGCGAAACGAGAATAGGAATTAAAGTAGAAATACAAAACAAGAACAAATATTCAAAAAATGAAGTGTTATCGAAGAATCATCATCTTCTCATCTACGCCACGAATTTCGGGCCATCTTGTTTAGCGCGCGTATAATTATAGGAGGAATCAGTGTTAAGAATGAGCGAATACTTTGATACTCGTTAAATTCATCCTCTGCCACGATTCATTCTCACATTTTTTCGATCGATTCTTTCATTGAAGCGCAAACTAATTTGAATGCCTGAGAGTATGCGAGAAAACGCGCGAAGACGACGCTAAAGATCGAGACTATCGATCGAAGACTCGTGAACGTGTATTGCCATTCTGCGCATCATAACGCGCAGGTATAAATACGAATAAACACATGCGCATGTATGAACATTTATGCATTAAAAAAGAATGTCAAAATACACGAAAGAAAATCATCGAACTTGCTATTGTCGGATCAATTGGAACGTTTAGGAGAATCAGAATGGGATAATATCTATTTATATGGAATGCGGACGATAAAGTCTGTTTCGGAGAGGATGAGAATAACGTCCCACTTGTACGCTACGTCAATTTCGATGTCAATGTTATCTTTTGTCGCTCGTAAATGTATATTTTATACTGAAATTGGTAATCGTAAGCTTAAGAAAACACTCGTATTTACGACGGCAGAGGTAGAGCCGATAAAGATATTAATACCATGTGCGCATTTTAGTGAGAGATTAATCTTGTGCCGTCACAAGTACAGTTAAGTTAAATGTGCAGGACATGCATGACATAAAGGAAACGTCTTTTGACATAGGAATTAATCGTGGATTTCGGTAGGCATAACCATACGTGACAAAAGTACTTTTGATTGGTGTAACGGTTAACGTGAAAGCTACACGGGTCGCGTATTATCATTGTCGTCGCCATTATCACTCGAATGTGTCATCTTTCAACGTTACTTATTGTTTGTAACAATTTCTTCTTGTTAATTTTTATTATGTCTTTCCACTTATCACTCTGAACTCAACATTTTAAAACTCCCGCGCTCACCGATTTCTAAACTAGATTGTAAAAAATCTCTATAATTCAGCCCTCTGGTGAAAATTTTATTACTAACTCTACACGTGATACGTTATCTACAGGAGGGTAACAGAAACTGTTAAGTCTTTTTAATTATATCAAATTAACTTTTCAATTCCTACTCAATCACTTTGCATATTTAACACGTTGCCGCAAATGACGGCTATAGCCGTCCTGCACATTTTTGTACTACTGTATTTATTTCTTAATTACTCAGTGATACACCGAAAAGAAGATGTAACATTCCAGATAACATATCAATTGTTCTTTTTGTGCGATTTTTCATGTTTTAAAAGTTCGAAATATTTTCGTGTGTGTTTCTAAGCACTTTCGTCAAATTAAAAGTGTGCGGCAACGGGTTAATATTATTGATATTTCAGGTATATTTCTAAAGAATCGAAAGCTGCTTTCACTATTCGTTACGTCCATGAACACAGGTTTACAGATTCAAAAATTCAACTACAGACATTGAATTTAGAATCGCGTGATTTAACAAATAACAGTGCAACAGAGATAGATAAGAAAGTATCAAATCTTACTAACGTCAAATTTTCTAATTACCACTAACAATTACATTCGATGATATCTTGAGAATCATACGAAATTTCAAATGAGCGATTGTTCGGGAGAATCGACTGACAATCCAAACCTGATTTTCGAATATCTTTACTCGAATAATGGCGACATCTTTGCCGAATTTCATTTAATCCCGCCTACATAGAAGCAAAGCTGTATATACGAATACATACGCATACTGCTTCGAGAAATATGATTTTAGATTAAGCTAAATTTTAATATTCTATTTTCAAATGCACAGATAGATAGCTATAATTTGTAATTAAAAGTTTTTGTACGAAGGATAATTGCATTCGGAATTCGACTTCACTTGCACGTCCATGTGCTACATTGTTTCATTTTAATAACAATAAAAAATGGCACCACTTCTGAAGTTTAAACTAACATCTTTGTATTCATATAATTTAATTCGGTAAGGGGAAATTACGCAAATTTCATTGGAAAGAGATGTCGAGTTGTACCGAGACATATGAAACTATTTTATATTTTATTTCATCACACATATCGATTATAAAATCGAACTTTTCCAAATGATGAAATTCTGAAATGCAAATAGTCATAGTGAACAAAATTTTTGTCAGAGAATCCAAAGTAATTTTGGACAGACTTAAACTTAGTCCATGTCGAGAAAAGAATTATACTGAATACTTAGAATCAGAGAAATTTATTGTACGTATATAAAATGGAAGGCTTTGTAATAAATTACATACATTGTAACTTTCTCAATTTTCGTTTTTTTAATCTCTCACTTCATTTTATCTAATTTCAATAGATACAATATTTAAAAAAGTGCACCATGCAAAAAATACCTTACTTTTGAAAGTGTATTTTATATTAAATCTCTTCTTGATAACACTTTTATGAGAAGCAAGTCACATTAACTTTTTGAATCTTGAGAAACGTGATCACGTTTATCCACTATTATATCAATAATGTGAAAAATGTAATCAAGTTCACGCTTTCTTGTTCCAAATCCATGGAACATTCTGCTTTTTTTTAACTTCTGGCAAAGAATGATTAATGACAAATTTGTATGTAATATTTACACAGTTCCCATAGTCACAAAATGGTACTACAACTATAGAGGTGCAGAAAGTGCCATCATTGCAGATTTTACTTCTTCATAGAGTTCTTTATACTCTGTGTGTTCCTTTATAAGTACCATAAGACTACCACGCTTCATACCCATTGCAGAACCAATATCTTGTCTTGAGGGTGTATAACAATATGGAATGTCTTTATCTTCGCACACAACTGGTAAATGACACATGATTTCGATAGGGAAAACATCTCCGGCGAAGACTACTATCCTACAGGAGAAATTATTCTTATACATGATATTTATGATACATTTGTTTGATTGCACATTTACTTGTGAAAATATTTTACTTACCCCGATTCCCCTTTACGCAGATGCTTCTGAACATCTTTTAATCCATTTCGTAGATACGTTTTCTGCTTTGATGCTAAAATGGTTATATTATTAAATGACAACTAAACACGAGAAATACTATAAAAACTTCTATTAACATATTGTAGATATTAAAAGGATAATAATTCAATAATAGTTAGAATAACGAATACCTTTCTTTATACATTTGTAAATCTTTTTCGTTAATTTCTTCGAAGCCATGGGTTTAGCTATCGTGTTTACATATTTCAGTTTCTCCTCGTAACTGCCCTCTGCAGCGTCAGTACCTTCGTTCTCTTTCATACTGTCATCAATTTCCATTTTTATTGGCGTTTCTGCCATTTTTAGGAAATATTTTCTTTAATATTTAGGTTATAACTTTTCAAAAACCGTGCACGTGTTTACACTGTTTGTACGCTTAACTGGCCGTGGTTGCAAGATGTTGTTGCTGTTTGTCAACAGATGGCACATTATTGTACGATTATGAACCGCCTAGATATGAAAATGGAGAAAAGAAGATGAAGTTACCAATGGAAATAGAAGCAGAAATTTGTGCTTACGGTTAATACGGGTAAGTTTAAATCATCCATTGTTGTCTTTAGATTTCTATGTCTTGTTTAGAGTATAAACTACCGATGTATCAATGTAAGACATTACAATTCTATTTGTTTTCCAGAACAGCCAGATAAGATAGAAATGAGCAAGGTAAGCCACAGGAAAGCCAAGGCGGTCACAGTAGAACAATAACACTCACAGGACAACCAGAGCAGTCACAGAACAACCAGGGCAGTCACAAGACAACCAGAACACTCACAGGACAACCAGGACACTCGCAGAACGACTAGGCACCCACAGGATAATCAGGACACTGACATGGCAGCTAGGGCCCTTAGAGGACAACTAGGACACTTACAGGACAACTATGACACTCACAGGACAACCAGGACATTCACAGGACAACCAGGACACTCACAGCACAACCACGCCAACCAAAGAAAAGCCAGAACATCCTTTATTAAACTCAAAACTTGTAGTTTTAGAAACACACAATTTTACTTTATGAAGTGTACTACAAGCAATGTTGTATGATACAAATAGTGAATAAAGAATTTGTTAAATCTCAAACAGTGTCAAATATCTTTAACCTTGTTCCATTCCAAAATTCCATATCCTATTCATCTCTTTAGTTTGAGCCATTAGGTATAAGACTGCAAGCTCAAATTTGACCTTGAAATGAGCTTGCAAGCTCACACCTAATGGCTCAAACTAAAAAGCTCATTTGGAGTTATCGAAATTTGGCGAAAAACTCGGAAAAATTGCTCAAAAGCTCTATACTTACGTGCTCAAACTAAAAAAGCTCAAATTTTTGGGGAAAATTTGAAATTTTTATTGAGCTTTTTAGTTTGAGCCATCAGGTGTGAGCTTGCAAGCTCAGATGTCGATGCTCAAACTAAAAAGCTCACTTGGAGTTATCGAAATTTTGCGAAAAACTCGGAAAAATTGCTCAAAAGCTCTATACTTACGTGCTCAAACTAAAAAAGCTCAAATTTTTGGGGAAAATTTGAAATTTTTATTGAGCTTTTTAGTTTGAGCCATCAGGTGTGAGCTTGCAAGCTCAGATGTCGATGCTCAAACTAAAAAGCTCACTTGGAGTTGTCGAAATTTTGCGAAAAACTCAGAAAAATTGCTCAAAAGCTCTACACTTACGTGCTCAAACTAAAAAAGCTCAAATTTTTGGGGAAAATTTCAAATTTTTATTGAGCTTTTTAGTTTGAGCCATCAGGTGTGAGCTTGCAAGCTCAGATGTCGATGCTCAAACTAAAAAGCTCACTTGGAGTTGTCGAAATTTTGCGAAAAACTCGGAAAAATTGCTCAAAAGCTCTATACTTACGTGCTCAAACTAAAAAAGCTCAAATTTTGGGGGAAAATTTGAAATTTTTATTGAGCTTTTTAGTTTGAGCCATCAGGTGTGAGCTTGCAAGCTCAGATGTCGATGCTCAAACTAAAAAGCTCACTTGGAGTTGTCGAAATTTTGCGAAAAACTTGGAAAAATTACTCAAAAGCTCTATACTTACGTGCTCAAACTAAAAAAGCTCAAATTTTTGGGGAAAATTTGATATTTTTATTGAGCTTTTTAGTTTGAGCCATCAGGTGTGAGCTTGCAAGCTCAAATTTGACCTTGAAATAACCTTCAGCTCATGAGTGGAGTAGCCAACAATACCTCTGACGAATTTTTGATCGATCTGGCTTGCCGTTGAATGATCTCATTATACTGGAGAACTTATAATTATAATACGCTCGCAGGTATTTTGTAAAGAATAGGAATTTTAGGAATGGAACAAAGATAGTGGTTAAAAAAATATAAGAATGATTTTGAATTAACAAATTTTTTATTCATCATTTGCATTATACAACATAACCGTATGTGATACATTAATCATGAAATACAAGTTTCTAAGACAACAAATTATTAATTTATAAACGCTGTCCTAGCTGTTGTGTGTCTGTCCTGCTCTTCTAGTGGCTGTCATGTACATGTACCTGTTCTGCTTGCCCAGTGATTATTCTGGTTCTGCTATGCTCGTCCTCGCTCTCCTTTATCTGTTCTAGTTCTCCTCTGCCTGCCCTGCATCTCTCCTGGCTGTCCTGTGTTTGCCCTGGCTGTTTCCGCAAACGGGATGTAAATCTGTCGAGAAATAACCAAGATATTAGTATTCTAAAATACTTGTTTTCCACAGTCTTATTTCGCGCCAGAGAAATAGTGGGCAATTGTAAAATGTTAGATGGCGCAGGCTTCGACGTTTCCAGAACTCCTTGAAAGTAGCAAGTTTCCACTCTTTTAGCATTCGCTTAATATATGGCTTAAGATAGTCTCTATTCATATGCGCGACGTGCGTTCAACTCACGACGTTTGAGGGTTTGAGGCAGTTTGAGGGGTTCGAGGGGTCAACTGTAGTGATGGCATGGAATGCTACTTTTGACATTAGCATTCGCACTGATTCGCACAGACGCCATCTCTAGTTGCCAAGGATATTCTCACCCTGTTTCCACCGTTTCCACCATTTATTAAAACTTGTATCCTCTCGTGCTAACCTATAAACTCCGTTGGAAATTAGGTTAACTCGTAGTGTATTTTAAAAATTTCGATTAAAGAGAAGTATGATCTCTCTCGTATTTCTGAAACAGAGAAATGCTTCTCAATTTCTGTGATGCTCGTTTGCGCCCGGAAATTAAATGCAGCACTATTAGTACCGAAGGATACGAGGTTTCTAATTTAATAACTGACTCTGACAAAGGCTTTTTAGCATATTCGTGTATTAAACCTCCTGTAGATATTGACATCACATTCCTGTGTAATATATGTATCAATCATATATTAATATGGCCTTCCGTTGGCTCTCAAAAATCAATAGGTTTTCGATTATATGCAAAATCAAGTAATGACAAGAACGTGCCATATATTTTGTTGTCTACTGGTCACTTGGATCAGTTCGATTCTGGTCTATTAATTTATTCATCGAATGTTAATCATGACACAATTCCTACACCTTCAAATTTTTTAAAACGATATACAAAACCATCTATGCGATATTTGACGACATATGTCAGTATGTTAAGAGTATGCATATATAAGACAGAAAAATCAGTGCCTGCGTTGCAGAAAATTGAGGTATGGGGTACAGTGTCACCACGATGTAGTGAAGATACATTAAAAACTATTCACAATTTGTGGTTCAAACATCAGACTGATTCAACAGAACCTATAGAAAAAGCTAAATCTGTTGAACCACTTGTTGCTACTGTAAAAACTAGGTGAATATAAAGGTCCTTTGTACAGTAATATATTACAAATAAAAACCTAACATACAGGATGACTTTATGATTCTTTTAGAAAAATATTGGAGTCATCCTTAGAAATTCCAGAGTGTTTTCTAGATGCTCTCACTTGGGAAATAATGACACAGCCTGTAATGTTACCCAGTGGAAAAGTAATTGATCAAAAAACATTGGAAAGGCATGAAGAGAATGAAGCAATTTGGGGTAGAGTGGTAACAGATCCATTTACTGGTAAACCATTTAATGAACATCATAAACCAGTCGTAGCAACTGCTTTAAAAATGAGGATAGATAAATTTTTGCTTGAGAACAGTGATGTTGAAGAAATTAAAAAACTACCCAGAGTTTTAGGTCATGCCTTACCTTCCACTGCAAAAGATAATAGAACATTAGAATTTTCGAAATCTACAATAAAAGGGAAAGTACCATGTAAAAGCTTAAGTGATAATAAACATAAGTTCCTATGTTCTGTGACAAATCAACAGAAAAATAAAGAATACTGTCACAAACTGCCAGTCATTGTGATGTCTTCTAGACAGAGTATTAATGATTTATCTCGTTCCGTAAAGAGAAAAAAACTTTCTAATCCTTGCACAACATACAAAAAAGAGCAAGTTGATGAAAGCACTAGTACCTGTGTAAATAATGGCAATGTAAATTTTGAAAATAATACAAATTCTGATGTAGATATTACAGTAGTACCTAATTTAAAGCGTTTCAATGTTACTCCTGAAAAACATGAAACAGTTTCTGTAATAAACAGCTGTACCTGCTGTTCCAATGGAACTTTTTACCAACTTCCATGTAAACATGTTTTATGTAGAAAGATACTCATCTCTATTGAAAATAACCAATGTACAACATGCGGCACATTTTATGAAAATTGTGATGTAAAACGAATTTATGAATAAATAAATGAGGAAATTTAACTTATTACATCTAGTATTAGGGCTTTCCATGATTAAAGATACGTATGTTCATAATTTTGTACTATCACGTCTAATAAAATTGTTTATTATAAATACAGTATATTAATTGCTTTTATATTTACACTCTCGCAAATTTAATTATGTCTTAGTTACATATTAATGTGTGATTTTTGTAGCAGAATTCATTTGATGAATTTTTACTTACCAAATATACATTCGGCATTAAAATGGAAATTAATGAAAATAATTTAAAATCGTAGATAAATTTTACCTTCACCAAATATCTCACAGATTATTAATCTTTAATTATAATTTTCAACTATTGCGCGAGAAGTATGCGCATTTAAACAAAATGCAAAATTATATTGTCAATCGAAATTTGCATATACATTTTTGCATTTCTAAATAAAATAGATATATATATATAATTATATACATTGTACATTACTTTACAAATGAAATACGTGATAATTTGCGGTAGCAGACGTATGTTATAAAAATTAGAAAATCACAATGTATAAGTTCCTTACTAAAATTATGTATATACTCGTTGTTTATATCATTCTCGAGAAAATCACACTTTCAATCAATTTAAATGTCTTTTAAGCAGAAAAAGCGGAAATGCTATGATGTAAGATATGCATCTGAATCTTACAACCTTAGACCATACTTTGTACTTCATACATTTTAAAAAGTATTTAAATTCAAATCTCAATACTCTTTCATCACTTTACATTTTCAAAAGGAATCAGTATAACATACAAATATAATATTTCATTTAAAAAAAATTATAATCATCCTTCGTAATGTCTCTACACGATTCAAACAATCATTTCTTCCACAAATATATAAAAATAATTTAAAGTGTCCCATCGGTTATAAAACTTTAAACCCATTGTCCTGACTTTGTCGTTTGGCAATATTGAATAACGATAATAAATAATTACGCGAATCGGGGGATACATAGAAAGTGAGCGTCCGGTCGGGATGAGGAGTCGTACTTTCAAAAATATCAGACTGTCCATCGCTATTTGTAGAAACACTTGCCAAACCAGTACTACTAGTCCTAACATACTCAGCCACACGCGCACGCATTTCTTGATCCATCTAAAAATTACACAATAAATATGCATATGAAATTGATTAGCCACTTTCTGAAACACTGACAAAAACAATATACCTCATATTGAGCAGGGGATGCAGGCCTGTTGACCTGTGCTGTATCTGGAGAACAATACAAACATATTGTTGACTCCAGCGGATGATCAGCACTCGTTAAATCTTTCAGTAAAAATATTCGCTCAACATTATCTTCCGCTGTATTCACTAATAACAATGCGTAGCGTGTCAGAACTAATGTTACAGTACGATTACTGCCTTGTTGAATCACATAGTCCGCATTAGTAACGTGTAAAATAGTGCCATGGTTATTTTCAAGCAGTGGCAACAACCACCAAGAATATCGAATAGATGCGTTATTATTGCCAGTAGTATATTGTACTATTGGTCTCTGACGAGGCTAGAAAGATTCATACATAACATTAATTGATTGATGTCTTGAAAGTATAAGAAATATATCTTTATTATAATTAATTACCGAAGGTAACGAATTCCAACCAGCACCCTGTAACAATCCCTGGCCTGTAAGTGCCACTAGTTCCGCTGCACCACTTAAAGGTTTTGTAACTACTCCTACTAATCCAAGACCAACTCCTGTAACTAAACTTTTGGTTGTTGCCTCTCCTGACCAAACTTGTTGTAAAGGATGATGTGCAAGACCCGCTACAGCCGCTAAAATAATCATAAAATATTAGTTTATGTAATTAATTAATGTGATAGATTTTTACTACAAAATGTCCTTGTAGAATACCGAGAAGACTCATTCCAAGACCGGTTAAGCCTTGATAAAGTCCTTGCGCCATTCCCTGAGGACGCATCCTACGGGATTCTTCTTGACGTTGGAGATGTTCTTCGTCGAGCGTTAGGCGATCTAAATTTCGAGCTACGCTGGATGCTAATTTTGTCACGGAATTTACAGTACCTGCACAAGATTTAATTGGTTTATAAGATGACAGCGAAAGTAACATTGAAACCTCGTAATTTCTTAATGGCATTAATGATCTCGGTACCTGCTGTAACATGTTTCATTAAACTGGCTGATCCATGGGTTATTCCTACAATGAAACCCCATGGTCCTTGCAATAAACCTTGAAACGGAAGAGAAATAAAATCTCTAAGTCCTGATCCCAGTGCCTGTGCTAGACTCCCTGGTGATCCTAGGATCTCCAAAGATCCAACAACCCAACCTAGTTTACATATAATTTATAAAGTATCAGGTTCCCAATACCATACGAAAAAATTATACTATAAAATTCTCGTACCCGCTCCGAAAATGGCACCAGATAAATAATGCATTGTAAGTGCATTACCAAGTCTGTAGGGCGTAGTCAACAAATTTTTCTTCTCAAAGGTACCAAAGTACAAAGGAGAGTGATCTAAAGCGACGTACAATCGCACAGAGGTATGCACGCTTAACAATATCGATACGGGTTCTATTTTGAATGTTTGCAGTCTCAGAGGAGCACTTAATATCTTAGCATCAATCATTATATAGTCCGGTATGCATACTGTAGTAGGTAAAACTATTGTTTGTGCTTTTTTAATATTGTCTGAAATTAAAAATCTTGGTGGTACCATTGAAGTTGCATAATCCAATAGTTGAGTTATGTATGTATCCTCAATGTATGCACTAATTGGTGCAACCTTTAAGTGAAATTCCTTTGAGGCTGGAACCAAATATTGTTCATCTTAAATTTGGATGTGTATATAGAAGATCAATAATTAAAATTTAACTATAATGATAAACAATCAAACCATTTAATGGCATTGATAGTTGTCTCATTATATAAATACCTTTCAATTGTCGATGTCTTTCCCATATATAATCAATTACTATTAATGAATCTTCCCTGATCTGTTCCATTCTATTTGTTAAAGAATTATTTAAGTAAAATCCCACATCTTTTGTAACTAATGGACTTTGACTTATCAATACGACAGGGAAGTCAAATCCACCTTGGTCAAACAATTGATTGTCTAACTGGAGATCTCCTATAAATGCCCGTAGATTTATGTTCTTAGACTTTGAAGTTAAAGTAACGATAACATCTGTCATAGACAAGCTTGCAACTTCAATTCTTTGTGCATTCTCATTAATATCATGCATAATAGTAATTGTAATTCCACGAAAATAAATGGTTGCAGAACCCTCTTTAAAATTATCTTCATCAGTCGCTTTGAACTCGGTGTTTGTATTAATCTTTGTGTCTTTCTCGTTTGCCATTAAATGCAATACATTAGATTGTAAAAAAGTCGTAGTCTCCGTAGCAGATGGATCTTCTTGAGCAGAAAAGAAAGTTGTTACTGAAGTTGAACTGCCAGAACTCTGTACATTCCCTGATGCTTTATCATCCTCAGTTTGATCTATGCTAGATTTATTATACAACATTTCCACATCCTTTGAACCAGTTTCTTTGCGTAGAAGTCTGCTTCTGATATCTCGTGCAGACACTTCTACGTGTGAAATGGGAACGATGCTAATGAACGTGGTGTAACAATGATTTTGCATGATCAGCTTAACATCTCCGTACGATGGCAAACGTACATACTGATCTACTGGTACACCTGTTGTTGCAGACAAATTTATACCCCTTGACCATCTAAGTTCCTGGCATGCAACTGCTTGTTCATTATGATCGCTTGTTGCTGCCGAAAGCAACAACACGTTTGGTGTATTTTGTACAGGTGCATCTGGTAATCTGTTGCTGACTGAAGGAAGAGAATAATAACAAGTTGCATTACTTTCAACTTCGCAGACCCATGTGAAATGAGAGGTATCTAAGGATATTCCTTCTGCAGTTTCATTGGCTTGACCTAACAAGATTTTAAAAGCACAAGTGTTCTCGATTAATAACTGAGGATGGTGATCCACGTGGATAACTATGTACGTTGTTCCTTTATCCTCTTGCATTGTAACAACTACTGGCATCGTGGAAGAATCATTTGGAATAGCAATGCATCTGCGACTCATAGTTTGATCTACTCGAACTGGACAAGACCACTTGTGTCCTAAACTTAGTGATATATACAGTACAAGAGGTTCTAAAACACTCTCTGTATACAACGTGTACCATTGTGCTATTGGTATGCCTTGTTTCTGATCTTCCGAGGGTGAAATATTTAAGCTGTACGGTGTAAGGTCATCGGGTAATTGAAGTCCAGATGCTTCTTCATGTACCGCCAATGTAGCAATGCATAATTCTTGGGCAGTTAAATTACTTAGGACATGACTACTTGTTATTCTTACTAGACGCATATCTTCATGCATGCTAGAATTTATGCTCATGATAGAAATACTTGATCCGCAGTCTACAGTTGCCTTGATATTTCCTTCAACAGGGATAAGTCCTCCAATTCGTGGCATATAAAAACTCTGACTCCAGTCTGGTCGTGCTAATTGCAGTGCTTGAGATGTGTAGAAAGTATTGCCAATGCCAACGCATAAATGAAAAGTACCCTCCAATTTGGGCGGTGTAACAATACCATAATGAGGAATTTGACAAAGTTCAATATCTTCTGATACCAGGGACAATTGACAACCAAATGAATTGAGCATGAAACACCACGGTTGTAATTCTAACAATAAAGTACTAGAAACCAATCCAGCGTCCTGATATTTCACTTGCACATGTGTCTGTGGCTGCTCAGCTGACATCCATTCCTCAACATCGTCACCTTGAAATGGCCAATTTGCTTCTTCACTTTGGTCCTCGAGTTCTTTCAAAATATTATCAATATCTTCTGTTTCCGGTCTTCTAAAGAACTTTCGTTGATCCACAGAACTGTAAGACAATGGTACATAAGGATTGGATGTGGAAACACCAGATTCCAACTGAAATGTTAACTGATGAAAATGTTCAAACGTTCCAGGACAACGTAATTGCTGACGTTCTCCGCGGCCGTTGACAGTCGTTGTTGAAGAAGTTTTCAAAGAAGGTGTATCCATCTGCACTCTAGCCGGTACTGGTAAATGCGATCTTATCATATAAAGTGGACTCAGTACAGCAAGTATTTTTAGTTTCTCCTGAATTATCTGTGTCACAATTCTGACCCAAATACTCAAAAATTGTCCACGTTCCTGCAATGGTACTTTTACGAGCCACGGTTGACCCCACTTAGCATTAGGCTGAAGAGGAATATCGCCAGTCCATGATAAATTAGGTACATTTGTAAAACGCAAACGTATTGCCATCTTCTTATTTCCTTCCAGCAGAGCAGACGGGGGACGACTTTTTCCAGGAAGTGGATGTACGTCCTTCAGTACAGTCACTTTTGAGCCAATATCTGCTTCGTACTTTACTAATTTCATCTCAAAATTATCATCCATTTGATTAGAGATTATAAGCTGTCCAGAGAATGTTACAAGCTTTTGAGTAGCAGAGAGGGATTTAACGCTTACAAATGCAGCTGCTTTTGTCGCAGAGTTACTGAACTCAACTGCTTGTATTCCATCTGTGCTTACAGAAAAAGGTCGGCTCCATAGCCAAGTATTTTCTTCAATTGCAATTCTTATCATTTTATTGCCGATGTATCGCCATGAATAAAAGGTACATTGTCTGCTCTGTAATAATATATTATCACCTGTACCACTCTGGCCAAAGAGAATGGGTATGTTGCTATCGTTAGCTATCACATAACGCGTGAAAAGAATCATATTTTTTTCTTCCTCTTCTAAAGAGGAAAACCACAAATGTGTTGAGATGGCAAGTGTATGAGTAATCGTTGGTCCCAGTTTCAATGAGAACGGGCTACACGTCACAGATATATCTGTTTTATCCGACAATGAGAACTGAAATCTTCCTTCCAACGGCTCCAGAACTTCTTGCATAGTTAAATGCCCGTAATCTAATACATTTATACAAAATGTGCCGCTAATGTCAATCAATGTTGATCCATCAATCCATCTGTTAAGCACAAGGAGGGCACCTTTGTGTTCCAGAGTCATGAAACATTGAGTTTCTGGAATTGTACCTTTCAACGTGTAATCAGATAAAGGTGGGCGTAGATTATTATAAAGAGTTGTATCGATGTGATTGTACAGCGACACATGAATGGCACCGATATTTAATGCCGCCTGTATATTAGGTATAATGGAAGAATTGAAGTAAGAGTCAATACGTAAGCATGCAGCAAGTACGCGTGCTGAGATTATCGTTTTAGTAAGCGTTCGATTATTGTTTGGCAATATAATTACACGCCACACACAAGCTACCGCTCTTGCCGGTGCTTTCTCAGGAAGGTCCAGCCTGTAGGAATCTGTTTCTGATAAATAGAAGTCGATATAACGTTGGTAGGCCATATGACTATCGCTCCAGTATTCAAGAGCACACGGTACTTTGTCAACATAAATATTTTCAGAGTCCAGTGTCTAGAAAAGTAGATCAGTTTATATATATTTTATTCGTACGTTGAACAACAACAATAACATAACTTACTTCAAATGGAACTGGAGATACGTGTATTTTTGTCAGAGTTCTTGGCTGAGGATATCTCCAAGCCATTGCTTGTTGAGGATAAGCGAAAAATACAACCTGTTTTACAAATTTTAATGTTTTTTTTTTAGTAGTCGATAATTCAATTGCAATACTATTGTAAAGTATGCACTTACCTGATAAGGAAATGGTAATTCATCTGCGTTCCCATTAACAAATTGAAATGCGCCGGCTTTAAGATCATCTTTGTAATGTTGCTCGGTGGAAACCACTAATTGATTCTCATTGTCGTTACACTGAGAAGTAGTCGAAGTCAGTTTGTTCAACAGTAATTGAAAATCTTCCATAACGGTTTTTATAATTTTGATCTGCTCCGGCCCAAAATCTAAATACAAACTGTCGCTGTCGGCTTGAATTTGTATCTGCGGAATTGATTCCGCATTTTGCCATGACTCCCAAAGTAAACAAAGTGTAACGTTGTAACACCATGGATTTAAAAGAACTTTTATATTTCCATTTAATATTGCCGATACGATGAATGAATCTACAGAGACATTGGAATATATCCTCTCAGGCCTAATCAAGGATGAAATATTTCCCGTTAACGAAGCTAAACTCATTATTATTTCTGCTCCAGAATCGGTTTTTAAAGACAATACGACTTGTTTCGTATTTATATTTAAATCAGGCCAATTTGTTTTCTTTAATTTCGGCACTGAACTTTGGGATGCAATTTTCATCTCGTTAAGATAAGTAGATTGTACGTTTTCTTTGGTAATACATGATAGTATCTAGTGAACAAATACAAATGAGTAATTACATTGATGATTACAAAAACAAAGTATAAAATAATTTTGCATTACCTTGATCCATATACTGTATATTTGATTTAATCTTGATAAAGAGAAATAAATTTTCGTCGGCCTTCCCATATCGATGAAAAATTGCGGATTTTTCCCCAAGATTTTTTCACATTTTGTTGTTACAAAAGAAGGCGGTATTCCTGTATCTGGATGAGGATCTCCATGTTTCGTTTCTATCATGAAAATTTTAAAATCTTTCTCCGTTGGTATTGAAACCAATTCCGCATTGTCTTTCTCCCCAAGGGCCATAGTAATATCAAAGCAAGATACCTAAAACGACGATGGAAAAAAGATTTGATCAAATATTACACAATAAGTGAATTACAATAGACAATCTTTTTCTTTACATAACAAATAATATACTTGTAACTTCTGCGTTGGATGCTGCTGAGAAAAATAAATATTTGGTTGATTAACCATTACGTAGAATAATGGTTGCTTCAAACTTCCTCCATCATCTTCCTCAACTTCGTTTATGTCCTTTAAAAATGTTACACTTACAATTGATATTCTATTGTAAACAATATACGAACTTAATTCGTAAATTTTTATTAAAAAATTACTCACAACTTGATATTCTGTAGATAATTTTTGAATCTCGTATAGTATGAACGTTATTTTTCCGCAATTTACTAGAAATTCAAAAGGCAGAAGCATAGAAGACTCTGGCAGTGATGGTTTCCCCTGAGAAGAAAATGAAATTTTCAGAGAATCGAACATTTCACGCGAAAAGTTTGAAATAATGTAACTTACAATAACGGTTGAATTGACACTAGATGTTTCAAAGTCTATGCCACTATCCTTTGTAATGTCAATGTCTGTATCATTGGATACTTGCTTTGACCAAGTTATTTGCTTCATATTTGCAAGAGTTGAAGCAAACTTTTGTGATGTGCTGGCGGATAGAGTTATAGCTTCATTTTGTTCAGAATTTCCGAGTAACAGAACGTTAAACTCATCGTGTAATACTGAAATTAACTGAATTTGATCCAAATTTATTGTTATTTCAATGTCCGTAATACAATTCACTTCAACAGCACTTCCACAAACTATTATGCCCGGTTTGAATATAACAGATGGGGCGATGATTAAACAAAGATCAAACCTAAAATTGGCCATTAAAAATACTTATATTAAATAACTGAATAAAGAAATATATAAAAAATAATTTTCTACATACTTTGTTACTACTGGAAGAGTAGAAAATTGCCGCTCCAAGCTACTCCCATTTCCCAGTTTATTCCATTCCAATGCCGGATTTTCATTCATCGTGTATAAATAAGATTGAGACATTTTCTGTGAAATAGTTATTCCATAATTATATTAATTATCCATTACTAATTTTCAGCAGCTTAAAACAAACCTTATTTATGCTCATTTGATAATTCTTCCAAGTTGTCGTGTAAGCACATATGCCTTTCATATTAATTTGATATTGTCGATCTTCCACAGCAGAACCAGGAATATTTAAAATATTCGCTTGCGCTGCGAGTTGATAAATATCCATACGTAAAGGTGTCCTACAAATTGGATTTTCTGCGTGTGGTGCAATGCGAATACCATCTAACTAGAATACAAATATATTTACATAATTATCATTGGTAATCCACTACAAATTTAATTTCATAGAAAACACAAAAATGCATTATAACCTGAAGTATTAGTAAATCGTGTTGAGGTTTATGTCTGGCTGTAACAGAAACTGGCAACATAAGCCGTAGTCCCTTAAATTCTAGGTATATCAGTGGTAATGATTCATTATCAAGATTAGTGATACTGGTTAATTGAGACGATACATTCTGTTCTGAATTTTCACTAGAGGATCTTTCAGACTGATAAAAACACGTAAAAGGCTTCACCAACTGCATATACTTGCTAAGTATACCAAGGGGTAAAATTATATCAACGATCTGCAGTTTTACAACCACTTCAGAAATATAACTGTTCGCAGATAGTGCAGCTTCCATCGTTGTATCTTTCTGAAATTAAGAAGTACCAGCTAAATTACTGATATTGATTTATAGTTCAGGATTATCTATCACTAAAGGCAACAATTATTTCAATCCGAGATTCGAGTCTTTAATTCTTTATCTATCATAGCCTGTCTAAACTACAATTGTCAATATTTACGAAAAAGTTATACCTTCTGATTCCTATGACGTTTGTAGGTACCCCAACGTGTATGTACGTTCCCTGATTTTGCTCGTGTTAACGTGAAGCTGAAAAAGCCAGAGTCATCTCCTTTTTCTAAATTATCCTCCCTTCCGCAAAGTACTGCACCTACGTATTCACCAACATCCCAATTTGCGGAGTATGGTGCCCTATAAAAATAAATGTCGATAAAATATGAATTATAATAGAATCATACAAATTCTAAACATCTTATGCAATCCTATACCTCGTGTAATGAAATATAGTGGCAGTTGTAATTTTACTCTTCAGCTTGAGATAAACCGGCTGCAAATCCAAAGAAGTGATGATATCTTCTAATTCAAGTACCAGTTTTATTGCAGATTGGGTTTCTTTTTCCACGACGTACAATTTAATTGCTATTTTCGTTATTGTCCATTGAATCCATGCCGTTAGAACTAAATCATCCGCTTCTGTAACATATTTTGAGATTTAAAGACAAATAAATAAAAGAATAATGCAAGTTTTAAACTGTACCTTGCACAATATCATCTTTAGAAGTTGATACTGTCGAATTTGTGGTAGTATCTTCTGGATATATTAACTGCGTCGGAGTTGATGGTGTTTGTGGTACAACAGGAAGAGCAACAGATGTTTCAATGTTGGATTGAACGATATTTGCATTGCTTCTAGCATTGTCAGTTCTAACTCGTAATACATTTAATATATTTGAAATTATATTAATCACGAATGCTACCTAAAACCAAGAATTCCATTCATTTTATTTTAATTCTATCATGGATTTAGTTTGGAATATATATTTCATAAATATATAGTATTATTTTTAAAAATTTTCTACAACGTTACCTGTTCTTCGGAAATTGAAACAATTATAGGAGTATTATCAATATGAACGCAAACGCCTAAAGCAGAAAGCGTATTTCCAGCTGATTGAGATGCAATTTTCGTTGAAAGTGCAACTGTAGCATTCAAAGACACTTTCATAATAAAGTTCTTTTGCGTGTTATGCTGTAACATGTAACAATGAAATTCAACGAGACTCAACGTCCATGGGAAACTTTGTAATTCTGAAAAAGAGAATAACCGATGTAATACCTTCGGAATAACAAGATGATCTTTGTTAAATATTGTTTAATTAACTTACTGTTTGTCCACATTGATTTTGGAAGTTTAACAGGCAAATCGTTAAGATATGGTGCGAGTAATTCAAAGTTTACGTTAGAGGAGTGAATGACCAAAGTGGGTAACTTTAATATCAGTATTTGTAAATTTTTATCTTCTTTTAATGCACCGTCTTTTGCTTGCTCTATACCTATAATGATGCATAATGGCATAAGTATCATGTTATATACAATTATAAAAAGTTAGAAATTTTGAAGTGATCAAACTTATTGTATTCTCACCGTAAGCACCAATTCCGCTCATTGTAGTCGACGGTATATAAATAACAATATGACCAATACAGCCACTTAGCACAAGACCACACCACCATGGATACAGCTCTGCTAATCTGACCAATATTCCCAAATTCTGTAAGTGCTACCACATACAATTTATTTACAACTAATAAAAATGTAAAAAAAATTTTGTACACTTGAAATTCATCTTTAAACAGTATATAGTTCAATTTCTCACATATAATTCGAATACCTGTCGCTTATCTTCGGTCTTAGTGTCATGCTTTTTCCGATGTTCCTCATTTTGCAGTGTCTTTGACTTCTCTGTTGCTACTACCGACTTCCTTTTTTCCTTATCCGAAGAACTGTGTACACTTTCGTGTAAACTGGGAAACGTTTTCTTCCTTGTGCCAGTATCAGAAGATGTACCTTCAATATTTTGTTGTGTTTCGGTACGCATTGTGCACACAGTTCCTAAATTGTAATATGTTACACGATATTCCAACCATTTAAAGAGCAATGGATCAAACGAAGCTCTTATATCTGCCATTTGAAACGAAACTAGAGGAGGATGTGTCTGTTTTTCTACATCTTTTGGAAATTGTATTATAGCTGTTAGCAATAATTTATTCTCCACATCACTGAAAAGGGAATATTTTTGTAATAATTGACACAAGAGTTGAATCATTTACCATGTACTAACCCCTGGTTGTTACTTTCTGGTCCAGAAAATATAAAAGCTTGCTGTGATTCGCTTAGAGCAAACATCTTCATAGAACTTATATTTATTTCACTAGAGATTGTTGCAGAAGACGATAAATTCTTGCAATTAATGTTTTCTAAGAAAAGTTCCAAATAAATGGGATCTAAAATAGATAAATATATTAGTCATATGAAAATAAAAAAATATATTATTTATCGAAATGTAGTTATACGTACTCGTCTCGTGACAAGCATCATTGAACAAGGAAGAACAGACAAGAGGATTTGTTGAATCGTTTGGATTAAAGATTGATGTTACTATTGACGTTGCAATCATCAACTTTGCTTTAGTTCCAGTAACTGTTATACTGTCTATATGTACAGAGTATGTTTCACGAATTAGATCAACATTTTTCCAATACTGAGGATACAACAATTGCTTTGCTGTACATTCTACCGAATAAGGCATTATTATCGAAGTATGGCAATTCTTTGTCAAATAAAGTTGACTTTTTGCCCCATTTACCTAAAAAAATACATTATTACTTCAGAGAAACGTCACATTTAAATTTCTGTTATATCGTTCAATTACCTGCAATGTAATAATCTTATGGCACTGCTCAAACATCTCTGTAGAGAACTCAGTTTGCTTTGATGCACAAGCTGCAAGCCTAAATGGATATAAAGGTTGAAGCATAGTCACCGTTGCTTCGTCGCATTCGATGCTCACAAAAGGATCGTCTGTAAGAGCAGGCGTTAAAGGCGCTGTCTAACAAAATAATGTCAAGTAAGTAATACAGACATTATAAAACGTATGGGTATCTTTTGTTAATTCATATGTATGTGTATATTTACTCGGCTTTCTACAATTTTCCGTTGGCGTGGTAATCCTGTTACGCAATGGTCCGCTAATTGCAACTGGAGAGATGCTTTGACTATTACCAATTTAGTTTCAACCATTGAGACATTTTCTCGAAGTGCCTCGTATTCTTCCAGGGTAACCGGAGGAAGCTCGTCCGCAAGTGGAACTAGGAATGTCAAGAAATAATGTTTTTATAAAATTATAGCGCGAAATGTATTATAATTATTATTACCTGGTTTTACAACTAAATAAGGATTATAATCGTAATTTGCAGCAGCCTCTTTTATCGTTTCAAGGCGATGGAAAACACCTGAACACAATCTGATAGTCAAATCACCAAAAATATATCTCATTACTCGGCGTTCGTGAAAATTACTAGAAAAATTAAATTAAATTAGATACTGTGCCAGATACTTCTATGCATACAACTTACCTATATTCAAAATTAGATCCCAATGCTGCAAGTTTCTCCGGTGTTATGTCATCTGGTAATTCTACACAGTGAATATAATCCATGGCAAACGCAGGACACCTTTCTAATAATCGTTCCTCTAGAAATGTATTAAACGAATATTTGTTGGGTATAGATAAAATATCATGCTTAAGTCTAAGAATTGTATACCTGAAACGGTAGCTAAATAATAATATATTCCTTGTTTATAATCTCTTTTTTTCCCCTTGTTTTCTACTGACTCCTTATCAAACAAGGAGTCTTTCAAGTAATCGATGTTCAACTTTCCAGCTGTTATATATAGAGGAGGCTAAAATAATAATTCTCTTATTAAACAAAATTACCGATGCGGTAAAAGTATAAAGCTAAAGTCTAAAATAATACTTGTACACCATCCACAACTTCCAGGTGGCCGCAACTGCAAGTCCCTCTTGGATAAACACGTATACATCCAACTCCAACTTGAAAGCTAGTCATTGCAATTCCTTGAAGCAATGTATCTACGACAACCCCATTTAATCGTAATGTTAAGAATGATTTATATCTAAGTTTACGTGATTTGTAAAACAATTGCTCTTTAACGTTTTCAACAGTCTGAAAAAATGTTTGTACCTAATAATTATTTCATCATTTGTAAAAGAAAATTTGATCCCTTGTTGGGTACTAAATTACCTTAAATGTTAAAGTAGCATCTTGTATATAAATGCCTAAATGTATGGTATGTCCAGAATAAGCCATTTGTTGTTCAGCAGACCAATCACTATCCCAATCAACAGGCAGTAAAGAAGATACCATATTCCAAGCCCATCCTCCCCATCCTGTACTGTCTGTCGTTGTTCCAGTCATGTGATCGAATATATGATCGATGATATCATCTAAAATATTGCTAAATGTTATCAAATTCATGTATAAGATAATGATATTAAACTAAACAATGACAGTATAAAACCTTGTGCATTATCTTCTCTTTCCTCTGCAGAAATAGAAGACTTTTCTTTACTACTTGGAAATTGTTTCGTTTGTAAAGCCATTATTAATGCAGCTAGCCTGAGTAACATAGGCACCTGCTGCTCTGTTATACTAAATTCCATTTTTTGACAATGAAGGTCCAGCCGTGTAATAGATGCTTTTCTTGCTGTATTACTGTGGTAATTTACAATCAAACGTATTATCACAGAACATCGGTAAAGCACTGGATCCTGGAATACACGAAATAAAATAATTAATAGATTTGTTTACAGAAAAATTGTAATAGAATAGAGATTACAAATATTACCTGATATATTTCTATCTTTCCTGATGCATCCATTTTATCTAAACATAATGTCAAGTCTTGAATAGTAATAACTTTTCTGAGCATGACTTCATATGTGTTAACATCTGGAAATACATTTATAATGATGACATGAACGATATAATTTTTTATTATATTATTATATATGAAATATTTACCCGTAAATGCTGGTTCCCATTTGTTATTAACAGTTTGCATACTTAAAAATCGTACATTGACACTAAGAACAATATCTTCCTCTACATATTTCAGGATCAGATTGTTACAATTAATTGTTATATTATTTACAACTTTAGTTACTATACTCTTTATATATCCAGGTGGTGCTTCTTCCCTTTGTTAAATGAAATACAATAATACATTATTTTAATATTACAGTGACCAATATTACAATCTTGAAATACTAATAAAAATTGCCTTACTCTGATATTTCTTGCCTCCTCTGTAATGCAGATGCACCACTCTCTGTTTTGTTTTCATCTTTTAATTTTAATATGCATTCTGTAAGTAATTGAAATTCAGCTTTATATATACATTAAAGTGTTACTCAAATAATATAATTTAATATACTTTAACATAATGTAATATAAGTATTATTTTAATATATGTGCAACTAAGTGTCATTCTTATTATCTACCTATTGTATTAATCGTAACAATTATTGGTTCTGAAGTAATTTTCACCCATGGTACATGAATAAGTAATTCATGTATATGGCCACTGACAAATACAAAAGGCAGATTGAGTTGTTCTTCCAAGACTTCCAATCTTAAATCAAGATTTTGAAATGATGCATCACCACCCCACAGAGAAACCTGAAATATAAGATGAATCTTTTATACGACTTTCTACAATAAATGTAATGAAAGATATTGTAAAACATATACCTGAGACTGTTCTGGCTTAAAATTTTTGACATACTTTTCAACATAACTAAGAATCACTGGTGTTATGTATGATTCCAATTTAAACATTGTGATTGATAATTCAAAGCAATCCACATAATCTATTCGTTGGCTTCATTCCCGCATTTATATATGAATCCTCAACAAAATGATTTAATCACAGATATGTTAATCTGGTAATGCATTTTGCATTGCACTGATTTAAATAACAGAATAGTTTGTAAAAGCTTGGAAAATGTTGTATACTATCTCCAAATACATGCAGGTGTATCTGAAAATTGCATAATAATAAAAATATTAAAAATAGGTTTTTCTGTTTCATTCATTGAAAAAAATGGAGTTAAAATCGTTGGAATTGTAAATGGACACAAGAAAAAGATCAATCTTCATAGAAATAAATGATTAAAATGTTTAAGATTATCAACATAAAAATTAAATAATAATATGTTTGCATTCTGAAAGAAATTAAATAGCTTTTGAAGGAAAGTGAAATAGGGTAAACAGAATTGGCAGATAGTCAAAGAAAAATTTTATTTGTATTTTATTGATCATAAACGCTGCATATAATCTGAAATATTTCGCAGTAGCTACATCGGGTTTTACTGTCAGATACCTAATTCAAAAAATTTCTTTTGGGGCAAGAAAATTCGCGAAACACATATTAACCTTAACTTAAATTTCAATAGATTTGCAGCCCACCAGAGACGTTGAATTCAAGCTGTAAATATATGGCTGCAAAACCACACATCCCATATACTCCTTCGACAAGCTGTAAGGTCAATTAGAAAGACCAATTTCACTTTAAATGACTTATTCAGCTTTTTCAACCTGGACATTCGTGTCTTGGAAAATACAGATTTATTTACGTGTCCTGTTAACCTATTCTATTTAATACGCACGGACTGCATGTGCATGGCAACTGCATAGCGCTTGCGCATCTTGTCGTAATAAATATTTGAAATGTAGCAGTATGAAGTTATTGAAAATGTACAACATTCAAAGAATCTTCGAGACAGGAATAAATATTGCAGATAGCATAATGAAAAAACATATTCCAATCTCAAATTTTACTTGGATAAAAACTGATGAGGGAGAATTTATATTTTTATATTGTTACCATATGATCTTTTTTTTTTATTAAATAATTAAGAAGGGTAATTTCGCTATATTCTACGAATATTATACGTATACACACAGTATAAAAATAACTGTTGCAAAATTTTGATGCTCATTTTTCTTAGGTTCGGTTGAAGGTTTATCACTTTATATTTTAAACAATAATTCCAATATGCAATAATGGCAAATATATCCAGCTATTTTGCATCACGAGATTATACTAAACCGGCGATTGATCGCCGTATTGAAGAACTGTTGAAGAGAAGAATTGGGGCCTTAGAAAGTTTGCCTACAGAAACTATAAAGGAACGACTTGTATGTGACTTGTATAAGTTGTCACAATTCATATGTCAAATTACTGTTAATTTATGGCTTTCATTTATGAAATTATATAGTCCACAGATCATTTAACTTCATTTTTATTACACAATTTGTAGGCAAAGTTCAAGGAGAGTAGAAATCTTCGACATGGATCATTAAAAGCAACACATCGACAGGTTCTAGATATTGTAGCTCATATCTTAGATGTAGATCCTGATGTCTTAGAAGAAGGTGTTCTTGATAAAGACGAATATGTCAATACATTTAGTAGTTTCTTTGATAAGGATGGAAGGAGAGCTATTCTTATACATTTTCAACCTATGGATCCACTAACTATAGGTACATCATACAAAATTTTTTTAAAGTATTATGTTCTAGTTCTGCATTAGAATCTAATTTTACATATTTTTGTAAATTATATTAGAATCAGGTCGTTGGGATCCACAATTCCCTGATACAGATCATACTATACGCTGTTGCATTACTGACGGCTCCACTGAGAAGTTTTCTGGTAAATGTGTCATAGTTTATCGTTTGAAGTCAGATATTGAATTCGAAAGCAGGCACCTTTTTGATGTATGTCTCAAAACTACAACTGTACTAAGCAAATTCATGCTTTCATATGCAATAACTCTGTTCTCTATATTGTCCCATGGAACAGGACACATATTTTGCATATGCTGAAGTTGATCCCATGTCTCAAAGTGCTCTTTCAGCTCTAACAACATTAATTTTGCGATTAAATTTACCAGCTATAAGCACTAATGCAGTATGGAAGGAATTGTTGAAAGATGAAACTGGGGAGAAGATAAGAGATAATTTTATTTGCGATTTTAGAGACTTCTGTCAATTTCTAAGCAGTAAGCTATTGATATATTTAATAGTAGACCATGATTCTTCAGATCTCGAAAGGCATCAATTGTACAAAAAATTATATTTCCCTATTTCACATAGTGACAAAAATCGACCTAGAAAATACTATAAAATTTGAAATTGATTGGGACGTATATCAAAAATATTTCACACTGCCAGAAGACATTGCACAAAATCTTAACAATCCAGAAGCTATTAGTGCTATAGAAAATAATGTTCGAATATGGATGAAAAGCATGGAAAGGGTAATAAGTAAAAAATATTTGCATGTAATTCAGATAAATTAGTATAACTAATAACAATTTTTATGTCAGGCTGTTGTTGAGAGTCAACAGTTACGTAGAGAAACTGAAACAATGGGCCCAAATGCAGAACTCACATATTGGAGGAGATTACTTGCTCGTTTCTCATCAATAATTGAGCACATGAAATCTCCTATTGTTCAGAAGTATATTGATGTATTAACGCAAGCAAGATCGAAACACATAAAGGTATAATTCTACAGAATTGCAATCTCTAATTTTTCTGTAATTATACTACAAGAGTTTTGACTTTTGTAGAATTGGAAAGTGCTAGAAAATCATGTTAA
Organism: Cerceris rybyensis; assembly: GCA_910591515.1. NCBI lineage: Eukaryota > Metazoa > Arthropoda > Insecta > Hymenoptera > Crabronidae > Cerceris > Cerceris rybyensis. Next base: position 9,203,597 of record OU342795.1, read on the forward strand.
AACAATACAAATTCTATCACAAGATAATGTTAAATACTTGTACGCATTAGAGAAATTTACACAGCCTTTGTACCGATTTAGTCCAACTAAAATAGGAGAATATTTGCAAGCACTTATGTATGCTATACGAATGATATACGCTACATCAAGGTTTTTTAATACAAGGAGAATGGTAACAGCGGTTTTTGTAAAGGTAAATACGTAAACTCAAATATACAAATTAATAGGTCAATAATATTATAACAACTACAAAAAAATTAATAATTATTTCAGATAACAAATCAAATGATTTTGGCATGTAAAGCCTATCTGACAGAAAATAATAAAGTTAATATATGGAACGATTCCAAGTCTTATGTAATATCTAAAATCAAGGTAAAATGTGATATGATATTTCTTTATTACACTTTAAGTTCTAATAATTATCATCGGCACTATTTTAATGACATAAAATACAATGAAATTTCTACAAGGTATTTATAAATATATTGCAGGATTGTATTAAATTATGCGATGAATATTATGAATATTACAATGAAATGTGTAATCAAATAAAGGAGTCTACTACTGAAAAGCTATTCGAAGTATCCGAAATGTATGTCTTTGGGAAGTTTAATACTTTCAAAACAAGAATAATGAAGGTTTGTAGTAAATTTTACTAATGAAGAAGTCGCATATATGTACAATCAAATTAATTGTCTTTCAGATCATGGATGTTCTCGATACAACGTTAACATATTCTATCCTTCATAGTTCAGCAATACAAGGCATAGATACATTTGCTAATAAATTCTCTGCTTTGTATCATAATATTTCATCGCAAGGATACGATCCGTTAGATCACAGAAAACCATATTTTGATAGTGATTATAATAGATTTAAAAAGGACGTGGCAGAAGCTGTGATAGAGTTAAGAAATTTCTTTTTTAATTGTGTCGGAGAAACACCAAATATTATGGAAGCATTGAGAGTTGTAAAAAGGTAATTATTTTAATTCAGGTTGCTGTGATTTTTGTATTTAACTATTGCATTAATAATTACTCGAATAGATTTCAGAAACTGAATTTCAAACACTTAAGGATTGATAGAAAATATTTGGAACTTATATCATTGTATCAACGTGAAATTGAAAACATGAGAGACAGATATAACGAGGATAGATCGGATCCACCTATACCAAGAAATATTCCACCCATTTCTGCACGCATTCTATGGGTTCGACAACTTTATAGCCGTATCGAGAAACCTATGGAGATCTTTGCAACACGTGAAAAAGTGATTAAGCACGACCATATGCAAAGATGTATTAAGATATACAATGCACTTATCAGCGTTTTCATTCATTATGAATTAATATACCACAAAGCGTGGTACGATTCATCTGAAATTGTAAGTCAAACTTCTATGAATATATTTTTTATATTAACCGTATTTAGTAAACTGTTAATTACAGGTCAGGCTGGCACTATCTTCACCTTTGATTGTACGCCATCCGAATACCAATAAATATTGCTTAAATTTTGATCCCTACATTTCTGAAGTAATACGAGAATCCGAACATATGGCTAGATTTAATCTAGAAGTACCAGACTTTATACAAATTATAACATTTTGTAAAAAGAAGATTTATTCGACGTATGAAACAGTCAAGAAATTAGTAGAAGATAATGATACATTAAGGTAAAAATTGCTAATTTTTCTCTTTAAAAAGAATAATTATTTGCATTATCATTGTTGCAGACGCAATGTACCTATTGTATTTCTGAAATTAATGAAAATCGCGTTCGTTAATCTTGAAATTGCATTTCAACCATGCTTGTCTGTGATAACGTGGACATCGTTGAATGTTACGGAAAAATGCGAGAAAATTGGAAATGCAATTAAAGTTATGCAAATCTTCGTGAAAGAAATAAAAGACATAAAAGAAGCAAGGGTTGATGAAGTATTTGAATCCATTTCAGAAGTAATGTTATTAAAACTCGACAACTATGCGAAATATCCATTACTACTACTGGAAGACAATGTAACTTTTACAAGTACAATAGCAGCAGATCTTGAAATAAAATCATCAGCTGCAGAAAAAGCTGTCATTACGATTATTAATAAGTTCATGGACTTCATAACTGATCCAAGTGTTCAAGACATTAAATATAATTGGATGGATCAAGAAAAAGTAAATAAGCAAGTTAGCTCGCAATCGCAACTATTAAAAGGAAAATTTGAGCCTGGTATATTTGGTTAAACTATTAATCCATTATCTTAATAACTTGTAATGGGAATTAACAAATTATATTTTATCATATTCAAGGTTTTGGACCTATCAGCAGGACGCATAAAGTTAAAATAAACCAAGTACATAATGACTGCATGGAGCTGTTCGCTTACTTCAATAATAAATTAGTGGAAGCTTTAGTAAAGTGTACAAAAACTTCTCTTGATTTATTAAAAAAGAAGGTCACCACATTAAGGTACTTTAACTTGTAAATCGTTATCGTTAATGATTTATTTGTTTTATTAATAAATCATTTAAAATTTTTTTTTTCCTTTTACCATTTTAGTCCCTTCATGTCAGAGGATAACGACGGAAAAAGAGAAACAGCAATTCTGCTGACCCATTTTGTTTTGCAAATACCGAATATTGTAATATTGCCGAACATAGAAGAGTTACAGCTTTATTTTGGAAAACTTTTAACCAGCTTGATCGATACACACAAACATATTGTTATGTGGGGCCAACGATATTCACCAGCTACAAGAGAATCTGTCGACAGCAGCGTGATACATGGTTTACCATTATTAACAATTTTCATAATAACAGTTTTATATTCCGCTTCTAACATATCATTCTTTCTTGCAGGAATAAACAAAGATTTGTTAAATAATTATTATCAAATCATAAATGATCACAAAGAAATAGTTCGAAGTGTAATGAGCTTGCAAGGTGCAATTCTTACGCTGAAAGGTGACGTCTCTCAACTTGGCAATGTACGTTCAGATTGATATATACTACAATTCGAAATGTGTAAAATATTGTTATTTAGATCATGCATCATATTTTAAACAGACATATCTGCGATATTCCAAAGTATGGTCCGATAATAGAAACCAAGTTATTCAGGAGTTCGTTGATTCCGAGCCAATTATCCAAGAAATTAAAGAAAGGTTCATGGAGTACGATGACTTAATTTTAGAAATTCAAAATTTACCACATAAACACACAATTGGACCAATAGAAATTAGAATGGGTATTTGTATTTATTTATATTTACAAGTCTTGAGCGTACAATGTTTTCCGGCGAAGTTATGTAACCATTTATTTGGCAGATAAGCTGAAATTAGCATTATTAATCGAAGCACGTGCATGGAAAACGTCGTTAGGGGTGATACTATCAGCTACGTATAAAGAGAAATTGAGAAGAATTATCGAATATATTAATGAGAAGAATAAAGTATTAGCTAGAGCGATAAAAGATTTGGAGGATGTAAGAATAGCAATGAAATGTTTAGGAGAAATTCGAGATGACTTTATATCATTAGACATGGAGTTAATATTAATCGAAGAAACATACACGCTAATGGGAAAGTTTAATGTCTCCGTTTCAAAGGAGGAGCAAGACGTTGTGGACAGTCTTCGATACAATTTTACAAACATGTTACAAACTGTACTAATTATAAACATTCTCCTTATTATATTTAATTCATTTCTCTTATAATTTCATGAATTAAATACATCACATAGGCAAAACAAGTTCAAGCAACTATATGCGAAATGCAAGAACCTCTGAAAAAGGAACTTACAGATGGTGTTACAGCTTTTAAAAAAGATGTGATTGAATTCGACCTTGATTTTGAACTTAATGGACCTATGGTCGAGGGAATACCAGCAAAAGAAGCCAGCGAACGGTAAAATTTTATAATATATTATCGCTGTACAATTTATTTCAGAATACAATTTTCTGCAGGCTTCTCCTGTTTCAAGCACGCTTAGAAGAGTTGTGGGAAAAGTATGAGACTTACAGCAGCGGTGAAAGTTTATTTGGAATAGAAGTGACAGAGTATCCAGCACTGCATCAGAGAAAAAGGGAAATTAATTTACTACAGAAGTTGTACTCGTTATATTTACAAGTCATGAGGACCATTGATAACTATTATGAAATACCATGGACGGAAATTGATATAGATTCCATTGTTACCGAATTAGCAGATTTTCAAAATAGGTATAAATTGTATTATAATAATGTAGTACGTGTTTTATTTTGTCTTACAATAATTATTTTCATTTTCAGATGTCGAAAATTGCCAAAAGCAATGAAGGATTGGCCTGCATACATTGATCTAAAGAAGAAGATAGATGACTTTAATGAAACTTGCCCATTGTTAGAATTAATGGCGAATAAAGCCATGCAAGAGAGACATTGGCAAAGGATGTCGAAGTTATGCAATTACTTCTTCGATGTTGAATCGGATTCTTTTACATTAGCGAACGTTATGAAAGCGCCTCTGTTAAAATACAAAGATGACGTTGAAGTACGTCTGCAAAATTATCTACATTATATTTTCCATAGAATAGTATGAGAAATATTGATTTTCTTTTTTTATTCGATAATAAGAATAACAAATTCTTTCAGAACTGTGTTATTAATATAGCAACTATTTCCAACAGGATATATGTATCAGTGCAGTGAAAGAACAAGACATTGATAGTAAACTAAAACAAATTATAGTTGAATGGGCTCTTGTGGATTTACAATTTACTACTTTCAAGCAAAGGGGAGAATTGCTTCTGAAAGGTGCAGAAACTAATGAAATAATATCTCAACTTGAAGACAGTCTAATGGTGATCAGTTCATTGATGGCAAATCGGTATGAATATGTTGAAATATCTTATACGTTTACAGCTATTTAATGAATAAAACAATTTATTTATTTTACATTACATTCTTCAGTTACAATGCACCGTTTAAGAAGGAAATTCAATTGTGGCAAACTAAACTCAGTAATACCTCGGAAATTTTAGCGAAATGGTTAAATGTGCAGAATTTATGGGCATATTTGGAAGCCGTATTTATTGGGGGTGATATATCAAAACAACTTCCGGCAGAAGCAAAACGCTTTAACGTAAGGAATTAAGAGTTACAGTTTCGATGAGAATTCAAACGAACGCTTTATTGTTTTAGAATATTGATAAATCTTGGGTTAAGCTAATGTACCGGGCACGTGAAAAATTAAATGCCGTTGAAACGTGTGCAGGGGATGAAACGATGGAACAGTTTTTGCCCCATTTGTTAGAGCAATTGGAGTCGTGTCAAAAATCTCTCAGCGGGTAAAAAACTTCTTTTATCAATAATTATATATCGTTTGTTTATTATTTCTCTTATTATATAATTACTCATGCAGATACTTGGAAACAAAGCGCAGTGTATTTCCAAGATTTTGCTTCATATCGGATCCAACATTGTTGGAAATCCTTGGACAAGCAGCTGATTGCCACACAATTCAAAATTACCTGGACGGATTCTTTGACAACTTAGCAAAGGTGTGGGGTCGATGTTTCCTTAGTACTATTATACTGATTATAGGAAAAATATGTTCATTATAAAAATATTCATTGAAATTTATAGTTAGACTTTTCCGAGAAGGAATATGAAAAGATTATCGCTATGTATTCTCGTGAAAATGAAAAAGTTGTGCTGGAAAAAGAAGTCGTCTGTACAGGAGGTGTAGAAAATTGGCTGAATACATTGCTAATTGTTCATCAACAATCTGTAAACAGTGTAATTTCTCAAGGTCTACAATTAATGGCTACAGCAGAATTCGATCTGCTGCAATTGATAGACAATTCCATTTTACAAGTAAACAACATTTACTTTGCAAAAGCAATACACACAAATAAAGTGTAATTATTAAATTTAATTTCGTTGATGTAACTCAAACTGAGTCGCGCTGCAGGTTGGTTTATTAGTTTTGCAAGTATTATGGACACGTGATTCTGAAATAGCACTTACTACAGCAAGAAGGGATAAAACAATAATGAAGAAAACCAATCAGTGGTTTCTAGATATGCTGAACAGTCTCATCGAAGTAACTGTAAAAGATTTAACAAAATACGCGAGAGCAAAATACGAGGCTCTAATTACAATACATGTACACCAAAGGTTGATGATGGCTTTATTAATAATTGTAATTAAAATTTGTAAATAACATTGAATATTTTTTTAGAGACATATTCGATGAATTATGCCGTTTAAGGATTCGCAATGTTCAGGATTTTGAATGGTTGAAACAATGCAGATTTTATTACAACACAGAGACTGAAGAGATGCCTATAAAAATCACAGATATAACTTTCACTTATCAGAATGAATTTTTAGGCTGTACCGATCGTCTTGCAATTACTCCTCTGACGGATAGATGCTATATAACATTGGCACAAGCTGTCGGTAAGATTGTTGTAATTAAAATAATCTTATTACTTACTCATTAAGAAGTAAAGCTCATTATTATTTCTGTTATTATTTGTATCGTCAGGTATGAATTTCGGGGGCGCACCTGCAGGTCCCGCAGGTACTGGAAAGACGGAAACCACGAAAGATATGGGAAAAGCCTTGGGAAAATACGTAGTCGTATTTAATTGTTCCGATCAAATGGACTTTCGTGGATTAGGTAGAATATTTAAAGGATTAGCTATGTCCGGATCGTGGGGATGCTTCGACGAATTTAATCGCATCGATTTGCCAGTTTTATCTGTAGCTGCTCAACAAATAGCCATTGTACTCACTGCTCGTAAAGAACGAAAGACAAGCTTTTTATTTAGGTACATTCTGATAGATATTCAGTTAAAATTTGTTTAAATTAATTTCCAAGCAATTTTTAATCAATCGAATCATATGATTATGATGTAATTTATAGCGATGGTGAAGTATACACGTTAAACTACGAATTAGGTTTGTTTATAACAATGAACCCTGGCTATGCTGGACGCCAAGAATTACCAGAAAATTTAAAAATACAATTTCGAAGCGTAGCTATGATGGTACCTGACAGACAGGCGCGTATATTTTATTTCTTTAATTAGAGCAAAGGAATCATATCCATTTCAATCTACGTATTTATCTATTTAATATAATTGTCATTTATACAGATTATTATGCGCGTGAAACTTGCAGCTTGCGGTTTTAAGGAGAACGTTCTATTATCACGCAAATTCTTTACATTGTATAAATTGTGCGAAGAACAACTTAGTAAGCAAGTGCACTATGATTTTGGCTTGAGAAATATATTATCATGTTTAAGAACACTTGGTGCACAGAAACGAGCAAATCCTACTGATTCCGAAGAAACTACACTCATGAGAGTTTTACGGTATAATGACACTTATAAACTCTTAATGATGAAACTTCATTTTTCACATAACAATGTATATTTTACAGAGACATGAATTTATCAAAATTAGTAGATGAAGATGAGCCTTTGTTTGTGTCCCTCATCGAAGATATGTTTCCTGGAATTAAACTAACAACTCAAACGTACAAAGAATTGCAAAAGGCAATAGCAAATGCCACGGAAGCATTTGGTATAATGAATCATCCCGAGTGGAATTTAAAAACAATTCAAGTATGTTATATTGCATACACTACAAATGGTTTATTCTAAGAATCATTTGTAAAATAATTATGATCTGGTTCAATATTGTTTTTAGTTGTACGAAACATCTCTTGTTCGACATGGTTTAATGGTTTTGGGTCCAACTGGGTCTGGAAAAACGCAATGCATGTGGACTCTTATGAAAGCTCTAACGGAAATGGGTATTCCGCACAAAGAAGTTAGAATGAATCCAAAAGTAATAATTTTGTGTTACATCAACATACAGTACACGCTTTCTTCTTTTGTGCTTTCTTCAAACATTTTGTTATAGGCTATAACGGCATCGCAAATGTTTGGAAAACTGGATGTTGCAACAAATGATTGGACAGATGGTATATTTTCCACTCTATGGAGAAGATCTACGCAAATCAAGAAAACAGAGAACCTATGGATCGTTTTAGACGGACCCGTGGATGCAGTATGGATTGAAAATTTAAATTCCGTTTTAGACGACAACAAAACGCTAACATTGGCAAACGGTGATCGTATAATAATGGCATCTAATTGTAAATTAGTATTTGAACCAGATAATGTTGATAATGCATCACCGGCGACCATATCACGAATGGGAATGGTTTTTCTGAGTGCTTCTGTTTTAAAATGGAGTCCCATTTTGGAAGTAATTATTCAATATTTATATAGAAATTTTTAGTAGAATATTTATAACGCTACATAACAAAAGATTGTTTTCTGTGTGTAACTTAGGGTTGGCTTAAAAAACGTACGACTTCAGAAGCAGAAACATTGCGTGAACTATTCCGTAAAATATATGGAGACGCTCATACCTTTGTTCAAACGAAACTTCAAACAAAAATGGTTCTTCTCGAAGCTATTTATATTAGACAATGTATCGATTTGTTAGAAGGTTTGCTAAATGAAAACGGTGATGTCTCGAGTAAGGTCTATTTAACTTGAAAAACTGTATTCTTGCCGATTGAAACATATTTTTCTTCAACTTCGTACTTCCAGAGACGTTGTCGAGTCAGCACGTAGAAAAATTATTCTTATTCTCCCTAATGTGGAGCTTAGGAGCAGTGTTGGAATTAGATGGACGTAATGCTTTGCAAGAGTTTCTTGTCAATCATGAATCACGTTGCAATTGGCCGCAATTTACAGTGAGTATAGGATACAACATTATAGTAAGTAGAATTTTTATTTTAATAATTCAACTTTTATTTCAGGAGGATGAAACTATCTTCGAATATTTAGTGTCCAACGAAGGACATTGGATGCATTGGACTCAGATGGTACCTGAATTTATATATCCACCTGATGAAGTTTTAGAATTTTATAAAATTTTGGTTCCTAATGTAGACAATACAAGAACCCTGTATTTAATAGATATTATTGCGAAGCAGGAGAAAGCAGTATTGCTAATAGGTATAAAATAGTAAAATATTGGTTATTTATTAAATAATTAAATATTAAATAGTTAAACTACGTATTTAATTAATAGGGGAACAGGGTACGGCAAAAACTGTCATGATAAAAAGTTACATGTCCCGTTACGATCCTGAGTATCATTTGAATAAGTCCTTCAGTTTTTCATCAGCATCTACACCTAACATGGTCCAGGTAATAATAGTTTTAAAATTATAGTTTACTATTACAGCTGAAATGAATGTCATATAAAATCAACATTTGATTTTACAGCGCATATTTGAAAGTTACGTGGAAAAAAGAGTTGGAAATACTTATGGTCCCCCAGGCGGTCGGAAAATGAGTATTTTTATTGACGATATAAATATGCCAACTATAAACGAATGGGGGGATCAAGTTACAAATGAGATTGTCCGTCAACTGATGGAATATAAAGGTTTCTATTCTTTAGATAAGCCGGGTGATTTTTGCACCCTACAGGACATTTTATTACTTGCTGCGATGATTCATCCAGGCGGTGGGAGAAACGATATCCCACCGAGACTGAAAAGGCAGTTCAACATCTTTAATTGTACATTACCTTCGAATAAGTCTATGGACACGATTTTCAGTAAGGATTGTGTTATCAGAAAATGCAGACATTCCGAGGACAGTCTAATGAACGTATCTCATAATTGTAGACAGTATCGGACAAGGATATTTTTGTGACACTAGATTTGACGAGCACATCGTTAATTTCTTACCAAAATTAATACCTCTGACAAGAATTCTATGGCAGCAGACTAAAATGAAAATGCTACCAACACCAGCGAAATTTCATTATATCTTCAATTTAAGGGATCTTTCCCGTATCTGGGAAGGCATTCTCAGAATAGAAAGAGCGGAATGCTCTTCTATAACGACGCTGTTAAAGCTGTGGGAACACGAATGTACTCGAGTTATTGCAGATCGGTTCGTTCATGTGAAAATATAAAATAACAGCTATATTATTCAAGTGAATTTATACTTAAACTCATTCAATCGTATCTATTAGATTCACCACTCCCGTGGACACAGAATGGTTTCAAAATGTCTTAAGACGTACAGCTGAAAAAATGCTAGGTGCTGAATTCCATCATTACTCTGCAGTCGAGACATATTTCGTTAATTTCCTGCGAGAGCCTCCAGAACCTACAGGAGATGAACCGGATGATTTTGTACTAGAAGCACCAAAAATCTATGAAGAGATACCAAGGTAAAATAACCTTGAAAGTATGGAGGCTATGGAGTTCACATTCTGAAAAATTTATACTAAATTATTTCTTCATATAGTATATACCTATAAAAATATTTAATATTTATTTATTGCAGCTATGATGTCGTGATCGCAAAAATTCGACAGAACATAGATCAGTTCAATGAATACATTCGTGGAATGCATCTCGATTTAGTCTTCTTTCACGATGCTCTTGTACATTTAATACGCATATCAAGAATACTGGGAGTGCCCAGAAGCAATGCAATGCTTGTAGGCGTAGGAGGTTCCGGCAAGCAAAGTTTAACTCGTTTGGCATCTTTCATTGCTGGTTTTAGCTTCTTCCAAATAACATTGACCAGGTATGTCTAAATAAATCTAAGTAATAAAAAAAAGAGAATCTTATTAACATATTCAACGTCATGGGCTTCACTAGTGATAGCGAAATATCAATGGCGTTCAACTTGTTAATGAAATAATGAAAATCTATAATTAATGCAATATACATCTTTAGGAGTTACAACGTGGGAAGTCTAATGGACGACATACGCAAAATTTATCGAACAGCTGGCACGGGAAGTAAAGGATACACATTCATATTTACCGATAATGAAATAAGAGATGAAGCTTTCTTAGAATACGTAAATAACATCTTAAGTGTTGGGGAAGTTGCCAATCTTTTTGCTAAAGATGAACTTGATGACATTCTGACAACAGTTACTCCTTTAATGAAAGCTGATGATCCTAAACGACCACCCACACAAGACAATCTTTACGACTACTTCATATCACGTGCACGAAATCACTTACATATTGTTTTATGCTTTTCTCCGGTAAATAAAATTTACTATGGCATTATCTATCATTTCTGTGTGTAATAATAATAATGATTATTCTTTTATTACAGGTCGGTGAGAAGTTCAGATCTCGGGCATTAAAGTTTCCTGGTCTCATATCCGGTTGTACGATAAACTGGTTCTGGAGATGGCCAAGAGATGCACTTTATGCTGTTGGAGAACACTTTCTGAAGAAATACAAGTTGATATGTACTCCAGAGGTGAAACAACATTTAATTGAAGTTATGGGAGATGTACAAGATTATGTTAACGATACTTGCGCGGAATACTTCAATAGGTAAATTTGTATCAGTTGCACGGTAGAGATATTTGAACTGAAGTACTTTCTTTTCGTATATAGATTTCGAAGACAAGTATATGTAACTCCAAAATCATTTTTGACATTTCTGGATGGCTACAAAATGCTTTACAAGCAACGTTTGGAAAATATAAATATTCTCGCCTTTCGCATGAGCAATGGTTTGAACAAATTAGTCGATGCCGCAGCGCAAGTCGATGAATTGCGTAAGGTTCTTGAGAAAAATCTGCAAGAAATCGCAGAGAAGAATATACAAGTTGAAGCGGTATGTCTTTACGACCATCTTCCAATATCAACAAACAATACATTAATCGATACTAATGTGGTATTCGTAGATTTTAGTCACGGTTAATCAGAAAAAGAAAGAAGCAGAAACCGTGAAAGCACAGGTGCAGGCATCTAAAGACCAGGCCGAAGCGATTTTAAAAGTCATTGCAAAAGAAAAGGCAATTGCAGAGCAGAAATTAAAAGTTGCAGAACCTGCTTTGTTGGAGGCTGAAGCTGCCCTACAAGTAAAATCATCATTTCTTAATTTCTATTAGCATCTGTCAATTCATTTACAATTTTTTTTACAGACTATAAAAGCTGCAGATATTGCGACTGTCCGTAAATTGGGAAAACCACCGTATTTAATTACCCTTATAATGGATTGTGTACTGATACTATTTGGAAAAAAGTTAGAACCTGTTAAACCTGATTATGAGCGACAATTTTTGACACCTTCTTGGTCCGAAGCGTTGAAGGTTCTGTAAAATATACTGCAACAGATAGAATGACTTCATACTTAACTTCATCATCACCTTAACAACAGATGATGGCGGATACAAGATTTTTGTACAACTTGCAACACTTTCCAAAAGACAATATCAACGGTGAAACTGTTGATTTGATGATGCCATATTTAAATTTTCATATGTACACGTACGAAGCAGCAAAGCAAGCTTGTGGAAATGTTGCTGGTCTTATACAATGGACAATTTCTATGGTTACGTTTTATGGAATAAATAAGGATGTTCTTCCACTGAAAGTAATTATTATTGTGACAACAAACTCTTGTAAAATTTGTAATTATAGCTTTTCATGTCGTTTCTTCTAACACATGAACGTATATTTAAAAGGCAAACTTGGCTGTACAAGAAGGCAAATATGAAACCGCAAATCGACATTTAACAGAAGCTGAGAACTTGTTAAAAGCCAAAGATAACGATTTGAGAGTGGTGCAAAAAGAGTTTGATGCTGTGATGGAAGAACGTCAAGTAAAGAATGAAACATATACAATAAAATAATTATATTTGAAGGTATAATAACGCTGATATATAATTGAAAATATCTTTGTTATTAGAAAATAGTTGATCAAGCTGATGCATGCCAGGCGAAAACAGATACTGCAACAGCAATGATCGAAGGCCTTTCTGGGGAAAGAACAAGATGGACAGATCAATTAGCCAGTTTTGCATCGGAAACTGACCGTCTCGTTGGAGATGTGTTAATTTTAATGGGATTTCTGTCATACTGTGGACCATTTAATCAAGAATTCCGCAATCTTATGCAACGACAATGGTTTGATTTTCTACAGAGTCGAAAGATTCCACTTTCCGTCACAATAAATGTTTCGACTACTTTAATTGATACGGCCACCGTGAGTGTATTATTAGATTTACCAAAATTTCATAGAAATATATATATTTGTTTAACGTACATTTATTTAAGGTTGGAGAATGGAATTTGCAAAGTTTACCTACAGATGAGTTATCCATTCAGAATGGAATTATCGTGACAAAAGCCTCCAGATATCCCCTTTTAATTGATCCACAATTACAAGGTAAAACGTGGATTAAGAATAAAGAAGCGCAATTTGAACTTCAGGTGAAGCTTTCTTTTGATTTAAAGAATACTGAATCGCGACAGAATATTTGTACTTTTATATTTTTATTACAGATTACATTGCTCACGCATAAGTATTTTAGAAATCATTTAGAAGACTGCGTATCACTTGGACGACCTTTACTTATCGAGGATGTAGGAGAAGAATTGGATCCCGTTTTGGATAACTTACTAGAGAAGAATTTTATAAAGATAGGAACTTCGTTAAAAGTAATGTGATTTCAACGGAATTTTATTTTATAGAGTGAGTATTCAATAATTATAACAGCACAAATAATATTTTTTGTTAATTTTTCCAGGTCAAATTAGGAGATAAAGAAGTAGATGTCACTTCAAATTTTAGACTTTACATCACAACAAAATTACCAAACCCATCTTATACACCTGAAGTATTTGCTCGTACAGCTGTAATTGATTTTACCGTTACAATGAAAGGTATTTACATATCTGAGCAATTAATTTATAAACTTTTTTTTATACTTATTCATTTTCTTCCCTCTTATATATATGTAGGTCTAGAAGATCAACTTTTAGGAAGAGTCATATTAACAGAAAAAAGGGAACTCGAGACAGAAAAAACCCAATTAATTGCCGACGTGACAGCAAACAATAAAAAGATTAAGGAACTAGAAGCTAATCTTTTACATAAACTAACAACTGTGCAGGTAATTTCAAGTACACTCATTACATTCATATTACTTTCTATTAATCTGTTACATATGAATTCATCTGATAATTTTGCCCACACACAAGGGGTCACTGATAGAAGACATAGAATTAATGTCGGTATTGAATACCACAAAACAAACAGCAGCTGAAGTTAATGAAAAATTAAGTATAGCGCGAGATACTGAGCTGAAAATAGACACAGCACGTGAAGAATTTCGACCAGTTGCAACGCGCGGTAGCGTTTTATATTTTTTAATTTGCGACATGTCCCTCGTAAATTCCATGTATCAGACATCCCTCGTACAATTTTTGGAGCGTTTCGATATCTCAATGGCAAGGTATACGAACCATATAAGTTTAAAAACGTACAGATAACGAGTCATCCTTTTCAGATCGGAAAAAAGTCCAGTCAATCAAAGAAGAATCAATTTCATTATCGAATATCTTACATACGAAGTATTTAGATACAAAGCCCGTGGTCTTTATGAGATCCATAAATATATGTTCATCTTATTAATGACACTCAAAATTGATCTACAACGGGGAGCAATTTCTCATGATGAATTTCAGTATTTTATTAAAGGCGGTGCAGGTTTAGACTTGAACAACGTTTTGCCAAAGCCATGCAAATGGATTACTGATGTCACGTGGCTTAATTTAGTCGCGCTTTCGGCATTAGGACAATTTGAATATATCACATCTCAAATACCCGCATCGGAGAAAATTTGGAAACACTGGTTCGACAAAGACGCACCGGAAGAAGAGGTGATACCAAATGGTTATAATAGTCTCGACAGTTTCCGTCGTTTATTATTGATAAGGTTTGTAACTTCAGTGTTACTTTCACTCATTCTTGTATTTTTCAAAGATAAAATAACAAATTCTCTAAATTTATATGTTCTGTTAGAGCCTGGTGTATGGATAGAACACTGTCTCAATCTAGAAAATACATATCAAATTCATTAGGGCCAAGATACGCAGAACCTGTTATAACTTTGATGGATGTGATGCATAGTGAATCAAGACCAAACACACCAATGATATGTTTCTTGAGTATGGGATCAGATCCCACTCCAAGCATTGAGCAACTTGCTAAAAAATTGGAAATTAATTGTCGAAGTATATCAATGGGACAGGGACAGGAAGTTCACGCACGGAAATTGCTTCAGAGCGCAAAGACTGAAGTTTGTTTAAACATGAAGCGCAAAAAGAATGTTTCAAATAGGATCTATGAAAATAATGAATCAATTTTCCAGGGCTACTGGGCTTTGTGCCAGAATTGCCACTTGGGATTGGATTATATGACTGAATTAGTAAGCTTTCTGTCAGACACAGATCCACCTCATCCCGATTTCCGTATTTGGATTACCACAGAACCACATATCGACTTCCCTATTTCTCTTCTTCAAATGTCTATAAAATATACCTACGAACCTCCTCAAGGTACGGAATAGATATTTCTTTTCTTTTCTTATCATTCGCGAAATTGTTACTTAAAGCAGTATATTTATTTCAGGCGTACGTGCAGGTTTATTGGCTACGTATAGTGCTATGAATCAAGAAACGTTAGATCAGAGCGATGCTGCACAATATATACCATTAATATATACAGTGTCCTTTTTACATACCATCGTACAAGAGCGACGAAAATTTGGTCCTCTCGGATGGAACATACCGTACGAATTTAATTTGGCAGATTGGTTGGCTTCTTGTATGTTCATGAATAATCATCTTAATGATTATGATGTGAAACAAGGGATAAGTTGGCAGACTGTACGGTAAATGAAAATGAAACTAATTTGTTTCAATTAATTACTGAATAATTCAACTGTTTATTCCATTTTTAGTTATATGATAGGAGAAGTACAATACGGAGGACGTGTTACGGACGATTATGATAAAAGATTATTAAATACATTCGCTAAATTGTGGTTTTCGGACGTTCTATTTACAGAGGACTTTGTATTTTATAAAGGCTATCCTGTTCTCTCGTTCAAGCAAATTACTGATTACTTGAAAGCTATAGAGGACATGGCACCCATAGACCCACCACAAGTCTACGGTTTGCATCCTAATGCAGACATTACGTACGTGCACTTCAAGCAGAGAAGATTATAACTAAAAAGTGCAATGAAACAAATAATAATGAAAAACTTAGTTTTTGTTTTATTGTAGGTATCAAAGTAATACTACGCAAGCTATTTTAGACACCATTATATCTGTCCAACCAAAAGAGGCGGGTGCCGGTGGTGGTGAATCCAGAGAAGCAATGGTAACGCGACAAGCAAAAGAAATGTTAGGAAAACTGCCAGTAGCTTACGATCCATTTGAAGTAAAAGAGAGGTCGATATAGTAACACTTTACTCAAATGTATGGACGTTACAAATCATCTAAAAGTACCTTTTATTTCGTAGAATACAAATATTAGGCGCAACAGCACCAATGAATATCTTTCTAAAACAAGAAATTGATAGAATACAGATAATTATTAACTTAGTACGCATAGTACTCAAGGATCTTCTGCTGGCGATAGAAGGCATCATTATAATGAACGAGGTACATTTTCATTCGAGGTATTATGGGAAATAAATAAAAAACTTTAATTCAATTAGGAATTACGGGATGCTTTGGATAATATTTACGACGCTAGGATACCGGCATCATGGAAAGCGAAATCGTGGGAGTCTTCTTCTCTTGGATTTTGGTTCACAGAATTACTGGATAGAAACAAACAATTTTCCACTTGGCTTTACAGCGGTAGGCCTACAAAATTCTGGATGACTGGACTTTTTAATCCACAAGGTGATTGTAAAGACATCAAAGTCCATTTTGCAGACGATAATCATTGACATTATACAGGTTTCTTAACTGCAATGAGACAGGAAGTAACACGAGCTCATGCAGGATGGGCTTTGGACAATGTAACATTGCATAATGAAGTTTTACGTTACGTTGCAGAAGAAATTAAAACCGCTCCTACGGTAAGTTAATACTACATGATACAAACTAATCGAATTTATTATGTTTTTAACGATTTTATTTTTGTTTCCAGGAGGGAGTTTATGTGTATGGGCTATTTCTTGAAGGCGCAGGTTGGGATAAAAGAAACAACAGATTATGCGAATCGTCAAATAAAGTTTTATATGTTTTAATGCCTGTAATCCATATTTTTGCACTATATAATCTTCCAACCAAGGATCCAAAATTGTATCAGGTATGTATTTATTAATGAGACAGTTAAACATGAATAATAATATACGAATGTTACAGTGTCCTGTGTATAAAAAACCGCAAAGAACATATGTATTATTGGTGACTCCGCTTTGGTTGAAAACTATTAGGCCTCCTGATTTTTGGGTTTTACGTGGAGTTGCATTATTATGTGACATTAAATAATTACGTTTAATAAAGTGGCATTACATTAAAACATGTTGTGTTATAAGAAGAGTTAAGAGAAAGGTGTATTATGCAATACATATGATGTAGCTGGTATACTACAAACAACACACATATATACATATATATAAATAAATATCACAATTTTATTCACTCTGTGGTACTATGACATTTATGTAAATAAGTTTGATTCTTTCGCAAAATTTCATTTACGGCCTCATAAAAGTCGTTTTCATTACAGTGTTACTCTCTGCGTTACCGATGCAGCATAGGGATCATTAAACAGAATTGGACATTACGTTTTTCCAAAATTTTAGGTTTTGGACTTCAATTCTTCAAAATCTCTTCTTAATAATATCGATATTGAGCAAATCGAAGCTACCTTCAATATTTCTTTTATTTTTAATTATTATTCTTTATCATAATCCACTCGCTTTACAAATTTTGAACAACCCTGTACATCTTATGTCCTCGGGGGTGGTTGGTTCTCCATGACGTCATCCCTCAACATCCCCTACCATTATACGTTCTGAGAATGGAACTCCGTCTTCGACTAAGGGTTGTTTGGCTACGTCGTGAATTTCGTGATATGGACGTAAGTCCTTATCACGAATAAAATTATCTTTTATAAAGAACATCACCATGGAAGTATTTTCGAATGAGAATACCGTGACAACTAATAACGGAGGACCGAATTAAATCGACAAAAGCCGTAAAACATTTCGCGGATAACGCAACAAGCGTCGACGCACGAGACACGCATCGATTTCACCGGGAAAAGATGAGTGAGAGAAACTGTAGACAATTTAATAGAAATCTCCAGTGCAGCAGATCTCAAACGCTATACGAATATTCTATTGGAACGAGTAAGTATTAGAAATTTTATATAATTCAGCTTACATTCGTATTATTTCATTTATACACCGTAAAATTCATTCAACTGATTTGCTCCGAAAATGATTACTCACTTTCTAACAATTCTCTCATATTCGTGTATAAGATATCGAAGAGTACACGATCAAATAAATTTATTTATGTTAATACTCACACAGCAGTTTAGACGTCCACACGGAAATTTTTATTACAAAGATTTTTTTAAGTAATCAATAAAATGCATTTGATATATACATATATTATAATCTCCATCAATGAGACCAGTGCTTATTATTAATAAATCATAATTTTTGTACATATATGAGCCATGGAATTCTATCACATAAGTGAAAGAAATATTTTAATAATTATAACTCATTTTGTAATATAATTTAAAATGTATCATATAGTAAAACTAAAAGATCATATAGTATCAATTGAAAGAAGAAACTATGCTTTGTATAAAGGAAAAGCTTTGCCTTGATAGACTCTTCATTTTTAGTACATATGTACATACCATATGTATGTTATGAATTGTAGAAATGCATTAGATCATTTGCTTCTTTTATAGTTTGCCAATACATATACATATATTATTTCATTGTGACAATACTCTTTCAGCAAAACACTGAAATTTTAAAGAAACATATTTTATAGAATTATTTAAATTAAACGATTTTATAATTATGTAAAATGTTTAACTGTAAATAATTCTTCGAGCACTATGTCTTACTATTATCCATTTCATTGTTTGATAAGCAAGAATTTCTATGTTCTACACGTTTTATATGACGACTAAAGAAATGGAATAGCAAGATCAGAAATAAAGTATGTTAAAACGTACCATTTAAAGCACCTATAAGTCTGTGATCTAATTTCTTGAAAGTATTCTTCATAGATTGAAGTAATGTTAAAAGTAATGGTGCATCTGTTTAACACTGGTATTATACTTCTATCTGTACTTATAAAATTTGTACTGTCCAACATAAATAATATTATCATTGTAAAGATGTTCATCGGAAAGCAAAGGACATGGCAAGCCTGTAGATTTGAAATGCCGGACTAGTGCGAGTTGAAGAGTAGAAAAATATAAGCAGAAAGCAGTAGTGAAGAAGGTAGAAAAAGTGATCGGTACGTAGTGAAAGCATCATACATCCAGAAGCAAGCCAAGAGAATGAGCCACGCGCAGCAGCATGTACTTGCGAGCGCAATAGTCCTCGCCCTGATAGTGGTCTTCGGCATTCACGTCTTCCTGTTTCCCATGTACACGTCCAACCCACCACCACGACACACAAAAATCTCTACCTACGAGCAAGCTCTGTGTCGTACTAGCTTAAAAAATATTAGAGTTCCACCTGAATGGAGAAATCCATGTCCCAAATATGGAATAGTCTCTGCTGTCCAAGGTGGAAGACTTGGTAATCAGATTTGGGAATATGCTTCTGTATGGGCAACTGCCAGAAGAACTGGTTTAGAGCCTTTTATGCCACGTTGCATTTTGAAAACACTTGAGGAACATTTTGAAAACCTCAGCATCCCACCACTTAGCTACATTGGAAGATGTACTTTAGCAACTGGGCAAGTAGTTAACTCTCTGGGACAATGGAATAGCACAGAACAGAACATCATTATACCAAGGTGAAGTAATAAATTGATGCATTTCCAGTAGAACGGTAATATTAATTGTTGTAGGAAATTATTAAAATATTATTAAAAATTTAGACATGCTGCCTATTGGTCCCTGATATTGGTGTGGTTGGACGATATGCGTAGAGAATTCACGTTTAAACCAAGTTTAAGAGCTTACGCTGAAAAAGTATTGAGAAATGTAGCAGAAGAATTTAATTTACCTGAACCAACATTTGTAAGCATACATGTACGGAGAACAGACTATGTGGATTACCTGTGGCAAAAATTGAAGATAAGACCTGCACCAATTAGTTATTACTTTGCAGCAATGGATTATTTTATTGGCAAGTACAATAATGTAGTTTTCGTAGTAACTAGTGACAACATAGCTTGGTGCAAGTATAATTTGCATAGTAAACGACATAGAATCAAATTTGTGTCCGACATGGATGGAAGAGGTCCAGGCAAGGATCTTGCAGTTTTATCAGCATGTAATCATAGTATCATAGATTATGGCACATATGGTTCATTTGGCGCTATTTTAGCCGCTGGTGAAACTATAGTATATAATGTGACAACATATTTCTCTACTTTAATTGCTGATGTTCTATCAAACTGGAGAATAATGAGTTGAACGAAAATCAAAAGAAAGCTTTGTACGGATTAAGAAATATTCAAAAAGGGGGAGGGGGCATATTTAATACTTTGTTGCTTATCTTTCTAAGAAGTCAAAAACCATTTGATTCACTTTTACATAAAGATTATATTAAATATTTTTTAATAAAAAATGCTCAAGTACGAAATTCTGCATTAACTATACTTTACGACAAAGAGTCTTTATGCACAGCTCGTGAACAAAGTTATCTGAAAATATCAAATCTCGATTTTAAAATCAGTAAATAGCAAATTTCGCTTGTTACGTATTTTTAAGTACATAAATAGTAATCATTTATCTGAGAACATTTATCGATGAACCATCTACTATGTACCTAAAGTTGATCACATTATGTCTATGTTTACGGCATACATATATCTTTTCAATAATTTACAAAGAAACAAAATGAAAGTGTATAATTATATTTCACGAAATTTTTATCAAGATACTAACATAAATGCGCTGTTAAGAAATGCTTAAGAATATTGTGTGTAGTGCTCTCACATAATTATGGCACTATTAGATAGAAACCTGTGCACTTTTAATTCTAGCAAATAAATCTTTACATATTTAAAAGAATTTTTAAAGATTTAGCATAGAAGAGGGATACAATGGAACAATGGACCACTAATCTAAAATTAAATGCAGATATTTATTTTTTCGACTACAGTAATTCATATTCCTGTAGGCATTGAAAACTAAATGATATATAAGATCGAATATTGTTTTGACATAACGAACGATCAAATTGAATATATTCAAAGAGAAAAAAAAGAACGAAACATTTTTTTATCGTCATGGAAAGAAATTTCAATTATAGTGGTCAGTATCACGTAAAGTAAACTTTTAAGATGTGTCTAATTTTTTTTTGTTAAATTCATGATGTAAAAATTAATCTGTAGCTGTCTGTAACACGATATAACGATCTCAAAGAAAATTATTGAACTTGATTGTGTTATATGTCTAATGTGTCTTTCATGTAGCAGCAAAATTAAGATACTGTTTGCTAGTATAGAAGCAAAGTATTAATGACTTAGGATGACTCTTATGATGTACAATGATTTCAAACTGTGATTCTATTTCTTATTGTGCCAAAATTCTTAATATACATACATACATAAAAAGTACGAAAATATATATATCGATGTGTTATATTACGTATATGTTTGTGTATGTGTCTATACATATATGTATAATTCACACATGTTGCATACGTGTTATATATAAAGGAGCTATATCTATACAAGGTATTGATATAATATTTACAAATGTGTAAAAAAAAATGAATTATTTCTTCACTTAATAGTTAATCATTATATGAAAGATTTCTGAAACTGAAAGAATTCGTAGAAAAAACAAATGGAATATTTTACATAAGTCCAATATATAAGTGTTTCAAATGTATTAACCACGTGACCTGATGTATTCTATTTATAATATTTTATAAATTAGATTAGTAAACGTGTCTCTATGTCTCTATGTTGATATCCGTATGCTTAATCTGTCTACTTACTGTATTAAGCATCTCCCACATATTTGTGCCTGTTGGTTGTTGATCAATTAAATTGTAAAAGGGACGAGTACGTGAGTCATTAATAATAAAAACATGTTGAAACAAAAATACACATATAGAAATGAATTGAAAGTAATGACAAATCTTTACAACTTACAGGCACCAATATAATCTCTATACATTCTCTGTGATAATTTTGTGTAACTTGTAACAAATAATACTATATATGCTGAAACTTATTTGTTTTACAAAATAAAAACACCCTACATCAAAGATTATCGAAATAGTTTTCTTTTATATGATATATTACCTAGTCTGATTTTTTCCAAATTTTCATATATTAATAAACATAGAATATATGGTTGAGCATCCGTTTTCTTCTTCTAAACGCCAGGTTAGTTTATTTATGAGTTTTAATAATATAAAGTATGAAACATAAGTTCATCGATTTGCAGTAACGAGACCTGCCGGTCCCGAACCATATTTTATATTTACCATCTTCATTCGTAATGGTTGAAAACCGAGTTCAGACTGTGGAATCCCGTATTCTTGCAATTTACTCTCATACGTCTTCAGTAGATCATCGTGAGCCTTGCAGACCTTTGCCAATTCGTATTGAAGGTCTTTAATTGCAACATTCTTCTTATTCAACATATTCTATAAAATAGAAAATGAATTGTATAAAAAATTGACTGTATTACAAAAAAGCTCAATATACAAACCTCTAATTTTTTGTTAACATTCACGACAGCTGTCGGGTCTAATTGAGCGGCAGTCAATACTTCGCTAATTTGTACTTCTCGCTGTTCGAGTAAATCCGATAATTTTTCTAGTTTCTTCTCCAAAAGTACGTTCTTTAATCCAGTTTTTTGTTGAATTTCAATTATAGCAGAGACGAATCTTGAATGCAACTCGTCCCTTTCCGATTGACACTAAGTTATAGAAAATATCTTAATGTAATAAAAAATGTGAGTATGAGAAAAAAAGGGGTAATAATTAATAATAACATACTTTCTCGAAACGTAACTCTAGCACTTCGTTCTCCCACTTTAAGTTCTCCAAATCCTTTGAAGCTACGGCTAATCTTTTTTTAGTACTCTGAGAAGAGAATTGTGTATCATGTTTCTTTATCGTTACTGAACAACTAATGCAAATTCGAAGGATTTATATATTTAATACTAACAGCTAAACATTGTTTGTCCTTCTCATAATTAACAAGACGACGAGATAAATCTGATCTTGATTCTTCACAGGTCTTCAAGTCGGTAGAATATTTCTTATTTTCTGTTGTCAATTCTCGTACTTGTTTTTTCATACGCTCTTCGTTATTTTTCATTACTTCCATTTGTTCCTGTGAGGATAATTATTTTGCTATAATTACTTTTGTAATATGAAGTTAAAAGGTTTGCCACCTTTCATATCTTAATAAATTACCTTCATGCTTTTTATTAAAGATAAATTATTCAGTGTTATATCATTATAATAATTTTTCATTTCTGTAAATGCTGTTTCATGATTCTTTATAAGATTCTCAATTTGCGTGTTCTTTCTTTCCTCTATTTCTGTTATTTCCATCCGATGTTTTAACGTAAGTGTTTCATACTGGCTAGCTAATTTTTGTTCATACTTTTGCTCTAATTCTGCTGCTTCGGTCTCAAATTGTTTGATGATTTTATCTATTTCTTCTGCGTTTTGCTGCACAATGAATTATTACTCTCTTATAGGAACATATATACAATCAATATAAGCCTGTATAACAACGGATATACACTCAGTACTCTTTCTCTTTTAGAATTGTTTTTTTTTTTAATTTTCCTTAAGTCTAAAATATTGAAAATAAATTCAGTTTTCTTTCGAATTTGACTGACTGAGTGTTATAAAAGTTCTATGTTATATGGAGTTTTATTCTAATGTGAAATATGTGTTCATATTTGTAATGGACTTTACTATTTTGATCTTACCAACTTTAAAGCTTTTATTTCATTCAAATGTGACAATTCTTGTTCCTTTTGAACCTTCTTTAATTCCTTTTTATCTTTAAGCAATTCATTCTCTTGGGCAATGTGATCATCTTGAGCTAATTTAAGTGCAACCATATGTTCAGCCTTTGACTCTGACAAATTAGTTTGATGCTCGTACATCAAGTGCTTAACCTTCTGTTTGTATAGTTTTAATTCTGCTTCTTGTTTCTCAGCTAATTCCTCCTTTTCACGTTCCTTATTCCTTGATTAATAATAGACATCGACTCAGACTTATACAAAATGATTATACTGAATCCTATGTCAAAATACCTAATGGTTGCTTGTGCTTCATCCAATTGATGCCTTGTAATTTCCCAGAATGTTCTGAGCTTGTCCCTTTCTAGCTGGAAAAAATTCCTTTCTTCTCTTTCGCGTTCCATTTCCTCGAGTATTTTATGAACGTATAATTCTAACTGTTCCCTGTTCATTTTTGAAGTATCTACTCCTTCTACAAGATCTACTGCTTTACCCTTTGCTTTTTTCGGCCCCTGTAATGTATACATAAATTGTATGTAAAAAACTATTAATAACATTTCTTGTTATAATTTAATGGATTAAACTTATTTCAACCTTGTTGCAATTTCTTGTTATAATTATACTCTTTCAAGGTACATGTACATTTTATTATATCAATGTTAAAATATATCCATAACTTACCATTATTGTAGTGTTGAAAGAAATCCAAAGAAATTGATGATACAAGAATTTTTAATTAAATTTAATTGAATTAAAATCAATCATGTGAAATGATACGTAAAAAATAATTAAATCATTGCCATTGTAAGGTTTCGTAACCATCAGATGAGATATAAATGCAATGAAGGTCTTTGGAATAAAGTCACATTGTTTTGACAGAATGGTTGCCAAGTAACTACTTCGTCACAGAGGTCATACGCAACA
Source organism: Cerceris rybyensis (assembly GCA_910591515.1). Classification (NCBI taxonomy): domain Eukaryota; kingdom Metazoa; phylum Arthropoda; class Insecta; order Hymenoptera; family Crabronidae; genus Cerceris; species Cerceris rybyensis. The sequence continues at coordinate 9,228,550 of OU342795.1, forward strand.
AGAATTAAATTAAAAACAGGGGGAGAGAAAAACCAAATATGTATTTGATAACAAAGACTGTTTCTTTTGCACTAACAATCCTTTTTACGTCTTCCACGAAATGTAATCAGATTGTTTATTTAAGTACAAACTTTTGTATAAACTTAGACAAATCCGTTTTGTTTCTAGTCTAAATTCGTACCATAATTAGCTATAGTGATAATAAACAAATCATCAAGTATGTTTTGTTAAACACTTTTCGTAACTTTTATATGCTATAATAAAATTTAATCTAATGATAACTTCTTTCAGTTATCTTGTGGTATATTAGTCTATAAAGAAAACCGAATGGTACATTACATGTTCAGATGTTCAAGCACCTTGTAATTTCTTAAAATTTATTAATATATATATATAAATATATAATTAGTATATTATTTTTTTTAATATTCATAGGATAACTGATAAAAATGCACATGTGGAACTTTTAAAAATTGGTATTAATCGCCATATACATATATATGTATACGTATATATATATGCAGTTTTTTTAATTCAACTTTACTACTACTGTACCTCAATTAATTATACGATGAATAGAACACAACATTGACCACACTTACTACTGCTCATGCTTTGCAAAAGACCAAAGTAAAAATAATAGGAATAGAAAAATCATGGATATTAATAAATTACAAAAATTTATAAATATAAGTATTATATAATTGCAAATAATCAATGAGGCGTAAAAAATCAATGATAATTTGCTTGATTTGTGTGTACTTGTTTGAATCTGTGCATGTCGTTATAAAAACATTTCGAAAATAAAGCATGAGGTAGAGCTATGTTATTTGATGTGTAAAGAATATTTGGGTTAATTGTGTATTTTTGAGTTTTGGTCCACTCTTGTTTACCATGTAAAATCGTGCAGGTTTTGTGCCCATATCAGGACTTTATCCAGTAACAATGTAACTTGTGTGAAAATAAGCTATTATGCCTTGCTTATTTGTAAAAAAAGGAAAATAAAAGAAAAGATGATAATAAATATAATCACATCCAAAGGAAATATAATCCCAATATAAATCTTTCATGTTATTCAAATTTGACGCACGATTATATAATTGTATCTACGACGCGATAATTCCTGAGAAATTAAATAGCACATTATAAAAATAAATAATATTGAATTATATAATCATTCTCTCAAAAGGAATTCGCACAACTCATGTCAAATGGAATTCTAAACATCACGAAATATTCTGAAACAGCTTTAGCTTGTTTCACCGTTAAATTGTAGTAAACATCCTACTGCACCGAAATAACCCTGCAAAAAGAGGAAATGGAACATTATATCATATTGCGATTAATAAATATCATTGCTTCAATTTTAATATACTGTACTTCATGCTCCAGAAATAAAGCTTTCATTGTTCCTTTAGACCAATAATCCATAGCATAGGCCAGAAGTTTCATTGATATTGGGTTCACCCTGAGAAAATTTCCTACAAATACTACCTGAAAGAGAATTCAATCATTTACATATCGTTGTATTACAGATGAAATATATCAAATAGGTGATATTTTATTTACCCTCTCAATTTTTTCGTTAACAGCACACATGCGCGCAATAGAGCCAATATTATTTGTAATAGTAACAAGCGTTGCGCGTGCAAGGTCCTCTTTGCTAACTGCATTTCGACGTTCCTTGGAATTCATCTGTCCGAAGCTACACACATAATAAAAGTTGAATTTAAAGTAAAATATTTAAAAAATAGTAGATATTAAGTATCATCTGCATAAAATGAAGAATATAAAAATAAAATGGAAATATAATTTCGTCGATCGTATTCGGATTTATCTAATAGTCTGAAATTGTTTCAATATAAGAAGAAATTAGAAACGATCATTAATATATGGAAAATTACCTGCTTGCGACAAGGTCTCCAGGAAGACCAAAAGGTCCATAATCACCACCATATATATCCTTAACCAATTTATCTACCCTAGTGTTATCACCACCAGTTGCTAATTCTATGGCTTCTTCGAAAGTATTGCAGCCAGTTAATAAGCAACATAAGCCTAAGAATGTGCCACCACCTAGACTAAATATACAAGAGATGAAATTTTTATATCTATTGATAAAGCAATATATTTGAATATTTCTGCAGTAAGGTATATACCTGGTTCCAGATATTCTTTTGTAGTTCTCTGGACCGTAGACTGCTAATATGCTTACACCTGAACCTATATTTACAAGCTGTAAAGTAGAATTGTGCAAGTTCATATATTACTGTAATGCTAACGTGCAAATGTTTTTAGATATATTTCTTGATAAAATAATTTATCATACCAAGAAAGGATAAGGTTCAGAAAAGTCGTAAGGAACTTTATGACATTTACTATCATCTGTGGGATTGGCCCAATAATAACATTCATGTGGATTTGTTGTTTCAATATGAAGCATACCACGTATTAAACTGTCTAACTCATCAAATTTTGCTAAATTCATATTTACTTCCTGAAAAATAATAATTTCTTTTAAATTTAAAACATAAAATTATTAAATGTAAAAGAATGAATGAAAATTATATTCCTTACTTGTTTAAAGTTCTTCTCAAATTTATATGCTCCACCACCTGTAGCACATACTGTTGTTACAAGATTAGCCATACCCTTAGATCTGGCTAATGCTAGAAAATTTCCCATTTCACTTGTAGGAAATCTAATGAAATGTAATGTACCACGTCTACCTCTGATACACACATTGTCCATCTACAAAAATATATATGTTTATCTAATAAACTTGCATAAAAGCATCACAAAATAATGTAAATTATTTGCATTTCAAGAGTTACATAAGCATGTAATTCTTGTAAGGACCCACTTGTAAATGTGTGTCTCTATGTCCTGTTTTTCCATATGCAGAATTTTTAGTTAAATATCTGCGTATATTTTTTAAAGTTTCCACCTCTGCATCAGCTTCATCCCTTGTTATATCTTTAGGCTCAAAATATACTAGTTTAGATAGTGTACCCCCTATGTCCATACCAAACCATGGCATTGCTAAATAAAGAAAAAGAAGTTACAATTATATAATGAATACATGTAAAAAAATATATTGCAAATATGTATAATCATTACAAAAATAAGATAAAAAGGGGGTTTACAATGCAAACTACTTTACTATATAAGATAATATTTCATGTGGTTTAATGTAAAACTGTGTTACAAACTAAAAACATTGGTGCACAACACAAATGAAATTAGTATGTGACAGTAAGTTTAAAAGGAAATATCAAAATTAACTCTTTTTTGGTTAAACTGTGGGAATCTTGCAATGTTGTAAATATATGTTAAATTTGTTGATATAGAAGAATCACTCTAATAACTACAGACACCTTGGTAAAAGGAGATTCTATGTATATATCTGTGAATAACAATTACTACTTATGCAAACATAAGCTTGTTGTTGGTAATACATAGGACTTACTTGACTCTTGGTTTATTACAATAGAATTAAAGTGATTCTCATATATTAAAAGTAATTATAATAATAAATAAAAGTGGCTAATCTAAGCACACATACAGTTGAATAACTCACAAGGTGATGAGTGGATTTTAGACTCCTTGATTGGAGCCTCTGTATCAGTATAACCATTGGATGCCATGACTTTTGTTGTTATATGATTCTTATAAGTCTGTGGACTCATTGTTGAATTCCAAGTTACTTACAAGCCTCTTCAATACAATATATGATGCTCCTACTGAAAAATGAAAAAATTCAGAATTATAATAGCACATATTTAAATTTTAAATTTAACATTTTTACATATTCTAAAGTAATCAGATAATGCCAATGATTCTATAATATAAAATTTCGTAATACTTCTCATTAAAATAAAATCCTTCGTTATTAATAAAGAAGTGAATTAATTTAACATACAATTACAGTTACTTTGTACAATGATGTTAAAATTTTACAATTATACTTCATTAAACAACCATCTCTAAAGAATAGTAATTAATGTTTTGAAATTATTGACTAGCATGACATAACATGTGACGTTAAGCATCATCAGATCTTGAGATAAACGAACTGATAGCAATCTTATATTTAGATATACACATGTATATGTAGTGTCTGTAGTTTAACTGTCAACAATAATTGTATTCTCCATAATTACATCGTTATAATGAAGAACAAAGCACGGTGAACATTTACGAGCACTGAATGCACAGTTACAATTTTTAATATCAACTGATTTCGAACATGTACGAATCGTGAATTATGTATTTATAAAATAACGCCATCAGCTTACGCGATGATCTTAAATGCCGAGTCATACGACGTCAGCAGATATAACGACACAGTCACGTACATGCAATATATTAGTGTTAGCACGACGATACATTTCAGAATTTCATTTAATTGTCACGAGATAAAGTAGAAATTTTCAAGATAAAGGCAGACAGTACAATTATTAATGAAAGATGGTATAAAAAAAGAAAGGGGTCAAAGGTACGAGAGTTACTTCACACCGACCAACAATTCCGAGGTTTCGATCGAAATTCTAATAACTGTATTGCGTACGGTATAATCGTACGGTAAAAAAATGACGAAAAATGAAATTCGATTTTTCCTCCTTACCTGTAGTCATTTTGTATAACATTAATTATATCTCTACGTTTCATTGGAATGTAAAAAATGTCATTGATTCGGCGACTACAAAATTTTATTTATGGCAATCTACCAGCTGATTGATTACCGAAACGCTAATCTATTGCTTCGTCAACACATCGTCATCACAGCGAAATTGTAATGAATGTTGTATCGCGTGATATTAATCAATTTCACCATTGTGATGGCTTCTTTGTTAAATGATGAAACTTAAGAACCGTACACTACGTTCCACCGCTGAATCTAAAACTTATATAGTACACAGCACCGCACGACAGTAACTACTCGACAGTATCTTGAAAACATGTCGGGAAGATCGAATGAAGAGCCGAACCTCCTACTTTAACCCCTATTTGCATTTTAGATTTGCGGAGTATCGATGAACTTTAAAACGGTCAAGGAATTATAAAAATGTTAGTTTATGTTAATTCTTTCAGTATACGCATGTAAGCGTTGAAACGACCAGTCTCTGACGTCACGGGATCACGTTATCACAGAGAAGCACAATTAAAAACGTACATACGTACGAATAAATGTGGAATATCATTTTAATCAATTATTAATAACAATCACCTTTTTTTCCTATATTACTGAATAGTATTAGGTTCTTTTTACAATTGAATGCGATAATTGATACTTGTCACTGTTCTGAATGAGCTGTAATACATTTAATGAATTGCGTATGCGTACGGATACGGAGTTTTGCAATCAACTAATCACGTGTGATCTATTCGAACATGTAAATAAAATCGGTTATAACTTTTTATTTACATAATCGAATATTAAATCTGTTGAGTTTATAGCACCGTTTTTCTACCTGTGTAACTACATAGATGATATTAATTACATTTAATTGCATAAACATGCATCAACGATATTATAAGATTGTTACATAGAAAAAAGAACAAATGGCTTAATTGAATTAATTTATTTTCCAATTGAATCAACATGTATTATTCACAGAATTTATGAATGAACAATAATGTAAAATATTTTTAACTGTATTATTATGTTCCCATACTATTTGGTTTTATCTATCAATTCTTTTAATTCTAATTGCATTGGGCACGAGCCATCATAGAAATTTTCTGTGCCTTTTGTATTATATCTGGGCAACGACGACGACGAACAAGTCTGCAATCTTGGAAAAAACCTTCGTTTCTAGGAAAACCATGCGATCCATCGGCATAAGTAACCAAACCTATGAGATTAGATAATATGTTATGTTTATCTACCATTTTGTTTATTTAAGATATTAAATGGATCTTTCTCAACGCACCTAATCCCCATACACGGCCACCGCGAAATTCTCCTTCAAATTTCATACCATCAGATCTCCAAAATACACCATGACCATGAAACCAGCCTTGCATAAATTCACCTTCGTATCTAACACACATTGAGTTACAAAAAAAATAGTAGAGCTAGATCTCGTATGCATCGAAATATATTTTCAAATTACACTTACTTTGCACCGTCAGGGAAAATTATAACACCTAAGCCAGAGCATAATCCATTCTGAAAACCACCATCGTAACGTGTTCCATCAGGCAGAAGCAGAGAACCAGCACCGTGTTTCAATCCTTTTCCATTCCAGTCTCCGATATACTTTGTACCATCTTCGTATTTGTGTGCACCGTTTTTTACCACACCTACGAGTAGACAAGAGTGCAACCTAACGATTTTTTTATTCTTACAGGTAATTTTTAACAACCACAATTAGTGAATTCATAGCAATAACAGAGTAATCTACAGAAGTTCGCTCTTACCATCACCCATGTTTCTGATATACTAAAAGCATTAAAGAATACCTTTCAAGTTTCAATCCCATTATAGAAATCAATTCTTTATTCAATTATGTGCATTATGTACAATGTAGACCACAAGAGTTGTTGTACATCTAAGCTCCTCTCTCTTTATATATAAAACGTTACGATCGGTGGGATTACTCTTATCTTACATAGAAAAATAGGTACGTTAAAAATTAATTCTAAAAATAAAACGATTGTATTGTCAGTAACATAAGCTCAAGAATATTTTAATGTACAAACAAATTGATTTTTTCAACAGATATCAATGTGCACGGTTCAAAAGTCTTAAATGCTTTGTTATGACAAAATTCCGTTTAAAGTAGAGAGGGGCTATCGATCCTTAATCCCTCCAGGCGAGCCGACTAAAAACCATTGTGTTCTTGCTTTCACTGCAGCCTTTCTGACCAAACGTTTTCGATCGTCTAACGTAGTTATTAAAGTTTCTAATACGTCTTGCTTATACGTGATAATTAATGTCACGGGATAATTACAATAATTCGTTAAACATTCCAATGCTGATATTCTGACTCTCTGAAATATTATAGAAATATATTTAAAATACCGCTTAAGACGACACTTGGGAATATTTTAATTTACCGATTATTACCATTGTTTCATAAGTACACAATTTTAAAAATCTTGGAATGAAACACTGTGCTTTCTCCGTGAAAATGTCGTGCTTGGTTTCGAGCAGAATCTTTAACGTTATTAAAGTGGAAAATATTAATTGCTCATTATCAAGTGATAAAGATTCGATTAAAAGCGGCACAAGCTATAATTGAAATATTAATTATTAGGTATAATATTTTTATATCTATGTTATATCAATGCAGATATCATCTGTACCATTTACCTTTGTTAAATGCATGAACAGAAGTTCCATAGGTACTTCTTCCAACAAATATGTTAAAGCTGTTAGATAGTTTTGTCTGCCCGATTCTTTAAATTCACTATTATGTTGTATCAAATGTTGAAATATTCTTTGTTTATAGAAAATCTTAACATTGCAGGAATTTTCTTCTATCAATATATCTTCGTGTCTATGCGTCAAAATTTTGTATTCTCGAGCAACATATTGGCCGACTTCATCGTGTCTCAGAGTATTCATCAGCTACATGGATAAAATAATATAATAACGTATTAAATTATACATCTATCGCAAATAATAATCAAAATAACTTTATACATACATTATTAAGATATACTTCAGCATTATGGAATCCTTTTGTAACTATAGCTTTTGTTAGCCATAGTTGTAATATAACTGTTGCTTGTTTTGTATCGATATCAGCATTCGATTCTAAGATTTCGTTAATTTTCTGTTCGAAATAAGATAGAGTCTCCCGGAAGCACTCATCGTTGTCATCTGTTTTGTTTATTATAACGGCAATGAGTTTGCAAGTTGTCTGTCTTATAGTTGGACTAGCACTCCTGAGCGCTAAAGAGTTCAAAGTTTCCAACAAGTTACGGATTATCTTTACGTCGACGTTTCGTCGTAAAGGAATAAAGATATTCATTATCAAAGCAGCATCGGTTTCAGGAATTTTCTCAGTTAACATCGTACCATACCTATTTACAATATCTTGCTGTTCTTCGAGCGTTAAGTTCTTTACAATTAAACGAATAATATTTGATATTGAATCCAATCTATGATCCATGGGATCGATATTAAGAGAGAACAATGTATCAATTATATTACAATTGTTGTATAGATAACTTTGAATATCATAATCAACATTTTTCGTAGCAACCAGCCTGTGAAGACACGTTAAAGCTGTAAGCCTCATTTGGAAATTAGCAGTACTTGCTGCCGATACTATTTCCGGAAGAACGTCCACACCTAATTCACGCGTTTTTGCCACAGCTGATAATGCTTCCAATTTACGAATTTGTATATCGATATTTCCTTTATCTGAAAAATTAAAAGCACTATAGATCTTTCTTAAACAAGATATACATAAAATATTATAGTTCTGTTGACTCACCAGTAGTTAAAGATAACTTTTCCTTTACCAGAACTGATATTTCACTTGGGTATAACATAGCAAAAGCTAAAATAGAGTTATGGCAAATTGTTTTTATGGAATCGCAACTGGTTTCGATTAAAGTGCAAATTTGATCATAAAGTAAATTCCGATGGACGCTATTCAAATGTGTTTTTTGTATTGTGAGACCAACTAATATTTTCGATTTCAACTCTACATTTTCCGTTGATAATTCATTTAAATATAATTGTGGTATGTCAGTCCAAGCTAATTCTGGTACACCTGGTGCAATATAAAAATAGATCTTGTTATAAATAATTTCGTCATATTATTTATATTCATTTTCATAAAAAAAACATAATATTCACTTACTTTTTATACTAAAGCCGTGATCAAAGCTAATTTTAATAAAATTATTTAAAGTCTCGATCAGTATGACTTTATCGACTATAGAAGTCTTGGTAGAGTACTGACCAAGACACAATGGTATTACTACTCGTAATACTTGTATACAAGATTGTTTATCGACCATTGCCACAGACATTAACAATTTTTCAGCAGGTCTATATAAGCTAAGTTGCACATCACATAGAGAAGATCTTGCATCCGTGATTATTTTGTCAATAAAAGATTCCCTGAGCTTTGTATCATCCGATATACCTTTAATTATTGCCATTGTTGCTTTTAATCCTGCATCTCTCAGTTCAACATCCCCACCAGGCATAACTTCTTTCCTTATAGCTGACCACAGTTCAGTTATGTGTTGTTCAAAATGTTTGGCTCTAAATACTTGTGCTCCTTTGCATAGCAGGTTCAGAGCATCTATCTTAGCAAGTCTAAGACTAGAGAACAGTTTCTCAATTATAAGTGGAAGACAAAATTCTGCAAATTGTGGAATTGCACAGAGGCAAGGTGCTAATTTCTCTGCCAAATCATCACGTGTTATGCCCGTTCCTTCTGATCCAGACTGAAAAATGTCAGCTTGTATTACAATACATATTCGCAAATGATAGATACATTAAATCTTGATTTGATTTTGATGTAATTACAGGATTGAAGTCAACAGGAAAGTAACATGCAATGACTTCAAACATCTCTTCTGTCAAGTGGCCTAAAGTGAATTGTTTTAGGAAGTTAGGTAGTACATCAAACAACAATATAAGATTTCTAGGATCACGTTCTCCATCAATTGAACTGATCATTCCGTAAATAAAGTCTGGTCCCATAGCTTTTAAATCCTCTATCCTATTTTGTAATAATGTTATAAATATCATATATATATTATGACGGTCTGACAACTGTTGAGATTGACATTGAACATGCTCAAAGAGAACTCTGAGTAATCTTGCAGGTGAATCTTTAGGTAAATTATACATCCGAACCTAAAACAATATTGCATAATTGTATTACTGTTGTTTTACCATGAATTAAAACAATAATATATATTTTAATTTATATTGTTTACTTACAATTGCTAAAATACCATTTAGTACAGATGGTATGATACTATGATGATCTTTCAGTCTGTCACAGTAAAATGATGTAATAAAGTTCAGTTCAGTATTGGATAGAAAATCTTTAGGTAAATGCATTAAGACAGAAGAGAGCATCGAGATGCCTTTTTCTCTGATACTGACATCCTGATCAGTTACAAAGGGTCCAAGTTCTTCCACAAAAGCATAAAGTTTTATATGTCCAGACTGTATTTCTAAAAAAAATAATATACATCATTAATAAATATAAAAGTACGATAATCCAGGACTATCATAATGCCTCATACATAAATTTGCATTATATGTGTTGTCTTGCTTTAAACATCAAGGTCAATTATTTATATAAGCATAAATACAAATTATGATAATAGATACCTGAGGCAACCTCTTGACAAGTCGCTCGTAGCATTTCATTCTCTTTGAAAGCGATCAAGAGTTTCTCTTTAAGAACAAAATTCGTAGATGAAGCCATCGTAAACCATGCTTTCTTACTAAATTACTTAACCTTAATATATTGATACAATTTTTATGGGGTAAACTGGTACATTCAGCTTTTATAATTGGGTTAATAAAATTTCATCCCATAAAAACCTAGAAATAAGTAATCTCCTTCTGAGACGTTTGAACGAATTAATAATAAATGTCTATCGATGTTTTTAAGCGTAGAAATTATTTCATTTGATTGTATATATGTTATATATACGGATAAAATATGCGCATGTTATATTTTAGGTTAGGGTTCCAAAGGTTTTCGCTTATAGCGCCTCTAATGGTATGAATGGGTATTCCGATGGATAAGATGGACGAAAATGGCATGTGAGGTGTTGTTAAATTTTAGTGAAATGTTTGGTTATTCCAGCCGCTTAGAATGGGAGGCTGCATAGGTATAACGAGGGCAAGGAACACCTCTGTTGATGATACTACGGGAAATTCAACGAGGACAAACTCAGGCAAGTATTTGATATAAATTAAAGAAATATTCTACCCACGGCAACTAACCTTGAAGTTCTTCAGCTCTTTCCCATACTTTCGTCCCCAGCATTTATTGCGTGTTATACTTCTACATCGGTGTGTTATTTATTGTCTATAATATTAAATAATTCCGTACTATTATGTACCGAAATAATTTTTTAGCCGTATAAAATGTATGATTTTAAGGGCAATGTTTTTATATTTATTCTTTTTAACTCATGTTTTTACGCACAGTGACTGCTAGAATTCAAACGTTGTTAGAACTTTTGTAATTTTGGTCTCACTGTTAAAGCTTTGTTGTTAAATGTCAAATAATCATTTAATTTGAAGCATACAATTTTTTTTAAATCAGTACCTTCCACTTTTCTTTAAATTTAAAAGTATAATTACATATTGCAATCTTCTTATGCTTTTGATCTGTACTCTTATTCTATTTGCTGGAAGAAATTAATTTGATGTGTATAGGAAATTCAAGGAAGAATCATCCCTTATGCCACGAAGTGATTAGGTGGAAGTCAGATGTACCTTTAACAGAAGGTCAACTCAGAAGTAAAAGAGATGAGTTTTGGGACACTGCACCTGCATTTGATGGCCGTAAAGAAATATGGGATGCACTAAGAGCTGGGGCTACAGCTGCAGAAGCTCAAGATTATCAATTAGCACAGGCAATATTAGATGGAGCTAATATCTCTGTGCCAAATGGATTTTTAACAGAATGTTATGATGAATTGGGTACAAGATATCAAGTCCCTATTTATTGTTTATCATATCCAATTAATATTGTAAAGGAAGACAGTGGAAGAGACTCCCCAGCTGATTGTTCAGGTAATGAAGTCAGATTTCATAAAGAAATTGTTCATCATTTAAAATGGTGTACAATGTATTTTTTATCACTTGAACATTTAATTATTTTATTGTAAACTATGATATAGAAATAGATGCTACATATATTCTGATTTATGAATATTGTGGCAATTTAAAAAATATGTCTCAAACTGAAACTTATTTTCATTTAATGTGAGATTTATCTTTCAATACATTTTTCATTGGTTATATTTAGAACCTGTTGATAGTGGAGTTGAACAAACATTAAAACTCAGATTATCAACTACCTTAGGGGAAGTTAAATTGCCAGTTTATAGTAAAGACACAATTGGCATTGCAAAAAAGAAGTTACAGGTGTGTATAGGTTCATTTAAATTTATTCAGCAACATCCAATTATGAATTTAAATACTAATTTCATTATTTTTATAATAATTATGTTTATGTAGAGTCAAGAAGGTTTAGAACCATCCCGTCAGAGGTGGTTCTTTGGGGGCAAGCTTTTAGGTGATAAAATGCATATAGAAGAAGCAAAGGTACAACCAGGTTATGTAATACAAGTAATTGTAAATCCAGAAAAAACAGATGACAGTCCAGCAAAAACGAGTTGAATCAGTAATGTAATAAGCATATTCTTACACAAGTGCAAGTAAGAATGCATTTTTTTAATTTTATATCATGTCATTGATATGAACAGATTGACAGTGCTCGATGTGATTTTTCATAATAAATGCACTTATAACGTAATTCTCATGATATACTTATATGTTATTGAAATTAAACTATGGCTTTTAATTTGTGGGTTGTGATTATTTAATTTTTGTATATTTAAATTTTTGTTATCTCGTTCAAGACCAAAAAAGGAAATATTTGAAAACATTGAATATACATGAGAATTCATTACTTGGAAATATAACGAAATATGACTGATCTAAATATTATTAAAATATTATTTCATTAATTTCGATGCAATATATAATTAATAAGAGAGAAAAATTTAAATATAATCTACACTGATATTATCATACTTGTTTGTTACTACCAACGAAGGTGCTGGTGCTGTAACACTTTTAAAAAAAAACACTAAGTCTATATGAAAAAAAAATTCTGTGCTGCTTATTGAATCGTGTTACAGAATTATATGTAAGAAATAAGTCATAATACATTTAAAAAAAAGTTATAATAACAATAACAGAACTATTTCAATGGCAAATATAAAAAGATTAATGGACAATAGTGGAAGAAGGAACAAAATACGCACTGTGTGATAATGCACATTTTTTAAAACAACTGGACTCCTTCATTTGTGTCTACATATGTTGTTTCCTTTGCCTCACACTTTGTACTAATACGAAATTGAAAGGAATAATGCTTTCTTGAATTCTTACGTATACTAAGTAAGATAGGTTCTTCTAAAGTTATTTCTTTTCTTTTTTTTTCTACTAAATTTCTTTAATTTCTTCGTTCAAATATATCATAAAACTTTGTAAATTATAAGTTTACATTTTGATAATAATATGTATTTGGCCTATAGTTGGCCTCAGATCTATGATTCCTTCCTGTAAGTACTAATAAGATATTATGTAAGAACCTCACAGCTAAATAATGCATAGAGAGAAAAACATAAGACTAATATCATGTTACATGTGGTGCAGAATGTGCAACCTTTACTGCAATTTTCTCTGTACACTCACGATTTACTGCAGCTATGTGTCATCACTATGTGTGCTCACGGCAAAACTGTTAATGCGAGGAGAACAATGCTACTCATTTCAATTTTAATGCAATTCCAATTCTACTTCTGCCCCACATGTTACGAGAAAAGATTGTCTAAAATATAATAATTATACAGATGTGGCATATTATGCGTGTGAATTTATTGACTGTACTAACATGGCAGTGATAAAGTTTATTTCATATTGATCATTATTTTGATCATACAATTAAACGATTGTATTGAGTGTGCGTGTATATGTATACATATAATATATATACATTATAGCATATATGTACACAGATACATATACCAGTTCCACTATTCTCAAGCTGAGTGTCAAAGCAAAAAATATTTAATCTTATAAATAACTTATTTATAAATGGGTTACTTATGTGCAAGTTACAATTGTATAAGGACTCAAAGAAATCGTTAAAGATGTGAACACACAGGAACATGAAAACCCAACATATTATATATTTCATTGATAAGTAAATAGAGTACTTGGTTCGAGTACAGAAATTTCAGAGTGCTGTATGTATATTATTCTTGTACTCTCCTTCGACTTGATTGTGTTCAAGAATCACAGGCTTGTAATTATCTTTTATTTGTACAATAACCCGGAATACTACAAGTATATGTTTATAGTATACTCAAAAAAAGAAAGTACTTCAATTTGACCAAACAAATGGTTCATTTTAAGTTGATAAAAAATGAGATAAAAGATATCGCATTTAGTAGAAAATATTACCAATCATGAATTATGACTTGGGATTGACTTCTAGTTATTGAATTTTGTCAGACTGATATTAATTTTGCGATGTAAGATTTGGGTTTAATGTAATGTGTTAAAAGAGACTGCTTTCACTTTATTTTTTTTTATTGATGTTAAACCGATGATTATCTGTACAATAAAATGTGACATTTAAAAACCGCATAAAAAAAAGAAGAGTATAATGAACATTGTTGTATGCATAGTATCAATTATATTGTGCATTCTTCACACATATTTAATATAAAAACGTTTACGTATGTGTGTGTGTATATATTCACGTATACGCATACACATACTCCTTTTTTAAACAAAAATTTGTGTTAGTAGTAACAATACAATTCAGTTTCCTTTAATACTCATATCCATGTAATGTAGAGCAAAAAAATGTGATGCGGCATATTGCCAAAATAAAACGAAAATATGATGAATGTAAATAAAAAGAAAAAAGAAACGTTACAATAACAAAAGTGCAATTCAAAGCGCCTAATAAAAAGTTGCTGCTTATTATTAATATTGCTATATTGGACCAATGCATATGAGGCGTTTTTTAAAATCAAAGAACGACTGATTGAAGTTGAGGTAGAATGACTGCCAATAAAGTTAAAGCTAAATTGTCTTTGTTGCTAATCAGGAGATTAAAAATATTGGAAAAAAAGGAAGGAGACGAAAATTTCGCGATCAAACAAAAACTATTATAATTAGATAGCATGTATCGATTAAGCAGGGTTTACACAATTTTTTAAACTAATCAAATTAATAAATATTACTTACCAAAGCTGATTTCCGAAATTAGACGCTAATACTAACATCATTGAATATTTATCGCGTATGCCTAAGCACGAGAGAGGAAAAAATGATGTTGGTAAAATTTTTAGACTACAGCCTTATAAGTAATAACTTATACAGATTCATATTTTATTTCAAACAGAACTGAAAGAGGAGCGAAACTGTTACGTGACTTATTCCCAATTGTTTACGAAAAAAATATTTATTTTGTCTTTGTAAACACGGAGCTGAAAGCAAGAATTACACGAAATTACTTAAAACTTGGTTGGTCCTATTGCAGGTATATTATTTAAAAAAAACACAAACACACACATGTAAATTAATTTCTATGAACATTAATTATTATAACGTAATGCATTGTCAAATAAAGCATAATGTTGTGGAAAACATTACAGAAATAAAGACTTATTACCAATTCCTAATGTAATCGTTCAAAGTTGCAAGAAAAAATAAATTAACACATGGTCATCGTGTTTATTGTGACGTTAGAAAATTTATGTTATTCTAAACATTCTTAATTATAAATTTCACTTAGGAATATGTTTCAAATACTTTAATTCATGGCACAACCACGTTATTGTACTTAAAAGTATCAGACTGCCAGATTGATGGGATGCTGCTAGTGCTAAAGGAACATGATGCAATAACGTTGAAATTCCTAAAAGTACTTGCAAATATCCAGCACAAAGAACAGCAGCAATAGCTTTATTTCCATACCCCGGGAATCTATAACTGCGAGCTAAGATTCCAATGGAAGTTATCAATGTCAACGTCGTAATACCCTGTAAAAATATATAAATAAGAATCTTTTAACATGTACTGTCTGACAACTGAAAGATGGCTAGGGATCGGCGGTGTTTCCCGTTTGCGGAAACCTAAAATCCAGCGTCCTAAAGTAAGCGGCTGTGTCGAGTGTTTGAAGATGCCAAGACCAAAAATGCCCGGAATAAGCGGTTAAAAACGAGAGGCATCATTGTTCCTTGGCCATCTTTTAGTTATGGGGCTGTACATAATGATATAAAACGTACAAGGATTCTATGATCAAACTGTACTGTGGTTGCATTTTCCGTAAAATTCTTCATCATTGGCGACAGTGCAAAGATATCATCAGGTATCCATCTGCCTGCCATTTTCGGGAATGTGTTATAAATAAGACCAGCATCCATTCCTGCCACAAAGGCTCCCGAAATGGCAGTCAAAAAGATCATTCCTTTCGTGGAATGAACTAACATCCTGAATCTCCTTAATTTCTTTCCTACGTTACTTAATTGTTTAACATTAACATTATCGAGTTTGATATTTTGCGCAGGGACTAGATGATCGAGGGCGTTATAAAGAAATCCTGAATATATGATAAATGCCAATCCTAAGTGGGCGGAAAGACGATACTGCGAAACACGCGGAACATCCGATGGTCCATCAAAACGATCTTCTAAGCCAGACTTCACCATGTACCATCCCATGAGTCCTTGTAGACCTATTAAGGATCCTAAAACCAATACTCTAGCTTTCATTCCAGGTTTCAGCATTCCTTTTGCCCAAAAGTAAGTTGCTGGAAGTATGAATACTGCTCCTATCAAACGTCCCCACATTCTATGCAAATACTCCATCCACCAAATGCGTTTGAACTCTTCCAGAGTCATATTCCTATTCGTTCTATAAAAAGTTTTAAGTAAATATGTCTTATATCTCTCAAACTTGAAATATTTCTGTTAAATTTATACTACAATCCCTTACATTTTGTATTCAGGAAACTGTTTGTAACGTTCAAACTCTTCCACCCATTGACTTTCAGTGACAGGCATTTTTTCCCCAAGTAATTTCCAAGTGACCATGGATAAACCAGACTCTGTAAGCCTTGTTACACCTCCTGGATATACAGGAAAGGAGAAATAATTGTTCAATACTTGTTTAAAAGCATTTTATTTATGTCTGGTAATAAGTAGAAACTTATATACTGCTAATTCTAAATAAAAAATAAATTATAAAATATTATTACTTAAGCCTAAGTTATTACTTTCCATAAGTTGTATCAACTGCCTCCTTTACAACGATACCTACACAATAATAAAGTATAAAGTAAATAATTGTACCTAAAACTACTGCTATAAAAACCATTCCACTGCAAGTTAACATCCATGTGCCTACAATTTTGTCAGGCTTTTTCATTACTTTGGAAGCATAGCTGAGAGCTATGACTGCATTCTGTTTAAACAATCCCTGTAAACAAAAAGATTCGTTATAACAATTAAAACTTATAAATACACCTGGACATTATTACATATAAATATTTTTTAAATTATCAGTGTAATACCTTATTCAAATATAGGGGATTAGTTTTCATTAGAAATGGCCTATTTGTTTTTATTGTTTTCGACGTATATGTAAACAAATTCCGCCGTATCGGTAAAAGTTTCGCAGCATTATTTTTTCCAATGCTCGTAATGCAGCATCTCGTTAAGCTTAGCATGCTGATAAATACAAAATTTTTAAATAAATTATTTGCCGGACAAATAAAGCGATTATAATGTACTTATTCACGTATACTCACATGATAATATTCGATGCACTATATTTACTTAAACGATAATTCAGTTGCAATCAATTATACACAGTTATCTATTTTTCGATGGATAACAATGTTTTAAAAGCTTTTTTGCAAGGCAACTCGATATTAGTGAGAATATTTTCAGCGCGCAGTAAAGAATTCTGCAAAGTTGTCTACAATTAAACTACAAGTATAAAATAATTCTAGTTCGTAATGTTAACTTAATTCCATTTGATTGTGTATTAATACTTAAATATTATTAATATATAAATATACATATACATATATTTATATATTTTTATAAGTATTATAAACAATCTCCGAACGCACGGTCTTTTATTTTAAACTGCACAGTAATAAATCGTCGCGTTGATCCGCATAAGAAAAAGTATCGATCAGAATCTAAGTGTAAGTGGAGAAATCATAAGTTTGACAAACACAAATGTAGCTACAGCTTTAATTTGTCAAATATCATAAAGAAATCTTGTTGATCCTAACCTTGAATAAAGTTATCGCTGATATTTAGTCAGTGATTTAGATTTGATTCGAATTCAATTTCAGTTCGATGTAGTGAAATCAGTGTATGTATAACACACATTTACATTTGGAACTCATGATAAATAGCGTAAGGATCAATTATCTGAGATTTTCGAGAGTTATCTGATAAGACTTCTTTGTGGTAATAGAACTGGCGGCATTCTAACCGCGAATACTCGCAATTCAATATATGTATATATAAAGTATTTGACAGTTCCCTTTTGCAGTGTCATCTATCATATACGCGGTAATCATAACTATATATATCGTACGTTAATCCGATCTTAATAGGATACTTTATAAGGTAAGAAATCAACTACACACATTATAACATAATTGCCCTAATTCAAATCTACATCATCAAATATGTTAACAGGAACCTGCAACATGGTGCAAAGAAGTGGTGCAATTAAATTAGCCAAGCTTCGAGAATTGATGGAAGCTGTACAAATAGGTGGTATCAAAGGGAAAGGTATACAAGCTGTGATTGTGAATTCAGGGGATGCTCATCAATCGGAGTACCTGAGAGAGAGGGATAAGAGAATCCGCTTTATAAGCGGCTTTACAGGCTCTTTTGGTACAACAATTATTACACCAAGTAAAGCTTTACTGTGGACAGATGGGAGATATTATGTACAGGCTGTGGCAGAATTAGATCCACCTGAAGCATGGACACTTATGAAAGAAGGTTTATTAGATACTCCAACGAGAGCTGCATGGCTGATATCCAATTTGCCACCAAAGTCTACAGTTGGTGCTGACTCTAATTTAATGAGTTACACAGAATGGGCAGTCTTACATGCTAGCTTAACTGCTGCTGGTCATTGTCTGATGCCACTCCCTGAAAATTTAATTGATAAAGTTTGGGGAGAGGAACAGCCTTCACCTACGGCTGAAGCTGTTTTCCCTCAGCCTTTACAATTCTCAGGACGCAGTGCTGGAGAGAAAGTAAAATTATGTCAGAAGGAAATGCGTGATAATAATGCAAAGGCACTTGTAATAACTGCTTTGGATGAAGTTGCATATATCTTGAATTTTAGAGGCTCTGATATTCCTTATAATCCTGTCTTTTTTGCATACGTTATTCTTACATTAGACGAAGTACACATTTTTATTGATTCAAGCAGACTCAGTGAAAAAGCACAACAGCAATTGATAAGTGAAGATGTAAATGCAACTTATCATCTGTACGAGGATATACATGCATTTTTGAAACAAATTGCAAGTTCTTGTAAAGATGACGAGAAAATATGGATAAGTAACAGTTCCAGCTATGCTCTCCATGCCGCTTGCGGAGAAACGAAAAAACATACCTCTATTACTCCATTAAGCGTCATGAAAGCTATTAAAAATAATACAGAAATCGAGGGAATGAAGGCAGCCCATATAAGAGACTCCGTTGCTCTTGTAAAATACTTTGCTTGGTTAGAAGATCAAGTGAAGAATAAAAAGGAGACAATCACAGAAATATCTGGCGCGACACGACTCGAACAATATAGGCAGTAAGAAAATTTGTATGTAAAACTCTGTAAAATGTGTTGATTATTACAAACAGTACTTTTCTTATAACTTAAAGAGAGCAGGAATTTTTCATGGGTCTAAGTTTCCCAACGATATCATCCGTTGGGTCTCATGGAGCAATAATCCATTATTTACCATCGCCGAAAACAGACGTACCAATTACAGATAAAGAACTTTATCTTTGCGATTCTGGTGCACAGTATCGGGATGGAACAACAGACGTTACCAGAACATTACATTTCGGTGAGCCAACGAACTTCGAACGCGAATGTTTCACGAGAGTGTTCAAGGGACAATGTCGTCTTTCATCGACAATCTTTCCATTGATGATACAAGGAAATTACCTTGATACACTCGCTCGTGAAAACCTATGGAGTGTTGGGTACATATCATTCTCTTTTTATACAAACTGCAAATTATTTCTTGCTGTCATTTAACCGTTTTAGTGCCACAGGTGCGGTCGCGTTGTTAACGTGGTGTGGGAAATGTTGGTTAAACATGGCACTACCCATCAAGGCCTTTTAAAAATCTTTGGCACTAAAATGGTTAAATATAATCATAATAATTTATACATATATAATATTTAAATACGTATATGTATAGCCTCAATTACCTCCACGGTACTGGACACGGAGTAGGTTCGTACCTAAATGTTCACGAAGGACCGACCGGCATTTCTTGGAGGCCGTATCCTGACGATCCGGGTTTGCAACCTGGCATGTTTCTTTCAAATGGTATAGAATATGAATTTCAAATATTTTACATTCAAATATATAACTACTTAAATATATTATTAATTTAACCAATGAAATTATTAGAACCAGGCTATTACGAAGATGAGAAATTTGGGATTAGATTGGAGAACATAGAATTAGTAGTAAAGGCAACTACACCGTACAACCATAAGAACCGTGGATTCCTTACATTTGAGACTGTGACCCTAGTTCCTATACAGACTAAAATGCTCGATGTTTCGTTGTTAACGGATGACGAGGTATACATATTTATCAATTGCTAAAAATTTTTTATATTCTCTTTTGATTAACTTTCATCTTTTTCAGATTAAGTATTTGAACGCTTATCACGCAAAATGTGCGAATACTCTGAGACCATTGCTGCAAGGATCTGAGAATGCGTGTGCTCTCGAATGGTTGGAAAGAGAAACTCGTCCGATTTCGAAGTGATAAAAGAATTTCGATATAAAATTACGATCGAATTAATTGTATATAATCCTCACCTTTTACACTCACATTACAATGGAATAAAGTGTTGTTATAATTGATTTTGTTACACGTTCTTCTATGATCCTCCCTTAAATGAATGATACTTTTTTTTAACAATTATTTATTTTATTATGACAAATGTAATATCAAACAAACCGTTAAACGTCACCAAAACAACCATGGTGGTTGATGTAATTTATCTAGAGAAACATAAGTGAGATTTACCGGTATATTAATTAAGGCATAGGGTTGATTTAATCGCTGTAACGTTTGTTTTATCATTTTGCCGTTTTTACCAAGGAGGAATCCAGCAGGAATATTAACTGTCTTTGAGGACGGAATGGTATCATCACGTATCATTTCTACATAGTAATAACCCACCCATAACGGATGAGAAATCGATTCTTCAATGGAAGAAGTGTAATAATCTGCAATGATTACAGCTTTTGCCCCAGCCTCTTCTGCTATTATACTTTTAGCAAAGAAGCTGCAACTACCTCTTTCAACCAGAGCAATTCTTCCCTTTACTTCATCTGCATTTTCAGGCAATTGACAGCCTTGTGGTGGCTGAACTGGCACCAGTGGAATTCCTTCCTCCAAGAAGCTAGAATTCTATAGTATGTGTATAACTTATAATATTTATGAGAGAATTATTATACTTTCATTAATTAATATAAAAATAAGTTAAGAATATTATTAACTATTATAGAAAACAAAAACTTACAAAGGGTACACCAAAGTTTTTAGCAGGCTTTAATTTGTACGTGTACTCCAACTCGGGTGGATATATGATTTCAAAAAATACATCAGTGCCAAAGCCAATGTCGAAAGACGTCGATCTTGTCTTAAATTTAAACGAATGACCTGATAAATTATTAATAATGCACGATTAAATTTATAATACTGAATTAATGAGCTTTATAATGCATTCAATTGATTGAAGTTATCATGGCATGGTTATATATCGCGAAGAACGATGACGATATGTAATGGAATGCCAGTCATTACAAAAGAAGATGTAGAGAAATTTTATCATTAAAAAATTCTGATTATAAATCTGATTCATGGAATTTGTTACGTTTTCTCAAAAAATATTAGCCACGAAATTTCACTTTCCCTGGTAACCTATTTACGCGTGTAAATATACTAAGATTTCACAAACCTTCGCCGATTCTATCCGATATCTTAATAGCGAGGAAAATTAAAACGTAGGAAAAGTAAGGTAATTTCATTTCTTATATTAGCAACATTAACACCAAGTGTTTCATCCAGCTTAACTTAATCGATTGTTGACGTAATCCGTGCAGCAGTTTCCTCGGTATTTCCTACATTACATTATCTTTACGACATTAGCACCTATAATTTTTTTATTATACATGCATGAATTATCAGAAGCACCTGCAATCTCACAATTTATTGCTAAGAAGTTTTTTTTTAATTCTCCAGAAACTTCAATGCAGATCGAAATGCGTCAATTCAATAGAATTATTACAATTCACGACTAACATATGAGAAAATTTAAAATGATTAAATCCGATAGAATTTAATTCTTATTTGGAAATCATAATTTGATTAGATTAAAAAAAAATTAATAGCCCTAAAGACCAAGCGCTCGTATCCGCCCTCTCTGTTAAAATGAATACATTTAAATGTTTAGAATCGAGAACTTCTGCTATCTGTTGGTACCGTAGCGAACTTTCTACCCATACCTGGATAAATTGCATCCTTCGTGAATTTTTTTACAAGCCACCGATATGCATATCGAGTACGCAAAAAGTAGCTAATTTCGTCTTTTTTCAAATATCGTGGAAACGGAGTTCCACGTTGATAAATGGCGCATTGCAAAGCTAAGGGGTTGCATGGTATTTAAGTGCGCAGGCGCACTACGCTAGTGCATTTTATGAATGGATGAACGAAGTGAATGAACGGACGTCAGCTGGGTAGGTTCGGTACATACATGCGTACGCCCACACTCGTAAAAGAAACCTGACACGTTACGAATGCCTGCAAAATACGGGGGTGTATACTCACAGATCGATGTATCAACGAGGAACGTAGCTTTCAATTCTGTTTTTTTTACATTCATAGTTCTCGGAGGGGAGACTTCGCAATTTGCTGTAAAGCGAGACATGTAATTCTAGGGGCATACATTTAGCAAATATAAATTTTTACGATGAACCATGACAACGGAGTTCGTAGAAAGTGAAAGGTAATGGTTTTTTCTTAAAAGATGTAGGACGATTATCTAGCCCTTTAAACAAAATACACATTATTCGTTAACTCCATGTATTTGCCATAAGAATATTTCTTAAAAAGAATGAAATATTCATTGAGCCAAGAAAAAGAATCGATAGCAATTTAACAGAAACGAAATCGACGGTGAAAGTTGCAACACATCGATGCTATCGTACATTAACTCCAGACTCTCGATAAATTCTCTCCACGTTACGATATCTCGCGGCGATTCAAACGTTTCAAACGTCGAATAGAGATACACCAAATCCTACTGACATTAATACAGGTTTAAAACAAGTAACAGAAACATACACCACTTTACGCATCCCTACAGTAACCCTATCACTTACTACCATCGATACTGTTATCTCATTCAACCTAATCTAATTATTATTCTCGGTCCCCTCTCCTAGCTGTCGAATTCGAATCGATTATCGCCGTGAACGAGTTGCGCGTCAACTAAAAATAACTTCCGTCGATCAACGTAATTCCTAAAATACCTGTAACGTACGTACATAGTCTATTCTCGTAACCCAACATTCTCCCGCGTTTCCCTCCCCGCGTCAACGAACCCCATCGCGAATATCGGCTTGACCCTAGCATGTATTATTGGCCCACCAAAAGAAGTCACTTGTAAGTGGTTTGTTTGACCGACGTATAGAGTCGACATCCCCCGTCATCACGTGCTTTCGATGCTAACGCGTGATTGGCCGAAAAAGCACTTAACAACCAAATAAGTGTTTGGTTTTCGATTGTCATTGGCCAAGTTGATCAAGTGACTTCATTGCGTTGGCAACATATATGTAAGTAGAGAGACGCGCATTAAAGCCGAGTCTAACGTAAGCAACCCCGTTGCAGGTGTTTGTTCGCTTCCACGAGTAACTTCACCCCTCGGATTACACAGAGACGTCAGAATAGTAGGGGTCTAAGTTGGTACATGTCAGGAGCTCGTGGAGTTCAAGGGGTGAGGGAGCTCGTGGAGTTCAAGGGGTGAGGGAGAACGACGAGTGGAACGAAGAGGGATGAGGGGAGGGACGAAGCTGTGGACAAGGTGGGAGGGCAGGGTCGGCAGGACGCTCTCCTCGGTGTCGTCCGGACGGTCAAGGGCAGTGGCGTCGCGTGACGTCATACGGCGCTGCAGTGACGCAACCAGTCGCCAGGGGCAACCCGCTCGGTGCTGGTCGCCTGGCAACCCCGTTCTCGCCCCCTCTATCCCCGTCTCGTACCCCCTGCCGAGCTCCTTCCACTCGTCGTTCGCGGTCTATCCTCTGCACGTGCCGTTCGTTCCTCAATGAAGACCCCTCGCTCCCCTTTTCTCTCTTCCCCGGTGCCCGTGGAATACACCGCTTCCACGTACCTTGCGTACCTTGCCGTGTGACGTGACCCTAACCCCCAGCGAGGACTTTGCCGGATGCTGCCCGATTGCCCGAGCGGTATGTGACCTGAACGAAGGATCTTTCGGTCGTTTGGTGGAATACCTTGGCTTTTTCGATTTCGATGAAATTGAGGGGATATTGGAGAATTTAACCATTTCATGCATTGATTTGTTTGAGGGAATATTAATGTAGATTAACGTTTGGATGATTGTATGGTAGTGGATGTTTTGGAGTATAATGCTATTTGTGGCAATGGGTGAAATTGACTTGAGTTTGTTGATTCATTATTTTAACTTAAATTCTATACATACCGGGGGTGAAATGGATGTAAGAAATTATTCGACTTTGGAGACTAGTTTCTTTTATAATTTGCCAAAGGTCATATTAGGAACATAATAAATCTAAGAAAGTCAGTCGAATGTCCTCGAACGCGTCACATCCATTAAAGTATACAAAACTATTTTTAAGTTTCTGTTTGTAATTAAGGATTGCTTTGATATTCCCTGAGCTTCAACATGATTGTTAGTTTTACATCATATTTTTAAATTCATGCACGAAGGGGTTGAATAGTCTCGATTATTCGCGGTCTGCTGAGAGTATCGGTGTTTCCAGAGATTATCTTGACTTCGGTCATCCGAGTCGATCTAGCGCGCAAGATTCAAATCGATCGAGCGCGCAAAATTCAAATCGATCGCACGTACGATTCGAGTGATCGATCCGACGATGTCCTGTAATATCGACTGAAGTTTCGTTACGTGATTATTACTCTCTCGAATCCACCCTCTAACACGAGGCAGCCGCATCAATCCCGTTATATGAAACTCGCCTTCTAATTTCTGTCATTTCGTGCACCCCACCAAACTCTCTTCATCCCCCGGGCAGCCCGGTTTACCGAATTACGTCAGAGAAACGTGGTAGAGGAAGAGAGGAGGTGGAAGGGAGAGAGAAGAGAGAGAGTCACTGGAGACGCGAAATTCGAGAACCCCGCAGCCGGTAGCTTGGTTATATTTTGGTCGTGCATCGATCCTGTCGGGTAAACGTAAGGGCGGCATGGAGAGAGCGTAAGTCAAAGGTAAAACGGAATGATCGTGTATCGAGTGGAGGGGAACATCATGAACTATACGGCGAAGGAGGAGAGGGAAAGAGGGGGTGGATGCATTCTACGTTTTTCTCGAAGCTTGCATGGAATTCCGCGGGGTTCGCGCCACCCACGCGTGTGCGTACGTACGTTGACGTGTTAAATCTACGTAATAGGGGTTGTCGTAATTCGACTGTCCGAAGAAATTATAATATTTGACAAACTTTTCAATAGTAATTACAACTTTTACGATTTTATTATAATGTGTGAATGTTATTTTATGGGAAATGAATATTTGAATTCCAACATGGAATGCTCCTGCGCAGCGATGCATCCGCGTTGCACTGCAAGGATCGATAGAAAAATGCGTGACATTCAGAGCTCGTTAGGTAACGGATTTAGACCGATTATCCAAATATGAAGTATACGATTTCGTATATGACTCTATTAATCATTCTATCGATATTATACGTTTGCTACGAGTTTTCAATATTGGGATAAAATACTTCGTTAATCAACGCGTTTATAATTAGCAGCTGGTTCAAGGGCAGCGTTATTACGTCGCACAAATCTGAGCGTATTGATCTAAAGCGAAACTGAAACGCGTGTTCCCTCAACGCATATTATTTGTCTTCTTCCTTTATCCCTCCTACGTGCAACGTACATTACCGGCGTTTCGTGTTGTTCCTCGCAACAATGTCATTAACATTGGATCTACTAAGTCAAAATAACTGGTCCTTTGTGTTTTTCAAATACTCCCAAAAGTTCCTAATACTGCTGCTCCTTTATTTCGCTGTGTCTACCATAATAAAGGCAAACTAAAAATGAACGACATGGCGGGAATAGGCAATTGAGTACAACAGCCTCCGTCATTCCCTAGCCATCTTTCAATTGTCAAACAGTAGATATCCACTTCTACAAAACCTAAATTACTTAATCAATTATATTTTTCTCTTCCTAATTTCTCTGTTTCCAAACTGTTTATCCATTCAAATATATTATATATAACGTCAATAGTTTTAGCGTTGATCGCACGAAGTAAATCGTATAATATTGACTTTAACGGCATGAAGTTGCAATCGGTTCTTCGACCGGCTATCACGGCGATGTAAACGCATCCCGAGTTATTCGGTTCATCGTCCATAAACTTTTATTTCCGCTTATCGATCGATTAACGATCCAAATGATTTTATTGACCGTACCTCGTACACCATGCGGATCAACCCCCAAGCCACGCGTACGTTCCATATACCTGTTTTACCTCGAGTACATGGAACTCGAGTGACGCGTCTCAAACATCTCTCGGGGCTCAAAAGTTTCCGAGTGATCCTCGCACATATGCAAGAGATACGGTACACCTACGTGTATATACGTGTCTCTATGGAGTCGAGCCACTAGCGAGCGAAGCAGCAACAGGTTTAATCGCGTCGGGGTGTGGCTGGCTGGCTGACTGGCTGGCCGACTCAACTCATTCGGCTGCTGGCTCCTTGATGCTGGTTTATAAGATCGATGCGACACTGACTATCGTTGCGCGGTGTGAATAAAAAGGGAAATCCTTCTTTCGTCGAGGGTTGGAGGGAAAGGGTGATCGAACGGGGTTGAAAGACGAAGTATGTTACTTGTTTTTGCAACGGTGTTCTGTGGATTGAGTACATTTTTTAGGATGGCAAGGCGAACAATCGGGCTTCCTTGAGAATCCTTGAGATGATTTTTGTGCAAAAAATATTTGGGGTGTGTCGTAGGTTTTATTTTATCTCTTTAACATTCATTGGCGGATCTTTGATCAGAGAAGGAGGTGTAAGGGGAGAAAATTGTACGGAATTATTATGAAGAATGTGATCATATTTGTACCCCTCGTTCTACAGGGAGGGACACTCGTGATTGGATCAGAAAATTTTCAAATTTTGCAGGATCTGTTAGAGTGAAAATATTAATGAGAATCGATATGGTACAGTTATTTCTGTAATGTTAATATTATTGTAAATTATACGATATATCAAGAATCACCGATTAGTTTTTATTTAATCCCTTGCCGTATGATATCGAGCGACACTCTTAACGCGGTAATCGAAGTAGAAAATTTTAAAGTCTTTCAGAAACTATTAAATTCAAAAGATCAATAGGTCACGAAACGATGATATAATTTCTATATCAAAAATCGTTGATAGAATATTATTTAAATAATTAATTCCAAGTTACCGTACATTCAGTCACAAAAGAAATGATACAAGGGGTAAGTCTCTTCGTCAAGTCTCGATCTTTAATACGGTGAATAAAGAAGCGGTAAAAAGCAATACTCTAGCGAATTTGTGCGCATGATCGGAAGTAAGTCCCGTCAGAGATTCGCGACGCGGAATCAAATTTCACCGACACCTACGATTTATCCCGGTTAGACATTACCTGACTCATCCCGTCTTTCGATCTCGAAGAGTACGTTCGCTCGTGCGACCCAAGATGCGTTTTTCTTCTTCGAGGGCTCGCGACCAAGCCGAAGAGTCTCGTCGTCCACGCAGGAACTATATTTTTCAATATTTTTTGCTCTCTCGGTTATATACAAACACGCGACATGCACGTTCTCTACACGCTCTCGCGAGAGAGGCGAATGCAGCGCGTAAATATGTACGCGATCCTTATGTGTCGTTCCTGCGAGAAGCATGTCGCGTCGTCGTCGTTGTCGTTTCGTCGTTGCCAGTCGTCAGTGGAAGAGGTGTCTGAAAACGAGAGGGAAGGAGAAATGCTGGTTCAAACGAGATGCACGAACGAATCGAACGAAGATGAGACCAAGAACGGAGAAAGACACGTTGAGAAGGGGTAAAAGAGCGAGGAAAAGGAGACGGCACGAGACACGGTGGAAGAGAGAGAGGTGAAGTTAAATTCAAAAGATGAAACGAGAAGAAGAGATGGTATTCGACTGAGATGGAACGATGGAAGAAAAGAAAAAAGGGTAAAAGAGCCGAAGCGCGAGGGAGGGAAAGAAATAAAGAGCGAAAGAAAACGGCAACAAAGATGAGAGAAACAAAGACGGAGTGACTAGAAAAGGGTCGTCATAGCGTGGAAGAAAGAGGGAAAGTTGAGAGGAAGAACGAAATGGAGAAAGAGAGAAGAATGGCATCGCGGGGAGAGGTAGAGAGAAAGACAGAAGGTATCACGAAGTGCAGAGGAGGCCTCATCTCGATCTTGGTCCTATTTATAGACGTGCTCTCACAGGCTCACTCCTGCCCACTTCTTGCACTGTCTCTCCAATATACGTGTGCATATACCTATGTAGTGCCCATTGCACGTTCTCTCTCCCTCTCTCTCTCGTTCTCTCTTTCTCTTTCATCGTTCTCCTTCTCTCTCTGTCGACGGGCGAGCCAACGAGCCGGCCAAAACTGTTCGTTCGAGCGCGAAGAATCGATGACGTGGACCGTTCCTCGGCCGTCGAGACTCTCGGGACACGCTGTCACGGTAGCGTGCTGGAAAGCCCACCGGTTTCTCAATTATCGTTTTCCATTAATTTCAGAGATCGCGGAAGCGATCCTCTGTTGGTCTTTCCCGAGACCCAGTGGCGCTCCCTTGACTCTTCTCGCGGCATTTCATTCGATTACACCGCGTGGACCGAGCATATGACCATTTTTGGACAGGACTCGCCGAGAGTCGAATGAGCTTTTCGGATCTTTCTGGATATTCGGTGTGTCCTAAGCAAAAACTTATGATGTTACTCGTGTTAAATCTCTTCTATCCTGCCATCGACTTTGTCTCGTTCATGTCGCGAAGGATTCAAAACATTTAACGTTAGAAGTACCGGCTTTATATCTATTCTATATTTAACACTAAAACTACCGATGTTATATCTACTAAAATTTAAATTTATTGAACAAGTACTTTGGAAAAAGATAAATCAAGGAGCGAAAGAATTAATTAATTAACTAATTTAGGCTTTATATGGTAGAAGTAGAATTTTTACTTCACGGCACTCCTATCAATTTAGGTAGTTTTTTGAAAAAATTGAGAACCGGTCATTATGACCGCCTTGGTAGGTTTAGTGTTAAATAAATTGAATAAGTACTTTGGAAAAAGAGAATTTACGAGGTGAAAAATGTCTCTCCTATCAATATGGAGAACTTTTTGAAAAAATTGTTAATCGGACATTTTGAGCGTCTTGGTACTTTTAGTGTTAAGTGCCAAACCGGAAGTTATGGTATCGCGTAAGAGAGATCGCGCGAGATTTGAATTTGGATCGATCGGTAGTTCGCGGTTTTAGATCTCGCTTTTTCCATCGTAACGTTATGATCGATGTGAAAAATTCAATACCGCATAAGCTCGCTCGAAAAGTCAGTCGACTGTGTTTAGGCGCCAATCGCGCATTTGCAGTGAAAGGTTGCAAGGAAAATGCGGTACAGGGCTGTCACACCGAATGGCAGCTCAACCACTGGTCCCCGATTGATGCTCGTAGCCGCGTTTCAAAACGTAACACACCAGTGACGCGATAATTGCCAGCCGATGGAACGCAAATCATACGAATAGCTCGTATTACCTTCAATCGAGTTATCTATTGCAATTCGATGCCCGATACAATTTGATCCTCGATATTTCACAGTTTCATGCGGATAAAGCATTTTCCAAGAGTTACGTCTCTGGTAGAGATTCGATGAACGTTGCAAAACGACCAGGGGATGGCCGATCGATCGCGTTTAAAGCTGGGATAGTCTTTTACGGCATCCCCATACGTTGTCGCGAATGCAGCTATCTCTTTGATTTCTACTCTCGTGTATCGAGAAAGAACGATTCAATTGAAACGTCTCTCAGCGAAGATAACTAAATACATCGTTGTGGTACGATGGAGAGGTGAATTTCTATTGCTCTCGAAGACTCCGCGTTAAGTTTGATCGATGATAAAAGAAACTTCGATGGAACAGTTACGGATGATGTAGAAAAACTGAAACAAATTTTGATAAAAAAATTAGTGAAATAAAGTATAAAGAATGACTGAGAGGAATAATGTTCTTTCGTCTTTAACTCGGTAGCCGCCAGTTAAAGCGGATAAAGTATTAAGCGCGGT
Organism: Cerceris rybyensis; assembly: GCA_910591515.1. Taxonomy (NCBI): domain Eukaryota; kingdom Metazoa; phylum Arthropoda; class Insecta; order Hymenoptera; family Crabronidae; genus Cerceris; species Cerceris rybyensis. Next base: position 9,259,125 of record OU342795.1, read on the forward strand.
AAGTTCAACCGACGGTCCTAACTGTTAACAAGTTGCAACGATGATTTCTACGGGGCAGGTTGCAATGATAACGCATCGTGTCGTATGCCGTTCAGTGTTAACTTTGTATTTTTGTTAATAATCGTCGTGAAATAAACGCCAGTCGATGATGGACAACGGCGCGGACGACGACGACGATGACAACACAAATATACAGGTAGTCGAGAGACTGTTTTTACGTGCATTGCACTTGGAGCACCATATGTATAATAATTACATATAATTTATCTAGCTATAGAGTAATTATCATTCGTAAAAAAATTATCCTCTCTTTTCTTTCTCGCCCTTTCATACTCACATACTTTCTCTCTCTCTCTCGCATTCTCTCACTTTCTCTCTCTGTCTTGCTCGCTTTCGCTCAGACTCGCACGTTTACTTGCTCGTTCGCTCTTTTTTTTTTCAAATCTTCGGGAAAGCGCGCATGCGCGCACGACTCGCGCCACTGCACCTACATTTTCCGATCTATCTAGAACAATAGCAGATAATTATTCGCGCGTACAATTTTCGCTGTAGTTAGCACGGGAGAATTGCCAGCGCGAAAATCTCGAACATCACTGTGTCGTTGCGCGTCATTCAACGTACACGATAGTTATCGATACAATTATAATATAATATAATAATAAGAATAATCATAATAAAAATAATCCTTTAATTTTAACAATATATATATATATATATCCTTCTTCATGTGTGTGTGTGTGTATATATATATAAATATATTTATGCGTATATACGTATATTTATATATACATAAACGATCTTTGTTAATAAATAGAGCAACATATACATAATATTAATCGCAGATAAATCATATCTATACACGCGAAGGATACACGCAGCCATTAGGGACGGGGAGGAGTGGCGGGAGGGAGGGAAAGTAGCGCGGCAGGACTAAAAGGAGCAAAGTGAAAGATTTCACGGACTCTCTCTCTCTCTCACACACACTCTCTCGCTTTCTTTATCTGTTTCTCTCTCTTTCTCCCTGCATTTCATTAAACGTAACTTAGTTATACATGTAACACGTTATATACATATTTACAAGGAAAGACATTTCCATTCAACAACGATGACGATCGATCACGATTAGTTACAATTACTCGTGGGGTTTTATGGCGCTGACAAGGAGAGGTCGCGAAGTGTCACACACCAAATGAGTAGAATTTTTGTGTGTGAGTTCACATAGGTGTAAGGTTAAAAAGTGTAAAAGCTTTTTTTCCAGCGGGCTTTTGTTTATGAGAAATAAATTTTTACATATCCACGGCCAAATATGTATCTATTTGTTTTTGTGATTACTCAACGAGTGCCGTGGCGCAGTTGATAAGGCTCCGCGGTCGAAATGCTGAGGTCCGTAGTTCGAGTCCCCTTATAGATTGAATTTTTTTTATTTCATATAGAAATATTTAATATTTTATTAATGAAAATTTGGTTTACAGTGTCATAATTTTTCTTTATTTTCACAACACCTGAACGTTTATGACAGGATTGTTAAGGGAAATTAGAAAGTTATAGAAAACAAATGTACGAAACGAATATTGTAGGTATTGCTCCCTGCTGCGCTGAAATTCTTTTGTTTTTGATAAATTTCCCTTCCTCTTCCTGCATCTGTCTCGTCAGTTTTCTTTCGAATTTAAAAAAACATTTTTTGTTGTGAAAATAAAGAAAAATGATGACACTGTGAACCAAATTTTCATTAATAAAATATTAAATATTTCTATATGAAATAAAAAAAATTCGACATATAAGGGGACTCGAACTACGAACCTCAGCATTTCGACCGCAGAACCTTATCAACTGTGCCACGGCACTCGTTGCGTACTCACGAAAACAAATAGATACATATTCGCCGTGGAAATGTAAAAATTTATTTCTCATAAACAAAAGCCCGCTGGAAAAAAAGCTTTTACACTTTTTAACCTTACACCTATGTGAACTCACACACAAAATTTCTACTCATTCGGTGTGTGACACTTCGCGACCTCTCCTTGTGAGACGAAGTTGACCGCGCGACGGAGATACCACGCGATAACAGTATATTCGCGAAGAAAGTCAGCGAATCCATGGCAACGATTTGAGGGGAACGAGGCGTGGATCATCTTCGAGGTTTAGGGAAGGACTATGCGAATAATACGGTGAAACGTTTGAGGATTTAGAGCGATTGGAGCATAAAGAGACTGGATTAAGGTTTGGTTTAGGTTTACAGTTAGGTTTACGTTAGATTTGTATTAGATTTACGTCAGGTTTATGTTAGATTCAAGTGAAACTCGAGTTAGATATTAATGATGAATCAACGAGACTTATGGCAACGATAGAGGGGTAATAAGCGCGTATACGTTTATGTACGAGGAAAAAGGAAAAGAATGATGCGAAAAACGCAATATCAACGATGAATTAATGAGATTATGGCAACGATAGAGAGACATCAGTCGCGTATACGATTTCTTCGAGGAAAGAGGAAAAGGATGATGCGAAAAACGCGGGAAAACATCCGAGATTTAGCGTGATCGGAGCACGAGGATGAGACGAGGAAAAGTGGAGGAACGAAGGAGATTGGAAACGTTGGAGAACGACGCAAGAAGCATTCGTACGCGCGATCGTGCGATTTGAAAGACACGAGGTTCGAGGACGCAAGGGATATATATATATATGTGTGTATGTATACATATATATCGGTATGAATTTTTTTTTATATATATATATATATCGTATACCGATCGCTCGGTACTCATCGATGCCTCCTGCAACGAGATCAGGGCGCGCGTCTTCCGTGAGCCCACTAAGGATACGCGTACTCTCTAACGGCGAATTTCATATTCGTGACCCTGTTTCTTTTTTCAACTCTTCTCGAACCGTTCCGAGCAGTCCACATTTCCCGCCGAGCAGAATTGTTGGAATAACGAGGGGACCGAATTCATACACGACGCGAATTCGGCTCGATTTTTGCGTCAATTTATTTATAAAAATACTTAAAAAATATCTTCCATTTTCGTCGACCGAGAGTCTTCGAGGAGACGTCGTTCCCCGTTGAAAGCAATCTCTTCCCGACCGGATATCGGAGGGATTCGACGTAGACCAAGTTGTCGATCGGTTGAATTTCGATCCTTTACCGATAGATGTTTCTCGATAGTTTTGAAAAACTTACATATCTTTTTTCTCTTCTGTTTCTTCTCTTTTACTAAGGGTTAGTTTGCGCACGCGCCTCGGTCTCTTTCGACGAAATCCTCTCCGATTCCCGGAAGCTGCTGGACGTATCGATTCTGCGTCTTTGTAGCTGATTCGAGAGAATTCTCTCTCGTGGCATTCGAACTGATCGACTTGCAGGGCTACTTTGTCTGTACAGGGAAAGAGGCGAGTTTTCGCGGCCGCCGATCGTAACCCGATCGCGAAGAGGGGCACGAGAGCTAGAAAACATCGAACATTGATACTGACCGTTCACGAAGAAATAACAACTTAGAGTTACGGATAAAGCTACGCGCCAAACTTCAATGTCAAGCTAGAAGGCGCTTTTGCGAAAGCTCTCAAGTAGATCGGTTTCCTTTCACTGGCTTCATTTTTGTCTGCCAAGCCGATTTCAATCGACTTGTGTCTGTCGTCCGAAGGAAAACATTGAAAGAAGATACGATGGAAAGCAACTCAAAGCGATCCATCGTATTAGTACTCGATTATTCGGACTTGATCGTTTTCAGCGAGGAATAAGCTCTCGGAAGATCGATCTCTCTCTATTTCTCTCATTCTCTTTCTTTATCTATCTCTACATATATTTCTTGATTTCTTTCATTCTTCTGCTCTTCTTCGCTCAACGAGAGACTCCCGCCGAATCGGCCGTACGGTCGAACCAGCGAGGAACACAGAATACATCTACTAGAATTTGGAAAATAAACAATTTTTTATCGCGTATTTACAAGAGGATTTTATGAAAATCTAGAGGCTCGCTTAAAGAGTATCACTAGTTGCTACTATCCGAAGATTCGATATCACGCGTTACTTTCGAATTAAAAGACACCCTCCGAGCCGCGTAATCCTCTTCCAGTCGAGTTCGGTGTCTTGGAATCAACAACGAGGGTGCCGACAACCCCTCCGACGACCGAAGAGAGGATGAAAGGAATAGCACATACACGCGGTCGGGGCCGACGACGATCGATGACGGATCAGTCGGTGACGGCAAGAAAAGCTCCGCCTAAAGGTCTCCGTCGTTTCCTCGTCGGCCAGCGGAAGATTGAAGCCGCGCCGCGGCTCGACGATCCACGAGGTCCACGAAGAAGAATGTCAACCGTGGAGGTCACCGGCGGTGATCGCGAATCGGCGTCGAGGGAATTCGACGGCTCGGTCGAAAGAGAAACGAGAAACTGATCGAGAAGTTCTCTCTCTTTTCCTCTTACTGATTGCACGGTGGCGAGGCATGACTCTGAGGATGATTTCTCGCTGTAGCGTGAGTAGCTTCACGCTTAAGCCTCTGCTTCAGGTGCACCTTGGCGTGTCTCTTCTTCTCGTCGCTCCTTGCAAACTTACGTCCACATTGATCGCAACAAAATGGTTTCTCTCCAGTATGCGTCCTCACGTGCGTCGTCAGATGGTCACTCCTGGAGAAGGAGCGCATGCAGATTCGACATTGGAACGGTTTCTGTCCCGTGTGTATGCGAATATGCCGGGTGAGTTCGTCGCTCCGCGAGAACCTCCGGTCACAGCCGTCGACCGGACAGGCGTATGGTCTCTCATGCACCGGAGTCTTGCTCGGTCGGTTTGGATATTTTCGCGGCTTCACCGGTACCAGCCTCAACGGCAGAGCGCTCTGTTGGTAAACCTGCGAAAGGATCTCATGTCCTTTGGAGGTGCTCGGATTGTACTCCGCTAGCTGAACTCCCGTGGTACCGGCCGATGGTGGTGGTTGCTGTTGCTGTTGTTGCTGCGGGGGTTGTGGTGGTTGCTGTTGTTGCTGCTGTTGCTGCGGTGCCGGCTGAACTGCCGGCCCGTATCCACCGGTCCCCGTTGGCTCCTGCTTTAACGTCGTCTCCTGATGATGATGATGGGGATGATGGTGCGACAGGAGGTTCGGATCGTAAGCGTCCTCGTGAGCGGTCAACCAGGCGGCTGGGGCGGTGGTTGGGGCGTCGTGATAACCCGGTGGCGGGGGTGGCTTCGAGTCGACCTGCAGCAGTTCGACGGTCTCGCCACCGTAGGGGGCGGAGTGGAGGCCAGGGTGAAGGAACGGCTGACTCGTCAGGGTCAGGGTTGGCGAGGGTAACGGACCCCAGAGTTCTTGGCCTGCCGATTGTTGTTGCTGTTGCTGTTGTTGTTGCTGCTGTTGTTGCGGAGTCTGGAGACTATTCAGGGGTGACGATTGAGCGCAAGTGGTGGTAAAGACTCCTCGGTAGGTTAGTGTCGGGACGTTGCAGATGTTGACGCTGGTCGCGGGCACCGACGAAGCCGAGGAGGTGGAATGAGGCGAGGAGTAAAGGATGACACCACCTTGCAGGACGTTGCATCGATCGGCTTCCTCTTGGGTTTGATGGTGTCGTGGCGGACTGGTCGAGGGAGGAGCACCGGGCGTGCCGGTGTCCTGAGACTCCTGATGACGATGGTGTCGATGATCTCTACCGGCCGAGGCCGTTTCGTCTTCCTCCGCTGTGGCCTCCTCCAGCGAGAGGTCTTCGCCCGCCAGACTGCCTGCGAATCATTGGAAAAATCTTCGATCAGTCTTATTTTCTCGCGGTTAGAAAGGGGGATAGTTGGATGTTCGAGTCATAAGATCCGGGAAATCGGAAGATGTCAAATTGGAAAGAACGAGTTTAAAGTTTCGAAGACGAGAATCACGGGCGTGCATATGCTCCACGTACTCGGGCGAATCGACAGGAAGAACCGCGAGATACGGGGATGGCTTTATCTGGGAGTCGCGAGCGTGCCGCTTGGCCCTATCTGTCGTCTGCATCCTGCTCGTTATTTCCTTCCTACGTCCGCAATCGCTGCTACACCTCCTACCAAAAAACAACTTGCTCGGGTACACAGAATCGAAGGAAACCTCGTCCGGCTTTTTCTCCGTTGAGAAAATTTCTTCCAGCGACCAGTACGCTAGACGATTGGAACGTAAGAAGGAACAGCATCGGGAGACAGGTTGGACAGTGTCTCGCACCGTTCCTCTCTCGTTGATTTTTTCAACTAGTTGCGAGGCGCTTTTAACGGCTAATAATCATTCCGTAAAGTGAAAGGCAGTCAGAGAGAAAGAAAGAGATCGTCGGTGACAGAGAGAAAGAAGGAGAACGAGAGAGGAAGCGAAGAATAGATAAAAAGAATGCTTTGCCGGGTACACGGGAAAGCGGCGAAAGATACAACCGAGTGGCAAGCATGGCGGAGGGTGGTTGCGCCGGCTACGGGCAAAGTGGGGATACTTGGAAGCATGAATGAACTGTCGGAGGGGCGGTGGGAGGAGGTGGTGAGGGTGGAGGAGGCGGGGGCGTCGATGCAGGAGGAGGAGGAGGACTTCTGAATGTCGGGGTCGCCGAGTATTGATCCGCGTCGGGCAAGCAGGTTCGATATTAGCCGCTTTTGGCGAACGAACCGATATACGTCACCGGCACCTCGTGCTTCTCGCGAGCATCGCGAGATCAAGAGGAACGCGAGAGTGCAGCTCTCACCCGGTGCATGAGGGTAGGTTGGGAGAAACTTGCAATTTTCGAGGTAATGCCCCGTCGAGGCTACGAGGGTAACAGAAGCAGGAAGAGCCGGCACATACGCGGAAAGCGAAAGTCGCGGATGCAAGGTCGCGAGAGACGGAACCAGGGGATGCTCTCCTCTTATCGCTCCGATGAGAGGCGTCGACGGGGTGCGTCGTGAAATCGAGAAAAAAGGGCAAGCATTCCGTCCATTGAGATTTAAATCAGATACAAAATTCACGGCTCGAAGGAGCCGATTTTGGTAGCGAACAGCGGTCGTTCCAAGGTCGATCGCTTCAATTGAAGAACGATTTAAAGGACTGGTGATCGTAGGTACCTGATATCGGAGGTGGCTCGACGAGAGCGGAGGGGCCAAAGAAGGAGGGTAAGTCGCTGCTGGTGGTAACCGGAGTGTTGAGATCTCCTGGTTTGTCGTTGTCCTTGGAATCCTGAAGATCCTCTCGACAATTCCTCGTGCAATCCTCATCGTCCTCTCCTGGTTGAGAGCGTCTCTTGCCGTCGGTTGGATCAGTTGGCGAAGAAGGAGCATCTCCGTGGCTATGGTGTTGTCGATGATCTCCTGGTCGATGATGCTGATGGTGGGAGTGATGGTGATGGTGACGATGATGATCGGTGGCATCGGAAACGTTGTTTTGATGATGGGGATGCAGAGGAACGCACGATGCCAACGAGAGGGTTGGAATTGTTTTGCCACAGCTCACGGAGGATGAGGCGCAGGTGGTTGAAACCGGCGCGGTTGTTTCCCCAACACCGCAAGAGATCGCGCTCGAGGAGCTCGAGGCGTTATAGGGTAGACACGTGTCAAAACTCAGCTGGACCGTCTGCAGGTTGAAGGTCGCGTGGTGATGATGATGATGATGATGGCCAAGGGGTGGCGAAGACAGAAGAAACGGGCTGGTGGCCGCGTGTGGCTGCGAGGTCACCACTTCCATGCCGTCCATCGTCATCCTCTGGAGCGGGTCGCCTCCCTGGGCGGCGGCGGCAGCGGCAGCAGCAGCCTCCTCGGTACCGCACTGCGTGTCCTCGCCTGCGGTCGTATCGTTCAACGCTATTATTATGGTTAAAATGTTGTCCTTCCTCGGTCACCCCGACACGGTAAAGCCTCTTTCTCTCTCCCGGTGGAAAGTTCGCGCTGTTTGCCCCTATCGGCGAGTAAGCTGTATCGGGTCGACCGACTCTACTCGACACCCGGCGGCTCGACCACGAGATTCTTTCGCGCGCGCGACTCTGGAACGCGTCTGTCTTTTTCTCTCTCTTTCTTTCTGTCGTCGATTTGGCGATCCGTCGATCCGTCTCTCCGTTCCCGCTCTCGCTCGAGTCACTGGGTTAGTGGTAGTTGGTAGCAGTCGACCGGAGAACGGAGCACGCGCTCCCCCTTTTTTATCCGTCGCGCGCGGCACGCGCCGAGTCTCTCTTTCAGCGAGACGCACACGAGGGAGTGGACGCCGGGCGGCAAAAACGATGTCTCGATCGCTCGCTTCACTGTCCTTCCTTTTCTTTCGTTTCTCTCTCTCTTGCCGTCTCCTCCCCTCTCCCGCCCTGTCTCCCTCTCTCGGTTCTACGGAGGCGCGCGCGTGTATCCGTCGCACGACGGATGTACACCACCGTGCGCAACAACCACCACCAGCCACGGACCACTACCACCACCACCACCACCACCACCGTTGCTACCACCGAGCACGAGAGAGAGAGAACGTCTCGATCTTGCGGCTCTGTACGCGCCTCGCGCGTTGCTCGTCGTCCCGGCGCTCTCGACCGTCCGAGCGGACCGACCACCTACGACGGACGAGCGTGCGTTTTCCCGTGCGCGAGGGAGGAATCGGATGATAACGTATGGAGCGCAGAAACGTCCAAACCGGCCGAACGTCTCGCTCCGTTCTGCCGGTACCGAGGCTTCGTTCGAAGCGAGTAACTTTCTCGTTTCCTCGAATGATCGAAGAGTCTCTTTTTTTCTTCGCCGAGCCCTCGACTCTCTTCGCGAATTTGCGTAAGGTTCTGATCGACCCTTAGTTCTTCTTTGGAGGTGTCCCGCTCGTCTACGAGAATCCGCGGGCTTTTTTGTTCTCTGTCCCTTTCTCCCTCTTTCCTCTCCGCATTCGAATCTTGTATCGCGGGGATACCTCTTCCGTTGGGTGTGCGTGGCCGCCGGCACTGGATCGCGCCTCGGTATCGTCGGAGGAGGACGCGCGATGCGTGGGGGTCGCGCACGAACTGAGCCGAGCGGCGGCGCGCCCCGTAGTTTTATGAATGGACCGCGGAGACTGTCCCATATTTGGAAGCGGCGAGCCGACCGTCAGCCAATCCCCGCTCTGCGGTCCCCCGTCGAGTCGTGGCTGTGTGCGGGCTGCGCGTACGTGTGCGTATGCACACACTCGCGATCCGCTTCCCCCACTTCGCTGCCACCGGCCGTGGACCGGCGTCGTCACTGCGGCCGCCGCGCCGCCACGGGCAGCCCCTCTCTCCCCACCTCCGCCCCTCCAACCCTCATTTCATCCTCCCGCACCCCCGCTCTGCCCTTCGCGCGCGCTCTCGTCTTCCCCTACCTTCCTCCCGGCCTTCTCCCCCCTCTCTAACGAAATCGCTCGGTTCTCCAGTGACGTAGAACATCGTGACGTAGACCGAGTCGCGCGCCTGCTATTCTCCCTCGCGAGCCGAGGTTCCGAGTGCGCAGGCACGCCGCTTCGGGGGAAAGATCGTCGCGGTAGGGGAACGAAGATGCGAACAGGCTGAGAGACGCTTTATGAGCGCGAGAGAGGGAGACGTGTGTTCTTCGTTGCATTTGACGTTTTCGTCTCCGTCTCTCGTCTTCGTGGTCTTCGTCGTCGTTGTGGTCATCGTCGAGTATCGTTCGGTGTCGATAGTTTGGATGAGAGCACGCGGGGTTTACGCTAGAGCGTCACCTTGTTCACCCTCTGTCGTCTCTCTGCGAGTTCGCGCGTCTTGCGATGCGCATGCGTACAGACTCCGCTGACGGCCGTCGATTTGACGTTCAAGGGCTCGCAGCTGTCGCGCGCATCTTCTCGAATGGTCTATCGATCGTCTCGCGCTCGTTTCGAAACTTTCGACCGCGCGTCACTTTCAATCGTGTCGATCGCGTTTCTTGGATCTACTTCAATTCAAATCTACGAAAGGAGAAATGCGCTTATCTGCGTTCCATAGTTTGTCGCAAATCTGCTCTCGTAGGCAAACGACAACGACGACATCGTCCGAGTTATTTTGCATTCCGGTCGAACGACTACCGGTAGTCGCGATGGTCTGACGCGTGATACGACCAAACTACTTATTTTAAACTTCCATCATAATTGCTATGCGCTCTGTTCGAGGAGTAATCTCGGCGATGCGCCGCCGGCAAGTTTCCGCCAGCGTCGTTTAGCTCCTTCAAAATCATTCCTATCCAAGATCGAGCAACTGTTTCCTACGGCACGATCGACAAGATGAAAAGTGTTCACGGAGGCAAACTCAGAGGGTTCAGGAATAGAGCGCCAACGCGTTTGCGTGGCACAGGAGCAATTTCTTTTGTAAACGGTCTCGGTACCACCTGTAAGAGTGCGCGCGTGCCATTCGAATACGCGCGCATATGCGTGCGTGTGCCCGGTTACGAGGTACACGCGCCTCTGCGCACGCGCGAACGATCTTTTTCTCGCGGGCGTCGTGCAACCACCTGATGCCCTATTTGGGGCCACGCACAGCCACGCACAGCCACGCGACCATTCTCTCTCCCTTTCTCTCTTTCTTTCTCTTTCTTCCTCTCTCTCTCTCTATCAGTCTCTCTCCCTCTATTCTCTATCCGTCTCATTCTCCCCCTCTTCCTCTCTCCCTTTTCTTTTCGACCAGTCCCTCCGCCCACCCCTCTTCTCTTTTCCTTTTCCATCCACGTCTCCCTTCTCTTTCGATTTTCCACTAATCCGGCGCCATTCTCTTCCTCTCTTTTTTCTTTCGATCTCTTCGAGTTCCGTCTCCCGTGCGTGTCGCTTCCTTTCTCCTTTTTCCATTGTTTCAGGGTATTTTCGTCGCGTGACGCTTTACAGAGTGTTCATCGATCGCGCAGTGGGGCAAAGTCTATCGTACTTTCTCGATTTTCACTGTCGCATCACTTTATTTTCCGCCTCTGTTCCAGCCTTTTCCGGAATTCGACTCGTCCTCCGCGATTTTTCCTTTGTTACTCTTAATGGAAAAAAATTAACGTCTCTTCGTCCCTCTTTTCCCTCGTTCTCTTTCAATTTCACCGTATTTTTCTCTTTATTCTTGTACCTTCGATTCGATAGACCGTAAGTCGTCGTATTCTATCGACGATTTTATAGAACCAACGTGCAAGATGCCGTCAGTATAAGCGGAAGCGATTTGATACGACGGAAGAGCATTTATCAGCCGACGTGCGTTTACTCGCGATGCCCGCGCAGAGAGGCGATCGCTCGCTCGATTTAGCTCGCGCTCGTTCCTTCGATTGTCCCAAAACGACGCCTGAAAATCCACACGGAGACAGGTTTTCTCGTGCGACGTTATAATCGGTCGGTGCTACGTACAGTTCTGTCGAGGTGTCGCTAATCCGGACATTCGCTTGAGCCGCGCTCTAATAAGTGTCGCCTGATACAGCGAGTTTTTTTTTTAATCAGAATATTCATTGGAAAAACAACTCAATCGCGAGGAATATGGATCGAAACTTAAATCTATGATTTTTCGTCTATTGAGTGATTCAGATACTAGATATCTCTGTTACATTTCATATCAATTTATCCTTTTATATTTCCTAGTGGTAGGAGATGTAAACTTGCTAATTGCGAGTCCGGGGCTTTATTTTTTTCATCCTTTCGCTCCTTTTATTGTGCTACTGTAATTTCGTCATGGACTTGCACTCTTTCTTTCATTTCTGGTATCTTCCAAATTATCAAGGCTAAACTATTAAATAATTGAAACTCAATTTCCCATGAATACGGAGAAATCAAACTCAAGCCTACATAATAGAAGTCCCTTAACCCTTTAGCCTATAACGACGTGTGGTACAGATTAAATAATAAATGGAATACGAAATTTTGAATTTCTCCAATAACTATTAATCTGAAATTATCCGTCGGTCACACGACAGCCAAATAATTTTTATAATATTAACTCTTAACGGTCCAGAAACGCAATAAGTAAAAATGACATAACGCTAATTTTGGTTCCATTGGTCCGTTAAAAGTTAATATTGTCCTCAATTATATCAAGCATTACTAATCATAGAGGAAATTGTATTTCTGAAATTAATTTTGAGTTTCTAAGCCCGGTGACAAAATAGAGATCGTAAGGGAAGGTGTAACTTGAAACGCCTCAGATTTTATCAAACCGTAAAGAATTATTTCAACTAAGAAGTGAAACATCTGGTTCGTCCGACATTGGAGCTAAACTATTCGATTCGTGTAAATGCAAATGCACAATGCAACTCCAAGCAGACGTGTGCTAATCGATTTAAGGACAGGTGCATCGGGAATTTTTCAACCTCGTAACATTTTCCGCGGTCGAAATTTATAGTGCCGTTCCGCGTTCGTTCTCGTTAGAGATCGTCCGACCGAGTCGAATTCGCCGGATCGCTCGTGAGTGCGTTTATTTTCGCACCTGCTCCTAAATCGCGCGAGCACGGGAGTCTGCATATCATATTCGATTACGTCGACGGATATTACGGCATCTCGAGCCTTCCGATTTAGAGCGGGTGAAGTGGATCTCTGTTAATCAGAGCAAAGCCACGATCGCCTCTAATTAGATCGGTTCATCCGTGAAAGCGATTGGTGCAAGTTCCGTAGAAATATATTATTCAACTCATCTTCAAATTTTCATGAATTTTCAAATCGGCTAGAATTTCATTTCCTTTCTAAATCCTTCCGCCGTAACGAGATATTGATCTTTATCACTTTCTATTCAAATTCTTCTTTCTCTTTTTATACCCGAGTAATTTAACCCTCCATGGGCCGAATTTTCTGTGATATTTGAAGATTAGTTGCACAATAGCACATTAAAAAATGATAAAAGTACTATTACATATAATAAATCTTACTTGAATTTTAAACGTTGGATTGTAAAGAATTCCATGGTTTTGGAGAGCTAACTTGTAATATTTGAGAAAGTTAAAAAATCGATTTTGAAAAATAAAAGCTTAGATTTATTTTGTGTTACCTCAAAGTTACTAGGGGTTATAGAGGGTTAATTTTTGAGAAGAATATATATATAAATAACAATTAACACTAACCGTGCTGTACGCGGTTAAATGGCCGGTTTGGCAGAATGCAAATGTTTTTCTATAGTTATTTAAAAATTATATTCTGCGGACTTTGATATAATGCAACAATCTCTTGCATTTCTCTTGTAAGAGGTATCGCTGTCAATTTGCAATCGGTCAAATGATCGGTAAAAGATAGAATATTTGTGCCGGTACAGTTAACATTAAAGCTAGCCTGTAATTTCAATCAAGTGGTGAACAAAGCGATTTAGAGTCTATAAAATAAAAATTTACCACATAGCTCCCATATCAATCTAGGTAATTTTTCGAAAAATTCGAGAACCGATCATTTTGACTCTGATACTTTAACCGTTAATGATATACTGCTAGATCAATGTGCACCTTCCATCCAACCATAAATCCCCACAAATAAATCTTCTCACCATAAATCAAACATTACTAAACCTCCCTTTCTCCAATTCAAACCTAACAAGATCTCAACACGTATTCCCTCATTAATCCACGCAATTCACAAAGTCAATGAAATACACAATCGAGTATACTCGTCCCCCGATCGAGGATTTAACCACGATCTATCGGCTTCAAGGTGAAGTGGACCGACGTAATCGGGGCGGTCGAAATCACCGAAGAGGAAACGGAATAAGCGTTATAAGAATAAGAAAAAGAGGATAAGAGGAGGAAAAGAGGAGGCACGCGGTCGCGGCTCGCGCGTGCACCGGAGGAACGCGCACGCCGGTCTTCTGGCACGAAAACAAAACGTTCTAAAATTACCGGTGGCTCTCGATGAGGTGGTGGGCGCGCACTATTCGCGGCGCGACTCGAGGCGATTTTGCGCGGGCGAGCGATTCTATTTCGAGCCGCCACGCAACCACCTGAGCCACCCAGCATCCCCAAATACCCGGGATGACTATCGCGACTCGCACCTCCGATCCTCTCGCATAAGCTGGATGAGTCAGTCAACCGATCTAGACGATTTTTGGCAGCTGGTGCAAATCTATCGCGTCAGAAAATCATATTGAGAATTTGACGTTGGTATGAAGAACACATTGGGTCTAATTGTAAGGGCGAGACAGCGAAGAATCGGATTTGAAATTGGGCGCGTTGAGCGACCTGGCGCAGGGATGCGGTCATCTGTTCACGAGCGTAGCAGGTAGTCGATTTAACAACTTGAGTGCCATGCGGCGCGGTCGCGCTTTTGCTTTTTAGCTCTTTGCAATAGAAGCTGGTAAATCGAGTGTATTTTGATATTTTTTTATATTGCAAAAAATAATTTCGGAATGAATACGTTTCTTTTTTAACGACAAAGAGTGCAAGAGTTGCTCGCACTGTGTAAATGGTCCTGAAGTAACTGATAACTCATAGCAAAAATTACTTTGAGTGCAAAGGGTTAGGAGTTGACAGTATTGGGGGTTGATTGATATATAAAGTTAATGATATATTTGTTTTGGCTTTAACTATTGTAGGTATGTTCCCTAGGAGGTATTGTTTTAGGTGAATACCTCATCATTGGGATTGTGATGTGTTAAATAATAATTTAGAAATAATTATATCGACGTGACGAAAAGGGATTTCAACTTGAGCCCACTGTTTGCGAGTTAATACCTTTGAGGGACTGTTTTGCAAAGTGGCAGATGAAGAATTCATTTTAAATTGCCTTATAAGTGTTATGTTGTTCTTCATAGTCGCATAACGTCGAAATAAACTCATGTTTGAGATAATTTTGGATCGGCTTAATAATGATCTTGATTTTTTCACTAATCGGAAACGAGAGAGACAAATTGACACGAACAAGCGTATTTATAGCTTCCGAAGGAAACTTTTGCTACTTTGAGTACTCCGTTTAAGGAGTGACGGGGATCGTTGACTTCATTAGCGCTCATTTCGCGATTCCTCGAGGACCGTTCGTGCGCTATTACAAATCGCGATGAACGTTACTCGTCGAGGGAACGAGTAAATCGTCGTATTTCGCAATGTACTCGATCTTTCTCTGTTTTTCTTCCTCTCTCTCTCTCCTCCTCGGGTGTTTGCGCTCGAAAGAATATTCCGACATCGTCGATTTGTCTCGCAAATCGGCACACCGAACTTTTGGCAGCATCCTCGGAATTCACCGATGGAAACTATGTATCTATTCCCTTGATATCTAGCTCGTGCCAGAATTTTTCAAACTCCGATCAACATCGATTTATCTCCTCGATTTTATCGTGGAACATCGTAAACGTTTAAATCTGACAAGGTAATATTAGAAAATATAGTCACAAGTTATAGCAGAAATTTTCTAACACTAGAACTACCAAGCGAGTCAAAATAATTCGTGCCCAATTTTTTTCAAAAATTCACCAAGTTTATAGGAAAGTCATTGAGCAGATATTCTACGTTGTTAAAACAAAGATTACAGAATTGATCACTTTTTCCATCTCTTTATACCTTTTTTGCCAAACTACTTATTTAATATACTGAAGTATAATAGATTTCCCGGCAGTAGTTCTACTGTTAACTACGAAAAACGTATATATACGCTCTCCCAGGCAATCAATAATTACGAAAGCCACTCCGACAGACTTTACAAAATTTTGTTAGTAATTTCTTCATTCCCAGTTTTCTTACAATGTAAATGGTTTCTCTTAGAAGTGCGCCGAAGTCATAGGGCAAAATTAAATTACAAAATATCTACAGATTTAAACTCTTAAACTCCTAATTAAAGAATTCACATCTCCATAATATCTAAAAGATGTTTCTGAAATTATCATTCAATATTTTTCACCCTTAGTGATTCTACACCCATCTAAATCTATAAACCCTCGAAATTGAATCTCGACAAATCAACCGCATCACTAAAGTCCCAGAAATCCAAAAGAAAATTGAGAATAATGCAAACACTCATCGATCGTAAATCTCAGAATAAATATCACCGTGAAAATGAAGTTGTTCTCTGTACTCCGTAAAGGCCGACGTCATCAAAGAGCCTCGAGGAACGCACGAAGGATGTTCGGAATTAGAAAAGACACTCGATTCCGTCGCCATTAACGAGGCTCCGCTTTAAACGCTTTAAACGAGTCGAAGGCGAAGCGCCGATTTACCGAGTCCCTCGTATTGATTACTTAATGCTCTCCTCGCTGACCGTAATCGTAAGGACAGGAGAACAAGAAGTCCTACCTTGTCTGTAACCCACATCCGAGTGCAATTAGGAACGAGCATGTTTTCGTTGTAGAGTGCCCGCCGTACGTGATCCACGTACGCCGATAGTGTACGTGAATGTATGTACATCTGCGGTTTCAGGGGCGCATTAATCGCGATCAAACTGTACCCAGGTAATAAAAGGACCACGATTAAAAGTGGGAAGGTTTTGTTCCTCGGTGAAGGGGAGACTGTTCTTCTACTCTTTTTTTTTTATTCTTTTCGGCTTTAATTGCTTACGGTCATTTTGATTAGGATCTACTGTTTCAGATGCTATGGTTATTTTGTCACAGAGCTACTGTTTTAGACCTTGTGGTCATTTTGTTTAGGGCCTACTGTTTTAAGTGATATGGTCATTTTGTTAAGACCTACTGGTTTAAGTACTATGATCATTTCCTGTTTGATCCTACTTTCCTGCGATGATGATTTGATCATTGGCCAACTAGGGAGACAGCTCGATTTTTACTTTGGAATTTGTCGAGCATGGTTTATATGATTATGGAGTCTTTTTCCCCTATGGTGTTTTTGGAAGTTGACGATGATTAATGAGGCTGTGTACCGTGTGATTGTCTAGCGTGATGACAAAGTTGTAATGGGGGTCGTACAGCAATTAATTAGAGTATTAGCAGATGCACGAAGAAGAGGAAGAATTTAATTATGACTTTCTTTAAAGGTTTCAGAGATATACAATTTTTTCTAATTTTAAATGGAAGTATTGTGAAAAAGTTCTTCGGAAATTCTCGCGCTCTTATGTCAATGAAGAAATGATAAATTTAATGGGAAAATTGAATGAAACGTATGAACCGTAAACGATCGCAAAATTAAGAGTCACGTCTCGATTGTAATTACGACGCAATCGCGCGATGAAAAGCACACCGAGTGCGCTCCTGCACGGCCTGCCGACTGCCGACTGCCGGTATTACTTCGATCTACGGTGAGTCACGATCCGCGCGAGTCTTTCGCACGTTTTTGCGCGGCACGATGCCGGCTCTCGTCGATTAACGATCCTTTCCGGTCGATTCGCACATTCGCTCGATTCCTCGCAAGACAGATCGTTCGCAAACTGCTCTCCGCATTTCCGGAATGTTGCGCGCCTGATCGTTATTTCCGATCTTCTTGATCGTTCTTTTTATCCGGTTTAATTATCGTGGATCAGCATTTGCGCAATTGCGAGAATTCTCTATTGCGTCGAAGACGGGAACGTGATAATGACAGGGAAGACTTTGATTGGGCTTTTAAAGAGGTTGAAAGTATGATGGCGCGAAGATTGAGCTTAAATGAGAGGTGTGGAGTTAAAAGGGCGAAAGATCAATTAGCGGGGACCAATTTAGATTTCTGACAGTTTTGGGAGAATTAAAAAAAAAAATTTTACTTTAAGTATTATTATTTCACCTGCGATTTAGGTATTTTAACACTTTGCGGACGGAGAATTTTTGGATATTGAGGAAGAATCATTTATTTGACGATAGAAAACCACTTTTTTATCGGAAAGTCAGACTGTTAATATATAGAAGTTATGATGTACTATTTGTGTAATAATATTTTAACGGTTGTATTTCAATTCTTCGAATTTAACCATATAGATATGCATCGAAAAACTGTAACTAGATTTTTTCTCAGACCGCATATATGCGTCTGTCGTCCCCAAAGGGTTAAGAACCATTAAGGCTATGATACATTAAATAATTAACAAAAATATTCCGAAGGTGATAAGGAGCATTTGTACTCGGGCCTACTAATTATGAGTGTGACCCTTTGCCTACTTATCACAGTTTTGATTTTCTTCTGTATTTTTTCGGCTTCAACTTGTACGGGTATTTTGTCTAGGACCAATCATTTTAGAGGGGTTTCTAATCACTGAGACTGCGACATACCAATTAAAAACATAGACAAATTTTTCCATGGTTGAAAAATGAAGATTTGAAACTCAAGTCCACTGATGGTGATTCCATGTCTTTAACCTTTTAATTCACCATAGTACCTTCCAGGAGAATTTTCTGGGTTATTGTATAACAAAAACAAGTTAAGTTTAACACACCAAGTACCGGTATTCATGCGGTATTCACACGGTGTACTCGGGTATCGCAATTGCACCCAACCCGGCTTCAAATTTACACAACGACGTTTCATTCTATGGTGCAAGAAACTTATGGTAACTCCTTCTCGAAGCTCTACAGAGGAACAATAGAAACTTCAGTTTTGACGGAAAGGTAAATTAATCGTCTCTCTCTGCTATGAGTTAAATAACCATCAAGGAAGAATGAAATATCCAATTTTTAACAATGAAGAAACATAAGCAGTCCTTTATTCGGTCGTACGGTCAATCCGTCTCTCCCAATTTGATCTGGTGTATTTTTGATGATTCAATGAATCGAAATTCATAAGCACGGTGACGTAATGCATCTGCAAGGTTGAGAATCGAGAAAAGAGAATGACAGAGAGACAAAATAAAGAAGTATATATCTATATATATATATGAAGAGAAAAAGAGAGAAAGAGAGAGGAAAAAGAAGGAGGCTCTTTAAGGCGATCAAACAAAACGCAACGTGATTCGAGGGCTCTCGTAAAATCATTGCCCGCGGGTAGCTCGCCTCCGTTATCCATCATCGTCCTTTTGCCTCGTTCGGCGGATCGCGATTTCGTCTTAATCGACCGTGCCATTAAAGAAAATTACGTAGGCCGTAAGCGCAAGTAGAAACATTAAATATCATACGGATCGTGGCCGCGAACAAATCGGATCTCCGCACTTTAACGCTCGTGCTGCCATTTCTGTCGCAGTTTCAGCGCGAAAAATTTATAGATCGTGTCGACGATAGTCGTTCAAAGTGTCCATACATTTTCATTCGCGTAACAGTTGACACTTTATGCGCGAAATTCATGAGAAGAACGCGGTGGTCGAGCTTCAAGACTCTTGGATTCCAGCGACAAAGAGAATTCTCAAGAACTCCGTTGCGAATCCGGCTTTTTGTCCTTTCTTGATCTTTTTACCGCGCTTGTATTATTTCTTTGGTCGTAACGATAATTAGAACGTGTCTAAATATAAATATGACAAGACGGATTAGTCCTTGTAATGAGAAAACAATGGGGGCTATGGCGAGTATGGAGTTGAAGACTTGAACTTTCAATTAGTGCGTTGGAGTTTAAATTACCTGTGAGAGATTCTTTGTACATTATTATTTAGTATGGAATTTAGATATGTCAAACAGGTACTTTGAAAAAAGGGAGAACTAGTGGAAAAAGACAATTAGTTAAGTAATATATGAAGTATAAGATTCACGTCACAAATCTACTGTACTACTTCCGTATAAATTTCAGAAATATTTAAAATAAAATAGAAATCCGTCAATTTGACGGCTGCCGCAGATCCAGTGTTAATATATTAATTGCTCAATTAGAAAACCTAAAACTTCTGAGTCTAAGACACAATTAACGTAGTAATTAAAATGAAAAAGGTCCAAAAGATAGGAGTAATAGAAACAGCAGAGACAATTATGTTAATTAATTACTTAGGAAAAATCTGCCAGAGCCAACAGACATTTGATCTCGACCCCAATTAGAAGTCTAAACCTTCCACCCTATAACCATCGTGACTCCTTCGTAACTTAGTTAATCTTTTCATCTCAAACTTCTAATTACATCTTCCCCTATTATTTTCTCATTATCGCAAATTTCCACATTCTTCTACATCAGATAATAATTTGAAAAAATCTGCCAAACACAACGGTGATTCAAACTTCGAACAATAAACTCGTGGTTCAATTCTTGTATTACACTTATATCGTGCAACATTTAAATTAGCATTGGAGTCTTTGAATTAAGTTTGCTATCGATATGGTTATTATTAAATCGAACCTTCGACCGGATACTGAACATACAATATTTAACGAGCGATATCGATAATACGAATACCGAGGCTTTCTTAAAACGGCGACACTCGGTGTTTCCAAGGAGCTTGTAAATTTACTGTCGCGGAGGCGTAGAGGTGAATTTACTATCGAGAAGAGAGCCGTACGTTTCAACCGTAATTTACATCATACTTCCTCGTTTCTCGACCTTTTAATGCGTAATTTCGTTACAATGAGTGCTTAGACGAGAGACACGCAGTTGAAACGACCGCGATGGAGGATCGTGCTCGTAACACCGACTGTGCTCTATCCCTTTCACGGGTATTTTACATTTTTATCCTTTCATCCCTTACCGTTAACGTTTCTTTCATCCTCGAGGAAGATTATATCCCTCGCATCGCAAACAGAAAATTGATAATTATCTCGTATATCTGGTCATTTTAAAATTACCCTCGTCTTTTCTCTGATCAAGGAAGATTGAAATTACGTTGAAAGTCTAATTTAATGTTAAATGTTAAAGGGCAATTTATTAAAGGTTGTGCGAAGTTATTTTTATAAAATAGATCTACTTTATTCTTCTCAACCCGGGATTTTTAATATACGCAAAATAACTTCATTCTGCTCAAAAGGTTAATTGAAGAGGATAAGAGAACTCCTCTGTCAATTTTTACTTATTTTCTTGTTATAAATATAGAAAGTAAGAAGTTGTGGTAAATAGTGACAAGATTTGACACTTTTGGCTTATTGATAAATTCATGCCTAATCTATAACATAAATGCACAATCACCATAAGAGGAAAGTTCTATGTTAAAATTTCTCTTTTTGGGTCTTATTGCAATTAGAAGTTATTGTAATAATGCAACAAAAATGTAATACCAGCATTAACACGTCGAATGCCACTGATATTTTGCCCGTTTGATAATTTCTACTAATGTGATACTTTTCCTATTAAAATCCTGCCTTTGAAAAGCAGATAATTTATCTACTACAATGACCAAGCAAGTCAAAATGACTAGTTCGCATTTTTTTCCAAAAATTTCCCAAGTTTACAGGAGAGTCCTAGAATAGAAATTCTAAGTTGATCTTATAAAACACAGATTACCAAACCGATCATATTTTCACCCCTTGCTTTCTCTTCTTCCAAAATTCTTACTTAATATATTTAAGTGTAATAAATTTAACGTCGGTCGTTCTAGTGTTAAAGATATATATTTAAAAGGCTTTTATCTTTTGAACACCAATTAAATACTGAATGTTAGAAAATTCGTAAACATTACAATTGAAAAGTCCTATGAAATTTTAATTGAAGAGCGTCGGTCATCCGTGACCCCCGTGGAAGTCAACGTGTTAATATCCAAAGAAAAACGCAGTACAGGAAGCAAGGGAAGAACAACGACGACAGCAACGACCGTAGTAACGTCCTACAATTAATTGGAATACCGTCTTGACCTTTTCCCCCGTTAATTATTCGATCGTTTAATAGAACTTGCGAAACACCGCGCATTTTAGCACCTGACGGAGAAAAGAGAGTGAGAGAGTACGAAAGGGAGAGAAGAATAAGGGTTCCGCGTGTCTGCGGATGTCAGGATACCGACACGTAAATAGAATATCGCAGGGCGTCACAATTTTTTCGTCTCGTCTATTATTAAAAATTGTGACAAAGTCGGATACGTGCCTCGAAGACGGGGCACGAGCGCGAAAAGCGGGTAACGTATTAATAAACGTTTGATAACGTCAACGTCAGGATAAAAAAAGGGGGAGAAGAGTGAGAACTCACTAAAAATACGATAGCTCTACGATCGGCGTGGATGAAAATACTTTATGTAAAATAGGTTTTAAAAATAAGACGTTTAAAATAGTTAGAGCTACGTGGAACGGGATTGAGGGAAAATAGGGCCACGCGAGGCTAACAAACGAAGGGGGTTGCTTTTACGCTTTCTTCACAATCGAGGGAGATAATCCATTCTTTTTTGCATTTCAGTGTCAATTTTGAATGGAACGAGGGAGAGAGAAAGAGAGAGTAGGAAGTTTGTATCGTTTTCTTCTCATTTGTTTACAATCGTTTGAAACTTTCGTGAGACTTTGATGGATTTTAAGTGTAATGTTTCTTGGAATATTTGAACTTTACACTGTGTAATTATTTACCAGTTGTAAACCTTGGTAAATGTCAATAGCCAGCCACTTGTATCTGTTTGAAGTGCATCTTCTGGAAGGAATGTTGAGAGATTTACCTGATTTCCAATCTTCGTTATTGACAAATAGTTTCGCGCCTCTAATTCACCCCATGAGTGTCTCCTGTGTTTTTCACGCGATGGAAACAGAGTTGTTTGCACGCACCGTGGTGAATTTTTTCGCGAGTCCAGTTCGACAAAAGCTGGAATCGGATCTCGATGGAATCGTCTTTAAATAGGAGGACAAACTCGCGTTTCGAAGCCACCATCGACGAGCCGCGCACCGTCGGTGGAATTCGACTGACGATCCAACGGCACACAATCGTCCCGAGACTATTTCTGACTCGTGTCCTATCGATCTGTCTCTCTTTCTCTTTCTCTTCTCTCTCCTTCTGCCTTTTTGGTTCTCAGTTTCTCTCATATTATTCTCTTAGCTCTTCTTCTCCGTCTTACTTCCTTCTTTTTCGCCTCACTCTTCCCTAATTTTCTCTCCCCCTCTCTCTTCCTCTCCTCTTCATCCCTATTTTCGATTCTTCGTTTTTCCTACACTTCTTTGCTTCTCTCTCCATTTTTTTCTCGTGCTCTCTCGATGTTTCTCTCCCGCTGTAATTTTTATATATCTTATATTGACTTTTATCTATTTTTTATTTTGTCTAATTTGACAGTTGCTTTTCTCTCCCTCTCCCTTCTTCTCTTTTCCATCCCTATTTTCGATTCTTTGTTTTTTCTACACTTCGCTCCACTTTACAATTTTTCCTCCTGCTCTCTTGAAGTTTCTCTCTTCCTGCAACTTTTATGTATTCAAATCTATTTATTTTTTAACCCTTTGCGGACGGGAACATTTTTGAATATTGACAGATAATCGTTTATTCGGCGTTCCAAAACCACCTTTTTATCAGAAATTTGGGCTGTTAATGTATATGAATTATAAATTACTCCACTTTTAATCATATCTGACCGGTTTTATTTCAATTCTTCAATTTGAATCGTGTATACATACGGCGATAGACTATAACTACATTTTTTCTCAGACCGCATATATGCGTCGCTAGTCCGCAAAGGGTTAATTTGTTTAATTTGATTTTTGCTTTTCTCTCTCTCTCTCTCATTCTCTCCTTTGCACCTCCACGCAAGTAAAATAATTCGCGGTCCAGCAGCGATGAAACTAGCCGCGAAAACGCGCGCCGCTGTTTGAAATATTCCTCGGATCGTTAACTCTTCACCGATTTCCCTTCTTTCCAACCATGAAAACGTCCTAATGTTTAACAAAACGACCTCGAAAATATCTTCGCGCAACAAGTGTTTAACGACCGGCAAGATTCGGTGCAATTCGTGCTCTCATTCTGTCTCTTTTTGTCTCAGGAATATGCAGAGATCGAAAGCGATTAGTTTTCAACAGGGTGAAAACTCTGACATTCAAGCGCAAACGTCAATCTGGAGACTATATTTGAGCGATGCTCCATCGATCTCTACCTCCTGCACTTTCACCGCTGAATTAACTGCAATACCTTTCTAAACGAGCTCTTCCACGTTCGAGAATCTTGCGATATCCGTAAACAATAAAAGCCGTGTTCCTTGCAATCGCGAGAAACGAGAGGTTAATATCTTTCTATGTCTCTGATACAACTTTCATTCGCATTCCCGCGAACGAGCGAGTTTAGAAAAAGAACATCATACTTCCTCTTTGAATAGGAATAACACTCAAGTGGCAAACGATTTTGATCTTTCGTCTTGTGTAACGTCAATGTTACTTTCCAAGGATGACGGCAATTATTCATGGCTAAGTGAAATTCATCTGGAAGGGGCAACGTGGTTGAGATCAAGGATTTATTCTTATAGGGATTAAAACGCGAAGGATTAAGAGCTTTTAACCATACATTTCTTTTATTTTGCCCACTTCTTCCTCAACTAATCAAAGGAGAAAATACTTTTATATTTGTTATAGCTCTTATTCCACTCTTCCTACCTTCTTTAACCCCTAAACGTCAATGTTATTATACTTTTCAATGATGACGGTAATTATTCAAGGATAAGTGAAATTCATGTGCAAAAGCCAACGTGGTTGAGATACACGAGTTAGTCTTATAGGGGTTAAAACGAGAAGGACGATTAAAAGTTTTTTAAGACGTTTAGCAGCACTTCTGAATGAAAATCAACGTTTAGTTTTTTACTGAGACTATTCAGTCGCTCTTGACCGATCCATAATTAACATTTTAATGGCCGCACGTTGCCAGGGGCTGGAAATATTGTTGAAGAATTAATTTAAAAAATGTTTATGACAATTAAGAGAAGATCTTATAAGATTAAAGAGTATGAAAAAACTACGAAGCGAATAATGATATTCACACTTATTTACATTCATAATTCATCACGCAGAGAGTATGGTACTGGCCAATAATTTTCGGCGGTAGCTTCACACACATGTGTGAGCGGCCATTAAAGTGTTAATGATCAAGTAAGAAATAGAACGTTTTATCAAAAATTAATGTAGTCTATTAAAGGAAGTAGAAAGATAATCTTCCTAAAAAGGGCCTAAAAGCAGTAGTGCCAGCCCCTAGGAAGGGATGCTTAACTTTTCTTCAACTAATCAAATATGCTAATTATTTAATATTTCCTATAGCTTCAATTCCATTTTTCTTAGCTTCTGCTACCCCTAAACGTTGAAAGAAGATTCACAGAATCGCATTAATCTCCAACCCCTAAACGTTAATAGAATGTTCACAGACTAACATTAATCTCCAACCCCCAAAAATTCTTCACGCTGCACCAAAGATCTTAAATTCTTCTCGATCCAAGATGCAACCGAACATCATCGAAGTGAGACTATTTTTGTTCGAGTAGGTATCGATCTTTCCACCCTTTCTCTCCCTTGCCTCGCAGGCAAGTCTCGTCCGTGCACTTGGACGTCAACGACGACGGCGACGACGGACGTCCGTATGTGCTACGCGCAACACCTCTCTACTCGCCCCTTCTTCGTCCGCTTATCGGTCGACGCTGACGTACAATGCTTCCACGTTCGCTGGCCATTCATAGACGATAAAGTCGGACCTACATATCCTGACGGATTATTTTTACCTCCGTGCTTGCACCCTCGTTGCACGTTCGAACTTTACCGTAGCGGGAAAGAACGACTTTAAGTCTTTCCGCGTCGATTCACGATGACTTTTTATGTCGAGCGCGAGTACGAGAGGGTGAAGAGCTTTTACGGAGATGAATTAAAATTATTTTATTATAGACTAAAGATATTTTTGAAGTTTTAAATTAGAATTCCTGGATTGATGAGAGTTGGGGTGCGGTATTTTTAGTTTATTATTGTTTTAAAAATTCCAGCCGTGGAGAATGGGGTCGCGGGGTGTTTTGGTCGTTGTAGAAGTGTTATTTTATATTTTTAGTTTTGCATACTTGTAAATTTTCTATTCAATTTATTTTTGCTAAGATGACAGCGTACATTGGAACTCGGGCTTGGTATTTTGGTGTCCGAAGTTCTGCGCCCGCCGCCATTATGGTTCCCATTGATGTCTACAAGTATTCTCGATATTCATAAAATATTTCAAGGAATGATTCAAAAGGATTCCCATTTAACCAGTTAACTGTGGTGAAAATTCTTTTGAATTTGGGGTCACGAAAATCGAAAGATGAGCATAAATCTATTTCAAATTATTTATACCCTTTAGTTACTCGTTTTATTTCGGCATGGCCTCAAAATACTCCGAACGTCTTAAAATTTATGAATATATTTTAATTTTCGTCAAAATTGCAATTTAAATAACTAGTGGTAACTTTTACGCATGACGATTATACTCGTCAAGCACAGCTAATTGATTAATAAATTGCGCAGGGCAGTCTGGTGTTTCAAAACGTTTGTAGAGAACGCACTTTTAACCCCTTGACTTACACACGTGACTAAATAAATGGAACAGAAACTTTTTAAGTTTTCCAAAAACTGTTAAATTGAAAATATCAGTAGGTCAGGAGACCTTGAAATTAGTTCCATGCTATTAATATTGCGTTAACTTACACCGGTAAATCGAAAATCAGTGATAAATTATTATTCCAACAATTAATTCTGAGTTCTTGCTCGTTCGATCATAAAAGAAATCGTAAGGCAAGAAGCTAAACGCTCTAAAGATTTGGTAAATTTGATATATCCGATTATTTTCTACTTCTTTGAAAATTTGATATGAATCTATTTTAAATATTTGTTATAAAAATATTCAAGGTTACGTTGCCTCAGTAACTTCACAACAAAATTAACTTATTTTTAATTTTTTGTGCAGTAAATTACTTAGGTACGAGCATTTGAGCAAATGACTAACGAGGTATCTCTTCAGCCACACAATGTGTTAATAGATACCTACAACTTCAAATCCTTGAGATTTCAAGGACATTTTCTCTAAATGACCTTTAACATATCACAGTCTTAAAATTTCAGAGTACACCTCCGATCGAAGGACCGATCCCAAATCACCATACCAGTCTAATAATAATAATAATAACAATATCCTGAAGAACCCAACCTACCGAAAATACCTTTCCAAATGTCCACTACGTTGAACACAGCTTCGATTCGACGTTTCAAGGTAAAGGATCAACGCATATAGACCCATAATACCTTCCCATCCTGCATTTAGCATTTCACCCAGAGCCGCAAGCAGCCGGCAAATAAAAACGTATAATAAAGCGCGTCTGCCGGGAGTGGACGGTTCGTGGAAATTGGTTTGCTCGCGATGGAACTGGGAATAGCACGACCCGGTTCGAAACCCCACGGGTCATTACGTTGCACGCGCAAGCGGGTCGATTTTTACGTTCCGTCGTCGAAATGACGCGCGTCGCGGCGCTTGCTAGTGACGCGAGCGACGCTTGTAACATTATCGAACGATCCTACGAACGATCTTCCGGAGTTTAATAATTTATTCGCCCTATGACGAGTCGTGGTGTCTTTCTTTTTTTGTAACGGTGGTTTCGATCGGTGCGAGGGGTTAGTCCGAAAGAAACTCGACGGAAAGTTTTTGCCGACGTACTTGGGTTGTTTTCAACTTTGTTTTGAATTTCTTTCATACTGCGCATTTATCAAGATATGTACTTATTTATCTATAGTGTATGAATACACTGGTTTTATGAAGAGAAACTCTTTGTTCAAAATTTGTAACATCAACCCTTGGCGTACAATAATGGATGATATTCGAGACGCGGAGGATGGCGGACAAAATTTTGCGGTGTATGAAAAGTTATCGAATTCAAAATATTAATTGGATATGACATGGTAAAATAATTTGAATGCAGAAATCATTGTTACATTCCTCTACCAGTCAATTAATTTTGAATTATGGTTTAAAATATGGAGTTAGAAAAAAATCGTAGAGCAAGGGGTGAAGTTAGAAATTAGAATCTCCAACTTAATATTTTTGAATTTTCATCGCCGCCCTTAAACGTTACTGGTTCCAGCTTCCGGATGTTCCCACTTTTGGGGGTAATTTGTTTATTTGTATATTGGGGGTATAATAAATTTGTTTATTGGGGGTAATTTGCCAATATTTTGCTAGAATTTTACGTCCCTCTTTCAGAGATTGTAGATAGATTCTATAATTTATTTCTAAGTCCATGATCTATATATCTCCAAGGCTTTACATATCTCCAAGCTACTCTTTCAACTTTCAACACGATGCTTGACTTTTGACATGATAACAATTGAATCCCTAATAATTTGTAAGACGTAGAAAATAAAAAGAAGGAAACATTTAAAAAAAGAATCAGTTATTTGGATCGATTTCCAACAATGGAATCAAGGAACCAGAGGGACCAAGAGAGCATCATTCGTGGTACCATCTACGGCAAAGTGCGAAGACCGCGAGGGGATGACGAATCGCGTTTACGATGAAGGCCACCTTCCGGACTTTACGACGTCCATGGCCCGTCAAGGAAGAGAAAAACCTACCAATGTACCGTTCAGGTAATTGAAACCCTTTTTTCTTCACCGTCGAATACCATGGTACCGGGTCAATGTCGCAAAAACAAACAATTTCGGTCCTCCGTTTTGCGGTTATTTCAAACGAGGCTCTTTAATGCTATTTTATTCAATGATCAA
Organism: Cerceris rybyensis; assembly: GCA_910591515.1. Classification (NCBI taxonomy): domain Eukaryota; kingdom Metazoa; phylum Arthropoda; class Insecta; order Hymenoptera; family Crabronidae; genus Cerceris; species Cerceris rybyensis. The sequence continues at coordinate 9,287,315 of OU342795.1, forward strand.
GTTGGTAAAATCAATAGAATGCGGTACCGTAACATTACTTTTACACTATCCATCATAATCTTTATTAATTACCAATCTTAACACGTTGACTACTTTGGAGGTCACCGGTGACCGGCGCTAATGAATTTAATGAGATTTCATGTAACTTCTGAATTGCAATATGTATGAATTTTCAGACACATTGAATGTTTGAATATTGGCATTAAAGAAATAAAGTTCTAAAGAACATCTATTAGATCAGGGGTGGCCAATCCGCGGCCCGCCTTGAACATTTTTCCGTACCGCGAGATTATCATCAGTATCATTATTATTATATTATTTATGTTTACATGTAAGAGTAATAGTAAACACAATAATAATAACTCATTATATTTCAATTTTTTACTCTGAAAAAGTGCCTATAGTGAGTCTAAATCTAATTTATAGGGATATATAATTTGATATTCGGCCCGCGGAGTTATGATGCATTTCCAAAGTGGCCCGCAAGATGATTTGGGTTGGCCACCCCTGTATTAGATAGATTCTCATATCTATTGGATATCTAGCATTTAATAGAAAAAGTAGAAATGGTCAAACCAGCGAAATATCGGTGGTGTTCGACGTGTTAATCCAGTAATTATTCCGGTTTCCATATTTGCAAGAATTTTCATCGTTTAGAAAAATAATAGAAAATAAGAATCATCTGTGAAACGTCATATCGATAGAAGATCTTGGATCGTTTTAAAACCTCGACTAATCGAAACTAATCGATGTTAAACGAATGCAATTAAATTCAAAGAGTGGAAGCTCCTCGTTTTCCCGCGCAGAAGATCTCTTCATCGAGACGGAAGAGGAACGTTATTCCCGTGATCTGATTCATCCCCTTTGGAATTCGGTTGCTCTGTATCGGAACGATCCGTTCCAAATTTCGTGATACGTCGTCGCGAACATCATCGATGACGGAAGGATGATTTTGGCACACGCCGTAACGTCTCGTTGAGGTTGTACGAGCCAAGTGAATGACGAATCGTGTTTTGTTTGAGCGATGTTTAAGCTTTACTCTATACGTCGTTGAAATTCGTCAGAGAAAATGAGAATGTCTGACGAATTGGATGGAAATTTCGAGCGCATACAAGTGCCAAATTCGACGATTTGCATCTCAGTTTGGATACGATCTAGGATGATGCTTTCTACGTTTTTGAGCTGATGTGTTTGCGCTTCCAAAATTAACGCTTGACGAACATCCATCGTTCATTCGCGAATGTTGGACGGGACGGGGATTGTTGTAGTTGGATGATTTCTGCGTGCAAATCCAATATGAGAAGATTCACGAACGATGCATCGTCATTGATGTGGATTGGAGCTACTTGAGATAATTCTCCCACGTGATGCGTTCAATGACGTTGGCCAATGTTTTCCATTTTTTTACCACACCATTTACCAATGATGTGAGAATGGAGATTATAGTTATTAAAATTTAACGGAAAGACAGTAATAATTGTAAATCCTCGCGAGAAGATTTTCCAGAGGTAATAAGAGATTTTAAATTGAGCCTACTAATTGGAAGTTTAAGTCCATGTGTTCATCAAATATATCAGGTGTATGCAAAAGTTTTAGCCTTTTCATGTTAAACGTCACCGGTATTTTGCTTGTTTCAGCATTTTTAGCGAAGTAAAACTTTTTCTATTTAAATTATATCTTTACAAAGCAGAAACTCCAAAGACAGAAATAGACATATAGCCAACGGGGTTTTCCTCCTTCGTTGTCAATATTTAAATACTTAATGCATAAGAAAACTTAAAATTTTACAATTTTAAAATAATATGAAATTTCATTAAGTTCAACAGCTTTGTTAAAAAAAGCAACGTGTTGAAACTCTTTGAGGCACTGGAATTCAGCAACTTAAAAGACCCATGTTGCACAGTACTTTCTTTAAGTGATTAAAATTGGTGTATATTTCTTAAATAAAGTTTTATAATAATAAGAATTTTTGAGAAGGGTCAAAACTGTTCTATGCACCTCCATCCATCAAAGAGGTGGCACATTTTTAATCTCCTCGTGCCTCGAAGAGTTCAAGATGATTTTTCGTTAAAAATAATCTTTCCTCTTTCTTTCTCTCTCTTTCCCTCTTAACGAAAAAGCTTCAACCCCTCGCAAACATCAAAAAGAGTCTATATAGCGCAATATCTTAAAATTAGCACAGCATAACATTCGTATCTATCGCTCACCATTTCCGTCGATCGATGTTCATCCGACAAATCGTCATTGTCTTCGACGCAGTAACTTCGAACGTTACATAACAATCGAGAAAGTCGACGGTGACGCGTAGTTTGGCAAAACTACCCGAGAAAAAGTGCCAAAGCCAATTCCACGGGGATGTTGTTGCCTTAACGTAGCGTAGAATCGTGCGTGACGTAAATTTCACAGAACGCACGAATCGATAAGAAAGTCTGACGTCCATGGTGTTCGATAATTCGCGCGTGATGTTGCGGCTGGTCATAGAATGGAAATCGTTGGTCTTACATAACAAATAGAAGAGACGACGGCACTTGGTAAATTTGGCAGGGACGAACAAACGGATCGTCAACGAGCCAAATTCCCTCGGAGATTTACCGGGTGATGGTATCTTTGATTACAGGTGTGAGGTAATAGGGGATGCAAATTTGAGTAATTAAGTATGAACATTTAAAATTACCGTCCAAATTCTTCGCCTGATTTTAACACTAGACATACCGACTATCAATTTAATATATCTAAAAGTGAGAATTAAATATATTATAACACTAGAACTACCGGCGTCAAATCTAACATATTTTAATAAATGCAGTAAGTACTTTGAAAAGGAGGGAATCAAGCGGCGGGAAATTTGATCGATTGGGTGATTTACGTTTATTGATATAGACGCAGAATATTTATTCTATGACTCTTACATAAACTTGGAGAATTTCTTGAAATAATTATGTACCAGTCATTTTGACTGGTTTGGTAGTTCTAGTGATAATAAGAGAACTACATAAGACATATAACTTGGTCGATTTAACCCCCTGTCCTATTACTTCCTTCGTGACTACCCCCGCAATGAGTTCCAATTAAACTGATAAAATTAAAATTTATCAGTGATTCTTGATATATCGCACATTCTATTGCAATATTAATATCACAAAAATAATATTATAGTGTCTTATTTGTATCCTCAATTTTATAGGTTTTACAAAAGTTGAAAATTGCCTATTCCGTACATTCCATTGCCGCGAGTGTCACACGTTGTAGGCTAAGGAGATAAAAACTTTTAGTCTACAAGATAGCCGTAGAAAATTCGAAAAAGCAATGCTAAAAATTTGAGAAGTGTTCTCAAAAAAATTAGTAGTAGTTTTGATCATCTTGATAGATCTAGTGTTAAACAATTCCTTTCAAGTTAAACACAATGGCAAATAATCAACGTAGAAATTGAAGGAAGAAGATCACATCGTGATGGCAATTCCACGTGAAAACGAGACGCTACTCGAAGGCGTATGTGCACCGTTAACGCTGTAATTGAAAGATTCTTTCTTCAGGGTACGTGTTCGAGGTGACTCGGAAGCGAGGAAAGAACCGTACGCTTTCAAAGAGAATTAAAAGGGGAAAGTTGTAGCGACGCTTCTCCGATGAGAATTTAAAGAGGAATCGCGCCTCACAAAAGCACCGTGTTGTTCCTCCTCCATGGAAGAGGCCTACGACTTTGAACATCTTCGTGGTAATTGTTTCTTGACGGAAGTGATCTCTCTAGATTGATTATCTTCATTTCGATGATGGGGCTATGTAACTACAAGTGCTGCAATGTGATTGTAGTTTGAAGAATTGTTGTTTAACACTAGAACTACCAAACCAGTCAAAATGACTGGTACACAATTTTTTCCAAAAATCCTCCAAGTTTACATAAGAGTCATAGAATAAATATTCTACGTCTATATCAATAAACACAAATCACCAAATAGATCACATTTTCCGCCGCTTGATTCCCCCTTTTCTAAAGTACTTACTTAATTTATTAAAATATGATAGATTTGAGGCCGGTAGTTCCAGTGTTAATTTTAATTTCCAAATTAATTGCATCATTTTTGGTTGAGGTGCAATAGCTTGTACACTTTCATTAACCCTTTTAGTGGCGAACGAGGATATATCGTCGTTAGCAATAGTGTTAACACTGAGCAGCGAAGGGTTAATATTCAGTTTTCAATATGATATCAGTAATTTTATGACAAGTAATTTTAAACAGACAGTTTCAAACAGTTTTTTTTCGTTCGGCACTAAAAGGGTTAAAGTTCAGAATTTAATCCTTTTTAAATCTGGTTGTTGTCTCATTGCTCTCGAGAAAAGTAAGTTTCATTGTTATTGTCGGTCTTTCTTTCCAAGAATGGAGTGTGACACAAAAATACAATTTTTGAATTTGTGTATATCGTCGAATTTTCGGAAATAAAGGAAAGACGTTTGTTGCAAAGGGGTGAATTGATGCTTGCAATTATTGAATAATGAAATATTGAATGGAAAGTGATGATTTGGTGCAAACACTTTGCAAGATGATGGTCAATCTCCTCGATGCAGCCTCGAAAACGTTGACCCGCCACAAGAATTGCTGAAAGGCTCTCGGCTAGCCAGCTGATATGGGTCAAAGACGGAAAGAGGAATGCAAGTCGGTAGGCGAGGGCAATTCCGTCGTTTGCAGTGAACCACTTTGTGATTTTGCGTAGAGTGCGGCTCGTTGAAGAAAATAAGTAGTGGGATGCACGAGATAGGATCGTTGCTTCCACGGTTCTCCTCAATGAGGGACTTCGAATTGTTCAAAACGTCTTGCTTTTAGTATTCTTTACAGATCTGATCAGCATCGATAATATTCTCATTTTTGGTACCGAAAATTTGCAACTTCCTTTTAGTATTTTACAGAGGATTTCGCACGATAGGATAGGGATTTCGAATTGTTCAAAACGTCTTGCTTTCAGTATTCTTCACAGTTCTGATCAGCATCGATAATTTTCTCATTTTTGGCACCGAAAATTTGCAACTTCCTTTTAGTATTTTACAGAGGATTTCGCAGGTAAGATAGGGACTTCGAATTGTTCAAAACGTCTTGCTTTTAGTATTTTTCACAGATCTGATCAGCATCGATAATTTTCTCATTTTTGGTACCGAAAATTTGCAACTTCCTTTTAGTATTTTACAGAGAATTTTGCAGGTAGGATAGGGACTTCGAATTGTTTAAAACGCCTTGCTTTCAGTATTCTTGACAGATCTGATCAACATCGATAATTTTCTCATTTTTGGTACCGAAAATTTGCAACTTCCTTTTAGTATTTTACAGAGAATTTTGCAGAGTAGGATGCAGCAGAGTTCTTTTCACAAAAGAAACAAGAATAAGAACTTATGTTTTTTGCGGACAGAAAAGAAAGCGGGGGGTTACGGTTGGTATGGAGTTAGAGAGGCTCAGACGCCCAATTAGTGAGGTCGAGGTCAAATACCCCGTCACCTCTGGGAAATTTTTCTTAAATTATAATTAAATATATCATAGCCTTAATCATTCGGTACCTAACCAACCGCAGTAGGTCCTAGAAGAATTGTCTCTAAAAATTGGCGCCAAAGAAATACAAAAGAATATCGAAGTTATGGTAAATAAGCTGTTAACAATATTTATAAATTTTCAGACACATTGAATATTTTAATATGGACGTTAAGAAGATAAAGATCTGCGAATTACCTATGTATCTATATCTTTAAAGTTTTTGCTTTACAAAGATGTGAATTTAATAGAAAAAGTTTCAATTCAGTAAAAATAGTGAAACTAGCAAAGCACCGGTGGCATTCATCGTGTTAACACTAGAACGACGAACGTTAAATTTATTACATTTAAATATATTAAATAAGAACTTTGGAAGAAGAGAAAGCAAGGGGTGGAAAATATAATCAGTTTGATAATCTCTGTTTTATAAGATCAGTTTGGAATTTCTAGTCTAGGACTCTCCTGCAAACTTAGGGAATTTTTGGAAAAAAATGTAAACAAGTCATTTTTACTTGCTTAGTCGTTCTAGTGCTAAAGGCTCGATCTTGCAATCAGTGATTCCAAATTCACCACATCTTCCATCACACTTCGCAATCTAAATTATTATTCAATATACCACAGACAAACCAACCTAAAACAGTAAGTCCCTGGTGAAATGACCAAAGTAATTAACACTAGATCTACCAAGGGGGTTAAAATAACTTATACTGAATTTTTTAAAAATTCTTAGGGCAGTGTGTCGCTCAATTTTCTATATCTATCTTGTAAAACAAAAAAGATTAAATCATTACGCACTTCTGATCGGTCACTTGCACGCAAATATTTCCCTGATACTGATATCTCTTCGAAAATTGCAAAGTTTCTTCACTGAGTCCTTGGCACAGTTAACCGCAATGAAAACTAACAATTTATTAATTTCCGTAGCGACCAATTAATAAGTTAAAAGCCCAAAAGTGTTGGGCCCGAAAAGTCGATTAATCGACTACCGGTCGGTAAAATGTTATACTGAAATAATGGTCAGTAGTTTTAATGTTAATCTCAAAAAATGCAAAAAACAAGGAAAAAGGAAAACAAGAGAATAAAGTCGAAATCGTATCGAAGATAGTAAAGGATGGAAGTAAAAGCTTCATCGACATCGAATTAACAGTTTTCCTCGTCGAATGCGAAGAATAAGAGGGAGAGATGGAGGGCGTATAAACACTTAACATCGCGAGGAACGCCAATGAGCCGAACGCCGAGAGAAGAAGGTGACTCGTTCCCTTTTACCCGCCCACCGTAGGTTCGTGCATGATGTACGATTTCCTGTCTTACGGGTCGTACAATAATAACGAAATGTCAGGAGTGTACATACGATTTACTCCGCGTTACCATACAAAGCCACGACACTTTAAACAATGATCTATGAAAGCTCCTGCCTCCTTCTCCTTTCTGCGAATGGGAAAAGTAACCGTACATTGGCTAACGGTGAACTTAACTTCGATAATCGATAAACTCGTGTGAATTTTTCAACCCTTAGATCCAAATCTCCTGAGAGCTTCAATTTCAATGGATTTCCGGTATTGGAAATGGTTGATGATGTCTAAGATCTTTAATGAGAATTTGAGAATTTAAGTAATTCTTGACGTTCCTTAGATATTTCTTTGTATCGGATGAGAATATAATTGAATCGATGTATGCGTAATAGATGGTATTAATCATCGGTGCAATTTGTATTCGTACGACCTTTTCCGACTTCAAGCACGCTACCAATTGGAACGTTGGAGTTCTAGCTATCGATCATTCTGAGACTCTTTGTTTATTTAAATTTCTTCGCTTTACTTGCGAATTAGATTCCGCAACTTCTACCTGAGTCAGTGATTTACATTCCTTCCAAACGATAAAATACGTTTCAAGTTCTAAGGTGATTATTTGCGTAGAAGAATGGCGATGTTGAGCGACAGGACAATTTGGTTCATGTTCTTTTCAAATCGGGGAGGCAGTCGACTTTCAAATTTATTAAAAGGAGCGCAAGTAAATCGAAATGAGGACCAAAGAGTGTTTCCAGTGGCTGTGTATCAAAAGGTAGACTCAAGAACGAACAATTCCACGTACGTACGAAGGATAGCTTAGGCGTGGTCCGACAAGAATGATCCTCCGGTCTTCTAATCGTTTCTTCTCGGAGGGGGATCTCTCGTTCTTCCAATCGTTCTTTTCGTTAGAATTCAGGCCAACGGCGTCGAGACTTATATTTTAAGGGGCTACTGGCACTCTCCTTTTTGAGAATTGAATATTAGATAACTTCTAACACTTCCTTGCGCGTCGTCTTTTCAATAATTTCTAACACTCGATGAAGGGATGTCGATGTTTCAACGAAGTCTTTTTTCTAAGCTTTATTGGTTTAGGAAGGGGTGCGAGTACCAATGTCATGGTACTACTAAGCAACATTTTAGAAGAGATCGTCGTAAATTCTCAGTTTTACGTGATAAAACTCACTACTTAAGTCTGCAAATTACTTTGCGTTTAGAATCTCGATCTCTCAATTAGTAGACTCGAGTTCAAATATTCCTCTCTTCTGACAGATTTGCTCTCGCGAATTTACAACCCTCCTGATCGTATTCTCAAGTTTGAAGACACAAACGAAATAACCATATCACATAGTCTCAAAATATATAAGACAAAACAAAATTGTAAATCCTCAATCTGCCAAATATTTCTAAATTATCATTTAACATATTACAACATCGGTAGTTTCCAAGCATCTTCCAGAAAATAAATCCAATTCTAGAAATCAAAATGGTGGAGGTTCTCCACAAGTTATTTCACAACAATAACAAAACTAAATAAACACAAAGAGCAAAGAAAATCTTCGATTTCGTCAAACTTTTCTAAATTATCAACATATCATAATATCGGTAATTGCCAAACATTTCCCACAAAACAAGCCCAATCCTAAAACTCAAAGTGGTGGAGGTGCTCCAAAAGTTATTTCATAAAAAGAAGACAACCAAGTAAATCCAAAGATCAAAGAACTTCGTCAAATGTGTGTACATTATCACATAACATATCATAACATCGGTAGTTTTCAAACATTTCCCACAAAACAAGTCCAATTCTAAAACTCAAAGTGGTGGAGTTGCTCCAAAAGTTATTTTAATAAAAATAAGACAACTAAGTAAATCCAAAGATCAAAGAACTTCATCAAATGTGTATACAATATCACATAACATATCATAACGTCGGTAGTTTTCAAACATTTCCCACAAAACAAGTCCAATCCTAAAACTCAAAGTGGTGGAGGTGCTCCAAAAGTTATTTCATAAAAATAAGACAACCAAGTAAATCAAAAGATCAAAGAACTTCGTCAAATGTGTGTACATTATCACATAACATATCATAACGTCGGTAGTTTTCAAACATTTCCCACAAAACAAGTCTAATCCTAAAACTCAAAGTGTTGGAGGTGCTCCAAAAGTTATTTCATAAAAAGAAGACAACCAAGTCAATCCAAAGATCAAAGAACTTCGTCAAATGTGTGTACATTATCACATAACATATCATAACGTCGGTAGTTTTCAAACATTTCCCACAAAACAAGTCCAATCCTAAAACTCAAAGTGGTGGAGTTGCTCCAAAAGTAATTTCATAAAAATGAGTCAACTAAAAACATAGAACGAAGAACATCTTCGATTGCGTCAAATTTCGCCGGCTTTTTACGCCACTGTGAATCGACCCTCTTTCATTAATCGTCACGGCCGGTATCCTTAATGACATTACGGCACGTCGGAAGATCGAAGACCGTGCGTTGCACGTCGGCTGACCTCTTTTCTCTTATCTTTCGCATCGGCCTCTAATGCGTGCACAGACGTCGCGACGCCCTTCTTAACTGCCGCCTGGGATCATCGAGACGAACAATTATTGCCATCCGATTGCCATGGCACTAGGAGCACAAGGAGCCGTTCCCTTTTGAAGCACGGGGTATTTCTCGCCGCTCGGAGATAATTGGGATTTTGCCGTTCGGTTTCTAATTAAAAGGATCTACTCGGAAGACTACTGTACGTCGTAGAACCGATGGGTTCGGTGTAATTATACTTCCTTCTGTCTTTTCTTCGTACGTTCAAAGATCGATTATTTTTTCCCTTTTCCCTTCGAGGGGAAAAAAAGGAATTACTAGAATCCAAGTATCATCAAAGGACGACCTTTAATGTTGGATTTACCAAAAAATTCCAAATTACTCAGGCTTAATTTGTGTAAAAAGTTATTGAAGCTTCTGATCATGTTTGTCGTTTGTACTTCTGTCTACTTTCATGAATGGAAATAGTTGTTCCTTTCAAAGTTGCATTTCTCTTTCGGTTTTTTTGTTTTAATCGGTTTATTTATTATATTGACATATGTTGGAGCAATTGACGATAGTTCTAGAGTTATATGATGGTATTTGATTAATTTGTAAGTTTGTTGGTTGGTTTGAATCCCATGGAGGATCATAGAGTAAGTTGTAATGAGGTGTAATAAATTGAAGACGAATGTGTTCTTTTCGGTTGGTCGAATTTCGGTGGTTTTGATCCACGCGTTAATAGCGTTACGATATTAATTAAGTAGTTGTTTGGTTATTAATATTAATATTAAGGTTACTTTATTATCGCTAAGTAGTCTTTGTTGGGCTAACGATAATGTTAGCTATTACAGTTAGAATTATGAGGTTTATTAATAATTACTAGGGTTCTTTCAAGCAATTTGAAACTTAACGATGCCAAAATCGCTGTTTAATTCGCGACAGAACGAATCACGGCGATCGTCGGATTTCGGTGCCAACGTGTGGAGCGATCCGACGGCAAAGATCGACCGAATCTTTCGGCGCCGCGTCGACACCATAGAATTCGCATCACTGCGAATTCTATAACATTCTCCCTGGTTCCTTTTCTTTTCTTTTCGATCAATCGATATTGACCATCACCACAGCCGAGGCGGAGATTATGACAAGCGGAAGATTCGTGCGAGCCGCGAAAAGCAAAGCGAGAAATCGTGCATGCTGAATTGAAATTTGGGGCTGAAGAGTTTGACTCGGCGAGGGTTGTATTTTAGGGCGTAGATCGTTTCAGAAGTGTCGCGAGGAGGTCAAGAAACGTGGTCAAAGGGATCGTTGACCCTTTCGTTGCGTGGGAGTTTGATGAATGAAATAGAATCGATTGAATTTGAGAACTAAACGTGAAGAAGTTTATGGACGTTGAAAATTCACATAGTGACTGTAGATTCCATGGGTTTTCACTGGATTTGCTGTACCTTGTCCTTAATCCCTTACCGTACGATTTTTTGTAACTACCTCCGTAATAATTCAGAATTAAATTGGTAAGATTAAAATTGATCAATGATTCTTGACATATCTTAGAATTTGACGTAATATTAATATTATAGAAATACTTTTACCGTGTCGCATATCACTGATATTTGCCATTTCGTACGTTTTGGAAAACTTTACAATTTGCTATCCAATTTACTGAAGAGTGTTACTCGTTATCGTATGGCAAGGGGTTAAGAAGTCTAAGATGCACTAGACTTTGTTTCTACTAACAACTGTAAGATCGTTACAAACGATTTTTTCTTAACTACTCGGTCCAAATCGAAAGTCATTATTTGTAGAAACAACCAGGAGCAACGAAAGAGTCCACTGTCCCGATTTCAGGGGATCGCGAGTGAATCTCGAGGACGAACGGCCGTCGCGACATTATGCTACCTCAAGTTCATTCGAATCGACGGATCAAGATCGACGGAGAACGCGAGACGTAAACTCGCACTTTCAAAGAACGAGTCAAGAAGAATCCATCATAGGACAACGATACAATCGAACTTAATTTTCCAAACACTCCACCGATCTCGTAACACACGGTTCTCGCGATTCAACTCAGTGACTCGCGTACCGAAGGTAAAGTTCGACCAACTCGACCGGCGTCGAGACCGACCTCCAGATACACCCGGAGGCCCTCGAGCCACGAGTTCCAAGTGGTGACAAGAAACTTAATAGCCGGTCTTGAAATACAGGTTTCGACGTGCCGGTCGTAAAGATCGATTATCACGGAGCAACGGAGTGTTTAGATCGGCGCTAATACCGGTAGCCGTTCGCCGGCCCGTGCATCTATGGAGCCCGCGCTCTTGTCAAGAAAAACGATTTACCCTTCCCAACAGCAACCCTTCGCGATCCCAGAGTAACACCGTCATCAACAATCCCCGTGTAAACCTCACATCCGAGTATTCGTCGATCGCAGACTTACGAGAGATAATCGCGCCAAAATCGAATCGCACGAAGGAACACAAGAACCAAGAAATAAACGACGTTTCTGACAAGGTTCTCCAAAGATCACGCGCAGCAACGGAAAAGGGTCGGTCGAATGTACGAACATACGTAGGTGAATATTACCTGAAGGTGGAGGCGGCGGCGGATGATGGTGGTGATGATGATGGTGATGATATCCAAGAGCCGGCGGCGGCGGAGGATAAACGGCTCCCCATATACAGGAAGTGGCACCAGCAGCGGCTGCAGCGGCGGCTGCCGCCGCGGCCGCCTGTTGCTGATGATGGTGATGATGATGATGTTGATGTTGTTGCTGTTGCTGTTGCTGCTGCTGTTGTTGCTGCTGTTGTTGCTGTTGCTGTAGAAGCTGTTGAACCTGGGCGATATCTACGAATTCTTGCAGCTCGCCCTCAGGTTCCGGGGCAGGCTCGCGCGAGCGGCCCTCGGATGTGGCCACGACCGCGAACGGATTGCCGGCGGAGTTGTGCTGCAAGTGGTCGAAACCCGCGAGGGGATTCGCGGGCTCGTAATTGCTGCGCCCGGTCGTGTGTTCGCGGCGCATCGCCAGTGCCAGCATCTTTTCAACCTGTCGCGCCGCCGGCCCTCCTCGCGGTGCCAGTCCACGTGCTCCTCCAAAGACCGTCCCGGTCCTCGCGCTGTCGGCCGCCGGCCGAATGCCGATTTCTTCTCGTCGACGATAATCGCGACGATCGCGACGACCAGGACGTCCACGACGACCAGGGAGAACGATCGCACATGTCACGACTTCACCGAGACACGGCAGTCACCCTCGCGTCCGGATCGATCTTGATGTCTGTCGATCACGACTCCTTGAGGGTCGACGATACAAGCGAGAAACGAAGAATCACCACAGTTCTTCCTTGAGATCGTTTCTCGCGAATAACACTCGCGAATGATCCCGGACGACTCTTCGACGTTGATCGGATCGTCGGGAAGATAAGTCTTCGTTGGATCCGAGTATGGATCGTAGAAAGCGACACGTCGATATACGAAATTTCTCTCGGCTAAAAAGCACGAGGAGAAAGAAAGTTTGAGAGAGAAATCTCACGGATGCGATCTTCGAGGATTTCGATGAAACTACGATCCTTCGAGAGCGAAGGACGATTCTTCGGTTGATTCGCGAGGATGAACGTAACTTGAGACAACGTGAGATAGGGTTAACCAGGTTACTCCGTTGCTTCCGGCGGAGGAACGAGTATCGTACTCGCACGTCCGACAAAGGTCCGAGGTATCGGCGCGCGTGCTGGCTGTACTGTATCACCGGAGGATCCTGCTCTTTCTCGGCGTTGGTCCTCCTTGGGCGCGCGCAAGAGGCAGCTCTCCCTCTCTCTCGCCGTTGGACGCTCCTCCTCTGACGGTTGGTCCTCTCTGTCTCGGTGGTTCGGCTTGGCAGCGCCGGTTCGTTCGTTCCTCCTTTTCTCGGGAGGGTCCCGCCGATTCTCTCGTCGTCGAGTTCTCTTCGTCGTCCCGAGGATGCCGGAGCCGCGAGGCAACCGAAGGGGTTCGCGATGGTTCGCGGTAGACTAATAAAGAGCGGCTCGCGCGGGAAGTCGTCGCTCGCCTCGAGAGAGCGCTCGCGCGAGAGCGAGCGAGCTAGCGAGTTAGCGTGGCAAGGAGCGGGCGCGGGCGCGAGTGCGAGCGCGCGCGCACGCCACCGAGGAGACCGCGATCGGAGGCTGCCGGTGCCGGTGCCGCTGCCGGTGCTCCTGGTGGTGATGCCGCGGGTGGCGACGGTGGTGGTTGTGGTGGTGGCGGTGGCGATACCGGCGTAGCCGATCCTCGCGACCGGCGAGACGAGATTCGCTCGCGTCACGTGTCGTCGACATCACCCCGTGCTTACTCCCGATACTGTTGACGCTCCTCACCTATACGAGGATACCCCTCCAGAGGTTCTCCTCTTGTTCCTTCTCTCTCGCTCTCACCCTGATATCTTCGTCTCTCCTCCCCCTCTGACGCTTCTACTCCGCGCCCTCGAAATCGTCCGTCTCTCCCGCGTGCCTCGCGATCTCCATTCATTCCTTTCCCCCGCCCTGTCTCCGTTCTGCCCCCGCTTTTCCCCCGCCCCTCTGAGGCGAGAGCACGCCGTCTCATGGTCTCTCCTTCCGTTCTTCTTCCTCCGATCAACCCGAAGCGTCGTCGACCATCCTTTTCTCTCTCTTGGGACGGACGAGCCTCTCCTTTGCGCGTCGCGACGTCTCTCTTTTTCTCTCGCGTGTCTTTTTCTCTACTCCTCCTCCCGCGCCACGAAGGTTCGAACACCAACGCGTTGATCGCCGGTAACGCTGCCAACGTTCGCCGGGTGACGTCACCGGCGTGGGCGCACCCCCACGCCAGAGAGAGCGCGCCACTCTCCTTCTTTCTTTCTTCTTTCTCCTCCTCCACCTCCTCGTCATCTCCTTCTTCTCCTTTACCTCCTGCACCTCCTCCACCTTCTTCTCTTGCTCCTTCTCCTCTCATTTCGCGTCTCTCTTCGGCAACGCGCTCGAACGTCCCGGTAACTCTGCATCGAGTTATCTCCTCTTCTGGCCACCTCGTTCGCGCGCTTGGAAACACCTAGTCCAGGTCGACGTCGACGCGCCGGAAGTGGAGATGGAGTTTCCCCGAAATTTCGCGATCTACCGGTGGCCGGTTGAAACCGCGACCTTGAAATTGGACTAGGAGGCGAGAGGTGGGAACTTGCCCGCCGGAGAACGCTGGAACGTCGAGGTCGATACTCTCTCGGGTTGGATGACTTTTACCGTAAACACGCTCCCCGATCGTTCCTCGCATTTCGCCCGCGCCAAAAATCCTGCGATTGGAATCCTCCTAAACCTTTAAACCTATCTACCGTACATAATCGACGGTCAAAGATACCTATATCCTTCCATCCCTTACTTTCTCGCCCATTCTGAATTACGTGTCAAACTTATCATGCATAATCCACCAAATATCCGTAAATCCTCCTTCCTAAACGTATCTACAAACTGCAATACCGCGCACTTGGCAAACACTCTGCAAATTCCTGTTTCATGCTCCAGCAACCTGGTGAATTAGCCCAACATGCGGAACGTTGGCCCGCGCTCCATTACGATCGATCTATCGATCGTTTGTAAACCCAACGTTCCTCCCTCGCTCTCTAGATACCCAGCGTGAATCTCCGTATCCCGCGAGAAACACAGGTGTCTTCCCGTTCAGCTTCTTCTCTTCCGCAAAGACTTCCGCAAGTCTCTCGATCCTATCCGGATAACCGAGACAACAGTCTCCAGCCCACAAACGTAGTATCGTGGATATTTGGACGTACGAGACAGCCACCGTTTTTCACTCCATAGCCCACACTGGTGCTCGTGTCGGCATTGTATTTACGTAGAGGGATAAATATCTATCTGGTTGGTCGGCACTCGATATTGGAGGCACGAGTGGCTCGTTAACTGCAGGTTTCGACGCGTGCCAGAAGCACGTCACGCGTATTACGCTCTAAAAGGCCCCGTGATAGTCCGTCTCCGGGCCTTCCCGTTCAGGCCGGAGAAACCACAAAAAAGACCGGCAAGAAACCCGTGCCGGAGCCTCTCCGACGTCCGAGGATCGATGAAAGGCTTTCGTTCGCGATACCTATGGAAGATTGGACGTCGTAATTGAGGATGACGCGAGATAATACAAATTGAAGGTGTATTAAGTAATAAGAATAATAATAGGATGCGTGGAAAAGACGGAGGCGCGCGCGGGAACCATTGATCTTGGACACTTGGGCCTCGTTGCTTAACACAGTGGATGGTGTTGGTACACCGTGGATGTTTATTATTAATTATTATTTCCTGCGTTCTTTTTTTTCGATTACAGATGTTCGTAGGATGTATTCTCTATTGGATGAAGTAGGTTTGGAATTGAGGAATTGTAGAAACATTTTTATCGAGAATTTTTTTGAAAATTGTCTTTTTCACGACTGACTGTCGTGAGTGCGACGTAGATTTAGTGATTTGTTGCTCAATTAGAATCGACTGTTTTGAAAATAACGAAAATAGGGTGTTTGAGCAATGATTTGGCTCGTGCTCGCTTTTACAATGCTTTACTCCAAGTAATTGGACGATTGTTATTTTTGGTGACACTGTTTTATATTGTCGCGCTTAAATTCAGGGGACAGAAGAGAGATGACTTCTTTGGGAGGACGTATTAGAATTTAAAGTAGAAGAATCGACTTCGTAATTGCTTCAAATGGAACAGATTACGCTGCGTCTCGATGCAAAGACGAGATGCATCGGATGATCAGGTATGCTCAAAAAAGTGTTGTCGATCGTGGCGGGAAATGTCGTCGAGGAATCGAGATGGGAATTTTCGATTTCTCGTGGATGCACTTCGTATGCGACAGTTTTATCATTGCGCGGGGAGCAGAATGCGAACGATATTCCGGAGATAAGAGCCACTAGGAGATATCTTACGGTGAGCCGAGAGCTATCGAAACAGGTCAGTCCAGTTTTTGCAATTACATCAAAACGACTATTCCGACGCACGTACCCTCTAGCTAAAAAGGGTTCCTCTTACCCTGGAAGATTTCAGCGACGCCCGGCGTCGGTTGTTGTCGTTTGACTTTTCTATTTTGTCTCAGGCCGGCTAGAAAACCTGCTGTCTTCCGATTCAAACTTCCCAGCCACCTGCGATGCTAAGGATAACTCTAATTTTCATACATTTCGAACAAACTTCTCTAATGATGTCGAGGTCATTTGATAATAAAATAAACATATTCTTGTACGAATAATAATATTGTTACGAAGAAGAGAAGGTATCTTTGGTGATACAATCGATTAGTGAATGCATTCTACGAGATATCGATCATTGAGAGTCGAATATCATATCAACTACACAGATTAACCCCTTGTTTTACGATTTCTTTTGTGAATGCGCAATAACTCATAATTTATTGTTGGAATAATAATCTATTAGGGGGAGCAGAAAGTAACGTCGTCTCTCCAGATATTTTGCCCAAAAACTAATTGATTTTTATTGATCCGACATTAAAAATTTGCACATTAAATAGAAAAGTGTTGCTTATAAAGATTACATCATTCGTTGAAAATAAAAACTTATCCCAAATCTATTTGTTTGAATTTAATGTAAATAACGACATTACTTTCCGGCCCCCTAATATCACTGATTTCCGATATACCGGTATAATTTAACGCAATATTAATAGCATAAAACTAATTTCAATGTCTCCTGACCAACTGATATTTTCAATTTAACAGTTTTTGGAAAACTTCAAAATTTTCTATTCCATTTACCGTGTTACGTGTGCCACATGTGAGACAAGGGGTTAAACAGGACAGTGGAACATTTGAGTCTGGTAGTAACTGTGGCATGGTGAAGAAGCTCGTACCCCTAAACTGTTTAATTGTTGTAGAATTTGGAACTTTCATAAATAAATAATGTCGTATATTCCCCGGTGCAACAATATCAATAGTAGTACTTCATTCTCGACAATTTTCTCAGCCAATCTTCCAGCGCCTAGAATACGTCTGCGAAATTCTATCACGTTTATCGTCCACCCAAAAACGGTTACCTATTCAACAAACCATCCATACACATCCTCACATATCCCGTTTTGTCCTAGACACGTCGTTTTTCATTGTCGCGATCAGGGTGCGCCAATCCTGCCCTCGTGATTCGCATGACCGAATAAAGACGCAAGATCGCAAACGACCGCGACGAATAAAAAAGCAAAGGGTGCAGTCAAGGGGCGAGAGAAGAGCCCGAAGGGAAGTTCCTTCGAGATGGCAATAGATGGGCTATCGCTGAAAAATCTCATACTTCGAATTTCCATCGATCGCTCGAGAAGAACTCAAACCGACGAGACACCCGACACTATAATCTCTTCGGCTTCGATTACTCCGAAAAGCTCGAGTCCTCTCCGTCCAGCCTGTTCATCCGGAGCGTTTATATAATTTCGCGGACGAAGAGAATCGTGGCCATTATCCTACGTTGGCAAGGTTATACCAACAAATTTGACGATATTCCTTCGTCGAGGAAGCCAAGCTGAGAGAAAAAGAGGAAGACGAAGATGAAAAGAGAGAAAGAAGGAGGACGGTGACGGCTATGGTGCCGACGACGATAGCCGTGGCGCGGTGGCCCCGGACGAGGCCCCAGCCCAGGCCCCAGTCCAGACCCCAGTCCAGGCCCCAGTCGTGGCGCAGGCACACGCCATATCTGGCGAGACTATCCTACGTGGGCCCGATCCTCGCCTCGGACCTCGCCTCTCCTCTCGTACCCTCGCCTCGACTCGATTCTCGCCACCGCAACCTCTCTCTTTCTCTCTCTTTTTCTCTCTTTTTCTCCATCTTTTCCTCTCTGTCTCTCCTCCTCTCCCTAACCGAGCAAACACACCTTTTTAGCAGCATTACATTAATATCGTAATGGCACACGGGAGATCGAGCGAGAGAACGAAGGAACGAGCGAGTCCGGCTGCCTGAGGCGCGATAGCTCGATGTACGTCTTGAAAAGACGCGAGAGAGAAGAGCTCCTCTTCGTGGTCGAGGCCTCCCCGCGGACATGCTAACTGTCTCGCGTCCGAGTGGATCGTTTGTCTTCCTCGGGGAAGAAGGAGCGCGCGCCCGTCTCCCGGACTCCAGGGATTCTCCGCTGATTCTTGGCACGAGCCACCATGCCGAGGGAGATCGATGCGAGAATACCGGAATCCTCGATTACCGTTCTTCCTTGCGTCTCGATCCGCAATTACGCTTTATGATCCTCGATTGCTCTTGCTACCCGCGGCATCGTGAGTTTACTTTTTCTTGCTGATCGTTCTACGAGTGGAGCGGATGCAACGTTCATCTGGAGCTTCCGGGTGTAACCCGCGGATCGAATTGAAATTTGTGAACGTTCTTGACTTTCAAAGGTCGAAGGAGGTTCGGTGGATTTTCTTCGAGGTGTTTCCGAGCTTGAATTGTAATTATAGAAAAATTGAAATTGGAGAACACTGGTTACCATTTTGTAACGTTTGTTAATTTGGTTTAGGAGGGACTTTAGTGTTCAGGGAGTAACTTTTGTCTCATGTTCTTTAAAGATCTTGGTAGCTGGATCACTTCTTACAGACGGAAAGATCTAAGACGTCGAAGTTCGGTGTTTCCAAAACGTGGCACCCGACGGAGTAACCCACGGATTGAATTGAAATTGGTGAACGTTCTTGACTTTCAAAGGTCGAAGGAGATTCGGTGGATGTTGTTCGAGGTGTTTCCGAGCTTGAATTGTAATTATAGAAAAATTGAAATTGGAGAAGACTGGTTACCATTTTGTAACGTTTGTTAATTTGGTTTAGGAGGGACTTTACTGTTCAGGGAGTAACTTTTGTCTCATGTTCTTTAAAGATCTTGGTAGCTGGATCACTTCTTATAGACGGAAAGATCTAAGACGTCGAAAATCGGAGTTTTCAAGACGTGGTACCCGACGCGGTAACCTGCGGATCGAATTGAAATTGGTGAACGTTCTTGACTTCCAAAGGTCGAAGGAGACTCGGTGGATCTTCTTCGAGGTGTTTCCCAGTTTGAATTGCAATTATAGAAAAATTGAAATTGGAGAACACCAGTCATCGTTTTCCAGTGTTTGGTAGTTTGATTTAAGAGGGAATCTATAATACTTTTGAGGGAGTAAGTTTTATCACATGTTCTTTAAAGATCTTGATAGTTGAAAGACTTCTCGCAGACGAAAAGATCTTGTAAGAGTCGGAGGTCGAAGTTCCTCAGACGTGGTTCCCGACGCGGTAACCCACGGATCGCATTGAAGTTGGTAAACGTCGCTGATTTTGAAAGGTCGAAGGAGACTCGATGAATCTTCTTCAAAATGTTTCCGAGTTTGAATTATAATTACAGAAAAATTGAACTTGGAGAACATCTGTTACCATTTAGTACCGTTTGATAATTTGGTTTAGGAGAGAGTAACTTTTGTCACATCTTCTTTAAAGATCTTGGTAGCTGGATGACTCCTCGCAGACGGAAAGATCCAAGAGTCGGAGGTCGAAGTTCCCAAGACGTGATACCCGACGCGTGGAATCGGCGGCAAAGAGGCACCTTCTCGATTCTCGCGTGCGAGACGTCCCTGACGAGAGTATATCCGCTCTCTCGGAGAGACATAATTCGAAATTGTCGGTTGGGTCAGAGGGCAGGGCCCGGCTACTTGAGCGAGTTGACTCCGCCGGTCTCGGGGGTCACGTGCCACGGCTTCTTCTTCGCTTCTTTAGACTCTTGCCTCTCTTCTCTCTTCCGCTCTCCTCACCCTCAACTTTCCACCTCTCTCCATCCTACTTCGCCGGAACCCCAAAGTCATCCTGACAGTCCTCTTTCCAAGGATCATCGTTATCACTGTCATTAAGAATCTCTTCATCGCCTTTCACCCACTGTATTTCCAAGTTTCAACCATGTCTCCATTCGACAGCTCATTTACGTTTGCAACTTTAATCCAAGGTAAAATCCTACCATTTTTTCACAATAAAACTTGCTCCAACGTCGAACATGAAATTCGAACGTTCCAAGATACACGAGAGAAGGACAAATTCCAGTTTGGGTGAAGAAGGAGCAAGGAGAAAAAAATGAAAAAAAAACGAAGAGGATCAAAAGAAAAAAATATGATAAAAAGAAGAGAAAAAGGAGAGAGAGAGAGAAGGTAGGACGAGGAACGACGAGTCGAAACGACGCGGTCCTGCATCGGAGAGTCGAAGTGACCTCATCGGATGTGGCTCTGATTCGCTCAATTCGTCCACGACGTTCCAGAGCTAGCGGTCGAGCTCGTGCGCGCCAAGACATGGACGTGTCGCGCGGAAAAGGAGCCTCTGCGCGATTGCTATCGTCTTTGCCTCATTATTCCATTATGATGGCGTGTGGCGTGTGCCGTACCCCATTCGCCCTGATTGCCAGCGCCTTCTCCCCTCTTCGATGTTTCTTCCTCCTTACCCTTCGTTTTCCTCCTCCTTCCATCACCATTCCCTCTCCCCCTTACCACTCTCCTCTTCGTCCTTTCCCACCCGCTTCTAGTCGTTTCCTTTTCTCTCTGTTTATCTCTTTATTCTCCACCCTCTCTTCTCCGCGAATCACCATGGTGTCTTCGTTTCTCCTGGTGCGCTTTATCCTCCTTGTTGAGAGTCGACGTCTTCGTCCGGATCCCTCCGGTTCCTCCGAAGTTCCAGCACGCGTACACATCTCCGTGACGATGATGCGCGTGATATTACGCTGTCCATGGAACGTGGACCATCGAAATGAAAAGAGAGAAGAGACAGAAAGAGAATAAGAGAGGTCGAAGGGAAGGAAACGAGAAAGAGAGTAGGGGCGAAGAAGAAGAAAGAGAAAAGTCGAAAGGGGTCGGAGGCGGTCGCGGTTGCAGAGGGAAAGGATGGCAGAGTCTTGAAGGTGAGAGGAGACGAAGGCGGAGGAAGGTAGAGGGAGGACCAAGCAAGTCAGAGACTCTCAAACGGTTCGGAACAGGTTCCAGGACCGTTGGTTACCTCGCCCTGTCCGCTGGTGGGTGGAGAACGAGTTACAGTACGCGCGCCGGCCACGGAAGACACCTGGTTTTCGGTTAAGCGCGACTCTGCCTCGGCAACGTCGGATGGAAGGAGATGAGAGTCGAAGGAGAAGGAAAAAGAGAGAGAATGGATACTCTGGTGAACCTCCAAGTCGCGGGACTCTTCGACGATGGGCGGAGGCCCTAACCTCGGTATCTGCAGACGCCACTGTGCAATTCTTCATCCCTCTCTAAAGATCCCTGTAGAGTCTCTCCCTAAAGTTACGCTCCGTTACAAAGTTTTCTCTCTTATTATTATTAATTCTCTCTCAAAGTCTCTCAAATTGGAGAAATGTCGCGGGGAAGAGCGAAGAACGAATCACGAGGGAGTGTTTGAGTGGAAGATCGGATCCTCTAGCGATTTGATCTTCTGTCGGAACTGTTTCGTTCATGGTCTATCAAAATGGCCTGTAGTTGATAATAAAAAAATCTCGGTAAGGTAATCTTAGACGGGTGAGCGATAAGGGGGTGGGGAGTTGATAAAAATGTGTATACATCGTCGATCGTGTACTTCCGCGGATAGAAATCATCGGCATACGGATGATTCGCCGATCCCACGATGCCCGATTGCTGGTAGAACAATGGGTTTGGATAATGCAGAATAGGCTGCGTTAGCCGCGCTCCCAGCGATCCACGATTCGCTTTATGAGAGAGCCGATTGTAATATCGTTATGCGTTCCGGGTTTACACCGAAAAATACTCTGCTGCCTTTTACGAAAATCCACGATGAAGACTTGACGAGAGACTCTTCAACTGTTCTTTTAGTCGATGTTTTCAGATTTGAAGATGTTTTCACACTAATAATAGTATGATCAAGTAACCGGTTCAAGAAAATAAGAATATATGATTTTTTGTACTATTAACCCTTCGGCCTACGATTTATTTTCTGACTGGGAGTGCAATAACTCAAAGTTAATTCCTCTAATCAAAAGTTCTCACTGATTTCTCATATCTGGTATAACTGAATGTAATATTAATAGTATAGAAAATATGAGACAGTTTCTCGACCGACTGATATTTTCAATTTGATAGTTTTTGAAAGATTTCAAAGTTTCCTATTCCATTTTCCGCACCGTGAGTATCACACGTTGTTATAGGCTAAGGGGTTAAGTGAAAATAGATATTCAGATAGATATTATTGTTATTTTATAACGGGTCACAAGATCTGCTATGTAAAAATGAGTATCTTTAATACTAAATCTACCAAATCGATCAAAATGACTTATATTAAATTTTTGAAAAATGTTGCTAAAATTTCTAGGGCCGTACCATGCTTAATTTTCTATTTATTTCGTTTATTCTATATTTTTATTTATTCTATTTATCTATTTTCTATATCTACCTTGTAAAACATACAAAATTAAATCGATTTAGTTCCTTTCGCATTTCATTTTCTTTCTTCTGAAGCATTTATCTAGTATCTTTAAATATACTGAATTAATTGCCGGTAGTTCTAGTGTTAACACCTAGGCTACTGTAAGAGCCTACAGGCGATTAGAAATTTTGCGTCCGTGACACTAAGATCGCCTGTAGGTGCCTAATCCAGTTTGGCTTTTTGAAACGGGTAAGCGCCTATAGGTGTCCATTGTAATTTGGCTTTCTGACCTGAAGAGCACTTTAAAATTTGCAATATTTATAGTAACTCAGGTTAGAAAAAAAATAATATTGTTTTAATGTAGTTAAATTCAATTTTTTAACACTAGAACTGTCGGCGCCGAATCCAACATTATTTAATAAATTAAATAGGTACTTTGAAAAAGGGGGAATCAAGCGGCGGAAAATTTGATCGATTGGGTGATTTATGTTTATTAATATAGACGTAGAATATTTATTCAATGACTTTTATATAAACTTCGAGAATTTTTTGAAAAAATTGTGTACCAGTCATTTTGACTGGTCTGATAGTTCTAGTGTTAATTATTGAAGTATGTTTACACAAAAAAGCATCCCTGTCTAAAAGTTTCGCTTCTCGGAGTATACATACGCATATATACTCATATGGTGTGTCTCAAAGTCTATCAAGGGGTTAAAGTGTCGATACGGTAAAATTGGTCCGGGGAAATACAGTTTTATGATGGAAGACAAATTTCGTCATAGTAATTGTTACACGTTTCCATCGTTGACGAGGACTACTGCAGTTATGAGATGACTTTTGAAATATTACATAGAACAATAATCTTAGAAAATTACGGTGGACGTGGTGGTTTTCGTAAACGCACCCTGTGTCGCTTAAAGCCGATCTATTATTTGTCTGGGCGTGTGTCCGGTTTAACGACCGGACGTACCGAAAGAAATAATAATTACCGGGAAAATGCGCGCGATCGAGACGAATTGCTAACGTGGGGAGATAATTCCCAAGTGGGACGATGGTAAGGGTAACCTGTGGTTTCAGTGCGGAGATATTTGGATCGTGGGTTTGGACATCGATTGAGAGAACTTACGAAAACCACCTACGACGGAGGTAGAACCGGCAAAAACAAAGAAGCGAAAGAACTTTGGTGCACTCAGAAAATGCACACGTTTGAAAAACCTATCTTACAATTTCTCTATTAAAGAAGATTCCATTTTGTTTCATATGGGGGTGAAAGAAAGAAGGAAGACGATTCGTGAAAGTTAGAGAAGGAGGTATGTCAAACATAGACAACATAGAATTCTTTAAATCTTCTAATTCTAATCGAAAGTTTCAATCTATATCCTTCGAATTACCACAACCTTTAACCCAGTGCCGTACAATAACGAGTGACATGCGACGCGATAAATGAAACAGTCAATTTTGAAGTGTTCCAAAAATTCTGAAATTAAAAATATCAGTGGCTCACGATAAAATAAAAGTAACTCTGTGATGTTTAACATTGCGTTAAGTTATACGTTATATCATATATCTGAGATATATTGTTATTTCCGCAATTAATTCAGAGTTATTGCAAATTCAGTCACAAAGGAAATGCTACGGCAAGGGGTTAAATACAATTCTAAGATAATTTTCCATTAAGCTAACAATTTATGCAAATACTCATTTCAATAATTCTCGACGAATTAAAAACTAATTCCGTTCATGGAAAAATAATACATCTAGAATATAGAAACTTGGATTAATAAAATAAAAAAATACCTGCCCCTAGAGAGACCAAAATTTGCATTATTTTCTTAGACTTTCGTCCGGAAATCGGCGTCAATGTGGAGGAAAAAAAATCTTCCCCTCTAGGGTGATCGTCGAAGCGATCGGAGCGGCGTCAGAGCGTAAAAGTGGCGAGGAGATTCATCGAGATCCTATTTACCTGCGCCTATGGCCGAGCACATCTCGCCACGGATTATAAGGCACGTCCACCGACGATTGATTTAAAACGATCCACTCGATTAATCCGGGGTCGCTCGTAGAAATTACGATGCCTCGACTGTGCTCGATCTCGCGAACAGGGATTTCGCAGAGGATCGAGAGCGTTTTATTGGACGACGAGCAACTATGCAACCATACTTTTCACCGTAAACTCCCGCGAGCTGTTATCCCAACTGGATTGAACCCTTTGCACTTAGTGTTCTCTTTCTAGCCGATAAACTTTAGGTAAAATTTACCTTTTGCATCGATGCACCTGCTCGATCGTTAAGCTTACTTGAGAAATTGAAGGTGGATTTTTGGAGAACACGTAGAATATGATTAACACTAAAACTACCGGCCTCAAATCTATTATATTTTAATAAATGAAATAAGTACTTTGAAAAAGGGGGAATCGAGCGGCAGAAAATTTGATCGATTGGGTGATTTATGTTTATTGATATAGACGTAGAATATTTATTCTATGACTCTTATGCAAAACTTGGAGAATTTTTTGAAAAAATTGTGTACCAGTCATTTTGACTGGTTTGGTAGTTCTAGTGTTAACCCTAGATCACTAACCTTATTTTTCGACGCTTAACACTAACCTTCGTCTCTTCGACTACGGTGTTTACAAAAGGGGTTAAAGGGTATTATTTAAATAAAATTTAAACATGATTTTTTCTATTATTAAAGATAGGTATTTATTTATTACGATAACGTTAACTAATATGGCATACTTATTAAGTCCGTGTCGTCGAATCGACGAAGGTTAGTGATCTAGGGTTAAGAGCGAAATACTCAACAATTTGGTCTAAAATAATATGTGACACATGTGAGGCGATAAATGGAATAGCAAATTTTGAAGTCTTCCAATATCTGTTAAATCGAAAGTATCAGGCGCTCACGAGACGGTCAAATTATTTTTATAATATTAATATTCCAGTCAATTATATTAAATGATAAAAATCAAAGAGAAATTTTTATTTCTGGAATTAATGCTGAGTTATTACGCCCTATTAAGGGGTTAAATATTGTTTTTGCTAATATCAAGATTAGATTGAACTTCAAAGTTGATGTGGAAGAAATTACCTGTGATAGAATTTTTCTTCTACTTGGTTTGACTATAAGCTAAATATTTCTTGTACGTTTTCGGATAGTATTAGCTTCTATCTCTACAGTTATCATAGTCACCGTTTGATTAACCCTTGCCCTACAATAACGAGTGACACTCGTGTTGAGGTAAATGCGATAGGAAATTCTCAAGTTTTCCAAAACCTATTGCATTATAGACAATAACCCCTTCGGACCCCGTGCACATTGTAATGTACATAATACTTTTCGTGCTGTATTTTATTACGTATAGGTTTAAAGTTAGTTTCAACACCTAATGAATTTTATTTTTTTATACAAATATTTCTCAGGATCTCCTTAATGTTACAAATTTTGCTTAAGGACCATATGTCCATTAAAATGTACATTTAAAAATTATAAACAAATAAATATTTTCTTAAACGAAAAAAAATTCGGGTCTGAAGGGCTTAATGAGACGCAAGACGATAATATTATTTCTACAAGATTAATATTACGTTAAATTATAGAGAATATCAAGAATCACCGATCAATTTTTATTTTAGCAATCAAATTTTGAATTTTAGAGGAAGCAGTCACGAAACAAATCGTAGAGCAAGGGGTTAAGCAGACTATGTTTAATTTCTTTTACCTGAGTTATTATTTTATTTACTTTTATAATCATTCAGACTGCAATACACATATTACCTGATTCAAATTTCAATCTAGCAATCCGACCCTCTAGGTTAATCCCCAAAGCTAGCTTGGTAGCAGCTCAATCTCTAAAACTATCTAACATTCCAATCCTCCAAACTATCACCAATCTTAAAACCAACTTCTAAACTTCGAAAATCTAATCGTTAATTTTTCTTCTCTCATAGCCCTCTCGTAAATCGTTGATTTGCAAACGATCCAATGCTTCGAAGGACGATGAATCCTCGTTGAAAGACTCTCGAAGATAAGGCTAGAAGTTGCAACACACCTGGCAAAACTGTTTCGCGTCGTCGTAGAGGCGCGATCCAAGCCGAGGAACAGTTAATGGCACACACGGCGAATCGATTCGCTTCGCTTGGATCGATTCATCGTTTCCCCTTAAATCACTCGACAGGATGAGCAACCGGCATGCGTGCGTGCAGCTTAAGAGATCTTTAGAGATTAGACGAGATTAGAAACTGGGAGTGTCGAACGGTAGTATCGTGGACGAGGAGGGACGTTTACGGTGAAGAATTTCGAAATCATCTTTTATCCGCACACCTTCGACTTTTCTATTGATATTTTGAATTTTCAATCTTCCTTTTTCCAAACGTTCCGATTCTAATTGGGACATTTTTTGAATTTTTCTTTACAGTTACTTCAATTTATAGGGGGCACCAAGGAAGAAAATGGAGAGAAGAATGATTGTTGTTTTGCATTGCTTTGTATTTCGACTTTGGCTGCTTTTGTAAATTTGTTTAGAGACTATTTTTTACATGAGAATTTAGTAAAAATTTTGCAAAGGTCTGGATTAGGTTTAGTGTAGATTTGGGTATGTAACAAGGATTAAGACTAAATTTACCGGCGTGAAATTTATCATACTTTAATATATTAACCCCTTAACCTGCGATTTCGTTTGTGATGGGGCGTGCAAAGACTCAAAATTAATTTCTGAATGTGAAACTGAACGTGATATTAATAGTACAGAAATAATGAAACCGTTTCGTGATCGGCTGATATTGTCAATTTAATAGTTTTTAGAAGACTTCAAAATTTCCTCTTCCATTTTTCGCGCTACGAGTCTCACACGTTGTTTTAGGCTAAGGGGTTAAATAAAAATTTTGAAAAAGGATGATTTATGTCTTTTGAGATGGATGTAGAATTTTTGTTCTATGGCTCTTCTATAAATTTGGAGAATTTGTGGAAAAACTTGTGTACCAGTCATTTTGACTGGGTTGGTAGTTCTAGCGATAATCTGCTTTCTTGTTCCTGTTCAAGCAACCCTGCACCGGTTCTTGCGACTTTCAGTTATCAAAACATGCATTTGCACATCAACTTTCCAAACTGATCTAACTTTTTAATGCAATTTTCATTTTTCGACTAAATAACCATTACAATTTAGTTCATTATTAAAATGTCTATTTTTAATATATAGTAATGTCCTATCCATTAATTAATGTCTAAGCACGAAAAAAAATCTAGTTACAAAGGGTTAATTAGGATTAATAGTTTATACATCTCCAGCACAAGTGCAACGTTGCTTGAATTCCTTAATGTTAGAAGAAAAGGTAACAATTCGATGAATGCAAATTATAGTATTAAATGTTTTACTAAATTGTAGATATGATCGTCGACATTAGCCGTTTTCACCTCTCCGAATGAATCGCGAAGGCTGCTTTTGCAACAGCATGAATTATTATGGTAAGCGATGCGTAATTAGTAGCGGCCGATCGTTCGGTCGGTGATGTAATGCCGTAAATAATATTTAAGTTCATAACTGGCGCGTTAAAGCGGAGATATAAAATATCGGTTTACTTATCGGAAAACGATTAACGATGACTTTATTCCCCTTGTAAATACGCATTATTGCGAAAGTGCGGGGGACTTAGTTATACGAATGAAAAACGACACGGCTCGAGGAAAATCTATGGTTGTCATTCTCATGTGATCTCGAGTGATCTTAAACATTTGAAAATCTTTGTTTCTGCACTTTCTAAACTTTTACATCCTTCAAAAAATTCGTCTCAGTCCACTGCTTCCTAAACACTCCAATTAGTGATCTTAAACATTTGCAAATCTTCAATTCTGTACTTTTCCAAACTATCACTCCCTTCAGAAAATTTCTCTCATTGTCAGTCCAGTGCATTCTAAGAAACACCAATAAAACTAATATTCAACTTTCTAAGTCTTATTCACTTTCAACTCAACAATATTAAAATATCCCCAGCTTCCTTAAAAGGGATCTTAACAAATTGAAAAATTCCAAAACTAAAATGACTCTATACTTAATAATAAATTCAATACTAACACACCTATCCCTACTAGGCTGGGTGTCAACCAAAAAATTAATCTTAACTTACTCATCTCACATGTTCCAACTATCCCCCTGCAATTGCAAGATAAAAATAACGATACAATGTTCAACTCAACTACATTAAAATATCCCCACCTACCTTAAAAGAGATCTTAACAAATTGAAAAATTCCAAATATAATAAACTCTACACTTAATAATAAACTCAATACAAAAATAATAAACTCTATACTAATGCACCTATCCGTGCTAGGCTCGTTGTCAACCAAAAAATTAATCCTAACTTACCCACCTCACATCTTCCAACTATCCCCCTGCAATTCCAAGATAAAAATAACAATACAACGTTCAACTCGACAACATTAAAATATCCCCACCTACCTTAAAAGGGATCTCAACAAATTGAAAAATTCTAAAAACAAAGATTCTATACTATAATACACCTACTCCTACCAGACTCAATCAAAGAATTAATCCTAACTTACACATCTCACAAAATCAAACTATCCCCCTAAAATTGCAAGATACAGTGTAACAGAAATTTCCCAAGTATAATAAAAAGAGAAAACTGAAATAAAGAAACAGCTGGAAAGTGAATCAAAGAATAACCCCTCCCCATTCACCATTCACTGTTCAACATCACGACAAAATCATTCCGCCGATCGAGTTTCTTCACGTCGACGTAAATCAGACATTTGTCCAATTTGTCAGCAGAATCGCAAGGCGATAGCTCGGTTCACGTTAGGCGGTGCGTAAACGCGGTAATTAGGCTGTTCTCGATCGTGCGGCCCGTAAGCGGGGCACAAGGAGCTCGCGAGGGGCCCGCAAGGGGCCCGTAACCGGCACGGCCAATTTATCCGCGTACCTTTCTCCTTGTTCTCCGACGGTAGGCATACCCCGGCGTACCTACGCTATCTCGATTCCTACGCTATTAGTTTCTACACGCTCGCCGGAGCTACTTTATAACCTGGATAGTCGCGGACAATCGCTCGACAGTGGACGAGCCCTTGCTCTACGACAAATAGGGAAGATCGAGTTCCTGCCACTGCGTAATCGAAAACAACATTCGCCAAATTCACTTTCTAACGTCGACGCAATTTCATTGTGTCCTGCTTTGGCAATGAACGGGGAGAAATAGGTGGTATTTCCGGTTTTGATCGGCTGAATCGTTGCCGGGAATTGCTTCGGTGATTTAGTAATTGTTTTATGTATCCTGTAGAGCGTATGGTGATCGTTATGGGGTTTCTGTTAGATGGTTGTCTTAATTAGATGTTGTTGTGGATAAGCATGGTTTCTACTTCGCTACTAAGGACTTTTGAAAGTTTCAATTCGAATTTGAAGAAGTTTCTAAGATTTGAAAAGAGAAACTGAAAATTTAGGAAGTTAGAGATTTGGGTTAGAGAAAAATCTTTGTTTTTTTTTCTGAAGAAAGAGAAAGAGTCGTTAATCCTTTGCTGTCGGAATTATTTCGTTAGTTTTGATAGTGAGGTAAAGAACATTGATTTTCCAATATTTTCTATCATTGGTTATTCATTTTTCTAAATGATATCAATAACTATAGGTATTGACAGAGATTTAGGTGATGTTACAAAATTATTGTGAAATTGGAAAATCAATATTAAATTGTCAGAAAATAAAATCAAGTGAAAATCTATGTCGAGTAGGTACTGCTCGATATAGGACCGCAAAGAATTAATACAATTGTGAATTATAATTATCTAATAATAAAATTCAATTAGAATGTAAATTAAGATTATCAACATCTTGCATTTAATGGCCACCACAGCAACGATATTTGAATCAAGGAGTAAAATCTCGATCTCCCTGCAATCACGTTCATTCGCATTTTAACTGAGGACGAAAAGGAGGAATTGCAGATTAGCAAAACGAGTATGAATTTCGATAAATGGTCTCCGTAATTAACTGATTTTAATGAGAAAATTGATAAGACCCGGTCGTAGTTGATGGCCAATCGAGTTTCTTCTCCGTCGAGGACATCGTCCCGTGTGTTTTCAGAGACGCGTCAAAGATCCTGCCGATTTTTTAATGATGAAATACAGGACGTGAAAAAGTAATCAAACGTTCAAACGACATTAGCATCTTCCGTGCAACGAGACCGCAAAAGCCGGCTCTGAAGAAGACGCGTGCAGATTCTCTGACTGACTGAATCCGCTCCTGCGGGTGATGATATCATTGGAGTGTCGAAATGGTAAGAGGACTCTGGTATTACGGACAAGAGTACGTGGAAAAGTTCACTCGGCTTTCTGTTGCGTTAATAGCAGGAAATTGTGGCCTCGAACCAAATAGGAAAAGCACGAATTTCAGTAGAATCTTTACACATTGCCACTTATGAAGTTAACACTTTAACAACCGATAGTTTTTTTACACTAGATTTATGGATGTTGATTATATATCGATTTTTACTGAAGTGAGCCAATTTGACTCATACAGATAGATTGAAGTTTTTTGCGAAGAAAATAATCCCTAATCGATTTAACACTAGAATTACCAAACCAGTCAAAATGACTGCTACACAATTTTTTCAAAAAATTCTTCAAGTTCATAGAACAGCCGTAGAAGAAAAATTCTACGTCCATCACAAAAGACATAAATCACCGAATTGACATCCTTTCCGCCACTCGATTCCTCCTTTTTCAAAGTACTTATTTAATATATTGAAATATGATAGATTTAACGCCGGTAGTTCTAGTGTTAAATGAAAGATTTATTATTAAAAAAGTTCATTGAAAACCTTTTTTACATGGAAACTCTGTTTTTGATATACTTTTTCACTAAAAATTCTCTGTTCACGTGCGATGTACAAATCGAAATGATGACAGGAGTGGGTAGGTAAAAAAGATAATGTAGCGGAGTCACGAAAACAAGGGGATGGCTCTCACAAAAACAAACATTGTATACAAGGAGAGAAAAATTAGAGGAGAAACAAATCACGTGCGGCTTGAAGCTGCAAGACACCCAGGTCTGATGCAAACTACAAATTTGATGTGTTATGTGATTAAATGTTAAATAATTTTATGAGTCAAATTGGCTCACAACCGTAAAAATAGGTATTCCACACTCGATTATTCGAAATGGAGAGGTTATAATTAAATTTTCAATGAGTCAAATTGGCTCAGTTCGTAAATCTAGTGTTAATATTCTACCAACTTCTGACCGCTCACTTGGTCGGAAATGCTTTCCTGATACCGATATGTGTTTGGAAATTAGAAATTCTTGTCACTGAGTCCTAGGCACAGTAAACTACAATGATAAATAACAATTTATTAACTGCCGTGATAACCGATTAATAAATTAATAGTTCAAAAATATTGGGCTCAAAAAACCTATTAACACTAGATCTACCAAGGGGGTCAAAATGCCTTATACTGAATTTTCTAAGAAAGTTTCTGAAACCCTTCAGGACTGTATCCTGTTTAATTTTCTATATCTACCTTGTAAATCATGAGAGTTTAAATTAATTTAGTTTCTTCCAAATTAAATTCTCTTTATTATGAAGCAGTTATCAAGTATCTCGAAATATACCGAATTAATAGTTAGTAAGTAGTTCAAGTGTTAATAGACTACCAATTGGTAAAGTGTTAAGCTAAACCTAGCTTAGATTCTTTTTAAATTGGTACTTCTTTTCTTTGATTGTCAGTTTCTATTTTTTTTTGCCTAGCGAGAAAGGCATGGATTAGATCTGACTTAAAATTAATTTGGATCTAACTTGAGCTTAACTTGGACCTAACTACCTAATTAGATCTATTTAATTCAGACCTTATTCAGACTTAATTCAAACCTAATTCCGATCTAACTTTCACTGAAATCAAATCTGTAATCTTGAAATACATTTGCTTTCGTCCCATAAAAAGATTATCTTCGGTCGCACAGTTTTTAATCTTGTAACGTATGAAAAAAAGAGGACAAACATCCAATCTGGAGAATGTTCGAAGCGTAAATCTCATTCGCCATCGGTGAATTCGTTTCCATGCGCTTTCGACCATTTTGGTTCCCCTATCGGAGAACGCCTCGGCGAACGTGTTATCGCGTACCTGAATTTCAAACACCTAATTACAGGTATCGCGACCCGCGCATCCGCGACGCGATATCGTCGATACATGGGAACCTATTAATCGAAACCGGAAAGCCTCGACGTTTACATTCGCGCGTACATCGAGTCACGATTAAGTCTTCGTCGAGGAATGGGATTTATGTGCCGTATAAACCTGCGCAGTTAAATTCATCCTGTTTTTGGTTACCAAAAGGACGATGAAGGTTGAAACTTCCCGCAATTAGTTTAATAGATCCAAACGTTTGAATGATGACATACTAAGTGGATTGAATTGATTATTCAATTTGAAACGAAATTATAAGCTAACTGGAATTCTATGGCGACTGTAAAATTAAAAGCATGGACTCCCAATCAGTAAATTTAATTATTATAGTAGCGGGGATTTTACACTTATATAGAAACTTATTTCTCTATATATAAAATTTTAAAGGAATTGATCACAACGTTGAAACTTGAGAGAAGAAGAAATCAAGAGATTAAAATGATAATCTATTAACTAATTTAGATTTTTTTCAAATAGAAGTAAAGTATTCCATAGGTCTCACATCAATTTTAGAAATATTTCTAAAAAATTACGAATCGGTCATTTTGATAGCCTTGGATATTTTAGTGTTAAAATTATTCTAATAAATAGATAGCAGTTAGTAGAGTTCACACATCCATTAACTTCGAAATGTATCTTCTTTCTTATCTAATGACAGTCTCCGCAATTGACCCCTTGCCCTACAATGACACTCGTGGCACTCCTGACACGGAAAGTAGAATAGGAAATTTCAAAGTTATTCAAAAACTCATAAATTGAAAATATCAGAGAGTCACGAGACATAGAAACTACATTTATGCTATTAATATTCCGTTAAGTATACGGTACACTGGATATCAGTGATAAATTATTACTCCAATAAATAATTCTGAATTATCGCACGTTCAGTCACAAAGTAAATCGTCAGATAAAAGTTTAACCCCTTGCACCCTAAGATTTCTTTTCTACCTGCGACCGCAATACCTCAGAGTTAATTTCAGAAACAAAAATTTCTCACTGGTTTCTAATATTTCGTCTCACTAAACGCAGTATCAATAGTGTAGAAATGTGACCGTTAAGTGATTGATATTTTCAAATTAATAGTTTTTGAAAGACTCCAAAATTTCCTATGCCATTTACTGCGTCACGGGTGTCACACGTTGATGTAGACTAAAGGTTTAAATGTTGGAGAGATAATTGTATTTTCCGCTAGTTTTAATAGTTCTTTATTGCTATATAATGTCAACTAATGTATTAATGTCTTCAGGGTTCAATAAAGTAGTTTCAAATCAAATAAAAAAAACTAAAGATTTAACCCTTTTAGTACCGGACGACGATATATCGTCGTTAGAAACAGTGCTAACACTGGGCAACGAAGAGATAACACTATTTCTACCAAGAGGTGTCAAAAGTCACCATCCAAATTTTAACTTAAAATTATTCTCTAAATCGAATCATTTCTCCACAATTAATTTTTTGACTTTTCATAAAATAATTGTTAAATTAATTCAGCGATATCATTTTCCACCAGCACATCCTAGATCTAAAAATGTGCATATGGTATACTTATTTGTACCATGAGGTGTCTTTTGACAATTTAAGGATTTCATGACAGTGCCTAATTTGAACCATTCAACATCATTTTGCAACATCATATTAATTATACTCAGATTAGAGAATCCCAATTTCAGTTGTAAAGGAAAATACAGGAGTTGCAGCATAACTTTGAGATTCCCTTATTTTTCGCCATGTTCCATTTCAACATATATCGTTACACTAACTTTACAACTAACTTTACACCGCTGCTACAATTTGCAAGCTGATTAAATAATCTCTAATAAATACGCATCAATCTATCAATAAATATATTCCTCAAATTATCTACATTTAACTGATAATTCGAAATCTCAACAGTTTCGGAAATTATTTTCATTCAAACGAAAAGGTGTCAAAAGACACCTTTTGATCCAAATAGGTTTACCGAAAATCATGGTAGAAATAGTGTTAACATTCAATTTCCAATAGGATATCAGCAATTTTATGCCAAATAATCGTAAATTGATAGCTTATGCTCCGTACTGCGTGTTCTATATGAAACTATTGCCAAATGACAATTGTTTTTATTCTCAACTATATTTGGCATCAATCCAATCAGTTTTATTCGTTCGGTACTAAAATGGTTAACGAAGTTTTACACGAAATAATCATCGAATCAGTGTAAAATCGTTAAGTATCAACGACAGAGGTATGGGCGATGGACGAAGGTTGAGAACCTTCGGTCTCTCGCGGCGAGGCACGCGACAAGCCGGAGCGCGTGTCCCACGCGCGCACTCGCTCGCACTCGCTCGCACTCGTTCTCCTCGAGGAGCTCTCCTCAAATCAAATCACGTAACTCGCCACGATGTATATCTCTCCTCTCGCGGTGAAATCGTCGAATCGTTGAATCGCCGAGCAGAACCGCCGGAGGACGAGGACGGTGTCTCGTGTCTCGTGTCGAGTGCGATTGGCGAGTCGCAAAAATCCGCCATTAAAATACGCGACCGAGCAGCTCCTCCCATCGAGAGGATTCGAGACGAGGCACTTTCGAGAGATCGCCAACATCTTCGACCGATCGCCCCCACCTGATTTTTTTCCACTCCTCGTGAAAGAAAATTTATTTCTTTCAGTATTCTCGCTGTTTTTTCTTATCATCGTGCGGAGGAGTGATCCTTGGCGAACGTAAAGATCATGATTGTCTACGATGATCTTTAGATTAGTCAAGGCGGGTATAGAATTAAAGATTCTGATGATTGATAGGGTTGATTTCACGTGTCCGACAGTTGTCAGACGTGTTTTGTAACTTGGTATTCAATATAAGGTAGCGTCCGTAATCGAAATTATACAATGCATAGTAATACTCTAAGATTATATTCTCAATTTCATCACAGAAATACTTTGATTTCTCTGTTCACATGAAACTAACAACTTGTAAGATGTACAAACATGAAATAGAAACTTTCATCTGCCTTCACCAGCTTCTCTATTCTTCAACAGCGATCTTTACCCCTTAGCCTACAGCGTGCGACACTCGTGACGCAGTAAATGGCACAAGAAATTTCGAAGTCTTCGAAAAACTATTAAATTAAAAATACCAGTTGCTCTATTAATACTGCAATCAGTTAAGCGAAATATCAGAGATCTGAGAAATTTCGATTTCAAGAATTAATTCTGAGTCATTCCGCTCGCAGTCACAAAAGAAACCCTAGGTCAAGGGGTTAATGAACAAATCAACTACCGCCATAAACTCCCTCCAAAAAACGACCATACTTCTCTAAGCTTCTTAAATGCCTTTCGACTATACGCTTTAAATATCTTCCTCTAAAATTCTCAAAATACCTATTAACATCAAATTAAAGAAACTCGCGAACTTGAATTTGTCATCAGTGGCGCCGGAGGATCCGGAGGAGCTGGCGCCTCTAATGCGACGTGGAAGGAGAGAAGGGGCAGTTTAATTCGCCGTGCATTTCCCCTTATTTGGGCTTCCGCGGTCGATCGGGGCCCTGGAGGGAGAGAAAGGGGACTCGGGTGGGACCGAGAGGGTCGGGCCTACGGAGAGGTGTACCGGGTGTACCGCAGCAGCTCCGCCGAGTGACGAATGTCCACATCCTCCTCTTATTCACCTCCTGCCGTATTCGGCGACGACGAATCCTCGCTGATCTTCCAGGATTAAGTCCGTAATTCTAATCGACCCGTCGTCCATCATCGCAAGAAGCTTCTCACGGTTTGAATTTACTACAGGGAATTGCTTTTTCTCTCGTTTTACACACTTTGAATTGCAGCTGCATTTAATCGTGCCATTCAAGTAGGTAGAATGGACAATTCGACTAATTGGATATTCTTTTTATCGTTACTGTTTTTAACCTATCAGATTTTCTTATTTAGAAGTTCCTCTGGTAATTCCTTCAATCATTAACACGAGAAGTACTGGCGTTAAATTTATTACATTAAATAAGTAATTTGAAACAAGGAGAATTAAGAGGTGGAAAATTTATATTTTATGTTTTATAGGATGGACATGGAATATCAATTCTGTGACTATCCAATAAACTTGGAGAGTTTTTGGGAAAAATTGAGAACCAGTTGACTTGCTTGGTAGTTCTAGTGTTAAACCCTAAACCAAAATCTTTCTTCAGACTCCTATTATCCAATTTAACATTTTGCCGTGGGGGGTCACCGGTGACCGGTGCTATTGAATTCAATAAAATTTCTTATAACTTTTCAACTATAATGTTCACAAACTTTTTAACACATTTAATATTTAAATACTGGCGTTTAAAGGTAAAATCTTACTGAATATATATTTATTTGTACCTTTCAAGTTTCTACTTTGCAAAGATCGGATTTGAATAGGAAAAGTATCACTTCGATAGAACCGATAAAACGAGCGAAATATCAATGGTGTTTAACATCTTAAACATTGTCAGATTAACCCATTCACTGCCAACTACGAGATATCTCGTGGTTGCACTATAAATTGGAATTAATAAGTTGTTTAGCAATAACGTGTATAATAATTTTGGAATAAAAATGCTCTTCGTATCTTTATAAACGTCGATATTATATTTTCGATTCATTAAATTAATGTTACAAAGTCTTTCTGTCCTTTTCTCAAATTTTAAAACGCAAGGCACTATTGGCTTAGTTTTTCTGGCAGTGAATGGGTTAACAAAACTGTATCTTCCGCGACTACGATTGCTAAGGAGCTAGAGGCTCAGATTTCAAATTACTGGACACATCTTCAAATCCTCCGTTAACTCTAAAGAATCTAATTAATTTTTAATTACTAGAGTCACAGCGATTTAGAACCCACCAAAATTGTAAGTCCTAGACAAAGCTTCCATAGCAATTGAAGCCAAAACAAACAAGTCTGCACCTACCATCTTCCTCAACCTCCCTCCACTTCCCACCCATCAAATTTCCCCTATCCTTTGCCATGTCGCCGCAGACAAAAAAAAAACATATCCAAGTACATAGCAGCAAGGGATACCCCATCTAATGACGGACAACCAACCTTTCAAATGTCACTCCCTTATTCAGGATCCCGTTCGTCGCGAAGACATTGCGCGGAGGAACGGGAGCGGGAGCAAGGTAAGACCTTCTAATAATAGCCCGATCTAGCGCGCGCGTTACTCCCCTATTATGTTCTATGCAGATTCGTGCCGCGGACAAAAGTTCCCGGCGCACCACCGTTCTCTCCCTGGCGACCTTAGAAAGGCGATCGCCTTCTTTATTGTTCGCCAAGTGCGCGCATTCGCGACCAAACGAGCAACCGGCGCAACGCGAGGACGCACAATGGACGCACGGACGTTCTGAACTTGCGATTGACAACAAAGCGGCCAACAACATTCGCGCGTTAAGATTGATTTGTGAGCAAGCCACGAGCGGGATCCTATTCAGCCGGGTATCAAGCATATTGTGACGGATATCGCCTCGAGAAAATTGCTCAATTCAGAGGCCACTGTAAGTGCGAGCGATGTTCCTTGCGCTGCTCAATACCAGTGGCGTAGAAGTCGATGGAGGAAACGTTTAATAGGGATTCTTCCTTTGCTTGGTTAAACATGTTATTCTTTTTCTCTCTTTTGAAGTAAATGTCGGCTTATCGTTGGATTTTGTTTTGTCGATTTTATAGTTTCTGATAGATTTGCTTGATTTTTATTGTGGTGGTGAGAATAATGGAAAGGGGTTTTATTGGGTTAGTTTAATACTTGGACTACCAAGCAAGTCAGAATGACTCGTTCCCAATTTTTTTTTAGAGCAGATATTCTGCGTTGATCTTATAAAACAGGGCTTACCGAATATTTCAACTTTTCCACTTCTTCGTTCCTCTTTTTTTTAAAGTATCTATTTAACCATTTGCACCATGATTTATTTCGTGACTGCCTCCGCTATAGTTCAGAATTTATTTGGTAAAATAAAAATTGATCAGTAATTCTTGATGTGTTGTATAATTTAACGTAATATTAATGTTAGAGAAATAATATTATCGCGTCGGGTCTCATTAATATTTCCAATTTATTAGGTTTTCGAAAACTTGAAAATTTCGTGTCCCGTTTATCTGATCACGAGTGTCACTCGTTATTGTAAGGCAGGGAGTTAATTTATTGAAATATATTGAGATTAACGTCAGGAATTCTAGTGTAAACCGTTTGAGTGGCAGAACTCTGCGAAAATCTGGTCGAAGAGTGCCAAACAGCGAAATCGCGCTTCTCTCTTTTTGCATCGAAGAATGCAACAAAGTAAAATTCCAATGTGTTTCTACTCATAAATGGCAAATATTCTTGTATCGTTTCTCAGTTAAAGATAAGTTGTAGTTGTACTGTCGTAATTAATATATATTATTGAATTATTTTTATTTTTTGTGTAAAATGTCTCATTCATTCTATCGGTCCATCGGCTTGGTATTTGTTGAACAGAAGAAGCGCGATTGCGCTGCTTGGCACTCAAACAGCTAAAATTAAATATGTTTGTTATCTGTTATTTCCTAGCTTCTATTAACCCCTTCTTATTAACCCCTAATCAACAGCAATATCTATCACACACTGAAAAATCACAAGAACAAATAATTCATCAAAGAACAACAAAGATATACTATCTCGAATAAGTTATTAATGCAATCAAAAAAATTATTAAGGTTTCCCAATGGACATATCACTTATCTAAATTACGTTATTGCCTTTTGCTCGATCGACTTGCAACGTGTCCGACACGTGGTGTACACGTTGGGACCAATCGACGAACCACGTCTCCCAGATGACATTGTAAGCGAAAGGATTAAGAAATATCAAATTATCACCAATTTCAATTTAATATTTTTCCCAACTCCTTCTCCAACTTCGATTTATCATGTAGGGGAGAGCGGGGCAAAATATTTTCGCACTTAGTATTTGTGATCTATTTCACGAATGATTCATACGATATTGTTGAGTAGTACTTAAATAAACAGACTTGGTTTAATCATTTATTGTTTTTTATGTCACAAATAATAGCTTTAACAGATATGGTAACAATTTATCCCGGCTTGTTAACAACTTGCCCCAAGTCGGGGTATTAAAAAATTAATAATAAAAGAATCTCTCAAAAAATGACCCAAATAACTGTCTTAATATCAAAGTTACATATGTAAGTTGATTTTGATCGCATCGTATGAATACTAAAAGCAAGTATTTTAACAAATTTTGAAGTTAACTAAAAATCAGAACTTTTAGCCCCGCTCTCCCCTACTTGAGCGTAGAGGGATCACCAATTTCTGCCACCTTTGTAATTCCAGCGCACGACGACGATGATGTTACTTTAGTTTTACAACAATTTAAGAATTAATGTCGTCCGAGTAACTAGCGCGTAATTTCATTATACGTCGCAAACGGCGACGAATTCCACGGTCAATCTAGCGCGTGTGCGGCGATCAACGTTTTAATTCACTGCTGGTTCATTGAGGCGCTGCTTCAACCACGTTGACCGACCGCAGTGGAATCCAACTGAACCACCTCTTGCGGGACACCGCCACGAGTTAATGTAGCGCGTATTACACCATTACATGTTCCGTTTAATCATGCCCCGCTAATGGCCCAGGGGACTTCCTTTATCGTTTGCGTCCTCATCTTGCTAAGAGTAACGGATACGAGAATTCTATACTTTTGTATGTTCTCCAATTTCCTTTTCATTCTTGTTCTCCAACTCGTCAATCATCGATTCAACGACAAAATACTTTGAAAATTGCACGGTGAAATTTTTACGTGTCTTTCGGTATTCTGTGATCTATTATATAAAGCTCAAATACCACTGACTGACTGACTCATTCATCCACTCATCACGAAATCTCAAAAACCACAGAACGGATTGCAATGAAATTTGGAACTTACCTTCCCCTTGGGTCTTAGGTGCTCACTAAGAAAGGGTTTTAAAAAATTCGAAATTTTCTATTATATAAAGCTCAAATACCACTGACTGACTGACTGACTCATTCATCCACTCATCACGAAATCTCAAAAACCACAGAACGGATTGCAATCAAATTTGGAACATACCTTCCCCTTGGGTCTTAGGTGCTCACTAAGAAAGGGTTTTAAAAAATTCGAAATTTTAGGGGGGGTTTTGGGGGGTTAAAGTATGGGCAAAACTCATCAACGCAGAGCCGAAACTACTTGACCTAGAAACTTGAAATTTTGCATGAGCGTTCCTTCTAGGGTATAAGCAGCCACTAGGAAAAGATTTTTCAAAATTCGAAATTGTAAGGTTTCTTTTTTAGTTTAGATTAAACCGTAGCGAAGCACGGGAGCTTTCAGCTAGTTGTTTATATATTTGTAGACACGTTAGAAAGTTGGGCGAATGTTCGTAAACCGTGGAGTATGTCTTTCGCACTTGGAGAACTTGGAGAACGTCGAATTGTCGGTTCGTCCGACAGCTTTCTATTCGACGGTAAAATAATTAGAGAATTGGATGTCACTCGATTAGGAAATTGTGTCAAACTGACCTTACGCCGTCGTTAAGTGGGGAACGGTGTTAGTCGTGAACTGAAAAGCAGACGGTGCGTCTGTCTCGTTGAGAGTTACGCGGTACTTGTTACGACTGCGAAGTTTTTGAATAATAGAAACGAGACATAACGAGAAGATAAACTTCTGACGGTCATTTCGACATTTGCATGCTAAATGAAAATGACGAAAGAACCATTTTATTGCTGCACTTAAACCAAATTCGAATCGTATGTTTTCAGGATTATTAAATAGTAAAATATCTGTAATTTTCATGTATTCGCTTGGAACGTCCTTCAAGCCAGCAGAAACGTCACACTTGATACAAAAACGATGCCCTACATTTTAATTAATATTCCAAGCAAGAATCTTCCTCTGATTCCTCTCTCAAGAAAAACACTAACGATTCTACCAGAAACGTTCGCCATCATCCGCCTGGAGAACGTTTCGCCAAAAAATCTGACTCATTCCACCTCAAAAAAATTTCTCAAACTTCATCTCTCTAACTTCACATAATCCTCAAACATCCACATACTCTAAATTCCTATACAAATCACCTTATAACCTCTAAATTTCCCCTTAAACCCACCACAACCCCCCATACAATCAAAGTCTCGAAATCAACGAATTCCCAATAAACTTTCCCCAGAAGAGAAAAGTTTACCATCGAACAACCAAGCGTGCACCATCGTTTCCACTTTAACGACTTTTCGAACTTTATGGGGTTTATTAGGTGAATTGTAAATCACCGTTGCATACAGGGTGGCCAAACCCAACGGGAGAAGACGTAGGTTAATTTTCCACGTTGAAGAGGCACGATCTGTATTGCTTGTAACCGAGAAACAGAAACGAGGTGTATCCGGCTCGATAAAAAGTCGAGTGAACGTTCCCTCGTGCCCTAATACGATTTCGTTCTGGCCATTATGTCCTCCTCCAGCACGGGACCCCCTTTGCCGTCCTCTCCGTTCGTTATCGCGTCAGAGAACGACAAGCTCTCTTTTTTCGGGGACAAGACACCAAGCACCGTCCTCGGCCTCGTCCTCGGCGTCCTCCATAGTCCTCGACGGCCGTTCCGATCGAAATCGTAATCCTCCTCGAGTTTCGAGCATACGGGAAAACGATCTCGTAAGAGGGAGAGGATCGGGCTGATTTACACTCCGGATCTTCTTTCACGAAACTACGGCTCTACGAGCTATCGTGTGGGAAAGTGAGATGTACATTTTGACGGGATTAAAGGGGCGTTTGGATCGCGAGGTTTTTCAGAAAGGTTTGTCGAGTGGGGTTGCACGATGTTGGTGGTGGATTGATCATTATTCGTGATGATTGATTCGTGGTGGTTGAGGGTAGTTTGATCGTTTTTTGGACATGTTGAGTTTATGAAAATACGTTTGGAGTCTTACGTTGTTTGTTGATGGGTGCTTCTTCTATTAATTGGAATATTATTTTCGTAGTACAATTGTGTGGTATGAATTGAATGAATGGATTTTTCAGATTTTGAATGTAGTGCATCGGTTGTTTTTAAATGTAGCGACTTCTTTTGAGAGTGCCCGAGTCGAAAATTTTAAGCCCAAAATCCTCCTAAATTACCAAATAACTGAGGATATTTAGGCTGAAAATGGAAAAACATGTTACATATGCAAATTTTAATTCCACAATCGCGCTAAATTTGTTAATTTTTGCCAGTTTTGCCTAGTTTAGGATCAATTTAGGCTTCATACAGCCCAAAACAATAATGAGAATTCTATAATGAGGAGTATTAGAATTGGATTGAAATTGGAGTGGAATGATCTAGGTCCAAAAAAAGTCTCTATATACTGAAAACTAATTTGATTTTAGGAGATTTAGAATTTATATGGAATAAAATGATAATTTAATTCCTACTTGCTCCTGAAAGTCCTATTCTTAGAATATGAGTCGACAGACTTGGAACTTCTGAAATATTTTTAGGGGATGTCAGTTTAAATTGGAATAAAAATTTTACCTCATCAGTCCATATAACTCCTAAAAATCATATTTACAGGACTTTGAGGCGCGTAGACACACTAGTTGAGGATTTTGAGGTTCAAAATGGTATACATAATTAAGCGGCAAATGAGAAATCAAAAGAATCTAGGATTTGAAGTTTCTTTTTAGGCTGGACTTTTCGACTCGGCTCAGCAGCTGAACGTAGGTCACGAAAATCGAGCGATGAGTATAAGTCTATCTAAAATTATTTATACTTTTTAATTAATCGTTTTGTTGTGTTCCGTGTGTGGTCAACAAGACTTTATTTTAGAAGAATACTTTGGCGTTCGGAAATTTAACAACTTAGGAATAACGTCGTTGCGAGATGTGGACTGTCAAAGATTCTAGACAATTCCTTGATTTCGGGGCAGGACTGACTTTTTGAGGATCTTAAGTTAGGGTGGTGAGTGGTTCGGATGACCTCGACTTCTCGTGACTAAGGTTTCAAAAGGGCGATCGCTTTTCCTATTACTTTCGCTAAGACCAAAGGTCTTCAAAACATGTTTTGTAGGAAAAGCGACAATGGAATCGAAGATGACTAATAG
Source organism: Cerceris rybyensis (assembly GCA_910591515.1). Taxonomy (NCBI): domain Eukaryota; kingdom Metazoa; phylum Arthropoda; class Insecta; order Hymenoptera; family Crabronidae; genus Cerceris; species Cerceris rybyensis. The sequence continues at coordinate 9,331,163 of OU342795.1, forward strand.
TTCCCTTTTGGACGTTGAATCACGTTGATAATATTTAGACGGATTATCTTACAGAAAATAGAAAATCTGAGAGAAGAAGAACTGAGTCGATATCCAACAGTTTTCTATCGCCATGGCCTCAAAATATACCAAACATCTTGAAATTTAGGAATATATTTTATATAATTATATAAATATATAAACCAGTGGGCCCTAACTTTTACGTGTGACAAGTATATTCGTCAATCACAGCTAACTGCTTAACCCTTAGAGGCACGGTAGGATGCTAAGAGTTGCAAAAATTTATATTATTATATAACTTTGTTAATAAATACAAGTCAACTTTATTCAATAGAAATAAAAAAAAAGCTTATGACATTGGTCATTTTATTTTTTGAATTCCCGTGCCTGAAAGTGTTAAAGGACGATGATCCTGAATGTATCGATGGTTAACGAGAAGATGTTGACGAGAATGCGAGTGATGTGAAAATATGGCGTACGAATGATATAAAAATACCTGAAATTCGAGGAGCCGAGAAGATTCCTTGGAAATTCGAGAGAGATTGATCCATGTAGCTTGAAAGAGAGTTGCGTCGTTGTCTAGTCTGTGTTGTTATTGAAAGTTATATTTATACGCTCCGCCTCATATTGTTATTGTTTACTTCCTGTCAATTTAAGTATACCTCCTAAACTTTGACTCTTTATGTCCTACAGTTTTTCTACCAAATCCACTTAAAAATTCGTTTCCCCTAACAAAGATATATTTCTTTGAAAATCCCACCATCGAATTCTCATCGAGCATTTGATTCTCAGTTAATCGAGTGGGTGTACCCAACTTCTTTCAACCTCGATATCCCTTGCTTTTTAATAATCGTAATAGCACACGATAAATCCAACCGTAAGTTCAAAGGTTCCTCTTCTAACGTAAAATCGTTTCACCGCACGGAATAATTCCGCCTCGCGTATTAATAAAATAGGTGGTGAAAGTATTGATGCATGTAATAAAGTGCAGTGACTTACAACTATCCATAGAAAGGATACCCACTGCGAAATGTAAGTAAAGAAGTCAAAAGTCACTGCAACACGAAACAACCGTTGTAATTCCCTCCGATCTAAAGATTCAACCGAAATTCTATTCGTTCCATTTTCCCAAGGCACCTTTCTTCACCGTCAAAGATCAAAGGATTCGCAACATCCATCGATCCCTCTTCGAAACATCTTCTATCGTGGATCGTACGCTCATGGAAAAGGGTTCGATCGAATACAAAGATAATCCTCACTCCCATCGATACGATCGTTGAGAGCAACATTCGCGAGATCCACCTCTATTAATTACGCCCGATACTTTAATATCGCGCATAAATCCCCGACAAACGATCGATCAATCGTGACCGGAGGGGCAGCGTGCGCACGCGGGCATCGGAAGCCCCTTTTCTGGCACGTACAATCCAAAACATATATCCACGTCTCGATCTACGTCCTTCTCCGTAACCCGCGGCCATGTCGAAGAGACCTCCCGTCTACTCGATATCTTGTCACCGATACGTTCAGTCGATTCGACTTCGTGAAGAGACGAGGAGAGAGTGAGAGAGCTGTACTAGCCAGGATAATACATCATTCCACCGAAATAGAATTCGGCACGCTTAGTTTTCTAAGCCCGCAACGTAAGAGGCTCCGTTGTTCCAGCTACGATGACAACGGTGTATCGTTGGTTTGAGTTAGCCGAGGAGAGAACGAGTCGAATAACGACGACCATTAATTTTCTCGACGTTATATAGCGGACATCCTCGTACATAGGACGAGAGAGGTTGGCTTTATGAATGGCGAATATGGTACGTTACGCGAACCGGACTCGAATTTTCGAGCATCGGATAAGAGTTCAGGGAAGATCGCCTGTGGAGACGGAAGAGGAAGATTCTATGATGGGTTGTAAAGGATCGAAGTCCCTATTTGGGGGCCCGACTGCATATTCTGGGTAGATCGAAATTCATTCGACCCATTCTCTGCCCAACTGTGACATATCTCGTGGTTTCACTATAAATTCTAATTAATAAATTAGGAATAAGCGTGTGTAGTAATTTTGAAATAAAAATGTTCTTCGTATTATTACAAATATCGAGATTGTATTTTTGATTAATTAAATTATTGTTGTAAAAACTTTCTGTCGCCTTCTTACCTCTCTATGGGGCCCTGTGACTTTCAGGTGACGTAAGATACATTCAAGCTTTTATTCTGCAAAATAAAATTTTCAACTTTGCCAAATATTATAATTTAACTCGTTAAAATCATGAAATTCTTTACAATTTAATATTTATAATTCAAATCAGTCGATTATTTAAAAAAGTATTCTTATGATTTTCTAATTGTACTGTAAATTTAATACTCTATAAGTAGTCCGAGTATTTTGTGATATCCGAAGATCACCTTCACCATGGCACAATTAGGAAATTATGAAAATGCTATATTAACACTTTACCGACCGGTAGCCGATTAATCGGCTTTTTGGACTTTTAACTTACTAATTGGTTGCTATGACAATTAATAAATTATTATTTTTCATTGCGGTTAATTGTGCCAAGGATTCAGTGAAGAAACTTCTCAATTTTCGCAGAGATGTCAGTATCAGGGAAATATTTGCGTGCAAGTGACCGATCAGAAGTGGGCAGGATGTTAAAAAATACCGGTCGGTAAAGTGTTAAATAATGAATTGAATCTGAATTTTAAATATTGAATTGCAAATAATTTCATGATTATCACGTGCTAAATTATAATATTTGACAAAGTTGAAAATTTGATTTCGTAGAATAAAAGCTTAAATATTTCTTGCGTTACCTGAAAGTCACAGGGCCCCATAGAGGGTTAACATACAAAGTAATATTTTCCTAGTTGTCCTGGCAGTGAATGGGTTAACCCTGCTGTTATTCATATTTTAACACATACTACGTTTCTATTTGACATCTACATCTACCTTTTCGTATATTTTATATTTCTTAAAACGTAAACCTTTATTCGCCAGGTCACTATGACTGGAAGGAATACGAATGTGAGATATAAATGAGCAGAACAACAACGTTAAAACAATAGGTCTCGGTCAAGATAACTATTTCAGTTGAAGCTGAAAAAAAATACAAAAGGAAAGAAAGATTCAAAGGAAAATGTATAGGAAGAATGAAGAAGATCCTATCAGCAAGATTCAATTCAGTTTGCGCGCAAGGCCTATGACCGAGCGAGTTTCGAGGGACGTTGAGACCGTACACACCTCTGGAACAGGGCACGATTGTATCTGTGTTTCTGGGTTAATTGGAAGTCTAGCTGAGGTCTAATTAGACGCCGAATTTCTCATGGAGGAGCCAGTGATCGATAGACCAGGTAGATGGTACCTGTAGTCCCAACGAACGAAGGATACACAACGAAAGAGACGATACAACAAAGTATTTTTTCAACCAAGTCCGAACGAAGGTTCGTTTCGCGAGAAGAAAGCAAACCGCGAAGATTCGTTCGACAAGGTCGTCCAACCGAAAGGATGGTTCAGGTCAGCCAGTACAATGGGCCTGCACGCGTCCAATTTCGTCCTCTCGTTTTCGGGAGCGCGTACCCGCAGAGAGGGGGGACGCTTAACGGTTCGAAGAGCGTAATCTCGACACGAATTTTCGACTTTCTTTGACTCGAAACTCGCTTCTCTCTCGCACACAGAGAGGCGAAGCATCCATCTCCCTAGAGGGCCCAACGGAGGAACAAAGAGAACGTTGGAAGAAGAGAGGGACGATCTTGAGCAACGTACGAGTCTAATGGTCGTACACGTACGAGCTCCGATGAGTACAAGGGAGACGGATTTACGATGAGAGAGATGAAGAAGAGAAAGAAAGAAAGATAAAGAGAGAGAGAGAGAGAGACTTCTAAATGTTGGTCCAAGCGCGTGGGATGCTGGTTGCAGTTAGGCTCGTGCCTACTCCCTCTCTACCGGTCCTCTCTCCTCCTTCTTCCTCTCCTCTTTCACTCTCTTCCTCTTTCGCCTGCCGCTCGTTCTGACTTTGAATACCGGTCGGGTCTGTCGTGCGGCTGTCTGTGTTGCGGTCGTCGAGCTAACCGCGTACTCGCGCACACGCGTCTCTTCGTGCGCGCGTATCCTCTCTAGCGAGATACGCGCGCACTCACGCATACTCCGGCAGATGGAGAGATACAGGGAGAGAGAAAATACGCGAGAGAGTATGAGAGAGAATGTTCTTTTTCTATGAGCGAGCGCGCATGGTATGCCGCGCGTAGATAGATTCGGATGGTGCGTGGACCAGTCGGGACTAAGGCCCCGAGTAGGGCCCCGGTTGAGTCCGATCGCGAGCTCGGTCGAGCGCTCGCGCGCCAACTCCACGGCCGGACAATGCCGGAGAGAGGTCCGTGCCACACCTCTTTTCTTCCTTCTTCTTTTCCATCTCGGACCCTCGGCGCGCCCTTCCAGCGGATCTCCCTCTCGCCATCTTCCTTCTTCTCCTCCTTCGTTTCCTCTTGTACTCGCATACTACCTTCTCGACGTTCGACGATCTTTCCTCTTCCTTCTTCTCCTCCTTCTCCTCTCCTCATCCTTCTAGTTCTTCTTCTTCTTCGACTTCCTCCGCCTCTTCCTCCTCCGCATCCCTCTGCGTGTCTTGGCTGGCGACGAGGTATCGGCGCGATGCCTCCTCGCTCGTATTTCGTCGCGTCTTTATGCGCCTCCGTTGGATTTACTTGCATCTTCCTCCTCCCCTTTGCCTCCTTTCCCGGGGGACTTTGGTCTCCTCGTGGACGTCGCTTCGTGATAAGAGCCGAGGATCCTGGATCGTCGACGGATCGCTGGGCATAAATACCTACCTCCGGGGATCGACGCTTCGGAAGAGCCCGATCGAAATTCGAGATCGACCGTACTCTCGAACGCGATACCGAGACTGAAAGATCGTCCTACCGGAGATGCGTTTTTATCGACTTTTTACGCACTTCAATTTGTTAAGGTGAAAAAACGGTATGGGAGAATTGGCTGTATTCACATTTTAACCCTGTAGACTCGAAGACTTTTTCTCTTGGGTGAATTAGTAACTTGAAATGACTTCGGCTAAATTAGGGAAATATATTGTAAATACTTTCTAATGATTTTATACTAATTGTAAGAAGGCAGATCGTGTCGGGTCCAAGAAAAAAATTGTGATAAGAATGCTATTACGAATGATTGTGAGTAACGAAATTGTCTTCCCTATATATAGTATCGATTACTAGAGCAATAACGAGTTGCAAATGTTAATATTGATTTAAGATCAAGAGAGTTGTCTTTGAGCTGTGTAATTGAACCTGTTAAAGTAGAATTGTTATTTTATAATCCTCAAGTTGTTTTATTATGAAGCGCCATAACAATATCTTATCGTATCGGAACAAATATATAGAGCTCGAGAACAAGAGAAACACTAGGGCGCCGTAGTCGTGCCTTTCGAGTGCAAAGGGTTAACCCTTTGCGCTCCGAATTATTTTATTAACTTTTTGTCAGATACGGAAATATAATCTCGGATAATTGTCTACTGTTGATTATCCGTTTTTATTTAATACTAGGAACAATTGTAGATACTGTGGTGTATTCCTGTTAAAATGGAAAATTATTGTTGATTTCGAAAAGTCGATAATTAGTATATGAAACATTAAGTGTCACAAAAAGCTGTGTCGAGTGTAGCTCGACATAGGAGTGCAAAGGGTTAATGGAATTTAACAGTCATCGTATCTTAACACTAGAACTACCAAACCAGTCAAAATGACTGGTGCACAATTTTTTCAAAAAATTCTCCAAGTTTATATAAGAGTCATAGAATAAATATTCTACATCTATATCAATAAACATAAATCACCTAATCGATCAAATTTTCCGCCGCTTGATTCCCCCTTTTTCAAAGTACTTATTTAATTTATTAAAATATGTTGAATTTGACGCCGGTAGTTCTAGTGTTAAATCTATAAATTTTTAATTTTCAAAAGCGGAAGATTCCTTCTTACAACCCTTAAATCCTGTTGCAAGCTTCAGTTGCTCAACGGTGCAAAATTTATAGCGAAGATAACATCAAACTATTTTGTCGAAGAGTCCAATCAGTTGTCACGAAATTCGTATCGGTTGATCGATCAGCAAAGAAATCGGTGTATAGGATACCATAAATTATTGCAACCGGTACAGCAATTAGTGACAGTAAGTCGTAGAGGGCCCTATTTGCGCGATATTTCCTCGATCGCGACGCAGGAACGCTCGAATTTCCGGCGAGAGCTCCGAAACGCTCGAATTACCTCCGGCCGCTGAAAACTAGCACGCTGGCGCGTGCACGCGGCCAAACTCGTTAGAACGCGGGTCAAACCGCCGAGCCGAGAAATTATCGTCGCGCCGGTGTGTCCAGACTCGTGCTCCCGTACGAGCTTCCGCGAATGATTCGACGGTTTCTTGGTACATATTAGAGAGTGACCTTAACAGTCGGCATTGGTTGATGTAAATAAGAAAGCCAAAACAAGAATAAATGTGATAGATTTTCTACGTGTACTGTTGTATCTCACTTCTGAGACTAATTTTATTTATTTTATGTTGTATCCCTTGTGGTGGTTTAACACTAAACCTACCAAGGCGGTCAAAAGACCGATTCCAAAATATTTTCTAAAAATTATCTAAATTCATAGAGTAGCCATGAAGTAAATATTCCACTTCTATCTTACAGAAGCAAATTGAGTTAATTAATTATCTTCTTTATCTCGCCACTTTTCTTTGTGTAAGGTCGTTATTGAGTATATTTAGATTTTAGTAGATATAACGTCGGTAGGTTTATTGTTAAAACACTTTATTTATTGAAGAACTATTACGCGTTCGAAGTTCTAACCCTCTATGGGACCCTGTGACTTTGAGGTAACGCAAGACACGTCCAAGCTTCAAAGTTAAATTTTCAAGTTTGCCAAATATTATAATTTAACTCGCGAAAATCATGAAGTTCTTTACAATTCGATATTTAACAATCAGGTTTAATCTACTATTTGAAATTATACTTTTATCATTTTCTAATTACGTTATTATCAAACTGACCTTCGGAGGCCATGAAAAATTCGGACTATAGAGGGTTAACAAACTTAAGGTTTACGTCGTCTCGAGGTATAGACTTTCTGCGATTTTATACAATTCCTGATTTAACCCATTCCCTAACATATTTTTCTTGGATTGATTGTTTCTGAAAGAAGTATTGTCACAATCTAACAATGAAGAAATTCAAGATAATTACTGCATAACAGCACAACTAAAACAGACTGTTTTAAACAACATTTAGTTTCAAATTTGAATTGTAAAAGACTTAGAAATTTAATAAATTTCTAATTGGGACCACTCTCTGGTTTTGGTAACGACACTGGCCTTTTAAGGGTTTGTCCACACTGTGTTGGAAAGCTCAAATGACCCCGATGTCTCGTGGTTTCAAAGTGATCGCCTTTCCTTAGCACCAAAGGTCATCAAAACATATTTTGGCCAAAGCGATGACGGAATTAAAGATAAGTAACAGTTTCCATTTGGACCCTGAATCACGTATTATAATATTTAACTATTAGGTATAGCGCAAAGAATTAGGTCTGTATCCAACCCTCCCCTGTTCCAAGGACATCTGCACTTTCATGAACGTGACACTGGAAAAATGTTTAACTTTGTAACACCAACAGCAGCAAACGTTCACGTGAATTTGAACTTCGAGCTTTCAAGTTTCAACTACTTAACCCTTTCAATACGGCGAAAAATTCAGTCCAAGTGCGCCCTATTCCCGGGACCAGTTATTGCTCCTCCAAGCGATTATTAGATAAAACAACTTTTATGCCTAAAACTGAGCAACCTTAAAAGTTGTCGCTTGCTTGATTAGATCGGGGACGATCGAGATAAGAAATTTATGGACTCAGAACGATTGAGAATCAGTTTGGAGGCCCAACTTGGCGTTACTTTCTGCCCTAGATGTTTTTCAGTAACTGGGACATATGTTGTCCCAGCCGTAATATCAAAAATTTTCCAGACGGGGACAGCACATGCCCCGTCCGATACGAAAGGGTTAAATGATCTTGATAAGTGATATTCAAGATTGAACAGAAAAAGTTCGAAATTCATCGAACTCAAAGACCGAAGCTAATAGAGTGACTACGTAGTCGCTACTGAAGATTAGATCGCTGTAATAGCGAAACAACCTTCCTTCGGATAATAACAGTGATTCGTCTTCCTGACGTACGAAAAAAAAAGTAAGAAACATAATCACAGCGACGATAATAACGAAATTGATATCCGGATAACGAGCATTTAATTCTCGGCGAAAGCCATCCTGAAGAAGGAAGGAGACTTGGAAGACGGAGGAGACGGAGGAGGAGAGAGACACGGTTGTTTCGCGGGATCGGTTTGATTGCTTCATCGTCATCTGGAGCACGGCTGCCGTGGCACGGCAATGCGCTGAAAAAGCGAGAGGGATCGCGTTAGCTCGTGCCACCGTGTACGCGCGTATCTTTCGCGGTAGACCGGACCCGGCCAGCCTTTAATAATCAATTTATGAATGAACAACCGAGCGCCGCGGTGAAAGTCTTCGGCCTGTGATCCAATCGAGTGAGAGAGGGAGAAACAAGAGAGTGAGAGAGATTATTAAGACAGAGAAAAAGAAAGAGGAAACGCAGAGAGAGAAAAGAAGAAAGACAAACTGACATAGGATCACTATTCTTCGAGAGAGATACCAAAAGAGAGAAGCCAAATGAAAGAAGAAGCTTCGAAGTAGCAAGAGACGATCAACTCGAAAGATTTGAGTATTACCATTTTTAAACCAATCAGAAACATGTCGACGTATAATCAAAAATGCGCACAATTTTCGTGCACGGTACACATCGAGGATAAGAACCCATTGGAAGCAAAACTGCCGGCAGAAACGCAACGAACATCGAGATCAGAGACGTCGAATGTCGAAGCTCGCAACTCTGCTCGCACGCGCGCCAGTTGAATCGCGTGCGCGAAACGTATCAGACTTTCCGTCCCTAACAATATGCTAATCGGGTCAATTAAGATAACGAATTATATGGTCGCGTACTGAACGCAAATCAAACGTGAGTACGTGATATCTATAACCCGCCTCTTCTTAATGATCGTCAGATTTTCTTATTCCATCGGAAGAAGAGCGGGGAGAGGAAGAGAGAGAGATGGTAGGATAGAGAGAAAGAGCAAAAGCGAGAGGGAGCAACGAGCACGACCGGTGTATGTCGCAAGTTTCTTCTCTCGCCGATAATAATCTACGAGGCGGATTATGGTAGTCCAACGATGGCAACCTTGAAGAGACTTATTGGTGAGACAGTGCCAGCGGACGTCGATGATTCGTCGTCATCTTCGTCGGTTTCGACTCACTGATGCGAAAGAGAAAAGGGAAGGAAGATGATACGAGAGACGGGATGAAAGAAAAGGGAAGAGGGAAACGAGAAGAGGAGACAGAGACGAGGAAGGAAAGAGTCTGAGAGAATAGTGCAGAGAAATGAGGAGAGAAGGAGTATCGTCGAGTTGTGAGCGAGGACGTGCGCGTCTCGATGAAATTAAGACTGGCCGTCACGATTATTATATCAATTAATTACGCGGTCCTGGACCCCGTGATCGTGCCATCCGGTTCGGTAAGTCTACCGAGGAGTGAGGAGGGCAAACGGGAGGAGCTGGCCGGCCGACGATTCGAGGGACTTTGCGTGCCGAGAACTTGGGAGAGGACGCTCGGAATCCCAGGAATTCGAATAACGAGCCTGCTACTGTGATACGCTGCCCGGCCACCTTTCCGATCCTCATCGATCTTCGTCGAGCCGTCCCAAGATCGACGACGGTGTCGATCGTGACTCTTCCCTTTGGACTGGTCCTGAGCATCTTTCCTGTCTTCTATCTTGTCTCTTTTCTCTTCTTCTCTTCTACGAGTCGAGTCGCGTCAAGCTTTTTTGCGCGAGGCGCTTGTTTCTCAGAGGAAGGTGTCTTTGAATCGATCGTTCGCGCCGGTCGTATCGAATAGATCGATCGAAATCTACTTGGTGAGATTCTTGTGAGGTTGCCGTGGAAAGTCTTAATCTTAATCTTGCAAGTGTAGACTTAATTCATGAATTCTTTCATGGTGTGATGAACTTACGAATTTTGAAATAAACCATGTCTACTTCCTCGGTTAGAATAATGTTAGAAAACAGAGGAAGCAAAGAATCTAGTGATAGACTTAAATATCTCTTGTAGATTAAACGGGAGACACTGTCAATGGGTAAAAGCAGAATGTACTTTTGTTAAATTTTGACGATGGTTTCTTCTCGATCGCACGTGAATCGATTAAAAGAGATGAGTAATTATTTTCCAAAGTCTCCAGATTGGAGTTTCGATTTCCGCGACACTATTATCTCCTCGTCGATGGAAGATATACGTTACGTATTTATCCCGACACGGAGGTATATCGTTGATCTTAATTTCGAGCAGATACAAATTACAGAGTCGAACGATAAAATCGTTATCGTCGGTGCCATCGTATCGCCGTCATTATTCGACGCATGGTGTCGTTTAAACAACAACAGAGAACAATAAAATACGTAAAAAGGCGCGAGACTGAAAAGAAACGTACATACGATCCGGACGCGATCATACGGCGCGTTACGGGGGTATCGATATCCTGCCTCTTCCCCCAGGATTTATAATCCTCCGTAAGACGACGAAGCCGGCAGTGCCCGTAGAGGAGTACCCGAGAATACGCATCCCTCCGAGTGACGCTTCTCTCCCTCTCTCTCACTCTCCTCACAGAACGCATACTCACCAACAGAGAGGACGCGCACAACGAGAGGATCGAACCGAAAGAGAGAAACTCACGAAGGCGTGGAGATAGAAGAGAAAAAGAGAGAGACAGGAAACAAGAACCTAAGGCAACAAAGAAGGAAGAAGAGACGTGGTGCATCGAGTCCATCGGTGGAAGAGAAGAGAACGGGAAGGACGAGGAAAAAAAGGACGCACACGCGCTCCCGCGGATACACACGTGTCCTGGATCATGGATGCAAATATGGCATAGTATCCTGGGCCGTGCGTGGCTCGCGCCTGGATATATCTACCTAGACGGTAATACGGGTAGGTAAGTCAGCCAGTCGGAGAGGCAGCCAAGCAGCCGGGCAAGCGAGGTGGGTCGAGAGCCGCACCCTGTTCCTCGAGCATCCACCACCGTGGTACCTCCGCGCACCTATACGCGTCTCTAATAGCGAGCACGCGTGCTGGAATAAGAGAGACCGCGTGTACGTGTACGCGAGCACCACCGAGGATACTCGTTGCAACGCCTTGCACGGAAACGCGCCAGGAGAGACCGACGCACGGACGTATCTACCACCTTCCGTGTAGGTGCGTACCTGGCGTACGTATTTCGAGCGCGCGCGTGCTCGCAAGTTGGCCCGTACTCGCGCATACTCGCGCACGCACGCGTGGGGACGAGGAGGACCGAGAGACGCGAGGTGAACGCCCCCCACAATATCTCAAATCTGCGCTCGAGTGTGCGGTACGTTGTGATAGTGTGCACCGCTATTCCGGTATGTCCGTGCAATGTCCATGCGCCGTACGTGGAACGTTGGTGATCTTGAGACGTGTGTGTGCGCAGGCGCGCGCGAGCACGCTAGCCCAAGTCCGGCCGAGTCGAAGCGGAGTGCGCGTTGGTGTGCACGCGAGAGCGCATATTCTCTCGGTCCGGTGTCTTATAGGTGGTAGAACGGGCCTGTCCAGTTTTCCCATGGGAACAATACCCCACGGGATATATAATAACAATAGTCACGGGCGTGGGAGACGGCTCGATCTTTATTTACCCGCTCGTTTTTCTTTTTTATACTTTTTCCACCTCTTCCTCTGGTTCCTCCTGGCTACGCTCTTCGTCTTTTCTCCCCTCGACGGTATCTTTTCTCTTTCTTTCGCCCCCTTCTCTCATTCTGGTCGCCACGGACGTCGTTGTGTTGTTGTCGTATCCTCTCTGTCCACCGTTCTCGATCGAGAGATCCTCACCCTCGCGATTTGCGCCGAAATTACGACTCCTCGGCCCGCCACTTCCCAGATTCCTTCGTTGCGTTTCTTCCTCTCTCTCTCTTACGTTCCGCCGTTCTCCTTTGTCGTTCGTCTCGTCGATTCGCTCGTAAACGGTGATGTCCACCGCGGTACGCCGAGCCAGACACGACGGTGCACTTATTTACGATTGGCTCGATTCGATGGATAAACGAGTCGATGTAAATTGGCCTTGAAATTTAATCGACCGCCAATATAAATCCATCGGGGCGCGATCCGTGAGATGGCCGAGTATGTTTTGCAATTCCGCTCGATGCCACGGGCCTGTCCCGATCCGTAGCTATGGTTCAGGCTCTCGTTTTACGGAAGCTTCTTGCATTAAGCAGGATCGATTATGCGCATGTGCGACTTTACGCGCCAATTGCGCTACTTTGAATATCACGAAGCTTGGCTCACCATGCGCCGTTCCCTTCTTCTCGACTTTCTCGATCCGTTAACTTGTTAATTGGTACGATTTCCATAAAAAACAAAACACCGACGGTGCTGTAATAACACGTACATTGGAAGACGACTTAATTCGTTCGATTGAAAGAAGACCTTGCGATCCAACGTCACTCGCGTTTCCCGCGATACGACGGTACATAATGTTCGAACGTATAGCTCGTAATATCTCAGATTAAATTGTGCTACGAGAATATCTTTTTTTTTCCACCTCTAGGTGGCTACTTTGAGGGCAAAAAATCCTCGAGTACAGGGGGTAAACGCAAACACGCGCGAGGGCGTCGATTAAATACGATGGCTCGTGAAAAATTGGCCGCGCCACCCTCCTGATTTCGGACGGTCTGCTACGGTATTATCGTCATTAAATATCATTAGAGCTCGCCGTTATTAAATTATATCGCGTCATTATTTCGTATTACCGTGATCTTCTCGAAACGTCAATTTCGCACGGTCTGTTCGACGCCTCGCAAAATTTCCATCCTCCTACTTCTCACCCGTCCATCATCCTCCCTCATCGACGACTCTTTTCTTTTTCCTTCTCGTCGTGCGAAGAAAACGAGAGAAAACAAAGCAACGTTTCGAACGAAGCGCGGAGAAGGTGGCCGAGGAAGGTGGCTTTAGCGCCGAATTCTCCACGAAGGACGAACAATTCTGGTTCCTCGAGTACCTCGTAGTGGGTGGTTGTGTGTACCAGCCGAGAGTCGCTTCTCGAGTGGTTCCGATGTACCGTTGGAATCGGTCGCATCGCGGTCAAAGAATTTCCCGGTGCTGCAGCACCTTCGAAAAAAAATATGGTAGCCTCTGGACACGTGTAACCACGTACACGTTCGACCGAGATCACTTCGGTTGAAATAGTCCTTAACCCATTTGCTTGAAATGATAAAACGAGAAATATACCCTTATCATTAAAACTTGTTGAATTTAACACATTGACTGCCATGGGGGTCACCAGTGACCTACGCTATTGAACTCAATGAAATTTCATCAATTTTAAATTGAAATATTAATGAATTTTCTAACATATTGAGTAATTAACCCTTTTAGTGGCGAACGACGATATATCGTCGTTAACAGTAGTGCTAATGTTAAACATGAAACGGTTTTTATTCAGTTTGCAATACGATATCAGTAATATTATGACAGGTAATTGTAAATTCACAATTTATGCTTTATATTGCGTGTTCTATATGAAACTGTGACCAAATGAGGTAATCGGTTACCGGCGCTATTGAATTCAATGAAATTTCATCAATTTTAAATTGAAATATTAATGAATTTTCTAACATATTGAGTAATTAACCCTTTTAGTGGCGAACGACGATATATCGTTGTTAACAGTAGTGCTAATGTTAAACATGGAACGGCTTCTATTCAGTTTGCAATACGATATCAGTAATATTATGACAGGTAATTGTAAATACACAATTTATGCTTTATATTGCGTGTTCTATATGAAACTGTGACCAAATGACAATTCATTTGATTGAAAACTACGTTTGTTATTAATTCAACCAATTTTTTCGGTTGGCACTAAAAGGGTTAAATATTAACGTTAAAAAGATAAATGTCTGCCGAATATCTATCTATCAGTGTCTTCGTTTCTGTTTTATAAAGATGTTTCTTTAATAGAACAAGTTTCGTTTCAGCAGAAATGATGAAACTAGCGAAATATCGGTGGCGTTCAACGTGTTAATTATAATAATAGTTCAATAAGTAATCGGCAGGGGATGAAAATGAAGATCATGTTTTATGTTTACGTCAGAATTCAAAACATTTTGGGAATGAACACGAATGAATATGGGAAAATAATCATTTTTTACCAGAAGGTGTTTCTCGACGGGACAAAGGGCATTTGAACTTGGGTCCTCTAATAGAAAGTCCAAGGTCAGATTTGATGTATCGTAATTTAATACTAAGAGGGTGAAGGTTTTTTTCGATTACGGGGAAATAATGGTTTATTCAGTGATCGGAAGCTATCTTATGATGAGAATACAATTTAACACTAGATTTACGGACGTGAAATCTGTTACACTGCAATAAATTAAATAAGGCCTTTGAAAATAGGTGGAACAGGCGGCAAAGAAGATGATCAATTAAGTAATTTCTATATTATAAGATACATGTGAAATATCTACGGCACCACGTTTCTATGAGTTTCGAAGGCCTTTCTAAAACTAGTATTAAAAAATGGTGAAAAGAGGTTTGCAATTGGATTCACTAATTAGGAATCTAAGGACAGATTTTATACGTAACATCGTAATTTATTTCTCTGAGAATGGAAGCAGTTTCTAATATTAAAAAATAACAGTTTATTAATTCTGAAAAGATAATTTTCCAGAATATAACGGAGCATTTCAGATCACACACTAATTGGGACTTCAAATCTTCAACTCCATACCCATCGTAACCCCAACTGATATTAATTCCCTTTACCTCATTTAACATTTTCACCACTTTTCACAGAATCCACATTATCAGACCTAAATTACACTACAAATTCCCATCCCGTTAGAAGTTGTCCATTATTTGAAAAATCCACTTGGTTCTATCGACGATAAAGAAAAGTCACAAGGACCTTATCATGTCTCCATACGATATTCTTAGGAGACTCGTGGCAATGAACGTTAGAAATTCACTTGGACGTACTTCCCGCGGATCACCAGGGGGTGGTTTACGATCATGTTCCTGGCGATGCCTTGACCTGCCTCTAGCGAAACCTACGATAACGGCGAAACCAATTCGAACCGATCAGCGTTTGCGCGTGGACGGATAAGTCGTCATCGCTATTTTTAATCCTCACGATCGCCGTTACCTTTCTATCTCCAAAGGTAGTCCAACCGCCGCGACTTTTACCCTTTTGTAAAACGGTAGCTGAACGAACGTAATTTCGCGCGTGGGAAGTGTCAAAAAAGCATCTAAATTGCTCTTTCTTACTTCTTCAGTAAGTAAAAATTCTCACGTTTCACTTTTACCTAACTGAAAGAGAATAATCTTCTTTCATTAATTGATTTTTTTAACCCCCCTCAGAAGTGGCGCGATCGTCGAGGGGTTAAACTTCGACGATGTTTCTCCGTAGTGGAAGAATCAAGGGGAGCTTTTCATTATATTTGCTCAATGAGCGTGCGCTGCGACTTCTTCATTTTCGCCGAGAGAGAAGAGACATCCGCCGGAGCGTGTTTTGTCCCTGATACCTCGACGAAGTGGTTGTTGCGGAGGCGCGTGGGCGACCGGAAACTCTCCCTCCCACATATTCGCGTGCCCTACCTCTTCGAAGGGAGTTCGAGAGAGACGGTGAACACGGAGGAGGGAGAGATAGAACGGGAGGGAAAGAGAGAGGGAACATTGGAAAGGTGGGGAATAGAGGGAAAGAAAGCGGCATGGAGAGAGGACGAGAGAAAGAAAGAGAGAGGAAGAGATAAAGAGAGAAAAAGAGAGAGAGAGGTAGTAAAATAGGAAGGGAGAAAAAGAGAGAAGGAAAGATGCATGTTGCAGCATCACGTCAAGCTGAAGAAAAAGTTCGCGAAACGACGGAAATCTCGACGAAATCCTCTTTCCCTTGCGACGAATATCCTCGCAGTGTCCCTTTATTTCTCGACTTCTTCCGGACGTTAAACTACACCCTCGTGGGTGTAACGAAGAATCGCCTTTAATTTTTTGTTTGTACCGTAAAAAACATCCAGGGCTAATGAATTTAGAGAAAAGATGAAACGACTAATTGCCATGAGAAGGAGGAATTAAATTGGGATAAGAATTCCAAAGATATCACCTCTGTCTTTCACTTCTCGAAGTGTTTCGTAAGAAGCTCGTTATGTTAACTTTAAATGACTTTTCTACTTTTGTCCGCCCTCTGGTCGAATGTTTTGCTTTATTTATCGTTGATGGATCTCAAGTTCCGCGTGAGATTTCGAAGATTCGATGGTAATTGATCGATAACAACGAGTACGAGTGGTTGCGTAAGTATTTAATATAATTCTAGACGCGATTCACGGCGTGGGTGAGGGATTTCGAAAGCGAGCGATTCTTGCGAAATAATCTCGGAAACGAATGAAAAATTACGGCTTTACCTCGCGGGAAAGACTACCTTGATTACGGTTTTCTTCCTCTGGAAAGATACACCGTGCGATGTAGCCCGGAAATCGTATCTTTCGGTGGTACCAACGAAAGAATTCAAACTCAGAATAAATAGAAGATATTTTTGTAACATTTTATAATTTTCATTTCAATTTGAAACATTCCGATAGATCATCCAAGATGGTTTCTAAAGTGGATGATTAATTACAGTCCCTCGACTTTCGCTCATTCTACTTTCGCACAAGTCACTGTACTCGGACATTTTTAAAAATTCAATTTTTTAACACTAGCTAACTACAGTAACTTAAATTGACGAGTTCTTAATTTTTTTCATAAATACTTCTCAAATTTGTAGAGAAGGAGTACAGTTCATACCTCACGTGTATCTTATAATACAAAAATTAATTAACTAAATATTCACTTTTCCAGTTAATATCCCTGTGTTTAAAAAATTTATTTGATATATTTAATTATAACAGATTTAACGTCCGCAAATCTAATGTTGAAGATTTTTGCTGATATTACAATAATTCCTCGGTTCCATGCCACGGAGCGCTATAGCACTCATTCACACACATATCGCCTATTACAGGTTCTCTATACTATAATTATAGTATTTATTGCCTATTAAAGCTTAAACAATCTCAAGTTTACGTAGAAACCACATAAAAGCGGTTAAACTCTCCTCATTATATTAATTAGATATACTGAATAATATTTTAAAATATAATTTTTAATATTCTGTTTCTGTCGTTTTACTTTCGAAGATTCAACATTCGCACGCATTTTCAGGAAATATTTATGTGCAAAAGTCGAGGTTCGCTTGTATTAGGAGCACATCATGTCAAACTTCCGAGCTAATGGAGAACAGTTAACTTCCGGGGTTCTTCAAAGCATTGAAACTATCGCCTATTAGAGGTTCTCTATACTAATATTATAGTATTGTCTTCTAAAGCTTAGAAAATCTCAAGTTTACGAAGAAATCACAAAAAAGCGATTAAAATCTCCTCATTACATCAATTAGGTGATCAATAAATATTTTAAAATACAAGATTTAATGATCTCTTTGTGTCACTTTACTTTCGAAGATTCAACATACGCACGCATTTTCAGGAAATATTTATGTGCAAAAGTTGAGGTTCGCCTGTATTAGGAGCACAGCATGTCAAACTTCCGAGCTAATGGAGAACAGTTAAATTCCGTTCTCCAAAGTATTGGAACTCCAGATACAATGTTACCTAATTGTCCTACAACTTTTTTTTTAAAACCAGTGAATTTTCTTGCCGCGTCGTTGAAATGATGTAATCTTTCGAAATATTCGAAGAATGTTTTCCAATCATTAGAGTGACGATCGAGGCGTTACAAGAGGCGCGACAAACGCCGAAAAATATGCGTTACCACCGAAGCAAAGAAAGATACCTGGTACCTCTATCGAGCACGGTTTTTTAATTACGTTTCTTGTAAGTCGCCACTCGTCGAGCTATTTTTTCAACAGAGCTGGCGGCCACGAGCTGAAATGCACTTAATTGACAGGTAAATTTATCACCGGGAGGATCGATCGACCCTTCGGGCCCTAGACTACTTTCACCCGAAATTTATTCCGATCTTAACCTCCTGGCTAATGGTACCGAAACTCGCGCACGGTAATCGATTAAGTATCGACAATAAACGAAAATGAGTATGAAACGTATCATCAATCGTGCATCCCGCGGTGCACCGACAACGATCGACTTCCAATTACGATGATTTCCCCCGCCGTGATTCGAATCAACCCCCGCGAGACGATATTTCGTCGATCGGTGAAACATTCCCTTGGTGTGGCAATTAGTTGATACTTTGTCCAACGGTTTAACACTAAAACTACCAAGGCAGTCAAATTAACTGGTACTTCATTTTCTCAGAACTCTCCAAGGTCATAAAAGCAGCATAGATTAAACATTATACGTCTATCTTATGAAATATAAATTACCGAATTAACCCCTTGCCCTAAAATAACGAGGGACACTCGTTATCGAGTAAATACGAAATTTTCAAGTTGTCGAAGATCTATTAACACTTTACCGACCGGTAAAGTGTCCAACACTTTTGGACTTTCAACTTATTAATTGGTTGCTACGGTAATTAATATATTATTATTTATCATCGCGGGACTCAGTGAAGAAACTTTGCAATTTTCGAAGAGATATGAGTATCAGGGAAATATTTGCGGGCAAGTGATCGATTAAAAGTGGATAGAATGTTAAAAAAATACCGGTCAGTAAAGTGTTAAATCGGAAATAGGAGACGCGACGGGATAATATAATTTCTCTAACATTAATATTAAATTATCAAGTTCTATTATCAATTAAATTCTATATTATAGAAGAGGCAGTCACGAAACAAACGGTTAATCATCTTTTCCACCCTTTGATTCTTCTCTTACCAAAGAACTTATTCAATGTATTGAAATATAATACATTTTACTCCCGTAGTTCTAATGTTAATAGCGAATAAAATATAAGGAAAAAATGTATCTTTTCGTCTCATTTTATAAACCTAATATTATTCCGGCGAAGAACTAATTGACGGTTTCTCTCATGTATCAACTTTCTATAGATAAATGCATTCTGTAATCATGAGGCTTCTTACGTACTTTCGTTTCAGAAAGAATGGAGGAAAGAATGAATGGAAGAACGAACGAACGAGAAGAGATCTCTTCGACAAGCAGAAGAACGTAAACCGTGGATGAAATAGCGAGGGATAAATAGCGGAGGGAATAATTGGAGAACGCGGAGCGTAGAATGCGGTGGCGTTATAGGGACAACTACGAGGCTGATAAATAACGGAATAGTGGAAAAAGGTGAATCGACTCGTCGTTTCTCTTCCCCGGTAATAAACTATCCTTGCAGCGGGAATGTAGCGGGTGGTCACACCCAAAACTTCCTACAGCGCAGTGGCTCGTATTTCATCCAGAAATCGTAGGAATTTTACGCGGCTTCTTAACGACACAATGACCGCGACAGCTGGACTGTGCTTCAATTTTGATGATTTGGTATAAAACTGTTACGAATGTTACGTCTTTGTGCGCTTGAAATGATGGGGACATTTCTTACCTTATTTATTGTTATAAAAATGTCATAACACTGGGTACTTTGAAAGTTTACTCTATTATATATTAACCCCTTGCCATTTCTTTTGTGATTAAATGTGCAATGACTGAATTAATTACTAAAATAACAATCTAACTCCTAATTTCGGATATAGTAAATGATATAACGTCATATTGAATAGCATAGAATTTATTTTATTTTATTAGGACCCACTGGTACTTGTAATCGAATAATTTTTGGAGCACTTCAAAATTGATTTCCATTTATCGCGTCACGAGTAGCACTCGTTATTGTACGGCAAGGGGTTAATAGAGTAATATTATATATTTACACTGTTAGTGATATTAATATTATATATTAATTATCTCTGTAGATATCTTATATATATTTCTTAACACATTAGAGACGATGCCTTTTTTGGAGACTATCCAGAGATATCTAAAATTTCTTCGCCTAATATTTATCATTTCCTGCATTCCTGAGGGTCCTGACGTTGGGTTACGCATTTCAGGGACTAAAGTCAATTCAATGTCAAATTTGATATTTACACTGTTCTAAGATACTTTTTATTTTAACACTAAAACTACCGACGGTATTTTTCCTAAAATTTAGATACACTGAGTAACTACCTTAAATAAAAAGCAATCAAGGGGTGAAATAGATAATTGATTACCTAATTTAAGTTTTATAAGGTAGAAATGAAATAATTATTTCATGGTTCTCCTACCAATTTGAATAATTTTTAGAAAAATATGAAACCGGCCATTTGACTAGAATGGTAGGTTCAGTGTTAAACAAATCTTATTTAAACGACTGTTTTTTCCATACTAACTGAAAATTGCAATTTAATATCAGTGTACACACCGTGTGCAATCCGTCTCAAATAGGTTAAACAGGTTGGTAAGATCTACATTTGCAGAGGTAAACAACGAAATTATTTTCTTCTCTTTTCTTCTCCTTCTCTATATCTTATCCCGTTAATTAGGGTTAGATTACAGAACAACTTACG
This sequence comes from Cerceris rybyensis, assembly GCA_910591515.1. Taxonomy (NCBI): domain Eukaryota; kingdom Metazoa; phylum Arthropoda; class Insecta; order Hymenoptera; family Crabronidae; genus Cerceris; species Cerceris rybyensis. The sequence continues at coordinate 9,351,822 of OU342795.1, forward strand.
CCTCATCCTTTAAGCTTATTATCAAACGTTGTAAACTACCATTTATGAAAACATATTAAACTACTCGTTATCTCCTACCTCTTCATAAAACACATTTCATAAAGATAATATCAACATCCTCCATTCTGAATGGACCACATAAAACCAGTACTCTCAAAGTATTCCTAAGATCATCCCCGAAGTTCTACATTTCTCAAGTTTATCTCATCACCCTGATCATCAAACTCGTCGCTTCAATTCGTGCAAAGGAAATTCACAAACAATTTTAAATACCTCATCTTTTAATAAATCAAAGATCGACTACCACAGAGGGAGTTAAACCATCGGGTGTATCGAGACCGCACGTTTCTTAAAGTTCGCATACAAATTTATAAAGTGTTCTCCATCTTGGCTCCAAGAACCACCACCCCAAGGTGTCAGGGTGTTGCGCCAGATTTGCCAGTCTCTTCGCATCTCGCAACTCTTGCAAAATAAATTCACAAACAATTTTAAATACCTTATCCCTTAATAAAGCAAAGATCGACCACCACAGAGGGAGTTAAACCATCGGGTGCATCGAGACCGCACGTTTCTTAAAGTTCGCATATCTACAAATCTATAAATTGTTCTCCATCTTGGCTCCAAGAACCACCACCCCAAGGTGTCAGGGTGTTGCGCCAGATTTGCCAGTCTCTTCGCATCTCGCAACTCTTGCAAAAGAAATTCACAAGAAATTTTAAATACCACATCCCTTAATTAAGCAAAGATCGACCACGACAGAAGGGGTTAAACGATCGGGTGCATCGAGATCGTGCGAACCTTAAACCTCGTATACAAATTTACAAATTGTTCTCCATCTTGGCTCCAAGAACCCCCAACCTATATTGTCAGGATGTTGCACCAGGTTTACCAGTTCTCTAAATTTCTACATTTCTCAATTTCGTTTCATCACCGTAATCATCAAATCCCTCTCTCTAATTCTTGCAAAGGAAATTCACAAGAAACTTCAGTTACCTCATCCCCTAATGAATGGAATATCGACCGCCACAAAAGGGGTTAAATCATCTGATGCATCGAGGCCGCGTATTTCTTAAAGCTCGCACACAAATCTACAAATTGTTCTCCATCTTGGCTCCAAGAACCCCCACTCTATAGTATTAGGATGTTGCACCAGGTTTACCAGTTCTCTAAATTTCTACATTTCTCAATTTCGTCTCATCACCCTAATCATCAAATCCCTCTCTCTAATTCTTGCAAAGGAAATTCACAAGAAACTTCAGTTGCCTCATCCCCTAATGAATGGAATATCGACCGCCACAAAAGGGGTTAAATCATCTGATGCATCGAGGCCGCGTATTTCTTAAAGCTCGCACACAAATCTACAAATTGTTCTCCATCTTGGCTCCAAGAACCCCCACTCTATGGTGTCAGGGTGTTGCGCCAGGTTTACCAGTCCGCGCGAGCGGACTGCCACTATCCGGACACCTGAATCGAGAGGATTTTCACAACGGCGTGCTGCCTGACGCGGCAGAGCGTCGGAACGAGAGAACGAATGAAGGAAAGAACGAAAGAACGAGAAAACGAGAGAGCTCCGGCTAGGTTGTCGCGTGGGCGACCGGAAACCGTACCTTCCTACCGTCTTTGGTCGTCACTCGACGACTCTCCGTGCACGCGCGCGGGAAGGGAGGCCGAGAGGGAGAGATAGAAGGAGAGGCGGTTAGAGAGTGGAGAGAGAGAATGAGAAAGAGAGAGAGAGAAAAGGCAGACCAACCGGCCGAGAACTGGCGCAGCACTCCTCTCTTCGTCTCTTATAATCACTCTATCTCTCTTTCTCTCCTTATTTCTCTCGAGTCTTCGAGGTTCTCCTCTCTCGAGGCTGGTACACGCTGCCGAGGGCGGATCTGTCCTCATCGCCACGCGCGATGTAACGTTTCTGACTCGCAGGACCTACAGGTTTTCCTATTTACTGCGAAAACGTTACGCCGATGGAAGTCAAAGTGGTCATTCAAAATGTACTCTCAGGGATATTTCCAAACTGTTATCTTCTACAGTTTACAAGACATCCTAAAATGTGTAAAAGGTCTAACAGGACTGAACCATCGACACCCAACTCTAGACTGTTACGCAACAAGGGTAAACAACAGGACTTACCCCCTTGTCCCACGATTTTTTTCATGAGTGTGTAATAACTCGGAATTAATTTAAGATATCAAAATATCTCACTGATATCTAATATTTTATCTAACTGAACGCAGTATTAACAGTATAGAAATAATTTGATCGTTACGTCATCAACTGATATTTTCAAATTAATTTTTGAAAGACTTCAAAGTTTCCTATGACCTTTATCACGAGTGCTACACCTTATTATAGGCTAAGGACTCAACACTAGAACTATCGACTATTAATTTAGTATATTTAAAGATACTAGATAATCATTTAGAAGAAAGAGAATGAAATATGCAAGAAACGAAATTGATTTAATCCGTCACGTTTTACACGGTAGATATAGAAAATTAAGCATAGTATTACAGCCTCAGAAAATTCAATAACATTTTTTAAAAATTCAGTAAGTACAAGTCATTTCTACCCCTTGGTAGATCTACTGTTAATAACTTAAATGGAGAACGTCATCTATCGACTATCACACCTCCAAAATCCTCAAATCAATCCTCGCAACAACTACCCCTGAACCTTGCGCTACCCCAAATGCTCCGTTTGAGCAATCGGTAGTTCCGATCCATCGGAGGAGCAAGGACGCTAGGAAGATGACGAAAGGCGTCGAAAAAAAAAGTGCTATCTAGGCTCTTCGGATGGTAGAAAGGTGATGACCTCGATCCTACGCCTGCCGCGTATAAAACGCCGTTCCCGTCTTGCACCTCGTTCCGCCTGTTTCTGCCTGGCCGTTCTGACTGGCCTGCCCACGCCTGCCCTTCTGTCAATTATATTTACTATTTCATTCATACGGCCGGCGCGCGCGCTTGGTCCACGAAGCCGTGCCCATTCTGCCCATTCACGAGAACGGCCGCGCATGCCGGATCGCCGGCAACAGCCGATGCCTTGCCGATAGGGTTAGCGCCTCCATATATGATTCGGATGCAAGTGCAACGAGGGAAAAATCTAATTGCCGTAATCTAGGATTACGAGCGAGCTTGCGTAACGACGGGGAGTGATATCATGCGAGCGGAGTGTTATGCTTTTACATGCTCGATTAAAGACTGGCTCGGACTTGGATCGAGGTTACGTACGTCCCTGTGGATTGCTGTATATGGCTCAACCCTTAAATGCGCGATTTTATTTTTTTAATCGGAAAAAATGTTTTTAATATCCATATATAGTTTAGATTATAGGAAAAATATGAAAAAAATTCTTTTGAAAGAATTCAGCTTCTAAATTACCTGAAAATCATTTGTTGCATTTATGCAACATTGCGCGTTCCTAGGTAAGCAGATGTATGGGGAATTATTGATTCTTGTAAATAGAATACAAAAATATTTTAGTACTTAATTATAGTTCTATTTATTATGAAAGTTATAAAAATTTTCTCTATTATAACAAAGACCGAGGAAAGTTATTCCAATATCACTTTTTTCCGCGCCGATGGAAACCCGCTAAAACTGACAAATAATTAAAACATTTGAAAGTTGGTGTCACTGCACCTGTCAACAATTTATAAAGTACACTATAGTCTATGACAAAGTTCGTTCAGACACCGTAATCCGTTCAGACTTTTTTTTTATTCTCATAGAATTACTATGTTGCAGAAATGGAACTCCGCAAATTTAAGGGTTAATAGAGGGATGAGAAAGGGGTATATTGTTGCCTTGGTGGTTTAGAATCTATGTGGAGCAGTAGGTTTGAGGTGTAAGAATTATAGGAATTCTCAGAATGCGGGAGCAGTCCTGCATTAGCGGAATTTGAATATTCTTTCTTCTGCACACATTCGCTTAGGGGTAAATCCGAAAATACCGATGGTATTTGCAAATATGGTATAGAAGAAAAAAAAGAAAGAGAAAGTAAAATTTAAAGAAAAATTAAGGAAAAATTCGGTTTCAGGATGTAACATGGGTAATGCTGGAAAGATGCAAAAGTGCAAGGGAAAAGTTTGTTTTTACGGGGGTGTAGTTTGAGGTGGATGCTTGAATGGGGCTTTGAGGGTGTTGAAGTAGGATTTATGGTGGTAGGAGGTCAGTGAAGGTATGGAAGCTTGTGAGTAGTATGGGACGTAGAATTTAGTCTTGGAACTATGATTTCTTTTGGGATTACGCGAGGAGTAACTTGGAATTAATTTGAGAAATAAATATAATTTATATCTGATACAGTATCACGAATTAACACTAGAACGACCGATATTAGATTTATTACATTTAAATATATTAAATAAGAAGTTTGGAAGAAGAGGAATCAAGGGGTTGAAAATATGATCGGTTTGGTAAATCTGTGTTTTATAAGATCAACGCAGAATTTCTAGTCTAGGACTCTTCTGTAAACTTAGGGAATTTTTGGAAAAAAATGTGAACAAACCATTTTGACTTGCTTGGTCGTTCTAGTGTTAATTGTATAGAAGTAATCTGGTCGTATGGGGACCCACTGAGATTTTCAATTAAATACTTTCTGGGAACTGAAAAATTTCCTGTTCCATTTAATCCTTTGCGGGCGGGAACATTTTTGAATATTGAAAGATAATAATTTATGTGGAGATTCAAGACAAACTTTTTATCTGAAAATTAAACTGTTAATGTACATCAATTATAAATGACTATTTCCGTAATCATATTTCAATAGTAGTATTTCAATTTTTCGACTCCAACTGTGTATACATGCTGTGATGGCCTATAATTAAATTATTTCTCAAACCATATATATGCGTCGTTAGTCCTCAATGGGTTAATTTGTCACGATTATTACTCGTTATCGCAAGGCAAGGTGTTAAGAGAGGATTTTGGAAAATTTCAAATATCAATGATTGTAATTTTCTATTTCTCTCAAAAATAATCAATAATCCTTATTGTTATATTATTGTTAATCGCAATGTGATAATAAATATATCCTTAAGAGATAGGAATATTGAGAAGGTTCCGAACGAATGTTTTACTGCAAGGTTTGTCATATGAAGAAGTACTTTCACCTCGAGCGTAATCTTTGGGAAAGAGTAACTTTTTTTTTCTCTGGACGGAAGCGCAACAGATACTAATAACACAAACGGTACGAACGTTTCTTTACTTTCTCATAGTGTCTTCGTACAAATAGGCGCAACGAGAGGGACCGTGAGAAGTTTTTTTCGGCTCTCGAGGGGTTCGCTCACTAATCGAGCGCTAATTCGCTTTATGGTACGGGGAAACCGAGAGAGGGATCTCACTAATTTGAAGTCGTAGACCGTAAAATGTACTCTACCCGACAAGTATCGGCGCGACGTGCAACTGGTGGCTGGCGCCTGACATTCGACAACGTCGTAGGAAAATTTTTGCGAATTCGTTTCCATTCAAATCCATTTTGGGAGTAATTCATTTTCACGTAGAAATATAATTTTTAAGCTCTGGATTTTGAATCATTTGTAGGAAGTTTTAGATTTGCAGAAATGTAGAGAATGTTTTCTATATCAGGAAATATATAAAATCTTTCAAAGTATAAAATTTCTTACAATCAACGAGCGGAATAATTCTCTGACTACAATTTATTTTAGCAGCAATATTTGTAAATATCATGATATAATATACAGAGAAATTTGTAGTCTAGTAATTGCAATTTTCTATGTATAGCTATGGTGTTCTCCACACGCACCGTTAAATAACTGTTTATTATCCAACGTTAAAGAAATCAGAATTTCTCACTACTTTCAATTTTTTCGCTATACTTTAAAAAAATTATAATTTACGTAAACAATCACAATGTTCTCCTACAATTTCCCAAGTTAACCCGACGTTCTCCGATGTTCTCCGCCATCAAATAAAATTATTAATTATTTAACACCAAAGAATTTTAATCAGAAATATTCAACAGAGGTGCAAACGAATTATCTCAACATTTAGAGTATATCTGTTACTTAAATTAAATTCTCCAAAAACATTCCTTATGTCTCGAATGACATGTTCAAACTCGATGACTTTGTCGAACGGTACGGTAGTTGGAAAAAGTGTCGTTAGATTCTAAAACGGCTTTGCAATCACGAGAGACGAAAAGGAATTGAGCGTGGGCGTGGAGCGAGGCCTTTATAGGAATACGAGAATCAACGTGGAAACTTAATTATTCGGATTATAGCGTGTGTGCGTGCATGCGTGCTTTCGTACGAGAGTGTTTCATCCATTAGAAAATAACGTTGACCTCATCTCTTCCGACGAAATACGAAAAATGCTTTAGCCTCTTTAGGGCAACGCGATCCTAATTTGTCCAACGCGACTCGATCTCGCGGATTCTTTTTGCTTCCTTTTTGCCGAACGTGAAGCATCTTGCAACTCCGACTTATACCATCTTACAAAGTGTTCCTTTCTTTTTAAGAAACTCTTTCTCACAATGGGAATAATTTTTTGGCATTTGTTTAATATACACAATTTTGTTAATTTACTGCATAAAATATCGAATTGAAATTTCTGTAAGAGATCGAGGTGGTAAAGTGCGTAAACAATCGGAATGAATCTAAAATGGATTGTCTGAGACCATTTAAAATTTTAGAGAAGATAGATACAAAGGAAATGTTATTTATTTATTTCGTGGAAAAGAATCAAATGCGCTCTAGGAAATTAACACTAGAACTACCTGCGTTAAGTCTATCATATTTCAATGTATTAACACTAGAAATACCGGCGTCAGATCCAACATATTTTAATAGATTAAATAAGTACTTTGAAAAAGGGGGAATCAAGCGGCGAAAAATTTGATGGATTGGGTGATTTATGTTTATTGATATAGACGTAGAATATTTATTCTGTGACTCTTATAGAAACTTGGAGAATTTTTTGAAAAAATTGTGTACCAGTCATTTTGACTGGTTTGGTAGTTCTAGTGTTAAATAAGTACTTTGAAAAAGGAGGAATCGAGTGGCAGAAAGGATGATCAATTAGGCCATTTATGTCTTTTGTGATGAACGTAGAATTTTTGTTCCATGGCTCTTCTATGAACTTGGAAAATTTTTGGAAAAAATTGTGTACCAGTCATTTTGACTGGTTTGGTAGTTCTAGTGTTAAATACAAGTAATGATTCGTGATTTCATAGCTAATTTACGAGGAAGAATAGAATTACATGTCTCGTATCATTTTCTACTAATTCGAATTAATTAAGATTTCTACTTACATCAGTGAAAATCAAAATACTTAGTATACGATGGTAGCATCGAAATTTAAAGTTATATTCAAAGATCTGCTTTCACTAACCCGCGTTTCATCTGCTCGTTTGTATTACGAGGCCATCTAACAAGACTCGCTAGTACCACGAACTCCGAGATAAAAAGAAGTAATCGTTTTCAATGTTAACGACAAGAGTCAGTTTCGTTCTATGACTCCAAAAAGTTTCTAAATTTTGACCAAATCTAACAATTTGATTTCATCGTAGCTAGTGCGACGTTGAAACGAAATTATGGCGTTTCTTGCTTTCAAGTTGAGAAGCTTGAAATGGAACGGTTTTATCGCATTAACTACTATTTGAGTCGGTTGAGAAGATAACACTTGTCAAAGCAGAAATTTCTCCGAAGATGCGAACGAAAATGCAAGTGTCGACTCAATCGGTATATGCGTCATCGACTTGCAAGGGAAAATAACCCACATGTTGCCTCTCTGTTTTCGTTCTGTCATTCAATCAGCTGATCAGTCATGGAGAATTCTGTCTTGAACGCGGTAAGAAACATCCTATTCTTCCTCTCTATTCGCCACAACATTTGCTCGAGATACTCGTTTGTTGTATTAATTATCGAACACTTTCCCTCCATCGTTTGCTCACTATTTATCCCCTGAAACGGTTGCTCGTTGTCCTCTCTCCTACTCGTACGTGCAAACTGATTTTGCAAAACACACGACGAACTATCTCGATCTTATCTCGCAACTATCGTGTTTCGTTTGTCAGTTCAGGGTCGCGTTTGTTTTTCACGGTTTTTGCGTTGTAACGTGTCAGGCAAAGTATTTTTAAAGATTTCTATTCTATAGGAACTAAAATTTGAAGTGAGGATTAGCTGTGGAATATTGTCAATGTTTAAAATTGTGAATTTTAGGCCCACGAAAAACAAAGAAGAGCAGAGGCATTGCTTAGAGAAGGACGATTCGAAGAGGCTGCCAAGTGCCACGAAACGGTAGCCAGCCTGCTGGAGGAAGCCCATGCACAAATAGAGGCTAGCTTCGTTCAATTACATTCTTCCAGTTTGTCTAGTCTAGAATCTCCAGCTGTAGTCACTTCTATTCATTCTCTCATTACATTGGAATCTCTGGTGCTACAACGTGACTATCATAAGAGACAAGCTGCCGTGGTTAGGTAATAAAAAGTATTTATAAAGTATCCTATACAGTATATACAGCTAAGTCAGATATCATATGAACATATGATAGTATAATAATTAAAATATTTTCCAGGATGAAACAAGCGCAATACGAAGAGTACAAAGCAACAATAGAGAGTCAAAAGAGAGAAGTTCTTAACAAACAAGCACCAAAGCTATTTGAAAAGGACAATATCACTGAATTACCATTGGACAAGACTGACGGGTCTTTGCGACAAGCTATTTACAGGACTATAGAGGAGCAAGATAGCCTCTTGAGTTTAACTTTGCTACTAACCGACGAAGACAAAGCCTTCAAACACCCAAAAGACACTGGTACAGTTATAGAAGAACTTAGAACCATTAATTACCAATTACGCTGTCTTGTGGAAAATTTACTGAACCAGCTGGAAGCTAAGGAGGAAGAAGTACGACAACTAACGAAACAACTAAACACGGTATCAGTCAGTCCAAACGACGAAACAAGATCTGACAATGCTCATTCTTTACGACTCGCGCCCTTGCCTCCTTTAACACCGCTCGAGATGCCTCTCTTCGACTTTACGTAAAACGTTGCCCGAACGTACAAACTTTCACCTTCAAAACGTTTTAACAACAAATAACCCAGGTATACCGTGTACTTAAAAACAACAATAATCGAAAGTTACGAAGGTTAATGCCCAAAATAGAGTAGTATTTAATTTAGTGGAGTTAAATGTTCAAATGTGTACAGTAAAGAAAATTTTGTATCTCTAGTCGTAGAGTCAACGACGTAAAATATATATACATATACATATATACGGTATATGTTGATAGTCTATCCTTCGAAATTTACAGTGTACTAATACTTGTTTGAACTTGTTTCTTGTTATCCATGGGGATCAAAATACATATCAATTAAATACATCATAATGTTTTATTCTTGAATTTCGCAGGATTCTGAATGTATATATACGTACATATATTATATAAATATGTATATCAAGTATATATGCATGTGCAATAAGAGTGAGTTTCTTGTAGATGATTATACTGCCATTTGAGTGAATGTAATTTAGTCAGATATAGAAATTTCCATTGTTAAATCGTTTATGTAAGAGAAATATCTAATAATAATTTGTATTAGTTAATTGTGCCGTAAAATAACGATAACTGTGAGTGTGTAATAACATAGCTAAGTTTTTCATTCCAATAAAATTGTACGCGTGTTTGCAAAAACTAAGTGTCAAACGTGTATCGAATGTTTCAAAAATCAGCACGTTATCAATAAATATGTATTTCAAATGACCTTGCCTTCTATACGTCTCAGTTGCTATCTGTACCACGCTATTTATTTCCCTATACCTGCGCGTGACCTCTACAAACGTTTCCGCGTAGAAGGATAACATAGTAACGACGAGCTTCCAAAATTCAACGAACATAACATCTTAACGTACAATAATTATTATTTAAAAGCAATCGTGCAAAAAAGGAACATTTACGCGCCATTTTTTAAATTCTAATGCAACAATGGCGCCCTCCTAGACTTCAATCGTACAATTCTGCACAACGAGCGAAATTGTGAATTTCCAAATGAAATGTTAACTACGAAAGAATATCTTTGGACATTGAACTATTGTCAAATTATGTTTTAAATAATTGTTCAGATGAATATCATGTAAGCTTTTCGTTAGATACAAGAGAAAATATGCAAGACTAACCAGTAACGGCGTCTCCTTGAAGGTCCTCCTGCTTGGCGGAACGTTGACACCGAATATCTCCATTGTTCCATAGTCTTCCTTCTTTGACAATGGCAAATGAGGTGTAGTTGCACTAAATACTATCACGATTCTTCTAAATCACTGTATATTATAGCAAACTTTCCGAATTATTGGACACCGAGCTCCGAGCTAGCGCGAGACGTGCGCGGTTGAACGTACCGGGTCGAGTGCTCGGGGCAGACTGGCGTGCCACGTACTGCGTGAGATGGCGCTTGCGCAGCTTTCTCGCGCAGGCCGTTCTCCGTACAGTAAATTCCGTCGTAAATGTAGTAAACTTGCTACGGTATGATATTAACGTTGAAGAGAATACACTCTGTCATTTCTGATGATAATAAATGCAGTATTTAAAAAATTTAATTTATTTTTTATGGTAATTAGAATTATTAATAAAAATGACTAACAAAAATTACTTATAATCGGTTAAATGTTTGTCTTTCTATTGTTAATACTTATAAAATCAAAATATATGCTGAACCAACATATTGTTTTATTATTTTTAATTACACAAAACTTTTATATATATTTGTTAATTTCGATAAAATATGGAAACATTTCAATCTGCATATTTCAAGCTCTGTGGAATAATTGAATATGCAGTTCAGTCAGGCAAGACTTTTGACAGCAATTGACACAATGCAACCGTTTAAAAAAGTAACAAAAATTTGAAAAATGTAGCTCCTCCAATGCGCGTAATTTGCCAGTGTGCAATATGAAGCTTTCCAAGAATTTTAGTTCTCGTTAGAAATCAAAATTTTCGCACAAATGCCATAAGTAAAATAGCAGGGTTAAACACCATGGAAGGGGGCGGCGAAATTGTAACAATTTTCATAGGACAAGCTGGGGTGCAAGTGGGAAATGCTTGTTGGGAATTATTTTGCCTAGAACATGGTATAACGCCCGATGGATGCCTTTCTCCGGCTTATCGCCCCATAGATCATTCTTTTTGCGCATTTTTTTCTGCAGCGGCCGTAAGTATTTAAATAATGATTCCTATTAAATGCTCTATTCTATAATCAAACTTTATAATCATTTCTATATATTATTTTAATTACTGCTTCATAGGAACTGGATTATTGCATTATTTAATTGCATTATCAAATAATAAAACAATCTAACTCTATTATAAAATTGAAATATCACGTTATTGATTTTAGTATATATTTTATTGTGTTAAAAAAAATAGAAATCGATTATTGAACTTTAGTGAATCTCTATATTTACTTTCAGGGCGGAAAATTGTCTCCACGCACGTTAATTTTCGATTTAGAACCCACTGTAATCGACGAGATTAGAACAGGTTCATATAGAAAACTTTTTAGTCCGACGTCCCTAATTTCCGGAAAAGAAGACGCGTCCAATAACTTTGCCAGGGGTTACTATTCTATCGGTCAAGAGGCTCTTTGTGTCGTTTTGGATCGTATTCGTCAAATTTACGAAGCCTGCTGCAGACCAACTGGATTCATAGTGTTCAGGTTTAATTTTGTCTAATTTACATTTTGAAAAAATATATTTATACCTCTAATTTTTCCTCCGTACGGAAATTGGAGCTGGAGGAAAGTAATCCATTCACTGTCAGAAAAATCATAGAAGTTTTAATCTCGCACTGAAAATTAGGTCAAGAGGATAAAGGAAATTCTTAGAATCCTTCATTAATTAGTTTAAAATATAATCTTTTTAAACATTTTCTCTTAAAACTATTCTTCACCGGGTCGACTTTCATTCAGAACCTTTGGTTCTTATATAAATAAATTCTTATATAATAAAAATAACGAAATGTTACCTTAAATAATTTCAATTTAACATTCAAATTAATATTAAAATATAATATATAACTACTTGGTTGTTTACGGCTAATTCACAAGAATAAAAATTCTAATGGTTTAAATAGTTCAAAGATAGACCTAGAACCCTCAGAATAAGTCTGTTTTATGAATCTAACTTTTCACAACATTTCATAGGTCATTCGGAGGTGGTACCGGTAGCGGCTTCACCACCTTGATGCTGGAGCACCTTCAGGAATGTTTTCCAAAGAAAGTTAAATTAGATTTCTCAATTTATCCAGCACCTACAATTTCCACCGCCATCGTTGAACCATACAACGCGGTTCTAACGACTCATGGTACCCTGGACTTTGAAGATTGTTGTTTCCTCATCGACAATGAAGCTTTGTATGACATCTGTGCCCGGTGAGAGTCCAAACGAATTTATTATTCTTCTAATGGTCACTTTCTTTGTTAATTAAACTTTAACGTGGCAGAAATTTGGATGTGAACAATCCAACTTATACAAATCTCAATCGATTGGTGGCTCAAGTGGTGTCGAGCATGACAGCTTCCATGAGATTCGAGGGAGCTGTGAATTTGAGCCTGGAGGAACTCCAAACTAATCTTGTTCCTTATCCTAGAATTCACTTTCCACTGTTAACTTACGCTCCTCTAATTAGCCCAGAAAAAGCGATGTATTCTGAGATAACAACCCAACAAATCACATATGAATGCTTCGAACCCGAAAATCAGGTAATAGGTTACAGCAGCATTTCCCAAACTTCTTCGACCACAGGCTAGTATTTTTTGAAAATTTTTACACTCTCTTTTATGTAAGAAACATATATCTATTATTCAAAGTGGAAAGGTTAATTTTTGATAAATCGGATAATAAAAAGCGGTTTATTTATTTTCAATGCACTTCGTTAAATTTTTTGTGCACCGGGCAGAGGACCACAATTTGGAAAACGCTGGTTTGGTCACCGAGACTATTGAATATTTAATGATAGTGTAAAGTAAATTACAGAGCTTTAAAAGAAGAGTATAATTAGGGAATTTTCCTCTACTTTTGGGATGTTCAGGGTTCGTCCTTATTTTCCGTGAAATGGCAAGGCGACTTTTATTCTGCAAATATTTGTTGATTAGGATCAGGAATTTTTAAACTCTGTTTTTAAAGATGGTGAAATGCGATCCACGAACGGGAGCATACATGAGCTGCTGTTTGCTCTATCGAGGGGATGTAAATCCGAACGACGTCAATCGAGCGATCGCATCTCTTAAGGGCAAGAAGTCTATACGTTTTGTCGACTGGAGTCCAACAGGGTTCAAGGTAGATTTTTATTCTTAAATGTAACGAGCTTTAAAACTGAAATTTACCAGTAGATTATATTGAACAATAAGTACCTCTATTTAACTTTTGCTCTCCAATCGTGTTTCTCGGTCTTATCTCTGTTCAACGCAATGTTATCTGGATATTGCGTCAGGTTTCGTTACCGATTTTTAATTCGGCATCCAGGATTCATTTTCCGACACAAAAGAAAGATATAATAATAGTTATTACATTATCTCCTTCTACAAACCTATAATCATTGTAAAATAATACTTTGCTTCTAGACATCTTATATATTTGTATTTTTATAAAATCTTCAAATTGTAAAAAGTCAAATATACTGTTGAAATCTCTGATAGTGTACACGTATAAACTGCATCGACAGGAGCTCAAAAACAAACAATTGTTGCGATATTCATCGACTCTGATAACACGAGAGTTTAGTTTCCGTTGCGTCAATGATCTCAACGAGTCATTATTCGCGATAATTTCAGGTAGGAATCAATTATCAGCCTGCCATAACAGTCCCCGGTGGCGATTTGGCTAGAACAAGCAGAACCGTGTCTATGGCGAGTAACAATACGTCTATAAAAAATGCTTGGGCGAGATTGGCACGTGATTATGATTTGATGTTTCAAAAAAGAGCTTTTGTTCATCATTACGTTGGAGAAGGATTGGAGGAAATCGTTTTTCAACATGCTCGTGACAACGTGGCGGCATTGGTTGAGGATTACAGGGAAGTTGAGAGCTAATGTTTATAAAACTTTGTAACAAGTAATTGTGAAATAAAGTCTGGTTGATATCTCATTTTTGTTACATTTTTGTATTATTGAATATTATTGAGCTTATAGTTTGAGCGACGACATACGAGCTTGTAAGCTTACACGTGATACCTGAAATTAAGAACTCATCTCGATTTCAGACATTTTGAGCCGTTTTTCGATATTTGGTGCCATTTTTTCATGGTTTTTGTGAGATTTCGTAAAATGCGAGTGAGCTTTTTTATTTGAGCATCGACATCTGAGCTTGCAAGCTCATACCTGATGGCTCAAACTAAAAAGCTCAATAAAAGTTTCAAATTTTCACTAAAAATTTGACCTTTTTTTAGTTTGAGCACGTAAATACAGAGCTTTTGAGCAATTCATCCGAGTTTTACGCAAAAGTTCGGCAACTCCAAGTGAGCTTTTTAGTTTGAGCATCGACACCTGAGCTTGCAAGCTCACACATGATGGCTCAAACTAAAAAGCTCAATAAAAATTTCAAATTTCCACTAAAAATTTGAGCTTTTTTAGTTTGAGCACGTAAATATAGAGCTTTTGAGCAATTTTTCCGAGTTTTTCGAAAAATTTCGACAACTCCAAGTGAGCTTTTTAGTTTGAGCATCGACACCTGAGCTTGCAAGCTCACACATGATGGCTCAAACTAAAAAGCTCAATAAAAATTTCAAATTTCCACTAAAAATTTGAGCTTTTTTAGTTTGAGCACGTAAATATAGAGCTTTTGAGCAATTTTTCCGAGTTTTTCGAAAAATTTCGACAACACCAAGTGAGCTTTTTAGTTTGAGCATCGACATCTGAGCTTGCAAGCTCGCACCTGATGGCTCAAACTAAAAAGCTCAATAAAAATTTCAAATTTTCACTACAAATTTGAGCTTTTTTAGTTTGAGCACGTAAGTACAGAGCTTTTGAGCAATTTTTCCGAGTTTTTCGTAAAATTTCAACAAATCTGAGTGAGCTTTTTAGTTTGAGCCATTAGGTGCGAGCTTGCACGCTTCTCTCAAGGTCAAATGTGAGCTTGCAAGGTCACACCCGATGGCTCAAATTAAAAAGGTCAGTTTGATTTTCGACAAAATTTCAATTTCCTCCACTAATATGAGCTTTTGCCAGAAAAATTAGGAGACATATAGGATAGGCTGGGACAGGCAGGACTGGAAGGGACAGGCCGGGCTAGAAGGGACGGGCAGGATTGGAAGGGACAGGCCGGGCTAGAAGGGACGGGCAGGACTGAAAGGGACAGGCCGGGCTAGAAGGGACGAGCAGGACTGAAAGGGACAGGCAGAACTGGAAGGGAAAGGCAGGGCTGGAAGGGACGAGCAGGGCAGGAAGGGACGGGCAGGGTGGGAAGGGACAGGAGGTTTATCCATATTTGAGACTACAAGAAGGAAAGTTTGGGAACCGTACGCTCCGATTTTCACGTAACTTTGTACAACACTGACAATGAGGCGTGAAAACTCTTGACGTCTAACTTGCACGGAATCTTAGAAATGTAAGAATTCTTTTGCAACACTTTAAAAAATTGTTAAAGGAATACTACCCCAAATTAAACATCACCCTCTAAATAACCATTCAAACTCCACCAAAGGTACATCATTACAAACATCAGCATGCACCAAAAGAATTACTATACCCCAATTTCCAACCACTCCCATCCAACCAACAACAGTAATATCACTCCAAACCTGAAAATAATCTTTTAAAAAATTGTAACTTAAAAAACAACTCATTAAAACAATCGCAGTAACCAGGGCGTGCAGCATTGCGCAGAAATTTCTCCGATTGTGCGTTGATAACAGGAAGAGGAGCGTGTGCCGATAAAAGACTCGCGGTAGCAGACTCTCTGGCACCGTGGTGTTAACTATTCCTTCAGCGAACAGCATCGATTCTCTCTCCTTTTCTCTCATTCTCTCTTCCCTTCTCCTCTCTCGTTCTCGTTCTATCACTCTGGTTCTCCTCGCTGTGTTTTGGTAACGCGTGAACCCCACGAGCGTATCTGTCGGTGATAAGGGAAACAGCTTTTTGCAGCTACAACGCGAAATGACATCCTTGGTCCCCAGCCACACACACTGATTAAAGTATGAACAATCGTTGAAGTTATCTCGCGCCACGAATTTATTGTACCTTTTGCATAAGCCGAATAGTCTGTAACTGCTGATAACAATAACACGATACCTGGTTGACGATATTACGTAATTGTTTGACTCCAACGAAGAGACTGAATTGCTAACCGGGAGTATGACGATAATTGGATATTTCGAGTATCTTGATCACGTTGTAGGTTTTATTGAGTGCTTTGATATTGGGCCGGCGTATTTTGAGTCTCTTAAGGTTTTGTATTTGGACGGAAATGAAGATTTAATTGACAAATGGACGGAGCCTTTTTTATTTTGGGTGATCTTATTTCGTTTAAGGGCTATGATACTTTTCTAGGATGTGGAACTTAATATTTGAGATGAGTGTAGAAGTTTTAGAAATTTATTGTGTTGAGTACAGCCATCGTGGCTATGATATATTAAATAATAATGTAGAAGAATATCTGTTTTTCGATATGTTGTATTTATTGAGAACTGTAGTCCTTTATGTTTCAAAATTATAGACCTCCAGTGAACAGTGCCTTTCGAAGGATGGCCATTTTTAAAAGCCAGGATTTCGGACAAAGACAAAGCGTAATGTTTTGATAAACAAATAATTCTCTTCAGAGTGCCAAGACTTTTACATCAAATATAAATTTTATATTATAATGTCTTTTTTAGCGTCTTTCAAATGTGAAAGTCAAATCGTCCAGGTATCGATAAATCTGCCGCGATTTAAATTCGCGTAGACTTCAGGGAACCTCTGGTTCAAGTGTAATCGATATCACTGGTGATTTCCGGTATTAAATGCGGCGCATTTGCGATCGTTTTGAACTTTGTCTTATTTCTCAATGTGGGGCAGTCCGAAATTCTATCAATTAACTGGTGACAACGCGAGCTGATAATTCATTCGCCGATAATCGACGAGGACCATGCTCCCCTACGAAGATACCGAAATGTTGAAACACTCGAGACGATGCTGATTATCGTTAGGATCGTATCGCGCATCAAAGTTACCCGAAACGAGACAACCTCACGTGTACAGAAATTTTCCTCGTCTAGAACAATAGACCAACAGTTCTACCAAAGATTTCTAGTTAGATGATTTTGAATTATCCAGGATATTAGATCCATGGTTTTGATGGTTTCGATAAAAACTCCGAGGAAAAAGGCTTTTAATATAAAAATGAGATTGGAGAGAACTATGGTGGTTAAAGAGTTAAAGGCTCAAACGTGCAATTAGTAGAACTCGAGTTCAAATCCTCCTCCCTCA
Organism: Cerceris rybyensis; assembly: GCA_910591515.1. NCBI lineage: Eukaryota > Metazoa > Arthropoda > Insecta > Hymenoptera > Crabronidae > Cerceris > Cerceris rybyensis. Next base: position 9,369,233 of record OU342795.1, read on the forward strand.
TCTTTAAGAAATTTTTCTTAGTTTATTATTTAATATATCATAAGCTTGGTAGATTAAAACTCATCGAAAAGAGTAGGTCCTAAGTAAAACGGCCGTGGCTCGGGCAAAGGCACAGATTTGTAATTAATTAACCTGAGTTCAATCCTTCCCCGTCGCCTGTGAGCAATTTTCCTTAATTTGTTATTTAATATATCATAAACTTTGTGGATCGAAACCCACCTGAAACAGTGTTACCTAAATAAAACGGCCGTAGCTCGGACAAAGGCATTGTTTTGCAATTAATGGGCCTGAGTTCAATCTTCCCCCGTCACCTGTGGGCAATTTTTCTTAATTTATTATTTACTGTATCACAATGTCTCTGACGGTTAATTTATATTTTGCTATTAAGTCATTTATGTAATTACCTACGCAATTATTCATAATTACATCCAGAAAAGTAGATCATACTTGTCTCTCATTGTCAGCAAATTAAATATAAGGTTTCTTACAGAACCTCAAATTGCGCCAAATCAACTTCAAAACCCAGAAGAAAGAGGCACGCGCCAATCAAAGCCTAATCTCTCCGTCAAACCGCGCAATTTCTGCTTTCCCATCGTGCTCGTTCCCACACGTGCGGCCGACTTTAAACATTATCATACTTATGTAATTTCTGTAATAACCCAACATCATCGTGTGAGTAATTAAGTACTGTATCAATTGCAGAACCGGGGAAAACCTTGACTTTTCCTCTTTTCTCTCAAAACTAACAAAAAATTATTAACGCTAGATCAACCAAAGGGATCCAAATGGCTCGTTCTAAATTTTTTACAAAATTTTCTGCAACCTTTTGGGCTCTATCCTGTTTAATTTTCTATATCCACTTCGTAAAACGTGTGAGATTAAATCAATTTAGTTTCTTGCCCATTATATTCTTTCTTCTAAATTATTTATCTAATACCTTTAAACATACATATGTAATTAATACATATTAATATATATGTATTAACAATCCATTTCTCTTAAACGTACAACTCATCATTTCGCATTTCCAAATAGAATGAAAACACTGCACAATTTTAAATAAGAGACAATTAACAATCGTAAGAGCAAAGGTAAATTTCCGACCCACCTGTAATCCGAAATTTTACCTCGAGTGTATCCTCGGAAGCAATGTTATTATTTTTAGAATTTCCTGATTATCAATCCCCCATTAAAGATACGCGCCTGCAGTTTCGCGATCTAAAGTTCACAGTGATGCTTCGTTTTATCGTGATCGACAATCGACTATCGCAATCATGTCCTCTCGTTCCCTCCAACCCCTCTATTACACGAAAGTTTCACGTGAATGGCATATGCCTTCCTCCTCCACGTCTTTCAGCTCTTCACTTTCCTTCCATCCTCTCTTCACTCTCCATCAACTCTCTTATCTATGCGTCAGACTGATTTCCTCTTTTTAGGATGATTTCGGATTATGCGCGTTTAACAGCACCATACGCCCTCGATGAACTCGCTTCAAGAGCATTAGATACAATCGTACGACGTCTCGTGCATCCTGGTCAATCGGCAAATTTTCCATCGATCGTCCGAATGGAAGTTTCTCGCACGTTAATCGCTGCTACTAGCGCGATAAAATTTGTAAGAAAAAGTACCGACTCTTGAGACGATGCGACGCACCTAATTTTATCTTTCGCGATTGAGATTTAAGCGAAGGAAATATTCCACTTTGATGATGTTTAGCTGAGAGATTTTGGAAGTGTGGGAATACACGTGGCTAAATTCTACTCAGGGTGGTGTTTTTGTATTTGTGATTTAATTGTTGTAGTTATTTTTATTAAGATAGGTAGATTTAGGTTTGTAGAGGGTTTTGAAACAATTTTCACAAAGCTGTTGGAATTTCTATCATTCGACTTGATTTCTATAGTGGCATAAACCACTCGACGATAGAAATCGTTGGTCACAAGTGTCCTAAGTGATGTAACGATCTCAATCGCTTTATGAGACTTTATAAGAGTGCTTTTCGGCTATTCCAATCACGTGATTCAGTTGGTACTGCGACGCCAACTATTTTAATCGACTCCAAGGAATCTGATACGTTAATCCGTACTACTTGAACGATAGACCACCAAAATCGACATTCTTTCGATAAAGTGGTACCTCCATAGGCGAACCACTTTAGTTTTTATTATAATAATAAGAATAACTTATCGTTCGAACGATAATCACCGTTCGTATACATCTTCTGACCATACATGGATTGAAAAAAATCCAGTAACGAATAAATGTAATTACCGATTCAGTCAATTAAATTATAACGTTGTCAAAGTACTGAAAAAAATCTTCATTCGGTGTATGGTGGATGAATGACCTAACCCAGACTTACAATCAATGTGATCGGGTGCAAATCCTCTCATTACCTCTGGTCAATTTTCTCTAAATTATTAATTAATACATTATAGTCTCAATAGTTCAGAACTCATCTAAAATTGTAGATCTGCAAAATTCTCGTAGCAAGTAAACCCTGAAAAAATACGAAACAAAAAGAATAAATACACTTTCACAACTAGAATAGGAAAGAAGTTACCAACGATTGAAGCATATGGAAACTTTACAGGTTCGCCAGTAATTATAGAAGGAAGGAAAACAGTAGCTATTATTTGTCCTCAATCTTGAAAAGTTGAACAGGTCGAGCCAATCCGAGATATCGTTATAATTGTAAGCGTATATTTGCAAAGAATTAATGCGAAACTTCTATACCCGTCGAAATGCGCCGATTCGAAGGCCATGTTTGTCGTTTTTCCTTGAGTATCTTCTTGCAATTTCATAGATCCGTCATCATTGTTTGAGCTTTTCACGCTGATTTCTCGCGGGAAGTCGTGCGAGCACGGCAATGACTCGTGCAACGATCATGCAGACGCGATTGCAGACGGTGATTACGAATTGCAACTTTTCTTACGCAAACTACCACGAAGAATATGTCAGAGACTCCACGAAGAAACCAGTACGTATGCCTGACGTATGTAAATACCGTGAGACGACGTAAATAAATAATAACGATTGTCGTCAGAAACAAAGTACAACGGGCAACACGAATGTGGATTAATCTTTTGTTTTTGCCACGATGACAATTAATACGGATCTTTTGCAAGTTAATATTCGATGAAAAAGTAATTTTACGTTAGCTATTGCAGCTTTATGATTCTACGTAAAACCAGTCGAGGGTAAACAATGGTCTTTCACGATTCGAGGAATCTTTGCGTCGTTGAAATATAGTTCAAAGGAGAGGGAAGCTTGGTTTGTTTAATAGAGATTCTGAAATAATTTTACTCTTTATTAACATAAGTTTCAAGTTTCTTGGAAAGATGATAGCATCGAAGTAATTATAGAAAGTCTTGTAACAATATGGAATAAAAGTTTTAAGCAAAGTCCTTCTAATTACCAAAGTCACCTTATAAGTTTTTCCCTATTTCCTTATCCTCTTTTATGAATTTCATTAAACATTTGCATAATCTAACGTTGCTGTTCTGCGGCGGAAATCAACCCCTAGAATTTTTAGTGGTCCAGCAAACTCTATATTTTTATCTGGCACCACAAATTTGCAACAAAGTACCTTAGACCTAATTCGAATGCCCTCTTGAATCGAACCCAAAGACCTCTAACTCGAAATTCAACTCTGAATCAATCACAGAAAATTTTCACGCTGAGCTGGTCGATCACTGTTCTGGTCCCTAAATCAGTCGATGAAACGATATCAATAATTACACCATTTCTCGCAAACTATTGCACTAATACCAAATCAACTTCCCAAATAAAAAATACTCTTTTAATTATCAAACTCATCCCACAAGTATTTCCTCAATTTTTTCATCCCCCTCAACGTATCTGCTTCAATATTCTAACTGTAACTTTCTGAAAACCAACCTCCAGAATTTCCAATGATCCAGCAAACCCTCTGCTTCTACCCAATTTCACGTATTCGCAACAAAGTACCTCAGACCTAATTCGATTGCCCTCTTCGACCGAACTAGCAGAACCCTCGCCCAAAATTGATCTCTGAGGTTGTTGCAAGAAAATGTATTGCAAAGCTCACCGATTAACGTTGTGGTCCCTAAATCAGTCAATCAATCGGCATCAATAATTGCGCTATTTACCACAAACTAATACCAAATCAATTTGCCAAGTAAAAAATATCAAAGTCATCCTACAAGTGTTTCCCCAATTTTCTCACCCTCCTCAAAGAATTTACTTCAACATTCTGACTGTAACTTCCCAAAAACCAACCTCCAGAATTTCCAGTGATCCAGCAAACCCTCTGCTTCTACCTAATTTCACGTATTCGCAACAAAGTACCTCAGACCTAATCCGATTGCCCTCTTCGACCGAACCGATAGAAACCGCGCCCAAAATTGAACTCCGAGGCCGTTGCAGAAAAATTTCTCGTAAACCTGGTCGATCACTGTTTTGGTCCTCGAATCGATCGTTGAAGTGAGACCAACGGTTGCGCCATTGGCTGTTTATCGAACACGAGTACGTAGAACGTTGATAACGATGCATCGTGTTTCTCTAAGGAGGTAGGTGCTCGTTCACGACGTGCCACGAATACGCCGGAGTTTTTATCTAAATCTCCGTTCCGCCTCCACTTTGCAAAAAAAAAAGGGAAAGAAAGAACGAAGACGATGATTCTAGGAGAAGGAGAGAAGACGCGTTCTCAACAATCCCCACCATGGAGAGAAGAGCTACTCGAAAAATTATAGATCATAACGTGAATGACGCGAACATACCGTTATCAGGGGGACGAGTGACGTCGCACTTATCGGTATAAATTATCCGGCAACTGGCCACATTCGTCAGTTCTGGTTTCAACCTCGTACGAGCACGAATGAGGTAGAGTCAAAGACACCTCGAGATCATCCTCGCTCTACGACAAATATAACTCTACGTTATATTTCAACGTTCTAGTCAATATCTTCAGTATATCCTAATTTACAATCAAGGTGAGTTTTCGTCGATTTTTACAGTCTGACTTTTATTGACGTTGAAGTTTCTTTGAGTCGTTGATCTTTGTTTTTTGACGTACAAGCTTTACAGTTGTAGAACACGAGATCTCTCAATGTTGTAGAACAATTTTGGGAAAACTCATTCTTATAATGAATAAAGTTAAGTCTTGAAAGTCTCAGTTATCAGTAATAAAAGAAAGATGTAAACTTCCAACTACCATTCGACGCAAAGATCCATCGCCAAGAATAATATATTATTACAAGATCCTGGCCTCCCCCTTGTGTCGTATCAATTTGCGAATATCTAGCAGCGACTGTTATAAATACACCCTACAGACAGAAATTCCTCGTGAACTTCTACATACACGAATCCTAATGGACCAATAAATGTAACCAGTCATTTTTAACCCTTTGCACTCGGAGCAATCTCTGACGTTATCTATTAGCAATTTGGCCGCACTTTATTATTTGCTATTTGGTAATAAAAACTTTAAGTAAACATATATTTCTTAAAATGTTGCGGTGGAATACGTACGTCCTCTTTAATTATTAATAAATTCAAAAGTCCCTATAAATGGGGCAACCGAGTGATATGGTAGACTTAAGATGTCCCCTTAAGCGGGACACCAGACTGCAAAGGGTTAAATTATTTTGGACACATTTTCAGTCTAATATCCCATGGACCTAATTAAATTTCAAATCTCCAAGAACATACTTCCCCGAGTCGAAAAGTCCAGCCTAAAAAGAAACTTCAAATCCTAGATTCTTTTGATCTCTCATTTGCCGCTTAATTATGTATACCATTTTGAACCTCAAAATTCTCAACTAGTGTGCCAACGCGCCTCAAAGTCCTGTAAATATGATTTTTAGGAGTTATATGGACTGATCAGGTAAAATTTTTATTCCAATTTAATCTGACATCCCCTAAAAATATTTCAGAAGTTCCAAGTCTGTCGACTCATATTCTAAAAATAGGGCTTTCAGGAGCAAGTTGGAATTAAATTATCATTTTATTCCATATAAATTCTAAATCTCCTAAACCAAATTAATTTTTAGTATATCGAGAATTTGTTTGGACCTCGATCATTTCACTCCAATTCCAATCCAATTCTAAAGCTCCTCATTATAGAATGCTGAGGATTATTTTGGTTTGTATGAAGCCTAAATTGCTCCTAAACTAGGTAAAAGTGGCAAAAAGTAACAAGTGTAGGGCGATTGTGAAATAAAAATTTGCATTCTTTTATATGTAACATATTTTTCCATATTCAGCCTAAATATCCTAAGTTATTTGGTAATTTAGGAGGATTTTGGGCTGAAATTTTCGACTCGGGTCCTCATCGTTCTTAATTTCTCCGTAAACAAAGTCAACATTGCCAACGCCTTGCAGTCGCAGACTTGCAAAGACGATCTTCCAAAGATTATCTAACATTTTTGACATTGTTAATGTTACAATGACACTTGATTAATTGTAATTTCTATTCTGTTCAGATGCTGATCGGTGGTGCTGTAAGTTACGTCGCTGGAAAGCAGGCCGTTCGCACCGTTTATTGGCGAACGGCGAACAATGGCCGACTTCTGAAGACGGCGAAAACCTGCATGTTCCAAGGACCCCCGAAGCCAGCACCGTCCTCGACCTCAGCCTCAGCATTTCAAGGTCGTTCCCACATCGACCCCATCCCCAAGGGGATCATCAATGGCAGAGATTAAACGCCATGAACACACGACTGTTTCAACCAAAGAATTAGGGGGGGTAAAATGGGAATTATATTTTGGGATTTGTACATAATTTTCGATTATTTAATTTAACACTTATATTGTAATATGTTACGACTGAATAAAACTATTATTTATTTTGTTTCTTAAATATCTGTGTATTACTCTTCACCCTTTTTTTCCCACTGCTCCTTTGTTTAGAAAAAAAATTTCTTACGATTGATGCAATCTCTTCTTTGAGATGATAATGACGAATGTTTCTCGATTGATGCAATTTTGTTATGATTGCATAAAATTGCAGTCTTGGAGACAATATTTTGCGATTAAGAATGCTTTTGTTATTGTGGAGAGTCGATGGCATCTTTCAGTTTTGTAATAAGTAAGCAGACTTCCTTGTTTCGAATATTGGAGACAGTTGTCAAAGGTGCTGTTGGGAGTTGGTAAGATAGAAGTTGTTTGTAATTAATACTTGTGTAATAATCATTGTGGATGGATAGAATGAGATGTATAAAAACAACATATATACGGTCTTCTTGTGGACTATACACTCACATTTGAGTACTTAAATTACGAGTAATTATTGCAGAGTAACGAGACGATTTTCTGAATCTTGTGACGTCCCAAATTAGCTCTAAATAAAAATGGCGTCAAATTCAAATTTCGTTGTTGTTACTTGTGGGAATCTTTACTCGTGTAGCACATACATGATAGTCTCGTTGGTTAGAAGCCACTTAAAAGCGTAAGTCTTGGAAGAAGTAGCCATAGGTGTGATCAAACTTGCAGAAGCTTAAATATTCTAGGAGGCTGTGGTGTAAATGAGCATAAAGAAAGAGGGTTAAATAGAAATTTCCTTGCTTTTCATTAATTACTCTCTTTTAAATATCTCTTTATAATTATTGTTTATGCTTTGCAGTAGTCTTGATAGTTGACAATTGCCTTGCTTCTCTTAATTGGCTCTCTTTTAAATATTCGATCGCCCTGTAATTATTGTGCGTTCTATGCAATAACACCGACAGTTAAAAGTTTCATTAGGATTTTTAACCCTTTGAGGACGGAGGTTTTTTTAACTCCTTGCCATACTGTAACGAGTGATACTCGTGAGACGATAAATTGGAAAAGAAATTTGCAAGTCTTACAAAACCTATTAAATTGAAAATATCAGTGAGATGCGACACGCTAAAATTATTTCTATAATGTTAATATTACGTTAAATTATACGATATTTCAAGAGTCACTGATCAATGTTTATTTTACTAATTTAATTCTGAATTATTGTGGAGGCAGTCACAAAGTAAATTGCACGGCATTAAATATTGAGAGATGATCATTTATTTGGAGATGCAACATTTTATCAGAAAGTCAGAGTGTCAATGTATAGATATTATAAATTATTAGTTGTATTGTCATATTTCAACAATTATATTTCAATTTTTCAACTCTAACCGTGTATATATACGGCTATAAATTATAATTAAATTTTTCCTCAGGCGACATATATGCGTTCGTACCCCTCAAAGGGTTAATATTTAGACAAAAAGTATAGAAACATCTCTTTGTTTTCATCGCGATGCTAAGAAAGATGATTTATTTACAATTGAAAGACATATCTACGATATCGTAAAGAAAGATACGGTGTAATCTATCAAGTAAACTGTCAGTAGACGAAAGCAACCTCTCGATACTTCACCAGCCACTAATGCATCCAAGAAGAAACTTTCCTCGTGAAGGTTACTTCATACTTTGTAAAATTCCACGAAAACGTGGAACAAAATTTATCATTTCGATAATTTTTCAGTAACAATTTTTTCTCGCCATTCGTATTATCAAAGGTCAACGATACGCACCGATGATAAAGTAACTTTCGACAAATAAAAATGAAACTTGAAATTTTTCGGTTCTTCCTATATTTCCCTATGATTTGTATTTGTATCTACGTATTTTCATATAATTACTTTCAAATAAAAACTCTCAAGAAACTCTTAAACATCAAGGAATCTTTGGTGAAGAGATTCAAACAACAAACTCCGTGAGTATCGATAGTCTTAATAATAAAAGACTCTCCCAACCTTCGAGCCTGCGTTCATTAACGCGAATCAACCGTGAATCGTTATCGTCGTTCGATTACGTGTCAACGACTATCTTAAAGAGAGAAGAAAAAACAAAAAATACAATCCATCAACGAAACGCATCCGCGTAACGTGTTTTGTATTTTCCGGCAAAGTGCGCCGTAACGTGAGATAATATTTTGTCTTCCCGCGATAAAAGACGACCGTTCATGTAATCGATAATGATATCGCAATTAACGGTATGCAATTTGCATCGTGGTTGCATCGATACATTCTTTTGGGTATCACATTGTACAAATTTTCAGATAAAAAATGAAACCGTGCTTCAAATAATTAACAATAGATTTACTACGCCGATTTGGCTCATTCAAAATTTGATTCCTATATGTACAATATATTAGTAGGCTAATTTTTTAACAATAAATCTTTCATTTAAATTGATTTGGAACTATCTTCTTGGCAAAAAACTTCAATTTTCTTGTATGAGTCAAATTGGCTCACTTCAAAAAAATAGGTGAATAAACATCTGTAATTCTATTGTTAAAAGAATATGTCAAATAAGAATAATAAGAGAAGAAGGTATTTAAAGAATGAAAAGAAAAGAAATATAACTCAAAAAAAAAAAATTGGAATTGAATTCTCTCCAAGAAGCTATGAAACTTTGTTTCATAACTTTTTTTTCTAAAATGAGTGATTTCAGAGTTATTTTTCAACACAGAAGGACTATTTATCTCAGTTTCATGTAATCTTTTTAACTACACAATTTCCCTCGACAATTAAATGATAATAAAACAAGTTAAATCAGTTAAAATGCTATTTCCAACAATTGCCAATGTGCTATCATCCAACTAATCTTCTGGTGTGATAACGAAATGCGTAGTATAAAGTGTTAATGGAAAACCCATAGTTGAGCTTAATGTCAAATTGAATTCAAATAAGCGCAACACAATGGAAAGAATGAAAACAATGGTGCTACCTGACAGAGAGACATTCGAGCTGTAATAGGATTATGGTGGATAAAAAGATAAAGGCTCGAATTCGTTATCAGTGAACCTGACAATGAGCGAAAATTCTCCCTCATCGAATACTTTCTTGTGTGATATAAAAATATATATAACTTCTGTAGTTCGAAATCCATCTAAATCATAGGTCCTATGAGAAATGATTATAGTAATTGTAACTGAGGAGATACGAAGTAATAAGATGCAAGATACAAAACGAACTAATGAATGTATTAACATCAGTAATTCGATGTCATAGATCTAGGTGAAGTGGACGTGGTTAGCATCATTTCTCCGTAAAATTTCATACGTGAACTTTGAAATAAGGTCAAGTCGATTTGCGTCATATGCAACGGGAAAGAATAGAAGCTTTTATTTGAAATCGCCATTAGAGATGATAACGATTAATCTTCCAGCAATTTTCCCTTTCTTGCCGGTCATTTCTACAAGTTTATCATGCCTCTATCCTTTTCTCCTTCAATGGCTAATGGTCTTCGAATACTTTAAATTTCCCAATATTATACCTTCAATATTTACCAATTCTTCAAATTCTTCGTAATTACAGAGAAACTTCGAATCTTACAACAAATTATATTATCAAGTTTGGGAGAGTCTCATTTAATGAAGAGTCTATGTAAATCTTCCTGAAAATTTATGAAAACTTCGTTGATTTTGGCGTAATCGATTTAAAATGAATTACCTAGAAATGGAATGGGCTGCTTCAATGTCATGGAAAAGTGCATTGGAGAGATTGCGATAAACGAATCACGCGGGAAGGCCGTGTCTATGAGTCTCAGTGCATCATCATCGTTGCATCGGTATCGCTTCTTGCGCTGAAAGATGCATCTGGTGTATGCGATTGTATTTACTCTACGTTTCAATTAATAGAAGTTAATGGACAGATAGAAAATATCACTAATTTCCTTCAAACATCACGACAAACCATTCCTTCGATTTTGACGACACAAAGAACAGATATCTCTACATATGTATCCTTGTGATATGAATTTTATCAATATATATAAATTATGTATATACTGTTGCGGCGATTCGTAATAAAACAACTTAAAGATTACAAAAATAACGATTCTTTTTTAACATAACAGACATAAATATTTGCAACTCATTGCTGTCGCTCTAGTAATCGATACCGTATAATAGCGAGATAATTTTGTTACTCATAATAATTCGTAACGATACTATAATTTTGGGACTAAAGTCAGAAAGGCAGTGGATGCTCAAACTTACAGTCTAAAATATATCACCGACTCGGTGCTTTGGTGCCCCTAGGTTTTGAACGAAATGACCATAACACTTTAGCAACTATGGTAGGAGAGAAAACAAAGTATCAAACTTCTAATCAAACGGGCTCATGGCCAGATCCCCCTTATTTCTAAAAAATTTTTACTAAACTAACATTTAATATACCACACCCTCGATGATTCTACACCCCCTAAAATAATGGGTTCTAGTCACAATAACAATAGTAGTCGAAGCCAAAAAATGCGAATACAATGCTGCAATCTTAGCCAAACATTGAAAAGCTAACATTTTCATCAAATATTGAAGCGCTCAGCGTTTCACCAAACATTAAATAACGACGAAGTCAAGATCCCATTCAAAAGTAAAATTTCCATCATCCCCACAACTTTCTGCTATGTAAGCAGATAAATCTCAAACTTGTAATCAAGTAGGCTCATATTCAGATTCTCTCATTCCTGAGACATTTTTGCTAAACCAACATTTAATATTATCACACCCTCGAAGATTCCGCACTCCGTAAAATAATAGGTTCTAGTCGCAATAACAATAATAGTCGAAGCTAAAAAAAAAGGTATACAACACTGCAATGTTAATCAAACATTAAAATGCTAATATTTTCATCAAATATTAAATTGCCCAGTGTTTCACCAAACATTAAATAACGACAAAGTCAAGATCCCATTCAAAAGTAAAATTTCCATCATCCCCACAACTTTCTGCTATGTAAGAAGGTAAATCTCAAACTTGTAATGAAGTGAGCTCATATTCAGATTCTCTCATTCCTGAGACATTATTACTAAACTAAAATTTAACACACCACACCCTCGATAATTCTACACCCCGTAAAATAATAGGTTCTAGTCGCAATAACAATAATAGTCGAAGCTAAAAAAGGGGGTATACAACACTGCAATGTTAATCAAACATTAAAATGCTAACATTTTCATCAGATATTAAATTGCTCAGCGTTTAACCAAACATTAAGGTAGTTCTAGCCACTTATCATTTTTCAATAGATTTCCTTAAAATTTTGAAAATATATTCTTCATGATATTTTATCATTATAACCGGAATCTTAACGAGTTCGTCCACACGGTTTATGAATAAATCGTGTTTAAAAATAACATATTTAACATGGGCCTTATGGAAAAAAATTTTTGTTGAGTCCGTAAAATCTTTTTTTATTTTTCTAATGGAAAAACGAGTCGATGGATTCTAATAAAAAATTACCAATGTATTATTTTATGCTTTTGGAATATTATTGAATTTTTTCATTATTTTTTACTTCATAGTTATAGAGAAAGATGTTTTTTAATGTCTAAAAAGTGAATGAAATGACCTCTGTGAAGTTAACCCCTGCATTAATTCTTACGCAATTTTTTTCATTTCTAATGAAAAAAGAAACTTTTAGTTCTGAATCTAGCTAGAACTACCTTAAATAACGGCGAAGTCAACATCCCATCCAAAAGTGGAATTTCTATCACCCCCACAATATTCGAGGAATCTCCTATCCCCAGAAGACGAGTTTCGCCGCCAATGCAACGTAACATGGACTGACACGCGTATCGGGAGGTCAATGGAAGCATTCGCGTACTCCGTTGTAGAATCGCGAAAGAACTGCCGCGAAAGTGAAGTGCGCCGTTCCCGATAGTGCGAATTTTTATGAAAAACACGCAGGACATTGTATTGGAGCGTCAATCACCTCGGACTTCCTCGTTACTGATAAACAAAACCGCGAAGAAAGGGATCGATGACAGAGAGAAAACGCGAGAAGTCTTCGTGTCTTACGGTAATCACTAATATTGAGAAATTCACTGGTATCATCGATTCATATAGATTCCTTTAAGTTTCTTCATCCTCTCTCTCCTTTTATCCCCCTCTCAAAGACAAAAGTTTGTAAATACACGATTGACCGATGATCCGAATAAACGGCTGGCTATGAGAAAAAAGAGAAGAAAAAGTGAGTATGTTGATCGACGAGTTTAAGAGCACTTTTTGATAACTTCCAATTAAGTCACGATAAACGGCAGAGTCGAACATCGAATGGTTTCGATTGAATGGAAGTTTTTCGACTACGGAGAAAAGAATATGAGGGTGTTAAGTCACGGGTCAAGGTCTTCGATATCCAACGCAGGGTCACCAGCAGCGTACAGGTTTCCCTGAACACACTTCTACGAGAAGATGTGAGATCATACATATAGTCCGACAACTTAAAGATGGCTAGGCAAAAAAGTGCGAGTCTGATTCGCGCAGGGAATATCCATCCCAAGTCGAAAAGTCCAGCCTAAAAAGAAACTTCAAATCCTAGATTCTTTTGATCTCTCATTTGTCGTTTAATTATGTATACCATTTTGAACCTCAAAATCCTCAACTAGTGTGTCTACGCGCCTCAAAGTCCTGTAAATATGATTTTTAGGAGTTATATGGACTGATCAGGTAAAATTTTTATTCCAATTTAATCTGACACCCCCTAAAAATATTTCAGAAGTTCCAAGTCTGTCGACTCATATTCTAAAAATAGGGCTTTCAGGAGCAAGTTGGAATTAAATTATCATTTTATTCCATATAAATTCTAAATCTCCTAAACCAAATTAATTTTTAGTATATCGAGAATTTTTCTGGACCTCGATCATTCCACTCCAATTCCAATCCAATTCTAAAGCTCCTCATTATAGAATGCTGAGGATTATTTTGGGCTGTATGAAGCCTAAATTGCTCCTAAACTAGGTAAAAGTGGCAAAAAGTAACAAGTGTAGGGCGATTGTGGAATTAAAATTTGCATTCTTTCATATGTAACATATTTTTCCATATTCAGCCTAAATATCCTAAGTTATTTGGTAATTTAAGAGGATTTTGTGCTGAAATTTTCGACTCGGGATCTTGCTTTATTGAGCCAAACAAGTAGAAATAGGGGCGTGCTATGACTATGCAGAGTGTTTATTTTAGCAGGGTGGGTTTGAAATGAAAAAATTAAATGATAGAAATGGACGATTCAAAATTAGAAATTCCGTCGCTCCCTAGTCGTTTTTGAGTTGTCGGACTGTAGATGCGTGCAAGTGGAAAGTACTTGGACGTCGAGTCTCCTGCTCGAGGAGAGTATTGCTTTTTCGAAAAACCACTTCACTCGACGTTTATTCGAAGTTGGAGGGAAGAGAGCGAATAGGGAGGCAAATGGCGAGAATACTCGTTAAATAAACGACGCGCGAGGGACTTGGTTCTTGTGCTTCCAACTTGCGTTTTACGGGGGTGGTAAAATTTTGCGATGAGATTTGAGAAAAAGTGAGAAACTCGTGCGAAAAGTTTGAAGTTTTTTTTTCTCTTTGATAGAGAAAAAATATCAGGACGCATTATTATAAAAATTATGAAGAAAATTTCTTTTAGTTTTACACCCTAAGAGTATATCTTTAGATCGACGGTTGTTCTTAGTTTTCCCGTCGATCTTTATCCAATAATCGAAGCCTTATTTTCCGACTGATTGATTTCCGCTCTTCGAGGTCTCGTTCGAGACATACTTGCTGTATTATTAACAGAAACTTCGATTGTCCAAGTGCTTCATATCATCTATTTCTAAATCAAACCAAAAGCCATGAAAATTTTCCATTTCACCCCAAAAACTACAACTACTCCATTTCCCATAACGTGACTTTCCTTTCAGTACCATGCAACAGCACTCGTCTCCGTAACAAAATCTCGTATCGTCCAGTTATCGCTGACCGTTGTCTACGTCCCAACGGAACCGGAAGTCCTGCGGGCAGTCATGTGCGCGAGATTCACAAAGCCAGGGGAGAATCCGAGTGCAAGAAAAGCCAACTACATGAAACAGATTCAAGAAGAAGAAGAGAACTGAACAAAACTGCACAAAGCCATAGAGACATAAGCACGAAAGTCTCAAGGAGGCCTCGTGAAGAGAGAAAGGAAGAGGGAAGGAAGAGGAAAAGGAAGAGAGCAGGAAGGCCAGAGGAAATTGGAAGAGGGAACGGAAGCAACGTCGAATTGGTGCGCGTCGATCCGCCGTCTGAGTCGAGTCGGCGTAGGGTGGTTATAGTTTGTAGCTGGTGGGGTGTTTCGAACGAGGGGGTGTGAGTTGCGCGGGCGCACTACCGGGACTATCGATTTCGCGAGCGAAAGGTGGCACACACGGTTCCCATCGATTTGGCACTCGTCTAAAGGGATTGACACTGTTGGCTCGGCGAGGCAAGCCTTCCGCGGAGGATCGCCTTCCGGATCGTTCAAGTCCTCCTCGAGAGGATCGGTGCTGACCCGAGTCAGGGTCCGAGCGATCGTCCAATCACGATCGTTCGCCGTCCGGTAAATCGTCATCAAAATTCATCTCTAATTTCCGTGAAAGTACCTGAGTAAGGAAAAAGAGAAAGAGGAAGAAGAGAGAGGAGGAAGAAGAAGAAGGAAGAGGTCGAGAGAAGCCCTTCGAGGTTTGCGAAGATGCAGAACTATGGTCACGAGGACTACGATTATGGGGTGCAGGATGGAGGACAGAGTATGGGAAGAACCCTTCCCCAAGTGCCAGCTGCAAGGCCCATGGTCGACCCTCAGGCTGAGGGTGAGGTCGATCCAAATTTGTATCCTCAGCCAAAAGAGGCAACGCACAAGATTCGCGGGAAGAGCGATGTCCTCGAATATCTCTTTGGGTCAGTCGATCAAGAACTTTTAACGGTCAAGACTTTCTACTTTTTCTTCTACTCAGCTTTTGGCTCGCTGTTTCCATTGATGGGAGTTTATTTCAAGCAAATGGGCATGAATGCTGGACAATGCGGCCTTTTGATGGGACTTAGGCCGTTTATTGAGTTTCTCAGCGCACCATTTTGGGGATCATTGGCGGACAGGTGAGTAATCTAATTTTGGAATGTTCATTGATTTTTGAGGGGTGGTAAAGGGTTGTAGGATGTTATTAGAGAGGATCAATGGACTTTGTGTGATCCGATTTTCCCCTCATGTTAGTTATAAATATAAAGGATTGATCTGGCAATTAACAGAGTCTAGTTTAAACCCTCTTAGAGATTTTTCCTAGGTCATGCGTATATCATCATAGTTTCAATAGGACCACTCAACACTTTACCGACCGGTAGCTTATTAATAGACTCTTCGGGTCCAAAGTTTTTGAAATTCTAACTTATTAATCTGTTGTCACGGAAATGAATAAATTGTTATTTATCATTGCGGTATACTGCGCCAAGGACTAAGTAACAAGAATTTGTCATTTTCAAAGAGATATCAATAGCAGGAAAGCATTTGCAGCCAAGTGACCGATCAGAAATGGGTAGGATTTTAAAAAAATACCAGTCAGTAAAGTGTTGAGATTCGAGGTCAATGGTAAAATAACCATAGGAGTTGAAATCGAAACACAAGAAAATAATCTTTTTCTCAGGTGGCAAAAAGGCAAACTTCTTCTGTTAGCCTCTCTCTCTTGTTGGATAATCTTCACTCTCCCCTTGGGTTTCATCCAACCACCAGCTACTTCTTGCATGATCGAACGAAACAAGTCCCATTACTTGGAAGCCTCGAATCCCGAGCACAGAATCATGAAGAGATCGATCACTCTCGATCATCTTTATCATCCTTCGAACGATGACGAATACTTGGAAGTCGCTGCCAACGTCGTCTTCGAGAGGTTGCGCAGGGACGAAGACATCCTGGATCCTGCTACGAAGATGAGCTTAACGAGAAACACCGGTACATCGTCGTACGATCATGAAGAAAATTCTGTTCAGAATTATCATGGAGAGGATGATCAAGATGATCATATAAACGAGAGGGTAAGAAGAGAAACTGCGACGAGCGACGAAGGAGCCGTGGAGGATTTGAAGTACAAGCAGTTGGTATTCGAAGATAATCCTGACGATGCCAAGACAATCGACTTTGAAACTTTGCAGAGGAAGAATCGTCCTGCGGATATCCTCGAGTATAAACGTTTTCTCAAGGTGAATCTACTTCCCTTTCTCGAATCTATTTCGCTATCACCTTTCTCAAGGTGAATTTGATGACACAGATGTTCTCTAAAATTTTTCTTAACCCATCCGCTACCACATTTTTCTCAGCTTAATTGTTTTTAGAAGAAGTATTGTCACAGTGTAAAAATAAAAATAATTTATGAACATCACTGCTTAAAATTATAATTAAAACAGACTGTTTTAAACACATCTAAAATCAGAAGCACGTCAATTATCTAAATTGAATGTTGAGACACTTAGAAAATGAAAAAATCTCCATATGGAGATCATGGAAGTGACCCTAACTTCTTTTTTTTCTCAAAGATTATTAAATTCTTCTCGCTCAGGTTGATAATCCTCAAAATTTCCTATCACAGAACGAACCTCTGGAAGATGGAAAGCCACCGAAGAAAGCATACACTCGAACGAAAACTCGTGTGAAACCACCGCCTCAAAAGATAATGGTGAAGCGTGAAATTCCTGATCAACAGGAAATGTTAGAAAGCAACGACTCCCTCTTCTCTCAGCAACGATGGTCGACGATGAAGAGTCTCAGAAGGTTGATGTTCCTCGAGGAAGAAGAGGAGGATGAGATCGATGATGACAACGAAGGAGATGACGAAGAAGACGTGGACGTACCGTTGGTGAGGAATCGAAGAAGCGCAAAAATGCCACATCCTTCCGCTGGTCAGAGTCCTTTAACAGTCTCCTACGCCGCCAATTACGACGACAAGGTGAACAAAGGATGGGTGAAGCCACTATTTAGCTCCATCGTCTATAGAATAACTGTAAGTATTCTTGTTAATTTGTATCTCAACAGTTTCACTTTAATCGTATCTTTGATTAGATTGCATAGCAACTCTAAAAATTTTAACAAAAGACTGGACTTCAATTTGTAGGACATCCAAAAAACCTTCTTCCTATTGCTTCTCCTTGTGATCGTCGGTGAATTCTTCTCAGCACCTGCGATCACTTTAGCGGACTCTGCCGTGATTACGTTGCTAGGTGAAGAGGCTGATAGGTAAGATCCTTTATTTCTTTATCAGAAAGTCATATCAACACTAATTACTTCTTTTATTGTAGAGAATACGGCCATCAGCGTATGTTTGGAAGCTTGGGCTGGGGTTTAGCTATGTTCTTCGTAGGGATCGCATTAGATCACAGTACAGCATTTCCAGATCATCCTTGCGGGCCTGATGCAAGGGAAAAAAATTATACAATTTGTTTCGCAACATTCAGCGTCCTCATGGGAGCTGCGCTGATCACAGCCACGCAGATTAACTTCAAGTATGACTTCATTGCTTCCGAGCCGGTTAGTTTGAATTGCATTCCATCTGCAGGTCAAAATGAATTTCCTAATTGTCCATTTTTAGTCAAGTCTTTAAAGAATATTAAGATCTACTTTTACTTTTCTGTAGGAAGTCGTTAAACCACCGGCAGAGCCAACGAGGGAGGAGCAGCTGCAGAGTCAACTCTCTCAGCAATTAAATCTTCCCAGTCTTCAGGACTCTTCGGCGGCGATAGATCCAAAGCCTCAGCCTCCCGAAGGGAAAGTACGATGAGACGCAACACCTTGATTTCTTTGTTGTATATATTTAATTGTCGTAACAATTATACGTTCGTCCTATAGACGAAGATGTTCGCCCAAACCACCAGAGAGATACCGGAATGGGTGACTGTCCTGAAGCAATTCAAGGACTTAAAGTGTGCATCCTTTCTCTTCGTCGCGTGGTTCATGGGATTTGGCATTGGTCTCATTTTCACCTTCCTGTTTTGGCATCTCCACGACTATGGTGGCACGCCTACTCTTTTCGGTGTTGCTTCAGTGATCAACCACATCTCTGAGATTTTCGCGTATTTCTTCAGCTTCAAACTTATTCGTCAGATGGGCCACGTTAAGGTATCTTTATCTTATATTAATCCATTCGAATATTTATTTTTAACACTAAAGTTATCACAGGAGGGACAATTGACCTATTTTCAACGTATATATGCCTTTAACGAAAACTGTCGGTACGTTTAGTGTTAAATCTCTCAATCTTGCATAAAATTATTAACAATTCAACGAGATTCAAGTAATAAGTTATCTCTCGCAGAAGCTGAAGTTCCATAAAGTAAAATGAGAGAGAAAGAGAGAGAAATACTCCTTGCCTCGGTTTCTCCACAATCTTAAAGGTCACAGTGCATTATTGACCGTCCTAGCTGCACGAGTTATCGATTCTAGGTGCTTTGCCTCGGCCTGGGCGGCAACGTTCTACGATTCCTCTATATATCATGGCTGAGGAATCCATGGTGGGTCCTACCGTTCGAGTTCATTCAAGGAATAACGCATGCAGCTGTTTGGGCTGCTTGTTGCAGCTATATAGCTCATAATACACCGCCGCAGTTGCGTTCCAGTGCTCAGGGTGTTCTTCAGGGTCTTCATCATGGACTTGGAAGAGGATGCGGTGCAGTGATCGGTGGCATGTTTGTTAGTGCTTATGGTGAGCAAATCCAAATAATTGGTTCCCAATTATTTCAAAAAATTTCCAAACTTTGTATAGGAAAGTCATAGAGCAGATATTCTATTTTGATCTTATTAAACACAAAGCATGTTTTCCATCTATTGATTCCGCTTTTTCCGAAGTATTAGGTGTACAAATTAATTCTCAGCCTTTTTTGACTAACTTTGACATTTATTTATAACAATGTTGATATAAATTCAATATTAAACATGATCTTCTTCATTTTCTATACGTTTTTGCCATCTCTCAGGTATTTGTCGGATTCCAGATCGGAAAAATGATAGTGGTTCACATCAATGAAATCATTGAGACATTTATAGACCTGTTCAACTTACTTGAATTGAGAATCAATTAGGTGGTGTTGTAGGGATCGAAATAGGTGATTATTTGAAGGGGCTAAGTCTGGAGAATATTCGAAACTGTTGAAAACATTTTTTACAAGTGCTGCACGATATAGCGTTTCTTTCTTTTTAGTTGAAACGCGAAGAGAAGACAGTGCCTTAAATGTTGCTTATCGAACGCCATCGCTTCTACACATGATTTTTCACGTTACGTCTGGAGTAGAGTCATGCGATATATCTTATTTTAAAGCTAACAAATGGCGCTTTCGAATGACTACACAAATTTGGAAAAATTCTAATCTGAATAGGTTTTGTGGTCGATGAAATCTGGGGGCCGAGACTTAATTTGTACACCTAATACTAATTTAATATATTGAAATATAACAGATTTAGCGCCGATAGGTCTAGTGTTAAAAAACATATGGTGGAAGCTATGGTGGATATGAAGTTGAAGAATTGCACCTCCAGTTAGAGGTTTATTGTTCACATTTTCCGTCACACCTGAGAGATCTTTCTTAAATTATTATTCACCATGCCATACCATTTGTACTCCAAAATCTATATAAAAATATATCACCTACACAAAATGACCATGGTTTAATTGTCTCTTTTTTCAGGATCCACCGCTACCTTCCGAGGTTACGGCCTCACCTGTCTGGTCGTTCTAGCTGTCTTCATCTTCATCAACTTCTACAGAAAGGACACAGGCTTCGTCTCCGACTTACCGCAGACGGAAGACCCCCATCAAGTTGCCGAAGCGACTCATCTAGCACCCCATGGTGTGCCAAGCAACGCGATACCCCGAGCTCTCAGTTCGACACGTCTACACGAGCTTGCCAATCAAGATTCCGGATATGGTGCCACGTATCAAACCTCGGGTGGTAACCTGAGTGTACCCGGTGCTAATGGAGGTAAGCACAAAAATCTTAAAAAAAAAAAGTCCTTTCATTGTTCAAATCTCTGGAACCGTATAATTCTTCTCTGGTCCATAAAATTTGTAATATTTAAAAATCAATTTCCTTCGTCTCCAGGTCCCGTAAACCCGACGAATCCATTTATAAGCGGAGGCGGCGGCGGCGGTGGCGGCGGTGGATATAATTACGGTATAACTGGCAAAGGAGAAGACGAGTATATCCGTAGGAGCTTCCAGGTTTAGTAAAATCATTCTAACTCGAACGTCCACCGGGACGGCGTCATTTCGTTCCATTAATTTCTCTCCTTCATGGAGAACGTGTAAAAAAGAAAACGCGACGACCGAGGATTCCCGGTTTTTTATTCTGATCATTGATAATCTCCGATGACTTCTACAGAAGGCTATACTCTCTCAACAAAAAATACACCCTCTTTAATCCCAATTAGTGAAATCAATACCATCGATTTGATCAGAAAGATTGATTATTTCTTTCTTGTTGTCTCCGTAGACTTACAATGAAGTAGTGGGCAGAGAATTCGACCTGGTGAAACCGCCTCCCATAGTGACCCGTCTGCAAGCTCAACAACCATGCACCAATCCCTTCCATGAGCACGATTACGACTGGTAACAGCCTGGAATTACCGATTCACGGTGATAATCGAGATCGACGATCCGCATGATCGAACCGGAAGAGAGTCAACCGTCGGGTAGGTTCTTTCCTGAAGAAATCGAGAGACGTGGGTGAACCAGGTTCGAGGTATTCGAGACCAGTAGACGTTACTTGCGATTGACAGACGAGGGGAAGCTCTTTTGGTGTTCCTTCTTGCGAAATTATTAGAATACCTACAACTTCAACGTTTGAACTTATTTGATTGCCTAAATGAGACCTGAATTAAATTTTGTTGAATGACCTAAGTCTGGATTAAATTTTTAGAAAACCTACAACTTCAACATTTCAACTTATTTGATTGCCTAAATGAGACCTGAATTAAATTTTTGTTGAATGATCTAAGTCTGGAATAGAATTTTCTTGGTTGAGTCAGGTCTGAACCAAGTTTGAGTGTATATTTAATTTTATGATTAAAATTATCATAGCCAATTGTCTTCTCTATAAAATTGTTATATTCAGATTGTCTGATAGAAAGAAATTGTGTTGTGGGGTGAATTACGGTTATAGATTGTGATCAGGCTTGCATGATATTGACGGAAGATTTAATTCAACGAGATAATCGAAATGGAAATGTTTGTAACCAACAAAATACTCAATCATTCGATTATCATTGGTCTCAAGCTGTACAGGAAGCTTGTTATTATAATTTTGAATTATGTGGGGATTTTATTCATGAGCGGGGATCCCGAGGAATCAGTGGTAAGACTGACTGACGAAACGACGATTAGAAAGTGCCTGTTCCTCGACATCCGATGCGTGTATAAAGATTCTTGATTCTCGAAATCCTACCCTCGATTATTTTATACACGAAGAAGTATAATTTTTGTAAGGTAAAGAACTATGAAATTGCGAAAAATAATTATCGCAATGATAGGCAACGAAAAGAGCTTCCACGAAGTCGACAATGGACGTCTTTTCGAGCAGAGAGGCGAAAATTCGCGAAAACTTGCGAAAACAAGGGAAATATGGAAGGGTTAAACACGCTCGATCGATAATGTTACGTAAAAAACGAAGTAAAGCCATCCGACAGAAATATTTTATTAGATTAATAAATTCAAGTCTCGTGGCACGTCTTGGCTCATTCAGTTCATTATTATATCAGGTTTCCTTCATCAATTTTAACGAGGAATTGTGAAATGGAAATTACAAAGAAATTGCTGCAATTGAGAGCATTGAATCTGCACTTCAAGCTTTCTTTTTTACAATTATCGTGTTGAATTCTCAGATTCAATTCATCGAGCTCGAGTTCAAGTACTTTAAACATGATTCTCAGAGACTTCTTTCCCTCATAAATATCAGTGTCGATAAAAATAAACGAAAACTCCCCAACGAAGATTTCCTACCTATTGTTTAAGTCGTAAGCGTCTATAAATAATGAAACGGCAAGAAGAAGAATTGCAAAGAATAATATAAAATATGAATCTTTCAAACGATACGAAAAATTGCGTGCCACGTAGGCTGTCCTGTTTAAACAAATGAAAATTATAAAAATAATAATGTACAGCACATAACCATACGTTTCGTAAATTGAAACAATAGTTTCAATTATTTATTTATTGTTGAAACTATAGTTTCAATTCACACCTAAAAAGTGCAGTATGCACAACACGATCTGCGGGGTTACTTCAACGAAACTTAACTCTAATCAATGAACTTGCATTCAAAGGTGCTCTTTGAGTTCTCTTTCTTCACATTTTTAATATTCTACTTGCTGTGTCGCTAAAAAAAAACAGAAAAGAAATGTTATATCTTGGTCGTTTGAAGAATCGACACATTTGCAATATATATTTAAATCACAATATATATTGAATCGTTGCAGATAAAATCATTTTTTTCATACGTTGCATTGCTCACCCTGGTATTGAGAAATTTATCGGTAATGTTGAATTAGCATTAACTTTAACTACAGGATTCGACAGAAATAAAATTCGTGTAGATCAAATACACGAATCATATGTCAGACAAATAATTTGGACGAAGAGAAAATATTTATCAAAGACTGCTGACGGACGCACAATATAAACATTTAATTCCTCTAAACTTTAAATTTGCATAGTAACATCATAGCAAGTAGAAACAGCGATCGTGCAGAAAGTGCGATAATATTCTCATTTGAATTGAAATTGCATGGAAACCTTTTCAACCGATAAACTTTATTCAAGTAATTAAAAAATTCGACATTTTATCCGCAACGAGTCAATACGATGACACACTTAACACTAGATTTACGGAACCAACTTGGCTCATTCAAAATTTGATTACTATGTATATAATACATTGGTTGCTTAATTTGTTAATAATAAAACTTTCATTCTAATTGATTTGGAACTATTTTCTTTGCAAAAAACTTCGATTTCTTGTATGAGTCGAATTGGCACACTTCAGAAAAATAGATACGTAAATCTAGTGTTAATGATACATTCAATGGTGTAGTTTTCAAAATTTTGAAAAAGCAAGAGACTCGAGTAACCCATCGAACGCAAGTTTTCTCAGTGTCATATATTAAAATTGCGAAAATTGCTTCTCGTCTCATCGTTAAGATACTCGTCACCGATGATCGAATCCGGCAAGTGAATCTTTCGAAATCGGATCATTGGATTAAAAAAAGGAAAAAAAAAATAAGAAAATTACGCTGCTACGGTCACTGTGTGGTGTCACTGTAAATACAGCACCCTTCCGCGTTAATATTCCGAATCGTTCTCTCGTTCACACTTGTTTTCCGTTCTTAGGCTGAACGTTGTTCGTTGTGCGTTAAAAAAAGAAAAGCAAAACCTATAAAGAAAATGTTTCACATGTACTTAAATTGTCTAGAGTCTATCGAGTAGTTCATATCATGCAGCCTTAATATTTAAGTGAACACGTTTTTTCGTGATAAGTGTATATTATTGTTGACAATGGAACGGATGATCAGGTGAGCCGGTAATAAGTGAAACCGCGCACGAGGACCGATTCTCCGGGTCCGAAAGCACCAAAGAAAAATTCTATATGTTTCGAAGATGACTTAAATAAAGTCTTAAATGCCACAAATACTGATTTCTATTTTCAATACACTGCTGGTGTAATTTCGAAAGTTTTATACCTACGGTGTATTTAACTCCTTGCCTTACAATTACGTGTGACACGATAAATGGAATAGAAAATTTTTCAGTTTTCCAAAAACTATTAAATTGGAAATATCAGTAGCTCAGGAGACATCGAAATTAGTTCTATTAATATTGCACTAACTTATACCGGTAACTCGGAAATCAATGATATATTATTATTCCAACAGTTCATTCTAAGTTATTGTGTGTTTAATCACAAAAGAAATCGTAAGGCAAGGAATTAATTTGGGATTAGAAATCTCCAACGACCTCTTAACCCCTTGACCTACGATTTTTTTTCTGATGGGGCGTGCAAAGACTCAAAATTAATTCCTGAAATCAAAAGTCTTCACTGATTTCTGATATTGTGTATAACTTAATGAATTATTAATAGTATAGAAATAATGAGACCGTTTCGTGACCGGCTGATATTATCAACATAATCATTTTTGAAAGATTTCAAAATTTCCTGTTCCATTTTCCGCGCTGCGAGTCTCACACGTAGTTATAGGCTAAGGGGTTAACGGAAGTCGAAATTATCGAAAACCGATAACAGTATTTTTCTTCTGGTGTTTTCGCGTCGAAAAGTTAGGCAGGAAACTAAAACGATTAAAACGGAGACGGAACCTCGTCGTGTTTTGAGGCACAAGAAAGATAGCGATAACGTACCTATAAATATATACATATACATGAATATATATATATTATATATATACACCTTTGAAGTTAAAGTAAATTTAAATCATCTAGCGTCGTATGCATCCGAGCAACTTCACTCTGTAATGCTATGATGTTAAGCATGACCAGAATGCATAATATGATTAATATGTAATCATAAGTGTGTGCGTCGAATGAGAATATCCGTGGTAGTCCGTTTAATCGAATTATACCGAGGATTGTAATTTTTCGAGGACACCTTCCACCGAAATCGTGTAGTTTAATTAGATAGTGCGAAATGTACGAGCGTGATAGGATAAAAGTAAAAGCGTTTTGATAACGTCCTTGCTACGAGTGAGAGATCAATCGATTACCAAGAGAGACATAATAAAGTTTGTGTTCTTTCAAAGTTCACCGCTTGTAGTGCTAATGTGAGAATTAAAAGAATCAGTTTGATCGATTGATCGATCATCAAGATACCTGTCGATATGTATTGTTCACTAACAGGTTAATAAGAGAACACCATAATATATATATATATATGTATAGTCTGTCTCGATCGCGTAATTACTCAGTTTTGGTTTCAACAGAAACGACGAATAACGCTGATTAATACTCATTGCCTTATGTAAAGCATGCATCTGCAGAAACGCTACTCGTAATATCGATTAATCGTAAAATTATCGGAAAGTAGTTTAGATTAAATGGAGAAATCGGAATGCTTGGGATTTGTTCGTGAAATAGCATAGGAATTACGTTGTCGTTGCTCGTGATTAATTCGAATGTTCCGAGTTCGATTACGTGCGTGTCCATCGATCATCGAAAATTTGTCAGATTGCGACGAACTTTCATCGTTACAAATTTTTTTATGATTCATGGTGAATTTCGATCGAGTATCTTTCTACGTTTAATGATTGGGGGAACGATAATATTTGAAAAGTCTCGTGGAGTTAAAATATCAAGTCAGTTGATTCTAATCGATTTGTACAATTTCGTGGAACAAATATCGTGCATTTCGATATCGTTTATAGATCGATGTGTGGTACTCGGTGAAAGGCGTGCTCGAAATAAACGCTATGATCTTATCAAGCATTTAATTTTGCGTTTTCATTGTACTTTAGGCGGCTCGTCGACAATTATTCGACTTTATCGTATTTTCAAGTATCGCGCGTCTTGATAAATCGATAAATCGACGACACGATATCGAAATTTAAGCGTATTTCAGAATTCTCAATGTTTCCGTTGAATTTCAGTGTTTCTTTCGGAAATTTTCAGCAGGTCAGATGTTCAAAGTCTTCCCTAATCTATAAATGCAGTTTTACAACAAAAAAAAATACTTTAATCGAGTTGCATTCAATTACTTTGCTATTGTTTCAATAAATTCATTCTCATAAACTCCTTGGTAATATTTCAACCTCAGAATTATTTGATTCTTCTGAAATTGTAACAATGTAGTTTGAGTTTATTATTAAAAGAATATAATCGAATTTCGATATTCTTAATAGATCAATATTTCAATTAAATCGTGCTTCGAAACTCGAGCATACTTTTCACCTCCCAGCGTGTTTTATATTAAAAACATATCGTTTACATCGCAAAAAAAAAGACACGAGAAGTTCGTAGCTATAAATTCGGCAAAAATCAATACATATCACATAGGAGTTAAGTCGTAATCGATGTAATTTCAAGGAAAAGGCAATCGTGCTTCGCACGTGATTACTTCGACTGGTTTCGTTGCATCGTCGAGATAACCGAACGATCTACTTCGCGTCGCGGCATTGTTGACAATTTTTTTTCTATTTCTGATAAGACACAACATCGAGATCGTAAAATCATTGACATAATCCCAACAAAATCGATAACTCAGACATATCAAGGATTATACTTATAAATTTTACAATAATACTTTATCCTATACTTTCGGATTTAAATTTTAAATCGGTGGTTCTCAAACTTTGTTCATAAAATGAACACTTTTTTTCTTGAAAATGTGTCGGGATTTGCACACAAAGATTTTGAAATATAACGTGTTCAAACTTGCTTCAAACTGAGCTGAAACTTACTGAAACTTGTATTCAAACTGAAAACCCTGGTTAAATTTAAATTCACCCTTAATAAGGGGGAGCCAGAACTATTAATAGCTGGCATGTTGGCTCGGGTACCCCGGGTTCGCCAAACCCGTACCTGGGACGGTCCCAGGCCCCTGGGGGGATGTAATAAGTGACAAAGGCGAAGGTAGTTTGAGGTCATGTTAAAATTGATCTCTCTCACTCTAAATGACCGCTTATCTATTATATAAAGCTCAAATACCACTGACTGACTCACTCACTCACTCACTCATCACGAAATCTCAAAAACCACAGAACGGATTGCAATGAAATTTGGAACATACCTTCTCCTTGGGTCTTAGGTGCTCAATAAGAAAGGGTTTTGAAAAATTCGAAATTTTCGGGGGGGTTTTGGGGGGTTAAAGTATGGGCCAAACTCATCAACGCAGAGCCGAAAATACTTGACCTAGAAACTTGAAATTTTGCATGAGCGTTCCTTCTAGGGTATTAGCACCCACTAAGAAAGGATTTTTCAAAATTCGAAATTTTAAGGTTTTTTTTTAGTTTTGATTAAATCGTAGCGAAGCACGGGAGCTTTCAGCTAGTAGGCCATATGGGACCATGGATGGGTCACCTTGAAGAATTCATTCGCTCAAATCAGATGCACACATCCATCGAATGCATATTAAATGACAAAGATTTGGCAAAAGCTGAATAAATAATCGTTTGTTCAAAATGTTTCGCTACTGACAGCCTATATATTATTTTAAAAAATCCGAGCAATCTGGAACATCTAAAAGACGCCGTCATGAATGAAATCTTATAAAAAATTGAGAACCACTACTTTGAAATGAATTATAATATTCAAAATTGAAAACTATTTTCTGGAAATACCGATAAGACTGATCCTGTTAAAGCAGAGGAACAATTTTGAATTCGATGATTCGCGATTGAATCTAATGCCGAAAAACGAATGGGTGGAAGTCGAATAAATTTAAGAAACTAGGCTAGTCGAAGCAAGTCACGTGCGAAGTGCAACAACGATAGCTGTGCGATAGGTATAGCGCTATTAATAGATTATTATCAGAGGAAGAATAATACCCATGTATGCCTGAGAGGAAATATACAGTTTCAAAGAAAGAGTACTGCGTATACTTGGCACTATTGATTTTTCTCCTTCTCTCCTTGACGCGTTCAGATAAAGCGCGAAAAATGTTCTCTTCAAATTTTCCATCTGTGTCTGCACCGTTGATCATTTTGAGATACGTTAATGCCAGTTTCCAATTGTTCTTGAAAAAGAAAAATTGTAACGAAGTATCCAATATACGAGCCGTTTATTTTAAAAGTGGCACAGCCACTACTTTGTAAAGGTCAATGGCTATTTTTCAATTACCATATGAAAACATTTATACCGAGAAAAATATAAGTATGCAAGATAAGAAGTACAAGTAAATCTTCGTCAGAATTGGCAATACTTTGAAAACGATAAAATGCAAATCCTAAATGTCTCGATTTAAAAAGAAGTGACTTATGGCGCGCTCAAAATAACTTGGTTGTATAAAGAAAATATTCTTGCAAGCAATTTGAATATTTCTATTAATGATATAACAAAATACACGAAGCAAAAGACGATGCGTGACTTTAATGGTGAATAAGAAATGGCGATCGTTGAAACGAGTTTTCTCAAACGACACATTGCGATTGCGATACATATTACAATGCTGTAGCTTATTAACATTAAAATACAAGATGCTAATTATTCAACGTCTCGACCAACTTTTTCTCTGCATATAATTGAACTGAAAACCCGATTTGTGAACGACACAACAAATCACGTATATGATCATGACCGTTAATAACTTTTCCTTTCTATAATTGCAATAAAACTTAATAGGAATAAAAATACAAGATAATGTCAAACCTGTGGTAAATAAAGGTTTATTTGGTATTTTTTTTTGGACTAGGTCGATTTACTTACTGGACAAGTTACAACTAGAGGCACTAGTCAAGCTTATATTCTAGCTGCCTACAAAGTTCTCGTTACACGCTCGATGTTCGGTACTTAATTTATAATCGAAGTCTTTCTTCTACGTAAATACTACGTAATCCCCCGGTATAATAATAAGGAGAAAAATTGGAATCGTGTTGAAATAATCTAATCTAGTTTTCATTTAACAACTAGACGCTTACTCCAAGTATCTGTGTTTGATCACTGACCACTAAATGGCTCCTATCGTACCCTGAACGGTGCGATATTAATGAACGTTAATGAACGGTGTTGCACACGCGACACGGTTGCATAAATGCAATTGGAAGATTCGAGGTAACCGAATCCGCGTGGCCTTATTCCTATTGTATAATAAAAATGCTATCCTAAAAGATGTAAAATACCGACTTCGTTAAAAGATCACCGTCGTTTTTCCGTCGTGAAAAAGGACTATATGCGTGCCTGTCTTTTTTGGGCCTCTGTTTTTTGTCTTGCCCTTTAGATGCCTCTAATTAACTGTGCGCTCGATAATACAAATTTACCGAGCGAACTGCGCCGAATATTTTGCGTGTTTACAGTTTTTATGTGTCGTCTAGTGTAACTTCTTATTTCGTAAAATAGTCTTACCTATGTCTATTAAGTATATTAAATATATCAATCGTAAATTAAAGAGTATCCATTGTCATTAATTAACCGCAGACCTATCACGTGAGCGGTAAAACACTCGGTAAATATTGTGAATAACATTAGTGAATTTTTGTTGAGATTAATTGAATTTAACCCTTTTGCTACGGTCAAACTGACCGTTAGAATGTCAACGCTGAAAGAGTATGTTCCCTAGTTTCACTCTTTGGACAATTACTCCTCCCTTTCTTTAAACATAAATTGTACTCCAAATAAAAAATAAATATTTCTTAATTGACGTTACTTTGTCAAAATAAAATTAAACATTCAAAATTAAAATAGTACTGGAATGCTGCTGGTAGATAATACATTGTCTTCGCTTAATTTTGGACGACTATAGTCACCCGCATTACGTGAACAAAGTTTCACGGCATAATGACTACAGTCGTCCGTAGCAGCAAAAGGGTTAAGTACGTGATTAAATATGCGAAGGCAAATAAGCAAAGTGTCTGAAGCGAGATCGTAACTTGTCGCTTTAAGGCTCAAAGTTTTCAGCCATGATTCAGTTTTAGAAAAGAAAGGCTTCTTTCCCTGAATTTTCAACGGAAAAGAAAACGCAAATTAAAGTGATGTTTTACAGTAATATTAACGACGACTGAAATAATTATCCAGGCTCAAAGTATCGAGAAGAATGACTTAAAATACCCTCACAAAATTGTATTTCAACTATTATTACTGAAATTATTGCGCTTGGTTTCGTTTCATTTTCATTGGCACAAATAGCTTCACCTCGATCGTATCGTATTTTAAGAATACGAAGAACCTTTTGCCCTCCTGCTTTCGATATTTTATCTCTCTCCTATTCAAAAACGTAATACTACATTGATAAGACGACAATCGAAGTAAACGAAGACAATTAACTCTCGATCTGTACTGTGTCTACGAAGTTGAACTGTGTTTTAATGGACCAAACGTTACGATTAATTCTGGACATAATTGAAAAATCGGTCCGTGTACGGCCGTCGTGTCCTCTTTGCAAAACTGGACCGGCACCGGGCAGTGTGTCACTACGGCAGAATTGCATTAATTATAATACTGGCATAGTGAGGCAATGATCTTAGGATTCTCTAAACAGTACTTACTACTTATTATCCGCGAATAATGTATCTTTTGACTTATGTAATCATACATACTTCCATACTAAAACGACGTTTCTATATTAAATGCACACTCGCACTCACTTGAAAACCCTAATTGAGAATTTTGTAATTAAAATGATAGCAACGTCGAACTGTCGAGGGACGTGTGTTTTATTCAACGACGAATACTTGTCGGATTAATTACAAAATCTAAGACGACTGTACAAATAAAGAAAGTTATTACTCATTCTTTTTCTATCGTTATTCTATATAACGCGCATTTAGCAAAAGAAAGTAAAGATATAAATTAAATAAGAGGTCACTGTTGCATATGCATTATTTTCGAAGATTCCTCTTCAAGATCCGGTCACAGCCTTCGGGGATGTAATGTGATTGATGTTAATATCACTGCTATATATCCTAATGCCCTAAAAAATAATTACCGCAGGCACAACGAGTCAAGTCTCGAGATGGATGTTTTCTTTTTCATTGCTTCTTTTTCTTTGTACAAGAAAATCGGTATGACCATATCTGAACAGATAGTTGTCAATTGGTGATGAAATATTCACTACGAGCACTAATTAATAAAGGACTGTTTTACGGATATGTGTTGTCATTTTCTTGTGAAAGTCTAACGAACCTGATTTTACGTTGGAGATAACGTAAGTTCTAAAAGTTCTACAAAAAACACTTTTTTTCTTTCTCTGCCCTGTTCTATGTTACGAAAGGAAACATATTATATTATCCTGTTCTACCAGTTCATCGAGACTGTGGAAATTGACGTTGGGACTAACTGTTAAGATTAAAATTCGAAGTATCGAAAGTGCCACGGTGTGTAATCCTATAGTAAACTGAGCAACTATCGAATCGTAAAACCTTCGACGGCTCGAAGCCATTAATTATGCCGATAGATTCAGCCGATATTCCTTGATAGTTTCTGAACACGATGTATAAACGAAATCACAACGCAATGTCAAAGGCATGCGCGAGGTCCTATGATTTATGCTTTACTAATGCCAAATTCTGCCGTATCATAACACGCCGACCGAGCAATCTATTTTGCAGTAGGAACTACATACTCTGCCACCCGTAGACTCGTGTCGTCTGTCAATATTTTATCTTTACTCTGATTTAGTCAGATATCAACCTCGAACATGTCTTGCTCGATTGGCTTTTTAACCCAGCTCCCAAGTTGCGCTCGCACGAAAGCCTCCTTCAACTGCCGCTTAGCAAGCTGTTGCATGCGAGAAAAAAAAGAAACAATAAGTAATGTTATTCTTACTGATATACAATAGAACTGTCCACCACTTACCGAGTAATCTTGTACGGACGATTTCGCATCGAGATAATGACGGCACTGATTCTTATCAGCGTTGTCTATCGTATGGAGTTTACCTAACAAATTGTAAAACCTTCTGAAGAGGCCCTGCTTCGAAATTCTGGACGGCTTGCCTAATTCGTCTTTGCCTGTAGTACAATTTATAACCTCGGCTTCGGTTTGTCCTGAAAGTACGCGTAAAAATGGTTATCGAGTTTTTCCACCGCTTTCCCTTATTCCATAACGTACCGATTGTCCAGTTGACGCTATAGTTGGGCGCCTTTCCTGGTTGTCTAACTTCCGAGGATGTTATAAGACTCATTAATGGCTTGTTGAGTCTGTACGGTGGTGGTAGGCCTTGAATCGTCTTTTCAATACGACCGCACACCGCTCTATACATGTGACTTGGGTTCAATAGACTGCCAAGAACGATGCTGTGGAAGTAAATTGGCTCGATGAAGTGGCTTAGAAGTGCACCTTGCACACCAAGTACGTTCCACCGAGCTATTTTGTCCGAACACGACATCGTCAGCAGTCTTTGGCCCTGCGATTTTGAAAGGGTCACGATAAAGTCATGATTTTAATTGCAATAGACGTCATTCTTTCGATGCAAGTGATGAAATATGTACCATAAGGACTCCGTCCCATGTTTGAATGCCTTCACTGCTTTTTACAGGAATCGTGCCTTCGCCGGATTCTATTTTAGTTCGTAATTGTCCTCGCGCCCGTCTATTGGGATGTTTGTCAACTGATTCGTTCTCCTCGTGCGGTGAAAATATTCTAGCATCGCCACAGGGTGCTGTGTTTATGTACAAATGGAATTGAATGCCATGTTTCAACTTGAAGCCTTTTTTCGCAAATTCCAAGATCGATTCTGCAGCACGGTCCTCCGCGTGAAGTTCTAATTGCTTATATAAATACTCGCAGAGGCATCGCCTCGCAACTACTTCTGCGTGACAATCGTTCAAAGCACCACCGCTAACGCTTAAATGTTCCCCAGAAACGCATTTGGTACCTTTTACAAAAGACACATACAATTTTTTATAATTTCTATTTACAAATATAATAGCATAGTCCGAAATCCTTTCTCACCAGTGGTTACGCATATTAACTCAGCCTCTGTGCCTTTGGTCTGCACGATGCCAGCTAAAACTTTACGTCGAGCATGTTGCGGCTTCGATTGAATGAGCTCGGTAAATTTTTGATTGACCATCTTTCCAATTTTGTCTGCCAGCATCTGCGGTAAGGTCATCTGCTCTTGCCAGTGTCCGGAGTTGGAAAAATTCGGCAGAACACGAACAGGGAGTGGTATACAAAACGAGGAACTGTGAACATTTTTTAATTTAGCTAGAGCAGCTTTGCTCGCAGCAGCTTTTGCCAGTTTTTTACTTGGTCCAGTTCCCTCAAATGTTTCACCATCGATAGTTACGGATATAGTAAACTTTGCGTAACTTTCTCCATTATCAGATACACATTTATAAACAACTCCAGGATATAATTCATTGATAAGCGCCACTGGACCTTTATCTAAAAACTTATTCGTGTTCTTTGGTTCTTGAGTTAACATTTTGAACGCATTTATTAGATGATTATCACGTTCTGTAACATCGCTTGTAAAATCCGGTTCTAGGGGCACAATAGGCTGACAAGTGTTAATGGCTTGATGCACTTCAGGCGTATTTCTAAATTGAACGATATTTCTTAAAGCCAGCTCAGCAGCCGCATGTTTGGCCATTTTTTTAGTGCGACCTCTGCCCTCGTATGTTTGCCCATCTATTTGTACCGCTATAGTAAATATCGGGGCATGCGTAGGACCAGTTTGTCCAACCACCTTGTACACTGCGCCGGTTCTTAATTCGTTCAAGGCACATACTGCGTTCTTGGGCTGGCGATTCTTGTGACGTTTCTTTGGATTGGCTATACCTGATAAAATAAGAAACAAAAATTTATTTGTTCATAATCCCTTACCCATTGTAGCCTTCCTTAGCGAAAACAAATAAACCTGCAAGACCTATCAGGCGATCCATGTTCTGCTTGTTTCTATCAAAGAATCAATTTTAATATGTACATGCGTAACAACTACGTGCTATTCAATATCATCCTATTCAACCGTGCAACCAGCCACTGACCTTCTGGATCTGATACTGCTGGTCTCTTCAGGGCAGCTCTCAAGATATTTGGTTGCTTTATCTGTGAAAAGCATAATGAGGTGAAAACCATAAGGTCGAATTAGCTTCACTTCTAAAAATAACCTTAATTAGCCAAAGCTCACCCCCGTCAAGTGTCCTTCCTGTGAACTCTCCGCGGGGGATGCAGTAACATTACCACCGACCGTGGACGCGTTGCAGTCTACATACCAGAGAAAAGTGCAATTACTAGATCTGAACTTAATACTTGCGAAAATCTATAGACGCATCTCGTACTCGTTTCATTCGCTTCCTTGTTGTTGTTCAACACCGTTAGCCCGTTCGACATAGTGAATTCTCGGAAGAGCGGCTTTAAATGCACACGAAAAAGCACGTCTTCAAACACTGCACCGTTACATTGATTTTGATTATATTCGTGTGAGACGATCTGCAGCGCCACTGCTGTTTTTTCAAAGTATAATGTATAACCTAATTCTCCGTGTCGCGCATCGTAATCCTTTTACACGAAAATAACTCGTCACGCGTAAAATTGTCGTTTATTCGTTGTTTTCGATGGTAAGGTCCTTCCGTGCGATAAAAACACAACCGCCAAGATTTCAATCAATTCGCCGAGACGGTACCTCGTATTTATGACCGCGGATAGTTTACTGCGCATTGCACTGCGCACATGACGAAGAAAACTCGCGCGGAGAGGCGATTTGAAAGCAAGACGAGACTCTTCTGCTAGAATCGAGGTAACGATGCGCAAAAACTTGCCGCAAAAAGGTGCGACGAAGACGGAGCTTAAGAATACACATGCACACACCACACTCAGCGTCTTGTTTGGCTCTCACGAGCCTACCTGAGATGATCTAAAAATAACGCCTACGATTATCATAAAACTACGACAATATTGTTCTCTCTGATACTTTTTTCAAAATACCTTCCAATGAGGCTTCAATATACATATGCTTTTACATGATTTTACTGTATTTCTATAGAATACTTTATTGTCGAAGTTTAACCGATACGCGAAGAGAACACGAGATACGAATAGAGTGAATCTTAACCAAACGTAGACGCGTGTTGTAGTTAACAAGAATAAACATAATAAATTAAATAACTGAACGTACTGGGAGTTTCGGTCACATTTTTCCTTCCTGGTATCACCGCATGCTCCGGTAGGATTATTCACGATTTTCTGAATCCACTGGTCATCGATTTACTCGATGAATCCGAATTCCTTGGTCCCTCTCCATTCATATTTCTTTGGCACAATTTACATAGCTCGGTCAACGACCACAGAAAACACGTGGATATCATTCTTCCGAATGTTATGTACACCTACGAAGGGAATTTTCACTGCGTCAAGACCTGTTGATGCAGTTACAAATCCACGATTGTAGATCGCGTGAAACGTGGGTAGAAATGGCCGAAAAGTTTGCAGACACGAGTAAACGATAAGTTTTCACAAGCAGTTATCACGAACATGACTACCTCCCTGCCATACTGATACTTCAACGTGTATGTCGCGCAACGATTTGAGGAATCAATGAAGGCGGGAGGATGATGAGGGGTACGGAATTACCGGTTCGGAGAACCATGTTAATGGACTCGGATTTAAATCGTTTAAGAATGACCCGACATCTTTAGGACATTTTTCTTATGATATAATTTGTATCTGATAGTCTCAATTACCCGAAAATGTGAAATATAGATTCTAAACGAAGAAATTTTAGGCGATGTGAAAGTACCAGTTACAGTCAAAAAGATATTCAAAGGAAAGAGAATCATAGAAGCGAGAAAGATGCGAAAGAGCATTGCGATAGGTTAGCGACATAATTTGTTTTTCGATAACAGCAACTCACGTCTGCTGTTTGAGATAACACGGAGATAATTTGACGATTTGTGTTCTCCAATGGTCTCCAATACACGTTTTTGTTTGGAGGACATTTGTAATATTAATTTTTGGTAATTTAACTTGCGATCAAACACGTAAACAAATTTTAATTCTTTGTAAAAGTATTTTGGATAAAAAGAGGATGTAAAGATACATGTCGAGCTCGTATAAATGGATAAGAAAAAGCCCAGAGGCCTATCACAGTTTCTTGGCTTACCGTTTTCTTGACACGCTGCCACTTTGCGCAATATATTCTTCTGTTATTTTTGTCGCTGCCGGCCAAACTGCTTGACCATAAATTGGCAGAAAATACGACTTCTATTCCCGCGAATGAGACCCTCACGGTCTCTCGAGATGGAAATAATTGTTTGCCGAGCAAAGATAGCATCAGGCCAGACGAAATAAAATTCTTTTCGCCCCGACAACGTTCACCATATTTTAAGTCGCGACAGGAATTTGGAAAAATGATTCGTATGGTTTTTCTCTCGATCGATCAATCATGAATACTTTCCGAGAGACAATCTCGAAAATACGTGAAAACGCGAGGCCCAAATTTCTTCATGAAGAAATTATTGGCTACTAGAGGCGTTCACTAGATATAGAAATTTCTAATATAAAGATACCCCCATGATTTGCCCTATGGACACTGTAATTTATATATTTGGGGTACTTTGATTACCTTCGACATGAAATTTTCTGAAAGGCTCGTAATTAATGCGCGTTATCGAGCAAGTTGTTAAATGAACCTTTCGCCGCCGATAAAACGCAAGGACGTGAAAAATTGTTTTTTCTTTTAATCCTGTTCTCACTCTTTTTTTATCGCTCGGCGAAAAACCGTAAAAATGTATTCTCTAAAGACTTTAAAGCGTGAAAGAATTGCGAATAATTGCGCGAACGAAGAGAAAAACGGTGGAACGTGGTAGCTCTACGGTAAATCGTAATTCTTATACGATTTATGACTATTGAACGTGGCAAGCACGCGACATAATTACAGATTAACGAGGAATTTAATACAACTTGTGCGATCGAAACTGAAATTGCCAGTTTGCACGTTAAAGCTTTGGAGTCCGTTTGTAATATTTTCCCTTGATTTGATCTTTCGTTTTTGTAAAATGCCAGGAAATCGTTGCAGAAAAGTGGCCGGGAACAATTATGTTGTTGTGTTGTCT
Organism: Cerceris rybyensis; assembly: GCA_910591515.1. Lineage (NCBI taxonomy): Eukaryota > Metazoa > Arthropoda > Insecta > Hymenoptera > Crabronidae > Cerceris > Cerceris rybyensis. The sequence goes on from OU342795.1 coordinate 9,406,673, forward strand.
ATCGTCTGGATTTTATTGGTGAATTTTTAAGATTATTTTTATTTCTTGCCTATTAATTAAATCAAGTAATTTATTAACTTGCAAGTCAAAAATTTAAGACTTGTGCCTATTACCGGTAAAGCCGTGGCTATGTTAAGTTATCAATTAATATTGTATATTAACTTTTAGTCAAAAGTTTGAGCTTTTCACGTCCACTGATAAGGACACAACTACTATTATAACCAGGCTGCCAAATATTTACCGATTTCTTTCGCGACCGATATCTGTATTATTTTTTTAATTAGTCTTATTCGATGATTCTGGGGTAAGGGTATAACCTGGACACTCCGTGGCCAGGTCCCATAAACAACCCTAACTTATAAAATAGTCTGTATGGCATGATGACCTCGAGTCACAGGTCACTTTTCTATAACTTAGCCACGGGTCTCATTTATTGCCCCGAGCCCATCAATACTTTAAATAATCTGTACCTTTAAACGAGGACAAGGCGATGATTGCTTTCCAGAAACTCCACTCAAACCGAGGCAAACTCTGAATACATTGGCAACGGTCCCACTACGAATCGACCCCATGTGCTGTATGGGGTATTTTATTTACCCTCATAAAGGCGCTGGCTCTAACAAGTCTTTATTATAACTACCTATGTTTTTTCCGATAGAGAAACATTGTGGAAGTTTTCTTTCTTTGAAATTGAGCTTGATGGACATAATTTCGAAGAAATAATTTATTTTCTCTGAAAGTACATTTTCCTCAAAGGGTTAAGGGATAAAATTGTCCTCCGTCTGGAAGGACGTGCTATCTTTCTCAGGAATTTCTCTCCTCTTATGTTTTTATTCTTTTCGCAGATCCCAACACGGGCGGACATAAGAAAGGATTGCCGAAGGGAATCAAAGGTTTCATGGAGTATGAAGGTTCAATCGAATATTCTTAATTGAACGTCTCTCCTTTCTCATGGAAATGAAATTTCTCATTGAAGTGAAATTTTTCAGAATCGCTGAAAAGATTGAAGTCCGGAAGATTCGAAGAAAACGACCACAAGATGAAATGTTACTTGAGATGCTTTATGATGAAAAATGGAATTTTGAATAGGAATAGCGAGATAGATATACAGAGAGCACTTCGACATCTTCCCCAGAGCATGCACCATTCCACGAAAGAGATGTACGATAAGTGTAAATTCGTTTGTAAGTATCCCCTAGATCGTGACATTTGGTATCTTTGACGAATTTTTAATTTTTTATTATCTGTACAAATGAATCCTGTATTTCTTGTTTTCGTTAAATCACATTTATATAATTTATTAATAGCTGGAAAGGATCCATGCGACAAAGCCTTCCAAATTGGCAAGTGTTATGTTAAACTGTGCCCGGAGGTAAATCATTTTTTCTTTTAAGAGAAAATGCAAGATTTTACGGTGTCTTATGAATTTTCTATTGTTTCAGCTCGTGCACACTGTTCCGTTCGTGTGAATTTTAAATGATAAATCGAATTATACGAAGTATCTGTTCGGAGAGACACATAGGAAGTAGCACTAGGTTAATGTTATAACGACTCAATAAAAGCAATTGGCACGGGATATTCGATGTCTTGAATCCATTGACCCTTCGACCCCTCTGCTCTTAGAGCAATGCTAAAAATATTTCAGTAATGCGCTAAATTTTGCAATACTACGTTCTTTATATAATATGTAATAAAGGTCCCAGAAATTGAAATTAGATTACCAAAAATCAATCTCTCTTGCTCGAATGTAAAAAAAAAAATCGGCATAAAAATTGTTGAAACAAAACTAATCACCTTGGACTATCACAAGAGTCACTAATTTGCGAAAAACACATCGAATTAGCAAAGAAAAAAGATGGAACAGGATTTCTCACTGTTCATAAATTTATTAGCCGTACTTTTATTTCGTCAAGTCAACAGGGGGTGGAAACCGCAATCCTCGTGTTCCGCGACAGCAAGGGTGCAAGAAACATCGAATAAAAATTAAGAAAGAAGGGGAGAAAGAAAGAGAAATGTAAAAAGAAGAAGAAGGCAGAGAGAGAAAGCGAGAGGGTGTTTCGTTTTTCAAAGGTAGCCTGCACGTGCCTTCAGCCAGCACTCTTCTCCGTTGGAAACGTAGCTCAGACTCTGTCTATATTCAACGCCATGGAACTGGGTCACAGTTCTGCCCATCGGGGTATTAAAACAATCTCTAAGCTCTCCGCGCGCCCGGAAACGGAGTGTCGAGGGTAGAGGGAGGAAAACGACACCATCCGAGGAGGAAGGGAAAAATCCGTGGATGCCACCCGGGAGGGCGGTCAGAGGGTGAGGTAGAGCAACGAATAGCAACGGAGAAAACCTAGGGCGTAGAAGAATGAGCAAGAGTGTGGCGAAAAGAAAAAGAAACGTCACCGGTGCTCCGACACGAACCAACAGCAGCCAAGTGGTGAGATCCGAGCTACGGGGACGAAGAAACCGGGGGTTAAATGCAAGCCGTGCGAGCGGAAGGGCAAACGAAGGGTAATTACGCGAGGCCACTTCTATTCTTTCCTTCAGTTTTGAGGACGTCGTAAATTATACCTCACCGAGTGTTCCTGTCTCGATTTTTCCCGTTCTCAGTGAAAGGGATAATTTTCAAATTGGACTTTGCTCTGGTGATTTCTTCAATCGACGATGCACGATGGTGAAAATTAGTTTGCCGTTGTATTATAGTTGCCGGCTATTTTTGGAGATGCACTGGCTCCTACTTTTCGGCTATCTATTTCTGTAACTTAGAAATAATTATGCAGATAAAGATGCCGTCGGATTGGTTTTTTATTTTTCTTGGTACGTTGTTGGATTGAAGCTTTTAAATTTTTCTGCCCTCCTACAACTTCCAAACTGTGCTGGTCAAAACAGTCGAGGAGTTAGAAGTTGTTTGGATTGACTCACGAGGAGAATTTAGAGGTAATAAAAGAGGGTAGGGGGACATTAACTTTTATCCTTGTCTAGGTGTGTCCAGAATAATTATTAAGATTGCCCCGAGACCTCCGTAGGCCATGGGGGTGTTCTTGGTATGGAAAATTCCAAATGTGGTGAACACTACTCAAGGCTCAACCGCCTCTAGGCGAAGTATCCACCTAAACAATAGGCCTTATCGTTTCGACGGCCCACAACCTAGTCCCTGACGGACGGTCATAGTGCCGCGGGACCCGAAGCTGGATTTCGTTAAATTCTTAATAGCTAATAGGCCCAACACATAATCAACCGTCCGAAGTTGAACAATGGAGACCGGATTGTAAACCGTTGTCCCTACAAGAACATAAGGCTTTCGCGACACCGTTCTTGTTGAAACTTTGCATTTTTGGGTCCCGATTCGTGGCAATCTCCACGTGGTGGTACCTGAGTGGTCATTACTTTCAATGACTCAAAAACTTTTATTTTAATTTATTTTCCTCGCATTGAAAGCAATAATGAGCTAAGTGTCTGCGAATCCCCTTCTAAACGAGTAACACGTTCATAAAACTGCGATGTTTCCGTAAACACTTTGTCCGCACGGTGAAGTGATCACGCGCATGACCGTACTCCGCGTTACGTTAAAATCTCTCGGAAAACAAGTACTATTTTGTTTACTCTTCCATTTTTTCATTTTTTTAACACATTTTACATGAGGCTTGATGAGATCACAGTTCGTTTATTCGCTTGTATTGCATTTATAATTTTTCTTGATATCTTTACGAAGAAATTGTAATTTCTTTTACATTGGTTTAATAATGAGGGTATTTCTCTTCCAGGAAAATCAGTCATATTTAGTTAGAATAACCAATTTCAATGTAGGTTTTAATGATATATGCTTTGTAACAATTTATGAAAATTGATTACCTGATCAATATATATGTAACACAACGTGTATAAAAATATTTTTATATCTTAGCATAACGAAATATTTGTTTACGCTAGAACAAGATTATTTAGCGCGTAATATTTCCAATTCTTCACAGAGGGCATTAATTTCGATGGTACTACTGCCTCCTACCAGTGGACACATGAAACATTTCCCGAAACTTTGGTCTTTCTACTGCCATTTAATCTTGGATCCCTGATGTAAACCAGGAGCGGTGCCATAATAATACGATTTGTGCCCCAATCGTTTGTATCAAACATAAAATAGGAAGAAAAACAATTCCGATAATTCGATACATATTACATGTTAATGCTTCATAATAAAATAATGTGAAATTACCATATATTGTTATCTGTTTAATAAAACGTCTACCAGTACCTAAATTACGATAGCATTTTTCCTCCGATACTACGGGTAACAAGATGCCTAGTTCCGTCACTGAAAATCGTATAAATACACATATGGCATTAAAATAATATTTTCTACTACTTCTGTTTTACAAAATAAATTCTATTCTAGATGTGTGTGTACGTAGCATTTCTATTGACAAGCCGATAAATGCTGTCAAATATATGGAATGGCTGTTACACGGTTTTTCCATGGGTTCTGAGAATGCTTTGTTAGTATGACGTTCTAGCATCACTGACATCGGATGTGTTTTTCTTCGTATTTAATTCCAAACCTACTTAGGCGAATAACAAAGTAAATTATTTCAAAGTGGCGATGGCTAATCATTACGAAGTGCCCAATTGGTACGTTTGTATGATCTTCCTCTGTATCTAAATGTCAATATTTTGAAAGACTTTGCTAACACACATAGATGTGAGAGAAACAAGTATATAGATATTTGATATTAAATTTATAATAGGTTATGTTTTTCAGGGCTGGTAAACCCCCAGTTGGATTGCATTTAGATGTATTAAAGAATGATAAATTGATACAGGTATGAGTCCTCTGTAAGGTGTATATCAATAAAGGAATTCTATTTTGTACAAAGAAAAAACTATTACTGACTGTGTTGCAGAAGTTAATGGTGGATGAAAAGAAATGTTATCTATTTGGTCGCAATCGCCAGTTAAATGATTTTTGCATAGATCATGCTTCTTGTTCTCGTGTCCATGCTGCTCTCGTTTACCATAAACACCTAAATCGTGCGTTTCTTGTCGATTTGGGTAGTAGTAAGTAATTCGCACTTAATCATAGTTTATAATCAGTTCGACATATAAATTATCAATATATAATATAATTATATATTGTTTCAACCTGTATGGTTATTGCAAGTATATAACAAAAGAAACTACTTTAACCCTCTATGGGTAATGCAAGGCACATCTAAACTTTTCTTCTTAAAAGTCAAATTTTTCAGATTTGATTCATTATTTAAAATAGTAATTTTATCATTTTTTTTTTGTATACTTGTGAAACTCATCTTTAGATGCCACAAAAATTTAGTCTATAGAGGGTTGAGACCTGCAGTTTATATTCCTTATTTGGGAGGAAAAATTTCTAGAGTATAAATTAAGGAGTAAGGAATACATTTGTTAACATCGATTATTTAGCACATGGCACCTTTATTGGTAATATGCGTTTGGAAGCTCACAAACCGACCCAATTACCAATTGATAGTACCTTTCACTTTGGAGCATCTACACGATATTACATAATTAGAGAAAGGCCACAAACAGGTGCAAGACCAATAATTGAAGAATTGGAGAAACTTTCAGAAGATATTGATGCTGGAGGTTTGCTGGGTTTACCTGAAACTGAGACAGAACTCGATGTATATATATCGTTCGACTTATTTGATGTAGCTCATCACAGAACATTACCAAGTTACTTCGCTTATCGACATAATCATTTTAGAATCTAACGGAATTCAATACCGCGCACAATCGGCGTATATCTATGCTCGGTATAACGGACGATGAGATGCATAAACCAACTAGAAAACGTAAGAAAAAAGGAATTACTTTTAACGACGATGAGGAAGTTATAAACCCTGAGGATGTGGACCCATCGGTCGGGAGGTTCCGCAATCTCGTACAAACGACCGTCGTCCCCAGTAAGGTGCGAATTTCAGTTTTGCAAACAATTGGTTTAAACAAGAAAGCAAAGATAGAACGCTACCGAATTGATTACATTTTCCGGTTTTTTACGGATTCCTCTACTATTTCATATGATATTTCAGAGGATGCGTATGGAAGGTGGTTTGATATCATTATCAGAGGACCATAATATCTTGAAGCATCTACAACCTACGTCAACAACTCCACAACTTTATCATGATTTACCGCCGGAACAATTTACTCCGTCTTCGTTGTCGCTCAATCCATTTTCTACGGCTTTGACTTCGTTAACGTCGCGACTTGGTATTGCATTACCAAATCCAGCACCGGAAGTAGAAATGACACCGAATCAGATACAAACAGAAGCACAACACGTACCAGAAATACCTGGAACCACGGAAATGCGAGCTTTAGAACCAAAAAAGAAAAAATACGCCAAGGAAGCGTGGCCTGGCAAAAAACCGATACCAACACTTTTGGTGTAATACTATTAGGAAATTAACTTTTAATATATAATATACTTTTATTATTGCGATCTTAAGAACTGAGTTATCCATGAGATTGTGCTTAAATTGGTCGTATAAAATTGAACATAAAATTTAGTTAACGTTACGTAACTACATTGATATTATTTTGTAACGTCATTTAGACCTATTTAGTGTAATCGTGTTGTAGTATCTCAGAAGATATTTCTATCGGTTTAATTGCCATCCTTGCTTTTCTTGCGATCAACTATTTAGATTTCATTCGTTACTGGTACTCGTTTTTGGAAGGCCGAAATTGTAATTAAAGTTTCATGTAAAATAGGCAAATATATGAAAAAAAGTGTTACCTTCAAATTAAATGAACATTAACAAACGTGAGGAAAATTGTAATAAAGAAAAATTTATCTTTCCGGCATGATATTCGCATTGCTGGAGTTTTAATTATATCGTCATATAGCACTATTTAATAATACAAGAAACTGAGTAGTTTTACAAAAAAGGTCGTTGTTTTAGTTAAGACAATCAAAATATAGATATATATATATACATATATTATATTTATATATAAACTGTGTTTACGAAGTAACATACGTTTTCTTTGCAATTAGCGATTCAGCAATAGCATTATTATCATCATTAAGTTGAGTTATTTGTTTCAGAGATTTTAGTCTGCGATTTATTGTTACTCGTACGGCAATAGCCGTAAATTGCATACTAATTAGATTTTTGCAAATCTCATATTTCTCAGCGCCGCCACTTCTTTCACAGCAGGAAACTCTGCTTATTCCTAGTGTCATTTTGCTTTAATGAAAAACAGTGCATTATTTTATGTATTATTATTGATACAATTTTGTATTACAAAAACAGGCAGCCCAAACAAAGTTCTTTTTTATTTCTTTAAAACGTTTAATTCTAAACATTCAATAAAAAGAAGAAGAGTATAATTTAAAAAAGTAAACCAGTCAAAATCACAAGATGTACATAAATGCCGAACTACTTTATACGTGTACAATTTGTCGCGTTTCCTGTATCTACTTTTCGGATTAGCTGGAAAATGCCGACGAAACAACGTGACAAAAACAAAAAATTGAAATTTATATATTTAATATTCCAGCGCAGCGTCCGGAGTTGTTGGTGATTCAAGGGCAACTTCTTCGTAATCCCTTTCAAGCGCGGCAAGATCTTCACGCGCTTCCGCGAATTCACCCTCTTCCATGCCCTCCCCCACGTACCAATGGACAAACGCTCGCTTGTGATACATTAAATCGAATTTGTAATTCAATTTTGCCCAAGCTTCCTCGATGGCCGTGGTATTCGATAACATCGACACAGCTCTTTGTACCTACAAAAAAATTTTCATCCCTTCTATTAGCATACTCATTAAAATTGAATAAGAAGGAATAAAATCAAAGAAAAATGATGTACAAAGGTATCGATACCTTTGCAAGATCTCCATCCGGCACGACGGTGGGTGGACGATAATTAATACCGACTTTGAAACCAGTAGGACACCAATCGACAAAGCGAATGCTACTTTTACCCTTCATCGCTGCAATTGCTGCATTCACGTCTTTCGGTACAACGTCACCACGATAAAGAAGGCAGCATGCCATGTACTTTCCTTCTCGTGGATCACACTTGACCATTTGATTAGAGGGTTCGAAGCATTCAGATGTTATCTCCGCTACTGACATACCCTCGTGAAAGGCTTTGTCCGCTGAGACGACCGGAGCGTAAGTCGCAAGGGGAAAATGTATTCTAGGATAAGGTACTAAGTTCGTCTGAAACTCGGTCAAATCTACATTCAAGGCACCGTCGAATCTCAACGAAGCAGTGATCGATGAAACGACTTGACTAATCAATCGATTTAAATTAGCGTAAGACGGTCGCTCAATTCCGAGCTTACGACGACATATGTCATAAATTGCTTCATTGTCGACCATAAATGCACAATCCGAGTGACTGATAGTAGTGTGAGTTGTTAAAATTGCGTTGTAAGGTTCGACAACGGCTGTTGATACCTAAGGAGGAAGATTGATCATTTTTACGGTTTCTATTTTTACAGTAGAGGGATATTTTACTTGAGGAGCTGGGTAAACCGCGAATTCTAATTTGCTCTTCTTTCCGTAATCGTCTGATAATTTTTGCATCAACAGAGAAGTGAATCCTGAGCCTGTACCTCCTCCGAAGGAATGAAATACGAAAAATCCTTGCAGACCGGTACACTGATCGGTCAATCTTCGTACTCTGTCCATTACTGAATCGATTACCTCTCTTCCGATCGAATAATGACCACGTGCATAATTATTAGCTGCATCTTCTTTTCCGGTAATTAGTTGTTCGGGATGATACAATTGCTTATAGGGTCCAATGCGGACTTCGTCTGGAGGGAGTTTTTATTTTATAATAGACAATGTCGTTGAATTTTCACAACTGAATCTGAATTTTTATCACCAAGTATTAAGTACAACGTAAAAACGTAGGATACTTCGTTTCTGTTTACGAATTTTTAAAGTCTGGTCAGTCTATCTCAGCCGATGGCAATTTTGCGCAATTAAAAGGAATAATTGTTATATATTTTTTTTATAAACAACTTTGTTTGCATTGTAGAGTAAAAAAGACATTTCTTGCAGCTTTACTCAATGCCTTGCTGAATGCTCACGAATTAATCCATATTTTCACGGCCAAACGTTGACTTGCAATAGTTATTCCAAGTTTATCACATTTGAATTATTACAAGAAATTATTTTAAAAATGCCACTTAAATTCATTATGTATAAATAAAGAATACAGAAGTTTATTTAAATTCTTTCAATTTCATACTCAATTACGAAAAAAATGGCCGATGACATGAGTACAACTTCTACGTGAAATTGCCGGTCAATAAAGTGTCAAGAAAAACGTTCAAACTGGTATTGATTTACGCTTGTTACCAGTTTTTCTTACGAACGGATACGTAAATTGAATAATTAATTTCAATGCATGTTAAAACGCGTTTATAATATACTTTTCAAGAAAAATTAGGGGATGTTTGAAAATATTAGAGTATCTGTAAGTTCCTTGAACTTGTTAGTGTACGTGCATTATCAGTATTTTTAGCGATCTTAGATGACCGTACAACCTATTGAACTAATATTCCATCGCGATAATTAAATTCACATCTTATTTACATAATCTAGCAACCTTCTCTGACCTGTCTTTTGATATTCTTTTTTTATCATAATTATTGAGAAACATCCCTTAACCCTCTATGGGCCGAATTTTCTGTGATGTCTGAAGATTAGTTGCACGATAGCACATTAGAAAATAGTAAAAGTACTATCATAAATAATAAATTTTACTTGATTTTGAAACGTTGGATTGTAAAGAATTCCATGGTTCTGAAGAGCTAACTTGAAATATTTGCGAAATCTAAAAAATCGATTTTGAAAATTTAAAGCTTAGATTTGTTTTGTGTTACTTCAAGGTTACAAGGGCCCATAGAGGGTTAATTCTTGTGAACATTATTTGCAATTTTGATGCAATATGTTATATCTGACGTTCTATTGCTGATTAAATTTGATAAGCATTTATCGTAAGAGATCTAACCGACGACTGTTGGTTCAAGATCAACCATCACCGCTCGTGGTACCATTTTTCCCTTGCTGGTCTCGTTGAAAAACGTGTTGAAACAATCATTTGTGCCGGATGCTTTGTCAGAAGGCATTGTACCGTCGGGTTGGATTCCATGTTCAAGACAATAAAGTTCCCAGCAGGAGTTTCCAATTTGGACGCCAGCTTGGCCCACATGCATCGATATACATTCACGCTAAAGATAAATATATTTAAAGTAATAGAGTTTTAAGTGATACCATTTCCATTAGGCAGTTTAGTATCATAACTTGCTGAAAGTTATTTTAAGCTTTACAAAGTCGAGCTGTTATTACTGAAACCGGTTTCTTTAACGTAATAATGTGTACCGTATTATTCATCCATAGATTTGAAACTACAAAATATAACTTTACCATTTTGATGGAGTTTTATAGCAGAATAGTTCGGTCAAATATATTGGAGATTTTCTTAGGTCGTTGAGCCGAAAGTATTAAAAAGATCTATGTTGAATACGGAAAATTTTGGAAATCGTCCATCCGCTATCGAGAAGAAAAGATACTGTTGTAATTTACTTTGGTTGTCTGGGAGACGATAATGAATGAAGTCATTTATAATTTAAAAGCAGAATGCAAATTTTTTGCACGTTCATATTTTTTTTTTACTCGAATTATTTAGAGAAACTCGGTACACTTGCGTAAATTAATTTTTCGTTTGGATTATAGAGGTAATGGGATATTTGGATATAAAGAGCAAAGAGAATTCTTTAATCTAATGGAGAAAAGTTTTTATATCTTCTTTTTTGCATTACGCGTACACGTATGACCTTTACACAGTTGCATAATCAATCTTTTTTTGATAGAGATAATAGAAGCGGAAGCTGACAAATGATTCTCGTAGAAAACAAGAATAATAGAAACTTATATTTGACGATTTATAAATTATAGATGACTTCTATAAATACATGTCTCATAGTTAATAATGTCCGTCAACTTATAGTATAGAGATAAATAAGCTTTTAAGATTAATTTGTGCAATGATAAAGAAACGACCGTGAAACAGATAGAAAAATAGCTTTTGAAATTGCCGTTTTATCTAATCTTTCACAGTATTAATGTTCTCTCAAAAGTTTCCTGTTGATTTTGAGAAAATAAGAAATTTCAAGCTGAAGAAATTCATAATTCATTGTCTTAATGGCCAACTCAATTTAAGAAATCATAAACAGCAAGCAGCTATCCTAACTGAATGTTTCAATGTTTTCACATAAAATCGCAAGAGTTAAATTAAAATCCGTAAGATAGTGCGAAACATTCGAATAAAAAAGTTTGTATGTCTCGTAAAGAATCTCCTTCTTTATAATGCGAATGTCCTTGACATTCTTGAGCGTTCTTAATGTGTTTCATTTTACCCGAAATTTCAACAGACGGTCATTCAATAGAATTATATGTATCAAATTGCACCTGCTAACTGTAAGCCTGTTGTGTTACCGTCGTAATTTGTTATATTGACTTGTGGTAGTATGCGCATCAAATGCGATCATGCTTGTTGGTGAAATGAGTTTTAAACACGGCGTGCTCAAGAACGATCGAATCATTCCTCGTGACGCTCGTGACTCTTTCACGATGAGAATTTGAGAGCGAAGCGTGCCGTTGTTGGCGGGCATGAGTTACTTCTTAACCGTAGCTAATTTTGTATGACGTTCCGTTTTAGTACGCGAATCGTTTACACGTCTTTCTAGTGGAATGATCAACGGTCGTGATATTAAAAATTTACACAAAAAGGAATCATGGACAGTAGTAAAAAATATGATAATCCAAATCCAAAGTTGTCAGCAAATATCTTCAGTAAGCTTATGTTCTGGTAAGATTACTTTTTACTTAATGATTGTATTTTTATAGAATGTCTTACAATTTGATAAATGCGAGGTGTGTTCATTGCGTGCTTGTCATTAAATTTTGATATTTTTTTTATCAAAGGTGGATGACACCATTATTTTGGTACGGAAGGAGTCATGATCTTGAAATGAAAGACATATACAATGTCTTGCCAAATGATGTTAGTCAAGTTCTTGGAGACAAATTGGAAAGGTAAAATTATTATTACTTGATGTATATAGGAGTTATAAGAATGCAGTTATTTAAAATGGAAGATTTTATAGTTTCGTGTTATTGTAATTTGTAGGAATTGGTTCGAAGAATTAAAAGTGGCAAAGAGTGCAGATAGGAAGCCTAGCCTTTTGAGAGTTTTAAGGAAAACTTTTTGTTGGTCATTTAGCATCTATGGAGGATGGCAATGCTTTTTAGCAGTTGTATTAAGGTAAAAATTCATTGTGATGTATAATAGAATAAGTATATGGCAATTAGTGATATGAATATTAAGTAATTATTGTTATACAGGGTTTTACAACCATACATTTTAGGATTTTTTATTTGGCACTTCAGTCATACAGAAACATCTTCAGTTACAGATGCATATACTTATGCAACTCTTATTATAATTTTATCATTGCTTATAGCTTTTATTACTGAGCATACGTATTTAGGCTTAATGGAAGTTGGTATGCAAATAAGAATAGCATGTTCTTCTTTGATATATAGAAAGGTAATCCAAATTGCTTACTTCAAACGTTGTTAACTTAATTATTTTCTTATATTATTTATATCTTTCAGATTTTACGTTTGTCAAAATGTAGTAATGTTACTACACCAGGCCAAATCTTAAATTTATTATCAAACGATGTATCTAAATTCGAACAGTTATTTATATTGTTACATTATATTTGGATTTTACCGATACAAGGTGTAGTAATTGCATATCTGATTTACAAAAGCGTGGGGATTGCTTCACTGGCTGGTATTGTCCTTATCAGTGTTCAAACAATACCTGTTCAAGGTATATATGTTTGTAATATTGTATTGATTTTTTCTAATTCCGGTAGAATATTTATTACAGAACAAATTATTTTAATTTTTAGGATACATGGGTAAATTGGCATCAAAATTGAGATTAAGAACTGCATGCAAAACCGACGAGAGAGTACGCTTAATGTCGGAAATAATTAATGGAATTCAAGTTATAAAAATGTATGCTTGGGAAAAACCGTTTGAGAAACTTGTTGCACTTGCCAGAAGGTGCTCTTAATTTTCAATTGTAGATATGAAGACAGTTTACTTGTAAATATTGGTTCTTTTGTGTTGTCATAACTCTAAAGTTTTCTAACTATTTTTCAGCTATGAAATAGATGTACTTATACTTATGTCGTACTTAAGAGGATTTACTGTAGCTACATTTGTATTTACCGAGCGGACCACATTATATTTTACAATTATGGCGTATGTACTTCTCGGAAACAGTATATCTGCCGATAAAGTATTTTCAATGGCACAGTACTATAATATTCTTCAGCTCACGATGGCTATATTTTATCCCATCGCTGTGGCCGCAGCTGCAGAAGCTGCAATTACTGTTAAGAGACTCGAAGTAAGAAACAATTAAGTAAAACGTAATACTAATAAATGTTTGCGTCATTCGTTTTGTTTGCAAGAATTAAAAGATTATTAAAATCATTAAATGCTTTTGCGTTTCGGTGAATTTTGATATCATTTTTTATCAAAGAACGAATCTCCGGCATTCTCACTTTAAAGAAATATCAATAAATAATTTTTTACTCCTTTTTTCATAGAATTTCCTCGTACTCAAAGAAAATACGTGCCCTATTTACTCACGCGACGTCAATAAAAACACAAGTATTGTGATGAAAGATGTTACGGCATCGTGGGGAGAAAATATAATATCAAAAACGCTGCACGATATTAACGTTGAAATACAAACTGGAAAACTTTACGCTGTTGTTGGTTCAATTGGCGCGGGCAAGGTATTGTACTAAATTATACATACTCGTTAACGATTCAAAATATTTAAATTTTATCTTAACAATTTTAGAGTTCGTTTCTTCAATTACTTATCAAAGAACTTCATCCATCACACGGGGAAATACGAATTAATGGTAATATATCGTATGCCAGTCAAGAAGCATGGCTGTTTCCCGGCAATGTACGTAGTAACATACTTTTTGGACAACCTTACGATAAAAAAAAATATGACGAAATAATTAAAGTATGCGCTCTTGAGAAAGATTTTCAACAATTACATCATGGTGATCAAACATTAGTTGGAGATAGGGGTGGAACGCTCAGCGGTGGGCAACGTGCAAGAATAAACTTGGCGAGGTAAACAATTATTGATCTTGAAATCATTTTTAATGTATATAGAGTTATCTAAGTATTATACTAATACTTTTTAAATATTTCGCGACACAGAGCGATTTACCGAAATGCAGACATTTATCTGTTGGATGACCCGTTATCTGCTGTTGACTCTTATGTCGGTAAACATTTATTTGATGAATGCATTAAGAGTTACCTCCGAAATAAAACAAGAATTCTCGTAACTCATCAAGTGCAGTACTTAAAAAATTGTGATCGCATAATTGTACTTAATAATGTGAGTAATACAAATTTCATAGAAAAAGTCATATTAATAATAGTAAGAATGAAAGAATACAATGTCTTTTATGAATCCCTTTTAAAAGGGACAAATCGAGTGCCAAGGCACTTTAACGGAGTTACAAAGTAAGCATGTGAATATATTAAATATGATCGTGGAAGAATCAAAAGAAGAGTCTGACACAGAAGTGGAAGATATCTTGGAATCGGACGTTTCTATTCATACTGCCAATAGTAAAGATGAAGATGAAGAAGAACCGCAAGAAACGGAAGAATTAATGGCTAAAGGAAAAATGTCCAACTCTCTTTTATGGAAATATTTTCGGGCTGGTAGTTCGCTATTGACAATTATTATATTTCTAATAATTGCAATTATTGGTCAAACTGTTACAAGTGGAACCGATTATTGGTTGGCATACTGGTGTGTTAAGTATTTTTCATTGAATTTCTGTTATCAAATTTCTTTTCATTTAATTAATTATACTTTTTTTTATCTCGAATTCGATTACGATACAAGGACGAGGCAAGAAGAACTGCATGGCAAAGTGGAATACAATAATACGATGCAAATCACCGAAAAAGATTACGTTACGTCTGGGACTGATTTAAACGAAACGATAACAGAGTCTTTAATGCCTTTCTTAATGTCTAACTCACAATCAGACACCTTCCTATCAAAAAATAATTCTGATGAAACCGTTAGTAGCTGTATTTTTTTCAAATTAATCTAAGTTATTTAATAATTGACAATAACTGTATATCATTTCTCATAGACAGAGGTAATTAAAGAAGAATACAGCGGGTGGTACACTGTCGATTCCGATATGGCTTTATGGATTTACGGAGGCTTAATCGTTGGAACTATATTTTTCAATATAGCGAGAAATTTGCTCTTTTACAAAATGTGCATGAATGCTAGCAAAAATCTCCATAATTTTATGTTTTCATGTTTACTAAAGGCACCAATGAGATTCTTTGATACAAATAATTCCGGCAAGTATCTAACGTGCACTATATTAGTATAATGTAGTCGTAATATAATAGATTAATATAGTAATATATGATTAAAAAATTAAAAAACAGTATCGAAATTAACGTATTTTAGGTCGCATTTTAAATCGTTTTTCGAAAGACGTTGGTGCAGTGGATGAAATTCTACCTAGAACGTTGATGGACACTATTCAGGGTTTTTCGGTAATGATAGGAATTCTGATGCAAGTTTTCATTATTAATTGGTGGACGATCTTTCCAATGCTAATAGCGGGTTATTTCTTTTGGCAAGTGAGAAATATATACATTAAAACAGCGCAAGATGTGAAAAGACTAGAAGGAATTGGTAATGTCTTGATTGCACCCTCAGTTTTTAATATTCTTCAATTAACATTAGAATCAAATAAAAATTACATACGTTAATTTTTAGCAAAAAGTCCTGTCTTTTCGCACGTCAACTCATCGATACAAGGATTAACTACAATTCGTTCTGCTAATGCGCAAGAAATGGTTTCTAAAGAATTCGATGTTCATCAGGATCTTCACACTGCCGCCTATTATATGACTTTTGCGACTGGCACAGCTTTTGGGTTCACTCTCGACCTACTATCCGTGTGCTTTATCGCTTTCGTTGCCTACAGTTTTATTCTACTCGATAACGGTAATTTATTATAAAACATCCTCCATTTCCCAGTTAAACAATAATTGTTGTTTGATCAAACAGTTCCGGGTTTTAGAAAACGTATTCGCGGGGAACGTTGGTTTGGCCCTGTCGCAAGTTCTTATTTTATGTGGATTGTTACAACATGGTACACGTCAATTAACTGAAACAATGACTCAAATGACCAGTGTTGAACGAATTATGCAATTTACTCAGCTTGATAAAGAAGGTCCATTCGAGAGCGAACCCAATAAAAAACCACCGGCATATTGGCCTCCCAAAGGAGATATAAAGTTCGATGATTTATGCCTGTTCTATGACGATCTAAAACCACCTATTCTCAAAAACGTGTCCGTCCATATAACAAGCGGTCAGAAGGTAATTCGAATTATCTTTAATATCGATAAGCTGATCGATAATTTTTATAATTAATCAAACATTTCGTTCAATTAAATATTATTTGTTTAGGTCGGTATAGTCGGACGTACAGGTGCTGGCAAATCTTCCTTGATATCTGCTTTATTTCGCCTGGCGAAATTCGAGGGTGCTATTTACATAGATGAAATAGATACGAAAAAAATAGGACTTCACGATTTAAGAAATAAGATATCTATTATTCCGCAAGAACCAATGCTATTTTCCGCGACACTTCGTGATAATTTAGATCCTTTTCAAAATTTCGACGACCTTACTCTTTGGGGTGCGCTCGAGGACGTTGAATTAAAGGGAGCAATTTCTACCTTGGATCATAATGTGGAACAGGGGGGTGCTAACTTTAGTGCTGGTCAAAGACAGTTGCTCTGTCTTGCTCGTGCAATTATAAGAAACAATAAGATTCTTATTCTCGACGAAGCTACGGCTAACGTAGATCCTGCGACAGACTCTCTTATACAGAAGACTATTAGACAGAAGTTTAATGACTGTACAGTATTGACTATAGCACATAGATTGCATACAATAATGGATAGTGACAAAGTTTTGGTTATGGATAATGGCACAGCAATAGAGTTTGATCATCCGTATGTGTTGCTCCAAAATGAACACAATCACTTTACTAGTATGGTCAAAGAAACTGGAAAGGCGATTTCTGAGCAACTCAAAAATATTTCAAAAGAGGTAAGTTATTATTTAGTATATTTTCATTCGTATCCTTATGATATACCGTGACTTGCTGTACGTTTAACTATGACTATATTATCTTTTTAGGCTTACGATAAGCATATTACTGCAATAAATTTACAATTACAATCAAGTAAACAGAACGACGATACAATTGCAAACCATGATTAATGCAGTATAAATATCAATGCAAGAGTACTTAACAGTTGTTACAGACCAATAGATATAAGCCGTTGATTTTTTCATTTCGTCTCATTCAATTATACAATCTTTTCTTACTATTATTTTCGTAATTTTTTATATACATTGTATTTTTACACTTTAAATCGAATTGTGTTCTACATTTTTAACGCAAATGGACAAAGTTTTAAAAGGATATTACAGACTGATTGCTGAGTTATATCATGGTTCAACAATAATGTTAATACAATTGGGAAGAATAAGTTTGCAATTCTTTCAATTACTGTAATGGGCAAACGATGAAATGTACTTACTAAAGAATGATACAGACTATTTTTTATTATACAATTGAATTTTTATAGAAACACAAGTTGTTCAGAAACTTCCTATTTATTGATTGTATTTAAGGAAGCTGAGAAGATCTATAACAAATATATAATGTGATACAATTAATATGAAATGTATACAATAGGAGTAATAAAAACAAGAACTTATTTTCGTACTTTACAATTCTACAAGTAAAATTGTACCCCATACCACTTATCCTATGCATTAAAGGTATAACCGCAGAATTTTTGAAAACCTTTAATTGCAACCTAATTGCATAGTTTTAAATTAATTGCACAGCACCGCTCTTGACTAAATTTGCTACTGCGCTGTATTGAATAATGTGTTGCGATTCCGACTCAAAGTCTATTTCTTCATCCATTGCCCCGGGCAATACAATACCATTTATTCTATCCTTGGCACGTAGGAATACGTATGCTCGCATGTTTGGCTTTATGCTAAACTTATTAAATTCGAATAATTGAAAGTTGCCAGGCATATGTTGCAAAGCAATCGTACGAAAAAGTGTCTCGATATTTGCGAGAAACTCTTTTGCAAATTGAAGCTCCGCTGGGGTTAAATATGTATCTTCCGGAGATCTATTCGCTTCTTGCGATAATATATCAATGGTATATCGTTCGATTTTCTCCAGACGAGCTCTAAGGTAACTAGATATCACAAATTTAATCCTATCAAGCTCCATCCTATGAATCATTAATCTTAGATCGCCTTTTTCTAACCTCTTCATGTTCTCCTCCATGTGAGCGACTTGCTGTAGCATGCAATCAACTAGATCGGATTGATGGGGCAGAATTTCAGGGGCAAACTTTTCATTTAGCCAGGCATTTTCTATCGCTAATAGAACACTTTGTGCCGTTAATTGGTCTTCCTCGTTATCTTCAGAACCGGCTGGCAATTGAGGCTCCGATTCTTCTTCCATGTTTTTCAGTGATTTAACTTCAAAACACTGCCACTTTGTTTATAAAGCACTTCATATTATGTTCTTATCTATTACAAAATAAATATAAGTAGATATGCGTGTACATTAGCTTTCTCGTTTGATAAATGGATAAATATTATTCGTTGAAGTAATTGATAACTTTACAGAAAGGAACGAGACAAACGTTGCGCTACCATTTTGAATTATTTTAAATTTCATCCTTGCGATATCTCGCACGTGTCACGCGAATCGATACGCGCAATTTGAAATGAAGGGCGGGAGTGTATTTTATTTAAATAGAACAATTCACTAAAAACGAAGAAAGTATTTTATTTTGTAAAAACTATATTTTACAACTCCATAACATCATGGTTTTCAGTAGAAAATTTCACATCTTTGTAAAGGCTTGCTTTTGCAACACTTATATTATTTTTGTAGAACCGTTAACAATTGTAAGATGAAGAAATGTTAAATATTAAGCATGTAACAGCTGTAAAATGATACCTCTGACGAGATTTTTTCCGCGACGAAGAATCGAGTATTTCGATGCTGTCCAAAGTAGAACTGCCGCGAAGTATCAAGAAAATTTCCCTCGGAAGATATCGTAAAATTCCAGCCCTACGATGTGACCGAATGTAAGTAAATAGCAAGCGTATATAAACGTTGTTATAATAATCTTCTTATAGAACGAAACCATATTAAAGTTTAAACCTGAATGATAGAAATGTGAACATAAAATTAACGTCGTTACCATTTACATTTCTAAGCTTATGAAGAATCGCAATGAGCAAACACAGAAAGACAAGAAAGTGTTACAAATCAATTTGTATCTCATTAATTCGCTTCGGTAAATAAACGACGAAGAACGAGCGTAAAACTTACCGAACAGGGCGTTAGAGCGATTACGGAATTTGAAAGATTAGCATAAACAAAGGATAGGGTGATTCTGTGTATTCTATTCTTGCCATAGCTCCTCGTAAGGTTTCTGTATGCAGAACTAAGGAATACACCAAGGTATTCTTAAATCCTCGTTAACTTAATAAAGACCTGCTTAAGACTGTTTGGCGACTTAGATCGTAACAACATATAGCGAGAAGAAGCGAAGGGTACATATGAGACAGTCGGGCTAAGAGATCGGTGCATATTTAAAGAGAACTCGTACATCGGCAGTACGAGCCGCATCCAACAGTGGACCTAGACCAGCGGACCTTCCTATATCCTGCTAAATTTCAACAGACTGCCGCGGCCGATTCAGATCAGTCGGAGACATTTACTTGGATTAGTTCGTTCAATCACGATTTTCTCCAAGTAACTTGAAGGTGAGTCGGTGCTCGGGTCTCTCCAACGTTTCATTTTCAGAGAGTGTCAAGCGTTTTCTCTTTACCCTCTTCTTTGTTATCTTTGGAATTATAATTTAATTTACGTACATTCTGGATAAATTGCAAAAATATATGGACCATTGATAATACGAATGGACTTCTTAACTGAATCATTTCTATTATAACAGTGTGATTTATTGTTCATAGTCAACCATGTCTGTCGTATCGGGGCCCAGCTTTGCAGCACACTCCTCCTGGGCAGCCCAGACGGGGAGATTTGGCAACCAAACATTAATTGACAAAGTACCACCCGAAATGCATCATCTACTCGATGCTCACTGGTATCAGTATCCACCCTTGAATCCCATGTGGCATGGGATACTCGGTTTCGTTATGATCATCCTCGGTATCATTTCCGTTTCCGGTAATGGAATGGTGGTTTATATATTCGCATCGACCAAAAGTCTTCGTACACCCAGTAATTTGCTGGTGATCAATTTGGCCATCAGTGATTTCTGCATGATGCTGTGTATGTCTCCGCCAATGGTGTGTGCATTTCGTCTTGTTTTTTTTCATATAATCTTTTTTACGTTCAGTGAAGTGCCTAAAAGTATTCAAATGAAAATTTCAATCTCTGTTTTTAAAGTCTCTTTATCGATAGATTTATTAATAATAGTATTATTAGCATAGATATCAAAATTCCCGAAGAACGGATTAAGTAATTATTTATTGACGACAGGTAATATGTTGCTATTACGAGACGTGGGTCCTAGGACCTTTGTTTTGCGAAATCTATGCGATGGTGGGCTCCCTGTTTGGATGTACCTCCATTTGGACAATGACAATGATTGCATTTGACAGATACAACGTAATCGTCAAAGGATTATCGGGAAAACCATTAACGATCAATGGAGCTCTTCTTCGTATATTGGGTATTTGGTTGTTCTCCTTGATCTGGACAATTGCACCTGTATTGGGTTGGAATCGGTAATATTATTTATCTTCACGTTTCTCGAATTTGGCATTCGTTGCATGGTAATTCGCCTGAAATTCAATATTCTGGATAATGAAATGTATATAATGTACGTATACGTTGACAGATATGTACCAGAAGGCAATATGACAGCTTGCGGTACAGACTACTTGAGCAGGGACATCGTGTCCATCTCGTATATCGTTATGTACAGCATCTGGGTATACTTCATGCCACTGTTTCTCATTATTTGGAGTTACTACTTCATCATCTCGGCGGTCGCCGCTCATGAAAAAAATATGCGCGAGCAAGCAAAGAAAATGAACGTCGCTTCTCTAAGATCGTCCGAAAATCAAAACACCAGTGCCGAGTGCAAATTAGCAAAAGTACGGACAACCTTAATTTTTTAGGGATAATGAATTTACAAGTCATTTTTCCTTTGTAGGCAACATGAAATATTTGCTTCCAGGTTGCCTTAATGACAATTTCTCTGTGGTTCATGGCCTGGACTCCTTATCTGGTCATCAACTACGGTGGCATGTTTAATCTCATTAACATCACTCCGTTGTTCAGTATTTGGGGTGCCCTATTTGCGAAGGCCAATGCGGTTTACAATCCTATCGTATATGGAATTAGGTAATTGTATTTGCCCTAATTAATGATGCCAAGCCTTTAAAGAAAACATTCAATTTTATGTTTATGCTTTCTTCCATTTCCTGAAATTAAAATCATTCGGTCTGTATATTTTCTTTCCACTTGCAGCCATCCCAAATACCGTGCGGCACTTTATGCGAGGTTTCCATCCCTTGCATGTGCCGCTGAACCGGCACCGGCTGCAGATGCCACGTCCACTGTCTCTGGCACTACCACTGTTGCAGACAGCGAAAAGTCTAGCGCGTAAAACGCTAAATCTACATTGTGTCTTACGTCTTCTGGTTTGTTAAAAACATAAAACGAAACGGTCTACATCACTCACATCTAATGATACGTAAAAAACTAAAGATACAACCAAGTCTCAAGTTATGGAATTGTAAATATTGTCGTTGACGGTCGTATCATCTTTCTGTTGAAAGGAAGGATTTATATCATTAGAAACTTGATGGGAACTAAAGTGATGCATCGAGGTAAAACGAAGGTACATTAAAATAAATACAGGTACCAGATAATATCAGTAATTAATGTGACATTACAGCTTCGTGACACGACAGTTTAATGTATGATGTGAAATGAACAAAGTTTTTAATCGTCTATGATTGAATTAGTGATTTGCATTTCACCACGGTGCAAATTATTTACAGTTGATTCATAGACACGATTATGATTTTATAAATTTTATTGTGTAACTATATACATGGTCACTTTGGTATAACAGCTTTTGAGTCTATGTTTACTAGATTAGTAAGCATACCGTGTAATATATGACGATAACGTTGTAAATCTGCATCATTTTATAAAACTAAATAAATTCTGCAAGCAATGTTAATACCCTTTTTACTTTAACAGTGTTCATCATTATATAATTAACACCATTTACATATTCAATTATAATAACGTTATAACAGTATTTTTCTTTGTAATGAGTTCACAATATTCGGTGTTCTTTGTACTTACACGTAGACATTTTTTCCATAAAAATGTATTAATTTTTCCACTTTTTTTGCACGTTAAGAATTTGCAGCATCCGCAGGTTTTTCTCCAGCAGGGGCTGCGCTTTCGGTCGAGCCGCAAACTAGGAAGGGTAGTTTCTCCTGCAACGCTGCTCTATACTTTGGATGGCTATTAAATAAATTTATGAAAGAAACCATTAATATAGATAATAATTTTACAACATTAATTAGCACTTATATTTTACATTTTTTTTTTTGTTACGCACCTGATTCCGTAAACAATGGGATTATATATCGCATTTGCCTTCGCAAAGAGAGAACCCCATATAGTGAACAAGGGTGTAATTAAAGTACGATTGAAAATGCCAATGTAATTAATAACAAGATAAGGCGTCCAAGCCATGAACCACAATGATATTGTCGTTAATGCAACCTAAAAACATTTATTTCATATTAATACCAAATGAAAATAAGAATACGGAGCATTTCATACCTTTGCTAGCTTTGCTTCGGCACTAGGGCCTTGATTATCACCGGATCGTAAGGAAGCAACGTTCATCTTCTTCGCTTGATCTCTCATTGCTTGTTCGTGGGCCGCAACTGTCTACGGGAAACCAAAAAATAAACAGGGGAGTTAAACATGTCTGATAAATATTGATACAAGTACTCAGACACTTACCGTGACAATGAAATAATAACTATAAATTATAGTAAATAATGGGGTATAATAAACAAATACCGAATAAACTAATATATACGACTTAGAAGTCCAATCTCTGGCAAGAAAATCAGTGCCGCACGACGTCATGTTACCCTCTGGAACATACCTGATTATCAAATTATAAATTTGTATGTAATATTATATTGCATTTACAATAGGACTTCGACTTTCGCACATATTTGGTCTCTGACAATTGGTGCAAATGAATGTTCGAAAACAGAGCGATACAGAAAAAATATTAAAAATTGTATGTTAATGTGGTTTCTTCAAGCAACAAAAATATCTCAAAAATTGAATTTTTACAAAGGTGGAAAATAGCAAATTGTGCGACAGTAGAATGTGCGAATGTCGAGGGCCGCCTGTATCTACAACTCTATATTCATGCTTGCTGATTAGAAAAGTAGTTTTACCTGTTCCAGCCAACCATTGGTAGGATTGTCCAAAGTAAACCGAATAACCATATTATAATGATTTGCAGTATAGCTCTTTTAATAGTCAAAGGTGTTCCAGACATTCCCTAGAAATATTATCAGGACAATGGTCTTAATTTCACTTTTAAATAATGAAATTCATATACCTTTATGTACCTTTACTATAACATTGTATCTGTCCAAAGCAATAGCAGTCATTGTCCAAATTGATGCACAACCACATAACGAGCCAATCATAGCATAAATATCACACATTACTGGTCCTTTGCGAAAAGTATTCCAAGATTTTTGTTAATTTTTTCTATGACACTGCTTTCAATAATGAAGATACATATATATACACACATGATCTTACCTAAAATCCAAGTTTCATAATAACAGTTAATCACCATAGGAGGACACATAAATCCCATCATTATAAAATCTGAGAAGGCAAGATTTACAACGAGAAGATTGCTCGGTGATCTTAAGCATGGTGTTATTAAGAATATGTAAACCACGACCCCGTTTCCACACCACCCCATTATTCCTAATACAGTCATAACAAGACCTAAAATTTTATGCCATAAAGGATCTAAAGGAACAAACTGGTACCTGCATGTTAAATACATCGTTATTAATGTACAATCTTTGTTAACATTCTTCGTATTTATAATAATGATAATTAGATGGCAACAGTTACCAATGTAAATCAATTAAATGCATCACATCATCGGGCACATTGCTAACAACTGTGTGATTATTATACCGCATCCATTGTCGTGCAAATTGAGGTCCTATTGTAGGTTCAATAGGAGTTTTGTGGGACATTTTGTCGGTCAAAAAAGTGGCAGTCATATTTGCATAATGTTCCATGGTGATTAACTTTATATATTAAATTTTCAGATTAACATTAACGAAACACTTCTTTCAGAATTTAAAACTTTTTAAATCATACGACACAGCTTGAATTTAACAAAATGTAGGTAGCATCTGATCACCTTCCTTTTATATACAGTCCCAGACGCAGGACTCAATAAACTTATCCAATAAAATATTTAAATGAATACATATACAGTTTCGCTGAAGCATTCGTATAAATCTAATATGCATTTGTAGCAGCATGACATATGAGCCTCTCGTAAAAGTACTGTCAGTCAGAATTTAAAATAATCTAATCAAAATGAAACTTTACATATGCTTCATTAATTTGATTTAAATGATAGCTGTTATATCATATCTCTAAACTGAAAATAACCCAAATTTTCTTCTTCATGTCTTTGATTTTATTCTCCATCCAAAATATAACTACAGCATACTTTCACTTTATTACTCGTGAAATTCTACGGAAGTGTTGGCTATGACCTCCTTGCAGTGCTTCTTCCAACTCCCGAGTCAAGTGCAATAAATTGACAGGATCAGTTTGTAACAAAACATGCTCAATATTTCCATCTTTATCTGGATCTTTTATAGATAAATCTAAAGTAACAAGGGGAGCAGCTTGTTTCAATAATGACCTTGAGCCGACCTAAAAACATAGTCACGCATATATATTTTTAAACAACATTAACTTCACTTTCTTTTTTTAATAAGATGTAAGCATTATTACTTGAACTTCAAATCTCCATTCCATGTCATGGTACTCTGGCAATTTGAAACCAATCTTTGTCAAAGTGTCAGATATTTCTTCCTTCTTTGTGTCGTACAACTTACTTAATATTGTTTCTTTATCTTCAGAGAAACCTAAAGCTATTATAGAGTCTCTGAAGTCCTCAGAACTTAGCTGTAAAATATGCAAATATAAGTAACTAATATATTATATATTATACAGCATTAATATATAATTGTATGGATAATAAATATATTACTTTATGTCTACAGCTTTCCAACAACAAATTCACCAGGCCTTCTACGCAATTTTTTACAACATCTATTTCGACTTCCAATTTTTCTAAAATGAATAATAATTATTTATTTCGTTCGGATATTATAACATGTTATAAACTTACGAGCTGCAGCATTGTACAATTTAATGTTTGGCCCCTTGTGTAGATAATCTAAAGCTAATTTGCAAAAGTCTTGCAAAACTGAAAAAACCGAAAGACTACTTTAAACATATCAAATTCTCAAAAATTGAGAGCATCGACTTATCGAAATTTCGAACATTTTAAATACCTTGTGGGGTTTGTTCTGTAAGGAATAGGACATGCTTTTTATGATCCGGTTTCAGTGTTAGCAACATCCTTGCTTCGTGATATTCCAAATAAATTCAATTGACCGTTCAACTGACGTTTATTGTATGCACAATAGCAGATAATTCGATTTAGAATGAAACACCGGTACTCTAATCGCCATCTTTGCGATAGTAATGTCACGCCTGTTTTGAATACCGGTAAAAACATTGATATCAACTCCTTGCCTTATAATTTAATTTTGAGGTGTTTAATTGAAATGTACTACTTAATTTCGCATTGCAATGGATAGATTTAAAATACCAAATTTACTTAACAAAAGTTGCAAGTCATGGAAAGAATATCGGACTTAAATTTGATAGACAAAACTTATACAACACTTGTCTTTTCTACCAAAGGGGTTAAGAAATCAAAGATGGATATATATTTGTAAATATATTTCAGTGGTATATATTACTACTAACATATTCTTTCAAAATATAATCAATTCTATCGTACTTCTATAACTATCATCTACTGACAAGTTTGGTAAATACTTTTGTATGTATAAAAAACTGTAATACCCATGTAAAATGGATAAAAGAAAATTTCACGCGCGGAAGAAAATCATCTTTTTAAAACGTGTCACTTTGTAGCGATAAAATGAAAGAAAGTATCGAT
Organism: Cerceris rybyensis; assembly: GCA_910591515.1. Classification (NCBI taxonomy): domain Eukaryota; kingdom Metazoa; phylum Arthropoda; class Insecta; order Hymenoptera; family Crabronidae; genus Cerceris; species Cerceris rybyensis. The sequence continues at coordinate 9,433,278 of OU342795.1, forward strand.
TAATTAATTGAAAGTCATCGACGCATTTTCGAAGGTTTTTCAGATTTATTATAAATCTCATACCCCTTCTATATACATCATTCATACACTTCTTTAACGTTTCTCTATCAATGTAACAAACACAAAATTCTGTCGAGCTGTTTAAGCATCGACTTTGATACATTTCAATGATAATAACCGACGGTGAATCTTATCAATCCATTAAGGTATAAAATGATGGGAACCGTGTGTTTCAACACGGAAATACATTCGAGATCTCCAAAGATATCGTTAATCTAATAATGTCACGTAATCGAGAACACGAGTGTTCAATACGACTGGCATCGTCCGGAGGATATCACTTTGGTCGAATTACGACGACGAACTCTTAAAAACTGGATTTACGATAAAGTATTTCATCAAAAAGTAAATGTTCTTTAACCATTTGGAAGATGTATTATGTCTCAACGTTGAGAGAATCGATTCATATGTTAAAGCTAACGTAAAATAGCGTCGAGACAAATTAGCCGTTTATCTTGAAAGTTGCATAAGTCACTTTATCGTAATGAATAATTATGATTCTTCAGTGATTATACGAAACACTTTATACTGAGGAAAATATAAATATTCGAGATAACAAGTGCAAGTAAATCTTCTCGGAAATTGGCATCATTTTTAAACATATTCAAAGGCAAATCCTCAAATATCTCGATATTAAGAAAGTGGCTCATGCCACTTTCAAATTAAACGGCATCAAATGGTCATGTCCGTCATGAAAATCGAAGGATTTCCACTACGCATACGTAAAATGTAACAATGCATCCGATACAAACATTGTTTTTTTTTTTAAATGCCTACATAAGAAGACGAATAGAAGAATATGTGAATAGGCCACAAGGGCAGGATACACGTGGGTATTGCAAATTTCTATCAACGATGCTTGAAAAATATATGATGAATATTCGACAGAATTACTCCGCGGACTGAGGTTACTCAATAAAAGTACTCTGTAACATCGGGACAGAGAGAAATTTGCAAGACTCAATGCACGAACCGGAAGTCCGTCTTCCGCGTTACCTATTTGATAAATGCAAAACAAGCCGTCTTACTTAATGCAACAATTAATCCTACATAAAGTAATAAAAGCTCGCGTTACTCTCAGCTAAGTCTCAGCGCTTTCGTATTTCACTATTCCGATATTAGTTTCGCCGAGGCAAGAATATTTCTCTCCATAAAAATAATTCTATAGACGCGTTCAAGCGCAAAATCTACGAAGAATATTACGTCGAAAAATAAAATGATACGTGTATATATATATATATATTTCTAATGTGCTTTACATATCATACTTTCGTTCAAAATAATGCACTTATAATGAAAAAGATGCGATTCGTGATAACGTTTAAGACAGCTTTTAAATGATAAATATTTATCACCGATATCGATTTCGTTCTCTTAATATAAACGAAGAATATATTTTATCAATACCGACGGTAAATATCGATCATTCAGGATTCACCGCTTAAAAACGACAGTTTTACATGACATGTCGATGTTAATGAAGAATCAACCTGCTATATATATGTCTATAGTGAATCATAATGAATGTGTGAAAGAAATTTGAAAAATGTCCAAGATATAATTGAATGATATTGCTAGTACTCTACTAGTACTGACATTTTCAACGCAATTCGTTTTCTACCGGTCGCGTTTCTGAATTTTATAGTACAAACACTTTAGAGATGCAATTGTCATGTGGGAAAATAACGGTTCACTCAGTCGTACAATTAACTCTCGTTTTTAGTATAAAATCTCTTGTAATTCTGAGGGACGATAAACGATAACACATTAAACGTTCGAATACTTCAGAATGAGATCCTGACGATGCCTCTGTCATTTGAAACTGCACAAAATTTTGTACACGGTTTAGCTCTATATACGTATATGCACATATATATGCATACGAGCTTGCACGATAGTAGAAAATTTAAGTGTTTAATTAGATCTATAGAAATTAGTGAAAATCAATCGTATTTTCGAGAACTCGCAAGAACGAGGTTTAATTGCGACTCGTGAAGAAGTTTCGATCGAGCAAACGAAACATTCGAGACTAAGATAATTCGAAAATATTTGCGATAATTTAACGTAATGACGTAACAATATTTGTACCAGGTTCGCAACTACCACGGGTCGCTTACTTCGCGTGAAAAAAATACAAAAGAACTTCCCTCATTGATACTCGCGACACGATATGGCTTTACATGATGCTACACCATTTTTTCGCGCCTTCTATTGGTTCGTTCATTATTTTATTTTCCTCGTCATTTATTCCACTGATGTTCAATTTGCTCGATGGAAATTTATACTCCGCAACTGGTGTTGAGACTTGAACCGGTCTGCGGAATCCCTTAAGAAGACTCATAGAAACGTCCAAGAAACTATAGTCGGATTCGACTTTTTGCTTTTTCGCCGAACTCAAATTTTTACTTTCTAACTTCCGCTTTCGTTCTAGAGGGTTACCATTGGTAGCCGGAGTCCCAGGTAGACCTATGCTGTAGCGTAGAACTTTACAATCACCCGTGTCATCCTGTGGCAACGACATCGTGGATGTGTTGACAAAGAGAGAGCTATTCGGAGAATATTTCTGTTCTCGTAACGTTACATGACGCATCCTGCTGATAGAGTGTCTACCAGAGATATTCCTAAGTGTCTTTCCGAAAGACATGTCTTTTACGGCTCCACTAGGTGTGTCATGTTCGATGTTACTCTCGTCGGGCTGTTTTGAATTATCTTTGAGACAATCGTTCAACTTGATCTGTACGTATTTCAACGTTATGGAAGGATCGTAAGAAACGAATGGTAATTCAGTGCTCGCTGTTTCGGAGGGTTTCTTCTTTTCTTTTTGATTATCACTCTGTGATACAGTTTCTGATGCTTCGGATAATTCCGATGCTGTATATTCCACAATGTCTACAGAGTAGCTTTCTGTATCGGTTTGAGCCTCGCTCTGTAAGTCTTCCTTTTCACGTATACCGTTGGTAATTTCCGTTTCCACAGGCTGAGATTCTTCTTTGCTTTCGATTTCCGGCTCATTTCTTGGAGATTGGTCATCCGTTTTAGGTGTAGATTCTTCGGTATCGAAACTCAATTTTAGATCGTTTTCTTCCTGTTCTTCGGACTCTTTACTTTGACTGGATGTATTGGGTTGCGATTCATTTTCATTCTCCGTCGATTCAAGTTGTACCTCGGTAATCGATGGTTCTTTGTCGTCTACATTTTTTGAGTCGATAGATTCTTCGGAACTTGGTATTTTTTCGGGAGTAATACTGTCAACGTGTTCTTCTTCCTTTTCTCTCTTTTCGGACGATTCTTCCGCAACTTTTTCTTCTACTGCTACATCCAATTTGACCTCCGATTCCTCCGATTCGGGTTGCATCTTTGTAGTTTTCGTGTCGATTCTTTTAGCACGTATAATTAATGTTTTTTTCCCTCTGGAAGCAACCGATTGCTGGGTCAACTGTTTCGGACTACTTGCTCCGCGTTTCGTCGGCGATCGAAGTTTCTTCTGTAAGACATTCATTTTTTTTCGCTTTAGAACTTTCATTATTAGTTATTCGGACGATTAAAAAAAACATCGCGTCTCCTTAATATAACACGCAATTGGTAAGAGATAACTCGTGTCATTTCGGAGGGAATGTGATAACTTCTATATAACAGCTACACTTTCCATAATCACCAAAGATAAATGACGATAACGAATTAACTGTGAAACTCTCAATGGCAATACTTTTGACTTCACTATAGCAAATTAAGTATTAAGTCAAATGACATTGAAAACACTGATAAGAGGAAATATAATTGATCCAAGCTGATCAAACTATTCATTTAATCTAGAGGTACTTATAGATTTCCTAATCCTGATTGAAATATATAAATTATAATTCTTATCGTACCCTCACTATCAATTCATGAAAGTATGAAATGTGGCTCAATCTATTTCAATCTATGAAAACTTACTTTCAAAGTTTTCCTTTGGCCAGGTGGTATGTTTTTTTGTAAACTGCTCAACTTAGGTCTGAAACAAGGAAAAGAATTTATTTTTCTCAATCTATAATGCAAGCATGTACGTATAGTCAAATATCTATTGTCCATTGAGTAAGAATCGGAGGCGATGAGAGGTATTAGTTAAAAAAAAATTGATAAAGCAGCTGGACCAAAGTTTCTCATTCATTCTGGTTTTACTTATCTTTGGGTCGCGTCTTAGCAAAATACACATTAAAATTCTGCCTTATTTCTCTTTCGTCCCATTTCTTTCAAGGAAACTAATGTATTTATCGAAAATTTTATTGAAGCTATCATTACTAAGTTTCTAACAAAACATTAGGCATAGATAACATAACTCCCACTTTGTAACAAAACTCAAAGGAACACAGAGCAATAGCCTTTCGAAGCAGAGGTCCACAATTTACTTTTCTGTCATAAATGTCATATCCATTGTTCAATTCATAGTGAAAACTACAGATTATAAAACGAAACCGTAACAGTAGAGTAATCGAGACAATGATGCGCGTATGAATGTGTATACACGTCGACTCTCGGTGCAAACTTTTCCATGAAATGAACCGAAAAGTGATGAGCTATCAGAGAAACTGTGGATAAAACTTGCTGTTCGTTTGGCTAATTGATTTTACAAACCTGTTCGAACTCTCGGATTCGCGCTGTCTCTCGTGCAAGCTAGTTTCAGAGGCTTTCGACGGCGCGGTTGTTGCCTTGTGTCTCCGATCGTACAAATTCCTCTCATCACCCCCAGGGGCCGCCTTCTTTAGCGTCTTACCCATCGTTAGCGTACGGTTATACGTCTTGCCCTATTACGCCGATTAATTTTCCACGCCCTTTTTCTTAGACGTACTTGCCCCCGCGTAATCCCGACAAGACCCCGCGCTAAGATACGGCAGAGATCAACTAATCTATCTGTACCTTGCTTCCGCTCTTTTTTCTCTATTCTCGCTTTATATGCTCGCTCGTTTCTCTTTCTTTCAGTTTCTTTATTTCAATTAACACTCAAGACATTACGCCTGAAAGAGGAAGAGGAAGAGACTGTGAGAGGAGGCAGGAAACTTTACCACAGAACGCAATACAACACACGCATCAAAGCGTAACTTGTAAAGAGTACCGTACTACGCGTACTACGCAGGTCGCTGTGAATTCGCGCCGCTCGTTTTAAGATCGTAAACGCAAGCGTTCCGATGTACTCTTCCTTCAAAACGAACAGCCGGCGATGCCTGTGAATTTTTCGTCGTTCCCGGTACTCTCCGCTTTGATTCTATTTAAATAAGTTATGCTTTTTACGTAATCGTACGTAAGAGAAAGCACACACGTAAAAAAAAAAAATCTCAATGACGTACACACAAGTACAGAATCATACACGCGTACGTTCGACAGCCGGCACTCTATTGTCTCCCTGTGAGGCAGCACTGCATTCTGTTAAATGCACATAGAGTGAATTCGAGCCAACGAGAATGCAACGAGGCGCTGCTATCGCTGTACAAATTGTACAAATTATACGAATAAATATAGATTTATGTTAATTACTGTTATAATATATCGTCCCACCGTTTAGATACGCTCCGTTATGCATTACCGTGTTGCAGTATTACTTCTTGTTTCACCGTGTTACTTTTATTTCGCCGTTCTTCAAGGAGGGTCCGAGTTTTTAATAACCACGAGTGATCCAAAGAGCAACGTTTGAAATGCAACAACACATCCAAAGCTTCCGTGTAATTTCGTACACCCACTATTAAAAAGGTGTGTAACCCAACTTAGATCAGACGATTATTAGGCATTCCGCGATAATTTGTTTTTCGATACTTTTCATATCGATGCACGTTTCATTGTTTCGAGCAGTCTGAAGCTGCAATGTCGAAGAACATTGTTATTTTAATGTTGGCTAAATTGCACCGGTTGAGGGACTGAGTTCAGTGTCGAGCGTGTCGAGGTGTCGACGGTGTCGACTGATGCGCGTAATGCAGCGCTAGTCACTGGCTGATACTGACGGTGGATGGTGGATCCTACGGATTTGCGCTTTATAATTCTCTGAAGATAATAAACGCAATCTAGAATATAGTTTGTAACGAAGTTAGGTCGGTGTATGTGCATAAAATACGTGGAACCATGAACTTGCTATCGTGCCTCTTATTAATAGTGAGTGTTCTGCAATCAGTAGTAGCAGAATGGAATACAAAAGACTATATGAAACGAGAGCATTCTTTAATAAGACCGTACCAAGGTGTGTATATTTTTGTGCTACGTAAGCCAGCTTGAATATCATGAATTATCAATCTGCATAATTAATTACAATGATAATTCAGAATCACGCTTTATCGTCAGAATACGGGAATCAATGAAAATCGTAGAAATTTAAGGTTACGAGTTTTCAAAGGAAATTCTGTATTTTAACGATAAAGTCAAATAATTGTATGAATGTGTTTCTTGCACACGATTCATAATTTTTATAATTGCAATTTAATTTATTAAGAATGGTTGCAAATTTTGTATTAATAGTTTAACCCTTTTTTAGGGTCCGGCATGACAATGCCGTATTGGGACTTTATGGGAAGCACAATCGTGACAAATAACTACATAAGATTAACTCCCGACTTACAGAGTAAACAAGGTGCCATATGGAACTCTGTTGTAAGTTTATGTTCATGTTAATTAGACACAAAATGCTGGTATTAAACATTGGACAATTAGATTGCTTTGTATGTAAATCTTTTAATTACACCTAAGCACTTTAAATACCACACGAATTGGTAAGAAAATGCATCCAGCTAAGCGAAACACACTTCTAAGAGTCACCCTTACATCAAATACATTTTAACGTTAATAGAATCTTTTTTGTGCATAGCCCTGCCAAGCAAGAAACTGGGAACTTCAAGTTCATTTTAAAGTTCATGGAAAAGGAAGAGAATTATATGGTGATGGTTTTGCCATTTGGTATGCGAAGGAAAGAATGAAGACAGGCCCTGTATTTGGATATCAAGATTATTTTCAAGGATTAGCAGTATTTTTAGATACCTACAGCAATCATAATGGTCCACATAATGTATGTATAACAACTAAATTGTTTTATAATTATGTAAATGCGAATGTTCTTCACAAATTCCTTTAACTTTTTAATACGTCGTTAGAATCGTAATTACAACAAATTTGTTTATATTCATGCAATTTCCGTACACCCTTAGCCGGCAAGATATTTACGAAAAAGTTCGAACATTTTTTTCTTCGACGTCGGCTACGTAGATGCCGCTATCGTTTGAAGTAGATTCGCCTGCAACGCGCGAACTTGTGCGTCTCAAGTTTCAATTTGTAAACACAGATAGGAAAAATAGAATATTTAATTAAGTTCAATGCTGAAAGCCATTGACAGCCGGTCGCCTTCGATTAGATTAAAAAAAACTGGTCCATGTAACACGAGACGTACAAACACATCGTGACACAAGTATCCTATGTAACTATATCCATAAATAAACTCGAGAAGGCCTTAGCCCCCTCAAAGAAAAAGGTAGAGTTTTTTGCGTCTAAAGCCAAGCGGCAGTTACACGGATATGTAGGAAAAAGTTGTTTGTAATCACGATCGTAACAACATACTTGGAAAGAGTAAAACTCTTTCATTAAAACTCTAAAAAGTAAAAAAAGGTAGTTATACCTTCTTCTCTATAATCTCTCTTTTATTTATAGCAAATATAGCGTTATATTTCTTTTTATTTGAAAAAAATTGTAGCATCTCACACTGAAACAAATAAATTATTTCGTTTTCTCAGTTCCAGCATCCCTACGTTTCTGCAATGGTAAACAATGGCTCTTTGCATTATGATCACGACCGCGACGGGTCTCACACTCAACTTGCCGGTTGCGAAGCAAAATTCCGAAATTTAGAGCACGATACTCATATTGCTATACGATACGAAAGAGATACGCTTACTGGTAAGTAAATTCAATTACGTATCGAAGGAAACATTAGGCATGAGTTAAAGGACGATGTTATCGTGTTACACGTTGTATTAAATATTAATATATTCATTCGTCCAATCGCATAATGCTACATCATTCACGTTGTTACAACGAAGATGCGATCCACTGCTAACATAAATCTGATACTGTGCCGTTAAATAAGTCGAAGATTACCTCGTTAAGTGTGCTTCTGTTTTTGCATAAGTCTCAGCTTCATCCATGTTGTCTCCAGATTATTGAACATATATGAGAATGCATATTTATAAAACGTTTGTACAGCTCGATAACTGGAAGATGGCTGGGAAGTAGTGGAGCCCCTTGTTCTTAAACGTCTATTCTCACCATTTTGTTTTTGCCATCCCCAAACCCAGTGTTCTAAAGTAAATGATTTTACGGAGTGTTTATTTTAGGAGACTGGGTTTGGAAATTGCAAAATCGGAATAATGAGAATAGGCGGTTGGAAATGAACGGCTCCGCCGTACCTTAGTAATTTTTTAGTTGTCCGACTGTACAATGAATCTAACGTAGAATAAGAAACATTTTTTGCAGCTATGCTTTATCCATATACTATGTTGTTCTATGTGTTCTGGTGTAAAAATTAATATTACAGTAAGGTCTTACCCAGAGGCCTCCTGGCTTACATCATGGAGTGCCTCCACCTCGGCCAGTGGTATCTTTTCTCTCTTTTCATCTATTAATTTTAATTGTACCGCTTTATTTCTTTTTGCACATATCATTATGACGTTTCGTTTTAACTGAAATACTTATTAGAGATCGACGAGACATTGCACAGAGTCATGCGAAGTGAATCAACTGTTTGAAACAATGCTTGCTTCGGTGTTACAGTTCATTAAATGGTGTTAAATCTCTATTCAGTTTTAATTACTGCTTAAGAAAGAGCATGATATTGGGTAGATTGTGAGAAACATAGAATTAAATATTACAAGCGACGATAGAAGTAAATTAGATAAGTGATGTGTTTAAGAGGTTTTATTTAATGTAGTATCCACGGACTTTGCTAACAAAGCGGCATGGAAGGAATGTTTTTCGATAAGAGACATAAAACTTCCTACGGGATACTATCTTGGACTTTCAGCAACTACCGGTGATTTATCGGACAATCACGATATATTGTCTATACGTCTATTTGAATTAGATTTACCAGATGATGTAAGTATCTTTCATCTTCTCTTGGTGTATAAATTGTTCATAAAACGGTATGTTTAATTGATCGTTTGTACGCTGTGTTATTTATTTTTAGCCGAAAGATCAAGAAGATAGGTCTAACATTTTACCGTCGGCTGCCTACTTCGAATCGGCAAGAGGTAAACTTGATATCGATACTATTATTAAAAGGTAGACGTTCGTTGATTCTTTCGGTATTATACTAATACGATTTTTTTCTCTTATTTCAGATCACGCGGATGAGTCGAAACAGTCGGCCTTAAGTGGCATAAAAGTATTCTTTTTAATGCTCGTGGGCGCATTAGCATTGATCGCTTGTATCGTGATAGCCATAATGTTATATCAGAAACATCAAGAGAACAATAGGAAACGTTTTTACTGAGACATTTTGTACGCTAACGTCTTACGCGAAAAAATGTGCTTTCGGATTTCCTCTTTTTACATGAAGATTTCTTTCTAAGGAGTAAGGTATAGTCATAAAGTGTTCATAAGACTGTTTCTTTGGATATTAGCGTAGAAAAAAAAATGATTAACGCATTAGCCATTTCTTTTCTCCTTGTCTTTATTTCGAGAAAGCACTTTAAGCACAGGACAGACACGCGCCTCTGTCATGAAGCAATCTACAATTAATTTATGAATTTTATTACATCAATTTTACAAAGTATGTTAACTCATACGTCTCTATTCTGGTCCTAAAAATGTTTATCTTGTACAGTAGAGAGTTTTTCTTTTTTTACCAAAGTTCTCGTGATCTTAAGTTGCTGCAATGCTTTTTTACAATCTAAGTACGGTGAATTCATTCCGTTGGATTTTTCCTGTAAGAAAGCGGAGGGCTGGGAGACCCTCGCCCCTCACGACTGCTCTTTTTCACTCTTAATTTTATACAGTCTCCTGTTCAAATAACGAGCGGCTTCGTTCTCTGTCCTGCTTCTTAGGTCCAGTCTGCATCCTTCTTGTATGCTCTGAGTGCATACATCCTTCCGCAATCTTGCCTTTTTTATCTCTCTTGTTCTTCTCTTGTTTCTTTCCTAACCCAGACGCAGCTTCCGTTACTTCTGAGTAGTCGAGATACCCTAAGATTCCGCCTTGTAGTAGGCCGTTCCATCCAGGGGTTTCCCTAGCCTCCGCCCCCTTCTACCGTTATTATTGTCGTAGACCTTGATGTAGTTATTGGATGTATATATTTTTGCAATAGGCAAATAGCATATTCGAAGGAAATTGATTAAATAGCAAGATTAAATTGACTAGAATTGGAAAATCAGTTTGGTTGGGAAATTGCAAATTTTTTTGTGAATTTGAGATACACTTATTTTTAAGAGATTAAAGTCTGGAGATAAGTTATTAACAGCGAATGTTTAGTTTGCGACAGTTCGATCAGGTATCACAAAATGCAAAGAGTATGGATTGGAGAATGATACTCCTCGAAAACGATGCAGTTTCTGTAAGAGCCATTTCTTTGGACCGTTCTTTCCATACGTAAATTCAATATGATTAAAAAGACTTTATTAACATAGATTTTATATTTGTACATAAACAAAACGGGACATTATCAATGTGGTATAGTTATAAAATAACTACGTATTATACAACTCTTTTATACGAAAATTGAAGAAAAAGGGAACCAAAATTAAATAAATGATTGTCTTGTTAATAACGTAATGTTATCATTTGTGAAAATAATGTACGTCATCTGTTGCCAAATACAAAATAAATATGTATTGAACTCTTTGAATAGACTTTTTTTTTTAAGAATCTAGAAAAGAATATCGTAAAACGAAGTAAGTTCTTAGTTTCACTTTAATTTTTTTTCTCAAGGGAGGCTCTACCAACGATAAACATTTGATATAATAATATTTTTCCAGTTAAAACGTATTTTATTAATAATGAAATCATTAACCGAACAAAAAACATCAAGGCACGTCTATACTTGTTTCTCATGTCTATAAGTTTGTTTCCTATTGTCTTGATATGACACAATAAAATAACTGTCAATATTGCTCCAGACAGTTACACATTGTTTAATTGCTCATGTTTTTAAAGTTTAGACATTTTACATTGAAATAACGTTGACCTTTATCTCCTAGATCATTTACAACATATATTTTTCCTATTTTCCACCTAACTATGTTAACGTTCGTATGACATTTATGCAAGATTAAATAGTAATTTCGGTTTTCGTTCGATTTACACACAAGTCTACCAAGGTATTTTCAATGTTTGGAGGTGATGTCGGAACTTTTTAAATGAAAATTCAAATATATCGATAATAACGTACATCACATTCATTGTACATTCGTCTGAAATGTGACTCGATAGAAGTTTCTCGTTAATATGTAACGTTACAAAAATTAGTAATAGTTTGCTATTCTGTTAAAATAAGATCAAAGAGGTTCAACCTCTTTCGTTCGTTCTCTTTTTTTCCGAAAAAACGGAATAGAAAAATATTAAGCGCATTTCTCTCTATTACTGGCAGTAATGCTTACGAAAATATCTTGATCTTAAAATATATATAAATACTTTTTGACGATAGATTATTCACGAATTCTCAGAGAAAAACTAATGCCTGAGGCTTCGGTAACATCGAAATAGATATACTTTTATCGTTTCATAGATCTAAGTCCACAGATATATCATTAGCTAGAGTTAAAAAAGACCACTTGATATTCTCTACAAAATACTTTTGCAAGAATAAGGTATAAGCTTTCTCGTTACGTTGTCATACGTTTATACATTTTGGTTGATCGAGAAAAAAAAGGAATACGAAGTATACGGTGCACCATGAAACGACAGTGAGGTAAATGCTTCAATCGGATGCATTCAACGTAGGACTTATTCTCTGCTGAGAACTCTAACAATTCTACAATCTAAAAAACTATTTCACTAAATTAATGTCTTTTTATATTACATATTACATAATAATAATAATAGAATTTTTTATCAACTGCCTGTTCTATCGTTAGAAAGTCTTATAATCGATATCACGTCGAACACGGTATAAAAAAAAATTTGTAATCAATAAAATTCAGTGATGTACGAAGAAGGAAAGTTTTATGAACAAAAAACATGATTTGCGAAGAATTCAATACTTTAAGAAGCGTAGAAATGAAGAGATTTGACAGTTTTACTGATGTAAAACGATGATTACTTAAACATAACAATGGGATTCAAAAGGAAGTTCAAAACAGTCTTTATACCGAGATAGAGATCACTTAATATCGAGCTGAATGTTATGTTATATCTATAACGTTTGCAGGATTTTAGATCCAAAGAATGGCAAGCAAGGCAACCTATTTCTTCCAACATAAGATGTGGATCAGAACCTCCCAGTAAAGACTCTTTTGATCCATCGTTCGATAGGGTACCGGAAAACCAAATTTTATCACCTGGATATATATTTAAACTAAAATTGGTGAAAGAATGGTCAGCCATTAAGAGAACTTCCGCGCTACTTCCCCACATACCGCTTTTCATCTTAACCGAAATTTCAAACTCGTATTGATTCCAAGCAGGAAAATGGCACTTGTTCCTTTTCTTCTGAATATTTGCAAAATACTTGCATCTCTTCTGACGCAATTCGTCCCCAACGTCACAGGTTTTGTGATACTCCTCACCGTACATACAACTAAATACATTTCTAATACTGTCAGGTAGCTTATTAAATATCGTTGCAATATTATTCTTAATCGACTTCAATCTGACGTTCGTCACGTAGCCTTCCCACGAGACTGGTACCCCTTCTAAATCGGCACACTCTAGTTGTACCTGTGCTTTGGATGACACTTCCTCCCATGCTGGTTGATGACAATGATTTTGATACTGTTCCCACGATAACGTAGAGATACTTTCAAACTCATCGTGTCCACGTTTGTATTCCATTATTATTGGCCAGGATAAAAACACACCGGCGGCAATGCCCATGACGAGCTATTAAAAGAATTAATATATATTTAAAGTATGCATTTAAATAGGAAACATTGAATAGCTTGAATTCAATTTTCGAAGTTACGTATTTACCTGTGTAATGGTAATGATCCAATTAAATCTTGGAGTTCTTGTTTTTCTTAAATACCATGAAGCAAGAAATGGCATTCCTCCAAGGATAGCAGTTACGATTATTCTCATTGCTAAGTCACTTTCCGACAAGTATTTAGTAGTTGCTATAATCGGTAGAATAATAGAAGCCATCCCAGCGATTGGCAAAAAGAGTACCATACCGACTAACGCGAGAGCACCTCTAATTAAGCCGTACCACGTTGCCCCTTGGGAACTAAAGATTGCTATTTGCCACCAACACAAGGTGACACAATGAGGTATCAAGGTTTGATATGTACCACGCCAATTGTCTCTAGCAGCCATTTTAGCGAATACTGCTGGGATTAAAAGATAGAAGACCGCACGGAAGTTGAGACAAAATTCGATACCATTGCCGACGATGTATGAAGCGAACGTTGGTACTCTTATATCTAAGAATCTCCAGCCTTGCGCGACTACCATATCTGTTTCGTAAGGGTATTTTGCAAGCACATGAACACCAAAACTAAAGAGTGCTAAAAAATCTGGGAATTTGGACGTGTCTTTCCATACAAAGTTAAAGAGAGTGACAACAGTCAATGCAACTGCTATAATGGTGAATTCAGACTGAGGTGTCCATTGATGAGCTATAATCGGATAAATCATTAAATTTAGAAGTAACGCCAGAAAGAAATATCCGTAAGGTTTTAAATTGTTGCAGCAGAACTGGTACTCCGCTTCTTCCGGATTTAAATTCCCACCGGAATAGCTGAGAAACAGTCCCGACCATATACGAAAGTTATTGAACTCCCGTTTTCTTTGTAACATTTGAAAAGTAGCAATAACCATAATAATAAACGATAAATAATAGAGAGCCATTGGTATGAAGAGTATAAGACTCTCCGTGCCATGTAACGAATACAATAGGAGTAACAGAAGTATGTGTATATTCGATGTGAATAGAATTTTTTTTAGCAACATCCCTCTTTGGCCTAATGTTTCGATTAACCAAATATAAAGACGCTTTAACGAAGCAACAGGATGAATAAAAGGTCTCTGCAATAACGGTATGGTATCTAATGTCATTTGAGATGGATCAACCATACATAAAGCGTGTGAAACGATTGGAAGCATTCCGCGAGCATAACTAGCAGCGGCAGAAACTAGAGCAGCTTCTGTAATTTTTTCTCCTTGATGATCCAACCAGTCTATGAATAAAATACAGCGAAAATAAAACATATATTATTTGTGTCGAAATATAGCGATAAAATTAATCCAATACGTTCATACCATGGACAATCTCTCTTTCTCTATTTTCTTCTTTTCTGGAGAATGAATCGTCGGGAAGTTCATTCCTTTGAAAATTATCAGTCGAAATATCGTTTATACCCTCTTGTGATGAACTGTGCGATGCATTGTTGGAAGAACAGCTAGTGTTACTGGATGAGCTTGATGCCAAATCTCTCATGCGTCTTTGTAGTTGCTCAGTTGTAATAAAATCTTCACCATTTGAAAGACTATAATGCATTGATAAGATGTAAATAATTGTCAGTAATATTTGTTAATATTAATTTTATGTACCTAGTAAACATTTCTCTAGCTGCTCTTCTAGCCAGCTTCTCATCTTGCGTCATATCTAAACAACTTTTAACATCATAATAATTGTGTTCCGTAATACCACGACCAGTAGCTAGACATTTTCTAAGAATGTCAGTTGCTTCCAGATTTCCTTGTTCAGAAGCTTTCGTAAGCCAGTAAACTCCTAACTTTGCATTTTCTTCCTTGTCAACGTCTAGATCTAAAAAATACAGGGGTTCAAATTTTTAAATGGACATTACATTAGCAATTTTTGTTGCCTGTTAAATTTCATATATTTGCAATGATACATATCGTACCACATTTTTCCTCTAAAAGTTGCTTAGCTAAAACTACTTGAGATTCTGGACAACCATCTTCGGCCAACTGAGATCGCAGTCGTCTGAGGGAACCTCGTGGTCCATCTAAAAAAAGATGGAAAATGCTCTTTCAAAAACATCACATTTACAAATTCATTAACATAACTACAATTTATTGAATAAACTGTAAGTAAAGATATACAAAACGAAATGGATTTCTACAAAATGTTTTAAACAAGCTTCATTCATTAAATAATCATATTATCTGGATACATAACATTAAAATAAATATTACAAACACATCTAATTGGAGCAAAACTTATAAGTGTTATTTTTCTTTCTTTCTTAAAGATTGTTCAGTCATTTAACCATTCTCGTCGCTCGAGAAGCTACAATAAAAGTTTTCGTCGTTTCACCATGACTGACGAGAAGTGGCACGATTTAAAACGTACAATCTAATGCAAAAATGTTCATACAGTTACAATGTTACGAGAAAAAAATGAAAGTGTAACTGTATTACCGTGCAATGTCCATTGTTTTCTGCCAGATCTGTTGGAGAGCGGTACAATGCCAGCCATAATTTTGAATTATCACAAAGTTTGTCTGTCGGAATAATTGTTATAATAGTTAATGAATATTTTGTTTATGTATCATTTGATGGTGGAAAAAATGATACTCCAATATGTATTCCAGACAGCCTGTTGGAGCTGACTGCTAAAAAATTGGCATATATATATATAGGTGAATGATGCTAAAGTACTATGTACGCACGCGCATTCCATGCGAAGGTTAGCTTTGTAAACAAATACTAAAATACATCAAACTGAAAATACTAAATGCAATAATCGAATATCAAACTACTGCTCGTATAAAATTCTACATTGTTTATACAGTTGGGATATATGCAGATGTGTTATCAACAAAGTTCCAACATAAAATTATGTTGCTAATGAAATATCTTCCAATTACTTTACATATTAACCCTGAAAAAGTTTGATTTGAAAATTTTCAAGTATGCAATACAGTTTGTGATATCAAATATGTAAAATATTTTGTCATTTAAATTTAATTATACATTCCAACGACTGTGATATAACGTAAAACCAAGACACACAGTCTGATCTAATCTGATCTGGTCTGATCATGTACGCCCCTGTCCTACTCGATAGTTCGGCGGGAACTTAGTCGAGATCTTAAAATCTTTATGTAATAGGGAAACAATTAAATTAGTCATAGCTTCGAAAGTACTTGAGAAAGTATTTTTAATATTATATTTTCTATACAGCAATAATAATTTATTAGTATGAAATTACTTGTTTAACATATCGGAGCAGTCAAATTGATCTTATCTCAATTTTTTCTACAAATTCTCCAAACTGATAGAATTGCCATGAAATAAATATTCGATTTCTATGTTATAAAACAAATATTGTTGTTTTTAACTTCTTCTATATATATGATAGATATAACACTGACAATTTTATGCATCAGTATAATACATAGAGGTAAATACATTGGAAAAAATAAAACAATATTTCATACATCAAAATGTGAGTCGCGAAAGTGCACTGAATATACATATTTATTGAATTTATAAATTATATATACACAATGTACCCACTGTTCACTACTATCACTAAACGGATTATAAATACGCGGTAATATATTAAAGTATAAAGGAAGTACTTTTCCCACAATTTACGTAATACTAAATTTTTTTCTCTGTGCGCATTTTATAGTCATCGATATCTTATATCGAGAATGGCAAATCTTTAAAGTAAACGACAACTTTGGAGCCAGTTTCGATGATTTTGCAGTTTCTCATATTTCTCCCAATAAAATGTCCGATTTAAATCTTCGATCATTTAGCAAAACCACGTCTTCGCTGGCTCCTCGTGTAGTCAGAAATCGGCTCGAATACCACCTCTGCAAGAATTTGAAGCAATTACAAAATGTAAGGAGAAGAATTAGAACGTAATCTTAAACTTACAGACTGCCTGGGCCAGTGTAAGGTGGAGGGCTGGGTCGGATGTAAGGATTGCAATGTTCGTTAGAAGTTCTAAAAGCACATTTATTTAAATATATCAGTGATTAAATTAGTAAAAGGAAAAGCTTTTGAAGTTAAAATGACAATAGAAAATACCTTGGACTCCGTGATAAAGAGTCATTAGGGCTTGAAGGTTGTGCTGAAAGTGATTTCAAAGTTCCCCTTTCATTTGCTGCATATTGAACCATCTGAATGTTATTATTGCTAATTCCTTCTCCTGGGGAAGCTTCCCTCTTTTTACTGAAACAGTTAAAAGTATTATATTTTATATTAAACATATAATATTTACTTAATGAAGAAATAAACCTTGAATGAAATCTCCATTAGTTAACAACACAAATAATATCTTGTGATATTTCTTTTCAAACACATTTTTACATCTTATTCTATATTAGTATTATACTATACTACATTGAGGATTGTTATTTCTTTGTTTCTCATGCTATGATCAATCATAAGCCTGATTATGCTTTCTTTAACTTTATATACCTGGCTATGTGATTTTTCATAAGAAAAATGTTAAATAGTTCATTGAAGTATTGGTCTGATTCAGGATCACTCCTATAAAAATGAAACAGAGTTGTCTGCTGCTTGTTATAAAATAAGAAGTATTTCTGTCCTATACTAAATGAATATGAACAGAAATAAAAAAGTTATTTGTTAAAAAGAAAAATCATTAAATTATAATGTTTCTTAAAATCTCAGAACATCAAAGTATTCTATTAAAACGAGCATGTAATGGAGCGATAGAGATCTGTTTGAAGCCAGACACCTCTATCTACTTAATTCTTCGTCAACGAGAAGCAATTCAATAAAAGATTCTATTGCATCACAGGTGTCGATTGTTCGTGGTATGCGATCTGACCGTTGATTGTTAGAAACGATCTCTCGTGCGGTCACTTACCCTCACGCATATTACGTCTATCTGCACGCGCGATTTTACACCACAATCGGTACTGCAATTGCATCAAAGCCGCGACTTTAACACTACAAATTGCACGTTTTGCACGCCAGTTAAAATGTCCAGTTACTAATTTTTTCTCAAAATTTTTTAAATGTATAGAACATCCATACAGTGGATACTCCACATATTTCTTGTAGATCATAAATTACTACGGGGCCCTGTGACTTTGAGATAACGCAAGACATGTCCAAGCTTCTATTCTTCAAAGTTAAATTTTTAACTTTGCCAAATATTATAATTTAACTCATGAAAATCATGAAATTCTTTACAATTCAATCTTTAAGAATCAGATTTAATGTATCACTTACAACTATACTTTCATCATTTTCTAATTATGTTATTATGAAAATGATCTTCGAATACCATGAAAAATTCGGACAATGGAGTTTTAACTATCTTTTTTTTCCCCTTGATTCCACTTTTTTCAATCTACTTATTTAATATATCTAAATACAATAGATTTCACACAGCTACCTCTAACGTTAATACAAAGATTTGAACTAACAATACTAAACAGGGAAAAAAGTGGAGCAAATTTCATTGTAAACTAAATTTTAAATGAATCTATGAAAATCTTCCTATCAAACTGGTTTCCTAGGATGCTGATTTAATATTAAAAAAATGAAAGCAATTAAATAGCATTTGAAGTTCTTGCAGGGTTCTTTGCAGAGCAGAGATAGACGGTCCTGGTTATTCGCTTGAAACATCCGTCGCGCAAGTACGCGAGTTTCTTGTACATACGCATTCTTCTTCGTCACGATGATTCCGTGCCTCGTATACCGATTAATCTTAAACGAGTGCACTCGTGTTGCAATAACGCGCGGTACTTACGTACTATAATGACAAATGGAATTATACATTAATCGCAGTCGCAGTACTTGGGTCGCGAAATACTGAACCTATTCCTATTTATATTTACGGCCCATGTACAAATACGACGTATGCATGCGCGTCGGTACACTGTAGATAAAAAAATTGCTGTATATCTGTCGCTGTTTAAAAAACATCGCTACTATCGCTTACGTATTTATCGTGCAAGGATCATACAAACATCTCTTGCTCTGTCATTAGAAACGCATGTTTTTTCTCCATTTACGTTCGTGGATATTTATAGGACTTATCTTTTTTCCTTGAGACTTCACTTTCGTTGGGCAATGTTCGTGTACGACTTTTTCATTCGTGTCTTAGCATCGCTCGTCTTTTTTCTTGTAATTTAATGGTAACAATGGATCATATGACTTTTTTACTACATTACTTATTCAATCTAAATATCGAAAGAGTTATTTGTGTCTTTAATTGTGGATCTATTAGCGGTTCTATTATCTAACCAATTACCAGCGCGTAGGTCGAGACAATTCTTTTTTTGTTACTAGTGTCGAGTTAATTGAGCTCATTAACTATTTTTGTCTTATTCACGACAGTACGTGTACCTGGACGTATCGTCGGTATATCAGCTACGCTTATCGAGCATACGTTTCATCGTAATCATATTTTCGATCGCACCAGCAGGCGCGTCATTACTTGACCAGATATCGCCACTGTTTATGAATGAAACTCGCCGTAGTAGTAATCCCCTCTCCTAGTCCGTCTTAATGCCCCTACCACTTGGCTTTCTTGCTTATGCTGTCATACGCTGGAATTCATTCCTCGAGCACGTGGTTCGCGTGGAATGACAAATATTTCGGTCGACGTACGCCAATAAAAGACTTCGGCGAGACTATCACGTTCGCTTAACTGTTAAGCTCGTTTACAATTTGACGATTTATGTCGCTAAAGGATATCAGCTTGAATTACACTTTTCTTTGCCATGACTAACAACTCATCGTAGTCATAAATGATTCTAGGTAGAACGAATAATACAGTTTCTCTGAATTTTTATCATTGAGGTAAAAGAGTGAATATAGTATTAGTCATTAGAGTCTTGATAACTTACATTTTCTCATGATGGAGGCAGAGAACTGTGCTAAGTAAGGCAGCCAATACGAGAAGTAAGATTGTTGGTACAAAGACCGTAGTAACAATTTCTTTGAAGTAGCTTCTCTTGGGAATATTAGCTTTTGTTGATCTGGCCCAACGCCATTCCGTGTGCTCAGAGATTCCAGAAGAAGGTAAACCCACTACATTCATACTAGGACCTCTTCTTGCACTTTCATGTTGCAGGCTTTGCTGGTCCTGTTCGAGCTGCAATTATAATTTATAATTTTAAGATATAAATTAGTATTTTGTCTATGTAAATAAACATTCTATTAAAAAAGTTTAACTTACCAATCTGAAGGAACACCAATCCAGGGTGAATTCAGCTTCTCTGAAGAGTCTCTCTACACTGGTTCGTTTGAAATCTCTGGGACAGGATGGCAATTTCCAAAGAGGCTTGACCTCCTCTTGCAGTTCATTTAGCTCTTGCGAAAATGGTACTGAACTGCCAAGCCTCACGACAACTCTGTTGTATAAAAGATACGTAATGCTTACTATGACATTCTTGGTTTCCTGCAGAGTAGACGTTATGGCAAGTGGAAGGCAAACTAAATATGATAACGAAAACGGTTACCATAAAGATCTCGTGCCACGACTTTCAAGCTTTATATCGTTTCAAAAAACATTGCAAATTCTTTTATCTACTGTAAGACCCCGCGCCGGCGAGGCGCCGAGCTAGGCGTTCTCACGCTAGTTTTCGCCAAGGGGAGAATTTCTCCAGCGAGGGAGGAAGACAACCCTTAACTCCACGGGGCCTTTTCGAGGAAAGGAGGTCCTCAAAGGACCCAGCAATGGAAGAGGCGAATTAGCAAGGTAATCGTTACAAAATCATCAGAGAGTCGACATCTTACACTCGGCGAGGAAAGAATTGATTAGACTCTTGCAAGAGTGATATTGTAAACCGGAGATATTGTTTGTACTACTAGCTTGGGATGAAATAATTATATATTTATTTATCCGAAAATATTTATACACGCCCATTATTGTATATATAAAGAGAAAACTCGGTGTTCTTACATGTACAGGGTCCGTCAGCAAAATCCGGACAAAATTCTATTTTAATTTCCCGTTACATGTAATGTCAGCAGTAGAAGTTTCTTTCTTTTCAAGGAAGGCATATGTATATACAATACGTATGTAACATCTAAATGGCAGATTTGATTAGATAGTGTTCGGATTGTATTTACAAAGCAGCAATAACTGAAGCGCTTCGTGCGGAGCGTTCAGCTATTGAAATTATTCGATTCTTTAGATACCCGAATTCTATTGTTTATGATATTGTACGAAGGTATGCGGCTGTATCGAAGTTCGTTGAAGGCTCTGCTAATCGGTCAAGGCGAATTTATTCCAAAGAAAAGTCTGTAAACACAGCGGCTGTCGACGAAAGAACTCAGCATTAACAATAAACTGTACCTCCGGATCATAATTTCGTTAGTGAAGCCAAATATGGAAAGTGTAGCATCCGGGAGATCCCACATTTTACAATAGGTTGACGCACAAGCTCATCCGAGTCACTTAATGCAAAACTGGTTTTCCGATAACGTCGAAATATTTCGGTCCAAAGACTTCTGGCCTCCCAATTGACCAGATTTGAAGCTTCTAAGTTATTATGTTTGGAGCGTTATTGAAAGGGTGTCTAATAAATCCAGGCACCCTATCGTGGCATCCATTCAGGTCGTTATAGAGGCAGCATTCGCGAATTTGGACAAGGATCAGGTGAAAAGAGCATGTTCGCGCTTCAGACCAATAATCGAAGCAGTGATCGCAGCGGAAGGAAGTTATATCGAATAATATACTTTGTAAGGATCCCCTAATTAATGTACATAAAATTTGTTTTCATTAATATATGTTATTTTTAAGTAAACAAGTGTTTCATTGAACTAATAATTTTTTCCGGATTTTGCTGACAGACCCTGTATATATTATATTGTATCTATCAAGGAATATTTATACACGCCCATAATGTTTTTTATTATACATATAAAAAGAGAAATCGGTGTTCTTACACTACCCAATGAATTTAGACGTTTAACTTCACATTGTATTTTTTTCCAATTCCAATTAATCCGGTGTATTTTGCCCATAGAAATTTTTCATTCTTGCATTATTGCTGAGAAAGTATCCCGCGATTTTTCTAATGATTCTCGATTGTGATCGTACAAAAGAAAATTAAAAATCGATATTCGTATCGACGAGGAAGCATTATCGATATATATATTGTAACGTAATACCGATACAAACCGATACGCGTCTAAGGTCGAGAGCGCAAGAGGGCTCCTTAGACACGGACTTATCGCGGCTGCAACGAGCCGATTCAGTCGGTCGAATCGTGCAACGCGGATCGGTGGTTTCGCGGTAATTCCGACGTGTCGCACGTTTTTTCTCGGTATGCTCGGAAAACGTTCGATTCTCTGTAACATTATGTCGCGAAACATGCGACCGAAAGCATGCACGTTTGATTACTCAAGGAAGACGCTACTGCGAAAGGTAGCTCATCTCGTTTAATTATCGCGACGTTTAGGTTAAATCGTCTTTACGTGCGATGGCTCACGCCGACGGAAAAGTCGACAATTGGAACGACAGTGTGTGGCTCGAAACAGTTTTGGCTTTGCGAGGAATCAAGCGGCCTTGAATTCACAATGAAGAAACAATTATCCCGAGTCAATGCAATACTTGTTTTTCTGATAGCCCAGCCGCTACGCCCACAAGAGTCACCGGTAAGCGCCGGTGTCTTTACACCTTTCACATTTAGGCGAATACGGTGCACTTTGGTGCAGTAGGTCGAAAGTGAGTGTCGGAGTGTTTTTGTTGGTGTTAACACTTTGTTGACGAGATATCTCAATGTCGAGGTATCGTTTCGATGAGTGCCCTGGTGGAAATATATCTACAACTTTTTATACGACTCGACAACAAATTACAATTTTCTACAACATTTCGCGTGGTTGTAGAAAATTTTAGCTCGTTACTACAATATTCTACGACATTCAACGTCTCACTAAAACTTACTCGATTCTCTTATGTAATAAATTGTAATAAGTTGTAGAGCACTACAAATTTTTACAACAAATTACAACTTGCTACTCTAAGGCAAATGGAACTTGAAAGAATGGTCTCTATTAAAACACGGCTCGCGTAGTTTGTTGTAGTATCTTATAGAATCTACAAAATTCTACCACATTCTACATGTTTTTATGTCTTATCCACAAATTTTTGGAAATATCTTTCAAGAGCTAGCCCAGCGCGTTGTTTATTGTAGTATCTTATAGAATACTACAATATTCTACAACTTTCCGTCATATCTAAAAATTTAGAAAATAGCCTTCAAGAGTCTAGCGCGTAGTATCTTTTAATACAACGTATTTTGAACCTGTATAGTATTTACAACTTTTTACAACTATTTACAAAATTCTAAAATACTGTCCCAATCCGCGTACTTGGTTGTAGAAATTTGTTGAAATTAAACACAATGAAGATAGGGTCAAGTTGTAGAAAATTGTTCAATGTTGTAGCAATATATTGTAGAGAATTGTAGTTCGTTGTAGATATATTTCCACCAGGGTGTGCATTAAACGTGCAGCTAGGACGTGACATACGTTGATCCGACGGGGTGCAACCTAGAACCATCCGACGGCACGGGGTTTCACGTTGAATGATCCGACGGTATGGGGTGTAATGTTAAACGATCCGACGGCATGGGGTTCTACGTTAAATGATCCGACGGCACGGGGTTTCACGTTGAACGACAGCATGGAGTGTAACCTCAAAGGATCCGACGGCACGGGGTTCAACGTTGAACGATCCGATGGCACAGAGTGTAATATCGAACGATCCGACGGTAAATTCGTTCATAGGCTCTCCAATATGCCTCCCCCAGAGGCCTGGAAATATTCCCAGTTGTCGAATTCAGGGTGCCTGAGTTCTGTTGGCTAACGCATGTGTCTTCGGCATTTTCCTCGCAAGATTAAGGCAAGGTTGACTATTGTACAAGGGCCACCATGACTTTCCTGTACCTACATTAGTCCTCTGACCAAAAGTCGCGTTCACTTTGTAAGATGCAACGGGGAAATCGTCATCCATCCCTTCCGCATCACTTATAAAAACATCCCCAAAACTTAGGGGTCAAGATCTAATTTTCACAATCGACAGTAAACCTCTGTCACAGTAATGTCGTTCGACGTACTTCCACGTGTGAACTCTGGTTCTTCAGAAATAAAACTCTTCATAGTTAGTAGTAAAAAATGTTGCAATTGATTCTCGACGCGAACACCACTCTAAAATTGATGTTAGAATTGGGGATCCAATAGTCCTCTTGCCGACCAATGCCATTGGTAATAGTATTGAGCGGCAGCCGAATTACGTCCTCACTTAGGGTTCTTTTGGAACCTCGAGAACTTTATTTTCGAATTTTATTCCATTTATTGAGTTAGTTTCGCAAGGGTAGCAGGTTAGAGGATCCTATAGGACCTCTGTGGGTTAGCTCCATCAGTCACATCCCAGACAGTGACACGGTAGAGCAAGTAGAGCAAGTATGTAAAACTCAAAGCCTAACATGGGCCAAATAAATAATAGTCGCCAACGGGGCATAGTGATAGACAAAATTGTTGCACTATTTTTAGTACGCTGGCTCTAGAATCACCACCACGCACCTAGTCGGCCGATCGGGCTTATCGGTTGGCCGATAAGCTTGGACATTCGCACTGACGATGTGCTTACGTTAACAGGCTACTTCTACGCGCATACCTCGTGCAGGTTATTACGTAGATACGCTCGCACGAGTAATTACCGTGTTTCGTCACGTTTCTCGACGCAGTTCGTTGCCGTCAGCCAAACTGCTAGTTAGCGATTCAAATTACACTGAAGAGCAAACGAACGTTTATCTCGCGGGTGAAATTGTTCGAAATTGAAATCGATTCGGACGTAGAACAAACCACGTGACAATTTAAATCTATAAAATAAGAGTTTCCAACGTTCTCCAAGCGTGAAATATCGCTTGAGGAGGAACCGCTTGTCTCGCGATACACGATAAACGTTCGGTCGGGAAACAAAGCGCAGTTTGTGAGAAAAATCCTCGATTTGCGTCTCACAGGAAGGAAATCCTCCTCCTACGCTGGGACTTGTTTCTATGCTGTTTCGTAATCGCGTTTTGCGGGTATATCATCGAGCTTAATTGTTAGGAATTGCGTATATTTATCGAGCGTAAATGTTTGCTCGATCATTTCGATTATCTCGTCTCATCGTTTTCGACGAGCGACACGTGCGTGTTTGTGCGTGTACATACGTGTGACCGTGTTTTCAGCGAAAAGCTACGAGGAATTTACATTATTCTAACGATAAGCATCGATTCGCCGTATTGAAACGGTATTTACCCTTATCGGTAGGAAAAAAGTAATCCTCGCAGATGGAAAGCACTTGCGCGAATTGTTGCGCGAGAACCTTATCCAATCCTCTTGTTGCATTCCGTAATGCGGTTTCAATCAATTTTACTAAAAAGGGAAAGGCTGTGGACTTTCCGATGGGAAAGATAAACGCAGACTGTTGATATGACTTCGTAGAAGAGTTGCAAACTAAATGTGTGTTTCCCCCAGTCGAAAAGTCCAGCCTAAAAAGAAACTTCAAATCCTAGATTCTTTTGATCTCTCATTTGCCGCTTAATTATGTATACCATTTTGAACCTCAAAATCCTCAACTAGTGTGTCTACGCGCCTCAAAGTCCTGTAAATATGATTTTTAGGAGTTATATGGACTGATCAGGTAAATTTTTTATTCCAATTTAATCTGACACCCCCTAAAAATATTTCAGAAGTTCCAAGTCTGTCGACTCATATTCTAAAAATAGGGCTTTCAGGAGCAAGCTGGAATTAAATTATCATTTTATTCCATATAAATTCTATATCTCCTAAACCAAATTAATTTTTAGTATATCGAGAATTTTTTTGGACCTCGATCATTCCACTCCAATTCCAATCCAATTCTCAAGCTCCTCATTATAGAATGCTGAGGATTATTTTGGGCTGTATGAAGCCTAAATTGCTCCTAAACTAGGTAAAAGTGGCAAAAAGTAACAAGTGTAGGGCGATTGTGGAATTAAAATTTGCATTCTTTTATATGTAACATATTTTTCCATATTCAGCCTAAATATCCTAAGTTATTTGGTAATTTAGGAGGATTTTGGGCTGAAATTTTCGACTCGGGTCCTTGGGCCGACTTTCGTCATTTTAGACTTCAAAATAGAGTAGTGGGAGGTACTCAGACTTTCGTGATAGCATTGAAAAGAAGGGTGTTATTGCTATGACATTCTTTCATACGTCTAAAATATTTATGGAAAACGATAACTGGACGGACAGTTAAAGTTAGTTGTTATCCAACACCCTGTGTTCGTAGAACTTCACAATTTAACCCCTTGGACTACTTTGAACAGTGAGACTTATAGTTACAATTTTACCGAGCACGAATATCCCACGTGAGACTCGTGGTTGCAATGTCGGATCGAATATCAGTAACAGCGTGATAGTTTCTTAGGTTTTGCTTCGTATTGCGAAGTTTCAAGACTGAAAAGCCGACGGCGGGCGTGAGCTGCGACTTTTTTGCCCCGGCTTTTGACGGAGTAAACTGTAGGGTTAGGATTTAGTCGGAATAAACTTGAATCGTTCGATCAAAGGAGATTCTTGCCGCCTTTCGCTTCTATCTTGAATCGAATGAAAACATCGGTGGAGGAGTATATCGAGAGAAGAGTAATCGTTATGTAATTGAAAATTGCGACGCACCGGTGCGGTGGAACGATCTTTCCAGTATTTACGTAGATGACGATCTTCCAATTGACGCGCATCTTTCAATGTCACGGATCTGAGGATTCAGATCGGAAATTAATAAACAAGTATCGAGAATGTCGAGATACGTGCTTTACCTGCTACAGAGATGATTTTACCGAGTTTACGTGATTCCGCGCATAGGAAGCGGTTATTAGACACTTGGGAGAAAAAATGATTGCAGGATATGTGGCGGATGCGCGTCAGAGATCTGTTTATCTACGATCGGATGATACGTTGGTGGACGTATCGGACAATCGACTCGTTATCGTGGATTTAACACGTTCAACTGGGCGTTAAACACAGGTAACCCACAATCTGGTATTTTATTTGGCAGCAGTGCCAACCGGTGAACCGCCCTTAATTTTTATATCAAGCGACACAAACAATCGCTGACCCACGCTTAATGCTCTCATTAGGCGACATGAACCACCGACGATCCACAAGCTGTGCTTTTATTTGGCTGCGTTAATCAACGGTGAACCACATTCAATTTTCACATCAGGTGGCGCGAGCCACCGACGATCCACAGTTAATTCTCACGTTAGGTGGCGTGGGCCACCGATGACCCACACTTAATTTTCACATTAGGGAACGTGAACCTCTGGAGACCCACAAACTGTGATTTTATTTGTCTGCGTTAGCCATCGGTGAACCATGCTTAATTTTCACGTCAGGTGGCATGGACCACCGACGATCCACATTTAATTTTCACATTAGGCGACATGAACCACTGGCGACCCACAAGCTGTGCTTTTATTTGGCTGCGTTAGTCACCGGTGAACTACATTCAATTTTTACGTTAGGTGGCATGAGCCACCGATGACCCACACTTAATTTTCGCATTAGATGTACACAGGCTACCCACAAGCTGTTCTTTCATTTGAAGGCTTTAGCCACCGGTGATCCGCACTTAATTTGTTCATCAGGCAGCGTCTGCCACCGATGACCCACGCTTAATTAGTTAAGTGTCGCCAGAAGAAGAAACAATTTATCATCGCGCGCGGACTCATCGTGCAAAGTATGAAAAAGTCCGCCAGATTAAACGTGTTAAGAAAACGTGTCAAACCTACGCATACGCGTATAACGTAGACACGTTGTCCATAAAAACTACAAAACACCCTATTTCGTTCCGTGGGAGGATAACATCCAGAACATCAAGCTCAAAGAGACTCACCCTTCGCCTTCGCTCGGTTTAAGGGGCAAACGAGCACCCAGCTCGATCGCAGAAGCGAGAAAAGTCACGTACAGATCCGTCGCGTCTTTCCACAGCTTCTTCCTGTAGGTCAAAAAACCGGTCGATAATCGTGTTGATCGTTGAATTAGCTACGCTACATCTGGCCCTTTATTCTCCTCAACGAGGCAGAGAATGCCATTAAACGGTCGAGGTTTTGCTCTCGACCGGTATCTAACCGTTTAAACG
This sequence comes from Cerceris rybyensis, assembly GCA_910591515.1. Lineage (NCBI taxonomy): Eukaryota > Metazoa > Arthropoda > Insecta > Hymenoptera > Crabronidae > Cerceris > Cerceris rybyensis. The sequence goes on from OU342795.1 coordinate 9,461,575, forward strand.
CCAGGTACTTACGATCTTATTGAAACGTGAATCAATGAAAGTCTCGTAGTAGAAAGATACGTGCTCACCTAAGCGCCTACGGCGTTCAAACGATTAGGACAACGTCATCGACAAGAAGCGATAATTGGGCAAGCATGGGATCAGAGAAAAACAACGGACCTAAATATATCAAGAAGCTCCTCAGTTCTGTTGTAATTGAACATATCTTCAACGTTGAGATTATCAATTTTCAAACGGACCTCGTACTTGGTTAGATTCTCTTTCTCGAGGACGTTCATATCCAGCACCTTGTACCTCGTTTCGTAGGTATGCCTGTCGAGGCCCACGATCTCCAGCTGGAATCATCGTCCGTTTATACGACGCAACGAAGCGCGGTAAGAATTTCAATTACAACTCTTTCACGGCCACGCACAGTGTGTAATTTTAGGGTTCTAGCTGGACAAAAGTCAATTTTCGTAATGGTCCAGATGTATAAAATTTTATTCGAAATCGATAGTAGAATGTCCATAGAAACAGAAAATGTAAAAATTATTTCATAAAATAATCTGCAATAGTTAATTAACAGACCTCAAAGTTATACTTTCCGCAGATTACTTTTACACGCTCCCATCATGCCTTAGTCATTTTCGTCAATTGTTTTGTAACGAAAGGTTAGAATGGAATTTGCGTATATGTATTGTTATCTCCACTTATTTTGGATATTTTTACAATTTTTTATTTTTCTAAACGACCTTTCATTACCATTTTAATCCGCTTTAACAATTAACAAGTTATTTAAGTTCCGTTCCGAAATGTATGTAGACTTTTAACATATATTACTATTTATTACACTTTTGCAATTTTGTGTGCTTAAAGCTAAAAGTATAACAATTGAACATGCAAAGTGCCGCTACAGACAAATGATGACATCTGTTACTTTTTTATTGTTTTATTCCGCGCGGTCGCGGGATTACAGCTTCCCTTCAGAAAGTTATTAAAAATTTTTAAATAAGCCTTAAGATTAAATTCCAGCAAATTTATAAAGTTGAGAGTCTGTTATTTTACGTATAAATGTTAATCCTTTGCACTCCGAGCCATCTCTGAAGTTATCTACTCGCAATTTGTTTAAAAAAATTCAGGTAAACATATATTTCTTAAAATCTTGGGGTGCAGTCAGTTCATCCTCTGTAATTACTAATAAATTCATGGTCCCCTTAGAGGGTGCAACAGAGTGATATGATAAACTTACAATGTCCCCTCAGGTGGGACATCGGAGTGCAAAGGGTTAAATAACTATTGAAATATGGATTATTGTTAACGCTAAGTATAACAATATATTGTTTACTAGTAGAAAAGTCAGTAAAAGTAACAAAAACCATAATTTCTTTCAAAAAATAGTTTTGTCCAGCTAGAACCCTAAAATTACACACTGTGCCACGTTTCGCGATGGATCACCTGAAAGTACTTTTGGTCTTTCGGCGCTACGCCATAGATAAAACCATGATGATCTCGTTTACTATACGTATAGTGAATCCATGATGGAAGATCCGGGGCATTCAGAAGAGACGGTTGATACGAGAATTGATCCGTACGTCCTGGAAAAACGACGTAATAATCTTCGATTCTTTTCCATTATTCTCCCTTTTAACGCGACTAATCGATTCCCACGAAATGAGAAAAATGATTACGTTCCACGCGGTTACTCATGGCCGAAATATCTACGATCGAACTATTTCCTTCCTCGTAATCTCGCGTGTGTCATCTTACGTCAGAGATATCTCTCACCTATTTCGAAGAACGACGAGCATCGGGAGTGAATAACGGTAAAGTGGACAACGACGAATCCCGGAGGTTTAGTTGTTTTACAACGGCTCTCCGAAATTCTCGATGACGTAGCACCAGAGAAAGTATCACCGACAATAACATCATGCTCGAGGTGGATCCTGCTAATTTGTATTCGCGGCACGACGACAATGACGCGCGTGGAGGCACACTTTAATTTCAAATCGCGATTCGCCGTTGACACGTTGAACGCAACTGGTATTTCGCTCGTTTTATCAGTTTTATTGAAGGGATACCTTTCCTATTGAAATTCCATCTTGGTAAGGCAGAAACTTTAACATTAGAACTACCGGCGTTAAATCTATCATATTTCAATACATTAAATAATTACTTTGAAAAAGGAGAAATCGAGTGACGTAAAGAATGATCAATTCGGTGATTTATGTCTTTTGCGATTCTACGAACTTGGGGAATTTTTGGAAAATACTATGTACCAGTCATTTTGACTGATTTGGTAGTTCTAGTGTTAAAGACACAAATAGAGGTATATTCAGCAGGATTGTACCTTAACACATTGTATTTCGGCGACGTAAAAGTACGTTTTTCGAAAACTTTACATAGACCGTTTAACATTAGAACTACCAAGATGGTCAACGACTTTTTCCTTTTTATTCTAAGAACTTTTTAAGTTTATAGGAGAGCTATAAAGTTAATATTGTACGTTTATCTTAGAAAATATAAGTTATTGAATTAGTTATATTTTCCACCTTTCGATTCCTCGTTTTCTAAAGTATTTACTTAAGGTATTGCAATATGATAGATTTAACACCGGTAGTTCTAGCGTTAAAAACGGCGATCCGTGGCATTAATCACTTAGTTTTGACAAGTTAAGTATATTTTCAAATTCAGAGAGTACGCAGTTTTCAATTTATACTAATTTTTTGTACAAACGAAAATTCGTGCAAATTTTTCAACAAGTTTCCCTCTCGAGTCTTAATGAGACGTTAACCCATTCGAGACCGTGCATTTTTTTGGAGACTATCCAGAAAGACCGATAACTTTTGGCTTTATATGTACCACTTCTTGTATTTCTAATGATCGTGGCTTTGGGTCACCTACTTTAGGGTCGAAATTGAACCAAATACCAAATGTAATGTTTACACATTTGTAAGATACCTTTTATTTTAAGCTAGTCTTATTTCGAGGGCTGTTTTTTCTATAATGACTGATAATTGCAATTCAAGATCATTGCACACACGGTGTGCAGTCGGTCTTTTTGGCTCGGAAATGCATTGCACACGGTGTGCAATTGGTCTCGAATGGGTTAAAAAACACGCTCATATAATGTGTTAAGAACGTCAGTATTTAACCCTTTTAGTGCCGGACGACGATACATCGTCGTTACTAATAGTGGTAACGCTGGGAATTGTAGTGTTTTTATTTAGTTTTCAATACGATATCAATAACTTTAAGAAAGATAATGGGAAATACGTAACTCATTCTCTACATTGCGTGTGGTATATCAAACTATGGCCAAATGACTATTATTTTTATCCGCCACTACATTTATCATTGATTCAATCAATTTTTTCGGTCGGCACTAAAAGGGTTAAATACCGAATGTGTTGGAGAATTCGTAAATATTGCAATTTAAACGTTACATGAAATTTCATGGAATTCAATAGTGCCGGTCACCGATGACCCCCACGGCAGTCAACGTGTTAAACCGACGCCTACGAAATGTTCGGGGCAATGTTTTCAATTACGAGATCGTAAATCTCCGTCGGAAATGTCGGCCTTACCGTCGACACTCCAGTCGAAAGTCTCTGGTCCGATGGGAATGACGAAGACCTCCGTCATTAAGATGCTCTCAGCGCTCACGAAGGCCGCAACGGCAGCTAGCGCTGACAACGATACTACTACGTTCGCCAGCATGATCGTGACGCGCTGAAAAGTGTCAACAAATGACGCCCGCAATTACGCCTCGCGACGCGGATGCTTCGATTATGAAACCAATTTCCCCGTGGTTATTTTGTCCGACAGAACTCTGAGACTTTTCGCAGCCCTTCGACAAAAATCCCCGTGTCGATGTCCTCGACGATGACGCGCGCTCGACGATCCAGGAATTCTCGAGGAGAATCAACGTCCCGCGAAAAGCATTTCACCGAAGGATCTTTATTACGGGACGTTCCTTTGACGCGTAATTATAAATTGACGGCCTACATTCCGTTCTTCGATCGATCGGGAGAGAAACCTCGAAGAGAGGTTTTCCCGCTCGTCTCCGTCGTAAGTATCGGTCTTCTTTGGTGTGGAAACGAGATTTGTTCGAATGGAATTGCGTCTTGGTAGATATCGATCGAGATATGAATCGAGAACGATGATTTTATTGGAATTTTAAATTTTAGCCCTTTTGCTATGAGCGTTTTCTCCTCTGACGTTTCTGGCGAACGTGCCGTCGGACCAAAAACGCACAGTGTGCGTGAAGACGAACGTCAGCGGCTGGATTTATTATTTAACACAAGTTGCTTTAATTATATCGCTTGAAGAGATTGTGTCTAGTAGTGTTATTCGGTAGAAACAAGTGTTGCAGTGAACAAAATAGTGAAACTGCAAGTCCCAAGATAGATGTCGAGTGCGCAAAAAAGAAGGTGGCTACAGTTCGCCCGTCGCACGTGAATGGTTTTTATGAAAAGCGACTATACTTGTCCGTTGCATGTGAATGGCATTTTGCTAAGACCAACTATACTCGCCCATCGTGAATGGTATTTTGTCGCGGTCAACTATACACGCTCGCATTAGCGAAAGAGTTAAGGAAGAGAAACAATTCTATCGTCGGTCCGAGAAGGTTAAGTTACCACCGCGTGATTTTGCTGAGGTCGTCTAACCTTTATCGTTTTTCGTCGAGCGCACCTCAGCCGTGAATTGTCGAAAATAAAAGGTCGTTGTTTTGAGCGAAAAGTAAAGACACGGAGAACGGAAACGCGATAACAACGCGGTCGATCAAAGAGAATAGCTTCGGTCTCGTCTCAGAGTAGAGGCGGTCAAAAACGCTGCTTACGAAATCTTCGAGTCTGGCACAGCCGTGATACTTTTAGCGGACGACGGGCCAACAAGAATGAGTAAGTTCAAGCGAGGCTGTTTAACGCGATGCACTGTGTAGAACGATGCAAGTGCACGAGAGGACGAAAACCAAGCCGAACTGGAACTCGCCGGCACGGTTCGTTCGCGCTAACTCTCAACTGTCCGAAAGCGAACCGAAGGGCAGCCCAACGCGTCGACTCGATCCTGCAATAGGTTTCGTCGTCACGAAACCAACTCGCGAGGACCTTGCGCTCTCGGGACAACGTTTCGTCAGTTTCGCCGAAAAACGAGGTGATAGCGTTAACGGAGCATAAGAGCGCGTGCGTTTCGCCCTTCTCATGCGCAGCTGGAACATCGTTTCCGACGAGTATTCTCAGGAGCGTACGTGCCGTAGGAGAAATTTACGACGTGCAAAATTTCACGGCCGAGTCTTTCCCCGTAGTCATCTATTTTCCTCGAGAGTACAGGAATCACGGATTGTTTGGGTTTGAGGGGAGACCAATACTAGGAAGATATTTTTAACGATACGCGAAGGTGTATCGTCGCTGGTAGCTACGAATTCGCGGATCGTTCTCAAAGCGCGTTAAAAATCGTCCGTGTACGCGCGTCAATCGTCGTTATACGTCAGACGTTTCCGAATTGCGGGTATTGGTCGCAACTCGTACACCGTTGCATCGCACATGTACGTGCCCCTTATCTAAACTTCCGTCCCGTTTATTATCGCGACGTTTTAGTAATTCCCGATAACACGACCACATTCCTCAAAAAGTAAAGTTATACTCTATCGGAGGGGACGAAATTACAAATTTCATAAAAGGACATTTGATTTGCGCGCCTAACGCAGCAGGGGTTTCCCATTGATGAACCACCGTGAGCCGTCGGACGTTGAACGTTCTCTTGAAATTCGTTCCGACGGATCTTTTTAAACAGGACAACTTACTCCTCGTTAATATCCAAAAGATCGATCTTCCATTTCTTTGTACTACGTCAAAATAAGCTTCGAAGGAATGATCTCGAGAGTGAAGGAGAGAATGAATCGCTATCGGCATGTTTCTCGATGAATCGACCGGTGGTAGCGATAAGCGATGAAGCGTAAACGCGCATCGAGAGATTTGAGGGAAGAACGGGAGAGTAGAGTTCTTAATCGCAAAAAAATACTTGCGCTTCGCAGATTTCCAAGACATAAGTAACGTTTGGAATAGTTTTGCACAAGTCCGTCGGATCGATGAGATCGATAGGATCGGTAAAATCGAATGACGCTCGTTTCGACGTAAAGCGGAGGAATCAAGTTGGTTCTCCGGCGGTTGAGCGAACTTGGGGCCCGACGTCTCCTCTCGACAGCGTCTACGTTTCCGACGTGCACGGCACTGCCTATTGACGTCTGCAGTAGGCGTGGTTTCGCTCCGGCCGATAGAGGGATATATTTACCGCACATACAACTTTTCTCTCTGGTGCGCCAACGGGCCTCGAAGCGTTATTCGATTAATAATGTGTATTTGCAGTGCGAGGTTTGATGCGAGCGGTGCACGGCTGGACGGGACCGTGGCCACTCCTCGGCACAGGGGTTGATTCCTCCATAGGCGCGGATATTTCCTCGCCGGGGGTGTCTTTTCTCTTCGGGAACGTCCGGACACAGTGCTCCTAGGAAGAGAGTGGTTCCTCGACTCGGTTCTCCTTTCGCCAGCTCGGTTTTACGACACTCGGCGGCGCAGCGTATTCGTACCGATTCCAATTTCGATTACAATCCCGTCGATTCTTTCGGTTCTTCCTAACATTTCCGACGGTATCACCGTGCCGAGTTGTAAACTCCTCCTCGAGGTCCTCGCGAATCCGGTATCCATCCTCCGAACGGTACGCACTTTCCTTCTTTCCAATCCCTGATCTTCTCGACGAAGCTTCTGTCTTCCTTACGAAATTTACCCTTTTGAAGTATATCGAAGAATGGCGGGTAACGGTGTTCCGGTGTTACTGGTCACGGCGAACGTCGGCAGTATCTTCGAGGAGGTATGTAAGAGATACTTTCTTTCATCGTTTCTTTTAATATCGCCGAACGACCCTGAGGGATCGATCGATCGTTCCTCGATTTATACTTGTACGTGACACGACCTACTTCTTTTTTTTTTCACTCTGTCCGATCTACTCAATTTTATTCCTCTCCCTTTTTCTTTTTTATCACGGGTTAATATGCTTCTTTCGCGCGTCTTTCGAATTATCTTCGTGTACGTTGATTATTTGATCATTTATTTGTCTGTCTTTTTGTCTTCTCTCTATTTCTACTTTCTATCTTTCTTTCACTTTTCGTGCTTCATTCAACTTCATCCTCCGTCTCTGTTCCGTGGTCGTAAAACTGTTGGATTCTTTGCGCGAATATGCAAGTAGAATTACAAACGCCGAGGTCGTGCGTCTGTCGATAATGTTTACAGTGCTGCGTGTTTGCTAAAAATGCTGCGAATTCAAACGTTGAATAGTGAATTGCGCGAGAAAATCGGTTCTAACGAGAGCGCGTTTGTACGCGTTTGTTACGATTTGCGGTTGATTGTTCGCGGGCTATCGTTGGCAAATGGAAACGGAAGTGCGCGGTGAAGCTGTTTTTAATTGATTTCGCGGGACGCGATAGATGTTAAATTCGTTTCAATCACTTTTACCGCGTTGTGAACATAAACGATTTGCTTTCGAAGATCTCGATGTCACGGTAAATATCGAGGAGAATTTTAAAAAACGGATAATTCTTCTTGCAGCCCAGTGCAATGTTGAAGATTTGGACGGAAGAATTTTTGTCGGTATGTAGAAAGAATGTGATGCGCGCAATTTACATTTTTCAATTAAGTGCATACTCATGTAGAATATTTTCTAGACTATCCTAAGGCTGGATCCAAAGTTTATTGCTCTGCACTGCCAGGAAGTGGGTGGAAAGAATTATGGACGAAGTATGAGACATGTGGAGGACTTTGTGAGGTAAATTAAAACAAAAATATTATGGCTATTGGTGAAACTTCAAAGATTACATTTTCTTATATACAATGTGATAAATATTCAATAATAGAGCTATACGATTTTTTTTTAAGAATATTGTTACATACTTTGCTAAATTTACTTTATCTTTGTCTATTTTTAAATATTTAAAGTGCTTTTAAAAGATTGAGAACATTGTACCGCATATGAATGCTACTATGAGAGTTAAACAGGCTTTAGAAGAAATCCTGTTAAATAGCTGGCACTCAAAAGGTTTCTGTCAAGGGAATTATTTACCCTTAATTGAATTAATGGAATAATGGGTAATTTTTAATGAGCGTAAAGTGCAGGAATTTTGTTCAAATGGAATGTTCGTTTTTTATTAATTATCATGATGTAACAAATATATGTTTGAAAGTATATAAAGTTAATGTTATAATGTCAAAATATTTTATTGATTTTTAAATATCATTTTTCTTCTGTAACGTGGGATAGAGAGTACAGATAAGCCTTTCGAGCAAAATGTTAAAACAAATAGGTTTCCCTGATCCCAATATGGAATGTGATTTAACGCATAAGTGGCAGAAAGGGATAAAAATAGATGATCACGCGTAGCCTCTACAGCTGAATGAGCCACTTCAAAAGATGAGTTTATCGAGTGATATTCATAGGGGAGGAATATAAAAAAAGAGTTTTAACGTATACTTACAACAAATCTTATGGCTCGTGCAAAGTTCTAAGTCTATGCTTTTACAACAATGTTAATGCAATACTTAAATAATACATATCCTTTTTTGTTTCAGACTCCTCATGTCTTCAGAGGAATTGAGACTATTTGACAAAATCCGAGTATTTCTAGATGAAGATTATTCGTCCGCCGAGCATTTCACGGTAAATCATTACAAATTCTTCATGCTGCTTAATTGTTAATAAAGGTAAAATACTTATACTAACGAATATCTTTCGTTTTTACAGGCTCTTGGAAATTTTTACTTTATACACGAATCATTGAAAGATGTCTTGCTATGGGATTTTAAAGGTGTGTAATTTACTAAATACTGTTTATTTATTTTTATTCTGATGATATATACAAAGAATTATTCCTTCAGAATGTATTTTTGTACCGGTAAATGGAAAGGAAGTTCATTCCGGTAACATAGAAGCAGTTACAACCAAAGAAAAAGCAAAGTTCCCTCAAGAATTCTTCCCGGAATGCAAATGGTCCAGAAAAGGATTTCTGAGAACACGATGGAACGTTAGCGGAACAGTTTTTGATCTCATAAATATACACTTATTTCACGATGCCAGTAATTTCATTGCTATGGAAACGGTAAGAGAACGCGGGTCGATTATCACGACTATCACTGTGATTTACTTTAAATCGCTTATGTTTCCCATTCACTTTCAGTTTCCATCTGTATACAGTAAAACGCGCAGAAGAGCACTTGAGCACACATTAGATAGGTTTCATAATGATAAATATCCCAATGTACCATACTTTTTATTTGGGGATTTCAATTTTAGGACCGATACAGCTGGTGTGATCAAGGTAAGATCTTCAGACTCGAGCCAATATATTCATTTAACACTAGAACTACCAAGTCAAAATCGTTTCCAATTTTTTCCAAACATTTTCCAAGTTTGTACGAAAGTCATAGAACAGATATTCTACTTTGATCTTACATATTGCAGATTGCTGAATCATCTTTTCCTCCTCTTTCCAAAGTACTTAAATTCCAAAGTATTTAATACATTGATCTATAATAGATTTAACGCCTGTAGTTCTAGTATTGAGTGGCAACAAACAAACCAAAACCGTGAAGAATCATAAACTGTTTCTCGTTTAAAAAGGAATCCAATTCACCTAGTACTCAAACTTGTATAAGAGAATAGTAATAATCATTTTTCTCTCACATTCTCTACAGAAACTTACAGAAGATACTCAAGAGAAGAGGTCATCGTATAAAGGGAACATATCGAAATTACAGTTTCACAATAAAGAGGACGATCTCATATTGACGCTGGGGAGAAAGGAATTTTGTCATCACGAGCATCAAAACGTTTTCATGGAGAATAGCGGGGAATGGGTAAGTAAGTTATCGTTGAAGTTCGGTGCCGTGCGTAGTCACTTACGTTGCTGCATTAATAATTAGGAAGACCATAATGAAATTACCGATATTTACGCAGCTACGAGAGTACGACAAAGAGTTGGAAGACTTTGAAGGAAGACTGTTAGAATTCCCAATTAAATTCGTACCCAGTTATCCGTTCAAGGAAGACATCAATGAGGGTGCAAATTACATGCAAACAAGAGTACCAGCCTGGTGCGATCGAGTTCTACTGAGTCCCACCGCAAAAATGCTAATTCAAGATGTAAGAAAGACAATTATTCGTATTTTCTCGCTTCTTCACTTTACTCTTATTTCTCAGATTTCATTAAAGGGGTGAAACTTTTCCTTCTTTGACAGGAATCATCACCGGATGCCGCGGAGTATGGGATAATGGGTCCGACGACTTGCATGGGCGATCACAAGGTGAGATTATATTTCTCTCATATATTTCTCGATCTAACATAGAGATATTGGTTCGTTTTACGTATTATGCTGGGTACATATACTTACACACTTCCTAGCTCTTATTCTGATGATTCATTCTTTTAATTATTATGGTGCAGCCTGTTTTTCTGGAGTTTCGAATGAATCTCTAAGCACTAAGGTACCTATCTATGAACTGTCTGCCTGTTCTCATCTTGGTTTTCCCACGTATCCTACGTTTCTACTAGTAATTCCATTAACATGCCTATAAACTCTCTAAGGGCCTGTTTGGTGTAGTTAATTCGGTGTAGCTACAACCCCTCGAGTTAAATTTCCTCGTTGACGTACGGTCCGACGAATCCTAGTTAGCTTTATGTTATCGTTGTCGCGCAACAATGAAATTGATTTCACCACGTTATCACAGATACGCACATTTAATTGCTACTCATATGCATTTCCTGCGTGATACACAAAGCTAATACGGAACGTATCATCGTTACCATCTTTTCTTTGTATTGTAATATATTCTACGCCGTATAATCGATTACCTTGAAAGCCGATAGCATCACTTTTTTTTTCTACGAGAGACAATGAAGTGTGGATTTTCAATGAAACGTGGACAATTGGCAAAATTCGATCAAACTGTATATAGCTGTACAAACATCTACAAGATATCAGAACACGGTTGTTCCTTCCCACACGATCTCACATCAAAATAATATCGTCGTACACCATAATAGAAAGATGTTCTATGAAACATCTCATTCCCATCCTCCAAGTAGTCCGCATTCTTCCAAAATTCCTACAAAACTGTACATCGTTCCAATGGCATTATCTCGAATCACGTAAATGTTAGTTAGACTTTTTTTAGAGCCAAATCGTACCCGAGGCATACCCCTCCGTTTCTTCTCCTAGAGATGCACGATAATACATAAGGACCGTCGATTTTTTCCCGTTTCCAGCCAGTCTACTTGAGGGCTGACCTCGCCTCGGACGCAGGTACGATAAACTGCTGCGGCTTGTCGCGCGCACCTGACTTTTGCTTTCGAGTGCCAGAAAATTACACGGAGTTGTTACCAATGTTGCCTGATTACAGTAGTTGCATTAGCGAACGAATCAATTACGTCGATCGTTCGTCTAATCTGTTGCACGCGGCACCCGTTAAGCATGATCCCTACACTCCGGACAGCATGGACAGTCCAAGTCCGAACGCTATAATGGCAACGGGAGAACCCCCCGACATCGACGCGGACAACATCGATGCCGGTGAGAACGTTTCAGCGTTTCATTCCACTCAAATATCGAATCACGCTAGACGCATAGATCGTGCAGTCTCTCCGGCTCTCCTTAAGTCGAAACTCGAGCTGATCGTACGAAACAAGAGGCAAGAAGCTTCGACGGAATCGGAGCAAGAAATCAACGAAGTTAGAAGAAGTCCTAGCGAGTGTCGACTAAATACATGTCCAGACAACGAAGATGGACAATGGTCTGCTAGAACTAATCGTTGTAATAGCGATCTTTCTTGGCAGAGGTCACATCTTTTGACTCAGGCATGGGTTCAGAATAGAGGACAACAAGGTTATCATTCGTTTGGTGACTTTATCAATAAATCATCTCCAAGCTCGAGTCCTCCAGAGGGAGGAGAACGATTGCCACCGGATCTGATTATACCAAGGATATCAATTATAAATGCGAGCAATTTCGAGTCTAATGAAAGTTCAGTTTATCTGCACGACGACAAGTACAGCAATTACTCTGATAACAAGTTGACGACTTACTCGGACGGTCGGACGAAGAGTCTTAGTGGTGGTGAGGCGTTTGATTCGGATAAATCAGAAAAATCGAAGACCGACGAGGAGAGCAACAGACTGAACTCCAGTGCGAGAAAGGAATTGGAAGTTAAGAGTAATACGAATGAGGTTTCTTGTATGAGAGAAAATTCTCGGAGTTTTCCTCGAGATCGGCTTGGGAATTTTACGGATGAGAAGAACTTATCGGAGGTTATCGAACAACGTTCGGACAAAGGTGTGAACGTTACGCGAACCGTGCGGGGGGATGACGATAACGGAAATCGATGCGCCCTAGTGGAAGATAAGAGCCTCGAGGAATCTGACGTTAAAAATAGAGTATCACCTTCGACGAATCGTCGAGAATCGCAAAGAGATATTCCCATGGATCTTGATGCGAGTCGGACAGATGAGACCGATGGGAATTCGATAAAAGTCTGTACCGTCGGTGAGACGGAGATTTTAAGATGGGAGAGCAAACAGGAGACGTTAACTTCCAAGGAGACCACGAGAAGCAATTCCGTGCAGAGTCAGGATACTGGAGATAACGCGGCAAATGCCAAATTGAGATTAAAAGCGTGCAAAGTTACCGAAAGATACAAGAACAATATTGTCGGTAGGAAGAGCAGATGTAGAAAATGTTGCTGCGTCGTATCGTGAAAGGGCGATCCAATGTTTGTCGCGTAGGACGAACCATCAGCAGCATAAATGTTCCTTATTTATTTATCGCGCACCGTTATTTACGTTTACATTAGCGAAAGAATGCTTGCTTAAGCTACTTCTCCTTTCCTATTGTTTCAACCTAGAGAACGCAATTTTATTTATTATCCACGACAGAGCGAACCACATGCAAAAACGTCGCGTTGCACGTAGCGCGATTTTGCTGATGGTAACGATCGACTTATGAAACTGGTCGATGAATATTAATTGAGAACCTACGTAGAATTCTACGAAAACTCTGCGAAAAAACGTGTGCAATCGAGATCAGGGTAAATTGATAGTATTTAATCATCGACGACAATCTGGCTTATGCTTTGTCAGTCGAAGCGAATCGATCGTATGATACGATTATCATTTTGCGTGCATGTCCAGAGACGGTTTGTAGTTAAAAGTGTCTTTTTGCATGTGCATGATACTCCAATGTCATCGTATATCGTAAGCGTGTACCTTGAAAGATATTCGAGCAACGGAGAATCGCGTGTGTCATAAATCGTAGGTGTACGATCGGCTAGTTCGCTACGTGACACTACATCGTTACGTTATACCTAGTTTATCGGTTAAAAACGTATTCCAGTAACAAGCTCACGTATCTCGTTGAATCCTCGATCGTTGAAAATGTTACCAGTATAATTGGCGCACTTTTAAACCACGCCGCTTTATGTTATGTTAGTTTTACGGAGTACGTCGTACACCGGTTTCAAAGACGGTCGATGAATGGCCGTTTGCCGGTGAAGATCTTTGCCTTGCCGTCTTTGCATCCTTTTATTACGACCAATCATCAGTGTATCGTATTTCTTCCCGTATAATCACTAGACTTTATAGCTTTAAAAAGCCATTTATCGTATCTCGTCGGCTGTTGAAAATGTTACCAGTATAATTGGCGCACTTTTAAAGAACGTTGAATTAGTTTTACGGGGTATGTCGTACATTGGACCCAAAGACGGTCGTTTGCCGGTGAAGATCTTTGCCTCGCAGTCTTTATATCCTCTTGACACGATTGATCACCGGTGTATCGTATGTCTTCCCGTATATACAAGCTTTTTTACCTTTGCTAAGCCACTTATCGTATCTTGTTGAATCCTGGATCGTTGAAAATGTTACCAGTATAATTGGCGCACTTTTAAACCACGCCGCTTTATGTTATGTTAGTTTTACGGAGTACGTCGTACACCGGTTCCAAAGACGGCCGATGAATGGCCGTTTGCCGGTGAAGATCTTTGCCTTGCCGTCTTTGCATCCTTTTATTACGACCAATCATCAGTGTATCGTATTTCTTCCCGTATAATCACTAGACTTTATAGCTTTGCAAAGCCATTTATCGTATCTCGTCGGCTGTTGAAATTGTTACCAGTATAATTGGCGTACTTTTAAAGAACGTTAAATTAGTTTTACGGGGTATGTCGTACATTGGACCCAAAGACGGTCGTTTGCCGGTGAAGATCTTTGCCTCGCAGTCTTTATATCCTCTTAATACAATTGATCACCGGTGTATCGTATTTCTTCCCGTATATACAAGCTTTTTTACCTTTGCCAAGCCACTTATCGTATCTGGTTGAATCGTTGGCCGTCGAAAATGTTACCAGTATAATTGGCGCACTTTTAGAGAATGTCACCTTATGTTATGTTAGTTTTACGGGGTACGTGGTACATTGGACCCAAAGACGGTCACTTGCCGGTGAAGATCTTTGCCTCGCAGTCTTTGTATCCTTTTGTTATGATCGATCACCGGTGTCTCGTATTTCTTCCCGTATAATCACGAGCCTTTTCAGCTTTGCCAAGTCACTTATCCATCGATTCTTCCTGTATTCGCGATTCTCGTATATTATATGATATACATATATTTGTATCAGGGTATCGACGTACGTATACAACCAGATTCAGTCCGATAACTGAAAGATGGCTAAGGAGCGGCAGAATCTATCGTTTTCAAACGCCTGTTCCCGCCAATTGATTTTTGGAATTCAGAAACTCAATTTTCAAAAGTACATCCTCGGCATGGTCGTTTACTTTAGGTTGCTGAGTTTTGGGTGATTTAACTCTGCTGTTTTGCTTATTTACATCTCGCAATCGGGGTCCTTCCAATCATAGTAACCAGGTGAACAAAGATTCACACTTTAAGAAACATAATATATACAAACAGGTAGACGTAAATGTTAAAAACATTTAATATCAAAAACTAATACTTAGGAGCATAGTATCTGTTAAAGTATAGTCTCCATTTCGGGTTGTATAGACCCAAGTAGAACAGTTGGGTTAAAAAATGAAATGGCGGGAATAAGGAGTTGGAAAGGAGAGGTTTCGCCACTCCTTAGCCATCTTACAGTTATCGGACTATACGTACGTAATTGTAGTCCGATACTTGGACTCGACTGCCAAAGTTTTTCTCGTAGCGTTAAGCAAAGGAAGATATTAATTTATATAAAAATCGCGATACATGAACGTGTCTCGATGAAGTTATTACGTGCCTTCGGCGTAGAATCGTCGGTGAAATCGTAGTCATTGCCGTTTTCAATGCTTAGGATAGAATTTAGTGTATATGTGTGTATATAGTTACATCGACGAACATTTATGTTCGGGTCTTGCCAAAAAGATTAGCAGTACGGGGAGTAAACATCGCGACAATATTAATTACGAAAGTCTGCACTTCGTTTCATGAGTACTTAGCAATTTCTCGTCGTTCGTATTAGCTTCCACTTTGCCATATTAATTTTTAGATCGTCACCGTTCAGCCGCGACGAACGTCGAGAATTTCAAATTAAATTGTTCTTACGCGTTGTCCATTTTTTTCTCTCTTTTTTTTTAAAGTTCTAACGCGTATACGATTCCTAAAATACACTATGAAGTTCGTAGTCGTCGGTCTTCCTACGAATAGACATTTGTCAGTGACTATTCATTCCTTTGTTTGTAAATACAGATTTATTTTTCATATATGTGAAAGTTGCTCTTTTTTATTTACGCCCATGATTTATGTTCTACTACGTTACGTCGTTATTATTGTAATTCTAGTGTTTCATCGATTTACAATTTCTTTTTTATCGTCCTGTAAACATTTTACCCTTTATTATCCTCTTTTATCGGTTTTGCCGCACGTCGAAGGTCTTTTTCCCATTTCATGAGAATATAATAATAATGTGCAACGACTGTGCTTCGACATGCTGTAAATAGTTTTAACGTGTTGTCGATTGGTGTTTTTTTTTTCAAAACCCTTCCTCCTTGTCCAGGTAACTATGCTAATTTTTCATTTTTGTCCTGCGTAACTTGTGGTGTCGATTTTACGTGTTTTTTTGCACGTTTGGATTGCAATGCATTTGCGATGTTTTGCACTTTTCCCCCATAAACGTCACGTTTAAACGCAGCAGGACAGATTCGAGAAGTATCGAGGTGGAATCAATCATTTTACAAATAAGAGTTTGTAACAGATCATGTGAAATCGAACGATTACTAAATGGAGGTCGCTTTGAAATTTAAATTCCCCGCAGTTTCCCGCTGCGTGACCTTCGCGGCACTTGTTTTACAATATGTATATCAGAAGGAGAATCTACTTAAATTTTTAATTACTTCAAACGTTGTTTTACATCGAAAATAGTTTCCCGCCTCCTCTTTGAACGCGACACAGTTTTTGAACCCTTGCTCTATCATTTATCCGGTCGAAATTTGAGATAAAATTGTAGCAGCTAACGTTAGGCGTCTTCTTTTCAAATTCTTGAAATTGAATTAGTACTTTAAAGAAAGAGGAATGAAGAGGTGGAGAAGATAATTATCTGTTCTCTAAGGCTATTTTATAAGCTTTGAGAATCTTTATAAAAATGAGAAATCAGTCATTTTGATTCCTTGATACTTTTAGCATTAATGATATTTATCAAGAAATTGTAAGTCTCACTAGCGATATAAATGTCTGGTCCGACATTGTAACCGCTAGTCTAATTCTTAATACTTGTCTTGCCCAAAATTAAACATAGAACTCGTCAAAGCAGTGCAAGGGTTTGAAAAAAATAATTTCATTTCAAGCATTTAGCGAGATCCAACCTCAAAACGTGATACAAAGCCGTAAAGAGTTCTACCGTTTGCATCGCGTATGATTAACGCGTTCTGGAAACAATTCTATAGCGTTTACGTTGCTCTTTCTCAATTATAAGCATTGCCTTAATGGAGCGTGGATCGTCCGCGTAAAAAGTTGAACGTGTACTCACCATGATCTGTCCTGCTGCGATTCGAGACTGTACAAACTGACAAATCCAAACGCAATTGTCCTTCCTAACCGTAGACGCGAGCAACAGGAAGCCCGAAATGGGATTGCTGGCCGGATTGACCACTCGTGAAGTGTTCCACAACAACAACAATAACAACAACCACAGCATCGCCAACAACAACAACAACGGCGTGACGACGATAACGCGGTACATACATATTAAGCATGCGGATTCGTCCGTCAAGATTTTTCGCGAGACGACGGTCTGATATCGAACGGACTTATCGAGAATGACTCTCGTTTGCGTGCCATCAGCCGCGAGATGTAAATCAGTGTTTCCCAAGTCGTCGGTGTTGCAATATACCCTGGCTACCTTTAACGGTTTCGCGCTCCATCCTTCGCTCGTCTACCGCGCAACTGTCGCCGCGTCGATCTCTGAAGAGAGAGACGGCAACTATCGATTCAACGATTATCGATTCTGACCGATAGATCGAGGATCGATTCGACGTCGGGGCGCTCCGCGCATCGTGGCGCTATCGTTTGAATCGTTCCATCGTGCGCGTCGAAGTTATTTCCGAAAAGTACGTCTCGATGGCGCGTATCGATTGTCACGATTAAATGTGCTTCTTCGAACGCGCGGTCTCCGGTTATTTACCATTTGAGCTGTTTCCTTTGGAAGTGGCATAAGCTACTTTTAACATAATGAAAAATGATGATTTCTCAATGACTATACGAAATTCTTTGTATTGAGAAAAGTATAAGTAGCTGAGATACCAAGTACAACTGTTATACAAACTACAAAGTGAAAGAATATACAAATCTTTAATTCTTTATCCGCGGTACAGTGCAATGAGAATTCATCAGAAAAATATGGCGCGATATTTAAATGACGGTTAGAAAAACTGCGACTGGAGCGCATTATAAACAAAATTCTGAGAGATGTCAGCACGTCATTGGTAAATGTTGATGAATGAGAGCGTAAGTATACGCTTTCGTATATATTGATGGATCTCTGAGAACGTATATATTCGCCTTTGGCGATCAAAGAGTTAAATGTCTCGATTTAAAGGGAAAGTGACTTATGCTACTGCCAGAATAAACGGCCAATTTGTAAAATGGAACGATCGACTGCTACAGGTTTTCAAGAACTTTCACAATGGAGGCAGTAGCTGGCGCGCACAAAGAGATATAGTATCGCTTAGATATGTTTATATGTAATTCAACATGCTATTAGTTCGTTCCATTCGTTCCTATCTATCGTTCGAGCGATATTGCCAACATAGACGCGTGAACTTGATGTTTTTAAACGTCAAATGTTTAGGGTTTGTAGCCGAACGAACAGCTAGCAGCGATTAGGATATTTCGAAAAGCTAAATTCCCAAAGGTCTGGCGAATTTTTGCGTCGTTGACGACTGGTTCTTGCAAATCACTGATACCGAAAACGCGATCGAATGAGAGCGACGGGTCGTTGAATGTTACTTTTTAAGTGTCTTGGTGTTCCTATACATGCGCTGCATTATATCGAAGAATTCTTCCCGCGAAGATTCCTGATCTTCGAACATTTCTTACGATCAGCCAAACGCAAAGATTTTACGGTAGCTAGTATATTTCTATTGAAAATGGTTCGATGTGATATTATATTCTATTACCGTGCTTTTGTCGCTCAGTTTTTATTCGCGCACGGCATAGCGTGCTGCTTCGGATTGACCACTTTTGCGGTTCTGATTTCAAAATCTTCCTCGAGTTTGATCAGCAAGGGATAAATTTGTACAATCGACGTAGATCCCGAATTATAAATGTTTCACGGGAAAATAAGTGCATCTTTGTCGGTTACCGAGCTCATCGAGCGTGTGCAAATCCATTGAAGTATTCGAGGTAATTTTTTAATTGCTCTTCGAATACTAATCGAACAACCTTGCCATATTTTCGTCATATCATACATATATACATATATGTGGTGTAATTATCGGAATAGACGTCCCAGGATAATTTATATAGCCGTTAAGAATGAGCGAGTTATTCTAAAGTGTACTTTAACCACGAAACAAACTATTTTCCATTGGATTATCTTCGGATGACTAAAGAGCAGTAGAGATTCTTCTACTTGCCGATCGTTTGAAAAGCTTTTGCAACAATAGGCGCGATTTCGCCCAGAAAAAAAAATCGTTTTACGACGGTGTTATAATCCGATCCAATCGACGTATACCGCGAATTTGCACATTTACATTCCAGTAGCGTAACCAGCAAATCAACTTTGAGGAAAATAGATTCTTGACATTGTATCAGAGGCAAACTATTTTAGATGTCGTAGGACGAATTCAAACATTCGTATTTGCTTCCATCACTTTTTATTAAGTATTCTCTGTCGACGTACTTATGATAAATGCACCTGCACACTTTTTCATCTTATGCACTCTTCGTTTGCGAAATTATTGTCGATATTCCTTCCAGAGACATTTACAACGTCTCTGATCTCAGGGCCGGCACTAGAGTGGATGATAAAAGCGTCAAAGTAATCTGATTCTTCTTTCTCTTCGATACGCGTAATTTCGAAATATCGAACAATTACAAATCGACAATAGGAGTATTGCGGATATAAGAGTAAGAAATGAAGAGTAAAAATACGTGGTGTTTATACTATTATATAAATGTATAAAATAGAAGATTAATACTGTTAAGTCGGCCCTGTCTGGTTACGCCATTGGTAAATTCAAATTCTCCATTCTGCACCCTTCGTTCTCTCTGTTGTAAGACTTCGGTAGAATTACTTTGATCGAGGAGTCTTTTAAGAGATTCACTTCGATTCACATTCTTCATTTGCAATGCGCGACGAATTTATTTTCGAAAAACGTTTCCTAATCGGAAACCCAAAGGATTAAGGACTAAGTCTATCCGCGACTGCTTTCAAATCCGTTCCATCTTACAATTTATAGCACATTTTAAGACGATACTACTATGATTGACACATTGTAACGTTATATTGGTGTTTCTCAAACTGGAATCAACGGTTCTCTAGGGCAGGGGTAGCTAACAGGTTGATCCTGAAATGATTTTTGATCGATCATAATCGGTATGAGACGATTCTAACATGCAAATTTATTTGTTAGTTCCCTCAGAAGCCTGAGAATATCCTAGGTACGAGTTTGGCGAACCCGGTGTACCTGAGCCCACATGCCGACTAATTTTACTGGTAGTCGATGTGCTCCACCCACATCAAGGGTTTATTTGGTACCACAGAAGTCGGGATTGCCCTCAGAACCTTATGACCTGGCCCAGTTATTTGAGTTGTCTCTTTAGGGCAATAGTTCAGCCCTATATTGCAGGCAGAGGTCTTATGAGACGATGGGCGAGTCGGCCGTTGGTAGTGGCAGAATCTAATAAGAGAATATCAGAATCTTACCCACTAGAGCCTATCTTTTCTGATAGGGCGTGCAAAGACTCAAAATTAATTCCTGAAATCAAAAGGTTTCACTGAAT
Organism: Cerceris rybyensis; assembly: GCA_910591515.1. NCBI lineage: Eukaryota > Metazoa > Arthropoda > Insecta > Hymenoptera > Crabronidae > Cerceris > Cerceris rybyensis. The sequence goes on from OU342795.1 coordinate 9,482,076, forward strand.
TCTGATATTTCGTATAACTGAACGAGATGTTAATAGTATAGAAATAATGAGACCGTTTCGTGATCGGCTGATGTGGTCAATTTAATAGTTTTTGGAAGACTTTCAAATTTCCTATTCTATTTTCCGCGCTACGAGTCTCACACGTAGTAGTAGGCTAATTGCAAAAACAGCATGACATCTCTCTATCACTTGTTGGAAGATGTAACTTTGAATGAGCTAAAGTCCTGGATTTTAATAAGTAGATTATGGTATATTTTTCGGAGAAATGATCGATCATACTTATATAAGCAATGGCCACCCCTGCTCTATGGGACCACGAAGGGTTCTCTGAGTTGAAATATTGAATTGGTTCAGAAAAATCTAATGCATCCATCCCATTGACTGTACATGCGACGGCTAAGATTTGCCATTTTCTCAATAAATAATTGTTTGCCAAAAAATGTTTTGTTAACAGTAGACTATATATTTATTATAGTTGATTTTAAAGGGTCCTCGAGCAATGGAAACAATTATAGAGACAGTCAGAGAAATCCTATAAAAGTTTGAGAACTACTGGGTTATATCGGATCGGAGGAACGTTCGATCGAAATTTCAACGATCGGATACTTTAAAATTCCAGAATCGATGGAAATCAATCATCAAGTTCGCTGATTCCGATGGAAAAGATCTTTCGAATGTTCGAAACATGTTCTCTTGTAGACTTATAATGGAAAAGAGCCTTGCTACTTGTTTCTGTGACATTTGCCGATTCTTCATTTCTGCCATAATTCTGCTCTGTCTTTTCTCGAAGTGTATGTCGATAATAATCGCAAGCCATTCCTTTGAAAGTTAAACGAGTTAGTTAAAACTGGGCGTTACCGTTAAAGCGTACAATTCCATGCTTCAAAATTGTATGGAGTACCTGATTATTCATTTTGAAGGAAACAAAAATATCAATTACATATACATAGACACGAACTTCGATCGTTTCTCGTATTTCTTACCTCGAATTATTCCATAGGATATGCATAGAATTATAAGATCCAATTGTTACGGTAAGGATCGAACGATATTTTCCGATACAATTATCTTGATACTCGCGTATCGTACAAAAACCTCGGATTGTACGCTTTTCCCGTAACGAGATCGTTTAATTGGATGTACGTATTAATATATACATATAAATATATATATTTATAGAATTAAGGATTTACGCTTTCACCAGACTGGTTTTAAGATCTTCCGCGCGGGCAAGGTTTTCCGAAAACTATTCTTTACACAAATTATGGTTCTTGAATAAGTTTTAATAGGTTTACAATTATACAAAGTTCCTGACGTTTTGGAATAACGAGTTGATTGTTTTTTTCAGACAAATATTTTATCGTGCAATACGACATTTGAAATTTAGATGATTATATACAGATAAAAAGTTTAACATCTTTTGCGTAATTCAAAGCAGCATAATGAAATCCTTGCTTGCCCCGATGTTTTACGAGATGTCGAAAGGAAACGTTGTTTCCCGCGACGGTAAATTGAACGTTGTACTTTTATAAATATGAATGTACTTATATTTTGTACTGGCAGTACCTTACGAGACATAAATGTGTTATGCGTATGCGGCGAGATTATATGTACGTATATGTATCATGTTGATGTTAAGATTAAACGTTTTACATGTAGATTCGTTCGGATTCGATCGACGATCGAATTTTATTGTTGGAACGAAACTGATGGGAGGATTTCGTTGATCGTTCGGAGCCAAATGTAATCTAAATTATGTGATTGCACTCACTTTGTGTACTAGAAGATAGGTGAGAAAATAATAAAGTTGTCACTCAACAATGCGTGTTCAGATAATGTTTCTATCTATTTCGATAAACCAATTGCTTGGGATTCTTTCGTTTATTTTGCAATTGTAATTGCCGCGTTTTCTGCGCGCAAATTTAATTTTCGATGTATCGCCATCTAACACAGAATTCGAGAAGTATCGAAACGGAATCTCTATTTTCTACGTGCCCCCTCCATCTTTTGAAGCCGAAGCCGGGAAAGCGTGGATCAGCGTGGATCGAGTGTACGCTTGTCAGAGGTTATTGTTTATCGTGAACTGTTTTAACAGAAAAAATAATCAAACATGAGTAAAGCACATCCCCCAGAACTTAAAAAGTACGTATACTTAATTCTCCATTTATTATAATACTTCTACATGAAAATGTTGCTATCTTTAATATCACTCGTTGTCTTTGAAGGTTATTCAATGTTTTTCTTTCTGTGATTTTAGGTACATGGACAAAAGATTGTCGCGTAAGTACAATGAAATATTTTAATAATATTTCTAACTAGGAGAGTTAATGAGCATTAGTAATTTGTCTTTGAATCGGAAACGAGATGTGTGTCGAAATTGAATATTGTAGGTTAAGGCTTTAGCATTAGATTTTCATGAAAATATTGTTGTTGTAGTGAAACTCAATGGTGGTAGGCACGTCGTTGGTATTTTACGTGGCTTCGATCCCTTCATGAACATGGTCATAGACGAGAGTATAGAAGAGTGCAAAGATGGCACGAAAAATAACATTGGGATGGTGGTAAGTTCTATTATGGAAATATATAAATCGCTTCTAATAATGACATTAATTTAAGTTACAATAGTAGACGTTAAGGGTTCTCAATGTTTTCTATCTTTTAGGTAATACGTGGAAATAGTGTTATAATGTTAGAGGCCTTAGACAGAATATGAAATAATATACAAAGCTTACATTTCATGTAATTTGTATTATTAAGATAAATATAAGGGAATTTTTATAAAATATACATAAGTGAAATTTGTACCATTGAACTTACTTTATAGCACAACCAGTTTATCCGAAATTCGGGCTAAAATAAATTGTATAACAAGTGGTCAGTAAGTTGGTATATATCTTCAGGGAATTTTTTCAATTACTTTGAATAACAGTATATTTGATTGTCCGTTTTCAAACTATTTATTATATAATTTTCTTCCTTGGATATATTAACAGCAAATATATTTATGTACCGTAGATATAACATACATAATTCGACTTTTTTTTCCTTTATATGCCAGCCGTCGTTCGTGTGATTCCGTAATTTGCAAAAATATTGGTTTATTTATTAAAGCTTTTCCCCTAAAAAAAAAAGGATCTTGATATTTTACATTTTCACGTCGATCAATGACGTACATCTTTTATTCTCCTTTGTAATACTGATAAATTAGTTAAAAGGAATATCGAATACAAATGTAATATAGAAAATACATAAAATTTATTTATATTCAAGTTCCTTCCTTATTGCGACTTAAATTACTTTTATAACGTTCCATTACGTCGGCTTTTGGTTCAGCAAAGTAACAATAAAAATACACTGTTATTTATTCGTCGGGTGTTTAAAGAATGACAGATTAAATGGATCGTATTAACAATTAAAAATAAATATGATCGCATTGAGATATGAAGGAACATTTAAACTTCAAAGGCACGCGATATTCCGTCGGATCTCGTTATTTAGGAATAAAGTTCCCATCTCATCGTGAAACAAGTATTCCTTCCTCAGATTCTGTGACATATTACTTTTCACTTTGCATTAGTTACAATTGTAATGCAATATTTCATAATACTATTACAGTATGATTTAGTATTTCAACGTTGCTTATACCATACCATAATATTATCATAGACAACATTTCGTACATGCTGAACGACATTCGCATTTTACAATCATCTAACATCAAAATATTGGTCTATTCGATGCTACTATTTTCATTGAAGTGAAATGGTCCTATATACATAAATATTGTGTACAGGTGTGCACGCAGTCTATATGATACAATGCTTTACATCTAGTAATACAACTTTTTTAATTAAAGGAAAAGTGTATGAAAGAATATTAGACATTACTTTAGCGCAAAGAAAAGAAAATTTCGACATTGCAGAAGTAATGCAAACATTCGTAAACTTCTATGAAATTATACCTCTCCGAATTAATCGGTGAACTTGTGCATTGATTTAAAGCATTCTACACCTTCATTATTTATTCGTTCTGCTATGACTTTAATTCGTCATTCATAAAAGTTCTGAAATAAATATAGATCATTCTACATCACATTTCCCTTCATTTTTCAATGTAACATTCCTTTTTAAGAATTCTTCATGTGTAGAAAAATATCATCGAATACGCTCGCAGATATGATAAAATATTTTCATTTTGATCTATCTGAAATCATACAGAGGGCTTTGACGAATTAGAAATAAAAGATCTAAAATTAAAGGAACACAGTATGCAATAAAATACTTTTAACGCAAGTATTAAAAAAAGACTTTCATTATCTAGATATTGATTTATGGCATTCAACGTTTTGTTCTTTATCGAGAAAATACTCTCTCACGATCGAGAAATAAGTCTTCTAAGTTTATAACATTTCCATTAAGTCTAGGTGACTGTGCGTATTAGTAAAAGTGTCGTTACCTTTTTATATTTAAATGCACAGTTTCAATAATCAGAGTCTATGTGTGTGTGTGTGTGTTCTTTTTTTATCTTAAATCGTAAGAAATGAAATTGCATTAAATGTAGATGCACGCTTAAGTATAAGATATGCCCTAAACACGAAACTGTGTGCTTCCACAGTAAATGAGAGAAAATTGTTATCATGAAAAGATGGCCGTATATCACAGTTTGAACAATTTTAATAACATTACAGTTAACTCTAAGTCTAATTCTTCATTTTTCATCTATAGTTCATATGCTAAGCAAATGTGTAATAAATATTTTTTTACAATTACATCGATTCATTTAAAAATACAACTTACAAATGATTCTCTCCAGATGTTCATCCGGCATTACGAATTACGTGATTTTAATAATTACAGGCAATCAACGTGAAATTTAGAGATTTGTATTCGTAAGAGAGCAACAGTGAAGTATTACTACTCGTTAAAACTGCTAACAGTATCGATTCTCTCCGCGATACTGAGATGCGATTTATAAAATTAGGAATAGATCTATCGAACGTAGTACTGAAATGATATTAACGTATTTACATCTATGTTTCGATAGATCGCGAAAAATTTGCTAACAGAAAAATTAACGTTTCTCTGATAATCATTCTCAAAGTGGACATCATAAATATATTTCTAAAGTATGTAAATTCTATATGAAATATACTCTCCGTTTAGACAAATTCTTTTGTCATCTCGTAACAAGAGCCTTTCAGCTTGGAATGCTTTAAACTCTATGATTCAGCTCTTATATCTCTCAATATCTTTTATACTATTTTCAGAAGGAACATAAAGAACTGATATTACTATCAAATTCACCATCCTCCATATCCAAGTCGACTTCATACTTTATAACACTATGAGGAACTTCTTTTTCACTTAAATCTTCAGTACTACGATCCATTTTAAGTTTCCTTTCAGTTTTCTTTGCATTCTCCCCGTTCGATTTGTGCGTTAATGCAATATGATCTTGCAGCTCTGTCTCTAAGACTTCACTTTCGCAGAAATTGCATTCAGTTTTTCCATGACGCATTAATCTGTGTCGCTTGATACTAGAGGCAGATCCATATAATATACCGCAATCTGTGCATTTATAAGTTTCTCCAGAGTCCAAGTTGTTGTGATCCTTCGCAATGTGCCTCTTCACGTCGTATCGATTACTAAAAGATCGTGTGCATAGCTTACAAGAGAACTTCTTTTCTCCCTTGTGCTTAGCAACATGTATTTTGAAATACCAATCTGTGGTAAAGCGTTTGAAGCAAAAATGACACTTGAAATCTTTCTTCTTGATTTTTCGCTTTTTATTCACAAGTATTTTCTTCTTTTTCTGTGCGTGTTCCTTCGTGTTGTTAGGAATGACGATTTTCGGAGTAATCGCAGGTTGCACGGGTTGGGGATTCGATATTGTTATCGAAGGCATTGTATTATCAGCCATGATGCAAAACTTTGGTATACCTTGCGTTTGGTGCAATAAAGAAGGTTGCGTGATTAAATTGGTAATTGGTACAACGCGTATAGGTGTGATAAGCGGATTAGTCTGTAACGGTGTCGACGATACGATTTGCGAGTGTGACAATATTAAGTCATTTATCGTAATTGACTGAGTATTATTTTGTGATGCAAGATTAAGGAATTGATTCTGAGGTAATGTCAACGAATTGCTTGCCGTTGTAAACGGTGTGCTTAAATGATTGGACAGAGAAACTTGTGTTAAAAGCGGCCTATTATTTTCGTTCGAGCACGGCGTTTTTCCGAATACTATACTCTGTTGTGGTAACACAATTGGTATATTGGGTAAAAGACTCCCAATGACGTTTTGTACGTTGTTAATGTACTGAGTAGTTTGACCAGAAGGTACCGTCGTTATAGTAATCGTTGGCTGTTGTACAGGAACTGACTTTGGAATAATAATCAATTCTTTGTTCTTCCTCAGAGTTTCCATCGCAAGATTATGACCCATAACTGGGTCCATGTAGTCGTTCCTCTTTGATTTTGAAGCTTCGATCAATTGTATCTCTCTCACGCGCATTCGTTCTTTCAATACTTGCACACCGTCGTTATTGTTATGCCTATATATATTTTTTCTCGTACAGTTTTCGTGATATATTCGACAGTTTTGGGTTTCAAACGTTGCGCCGCAAATATCGCAAACTTTCGATCTATCGCACCTATTTAATGTAATCAAGGCTCGACGGCAACGGTTGTGATCTATACTCAGTGCGTCGCATTTTTCGTTTTTGCAATGTTTAGTAACTGGGGCATTTATTTCATCCTCGTCTATATCAGTTGCTAACATGGGCAATGCGCCATCTCGATCTACATACTGGCGTATGGCTACGTCACAAATAACATCTTCGCAAGGCTCATAATGGCCGCATGGTTTTTCCTTGTGGTTAATAGGTAGCAATGCAATTTCAGATTTTCCTTCTTTCTTCGAGGGTAACAGATTCTCATCGTCTTTATTCTCTTCCTTGTATGCTTCGGTAGGAGTAAAAGATACCTCCTGATTTGATTTATTTGACTCTTTATTAAAACCATTTCTTTCGTCATTTTTATCAACATCGGATGTAGGATTGATTTTTAACGGAATCGTCTTAACAACGAGGTTTGGCAAATTAAACAGACGTTTTACATAATCAGATTGCAGTACCTACAAATAAAACGAATTTGCCATGTAATGCGGAAAATATCTAGATTTAGAGTAAAATTTAGCTTAAACATCAAACTCACGTCCGTCAATGTAGTCGTCGGTCCATCAGTGGGGCACATTTTAGATGTACTTTCAGATTTACATGCAAGTTTTGGCAGTGGAGCATAGGCCATTTTTAACATATAAAAATATAAACTTGTAATATCCTAGAATTCACAAATAATTTTCAAATCGTACGATAGTTCCATAATGTTTCGATGCAGTATTTCGATTGAGGCATCGATGAAAAGCTGTACTTCATAAATGTTTTTTACATTTCTTCAGCAGAAAAGATTTCTTAGGTTAACGTAATCCAAACAGAGCATGCATCTGCTCGTACACCGTGCACCTCGATGTTTGTATACTTTGGTGCTACTTGCACAACAAATACTTACAACTTTTTAACCTAACAACTTTGACGGTGAACATCAGTCGCGTACTACGATCGAAATGTTCATAAAACGCCCAAATTTATATTCATTTCGGATCAAAAGCTTCGTCGACATTCATGCTGTATAACGTAAATATCAATTTTGTTTTAAATACCCCAATTCCTGATATTTACAAAATATAATCCTGTATGAGGTATAGGAATTTCTTCGTGAATCAAAGGCGAGTAATGTTGAAGAACGATGGTAGTTGTGATTTTGCGCTACTGCACATACCGGTACAATTATTCTTTGTATATACGCATAGGTATACCTACACTCATACTGTTCAAACTCATCGACGAAATTTTGACGGTGGCAACCGTCGGCTGACCTACGCGCATGCGCGATACTCCTTTGTATTTTCCCTCCTTCGCCCATTCTTTTGCACCATTGAACAATAGAAATTCGAAAATCGAATAAGTTTTTCACACGTTTTTCGGCGTTACGTACACGTTGAGCGCGAGATCTTTTTACATATTGGAAAATACTGATACATTCGTTGATCAAAAACCTCCCTTTTATCAGAAAAACTAGAACAAGGTGTGAAAATTATAAATTACTTTTATGCTGTCATACTTCGATTCTAACTGATAGGCCATAATAATATTGCTTCTTTGAGCGTATATACGCACCAGCAATGCTCAAAGGCTGAATTTGTGACGTGCTATTTTGAAAATTCGCGATAAAATAATTACGTGCGACCAGTAATTTCTAATCGTTACAAAACAGTGACTGTATTCATCTTGAGAACACAATCGACAGGTTTTATAGGATTTGGGCATTTTTCCTTGCAAAATCTCGTTTCACCACGTGTCTTTAATGTTGACACTTTACTGACCTTTCTTACCTCGATCATAGTTTGTGGTTTAAGAAAAGGTATACATGGAATAAAGAATTTATTGTAGCGTTATTGTAGTTTAGGAAACGTACAAGTTATAAGACGATAGCTAGGCGATTACTGCAACTGTTGCCTCGGCTGTTTAGCCCCTTGCTCTACCATTTATCTGGCACAAATTTGAGATAAAAGTGTAACAGCGAACGTTTGCAAAAATTTGTTGGAATCTCGAAACTTTGCGATACGAAATGAAACCTAAGAAACTATCACATCATTAGTGATATTCGGTCCAAAATTTCTCCTAAATTGTCATCACGAGTCTGACTCTTGATGTTTTTCGTATTTTAAATTGTCATCACAAGTCAGACTCGTCAACGTAGTGCAAGGGGTTAACGCGTAGGAATTTATCTTTGGTATTAAACGTATACATTTGACAATGGTGTTCGTTGCTCGCAATAGGTCGACGATCGTAACTAGTTCGCGGGAACTTCTCAAACGAACTGCGACAATTAGTAATCCAATTACGACAGTTTTCATCCAACGAACGCTGTTCTCATAGCTCGATCAATCTCCTAATTGCGTCTGTACGCTCACGTAAACGGCATTTATTCGTTAACAACGGTATTTAATTCGAAATTAGGTGTCGCGTGCGACGCGTATTGTCTTCTTAAAACGAAGCAATGCGAGCATCAATGCGCTTCAATAACAACAAGAGAAAGAGAAAAAGAAAAAACGCTGCGAGTATAAACGACACGCGAATGCTGGATTTTCTGTAAAAGCTTTTATTGAACATAAGCTGCGTTCTCCCGATGATCTCGACATCGTGAAATATCAAACAGTCTGTACATAGGAACTGCATAAATTATTATGTATATACGTAGATATATACATACGTATGCATTTATATATCATAAGCAACAAGGGAAATGAACGTTTCTGTAAGAAATATACAATTAAGAGATCGTTTCACGTCGGTAGAAGATAAATGCACGAATACTTTACACCTACGTTCGATACTGTACCGTTCGGATAATCACTATTACGATATTATCTGTTTCCTCGTTTCTTTTTTTCCGTGGCGTCTTAACGTGACACCAGTCGAATGTTTTATGCTCGACTAACGCAAACGAAGGTAGATTTTCGAGGAGCGCCATCCGAAGAGCTAAAAAACACCGAAGTCTTTGCGTACGCGTTCAACGACGGTTAATTCACCGGTCAACTTAGCGAGCAGAAAAGGTACGTCGTACAAAATATCTGACTTACGTCTATATTATAAACATATTTACATCGATCAGTCAAATAAATAGATTTTTTTTTTTAGTCTTTGCGCGTCTAACGATGCTGCTACAGTTCGGGGCTCCATCTTCCGGTACGTAATTACGAATTTTTGGCGCGATTCGTTAGCCGCCAAATACGCGAAGATCGCGAGAAAATGTAGAAACAATCGACGCTGGGTGATTCAAGGAAAAAATATCATTACCCACTTTTCAGTATAGTTAGCCGTAGAAGAGGTAATTCGTGTTACTTCGACGACGGCGTCACTCTTGGCCAGCGTTCCGTACTTAACAACCCCATGGAACACTTTTTGTATTATTTACAGTCGATCACTCGGCGGAAACGCTGCTCCATACGGATTCTCTAGCCTCTAAGATTCCTCTTTTAATTCCTAATTGAATTCCGACTCGCCGAGGAATCACGAAAGGTACGATTTAACGTCAACGCATTCACATGGTTACGACGAAGGAGTTTACGGTTAGTCTTTGGACAGAGATCGCGTTTCTCGGATGTAATCCTCGCTCGAAGATGGCTCGAAAAAGTTTCGGGAAAATTGTACGATGCTTCTTTCGTACGATACGGTATAAAATGATGAATTTGGTCGCACCTACGTAACGCTGCTATTCCGTAACGATGTATCGTTACACCGTTTTCTCTGCTAGCTTCGATTACACGTTATATCACAGAGTCAAAGAATTATTTTTTTTTCTTCCTTTTCATTCCTTTTTTTTGTTTCATCGTTTCCATCTACAACGCGTTTCCTGCGGTATCGAGCGAAAGTTCGGAAAATAACGTCGCCCGGTATTCCTCGTTCGATTTATAAAACGCTTATGATAAATAAGACGACAGTAGTCGTTATTATTAGCTTACGTACGCTCGGTCGATTAGTCCCTACGAAAAATATTGGAATTTTTAAGTAGCTACTATTTACAGTATCGATATATCGCTGCTCCTCAATCGGCCCTCGTTGGCCGTTACAACCTAGCTCAGTTTTTACGACGATGGATTCGAGATACGCGAATTCCTCGTCTCTTCGATCACTCATTGTACTATACATCGTATTTCTCATTGATTCTCCCCTTTGTCCGCCTCTTCCTCTCACCCTCTCCAACGAGCAGACCATTCGCGACGTGATTCTTTCCTTTCTCCGTGACATTCCATGAAATTCTTCAATGAATTCCATTTGGTTCTCCGTAGGAAAAAGTGAGCCGCGTCGCGAGAGATCTCCAAGCGAGCCAAATTAACGATGGACTAGAATATTTCAAGTAAATCCTGCTCTCCTTTTCTTTCCTCCCCCTCATTTCTTCACGGCCGTACTTTCGTTCGTTTTCCCTGCAGCTTTTTTGTTCACGCCCGTCGTAGTCCTTGTCACGTTAGTGTTCTTGTTCGCCTCGAACTTTTGCTGCAAAGATGCCACGTTGGATTTTCCATTAGCTGCTCTGTGCACCGGGCTGATCTTCGTCGTTGTTTCACCAGGTTTCGATTCTGGCTTCTGTGTCGTCGGTTTCGTCTGTGAAGGCTTCAAAGATCCGGAGGGATCTTTCAGGGACAACGAGAGTGATGTCTTTATCGCTCCAACGTTCCCCGTGGGAGATTTCTTCCTCTCCGTCAGACTAGGTGCTTTTGATGTAATACCGAGGGGTTTGGAGGGCGTGGTAGGGGTAGTTTTTCCTCCCCTCGGCAAGGTCGGAGTCTTCTGTGTTGTCTTCGATTGAAGGCTAAACTTTGGATTGTTTCCCAGAACATCCGGCGACTTTGTACTGCTTTGATTCGAACTCGAACAACTCGACACTAAATCCGGACTGTTCAATTTACCCGCGCTATCTTTAGGACTACAAGGCACACTCTTCAGAGACGCTCTAGCAAGATTCGTATGCGATTCCTGTTTGTCCGCATTACCAGTTGATTTCTGCGGATTCAAGGTCAACTTGGACCTAGGTGTCACGTCGGAATCTTGCCTGATAGCGGTCGAATTCCCATCGGGACTCTGTTTCGACGCTCTCGATCCAATATCTGAGGATTGCTTCGACCTTGAGGCGTTTTCCAAACTTTGTTTCGCGGCTCTTCCATCGTCCGTCTCCTTCGAACCCTTTGAAACGCTCGTTGGTGACTTTGCTCCACTTGGAGGAGGTTTCGAGGACTCTTTGCCCTCCGTTGGAACCTCCTCCTTCTTCAGACTCGTGGAGGAGCGCAACGTTGGTCGATTCTTAGCTGGTGGTTTGCAATTGGTGACACCGTTTGGTGATTTTACTCCAACATCCTTCGATGTTTCCTCGTTGACGTTTAAAATAGGTTTCACGTTTTCTCCCGCCTTTGTTTCATTGCGAGGATCTTTTCGCGGTTCCGTCTGTGGTACATTTAACGCGGACGGATTCAGGTATCCTGAACTGGTGGTTGAACTGGAAGAATTGAACTTCCCGGAGGCGGAGTTGGAATAAATACTCCCCGGAGACTTGTAATGACCAGCGTTCATGTAACCCCCAAGGGAGCTACTCGACCCCAGATTGTCGGCGTTCTTCGACGCCTCTTCGTTCTCCTTCCGCTTCCTGGCGAGAGTCGACGTAGAGTATATCGAGTCAAAGTTTCGATTCGAGATCTCAGACACGATCTCCGAGAGCAAGCCCATCGACTCGAGGCCATTCGTCGCGCCGGAAGTCACGCCGGAAGTTACACCGGAAGTTACTCCAGCCGCGATACCAGTAGCTGGCTCGACGACTCGCTTTGGCAGCTTGTACTCATTGTCCGTTCGCTTTTCCGGTTCGGCCTCCTTCTTCCTCGCTTTCTCGGGGATTGATTCTTCTATGACCGCGTAGATGTTGTCGCTGGAAGGACTCTCTTCTGTGATCTTGGTCAGCGCATTCTCTGAGACGAGGTTCATGCAGTCGTCGTAGGCATTGTCGACGGTCTTTTGAGGGATGGTTTGGAGACGAGGATTCTGGTAACCTGGCAATCCAGCGATCTTTCCAGTCTCGTTGACCCTTTCGATAGCGAGAGTCGCGGAGGTCGGAGGACCTGGTGGAGGCGATGTAGGTCTGGTACTTGCTGGAATACTGGTGGGTCTCTTAGCCGGAGGTTGCTGCCGCATCGAGCCAAACGTGTGAATCTGAGGCCTCGGAGTGATTTTACTATCCCTCATAGACTGAGCTCGTAAAACGACGTTTCTCTTCTCAGCATCCAACGTCGTCGATGTCGTCGTCGGTGCCGGTATCACCGGTATCACCGGAGTAGGAATTTCAATTTCTCTCTGAGGTATAGGATTGGAGATTTCGAGACTCCTAAGAATCTCCTTGTCAATGACCTTGTTCGCCTTGTGATGTAGACCTCTCGGAAGAGAATTGCCATTTCTGTCGTCCCTCTGAGAAGGAATTTGTAAAGCTGCCTTGGCAATTGCAGAGTTAGGTCGAAGCATCGAAGCAATCCTGTTGAGAGTTCCACCCTTATCCGGTTTTCTCTCAACCTCGGCAACAATAGCATTGGTCAGGGGTGTGCTATTTGGCCTCTGAGGTTTCTGTGATGCCGTCGTCAGAGAAGTAGACGTTGTTGTCATCGGTGTCGACGTTGTCGAATCAAGAGCGATGGAATTCGAGGGTGGCGCGGGTGCCGGCCTAAGGGGAACATCCGGAGCTGATCTAAGGGGTGCCATCGGAGGAACCAATTCGACAGAGGTGCAGGTTGTCGCAGCCAAAACCGGGCTGCTGATGAGTGGACGCGCGGTACATCCCGGATTTAATGGCGGCAAAGTCGGAGCGGAGGAGACATCATCGAAGGAGGAAGAGGAACAGGTCGGAGTCGACAGGGTGACACCAGTTCGCGGTGGATTATTCCTAGATAGGGTCTTGACGTTGGTTTTAATCGCCACAGTGGGAACGGTAGGCGGAGGAGGTGCTGGTTTCGTCGGCTCAACGACGCCGCTCGAGGAGGTGGGTTTGATGGGTGTGATCGTGAATCCTTTGAACTGTCCGAAGAGATTATTGTTGTAACGCTCGTCGGCCTCCGCCTTCGGCAGCAGACTCGCGCAGGCTGGATCTTGGCTGAGACTAGAATCGATCGTTTCGATGTTACGGGGCATGGGACTGAAACGATCGATCGTTTTCACGGACAATCCATTGTGGCCGCGATCACTCCTGAAATTATTAAGCACAATTGTAAGCAAGGAGGATCGAGGTTTTAAGCACGCTAACTGCGTCGCACCGATTTCCACCGAAATCATACTTTCGAGTCTCCTCGTCTCTCATCCATTGAAAAGAATCTGAACATCTGGAACGAGGGAGGTCCGTGCAAATGAAACTTTGAGAGACCACTGTTCGCGAATCATCGCGTTAATTGCGGTCCGTCGAGTTTCATCCAGGTAATGCTACCGCATGCACTTACACGTCCGGGCACGAGCATCGCAGCGATTAGAATGCAAACGCGCGTGCACGCAAAATCCAGGCATTCTTCGTGCCGTTCGAAACTCGTGGAATTACGTTCGAGAGCATGCAACCGAGAATTTAAAAAAAAAAGATAACAAAAGAAACAACGGAAAAAATGCGCGTGACGCGCTTGCGGGGAAATGTTAGTCAAAGATTAAAGTATTAGTAGCAAGCTCTGGAAGAGGGAGATCATTGTTCGTACGGAAGTAAACTGAGTACACTGTTTTCATTCTCCGTCGAGTATTGGATTTTTATTTAATAAAATCGTACAATCCATTTGTTCGGATATGAGCCATGTCTCGGGATACTCAGAGGTACCCGATGAGATTCAGAGAAAACAAAAAGAATTAATTAAGAAGAGTATCGAGTAGTCGTTAATACTGTCTCTTCGACTCAATTACCGCGGGACGATCGGTAAATCGTAAAAAAAAAGAATGCAAAAAGCAATCGAGAAAAGATTCGCACATGCTCATGCTCGTATCACATGAATTTCTATGCATGCTTTCTACGTTCGCGGCTCTCGACTCGACCTCACTTGCCGTTTCTCAAAATATTTGTGGTATAGAACGATGCCAGATTATCGTAGAATTTCACGCGATACGAATGGATCAGTTTGCGTGTTTGTTTATGCGAACGAAGCATCGTAGTACGCGTAATATTTCGTCGGTCGGGAGCCGCTACTATTATGTTATTATCACCCCTTTTGTTTTGGTAACACCATAAGGCGTAACACGTATACTTGAATGGGACACGTTGAAAGTTATCGTTTTCAATGTAATGCAAACACTTGTCATCTTACTGCCTAATGTCGAAGCGTTTATCGTTAAGGAGATATTGATCGACGTCTTCGTTTAATCAGGACGTCTATATATAATATATAGATAGTAGAGGATTAAAAAAAAATGTCTACACGATAAAATATCTGTGATCGAACGATTTCTCGGATTTTTCTCAAAACGCGCGCCTTGGCAGAACGTTGTTAAATCTGCGATCGGTACGGAAAATTCTTGCGAGAACCGGTCGCTTGAACTTTAAGTACGTTATATATAAAATCTTGTCTATCGCGACGATCAAGTTTTCCGAGGAAAAGCACCGCGTTAGAGTATTTACTGTACACGCATTATTATATATTATTACGAGTTAAAAATCACAGTACAAAATTAAGTCGTTTTGGCAATAATCATAATGCACTCGCGTCAACCACCACCCCCCGTTTCCATCGACTCTGAGCATTGTAATGCAAAGATCGTAGCATGAGCAACAATTTTCTACGACCCTCGCACTAATTCCACCAGTGTGAATCTCCCTCGAGTCGAAACGTACAATATTGGTTAAGTATTAAATATAAACGAGCAAACCAGCAACCCCTAGCGTTCTCCAACCGCGACAGACTTTCTCTGAAAAAAAGCCGCGACAGCGACGCGGGTTGGAAGAAATAAAAAAAAAAAAACAATCAGATCTTTGGCTTGAGATTCTGAGCCGGAGCCGGAGGAGGGGGTGGTTTTTTATTATAAAACGGTGCAGGTTTTATCGTGCATGGTTTTTGATCAGGCAACAGGGCATCGGCAGTTTTTGGCGCATTGCTCGAACTACCGGGACTATCATCGAGATGTTCAAATTTCACCTCGGTTTTGAGCGTCAGACCCTTGATATTTTTCGCCGGTTTTTTCTGTATCTGTTGAATTCGCTCGGATATTTTGCTTCCTAATTCCGATCTGATCAAGGTGACCTTTCTGGCCGGAGGCTCAATGGAAGAGGATCGATCGGTGGATCCTGCGTCAGGTTTAACGTCGGACCTACCATCAATCCTACCATCAACCCCTCGATCCTGATTCCCGAACAGCATCGATTTTCTATATTCGATACTGTTGCTACAGTTGATGGCATCCGGGTTGGTCGTCGAGATCAGGTCGGTCTTAGTTATCCGTAGCTTCTCCTTGCTCGGGAGATTGTCGGCGATGGTGAATATTCTGTTTGACCTTGACGAATTCTCTTGCCGCGGCGCGAAGAAAATGACGACCCTCTCGTAAAAGTTTTTACCGATCGGGTGTCCCGGTCGCTTTCTACGGACGCCCCGCGCAGCAAAGGCATGCGATTTGCGTTTCTCTTTCAAACGGTCGAGGCTAGATACGTACGTAGACATCACGCCTTTCTTCCAGTGTTGACCAGAGTTTCTCACGTACCAAACTCCGAAGGAGGATAGAGCGACCATTGGCACCACGCCCAGAAAGACGTAAATTATGGTTACGAAGTCGCTTCTCGCTGCAACAAATTAATGCGCGAATCGCTACAATACTACCGGGAGACACCTAGGATGTTACATAGGAAATGACTAAAAAAATGAAGCTCGTGAAGCTTCCTAGCGAGAGTTAAGAAGGGTCCACAATAGAACATTAACCATAAGACTTTAGGAATAGGAATTGAACTTTAGTTTCTTCTTATGGAACGCCCATGGTTCTGTTCACAATAAAGGAATAGAACATTACGATTAAACATAGAAGAAACCTTAATGTTTTATGTGACGCATTTATGTTTAGTAGAAGGTTTTCCCTATTTATGGGATAAAAAGCATCGGGATTATAAAAATCATGAGATGAAGGAAACATCCCGGGAAAAACGAATTAGATCTGAACAGATATAATTATATATGCTCAGATCTGATTATATCTAGTCAGATCTATTTATATCTGGTTTGATATGACACTTTAGATGTGATCAGATCTAGTTATATCTGGCCAGATCTGATCAGATATAACTAGATCTGATTATATCCGGTGAAGTTTTCAGCCTAGATATAGTTATATCTGATCAGATCTAATTCGTTTTTCCCGGGTCATTTTGTTCACAATTAGTCTTATACGCTCTATATATCACAACACAGAAAATACGAAAAAACACCTTCGTAACCTTACTGCACAAGATAGTGTTTAATGTTTAATTGTGAACGGATGCAGTGTTCTATGTTTATTTTTAAGTCCAATTCCTAATTCCTACGTTTAATGTTTAGTGTGCTTATTGTGGCTCCTCCTTTATCGGTTTACTTTTGCCCCAAAGTAAGCGTCGATACTGCCAACGTGTCGAGTTGCAACCCAAACCCTGAACTCGGCTTACGAAAGCCCCGAATCATTGATTACACTTGGTTTCCCTCTACCCGGGGAAGAGTTGAAACCCAAGGACTTACCGTTTGGATCCTCCGCCGGTCCGCTGTCCTCGGAGCCACCCACTCCTGGCTGAGTGCAATCAGGCGGTCGAAAACCGCGATTGCAGTGGCAGTGACCAAGGCTGTTGCACACTCCGTTGCCGCTGCAGTTGTTTGGACAGGCCTTACCCCCGGACACGGATGCCCTCAAGTCAGCTACTGGCATGCACTTTTGGTTGACGCACATCTGCGCCGACGAAGACCAGAAAATTGAGCATTCCTCTCGGAGAAGATTATCGAGATCGAAGTTTCGAAGTTGCGCGAGATTCTTACCTTGCCAGGAGCACACTTTGCTCCGTCAGGTGCCAATCCAGGATCGACCTCGTTCAAGCCGAGATCCACGATCGCCGAGCGACAGGGGATGATTTTACCCCCGTTGTTGATGAAGGAGTGACTAAGAATTGCCACGGACTCCATGCCGAATTCCAGTCTCTCGTTGAGGTGCTTACAGTGGAGCATCCCGCAGAGCAGGTTTCTGAAATATACAAAAAGCTCGTGTCTCTCGAATCATCGTAAAGAATCGCGAGATTGGAAAACGGAGAGGAAGAGAAATGGACATCGTACTCGTCGGTGCACTTGATGTAGCTCGACTCGACACGATTGTAGCCACAGTTCCCATTCTTGTTGCCTCTGTTGTTCATGTCGTAACACTGCGCGTCCGACGAGGTGCCACTAGGTCCCCAGAGGAGCTTGCACTGATCGTTGTGAGTCCTACAGGAGCCCTGGTAGCAAAAGGCCTTACCCATGCTGCAAGTTTCTCCATCCATCTTGAACACGTCGACGGGACAATACTCGCTCTGCCCGGTGCAATATTCTGGAAGATCACACTCGTGCTCTGCGATTCGACATTCCGTCCCAGCCGATTTCGGACGGCAAGTTTTCAGATCACAGCACTCGCCAGTTGCACAACTTGCGTTTGCGTGCAGCATGCAGGTGGTAACGTTGCAACAGGGATTATCGCATTTCTCCTTGAGCCCGCAATCGCACTGTTCTCCAGGCTCGACGAATCCATTGCCGCATATGGGACTGTCGAAGAGCTTCCGTGGCTTGTTCCGTAGACAGTAATCCATACCGTGTTCGAAGGCGAGTGCCAGGTGTTCCAGGGAACACGATGACCAGTGGGTAGGTCCAGAAGAACCACTCGACGCTGCCATTATACATCTGCGATTCGACGCGTTCGATCGTGTTTACGAAGTGAATTGGGACATTATCGTAAATTACAACGATCGCAGGGCGACTCCTCTGTCCGAGAACGAGAGCCTCGAGCAATTCCCGCGCGAAGCGAGGTACCACTCGTTGCACTCGATCTCGAGGCTGTCGATGCGATCGTATAACGTAGTTAAAGGAAAACTGTAACCCACTTTTCCTCAGGACACTCGCAGTCCGCGGAGTCGTGCTCCATGCCGAAATTATGTCCCATTTCGTGTGCCATCGTAGCCGCCACGAGACCTATGACGTCGGAATGGTCCATCGAGACACCACCGGAAAACTCGTAAGTGCAAATCGGTCCCTTGAGCGCCTTCCCCACCACGCCTCCCTCGAACTGAATTCGCCTGGAACGTCGAAAGTTGCTCGCTGCGAGCGCGCCTCGAGATCGACCGCGTTTTCTCTCTTCCCGTTCGCCTACTTACGTCAGCAATTGGGCATTGTCGTTTGGTATGTCTTGGACCAGCTTCTCTCTCCTGTACCGAAGGAAATTCGAAAGGGTCGCGTCGCCATTTGGGGAAAGAGTTATCTCGTCCGTGTCGGACCACACTTGTACTCCGACGAGGGCGATGAATATGTTTAACGGCATGAACAGCTGAAAAGTGTCGGAATATTCGTTACGACTTTTTTTATTTGTATTAACCCTTTGCTCTCGAATGTTCCGTCTGAGGGGACATCGTAAGTCTATCGTATCATCTGGTTGTCTCTTCTGAGAGGATATTCGAGTTTGTTGGTGATTGCGGAGGATAAACTTATTGCATGGCAACATTTTAACCCATTTGCATCATACTATCATTGAAACGCATTTATGCATTCACATTGTGAGTGAATAGCAACATACATGAACGGTTTAAATTATTTATACAACATTCGTCGATTGAAGTACAATGTCACTTTTTGAAATACTCTTACAATTAGATTTAGACTTAATATTAAGAAATTTGACAGTATAGATATATTTTTGAATTTGTCATGTGATGCAAATGGGTTAAGAAATGCATGTTTCTCCACACTTTTCTATTGAAATGCTGCAAGTTAATCGTAAGGTGTCGCCTAGTTATTGATAGATAACTTCAGAGGTGGCTACGAGAGCAAAGGGTTAACTTTTAGGTGATCTGCGCTGCATCGACGTAAACGTTAGAAACTTATCCCCTTAACTGAAGTTCAATTGCACGAAAGCACAATTAGAAAATGATAAAAATATAATTATAAATAATGGATTCAACCTGATTTTTAGACATTGAATTATAATATTCAGAAGCTCAGATGTGTTTTGTGTTACCTCAAAGTTCCAAGCACCCATAGAGGGTTAAATTGAAAACACCAATAGGTCAGGAGACCTTGAAAATAATTCTATGTTATTAATATTGCATTAACTTGTAATTAATTCTGAGTTATTGCGCGTTCGGCCACAAAAATCATAAGACAAGGGGTTCAAATTAAAACGTTCACTTCCACGAGGAGGACCGTAAGCGAGAAGAAAATCGACAGCAAAGATCGATGGAAATCGAACGAGTGTACTAACAGCATTAATGATATTGGCGATGTCCTTGCAGTGATGATAAACCTTGTCCAGATTCTCGTCCAGAGCCATGTACTCCTTTTTATCGATAACGAGAACCAATTCGACGTATCGGGAGTGCCTATTGGCGTTGTAAGGACCGCGTATTACCTCGGCAGCTCTCTTATGCTATGAAAGATCGAGGAATCATCGCGAATCGTCCGCAAGATTAAAAATTGATTCGTTCCAGCAGATCCTCGCATTTGTCAATACTTACCCTCGAGAGTTTACCGAGCCCACGAGGATCACGGTCGACGGCACGATGCGACGTTCCCTCGTAACCTGCACCAAACAAAAAACACGGAGATGATCGTCGGCCGGATTCTCGGTAGAGTCAGGGACAAAGAGACCGGAGAAACCAGCGAGCCTTGCTCTCACATTCGTTAAGACCGTTAAGGAGAGACTAGTCTTCTGGAGACGAGTCCCAAGGAGAGTCCAGGAAAGGAACGCGTTGTCCGCAGTCCAACGTTGGAGGAAAGACGACGAGGAGGATGAGGACTTTTAAGCGGTGGCTTCGAACTCACCAGCTTAGGAGGATCTTTTGCTCCGGAATCTGAGCGCAACGACTTCGATGAGTTTAAAATGACGAGACCGTAGGTCGATCAGGCTACCAACGAGGAAGGGACATCGAACGGTTCTTCGTCTGGCTTCGAGGAGGATAAGATTAACGATAAAGAGTAACGAGTGCGAGGACATTTCCGAGCTTTATCGATGAAATTGGAGACGTAGGATTAGAGATTTCGAGGGCTTCAGGTTCACCGAACATCGGAGACTCTTCCTTCGAGGGCGATCGAGGGTGAAGAACGAGCAGCCTTACCGCAAGTCTTGTTGGCAACGAGATCGCTGTGCTTGTAAACGTAATGATCCGAATCCAAAGTGTCTTTCTCCGGTTGAACGTGATGAAGATTCTCTCCGTCGAAGATGACACCTCGCAGTCCTCTGCAGGTTGACAATGCCACCCAGGAGCCAGGAACATCTCGCACGCTACCTTGGTAGTGACAGAGTTCCTGAAAATTTACAAGGCTCGCTTGTATCGTTTGACAACCTCAAGAAGTCTCTTGAGCGGCGGAGCTTCTCGCTAAATACCGCTTATTCGCACCGTTTTTTTTTTTTTTATTTAATCCACCCTCCTCAGCCTCCAGAATGAGGCACTTGACAAAGTCGTAACACTAAAATATCTTTATGACGCCTGGCGAATCAGATCCTGCCGAAACACGCCTACCTCCGAGGAGACTTCTTGAGGTTGTCGCGTTATACGTCCCGCCGTCTTCCCTCGAGTTTGAGTCTCGAGGATCATCGATCTTTCTATCCTCTCGAGCCGTTTCGACGAATCGAGCCGACGATTCTCGAGAAGAGAAATGATCGAGAGAGATCTTTCATTCTCGACCGCTCTTCCCAGTGACCGATGCAAATACGCTTAGCCCGGATTCTGTCGAGCGAACTATTTTTTTATCTTGGTTCCGCTCCTTCCTTCCTGCCGAGGAAGGATCCGGTGCAACTTATCTCCTCGTGTTTGCTGCTATCTCGTGGAATGTATGTTTTCCACAGCCGAAAGGATATGTCAACGCAAAACCGCAAACTCGAAGGACGATTGTGCACTGTTGCACTCGAAGCGAAACTTGGCAAGTCGTTGCATCGATGATACAGACGTCAACGTGGACGTCGCCGTTGATGCTGTCTAGAAGGGCGATTTTTGATCTTCTACCCTTTTTTTTGTTGGATGAAACCTTCGAAGGTTCAACCAACCGCATTCGTAGAATTTCACTGGTTTAAACGACCAAAATTAGCTCGTCCGTTTGCCCCGGCGCATTGCGCGAATAAGCTGCGGAGAAACGGCGAACCGCGGGACGAAGAGGGAACAGTGGCGAATGGACGCGTCAATTAATTTATTCAATTGCGTAAAACGTGGAACCAACGACAACAGAGCGCAACGAACTCGACGCGGCGTGCGCGCGTCGGCCGTAAATAACCATGCAGCCAGTTTACAATTAAAGAGAGAGCTCTCGATGCACCGAGAATATTTCGAGCGTAAAAAATGCCTTGCTTCTCGATATGATTTTTATTTGAAATTCCATACGAAAGCGTTTTCGATTACTTAACGCCGACAAACGTCAAAATACGAGGGAAAAATCGCGGAAAGAGAAGAGACGAGAAGAGAACGGTAGGAAAAAAATAGAAAAAAAAAGAGAAAACGTTTCATCGGCGGTACTTTCCATCTGACCTGCCGCGCGATTATTTCGTTCCCTTCCCGGTGGATTTCAAGTAAAACCTCGCGCGGTTTTAACTTGGCGTCTCTTTGTTCCCGCGAGACTGCAAGCGGTTCCGTCCTGCCGGATAACCGGGAACATTGTCTCGCTGCAAAGAGATCGGATAGAAGTATGAACAGAAAGAGAAAGAAACACTGCCGGAGATGTTTCAACCAGGCGAATTTTCAAGCGCTTTGTTCCCTTCAAACGGAAATCGGTAATATTTTAAACCGAACGCAGGAAACGATATTTCGAGAGATGAGTCGAGTTTCCGAGGAAAAAGTGCTTTCGCGAATAAAACACAGTGTTCGTCATCGTTCCGCGTTGTTCGAGGTACTCGCGGATAATCGATATCCTCGGAACATATCCCCGCGTTTACGCCGTCTACGTCGTCCACGCCGTTTATTCCGGAGACAGGGTCCGACAGTTCACTATGAGTCATCGCGATCGATTTCGAGGCACACCTTACACACCTGCCTCCGTTCGACCTTTTTCTAATCGACGAGGTCACTCGTGGAAACGGGAACTCGCTTAGCGGATCGTGCCGAGTTACGTCGATATTCCAACAAATCGACGTAAATTCGTTCGATCGAGAACGCCTGGAAAAGTTCTTTTGCGATCTCTTTACTTACGACATTCGACGGCGCGTGCACCACGTACGTGCCTCGATGCTGGTGTCGTTGCTGATAGCCGACCGGGATTAGATCGGCGTTTAATCTCAAGTCCAAAAGCCGTTTCACCCCGTCGAGTTCGAAACCCACGGTCAGCACGTCCGCATGGTCCGTGTCCTGAAAAATAAACCGACAAACGTTTTACAGATCTACAGCAGGAATCGTCGGAAGATTTCGTGACTTTTCTCTACAACTCGATTTTCCGCCTCTGAATTCCTTCCTTGGAGAAAGGAGAAAGAGTCATTCTCGCACAGGATTCCCTATTCTGGCGAAATCGTATAATTTTGTCGATCTAGATCGAGAAGATCTTTGAACGATTCGATAGTCGTCGATCGAAGATCTGTGTTCCAAACGAGCATCTTGGTATTACGCACCTGTTGCACGAGCCGTTAAAAAGGCGCGAATCGAGATACAAGAAGAAATTGCGGTACCGCAAAGATTAAGTCCGAAGTCATTAGCTTCGATCCACGGATAGAGAATACTTTCACCGTTTCTACCAGAGTAGCGACGATAATTTGCTCACCCAACGGTACTTCAAGTGTCTTTGATCTACCGAGAGATCGGATCGCCTTCGGTAAATACGATTTATTCTAAAACTACGACGAGGAATTCATGGAAAGAGAAAAACTCGTCTTTCGAGAGAAGTTCACGCCATTGTACGGTGTTACGTTCGATCGCGAGGATGCGAGGATGATAAAATGAAATCGAGTCCATCGAAATTTATGACCTTCTCTGCCTCGACACCGACGTTTTTTTTCTCTCGATCGTGTGCGCGCGTGCTCGACGCAAAATGAATTTACGAATCTCGTTTCCACCCTGCCGGGTCGCTGTCGAGTCGATGTTTAATTCATAGAGGAGGGCCCGGGTAGGCGCTTTTCCACGAAAAAGGAAATATCGTGTTCTACGTGCGACTACGTGCCCGAGGGATACAATGCTCCTTCGATCGTGAACGGAGAGTCGAAGCGAAGAGTTGGTACCTGCGCTCCTCCGAGGGACGACAATTTCCGGGCGGACGTTAACGGAAAAAATCCAAGAAGACGCTTTGTTCCTTGTCCTATGTGTCTTGTCTGGCGAATGGCCAGCTCTTTGGATCTTCGACGATACTTTTTTTCGCGAAGACGAGCCGATTTGATAAGAATTCTTCGACGAACGGAAAACGCGTGGAATTTGCGAGGTACCCTTACACTTTCTCCAGACGTATTTCTTCTGCAATTGTTGATACTGTAATTGTCGACACGCCGATCTAAATAATCTACTGCTTGATTAATAAAAGAAGCCCTCAACCTAAGCGATTAATTCGTTGTATTTTTCGCAAGTTAAAAAATCTCGTTAGTAGAGAGGTGTTTATAGCAAGGCGAGGGATGCGATTCTTGGAGTAGTTGTTTCCGCCACATGTTTAGGTATCGAAATAGCTCTGGTTCTGACAATTAAAAAAGGAATTTCACAGTTAGGAATCGTTTTCTGATACCTTTGGATTTTGATGTCCCACCTGAGGAGACATAGTAAGTCTACGATATCACACGGTTGCCTCCTCTATGGGAAACTTCGAATTTATTAGCGATTACATGGGATGAGCTTATAGCACCGCAACATTTTACGAAATATATGTTTGTAAGATGAAGGTTGTTTTTGTTCGGTCGGTGACGTCAAATGTGACAAGTTGTGTATTTTTCTCTTCGTAATGAAGGACGGCTATTTGTCGACTGGAGTTTAAATAAAATACTTCTTGTTCAAATTTTTCGATACGTTTCGGTAACTGTATGTTACCCTCTTCAGTCGTAAAATTTATGTTTGCCTGAACTTTTCTATTGAAATGGCACCATATAGCAAATAGTAAAGTGCCGACAATTTGCTAATAGATAAAGTCTTGGAGTGCAAAGGGTTAAGAATCGTCGAAAGTCGAGAACTTCCTGTAAACGTAACAAGCTCGTCCAACTCTTCTCTCAAAATCTCGAAGGACCCTCTAAAAATGTTGTTTCTTGACTTCCTCGATTATTTCTACGCGAAAATTGTAGTTAACTTTCGAATAGACGCCTGTTGCTGTTAAACAAGTGGACGAATCTACATCCTAGTGTTATTTTTTTAATTCCCAAGCTCTTTAATTTTTCTATCGCTCCACACGTCCATCGAATATCGATGAAAAATGAAAACCATAAACGATATAAAAGAGTCGAACGATTTGAAAGTTAGAACCAATTCCTCGATCGAGTCACCCCGTCCAAAGGTGGCTGATAGAGGAGCGAAGTATTCCGAGCACGCAGGCAGAATGCACCTACGATCAAAGATAGATAGATCCGCGGATTCTATCATCGTCGTTGGACAGTTAGCAATCCGTACCTGGCACACGGCCAATTCGGGAAACGTTCTCGATATATTCCAGTCGGCGTGCCGTTTCGCCATGACCCGCATTTTGTTTCGAGTCGATATCCAGAAACAAATGGATCAGAGAGTCCGGGTCAGGGCTTCCTCTCCAGCCGATTCTAGGCGAAGGACATGCAAGGAGGCTGCATCGATTGCCCCCGTGACACCTTCCGCCAGGATATTCCTTTCAGCATCTCGAAGAGAATCCTCCTGAGAACCTCGTCGAAACGACGAAGAGCGAATTATAATCACCTAATCATCCCGGAGACGTAGATACTTGACGATCTTCGAGAGGAATTCTTCGTTGGATATTTTAAAAGATTAAATATTGCAGTATTTCTACGATGCAAAGTGTGTTCTTATGCGCTTAAAGCAAAGAGAGGGTGGAAAAAGAGTCGTGTCCCTTTATACTCCTGAGAACCTTGACGAAGATCGAATTATAATCACCTAATCATCTCGGAGACGTAGATACTTGACGATCTTCGAGAGGAACTCTTCGTTGGATATTTTAAAAGATTAAATATTGCAGTATTTCAACGATGCAAAGTGTGTTCTTACACGCTTAACCCTTTTAAAGCCGGACGACGATATATCGTCGTTAGCAGCAGTCCTAACCCTCGGCATCGAAGGGTTAATATCCAGTTTCCAATACGATATCAGTTATTTTATGACAGATAATTGTAAATACACAGTTTATGCTCTATATTGCGTGTTCTATTTAAACTATCGCCAAATGCTAATTCTTTTAATTCGCAATTACATTTGCCATCAACTCAATCAATTTTTTCGGTCGGTACTAAAAGGGTTAAAGCAAAAAGAGGGTGGAAAAAGGGTCTTGTCCCTTTATACTGCTGAGAACCTCGACGAAGATCGAATTATAATCACCTAATCATCCCAGAGACGTAGATAATTGACGATCTTCGAGAGGAATTCTATGTTGGATATTTTAAAAGATTAAATATTGCAGTATTTCCGCGATGCAAAGTGTGTTCTTACACGCTTAAAGCAAAGAGAGGGAGGAAAAAGGGTCGTGTCCCTTTATCCTCTCGAGAGAGCTCACGCATCTATCGATCGAGGAACTCGCATCTCTGCAAACGAGGGAATTCTCCTCGCGCTCCCTTAAATTCGGTTAGCAGGATCTCGGTAATGGGCGAGGGAAAATACGTCCTCTGCGAAGGGAGAACCCCGTTAAAGCGAGAGACCTTCTCAGTACTCCCATAAAAGTCATCCCCGAGTACCATTCGCGGCACCCGCGAAACCGTGTCGGCAATCTCCCGCTAGCAACCCCTTGGTACTCTTGTATTACCCTTGTGAACGACCACCGACGATCTTCCAAGGACGAACTCGTGTTATACTCTTCTAAATGGAAAGTAAAAGTCCTTGGCTCTTTCGAGGCCGTCGAGGATTTAATTTTGTTGAAATTACGGGGCTGAAAATTGTCAAAGTAGATACGGGAAGAAAGGAGATACCGTCGCCTCCGTTGAGGAAATTTCCGTAAATCGGTTAAAAGTTGAGAGGAAAAGTCGCACGGCGAAGAGGCACCGTTGGCTCGTGCTATCTCGATAAAACGACGACACGAAGAGAGAAAGAGAGAGGGGGGGTGGATAGTTATATTTTATCGGAAATATCGATGAAACGATATTTCGATTTGTACGTCGGCGCTCCGGCTCGCCGTATTCACGGTCTGCAACGCCGACACCTGGTCATTTAAATACGCTAATGGCCCGTAGCTTTGCGATTTTAATTGCACTGCGGTTCGTTTTGTCCGATCGGTGTGGTCGCGCGGTCGCGGACAAATCATTACTCTCGATATGTTCGTTAATCGTTCGCGATACGCCGAGTGTTTCGTTTCCCCGAAAGCCCACCCCGAGAATCAAAGCTTTCGTTCTATGCATATATTTCCATGACGATTTTGATCGTTTTTAACCTCTGCCGAGTCGAAATTGTCGGTCTCTCGATCTTTGCGAGGAGAAACCACGACTACGTTTGAGATGCGCTCAACTTTCCAGTCGATCGAGCAAAGTGGTTCGTTCCGGGGCGTAAAAATGTTATCACGACCTCGGCGAGATGAAATCCATTACCGCCTCAAAGAAACGATATTCGTCGTTTATTAATCTACCGCGGCGCCTGCGTTTAACGATTATTTATTCGCAAACGACAGGAAGGTCTTCCACAATTACGGCAATCTCAATTTTGTCGCTGATTTTCAGAAGAGATTTTCAACTCCACTATCGTGGAAGATCATACAAGGTGAAATTAAACATAAAAATGTATTGTGGGATTGTCTGGATGATCGAATTAGGCGTTTTATAGAAAAAGAAAGGTTTTATTGAAAAAAAAAGTATAACAAGCACATTCCTGTACGACTGCCGGTGAAGAACTGCCGAGCGTCGTCAAGCAACGATGCTCCGTTTACAATTTGCCGGAAAACAAACGACTGTTAACACAGCATCTCGCTCCGAATCCTACAGTATGTATTAAGTATACTGTATACGCACTTCGACAAATTGGAGTCGAGTGGAATTACGTAGAAACGACGCACTTGGAGGATAAAATGCGCAATAATCGCGGTGAACTGCAAAGAGGAACTACCGTTTCCGCGTCCTGTCGCGAAACCTCCGATACCACCAGAGAGACCACCTACTTTTTGCAGCGATTAACGCGACCCACGAGGAAATTTCCATTACACGCCGTCCCTCTTTTCTCTCAACCTGCCTTTTTTCACAAAGACTTCACCCTCTCCAAACGGTCTGACGGGACTTCTTTCTCAAAGAAGCCAAAGCTCTTCTCCTCTCTTTGCGCGGCAATTTGCCGACAATTTGATCCCGCGACTTTCCGTCCAACCAGCCGTGGCCGAACCGAGAAAATTCCCAAGACGTTTCGTGACGCGATAAAAGACTTCTTGCAGCAAAAGACTTTCCATCGACTTGTCGAATGGCGAACGACAGGCAGAGACACTTTGTCCGATACATTTTTACGTCGACGAGCAAAGAACGACGCAACGATTCGGACGCAAAACGCATAGTTTGATAATCGCTGAACCGAACGGTCAGGATTCGGCCGCGTCTTAATCCTTCCTCTCCGTTCTCGAATTCGATTTTCGTTTGATCCGATCGCACGGAAAATAGTGCACAGCACAATCGAGAAACCGCTCTATTTCCCTTTGTGGATGGGATCTCTGCTTTCGGCAAAGGAACCCAGGAGATCTCTTTTCCGCGCGGCTCTACTTCCTCCTCAGTCCTCTATTTTCTCTTGGATTCTTCCTCCTGTACGCTCGACGCGTTACTCCGCCGGAGGGAAGGAATATCGTGCCGGCTCTTTGGAAGACCGTGCACAATAAACCAAAGAAGAGACTTACCGAGAGTTTATCGGTGAAAACAGCCGTTGGCTTAGTCTTCCTTTCCTTCATCTTGCTAGTCGTGTTCGCGGTTTATTTTGTTCAAAAGTGACCTCCCAGGATTCGTCTAGCTACCTCGTTGCCAAAAGAAAAAGGATCTCTATATAGATCAAAGATGTTACGATCTCGTATCGTTCGACAACCTCGAGAAATCTCCTGAGCGGCGGACCCGAGTCGAAAGGTCCAGCCTAAAAAGAAACTTCAAATCCTAGATTCTTTTGATCTCTCATTTGCCGCTTAATTATGTATACCATTTTGAACCTCAAAATCCTCAACTAGTGTGTCTTCGCGCCTCAAAGTCCTGTAAATATGATTTTTAGGAGTTATATGGACTGATCAGGTAAAATTTTTATTCCAATTTAATCTGACATCCCCTAAAAATATTTCAGAAGTTCCAAGTCTGTCGACTCATATTCTAAAAATAGGGCTTTCAGGAGCAAGTTGGAATTAAATTATCATTTTATTCCATATAAATTCTAAATCTCCTAAACCAAATTAATTTTTAGTATATCAAGAATTTTTTTGGACCTCGATCATTCCACTCCAATTCCAATCCAATACTAAAGCTCCTCATTATAGAATGCTGAGGATTATTTTGGGCTGTATGAAGCCTAAATTGCTCCTAAACTAGGTAAAAGTGGCAAAAAGTAACAAGTGTAGGGCGGTTGTGGAATTAAAATTTGCATTCTTTTATATGTAACATATTTTTCCATATTCAGCCTAAATATCCTAAGTTATTTGGTAATTTAGGAGGATTTTGGGCTGAAACTTTCGACTCGGGAATCCACCCTGCTCAGCCTCCTGAAGGAGGCACTTGACAAAGTCGTAATATTGAAATATCTTTATGACGCCTGGCCAATCAGATCCTGCCGAAACAGGCCTACCTCCGAAGAGACTTCTTGACGTTGTCGCGTTATACAAACGTTGGAATTTTGAAATGATATTACTCGAAAGTTGATCTGGAGAAGAATTCAAAATAGGAGATTCGTTCTGGTCGAGGAAGAGACGAGGAGCGGAAAAGCACGAGATCCGGTGAAAAAAATTAGGTAGGAGCGTCAACGCGCGGTAACTGAGGCCGTGTAGCAGGAAATTAGATTGGTCGCCATGGACAGACTCGCTGATAGCGTTCATTCTTCCTCGCGATAACGGGGAACGAGGTCAATTGCCTCGGTTCGTCGACGACGCCGAGAGATCGCGTCGCTCTGGATCACGAATTAGCCAACGAAACGTTTACCGATTTCGCCTACCCTAAAAATCGTTCCGAGACTATTCAAGGGTCATCGAAAACACTCTGGAAATGTTCTCCGACTCTGCTCGCCATTCTCCATTGTTTTCATTCGTAAGTGCGAGGCAGTTCGACTCGAAGTCGTATCGGTGAACCGATTCGGAGTGAGCGTTACGCAAAGTTGGAGCGGTTTCTCCGGCCGCGAATTACGGCGGAGTCGAGGCACAAAGAGGATCGGCCGCCGGCCAGTTTCCCTCGTTATCGAACTTTCCTCGCGCCCCTTTCTCTTTCAGAATATTCCATAGAGAGAATGTTCCAGATCGAGAGTACCATTCGACAAAAGAGAGAAAGAGAGGAAGTACAGCTTCGACGATGGAGTTGCTCAACGACGGTTTTTCGATGCGGAGAAAACGATCTGATAAGTTAAGGTTGATAACTCGAGTTTGAAGCCCGCGTTATTTATTTATTCGACCGACGTCTAACACTAATGTTGCCAAACTCTCGACAAACGGAACAGCGTGCCACGAATGTGTGCAAGTAGCTCTTTGCCGTACAACGTCGGTCAAACTTTGCTTCGTCGGTTCTATTCTGGATGTTTACTCTCCCGGTAGCTTCGGGTATTTCAACTGTACTCCCTCTCGTTCTTGTTCTCTCTCTCTGTTTCCCTCCTCTTTCACCCTTTCCTTCTTCGTGTTCAACGAAAACTGCCGGAACAGAATGGAATTCCAAATTGTTAGAACCGCAGACGGTGTTCGCGAAGTTGTAACGGGATGATACGCGCGAGAAGCGATCGTCGAGATAAGAGAATCTTTCCTATTCTCGCTCGGCATTGCGCACCGTTGGCCGCGTTATTGCGTTCAATTTCAGTAGGGAGATCGTTATCCCTCGTGGCCGCCTTTTCGAGCCTCCCGGAGTTTCGCTTCGAGATCCTAGAGCTATGTTTCTATCTAGCCGGTTGCATCGACCGCAACTGCGTTTTACGATTTACGACGTTCCTTCCGCCCAGCCGATCGCTTTTGCCTTTTAATTCTTCCCTCCTTCCACCTAAGTTCCATGACAAACGGCTTCCAGTCGAGAATACTTTCCGGGGTTGGATTTTCCTTCTTTCTCGATGAAGATTTGCAACTTGTCGGCATCCCCGTGGAACAGAAACTTAAAGAAGGGCAGAAATCTTCGGTGGTATCTACTAGACTGGATAAAAAAAAGTCTCTTCGTGCTGTCGCACTTACAAGGGAACATATCGAACTGGAACACACTGATTTTGATGAAATTTATGCCGCAGGTAGTCCTCGAAAGAATATTAGACACGCATTTTTTTTATCGGCAACCATCCACTCTGAAGGGGTGAAAATACACCTCAAAGTTGAGGATAGAAAACACATCTTTGGGAATATCTCGGTAAGCAGGGGTCAAACAATTTCGTTTTTTTTCAAATTGTTTGTCTTTCGACCAGGAATTTAACTGTGTAAGAAAAGTTGCCTAAAAGTTATTTGTTTGAAAAATATATTAAAAAATTAATTTTTTTTCTTAATATATCTCAGAAAAAATTCGCAATCAATTAAATAAATTTATGTACACAAACTAT
The DNA here is from genome assembly GCA_910591515.1 of Cerceris rybyensis. Taxonomy (NCBI): domain Eukaryota; kingdom Metazoa; phylum Arthropoda; class Insecta; order Hymenoptera; family Crabronidae; genus Cerceris; species Cerceris rybyensis. Next base: position 9,513,653 of record OU342795.1, read on the forward strand.
GGTCCAAATTAACGGATACGTGTTAATGGATTTTTTCGATTTTTGACGAGATTTTTGCTAATCAGAGAAAAGTACGCCTGAAGTGACTTCTTTCTGATCCAGGGCATTAGCTGGTTTTCAGACGAAGTAGTATCTATCAGACCGAGGTCGCTCGATTCTTCGCGGATTTACGTCTACGAGGATGTCAAGTCGTCGATGAAATTTCCCTCGCGATCTCGCGATTTCTCGCGACGAGCAAATGGAGCAACGAAGTACCGCGAGTCTGGATTTGATATTCGCGACGTGTTCAGACATTTGCATCGAAATTGTTGCACCCGTCGAGGATTCGCGCCCCGAATTCCAAGGAGATGTCCGTGTCTTCTGAAATACGCGCTCTTTCCTTCTTCCTCTAATCTTCGAGTAGTTTCTCTGATTGTCATTCCGTTTAATTTTTTTCCCGCCTTTTTCCCTCCCCGTGGCACGTTCAAATAAACAAAGATCGGTGCCTTCGACTTTTCGTTTCTCGTTTAAAAATAATTCAACGAGTGTACCGAGAGTAAGTAAATATCGATTGTGCCGAACATCCTTGACTTATTTTTTTCGAGAGGAAATTTCAAGAGGATTCGTTTACAGAGTAACGATAATAAAAATTATTCCTTACGTTTTCTTTTGTCGATGAGATCTGCCGTTTCGTTCTGCCATGGTAGACTCGTGGCCTTACGAACGTGTGCTTGCCAAAGTCCGCGGACGGTCCTGAAAATCCAGAAAAAATTTCATTAGAAAAAATCATCCATAAACTTTCCTCTCTCGAAAAAAAGAAAATATTGAAAAGAGGAACGAGAAAAAATAACCATCACGTCCGGTGTTCTCACGTGACGGCCTTAATTGCATCGTTAATCGCATCGTAACGCCCTTGACATCGAGCCGAGCCAGGAATAAATTCGTGCTCGAGGGATTTTTGCGAATTAGTCCCGTCCCAATTAGGCCGACAGAATAATGAAAAAGCGTGTCGTTTCGCGTGACCGACTCTCCCCTCGATACGATCGTTCGATTTTTTCAACGAGGTACTTCTAAACTCGACAAAATCACCGAAGAAAGAGGGCATCGTGAGTGAAACACTTTCGTCTATTCCCAAACGGCAAAAACGAGAAGGTAAGTCTCGTTGCCAACGATTTTTTGCGATCCTCGCGAAGAATCGGTGAGGCTCGTTTCGAAGGGTTCCTCGTTTGCGAGGGTCGTGTTTCGCGGGAGGGCCAAAATCGAGGTCGTAACGCTCGTTACGGTGTATTTGCGAGGGACAAGAGGGCTCGGCTCGCACGACGGGCTATTCGTCATTCCGTCGAGCTCACATTCGAGCGTGGGTCGGTCCTCCGTAGGTATTAAATGAACTGTAATTATTACTTAACGTTTTTTCAAGTTTCTCACTCGCACGATATCTCCGACTCTTAACGGTACATCTTACACAAGAATAAAAAGAAAGCTCGGATTTACTCGAACCGTTACCGTTCGTCTTTCCAGCATTCTGATCAAGGATCAATGGCTCCTTGCTGGAGCGAAAGCTCATCGAGGAATTACCTCTCTCCTCGACTCGATCGAGAAATTCGCCGTTTCCGTGCGACGCTAGTTTTCCGCCGTTCTCCTGCGTTTACTCGCCTCTACATTTAACAAACGGCTTGGAATTATTGGCGAGGTATCGTGTTAGAAATATTGCCGGAAATGAGGAAGAGGAACGAGCAGATCGAAGAGTCGAATGTACGATTTGGGAGCACGTTTGGTTGTTGCTGTGGCCCCTCTGTTTTTAGCGGTCGATCGAGTACCGTTAAATCAATCGCTTCTGGCATTGCCGAGTACAATTCTAACGGTAAATACTGGTTGGTATTATTCTAGAAATTGTTATTACCCAACTGACATTCGTTTCTCTCGTGGCAAATTGAACGATGTGTTGTTAAAGCGTGAAGAAGCTGATTGAGTTTAGGATCGATCGTAAAAGAGGAAGAAACGGGATGAGGAATTTTGGATGGGGACCACGGAGGAATGAACGGTCCGGCGAACGAACGAGAGAAACTCTGGCACATGTGCGGTTTTATGGGAACGAGATTGACGTCAAGGTGGAGAAAAGGGTGGGGCGATGTGACAAAAAAGCCGGCCAAATGTACGGAGAAAGAACCGCGTCCATGGTCCAAAGGGTGAGACACCGTCCTCGTGACGCAATAGCGGCCCGGATCGTCCGACGGTTTTGCTTCCGTCGTTTGTCCGGGAGTTCGATCCGGAAACGGCCGATTTGGCGAAAGATTTGGAGGCAAACCGCGCGAAAATCTTTGGCTCAAGAGTAAACTCTAATTGCTCAATGTGTGACTGTTTGTGACACTCTTACATTGTCCTCACAGAGTCAGTTATCCTCTTGTACTCGCATTTCCATTCACTAGCCTATAGAAGAGGCATTTCCAATTATTAGGTGTAAGGGAAAGTTCTGTCGTTTTTAATTCATATGGCATCCAAACAGAGAGTTCGGACAGGAAACCAAGTCTTTTAATGTGATCCAAAGCAGTAGTCTGATGAATTTCAAGCTTGAAGTCCATTTCTGTGGAAGTTAACTTGGGATTTGTCCTGATCGTACTGCGATGACTTTCCTGATTTGGGTTCATCTTTCAAAGAAAAATCACTCGAACGAAATTTCGCAAACCATCTTTGACATTTTCGAATTTTTATTGCATTCTCTCCAAACACGTCACACAAGTTTTTTTTTGCCTCCATCGCGTTACTCCCTTTTTTCAACTCATACAACATGTAATGTCTTAGGTGCACCTTTTCTTCACTCATGTTAAGAGTTTTGCAAGTTTAAAAAACTGGCTGAAATACGAAAAAATGTGTATAAATCATCAATCATATACTAATCTAAGTGTTTAAACCGGTTTCAGTCGGGTCAGAATTATTGCTAAGTATCGACAACGCATAAAAGTGCACGTGTTCAAAAACGACAGAACTTTCCCTTATACCTAATAGTTGGATGGTTGAACATGGTTTGGTCCAGTCCAGTTGCACCTGGCCCAACAAAGATTTTCGGTCGGACATAGCTACCACTCAAAACTACCAGTGTTAAATCTATCATATTTCATTATATTAAAAAAATACTTTGAAAAAAGAGAAATCAATAGGGTAGAAAAGATGATCGCGTCGACAATCTATATTTTATAAGACCAACATAGAATGTCTGTTCTAAGACTGTCATATAAACTTTAAAAATTTTTGGAAAAAATTGAGAACCTGTCATTTCGACTTGCTTGGTAGTTCTAATGCTAATTTAACACTAGAACTACCAAACCAGTCAAAATGACTGGTACACAATTTTTTCAAAAGATTCTCCAAGTTTACATAAGAGTCATAGAATAAATATTCTACGTCTATATCAATAAACATAAATCACCCAATCGATCAAATTTTCTGCCGTTCGATTGCCCCTTTTTCAAAGTACTTATTTCATTTATTAAAATATTATAGATTTGAGGCCGGTAGTTCTAGTGTTAAAATACTTGACACTTTGAGAAAGAAAGAAATCGACCTGCTGGTCAAATCTGACCCAAAGCTACTTTCACCCTAGCAACCCTTCGTTCTTAAAGCTACACAGTACGAATATTTTTAAGCTCTCCAGATCTATCATCCGGCGAGAAGTTTGGACGGTTTGCGTGCGTTGCACGTTCACCAATGACGATCGATGACCACTGGAGTCCTGTTTGCGCAAATAATGCGATTAATGCCCCGACCTGACTCGCAATTACTCGCGCACCCCGTCATAGTTGCGGATAGTCCGAGCGAGAGGGAGAAAGGAAGGAAAAGGGGGAGACTGAGAGACGGAGTGACAGAGAGACAGATACGGAGACACCGATGAAGATAGAGGATCGAGTGAGAGAGGATAGTTTGTTTGGGAAACGTCTATATAATGCGGATATCCGTTCGCGGCGGATATTAAATTTTGCCGATATGGACGTATCGCAAATGTTTCGGCTAATACGGGCATCGTGACCCGTAATTAAATCCAAATAACGTAAATTCCCGTGACCCGGCACGGCCGGTCAAACCACCGCGGGCTTTCTCGTTTCCGCAGTAACTTTGCTCCCAAAATGAACTTCTCGTCGATGATTAAATCTCGACGTAGACATTCTTTTTACGATAATATGAACGATAAGGATATTTAATCCGGCGTGAAAAAGATCGTTCGCGACGTTTATCGATCGAAGATTCTCTTGCGACGCTCTCTTCGTCGTCTTGGCAAATAAAACGTTATCGGGCGACTCGTCGTTCCAACGAATCGATAAAAGTCTCGAACGTTGCTATCGATATCCTCGGGCATTGTCCTCGGAATAATATTGCGGGGTCTTGCGAGGCGCGACCCAAAGGATGGGTTAATTCGCTGATTTATCGACTCGCGCGAGCGTAAATTCGTGGGGAAATTATCGTTCATTCGTTGAATTTAAATTCATTAGGTGAATAGTTACGACACTCGGATTCGTCATTAATTTCCTGTTGGCGCTGGAAGTGGAAATCGGAACCGGTTACGGCATCGTGCTCGAATCGCGAGAATTCCGAGCCGATAATCATCCCGATGAATCATTACACTCCTCTTTTCTCGGTGTTAAAAAGCAGAGTTTACCCCATGGTGACCCCGCCCTTTTCGAGAATCTTGTTTACGTCGTTTTCTTATCGAATTTTCAAACTTTTCGAAGGAATTTTTTCATACATTCAATATTTCATTATTAGTATTAAAAACGTAGATTCCGGCTGGCTATATATCTATTTGTGTCTTTAAAATTTCTGTTTTGCAAATCTATTATATTTAAATATGTTAAATATGTACCTTAAAGCAAGGAAAATTAAAACGTGGAAAAGATGATAGAGTCGGTAATTTATGTTTTATACGATGGATGAAGAATATTTATATTTATTCTACAGCTCTCTCATAAACCCGTAGAATTTTTGGAAAAAATTGTGTACCAGTCATTTTGACTGGCTTGGTAAATCTAGTGTTAATAGAACAACCCGAGTTGAAAAGTCCAGCCTAAAAAGAAACTTCAAATCCTAGATTCTTTTGATTTCTCATTTGCGGCTTAATTATGTATACCATTTTGAACCTCAAAATCCTCAACTAGTGTGTCTACGCGCCTCAAAGTCCTGTAAATATGATTTTTAGGAGTTATATGAACTGATCAGGTAAAAATTTTATTTCAATCTAATCTGACATCCCCTAAAAATATTTCAGATGTTCCAAGTCTGTCGACTCATATTCTCAAAATAAGGCTTTCAGGAGCAAGTAGGAATTAAATTATCATTTTATTCCATATAAATTCTAAATCTCCTAAAATCACTCCAATTCCAATCCAATTCTAAAACTCCTCATTATAGAATGTATGACTTAAATTTGGGCTTACAATTAAATTAATTTTCTAAATAAGAATGCTGAGGATTATTTTGGGCTGTATGAAGCCTAAACTGATTCTAAACTAGCCAAAACTGGCAAAAATTAACAAGTTTAGGGTGATTGTGGAATTAAAATTTGCATTCTTTTACATGTAACATATTTTTCCATATTCAGCCTAAATATCCTAAGTTATTTGGTAATCTAGGAGGATTTTGGGCTGAAATTTTCGACTCGGGAAGCTTCACTTGAGAAAAAATAATGAAACTTGCGAAATATCTATAGTGTTCGCTCTGTTAACCTCTTGACCTACGATTTATTTTCTGACGGGGCGCGCGAAGTTTCAAAATTAATCCTGAATTCAAAAGATTCTGAGAACTGATTTCTGATATTTCGTGTAACTAAATGTAATATTAATAGTATAGAATTAATGAGACCGTTTCGTGATCGGCTAATATTGTCAATTTAACACTTTAACAACCGGTATTTTTTTAACATCCTACCCCCTTCTGACCGACCACTTGGCCACAAGTACTTCCTTGATACTCGAAAATTACAAATTCTCGTCACTGATTGTGAGTCCTTAACACAGGTAACCGCAATGATAAATGATAATTTATTGATTGGAGTGTCAACCAATTAATAAGTTAAAAGTCCAAAAGTGTTCGGTCCGAAAAGCCGATTAATAGGCTTCCGGTCAGTAAAGTGTTAATAGTTTCTAAAGGAGAAAATTTCCTATTCCATTTTCCGCTCTACGAAACTCACGCGTAGTTGTCGGCTAAGGGGTTAATAACGTGAAAATAATATTTGATCGTCTCCTGATTTACTAAAATGTGCAATTCAGTAGATTTTGGAAGACTGAAAAATTCCGATCTTACTTGCATCCTCACGAGCGTCCCCCGCCATTGTAGGGCAACGGGTTAAAGTCCACCGCGACGATTTAAAGGTCGGAGAGCGTCGCAGCTCTTTTTCGTTCTTCATCTCTTGGAGGAAGAAAGAGGTCGAAAAAGAAGGGCTCACGAGGGAAGACGAGGGATCGGCAACGGTCAATTAGGTGGCCGTTAATTTGGCGTGGGGCGCGTAAACGTGCTCGTAAACACGCTCGCAAAACGGAGGCATCTGCGAAGGCGGATCTGCATTTTACGTTCCCATGGTGCATCGCGATTTCACATGTGTCCCACGACCCCACGAGTGAGCAGGGGAATCTCTCCTCGCGAGGGAATCCTTTCCTTGAAAAGAAGCCTGAGAATATTCGCTTCGATTTCGGCAATGCCCTCGAGCCGATTCCCAAACGAATTTTGCAACTTTTTCTCGTTCTTTTTTCGTCCGATTTACGTAGTTAAGAACCCCTTCGATGATTCTGACGAGAAACGAACCCTCGTCTGATCCGATGAACGAGTCCGTGAAAGAAGAAGCCTCCCAGTGGGAGGGAAATTATACCGGTACTTGAAGCAGAGCTAGTCGCTTTCGGATTAATTGCAACATGAATGAACGAAGCCGAGTTTAGCGAATGGACCAATCAGAGCTCCGTTTCTGCACTGGTTGCTCGATCCCCGTCCAAGCTCGTTAGCCAATTAAACTTCATAATTAGAGAGTACGCAGTGTTCGGAGCCTCAGCCGAGGAGAAACTTGGACGCGTGACTCACAGCGGATGTAATCGACTGGATCATACTTTATCCGCATCTTCCACCCTTCTTCCGCAAACAAAAAACCGCGAATGTCCAAGTTTTCCCGGATTCCGTCGAAGCTATCGGCACTTTCGTCACTTCCGTCAATCATTCTCGTTTCTCTGACGCGAAGATACCGTTGCGAAGCACGCTCGAGCGGATTAGTCCGCGGGGTGGCTTCGAAAGTCGAGTTTCACGATTCACCCGAGCATTTTTCCAGCGAACGAAAGTTTTTGCGAGGAACGATTCAAGCTCCCTTACGGGATTAATTTGCGGTCGAGCGTATCGACGGTAAGGGGAGCGTAAAATTGATTTACTCCGTCTCGGATATCCTCGTCCCGAGCACCGCGCGTCTCTTCGTTCCTGCGGAGAGAATTCTAATGCTCGAAAACCCTGCACCGAGTCAGGATCCGTTCTTCTTTTAATTCCTAGGTCTCTTCTCGTTCCGCGAGCACTGGGGGAGGATTTGCCGAAACGGTAACGAACTAATCCTCTTTGCGGCTTTCGTATCGTGTATGCGGAAATCCCTGTCCCGTGTTTCCGTTTACCGCGCTTCCCGGTTCCCTCTTTCCGCTTTTCTCGGACTCCGAATCTAACGAACGAGATTCTCGAACGAACTGGTGAAAAATTACTGTCGCAAATGGCAAAGAGGGAGTCTTTCTGACCCTGGATTCGACAAAATTGCCCTAGGCTCTGCAAACGTGAGGGTAAGTCTATTCCTCTCGGAGAGGAACGAGGAAACGTTCGTGGACTCTGAGGATTTTTTACTCATTTGGGATGTGTGTGTGGAATTGTGAAAATTTTGAGAGGAGCGTATGGTCACTCATCGTTGTTCCGCGTCCGAGGTGTTCAGGATTTCAGAACATTGCGGAACTACTGTGCCAGTGTCCTCTTCTGATGACTTTTCTTCTTTCCACGTTCCTTTCTCTTAACTAGTTAGCTGTGTTTGACGAGTATACTCGTCATGCGTAAAAGCTACCACTGGTTTTATAAATTGTAATTTTAATAATAAAAATAATTAAGGTAAAGGTACCAGTAGTTTACCAGTTAAGAGAAATTTTCGATAGAAACAATGGTAACTATTTACTCTGTCAATAACTGGCGAGAGTCGATGCTTTGGACATTCTAGATTATGTACCAAGACCAATTTTTAAAAAAACATAAGTTATAAAAATTTGAGAAATATATTTAAAAATTCGGCAAATGCTTCAGTAGTTGACCACTTTTGAGTTCGATAAAACTAGAAATTGACCACCTTTTTTCGTTAGTAGTTGACCGCTTATATTCGACGTGCTCTGCGACGATCGAGTGCGGACGTCTTACGGTTTATGTTTTCTTATTTCTTATGGTATTATGTTCCTTTATGTTTGATTAGTTTTGTTAAGAGTTATTAAGTAGATTAATGTTATTTTGATTATATATGTATTTCTAATTTCTATTCTTTTAACTTAGTTTAATAAATATTACTTTTAATTTTATTTCGCCTTCAATAATAATCGGACGGTCATTCTCCTGCTACATTAAAAACATGTTTGGAATATTTTGAGGCCATGCCGAAATAAAACGAATAACTAAAGGGTATAAATAATTTGAAATAGATTTATCCTTATCTCCAGATTTTCGTGACCCAAGATTTAAATGCATTTTCGCCACAGTTAACTGGTTAAGTTTTTTTAGGAGTGGCTTCTCACCCGATTTCATACATATTTAGAATCGTGAAAGAGAATTAAAGTAGTGCATGGTCTCCGATCGTTCTAGTGTTCTTCAGTCGAATTTCTGGAAACTTGAGAACGTCGCGAATCGGTCCGAAACCACTGCGCCAGCTTCCTCTCCTGATGTATATTATTCTTCGCATCTTTTTCTCCTAACTTCTTTTACAGAAGGGTACCGTTCAATCCCATATGTAAATCTTTTTCGATACTCGACGTATCTCCGATGTGCTCACTTGCTAAACGAGTTGACTTCCTCTAAATGGAAGTATTTTATTGGAAAACTTTCCTCGACTCGTCCCCAGCTTTCCACCCCCGTTCGGCCAATGAAATTATATGCTTGAACGCCCTCGAGGCTGTTAAGGGTTTTAAAGCCCAACGTTCACGGACGCGTCCATCCGTTACGATTGCATTCGAACCTTTCCTGACGACATTCGACCCCTTCGATGGCCATTCTATCCATCCAACTTTTCACGGATGCAACAACCAGAAAATCTCGACAATCGCTAGCAAAGAAGTTGGATCGTTGTAAAAAATATTTCGCCTGTCTTTGTTACGAGAATTGCAATCCATGCAGTGGCGGACTAAGGCTAAAGCGGGCCCTAGGCAACATTGTAATTCCGGGCCTATTTTTCAGTCATGACACATACTTTGCGTTTGATAGTTTGGTTTTTAAAAAAACGGGCCCTAGGCACCTTCCTAGGTTGCCTAGGCCTTAGTACGCCCTTGATTCCATGAGGAATAGTTGCTTTCGTTCGAACTTTGCATTGTACAGCCGATCATTTGGCGGAGCAAACCTTTCTGTCTTCCTTCGTTTCTCTTTGCTGATTGAATTCCATCGAAGAAAAGAGACCAAAAGGTTAAAAGAAGGACAGCGGAAAAAGGAGTCACTCGTCCCTTGCGATCGCGAAAATGTTGATCATAGAAATCACTTTCAAATTGTCCTCGATACCTTCGAAGAGGATCGATCGAAATCGACGGAAGAGGAGGAACCTACGTTTATTTAAGACGAAAGAAGAACTCGAGGTAAAAGGAACTCGAAAGGATCTCGCAACCAGAGGAGAAAACCCGCGAGTGATTTTCAACGAGAGAAACCACCCTTGGGCTACTTCATCTCCCTCTAGGAAGGAGAGAGAAATACCCACGACAAGGGTGTTCCAGATTTTCTCCTGTCCACAGCCGGAATATCGATAACCGCGTGGATGAGGTTAATCTTCTTGGTTGGTCGATTCTTCCGCAAATTTTAGCAGCGTGGAACGAACGGCGGAAATGACCGTGGATATATTTGTCCCGCAATTATTCGAAGGAGAAGGAAAAAAAGCGAGACTCTTCGGCGTCCACGACGCATCGAATTAACGGAGGGGGAGAGTTCAAGTTCGTCAGCGCGGCTGGGGTTAATTGCCGTAAATAAGCGTCAAGTGGTGCTTTCGCGACTCGCTGCAACTTCGAACGAGCCGCTCCTTCTTTCTTCCTTCCTTCCCTTCTTTCTTGTTCCTGCGAAAGTTGTTTTTCGTCCGACGAGGGTCCGGCCGTTACGAGTATCTCGCGCGTACGCGTCCTCGGCTGGAGCAGCTTCAAGTTATTATTGGCCTACCGGCTGTTATTTTAAGAACTGGTTCACTTTCTGCCTCCCGAATCGCTAATTTCCCGCACGTCCGTGCCCAGATTCGCGGCGAACGACCGCCGTGTTTTTCCGTCTTCGAGCACACCGGAAATTCGCCCTCGTTTCACCACCTCGAAAAATCTCACCGTCCATCTTCCTCGATCTGTGAGAAATCGCTACTACCGTGGTAATCCAATCAACAAACGGTAGTGAGAAATCATCATCACGAAAATCATTCGCTATTGGCATAGAAAAAAGGGGAAAAACAGGTGAAATCGGGGAGGACCGCTGAAGAAGAAGAAGATGAAGGATAGGAGACGTTGGGTGAAGTGGAGGTTTCTCGTATAGTCGCATTCTACTCGGTGTGTAAAGAGATTTCGATAATTACTATCAATAACCTTGTTTGTGCAGCAGCATGCTCCGTTATCCGAGGGTACGATAAGAACCGCCCTCGTGGAGAACCGCCATCGAGTCATATTTGCTCTCTGGTTAGACCAAGCTTTATTTTAATAATCTCAGATTATCAAGACAACCTCGTATCATCGATCATCACAAGTTTCAAACAGAGATTCGTATTTGTACATCCTCGAAAGGGTACTCGTCGATTTGAATCCCGGAGGGTAGAAAATTTCCTCCCGCAGTTTCATTCCGCCATTGGACCTTCCGTCTCCTTTGTAGTCGAAGAACGGGCCGGGTTTCGTTTCTCTCAAATATTTGTTTCTCTTTGATTGCACTCGCAACCTCGACCCCCTGCTCCTCCACTCCACGTCGATGCTCCAAGAAATTAGTTTCGCTCGGAGCGAAATCGCGGGAGGCCTTTGTTTTCTCATAGATTTTCAAGAGACTCTAGCTTATCCTCTGGAAATTCGCGAGGCCACGAGCATCGCTTTGTTAACGTCGACGTGCGCAACGAAGGTAGAGAGAATTTTATTCGACTTCTAGCTGAATCTTCGTCGGAGAACGAAGAGAAGAGGATATCCGCGAAACATGGAAATTCCAATTAAAATTCTCTGCTTCAGCGGTAAACCCTCTCCGCCATCGATAAATCCCATCGTGGACGGCGAAATTGAAACGTCCTGCCGCGAATTGAAATTAATGGCCCGGGAAAGAATTACCATCGATTCGAGTCGACCGAGTAGTTTCGGCCGAATCGAAACCATGCGCGTTTCTCTGGATGCAAGTCCAGAGATATACATTTGCTCGTGGCGATTCCCATCGCCGTCGCTGTGGCGAGAAATCGACGAGCCGACTGGAAAGTCGAGTAGTCGATGCGAGGCCTCTTCACGTCGCTCGATATTTCTGAATCCGATGCTCCGCGAGGGCGGAGGCGGTCTTCGTGTTTTCCGATTCCAGAAATAACGTCATACTTTGCTCTTCCCTCTCTTTCCTTCTCATCTTCTCTCTTTTGCTTCTCCTCCTTTTACTCTTCCTCCACCACTAACTTCGACTTCCCCCTTCTCTGCGGCTGTTTTTTCCCTCTCACTTTTTTTTTATTTCACTCTGGTCCTAGCTGTTTCTCCTATTAATTCTGACTTTCTATCCAGCGACGCGCATCGACGGAAGCGGTCTTCTTAATGAGACGGATGAAATAATAAGGGAAGTAGGAGAGATAGACTTCGAGGACCGACGTGAAATTCACACCGATGCGAAAAAGTCGCAGATACCGCAAGAAAGAACCAAATTTTGCGTTATATTCCACAGGAATTTTTAACGACACCCGACAAATAATTTCCCTCCTTTGTTCGACGCTTCGAGGTGGAAAATTGTCAGGCTGTCGAGTCGCGCAAGTAATTCATTATTTTCCACAATTCCAACTGGAATTTGCGTGATTTAAATCGTTGATATAGAATCGACAGAAATTCCGCAGACATTCCCTTTTCCCTCTTTTATTCGTGTTTTTTTCGTGACAAAAGGTACGGCGATCGCGGGAAACGAGATTACATGATTTACGCGTACCTAATTTCGACAAAGAGACCTATGCCTTTTGCGATTCAGCGAACCGTGGCACGTTTTTTTTTTACTCTGCCGCGAAGCAATCGCGATACTATCGAAAGAGAGCGAGAAAAGTAGAGAGAGAAGGAGAGTGTAGGGATAAGAGGGAAAGAGAGAGCGAGCCAGATCGGAAATTCGTGCCTTTGAAGTTAGAGCCAGGAAAAGCGTAGGTCGTTATTATCTTGGCTCGAGTAGCATTATCTGCGGTACGTTTTAAGTAGGATAACGTATCTTGTCCGTCCATGTTTGCCCGTCGTCCGCAAGTATACCTACTTCGCTTCCATGGAAATACTCGAGCAAACTTCAGTTTCGTGTCTCGTGAAAAGGTAGCTGCAATTTGCATCTTTGACCAATGTTCCATCGAGGGCGTCTAACTTTTATCAAACTTCGGGCAACCGAAAAATCCGATACGATGGGAGACGAAGTTTGGAATTCCAGCGAATCCTTTCCACTGGAAGAAGGTACTTTCACGAAGTTCTCGTTTTCTTAACAAAAATATAAAAAATCAAATTCAAGCCGGAATACGATTCTTCGAGAGACTAGAATTGGTGAAAGTTAACGAGAACGATCCCTGGCAGGGATTACTCTCGATTAATTAGGTGGAGGGTAATTATCCTTCGTTAAGTCCTGGAGTTGATGAAGCCCCTTCGACTGGCGCATCGAAGGACCAACTTGCGGAGTTTGAGGATGCGGCCGGATGCCATTAGCAGGATGAAAATAGAGATCGTAAGGGTGTTCACGACTCGAAGCGATCGTTATAGATAGAAAACAACTGGATTTTGAAGAGAAAGACGAACGATTGATGAGGGAATTTTTGAAAATCGACCAGGATTTTTTCAAGTCTCTCGTTGTAATTCTATTCACGGGAAAGGAGTGAGATTATTAAATAGCGCGTGGAAGTTCCGTGTAGGATATGCGTAATTAATTAAAAAAAAAAAGAAGTAATAATAAAAAACCGGGCAACCTTGGAAGCGGAGAAGCGGAAGGATGCAAATTCATCCGAAAAGCCTGTCACTCCCGACGGTGGATTTTGTAACGCAGTTGGCCGATTAACGGTAGCGCACCAATTCTCGCAGCGTTCCGTTTTCTCGTCGATTTTCATTTTGTTCCAATTACCGAGCCGACCAGCCACGTTTTCGCTCTCGTATACATCACGCTCCAAACGTTTTTTTTTTTTCTCCAAAACGTCATTTCGACCGATGGCTTTTCAACGGCGCTTAACTCTGGCAATAGCGTGGCCACTGATATTTTCGGGGTCAATCGCGAAACTTTGAAGGAGCGAAATGACCTCGAACACTGGACGATACGCCAGCATGGAAATTAATTCAGAGTTTTCAAAACAATAAAATCTCTTCGTTTCGTTTTACCAAGCTCGATCGCGAAATCACTTTCGCGAGGAGCTCAATTTACTTTGCCTTTGGGTCGTCGATGTTTGCGATCGAGACTTTGAGTCGAAAGAGAAAGAAGCACGAACGAGCAAAGTTTTGTCGATCAGCGAAGCTAGAAAACCTCCTCCGGAGAGGAGGCGATAAAAACGCCAACACTGTGACGACCGAGGCCAATTAATTAAAAGTAAGGAGAACAGCATCGAGTCGAGAAAAGTGTTTAAGGATCGGGGCTCACGGGAGAAAGAGAAAGAGAGAACTCTCTCTCATGTGTTCAGGACGCGTAGTAGCGTTTGCGGGGCGATGACACACGCCCAATATAAAACGCTGCGGTGTGCGTGCCAGCACGCACTTTCACGCGCACCTACACATCGATCCCTTTCCCTCCACCCTCTCTTCTCATCGTCCGACTACCTCTTTGCCTCTCTGCCCGCAAGCAGCGGCCAAGCAACCTTCTTCTTCGCGTTCGCGGCGCGCGTTCTCGCGTCCCTCTTTTTCTACGCCGATGCACCGAGTGCGTTACACTTCGTGGAACCTCGAGGTTATCCAATGGGGGCTCGACTAACGGCGCCTCCAACTCGATTTCGCCACTGAATCGTCCGAAACGACCTTTATCGATCTGCGAGCCGTACACGCACCCCAGTTTGCCCAAATTATCGTCCCTTTTCTTGGTCCCTCTCGAAACGAACCTCCCACGAGGAAGCTTTCTCGTCCGAGCGGCCATCGGACGTAGCCCTTTAAAATTTGAGGTACTTTGTCTTATTTCTTTGCTTTCATAAGAAAATTTGAAACATTCTCTTGTTGGATAAGAAAACTATAATTTAGTTGAAACAGTGGCGTTGACCGAGCGGCCATCGGACGTAGCCTTGGACATTTTCGCACATCGGACATAGCCTTTTCAAATTTTCGGCCATCGGACGTAGCCCTTTAAAATTTGAGGTACTTTGTCTTATTTCTTTGCTTTCATACGAAAATCTGAAAGATTCTCTTGCTGGATGAGAAAACTATAATTTAGTTGAAACAGTGGCGTTGACCGAACGGCCATCGGACGTAGCCCTTTAAAATTTGAGGTACTTTGTCTTATTTCTTTGCTTTCATAAGAATATCTGAAACATTCTTTTGTTGGATGAGAAAACTATAATTTAGTTAAAACAGTGGCGTTGACCGAGCGGCCATCGGACGTAGCCTTGGAAATTTTCGCACATCGAACGTACCCTTTTCAAATTTTTGGCCATCGGACGTAGCCCTTTAAAATGTGGGGTACTTTGCTTTATTTCTTTGCTTTCATACGAAAATCTGAAAGATTCTCTTGTTGGATGAGAAAACTATAATTTAGTTGAGATAGTTGCGTTGACTGAACGACCATCGGACGTAGCCTTTTCAAATGTTTGGCTATCGACCGTGCAACGAGTCGGTCGAGATACTCTGACGTGTTTCTTTGGTTTCATACGAAAATCTGGAAGATTCTTTTGCTGGATGAGAAAACTATAATTTAGTTGAGACAGTGGCGTCGACGGATCGCGACTCTTTTGGCACGCGTCCTTTTGGGAGTCGGAGCGAGCCGTTGCTTTGCCGTCGATCGGTTCCATTATGCATTGTTTCGAGGTACGCGAGGCCACCCAGGGGCGACTGACGTGCGCCAAACGTTTGACGCAAAGTGGACGATAGAAGCGAGGAATCGTATTTACCCGTTGTCTACCTCGGACGCATCGTCTTTCTCCTCACGAATATTAAACGCATCCCACGAGCGGCGCCCCACGAACATTTGCCTTTTGCCACTTGCTGTTTGCCATTCTGGTCGATTCGTCCGCCATCCGTCTGCCGCACGATTTCCTAGCGTCTTAGTTTCTCTGCGGTCGATTCTGCATTCTGGCACGTCCGTTGGGAACAAGTTCTAGGGCGAATTGTCGTGACGATTGTCGCGCGACCGTTCGAAGGGATGATGTTGCGCTCCTTCAAAAAACTACTCACGGAAATGCATCCAAGTCGATGTCATTTTCTTGGGCAAGGTGATTGAAAACGGCTGGGGTCGATTTTCGTGCGGAAAAAGGGAACTGGAGGTGTCGTTGGAGGATCGAGTTTCTCGAGAGCTCCGAGGGAGTAGTTGGAGGTATTCGCGGCCGTCTAGGAAAAATTGCCGGCAGAAAGAGGCGAACGGCGACTCGCTCTCTCCCTTTTTCCTTTTTCTGCTTCTCTCTTCCTATCATGGTCTCGTTCCCTCTCGCTTCATCCGGCTCTATCTTGTTCCCTTCGGCTGGAAACTCCTCCGCGAAGGTCCGTGTCCACGAGTATCGATCTGGGCTTGGAGCCTCGCAAGGGATACCTCTGACTCACCCACCGTAATTTCTCGGAGGATCTCTGTGTCTTTTTACGTCCGGTTAATTAAACAAACCGTAGCAAGGACCCTCCGGTTTCTCCACTATAGTCAACGACGTAATCGAAGAAGCACGCCCGATCAACGACGAACTTCGCTGAGGGTCGGTGATCTCGTTAAACACCGCAAACCGCTTCTCATGGATTATCCGTGCAAGTTTCGCCAACGTTGCAGAAAAGATTCTCAAAGACGAGCGTTGGGAACGAAAATTGGCGCGGAAGAGAAGACTCGAGGTTATCATCCAACGGGGTAAATCGTCAAACGAGAGCGAAATGCTCGGAATTCGCGAGGACAAAAGCTGGGTCGCAATTACGAGGATGCGCTCGGAACGTCGGCCTAATTTCGCCAATTCGAGTCGAATGCGGCTCTCGTCGAGCAGCTCGGCCGAAAACTCAACTCTCGTTCGTCGCAGACGCTTCGAGGCTGTTGATCGAAGAAAATTCTCTCGCGTGGATCAACGAGAGGTCGTAGAATCGAGGCCGAGAAGCATTTCGCGGCAATTTCCCGCGGTTTCGAATCAAGTTCGCTCCGGTTTCGCTCGAGCGCGTAAAATGCTCGTTGGACGACTCGGATATGAACTTTTCTCGACCGTTGGCGAAGGAGCTCTCCGAAAAGTCGTGGCAAACGGACGTAGACTGTGAAAAGGCGAAATAGTGAGAGGGCGAAGAGGCGAAAAGACCGAGGAGGCGAGGACGCGCGGCTACTCTCGAGGGCGAGAGGCCAGGAGAACGAGACAGAGGGACGGTAGTTATTTGCAGCGGCTTTAATTAAACCGCGGTCCTCGCGCGGTGCAATTGCGAATGTCTCTTAATGACGGCGCGACGGATAATTACGATTTGGCGGGAGAGCGAGAGAAGAGGCCGACGAGGAAAGTGCGAGAAAGGCGAAGGGAGGGCGAGAACGGGCAACGTCGCGGGCAAAAATACTTGGCGACATTTGAGCGATAATGGGATAACGCGGGAGGAGGAGGAGGAAGAGGAGGACGTTAACCGGATTTTCAGAGGCCACCGAGTTTCGCGGTGGCACGATGAAAATTTCTCGGTGTAGCTATTCGCCACGTGGGAAAACAGTCGACCCCTGTTCCCGCGATAATAGCAACCCTCCATCGTGCTTCGCCTTTCCACAGACGAGCCTTTGCTTTCGTTGCAAAATTTTTCCACCATTTCTCGTCGGGAGGCTCCAAAAATATTTGAAATTTACGAGGACACGAAGGAGCCGCAAACGATCCCTCTATCTTCCGACCCCTCTTCGCTTCTAGACGGCGGCACATTTTCGCCACAATTTATTTATTCCCAAACCAGCTCCAAGCACCTCAACCCGGCACGTCTCACGAAATTCGACGCTCTCGTTAATAATTAATCGTCCAACGTGGTATCAAAGACTGCACTCTTCGCCCTAAAACAAGTTCCTGTCTTTCCAGACACTCCTTCGATTTGGAATTCAAAGTGTCGCAAACCCGAAGACCGTCGAGACGACGTGTGCCCTCTCGAGTCGCGGAGGCCGCATCGATCCCGTCTTAGGGTCAAGCAAAACATCGCCCACGACAATAATAGGCGCGTGTAAGCTCGCGAACGAACGAGCAGGGTGAGAGAAAGAACACGAAGCCCCTCGGCGACGACGTCGTCGTCTTCCCGCCCGATAAGCGGATCTTGGGAGGTCGCCGGACCCCAACGCATGTCGTACCGTCGCCAAGATAGGATTTACGCTCTCTACTGTCCCATAGGCTGGTTTCAAAAATTTGTGTCATTTTGCACGACCGTTGTCATCGTTTCATGACCTTCTTGGGCGAATTGAAGCCCGCGAAGATCCTTTCGAGTCCGGTGAAATGAAGGAGGGTGGGTCGAGAAATTCGGTCGTCCCTTGGGCGCGATTCTGACAAAATAGGGAGCTACGTGCACGTATCCAGGCAAGGGACGATGGAAAGTCGATAAAACGTCGAGGAAGGCAACGAACTTGTCGTGAGTCATCGCTGTCTCGCACCTAACGCGCCGCGCCAGCTAAATCGGGCGGCTCTCGCGTCTGCGAAGCTGATGTCGGTCGGTCGACTTCGAAGATCGAGCTACTAGGTCCGACCGAATGTCGGTCACCGATAGAGTCTTCAATTTTTCACGGTTTTTTCAAATAATTCGAAGAAATCAAAGATGTAGAAATCTTCTCGAAGAGAATGTCGCGGTTGTGTCAAGGTGACGTTGGTTACGCTGCAATTAACCGCGAATGGAGTCGAGAGCGACAACGTCCGAGAGAATTAAAAAGTAAAGAAACTTTTTATCCCCCTTGTTCCCTCTGCCCTTCTTGGTTGATTCGCCGGAGCAGTTGCTAACTGAAAATAAATTGGCTCTGGCGCAATATTGCTCGTGGAGTAAATCCGAGAAGAGCGAGCTCCACGCTTCTTCGTAGGAGCTGGGCTTAAGGTAAGAGAAGTGAGAGAACAACGCCGAGCAACTTTGACGGTTCCTTTAACGTTAAACTTTCAGCGTTGTAAATGCCTCCTGGCAGCTTCGTGGAAGCTTCGAATTCTTTAAAGTTCCGAGCACGAGACGGTCTCCCGTTCGTCTTCCGGAAGAAAGGGTTTAGCTGGATAAGAATAAAAAAAGTACCAGCAAAGCAAATTAATCTTGGGGTATACTATTTGATAGATCTCTTGGAAAAAATCGTTCCTGCAGAATATGAATTTGCTACCCCTATCGTAAGTGTAGTTAGAGGGTGAAATGTGTTCTACAATTTTTCTCATAAGTAGGTCTGAGATATTTTAGTTTACATTTCTTGGAAGGTTGAAATTTTTCGGCATAATTTTACAAGTGGGCAAGTAGTACGGGTCGATGATAATATCTGCGATTTATTTTAGAATTTACTGTGAAGCCAAAGACGAGGAATCGGACAAAGACTGTAAAATGTGTTTTACCCTTTAACCCCTTGATTTACAGTGACGTGTGGCATTTGTGATGTGGTGATTGGAATACAAAATTTTGAGGTTTTTTGAAGACTTTAAATTGAAAGTATTAGTAGATGACGAGACGTTGAAATTAGCTCTATGTTATTAACACTAGAACTACCGGCGTTAAATCCAACATATTTTAATAAATTAAATAAGTACTTTGAAAAAGGGGGAATCAAGCGGCGGAAAATTTGATCGATTGGGTGATTTATGTCTATTGATATAGACGTAGAATATTTATTCTATGACTCCCATATAAACTTGGAGAATTTTTTGAAAAAATTGTGTACCAGTCATTTTGACTGGTTTGGTAGTTCTAGTGTTAATATTACGTTGACTTATAACGATATATCTGAAATCAGTGATAGATTATTATTCCTACAATTAATTCTGAATTTATTACGCGTTCAGTTACAGAAGAAATCGTAAGGCAAGGGATTATTTATCCCTACGGTAGAAGTAGCAGATTCATACTTTGCAGGAAGGGTTTTTTTAACACACTACAGCAGCCGTTAAATTGATCGGTTCCTCCTTTTTTTTAAATTCTTCTCAAATTGATAAAGAAGTAGTACAGCAAATATTTCGCGTGTAACTTATAATATACAAATTTCTTAACCGATCATATTTCTTGCCCCTTGATTCATCTTTCTGCAAGGTTCTTATTTAACTCTTTACGGACGGAAACTTTTTTGAATATTGAGAAAGAATCATTTATTAGCAATGAAAAAACCGTTTTTTATTGGAAAATCATACTTAATGTATAGCAGTTGAAATTTACTATTTATATAATCATATTTCAACAGTTATACTTCAATTTTTCAACTTTAACCGTTTATATATTCATCGAGCAACTGTAATCGAATTTTTTCTCAGACCGCATATAAGCGCCCATCGTTCTCAAAGGGTTAATATATTTAAATCTATCAAATTTAGCGGCCGTAGATCTGATGTTAAAGAGACCTATCAAATGGTATGCCACAAAATTAATTTGCGTTGGGTACACTATTTCTATTCTTATCATGCCAGACCTTTTAGACTGTTTAGATGAGAAGAGACGTCCCGTCGTTACTCTCCTTCCCTGTTTCTCTTTCTCTCTCACTTTTCATTCGTCTCTTTTCCATGCTCTGCAGGAATCGAGGATCCTTTGGTATTATTTCAGCCGGCCGGAACGTTTCCCGGCTAGATATGAGGGACAGATAAAATTCCGAGAAAAGCCGATTTCCACGAGCTTTCTCGACAATGCCAGCAACGTAGAAACGAAACGTATGCAAACTCGGCAGACTAACGAGAACCGTCGACCGAAACAACCAAGGTTTCCACCTGGCCATCCGGCTTAACCGCGCCAGACAATCTCTTCTTCGACGTCGTTCCTACTTTCCTCCGATTTTCCACCGACATTTTTGCCCATCGAATGAAAGGAAGGAAAACCGAAGCAGAATGACGAGGCAGCCGGTAATACGGTAACCACTCGAGATCGAACCTCAAATGCGGAACCCGTCTCCTATTATCCCGACGGTATCGTCGCACTCATGGAATGACAAACGATAATAGGATACCTGGAAACCGTCGCCGTGAAATTCCACTCAATACCGCAATTCCATCGTTACTCCAACTAATACGGAGATTCTCACCATCAATCGCGCGAAATATGAAATTTGTTTCGCTCCTCTTAAAAGTCAGGTGAATTTTCATTTTCGTTTGCCGAACTCGAACTATGGGGAGTTTCCTTTCGCGTAAAAAAAGAAAATTGACAATTTATCGAAAAGAATAGAGGGACGTTCGATGTGAGCAGGTCGGTCGTCCTAACTCGCTCGTAAAACCTTTACGATCTCGAGGGTGAAAAGAAGGGGATTTGTGCGCGTGCCGGATAGAGGTAGGTCGAGGTTTTTCGAAAAACGGACCAATTCGTCCAGCTGGCGAGTCGTCTAGGTGGACCCGAGTCGAGGAAAACGTGCTCCGTTGGCGCCACGCTTTTCCGCTATGGAAACTAGTCTCGCTGATTTTTGTGCTCCCTCGTTCCCCGTCGTTTCGTCTCGGCCATTTGTCTTTCCTCGGTTCTAGCAAAAAGATGCTCTATCGTCGGACACTTCGCGCGAATGCAAAACACGAACTGGTTCACATTTTGTTGCCCCGTAGCTGAAATTATTTGAGGTTGAAGCAAAGGATGCTTCTGTGGAATCCTTTTTTTGCTTCTTGGCAAATTAACGGGCAAATATCCTGTTGAGTATATCGGAAAAAGCTATCTCGTATGTGGTATTATTTGAAATTCTCCGCTCGTATGTCGATACGTTTTCCGATTTCGCATTTGCGTTCGAGGTTTGGGTTTCGGTTGTGCGTTCTCTTAATTTTCAGCGAATGAACTTTCTACCGCTCAGTGGTCAATTTCGCAGAAATTCTGAGCGAAACATTGGTATCTAGACGAAAATTGATATATTAGGACTTTTTGTGTCACTGATTACGAATGTGATCACAAAAATTCCAAAATCAAAGTGGCGGGCATGTAATATGAATAAGTAAAATTCGATACTCCTATGGATATAACTGCACTGCCGTGCAAAAGAAGCTCGCGATCAACAATTATCGATAACTCGACGAGTAGCAAAAAGTAACTGCTAAAGCCACACGACTATTGTTCAGAAAACTTCGACCTTTATTTAGAGAACAAAATTAGCGCCAAACTGAGCCAACCTTTTAACTGTTCCATTAAGAGCAGTGAAAAGATGTGTAGGTCGGATATTTTCTTTATAATATTAGTAACGTGATAAATAAAAAGATGAAGCTGACATACTTGGTAATTCAAAATGTCAAATAGCTCTCAATAAGAAAATAAGAGTATTAGACATATGGATTAAATAAAAAATCAATGACCTTAGAAATATATTAAATTCCCGAGTCAAAATATTGAACCTCATTTGAACCTTTTACTACCCAACACGTACAATTCAGGGGATAAAGGTTTTCGTGATAGCTAAATAGGAGTATCACTTTACTGAGAAGGAGTTACAGGTTTATATTAGGAGTTTTAGTATTGAAAAGTATTGTTACGAAGCACCCAATAGATTCAATGTTACTGGGTAACGAGACATGGCAATTGTTTGTTAAATAAAAAGAGTAGAGATTCTACGGTCGGTGGTCCTCGTAGACGGACGTGTTCTCTTAAATAAACGTTATAGCTTTTTAATTGTGTTTTAATTAATTATGTCTAAAAGGACAAGGCGTGCGCAGTCGACTCGTAACAGTATCATATTACGTTCGAATAGGAATAAATACCATGAAAATAGGTTCAATATTTGGACTCGGATTGTCTAAAAACATCGTACAGAAAGAATGATTATTACTGAAAAAGTATTTTCCAACATATCACAAATCAAATGCATTCATTTCATTTCAAATATCAAGGAAAAAGTGCTTAGACCTTTTCCAGAATTTCCGCAAAATCAGCTACTGGGGTGGCGAGCAACTAACCGAATAAATTTCAGACTTGCGTTCTCGTTACCGCGGCTAATTGCAACGCGAGCCCGTTTAATCGCTCAAATCCAAACTCAATTATCGAAGTCTCCCTTCGACGTGACAACAGCCAGGATTAAAAGGCCGTTTTTAAAGTATCTCACTCGCAAACGCAGGTCTTCCATCGCAAATACAGCGTAAAGCTCCACCAAGAACCAGAAATGCATCGACCCGCGAATTCCAGCGATACGAGTTCGAAGAAGCCATGGATTTTCCTGAAGAACACGGAATCTCCGAATAATCCACGACGATTTACCCCAGAATGAAGGAGCATTCTCCGCCAAAGAAAGCAGTTGAGAATCTCTTACGCTGCGAGAAGTCGATCGAGAGGGACGAATGGTCGACGAGGGAGCGACGACTATCCTCTGATTCTCTCGGGTGAAGTCCAGGTGCAAACGCCGATCCCAAAACTCACCGGGGTATTTTCCATGAAACTTCGGCAGGAGAGCAACAAAAATCGGCCGACTTGGAACGGATCCAGGAAGCGAGACGATACTCGTCGGGAGGATTACGAGCCGGAACGAGGAATAAGTCGGAGTCGAGGAGCTCGATTCGCGTTACGAGGCCTCCAACGAAATATTCGAGCATGGTATTTGCGTCCTCGCGTTGCATCGACGCTACAAGAGCAGCATGATTGATAACGAGATGGTAGACGAGGGAAGAAAAACCTTACGGAAAAAGCATATATCGTTTCGCGAGTGGAGTACCTTTCCAGACATCTTTGCGACAGAGAAAATATTATCTCTTGGCTTCCGTTGTCTATTTTTCCCTTCCACGTGAAAAGTTCCCTCTTCGTGGCGAAAGCTCGATACTCGATATCCTCTCCTCCCTTCTCGGATGCATTATCGATGTTGCAAAGCGACGACAAAAAGCCAAAGGTGGGCGAGACCCTCGAAAGCGGATAAGTCTAGCGTCCGACACGCGAGACTCTTCCGTCACGTCGGTCGACGTCGAGCATTGCGAATCGACCTTAATTCGACGACGAGTCGTGTAAACGTATATCCGCCCTCACGTTCGTTCAGGTTTGCCTCGTCTGTCTGAAAGACCTCCATTCTTTTTTAAATACCTGGAGCCAGGTGGTCGAACAGAGTTGTCATTCCAGGAAGAACGAACCTGGAGGAACAGAGGAGAGACGAGATAGGTCCAATGGATGCTACGCTATTCGATGGAAAAATTCGAAGGCAGAGCGGAAAATTGCACGAAACATCGAACGCATTCAAGGCAGCGAGAAAAGTCGGAGAAGCTCTCGCGAGAGAAAATAGAATCTCAAAACCCTGGGGAGAAGGAGAGGGTGAATGTATTGAAATTGTTTCTCACTCGAATTTGGAGACGGTGAACCTGGTATACTCGACGAGAATGAAATTCAAAGTTCCAAGATGAAGAATGTAGGTAAAAAACGAGCGAGGGTGCGCTCCGCTTCGAGGAGACCGTGGAAATGCATTAGCGACGCATCGACCTCCGTTCGTTCGATGATCCACTTACTATTCTCGCGGCGAACGAGCCAACCCGTATACCGTACGTTTATCGTCGCAAACTGCCAGGACGTAGAGCAAAATTGCAGCGAATCGTCGAAGCTAATTGCGTCGTCGTTCGTAACTTTTAACGATACCGATAATCGTTGGATAGGCGAAGTACGTAGGTCGTTTGATTTCCGACTATTTTTATCGATTTCCCGCTCTCCTCCTCGTCCTCGTGGAAGGAAACTGTAGCGAGGAATATTGAGAATCGAGAAGAAACAGGGCAATCGTTGAAAGTACTTTAGTTTTGGCCATGTAACGCGATTTCTCGGAGTGACCATTTATAAGGGGTGCACTCGTCTTAAATCGACGGAAGTACGAGCAAGAATATTCGACGGTTCGCACGATCGATAAACGTCGGGTGGTTTTATTTCGTTTTCTGGACACGATTAAAAAGCCAACTCGGAATTAGAGGAGCTAGAGGAGCTAGAGGAGTACTCGGAGTTGCCTCGTTCCTCTTCCTTCTGTTCTTCCGTTTCTTTTCCGTGTATTTTTGTCCGAGACCGTTCGGTTTTATCGAGCGAATAAAACTCCAGACAGACCGGCGCGGCTCGTAGCGGCGCGCCGATTCGATTTATCGGTTCGAGTCACGCCGGACGTAATTCACCGATGCTCTTGGCGGGGTAGTCTCTCTGGCTATCTCTCTTTCCTGACGATTTCGTCGGCGGAGAAGCGTTCTCGTAGAAAATTTTCGAGGTGTATCGTAGATCGGTAGTCGCGTTAAAACCGCGCCTCCATTGTCGAGCCGAGAATAGATTCGAATCTCCTGGCAGACTCGACCTTCCTACCTAACTCAAAAGGTTCTCAACTGGTTTCTGCGTTTTCTCCGTTTTACGTTGAACGACGCTCGACAATCGACAGAAGTTCTTTCGGAGTTCGAAGTTTCTTTGGGTCAAAGTATTGTAGGTCGTAAGATTCAAGTGCACGAGAGAAATGGCGCGAACTCGATATCGATACGTCGGTGACGCGGGAATTTCAAAATTCTATCTTCCGCGTATGAACCTCACGTTGAATGAATGAAATGCTGTTCGACGGGAAACGAAGCTTCGTGAGATCGGAAATATAGAGGCGGGAATGACGCATCGTTGCCGTCGTGGGACTTTAAGAATTTTTAAACGACTCTATAGAGCTGTGGACGAGGCGACTTTGGAAAATTTGACGTAGCGGGTTTCGCTCTTGCCTTTTATCCCGGTAATTGCGAACGATCGCGTTAGACGTTGTAAAAAGATAGAAAAGAAGGTCAGTGTCGGCTTACTTTTAGAGAGACTCGAGAGGATCGCGCTCGAAAGAATGCGAATCCCCTCTCGCCGCTTCCACCTTCGCATTGTTAGGCTTTGCAACGTAAACGAGAGACAATGGCGTTAAAATCCTTCTCTCAGCTGGAATGGAATACAAGAAGAGCGAGGAACTTCCGAAATTAGCTAGGCTTTGGCTCGGAGGGTATTATTTTCGATTGACCCGGTCCGTGCTCTCGGGTAAGGGCTTATTCCGCGAGGCGAGTAAGCGGCTGCTTGTCCTCCGCTTCTCTTGGTCCGTGACTGGGTCACCGCCAGAAAAGCTCCATTATCGTCCATCTAGAACGCCTTTTTTTTACCTCCAACGTGTATTTCTAGCAATGGAATCTATGGAAATTAACTCTTTGCACTCGGAGCTATCTCTGACATTATTTAGCTACTTGACACCACTTTGCTACTTGCTATCTTGTGCCATTTCAATTTAACAGTTCAGATAAACTTACGTTTGTTAAAATGTTGTGGTGTAATAAATTCATGCTCTACAATCACTAATAAATTCGAAGGTCCTTTTCGAGGGAGAAAACGAGTGGTATGATAGACTTATGATGCACCCTTAGATGGGACATCAAAGAGCAAAGGATTAACACTTTGTCATGGGGGTCACCGGTGACCGGCGCTATTGAATTCAGTGAAATTTCGTGTAATATTTATGAATTCTCAGACATACTGAATATTTAAATGTGAAGGTTAAAAAGATAAAGATCTGCTGAATATCTATCTGTTTTTTTTAAGTTTCTGCTTTGAAAGATGGGGATTTAATAGAAAAAGTTTCGCTTCAGTAGAAATAATGAAAATAGCGAAATACCGGTGGCGTTTAAGGTGTCTGGGAACGTAGGGTGAGTCGCGCTATGACTGCACCACGAAATTTGTTATATCCGATGATGTTTCCATTTGAGTCGATATCAAAGTGAAATGCATCTACTAATACGCAATTTAAATGAAATAATACTGAATAATTTGTCCATTTTATCATTCTCCTCAAGACGGAATAATGGGGCAGATATTAATCCATCGAATTTACAATCATACATTTAAAATTCCACGTTATGGCGAGACTGGCGTGTAATGTGTTAAACTTCAAAGAAGAGGGTGACCTTGTTGTTGTTGCTACTTCTTATTTCGACTTCGACAACGAAGGTCATTTCGACGATTTCAGGTCGGTTTCCACCAATTGAGAGGGTGTCATCGTGCGAGGAGGACATTCTCGGGACATTCTCATTTTCATTCAATTGAAAAGCATCGAGAGTCCATCGAGACGGAAGCGTCTCCTCAGGTTATTGTAACGAATGTTCTTTCTGTTCACTTTTATTCTCGACTCTTCGCACTTTCGCTCCAACGGCACAAGTTAGGTCCGATCATCATTTAACCCCTTGCAGTATTTCCACGAGTCTGACTCGTCATGAAAATTGTATGCCAAACTTGAATATCACGAGTCTGACTCGTGGTATTAATCTCGGGCAAAGTATTAATATCTCGAATAAGATCGTATGTCCCCCATGCAGGATTATTAAATTTAGACTTTGATTCAAATTCATTTGAGTTTCACAAAAGTTCCATTGCGTGAAGTAAATACTAGCGCGGTAATCTTTGTCAGTCGTGAGATATCGTATATCGGGCGTTCGGTTTAGGCATGGATTCTTGCGAGTTTACCGATAGTGCAAGGGGTTAATCCTCTCGTACAGAGCTTTTTTCTGCCGTAATGCTCCTTTTGTGTTAAATTTCGCTCCGAAAATGCACAGATTGCGTGAGAACACGCATCAGCAGACGGATTCATTTCTTACTGCGTCATAAGCTGCTTTAACCCTTTGCACTCCGAGTAATTTTCATTATGAGCTACCAGCTACTCCAGAACTATTCGCACATTGTGATTACACAACCGTGGAAAATTGAAAATCTTGCTTTGTCATTGAAAAAAGTATATACATTTTGAAATTATGTTTAACAATATAAATGAATGTAAAAAACCATTGGATTTATCGAACAACGGAGTTATTAGCTTCTATTATAGTCTCGTCGTTATGACGAAAAAGGAGTGCAAAGGGTTAACTCTTGTAATGAAATAGAAAATTTTGGATGTTTCTAAAAACTGTCAAGTTGGAAATATCAGTAGGTCAGGAGACGTTGAAATTAGTTCTATACTATTAATATTGCGCTAACGTATACCGGTATGTTGGAAATGATAGAAAATTATTCCAATAATTAATTCTAAGTTATTGCGCGTTCGGTCACAAAAGAAATCATAAGGCAAGAGATTAATTATGTCGCTCGAGAAAATTGTTATTAACGAGTTACACCAAGCTATCTTTTTTAGCAGAAACAAATGACTGTGAATGAAACT
This sequence comes from Cerceris rybyensis, assembly GCA_910591515.1. Taxonomy (NCBI): domain Eukaryota; kingdom Metazoa; phylum Arthropoda; class Insecta; order Hymenoptera; family Crabronidae; genus Cerceris; species Cerceris rybyensis. The sequence goes on from OU342795.1 coordinate 9,541,364, forward strand.
CTGAAGTTACAAATCTACAGTGAGCAAAAGAGCGGACAAAAAAGTTAAGCAAAAGAGTTAAGAAGCCTCTCCCTCGTCGCGCCATGAGATCTTAAAATTGTTGTCGGAAGTCGGACGCGAGTCATCGTGAACATTCACGATCAGTAAAATGATTCGTAGAAAAAAGACTCGACCTCTCGACAGTCGTCTCTCGCGCGATGATTCACGCGACCAAGAGACGTGACTCTTATTGCACCTTGAGTCACGAGCAACGAAGAGGAACGCACGCGCGATGCAACGTCTCAACGAACAGCTCGTAATTCGACATTTTTCTAAGAACTCCTTGGAGACATCGAACGCAGGAAACGGCGTCTCCTTTCTTCAACATGAATCCGATGGATTGTGCGTTAAAACGCGCAACGCGTTGCACATCCTATCGGATGATACTTCTTTGTCTCTCTTCTTCCGCTTTGCAAATGACAATCGGGAGTTGCAGCTTCGACGTATTCCGTCTTTCACCATACCTTTGTCTCCCATCGTTTTTATTGTCTCTGCTGTTTGCGCGTGGAACGTCGAAAGAGCCAAAAATATCGCATCGTAATGGGAGGAAGAACGACTCGCACGAGAATCGATCTACTCCATTTTTCTCATCCCCTGGTTCTCTCGCGCAGTTTCTCCAGTTGACAAACAATCGCCTCTCCGAATAAACCTCTCGAGATCCCGCGGTGAATTTCGACCGGAACTACGGTCCACCTTCCGCCGCGAAAATCAATCGTCGACTCCCTCCCTCGTTTTGGGAGACTCTGACTTTTCTCGAGTCTCGACTGCCAGCGAATTGATCGCACCCGAGTGAGAGGAAGTACGAGGGAGAAGCGAGTTCCGGAGAACGGCCATCGACCGACGGAGTTCGTTTTACGACGACGATAAAGTCGCGAAAGGATCGCGCCTGGCGCTGGAAAAAGCTTGCCCAGAGTTCGAACGACGATCCTCCTCCTCGTTGCTTCCCGCGAATCGTTTGAAGTTGCGTCGTGTAGTCGATACGGCAATTTTCGGAGCGATCTCCTAAATCGGTATTTCTTGAAGGATCGCTGGACGAATACACCGTTCTATCTCTATGGAAGGGTCGTCCGATCGTAAATCAGGGAAAATCTGTCACGCTAGGATTACCAAGGTGACTGGACTTTGCACAGGATTTACAGACGCGTCTCTTGGATCATTGACGATCGATCGGTTTCGATTTCCGCTGGAAAAGTGAACTTCGGAGTAAACTACTTTAGTGGAGGCTACTTTACATACGTATATAGTCGAACGCTGCTCTTTGTTTCGCGAGTTTTAGTTTTCTTTTGTGCGAGGCCGATTGAACGAGGTCGCGGCACGTGGGAAGGGGAAAATCGGCGCGGCAACGACGATCGCTGTCCTCGTAATTTTCGCGCTCCCGATGGAAAGTTGGGCGTTAATGCCGACGCTCGCCGGATGCAATTTAACGGTAACGCGGCGATTTGCATAATCGACCGAGATTGCCAGTGTTCCTCTGTCCCGGGTCGACGGGGAGGTAGACTACCGGTGAGAGGAGACACCGATTCACCGTAGCTTTTCTCTTCGAGTATTTTCCACTCCGTCGACGACGTCGACGGACAGGTGCACTCGCTATTGATTCCGAAAGAGGCTTCTACGAGGAAGCGCAGTCGGGCAAAATACACGGTCTTTCAAAATTCTTTGTCATGAGTAGATTTCGAATTTTTATGCATTTATGAATAATATTGGGTTGTTCGGAAAGTAATTTCGTTTTTTTCGGTGAGAATGAAAGACGATTTTCTTGTAGTCCATAAATATGTCACGGAATTATATATTCTCCATTTTGTTCTAATACCTTTTGTCATCTTTCTGGCAGTAGTATGATTCGACGTTCATAAAAGTTTTGATCTTTGCTGGCAAAAAAATCAAAGCCTTTTTTGACGTCCTCATCCGAAGTAAACGTTTTGCCGTTCAAAAAATTTTGCAATCCAGTTTTGGCACTGGCGTTATGTTAATGCGTCTTCCCCATAAAAATCGAATAATTTTTTTCTTGCTTGAACAGCATTTTTGCCGTTTCGATAGTAAAAAAGTCAAATATGGCGAAAATGCTGCTTTCGACTTTCCATCTTTAATAGAGCACCAAAGAAAAACTATTGTGTAGAATCAAACAAATTTTTTCACAAAGAAGCGTTGCTATATCAACTGTCAAAATATATAATAGCAATGCGAATTAAGTGTGAAGTTAATTGTGAAAAAAATATAATTATGTCCTCCGTCGGGAAAAAACGAAATTACTTTCCGAACAACCTAATATAATAAATAATCAAATATAGAATTTAGGATATAGAATGTAGAATATAGAAATATGGAATTCTATAATAAAATATAGAAAAAGAACATAATATAAAAATATATCGAAAATATCTAAAGTATGGAATTCGTTGTAATATTTATCGAGTGCAAAAAATCCCTAAATAGGTTCTCCTGTCTTAGCTGCATTTATTAAACTTGAAATTTGCATAAACATCCGGAGTCTAGTCATGAGTTTCAAGGGTTATTTTACACCCTTGGATCGATGGAGATTTGTGAAAAAATCTGCGACAAAATGCGCGTTTGTCTTGTTAACCCCTTGCCCTACGATTTCTTTTGTGACTGACTCCGCTATAGCTTAGAATTTAATTGCTAAGGTCCACTATCTTAGCTGGATTTCGAATCACCGACTTTGGATACTCGTATCATGTATATAGGATCGTGAAAAAGAAAAAGAAGTGCGCGGTAACCCATCCAGGGTAGCGTACTGGGCCTGAGTAGCTTAACACTTTACCGATCGGTACTTTTTAACATCCTACCCACTTCTGATCGGTCACTTGCACGCAAATATTTCCCTGATACTGATATCTCTTCGAAAATCGCAAAGTTTCTTCACTGAGTTCTTGATACAGTTAACCGCAATGACAAATAATAATTTATTAATTTCCGTAGCGACCAATTAATAAGTTAAAAGTCCAAAAGTGTTGGGCCCGAAAAGCCGATTAATCGGCTAGCGGTTGGTAAAGTGTTAACGTGGAGATCTCCTGGATCTGCGCAGAACCACTGCGCACTGACACTTCTTTTTCACTTCCTGTTCTCCAAAGTTCTTTACAGGATGCTCTAGCGTATCCGAACCCACATGTAGGAAAATTTTTAATTTCTCAGAAGTGGCGGTAGATTTGAACTTAGTCCCATCAATTCTAAATCATTACATTATATTTTTATGTACATTTTACATAAAAATTTCTACACAAGCGAAAAAAGGGTGACTACGATCGAAACTATGGCGAGCAGCAAATAGAGATTCTTTTGCGTCGCACGCGCAATTGCGTAATAGGATGTAATTATTACGGATTACGTCGCGATCGTACATACGAAGCGTATTGCGAAACGTGCCACAGCTCGGCTAGAACGATACGAGTTTCGCGATCGTTCGCCTTTCGCTCGTTGTCATAGAGGCCACCATTTCGTACAGAGCTTTCAATAAAACAACGAGATGCTTTCAAAGAAATCTCTATGAAATGCAACCATCGTGTATTTTCATTTCCAACAACAACGGGTGAGAAGCTCAACGGTGAAAATTTCCCGTACGGCGCGAAAAGCAACAAGTAACGGGAGGACTAGGAGAAGGTCGAGGCGCTGCTCGGTGGCCGCGCGTCTTTCGAAAACAGCTGCGATGATTCTACGCTAGGGTATGCTTCGCGAGGACTTTGCTCGAGCGAAAGAGAAAGAAAAAGGCAAAGAGAGTTCGAAAGAGAAAAAGAGAGAGAGAGAGTGAGCGGCAGAAAGCAAGAGGGGGGTGTCGAGAGGCAAAATTAAGCGCTCCTCGTCGGCAGTGGGCTTGAAGGCCCGAGGAAACTCGAAACGAGTCAACGAGTCGGTGAATCGAGCCATTGTCTGCCCTCGCAATTATCCCCGCGACGAATGGGAGGCCCGTTTCCGGAGGCTTTTACCTCGACGAAAGGCAGCGGTGGCGGCGGAACGGCGCGCCGGCGCGTCGACTCGATGCCTCGATTACTCGATTCGAGAGCATATGGTCGCCGCCGTTGGCACGCGTCGCGTAATTTCGTTCCAATGACCGGCGTGTTTGGAAAGCTCCGACCGAGCCAGCCACCGCGGAAACGCTCTCGCCTCAATGAGACTCGGAAGTACAATGAACGCCGCTCCAAGGGGAGATTCGACCATTGCCGGCTGCATAAATTTATCGTCTCCCTCCCAACCCTCCTAGTTCGCTCTCTCAGTCTCTCTCTCGCTTGCTTTTGTCTTCCAAATTCGGATCCATTGGTTATCCTCGCAGTTTCCTCACCAAAGATGCTACGCTCTCGTTTCATCCTCCTCCGGATGGAGAAACGTCTCAATTCTAATTTGTAGAGATGCGTCTGCAGAAACGAGAGAAGGGAGGAGCACTGACGAAAGACAGCCTCCAGGGACCAACGTTTCTCAGAATTTGCGATCTAATCACCCGAATTGATCCGACCTCGCGTGAAATCCGATGAATTCGCGGACAAGAACGTAATTGGAGGATCCCGTTTGCCGATCTCCGAGTCGGAACTCGGCCGGAAGAAGCACCGGTAGTCTCGAAATCGAGGTCAAACGGCTAGTCCGTTAAAACTCTCCGAGATTACGCACGAACACAGTCGCGTTGGCGCAAGAGAGGAATCAAACTTGACTTCCTCGTGGAACGCTTTTCCTCCGACGTTTTTCCATCGTAACGCAGAGAAAAGGAGGGAAAGGGAGAGGAAGTCGAAGGAAGGGTGGAAGATCGAAAGGGACGAGGTAGCTCGAGTGATTTACTTGGGCGGATTTCTTCTTTTCGGATGGGCCCTTCGAGGCTCTCGAGAATCGAGCGCCTAGTTGGGGAGGAGGCAGTCGGAATGCTCCGAGGGCTCGATGCTCCCGTAAAAAGAACCTCGGATAAAAAGCTCCCGTTCCTTGCGAACGGTTAAATCCGATACGGATATAGCACCGAACTCTCGGAGTACCGCGCCGTCGAGTCGGAGAGGATCGAGAGGGAGCAGGAGCAAAAACTTTGTAAAGCTTAGAATTTTCGAAGACTGATGCGAGAGAGACAAACGCGGTGGAAGAGAAGGTAGAGGAAGAAAGAATTTGTGATATTTTAGCTTTTTAATTCTATGCGATACTTGATAATCTTCTATCAATCCTGCTGTTCTGCTCGGGTATATAGGACTCGAAATGGAGATTATATTTTTACAGATACAGTAAAACCTGTTTTTGTGCGGTAGATAGGGACCGCATAAAAGAAACCGCACAAAAAAAGAAATATTCAGAAATTTCACAAACACTTTTAACAAATAATTTTTTACAACATATTAGAAAATTTTTTTTACGCGGTGGATAGAGACCGCATAAAAAAGTAGCGCTTGGAAAATATGTCAAAGATTTATGAAACAGTGAGAAAGTGCTTTCAAACAAAAGTAATAATTAAATTATACATGGAAACGTTGAAAAAAAAATTAATTTCTCATTTTACACATGGAGAAATTTTCAAAATGCACATAATTTACTGCTGCTCGTCGTAGTCCAAAACGCGCATCTTCTTGTGATGCGTATTCTGCTGATAACAAATGAACATTGCGTCTGGAGCCGAACAGCGCTTTGTAGTGGATATGTGCACACTGATAGAAAATTTTGCAACAGTGTATAATGCCAACACCGATGGAATTCATATACCGCACAAAATAAATCGCACAAAAACAAAATCGCATAAAAAAGGACCGCACAAAAACAGGTTTTACTGTACGATGTTTCTAAGTAATTAGTTTTTGATATTTAATGTATTTAACATTTACGTCTACCTATGTGTATATTTTGTATTTCTTAAAATGTGAATCTTTGTTCACTGGGTTACTATGACTGGAAGGAATACGAATCTGAGGTATAAATGAACAGAACAGCAGGTTTAACCTTTTGCACTTTGTCTCATCTCTGACGTTATCTATTCGCAACTTGGTGGCACTTTACTATTTCCTATCTGGTGTCATTTCAATAGAAAAGTTCAGGCAAACTTACATTTCTTAAAATGTTGCGGTGCAATAAGTTTATCCTGTGTAATCACTAATAAATTCGAAGGTCTTAACGTGTGATACTCGTAGCGCGGAAAATGGAATAGGAAATTTTGAAGTCTTTCAAAAGCTATTAAATTCAAAATATCAGCCAGTGGAGAAACTGTCTCATTATTTCTCTACTATTAATATTACAGTCAGTTACATGAAATATCACAAATCAGTAAGAACTTTTGATTATAGAAACTAATTTTGAGTTAGTGCACACCCAGTCAGAAAAGAAATCGTAGGTCAAAGGTTTAAAGAGGATCCTCGCGTGGGACATCGGCATGCAAAGGGTTAAATCTTCGACGCGAAATGACTCGGATAGCTTGAAATAATATCGAAACGACAGGCGGCTCCTTCCGGAACGTGGAGCACGCGTTTCCTTGACGAGGAAACGCGTTACTCGTCTATCCTTGGATAAGGGAGAAAGAGGGCTCCGTTTAAAAGAGGGGCAAACTGACGTGAATTTAGGACGGAATTACGAGGACCATCTGTCGCGGGTGGATTTTTATTTTAGACGGTGCGATGCGCTACTGCGACGAGAGGATAACTTTACCAGCCTCTCCTCTTCGAGGCGTTACAGACATGTAGTCGATTCTCGATCACCATTTGCACATTTTAACACTAGAACTACCGGCGTCAAATCCAACATATTTTAATAAATTAAGTAAGTACTTTGAAAAAGGGGGAATCAAGCGGCGGAAAATTTGATCGATTTGGGTGATTTATGTTTATTGATATAGACGTAGAATATTTATTCTATGACACTTATATAAAATTGGAGAATTATTTGAAAAAATTGTGTACCAGTGATTTTGACTGGTTTGGTAGTTCTAGTGTCAAACTCGCGAAACGAGTTCTAAGTGAATCTTCGCAAATAATCCCTCCTCTCGTCTTGGTTTTCGCCAAGGTCGACTCCATTTCGCAACGATTTCCCCGATCGACCATGGAAACACCCACCGACTGTCCGGCTCTCCATCAACGGATCCGCCGAGGCCAATCAAAGTTTCGCGCCAGGAATTTTGTCGCGCAGAAAAGACAACGAGTAATTTTTGCACAACGAAGAGACGATCACCATTGACCAAAAGTGTAAGAGTTTCTATAGATACCACAACGAGGAGGAAGTCTTCGATCTTCTTCCCTTCTGAAACTTGCAGAACCAGGCAATTCGAAGTCTCACCAAGGGAAAGACATCGAGGGGTGCAATGCCGTGAACCCAAACGTGCCATAATTCGCGGACGTCGCAAAACGCGACGAGAGTAGAGTCGATGATACAAGGGGAGACGAGAAGAGACGAGAGAGGAGAACCGACGGCTGGTACGAGTCGCCCACGCCCGGAGAGAATCGTTTATAAAATTCTGCCCACACGTGGCACGAGCCCTTTCCCTTGTCGTCTCGTTCCTCTCGTCGTCGTTTCTCGTGCCGCAGCCGGGGCGTCGAGGCTCGATCGTCCTCGTTGAGCTTAACGCTCTCGACGCTCTTGACCCGCTCTTACGTAGGTAAGCCCTGCCTTAACGGCTCTCTGCCGCCCCTGCTTTAAATCCTATCCTCCTTTCTAATTGTAATTGAGATTTCCTCCGACGATTCCGCGAACCTCGTGCATCGACGATCCATCGTCTCGTTGTCTCATCCTCTTGGCAGCTTCGCGAGATAAAAGAGCCGTATTTCCTTCCTTTCTCGCGTTGAGAATTCTTTTTAAGCGGAATGTAAGAATGCGGAATTTTGCTTGTGATTTATCGCGATCCTAATCGATGATTTGCGGAAACGTGTAAGCGTAAGGATAGCCAGTTGTAACGTATAGATCTTGCAAGATCGTTAGCGCGACGACTTTGTTTGTCCTCGCGTAAATCAAGTTACATGTGTCTCGTTTCCACTTTTCTATTTGAAATTAACGAGGAGGATTCGTGATATTTTGTCAAAGAGCTTCATAGGGGGAGGGAGGAGAATTTTCCACGGTTTTGGAACATCGAACGTGGTTTCGTCGTCGATAATTTGGCGTCGGCAAACGTTCGAGCAACTACGGCCACTCGGTCCATCGCGTAGGTCGTTAATGGCGATTTAAACGCCAACGGTAATTTGCATTCGATTAAAGCGGCCGGAACGGTGCTGGGAGGAGACTGCCGTCGATTGAAACTCATTAATAATGTTTCGCGGTCGCAAAACGCGAGAGAGATTCTTTTCGAGCCCGAGGACACCTCGTGATGTCAACGTTGTCAAAAACAGTGCCACTTGGACGACTAAACGAGTAGTTCGTTTAACACTCTCGCTAAGAGCGTCTTGTCCGCTTTGATTTTCCCGAGAATATCAGTGTGAACGATATGATGACATGCTCTTTACCGCGCCATAAGTTGTGATGATATTGTTCGAAGAAACTGTATTTATTAGAGTTACTATCTCGTTTGGTAGAAGCAGATGACAGTGAACAAAACATTGCAACCACAAATCCAGAGGCAGATGCGGAGCATGCAAATGAAAAGCCACTACTATATGGATGATATTTTATGAAGAGCGAGTATAATCGCCAAAACTAGCGAAATGGTTCTCCGTTAGTACTCGATGCCGCGGGATATCAATGTTGTCAAAAACAGTGTGACTGGAGCGAACGGAACGAAAACTTTGTTTAACCCTTTGCGGACGACGGGCGAATATATCCGCCCTGAGAAAAAAATTGGTTATAGTTTGTCGGTGCATATATAAACGGTTAGAGTTGAAAAATTAAAATATAGTCCTTGAAATATTATTTTACAAAGAGTAAATTTCAACTTGTATACATTAACAGACTGTCTTTCCGATGAAAAAATGTTTTTTCATCGCTAAATAATTGATTGTTTCTTCAAAGGGTTAAACCTTCCGCTACCAGCATCTCGTCCACCGTGATACTCATGGTGAACGAGATACTGATATGTTCTTTACAGCGCCATAAGTTATTTCAATGATACTTCTTGAAAAAAATGTGTTTATTAGTATTACCGAGCTATCTCGTTTACTAGAAGCAAATGGCAGCGAACAAAACACCGCAACCACGAGCCCAGAGGTAGATGGGGGAGTATGCAAATGAAAAGCCACTACTATGCGAATGATATTTTATGGAGAGCAGTTACAGTCGCTGGACGTAAGAAAATGATACTTTATGGAAAGCGACTATAGTCTCTCGTACCAGCGAAAGGGTTAAACGAGTAGAAAAAAAAACAAAGCGAAAGTTAAGTATAGCGCCAAGTCATCGCTCGACCGGAGGTTCGTCGAAGACGAGTCCCAACGGTGCTCACAAGAAACGGAAGTAAAGGCGAAGCCAAGTTCACCGTTAACCGTCGTTCGTTGCCATCGAGTCATCGATTCCATCGAAGCGACAGGATGGTCGGGTTACCATGGAACGACAGAGACGGTTCGATCCTACGTCGGAAGGAGGTGAACCCTCCCGTGGAATTGAGAGCCGCGAGCGGAGGAGGAATCATCGACGGACCGTAGGACCCTGGCCGGCAAATCGCTCGATCCGACCTCGGACCCGTCGATCGAGGGAAAGCGATTCGTCAACGACTCTCGAGCGCGAGGATGAATTAATTGACGATTAATATACATCGAGCGTAAGTGGCAGGATGAGTCAGACGGGTGGAGAAGCAGCCGTGGGTGACGCTCGAGTTTCTCGGGAAACGCGCGATTACACGGCTGACCCTTTCAGACGTGATATTAATTCCAGAACTAATTTCAATCGCAAATCAATTTCAACGATCTGAGCTAAAAGACAGCCGCAGGAGTTCGAGGGAAGCCACGAGATCGTCTCTGTTTCGCGAGCTCAACACGTTATCGGATACGGGCCCTCGGAACGATAGGCCGCAACAAAACCGGTCACTAATTCTAGACGTTATTGCGCCAACTTTCCTCTCGGAACACGAGACAAAATCTGAGAGGGACGATTCGATTCCACCCGCAGCTGTTCCAAGAGAATGACCACGGTTCGGCCTTGTCTAGATGGAAACGATCGACTCGCTTCTCCGATCCGAAAGTAGGAAACTTTGAGAGCACATTCGCTCACTTGCAATGTGTTTCCCGCGGAAGCAAGCGAAACAACGTCTTTCTCTGTCCTTCGAAGGAATAACGGCAGCCTTTGTCGCGACGGCAACCGACGGTAACCGTTTAAAAACGGAGGCTTCTTCGGCAGCGGCCTCGAACACCGATCAGCCGCTCCTTTTTTACTTTCCGTCGCTCGGAATATGCCGTTGTTCCGCGCCAAGGTGCGCAGTTTGACGTTTGAGTGTTAAACTTTGAGGCGCAGAACAAAGCAGACTATTTTGCATTTGGCACGCGCAACCTTGGAATTTCTTCGGCAAAATTGTTTCGATATTTTGAACGAAATAGAGGGACAAGCGATGTATCGTTTTAGATCGAGTGGATCCAATGATCCATAATTGGTACCAGTGGATGCAAATTTTGGCGATTTGCTTCGCGCGAGAACGGAAGGAGCCGTTGGAAACAGAACGAAAGTTGGTAATGATGGACGATTGCCACGCGTTACTGTCATACGAACCATCCTGGATGGAACCATGGACTTCAACTACCCGTGACTTTTTATCCGCGAATTGGAAACGCGCGAACAAAGGCAGATAAAGTCCGCTCGTATTAGCCGTCGCTTGGCCAACCGAGTGGATCAACCGAAAGAATTTAATGACGTTTACGCACCATTCGTCCGTCTGGCGCGTGTCGCAAACACTACGGTAAGAAAGGAGTCTTGACTCACCTCTGCTCTCGGTGTATGCAGCGGGCAGAATCGCGAGTAGCACCAAAACCAGCACCAACTTACGGCGCACCGCCGTTGATGCCCCGACGGTGCGTCGGCCGTTCGAGCACCAAGCGTCGCGCGGCATGTTTTTCTGCGGCGATCCAACGACGATTCGCGGTAGCCGAGCCTCCAGGGAGTCTCACGCCAGCCTCATCGCACTGTTTTCCAAATCACCTTTCACGTTCCGTCGCTCAGACTGTTTTCGTGTCGCGCGCACCACAACCTTCTCGCGAGCGTTCCGTCCACCCGAACCGACCAAAACCGACTGCCACCGAACGTTCCGCCGGCCTGGACCGTTGCGACGCCTCTGCGTGTCGAGCAACCCCTACTATTCCCACCTATCGAGCCGTCGCTCTAGGCGGAAATACCCGAACGTTCCCGAAGTGCTTGCGCGCCAAGACGATAGAGTTTTCAAACGCTCGAAGCTTCTGTTTTGACGTTCACTTTGGTCTTTTGTTTACTTTCTTTCTTGTGTACGATAATCTCCTGGAGTTTTAGAGCTATTTGCTTTCTTTACAGGTGGGGCGTATCTACAGGTGAGTGAAAATCGTTCGTGGTGTTTTTGGGGAAAACAAAGAGCTGCGTGGGAAAACAAGGAAAAAGCGTTTGTACGGAAGTCTCGGGTTTTCGATCAAACACCTCAGCGTGCAACATCGTTTCTCACTACCAACGATTCTCGAGTATCGACCAAACTGTATGAGCTGTTTGCGAAGTTCAGGCTTCGTTGATATTGTCAAACGGAAGACTCGACGATGAACAATCCGCGGAAAGATGTGGTGAAACGAGTAATAAACGAGTGCAGGGAGAATGGAGTTCCCGTGACCAAGGACTTTGTCGCGTTTCTGGTACAGTAAGTCCTCAATTTGCGCGATTAATTCGTTCCAGTGATTTTCAAGCAACTTGAAAAACCGTAAGACGAACAGTGCTGATAGCAAGGCTAGGAATGTGAATTCTAGCTCAATCCAATGAACATAAATAGCTGAATATCTACGCTCTACTGAAGCAAACCCTTATCTTCGTTTCTACCACATAAGATCCATTTATTTTAAAAGTGATGTAAGTCACAACAAGATTTTGTTGCAGCTTACGTTATTTCAACTCAATCCGGCATACGAGACGATCCCAGAGGAGGAGGAGAAACGTTCGAAATTAATCGAGGCCCTTGTTCAATGGGTCTCCGATCAAACAAGGCCCAGTCTAGCCACCCTAAAGAGTCAGCTCTACTTTGCCAAGCATTATCATGAAAGAGGTCAGTTGAGGTCACTTTAGCCCATCCCTGTCGATGATAAATAATTTCTTCCTTCCTCCAGAGGAGATCGTCAGGTGCTACAGACTGCGCCATCGTCGAAAAACGGGTCCCCTGGTCCTGGAAATCTGCGAAACCGAAAAAATTGCCAGCGATCGAGACTCGGAAAAGCTCTATCAAAAAATACTAGTCGCGATAACGCTGCTAAGCGGCCTCGGGAGTCCCACCATCCCTTCCGTTTTACGGTAACAGCATCTTTCTAATTCCTTTATCTGCGATCTAATTCGCACCTTCTATTGTTCTCCAGAGAAGTCTCGGTGGCTCTGCAAAGCGTATTTAGGCTTCCTGAGTTGGTCGGCTACGTTGGCAGGTCAAAGGGAGAAAAGGAAGAGCAGCTGATGGAACTTGCGTGCATTGTTGCAGGAATACGTCTCTTTAACAGGGATTGTCGACGTGGCGGCGAGGGCATCGATGACCGTGAGGATCTTTAAACTTTAATCGACGCTTTGGTCACGTGACGCGACATGCTAATCATCGACTCATCATCTTCCAGTTCCGAGTATTCTGCAAGAAGCGACGAAGAGGACTCGCGACGCCGTCCTCGATCTTTTGGAGAGACTCATGTCCAATGTCTACAAACTCACCGCAGCGGTGGAGAAGACGTTCCTCGAGAGGATCGAACGAGACACTAATTTCTGTTGCGGTCAAAAAGAAACGAATTCTTTGAACGTCGCGGAAGAAGAAAACGCACAGTGGGCAATCGAGATGTTGGTTGCGAGTCGCCAACAAGAAATTTACGTCAGGTTCTTCCTTTCTGCTCCTTTGATTCCTTCAATCGTGCAAATGACCGTCCTTGAGAATCGTTTGATCCTTCGTCGCGCAGGAAGCTTTTGGACGACGTGAAACGCTCCGATAAGGAGGTCCAAGATCTTATGGAACGTCTTCAAGGACGACTTCTTAAGCTGCACGACACCGTGAGATACAGAACGGCAATTCCCACCGTTCAAGTATACGTAAGTGCAAATTAGTTGCTTTTTGACCTTGCAATTTTACGCTTTGACCTTCCCGTGTTGAAGAAATCGCGGAGGAAGAGTACTTTAAAGCTTCTCATTTCAATTCGCAGCCACAATTCATCGACCTGGCCGATATATGGATGGGACTACAGGACGAAGCGATAATCCTGGGCAGCATCAACACCTTCCTCTGGGAATTGCAGAATCTCAACGCCAAGGTAATTGAGTATCGTGTCTTATCTGTCTACATATTGCTGATTCTATTTTGCTCTATCGTTGCAGACGGTGAATGTATTCGATCGATCGATCCTCGAGGATATTTTATCCACCAACGAGGTACTCACTGATGCCGAGAGGCTGGAACGGTCAATGGGCAAACCGATAGGTAATACGATCGGTTACCGGCTGGTCGTTGTCCGAGGAGGAATTATCGCTTTAACGATAAGCAAACCCGCGAGTTACATCACGCATTCTCTTTCCAGACGAATGCGGCGACTGTACTCTCTATTATCCCAACGTTACCAAGGACTTTGAGAGTATTAATCTGGAAGTAAGGTCATTCGCGATAACGTGAAACACGCATCTTCCTCTGGTCACGCATAGAGTCGCGTTTTATTCCAAGCTCGTTTTTATAAGCAAAACCTATGATACTTTTCGACAGAATTATCCGCGCTAATTGAACGACAAACATGAGATGAATTAAGACTACGAGAAGAATATTTTTAAGTTTCTAGGATTTTGTGCGTGGTCGTTTATCCGTGGAAAAGGTGTGCTGATACCGGGCAATCCAAATAACGGGGTTGCTCGATGGAGAGGAAAATATTATGCCTTTGGTTCAGCAGAAGCTGCAAAGAATTTTGGAACTGATCCTGACAAGTATATAGAGGAGGGTTTATTGTTTGCGCGCGATCATCCGGAATATGTGTATCTCTTTCAATTGTACGATGAGATTCGAGGGAGAAATACACAAGGGGAAACGTAAGTGATGAAACATCGGTTTAAAATACTTTGTCCGAGCGTCACGATCAACGATAACTGTTAAGGTCATCGGTGGAAGGAACTCTGCCGAAGACTCAACAGAATCAAATTGTTCAGACCGATGTGCATATACTGCCGCCTGGTATCGACAAGGAATATACCTCCGACGTGTGGGAGTTGAGACGGAGAGCGTTGCAATTGGTGAGTGGGATCGACGATCTCTGTATTTCGAAACGGTCGAACGAGAAAGAGGAAAATGCTTGCGTGTTTATAGGCAAGTATCAGTCGATGCGCGACTCGGAGCACGCAGACGCGAAATTCGCACTTCCGGTATGGTATTAGCGTGCAGACCGCTCCACCCCGCGACAAGGAGGTTCAGACGAGAAGGGATAACTATACCAACACAAAGAAACTGTTGACTTTCCTTTTCGGATTACGAGGAAGGCGCGACGATTGTCAACACGTCTTGTCTTTCTTGGATGACGAACTTGAGCCACTCTTAGAGAGTTCATCTATCCCGGGGAAAAGCTCGTGAGGGGATCGATCGTACAATGGGCGCACTTTAAAAAAAATGAAAGCAATATCTTTTAATGACGTTCTCGAATACATTCACGGTATATTATGGCTAAAATCGCGCAACTCTTTTTCTATTTCCTTTCTTAGAAAACACAAATCGGTCTCGTCAATTTCGTCATTTCGTGCACACAAACTTTCCGTTTTCGTCATACCATTTTTTTAATGCTTTTTAGTTATCGTTACCGTAAGCTGCTCACAATGGTTTACCTTCCGTACGACTCCCATTGACTTAGGCCAACGTTCGTTTAATTTATATTCAAAATACACAAGTTTTTTTTTTTTTCTCCATACCACGCGGCATAGACGCGATCGGTCTCTTCCATACCTCGCACCACGAATCTATCTTATTTTCTACACTTCGACGCTGCGCAGTGTGTGTACTGTGTGTGTTTGTGACCGCTGCACGCACTATGACTTCTTTTTTTCTATATATGCTTTCGCGTCGAACGCATATTTACCGTTAGATCTTAAGAGTTAGGTCAATTTTTACACCAAGAAATCTATATTACGACAATAATTAGTAATTACACGATAATACAATTAAACTTCGCTTAGTAATAATTTCAGTGTATAATGTAGCTATTATACAGAAGAGGTACAGGATGTTGATTTTTTTTCTCGTTATCATCTTTCTCTTTATTCTTTTTTTCCGCATTTTTTTTCTTCCTTCTTTACTCTCCTCAGTTTTGCCACATATTTTATTTCGTCCTTGTTGACAAAATTATTTGTCTCGCAGTCATACATCCATTATCGAAGAGTAAACAACGTTTAAAAGAAAGAAAAAGAGAGATGAAAAATATATCGTGTGATACGTGAGGCGGTAGTTTAAGATATCAAAAGAAAAAGAAAAAAAAAAGAATTCAGGCGCAACATAAGAGAAGTAAAAAATGTTTACACCACCCTCGACAACACTTGCGAACGTTTTTCCTCTACTTTTCAAAATTTCTACGGCTAGTTTGTCGCGCAATTGTAGCGATCGTTTTAACTTTAATGTCACATGATAAAATGAAGCCGCGTTTACGGTACACGTTCGAGTATCCGACGTTTCTACGATATTCGCTGCAAAAATAGCACACGCCGTAATTTCATACTTGGTGTAAGAAATACTTCGCAAGGGCCACCAATACAAATTATAAAATTATTCAAAACATTACGACTTAAAATTCACTTACAGATCGGCCATTTTTAAATCCTAATTTTTCGATATCATCTGAACGTCCATGATAACAGCTTTTTCTCGTAACATGTCGTCCCGATATCGACCGAATTACGGGGAATTTTCGCTCTCGGGTCATCGAGTCACGTTCCCGCGTATAACGGGCTAAACACTACGACGTTCATTTTCACCGATACTACAGACACTGTTAGCTGTATTTTTAATAATGCCCACAAATCAAGAATCGCGAATATAGAGCATGAAACAAAGCAGCTACCATGGTCGACAGAGTACATCGGAATGGTGTAAACATGGCTACAGTTTCAAGTTGCATGAAATATGTTCGTGTTTTATGTATATGTATTTATGCATGTATCGTGTAAGAAAGATGGAGGAGATGCACGGCGCATCTTGGAATATGTTATACAATGTTTATAACCTGTCAGAGATCGTGGCTTAAGGAGATGATTTAATCTACAAAGTGGTTTTTGAGGTACTTCATCATACCAAATGTTCTGAAACGTTTTACTCCGATTACTTTCATTAGTTCGTCGTCGCAGATAGCAAACTGCTTGTTCTTAGGATCCTGTAAAATAGCGATAATCATTAGAAGGGGGAGATGCGATCGTCGAACCGGACGTGACTTTGACTTTTTATCGAAGGCCGAGAAAGTCGGCTTGTTACAACGATACTTACGTAAAGGTTCCTTTCTTTGATAATACTCCAGACCTTCTTTACGACTTCGTGTCGAGCCATTTGCTCTGCACCAACGACAGCTGCAAGTTCAGGAGACAACGTGATGGCTCGCGTGTATCCACCTTTGCCTTTGCCACCACCACCACCCTTCTTCCCTGTACTACCCTGAGCCTTTTTGTTTTTGGCCCAATCTTCGTCACTGTCACTGTCGCTGCCCTTCTTCTTTCCCTTCTTTCCAGGCTTGCCTATTCAAACCAAAGACATATATATATCTTTCTGCCACTAATTCATGCAAAGAATGTTGAAATGATCGAAATGTACTTACTCTTTTTCGGGGTAACTTTCGGTTTCTTTGGACTATATTCTTCGTCGCTAGCGTCATCATCGCTGGCACTCTCTTCATCATCAGAAGAACCCTTCTTTCGTTTGACAGTCTTCTTGGCTGGACTTCTCTTCGCGGGCTTCTTTTCTTCTTCTTCCTCCTCTTCCTCTGAACCTTCTTCTTCCTCCTCCTCACCATCCTCAGATTCTTCGCTGGCGGCCTTCTTCTTTTTCTTTCCACCGTCTTGTTTCTCTTGTAGACACTCCATAACTAAGTCATCTACTTCTTTTTTCCTGTGTGCAATTTACATATTTTGAGATTCATAACGTTTCTTTCTTTATTTGTTAGGAAAATGAAACATTATGTTGATTTAAAAAAAATGTTGAAGGAGGAACGAAGTGGCAACTCGAAAGAATAGTAGTTCCACACAGAAATCCTTCTTTTTTTACTCTTGGACTTGGTTTTTGTAGCCTCTGGATTATGTGTTCACAGAAGCATATACCATGTCCCAATGGTGCCCTAGCTCTATCATGGAATAATTCATTGTTGGGATGCAAAAATCATTTTGAGAAGTAATTGTAGAGAAGTAACTAGTAATTGTCGTTCCTCCAATTTTTCCACATAGTGTTACAAAATCGGGATGAATTTGATACAACATTGTCTTACAATAATTCTTTACCATAAACTAAAAGATCTTTTAACAATGGATTCTTACCTTTCTGTGAGGTCAACATCCAATTTCTCCTCTATCTGTTGCCTCACTTTCTTGGCGGACATTGTAGTAAGATCAGCATCCTTGAGAATAGCTGAAAAAAGAAACATTTCCATCTAGCCGCATGCTAAAAAATGCCCTCAACTGTTTCTTACGTATCATCAAATTTTTCATTTATCTCTTTATTTTAATTACACATATACAATCACATTTTCGTAGCAATTTACTGAGAGAATTCTCATTGCCGTGCAAATAAATCAATAATTCGTCCTAGATAAGTAATAATTCGGGCGCGAGAATTTCATATTCTTGGAATATAAATTTGAACTATTTCCGATTAACGATTTAATCAAGCGCCATATCTAACGCTATATCCAGACAAATAATTGCAAGAGATAATTATATTTCCAATTATTAAAATTATTTCGTTAAGAAAAAACCGTACAATCTAACGACGTATCAGGAGTACGATCTGGGGTAATCTGGTTTCCCGCGTCGAACGCCTAGTAAGTATCATGTGCAAATGGCGACACCTCGACGATGCCGGTCACCGATCAACCGAACGCTTAAGATCTAAAATTTCTGTAAGTTCGATATCCACGAAAATTCTATAAATTTAATCGTAACCCTAAAACCATTTTCTTCACAATGGTCGATCGATCGTACGGCATATTGTTTCGCGTAGGCACGTAAACCATCAAAATCCAGCTTGCGCATCCAACCACGTTACTTGAACGATCTATGCAGACTTCGATTGAAAGTTAATTCTAAAATGATAACCGTACAAAATGATGGTATAGATAAGACGAAAGTAAAGAAGAAAACCTTAAAAATGTATCATAACGCCGAGATAATTCCCTCTGGCGGGAAATAACTGATAATCGTAAAGAAGTTCGCGGCAAAAAGTGCCTTTCTATGGCGACAGTCACGGTGAACGTGAATTTCGTGAAGCGTCGGTTGTATTGGCGCGATAAAAGTACAAACGGGAACAAAACTGGTTGAAATATCGGCGAAAATGAGGGCAGAGTCCATGGTAAGATCGCTTTTCACGACGCAAAAGGCTTTCGTCAAAGAGAAGAGAAAGAGCGAGATACGAAGCATGCGATGGTCTCTGGCGCGCGTCACCGACCAGACGCGACGTACGGCGCGCACGGCACACATACATGCACGAACGCAATACAAGAGGAGGTCGAGGAAAGCTTTCGTTTCTAAACTACCGCCAAGAAATAACGATTTTATCAGGAGTTGAAAAAATTTTCTCAAAAAATCCCGAAGAGATTGTACGAAGCAATAATCCGCTACGACGTTCGTGGAATCGACTACGTAGATGGAAATACGGTATATACCGCGGTGTAATGGCCGGCATGGGGCACGCCACTTCGTCACATACGTGCGCGCTAAAGTCGTCGCGGCGCAAGAGCAAAGAGCCCGATTTCCTACGTATTCCTTTAAAAGAATCCAGATGTAATTTGTTCTAGACCGTGATACAAGCCCGATTCTCTAATACTCGAAGCCCGAAATTCGGTATATCGAAGGATATTAGCACATACCGGTGATCTCCTTGCGAAGCTCGTCCTTCGAAATATCAGCCATGGTGATGCTTCTCGCTGTGCGTACTGCTGCCAACTGAGCCTATGCCGGCTGCGGACTCCCGTAGCGTCCGTTGATACAGTCACGTCAAAGAGTCGAGCAATATACGTTAGGTTTATCAAACTTCGAAGCAGGATATCTCCACAGGGCTACGTTAAAAATGATTACTCTATACACCAAATCGTGTTAGTTTTTTACGAGCTACAAGTTTCTCATGACGCCCCGCTCGTAATTTTGCGATCGAACGGACCTATTCTGTTCTTTGGTCGTGGCGTTTGTGAAAATAGTTCTGACGTGGCTGTACCTCAAGCGACCGCTCGTGGCTGCCGGTGGCGTCCACGGTACAGTCGCTTCCCGTTGCAAGTAGCGCTTCTTCCAGAAAATATATTTTCAATAATCCATAACTTTTCTCTCCGTCATTTTAGAGGGATATTATATACACCAAATCGTGTCAACTTTTTTTTCTCTACAAGTTTCTCATGACGCCCCACGCGTAATATTGCGATTTAACGGACCGAAATGGAATTTTTCACAATCCTTCGGAGAATTTTATCGTGACGGACTGTACGAAGCGACCACTCCGGGATTCGCAGTGTCGAGCATATAGTCGCATCATATGACAATCGGTATACGTTCTACGGGATATCCCAAAAAGAATTACTAGTTTATTAAATGCCGATTACGATCGCTGCGTTTACGACGTAATGCAAAAGGTCGATAAACGCTTGTCATTGTCTTTGTAATTTTCGGGATTTATCTCTCTCCGTATCGTTTCGACACTCCATGCCGATGATTTCATTATCTTTATCTATGACAATTCTATCGTTTTGTTTTCGAACGAAGAAACATTGCTATGTAGTAGAATGCATCGTGACGAATCATACGTCTTCCTTTGCCTAATGAAACGTACAACGTTTACGTTTAACTAGGTAAATTTATAGTACCTAAAGATTTATACTTTCACGTATAATTGCATCCAATCAGTGCGATATTTTAATAGGCCGCGACTGTCGAAGCGAGTACTCCGTTTCTTCCTCGCTTCGGTGGTACAGTAACGACCGAAACGTTACGAAGGATGCCCGTAATAAATAAACTTCAAAAATCCATAACTTCTCAACGGCTCATCGAAGAACGATACTGTATACACATAATCGTATCAGTTTTTTAAGACGAAAATATTTCTTAGGAAGCCCCTTGCATGATTTTATCATCCAAATGCTCCAGCGAAAGTCTTTGGAGTCTTGGACCGTGATCATCTTGACACTGACTGTACTCAATCTGGCAGGTTCGTTGGTAGGTGAATTTCTTCGTAAAACGTCATATAAATTTATTACCGAAAAATCATCAAAATATATTAAACATTTTTTCGAATCTATTCGCAGGTTTACATTCTTTTATTTTCCCTTGGAAAATATATTTACCGATGACACGTCGGAACGTAATGCCGCCACGGGTGTTTGAACGGTCTAAAATGGCGGTTACATATTTCGCGGATTCCTGCCGATTACTCGTACTTCTCTTGATAAATGCTCACAATTGGCTTTCATATGGAACGATTCGATCGTAGAATGCGTTAATACCTTCGATTCTCAAATGTATAATGGATGAAAATTGAAGTTCTACGACGATGAATCAATAATATTACAAACTTTTCACAATGACATAACATTTTCCCTCCCAATTCAGAGTCACTTCCGAGATCTCATGGAATGTGTACTAAAAATGGTGAATCTTCTCTAATGAGAACAGTCTTTAAAATACTTGCTATGAATTATCGAGATGATTTTTAATATCTATATAGTACGATAGGTTGCTTCTTTATTATGTACACGTAGAAGATTACAGTTGTCAACTTGTCTCGGAAATATTGATATTTTCGTGCTATAGGTAAGTTTACATCGCCATCTACCGACACAATATGTATTTGCCTTTGTGTAACAGGTGACGAGTAGAGATGGCGCACGAAATCAGTAACAGCGATTTATCACAATGATCGTAAAATTAAAATCACATTCGTGATTTAACTTCATTCACGACTATGATCGTGATTTTTTATCTTCAATTAATCGGTTCACTATGATTATAATTTCAGATCTTTAAAAAAAATATTTTCAATATGACTTAATGTAAAGTTGCATTACTATTTACGATTTAAAGAATCAATAGGAAGGAAAAGATATAATAAAAGAATGATTAGTCATACACTAGAGGTACTATTACTTGTTATCTTATAGTAATGGAGAATATAATTTAAGATCACGACTGTGGTTATGTTTTACAATCGTTTGAATTTCTTGCCACTACAGCGCGCTGCTTCGTGGTGCTCTGCCGAAGTAACGGCGCCACAGTCGCCTTCGAAAACTTCGTCAGCGCGGTTGCAAGATCAAGTGCTCCGTCATTTCATTCGTTTTTGTTAAGAAATTTTTGAAAATAGTGCTCAAATTCTACTCGCAGCTACTTATTAGTATGTTGTGTAACTAATGACAACACCAGGCCGTTGATTTGTTGCGTTTTTACGACGCAAACACGCAAATGTTGATCGAGCTATTTCTCTCTGTTCGACTGGGCACTGCTGCGATTAACAATCAATTGTTTCGGAATGTGTGAGTAGTTTCTTCCATTATGACATAGTACAAGCAATTCTTAGCATTACGATTCGAACTATTGTAGTTATTTCATTGAGTGTAATCATACACAAGCAGAATAATTGTTCCATTGAAAAATTGTATTTTACAATTGCCCGGATTGGCCTCCGGTATTTCGTAGTTCCTATGTTATCCACTGCTGTTATGGCGTCTGCGCAGAAGACTCGCGCGCATGCTCAGTGCAGGCTCGAAGGGGCACAGCGTCCGACATCTTGGAAAGTTTCCCTCCTTTGGTTGCCGAAATCTGTGCTCCTGCATTTTAATCATTTTTCGGTAAGAAATATTCAAAGACACTGTACGAATTCTACTTTCAATTAGTCCTCGGTGCTTGCCCGTCCGAATATGATATTGTCTTGCTGATTTCTTCTTTTTTTACGATGGCAGGGGGAAATATGCTGGCCGTGGGGTTCCTCTGCCATGGACCGGTACGCTGCTGTGACGTATTTCTCGGAATTTCCGTCTACGTGAGTATAATTTCTTCAAGTTTTCACCATACATTCAGATTATCCGTAATGCAAAGTTAATATAGCTATTAAATCGCATAACACTTACAACGACAATCAATAGTATAACTTTTGAGCCTAGTAAATACATATTCCAATTCATAACCAAATAACGCTATTTATATATAACGAAATGGAAATAGTAAGGAGAATCACATCGAGACTTAGTTGCTAATATCTCTTTTAAAGAAACATTTGACGATGGAATGACAATAAAGATACAAAATTAGTTATTCTTTCTAACTTTTGGCCTTCTGCCCTCTCCCCTCCACCCACCCTAACCTCCACTACTTTTATTTTCAGCTATTAGTGGCCGCGCGCAATGCGGTCTTAGAGTCAGTGTTTGCTGCGTATTAGTATTACCAGTTTTGTTTTTACAGAGCACCTGTATCTGACTTTATCTTAGTTTATTATTAAAGATTATCAAATGGCACCGTTGCCCCTGAATTTCATCGCGAACGTAAAGTCAGTGTTAGCATCGAAATTAAAGAGATAGCATATATTTATTCCAGAGCATCGTGGCTCTCATTGCAATATTTTCATCGCGATGAAAGTAGATTCACTTTTTTCGCCGACTATGAAGAAAACGGCCGCGTTTTTTTTGTTTTATTTTTCGTCACGGTTGTAGAGTCGTTCTAAGTTCCAGTTGGCAGATACATCATAACTGGAACCACAAATTTTATTTCGTAAGTTGAATCTTTTAAAGTATATGACTTCGGTCATTTTCTTTCCAACGATTACGCTAAGATGATCGATTTTAACGCAAATTTTTGTTCCCTTTTAGAGCTTATCTTGTCGAGGCGAACCAGGGCTTCTGGGTGGCGCTTACTTGGCTTGTGCGGACATCCTGTTGATTATTTTCTGCGTTCGGTGAGTCGCATGCACTCAGATTTCTCCGGAACCCCGATCCATGCCGTAGGACGATTGGTCCAAATCGGCAAGGGGAACTGGTTGTATTATTTCTTTTTGCGAGCACTGTGACCATGGGTTAGATAAGTAGTATCCTACTCATGTACAATTGTATATTTAGGGTGTTCATTAGCTTAGGATAGGTCTTCTTGCATGACGCGATTGCTCAATGAATGAATGAATGTAGATGAACGATAGGCTCAAATTGCGAATGTATTCCGCGAAATTAACTTTGCGCGGATAGATTTTGAAGACGGATCACTCATCCGACTTCGTGTTTTCTATTATATTTGCTCGAACTATCGTGCAATGAGAATTGCAATGCACGACTTTTTTTCGTTTCCGTTGATGTAAAGAGCCGCAAAATATTTCCATTAATAATGTGCAAGAAGACGCTTCGCGACGGGTGGATTCTAGAATCGAAGTATCAATTTGGAAAGTTCTTTCTATATCCTTCGAACCATTTACTTCGATGACGGAATGTCCCGAGGATATTGCATGCATTTAAACTATTAATTCAATATAAATATTTTCAATATGAAGTTCAATATAATATTCATTTTAAAGTTCAATATGATATTCAATGTAACGTAAAGTACTTGATCTTTGAAGATATCATAAATATTCTTGGTAGACTCTTTGCTTGAATTGCCAGTTACCTTTCAATATTGATCTATATCTTGCTTGAATAATGAAATATTTTTGAGAAAGAAAAATAGATCGTTAAATACAACTAATTAATCATTTTTCAAGCTCAGGATTTTCAGCACTAATCTTTAGCTGACACTTGCTCGTGTTCGCTTTTCAGCTCAGACATATTGGCATGCCCAGGTGCTATGCTGATAAGTCTGGGCGGCGGCTGAGCTCTGGTAGGACTAACCACTTTTAGCGACTGACATTGTCAATGCGAGTCGTGCACGACGTAATTTCCACGTTTGTGTGTTGTGGCTAGGCCGTGGATCTTGCGTCGTATTTTAAGCTCATAGAAACGACCAATAATTTGCTGTTCGTTCTTGCTCGAATTCATTCTGTTGAAGGAACCCTCCGTGATTATAACTTATACTCGGTTTCACCGCTTGGTGAATAAATTAACGCATATGGTATTCCATATTAAATTTCAAAGTACAATCCAACTTTACATGTATTATGAACACGAGCCATATGCGTTACCGTTCTTCCTAAAGTTGCTTTCAATTGTCTCGAGCGACGTTTTAAAGATACTATATAACGATACTACGGTTCCCTTGTACGCGACGTAGATGATAAATTCACTTTACTATTACGCAATGTCCGCTTTGCTTGTCAGTCGATTTCAGGAAATGGTACGTACACTTAGAGAGTGAAAGTTGAGCACGGAGTTCGGGTGTCGGAGTCACCCCGGGGTGGCTCTCTAGTGTAGGCCCCTGCGCCCGGGCTCTTAAATGATGATCGTGAGTGAATGTTTTGTGATGATTGAATCGCGATTTGCCATTTTAAATATAGGTGATAGGTAGGTAGGTAGCATACCATCTCGACTGAGTGTTTGCGTTTCTCTAAGTTAAGTAGGTAGGGCCAGGAGGTGAGGCTATCACAATCGCGCGCGAGTAGGGTGAGACGTCTGCCCCTGGGATTAATCGTGGTCGAACGGATCCGGATCTTGTTCGGTCGCGATTCTTAGTTTTAGTGTTTCAGCTTGCTCGAATATCATTGCCAAATAGGGAAGCAATGCGAGCATTGATGCAGACACGGGGGGCGATTGCCGAAATCGCTGCTCGTCCTGACATCGCTCGGGTTGTTTCCTCGCGAAAGCTCCTCGGGGTAGCTGACAATTTTACACGTGTCGGCGAGATATTTGAGCAACGTTCCTGGGGCAGGAGCCCGAAGAAAGAAGAGGCATCCGCCGAAGAGGCCCCGAACAAACTGTCGCAAGAAGGGGTCGCAACGAATGGCTGACCATTTTCGAGTCCTCGGATTCTAAAATGGGCGCCATTGCCATTAAATATTTGTTACTGTGCTCGCTTAGTGCATGTAGTAGTAGTCTGTAGTCAGTAAGCCGTGATTTTGTTCGTATTAGCTCCCGCGAAATTAGTGTTGCGAATAAATGTAAGCGCGTTGAATTTTTTTATTAGTTTCGCGAAAGTAACTTTTCGAGAATGCACAACTTGTGCCCGGGATTTTGCTCGGTTTAGGTTTTTACTTAACATAGAGTCTCGAAGCTATTGACCCTTGAGAAGGGTCATCGGGAGCTCTCTCCATTTTGATATAAAGTAGCGTTGCGACTAAAGAAAACAGCACCGGAAATTGGTGCACGGATTTGCCACGCATTAGGTTTGTAAAATGTAGAGTTGCGAGATTAGAAGAAGCACCATAGGGTGCACGGGTTTTGCTCGTATCAGGACTCTAGGTAAAGTAGAGTTGCGGAACAGAGAGCACCTAAGACTGGTGCGCGGGAGTTTGCCAAAATCAGGGTTTTTCAGGTTTCATCGTTGTCTAGTTTTCGCGATATTAGCGTTGCGATAAGAACATACAAGCGGGGTTTTCTTTGCTCAATACTCGGTGAATTAGAGTCACGATCAACTCGACAGCATGGACGATACTGGTACCGGACGAGGTACCCTGGAGTCGCAAAAGGACGACTCTTTATTCGCAAATTAGTGTTGCGACAATTGATCCTCGCGATTTGCTCGCGAATTCGATTAATTAGTGTTGCGACAATTGACCGTCACGATTTGCTCGCGAATTCGATTAAGTAGTGTTGCGAAAATTCATGCTCGCGATTTGCTCGCGAAATCGATTAATTAGAGATGCGAATGACAATAGCGCCCACAGTGGCTGCTCGCGATTTTTTCGGAAATATGATGAATTAGAGTCACGGGACACGGTAACGCCCACAGTGGCGGCTCGCGATTTTTTTTAAGCGGATTTGATGAATTAGAGCCACGGGACGCGATAGCGCCTAAAGTGGCTGCTCGAAAATTCTTTCGCGAACTCGTTAAAGATGCTCTTTTGAGCTTCTCGGGTTGTTTTTTCATGTCTAATTATTTTTTCTTTTCAGCTGTTCCCTAATCCCTTGCTTTTTATTATACCGATTGTCATTTCATGAAAGGCACGCATTTCTGTGCAGATTTCATCTTGCAAAAGTTTATTATTGAAAATTGTTGAAAGTTTAAAAACTATTAAAAATGTTATTGTACCATATTATATTCAATTATATACCGTTGCTTGTCGTCCTCAGTGTTATTGATTTCCTCAAGAACATTAAAATTTAGCGACTTTCGATTCATTTTATATTTAAATTTATTGAAAATAATGATTAAAGTCTTCTTAACTCTTCTTTTTATCCCTTTTTTGGACAAAATTAATGAAAGTCTGTTGTAGATTGAAGAAATATAGTTACACGTATTTGGAAAGTTAGCAGAAGATGATTTTTATAATGGTTAATGGACACTGAAATTGATACCGTCATTTTATTAAAGAGAAAATACAATCATGGATATTTATTGGAAATGAAATGAGTCATGCACATGGAAATTAAAAGACACGGATATATGGAGACTTTAAAGGAGCCCACAATGTCACATAATTTTACTAACGAATACTTTTTTCTTGCAGGAAATACATGGATCAACCTAATTCCGAAAGGTGATTGATGGATATTTTTCTCCGGTGTCTTGTTTCGTAAATTGTTTTATATTTTCAAATATCGTTTTTGAGGCTTTGTGTGACTGTTTCCATAACGTTGTCGGCATAGTTGATGGTTTCAGTTTGTACGGTTTACGGATATTCGTAACGTTTGTATTGTCGTCGAAGTTCAATTTATTGTTGGGTGGTTTCCTTTTCTGGTAGTAACTGAATGTTTCCTTCCATTCTGTGTCAAGCAGAATCCATTCCTCATTCCTGGTCAAATTGCTTACTTCCTGCTTTACTAATAAAGCGGCAGGTATCATTCTTCAAAGAAATCTTTGGTTTTAAATAGTCAGCTCTCATTGAGTTCATCCCTTTTCGTTGGTGCCAAACTATCGTTACAATTTTTATTTCGGTACGATTTTCGGATGGGAAATATATTACCATGAGAACTGGGGTGGTATATGGGAACATACCAAAATGGGAAGATATCAAAATGTACCAAATATAACAAAATGGGAATATACAAAAATATACCAAAATGGTACATGGGAATATGATGAATAAATTCGTCTCTGAAGATATCCAATTGCTAGCTGAAGAAAGAAGAATAAATTCAAATATATGTGGACAAACTGCGCAATAGGAAATATTATTTCAGATGATTAGACCACAGTGTTGACTTTTTGCAACAACTACTCCGATATTGATGGTCAGACTGAAATATGAGAGGGGAGGGTGAGGTCATAATGGGGTAGAGGATAAGTTCGTTAAATCTTAAACTTAGAATTAAGTCTCTGAATGTATGGAATGAATGCTGCGTGCTTTTATGTATCGAATGCTTGGTGCATCGCGGTCGGAAATCTATCTCTTCCGGTACGAGATGGATAATGAAAGTAACGTAGACAAAGAAATTTCGTCTGTCACATTCTCCGGTTTATTCTGTCGTTTAAACTTGTAAAAACGATGGAAAAATGTGTCACACGAAAGACAAAATGTGATGGTGGATGGATGGCCATTTTTTTTGGGTCCCAATTGCAGCATCCTCCACGTGGTGGGACCTGGGTCGTTATTGCTCGCAATGATTCGAAGACTTTTATATTATTTTATTTTGTTCTCGTTGAAAGCAATAACGGGCTAATTGGCTGCGAGTCCAGGAAAATCTGGAAGTTTCCATAAATTATTCCTCCGTTCTCCATCTTAAACATATTGTATGAAATGTCACAATTTTTGGTATGGATATAACGTCTGGGAAGTATAACGAAGGCTCTCATTAGAGAATAATTCTATTGGTGAGTAGTGAAAAGTGTGCTCCAGTAGTTTATTCTTATCCAAAATCTTCAAGAACTATCCTCGAATTTTACTCTCAATTAGTCAAATGTTTTTTTTTCTGTTCGAATGACGCGTTCGTACATCGATGCATGCTTTCGCGAGCCTGATATGCCCGCACGGTGAAGACTCGGGCGCGCAGATGACCGTACTCCGCGTGACTTTGAAATCTCCCGGAGCACAAATAATATTTCGTTCAATTTTATCAATTTTCGATTTATTTAATACTTTCTCCATGAATTTTGAGTAAGTTGCCATCGAAACATTGGCTCGTATTACATTCATAATTTTTCTTACCATTTTTACGAAGGAACAATACATTTTTTGACGTAGATTAAAACATGGAATATGAACAGGAAATGTCTTCTTTGATTATACTTATATGAAATATCCCATTGAGGAAACTGAAATACGATGAAAAACAAGTAAGAGAAATTAGAGTTGCTCTCCAAAATGAATATTAACGTTTTCCTAAAAGCTAATGAAACCTATCTATTTAACGGCTAAATTCCGTTAATTGTACAAGTTTAAGAAAAAATATCCAATGAAATTTGTCGTCACGGAGAGAGCTTTTTATTTGCTCACAAAACTTTAGAACTTGTTTGAACGCAAAGACTTAAATATAAACTAAACTAGAAATCCGAACATTCGATATTCATAGATACCAAATATTCGAATTTCGTGGCTATCTGCTCGATAATATTCGTCATCACACAATGTTTTATTGAATTAATTGAACACGTGGGACAATGAGATGACAAATATTATCGACCCAGGTCCCACCACGAGGAGGTTGCCACGAATCGGGACCCAAAAAAGCCCAACCAACCTCCATTGCATTTTGCGTTCCTTTGAGGCACTTTCCCTTGACATTGACCTCGTCAATATCGAGAGAAAATGCAACAAAGGAATCGCTGACTCTACTTTACTCTTTCCATTTCGCGAAAAGAGATAGACACCCGCCGATTAGTGTCGATCTCCCTTTACAGTGTTCACTTAATCGACTAAATTACTATTTTACTTCTAATTTGAATCTAAAACAAACTATAATCTCTCAACCGTGCTCGAGAAAGTTTCGAGGGGGAAGGGAGCAATTTCCGAAAACGCGATCGCGAGAAAAAACAAAGGGGGAAGAAGTTAATCTTTGCGGTAAAACCGCGTTGTGCACGCACCCCCAGCCACGCAGTGACCACGGTGTGCATGGACAAGCTAAGGGCATCATGCGGGGCGTGGAATCGGGCATATGGGAATCAAGTCATCGTTAAAGCGTTTGAACAAGCGGGTCAGCGTGCGTTGACCGAACGACAGAATGAAAGGTTTGGCTGAGGAGAACGAGAGTGTATAGCCAGCGGCCTATGCCCAGACGTAGCGAGGCGATGACACGGTTTATAGCCACGAATGACGGCGGGTACATCACCTCTGCCCAGGCATATACCAACCTACACAATCACCCCCGTTCTCCCCGAGACAAACCGATCATAAAGTCGTAAGTCAACGCACCACCTTACAGCCCAAATACCAACGAATGAGAGATACACCGCCTGTCAAACGCACAACCTACCGCACCCCGCCGCCACACAACACTGGTGTACGAGCCGGGCAGGGGCACAACGGGTGGAAAAAGCGGAACGATAAAAAGAGCAAACAAAGAAAATCACTCGTCTTCTCTCGGAAATTTCTATGAGCACGGTATTGAGTCACAATAATTTTACAATGTTTTGCTCATTCTTACGTGATAATTTAACTATATCTTAAAACTAAGATATAACTTAAAGCTAAATAACATCTTCCTGTTGTGGCGGCGTAGTCTTCCGAGACGAAACGTTAAAAATTTAATCATTTAATATTTATAATTAATCGTTTAAGATTTAATCCAACGCTGAGTATCCATCGATGCGAAGCTTACATTCTACTTAAAAGCGAAATCTTAATATTAACTTAAACTATCGTGGCTATTGGCTCGATACTACTTCCTATCTGAATTAATAAAGTATACTAAAGGCATATTTAAAAAAAGTTGAAACGATAGCAAGTGATATCGACCCGGGTCCCACCGCGAGGAGGTTGCCACGAATACTTCTAATTTAAATCTAAAGGAAACTATAATCTCTCAACCGTGCGCGAGAAAGTTTCGAGGGGGAAGGGAGGAATTTCCGAAAACTAAGTGAAAACGCGATCGCGAGAAAAAACAAAGGGGGAAGAAGTTAATCTTGGCGGTAAAACCGCGTTGCGCACGCACCCCCAGCCACGCAGTGACCACGGTGTGCATGGCTAAGCTAAGGGCATCATGCGGGGCGTGGAATCGGGCATATGGGAATCAAGTCATCGTTAAAGCGTTTGAACAAGCGGGTCAGCGTGCGTTGACCGAACGACAGAATGAAAGGTTTGGCTGAGGAGAACGAGAGTGTATAGCCAGCGGCCTATGCCCAGACGTAGCGAGGCGATGACACGGTTTATAGCCACGAATGACGGCGGGTACATCACCTCTGCCCAGGCATATACCAACCTACACAATCACCCCCGTTCTCCCCGAGACAAACCGATCATAAAGTCGTAAGTCAACGCACCACCTTACAGCCCAAATACCAACGAATGAGAGATACACCGCCTGTCAAACGCACAACCTACCGCACCCCGCCGCCACACAACACTGGTGTACGAGCCGGGCAGGGGCACAACGGGTGGAAAAAGCGGAACGATAAAAAGAGCAAACAAAGAAAATCACTCGTCTTCTCTCGGAAATTTCTATGAGCACGGTATCGAGTCACAATAATTTTACAATGTTTTGCTCATTCTTACGTGATAATTTAACTCTATCTTAAAACTAAAATATAACTATCTTAAAGCTAAATCACGTCTTCCTGTTGTGGCGGCGTAGTCTTCCGAGACGAAACGTTAAAAATTTAATCATTTAATATTTATAGTTAATCATTTAATATTTATAGTTAATCATTTAATGTTTATAGTTAATCATTTAATATTTATAGTTAATCATTTCAGATTTAATCTTAACACTAGATTTACCAGCGTGAAATCTACTATATTTAAATATGTTAAACATGTACCTCAAAGCAAGGAAAATTAAGATGCGAAAGAGATGATAGATTCGGTAATTTATGTTTTATACGATGGACGAAGAATATTTATTCTACGGCTCTCTCATAAAGCCGTAGAATTTTTGGAAAAAATTGTGCACCAGTCATTTTGACTGGTTTGGTAAATCTAGTGTTAAAGAGCGAAAGATTAGGAAAGCAAAGTATGAGAGAGGAAATTGCAACTCAACGCTGACTATCCATCGATGCGAAGCTTACATTCTTTGGAAAAAATTGTGCACCAGCCATCTTGACTGGTTTGGTAAATCTAGTGTTAAAGAGCGAAAGATTAGGAAAGCAAAGTATGAGAGAGGAAATTGCAACTCAACGCTGACTATCCATCGATGCGAAGCTTACATTCTTTGGAAAAAATTGTGCACCAGTCATTTTGACTGGTTTGGTAAAGCTAGTGTTAAAGAGCGAAAGATTAGGAAAGAAAAGTATGAGAGAGGAAATTGCAACCCAACGCTGACTATCCATCGATGCGAAGCTTACATTCTACTTAAACGCGAAATCTCAATGCTAACTTAAACTATCGTGGATATTGGCTCCATACCACTTGCTATCTGAATTATTAAAATATCATGATAAAGGTATATTTAAAAAAAAATTGAAACGATAGCAAGTGATATCGACCCGGCAACAAGGAATCGCGGACTCTACTTTTCTTTTTCTATTTCGCGAAAAGAGATAGACACCCGCCGATTGGTGTCGATCTCCCTGTACATTGTTCACTTACATTACTATCTTAAATTCTGATTACAATCAATATTAACAATCACATATTTCAATTCTATCTTAACTCTAAGATATAACTATCTTAACGGCAAATGATGTCTTCCTGTTGTGGCGGCGAAAGATTGAAAAAGAAAAAATACGAGAGGAAATCACAACCCAACGTTGAGTTTCCATCGTTGCGAAGCTTACATTCTACTTAAAAGTGAAATCTTAATGCTAACTTAAACTATCGTGGCTATTGGCTCGATACCACTTGCTATCTGAATTAATAAAATATCATGATAAAAGTACATTTAAAAAAAAATTGAAACGATAGCAAGTGATATCAACCCGGGTCCCACCGCGAGGAGGTTGCCACGAATCGAGACCCAAAAATGCAAATCCAACCAAGCTCCATTGCATTCTGCGTTCCTTTGAGACACTTTCCCTCGACATTGACCTCGTCAGTGTCGAGAGAAGATGCAACAAAGGAATCGCTGACTCTACTTTTCTTTTTCTATTTCGCGAAAAGAGATAGACACCCGCCGATTGGTGTCGATCTCCCTGTACACTGTTCACTTACGTTACTATCTTAAATTCTGATTACAATCAATATTAAGAAACACATATTTCAATTCTATCTTAACTCTAAGATATAACTATCTTAACGGCAAATGACGTCTTCCTGTTGTGGCGGCGAAAGATTGAAAAAGAAAAAATACGAGAGGAAATCACAACCCAACGTTGAGTTTCCATCGTTGCGAAGCTTACATTCTACTTAAACGCAAAGTCTTAAAAGTTAACTTAAATGCAAATTTATCAGAACTAACAGTTCACTTAACCGTTCGAGTCTCTGCACGTACTATATAAATTTTACGCAAAATAAAAGTTATTTCTTTAGAATGATGAAATATAAAGAATCTCTTTGATATTGAGACTCAAACGGCTAAAGTGAAATAAGTTAATCTAAACGCAAACTTATCAGAACTAACTTAAACGTATAGTTTTACAAATCTCTTAAACTAGAAATCATACGTTGAAATAAAGTATCTCAATAACATCTCAAAATAGAGGAAGAATGCAAACATACGGAAGTTCATGTAATCGCGTATACGCGATAAAATTGTACTATGATTTATGCAAAACATTCAGGGAAATATATCGACGGAACTTTATAGTTCCCAAACTACAATTCTAATGAAAAGATCTACTTAATTCGAACGTCGAGTAGTTATAGTATTCGATTTAAATACTACTATAAAACAAAATACTATATTTAACAATATATTGATTAAACATATATTTCGCAATGTTTCGTTTGACAAGGGCTTGCGAAACAAAAGTCCATTATTTATTACACTGACTCTAAACGTAAAAAATCGCGAGCGCCTATCCGAGGCTCTATCGATAATCGCAACACTAATTTCGCGGCGAGGAAAATCGCGACCATCTTCGCGAGACGCTATGAACTTTCGCGACTCTAACTTCGCGCCGAACAAAATTCGCGAGCATCTTCGCGAGACGCTATGAATGTTCGCAACGCTAAGTTCGCGGAAAATAAACGAACAAATTCGCGGGCAACCTGTCCGAGGTACCTCTTTATAATATCGCAAATCCAACAATCGCGCACTTTTTTAAAATGAAAAGACGTCCCATCCTGGACCGAGAAGAAGAATTTCTCGGAGCCTGAAATCGCGAATATAAAATCGAACAAACCGTGTACTTAGTTTCGCAACACTACTTTAAAAAAGAAAGGAAAATGCAAATCGCGTATCAATTTTCGCAACACTACCCTGAAAAATAAAGAAAAGAGCAAAATCGCGTATCAATTTTCGCAACACTACCCTGAAAAATAAAGAAAAGAGCAAAATCGCGTATCAATTTTCGCAACACTACTCTGAAAAATAAAGAAAAGAGCAAAATCGCGTATCAATTTTCGCAACACTACCCTGAAAAATAAAGAAGAGAACAAAATCGCGTGTAAGTTTTCGCAACACTACTTTATAAAATAATAAAAAGAGCAAAGACGCGTACAAGTCTCTCGCAACACTACTTTATGAAATATAGAAAAGAGCAAAATCGCGAGCAACCTCCACTGAGGTGGAGTTTTAATTTCGGAACTCTAATAATCGCGAATTTTTTATAAAATTGACGGGACTGTGTCCCGTACTTGCGTCAGAACATAGACGCAACAGTGAATTGCGATATTTGTCGCACTTTTGCGACATTAATCGCAGTTTTGCGACATTCATCGCACTTTTGCGATATTAGTCGCAGTTCTGCGACTTTTCGCAGAATTGAAATCGCGAATATAATATCGAGCAAACCGTGTACTTAGTTTCGCAACACTACTTTAAAAAAGAAAGGAAAATGCAAATCGCGTATCAATTTTCGCAACACTACCCTGAAAAATAAAGAAAAAAGCAAAATCGCGTATTAATTTTCGCAACACTACCCTGAAAAATAAAGAAAAGAGCAAAATCGCGTATCAATTTTCGCAACACTACTCTGAAAAATAAAGAAAAGAACAAAATCGCGTACAATTTGTCGCAACGCTACTTTATAAAATAATGAAAAGACAAAAAAACGCGCACCAATTTTCGCAACACTACTCTGAAAAATAAATAAAATTGCAAATCGCGTATAAATATTCGCAACACTACTCTGAAAAATACAGAAAAGAGCAAAATCGCGTATCATTTTTCGCAACACTAATCTCGCGGACGATGCCGAATTCGCAGCTATTTGCTGCGATTCGGCGAAGCAACTAACTACCACACAACTACTACAAGCGAACATAGTGACAAAGTAGTAACGTAAACCATAAACTTACAGGGAAGATTCTGAAAGAAACAGGGAACGAATTAGGGTTAATACCTGAAAATCCTAACGAAAATGATTAATCTAATAAAAAGCGGCGTAAGAAATTTCAACAAATAACATGATTTTGAAACAAAATGAAATTCTAAATGAATTAGAAAGTGAATTAAAGTCTATTAAAAGTGAATCTACTTCGAGCATTAACGCTCTATTCAAATTATACAAATCAATTGAAAAATAATAATTAAAATTGACTCTAGTAAAGACATTGAAATTTCTCGGTCAAAGCCATCGTCAAAGTAACTCTTCGAAAATTTCAATATACAATCATAAATTTTACTTTGACAATGGAATTGCCCACCCGCGAATATCTTACATACTACACATCCTAGAAAAATCGTTACTACTCGCGACTATGGTACTAATTACCATAATCGCGGTCACTATATTCGCAAACTACTGGCACACGTAAAATACAACCAGTCGTTCGGTGCCGTTTCGGACCATTCGTCCTACGGCATGATCGAACGACCGGAGGAACTTTGAAATTTTTCACTCACCAATCGGCGAAAAAATATTATATGTACCTTTCCTCCCGGTCGTAGTCGATGATATGGCTGCATCGGTGGTAGAACTGCGTTGTCGGTCAGGCTGCACCAGTCCATGGAAGATCGTCCTTCCTTTAACAAAAGAGAAGACAACATTATATAAACTGCATTATTTTCCAAAGAGAGTCATTTGAATAATGGGTGGGCATAAAAAAACTCTAATTGAATTCGTAAACTTTAAGTTTCAAGTGAAATCGGGATTGATCAATGAAAATATTAATTAAATAATGACACTTACACCTCCATCGTCCACCGACTGCTCGATGGAGGTCCTCTCCACAGGAACGGACACCACCTCGAAGTTGCAGTTGAGTCGATGTTAAAACTGCAGTGCAGCCTTTAACAAAAGAGAAGACAACATTATACAAACTGTATGTTCTCTAAAGAGAATTAATTGAAAAATGGGTGGGCACAATTAAACTCTAATTTAATTCGCTTAACCGCTTGAGTCTCTGAACATACTACATAAATTATACGCAAAATAAAAGTTATTTCTTTAGAGCGATGAAATATAGAAATTCTTTTTGATATCGAGACGCAAACGGTTAAAGTGAATTTTAAGTTTCAAGTGAAATAGGGGGCAATTGATGAAAATATTAATTAAAAAATGAAACTTACACCTCCATCGTCCACCGACTGCACGATGGAGGTCCTCTCCGCAGGAGCAGGCACAGGCTCGATTTCCACGACCGCGACGACGGATTTTCGCGACCGAAATTTTCAAACGATTTACGGTACGAACAAACACTGACTCTACTTTCGCGATAGCGACGACCGATATTCGCGACCGAAATATCGAAAAGATTTGCGGTACGAACAAACACTGACTCTACTTTCGCGAATACTCTTTTCGAGTATCTTTTTATATTTGCGGTACAAAACCCGGCACTGACTCTAAAGCAAGCGATTGTCAAAGAAAAATTACGTTTATGTAATTAAATGACTCTAATTATAAGCTACTGAAACAAGGATCGAATACTATGACTTTCGTCGCTCGAATTAATATTGAGCAACAAAGTAATAGAAAATTACTTTGGATATATTTATATTAAGCTAATACAACGATACAGTTCCCCAAATGAATTGCGAAAATCAGAGTCCCGTTTTTAATTAAAAGTTTCGTCATTGTGTGACGATATGAATTAAGAAAAATATAGAAAAGACGGAACGAGAAAAATATTCACATTTTTTCCAAGTATTTCAAGATAGTTGAATTGAGATGCAATATTTTTACATTGTATATACAGAACATTCGAATAAATACTACATTATATACCTAATATATATTAATCCGAACATTCGGTAGTCAGGGCTACCGAATATTCGGATTTCGTGGCTATTCGCTCGATACCACCTGCTATTAGACATTGATATTGAACAAAGTATCATACTAAAAGCACATTTATTTTTAAAAAAATGAAAGCAATAGCAAGTGATATCGACCCAGGTCCCACCACGAGGAGGTTGCCACGAATCGAGACCCGTGTATGTAAACCGGACGAAATTTAATTAATTTATCACAATTATTTGAAAATACTTACAGATAACTGTCACTTGATATCACTGACACTTCCACAAAACATTGTACTAAACTGTTGAAGTTTCTTAAAAACACTTGCGGATAACTATCACTTGTTGTCACTGACACTTCCATAAACCGTTGTAGTTAATTGTTAAAATTGGTTAAAAACACTTGCACAAACTGTCACTTGATGTTACCGGCACATCCACAAAACATTGTATTTAGTTATCGAAGTATCGTAAAAACACTTGCAGATAACTATCACTTGTTGTCACTGACACTTCCATAAACCGTTGTATTTAGTTGCCGAAGTATATTAAAAACACTTGCAGATAACTATCACTTGTTGTCACTGACACTTCCATCAACCGTTGTATTTAGTTGGCGAAGTATCTTAAAAACACTTGCAGATAAATATCACTTGTTGTCACTGACATATCCACGAAACGTTGTAATTAATTATTAAAATTATGTAAAAACTCTTGCAGGTAACTGTCACTTGATGTCACTAACACTTCCACAAAACATTGTATTCAATGTTAAAATTGTTAAAAAACACTTGCACGAACTGTCACATCAAGTCACAGACACATTCCCAAACCACTGTAGTGAATTGTTAAAATTGTTTAAAAATACTTGTAGGTAACTGTCACTTGATGTCACTAACACTTCCACAAAACATTGTATTCAATTGTTAAAATTGTTGAAAACCACTTGCACGAATTGTCACTTCAAGTCACTGCCACATCCACAAAATGTTGTATTTAATTGTTAAAATTATTTATATTCACTGTTAATTTATTGTTAAATTGATTTAATATTATAATCCATATGCACTAAAACACTTGCAGGTAACTGTCACTTGATGTCACTAACACTTCCACAAAACATTGTATTTAATTGCTAAAATTATTTATAATCACTGCTAATTTATTGTTTAATTGGTATAATATTATAGTCCATATGCACTAATAGTCGTTACTGAAGGTCAAAAGGGTCAAGGGACCGATAGGTAAGTCCAAGGTACACGTACGACCCGACCTGTCAAACTCGACCGGTCGGGTCGGCGGCTGAGGGTATTGTGGCTGCCGAGGCTCCTCGCTGAACGCGGATCATGCGCAGTACCCCCTATCGCCACGAGTCAGTGACCCTGCGGCGAAATCGCTTTCCTCCATGGAAAATTTTGTAGATTTCGTATATTGCAACAATTTTCGTCAATAATTGTTTATTGCAAATAAAATTATTAATAAACAAAGTGCCTCCGCTTAATTTTAATAAATTTTATGATAAATAAAATGTATGGAAGTGAAGTTACGTGGGTTTATAATTGAAAACTTATTTCCCAATGCTCATAAACAATTGATACCTTATGTGATACTTTTATTTTATTAATAAATAATATATAATAAATAATAATTAATATTATACATATATAAAAATTTGAAATTATTTCATATGTAATTTTACTCCTACAAAGTGAAAAATATTTCTTTCAAAAAATTCTTAAAAAAAAAATTAACATTAAGCACTTTGTTAGACAATAATTTCATTTTGTAATAAACAATTATTGCCGAAAATTGTTAGAATAATCGGAATTTGCTACTCTGATTTGCAGATTAAATCTGACCGATCGAATCCTACGTGTACTTTTCGATCTACCTATCGGTCTCTCGACCCCTTTGACATTCAGTAACGACTATTAGCGCATATGGACTATAATATTAACCTAATTACATAATAAGTTAACAGTGATTACAAATAATTTTAACAATTAAACACAAAGTTTTGTGGTTGTGTCTATGACTTGAAATGACAGTTACCTGCAAGTGTTTTTACATAATTTTAATAATTAGCTACAACGTTTCGTGGATATATCAGTGACAACAAGCGATAA
The DNA here is from genome assembly GCA_910591515.1 of Cerceris rybyensis. Classification (NCBI taxonomy): domain Eukaryota; kingdom Metazoa; phylum Arthropoda; class Insecta; order Hymenoptera; family Crabronidae; genus Cerceris; species Cerceris rybyensis. Next base: position 9,580,161 of record OU342795.1, read on the forward strand.
GTTATCTGCAAGTGTTTTTAAGATACTTCGACACTAAATACAATGTTTTGTGGATGTGCCGGTTTCTTAAAGTGACAGTTTGTGCAATTGTGTAAAGTGACATTTTTAAACAATTTTAACAATTAAATACAACGTTTTGTGGAAGTATTAGTGACAACGAGTGATAATTTGTGCAAGTGTTTTTACACAATTTCAACAATTAAACACAACATTTTGTGGATGTGCCAGTGAGTTAAAGTGACAGTTCGTGCAAGTGTATCTAGACAATTCTAACAACTAAATACTACGTTTTATGGTAGTATCAGTGGCATGAAGCGACAGTTTCCTGCAAGTGTTTTTACATAATTTAATAATTACTTACAAAGCCCTGTGGAAGTGTCGGTGACATATACTGGTGACTACCTGCAAGTGTTTTTAAACAGTTTCAACAGCTCAAAACAATTTTTTGTGAAAATATCAGTGACATAAAGTGACAGTTTCTTGCAAATATTTACCTAATATTAATTCTCATACTGTATTTCTTTTTTTTTCTTTTTCGTTTAATTTGTATTTCCTTTGAAACACTTTCCCTTGACACTTATAAAGTTTACACCGAAATGTCGTGTTTGCATTTATAGGCCCTTATTTGTGGCAACCACCTCGTGGCGGGACCTGGGTCGACATCATTTACTATAATTTTGAATCTTTTTAAATGTGCTTTAAGCACGATGTTTCATTAAATAGTAATGTTGAATTACAAATGATATCGGGGGAATGGCCACGAAATCCGAATATTCGGTAGCTTGAACTGTTGAATGTTCGGATTCCTAGTCTAAGTTATATGTAATAGTTTCTGTTTGCCAACTTTAAGATGTCATAATTAAGTAGAAATTAAGTAGAGATACTATATAATATAATATCTAATACAATACCACTTCTCGTAATCTAAATATGTAAAAGGATCAGTTTTTCTGCTCTAAACGATATGTCTTCTACATATTACTGCTTCAGATTCATTTTTTCATTGTTCATGTTAATAACGTTGACGATCAAATCTCATTTCAAGATCCTTTTACTTGTTTAAATTTCTTAAATCACTGGTTGCGACGCGATAGAGGAGTCACGTGCAACGCGTGACAAGAGCCGCATTCCGATTGGTCCGCCTCTCCTCCAATCAAACAGTAGTCGCGCAACGGAACCTATCCCCACTCCTACCAGAGGGGCCATCTACCTCTTTCTCTCGCTGGACGTCGACCGGTCAACACGTATTCTGCTGTAAGTGGCATTCCTTTTACATTTTCCGCATTTACCGATCGCTGAAACACAGTCCTCTCGTTTATCCATTAATATATACTATAGTATGGCTTCCATTGGTCTATATCTACTCATTTTTACAATAATAATTAACGAATTTAGCAACAATCACGAAATAACTACGACGCAATTGATAGCGTCTCTTACCACTCGCGACTTTTACGCGTTACTTTTTTCGTCTACGGTATTAATACTTGTTTTACAGCTTCATATTTCTATTTTATTGACGAATTACGCGATTATAGTTACTCTAAAACTTGATTATACGAAATTTTTGTACTCCTACGCAGTTATTTAATAGTTTACTCTTGTGTGCTTGCAGGACTTGGGGTACGCTACGGACGACCTTGCTCACGGACAGGATCTGACACGTATACGGTATAACAACAATGAGTAAGATATTACGACGCCATACGCTAGTAATACCTTTATTTACTTCGAGTCTTCGCGATATTTTGCTTCAATTTACTCAGTTTTCATATTCATTAATATCAAGTCGAACATCCGACGAGTTGAATTTACTACGCTTTAATACGGTTCTACGGAAGCATGCCACGTGAAATCTTTCGGTATTACTTGAAACCTTTTACAATATACGAGTATTTTGTTAATGTTCACAATATGACAGTCGACTTCTGAGAAATCTGCCCCTTATTCTGGCAGTGTTTACCAACTTCGGTGTTAAATTTCGACGGCTACAATTCTTTGCTACAAATACATCGCGATTCGTTTGTACTTATTGTTAGTTTTAAGATGTAACGACTCATCCTTCCGTTTTGAGACGCTGTAATGGTTTTATATAGGTTTCGAGGCGTGGGTGTAGAAGTAATTAAAAGTCGTAATTGCATATGTAGGATATCAAGATCCTGTATTAGATTCGTCCGTAATTTCTATGAAGATTTTCGTGAATTTATCGAAGGGGATTACAGTTTCATATGTAATAGAGAATAAGCATGATTAATCATGTAATTTTTACAGTGGCAGTCACAGTATTTACATTTCTTGTTTGTACATTTATTTAATAATCTATAATATTACACAAAGAACATTACGATTGAATGTTTAAAGACGTAATTGAAAGGCAGTATTTCTGACGCAAGCACTTGATTGAATAAGAAAAAGAAAAACATGGTTTTTTTTATTTTCTTGTGTCTCCCCACCCCACCCTTTTATTTTCAGCAAAATTTCTGGCCGCGCGCAATGCGGTCTAGAGTCAGTGCTTTTTCCGTATTTTATTTATACATATAAATTATTTTTTTTAAAACTTGTAATAAATTCACGCGAAAGTAGAGTCAGTGTTTGCAACCCGCTATTTCTCTTATTAATAATTTCTCAATAATTCTTCAAATTGTTAATTCTTTTCACCGCGAAAGTAGAGTCACAATTGTTCGCCGGAAATAATTCTCGGTCGCGGTAACTTCATTATCTTTTTTAATTGGTCGAACCGGAATTAGAGTCGGTGCATCGAGCAGCTGCTGTGGAAAGGACTTCCATCGGGCAAGGCTTCACGAATTCCAAAAGTAAGCATCACATAATCCAGAAATAAAATATTTCAATTGAGAAATCCAAAAAAATAAAAAGATATAAATGTACTAATCATAATGTTTAATTGTTTGTTACAGAATAGTCAAAGAAGGGAATGGTTGAGCAGCGACAATCATTCCTTGGCGATGGGGAAAGTCTGTGAAGGTAAATTGAAGTTTCACCGAATACAAATTTAATAATTTTTAAATTTCCATTTAATAATTGTCAATTCTCTTGCAAAATTTACATAGCCCTTTCTATCAATTCAATTAACGAAAATAAAGTAGCTATACGTTTTTGAATTTCCCACAGAATACTTGAAATATATTTCTATTAAATAAAGATTTAATGAAATTTTAGAATTTTTCAATAAGCAGGTATTTTAAATGTTGTATTTTATTTTTGTTACAGACTTTCTCCGAATTCGTGAGGCATCGCTGGAGTGTTTGTTTCGTATTTTGCTTATATTTTTAATAATTAAATTAAATTTCTAATAATTTCACGCGAAAGTAGAGTCAGTGTTTGTTTCGTATTTTGCATATACTTTAAATTATTGAATTATTAAATATAAATTTTAGTAATCTCGCAATTCATTGTAGATTCACGCGAAAGTAGAGTCAAATTGTTCGCCGAGAATAAATATCGGTCGCGATTTGTCTTTTTCTATTAAATTATGTCGTGCCGGAAGTAGAATCAGTGCAACAGGAGCAGCCGTGGAAAGGATTCCCATCGGGCAAGGCTTCACAAATTTAAAAAGTAAGCATCGCATAATCGAGAAATAAAAATTCACAATCCAGAAATACATAGACGGCATATACTAATGAAAATGTTTATTTTTTTTTGTTACAGAACAGTCAAATGATGGGATGGTTGAACGGAGCAGCAGAACTACGACGCACCTGGGATTCGACGGTAAGTGTAATGTAAACATAAACATTGAGATATTTTGACTCGTAGAAAAGGTCAATTTCATATCTGAGCACTCTTCGTAAAGTTTCAATATACAGTTTGATACATAACTTTTCCTTGCATTCTCAATTCTGAAAATAACTGCTAAACTTATCGATTCTTTCAAACTACTCTTAACGTTTCTTGATAAATAATTACAACGTTCTTTTAATCTTCAATTTTCAAAATTAATTAGATCCCTTTGCAAAATCGAAAAGCAGGCACTTTACCGTTCTATTTCCCCCTTTGCAATGCGATATGTTTTGTTCTGTTTAGACGTTGGACATTCTTCGAGGTCGTTGGAGGACAAGTTCGATTCAACGGCAGAGACAACCATGGCAGAGAGATCTGCGGCAGAGACAAGGTGGCAGTAAGGACTGCGGCAGTGACAGCACAAACGTGACAGAAATTAAGGTATCATAATGAGTGTGTACACTGGTAAGTCACACTTTTCAACTGTCCCTCCGGTCTCCAAACCATGCCGTAGGACGAAAGGTCCGAAGCGGCACTGGAGACTGGTTGTATTGTTCTATAAAGCGAGCATAGTGAACACGAGTAATTGAAAAATTACTTGTGAGTAGAAACTGTCATTTATTTTTCATGTACACTGTCATATTTATTTTAACTTAGGGCAGGGCCTCCTTGTAGCGCGATTTTTGCATTATTCCTAAAAATGGATTTCTGAAATTTACAATTAGCGTTGCGACTTTATCAATTCAAATGAGCAATTCGCGAAAATTGTGCGTCCTCTATATTTATTTTAAAAATATTCTTATAACGCAATTCGTTATAAGATCGCGGTTAATATATTTCTTCGAGATGATTTATGTTTTATATACATATTATATGTTATATACATAAATCGGTTGGTTTTTGCTGATGGTGCATGTAGTTTCGGAATTTTGCAAATTTTTTTCGCGTCGTTTTATTGACAATCATAATATTATCTACAAGGAGGCATTTCGCGACGGTAGATCTTGAAGTCAAAGTGACAATTGATACGTTTACCTGTTCAAATTCTTCCTCTGATGACGAGATCTCCCGGTTTTCAATATTCAATTTCAATTCAAAGTAAATTTTGCTTATTTTCAAATATATAAAGTAGAGTCTTTTGCTTCTATAAAGTTCAATTTTTCAATTTGAATTCTCCTTGCTTGAACAGATATAAAAGTAGAGTAATTTCTTTAAATAAATATAAAAGTCGAGTCATTTGTTTGATTTCATATAAAATTCGAGTCATTTGCTTCAGTTTTCAATAAGTCAAACCGTTAGAATTCTACTAATCATTTTATTAGTTAGGATTTTCAGCAAAAGTCACAGTGAGTACAAATTCCTGCCGTGTTCACTTTAAGCCTGAACCCATTCGAGTGCCAAGGGGCCACTCGAATGGGTAAGGGCGGTGGGCCCGGCCTTTTTTTTTGAAAAATCAGCGACTGACACTGTGGTGGCGTATCGTGCACGACGTAATTTCCACATGTGTGTGTGTTGTGTGTTAGGCTGTGGATCTTGCGTCGCTTAAAATTTTCTCCTCACATAAAATAATTCATACATACTTGAATCCTTTACTTAATTTTCATTTCTACTTTTACTACAACTTATCGATGTATATGGTATTACAATGATGAAATTCTCTTTCTCTTTGCAACATATACCATATACTTCGTCTTCAATGTCAAACGGTACAATGACAAACATCGAGAATTCTCTAATTGTTTCAAAATCGCGGTAGTAGTATAATGCAAAACGCAATGATCACCACCCTTGTCAGTCGATTTCAGGAAATTGGTACGTACAATTTTAGAGTGTGAAAGTCGCTTGCGAACTCGGGTGTCGGAGGGTCCCCGGGGATTCCTCTCTAGTTTAGGCATTTGCACCCGGGTTCCTGTTTGAGAATCGTGGAGCGATGTGTGTTTGTGAATTTGTGTCGCGATTTGCATTTTAAATATAGGCCGTAGGTAGGTAGGTAGCATACCCGTTCTTGAATGTGAGCTAAATTTAAGTAGGCAGGACCAGGATTTCAGGATATCACATTTAGAGTGTAGGTTTGCACGTGATATGCCTGGACTTGGGTTCAAACTGCGGTCAAACTGAGTGTCCCCCTCTTTTTGACCGTAGTTTCTTAGTATGTAAATTTCTGCGCACGTGGTGAAACTCCCGGCGCGAGGTTCAAATACTTTGCCTTTTTTGAAAGCTGTGCTACACGAGCAGCGAATAGGTACGCTGTGCACGCTCGTGGTGTGGTTTTCACTGTCGAATTTGAATAATAGTAAGAATTTATTGGTGCAAAGTATTTGAGCATTCTCTAGGGGCAGAAGAAGAGGCTAACAAGTGCCGAAGAGGCCCGACAAACTGTCACGAAGAGGGCTACAGCGAATGGCTTTTCATGTTCGAATCTTTTTTGGAATCTAGCATGGAAAGTCATTGTTAGTATTTGTTTATTCACTATGCTCGCTTTTTGTGTTTGTCCTCTGGCGGATGTAACATTCCCGCCCAACGAGCGCATCTTGGCTGTACACGGTTTTTAATCGCGAAGTTAGAGATGCGTTTCCTTTGACCGTTAGTGTTGCGAATTTAAGGTAGCCCCGGGTGGCACCCACGGATTTGTACGAATTAATTGGTAGTTTTTAGCGTTGCGATATGAATATACTCGGCTTTGTTTTTATTAGATTATTATATTAAATTAGAGATAGAGTTGCGAGAGAAATCGCCTAAGATGGCGAACGGGAGTTTGCTTCAATTAATTCTGTAGTATTTAATAGAGTTGCGAAATGTAGCACGAAAAGTGCCCGGTTTTTCTTTAGATATTAATTGTGTAAAGTAGCGTTGCGAAATGGAGCACGAACAGTGCCCGGTTTGATTTTGAATAATTAACTGTAACTTTAGTGTTGCGACCTTGCTCTTGAACAGGGAGCACGGGAGTTTGTTTTCTACTTTCCAATTTGTAGAGTATAACATCACGATTTAGCATCTGAAATACGTGCCCGGGAATCTGCTCTTTGTAAATCTAAAAGTAGCGTTGCGAAACATGAATCATACGCGTTTTTCTTTGATCAATCGCGGAATTAGAGTTGCGAAATACAAAAACAGCTGATTGATGCGCATCTGCTGAGTTGAGACTCAGCCATTGGAGTTGCAAAATTGCAACTCCCCGTGGAGTGTCTCAGGAGGTTTGCTCCCAACGATAGCTATTTTTTTTTCCGAATAGGTAGTGTTGCGAATTATGAGAGCCCCCGGAATGGCAATAGGCGAGTTTTTGAAGTAGAGTTGCGTATTATGAAAGCCTCGAAATGGCAGTACGCGATTGCTTATTTAATAATATCACGATTGACAGCCATGAAATGGCAATAGGCGGGTGTTAATGTAGAGTTGCGAACAATGAGAGCCATGAAATGGCAGTAGGCGGGTTTTGTAGTAGCGTTGCGAAAAATAAAAGCCAAAAATGGCACCGGTTTCTCGCGATTTTTATTGAAAGCGCCTTTTTGGCTGCTCGATTATTTCGGGATTTTAAGCGCCTTTTGGCTGCTCGATCATTTCGGGATTTTTCTGTTGTAAATCAAGTGCTTACAAATGGAAATACTGCTGAAAATGTTTCATTAATATGAGAAATTTTGAGGATTTTTACATTATTTTTCTCAAATTATATTATCTGTTATTTATTGAGATCAATCAGAGTATGAATTTTGATCGTGATCATTGAATGATACATATAGAAACAAAGTGTCTGTAAATTTAATAAAATTCGCGAAGTAGGGAACATACTGCTGATTGTCACTGTTAAAGTTACGAATTTAAGTTTGTCTGGGTTTTTAATTCGATCGCGATGATATTTTTCTGAGATAACCGCGTCGACGTAGAGGTTTCGATAAATTCTCGAAAAATCATTATAGAAATTAAGGACCACGGGTTTCTTTTACTTTTTTAATTGAATGTAAATATGAAACTTGCGCTCGAAAAATATATAAAGCCATTACAGTTCGATAAACGGATGGGAAATATATTTAAAGATTAAACGCGACGTTTTGAAATTTTCATTTGTTTATTTAAATAATAAGTAGAGTCATATTGTAGCAGAGAAGGAAGTCCGACTTTATTTAACCCCTCTCGCGTCGCGAATTAACCGTTTTATGCATTTATTTCATGCTCGTGTAATGCAAAAGGTTTCAAATAATTTCGAATGTAACCGCGACGAAATTAGCTTCTTTCATTTAAATAATTTCTTTGATGGCAAATGATTGTGCCATTGCACGACTTGCCAAATTATCCAACTTATTCAACTCGCGTTTCTCGACTTGTTATGTAACTTCAAATTTTATCTTTGCTTTGATCAATTTCATAACGTTTTCTTATCGTCAAGTTCATACAATTTTTGCATTTTTTTTAAATTTTTAATTGATCATTCTTCTCTTGATATTCGTAAAATTCGATACTCGTATTAAATTATTCAACGGTCGGCGATATTCCCTCTTATCGTCCGTGTTTTGGGCAAAATTAATGAGGTTCTGTTACAGAATATAGGATAGGTACAATCATGGACATTTAAAGGAAATGGAGTGGACCATACCCATGGAAATTGAGAGAGGTAATCGTGTCGACATCCTGGAGGTTTCCACAGTGTAATTACAATTATACTGACACAAATGAGTTTTTGTTACAGGAACTCGATAGATCAAACCACATCTATGGGCAATGGAACGATATTTCTCATCGACTTCTTGTGTTGCAAATTGTGTGTAAGGTTTCCAGATATTTCTTCAAAGATTTTGTTTCGATTGTCTTGCTACCATTTCTTAATGGTTTCGTTGTTGATGGTTTCGATACGTTTGATTTCTGAATCAAAGTATCGTCTGTATTGTTTTCGATGTCTGGTTCGTAAGATGTTTGTCCTTCGACTTCCTTTATTCTGGAAGTACGACAATGTTCTTCTTCATTCTGCTTCAAGCAGAATCCATTTCTTATTCTTTGGCCAAGAAACTTGCTTTCTCGTTCCGAGATAAGCAGGCAGGCCATATTTCGCAAAGAGATCTTTGCTTTTCATTAGACAGGCTCTCGTTCTGTTCATATCGTCTCATAGATAGGATTATTGTTATTTTCATTTAGGCAAGAAAGAAGATTTTTCGGATTACTACCTGAAGAAAGAAGAAAAGCGAAGATAACTTTAAGTACTTGCGTGCGCAATTAGTATTTAATTTAATTTGACCGATAAAATTATGGAAACAGTGCCTGCACATGCACAACAATTTGTACATACGCAAAAATTTACATATGCACAATAATTTGCACTGTGTAGAAAACTTCTTCCATATCGAAGGTCAGATAGCGGAGTAGTCGTTAAGTTATTCACCGTATGTTTAGATTAAAATTATCCGTAAGGTTAATTTTACTTCGTAAGATTAATTTAAGATCGTTGTTTAGAAATAAGTTTACATTTAAGTTTTAGAATATAAGGACCGAATGTTGCGTTAGTACTTAAGCTCGGATGTTCGTTGCATCCCGGCCAGAAATCTATTTCTTCAAGCCCGTGATGGGTAACAAAAGTAGAGTAGAACAAGAACTTTCGTCTGACACATTCTCTCGTTTATTCTCCTGTTCTGCCGTTTGAATTTGGAAAACGTGGCGAGAGAATGTTTCACAGCGAGAGAGAAAATATTTCTTTATGATGGAGGATGGATGGCCAATTTTTTTGGGTCCTCAATCGCAGAAACCTCCACGTGGTGAGACCCGGGTCGTTGTTGCTCGCAATGATTCGAAAACTTTTATTTTATTCTATTTTTCTTGCATTGAAAGCAATAACGGGCTAATTGTCTGCGAATCTCTAAAGATCTAGAAAACTCCAGATCTATTTCCATCATCCTCGATCTTGACCTGTCAACTGCTGTTGCGAAATGAAAAAAACACTTTTTTCGTTTACAGCATTGCTACACGCGTTTTGTGTGAAAAATTTTAAAAAGATTCGCGCAAAATAATTGACTGTTTCTGATTGACAAAGCGAATTCAGCGAAACGATACTTTTACCGACATCAAATTGGAAATTCTTTACAACTTAGAAGCAAAAATTAATAAATATCATTTAAGTATATAAACGCTTATAAAAAATTTTGAAAAAGTATTTTTTCTTCGTCGTTCGCGAAACTATGTCTGCAGTCGATAATACAGAGAACGAATGAAACGTTATTGCAACGGACGTTTCGCGCTAACGTATGAAAACGAGAACAAAGCAGACTGAATTGACTAAAAGCAATCTTAATGAATTATATCTCAAAAAATTGCTCGCAATTTGCTCATCAAGAATATAAAATTGCTCACTCGGCGCCGATTATTAAAAAAAAGTTATTAAACAATTTCGTAACAAACACTGATTTGACGATTTCTAAGTTATTCGTGTACGAACAGGATCCTTTCTGGGCTCAAAAGATTGCGATTAATTTGCTCATCACTGCCCCACCTTTTTATTCGCGTTTTATTAACGTTTTCTGAATTAAAATTTCGAAATTCGGAACTGTTATTTCCGATTTGGATTGAGGACCGCTTTTACTGGGTGTTAGTTCCATGTTTCAAACCTAGCGGCGCTATTGTCGTTTTCCCAGGCCTTAAAACATCGAAAATTTAATTATTATTTTTAACTCAAAAAACGTTAATAAAACGCAAATAAAAAGGTGGGGCAGTGATGAGCAAATTAATCGCAATCTTTTGAGCCCAGAAAGGATCCTGTTCGTACACGAATAACTTAGAAATCGTCAAATCAGTGTTTGTTACGAAATTGTTTAATAACTTTTTTTTAATAATTGGCGCAGAGTGAGCAATTTTACATTCTTGATGAGCAAATTGCGAGCAATTTTTTGAGATATCATTCATTAAGATTGCTTCTAGTCCGGCGCTAACTTAACTTCACTGAATTATCAACGGTAAAAAATATCTCAAAGAGTGTTAACCACTGCCGAAACGATAGTTCGCTACGGAATTTTTTCAGTCTTCATTTTCTATCGATATGGTAGGAATTCGTAAGTTACTTCTATCATTTCTTCACCAACCATTCGCCAGATGACACCTCAAGGCGGGTACGCACGTTTCCTACGAATTTCAGGTTTTAGAACACGCGACGGTGGGACGAAGTTTATAGTTGTATTATTATTACTATTTGGTTGTACCATGACCTCCTTTTACGTGGCGCATATGCGATCGTACTAACCGAATGTGAAAACATCAGTCCGATCGAACCTCGCGTCGTCGATTTATTTACTAGAGATCAATTAATGGATATCGAACGCGAGAAACGTTCGATCAATGACAAAACGAGAATGCCAAACGGAGAACAAAACTTTCGCTACATCCGCTTTGCAATTCCTGTCACGGTGATTAATTAAAGGCTATTTAAAATCACGGTGCAATTTAAATCACTGAATCCATTGCGTTAGTGTCGAGAAAACTTACAAACACTTATATCATCGATTACACGAATTATTACCTTGGATCTTATGCACTTGCCATTACTCCGCGTTCATATTAAAACTTGGACGTCTTCTCGTCGGACTTTTTCTACTCGAAATGGCAAATGTGTCCCGTAAAGACCGAAAAGGTTTCTTTCGGTGATCACAACTCGTTCAGACGTCATTTTTTCGTCCTGCACTTGAGATTCCATTTGAACCAAAAAGTTTTGTATGTTTCAAGTGCCGACACACTCACGCAACACGAAAGAACGAACCTTCGCGGTGCGGATCGATGGATTCGCGTAAAAATTTGTGGCGCGTACACGCACGAGGTGACATTGTGTGCGCGCGCGAATCGTCAGTGAACAGCTTGATTCCTTTTGCACCACGTGTGTGTACTCGTGGAATATGCTGCTCTCTCGTCTCGTCTCGTCTCCTTCCGTGCGCTTGTACGCGTTCTCTTCAAAAATTGTACCCGCGCGAACGTGCAAATAGACGTATGCACGCATAGAGAGTGCGTGAAAATTTCCGGAGTCTACCATGGGACAACTTTTTTTTTAATGCGATGTTGAAATTAAGGCGACGTGCATAGAATGTGTGCGACGATTTTGTTTCTTGTCTCACGATTTGTCCGATACCTTGGTCGTTTGGTCTCTACGGACTTAACGTTGAATCGATGATCCTCTAGATGAGGGAAGACGGAGAATATTTCTTTCTACATCTTAGGCTTGCGGGATGATTAACATTTTGCACTACTTTGACGAGTTGAGTTGTAATTGCAGTTTTGAACCGGAAACGAATATAACGAGTTAGAGTAGTGAGACCATTTTGGATTGAACACAAATATAATGAGTTAGACTAGTGGGTTCAATTTCAAACTGAATACGAATATAATGGATTAGACTAGTGGTACAATTTTAGACCGAACACTAATATGATGAATTATACTTGCGGTACAATTTCAGGCCGAACACGAATGTAATGAGTTAGACTAGCGGGCACAATTTGCACCCAACATGAATATAACGAGGTAGACTAGTAAGCAACATTTTGAACCGAACACGAATATAATGAATTAGACTAGCGGTACAATTTCAGGCCAAACTCGAATATAATGAATTAGACTAGTGGGCATAATTTTGCACCCAACATGAACATAATGATTTCGACAAGTGTGTACTATTTTGAGCAAAACATGAATATCAAAACTGAAACACGGGATCACAATTTCGGGCCGAATATCATCAACAACGTGATAATTTGTTAAGCTCTCTTTTTGCAATGACAAAGTTTCAAGACTCAGAAAAATTATCATCGAACGTAGGCTGTTACACTCCTGTCCTGCATTTCGACCGAGTAAAGGTTGAGGCAAGGTGTTAAAATTAGTCTCCGAAAGATACGATTTTCAAATCACTCTATACAAAAGCACGGACGTCGATGAATTTATTGTTAGTTACGCCGAATATATGTAGATGCATTGGTGTAGTCACATAGATGTATAATTGCATATGTGTACAGGTGTTTGTAGGTGTGCACGTTTATAGCTGTATTGCTCTGCAGGCGTGTAGGATACCGTATAGATGTATAGGTACATACGTGCATATGTTAAGTATTCAGGTGTCGAGGTGCATAGGTTTTTAGGGGGATAAGTGCACTCGCACATGGAGTACAGATGCATCTCTGTATAGACACATAAGTGTACAGGGACGTAGGTACATAGACGTATGAATGTATGGCTGCATAGACACGTCGGTGTACAGATGCACAGATATAAAGGTGCATAGGTGTCTAAATGCATAGCTGTGTGGATATGTCGGTGTATAAATGTACAGATACCTAAATGCGTAGTTGTATAAATGTATGGCTGCATAGATACGTTGGTGTACAGACGCACAGATATATAGGTGCATAGACGCATAAATGTATAGCTGTATAGATGCATAAATGTATGGCTGTATAGATTCGTCGGTGTACAGATACACATGTATATAGGTGCATAGGTGTATGAATGTATGTCTATATAGATACGTCGGTGTACAGATGCACGGATATATAGGTGCATAGACGCATAAATGTGTAGCTGCATAGATGCATAAATGTATGGCTGTATAGGTTCGTCGGCATAAAGATACACATGCATATAGGTGCATAGGTGTATGAATGTACGTTTGTATAGATACGTTGGTGTATAAATGCATAGGTGCATAGATGTATAAATGTACGGATGCACAAGTGCGTAATGTATAGATGCACAGGTATATATGTGCATAGATACCTAAATGTATGGATGTATAAGTGCGTAGGTGTATAAATGTATACCTGTATAGGTGCATAGATACATAGATGTTTAAATGTTAGGTATAGAGTTGAACAGATGTTTAAATGTATAGGTGCCTAGAGGCATAGGCGGATAGGTGGATGAAGCCAGGAGTGTAGGTAAGCGCTCGTCTAGCGTCTCGTCACGTGTACGTGTCAAAATCAATATTTGGCGTTACTAGGTTATGATAACACTGCACCCTGTCGCCGACAGTCGGTGTGTCTTACGTACGCGGGAGCTCGTGCACGTATAATCTCGTTTTCATTGAATTTCCTTTCGGTGTGCGCGAGCGCGAATACACCGGCGAGAGCATTCAAGTCCAAGGATGCGGCGTCGTTGCGCTTTCAACTGGGTCTTTTCCGTTTCGTTCCTCTTTTTTAGAACGCGTATCGCGATGCACGCTAGTCGCACATTTCTCTCGTCGATGGAAAGGGTACAGACTTACGCGACGTACCGGTATAACCAACGTTTTTTTTAACATTTACATACGCGAGCTTCCAGATAGGAAAAAATTTCGAATTTTCATCGGCGGTTCGTTTTTAGAACGATCTATTGTTACGAAGATATCGCCTCGCATCTTTGGCACAGATATCGCGGTTAGTCTCTCATCAACTTACCTCGAAATTGTTTCTCTGTTATTTTTCAAACGGCGAACAAGTTTCCAAAGTCAGATCTGTTGAGGAAATTGTAGTTTGAACTGAACCTCTTAGGCACGATGCACCACTATGGTGACTTTCATCATCTTTTTGAACGTCGCGCCCGTATAGTAGCTTTCTCGTACGTCAACCTTCTGAAGGACGCGCCATTATAGTAGTTCACTCGCACACCGTTTGATTTAATGTTGAAGTATGTATGTCATGTCTTTAAAAAAAATTATATTTTGACTCGTTGTCGCAAATGACGGCTATAGCTGTCCTGCACATTTTAACCCTTTGCACTCCTATGTCAAGCTACACTCGACACAGCTTCCTGTGCTACTTAACGTGTTATCTATTAATTATTGACTCTTCACAATCAATAATAATTTTGCATCCTAACATAAATATCCCGCGGTAGTTACAAATCTTTTTAGTACAATGTAAAAATGAATAACTATCAGGAGACAATTTTCAGAGACTATATTTGCTTATCTGACGGATAGTTAGTAAAATAATTCGGGGTGCAAAGGGTTAATTAATAAAAAAAGGCACATCGTTAGTACGAAGTGTACTAATGCATATATTTGTTAATTATTCAATAATACATCGAAAAGAAAGATGTAACATTCTAGATTACATATCGACTGTTTCTTGTGCGATTTTTCATGCCTGAACAATTCAGAATATTTTCGTGCGTATTTCTGTGCGCGATTGTCAAATTAAAAATGTGCGGCAACGTGTTAATCACACCTTGTAGTCCGTCACACATTGCAGTGCTGCATCGTTTACACGTAATTCGTCCGCGCGAAATTCAACCGTGTCTAATTGTAAGAAGTCAAATTAAATTTACGGGCACTAAATCTGTCAAACTTAAATAGATTAAATAAGTACTTTAAAAAAAGAGAGATTAACCGACAAATTGGATGATCAATTAAGTAATTTGTATATTATCAAGTACATACGAAATATCTACTGCACTGCGTACCTACAAATTTGCAAACCGTTTCTAAAAAAGTAAGAATCCGTCATTTTAACGGTTTCCGTAGATCTAGTGTTAAACACGAGTCTTGAGTGTCTGAGGATTCAAATATAATTCGTGAATCCGTAACTTCGAAGTTTCAAGTGATTATAGATCGGGGAAAGCGTTAACTCGCCTAATCGCTGTGCTCTGAAAGGTAAGCCCGTAACTTTTTCATCCACCCTTTGCCCTTTTGTTGGCCGGTTCGCGTCGGGTCGGTAGAGCTACTTGGCATTCTGTTTTCGCGGCGTTTTCGTTATCCCAAGAAGTGCGCCAGGAATGCCGCGCTTTGCTCGAGTCGAGGAGATTCCGACCTCGGAGAAATACCGGCACAACAGGTGTACGAAGCTTCACGTAACGCACCTTGCAGATTTTCATAACGGTAAAATGCGAGCGAGAGGAGTAGCATCGCCAAAAACGTGGCCGTTTCTTTCTCTCTTCCCTTCCATGCGTCGATCGTGGGACAAACGGAGAACACAGGTGGAGAGTCTTCGTTTAACACGTTGAACACCACTGATATTCTGCTCGTTTTATCATTTTTACTGAAATGATTTTTCTATTGAAGCAGAGTAAGTCTTTGTTAACCCTAGATTACTAACCTTATTTTTCGACGCTTAACACTAACCTTCGTCTCTTCGACTACGGTGTTTACAAAAGGTGTTAAAGGGTATTATTATTTAAATAAAATTTAAACATGTTTTTTTCTATTATTAAAGAAAGGTATTTATTTATTACGATAACGTTAACTAATATGGCAGACTTATTAAATTCGTGTCGTCGAATCGACGAAGGTTAGTGATCTAGGGTTAAGCAGAAATTTTCAAAACAGAATAGACATATGTTCAGCAGGATTTTATTTTCAGAAAGCCAGTATTTAAATATTGAATGTGTTAGAAAATTCGGAAATATTACAATTGAACAGTCATAGAAAATTTCATTGAATTCAATTGCGCCGGTTACCGGTGACCCCCGTGGTAGTCAACATGTTAAAGAAATTTGAATTTATCCGAAAACAGAGGAACGTTTTATAGTTACGTTGGTTGTTTTCTATTTTGGCTCCATATCTATAATCAATTTCGTTTAGATCGTCTTG
Organism: Cerceris rybyensis; assembly: GCA_910591515.1. Taxonomy (NCBI): domain Eukaryota; kingdom Metazoa; phylum Arthropoda; class Insecta; order Hymenoptera; family Crabronidae; genus Cerceris; species Cerceris rybyensis. The sequence continues at coordinate 9,596,416 of OU342795.1, forward strand.
TATTCCGTGTTAGTGGCCGTCAGCACTTTCAGCACATGAACTACTTTCGCGTTCGGAGTTTTAACAACTTAACCCTTTGCGGTCCCATGTCGAGCAGTACTCGACATAGCTTTCCATTTCATCTGATTTTCTGACAATTTAATATCAACTTTCCAATTTTGTAATAATTTTGTAGTATCATAAAAAATATCCGCCAGTATCTATAGTCATTGATAACACTGAAAGAGACGAATAGAAAATGATGGAATATGTGAAATTAACTTTATTTAGCTCACTAGAAAAGTTAACAAAATAACTCGGACCGCAAAGGGTTAAGGTGACGTTGCGCGGACTGTCAATTCTGCACAATTCTCTGGAAATTCTATACAACTCTTTTAATTTTGGAAACACCTTGGCGCTTCATAGGTTTAAGATAATGTGATAGGATGTTCGGATGACCCCAACTTCTCGCGAATAAGATTTCAAAAGGGCGATCGCTTTTCCGGTGACGTTTGTCAAGATTAAAGGTCTTCAAAACATATTTTGAAGGAAAAGCAATGACGGAATTAGAGATAGAGTAACATTAGATATAACATTAACAGGTTGAGTGCCATGGGGGTCACCGATGACCGGCGCTATTGAATTTAATGAAATTTTATGTTACGTTTAAATTGCAATATTTATGAATTTTCTAACATATTGAATATTTAAATTTTGGCGTTAAGAAGATGAAGATCTGCTAAACACCGATCAATCAGTGTCCTTAAAATTTCTGTTTTATGAATATGTGATTTTCAAAAAAAAAGTTTCACTTCAGTAGAAATGACGAAATAAGGGAAACATCGGTGGCATTCAACCTGTTAAAGAGATTAGAGATAAGTAACATTCCAGTTTGGAAGCGGAATCACCTTTAGCAATATTCGGCAGTTTATCTTAAAGAATTAGGCTGGTATTCAATAGTTTTATAGTTTTTGATGGATTCTGAGGCTACGGTAAACGCATCACATTCTCAACAATAAGGGTTTAAACCTCTTCTTCCGCATGTTGTATGCCGCTTCTGACACCAATTTTATGTTGTGTACCGTGGGTGGTTAACAACAGTTTATTAAGGAAAGAACTATTGCGCGCTCGGAGTTGTAACAGTTCAAGGGTGACGTCGTCGCGAGATGCCGACTGTCAGCGATTCGGTACAAAATTCTTTGATTTCGGGACAGGAGTAACCTTTTAAAGACCTTAAACTAGTGTGGTGGGAAGTTTGGATGACTTCGACTTCTCGTGACTAAGGTTCCAAAAGGGCGATCGCTTTTCCATTGACTTTCACTAAGACCAAAGGTCTTGAAAACATATTTTGAGGGAAAAGCAATGACGGAATAGAGGATGAGTAATAGTTCCCTTTTGGACCTTGAATCACGTTGAGTATTATTTGGAGCTAGTATCTTATTGTCAGAGAAAATAGCGAGTTTGAGGAAACATGAATTGAGTTGGTATCCAACACGCATAATAGCCCCTAGGAATGTTACTTGTTGCGATAAAGTACAATGCAGAGGATTAACAAACATCAATACTTTTTGCAAGACGATCGAGAATCGGCCGATCTTCCAATGCGCACAAACTATTTACTTGGCCTCGACGAAATTGCAAGAGCTGCAACAGACGTCATTCCGCGCAGGGAAAACATCCGGGCTATACAGCAGGAATATCGGGGAATTTCGTAATCGAATCGACTTGGTTTCCGCGACACGGTTCGATCGGTGCCGAGCGAACTGATCGAACCAAATTGCAAATCGTGCCCGTAACGAACAATCGAGACAAAAGTACGGAGCCGACGTCGTTTCGTAACGACTAGGAGAAACAAGAAGGAACGAGGAAGCCCCGCTGTTCCTCGATATTGCCTTCCCGTACGATCGAGGGGGTAGCGTGGCGTGCGAAAAATCGGACGATCGGAAGAGAGTGGTCGACGATCGGCGATTCTTCGCGACAACGCGTTAACGCCAAGAGAGAACCAACAAGCGCCGTCGAGTGATTCACGGTTTGCATTTAATCCGACCGGTGTTCGCGTTTATTCGACATAAAAAAGTGGGAAAAAGGAAAATAAATTTATCGTTCGTAATATACTAGTTTTATTCGTTCGTCCCTTTTATGCTCTCGGCGAGCGTATGCTTTTCAACGTGTCAGTCTGTTTGTCATGTTCGTCGGCTGTCGTTCTTCCTCCCTCTTTCGTACTTTTGCTCTTTCGCTCTATCGTTCTTTCCCTCCTACCTTTCTCTCTGTCCCTACCGCTAGATATGCGATTTTACTCGGACAATTTTCCACGCATGGTCTGCCACGTTTTTTCGTCCCGTTCGCGCCTATTTTCCGACGTACGATTCGATCGATGGCGAGATTTTTCCAAATATTTCCTCGTCCGAAAAGTCACCGAGAGGGACAGACCGAGGGGAGGAGTATTTGAAGGACGATACAAACACCTTTCCATATTTGCCGCGGTATCGTTACGCCCGAGAGATTCGGATAAATGAATTTACGTTTGAAAAACTGCAAAAACAGTCGTTGTTTCGACGGCGAGCCGACGTTTATCTTAGTTGTAACGGTCGATAAAGAATAATTATCGTATTCTTTCGATAACACGAAACGTCCTTGTTCGAGAGGAAAAAAATGTGCTTGGATAGAGGGAGGAGGAGGAGGTCTCGTAAAATTCGTCGCGGAATAATCGTTTCGTGTTTGCGGAATAGCGAGGCGAAAACAGCGAAGCACGCGGTAAATCGTAGTCTATTTAATTAGCTTCTCCCGTCGTGGCGCGAGGTAAATATTTTGCTTTATCCTTGCGCCCACATGTACCCATATAGCTCGATTACGACGAGGCGTCGAGAGAGAAACAGAGAGGAAGAGAGAGACGTGACTTACGGTGTTATGATAGTAACGCGAATGTCGAGGAAACCGGCTGCTTCGTCAAACGACGAACTCGTCGCGATTTCGACATACTCGAGGGAACAGTAATGCCTTTCAAGTGTCCCTTTTCCGAAACGCGCGAAAATTTAAAAGTTTGCGCACGTTGCATCGGGAGGTTCTGAAGCTTCTTTTTTTTGCCGAATTTCAAAGATACGTCTTTGGAAATATTTGGCTCTATCGGCGAGAGAGGACGAGATCCATGGAAACGGGGGTTGTGGGAAGTCGCGGAAGGTCGCGAGGGTGGATAGGTAAGACCGTAGGAAGGATATCTATCGCATCTTCTATCGCAACAGATGCCTGTTGCTACGCGGCCCGGGCGATGCTGCCACGTTTTCGACTGGCGCGCTCGAGCTTTCTCCGTCTCTTCCTTTCTTTCTCACCCTCTCAAACTCTTCGTTCTACCCCTCGATCTCTATCTCTCTTTTTCTCTTTCTCTCTCCAACCCCCGCTCACACGCTAGCTAGCTTGCTCGTTTTCCTCCGTTCGTTTCCTCCTCAGGAAACGTTTTTCGCCCTTTTTACCACGTGATCGGACATTGACCCTTCGTCGACGCAGCCGAGGGGTGGAAAACCCGGGGTCTGCAACGACGAAGGGACGAGACGGATGTTTCGCGTTCCTTTTTATCGATTACGTGTACCGTTATTCTCGGTTTCCGGGATGAAGGAACGACCCGCTTTGGATCCCGCGGCGAAATCCATCGATCGTTTTTCTCGCGCGATCATCAACTCGATTCGAGACGCAACAACTATTCGTCTTACTACTCGATCTAGGCTCGTCCGGTATCCTCATTTTCTTCGACTCGAGTCCAATTTTAGTAGCCGGCTTTAGGGATCTTCGGGTTCCCAATTTCTTCGAGGACGAGAGGGGAGAAAAGTGGCGACATCCTTTCGGGGTAATTAGGAACTGAGAGAAAAAGGAAGAAGAAAGGGGTATGAGAAGCAGGAACATCGATCGGTTTTTTTCTCACGGAAACGCGTCTCCGAGGACGAATGTATCTCCGCGCACTTGGCTACTTTCGCGAGGACGAAACGAAGCGAGTTTGTCGATGCTTAGGCGAAAGAAAGGACGAAGAAATGGGAGGAAGAAAAATAACAGAAGAGAGAGAGGGAGAAATTGTGGGTGAAAGAGCACCCAAGACACGAAGAGGGTAGGAAGAGTAGAACGAGCCCGAACCTACCCTAAATCGAAGGAACACGGGAGCGTAGGAGCGTGGGAGCGTGGGACACACCCTGGAAGAAAATGGGAAGAGGGATGGTTTGGCGCGCGAGGCTGGTCGGGAAGACGGGACTTCGCTGTTCTCCCTCTTTTTCCCTCCCGCATCGTCCTCCCGCGGCGATCGCCCGTTTCCTCCGATATCTTATTTCACGCGAGTAGAGTCGCATCTTCGCGGCAACCCCCTCGTCGCTCCGTCACCCCGTTGCTCCGTCGATGTACCCATCGACGTCGACACGCCAACGAGGACCACCTCGCGGCGAGGCAGGTGCATGGGCTACAATGGAAGAAGCTTCGGAGACGAAAGAGACGCGGAACGAACGAGAGGAGAAAGAGAAAGAGAAAGGACCGCGGGGGTGGCAGGCGGACGATCGCAGGGTGGTCCTAGGGTGGCCGAAGGATGGTCGAAGGGTGGCCGCGGGGTGGCCGCGGACCGGTGGTCGGAGGACGTGGGCGCGCGACGGAGGAACTTGCCGATAGAAAGGAAGAGGAAGAGGCGAAAAAGAGGAGAAAAGAGAACGAGAGGGTGGCCGAGATGGAAAGGCAGAAGACGAGAGGGAGTGAGAGCACGCGCACGGGCGAGAGGCCGAGGAAGAGAGAAAAGGAGAGCGAACGAGACAGTGAGAGGCGGCAACGCCCATTTTTTGATAAGCTAGTTACCCGCCGGCAGCCTAGCTCTCGCGAAGGGCGAGAGGGTGGCTGGTAGAAGGCGGCAAGAGGCGGCGAGAGGCGGCGAGAGGCGGCAAGAGGCGGCGAGAGGAGCCGCGAGGAGACGAGAGGCGCGGGTCGGGCGGTGGCGGTGGCGGCGGCGGCAACGGCGGCGGTGGCGGCGGCACTCGGTCGGAGGTTGAGACCGAGGAGGCGGAGGAGGAAGCGTAGGAGGAGGTGGAGAAAGAAGGGTGGGTACGGCGGGTGTCGGGTTCTACGGAGATCAATAACTGCATAAAAATAAAGTGAGGCTCTGGCCCGCTACCTTTAACCCACCGCCCCTTCCGAGTTCTCCACCTTCACCTTTTCCTCTGCCTCCGCGGCTGCCCGCGTTCCGCGCCCCTTGCGCGGTCGGCCGCGGCTTCCTTCTCCTTTCGTCGTTCAACGTTGTCGCTACCACCCTCGCCCTCGCACCTTCTCCCTCTCTCCCTCCCTCTCGGAGGACCCACCTCGCCTCTCGTCCTTCTCCTCTCGAGCCCTCCCGCCCTCCGTCCGCTCGCCGATCTTCTACGCAGCAACGTCTTTGCCTTACCGTGCCCTGCCACCCTCGGTCACCCCGTTCCGCCCCTCCCCAACCCCGACCATCCTCTCCGATCTCCTCCTCGTCCTCGCGACGCTTCCACCTTTACCTCCGACCCACTCACCCTCCTCCTCCTCCTCCTCCTCCCACCGAGGATCCGGAGGTTATTGCCTGTATTTTTTTAAGGGATGAGTTCTCTGCGAGGACCACCACCACCGTGGCCGTTTGCCGTTACCGTCGCCTCCTTCCATCGTTCTCCTCTCATCGTCGATCTCTCTCTGTCTCGTTCCTTCTCTCTCTCTCTCTCTCTCTCTCTCTCTCTCTCTTGGAGAGCTTCGTCGAAATGGGCGAGGTGGCAGGTGGCCAGAGTCCGTTTCCGGCGTACGCGATATGGCAAGTTTCCGGGGAACGACGAAGAGGGGCCCGATCAATTTTGCGACCAAGTTATTTTCGAAGGGTGATTCGCGTCCTCGCGGGACGCGGAGCCGACCCAATTGCAATAAGGGTGGACTAGGTGGAAGAAATCGGATTTGGTCACTCGACAAACTTTTCCTCCCTGCGAGTACCTTTGCGAGAGGCGCCGTCCACCGACCAGAAAAGACAGAGTCCGTAAAAGAAGTGAGAGCTCTTCGGAGTCTCCCTTCAGTTTTCTCGATCGCGTAGGAATAATTCGACCGCGATACCGGAATTGGTGGAGCCTCGTCGAGAGGGGAGCTCGTCGAGAAGTTATCCTAGAAAACCGAATTGGCCGAACGAACTATATACTGCGGTACCGAGGTAGGAGAGAGATAGAGCGAGAAAGAGAGCGGTGAGGGAGGGGAGGAAGAAGGAGAGAGAGAGAAGGAAGCGACGAGAGAGGGAATTACGATTCCGTGTATTTCGAGAGCAACAAGTACTTACTTACGGTCCCTTTGTACGCGAGCCGGGGAGGAGCGACATCGAAGGGAGCCACGGAACAAAGTTGCAACGAGCGTGCTACAAAGTTGCGATTACGCATTATGTAATTCAGCGGGTCCGTCGCTTAAGAGCGCGCACGTTACCACGAGTAAACCGCTTCTTCTCTTTTTTCTTTCCGCGGATCGAAAAAACAAGGAACTCGAGGAGAACGACAGAGAAAAAGAGAAGGAGACATCACCACGAAGAGAGAAAGAGGGAACACGGGTAAACGCTAGCAGTTTTGTGAAAACTTACGGCAATGCCGCACAGCTACGACCGTTCTCCGATGCGAATTTCGCTAATGAGTTTTGTTAAGGGACTTTTAACGAGACCCGTCGCGCGTTGGTTCAAAAATTTATCTTACTTCGCGGAAGCCGCGGAAAAATTCGCTAATCCGAAATAATTTTGAATCGCACGAAACTGTCTGCACGAGGAAGGAACGAGAGATAATTGGGAGAGCGAATCACGATATTCCCGTTTCCTCTCACCGGATTCGTTCCAGGACCACGTAATTACCGGCACCGAGGAAGAAGAAGCGTCAAGCTGTTCGAGGGGGTTTGTACGCGTTTCGCGAAAAAGTTGAATGGCGCGTTTCCACGATCTCCTCCAGGCGCGCTTCCTCGAAAGGAAGGGAGGCTTTCGCGGAAACCACCCCCGGCAGTTTCGGCGAAGAGGGCCGCGATGCGTGGGCCCTGGGTGTCTCGTAAGCCGACGCACCGGCTAGTCGAGGCTCGCGCGTAGACGCATGCGACCTTCCCCTTTTTCGGCTCGCTATCGACCGCGAGGGGCGAACTACGGGGTTTTCTTTTACGTACGAAAGCAATTTTGCAGGCCGCCGGTAGTAATTTAGTGCCGCGAATAAAGGCGCGAGGAGGCGAAGAAAGAGGAAGGAGGAAGAGGAGGAGAAGGAGGAAGTAGATGGAGAAGGAGGCGGAGAAGGAAGGAGTAAAGGGGTTGGAGGGGGGGAGGAGGTCGAAGCGGAAGGTGGAGGTATCCGTGCGTTGCAGGCGAATAAGCGCACGCATCCTCCGCGGATCAAGGGGGTTGCACCGAGCCACCCAGCGCCATATTAGGGTGAAAGTACGTACCAAGGTACGTACGTTTTATTCCTCCGCCAGAGGGTGCCTACCAGGGAAAAGTGGATATTACGGCCAACCAAACGGAAAACAATGCCTTCTTCTTCGGGAAAAAATACTCGGAACATTTTGGAGGGACGAAACGGCCGATTCTTTTCCTCTCTCCGTTTCCCTCGATCCCTCTTTTCCTCCCGTCTCCTCTTTCCGTCTGGGTGAATTCGAGCGTCGCCGCCGAGGGGGACGTCGAATCGGTCGACCCCGAGAAAAGAGAACGTCGGAGGGAATCGATTAGCCGGAACGATTGGGCGCCAGGATATCGCGTGCAATGCCGTCTGAAATTTCGAGGAGATCGATCGTTTCGAACCCTCGCGAGAGACAAATTTCCCGATTCGTATCGCGCTGGATTGCCCGACTCGATTCACGTCGAATCGACGGTAGATCTGATGATTCGCGATCTTTGAAAAATTCGCGGGAAAATGATCTTTGATGTGCGCAGATACGGCGAAATTAGCCGAGGATCCTTGTGTCGATGGATCCAGCAGAAGAGTATCTGGCGAACGCACACAGGGTGAAGACGTTACGCGAACTTCGGCGACAGAGGCGGCGGATGTCTCGAGTGTTTCGTATCGATCTTTCGTGAAACTTAATAGCCCAAAGACGTCGTGCGTGCCTTCACCTCTTGAGTCGCAAAATCCTTAGATCTACCGAGGACGTCTAAATTTTTGACACGCGACGCGACGCACGGATGAATTTGAGGTGTCGCGTCGCGCGAATTTCAGTTTCCAAACGCACTTGGAGAATCTCGATCGATGAAAGAGATAGAGAGAAAACGAGGGACAAAGAAGAAGGAGAAAAGAGAAAAAGAGAAACTAGAGAGGATAGATGGAGGGATGTATTTGAAGAGTAGCGAGACGAAGAGAAAATTTCTATCGAAAAATGTGTGTCGTGGCGTCGTCAAATACGCGCGACGGGTATAATCGGGCGGGAGAAATTTTTCAGCCCTCTCTCCGTCGGCGGGACAAGTGGTTCTCGAAAGGGCTAAGAAGGAAAGAGGGGTCTCGACGCCCCTGCGTCTACGTACGCCGCTCGTACATAAATCACGTAGTAGGGGTAGGTCAGTGCGGGTTATCCTCGGAGGGTTGAAACTTTTAGGGGAGAAGAAGGAGGTCTACACTGCTCGAGACACGCAAATTTAGGGTGGGTCGTCCCTTCGTGAGCCGGCCGCGTTTCGCTCGAATTTCCGTGTCTCGTGATACTCTCGGGCTATTCATAGCGACCTATACGCAAAACCAGGGGTTCTTCCATTAGAATTTCTCGATCGTCCGTCGACAAAATCCGAAATCGAACTTTTTGAAATTTTCGAAAAACGGAGACAAGGGCAAAGAAACTAAAACGATCTACAATCGGTAAATTGAGAATGATCGAGGATTATTCCAAATTGGATGAAACATTTTGAAATTTGTTTCTTCGAAAGCTACCAGGAACTATCATCAAGGAAAGAGCATTTGCTCGCGTACTTGGTGCGTTCGAGGGCGCGGAGGTTTACAAAAATATGCGTTCGCGATCTCGGTGCGACGGTTTGGTTCGGACGAGTTCTCGATTCTCCTCGACGAAGAAAAAGAGCGTCCTCGCTCCGTCGCCCGATACCGTGGAGAAAAAAAGGTGTACCGATACAGGTCGTTGAACAACACCCCGTAGAGCCCTAACCCGGAAGTAAAAGCGCGCACACGCATCCGCACGATTGGATAACAAATCGGCCATGGCTCTAGATAATAAAACTTTTTCTCGGAACTCTTCCGGCAGGTCGTCGTTGTTGTCGTTGTCGTTCACGATCGACGATCGACGAAGCGGTCGTTCCTCCGTCGACGTTCGCTTCTTCCGGGCGAATTCGAAAGATTTTTTGACATTCGAAGAAATAATCGAGTTTGGTGACTCAAATAGGGTCATTGGTTCACAAGCTGTTCTTTAAAAGTGGCAACATCCTTGTCCTCAAGGACGGGTCAAACTGTTGCACGATTCGGGACCCGCAACCTCCTTGCGACTCTACCGCCATAAATTCCTTCGGATGCGGAGTAGGTTGAGTTCTCCTACTAGTAAGGGTAGCAAAAAAGGGAAGAGAAAACGAGGAAAGAAAGGAAGGAAGGAAGAAAGGAGACAATATTGGATAGGGGTGGCGATGCATCCGGCAATAGCCATCGAACGGACGTTTCCGAAGAGAAGAGGCGTCGCGAAGCGCTCGAGTTTAAAGCGCAGTTCGGTCGAAGCATCCGAAACCGATGTCGTTAACCCGAGAAATTAGTTAAGGCAATGAAAGAGTTACGGAGCGCTCGGTTTCACCCAAAGTCCTCCTTCCAGCGAGTCGTTATCCTGGGATAGCGACTCCAGGGTCCGGGGTGGTCCGGTAAAAAGACCGACGAAGAGCTACCGTGCGAGGAACGAAGCTAACGAATAAAAGAGAAAGAGAGAGGAAGCGAGAACGGGGGTGGGAGAGGGTCGAGAGAGGGCGAGGAGACAGAGGGAAGTTCTGAAAGGGGGTTGCAATGCGAGTGCAATACTTTTCCGTGAGACGGCACCAGTGTCGTCGGCCCTGAGGGGTGGGTTCGGGCTGGACTGGGGGTGTGCGTGGGGTCAACGACCGCAGTTGGGGTGGCTTCCCCCTACCTGCCACCCCCGCGCACCTACTCCTCCCCTCCTCTGTCGGTTCCTCCGGCTCGACTCTCGTGCTTACTCTCTTTCTCTTTCTCCTTCCCTTTCTCGCGCTCTCTTGCTCACGTTTCTCTCTCTCTCTCTCTCTCCCTTTCGCTCTCCCTTTCGCTCTCTCCGGCAGTTCCTCCTGCTGCGCTTCCCCCGTGCTCTCTCTGTGCGCACCCCTGCGCACCCCTGTGCTCCCTCGGTCTCCACGCCAGGCCACGTTGCGGTAGGCGGAGGTTGGGGCAGGTTAGGCTTAGCTTAGGGTTCAATATCGGGGAAAACACGGGCTTTTATTTGATCGCTTGCAACGTGCTCTGCCCTCTCCGCCGAGGACAGAGAGAAAGAAAGAGAGGGAGGAGGATCGCTGGAGAGTCGAAGAGAGACGTTTATCGGATGAGAGAGAGAAAGAGATAGAAACGTGTGCGCGTGGAAAGAGACAAAACGAGAGAAGGAGGCGATGTGCGTGCGTGCGTGGGTGCGTGCGGGCGTGCGGGAGCGAGTGCCTGCGTGCGTGCGTGCGTGCGTGCATCGCTTCCGTACCTCTATGATCCTCTGAATACATCCTGGACAGAAGGGGGTGCTTTCACGTACGCCGCGGCACGGGAAAAAGGCCGACATAATTCATTGGAAAATTTCAAATTCGGTTTTGTTGCCAACCGTTCGACGAGCCGTGTCAGTTATCTCTGGAGCATACACCCTCCGCTCCTTCTCTCGACTGGCATACGCTTTTTTTTTCGAGAGGGTAAATCCACGGAGTAAATAAATCGAAGGGGGGAATCGCGGTTGTCTGCGCGGCTCTCGAGTCATACAAACGGGGACGAAAGAACGAATCTTCGACCTATCTTCTATCTCCCTTTCCTTTCGACGATTCACTGCATTCGACGGACAAAACCAATCGGTAGCATCGCGGAGAAGAAATCTCCCGCAAAAATGTCCCCTCGAGCGTACTTCGGCCCTCCTGCGTCTGGTCGGTCGTCGCTGCATTAATTATTTCCTCGGCGTATCCACGCCTTCGATTTCTTTCCAATTGGCGTAATGAAACGTTTAAGGGAGCTCATTTGCACGGACCAATTGCCGAGCAGGTCGTAACGAGCTCGACGGTCGAACGGTGAGAATTATTTATTAAATTAACAAACTCCGCCGTACCGGAGAACTCGACGATTTGGCGGAACGAGATTTTCTCGTCTTCCACCTTCGATTATCTACCCAGAAGGAAGATCCTTCTTCGCGGACGATGCAATTTGTGCGACGAGTCCAAAAGCGTTATCGACAATTCGCTTCTTCCTTCAGTCGCGATATTTTTCTCACAAACCTTGAAACTCCGGAGGTAATTTCGTCTCCGTGGCGGAGATTCGACGAGGCGCGGTGATCGAGTAGCCGAAAAGCGAGAGAAATTGTAAGACGCGTCTGCTTGGAAACGAACGTATCAATCGATGACGAGTTACGGATTCGCCGATGGAGAAAAGGCGAACGAGCGGTGGAGGAAAAAAAAATTGGAACGACGTAGACGGCACAGCGGAAGAACGGAGAAAGGTTGGAGGAAATGGAGAGAGAAAGAGAAAGCTGTGGAGACGAAGGGGTGGTGGACGGATTCACGGTGTAGAGCGGGTGAAAGGGAAGTCGTAGTTAGGGCTCGTGGAACACCGAGCTGCCAATCAGTCATTAATTAGAAACTACTCGAAAGTTACGCACCCCTTCGGCCGAAGTGTCGGGGGTGAAGAATTGGCAGCGGATGGGAGAAGGGCGAAGAGGCAGAACGGTGTCACCATCCATTTCTTAATGATTTTCACGAAATCGGGGCAATTTGAGGACGATTCGCCTATAACTCTTTCATTTTACAAGATGAAACGAACTTGGAGACGTCGTTTAATTCTCGGTTGGAGAAATAATTAATTCGAAGAATTTGTCTCGCTGGAAGACGACATATTTTTGCGATACTTTGCACCGATTGGACGCAGTTCGTTTTCATAATCGTGTTACGCAATTCCTTCCATGGCGAACAATGGGGCTTGCGCAACACCGTTTCGTCGAACGTTGCGAATTACGAGAAAAGAGTTAAAGGAGGCGCGCCGAATGATTCAAGTTTACGCCAAAGTCTTCCCTTTAACGTATTTATAGCTTGCAAAAGAGAACGTTTGCCATATCAAAAGTGTCGATCGAAGGTGCATTTTCCACCGGAATCTGCATTCTCCGGACGTACTCGTTTTCGTATTCGTATTCTCGACAACAGACGACGGAGGGTGGGAGAAAACGAGCGCGTTCGCCGAAAGATTCGAGGGCGCGTCGACGCCTCGCCGGCGGACACCGTGCCGGTTATAATCCGCTTCCATTTCCGTAATTAAATTCTGACGCCTCAGACGGTCTCCTTTCGTTCGCGTTTTCCCCGATGCGGTGCCGCGGCAACCCCTTCGCCGAAGAGACTATCGATTTAACGCGAGAGGCAAGGACCGAACGGAGACCGACGACGGATGGAAATACGACGATCTTCATCGGCCGTTATTCCGAAAAGAGAGAAGAGCCGCAAAGACGTGCTTGCAGAAACTACCCCTATTTTTTTCACCGACGTTGCGAAGAAAGATGATCAATAAGAAAAACATCGATTCGAATACAACGGATGGATCGAACTGACGAAACTCGTTCGATCGAATCTCAGGGGTGCAGGGAGAGGTAGAAGGAAGTTGCGTTTCCCCTTGCATCGTCGTTCGACATCGAGGGCGGAAATCAAAGGTTCACGATGGTTTTTCCTTCGATGGGAAAACGAGCATGCCATTGAACGCCGATTGGCTGGAAGAAGTCTCGAAAACGGAACGATGGCTCCTCGCGATTGCTTTGAGAGGCAATAAACGCTGGCAATTAACGTCGTCGTAAGGAAAGCAGCGGAGGTAGGAACAAGAGGGACGGGAGGAGAAGGCGTAGGAGGTGGAGGCGGGCGGGAGGGCAGTTGGAACGTCCGGGGAGAAAGGAACGAGGGGGGAGGGCTGGAAAGAGGGCAGGAAAACTCGGGGCAAACAGTTACAAGTATTCCATTCAAGACCTCGATGCATCCCCTGCTTGCTGGCAGGTATACTAATTATTGGGTCGATGCGGGTGCACCGAGGGTGAAGGAGGAAAGAAAGGCAGCCTGGAATCGGCTGCATGGGGTGAAATTTTAAACGACCGCCGGTGGCTCGTGTCCCTCTTTTTCGAAGACTTTGCAACGCGATCATTACTAATGGACGTCGTTATCGATTTTGCCGGAGGATTCGACGCTTCGACTCGACTCTCCCTCGGCCTCTCTCTTTCTCTCTCGTGCTCTCTTCCTCTCAGCCCCTCTGCCGCCGGTCATTTCGAAAGAACGCTTCGCCGAGTGACGAATAAGAACCGTTCTTACTCGCCGGGGGATGCATCGATTGTTTGTAATGAAAAATTGCACGCAGAACGATACGATCCCCGGGGGATATTTTTGCAATATCGAGCGAATGCTCGCCGACGTGGGAGCGGGTAATCAATTATTTGCGCAGGGGGCATTCTTTTAATTCGAACGAGCTGCGTTCGCCTCTCCGCTTTTCGTCGAGATACTTCCGATTGCTTTGCGGCGGCAAACGGAAATCGCATCGGGGATATCGCGAGAGGCTCGAGCACCGATACGAATCTCCCGGATGCGGACTTCGATTTTCGACCATTTTCCTCGTCGCGTTCTCCGGACGATCGATGGGGCACGGTGGATCGCGCTTTTCACCGAGGCCTCGATGCGGCTCGTTAGGTTTCGTCGATTCGTTCGCTTCGTCCATTATCTTGGAAACGAGGGCGCGGGATAGAAGGGGGTGGATACAGAGTGGAGGGTGGAGGGCAGAGGGGTGCCGGCTGGGTCCGCTCGGGGTCGGCAATCAGCCGATTGCCGACGTATCGTTCGATGCGTGGATTGCTTTCGAAAAACGCGTTAGTCGAAGGGACGCCTAATGGATACGCCGCCCGATGAAACGAGCAAAACGGGCAAAACGCGCAAAACGGGACAAGCGAGCCGCTTCCGAGTTTCGATCGGGCCGACAGCTTCGTCGTTTTTCTTTCCTCCAACGTCGCAAGCAGAACTAACTTCGTTCGTTCGAACATAGATTTTTCCGGAAAAAGGCGATACACTATGGTCCCGTTTGCCAAGAGGGTGAGAGATCGACGGGGTCGATGCTCTCGAAAAGGAGGACTCGCGTGAATCGTCGGCACGTTTCTCGATGCTGGCCGAATCGGAGCGAAACGGTAGAGTCGGGAAAACAGCCTGGATTTCGAGAAGGAAATAGCACGCGAGGAATCGTGCGCGAGAAAAACGTCAGGGAAATGCTCGGTTTCCGCGAATGGAGGGAATCTGGAGCGCGCGCATCTTGGAAATTCGAAAACGCGGTTGTTCTACTCGTCGGTCTGTAAAGAAAACGCGTATCGGAACGAATACTCTCCGATCTTTCTTCGTCGATTCAAAATGCCACTTCGTACGTCACTATTTTCTTTCGTTCCCTCTTCCTCTTTTCAACTTTTCATTTTATGTCTTATCAACTTTCTGCCTTTCCATTCTCCCTCCCTCGTCACCGACTAATCTCGGAAAGATCCACCCGACGAGTGGGACCACCGTAAAAGGGCCGTTCAAACGCGGTTCGTAGTTTCCTCCGACGAGATCTCTCCGAAAAACAGAAACGGAATGGGAAGTCTTTCCCAGAAGGAGCGTCGCGCGGTTATTTCATTACCGGTTTGGAGACTTCCCTTCTCGAGGGAAGCTGCTACCCCTCTCTTTTTCTCCTTCTGTATTTCTCTCTTTCCCTCGCTCTCTTTCTCTCAGCCTCTCCCCGGTCTCTTCCGGCTCCCCCGGCCCGGGGACCTCTCCTTTCCTCTCGGCGAGGTCTCTCGCGGGCGCAGCCTGCTGTGAAATTGAAAAATTTTCGCGCGTTTTGCGGGCCTCCTGTGCAGACGAGTCACCCGGTGTGCGCGCAGACTGCCTGGATTACCGGTTAGGCTTTGAGACCCACCAAACAGACCGGAAAATATGCAGGCTGCATAATTCAGTACGCTCGTACGTGCGTGCATACGTACGCGAGTGCGTGTGCGCGAACGTGCGCGCGCGAGGGCGACGCGCACGAATTTCAGCCTCGACTATCCGCTCTCTCCGTCTCCTCCACGACGGCTCGTTGAAATGGATCTGTTTCGTTAAAAAATTCTCCAAATTCCGAATCTCCTGGAAAATCGACGATAACCAATAGAAAGTCGTACGACTGACAATTACGATCAAAGTTTGTTCGGCGAGTCGACCGCTGAAAGGATGAGCCTCGAGGATCATCGATCGTCGAGCGGCAAACTTCGGCGAAGACCGCTCGCCGATTCGGGTTTCGCGCGCCGTCGAATCGATCCGGAGCAACAAGTATCTCGACTGCCTAGGACAAAGACCGAGGAGGACTCGTGCGATATTCCAACAGACCGGCGAGACCTTTCGGAGACTCGAAATTCCAGTTTGTCCATTCGTGCGATGATTTCGTTGATGACGAAAACGGAGAAGAAACACTGTTGGGAAGGGTCAGGGCCCGTGAACTGACTCGACGAACGATATTTTCAGGCCGGGCAGTACGAACGAATGTTTGGTGCTGCTGGTCGCCGAGATCGCGCGGCACGTCGCGGGTCACTCACCGAATATGAGCGAATCGCGAGTCGACTCTTCCTCGCGCGACTCTTCATCCGGAGACTTCAATTATCGAGGCGTCCAAATTTTTGTCACGTCGGCTCCTCCTTTCGTGCCGAATGCCGGGATTATTGCGAAATATTTCAAATTCCTTCTCTGAGCGGATGAAATTAACTGATGCGCTGCCCGAACGTTCGAGAGAGAGGCGGAGGGAACCAAAATTGGACGAGTTACGCGCATCAACCGGAGGCGTTGCGTTTCCGAAACAGGATATACGTACGCAGAGGAGGAATGAAAAAAAAACGAGATTCAACCGCGCGCAAACCACTCATCGCCGACCATACTTAACGATAAAAGTGTACCGCGTCAATGACCTTGCGTGCACGCGTGCGGGCTAAAAGTGCAGCCGGCGAATAAAATGTGTTTTCACAACGCGAAAACTGCTGCTCGAATTTCAACCATTTCTCGAGTCACGAATTTCGATCGTTTCTTCTCATCGAACGTTCTCCAAACTTGCCAACAGTTTTTCTCGCATCTTTGAGTAATTTGTATGTCGAGACAGCACTCATAAGTGACTTCTCGGTTTAACACTTTCACGATGGGCTGAACCACCGGTGGCACATTCATGTTTGTCCCATCGGGCGGACTGAGCCACCGGTGCTGGAACATTTAAACAACTAATTACTGTAATTGATAAATTTATTTACATCTTTATATAGAATAATATAATATTATATTGTAATGTTTTTCTTAAGCAGCTATAATAAGATGACATTTAGACATATCAACGCCTTTTTTCGCATTACTACGCCACCGGATAGGAGAAAATACGAAAAACACAACCGCCCCATGGTGGGAACACTAAATTTGGGTCCCGTCGTGAACGTGTTAAAGTAACACGATCGTTTTCATCAATTTTAGCTCATTCACGACCAATCTGTTTACCGAACTCGTCAAAAAACTGCGTTTTCCTTCGACACTTTTGCCTCGAACGATCTAAAGTCGCGACTTCCAAGCTTCCAAAATTTGGTAAAGAGATTATTTGACGAAAGGAGAAAGAATCTTAACGCAGATCGTAAAGTATAGGCGAGAAGTAATTTTTTCGCGGACTGTACACGAAACGATGAGACATTTATTTCGCCGCGTAGCCACGCAACGAGGTCCCCCGTGCGGAAGGTTAGGGCCGGATGTCGGGCGAGAAAGTTTTGCCCGGGCACGCCCGGTCTGGCCCTACTCGGCCCGACTCGGCCCGATTCGTCCCGATTCGTCCCGACTCGACGAGCCTCGGTCGCGACAGGCCTAATGGGGGATTTGGGGTAGGTCCTGGCCAAGCCACCGCGAGATACCTCCGACTTCTCCGTGAGGGAGAAGGACGACCGACAACGAGGGAGAAAGTCCGATCGAACGGAGAAAGGGGATTTCGCTTGGAAAGTTTTGTCGAGCCTCCATCGTGTCCGACGCCGCTATCGTCGTCGTCCTCGTCGTCGCCGTCGCGATCGTCGTCGCCGTTGCCGTCATCGTAATCGTCGTTGACGAATTGTGGAGATCTTTCGACTTGACGTGTACTTTGCAAATTGGTTGCACATTTTTTTTTTGCTTGCGGAGATTTTATCTTTATTTTGAAGATTCATTAGATCTTAGGATCGATCGAAGATCCAGCGCCTTAGAAGCGATCGATGGACTTGATTCTCGACTCTGGAGGCGCGAGTATTCGAAAGAGAAATGGAGAACGGACGAAACGGAAAGTCGAACGATCCAGGATGGGATCGACGGAAACGCGGATCGAAGGGAAACGCGGGAAGAACGAAAGGTCGGATAGATTCAGCGTCGACGTCGGCAAAACGATCGGGCCCTCCGTATCCGCCGGAGCGGACGGAGGGCCGAGCACAATGGCTTCGCGGATTCGCTAGTTTGCGGGTCGAAAAGCGGAGCGCGGAAAAAAACATTCCTTTCGTTGCGGATCGATAATCTGTCCGCGAGGGCCAACCCTTCTACCATTCGCGGTGAAAGCAAAGGGAGAGGATAGTTTGCGCGGGTCGTTCGCTCAATGTCTCTCTTTCTCAAACCATCCCACAAAAAAGTCAACTCCAAATCCTTCATCAACCTTCCTTAAGAAAAGTCAAATCATCATTTACAACCCGTCAAGGACTAATTACCAAACAAATTCAAAGTAGAAAATCCACAATCTCCAAATCATCATTCGACGATCAAAGAGTCCAGTTGGTCGCACGAATTGGGTCAGCATCGAGGATCGAGAAGCGCGGAAAGTGCGTTGCTGGTCGGTCGATTCTGTGAGAATGTGGGTCGCGAAAGGGTCTCGAAGGTGTAGGTGCGCGTTTACGCGTTTGCCGGGTAATCGTGGGCCGATGGATCGGCGGATCGAGAGATTCGCGGGCCACGCAGACAAGGGCGAGGGCGAGGAGGAGGGAGAGAGCGAGACCGAGGACGAGGGTGAGGAGGACAGCGAGGGCGAGGACGAGGGTGAGGACGAGAGCGAGGGTGAGGGCCGGGGCGAGAGAGAGGGTGAGAACGTGTAGGAGGAGGAGGTGGGGGAGAGGGAGAGCGAGGGCGAGGGTAAAGGCAGGTGGCGGAGGCGGAGGCGATGGCGGAGGAGGAGGGTCGCGGGGCGAGGGGCGCGGCACCTTCGCGCACATCGACGACCGGTCGTTACACGGAGCGGCGTAATGCAGGCGGTATCGATCGGTGTTTTTGCGCCGTATGACAACTCGTTACGGAACGCTGATCGAAGCGCGAGCACAAAGTACACAATTACGCCGTGCTCGCGGTTCGAGCGCGCATCGTGCTTTGAGAGGAAGAAAATTGCCGGAGAGTTTCGTCTTTTCGCCGCGCTTAATTCCGTTCTCAACCTCCTCCGCCTCCTCCTTCTCGTCATCTCTGTTTCTCATTTATGACTTCCTCTTCGTTTCTTTCGCTCTGTGTGTTTCTCTTCTCTCTTCGCGATGGTCTTTTACTGTGGAGAGAGGAACGTCTCGGTGGGCCCCCTCTTTCCATCGAGCGTCGATGGAACGTCGACGGTGCAGATATTGGCTCGACGTTTTCCTACTGATTTGATTTTAATATCGCTACCGAGACGACACCCGTTGGTCCGCGGTTGCGAAGACCGACGAAGCAACTTCGTTATGGGAGGAGGACATCGGTGCGGGAGTAACGGGTGAAGTCCAAGGGGGTGGCTCCCGACACTGACGACGTCTGATGCTCCGCGTGGCGAGAAAAAACCAAACTCTTTTGCTCCGCTGTCGCTTCGATAAATTGGCTCGTATTACGCCGACAAAGAATACGCGGGCGGACAAGAAACAAAGGTGGAAAAACGAAGTGAACGAACGTCAAGGAAAAAATCCTCATCGACGGATAGATGGGAATTTTCCTTTCCTCCTTGTTCCTCCTCCTCCAATGATTCCATGGAACGTGCTCTCATCGAGAAACCGTTAAATGTCGAATTGTTTCTAAATTTTCGGAAATCGTTGGAGCGATTAATCGTTGAGAGGAAAAGGAAGAGCATCGATGGGTCGACGACGCGTGGCACGCGCGCTATCGATTCGGTTTGCCTCGTATCGGGATGACAACCTAGGGTAACCCGGCGCGTTAATCGCCGCTATATAGAGGTAGGTTCGCGGGGCAGGTTACGGTGAATCGGAATGCAGGATTAGTCACGAGCAAGCTCGCCTCTGGGTAACGACAGCTGCTACTACCGTGCACCCTCTACCTCGTCCTCCTCGTCCACCTCGTCCTCCGTGTCGTCGTTGTCGTCGTCATCAACGACGACTATCGACGCCATTAACCGGCGGATATACCACCGATGGTTAGTGTCATCTACCTTCGTCGCGAAGATCTGCAGGTAACGCGGTTGGTTTTGCGAATACGAGCGGCTTCCCTTCTCTCTCTTCCAACCCCCGTTCTCGTTTGGTCGTTGCGGGGTTTCTAACCCCTTCGAACGAATCTCCACGAAACAGGAGTCACCGAACGGACCGACACAACTTCTTCCTGAAACTCGTGCCTTCAGGCATTTTTGCAAACCCCTACCTTTACACTTTGTTCGCCAAAAAACCAAACGTCTTTCTCCGACCGAAGAGAAGAGGGAGTTCACGAGATCGAGAGTGAATCTCGGTAGCTGCAACAATTGATCGCATCGAGAATCTCGAAGTGTGGCCAACGGCGGGAAAAGAATCTTTCAAAAGTTTTTTTTTTCGCGCCAACTCGTCCGGAGAAAAGGACCGTTCGGCTCGAAGACTGTAATTTGGAGCAGTTTCGCGCGCTGGAAGCTGGCGCTCCGTGCACCCTCGATGAGAGAGCTTCTCTGGAGGCGAAGAGGGAGACATAGAGGAGAGCGAGAGTCACCGGGAAATTAGGGTCGGCGAGATACGCCACAGTCGAAGCTCCAGCAGGCGGGAACTCGTAAAGCGCGATCGTCGAAATGTGCGGGCGAAACCCAAGCGAATTGCGGGCACCACTCGTGTCCTCGAGAGTACCTTCGAAGTTGAACGCGCCAAACGTCGAATCAAGGAAGAAGAGGAGAGCAAGGGGGAACGAGAGGAAAAACGAAAGGGTCTAGGAGACGAAAAGGGAGAGCCGGGGTTGGAGAGGATGGAAAGGTGGAGCGTAAATGGAAAGCGAGGCGCGCGCGGAGCCTCGGTTGCTTTTAATTCCTCGACACCCTTTGCAGCCGCGCACGCACCCGCGCCACTGAATTTTCGAGGCTTTATTTTGACTGCGAAATCGTCGCCGGCAGCCGAGCTCGTTCGAAGAAACAACGAGCACTGGGAAACGAGCAAATTACCGTCGTTAAATCGCTTCGCACCGGAACAAGCCGGCCTCGACGTTTCGATCGAAACGGCTAGCTTTTAACCTCCAAGTAGAACATCGGATTAATTTTCCCTCCACCAATTACCCCGCGAAACATCTTTGGCCGTCGCGATGCCGATCGTCGTCCGAAGATCCCAGTGAAATTGCCATAACTGTGGAGAACGACGACGAAAGCCCTGAATTGTCGTAAGAAAGGGAACAAAAGGGAGAACGAAGGAGAGGGTGAGGGAAAGGGAAAAGCGTGGACCATCGAAGGGAGAATGCCAAACGAAACGTAGAGTCGGCCACAATCCTGGCGTCGCTTCTCACGAAACGTCGGAGTGCGATCGGTCTGGCGATCGGTCGACCGGTGGACGGCCGGAGGGAGCGGAGGGAGAGGGCGCCAGGTGGACGATCCTCCGGAGACGGTTCGGCCGGAGGAGGTTGCCCCTCGAGAGGACCGAAGAAAGGGCTCTCTCGCTCGTCCGGGAGGACCGAGAGGGACGCGAGGAGGGGGGAGGTCCGAAGACGAACCGGCACCGTGGCTGACCGAGGCCAGAGAGGAGAAGGAAGAAGAGGAGGAAGAGGCAGAAGGGCAGCTTCGCCCAAAAAGTCGAGCAAAAGTCCAACGACTCCGGGACGGACCAAGGACCGACGGTGGTTTTCTTGCCCCTCCCTAAACCGCCGCTCCTCTGTCTCTCCTTCTTCATCTCTCGTTGGCCCTTTCGCCTTCTACCGCTCTTTTCTCTCGGTACTCCTCTCTCTTCCGATCCTCTTTTCTCTTGCCATCCTTCTTCTCCTCTTCCTCCTTTCCCTTTCGGCCTCTTCCTCTCTCTCTCCGACTCGTCCCGAATGAATGCACGCAGGTGCGACGAAGAGATCGGAGGAGATCCAAGGAGGGTCGAGGAGAGAAAGGAGGGAGACGGCACTGACCTAAAGCAACATGGTCGGCAAAGGCAGATCCCAAAGCGACGGGGAGAGAAAGAATGCGCCGGCCTGAAAGGAGAGCAGAGTCTTGTCCGGCTCTCTCGCTCTCTCTCTTCATCTCTCTCGCTTTTTCCCTTTTTCTCTCGCACCAGGGACCGCGAGGTGCAGAGAAGGGAGAAAATTAATGGCGACGCAAGCGCGACATTTTTGTCGGTCGACGACGCGAGCTGAATTTTTTCCACGGTACACGAAGATCGATCTTCGGTGCGTAAACTCAAGCCGCGAATCGGAGACGGTCGCCGTGGTGCAAATTGAGACACAGTCGTGCCCTTGGTTAATTATCGAATTGCAAAGACTCTCCTTCGACCCTAAAAGTTCGAGCTAAAATCTGCAAATCTTCGAAAGACCAGCATCTCGTACGTTGCCGATTTCAGATCGAGGCGAATGGATCCTCTCGCTAAAAGGCCGCTCCTTAGATCTCCCCTCTCCGCAGTACACTTCTCACCTTCTCGCAAAAGTGCTTTCGCACGCCACTCGACACGTTCGTCCCAATCGATCGGAAGGAACGACGGACTGAAATGCTCGTCGTCCTTCGATACGCGACGCGGTACGTCCGCAATGTAAGCTTTCGTGGATCTACCGGGTGCCCATCGAGCACTCAACGGCGAGAGAAAATATCGCACTTCTCGTTTCCGGGGTGCTCGAGTGGCCGCTTTGATCGGAAGATCCTCCGAGCGCGCTAGAAACGGAGGGATTCGCCGAGTAGACGCGGTGTTTCGGCGCGGAAAAAGCTGCCTCCCGCCTCCCAAAGCCCGGGCGAGCTCGCCAAGTAAAACCTCCGCGAACAGCGTACCCGGGGCAAATAGAATTTCAAGAGTCGCGCATTAAACGCTTTATGCCGCCTGTGCGCAACCTTTTACGACCTTGCGGAGCGTCTCTATGGTAATACGCGGGGCGAGGACCTTTCGAACGCTACCCAGCAGAGTATCGCTCTCCCACGAAACTTTTCCCCCTCGTATAAATAACGAATCTCTATGGATCTTTTTTAAGACCGGCCAGGATGGTGGTTTATCTCAACGCAACCACCCTTCACCCCTTACTACCGGAAATACGTTTTTATTTGTTTCCCGTCGCGCAACAACGACGATTGTACCCCGATTTCCGAGAGCAGGCCGAAGACATCCAAAGTTCTTAGACGGTGAAATTTGAAAGGACGTTTCGATGAGAATTTTCAAATCTTCTTTCTCAAACGTGCTCTCTCGACCGTTCCGATCGGTTCGCGGCACGTCGGGGGAGCTTTTGCGTGGAATCGCGAGAAAATAAAACAAAAGAAGCCGCGCGTGGTAGGAAACTTAATATCCCGGGTAGAAGGCGGCGTGCACGCCGTCCACCGATCTACATCCAGCCAGGTAAAGTACGTCCTCCGTTGCGACGCTCCCGAGAAAGAGAAGGAAGAGCAAGAACAAAACGATTCAACCGAGGGAAGACCGAGAGGACGAGAGCGAGGACGTGGAGCGAAGGGAGGAGGGATACAGGGAGGACAAGGAGGAAGAGCGGCCACGAGAGAGAATCGGCGCGTACACGAACGGCGAACTACTTTTTGCCAATCTTCTCCTCTGCGTACGTCCTGGCCTGTCGGGCCATCCTTCGCGTGTGCCTCCTCCTCGGCCGTTCGTCCTCTGTTCCTCTGTCCCTCTGTCCCTCCGACCCTCGGTCCATGGACCCCTTGGCCCCGCTGCCCGCTACGACTCCTAGGCTGCCGGTGTTCCCGCAGTCGTTGCACTCCTCTGGTCGGCACGGCGGAGGATACCTCCGCGGCGGCCGATCCAACCCGCTGCCCGGCTTTGGTCTCGACTCTTCTATTTCTCTAGATTTCAAAGCGCTCAAACAGGTTTCAAAATCCCGCCCACGGAAAAATCGGAGCCCTCCTTCTTCTCCTCCTTCGTCTTCCTCCACGGTGTTCCCTCCGGGCGGTTCGATCTCTATCCTTGCTGCTCTTTCTTTCTCTTTCGTCTCCTCCTCTTTCTCCTCTTGCTACTCCTCACCCTCTTCGGCAGGCACCGACCTCGGTGGAGGTCGTAAATCCTCGATTCGAGGCACGGCATCGGCCAACTTTTCGTCGCGGCCTTCTCTTGCCTGGAGGACCAGACTTCCTCTCTCTGGTATCCTCTTTGCCGTTGTTGCATCTCCACTCCCCTTTTTCTCTGGACGATTCTCTCTTCGCGACTCATAAGACCTTCCGCGGAGACGAACGGAACGCGCCGTCCGACTTGCGACCTCTTCCGCATTGTTTGGCGGGAAGAACGTATCGGCATGCACCGGAGGAGCGTGACGTTGAAACGCATCGACGAGTCTCAGAAACTTCACGATCTCGAAGTTTTTCCATTCACGACGATTTGCGAGTAATCTTCGTATACCTCCTTGTTAATCCGATCCATGCTGTTTTTCCCGATGAAATCAGACCGGCGTGGATCGTCGCGCGTTGATCTTTTTCCTAAGCGTGATCGAAAATGTTTTTGATTCTTCGTTGAAACGTGCAAAAGAGTGACTTTTTTCCCACGGGAATTCCACTTTCACGGTAAATTCCATTGTCGCGTAGCACGTTTCTCTCGGCACGAGTTTTTTCGCCTCCCCTTTTTTCGGACATCCGTGCGAAGTAATTGGCCAAACGCGTTTCCACTACCCTCTCGTCGACGGTGAGTCGTCGAAACAAGAGATTCGCGGGATCGAGAGTCCTGTGTCATCGTAGCGATCGAGAGCATCGAAAATCGAGGGGATGGAAAAACGGAAGGGCGCGGTGAACTGGCGGGAAGGCAAACGACGGTGAACGCGGCGAGAAGAGGAAAAAACACCAATTTAAGCCACGTGCATCGCTCTGGCTTCGTATTTAGGTGGATAATCGGCTTACCGAGCCGGCCAGTCGGCCAGCCCACTTTCAGCGCACCGTCCGTGCACGGTTGCAGGGATGCGGTTATTTGCATCGACCTCTGCTCCTCGCGAGTGCCCTCACCGATCCCCCGAAACGCTCTACCATTCTTCGACGCTCGTCAAGAGGGTTTGGCGAGGATAAGGGGGAAGACACAAACCGCCGTCTTTTCATCGGCGCTATGAATCGGTCGCGGCGATAATTTGCGTCGGCCGATGCTCGCACGATGCTCGTTAATCTTAGCGAACGCGGAGGCGAGACCACTGCGGCTCGCTTCCCGCGTCGAATGAATCTCTCTGTTTCACCTGGTGATCCGTTATCGATGCTATTATCACCGTTATTGGACAAACGATCGCGGTGATTCGCGATTACGCGACGTGGTTAATTGCGAGCCAACGCACGCTTGAGCGGTTTCAAGGTCGTTGTTAACACTAGAACTACCAAGCAACTCAGAATGTCTGGTTATCATTTTTTTCCAGAAGGTCTCCAAGTTTATGGGAGTGTAGTAGAGCAGATATTCTACGTTTGTGAGGAGGGAGTAACATAAATAAAATAAGCAAACAAAAATAATACAGGCTTTCCTAAATAGTATATATATATATATTATAATTAAGCCCTTGCCGTGCCATTTACTTCGGGACTGCCTCCACAATAAGTCACAATTAAATCAGTAAAATAAACATTGATCAGTCATTCTTGACATATCGTATAATTTAACGTAATATAAATATTATAGAAATAATTGTATCGTGTCGTATCTCACTGATATTTTCAGATTAATAGGTTTTGTATGACTTGAAAATATCCTTTCCGATTTACCGCATCACGAGTATTAATCGTTATAGTATGGCAAGGGGTTAAGTATCTTTCTCTTAGAGCTATCTTTCACAAATCCGATTCTTTCTATGCTTTCTTTCTGTCTACCTTCTTTTGTCCTACCGATCAGTCCTACCGATCAGTCCTACCGTCTTCTCATTCGCTTCATTTACACATTCTCAAACACAGGGATATACACACCTATCATACCAAGCGCAGTCACTCTGGTCTCAATTTATAATGACACATGCATATCTTCATAAACACAGCATATATCCTCACTCTTATTATTTCTTACACATTGCTCTTTTAAAATACTGGTTACCGAATCGATCATCTTTTCCATCTGTTGATTCCTTTTTTTTCCGAAGTATTTATTTGATATGTTGAAACATAATATATTTGACGTCGGTGGTTCTAGTTTTGAACGCCCTACTTTGAGGCTGTTAACGACAGAAAGGGAGACATAGATGCGCGAGAAGAAAAGAAAAAACAAAGCGACGATTATCGGTTGTAAACATCGACCAGTTTGAGAGAATCGTGCAAAAGTTTTTAGCCGAACGTTACGGTTTGCCTCGTGTTTCGCGAAAGTCACCTTCTCCACCGGCGAATGACGTTGAGAAGAGGCGATCGAAAGGACTCCCTGAGAACTTTCTCCTCGAAAGACGAGCATCGACCGGTGACGACGGCAATGACCGGTCGAGCTTGGTATCTCGATCGATCGGCGGAAGCGGAAAAGAGGGTATCGGACACCGCGAAATTATTCGGCACACGGGAACTCACGATAATCGGCGATCCGCGGAACGGCCGATCGCTCCAATTAACACGAGGATATTTGCGATAAAATTACGGACGGCCGTCGCCGGCCGGCGAAACCTCGCCCAACCGATGGGTAATCGATACAAAAGTCCACAAGGGTTGGGCCGCCTTAGTGGCCCCAGTATTACGCGCTCCGCTGCAATCGTCCCGCTCTTTTCTCTCTCGCCGTTACGAAAAAAAACAAAAAGAAAAACACCAGAAACCGAATTACGAGAGGACATCTTCCATCTTTCACCCTCTCTGTTCGTTTATTCGGTACCAACGGTATATCCATCCTCCGCTGAACAGTCCTTCGAGAAGGCGCTCGAAAAATTCAACGAGAATCCCTTTGGGCGAAGAATCGCGAGCATCGGGAAGGAATCCAAGCACGGAAACGAGATTCTCAGGACGCGTCGCCGGCCTCGTTAATAATATTTTTACGCGTGTTCCTACGTGCTTCCGTCCAAGAGTTCCCTCGACGAGTCTACGATTGGGCGCACGAGCGACGGTACGTTCGTCGACGAGTACGTGCGCGGACTCGCGCTTTCCGGTGGCATACCGGGTGTCCCGCATGAATTTCGTCGTGTCGTAAAAAAGCGTGGCCTCGAAAAACTCGAGAACAATGAAATTTTAAAGAAACGGCCGATTCTTTGTAAAAAAAAAAATGAGGACGCGACGTCGATGAAAAGCGTCGTTGGAGAACATCGACGAAAGGATGGAACGAAGGGGAAATCGCGTCGGCCGCGTTACGGTAACCGCGCGTTAAACCGAAACGAAGCCACGGCTAGCGCTGTGCCTTCGGCCTCGTTTCGCGGAGGCGCAAAGGGACGGTAGAAGGGCGAGGGAAAGGGAGAGAAGGAGAGAGAGGAGGAGGTAAAGGGAGAGAGAGCCGGCGATCCCAGGGAATGGAAGAGCGGCGAAATAAAGGCGTCCTTTTAATGGGCAATACTAATCAATGAAATACGAAGCCACGAGGCGCGGGAGATATGCGCGCGGAGGGAGAGAGAGAGAGTGAAAGAGGGAGAGAGCGTATATTGGAGCGCGCGCACACGAGCATGGGAAAAAGAGAGACAAACGAAGGGAACTAGGGAGTGCGCAAGAAAGAAAGAAATGAAGGAAGAAAGAGAGAGGGAGGGAGGGAAGACGGGAAGACGGGAAGGGACAGAGAGGGGCTCGAACGTGGCCGTGCAAACAAAGGGGGTATGCGGCCGCGTCCCTTCCTCTCTCCGCTCGCGTTCCGTTCCTCTCTGCCCCGCGGCCGGTCTTTCCCTCTTTTTCTCTTTTTCCCTTTTTCCCTCTTCCCTTTTCCCTTTTCCCTTTTCCCTTTTCCCTTTCCGCGCTTACACGTACGCGTCAGAGACGCCGGGGTACCTGGCTCCTCGTCGACCGGTGGTCGCGCGACGGAGAGGGCACGATATTTTTCAGGATGGGATATTTAACGCGTTGGCCAGGTCAGTAACCCCGGGGAGTCGGGGAGCCGGGGCCCCGCGATTGGCCGGCCTCGTCGGCGTTCTGCCACCAATTCCCGGCCCCTCATTGGCCGAGCCGGGCCCTGGACCTGCACCAACACCCTGCGTGCCACGCACGTCCTACGTCCGTGACTCTGGCTCGTAGCTATACCTTCGAAGCTCTATGCGTCTAGCCGCTCTCTACGCTCTACGCGCTTCTCTACGATCTTCTACGCTTCTCCGCGCTCCTCCGCGCAGTTACTCGGTGCGTCCGGCTTCCACGTCTTCGCGAGTGCCACCGTTGCTCCGTCGATTCACCGATTTGCCGCGCGTTTCTGCGCCAACTCGTTAACCCCGTCGGACGGCCGCGGGACCACGTTGTCCCGTAGTCCGGGCCCTCTTCGACGATCCTCTCTTTCCTTTCTACGCCGGTGATTCCATTTCGATCAAGAAATTCCTCCGTGACTCGTCGAGATTTCGAGTCTTCTCTCGTCGCGATCCAACGAGGATCGAAGGGAGGGGAAGAAGATCGAAGATGCGCGGCGAGAGAACCGATCGCCGTCGAGGGGGGAGCACTCGCCGGTAAACGTTTGCGCGCATAATTGCGCCACGGCGATCGAAACAAAACGAAGCGCGTCTGCCGCTCGGGACCGTGGCGTTTCCCAGCGATAACTTCATGAATAATTGAGCGCGCGACGCAATTGCCATGTGATATACCATTGCCGTGTTTCGACGCTCGAGTCGGTTAATATTTATTACCTCCCCCGTCTCCTCCGTTCTTTAGGCGTCGACGGTGGCGAGTTTGCGATCGACGGCCTCGAAGCGGACGTCATCGGGGGGAGCTTGTTTCGTTTCTTTCGCGATTCTTCGGAAGAACGGTGAAGAACGGTCGATCCTGAGGAGTCGAGATGCGATTAAGAGCCGGACGTCTACGCGAGAGCAAGAATACCTCGAGTGGGAACGAGAAGACGGAACGAGCGTTCGGATCTAGGCTACCGGAGTCACGACCTTCTTCCTCTTCTTCGCGCGATCCTTCCTCCTGCGTCTCCCTCTGCCTCACCCTCTGCGTCGTCCTCTCGTTTTCCGTCGTTTCTCCCTTCCACGGAAGTCACAAACGCCAGGCAGCTGGCAGGAACGACGTTAGTCTAGGATACTCGATGAATGATCGAATATTTTGCGATCGATGCGCGAAAATATCCACAACCGCGAGTCTGCTGGACCGTCCTTCACCCTTCGCGATACAACGGGACGTTCGAGACCCCGAAATCAACGGCAAGAAAACCTAGTTGGTTCGTCCCTTTGCAGGGTTCGCAGGAGGGTGGCAGCCAGACCGGAGACAAAGTCGCCGACTGTGAGAATCGAGGCGTCGATTTTACCATGCTCTCCTTCTCGTTGTTCCGCCCTTACGACCTTCCGCCCTTTGACGCCCGACGCCTTCGCAGCCGGTACTTTGAACGCACCCCTTAAACCGGAAGCCGCCACCGGTAACTCAAATTCGAGGCTGTTCGCGGGTAGGCCTTTGTCGCTGAAAGAAAGGCGCGAGGGCTTTTCTCGTCTGTTCGGCGATCGGTCGCTCGGTCGTTCGTTTGGCGGTCGTTGTGAGGTGAGAAATGGGCTTTTTCGCGATGAGGGACGAATCGTCTCGGAAGAGACGGCGGAAAAGGGTGCAGAAGGTTAGAGAACGTTGGAGGAGGATGGAGAAGGGTGGAGGATGGCGGAGAACGGTAGATGACGGTCGAGGGTGGTTCGTCTCCGTTCGCGCATTCGGTTCGTTCGGTTCGCTCGGTTCCTCTCACAGTGGCTCTCTCGTCGAGTGGCACTCTCGCCGAAATTCAGTTTACTCGAGCACCGCCGCTTTAAGCTCGTTGACCGTAATTATTCACGAATCTACCTCAAAGGATCCCTCGGTCTCGCAGAACGATCGGGCGGAGAATCGAGCAGCGGCAATTACCGGATCGAGGTTGACCCGTTGACCGGGTCAGTTTGAAATTTTCATAATCGTCGAACATCCACGAAACGGTCAAAGCAGAGGACAGATAATTGGAACAACCCTCGCTCCTTCCATACTCGGAGAGAGAAAAATTCTCTCGGAAAGATAGGAGAGTCTCGTTTGGCTCGCATCGTGACCCAAAATCCTCGTCCCAAATATCCAGTGTCTCGTCGCGTCTCGATCTTGTCTCGCCTCGTCTCGTCTCCTCTCGTCTCGTCTCGTCTCGTCTCGTCTGGTCTCGTCTCGACTCGTCTCGTCTCGGAAGTGCTCCGGCTCGCGCGGTGTGACGCCACGTACCGTGCGGCTCCACGGCCGTGTCACCTGGGCGGCGGAGCTTCTCGTTTTCAACCGCCTATTCGTACCATTTTGTTTCTTGGAGTCCACTCGCTCAGCCTCTTAAAGGAAGCACCCGACAAAGTCGTAGCATTCAAATATTCTTATTAGTTTGTCTGGAGGAGCGAGACATTGTATTACATTGTTGTCTCGTCGCGCGCTTCGTTTCATCAAGGCGAATCTCCCCATGTGGTGGGGGTTATTCTGCCGGAGTTTATTCTGTTTTCACTATAGAGATGTTAGAAATCTGGTGGCTACGCCGATGTCCTCACTGTCGCTACCCAAATCGCGTTATCTCCCTTGCTCCGATCTGCAGCGTTCTCTCTCTTTGTCTTTCAGTTCGATTTGTATGTGTAGCTCTTTTAACGAATCGCGAGGTAGAACGTCAAGTGCCTTCGCGTACGTGTGACAAGAGGCATGACGCTTGATGCCTGGCGAATCAGGCTCTGCCAAAACAGGCTTACCTCCTAGGTGACACGGCCGTGGAGCCGCACGGTACGGCCTGAATTCTTTCTCGTTGACGAGAGCGCGAGCGCGCACATTCTCCCGTCTCGAGAGCTCCTAGAGCGGAGTCGACGATGCCTAGGGAAAAAAGGTAGGTTGGTGGCTTGTTATCGCACCTTCCCTTACCCAGGGGGGAGGATTAAGCAGCAAGGGGAAAAGAAGGCGGCGCTTGCAGACGGGTCGAGAGACGAAGCCCATTACGATACAACGGTATACGGTATACCGTGCACGGTGCACGATGCACGGTGCATTGTGCACGGTGCACGATCCACGGTATACGCTGTACCGTGTATGTACGTAGCTCTCGGGGCGCGAGCTCGTCTGTATCCGTGCTTTCGAGCTTCGACGTCGATGACGAGACAATAGCCCGTTTGACCGTGCGTGTACGCTAATAACCTGCCTCCCACTCGAGCACCAAGGAGCTCGTCCTACCACCCTACTGTCCTACCGTTCTACCCTCTATAACCTTACACCCTTACAGCCTCGTTCGTTTCTGGCCTTCTGGATGTCCGGATTTCTGACATTTGGGAAGTCGTTCCAAATTTTTTATTGGCTGGAAATTTTCGTGGACTATGGAAGGCTTTGGGTCGAGTAGACGAGTCGAGGTGGGAGGTGAATTCAAACGAGTTGGAATGGAGCGAGAAGGATTCGTCGGGGAGCGGGACAAAGTTTTAGTTCGGATGATTCGGAGGGTTGCGATCGATTAGATTCCGATTTACTTTGCCTTGAAGATTTTCCGCGATGCGTTTCGGAGATTCTCACGAGACGGAAGGTTCTGGGAGATACTCCGGACTTGCAAATTACGTCTTTGGCCTCGCGAACGTCGACTGGCTTGTTATCGATCGACAGCTTCGCGGGAACTCGCGGAAGTTAAACGTTTTAATCGGCCGCGATAAGAGAAACGACGAAGGTGTTTCCTTCGTTTCGTCTCACATTCCAAATCGACACCTCGAATGCAGTTGGAAAGATTCAAATTCCTCCACGACTCGTCCTCTCCGATCGACATGATTTTGGAGGAGTTTGGAGCAGTACTACTGAGTCGGTTCTTCGTCGGTACCGATTCCCATGATTACCTGATTCGAAAACAATACGGAATAAAAGGGGCAAGAGGGAGATCTACCATAGGGTAATCCGGTCGTGGAAAGGAGGAAGGATGAAAGGAAAGAGCGAGGAAAGAAAGAATGAAAGAACGACGGAAGAAAAGAACGAGAGAAAGAGAGATTCGACGTCGGTCTGGTTTTACGACTGGAAACCAGAGGCAGGTCTCTCCTTCCCTCTCCCTATTGGCCTCCCACCCTTCGGATCCAGGTTCGAGCACCCTGAGTAACTACAATAACTCGGAGCAATTTTTGCGATCGGATGCCGTGCGTGTCGCCGAGCCTAAACAATTTCTCAAAACGATACGGGCGATCGCCGAGCCAACGAATTCCTTGGCTCGAATTCTCCGGACGATAAGACGATTCGCGCGACGGCGAGGAGGTCGACGTCGCCGAGTTTATCGCGACAAACCGTGCTCCAACGAGAAACGATCCTCTTCGATGCAACGTCGAAGAAGCGACGGTATTCTTGGACCTAGCGCAACGGCCGATGGCGGGGTTCTATCAACGGCTCTTTTATTTATTAGACCGGAAGAATTTGGGTTAATTTCATGGAAACTAATAAAAATACTCGCAGCACGCGAAAAGAAGTCGCGGTTGGATATTATGTCGATCCCAGTTTCGAGGAACGATTTCCTTCTGTGCCGTGTGTCCGAAAAATCGCGCGAAGTACAAAACAAAGTGGAGTCTCTGGAGAACGGAAATTGGCGGGAATCTCAAACGCTGGTCGCGTTCGTTCGGTCGTCGCGAGAAATCCTCGCGCTCTCGAGTCAGTGTATGCGCTCGATCCGGAGAATCGAACTTCCGCCGACGAGCTCTTCCTGTCCGACGTCCATTCGAGGGTAGTCGGCCGCGACTTTGTAATTTCTTCTCGTAACCTTTCCCCCTTCCTCTCGGACAAACGCTTCATCGTGCCTCGAAGACCACGCGCTTCCTTTCCACCGCGGAAATTCGTTCGAAGAAAATGGAGAACCGGACCGGAAGTGACCAAGTAGAACAAAGTTGGGCAAAGTGATTTGACCGTCACAAAATCGGGGCGACGTCTTTCGCCCTTCTCTGGAGTATTTAGGGCAGAGTGTAGAAGAATGGTGTGCAAATTTGATACGGCCAAAAGAAGAGGAAGAGGGAGACATAGGGGACTCCAGTCGGTAAAAGAGGTCGAAGTGGTGGAGAAAGAGGAAAGAGGAATCCCGTGGCGTCTTCGGTCCGTGGCTTCCTTCATCCTTCGTGGCCGAGCTTCGGCTGTTTTCATGGCCGTCATTTAGTAGGTTCGTTCACCCCTGGGCGCAGGGCCGCGCGAGAGGGGCCGCGAGGACAGGAGGGAGAGAAATCGGCGGCGGGAAGAAGAGGAAGAGGCGGCGGAGACGCCGGAGACGAAAGGAAGGGAGAAACACGATAGAGAAGGAGAATGAAAAGGAGAAGGTGGAAGAGGAGGAGAAGAGAAGGTAGCGGAAGACGGGGAAAAGGGACCAGACGGCACGTACGGTTCGCCGTGCGAGCAACGACTGAGCCATCCAGCGAACGAGCGAGGCCGTCGGTGAAGGGAGGTGCGGAAAAAGAGAGACGGACGCGGAAGGGACACGAACGCAAAGGGCCGAAGAAGCTGGTGGTGGCTGCAACGACGACGACGTTGACGGTGATGAAGGCAGCGGGACGATCGTAGAAATCGGGCAGCCGAGTCTCCGACGAGCGAACGCGCGAGTAGCCGAACGGGCAATAGGCGGCAGGGAAGAAAGCGAATAGAAGGAGCGAGCGAGCGAGTCAGCTAGCAAGCAGGCAGACAGGCAGGCAGGCGAGCAGGCAGGCAAGCAAGCAGGCAAGCAAGCAAGCAGGGGCAGGCATGCAGCGAACGGGAGGGAGAGCTTCGAGGCAGGCGTGCCGAGTGGCGCGCAAGAGGGACGAGCGGAAAGGGAGGAGGCCAAAGAAGGGACCAAGGGAAAAAGAGTTCGGGCAGGTCTGGGATCGGACAGGAGGGTGAATGCGTGGCGGTGTGTACCGTAGACGCTCTTCGGCACGGGGAACTCTTGCCTGCCTCTCGGCTTACTCGCGTTACCTTGCCTCGCCTTGCCTCGCCGCCTCTCCGCTCCTCGCCTCTCCGCTCCACTCGTTCCATCGCTCGTCCGCCCGACCTGCCTGCCTTCCCCGTAAACCTGCCACTCGGCCGGACGGTCCGACGGACACCGACGGCAGATACTTTCCTCCTTCTTCAGTCTGCACGACCAGGACTCCCTCCTTCTTCTCTTCTTCCACTTTGTCCTCTTTCTTCGCGCTTCATCCAAAGAGTCGTCTTGCGAGCGGTCGGAAATGAGAGGAGGAGAGGACGGTAGCGGAGAGGCCTAAATTTAGGCGTCCGCCGGAAGTACGCGTAGCGGAGGAAGTTCCGCGCGCACCGGGCCCGATCGCGGGGAGAGATAAGCCACGCGAGGATATCGAGCTCGGTGGGGAGAGAGCTCGCTCCCTCTCTTTCTCCCTCTCTTCGTTCTCGACTCCTTCCCTCCGTCCCTCTCCCTCGCTCGACCGACCAGTCCGCCGTGAATGGTAGCGTATGTTCTTTCAGCTCGGCTCTCAGTCGTGACATTGAATTCCCTTATCTGGGTAGACGTTACGTAATTCCGGCGACTTCGTTCGCCAGTTTTCTCGCAAACTTCCTTCCGAAATCTCTCCGCGGTTGTTTTTTTTTCTCGTTGACCCAGTAGCCTCAAGTCCCTTCCGACGATCTCGCGTGGCGGTGAAGAAACTGACGTCTTCGTTTTCGACGATTCTCTCCTATGCGAGTATTTCGAGTCTTCTCGATCCAGACCGTTTCGATCAGTCGGTTGCATTGCTGCGGCATGGGATGCATCGGTTGCAAACCTAGGTAAAGGAGAAATTCACGTCGCTGCTTCAAATCTACCAAACCATCGTATTTCATATGCGAAAAGATGTGTCGCCGGGAAGGTGTTCCCACGTCGCAAAAATACCATGTATTCGCGCAAACGTTTCACCCTCTACGAGGACAGGATTCCTCTCGAGGATTTCGGAGCGCGACAAAGTTTTTAGCAGCCAACGATATTTGTCTTCCGCTCGTCCGATCCGACGTCCACGAGAAATTGCGACGAGAAACGCCTCTTCCAAGGCGAAGCAAAAAAGGGGGACAGAAGGGTGAAAAAGTAAAGCGAACCTTCCATCGAGGAGAGGACACCGCGAGGTCGTTGGAAAGAGAAGGTGGGGAGATAAGGCGGAATCAGGGATTCGTAAAACGACGTAGCCGAGCACCAGAATGGCTCGTAATGCGCGACGAACGCATAACCTTAAAAACAAGGAAAGGGGCGAGAGGGTCCGGAGGATCGCGGAGAATCGCGACGAGCAGAGGAGGAGGATGACGGGGTGAAGAGGGCAAGTCTTTGGCTGGTTTCTCGGTTGGGTCGCGCGAGTTCGCGAGGTGAACGACGGTGCTCGCCGGGCGGGGGAGGGAAAGAAGGTGGAGGTGGTGGCGGAAGGGTGGAAAAGGGGCAACCGGATCGAGGGGTGGGAGAGCGCGGCGCACGGCTGGGGTGCACGCCTCGGGAGAAGGTGGATGTGCCGCGCCGTAAACGAAACGATGCCGTTGACGACATTTGGAACAGATAATGGCGCGAATGTGCCGCGGGGGTGAACGAACCGAGGGTCGGACTGGGTTCGGTTCGCTCGACTCGGGGTTGGGTTGGGTCGAGTTGGGTTGGGTCGGTATCACATCAGCTATCGATCTTATAACGCCGCGTGGCCCCCGTTGTCTCCTCGTTCGGTCTATCTTTCCCTTCACCTCTGTCTCCGGGTCCCTCCTGTTCTTTCTCTCTCCTCCTTTTTCACCCCCTTTCTTCTCCTTTTCCTTCTTCTCCTTCTTACTCTGCTCGTTGCTTTCTCCTCTTCTTCCTTCCACCTTCGCGTCCCTTCGAACCCCTCGCCCTTTCTCCCCGTTCCAATTTCTCCGCTTTCTCTTTTTCTTTCGCGTGCTTCCACTTCCGTTGTCCGTTTCCACCCCCTTTCTTCCCTCTTTCTCGACGTTTACCGATGGAACCTCTCGCGTTTGCTCGACGTCCGGGAATTCTTGGCAATGAGTTTGGTTCTTTTCGAACGACCTTTCACCCTTCGTCCTTCGAACGTCGTTTCTCGGCGGAAACGCTCGGGGGTGGCTCAACCCTAGCCTCCTACTTAGCCGGGTGCTTCGGTCCGTGCGTGCGGAGCGCGTGTACGCCTCTCTACGCGCGTTACGCGTCCACGAACCTCGGAGACGTTAATTTTCCGGGAAATTATTTCCCTGAGAAAAATCTGCAGGCTGGCTGCCGCGAGTTGCTCGCGCGGAGAACGGAGAAACGGGACGAACACCCGGAGGAGCGACGCACGGAGGCCGTCAGCTTCCGGTCTGCTCGCCGGGAGGGAGAAACGGGAGGTTTTAGCGGATCCGCGGGTCCGTGACCCATATGCGCCAAGCCCGACGACGCTCTCGA
Organism: Cerceris rybyensis; assembly: GCA_910591515.1. Taxonomy (NCBI): domain Eukaryota; kingdom Metazoa; phylum Arthropoda; class Insecta; order Hymenoptera; family Crabronidae; genus Cerceris; species Cerceris rybyensis. Next base: position 9,632,221 of record OU342795.1, read on the forward strand.
CCGTGGATCGTCTCTTCTCGAAGATGAGTTTCCGAGCAGCGAATGCTTCTCGACTTTCGACCCTTCGAAAAATCGGAGGTGAGATGTTACGTGTACGATAAAACTTGCGCTGCTAATTCGTTAGTGTAGCTACACGTCAAAGTTACAAGTTGTGAGCGATTTTATAAGTTCTCGTTCCAGGTAATCGTGGCGGTCGAGAGATGAATGGTTTAGGCGCATTTTTGAAAAGTATACGAGCGACGGGAAACACGTGCCTCCCGGCATAAGTTCATTCTTAACCCTTTGCACTGCGAGCCGTCTCGAATTTTATCTATTAACAATTTGGCGTCACTTTTCTACTTGCTATCCTGTGCCGTTTTAAGCCTATTAGTGCCGCCCGAAAAAATTGATTGAATTAATGACAAATGTAGTTGCGAATAAAAAGAATTGTCATTTCGCGATAGTTTCATACAGAACTCGCAATATACAGTGTAGACTGTGCTATTTTGTGTCATAAAATTACTGGTATCGTATTGAAAACTGAATATCAACCCTTCGATGCCCAGTGTTAGCATTATTGCTAACGACGATGTATAGTCGTCCGACACTAAAAAGATTAATAGAAAAGTTCTGGTAAAGATTTCTTAAAATCTTGCCGTGCAATATTCATCCTCTGTAATCACTAATAAATTCGAAGGTACCCTTAGAAAGGGCAAATGCGTAGTACGGTATAGGTACCCTCAAGTGGGACATCGGACTGCAAAGTATTAAATAGATTCTCCGCCGTCTCTCCTCGTTGTATCGAAGAAAACTCTGGAAACGCCCGAATGTCGATCGTCTCGCAATTTTGATCTCAAAACGACAAATCGGACACAGCGGACCTCTAAAGAGAGAGACGAACAGCGGTGACTGTCGATGGATATAGCACCGCGGTAAAGCCGGAAGTCGGTTTCTCCGTAGACAGCTTTGGCTTCGTTTTGTGCAGAGGAGCAAAGCCAGTTGGAGCTAGAATCGGTGGAGACGCGCCGATCGGAGCTGTCAGGTTATTGTCTCGGGTTTTAATGGAACATCACGAGCCGCGAAATACGGCGTTGAACTGAATTAAACGTCGGTACGGTTTGCATTGAGGTCCTCGTCGTCGTCGGCGTTACCGTCGTCGTCGTCGAGGCCGATGCATAATGGTGGTAGGCCATTGGGTAGATGGTACTTCAATTCCGGAGACGAAGAAGCGCCGACGAAGAGAAGGAGACTCCGAGGGTGGAGAACGGAAGTGAGACGGAACGAGATGGAGCACCGGAAAGAAGAGCGCAGAACGTGAAGAGAGAAACGGCCTCGGAAAAGACGTGGTCGGGGGTGAAGGAAAGAGAGAGAAAGGGTGGAAGGAGGAACGACGGTGAATAATTGAGAAGCGAGCAATTTAGGGACGGCGAGTCTCCCTATTACCGTCGACCCTGGCCGAACGGCCGGTTCTCCCCGGCCCCGTCACCGAAAATGCGCGGGATTTCAGCGACGACGAGCCGCCACGAATAATTAAAACCCGTTACACCGGTAATCGCGTTAAGACGAACCTTTGCTTAATTAACTCGACTGCTCCGTTCGCTCGCTACCCCGGAAACTCGAGGGAGTCTCGATTCCTCCACCTCTTCCGTCCTCGTCCGCGAGAGACCAAAACAAGGACGCAGGATCGACGTCGAGGAAACTTTCGACCGTCCGACAAGTTTCTCTTGGCGCAACGATCCTACCTTCTCTCCGATTTCCCTCCCTCGCGATTCTCGAAGCGATAGAGCGACGAATTGGCCAACGAGCCGAAAAGACGAAACGCTTTGCCGAATCGACGCCTCGCGTTCATCGAGCGGAGACGTTTATCCGTGCGTACAGAGAAGATTTAGAATCTTCTAGAATTATAAGGTCTCAAGCGATCGTAGGAAGAAACGTGAAACGAACGTTGAAGCTTCCGTATCTCGTCGGAGGGGAGGTACAATGACATTTGCCCTGCAAGGGTAAGGATGGAAAAGAATTAAGACTCTTGCGAAATTTGAAGTGAATTTCTATTCTTCCTTTGTCTCGCTTTGCAAAGGAATTCCTTTCGGAAAGTGTGTAAAGCTGAGGGGTAGCAGAGAGAGTTACAGAAGGGGGAGAGGTAGAGGGGGAGTGAGTACGTACAAAAGAATACTCGAAAACAGCGTTCTTAAATCGAACGCACTGGTGGAGCGATCTTCGAGGAAAGTAAATTTGGTCACCGTTATCGTTCCAAGTGACGCGCGGCAAGTAAATTATCGCCTTTCACCGTCGACTTCTCGAGAATCCCGCTTCTCCAGCGCGCTTTTCTCTCCGATCCTTCGAGAATCGAGTAGCCACAGCTCGATTTATCGTTTCGCGAGAAACGATACCCAACTGCACGGTAACTTCGAAAGATTTAACGCGTCACTTTCCTCAACCGCGGCTCTCTTCGACGCAAATTAGCTACTTCGTTTTCACAGAAACCCAGGTGCTTCGACCGCGCGAACCAAGAAACCCTTCTCGACAACCCCCGGAAATGTCAAAGCAGTCGCAAACGTTGCGGAGAAAAAAGTCGCCGATCGAGCGGGCATTTGCTCGCGCACGTCGAAGGAAAAAAAGTTGATCATCGCGATGAACGGGTGATGGCACATCGGCGCGAGAGAGATATTTTTTCGACGAGCCAACGTAGAGACGCATCTCGATCGTGGAAGCTCGCTGACCGGCCACCGGAAGTTGTCGCGTACCGCTCATCGCGAAGGGGGAGAGAAAAATATCGGAGAAGGGGGGCAGCGAAAGGGAGCGAGAGGGGTCCTCTCCGAGCGAAGAGAGCAAGGAGAATCGAGAGAGAGAGTGGAGAGAAGAGCAGGGGAGGGAGAGGCAGATGAGCGGAAAGAGAGACGAGGGACAGGAGGGGTGGAGAGGAGAGGAGAGGAAAGAAGAGTAACATGCGGCGGTTTTAAATATAGACGGGAGCGCACGCACGTATCTCCAGCGCGCGCACACCGTTCCACCTGTCTCTATCCGGCGCGTAGGTACACGCCTGCACGGGGAAAACGATGGAGCGTGTGTACGCACGCAAACGGCGCTTTATCAAAGGATTGGAAGCCGGCCGAAGCGCCTCTGCATGAAATTTTGCGTGCATTATAAATGCGCGCAGCCTTACCGGAGGAAGCGCGCGCGCGGGAAAGAGAAAAAGAGGGAAAGGGACGCCGCGGGAGCTCGGAAGAAGAGAGAAGAGAAGAGACGCGGGACAGGTGAGCGAGGAACCGAGAAGAGAGGAGGGCGGAGGCAGAAGGGAAGAGGGCAGAGAGAGGAGAGAGGAGCACAGAGCCCCGACCGAGCCAACCGGGTTAGGTTGGGCCTGAAACGTTGGTTGGACGCGGCTCTAACCTACCGTAACGCTATAAAAATAACGGCTACCTTCGTCCTTCTTCGGCGGCTCGAAGCGCACCTCCGTTGCTCTCACTCGCTCCCGGACGATTCTCTCTTCGGTCTCCTGGATCATCCTGCGTCTTCGTCGTGCACCCGTCAATCTCCCATTGTCGGCTCTGCTTCGTTACGCGCCCGCTGCTCCGGGAACGACGACTATCGGAGAAGGAGCGAGAGAACGATAGGGAGAGTGACGATGAAGAGGTGAGAGGGGGAAGGGGTGGAGGAACGATCGAGAGCGAGGACAGAGGATTCCGACCGATGGGGACCGGGACCGAAGCGGGTTGCGCGAGAGGCCCGCTCAGTTTGCTCACAAAATGACATCAGGGCTGCTACACCCCCGGAAGTTAGACCGCGACCTATCCAACCCCGTTCTTTTACTGTGTATTGCCGTGATCCCTCGATTCGAGGATTATCCCCTTTATCCGTCGCGGAGACTTTATCCGGCCTTTGCCCCCGTTTCGAGAAATGGATCGCCCATTGGAAACGATCTTGCCAGCGTCGTTCGCCGCTTTTACGCGAACCAAAGTCCAGTTTGGTCCTGGTGACGGTGGAAGAGGTCACGATCGCGACGTTACTTGGCTCGAACGAGAACAAACGATGCGTCGTACGTGGAAGTTTTTCGCGAGTACCACTCTGGCGGTCGAACATCGTTCGTCGTCGACGGCGGGATCCTCTCGATCGTGCCGTCGTAAAAGTTCTTCCATAAGCGCAAACGGTATGGCGGGCAGTTGGAGCTTTCGCGGGTAGACTGTTTTTCTGGGATAACCGAGTCGAAACTTGGAGATTTGTGGACCGTGGGCCGAATGGCGAGGAACGATCGGCAGGAAAAGACCGACGACAGCCCACGGACTCTTCAACGGGGCGACGGTCTTGGAAACCGGTTGTCACCTGTTTCGTTCATAATGGAGCGGAACAAAACGGAGTTACTCGCGCGACCCGGCGTGGATCGCTGCGCGGAGATCGCGGCAAAGATCGCGACGTGAATCGCGCCGCGAAGAGAAACGACTGGAAACGGGAAGAACGAGTGGTTCGACGGAGATGGTAAAAGCAGCAAAACTGGCAAAGCTTCGACCCGGCAGGCATTCGCGGTATCCCGTTCGAGAGGGATCTTCCGAACGACGGGAGTTTCTCCGCGAACGCGAGATCCTATCGCGTATGTACGCGCGTTACGATAAGACCTCCAACGTTTATTAATATTTATACGCGAGCAGGGATACCGAACGCCGAGACGAGAAATCGACATACCGTAACGACGAGAGTGTCTCTGATATCGAGGAGGTGCGACCTGATCAGACAGGCTAACCCGGCTGGATGTAACGGCCAAAATAAAGTAATCCTTATCGTTCTAACGACCGTTTTGCAACGATTTCGCGTACCCGATAACTCCGCGGTGGGAGTTTCATCCTTTCAAGCAGCAGCCTCTAAGACGGACAAACGAATCGTATCTAGATTTTTGGCGGGAACGGGAAAAGTCGTTCGAAAAATTGGAACTCCCAAAGATTAATTCATTATTTTTTTTTTAGCCGCGCGACTCACGGAGGTTGGTATTCGTCGAGGCCGATGGCTCTTGCAGCCTCGAGGTCGAAACGGCATTCCCCTGCCCCCGGAAGCGGAGGGCAGCTCCCTCCGAAGCCTGTCCATGAAAAGGTGCACGTGCCGGCAGGCAGGACTGGCAGACCTGCACGCAGCCAGGCCCGCCACGGCAAGGGCACGTACACGCCCCCTTCGCGTCGTCTGCATCTGGGGGTGGCTGCCGGCCTAAAGGGTAGCTATACGCACTGGGAGTTACGTTGGGGTAGGCCTAGACCTGCCGCTGCGTGGGCGTGGGTCGCTCCACCCCGTCGGGGCTCATCCTTCTGGGGGATGAAAAAATAGACAGAGACCGGGGGTGAGAGGGAGGCCGAGGGGACGCGCGAAGAGCGAAAGGGAGAGAAAGAGTTAGGAAAGAGGGAGAGAGAGAGAGAACCTCGGAGAAATAACCCTACCTACGCTCTCGTCGATTGCGCCTACATACGCATATGCGTACAACTCGCGCTCCCTCTTGCCGATCGCATCCCTCTCTCTTCCTCTCACTCTTTCTCTCTCCCTCTTCGTCTCTCTTTTGACGTTTCTCTTTTTCTTGGCGTAACTAACGCTCTTACACGCCCGTCCACCCTCGTGATCCGCCCCCTCCTTTTCTGGAATTTTTCCTTCGCAACGACGGCAGTCGTCAACCCCGGCGCAGCGAGCCGCGGTCATCCACCTAGCCGAGTTTGCCGCGAAACTCGAGACCCGCAGCCACCAGCCGACGTCTTGCGACCTCCCTTCCCCTAGACAAGGTCCCATGGAAAGTCGGTTCCTCGATTGCCAGCAATTAGCGTCTACCGGTAGCTCCGGGCGTTGTTGGTCTCCGACCGTCGCCGGAAGTTGGCACCGAGATGCAGGTGCGAACGAAAATTGCGCAAAAGAGCAACCGGGACTTGATGACGCGTCTCCTTAAATATTGCGAGGAAAATCAAGTCCCTCGATCAATCTCTCGTTGACTCTAACTCGCAATTATCGCCACCACTTGGACATCTTTGTTCCAAGTTACTCGAGCGTCGTGCACCCCATGGGGATGGAAGAGGAAACTCGTCGACCATCGCGCAGACGATGGTGGTCTCCTCGAGATCCGTCGGCGTGGATCCGAGATCTCCGAGAACTCTTCTTTAACCTCTACGACGCCCTTGCATTTCGATGGGGGTCTTCGGCGTTGGCGGTAGCCACGATGTTCCTTCATTTTTTCCATCCTCTCGGAGGCTCGACGCTCCTTCGAGAGCACGGCAAAAGAACAAACGCAAAATACGACAAGGAGACGGCGGAAAGGGCGAAGGAGACGAAGGAGGCCAAGGAGGCGGTAGAGAGGAAGGTGGAGAAAGAAGTTGCGAAGCAGGAGAGCGAGCAAATTTACCGTGGCGCGAGTCGGGCCCTCCTTCGGCCTTGCCGATACCCTTGGATTTCGGTCGGTGTCCTTGGCACTGACGGCGGCCACTCGGTCCGGTACCACTTTATTCTCTCTCGGTCTCCTCGGTCCCCACGGTCTCCGCGGTCTCCTCTCGAACACGACGACGGTGTATTCTCCTTCTCCTGTTATCCTTCTTCCGCCGCTTCCTCTTGGATCTTTCCTCGTCGTTTCTCTCCACGCTCGTCTCTCTTTCACCGTGGCTCTTTTATTTATTTATTCTTTCGGGCCGGCGGCCGCTCTTTGTCCCTCGACGCGCCGGCTGGTTGGCCGTTGGTTGCTCGCTCCCTCGTTCGTTCGTTCCTTCGCTCGCTTGTTCGCTCGCTCGTCCATTCCTCCGTTCCTCCTTTCGTTCGCTCGCTCGCTCGAACGCTGAACGTTGCTCCTTCGAATACTTCTGCCGAGGGTATATCGACCTACCACGACTGCCAGGAGAGAGTACCTGGCGGGTAGGTACACACCTCACTTCGGCGGGCCCGCAAACTTCGGGTACAGTCCCCGCAAGGAATAGAGCACTTACAAGAGTGTCGTCCATTCGACTCTCCGCCTCGAGATTAAATTCCTCAGATCGCAGGAAGAATTTACATTCTGCGATCATCGCTGACGTGCTTTTCCATAGTTTTTCCTGGTTTCAACGAGCGAACTTGCGGAGCGTTGCAACAACCGCAAGAAAGATGCGAGAGGATAGAAAGATAACAGGCACGGCGGCGGGAGTACGGTCAGAGGTAGAAGATGCAGAAGCTACAGAAGCAACGGTGGCAGTGGCAGGAGCAACGTGCAGCTGCCCTCGGAGAGCCAATAACCTTGTTTCGAATCGTCTTACCGGCGCGAGAAGCGCTTCTCCGCCTGGCGCAGAAGCCGGAGCCGACTTGTCCGCGAGTCCAGACACGCGAGAGAACGCGCGTATTCGTTTTGCGGGATTCTGGTAACGTGATCCGAAAACTACATCCGCAAACTCGCGGTCGGAGTTGACGCGCAAAATACATGAACGCGTTGTAAGTACACGACGATGTTGAGCGGGTGCGTGGATGAGCGCACGGGTGCACGAACGCACAAACGCACGAGCGCAAAAGCGCACTAGTGTGCGTGCATCGTAGTACGCGCACCGGGCACCGAAGCGTCGCTCGGTGTGTTAATTTCAACGCCGGTTTACCGGTAGCCACGGTAACGATTACTTACCAGGCGTTTACCTATGTATGCCATCTACGCGCGGAGCTCCAACGACGACACGCGAGTCCTCTCGGTCTCGCGTGTACCGACACCTCGACGAGAAACGTGTGCGTCGGTCGATCCATCGATCGGACCTTCTCGCAAATTGTGTAACGCGCAACACGTGCGACCATCGTCCGTGGACTCGCCGAAAAGGCGCCACGGCTTATCGAAGTCTCGTAGACTCGAAAACGTGGTGCTCGAGAAGGCGGGACGATTTCAAATGGAAAACTAGAGACTCGCGGGAGGATCGAAAACGGAACGTCGATTGTTGAGAAAATCTCCGCGTAGTTGGGCATTTGAAATGTGGGAGAAGCTCCGCAGATAGGCCACCGCGGATAGGAGAACACCGCGGATGCGGGTCTCCGGGTGTAACGACCAAAACACACGCGAATTCTCTCGCGCGTGACGGAACATCGCAACATTGCGGTCGGCTGTCGAACTGCCGTCTACCGACCGAATTCAAGGTGAGGCGTGCCACTTGCAGTTTTGCGGTCGCTCGCGAAAATCAAGGCCCTCGTCGATTCCGGGGTCCGATGAGTCCCCAGGAAAAGAATAAACGTGACGAGGGGAAGAAAACTTTCGCGGCTTCTTGGAAGGATATTTTTAAACGCTCACAGTTTCGCTGTCCCTCTCGTGCGTCGACTCTTCGACGGGGAGTTGGTCCCCGTTCCGTCGCCGGGCATGGTCCCTCGCGAATCCACCCGTCCACGGCCGATGGACGGAAGAGAAGGAACACGAGGAAACCGAACGAAGAGGGAGCGCGAAAGAGAGGTGCATCGTCGAAGAGGCAAAGAGGCAAGGAGGCGAAGAGGGAACGACGACTAGTCGTGGCTCAGTTAGGACGGTTAGGGTAGAGGAGGAGGAAGCGGTGAGGAAGGGCGAGAGCCGCGCCAGCTCGTCGTCGAACGACGGAGGAAACGAGAAGCCGAACGGAGGGAATCGTGAACCTCCCGAGGTGAGGCGAGAGGGGCCCGAGTGGCGAGGAAGGAGAGAGAGACGGAGGGAAAGAGTGAAACGGAGCGAGCAAAGGATGATGAGGGGAAGGGCGGGGGGAACGGGAGGGGCAACGCAAAACCGCATGCGGCAGGTTCGGGTTCGGCAAGTCGGCTTTCGTTGGCAATCGCGTTCGTTCGGCGCGCGAAGGTCGGGATCAATGGCCGTAGGACCCTCCGGAGCGAGACTGGAGGGGGCGGAGAGGAGCAGGGAGGGCCCGGCATGCTCGATCCTCGGGGCCCGCCAGTGGTGGGGGAATCCCGCCGGCCGAAGCCACAAGTTGGGTACCAAAAGAGGAGAAATTGAGTTGGCGCACCGGTACGGCCCTCTTCCCCACCGACCCCTCCTCGATTCCCCCGATCCCCGGACCCTCCTCGAACCTCCAGCTCTTCGTTCAGGGACCGAGCAAACGACTCGTGAAAATGCCTCGGAGAGGCGACGTATTCGCGCTCGCAAATTCGCCTCCTCCTCCCTCCTTGCAAAGTCTTGCGTCTTGCGTCTTGTATTTTGCCTCTCCTGTTCCATCCATCCCTCTCCTCTCTGCCGCAACGAAATTCGCCGGATTCTCTCCTCGAGGTCGTTGACCCGACGATCGAGGTCTCGAGAGTAAACGACGGCCAACAATTCGCCGAGAATGCCGGACGAACCTCGAGCGTCACAAAATTGATTCTAGGGTCGAAGTTTTTGGAAGAAGTATTTTTAATGGTTGATGTTTCACGGTTGAGAGGAAGTTCTTCGCGGCGATATCCTCTGGGAGGACCGGTCTCCACTCGCGACCGTTTCCCGCGACTAGGATCGCGGAGGGCCACCGGAAAAGGGGCCACCGTGAGAAATCCGGGGTAAGGGAAACCGGTGCCCGCGGGTCTTCGACCGTCGGTCCCCCTCCAAGACTCCACGCTTCGTAGGAAACGTCGCCGATAACGATTAGAGTTTTTGCCAGGAAGAGCGGAACGACGGAAGGAACCTTCCACGGTTTCGTCCGTCGACGTCGATGCGTTCGGCCAGCTGGGAAAGAAGGGATGAGTTTTTGCAAATTTGTGCTCGTAAACGAGCGGATGCGTGGCCATAGACGCGTTTAAGCGTCCTCGGTGCTTTTACCGTTTTTACCATTCGCCTTTTACTCGAGGTTAGCCGCGAAGTATCCCGTACCGCGCGAAATTTCGAAATTCTCGTCACTCCACGGCGTTACTTTTTAACGAACGCAAACGATCGCGCGTTAGGCGCACCTATAGATTCCATCGTTCGGATTGTTTGCGCAATTATCGCGCTTCGATGGATAGGAAAAAAATAAGTTTCACTGGAAAATGAATTTCACGAATGTCGCCGATCACGAAGATTTTCGGTTCATCGTTCGAGCGCGTCCCAATGGCGGCAAATGGCTCGACTAGGTTTTAGCCAGGTACGACGAAATGGCGACGAGTCCGGTGGGAAGTCACAATGGAGCTCAGCGGCTATCCCAAAATGCCGGAGGCCAAGATTCCTCCCGCTCCTCCGCCCTCTTCTTCACGGAGCGAAGAAGCGGGCACTCCTCTTTCTTACCTGCTTCCCAGCCCGGCCCGCTCTCTCTGTCCGGTATTCGAGCCCGCTCGATCCGCGCCTCTCCGCTCTCGACGCTACACGCTACACGCCACGAGATACACGCTCCGAACCTCCTGCCTCTTATATCGTCCTAGTACCGTTTCTATTACCGACTCTAGGACGTCCATTAACCGTCTTTCCTCTTCTCCCATGGAAGCCATCCGCGTTTCACGGTCGGGAGACCGCGGCGTCACAGTCTTCGCTGTCGCTACTAAAGGCGCCGCACGGAATCTGTCCTCGAATGGTATCACGAGAATTGTTCAATTTCGGTGGATCGACGAATGGAAGGAAGTCGTTCAGTAGATCGGGAGATCGTAAATTCCTCGCGTTCCGCTCGATGCGGCTTCATCGTCGAAACCTTCGAGGCGACCGAGGCGCGGCAGAAAAGCGCGTCTCAGGGTCGAACAAATTTAGGACGTTCGAGGAAGGGTCGCGTGGGCCGAGGAAACCGAGAGAGACGGGGCAAGGTTTAGTATACCGAGTCGCGAATCTCGAGGGGTCGCCGGAAGAGGGAAAGAGAGCGACAGTGGGAGAGAGAGCGAGAAAGGGATCCCGACCTACCCTAAATTCCAAGCCGGTCCTCGCTCCCACTTTGCCGGTTCCCCCACTCGAGGACTCGAGGGCTCGAGGGGCACCCCTCCGTCGGCCCTGGCAGGCCTGCTTCTTCTCTCGCGATCGGAGAGCTCGTTTATTCTGCCGAGCACGCATTGTATACGGGTCCTTGCCTTTCTCGTTTCTCCTTCTCTTTTCCGCGCGAAATCCTTTTCTCTCCTTCTTCCTCCTTCTCTCTCTCGTGTTGAATATCTTTCTCTCTTATTCTCTCTGCCCCTCTCTCGTCTTTTCGTTCTCCGAGGTACTTACGCACCTTTCTCCTTCTTCCTTTTATCCCCCTCGAATGTTCGACCGCTGTACCAGGTAGCTGCTCCACGCATCGCGACTAAAGCCTATAGCTAAGTTGGATATTTGCGAGCCGACGTCCCTCTTCGACCTCCCGAGTTTTGCCTCCGACGATGCGACGCTCAATTTCCGACCAGCCGCAACGACGAGTCACTAATTTTCGCCTCGGTGACTTTTACGATTCGGACGACGCGAGACCGCACCTCTTGACTCTCCTTGTCGTGCGACTTTTGCGAGTTTATGGTCGTTCGGCCGGGGAAAACTTTAGTTTGTCGACTTCCTCCAGATTTGGGGAGGGATTTCACGAGGAGGATATTTCAGCGGGAGCCGTATCGCGTTATTTTAACGGGAATATTTTCGTTTCGAACGAAATATCGTTTTACCGTGAGCTTCGGTCCATCCGACGAGCCGGCCGATATTAATAACGCGTTTCATTTGGATAACGTAATATCCCTATGGGAAACGCGAAAACCCGACGTTGAATTTTGTAAACGATCTTTAAACAAATATCATTAAACGCATCGTATTTGATCAATTTCGTAGATTAATTACGAATTTCAGCGGTTCGAGGCGTCGTCCACGCATCGCGTCCGAAAGATAATTTTTCTCCGCGAGCCCGTTCTCGGTGATTCCATTTATTCGGTCGAGCGCACCCGGATCGGCAACCTTCTCCCTCTCTCTCTCTCTCCCTCTCGTTTTCCCTCCCCTATCTTTTTCCCTTTTTGCTCCGTTAAAAGCACGGCCGAATATTTACCGCCGGTTGCGCGGCCGTGTTTCAATAATCGCGTCGTTTTAATAAATTCGTTTTCCATATCAATTTTTACGCATCGTAACAGATTTTTTTCCCCCGCATCGCGCGGCCTGTCAGAATCGCGAGACGGCGGTCGAAAAATCCATTTCCCGGTATTATTGGCCGCTCGTTCGGCCGGTCGGCAGTCGGTACCGGCCGCATGCCGGCAGAAAATCACGAAAAAAGGCCGAATCGATCGTCCGAGGCGCGTCCATTACGCTTTATTATACGGCCGAGCCCTCCGCGCGCGATCCTCTTGGTGGTTTCCCGTCGATCGCAACTTTCTCTCTTTTTCTCCCTCTATGTCTCTCTCTCTCTTTTCTCTCCTCTCCTCTCCTTCTCCCCTCGTTGCAATACGGGAGAATAGAAAAGCCAGGGAGAAACCGAGAGAACGACAGAGAGTGATGGAGAGAGAAAGAACCGTGAGGCCTGGAACGCCGCGGTGATCGCGAAAAAAGCCAACGAATTATTTCCATCGATTTTGCACGGCCGAGCGCACGCACGTAGAGCATCGTGCCCTCGACGATGAAGGAGCGTAAACGTGAGAGTGAGCGCGAGCGCGAGCTCCGATCGTGTGCGTGCGCGTCTCTACTTTGCGTTTCACCGCGGCACCCCTAACCGTGGCTTATGGTCGTCAAAGGGATGCACGCGTGGCCTATGCGCATAATACCGTGCATCGACGTACACCGTAGGCCGTAGACCGTAGACCGTGCGACGTGCAACGTACGCGCCGGAGCCGGAGCCGGAGCAGAGCCGCGTGTGCGTCGACGAACGCGTGTGCGGGTGCAACTACGCCTGCACGTGCAAGCGTCGCCGAGGGCCGGGTGCGCCTGTGCCCGTTGCCTTCGACTTTCCGCCGAGGACGGTGCAACGACCCGCCTCGCGGATCGAAATTGCGAGGTCGAAGCGCCGATCGAGCCGCGGGCTTCACCGAACGATTGTCCTCATCGTGGATTACTACGGCGATTACGATCGATTCATTCGGAGGTTCACGAGAACGAGATTTCTGAGACGAAGGACCACGGCGATAATCGGGCAAAGGCGGTTTCCGGAGATTACCGAAACGAGGGAACACGAAATCGAGGAGGGATAGAGTTCACGATGGAGCGCGTGGGACCGTTAATATCGTCTAATTGGAACTTTCAACGAGTATTAATTATAGCCGTTGTTAGTAAGTTCGCGTACGACGGAGGGTGTAGGAGGCCGCGTACAGCGGCGTACTACGACTCGCGGTGGCCTACTACGGCACATCGTGCCGTATTAACGTTGTACTCGTACGTACGCGTACGGGAGATGCATTAAAGTTGCGCCTTGTTTTCCTCATTTCGTATGCCAATTTTCTACGCACGAACTCGCCGGGCGGTTGTACCGGAAGTGGGGTGGCGCGGAGGTGGTATCGTTTCCCTCGCCAATTACCTTCTCTAATCTCATAAATAAGGAACTACCGACGCACGACGATCCTCCGTTCCGAGAGCTGCCTAAAATTCTACCCTGCCGGTACGGACGGTATGGCCGGAGCTATAATTGAAACGGAGCGTTTCATTAGGACGCGCTCACGCGCCCCGTCCCTCTCTAACTCCTCTCGTTCCCAAACGATTCGCGCTCCGCTTGACCGTCGAACCGAAAACTCGTCCAGCTAAGAAGCTCTCGCTAATCTCTACGTCCGTCGACGAGAAGAAGGGACGGAAGGAACCTCCCGCCTTCGAGAAGGCCAAAGGATCCTCCGCGAATAGAGAATCGTGCGTTTTCCGCGCGGGAGTTTTAAGCGCGAGAGAAGAGGGTCGACGAGCGGGACGTCTCGAGACAGCTGGCCGGTTCCCTCGCGCGGCTCTCGACGGAGGGGCGGTGGCGTCGGGGGCATCATCCACCGGTTACTACCACCGACATCGACAACGGCACCGGCACCAGCACCGACACCGGCACCACCGTACTTACCTTCTATTCCATAACGCTTCGGCCGCTCGATAGCATCTTAAATGCATTTCGCTTGCTCCGTAACAGCTAATTTTAAGCAGCCTATTTACGCTCCTGTTTATTCATTCGCGCCGACACGACGGCCCAAGGGCCGGCCGGGACGGCTGCTCCTTTCGTGCGGCCTCTCCATTCGACCACCCTTTTGCTAGTCGTCCCTCTCTCTCTCTCTCTCTCTCTTGTCCTCCCTTCAACTGCCCCTCGAGAAAGAGGCACGAAGGGACAAACCGGCGAGTCCTCTCGCGCCGACGATTCGTCTACTCGATTGAGAGAGAACGATCCTGCGACCGGCGTGTTCCTATCTCAGGGTGACATCGCATCGAGAAGTCTCGTGGAGTATCGTGGAGCTCGATAATCGAGTCGTAAGCGGTGACGGAGAAGTCCGATAGCGGGGGCTCGTTCTTGGACGAGCCGGCTCGTAAACCGGCGATCCAAGGCGTTGCGCAACGCGGTAACGCTCTTACGAGCGCCTCGTAACGTTCAGCAAGGCTTGGAGGCCGATTGTCTCGATCGTCGACGACACTCTCGACGGTTCTCTCGATGTAGACGAAACGAGACGAGAAAGAAAAAGCCAAAGCATTCGTTACGATCCAAGTCGACGAATGCGCTCGACGAGCGGTTAACGGTTCCTTGGCGAGGATCTCTCGACGCGCGCGTGGACACGGGACTCGCATTAGTCGAGATGGCGATAGAGCGGCCCGGAAACGGAGCTCGTTTTTCCGCGCCGCGGCCCTCGGGCAAAGTCCCGGTCGAATCATCGGAGGCTCGCAAAATCTCGAGAGAAGGAGACGTCGGTCTTGCCGTATGGAACGCGGACGCGGACCGATCGAAATCGCGACGCGTCACCGTCGAGCGGACCGAGCAGCGATACTCGACGACCGGTCGAGTCGGCTTCCCGCTGTTCCTTTTTGCGCGTCGTCTTAAGTTTCCTCCCGTCGATCCATGCCCGCCCGGTGGATCGAAGACGCATCGATCGATCGGTATCGATGGGAGAAGAGTGGATCTTCGATAACCCGTCGCGAGTACCATTCGCGACGGTGTGTTTCTCTCCGCGGGAGCATTCTTGTCTCTGGATGAGAACAGGAACGGCCATTGTCCCAGCGCGATTCTCTTTCGCCGGAAAGACGTCGACGATCACGTTCATCCGGCTTTGACGATGAAAAAACGTTGATAGAGTCGTAAAAGTTGCGTTGCTTCTGAAATATCCTCAAGTACGTCCAAGAAGTGGGCGTTTCGGAAACGAAGTGGAAATTGTCCGAAAGACGATTGAGATAATTTGAGAAGGAGAGGGTCGACGCGCGATTAATAAGAATCTCGAATCGCGCTCTCGTACGTCCTCGGTCCCGGCTAGTTCGAGCGACCGTGGGCACCGGGCTTAATAACGAGACGCGTACACGCGCGGGCAACGATCGCAGAAAGGGACTACCGCGGGGATCAAGGGGGCAACGTCGGCCAAGCCGCGGGACCGAGGAGGGGAGCCCGGCAAACTCCATAAACCAAGTCCCGACCTATCCTCCGTCCCCGTGCCTTGGCATTCCCGCGGGCCGAAAACGCCGAGCCAGTCCCATGGATCGAGTCCGAGAGAAGCTGCGGCCCCTCCTTTCTTCCCTCTGCCACCATCTTCTTCTTCTTCTTTCTCGCCTTCTTTTCTCTGCCTCTCTTTCGCCCGCTTCTTCCTTTTCTTTCTCCTCGTCGTTTCGTCGAGCCGTTGGCCAGCCCGACCGGGCTTGGTCGGATTGTCGGTGGTTATGGCCGCTCGGACCGTCCACGGTGCATCGTACCATGGCCACGTACCTCCGAGGAGGCGAAAGAAAAGAATTGCGGTTTCTGTCTGGGTTTCGATGGTTATTTTGCAGCTCGCTAGAAAATTCCAGCCGTTTCGGAGCGCACGAACGAGCGCGACTATCCTCGCTCGTTAACCGGTTTCGAGCGAGTTTCGATTTTGTCTCCGGCGGGCAAGGGCGCTCGGTCGTCTCGTGCGATTCTTTTCCGTTTTTCGTCGGGAAAATCGGCAAAAGGCGCACAACTCGAAAACCGGTCGCGAAGGCCCTCACGGAGGAAACGCGCACCTGCGACTATCGGCTAGGAAAGAGGGGGATGTTCGAGGACCGTGGCAGGGCGAATTCTCGATGGACTTTTGGCGGGCAGTGTACGAAGTCAGCGGCAGGAAGGGTGGAAAGGGAGGAAGGCGGAGGCGCCCCGCCGGCGGCCGTTGGGCGAGGTCAGTGTCGAGCATTCGCGAGTTGGACCGGGCCTACGGTGTCGGCGCGCCTGCACGCTCGCAGGCCTGCACGTACGTCGCACTCGTTTACGCGTGACACGCGCACACGCGCACCTTCCTCGGCGACTCTCTTCGTGTCCACGGACACGCGTGGCTGGCTTCGGGTGCTCTTGCGAGCGGGCAGAAGAAGCGCGCCTGTGTCGCGATGCTCGGCCTCTGTGAGAAAGCAAAGACGAGCTCGCGTAAGAGCTCGGTGCCGTGTGTGTGCCAGAACGCTCGCTCGCTCGCTCGCTCGCTAGCGCGTCCGTTCGCGACGCGCACCCGGTTTCGCAGTGTGTTCGCCAGGAGAGGTGCATCGCCCTCCGTCGCTGCGTCAAGGCCAGCGAAAATGCTCGCTCGCTCGCTCATTCGCTCTCTCTTTGCTCCCCTCCCACCCTCTCTTGCTCTCTTGGTCTCTCTCCGTTGCTCTCTCCCTTCCCCCTCGCCCTCTGGTACCCCGCGCCGACTTTTCTTTCGCTCTTTCAGACGCTCCGCTAACCGCCGAAAGCCCCGCTCCTCGTTCCTCTCTCCTCTCCTCGCTCCACCGGCTCGCGGTGCTCGTTTCTCCGAGCCTCTTCTTTCCTCGTTCGTATCGTGCTACCGCACTGTCGAGAGAGGAGAGGTATTTTCGCAGCCGACGATTCGACGGTGCCGGAAGCACGGAACTTTTCCGCCAAATTCTCTTTGGCCCTTTGAATTTCCCGCCGAGTTTGTTTTTGGCGCGCCGCAGATCGACGTCGAAGACGAGCCTTTCTGCGCGCGTGCGCAAAGATCGAGGGAGAAGAGAGCTTCGACTTTCGCGGGAAATTTGAGAGAGACTTTCTCTCGAGGACGATAGGCAAATTGGCTCGGTCGACGGTCCCGACGATCGCGACGGAGGCGAGGAGATCGTCGATCGGAAACGGTCCAACGGCCTGGGAACAGGTGTTCTCGGGAGCGACGAGAATTATTGTTCGACATCGGCTTACGGCGAGTTAACGCCGAGCCAACGATATTACGGGCGCACTGGCAATAAGTGTGAAGTGTTTATGGGTTATGAGCGATAAACCCTATGCAAACTCAAGGTGTACGCAGAATACCGTAAAATATGAACTCGCAACAAACTAATTAGAGCCGAGCGAAGTATCGCTCTTATAAGAAACTAATTAAGTCTAAAGAGCGTTATCGACTTATAACGAATTAATTAACTGTTTTGCCATAGTCAGACTTTTTGCAAGGATAATCTCTATTGAAATACGAGCATATTTGAGATCCGAAAGGCGAGCTCGTTTCGCGATAGAAGTCGGCTATTCCGTGCCGCGGGATCGCTTCGATCCACGCGGGGCGAGAGTCTCGGTTCCGCGCGATTCTAGAATGGGATAAAAACGCTCAAGAATCCGAAACCTCCTTCTCTCCTCTTTCTTTTCGCCGATCCAGATTCCTGCTTTATCGCACGACGTAATCGCCTCCGTGAAAAATGAAATTCCCTCGCGCGTCCGTCCCAAGGAACGACCGAGAGAGAAAAAAGATCGTTCGAGCGAAGCCGATTCTTCAAACGGGCCGTTAATCCGACGACGGACGAAGCAGCACCTATCGAGCGTCACGAGTGCAATAAGCAACGCTCTTATCGGCAACGATCGAGCCGACAGAAATCGACGATCGCCGAAGAAGCTCGTTTTCCGATTCTCTCGTTCGCGAGCAACGAGAATCGAGAGAGAGGAAATACTCTCCTCACCAGTTGCGTAGGTGTGCGCTTACTTCGACGTTGCGCAACGATGAAATTTTAGTGGGCCGTATAATTGCGCCATAGACTCGCTCGTCGGCTCGTAGTTGCCACCCATCGCGGATCCCCGACAACTTTCGCGCGCTAGCAAGCGGAGGAATCGAGACCCACGTCGATTCTCGAGGATATCGTGGCGAGAATTCGGGCGAGCAAATCAACGACCTCGTTTAACGTTGATTCCTGGTAGTTGAAAGTCGAGGATGAAAACAAGTAACGGAAACAGAAGCACGGATGAAGTTTAAAAGGTTCGAGGCGGATATCGTCGTCGAGGAGGACCGCGCGCTCCCGTAATTCAATTTTAACACTGCGGCCTTGGAGAACGACGCAACGCAGCCTACAAACGACGAAGTTGTCTCTTTGTCCTAAGTGCAGAACGGCACGCGGTCGAAGAAGAGAGGCGAGGTTCTGGGAACGAATTCATGGTCGTTGCCGGTGCCAATTTGCTTGACCTTGTGCACCGAGTCACCGAGCAGTTTTGACGGACGGAGAAAAGACCGGCTCTCATGACTTCCCTTGTGGACGAAACGCCGTGGCTGATACCTCGACAGAGGTCAACTTTCCGGCCGGTAGGTGCCGGTTCGCGGAATGCCGGCTCGAACTGGCACAGTAGGTAGCCGCAGATAAATAAATAATTCCGATCGAACCAGGAGCCGCTATCGGCCGATAGCCGCGTACCTGCGAGTCGGGAATTGCCCACGCGAGCGAGAGCACCTCTCCCTTGGAGCCGGGAGGACTCCCGTGCTAGAATCAAGCGCGGTTTCGTTTTCGAGACGACTTCGCAAGTCGGCGATTCGACTTGCCGCGAAGCCTTTTAATTGCCGGCAATTACGTCCATCGTCGGACTTAGCTTCGAGCAGGGGACGCTCGAAGAAACCGGCTCGGCCTCTTTCGCCCGCGAGGCTAGCTATCGTTTGTACTCGTTCCAAGTTTCTCGATCCTGGGACGATTTTTGACTTGGAGTTCCAAGAGTGTCGCCAGGCGAAAATAAGCCGTAGACGGGAATGAATCGTCGCGGCTACGGAAGATAAATTTCGACGCGACGAGTCTTGAGAGTGATCGGACACGAGGCAGACAATGACGAGACGTGGACTCGTCGGCGACGAAATTCGAGGAAAATCGATCGGTCGTGATAAGCGACTCGGTTAACGTTGTAATTAATAGGAAGAAATACCTGGGCAGTGAGTCGCCACGCGCCGAGTAGATTATACTTGTTTGGAGTTTGGCAAAAATATTGGAATTTTTCGCGCGCGACGCGCTCGTGCGCGGATATAAAGCGGACTCACGACCGATGGCGAAGCGCGCGAGAAAGAGAGAACGTGGATAATCGTAACGGGTTTTCCGAGCGGTGCCACGGTCGCCCGCCGGCAGAAAAAAAGAACAGGAACGTGCGTATATTTTCGCACTCGTGGAAAATAAATGATTCGGTCGGGCTAATTGCGTTACCGTCGGAAGGGCGGTTTTAAACGGGACCGAAACGGAGGCCGGCATTGACCCTGCCGCGAGATCCGCTCGCGAATTCGTGGGAGCATCGCCACCGACGGCGCATATTACGATATTAGACCGACTAACCGTATAATGCATTAGCGTGCAACCTAGCGTAATCATATTTATCGCGCCGTTTCAATTAATTATTTTCACCTCGTGTCCTAATTCCGCTTTCGAACATGCGGCACCCTGCAAGAGCGTGCTAGACGGCGCTAATTTAAACAGCTATTAACTCGAATACGTCCGACCGATCCGATCCATTTACCCTGCCAAATATGTTTTATTAAATATCCCTTCTCTGTAGACGGATATCGACTGTTATTTGGCAATCGTATTACTCTCGACGTTAAACACCGACTCGTAACTGAAACGGACGCATTATCGAGTCCTCGATATCCGATTTCAACGAAGAACGCGAACCGTCTGTTTCCCTCGCCTCCCTCGCCGCCCTCAGCCCCTCGCGACTCCCTCTACACCCGTGATATTAAAATCGAGCCTCTGCGTCAACGACCCCGATCGTGCAACGTTATCGCAAACTTTGCTCGTTCCTCGAAAGCGGCGGCGTAATGGCAAGGAATCCTCGCCCGAGATAAGTCTATTTAACGAGACGAGAAAAAATGGCGGCAAGTCGTTCGTCACGTTGGGTTCATTTCGAGTCTTTTTTCTCTCCTCGACGAAATCGCGATCACCAAATACCGGACTGTCCGTGGAAGCGAGGCAAAACTCGTATTGTCCTCGAACCGATGCTCGGTAGAGTTTACTCGCAAATCCGTGCGATTCAGCCGCTTAATCCGCACGCGGCCGGTTCTACGTGCCGTTACACGCACCTACGTGCCGGCGCGCTTGCACGCGCGTTAACAACAATGCGTTTTGCGGCGAATACGCGGATTTATCGACGACCGGCGGACAATGAGCTCGCGCCTACGACTCGGAATAGGTTGGTGCGCTGGAATTATCCACGATTCTCCCGAAAGTCTCTTAATTTTTGGCATTGTTTCACCGAGCCGACTTTGCTCGAGGAACGAGATCGAAGTGCTGGATTCTCGAGAGACCGGCGCACCGTCTCGCCGGCCAGAGGATCGCCGATGCGCTCGAGCGAGGAAACCGAGAGAGAAAGGGGAAAGAGAGAGAGAGTGAAAGAAAAAGAAAGAGAGTGAGAGAAGGAGAGAGAAACGAGGGATCAACACGATCGTAAATAACGAGGTACGTTCGATCGAGCGAGGCATCGACGAGTCACCGAGGCGAATCCGGAGGACCGATCGGAGCGCGAAAAAACTGTCGGACCAGGCAAGGAGAGAAGAGAGAGGGAGACGGGACGAAAAATACATCGAAGGCGATCGACGAGGGAGTTCGAGGTCGGACCTTGTCTCTACCTCCCGAATCTTTGCCTCCTCGGCCGCTTGCTTCGAGACCGCCCCCGACCTTCGCCACGGGTCGAGCTAAGGACGGCCTCGATTCGTTTTATTAACATTTCGCTTCGGCAAACATTCGGGCCGAGGGATCGACCTACCTCGAGGTCAAACCTGTCGAAGTGGGGGGCACCGAGAGACTCAACCGAGGGAACCGATTTTGCCGGCTGGTAGGAGACCAAAATACCGCGCTCTCTTGCCTCTGTTCGAACGTTTTCTCTTGGAATCTGTTGCTTCCGATACGATCGAAGCGGACCCTCCGCGTCGTCCATTTTTACGCGCCGTTATATAACGCGACGTTGCGTACCGTTTGCCCTCGGTTCGAAAGTATTGACGCAGCTGCACCTGCACCGACGCGCGCTCGTCGCCGACGGAGAACAATGAGACCGTCTTTACGTATTTTCTCGTCGACGCCCTCGCGTCTCTCTCGAAGCGTCTCCGAGCATCTTGGAGCATCGGGAAGAATCGACGGGTCGAGGTCGCGGAGGTACGATCTCCTTTCTCGTGGCAAGTCGCCCTCTCCGTTGGAACTTCAGCGATCGAGGACAGTGATTTAAACGATTTTGGACCATCGAACTTGAGAAAGTCGGTGAATTTTTCAATGGCAAATTTCCAATTGGTGAATAGAATCTGCGATATAGATGATGGCGATGATAACGGACGCCGATGGAGAAATAAAATTTTGCTGACTATCAGGGTGGTGCGTCATCGGTTCGAGTCGAACCGGCGAGCGGTCATTGCACCGTCGGTAGCTCCGTCAATGAAGCGGGCCGAGTGCTCGCTCTAATTTCGATCAATTAATAAAAGACCGAGGCTGTCCAGCCAGGAAGGGCTCGCCGGTCTTCTTATATAGAATCGAGTGAAAATGACCCCCACCGACGGAATCGAGGGCGCCTCCAACGTCGAAAGCGGAAGTCTCCCGTGACTTCCTCGCCGGAGGACTCTCGAGTCCAAGGTTTCCTCGGGCTCTCACGCTATTTTCGAAGGATTTGTCACACTTTGCGAAAGCTTTTCGATGACATTCCGAGAAACGGAGGGAAGTCGTCGATTTTTATTTCTATCTTACACCCTGTCTCTTCGTTAGTGGGGCAAGAGATGAAAGTTTCCCGTGTTTCTCGAAGGCCCAAGGAACCGAGAGGAAGGTAGAAAAGCGAGAAAGAAAGGAAGGAAGTCGCGGCGATTCGTACGAAACGCCGATAACTCCGGTTATCGATCGCCACGCCGGATGCAGGTTTATAAGCCTTTCAGATTACGAGGTCCCCTCGGCGGTGCATCGAATGCACCTCCCCACGTCTCTCCTCCTCTCTGTTCCTCTCTCCTCCTCCCTTCCTGGCTCGGTGCTCCGTGCCACGAGACCCTTCCGCGCGATTTATCAACCTCGTCCCCCGTACCCTGGCCCCCTCGACTCGCGAGTCGCGCTTTGCCGGTGCAGTTTTGCAATTTCAACCTCATTTTTGCGCATCGCTATCGCGCCGGGCAAACACGATAAACCGAGTGACTTTATCAGGTACCGGCGCTTATCGGCGCGCTTTATTTTTTCAGGCCACTCAGGCATTTTCGCAAGAGCCCGCCCGCGCCACCTCGGCTCTCCCAAGATGTGGTAAAAAGTACAGCCGCTGTCGCAATCGCCTCTCTCTCCCCGTCTCTCGATGTCTCTTTTTCTCTTTTAGTTTATCCCTTTATTCCTCGTACACACCCACGAAGCGTGGCTTCCTCTCTCAAGTTTTCCCGGTAATTTTCCCTGGTTAATCGATTACGCAATGCGATGGATTCCACGAGAGTCGAGAAACGAAGGGGATTGGTACTATTTCTGGAGACTTTTCAGGATCGCTCGATGTTCGGTCGACTTTTCGCGAGAATTGTCCCTTCGGCATAGAAAAAGAAGCGAGTACCACGAATGACGCAAAGAGATCGAATGACAAAGACGTCCAATACAGCGTCGGCTTTGGCGGAGATTTCAAGCGGACAATCTATAGGCAACACCGGCGGTCGCGTTTCTCGACCTCCTTAACGAGCTATTTTCTTAAGCGCGTGGGCGTGAATCCGCGCAAAACACTTTGGCTCACGTTCGCCTAGTTCGAGGGTTTCTCGAGTCTCCAAAGAAAACGACGACCGACCACCGTGATAGTTTTCACTCGCTACCGGAAACTTCTCGCTATCGTACTCTTGTCATCGTAATTTCGGTCGTTTGCATCTCGCGCAAAGAGGCAAACGAGCATTTACGAGCGAAAGTGCCTCGCAAGTCCCTCCGTTTAAGAGTTTCCCGCCTCTCGAACTCGGCTTGCGCGGCAAACCTGAAATTTGTCACCACAAGGATAGATTTCCTCTCGATGTTCCTCGGCGAATTTGTATCTCCATAGCGTGAATTTCATCATACGTAGTATCACTTTGTGAATTTCCGTCGTCGGCAAATCCATCGAGGTCGTCGCTGGAGTTGGAAAATCTTTGACCGCTCTTCGGCTTCCCTCTTTCTGTCCCGCGAGTTGTCGGATCCGTACGGGCAGCCGCGCGCGACGTTCTCGTGAAAACTTGGGCTTTACGTAACAAGATGGACGCGCCAGTTTCCGTGTGCCTTTCACGCGGCAAGGCCACAGAAGCACGCCGAGTCGCCGTGGGATCGTAAGGGCGCGTTTACACGCGTCCGATTCCGCGTGTACGTGCCCCTACGTGGCCGTTACCTGCGCCCGCCTCTGCCTCCGAGCGCGGCTCACCGTGCTCGATACGCACATATGCGCACCGTGCAAAATGCCCCGCGTAGGTAGTCGCACCAGTGCCTCCCAACCTACGAATCCTCGAATGTTTTAATCGACTCCTTTCGCGGTTCACGACGGTTCCTCCGTCGCGGTACCTCCGCCGAGGTATATCCGTCGAGACACATCCATCGAGGTACCTCCGTCAAGGTACCTTCGTCGGGGTACGGTGCGACAACTGAAAGGTGGCTAGAGAGCGGTGGAGTCTCTCGTTTTCAGCCGCCTATTCCCGCCATTTCATTTTTGGATTCTCTAAACCCAGCCTCCTGAAGTAGATTACTGTGTGTCATGTTTACTTAAGCAAACTGGCTTTGAGGACACCAGAAACGAAATGCCGGGAATAGACGGTTGAAAATGAGAGACTTCGCAGTTCCCTAAACATTTTTCAGTTTTCGGATTGTACTAAGACTGTCGAGGCATCTCCAACAAACGGAGGCCGTTTCGTCGCCGATCGTCGAATGAGACGAATCACATCGAACGAGACGTCGTCCGGTTGCAATGCCGATCTTTCTGCGCAGTGGAATAATGCCGTGGTATCGAAAATTCGCGGCGAAAAAAATAGGAAACGATGGGAAACGCTGTTGGCGCAGTTGCGCCGATCTCGGTCGCCTCGACTCGACGAGCCAAGACCATGAACCGATCGTGGGAGCTAAGGCTGAACGTTAGACGCACGCCGAACCTAACAGTCTAAGAGCTCAAGAATCTAAGAAGCCGAGAAATATCCAAGACCGCGGAGTGGTTCTCTCCCTCTGTCTTTCTTCCTCTCTCTCTCTCGCAGATTAGCGCTCGATTGCACCCGTCTTCGTTGTTCACTTTGCATCTTTCCTCCTCGCTCCTCTTTCCCTCTGCTCGTTCCTCGTCTCTCCTCTGGCCGATTTCCCTCGCGCAGTCACATTTTCAGATCGATCCTCGGGAGAGGAGATCGCGAAGCCTCTTACTTTCGTGCCGATGCGTCCCCTCGGCGCCCCGAGACCAACGATCGATACACGGAGCTCGATGAATCGAATCCTCTCTCCTCGATCGTTGAAACTTGTCGTCGATAGTGCCAAAAGTGGAAAAACTTTCTTCGAAAAAAAAATAGCAAGTGGCCATTCGGAGCTTGCAGAACCTCGATTCTACGTCGATGAATGGCAGCGAGGTTGCACGCGTTTGCTCGATCAATCGAACCGATTTCTCGGAGCGTCGCCGAGCTACCTTGAAATATCTTCGTGCAATCGAGACGCGAACCTTCGACTTTTGGTTACGCCGGCGATTCCCTCGGAATCGAGCGAACGAACGCCTCTTACTTTCGCACCGATTGCACGGCGCGCCGTTTCCATTCACGTTTCCATTCACCGGCTGTCAGAAGTTACGATCGACCGCCGACTCTTTCAGTGTCGATTACGTTATCCGCGCTTCAGAGCGCCGATTACGAATCCTCGCGAATGGTTCGCGCGAGGTGACCCAATTCGACGATCATTTTTTTAATAATATCTCCAATCGACTGGCTGTAGTACCCCCTTCTCTAACTTCGAGAGCTCGCGGTCTCGCCGAGAGGAAACGGAAGGACGACGAAATATTCACGAAAAGATTAAAGCGCTAATGAGCAACTTGGAAGAGCCACCCATCATCATGAGATTCAACCGCTCGTATTTCGGATTATCTCGACAGAGACCTTTCTCTCTGCGCTGCGAGCACGGACACGACGACGAGTCGTGCCAGTCGAGTTTTAGCCTTCGACTGGGGAATTTTTACGTTCAATCGGAAGGAATGTCGGCTCGCGGGCCGCGCACAACCCGAGAGAACCTCGATCGAGAACGAACAGTGGCCCACGCGCAATCGACGGGTCGCTTTTCGACCGCGACCGCGCTGATTTTCCAGGATTTTTCCATCCGTCAGCTTGGCGCACCCAAGAACCGTGGACTTCTGGAAAAAAAACTAGGTTCTCGTTGCAAGAACACGAGCACGAGGGCGAGAGCGCGCCGAACCTCTAATAAACCGTTTGCTCGGCCGCGCTAATAAGAAGGAAGGGTGTCGGCACTCGAGCCGATCGAGGGCACTTCGACGTCGTTTCGACCACGAACGTTACCCACGCTACTGATCTTAAGAGAATTCGCACCTGCGCGTATGCCCCATCGACTTCCACGTCGTTTCCAAGAAGAAAAACTCGTGGAGAAAATGAGCCAACCAGAGGTCTCTTTTTTTTCCTAGCGCGCATTCGATCTTCGAGAGGACGGAGAATTGCCGCGGCGGAGATCGAGCCAATTGGAGAAAAGGGAGAGAAATTATCACCGAAATTGAAAAGCTAGTGTGCAAGGAGACTCGTTCGTTGGAAGTCAGAGTCTCAAGGGAACTCGAAGAAGAAGAACGAAACTTTGCAATTCGAGGTTTCGTTCCTCTTCGATGAGGTTGGCATCGTCGTCTCTGATTCTCGAAGAGGAGAGACGGTGGAGAGAGGCGGCGACCGTGAGGTACGCGTGCCATCTGCCGCTCCAACCGGCACGACTCCGATCACCAGAGGCCGATTTAGCCATTTTTCACGGGCCGATTTACCGCGTAGTTCGCGAACGGAACGGCCCGCGTTCCCCGCTTCCTCCCGCGTGGGAAAAACGCGCCTCTATCGACTCCTTCGAAGCCCGACACAATGCGGATTACGAAACCGCGTCGTAATTCCCATTGTCCGAGTTTTGATCGTGGCCGCGGAGAAAGAAAGAATTTATGATCGTGCGCGACTTGCCTTGCTAATAAATCGGAAGGCTACGAATCGCTGCGACGTCGTTTCGCGGAAGCGAAGGTGGAAACTCGACGTCGAAGGGACGTCGACGAGAATGGGCGAGGGAGCGAAGCACAATTTGCCCGACAAGAGTCGCCTGGAAAAAGCGAGAGCAGTGGACGCAGAGGCAGCGACGGGAGACAACCGATCGGTCGACGTTTATTTTTAGACTCATTTTGATCGCCCTGGGATTTTTTCTTCGAGCTCTCGGAGATAATGGCGTAATCGTTGCACACGACAAGTCGGGTCAGCGGCCTCCGAGAGGAGCGGCGTTCTCGTTATTTGCACCCGGAATCTCTTTTTCTTCTTTTTTTTCTTTTCCTCTTTCGTTTCATTTTCCACCGCAAACGGTTACGTAGATTTTACGAAAAAAGTGACATCAGTCTGAATTATCATCGAATTAACTCGTTGTCGCCGAGATTGATGCAAGGCACGTGCCACCCGCGCCTTTGCATCGGCCTCGAGAGTTACTCTTGCGCTCGCGGCTTCCGCGCGGACCGTTCGATGCACCCGTTCCCGCGTATCGGTTATCGGTGCATCTCGGATGATGTTCCACTCGACTTTAAACGACTCGATGTTACGTACATTCACAGATAGCGGACCGCTCTTTCGCGATATCGAGATCGAGCCGAACGCGAAATTTGTTTCTGCGATAACACGCTCGTTTCGTTGTGACTTCATCTTAAATTCATCTTCAGAAAACGGTGACCACGAAGCAACGAAGTTACAAGGTGTTCTCGATAGTAACTTTAAAAAATCCAAACCCTCGATATCGTCCTCGACGCGCGACACTCGACGGTTTCACCAGGGCACCGAAAAAAATGCACGGAGGACAAGGAACGAGAGGGAGAGAAACGAAGGGGTCTCCGATTTTCATCGAGGAACCGCTCTCGTTTCCCGTAGGGCGAGGGTGACGGAAATGCGAATCGCCGGCTGTCGGCGGCGCGAGGCTATGGAATTTTTATCTCGACGCGGAATGGAAACGCCATCGGGCATTTTGCACGCCCTGTATCGAGCACAAGGGAACCCTTGTGCCTGCGTTCGAGCTCCACGAGAGGACAGAGGCGAAACGGCAACGAGGAGAGACCGGGCCTTTTACAAACGGCGCTTCACCGACGCCACGAACCGTCCAACTTTAACCGTGCGCACCTCCTCGATTTTGCGTTTCGTCGGCTCTTTCTCCTTCATCCTCGTCAATTTTCCTCTCTCCGTTTCTCTACATCGTTGAACTTGTCTTCACACGGAGAGGAGAGAACGAACTTGTGGCCGAAGCCGATGGAAAATGATGCGAGAGATATTGGAACATCTCAAATCTATCTCGAAATGGGAATCCGAGTGCTTGACCTCTTGACCCGTGCACAACGTTGTTTCGTTCCATACCGACAAAAGCTAGAAAAAATACGATCGATCGTACGACACGCTTGGAATGCTTGTTATCATTCTTCCGCATCGTCGAACGCGGTCCTTCGATTTGCGTCAATTTTTCTACGGATGACGTTCGCGGAAGCCGGTAAACCGCGGCAATGCCCCTCCATTCTATGTCGCGACCAAATTTCTTTCGGACTGCTTTAGGTGAAGGCTTCTTCGTTCGTATCGATGATCCGTTAGGAGAAGATAAAGGGCTGAAACGAAAGCACAATTAAAATTCACGCTGAAAAAGGCAGGAACGAGTTGGACAACGTTGGACGAACATCGGTCCAACGTCGGTTAACAAGGAGGTCGAGAAAAACTCGATTCGTTCGCACCCGAAACAAGATAATGCGTTTGTATGCCAATTAATGTTTGAGATAAGAGAAAATTGCGGCGGAATTGGCCGCTTCGCCGAACGATTTCGCATGTTTTTCTCGTTATCGTGGATTTTTCCACGGTACAAAATATTTCCCTTCTCCCGATAAGAAAGTTGGCGAGCGATTGCAAAGTACTAAAGCGAGACTGGGTAAAGACAGACTTTTCAGCCGAATGCCCCAAGAACCCGCAAAGTCGGGGACTCTCACGATTCCGAGGGGGAAGTGGGGAAAGAGTTAATCTTTCGCGACGATTGCTCGACAAAGTTGTTCCAATTCGAAGGTCAAGCTCTTCGTTTCGCAACGATTCGAATAATCGCGCGCGCGCGAGCGGCAGAAACAAAGAAAGAAAGAGAGAGAATTCTCCATTAAATAGACAAATGGTAACGAGAAGAAGAAATCATTTTTTCCACCTGTTGTCGACAAGCCGCCTCCTCTTGCGCGAACGTGTCGCATCGTTTCAAAACGGCAACGTTGAAGATATCGGACGGCTTTATCGGCTTCCAACGAAAAACCAAATCGGTCGATTTTTCCGAAGATGTCGAGAAGCGCGTGCCTGCGTGTGCGCTCGCGCTCGCGCTCCTCCTCTGCTCCGTCGCCTTCCGCAAAAATATCCGACGTACCGACTCCGACGATAAGACGGCCCTCGCAAACAAACTCGTTCAAGGCCAGGGTTCGAGTGTGCTTCAAATATTTTTCGCGACTCGCGTAACCCTGAGAGACGCGAGCGCACGATTGCCGATTGACCGACTGCTCGAGAGAGCGTCCGCGCGGATAAAATCGACATTGTCGCCTCCTTCCCTCTTCGTTTCTCGAGTTTCGTCAAACAATTACTCATTTTCGATCGTTTACGCTCATCTCGTACGAAATTCCTCGCCTCTCGTCGCCTCGAGACGTCCTCTGTTCGATCGTTGCCCCGAAAGATCGGAGTTTGTGTGATTTTTCAGGCGCAACGTGTCTTAGGAAAAATATTGAGAAACGGCGGACGAAAATAAAGAATGTCGGTGGATGTGCTAGACGGTAGCTGCCAAAAGAAGGAGACGCATGCACACGGTTTGTTTGTCGAGCAGGTATTTTCCGTCGGTTGGTGTACACCTCTACCAACATGGATTTTAGCGAGCGCGTATTAGACATTTTCAGATAGCGTAATTATTTCGATAAGGCTTATCGTGAACGAACAGCGACCCTCCCGCGCCATCCAATACCGCGGCCAGATAAAGCTTGTTTTCAACAAATTAATCTTTTTCCTTCGAGTCAGCGACGGTACGAGAAAAATCCCTATCTCGCCTCTCTCCGTTCGTTTGGCGCTTCTTAAACTCGCCATTTCGCGTACGCCGCGCCTTTTCGTTTCCGACAAATATTTATTTCGTCGCGTCTTCCGAGAATTTTCACGCTCCAATTTCGCTCCCTCCTCAGTCTCGTCATGCATTCGCAAAATCTCCCACCGACTTCCTTGCCGTCGACGATTTGATATCGGCGGTGTTGGAATTTTCAATTTTCCTTCTACAAATTCTAACTTCGTCCGTTACCCCCAAACCGAACAATCTTCGATGATCGATAGACGGATAATAAAAAAAAGATGAAGGTTACCGTTACGCCTCAACACTTTCGATTCGGCGATCAAAACTACAGCTATACTGGGAATTTAGGAAGATGTCACTTGATAGGTGGTTTGTTTTGATACCCCTGATGGGTAGGAAACGTCCCTCGTCCTCACGCACTTTCAATTCTAATGCGTGATTGGCTCAAAAAGCACTTAACGACGAAATAAGAGTTTAGTTTTCGCTTGTCATTCGTCGAGTTCAGGTAATTATCAAGGGCTGATACCATGAGAACAAGGCGATGCGAGGAAAGTCTCTCCTTAGCCCACACCATACATCGATTGACTTCTTTGTCTACCCAGTTTATACCATAATTATATATCAAGACAGTCAAAATGACCGATTCAATTTTTCCAATAAATTCCCCAATTTCTTAGGGGACTCATGCAGCAAGTATTTCACTTCTACCTCATAAAATCTAAATTCCTTAGTAGCTCATCATATTCCAAAGTACGTGTTCGGCATATCTAAACCTAATAGCTCGAACACCAGTAGTTTTAACGTTAAACAGCGTTGTACGCTCGAGATTCGCTTATTTTTCCATCTCGTTCCGGGCGAGGAACTTTGGTCTCGAACTCTCCAACGTTTCGCGACAGAACGGATGACCCCGCGGTTCGTGTCGATATCTCAAAGTTTCCGCGGTTAAAACGGGAAGAAAAATTACCCACTTCTCTTCGCAATTCCCTTCCGCAGTTTGTTTTCTCCCGTTACGATGCAGGAGTCTCGGTTGCCTGTTCGATTCGCCGTTTCTTCCGGCAGTCTCGTTTTCGCAAATTGCATCGATTACAATGTAATTTCCGCGAAGCAGGGAGGGAAGATGTAACGGAATCCCATCGAGCATCGGAACGGAGAGGCGAGAAACATTGCCTCGGGAAAATAATAATTGTACGCGCAAATAAGCAGAAGGTAGGATATAGGTAGACGTAATACGTATGTACATAGAGACGTAACTAGGAGTGTAGGTGCATAAAACGTAAATAGTCGGAGCAGGAGACAAGTCATGGAGAGACGAGGCGAGGCAAGGAAAAGCAAAGGAAGGGTTAGCTAGCATCTAGCGCCTCATTTGCCAACAGTTCAAGACTTTCTCATTGCAGGGTGCTTTTATTAGCGGTTTTCCATCTCTTTTGTTCGTCCGACGTTCTTACGGCCACGACCTCCGCTTACCTCTCGCTTCGACTCCCATTTTTCCATTTTCCCGGGCAAAGCGGGCATATCGCATCGTCGATGCGAGGTCTTATCTGCGATCTGAACTGGCCGAACGGCCGAGAATCGCGGAACCGAGGGAGAGGAGATCGAGGAGGGTCGAGGAAGAGGAGAAGAACGAGGAGGGAAGGCGAACCTCCCCTTCGTTTCGAATCCCTCCGCCTTCTGGCTTTTGTGCCTTCCTCTCGGAGCGAACGCGCGTTTCTCCGGGAATGCCGAGACGAATGCCCGATAGCTTGGCTTTAATTACCGCAGAACGTTGCCTTCAACGTTTCTCCTCGACTTCTCTCTCGGTTCCTTTATGCGTAACGCACAAAGCTTAGCGAGTATCTTAGCAGCGGTTACGGCAATTTGCCGCGCTCCACCGCCGGCGAAAGAGGAAAAGGGAGAAAGAGGGAAAAGGTAAAGTCGTCACCCACGAAATTAATTTCATTAACCTCCGCCTCTCTGGAGATCCATGCGGGTTCAACGAAACGGCGAGCCGAGTGCTAAATGCGAGGAACGTGGACTAACTGAGAAATTTTCGCAAAGATTTTCCCCTGGCCGAAGGGAGGTTACCCTGAACGGAATGGAGAATCCCGCGAGATATCCTCGACGAGAGATGCATCCGCGTTTAATTGAAACTTCAAAAACAATGCACCGGCCAATTCCCACCCTAATTTCCCGCCTACCCGCCGAGCAAAGTATTCCAAGGGATCATAGAATCCCCACTAATTTCGTCCAGTCGGTGGAGCTCCGTCGAAACGGCGCGGCGAGGATTAAGCTGGAAGAGGAGTGAGGGAACGAAAAGTCGAGAAGAAAAGAAGAGTGAAGAGGAGAGGGTTGCTCGTGGCGTTATTAAATCGCCAAAGATGATCTCCGTTGCGCGAGACAAAGGACCATCGAGAGAATCCGCGGCAGGGAGGACGGCCCAGGGGGGCAAGAAGAAAGAAAAAGAAGAAAGAGGTTCGCGACTGTCGTGACGGGCGGAAGCGTGCCCAGAGCGGTATGTCTTCGGCGGTTAGTTCAATTTACCGGCGCGTCTCCCAACCCCCGAGTTTCCTCCCGTTCCTCTCGAACCTCCCGATCCTCCGGATTCGCCCGATTCACCCGATTCACCCGATCCCAGTCGCCCACCCTTCTTCGTCTCCTCTTTCTCTGTCTTATCGCGGCGTTTCGAGGACGAGCTCCGCGGGCTCCTCGCTCCACCGGAGGAGTTTCAGAAGCGTAATGGGGAAGGGTGCCCAGGGGGGTTCTGTCCATCCTTTGTATCGTCGAGCAATCACGACCTACCCCACGAGTACGAACCGTATGTGAATATATACGCGCCGCGCACCTCCCTCCTTTACATCCTCCTCCTCCTCACCCTCATCCACATTCTCATCCTCCTCTCTTCCAACCACCACCCTGCGCGTCCTCTCTGTCCCTCTCTCGGCCTCTCTCGCGACGCGTCTCGTCTCTTCTCCCGTATTTTCCTCTCTCGCTCGCACCATCGCGACCACGGACGTCATTTCGTGCTCCGTGGGGTTGCAAATGCATCCACGATGACTGCCGTGTACTCCCGGAATGACTGATGAACTGCAACGGCCTTCCTTCTGCCTTATAGGCGTGTACAGGACGTTTCAATTACGTGGCAGCCGGGCTCGCTCGTTCTCTCTCTCTTTTTCTTTCTCTCCCTCTCTCTGTCGCCCCTCACCTATTTTCGTCCCTCTTTCTTTATCCCGCCATCCCCCTTTCATATTTCGCGTCTTCCTCGCTTTTCCTCCGTCTGCGACCTGGAACGAGAGTGAGCGATGGGGAGAGAAAAAGAGAGGATAAGAGTGGCCGATGACGCGTCTAAAGAGAAGGCCGGAGAGAAAGATAGAACGAGGGACCAAGGAACTGAGGGCAGCGGAGAGAGAGAGGAATTTATTACGTCCCCAGGCATGCTGCCCCCTCGGAACAATATGCTACAAGTACGGGAAATGAAAAAAAAAAAGAAAGGCGAGCATGTTCGAGTAATTAGATAAAACTCGTTGAGCGTATACGGAAGACGCGGAGCTTCGAGGGGGAAAAAAAATCGCTCAAGATTCGAAGGAAAACGAGGAGGAAAAAAACATCGGCTTCGTTCCGAGATGAAAATTATTTCCTGACGGAAGGTTGGGCCGTTCGGTGTTTTGCAATGGTATCCGTAAAAATCGATGAAACGCGTTATGCTAAAAACGGTGCACGACAAACCGTGCGATTATCGACACCCGTGCTATTATTGCCGCGAGTTTCAAGGTGGCGCGTTAATCTACGCTTATCTAGGCAAGCTCGGTAATAACGAGCAACGAGTTCTCCTTTCGTTCCTTATCCGGAATCTAAATTATTTTCAATTATCCGGGGCAGCTAGCGCGGAAGAGCGACCGATCCTGAATTCCAACTAATTCGTTCCTCGACGTTGTCGGCAGACCGACGAGGGCTGCCAAAGAACCGGGCGTTTGTTGAAAATACCCCTTCCCTCCGCAACTGCAACTGGTTCGAACACCTGCCGTCGTTAAACTTGCCTTCGGCCAGGGAGCCGCGAGTATTATTGCACGCTCGAGCATTAATTCGCCGCAGCTCGAAGCGACGAGAATCGCTCCGACGATTCTAAGCTTCTCCTGAGTCCCCCTCGATAGCTCAGTCCCTCTTTTTTCCTCCTTTTTTCCCTCCCATTTCCCTCCATTTTCTCTTCGTTTTCGCTTCGTTTCTTCGTGGTATCGCTTACACGATGAATTTAAAGAGGTTAAAAAAGAGAAATGTTTCAACAAGGAAGAATTCGACACTCGAAAACTCCAAAAGACCTCGTCCATCGTCATCGTCGTTGCGAGAGATCGGTGGGAATCGCGATAAGGCAGAAATCTATCAAATTCTTGGCGCGACATCGGAAAACGACGCGAAACCAGTTTGGTCGGTTCGGATGACCGGGTTGGTTCGAGAGCCAACCTGAACCACTGGCAGGATCGCTCGCGGTAAGGGGATCACCGAGGAGAGAAAAAGAGAGGAAACGAGCGAGAGTTTCAGACGAGTGGAAGGTACTGACCTACCGTCAGGTTGATGCGCCACCGCTACGAGATCCTCCTATATAATTCGTAACAAGCGACGCGCATCTTCCAATTTTCTCAACGAATTCACAATTTATTCGTCAATTTGTTCCCACGAGAAGTCTTTTTTTCGGCTGTGATCTTAGAAAGAGCAATTCTTCCTCCACTATTCCATCTTAGAATTTGAAAACGTTCCATCGCAGCGACGAAGAGATAACGATTCATCGCTAATAAAAATCTTGCGTTTCTATCGTTCAACGAATTTCCCGGAGTCGATTAAAATTCCGTTAAGTAGGATTTATCGACTTTGTCCCGAGATCGTCCTCCGGGACAAATACACGCATGCATCGTATACATACGCGTACACGCGCATCCAAACGGGTTTGAGATCATTGAGAACGACAGGCCGGGCCGGTCGACGGCCGACAAAAAGTAGGATCTCTCGCGCTGCTGTTCATCGACCGTGATGAGAAGAAGACGGCCAATGGATACATACCTGGCGAGAGGAGCAAAGAGTGAGGAGCAACGACAGCGGAGAGTGTACAGAGGAAAATGGAGAGACACGGAGGATCCAAGAGATCCTACGTGGAAATTTTCGAATTTTGTCTCGAGACGTTCTCAGAGGAATATTCAGACATCTTCGATCAAGGCCGGGAGGAAGATTTGGAAACGGTGGAGAGAATAAAATTGTCGAGGCTTTCGTACGATCGGACGACGGAATCCCTCGGTGCGTCGCTGAAGAAAAAAAGACAAGAAGGAGAAAAAAAAGGAACCTTCGTACCTGTCGTGAGAACACGACGACGTCCGTTAATGGCGGCATTATAAGCCGTTCCTCGCGTGCATCGGTAAAGAGGTTGAAAGAAGCCGAGGAGGGGAGGAAAACGAGGGGCAAACGCGGAGGAAGGGGAGCCGGCCGCCCGATCGTCGGAGATGCATGCGAAAAAAGGTGAAATTACGTAAACATCTTGCAAACGGCGATTACCACACTCTGGGACTAGCTCGGCGTTCACCTCTCCTCCGAGCGCCTCCGACGGCTGAAAGAGACCGCTGCACCTACCTGCATCTACCGGCGCGTACGACGATATATACGTCCGTACGTCCCCACGTCCCCGTCTCGCCAACATCTCGACGATTTCCCGTTCAATTCCCATTCAATTCGCGCGAGATCGTGGATCTTTTTTTTTCTTTCTTTGCAGCACAATCGTCCACGACGAACGAACGTCTTCGATCGCCTTGGAACGTTTCGTTGTGGATGAGATTTCGAAAGACGGTGGCGGAAGAAATTTTCATACGACTCGAGAGCGAGACGAGGAAGAAGAAAAAGACGAGAGGACGGGGGAGGTGAGGAGACGATGATACGATTACGAGAACGGATTAGGTATCGCTGAAATTGGACCAATCGTTGCGAAAACGTCGCTGATACAGCCGAGGTCGGTGCGGTAGTTTGCATGCAATAAATATTAATGCGTCGAGCTCGCTCGCGCAAATATTTGCGATCGTCGAACGCGTTAGAACGACGATAATTGGTCCAACGAGTGCGACGATCGATTCGCGCGTTTGTAATTCCGCGGTGAAATTTCTTTTCCGAAGAAGCGACCGGTTGAGTGGAACAATCGGTATGTCCGTCGACGACGAACGACGGAGTCTGTCGTCGTTCGGCAAGGCGAGGATGCACGTCGAGAAGAGAATAATTGAATCGTCGTCCGATGGCGGGAAAAAAAGAATTTGAATTGATTAGACGGTGGAGCCGTCTAGGCTCCAGGAGAGGTATTGAGTAAAAATTAAGTTTGACGAGTCGAATGGAAAAACGCGAGAAAAGCTGACACAGTCCAAAGATGAAAGGGGTCTCATCGTGTCCACGATGCCATTTTGATTCGCCCATTTTCCTCGAATAACAGACGGTTGGATTTGACGAGGAAGGTGTCCGGACATTTTAGAAAGGGGGTTCTCGTTGGATCCTTGCTGGCTCGCCGCGATTGGCCGCCTAAATCCACGGCCATGTTTAGCCGCCCGGGCCCCTCCTGTTTAGAAGGGCCTGACGTCATCTACGCCGGCTATTCGAAGGCCACGCTGCGCCGCGCCGCGTCGCGAAGCGCCGTAAATGACGCGTCGCCGTCGATCGATTTCCTCGCAAAAACTTTTAATTGACTAATATCGCGTCGGCTCCTTCGGAAAAAAAATTGCGTCGCGATTACGAATGATAATTATTTTTAGACGAACTTGAGACGAACGACTTCCCGACAAGACGCTTCAAAGACAATGCCGATGGAACGATCGTCGTTGAAGTCGCCAATGATTTTCGTTTCACGATTTCCCGCGAAATATCTTGGGTCGATTCGTCTCGCGTTCGATCGCGAAGGAGCCTCTTGAAATATGTATCGCTGGTCGATATGGAGGTTGCTTCGGTCTCGATAGCCCTGAATTAAGTCCTAGGCCAGTTTTTTCGTTCTAGGCCGTCCCGGGAGCGGCTCCGTTCTGCAACTTAAGGTCGTGTCGCGCGGTGCACGATGTCGAATTCCGATCTCACGTAGGCGCGCTAGCGAGACTCGAGCGAAAATTCCATCGAATCGATACCGTCGAGGTGTTTCGTCTCGATCGTATTATTTCGATCGCCCGCAAACGGATCGTCTCGCGCGGCAACAAGAAACTCGAGCCGGCTTCGACGAGCGCCACGATTTCGACGTTCCTCTCTTTCTCGTTTCCTTTTCTCTCTCAAAAAAACTCGCGAATCTAGACACTCCTTGCGGAATAAGATTGCCTATTCGATGGTTCGTGAAATGTTTGGGACGCGTGTATTCGAGAAAGACCTACTTCTGCGACCAATGGAGAAGTTTCGAACGCGAGATCGGTACCGAACGGTGGTCCGGCAAGATTCGCTACCTAGAAACCTACTTGCTCGTTCCTGCCGCCACCTACTCTCGTGGAACGACCTTCGACATCGCACGGGTCCGAAGGAAGATGTTCGTTTTATTTGTACGATTCCGCCAATGATAGATATTGATCCAGGTACATCTGGTTGGGCGGCGATATTCCACCATTTTTTTTTCGTGGCCCTCTAATCGCGTATCTAATCGTGCCGCGATATCTATCGCCGTGCCACTGATTCAGCTTGCGATAAAGAACGACGATGGTTTGGGGGAAAGGTAAGGGAAAATTGGTCTTTTAAATCACAATGATATCGCGCAAACTTTTCGCAGAACGCACGATCGTTCGATCGATTCAATTTAATTGGAAGTTAATCTCACCGACAAGGGGGAAGACCGAGGGAGAACGAAATCGACGAGTTTCGTGAAGAAAGAGACGACGATTTCGTTGCATCGAAAAGCGCCGTAATTACAGAAACGAGTCTTTATAAATAACGTCGAGATTTGAACTCTGACCGTAATACGCGCAGAGAGCAATTATCCCGAGCGGTGACTCGCCGCCGGCTAAGAAAACGCGCAGCTTACTTTCAAACGTGGCCGGTGGCTTCAAGGTTCTTAAAACCATTGGTAATGCATTCCAATCGGTTGCTCGAAAGATAGAGAGAGGTTCGGAGAGACGGATTTAGCATTAGAATCTACAAGGACAGGCGCGCGCTCGCGCTCACGATCGCGTTCGCGTTTGCGCTCATGCTCGCGCGGATTCTTGCTCGCTGCGCTGAATCCAGAGAAACGACGTGCAACCAAGAAATACCTTCGCAAGACAAATAAGATTTTATAAAAGATACCGCGACCGTGTACGCGAGCTCTCGTCGCACATGAAACTCGAAACTCGGTCTCTCGATCTCTCTCTCCCAATACCACCAACGATACCACCGATACCGATCCCAACCGATTTCAACGATACCAATGGACCGCGCGCGAACGTCGACGCTTCTTTCCTCCTCGAGGATCGTCGTCGAGCCGTCCGAAGATTGTGACGATGTCTGAATGTCAAGAGAGCGCAAAAAAACGAGATCGAAAGGCAAGGTGGGCCAAAGTTACCGAAACTTTCGCTCATCGAGGAACATTGGTGCCCGTGTCGTATCGCAGTTGGCAAATCGAATACTCGACAGGTGCAAAGGCCATTAGTAGACTCGCGCTTACTGGATACTTGCTCCTTGCGCGAGTATTGGTCGAGCGGTGCGCGCAAACACATCGACGGAACGATCTATAGCAATTACGACGGCGTAGTGCTCGCATTATTTGCGGCTCGTTATTCGCGACAATCGTATTCCAAGCGCGTCGGACGAGCTTGTCCAGTCCGTGCTGCGAAAGAGGAGCCACCGATTACGATTCGCTGCTCGCGAGAATCATCGTCCAAAGCGAGCCACACAATAACGGGCCCTCCTCTTTGTTCTTACCACTTATTGCGAAATTGTAGCTAAACGCGGCGCGATGCGAGTCGCGTCCGTTCGTGCTCTCTCTCTACATCTTTCTCTCTCTCTAATAAAAACGTACAATTATCGGGGACTCTATTTTGCTCGGAGGACGCGATTGTCGGTAGCGGAAGAAGGTTCGTTTGCCGAAGGGAAGGGGCTTTTTCGGCGTAGGACAGACTCGAGCTGACGATTCGTCTCAATCTCGTTGAGACCGGACTTCTTGGCGTATAGAAAAAAAATATCGAGCAGTGGGCTAAGAAACGCGTCGAACGGCTTTCAATTCGAGGAAAAAGAAACTCGCCGGTCGATCTCGGTTTTCCTAGTTGGGTCGAGCGACGATCGAACCCGGAGATTCTGGGATTGCCGCGTAGACGAAGGAAAAAACAGAAGATTCGTCCCGATCCGATTCTTCGATCGATCGAGCACCTTTGATCTTCTGTCTCTCCGTTCGGGGAAAAAAAGACGCGAGCGCGGATTGGAATCGGAGTATACATAAATAGGTAAGGTTTGCATAGCGATCGTTTGGATTGGTCGATCGTATCGTACATCGACTCTCGAGAGGCGATCGTGATTGGTTTCTGGCAGTGGACAGCGATCGAGCGGTAAGCAGTGCGGGAAGCGCAGTCGGTTTCTAAACCGGTCGTCGTAAAAACCT
The DNA here is from genome assembly GCA_910591515.1 of Cerceris rybyensis. Classification (NCBI taxonomy): domain Eukaryota; kingdom Metazoa; phylum Arthropoda; class Insecta; order Hymenoptera; family Crabronidae; genus Cerceris; species Cerceris rybyensis. Next base: position 9,671,082 of record OU342795.1, read on the forward strand.
GGCCTGGCCTGGCCTGGCCTTCGGGGCGGCCATTTTAGATCGCTCCAACATTTGACGGTCGCGAAGGCCTCGCCGGGCTGCCTAATAAGCGGCCGTTAATCTATTATTCATTACAGACGGAGGAGAGATACCCCGAGCGACATGCAAATCGACCGCCGGCCGCGATCGTACACGTTAACGTCGACGTTAACGTTAACGTTGATCAGTTTCCGAGAGCGAGCACGCGACGGCCCCGCTTCGAGCCACTTTCGGAAGAGTTCACCTCCGCGAATCTCTCTTGGGATTATGATCGGCAGATCCTCTTTCCTCGAGGAGTCTCTAAGATGCTGGGCCTTCTTGCAAAAGCGAGTCTTCCGGGAGAAGTGTCTTCCTCGTCTTCGAGGACTCCACCGACACTGGAGGAATTTAAATTTCGAGCAACGAAATCGTTGGATATTCTCCAGTATGCGGACAGAGCGCTAACCCTTCCTTGTCCGAGCCGCTCATTTCGATGGATAACGAGTCTTCCGCTTACGAACAAAAAGCATTAGTCGCGCTCTTTCGTCTGTGTCTTTACGATCGACAGACTCGCTGGCTCGAAAGTAGCAAGCGGACAAAATTACCGGAAACTGCGAGGCTGACCCTCGATTCAGCCTCGAAACTGTTCGCGCGCATTTGGAGCGCTGCGAGTCGTTCTCTTTATCGAGAATATCTCGAAAGAACGACAAGGGCTACTCCCGTGCCTGTGTACTGCTTGTCCCTTGTTTAGCTCCAACCGTTCTCCTGCCTTTCGTGTCGAAAATAATACTATCTCAAACAAATTTTCTATTTGTCCGGCTTGCTACCGATTCGATCCTTGCCAAATTGCCAAATTTTGCCTGAAACGAGTTACAACTCATAAGTAGAGTAAACCAATAATGGACATTGTGAACCAGGACAGACAGAGGAGAGTCAGGACAGTCGCAGGACAGCCAGGACAGGCAGAGGAGAACCAGGACAGCTAGAGAAGAACAAAGACGAGAAGAGCCAGGAGTCGCACAAAACAGTCTGGAGAGACCCAGGACAACCGGGACAGCCAGGACTATTGCAAGGTAAATAGAAAAATACAGTGTACTATCTTAACACATTGTATCACTTTTTCATTTTGGCATTTAACAATTTTTGAACAGCATTTGTAAAAATGCATTTACAAATAAAAGAAAAATCTTTACATTATCTTATTAATTTGTAATAAATATGTTTAGCAGAACAGCGCAAGGCCAATGCAGGGCAGCTGTAGCTCTGGCAGTACAGGGAGAAGAGAGCCAGGGCTGGCAGAGGAGGGCTAGGACAGACAGATGAGTGCCAGGACACGCAGAGGAGGGCCAGGACAGACAGAGGAGTGCCAGGACAGGCGGAGGAGGGCCAGGACCGACACAGGAGAGCCAGGACAGGCAGAGGAACACCAGGACTACAAGGACAGGCATTGTATTTGCCAGTACAGAATTAAATAAATGAATAAATAAATAACTAGTAGTTTAGTAACACACAAATGTATTTTATGAAATGTACTAAAAATGATTTACAATGCAAATTATGAATAAAGAATTTGTTTTATCTGAAAAACTGTTTAAATTATTTTTAACCTTGTCACATTCATAATCCATTGCATCCACATCCCACAGAAACCAATATCATTTCAGCATGAGTTGTAGCTCTGGCTGGCTTATTATCGACTCGTACTACTTGTCCAGTTGTGGAATTCTGCCGAAAAAAGTTTAATCTCGAAAATTGGTATCAACCGAAATATCTCAGATCGATTTTCAGCTTCGTCTGACTCATCGTTGACTCGTACTACTTGCTCACTTCTGAGATTTTGTCGAAAAATATGAAAAGCGAATTCAGTAGTATAAAGCGAAATTTCTCAGACCGACTTTTAGGCTCCGTCTGACTTATCATTGACTCGTACTACTTGCTCACTTTGCGAATTTTTCCGAAAAGTTCCAAAAGTGGAATCAGTAGTATAACCCGAAATTTCTCAGACCGACTTTCAGCTCCGTCTGACTTATCACTGACTCGTACTACTTGCTGACTTTGCGAATTTTGCCGAAAAGTTCCAAAACTGAAATCAGTAGTATAACCCGAAATTTCTCAGACCGACTTTTAGCTCCGTCTGACTTATCACTGACTCGTACTACTTGCTCACTTTGCGAATTTTTCCGAAAAGTTCAAAAGTGAAATCAGTAGTATAACCCGAAATTTCTCAGACCGACTTTCAGCTCCGTCTGACTTATCACTGACTCGTACTACTTGCTCGCTTTGCGAATTTTGCCGAAAAGTTCCAAAACTGAAATCAGTAGTATAACCCGAAATTTCTCAGACCGACTTTTAGCTCCGTCTGACTTATCACTGACTCGTACTACTTGCTGACTTTGCGAATTTTGCCGAAAAGTTCCAAAACTGAAATCAGTAGTATAACCCGAAATTTCTCAGACCGACTTTTAGCTCCGTCTGACTTATCACTGACTCGTACTACTTGCTCACTTTGCGAATTTTTCCGAAAAGTTCAAAAGTGAAATCAGTAGTATAACCCGAAATTTCTCAGACCGACTTTCAGCTCCGTCTGACTTATCACTGACTCGTACTACTTGCTCGCTTTGCGAATTTTGCCGAAAAGTTCCAAAACTGAAATCAGTAGTATAACCCGAAATTTCTCAGACCGACTTTTAGCTCCGTCTGACTTATCACTGACTCGTACTACTTGCTGACTTTGCGAATTTTGCCGAAAAGTTCCAAAAGTGAAATCAGTAGTATAACCCGAAATTTCTCAGACCGACTTTCAGCTCCGTCTGACTTATCACTGACTCGTACTACTTGCTGACTTTGCGAATTTTTCCGAAAAGTTCAAAAGTGAAATCAGTAGTATAACCCGAAATTTCTCAGACCGACTTTTAGCTCCGTCTGACTTATCACTGACTCGTACTACTTGCTCACTTGGCGAATATTGCCGAAAAGTTCCAAAAGTGAAATCAGTAGTACAACCCGAAATTTCTCACACGAATTTTAGCTCCGTCTGACTTATCGTCGACACTTACTACTTGCTGAACAATGGTGTTACCATATTCGAGAACTTATATCTATAAATAGAGGGGTGGAATTTTAGGAATGGTACAAGTGTAGCGATTAAAGAAATGTAACAATGTTTTAGATTTAACAAATTCTTTATTCATCACTTATATTACACATTATAAACGTATGAGATACAATATTTATCAAATATAATTGTATATTTCTAAGATTACAAATTGATCATTTAATAAATGCGCCACTGACTGTCGTGGCTTTCCTGTGCATGTTCCCGCTGTTCTGGTTTGCCTGTGCTGACCTGTGCTGTTTTATGCTGTCCTGTGTTGAGCTGCACAGTCCTACGCTATCCTGCGCTGTCTCCTATCTGTCCAGTCACTCTATTTTGGCAAAAAATAAACATAATGTTATTCTCTGCGCTGTTATGAAACTCACATATGTATTTATCATTTATCTCAAACCCGAATAGTTCTAGAGTTATTATTTTTATCACTTATATTACAAAACATAAACATATATGACATAATATTCATAAAATATAAGTCTACGATTCTAAGATTGTGTTTCTTACCTATTTTGTGATGTCATTTGCTGTTAACGATCAAGTAGCACGTACAGGGAATGAGTTGTTCGGATAAGAGTATTGATATCTTCCTCAAACTTGAAAACAGGCGCAAACGATTTCCAGCAATCTTCTTAGATATGTCTGATAAACATTTAAACAAAGTTTCATCAAAAATTGAGTATATGAATTCTAGAACTTTCCTTGCGAGAAGAAGGACGCAAAGAGAAATAAGACAACGGTCCAGGGAGGAGAGAAGCTGCGACGTCAAAGAAGAGTGGTAGAGAGGAGAAAAGAGAATCCATCGAGCGCGAAAAACGATCGACAGAAGGAGAAACGTTAGGGCCGAGTTTTTACTTGGGGCAACCGGTCGACGTCGGGTGGTTTTCGCGGAATCGCGATAAACGGCACCGCCTGAAATATTCGATTTAATTGCGCGTTGATCGGGAGCGCCGCGCCGCTCTCGCTTAATTGCAGCGATCGTATTATCAAGGCCAGTGTTGCCGGTAACGATGAAAACGAAGTCGCACGAGGGGCCCGAAGGGCCCGGCAACCCGAACATCGGGAGAGAACGGAGGACCGTCGCGAATTTACACCTCCCCTTTAGCGAGAAGACTTTACGATGCACCCTGTTCAACGTTGACGACGAAAGTCGTCCCGATAGAGCCTCCAAAGACGAGTCGTTTCTGATTTACGGGTAAACGGCGAGCCTCTCTTATTGGAATCGTCGCTCCGAATTGGGGCGATTCGGGAATAAAACGTTTCGCTTCCGAGGCGCTCAAACGACATCCCTCGACGATTCGAGGAATCGTCGCGCGAGCAAGGGGAAAACGGTTTTCCTCTCGGCCGTATTTCTCGAACATAAAGCAATCCCTGACGAAAAGGAATCGTCCTCTCGCTCGGCGTATCCGTACGTGCGAATCGCATGCATCGCTACACGGTTCTATAATAAACGGACGTGATCTCCAGCCTTTCGAATCCCCGGGGAGGAATACGAGGATGTCGTTGCAAGGAACCCGTTAAAATTTCATGACTAGCTCGCGCCTGAGAGTCGTAAAAAAAAATTGAATCCATCGATCCTCCACGGCCTTTCGTCTTTCCTCCCCCGTCTACTTTTCCGGCTACGACTTACGTTCGCCGCTTCCTGACTTCCTCCTTCCTTTCCTCTCCTTCTTCCCTCTCTTCCTCTTCCTCTCCACGGAAGAGGATCGAGATCTTCGTTTCCTATCTCCCGAAGGCTGGACCAGCCATCGAATCGAAATTTCTGCCGAGCGATAACCTAACCGAGATTTTTATAAAATACGTGCTCGACGTTTACGATTACCGACGAGGGTCGAATATATTCGTTCTTCGCCATTTCTTCTCTCGTTTCTCCTCGCTGAACGGTCGTAATTTCCTTGAAAATCTCTCGACATCCTCGCTACGTAAAATTGGAGACGGGAAAATGCGTCAAGCACGACGAACGATCTTGGACAAAGAGCAGAGGCAAAAGCAAAGGCAAATATAAAGGTAAAGACGGAGAGCAAGCTGGGCGCGCAGGACCGTTCTGAGTAGACAGCGAGCATCGAACATTGCCGTCGTCGTGCTCGTTGCAGTCGTCGTTGTCCAGGTACGAACGAGCCAGTCAGTCGCAGTATTTGGGACAAGGTCAGAAGGTTCCGCGCTCCCCGGCTCCGAGAGCCACTCTGCGCGGAGAACTGCACGCTGCACTTTCACTTTGACTCCGCTGCCGCGTGCATTCGCAAATTCTACCTCTGCCTTCTTCGCTCCAAGATCGCGTCTCCGCGTTCAGGGACCGTTCCTTCTTTGCCTCCTTTCCCTTCTAACCCTCCTTCCTCCATTACCGCCGCTCCCTCCGGCGCGCCCGTTCCAAACTTTCCCGCCAAACTTTTCCTCTCGCTTTTCCCGTCGACGGAACCGCGACGAAAAGTTCGTCGGGGTTGAGGAGAACGTCATGATTTGTTTAACGTGGAGCACCTGCCCTTCGGCTTAATCCCCACGGCCCCCATGGGCGCGGGATCGAGATACGCTCGATCAACGCGTACGTGCCTAAGCAGCATACTACCAGTCTAAACACGAAGCTTATGTCTCACACTGGTCGGAGGGGTTGAGGAGAAAGGGAAGAGACGATGCAGCTCGCCGATGTTGTCGGGCGATATCTTTTCACGCGAGATAAATAAGAGCGTACAAAAGTTTCGTACGCGATTTGTAAACGGGGCCGTTCGCGGTTATTTGCAAACGGCCGGATAACGCGAGCTGTGTCACGCATTCGCATGTAAATTCACGGCGACACACAGGTACCGCGAAAGTCGGACGACGTTAGAACGAAACGATCCAAGGGCTCCTTATCGAGAGGCGTCGTGTATCGTTCGAAGGAACTTCCCGTTTCCGTGTCGAGAGAAAAAGGAGGATCGAACTTGTCGTCGCGAAGTCATCGAGTCGAGGAGGTTTCTTAATTAAGAGGCATCCTCGTTGTTCGATGGCGACCATAACCGTCGCGAAGGCGCGATTACGGAAAGCAATAGCCACGCGGGTCGAGACGAGGAGGAAGAATGATGGACGTACGACGTATTTTTACGCGTCGTTCGACGTCGCATTACTCCATCGATGTCGTAATATCGGCGTCGCGCGAGTTCGCGTTCTTTCGCGGTGTAACGGTACGTCACGGAGCTGGCGATTAAATACTTTCAGGCTCCTATCGTTTTCGAGTCTCGCGGGTCGGTCGTAAGCGTGCGCACGACTCGACCGAGAATATATCGGCCATATCGACGGCATTTTGTATTTGCAATGCTAAGAGTTTCGTTGGATTTACATGAAACACGCATAAGCGAGATACGTTCATGGATAAAACGCGTACGCAAAGGTTGCGATTAATGCGCGACCCGTTCGGGATTAAGAAATATCCCCCGCTTTGGACGTACCGAGCCTTCTCTCTTCGTAATTCCGCGTGGTCAGGCAAACAACCTGGGAAAGGGCGACGATTTCGGAGCACAGGAACGGGGCCACGTTGAGGAGATAGAAAAATCTAATGGACCTCCGAGCGAGGACACGATGGTTAAGTGCGCGAGGAGAGAAAAACGGAAAGAGGGAGGTCAGTCGGCGGAGAAAAGAGAGGAGGAGGGAGGCAGAGAAAGGAAGAGAGAGAAACGCGACGGTTGCTGTCCGGCTAGGGCTGACACAATGGGCATTGAAAACAGAAAATAAGCGCCATTGTTCGGCGCTTTTCAGAATCGATATTTGCGAATACAACATCGACGCGTGTCGCGAGTGCGCGGCTCCGTGATTTAAAGCGAAGATTAAAAATAAAGGGGACACGCGTCTGGTTTCCGGCGATTCCCGAGGCTGCGACGACGTAGTCCGTCCGCCTTTGTCTCCTCGCGTCCCGCGCTCTACTGCCGACGCTGTGACGTTGCGACGTGACGATGCCAAAATCGGTTGTCCACAATGAGATTTTGCGAAGACGAGGTTACAAAGTTTAGCCGCGATTGAAGAAACAATTGCCGACGAACCGGCAGCGATTATCGTCGAGTCTCCTCTATCGTTCAGAGACGCAACTCGTCCAACGTCGGACGCATTCTGGCATTGGCCAGTTCTCGACTGTGCGAGCACGACGAGGAAGGAATTTTGAATTTTATCCTGGTCGCGATCGATGGATCGAGGCGACGACGGAATTGCGACAAACCGCGCACACGTTCACTCGAGCGCGAGCGAGTATATACGTTTCTGCGCACCGTTGCGCGATCGTTGGCGCGCGGTTCGTACAATTTCCGATTCGCCGTACCTCGTTGCGAGCTAGAAAAACACGGCTGCAATTTGACATCGATCGTTACACCTCTCCCTACGTCGCCTCCTCCGCGGTCTCCCGTGCCTCCTCCTCCTCCTCTGCCCTCCTCTCCCTCCCTTGTTCGCTCGTTCGAGTCGCGTTTCGCGGATCGATCGGGATTGCGAATTTACCCGTGAGATTTTACATCGTCGTGCAGGATAACGTCGGAAGCGACGATGATGCTCGCATTATTAATTAACGCGCGATATAGTAATCGCGCGATGCGGCTGTCGTACCGCGTAGCCAAACCAGGAGAGGTTGTAGTACGGGGCAATTACGCGAAACTCGCGTGTACTCGAGCGCGTTGATATTCCGTAGCGATAAGAGAAGGGTAGCGCTCGTTCTCGGGAAAGTTCTCTTCGAGGGAAGATCGAAAGATCTCTGGATAGAGTCGAGTCGCGCGGGAAAACTCAAATCCGAGAGAAAACTCGGGGCAATTCGAACAAACGAATCGCTGGTTCTTTCGAGTAACTTGAAATGGCGCGATCTTACTTTACACGATCGAGAGGCCAATCGGAAGAGGAACGATCGCGAGAAGTATCCACGGGAGAAGCGAGATACAGAGATCGAAAGAAATGGACGTTTCGTCCGCGAAGTTGCCACGGCGATTCAGCGGCTTGATCGATCGGCGCGATCGTCGTCCTTGAAGTGGTCGACGTCTCTCCCGGCACACGCAGAGTCGGAGGAACGAACCGGCGAGCGAACGCACCGATGGATGGACGGACGAACGGACGAACGAACGGAGGAACGCAGGAACGAAGGAACAACGTTTCAACGGACGATGAAAGGAACGGACCGAGTGCACCGGAAGATGTAAGATGTCTCTGTCCGATAGCTGGAAAAACAAGTACCACGACGTCCGGAACGAAAATTAGAAACGTGTAAAGAGGAAGGAGAAAGAAGAAAAGAAGAACGACTACGATGAGAGTTAGAAGTTTCTTTGTCGCGTTAGCATGGCGGCATTCGGCGGTGCACATGCTGCGGTCTAAGCAAGATGGCGGTCTCTCCTGTCGAAAGGAGGGGACGAGAGGAACCGGGACAGGGGGCCGATGGGGAAAGGGGGACGAATTCAGGCTGTTGGAGGCCGCCCGGTTCCAACTCGCATTAGAGAACACTCGAAGATTATTACTCGCGGCGAGCCGGCCGCGTGATCCTCAGGCATCCGCATAATAAATCCGCCGCGCACCGCGCGTTCTGCCTCTCGCCCTCCGGTCCCCGTTCACCATCCTCCGTCCACCGTCCCCCGCCACCGATTCTAACGCGTCGCTCTGCCCGACGACGTTCCCCTCCATCCCTCGGCCAAACCCTCAACCTCCTCCTCCCTCCGAGTCGATCTCGCGAAATCGAATTCCGTGAATTCGCCGGGGAAAATTACGTCTTCCGGGCGACTCGTCTCCGGTTCCTCCTCCTCTGACCCGCTTTGCTTCCGAGAGCGCACCGAGGACCCTTTCTTTTCTCCTCTTCCTTCGATCTTCCGGATCTTGGGACCATGCTCGAAAAAAAGGCAAATCGATCGGTCGATTTCAGGTGGGAAGTGATGAGGAATCGTAACGAGCTTCGATAGCGCGAATCTCCTTCGTCGTCGAAGGACGTTTTCGAGATCACGGGTCAGTGATTTCCTTCTGGAAGTTCCTCGAGGGACAAATCGTCGATCCTCGATGAATCGAAGGTCGTCGAGGTGACACGGAAGAGAGACGGAAGCGATAAGATGTCTTCCGTGACTCTCCGTCACTGAAACAATTTTGGCAGCTCGATTCGGCAGGAACGTCCTTATATACTATCAGATCGCGGCACGTATGGAGCATATTCTCGATAAACGCGGCAAAATTTCGCGGCAAAACAACTTACGTAACGCGTGCGTGAGTCTAACGCTAAAGTGCGTCATCGAAATATTCCGAAAATTGCTCATTGTGCAACCGAGATTGCGTCCGTTCGATTACGAATCTCGAATGCGCGCAATAAAGCTGGCTCGAGGATGAAGAATACTCGATAAAGAATCATCGTCCCGACGTAGACGTTCCTTCGACTCGTCCTTCGAGGGAAGATAGATCGTGAAGAAAAAGCGGTCGTTGAATATTTGGAAGGCCAAAAGGAAAAATAGTTGGCGCGAAAATATTCCGCTTAAATTGGTCGCGAAACGATGGGAGCAGGGGGGTGGGAGTGGGTCGAGAAGCGAATCACGGTGTCACGAAGCGCTTCGAGAAATTGGACGTACGGCCCGTGAAGGGCATTTCGTAACTCGATTCCAGAGAAGATTGCTATAGGTACGGAAGATCGAAGGACGGTGAAAAATCTCGGCCGCTCAAAGGTTATTTTCCGCGTCTCCGTGAGCTACGGCCGATAGATACCTACTTTCGCGTTACGGAAAAAAAAGGGTGGCGTAACGAGCTGCGGGACTCGCTCCGACGTCTAATAATATCGAGGCGTTCGTGAATCCGCCGGCTCGTAATTACCGGCACGATTTGCCAACGACTCGTTGCTAAATCACCACCGATCGCGGTCGAACGATCCTCGCGAAACGTCGAATCGAGTCGCCGAAATACGAGCGACGATGCATTCTCTTCTCTCGGCTTATCGGCACGATCGCGTTCTACGATTACAAAGACAAATTGCCGGCATCGAACGTCGCGGTTGAAACTCGCGTCGGAGAAAGGGAGAGGGAGCGAGAGAGAGAAAGAGGAGGAAGAAGCGATCGTCGATCGAGTCGGAAGCCTCTTTCGTGGATAATGCGTCCGAACGATGGCGATCGTGCGCTCGCGAGCGTCAAGAGAGGCTTGTGCCACTGACTGGCCAGTCCGTTTCTAGGACAGCCAGTTTTTCACGCGATTTTCGCGCGATACAACGCGCGCCGTGCCTAACCTATACCGGGGTCTGGCCTAACCTTCTTTCTTGCACGATGAAATTGCGATCGGCGTTCGCGATAATGCGCCGTGGCAGCCTACCAGCCAGGTAGGCAGCCCTGTTACGACTGCAACGCCGTGGACTACCACGAGCGACGATTTTTCTCCTTCGTCGAGCGTGCTCCGTCGTCGTCGGCCCGTTTGTCCGCTCCGCTCGGACGTTGGGCCGCCGACTCGCTGCACAACCGAGCCGATACGCTCCTTCGCCTCCCCTTCGAATCGCGATGTTTATGTAATTCAAGGCTTTTCGACCGAGTGACGAACCGAAGAAAAATGTTCTCTCGACACATCCGCCTCGATCTCCGCCGCTTCAATCGAAGCCGCTGGATAGCCACGATGTACAAAAAAAGACTCTCTTCCCGTAGCCCCTTCTCTCAGAGCCCTTCGATTTTCCACAGCCTTTGACCTTTCGTCCGTAGAGACTCCCCGACGATCCGTGCACGCTCGGAATCGCGAGGACGCTCGAGCGGCGAATGAACGAGGAAACGACGATGGAGATTTACGAGCTCGAGGAAGCGGCGCGATCGAGAGCCCCGAGGGCCGCGCGGAGGCTTCTCGAATCTCGGTTCGAGGAGAGCGCACCGTCGTCGTTGCCTTATAGAGTCGGTCGAGCGGAGAGAGCCGAAGGAGAGAAGAGACGACGCACAGTCGATACGGTTTTCGGTGCGTACCGGTCTTGGCTCGTTCGGATCGCACGCTTGCGAGTATGGTATCGGGTAAGCGGGTAAGCAAGCGAGAGAGTACGAGAAAGCGGGTACGAGCGAGAGCACGTTCGGTAGATGGGTTTACGGGCTTACGGGTGCGCGGGCGCTCTACGTCGCAGGGCACTCGCCGCACTCGCCGCGAGCTCGAGTCCGTGTGAGTGCGCGTGGACGGGCACCAGGAGCACGGGTATGTGGCACAAGGCCGACATTAGCATCTCTACCGGTATACCCCCTACCATTTCGCGTCGTCGTCACGGCACAACTCTATCCGCAGAAACCTGTATTCCGGTTATCTTGCATTTGCGCCGGCCGAGAGACTGCATTCGCCATCGTGAGAAGGCAAAGGACCTCCTACCACCAACGAATACCACGGAAAACTTGGTCCGATTATTCCAATCCCCTGTCTCCTCCCTGGAATATTTTGACGTACCCTTTCGTGCGATAAGGGACTCGTCTTGGCAAGATATCTTCCCCTCATCCTCCTCTAGTCGCGGAAAAGGCAAACAAACACTTTTTCTTTTCAAAAGCGCGCCGCGAGACGCCTTCTGCTCCGAGTCTGCGCAGTGACGTCGAAACGAAAACCCGCGAAATTTTCAGATCATCGACTAGTCGAGTTGGGGAGCAGCGACAACGATGTTCTCGAGAAGAAGGAATCTATGGTTCTGGTAAGCGATGGGGCAGCCGGTGACACCTTAACCCGGATGACCGGTTCGCGTCAACGGTGAAGACTGAGACCCGGGTAGACTCGCTCGATGAATTAGTTGTTGGAAGCGAATTGGCAGGATTCTAGCGCACGTTTCATCCTCGGTGAAACAGTGGCGGCCGGATGTCTAACGAGCCGTCTCTCCCTCCGGCTGCTTCTCCTCCTTTCCTGCTCTTTTCTCCTCCTTCTCCCTTCTCTCTCTTCCTCCCTCGACCTCTTCTCTCAGCTTCTCTTCAAAGCTGCCGATCGGTCGCCGACTTCTTCGACCTCTCGATTCCTCGAGAAATCGGACTGCAACTTGGGCAAAAAACTTGCCCGGTGATTTGCGACAGGAATTTTAACAGTATTGCCATTGCCTCGCACGGTTTCCCTGAGTTTTCAGCCCCGAGGCGAGGCGCGAAATCGCGACAGTAACTGCAGCACCAGGTAAGACGATCTGATGAGAAGAAATTTCCTGAATTCCAAATACCCTCGAATTCCTCGTTACCAAGAAGTTTCTCAAATTGAAGGTAAGTATCAAAAGACGACAAGGAGATGGAGGAAATTTCTAAAAGTGGTCGACGAATTTGGACAAATCCGCGGAACGGACAGCGAGGAGGTAAAAATAGTTGCAAGAAAGACAAGCGTCGGTGCGAAACGAGCATAATATCGGGCCGCGTTATCGTCGGATGCACTTTGGGCTCGCAATTCGGTGCCCCACTCGGCGGTACAAAGAGTTCGTTTACCCCGTTAGACGTGCGAGCGAGGCCGGCTGCTATCGGTCGATTCATGCGCGACATTCGACGGGACCGTCGGAGACAAGGAGGAACGGAGGAACGCGTCGACGAACGCTGGAGGGAGCCGACCGGAGGGAGAGGGACGAGGAGACAGAGAGGGACGAAGAGAGAAAGCCGAGAGAGCGACGAGATAAGGTTGAATTTAAGGCGCGATCGGGGACCCCCTCGAACAAACACAACTGCCGCGTCTAGACGATCGTCGCTGATATATCGGCGTAACGCGCATCGCGCTGCATCTGCCGTAAAACCGCCACTAAGATGCAATTCGGAAATCCCGAGAATCGTTTCGCTGGTTGAAAAAATTCGCTCGATATTCGTTGCGCGCGAGATATCTCGACGAGAGGATATATACTTATGAGCTTGAAATCGCGGGAACGCGTGTTCTCTCGCCAGCGCACGTGTCGGACGAATCGAATTAAAGCGCAATCTTCGAATTGTGCGATCCTCCCTCTGTTCCGTTTTCCTCTCCAATGAGAGAGAGAAAGAGAGAGAGAAGAACTGTGCCGCTTTGTATAGAGAAGTTTCGTTTCAAATCCATGCGCTCGAAAGAAAAGGCACGAATAAACGAGTGAAAACGTTATCGCGATTTCACGATCGCCCGTCGAAGTTCGATTTCCAACGGGAATTGCAACGAATTTCGTAACGTCTTCCGCAGCTCGCTCGCTCGATGGAAAAGACTGCGTCCCTTCGTCGGCTGAAAAGCCAACACGAGACAGCACCTCCGTGAAGCGTAATCGTTAAACGGAGATTCATCGAAACGTAAAACGAGCGAACGACGGTGGCAGGCACGACGATTGTACGAATGGATCGATGGAACGCGCGCGAAAGACGAGAACCGTGCGGTTCATCCGGACGCTGGAGGGATTCTCCTGGTCGGAGGATGCAGATCGGCTCGAATCGATCCACAGATCTCCGGTCGAAGAAGGCGAGAGTCGATTTATCGCGATGGAACGGAATTCATGATCCGCACCTGGCAGCGGACACGGATCGACGTCGACGCGTTCCGAGTGACGTTATCACCGCCGAAATAGCGCGCATCGATAAGGTCGTCTCTCGGACGCGCGGCCAATGACGCGTGCGTCTGCTCTCGATAGAATTCCATTAATCTGGCTTACGAGGATAGGTATGCACCACCGCGGTCGTCGTCGTTGTTGCCGTCGCCGTTTGCTACCACCGTCATCATCGTCGTCGTCGTCGCCACCGCCGCAGCCGCACGAGAGGCCGGGGCGGGGGCGTCTTTACTCGCTAAATTAATTCGCGAGCACGACGAAATAATGCAATCTTATCGTGGCGAACACACGAGTACCTCTATGCTTCTGCGAGATAGCAGCTGTGTTTTGGCGGACCGACGGGAACCGATAAAGAGTCTCTCGACTTGCATCGGGCGCAGGCCTATTTTCGGAAAGGGACGACCGTGTGGAGCGTGGCGAATTTACGAACGAAGACAGAGAGGGAATCGGACTCGATAACTTGCACGAAGTGGATCTAATTGGACAAACGGGAAAGGGCGCGCGTAACCTCGTTCCTTTTCTGCCGGAGAGTAGCGAACACCTTATCGGCCGGAGTGGTAGATAACGAGCATGGAATTCGTAATTGAAGGCTTTCGAATTCCGCGGGGATTTCGGATGTACCGGGGAAAACTCGGAACAGTGGCTCCAAATTGAAAAAAACGGGGACAAAAATTGGCGGGTATCTTTGAATTCGGCGGCGCAAAGCGAAAACTGGTTCACTCGGCGAGCATTGGTTCCCTCTATCGAGAGATTTCTGGAGAACGAATAATCATGAAATATTTGTAAAGAAATTTCCAAATAGTTCAAAGCGACACAAATAGATTTGAAAATCCCCAGATACGTCGCGTCCGCTAGATGTAAAATTGTATTGCAATTATTCCATTAAACCGGTCGGCCGGGAAAAACGGCCGGAGAATTCGCCGAGCGTGAAAACCGAGCGCGCTGGAATTAAAAACTTGCGGGCATAATCCAACGATCAAAGTCGTATACGCGCGCGTACGTTCGCGCAATCGTGCGAGCTCGTTGGGGGACAAAAAGCAAAGGACAAAAAGAGCGAACATAGGAACGTTTGGTCGAGGACGATCGAGGATCGAGGCGACAAATCAGCGAGTGCGTAGTTCACGTACAGATTTTTCATTCGGTTCGAAGAATCGCGAAGGTGCAACGTGCACGATTCGGACCACCCTGTAGCGGAGAAGCGAGGTAGGTTGGAGAACCGACGGGTGTTATCTGGGTGCACGGAACGCTGCAACGGCCAGTACGGGACAACATGTCCGAGTCGACGAAACGGAGACACTTTGAGCAAAGTCGACGAATCAGCTTCGCGGACGGCGCTTAAAGTGCACTCTGCGCGAGTCAGCTGCAGTTTCTCTTTGGCGCGTAACCTACCAAGTTCAAACGACCGCGAGGGCCTCGTGTTCGGACCAATTTCGCGAAAACTATCGTTTCGTCCTTGCCGTTGTTTTCTCACTACCGAGTCGAGTAGATTTGCCGTTTCTCCGAGCGATCAAGCACATTTAGACGAGAGGCTCACGGAGGGCAGAGGAGGAACGAAGAAAAGCGGAGAGAAAAAGAGAAGGGGTAGTGGCGGTGGAGGAGGAGAAGCAGAAGAGTAGGAGAGGAAAAATAGTGCTAGAAGGTATCTCGTATCAAAATTCGATTCATAGTGGGTCGATACGAGGTGGTGGACGTTCAAATGTGTTTATACTATTTTGGCAAGGGAGAGATAAAAGTAGAGGGCCGGTAAAAACGAAGAGGACGTGGATTCTACCCTTTGCGAATGTTAAATCGTCTCGGTATCGATTGCGACGAGAATTATCGAACGACAGATAACCCTTTTTACCAGTTAGTTCTTATCGTTTATCGGGTGGTACTTAAAGTGCGATATCCATCGAAGTGCAGTTTCTGCATCGTACGCGCCGAGTGAAATTCCTCCGTACTCGGTATTACGCGTTGCACTTTAAAGTGCAACGTGCGCCGACGTATATAAATTTCTGCGGTGATCGGCTTCACGAGCGATTAGTGAAATTAAGCAACGTTGTTTTCGTAGCCGAACGGACGTTTGAAAGTGAATAACCCGTAAAAATTTCTTTGACGCGCGTGTGGAAACGCTCCGCGAGTGCATATCGATAAAGGTATCCGACGCATAAATCAACGTTCGTATCCAAAACAATAAATTCTGTGAATTGGAGCAACGAAAACAAGGGGAAATCTCTGCAACTTACGTGTAGTTGGTTCGTCTCGCGCGGTGATAGCTCGACTCGCTTGTGTGTTCCGTGCGACGATCGTTCGAGAATCGTTTCTAAGACGATCCCGTGGCTCGTTCACCTAATTTTTTCGAAGAGTTTCCAAATTTCCATCCCCGAGAATCGCTCTGCTGCCGTGGATCAATTATTTTTCTATCAACGTGTCGATATCCAAGAAATTCAACGATCTCCAAGGGCCACTTTTCGATTGCCGATCGAAAGTCCGAGCTCGCAGCTGCGCACACAACCGGAAGAACGGTGAGTACTTGGTTGCATTTTTCCCGTTGCATCGGACTCGCGTCGCTATCTCGCGAAACAATTCCTCCGCTAACTTTACGACCAAATTTCACGGGATGCATCGTTGTTTGTTTTTTTTTCTTAATCGCAATCGTTACTCCGCTCGCACGATATCGTGCATCGTTATCGCTTTCGTAAGTGTGGGCACACGGTCGTCGTAATATCGGTGCATTCTTAAAATAGCAACAAAACCTAATTTCGTGGTCCCCGTTTGTTATACCATTCCATCCAAACGTCTCCAGGTAACCGATATTTACGATTGACTCGCGATCGATTTACAACGACGAACAATGGATCGACGAAAGTCGAGGAAAAGAGGGTCGATGGCGCTTCTTAAAGGGGATCCTCCAGTTGCTCTTCGAGAAGCGAGCAGCCGTCTGTCTCGCGTCGCGATTTTTTACAACTCGACCCTCAGAAATCGGAGAGATTTATCGAGAGAAATTTCTATAAAGAGGAACGTCCCACAAATCGTGAGAAAGAAGATTGCGCGTGTGGAAAAAATCGGCTGACGAAACCGCATCGTCGCCGCGCGACAGACCGCACCGAGACGAAAACGGAGCGAATCTTCGTGTCCCACATTTAATTCGCGCGTCGATGTTATCGCCGCTGCATTCACCGGAGGAGGACGATCGAAAGTTCGAGTCGGAGCGATTCGAGGTATCGGAGGATACATAGATAAGGCGCGTTCTCGATCTCTCTCGCTCGCACGAGTGCGATGCGCTCCGTGAGATAGCCAGATAAAGCTGCGCACGTCGGTGCATCGTCGGTGAATTCGATTTTACGCATCAAGATTCGAGGGACGGCGGGTATCCAGGCTCGCTTATTATCGGAGCAAGCGGCGTATTGACTCACCTGACTGTCTCGAATGAGTCAGAGGCAGTCGGACGGTTCCAGATTGTTGTTCGGTGCATTACGATCGGCACTCGAACAACGAAATTGCGCGACTGAATGCGTCCTCCGTCCGTATATTTTTTTCGTCCCGATGTTTGCACATACGTCCCGTGGTAGGTAAATGCACCGAGTTTGAGCTCGAGAGTGTGGGGGCTGCCTAGCTGGCTCCGCTTCTCTCGTTCGTTCATTCGTTCTCTGTCTTCCTCTATCCCTCTCTGTCTCTCTTTCTCTGTGTGTTTGGTGTGTCGTGCAGCGGACGCGTCTCGCGTGCATACGCGTGCACAGGCGTGTTGGCACGCATTGGGATAGGTCGTGGTACTCGGTAGGACAGAGGGCGCTTTGTTCCAAGAGTGCCCGGAGCGCGTAATCAGTGCGCCGGACCGCTTTTGCCCGCTTCTGCCATACGCCCGGTATGCTCGTCCCTCTCCGATAATTCGTTCCTCGATCGGTCGTTCGCGACACCCACGTCCCTTTTTCCAAAGCGACGATCCGGACCATCTGTTCTATCCGCGGGCCTTTTCCAGCATTTCCGCCAACAACGATCATCGATATCCCTCGTACTTTTGACTCGGTAGACTTTTAAAATCTCGACGAAACTTGAACGATCAGTAGAGACGAAGATTCTTCGCGAATACTGGGTCGATCGGAAAAAGCGCAACGACGACTTTCTCGGGAAGAATCGATCGTGGCGAGGAGCCAGAAGCAGCCACCGGCGGGCCACGATTTGTGAATCAACCCGTAGATATATGCGCGCACGTATATATGCAGGTCCAAAGCCATTGAAAGCCACCGAGGCGAAAGAGGCGAGGGGAGGGAGAAACGAAAAAGGGACAAAAAGAGGAGAGGAGGAGAAAATGAGAGGCGGAAAGCGAGGGCAAGAGAGAGAAGTTGCGAGGGAGGGAGAGAGGAAGAAATGCGGGAACAGGAATGAGCACGAGAACGAGAGCGAGAGCCAGGAACGAGAGGGAGAGTGAGAGGTCGGTGCAGCCGTATTTTCGGGTGACCGTGGCCCTGCCCTCGGGACGAGATCGTTTGTGTGCCACTCGGTGCATTCGCTGCACCGTGCAGAGAAAGAGAAAGAGAGAGGAGAGAACGAGAGACGAATAAACGTAGGTGTGCGATGCAGCAGCGCACACGGTCGCATTTATATTTGGCCGGAGGGCGGAGCAGGTTCGAGCCGTGTGTCGCGAGGAGCCACGAATACGCCAACGCACACGAACGCTCGAGCGCATTTTTGCCTCCGCGGTGCACGAGAGGCAAGAGGGGGTCAGTGGTTCCGCCGGTTTTATTATTCGGCACTGTGCACCGAGTTAACCCAGGTCAGTATGGTAAAAAAGCTACACGTTCGGCGAGTTCGGCGTACGCGAGCGCAGTGCATCAAAGCGAGGAGGACCGCACAGGGGCGAGGAGGAGCGCGGAGGACTATAGAGGGGAAGCGGCCGATCGAGGCAACGAGGGAACGAGAGAATGAGAGGGAAGAGGAGAAAAAGAAAAGAGTACGAAGCGTATGCGAGGATACACGCACGAACGCACACACAGGCGCGCGTAAGCGCCCTCGTACCATGCACGCCTGCCACGAATAATCGTGCGCGGCACATCCGCTGCCGAACCGGCAAGCACCGGTCGGCTCTCGATGCGAGCCGTGCCTGCACGCGATACTTTTTGCGCCGCTGCCATTTCCTCGCTCCCTTTTCCATCGTCTTTTTCATCTAACTTTTCCCGAAGAAACGCGCCGCGGAATCTTGGTTCCGCGCAACTCGCGGCAAAACGTTCTGGATCGATCGTGCTCTTTGGATCCTTGCTCGGAACACTTTCATGGTTCCTCATCGAGCGTGTAGCGCGAAAATCTTCGGATGTAATATTTGCCAGGGAAACTGGGTGCCGAAAACTCTCGAGTTAGCAGCAGAGGGGTCGAGAGGCTCCGGCGGAGAGAGAGACAGAGAAAAAGAGACAAAAGGAGAAAGAACAAAAGTGGTGCACGGTAGCGGAGGGAGAAGAGAAGAGGGAGGGAGTCGAGTCGAAAGAGGAAGCGAAAGAGAAAGAGGGAAGGATCGTGACCGAGGTTCGCAGAGGTGGGTCGGTAGTTTCGCCAGTTAGCCGGGTTTAAAACAGCTGCCAAATTTCCCTCTCGGCCGAGAGAGTGAGAGTGACCCATCGAGAGCGAGTGTGTTCCACATCGCGTTTTGCCCCGACACAAGCCAACGGAGCCGGCTGCACGTGCACATGCACATGGAACGTGCACCGATGCAGGCGGTGCGGAGCCATTTGCGCGCATCGATGCGCGCGCTCCTCTACGCTCTCGCGTCTCTCTGTGTGGAGCCGAGGCAACGAGGAGAGTCGTTCGTACGTGCCGTGCGTCCCTGTTTCATGTGTGCTCCTGTGCTCCTGCATTTGTGTGGGAGTTTGCGAGCCCATGAGCCTGCGACCGACCAAACGGCACACACACCCGCCCTAACCACGTGGTGAATTTCGACCGCGGAGGGTGGATGATGTCCAATGTACGACCGACTACTGTGTTTCTACGGTATCTACAGCATTCAGGATCTTCCTGACCGCTGCAGTGCCTGGATGCACTTCCAATTGGCGCAGTTTTTCTAGCTCGTCACTCGATTGATCCGTTCGATCATCGAACGAAATTCATTCGTTGACGATAACAATCCGTCTTTCCCTCATTCTCGAAATGCCGTTTTGCCTTCTTATGCTCTTCTTGGCCACGTGCAGGCGCAGTCTCGATTCAGCGATAGAGCCCGATCGTTGCTGGAAAAACCGGAAGCTGGGTCGAACCGGCAACTGGTAAGCTGGAAACGCGGATACTCTCGGTTTCTGGGACTAGAGCAACAAGTAGTAACCGCGTTTATATCGGCGCCGTTGGCTACGTAGCGGATGGATGCGCCGTGTGGTAGGTATTGGTGGAAGTGCACATGTACGTGCATACATAACGCGATCGTACGTAGGTATATAGGTCGGCTGGAGCGAGCGGCTCGGTGCGGCGCGGAGCGGCGACGGTGCAGCTGACGCGGCAGCAGCCGGGTTAAAGCGCGCTCGGTTACCCCCAAAATTTTCCAACTCGGATAAAGTGGGGATGGCTCGACGAGTAAAACGTACCCGCTCCCGAAATACATGGGGTGGCATGTACCACTCGGTACATACCGCCCGTCTACCGGCATGCTCTTTCCACCTACCGCGCACTCCGCGCCTCGACCTACCCTCGATCGTCCAATGTCGCGGCAACAGTTTGCTCCGATACGAGAGACCTACCGTTCCAAATTTTTGTCGCGAGATCGACAGAGATGAATCTCTCGACGAAGAGAGACTCTGACTGAATGCATCATACGCTTCGCGATAAACCTTTTTGTACTTTTTCATACTCTTAAGCGAACAATGTTTCGACTGCGCTTTAGCGGCGCCACGATGGATCGATGCGCGTTACCGAAAATGTCCGATAAAATTGTTATTAGGGTCGCGGGCATAAAGGCGAAATCGCGTTTAAGATAATTACGCGAGCGATATTAAACTCGTGGAGGGGTGGGAGGTGAATGGAGAGGGGTGGATAAAATAGCTCGTCGGTAATTGGTCAAAGCGATGTTAAATCGGGCCGGCATTCTATCGAATTTCCGTGGAATTAAGCACGCCCGAAATCGGCTGGCACGTTTCTCGATGATTCTCGGTGGAAATTAGCGACTGATAACGACGAAACTCGGTTAACCGTACTCTTTTTGCGGCGACACTCGACGATTAAGCGGCTTCGTTCGATTAAGCGGCAATTAAACGCGCACAAATTGCGTATCGTCGATGAAACGAGGGCACGAGAGAGGCCAGGAAAGATCACGGCCGATGACCCTCTCGAAAAACGTGCACGGATTTCGCGGTAAGAGCGAAATTATTTCGAGCTCCGTTGGTCGTTGACTTTATTTTGTACCTGTGCCAAGCAACCTGCGCCGATGCCGACTGTACATACGTACCTACTTCGATATGTAGATGCAAGGCTGCACATATATACGAGCCGCTCGTTTCCCGCGCAACAAGTAGGTATCGCCGAAATATGGCCAGACGACCACGCTCGAGAGACCGAGAACCGACCCAGAGCCGACCGAGAGGAGAACGAGGAGAGAAAGAGCCACAGCATCGAGAATTCCCCCTTCTCTCCTACCCTCTCTTACTCTCTTTCGTTCTTCCTCCTTCGTTTCGAATCAGCTGCACACCGAGATTCCAAATTTTCAAGGACGTTCAACCAAATTGCCGTCCGCTCGGTGTGTTACGACCAACGAGAAAGATCCCCATAGTTCTTGATCGTAGAAACTGTCGGCCAAGTGGAAAATTAACTTAATTCAGCGTCAGACGTACGAGCGTGCGCGATAGTAAGCGCATTGAGAAAGTTTCGCGAGTTATCGGAGCATGGAATCGTTGGCACCGCTCCAGCCGATGCGTGCCGTGAGAGACTCCCGAGATTCGGTCTTGCCGAACATCCAGACGAAACTGAATGACTTTGACCCCGTTAATAACGATCGAGCCAGTTCAATTGATCAGTTTCGTTAGAAAATTCTGGTTACTTCTAAAGAATACTCTAGATTCGACGTTTTCCAACTTTGGTCCCACGATCCGCGCGCTTATTCGAATGCAGAGAGCGAGACTCCGCGATCGACGTGCGTCGAGCCAACTGCCAAGATTGCCCTTGCATCGTTCCGAGCCCGTCGAAATTGCCATCGATTTCCGAACTGGTAAACGCCTCGATCGCTATCTGCGAAGTTCTATCGTCGATTGGCGGAAGGTCGTGTTTGCATCCAATCAGCAAGATGACCCCGATCGTGGTTTTCGGTCGTCTCGAGGACGAAGCGGTGGCGCGACTTTCTTCCCGATTGGGAGGTGCACAGTCGTTTAGCGGAGAAAGGCCAAGTTTCGTCGTCGATCGCCGGCTATCCTCGCGAGCGAGTAGAATTACGTAACTGCAATTACGATGGCCACGATTCTCAGGAGTAAACATTGCTTCGTCTGCAGTGCTTGTATGTACGCGCGTTATTCCGTGTCAGCGTACCTCGCACTCGCAATTACTTGGACGAGCGAAGACCCTTTGCCGTCCCAGATAATATACCGGTGAACGTAAGTATCGTACGTACGGTGTACGTTCCCGTATTGTCGGCAGTCGTGACGCCACTCGCCCTGACGTCAGACTAAACGAGTACCACTGAAAGAAAGGATATTTTCGTTCGTTCTTGTACCAGGGAAAACTTCAAGAATCGAGAGAATCACGTTCGTTTTCTTTTCGTTGATATCGAGGAAGAATTTCGACCAACGAGCAATTAAAAATCCATTTAACGTTCTCTCTCGAGCGATACGATCCGCACATTTCGTTAATGCATTAAGATAATATATCGCCAGGCAATAAAACGGATTACGCAATTTGTATAATCAGGCCGATTATTATGAATTTAATTCGAGTAATTGCCGAGCTGGAAATTCCTGCCTGGTAGCAAAGTTAATGGAGGAGCATCGAGACGCGGATCCCGTCCGACGTCGATTTAAATTACACGAAATTTAACGGCAAACGATAGAGCGTGCCTTCTAATTAACGCTAAAATCTCCGATTACCGTTTACCCGATCGATCCCCGGGTTCTCGTTTCCACGGTAATTCGGTAGAATTCGTGGCTCTTCGTATCGACGTCCGAAATTCCAACGAACTGGTCGATCAATCGTTCTCCAATTTGCGCGCGAGATGAAACGGTCGCGGTACACCGGAGAACGTCGCCGTCGTCTCCGACGATGGATAACTCCGGCAACGTGACGCGTGACGTTGGGTACAGAGCGCGAACGAGCCGATAAGCGGAGATACGGTCAAGGCCGACTCGGATACCGGCCTATCCGTTCTCTTTCCTGCACCGGCTCTCGACACCGGAATCACCGCGACCGTGCTAGCGCGCCTTGCAACGCCTCGCGGTATATACAACTCTTGCGCCCGAGTTTTTCTCTCTCGCTCTCTCTCCTACTCTCTCCTTATCTGCCGCACCGAGTCTCACTCTCGTCGGCCGACCGTCCTCGAGCACGTTCCGTTTGGTCGGTCTCGGCCCGGGCCACGATTCGAATTTGGCCTGGCCTTCGCCGCAGCGGCCGGCCCGGCCCGCGCGATTGGTCCGACTGACCCAGTGCCACTGACCTTGGGCCCGTCGAGCGCGCCCGAGGGAGAGGGACGGCTGCCGGCCGAGGAAGCGGCGAGGCCGGAGAGAGCGGGACGTCTGGAGTGGGACGGGAAGTTGAACGGGGTGACGGGGGAACGAGAGGAGGCAAAGGCAGTCTCGAGAGACTGGCCCGAAGATTCGGGTATTCGGTGAGGCCCTCCAACGAGCCCAAGAGAGTCCAATCTGGTAGGCGGCCCTTTAGAAAATCTAAAGGGACTAGACGTTTGGGGCTGGACAACTGGTGGACGTCCTTTTTCCCCTCTTTGACGAGTGTAGAATTTTCTGTGGTTATAACATTAGAGGTTTTTGGAGAGAAATGGCGGGTTGTTTGAAGAATTGGAGAGTATTCCGTTTAACGCTTTGGAACGATAAGATCGTCATTGTCCCCGTGCGCTCGTCCTCCTTTCCTTTCATTTTATTTGCGCCCGATAAATAATTCATGCACCTTTTCGACGGTATAACGCGTACCTCGTAACCTTGTCGCGCTCCTTGATCCCGGTGAGCGAGACAACGCCTGCTCGCCGTCTCGGCGATTATTCGAGGGCGCGAAATTCGTTGCGAAGGTTTGCCAGAGAGAAGAGGAAACGGAGAAGAAATGTGTCGATGTGGGCTCGATGGAATCTTCTTTCGTGGTGGATATTTGACTTCGTTGGCTCGCAAATTTGGATCGAGCAGTTTAAGCGAAGAGGATACTAGGGGATGTTTCGGAATGATTTTTGGGGTGAAAAATGTAGCGAACGATGGATCGCTGCGCATCGATGGGCAAAGGACGAGGGAACTCGAATTGAGAAAGAATCGTAATGGACGATGGTCGAGCGGTGAAAGATCAACGGGCTCGATGTCCGGCCCAAGTCTAAAACACGTTCGGGGGAAGATTTCGTGCGCGTTGCTCCGCCTCCTACTTCTATCCGAGCCATTCTAAACAAATGAATCATGCTCCAAAATGGCCGCTTGAATTTAGACGTCACGTGGCATCGACGTACGACACGTTAATATAGCTTCTCCAGGCGTTCACGCGATCGAACGCCTCTCGAGAGTAGCTCGCCGTCCAAACTACTAATTGCAATTTTTTTCGGCAACAACGTTTACGCTCCATTTCCCGAATTCGTAATTTAAATAACCAAAAAAAAAGATAGAGAGAGAGAGAGAGAAAGAACAGGACAATAAGAGGGGCGAGACCGAACGCCACGGGAGGGTTCGATTGTTAGCGCGCAACCGAAGGTCAAATGCGAAGACTGCTCCGAACGAGGAGTTCTCGATTCTGATGATCGAGTCGTCGACGCAGCTTTATATATTCCAAATATAGAAAGAAGTCACTCAGTAGGAGGGGTGCGAGGTAAAGGAAATCCATCGTATTGGCCCTTTAAACCTCAACTCGACGAATGACAATCGAAAACTAAACTCATATTTTGTCCTCTAGTGCTGTTTCAGCCAATCACCCATTAGAAACCGAAAAAAACGGGCGAATCAGAGCGAACCACTGATCACGTGACTACTTCCTGAATTTAAAAATAAGTTGCACCGAATAATTGAAAAGTGCACCTTGGACGTGCAATTATCGTAAATCTCGCAAACCGTTAGCGCATAATCGCCATAAATTTTTCCAAGGCAGACATCGAGAGGAAGCGCGGAATTGAGAGGAATCGAGAGGACTCGAGAGGCGATGAGACGCGCTGGGACAGGACGGTAGGCGTAGATTTTTCGGTACGTGGTGCAGGCATTGGCTCGCAAAGAGAAAGGCTCCGCAGCGGGCTGCCTGCCTACGTAACGGCACGCTGCTTAGAAGGCCGACGGAAAATTTAATGTCAAGTATACATGGAATTGGATTTGCGGCATTAAGCGACAAAGTTGCTGCGGTCAATCGGCCGGCTCTCTGGAGGCTCCCCTCGCCTTTCCGGCAGCTGCGCGCCTTCCCAACCGCCGAGCCGAGGACGGTGACGTTCTTTCCTACCAAAAGCACCAGTTTCGCGAAAATTGTGTAACGTCCCTTCGCTTCGTCCCCGTTAGCACCATCTTTACCGTCGCCGTGGTCGTGAGGCGAGAATCGATAGAGGAGGCGTCATCGCGAGACGGCCTATCTAATCTACCACTTTTTCGACTGCCATCTTGAAACCCGAGGAACACCGGGCCTTAGGATTATCAAACGAATTTCTAAGCCGTACTTCTGATCGAGGCTCATTGCGATCGTCTCTTTTATCGTTGTCTCCTCTACATTCTCCTTTCCTCTTTGCCCTCTCTCTCGGTCTCTCTCTCCCGTCAAACGATTTCGCGCAAAGATTAAAACGTGCTCGAAAAAGATAGGCTCTTCCGCCGATAAGACGGACCAATAAACGTGCTGCATTCGGTTTCGACGGTGAACGGTCCTCCTCGAGGGCAAAACGTTACAAAAGACAGAAAAATTCAACGCGATGGATGAATTCGAAATCCATTCTATCCTGCCCCTTCGTTTCGTGCGCTTCTAAAACGCTCCTAAAACGAGCCGATGATAAGAGGATTTGAAATTACCATCGCTATCTAATTGCAACGCGCCGGTGCGCGTAATCCCTGGAGAATGGAAGACTGTAAATTAATATTTGACGATCGGCTTAGGTATAGATTTAGGATTTAAACGTTACATCGGTAGGTTCGTCACGACGGGGCGATATATTTTCCGAGCAGGATCGCGAACGTTTCGCCATCGAGGCATGACTCTCGCGTGACAATAAAGTCGTAGCCGTGACTGCGATTCGAGCAAAAAGTACGAGCTACCGACGAAGCGTGCCTCGACCGTCTTTTCCTCGCGGTAAAAGTAACGCGCGCGCGCGCGTACTTGCGCGAATCGTCTTATCTAACGTATATACGCTCGAGTCCGCGAGAACTCGGCCTCTCGGTAAATTCTGGACGTTGCCAGAGCGCCGTCGAGGAAGGAGGGAGGGAGAAAAAGAGGAGAATCGAGGGAGCTCTCGTAACGGCGTTTATCGTACGTATTGCCCGTTAACGAGAACGTCACGGTCAATTTAGCGCGATTTCGCGATATCGAGATTACGTCGATGGAAAACGGCACGCGTGTTTCGCGTTAACAAATTGTCGAACGTTCGCACTTCGGTATATTCTGCACTTTAGAACCATAATTAAAGCGAATGTATTTCACCTTGCTGTGGTCGAAACTTGACAGTCTATCGTTCGTCGTTTCTCCTCTTTCTCTCTTCCTTTTTTCCTCGGTAATGAGAAAATCGTCCGCAAAAACCGAGCAACGGGCGGCGGCGCTGCATTGCGCCGATTAGTGTGTGTTTAAATTTCAAATCGCAGCAGCAACTGCATCAAATTGTCTCCTATTAAAAGTGTCACGGCCACGGTGTCAGGCTGAAAAGCGGAGCGGGGAGAGACGGAGCGGGTTACCGAACGCCCCTCCGAGCGACGAGCGAAAACGATTGCAACGGCTTCGGCATTTCGGGCGCGCAGCGAAATCAAAGAACGGCACCGCGTTTCGCGAAATCGATGCCTCGCAAAATTTCGAGGTACGGAGGATCGAACTTTGATCGGCCACTCGATTTTCCACGAACGATATCGGGAGTTCTTAATTTGAATCGCGGAAGAAGCACGTTCCGCGAGATAGATACGAAGGAAATTTGAAATCAATGGAATTCGCGGGCGAATTCGTGGAAAGGAACGACCGAAACGCGTTTCAGGGTAAATCGAAGGTGGACTCACCTCGATACGCGTATCCTGGCTTTACGAAACGAGCGAACGTTGACTCTAAAGATAGAAGTCGATGTCTTCGAGTAACGCAACACGTAGCCTTTAAATCAGCTCGCAGAGACAAAACAAAGGCGCAACTACCGGGCACCGATCGACAGTAACAGCGAGAACCGCGAGTTCTCGGGGTCGATGGGGGAAAAAGGGCACTGGAAAACTTGCACGTTGCCTCATTTCGCCCACGTTACTCGGCAAACCGTCGGAAACTGTTCTCCAAACGGTCGACCGCGAGGTCAGGGAAAGGGTTGCATACATTCGTATACTAGACGAACAAAAATTTGAAGGACGTTTAGAAACGTGCACCAAGAAACTCCATACCAGCATAAATCTAAAAAATCTCTTCTCTCGGAGCAACATAGCGAGACGAACAAAATCGTCTCAAAGTTTGAAACTTTTGCGGCGCTCTGTACTGTGTCGCACGGTATACGTACTCGCAGGTAAAGAGCCGGCAGTCGAGCGCGCGGGGAAAATGTGCAATTGGACCAACGACGTCCTCGTAAACGATGACGGCGGCGACGACAACGACGACGAGGACGACGACGTCGATGACGGCAGCGAGGAGAGACTCACGGCGTAGCGGTGCAGCGTTCCGCGGTTCTCGGTGGCTGCTCCTAGGAAGGAGGAACGGTGCGCGCGTGCACCAAATCTCTTCGGTGTGCGCGTGGCCACTCGTAATCGTGTTCGTAGAGGACGGTGCGACGATGCGACGGTGGAGATCGAGGGTACGAGAGAGCGCGAAATATCGCGAGAGTGCGTGCGTGTGCGGTTGATCGTCGGCAACGGTGGCAGCAGCGGTGGTAATGGTAGTGGCCGTGGTCGTGGTCGTGGTGTATCAGCATCGGCGACAACGGCGGGCAACGTCGGGCAACGGCAATGGTAACGGCGAGGACGATGGTGGTGGTGGTGGTGGCGGGGTCGGTGGTTGTGGTGGTGAACGGAGGAAGGTCGAGCTAGTTGGTAGAACGGAGAAGGACGGTAGGAACGGAAGGCGCATATAGCGGTGTGTAGCGGCGTGCATCGGTGTCGGTGAGAAGGAGGTCGGTGGTGGTGTCGACGCGGCGGTGGTGGTGGTGGTGGTGGTGGTGGTGGTGGTGGTGGTGGTGGTGGTGGTGGCGGTGGGCACGAAGATGGTGGGGTGGTTGGATGGCGGCGCTCCTAGCGCGCAAGCCGCACCGTCCGACGCGGATGCAGTTACGGGAGCGCAGCGCGACCCAACGCAACTCGACAAACGTCGCATATCCGGAGCCGGATCAAACGTCGAGGCCTGGTCAAGTGGTGCGTGTGCGTGCGTCGCCTCGTCTCCCTCTCGCCTGTGCGCCCGTGGAAAGCGCGAGAGAGAAACCTCCGGGAAGAGACATCGCGATACCGAGATTACCGATATATCGAGAAACCGACCGACGGACCGGAAGATCGAAAGATCGACGGACCGCGCGATACACGGAAGAAATTCCGAGAGAGAAAAAGAAAAGGGTGATTTTATCGGTCGTGCGTGTGTGTCCGACGGAAAGGAAGAGGGATCGAGGAATCGCGGAAACGAGAGACCGAAGGATCAAGAAGGTGGGGGAGAGAGGGAGAGGTCGAGAAACGGAGCGCGAGAGAGACGAGAGAAAGACAGAGAAAGAGAAATAAGGGGGAATTCGTCTTTCCACCCTGCCGATCGAGACGAGGCGAGACGACGAGAAGCGTCGTCGTTCCGTTGTCGTTGCCGTTGTTGTCGTTGTCGCTGCTGCTGTTGTCGTTGTGCACGCGCACCGTCTTTGGCGGCTGATACTCACGCCCTCGCCGCGTAAACTAGCCGTTCTCCGCTCCGTTTCGATAATTACGGGGTGCCGCTACCGCGAGGAGAACCTCAACGTTGAGAAAGAGAGAGGAATTTCGAGGACCGTCGGGTGAAACAAGGGAAACGAGCGGCACCTTTTCGCCGTTCTCGTGATCGTGATCGTGATCGCGGTGCCGCGCAACCGCCTTGGACCGATTCGCCGATAGACTCGATCGAGCGAATCGACGATTCCTCGTCGACAGCGGTTAATCCGTCGCGCGCGCTACGCTCTTCCGTCGGGAGCATTCTCGGAGGAGAGTACCGGCGCTCGAGGATCGGAAGGATCGAACGGAGGAGAGCAACAGGCTCCTTGCGTGGCAGGAAGAGCGTGGAGGGGAGCCGGCACGGGAGTTCGGTGCAACCGTCGATTCCATTTCGTTAGTCGCCGCTCGATCTCCTTTTTGGTACGCGCGTCCCTCTCGACGCCAAAAAAAATCCAAATCCACGCGTTTCCAATCAACGTCGGATCGTTTTGTGTGTTTTGTACGAGGTGTTCCAACAAAAGTCTTGTGAGAGAGGGAGACGAGAAGGAAAGAGAGAAAAAGAAAGAAAACATCGAGACGACCGAGATCAAGGTGGTCAAGGAGTGAGATCGTAGTTTCAAGAGCAGAAAGGCGGACAACGATACCGAGGAAAATGTCGAGGAAGATTCGCGCCGACTACGGTCACCGGCTCGGTACGAGAGCGTCGGCGAGCCGTCACGAAGAATTCTGAAGAATCGCGGCGAGAAGAAGCAAGTGCGCGTCGTGATTCTTCCTGTCGCGAAAGTGAGTACCCTCGCGGTGTCTTTTTCCGCTTGAAACGGAGGATGGCCATCGGTGCGCGAGCGCGCGTGCTCTTCCCCGTGTGTGCGCGCTTGAATGCGTGGATGCGTGCATGCCACGTATATACGCGTGGACGTAAGAACGCTTCGAATGTGGTAAGAGCGCGCGCGTGTGCTCGCGCGCGCGAGACCAACGAGAGAGAAGAATAGCGTTATGGGGCGGTGGGGGGAAGAAGCGAAGAGAGAGAGAGAGAGGGAAATAGGAGTGCCCTCGCGCGCGCGTGCATCGGACGAGAGTGTGCACGTGTCATCGTATGCGACCGTAGGTGCGTGAGAGACAGGGGGAGAGAGAGAGAGAAACGATGGGAGAGGGAGCGAGCGAGAGAGGGCGCACGGAGAGAAGAGGCCAAAGGGAGGGAGATCGACGGGCCGCAAGACGGACTAGAGTGCCTCTTAGACACCAAAATGGCCGAAAAGACTACGCTCTCTCGAGCGAACCAATGTTTCTTCTCTCCTCGCGCGATTCGTTTCTCCTTCAACTTCCAACCAATTGCTACTCACGCATCTTCGGACCATCCGATTCAAAGCGCGCCAAAATTCGACCTTCCGATCGAAAGATCACGAGAGATTCCTCCCGCCGGAGAATCATCCTTTATCCGGAAGTAAACGATGATTCTTTCCTCACTAATGTCGAGTTCGCGAACGTTCCTTTGGTGGTATTTTCTTATCGGTGTTTTGTCTACGATCGCCTACCTTCCATCGATTCTTTCCTCTCTTACCACGAGTTGACCTCGTTACGTTCGTCCAAGGCGATCTTGTATCGTGCGTTACCCTCTCTGGATTTCTCCGATCTCGATGTCGACTCGACGACTTCTCGTTCGTCTCTCCACAAATGCCCGAATATTTCACCCTCATCTCTTAATGCAAGGCTGTCCCTATTTCTTTTTTTTCATTCTCCCCTTCGAGCGCTCAAAGACCAACGACGAATTGCATCTTTTCTTCTACGATTCTCGTCCCCGTCGGCGACGGTATTTCACGATCGTCGGAGAAAACGGGGCTCGTTAAAGGGGGTCGAGAAACGATTGCGAAAAGATATACGACGCGTCACGTGTTTCGCGCGGAAACCTGTCGGTCCGCGAGTCCGAGCAACCGGTACGTTGGGGCGTTCAACGTGCAAGGACAATCGAAACGCGGCACTCGCGCGAGTCGACTTCTCTCGAGCAATGGACTTACCATTTCAACGATAAATCCTATCGCTGGATCAGTCGTTCCTCGAAGAGAACAATTTTCTTTCGATAACGACACCCCGTCGTAACGTGCGCACGGATTCTTCGATGTTTACGTCCCGTGTACCGGTTATACCATGCCCAATCGACCGATATGCGTTTGGTTCGCGGGGCAATTAGAACGTGCATGTCGCAAAAAGAACGCACCATCTGCCGTGAGCTAATTCGATGGTGACGCGGCCGAGCTACCATCGTAGTCGTGTATTTTTTGTCGCGATCGACAGTGTTCGTATTTTTGCGGAAGATTCGTCGCTTGAAAGAGAACGTACGATCGACTGCGCTTACTTTGTACGCCTCGAGGAAAGAAGATCGACAATAGCAACAATGTTGCATTTGTCTCGATTCAAAGCTGGTCGTTGAGTGATTTAACGCTAGAACTGCCGGGATTAAATCTGTTATATATCAAGATATTGTTACGAGTCGACCGCGCACGCATTAACCTTTTAGACATAATTATGTAGTACACAGTTATAGGAAAACTGAGAACGTTTATTTAGAGAAACACGTTCGTCAACCGGGACCATCGACCGTTGAATCTCATCTTTATTTATTAACAAACAATTGCCAAGTCTTGTTACCTAATAACATTTAATCCACTGGGTGCTCCGTAATAATATTAACCATTTAAATCCAAGAGGTCTTTAAAAATCTCCGATAGAAAAGACCCAAGCGCTTCGATAGCGCTCTTTTTGTTTCATGTTGAGAAAAGTCACTCATGTCGTTTGTCTTTAACTATACATATAATAATATTAATTTGTAATAGGTATCAACAAAATTAAAAATATATTACTTGGATTGTTTACATAGAAAAAAGTAGCGATGCAACAAAAATGCGTCTGAAATATTGAGTGCGTTCCGTTATATGTATTGTGGTGCGTCAGTTGTCCGTATCGTTCAAATGCCTTGGGTTTTTTCGACTTGAAATTTGAAGAGCGCAAAAGAGTAGAACTCAAACGATTAAATACTTTGAAAATACAGGAATCAAGATGTGGAAGATATGACAGAATCAGTAATCTGTGATAACAACAACTTAGAATATCCGCTCTATGACTTTCCTATAAGCTAGGACAATTTTTGGAAAAAATTCGGAACCGGAACAGTCATTTTGACTAGCTTGGTAGTTCTAGTGTTAACGAGTTGAAAGAATCGTTGGAAATTAAATTCAGTGGTCTCTTCTTACCATAATCCGGAAATGGTGTTACTTCGACCAGCTGATATCTCGATGTCGCTGGAACGATTCGCGAGACGTTTATGGCGGGCGTTTATTGACGCGATAATTTAGTAAAATTAACGCCTGTCGGAGGAAAGGTCATTCTGACGAGAATACTGGGTTTCCATGTGCGGTCGGTGGTTCAAGTTCGTCGATGAGGTATCCGTGGAAACTGAGGAAGGCGAGGAATCAGCAAAACATTAGCGATTCGTCGCGTCGTCGATGACTCGCGAGCGTCGAATAGTTATTAGCGCGAAAGGTTAACCAAAAGTAGCCCGATTCCTCGAAGAGAGGAAACTACTCGAAGTTTCTCCGACCTTTCCTTCTCTCTCTCGGAATAAATTCCAACGTGAAAACTCGATAAAACCCGAGAGCCGGCTGGGAAAATTATTTCGTCCTCGTTTTCGTCGACTGGCGCGTAAATGTCCGTCGTCGTGGAACTTTGGGAAACGAGAATCGATAAGGATCATCGCTATTAACGTTGATTTTATATCGTTGGATAGGATGGAAAAATGGTATTATTAAAACGTAATTAGGCCGACTTCGTGCACCGGTTATGCAATTATCTTGATCGAAAAAGTTCGCCGAATACCTCGGACAAACTGTTACGATAATCGTTTGCGGTTTTGAATCCTATTGTTTCGTTCGCCTCGAAATGAACGCGCGCAAAATCAAGAGTGGTGTCGATTCAAAGATTCTTTTTTTCGTAGAAAAGACAGAAATGATAAAGGACAATTATCCAACCAATTTTTATAGAAACGATATTTCTAGAAAGTCCGCGCTGGATTTTCAGCAGGTGTCACGAAACGTCGGTGCGTGACGTGAAAAAATTCGCGAATCAAAATCTCGCAAAAAAAAAATCCCCGTATCCGAAGCCGGCGCGTATTCGTGGAATACACGGAGTTATCGAATTTTATCTCTCTTTTTCGCACTTTCGGACGGACACGATGGCATCTTTATCCGGACACGTTTTGGACCGGCGTGCGCGGTGATCGAGAAAGTTCCGCTCGTTTCATTGACAGCCTGCCGTTTTCAATCACGTGCCGGTTCAAATGCAAACTATCGACAAACCGACCTGTCGCGCGCACCATCAAAATTTCCTATGCCGAGAGAGAAAATTTAGAATTTCGTCTCATACCATCGTAACTTCTGTGTCCCTCTCATTCCCGCTCAAACGTGAGTCTCCGATGTCGAACGGTATCACGAAACTAATCGCTTTAACGAATGATCGAAGAGCCCGGCAAAGGTATCGATCGAAATGAAATACGACGATCGATGGAAATCGAAGATACATCATACAGTCATAGAACTATAGCATCGAATGTGGTCATGTCGAAAGTATACAAAGGATCAAGAGCGACCTCGGGTTGTGCAAACGATTGCCGCAACTGTATCAAATAATAGCGGACTTACGTATCGTGCTCGCTATACACGTGACAATTATTCGTGTAATCCGTTGTCATCGTAGGCCCGCCATATCTCTATGATAATGACCAACGTGAAATTCTCTCGGCGCATTCGCGATACAAAACGTTTGCGATTCGTGCAGTGCATCTTTAAGTTAAAAAAAAAAAAATATATATATATACGTTGAGAAGTTGGCACGAATAGAGCAGGGTCGGAAGTCTTTTGACAAAAGTTTGAGAAAGTCAACGGTATGGTTCGTTCAAAGGAACGAAACTCACGTTGGTAGACGGAGGAGAGTACAAAGTTGCCTAAAAATCAATATCGAGTGCAGTCTCGTGCAAATAGATGCGAGAGGTTTACAGTTCCGCACGTACGGCACGTTCGCGCACCTTTCCACCGAGGTCGTCCGGAAATCCCTCGAGTCACGGCGACTAATTTTGAATCTCCTAGTTTACGGCCAACTTGCGATCCTCTATCCCGGCTTCTTGTTTTAGAAAGCTGAAATTTGCCTTATTTAGTAGGTTAAACTAGAAAATTCGGTTTGACCTCGATTTAGAGCGGCAGGCATAGCGTGTCAAAGTCCTTAAGTAACGGCGAGAGGTTTCCATCGAGCCTTCGGTCCGAGTTCTCCCACTCTCTCGTGTGCCACGAAAACAGCGAGGAAAACTTTCCCCCTCAGAGTGGAAAGAAACATTGGGAAACGAAATTCTTTTTTTTTATCTTCTTTTTTTCTTTCGTCGAAACGATTCGACACGGTCGCACGAAAACGATGGTCGAGCGAACGTTTCGCGGTGTCGACTCTCCTCGTTGAATTATCGACGCGTTAAACGACGCTGTAAAAAATCCGTTTTACTAACTTCAAATACGGGAGTCGATGTTGCAACTGAGCCGGAAAGCCAGCTCGGGAATTACGAGGAATAACGAGAAGCACGAGCTAAAATTCAACAATGCCAGAGTCTAATCGCTTTAGAGATGAATTGGAATCGAGCCATGGTAGATTTTAGATCGAGAATCGATACGGTTTTATCGAGAAAGTGCGTGGAAATCGATGGCTTTTCGATCGTTACGAAACGCGCAATTTTTGAAAAGCGAAAATCGAAGTGACGGAGCAAAGGTATGAATAATTATCGTTGATAGTCGTATCGATGGTATTATCCTTATCTAACTGGAGTTAAATTATTAAATAAGGGAGCGATAAGCCAGAAGTCGACGCCGTTGTAAAAAAAAAAGAAAGAGTCGTGGAGTGTAGAGAGGGAAAGGTTCAGAAAGAACATGCAATCGTCGATAGCGAATTCTCTGTTGGTTAAATGGGAAAAAGGGTATCGTGGTATTGCAACGTAAATTCAGTGGAACCAGCGTAAAATCGGGAATCAGCATTTTTGTATAAATCAAACGGCGAGCTGCTTGAAACAATGATAATTAAATTCAAACCGAAGGTAATGGACCTTTTTCATTTTAATGTTTCGCGAAAACAAAATGTACGCCTGAAGTGCCCTTTCGAATATTTGCATCCCGCGAAATTCCATGGAACAATACGCGGTCGTGAAAATGCACGTGAAAAATTAACACAACCAATTTGCCGCGCGGCACAGTTAATTCTGTTACGCTTCGTCACATAAATTCGCCAGAAAACCACGCCGGTACTGCCGGCATTTAATTCCAACAATGGAATCGCGATATCGCGTAAAACGTGCAAGTAATTCGCGATGCGATCGTAATTTCGCAAATTCGTCTATGATTTCCCACCGCTCTGGAAAATACACGGAGGCGCGCGCGCGCGCACGCGCACACGCTTACCAATGTGGTCGACGTGGGAGGATACAAAAAATAAAATTCTTTATTTCGAAAAATACTCTCGTTAAAAAGAACCGAGCGCATGACCGCGTGGATCGTTCGCACCTTGCAAAAAACCGGCTGAATACGAACGAAGATAGAAAGAGGGAGAGAGTAGAAGAGTGAAAAACAGAGAGAGAGAAAAGTGATACAGAGAGAGAGAGAGAAAGAAAGAGAGGCAAACGAAGTATGTCCGTTACGTTTAAGCGCAAACCTTTAGTTTCTAAGCCCGGTGAGCAACAGGTTGCGCCATTGTGACAACTTGAAAACTCCGCTTCCACGAATATTTTCAAAATTCTTCCTCACAGTTCTTTATACTCCGCTCTACGTAGAATTATTCTTTATTCTTTCCCGAGTCGCGAATTCTCGCGCTTCCCGCTCGTACTTGAGACGCCGAGGAAAGAATTCGCATTGCGCAAAGCTTTTCAATCGAAAAGAATGGTCGGACTAACCCGCGCGCGCACCTTTCTCCGCCACAGCGACTCGCTCAAGGACTTTAACGATCATTACCTGACGGCCTAGAGGCCTATAGGTCTACCGGCTACCACCGGAAAGCAAATCCCTTTGTCGATCGCGGGAAACGCTTCGCGGCCCTTCGCGTGAGTACCGGTTTCAGTGGCTCACGAAGAAACTGGGTCCACCGGACGACGGAAGTGCGTTTACCAAGTAAACCGTCGATCGACTTATTTTTCCTTCTTCACTAGCAGATCACGAGTCATTAAATGATTCTATCTAGGTCGTAAATAGTGCCGTAAGAAGGAGCAAAGGAAACGAACCGGCTGAGACAATAACGAGGCTTTGACTTGCTTTAAAACGAGCCTGCGAATAAGTCCCCTCGCTGATGGAGAAAGGCCGAAGTGTGCGCGCGCGAGCACCTCGTTTATACTCGGCGAGCATCATTGGCGCGTTCTCGATGAATCGAGCCAGCGAACCGGCACGCACTCGCTCACTCGTCTGCTGAACACGTGGATGGCTGCGAGTAATCGCGAATAGTTGCAAATAGTCGTGAGCAGTTGGGAATAGTCATAGAAATTACGATGGTAAACGAAATAGCATTTTAACCGCGGTGACATTCAAAATTGCTCGAAGGCAGAGGCGACGAGCTTGGATAGGACCGCGGAGGAACGAAGAGGAGTGTTAGGCATCGTAGCGCAGAGAAACTGAGGGGCAAAGAGGTAGAGACGGAAAGAGGGTGCCCCGCGGGATACAACGGAGGGGCACGCGCGTATTGCCGTAGCGTGAATACGCGCCCGCGCACCCGCGAGCGAGTTAGCAAAATGGCCGGCAGATTTAGACTTACGTAACGACTCCATGTGCCGAACGCAGGCCCGGTGCTTGGGTCCCGGCACTTTTTTTTTCCTCCTCGCTAGTTGCCTCGTCTGTTCGCTCGTTTGCCCGTCCATTCGCCGATTCGTTGCCATCTAATCTCGTTGACTTGCTCAGTCGTACGGAGGGGGATGTCGGCTTGTCTCGAGATCATTCGGTGGGTTTTTCGTCCTCGTTCCTCGGGGATCTGAAACAAAAGTGTCCTAATTTGTTAGACGAGTTCTATATCTCTGTTTGACGTTAAAATTTCTGGAACACGAGTTTAGGTTGTTGTGGAGGACGAGAGAGATGATGGTGGTTAATAGAAGAGGGGGGTCATCTGGCGAATTCGTCGCTCGTTGGTAGACATTCTCGAAGATCTCATTCGTGGCGTAGGCCGCGACGCATCGCGCGTTCGAAGTAACGAGTTAGCGAAACGGCCGGCTTATTAGACTTACGTAATCGACTCGGCGTGTCAAAGACAATGCGAAATATTTCTTTGACATCGCGCGCGAAACCAGTCGTACGAACGTTGCTGGCCGTGCGTGCTTTGTTCTTCGTTGTTGGTTGCTGATGGGCACTTTCCAAGCGTACGAACTATCACAGTCTATCGCGGTCTATTCCGACTTACGGCTTTGACTCTTACTGTAAAATCCTACGTGACTTTTTCCGCTCTGTGTCACGCTTTCGAGTTTCTTATTTCGAATCGTTACGAGCGATTTTGGATATCAATTTGCACGTTGCTTTCGAGAAACGCGATTGTCTTTGAAGATTCATGGTCAAAGATTGTATCTAGGACTTTCATATTCGGTTTTTCGCCTATTCGATACGATCTTCTCGTTTTTGATCGAGAGATTTCAAAGTTTCGCTCATTCCGGTCTTGGAAAAATGTCCGAGAGATTTCAACTTGCGTAACTTCACGTGACTCGCTCGGACGAGGCGTCCTCGACTGAAAGTCTTCTTCGAGATATTTTTATCGTTGACCGTGCAACGCGTACCAGCGTCAAATCGGGCGTACGAAATGTTAATTAGATTCGAGAAGGCGCAAATCGTTTGCGCGCTAAATGCAAATTAGCCGTCTAGCCGAGGCTAGCCGAGTCGAAAAGGAGCAGCAACGTTCGTCGCATCCGCGCGCGTCCGTGCTCTCGGTAAACTCTCGATCGCACGATTTATATTCGACGAGCGAAGAAAGTCGCGAGTCGATTGCGCAACGAAGAGTCTCCTCTTTTTCACGAAGAGACGTCCTTTCTAACGTGAGGACAAAGAATCGCGCGGGTGTCGAACGTCACGCCATTAGTCCCGACAGGATGTGCACATAGATAGAAATACCGATCGGATCGTGCTGCATTTATCCATCTCCTATGACCATTCGGAGTGAAGGAAACGTAAAAATAAATTCCTGGTCCTCTTTTCTCGCGGACAACCGATTTAACTCTTTGCACTGCGATGTTTCACTTGAGGAGACATCGTAAAGTCTACCGTATCACTTGATTGCCATCTTTGAGGGAATGACCTCTTGGAATTGATTAGTGATTAGAGAGACTTATTTCTCCGCAACATTTGAAGAAATGTTTGTTTACCTGATCTTTTCTATTGAAATGGCACAAGACAGCAAGTAGTAAAATGCCTCCAAATTACTAATAGATAACGTCTAAGATAGTTGCGAGTGCAAAGGATTAAAAACGCAGTGACCAGATAGAAACCTCCTGATTATCACTTTGAACGCCACCGGTTTTCGCTAGATTCATAATTTCTACTGAAGTGAAATTTTTTCTATTAAATTCGTATTTTGCGAAGCAGAAACTTTAAAGATACAGGTAGATAGGTATTCGGCAGACCTTTATCTTTTTAATGTCGATATTTAAATATTTAATATATCCGAGAATTCATAAATATTACAATTTCCAAGTTACACGGAAATTTAATGAATTCAATAGCGCCGGTCACCAGTGACCTCCATGGCAGTCAAAGTGTTAATTGGTCAACCAACACGATTTGAGATTTCTAAAACCGTACCACCCTGTCGTTTCATGTGATCCGTTAAAAGAAACAAATATAGTGATGTAGATATTTTAGAGAACGCGTCTGAGAAAAATCTGTACTTATAACAGCAACGTCGTAAACCCTACATCTACGGCCGCTAAATCTAGTAGGTTGAAATATATTAAATATGTACTTTATACAAAGATGGATCAAGCGGTCAAAAATATAATCAGTTAAGTAATTTGTATATTTTGAGATAAACGTGAAACATTTACTTCCCTACTTTTCTATCAATTTGAAAAAAAAAATTTAAAAGTAAGAACCCGTCAATTTGACGGCTGCCGTACATCTAGTGTTTGAATCGCTGCACTGATCAACGATGCGACAATTTGAAATTTTTGGAAATCAAATCCCTCCAGGATATTTTCGAGCCATGAAATTATCGCTGTACGACGTCGATAGAAAATTTGGTGAATCCCCGAGTCGAAAATTTCAGCCCAAAATCCTCCTAAATTACCAAATAACTTAGGATATTTAGGCTGAATATGGAAAAATATGTTACATATAAAAGAATGCAAATTTTAATTCCACAATCGCCCTACACTTGTTACTTTTTGCCACTTTTACCTAGTTTAGGAGAAATTTAGGCTTCATACAGCCCAAAATAATCCTCAGCATTCTATAGCGAGGAGCTTTAGAATTGGATTGGAATTGGAGTGGAATGATCGAGGTCCAAAAAAATTCTCGATATACTAAAAATTAATTTCGTTTAGAAGATTTAGAATTTATATGGAATAAAATGATAATTTAATTCCAACTTGCTCCTGAAAGCCCTATTTTTAGAATATGAGTCGACAGACTTGGAACTTCTGAAATATTTTTAGGGGATGTCAGATTAAATTGGAATAAAAATTTTACCTGATCAGTCCATATAACTCCTAAAAATCATATTTACAGGACTTTGAGGCGCGTAGACACACTAGTTGAGGATTATGAGGTTCAAAATGGTATACATAATTAAGCGGCAAATGAGAGATCAAAAGAATCTAGGATTTGAAGTTTCTTTTTAGGCTGGACTTTTCGACTCGGGTCGTCATCGGTTGTTTCGTAGATTTCGGCTTATTCTAAGATCTCCTGTTGTCATTTGAAATTGCAAAGACTTCTTCTTGCACGAGGCTGATTTCGTGCACCGTGGAGGATCGGTGACGGCGTACGCGGAAAGACGAGCGCGCATTGATTTTAGTGGGTGTTCGCGCGATGCTACGTGTCTTCCTCGCACCAAACGGCGATAACGTATCTAATTTAGCGGCAACCTTGGCCATAATACGAGTAACAGCGTGAACTTCCACGTTACGGAAAAAGTATCTCTATCTATAAACTCGAGCTGCAGCCTGATCTCATTGTTTTTCTCCCGCGTTTCCCTCCATGCCGACAGAACAATCGACAAGAAGTCGTTCCTCTTTCTCCTACTCATTCTCTCTTTCTCTCTCTCTGTACGATAGATTCAAAATCCTTCCAACGTTAACGGCCCTTCCAATTTGCCGGACAAACTTTTTTTTTCCTCGAGACTCGTCGACCCAGAGGCGGGCCAAAGGCGCAATAATTTTCTGGGTTTCTCCATCCCGACTCTCGCTCGAGTTCGCGCTAGTCGTCGGGCTTGTTATTAAGATCTTATCATCGGTGACGCAAGCGTTGGTCTGAAACGTGGCTCTGTGAGTCTCGTTGTTCTTCCAATTTTGCCATTTTTGCCTCTGCCTCCGTTCGATCTAAGTGCAACCGTGCGAAACGATACGGAGAAAAAGTACGACGTTGGTCTTCTTTCTATTTTTTGATAACATTTCTCCACGGAGGAAAGGTGAAGATTTTCTTGAGCATGAAGCAGCGTATTCCAAAATAACATGTCTGTCGGTGATCAACGTCAATAAGATCGTTAAGTAATTATCGAAAAGGGCGAACGTTTCTCGAGGGTCGACCGAGACGACAGAAGAAACGTCGCAATAAAAATCCAAGAAGTCAAGGTAATTCTCGATAATTGGAAGCGACTGGCCGCGAAACAGTTTTCGAAGCATTAATCGAGCTGAGTTTTTGCTCTGCGGAACTATTCGTCCGCGAGATTGGCGCGATCGCTGAAACGGAGACCAAGACGTTCCTTCGGAAGCCCCGTAGATTCCTCCGGTGGTGGTGGTCGTCGTAAAGCGTGTTGTTACGGCATCTATTACTTTTATTGCGCATCGCATACCCATCGCTCGAAGGCTTGCTCGAACGTGTTTCTGTGCGGTCTCCGAGCCTCTAAATTGACAATAAACGTTTATGCAAAGTAGTCTGCGCGGAAAGCCAAGAGAAACCGGCGCGCTGAAAGCGAAGGAAAGACCAAGTTTCCTCAAATCCCCATTGTAACCAAAATCTTCAAGATTCACTTCGATCTTCTCATTTCAAAAAGTTTCCAATTCTTCAGGAAGTCCAAAAAATTTCCATCGATTCAAACGTTCGACGATCGAAGGATGAATAGAGAGAGACCCGTTTTCACCCGGTCGAATTGTAGTGGAGTGACTGCCACCCCCGTATTTTCCCTCCTTCGATGGCACGCATCGCTCGTACGGCCGTCGAGGCTGCGTTTTTATCGATTCTTTGGCGAGCCGAGCCCTCTGTCTCCGCCTTGGCTTTGTTTCAGAATCGGAAAGTCGACGCATCGCGTCGAGAGAGGAAATGATCGCGGTTTCTTCGTTTTTCGAGAGTCGATTTCTGTGGACTATCCGTCGGCGATTCGAAGCGTCATGCGTGCTTTCATGAGTACATGCGTGCCTGTACTCTGGCCAAAGATACACGCGTGTGCGTGTATTTTACTGGTACGCGTCAGTTGGGCGCGTAGTGGCTCGGAGTAGCGCGAAAGATGGTGAAAAAGAGAAGGGGAGAAGGAGCTATGTTTTCGCGTCGGGCAGTAATGCACGCAAGTGCATTTCGTTGGACGAGTCGCAACGCCAGGAGCGTCCCCATTCTAGTTCGGCTATCTACATCGCTAGAAGTTTACGTAACCGCACGAAACCTGTCAGCTGACATTTCGGTGCTAACCAATGCCGACTGCCATTGTCTCTCTTTCTCTATCTCTGTCTTGTCTCTTTCGTTTGTCCCTCTCTCTCTCTTTCCGGGACCCCTGTCGTCGGTGAGCTTCCTCTCCTTCTCGCTCAACTTTTCGATTCAGTCGAAAGATTTTTCGACCGTTTTGGGAGAACGTGCTGAAATAATTCCAGACTGTGCCTTCCATCGTGGCGTCCTTTATGCGACGCAACGTGACGGATGTCGAGACGGAGAGGAAGAGAAAAAGAGAAAGAATATTCGTCCTTCGCGGAGCGATAGCCGCGACGAATCTCGTTGTTGAGTTGTTGAAAAGGATGGGAATTTAAATTGTGAATTCAACGAAGGAGAATCCTCGAAAAATATCGGCAGACTTTTTATCTAATCCGATTTTATTTTGTTCGACTTCCTTAATTAAATTTCCAGCTTTGTTCGTTATCGATTCTGCAGATTCGTCGGGCGAGATGCAACCGCGATGATTTTTTAGGAATACTGGGATTTGTGATGTCGAAAAACTAACGGGAGAATTGGAAGGAGGATTGGAAAGGTTGAGATCTCTTCCTTTTCTTCGCCGGGTTCGTTTCGCGTCTTCTCGGCTTTCCGCTCGAACTTGAGACGGTATCATCGGCGACGAAGAAGCCCGGTTATCTCGCCTCCCCGAAGGAGAGGATGCCCGTCACGCCCTCCGCTAGTAGATACGGTGTTTGCGAAACCGTCGAAGGAAGATATTGCCAAGCTATTATATTTCGCCGCGAGCAGGCTTTGTCTCGCAGACAAAATTCAACAATAAGTCCCTTATCGTCGAGCCGCTTCGCTAAAAGAAGCTCGTACCGATGATCGCTGCGAAGAAATTTCTAGAAGACGACCTTTCCTCGTGCTTCGAGCTAGGATCGACTTTTCATGAAATACGAAAGGTCAATACGATTTTCTTAGATTTTTCACTAATTTCTAGATGTTTACGAGAGATTGTCGGAGAGATTGTCGATGGTAACATCACGCTAAAATTCACCTCGGTCCGACTCTCGAACGTACGCGAACGGCGCGCCGGAGTCAACAAGTTGTTCAGCCGGACCACCCCTTCCCCCAACTAAATCCCACTTCCTATAATTAATAAACGTCATGTATCGTGGCTCTGCCGAGCAATTTAGATCGTAGGCGATGGGTCGCATCGAGACCTCTCTACCAACCGATTTTCAAAGTCTATCGCAATTTCATTTTTTCCTCTTTCTCTCTTCACCACTTTTCACGATCGATTCGTAAAAGTTGCGTCCCTTATTTGCTCGTTCCTATCAGAGATTTTTTTCCAACGAAACACTCCCTCGGTCCGAGTCGAAGGAATTTACGTCTCTTCGGCGGAAAATGGATTCGAGAGAGGAATCTCGTCGGAGTGGAGGTGCGTCGGGACGAGAGGTGCAAAATATATTGGCCGAGGTATCTCTCGCGGCAGCTATACAGCCCCCGCGGAGGTCAACGTCCTTTCGCCTTCCGACGAGGCAACGGAGGAAATATTAATTCCAAGGTTTTTTTGTCGAGCTTCCCCCGTCCGTCGTTGCTCGATATTGGCAAGAGCGGAATCGTGGAAGAGGCATTAATTTGCAAAGTCGTAAACAAGACGGCCGCTGTCGATACTTTTAATAAAATGCTAGTAATTAAATTGCGCGGGGGTTCGGTAATGGTCGGGGATTGGAGTGGTCGGGGTGGAGGAAACGGCCGCGGGAAGAGAACAGGGGGAGAATAGGGGGAGGACATGGCGAGGATAGCCACGTCGAGGGAGGGAGGAGGATATCCGAGCGAGTGGCCGGGTGAAAGGTAATATCGAACTCGTATTTTAGGTGGACGAGAGGCAGGCGGTGGTCGAACGAGGCGAGCGGAGGAGTCGGATTCTCGCGGGTGGGGTCGAAGGGGAAAGAAACAAAAAACGACTCGCGGAAACAAAAAGGAATCCGCGCGTCTTTGGGGGGTAGCGTTAGTTAACCCCCACTCTGAGCCCTCGGCCGCGACATCTCGCCCCGCTGCTCGGCCTCACCCCGCTTTACCCTTCTCGACGAGCTTCGCCGGCTTTCCCGTTTCTCCGTTGCTCCGTTACTCCGTTAGCCCCGTTACCCCGCTGGCACGGTTGCCCGCGCTTTCCCCCACTCGCCCTCTATTCTCCGCTCCTTCCACCCTTCCGCTTCACTCTCTCGTTCTCTTCTTTCCTCGTGTCCTTTCCACCTTCTCCTCCTTTCTATCTCCTCGTTTCAGAAATTTTTGAATATCCGATCAATAGGTAGCCGTTGGCAGGAAAAAAACGAGCTGGGTGGGGAAGTACCGGACGAGAGCCACCCCTTTTCTCGCGACTCGTCCCTTTTTCCTCGAGGAAACTCGCACCTTCCTCTTTCTACTTTCTGCTCTTCGATTGATCGTCCGACCATTTCGACTCTGGGTTCGTACGATCTAACGTCGTGTATTTAAATTCTCACCCTCGCTTCGTTGTATATAAAGAAAAGGGGTATAAGGTCGGGCGAAGAGAAGTTTCTTGAAAATTTTCCTAGTAGTTTCGCGTGTCGGGTTTTCCGGTACTCTCGTGCCTCGTCTCATGAAAATATTATTTATCAAAAGTTCTCTCTTCCCGGTGGTTCGCGGACGGCCGGTCGAACATCGTGGGTACATAGGTATCATGGAAAACGTGCGAATACCAAAGTAACCACCTGTCACACTTCCATGCTCTAGCTAGTTATTCTTATAGCAAACCGGAGGCAATAATTCACCGTCGAGGTAGGAGAATTCGTGGCGATAATCGAGGCGAATCTCTACACACGGGACTCTACAGTCGACTCAAAACTATTGCATGGTTTTCGCGGAACTACGGAAGGATCGTCGACGAGAAGTCGGGGTAGAGGGGCAACGAGACACGAGAGAAGCCGCGCGAGCCCCGTCTATATCCCGAGTTCTACGGGCTCGAACACTTTCCTCGAACGAAACCGTAAATAATTGATAGCTTAATAATGCTTTTCACCTTTGCGCCAGAAATCCACGATCCCGAGGTAGCTACGTCGCGATAACCTCGTACCTCTCCAAGAAGACTTCCT
Organism: Cerceris rybyensis; assembly: GCA_910591515.1. Taxonomy (NCBI): domain Eukaryota; kingdom Metazoa; phylum Arthropoda; class Insecta; order Hymenoptera; family Crabronidae; genus Cerceris; species Cerceris rybyensis. The sequence continues at coordinate 9,715,688 of OU342795.1, forward strand.
AAGGTCACGTCTCAAAAGGTCGGCCCATAGATTCTTACTTATCAAAATTACTTTCCAAAAAACCGCCAAACTTTCAGATTTCACTATATCATACCTCTAAAAAATGAAAAAATCTGAAAAAAACTCTCGAGCCATCCCTCTGTGGTTGTTTTCGATCGCAACTAAAAGCTCGAGATATCCCGCTAGAGAGCAGCCGTCACGGTGTTCTCCGTCCACGGTTGCACGCGGTGACCGTCGTCGCAGAAGCCGTACATTTTCATTTACCAAAAACGCAAGGTATAATAAGGGGGAAGATAAAAGTAAGCGTCAAAGCGGCGTAGAAGCAGCGAGAGAGCCTCGAGGGGACCCCGGAAAACGAACTCGCGAAACAGCAAGTCGCGAAATCGGTAGGTGCAGCGACGCGGTCGCAACGGGTGCGCAGCGGCTGCAACGGTTGAAACGAGGAGGTTGGAAGGTGCGCTTTTCATAGCGGGCTACCCAGTCATCGCCTTTACGCCAGGGTACCGAGGGGAGGGGCGTGTTTCGAAGCGTTTTATAATTGAGACGGTGGTGGAACGAGGGAGAGAGGCGCACCGGAGGAACGGGGGGATCGATAGCATTTTTTTGGGGTAGGAACCCAGACACGCGTGTAAGCGCGTTGCGAAGGTGCCCGAGGAGAAGGGGTCTCGAATCGTGCGACACATGGACGCCAGGACCGATACGTCGAGCCGGCGAGCCGCAGAGCGGCACCGGGTAGGAGAGAATCGGGGGCTCGGAGGGTGCGGGGCCTGGAGGGTCGCTCCGGCAGGGCTTGCTTTTTGACAAAGAGGCGACGACGCTTTTTTATAATTGCGTTTTTAATTTGATGGATTCTTTGATGCGTTTCGTCGTACTCTCGAGCGTGCAAGGTAGAAGGAGAGAAAGATACGAAGAACACGCAGGGGAAGAAGAACGAGAGAAACTGGCGGAGGGAGAGCGAGAAGGAGGGCGAGAGGGTGTGTGCGTGAGAGAAAGAGAGAGAGAGGAGAGTAGAGAACATGCGCGTATGAACGTGCTCGTATACGTGTAATAGACGGAGAGAAAGAGGACGGAGGTGGAGAGAAACGACGGCGGCGACCACGAGAGCTTTTTCTGGCCCAGCACGGAGCCCTCGTTCCCTCTAACCACTCTTTCGCAATCCGTGCGACGCACACATCTTCGTCTTCGTCGCACCATCGTCGGGCGAGAAACCGAGTTTTCTCCGCATACGTACGCGCAAACATGCACCTACACCTACGCGCCTACTTGCTTCCCCTTTCCCTCTTTCTTCGTTGCATCTACCCCCGTCTCCTCTCCACCCTTCTTTCTCCTCTTCTTTCATCTCTTCTCCCGTCCCTTCGGCCCACCGGGCTAAATTACTTTCAATTGCGTTTCCCGGAGGCATTTCCGTCGGCTTGGATTTCCGCTGTCCGCCGATTTTCCTCCTCGTAGTGGCAACCGCGAAGATCGAGTCGCGTGGCGCTAATTGCACAGATTCAAAGATCCTAACACTACTGTTTCTTCGTTGGAAGGATCTCTTGTCTTTGAGAAATTTATTCTCGATGTCAAAAACCACAGGAAGATCATTGGAGATTGAAACAGTCCGGAGAGCGTTTCATTCGAGCTGGATTCTATCTCGAATGATATCACGACGCTGGCCTTTCATTTCGAAGCGGCACGATCCGTAGTACGAGGTTCGAGTACGCGTATTTAACTCGGCAACGCGAGTAGTCACTCGTTTTCGAATTTTTTTCCTCCAGCGGTAGAGAGCACGCGGATGGAGCGAAGCGATTTTTATTGCATTTCGCAGAGCGGAATCCCGGCTGGAAATTGCGTCCAGCGAAACGTTTTGTTTTACAACGTTTCCCTCCTCTCAGTTTCTCTCCCATTCTCCTACGTTCTAACCGGCCCGACCTGGACACATTTTTTTACACTTTTTATCAACAACCCTCTACATCCCAGAAAGATCATCACAATCGTTGCGTCTCGAATCAAACGTCGATACCATCGAAGAAACTTCCTTCTCCCACGAAACGACGTCAGAAAAGTTTACACCTTTACCAGCAACGGTCGAAAATGAATTTCGCGGGCATTTCCGTAGCCAAGCGGAAGTCAGTTGAAAAAGCGCGCGGTTTGTAATCTCAAAGGCAATTAACGGACGAAAAGTCGACGCGTGGTTTCACCAGGCACGTCAGGAACCGCGAGCCGGATATTTATCGCGTTCCGTGCGACGTCGCCGTATGAGATACGAGCTAAATCTCGCGGCGGGCGTTTTATACGAGGAAGAAAATGGCGTGTGAAACGTTAGGGGTCGTATCCCTTTTACATGGAACGTCGGTGCGCTAGTAGCAGTCTCGACCAACGCGTTCGTAGTGTGTTCGTGCAAGGGTGAAAGGGTGTGGGAGAATAAGAAAAAGGACGGTGGCTGAGGAGAAAGCTCGAGGAGGGAAAGAGGCGAGCGAGGGCCTAAATTTAGTAGACACCCAAAGTATAGCCGTGGAAGCGTGCAAAGAGAGAGCGGGTGATGGGGAGGAAAGGGGTAGAACGGGGGTAGAGAGAAATCGAGGAGTACGGCAAGGAAGATCGCAGTGGCGAGGAGACGTACGAGGGTGGGTGGAGGTAGGGTAACTCCGTGCTTTGGTGGCGACGGTTTAGGGTAGCAAAAGGAGGATACCGGAGGGTAGAAGCGCGGCAGAGGGTGGAAGGGGGCTTGCAGAACGAACTGTTGCTTCCCCGAGAGCCGTGTCGTGCCGGTGCTTCTAACCCAGGATTCTCGAGAGCGTCCAAACAGGATTTAAGCGTTCTCACCGTCCACAAGGACTATCGCTTCCAGTATTCTATGCAATTTCCTTCGAAATGCTTCTCAACTGCGCATCGACTCTCCGATCGAGACGCTTTATCGACGACTTTTTCACAATTTCTATCTCTCTCTGTTACTCTGCTTCTCACTCTTTCTCTCATTCTCGTTCAGTGCTGCACGGTAGGCGATCACGCGGCGAATCCGAGGAATCTCTTCGCCGAGAAAATTAGACGGGATAATTAGACTCACAAGGACGATCGATCGTGGCGAGATTAAAGCACGGAAGGTCGATGAGAGCCAATCAGGGCGAAGCGTGATCGACGATCAGTCGATTTAAATCGTAGGATCGGATTGATGATTGTCGGAAAGTCGAGAATGTCGAGAAAAGCGACGAAGGTCGAGAGTGGCGGGAAGAGATGAGAGAAAGAGGGAGAAGAGGTTTCGGAAGGGTATAGTATGGGAAGGTAAAATCAGAGGCAGACTCGGACGTCTCTTTCTCCCTTTAACTTAGACACTCTTCGTCTCTCCTCTTTCTTTCTTTGTGAAAGCTAGCTGACGTCGGTAAACCAGACGGCCTGTATATGGATCGGGCTAAGGTCGCCTCTCCTAAATCGAGAGCGAAGCTTCGCATCGGCTGTTCTTTGAGAACTCGGCTTTCCGTCTGCGTTTCACGGCCGACGCTCGAAGAGGACCGTGAATACTTTGTGCGGCTAAATCGTGAGCAACTTCTACTTCGTCCGATTTTCAACGATTCCCTCGATAACTTTGACTTTTCGAGACGTCAAACGACGATCACTTTTTGAACGTGGAAAAATTTTGTGTAGCATCTAACTTTTCTCGTTTGTCGGTACTCAGGAAATTCTGGTAGAATCGTTGGGATGGCCGATAAATCGAGCGAGGCCAACGCGTTCGGCGATATTTAACAGAGGAGGAGACGTTTAAAACGAGAACCTTCGCACTTGGAACGCTTTGATTGCACAGTGACCGTAAATTCACCGTGGCGAAATTAAAAAATCTTCCACGATCCGTGCACGATTTCGGGAGTGCGGTCGGCCGTGCACCGTTAACGAAATCGATCAAAAGAGGTCGAGTGGCAACGAGGGTTTCGTGGTCAACCGTGTCACCCTCTCGAAAACAACCAAACCAGACCCTCTCGCGCCCATTAATCTTTTTTTTCCGCAAAAAGTCATACTCCTCGCCATAGCACTCTGAACTGAATGTTTCACGTTTTAATTTTCCATTCCCCCTTTCCTTCTTCCAATCTTTGGAAATATTCTGAAATCACTGGTCCCAAAGATGACCTTTCGTCTTTTGGATGAGACGATAGCTTTTCTATCCGAAGAACGTAATTTCGCGGTCGAAAGGAGAAAGAGGAAGAGGGTCCAACTACGATGAACTCCGAAAGGCGGGTGACGCGATGGTAGACGAAAAAAGGGGGCGCGAAAGCAAGGTAGAACGCAGGAAAAGGAGACGAATCATAGGCCGAAAGGGGGTTGCCGAGGAGGGCGAGTCGACGTAGATGGAGGATACTGGAACGCGGATAAAGGGAGAGATGCGTCGAGGAAGAGCGAGAACGAGGGGTGGTGGCCGTAAGGGTAGCAAGGGAGACGAGATGAGAAAAAGAGAAGCAAGTCCGCGCGCGTGTGTCCGACAGGGAGAAAGAAAGGGAGAGATAGAGAGAAAAGGGAGAAAAAGAGCGAGAGCGTGGAAGAAGGTGGAGGAGGAGAAGGAGGTGGAGGCGAGGAAGGACGTAAAACAAAGTAACGACGAAATGCACTTCCCCCTTTACGCCCTCCGTAGCGCTCGCCCGGAGGGAAACGTCGAACGAAACGTTAAAAACTGGGAAGAGGAATGAGAGCGCGGGTACGAGGGTAAGGGGCGCCGGCAGGGGGTGGTGGCTCGTCGGGCGGGAGGAACGAGAGGAACGAAGAGGAGGGAGGGACGAGGGTCGGTGGGCCCTGTGGAGGCGCAAGGCGGAGGTTGAGGGTGGGTTCGCCGTGGAAGCCGGGCCACCCTGGAAGGGTGCCGGGAGGTTATGACAGCCGAGGTATTGAGCGGATCCTTCGTTAAAAAAACGAGAAGCACCGCGCTGAGGCGCGTGCAACGGAGACGGAGAGAGAAACGGAGCGTCCAACGGAGAAGCCGAGAGACGCAAGAGGGTGAGAGAGACGGAGCGAGGGTGAGAGAACGCGAGTGAGCGGGAAAGGAAGACGAAAAAGGAGGAAGAGAAAGAGGAAGTTGGGGTAGATGGGGCGAGAGTGCACGACTGCCGCCGCCACCGCCGCCGCCGTTGCCGCCGCCGCCGCTGTTGCTGCTAGAGGCGGTGGCGGAGGTGGTCCAAGGGGTGAGACCAAGTAACCGAATCCAACGCACCCTTGCCTCGCGCCCATTGCCTCCCCCGGCGAGGAAAAAACCGAGAGCACCCTCTCCTCCTCTCCTGCTTCTCCTCCACCTTCTCCTCCTCCTACTTCGTCTCGTCCTGCTTCTCGAGCGCCCCTGGCTGCTCTTCCTAGAGCCGTCCTTCTCTTCGTCCCTTCTACAACCCCCTTTCCATCTTCCTCGCGAGTCACCGCGAGTTTCCTTTAGCCTCTGAAAAATACCCTGACTTTGGCTCGCGCCACGCGCCACGCGCCCTCGCCCTAACCCTCACCCCCACACTTGCACTGTTCTCCAACTTCAAAATCTTTGGCGGATCTTTCACACAGAGGTCGAGTTTTCTTCCTTATCGTTACTAGACACTGAGCAAAGTAGAGGTGCCATTGTTGACGTTACTTGACTTTACTATTCTCATTCATCGACTCCGTTAATGTGTAATATAATCTGATTACGAATGTAATTATTCCACACTGTTATGTAAATGAAGGAAGACGGAAAAAATTAAATCGGAATATCGTGATTCTCGCGATGAATAGTATTAGCGTAGCTGTGTGAGACAATGCGAATCGTAAATTCGAAAGAGCAGTAACGGAATTACGACTATTTTGCGAAAGAAGAAAAGAAGAAAAAAAATATTGCCAAGGGGTATCGAGGTTTAACGTTCGCGTCACCGATGTAAATCTGTAACGCACCGTCATCGACGGAGGTCGAGCGTTACCGCGTTAAAATATCGTGAGTTAATCCGCTTCTACCGAGTGCCTGCCGGCTCTAAGCCGATTTTCCCTCCCTTTCCAATTCAATTTGCACGAAAAATTATTCGTTGATTTTAAACTCACCGCGTCCAGCGGTTTTTTTCCCTCGTTCGCAAAAGTGGCGATTCTACCGTTGCAAAAATTTGACAGAAATCCTTCGTAAGATCTTGATCGAGAGTCGACAAGGAAAACGTTGGAAGTATATAGGCACTTAAGTTGAAATCGCGATTACGCTGATTCGAAATCGAGGCAGGAGGCACAAGGCCGCCGACTCTGAAGTTGAGAACAAGAAAGAGAGAAGAAGAAAAGGAGAAACGGAAAGAAAGGTGGGATAGGAGAATCGAGAGACCGTTTGCTCGCTTGCCAAACGGAAATGCAGCTTGGACACGGAACAGCAGAGGCGAGCGTGTGTGCGAAGCACTCCCTGGATTCGTGTAATGGGAAAATCGATTAGAAACCGAACGAGGAAGGCGACCGACCAAGATGCGCGGATACACCGCGGAGAGTTATTAGCCTTTGCGTGCCACCAGAAAAATTACTTTATTCCTCTCCCCATCAAAATTCTATCTCCCAACTTTCAAACGAGTTACCAAAGATCGAACAGATTTCTTCAAAGATAATCATTCCATCGGTATCTTCGATTCCATCGAACACTTCAGTTTCTCTAAAAGATATTAAAATCTGAGGGTCTGAAGTAACTTGATAGATCGAAATTTTCAAAAATTCATGATCGATGGCTCTCGAAGATCGTGGAGAAGTACTTAATAGTGTAAAATCGGAGCGTCTTAGAAGTCTGAGCACTCGAAAGGTACTCGGGCGAGTCTAGTCACTTTTCCCTCGCCCAGCATGCCCGCGGAGGTTCAATGACATCGGTGGAAGCTCCGACACACGTACGCGCACAAGCGCACACGCGTCTACACGCCGGCACATAGCGCGCCGAAAGTAGAACGCGCAGAAAAAGCGTCTCGCTTTTTTTCCCCCCCGCCGATCGAGAACAATTGGTAGAAATCGACGAGCGACACCGGCTAGACCGTCGATGGAACTCTTTTAGTCGCCTCGTCGCGGTAATTTCGAGAGTCGTCCGTTTTATCCGTATTCGGGGAACTTCGACGAATCCACTAGACGTGGCTCATACGCGGAAACGTTTCTGCAAATACGAAGCCCGAGGGTTTCGCGCGTTTCGTTCGCGTAGGCTTACCACCTGGGACGAGCATCCGATCGATCTTCCGGCAGTCAATGGTATCGCGAAGCTGACTCGTTCCTAGGCCATTCGTAGCCCATTTCCAGTCCACGAGCCGCCTCCATTCACCGGTTTGCGTCCATGCGCCAACGGAATATCAACATCGAGAATCAAGCGCTTTTGACGAACACTGTCGCTTCGATTTTGATCAGACGCAACGCTCGTAGTTACGTATCAACGAAACGTTATCGATCGTGTTTCCCTCGATGGGCGGACAACGATCGATCGTAATCGAGACTGTGCCTTTCTATCGTTGAATTATCAACGCGACGAGGGTTGCTGCTCGTTTTGGGTGAAAACCTCGGTAGAGAAACTGTTCTCCACGATCGTGGAGAAAAGAATTCTTCGTCGTGAGGGTAGGTCGGATAACATGTGATTTCAAAAATCGTCCTTGAATTCGAGAGGGTAGATTTGGGAGGTAGGATGGGGCGAACGAAAGGGAAAGCGTTTCGATGCGGTCGACAAACCAGTCGGCTGATCGAGATTCGAGTCGTCTCGTTTTCTTATCGAATGTGTCTCGAGTGTCCGGTTCCTCTTAAGATCTTGAAAATTCGGTAGGAGGAGATTATCTTCGAATGTTAATGACTCGCGTCCTCGAAGAAAGGGCAAAGAGAAATATCGAGACGGAGGGGCAGAATGGTTTTCGGAGACGACGACCAAGTCGAAGGATGTCGAGGATAGGGAAGGTATCTCGGCAACGAAGGCGATGGAGCGGCGGAGTTTCGCGATGAACGCGAGAGAATCAAGGGGGTGGCAAGGTAGGAGACGGGTGGAGGGCAGAGGAGGCGCGAGGATCGAGGCGACCGAGAAAGAAGGAGGCGAACGACGGACGAGAGGGGGGAACGGGCAAGTGGAAAGGACGAGGGTGTCCGCGGGGGCGGATGAAAGGACGCTTACCAGCTACTACCTATTGATCGCCAATTCTTTTTCTCTTGTTGCATATTAGGCGCACTCTGCCTCCTCTCTCTTTCCCTCGGTGGGGCGCTCTCCCACCCCCCTGTCGGCTCGGAGCGCGCGAATCCGCCCCTATAGCTACCCTCCGGCCACCCTCCGCGTCTCTTCCTCCTTTTCCCGCCGTCCCCGATCCCTCGACTCCCTGGCCACCCTTCTCGCCCGTGTCGCCTCGCCGTGCGAGAGTGCAACCCGCTCCTGATACCTACCGTCTACCGTTTACCATCTACCACCTACCACCTACCACCTACCGCCTACTGTCTATTACCTATTACCCATTACCCTTCGTCTACAGCCTTTCCGACCGTATCATCGGCTCCGACGTTTCTATACGCGATGATATTTCGGCTCGCGCGAATAACCCCCCTCGCTCGACTCCATCCATCAGGGGTGGGGCTGAAGGTACTCGACTCTCGAGCGCGCGATTAGAGAGAATTTTTGAAAGGTGGAACAAAGGATCTAACGATCGTCGTTTGTACTGTTTCAGATAACGGCAGGCGAACTAAGTCGTCCGAGTGGAATCTTGGAGAGACATCCGGAGCGAGATCACGATCGCGATCGAGCCTCTCGGATAGATCGAGAGGGAAAGAAGGAGAGGGAAGAAAGAAAAGAGAGGACGCGCCGGCGGCGACAGACTGCACCCTCGCACCGCACAGGGCGCAAGCGTGCACGCGAGTCGTGCGTCGTCGTGGCCTAACCCTGTCTTGGCACGAGGAACCGATCGTCTTTCGTCACATTCGTTCCAACTCCATCGGCATCGCCGTCGTTGCCGCCACCGTTATCGCCACCGCCACCGCCACCGTCACCGTCGCTGCCGTCGGCTCGCCGTCTATTCGACGATCCAGAAGGACCGACGAAATAACGCCAGCGACGACGAGGACGACGACGACGACGACGACGAGGACGAGGACGGGGACGACGACGTGGACGAGGACGAGGACGATCGCCAAAAGAAGAACGGCCGGGCCCCTGGTACCGGCTTCCGAGGACTCAGCTCGTTTCCGGTATTCTTCAATTTGCGCGTGACGTCGCGGCCTCTCTTGCCGCGCGCGTTACGCTCCGATCTGCTCTCCGACACGACCGTGCCTTCGTCCGAGTATCCTCGATCCTCGGAGATCGCGCGATTCGCCACCTCGTCTCCGGAGCTCCTTCCGCGCGACGCCTCCAAGACAGGAGAGATACCGAGCGTCGCCGAGGAGAAGAAGACGAAACGACGAGAGAAAAGAGAAAAGGGTGGAAGGAAAATAAGAAGCGGCACGATCGCGAGAACGACGACGAGCGGAAGGAGGAGGAGGACGAGGACGACGGCGGCGGCGGCGGCGACCACGACCACGACGACGACGACGAGGACGCAGGACGGCCGGCGGCGGAGGGGGTGGACGTCCACGCGGGAACACGAGGGAGGCACACCCGGCCGGCACGCACACACACATTCTAAGATGTGATTTCAAAAATGGCGGATTGCCCCTATGCCCGCTGCATACAGGAACGCAGACACATCCGACGGGAGCTGCTGCGATGGACAAAGAATATGGTCTTCGTAGTCGGTGAGTGGCGACGCGACCACCGGTTGTTCATCTCGTTGGGCAACTTGGGCCAAAAAAGCGCGCGCTCGGGCTTCACCTCGAATCTGCTCGACCGATTCTACTTCGAGGAGCTTTAACGCTCCTCTTTTACGATTCCTCGAGTTCTGGATCGAGCATTGGTCGAAACTGTGAGTTTCTCGTCGCGGTTGTAAGCGCTAGCGCGCGCTTCGCCAGGCATATCGCTGGTGGCGCATACGGACACGTAAAAGCCGGAGCAAGTGTCCGTCTGTGTGTCGATACGGGGAGGGAGGGTGGAGACAGAGGGTGGAGGAACGGAAGACCGTGAAGGGGAGGGGGTGACAGAAACAGGGACAGAGGGGAATCAGAGGGGGTGGGAGAGAGAAACAGAGAGAGGGGAGAGAGAGAGAGAGAATGTACGCGCCGGTGGTGAGACCTGTTGCGAACCGAAACGCCGAATCCTGGCTGACTGGGAGCCAGGCGTGACTCCTACTCGTGTCCGTACGTTCAACAGGGTGGTTGCACGTTGCCGAGAAACACGGTGATATTTGCGCGCACGACCAGCCGCGCGAACCCAATTTCGATTTCGACAGTTCTCTCTTTCACGGTATGGTAACAGTGTTCGGTTCTCGCAGATAGTTCGATTACTTCGATTCAATGGATAGGCCGATTTGAATGTTGATACAGGGGAAGTATTTTCAAATTGTGGATAATATCGTTGCTCATTTATCGTTGCAATTCTGCGTTGCATCATCCGTGGATTCGTGAGTTTGGATAAAATTGGGACGGTCCTTCTTCATCCATCGACGCCACGGTCATTTATACGTACGGTAGTCCGGCGCGCAGAGAATACTGCACAAGCTGCGTGCCTTGACCACGGACAACCGAACGATCCCAGCCGCCGCCCGAAACCTTCTTTTCTTCTTCTTACCGCCACCCTTCCTTCTTTCTCCGTCTCTCTTTCTTTCTCGCTCTTTCTCTTTGCTTCTCGCGCTCGTCCTCCGCGTCGTCCTCCCTCCTGGCCCCACTCGTCGGACGCACCCCCACCATTGTCCTCCCGGTGCCCCTCTCTCCGCCTTCGGGTTAGTCCGTCAAGGGAAGAGTTCTGCTACTCGTAGAAGGCACGTTTCCACGCGCGCCGGTGTTGCGTGCATTCGCCGTTACGCTTCTTCCTCCGGCTTTCGCGTGTTCTCCCTTCGTCCCTTCCCCTCCCCTCTTCAGCCACCTCCTTCTCCGCGAATCCTCACCCTCGTCCTCGCCCTTCCTGTCTCCGTATCTTCTCGTTCGCGTCTCTCCTCGTTTCGGAACGCAGCTGCCGTCGGTGGTCGAGAAATTTTTGCGAGTTCGTCTCGGGCCCCCTCCTATCGCGCGACCCCTCCGCGTCCCTCCCTAGGAGGGCCGTTCCACCCTCCGATTTCCTTCCGCCGGCTATCCTCTCCCGATCCTCCTGATGCTCCTACTTTTTTCTTCGCCGAGCCATCCGCCCCGTCTCTACCACCGCGAAGATCGTAAAAGGGAAGGTGGTAGTGGCTCGTTCGGGGGAGAGAATACACGAGAGAGCAAGAGAGAGAGAAAGAGCAACCGGAAACGAGATCCGCGGCTCCTACTCGCACTCCTCGCTTGCGCGCGCGCGCTTCTGCTCGCGCGTGTGGACCTACGGAGGCGCGTACGTGTGTGTACGTGGCTGCGCGCCTAGACCTCCGCCTGCTCTCCTCTCGAGACTTCCGTGATCTTCGGTGATCGAACAGTGCGCGTTCGTTCGGCAAAGACCGACGGAGGAGGGTGGCAGGCTCGAAATTCGCGACTTACCCGAGGCGGTAGTCCTCCTCTATCGGTTCTACCATCGCAGCCGGAACGTCGGTCCCTTCGTCGCGACGTGTCGACGATCTGGTCGAATCGAGTTGAATCGAATCAAATCGAATTGGAAGAATCGGTCGAGATATCCGTCAACGAATCGTTTCGGTGTCAGTGTCCGAGGAGTGTACGAAAAAGAAACGTCATCGAGAGGAAAAGGATCTGGCGTCGCGGCCGTGAGACCGGGTCGAGCCACCCTCGCGACCTGTTACGTTGCACGTGTTGCTCGAAGAGGTGCGCGCCGCGATCGATGCCGGCGTTCGAGGTTCCTTGAAGATTCTCGCACGCGCGCGAGATCCTCGCGCGATCCGCGTCGACTAGTCGTCGTCGCTTCCTCGAGGAGAGCGCGATCGTTCGGGTCGTGAGACATCGGACGACCGAGCGAGATGAAGCGCCGTCGAGTTTACCCGCCGATTGTGAAAGCGTCCCGCCGATTTCTCGAGAGTTTCGCGGTTCATTAACGCGATGCCGGTCGGACGATTCTACAGCATCGCAAGGACCACGCACCAACGCCCCACGGAGACACCTGACAATCGGAAGACGTAGGCGCACCTCGTCTCGGAGTACGTAATCGTTCAAATCTCGTGGAATTTTTTATCAAAAAGATATCGAACACAATCGACTACACGTGCGCGATTTTGAATCTTGGAACGGACAGGTTGAAATTCTACGTGTGTTTTTAACCATACAGAAACTCACCACGACCTTTGCCCCTGTTCTCTAGACATTCAACGACATTCGGCACCAGAAAAGACATTAAGTTTGCATGTTCAATCCTTCGTCGTATCTCAAAGAAACAAACGAACGTTTCAAAAAAGACTTTTTACTCCAAGTCGTTCCTCCCTCTTGTTCTTTGCACGCTCACACCCCTCGTTTCTCGAAAGTGTTCGTCTCCAAGGTGCAAGGAGCAAGAGAGAGGCAAAGAGAGGGTAGGAAAGACGAGTCGGGGGTGAGGGTTCGGGTGGGTGCAGTTACTGCTGATCGTTAAAAGGCGCATAAAAAAAAAGGTCGTGGCAGAGGGAGGAGAGAGGAAGCAGCGCGAGAAGTAACAATAAAAATTCGTGGGCATTCGTGTTTCGTCGCCGAGGTAGGAGCACGAGGACCGTCGGGGCGAGGGAGGAAACGCCGTGGAGGAGACGAGGGAGAGGCACCGAGAGCCGAGGAGAGAGAACCAAAGGGTGGTGGTGGGCGAGGGAACCGAGAGGGTGCAGCGAGAACGGGGAAGGTGCAGGCGCAGCGAGGGTGGCGGGATTCGGGAACCAGGGACCATGGATCGGGGTTCGGAGACGGGGGTAAGACGAAGGTGGGGGATGGGTATGGCGGAGCAGGGTGCGTAATGAAACGATATTGAGTAGCCGTGGTAGGGAGGCTCGTAGAAAAGGGTGGGGGTCGTCTTCGGCCCTCTCCGTCGATTGACCTCGCTTCGACGAGGCTAGGCGAGGCGAGGCGAGGTGGCCGCGACGCAGAGAGGGTGGAGACGCGAGAGACGAGAAGAGAGGAGAGCGAAGGAGAGAGGACGAGAGGAGAACGGAAAGACGCGAGGGGTGGCAAGGCGTAACGAGGGTGGGAGTAGTCGGCCAGGGGCGGACGAGGCGGGAAGGGTGCCCACGGTGGGGGCGAAATACCGAGCGATCCTGCGTGGGCCGCCAGGAAGGGAGACCGAAGTTAAATTGACGAAAATGACGCGGCACCCTCTTTTTGTCTCTTTTCCTACCCCGAGGAACGATGCAACGCCTCGCGAAACGCCTTCCGAAATACCTGAAAGCTACGTCGGTACTCGAAGGCGACGTTGGTAACGAGCCGCGGCGCGGAGAACCGCCGGAAGGACGACTTTGTGGTTACCGCGGAATGGCACTCTATCAAACTACCCGACGCCCCGATCTTCAATGTGAGTTTATTCGCACGTTCGTGTCGTTTGACGCGCTTCTGTGTCGATCGCCTTCCTTCTGTCTCTCCCTTTTGTTCTATCTATTCTAGTCTGTCTTCGTCTCACCCATGCAATCGTGGAAAGATACGCCTGAGTCGCAAAATATACAAGTTTCTGCCACGAGGGTTGAAAATATCTATGTAAGCGGTAACGTCTGAAGATGCTACACTTCCGGTCCGATCGACCTCCTTCTGTTTTTCTCTTTAGTTCTATCCCTTCCAGTCTCTCTTTGTATACATTACACAATTATAAAGATACGTCTCGGTTGCGAAATATGCAAGTTCCTGTCACGAAAATTGAAAAGATCCATTCGATCGCGGTTATGTCTGAATATGCTACACTTCTGGTTTGATCGACCTCCTTCTGTTTCTCTCTTTTGTTACATCTCTTCTAGTCTCTCTTTCTCTACCTTGCGCAATTATGAAAAGATATGTCTCAGTTGCGAAATATGAAAGTTCCTGCCACGAAAATTGAAAAGATCCATTCAATCGCGGTTATGTCTGAAGATGCTACACTTCCGATACAGTCGGCTTCCTTCTGTATCTTTCTTTTCTTCTGTTTCTTCTAATATCTCTGCCCTACGTAATTATGAAAAGATACGTCTCAGTTGCGAGATATGCAAGTTCCTGCCACGAAAATTGGAAAGATCTATGCACATGATAGAGGTAACATTCGAAGATGCCACACATCCGATCCGATCGCCCTCCAACTGTATCTCTCTCTTGTCCTATCTCTTTTACTCTATCTTCCTCTGTTCCATGCAATTGAGGAAAGATACACCTGAGTCGCAAAATATGCGAGTTCCTGCCACGAAAATTGGTAACACCTGTGTACACGATCGCTGTAACGTCCAAAGATGCAACACTTCCGGTCCTATCGTCCTCCTTCTGTCTCTCGTTCTATCTACTCTATTCTTTCTTCCTCTGCCTCACGCAATTACGAAAAAATTCGCCTCAGTCGCAAAAAAATGCAAGTTCCTGTCACGAAAGTTTGCACTTCCGGGCAAATTCGCGTTCCTCCCAGGAACGAGGAAAACTGCACGCAAATTCGTAATGGATTCCGAAATGCAAATACTCTTTGCAAGGTTGTAGCCCGAGAGGCGGACATTCGCGTATAAACAATCTGGGAAATTACGAGCACATGAGCCATGTATCGAGCTACTTTTTCCAAACGTGGAAAATGAGTTAATATCCCGAGCCAAGTGCATAATAATCCATTAAACGATCACCCCGTCCGTCGGATAATTATCGAGCTTGACAGAAATTAATATCAACGAACGATATTAATGATCCTTCTTGCAAAACGTAATGAGCGTGCAATAACGAAAGGTCGGGGCGAACGCTGAATTCGTATAATGCTAATCGTGTTCTCTCTTCAACGTTCCAAGAATCGTTGCCCTCTTGTGCCCTTACCTTGCAAATCCCTCCCCTCGTCTTAGCCCCGTTACGCGCAGCTGTCCTCGCGTATTCGATTCAAGTAAAAATCATCAAGCATGGTATTCGATGCGTCGTAATCGAGCAGCAAGATTGCTCGACTAGTGGCCGTGTTGTTTGCTCGACTTGCTTACGGTAAATCGTAGCGACCTTCGCGGCGAAACTCGCCTATAAAAACTGTTTTCAACTTGGCCCGTGCACGGTCGGTTCAAATTACACGCACGAGGACTACCAGTATCTATGTATATGTATCGTACTTGATCGCGTGCCGTCGGACTCGTTTGTCCTTCGTTTGTCTGATGCTGTCTACAGCGAAAAAGATCCCGATCGAAAGGACGAGTTTCACAATTTTCGTTAACTCCTTGCACTATCGGTAAACTCGAAAGAATTCATGCCTAAACCGAACGACCAATATACGATATCTTACGGCTGACAAAGATTACTGTGCCTATATTTACTTCACGCAATGGAATTTCTATAAAATTCAAATGAATTTGAATCAAAGTCTAAATTTAATATTTCTGCACGGGGACACACGATCTTATTCGAGATATTAACATTAAAGCTAGCACAGAGGGGTCAATTGACCCCTTTTTAACGTAAATTTGCTTTTAAGAAAAACTATCGGTAAGTTTAGTATTAATACTTGGCCCGAGATTAACCCTTTGCCTTACAATGACGTGTGGCACAAGTGATGCGGTAAATGGAATAGAAAATTTTCAAGATTTTCAAAAACTATTAAATTGGAAATATCTGTAGGTCAGGAGATGTTGTAATTAGTCCTATATTATTAGTATTGCTTTAACTTATACCGCTATATTGGATTTCAGAGAGAGTCTATTGTTTGAACAATTAATTCTGTGTTTTTGCGCGTTCAGTCACAAAAGAAATCGTAAGGCAAGGGGTTAATACCACGGGTCAGACTTGTGATATGAAATTTGGCTTAAAATTTTCATCACGAGTCAGACTGAAAATAGTGCAAGGACTTTAAGATATTCACCTCCGTTGTACGGAGCTAGGGACGTATAGTCCACGCGAGAGGAAAGGGCGCAATAAGTTTTACATTCATAACCTTAAAAACTAAAGAGTCAGATGGCGTCTTACTCACCGATCGACGATATGGCGAAGTTGCGTTGATGTTGCTCGATGATTTCGACTCGGGAATCTCCTAGGTGTTGACAGGATCGTGGCACCAGTTGCACTGCTCGATTCAGTTCGTTGAATCGTCTGCTGGATACCATGTTTACACTTTTTTGATAATTTAGTTTACGAACTTTCGGAGGTACTACGCAAATGTAAATAGATATGAGAGCGAACTCCACTGGACGCGAGACGCCAACGAACTCGCGATTGGCGTAAGGTCGAAATTGGTGGACGAATATCGCGAACATATTTGCGAATCACGCAGAATTTTCGCTGTCACCGGATTGACCCGTCGATCGTGCAAAAAATCGTACAGTTAACACCGCGAAAACGATCCAGATCGACCGCAAAATCGATGAAATATCGGAGAAGATCTACGGAGCGTCTTGACCGGACGCCATGTCTCGCGAACTATGAGTGCCTAGACGTTCGGAGGGCCCTTCGCGAATTTTCGGGAATCACGTGACTAGCCGAATTTTCGACGAATCAGGATTCGTCGCGGGTGATCATACGTGTCGTTCAAAATCATTGAAACTTTAGTATTTATGAAGAACGTATTTTCCATCGCTTACATTTTCTTATCGATGTAATACGTCCGTCGAGTCGGTAGCAAAGACAGGTCCAATTACGAGGCGTTAATTATGCATATTATTTACCTAGCGGCTCGACTTTACGACAACTATTAATCAACCGTGGAAGTAGCCCGCGGAAATACGAGTCCGTTAAAACCAAGACGATGGTCGATCGAAGAAAATCTGCCAGTTGTGTTTCAAAAGTTCCTCCTCGTTTAATATGTAAATTCGCATAGAGACTAATTGAACGACGAGATAAATGTCCAACTTGCGTAATTAATTTTACGTAGACGTAACGAGGTACGATATCGTCCGGACGTCGTTCTTTTTAGACGACTTTTTCCTTTACGAAGAAATCAGTCGGTCAACAATTAGCCAATGAGAAATAATCGCCGGACAATCGTGTAAAAACGTGGATAGTTTTTATCGGAGAAATAACTCATCCGATCGTTGAACGTCGGCATTCATAAATGGTCCGTTAGTATGTCGTTCGCACCTGCAGCTACAGTGCATAGCTCCGGTAGTTAAAAAACTCGGGACGTTAATCCGATGACGGATGGCGTCGGTGATCTGTTGCATTTTAATCGTCCTTTCGTATCGTTCGTCGAATTTCATCCTCGCAAAGCTCTGCTTTACCGCGGCATCAAAACGATGATATTAGTCGTTGCTGGTGTGCGCCTGTGGCTCACACGTTTGCAGCCCTGCCGGAGATGCACGTGTCTCCGCGTACGCGTGCACGTTGCAACGCACCACATGCGACGATTGTTGCATCTCCATCTCTCTCTCTCTCTCTCTCTTTCCGTTTCTTCCTCCCTCCTTCCACTTCGTCGCTCCTTCTCACCCTTTCTCTCCCTCTCGCTCCTTCGTCCTCGATTTGCGACACGACGTCTCACTCCGCGTCCTCTCTTTGCCTCGTGTAGTTTCTCCTCTTCTCAATTTCTTCCTTCGTCTCTCCCTTCGTTTCTTCCCTCATGGTGTATTCTTTTCTCTCGGTTCCTCTCGTCTTTCTCGTTCTCCGTTCGTTCTTGTATCTTTGTCCTTCGTCGTCTTCCGATCTCTCGGTCTCTCCGTCTCTCTTTGCTCGGTATCTCCATGGTCTTTCCTGTTCGCTGACTATCGCCTTGTCTATGCGCATTCATACGAGCATAACTCGGCTCCTTCTTCTTCCTCTTCTTTCCTCTTGCGAGTGGTTTCTCTCGCTCGGATGCAATTCGTGTCTGGAACGCGGCGAGTATCGTTGCGATGTGTCTCTAAACCTGCCTCGTTCGCCGTTACCGTCGCTTCTATCGAGCGTGTGACTTCAATCCGTCCAAAAAAAAGACCGTGAAAACGAGACGGAGAGATACGGAGAGAATACTGGAACTCAATTTCTGACGATGCTCTTTCGTTTGGTCTGGAAACGTTTTCCCGATAACGGAACAATCGGATAACCAAATATCGTCGAAATTTAATCCCATGCCGCGTGAGAATTGGAACTCGTTCTTTCGCAGTGACCTCGTATCGTCTTAGGTAGACTCGTTAACTTCAAACGACTCGTTCCTACGAAACGTTACGCTCTGAAACGTCTTACGGAGTCTATCGTTTGGAGGATTTTTAATAATTACTCTCAGAAGCCGAAAACCAGTATTTATCTTGCAATTCTTCGTTACTTGAAATTCTTTGGTTGGTCCCCTTTTGAAAAATAATGCGTCCAACGTGAAAACCTTCTGTTTTGTTGGGACAGCAGACGGAAGGAAGAAGGAACCTCGCTGTTGTTGCGCGGTTCCACAGCGACTTCCGGTATTGTGTGCCCGTTTCGCCTTCTGACGCTTTGGATTCGTCAATTTTCTCCTCGACGACGAATTTAACGTAGCCCACACGGTAATCTCGCGCGGCGATTCTTCCCGCGGGTAACACTAGACACCGGGGACGATAAATGGGTCGCGAGACGACTGCGCTGCGCGTATGCTATCCGATTACCGCTTACATCGCTTAGTCCAGCTAAAATGCGACGAAAGTACGTTACACGTTCTTACGTATGTACGTTTTTACGTACGTACGCAAGTACTGGGCGAATTTAGCAAGAAGTCACTGGGCACGAGGTACGAGATAAGGGAAGACTGCCCTCGTATTATATTATTCTCATCGTATGGGCCCTTGAAACCTGAGCTCAATGACAACCGAAAACTAAGCACTTATTTCGGGGTTGAGTGTTTCTTCGGCCAATAACGCATTAGAATTGAAAGTGCGTAAGGACGTGAGACGTCTCTTACCCGATGGGCCAATCAGAGCAAAGCACTTGTCAAGTGACTTCTTTCTAAACGTGGGCTATAGGTACGATCTGGTCACGGTGGATGGTTTCTTTACAGTTGAAAAAATGGGCGAGATATGTCTCGATAGAAGGCAGGGATTGAGCTTCATGGTATATTCGACCGAATTTAACCCCTTGACATACAAGTAAAACGGAATTTGATGCGTTGGAAAAATACTATCGAATTTGGCCCAACTAATAAATAAGAAATAATAACCTTTATTGCAATGAAATACAGTTGACAGATACAAAGTAGACCAAATGTATTAAACCAATAGGTTTGTGTAACATTCAAACATAACGGAGTGCTTAAAGACTAATGACCAAGCTAGAAATCGTTATAGAGGAAAATTTGTTGTAAAAAAAACTTCAGCTGACTTTGACCCAACTGAAGGATTATGTGCAAGCTTAGAAACAGAACATCTTATATCGAAATTGCTTTATAATATGTAATTAGGTTGAATGGACAATAATTAAGTAACATTATAAAATAATAAATTATTAGTACTGTTGACGAACGAGTGAAATAATTAAGCAATCTAATATTGTACTCTACGGACGTCCACCGGGGATAGTTCCTGACGTCTCGGAGACGTCAAAGTCAACCATTGTACACGAAATGAATAACGTCCCCTTGTCGTCATTGTATGTCAAAGGGTTAAAAGGCTAACTCACCTAAGACAGAGGAGGTCCTGAGTGAAATAACTATAGCTGTCGAAGCTGAAGGACAAAAGAAGAACAATAAACTTCATAGGGGTCTATTATGGATTAGGGGTAAAGACTCGGACTTGCAGTTAAATGGGCTCGAGTTCACATCTTCCGCCAGCTTTGGAAAATTTGTAATTTCTGCTACGTGATGTGTATACCATAGCTTCGAATGTTGGCAACCTCCTTAACCCTTTGCGGTCCTATGTCGAGCAATACTCGACATAGATTTTCACTTCATTTTATTTGCTAACAATTTAATGTTGACTTTCCAATTTCACAATGATTTTGTAATATAACCTAAATATTCGTCAACACATATAGTTATTGGTGTAATTTTTAAAAATGAAGAACCAATGATAGAAAATATTGTGAAATTAAATTTGGTTAGCACATTACCAATATTAACGAAATAATTCGGTCCGCAAAGGGTTAAAATTGCAGGTCTTAAACGAAATAACAATAGCTTTGAATGTTCGCAACCTACCTAAAGTTGTAAATCCGAGGCGAAATGACCACAGCTGCCAAAATTAAAATACCAAGGAATAATAACTGGATTTGATTTTCTTGTTTTCACAAAAAACATCGTCGACCAGAGTTCATTTCGAGTTCCGTTCTCCATATCCTATGCGATCTGTCGAACAACTTCGAACGGCGATCGCCACGACGAGAATATACGTTTCCATGGTCGACGATATTTCGCGCGATATCGTCGATCAGCGAGTAGAACGATTGCGGTATATACAAGTCAAATGGACGTATCTCGGCAATAAACGCGGCGGTAGTCGAATTTTCGGCCGCAATATCGAAATCGTCTCGCTCGTCTCGTTATTACGTCCCGTTTTTGCGCCGTTACATCGAACCTAGATGAGACGAACGCAAAAATTGACGAAACATCGTGAAATTGAGATTCGCGGTATTTCCGAGCTCCAGATAATGAATACAAGTGGTCAGAGCAGTAATTCCACATTGTTTCAGTATATTATTTCATTTCACGATATCGCTCCATTAGTTCGACCCGAGCAGTGATTCCCGAGGTCATTATACCAGTGGAGGATCGTCGAGAAAGAGTGAGCGGTAAAGAGAGGAGGTAAAGAGAGAAAATGCAAGAGTGAGCGAGTAACCAAGCGAACGAGCAAAAGAGAAGGAGAAGGAACGGAGAAGAATGGTCCGCGAGGTCAGCCCACGTTCGTACATATTCTCACGTAGATCTGTGTACGTAGCAACGCGTGCACACCTTGACGAACATTGTCGAAGAAAAAGAAACGTTCTTTCGATAATACATCCACCGTCTTTCCAACCATTAGAGTAGGTCGACGGTCGAAGAGAAGGTCTACACCTTCGATCAAAGACCAAGAAATTTCGATGGTCGAAATCTTTGCACACTGAGCAAAGATGCCTGGAGAAGATCCTCCAGGATCGATGATTTCTTTTCCCTCTTTCATGAGACTCTTGCACAATCTCGTTTCTAGCCGACTTCTCGAGACTCGGTCCTCGAAGATTCCTTTTTGCCAGGAGAACCGATCGAGAGACTTGGAAAGCGCGACAGTCGTCGTCCTCGTTCGTTGCAAATATTCCGGCTAATTACGATATTGACTTTCATCTCGGCCGTCGTAAAACGTAGCTAGCTTGTTTACTTTGCATCGGACGCATTAATGAGGTACTCGTCGATGCTCCGAATAGACGGAGATACTGTGGCTACGTGAATTCAAAGTTTGGTCGATAATCCTTCGTCGGTTAATATCTTGGAAAGATCATGGAACAACCTTCGCGTGAAGTCGACTCTCTATCTTTGGATCGTTCGGAGATGTTAACGAGGCACGGCCAGCCTCCGTGGCTCCTAGAGAGGCTTAGAGACAAGCAAACGCGCCCTCGGTCTTTCGACATCCGTCGTGTTTTCCGTCCCTTGCTCGACTCGCGAACCACCGGAGCTATCCTGCTCGGTGAATGGGAGTCTCGCGATCGTGCAACAAAGCGACGCCGATAACTCTCGACTGGTCGACTGGAAAAGATATTTTCTTAATCGCGTCAAGCCTCCGTTCAACGAGGGAGCACCGTTCATCTCGTTCCGACGAGAGAATCTAATCATTCCAATTCTTCTCGACGAAATTATTGCTTAGTTTGCATTTCTCCTTCACGATCGTATTTTGTCCTTTGACTCGTGTCCTCGAGTATCGAATTGGCCGTGCCGCTCGCTCGAGCGTGTATCGAGCTACGGATCGACTCGGTCGATGGATATCGCAACACGAATTTACCGATTCGCGCTATTTGGCACGACGTTAACGTCGAGAAAAACGTGCTCCGTTAAATGGAGCAACGAAATTTCGTCATTGCAACGCATCGACCTCGTCAGAGGTCTCTCTCTTTCTCTCTCTCTTGACTTTTTTCTCTCTCTTACTCTCTCTTGGTCTTTCTCCGTCGGTCTCTTTTCTGGCGCGCGCTCGTTATCGCAATTATTGCGTTATTATCATCCTGGAGGCTTAGCGGCGCAGGCGAATCGCAGGCGAGTTTCGGACAAAGGATAGCCTTGTGCGTCGTGAGAGCCAGCTGCGGCCCCACCATGCCCGACCACCCATTTCCTAACCTTCTACTCTCGTCTAAACCGGATTGCCATTGGTCGAAACGGGCCGACGATTAGTGACGGGACCAAGGGAATAGCACCAAGACGCAGGACTGTGGGGGAAATATAGCGCGCGCGCTCGCATCTAAAATTGCGGCTCCGCCATTGGTTGCGCGGGCCCCGAGGCCATTCGATTTAGAATTGAAGAATGGTGCCGCTATATCCTCGCTTCGCGGAGGACGAGCGTCGAAAGTAGATTCTCCTTCTCCTTTTCTATCTCCCTACCTCCTTCTCTCTCTATTTCTCTCTCTTTTTTTATCTCTCTCTCTCTCAGTGTCTCACCTTCTTGAATCTTCCTCGTTTTGATTCCCCATTTATCAAGAAAACGGCCGACGTAGCTCGTGCGCCTTGGTTCTCCGGAAATTTGTCTCTTTCGTCTCTGTCCTCCCAGTTGTCCCCGTTTTCTTCTCTTCTCTTCCCGTTTCTACGTGTTCCTTCGCGTTTGTTCCTGTCTCCGGATAACAGCTGTTTTCTCACGACGATACGAGGTATCGAACTCTGACGATAGTCTTGTTAAAAAACAAAAGCGAATTTTTCACCCCAAGACGATTCGTTTTGGATGATGTAACGTTGAATATTCGAGGTGAATCGGTGCACGAAGTCGAAGGTAATAAATGTACGTTTCCCCGTGATATAATGAGCTGACGGAGATAGACTCGGTCGGTTTGTTCGTCGTTGAAATTTCCGCCGTAAAAGCTACGTCATTGGCTTAATCCCGGGCGTGGTCATCTGCCCTACTTCTTCCTCTTCTTAAATGGCACGCGAGATAAGATTGGTTCGGCACCTCCTGCCTGGAATTTCATCCGAAGGCGCGCCAGCGGTCTAATTACTTCTCGAATCGATCAAGGACTCGAACTTTGCTCGCGGTGAATATCTAACTAGAATCCGTCTCTGTCCTTTCCACGAAACATTCATAGAAAATGTCAAGTCAACTGGTAGTATTGATAGTTAAAAAGATTCTACGTTTAAAATTCATGAAAATTCGTTCCATCGAATCAAACGTTTCATGGGGTGGAGAAGGGGAACGTCCCAGGAAAAGGCCTCTCTTTAAAGGCTCTTTCTCCTTCTTCGATCGGCTCGTTGTACCGTTGCGTTTTGCTGGATACGTTCATTCATTTGGAAATCCGGATCTCGCGTTTCGCCGCCCACTCGGCGAAGAACTCGGTGAGAGGGAAAAGCGCGATTACTACCTTTCCTACGAGATTATTCTCAGAGCCCATTGATTACATGCAAGGTCGACGATGCTGCAACCAGTGGATGCAGACACGACAGAGCCTAACGGAGTTAATCAGACCTTTCGAGGAAAGGGAGTATCTTGACTAGTGCTCTCTATCAAAAGACCATCTACCGCAGAACCTATGATTAATTCTCGCATAATTGTTTCTTCTCTTCGTCTCTTTCTATTTCTCTCTCTCTCTCTATCTTCCAATCTCGATGAATCGTTTCAGAATGGAAATCATCAATGTTGCGACGTATCGCGCAAATTTTTCTAATCTTTGTGAACGTTTCCGCGTAATATAAAGTGTTTGTCATACAGTTCCAGAATTCCGCGATATTTTCACGAGCATGCCACGTTTGTCGGTCACTTTGCGGAAGAACGTCCGTACTTTGTCCTTCGTTTCGCTCGGTTCCTCGGTCACGAGGGACGAGCAACGAATGAGTAGGATTTGACGTCACTGAGAAACGAGGCGCTAAATTTAACGTGGCAAGAAGAATTTCGTGCAGTAATCCGCTTATTCCGAAGAGATTTTCATGACTCACGACGGGACCTTGAGGTCCGCGCGTTCTCGCGAGATGATGACTCGTATAATTGTTGCGGTTGTCCCAGTCCGTGCCGGATTCGATACGTGAACGACTCGGCATTTTTCATTTTCTTTTTAAACTGCACTCTGCTTCTCGTGACACGGCGATTTTCTCCATTTTTCCAATTACTATCGCTCTCCACAGGTAAAAGGAGGAATGAGAAAGATATCAACGAAGTTGTTCGAATGGACTGACACAAATGATGATAATTATTCATGGAAAGACGAATCACTGATTTGTCAGACTTTGGGATAACGTGAATGAGCTCGCTTATCGTTGCTTATCGTTGCCTCCTTTCGGCGCGTTAAACGTTGCCTCGTTAAAAAAACTGACCGAAAATTATCAACGCAAAGTGGCGACGATTGCCCCGTGAAATGGCTCTTACGTAAATGCATTACGCTGCGTTTGAGATTATTGAGCGCGTCTAAATAGTCTTCCACAAATAATTCCGTCGGTCGAATCAGCTTGAAAGACGGCACGGTTAAACTCGGCCCTGACGGTAATACTCGTCATAAGTTTTTCCGACAGTGACACCGACAACAACGAACCGCGACACCAGCGGCGAGCCTCGACGCGGATCCAGTTCGCGTTTCCGCAAAGTGGCATTATACCTGTATTTGATAAGCTGCGTGGAAGTAGAGCGTTTAAATAATGGCCGTACAGACGGCGATGGGCTAGCGCGATGGGCGTCGCCGTTCGTTCGAAACGTTCGACAAACAATAATAATTTATTCAGATGTTTTTCATGCGCGCGTTCTCTTGCAGCCGACCGAACGACCGTTAATTCGACGTTTCTGATCGATGTTAGTCGAACGTTTCTCTTCGTCCTTTCCTCCCGCGCTTAGAAATTCGTCGAAGCGCGAGTATCGACGTTTCAACCTCGAAACTCCTAGATTTCTCTACACTCGATGCTTTTTTTTCGAGAAACTTCGATCTTTACAGAAATCACCCTTGAAATTTGAAAAAAAACTTGTTCCATCTTCGATAGATTCATCGTCGACCAAACGACAGTCGTTCGATGTCGAGGTAACGGTCGTTGCGGTCCTTGTGTGCGAAAAAAAAAACAATAAATCTTATCGATCTTTTCTCACTGTGTTTTCGCCGCTAGTCACGACTCGTCGTTGCAGGAATTGCCGACGGACGTAATTTATTGTGGATTTAAGTAGCATGACAAACGACGTACCGAAGCGCGCGCGACCGATCGTTTCTTTTGCTCGACCCCACCCATCGGCATCGAGCCGACATCGATTTTGAACGTTATCGCAAAATCGATGACGCGTCCCGTCCTCTATTAGCGTCTCGCGTTTCTCGATGTAATTAACGATTGAAACGCGTAGACGAAAATCTCTCGGTTTACCCAAACGCGCAAAGTGCATTCGCGTAGCCAACCGCCCGGTCAATTAGGACAACGTGCGGTAATGACCTTTATTTCACCTTTCGTATATTTCACTCGCATTTCTTCCTCTTCTTCGAACAAGAAATAAAACTTCCTTCTGATTCTTCGCGGCATTTAGTTTATTCGGCATATTCGCTCTAATCAAAACCGTGGAAAATTGCGCGCCAAAGGAGAGCGCAGTCGTGGGCTTTACAATTGGTCGGACAACTCGAATCGCTCACTGGCTGCCTATATAATTATTTTTGTCCGGAGGAGTGATCACGAGCGACACGAAATCCTGCATTATTTATTGCAATCATTAGTTTTACAGTTGGTGAACAACCGAGAGAATGGAAACTCCTCGTTCTCCAGTAAAATGCACCCCTCGCGAGCGCGCCTCGATTCCGCTCCATTTTTCCTCCGTTTTCGTGCTGTTTTCGCTCTCCCGCGAAATTCTGTTCGCCATTTAACCAATACTCAAGGTGCTTAGACTTTTGTCTTTTCAAATTTTCCCTCTTCTTCGTCCAACTTCAACTTTGAGAATAAAGAGAATCAGCGAAACCTCATCGGTCGATAAACGAAGTCGTTCCATCGCCTCCAAAAATTCCATCGACACTTTCGCACGATTTATCTCCCTGAAAAGAAAAAAGAAGACGGCAATGGAGAAATGTAGCGGCTCCAACGGGTCGAGGTTGAGTCTAAGCGACCTTTTCCTTCTTATCGGAAACCAGCGCGGCCAGAGAGGCGGGACAAAAAGGCGGGAATTGCCTCGTGCACGGAAACAGGCGGGGATTTTTGCACGAATCGATTCATTTCGCGAATTTCTCCTCGTCATCGGCAACGCGAGTTCCCCGAAAGCGAGGCGATGGTGATCTGTGGTAGCCACCTCCTCGATCGAGACCAAAGGGTGTTCTCCACGGGCATTGCTCGGACGAGAAAATCAATCCGGCGAGAAACAAAGCCAGGAGTCGTGAAAAATCGGCTCGCGCGGCCGATCTTCTCGCGCACGCAACGCTCGACCGCTCGGCCGTGCGCAAATATATTTACGTAGATTCAGCCAGTTCGCATGTACTCGCACGACACACGCGACGACCGAATGGCGTGACAGTTATGGTGCATTTGCGGGACGCGTGCCACCGTACCGGGTGTCCGCTTTCAATCCATCGGCACCCTCCGACCCCGGTTGCTTCGAGCTCGACGGCTTTAGACGCGAGTCTGGTCGATAAACGACCTATTATTTTTCCCATCCGTCCTGCCGTGCGAATACTTTCGTTCAAGCTTCGACGGTTCGAAGTATACGTCGTGAACATCGAGAAATTCGATTGAATGATTTTCGCGAATTGATTCACGAGGCTGTAGAACGAGCGTGTTCCATTGCCAAACGTATACGCAATTTCGTTTGCCTCGGTGCTTGATGATTCTATGCTCGCTTAGTTATTTACAAAGTTAACATCGACTGGAACGATACATCGAAATTGACCGCTGCAATGCGATAATTGCGCGTTGCCGCGAATCCGGTTTTTACGCGCCTCCTCGACGTCGCAGTGACGGTAATTGGGAGCGTCATGTCGGTACGATAAGACTCGACTATTCGGCCTTTGGATAAGGAAGTGGAAAAAATTCTGCTATCGCTGTCTCTATCGTTGGTCGCACTGTCCGTAGAGCGGGAGTTTCTATCGTTGGTGTTTTAACGGTTGGAGAGTAAGAGGGTTGGTCTTCGAATTCATCCTGTTTCTTTTTTTTTCGGAGATCGTTAAAAGAGCGTTCGACACCTCCCGTGAGGTTTAAATGGATAGGAGTATTTTCCATTCGAGCGACGCGCGACTTTAATACTATTACGAGCGTTGGAATGGGTTCCACGGTGCGAAGAAATCCTAAACTTACAAAAAGAGGAAGGAATTGCCAAACGCGTCGTAACTGGCTGGCAATTTCAACGGCCGCAATTTTTCTCGTTGCGACACTTTGTCAGATACCGGGACGTGCGTGCTGCCACCGTGTCCTTCAAAAACCACCGCATCCGGTCGGTTTCTCGGGCGTGCGATTTTGGTGATTCTAACGATAGAGCGGCACGTAACGCTAAACTTATCGGACCCAACGAATCTTCGTACTTGCGCGAGAAACTCGCTTTTCCATGATCCGTTGAACCTGAAGGCGTGTTTACCGCCCGCTCGTTTTCTCCAAGACGCGATTACTTATCGTTGTTCTTTCGTCACGGAAGCCCCTCCGCCGTAGACTCCGTTTGCTCGGACCCGCGAGTCCCTTTTTTCTCATTGAATCGAGAGAGCTTGATTTCTTAACTTTGACGAATTTAATCGTTGAAATCAAGATAAAATCAAGGGTGGGCCCCAAAATGCGATAGGATAGAACAGGGACGAGGCGACAAGCTCGCACAGGGGTTTCGGTAAAGCGGCGCTCATCATTGTTTGATGTAGTTGCGGTGGTGTCGCAGGTCTGGAACGGGTTGCGGAGGAGTTGATGGGCCGTAGGAGATGGAAGCAATATCAGGACACCCTGTACAGCGGTACCCGCAGCAGCGAATCAGCGACGGCACAGCCCCACCATCGGCTTTACCCGGCGTTCTCGTCGTCCTGCGAACCGATTCCCGGGAGTCTGGAACAAATTGGGCCGCATCTGCTTCATCCCGCGTCCTCGGCGTTACCCTCGACGATAACGGCGACGACGACGACAGCGGCGGCAACGACGGCGACGAGCACGACGATCGGTACGCCGACGATAACCACGCCGGCGACTCCAGGCACGGTGAAGCAGGACAGCCTTCAGAGGCATCCTCACCTGCAGAACCATCATCACCATCTTCAACCGACGTCGGCTCAAGATCACCACCGTCACTATCAGCAATCGCAGACGCAACAGCAACAGGAGGAGCCGCGTCGTTTGAGGCCAGAGGAGATAAAACTCGAGGCCGGCGAGGAGGAATCGTCCATAGACGGTCCCGCGCGAGAGGAATCGGCAACGAGAAGCCTCGATCCAGCGACGACGACGGCGACGGCGACGACGGTTACGGCGACAACGATCACGACCACCACGGGCGCAACCATCGTCACCACCGGCAACAACCTCGTAGGAACGAGCACCGCGACGGCGACGACCACGACCACCATGACAACGGGAACGACGACGATACCGACCAGGCGACGACGCAAACGTCGACAACACGAGGGGGAGGCAGGGGACGAGAGAGAGGACGAGGAGGAAAACGAGGAGGAGGAGGACGGAAGGAGCCAGAACGAGGTGGAAAAGCGGCTCAAACTCGACGAGGATGCCGAGAGGCCCGTCAGTCCTCTCAGAAGAGAAAAGGACGGGGCCGCTCGGGATCGTCCGATTGCCAACGCTACCGACACGGAAGGGACCAAGGTCCGTTTTTATTTTTCTCACCTCCATCCTTCCCTATTGATCTGAATTTTGCAATATTCTCATCGGATGGAACACGTTGTCGTTGCAGGAACGAACGGAGGAAGTCGCGTTGGAGCGGACGCCGGTGACGCAGGGCCTGCTGAGAGTAAAGAAGGAGGAAGAGTTACAAGAGGTGCCGGGTTCCGGAAGCGGCACGACGATTCTGACGACTCCAACGTCAGATTCGGATGGGACCAGGTCGGTGTTGGGGTGCCGGGAGGTTGATGTGGCCACGAGGAACGCGGTTGCCCCGTTTCTTGTCGCTCCTCGGCGAACCAGCCCACCACCGGAAGACTGGAAGCCGCTGGACAAGTGTTACTTTTGCCTCGACGGCAAACTACCGCACGACGACCAGCCGCCCCTCGTAAGTACATCCGACGAGAGCGACGCACCTACCGTCTTTACCTCTTCTCCTTTCCTGTGCCTCGAGAAAGAGAGCACCGTCGATTTGTCCCCCGAGCGCGGAACCGATCGCGCGCTCGCCGCGCCGAAGCGAGACGCAGCGCGGAAAATTAGCGCAAAACGATTCAATTTTTTATCGTTTCGTGGGATAGGAGCTGCGCGAAGCCTTCGTAATCCACTAGAAGCTTTGATCGCTTTGACGAGCTCGCCCTTATGAAAGATTCACCGATAACGCGCCGGAGCATAGAGAGGCATGAGC
Organism: Cerceris rybyensis; assembly: GCA_910591515.1. Taxonomy (NCBI): domain Eukaryota; kingdom Metazoa; phylum Arthropoda; class Insecta; order Hymenoptera; family Crabronidae; genus Cerceris; species Cerceris rybyensis. The sequence continues at coordinate 9,745,144 of OU342795.1, forward strand.
CTTCTGAAAAACGAATTCGATCGCTATTCGATTTCTCCGTCTCCTCGGCGAGGACGATGCTTCTTCTTTTTCCACCTTTTCCTCGCTCCTTTTCCCTGCCATAGCCGGTGGTAATGAGTTCCTTTTCCGAGTTCACGTCTCGTCCAGTCGTGGACCAATGACGATCCGGACGTACGTAACGTTGCCCGATGTCTCGCGTCCTTCAGAGCCCGCAGAGTGACAGTAGCAGCAGTTCGCGATCGGCGGAGTCTCCGATGTCGGTCCAGGTGGATCCGATGGCGGCATCCGTCGTCGCCGCTGCCCTCAGCGGCACCTACCCCACCTTGCTGCCCCAGTGGTGTCTACCACCGAGGGAGCCGCCTCTCGTCGGGGTTCAACCTCATCAGGACAGTGCAACGCCGGTCGATCAGCCACTCGACTTATCGGCCAAACCCAAAAATTCTCAGGTACGTTTCTCTCGTCCCCTTCCGTCGCTTTTTCTACCTCGTCTCGGCGTTTCGCGAACGGATACACCGCTCGGGATAGATTAGAGATGAACGCGAAACGATCGATGCCCGTCAATTACGAATTTCCCTCTGACGAAACTGTCAACCGTTTTCGCGCTTGCTTATGTCTAAGTAAGTGCCTCGTTGAATATTACATCGACGGTGTGTCGTCTTTTTTCTGTCGCAGGACAACAACATATCTCTACTGGAACAACAGAAAATACCTCTAAGAATGCCGACCGGCATCGACCCCAAGAATATCTTCAAGTAAGTAATCTCATTTTGTCTCAATTTATGTGTAAATTGATCTATCTCAAATTTTCGATTGGATGTATCCTGAAGTGAGTGCTATTAACATTTATCGTGCAGAGTGAAGTATGGTCTACCGATCTATAGTCCGACAACTCTAATTTGGCTGGCAACGGTAGCGGAACTTCTCGTTTTCAACCGTTTATTTCCGTCATTTCGTTTTTGCCATTCCCGAAACCAGTCTCCTAAAGTAAACGAATATATAGACTGTTCAATTTAGGAAACTGGTTTCGGGAATTCCAAAAACAAAATGGCGGAAATAAGCGGTTAACCCCATGCCTTACGATTTCTTTTGTCACAGAACGTGCAATAACTTAGAATCAATTATTGGAATAATAATCTATCACTAATTTCCAATGTACCGGTATAAGTTAACGCAATATTAATAGCATAAAACGAATATTCCGTCTCCTGACCTACTGACATTTTGAATTTAATAATTTTTGAAAACTTAAAAATTTTCTATTCCATTTATCACGTGTACCATATGCCATTGTAAGGCAAGGGGTTAAACCAGAGGTTTCACTGGTCGCTAGCCAAGTTAGAGTTGTCGGACTATACGAGTTTTTTCTTCGACGCTCGTTCGCGCCGTTTGGCAACGAGAACCTCGTCGATTCGCGACGGTCTTATCGCGCGACTCGTTTTACACCTCGTCACGAGACGAAGCTACCTCCTGCCTCTCTCGGTATTTGCATTCTGCGCGAGAAAAGAAAAGCCTCGATCGCATTCCACGGTGCTTCTTCGCGAACAGAGACCGTGACCGCGAATGCGTCTGCGACCGAGACCGCGAAAGCTCCTGTGAATCTCGACGAAAGCGGATGTATCGTAGCAATTGTCAAATTGGTAATCGTCTTGATCGAATACTCGGGCCAGAACTCTTTTTGCGGAGGTCATAAAAGATTTTAAGTAATAAGAAGGAGGTTTGCGACGGGGAATCATCCATACGTCGAGAATTGTCCTTTTTGGAGAGAAACATTGTAGGATCGTTAGAAAATATTTGAGCCCCACCGTCGAATCGATAACACGCCCGTCTCGACCGGTAATTAAAAACTTTATCAACCGTATTTCCCCATGTTCGCGAATGAATTTTTCCGCCGACGCGAACGCTCTGTCGTTTAGCCCACGTTGCTCGTTACGAGAACTTTCACGAAAGTCCGTAATACATTTTTTTTTGGCGTAGCAAATTTTTCCATCGAGCAGAGCGTCACGATTCTCGTTTAAACGCTAGAGGAAATGCTACTCAACTCGGTTCTCTTAATTGCACGTACGTACATTTCTAAAGAGCTGTTCGAAGATCATCTCATGGATTGTCGATCTGGCATACGGTGTTTTATTTTGTACGAAAGATTCAGCAATTGAGGCTAACATCGCGTTCGTTCCAAAGGGTGACTCGAAAATTACAAAGAGAAACTTGGTTCCCGAATCGTTTCGTGAAAGTTAATCGAGGCCGAATCGAAGAGAAATCAAAAGAAGCCTTCGTTCGTTCGCGATGCAACTTCTCCGCGTTTTCGATATTCAAAATCTTCAACTAAACCTCGAGAAATCTTGTCATCCATTTGAAAGATCGTCAAATCGAATACACCAGTTGAAATTGATTTTTAACACTAGAACTACCGGCGTTAAATCTACTATACTTCAATACATTAAACACATCTTTTGGAAAAGGAAAATCAAGAAATGGAAATAATGATCGATTTAGTAATTCTGTATTTTATAAGATCACCATAGAATATCTGCTCCATGTCCTACAAACTTGGAGAACTTTTGGAAAAAATTGCTATCGACTCATTTTGACTTGCTCGGTACTTCTAGTGTTAAACTATACTCCAAAATCGGTAGGAATGGAGCTGCAAATTTTAAAAAAAGAGCAAAGTCCCGCGAAACTCTGAAGACACGGGCCGAGGGGAGAAGAAATAAAAAGTAAGAGAATCGAGGAGAGAGAAATAAAGAGAAAGACAGGAGAGAGAGACAGATGATGGAGGGAACAAGGGCGGGGAGTTAAAGCCGCGGATCGTGTCCGTACGTTGCCCTCGTGTTTTCGCTGTTTTCCCCGCGGAGCATTTTGCGCGTCAAATTTTTATCATCGTCTATTATTAGTCCACCGTAATCTGCACCTCCTGACACATCGAAGGCGCAAAGTACCTCGCGTGTGTCGTGCGCCGCGCGCAAGAGAGAAACGAGAGGCAGGGAGAACCATTCGTTAGAGGGAGATCGAACGTGGTTCTCAGATCGCCTCCGCGCATGCGCGCCGCCGTAATTAACGATAAGATAGCCCGCCGACGAAACCTCGCCGGCAAACTCGAAATTAGAAACACGACCGATCGCCCAAGCGCGAAATTTCGTCCGCGCAATTTCTTAGTCGAATGGAACCGACAGGTTGCGATAGCACGATGTTCGACGATTTTCTTGGAAATTTTTGTTGGCGCGCTTTTTGATCCGTCGTTCAGATTTATAAGGTGGTGAATGAAAAAGTCTGTGAGAATGAGCAAACTCGTAGCACGAGGGAAATTATTTTTCTAGGATCTATTAGAGTAAGGGGAAGGAACGTGATGAGTGGCGAGAACGATCGAAAGTATGATAGATGAGTTTTGGAGCGAGAATCGCGTGGGATTCGGTCCGAACGAAACGCGCTTTTATCAAGGGGTCGACGAACCGTCCGAGGGTGTCGCAGACGCGAGTAGGAGAGAAAAAGAAAGTCAAGAGAGTTTCTGCGCTCTTAATCTTATCACGAAATTCCAAGGCGAGGCTTGAAATTTCGGTCAAACGGTAAAGAGCTTCTTCAAGGATTTGTCGATCGGAAAATGAATGGAGAACTCGGAAGAAATGGATTTTCACGCAAGCAGCCACAGTAGAGACGGCCGTTGCGTAACGCGGACCGTCTAATTTCGTGATTCGAATTTGTTGCGACGTTATCGGTTCACGCCGAAGATCAAAGCGTTAACGAGGCGTCGCCGGATCGATTCGACTCTCGTGTTCAACACGTGCACGCATTGCCGCGGCCACGTGGCTCTTTGGTAGAAGCCATGCTACAAACCCGTTCGATGGTCCGGGCATACACGTGAGCCCGTGCCACGAAAACTGTCGAGGATAACCTAACTTCGTTACGACTACGGCTTTACCCGAGAGGGTTGCTCATCGATCGAAGGGTGGTACCGGTCTACCGATAGCTTTCTCCCTTCCACGTCGATCCACCTCCCGCGGGATTTCGTGTCTTTGCTTTTCGCAAGACTGTTCTTCCGAATCTTTGTTTGCAAAGAGACCACCGGGCCGTGGACTTCGCATGTTCGTCATTCGGAGTCGACTGATACAGTCCGACAACTGAAAGATGGCTAGAGATCGATGAAACTTTGCGTTTTCAAACACCTATTCTCATAATTTTCATTTTAGAATTCTCAAACCCATTTTCCTAAAGTAAACGCATCGCATTGTTGTTTTATTTAGGAGGCAGGATTTGGGGATTATAAAAAAGTAAATGACGGGAAAGGCGGTTGCAAAATGAGAGGCTGTAGTAGCTCCTTAGCCATCGTTCAGTTGTCGGATCATAACAGCAAGGATTTGAATCTAATTCTTAGCTCGAGTGATAAGAGTGAGGAAAGAGGGAGAAAAAGACAAGACGGGTGAAAGACTAACGAAAGCATACGAGGATGTTTCATAGCGCGAAACTTCTCTTGTCAAATGTCTATCCCCACCAGTTTGTTTTTGGAATACTCAAATTCAGTTTCCTAAAGTAAACGCTCCGCTTAGTCGCTTCCTTTAGGAGGCAAGATTTGAGGATGTCGAAAACTACATGTCGGGAATGGGCGGTTCAAAATGGAATTAAAATCTAATTCTTAGGTCAAGTGATAAGAGTGAGCAAAGAGCGAGAAAAAGACGAGACGGGTGAAAGACTAACGAAAGCACACGGGGATGTTTCAGCTCGTATTCTCGCGCGAGGCTTCTCGTTTTCAAACTCCTATTTCCGCCATTTTCTTTTTGGGTTTCTCAAACCCAGTTTCCTAAAGTAAACGTTCCACATAGTCGTTTTTTTAGGAAGCAGGGTTCGGGGATTCCAAAAACTAAATGTCGGCAATGGGTGGTTGGAAATAAAACGCTTTGGTAGCTTCTTAGCCATCGTTCAGTTATCAGACCTAGCAGCAAGGATTAGAATCTAATTCTTAGGTCGATTTATAAGAGTGAGAAAAGAGGGAGAAAAAGACAGGGTGAAAGACTAACGAAAGCACACGGGGATGTTTCAGCTCGTATTCTCGCGCGAGGCTTCTCGTTTTCAAACTCCTATTTCCGCCATTTTCTTTTTGGGTTTCTCTAACCCAGTTTCCTAAAGTAAACGTTCCACATAGTCGTTTTTTTAGGAAGCAGGGTTCGGGGATTCCAAAAACTAAATGTCGGCAACGCGCGGTTGGAAGTAAGACGCTTTGGTAGCTCCCTAGCCATCGTTCAGTCATCTGACCTAACAACAAGGATTAGAATCTAATTGTTAGGTTGATTGATAAGAGTGAGAGAAGAGGGAGAAAAAGACAAGACGGGTGAAAGACTAACGAAAGTACACTGGGATGTTTCAGCTCGTGTTATCGCGCGAAACCGCGGATGAGCGGGCCGGTGGCGGCCGTTGCGGCGGCGGCGGCCGCAGCAGGCGTCGGCAACGTCCCCGTGGTGGGTGCCGGGGGCAGCCGGAAGGCCTACACCGAGGAAGAGCTTCAAGCCGCCCTCAGGGACATCCAGAGCGGCAAGCTTGGCACTCGAAGGGCGGCCGTCATCTACGGGATACCACGAAGCACCCTGCGCAACAAGGTCTACAAGCTTGCGATGGAGCGCGAAAGGGACGCTTCCCTGACTAGCACCCACTCACACCCTCACGAGCCCGGCGCCCCAGCCACCACCACCACCACCATCACCACTACCATCACTACTACTACTACTACTACTACTACAACACCAAATACGACCCAAAACGTCTCCGCGACCACTCCGCCCCCGCAAGTGGATGAGGTAGGTTTTGGGGACAGAGAACAGGAAAAAAAAACATAGAGTGCGAGAGAAAGAAAGAGAGAGAGAGAGAAAGGGTGCGAGATGAGCGAGATTGCGAGAAAAACGTCGATCGACGATCGCGAAGAGCCCTGCGACGTCGGGGGACGTGCGAGAGAATTGAGAATTGGCAGGGACGTTAGATCGGAGATTTGCAGATCGGCAAAAGGAGAATATAGTTTGATCTCTTTGCCACGGTGATCGGTGCGTTCGATTGTCGGAGTTTCAATTTCTTTCCCTTCTATGGAATGATCGATAATCGCAATAGCAACGATAGGAAAAACGGTGGTCCAATATTGTTGCAAATCCGTTTGTACTCTTTGGATCCGCTTCATCTTGGACACCTTCGTTTTATCTTTCCCTGATGAAGAGGAGATATTTCGAGTTTACGAAAACACCTGGTCGCGAAAGCTTTTCGCGCAGATACTTTAAATTTGAAGACATTTCGCGAGAAACGTCACATGTAATTTTGTCGTCAGAAGAGAATATCGTTCGTGACCAATTTCTGACGAAGATTTCTCCGAAGAGGAATTGATTCTCACTAGTAGCCGGTTTTCTTCACTTCATCTTCGTTCGTTAAAAGTTATCGGGTGTTAAAAGGCGAGAGGTAATACGATGAAAGTTAGATTTCAATAAGAAATATTATCAAATACGTGCCGGCCATTTATAAAAAGTGTGTTTTTGGTTAGGAAGAACGAATGAAGCTTCCCCAAAACATACCTCTGGCACGGGTGATCGCGTGGAATTCGCGTAGACCGAGAGATCATCGGCATACCCGATGGTTTCGCGAAAAACGATCCAGGTCGAAAATCGACATTGAGAAGAAAACCACGCACGAACCGTTCGTCGTGTTGCATGGTCGTTCGTTAAAACGACGCGTCGAGTTTCGTTGAAGTTCCGGATGAGATTGAAATTCTACCGACGAGTTTCGATAAACAGCGATAGAGAGGTCTGGAAAGGAGACAATTTTGCGGGTATCGATCGGAGAACGGGTATCGGGGCGATAGACGAAACCGATACTGGATCCCTTGGGTGTGCAGAGGGAGAAACCGTCGGTCTACGCGTTTCCTCATCGGTCTCCGTGATCCTCAGTAGTGTCCAATGTCTCTTTGCATGGGCTGTTTAACTTTTTTTATCTCACTATTTGTAGTTTAACACAGAGCCAGTTGGTCTTGGCGAGGTTGCAAGGCTCGAGGTAAGTTTTTGGGAAGATCGTTTCGTAAGAGAGGATAGAGAATCCTTACCCGACACGATCTTTTCTTCTCGCGGCGAGAATCCAACGTGTGGATTCTTTCACGGGAATTACGCTTTTTCGTACCTCGACAATATGCATCCTCGATGTGTTTGCGCAAATCGTGCTTCTGTGCCGTGCATCGTTCTCCTCTCTTCGCGAGATAAAGCGTCGAAATCATGAATTTACGTTCGAATAACTTTGACGCGATTAAACATCGTTTTAACGAGGCATGATCTCAGGGAGCGTGGCTTTTTAAAACTAAAATTATTTCGAGCACGATTCCTACCTACGAAGCAATTAATAGTTTGACAGTAATTATCTGTCCTTTTTTTTCTCTTTTTTTTTTACATCCGTGTTTCGTGTAGCGTCGTTGAGAGAAGGTAGCTTTAGAGCTGGTTTAACGATAACGCATTCATCGTTATTTTTTTTTTATCGGTAGAAAAGTTTGTCGATTCGAATGCATGTTCGTCTCGAATGCGACCATCGCGAGGTAAGTCTTTGTCGGTGTGTAGCGTCGGGCTCTTACATAGCGGGGGTTGCCGAACACTTTTACAAGCTGGTTCTCAATTTTCGATCTCGCCGTCTTCTCCTTTCCCTGAATGCAAGAGAACGAGAGAAAGTGATGAAAAAAGAATAAAGAGAGCAAGAAATCATACGAAAGTTGAAGCGGAAAGGAGAAGATCCGCTCGCGAATCACCGTTTTCGACGAGCGACAAAGTTTTTTCGTTTTGCGCGAGATGAACGCTTCTTTTGCGACAAAGTTCTTTCTGGCAAATTCCTGCATGATGCTTGGTCTGCATTCGATAAAGAGAATTACTCTTACACACGGACAATCGACACCGTTACAACGCAGACACACGCATACACCGAAACACAGAGAAGCACCTCTCGACGAAGTACGAAGCGACGATCGTGCAAATAAAGGAAAATGCCAAAAGAATGACGATAGAAAGCGAGAAACAAGAAGAACGTCGCGTTCGATCGACGAACTAGGCGATGTTACTTTCCTCGAGAGGACGTTTGATCTCTAATCCGTATTTAGATTTCGTCCCGGTAGCAGAGTATGGAGAAAAGGCTAGAACAAACTTTTCTTAACAGGTGGACGACAAGGAACTATCCGGAGCCGAAGAGGAAAAGGAGGTGGAGAAGGCTCTGCTGAAGCCTCTACTGTCGTTGGAAGATCTCGTCAGGTTCTCCGCTCTCGAAGGAAGTGGCGGAGATTCCTTGAGAACCCTGCTCCAACGGGGACACGAGACGGGAACCGAGTGGCCGGGTCTCGAACACGCCAATATCGGTCCCTACATCCAAAAGATGCTCGCAGCGGCAGCGCCCTTCAAAGGTAAGGTCAAACATACCTACTTGTCCTCATTCTTTGAGTTTTTCAAACCTGGAAGGATCAAAAGAGTCGAAAGAATCGAAGAAAACGGGCGAAAAGAGAAAAACCAACTTTTAAATCGCTTGCGTTTTCTTCGACGATGGAAGAGTCTTTGGTGTCCGACAGGATTTGGGTTACTTCGAAGAGACGTTAAAAGAGTTTCGATTGTTGACTGGACAGCCTGGCTGCACCAAGGCCCGAGACAAAAGTCGAAAAGTATATTAAGAGCTGGTAGGTCTTCGTAAATCGATAGAAGCCAGGCCCTGGCCGACGGGTCGGCGACACTTTTCCCACCTTTCGAGCGGAACTTCGCTTAAGTGGCTTAAGCGGTACTCAAGGGCTAATCCGGAATTAAGACAAATGCTCGTAGGTGCGAAGAACCGATGCGCGACGGCAACGACGAGATCCTATCTCTGTAACTTGTGAAACGTCGATTCAGTCGCGATATCTTATGGATGTTGCATGCTCCTCTTGGATGTTGCAGGCCTGGAGACGCAGGACTATCGCATTCCAGAGGTGATGAGGAGACTGATGAGCGAGGACAAGAGGCTAAGCAAGAGCGTCAACGGGGACCAGTCGCAGTCGCACCATCAGCAGCTTCATCATCTCCAACACCATTCGGGTCACGCGCAGTCTCAGTCCCAGTCGCAGCAACAACAGCAACAACAACAGCAGCAGCGGGGTCCGATAACCAACGACGATTTCAATCCGAACATCGAGGAGGAGGCGAGCGATAGCGCTCAAGGCAGAGCGATTCTCAAGATTCCGTCCTACAAGCCGGCGAGCACTCCAGGCTGCTCGAGTAAGAACGGCGAGCCAACATCCGCTGCATTTGCCCAAGGTTTTGCAGCTGCAGCTGCAGCAGCAGCAGCTTCCAGCCCGGGCCTCCTCGAGCGAGCCAGTCCGGCATTCTCCGGAACCAGTAGTCCGACCAACTCCCTCGTCGGGAAGACGGTCGCCGTCAACTTCCGTGACGTTATAGCAAAGAGCATCAGCGTCAAGTTCCAGGAAGGTCAACCCGCCGCGGCGGCTGGTATGCCCGGCTGTCAACCCACCGGGGTCGTGCAATCCCAGCAGACTATAATGACGGATCCGAGCCCGTTCAAGAGAGGTCGGTACACGCCGCCTCAACCGGCCTCTCAACAGTCCCAATCTCAGGCCCAGTCCAAGCAACAGTCCCAGGATCAAAACAAGCCGAAGCCTGGTACCGGTGGAAAGGGAACTCGACCGAAGAGGGGCAAGTACAGAAACTACGATCGAGACAGCCTCGTCGAGGCTGTACGTGCCGTTCAACGGGGTGAGATGAGTGTCCATCGTGCCGGCAGCTACTACGGAGTCCCGCATTCTACCCTCGAGTACAAAGTCAAGGAGCGTCATCTGATGAGGCCACGAAAGAGGTACGTTCCCGATTCCGCCGACGGTTCGGTCCTCTCTAACGTCCTCGCGTTTAGCTCGTAGCTCGCTATCGACGCGAACGATCGACCTTTCAGGGACCAGAAGCAATCGGACGACAAGGCGAAGGAGACCGCGGCGGCTGCGGCGGTTGCGGCCGCAGCAGCCACCATGAGACCTGGTACCACCGACAAGAAGCCTCAGCTCAAGCCGCAGAAGCCATTCACTCCGCCTGGTGGTATCCCTGGGCCTAACGGCCTCAAGATGCCACCTTTCATGGAAGGCATGCCTCATCTACCCTTTGCCCCGTTCAACTTTTGGAGTCCGACGCCCTTCATGCCGTCGCCCTTCATGCCAGGGGCGCCTAACGTCCCGACGATCCTGCCGGAGCAGTACTTTGCCAGCAGCAGGATAAGGGGACTTCAGGAGCAGCAGAGGAACGCCGCGATCGTCCAACAGCAACAGCAACAGCAACAACAACAGCAACAACAACAGCAGCAGCACCAGCAGCAGAGAGAGAGAGATGGAATCGGCGTGGCAGCTGCCGCCCCGTCGGAGTCTCCCGGAACGTCCAACTCTCGGAGTGGTTCGGTCTCCGGCAAAGCACCCCGGGAGGTCACGGAGAGTCTGTACGATGGCTCCGGGGCAAATGGCAGCTTTCTGGACAACCTGATCAGGTCGAGCCTCGAGACGGGAATTCCGAGGGACCAGAGAGCGGCGTTGACCGAGGCGAGGAATCAGCAGCAACAGTCCTCCTCGCAGCAGCAGCAACTCCCGGAGGCGATGAGTAGCAAGGCGTTGATCGATCAACTCTGCCGTAATTCGAGGAGGACACCTTTGCCGCGACTCGGCCAGGATAGCAGCGAGGACGAAAGTTACAGGGGTCCTCCGTCGGCCTCGGGTAGATTACTGCCCGAGAGACCAGAACGAGTGCCCACCGTCGATCTCAGCCCATCGCCCTCTGATCGAGGGCGAACCGACGATGGTAGCGATCGACTTACCTCGCCTCCAACACCTCTCTCGATCTCCAGAGCCGGAAGCAGAGACGAGGATAGCACCCGAGACTCCAGGATCGACCGTAGCAGCAGAGAACGCGAAACCGTTCACAACGGTGGTCAGGAGGATCGCGACAGAAAGACTCTGACCATTCAGCAACAGCAGCAACAGCCGTCGCTGAATCACTACCCGGACATACACAATCTCTACACCGTATCAACTGACAAAAAAAGTGCCTGTGATAGTAAGCTTATAGTAGATCATTCGAGCCAGAAGACTCAGCAGCAGCAGCAACAACAGCAGCCGCAGCAGCCGCAGACGCAAACGCAGCAGCAGCAACAACCGCAACAAAAGGAATACGCTGCTGTGAGCGGAATGGTAGTGCAACTACAGCGGGGTTACAATACCGGCAACGGGAGGTCCGGCGAGCAGACCAACAACCAACATCCGGCGGAGCCACGAGGCCCCGTGATCGGCGTGGAAGACTCCGTAGAGCAGTAGACTAAAGTCAGTATCGCTAATCGCTAAGGAATACTGTCGCATACGGCGGATACGGCGAACGTTCCGTACACGGTAAGCCCATACCCGGTCAAAGCTCCGCCGTTTCGCGCGGCAGACTCGCGCGCAACCCTAAGACCGGTTCGTACCCCCCACGGATCGAGGATTCCCTCAGTCTCGTTTTTTAACTTGTTTCGAACGAGCGAACTAAACGTATCTATCTACGTACGATCGTACGTGTCCGACGAGCCGGCTATGAGAGCCGTTTCGAGCCGTGTCGTGGAAGGACCGAGGGATCGTTCGTTTCGTGGGACGGCGCGATACGGTCGCGCGAGGCAGACCGACCCTGCCCTTTACATCCGGTAACCCCCTTGAACGTCGCGAACAGGCGTGTCAAAGGAAGGCAAAGAAAAAAAAAAAAGAAGAAAGACGCGAAAGCGCCACGCAACTATCCGTAAAACCCACTGCGATTCCGACAGTTAACGCATCCGGTGGAGACGATCACCGTCCAGCTGACGGTTGCTCCCCACCGGACACCCTTTTTCGATTATGGCTACTTCGATTCGGAGAAAACGGAAGAGACGGATAAAAGGAACGACGCGATGTTATTGTACCGATGCTATTCTACACACCCAGAGACACGCGATTATCCCGCAAAGAGGTACATACGTCCGATACACGTACACTCATACACATACACACATCCGTACACGCAACAACACCAGACGAACAACAGCGACGGCAACAATGACGCGAGTAGATGCACCCTCGTTCCGTGACACAGTTTCACCGGGGTTTCCAACGCTTCGGTCGTCTCGGAGACACGCGGAAGACGCAAAAGACGGGAAAAATAAACGCGTGAAACGCGGAAGCACCGGTACACCCTACAGACAAGTTCGGGCGAATGCTTAAATTCGTGGGTAACACGAGCATCAAGCGAGCGAAGTACGCTCGATGATGCACGACAGGCATATTTTTTCCGTGGAAGAAAAAAAAGTATACATACGCGTCGGGTAACGCGCGCGATGGGAAAGTTTTTTTGAGGGTATCGCACCGGGACATCGTGAATCGTCGTTGACGTCGAACTTTTGAGAGGACGCGAAATAACGAAGGAACGACAAAGCTGACGCAACAACGTATTTTTTCCTCTATCGATGTAAAACTACCTAATGCAAACTTATTACCTACTACTAACATTACTTAACTCGTAAGGAGCAACATAATTATATAAGGAATGATATATTATATATATATACATATATTTTTGGTCATTACGAACGTATGCGAAACGAGAACGAGCCAAGACTTTTGTTGGCGCGCGTATAAGTGACGTTTTTTCATAACGCGACAATATTTCTCTAATCTCGGTTCTTTCGAGGCTGGCGTTCGATAGAAACGCGTCCCACGTTTCGGACACCTCGTAGATAGGAAATTTGCATGAAGAGGGAGGGAAATGATACGACGGATCTTCGAGATACTTAGAATTCCATGGAGGATTATCGTAGATGAAGTTTTTCGTCGAATCGCGGGTAAACTCGGCAAAGGTATACGAGTATCGTCGAACGGGGCTTGCTCGAAGCCGGAAATTCCTTTTTGAAAATTCGACGAGTCATTTTTTCATTATCTTGTGACGGAATTAGTTGTACAAATTAGGATGAATTTATTCGAGACACTGAGACCAAACGACTGAACATTTTCGCCGAGTGCATTCGCTTTTTCTTCATCGACGATGATCCGCCCGAATGTAATGAAAATTCCGCGCGATGACGCCAGGACAAGACGTAAGGAGAATAGTAGAAATGAAAGATAGAGAGGAAAGAGAGAAAGTATGATAATGATGAAGAGAATATTAACGGGACGTGGGATATTAGGAAATTTCGAGGAAAAGAAATATTCTAGGCGCGCGCGCGCGCGCTTGCAGTCGACTCGGTTGTCTTTTTATCGGCGTGCAGAATTTTTTCTTACGCGCAATGCGCCCACTTTTTGATACGAATGCAAATTTTCTACCGCGTAGAGAAAAGAAGACGCAGCGATGCAACGTATAGACGGCATTATAGCGTTTCTTCGCGAGATAAACGTACTCTTGAATCAGGGATTTTCTTTTCTTTTCCGATTTCCAATTCGTTGATTTCCGCGCCAGCGACTAATCCAACGATTCAAACGAATCGTTCGTCGCTGCAGCGAAGATCGAGAGAATAGTCGATCGTTCTTTTGATCGATCAAAACTTTCATTTTTTTTTTTCCGGAGACAAGTTTTTTCACGAATTCTATCTCGATCGTACGATCTTGCGCATCTTTTCCTTCTCGATCAGACGAGGAGAAGGTGTCGCAGGAAGATTTACGATCGAGGAGAAACCGCGCGGAGCATAATGTCAAAATTAACTCGTTTCACCGCGAACGCCGAATTAACGATAAAACTAAACCGATAGTATTGAAATCGGGCCGAAAAAAAGTAAGAACAACTGAGGTATCTTCGTTTCCGCGTTAAAAAGCGACGAATTCTTACATCGTCGCGTCGTTTTTCGATCGTTAGGACCGATGGATCACAAAGAGAACGCCAGTCCCTCCTCTTTTGACTAATTTGAAAATCCGCTTGTCCAGGAGCGTCGCGCGCGCGCGACTTATCGACGTATCTTCTCGTATTTTCGATTAGAATTCCGTTTCGTAGGTGATCCGCGACTAGACGCTTAAAATGAAAGGGAAATATAAAACGTGGCGATTTCGTCGTTTCGCTAGTCGTAGTAAAGGAGGAACAGGCCGCTGGACCAAGACGAAATCGGCGAACGCGAATTTCGCGATTGCAGAAAGCAGAATATCCGGATGCAAACGACGAAAAGGAGATAGAAAGAGTGAAAGATGGAAATAAGTAAATAAATAAATGAAAGAAAGGAAGGGAAGAGAATAGGAGGAAAGTTATGGGAAATTATAAAAGAAAGAGACTGGAAAGGAGAGACGCGAGGAAAGAAAAGTACGGCGTCGACGGGATTAGTAACCGCGAGCCAGAATTTTTCTTTTTTTTCTCGCGCGCCGAGGATTTATCATAGTTGGTCGAACGACAATGACGAAAAACGATAGAGAAACGAGAGGAAACGAAAGGACGAACCACGCACTCGTCTCGCGACTCTCTTCGAATAAAAGTAACGACTGAAAGACTCTAGGCTGTACATAAACTATAAGGCATGTATGTTCGGTGTTTTAAAAAGCAAAAATTCCTTATTAACGCAAAAAAAAAATTAATACCTACGAAAAAAAGTAAATCGTGTAAGCAAGGCTACTCTCTCGGTGTTTTTTGGAACTAAACTTAAAATTTACCCTACTTAAAGCAAAAAAACCGTGAATTAATAAGTAAACATTTAAAGCGAAGCGCGCGGAGGAGCGCGTTGGATTAAATAAAAAAAAAAACAAGTTATTGAGTGTAAAAGTTAAGGTCTCCTTAGGGTTATTAAAACATTTAAAAAAAAAAACAAGCTGAGCAGCAAAACAGGCGAAAAGCAAGCGCTAATCATGATTGTGTGTAAACGTAAATTTAAACCTTCCTTCTACCTGTGTCCACTGACCACCACCCCCCTTTTTAACCATCCACCAAGCCACTTCGCCACTTCGTCACTTCGTCAAAGTGTAAATCGTTCGGTGTGATCTTGACTACTCGATACCTCGAAAAAAAAATCTCTTTTCTAAACGTTCACCAGCCACTACACGAAAGGAAAGGAAGGATATATCTCTACGTTCGTTCCAAATCATTCATTCTTCCTGCCTCCTTCCTTTCTTTCTCTCTTTCTCTCTCTCTATCTATCTCAATATCTTTTTCTCTTTCCTATAACCATCTTCCCTTCTCTTTCTCCCTTCTTACCTTCCTATATTCCAATCTTCTTATCCTCTTCCTCTGTTTCCCCTTACCCACGCGCTTACTCCTCGATCACCCTCGTCCACCTTCCTGCCCCGCGGAATCCAGTTCACCGACACGCCCGAGATGGAAAATAATACCCGATATATTACCCCCTTTTATCCCCCAAAAGATTTATCGTTAGATGTGAAAAATGAATATTTATCGTGCGGATGATTGTAAAACGTGCGTACACTATGATTGTCGTTAATTCAATTACGGTTACGAGGAATAGGTTCGTCGCGACATTCGACTCGCGGCTTTCGCCCAGAAGTCGAGTCCCGTTTTCCCCCGGAGTCTCGGGATAATTACATCAAATCGTACATCACGGGTCTCGTATCATTTTGGAAAAAAAATCGTCGATGGTTTTTTCAACGTTTTCCTGGAGTTTCGACCATTCGTTTCGTCTATTTGCGAGAAGATCGACGAAGAAACGGAAATAATGGTTTCGGAGCTTCTGGACAATGTGAAGAATCTTATGACGAATTTTCCTAAAGGCAAATGAGAAACGTTGATTACGATGATAAGTTTAATCCCCGTCTCGCGTTATCTTAGCTTAAATCGGGACGATTGGGTCGCGACAATTGGGACGATCGACGCTAACGGCATAATCAACGAGGTTGCCGTGTTATCATTTCCTACCGATTTAAACGGTCGCGTCGACGCATCTTTTCCGGCATCTATGGCATCGTCCACCTCGATCGAACGTAATAGATATCATGGGATAGAGCGAAGACGAGAAAAGATCGCTTTTCTTCTCGAAGGGAAGCGACTCTTCTATCGAAAAGAGAAATTCTTTTCTATTTTCCCGGGATACGTATGTATTTACGATAGATATCATTCGGTGATCGTTCTGTGATTCTGACAGTATCATTGAAATTGTCCAGGGGCAAGAGGAGAGCTTTCGGATATCAAAATTCAAGTTTAATCGAAAGACAGGGATTTTCGGTAAGGATTGGAAGAGGGTTGGGTAAAAGAGAAGTAAAAAAAGAGCCAGGCCGAAAAGATATCGTCGTCGACGCAGCCAGGTAGGAAGAGGGTCGATTTTTGTTTTTTCATTTCGGGGGAGACGGCAGGACAGAGGGTGGGTGGATTGCTTAAGGGTGAGGGTCTATCGATTCGGCCATCGACGTCGTTCGTAGCTGGACTCGACAGATTCAGCTGAGACGTTCCAAGCGAACGATCTCAAGGGGGGATCTTGGTAAAGGGAAAGAAAAGGAGAAAAAAAATTCTCTCGGCGGAAAACGTTGACAGGGGTTAAATCGTCCTTGGATGGAAGAACAGGGGGTTTGGGAAGGGTGGGTTCGTCGAGATTTCCGGCCGTCTCCTCCCCACGTCGCGGGCGATACGCTAAAACGATCCGGCGAGAGACGGATTGGTCGAAAACGGGGAGGGAAAGAAATCTTTAAGAATTAAAAGAAGATATATTATATTAAAATATCTGTGATGTAAAAAGTAACAAAATTTTGATGTATATTTTTCACAAATTATTGTAACCAGCTAGTGTATATGTATAAGATTACGGATATAAAAAAAAAACAAATACTATTGTAATTATGGTGTGTGGAGACAAAATGACGAGCAAGGGAGAGCGAATCGAGAGCCAACAGAGCGAAATTAAAAAAAAAACGATGAAAGAAGCGAGATCGCGAGATATTACGTTGATCCACACCGGTGGTCAGACGGGACCAAGATGGCGGGCATCGCTCGGAAAAGTCGGGCCCAAAGATTCCCGTTTTTCATTGTTTTCGTTTTCGCGCGCCTTTCCTGATTATTCTTCTCGGATCTCGATCGACGTAGACACCTTTGTTTTCCTCCCATCGACGATTCTTTCGTTCCCCAAATCACCGTAAATCGAGGAATAGAAAAGAAGGAAGAAAGATCGATTTTTATCATCCACGATATTTGGAATCAAAACGAACAGATGGAAAACAAAGCGATAGAGAAAATCTCGTTTGAAAATTTCAAGACGGCAAAAGTTATTTGCAAAATTTGTGTCTCCTTCTTTTCTCACCTCTAGTTGCGCGACGTCGAAGAAGGGAAGTTATCGAGCCCCGAGTCGAGTCACCGAAAACTGGAAGATTTGGTCCGATTGGCCCTGAAACGGCTCAATGTCAGCTACCTCACAATATCGTGACGTTTGGTACGGTTCGTGTCGGGGAGGTTTGGCGCGTCCAGTCGAAGAGGAAATTGGCTGGCCGTCCGATCGTCCGATCGCCAGATCGTCCGCTCGTCCAGCCGACGGAGCCTCGTCGGAAGCTTTACCATCGTTTTCGAGTCGCGTTTCGACTCACCGTCTCGTTCCGTCTCGTCGGAAACGCTCTTTACGACATCAACTCTCTCGCGTTTCGAGTTCCTCCGGTTAGAAGAGAACCAAACGAGAAATCTATTTCGTCCTCGATGGAACGGGAGCGTGATATTTTTGTTTTTCTTTTGCCAAATATTCCAACTTTATTCGTAGAAGATTGAATCGATAAATTTTTCGCGACTGCTTCCTTCGTGACGATCTTATTGAGAGCCAAAAGTGAAAATATCGGCCAGCCATTTTTCGCGACAGACGATGCGCGCGAACTCCAATGGGCGGGGTCGCGTAAAAATGGTCTAAACAGTTCCAAATTGTGCCTAAGTTTTGACGTTACGTTTTTACGACTTGCAACAACTACGAACGACGAACGTAATACCGGTAACAGCAACCAGGATGTTTAGTTGGAACGGGTAGGTGGGAGGGGGTCGATCGGGAACACGGAAGCGCGAAACGGATCAGGGAGAAGCAGCGGCTCGAAGAATTTTTTTAAATAAATTAAAAAAAAAAACAAATGAAATATATTACCTCCACATACGTTCCAGGGCCGTCCGGCCGCCATCTTGCGTTCATTTTTACGTTCCGTTTTGTCGAATAAGTGCAATTAGGTACACCGACACTCTCACGCGTACACATCAACGATCCTCCGACAGAAACACGTACAAAATACACTCAGACACCTATCCACCCACTCGCTCATCCACGCGCGTCTCGTACATAGGAAACACATTTAAATCTTTACGTTCGTAACGAACGTACAGACGCGCGTACACGCACGCTACGCTCACACACGGTGACTGACGGACAAACGGACAAGCCTGACGGACAGACAGGTGGACGAACACACGTACACGGACGCATGAACATTGACACGTTACGTCGAGGAAAAAAAATGGAGAAAACGAACTGTTACGCGCTAGGTTACCGTTTTTTAAATTCTATTTTCAATTCACGCATTCTCGAATGTTGGGATTTTCGTGATCAACGAAGAGCTGGCCTGTCGTTCACACGGAGACACACGCATCTTTACACGTACCTATGACACGACAGAAACACCTACACGTTGACACGTTTGACACATTTGACACACCGGCACACTGACAAGAAGCCGACGTCGATTCGACAAGAGAAACTACCCTCTCGACCGTATACGAAAGTCCGTGGTCTTTCCTTCCGACGATTGTCGTCGATTTTGAACTAAAACGTTTTCAAACGACGGTAAAAAAAATAATGTGAAAATTTACGAAAATCAGCCGAGTTTTCCTCGAGATCCGTCAAAATTGGCTTCAACGTTATTTACACTCTCTCTCTCGATTCAAAATTGCTCCTGTTTCGGCGCCAGTTTCGATCGACAAGGAGGAGAGACGGAATCGACGGACGTTTTAAAGATCGACGAGAGGCCACGAAAAAAATCAAAACTTTCGAACAACAAGGAGAGACGGAATTGACGGACGTTTCAAAGATTGACAAGAGGTCTTAAAGAAATCAAAGAACATAGAATATCGCCGAGAGGAAAGATTCGCGACTATCAAGAGGGTCGAGAGAGTCGAGAGGGTCGACGAGTACGCCTGAACCAATGCAGAAACCGAGACACGGTCTCCTCCGTCGGTCGAGAACTTGGTACCTTTCTGATTGGCTTTAATAAGCTCGTAATCCGTAGGCTCTAGTCATGCAATGACTCTAAAAACTAAAGGAGGTCATTTCGACGGAGAATTTGGGGGTTGGGAGGGTTGGGAGATAGGGGAAGGGGTGGGTTCGGGGAAGAATTTTTTGCAAACTCGTATACGCTGATCGACGAGAGGCGAAACGCTAAACCGATTTGTGTTCAACGGGCGAGTCGACGCGCGGTCGCTTCGACGTCTGGCTTGAGATACAATATTCTTATCTTACGCGCATACGACCGTAACGCGCCTCTACGCGCGCGCCTCGTGGATGCGCGTTACGCGATATCAAAGAGATAGGTAGGTAGATAGATAGATAGATAGATAGATATACGACGAAAGAAATCGGAAGATTCGAGCGTGAAAATAGGGCGAGAAGACCGGGGAAAGCCAGTGAGCCAGGAGCGCGCCTCTGACGGCCGCCGGCCGGCGGAATCTCCTCGTATTGCGACTGACTGAGATTTCTTTGCAGAGCTCTCTCGCGAAAGCCGCCGATCAACGAGCTACGCGATATCATCCGTTTTCGCCGATGTTCGATAGACGCTTTTAATCGGATGAAAAAAAATCGTGAATAGGCTGATCGAGGACAATGTCCTCTATTAGGGAAGGAACGGGTGAGCGAAGACGCGACGATCGTTCTCAAATTCCGTCTTCTAGAGAAACGTTCCGCTCGTTGCGCTTTCGATTGTTACGAATATCGATTGATCTTCGAACGATCGATAAATTCTTTCATCGTGAATTTTCCAAGAGGTCGAAGGCGAATCGTCGGGTGGCTCGTCGCGTCCGACTCTTGCCCGGGGGTGTTGACGGGTGAAAACGAAGTTCGTTGAACAAAGGTATCATTCGTCCATCAAAAGGTGATGTATTCTTTAAAGTACAATTGCTTCTTGTTCCATATACGAATCGAAATTACTTTCATGTTCCTATTTCGAGGTTTAAGGAGCGAACCGTTCGATCTTGTTTGCGCCGAGCGATGCGTCCTCGTGAGTCGCGGATCTCATTTCCGCGATAGGGCCGAGCCGAGTCAGGGGCGACCGACGCGTTCTCGGCACTGGCGCTGGCACTGGCTCAGCCTAGAGACTCTTCGACTAGTAGGATTTAGGAAAATGGCGCTGGTACTACGTAGCTAGCACCGATAGTACTCGTAGTTTGGCGCTTTAGTCGTTTGTATATCGTGTTTTTTCTTTTTTCTATATCGTCACCGCGTATAAGCCCGACCTCGACGTTTGCGCGCCCCTGTCATCCCCGAGGGATGTCTTTGGCATCGTCGAAGCACAACTTCCGGTAACGATCTCTCCGTTGCGACTACGAGATTCTCGAGACGAAAGCGCGAAGGAGCACGCGTAGATCGAGCGCATCGATCAGGCCGAGCCAATCGGGAAATTTGAAATTTGTGGCTCGGAGCTTCAATCAAACGTCGGTACCAAAAATCACTCGGAAATGCGCACCGGGATTTCAAAGTACGACCAACTAGTTACGGACCAAGTACGCTGAACTGCCGGTGGAACAATCAAAAAGACGGTAGAGCGACATGCCTAGTATACGAAACTCTTCCCCTCGATCCTCGAGAGAAATCGTTCGCTATGGAGAAACCGGAAACGGGATTCGTGTACGTCCCGCGACGACGAGGCCGGGCCGTCCGAATACGCTGAAAACTTTTTCAAGTTGGAGAAACCGATCGTGAAAGAGGATTAATTAAGGAAACTAAACGATACATCCCAACCGGAAAAATCCCAGGACCCCAGTCCCTCCGCACCTTAACCCCTTCGAACAAAATGGCCATCCATCCACGCGAAACGCCCCTCCGGACTACCTGTGGCAAACGCTCTTGCAGATTCACCCGCATTCCCGAGCACATAAGTACACTCGATAGACACGCTAAACGGTTTTATCAGAGGTAACAGTAACAGTAAACAGTAAACAATACACGCAGTCTGCTTTCTACATACAGCTACAGCAATATTACAGCCTCCCGATACCAGTCGTCTCCTTACAGTTAAAAGTGGGATGCGTTCGTGACTGACGCCGCCACGAGCTGATCGTCGCAAAAGGTCGAATTGTTTTGCACCCCGTCTCAAAAAGTCGAGCGACGATTCTGTCACTGCGACGAGACGAAACTATCAGGGGAATGCGAGAGAGGACCTCCGACGCGAAAAACGATCCCGCTCTTGTCGGTAGCGTCTGCAAAGTCCGGACGCTGTCCCGCTCGTGCCCCGGGTTGCATACTCACCCGGGCACAAAGAACAATACAACCGGCAACAACACGCAAACGGCAACAATAGACATATCTCTCTCTCTCTCTCGGCAGAGCACGTTCCGCGATCGCGAAAGGAGCCGCGCGGCCCCTCGACGCGATCGCAGTGCGATCAAACTGCAAATACAGCTACTATTATAAATCTCTACATCACGCATCCAGCAGCGATCAGCGCGAATGCAGATGCCGCTAAGAGCAATGCAAAAACAAGGATCGCTCGGCGACCCACGTCGATCTGTCCCGATCACGGTTCTCTCTTGCGATACGATTCGTCGAGAAGATCCGTAAATCGGTCCGATCGTCGTTGGGACCGGGCGAAAGTCCCCTCAAATCAAAACCCGCAGTCAGCACAGATTATAAACGATAAGTGCAGAGGAAACAAACTACTATAATAAACAAAAGGTATATATTATATATATAATATATATACATATATATTATATATATATATTAATTATTATTATTAAACATACATAAAAGAATATTATTAATAACAAGCAAAAAAGTACTATATTACTACTATTATTAATTATTATGATTCTTATTATAAATTTAATGAAACAAGATAACATTCCAACCGTCAATGTGCCACACGACTTTTTATATACTCTTAAAACGAAGTAACAAAAAAAAAATGAGGAGAGAACGTCAAGTTCTGCGATGATATGGTAATCGTTGCGAAGCAGCGCGGAGAGAAACGTCCGAAAAAAAAAACGGGCCGCGTCATGGGAAGAGGGTTTGCGAAAAAAAATGAAGAAATTCGCGAGGAGAAAACGAGGAAATAGAGCAGAG
Source organism: Cerceris rybyensis (assembly GCA_910591515.1). Lineage (NCBI taxonomy): Eukaryota > Metazoa > Arthropoda > Insecta > Hymenoptera > Crabronidae > Cerceris > Cerceris rybyensis. The sequence goes on from OU342795.1 coordinate 9,767,347, forward strand.
TAACGGGGTTAGAAGGGATGTTCTTTGGACGAGATCCGTTTCGTTGCTCCGACGGAGCGGTTTTTCTTCCGGAAACGCGTTCCCGGGCGAGCACCAGCGAATGGAAAAAGGGGAGAAGAGAAGAGACGCGAGGAAGGAGTGATCGTTTCGCGAAGAAGTCGCAAATTCACGGAGCAACTCGCGAAACTCCCGATCGCTCCTGTTTGACGGTCGACGAAGATCGACCGTGATAGGGCATACTTAATTATTACGATTATTCCCACAGGTTTTTGCAATTAGGGCGATTATTATCCTTGCGCGGATTAAGTAGACGTTTGCGTTTAAGTGTATCCATTGACTCGATGACGCTCGTTCGTTAGTTACGTGTATTAATACCGTTGCGATCTTCATTACTATTACGATTACGATTATTATTGCTACTATTATTTCCATTAATGTCACTATTATTACTCTTATTATTGCTATTATTATTACAGTTACGATGATTATTTTTATTGCCATTGACATTATCATCGACATTATTATTATTATTGCTACTATTATTATTACTATCTTCATCATCATTATTGTTATTATTACGAAAGAGGAGCAGATGCACGAACGAACGAGAGAGGCGCGGGAAAATGCCCGTACGCGCACGGCCATTATTGTCAGCGTGAAAAAAAAGTCTTGGTGAATCTGCGGGTAAATTCAGCACGTATAAGCGTGCAGAAACGAAATCCGTGAATACCTGACACAGAGAATTACGTTTCTTCGGATTGGCGTGCCGTAAAAATTGGTCGCGGAAGTACGACGACTCTTGTACGAGATAAATTGGCGTATCGCGTTCGTGCGGGTATTTTCGCGCGCGCCGATCGCTCGTTCGTTAGAGACGATGTTAATCGTGGATAGTACTTATCATCATCATTGTCATTGTTGTCGTTGCAGGAGGAGAGATCATAGTCGGTCGCATTTTCTCATCGTCATTCCCTCGTTTACCGTATTATCATTATCCTCGTCATCGTCATAGCCATCGTCATCGTCATTATCGTCATCGTCGTTCTCTCATTATCGGCGTGGCATTCTCGTCGTCGTTTATTCCCGTTCGGTTTCAATTAGGCGGCAATTAAGCGCGCGAGCGACGATCGACCTTTTTCCGCGGATATTTTATCGTCGCGGATTTAACGCGTTTTAATTAGCCTCGGGATTCTACTGTTCCCGAATCGATCCAAGTGCAATTCATAGTTTCTTCGTTAGTTCGTTGTTAGTTTAACAGACGGGTCATCCGTTACCCGGGGGGTTTCTACCCTCGTAGAGAATCGTTAGAAAAGCTCGATGCGATTTTCGAGTCTCTTCTTCCCTTCGCGACACGCTTCTTTCTTGCACGAAGTACTTAAACCCTCCTCGAGCACGGAGAGAAACGCTCACGCAGAGAGGAAGAACTATCACCGATGCCAAAGTCTCGTGCGCGCTGCTCGAAAACCCTTTTTCCGCCCTTTCGTCTTTGTCTCTCTTCTTGCATTACCCTTCGACACATTTCCCTCTGTCCTCTATCGACGAAACTCTGTGCAACGAAACGACTATTCTCGTCCTCGTCATCTCTCGTGAAGTCATTTAAGAATCGATCTCTCGTCGATCCTTGCCCCTTGCCGAGACTTCGATCATTCCACGATCATTCCTCCGCATTTATTTTCTTAGGCTTTCCTTTTTTATCTTTACTTGCCGGAAGGGGAAAGGATCAGCGAGAGATTCTTGCGATAAACGATTCGAGGTAACTCGAATCGACGATGAAGCACCACGAAACACCCTCGTGCGTATGCTCCGGCGAGAAGACAGCTAATCATCGATTTCTCGTTTCCTCCTCGTCGTCTCGCGTGCATCACGATAGACGAGAACGTTCTCCATCGAGAGACGTTCGATATTACTCCAAGGGGTTGATAGAAAAACGTGGAATAACGTCGAGCCTGGTCGTCTCCTTCGACCAGAGACTCGAGAGAAGAATTAAGCGTGTCTCTTCGCGCTACAGCGCAACGAGTAAGGCGCGAGACCACCGTTAATTAAAGCGTAAATATAATTTGGGCATAGATCGTGCGTTCACCGTGTCTCTCGAAGAGCGGTGTTCGCCGAGCATCGGGTAGAATCAACCTTGTACATACCGCGTAGACGTATGCATCACTTTTTCTGTAAACCGATACACATTAAGCCACTACAAACAATGCTGCGATTACGACACGATTAACCAACACCTTACTCTAAATACCGTTTTTCCTTCTTCGTGTTTTTAAACGATACCCTTAGGAATCCGTGGAATCGCGACGCAACGTCCTCCCAGAGCTATGCGATCTCTTCGTCGAACGATCGACGAACGGGATCCAACGTTCTGTCGATCGTTTGGAGAAAAACGAAGGAAACTCGAAAAAAGAATTTTCTCTCTCCCTTTCGATCGACGAGGATCGTTGGAAAGCTTGGACGATCGGAACCAATCGATGGTCGATCGGTGTCCTCGCGAACCGTTCGTCGGTCTGGAGAACGTAGTCGATAGTATTGTTTTTCGAGAGTCAACGTGAGACGGAAAGAGGATAAAGGAGCGAAACGAGAATCACGATTCGTACCCTGGGGACTTAGGGTTTTTCGTGATTCATCCCCCTCTCCCCGCACACACGCAACACACACGTACCACACGCGCGCAAAATCCACCCTCGTCTACCCCTGATCCCCCGACATCGCGCACGTTGATTGACCCTCGTCTAATCGCAACAGAGCCAGTCTTATTACCTTGTAAAATAAACGAAAAAAAAAGCATTAGAGAGACCGTGGACGCTTTCGCGCAGGCGTCTTTCGGGCGGCGTCGTTTTAATCCCGCCTGCCGGAAGCTCGTATCTTAAGTATCCCTCGTACGGAGAAGCCGAGTTTCCAATTTAATCGACCGTATGAAAATCGCGAAACGTCGGTCGACCGATCGGATGATCGTTGTCGATCGACACTCTCGTCCCTGGTCCCACGACCCTCGTCCCTCGCCCTTCGCCTCGCCCTTGGCCCCCCGACCTTCGAACCTCCGACTACGTAGCCGACGTTTACTTTAATTCCTTCCCCGTCTCGTCCCTTTATAATCGCTCGTCAAGTACAACTTCAAAGTAAGACGTAAAGTTTAAACTTTATAGCGCGACGGACGCGCAACCTTCTCGTACCTTCGCGATTTGGACCGGTGGATCCCGTGTCCGATCGTTCTTTTGCATTCTACCTTCTGTCCCTCGTTCTCTAGCCCCACCTCCTCGTTTCACCCCCCTAATTTCGTTAAGCGGCATATCTCGTAGAGTTAAGATCCCTCTTCAAAGGTCGAGTAGCTCCAATCGATTTCTCGTGATTCTCGTTAGCGTAATGTTTGCTATAGTAGAATTGGGTTGCAATTGGTTGATCGACACGTTCGAAGGTATAATTGCCAAGTGTAAAATTCTGGAAGCCGATCCGTTCGGATTAATGAGAAAAATTCATCGCGATGAGATCTCGAGAACGTTGTCGCCCTCGACCTTTTAGACGTAACACTTTATCGTAAGCTCGAGCGGAAAGATCGTACGTAAAGCTGACGGAACAAAGACACGAGAGCATTATTACACGTCGCACACCCGCGCATCTGCACACTCGCGCACTTACAGTCACTTTTACACATACACCCGCGTACATACACGAAGAGAGACACAGGGTCAGGTGACGAAACACCTATGCGAAAAATAGTCACGCGGATAGGAGAGAAAGGAAGAGAAAGGATATAAACGGAGGAAGAGACAGGATACACGAGTACACGAGAACAGGGAACACGGACACACACGCATATACGTTTCGTAACGAAGTATACAGTCTTAGCGCAGTGTTTCATATAGTTAGGTAGGAAGCGTCGAGAGAATATTTTTTATATTCCACATGGATTTTACAGTTATATATTATCGTTTCGTATCGAAAGGAGGGAGTTTAAGGCGCGTCCAACGCGTCACATAGACGTATATATTATATATATATATACATATATATATATAAAAATTACGAGACCTCTCGATATATGTACGTGTCGCCATTTATTGTTTACACCGCGATGATTATATATCGATTATCGGTCATTCTTATGGCGGTAGGCGCTGTCGTTTATACATGTATACATACATACATACATATATATGTATATATACATACATATGAAAATATAAATACATATATATACATGTATATATAAATATATAGATATATAGGTGGAGCACGGAGCGGCGCTGTCGTGCGTACGTGCGCCACATACGTGTCACTTATTATCTCGTTGAGGATTATTAATCGGTCGCGTGCCGCCGCCGGCCTTTTTCTTCGGACTCGTCGGATATGCCGGCGGCGCGGCAAATTCAAACTTCGAAACTCGGGGGAGGGGGGCCCTTTGAGTTCGTCCACGGTAGCCCTACGTCCAAGTGCAACCGATAACGAGCCGTTTTAACATTTCTCTTCGGCCCACCGTTGCACTTTCTTCTTTCGTTTCGAAGGCTTTTCCTTTTCCCCCGCTTCGCGCAAGACGACGCGGGTAAGAGCGCGTTTCGAGGAACCCAGCGGGATCGATCGTGAGACGGAAACACGTTTAAGCGTACCTTTTACGCTCTTACGCTCTTAATCTCTTACACCGTTACACCCTTACACTTTTACACAATTACGGTCATACACGGCAAACACTATTCGAACGCTCGCGCACGAGAAATCGCTCTCGATAGGCGCAACAATACGCGATGGCTAAAGATCGATCAATTGGTATCGATACTATTGATCGCTACGATCGGACACTCGACGAACGGAAGTAAAGGCACGCGTAAGAAAAAAAAGAAGACGTTCGTACTCGAGTTAACGCATACACTTACACATACATACATACACACACGCCGATAAACCTTCTCAAAAAGAAAAAAAAAAAATGAAAAACACGAAAAGCGAAATGTATAGGACCGAGTTGACGTTGACGTACGTAATCGTAGGCTGATTAAGAATATCGTTTAAATCGTGTAATTAGTAACGTTACTTTTGTTGATCGCTTCATTTGCGAATCCGGCGAGGAAAGAGGCCTCAGCCGCGATCTCCGATCGAGACGAAGCTACGATGAGAAGCAAAAGAAGCTTCGTTTCCGCTGTTTTTTTTTTTTTTTTTTTTTCTTTATCAACTATCGATCGGAGGATGTTGGCGATCGGTTGAGAATCCTCGTCGGATGCAGAACACGGTGCGTATTTCGTGCGAGGATAGACGACTCGGAGAGAACGCGGACGAGGACGATCGAGAAGATCGACGATCGGGCGCGTTCTCCATCGAGCGGCGACTTCTCGGGAGCGGCTGCAAACGCGGCGAAGAAACGAGAGCGCGGCTTACCACCGGAGGAAGTTAGAAAAAGATATACCGTGGGCATTCTTTCGAGTCGTGTTCGAGCGAATTGCGAATGGATGAGAGTGACGAATGGTGAAACAATCGCGGTACGTGGTTTCGCAGCTTTGAAACATGTGATACGTCAGCCGGCAAGCTCGACTTCCGGTCATCGAGATCGATCGAAGAAATATAGAAAAAAAAAAGATGAAAAGAATGATAAGAATGAGATAATAAAGATAGAGGATGTAGAAATCAAGTCTCTTAATTAAGAGGTGAATTTCTAACCGGCGGAAGAAACCGGAACGCGGCACTGCCGGAAGTCGATTCGCAGGATGGCGCACTTTTTAAAGGTTCTTTGAAGTAGAACGCTCTTTTGTTGAAGGTTGATTGTTGTCAAAATGGTTGTGAGGTTATACTATTTGAAGTATGTTAACGATGCGGCGCGACGACTCGAGCGACGAATCGGCAGGGCTTTCCGCGGCGTCAAAGGTTTTTTACCTCTCGCTTACGGAAAGTCGCGCCAATTTCCTCGGAGGATCGCGATCGGGGAGACGATAAGGAAAAACGTGCGCGTTTTTTCGCAGATCGTCGTGCGCGCGAAGTCCGTCTATTCGTGGGTCCTCGTCGTTTTTTTCTTCGCGATATTTGAAATTTCTACTGTTTTGATTGCGGCGAGCGCGTAATAATCGGCCGTCATTTTGAAAGATTTTGGTCAACGAAGGAGAGAAAAAAATCGCGCGTGCGCACGTTTTTCCTCGGAGATAAACGCGCGAGAGTCGTCTCTGAGGAAGCGTACAACTGGCATTACCCTAAGCGGAGCTCGGTCCGGAAAAGCGCAAAACCTTGTTGCAAATCGGCGACGTGTCTCACAAATCTCCTGGTCAAATCATCGATCGTCTTTCCTCAGATTTGTCACGAAATATTGAATCAATGTGATCGTAATTAACGAGAAATTATTATTGAGGAAAAAGTGCATCGACGATGGGCCAGGAGGTAGAAAAAAAGGGAAGAACTTCTACGCGGAGACGTTGCTGATCGGCGATTTGCAAGGACCGGCCGAACGAAAGAAAAAAATGAGACTGATATAAACCAGTATTCGTGCGAGAAATTGTAATGTGAAATTCGCGTAAACTAGCCTTAACGGGGAAAATAAAATTAGGTTTAATCGCGGCGACACCGCGGACGAGACGGTCCCGCGACGAAATTATCTCGATTGGCTGTAAAGAAGCAAAGTTCTCGTGGAAGATGATCGAACCATGGAAGCAGAGATGATGAATGAAATGAACAACAAGCTTTTCTCCTCTCGTTTTAATGCCAAACGGAACGTTCATCTTCGCACGGTGATGTTTCTAGTGAGAGTAATGTTATTAGGTAACTTAAGCGTACTTTAAAAGAACGAAACGAAATGCCAGTTGTAAGTAAAAAAAAAAAGATGATTTAATCAAAAGTAAAAAAAGCGATGGAAACGCGAAAAAACATATTCCGATACGAAGGACACTCGTCCCAGTGAGACGCGGGGTGACCAAAAGATGAATTGGCAATTGCGAGAGGTTTACGAAAACGCAACAGCTTTAGGATAAACACAGAATGAACAATGGGAAAAATACGCAAAAAAAGAAATAAAGGTAAAAAAAGAATAATAACTTCCGAGCGAAAGAAATATGCGAAGAGGCAAAAAAGAAACAAACAAAAAACGATAATATCGGAACGGCAAATTCGAAACGAAAGGACAGTCGCGCAAAACTGAGAAAACGCAAGAGGTACATGCATTCATATACATACATTCATATATATATATATATAGATATATACGCGTGTACAAGTATCACAGCAGATCACTTTTGGCCGCAATGTACGATCGTCAGTTGTTTTTTAGTTTTCTTTTTTCGGACCGCCCGAAAGGAACGATCGCAAGTTCCGCGGAACACGATGCGCAGAATTGCAAAGCAAAGCGTAGCAGAGCAGGGCAGAGCCAAAGCGAGGCAAAGGCAAAGCAAGGGAAAGGGATGAAAAGCGAGGAAAAGAAAAACAAAAGACAGAAATACACACATATACACACAGAAATACAGAGGATTCAGATTCAGAGACTCGGAATCACTAACGTTACATACACGTACACGAAACACGAGAGGCGTACACGAGTACACATATGTATATGGGCAACGGAATATATTGTCATGTGTATACGCGATAAAACTTTTTCGAGAAACGACAGCTTTACCGGTAGTTAAACAATAGTTTTTTGCAACATGGGTACACGTAACACACACGCATACATATAAAGCGATCCAAACGACAAAAAAAAAATTGTACGAATATAACGTTTGCAGTTAGGTGGGACCAAAAACGACTTTATATCTCTATGTGCATATCCAAGCAACGTGTAATTTAATTAATTAATTAATTAATTATCCATTATTAATGACTAGGTAAAGAAAAAGATCCATTGATAGCGATCGAGAACGATGACGAATCATTAACGAATGATTAGATTATTAAGTTTGTTTATTGATACATTATTCTATGATTATTATTATTATTATTATTATTATTATTAACTTTATTGCCTTTATTATTATTATTTTATTACAATGATTAATGACGATGATAATATTATTATTTAAACAACGTTTTAAGACATGATTATCTAGATATCGAGTAGGACAGTACGTATCAATAATTATTAATTATTTTTATTATTATTATTATTATTATGAGATATTTTGTTGTATTATTTTCAATAAAATCGATTGAAAATATTTAATTTCCTACATTTTCTTTTTATTTTCGCTTCGCCGGATGTTCTAGGTTGCTCAGAGTGTGATTTCTACTTCCTCTCCTCCCTCCTTTACGATTCTACTTGCCGCGAATTTATTGCTCGAGATTTAGCAAATCTTTTCTCTTTCTCACATTGTTTTTTCCGGTGCAAAATCATTCCGACGTTGAACGTTCGTCCAATTGGAAGAACTTTGCTGCTAGAGCTGGAAAATTCCATCGCGAGCTCGACGGAATTTTCACCCTCGAGAAAAAACATGGGACGAACGTAACGGCATCGAGGGAAGACAAAGAACGAAGGAAGGAAGAAAGGAAGAGACAAAAAAAAAGAAAAAATTCCTTGAAATCACGGCTCTACCTAATCCCACCTTGTTCTTCGGTATCGTAATGGTTCGTTGTTTTTTTGTTATTTTATTCAACGTTTCGTTTGCTGCGTCTGTATACGATTTTTCTCTTCACGAACCCCCTCCGAGCACCCTCCTCTTACGCTCCTTTCTCTTCTCTCTGTGTCTCTCCACTCTCCCTCTTACTCTCACGTATCTCCAGATGATTGTCGAGAAAGAACACGGGATAAATAAGGGGGGAAGACGGAACGAACGATCGTAACGTTATTATTATATAGGAAAAGGAAACGAAACGGAAGCGAAGGGAGAATGCGAGGCTAGGAGGTTAACGATCGATCGGCGAGAAACAGATCGAAATCACCGGAAAAACTGAAGATCGAAGACGAACGAGCGGAATGGAAGCGACAGCGAACGACGACGATGATGGAGCAACGGCGGCGGAAAAAAAAAAGAAAGAAAACGTAACGGCAGAAACGCAACGGAAGAAAGAAACGCATAAACGGAAACAAGCAGAGAGAGAAAAACAAGAAGAAATAAAAAAAGGGAAAAAAAACGTTGTAAAAGCCACACACATACGCGTACACACATACACACACAAATGTACTAAGTAAGTTCATACTGCGTATTGCCTTTCTGACTTCGGTGTGAAAATATATAAATAAAAAAAAATTCAGTCGCGCCGGGACTCGGGGATTTTCGAGCGACCAGCTCGTCATCCTGTTAGGTCACCGCGGTCGAAGACTGTTTACGATGTAGCATCGATCTTGTCGCGCCTTCCATTTCCGGTTTCCTCACCTTTGCCATCCTACTTTAACCTCTTCTCGACATCTTATCGCCGTCGAGAATGCACGTGGAAAGATCGAACATTTGGAGATCGCGACAGGTACAAACGTGGGCCGATTTTTCGGCCCAATTTCCGAGTTTTCCGATTCTCAAGGACAAATGGCTCTCGTTCGATCTTACCCGGTTCTCCTCCACTTCCGTTCACCAAATCCTATCGTTCGGCGCGGCCTTCGATCGATATCGATCGTGATCGATCGAGAAATCAAAGAAGCGGCGCAGTGCGTCTCGCTGCGATCGATACGTATCGAGATCGATCGATGAAGAGCGATTGAGCGCGCAGAGCGCATTAAAAAAAGACAAGGTCTTCGTCGCGATAGGCCACGCGAAGAAAGAAGTCCCAGGACGCCGAAGTCCGCGCGTCCCCGCCGGCTGTGTCTGTTTCATGTTTTTCAATATTTGTAATTTATCGATAAAATTATAAAAGGTATCGATACATAACAGTCTAAAGTGTGCGCTACTCTACATAATATTATTATATATAAAGTATAAAAGTATACATTATATATATATTATATATATATACATATATATTATATATGAGAAGTATAATATATATATTATACACACATTGGGATTGGTGAGAATATACGGTTTTTTCGCTTTGGAGTGTTATTTTCTGAAAATATTGAACAAAATATGGAAAAAAAAATTAATAAAACCAATGAATAAAAAACAAACAAACCGTTCTACCTGCTATTATTTCATTCTCACTTCATTACGTGTATCGAGATTCTACTCGATTTCAACTCGATTCGCAGAAACGTACGCGTTCACTTGGACTTCAAGTCGACCATTGTCTTCGATTTATTTTACAATTTGACAATTTTCAATCGCCATGAATTTCGAAAGCAATACCGCAGTCGCAGACGAGGACGATCAACCAAACGGAGATCGAAGTGTGATTAAACTAATCGTCATCGATAATAAATGATTACTTGTTTAACAAAAAGCCATATATTCCAATTGTCCTCGAATCATAGGACCTCGAAGGATCGTCCAATGGTTCAGAAATTTTTCGAGAACCTCCTAAAAAGCTACTACCAACTTTACCGAGGAGATTCAACGGTCTCGTCGAAGTACCGGTCAGCATCGAGAGCGAGAAGCCTCGGGATGTCATCGAGTTAGTGTTAATTCATGACAAATCTGCTGATCAAACGAAAACTGGCAAGTTTTCGATTCTACAGATTACTCGGAAATATTCTCGGTGTGGACGACTACAGGACGAACATGATATCTTTCTGGTTCTTGGACGCCCTTGCCCTTCAGCTTTTAAGAAACAGAGAAAATCTCGATGATTATAACACGAGCGTTTTAATCGACTGGCTAGCCGGCGAGATGAAATTAATTCAAGGTAAAATAACGAAGAGGATTTTCTTTCTTGCGCTACGTTTTCTCGCTGTTCTGACAGACAAGAAACTGTCTCGCGAAGATTTCGTGGGTGAAATGGGGGAGATATTTCGTGCAGCGGCTGACGAGGTGTCTCGAGAGAATCGATTGCCGCACTGGGATCAAATCGTGCGTAGAAACACGATGGAAGAATTTGTGGAGGAAAGCGAAAAAGAGAATCATCTCCTGGAGAAGGAGCGTCTTCCCTTAGAGACTTCGAGTAGCTCGAAAGATCAGCCTCCGAGGAAAAGGTACGACTTTTTTGTAAGAAAATCAGATTTCTATTTTATATTCTAAGAGCTTGTGTGTCTTTATGTTTGTCATATTACTTGGAATTATTAAAAGTTCGCAGAAGAGGAGGTCCAAAATTTCTATGAATGGTGGAAATAGTAAAAAGATTATTTCGAAAATCGTCGAGGAAGAAATCCGTCCTATTGACGGAGAACCTCCCCGATTCTCCAGCATCATGAATCATCGCATTATGCTGGACATTATTATGCAATCTACTTACGACATGTAACTTTTTTATCGTACCATCTTATTTAACGCTAGAACTACTGACAGATAATGTTCAAAACCATCGAAACTAAATTAGAGAAGGTGGATAATTACAGTACAACTAGAAAATGGGGCAGGAAGCGGCGAAGGCACCTATTTTAAACCAAGTATTCTCACCATTTCGTTTTTGGAACTTCCGAACAAAGTAAACGACTACGAGTATTTAATTTAGGAATAAATTTATAAAATAAAAATTTAGGGATTCCAAAAGAGAAATGGCAGGGATATGCGATTAAAAACGAGAGTCGGTCTGCAGCCATTTGCCAGTTGTCGGACTGTATATCGAAGCAGTAGAAACATCCAAATTAACACGTTGAACACCAGCAATATTTCGCCAGTTTCATTATTTCTACTGGAGTGATAATTTTTCTATTAAATTCACATCTTTGTAAAGTAGAAACTTTAAAGATATAGATAGATAAATATTCGGCAGACCTTTGACTTTTTGACGGCAATATTTATATATTCAATATGTTAGAAAATGTATAAATATTGCAATTTAAAAGTGATATGAAATGTCATTGAATTCAATAGCGCCGGTCACCGGTGACCCCCATGACAGTGAACGTGTTAAAGGAGTAAAGAAAATAACTGTACTCAATTATCTACATCTTGAAAGATCAATATAGAAATGAAAAAAAATTTCTATCGATACAACGTCACAGAAAATTTGCTAAAAATTCCTGTACCAGTTATTTTGATTGCCTTAGTAGTTCTAGCGTTAAAGAAATATTCCTGACAGTCAAATCCACTGCCATTTTCACAGGTACGTAGATGAATTGCGATATGCTCTCATCTACGCCGTTTTCGTTGAGTCGATAGAAGCGGAAACTCATCACTTACCGTTTCATTTTCGCATCCCGCGACCGATGAAACCCACGGAAGCCAACCCCGGATCTTTCGATGTTCGGCTTCAAAGGAAATTGGACGTACAGGGTCTAACGGAGGAATCAGGAAAGCGAGCGGAGAAAGGCAAAGGTACTGGCACCGCTTTTCTTCTTAAACTCTTCGCAAGAACAATCTGTGAATTCCAAAATGTTAAATAAATTTCTCTTTCTTGCATTTCAGCAAAAGCAAGAACCAGCAAGAAAAAAAAAGGAATCTGGGAAATACCACCGCCCCCACCGCCTTCTATGACCGACGAGAATATTTTGGCGGACAAGCGGCGATTTATTTTACCCCTTATCGAAGCCAACGAAGCGCTCGGTGTATTTGAAACTCACGAGAATAACGATCACGATTCGCAGCAATAAGAGACGAAATTGTTAAAAAATTGATTTTTTATTTTTTACAGCGACAATGATATTTCCGTAAGAATTAACATCAATCCGTTACAAGGACGGTGCCCCATTCATGACACTTGTAATCTTTTATACATCCTGGATCGTCGAAAGGAACATCCAGCCTTTTAAAACTCGAAGAACCTAAAATACTATCTCGAGATTGTCCCAATTGCCCGTATTTGTTAGATCCGCATCCCCAAAGCGTTCCATCGTCTATCAAACCAATAAATACATTCGTTCGAGTCAACTAATTCGACTAGTTCGATGTTCGACCTTCAAACGTACCCGTCATGCAGATCGTAAAGGCGTTTCCGCAACGAACTTTTTTAACGCTTATCTCTAGATCATCGCCTCGATCGTCCTTAAAGTCTATTAAGCTAGGTACTGCCAGAACCTTGCTGTCTCTATCTGGAAGACCTAACTGCCCGTTCGTGTTCCATCCCCAAGTGTAAAGGTCACCCTACGGTCGAAAGAGGATGTACCTAGTGCTATCATTTGAGAAACTAGCACGATATTAACCTGATCGGTTATTACGGCACTGTGCCAACCACCCGCAGAAATTTCCACGACCTTGATGCCTGCCAGAGCTTCGATGAGTCGTGGATCGTCGCAATCCTCAAGATCATGGTGTCCTAGTTGACCACGGCTGTCGGTTATGGAATATTATGGTTTGTCATCTAACAACAAGCTGTACCGAGGGGAAAATGGGAAAAGATACCTACGTCCCCATTCCCATCGAGTATACGTCTCCATTGTCCGCTAATAGGAGAGTGTGATCAAATCCACAAGCGATGTCTATGAATTTGATCTTTTTTGGCATTTCGACCAACGTGGGAACATTGAATACACGTCCTGATTTTTAATTTAAATGATTAAAATGAATATCTTTTCGAGGTGAACGCAAGAATGAAATGCTAGATTAATACCTAAGTTAGTTAAGACTACTGTACATCTTTCTTGCAGCACTTTAATGGGATATTCGGAGTTTGAGTCGCTAGCAAAAATAAACTTGGGTACTTTATTCCAAGAATCCTCATAAACCTTGTACCGCCATAAATTATCTCTGTCTGATAGAATTATTACACTGTCTTTGCCAATGGCGGCTAGCTTGCAACTATGAAAATGTAGCGGTGAGATTTTAATACATCTTTCCCTAATCATTAGTCTCCTACCTTTCAGACTTCTCTGGTATTTCTATCAATCGCATATCTTTGGATGAACCATTGTTGCTAAATTTTCCATGAAAATACAACTTATTCTCTTTCCAAAGAAGGAAGTAACTCCAACCTATTTCAAAGTCTGTAATTCCAGAAACTGGAACTTCCTTGAACGAATCTATAGCTACTACGATGTCTCCATTTTTTGAGAACAAGTTACTAGTATTAAAGCCAGCATAGTAAAAATGCATGTTGCTATAGACAGAATAAACTGTTAAATGTTAAGTTTTCACTCAGTCACGGTTAAATATATTAAAAGTGTTCGCACGTATGAAATAAAAGGATAACTTTATTTGCCTAGTAATCGACTGCAAAATAGTGTCTACCATGCTGATACCAGTAAACCTTTAAATATCATTTCCATGGTAAAGTGGAAATATTGCATTCTCATTAAAATTACAAGAGTATAACGTGCATCTGATAATACCTGTATCTACGTAAATGCCGTGAAAGATTATGGGTCAAAGGGTGCAGATGGCATCAGTTTCCTTAGATACGAAGGAAACAACACAACAATTCCGACGCAACGACAAACTGAAGGCGAGTGACGCGCTGTGGTTAATTGTCGGCAAGTTCTTCTTATTTCTTCCCGTTTGCCACAAATAACAAACGAAACATGGTAACGAATCGAAGAGAATTGATTTTAAACACGCACCGCAATATTATGCACCTTCTTTCACCCATCGAACGAAATCTTTTCAGGCACGAGACACGTAGAACATAACCTAACATACGAGCGAATTCTTTTGCGAGTGTGCACGAACATTTTGTCGACGCGTTTCTCATCGAATCAAATATTTCACCTTTGTGCGTCGATCAATCTTGGCTAAGATCTTGCTATTTTCATGTTTGTGCAAATTATTCCTTGATCTTTGAGCACAGATTCTCCTTGAAACGCCGTTGACACGCTCCAATCTGGATCATCCTGTCGGCTGTCAACGACGCGAGACGCGCGAAATTTAAATCGAACCAGAATTTACCGTCCCGTCGATGCTTCTAATTTAATTAATTATTTTTCCAAATTCTCTCTTACTTTCTGTCTCTAGCTGTTTGCTTAAGTGAATTCTCTATTATATTTCCTGTATTATACTTAAGTACATAAAATACGATCTAATAACAGGGACTGTTGGCTATTCTAAGAAAACTACGCTCAAATCCTGACAAAGAATTACGCTTGCTCCTACTGGGACTAGATAATGCCGGGAAAACGACAATTTTAAAATCTCTGGCGAGCGAAGACATAACGCAGGTACAGAATTCATCCTTGTATCATTATTTTTCCTTGGCGATTCACGACTCACCCTGTTTCTTTTACTGGAAAAAGGTCACGCCGACTCAGGGTTTCAATATAAAGAGCGTGCAGAGCGAGGGCTTCAAATTGAACGTCTGGGACATAGGCGGGGCTCGAAAAATCCGTCCCTATTGGCGAAATTACTTTGAAAACACGGACGTCCTGGTAAGTTCCCCTCGAAGAAATCCATCGAGAGACACGAGTCGGATGAACCGAATCCTTTTCAGCGATTTATTCTTTCCATCGTTTGACATATTTTTTCTGACTTCCTCGCAATAAAAACATTTTTCCACGACATTCTTAACCGTCTGAGTATCACAGCTCTTTGCGAAAATCTGGTTGGAAAGTGTCAAGCAGCGAAGTCGCGTTTTTTTCATTTTCTATCGAATGCAATAAAGTTAGATATCAATTTTTCTGTTTGTAAGTGGTAAATATTCTTTCTTTCCTTTTTCAGTTAAAGATATTGTCTATATTGTACTCATACCGTTGTAGTTAGAATGTGTTACTGAACAATTTTTATTGTTTGTGCAAAAAGTGCCATTCATTCTATCGGTCGATCGGTTTGGCACTTTCCAGCACTGAATAGAAGAAGCGCAATCGTGTCGCTTCGCACTCAAATGGTTAATACGAATTCAAACTCTATTGGGGTAAAATTTTCTCCTTTTTTCGTCAAGATATACGTCGTGGACAGCGCGGACATAAAGAGGCTGGAGGAAACTGGCCAGGAACTTTCGGAGCTCCTTCTGGAAGAGAAGTTGCGAGGTGTTCCATTGCTCGTCTACGCGAACAAGCAGGATTTAGGTCAAGCTGTTACTGCAGCCGAAATAGCGGAGGCTCTTGGTCTCCACAATATCAAGGATCGCGATTGGCAAATTCAGTCGTGTATCGCCACCGAGGGAAAAGGTGTCAAGGTATGCATATAGAGTGTCTCGTAACGCGCCGAACCTAATTCAGCGATAAACTCGGAAATTGAGACCGTTCAGAGCTATCCCGGTTGACCTTCCCTCTAACTACTAGTACTGACATTTAATATCCACTTACAATTAGTAATACTAATAAACTGTCATTACCAATGGCGAAAACGACGTTTGCACGTAACGTTCGGTGTTTTTAAAACAGTTTTATCGCGCTTTAATTATTGATACCACTAAAATGCTAATAATTAGGTGTCACAAAACAACCTCTTTACTCATTATCGCAAAGAGTCACCTTCGATATTTGATAACGCGAGAGGGACAAAGTGATATGTCGTTCGATTTTTCTTTCAGGAGGGTCTGGAATGGGCGTGTAAGAATATCAAGAGGAAATAGAACGTCGAATGGAGGAAGAAGGTGAAAAGTGAGAAACAAGAAAGCCTGAGAAACGCGTGGCTTTTTGGAAAACAAGTCTCGAGCCGGGTTTATACGATTGACACGTACCTTTTATTTGGCTTTTACCTAATATTTACAGGAGCTACTAAAAAGACGTCGCACCGCGAAGAGATTCGGTGCGAACACGCCAACACGTTCGAACGAATTCTATCGTATTAGTCGTCACGAATTTCTCCTCGTTTCATTTCTTTTTCTACCGCAATTCCGTCGTAATGACGTAAATCTGGAAATTCTCGAAACAAGACGACTAATTCTGTAACAAGGTGACGTCGTCCATTAACGGACAAACGTGTCTACTTACACGCTCTTCTGTTAGATTAGAATTTTTATAGATACTTCCTTAGAGAAACAAATACAAATAAAAAAAAAAGGAGAGAGAGAAAAAAAAGTGAAAATCAACAACGTATCTAGGTGCGATGGTGCATGAGGGTTGTTTTTTTAGCGAAACCTTGCGTCACACGCGCATGAAAATCGCTCGGATTTATCGCGTCGTGCATCCTCAGGATTTTTTGAAATTATTTGATTTAACGATCGGTGGATAAGGAGACTTTGCAATTAAACGGACACCTTAGACATAAAACGTTAATTACGTTCGCACTTTCTCGGCTGATATGTACACGCGAGGTGGACGAAGAGGAATACGAGCCTCTTCTCTTCCGCCTCGGCCATTTTTACCGTAAATTCGATCTTCC
Source organism: Cerceris rybyensis (assembly GCA_910591515.1). Classification (NCBI taxonomy): domain Eukaryota; kingdom Metazoa; phylum Arthropoda; class Insecta; order Hymenoptera; family Crabronidae; genus Cerceris; species Cerceris rybyensis. The sequence goes on from OU342795.1 coordinate 9,784,461, forward strand.
AACCGAGACGAACGTTCCGATCGCAAGAGTTTAATCAACTACTTCTTGTTTCACCGCGGCGTGCTCTCGCGATATTTAATAAATATATGTTAAAAGAAATATTCGAAGCGATCGAACGACGCGAACGTACGATCGCCGGTTGACTTCGAGATCGTGAATGTCCGTCACAGAGAACACTGAAATTTAAATCAGAGTTCATTGTGAGTGGCCTCTGTGGTGACCCTCATCTCCTCCTCGTGGAATGCCGTGCATTCGGCCGGATATTTGTCCTGAAATTGAAGTTTCCCGTTTATTTCTTCAACCCAATCCATCGATTAACACCAGAACTACCGACGTTAAATCTATCATATTTCAATATATTAGATATATAATTAGAAAAAATATAAATCGGTAAGAAGAGATGATCGATTCGGTAATCTGTGCTATATAACATCAGCAAAGAATATTTCCTCCAAAGAATTTTTGTAAAAATGTGGGAATCAATCAGTTTCATTTTCCTGGTAGTTCTAGTGTTAAAAGAATAACATAAAGATAAGAAAAAATTCGCGATTTAACACTTTAGCGACCGGTAACTTATTAATAGGCTTATCGGTCCCACCGTTTTTAGACTTTTGCCTTATTAACAGGCTGCCACGGCAATTAATAAATTGTTACTTATCAGTACGGTTTAATGTATTAAGGATTCAGTGACGAGAATTTGAAATTTCCAAAGAGATATCGCCATCAGGGGAGTATTTACGGTCAAGTGTCCAGTCACAAGTGAGTAGAATGTTAAAAAAATACCTGTCGGTAAAGTGTTAAGCATTCAATTGGTCATACATCGACGTTTTACTTACGATGCACCCATTTTCCTCCATAATGGCTCCGTAGAGGACCCAGAAGTTGATTTCCAATTTGTTACTGACGGCCCACGCCGCAGGGAAACTGGTAGCTCTCAACAAAATTGGTCGAAGACGAGTAGCATTGCCATCCTCTGGTCTCCTTTCATTTATCGTGCAAAGAATCTGGCTTGCGCATTGCGGAGTCTTCAGGGCCCATTTGTAAGCACGATGAGCCTGCGAATCGAACGTGTCTCCGTTAATGTCCAATCTGAACCAATCGCGCCCTACCAGTCTTCGATCCCGTTAGAAAGTCCGCTTCGACCTTACCTTCAACACTGGCTCGATCAGGTCATTGTTGATTGTGTCAGTGAGTCTGTTGCTGAGTTCCCTGGCATTCACTCGAGACATTATGAATCCCTTTTCCGAAGCTAGGGTAACTAATTCTTGGAAGTACGCTATAGCGGGCCTGATGTACATGGAACTGTCGACCTTCATTCCCAAATGTCTCCTTGCCACTGTGTCGAGCAGCCTTGAACCGAGGAGGACATTTTATTGGGAAGTTCGACAAGAATTATAATTATTAGGTAGTGCGAAAGGAAATGTCGTTTTTTCATAGTGCGAGGAAATTTACTTCGAAACGGAAATACATAACATTTACACAGACTCATAAGATCTCCGGCGTTAACAGTAGAACTACCAAGGAAGTCAAAAGGACTCATTCTCAATTTTTTTCAAAATTTCTCCAAGTTCATAGGACATTCATAGAGCAAATACTCTACGTTGATCTTGTAAAATACAGACTACTGAATCGATCACCTTTTCCACCTCTTGATTTCTCTTTGTTTAAAGTACGTATTTAACACTAGAACTACCGGCGTCAAATCGAACATATTTTAATAAATTAAGTAAGTACTTTGAAAAAGGGGGAATCAAGCGGCGGAAAATTTGAGCGATTGGGTCATTTATGGTTATTGATATAGACGTAGAATATTTATTCTATGACTTTTATATAAACTTGGAGAATTTATTGAAAAAATTGTGTACCAGTCATTTTGACTGGTTTGGTAGTTCTAGTGTTAATGTATTGGAATGTAATGAATTAAACGCCGGTAGTTCCAGTGTTAAGCTACTCAGGCCGAATACTGTCTAACCGAAGAATAGTCTTTGTAACTGAAACGTAACTATAGTCTGATAATTGAAAGATGGCTAGGGTGCAGCGAAGCCTCCCTTTTTCATCTGCCTATTCCTGCAATTCTTTTTTGGAGTCCCCAAACCCTCCTCAAGTAAAGGGCTATGTGGAGTATTTACTTAAAAAGAATGAGTTTAGGGATTTCCAAAACGTAATGGTAAGAATAGACAGGTGAAAACGAGTAGCACCGCCACTCTCTAGCCATCTTTCAACTGTCTAACTCTACTGTATATCCCTCCTAATTGCACATAGTATACTTCGGCCATGATGATAACTATTTTTCTAATTGATAATGAACACTCACAATATCCCACCAGACACAAAGAAAAAAAGACATTATTTTTCGCTTTATCTAATCCAAAATGAATCATTGGAAGCGACGGTACCTGGAGATAGTCTCGGCCGGTCTATTCGCGTCGAACATAGCCGTCTTCGGGTATCCCTGCGACTTCAGGAAGCTATTCCCCACGAATTGCAGGGTAGTCAGGTAACGCTGCTGTATCGCTGGATCAGATATGTGAGATATCCAGTCAGCGACGTAGGTCGTCAACGACTTGATCCATCGTCGTCGAAGAGCTGGAGACTCCAAACTATCGAGAATCTTCTCGTACTGAATGTACCCTTGTTCGTCCCTCATCTGGCCCACGATCTTCGACAGACCACTGTCCTTCCAAAGGGCCTGACAGAGTTCCGAGTTGCTAAAGTGATCCCACATAACGTGAACGGTCTCCAAAATGGGCGGCATGTACCACGAGTGTCCAGAATGATCGTGCGCGTTCGAACCTCCACCACTATTCTCACTATTTCCTAGATTCTGCAGGAGCATCGGTACCAAACCCATCAGGAAAGCTCCGTTCTGCCCGAGTAACATGTTTCCCACGTTCGCGAAATTGTCCAAGTTCGAGCCAGCCTCTCGTCGGCTTTTGACCTCTCCGGTCTCTCCTCTGTTGCTCCTCTCTCCGTTGAACAGATTATCGACGATCGTTCCGAGCATCGAGTAATCACCGCCACCTGACTGACTCTGATCAAGGAAGAGGCTTCCAACGCCGGAGAGTATTTGCCCCATGCCATCCATATTGGCATTCTCACCCCCCATCATTTGGCCGATCTACGTAGACGTTGAAAACGACGTTTAATTAACCCTTGATACTCCAAGTAAGAAAACGAGGAAGCTATAAATCATGAATTATGCTTCTTACCTGTTTTCCTGCACCAGACTGCACAAGAGTGCTGGCTATTCCTTGAACGACCTCTAAGTTGTTCCTATCGGCGAAGAAGGTCTTGGCCACCTCCAAAAAGGCGGCTGAAGCATCATCCTCCGTGTTCCTCTCGCAGATCACGAGGGAGAATAGGATCGGTAGAACCAACGTCCTCCACAGCCACATCGTTCTTCTTCTGAAACATCGTCAAAATTGAATTAGCTGGAGATTCTCCTCGAGATTGTATTCGACGTCCAGAGGGAGAACACGAGCCGGCGAGGAAAGGTCTTCGATCGGAGTCGTTGACCTTCAGCCGGATCTCGATTCTGGTCGAGTTATTTTAGGAAGGCGCTCCTTCCACGAGGTCGTCCAGAGGATTTTAAGCGCAAACGACATACCGGAAACGTTTCGGCTCGTGCTCACCTGGATACCGTTGTTCTCTCGACGCAACGCAAGTTGGGAGTTGATGCTTTACGCGATTCTTTTCTACCGGCAAAAAAATACAGTCACGGCCGGCAGAAACGTTCGAGGAAACGAGAACCGGGTCGACCGATTGTCCTATATCCGAGCGCGATTGAAACCGTTCATCGTTATTCCCTTTGGTTCCATTAGATACCTCTTGCCTTTGAATTTCTCACATTGGCAAAGTTTCAAGTAATACTCAACCAGAGGACAGCCTTCGAATCATACCGTTTCCCTCCGTTATTTATCCGTACCCAGATATCCATCGACGGGTGGCGATCGCGATGCTCGTTTATCGTCCCGATTTACTTTCGAGGATTCTCTCGTGAAGAGCGTCGCGTGGACGAACGATCGGCATGGTTGTATTCTAACGCGCAATTTCAGTACCGTAAACCGCATGAAATTGACATTCTCCCGCCGGAGCAGCGATTCGGGCTAACGGTACGGATTGTTAGTCATCGTCCCTCCAACGCTACCAGTTCGAGCCCATTGACAGGGCGCATGGACAACGACTGGACTCGCTCCTTCCGAGAAATCATGCGAATTCAACCTTCCATTTTGTATTCTTTCTTCTACACGAATTTCCATCGATCGGAAGTATGGATGAATTTGAAGCAGAAAATTTGCCGGGGTAAAAGCGAAAACCGCAAGACGAAGTTCTCGCCTCGACGAGAGGGAAAGCGCGCGATACTTTGTCGAATGGCACGTTTTTCGAAGGCCAGAAGGCCAATTACCTGTTGGTCGATCGAAGCGCAATGTCCGGCCTTTACGCGTTGTTTTTTTTTTCGAGGTATCTGTACGGGACAACGTTGAAGAAGTTAACGGTAAGATTTGCGCGTTTATTAATCGCTCCGCGGCTTGCGTCTCGCCAAAACGGCACCGGTGCGTACCGTTCTCGAGCGCGCACTCCTTCTTAGCTCCTTACCGATGTAAAAATGATCGGTACGGTAAACTTGGTAACGCGTGGCCCCACATAACTCGCATTTTATTACGTAATTAAAGCAACTCGTTAGATGCGCCAGCGATAACTCGATATACCGCTTTTTTAAAACGTAATGTAATTCGTTCCTTCGTATAATTAATCCAAAATACGTGCATTACTTTCCGTCCTTCCGCTCGATGTTTTCGAATCGCTGAGCTTTTCCGCCGTGTGATTATGGGTAACGCGGAAAATCTAAAACGTTGGGCGTTACTTGGCGGAGAATTTAATCGTGGATAAATTGTGTTATCGCGATTAAACGAAAATGTAATTCTAAGGTGGAACTTTTGAGCGAGGAGTCGACCACGCGAGTCGACGAAGAGGAAGGGAGATCGGATGAAAAGAAGGCTTACCGATTTACTCGAAACCCGGGCAATAATTTACGACGTAAACCCGTTTCCTCGATGCTTCGAGGATTCTTGGAACGAAGGTTTGTCGAGGTAACAATAAAGACAGTTTTCCTTCCAAATAGTTATCCGTTCCTTTTTGATTCTCGAGGAGAAACGTATGAGCGTTCAAAGTTTCATTGAACAAATGCATCGTCTTTCGAGGTATAGAGGTAAATTTAATGAATGGTAATAAGAAGGATATTTTGTGCCGGTTAAATTTCCGATAACTTCACATAATAATAGACCTACGCCAATCTTTATCGAAAAATGGTCACTTTTCGTTAAGTACTGATATACATCGGTGACTGTCTTCGATCGGGACTCGCGCAAATAGTGCAAGGTATATTGTTTATCGGTGCATAGATAACGACAAACCTTGAATGACTAACCGGAGTTCTCCGAACAAATTTAAATAAACGACTTGCAACAACTTTTTTTTACGCCTCGTTGAGATGTTATGGAATTTGAAAATTCGTTCGTTTCTGCCGCTCAAAGCGGTGAGGAAAACGTTCTAAACAACAAGTAGAGAGTATTGCGAGAAGAATAGGATGAGCGGGAAAATTTGAACGACGAAAGTACAATAGGTTGGTTAGATTCTGCGAAAGAAATGTTGGCTGACGATTATGCGAATAGAAGTTACGTTATTTGAGAAAATTCCATATCTAGCGGAGCTATTTCCGCGGCAACGGTAATCGCAATCAACTAGACCGTGCTCGATAACGTTTTCAAACTGAAATAGCGATACGATCGTTGATGCTCGATACACTCCATAAATTTGCCATACGTCAAAAGCATCTCTCGTAAGCCGAGCTCGTAAAACTACAACGTAGACGGCCAATTAATCGCACTCCCCCGTGAAAAGTTAATTACAAGGTTGCGCTTCGATCGGCTTTGCCTCTTAGCGAGTTTGCTTTTCCGGAGAATGAAGTGACTACGAGAATTTATTGTCGTGTTCGACTTTATCGTGGAATTCCAATGCAGCTCGGATAAAATAGTCAATTTTTTAGTGACCTTGGGTTCCTTTTCCAAATCAGAAAATCTTAATAACGGCAAACATCAGGATGAACGAGGGTGGTCGATTAATTGCGCGAAGAAGACTTGATATTTTTGAAAGAGACCTCTTTTGAAAAAGACGATATGGATTTATAGAATAATATACATCGATTAAAGTCTTTAATAGCTGAAAAGTTGCGATGACGACAAATATCAAAGTTAAACTATGATCGGCGATCAGTCGCGCCAAGAGGGCTCGGTATTTTTGAGAAAAAAAGAAATGATTCAGATTTATGATATAAATTTATACCTCCATAAATTTAAACGATGTCCTTACGTTCATCGAAATTTACAAATAGCCAGAAAATCGCGATGTCGGCGAATATCGGAGTTATACTACGATCGCAGATCAGTCGCGCAAAGAAGGGCCGATATTTTTAAGAAAGAAACTTGGGAGAAAATTTGGAGAATGAAAGAAGTGATATAGATTTATGTTATGAATTAATACCTCGATGAAAGTTTTGAAGACGGTCCTACGGTGATCGGGATTCTCGAGTAACCGAGGAAGTCCCGTTGCTCTTGAGAACGGTGCACCTGACACTACGAAGGCTGTGGCGTGACTGCCGTCGAAGCCAGCTCGTCCAACGGTACTTACCTACCTGAGTACCTTGGCAGGTAGATACCTGGCTTCGAGCCTGCAAGCCGATAACACCCTGCACCGCTCGCACCTCTTCCAGTCGATGCGCCATAAACGATATTCCTTCGATGCCCGATTGCAAAATATTCACAAAACCTTCCTCCATTTTCAGCCTCAGATTCCAGGGCTCAAAACACTCTGCATCCACAAAAAAATCCTCCCTTCATGCCTTCATAAATGAGAATATTTTAAGATGAAAACGTATCATCTTGCCACTTCGATTTTTTAGCTCCACGATAAGTCTACATGTCGTTAACATTTTTTTGTGTGAAAACTCCTGGGGTTCCATTTTGAAAAATCCAGTTTGTAGGAAAATAGCTCGATCGCTCTCGATAAAACCGGCTTAGCTGGACGTCAGAACGATTGCCACTTTCGGTCTCTCTCCGTTCAGAGGCCATTGACCCCAGGAAGAATTAGGGAACGCGCGTCAAGATGAAGGTACGACATCCTGTTCAATTCCAAACGCCAAGGTCGCGGCACGCTCGGTTACGCACCGCGGAGCAACGTGGAACGATTCGACGCAATACCGAGGAAGATCGTTCAACCGGTTTCAAAGTATGACTCGCAATACCGAAGATGAAGCTTAAACACTCGAAGATCCTACGTATCCGTCGCTCTTGAACGTTTAATTGACCCTTTGACTCGTAGCAGGTGTTGTTGGAAAGGACTTCTTTATTTTCTAAAAGTCCAGCACCATCAGGAATATTCCGGAAGAATATTCCATAGATTCTGGTCAATTTGCAGCAGCGTAGATCAAATTCAATGGATGGAAACTCCATAGGGAAGATATTAAAAAGAAATTATCTCGAGGTTGAAAACTTTTGTACACTTGAAAAAGGACGGAGTTGCAAGTACGTCCGGAACTTCAGAAGGAAGTACGAATTTGATATCCATCCTTGGAGTTCCGGCGATCGATCCTCCGATTCTGACGATAGTATCTCCTTAATACTTAATATTCTTAACGTTCAAAGACAAGTCTGAACGATCCAGCATGCAAAACTATAATCTCGCAGGCGACGTTCTTCCTTCGCGTTCCTATTATTTCGCCCACAAAGTTTCGCACAAAGAGCATGCTTTTTATCCGCATAAAAATACATCCATGGCACTGCCCACCGACGAATCGCGGCTGCTTGAATAAAAGATCAAAGAAAAGGGAAAGAGGTACGCTCACGTAAGTGGGCGTAAGCGTCGTATATTCTTTCGTTTGGCGTCGCAACGACGAATCCGTCGTCGGAGCGAAAGAAGAAAGAAAGAACACGAAACATCATCGATCCTTTGCCTCCTGCGACTCGATTCTTCCTGGATGAATTCGAAGGAGAATCAAGACGATGTTCCTTTCATGGTGCAGGAGAAAGTAATGCGATTAATCGGTGTCTGGCCCGTCGAAACCGAGACTTTCTTCTCGATCGCTCGTTGGTACCTTTCTATGGCGATACAAGTAAGAATGGTCGACGATACAACCCTTGTTCGTGGAACGATTACGTTATTTGTGCCAAAGTGTTCGTGGATTTTCAATCCTTTCTTGCCAGTTTTCTTGAAGCGCGCCCTCAGTGGAAGAGGGTCGCATGTGTACGCTCCGACTCAGACATTACATCGTTTGATACTTGTGCTTTTAAGCTCTTTTAATAAAACTAATGCTCGCAAATGTAAAAGTAACTTCTTCCTCGGAATCCTTTCCGTAATTAGATCAGTACTATCTGCAGCCTGTGTCTGGAGATTCGTCTACACTGTCTCGATACCGATGACACGATGGACGCCTTGCTGATGGACCTCTCCTCCGTAGTTAGCATCTCGAAGCTCTTTCTACTTCGTTTCAACATGAGACACACCCGTCTCATCGTTAATTCCTTCTACCAAGACTGGTCGGTGTCTCAGGATCCTCGTCATCGACGCATTATGACTAAGTACTTCGAGAGAGGAAGACTCGTTTCTCTGGTGATCCTTTATCTGGGTTATGCCTCCGGTGTCTCCTTCGTCATCAAGGCTCTCCCTCTTGACGTCTCTTCCTACTTCCAGGTCCGATTGCTTTCTATTTCGAGCGATTTTTCTCCGATTCTTCCGATCTTGATTCGATCCTCTTCCCGTTTAGATGTTTAAAGGCGACTCGAGCGAGAAGGCAGACAACGGGAGTTCGAGGCCTGTGTACTTTTTGGCGACTTCTTGCGTCTTTGGTACTTTACCGACGATCGTTCACTGGCTCGTTCTGATTCTACAAGCGGCGGAGATCTTTGTTAATGCAGTCGCACACTGTGGAAACGACGGCTTCTTCTTCAGCCTTGTTATGTACCTTTGTGGTCAGTTTGAGATCCTTGGAATGAGATTCGCTGAACTGAACTTCGAAGAGTTTGATTTTCGGAGAAAATTTGCGTTGCTGATTAGAAGACACTGTCATCTGACTTCGTTGGCTGATAGTTTGGAGCAGGCATTCAACATGATCACGCTCGTGCAGCTTTTGATGAGCATGCTGCTACTTTGCGTAGGAGGTAACGCGGTCGATTCATCTTTGTTGGAGATTTTACTAAAATAAGACTGGTAAAAACTGCCCTCAGGTTTTCAGCTGCTGATCTCCTTGCATGATAATGAGAACGTTGCTGCAGTGAAACACACTGTCCACATCGTAACGATGCTCGTGCAGTTTTACCTGTACGCCTACGCCGGTGAATCCTTGGAATCACGAACGGAGAACATTGCTTTAGCGGTCTACGATTCAGCTTGGTACGATTTTGGGGCTCCCACGGTGAAGGATCTGTCGTTCGTGATAAACCGCGGAGGTATCCCTCATCAATTGACGGCTGGAAAATTCCTATCGATGAATCTGTTCACCTTCAAGGAGATTCTGAAGGCTTCCGGCTCCTATCTGTCCGTTCTACGAGTTATGATAGACGGGTGAAACACGTCGATTCGGAAGGGAGTCGATAGTGATTGTACCCTGGTAGCGATTGACTTCGAGGTCGAATTTGAATTTCATGGAAATAAGGAAATTAAATTTTTCTTGCTATTGACATTTTTAGAAAGACTTCGTTTAACCTTCATCCGTCCTTGGGGTGTTTCACAGTTTCAAAATGAGATTTAATTTGATTTAAATCGAGACAAATTGTATGCAGTGAGTATATATTATTTTAGATATATAATAAATATGTTATATCATAATAAAAAATAGACTATGGATCAGAAAAGATTTTAACACTATAACTATCGATGTTATATTTATTATGTTTAAGTATACTGAATAAGCAGTTTGGGGAAAAAGAAATCGAGAGGTGAAAAAGATGATCGATTAAATAATTTATGTTTTAGAAGATAGAAGTGGAATATTTGTTGGATTATTCCTCCATCGATTTAGAGAATTTTTAGAAATATTGTCTTGGTAGGGTTAGTGTTAAGACCTTTAGTGTGATTTTTTCAAGAGGAATGGATGAAGGTTAATGTCGTTTCGTTGTAGCGAGTGAGGAATGCTCGAGAGAATGCTCGTTCTCCGAATACCGAATTATAGCTGATGTTTCTGACGTTTTAAAATTCCGCTATCATTCTTCCTCGACTTATATGGCCGGTCAAATTGTACAAAAGTATCACGATCATTATCCACGATCTTACTGTACACCGTCATTTATATTTCAAAGTAACACTAGCTTAACTTTGACCAAAAATTTCATTGAACTTTTCTTCGACCACTAATTGGGGGCTGCTACGAAAACACTTTTGTTATACTTTGGAAATATAAAGTTCCATTCGTGCAATAAAACGAGTCTGTAACCACTTTGGGGTCACTGTGTAGTGAACCGATTAACGACACTTGTCCAAACAGCGTTCCCTACGAATACAAAAGTAAATTCAAACTCGCATATCCACCCTCGAAGCTGCGAATGTATTATAGAACATCTTTATGGCGAGTTTCTAAGTATCGTGTCACTCGACGTTATTTCGACGGTTATTGTTCTCTCGTTCTTGACGGCTTCGCGAGTCTAAGAAAGTGCTGTTCAAATTTTCGTAAAAACATGTCACGTCCCTTTTCACTTTTGGAAAAAATCATGCACGTCCTTGGTTCTTGGCCTGTTCGGAAGAATTCTTTCCTTCCGAGAATCCGATGGACTCTGACAACGGTGATCGAGGTAATTGAGGCAAATTTTAAAATCATTTTTGTACAGTAGACTAAAACAGATTCAGCTGTTAAGTCAAATAATGTTGAGAAATATGCAATTGTAATTTTGAAATTATCTTGACAAAATTGTCAAATTCGTATAGCTCGTCGTGGCGACTCCAGCAGTGGTGCAAATATTTTCGGCAAACACTTACGGAACCGCATTGGAAAATCTTATGTTCGTTCAGTGCAGTGGATTGAGCTTTATAAAGAACATGTTCCTTCGATTTCACTTCAAGAAAATGGAGATAAATATCGAAGCGGCCAATTCAGATTGGCTTCATGCATCGAAGGATAAACAATCCTTTAAAATTCTTAAAAAATATGATCGTTATGGGAAAATCGCAACGGTTATGCTGTTCACCATCGGGTACGCGTGTATCGTTCCATACGTTGCCTGGGTCCTCCTGAAGTCTCAGGTTCGTTTGATAAACTTTGAAATCCGAAAGATGCTGCAACAACTTGTAATATCATTTTTTGCATTAAAAGTGTACTTTCTGTAAACTCCATAAAAAGAGCTTTTTCTTCGCGCTAATAATTTTTTTCGCAGCCACGCGTGGATTCGTCAAAAGCCGTGTCGAGGAACTTTATAATACCCAGCGACAGCTGGTTGAAGGGCGAGATATCAGACAGTGTATATAGAGTAATAATTGTCGTGCAAGTTTTTGAAAGTGCGGTATTTATTACGAGACAATCCAGCATAGACACGTTCTTCTTCTCAACTGTGATGCACTTGTGCGGACAGCTCCAAATTCTCAGGAAAAAGTTCCGCGAATGGGCCGAAGAAAAGGGCACACAATGGGAACAACGACAGCGATTGAACATTTTAATTAGAAGACATCGAGAAATCATGAGGCTGATTCAGAACATCGAAAAGACATTCAATATGATCATTTTAATCGAAGTTTTCGTGTGCACACTCTTGATAGGATTGTTGGGTGATTATTTTTTTTTTCTTATTATAGATTTCATGTGATCAATTTATGTCACCGATTAACTCAGAATTCTTTTCAGGTTTTCGACTCGTTATTTCGGTACGAATGGGAGACTTATCTCTGACAATGAAATGCTTTGTTATCATGCTGTTCTTCCTCGTGGAGATTTTGATATACGCCTACGCAGGTGATATTCTGCAAACATCGAGCGAAATGCTGTTTCGCGAGATATATCGCATGTCTTGGCTAGAACATCCACTGCAAACGAAAAAGGATTTGCTGTTTATTATGATGGTCGCTAATAAACCGCTTCACATAACTGGAGGGAAATTTTTCCGTATGTCTTGTAAAACCGTAATGAGCGTGATGAGTACGGCGTTCTCGTATGTTTCTGTTTTGCAAGCGGTTATTACCACTTAGAAAACATTCTTATATCAATTTAATAACTACGCATAAAATCAATATTGTAATACAGTTTCGATCTTAATTACATACATTTTGCAACCGTATCGAGTCATAAATTATAAAACAGATTAAATAACTACAAACATCAAAGTTAAATCATTTTGAAATGTAGCGCCATTTATCGAATTGCAAATTTAATCGAACGACATCGAGAGCTGCGTAGTAAATCTGTGCAGTCGACGCATATCAACCGCACGTGCCTGCAGTGCCCTACCGATGGCGTTAGGTTACTGCTCGGTTTATGTTTATCGACGTTTCTTCGAAAATATTAGTAAAAATATTTCTTTTCCGAGATGTGGCACATATCTTTGAAGTGTTGACAATTGGACAAAGTTTCTTTGAAACGTATTTTAAAACATACACTCGTAAATAACCCACTGTGATCGAAACGCACGAATCTAACCTCTTCGATGTCATAAACAAATATTGTTGCTAACCTCAAATGCGTTATTGTAAAATATTTTACGGAAAGAGGACATTTCACAATATATTTTAACGTACCAAAGAAAGTTAATTACAAAAAATGGCACAGAGATTGAGCAACAAAGCGAAAATGAAGTCACTGTTAACCGTGACTAGCACCGCTGCTACTCTTTTCGGCGGCATTTGTATTTATCAGAACAACGAAAGGTTTTATAACGAAATTGCCGTGCCGCTTGTGCAGCAAATAGATCCAGAAATTGCACATAATATTGCCGTGAAAGCTTTAAAGTGGGGCCTTCTACCAAAACAGAAAACAGAAGACCCTGTGTCTCTGGCTACGAATGTTTGGGATTTGCAATTTAAAAATCCTATTGGAATGGCAGCAGGCTTCGACAAACAGGGAGAAGTAGTAGAAGGATTACACAAAATAGGATTCAGTTTTGTGGAAATAGGTTAGTAGTGTTGGATCTTCATTTGTTTTACATCTAATTTTTATAATATTCACATACATGTTTTCTACGCAGGATCTGTAACTCCAAAACCACAACCTGGCAACCCCAAGCCCAGAGTATTCAGACTGACAGAAGATAAGGCAGTTATAAATCGTTATGGTTTTAACAGTGAAGGTCACGAAGCAATATGGGAGCGTCTGTGCAAGCTCAAAGAGAACAAGAATTTCAAAGGCATTGTTGGGGTTAATTTGGGAAAGAATAAAACTTCAGAAGATAGTATCCAGGACTACATAGATGGCATTAAGAAATTCGCAGATGTTGCAGATTACTTTGTGATTAATGTATCTAGTCCAAATACTCCTGGCCTCAGAAACTTACAGAATAAGGAAAACTTGCAACAGCTACTAACAAAAGTGAACGAAGCGAGAAACTCCATACAATGTAAACAACCTCTGTTATTAAAGCTTGCCCCAGACTTGCAGGACAAGGAGAGGCAAGACGTTGCTGATGTAGTTTTAAACAAAAAATCTAAAGTGGATGGATTAGTACTGTGCAATACTACGATTACACGGACTAATTTATTGAGTCCTCTGAAAGAGGAGAGCGGAGGTCTCAGTGGAGCTCCTCTCGCCGACACGTCAACGGCAATGATTTCGGACATGTACAAACGAACTCGAGGCACCATCCCTATTATCGGAGTCGGTGGTATTTTCTCTGGAATGGATGCTTACAATAAAATTAAAGCCGGTGCCTCGTTGGTTCAAGTCTACACTTCGTACATATACCTAGGTCCACCGATTGTAAATAGAATTAAAAACGAATTAAACGATATCCTACAAAGGGACGGATTTTCGTCTATTAAGGACGCGGTAGGCAAAGATACGAACGTAAAGCATTAATTTATGCGAAAATTTCTATCATTGTTATCGAATTTCGTAAGTTATTTCACGTACTTTAAGATGTTAAAGCGTTTTTCAAGAATTTATTTATTCAAACTGTTACGCACTATGTCATTTCATGTGCGAAATTTTGAAAAGCATTGAAAATAAAACATTTGTCACAACACACTGTATCGTCCTTTCTTTACGAGGTATTTTACTGTTCCAATAACGCGGATAAACGAGATTTACGTAACATTTATTCAACTGAATCGTACAAACATATATTTGGTTCAATTACAACGAACCAATACGGAAATATTCATTTGAAACACTGCGCTCCGATAATATCCTCTGTGACGTACGACATATAGAATACTTTTTTTTTTGCATCATGCATAAAGCGATGATACTTTACGTATATTATTAGCATAACTATCTCTAAACATTGTAATTTACACGCTGTGGTACCTGTTTCACGTTGAATTTCATTTCGCCCTACGCAACGGTAAAATTAGTTACAACTCTTTTCCGCGACGCGTATCTAAGTTGCATTTTTTAACAATACATACGCTACTAATACTCCACGGTAATGTCTCTCTTGCACGACGCATTTACATTTCATTTCAATATACTTTCAAAGACACTGCCGCAGTAATCATTTCATGAACGATGATCTCCGGCATGCGTGTAAGGTGAAATCGTTAAAAGAAGTATTACCCGGTCTGCGATCATTATTTTTCTATTAACCCGTCGCTCGTTTCTCCGTCCGTCGCTAAACTCTTAAACTACTTTCCGCAACAAGGACATCTAACGAGCCGACAAATTTTCGCGCGTCCAAGATCGACTCAAAGTTAACGACTTCTACGGAGATAATTGCGAGAAAGCTAGAAGCGAAATAGATAATTGAAGAAAATATCGAATCGACGGTCAGTCCGTATATGAATTACATTTTCAGGTACAGAAATACGATAACGTTCGACGGATCGCAACGTTCGACTTTTATCAGTGTAATCCGAGACTTCCACCCAGGCCCTGCTCCTTCCTCCACTGAGCCAGCCTGATGGCGTACCATCCCTGAAACGGAGAACAATATTTTTTCTTATCAAGCTCATTCTAATTTCCTGGCTATATTGTGAAAATTGAAAAACACGAATGAAACTAAAGATAAAGAGAAAGAATCAAGTGAAACCTCGACGTCGGCCTCTGAGAGTCCAGTTTCAGCCGCTAGTAGAACGACGTCCGCTGTGTGAGGTGCTCTCGGCCATCTGTTAAACTGTTCTTGAAGAACGGCTTCCTGGTCCGCTGTCAAACGGATCACTCGAGTACCGGCTCCTCGGCTTGGATATTGCGGCGAGGCTGACCTCAGCATTTTGCCTGTCAACAGTATAAGAACAAAAATTACGCGCACCGCTCATTGAGTTCGTTGTTACGTGCCGCCCGAGTCGAAAAGTCCAGCCTAAAAAGAAACTTCAAATCCTAGATTCTTTTGATCTCTCATTTGCCGCTTAATTATGTATACCATTTTGAACCTCAAAATCCTCAACTATTGTGTCTACGCGCCTCAAAGTCCTGTAAATATGATTTTTAGGAGTTATATGGACTGATCAGGTAAAATTTTTATTCCAATTTAATCTGACATCCCCTAAAAATATTTGAGAAGTTCCAAGTCTGTCGACTCATATTCTAAAAATAGGGCTTTCAGGAGCAAGTTGGAATTAAATTATCATTTTATTCCATATAAATTCTAAATCTCCTAAACCAAATTAATTTTTAGTATATCGAGAATTTTTTTGGACCTCGATCATTCCACTCCAATTCCAATCCAATTTTAAAGCACCTCATTATAGAATGCTGAGGATTATTTTGGACTGTATGAAGCCTAAATTGCTCCTAAACTAGGTAAAAGTGGCAAAAAGTAACAAGTGTAGGGCGATTGTGGAATTTACAATTTGCATTCTTTTATATGTAACATATTTTTCCATATTCAGCCTAAATATCCTAAGTTATTTGGTAATTTAGGAGGATTTTGGGCTGAAATTTTCGACTCGGGCGTCTACGCGTTCCTCTTGAAGTTCTTTCGTCAAATTCACCGGACTTCCGAAAGCATTAACACTAAAACTATCACGATAGTAAAAAAGACTGATTCCTAATTTTTTCTAAAAATTCCATAAATTAATAGGATGGTCAGCAAATTAACATTTCTTTTTTATCTTGTAAAACTTACTTAATCGATTTTCCAAAGTGCTTGAGCAATGTAATAACACATAGAAGGATCAATGCCGGTAGTTCTAATGGTAATTAATCATCTCTTTCACCTCTTGAGTCCTCATTTTCCAAAGTAGTTACTCAGTATATTTAACTATGACAGACATAATATCGCCGATAGTTTTAGCGTTAACGATTAAACGTCACCGGTACATTCACAAAAGTGAAACTTTTTCTATTAAACTCACATCTTTACAAAGTAAATACAGTCAGTAGGACTTTACTCTTTTAATGTCAATATCTAAATATTTAACATGGTAGAAAATTCGTAAACATCGCAATATAAAGGTCATGTGAGATTTATTGAGTTTACTACCACCGATTATCGGTGATTTTTATAGCGTTCAACGTGTTAAAGAAACAGTTTGAAAAATCTCGAGAGATCTTCGATCGAAGATTCCATTCTCTCGCGAATAAGAATCTCCGATCTGGGAATCTGCCTTCAAAGCGATTCGTTCAAACTGGCGTTAATTATCGCGACAAAAGACACGTGAATCATCGCGACGTGTCGCGAAAATGGGTCTCGAATATTTCCTTTTAGGGAGAACAAACGAGCTGATAGACGGTAAAGGAGCGAGAACCGACCGCTCGATAAATCGACTTCTGTTACATAAGCGTTTTCGTATTATCGCAAGTTCGCAAGGTGCATTACGGAGGCGTTGTAATAGTAATTAGCGCAGTTACGACGATTTACCGTATCGCATCGTCCGCCGATGTTTTCGTCGCGTTTCCGAACGAACGCTAGGAGTCTCGAAACTTTGAGACAATTTTAAATTCTGTAAACATTCCGAATGGCATCTCGCCAGAAAAGTTGGCGTGCAAAAATAAAGCTTATCCTCTCCAAAGATAAAAAGGAAAATAAAGGAAAGAGATGACTACGTTTAAATTGATACTTCGAACCGGCAAAGTTGTTTTCTTGGATGAAGTTAGACACTTGAGAAAATAGATTCGCGTCGTTTCAAGGAGCTGCATTTAATTATCCGACTCGTCGCTCAAACAAGACGGCAATTAAGTTGAATTTTCACATTGGCTTCCATCGTCTCTCTAGATAGGAACGGTAAAATGATCGTCCTCGGAGACCGCAATTTCGCGGTAATTCGTGGAAGCGAGGGCGCGTTTAATAGCAAACGAAACGAGCAACGAGAATAGCGCGACATTGACCCGACACCAGGGTTTCGGTGGTTTTGGATGCGTTTCAAGTGCTCGATTACGTGGCAACGCGAATCAAGAAATTCAACTCCGACGCTCAAGAGCGCAGGTGATTCACGTCGCCGATATTAGAATCCCGCGCTTCTTTGAAAAAAAAAACACGTCCGATTTGCCCCCGAAACAAGTGATTTCTTTTCTTACGATTAAATCATACTTTTTCCTCGATCTTAGATTTCTCAAGATTATCTTAATCGTTCGTTGCTTCCGTAACTTTAAGGTGCAACGGCAAAGAGAAAGGTACTTCGTGCAGCGATAATCGAAGCAACGTCCGATAGTTTTCCACCTTTTAACTCTCGTTACTTACTCGACTCGGCGAATCGGACTTTCCGAGGCGCTTTCTCGCGAACCACGCATCCGTACTCGTCCGGATAAACGGTTCGTCGTTCGCAAAAGTAACACTGTCTCTCGTAAAAGTGAGAGAGTATCTTACGATCGGCCATTGCGTCGCGATAAACTAATCCTTTCCAACGGATAGAAGGAAAGTTCGTAGAAGATCGATCGTTGTCGGCGCGCCGTTGAAGCGCGACTGATCCTACCAGGGCGTTTCTTCGAGGTTTGCACGCTCAATAATACCGTAAAAATGTTAATCGATGCTAACACGTGGGAGAGGATCAACCTTGATGAGATACGCGGACGTAATGAGAGCTACGCCGGCGATACTTGCCAAAAACGTTAATTATACTCGGTACTCCTTCCGGAGCGATCGGACGGAACGATTTTCGCGGCGCAATCGTTTCAACGTTCCGCCTCTACTTCCTTCCTTTTTTCGCGAACGGTATATTTACGACGAGTATTCGATCAACGCAAAAAAAGGCAATTACGCTAATTAATATTACGTGGGAAAGATTCCCGACGTCGGAATAACGATTTACATAATTCAATTGTTTTTCCTCGTCTCTGAACTATATTTCGTGCCTGAGAATTCTTCGACTTTTCTGCGTCTAATTTAAAGAACGTCTGCCGGTTTTTGTTTCCTGTAAAAAACGAACAAATTGGTCCCTCTTCTCGATCACTAAACATCGGACGTTACGATAGGCTGGAAGAGGATCACAGCGATCGGTTAAAGAAGAAAAACGGCAATTAGCTGAAAATGGAAAACAGCGATCTCCTAGAAGAGGAAAACAGCGACAAAGTAAAAAGAGGAAAATGGCGATCAGCTAAGAGTGGAAAACAGAGATCGACAGAAAGAGGAAAGCAGTGAACAACTGAAGGAAGAAAAGAGAGATGGGCTGAAAGAAGATCACAGAGATCAGTTGAAAAAGGAAAACAGCGATCAGCTGAAAGTGAAAAACAGCGATCTCCTAGAAGAGGAAAATGGCGATCAGCTGAAAGTGAAAAACAACGATTTCCTAAAAGAGGAAAACAGCGTCCTGCTAGAAGTGGAAAACAGCGATTGGCTGAAAATAAGAAACAGCGATCGGCTGATAGACGAAAACAGCGATCGGCTAAAAGAGGAAAACATCGATCTTCGAGAGCGACCGCAACCGCGACATTTGTTCGGTAAGGCGCTCGAGTTGCGAAGTTGTAGCGCGTGGGCGGTACGACGCCGATCGTCCGCGCCTTCGGTTGTCTTTACCGAGCAACTTCGCGGAATGTTAAACTTGACCTACAGATCGGATCGCATACCAAGTAAGTAAGACACGGACGCATCGATCAAGGACAGGATCGTGCACGAGATTGGCCAACGTTACTCCTCCGTTTGCTCGGGGACGATGTAACGCGATCGCGATCGGCGAGCGCAAATCGTTGCGCGCTCGTTCTTGCGAAGAATCGGACGAAATTGCGTTCTTAGTTGCGCTGAATATTCGCACCAATCGAAAACATCTCTCGTAGGTGATAAAAAAATAATCGGGATGCTGCGTTTACATGGAACGACGTTTATCTTTTAAGCTAAAGTGGATGCTGCGCGATCGCGATTTGAATAATTGCTAACACTACGGCAGCCGTCTAATTGAAGGGTTACTACTTTTTTCAAAGTTTTTCTCAAATCGATAGAGAAGCAGTACAGTAAATATTTCGCATGTATCTTATAATATACAATTTACTTAACTGACTGTATTTTTTGCCGTTTGATCCATCTTTTCTCAAAGTACTTATTTAGTATATTTAACACTAGAACTACCAAACCTGTTAAAATGATTGGTACAGAGTTTTTTCAACAAATTCTTCAAGTTTATATAAGAGTCGTAGAATAAATATTCTACGTTTATATCAATAAACATAAATCACCGAATGGATCAAATTTTCCGCCGCTCGATTCCCCCTTTTTCAAAGTACTTATTTAATTTATAAAAATATGTTGGATTTGACGCCGGTAGTTCTAGTGTTAAATATGCGAGATTTAGCGGTCGTAAATCTAGTGTTAATATCAATTTTAGAGGAGATGAAATATTTTATTTCTTTTATCGACGCTGAGGAAATCCTGATTTGTAAAACTAAATAGATTTTGGACACTGTAGTTGGGTGGAAATAAAAATACAAATTAGGATCGAAGTAGTGGGTGATTAATAAATTAAAGTTCGGTGTAGAGAGGACTTCTGTCAATATCGGCATACATGTGCCGTAGTCTCGCTGGGGTCAGATACATCGCGAGATCATCCTCGGAAAATTGCAGGAAATCGAGAAAATTCTCCTCGAGTTCTCGATGATACACCGAGCCAGGATATTTTGATGAGATATATCGACGATCTTCCTCCGAAATCTGTTTAAATTCGAGTCGATTAATTTGAAGTTCGGTAAGTAGGATTGAAAATGTGCGATTGAATTTCCAATCTACTTTAAAATGCGCTTTACCGATAACTCACCGATTCCCAATTTGTTTTTATCAGAGCTCGCATGCAATCGTCGATCAACGAGTCATTGGAAACTCCCTGTCGAAAATAGACTTGGATAATATGACCTTTTTTTTAGCGATGCTTCAACATTGTCAATGAGTGTTTTTCGTTCATTAAAATACAGAGAGTTGAAATTTCTCATTTTCCCAGCTCACCGTTTTGGATAAAAGAGTAGCACGATTTTCAATCCGCAAACACTCGAATCGATCGTAGAATATCGCGGATGCCCACGGCTCTCGGAAATACGCAAAAAAGTCCGAAATCAATGATCTCTATGAAAGTAAAATTATCACAATTATACGGAAAATCGGATCGTACAACATCAACGTTTTAATCGTTATATTTGGAAATGGTACAAGTTCCTTTCTTCTTATGCTAACAATGAAACATTTCAAAGTTCGTACAAAAGTTTTCATACTATAAAACGTAACACTCGAACCTTCATTGGACGCAAATTTTGCAAAAAAAAATTAACATGACCACACCTTTTTTCAAAAATCGACTTGTACCACTTTCAAAGATAAGCGCGCATTTGTGAAAATTGTTTAAATGGCTCACGCAAAAACGAGTCTTCAACTCATTCAGCAAGCTCTCATGCTTCCCGTACAATTCTATCAAATGTTCTACCTCGAATTTCTGAAAGTACACGGAATTTCTTCTAGCAACTTTAAAGATTTCGTTGATTCAAAAAAAAGTCAATGATGAAAAGCTACTCGATTAGCGGAACACGAAAGAATTTTACCTTCTTCTTGAGACACGTAATTGTTTCTACGGTGTCGTTAAGATTCAAACGAAGCCGGAAGTAACCTATGTCGGAGCTACAGGAACCCGTCACCATCACATTACCCTTTGAAAGAGATTCTTAATTTTTCGATTGCAAAATCTTGCCTTCTATTGCATTTCCATTGCATTGCAAAGACTCACGTAAAAATTGTGTCGAATCGCCACATTGCGAGGAATAGTTTTTCCAGGTTTTCGAACGTGAAGATAACAATTACCACCGGGTAAAGTGCAAGCGACGACAAACGGGGTACGAAATATGGGCAAAGTTAGATATTTCATGTTCTTCGTCGACTCGGATCTCTTCTCGTTCCTGTCATTATACTCGATGACAGCTCGCAGAATCTGGGCGAGCTTTCAAGAAAAATATTTGATACTTCGGAAGAAATATCGTAAACGTGGCGAGTAATTCGCAAGAGAAGAAAATAGATCTTTTCTCGGATTAAAAGTTATAATAGAAAGGACAATTTAAATTTTTCTAACTTTTTCTCCGATTTCTATTCTGTTGTAGTATTTATGTTGCCAAAATTGAGCATAGTATTTCCTCGAATACTTGGTCATGGTCCCAGCGGCAAAAATGAACGGATCGTTCGTTCGATATCGAGGATCAATAACCAACTGACCATCGAACACCAATCCGGCTCGACAGATCGCTGAAAGTTTTTAAAAACGATTTCCATTTTCTTTCGCTAGTCCCTCATCAGTTTTCTTCGCGAAGAAAAAGAGAGAGGGAAATTAACGAAGAGGATAAGTTAGAATCACCGAGAAATATCTTCGGATCTATGGTCTTCTCGTGAAAATTGAAGAAGACGTCGCAAGCGATAGTCCTCGTTTTTCCATAGGATTCTATGACAATCGATTCGATTATCTTTCCATCTCTGCTATCTTTTGTCGTCCAGTCGATCAAATTCCATCCTACGAGCACTGTGACTCCGCTTCTCAAAATTCCATTCATCACTTCGACATCCACCTTGCAGAAAAATAATTCGTTTGTACAGAAATTTGTAGCTTTTCTGTAATTTTATCTGCGCCTACTTCGCAATCGTTGTAAAACACACTGTCGTGAGTTTCACAGAGTTGTAACGGTGGTTCGATCAGTGCAATCCAATGTCCCTTCGTACCAAATTCGAGAAGACCATTAAGGGCGCAATAACAATCGATGTTACGCCCGTAAAAAACGATCGATTCTGAAAGTAACGTCGAATTATTTTCATTTCGATGCTTTCAAATATTTCATCAGTTCTTCGTACTTTTTTCCGTAAGGTTTCTTGTCACAGACCACATTTTCTCCAACGACCTCGACGCCTCGGTGCCGTCGTTTATCGTCAGACAATTCCACGGCGTCTCGTCGTCCGTCGAGAATTCTCTGGGGTAAAATGAATCACCTCGTAACTCTTTGTTCGATCTCGCGAGAAAACACGATTGTTTACCCTGCGTACCGAACTTTGAATTCCGTGTGGAACCTTGGCTTCCCGTATTGCAGACCGCATGTCAGAATCAGATAATCGTAGCTGAGACTTCCTTGATCCATCACGCTCACGTATTTGCCTTTCCTGTTGCGAATAATCATGGAAACCTGATGTGAATCCTAATCAGAGGCCCTAAGGGACTATAATTCGTGTGGACGATGGACAAAGAGTTATGTCCAGGGCAAGATACCATTTTTTTGTTATTTTTTTAACTAAAAAAACTATAACGGTAAAAATACCAAGATAGTCAAAATGGCTGCTCCCTAATTTTATAGGAAAATTCTTAAAATCTTTGGAGGATCTATAGAGTAAATATTTCACGCCTATTTTGTAAAACCTAAATTAACGATTTAATCGTCTCTCTCATCTCATGAAACCAATTTTTTCAAATTATTCATTCAAATCTAAAATTACCAATGCAGTCAAAATGGCTGCTCCCTAATTTTATAAGAAAATTCTTCAAATCTTTGGAGGATATATAGAGTAAATATTTCACGCCTATTTTGTAAAACCTAAATTAACGATTTAATCGTCTCTCTCATCTCATGAAACCAATTTTTTGAAAGTATTCATTCAAATCTAAAATTATCAATGCAATCAAAATGGCTGCTCCCTAATTTTATAGGAAAATTCTTAAAATCTTTGGAGGATCTATACAGTAAATATTTCTTGCCTATTTTGTAAAACCTAGATTAACGATTTAATAGTCTCTCTCATTTCACCAATCCAATTTTTTCAAATTATTTATGCAACGCTAAAATTTCTAACGCAGTCAAAATGACTGGTTCTTAATTTTATAGAAAAATTCTCGAAAGTGGAGGATTTATAGAATAAATATTTCACGTCTACTTAATAAAATTTATATTAAGGTATAAATTATTAATTATTTGGGGCGTTGTATGAAAATAGTGGCCGCAATATTTTAATCGCATTATACGAGAGCCTACTGCAGTGTATTTTGTAGAAGAAGATTATCAGAAAGTCAGTACGACAGCAAAATACATTTACAGGGAATTATTACACAATGTATTTAACGATTTGCGTGATTTTCCTTTTTCCCCAATTAATAAAATGCAGTTTAATTTACCATAGTTTAATGTTTACAAAATTTCCAAGCATTTCCTTCTACGAAATAAATTATCCTGCAAATTGAGATCTCAATAAGGGTAGATTACTAAATGACGAAGAACTTCTTACAATAATTTAAGAAAAATTTCTCAAAGACACCGGGGGAGGATTTGAACTCTGCCAATTAATATTCAAAGCTAATCTCTTTATACCTGTTAATGGCAACCACCTTTCCATACACAATGGTGATCCAAGTGCGTAGAGCAGTTCGTTGCCGATATTCGCGACAGTATCGACCACGAAATGGAATCATGCGCGAAACTTCAGTCTCGTTTTTGTTCTCGAAGGGCAATCCATGAGGAGAAACGAGAATCAGGTTCGCCAAGTGCGTGAAATTCTGTGCAGACCTGCGGAGACAACTCGTCATTGTTCTCAATTCTAATTAACCCCGCTGTTCTCCTCATTTATTCATATTTTGAAAAATATAGATGAGCAGAGTTAAAGCTATTTCATCGATGGACGATTTTGTGTGTTTACTGTAACGCGAGATACTCCGCAAAAGCTACGCCACAATCCGAGGCGCCAACGATGACGATCTTCGTGTCGACGATCGAGAAAGGCAACGAGGCGAGTCGTGGTGTCGTTAAAAAAAGAGAGAAATCTTGATCGCCATTATTCTTGGGCTCGTCAGCCTCGGAATATCCAAGAAATCGGTATTGGATTCTTTTTCGAGGATTCACCGGTATCATTGCGCTCAAACACGTTGCCAGGGGATGTGAACGAGTCTGAAATTCCGGACGAAGGTACGTATTTGAAATCGTATTAAGAAATTTGTCAGACATTCAATGGCGACATTTTCTAACTTTCTTGTTTCATGTGTTCTTACTAAAGCACTGAGAGAATCCTCGTAAAGACGATAATAGAAAACGGAGAATCCACTGAGGCGTGCAACGTCTCGGAAAAGGGCTCGCAGATGAACGGAGAAAATCGGCATCAAGGCAAAGTGCAACACGCGACCGTGGCCGTCCCAAGGAATGTTACGAATCGATACGAAGTCCTCCACGTGATATCGTCTTTTGAGGAAAGTAGAATTCTTCTCGGCGCTGATAAAATTAAATCGAACTTTGAAGCAGCACTTTTCTTCAATCACATTTAACGTTTATTTTTTAGGAGAAACTGGAAAGTAATTCTCGACCAACGATTACCAGAGAATCACCACACCGACGATCTTGTCGTTGCACTCGAAAACGTAACAATTCGAGTTCGAGGATTCTTTTGCCGCATTGTCGAAGTCCGATAAAATTTTCTCCGCTTTTGGAACATCGTTTAGAAGTAGTTGTAAGCTCTCTCGATCTGAGGAATCAGCTTGACGGGTTTTAAGATTGCCTAGGATTGTTGCACGGTGCGTCAAGTACAATGTCATGGGGTAATCTTTGTTGCATCGAAACGGCACGCGCTACGAGTTTGGAATAATTAATAATTGAGCAGATCGAGTATAAATGAGCCTTCTGGAGTATAGTATAAACCGGAGGTAGTCAACCTGGTCCCTAGAGCCAAGTGTTACGCGACTCAAGCTTTCATGGTGGGTGGTAGGGGTTTTGTCTGATTCTAGAGCTACTTCCTTTTTTTGCAGCCACCACTGGAGCTGAGTTTGATTATCCTTCAACCCTCTATGGGCCCGTGTAACTTTGAAGTAACGAAAGACAAGACTAAGCTTTTATTCTTCAAAGTTAAATTTCTAACTTTGCCAAGTATTATAATTTAACTCATGAAAATAATGAAATTCCTTACAATGCAAAGTTTAAAAATCAGGTTCAATCTATTATTTAAAATTGTATCTGTTCTAATTACACTATAATGAAACTGATCTGCGGAAACCGCAAACAATTCAGACTATAGAGGGTTAACATTGAATCTACCAAGGTGGTAGATTAAAACGACTTGTGCTGAATTTTTTATGATTATTTATAAAACTTCTAACACTGTTTCTTTCCTAATTTACTACGCCTATCTTTTGTAAATCGAAAGACATTAAATCGATCACGTTATTTGCCTTCTCCTTTTCTATTATTCCGAAGTATCCATTTGTCATTTTATAATATACTAGCTGAAAGCCCCCGTGCTTCGCTACGGTCTAATCGAAACTAAAAAAAAACCCTTAAAATTTCGAATTTTGAAAAATCCTTTCTTTGTGGGTGCTTATACCCTAGAAGGAACGCTCATGCAAGATTTCAAGTTTCTAGGTCAAGTAGTTTCGGCTCTGCGTCGATGAGTTTGGCCCATACTTTAACCCCCCAAAACCCCCCCTAAAATTTCGAATTTTTCAAAACCCTTTCTTAGTGAGTACCTAAGACCCAAGGGGAAGGTATGTTCCAAATTTCGTTGCAATCCGTTCTGTGGTTTTTGAGATTTCCTGATGAGTGGATGAATGAGTCAGTCAGTCAGTGGTATTTGAGCGTTATATAATAGATTAGATTGATGGTCGCTAGATCTTGTGTTAAACAAAAAAATAAAGTACTACATACTTCTGCTAAACCTGCACTCAAAAATTATGGAAACTTTGCAATTGTTCTAAATTATTTAAGTGACTTCAGGATCAGTGGTCAGTGAGAAAATTCTTCTGTCCACAAAGTTGCAAAAATGGGCAATAGGTATAACAAAGGTTGACTACCGCCGATATAAGCAGTGAAGATCGTCTACCACAAAGTGTTCCAACAGAGGAAAATAAGGATGCGTAAACGGCAGAAGAATGGCACAGTAATCCAAGTTGGAGAAACACTCGAATGCAGCTTCGAGGAAATTGCGAGAGCAGCGATTCTTAATCTTCGTCTTCATCGCCATGATCTCTAAAACGAAGGCGTTGAGTTCACCGTGGTACTTCGGAAGCGGAAGAACCTCGTGAAACTTCTCCGGAGATACGATCTCACTGATTTCAGCAACCGATCTCAATGTGCCACTTCTTTCTTCGTTTATAAGACAATTAGTGGTCCCAAAGAAAAATTGTGCTAAACGTAGCAAATGAAGTACAACTCACGTGGAACATAGAACACAGAATCAGCAAAAACGCTTCTGTGTATCTTCGATCCATGATACGTATCGAAATCATCGTACATGGAGAACGAACTGGTACTCGAAGAGTCAGGTTTTGGAGACGTATCATTCGCGAAAGTCGAGAGTCCATTTTCCAAGACATCTTGACGAAAGAAAAAGAACGGAAGGTTAAAATCAAAAAAATATCTCATCGAGGAAGATCTACGCGTAAACACCGACCAGCACTTTCGAGAATTTCTCTTTCTGGATAATCCTCCTCGAAACTGGACCCGCTTTCCACCCAGGAAACGTCGCTGCGCGAAAACAAAAACAACGCTATCAACTTCCCTACTTTCCATGTGAGAACGAAAAGAACGGAAGTGTCTCATTCTAGATAGAAGTTTATCCGTTTCTTTTTCAATTTAATTCTCAAACCTGCTCGGTGGAAACTCCAGGGTCTTTTTCGCGAGAAAGGAGAAGAAGACCTTGCTGGCTGGCAGAATTCCACCGGAAGGAATTTCATCTTTCTCGCTAGGTTTCCTGAGACCGTGATACGCGCCAAGTTCAAAGTTCTCGTTAAGAGTATCGACATCGATCGTTTTGTTGAGACACATTACTCCTGTTGCAATACCGCCATTGTCTTCGGAGACAATCAATTGACGATTTTCGTCAGGATGTCGGACCATCTCGCTGATGTAGTATTCCCCGTAAAATTCTTTTAGCAAACTCGACTCAGCATCGACAATTGGTATTACTTCGTCGTTGTCTTCTTCTCTGTGAATTTTCTTTTCTTAACACTTTTCCGACCGGTACTTTTTAACATCCTACCCCCACTTCTGATCCGTCACTTGCATGCAAATATTTCCCTGATACTAATATCTCTTTCAAAATTGCAAAATTTCTTCACTGAGTCCTTGCCACAGTTAATCGCAATGAAAAATCATAATTTATTTAGACTAATTAATAAGTTAAAAGTCCAAAAGTGTTGGGCCCGAAAAGTCGATTAACACTAGAACTACCGGCCTCAAATCTATCATATTTGAATAAATTAAATAAATACTTTGTAAAAGGGGGAATCAAGTGGCGGAAAATTTGATCAATTGGGTGATTTATGTTTATTGATATAGACGTAGAATATTTATTTTATGACCCTTATGTAAACTTAGAGAATTTTTTGAAAAAATTGAGTACCAGTCATTATGACTGGTTTGGTAGTTCTAGTGTTAATCGACTACCGATCGGTAAAGTGTTAAGTTGTTCGTCAAAGTCCTTTCGATTTCCCGACTCGAGTCCTCTTAATTTCTGGGGAGTAAGAGGCGAGAGAATCGTGAAAATTGTGAGACGCAGTTCCACGTTGGAATGAAAGGAGGTGTCAAGTGGTCGGAAAACTTTGCATACTTGCAATGTAGTTTATTTTTGCACTCGTGAAGCACCGTTTGATTAACGCGAACTTGTATCCGCGTTCTCACTGTGGCGATCACGTATGATGGACACATGGACACGCATCTCCGGTGCTTCGAGCAGCGTTGCACAAAGGCTTGCACGATGCACCGTGTTGATGCACCCGCGAGAATGAAAATTGCAAAACTACGTGTTGCAGTGAGAATATTCAAGTACGTTGTGCGAGAGAACATGAAATTTTGTGCTTTCGTGAATCAGAGAACGTAGAGTTCTAGCGTAAACTAAATCGATCTTTGAGATTTTCGGGGGGGAAGGTTGTATTTGTATCAAGTCGCGACTTGGATGGTATTAACACTAGAACTACCTGTGTTCAATCTACTATATTTCAATATATTAAATATATACTTTGGAAGAAGAATAATCAAGAGATGGAAAAGACGATTGATTGATTCGACAATCTGTACTTTATAAGATTATCGTAGAATATCTACTCCATGACTGTCCGATGAACTTGGAGAATTTTTGAAAAAAATCGAGAACGAGTCATTTTGACTTACTTGGTAGTTCTAGTGTTACAAATTGTATAATTATAAGAACATATAATACGAAGAATAAGTAATGTACTACGTTCAGAGGGTATTGACCTCTGTCGGAACATTAACTAAAAATAAACTACAAAATAAGACACACGTGAAATATCTATTGCACTGCTTTTGTATAACTTTGAAAAATATTCATAAAAAAAAGTAAAAATCCTTCGATTCAGTATATATATATATAAAAAAATACAATATCTGTATTTCCTGTTTGTGAAACAGCGACAAAACATCTTCAAACTCTCCAGGAAATATTTTTCACGGAGAAAAATCTTTCATCCTATTCTTTAACTATTTCGTAACTTTAAATTTGAGATGTTTTAGCTCGCGTAAACGGGAGAGTGAGTAAAGAGAATCTCTTGCGAGTAAACGAGAAGGAAAAAATGCTCACACTACGCGACGAATCTTCGGACCAGAGATTTGCGGATGACGAGTGATCACGTAAAGTGATTGCACGGAATAACTATCCTCAGGTTGAATGTCCATGGCCGGGATTCTGGTCATCCGTAGCTCGAACACGTTCGCTGGAAAATTACAGCGAGAGTCGTTCGAGGTGGTCCGCGGTTGCAAACGCGTCATCGACGAGGAGGAATACTATGGGTTCGATCGGAGAGGTCACCTGGGATAACCCGAGGAGGCAGGACGAGGATCACGTGCCGGAGATAGGGAGCCAGCTCCATCAGACCGGTCAGAAGGTCCTCCAGGAACTGATCCGCGTAACGCCTCTCCCACGCGAGAAAGTGAACGAACAGAACGTTTCCTTCCGTTGCATCGGCGATCCTTTTTCACGGGACACCCGGACATTATTTTTTTTTTCTAATTACGTTAACCTTAACCCGTTGCCGCACACTTTTAATTTGACGAAAGTGCTCAGAAACACACACGAAAATATTTCGAACTTTTAAAGCATGAAAAATCGCACAAAAAGAACAATTGATATGTTATCTGGAATATTACATCTTTTTTCCCGTGTATTACTGAGTAATTAACAAAAAAATTAACAAATAATTAGTACAAAAATGTGCAGGACGGCTATAGCCGTCATTTGCGGCAACGTGTTAACACTAGATCTACCATGGTAGACAAAATTACTTATTTTGAATTTTTCACAAGTACTCCTAAAATTTTGAAGGCTGCTTCTTTTCTGATTTTCTAAATCTATCGTGTATACTGCAAACAATTAAATCGACCAAGTTCTTTGTCTCGTTCGTTTCTTTTCTTCTATCGTATTTATTAGACACTTTGAAATACATAGGATCAATCATCGGTAGATCTAGTGTTAACCACTTACCGCATAATAACATTTTCTTTTATAAAACTCACTTAAATTGAACAACAATCTTAACTTTCTGCAAAAATAATTATATCTGATAGTCGTTCACATTTGATACACTCATTTGCCAAATCGATTAAGTACATCAAATCTACAGTGAGTTTTCATCTAACAAAATCTAAAGTAAATAAGGTGGAATATCCTTGCAGTTAATAAAATTTACTTCTGAAATTAATTACTTATTTTTCGATGGCCAAAGAAATTTCGTCATTTAATGGAGTTAATCGTTATTATTAGCGAAACTTGTTACCAGACTGCGGATTTTTATGCATTTATGACAAATTATATACAGCTAAAATATACAAAAAGAACATAATATAAAAATATATCTAAAATATCCAAAGTATTGAATTTGTTGTAATATTTATTGAGTGCAATAAATCCCTAGATAGGTTCTCGTGTCTCACCTGCATTTGTGAAACTCGAAATTTGCATAAACATCAGCAGTCTACTTATTACAAACAAAAAATAATTATAATTCAATAGAGTACCTTGACACTTAAGTCTTTAAGAATACAGAAAGAAGAGTTAATCGATTTGGACTATAAACAGTAACCTCGTTTGCGATAAAGTCTATCTAACATTATTTTGTAAACTAAAACATTCAGACTTGTGCAATGGCTTAAAAATAATTTTCCATAGAAACCGAATGGGACGAAACGTAAGCAATGAAAGGAGAAACTGAAGACGATGTCGTAGACACTGACCAACGAGAAGGCTTTCCTCGTTGCATTCAATTGCACATACAATAGGGGACATTGATGATGACAATCCATGCAAGAGAAGAGGTTTTTGTCGGTAAAGTCAGACGGTACAATTGTTCTTAACGGTCACGTTCAACGAACGAAGACTTCTCCTCCTTTCCTCGTGCCAGTGCTTAGTTCATCGTATTCAATTTCCTCGAGGGTACATTGTTATCTGTTTATTATCCGTTTAACGATCCTAATAGCTCACTTTTGCCCGGAAAGCATGTTCAACCAGGCGAGCCAATCGCTCGAGGGCACGGATGGGACGTTGGGATAATTGCATAGGAACACGCCCGAAATCACATCTCGTTTCTCGTTGTACTGGACCACCGAGAGGCAAGACGTCTCGCTAAAAATTGCATCGCGTAACGATACTCTCGACTGCAATTTTTCATTGTTTTAAACTTCTTTCTTTGAAAGTGTACGATACTAGATACGGCCAAGTTCGATGTCGCCGAATAGATCATAAGTTTCCGGTCGTATCAAGCGTTCCAAGGCGGGCAAATCTGCATGTTCCGCGTGTCTGTATCCGGAGATTTTAGGCGGTGGTTCCTCCAACTTCCGCCCGTGAAAGTATATTTCCGGATCGGTCAGCCACGTGATAGCATACATCTCGAGATTTCGCGAGGTTAAATAGCGAAGAAATCTGATGGCGGATCGATCCGAAATTGTGGCTGGATGATCAACGATTATCGAGACGTTGGTCGTAAACGTCAACAAGTCGATTCGAACGGATAGAAAATCGTGTCACGGTATTACGTTCCGGGCTGTTCAAACGAGGCTATGGGCGTCGTTCTTTTTTGAAACCGGGGGATTAATAAAATGAAAGAAAGTATAAGTAGGGGAACAAGGTCTCCGGAGGTGTCCAACAAGGTTTTCTACTTTCTATTTCGAGCGTGCTAGGAGTTCTGACGTAAACGGATCGACATTGCGCCGATCGTCGTGTTTTTCGACGACTTTCGTGGCGTCGCAATTGACGGAACACGAGTAGTTAATCGGAAACAAGGTCGAACCGTTCGAGTCATCCGGCAGGATCGAATTACGCGCATGAAAGCTTATTACGCGTTCACCGGGTGCAATTCGGTAACGAGTCGGTTCTTCTGTTTTCTTCCTTGTCATTCAAAAATGGCGCGCAATCGATCTGTATCCGGAAGCGCTCCGAATCAAACGATCGATTCTTACGCGGCGGTATGTAGTTGTTTTTCAAAAGGAATCCCAAGGCGTACTATCGGTTCGTTGACTTTTCATGCAGTTCATGATGAAGGCGTCAAGATTCCTCCGTAGATCGAATTTCCGGTTAGACAACGAGCCCACGCGACGATTCGTTGAAACGGAGAACGAGATCGTGGGCGGATATAAATATTTACTCGAGAAACGATTTTGTGAGGAAGGAAACGATCGATCGAATTACCGGGTGCCGACGGACCGTGGGAAATGCGTCTGTGCGCACAGGCCCGACAAGGCGACCGACTTTAATACTCGCAAAAAAGGTAATAACGAAACTTCTCGAACGATTTAAACGGAGGGGCATAGCTATTGCATCGCCTTCATGCTCCTTCGTCTTCTCTCTCTTTCTCGTTCTCTGTGATCTCTTCTTTTTTCCTTCTTTCTCGTATTGAGTTACGTCCACGGTGGCGACTTTGGCGTGCCAAAGTTCTTTTTGCAAAACAAACCGATCTTCGACGAAGTTCTTGCACAGTTTCGCGAAATGCTTGACGAATTTCCAGACAGAGCGGCGACTACCGAAATCGCGAAATCTTGAAACTGCGGAAAGCGAAGTTTGCGAAAACGCGACGAATCGAGCGCCAAGTGTTCGCGCAATGTTTATGTCACGGCGAGTGTTTGCGATTCGCGTGCAATCGGCGAGCACGTGCGCGAAACGTTATACGGAAATCGACGATCGTTTGCGGCTGTTCTTGCACTTTTTAACGTTGTTTCACGGAGCGCCCGTTTGTTAGGTAGATCGAGGTTGTCTCCTCGCATCGATGACGCACAATTTTAAAGGGAACGGTACTTTTTATTATCGGCGCGATGTATGGTTGCATTACTAGAGATGAGAAAAGTCGATTGCATTTCCCGGAGTAGGCGGTATCCCTTTTGATTCCCGCGATTCTAAGAAGCTTCTTAATGACTCTCGTCATGCAACATCGTATCATCGTGAACGGGAAATAGATCGAGCGGTTTATTATCTTTGACGATCGAAACACTCAAATATGGAGAGGGTGAAATGGGTTATTTTGAATTCCGGCTTCGACAGCTATGGTCATTTCGCCGAGGACCTACTGTTTTAGGTGGGCTCCGAACCACCGAGGCTATAATATACATGTCACGTAGGAAAATTTCAAATTTCCCAGAGGTGACGGGTGTTTTGAACTCGGATCCATTGCTCATGTGTCAAAATATACCTCCACACCCACCATAGCCCTTGAATTTCTACGGCAATTTCGCCGAGGACCTACTGTTTTAGGTGGGCTCCGAACCACCGAGGCTATAATATACATGTCAGGTAGGAAAATTTCAAATTTCCCAGAGGTGACGGGTGTTTTGAACTCTGACCCGCTGATCGTGTGTCCTCCACACCCACCATAGTCTCTGAACTGGTACGGCAATTTCGCCTAGGACCCACTGTTTTAGGTGGGCTCCGAACCACCGAGGCTATAATATACATGTCACGTAGGAAAATGTCAAATTTCCCAGAGGTGACGGGTGTTTTGAACTCTGACCCACTGATCGTGTGTCCTCCACACCCACCATAGTCTCTGAACTGGTACGGCAATTTCGCCGAGGACCTACTGTTGTAGGTGGGCTCCGAACCACCGAGGCTATAATATACATGTCACGTAGGAAAATTTCAAATTTCCCAAAGGTGACGGGTGTTTTGAACTCTTACCCACTGATCGTGAGTTCGAGCGAACCTCCACACCCACCATAGCCCCTGAATTGCTACTGTACTTTCGTTTAGAACCTACTGTTTTAGGTGGAATCCTAACCACCGAGACTATAATATCCATGTCACGTAGGAAAAATTTTAAACTTTCCAAAAGTGATAGGTATTTTAAACTCACTGATCGTGAGTCCACCTCCACCATAGTCTCTGAGGTGCTATGGTAATTTCGCCTAAGACCCACTGTTTTAGGTGAATTTCGGACCACGACTTTCGGACACCCGGGTTACACAGAAAAAATTTCGTTAATTTCTCCAAGTCGAAGAGGCATTTAACCTTGGCCCTATTGAAGAGTTCGATCCTTTGCTAATGAAATTTATCTTCATACGATAACAAAATACATCGTTGAAATGCTTTGGCAGTAACGAATAAAAATCCGACATTGACTGCAACTTTTTCACGCAACCGTACAATTTTCTCGTTCGTTGCATTAAGAAACGCTGCGCTAAAATTCACGTTTGGCGTGAGTTTCTTTGGCGTCGCACCGTACGCAGGAAACAGAGCGCAGTACCCGTTTTGGCACGCGTGGATACCTACTTGTTATTTGGGTAAATGCGCGTATCTAAGCGACCATCAAGAAAGAACGTTTCTAAGACCATCCGATAGAATTTTCATTTATTGCGAAACATCTCGAAGAGTATCTTTTACGGTTAGAACTAACATAAATACGTGAACAGCGAAAAAAATGTGAAACCTCCACGTCAATAAGACTGCCGCAACTAGGAAAGTTTCGTAATCGTTTTGAAAACGAAGAAGCCCCCTTTTGCGGCTCGAGAATGACTACCACCGAGGGACCTCTGCGTTGCTCGTTTCTAATTAGCCCGGCAAAGATTCGCCGACTGATTACAGGCCGTGAGATCGCCCCGTCGCGGAAGAAACTCCGAGTATATACCCCCGTACGTACCAGTCGGCGGAAGAATGAGCTTCTTATTAATAACTACGAGAAACGCGGAAGTGCTCGGGACTCGGTTGCTCGCAAAATTGCCGTATTTTTGGCGGGCTTCTTCAAGTGCGCGATCTCTCAAACCGCAGCCGAACATTTCGCAAATTGCATCCTATTTGTAATTACTATTTTTCGTATTCTTTCGACTTTAACGCTAGATTTATGAGCGTTGAATCTGTTACACTTAAATGTATTAAATAACTGTTTTAGAAGAAGGGGCAAGAAAGATGATCCTTTAACACTAGAACTACCAAACCAGTCAAAATGACTGGTACACAATTTTTTCCCAAAAATTCTCCAAATTCATAGAAGACCCATGGGACAAAAATTCTACGTCCATCACAAAAGCCATAAATCACCGAAATGATCATTCTTTCCGTCACTAGATTCCTCTTTTTTAAAGTACTTATTTAATATATTGAAATATAATAGAATTAACGCCGGTAGTTCTAGTGTTAATTAATTTAGATATTTTAAGGTGTATCTATGAAATATCTACTGGACTTCGTCTGTGTAAATTTGGAAACCGTTTGTAACGAAGTACGAATCCGTCAATTTGATGGTTTCTGTGGATCTAGCGTTAAGTTCGTTTTGTCGCGGCCTTCTTAAACTTATAAATCGTCCGTTCAAACGGAAAATAGAACGTGCAACGGCTCGTGGCGCGATCGTTTGCGTCCGATCGTTAAAGTACGATTTCCTTCTCGTGTAATTCCTCTCCTTTTACTTTTACTCGCATTCGCACGATTCTTTGCGTGGATCTCGAGCGGCGAGTCGTATCGAGTACAGAACACCTTACCGTTGAAACGGCACGTTTTCATGTAACGATTAATTGTTATCGATGTCGCGTGAAGTCGATGCATCGTGATATACATCGCAACGGGTGCACAGCGGTCGGCGATCTTGCGAGACGTAATTAGCATCGCGAAAACTGCAACTCGTGAATCAGCACCATTCATTCTCGCGTCGAACGCAACGGAGTATGAGAATGCGTTTGCAGAGGAAAAGAAGTTATGCACTCGAGCTGGGCATTCACTTCGCGCTCAAACGAGAATCTGCGTTGGAATGTTTTTGAATTTCCAACTTCAAGTTATCATCTCGAAGAGTATTTCAATTCTGCGCGCGTTCTTCCGTACTTTAATATTCATTCCTGGCTAGTTGGCAGGTATTCGCCAAAGTTTCCCAAAATTCTGCTTAACACTAGATCTACGGAAATTGTCAAATGGGTTGCTATTTTTTCTTCTAAACACTTCTTAAAAGTATAGATAAGTGGAAAAATGGATACCTCAAGTGTATTTTGTTATATACAGATTGTTTAACCCCTTGCCTTACGATTTGTAGTTTAACAGGGTGCTTAATAACTTAAAGTTAATTCGAGAAATAAAAAGGGGTTGCCGCTTGGTCCCCATTTTTTAAAGTATCGAAGTACATTAAACAGGTATACCATATTCAATGCCCGTAGATTTAATATTAAAAGGGCATTTTGTACACTTTTCCATCACCTCGAATTCATCGAAGATTCCAAAACCTGCTTCAGTTACAACACAAAAAAACTTTCTATAAACGTTGACAAGAATATTTAAATTTGGGCGCGCCGTTTCGAAATCCCAGGTTTCTATCTCTACAAACTATAGCGGCCTCCACGCGTTCGATCTGTCATTCTTAAAAACACCGCGTGATGAAACGTCGAAAGTACGTAAATCGATACCAGCGATGAGATTTCAGTACGTCAGTATTTTCGTCCGTGAATAAGCTCGACGACATCGAATTAAAATAACTCGATTCTTACTTACGTTGTAGGTATTCAGCTAGAGTTTTCTCCGTGGAACGTGATACACCCTTCCTCGTTGACGGTGCGCGCTCGACTGAGGCCAGACAGCCGTAGAGTCAAGACAGAGAGATTGGACTTTCGGAGGATGGAGATTGTGCAGCGGCCCGCTTGAAAGAAGATCCATGGAGGGGAAATGTCCACAGCATAGTAGATATATTCGTGCGAGATTATCAAAAATGCGAATTTAATGAAAACACCGTTCCTACGTTTCACTTTCACTGGATGTTTACGAGAGGGCAGCTGTTCTTGAAGGTTCAAGGAAAATGTGAAAAAACTGTGTGTTCTCTTCGTCGTCGATGTTTGTTGTTTCGTAGTTAGGCTTCGACAACCATGGTCAGTTCGCCTAGGACCTACTGTTTTAGGTGGGCTCCGAACCACCGAGACTATAATATACATGTCACGTAGGAAAATGTCTAATTTCCCAGAGGTGACGGGTGTTTTGAACTCGAATCCACTGATCGTGAGACCGAGTCTACCACCACACCCACCATAGTCTCTGAACTGCTATGGTAATTTCGTCGAGGACCTACTGTTTTAGGTGGGCTCCGAACCACCGAGACTATAATATACATGTCACGTAGGAAAATGTCTAATTTCACAGAGGTGACGGGTGTTTTGATCTCAGGCCCACTGATCGTGAGTCCGAGTGTACTTCCGCACCCACCATAGTCTCAGATGTACTACAATCGTTTCGCCTAGGATCCACCATTTCCAGTGGGCTCCGAAACACCGAATTGTCGTTGATATTTCTGGAGTTCTAGAATCATTAAATTCTTATTTACGATTGATCCAGGCGAATCGATCGAGACGTTTGCGATGTACCTGTAAGTAACAACAATTATCTTAAAAATATAAATTTATTGCACATAGTCTGATCTTGTAAACAGAACATTATACAGATGTATTAAATCGTAAACAATTATTTGTCGGATAATAAATTAGGACACTCATGATTTTCGCTATTAGTAAACTAATTATCACAAAGACTTACAGATACGGGCTCGATGTAAAGGAAGATGAAAACAATTCGCCCGAGTACATTATCGGGAAAGCGGTAGTTTCTTTTTTTTTTACATGGAATTCCAAATAGGAAATTGCATTATAGTTGTACACTAGCTTTTTTTGCAAAGTTTTCGACATTGAGTTTGATACTTTTCACTTTGTAAACGCCACTGACGACGCAGGAAGATTACGCTTTTCATTGATCATTCTACATCGACGGGACGCGAGACGAACGGAAAGAAATGTGTGTAATCACACAAATACGACATTACTACGTGGTTTGTTGGTTTTGTTACATATCTACGACAATTCTATTATACTTTATGTCGTCTCTGCATTTTCATTCACGACTAATATATTCCCTTTGACGATCCATCGTGAAATGTACGAAAAGAACATAAGGAGAAGATAACTCGACGCAGTCTTTACGAGCCTTAAATTAAGTTACTTCAACGCGTCGACGTAAATGACGCACGATTCGACCGATCGTATTTATTACGAAACGCCTAATCCAACGAAACGAAAGGAAGTACAAGATTCTTGAAACCAGCCGTTTAATCGAACGTTCGATTAACTTAGTTTTTCGTCGTGATGTCGAGTTTTTGGGAATCTAAAACAATGGAAGAGCGAACGCGACGCGCACACGCACGATACTTGAGCTTTTCCTGTACGCTTTGGAAGCATAAGTAGAAACTTTTTTCGAATACTTTGTAAATATTTCCTGCTACACGATGCATCGAATGAAATCGTAATTCGGTAAGAAAAAACTTCAAAGAGCACGATCGTCGAGAAAGCTCGCGTCTATTTCAAGGATCTCTTCGCAGCGAGATACCATCGCACGATCGATCTGTTCTCATTAGGATTGACAGGTAAATTTATTTTCCTTAACGCAAACGAATCAACCGTAGAACATCGATTCGATTGCGTTTAATGTACAACATCGCGCATGTCCGACATGGTACTAAAATTTGAGCGATTTACATACATGAAAAGCTAAAAAGTTTCCAGCCAAGATTTCATGGGAGATCGATTGCCTTACGACTTAAGCTTTAGATTCGCAAATAGTCCGTCCGTAAAATGGCATATCACAATGAAACTACGCGTCCTTTCACCTGTCTTCGTTCAACAGCCGTTGCTCGTCGAAACGTTGTTGCGCACTTTGATTCTGATCCCGGATATCCTGCTGGAAGACGTTATTGTGACCATCTTCATTCCTTCTCTGTTGTTCACCAGTACCGGCATCGTTCTCGTCCTTGCTTTTATCCTGAGGATTGTCCACTTTGTAAAGTATAGCATGACAAAGTGGACATCGATCCTGAACGTAGAGCCATTTTCGCAAACAAACGCTATGGAAGTAATGTTTGCAGCGAGTGATTTTGGCGCTCTGCATCTCTTGGTAGCAAATCGCACATACATCGTTCAATATTCGAAGTTGTTCAGCCTTTGCTTCCGGCAAAGAATTAATCTTATTCACAGCCGTTCGACGTTTAATGAATACGCTCCATCCAGCTTTCGCCTCGCACCAGATATTGCAATAAGCATGTATACACATCATGATGGCTCGAATAGCTCCTCCAGACTCGAAGATCAAAATCCACAAGCCATTGAAGAAGAGGATGATGCCGAAAGCGAATTCGATTGTATTACCGAAGGATCGTATGATGTAAACGCAATCATCGAACTGCTCCCAGAACGTGCTCCGATACGCATCGATCAGAAATAGAGAATAAATCAACAGAGAAACTAGTACTTTTACTATCACCTCGATACAGAAAACCGATACGGCCAAAAGCCAGGTACTCACTGTGAAGTGAGACCAGAGGAATATCAACAACGACAGAGGATAGAGTATGAGAAAAGCGCAAACACCGAGAGCGCGTAAATGTCGATGTACCGCCGGATTATGTGAGGCGCTTAGTGACATCAGCAGAGGATTTACAATGTTGTGGACGAAGTGTAAAACTGCCGTAGAGAGTAAGCAAAAATTGCGAAACAGTCTCACTAAACGTTTCTCTTTGTTCAAGCTGGTTAAACCCGCCTGAAGAGCGAGAATGTAGAACAGTACCGCGGATACGGTACCGATACTTTTTTCATCATCTTCGATCAGCAGAACCCATTGGAAGAAACAACCGATATAGCGACAAATGAATGAAATGATGCTAGTCATTCCTAAGATCGCCATCAAGGTCTCGCAGCCATTGACCAACAACGTTCTGATCATAACGTAGTATGTGAATGACTCGTCGCCGT
Organism: Cerceris rybyensis; assembly: GCA_910591515.1. Taxonomy (NCBI): domain Eukaryota; kingdom Metazoa; phylum Arthropoda; class Insecta; order Hymenoptera; family Crabronidae; genus Cerceris; species Cerceris rybyensis. Next base: position 9,824,182 of record OU342795.1, read on the forward strand.
AATGATTTCCGAGAATCTGGATGACTTGCTCTCCTACGCGCAATATCCAAAAGGTTCGCAAGACGCAAGGTACGTTTAAACGAATCCATTCAGTCTCGGCGAGAGCGGATAGACCATAGTTGCTAGTAAAGTTACGAGCATGTTGATAACCCATGTAAATTGTCTTTAACATATCAAGACCGTTATAGGAGATAACAAAGTTGCATACGCCAAGCGGAAGTAATGCCGCAAATACTGGCGTCTGGTAGAAGACTTGTACCTGAAAAGATAACTTTTATTATAAATGGAGATAAAATTTCGTTTCATTAAAAATAAAGAATAATCAATGAAAGAAATTATATTGTGCGAAAGAAGTTTTAAACGTGAGCGGTGGAAATTATGGTGCGTGATTGTTGATTAATTTAATGATAATTAGTTAATAATTTATGCTTACCGGTAGAGGAAGAATAGCCAAAATGCATGGTGCCATGAAACTCAGTACAAGAAGTCTCTGTAGAATTGGATGTTTTGGGGCAAGATGAATGTAACAAAAAATACTAACTAATAAACCTTGCAGCATGCAATTCTGCATTACTAAGACCCCAGGTCCTTCTTTTAAAATATGTTGGAAATTCAGACTCAAAACTTCATTGAGAATGCAAGTTGTACTCCCATGTGTGCTTACGTATACTATAACAGCTCTCATCATGCTAACATTCAACCAATAGGACATAAATATTACTCCTATGGATATTATGTATAGGTACACGACTATGAGATGTTTCGTCCATAACATAAACGTGCATAATGCCGCGATACATCCTGAAAAATAAAGGATTTATCTATCAAATAATGTTCTTTAAAAATACTATCTCTGTTAAATAAAGATTTACGAGAATGAAAATGATTTTGCGTGTATCGACCGACGCTTATGAGATGCCTATTCAAGCAGGAAAAATTGTTTGTTGCATATATTGAGGCTTGACCTTCTTCTCGCATACAATGACCCCACGAAAATTATCCCCACCATTCCTGCTGTACCATCCATATACTACGTTTATGCTTACTACTTTAAACTCTTTTGGATCTGCCAACATTCTGATCTACTTAGAAAACTTTCTCAATCTTTAACCTTTTCTTAATAGATAATTCGAAACAACTTCTTTATGCAATTAATTTAATAAAATACATACAAATACTTTCTAATCTAAGCATGTACAATGATATATGTAAATTATATACCTAGTTTGTATTTCGATTGATGTGCAAAAAGGAATATGATAAAATTACAAACTGCCATGGAACTGTCATTAAATTAGCAACTATGTAAGAAATGAATAACTGTATAAGGGGAAAAATCTTACCTAAACAGCAACATATGAACTTCAGTACAATCACTAGATACATCTTATAAGCGACATATCCAAACGGTAGTAAGAGGATAGAATCTGGAGCGACAGATGCTATGGAATCAACAACAATGTCCGGTACGTTAGAAATTTTAAAACCTTTATCTGTGCTATCTAGCACAACATTTTCAGTAGGTAAACCAAGTCCAATTCTAAGCAATTCGTCGATGACGAATAAAGGTGGAACCCTCATTATAATGTCCACGAAATTATAAAACTTTTCACGTATAGGACTCTCCATTTTCTTGAAATAATGTCAGACCAAAAGATTAAGATTTTAAGGAAGATGCTTCCTTTCTCTGAAAATCGTATCAAAGTGATGTTTTGAAGACAGCCCGATCCCAGATAGTTTACCTAATGTTAACAAAAACATGTGTCATAAATAAATCTCATTTTACATACAAAAAAAAACAAAGATTATCGAATTTTACATATGAGAAACATGAGATACGTGTAGTCGTATGCGATCTTACCTTTGGAATTACATGTACGAAAAATTTGGTATATCGCAGTCTCGAATCGGTCTTATCTCAAACGTGTAATCGTAACGACCAGTCTCATTAGTGATGTGTCTCAAAATGGAAACGTTACAACGAAAATCGTGAATCCTGATGAGAAGTAACGTGAAAAAAGTTTTTTTTTTTCGCGTAGAAAGATGAAACTCGAAGCTTGGTCGGATGAACTTATCGAACTTGATCCTGTCAAACGAGTATAAGTTCAGTGTGTTCCAATAATTAAACGATGTCCTCTATAATCCAAGTGGGAAAGTAATTTGTATCATTTCGGTGTGTCGCAATAAAGATGTTTTTGTCGAAGGAGAGAACTATCCGGACAACAGGTAGTATTCGCGAGATTTCGATCTTCAAACTGTCAGTCGTGTTTTTCTTCAACGTATTCACCCAATTATTGTATCGTGTATTACCGCTCGTATTCAACGTCGACGACAAAGGCGCGTAAACCCGACGACGACGGGATTCGAACTGATTCGGACTAAAGTGCGATTTTGTGACACGCGTAATTTTCCCCGACGTAAAACGCGGTTGCAAATACTTTGGAGGTTACAGAAAAACACACTCGAAGGATTTGAACGATCTGAACAGATGGCGTTACGTAGTTTTTAATTTACAGCTCAGCATAGACCTTTAACATCGTAAGAGACTTCTCTTACGGCTGTTTGCGCAATTATTACGAATAAAAATGGAGGAATGAATTCTATAACACCTCCTTTATATCTCTCTACATTGTCGCAATTTATCAGCAATGTATATACATATGTATACGTACAATAGAATAGTTACCATAGCATTTATCTAAGGACGCAATCTAAAACATCTGAGCGTATCTTGGTTGAAAAACGAGTTGTTTACTTTGAATGCAAATTGATCTTTAAACATCTTTAAATACGAAACAGCGGAGAAATGTGAGTTCTAAGAATAACCGGAAAATCTACAGTACTAAAAGTGCAATGCAACTTTTCGATGCATTATGCACAAGAAGACCGTAAAATTAATGATTGTTAGGGATACCGAACGTTTATTGATTAAACTAAGAATTTCTGTAAGCTACTGTTACTTAACACTAGATTTACCAGCGTGAAATCTATTATATTTAAATATGTTAAATATGTACCTTAAAGCAAAGAAAATTAAGACATGGAGAAGATGATAGATTCGGTAATTTATGTTTTATACGATGGACGAAGAATATTTATTCTACGGCTCTCTCATAAACCCGTAGAATTTTTGGAAAAAATTGTGTACCAGTCATTCTGACTGGCTTGGTAAATCTAGTGTTAAGCGATGCTGCAATGTATACAGACTTATAATCGCAAAAGAATTTGAACTGTAATTAATGATACGTTGCATTTCATTATTCGAAAGATATAAAATTTTAAAGGAAAGTGCAAATTATGTTTTTGTTATTATCTCGATTTTGTTTAATGAATAATAACAAATGAGAATAAAGATTAACGAAATACACCCACATACAGTTAAAGTATAAAAGTATGTTGTTTAATACGTCATTTTATTATGCAAATTTATCATTTTACCTTTAATAATACGTACGTGTTTCTTTTTCGACTCCGAAATTAAAAAATGGCGAGCATTGTTGCGTTCCAACGATCGTAAAAGAAGAAAAGAAATTGAGACAGGGGGGTGAATAAAATATTGTAGTTAATTCTGGAAGTATACGTTCAATCCCCACAAAAACTATTCTCCGTCAATTACATTCTGAAAACAACGTATCAATTTTGTTGGCAGATGTAAAACCAACACTAGAACCATGAGCGTTAAATACATTAAATAAATACTTTGGAAAAAGTGAAATCACGAGGTGAAAAAGATGACTAATTGAATAATATAAAAAGGTACAAATTTCATTTTCGCACCGTCAGTGTTCAAAATAATAAACTACTGTAAGATTCAGAAAACTTCGCAAAGTAGCCTCCTTAATTTATTATACCGTATAATAGTGATGGTCAAACCACGGTTGGCCGCAGATTTGAAAGTAATACCGTATGAATTACCAATTTTAGTACTTCAAAAAAAATTATTACCTATTTCGCTCTCTAGTCATTAAAACAAAATCGGCGTCTAACAATCATTTACGCTAAGTTCAATCTTCAGCAACCCCTCGTTCGTTAGAAACGAAGATATGAGCTGTTACTTAAAGGTTGTACAAGTTCCTTTCTTCTTATGTTGATTTTTATGAAAAGAAGACACCTACGTTTATTTAAGATCAACTTAAACACATTTTTTTCGAAAATGAACTTGTACTATTGTCAAAAAATAACGGCTCACATAAGGAATGATCTGAGGACCAAGACTGTAAAGTAAGGAATGTTCAAGGCGGCTAGCAAGTAGAAAGAAAGGATAGAAATACATGTCAATCCGTTTGCTAACAACGTGTATAAACAATATATACCACGAAGACTTAAAAAAACACTCCCTGCTGACAGAATAAAGCATTAACTTCTATAAGTTACTCAGATCAATCGATTAACGATAAAGACGCTGCTTCAATGGAGACACCGTCCTCGTGCTATTTTGTTGTATTAATGCAATTTGCCAAATGTTTAACGACAAATTGCGAAATACATATAGGAAATAGAAAAGAAGTTCTGCTCTCTAAAATATTATTTGTTCTGTGGAAGAAATCAAGAAATCGACGATGTCAAAAGATGCCTAGATGAATAATTCCATTAAATGGAATGTTAGTAGATTTTAATAATTAAGTATTTGTAAAAAAGAAACTATCGATTAATGACAGAACATAATTGCTCATGTAAGAGTTTCTTAATTCGCTCGAATATCTGTAATCTTTTATTCCGTATTACTTAACTAATGTTTCTTGCTAATTGTGTAACGTGACGCATCTGATTAAAAACTGAAATGGAAAGTAGGTTTCAAGAGAAACTATTATTCGACCTTTCTTCGATTTCTAACGTTCTTCCTCACTATTTTCTTACAATATTTCTTTTTTTGCTAGCTGCGCTTGGCTTACACTTCAAATTATACCCTTCTTCATTTTTTGCATATCACAAGTCTCCAGAAAAAATTCGTACCGCGCAAACAGACTCGTTTTTGCATTATTTTCGCGAGGAATCAAATACTACGGAACATAGAGGGTAACAGAATTCAATTCGATGGAAGTGACTATATATTTACGTATATTCCATGGCACGATTATCGATTATCCTTGACAATGGATTACCGTGATCTTTCTACCTAATTGCGTACATCGGCAAAAATGACTATAAATTTCACTGGTTAATCGCGTTAACAGCCGTAATAAAAAAAAAAACACGAGAAGTTCATCTTCGACAGATTAATATTTCCTTCTGCGATACAGTGCCCATTGTAAGAATTGTTCGATAAAAAACAGTTCTGGCATAAGGAATACAATTTTCAGTAATCGAGTTTCGTCGTTGTTTCTTCTGTTTATTCGCCCTCGTCATTGAGAGAACATCAACCTCGCATTTTTCCTCAACGTTAATTCCGCTTGTTGCTCTCCTCTTCGTTAAGTGATATCAGGATTTTATAACAGGTAGGTTGCAAGGCAGGTAGAAAGACTCTTACGTGTTCGCTATAAAAACGCTATACGGGCTAATAATACGTGGTACATTAATAAAAATAGAGCTCCAACCTTCTGGCTAGTAATACAATGACGTTTATTATCACAACGAGACAGGTCCTGCGTGCCAAAATTCTATGCTGCTCGGCGTTCATTTTTTTTTCTTTTTTTTTTTTACGTCAATTCGGATTGTCCGATGCACGGATGTAGCGATGATACGTCATAAGGCATTTGTAGCAGTCGGAACATTTATCTTCTCACATTTTTTTTTTCTCTATTCCATTTTCTCCGGGTAGATAATTTAATACGTTATGTACCTCCTCGTTTCAAGCAAGCGGGTATAAATTGCGTTTAATTGGTTTATACCTACGTTAGTTTGTTTTTCACTGAGACTCTCTGTTTTTTTTTTTTAATTCCTCACCCACGATTTTTCATGATTATTTATTACAGTTCGTTATCTAATCGAATCCCATTGTCGTCGACGTTCAACGAACTTTCTCTAAACGAATCTGAATGGGTTGCCTGGGGCTTTTCGTTGCATATATTTTACGAATGATTCCGTAAGACTGTCTTTCTATCATCACACGAACAAGATCACTCTGATCATTTAGCACGATTATTTAATTCACAGTCAATCACACAGACATTATCTTTACCTAAGCTTACCGAAAAGGAAAGAAAAATAGATCAGATCATCGTAACTAAACCTGCATAGCAGTTAACAAAACAACGAAACAAATAACACAGAATTCCTACGGCATTAATAATATTAATAATATATATAATATAATAATAGCAAAATAATTCTAACTTCCTGTCAGAGTACAGAACGATGTAATTTCATCTCGCGTATCTTACCGACGACATATATTATAGGTTACAGCTTATTATCGATTATAATTTCGTAATTTATTCATGTCTTTTTCACCTCCTTGCTCCGTGAGTACATAATTGCCTAAATGTCGCGATACGAAGATACTGAGTAATAGTCTCGGCTTTAATACACGATTATTACGCTTCGTGCATTGCAGTCAGTAAAATTCTTAAGCTACGACCACTTAAACAACTCGTTATTTCTATTTTTATTTTCCTTTTATGGCGTTCCTATTTTCCTCGTCCTTAATGCGATTACATCATTAAGCGATTCTATGAATGATCTGTATATACAGGTTTAAGTGTATAACTCTTATGTTCAAATCGCTGCCGTTTATGTGGAAATCGTGTAACGGAAAACTGCATCGCAAGAAACGTAATAACATGTGATTCATTTGCCTCGAAATTAAACGCATAAAATACCTAATTATTTTCCATCGACTATAACTTAACGTTTAGATATTAAAATCAATCAAGAATGTAATGGACGAAACCAATCGACGAGATGCACGAATTTAAATTAGAATTTCGATAACTTTGCTCTTACTTATCCAACCGAGCAGCAAAATCTCTGACAATAATTCCGAAATTAGAGTGAATGTAGCTTGAGCGGATCTCTCTGGTAGTAAACTTTTCATTTTCAGCGACCATATACTTTTTTACAAAACTATATGATTGCTTGTATTATTAGGAATACTTTGAAAGTCGTTAGCCTACGCCTTGAGAATCATTATTTGTACAGGTGAAAATCATTAGTCCTAATTTACGTTCATATACAATTTAAGTCACCAAAATAAGGTATACGCCATCAAAACAACATCCGCATATCGTTCTCAGTTTAAAAAATTCCAATGTTATTTCACTACCGTAATTCGATAATCTGCGCCTATGTTTCTCGTTATTATTGTAGCTTTCGAATTTCGTCCCCTATAGGTTTTGCGAATGTTTTTTTTTCTCCATCTTTAAAAGTTACATTTCGCTAATCGTTACTCGGCATATACTTAATTTACATAAACTCTGCAAGCCCAGCTTACCATCGTCAAATGCACTTTTTTTTATCGTGTACGAAATCGCTGCTTACATGTGTAAGTGTATAAGAGTGTCAATAAATTATCAATAAGAAACGTTAGAAAATCTGTATTCCATTCTATAATTACCTCAGTTTCCGTGTATCTTTTCACCGAGCAATTTTATTCGAAAGCGGCGATTATAGCAAATGGTAATTTGCAATTCGTCCCGCTTTATTGCTTAATATAATTAGTTAATGCATCGATAGTTATTTATCCTTTTTTTTTTATTTTCTTCCTGAAGTCTATAGCAGAGGGGGAGAAAATTTATGCTTGTGATTTCGACTCGTATCGGCGAATATTTTTTCTTTTTCGAGTAACGCCAGAAAAAAGTGTAGCTGATAACAATTTTATTAGGAAAATAAAAACACGAGAATGTAGGCCTGTCGTTTAACATTACGAGATATTAGATTAATTAACGAGTCGTAAGATCGGCAAACGGCTAATTTCGATACAGCGTAAACTATTGAAAACTTCGTTTTTCACGCAATGGTAACTGGTTCGGTGTATTTAGTGGTATGATTAAGTAGACTCTAGAATGCGTTTATTTTATAAGATAAGCAATTAATCTTCTTACTGGATTAACTTTCCGCGCGGTAATTTTGCCTATTATATTATCTAAAGAAAAAGAAAAATGGAGGATCGTAGCTGCACGAAGACTTACGAAAAGGAGAATACTGAGTTAAGAGTAAGACAGCAACAAGAAATTAAATCTCACTGGCACTTACAGCCTTTTTTTGTATTATCATTTACGTACTTATTAGGCGTTTGTTGTAAATAATTTATTAAAGAAATCAATGTCTGTGCTACGCACGCATACCAAGTATACAAATATCGGTTCTAGCGACTACGAGTTCACCCCATGCGTTTCCTTCTATCCTGACATTTCTTTCAGAAGTGTTGCATATTCCAAACGTTCATTTCGCGCAGAGATTTCACGCGATAAACTGTTCCCGATCATGTGGTAGCACGAATTTTTACGATACAAGCAAACTGAGAATATTACGGTTTTATTGAAGTAGTTCAAGAGACATTAACCGCCAACACGAGTCTGCTGATTGATTGAACTGTACATCTTCTTTTTTTTTTGTTACCGGTATGTATGGATTTCACGTGCAATGTTATTTGAGTTAGCGGACTTTAGTAACCTGAAGAGCTATATGCATGTGTCTTCGCTTGCATGCATTTATATACACATATACGCGCGGCAAGGTGTTACGTGCAATTCTGTATGTTCTGTGTATATATATCGTGTATGAATATGTGAGCTGCGTGGACGGCGCTACGTACACCACACTCTTCGGTCAGTCAACCATTGACACGTTAATAGTCGACATTCGTCAGCGTAATTCAGACATCCGTTGTTCCACTGGGACCTTTCAGTTCAACGTGTTTTGCTCACGTCAGTATATACCGTTGTATAATCTAGAAGAAGAAGATGTAGCAATAGAATTTTACGTCTAGCTCGTACCTATTCTGAGAAACAGACTTCTTTGAGACTCCAACTTGAGACTTTCTAAACGAATAACGTACTTGCATACAGATGTGCTAGAGTTTGTCTTGGAATAGGAAGAGGTTGTTTGTTGCAGCGACAGCCACCACGTTTTCAGATGGATGCCATGCGGTATGTAATATTTTTTTATTGAAATCCAGGCAGTCGACGCTAATTTCGTCCTTCTTACGCTTACCACCGGTACAAACCTGTCGTACAATGATTTCATGTAGATTTGTACAATTATTTTATTTTAAGGATGTTGCACGGCTGCATTGACGATGTATACTAACCTTACGCGGCTTTAAGAGTGTTTTTGGTTTGGCAATGTCGCGCGCCGCTTCCAATGTGAGATCACGTTTGGTTGTACGATCGAATACTCTGAAGAAATTATTATAAGAGCCCGTCATAATGGCAGAATCATTACCGCTCCAACAACACTCAAACTTGTCAAAGATACAATCATTTTCATACAATGAACATAACTTTGATCTTAGGTATTCATGTACCTAAAATGAGAAGATGTACTGCATAACGGAAAAACAATGTTTTTATAGTGTACAAAGAAAAAGAAACATTTTAATATTTACAGGGTAACATTCAATGGGCCTTGTTTCCATTTGTAAGTCCCACACTTTCACACTGAGGTAGTCTCTACTGATCATGTACCTTCCCGAATTGCTGAGTTTAACATCGCTTATACTTGATATTATTTCAGAGAAGAAACTTCTATTGGTTGGATCTTCTGGCTCCTCGAAGAGCTTGCTATGCTGGTCGCAAAGTGCAGCAGATCTCATGTCACAAAGTCTAATGGTACCTTTGCTACTACTATAGACCAAGACATTACATTCTGCAGGATGAAACTCTGCAGCAGTTATGACCTCTGTTAATTCCTCCATATTAGTTGGCTTAATGTCTACTATATCTGTATTCCATGGTTAGGAAAAAAATACTTTGCAATTGTCCAATTATCGTATATTTGAAACGTTCGGGTAAAATTGAAAAAAGGATACTAAAACTCTGGTCTGTGATCTCAAGGTGCCAAAGATTAATTCTAAGATCATCAGCACTGAGGTATGTCTCTTGATCACTGTTGACACTTATACTGTTTATATGGTATGTGTGCGCATTGGCAAATATTCTTCTTGGTGATGCCTCCACCATCAACTCCATTGGTTTCATGGTTGGCACCTACGCATTTGAACATAAAATATTATTTTAATTTGTCCTGCATGCATGTATTTTCGAAAAAGAAAAAAAAACAATTCTCTGTCGGGTTTTAAGAGTTATACTGTAAAAATATTAAAATTTCATATCATGCGCATACTTGAACCATTTGACCGCGTCTCCATTGTGAATATTTTTGTCAATGACACAATAGTACAAGGGGAACACGTAGCTTGAGCAGGATTTAAAATAAAGAATGGAATTTCGAGTGAATTTCATTTAACGAAATTTATTTCGCCGAGTATGATATTCCATACTAATGCACGAGAATGATTTATGATTACTAAACGATAAAAACTCGATATTAAACGTAAAAAACTATTAATTGCTTACCCTCAAGGTGGTAATACAGGCAGGATCACGGATCGCGCCATTTTCTTCTTTTGTGTTATAACCCTCTACTCGTTTATCCCGTTCACTAACTTTCCACAACTTAATCGTTTTATCATTTGTAGAAAGTAGAAAATGTGCAGGATTCTTTCTTTTTAGCCACCTAATTTTATTAATTTTTTCTTCTATCTCTAAAGATTTCAGGTAATCGAACTCAGGTTCGTGGCTCTGGAAGGTGCTGTATACATTGTATTCACCTCTCCGTGGTATACTGTTTTTACTCTGTACAAACGATTAGATTTTTACAATTGCATTATGCTTCCATTTATAGGAATATTATTGTCCGGTATATAGGAATAAAGTATGTATATCGGAATTAAGTTGAGCTTGTGCAAATGATCGTACATGAATTCAAATCCATACAGATATATTTTATAGAATGTCAATCAACTTAAACACAGAATAATGGGAATTCGTGTGCAACATTTGCATTCTCTCTACATTTAATGTAGACCTTTATGAAGTTTCTAAAGATAGAGAAATGTAGTGTACGGTACATTTTAACTTGGCAATAACCCAATACTAACGTGCAAGCAAAATTTTTATTTCAGAAACCTCTCTTTACTCCGTTTGCAAAAATTGGCACAGTATTACGGTATAAGTGCATATGCCAACAACAATGTAAAGGACAAAAATTATATTATTACACCATAATTGTTCTGCTATAAATAAATGACTAAATCCGGAAGGTAATGCTTAATCATAGAGTGCAATGATCTTTTCCACTTACAATGGGGTCTCTTTGAAAAATAACAACCCGTCCACCCTTATCTCCTGTTGCAAGAAGATCGCCATCGTGATTAAATTCAACGCATGAGATTATATCAGCTGAAAAAAGAATACAGTACACATAATTATAGCGAAGCGTAGCAAAAGTTATGCTTAGATTTTATGGCACCGTTACAGTCAAGATCATTGTATTATCTTTTTCTCACATAGCAGAATATACCAAACGTTTTAAGACTTATTGCAACGTTTACAAAGTCATTAAATGCAATTATTTCTTTGTTTTGTTTCGGTAAGTACAACCTGATAAGATAAAGTACTGAGACGGTTTGTGCCACGAACAAATTATTCTTACCTTCGGTGACATCGTCCTCCAATGTTCCTTTTACCTGTGAGAAACACCACTGTATGTCACCATTGCCTGGAACACAATAAGAACGAAAAAAAATTGTTAAAACAACAGTGGCAGAAAATTTACCATTTTAGAATCTATCACGAAACACGAATTCTGAACGAAAAGCAAGGACTCGAGTTTCGAACAAAGAACGATGCTCACATCCAGTGTTCATTTCGGAGCACCCCGTGTGTTTACATACAAACGTCATATCTCATGAAAGATCGAGAACCGATAATTCCGATCGTTTGAATTACATCACGCCTCTCAAATATGGAATAAAGCGGACGCAACAGAACGAAAAAGAAAGGCCGCGTGTATAACCGATCGCCGCGAAAGTACACGCAAAACTTTCCTCAACCGAAAGACTAAGCCCAAACCGAGACACGAGACAATTAAAAAAAAAAAAAAAAAAATGAATAAAACGGCGCGAATTAACGAAGCTAACGAGATGACAAAGAAATAAATGCAGAGATAGGCGCGAAAAATTGGTCGAAAGGAAATGCGTCGAGCGTGCACCTGCGGGTTACGATACGTGTAAACGTGAGAAGACGAAAGACTGTGCCGCGAACACGGAGAGAGAAAGCGAAAGAAAGAATGGAAAAAAACGTGTTTTCGGTAGAGCCGTCGGAAGGTAAGAGAGAAATAGAAACGTGTAGAAACAGACGGAAGATACAAGTGAATAGAGAAAAGCTAACGAAATATCGAAAATTGATGAAACAGACAGAGATAGGTAGATAAAGAGAGAAAACGAAGAGAAAGGAAAAAGGTAAAAGTGAGCCTACTTGAAGTTTCGGCGTAATCCATCGTGCTTCTAGGCCGTCGCCACCGCCGCCGCCGCCGCTGCCGTCGCCGTCGCCGTCGCCGGCGACGGGCGCATCTAGCCCCGCGCACACCAAGAATTCGGAGAGTGGGTACAGGTGATTATATTTGAGGATGCGGAATTGACGAAGAAGAGAACGGTTGCGTGCACTGCTCGCGCTGCGGATATACCCGTGAACCCGTGATACACGATAGTATCTGGGTCAAGGTTCAGGTTGCCGCGGCGCGGTGCGGTGCGGTTCGGTTGCGGTGCGGCGCGGCGCGGCGGCCAGCAGGAGCGACGCACTGTTCGGTTCGTAGTTCGTGCGGCGTGCGACAGGAATGCACCGCGACCACGCAACTAGAGCGGTGCTTACGCTCTGTAACCGCGCACCGCTTACTTACCGGCCATCTCGCACACGAGACACTACGAAATCGGAGAATTTTCGCACGCGATCTTACTCCCGGTGCGAGGCCCAATACCGCCTACTACTCGCCCGAAGAGACACACGCGCGCGCCGCGCCACGCCGGCGATTAGGAACCGAGAAACGTTCGTAGTTATTTACGACACCCTATGAAACCTCTTATCCTGTCACATATTCGTTGATCTCGATAGTCTTTGAACTTTAAATGATCGCGGAACTTTCAATGGCGGAATTCACGAACGCATAACCGCACAACACGACTATGGCGTAACGTCACACCGCAGCCAGGTTTCGCTACTTCCACGGGTACCGCCATCTTGCATGCGAAAGCCGACTACGCGCGAACTCCGACGAAGATCACCGAGAACGACCGATCGGGAGCCGAGTTCGAATACCCGCAAAATTTGAATCGGAGACGCAATCGATGAGTCGATCTTAACTTGTTTCATTTATTTTTCTCCCGATAAGATTGAAATCTTTATTTTTTCATTAGTTTGGTTACTTGCTATAGTCGGAACATAGATATTTTCGTACTTTCCTTTTACAGTATTACAATAGGATAATGGAACGAGATGCGTTTCAACGCGCGTAAAGTTTAAAACGATAAACAACGATAAGCAAATAAACCTTTTAACACGTTCACTAGATATTGGCGACGGAATTCACTGCGACTGATATTCTTTCGCTTAGACGAGTCTATAGACTACTTTCGCAATTTATCAATTTGTTGAAGATACACGCGGAAGCAAAACTAACACGATTATACCTACTTGCTTCCCGAGTAGACAAGCTTATCGTTCCATCCAACAAAGTTTTCTTTAAAAAAAAAGTTCTCAACATCACGAGCTTCATAATCAACTAATTCTTTTCGTCAAATATTTCTATCGAAACTATAATAAAAAGTTCAAAGACTCCACGTCACCTTCCTTCGACCCAAACGGATCGATTGAATTAACACAGCATTGAATATTACCTGGGATGAAACGTTACCTAAAAGTTCCACCAATTTCTCATGCAGTTCTTCCAAAGAGGAAAACATCGGCACGTTTCTGGACAGGTGCGCGAGATTCCTCGCCGCCCGGATATCCGCCATCGACCGATCCATTTTTAGCAAATGCCAGAATTGTCCCCGATACAGAGATTCCTCCTCGTCTTTCCAATATCCGTCACAGTTGGACAACTCGTGAATCTCTTATCATCAGATCCACTCGCCAATATTCTTCCACAGTTTCTCCCCTCTCCAAATATCCTGACGAGTTTACAAAACTTCGTCGCAATTTCCGTGCTCAACTCTATCGACGAAATACCCCAACACCGTCGACGAACGTTCGAGTTCATTGGACGTCAGGTGAAAACATGAATATCGAAGCTCTTCTACGTGGCATAGTATACTTGTTGCTACCTATTAGTATCCAGAACTCTGTCGTATCTCTTTCCAAAGATCACGTCATGCGCAGCAACGTTTCCCAAGGATTCTAGCAAAGGACTCTTCCCAATAAACGTTTCACCGTGTTCTCACCAAGTCTTGCCTCTAATTAACCGCGTGTGCACTTTGCCCTCCGGATCGTTTTCTCAAAAGCACGCTTTTCCATCGTCCTTGAGAATCTTCTATGAAAGATTCACCTCGATTGAACACGAAAAGACGATGTTCTACCTTTGGAATTCGATAAAATCACCGAAGACACCCGATTGATTACTTTGGTTCGGATAAATCGGTCGGTTTAAAGGGCTACTTATTTTTCCGAAGCACTCGCGTGGACGCCGATGAAATTCGTTGGTTCAGTCATCGAACGGTATTCACGATCGATATCGGTTTCAGGAGAGGCGAGCAGGAGGAAACTTTCCGGCGTAGTTTCGAACCGGCACGGCGAAGCGTGAAATTTAAATTCTAATCACGACGGACGCGCCGAACGAAAGGGGAGGCCAGGTTTCGTGCGTGCGGCTGCTCGAAACCACTATCTATTCTCGATACGAATTTCCGAGACGAAAGTTACGAGTTTCGTATTCCACGCGACTCTTTCTATCGCATGGGAAAAAAAATCTACGCTCAGTTTGTTCGGACTTCCAAAGTCAGCGATGAATCGACGGAGAACCTGTGCGATTGGACTTTTTAGTAGTTTAAATAGAAAATAATTATACTAATTGTTTGTAAACTATGAATAAATATGAGAATGTGAGGAAAGAAGAGATACTTTAGGTTGTAGATAAGGACAGTAATTGTATGTCTCAAATACCAAGGCTAAGTGGAGACAAATTGCAAGGAAACTTATTTGTAGCTCTTCGATGTTCGTTCAAGAGATACGACAATTTCAAATCGACTCGAGACGAGGAGACATTGTATTCTAATGATAGAAATTATGAAATGTGTTCCGGTATTGGACGAGTTCCAGCGTTCCAGCTGTGTCTATTGCGACCTGCTGGAACCTCAACAAGACTATACGAGACGATCTTCGAATGCAAGGTGCGCCAGTGCCGTATCACCGATTGTATTTACCGTTCTCCTGCTAACCATCGATAAATTCTCTTTTCACCATCCTACCCCACTGTTTCTTCAAATATAACGAATATAATCCAGTTCTATCTCGATGCAAATCGTAATGTCGAAATTTCCAGGCAGGTTTTGGAACGATGAAACTTCAAGGGGTCGATTCTCAATGACAAAAGTCGTAGCGCGAAAGATGCACGACGAAAGACCGGTTACAAACTGGCACGAAAGCGCACCACCTCGTTCGATGCACAAACTCTCCTCGTCGAACGTGTTAGAGACGAGATGTTAACGAGTCTAACGAGTGCATCGTCGGTACAGCCTCTATTTCGATGCATCGTCTCGGCCGCGAGAAGTTTGCAGAAGAAAAAAAAGATGCTAGTCAACGAAGTTTATTCGATGACACGAACCGAGGCAAAGTTTACTGAAAATCGAGCACAGCTCTTCCTCTAATTGCACGAGGGATTGTTAATTATCTATCGCACGCGACATTGTACACACACGAAACGAGCTTCTGCTTACTTTCGCCTCTTCAAACTCCAGGGAACAACAACGACACGTAACAGTATTTACGCGGGAGAATACTACCTCCGTTGTTGCGCCGTTTGTCAAGAATAATGCGCGCATTCCTTTGCTATAAATTAACGATAATTTTCAAGCGATAGAATAAAACAACACTCTCTATAATTCAACGATTTGTTGTCCCTTTTAAGATTATTTGTTCGTAAAACAAGTAAGAGACATTGTTACTTGCGATTTCACCTTTAAACGCGACTGCAATTTTCCACGAAATCTTCTACCGTTCGATTTACCTGTTCGTAGGGTAAGTTCGTCTTTAAATTCGCGTGTCGAGCGATTCCTTCCACTCAGATCGATCGAAGGACTTGCACGGTTTTCGAGCGGGCCCTTTGGAACGTCGATACAGCGCAAACGCTCGAGAGAACACGCGAAAAGTCGGATACGAAGGAATGATTTTAAAAGAGCAAACGGTCGAGGAATCGTCCTCGTCGTTTTTCTTTTTTTCCTACTTACAGAAAAAGTACTCGCAACCGTCGCCGTTCGAAGTGTTCTCGTTCCTGGATTTCAGCGTGGGTGTAATTGGTGGGACACTCTTCGTTTGGCCGATCGTGGATCTTCTAGACTGCGGACGATTTCGCGAATTCATCCTCGACCGGCGAAGAAAGACGGTGAGGACCGTTTCCCCAACGACGACCTGGGGCTGTACGATCATGTAAACTCTTACTGTTTTTGCCACGTGACACCGGGCCTCGTTGAGTTTACCAATTGTCGGAGCGCAAACGATTTCGAAGAGATTTCGCCGTTTGACGATAGCTCGATAGACGAGCGAGAGGGAAAATTTATTTCGATCGCGAGATGACGCGGCAAGGTTTTCCATTTTGTTTAGATATTTGAATTTCGGTAAGATTATTACCTTTTCTTCTGTATTTTTGGGCTTATTACTAAACGATTTGCACGTTTTGCATTTTGTTTAAATATTTGGATTGCGGCAAGATTATTCTTCCCTTTTTTTTTGTATTTTTGGGATTACCTGTAAACGATTTGCAAGTTTGACATTTTGTTAAGACTTTCGCAAGATTGTTCTTCTTTTTCCTCCTGTATTTTTCGGCTTAGCTCTAAACGATTTGCAGTTTTTGCATTTTGTTTAGATATTTGAATTTCGGTAAGATTATTCCTTTTCTTCTGTATTTTTGGAATTATTGCTAAACGATTTGCACGTTTTGCATTTTGTTTAAATATTTGGATTGCGGCAAGATTATTCTTCTCTTTTTTCTTTGTATTTTTGGGATTATCTGTAAACGATTTGAAAGTTTGACATTTTGTTAAGACATTTCGCAAGATTGTTCTTCTTTTTTCTCCTGTATTTTTCGGCTTAGCTCTAAACGATTTGCAGTTTTTGCATTTTGTTTAGATATTTGGATTTCGGCTAAATTCTTCTTTTTTTCGTGGATTTTTGGGCTTATTTCCAAACGATTTGCAGATGTTGAATTTTGTTTAGATATTTGAATTTGGGCAAGATTATTCTTCTCTTTTTTCTGTATTTTTCGGCTTAGCTCTAAACCATTTCCAGGTTTTGCATTTTGTTTAGATATTTTCATTGCGGTAAGATTATACTTCGCTTTTTTTTGTATTTTTCGGCACAACTCTAAACGATTTGGTTGTTTTTAGGGAGGATAATTTTAGATGGATTTCAAAATATGAATAGAATGTACGAAGTATTTAGAATTCATTTTCTGGAAGGCGATAAAGTGCGAGAAATTGGCGTTAAAAGGTGGAGATTCCGAGGACGTTGCGGAGAAATACATTCTGTCAAAATATTGGTGTGGTCGTTGATATTTATTTTGTCGCTTTTAAAATAGGTTCTAATTGATGCAATACTTTATATGTTCATTTTCACGATCATTCTTTTACCGTCTCACCGCAAAAAGTCAGTTTACTCGAGCGAGACTAATTGGAATGTCGCATCGAGCGTAGCAAATTGCCGATGTTTCCAATGCGAGTCTTTGTCTCCATGCAAATTTACAATTATCGTGGATATTGACGGTGTACTTTTTACAAATTCCCAACTGCAAGTGCGCCCCTGCGGAACGACGACCCGCCTTGAGCAACCGCGCGGAGCATTGAGAGAGCTCAAGGTGCAAGAAACTTTTGTCGCAAATATTGTATATATTTCGCCAGTGTAAAACTTTACCTCGCAATTCCTTCCTATTTTTGCAGTCGAATGCGAATCTCAGATTGCATGTCACAGTTAAGAGATATCAGTTGAAGTATTAGTCTGGCATTTAACCTTTTGTTAATTTACATTTCAGTCGGATATATAAAATTCTTTCTCGATGTATTTTTGACTTTGAAATTCAACTCCTTGCCGTACAATAACGAGTGACACTCTTAACTCGATAAATGGAATAATCAATTTTGGAGTGACTCAAAAATTATTAACACCAGTTAACGCTAATTCGATTATTTCTACTGAAGTAGAACTCTTTTTTTATTAAATTCACATCTTCATAAGGCAGAAATTTTAACCGTTTGAATACCGGGAGGGTTTTAAAAAATTACTTCGAAAAAAGCCAAAAGCCACTTTCGCGCTCTTGAGATTTTATTTCAAAATAAGCTAAAGTTGGTGTTTTATTTTATGTAGTGCACAACAAGAACAATCTTCTCGTGCTTGTATCCTAATTTGGAATTACTTTATATTATAAAAGAGAAACCTGATGCATTTTTAACAAAATAT
Organism: Cerceris rybyensis; assembly: GCA_910591515.1. Taxonomy (NCBI): domain Eukaryota; kingdom Metazoa; phylum Arthropoda; class Insecta; order Hymenoptera; family Crabronidae; genus Cerceris; species Cerceris rybyensis. The sequence goes on from OU342795.1 coordinate 9,842,778, forward strand.
CTTAACAAAGTCTTCGTTCAATTGTCAACATTGAAAAAATGTCTTGGGGTTTTTCGACACAAAAACTGAAGAGCGCGAAAGTGGCTCGTGGTACCCAAACGGTTAAAGATACAGATAGATAGATATTATACAAATCTTAATCTTTTTAACGCCAATAATTAAATATTCAGTATGTCCGAAAATTCCAAAAAATTCCAATTTCAAAGTTACATGGAATGTCATTGAAGTTAGTAGTGTCAATTACCGGCGAGCCCCATGGTAGTCAAGGTGTTAAATTGAAAATATCAGTGAGTAACGACAAAATAAAATTAATTCTATGCTATTCAATATTGCGTTAAATCATATCCTACATTCAAAATTACGGAGAGATGTTTATTTCAACAATTAACACATTGAACGCCACGGGGGTCACCGGTGACCGGCGCCAATGAAATCAATGAAATTTTACACACTTTTAAATTTTAATATTTCCCAATTTTCTAGATCATTCAATATCTAAATATTGGCATTAAAAAGGTAAAGTCCTGACGGCAATATATCTACCTATGTTTTTAAGATATCTGCTTTACAAAAACGTGACTTCAATAAAAAAAAGCTTCACTTCAGTGAACAAATGAATCTAGCGAAATATCGGCGTTCAAAGTCTTAACCCTTTGCACTCCTATGTCGAGCCACACTCGACACAGTTTCCTGTGGTACTTAATGTTTATCTATTAATTATTGGCTTTTCAAAATCAACAATAATTTGCATCTTAACATAAATATCCCGTGGTAATTTCAAATTTTTTTACTATAATGTAAAAATAAATAATTATCAGAAGACAATTTTCAGAGACTATATTTCCTTGTCTGACGGATAGTTAGTAAAACAATTCGGAGCGCAAAGGGTTAATACAGACTTATTGTGCATTCGGTTATAAAAGAAATGGTACAACAAGCAGGGGTTAATATCAATTTTACCGTTGCTAACAACGCCAACTAAAATTTCAATTTAAAAAAGAAAACCGCAGGAAGAATTCCTCCAAAGAACAATAAGCCAATCATGCTCAACATGTCGCGGTTCTTCGCAACATTCGAGTTTCTTTCGAGGAAAAATTGCAGCAGTCCTCGAATATGCTTCGGCGCGGCAGCTGCGACTCGGATCGACGAAGCTTGTAGCGAGAGCGCCAGAGAGAAAGAGAGAGGCAAGATAAAGAAAGATACAGAAAGAGAGAGAGAGGGAAAGGGGGTAAAAAAGAACTCACCGGCCCTCTTGTTCACGGCGGTATTGATCATGGAGCCGAGCTTGGTGAGGCTGGACTGCCTCATGATGTTGGAGGGGCTCTTCATCCGTTTGGACGGTGGTACCGGAAGCGGGGCGGTCTTGGACCGTGCCAGGATGGCACCGTTCCGGCAGTTTCCGTTTGGACTGGAGCCGGGGGGCCGCTGGGGCGGAGCCCCCCATAGACCCACGACCCCTGCGTGACGCGTGGTGATACCTCGCGAACCTCACTTTTCCTCCACCTGTTATACTCTCGACGATATCCAACCACAACCTCCACCCTCTTTCACCCTGAAACAAATTACGATCTATCCTTTATTCCATCTCTCCTCTCCTCTTCTAGAAATTCGTGCAAGTCAAATTACATCGATGAGGCGAGAAAATTTTTTAATTGCATACCGTCCGTCTAGCGCGGCACGGAATGAACTTGGAAACGATCGATGTCCCTCGTTCCCATTTTCAACCCTGTTATCAGCCTCCGCGAACCTTTTTCCGTCTCGTTTGCAAACTCCCTCCAACCGTTACTCCTCCCTTTTTCTCTCGAGTGTAGCCTTTAATCCACGTCGTGTAAAATCGACGTGTAAGTTCGATAGAACTTTCCGAGATATTTCCCCTCGGATCGAAACATTTCCCACCTGTTGGAGCTCTACTTATCTCCCATGCAAATCCTCTTTGCGTTCCCTCGCAGCATCTCGAGGAGATCGATCCGAGGGAACGTTTTGCACGTAGGACGGCTTCACGTTCTCCGGCTTTGATCTCGATTTAAGTACAGCATATCGTCGCGTGTACTTCGAGTGCACCGACTCCAACGTGTACCGTGTCGAGTCGAAAAGAGGCCCTTCGCTTGCGCTCACCAAAGCGTCAATGCGTTCAACGCGGTGGAGGTACTCCATAGAAGCGACTGTTTGACGAGCGAGTACAGAAATATTATCGGGAAGACAGGGGAAGGAAAGAAAAGAAGGCAACAGGTAGCACAACTCTGCGAGGAAACGCATCGGGGTGGCTGGAGGAGTTGCGAAAGGTTACAGTGCGCAGGACTGGAAACGCTGGAACTTCGTTTTTTTTTGCTCCAATTGACGTGTTTGTTTTTATAATTATTTCTGTAAGACTCAGTGCCAGCGAAGCGTCGAGATAGGCGTTTACACGTCAAGAGGACATTTCCTCCAGTGAGGGAGGAAAATGACTCTCACCCTTACCGGGCCTTTTCGGGGAAAAGGAGGTCCTCGAAGGACCCAGAAATAACAACGAGGGATAGCGAAACATTACGAAGTCGACGCCTTGCATACATCGAGGGACCACTCTTACAAGAAGCCCCATTAATATTTGTGTTATTAGCGCGAAACGAGTCTATTGTATTTATCGACGCAAATATCAATAAACGTCCGTATTATGATGTATATATATATAAAAAGAGAAATCGGTGTCTTACATTTCGTTCGTTAGAAATCTTATTGATGTACTTGGACGATAATGATGCTTGGGAAAATTATTGAAGGTTAAGAACTCGAGACTCGGCCGCCATTTTGGTGCACGGTCTCTCGTCGGTATCGCGTTAGAGTTTTTCTTTTTTATGGAAAGTTTAAACGTGGAATTAACTCTGAATTTTTTATGATTTTTTAATCGAAGGATGTCCTTGAATGAGAGAAAATTTTGAGAAGTGTGCTTGAAGTAGTTGCACAGGTATTTAGAGAACTTTGAAGAGCATGTTAATATTTCTGTCCGAGTTGAATACGAGGTGTGTAGAGGAGTTGCAGAAATTCGGCGCATAGCGAGGAGAAAACGCAAAGAAGTGCTAATTAACGATGCAAACTGACGTAACGAACATCTAGGAACGCGTACGTCTGCCGACCTTGCTTGAAAAAGCAGGAGCGTAGGCATGCGAGATGCGTGGTCGTCCACGTCCGTAAAACCGAGGGCAAAGCGTGCAACTGATTAATCGGCCTCGGATAAACGACGTATCCCCATCCGCCATCCGCCATCCGCTGTCGAGATTACCATTATAAACCGAGCTCTCGTTGGCACTCGTCGTCACTCGTTGATCGTCATAGGTACATAGAAACCTCCGACATCGTAATTCGATGGAATCGTGCAATTCTACTCATCCAGAAGCCGATGGAAATTTCAATGCAATTAGCATCCCTCGATGCGCCTTCGAGTCGAATTGGCGAGAGGCCGGAAATACCGCGAGAATCGATCTCCCTCCGAGACACCTCGTGCCCGTTTTCATCATAAGGAACAACGATTACTTCTCAAAATATTCAACGATTTGAATTTTCAAATTTACGACTGTGGGGCTTACTGTGATAAAAAATAATATGTTTAAAATTAAAATAGAGAGAGAAAAGAACAATTCAATACAATGAGGTTGGAATGAATACAATTTCACTCTGGCAGCTCCTTACTAAAAGAAGGCTGCAATCCGACTGTTTCTCGCCACGACGCGTCGCGACGTTGTTCTTAACCCTTTCGCTACTACGGGTGATTATAGTCACCGGCTACAAGATGCCTCGTATACCCGACGGGTGACTATAGTCACCCGCTCCAAAAATGAAACGACAAGTTAAAACAAGTGCTATATAAAAATACGTTCATGAAAAAATTATGAATACTTTGTCATGAACACAAATCATTTTGCTTCTAAATACAATGTAACAACGTCGTTTTTTGAGGCAAAAAATTTAGCTCCGAATGCTGAAGACTGCGTGCGCTGAATGTTCGCACTTTCGGCGCGGCGCGCCGTAGCGAAAGGGTTAACACATTTTATGCGGGCCACGTAAAAATACGTTTTTTGGACTGTGCATAGACACTTTAAAAAAGGCGATTCGTGGCAGTAATTACTTAGACTTAAAAAGTTAAGTACATTTTCGAATTTAGAGAGAAAGCAGTTTCCAGCTTATATTAATTTTTTGTAAAAATCAAATTCGTACACATTTTTCAACAAGTTTTCCTCTTGAGTCTTAATGAAGCGTTACAAAACATCCGCATATAATGTGTTAAGAGGCCCAGCCTCCGTTATTTACGTTAAAACGACGCAGGGCCCCCGATGACAAAGAAAGAACAGATGTCGCATCCCTTTACTATATACCTACACGATCAACAAATTCTATTAAGAAAAGATTTCTATCTTTTTCAATGTATACAAGACTTCTCGTAGAAATTATTCCAAGGAATTCCCTCCGATGTGTCAACACTTTCCAAGTTGCAGAAAAAGCTTCAATCGAACGGCAGAATCCATCTTCTCCTGAACTTGGATGTTTATCGAGAAGGATCGAAGGGTTTTGAAATGCAGCGTAACTTTGGTATTTGTTTTAATCCGAGAGCTGAAGAAGATCGCTGTGAACTTTTACAGAAACTCGTCGTTTCATCTTCTTTCTCGTAAAGTAAATAGCGATCTTCCTTCTCGAAGGAATAAATCGTCTCTGCGAATCGAACGGAGATAATCGTTGTTGGTGAACATTCCCTTTGAATTCTCAGCAGGTATTTATTCCCTGTTCATCGTACGTGATATTTGAGGCAACAATAATGCGATACACGTGTCCCGAGGTGTACGGAGTAGCGTATGCCAGCGAATGACACAAATATGGCTCGTTTAAACTACGACATAATCGGATTACATTCTAGAAGGTGTTGTTACGTATCTCGATATCGGACGAACGCCTGGTTATATACGCTTGAACGTTCGCCATGGTCTTCTGTCTGTACGGTAAGTTTGTTCACGTGCGTGTAACGATAAAACCCTTCGTTTGCACGGATGACGCGGCTTTGTGGACTTAGAAGCAACGTCTAATTCTCTCGTGGACGATTATTGCGGATTCTTCGAGGATTATACTTTGATCGTAAGAAATCTATGTGTGCCGATAATTGTCTTTCTCATTTTCGGGGTAAATCTTTAACCTTGCTGTTCTGCAAATTTTTATCTCACATTAGTAGTCCTTCCAGTTATAGTGACATATTGTTAGTCAAAGGTTCATATTTTGAGAAACATAAAGTATACAAACAAGTAGATATAAATGTCAGATTCATTGGATATCAAAAAATAATACTTGGAAATATATTAAGGGTACCAAAAAGTAATCAAAATTGAAGAAGTGAAAACGTAATCGGAAACGTTTTTCAAGAACAAATCGGAGGACCTTTGTAAAAAGGGAATCGAGCAACTAGTTTTACGCTAACAAAAAGTGTTAAGAAGATTATGGAAATTATTTTGTTGATTGGTATTTAAGATTTCTTTAATAAATAAATGTTGTTCGCTAGCGAAAAATCATTTTGATTACTTTTCGGTACCCCTAATAGGTACTATCTGTTAAAATATAATTTTTATTTCGTGTCAAGGGTTGATACGAAGTGATAGAAGGTTTCTAAATATCTACTCCTATTAACCCTTTGAACTTTTATGTTGAGCTATACTCGACATAGTTTTCTGTGCCATTTAACGTTTCATCTGCTAATTATCAACTTTTCGAAATCGACAATAATTTTGCATTTTAACAGAGATATACCGCAGTACCTACAATTGTTCCTAGTATTAAATAAAAACGAGTAATCAAAAGTAGACAATTTTCTTATTCTATATAAACTAAAATCTTATAAATTCTACTATCTTATTCTCTATTTTCTTCAATTATCTGACGAAAAGTTAGTAAAATAATTCGGAGCGCAAAGGGTTAACACTAGAACTATCAATCCAGACAAAATGACTGACACAATTTTTTTCTACAAATTCAGCAAGTTCACAGAAGAATTGAAAAGTAAATACTTCCATCTGAAAACACATAAATCACCGAAATGACCATCATTTCCGCTTCTTAATTTTTCTCCTTTCAAACTGCTTACTTAATACATTGAAATGTAATACATTTAACTCTACTAGTTAAAGGTAGTTCTACTTTTAAATATTCTCATAAGATGTACTCCAAATTGACTTAGATTTTAAAAATACTCTGCATATTTCCACCTAGATACCGCTTTTCAAAAATGTTTTAAGTATGTCAAGGTCTGTCGTAGCAATAAAATCTGTCTTTTGGGAATACCTATCACGAACAAAAAGGAAAACAGTAACATCTACCATATAATCTAAAGTGGCGCAAGTTATACATTTAAACAGACGAACTCATCGGTTTGCGTTGCATCAATACAAATATTTGAGCTATCAGAAATATTGCCTGCACGAAATTAGGTCGATCGTGTTCAATTTTTTCCACGGCTGTTTAATCGACTCTTAACGAAATCATGCAAAAGACAAGGTAATCCTCCCTGCTGATTTGTAATTAAAATTAAAATCTTCCTGGGAGTAGCTTCGAGTGCAGACCTTAAGGACAGATCGTCCGAACGTATCGTAGCTTCAGGGCTGACGCAAATTTAAATCTTCGTCGCTAATCGCTCCTGCCGGCTAATCTCGCTTTAAACGCGCTTAAGGTCACCGAGCTAATCCACGAGCGGATCGTATTCCCACGTTAAGCGATCTTCCCCTCGGCTTTTTAGAAACGCCTCGCTGACTTCGCATCGAGTTTCGCCGTCCAGGAATTATTGGTAAGTCAAATTTGCACGTTGATCGCCCCTTTCCCTTTCCATCGGAAATTCACCATTCCACATGAGTCACGCGCCGTACAAAAATTATAAACTCAAAAGTTTGACAATTTTCTTAAAGAAATTTATCTCTTACTGTGCAGTCGACCCTTGACTTTCGCAGATAATTGGTCCCTGACAATGTGTGCGATTGTTGTATGTTCGAAAGTAGAGAAATACAGGAAAAATATATAAAGAAGTGTATGTTAATACGGCGATGAATTCAATTTATCAAATAAATATGTTCGAATCAAATAAACTTGGTCGATTCAACCCGAGTCGAAATATTGAACCTATTTTCATGGTATTTACTCCTATTTAAACCTGATATGATACTTTTCAATGCTAAAACTTCTAATTTAAACCTGTAACTCCTTCTCAGTAAAATGATACTCCTATTTAGCTATTATCAAAACCTTTGTCCCCTGAATTGGACCTGTTACTCCTCCTAGGTCAAATAATAATTTTTGTATTCAATGTATATTTAACATCGCATAAAGAACTTTACTGTTTTTTTAATAATTAACTAATAAGGAATGTATACATACATAAATGTAACTAGTGGATATAATAATTTTTATTTGTTTGTAATAATAGTTATCACATTAATTCGAATAGTGGTACACTTATAATTGCAAACGAGCAAAAATCCATTATTTTTCAGTGATTTTGACTAATTTATTTTTGAAAACTGTGTATATATATAGACATCAACGGAGGTTGAAATTGACGTCCTATTTTGCTCCTTAAGATGGTATAAAGGGAAAGTGGCACTTTTAGGCGCTAAATAGGATCTTACTTTACATTGAATTTAGACCTATTTTTGTACTTCTAATTTTTAAATGTTGGATAGTAAAAGGTTCAAATGAGGTTCAGTATTTCGACTCGGGAATCACCCACAATCTTCAAGATGAACGTGGGACACTGAAAAGGAAACAGCGTCTGGAACTTTAGGAACATTTTTACAAAATTCGGAGCAAGTCATTTTGGCCAGCTTGGTAGTTCTAGTGTTAATGCAGTTTCTTTATGTACCTACTTGAGGTTTTCTAACTATTAGTAGACAATACTAGAAACGATATTAGAATGTTGGAAAATCATAGGCAACATGAGAGTGAGCTACAACACTCCAAGACAGTGCCTGCATGAAAACATTCTTTGCAATAGCGGAAAAAATCTTTGTAAAATTGAATTTTTACAAACCTACAAAATAGTGAATTGTGCGAAAGTCGAGGGCCGCCTGTATTGGCAACTTTCTCGTAGAGAAACGAGACAAGCCATCCTTTCGAGGCTACCAGAAATTGCAGCACTTTGGCCATACCACTGGAAAGACGTTCCAAGTCGGCTGAGTAAAACGTAAGATTCTTCCATCCACGAGAAATCGAAACGAGCCTGTCTTGGATCGGTAGGACATACTTGGGCCAAAACCTGAGGGTTAAACCGACGAGTTGGAAATTTTGTCCAAGTACGAAAAAGCATTTACTGGCAGCGTGTCGAGAAGAATGTTTCGCGACTATGGATCTGCTAGAACTCGGAGAAGGCAGATAGAAAGAGAGAGTGAAAGGAAGAAAGGGTGAAGCGAGAAAGAGCAGAGATGACAGAAGAAGAGAAGAAAGGACAGAGAAAATAGAGAGAGAGAGAGAGAGCTGAGAGGACGAAGAAGGAGGCTGGTGGTTGCAGACGGGTGGTAGTTTGTTAAACCGGCGAGCTGCGCAGGACGAGGGTGGCAGGAGGTCTCTGGCGTCTAGCCAGAGAATTTTCTTAAGCCCGAAATTCATTCCTTTTGCGTATAAGCACGCAGCATCCCCGAGTTCGATGTACCCGTACCTCGGAGCACTTCGTCGAATCGGTGCTGCGTCCTCGCAGACGGTAACGATCGAAACACAAGAGACGCTCCGATGGAAACGCTCAAGCAAGTTGCAGGAGAATCACCAAGGTTATTGTCCACCAGACTAGATTATTGCGAAGGGATGAATTTTACAAATTTCTCTCCATTGTCGGTCAATCTGACAAAGTCTTCATTTCCCTATTAGGTCATTAACACTAGATTTACCAAACCAGTCAAAATGACTTGGTGCACAATTTTTTTCAAAAATTCTACGGGTTTATGAGAGAGCCGTAGAATAAATATTCTTCGTCCATCGTGTAAAACATAAATTACCGAATCTATCATCTCTTCCGCATCTTAATTTTCCTTGCTTTGACGTACATATTTAACATATTTAAATATAGTAGATTTCACGCTGGTAAATCTAGTGTTAAAGGGGAATTCCCATTTCACGGCTTCAAAAAAAAATTTTTTTTATTATTATTGTAGTTCATACTCTTGAGAAACAATGTGCAAAATTTCAATCCGAAATTCGTTGAATTGACAAAGTTATGTGTCAATAACGAACTCGGCGCGCACGTATAGCGCAACAAAAGAGGCGCGAATTTTAGAATGAAATCAGCAAATGGAAAGAAATGGATATTTTTAAGAGGGAGAAGGTGTACTGTATGGATCTGGCATTGCTGATTAACAAGAATATGCTGTACGTACTAGATATATACATTTTTTTTACATATGAAAACTGTACGTAAAACTTCAAACGCGTTTTTCTCGAAACAGGTTTTTTCTGTACGGCCGACATGATATCTCCGGAACTATTCAATCGATTGGCTTCAAATTTGGCACAATTCTCGAAAAAACATCTGTCTTCAGTATGAACTACGAAAAAACGTATACATGCACAACTTTTTTTTTTATAAACAAACGTCTGACGAATTTTTTGTGAGAAAAACAATTTTTTTTCCAATCGTCGCAGATTCTTTAGTTTTTGAAAAAAAATTGACCGTAGTTCATACCAGAACTACATTCATAAGGAGTGAATTGCCATTTGAATTTTTTGTTTCAAAGAACTTGAAGATCAATTATCGTTTCGGCCAGCGACCGGGAATTTTCAAGAGGCCTCCCACCTCAAACGACGTCAAAGCCAAAATTTTCAATATAATCAATTAAAAATTGAACTGTAGTTCACTGAATACATAATAAATTTACGTGTGAATTATGACAAAGATTTATCTAATGGTTTCCTTAATAAAACTTCTTAAAAAAACACGATTTTTCAACACTTGAAATGGGAATCTCCCCTTAAGTATGAAATGTCCGATTACCTAAAGCATCAAGTTTGATGCTGGAATCTCCGATATTTCACACCATCCGTCCTTTGTTTTTTGCATTGAGAAGGTACACCATCTGGCTTTCAGACGCACTCTTTTATTTTTAATAATCTATCGTATTGTACGGTGGAGGTTAAATATTGTAAGCCATGGATAGGACAAAAATTCGCGTTATTTTCGAGTATGAGTTCCGTCGTGGAACTAATGCAGCGCAGACAAGTCGAAATGTTAACGAAGTATTTGGTAAGGATGTGACTAATGACACGTACAGTACGTAGATGGTATGAAAAATTCCGATTTGGAGATTTTGATCTTCAAAATGAACCACGCGGTCGGCCTGAAAGTAATGTGGATGCCCGAGTCGAAAATTTTAAGCCCAAGATCCTCCTAAATTACCAAATAACTTAGGATATTTAGGCTGAATATGGAAAAATATGTTACATATAAAGGAATGCAAATTTTAATTCCACAATCGCCCTAAACTTGTTACTTTTTGCCAGTTTTGCCTAGTTTAGGATCAATTTAGGCTTCATACAGCCCAAAATAATCCTCAGCATTCTATAATGAGGAGTTTTATAATTGGATTGGAATTGGAGTGGAATGATCTAGGTCCAAAAAAATTCTCAATATACTAAAGATTAATTTGATTTTAGGAGATTTAGAATTTATATGGAATAAAATGAAAATTTAATACCTACTTGCTCCTGAAAGCCCTATTTTTAGAATATAAGTCGACAGACTTGGAATTTCTGAAATATTTTTAGGGGATGTCAGATTAAATTGGAATAAAAATTTTACCTGATCAGTCCATATAACTCCTAAAAATCATATTTACAGGACTTTGAGGCGCGTAGACACACTAGTTGAGGATTTTGAGGTTCAAAATGGTATAAATAATTAAGCGGCAAATGAGAAATCAAAAGAATCTAGGATTTGAAGTTTCTTTTTAGGCTGAACTTTTCGACTCGGGTGACGATCAACTGAAAGCTGTAGTGGAAGCGAAGCCTTCTGAAACGACGCGGGAATTAGTAGCAAGATTTGGAGTTACAATTCCCACAATATTATGATATATTTTGATTAATTATGTTACTTTTTGCTCGAGATATAATAAACCAAAGTTTTAGTTTCAAATCGGACGTTTTATATTTAGTAACCTAACATTTTAGAAAAATAGTTCATAGTTATCGGAGACATTCGAAGGTTTACATAGTCGAGCGAAAGATAAGGGTTGGAACTTTGAGGATTGTGAACATTTTTTTGTAAAACTCATTTAAAATTGTAAGTGCTCACCTCCATGATCTACTTGGCTGTGTTAGCTAGGCAGAATGGTTTAGGATGGTTCGTAAGAATTTTAATGGAGGAAGTTGGAAGGAAATTTTCTCATCGGGGAGGATTTACCGTCTCGCGAGGGGTGCAACGTTGTAACAGCGGCCTAAACTTACGGGAGAAGGGCTCTGTTCGATCCATACTGCGGTTCGCCGGTCGTCTCGATGCTGTAGAATATATCGTCTAATATATATTCTACCCAGCCGAACGTCAAAATGGGGAAACGTAGCTCGAATTGAACGTTTATCTTAACCTGCAAGGGTGTTCCAGGTTTCACAAGTTTCTAATTTATTCCCAGTCGTCTTCTCTTGCTGCGTATCATGGAGTTATGTTAATCAAACGAAAGACAAAGTAAACCAATTTAACGTGAAAGACGACATCCTTCTCGTTCTACCTTCTTTATTAAGACAGTACGAGAATATTCTCTTCTGAAGAGAGTCATGAGAGAGAAAGAGAGAGGGAAAAGGTCAAGTTTACACCCCGAGTGCAATAAAATTAAAGTCTGCAACGGTCTATTTAATTCTTACAGTCCGAATTAAACGAATTGCCTTTCAGCGAGCACGCGAGGAAGGCGCCTCTCTAATTAGGCCGCTCGTTTCCTCCAAGGAAACTCAACGAGAGGCACCTTCCTTTCGATACACTCTCAAGAATCAATTAAATTTTACGTTCACGTAATTCATAAACGGATAACACGAATACATCGACCAGCGAAGGAATCTTTTATCTAATTAAATTTATTATTTCCTCATAATGGAATTTCGATTCTTCCTCGACTCAAATTATGAGTCTCGCTTTTCGCTCGATAACAAGAGACAATCGTTGATTATATGGGATGATAGGAATTAATTATCTGACTTTTCTATTCTCTCGTGAAATTACTATTTTTTTTTCCTGTTAGAAGTATCTACTTATCGTTTGCAAACTCATCTCGTTAAGCGTGAACGACACTCGTTAATTTCATCGTCGACGCACCAATGATTACGCGATTCGTTATAATTTAAGCCCGATCGTGCTTGTAAATCCATTACATTTCGCGTACCTCGCATGGAGATAGTTTTGCGCATGAATTACACAGCTCTCCTCCGCGGCACGGGGTAATTAAAGTCGTTAATTAAACTGGGCCGCTTCCGGTCGTCATTTTTGCGAATTAAAGTACAAAACATAGGATAAAAGGTACTCGAACGCCTCGTGCGTACTTGGCTGACCGTAACTAAACGAATTCCTCGTTTTTTCTTTCTCCGTTGGAAAGCAGCCGGGATCAATAATCGCACGTGTGGAGAGTTTAACCTTTTACTCGACACCTGTAATTGTTACACGACGCAGACTAGCAATTCTGTCTCGATGAATGACCGAATCGAGCAATTATTTAACTGGTTACTTCTCTTTTTATCTTACCGATCGTTGAGAGAAAAAAAAAACTCGTTACTGCAAAATGAAGTGTCCTGTACAGGATTTACTGATTTTATAATGTTCTTTGTTTCTGGTGCTTGTAGTTTTTCAAATTTTTGGTCCTGTAATTTATAATGGTTAAGATTTCTTAAATAGTGCAATGCTTTCTTAGATATAGACTCAAAATTTGCTGAATTTCACTACTTATAAAACTTTATTATTATTAATACTAGCCGTACAGTGGGCTGTGAAATTACTGATTCTGTGGAGCGACAATAGCATTTTTTTATTATTAATCGTAGGCTGTTTTCGGTAATCGTGTGTTATTAGGTTAAGCATCTTTTCCATTCATTTCGGAATGGTATTAACATTATTTCGTAATTGTCATGTTACAGTGCCGATAACATTGTTAAAAATCGCGGTATCGAAAATTAAAAAGCTGAGATTTCCAAAAATCTGTTTCATCGATTATTAAAAAAAAAAAAAAAAACCCTCCGGGGATCCTGCTAAAAAATAATTTTATTCTCCTGGAATCGTGCTCTAAACTATTTCAAAATTACTTCGAGGGTCTTCCTCCTGTGCGAAATATTACGTCGGTCGTATGTCCGATTAGCACATACTCGTCGTTATTCTCGTCAGGCTCGTCGTATATATACGGCACGGCCTTGCCAAGGGGTAGCCCTGAGAAAGCGAAGGTTACCATAGAACGCAATCTTTTCTCACGATCCACCACCGGCACGTGGCTCTTGTACGCATGGCTCGCCAGCAATTTTCATTTATTAAACCACCGGCAGAAATACCACGACGCATACCTACTGCGATCTGAGGCCGACTCGGCAATCGATTATCCCACGCAAATTTTCGGGAGGCCGAACGGTGACGATTTGTAACCTACATTTTGACAAGAAAATGACCTATTGGAACTTCTACCTTTCAATCGTTTTTCTGCGATTTGTGCAACTTCCGGTGGTGGTCCCGCCAAAAATTTTGGCAGAAAATATACATAGTGGATTGCTCTTTAAGATTATAAAAATTTATCGCTGGTACCATTGCAATTTAGTATTTATTTATGCACATTTCCAAGTGCGAGGAACGATACGACAGAGAATTTCCAGTTTCACAAGTCTCGAATCACCATGGTCGGTCCACGTGTATATCTACCTTAAAAAATATTTTATAAATTTCCATTAATGTCCACTCAATTAAAAAATATTCTCGTTTCTTCGTTAAAGTCTTTTTTCTTCCAGTAAAATATACAAATCGCACGCACCGCCCGAGAGCCACGAAAGATTATCCTGCGCGGTATCGAACTAGAAAGGAGAACCGAGGGAAATCACAAGTCCTTCAAGACATTCTCGAGACATCCCGTTTCATCTTCGATGACATTTAATATCCGCGCCGTTACTGGAGAATTCTGTAGCTATCTGGCATAACGGGCGAGGAAAACATATATTAAAAAATAACGGCTGAGGGTAGCTGAAGGCTAAGAAAGAGAAATGAACAGAGAGAAAAGGAGAATAAAAGAGTGAAGAGAGAAAAGGAGAGGAGAGAGTTAAAACCGAGACGTAGACGGAAACAGCGAGGACGGACGTCCTTCTGGAATACTGGGTCAACGCTCAATGTTAAAGGGATCATAAAAGCGTACCAGTAGGCCATCCCGATGAATCCGTACAACCGAGCCCTGAGTTTTTGTGGGATTTCAGGAGCTCCGTTTTATCGCACGCGTTTCCCGGAAGTAAACGGACGCAGCCTTGCACGAATGAACTTTAATCGGATCAACGATAGGAACGGTGAAAACGGTCCGAAGGATTGGTTCGAATGGGCCTTACAATCAAGATACTTTAACCCTCTTATTCTTGAATATGTAGCTACACGTTTCATAACGGAAGAAAGTTGCGATTGTAATATAATAATGTAGAAACGTGAAAAAGAAAGAGAAGGACGCGGTAACCTATCCAAGCAACAGCACCTGACCTGAGTAACTTAACTCTTTGCACGACGATTTGTTTAGTTACTGCCTCCGCTTTAATTCAGAATTCAATTGCTAAAATAATAATTAATCAGTGATTCTTAATATGCCGTACAATTTATCGTAATTATTATTAGTTGATATAATAATGTAGAAACGTGAAAAAGAAAGAGAATGGTGTGGTAACCTCTCCAAGCAACAGCGCCTGACCTGAGTAGCTTAACACTTTACCGACCGGTAATTTTTAACATTCTACGCACTTCTGATCGGTCACTTGCACGCAAATATTTCTCTGATACTGATATCTCTTCGAAAATTGCAAAGTTTCTTCACCGTGTCCTTGGCACAGTTAACCGCAATGGAAAATAACAATTTATTAATTTCCGTAGCGACCAATTAATAAGTTAAAAGCCCAAAAGTGTTGGGCCCGAAAAGTCGATTAATCGACTACCGGTCGGTAAAGTGTTAACTCTTTGCACTACGATTTGTTTAGTGACTACCTTTGCTATAATGCAGAATTTAATTGCTAATATATTAATTAATCAGTGATTCTCAATATGCCGTACAACTTAACGTAATATTAATGTCAGATAAACAATATTATCGTGTTGGGTCTCATTAGTTTTCCAATTTAATAGGTTTTTGAAAACTTGAAAATGTCCTATCCCATTTACTTGATCACGAGTGTCACTCGTTATTGCGGAGCACGGGGTTAACAAGTGTTCTCTTCCCGATGATAATTCTTTTTCACCTTGTCTTTGCAAGTTCCTCACACTAACATACCAAGTCGGTCAAAAGACCGGTACCAAATTTTTTCTAAAAATTATTTAATTCGTTAGGGTACCCGTGGAGTAAATATTCCATTTCTATCTTATGAAATGTGAATTAGTCAATTAATAATCTTTTCCATCTCTTCATTTCTCTTTTTCTACAGTGGGTATTAAGTGTATTTAAAATTTCCTAGATACAACGTCGGTAGTTTTCGTGTTAACACTAGAACTACCGGCGTCAAATTAACATATTTTAATAAATTAAGTAAGTACTTTGAAAAAGGGAGAATCAAGCGGCAGAAAATTTGATCAATTGGATGACTTACGTTTATTGATATAGACGTAGAATATTTATTCTACAACTGTTATATAAACTTGGAGAATTTTTTGAAAAAATTGTGTTCCAGTCGTTTTGACTGGTTCGGTAGTTCTAGTGCTAATAGGAGGAGTCCCGAGTCGAAATATTAGTATATTTTTAAGTCCCCAAAGTCCTCATTTCTTTGATGTAGATATTTTCCGCCTACAATTGAATGCGAATATTGTTCTCAGAAAGTCTCAATGAGGATTTTGAGGATGAAAAAAGAGTTTTTTGATTATTTAAACTGAGATATTAAACTCAAAATCCTCAAAAATATTATAATTAAAATCTAAACCTAATTCTTAAAATTCTCAATGAGTTTTTTGAGGACTAAACCGACAATTAAACAATTACTTTAATTCAAATGGAAACCTCAAAATTCTCAATGGGTGTTTTGATGACTAAACCGACATTAATAAAGCCAGTTCCAGTCCTCAAAGTGCGGAACCGGCGCGTAACTACAACTTTGAGGACTAAACCTGTTTTTAAATTATATGTATTTACCGATCCAGGAATTCTTAGATAAGTCTCAAAGTCTTCATTGAGGAGTTCGAAGACGAAGAATGACCGAAAATTTCGTCTCGGGGTACCACCCGATACCACAATGTCGGTTTCGCCCATAGAATACTACTATAAAGAATGAGTTTAATCATAGGTAAATGTCAAATAATCCTTCTAGATTTGTCTTTTAAATATTGGATTCTTCTCTTTTTTTCCACGGGGACAAAGAGGGTGTAATTAATTTGAACGATCTTCTACGATGTTTCAAATGGAATCGTAAATCTGACAAAGAGGGATCGAGCTCGTTATGTAAATGACTAGGCGAAGCAAGAAGTTTCAACGTTTTTGTTATTAGATTCGATCACGTTGCACGTGCGCGGACCAGATAATATTCTTATGCAAATATTGTCGAACGAAACACGGCATACGGGAGAGACACGGCGAGCGAAATTAGTAGAACAAGCGCGGTATTATGCGCGCTGGTTTTTGTCGGGCTGCTGGTACGACGACTATTGTCGACGTAATTTTAGACGCATTTATATGTTAACTAGACGAAGCAGTTCCTCGTTAGTGTCCGCTGGTTATTGCTGTTGCGACCGTCCTCGCGATACGGGGCCAAATGGAGAACGGATAACCCGCGCGGAAGTGACAATCGGCGGAAACCTACCGTGGGTTTGAAACCATAACTCTGAACTTTCAAAGAAAGATGTTATTCTTCCTTCTCATTCCTTCACAATTCTCTCTAGCCTTCAAGCAGGATGAATATCTGCCACTGAAATGTAATTTCACTTCGTAAATATTCTTAGAATTTATTTTTCCCCTGCCCTCCTCGAGGGCTTCCGCGTCTCGGAATTAATCGACTTACGTAACTCACGGAGGCCGGGGATTACAAGAGCGAGAGGCAGCTTAGAAATATTTGCAAGAAAATGTCGGATCGTGTAATACGAGGGCAATCGATCCAGTGAAGAAAACTCGAAGGTACACCGGAAGCAAAGTAAACGTCTTTCACCCCCGGTGGAGAACACGAGTCAACGATCGCACGATTATCTCACGTCTTAACCCCGATATCTACGAGATCCTCGGGATTCCCGAGACAACCCGATGAACTTTGACGGATAAAAGCCTATTAGAACGTAAAGTCTATCTTTCGAAGTAACCTGATTTCGTCGACGGAGAAACCGGGGGAGAGAGAAAGAAAGGCCAACGTGGGAAGAGTAGAGCTTCGAGATGTTCGCGAAACAACCGAGACGTTTGTGTTGGTAGCTTTCATTTTTCGGCTGACGTTCACAAGTGGTTACGGCCTACCTTCGTAGGTAAGATACCTAGACACGTGGACCAGCTGATATGTGCAGGGAAACGCTCACAGAAACCCGGACAAGGATGAGCTTGAGCTCTGTCAGCGAACCAAGAGCCTCCACGCTCGCTCCCGGTTACTCCGGCAAGCTACTGGCCTAGATAATTCGAGTGCTGCTTCTTCTACAGTCGAGCCATAAGTACCGTCTACTCGTTTCCGTAACCGCAGAATAAATATTTTGTAATGGTTTTCGAAATTCTTTTCAAAAGCTTCTACCACGTTGGAGAACGCCAGGTTCCAAGTGTGCGAGCGTTCTCCAATTTGTATCGACGAGGTTGTAGTCTCTTCTGGAGAATGAGAAATAATTATTTTTGTATTTATACTTGGTAGAATTTCTACTGTGTGACATGAAAGAATGAACAGAGAGACTTCTCGTGTTGATTGTTACTTGAGAAAGTTTGGAAAGAGTTGTACATCGAGGATTCCAGAATACTGCGATCGTTTTTGTGCAGATATGAGCCGCTCAATGCACACATCGATTAACTTCACTTTTTGAAAAATCTTAAATTTAAGTGTCAAAGCCCTTGATATAGTCATAACTTTTTATATTTATAATAACTTTCCTGAATAATAAAGATTAGCACCGTTAAATGGCAAATTATTTTTGGCCATTGAATAATAAGTAATTTATTTCAGAAGCCATTTCGATTAACTCCATACTCTAATGTAAGTCGTTGCATTAAAGCAACTCAAATGCACTAGGAGGCGATGATTGGAACAATATAATCAAAACATGTAAGAAGAAAGCTCCATTTAATCTAATCCAAATTAATGATCAAGATTTTTTTCAACAAAACCTTTAGAAAGTGCAATCATTAACAGAAAAGTAACCGTCACAGAGTTTCCAGTAAATTGGCTCTAAATACGTTGGATAAAGTTAGAGAGGTCCAAACCCTACCTCGTACAATTCAAATATGTGTATAATAAAGATTCAGAATTTAATGCTATAAATATAAAGGAATCTGTAGCAGGTAGACCACAAAGTTTTAAAAATGTAGATCAGCCTTTATTATATCCTAAAGGTAGACCTGTGACAAGGGAAGATAGAAGTGTCATGATGGGACCTGCTAAAATTTATTCCTCCTGTTAAATACATTATAATGACAACAAATCGAAATGACGAGCCTTCCTATACAGCTGATGAAGATGATATAATTTATATTGCTTACGAATCAATCACAAATAACATATTATAATAGAACTGTCAACATTCATTTTTATGGAAAATCTGTAATAAAACTATATAATAACTAACTTTGTGTGTAATAAAAAACTTAGAAATTTAAACACCAAATTCAACTTTATTACTTTTTTTCAGTTGCCAAACCGATTAACTCCACCAGCCACATAAAAATTGTAACATTACTGACGATTATTTTTTGGCTAGCCTTTTTTATTAATTTTATAGACCGTTAGATGAAAGCTCTATCTGTATTTATGCATTCTACAATATGTATTTCAATTTATATTATAAAGGGAATTTTAAAAAACAATGTACATTATTTCGTCGCATTTCTCGACTTCTCATTTTATATCGATAAATTCGCCGGTGTGAAATATACATGGGAATTGCAATGGAATACAGCAGGTTCGAAGTGTGAGGGTGTTCTCCAATTTGAATCGACGAGGTTGTAGCCTCTTCTGGACAATGGAGAATAATTTTTTTGTATCTATACCTGGTGCAATTTCTACTAAATGACATGAAAGAACAAAAAGCATGAAACTTCTCGTGTTGATAGTTACTCCAGAAAGTTTGGAGTGAGCTATAAATCGATTATTACAGAAGGAACTACAACGATCGTCTTTGTGCAGACATAATGGCAAACGTGCAGACGTGTATACGATGCTTAAACATAGGGAGTATCGATAATTTCACTGGAGTTAAATATACATGGGAATTGCAATGGAACACAGCGTGGTTAGCTCGATTCAAAGTTTCACGACCTGCGTCTTAGGACGTGGGCGTATTTAAAGTACTGCGAGACTATAGAACGGTACCCTCGCTTCCTGATACGGAACAATGTCAGTGGTACCGTGGCGAACGCGCGATTTTATGCCAATTGTACGCTTATGTAGTGAATTTTCCAATAGAGTCTTTTTTAGCAATAAAATCAGCGATTACTGTAAATTTCTGTCAGGTATTCCTTAACAAATTGCAAGTTGATCATTACAATCCCAAGACTAGGAATATCAAGAGTTTTTAAAGAATTTAACTTTCCTATCAGATATTATTTAGAACATTCCGAGTATATTATTATGCCCCTAAAATTACGAGTATGAAGAGTTTTTAAACTCTAACCCTTTAACTTTTACATTGAATATTGCTTAACAAATTGCTAAGTAGATTATAATAATCTCAAGACTAGGAAGATCAAGAGTTTTCAAACACTTTAACTTTTTCTATTAGATATTACTTACAAGGAGAACGCGAGGCCTTCGGGTCACCGATTTTATTGAAATTTTACATAGGTACTCGTAGAGTAAGTCGTTCTGATTAAGAATACACACTATTATAGGGGCAGACGGTTAATAGTTTTTAAGATATTTGTAATTAAAGTTTCATTGGCATTCTTATCAAAAACTGTTGAATGCAGTACCAATATCTACCGTGGCACAATAGCTCCTGAATATTTTTAAAACATTTATTTCATATCTCTTGAATATTTTTTGAATATTTTTTAAATATTTAATTTATATCCCCTGAATATTTTCTGAATATTTATTTTACATCTCCTGAATATTATCTGAATATTCTATGAATATTTATTTTATATCTCCTGAACATTCTCTGAATATTCTATGAATATTTATTTTATATCCCCTGAATATTCTCTGAATATTCTATGAATATTTATTGTATATCTCCTGAATATTCTCTAAATATTCTATGAATATTTATTTTATATCCCCTGAATATCCCCTGAACATTCTCTGAATATTCTATGAATATTCTATGAATATTTATTTTATATTTCCTGAATATCCCCTGAATATTCTATGAATATTTATTTTATATCCCCTGAATATCCCCTGAACATTCTATGAATATTTATTTTATATCCCCTGAATATTTATTTTATATCTCCTGAATATCCCCTGATCTCAAACGTGGTCAACTACTGAAGCATTTGCCGAATTTTTAAATATATTTCTCAAATTTTTATAACTTATGTTTTTTTAAAAATTGGTCTTGGTACATAATCTAGAATGTTCAAAGAACATCACCAAGCATCGACTCTCGCCAGTTATTGACAGAGTAAATAGTTACCATTGTTTCTATTGAAAATTTCTCTTAACTGGTCAACTACTGGTACCTTTACCTTATGCCCCTAAAATTACGAGTATCAAGAGTTTTTCAACTCTAACTTTTTAACTTTTACATTGAATATTGCTTAACAAATTGCTAGGTAGATTATTATAATCCCAAGACTAGGAACATCAAGAGTTTTCAAACACTTTAACTTTCCTATTAGATATTATTTAGAAAATTCCAAGTAGATTATTATACCCCTAAAATTATGAATATCAAGAGTTTTTAAACTCTACCTCTTTAACTTTTACATTAAATATTGCTTAACAAATTGCTAAGTAGATTATTATAATCCCTAGAAATAAGTAGATAAGTCCCTAGATATTTCATTAGAAATATCGATAGTTCTTAAACTCTTCAACATCAAACCTATCACAGTCAACGAAGTCAAAAGTTCACCAATTCTATCGATAAAAATTAAAATGCAATTTTTCGCATTGGTGCCACACTCCAAGGTCAAAGTGCTAGGTTTAACAAACCTCTCAATGAAATTACTCGCGCGTGCTCTTCCCTTTTTCCATTCGAATTAATTCATCCAATTAGCCGTTACGTAAACTGGCAATTTGCACTTTCAAGTACCCTTTCTCCGCTGCGAGAAGAGACGTCTTGAGCCACTTTTTCGAAATTAACCAGCGTCTCGAGTTACAGTTACACGTCCGACTAAGAAAATGAGACTCGCATCGCGTGGTAGAATTCTAAGATGGTAAAATCAAAGGGAACCCACCTACGTGGAATTTCGGCGAACGTTTTAAACCTTAACGAGTGCGTGCCACTCGACGCGAGACACTCTTTGAAGCTGTCAACGAACTAATTGTCGTAGAATTACTCCGCTGCCAATTACCGCGCGGCGAGCTGCTGACCCAGTTGCTACGAGTGGTGTACGCAGGTATAGCAAGGCAGACATTAGTGGGTGTATATTGGCAAAAAAAATTCCTCTCCACGGTTAAAATAGAAGCGCTCGTTAATTTCGAAGAGTGCTGGCTCTCTTTATATCTTAAATTATACCATATATGCGAATATTCGAATGTCATCTCCGAGCCAAGTGCGGAGAAAAGATCATTTGTTACTTTATATCAATGGTCCTTTTGTTTCTGTCTAATTAATTATATTTTTTTACTTTTACTCCTCTTATAGTTACCAGCAGTGTATATAGTTCATTTATACGTATTAATCGCGGAATTTAAGTACGTTGATTAATAATTACGTTAAGCTTCACTTTTTATGAAATTATTTCTATGCTATTAATATTGCTTTGAATTATTAGCTGTATTAGACATCAGGGACAAATTAATATTTCAGTAATTAATTCTGAGGTGTTGGGCACTGCGCGTTGTTTTAACAATAACGCGAAGTAGGAAGGTAAATGTTGGAGATCTCCTTATTCGATCGTCAATCGATTTTTTTAAACACCAGATCTACCGACATTTTGAAGTTTTCTGCAAATTATTAATTTAAAGATGTTAGTGGTCCACGATAGGATAAAATTATTTCTATGCTATTAACCCCTTGCCTTTCGATTTCTTTAGTGACCGAACGCGCAATCACTCACAGTTAATTGTTAGAATAATAATCTATCACTGATTTCTGATATAATTTAACGCAATAGTAATAGCATAGAACCGATTTCGACGTCTCCTGACCTACTGATATTTTCAATATAACAGTTTTTCGAAAACTTTCATATTTTAATGGTTAATATTGCGTTAAGTTATGGCCTTTTTCTTTCTGTCTAATTAATTATATTTTTTTACTTTTACTCCTCTTATAGTTACCAACAGTGTATATAGTTCATTTATACGTATTAATCGTAGAATTTAAGTAGGTTAAGCTCACTTTCTATGAGCGAGATACAGCGCTACGCTGTCATATTTACTTTATTTTATTTATATCCTTTAGTTTGTTGAATTTTCGTGTCTATCTGGTGACCTTAATGAAAATGATTTTACTAAAAAGAAAAGATTATTTACTTAGTCTTTCATTCCTTTACTCTGCGAAATTCATTAAAAGTTAGTTTAATATTAACTCTTTTAGTGCCCAGAGAAAGTATCGTAGCTATGCGAAGAATACTAGTTCAATTTGATGAATTTGCTAAAATTTGGGCAAAAGCTCATAAAAACCGAACTAAAAATGATATTTCCAAAATTCAAAAAGCAGCATATTACTAAATAAAGAAAGAATAAAGGAATGCCAATTGCATTTTAAGATTTGTTGAAAATCATACGAATAACATTGATATAAAATATGATGCACAACATAGAAACGAGTTTTCCTTCTACAAAATATTTGTACATAGGAATAACCATCGTTTGACAATAGTTTTATATAGATTACGTACTATAAAGTATAAGTGTTACACTCTCAATCATTTAAAAAAAATTACCCAATATCGGACCTTAGAACCACAGACCAACCACCACCAACCAGCCGTCGAGTATTACAAAATGTTAAACCCAAAAACAATTTTTTAAATTCTTTGGAAAATAAATCAGACCACTTTATCTTATAAATTCATTTTGATATGAAGTTTTCTCGCAATACGAATACTAAGACGCTCTCGGATACGCAACGATATATCGTCATTGACACTTTTTCAAGTGTTGCAATACTAAAAGGGTTAGAATTCAAATTGAAGCTTGAAATACTGAAATTTCTAACTTCACACTCTCTCCAGTAGAATATCCATCTCGCGTCTGACCTCCCCGGCGAATAGGAGTTCGTTACATTAATAAAGAGGTTCTACGTATCACCCCGTTTTCACGGAAATAATGTACACGGTTGCTCTTATCGTCGAGGGTTACGTATCTCAATTTATCCGATAAAAATAGCCGCATGCATTATCGCGACGATATAAACATCGAAACGATGTTCCGATCGATGGTCTCCTCTCGTGTTCCCAACTTCCGAGTTATTCGATAAACTGATAATCTTTTAACGATAGGATAACGTCGATACTTCTCGATGACAGGATAGAAATCGAAACGAGAATGTTTGGGTTCCCACCGGAAATCCACATTGCGAGAATCCCACGTATATTCGTGATTAGACCAATGACTTGTTAAGGCCGAGGAACTCGACTGGCAGTCGATGTCGATGATAATGGGTGATGATAACGCGGTCGTTCGCGTTACGAGATATCGCTGACGAGTATCTCGGCGATTTGTGCAAATTACAAATAGGTAGCTGCGCACGATGAATCGCAAATATCGCATTGCACACGGAGGATATCGCGCGACGAGTTTCCAAGGCTGATAATCGAAGGAATGCAATCGGGTCGAAACAATGTTGCAATGATAATTTATTCGTTTGATGGCATAGATATTAGAATTCTCGTGATAAACGATGCTTTTAACACTTGCTGTACCGGTAGTCTATGGATATTTATTCTTACCATACAGATCTCTTGATCGGTTGTGAAATGATAAGGATGGTTTTCTGAAAGAAATGGAGAAAACTGTCAAGTTATCCCTTTGTCGTGTCATTTTTTGTGTAACTGAATGTGTAATAACTCTGAATTAATTACTGGAATAACAATCTAGTCCCTAATTTTGGATACTATATGTGACTTAACACGTTCACGGACGGTAAAAATTTCAGTGAGCTGTAAAAATAGACAGGATGATGAATCAGTTGGTCATTAGTTTGAAATGTATATTAATTACAAAAACTTAAGGTTGTATAAAATTAAATGAATAAAGATTGGCTTTAAAATCTGAATGCTATAGCATTCGCGTCCGCGAACGTGTTAACGTAATATTGAATAGCATAGAGTTAATTTTCTTTTCTCAGGACCAACCGATATTATTGATTTAACCCTCTATGGGCCCCTGGAACTTTGAGGTAACGCAAGATACGTCTAGAGTTCTATTCTTCAAAGTTAAATGTTTAACTTTGCCAAATATTAGTAATTTAATAAATGTTATATTTAACATCATTAATTCAATATTTGAGAATCTGGTTTAAACTATTATTTAATATTGTGCTTATATTATTTTCTAATTACGGGTTTGTAAAACTGATTTTCGAATACTACGAAAAAATCGGACTATAGAGGATTAATAATTTTTGGAGCACTTTAAACGAGTAGCACTTGTTATTGTACAGCAAGGGGTTGATAGAGGAAACAATGTACATTTTTTATTTAGTACAAAAAATGACATATTTTCGTTTCATTGAATCGCATAATTGACCAGTGACTACTCAATTGATTCGTGACACGGGAAGTGGAATAGGATATTTTGAAGCTTTCCGAAAATTATTAAATTAAAAATATTAGTGGCCCACGATAGGATAAAATTACCTCTATGCTATTGATAATTCGTTAACATTAGATTTACCAAACCAGTCAAAATGACTGGTGTACAATTTTTTCCAAAAATTCTACGGGTTTATGAGAGAGCAGTAGAATAAATATTCTTCGTCCATCGTATAAAACATAAATTACCGAATCTATCATCTCTTCCGCATCTTAATTTTCCTTGCTTTGAGGTACATATTTAACATATTTAAATATAGTAGATTTCACACTGGTAAATCTAGTGTTAAGTTATTAGTAGACTGCGGATGTTTATGCAAATTTCGAGTTTCAAAAATGTAGGTGAGACAGGAAAACATATCTAGGGATTTATTGCACTTAATAAATATTACAACAAATACCATACTTTGGATATTTTAGATGTATTTTTATGTTATGTTCTTTTTGTATATTTTAGTCGTATTTAATTTGTCATAAATGCATAAAAATCCGCAGTCTAGTTATTAGCTATATTAGAAATCAGGGACAGATTGTTATTTGAGCAATTAATTCTGAGCAGTTGCACACTCGGTCGTAAAAGAAATTGTACGGCAAGGGGTTGATACTATGCGAGTCAGCTATGGTTTTTTATAGTGATTTTGATTCTTGTTGAGAAAATTGCCAAATTGCAGCGATTTTGTGAGAGATGCGAGAATAATTTTAATTACGAAACGTAGACTGGTGCATCTTGATGCAGCAATTTGTAGAGATGGCCTCTTTGGACAGAGAGAACGTTACGAATCCTGAGCATAACACGGGACGTTGTTTCACGCTGAAACGATTCCCAGATATTCCCAGGCTGCGTATATTTAATCCGGGATACTCCGATTTAAATTCTGTCAGCGACAGATACTTCCTATACGAAATACGTGCACGTGAACATTTGTCGATCCGGAAGCTTAATTCGTATACCTTAAAGTTCTTTTCCTAGTTTGATGCACCGCACGATTCTACGCTTTTTTTCCATTCAACTTAATTGCAACGTGATCGCGAAGTCAAAAGCGACACCGCGTGGAATCATTGCAGTTTCACAATGATTTCGTAGCAATAGAAATTGAGAATTTGTCTATCGATATTCAACCCCAGAGGGAATCTAATCCTCTTCGATCTTCTTCCACACGTTCTCGCATTTTCCGTAATCCCAGCGTTGATGAAACGTTAAGACACTTTGAGACAATCCAAACTTAATGACTTCGTCTTTGACGCTGTATGTCGAGGGATTGCTAGGTTATTACTAGCTGCACCAACGCGTCCCCCGTTACATGAATTACATACAATTTCTCGGCTTCGATCGATGGAAACTTGCGTAACAAAATTTAATTATCAGCGCGATTTATTTACATAATATTGGTTTGTTGGTCATTTTTGACGGAGGATTCACGTAATCATTGCCGTTGAGTGGCGTTGTTAGGGTAGATTTTTAAAAAATAGGTGAGCGATGGAAAAATACGTTTAATAAGGGTAGCGTAGACTAAAGTGTAGCATAGAAAAAACGTTATGTCGGAAAATGAGATTTAAATAATTTCATAGTAAATTAGAATTATTGCTGAGAACAAGGACGATATTTAATAACTTATAATATTTATAATTAATAATGATTAATTTATCAACCACCTAAGCGTAATCAATGCATTGAAAGTCCTAATCTGACAATCAATAGGACGATATTTCACGATGTATCAGAGCCTAAATATTTAGCTTAAAAGGAAATGCTACAGAGCCATAAATAATTGTAAAAGAATTTGTATTATTTGTGAAGATCATTACCTTGGTTAATATTTAGGAATCTATATCTGTACTTGCCGAATGATAATTTTTTAAATAAATCCTAGAGGTGTTTTTAACTGTGTCTTTTTCGTGTAACGTTAAATAACTGAAATGTATTAAGGGTTGCCGTTTTGAAACTTTCAAATTTTTTGTTTAGATGAAGGGTAGTAACAACCTAATAGCTACCACTCTGTAAGAGATTCACAGCTTCCATGGTAGTCAGTAGAATTTTGTCCCATTCTACAGCAACTTTCTCTCTTTTTTAACCTACAGCTATTACAAAGCGTACAGAAACTTTGTAAATGTGCAAAAATTATATAAGTTACTTCTAAATCGGTGGACAGTACGAAAACTTTACTGCAAACAAAGATAAAAGTGGGCGATAGATATAAAAAGGGGTGACTACCCCTTGTTTACACCATAAGAGTCGTTCTCAGGTCAAATCGATTAACTCCACTTTTTGAATTTTTAAAAATTTAAGTTTCAAATTACACGACTTATGGTAACTTTGTATACGGACGTGGATTGTGATCCTCGGAAGTACAGTGACTTCCGGCTCGCCGACCGGAAGACTCCAAGAGTAAAATCAGGCAATAGAGGCTTCCGCTTTAAATCCGAAGGTAATATTCCCACCCTGATGAATCTACGGTGCTGTTGTAGCTTCATTCGAGCCTCGTATCCTACTGGGGGATCAGCGAGTGACATCGTTTCTTTGAGGAACAATGGGGAACGCGTAACATTG
The DNA here is from genome assembly GCA_910591515.1 of Cerceris rybyensis. Taxonomy (NCBI): domain Eukaryota; kingdom Metazoa; phylum Arthropoda; class Insecta; order Hymenoptera; family Crabronidae; genus Cerceris; species Cerceris rybyensis. The sequence continues at coordinate 9,870,537 of OU342795.1, forward strand.
TGTAGACGCGCCAAATGAGAAAAATCGGAGAAAACTGTGGCCGCGTGAAACGGGAGAGAAATTTTCTCTTCACACTTTTATATTCTTTTAGCAATCCTTTTGAATATCGAGGAAGATTTACACATTTTTTTTTCACATTACAATGATCATTTTTCTTTTCTTTGCGATAAAACAGCAAGTCGTTAACACTAGAACTACCAAGCAAGTTAAAATTAACTCGTTCCAAATGTTCTTTAACCCTTTTCGGACGGAGTCTTTTTTTAGCATTGGGGAATAATCATTTACTTGACGATCAAAAACCACCTTTATATCGGAAAAACAGAGTATTAATCTAATTATAAAATAACACATCTAAACGATTATATTTCAATTTTTCAACTTCAATTGTGTGTACATGCGCCCATGAATTGTAATCAGATTTTTTCTCAGACCACATATATGCGCCCATCGTCCTCAAAGGGTTTAAGTTTACAGAACAGTCATAGAGTAGATGTTCTACGGTGATCTTGTAAAATACAGATTACCGAATCGATCATCTTTTCCACCCCTTTATTTCTCCTCTTTCAAAGTGTGTATTGAATATATTGAAATATAATAGATTCGTTTTGCCAGTCCGACCTTCGTGGCTGGCTTATGAGATATGTCGTTTGTCATTTTTTCATATAGACGTAGATACAGTCCGGTAACTCGAAGGTGGCTAGGTAAAAGAATGTGTGTCTGATTCGTGAAGGGGATAGCCATGTCGCAGTTACCCAACCAGGCAAAGCAAAAATGTGAGAATGTTACGACCATGCGGAGTGATCATTTTAGGAGACTGGTTTTGGGAATTCCAAAAACGAAATGGCGGGAATAAGCGGTTGAAATGAAAGGCTTCCACCGTTTAACCCATTCACTGCCAACTACGAGTTATCTCGTGCTTGCGCTATAAGTTGGAATTAATAAGTTAGCAATAATCACCGAGTGTGTATAGTAATTTTGGAACAAAAATGCTCTTCGTATCTTTATAAATGTCGATATCATATTTTTGATTCATTATATTAATATTCCGCACCCTTTCTGTCGTTTTCTCAAATTTTAACTCGCAAAGTAATATTTGCTTAGTTTTTCCGGCAGTGAATGGGTTAAAAGGCTAGCCTAGTTAGAGCTGCCGGACTATGTTGACGACACAAACTTAACATTTTAAATAACGGATTAAATCTGAATTTGAAATTTACAATTGTAAGGAATTTCAGGATTTTTGCGGACTAAATTATAATATTGTCACCAGTCGACCGTAACAATATTACGCAAAATTACAAATTTGGCTTCAAAGTTCTTCAAAAATCAGACCCAACCGAGACTTCAAAGTCAAATTTCTAACTTCGACAAATATTATAATTCATCTCATAAAATTCCTGAAATTCTTTACAATTCAATATATAAAATACAGATTTGTCCATTATTTAAAATAACATATTTATCATTTTCTAATTGTACTATCGTGAAACAGATCTTCGTATACCACAAAAAATGAGAACTACAGAGGGTTAACCACCCTGACGGCAACGGATCTTGATCGAACTTCACCAAAGAGTGGGATGAGTTTGAAGCGCCATCACCTTTAAGAAATTTTTCTCACGTAATGTGTGCACAGCCTCGACAAGATTGTAGACCCATTGAAGTCGAAAATTAGAAAAACTACGCCTGTAACCTTTTGACCTATACTTAAACCCATGGTAATCGTTCAAGAAGAAATAGATGTCCCCAAAGACCAGTCTGACATTAGGAGGGTAAATGGCGTCAAATACTCGCAAATCACAGTCAAAGGAAATAAATCCAACGAAATGGAGAAAGAATAACAGGTGGGTCTATCGGTAAGGATAGAATTAAGAAGGTTAAAACATCTGGTCGGTGGGTAACGAAGTAATTATCAGTCCTTCCAACGACGGAGGCAAAAGTCCACCGTCAGCAGCTGACGTTACACATCCTCGGGGGTGAGTGGCAACGACTCGAGATCGAGGGCTGATAGAACCTTTCGCGGTTGTCCACGGATTTCCAGTGGCGTCTGGAAAGGTGTGTCTGTCTATCTCTTCTCTTCTCTTTTCTCTGGCTAACGTTTACTACGCGCCAGCTCCGCTTCGACAGCCAGATAGAAGCACTCCGACCGACGGACAGAGATAGAATGAAAGGACAGAGAAGAGAGAAAGAGAAAGAGAGAGAGGACCTTTCGGATCAATAGGTCGTGGCTTTATTGACTCGCGAAACCGCGTGCCAAAGAAACGCAGCGGCTGTTTGCTTAATGCATGCCGAAATGCAATTATCTTGCACTTGGAGAACTAACTTCGCTTCTGTTCTTTCATGCACCTTCGGAGGACCTTTTTTGAGTAAATCTCGGCGAATTGTTAATTATCGAGGGCCAAAGAAACCGGAGGAGAATGTCTCGAGGGTTTCGATTAGCATTGGTACCATCTACCTTTATGGATTTTTAATACAAAATACACCCGTTTCGATGTTCCTCTAGTTTCTATGGTACAGTAGGTGATTGCTCCTTTGTTCCGTGCGTCTGCTAGATACCTGGGGCTATTTATTTTTGTGTCACGAGAGAGAAGTAGTCCTGCGGCGTGGAGAACATTGACGCAAACAGGTGCGAAAAAGCGATCCATTCTCCAAGTTCGATATTTACTCAACCGGTTCAATTTTTTCTGGTAAATTCTAATATTAGCCGATTAAAAATTCTATTGGCGGAGAGATTGTAGAATTTTAGAAAAGTAGAACAGGAAACTCGGTAGAATTAAAAGTGTCAATTACCGGATCTATGGTACGCAGATGAATAATCGAGAAGGAACGTAGTTGTCTTAATAGTTCCTTTATACAACACAATAAGTTTTACAAGGCTAGGAAGGCGGTAAGATAATACAATTATGATAATTCCAATATGGCCGCAAGTACGCGACATCTCAAAGGAAATATAATGTGAAATACATCAGATGCGCGTGGATAACTTATAAGAAAATAAACATAGAAGCCCCAAAAAAAATAAGGTGACTTGATGGTCAAAAAAGAGCAAATAAGAAGGAACGTAGTATTACTCGATGTATGGCTTCTCCTGAGATTAATCGATTACCGATTAATCCTCGAATTAAGTTCTCCGAAAATACGATAAACGGAACGTCCCCTCATTGAATTCATTCTGTTCTAATCGAAATAGAAGAACTCTAGAAAGAAAGTCTCTCTTTTATATAATGCCTTCATGATATTCCAATTTACCTTCTAATAAGCGCTTCCCTTTTGGTTGAGCAATTCCGACAAGTGTTGGCTCTCGGTCCTATCTCCGCGGAGTTTAATTTAAATTTCGCGCCAGTCTCTCTATAGCAATTTTTTTTCTCTCTCACTTTATCTCTGCCTATCTTTCTCTTTTACCGACTGGCTACTTTTTCGGAAGCTTTTATGCCGGTCCATGCGCGAAAAGCCGGCAATAAAAGACAATGCGCTTTTAAGCTCTCCATATAGAGAGAGCTTGTCGTTTCACGGAAGAAAAGTATAACGAGCAGAATGGCCGAGGACGTCGCTAATAGGAAAGAACGGTATTCAATATTGTTCACCGTTGGCCGTGTATTGAACTTCCTAAATTGCAAAATAAGCTCGCGGCCTATCGTCTCGACGAAGCTCTCCGTTTTTTTTTTGCTTTCGCGAAGCGTGACGCGTCCGTGTGCCGTCTGCAGTCACGCGAGATTAAAATATATTCTCACGCCGACGTTCTCCGGATCGATGGAAACGAAAGCCGGCAGAAAATTTTTCAATTAAAACCGACGCGCACCGAGCGTCCCTTTTCCCTCCTTTCTGCCGGAAATTAATTCGTGAATATATATAGAAAATTCGTGGAAATAATTATGTAACGGGTGCGTAGTCGTATCGTTGCATTATATATGATAGTAAGGTAATTTAACCCTTCTATCGACGCACGCCATTGTGTTGGCTTCCCCTGAACGATCGTTTCGGTGAAACGCAACTACGAAGGTTCTCTGTTCATTGTATTATATTTACTTCGATATCTCTGGCCAGAAATGTTTATTTAGATAGTAGAATATTCGACGATGCTTTTAACCCTTTAGTCTTCAATAACGTGTGACATTCGTGGCACGGTAAATGGAATGGGGAATTTTGAAGATTTTCAAAAAGTACTTAAACCTGTATAGTCCTAATTTTTTGTGGTATTCGAAGATCAGTTTTACGATAGCACAATTAGAAAATGATAAAAATACTATTTTAAATAATGGATTAAATTTGTATTTTATATATTGAATTGTAAGGAATTTTATGGTTTTCACGAAGTAAATTATAATATTTGGCGAAGATACAAATTTGACTTTGAAAAGTAGAAGTTTAGATGTGTCTTGCGTTACCTCAAAGTCAAAATACACCATAGAGGGTTAATTGAAAATATTAGTCGATCACGTGACGATGAAATTCTTTTGGAAATCTTCAAAATTTTCTATTTCATTTATCGCACCATGAATGCCACACTTTATTATAGACTAAGGGGTTACAAATATCGATGAATATATTTCTAGCGATAGATATTTGCGTAAATTCTTTGCCGTACCGTTTCTTTTGTGACTGAATGCTCAATAGCTCAAAATTAATTGCTGAAATAACAATCTATCCCTGATTTCTGACGTAGCGTATAACTTAACGTAATGTTAAATAACATAGAAATATAATAACTTGATCGCATTGTGACCTACTGATATTTTCGCAAAACCAAAATCTTTCCTATCTAGGGGTGCAGTTATACGTTATATCAAAATTCAGCAATTGATTCTGCGTTATTGCGTATTCAATTAGAAAAGAAATCGTAAGGCAAGGGGTTAACAATAATACTCCCTACGTTATATCGGTTATATTTAAATAATCTAAATAAATACTTTGAAACAAGAAAAATCACAAAGTGGAAAAAATGATCAATTAACCCTTTCGCTATGGAGCTTCGCGAAGCGCCGAAAGTGGAAACATTAAGCGCGTGCGGTCTTCGGCATTCGAGGGCAAGTATTTTGTCTCAAAAACGACGTTGTGACATTGTATTTAGAAACAAAAGGATTGGTCTTCGTAACAATATATTCCTAACTTTTTCACGTATTTTTATGTAGCACTTGTCTTAACTCTTGGTTCCATTTTTGTAGCGACTGACTATAGTCACCCGTAGTAGCGAAAGGGTTAAGTAATTTACGTTTTGTAAGGTAGAAGTGAAATATTTGCCGAATGGGTTTATCATCAATTTGAAAATTTTTTAGGAGAGATTGAGTAGCGGTAATTTTAGTCGCCTTGGTAGTTCCATTGTCAAACTGCATTCGCAGCGGTTTAATTTCCTAGTTTGTTACAGTCAAAAATTCTGGAAGTTACGATGGCCATGGAGTTAAAGGCTCGGAATTTCAAACTGGCAGATCGGAGTTTGAATTTGCATCACCTCTGGGAAATTTGTCCTACTTGATATGTATATCATAGCCAGGCTGGTTTGGAATCTATTTAAAACTATGGATCCTACGCGAAATGAGTAATAAGAATGGAAATATAGAGCGAAGATAGCAATTTTCGTTGTAATACAGGAATGAATTTTTTGCGCTATCGATGCAGAACGAGGTTCAATAAAGAAGCAATTAGAAGTTGAAAGAAGTGCAGACATTTCGGAGCATAGTTTTAAAACAGAGTGGTGTGTTCGAGAGCAAGTTCAACTAACTTTTAGTGATCGCGCTAAAAGGCAGAGCAAATTGTGCAATTGCTCTATTACGTGATGGTCGAGTGCTACGTGAAATCCAAGAGATGTACGTGCATATACGCACGAGTACGTATTATAACAGCCATTAACTGGACTAACTCCGATGAATCCATAAACAGTCCTTCAAAGAGCAGACTGTGGATTAAATAATTAACGACTTTACTGGCAGCAACACTTGAGAACAGACAGCGACTATGAATTCGTAGATCAAATCTGATCTGCGATGATATCTGACGCGCAATAGACGAAATCGTTAATATAATTAACATTAAAACTACCAAAATGATCAAACTAACTGGTTCTCAAATTTCTAAAACTACCTTAACACGTTAAGCGCCGCACCGGTCCCTAGGGACCGGGTGTTGACTTTTTATGCTAACGCTGATCAATGAAAATGAACAATTAGTTTTTTACCTAAGCTACGTTGTCGCGCCTAACCGAGCCACAATTAGTGGAGTTAAGTATAAAATAGAACATTTTATCAAAAATGAATGTAGCATGTTAAAACAAATAGAATGATATCTTTTCTAATAAAGGGCCTAAACGGAAAGTGCTTTAACAACGAGCGTGGCGCTTAACGTGTTAACCCTTTGCCGCCCTATGTCGAGCAGTACTCGACATAGCTTTAAATTCGATTTTATTTTCTGATGATTTAATATAGACTTTCCAATTTCATAATGATTTTGCAATATCACTTAAATATCCATCATTATCTACAGTTATTGATATCATTTAAAACAAATAGACAATCAATGATAGAAAATATTGTGACATTAATTTTGTTTAGCTCACTACAAAATTGACAAAATAATTCGGACCGCAAGGGGTTAAACTAATAGATGAATCGTATAGCAAATACTCCACTTCCAACTTATAAGATAAAAATTACTTAACACTATGACTAATAAATCCGTCAAAATAAGTGGTTTTTCATTCTTTACAAAAACTCCTCAACTTCATAGTAACACAGTAGATACTCTACTTTCATCTTATAAGACATAAACTACTGAATTATTCAACTTCTCCAATTCCTGATTCCTCTTGCCTGAAGTACTTATTTGACATATTCCTTATTTAAGAAATTCTCCAAATTAAAAGAAGAGAAAAACAACAGAGTCTACCCCAACAAAGATAAATAACCTACTCGATCACCTATTCAACCTTTTGATTTCTCTTATTCCAAAGTATTTTGTAAATATTTAATATATTTAAATATGGTAGATATTGAGCTGGAAATTTTAATGGTAAAAGCTCGTGACGTCGTCGATTACTGACTTACAATTAGAACGACGCTGTTGCTTCAATTGTTTCTTGAGGATAATGGCGGCGATACGGAGCCACGAACTTGCGGACAGTAGCCTCAGGTTCTCGCAGTTTTCGCCCACCTACGACCCATTTCCGTATTGTTCTAGAGAACGATAGAGATCAGAGTAGAAACGAAGGTCGGAGACACCGATCGCGCGAAAGTTCTGATAAATGAGCTACAATGTCGACGAGGACGAAGCCTTGGACACGCCAATGGATCCCTTTGCCTCCGAGAGATTTCTCGGGTATTGCAGAAACTGTGATTGGGAATTTCATGAAGAACGTTGGTTGGTTCGACTTGATTGGCAAGATTGGAATTGGGCACACAAATTTGAAAGATATCTTGGGGATTATGGAGGGTGGGAAATTGAAATATCACAGAATGACCGCCAGTAGTTCCAAAAGTTAATAAAACAGGTCCAGTAATTAACAAACTAACACAACTTTACAAAATATCCAAAGGCACGCAGTACGTCCATTTCCAACTACGTCCATCCGTAGAATCTCCCCTTTTATTATTTATAGAACAATTTCCATGACTCGCATACCAGTAATATTACTTCTACGAGTGTCTCAGACTTAACACTTTACCGACCGGTAGCCGATTAATCGGCTTTTCGGGCCTAACACTTTTGAACTTTTACCTCATTAATTGGTCGCTACGGCAATTAATAAATTATTATTTTTCATTGTGGTTAACTGTGTTAAGGACTCAGTGAAGAAACTTTGCAATTTTCGAAGAGATATCAGTATCGGGGAAATATTTATATGCAAGTGACCGATCAGAAGTGGGCAGGATGTTAACACTAAAACTACCGGCGTTATGTCTACTGAAACTCAAATGTACTAAATGAGTACTTTGGAAAAAGAGAAATCAAGAGATAACGAAGACAATTAATTAATTAATTTAAGCTTTGTAAGATAGAAGTAAAATATTTACTTCATGACTCCCTTATCAATGTAGGTAATTGTTAGAAAAAATAGGGAGCCGGTCATTTTGACCGCCTTGGTAGGTTTAGTGTTAAAAAATACCGATCGGTAAAGTGTTAACAATATAAACCTTGGTACCGCCCAAAGACATCGTTCTAATCGAGACTCCCTCATCTCATCTCTCAGAATCCTCGAAAACCAATAAAACCCCCAACACCTCGGACCTTAACCCTTTCGCACCGGACGGGACATGTGCTGTCCCAGTCTGAAAAATTTTTGATATTAGAAAAACATCTAGGACAGAAAATAACGCCAAGTTGGGCCTCCAAACTGATTCTCAATCGTTCTGAGTCCATAAATTTCTTATTTCGATCGTCCCCGATCTAATCAAGCAAGCGACAACTGTTAAGGTTGCTCAGTTTTAGGCATAAACGTTATTTTATCTAATAATCGCTAGGGGGAGAAATAACTGATCCCGGTAATGGAGCGCACTCAGACTGGATTTTTCACCGTATTGAAGGGGTTAAAATCGCAAAGTCGAACAAAAATTTTCTCTATTCTTTGGTTTTTCTACACGACACTATCGTTTAGTTAACTCTTACCCGCATATCGTCAACAATGCGGAGGCATTCGATCGCGCACCCTCTTCTTCGCGACTCGCCAATACGGGAGCAATAAATCACCCAATCAAATCCAATGCATCTCGAGTGTAATTCCGTTCCAACGATAGCCGTGGAGAAACGTATATCCGTTGCGAGAAGCGAGAACCGATAATCGTAATGCATCACAGAGGCAAGGTCCACACGACGATGGAAGGCGAGAGAATGAAGCTCGAGCTTTTGCAACCGGATGACCTCTGTGCCAACCGGTACTAATCGTTTCTTCTCTTCGGCAATCGGTTCTCGAGGAAAGTGCGTACGAGCGGGGTGAACGCGCGTATGAGAGTATTTACACCGAAACCATTGCCGGCCGTAATCAGTGGGTCAAGGAGAACTTCGGTTACATTCGAAATTCAATTCGTATCTGAGCTTGGTATCTACCTCGCGTAACTGCGACGAGTGACCATGCCGATGTCCGATGTCCAAGAGGACCTTGCTTCAGCGTGGAGCAAATAATTGAGATTTTTTGAAAAAAAAGATCCTTGATGCTTGTAGCGAATGTTTCATGGAAATAGAAATTTATAGATTTTTGAAGGTTGAAGTTGATAAGTTTGCTGTTCATGGTGCAAATTTGAGGGAATTTTTCTACTAATGTTTTTATTTATTTAATGCTAGGTTTACGTAAGATGTGACAAGTTGTGTATTTTTCTCTTCGTAATGAAGGACGGCTGTTTGTCGACCGGAGTTTAAATAAAATACTTCTTGTTCAAATTTTTCGAGACGTTTCGGTAACTGTATGTTACCCTCTTCAGTCGGAAAATTTATTAAAAGAAGACCTAGGATATTTTTCTGTTTGAAGTGGGTCTAGGTGCCCTTTGTCTCAGGTGTTGGAAGGAGACTAACTCAGGTTTACGTAAGTTGTCAAATTGACGGATTGTTGTCTTTTTAGAAACACCTTGGAAGTTTATAGAGACGAGTTGCAATAGATATTTCACATGTATGTTATGATATGGAAGTTATTAACACGTTAGGCGCCACGCTCGTTCTTAAAGCACTTTCCTTTTAGGTCCTTTATTAGAAAAGATATCTTTCTATTTGTTTTAACATACTACATTCATTTTTGATAAAGTGTTCTATTTTATACTTAACTCCACTAATTGTGGCTCGATTAGGCGCGACAACGTAGCTTAGGTAAAAAACTAATTGTTCATTTTCATTGATCAGCGTCAACATAAACGAAAAGTCAACGCCCGGTCCCTAGGGACCGGTGTGGCGCTTAACGTGTTAAATGGATCATCCTTTTTAGCGTTTCATCCGTCTGTTTCGAAAGTTCTTATTTAACACTAGATTTACGGCCGCTAAATCTGGTATATTTAACACTAGTTCCACCAAGCTAGTAAAAATGTATCGTAAACCACGTATCGTCCATCATTGTCTAAAGGGTTAATTCAGGAGGCTACTGTTTTTTTGTAGAGCTCTGGTATCTTTCTGGGTTAAAAGGGAAGTATATTCGCTTAAGGAAATATTCGAGCGAATATTTGAAGTATTACAGAGAAGAAGATGCCTCGAAGTAATAAAACGATATTCGAACTCCGTCTCTCACGAGCACAATGCTCACGGAGGTCAGCGAAATTTTCTGCTGCCTCTCGCTTTATCGGCCAAACATGCATTCCTCTCGTCTAACCCACTTCGGGGCTAGAAAATGAGCCGAGGACGGAAATAACGGCACCGATAATATTTCTATTCGAAAAGTGTACGTCGTATAACGTCGCGTACGTGCTTTTGCATAAATTTCACTCGCTGATGACGCTGATGCTCGTCCGCGTTCCTTTCGTTTGTTTCTGCGAAAATGAAACTCGTGGTGGAATCGAATTTTCTGTCTCTTTAATTAAGCTTTGAAATATACTTTGGATACTTCTCCGTTCTCCAAAATTTGCAAAATCTCTGTTCTCCGAAATTCCCGACGTTTCCGTTCTCCAAAATTCCCCACATTTCCGTTTTTCAATATTCCCGACGTGCCCGTACTTCAAAAGTCGCGAATTACATAATAGCAGTCATCGATGACCCCCGTGCAGTCAACGTGTTAATTACGCTTTGAAATATACCTACTTTGGATATTTCTTGGTTCTCCAAGATTTGCAACAATTTTCTCCAAAATTCCCGACATTTCCGTTCTCCAAAAATTCCCGACGTCTCTGTTCTCCAATATTTGCGAATTAAATAGTACCGATCACCAGTGACTCCCGGCATAATCAACGTGTTAATTACGCTTCGAAATACACTTTGGATATTTCTCCGTTCTCCAAAATTTCCGACGTCTCCGTCCTTCAAAATTCGCGAATTAAATAGTAGCGGTTACCAGTGACCCCCGTGGCAGTCTATGTGGTAATTACGCTTTGAAATATACCTTCTTTGGATATTTCTCCGTTCTCCAAAATTCGCAAATTAAATAGTGCCGGTCACTATTGACTCTCGTGGTAGTCAAAGTACTAATTACACTTTGAAATATACTGTGGATCAATGAACTGGTCGAGTTGTCCTTCCTCAAAAGTCAAAATATTCTGACGACATACAAGAGGAAGTTACAATAGGAGCAAAAAAAGATCGAATACAGAAAGAGAGGTGGAACCAATGCGATGAGAATAAACGAGGGATGTTTACGGCGCAATAGGGAAAAATCGAGAAACTCGAAGAACCTCGAGAGAGCTCGTTTCAGAGTAATATCATCCTAGTGGAATACCTTTCAACCTAGTATTTTATTCTCCGCCATTCGGAGCAGTCCTCCTTCTAGCTTCTATTTCCATTATTTTTATCTCCATGCCACCGTTCCTACATTTATTTATCTCGAATTCACGAAAAAAGAAAGAAAACACCCATCCAATAGTCCAAGTAACGATTATCATCCCGTTATGAAATATCATTTATCCTTATCCAAACCAAGGACATTCCTGGACACGTTTCACCCGTATTTACGTTAAATCTCGAGCTATTAATTAGCACCCTCGTTGCGCAATCAATGTCGAGCACGTGCGTGCAATGAAAAGTTAGATCGTGTTTAGATTATCGAAGCTCCAAATCGAAAACACGTGCGGCCTTAAATGTTAAGGTAATCGAGTACGTAGATGAACGAGGACAAGGAGGGAGAGCCACGGTGCTAATATTTTACGATCCAATCCCTACCTGTTTTCCCTTAATTCAACGGCCAGGAAATCGTGAGCACGTGTCGCCATTTCTATGATTACGAGCGAACGAAGCCTTCGAAGAACAATCGCAAATCCAACGATATTCTCTTTGCCGGGAGGCCGGTCGGACAATCCGCTTTAATAAAGCACCGATAAAACGTTCTTGCACGCGGCAAAACGACAAAATATTATTACGACACTTCCATCTCTTCCGACTGGGCGCGAAAAAAATCCGTATTTCACGCCTCTTTCAAGAGAATATCGATTCGGTTGGTATATCGCGCGGATAATCTCTCCGGCACGGCTTTTGGCCCTTTTTTTCCGGGGTGCTTTTATCTCGAAAGCAACGATACGCGCATCGAGGTGCAATAGCGCCGGCGGAAATGCTTTCCAACTGCCCCACCATGGACGATAATACGCGTTCTCGTCGACCGTTAATTCTTTGCACTTTTACGTTGGATAGTATTCGTTCTGGCTTTTTGTCCTTGCTAATTTTCCATCGACCCACTCACCGAAGGGCGCTAATTGCGGTTGAATGGTTTCAAACCGCGCGCTCTTCGCGAGGGTAGTTCCGAGCTTCCGGTTCTATGCGTGGTGTAATTTTGATGTGATTTTGTAGATCTAAGTAATACGTTTCTTAAATATTCTACTTGATATTAGGAATATAAAACATGGAATGAATAAAAAATTATTTAATTCTTTAACTATGTCGTCTGGGAACCGTGGTACGTCGATTGGGCAAAATGGAAATAACACGTTTCAGCCAAGTAGTATGTTCATTGAGATATCTTAACACTTTAGGGACCGGTATTTTTTAACATCCTACACACTTCTGATCGGTCACTTGCAAGAAAATATTTCCTTGATACTGATATCTCTTTGAAAATTGCAAAGATTCTTCACTGAGTCCTTGCCACAGTTAACCGCAATGAAAAATAATAATTTATTAATTGCTGTAGCGGCTAATTAAGAAGTTAAAAGTCCAAAAGTGTTGGGCCCGAAAAGCCGATTAATTGGCTACCGGTCGGTAAAGTGTTAATAATTGTTTTGATCGAATTAATAATTTATCTATTAATAATAAATCTTTCTTGTTCACTGATGAATTCTTCACCGTGTGACCAATAATGCTATTAGGGCACAATCCATCGGAACTTAGCACTAGCACTAGCAACGTTAGATCTCTTATGTTTCAGTATATTAACTAACATTGCAAAAATAGGAATCAAGAGATAAAAAAAGTGGTCGATCTTGTAATCTGTGTTTTATAAGATTAACGTAGAATATCTGCTCTATGACTGTCTTATAAACCTGGAAAATTTTTGGAAAAAATTGAGCACTAGTCATATTGATTTGTTCAGTAGTTCTAGTGTTAAATGGTAAGACAAGGTATTAAGAGTCTGTGTTTTATAAGAGCAACGAAGAATCTCTGCTCTCTGACTTTTCTATGAACTTGGAAAATTTTTGGAAAAAATTAGGCACGAGTCATTGTGACTTGCTCGGTAGTTCTAGTGTTAAATCGTAAGACAAGGGGTTAAAAGTCTGTGTTTTATAAGATCAACGAAGAATCTCTGCTCTCTGACTTTTCTATAAACTTGAACAATTTTTGGAAAAAATTGGGCACGAGTCATTTAGACTTGCTCGGTAGTTCTCGTGTTAAATCGTATGGCAAGGGGTTAAATTAGATCAATCAGGAACAGCCTAAAAGATTCGACCATCGAATTCTGCTACCACGAACGTTCTCTCGTGAAACGAATTCACGAGGTCTGGCAATTTCGACTCATTATTTTCGCGCGCGGAAAAGCACGGCAAAAGGATGAGAAAAACGTCCACGAGGAGCCGCAAAAACGAACTTTTTCTCGTTCCTTTGTCCAGGAAATTAACTCGAATTTATACGAAGTCCCCGTTGCTTTTTATTTCACAGGCACATTTTAGGTCGCGAGAAGTATCAGTGGACGTTGAAATACTTTGTTTTCGCGACGAGAACCACGCGTTTCTCGATTTTCTGGAAAACGTTCACGAACGAGCGAACACAGTTATCGAGAATTTTCCTAATGGTTAACATCGTTGCCAGGTCGCCAGCATTTATCGAGCTTTGTGCTACGAGCTGCCCGCTGTTTGATCGTGACTTATGACCTATTACCTTCGCATAACCACCAATGGCGTATACATTGAACGAGACGTTGATTAATAACAAATTTCAAACATCGTTTTCCTGCGGAAGCGGCTCTCTTATTTCTCAAATTGCTCCCTACTTTAGCCACTCACGATTGCTTTTCAGGAAGCAATTTAAAAGTGCTTCGCGAAGAGGGTAGAAATTTTCTCGACTCTAAGTGGTTTAGCGTAACACGCTGCTTCTTTCTATCGTATTTTTACAATTGGTGGGAGATAATTGCACCAAATTTACTCCAGGTTACTGATACTACCTTTGTTCGTATATACGTAGATATCTACGCCTATCACTGATTAAAATCATCGTTTAACTCGTTGACTGCCATGGGGGTCACTCGTGACCGCCGCCATTGAATTCAATGTAATTTCATGTAACTTTTAAATTGAAATATTTATGAATTTTCGAACATACTGAATATTGAAATTGTGGCGTTAAAAAGATAAAAGTCTATCTGCAATTTTAAAGTTTTTGCTTTATAAAGATGTGAATTTAATCGAAAAAGTATCACTTCAATAGAAATGATGAAACTAACGAAATACCGGTGGCGTTCAAAGCGTTAACCGCGATTTTTCGACTGCTCTCATTATGAATTTTTCAAAAAGGGCGCGATTCACCAGGTAAAATGTTGACACGTGACACAAGCAAACTTTCTGTGTAATAATATAATAAATGAAAGTGAAACAAGAAGAATTAAAAAGTGGAACGGGAAAGACGTGAAATATTTACTGTATGACTTCCCCAACGATTTAAAGAATTTAAAAAAAATAGAAACTGGTCGTTCTGAATGTCTCGGTGGTTTTAATGTTAACACATTTTCTCTTTCTCCCTCCACTTCCTGAATATTTCATGCGAAAAGTCGAAGGGAACAATCAAGCCCTATATCTAAAGCTATTAAATCGAACAGAAATACCTCATCGGTTTGTTGTCTCAATCGTTATCTTCCACATCAGAATAAAACGACTTTCTGAAATTTTCTCAAAGGCATTTTCGATTCTTTCATCATCCAAGGTGAAATCATAGATCTAAAATCCCCGAAACGATTTCACCCATTTAAAAGAAAAAGGTTTCTACGCAAACGAGCCACGTGAAAAAGGAACAATCAAGCCCTATATCTAAAGCTATTAAATCGAACAGAAATACCCCGAGTCGAAATATTAGTATATTTTTAAGTCTCCAAAGTCCTCATTTCTTTGATGTAGAAATTTGCCGCCTACAATTGAATGCGAATATAGTTCTCAGAAAGTCTCAATGAGGATTTTGAAGATGAAAAAAGAGTTTTTTGATTATTTAAACTGAGATATTAAACTCGAAATCCTCAAAAATATTATAATTAAAATCTAAACCTAATTCTCAAAATTCTCAATGAGTTTTTTGAGGACTAAACCGACAATTAAACAATTACTTTAATTCAAATGGAAACCTCAAAATTCTCAATGAGTGTTTTGAGGACTAAACTGACATTAATAAAGCCAGTCCCAGTCCTCAAAGTGCGGAATTAGCGCGTAACTACAACTTTGAGGACTAAACCTGTTTTTAAATTATATGTATTTACCGATCCAGGAATTCTTAGATAAGTCTCAAAATCTTCATTGAGGATTTCGAAGACGAAAAATGACCGAAAATTTCGTCTCGAGACCTCATCGATTTGTTGTCTCAATCGTTATCTTCCACACCAGAATAAAACGACTTTCTGAAATTTTCTCAAAGGCATTTTCGATTCTTTCATCATCCAAGGTGAAATCATAGATCTAAAATCCCCGAAACGATTTCACCCATTTAAAAGAAAAAGGTTTCTACGCAAACGAGCCACGTGAAAAAAGTTCTGGCTCGTTGAATCGTGATTGCAGAGAAATATCGAAATTGTAGCTATCTCCTCGAAGAAATAAGGGCGCACAATCGTCGCGTTTTCTCGCACAGAAGAAACTCAAAGGAGTCGGGTGAGAGTCCTCTGGAAAAAGAAGGAGTTCGAAGAAGTGCGAGTTACGAGGCGGAGAAACGAACTTACTTAGCAAATTGGAGAAGAAACTCTGCGCTCGTGCATAATGCACTCGATCTTGAGTGTACATCGAACGAAGAAAAGCTGGAATTTTAACGAAATGCCGGAGAATCATTGGAAAAAACTTGCGGATGGATGTTTCGGAGCGAGAATCACAACGAAAAACGGGGACAAAGCGACGACGTCGTGCTTTGCGCAAAAGAACAACTGTGACATTTGCATCTATGTAACTATTATTAGGAGATATCGCGAGAAAAAAAATACAGCTCGCAGTTTTGTTTACAGGCGAAGCCTTTCATGTCTAATGCTCCGCTTTGCCCGTTTCGAGCCATCTTTCTTGCTCGTGACGTCGTCTCTTGTTTTCAAAAAATTGTTATTTCGACGGTGAATATAAAATAGCGATGATGCAACGACTTTCTAAATTAAACACACATTTCAATTCTTTCGCTCATACGTGTAAAATTATTTCTGCATGAATACTGTAAAGTATTTTAATTAATGCACGTCAATTGATGTTTAAGTTCGTGGATTAATCTACGTTAAAGCTTAGATGAATCCATGAACTCTCAATGATCCGAATTCTAAATTGCTATTTATTGCAATTAAAAGTTGAACGCCTACGATATTTCGCTTATTTCATTATTTTTACTGCAGTCAAAGTTTTTCTATTAAAATCACATCTACAATTTTGTTGACTACAATAGGGGCCACGTGTGACCGTCGTTATTAAATTCAATAAAATTTAAAATGAAATATTTATGAATTTTCAGATATACTAAATATTTAAATATCGGTGTTAAAAAAGAGAAGGTCTGCCGAATATCTATCCATCTGTATCGTTAAAGTCTCTGTGTTTTGAAGACGGAACTT
Organism: Cerceris rybyensis; assembly: GCA_910591515.1. Taxonomy (NCBI): domain Eukaryota; kingdom Metazoa; phylum Arthropoda; class Insecta; order Hymenoptera; family Crabronidae; genus Cerceris; species Cerceris rybyensis. The sequence goes on from OU342795.1 coordinate 9,887,341, forward strand.
CGATATATGAGAAATAGATATATAGTCAACGTAAATACCTTTACTTATTCAATGTCAATATTTAAATATTTTAATGCAAAAGCAAATTTATAAATATTGCAAATTTAAAGGCACATGAAACTTTATTAAATTTAACATCGATCACCGGCGACTACTATGGCATTCAACGTATTAAAAAAATATAAAATCACAAAAATTCGTATATAACGAACAATTTCTATTGTTTCTAGTAAAGTAACTCTAAAGATTGACCCTATAAAATAGTATCAACGAAAAATACGACCTCCTGCACCCAAAGAGCAGACCCAGCACGAATCCCCTTGCCATTAGAAATCCATTTAAAATTACAGGTCCACGGTAAAGGGATCACGGGATTCGTGGTTGAAAATATAAAGAGGACAGTGTGGACAGTGATTTCTGGGGTTCATTGTAAAATTTATATCGTCCACGTTCTCTCTTGCGCGAGGCTCGGTGAATCTTTTCGGTGATCCCCTGGGTGCAGTTTTACCCATTCCGTTTCACACAGATGCGGGCACACGTGAAGCGTGTCCATAAAACAGAATGAGTAAGTGCACCTAGCACCGACTCCTGTTTCGTTGTTTCTGCTTGTTTGCACCGTTTCGCATATTGTAAATGTATTTTTGCCGGGCTTGGTTCGGAATAATAGCGAGCTACTTCACTCTTTTACCTGTTTCTCTCTTCCTTCCTCTCATTCTCGTATTCTTTCTGTTTCCTTTTGCCCTTTGTATCGAGCCACTCTCTTTCGTGAGTCCCGTGTACAATCGACATTTCCACGTCGGCTCGTTCGTTCGTTTGGAAATGGATCGAAGATCCTTGAGTCGAGGGTAAAGAGAAACCGAACGACAAAAGAGATGGAAAAAGGGGTTTCCCGTCCGGCCCACCCTCACCCTCGCTGTCTCTCTATGAATTAGCGCATCGAGGGGAAAAGCCAAGTAGCAAGAAAGCCGAGAAAGATCGTGGAACGTCATTGATACTTTCGATTCGGTATAGTCGATGTTACATTTGCAACGTGAGGAATAATGAGCCTCGAGAAAGAAGAGTGACTTCTACCCTTCTCGAGCAGAACGTCTTCTTTGGAGAACGGCGGACTCGTTTGACGATTTAGTTGATTTTTTTTCTTTTTTATTCCATGGTTCGGTCGCGTGGATTGATGTTAATGATACTGTGGGGATGAAAGATACTTTTTACGAGGCGAGAGTTACTTTCTTTCGATACTAATCGATTTTAGTATCTTGTTAGACAGTGTCGGAGATTCGAGGAGAATGTGGAGGAAAATTTCAATTGGGGGAAATGGAGTTGAAAAGGATTAAATGAAAGAAATTTTTAATTATTCATGATTTCGTGGAGCAAATTAAACGTGGTTGATAATACCGGTTTTCGTGGTAATCGGATTTTTTTTTCAAAGCTGCACATTTAGTCTTCTCTCAATGCCTCCCCATCTCGAGCGGGAAGATGTCCTTGGCTCGAATGCCCTTGACTAATGCAAAGGCAAAAAAGCTCTCGTACATTCGCGTGCCTCGGGTTGAGACAAGATTGAATTACGTACTTGGAGTGTCTCCGAGAGTCACCGAGAATCCGTGGTTCAACGTTGAGGAGAATTTAGTCGAAAGGATGCACTCGAAATTAAAAAGAAAAAGAGAAAAAACGTAGAACGAGCGTCCCAATCGTTCGTCAGAGATTGAAACGTCAATCGCTTGTAACGTCTTCGTTCTTCTAAATTCCCGGCGTGTCCGTTCTCCAAAATTCCCAACTTTTCCATTCTCCAAAATTCTCAACGTCTCCGTTCTCCAAAAATTCCCAAGGTCTCTGTGCTCCAAAATTCGTAACGTCTTCCATCTCTAAAATTCCCGATGCCTCCGATTTCTAAAATTCTCAACGTCTCCGCTGTCCAAAATTCGCTACGTCTTCGATCGCCACAAATTTCCAACGTCTCTCATCTCCAAAATTCCCGATGCCTCCGAATTCTAAAATTCCCAACGTCTCCGTTCTCCAAAATTCGCGATATTTCCGTTCTCCAAAATTGCTAATGTCTCCGTTCTCCAAAAATTCCTAAGGTCTCTGTTCTCCAAAATTCGTAACGTCTTCCATCTCTAAAATTCCCGATGCCTCCGATTTTTAAAATTCTCAACGTCTCCGTTCTCCAAAATTCGCTACGTCTTCGTTCTCCACAAATTGCTACGTCTTCGCTCTTCAAAAATTCCCAACGTCTCCCGTCTCCAAAATTGCCGATGCCTCCGATTTCTAAAATTCCCAACGTCTCCGTTCTCCAAAATTCGTGAAATTTCCGTTCTCCAAAATTCCTAACGTTTCCGTTCTCCAAAACTCCCAGCGTTTCCATTCTCCAAAATTCCCAACGTTTCCGTTCTCTAAAATTGCCGACGCCTCCGATTTCTAAAATTCCCAACGTCTCCGTTCTCCAAAATTCGCTACGTCTTCGTTCTTCAAAAATTCCCAACGTCTCCCGTCTCCAAAATTCACGATGCCTCCGATTTCTAAAATTCCCAACGTCTCTGCTCTCCAAAATTTGCAAAATCTCCGTTCTCCGAAATTCCTAACGTTTCCGTTCTCCAAAACTCCCAGCGTTTCCATTCTCCAAAATCCCTAACGTCTCTGTTCTCCACAATTCGCAACGTCTCCCGTTTCCAAAATTCCCGACGTCTCCGATTTCCAAAATTCCCAAAGTCTCCATTCTCCAAAATTCCCAACGCCTCCGTTCTCCAAAGTTCCCATAAACCTTCAATCTCGACGTAAGGTTCATCCTCTCGGATTTTCTACCTCAGACTTTCAAGGTAAAAATCGCGAATCCTGTCGATGAATTTTCGCATGGACGATCGTATTCGCGATACTAGTTCTTAACGGAGGACTTAATCCACCGTTTATGCCTTCTCTCTCCGGTCGTCGGTGGAAACGGATCGAAGATCCTTGGCGCCGTCGAGTTGCGCTTCGTTCTCGATGAAAATATTGCGGAAATTTCGCGTGTCTGGGAGTTTCAACGACCCGTAAATTCATTTCATCGCCAGGGTCAGTTATCGACGAGTATTTTCGTCGGTGTTCCTCACATTATCCTCTAGTAATTATCGCTTCTCGACGATACCATTGATCGACCTTCAAACAATTTCGTAACGGCGATAATACCATAGTAACCGCGATTTACAATTTGCAATTGCATAAATTAACACAGTCTACTATCGCCGATCGAATTAATGCCGTCAAACGGGCGTCGTTTTCTAGCTTAAATCCCAAGGGATACGTTGCATTTCGGGGTATCGAGATTATTCGTGAATTTCGCCAATCGAGTGTCTCGGAAATTCGCTAGGAATTAGAGGTACAGAGCGAATAGTTAATGGTGCAAGGTGAGGAGGCGTACGTTTCGCTCGACCCTGTCGAATTAATTGCCGATTGAAATTAATCGGGAAGCAGAGACTGTGGTTTGGAACTGCAACAATGGAGGAGAATGTTCCTGTATTAGGGTACGATGGTTGAAATAACGGTGGTTATGCTACTTGTTATAACGTATTGAATTCATAGCAAGGTGACTTGAGATATCTTTAGACCTAAGAGACTTATTCTTCTTGCGGATAAAAGAGACTTTCCAAAGGTAAAATCTTAGTCTTTTGAAACGGAGTGAGCTGCTTTCAAAAAACCCTGATGCTAACACATAGTATCCATAATTAATAAAACAATACTCTGTACTATTAGTCTCATAACTAGACTGCGGATGTTTATGCAAATTTCGAGTTTCACAAATGCAGGTGAGACAGGAAAACCTATCTAGGGATTTATTGCACTCAATAAATATTACAACAAATACCATACATTGGATATTTTAGATATATTTTTATATTATGTCCTTTTTGTATATTTTAGCCGTATTTAATTTGCCATAACTGCATAAAAATCCGCAGTCTGCTCATAACTTTTATGTCTTCTCGAAACCTATGTCCACAATCGTCTATGAATTACTCACAATTTTTGGCGCAATGTAAGCCACTGATACTCCATTCAAAACGACGCTGTTGCAAAAAATTCTTATGCTTACACAAACTCCTTATTATTAGTAAAATAATATTGTACTATAAGTTCTACAACTGTCACATCTTCCTGGAAAGTTAATTTTCTTATATCCAAAATCGCATAGCAATCACAAAATTTTTAGCGCAAAAAATTTTGAGAGCCCCCGATGCTCCATTCAAAACGACGCTGATGCAGAAAAGACATATTGCTAACGCACAACAGAACTTAATATCAATAAAACAATATTCTTCTATCACTTCTATAACTTTTACATTTTCCTGGAACGTTATATTTCCTTATATAAAAAATCGCAAATGAATCACGCACAATTTTTAGCTCAAAAAAAATCTGAAAGCCAGCCGTGTTCCATTCAATACGACTGCTTTAAAAAAACTCTAATGCTAACGTAGAGTACTGAATATTAATAAAACAATATTCTTCTATCACTTCTATAACTTTTACATTTTCCTGGAAAGTTATATTCCCTTATATCAAAAATCGCAAATGAATCACCCACAATTTTTAGCTCAAAAAAATCTGAAAGCCAGCCGTGTTCTATTCAATACGACTGCTTTCAAAAAAACTCTAATGCTAACGTAGAGTACTGAATATTAATAAAATAATATTCTACTATCAGTTCTATTACTTTCGCATCTTTCTAGAAACTTATATCTCCCTATATCAAAAATCGCGTATCAATCGCTCACAATTTTCAGCGCAAAAAATTGTCAAAGCCTCCGATGCTCCATTCAAAACGAGGCAGTTCCAAAACCCCCTAATGCTAACGCAGAGTACTGAATATTAATAAAATAATATTCTACTATCGGTTCTATTACTTTCGCATCCTTCTAGAAACTTATATCTCCCTATATCAGAAATCGCGTATCAATCACTCACAATTCTCAGCGCAAAAAATTTTGAAAGCCTCCGATGCTCCATTCAAAACGAGGCTGTTCCAAAAAAAACTCTGATGCTGTCACAAACTACTTATTATTAGTAAAATAATACTCTGCCATCAGTTCTATAACTTTCGCACCCTGCTGGAATCTCATATCTAAAATCGTATATCGATCACTCACACTTTCGTACGCAATCAAAACACGTACGCAATGTGAATTCCTCGCGAAAACTATGTCGTTTGTATAAAAAAAGGCAAGAAATACCTCAGCCAAGAGGCACTTAGAGTCAATTCAGTCTGCCCCAGTAGATCTTACAGCAATATTGGCGACATAGTAGCGCGAGGAGTGCAGAAGTGCACCTAAATGCTTGGACGTGGTATTCGTGTGTCGAGAAAGAGTGAGGTGCGTTAAAGTTAAGCATACTTGAGGGCTGCGAGAGAGCCTGCCCGAAAATAGAGAACGTCCGTTTATTTCGGTCGGTGTTGTTTCAAGGTGAAAGGCCGGCTGCACGTATTACTTGCTCTCTTTCCTGGAGCGTATGCACTCCAGCTTGCCTTGCTCTCGTCTCCTCCTCCTTCATTCACCCCTTCTTTTCGTCGACGTCGACGGTAAAAAGGAAAGTGATGTGGATCGCGGTGTTTCAACATTTCGCGAAGATGTTTCACACGATTAGACATGGATAATTAATTGGAGGAATTACAAAGCCACCGATATCCTTTTGCGGGATGGCTTATGGATGAAGATAGTGGCATTGACTTTCAATTAACCCTTTAAGGATGACGGACGCATATATGTGATCTGAGAAAAAATCTGACTAGACTCTATCAATACATGTATGCACGATTAGAGTATTTATTTATTTATTTATTCAAACCATCCATACATATATATAATGTTTTTGGATATTAGACAGGAAAAGAGAGAGAGAAGGGAGAAAAACACAGACTAGGCAGAACGAACGAACAGTATATACACAGAAGGTGAAAGCAAGAAGACAATAACGGAAAGTAAGAAGAGAGTGTAAGAACAGCGATTAAGAAGACAGGAGAAGGGAATTGACAAGGCAAAGAATAAACTTTGATTATCGTTTCTTTGTTCGCAGGTGAGAGGGATTGTAAATAGTGTAAATAGACAACATAAAATAATAAAACTTTGTTCACAGAGCAACACGACCACGTTTATTCAAACCTAGCAAATTACCCACAAAGAGATAGAGCTATAAGCATTACATATACATCAGGGAAACAGGAATTGAAAGGTGGAAAGATTATTAATTCGATAATTTACGTTGTGTAGTCATAATTTCGCTGTAATGTTACGAAATTTGTATAATAAGGAGGAACCAGTCATTTTGACTACCCTGGTAGTTCTAAAGTTAATGTAAAGCTTCGAGGATTTTGAATCTACCTAAAACTACTGTTTTTCAAAACGAGCTAAAACAAAAACAAGAAACTTTGTCGGACCAAAGTAATTATTATAAAAATCAGTAAGAACTTAAAAAACATATATTATTTTTACATACAATGCAAAAATCAGTTAAGTTGGGTCACAGAAATTTGCCCCTTTGGGCCGACAATTCCGTGCTTCAACTGTGTCGACTCGCTCGACCGGAAAACTCGCGAAATTACAGCACCTATTACCAAAACCATCGGCGCGTAATGGAAATGTTTAACTCGAGTATCGTTTCCGCTGCCAAGAAACGTAAATATGGCATGGTTTCTCTTGGAAAACATTCGCCGAAGGGTCGAGAAGTGAAAGAATTACACGATTTCAGGACGGAAGTTCGTTTAGAAAGGTTTGCGCTTTCGCGAGAAGCAAATCAATTCGACGGGAAATCGATGAGTCGGTTAAGATCGGTTGGTGGGTGGATATTCTACGAAGTAAATGCGACGAAACTATCGTTGAAGGAGAGAAGGAAGAGTCAACGTCGCGCAGGTGAGATAAATTGCAAGTAGATGTAAATTGATGTCGCGGATCGTAACTCAACGAGCAAACCGAGCACGAATGCTATCTCGTAATGAGAGAGGCGGGAAGGAAAAAGAAGAGGAATAAGGAGAATCGCGATCGAATCGGTGAAACTTGGTAATGCGATTCGCGGTAGCATTCGTGGTGAACGATTGTTGGAAGCGAAATGAATTTCAGCGATGTGAACAAAGTAAGAGCTGAAAGAACGATGTTATTTCACGTAAAACGCTGTATTTTGAAGCAATCGTGAGCGTGGGAGTGAAGAACTTTCTCTCGATGAAGTCGTATATTTTCTGGTGTTGACAACTCCATCGGCAATTTTAATCATTGTGTTCAATTTGGCTATGAGCTACAGTTTTTGGGTTCATTTTGAACCACTGAATTGAGGGTGTACTAAACAATAATTCGGGAAAAATCTCAGATAGAAATTTGACACGGGGTTACTAATTAACCCTTTTGCTTACAACTACGTGTAAGTACTCGTAGTGTGCAAAATGGAAAAGGCAATTTTGAAGTCTTCCAAAAATTATTAAGGTAAAGGTACCAGTAGTTGACCAGTTAAGAGAAATTTTCGATAGAAACAATGGTATCTATTTACTCTGTCAATAACTGGCGAGAGTCGGTGCTTGGAGACGTTCTTTCAATATTCTAGATTATGTACCAAGACCAATTTAAAAAAAAACATAAGTTATAAAAATTTGAGAAATATATTTAAAAATTCGGCAAATGGTTCAGTAGTTGACCACTTTTGAGATCGATAAAACTAGTAATTGACCACCTTTTTTCGTTAGTAGTTGACCGCTTATATTCGAATCAGGGTTACACCATTAACGCTGAAAATCACTTTATTATCGTTTAATTTTAACAGTTACCAGTTCAAATCTGAAGCTCCATTCTCACCTTGGTCTCGTTCTTGCACGTTCTTTCTAAACTTACGTTCTTCTCACAGAAAACACACCCCCTTTCGAAGAATGATTCGAAGCGAATCGACGTCTAAGGTATCGAGGGGTGAATTTCGTGGAAATAGGAGACTCCTTCGGGAGTTTCGCAAACAAAAGACGTAGGACAAAGGCGCACCTTAGGAAAAGCGATTACAAGATCCGATGTCCTTAAAGTTCCTTTGCCAGACGTTTACCTCTATGCACGATATTACGGAGATGAAATGCATCGATGATTCGTAGAAAATGATCCGTACGATTGCAACGAAACGTTTGGAAAACTTCCAGATCCATCGTCGTCGACGGCCATCGTTGCAATATCGGAATAGCGAAAGTCTATCGATCGTCGCGAGGCTATCTTCGCAGAATAAACATGTCAGCGTAACGGACTTAGCCTACTTTACGAGTAGCCTGTATTAATTACAATCGACGCTTAATCGAATGAACGTTAAAAGCCATGGAAGGTCTAATGGATCCTCCGGAGACTGCCGAGTCTACTAGCATAGTGCATTTGATTAATTTTATCAGCCAGGTAAAATTGTCATTTTGCGTCGACTTTTTTTTAAACACGCAATTTATTAGGACTCAAATTCGAAGAGAAGTCACAGGTATTGCTGACGTATTAGAAAATTCGATATAGAGAATAATTCTAATTTTAAGCCTAATCGTATCGACACTTTATGGACATTTATTCTTATCACAGTAAATCTTGTGAACTGATTGAAATAACAATACCTATTTGAAAAAAGTTATGGAGATTGTCAACTTAAGTTAGTCAACCGCTGAGAAAAACCGAAACTGTACGCTACTCACCCATTAAACACTATTAAATCTATTCAATTGAAGGTATTTGATTTTGAGACGATTAAATTATTTCCACATTATTAATATTACATTCGATTGTAAGAAATATCAGAAATCATAGAGAAATGTTGATTTCAGGAATTCATTCTCAATTCCTTCGCACGCAGTGGAAACTGTATTGCACTGGAAAGTATTGTATTGTAGTTAAATTAAATTTTTTAATTGTAGCAAAGAGTTGAGATGGTGAAAATAACTCCCTTCTGATTGTGAGTCAAACCATTCAATTTAAAAATAAAGATTTGCCAAAAATCTATCTATCTGTATATTTAAAGTTTCTGCTCTAAAGAGATGTGAATTTAGAGGAAAAAGATTCACTTCAGTAAAAATAATGAAATTAGCGACATACCGGTGGCGTTCAACATGTTAACCCCTTCAGACCCGAATTTTTTTTCGTTTAAGACAATATTTATTTATTTATAATTTGTAAATATATATTTTAATGGGCATATGGTCCTTACGCAAAATTTGTAACATTAAGGAGATCCTGAGAAATATTTGTATAAAAAAATAAAATTCATTAGGTGTTGGAACTAAGTTTAACACTAGAACTACCGGCGTCAAATCTAATATATTTTAATAAATTAAATAAGTACTTTGAAAAAGGGAGAATCAGGCGGCGGTAAATTTTATCGATTGGATGATTTATGTTTATTGATATAGAAGTAGAATATTTATCCTATGACTCTTATATAAACTTGGAGAATTTTTTGAAAAAATTGTGTACCAGTCATTTTGACTGGTTTGGTAGTTCTAGTGTTAAACTTATCTATTATATAAAGCTCAAATACCACTGACTGACTGACTCATTCATCCACTCATCACGAAATCTCAAAAACCACAGAACGGATTACAATGAAATTTGGAACATACCTTCTCCTTGGGTCTTAGGTGCTCACTAAGAAAGGGTTTTGAAAAATTCGAAATTTTAGGGGGGATTTTAGGGGGTTAGAGTATGGGCCAAACTCATCAACGCAGAGCCGAAACTACTTGACCTAGAAACTTGAAATTTTGCATGAGCGTTTCTTCTAGGGTACAAACACCCACTAAGAAAGGATTTTTCAAAATTCGAAATTCTAAGGTTTTTTTTTTAGTTACGATTAAACCGTAGCGAAGCGCGGGAACTTTCAGCTAGTACGTAATAAAATACAGCACGAAAAGTATTATGTACATTACAATGTGCACAGGGTCCGAAGGGGTTAATAAAAGTATCAAAAATATGTGCGTCATCTAAGAACAATGTCTGTCATAAATACGACGGAAAAGACAAGTTAGGAAAATCCTCTGGATATTCGGTCTCGCTTAAACAAAGGAGGCATCCTAAAGCTTACCGATCATTAATTACTCGCATAATAAGACCAGTCGGTTAGTACGGTCTGCCAGGATGCTGGAAGAGTTAACGTGTAACGTATGCAAGTTCATAGATCGTTCTTTGGCTGACATAGAAAGCGATTCCTGCTCTCCAACTTCCCACGTGTCGAGCGACCCATTTATCGCGAGCTCAATGGAAGCGAGCTCAGTGGAGCGAATTCTGAGAGGAAAATGAGGAACGAAGAAGTCAGAGGGAAGGTGAGGAGAGGGAAACCGTGAAACCGCGACAGGATTAATGAACAATTCGATTAACGTGAAACGACGTACGCTTCTCGGGAGAGAACTTATTGCTTTAATCGCACAGTGCCGCACAATGCTTTCCCGCCAGTTTTGATTGCTCTTTTCATCTTTTTTTTCTGGTGCCGGGATAATTCGAGTGCTGCTTGAAATTCCAGAGAATCGAGAGCTTTCGACCATGCTCGATGTCGGCGATGAATTCTTGTTCCATGCGAAGGGAGAAAGTAAACGCACGCGATTGAAAGATCGGTTTACTTCTTTTTTCGTTCGACTATGAAATCTGACGAGATTAATCGTCATGAACGAAGGCATGCCGGTGTTTAACCCTCTTACAAGGGAACATCCCTAACTGTAAATCGCCAATTCTTATGAAACTATAGTATAAGGTGGATTTTGTGTAAATATTTGACACCTAATTTGTTTTTTCGGCAACCGTCCACGTTAAAGGGGTGAAAACCGCCCTCAAAGTTGGGGTAACGGAAACTATTTTATCGAATATCTACGAAACTATTAGAGATACGAAAATTTCGTAAGGACTGAAAATTAAAGTATTTCGACCACGAATCCAATGGTATAAACATTTTTTTAAAAAACCCATTTGTTTAAACAATATGATAAAAAATACTGTTTTTTTCAACTTTGAGTGTAGTTTTCACCCTTTAACGTGGACGGTTGCCGATAAAAAGAAATATGGGTCAAATATTTTCACGAGGACTATATGATACTAAAATTTCATAAAAATCGGTGATTTACACTTCGGGATGTTCCCTTGTTAGTGACACTAGCCGATATATCGGCTCGAGGGTAGACCGTAATTAACCCTAGGTTTACGGAAGACGTCAAATTGAAGGGGTTCCTATTTGTTTTATAAACATTTTTTTCAAATTTACAGAGATGCTATACAATAGATATTTTAAGAGTATTTTATAAAGCAAGAGGTTAAACATATCAATAAAGTGCTTTGAATAGAAACGGATCAAGCGTAAAAAATCTCGATTAATAAAGTAGTTTGTGTATTGTAAGATAGGAGTGATTTATCTACTCCACTTTTTCCTTATAAATTTGAAAAACATTTTTAAAAAAGAAGGAATCCGTCAATTTGACGGCTACCGTAGATCCAGTGTTAAATCTATGCGATTCGAGGGAGATTCGTGGTTGTAAAAGTTTCCGAGGGAAATTTCAAACTTGGCTTTCAGAGGGTTCGCGCGAGCCAGTTTGAAACAATGGGGGAAAGTTGAACGTTTCGAAAATCGCCACGATGGAAATCCAAGTTCTCTTGGATTCTCGCTGGCCGATCTCGCATTTGCGCTCGTGAAAATACGTAGAATCTACGAAATTACGTTGAAACAATTTTATGCTTTCCCCTCGAGGGACGTTAAATTCGTTAACCTACCCTTCCGTTCTGTGACGCAACGACGAAATGAGGAAATATGTTGAAAATATCTAGAAACCTTGAGATCGCTTCTGCAGACGAGCACGTACTCTTCAATGAAGGTGGAGCTTTTGGAGGAAGTTGCAACGATTGCTCGGAAGTGCTGGCAAAGAAGCAAAGGGCTGATCTTGTCGAGGAAGAATCTTCAAAGATGGAATGTAATCGCGAGAAGAGTGGCTTATCGATATTACACGTATCGCGGTACACCGGAGAGATCGAGGATGATAAGACGAAGCCAACTCGCGATGAGGTTGAGTTTAAAAATATTCTACAAATGGAACAATAAATGGCCTAGCTCGATAAGAATGCAAGAAGTCACTCCCCGAGACGAAAAACCCAGCCTAAAAAGAAACTTCAAATTCTAGATTCTTTTGATTTCTCATTTGCCGCTTAAATATGTATACCATTTTGAACCTCAAAATCCTCAACTAGTGTGTCTACGCGCCTCAAAGTCCTGTAAATATGATTTTTAGGAGTTATATGGACTGATCAGGTAAAATTTTTATTCCAATTTAATCTGACATCCCCTAAAAATATTTCAGAAGTTCCAAGTCTGTCGACTCATATTCTAAAAATAGGGCTTTCAGGAGCAAGTAGGAATTAAATTATCATTTTATTCCATATAAATTCTAAATCTCCTAAAATCAAATTAATTTTTAGGATATTGAGAATTTTTTTGGACCTAGATCATTCCACTCCAATTCCAATCCAATTATAAAACTCCTCATTATAGAATGCTGAGGATTGTTTTGGACTGTATGAAGCCTAAATTGATCCTAAACTAGGCAAAACTGGCAAAAATTAACAAGTGTAGGGCGATTGTGGAATTAAAATTTGCATTCTTTTATATGTAACATATTTTTCCACATTCAGCCTAAATATCCTGAGTTATTTGGTAATTTAGGAGGATTTTGGGCTTAAAATTTTCGACTCGGGTCCAAAAGCTAATTATTCTTGGGAAATACCATTCCATAGATCTCTAAAAGAACTACAAGTATGAGAATAATAACCAATTGCCATGAAAAGTTGACAGATACAAAGTAGACCAAATGTTTTAAATCAATAGGTTTGTCTAACATTCAAACATAACGGAGTACTTCAAGACTACTGACTAAGTTAGAAATCATACAAGTATGAAATTGCTATCCTAACTGCAGGGGTAGTTAAAGAGTAAAACATGTTTTACACTTTACAATTAATTATAATTAATAGTATACAAAGATTATGTATAATTGCTGGTTACTGTATATATTTACCACTAAAACCTAGGCGAAACCCAGATCTCTTTTTTCCCGTCGGAAGGGAAATGTGTTTACTCACCCCCTTGGGTACCCCGGGGTGTGCGGAGGTCGGCGGAGTTAAACTCCCGGACCTAAATGAGATCTAACCCAGAGTTAAGTCAGATCGAAGTCCTAAGATCAAATTCAGCAAGCTGAACCAACTCCTGAGGAACTACCCCCTCTGTATTCCTTGTGGACTTTCCCTACATGTGGCTCGGGCAACCCCGGGTTCGCCAAACCCGTACCTGACCAGCGAGCTGGACAGGCCCCTGGGGTAACTGCTTTTCTGAAGAACCAGTATGAGTTCACTGTCCTCTGTGTCTAGAAATCCCGGGTCCACCAAGACCCTACCTGACCAGTAAACTAAATTGAAAGAAATAAGCTAGATCTAACTCAGACTCGCCAATTAATTTGATAAATATTCAAAAATTTATCACATTTATCAAATTTATTGCTGCTTATAAATAATCACCGAATTAATCACATTTACTGTAACATGAATACTCAACAAAATTTTTCAGATTTTTCCGTAGGCAAAATGAATCTTGAAAAAATGTAAAAAATTTGAAATACCAATTCAATTTTAAAGCTAGAGACCTACAGAGTGGTTCAAAGTTTGTAACTCCTTTTGTGCAAAACCACTATGGGTTCGTCGTCCCCTAGCATTAGAAATCCCGGGTCCACGAAGACCCTACCTGACAAATGAGTTGGACCGAAGGAAATAAGCTAGATCTAACTCAGACTCGCCAATTAATTTGATAAATATTCAAGAATTTATCACATTTATCAAATTTATTGCTGCTTATAAATAATCACCGAATTAATCACATTTACTGTAACATGAATACTCAAAAAATTTTCAAATTTTTTCGTCGACAAAATGAATCTTGAAAAAATGTAAAAAATTTGAAATACCAATTCAATTTTAGAGCTAGAGACCTACAGAAGGGTTCAAAGTTTGTAACTCCTTTTGTGCAAAACCACTATGGGTTCGTCGTTCCCTAGCATTAGAAATCTCCGGTCCACCAAGACCCTACCTGACAAACGAGCTGGACCGAAGGAAATAACCCAGACCTAACCCAGACTCACCGATTAATTTGATAAATATTCAATAATTTATCACATTTATCAAATTTATTGCTGATTATACATAATCATCGAATTAATCACATTTACTGTAACATGTGTAAACCTAAATTGTTTCAGATTTGTCCGTTGACAAATGAATCTTGGAAAAACTCAAAAATTTGCAATTCTAAAGCTAGAGATTTACAAAGTGGATCCAAGTTTGACTATTCCAGTTCTCTGGAGAACGTTCTCCACGATAGTATTTATATTAAAACATTCTAATGTATTATTCTTAAAATAGGTTCCCGCAGGTTATCGGCTTTCCATCGAGCCAGTTAGAATGCTAATCAACGATGACCCGAACCACGTTGGTTCTGCGCTCGATTCTTTCACGATCACGTACGTATTATTGCGCATTCGAGGATGCTGCTTTCTCAACGTGCAACTTGCAACGTGCAGCTTGCAACGTGCAACTCGCAACGTGCAACTTCTACGCCCTCGGCGAGCAAACGAGCAAGGCATAACCGGAAAAGATTATTTGCCAACCGGCAACGACGTTTCGCTTCGCATTAATTCTCGACTATTACTCGCCCCTTCTCGATAGATTTACCATCGAGAAGATATTCCGTGAAGCTCAAGGTAAAAAGGTAGTTTACCCTACTACTCGATCCTCAAGCAGTTTCTCCGTTCTCCAGACATATTTCCTTGTTCTCCAAAAACGTGCTCGGAGTTTCGATGGTACCGATGAAAGACGTCGAGATATTTATACGTGAAAATCCAGAGTGGCAGAAGTACTCGGATGTTGGTCCTCGAGTGTTGCCTTTACGTTATGTAAATGGATTATTAAGTACCATCTACTCATAAGTGGCCCATTTTCGCGCCGCTATATTTACGGTCCACTTTGCGCCCGATGAGACGAGATTAATGTCGAGAAATTTGCAAAATTCTAGGAGCAACGCACCGTCGTACAATGATACCGATAAAACGTACTCTATTATCGTGCAAATCGAACTAATTGCAAGTAAAATTGCGCAAGATTATAAAAAAAGGCTCTAAAAATATTACACCACGTTCGATTATAGCTTATAATTTATAACCGCTCTCGATGTACAGCGAATAAAATTAAACTCTTCTTCATCCCTATCGTCTATTTTATCCCAAGACAATTTTATCGATATCCTACAAATCGCATCGATAATTTCTATCCGAACGATCTCCGACGTCCAGCGAAGATCGTTCGACGACCGTCTGCGAAGGATAGAGAAAAAAAGGATAGAAGTCCATCGAACCGTTTAATCGTTTCTTGCACGTTTTTCCACCAAGAATCGATACGGAGAACTGTACGGTGCGTTGAGGCGCCGAATTAAGAGGGAGAAAGGAGAAAAAAAGATAACGTCCGAGCCGTGAACCGGTTGTCACGCCCAGACAAAAAGAAGCCAGCGGACGGAAGGTCCGAGGGGAAACGATTTTATTGTCGACGATGAGAGTTCGAGGCTCCCTGAGATCCGTCAGTTGCCTTCGACGTATCCAAGTTACGTCATGCATCGATGCGAACGTATTAAAAAAGAATAAAAAGAAAAATCGGCTAACGTAACCTACCGTGCTTCGTAACGAGCCGTCATTGACGCGGATCGGTCGCGGTGGATCGACCGGCGCCGTCTGACATAACTGTTAACGCTCAAATTTACACGGTTAATTAAAAACTTTCTCGCTCATCTTTCAACCACTTGGGAGACGTCTCCTTGTTGCTGCGAGAAAGGTCGGGGAAGTTTTTAAAAGGGATCTTTGGGAAACATTTGTTTCGATGTGTTTCAAAGTCTGGGAGATGATCGTTGAACTTCTTTCGTTGTGTCGTTGTACCTAAACATTTGGGAATTAATATTTCTAGAATTAGGAACAGTTATGTTTACTTTACAAAATAATCTATGATTCTAAGTAATTCTGAGCCATTGAAATTTCGATAGATTTTTCAAAGTCACCCACGTCCCATCTTACAATTACGAATAATTGTTTCTTCTTTCTGTTCATGCTACGTCGATGATGGCTACTTCATACTTTTATTTTAGAAAGGTAAGATCTGTTTTATCGAAAAGCTATGACTTGGGTGACTCATTAGCACTAGGTTTACGGGCGTGAAATCTATTAAATAAGGATTTTAAAAAAAGAAGGATCAAGTGGCAAAGACAACAATTTGTTAAGTAACTTCTGTATTATAAAATACATGTGAAATATTACATCTACTATACTGCTTTTCTGTAAAGTAGAGAAGTATTTACAAAAAAAGTTGGAACCTGTCAATACTTTGTAAATATTTACAAAAAAGCTTCCGTAAATATAGCGTTAATCACCTGTGCTACGATATTAGGTACTATAGGATAGAGTTCGATAAAAATTTCTACTGAAGATCCGACCATCTCGCTGTATGTTATTGTTGCTAAATACCAACGACAAAATTGAAGTATAAAAACTAGCAACGTCGAGAAAGGGGAATCGAGAAGCTATAACTTACAATTAAATGACTTTTTAGTCACCTATGCTGCGATACTAGGTACTACTGAATAAAATTCTCCGATGATTTCTGCTAGAGGACGTGACCACGGTGCTCAAACTCGTTCTTCTGTGTGTTATTGTTGCATCGTGTTAACGTCGGGGAAGGGGAATTGGAAGTGATGGAGAGATAATAATTTAAGACAGTTTGCACGACGAAATACATAAATACACAAATCCATCCACGTAGTCTTGTCTCCTTCCCGTTCGTGCTTCGTCGATGATGACTACTTCATACTTTTATGTTACAAAGCTCAAGTTAATTTTATCGTAAAGCTATGATTTACAATTAGACGATTCGTTAGTCACTTATGCAACGATGTTAAGTACTATAGGATAAAATTTTCCAAAGACTCTTGCTAAGGGAGGTGACCTCGGTGCCCAAACTCATCCGTCACGCTGTACATTATAATTGTATCATATCAAAGTCAAAATTAGGGTATCGATACAAGTAATGTCGGCAAAGAGGAATCGAAAAGCTATGACTTACAATTAAATGAATTTTTAGTCACCTATGCTATGACATTAGGTACAACAGGGTAAAGTTGTCCAAAGATTCTTGCTAGGTGACGTGACGTCGGTACCCAAACTCATTCGTCACGCTGTACATTATAATTGCGTCATATCAAAGTCAAAATTAGGGTATCGAAACTAATTAAATAAATCTTTAATCGCTCATGCTACGATATTAGGTACTACGGGATAAAGTTCTCCAAAAATTTCTGCTAAGGGACATGACCTCGGTGTCCAAACTCGTCTGTCTCGCTGCGCGTTATTGTTGCATCATGCCAACGGCAAAATTGGAGTATGGAAACAAGTAACGTCGAGGAAGGGGAATCGAAAGAGACGGAGAGATAATAATGGAAGACAGTTTGCACAACGAAATACATATTTGGGCCAATTCGTGCGTAGCGTTTGAAGGATGCCTCTACGTTAATAAATTTGTGGCGGGGGCAGGGTAAACGATGGAGGAGTATGAGCAAAAGTGAAAGTATACAAAGAATTGTAACACCGGAGGTCGACAATAAAGTTATCTGTCCGTCTATCAGCAGGGTATTTATATGTCTACCTGTTTATCAATCCTCCTATCTGTCTGAGCGTTTGTCGCTCCATCGATAAGCCTAAAGCCTGTTACAAGTACGCATTGTAATAATAAAATAAACTACACCCTTCTTTTCCCTTTGACTTCGTGCTTTAACACCTTCAACGTCGCTCTCTTTTTTATATTTTGTATAATGAATTAATATCTTGAATTTGCGTTATCACAGACAGTGTCTGTACAATATCGTAATCTGTTGTTTAGTTTCATATAATTTTTGAATAAATTGTTGAATAATTTACATTCGACCTTTTTGATATTATAAATAAATTGATACCCTTAGATAATACTTTTAACCCTCATGTTCAAGTTTATTTATGTTCTTTCCTAGTATCAAAATCTTAGAATTGTCTTAATTTTTCTCTTACGTTAAAGCTTGAAAAAGAAGGCGAAATGCTTGTACGAAAATAAATATAATATCTCACGACTTAAAACAAAGAGAGAAACTTTAATCAATTTAAAGTTTTCTACGTCTTTACGGCTTACTTTTTCAGCTTTCACGTAAGAGCAAAATTAGAAAAAATTGAGATAAAACGGGTGCCATTTTCTTCAGTACGAATGTGTGGTTATAGTTCGTACCAAAATAAATTTACTGTCTAAGTTTAATCTAAATGTATCTTGTATCTAAAGTTTTATATATCTCATTGCTTTAAACAATGAAATATTACATTTATTTTGATACGAACAATAACCGCACATTCATACTGTCAAAAATGACACGTCGTTTTTTTTTGTGTCAGTCTACTACAACGGCTGGAATTAAGTCAGCCATCACGTGCTTTTAAAAGATTGCCCTCTTCAATGATACGTACCTCCTACAATTTCGCATATTCTGACTTGAAAAAAATACACGATGTAGCTGACATATTAAGTAACCATATATCCAAAAGATTAATGCAATACAGTATCCTAATTTTAAACAATAAATTCCAGGAAAAAGCTGAAAAGATAACACAAAAAAAGGAATACCTCTTTAACTCTTTTAGTGCCGGACAACGATATATCGTCGTTAGCAAAATTGCTAACACTGGACATCGAAGGGTTAATATTCAGTTTCCAATACGATATCAGTAATTTTATGACATATAATTGTAAATACACAATTTATGCTCCATATTGCGTATTCTATATGACATTATTGCGAAATGAAAATTCTTTTTATTCGCAACTACATTTGTTATTAATTCAATCAATTTTTTCGGTCGGCACTAAAAGGGTTAAGACTTCAACTCCAAACGATCAACGTCCGTTCCTTTTTTTATTTCCGCGTTTCAATTTCTCTTCGTTGCTCTTTAATTATCAAAATTATACCTATCAGATGGAACTATTACTCATGAATATATATTCCAGCTAATTTTCCTATCTGCGAGTAAATGAGCATCCAAGGAAATTCGTGCTCTCGAATTATACGAAGCAGTTGCTTATATTTTTACGTAGCTCTCCGATCGAACGAGACTCTGCATAGAGGAACATCCTCTTTAAGAGCACAAGATACAACGCAAAATAGGGGCAGCGTATTAATGTGAACTTTCAAATTATCCTTCTCGTCTCCCTTTCATGTGCATGCTCTTTCTCTTTCGACCAGCTCGATGTCATCGCAAAGAAAAAGCGCTCGACTTCCAAACAGAAAAGTCGAGTTTTTATCCCGTTTCATCATCGAACACCACGTAAACGCTAGAATTACCGGCATTTATATCAATCATATTTAAATATACTGAGTAACTACTTCGAAAAAAGAGAAATCTAGGTAAAAACAACAAACAATTAGAGCTAGGTTCATACTTTTTTCTAAATATTTCTCTCACTTATCCCTTTCAATACGGCGAAAAATCCAGTCCGAGTGCGCCCCATTACCGGGATCAGTTATTTCTCCTCCGAGTGATTATTAGATAAAATAATTTTTATGCCGAAAACTGAGCAACCTTAACAGTTGTCGCTTGTTTGATTAAATCGGGGACGATCGAGATGAGAAATTTATGGACTCAGAACGATTGAGAATCAGTTTGGAGGCCCAACTTGGCGTTATTTTCTGCCCTAGATGTTTTTCAGTAACTGGGACATATGTTGGCCCAGCAGTAATATCAAAAATTTTTCAGACTGGGACAGCACATGTCCCGTCCGGTGCGAAAGGGTTAAAGAGTTACAGTATGGTAGATGTTTCACACGTATTTTATGGTATACGAATTACTCAACACTGTACCGATCGGTAGCTTATTAATACTAGAACTACCGGCCTCAAATCTATCATATTTTAACAGGTTGAGTGCCATGGGGGTCACCGGTGACCGGCGCTATTGAATTGAATGAAATTTTATGTTACGTTTAAATTGCAATATTTATGAATTTTCTATCATATTGAATATTTAAATTTTGGCGTTAAGAAGATGAAGATCTGCTAAACACCGATCAATCAGTGTCCTTAAAATTTCTGTTTTATGAATACGTGATTTTCATAAAAAAAGTTTCACTTCAGTAGAACTAACGAAATAAGGGAAATATCGGTGGCATTCAACCTGTTAATAAATTAAATAAGTACTTCGAAAAAGGGGGAATCAAGCGGCGGAAAATTTGATTGATTGGATGATTTATGTTTATTGATATAGACGTAGAATATTTATTCTATGACTCTTATGTAAACTTGGAGAATTTTTTGAAAAAATTGTGTACCGGTCATTTTCACCGGTTAGGTAGTTCTAGTGTTAATGGGCTTTTCGGACCCAACGCTTTTGGAATTTTAACTTATTATTTGCTACGGCAATTAATAAATTGTTATTCATCATTGCGGTTTACTGTGCCATGGGATCAGTGACGAGAATTTGTAATTTTCGAAGAGATATCAGTATCTTTATTATTGAGGCCGAGTGACCGATTAAAGTGGGTGGGCCGTGAAAAAAATACCGGTCGGTAAAATGTTAACACATTGAGCGCCGGCCACGCGATAATGCGGAATTTTTTGTTTGTTTATATGCATATTTCTACACCTCGCAAATTAAAAGATTATCGCTCTTAGAGAGTTTCGCGTGTTATGAAGAATTATGAAAGTTAGAATCATTGGGTCAGGGAAAAAAATTGCTGCGAAAATAAATAAGGTATCAAATATTTTTCTAACTACTTATTGTTCAGAGACAAGCGAGTGAAGTCGGCACTTAATGTGTTAACACGTTGAACACCACCAGTATTTGGCTACTTTTATCATTTCTACTGTAGTGAAACCTTTTCTATTTAATTCACATCTTCATAAAGCGGAAACTTTAAAGATATAGATAGATAGATCTTTGGCAGACCTTTCACTTTTTAAAGCCAATATTTACATATTCAGTATGTCTGAAAATTCATAAATATTGCATTGCAAATGTTACATGAAATTAGATTGAATTCAACGGTCACCACCGCCGCGGCGAAAAAAATATATAGGATTTATATTCTGTACCATCACAGTTGTGAAATATTAAATAAAAAAATGAAACCAAGATATTTATAAATTAAAAGTATGATACATAGCTACCAATACTGAAGAAGTGGATCGTACTTTAATTTCACATTGAAAACGTATTCTCAATTTCGACGTGAAAACGTTACATTATTCAAGTGCCAACTTTGACATTGCATATCTCTAAGAGTATTGTTCAATAAAAATTTTTATTAATGGAAAAGGATGCTCTGATGTGTTACAAATCAAACGCAATTGCTAAATTTTGAAAATCGTGAAAACAAATTTTGGGGTTGTGGCCAGAATTTCGGCGAAATCGACCACTGTGCGCCGTGGCAGTCAACGTGTTAACTGATCGCATTTCTTTCCATTTTAACCATCTTTTTTCAAAGTACTTACTGAACCGTTTACCGTAAAATAACGAATGACACTCCTGATACGTTAAATTGAATTCACCATTTTGAGAGAAAATTGAGATGCGACATGATAAAAGTTGTTCTATATCGTAAATATTATATTAGATTATACGACATATCAATACTAATAGATTTTTATTTTACCAATTTAATTTTGACTTATTGCAGAGGCAGCCGCAAAAGAAATCGTACGACAAGGGGTTAACATATTTAAATAAACCAGATTTACTGGCTCTAAGCCCAGTGTTAAATGATTTTGTCCAGAAAGAATATTTGCTTCACGAGTTCATCTTCTATCTGCATAATTTAAAAATAAAATGGACACCAGTCATTCTCATCAGCTTGCTAGTTCATTGTTAACCCCTTGCCGTGCCATTTCTTTCGTGATTAAATATGCAATGACTCTGAATTAACTATTAAAGTAACAATCTAACCCCTAATTTCGGATATAGTAAATGACTTAAAGTAATATCGAATAGCGTAGAATTATTTTTATTTTATCAGGATCCACTAATATTTGTAATCAAATAATTTTTGGAGCAGTACAAAATTGACTATTCCATTTATCACGTCACGAGTATCACTCGTCATTGTACGGCAAAGGGTTAAAATGTGCAAAGAGAATACCAACGATCATGAGAAATCTATACGCACGAATCTCGTCTGCGACGAGTGGTCCTCTTTTATCGCGTCAAAATCTCGACGTGTATTCGGTCATCGAGACGATAACAGCGAACGATACGGTAATCGTTTTCCGATAGAAAAATAATTGTGAGTCCGAGAAGAAGGCGATTCGAATCACCGATAAGTTTCGATCAAAAGCCCATCGATCGTTTTAATGGACGGATGACGAATTCTAAACGACGACCTTTTGTCCTCTCCACAGATTCACGAACGCGACTGTACTCGTTTACGCGAATAGCACGCGTATCATTCGTACCTCTTATACAGTCTGTATCAGAAGAGCGTGGACGCGGTATCTCTGTGGGAGTAAAACTTTTTTATAAGAAATATCATATAAATCAAAAGTACATCTAAAAAATTGATACGCACTTCCTTAATAAAATGTCCAATCTCCACCATTAGCGATTATCGTTTAACAACGTCTCGGTATGCTTTCAGCCAACTTTTCAGCATAAGAGACAGGAAGAGACTTCCATATCTCTCGAATTCGACGAACTAGTGTTTTCAATTTGAAAATATGCTTTTCTCGGAGTTTGTACTTCATAACAGACCAAACATTTTCGATTGGATTGGCATCGGAGGATTGAGATGGCCAATCCAACACATTAATACCGTTCTCTGTTTTCCATTCCGTACAAAGACGGCTTCGATACAAATACACCTATATTAGTAATTTTATAATATACCTTTTTAATATACCTATATCTATGCCCTTTTTAGTTAAAATTGTTTGCGCTTTACGTAACGAAAGCGTCGGATTTTTCGAAAAAAGGTGTAAAATCGCTTTATCTTCCCGTTTCGTCGTAACCCGTTTCGAACCTCGACCTGGAAGATCATCGACACAACTTGTGTCTTTATACCGTTGCACCCACTTATTTACGAATGCGCGAGGTTTATGCAGATATTTTGCTGCATCTCTAACAGTCATTTTAGGACCTTTCGGATGATGGCGCAAGAAGACCGCTTCGAATCGTTTAGCGTACACGGCACTCATTTCGAAATGAACTGAATTTCTCAGAGATAGAAACGATACTAAAAGAATTGAGCCTATTGCGTATTAGAGGAAACTTTGTATGTTTAGACCAGCACAGTCTTTAACAAATTGCATATCAGATTTCACAAATATCGCGTCCACGCTCTTGTGGTACAGACTGTATGTTCCTCTAAAAAGTCTAATAACCAACGAAATACGACAATGTTAACTAGCATTGTCTCTTTTTATCATCCAACCATATCTCCTCGAACAAGAAACGAACCGTCGGACGATATGTCGCGACGTATCGCGGACCAGTCGGAACAATGCCATCACAGTTCCAATTCTTCGGACTGTAAACACCGTGAGCCGGTACACGTTGGAGAAAGACACTCGAGCGACTCGAAATTCGTGGAAGTGAAATAATAAGACGTGACCTGACGGAACGACAACCTTGGCCCGGTACGTCGATCTCCTCGGGAGCGCGTGAAAACAATAACTTTTACGCAACAGACGACGATGCCCTCAGTTTCTCGTAACAGTCGCACATTCGAAAGCACGTTGCGTATTTAACCCTCTATGGGTCCCTTTAACTTTGACGTAACGTAAGACAGACTTGAACCTTTTAGTACCGAGCGGAAAAACTGAATTAACCCTAGATCACTAACCTTCGTCGATTCGACGACACGGATTTACTAAGTATGCCATATTAGTTAACGTTATCGTAATAAAGAAATACCTATCTTTAATAAAAGAAAAAAACATGTTTAAATTTTATTTATATAATATCCTTTAATCCCTTTTATAAACACCGTAGTCGAAGAGACGAAGGTTAGTGTTAAGCGTCGAAAAATAAGGTTAGTGATCTAGGGTTAATGACAAATGTAGTTGCGAATAAAAAGAATTGTCATTTGGCCGTAGTTTCGTATAGAACGCGCAATACAAAGTGTAAACTGTGTATTTACTATTATTTGTCATAATCGATATCATATTGGAAGCTGAATAATAGCCCTTCGATACCCAGTATTAGTAATACTGCTAACAAAAGGGATTAAGCTTCTAGTCTTTAAGGTCTAATTTTTAACTTTGCCAAATATTATAATTTAGCTCGTGACAATCATAAAATTCTTTCCAATTCAATGTTAGAATATAGTTTTAATCTATTATTTAAAGTTTTGTTTTTGTCATTTTATAATTGGCGTATTGTAAAACTGACCTTCAGATACCATAAAAAAGTGCGACAATAAAGGGTTAATGAGTAATACATGTTCTCATCGATCGACGACCTAAAATCTAGATCGTGCTTAACACGTTAAGCACGAATTCCTAGAGACCGGCACTACTCTTTCACCCTCTTTTTTTATGAAAGGTATCTTTCTATTTGTTTTAATAACCTACTTAACATTTCATAAAACGTTCCATTTCTTACTTAAAATTATTTATGGCTCGGTCAGTCGCCACTGAGTAGCCTAGGTAAAAAACTAATCGTTGATTTTCATCGATGATCATGAACATGAACGAAAAATCAACGACCGGTCCGTAGGGACCGGTGTGGCGCTTAACGTGTTAACTGCACGCCAATTTTCCCAGACCGATGTTCAAATGTGTTCAGCAGGTGCAAGAAAGAGATACATAAACAAGTATATGGGAGGGCAAAGGCCCGAATGCCAGGGCTGAATAACCTATCGCGACACGCATCAGAAACTGAATTCTTCGTTGATACAGCGCAAGATATCGATATTGGTTATATCGTATTACGAGATCGGTATCGAAGATGACAAACATCGATAGATACCTGATGGAAAGTTCGATCTACGAGGACGCATCTCGTTAAACAATGTTCACCAACTAGATTTCGTCTTCGTAGATTTGAACTGTCTTATAGAATGATTTTTAAATAAACTCACCGTTGACGTTCCAACGTCGAATGACAAGCTCCCTTCGCTGATCAAGCTACCTTTCCAGGACGACAAGCTACCTTCCCTGGACAAGCTGCCTACCCTGGATAATGCAGGATCACAGGATAACTGGACGATCCCGTGTAGAACGTGTCCGGTAGCGATAACGATCTGCACTTTCGACAAATGTATATAGCGGGCCAATACCGCGAGGACGGGTCGTCACGAGCACTTGGAGCACGAGGGTTGCTATTGGTATATTCTCTCTGTACACACGTACCGCACAACGTACAAGTTCCTTAAGAAATGTGTATAGATGCACCCGTAAACGTAAATAAGTTCCACGGGCCGAGTGCGTACGACACACCGCCGCCCGATCGTATACACACCACGCACCGTGGTACCGATAGTAGGACGATGACTGCCATCCGACACTGTCTTACGGCGACTGGTGTTTACTACTGAAATGCTCGGTCTACCTCGGTTTGATTCGGTCGTACCTCGAGCTCGGGACGAGGATAACATCGGGTATCGCCGGCTGCTCTCGACGAGTGCAACAGTTGCTCGACCAGAGCGCCCCCTAATGTCAGATCTTGTTATTAATTTAACGGCTGTGCACTCTGTGCACCATTGTTATCTACGCAGTCGGTAATTGCATATTTGAAAATTATTTCTAATGAGTTGAAATCAATTATCTCTTATTCCATGAATCTTGGGGGGAGATCAAAGTTTGAGTTGATATTCTTGTTCTCTTGCTTTGTAATTGTTTGGTATGCTTGATGTTTCTGGTATCAATGGGTAAAAGAGAGATTGGAATTATATTAGGTAACATATTAATGTCGATTTTCAAACTTTATCTTTAACACTAGATTTGCGGTACCCGTCAAATTGACGGGTCTCTACTTTCTTTATAAAGATTTTCCAAATTTATAGAGGGGCACTACAGTAGATATTTCACTTGTATTTTATAATACAAAAACCACTTAACAAATTAGCATTTTTACTACCTGATCCTTCTTTTTTCAAAGTCCTTATGTAATATTTTACAGTGTAATAGATTTTACACCCGTAAATCTAGTGTTAAATATGCAAGTTTAGAATGGAAATATGTTTTTTTAATCAAAATAAGTGTCATTATAATTTACACATTCTTCCCAACGAGAAACCAGTTTTGGAATTCCAGTATTGTAAAATTCTAGTATTCTAGGTTGCACAAATTATCTAATCTAATAGATTGCCAGGATGCGCGAGAGTTTTTGTAAAGAATGTATTGAAATTCTGTTTACAGATTGAGGTAATTACATTGTTCCAGGTGAAGTCGGTTGAGGTAGTTTTTACCACTTTCTTAGAATTATGTTTGAAAGTTGTTTAGTCTTTGTACTCGGAGTTTGTGGAGGAGCGTTTGCAGTGTCGGATGATTTGAAAATATGAGAGTGATAATTTTCTATTAAGCATACTTCCTCGTAGAGATCTGCGGTAGTCATTTCTACGATGTGGGCGCATTCGTTAAGTAACCAGCGAAAACTTCTGGGTAAAGACTTCTCGAATATCTCGAAATTTTTCGGTTTAACGCGACTAAAGATACAGTGGTACATCCAATAGTTATTAAAGGGTCTGAAGAATTTCATTTTAACGTTGGACATATCTTCCTCGGTTTTCATCGGAATGGTTTCCTCGTTGTTTTCGTACAACAACGAAAAATTCGTTAAATTAATAGAATCCAGATCTAAATGCATAAATGACATATCTTCATCTAAATCGCCGATATCTAGAGCATTAACGTCTACAAATTCTTGTGGAAGTATTTCTTCTGCTAAGATCTCATTGAGATCTTTATTTTCTTCCTCTTCTACATCTAGCTTTGTACTATTACCAATAAATGGTTCGTTTATTTCTACAAATGAATTATCCTCTGTAAAACTCTCCTCCACTTGTATCGGTGCATTGGTTCCTTTCACGAATTGACCTTTAGAGTTCCTTGTTACTTGCACTCTTGCATTTTTCTTAAAATATAAACTTTTCATCAATCCCGGCCTACGTATCGCTTCTTTCTCTGTACATGATAAGCTCAAATTATATTTATCACAAAACGTGGCTTGCAATAATGCGTCATTTCGATTAATATTTTCGCAATTTACAGTATCTTCTTCAGGCACAGAATTATTATCGGTGGGAATTGCTAATCTACCATTTGGTAGAACGTCGTTAAACGAAAACCCGTATTGAGGCTTCGAATCGTTCGAAATTTTCGATGAATTGTTAATTCTATCGTACAACTCTCGCTTTCGAGAGTTTAATTGTATACTACATGGTAATTTTCTATGCATATAATCGCACAAAGTTTCAATCCTATTTACATTGTCGTCGTCAACGTTACTTTCTACTTCCACGGGCTCTTGCAGTTCTTCTACACTCGGCATTCTATGTTGTTCGAACGGGAAAACAATTTTTTCTACAAAGTGTAAGTTAGAATCGACGATTTCCAGGTCCGTGTTACAGAGCACCGCTGATTCCATCAAGCTAAAAAAAGAAATGAGAAATCACTATGGTTAAGAATATTCGAAATTTGAATATCAGGAAAGAAGTGCGACTTTAATTACTTACACCTGAGGTTTCGTCAAATAGCCAACTTTCGTCAAGAAAAAATCATTGTGAACTATGCTAGGAAGTTCGTAGAGTGGATGATTTAACAATTGCTGAATGTAGGAATGTAACGGTGTTAGAGAAGGTGGAAAAAAATCAATCTCCTTCGATGATTCAGTTGTATCGTTATAACTGCAGAGATGTTTTTTCAACGCGGCGATTAATTCCTCAGGAAGGTAAAACTTGCGGTTTGTTATCTCAGGTTCCTCTCTATCACTCTTTGAATTAATGAATTCAAGAAATTTGACGTACAAGCCATCGATACCATGGGTTTTCGGATAATATTTCAATTTAGTTGGAAAATGCGAGTGAATCAAAATTGCTTTCCTGCACTCGATGAATCTCTGCCATTCACGAAAGCTAAAGAGCTTGAAATCGACCAATCTTCGTTCGGCGGCTATGCTGAAAGAGAAACAATTTCAGTTAACCATCTGTGGGCCCTTGTAACTTTGAAGTAACACAAAACAAATCTAAGCCTTTATTTTTCAAAATCGATTTAACTTTCTCAAATATTACAAGTTAGCGCTTCAAAACCATAGAATTCTTTACAATCCAATGTTCCAAAATAAAAAAAAATTTATTATTTATAATAGTACTTTTATTATTTTCTAATGTGCAATCGTGCAATTAATCTTCAGATATCACAGAAAATTCGGTCCATAGAGGGTTAATCGAAAATCTTCACAAGCAATGACTCGAATCATCGATAATTACTTCCAAATCGCGCACTGCATTCGCACGTATTGTTTTCATCGAGATCGTAATAAGCCTCTGTTCTTTTCTCATTTAATTTTACACCAAATGTAATCTTGCCATCCTCTATCACCGCGTACGGCATTTTAGCCGAAGTAGAATACATTCCCCAACATCCATTCGATTCTAGAGCAATTCCTCCGGCTGTACGCTCGAATTTATCAAACATAAAGGACAAATGCTTGTTCAAAGATTCCTGAGACGTAAGCGATCGTTCGATATCTTCAACGATAGCACGCGATAATCCGAGTTTTATTATGGACTCTCCGTGTCCTGTTAGAGAGCAGCCTGCATTGCTATTTGCATAAGTACCGCAACCTAATACCGCACTGTCGCCTACTCTGCCTACTAATTTTCTATTCAAACCGCCGGTTGTAGTTCCAGCAACGATATTATATCCGTCGAAAGCTACACAGCCCACAGTACCGAAACTTTCTACAAAAAAGATGACCGTGTCAAAACGCGAACAATGACTGTCATTTTTCTATTACAATCCGAAATGATTTACTTGTCATTGCTTCGGCATACTGCAAATTCTCAAGATCACAATCGACATTATAGTTTCCAGTTTCTTCTAGCGTATGAGCTATCACCGCCGTAGGTGAGACCATATTTCCCTCGGAAATCCAATTTAAATTTGCATGTTTCGCCAGTTGCTTGGCACCCTCACCTACGAATATCGAGTTTGGAAAATGTTTCATCGCGTATATCGCTAACGTAATTGGATGTTCTATGTCCGATACTGCCGCTATGGATCCACATTTCAACGTTGAACCGTCCATTACACTTGCGTCCATTTGAACTTGTCCTATGTTATAAATATCAATGTGTATGGGAAATTTCGTTGTTTATATATAACTGTGCAAATAACCTAATGATACCTAATTCGTTTAAAGCGGATCCATAGCTACAATTAAAAAATTCGTCGCATTCTAGCCACCATAATGCGGCTTCTACAGCTTCCACGGCATTTTCGCCATTCATTAATTTTTTGTATCCATTGGACGCGGCTTTCTTGCAAGCTACCATTTTTTCAATGTCTATAGAATCGCTAAAATTTCCTGCACCCCCGTGCACTATTATACATGGGGTACCACTTTCACGGCATTTACATTCACCTTCTCCTAACTGCTGCATTATAATTTTCAAATTTTTATGTATACTATTTCGTTCTTTTTAGAGATAATAATATCGACCAATTTTGAGGTTTAAAATATGGAATGACAAAAATAACAAACGGTGTATTTCGCACGAGAGATATTCTTTTTTTTTTACATACCTATTGAGGTTTTCAGCCACCCTGCTAATTTCATACTCTGTAATGCCATCTAACGCGAATAATGTTTTTAATACTACTATAATATATGCCATTGCACGCCCCTCGTAATTTGGAATGCACGGTGATTTCGAATCAAAGGACATTCGGGGTGGAGATAATGTTATCAATCTTTCCGTATATAATTGTACACCTCCTGAAATAACGATTATGCATTTGAGAAATTCAATACTAGATTTACCGACATGATCTGAATGACTTGTTCTATTGTAGATACATCTATCAAATTTTTCAATATATTTAAGATTTTTAGATGTTTTGCGTTAATTTGTCGGTATATCTACTGTTAATAATATATTTTACAAACATAAGAAGTAATTTACGTACGTGGTAAACCTAACTCTTGACAGTACCGGCGAACGAGGGGCGAAAAGTCGGGACAAATTATATCCCAAACTCCGATAAGCTTTGCCATACTTGCAACTATTCGTCTCATGCCTTTATGAGTTATTTCGACCTTTTGCGATAATAAATTTACTTCGGTTTTTGTTAAACTTATTTCTGATGGAAGTAAGTGATCTAACTTATAGTAGGACAAATGTCCCTCTCGCCCATATCTGTGAAGAATAATTTTACCTAATATTATGCAATAAAAATGAAAACAATTGTAAACAATGTATTTATTGTATACCTCAACATGTCTCCTAAATGTATAGGCTCGTTATGAATTCTTAAGGCTAGATATACAATTGCCCATAATTTCATTGGTGTAACTATATATGGACTTGTTTTATACTGAGTACTTATGTGGTTTTGTCGATATTTAACTCTCTTCTTTCTTGATACATTTTTAGAAAGTCTTTTTATTTTGTTTGCTTCTTCTCTAGCATGAGAGCTAAATCGAATTCTAAACAGAATAAAAAATGTTAGATATTATTTTTGAGCAATTTTGCAATATTTAACAAGTAAATTCATACTTTCTCTCAGTGCTGGATCTTCCTGAACTAGATTGACCACTACAAAAGCTTTGACTCAATGTGCTAAGGGCATCTCCTTCTGAACTTTCTTGAGATTGCATAAATCTATCATATTCTGCAGTTGCCAGAAGTTTCTATAGAAGAGAGATTTGTTTTGTAAGAATGTAAATAGA
The DNA here is from genome assembly GCA_910591515.1 of Cerceris rybyensis. Lineage (NCBI taxonomy): Eukaryota > Metazoa > Arthropoda > Insecta > Hymenoptera > Crabronidae > Cerceris > Cerceris rybyensis. Next base: position 9,918,296 of record OU342795.1, read on the forward strand.
GAATCTATTAATCTAGACTTTAAAAAATGGTTACAAGAAATCACCTTATTTTTACTTAAGTCCCTCAGTGAACTTCCTTCACTTTGAAAGCCAGATGCCAATGAAGCGGTTGTACTACTTCCAGTTCTTTTACGCTTTCTAACTCTCTTTTGTGACTGAACTTTACCATAAATGATGGCTGCATCTCTACAATAATTAAATTTTTTCTATCTGTACCTTCTATACCCACAATATTTTATAATTTTATATTGGTTGAAATTTACCTTTTGTAATATCTTCTTGCAAGTTTTGGTACGCATTTCTGTTTCGTTGAAATAAAAGCAACTTCTATCTTACTTAAATATGTGGCCCATAATTGTAATATCGTTAGTTTTATATCGGTTGTAACGCCAAGCTTTATAAGTTCATTTGTTAATCCGATCAATACAAAATTGTACAGTTCCCATGATGTCCAACCCACTTCCTCGCCTGACCAGAAATAACTAACATTTCTCACGAGAAACAACAAAAATGATATTCTAACATAACTCATTAATCGTCAAACCTGATCCTTCCAAACGTAACGGCCTAATTCTCTTTCTTCGTAATCTCGTTGATAAGTCTGTATGTAATTCTAAAACTTCTTCCCTGATATCCTAAGAAAAATATGATTCTACATTATTATATACTGTTACCGATAGTAAAATATAATTATTATACCTCGTCTTGCGTTTGGCATGTTTGACAGAAAAAGAAGCCGGCCTCTTTAAGGAAATCTGTACCGCCGCATACTTTACATTTCTGCATTTTGCTTGGAAACTGTCAACGAGAATTAGGTAACCTGATCGCCACATTTATTTTCTTTGAAACCGTCTAGGTTACACGTTGCGACCGCGTTGCATATACAAACTTCAAATCTCTCTCCTCGTGTTTCCTGTTTCACATACAGTTAATATATATATATCAATTCACATAAGCGAATGGAATGATGGGTAGGCATGCATACACGTGTATGTGTGCCACACAATTTATGCTCAGTATACTAGAAATGGCGCGAATTTAATGTTACATGCGAAAGAACAAAAACCCATTGCTACGATTACAAATTATATGTCGCATAAGCAAAGAAGTGAAATATATATGTCTTAAGTATCCATTTATTTATTATTGTAAATATATTTGTCGCTTACCATTAATGACACATCCAAAAAACATTATATTTTAATGCTAAAATAATTTAGAAGCATTTGTGCGAAACGATTGCTTTGTGTCATTAACACTTCCACAAACCATTGTATTTAATTGTTAGAATTAATTAAAATCGACTTATAAAGTCATGAAATTATTAAACGATCACTGTGATAAATAATTTTTACTGATTTACCGCGCCATCTCTAACTGTTTACTCAATAATGCATTAGTGTGCAAGCTCAATGCACCCTCTGGCGTGAATACGGTTTTGTGTACGTATTCACCGCTAGTTTACGTTACAGTTTTCGAGGAGATGTAAACAACAATTGGAGTTTTTATTGCAAGTGTTTGTAAATGATCAAACACTAAAGGAATGGCGTATATTTCGTCGAATATAACAGAAACCGTATCAGTAGAACGCAAAGTACGATTGGTACTTTAGAAAATCTTGTCGTACTAACGGAAACTCCATCGATCTTTGCGCTTAAGTTTACAGTGGCGTCCTAACCTCCCGCGCTTTTTAACACAAGCAAGAATCTTTGTATTTTCGATTAAACGAATATGTTCGATTTTACGGAAGGTCATAAACCATATACCCTGACTGATATATTCGTCGTTAGAATGTGACACTGCGCGAAAATCTTCAAAGATGTTAAGATACATGTAGTTCGTGATTATGGAGTATGACTCTGTGTCAAGTTGCGAAGGTCGTTTGAGAGATTTCGAAGCTACTAAAGACGTTTCACGTTTGAGGGAGGCTCAACAAATCGAACGTCCAACGCGTAATACAAATTCCACACCATGGCATTCTCTCCAAGTCGTAGCGACTCAACCCAAGCTCCAGCTGGGTACAACCAACAGAAGTTTATCTTCTCAAGTCATGGAATATTATCAAAAGTATTCTCAGAGTGCAAATTTGGACCAATACTTTTCATTGCCTGCCACCAATACAGCCCAAGAAACCGTTAAATATTATTACGGTATATATGAATTAAATCCTAAATTGGGGACAAATAGGCAGGATTGTATTGGGGAAGAATATAATCTACGATCCTATGTACCTAGAGAAAGACGGCGATGGGCGAGGCCACCCTTGATCGGTCAATCTTCAAGTACAGAAGCTTCTACCAGGTATGTTCAACCACTGTCCGATCCACAGTCCCCATCGCCTGATCTTAAACGTGTTACTCCTGATACAATCCCTGAGGAGAGAAACGAGAGCCAGGAAACTTTACCAGAAACTACAGAGAGAAAAATTTCTTCTCCGACTTCTAGCATAGCTTCTCATAAGCCACTCGAGTGGGACAGTGGAGCGGATGTCGGCTACTTTAATATATTGCCTCATAATAAACAAAACGACAAAAAATTAAGTACAATAGAACGTATGGCTCTGGCCAGGGGTTGTTCTGCAGCTCTGAGATTAGATCCTGAAGGTACCACCGAATCTGGAATTTCAGGAAGATTAGTAGGAGCACAGAAAAATTCAAAGTTATCTGTACCACCAGATGCCAACTCTACCCCTGTGCAGGGAAACGCATCTGGCTCAGAAAGCGAAATAGAAATTACCCCCATAGTGAAGAATCATTTACCAGGGATAATTACAGGAACGGACATTAAGTCCAATGAAAAAAATGTTTCCAAAGATATCAAGCAACAAGAGACTCTTCCTCGATGTTCAAAGAAGGAACTTAATCTCGATACTCCAAAACCATCGTTTACATTTAAAATGCCCCTAAAGTATCCGACAGAAGGAAAAAGAATGACGAGCAGACAAACAATGAATAAGGAAAATTTATGTCCGCCAACATCGCCGTTGAAGAAAAGCACGTCGATGAACATGTTAGTCGTATCTCCCACTAAATTAGCATTAAAGAGAAGTCAGAGCGAATTGAATCTCCACGTTAACGATAAGAACAAGGCTGCTCTGCCCTTGATCTTCAATTCCACCTCGTCGATCGCAACTGTTGTAAATAAACCCTCTACTTGCGACAAAGTTATACAGACGACTCTGAACACGTGTACTCAAGAATCCGTTGGTGTTCAAGTCTCAGTTGTCGAGGAGGAGAAACCGCCTTTACCAAAGAGAGGAACTAGTTTACAAAAGAGTCTGACTTCGATTCTAAAGAATCCAAAAGGCACGTACAAAGTTGAAAATTCGAAGAAGGAAGGAAAGAGCGAGGCTTACGACCAAAATGAGCATTCCAAAAGTACAACTAAACCTCGAAGAACTAGCTCGGAACCGTCGCAAAATGGTTCAACGATGCATACACCGCAGCTGGAGGATACGGAAAATATGACTGGTAGAGCGAACAGTTTCGAATATTTTCCTGGTCACATTTACGAAAACGTGCCCAACGGAAGTGGCAGTCACATCTCATCGTCGGATACTGGTAGATCAAACTCTACTTTGCCCAACACCAGTTCCAGCATTAACGAAAAACTATGGGGAGATTCGGATAGCTTGGTCAAAGACTTGGAGCGTAGCGTTAACATTCTAAAGAGTCTTGTTGACGCTAATAAATGCGACAAAGAAGTTAAGAAAAGACTCATACATCACGTAGTCAAGAGACTTATAACTGCAAAGTACACGGATGACAAAATCGAGCACAATTTAGAGGACAATGTTCCCTGGAATCCGGACGATGCTCGGAATAAAGTTTATAGAGCTCAAATATTGCAAGCACTAGCTAAAAAGCACAGTACGACGGATTCTTCCGACGATTCGAATCCACGGAATAAGAGTTCTCGGATAAGAAAATCAATGCGAAGTAGCACCGACATAATGCAGGAAGTCGCTCTGGAAAGCAGCAACAGCGATAAATTCGATAAGAATACGGATAGAACGGAAACGGATGGTCGAAAGGCAAGAATGGGATTAAGAACGGATGATTGCCCTCGAAGTAGCAATACTCCTACTGATCCTGAGAAGAGCGAAAGCTCAGAGTGTTTTCTTCCACCCCGAGGTCGAAAACCTAACAAAGTACAAGATATATTCTGTTTGCAGGAAAAACGTAAAGTTCCACGGGAAGATTCCACCACGACAAACAGCACTCCACCAGATCACAATAGAATGTTGCTAGATGCGGTGGTGAACAATAGAAGAGTGGCTACAATCCGTTCTAGTAACAATACAGAGGATAATATAGATTGGCGATTGCTTACAACCCTCTCTGAGAGACGATTTGAGTCCAAGAAACGTGCCAACTCCGATTCCGGAGATTCCAAGTTGGTCAGCTATGCCGAGATGGAGAAAAGAAACCAGTTGATCTGGATTACAAACGAGATCAGTCATTTGTGTAACTTAAAGAAACTCTTGGAGCAGCCCAGGAAACTGGAGAGACCACGAACATCACCGAGGAAGAGTAAATCTGCGAATGTTCAAGTAAAAACGAATCCTTCCATTGACCGCACTCGTGGATCAAGAAAAGAGATTGATTACACCGAGAGGAATGTCTCTGACATGAGAGGAAATTCTGCTGATGAGCCATGGTCCTCTCATTGCAACTTGGCAACGTGTCAACCGACAACAAGTACCAGCGATAGTCTCATTCAAGGGGTTAAAAAGAGAAACAGTTGTGCACAAACTGCAACCAACGTGACAAGTGCTCACTCGAAAACCGGTGGTGAAATTGTCTCTGCTTCGAATATGCACTCATCCAGGATCAAACTCGTTAGCACAGGGGTACAAACTCTGCCGCGTGAAACGTCTACGACGATGCCGGCATTGATACAATCGGAGATCGTTCATTATATCAAGTGTCCAGCGCACAAAACGGTCATGCATTTTCAGAGTAGCTGCAAGTGCAACCAACAGACTTGCCAGTGTCTCAAGCACGCTATACAGAATGTTGTAGCAACCTGTGTGCACTGTACACAGGAGCACAATCAGTCTCAGTCTGTTACAAGTAGAGTACAAAAGGTGCATGGTAATTCAGATTGTTTTCAGGAGGAGGGGACTTTCGTTTCTCATGGGCCACTGAATCTCAGCAACGATGGTAGCTTGGCTTCCTCAGACTTGGTTCATCGTTGCAAGAGCAGAGAAGGTTCACGTTATAAGCAAAAGGAGGCGAAGAATCAGATAAATGCTTCTAAATCTAAGTGTGGCTGCATTTGCAAGGCAGCATATAATTGTCAGTCTATCAACGATCACAGATGCGGATTAACCGAGGGTAAAGGACCTTTTGAATATAAACGATCATTGCCCAAGATGTATCAAGTGCGTTCGACTCAACCAGTCGAGACGATGGATACAGCTAGCATTAGTTCCAAGTGCGACAAATGTCAGAAGAAAGTTTTCTGTGCCAAGGAGGACACAAATCCGAATAAATGTACCTGTGCGACAAGCACTTCCGAGTGCGAGAACGATCGTTCATCAAAGGGATGTCCGAATGCCTCCAAAATCAGCTCAAAGTATCAGCAGAATGGCAACGGATATAATTCAAGTTTTAACGAAAACGGGGGAGCAAAGTCAGCCGAATGCTCGACCGATTGTTCCTACGAGAACAACAGGATTTCGGGGATTCGTGGTACAAAAATAATCTGCGATTGTTACTCAAATGGTAAGGCTCAGTTTAATGAGAATCGTCGTTATGGATATCGTGCAAAACAGGAGGATCTTCAAGGTCAAGTACGATCTTATTGCACCGCGAATACGCAAACTGGCGAGGAGACTCATCAGTACAAAGTACAAAACGGAGTGAAATGTACCTGCGAGAAGGATTGTTGCTGTAATAATCGAGCAAAGAACCAGGTAGAGGAGAAATCTCATAGTAGAGCTTATGGCAACGGTAAAGTAAACTGTGCGACCGAAACGAACGATTGCGGAGTGGTTTATCAGAGCACCAAGAAGTGCAGTTGTAATCAAACGTATCCAAAAGCTGTTGCATACGAATTGTCGTTCTCAAAAGAGAACGAGCAGAGAAGCGACAATTCGAGTGGATTGCCAAAAGTGCCATTATCAAGTGTTAACGGGGGGAAAATCGATGGCTGTGTTTGTAACATGATAAAGAGAACTAGTTCCAATAAGAATTCCGGGCAGAAGAGTACTCTGCAGGTAAATCGTTAAGTTTCTTGAGACAGTTTTTCTTTTATTTGATAGAGATGTTTTTGATATTAATTGTAACATTGCTTTCAGGATTATTTATCCAGAAACAAGCCCGAATTCGTGGACAATGCCGAAACTCGTCGGCAGTACATGTCTGAAATATCCCATTTGCGTCAGCTGCGCAAAGAGAAACGTATACAATTCCTGGCAATGGCCATCACGTCGAATGTAGTCAAGTCGAAGCCTCCCATCAAGCCAACGGGTACAACATATTCCACTTTCTTTTTCTTTTTTTAATCATCAAACACGTCAATGCCGCGTGATCTTGGGATATCTTGAATTTGCATGAAACTGATCATTCTAATTTTAATGAAGGATGCACGCAGAAGAAGATGGCAGATGCAAAGACCAGAGAACGACTGCGAAAACGTTATCTGCGTTTGAACGAAGTGCGCCCGAAACGTCGGCAACGGGAGAGGCAGGAAGAGGCGCGCCGTAATAAGTTTATGGCTCAGATCTTCTGCAAGAAATTACAGCAGAAGGTACTCAGGGGCCAAGTGGATCTGTCTCAGAGCGTTAGCGTAATATCCAACATATAATATCGAAGAAGTATGTTTTCCAACGCTCTGCAAGGAAACTTACAAAACTCTTTACCTTTTGAACGTTTTTAAACTTACATATTTTCTTTGTATTCTTTTCTGTTGCGCCACTCAAGTAATGGACACGCGCATTCGACCATTAGATAATAACGTTGCAACCGTAGTTTCTTGCGTAATTTGTTATAAGCGTAGACGAGCGTTTAACAACTTTAATTAGCCGGGAAAACTCTCGCGATTGCGTTTTTTTGCGTACAACGCGAAACTTTTGAGCGAAAGGTAGAAACTTGAAGAAAATGTTCGAGAATATTGAATCTCTATGTAATGTATGGTATGCCGATGAAGATAAAAAAAATATTGCGTTGATTTACGATATCGCGTGGAATCTATGATATTTATACGAATTTAAAGAATTTTGTCTTGCCAACATATTTTCATACTAAAAAAAATATATATATATATATATATATATATATATATATATTTAGGAGATACGATACGGGCGACGAATCAAATGTTGATACGATGTTTAGAAGTAGAGTCTATGTTTTCCGCGGAAATTCAGCGTCTCGCGCGACATCGAGTTCTAGCATTTTCTTTTCATCAATGAAAATGCTTTAAGAGGAATCGACGCGTCGAGAGGGCCGCCCTTTCGTACGAAATCGAGTCTCTGAATTGTGAGATTCGCACCGAAATGCTTTAAGAATGGTGAAAGTAGTTATTAGTACCTGAATCACAGTACACAGCTCTTTGTTACTCGTAAGACTTCGACGATATAGTCTTTTGGATTTTTCTATTATTATATTTTATCCCCTTTTGTATGGCGATTATACTCGTTTATTGTAGTTAATAAGAATAAATCGAACCTATAGATTATTCCATCAATTGCTTTACTTTTACCATGTCATTTCTACCTTATCTGATTGTATCAAATGACATTGGATGATATGGTCCTCGTGTAACCCACATCTTTTTGTTCCTTGCTGTACCAAGGTTGCCTAAGCTGTAACTTCTGTTGTTTTTTTTCTTTAACTGGAGTTCATGCGTGCAATGGAACGCCTCGATTTCACTTTGTACTCCATTTTTCAGTAATTTTCTGTCCTTGGGCTTGGAGAACCGAAGCAAGTTCGTAGAAATGTTTGTTGTAAAAACGACATCCAGTGTACATACATATTAGTTTCTTTCTACGTCAGCTAGATCATGTCGATTATTAACAAATATAATATAACATATCACGATCTTTCTTTAATTTCTGTAGCTTGTCCAAACGTTCGGAACTTTTCTTCAGTATCTTTTATCTAAAACGCCCATTCACGCCGATATCTTAAAAAGCGACACCGAAAGTGTAAAAACAAGAATCTATCATAATGCATTGATAAAAAAATTGTTAAAATGATAACAAATGGTTATATTTAGAATAATGTCATTAATGATCATCTATCTTCTCAGCCATCGGTTCTCCGAAGGGACCACGGAGAAGGAGCGACGATTGGGAGAAAAAAATGGTGCGAAAGGTTGGTAAATAACAACCTTGCTCGAGTAAAAGAGTTTTATGATAAAAAGGCTAGAAAAATAACAATGGCTCGTTTTGTCCCAATTACTGGTTACTCTATATAACTAACACGTGCCGATCTCTGGTCAGTTGATCGGCTAAACTTCAACGAAACGACGTACTTTTAACTCGCTCGAATCATAGAAAAGGACTTTTTTTTTCAACACTGCATTTTCATTGAGCGCAACTTTTCAAACGGATAGTGTAGTAGTGTTTTTCGTCAACGATCATTACAAGTAAAATCAAAGAGGACAAAGATTTTTGGTTTTGATCACTTTAACGAAAGTACTTCAAAGAGAGACGGAAAAATGGTTTCTCGCGAGGAAGAAGCTGATAACGATTTAGATGAAATCCTTCTAAGGGATTTCACCTCTGAATTTCGCAAAGGTTACATGACGGCAAAAGGTGTATGCATGTCGGACAGGTATGCTCTTTTCGCCGATATGTTTGAGAATTTCGAGGTATTCGACGACGACGTATGGGTTTGCAGTTTTCCAAAAAGTGGTAAAGTAATTCCCACACTTTTTTCATTTGAACGAAATTTCATTTGATGATCTTTATGATCGTTAAATACACTCAGGCACAACCTGGACGCAAGAGATGGTGTGGTGCATTCGACACGACCTTGATTATGAGGGTGCAAAGGTCAATTTGGCCGATAGATTTGCGTTTATCGAGTAAGTCGTAAATACAACGATTAATGAACTCATTTCTTTGTTTCTATTTGTACAATTCTTCCACAACAGGCACTCTATAATATACGACTATACCGAGGCAGCGAAACGTAATCCAAAATTACAATTCCGCGATTTGATAATGGACAGCGTGAGTTACGCGAAACAATTGAAACGACCGAGAATGATCAAGACGCACTTGCCATTTCATCTGTTACCTCGTCAGTTACGAAATGGAGAGACTAAAGCGAAGATTATCTACGTCTGCAGAAATCCAAAAGACGCTTGCGTCTCGTATTTTTATCATTGCAGACTATTAGAAGGATATAAGGGCAACTTTGTGAATTTTTGCCGTCTCTTCTTGGCTGGCAAAGGTACATATTTATCTTTCGATCACGATGACTTTCAGTTTCTTCTTAAGCTTATCAATGGGGTTCCATTCGATGATTTCGACGTTTGTTTAATCCTTTCACAATTAGAGGTGATTATAATCACTCAACGTTTAAAATTTCAATTAACCCCTTGCCCTACCATTTCTTTTGAGTCTGCGAGCGCAATAATTCAGAATTAATTCCTGAAATCTAAATTTCTCAGTATTTACTCACTGTGACTATAGTCATCCGTCAAAATTTTACGCGATGAATTAATTATTATTGCATAATAAATTATATTAGATTATATTCGAATTAGAATCAGATGATATTTTGTGATTGGATATTTTTTAAATACCAAGAGTTTCTCTTTTTCGCGTATTATGTGGATTGCAACTTTAATAAAGAATTAATTAATTATGCTAAGACACTAGTTATTAAAAGATATTCATCCGCGCCCGAATTGCTCCGTAGCGTTTTAGTACATTCGAGAAAAAGTACTTCGTAGTGAAAGGCTTAGTAGAAAATGAATATTTTATATGATACGTGAAGCTTCTTTCACAATTCTAATATAATTCTTTATGGTAGTAATTTTTGCACCGATCTGGGAGCACATTCTTGGATATTGGACTAAGAGAGCAGATGCGAACATGTTGTTCTTGAAGTACGAGGACATGAAGTCAGTGAGTGATCGACAAAGTTTTCCCTAAGAAAAAATCTCCAAAAGAAGTTTTCTTTCTATTAATATTTCTTTCTTTTTTAGGATTTATCCATGGTGATAAAAAGAACATCAGAGTTCCTAAACAAACCGATATCCAACAAGGAAGTAGAGATCCTACGGGATCATCTTAGCTTCGAAAGCATGAAATCCAACCCAGCCGTAAATTACGAGGAAAGTATTGCATTTAATACCAAGATCAATTTCACCACAGAGCATGGAAGTTTCATGCGAAAAGGGAAAACGGATCAATGGAAGGAAGAAATGTCACAGGACATGATCGAAGAATTCGATAGGATCACGGAGGAAAAGCTGGCACCGGTAGGCCTCCGGTTTTAAACCAATTCTCTTAACAACTTTCCTTTTAATAGATATAAGTTGTAAAATATGAAACAATACACCCTTAAACAATATGACTTTTTTGTATTACCCTTTTTTTTCGATTCGATGCACCGTAGAATATTTGGCATGGTTGTTTGGCAAAGTTCTCCAAGGGTTGCTCCGGTTGAAGGGGTTGTTACTGTCATATCGCTTCCCCTTTCGATCAGAAGAAGCGCGGAATCCCTTTTTCTCCACAAAATTGCCAATTGAAGAGCCGTGAGGCCTGCTTTGTCGCGCGCGTTTATTTCCGCTCCTCGGTCCAGAAGAAGCGAGATTGTTTGCGAATTTGAGAGATACACTGAGGAAACGAGTGATCGAGAGAAAAGATCTCTTTTTCTCACGGTAATGGATAACACACCTGATATCATCAACGGCGTTCTTTCCTGGTGATCGCGTTGATTCACGGAAATCCCGTTGTTCAAAAGAAGAGTCACGTTCTCCAAACGTTCTCCAACGATCGCGTATTGAAGGCAGCTCCAGCCTCTGCTGCGTGCGAATTTTTTCAATTCGTATATTCGCGTGATATTAAATGTAAAACAAACAGAGTATTTTTTCTTTAACCCTTTGCGCTCCGAATTATTTTACTAAACATCCGTCAGATAAGCAAATATAGTCTCTGAAAATTGTCTCCTGATAATTATTCATTTTTACATTATACTAAAAAGATTTGTAATTACCGCGTGATATTTATGTTAAGATACAAAATTATTGCTGATTTTGAAAAGTCAATAATTAATGGATAACACGTTAAGTAGCACAGGAAGCCGTGTCGAGTGTAGCTCGACATAGGAGTGCAAAGGGTTAAGTCTATGGTTCTCAAACTTTTCTAGGATTTTTTGCGTGATGAACTCTTTACAATTTACTTTTTAGGCTTTCGCGGCCATAGTGATTACTACTAGAATTGGCTTCCGGGTTGGAGCCGCGTTCAGAAGACGAGAAAGTCCTACTCTTTACAATTTATCAAATTTCTCGCGGATCTTCTAACAGTGAAAATATCAAGCAAGTCAAAATTTCTGGTCCCGAATTTTTTAAACAAATTTGCAAAGCTTTTAGGAAAGTCATAGAGCAGAAATTCTATGTTGATCTTAGAAAACACAGATATGTGTTATTGATTCCTCTGTTTGCAAGGTACTTAATTAATACAATGAAATATAAAAGATTTAGCGCCGGTAGTTCTACTGTTAAAATTAATTACAATTAAAATATAGGCTGGTGTTACTCTTTTTTACTAACTACTATTTATTGAGAAAATGGTAAATCTTCAAATGTATGTTTAATGAGGATGCATCTGTTGTGTTTGGACGGTCCCAAAATTTCAAATTTAATCCCTTACCCTACTGTTTCTTTTGTGATTGCGAGTGCAATAACTCAGAATTAATTAAATGGGATAGAAAATTTTCAGGTTTTCCAAAAAACTGCCAAATTGAAAATATCAGTAGGTCAGGAGATATTGAAATTAGTTCTGTGCTATTAATATTGCGTTAATTTATACCGGTACGTCGGAAATCAATGACAGATTACTATTTCAACAATTAATTTTGAATTATTGCACGTTCGGTCACAAAGGAAGGGGTTAATAGTTCAAAAATAATTTTACGGTTACGTGACCAACTGATATTTTTAATTTAATAGTTTTTGGAAGATTTCAAAATTTTCTGTGCCATTTACCACATCACGAATGTAATACGTTGTTGTAGACAAAGGGATTAATAAGTAACACCTTCGCGGTCCCCTAAAATCTCTTTCGCGGTTCCCTAGATGATCATCGACCCCAGTTTGAGAAACGCTACTCTAAACACTCACAAATCTGTTCTTTCAACGTCGGCGCCCTTTTTCAACAGTAACTGCAAGACTTCCGGATTTCTTGAAAAGAACGCGGCATACATCAGCGCGGTTCTTCCTCAGGGTTGAGTAGTTGTTTCATCCAAGTTCGTAGGATTTTTTTCCAATAGGAAGGACAGGATTTGATGGTCGTTTCGATCAATTGCAGATGTCAGAGGCGTCTTCAAATTTGGTGCAGGATAATGCAAGTTCATCGGAGAACTACAATTCCAGCGAAATACATTATATAAAAAAATTCACACCGAATAGTTAACGTGTTGTCTACAAGCTCGCATACTTTTTCGTCAAAAACTCTTTAATCTGCCTCAAAGTTCCATACTTTAAAAGCTTCATGAACTTTTCTTCGACAGATTCTGAAAGAAGTCCACCATTGTCAATAATACCGACGCAAACTACTAATATCCAACTTTACCGGTCTTTTGGCAATCATTTTCCATGCAAATTGATACTTCCATCCGTGCAACTTTGCGCGCAACGTAACTGTGCAGCCGGAGTTTCGAATCGATCAAACATCGCGCAGCTACGACTTCTTATTTTCATCCACCTATAATTACATTTTCCCATACACCATCCACCGCGTCCTCCGTCTATGCAACTCCATTTTTCATTTCAATCCAAAATCATCAAAAGCTCAAAAGTTCAATTCAACGAATTCCAAATCTCAAAACACTCTCATAAAAATTCCTTCCACGTTTCAACGAGTCATCCTTCAAATTCCCCGATTTCAAAATCCCATCAATCCGCTCTCTCATCGGCCGACAATTTCCAAATAAAAACAGAAGAATCTCTGATCGATGACGCGTAACCGTTCTCCAGGTCGGTTGTAGTCGACTTCTCTGCACGATCTTCCCATCGTTTCCATCCACATTCCATTTTGGTGACCATAGACACCGGAAGGCCGAGAGTCCAGTGACACTCGGCCGACGTTCGAGTCACGTCGAATCAAAGGCACGATCCAAACCCGAAGGCGAAACCACGATTACACGGATAACACCCACACGAGCTCTTCGACGACGACAAGCACACTTTCTCTTCTACGGTGGAACACGTGCCAAGGTGTTCGGGGAGCAGTCAGAAACGATATACTGACCGTGGAGGTTGTACCAACCGTTCGAACGGCCATAGTCGACTTTCTACGCGGAGAATCGAGATCGCCACCATTTCTGTGCATCTGTGTCAAGTTGCGCCTTTCTGTACAACTGGAATATATTTTATGTCTGTTATTATTGCATGAATTTTTATTCTTTGCATTAATGAATCACATGAAACGTGGAAACTTGAGAGAATCGTCGATTCGTCGGTCCTGAGACCCTCGAGGAAAGATGAAGCGATGGCAGATGTTACGGGAACGTGGATAACGTGTGCTATCGCGATCTTGGTATGCACGTTGTTGTTTGATTGCGGTATGTTTTTCTTCTTTTTTTTAAGTAGTGCTGAAATTTATGACGTATTGGGAGAATGATCGTTTGCCTTTAATTTACTTCATTAGTGTCGAGTAGATGGAAGTGTTAAATATGGCATTGTTCCCGTTTCGCTATCTTGACGTAAACGTTGATTGCACTTTAATTTTTAAAGTGACATTAGTAATAACTTAGTTAGAACTTTACGATAACGTTGGGTTTATCGCAAATAAGATGTCTCCGTTACGAATTAATGACTCAACGAAGAAACGTCACAAAGACACGACACATCCAGCGTTAAAGTCTCTGCTCGAGTGACACGGAAACATGCTTTCTGGGCCTGTGTTCAACTGAATTCTCTATAAAACAATCACGAGATGTATGGGATTGCATTTTTCAAAGTATAAATTGCCAAATTGAACGGTTCTTTGTCACTTTTCTCTCAACGTATGTTTTTATCTAAGACGTTTAAGTGCAACGAGCTAAACGTTGACAGTTATGTCATTAAACTGCATTTTATTCGAGCAAACGACTTTTAAATGCAGAAATGAGTCGTCAGGAATGCGACCAGATTCTATTTATAAAAACTTCGATCCGCTCTATCAGTATGCAGATTTTCTCGAGCGGCCGTGATTTACTTCAGTGATTACACAGGAAACGAATAAACAGAAGTCGATTTCCTTACGTATTTAAATAATCAAAATAATCGAAAATTTCAATCAATGGTTTCATCTAAGCAAATAGTTGCATCGTGATATAATAAATAGATCTCAATTGTTCTCGAGAAGGAATTTGGTTCTGAGCAATTGTCGATATTTTCACCGCGGAAACAACTTCCAACAGTCCTGCCCTCGTTACTGTCCATAACTCGATCGAGTTTCGCAATGTCAACTTTCATCGAGTTTCTTGCAACGTACAAGAAAAATTTGCGAAGTTTAACAACGTTAAACGATGCAGATGTGTAGATGTAGAGAAACGCGCCTCCAAGAGAAAGCTTCTAATTGGAGCAACAATTATCGGCAGGTTTCGCTCAAGAGGACGACGAGGAGTACAGGGGGAAGTATCTCGGGAAATTGAATGCGTATCATCATCAAGTTTCCGGCGATGTTTACGCAGTCGATGAGTACACATTGTTGCTGACGTCCTTCAGCTACGATGGAAATGGTGCAGACACTTTCTTTTGGGCCGGTTCCTCGAATCGTCCGGGTCCTCAAGGTTTCATCGTGCCGGATGAATGGGGAAAGTAGGTTTTTATTGGATGAGATTTAAAATGTTTCTTGTTTTTCACTTAATACTGGAGCTACCAAGACAGTTAGAATTACAGATACATAATTTTGCGCAAAAATTCTGCAGATCTGGGGAGGAGTCGTATAGTTGATCTTTTGTGGCAATTTTATAAAGGATAAATTACTGAATTGATCATTTTCTCTTGATGCGAAGTGGTAAAAATGAATCTAATTTGTATTAATTTTGAGTTTCTTATGACGCATTATCCACGCAATGAGGTAAATGAATCCGGTTTCTATCAATTTTGAGTTTCTTATAGTACGGTTACCGTACAAGGCGGTACACGTTAGTCTAATTTCTATTAATTTGAAAGTTTTTATTAACACGGTACCAATGAATCTCATTTGTATTAATTTTGAGTACCTTATGACGCATTATCCACGCAATGAGGTAAATGAATCCGGTTTCTATCAATTTTGAGTTTCATACCTATAACTGATTTTCATTAATTCTAAGTTCCTTATAGCACGGTTTCCATATAAGGCAGTATAACTTTATCTGATTTCCATTAATTCTGAATTTTCTATGACACAGTACCAATAAATCTGATTTGTATTAATTTTGAGTCGCTTCTAACGCAGTTTCCACATAATGCGTTATATTTTTTATAACGCGGTTTCCAAATGATAGTCGTCGAATATTTACTGTACGGTTCATTTATCAATTTGAGGAATTTTTCGGCAAAATTGTAAACTCGCAGTTTTTACTGCCTTGGCAGCTTCAGTGTTAATTCTGCTATCCTTTATTGTAGAACCAACATTCTCGACCGATACTTCAATAAGGACTTTACGCTCACTTTGCCGGAGAACAAGAAAATTACGGAAATCAAATGGTTCGCAGTCTACGATCTCGCAAGCCAGGTAAGAAACAATTATAGAAATTCTCATTGTATGTGTAATAAATCGCCTTTAAATCCACGTTCAGAACACATTCGGGGACGTGTACATCCCAGAGGAATTCGATCCACCGGCTCCCCAAAAGATATCTCAGTTGACCAAGCGTTCCCACGACGTCTCTTCAGAGTCCATCGTCGTTCTGGATTCTAAGACCATTAAAATACCTCAATTCAGGTACAATGGCGAAGGAACCGATACGTATTTCTGGGTGGGCCTCGGTCCTCAGCCTTCCAGCAAAGGAACTAAAGTACCCGACGAGTACGGATAGTAAGTAAACCTGATCCTTCGATAAAGAACACATCTCGTTTAATAAAATTAAATCATTCAATTCATTTATATTGTTTCTCATAAAGTTTGGATCCTCTCCGAGAGTACAAGGGTGACGACATAATCATTCAACTACCAGGAGACATGACGGTCTTCAACGTCGACTGGTTGAGCGTCTTCGACGTGAAGACAAAGTCGAATTATGGGTCGATCATCATTCCAGACGGCCTCAATGTGCCACCATCGTTAGTAAAAGTAATCAATCGTTTGTCTATTTTACCATTTACTTGATTCAGCTCGATAATACGATTGAACGAACCGTCAAAGTACAGGTGATCAAGCACACCCAGACCCTGCCGAATTGTATCCAGCTTCACAAACGGTACCAAATTAGCTGGGAGATCTTTGGACCACAAATTACAATTCAGTTGGCTGGTCAAGTCAGTAAGTGTTGAAAATGATATTAACACTTTGACTGCCATGGGAATCATCGGAGACCGGCGCTATTGAAATCAGTGAAATTTCGTGTAACTTTTAAATTACAATATTTATGAATTCTCGGACATACTGAATATTCAAATATCGACGTTAAAAAGATAAAGATCTACCAAATATGTATCTATCTGTATCTTTAAAATTTCTACTTCTTAAAGATGTGAATTTTAGAAAAAGTTTTACTTCAGTGGGAATGATGAAATTCGCGAAATACCAGTGGCGTTCAACGTGTTAAATGATATTTACTGTCTGGGTTATTAATTATATTAATGTTTCTAGGCGAGGATGAGTATATGGCGTTTGGTTTATCGGGTTCAGAGACTTCGAGCCAAATGGAGGGAGCGGACGTTGTCGTTGCTTATATGGATGGTACCAGGGGTTACACTGTAGATTACAATATCACCGCAAAGGCTCCGGTAAGTAAATTCATTTAACACTAATTGTACCGTAGGCGATCAAGTAAATATCTTTACAGTTAGTGTTAACTTTGCGATACGATATTCTATTGTTGCATCAAAAGCAAAATTATTCTTTAAACAGTGCGGAAAAGTTCTGGGTCAGTACAAGGGCGTTTGCAGGGATGAATTACTCGGAGGCTTGGATAATAATCAATTGTATACCGCTGCGAGGGAAGATGGAATTAATATTATTACTTATAGGCGTACGCTTACTTCATGTAAGTTCTCTATAGTCACTCGTTGCGAAAAGAACATGGAGGAGGAAATAAAATTATATGCTTCATACAGCTGATCCAGGAGACAAAGAATTCCCCACGGATCGTCCAGTTTACGTGGTTTGGGCTTTGGGAAGACTGGATGTAAATAAGGAGCCCAATTTCCACGACTTTTATCCTAAAAGCGATCTGAAGCTCGAGTTGGTTCGAAAGGAGCCAGAAAATACTTGTATGGACTTCACGGAGAACAATGACATGCTGAGGTAAAGAATAATATAAATTCTACATGATATTTAACTCCTTGCTTTACAATTTCTTTCGTGACTGTAATCGAGAAAATTTCCTGTTACTACAAGGTACTGTAGAGCAAGGAGTTAATAAACATTGCTTTTTTATTATCAGAGAGCCTTGGGAAAAAGCTGAAATATTTGATAGAAGTATCCGATCGTTCAAAGCTACCATAGGACCGTCCGGAGGCAGGAAGGGCTATCAAGGAATAACAGGTACGAAGTTCATCAATGATTCGTTAATTATCGATGTAATGAATTATTTGAAACTTCCAGGCCAAACGTCCATAGGCCTCGCATGGTATATCGAAGGTCAACTAATACCAGAATTATATCTGCGTCGAGGATTGACCTACAGTTTTCGAGTGTATGGTGGAAACAATCCCCATAGTCCAAACTTGTATCATCCTTTGATCATAACGGATGACCCTCGCGGTGGATATGACAGACTTAGCGATCTTGCACAGAGCAAGATCAGAGTTCTTGCAGGAGTAGAGTTTACCAGGAGAGGGCAGCCAAGGCCCACGGCAGGTCCGTAAATTTCCATTCATAAATTGTTTAATCGCGGTAGTTTAATTGTCCCTTTTCTCTTTGTACTTTTTTATAGCCACTCAGGCTGATGTATCGAATGATAATCTCCTCGAATCGAATGATAATTACCAATCCTACTTCTTTATAGAGTCAGTCTTCTTCTTATTCAGTCATTTCAGTTTTGTAAGATGAATGCAAAATATTTAACCCCTTGACCTACGATTTGTTTTGTGACTGCCTCCATAATAGTTCAGAATTTAATTGCTAAAATAAAAACTGATCAGTGATTCTTGATATTTCTTATAATTTAACGCAATATTAATATTATAGAAATAATATTATCGCGTCGTGTTTCATTAACATTTTCAAGTTGATAGATTTTGCAATATTTGAAAATTTCCTATCCTATTTACATCATCACGAGTGTTACTCGTCATTGTAGGACAAGGGATTAATCTACGTTAGATAGATTAGTCATATTGATTGTCATGCTAGTTCTAGTATTAATTAAAGCACGTTTGAATGTTTTCAGTTGGTCCACTTTGTTTGAGTAAACATAATGGACGAGATAGAAGACTGGACGATGATTTTCCATCTTTCAAGAAGTTCAACAGAAGCCTCGTGCTAGTCTGTGATCCAGGTATATCGTGCGACATTAAATTTCATTTAATTCCCAATTTTTGTACTATTATTAATAATCTGTAAAATTCCCTCACATTTTCTTGTCCATAGGAGAAGGAGGATTACTGGAGGTAACTCCAAATTCTTCCTGGCCGGATATTGTTTACTATAATTCATTTACGCACTCGAACATGGGCTGGAAGATACACGTAGTGGATACGTATTTAAGGAGCTTTGCCGTTACTCGAAACTTGTCCCTGCTCGCGGCAATAACGGCTGTGTTTTTTCGTTTGTTATAAAATTAGGTATAAGTTCATGAGATTAATCGTTCCTGCTCATCGTGCACACGTGCGCAGACTGAAATTCACGTTTTCTGGACGAATCGATGAAACATGAATGTCTAATCGTGATGATTTCTGACTGAAATGATTAGTGAACGATATAACGCTCGGTTCCTAGAGTAAGTTACACAATGTGGAAAGCAATCGTCGTGTACTAGATTGTTGGAACATGAATCATCTATTTAATTGTTCTTCTCGTGGTATGTCACTTGTCACTGTTTTCTACTGTTTCTTCTCTTTTTTTAAAAAACGATACACTTGAAAAATAAAGAAAATACGAGTCGTACATCACAAGTATTATATTCTATTTCTCTTTTTATAACATCATCAAATAGAATTGTTGAAAAGACGAATTAGATATGTAACTTTGCGTTCCTTCATTGCGAGGTAAATACCAGACTTGTAATACGCAGTATAACTTGATCTACATATCAACGTGCAATTTTCGACTATTTTCCTGTCGACAAGAAGCTTCCCGAAACACTGTTTCTCTTTTCGTAATTCCATACAATTCGTATATCTTTTCCCTTTGAATAGTAATCAAACATACTGAAAAATACTCTCAATAAATATAAATATGTTAAATCTTTATATGATAAAGATTCCTCTCTCTTTTTTTTTCATTCAAAGTAGATACTGTTAATTACTGTAACACGTAGAGCTACGAACGTTTATGGCAATGCCTGAACAAGATATATCTTTGGCAATAAATGTATTAGCCACATTCGATACTTCTAGTATCGCGGATCTTTGAGATTTGTTCTGCTATTCCCTATCGTAGTTTGATTTCTCATTAATAAAATCAAAAAATAAAAGCTTAGTTCTCTTTAAAGCAACACTTCTTCAGAGTGCAATAACAATCCAGCCATGCTGTATTAATATTAATATATATATATATACACAGGTATATTTACCGTTAAAAAAAGTTTGTACGTTATCAACAAAACTATTATGGTACAGTATTCAACAAAAGTCCTTACAAAACAATTTTACTTAGCCAGTCGTTTCATGTTGTATACCCCGCCATTGTTACAGTTATTAAGTTAAAATATTAAAAGATATGATCTGTTCATATACTTATTTCCATGCTATCCGTAACGTTGGAAAAACAGTTCTACGTATTGTGCAATTGGAGGAAATTTCGCAGATTGACAGGCAAGTCCGTATAACAAATCCCGTATTTAATTATGGCCTGAGCAGCGTAACATCGAAGACTGATGTAAGACATAAGATTCACGTTGTTACGTGGAATTAACGATATCAATTTCAATGGCGTATCACCCGCTTTGTTCGTTATATCCAAATGTGCATCATAATCAAGCAGCAATCTTACGATCTGTTGAGCAATGAAGAAACTTACGCGTATGTTTGTGACGATGACTGTTGAAACGGGATAAAAGTATGCTTACCAGATTGTCAAAAACATCCGGATCGCTTGCTAAGTGCAACGGTGTTGACAGGTACTCGTTTTTAGCATTAACACATGCTCCACATTCTAGAAGCAATTTAACGACTTCGTAGTGGGGAAAGATCCTCTGTAGAAAGGTTTTTTTGAATCAGTAAAGTGAAACTTTCTCGACACTTTCTACGATATAAGTCCTATAAAAATATGCTTACGTAAATAGTATTCGGAGGGTTAAAGTACGTAGAGATTACCGTATTTGTCTTAGAAACGCACAGATGTAAAAGTGTATCTCCGGTATGAACGGTTCGTGGATCTTCTTTGACTAATTTATATACCAATTGGTTCATTAACGTTATTTCTTCATTTGTTCTTGCAGTTTCTACTAGCAAATAGATAAGATGAGTTACGCATTTCAATATTCGTTCGTAACTATCTTGCTGTCCCTTGTGTACCGGCCGTTTCTGCGATGGACGATTAAATCGTAATACAAATTACGTAAAATGTATAAAAGAAAATTCTTCAACACACAAAGTACCTCCAATAATTCCCTGGCACTGGATAACTGGCTGGAAAGTAATTTGAATACTGCAACAGCATTACGAAATTTGTGCACTTCCTTATCACGATTACGATAATGCACATTTATATTATGCAATCCGATCATAATTCTCAATAAAGCTTGAGCACTGACACAGGTATCAGCGAATAAAATCTAGAAATGTAATAATCGATAAGATCGTAATGATATCGATTTCAAAGTTTTCAACCGGTTTCAACTATCTTTCTTATTATAGAAAATAATTACAAATTTACCGTATCTTTCGCTACTCGGATCTCTAATGCTCTATGCCATAGATCTATGCAACGTTGATATCTGCAATAAATATGGATAGTTAAAATACAAGTAGAAGATAAATGCATCATGTATATTTACCTAAACGAATCCGCGTAAGAAGCTCCTCTAAACAATAAACGAAATAAGGTATCTTTGTGATGAGGACCCAGTATTCTCTCACATATTAATAAACTTTGTATTCTCATAGCGTCTAGGTCGTGCGCAATTGTATCAAGTTCTTCGAACGTTGAAAATTCAGTTGCATTTCTGTAAATTTCGCGCTGCGGTACTACAGGCCTTTTCGGTATAGGGACACCATTTACTGCGTTCGCATTTCTAATTTCTAATCCGGTTCGCCAATAGTGTATCGCTTTTTCAGTATCACTGTGGCTCTCGAAACACGTCGATCCCATTAATTCATTTGCTTCTGCCAACCTTTCCGGAGAGTACGACACATTTTCAACTGAAGTATAATTTATAATATTAGAATCAGCTTTGATAGGTTCGAAAATCTTTGTGCAAATTCTCAATTTGCTTACGTACTTAAATATTCAAATATTTCAATCGTCCCTTCTAAGCAAGCAGTTTGTAGTGCATCGTCATTGTATCGCGATATAATAAATGGATCTGCATTGTGCTCGAGAAGCAGTTTGGTAGTTTCCAATCTATGCTCCTGAATAGCGTAATGTAAAACAGTTTTGTTTTGAACATCCTTAGCATTTACATCGGCACCGTGTTCTATGAGGAAAGTACATAATTCTGTACTCTGTATAGAATTTATGAGACATGTCCCCCCATTATAATTTGGCATATGTATATCGGCACCATGTTCCACCAAATAAGAAACAACATCTGAAAGACAAAATCAGCTTCGATAATTTATTCGAAATTAAAAATGTGGTAATCCTTTAACATGTTTTTATAAAAAAACACATTTTTTATAAATAACAACTAGGGCTTTTAATAATATAATATGATTAAGTTAAATTGGTTTCTCAAATCGGAATCCTAAAAATGACTGCAGCGATAAACATGTTAATTGGTGCACAATTCCAATTGTCCCTTTATATGGTACATTTGTAGTTGTGACACTAACATACAACACTTATTGCATACTGATCTTGGCAAAGAATACACTGACCTAGACCTACCTACAGATATATTTTTAGTACAATATATATTCCTTACAAGTGACTATAGTAATCTTATTGCAAAACAACTATATATTTAATAGTTAATCTCCAAGTAATGATAGCATTAAAAGTCATGAGTGTAATATATTACCTGTATTGGTCAAAAAGCACGCCGATCTTACAGGTGTTGAACCAGAGTCTGAAAGTCCATTTACATCTGCACCATGAGCTACTAGACATTCAACGACCGGAAGCTTTCCAGAAACTGCGGCACACCACAGTGGTGTTACAGAATGGATAGATCTATCATCGGGCATTTCGTATCTTCCCTTTTGTTCAATGTCTGCATGGCAGACCGCTATGAGGTACTCCACGATTTTAATGTGTCCATTTTTGCAGGCAATGAATAAGGGTGCACAGCCATCTTTCGTAAGGGATACTATATCCTTTCTCATTTCAATTGCGTATCTTTCTAAACATCTCTTTAATGAATTTGGTAAGTCAGCACCAGAAGCCACCCTTCTGCATTCTCTCATGAGATCAAAAAATACTAACTTTGTCTCGAGTGATGACCACCAAAGCTTAATGATCAATGTCTGTTCTTCCATAATGTTCTACCTATCCTATATGTTTTGCACCTTAATAAAAAAAAGTATGTATTTATTTTAATGAAGAGTACTGCAACAACACAATTATATTTGTTTAACAACATTCTTCATATAGGTATAATTTGATTTTGCAATATGAATTGACAAGATACAATATTAAAATAATTTTTCATAAAATATTTGATATCATGTACCGTAATATTTTTCTTAGAGTTCAACCAATTCATTGCAACAAAGATAACAAAGCACACTACACATAATTAAACTGAGATATTCAGATATTCTCTTTCGCAAAATATTGAGCGTGTACGTAAATGCGTTCGTAAATGCGAGCGTGTGTATGATACGACTGACACTTCTATAAAGAAAAAAAATAAATAAATAAATAGACGAGAGGTACGAAGATAAATACGTTTAGTCCAAAAGTGATGAATCAATTGCTCCGTTTTTTTCTTGCGAATTACACGAACGATTTGATAGGAATTTATATATTAGAAATGAAATGTAACCTTCGAGATTAGGCACGCATGAAACATTAGTATCGTAACTTAAAAAAAATCAAATAGAATAATGTTGAGGCTCTCGAAATTGAATCGGGGGAGAATGCAACTTACTTCCAATTCGATCGACGGTCAACGAAGAAATAAAACAATATAAAAGCATTGCTAATTTCTCATGAATCGCAACTGACAGACACTAGTCGATAAATCACGTGATTAGAATTCGAGCCACGTGATACGTTTTTGCGCGAACAATGAATTTGATTCTTGTTATCTCGATTTGTTCTGTAAATGGTGCGATTAATGATTCGCAGGAACGATGAATTTTCTCGTTACTCTTATCTTTTAATAGAATTTATGCGATAAATGTTGCACATTACGGAAACAGATCTATTGTTTTGAAAAAAAAGCGGAAGTGCATTATACGACGAAACGTTTATTGTCTTATTGCCTCGAAATTCAGAGACAACTTTCTCTAAAAGTGAAATCTCTCACGTCGAGAAAGTTAACGACATTACGATCTTTCCATCCGACTAATAAATTCCTGTTAACCCGATGCTGCTTTCGTAAATCTGACTCTTCCTTATGTTATGCATATTTAACAATATAAACAAACACAGATATAAGCTTCTATCGCCATTTAACTTAACACCCTATGAGCCTTTGTCATTTCAGGTAGAAATTATGAAATTCTTAACAATTCTAAGTTTAAAGGTTAAGTTAAATGAATTATTCGAAACTGTATTATTATCATTTTCTAATTTGGACTATATAGGGCCAAGACTTACAAAACGATTACTGCCGAAGAGTGGTCAATTTTATTATTCGATGACTGATACTTTTTGTCATTCAACCTGAATTTTGGACAAAACAGATGATCGGATATCTTTAATGTTAAATTCAGTACGTTACTCGACAAATGTTCTAACCTAGTTATGGGCAAACTCCCTTAGGAGCGGGTCAGGAAAAAGAGAAAGCATTTAGGCGGGCCATTAAATATTGCTTCCTTCAATGAATTTTTGTAAACAATACAATTTTGCGAAAGAATATTATTTCCGATCTTTATCGACACAGGATATCTGGGTCTCTACTTAGGTTTCGTAAATAATCCGGCGCCATGATGGTTTCAAAGTTCGGACCTCGAACTTACAATTATTAGGCTTGATTTCGAATCTTTTTGATATTGTCCTCGAAAGTTCTATTCCAATATGAAAATTATAATAACCAAAGTAGGTGAGGTCGAAAATGCTAAGCTACACAGAACTTCAAAAGTAAACTAAACACCCGCTTTAGTGGCCTACCACACGAAGTAAGCTCGACTTCCTTGAGTGCATTCAAAGAGAAAGTAATTAAAAATCCGCAATATAAGTGTTTGCCAATATTAAAGACTCGAAAAGAACATCGAGGATGCTTTAACGAATGAAAGTACGAAAGTAGTCCGAAGGAAGAGAAGAAATTCAACTCTCGTTTCGATACAGAAACTCGCTAAAGACTTCGGGATTCATTGCTCCGCGGACAGTCGTTGTATCGACATCTTAAACAGCGATCTTTGCAAGTTTCGCGCATCTTTCCAAAAACAAAGTTACACAAGTGAGTACACTTTGAAAATAAAACTAATGAAATCGTAAGAGAGAATCATTTTTCCGTGTGTATCCACAGTGGTAGCAAAATCGATAACGTTCACCACGATCGAGGGTGAAATTGCGGACAAATTGGACGAGATGTTCGGCGTTAATACAAGTTTTGTAAAAGTCCAGCCTAATAATTGTCTCGTTCCACCGCAATTCGTCGCTCATGCCAAAAAAATAAGAGATATGGAAGTTTACGAGGACGACGTTTGGATGGTGTCATATCCTCGAACTGGTAAACCCAATTTTTTAAAATATTCGTTATCTCGATTTTTATTGAGTTTATTGCGTTCACTTGCATTTTTCTTCATCATTTTATGGGATTTTAGGCAGTCACTGGGTACAGGAAATGGTATGGTGCATCGGAAATGACTGTAACTACGAGAAAGCCAAATCCTTATTCCTCATGCGTAGTCCTCATCTGGAGTGAGTTTGGGTTTAACCCTTTGCCCTACGATTTCTTTTGTGACTGAATTCCTCCTAATTCAGAATTAGTTTCACAAATACAATTTTATCATTAATTTTTCAATCTCATTGTTATTTTCGATGTAATAGTTTATGAATGGCGATGTAATGAGAACTTTAAAATTTCCTATTCTATTTACGAGCGTCACACGTTGTAGGACAAAGGGTTGACAAAGCTAAGATATACTTTATATTTGAACATTAAAGTAATTTACTTTTCCACGATTAAAATATATTTGTTTTATCGTCGTGTTAGAGCCACGCCCTTTATGGTCACAGGGAGATATGTCGAATTTTTTGCAAAAATGGGCGATTCTGTTGAAAATATATCGAATATGCCTCGACCGAGATTCATCAAAAGTCATCTCCCATTGGAATTATTGCCGGTGCAACTTCAACAAAAGAAACCAAAGGTACTGTCGAATCGGTGTAATTGGAATTCTTTGTAGAATTGATGAACGTTACACGATTTTCTTTCTTAGATCATCTACGTCGCCAGGAACGCGAAGGATATGTGCGTCAGTTTTTATCATTATTGTCAGTCTTTTCACGATATGACGGGGAGCTTTGACGATTTCGCGGAACTTATATTAAAGGAACACGGTACGACAGAGACGAATAAAAAGTTTGACATATTTGGACGGATGATTTTGCAAATAATGTTTTTAGGTCCACTTGGTTGTTACTGGAAGCACGTACTTACTTTCTGGAAGATAAGAGACCAAGAGAACATATTGTTCTTGACTTACGAGGATATGAAAAAGGTGCGATCATAGAACAGATAGAAACAATGAATTGCTCATTTGGAAAATACTAAATTCTTCCAATAATTTTACAGAAACAAGTCGAAGTGATCAAAAGAACGGCGAAGTTTCTAGGAAAGACTGTTACCGACGATCAAATTTCTGAGCTCGGCGAGCATTTAAAATTTTCGAAAATGGCTGAGAATTCCTCGGTGAACATGGAGTTTATTTTGCCTGAAAAGTGCACTCAAAAAGATCCTAACAGTAAGTTTATACGGAAAGGTAAGGTCGGAGACTGGAGAAACTACATGTCCGACCAATTGTCAAAGAGATTCGACGAGTGGACTGAGAAATATTTACAAGGCTCTGATCTCAAGATCGACTCAGAAGTTGACATTTCATAGGATAAATAAACGAATGTATCAATAGTTGCATAATTACAGGCTGATATTTTTGTTTACGATGTTTGTATGATAATTATATCCATCGATGGTATTACGTCGCACGTAACGATGAATCGTAATTCCTTGTAAATGTATAAATAAATATATATTTTTTACAAATATATGAAGACTTATTCCCGTTCAGATAGCGGATGCATTTTCGTTAAATGATTAAATTATTAAAAAAAAAATAATACGTAACTAACCCTCCCCAAAACCAGTAACGTTTCTTTGTTAATTGCGAATAAGAGTAAACGTATTTGTATATCGTGAAAAAATCAGTCAATATTGATGAACCACGTTACGTAATATCTTTCAGTTCGCGTAATAAAACATCGAATTTATTTGAATTACCTCGATTCCAAAGGGTCGAATGATTTCTCATCCGTGTTTGTTCTTTTGAGACTGAAGCCTAGAGTACTACCCGATACTTAATGCACGACGTTGGATGTCAAAGCAAAGATGGCGTTAATTTGTGTTGTGTCAGGTGTTTAAAGTTTCTTTAAACTTTCTTAAAGTCTGACATTGCGCGCGAAGCCAACGTCTGACTTACTCTCGACAGTTTTGATCCCTGGGAAGATCGTGGATTGAAAAAATCAGGGAGACGTCTGTCAAGAGTCACGTGTAATATTACTCGCTGGTGGCATTTCAACACTTAACCTTGCCTTTATCCGTGTTTCTCCACGATTGTCTTTGAGCACCTTACGGAAAATTACGCCAAGTTGACGGCAGTATTCGTACGATCGTCAGAAAAAACGATTGAGATATTTGATCGATCGAAACATAGACGATATCAACGACAATCGTTACGTCGCAACATCGAGGGTTAAAAAAGTGGAAGGAATTTCGTGCGCCTGATTCGAAATTTGCGTTTCTTGACATTGCTTAACAAGTTCGTCAATCGTTCGCGAGTTGCCGAAGATATTTGATTGAATGCGGGTAAAATTTACACCTGGGTGAAATGCCTAAGATAAGATCCAGGCACACTTCGAATACCCTTTGGTTAAGGCAGCGAGAACTTGGCATAGAATTTCCTGTGGGACATGCGGATCAGTTTCACAAGGGTCTCTATTCCTCTATTCAGCCGGTTACCTCGTGGGATCATGTTGACAATTTATCAGCTGCCACGCATGGAGGAGTTTTTAATTTGGAATATTCTCCGGATGGGTTAGCATCGTCGATGTTTACAAGAAATATAACTTTTATAATTAAAACTCTCGTTTGTTGGAATGATATTATATTTTTTATCTTCTTTCAGATCACTGTTATTGGCAGCATGCGAGAAAAAAAGTATTTTAATGTTTGACCCTTTAAGAAGGAGACTAATTCACTCTATAGATAATGCTCACGACGATTGCGTTAACTGCGTGAGGTTGGTAAAACATATCTTTAATTGGAAATTAAATAAAGGCATGAATTTAACGAATCTAAAGAATAACAAATATTTATTTCAAATAGGTTTTTAGATCAGCGTATGTTTGCCACTTGTTCGGATGACAGCACAGTGGCACTTTGGGATGCCAGGAACTTGAAGCAAAGAATTCGAACTCTTCAAGGACATTCCAATTGGGTTAAAAATATAGAGTACAGTCCCAGAGACAGTCTGTTACTTACCAGTGGATTTGACGGCAGCATATACACATGGGACATTAATAGTTTCACAGAAAATAGTATTCTCTACACCCGTGTGTTTCATACGAATGGACTGATGCGAACTAGACTCAGTCCAGATGCCAGTAAAATGTTAATAAGTACCACATCTGGATACCTCATTATTATACACAATCTTAAACTAAGCACATTAACTCAGGATTTGGCAGGTTTTAAGGTGTGTTTCATTTTAATGAAGAAAACATCACACTTATATTTTACATCTTATAAATATACTCTTGTATCCTTTCAGCCAAACATGTACCGGCTGATGCAATGTTCTCAAACCACGATACCAAACGTCGCCAACTTTACGCATCTTTTCTCTCATTCTCGTACTCACAACAGAGTAGAATTCCTCACGGACTTTCCTACCGGTGATGACGCCGAAATAATATCGAGCTTACAAGTGCATCCTCAAGGATGGTGTGCTCTCTCCAGAAACGTCAGTAACGGCGAGAAATCCGAGGTTCGCGTTTGAAAATACATTTGTTTATTTACCTCTGATATTATCCCTTAGCATCCTCGTGAACTTCTTTCTCTTCCTTCCAGTGGACTTGCGTTCACGACATCCAGGAGCGCGATACATCCGAGGCCATCGAACAGGCAAAAGAAGGCGAACGTTCATCGCCTCCAATCAACGATCTAACCGTCGAGGAATTCGAAGATTTCCAGCAACCTCAACCTTCCCGTTCCGGTGTCACGTCTTCCTTCCTGATTGAGAGTTCGAATCGTGCGAGAATCGTTCACGCAGTACCCGACATGAGGTCCAATTCCTTTGGATCATCGGAAAATCCACAACTGGTAAGACCTTCCAGAATGAACAGTTGGCAGCTGACGTCACGCAGGACATCGCGGTCGCAGTCGAGAAATTCGCGTTTAGACAGAAACGCGATGAGAACGCATTACGGCGTGATCGAACTTCGCTCGAATTCGGCCGCGTCTGATTCTCGGGTAAACGCAGAAAGAGAGGAGGGTAGGCAGGATGAAAGATACATGGACGGTGGTGACAATGGGGAGAACACGAGACAAGATGAGCCGTCGAATGATCGCGAGAGAGATGCTGGTGAGCAGGATTACAGACCGCCCAGACGTAGTTCACAATTGAACGACTTGAGAGACAATATGATAGGCAATTTCTCTACTGCAAATATAGAATTGCACTTAAGTACCACCGACGTCTGGGAAGCGCACGTTGCCATTAGAGAGGCTAGACTGAGGAGGGAGCGCGAAAGGGATTTCTACGTTGCGAATGCGAGAAGAGACTGGCTTGCCCGGACGAACAACGAAGTGAGTGTAAACATTCCGCGGTCGTCTCACACCGTCGTCATAATAGGGGACAGAACGAGGGCAGAAAATCAGAATAGGCAAAGTCAGCAGACTATGTACGCTATACGTAGGAATCATAAGATTCATCAGAACACTCCTAGGTTAACGCACTACATCGAGGAGCCGAATGTGGGTTCTGGATATATCAAAGAATTGTGCTTCTCTGCGGACGGTAGATTGATATGCTCACCGTTCGGATACGGAGTACGATTATTAGCATTTTCCAGCGACTGCTCGGAGCTGTCCAATTGTGTTCCTGCTGCCAACGAGCCTGTGTATTTGCACGAATTAGTTACGAACGTTAGTCATTCCGGCATTGTAGTCAGTACAAAGTTTTCACCGAGGCATTGTCTCCTCGTGTCGGGTTGTCTCAGTGGTAAAATCGTTTGGCATCAACCAGTTGGCTAGTGAAATTCATTTCATTTTACTACGTGTCGTGTTTTTTGCTTTGCTAGGGAACTTCCGGTTTTCCTGGATCTATATATGTATATATACATATATATATATAGATATACGTATATGTACAATTCGATGTATTTTCTTTCGTTTTCCCCCCTTTTTTTTGTAACAGCAGCGCATAGCCTGAACTTTTCGTAAAGCGTATTCTTTTCGACGAACTTTGTTCTGTTTTTTTTTTTACGTGCTTGTTTGAAATTATGATCCGTTGGGAATCGGACGATTTTTTAAATATCTAGCCACATGTTTCTCTGTCGAGACGTGCCACTAATCGGGGTGACCCATTTTAATCTATATACGATGGAGAACAAGAAAGCGACTCGAACCAAAGCACCGAAAGATATTTTTGAGGGATTACTTTTCAACGTTGCGTTCAAGAAATCGTAATGTTTAGAGATATGATTTATCGCGAAGACAAAGTCCTCCGATCTCGTAAAATCTCTGGGTCTCGTTTCATCGAACAAAGGAAAAATAAAACACTGTACTTCAACTTTACACACTCTAACGCCAAGTCTCTCTTCCCTTGAGACTAATATTCACCATGAGAATGCAATCGTTCTTGGTCATCGTGAACAAGAAGAACATAGGGGCAATCATTAGTCTGTAACTATTGTCTTAGGAACATTCCGCTTCTAAACTCTGTATATTCTCTCTTTCGTAGAGCGATCACGATCGCGTTAAATGTCCTCGAATTAACATTCGATATCAGTATCATTCTCCAGCGATACCTTCATCGTGATTCATATTTTCCATTCGATGTACTTCAACGAAAGAGACGAAAGGAGAATACGATCAAGTACGTTCCCATAGAAGACACCTCGCATTCGATGTCGACACCTCGTCGGGAAAGTAATCCCTGACGAAGGATAAATACTTTTAAACAAGTTCTTCCAAAACGAGAGAAAAGAACGAACCGAATAACAAGACGTGCGAATAAGCCAAAGGTTCCACCGTTTAAACTTCAAACAATCGTTCTTTGCATGCAAAGGAAACGGAAGTTGATTTAAATGTCAAACTACGGGAGTAATCTCGCCGAGGAAGAAAGGTATTGGCGTTGTCGTTAGTATTAAAAAAGAGCAAACTTTTTAGCACGCGTGACTAATAGTAAGCGCGCTGAATGTTACTTCTAATTATACCATACGATAATTCAGTTCAACCGTCGATGAGAAACGCATTATTAAAACTTCGTTCGTCGACACGACGATTAAATGTCACCGCACCGTTTGCGTCTTATAGTTTTATTGTAAACAGAGAGCGTCCGATGGATTGTAAAGGAACTTATGGTATATTGTATATGGACCATGGGCAGAGAGAAAAGAGCGAGAGGATATAAATATTTCTGAATGGAGTAATAAAAAGAAAAACACAAAATACCGCTGCGTCACTTCTTGGATGTGCGATATGAAACAACACGACGAACGATCAGCTCATCAACGTTCTTTTTACCCTTCTGCAAAGAGGAGTTTTGAATTTTTTTAACAAATTCGTTACAATTGCGATTAGAAATTCGAAGCTATCAAAAGATACGTGGAAGGACCAAGAAACTCATTGATATTTGACTCTCTTTAAGTTCTGGATAATTAAAAGCAATGTTATCGTTGCAAGATCAACGTAGAAGGGTAAAATTACACGAAGCAATTCCTCGATCGAGTATTTCGCGCAGATTACCCGACTATTTGCCAAATCGGGATCGTTTAGCCGATTAAGGATATCATTCTTCGTTCGGGAATTCGAGACACGCGTAATGCGTTTTGTTTCGTTGCGAATAAAGAAACCGGTTGAGATTTACTCGATCGTTGCGTCCGTGTCGTTAAGCAGGAAAGAAATCGTGTAACATATGTAAATACATCGTCGAAATAGGTGTAGAAATAAATTGCGATCACTCTCGCGTTCTACTTTTAAGGAGCGCACGGTCGAAGAGGACAAAAAGGGAAGCACGATGACGAAACGATTCGACTTCCTCCCTCAAACGACGTCCTTTTCTCAGAAATCGGTAAAAGATCGGATACTTCAAATCTCTTTGATCTTTGAGAAGATTTCTATTCTACGATTACGAACATTTTTTTGAATCTTTTTACGTTATATTTCAAGTCTCTCGACAGTCTTTCGAATTATTCGACATAGTTATTTTTCCTTTTATTCGAGACTTGAAAAAAATGATTTCACAAGAAGAGAAGCAGACAGGTGAAGTTCTTTGAAAGATTTATCCGATTGGAGATAAGAAGAAAAGGTGAAATGTCTTTTTGGATGTTCTTGATGGAATTTCATCGTTATCAATGACACTCTTCGACCGTTTTGTGAAAAGTCTCACTTGGCGATCGCGATGAAATCTTTTTTTGGGAGTTGTACGTGTGTGAGTTTTAAAGATATGAGTCGCCGATGAGCGATCGGGTACTTGAGATACCTAATGATGAAACTTTTATGGTATGCCGAACTACGAGTACTGCTGCCGATTGCCATTTTAGTGGAAAAGGCGCAAAAAGGACGCGAAGGATCGCGTGTCCTTGGGCCATCGATGTTTCGCTTCGGAAAATCGCTTTCCGAGGGATAATTGGTGAACGTATATGGCCTTTGTCGCTAATCGTACGCTCTTATATATTGTAACTTTACGATCGTGTACAGTAGTTAGTGTGCTGATTGTTTTGTAAGATTTGTTTGTTTTTTTTTTCTTTTCTATACAATAAAATATTGCTTAACTGTCCAACCCCCAATTCGTTTTCATTGTTCTACTATATTAATTGTGCACGGTGTTTCTGTTTTTTAAAATTATTTTCTTAACACTAGAAATACGAAGCAAGTCAAAATGTCTGGTTTCCATTTTTCGAAGAATCTCCAAGTTTATGGAAGAGTTATAGAGCAGATTTTCAACGTTGATATCACAATTTACAGATTACCGACTCGCTCATTTCTTTCACGGCTAGATTCCTCTTTTTTCAAAGTATTTTTTTTTTATATATTGGAATATAATAGATTCAACGTCGCTAGTTCTAAGTGTCAATTTGAAGTACAAATTTTTTGCACTTAAATGTTCAGAAATTTTGAATATCCATTGTTTATAATTCCAAAAAAAATTCTGTATGGCAACTTTCCTCATAGGTTTGCGGTAAAATATTTCAACAATGCTGCAAAATGTCAGCAGAAATAACAAAACTTTGCATATTTCACACTAACTGCAATATTCCAAGTATCAATCTTTGTTTGAAGCCATACATATTTCCTTTTTGTAAATGTTTATTTCATTCTTATGTCTTTCGGTCGGAAGAATTGTTTGTATAACACAGATATAATATAAGTATAAATATAAAGGTGCTAATATTATTTTACGTTCTATTTGTTTAATTCGTTTTCGTCTTGTACGACCGCTCATATTTGCAGTGAAATTTTTATTCGAAAATGTGCCTTAACACTTTGAACGCCACCGGTATTTCGCTAAATTCATCATTTCTACTGATGTGGAACTTTTTATATTAAATTCGTATTTTTGCAAAGCAGAAACTTTAAAAATGCAGATACATAGATATTCGGCAGATCTTTATCTTTTTAATGTCGATATTTAAATATTTAATATATCCGAGAATTCATAAATATTACAATTTCCAAGTTACACGGAAATTTAATGAATTCAATAGCGCCGGTCACCGGTGACCTCCATGGCAGTCAAAGCGTTAAAAAATTGAGGAACACAAGTAGTTAAAAAATTTCATTGTTATGCGGTAAAAAAAAAAACATAGAATTTTTTTAAACATTCGATAAAAATGAACGTTGAATGTCTATATAAAAATATTGCCGCTATTTTTGAATTCAACGGGTATATCAGTTGGCTATTTCAGTCCAGCGAGATCACAGGTTCAAAGAGTTTTAACATCCGACACTTTCTTTTGTTCTTTGATAAACGTTCCTGTCAATCCGATTGTGGAAGCGAGATTGTTGACACAAATGGTAGGATCGATAAGGAAATTGGTACTTTTACGTCAGTATGATTTATCACAGGTGCATGCCCGGTGCGATCGTTACTCACGTTTTTCTATTTGTCCTAATGACGAACGATCCCAAACTCCGATGTTTTCCTACTTCCGCTTTCGTCCGCGATGCAATCGCATTCACGATTCATTTTTTCATTCGAAGAATAATCGTTGCACGTGCAACGATACCATTCTTTCATCTCGTGTCTCTTCCCATTCTCATTTTTATTTAAAACAAAAAAATACGAAGGTAATGAAGTACTTCACATCGAAAGAGCAACAAAAGTTCTCTGTTTTATGATCTTTATTAACAATTAATTTAACTTATTTACAAGTGTATCCTCTAAAACTCAACAAACTCCTGTCGTAGCACGTGGTAATCCGGTTAATCTATCGTCCGAATTATTTAACTTCGATGATCGAAGCTAATAGAATTCGAGCCAATCGAACGATAAGTTCACCGGAAATTAGAGTATCGAATGAGCCATATAATTGAAACGGGTTAATTAATTGCACGTAAGTGCGACAGGTGAATTGTACTACGTACGAAGTACCGATAGTAATTTCGTGGTTAGTTATATTCCTCCCCCTGTTATCAACTGTTATCCCATCGCGATTGTGTCGTCCGCCGTCTCTGAATTCGCGCGCGTATCGACAACCCTTTAAATAAGTTGCTCTCGGCCAAAAATCCTCGACGATTTCAAAAGTCGATTTCTCTAAATTAACCAATCTCTTTTTGAAATCGTAAAAACGAGGATGCGCGCCGATAATCTACGGACGTTTCATTCGCCACGAAACTCTTCTCCGTTTAAAAATCAACCGATCTTCCGCATTGTCCGCTGCAAATCGGTAACGACCCCTTGCGATCTTCCTCAGATAACAAAATATAATACGGCGGTTAAAAGAACATATCCGACGTTACCAAAGATGTTACAACCGGAGCTGACCAACGCCTCGGATGTTGGCTTTAAATGACGTTCAAGACGTTCTATTCGTCCCGAATTGTACCTTCGATTTTCATCGATCGATGGTCGATTTCCGTCGACAGATCTCTTCGATCTATCGACAAGTGTCAGCTTGGTATTCCTTCCGGAGTGTAACTCGGGTAAAGAGAGATCGGTCGAGGGTAAACGACGTTTTTCCAAATGTAGAGAGTCCGAACGAACCTCCCCAGGGATCGGAGGGGGTAGTTCACCCTTAAATCTCCCAAATTGCGGTGTTCTGCTGAGGACATCGGAGGTCAATCTGGTTCTCGAATGTTCCTCGATCTCGGAGATGGATCTCGCCAGGTTGGAATCCTTGAGCTTCTTACCATCGTATGTGATAAGCACCCCGGAGGAGGAGGGTGAGGAAAGTTCCTCCGGTTGCTTGGAAACCGGTGGTAGATAGTAAGCATCCACTCTATCAGCCGCCATTTCCATGTCGTCGAATTCATCAAGACGTGGTTTCGCGTTGACGGTTTTCTTCTTCGACCTCTTGCTCGCAGAGTCCGCAACCGGAACTGGGGGCGAGGGAACGAAAACCGGTTCGAAATTATCAATAGAACTGTATTCAGGGCTATCGCGATCATAGGTATCGCGAATTCTTTCAGACACTCTTCTCTGAGCAACATCCATAGATGGTTCGACGTTTCGGACAATAGGCTTGAATCCTCCCTCGATAACTATTGAATCCGGATTAAAACCAGTGTTCCTCGCCGGTTTCATTGAAGAACGAACGTGAACATCTTCCGTAGGCACCGTTTCGGACACTTTGGCTTCCAATTTCGTTCGTTGTTTGGAATCAGCTTTCTTGAGCTTCGCGATCGGTGCGCTGGAACTTCCATGGGCTACCTTGTCAGGGGTTGTTCTGTAATTAGAGGAAGGCAGCCTATATACGGCTTTCTTTCTCTCCAGGAAGACCGGTCTCGAGGGTATGGAAGACATGCCGGAGGTCGAGGGCATCGTGTAAGAGGAGCTCTGCAACATCGGACGACGCGTCAGCACCGGTCTCTTGACGATCATCAGTTGAGTCCTCTGCTCCGGCTGATGTTGGTGCTGGTGGTGGTGATGATGATGATGGTGAAGCGGATGATAAAGGTGGTGGTAATTGGAGGCGTAATGATGCTGTGGCCTGGAATAGAGGATCTGCGCGCCGGCAGGTGGATAAGGGTATTTCATCCCGTGGCTCAGTGGTCTCGGAGCATCTGCAACGAGGTTAGACAATTGCTGGTTAGAGGGATGTCGTGGCTCCTGATCATTCTCCAGGATCTGCTGGCCCGGCAGATAGGAGGTGGTGTGCCTACCGCCGCCTCTTCCTGGATCTCCTATCGATTGTTCGCGATAGTTCGAGGTGAGCTGTTGATGATGATGTTGACCGTTTGGTGGATAGTGGTAGTGGTAACGATGTTGCTGAGAGGATTCCCCGTCGAGGTGCGCGTGATGCATGACCTCCTTCACGCGTACCTCTTGGCGATATGGAGCGACCGATGTACTGTACGAAGTCCTCGAGCCGAGAGGATCCTCGTAAGACGACGACGATGACGATGACGATGACGATGATGATGATGATGATGGCAAGCGCTCGAAATTGTTATTATTAGCGTTCGTTAGTAGCTGCGTGTATGATTCGCTTAGCTTGCCGGGGTTAGTCGTCGAATAATGAAGATGGGGGTAACGAAGCTCGTATTCACGATGAGGATGATGGAGATGCTGCTGAAGGAACTCCGCCGTTGGCGTTACCTTGCTCGATTGGCGGATACTGGAACTATCCTCGAGATCCGCTTCTCGGCCATCAGGAGCTACGTAGACTTCGCGATTTTCACTGGCGGAAGCGGAACTAATGTCGCAGCTGTCGTGAACGTTTATCTTCCAGCCTAGATAACGATGCGTGAAGCACTGCGACAGAAATTGACACGTATTCGTTAACACTAGATTTCAGCCAATTTGACTCATTATTGATTACTTGATCACTTTGATATATATATCAAACTTAAATATACGTAAATGTTGATTCTTCTCCCTTGCAGACCCCTTCATTTCGCATTATCGAATGTGGTACACCTTTTTTTACGATTGTGAGCGGATTTGACTCATAACATGATTTAACCCTTTGCGGTCTAGCGACGCATATATACGGTTTGAGAAAAAATGTAAGTATAGATTAAAAAAGATTTTCAACTAATGTTTGAACCGTTTAAGTCCTACGTGCCGCTTTCGTACTCTTCAAATTTCATGCCGAAAAAACCCAAGGCATTTGAACGATACGAACAACTGAGGACGCACTGCAATGTGGCGAGACGCGCTCAATATTTTAAACGCATCTCTGTTGCATCGCTACTTTTTTTGTATACAAGTATTCCAAATAATACATTTCGTATTTCGTTGTTACCTATAGATAGGTTAAGACAAACGACATAAGCGACATTTCTCGACATGAAACAAAATGACCGCTATTGCGACTTGGGTCTTTTAGACATGAAAAAAGAAGGGCCATCGCGTCACTTGGGTCTTTTCGATCGGATTTTGTTTAAAGACCTCTGAGACTCAAACGATTAATAATAAATCTTTCATTTAAATTCATTTAGAACTATTTTCTTTGCAAAAAACTTCAATTTTTTGTATGAGTCAGATTGGCTCACTTCAGTAAAAATAGGTATATAATCAACATCCGTAAATCTAGTGTTAAAAATGTCCTTTTCTTCTTGTTTTTTTTTTGGATCAATCACATACCTGATAGTAAACCGTGTCGGGAGTATTTTCATCCGGAGTCCACTCGACGATTCCTGGCTCACCTTGATCACATACGAGGGTCAGGGTGCGTTGATAGGCTCCAAAGGAGGAGAAATTGTCGGCTTCTGGTTGATTCTGATCTGGCACCCAATTGCAGAGGCGTCCTACCCCTGTTGGTCTTACGGTTCCACGTTGTCGACGTACACCCGCAAATATCTTTACTTTCTGTTCTCGCGCGAAGGAAAAAACGTTGTTATATGATCCTTTAAAGATGTAAATCGGTTGGAACACGACTTACGGCCTTCTCCTCGGGCGTTTTGTGCTGATATCCACCGATGGGATCGTCGGTGATGTAGAAGGGATGATAGCGCGCGGGAATTTCTGGATCTAGGCCGCCTTCTACGACGAACGTGTATTTCTTACCGCGAACGACGTTTATTTCCGGAATTAGAAGCCCGTTTATGTACCAGGAGATGCCCCAGCCAACGTGACCTGAAGAAAGGTAAAAAATCATCAGAGTTGGAGTAGTCAACCTGGTCTCTATCACTCACTATTGGGCAATTTAAGCTTTTATGGTGAGCGATTTTTACCGATGCCAAAGTTACTTTCTTTTTTGACCAGCTGTTATCTTTAGAGTTGAGTTTATTTCTGCTTTAACATTTCTCAGTCCACAGATTTTATTGGAGCATTGGTGACGAGGTCCAAATTAATTTTAAAAACGAAATTAATCAGTTCACTGTATAAAATATTAACTTCTTCATCTAAATCAGTTAAATAATCATCCTTCTCCCTACTATAAAAATAATTCGTAACTATAAATAACTGTGTCGATGAAATATGTGCAGTGAAACTAGGCGATGGAGCTATTCAATCGAATTGCGATGTTCAGTACCACTGGACTGCAAAGGGTTAAATGAAAGGGTAGAAACTAAATATATTTACTAAACCTTCACTTTGAAACTATAAATACTTTGCAATTGCTCTAAATGAAGTTACTGCAGAATCAGTGAACGATAGTAAATTTTTACTACAAAGATACAAAAATGGGCGCATTTTCACTTTTGAAAAGATACTGTACTCGGTGAGAATTTAAATATTTTCAACCATACCCGTGATAGCTGGATATCCGTGTTTCCCTCCAGTAGGTCCCATTTGAGCGTAAAGCACTCCGTCTTCCGGATCGTTGCATGGAATTGGTGGAATTTCCCAAGCGCCGTTCTTAGGTGCTGGTGCTGGAGTCGCCGGTACCTTTTGAGGTCTTCTGGTAGTTACACTTAGCTCCTGTTTTACAAAATTCACAAAAAAAAACGAACGCACATTATCTCTACTATACTCTCCTACAATTCTATTGCATATTAGCACTCTAATTTTCCTCATTTTTTCAAATTTCTCGTTGGAAGTGTAAAAAAAAATGAGATTCTACAGAAACTCTGAAGTTTAGGAATCTATGGGATTCACCTGATTATTGCTACCCTTTTGCTCGTTGTCCTCGTTCAACGCTGCAGGTTGTTCCTGTTCCGGGATAGGACAGTTCCAAGCCGGTGGTCTGCCAAATTCGATGAACCGATCGGACTTCAAGTAGTCCGTGTGAAAACTGACCTCTTGCCTCTCGTTCAGAGGACCGATAGCCCATATGATCGGCTGTGAGCCATTCGTCAATATTTGAAGATCCAATTCGTCGCTCGCCTTCAAAGGTCGCTGGTATGTGACAATACTGTATCCATTTACTATAGCCGCGTTTAGCGGTCGAACGGAATTCGTACTCTCCTGAAAAACGCACAGTATGCTGTCGTCAAACTGCTAGTTTAACCCTTTCGGTACTAACGCCGGATTTATCCGGCATCCCTCTGATAACCTGTGTCCGAGCTCCGGATATATAGGGTGGGCTATCTAACTTTTGGAATTTGAATCGGTTATAAAAAAAAAAACTAATGACAGAAATTGTTATTACTGGTATTGTGACTATTGTTTTAAAAATTGCATTGTAAAGGTAGAAGCGACATTGACGTTGGAACTACTGGACTAATCTATCATATTTCAATACGTTAAATAAATACTTTGGAAAACGACAAATCGAAAAGTAAAGAGATTATTAACACGTTGGCTGCCGTGGGGGTCACCGGTGACCGGTGCTATTGAATTCAACGAAATTTCATGTGACTTTAAATTGTAATATTTCCGAATTTTCTAACACATTCAATATTTAAATACTTACTTTCTCCAGATAAAACTCTACTGAATATATATCTATTTGTGTCTATAAGTTTCTGCTTTACAAAGATGGGATTTTAATAGGAAAAGTATCACTTCAGTAGAAATGATAAAACAAGTGAAATATCAGCGGCATTCAACGTGTTAATTCAGTAATTTATATTTTATAAGATGAACGTTTGATATCTAATCCATGGCTTTTCTATAAGTTAAAAAAATGTTTAGAAAAAATGAGGAACGAGCCATTTTCACTACGTTGGTGATTCTAGTGTTAAAAGTAATAATATATATATAATATGTAAAAAGTAAACGTTTGTGATATTTAAAAAATATCCAGTTAGAAAATGCCATGTAATTGATGTAATTTCGTGTGAACTTTCGACAGGTGATTATTTTCACTGTCAGCATATAGCGAGCGTTAAATATTAAATGATTATAATCAATCTTACTAACAAAAGGGCTACAACAGAATTGTTTGATGAAGGAAAGAAGGAGTCTGTCCGTCAGAACTGTTCCATCAGATTTTCATTTCTCTCGTCCAGCCTGCATTGGATATAACAAAAGAGAAAAAAAAACAAAGTAGTTTCTTACTTGAATTCGAACATCCGGACAGCTACCACGACCTCCAGAGCATTGAGACTTGTCTTCCAAGAAGTAATCAATCGCGTAACCCTGAAGAGTTTGCTTGTCCACCCAGGCCACGACGACGTCTCCTCCGATCATCTTGCTTTTCTCCGGATTCCCCGAAAGTCCGAAAGACATATATTGTCCAGCATCTATCCAAGTAAAAGTATCTCTTAACACTTTACTGACCGGAAGCCTATTAATAGGCTTTTCGGACCCAACGCCTTTGAACTTTTAACTTATTAATTGGTTGCCACTCCAATCAATAAATTATCATTTATCATCGCGGTTACCTCTGTTAAGTACTCAGTAACGAGAATTTGTAATTTTAGAATAGATATCTATATCAACGAAGTATTTGTGGCCAAGTGATCGGTCAGAAGGGGGTAGGATGTTAAAAAAATACCGCTCGGTAAAGTGTTAGCCCTTTGCGGACTAGCGACGCATATATGCAGTCTGAGAAAAAATGTAGTTATAGTTTATCGCCGTATGTATACACGATTCAAATTGAAAAATAGAAATAAAACCGGTAAGATATGATTAAAAGTGGAGTAATTTATAATTCACATACATTAAAAACCCTAATTTCCGGATAAAAAGGTGGTTTTGGAACGCCGAAAAAATGATTATCTGTCAATATTCAAAAATATAACCGTCCGCAAAGGGTTAATACCTATATCTCTATAATATTCTTAATTTTGCCTCATTATTCTCAACTTGATGGAAACTTTCTCCTGCCGATCAAAATTCTCTTCATCCTTCAACATCATCCTAAGAGAATATCAAAGCTATTGCAACTTCGCAAGGGATTTCTCGACACCCGACACCAGCAATTTTCGCGAACGATCCGAGTGCAGTTTCGTGCAACTAAACAACACGTATCGGTGGCGGGTTTTCCGAGGGTGCGCTAAATCGATGCGGTCGGCGGTGCATAAAAGGCCCGAGCCGGATAAAATGGCGATGCGAAAACGGCAAGTAATGGGAAATTTCGGCCAACGTGGAAAGGGACGAGGGGGAGATTAAAGCGGAGGAGTACTCGTAAAATCGCTGTCAGGGCCGCGGTAACGAGAGATCGTAAATTCGTGGTAACGACGGAAATTCGTTCGGCATTTCCCTCTTCGTTTTGTCTCCACCCTTTTTTCCCCTTTTCCTCCAATTTCTTCTTTTTTTTACGAGT
This sequence comes from Cerceris rybyensis, assembly GCA_910591515.1. Classification (NCBI taxonomy): domain Eukaryota; kingdom Metazoa; phylum Arthropoda; class Insecta; order Hymenoptera; family Crabronidae; genus Cerceris; species Cerceris rybyensis. The sequence goes on from OU342795.1 coordinate 9,960,321, forward strand.
GTTCGATCTCGATTCTTCCTCGATATGAAAAACAATTTTGAATTTTGTTCTTCACTAAACAACCGCGATTGATATTTTATTGTAGACTGAGGTAGATTGTAGGAATCAGTGTTATCTTTTGACCTATGAACTTACAATTAGCCGTAGACAATGAGTGAAAAATGTTAGGTCGAGTCATAAGTAACTTCCGTTTTTTATGAGACATTTATTTTGCTTTCATTAAATAACAAAATTATATTTAGACTCCGGATGTTTATGCATTTATGACAAAATGCATACAGCTAAAATACACACAACGAACATAATATAAAAATATATCCGAAATATCCAAAGTATGGTATTCGTTGTAACATTTATCGAGTGCAACAAATCCCTAAATAGGTTCTCTTGTCTTAACTGCATTTGTTGAATTTGAAATTTGCATAAACATCCGGAGTCTAATTATATTAATTTATTATGTATTCTCCGTTAATACGTATAACCTTCTCCCATCTTCCTGGCAGTTTATTAACCCTAGATCACTAACCTTCGTCGATTCGACGACACGGATTTAATAAGTATGCCATATTAGTTAACGTTATCGTAATAAATAAATACCTATCTTTAATAATAGAAAAAAACATGTTTAAATTTTATTTAAATATTACCTTTTAACCTCTTTTGTAAACACCGCAGTCGAAGAGACGAAGGTTAGTGTTAAGCGTCGAAAAATAAGGTTAGCGATCTAGGGTTAATACCTTCCTTGTAAAATGTGGTTGGTTTCAACTGGGAGAAGTTTTCGACGTCTTGTCTGACTTGTCTTTCGGAATGGAATGTTTTTCCATTCAAAAAGTTTTGTAACGAACAGAAAAGGTGGTAATCTTTCGGGGTAAGGTCCGGGGAGTGAGGTGGGTGTGGTAAAACAGTCCATCCAAGCTGAGGAATTTTTTCTTGAGTCACCCTTGTCGTATGTGGTCGCGCATTGCCGTGTTTTGCAAGTTTCTTTCAATCCAAACCAACCACATTTTACAAGAAAGGGAATAATAAACTCCCAGGAAGATGGGAGAAGTTTATACGTAATAACAGAGACCACATAATAAATTAATATAATTTTGTTATTTAATGAGAGCAAAATAAATGTCTCATAAAAAAACGGAAGTTACTTATGACGTGACCTAATATTTATAATAACAATGTTAGTAGCCTATCGTTAAGATATACGATCGTATCAATTGTCAGTTACGTACTTTGATAAAAAATAAATCTGTAAACAGAAACTTTGTCGTATCTTCCAATTAAATGATCTCGAGCGATGATACTTGCCCCAATCGTATTCCCTTCGTTGTCAGACAAATATAACAATTAAAAATTTTCATATGTTTTGTCAATTCTCCAAAAAAAAGAAAGGAAACAAATCATCGCTTCGCCCGTATGCGTTCGAAGCGACGCGTATTAATTTCGGCGAGGTGTCCGTGCAAAATTTATTTTTCCGCCATTCAGGGAGGCTCGGTTCGGTGGGGTGGTTCCTAATTTAGTGAACGTGCCGTTTGAAGCTCGCCCGCGCGGTAATTAGACTGTGAAACGCAATCTTTTGCTCTCTTTTTCCAGAAGAGCGATTCGATCCGACGGAGGGTGCAAATAGGTTGCGGGTGAGGCTCACTCCTCGTAAAACCCGCCGCGGGACAAATTTATTTTTACGATTTACCTCCAACTCCACTGAACAGCCGCGATCAATTTATCCAACGATTCGAGGCCTTTGCCATTCGGCTCGTTAATTAAAACCGATAGCATTCAAATTGTTCGTCGATAATTGCAGAAACATTTGGTAGAAGCGTCGAATGACATCCACGTCTTGGAGAAAATTCAGATTTATCGTGAAAAGCTGGGTCGTTTGGGAAATTCTTAAAGGAATTACCACACCATCGAGTAAAAGCTGGAAAAGTATCGTCGATCAAAAGTTCTAGGGTGGAATTTCGTGGAATATGTACGCTCGGCGCGTATAAATTCGCGTGAGTTTTCAATGAACGAGAACTTTCGAGCTTTTGTGAACGCGCGAGACAAGCTCGGATATATTCGTATATACTTATATATGTGCATATGATATATCTATATGTATATGTAAATGTATATGTATAATATATACTCACCAAGTTTTCCAACGAGTTGGACGACTATGCTGTCTCCGGCCACGGCCCAACGCACCTCAAAAGCCAGGCTGTCATCGAGAACTTCGCAGTTCAGTTTCGACTGAAATCAAACGGCAAACCGTTTACCATCGTTTACAAAACGAGGAAGATCAACTTGTCTGCGTATTCCAAAACGCGACTGATTTCTCATTCCGCGAGAAATTTCAACGATAAGCCACGATTTCTGACGATATTTTTTTAACATCTCTCACCCTCTTCCTACCGGGTGAACGTCGCAGAAGTTGCTTCGTTGATTTCACGAGCGGAAAATCGACGAAATCGATCGGTGGATCGGAAGGATAAATAATCGAAGAGACGATTTCAAGAGTGTTTCGTTTATTGATGAGCTCAGAGACGATGTAAAAGAAAATGTTCGTGAGGTGCGAGAAATTTCGCGCTCAGCTTCCAAGAATCATCATGTTTATTCGTATAAAATTCTTTAGTAGAAACGTACAAAAAGTCGATAGAAAAAATAATGTCGTTTGTGCATGTAAATATACAATCTATGTACGACAGATACGTATAATTCATATAATATATATGTATATAATTATATAACATATTATTTTTCGTGTCATATCGTATATGCGTTCGCATTCCGTGCTTAGGAGAAAGAACTGGCCTAGCCTGGAAGAGGATTTCCTCGGCCTCTCGCGGCGTGCTGAAATCGTCCGTCTCTCGGAATAATGCGCGCGTTATCTCAGAGTACGAAAAAGAAAAGAATAATTAACCCTTGGTATCACAGTCAAAAGCGTGCTCCCTCTTCCTCTCGCTCTCTTTATCATTCTCTTACTCTTCTTTCATTCTATCCTACACCTCATATCCTTCGTCGTCGTAGAGCCGTGCTTTTCCGCCGGATTTTCCGGCGACGGTGTCCTCTCGAGAACTTGAAGTTTTTCACAAAAAAACCTCGCGCCTATTTAAACTTCCTTCGATCGACTACATTTACATTGTACTCTTTAACTTCTCGATCAAAAAGAGGAGCATCTTTCATATGAAAATCGCGCAATGTTCACCCTCTCTCTCTCTCTCTCTCTCTCCCTTCTCCTCCATTCTCGCGACGACGAAAAATACGCGACAACTCTTTTCTACCCTTCGCGGCATTTTCTCAGCCTCGTATTTTACCTTCGCATCCCCGCGTTCCAGGAGCCTGCTACATTTATCGAGCGCACGTAGATGAGCCAAGAGACAAGCCGTTATCCGGTCGACAGTAATATCGACACATATTTCACGCGAATTCCGAGACGGCAAAGCGTGAATTATGGCGAGCGGTATTGTTCGGAGAAAACGCGATGTTTCCACGTTGCACGCGGAGGTCGGGAGCTGCTCTGGAAATGGGGGATGAGAACGGGGACAGGGACAGGGATAGGAAAGGGGGACGAGAGGGTTGGTCGGGAGATTGTAGGTCTCTTAGAATAGAATTCTAGAGGGGTTTGCAGAGATTAAAGGTGTACCTCGCAGGCGCGTACTCCTCGGAAGCTTCGCGTGTCTCTATAGATTCCGTGTACCGCGGAAGCGTCTCTACATGGGGTGAATTTATTTTCCAAAATTCTCACGTCCCTGCTACTTTTCTCTCACGACGTTCGATAGTCATTTTACTATTTTTCTATGAAAATTACGAGACACGTATTACCAGAATTCTTTGTCGTTGTTTTCTCTTCGATCTACGGTTCCGAAGGGCGCAGCGAGAAGTTGGTGTCGATGGTTTCGAGATTGTTGACGATCACGGTCGATCATGAATGGACGATCGATACCAAAAACCGAGCCGTTTACGAAGGAATATTCGAAGAGAGGAATTCACGATAGGTTGAAGAGAATCAGACCCGTATAAGACGGTCGGTCCGTTCGTCTTGGCTCTGAGCGCTCTCATAAATATATCTCTGCATACGTATCGTACATATATTTCTAGGTGTACTCGCGAATATATCCGCGCACGTAAACCGGTGTTTAGAGATTCTCCGCGTAATAAATAGCCTGCCCCGCCGTGGCGTTAAATAAATAAAGGGAAAGCCGAGCCGTCCGTGTCTCTCTCCTCGTCCTCGCGCCCGTGGAAACTTTCCAAAGTGGCTGCACGCTCGGGCCGAGCCGAGCCGAGTCGAGACGAGAAGTTTGCGAGAACGGAGCTTTGGTTAATATTATCGCAGCTGTGCCACCCGAGTTTTACCTCCCACGATGGAACGAATCGTTCGTAAACGTAACGCTCGGCTTAAAGAACTTTGGCTAATTTGTCGAAACACGAGTTTGACCGAGTTCGGAGCGGACCCTACCCCTCACGATTTACGGCCAATTCCCGATAAATAACCGGCTGCTCGGGGGTTCCTTTCCTCTCGGAAGAAGAAGGACCCTCGTACTTTTTCGTCGGCTGCCTTTAAAGCCCATTAATTCTTCCTTCTTCCCCGTCGTTGCCTCCCTTTGGTCCGCGGATCTCCAACCGGAGGGTGAGAACGAGAGGAGGAAAGGGCGACGAGGATCGAACTCAAGAGAAAAGATTTCACGATGTCTCTCTCAACAACTATCGATAAACTCGATCAAAGATCCAGTTATTTCGATCCTCGGGATCTTTTGGAGGGAATTGGTCTCATTTTTCAAAATCGCGACAGACTCGTCTCGTTCACTTCGCAGCTATGACGTCAAAATCGAGAGAAGAGCCAACGACGTTCGATAAATACGATGAAGAGCGATTATTCCGTGAGAAACCAGGCTGCAAACTTTTGTCGCTTCGACGGAGGCTAATGTTCAGCGTCTGACAAACGTCGAGGAATCTACTTGCGTCGGAATGGACGATCAGTAACGAACGAAAGAATCTAGCCTTCTATCACCCTGGAATCTCAGGAGTCTCGCGTAAGAATTCGCTTGCTGTTTCCTCTCGGATTCTGGGATAAAACGCTCGCCCGAACGATAATCCTCGAAGTCGGAAGCTTCGTCGCCGTAGGTGGAAATCGAGGTTCTGGAGGAAAACGCGACAGGTTGGGCACGTTGAAGCTGCTGGACGAGAGGTTCCTGGCTCTGCAGGCTCTTAGGTATGCGATAATCCACGGCCTGGACGACCTGAACCTGATCGTCGGAGCGAAGGATCGGCCGATAAGTCGTTGGACGTTGATACTGCTGGAGCAGCGTGGAGGTGGCGAACGACGAGGGGGAAGGAGGCGAGGACGAAGACGAGGACGAGAACGAAGACGAAGGTGAAGCAGAAGATGCAGACGAAGTCGAAGACGGCGAGGAGGAGAGGTCGTAGAGATTTAGCAGGCCGAGCGTCTGTCCCTGCCCTCCGCGGTGCACGTTCTGCAACACAAGGACAGAGACAGGGTGTTATCCATGGGCCTTTTCGAGTAGAGATAAAAAAAGGGATCGCGTTTTGTAGGAGACTTCTACCTTAAGGATCTTATGCGTATATTCGAGGAAATCTTTGAGATCCTTGAGAGTAGTCGATATCGCGGGATAAGTCCACCGCGAATTTGAAATACATTGTTAAATGTAAAATTTTTACGACTATAAAATATGTAAGGTGAAGGTTCAGAGGTTTGCGATTTCATTAAGAACTTTTTCTTAGTTTAACTTCTAACCGACCTCTCCTCGAAACCGTCGCTATAAGGTCGAGAATATTAACTTGGCCTCTCTTTGTTGCTGCTAAACTTGTGCATACTGAAACTCTGAGATATGTAGTCTTCATGTTTGTGTTTCTTAACTAAGAGTCGAGCAAGGACCTTTTATTTTGCACTGACTCAACGATGGTTGTAATTATATTCACTATTTATTTTCCTAATTAAGCTATTAATTAACCATCTCGTGGCGACGTGAATCGCTGACTTATACGAAGTAACAGTCGAGAACGCGATCGAAAGTTGCACGTTTCTTCGTCCGGTGAATTTGTATTTCGAAGGGAGCCGCAAAGTGAAAGTCTTCGTTATGAGAGACAAACGTAGGAACATCGAGAAAAATCGTAAGTAGAACGATATTCGAGGGAAAAAATCCGTAAAACGACGTTTTCATCGTCGATCCGATGATCTCTGCTGACAACCAGATATCTACTTGAACATTGACAGAGATAAATTCACCATGGAACAATGTCGGAGAGCGTATTGACTGCTCCAGTGGAAAATTCACTCGTTTTTGCGCATTTTCGCATATTCTTGCGCACAAACCCGCACGCGAGTGTTTTTCTCTCAAGTATGAAAATGAAAAGTCGCATGGTAGATCATCGACATTATCGATATTCCTCGAAGAGAACGTGGCTTCGAGACGTCACGGAGGACAGTGCGATTATATCTCGCGATAATCGGATCGCGAAATGCCAATGGAATATAAAACTACCAGGAAGTTCGTGTTCCGTGAGCGACGTGACGAAGGAGCATTCGGTCGGGCAGAAGACGAAGCAAATCGATCGAGAAAGGCACGTTCGAAACCTTTTCCTCTCCTCCCAATTCGAACGTGATCGCCATGTGAGATTTGAGATTTCGGAAATTTCTTTTATTCACGGCATACCGAAGAAACGAGACGGAGGTGGAAATAAAGAGAGAGGAGGTGATGCTAAATAAAAATATTCACCGAGAATCCCGATAATTCGTACTTTGTAGGGATAGAGGTTGGAAGAGAATCGATAGGGAGGAGGAGGGAGAAATCGGTCCCTCTTTCGAGGGAAAGAGGAAAATTCCTCGCGCGCCGATGGACGAGGCAAACTCGTCGAGCAACGAGGACGCGTTTCCCGCTGGATCGACCTTTCGCTGGCAATTTCGCCTTGCGATTTTGCGAGAGGTATCGCGCGTACAGCTTCCAGAGAGGCGTCCCTTCCTGCTGCGTTCCCCGTAGCCGGCCGATTACACGGGTTTTCGTCTTACCTGCGGCGAAACTCCGAGCATCTTCAGGGAGGGTGGCACGTTAAGATTCTGAGGAATTTGCACATGGCCGAAGTCGACGGTGAAGGCTTCGCACCAGACGCCGAAGTGGCCGATCTGGTGAACCGTCAGATCTCCAGGCAACGTCAGAACGATCGTTTTCCGATCGTATCGTCGTAAAGGTTGCTCCTTGCCGTTTTCATCAGGAACGCGAATACCTTGGGGCGATGGCGATGGTCCGGCTCCAACCCAGAACTTTGCATCTGTTGATGAAAGATTTTTCGATTATTTCACTTTCTTGAAGATCATGGGAATTGGAAGATATAAGAATTGGAATTACGAAGAATTCGTTTGGAGGATGTACGAACGGTGAGTTTCTATTTTGTGGGACGATTCAATTTCCGTAGCTTCCGGTTACGGAAATAAGTCAATTACGTCGATTCTTTGGAGGTACAATCGTTTTTCCTGTTTTCGCGTCAGAAGTGGAAGAAGGAATGTTGTTAAACACCTTCGGACCCGAATTTTTTTCGTTTAAGAAAATATTTAGTTATTTGTAATTTGTAAATGTACATTTTAATGGACGTATCGCCGGTTTTCTAGAATAACGACACCTTTTGAAAATGACAGTTTTACAGTACGCCCTTTTTAGTTTTTTATTTTTTTCATCCTTTGATATCTATAAACATATAAATCACATATTCTTCGGAAGTACTTACATTTGTTTGTTATTTCATGGACCACAACTCGATATTACTATAAAATTAAATTACTATACAGTTTGGAAAATATTATACCAAAACTACACACATTTCGACTTATGTCGTTGTTCTTGAAAACCAGCGATATGGTCCTTACGCAAAATTTGTAACATTAAGGAGATCCTGAGAAATATTTGTATAAAAAAATAAAGTTCATTAGGTGTTGAAACTCAGTTTAAACCTATACGTAATAAAATACAGCACGAAGAGTATTATCTACATTATAATGTGCACAGGGTCCGCAGGGGTTAAGGTTTTGATGTTTCTTGTGTGAAAAATCGACGTCGCGCGAGGAGATGAGAGAGAATTTTCTAACATGTTATTAACCCCTTGCACTATCGGTAAACTCGCAAAAAACCTTGCCTAAACCGAACGCCCGATATTCGATATCTTGCGACTGACAAAGATTACCGTGCTAATATTTACTTCACGAAGTGGAACTTCTGTGAAACTCAAATGAATTTGAATCAAAGTCTAAATTTAATAATCTTGCACGGGGACATACGATCTTATTCGAGATATGAATACTTTGCCCGAGATTAATACCACGAGTCAGACTCGTGATATTCAAGTTTGGCCTAAACTTTTCATCACGAGTCAGACTCGTGGAAATAGTGCAACGGGTTAATACAAATAGCTAACCGTGTGCCAGTGCTCCTTTTAACTTTTTACCAAGAACTTTCTTCTTTCTTAACGAAAGCAAAGTAAGTTTACCTGGAGCTTCCCCGTCGTAGCTGAAGCTCGGTATCAGAAGAGTTTGAGCATCCACCAGAACGATAGGCTCCGAGTTTACACCGTGAACACCGTTTAGGCCGGCTAGTTTCTGTGGTTTAGGATAGTCGAATCCTCGTGGTATTCTCACGTCACCGAAATTCACCTGAAATAGTCAAAACTCTAGTCAAGGTGGTACAATAGGAGAAAAGAAAGATGATAGTAGATTATTCAAAGCTACTGTTGTCGTTGGAAGTGCAGTTTGGAATTCAGGTCACAATATAGTTTGAAATTTCGTTAGAACACCATGAACGTTTAAAGCGATTAAAATGGATGCTTTGGCCCTCCAATCTGCACGGGATATTTTGCGCAGAGAGGAAGAGAGAGAGAGATAACTATGGGATAATGCTACGAGCAGATTTAATTTTATCGTTCTAAACTATCCTCGTGGAGAAACGGCGATCCGTTTCCCTGTCTGTGCGATTGGGATTATCCCAAGTTACACGCTAGTCCGGTCCAACCGGACGATCCGACTTTGAATAAATTCATTTTGCTTGTATCAAGGATGTGTAATGGACACAGATGAACGAACCTCGCTCTCGTTAACTTTCCCTCCAACTTACTCTTCTCGTTAAACCGCAAATTTCGATACACCGACGCGAATAACGCTTCCGGTTTCGCCGGTTCGTTGAGGAAAGCTGATGAAAGACTGCCGGGTACAAATTGGTGAACGGAAATTAATGTTGACTGGTTCACTAAGAAGGAAATTGTTAGACGAACGCTATTTTTTAGGTATAAAATATTATATTTTGCTATTTTAATTTGTTTACTTTTGACACTAAAACTACCAAGGCAGTTTAAATGACCGGTTCTTATCTTTTTCGAAAAATGCCCAAATTAGTAGTGCAGCCATGTAGAAAATATTCCACTTTCATGCTATAAAACCTAATTTACTTAATTGATCATCTATTAATTTCTTCCAAATACCTTATTCAGTATATCTAAATTTAATAAAAATGACGTAAATACTTCTAGTATTAATTGCCATGGCAATACAGTAGTTTAACCCCTGTCCGCGCGATTTCTTCTCTGCCTGCATGTGCAATTACACGGAATTAATTAACGAATTAATAGTTTACTCTTGATTTCTGACACAACTTCTAACTTAACCCAAAATCATAGAATTCTATGCAATATCATAGAAATAATTAGACCGTATCGTAAGCCACTAATATTTTTTATTTACTATTTTTTTAGAAAATCTCAAAATTTTCACTTCCATTTAACGCTTCACGAGTGTCATTCATTACTGCACAGGTACGTATTTAATTAAGCATCAATTTCACGAGATCCATTCAAACATCTCATCTCCATTTGCCGTTTTCTCTGCATCGCACTTATTAAATTTAATTAAATATAATAAATATAACACTCGTACTTCTACTATCAATCATATTCTACTTCAACAGGTAAAATTAGACGCAATGAAAGTTGAAGTAGAGAAAGAGGTGCAGAATCTAGGAGAAAACGAGACTAGAGTAAAAGATGCCGCGTACAAGTAGAAAATAGATGTTTGCAAAAGATCTTAGGAGGATACTCCCCGAGGCAAATGGAAGGCAGAGTACTTAGCAATTTTTCCAGCGTCCTTCTGCGACGATAATCGTCGCTTCGTGACGAAGGAACGGAAACTCGAATTAAATCATAGGAGAGGTTTGTCGTCGCGTCTACGAAGTACGGCGATTCAAAGTCGTCACTTTCCATCGGCTCGTTCCTCGGTTTGCTATGGGCCGCATAATTGCGAGCGTGAAAGTTGCGCGACGAGGAAACGATACCGGTTTCTATGGTGTGCAAGTGGAATCAAAGTGACATCGAAGGTCACGAGCACGATACTTACGGAGAATTCGTCGCACCAGACGGAGAACCACTTGATGCTGTTCAAACTCTTGCCGTCCGGAAGTGTTAGGGTGACGTCTCGTTTCCGGTAGCGCCTCAGGACGTTCGTTCTGTCGAGAGAAAAGAAATTATATTTTTTCTCTTTCTTACATATTTATTTTACATTTATATATTGACCATTAAAGGCTGCTAACCTTGATTCGTCCTTGAGGACTTTCTTGAGCCAAATCGAGATTTAATTTGACCCACATTGTGCGGAGCGAATTTATATCATTCTCAATGATTTTATTGGGCAGTAAGTGTTGTTTTTTAAATAGAATACGAATTAGAAAAAATTTTGGGGACTTTGCTGTGATTTTTTTAGAGGTGAGTGAAGGTTAATGAAGATGAGATAGTAGATGATAAACTTTGACACTAATCGTACCATAGCGAACAAATAATCGGTTCAAGGGAATGAAAATGTGAATTTGTTTCATAAAAGTATCATTTCATAGCCAATCAAATTTATTATGGTAAGAATAAGAATCCATAAAATGTCGGTACGAATACTGTTAATGATTTCTTTAGGATAAAATCTGAAATATCTACTATGGCGAAATAAAGTACTTTTTTCATTGACTCCTAGATACGATTTTAGTAAAACATTTTGATTTATATTCGTGTCATTCGTATTGGAAGTTTGGATCCTCTAGAAGCATACAGATAGAGAATATCAATTTAAAAAAAAACATTGCACTTACGTTCCACGTTCGTCCCGTACCCTGATACCATTTCCATTGGGGCTCTTCGAATTTCCAACGTAAAAGTAGGCGGCTGAAAGAATATAATAGTAATTATAACTTTCAATGATTGCAACTAGAATGCAAAGTAATTACTTAATTATCATTGTACCGTTGATCATCTAGTGCCAATTAAATTCTGCAACCGATCACCGTGAGTTACGAGATGGAAAGTTTACTATGAAAATTCATCGTGTGATACTCGACGAGAAAATTGAACGATTCCAGAACGTGGATATTACGACGTCGTTGAAACAATGGTAGAGTTTTCCTTCCGTTGATTTTCCGGGATGTAAAAGTCTCTTGGAAAATCGTAAATATCGCCACGGCTCGTAAGCTATGGCCTTGTTAAACGGCCACTCTCAATTGTATTAAAGTGGAGCACGCACGAAAGTGAGAGTACCAGGAGAAAAAGGAGAACCTTTTACGGGCGCGGCCAAGTTGAGCCTAAGGTTGAAATGCGATTTCTATGGTATTTGAAGAGGAGAGAAAAATCGGGATTGAGAAATTCTTTATTATCCAGAAGACTAGAAGGTGCCGAGTGAAAACAAGGACCGTAGTAACGATTATTGCACGAGGGAATGAAAGGACAATGACGGAAAGGCTGTTGGAAAGTTCATCATTTTTTCGTTTTCCATTTTTACTGAAGTTGAACGAGTGATAAACGACAAATGGCTGAGGGGAATTACGTACGGGAGACCGAAAGAGAGGATATTTTCGCGACGAAGGTGAGCTTCGGGATCGTGAAATGTCAAGAGTCGTTCTTCTCGAGGGACGCGGCCGTTCTTTTCAACGGAAAAACAGTAGGGAGATCGACATCGGTGAAATACTTTCATGGTACCGGTCGATTCTTCATTTTTGTCGTTTCAGTATCAATAATCTTGAGGTATGGGTATTCGTTAACAGTTTGAATACAGGGATTTCAGTTGTGACGTAATATAGCATTTCAATCTTGACGCAAAGGAATTAAGGTGAACTCAACTCTATGTTTGAGTATCAATACTCTTGGAGTACCGGTATTCGTTAACTGTTTGGACATTTGGATTTTTGTTGTGGCGAAAGTAATATAGCATTTCAATCTTGACGCAAAGGGATTAAGGTGAACTAAATTAATTCCAAGTTTGAGTAACATTGATCTTGGAGTACCGGTATTAGTTAACTGTTCGGACATTTGGATTTGTGTTGTGGCGAAATTAATATAGCATTTCAATCTTGACGCAAAAGAATTAAGGTAAATTAAATAAATTCTATGTTTGAGTATTACTAATCTTGGAGTACCGGTATTCGTTAACTGTTTGAACACTGGGACTTCTGTTGTAGGGAAATAAATATGGTATTTTGGTCTTCCCGCGAAGGTATTAGGAATAACTAAGTTAATTCCATGTTCGAGTATCAATAATCTTAGGGTATCGGTATTTGTTAATCATTTGGACACAAGGATATCAGTTGCGGTGAAATTAATATGGCATTTTGATCTTGACGCAAAGGAATTAAGGTGAACTAAATCAATTCTATGATTGAGTATCACTAATCTTGGAGTACCGGTATTAGTTAACTGTTTAGACATTTGGATTTCTGTTTAGGCAAAATTAATATAGCATTTCAATCTTGACGTAAAGGGATTAAGGTAAACTAAATTAATTCCAAGTTTGAGTAATATTGATCTTGGAGTACCGGTATTAGTTAACTGTTTGGACATTAGGGTTTCTGTTGTGGCGAAATTAATATAGCATTTCAATCTTGACGCAAAGGAATTAAGGTGAACTAAATCAATTCTATGTTTGAGTATCACTAATCTTAGAGTACCGGTATTCGTTAACTGTTTGAACACTGGGACTTCTGTTGCAGGGAAATAAATATGGTATTTTAGTCTTCCCGCGAAGGTATTAGGAATAATTATGTCAATTCCATGTTCGAGTATCAATAATCTTCGGGTATCGGTATTTGTTAATCATTTGGACACCAGGATATCTTGCGGTGAAATTAATATGGCATTTTGATCTTGACGCAAAAGAATTAAGGTAAACTAAATAAATTCTATGTTTGAGTATCACTAATCTTGGAGTGCCGGTATTAGTTAACTGTTTGGATACTGGGATCTCAGTCGTGACGACATTAATAGGATATTTTGCTCTTGACGTGAAGAAAATAAGAAAAAAACTAAATTAATTCCATATTCGAGTATTAATGATCTATATGAATCGATATTCGTTGATTGTTTGGACACTGAGATCTCAGTTGCGAAATAAATATGATATTTTGACCTTTGACGCAAAGAAATTAAGAAAAACTAAATTAAGTCCATATTCTTACATCGCCCACAATTTCTAAGATATATTCTAAGTTAATAGTGATGGAGTATCGAAGATAAAGTCAGTCATCGAAGAATCTTCGATGAGTCTATCGACAAATTGGAACGATTCAATTTCAATCTTTCAACATCAAATCTCAACAGAGACGAGGCAGCGACGATAGTCGAAGGACGTTCGATAGATCGAGCAAGGAGTTTAGGTTTACTTGAACGAACCTGGTCCTTCGCCGTCGTACGTGAAGTCCTTGATGAAGAGAGTTCGTCCATCCACGGCATAAACTTCCCCGCTGACGCCATGATGAAGTTCCGACAGCTTACCGATAAGCTTCCCGTAATAAGCTGCGCTGCATACCTCTACAAGTAGAAAGAAATCCGATTAATTATCCAAGATTAACGACGATATTTCAACAAAAAACAATCACTCCGCAATTTCATTTTTCGCTCGAAACGTCTCCCGATCGTTGGATTAACGTCGAAAACGGGACACGTTGTTTTACAACGTTTCGAGGGAAAATTTAAATTGAGATTCATGTTAGATGAGTTATTTACAATTTCTTTGATTAATTCTATCCAATAACGAGTGAGACTCGTGGCGTAGAAAGTGAAACATATTTTAGATTTCTAAGAATTGCCTGGTTGCATAAATTAGCAATATGGTATTGCATGTAACTTATTTTTCAATTAACAATTTTACTTGAAAGTCTTTGATGTAGAAGAAACCACTGATGTTTTCTGATTAATGTAAGTTTATGTTTAACTATGTGACACACTGGCAGAAAAGGAATTGTAGAACAAGAAGTTAAGAACAAGCATTCTATTCCGCGTGCAAAAAGGTCCTCTTTCTCTTTTACACTTTTAAGGGACACTTTAAACGAATGATGTTACTCGGAACTTTTTAAACTCACAATTCTGGATTTAAATATCTACCTTACTGTAATTCCACTTTAGAAATGTTTATAAAAGAGTAAGAATCTGTCAATTTACCGTATTCTGTATATCCACTGTTAAATTCTACACTACGTTAACACTAGATCAAAGTATTTTAAATATATTATACTTAAATATATTAAATAAGTATTTAAAAAACAGAGGGTTCAAAGTAGCAAAAGCGATGGTCAGAGACGTAATTTGCGTATTATATCTATCTTACGACTCTACAAATTTGATAAACATTCATAAAAAAGTAGAAACCCGTCAGCCTGATGTTTCTCATGGATCCAGTGTTAATACACTCTTTCAAAAAGATTGTAAACATCCAAAGTCCGATCTGCTCGAATGATAAACCATCAGGACGAGTTGAAGATTCGTTGTAAATTAAAAAAAAAAAAAAAGATAGGATCGCAAAGAGGAACCGGTCTCTCGAGAATAACAAATAGAACAGTCGATCGAGTAGCGTGCTAGTTGGAATAATAAATCCCGTTGGAGGCGTAGCTCGTCGATCGTTGAGGATCGATAGTTAACGGTAGTCGATGTCAGAGCATCGCGAATCCGTGATCGATCCCCTCGTGTCAGGCACGCGGATCGTCCGCGAATTCTCGCGGTATGCAAAACTGGGCTTCCTCGAATGCTCCATTATCCCTGGCTGGTTAGCCGGCATGTCGGACACATCGTGTCGACGGGGATCGCGGAATGTTAGTTATCTCCTCGGCTTCTGCAGACGCCGGGTTCAGAGGGTCCTGGAGACGGTCCTTATAATCGAGTCGCTTTAAGTACTTCAACATTTAACCCTTAACACTCCAACTTTTAACACAAGGTTTACGAAAACCGTCAAATTGATTCCTCCCATTTTAGAAACGCCTTCCAAACTTATACAGACGTGGTAGAGGAGATATTTCCCATGTATCTTATAGTATTGGGTTGTCGGAAAAGTCATGACGCATATTTTGTATGTATTTCAAAGTCATTTATTTATATAGAGAACAAAGATCAATTAATGATATATTGTCCGTTTTGTTCGATGACCTTTTGCCATCTTTCAGATAGTTTCATAATTCCTCGTTCATAGAAGGATCTATCTTTATAAGCGAAAAACTGAACAAGGTGCTGATTTACCGCTTCATCGGAATTAAAACCCGAGTCGAAAATTTTAAGCCCAAGATCCTCCTAAATTACCAAATAACTTAGGATATTTAGGCTGAATATGGAAAAATATGTTATATATAAAAGAATGCAAATTTTAATTCCATAATCACTCTAAACTTGTTACTTTTTGCCAGTTTTTCCTAGTTTAGGATCAATTTAGGCTTCATGCAGCCCAAAATAATCCTCAGCATTCTATAATGAGGAGTTTTCGAATTGGATTGGAATTGGAGTGGAATGATCTAGGTTCAAAAAAATTCTCAATATACTAAAAATTAATTTGATTTTAGGAGATTTAGAATTTATATGGAATAAAATGATAATTTACTACCTACTTGCTCCTGAAAAGCCCTATTTTTAGAATATGAGTCGACAGACTTGGAACTTCTCAAATATTTTTAGGGGATGTCAGATTAAATTGGAATAAAAATTTTACCTGATCAGTCCATATAACTCCTAAAAATCATATTTACAGGACTTTGAGGCGCGTAGACACACTAGTTGAGGATTTTGAGGTTCCAAATGGTATACATAATTAAGCGGCAAATGAGAAATCAAAGGAATCTAGGATTTGAAGTTTCTTTTTAGGCTGGACTTTTCGACTCGGGAAGATACACCACGCAAGGAGTTTTGTAGAGCACGAAACAAATGGAAGTCTGATGGTGCAAGGTCGGGAAAGTATTCTGGATGTGACAGTACATCCCATCCAAACTCCACCAATTTTTTACGTGTGATTAAACTTGTATGTGGCCTCACGTTGTCGTGATGAAACATCGCTCCTTTACGATTAACAAGCTCTGGACGTTTTTGGATGATCGATTCGTTCAAATTGTCCAATTGCCGACAGTACACAGTAGAATTAATAGTTTGGTTCCTTGGTAGGATCTCGAAAAATACGACACCTTTAAAATCCCACCACACTGAGAGCAATGCTTTTCTCTGATGCATGTTTGCTTTTGATGTCGTTCGTAAACTTTACGCAATTTTTGACAAGCTTGACAAGTGTTTTTCCCTTTACGGAAGTAAAACAGCAAAATATGGCGAAAATGCGGACTTTGGTCTTCCATCTTACTCTTACTGTAAAATCTCTAAAAATCAACGATATAACTCAATTGTTTTCTTTTAAATGGTGCTGAAACCGCCAGCTATTAAATGATATAGTGATAATATATATGTGAATGACTCTAGTGCATTAAAAAATGATCGACCGCCACCTGTTTGCAAAATGCGTCACGACTTTTCCGACAACCCAATATATAATATTAGGTATAAGGGAAAGTTCTGTCTTTCAAAGAAAAATCACTCGAACGAAATTTCGCAAACCATCTTTGACATTTTCGAACTGTTACTGCATCCTCTCGAAACACGTCACACAAGTTTTTTTTGCCTCCATCGCGTTATTCCCTTTTTGCAACTCGTACAACATGCAATGTCTTAAGTGCACTTTTTCTTCACTCATGTTAAGAGTTTTACAAGTTAAAAAAACTGACTAAAATACAAAAAAATGTGTCTAAATCATCAATCATATACTAATCTAAGTGTTTAAACTGATTTCATTCCGATCAGAATTCTTGCTGAGAATCGACAACGCATAAAAGTGCACGTGTTCAAAAACGACAGAACTTTCCCTTATACCTAATATTTGATTATTCGGAAAGTTCGTAGCGTTACTTGGGTAATATTCAAGCTCGATATCTTTTTGGAAAATAAATACAATTGTTTTTTCTTTACTGCATTATTTATTTTTAGTTAATTAACAGCTACATAATTATTGATGCGAAAATAAAAATTGTTATCGTCACTATCTATACTTTCCTTACAAAGATAATTTCTTTTCCTTCTCCACATAATTGAAAAACAGATGGTTTTACAATAAAACAGGTTGAGATCTGACTGTTTTTACTGATCGCTTGTAACTAAGCGAGGAGTATTATTTTATATTTACAAACAATCATCGATAACGACCCGAACGATATCCAAAGGAAAAAGTACTCTTGGAGTAGAACACACTTGGAGTACCTAAGAGGCACACTTAGAGCCATAAGGGTTAAGAATTTCTTTTGGAAAAGCATCAAGTCGTACAATCAGAGAGCAAACGATTTTTGATAACTAAGAAGGCACACACCTAAACTTTTTCAAGTTCACTAAACCATCTAAAACTGTAAGTTGCACCATTGAATGATAAAAATAGAAAACGTTGAGAACCAATCATCTCAGAACTCTCGAGTCAAAATCCAACGATATACCTATCGATAGAAAACTATGAATCAAACGGTCCCTGATGCCTCGTCTAGCAAAGAAATCTCTCGTCTTAGAAAGTACAGTCGTTCGAATGCAAGCGTAGAAACATCAAGGCCAATCCCCGTCGTCGATCCTTCGTTAGATGCTAACGAATCGAACCGGTCGATGATCGTTCAAACGACGTCTAACCCTTTGATCGAGCGCGTACCGTTAAAGAGAGAGCATTCACCATAGAGGAAGAAAAAGAGGGAGAGAAAGAGAAAGAAACAGTGAGGACACTGTCCATCCAGAAACGTCGTTCTCCCATAGATTGACGAGGACTCGAGCATCAATCGTTGGGACGGGCCGTGCGACGTTTGCGAATTGAAAATAGAAAAGAGTCGATGGAGGAACGCACGGTTTATAGTATCCGAAGGAAAATTAGATACGGCTCGGTTTCCACGATGTTCCGTTAACTGTCGCTTGTAATCGGTGATGTAACGTATGTACGGGATGTATCGGGCGGTTCCAGTTTGTCCTACACCATGGTATTTGATAATTGGACAAAAATACGAGCTTACGGTTCCGAACGGGAGATTGATACTGTGCAGCTGCGCTGATCTTGCGGATTTTGAGATTTGAGACGATGACGCGCCACCGTTAACCCTTTCAGCAATGCGTGGATTCGCGAAAGACATTCAGAGCTTGGATCATTGATATAGAAGATGTATGATCGTCGTTGCTCTGTATTTCGAATTTAATTGCTATGGTTCCGCCATAGTATGAGACCTATGGACTCACTTGAGATCCATCTGGGATCCATGCTATGGGGATTTCGCCTAACCCACAATTTGATGGATTTGTTACCAAGTCTATGACAGGGAAAATTATAATTTGGAAAAAGTGTGATGCTGATTTAACACTAGAATTACCAAGCAAGTCAAAACGACTTGTTCTCAAGTTTTTTCAAAAGTTATTAAAGTTTATAGGACAGCCATAGAGCTGATATTCTACGTGGATCTTATACTTGGTCTTTATACGTGGTCTTTTTCACTTCTAGATTTCTGCTTTTCCAAATTACATATTTAACCGTTTGCGTACCACGAGCAACTTTCGCGCTCTTCAGTTTTTGTGTCGAAAAACCCAAGGACATTTTTTCAATGTTGACAATTGTAGGAAGACTTTGTTAAGATATTTTGTTAAGAATGCATTAGGTTTCCCTTTTATAATATAAAGTAATTCCAAATTGGGATACAAGCACGAGAAGATTGTTCTTGTTGTGCACAACATAAAATAAAACACCAACTTTAGCTTATTTTGAAATAAAATCTCAAGAGCGCGAAAGTGGCGTTTGGCTTTTTTCGAAGTAATTTTTTAAAACCCTCCTGGTATTCAAACGGTTAATACATTGAAATATAGTAGATTTAACGTTGCTAGTCTCAAGTTTGCAAGTCAGAGGGTTTAAGTTCATAGGTACAGTGGCCTCCGTTGATCATTGACTCATTTCTGCCAGTTTCTATCGACAATACAAGACTAATTTTGCGATACCAGGTTGCCACGTAATTATTTTTGGAATTACATAATTTATAGGAAATTTCAAAACTTCTTCTTCCACTTTGTATGCCAGGAGTTTCTCTCGTTATAAGGCAAGATGTTAAAGTCACAACTCCTCGAACTAGTGGATACTTCAAAGTGTTTTGCATTCGAAAACTGAAAGAGACTTTTTGCCAATTTCTTTGGACATTTCTGAGAAGGATGTCGATTGCGATCGACATTTTACGTCTGTAATAACGGGGATTTTAACGACTCACGCTTAACGACTTTACGATGTCGATTCGTTTCTCGAGCAAGGAAGTGCGTGATACGTGAGATTTCTGTTTCTCCGTGAAGTCCCTCACGCTTCGAGTGATCAGGAAATGTTGTAATATTAATTGGAGATAAATACAGCTTCACGAGGAACCGGTCTCTCCGCTACATCGACAACAGACACCCAAATCGCTTCCGTACTTTCTTCGTCATTTTTTCTCCGTTGATGCGTAATCTCAACATTTCTACTCGAATTAATTCTGACGAGGATGAATTTGCTAAACGACCGCATTAACGGTGCTTAATGACGTACAGGTGTAACAAAAGGTGGAAGGAATTTGCGAATAAATCCTCGTCCATTTAACGCGCAAACGTCTTCTCGCTTTTCTCTCGTTTCCTTCAAAATTACTTCTCTGAAACAATTTTAACTAAAATTCAAATCTTACGAAGTTTTAACGAAGAAATTGAAAAGTAGCATGTAAACGTCCACAGCGTTAAAAAGATGTATCGAGTTCGGCCAGCTTCGATAAATTAAATTTTGAATAATAAATTCACTTTTGTCCTCGGATGTTTTGTTTTCGTTGACATCGCATTACTTCTCTGAGGCAATTTGAACTAAAATTCAAATCTTACGAAGTTTTAATGAAGAAATTGAAAAGTAACATGTAGAAGTCCAGTGATAAAGTGAATTACGAATTAAAAATTCAGTTTCGTCCTCGAATGTTTTGTTTTTGTTGATATCGCATTACTTCTCTGAGATAATTGTAATTAAAATTCCTTTCTCTCGAAGTTTTAACGAACAAATTGAAAAGTAAGATGTAGAAGTCCAATGATAAAGTGAATTTCGAATTAAAAATTCACTTTCGACCTCGGCTATTTTGTTTTCGTTGATATCGCATTACTTCTCTGAGATAATTGTAATTAAAATTCCTTTCCCTCGAAGTTTTAACGAACAAATTGAAAAGTAACATGTAAAAGTCCAGAGCGTTACCGTCAAATAGATGTATCGAGTTCGGTCAGCCTAGATCAACTGAATTTCGAATTACAAATCCACTTTCCTCTTCGGATTTTTTGTTTTCGTTGATATTACGTTACTTCTCTGAGATAATTGTAACTAAAATTCCTTTCTCTCGAAGTATCAACGAAGAAATTTAAAAGTAACATGTAAAAGTCCAGAACGTTATCGTCGAATAGATTATATCGATTTCGGCTAGTCTCGATAAATTGAATTTAAGTTGAATTACATATTCACTTTCGTCCTCAAATGTTTTGTTTTCGTTGATATTACGTTACTTCTCTGAGATAATTGCAACTGAAATTCCTTTCTCTCGAAGTATCAACGAAGAAATTTAAAAGTAACATGTAAAAGTCCAGAACGTTATCATCAAATAGATTCTATCGATTTCGGCTAGTCACGATAAATTGAATTACAAATTCACTTTCGTCCTCGGATGTTTTTTGTTTTCGTTGATATTACGTTACTTCTCTGAGATAATTGTAACTGAAATTCCTTTCTCTCGGAGTTTCACCGAAGAAATTGGAAATTAACATGTCAAAGTCCAGAGCATTACCGTCAAATAGATTCATCGAGTTCGGTCAGCCTCGATAAATTGCATTTCGAATTACAAATTCACTTTCGTCCTCGAATGTTTTGCTTTCGTTGATATTGCGCAACGATGAGCTTCGAATTTCGCTTCTACCTGGCTGGATAGGAGAGCCAGTCGGTCATTACGCCGCAACGTGTAATCTTCGGGTAAAGACTTGTCATTGATCGAGCCGTCCGATCAGGAGGTTTAATGCGCGTAACGAGAATTACACGCGCAACGAGCCGATCCTCTTTGGAGAAGGCGAGTATTGCACCGAGTACCGGTTCCTCTAATTAACCTGTCAGCCGATCAAAAGCCAATGGACAAAACGCGACAGTGTGTGTTTCTAGAACGGCAATTTTTGATTGGCGATGACGGGCGAATATGTTATGCTCCTTTCTACTCGGAAACGCTCGTAAATGACCAACAGGGAACTCGTTTACAATTGCGAAAACTGAGCGATATTGCGAGAGATATCGTTGCTGATTAAGAACGGACAGGTTTGAATGTACTCCTTGGAAGGTATCTTTGTGTGGTTAATTGTTTCGCAAGGTACATTTGTAGATTTGATTCGAGATAGTATTGTCTTTGTTAAGAATCATTAAAAATAGGGTTTAACATTCGATTTACGGTAACTGTCAAATAGACGGGTATCTACATTTTTTAAATTATTTTTTAAAATAGAGAACAGTAGGTGTTTCACGCCTATCTTGTAATACACAAATTACCAAATTAATAATACACAAATAGTGATTTTATTTTTTGTCAGTTGATTCATCTTTCTTCGAAGTACTTATTTAATATATTTAAATATGTAGATTTAACAATCGTAAATTTAGTGTAATGTCGAAGGACATTTGAACTTGTGATCGTTTAGATTAGTTTAAATTGGGTAGAAAAGTCTAAATACGACAATAGTAAGGTCTACACCGATTAGTTTTCGATCTCCTTTCAAAGTTGGAAGTGCAATCTTTGCGAAATTGCATTTAGAATAACTGACAGGATAGAATTTAAAGAATTACGTTTACTAATGGTCAAAAACATTCTGGTAGTCTTGAATTGAGTATCCGTCGTTGGAATCTCAACAAAAAAGTAATATAATTACCTTTTCCCAGTGCAATCGCGAATCTCTCCGTTTAAAATCGCACCGTTCGTCCTTCACGAAGACATAATAAGATTTCAAGTCAAAGCGGAAACTTTCCTGCAATGCAACATACTAAAAACTCTCAACAGATATAATTACCTGTAATTTCCCAACGCGACTGGCAATTTCTCTATTTACGCCGAAATTATATCGAGCACGACCGAGTTACCGCTTCCTCGATACCGGACGACACAGTTAATTGCTTCGCCGCTTTCGAAGGAAGGTTTTGCGCACATCGAGGTATCTTTAACAACACTGAAATCTATGGAATTCAATCGCGCTGAAATCAGAATGCGCAAAAGCGAGCGCAAGTTCGAGCGTGCCTTGCTGTACGCGCGAAATCACATTTCGCGCCACGTGCGTCCTGGATCTCCGTTCTGTTGCGGATTGAAAACAAGGTTCGTTCCGATTCGATTGTTATCGATCAATGTTCGATTATTCAGCGCGAGAATTAGAAGTATTCGTCAGACAGAAGAATTCACGGTGGCTGTGAAGCTGAATGAGACTATTTAATGATCCCTCATCTCCGGGGGACTTTCCCAAATGATTATTTAATAACCACCGTATTAAATTTTTTAATATTGAATAATAAATGAAATTTAATTGGAAAATAATTTAAATTTTTTAATTTTAATATTGCATCTACAGATTTTTATCCGTTTTATTTAAATGGGCTGAATAAATACTTAAAAAAAGGGGGTTATTATACAAAATTTAGAAAAAAATACTTTAAAAAGAGGGAATCGAGCGATAAAGAATATGATCAGTTTAGTAATGTTTGTATTATAATACACATGCAGAATACGTATCACTGATCTGCAAATTTGAGAAATGTTTATAAAAATTTAGGAATCCACTAATTTGGAGGTTTTCGTTGAACTTTTGTTACATTTTAAATTAGCTTAACGCTAGATTTAACTGCGTGAAATGCATTATACTTTCATACATAAAGTAAGTACTGTAAAAAAGAGTAATAAACCGGCAAAGAGGATGATCAATTAAGCATTTTGTATATTATAAGGTACACGTGGAATGTCTGCAGTACAGATTTTCTTTAAGCTTGAGAAATGTTTATAAAAAAGTAGGAATCCATCAATTTCAGCCACGTAAATTCGCAGGCTATCTAAAATCCTAAGCCGTAAACTGAATGATCATAGTAATCAACATCAAAGGAACAATCCGCAAATAAGTTTATTCTACGCTCATTAATTCCAGGTGAATAAGGAGAGCACTGGTAAATTCCAGGAATTCG
This sequence comes from Cerceris rybyensis, assembly GCA_910591515.1. NCBI lineage: Eukaryota > Metazoa > Arthropoda > Insecta > Hymenoptera > Crabronidae > Cerceris > Cerceris rybyensis. Next base: position 9,983,857 of record OU342795.1, read on the forward strand.
CTCATCGATCTTTAATGAGAGAGCTCGAATCGTCACGCGATATTAGTCCTCGAGTTTCCAAAGGATCCTTCATGCTGGCTTGGCCGTGGACGTTAATTCGTAATTGGCGAACCGAGTTGTCTCTGCGATATTCGCGGATTGTATTATGATGAAGAAGAAGAAAAAGCAAAAGAGTCGGAGAGGTAGACAGAGATGGTCAGGAGACCCCTGACATTTTCATACGAAAGAGAAAGCAGGAGGCAGACAAACGTAATTGCCGGCTCGTACATAATACAAGTCTCAGGATAATGTCGCAACAGTCTTCGTATCTCGAGGAGATTCGCGTCGATCGCAAGGAACCGGACGATTTGGCGAACCTTCGCCTGCAGATTTTCAATTCTTGACCATCGTCCATCAAGAAATTCCATTCTATCACGAATAATTTCATGAAAGAGTTCGTTTTTTAACCATTTGCGCTCCAACTACCAGTCTGGCTGGCATAACGAGTAAAATTTTTTTTTAAAAATGTTCCAAAAGTTCCAGAAGCTGTTTCTCTTTCAGTGTTCTACGTCCACCTTGAAGATTGTAGGCGATTGAATGGACCAAGTTTATTTGATTCGAATATATTTATTTGATGAATTGAAATACATTGAATTAACACTAGAACTACCGGCCTCAAACTAACATATTTTAATAAATTAAATAAGTACTTTGACAAAGGGGGAATCAAGCGGCGGAAGATTTGTTGGATTGGGTGATTTATGTTTATTGATATAGACGTAGAATATTTATTCTATGACTCTTATATAAACTTGGAGAATTTTTTGAAAAAATCGTGTACCAGTCATTTTGACTGGTTTGGTAGTTCTAGTGTTAACATCCTACCCACTTCTGTTCGGTTACTTGCACGCAAATATTTTCCTGATACTGTCGAAAATTGCGAAGTTTCTTAACTGAGTCCTTGGTACAGTTAACCGCAATGAAAAATAATAATTTATCAATTACCGTAGCAACAAATTAATAAGTTAAAAGTCTAAAAGTTGTTGGGCCCGAAAAGCCGATTAATCGGCTACCGGTCGGTAAAGTGTTAAGATACATTGAAGTTAACTAATTGTAAGTCTTTGAGTTGATTCTCGTTAATAAAAAATCATTTTTCTAAAAACTGCAGCACTTTATTTCTAAGTATTGTGATTACAAAATATTTCCTAAAGGTCCGTGGAGTAGACTATCAACAGGCGCAAGAAATGCAAGGAGCGCAAAGGGTTAAATTTCAAAGAGTCATCCTGAAGATTCTTTGAATTGAACATAGAAGTTGAGGAACACTAGCGGAGATTTTGAAAAAGCGACGAAAGGATTCGCCAGAGGCGAGGATTCTCTCGGAAGGAGGAATCTGATCTTAACATGGGGGGATACCTTTTATATAATATTTATATCCCTCCTTTCGATTCCGGTCACGTTTCCAAATTGGAATATCGAATTTTACCAACCCACTTTCTGTAATTCTATCCTCGGAACGATATCTCCAAGCCTCTTCTCTTCGAACAAGGAAAAAAAAAGAATCCTTGTTACTTCGCTTCGACCGAGATTTCTCGCTTTCGATTCAATGAGAAATTACGCAAGAGGACCGAGTCGAATCGCCGTTTCTTCGCGTGAGAAACTCGAGAAAAGTCGTTGTATCGTTCGATCACGCGTTTTCACACCTTTCCTTCGATTTAGCACAAACGAACCGTAGACGGTCGTTACGATTGAAACGTTCGACTCTTTCGCGGCTTTCGAACTCCAACGTTTGCCGACTCTGCGCGAAAAGCACACACTCGCTGGCTGAATCGAGGAAGAAGTAAACAAGCGTATTCTCTGTACCGTACGATCGAGTTTTACCGAGCAATTCCAAAGCGTCGAATCGGCAATGTAAATATTGGAAATCCGCGAAAACATGGCCGAGTAATTCGCGAATCGATGTATGGGATTTGTTCTCCATGATCGAGAATCGAATCGTCATCGATGTGTTCTTTGTACGCGACACAGTTTCAAAGTTTGCTCGGGAACCTAATTAACGATCGCGGAAGACGAGAGAATCGTTTCGATTGTCCGAAGTTGTTTCATTGTAGTCTGTTTCCTGGTGGATGTAGAGAAGAGAATCTACTTCGACGATAACCACGATTTCTATTAAATCCGGAGGCACATCGGATTCATTTTGTTCAGCACGGAAATCGAGAAATCTCGAGGAGTTTGTTCGATCATGAATTGTTTGGAAAAATCGATGTGTCGAATGATTTCAACGAGTGATAGAGAAGACTTTCGTTCAAATAAGATATAGTAGTTCCTGTTGTACTTCATATTTAACGAGAATCTAGTCCGAGGACGAAAGTGGTCAGTGAAATCGTAGAGAGATTCGAATGATTACAAAATACTGGTTATCTTTATCATGAAAAAAACATGTGCTACTTTTTCCTCTGCTTACGTAGATGTTTATTTCTTGTTTGGAGTCTCGTTGCAGAAATGAGGAGAACAAATGAGGGAAATTGGAATTTTCGATTTTTCTCTTTCTCGGATGAGTCAATGAGGGCTGTTCGGTACAATCATGCGCGACCGTGAAATCACCGGAAATCGGACGATGATGATATATCCGTGAGTAAATCATCTTGATTCTGTGATCCTTTTTTTTTTCTCAGTCTCTTTCTCCTCTCTACGTAACGATAACACTGGAGGAAAAGCGTGGAGCGTGAAAGTCGCTCGGTTGCGCCAAACAGACCGGCAAATCGAGACGATGACGTCGAAGAAGCTCACAGAATCTACCGGTCGCGTTAATTGGAACGGACAACCGACAAGCGGCTGATCATAATTATTTCAAATCGAAATCGCTCAGAGATTCGCCCTCCTTCGCTCGCTAAATCGGAGCGGTTTTAATCATTTTCCAGAGATCGGCCATCGAAACGGAATAGATTTTGTTTCGTACAGAGATTTTGCGAATTTTGGATAGAACTTGAACTTTTGCTTACTTGGAAAGAGATATTTTTTTTATTCTTTTCAGGATGTCGTTTGGCGCAATTGTCACGCTTGCTCGAATTTTTGCGAAATATCGCAATAGGATAGTTGGTAAGACGAGTCCTCATAGACGTTTCCAACACGGTGCATTCGAAGAGATGCACTCCAGCATTTCCGGTCTCTTGAAATGCTCCAACGATAAGACAGAAATTTCAATTTCAAGACTCTTATTAAGAGACCAAAATAATGCAATTTCCGCCGCGACAGAGGCGCGATTTACGTAAATGCGCTCCCTCGAAAACCATTCTAACTAGAATTTCTGACTGTGACCTATTCTCGTTTTCTACTTGCAATTTAAACGGTTGCAAGTCTAACAATCGTATTCAATTTTATCGTATTCTTTCTTTGAACACGTTAATTTAAAATTCAGTGATACCGCCGACCATCGTGCAACCCACGATGCTAAGACTTATCATCTTTTTTCCACCCCCGACCAAATGCATTCTCTCAAAAATTAAAAGCAACGAGAAAATTCGTGCTCCTGAAGAAAATTCAAGAACAAACTTATACTTCGTCGTACTCTTTTTTTGAACACGTTAGTTTAAAATTCAGTGATACCACCGGCCATCGTGCAACCCCCGACGCTCAATCTGCTAAGACTTATCATCGTTTTTCCACCCCCGACCGAATGCTTCCACCCACAAATTAAACGCAACGAGGAAAATCGTGCTCCTGAAGAAATTCAAGAACAAAATGATACTTCGTCGTACTCTTTCTTTGAACACGTTCGTTTTAAAGGTGATACCATTGGCTATCGTGCAACCCCCGACGCTCAATCCGTTAAGACTTATCATCCTTTGTCCACCCCCGTCCGAATGCTTTCTCCCAAAGATTGAACACAACGAGAAAATGCGTGGTCCCGAAGAAATTCAAGAACAAAATGATACTTTATCGTATTCTTTCTTTGAGCACGTTCGTTTTAAGAGTGATGCCATCGGCCATCGCGCAACCCCCGACTGTTAAGACTTATCATTGTTTTTCCTGCACCCGACCAAACGTCTCTTCGCAAAGATTAAACGCAGACGAGAAAATTCGCGGACAAAGTTCGTAAAAGTCTGGTTTTATGGTGTTCGGTGAACTCACGTGTTGCCAAGAGAAGAAAGACCGCCGCGACTAGACCGATTGCGGAGAGCCGAGTCGAGGACGATGTGGGTGATCGTGTCGTCATGGCGTCTTCGTGGTTACTGCCGTCGAAAGTGGCCGTCGTGGATCCAGATAGCTTTGTCGATCCCACTACGATCACCGGCTCGCCTTGCTTCACCTCCAGCCTCTCCTTTTGCCCCTCTGCCCCTCCCCCTTCCCCTTTCCCGAACACCGCGAAATCCGTCATTCCCCTTGGTTTCTTTCCTCCTTTTTCCGTCCCTCGCGATTTTTGGCCTCTCTCTTTGTTCCTCTTTCTCGTTCTGTCAGAGTTACAGTCAGAGAGGAAGATAAAGTTTATATTTCCGAATCTCCTCCTTGTCCTCCTCCTCCTTTGAGCACTCTCTTTCACTCCGCACTCGTGCTGTCGTACTTTCTGTACTTGGACAATAGTTGTGGTCTCTCCTTGTATTACGAATTCCGTCGTCTACGTGTCTCCTTTGCGTTTTACCTCCCTCTCCTCCCTCTAATTTCCTACCTAGCAAATTTCTTTCTGCCCGGCCTCTGGAATAATAAAAGACCTCCCTACTCTCGTTCTCGCTTATCTCCATCCCCTCTTTCCTGCCACTGGGGTGCTTTATTCAAATGTTTGGAGAAACTTTCCGTCTCGTTTTTTCGCTCCTTGGCCTCTCCGACGAGATTATCCGTCGTTCTCGTCCCTTTGCCCCTTGGCGCTCCGTTGTCCGAGGTCGCGTTTCGGTCCTCGTCCTCCTCGAGAGGTGGAACGAGGTAGGTCAGGATGAAACTGCACGAAGGAACCTGGCCGCAGTTTGCATCACGAGACCGTCGTGTGCGATTTGGCTTGAAAGCCGGTTGGTTAAACCAAGCAAAGAGGTAATCGTTGACGCCGACTTACGTCCTCCTCTGCTGGAGCAATTTCACGGAGACGCATTCGCGGGATGCTGCGAAGAGCGAAGGAAAAAGTTATTCCCTGCTTCCCTCTCGTAGCTGGGTGTTCTTCGTTTTTTTTTATACCGACACGACGCAATTCCGTGCTCACGAAATGCCGAAATTGCGGACGGGCGATATTAAATCCGCGCGAGAGTGGCCAGCTGGAAATTCGAGGGACGACCGAGCGAATTGGGTGAAGTAAAACGGAGAAATTGGCCGTCGAAAAATTGGCAGGCTTCTCTTGAGATTGACGCGGGAAAATTTGTAGCGGGATCGAGATACGCCCGATTGAAGCGCGTGCACGTTGTAGCTGTTGTCGGTGTTGTTCATTGGTGGGAGACAGGCCTTTCTAAACTTCTGCCGGGTTTGCGGGTCAGTATCCGAGCTGAGAATGCAGATATTGGAGTTCGTCGCATCGGCGATTTCTTGGGTATTCCTCTAGGAAATTAACCGCCTGGACAGAGACGTAAGGGATGCTAGTTCCAGTTTGGCATCCGATAAATTTGGCGAGTCAGGTTTGAAGTGCGATACCACTATTTTGTAAAGGCGTTCTCCAAAGGTGTTCTCTAAAGGTTTTCTCAAAAGGCATTCTCCACAGGTGTTTTCTAAAGTCGTTCTCCAAAATATTTTTCCAAATTCATCCTCCAAAGTTGTTCTCCGAAGGCGTTCTCCAAAGGTGTTCTCCACAGGTGTTCCCCACAGTCGTTCTCTAAAATCTTTCTCCAAAATCGTCCTCCAAAGGCGTTTTCCAAAGGCGTTCTCCAAAGGTGTTCTCCACAGTTGTTCCTCAAAGTCGTTCGCTACAGTCTTTCTCTAAATGTGCCCTTCAAAGTTATCCAAAGGCGTTCTGCAAAGACGTTCTCCACAGGTGTTCCCCACAGTCGTTCTCCAAAGTTGTTCTTCAAGGGCGTTCTCCAAAGGTGTGCTCCAAAGGTGTTCTCTAAAGGCATTCTCCAAAATCTTTCTCCAAAATCGTCCTCCAAAATCGTCCTCCAAAGTTGTCCTCCAAGGGCGTTCTCCACAGGCATCTCCACAGGTGTTCCGCGAAGTCATTCTCCAAAGTGTTTTCCAAATTCGTCCGCCAAAGTTGTTCTCTAAAGTCTTTTTTCAAAGTTGTTCTCGAAGGGCGTTCTTCAAAGGCGTTCTCCAAAGTCTTTTTCCAAATTCGTCCTCCAAAGTTGTTCTCCAAATTCATCTTTAGGATTGCTCGTGGTTCTCATTCTCATTCATTGGCGGTCTTATTCGTTTCACCCTTTCCTATTTCTTTCGAGATTTTTCCACATGCTCGTTGCATACAGTCAGAAACTGTCGTATCTCTCTTTCGCGGTCAACTTGCGGCTTAACACGTTCATCTGCATTCATACGGCCTCCCCTTCTCGTAAAGTGACGCAACTCGTCATACAACATACATTCGAAACCACAACGTGCTTTCAGTCTTCCGCATCTCTTTCACGTTGACATTCGTATGTTTTCGATCGATTCCCATTCGTACAAAAAATACATTTACACTTGCCCAACATCTAGCCGGAAAAAACGAAATTAAATCATTCACATAAACAAATACATGCAAGTTACAGAGAAAAAGCTGAGTGTCTCGAATTTCAGCCAAAATCATACATCTTGGATGAAACGATCGTAGCAGTAAAAGCAGAGAAATGTAAAAGGAAGATAAAACATGCAATTCGCTCACGAAATATGCAAAGCAAGATTCGGCCGAAACAGGGAGAAACAAAGGAAACGCATCTCTTCCTTCGAGAGGCGCGAATAAAAATTCACGCGTCGCAATTCGCGTAGATTTCGAGAAACGATTACACGCGTCACTTGGTCATTGTCTTTCGTAACAATGGCTGGTTACGGGTATTCGTCTCGGAGGTCCCCTGGGAGAGCGCGTTGCAACGATAATACGTTGCACGTGCCGTTCGCTGGCACGGGATAGAATCTTTCTTCCTCGTCGTCGGCGCTCTCTCGTACTCTATGATTAAATTTAATCTCGCCTACATTGCGAGTAATAATTACGGAATCGCGGGATAATTATGAGAACGGTGCACGGAATGACGGTCTCGACGTCTTTCCACCTGAGAAAAGTATGTTATTACGGACCTGTCGACCGATTACCGAGAGATCCTCAGAGTTAACGACGAATCTTTATTTTTTCTTCAACCGATAACACGAATGTGCGGCTCCAAGGATCTATAGATTCGCGATGTCGTTTAAGATTGTAGAAAATGGAAAACCTTTGGGTGAAAACGGGAAAACTGTGAGGATTTAACGAAGCATGGTACTCATTTCGAGAAAACTCGACTTTCCTCCATTTTTTTTTGTAATTCTCCTGCAACTACGCACAGTGTGAGACACACGTCGAAATAGAAAACATCTTTGTTCCTACATGATTCGCAGAGAATTCTCCAGAGAAGAGCTTAGAGACCGATCTTTATTTTCTTTTCAACCAATAATGAGCGGTTCCAAGGATCTGTAGATTCATAATATCGCTCGAGTTGTAGAAAGCGGAAAATCTTTTGGAAGAAAATGGGAAATCTGTGAGGACTCACTGGAATATTGAGCTCATTTTAGAATCATGCACGGCATTATGATTTTCCTTAATTTCTTTTTGTAATCTTAGCACCTATGCAGTGTGAGAGGTGCATCAAAATAGAAAACATCTTTGAACACAATTCTCAGGGAATTTTCCGGGGAAGCGAAGCTTACAAGGAACATCCCGAGGTGTAAATCACCGATTTTTATGAAATTTTAGTATGATATAGTTCTCGCGAAAATATTTGACTCTTATTTTTTTTATCGGCAACCGTCCACGTTAGAGGGATGAAAACCACCCTCAAGGTAAAAAAAAATTTTTTTTACCATATTGTTTAAACAAATGGGTTTTTTAAAAAAATGTTTATACCATTAGATTCGTGGTCGAAATACGTTAATTTTCAGTCCTTACGAAATTTTCGAATCTCTAATAGTTTCGGAGATATTCGATAAAATAGTTTTCGTTACTCTAACATTGGGGGTGGTTTTCACCCCTTTAACGTGGACGGTTGCCGATATAAAAAAACACGGGTCAAATATTTTCGCGAGGACTATATCATACTAAAATTTCATAAAAATAGGTGATTTACACCTCGGGATGTTCCCTTGTTAGAGCCGAAAAATTACATTGACGAATCTTTATTTAACTATTCGATTGTTTGTGTTATTCCCAACCCTTCTGTAGAAAAATGGTTACAATGATTGATCATCGTGATTCGGAAAAAAAAATCTCCGAAAAAACTAGCACGTTACCGCCATGATAAAATGAATTTTCAAATGCTACAATTTCTATCGACCTGGATCATCCAGTTCGATTAATTTTTCCCTACAAGCTGCCCGAGTTTTTCAGCCCGAATCGAACGATCACGAGCGTGAAACGTCACGTGAACCTTCTGATATCGAATCTGCGATTCGGTGCCACGACGAGGTGGAAACACTGTTTTTTTCACGGTCCGACTGCTGCGTAGTTTTCCATTTTCAATTTTCTCGCAACACCCCGGGACGACCCATCTCCCGACGGAGTTGCCGCAAATACTTTCTACCTTTTCGCGGTCGTCCCATCTCGAGGCGCGAGATCTCCCGTCATTTCCAGCGCTACGAGTTTCGTATTATTTCAGTCAAGAATTCTCGAGCGTGTCGTGTATGCGAACAAACAGGAACGAAAAAGGAACAACGAACACAAAACAATTTCATTGTTTTCTAACGACGCATCGAAAAGATCAATTTTAGTAAAATATCCTCGGATTTTTGACTTCCCATGGGTTAAATATTCGATGGTAATTTACTGAAATCTTCAACATATTGCGAGATGCAGGGAGAATTGCTAATCTTCCACCCTTTGCGGACGGAGACATTTTTTTGGCGATCCGAAACCATTTTTACTACTGGAACTAGTGGCGTGAAATTTATTATATTTTAATGAATAAAATAAGCACTTCGGAAGAAGAGAAAACAAGAAGTGCAAAGGATGATCGATTCGGTAATCTGTATTTTATAAGATCAATGTAGAACATGTGCTCTACAATTGTTCTATAAACTTGGAGAACATTTGGAAAAAATTTGGAACAAATCATTTTGACTTGTTTGGCAGTTCCAGTGTTAAATCCTAAAATCATAATAGTAATATACATATACAAATCAACGGTTTTATTTCAATTTTTAATCTTTAACGTATACATGCCATGATTAATTGCAATCAAATTGTAACTATTGCAGTATCATTATATCGTCATTTTACTATGATCTCCATAATGCTATACAACTATACAGCAACACAACAATCCTAAAAGTTAATTGGAAGGAAAAGAATCCGCATCGTTTTGTAATCTTCGTATAGTAGTTTATGTACTTGTATATGGACTTTATATCCTAATATCAACGGTCGCCAAAATTTTTGACCTCACGGACCAGTAAATTCATAATTTAAATCCCGCCGACTACTAATAGGATTTTTTAAGTGTTAAATATATTTATAACAAAAATTGTGATCCAAGAACACATCAAATGTATTGTTATGAATTGAATTATGTTACAATGCATCTTAAAACATAACTTAACGCGATGAGTAAGTATATTCCACATTTTTCTAGGGACCAGCGAAATTTTCTCGCAGACCACTGCTAATATTATCGCTATATCCGGCATATGATCGTTTATATCCGTCACATGATCATTTGTAATAGTCACATACTCTTTGTTTCTCTAAATATGGATATAAATCACCGAAGAAATTTACTTCCTAATTCAATTCAATTTCAATCCTATAAAAATTCCTCCACCCCCTCAAATATCCTTATTTCCCCACCATCCAGGACCTTCTCTTTGTCCGTTTTTCTTCAAAATCCCAAATACACCGCCATAAAATCCTCGGTAGCTTTTTTTTCCACGACAACACCTTAGAGCGAACTCTTTCGAAACGAGTCAGTGGCATAACTCGTTGTTAGAGTAGAAAGCTTCTCCCGCGTAAACTGGACGGTGTCTCGCAGGATTTCGTGGTGTCGACTGCTCTCCGTTCCTTCATGGCTGGACTGGTATGCGGGCCGGTCTTGTTCGTACAGAAACCAAGAGGTTTCTGCTCAACCTAGAAACCGCCTTCTTCGGCTGGTCGGTTCGAAGGCAGCGGTCAGCGTAGAAACGTTGTAACAGTGCTCGGTGGGGGAGGGCAGGTGGTAATTATAAACGATTATTACTCACGCATCGCGGCACGCTTATCTTTTCCTCGGCTCGTTTCTCCATGTTCCGCGATCTAAGCACGAGGTGCGAGACACGATCTTGCAAGTGTAAGGACGTCTGATCGAAGGTCGGATCGGTCTTGTTCGGAGCGATCTACGTTTTTGGCGAGCCGTCATTGACATCTATTTCTTTTTTCTTTCGGTCCATGGTGGAAAAATACGATGGAGTTAACGAGAAGAATGAAATCGTAGATGAAGTCGAGGTTTGTGCTCAACATGTGGGTCATCCTTTGATCTGAAGCGGCAAGCTGGGTGACTTTTAAGGGATCTAACTGATCGGAATTAAATTTAGAGAAGGATTTGAATGTTGATAATTGGATTTTAAGTTGATAATGGGATAGGAAATGTTACGTAAAGGGAAAACAAATCTTACATATCTCGCGAGATATATAGGGTGTGATTCATTATGAATTAGCTTCTAATTTTACGCTTTCTATATTGACTGCGTGAGCGATAACTCAGAATTAATTTCACAGATTAACACTAGAGTTACGAAGCAAGTTAAAATGACTTGTGCTCAATTTTTTCCGAAAATATTCTAACTTTATAGGAAATTCGTAGAACAGATATCCTACGTTGATCTTATAAAACACAGATTACAGAATCGATCACATTTTCCTTCTCTTGATTCCTCTTTTTCCAATATACTTATTTAACATACAGAAATGTGATAGATTTAATGTCGGTCGTTCGAGTGTTAAAATTTCTCTCTGTTTTTTTAAATTTGATACTACTAGATGCAACATTAATAGTATCAAAATAATTTTATCATATGCAAAACATCAAAATTTTTTATTCCATTTATCCACGTCGTTGTAAGCCAAGGGGTTGAAACGTGGTCCGTCCATCACAGTCCAGATCTACTATTTATCAAGGGTACCGAGAAGTAATCAAAATTTTGTTTTGCTGGCGAAAAACATTTATTTATTAAAGAAATCTTAAATACTAATCACCAAAAGAATTTCCATTATTTTCTAACACATTTTGCCAGCGTAAAAGAAATACTTCGATTTCTTTCTTAAAAAATGCCTTCGATTTTTTGTTGAAAAATGTTTCCAATTACATTTCCACTTCTCCAATTTTAGTTACTTTTCGACAGAGCTGGGCATTATTTCAGATACAATATTTTAAAACTTATTTGAAATATTACTTGAAATAAAAAGTTATTTCACAAAAATATTTCACTATTTGAAATAAATTATGTTATATTTCGTCCAACAAAATAATTTTATGAAATGATTATCTATTCTTTTATTTCGTGAAATAAACATAAATAAGGCGAAATTTCAACTTACAATTAGTATCATACATTTCTCTTAATTATTTCAAATATGTTTATTTCAAATGACTACGCCGAAATAAATTGTAATAAAGTTATTATTTGAAATAAATGTACTCAAATAAATTCCTGTCAAATAGTTATTTCATAGAGATTATTTGAGATAATGTTATTTTCAATAATTAACTCATTATCTTTATTTGAAATAAAATTTGCCCAGCTCTGCTTTTCGGTACCCCTAATATAATTAGAAGTGACAAATGTTACGTATTTTTCTTCGTAAATATATTTTTTCGCTGTGTAAAGAAACATTTCCTCTCGCTTCACCAAATGGAGTGTAAAGGTTTCAAGACTATCCCTGACGATGGACGCGAGTCGATGACAAATGAATCAGTGACCTGGAGAACACCCGGAAGCCAATTCTATAATATTATCGGTATTATTCCAGAAGATAATCCGTAATAATCTTTTAACAGGCTCTAAAAATCGGCGCATCGAGGCGTTCGATGTTCGTCCGAGGTTCGCTTTGAAGCGCGACCAGGAGAGAGTGGCAGTGATTCGATTTAATTTCGAAATTGTTTTCAGCGTTTCTATCATCGCTCGAGATCACGCTGAGATCTTTCTCCTCCTGGTGAGAGTTCAGCCTCGGACTATGCGTGAATGGAGAATCGGTTGTTTGTTGACGAACACCGAAACGAAATAGCCACGATAAACCGGTTGAGAGTGAAATCTTTATTACCAGGAGATCGTTGCGCATAATGCGTAGGTACTCGAAGAAACTCTGTCAGGTTACGTGGCTTTTATTCACTGTAAAACAGAGTTGCAAGGCGGAAAAGGTTGTATCCTCTCGACGGTGTCGTTTCCGGCAGAGAGATAAATAATTCAGGACATTCCTTCCTCTTCTTTTTTTCAAACGTCGAGTCATTGACACGGCCAGAAACGGAGGTACAACGTGGAAATAATTCTGCACGGAGGATATCCTTAATTTATCGCATTAACGGAAGATTAATCGTTGCAGTAGCAAACTTTTACAACAGAAAAAGTATCGTTCTTCCGCTCGAATCGAACTATAAATCAGAGTTAATGGCGTTTCGTAATGAGACCCATAATTGCCAAAGATTTCTTCACTTATCAACGGTTCTTCCTCGTTTTGAACGATGGACCGTGAAATATATTTTCAATTGCGACTTCAAACGTGACAATTTCTTCGTCGAAATTCATCGAAATTAAATTTACAATAAATAATGTGACAAACGACAGAGTGCAACTTGACGAATCGAGTCACTGTTTTCACGTTAGGATTTTGGCATGTTTAACCCTTTGCACTATGATTTGTCTCGTGGCTGCCGACGCTGTAATTACAAATTTAATTGGTAAAATAAAAATTGATTAGTGAATCTTGTTACGCTGTATAATTCAACGTAGTTAGAGAAATAATATTATTGCGTCTGGTCTCATTAATATTTCCAATTTAATAGGTTTTCGAAATCTTGAAAACTTCCCATTCCATTTATCTGATCACAATTGTCACTCGCTGGGGCAAGGGCTTAAGCAACAATACGACTGCTTTCCGACGATCGTTGCAAAATCAATGAAAGTGACCGTCGTAGAAATGTGACAAAGATCGAGATAAAGCGATCGCGAGAATAGAAAGTGGAAACTTTTGCACAAAATTATTTCTACCTTGCACGCTCATTTCAATTCGCATCGGTGACACGATAGAAACGTGTTGGATCGTCGAGGAACGTAGAAAATGGCACTTAAATAATCGAGGATCGTTATTAAGTGTCCTCTCTACAAACATGCCGACACAGCAGTTGGAAAAACGTCCTTCAAATCGACATGGTCTTCTGTGAACAATTTTCCATCGACATATTTCCACGGTCTCGTCGTTGTCTCAAATAAAAACAGCGTCCTGAATCGTTGAAAATGACGAGGGAAAGGTCAATTTACTAAAAACTCGAGGCGCTCCTTTCGCAGGGATTCGCCCGTGAGTCGACATCTTCGCGGTTCGCCACTTAATTATCGCGGTTTAGCAAGAACGTTTTTCTTGGTGCGCTCGAGGAAAACGGAGTCATTTGACGGTTTCAGGGGCGAATGGCGGATAATTACGGGAACAGCAATTACCACGCTCGGCCGTGTTTCACTTGCACTTGGCCATGCTTATTAGCGGAAGCTAATGGATCCACGATAGAGAGAGGAAGATAGAGAAAGAGAAAAACAGAGAAAGGGAGAAAGAAACGAATTAACGGTAGAAAATTGTTCCATGCTGTGCGTACGCTTCGTTGAAAGATTGATGTTCTAATTTGTACAACTGTGAAAAATTATGTCTGAATTTATTCAACGTTGCGTTACGTGCACGATGATGTCCCATAGTGATTTACCGGCGAACGTGAAAGCTGTGTTTAACGCTTTCCTTGACGGCAATAATAAGTCCAATTCTACTTCTCAAAGAAATTGCCATTGATTTGTAAAGAAAGTCGAATACCATCGTTGCGAATCGTTAGCACGAGTGCAACGTAAGAATCGCATTTTTGGTTACGTAATTGCAATTTCATTCGTGCGAGGATTTCAAGTGGAAGATATCTCATAAAGAAAAGAGAGGACATAGAAATCCGAATGAATTTCTCTTTCGTGCAAGTCCGAGCATTTATTCGGTCGATCGGTGCTCCTTCCGGTTGCTTGAGCTTCTTATTTCCTCGATTTTAACATCAAGCTCTGTATCGAAAAATCCCAGGAGTCATGACCGAGTTTGCGACCAATATTCTTCACTCTACGTCAATTCGATGATCACGGAGATCTCTGATATGTGTGTCTCTTATTTTTTTTTAAATTACAAACCTAAAGCCTGGAAAATCTCACAATATACTTCACGAATATAATTCGCAAGACATGTTGATTATTATTAGGGGTACCGAAAAGCAATCAAAAATTTTTTTTTGCAAGCCCAAAGCATTTATTTATTAACACTAGATTTACGGATGTTTATATACTTATTTTTCTGAAATGAGCCAATTTGACTCGTACAAGAAAAGTGAAGCTTTTGCAAAGAAAATAGTTCCAAGTCAATTTAAATAAAAGATTTAGTATTAAAAAACTAACCAACGAATATACTATATACATAGTAATCAAATTTTGAACGAGCCAAATTGGATCCGTAAATCTGGTGTTATAGAAATCTTAAATACTAATTAATAAAATAATTTTCATAATTTTCTAACACTTTTGCCAGCGTAAAGGTAGTTGTTCGATTGCATTTGTAACACTAGAACTACCAAACCAGTCAAAATGACTGGTACACAATTTTTTCCAAAAATTTTCTAAGTTCATAGAAGAGCCATTGAACAAAAATTCTGCTTCCATCACAAAAGATATAAATCACTGAATTGATCATCATTTCTGCTAGTCGATTTCTTCTTTTTCAAAGTACTTCTTTAATATATTGAAATATGATAGATTTAACGACGGTAGTTCTAGTGTTAAAGAATTCCTTCGATTTTTTGTTGAAAAACGTTTCCAAATACATTTTCACTTCTCCAATTTTGATTACTTTTCGTTACGCCTAATATGAGAAGAGTTTCAACCCCTGAAAGTCGTCGTCGCGACGTCTGATCTGAATATCTCCGATGGAAAAAATCTTGCTTATTATTAAAGAGCAGCGAACGATCCAGGGAGCAGTAATATTTGCAAAAACTACGTCGTATAAAATAGTCGTTAGAAAAGGAGGGAAGTGGAACGAGCAATCGCATATTGTCCTCGAGAAGAGCTCCGAGAATAAAGTCGAGAAAAGAGGGAAGAAGATGTACTTAGCCGCGATGACACGTAACACCGATTCTTCGTTCGGCGAGATGCACCGTGGTGGCCCTCATTCGTTGCATAAAACCCATCACCATTCCGATGAGCGTAATACGAGGCTGTCGTTAGTCACGGCGCGCTAATGTTATTACGCCCATGCGAATTGTGTATTCATGAGTTTCGCGACACATAATGCGAGAATGCATGCAAGTAAGTAGCAGAGAATGAACTGCTACCAAGTGTACTGCTTGCTCGATAAATGACGAACGGATGTCGTCGCATCTCTTGATGGAACAGAAGAACTTTTGCTCATTTGCATGTTTCACATTTAGGTTTACTTACGTCGTTAAATCTTTATCTTTAGATTTATCACGAGTTTCAATAATGTACGGCTGCATGATCGGATGATTTACGACAGACTAGATTAATTGGAGTGAAAGGGTATAGCCGGATAAGGGTGGAAAAAGTTTTCCAAAAGAAAATTAATCACGTGATACTGACATGACATGCAGTGCAGGCGCAGGACTGGCAGAAGAGATACAGGACAGGCAATACAGCCGCAGGGCAGGCAGGACATTCGCAGGGCAACCAGTATAAGAGCAAGTCAAGCAGTGTATTTGCAAGACAACCAGTGAAAGACCAAGGACATGCAGGGCATTCGTAGGACAACCAATATAAGAGCAAGTCAAGCAGTGTATTTGCAGGACAAGCAGTGGAAGGACAGGCAGGACAGATAGCGCAGGCACAGGAC